>CM060980.1:99577450-109577450 GCA_030765065.1 Deroplatys truncata
AAAACGAAATCAATCATTTACAGATAGTTTCTGTTGTCAATGTACATTTTCCGATATTTTACGCAATACGCTCCTGGACTGGTGCATCCGTTCTTTAGTTTCTCGCAACGTCATACATTGTTCAATATCAAGGTCACCACATAGCTTGACTTCCTCCCAACCTCTTGTATGCCTCTGTGTAGCTAAACCAAATGCATATTGAAATCATTTGGGCCAACATTTATCGTGATTAAACGAAAGAGGTGGTTCTATGTCAACATGTAAGACTCGCATTCGGGAGGATTTGATTGTCATCGACCGCCTACTCTGATCTTAGGTTTTTCGTGGTTTTCCCTGATCGATAGTTGTGTGCGAGGATCGTTTCTCATTTACCACGATTTACTTTCCATCATTTCCCTTTCATTCCGTTTCCTTCTCATCTTTCAGGTGTAAGAGTTCTCCCCTTACACACTATAGGACTCCGTGGTCGACTGTCCGTTCATCGTCCTCTCTAGGCAGCTCCAACAGTGGGACAGGCTTTGGAGCCTGGAACTGTTAGGGACATCCGCGTCTCTGTGGCCTGTAGCCTCCTTTGGTTTCTTTACTAACCTCCTAGGGGAGGTAGCCACAATAGATCTATGTAGCTCCCGGTGTGCTAGGTATCACCCTCTGTTGTATTGTCAATAGCTACCTATATAACCTATACTGTGATTAACAGGAAGTAAGGAGGAAAATAGAGTTTTACTAATAATTTGTAGAGTAGCCATATAACCACGTTTTGCCTATAGAAATATTGTATTGTAACACAACAGATTTTCTGAAGAAAAGTAGTGTAAACGCTTCAAAGTTGGGTAAGAAAGAAAAATTTTCAAACACAGAATCACGAATACAGTATTTTAGTAGCCGCATCTATTAAATATTAAGTAGAGAACGAAGCTGTTGCTGACACCGTTTATGTCGACATAAAATACAAGTAATAGAGTCCCTTTCAAACAGGAAATAACTCGTCCTTGTATGCAGTGTAATGAAATGAACGTTTATGACCAGGGACAGGAGTGGGTTCTAGATTGTATGCAAAGGGAGTGTGTGTGTCCAGCCACTTGAGCACATTTCTGTCATATAACTTCGTCAGCTTTTATAATCACAAATGTTCACTTAGTAGCTTTCGCTGAACTTGACAATTTAGCCGCTGTAATCCTCTGAAAGATCGCCTTGAAATACTTTTTAAGCAGCACCATTCGTTCGTGTGTAGATATTTATTCCAAAATCTGTTTTATTTACTCTAATATGTGTATGTAAATAGCAGTAAAAACGTCAAGGATTTTAAGAAAATGTTTCCTACGTTTGAACTGTATGCACACATCCGCTTTGAAATTACAATATTTGAGTTAAAATTACTCCGAATCCCCACCAATGCAGTCGCTTAAAAGCCTTTGGTCGTTCCTGATTTTATATAACCTGTAATATGAACAGAGTTCATTCTTTCTTTAATTTTCATATTATTCATGCAATAAAACGGACGAATGAACTTAAATTGGCTTACTGTAGGTCCATCACTTTGTGAAAATAAATCAATTTGCTAGTCGTTGAACACTAAAATAAAAAATTAATTTTATGGATTTACTTATAGGTTAAAACTTAAGCTCCCCTACAGCTCCCCTAAAATAAATAGAAAACTAATCATGCAATGAAATGCCTCAAAGAGTGAAATGCATAATTATTCCCAGTAATTTTGAAATTCTTGATTACTGATTAACTATTTTTTAAACAAATTTATTAGTTTTATTCTAACTGCACAGGTGGCTTGAATGGTTTGGTAAATTCTCTTTCATAATATACTTTAAATCACAACACAGTCCCTAACGAAGTATATGCACTAGGACCAGCGAGTTTCCAATTGTTTTATCCCATTGGAAAACTTGGATCTGTCAAAGGCTGCAAAATTATTACTGATGACAAAGGTCACCTCCTATTTTGATGAAACTTGTTTACCAAGCCAAATCTTCAAGTTTGGGAATAGGAAAAAATCCGGTGAATAGAGTCAAATCGAAGCCAGTCTATGCACTTTGGGTATTGGCATCCCTACTGCAAGGACTGGAGCATTATCCTGGTGAAAGAACACGTTTTGTGGCAATCTTGAATTTTTTCCTTCATGCATGTTTCACACGACCCAACAGAGAGGCATAGTAGTCCCGATTATACCCCGGGATCTCCAAAGAATCACTAGCCATTACCTTTCCAGCCGAGAAACAGTCCTCTCCATCTTTGTCGTTGCTTTGGCTGGTGCTTTGTCTCCGATGCAAGAAGTCCTGCAGATCGCGATTAAATTCTGTCAAACCCAATGTTGAAGCTTCTTCCGCGTGCGTTTTTGTCAACAGTCAACAATTGCGGCATCCATCATGAACACAGTTTTCTCAGTTTTAATTTTTCTCACAGGATATTGTACGCTCGTTTAGTTGAGATGCCTAGAGGCTCAGCTAACTCACTATCTTGCTTTACGATATCATGGATTCCTTTTTCAACAATTTCCTTAGCGGTGACCTCAACTGGGCGGCCGGAGCGCACTTCAACTTCGGTGCTTCTTAGACCACATTTAACTTTTTCATTCAGAATAACGGTCTTAATGACAGTGATGAGCACGCATGAGCCTCATTCAACTTTGCTTTGATCTGTTTTGAGTTCAAGCTCATGATATTATTTTCTCCCCGTTTCATTTTCTACCATGCGCGTTGCACTGATTACCTAAGAAAGCTCTCAACAAACTTTGCATCTATCTAAAAATGTGTCAAAAATCGTTACACGAATCAATGATGCCGCTTAACAAAATTTCGCTTAATTTCATAGAAATTTGTCATTCATATCAAACAACCCTCGATCATGCCCAGCTGGCTTTCCTCCTGACAAAAATAGTTAAGGAATTATTACCGCATTAAGTGCATATCAATAGGGTTTTGTCAGAAAGTTAATTACTTAAAATTGTGATTATCCTGGTAACCTTGAGATTGAACCACAATCCTTTCAGAGGAATCAATAATTATTTCAGAAAAGAAGGAAATAACCTGAAGGATAGAGCATGATGCTTTTGGCTTCTAATCGGGAGATTTTCAAAGCTGGCCGGTACCCACGGTCTGACTCGCTAGTGTCTCAATCCTATGTTTTGTAAACTGGAGAATATTTCGAATCTGGACGTATATATGGGTAACAGATGAAAACGTGAGACGATTAAAAAAATATCTGTAACAGTCGCACAAATTTCTCCACCTGTAAACCCTAATTGTGCAATCCATTCTTCCAATTATTTATACACAACCTTATTATGTTCTAACTCTTGATAACATTATAAATATTTACAAGAAATATTATCAATTCCATTTTACTCTGAGTAGGCTTCATTAATTTTATTTCTTGCCCAATTTCACGTTATGTCAAGAGCTTCGTCGTAAGCATGTCGTAGTTCTTGTGCATTCTGCTATCTCTACCAAGCATTAGAGACGTGCCCAAATTCAGCTACGACTTATCTTCATTTGAAGGACGGTAAAATGAAACAAGAAAGGACAGCATTAATGCACCTGGGTGTACTCAGTAACATAAAGGAGGCTGAGAGGGTAGTTAACTTAACAAAGAAGATCGATTTATCTACGCATGAAATTACTCTTTGCAGAAACTGCAAACATATGTCGCTTAACATTTCAAAGCGTACCGCTGGAAATACTGCAAATCTAGAACATCAGCGAATATTTTGGAAATGGCCTGTGGTACAACCATTATGTTTGACATAAACTGTGAATTTTAATAAGATATGCTTTGTCTGAGGTAAGTTGTCTATTTCCTTCAGTTTTCCAATAGTATAGATAAAATTCAGCGAGATTGGAGATGATTTCGAAGGTTATTTAAATGCAGCTTAAGATAAAGATATTGTTTGTCATGTGAATGTCTCAAACATATTACGTTCTATTAAAATAGTTGCGGTTATTCTGTGTAAAATAAAAAATTACGAAAACATTAAATACAAATGTTCGTTTTTACTTAATTTTCATTACTGAGTTATTATTTATAGACGCCAAGGATACTTTCTCTAATTTTTCTCCACGAACCGGGAAACATATGAAGAAAAGAAACAGTTGTAATCTGTTAAGATATAGCATCTGGGAGAGTATTACGCGTCACTAAATGAAAAATATTCACATGCTTTGTCTAAATGTTTAGGTATATTAAAAAAAGGTTCTTTTTGTTTTAGTTTTTAAAGGGTGTGTTGTTATTGTTCGTGGTCACTTTGCTTTATGCAGTATGTTTACCTCATTATAGTACGCAATCAAGGTGCTCCAGTTTACTGAAGACGGTTTTTAGTGGGTCGAAAAAAGTCGTAAAATGAAAACCATACAAAAAGAAAGCACTAAGAGTCCGTAAATGCCATTCAAGTGGGTCCAGTAACATGGGAGGTGATCTAATCCGATTATCGTGATAAAGCCAAAAAAGCAGATAGCCGAGCTTTTTAATTGCAGCTGTAGGGATGTTGGTTGCTTTCTTAGTGCAGTCGAAAAGCTTAGCAAAAGTAAAGACGGCTAAAACAACGGGACGGCATCTGATAAAGTTTATAAATCCAACTGGTTTGCTTTTTATATTCTGAGCCTCTTGAAAGGTAATATATCCTTCAGACCTGGTAAGCCATAGTAAAAAAATACATCTTCTAGATTTAAAATAAAAGTTTCATATTAAATTAATTCAATCCGTCAGCACGTAATATAATTGATTAATATATTGCTAGATAAATTAACTCGTACTTAAAATAGAAATAGTATGCATTTTAACCTTTATTTAGTTTTGTTTAACATCCTTTAACTGCGCACGTCATATCAAACAACGAACGAAATGGGTGAAATAATGCCCAAATGAATCCGGGTCTACAGAGCTTAGAGTTACCCCAATATTCTCTTTTCAAGATAAGCGAAACCCCCGAAAAAAATTCTATTAACTCGCTCTAACCAAGTTTCGAACTCGGGACCTCTTGAGTGTGAGACAGACACGCTCTCCCACACCACGGAAGGCGCTTTAATGTGATGCAGTAATTTGTATCATAAATTATTTAAATGTAAAGAATGATTATATTATGAATATGCATTTTTGTGTGACATTGATTTCAGATGTTTGTTGATTGTAATTATTGTTGAGAAGTGGGTTTATACTGCCTTACTGAAACTGACAATAATAGCGTGAAATAATGCAGCGAGGGGGTGAGCTGTTTATCATTATTAGAGACGAGGAAGTTACGTAATGTTGGCGCGTTTTTCTTAGAATTTGCTGGAACATTTTTCCTAAAGCATATGTATTCATAATTTTCATTGGATATTAAAATAGACGCTAATGTTGGCGCGTTTTATTAGCCAATAGCAACTCAGTTATAATCTTTAGGCATATCGGGGTGTAGGAGTATAAATAGGGCTAGGTTAGAGGTAAAGTCCTTCAGTCCGTCAGTTCACCGAAAATATTTGTAAAGTACACGTCGGCTATCGATTCGCAAGTTACGCGTATCAGAGTTATGAAAAATCTCAAGTATTGTAAAGTTAATGATACAAAAAGTTGAAGTACGTGAATTAAGAATGATCAGTAAATAAGTTATTATAACCGTTTCAGTTTGGCGAGTGTCAAGATTAATGTGTAAATGTGATAGTGACTGTGTTCGACAATAAAAGTGTAAAACAAATTCCTTCAACAGTGTTATCTTTGGATAAAAGACTCCTTTCCGTTTACACCACCTGTATAAAGAGAAGTGCTCGACCAAAAAGATCATAGCTAGCCGGAGGACAGTGAACAAAAATTAAATAAAATAACAGTAGCATTCTTTCAAACAAACACTAATACTGCCGCAAATTGCTAACACCAGATGGAGCTAACAAACATTATAAAGAATCACGTCACAAAAATGGCTTCACCACGTGAAGTAAACACAAATACACAAACATTATAAGTAATACCGTCGCAAATTGGCTTCCAAACGTGGGGCTCAACAAATAAATATAACAGAAGTATACCACTTCAAATGTTTTAACTTCAACTTTTAAAAATAAAGCAAAATAAAAATATTACAATTGTATGTAACTTAGAACAGCTGAGCTGCACCTTGGATATTGTTGTCATTACAGACACATTGTTGTTTACATCACTCTTGGCTGGTAGCTTCGCTAGCCAGGAGTAGTGGGGGATATAGCGTCTGTCTCAGTTAGGATTCCGTGAGAAACGGACCGCGAGTGTAAACCGGGCTTTGGATCGGTGGACATCTCCTCCCACCTTCCATTTTTAATAATGTAGGAACGCCAAACGGTTGGGGAAATTAATCTAGGAATCTGTGAGTAGATTTCTGTTATGGATTTTCTACAGTGAAAAACCCACGCCTTCCTCTTAACCTTCACACCACGTTTCGGTCCTCCGCAGTCAAGTATACATCCCTTCATTGTACGTGCTGGGTACTCAAAATTAATTTAATTTTCATGTGAACTCTTAGGCCATCCACCCAGCATGTAAAAAATATTATAGTTAGTTTAAACTTTTCAGTAAGAATAATATAATATTGCGATACAAGTATAGGAAGTGCATTGTTATATAATCGAGGATAGCATGCAAAGAGGAGACGTCCTCTTTTCTATTTCCGAGATTACTTTATGCATTTAACACATGTATTGCAACTTTTTTAATGATCGTGTCTTTTATTATTTTTATCTACTACTATAATAATTGGCGATTCTTTAGTCCGTAGTTGCTAGGCAACAAAACCTATACTTTATATTCTAACAAAAAACGCTATCAAAGCATAAAATACAGGTTCAACAAAACTCAAAATATACTCTTTAAAACTGCGTTTAATTTTCCAAACTTGCTGATATCAATATTATCATTAATCAAAACAGTTGATCTCACCAAGGAATATTCACTCCAAAGACACGAAGCTTTAATACTTTTCAACTTCTCATAAAAATACGCCAAAAAATCTGATGTGTTAGACTCACATGACTTTCTCTGCTCTTGAACAAACTATTTTTACAAACGCTTATTCTCTATATGCTTCATGTTAATCGAGATGCTAATCTTATTGCTAATTTTCTTGTAGATGCAAGGGGAATATGGTAGGCTTTAAGCGAAATATTTTAAGAGTTGGTTGCTATGTGGCGCATTGCATTCTCTTTGCATGTCCAGTACATAAAAAAAAATGAATAACAAATTCCAATTTGAGAAAAAGTATAAGTATTGGAAAATTTAAGGAAATAACAAGCAATATCTCGAAAATGGTTCACTCAACAACAAAAAATGTATATGACATAAATTGTGTATTTTAACGCGATCTACATTTTTTGTGGAGTAAAATTTTGTCTATCTGTTATGGTTTACCAGTTATGCAAAAGTCGTTCACAATGAAGAATACTTTTGGAGACATTCCCAGAAAATTTGAGATGTACACTTCATTTTTCATGAAAATATCTTAAACATATGATATTTTAATCAAAATCGTTAGAGCCATTTTGGAGAAAATTAAAATTTTCGAAAAATGTTCTATGTAAAGGGTAATCTGGGGTAGGGGAATTTTCTTGAGAACATTCGTGTCGCATCTCTGGAAGATACTGAACCTAAATGCCAAGTTTGTTGTTTATACGACTGTTTATCCGAGTTAAGCTGTTCACAGACACACACACACACACATACACACACATGAACATGTTTCCAAAAATGCTTTTTTTGGACTCAGGGGGTCTCAAAACATATATTTCCGGTGAAATCTCGGTATCGAATTTTTGGATGGAATACAATACTTTCCCTACTTACTATACGTAGTAGAGAAAGTAAAAAGAATCATTTACGTCTGCTTCATTACCCACACACTAGTCCTTGAATTTCGTATAACTACATAAATAAACTTTACTTTACTTTTGTTTTAAGTATATTAATAGTTGCATCTTGGACTGCTTTTAAATTTTTTTCCCGATGAATCTTGAAAATCACCATCTCCGCTCAGTTTTACTTTAAATTCACATATGGAACTAGCATCCAAATTGCAGAATATGACAAGAAAGTTTGTTGATTTATCGTGTCTTTTTTGTTTCCAAAGCCCACATTACTTTTTCTCTAAACATATCGTTTCTGCAATAAATAAAGTTCATTAAATGACCTAAATATACATCATATACTAAAATACCCTGAACGTAGATGTAATATTGTAGACAGCACGTTACAAATTAGGTTTAGTAACTCGCTGCTCTTAGAACTCCCTTTGGTCGTGTACTAAATTGAGCATCTCGATACTAACCTCTACCGTTGTTACTAGTCCTCAATATAACAATGAATTATTAAAACTTTCCAATGAACTTATATGTCAGTCGTATTTCCAGTAACACAATTCTGCCCATTCAACAGCTGTAACTAAGACAATGCCTTAGTAAGATTCTATCCTTTAAGAGGCTCTGAGTCAATTATTTGATTGTCGATACTGAGACACAAAATGGTTTGAAAATAATAGTTTTGACTATAGTGGAGATTCGGTGTTTCAAGAAATAAGTCGGGGGCGTGGTTCACAAAGGCGCAGCTATTAAAGAGACATGGGAAATTGGGTGCACGTCATTGATTCCTGAAAAATCTAGAATGAGGTTTGAAATGTTCATTCACCTTTACTGTTCATTAATAATGTCTTTTTATAATGTTTGAAATGGCACAAGTTATTCTGCTCGAAGTATGCCATTATTAAGAAGATGTAAATTAAGACTTCAAGTAGATTTTACTTCTCGCTCTAGTGTATATTTTGTATTATTGCCACCAACAAATTTATGTTGAGTGGTATGGGTTTCCCTGGAAATGAACTCATCTTTTGGAATTCTTAATTTCCTTGTGTGTAAACATCTTCGGTAAGAGCTAGAAAGCCCACGATCGTGCAAAGAATATATTACTGTGTTTTGTAACAATCATAAGCTAGTATCTTATGAGTGATTTTATATTTTAGAATTTTTGCAGTTTGTTTACTTCTCTAATGATTCAATTTCAAAGCAGCTAAGTACAATGTCGAAAGTCCGTGTTGATCTGTTAGCATATGATATGCGAGAGGCCTAATTGGGATAACCATCGTTTACTATGATTGTAAGTTATAGTTACCTTTGGGCTAAATATAAATGTATTGGTAAAAAATCCCCCTCCCATCCAATCGACCTCGACCACAAAAGACAAGAAACCAAGTTAAAGTATCTGAATATTATGCAATACTTTATTTTGGAAAACATTTGAAGCAGTATAATTTCACTCATAATGCCTCCACACCTAACAAAAAACCGATTCAGCACAGAATCTAAAAATGTGATCTTTTGAAGACAGGTTTCCATTTACTTACTCTTTGCTTCTGTAATGCAGTATCTACACTGCCGTTTGTGAAAATTGCAACACCAAGAAAGAATTTCCGAATAACTCCAAACCAGGTTTGCAGAGAGATGGAGTACACGTAGGCCGAACATAGCCTTCTCGTGTCGGTCCGACAAGTCAGTGATGCACCCAGTGTGATCAGTGCAGAGCTGTCAAACAAGGCGGAAACAATAAAGTAACTGCCAATATGCCTCGTCGACGTCAAAGGGAGCCATATCGGCATGTGAGTGAGTTCGAACGGGACAGAATGAAGCGGGTTTGTCATACCGTGACATTTCGGCTCGTACAGGGCATGCTGCTACGGCAGTGTGTGGAAGCAGTGAATAGATGAAGGTCGTACGCAGCGAAGAACGGATACTGAACCACGGAACATGACCACAACACGGGATGACCGTCATCTTGTCCGCATGGCCATAACGGACCGTACAGCTTCATCCAAAGTGTTGGCTGGACGCTGGAGCACTGTAACAGGTGTGAACTTGTCTGCATAAACGGTTCGTCGCCGTCTGCTGCAGGTTGGACTGGTTGCACGCATGCCATTACGTCGGCTTCCATTGCCCAGAAACCACAAGCTCCTCTGACTGCAATGAGCACGTGAACCCCGTCACTGGGGTGCTGAGTGGCAAAATGTAGTCTTTTCGGATGAGTTCCGCTTCAACGTGTCCTACAGTAATGGCCGCATGCGTGTCCAGCGGTACCGTGGTGAGCGCAACCTGGAGGGCTGCATAGTTGAGCGGCATAGCGGACAAACACCAGGTGTGATGGTTTGGGGCGTCATTGGTTACAACAGCCGATCTCGCCTCCTACGAAATGAGAGCACTTTGAACAGCAACCGGTACCTAACGGTGGTTGTAGAGCCTGAGGTACTCCCCCTGCTTCGGGCATCTCCACAGGTCACATTTCAACAGCACAATGCCCGGCCACATATTGCGAGGAATGTACAATGTACAGAAAATCGAAAATATTGCAGTCATCTAAACTTAAGACTAATTTTAAGGAAATAAAATGAACGAGCTTTTAAGGAAAATAACTCATTCTCATGAGCTTCTGAGGGGCAGAATTTCCGAAAATGTTGTGTAGTTGTAACCTGATATTTTATAGAACTGTATTATTTTTTATTTTTCTAGATTTTGTTAGGTGTTTATTTGCCAAATATCTATTCAAGCTTCCTTGAAATGTTTAAACCTGTGTCAATAATATGTTTATCATTAATCAAATTAATGCAAACGGAAATTACTTAAATTATAAATTGTGTGATTTCGGCATATGAAAGTAAAAGGAATATAAGTCGAGTAAAGAAAGCCAAAGAATCTCATGCACGATGTGTTATTTTGTGAATTTCATACATATAAACCCAAATAATATCTATATTTATTAAAATATTTAAAAACTTTTAAAATACTCGACGTTTGTCACATAAATAAATTTCTAGTTAAACATAATCCTATTTTGTGATTTAATAGTTTTATTGGAATCTCAATAAAGCTTACTTTAAAAATTATTACGTACCATTACTGCCAATTCTCAAAAAAATTTCTTTCAAATATTGTTTGTATTCATGTTATTGATTATAAATTAATCGTTATGAAAATAGTTTCAAACTTGGCATGCATTACTATTTATTGCAGTCTTTAAACAAGGCTGCATAATGGCCATATTTGAGTATCATATCTGCGATTTACCAAGGCCTCTCTAGTTGTGTTCAATTTCAAGTCACATCGTTTCGGAATATCGTTGCTAATTCTTTTCCACTATTATTCGCTAACTTAAGGTAGCTTATTTTGTGCTGAATATAATCACTCAGAAGCAAAACGTAATATAAATATTAAATGCCGTGTCTAAGCCAGAAACATAGTATGGATGTAGAGCAAAGATTTTAAAAGTATTCCACCTGCCACAAGCAAATCGTACATGTATATTTTCGCTTCTTAGAAATGATGCCAATTGTAATTAAAATATGCTGTTTTAAAATAGTGCATGAAAAATAGAATGCGTCCCGCAATTTGTTGTTGTTGATGCTGCCAAGCATCCGGGAGTATTTCCTATATTCTCGTTTAATTTAATATTTGGGGAATCATAAGAGACATAGGTACAAACTGCTAAATTAAGCATTTCCGGAGTGTTCCCTATTGTTCGTTTAATTGTTCCAATATTACATATACGCCTTGAAACATTAAGTTATCCATTTTTTATTCTTGTGAACTCATAAATAAGCTTCAAACTCCCATCTAGAGGGTTCCCTGCCGTTTAGGTATAACTTCAACTTAGGTTGAACTTACACTTATTTTTTCAAACTTATTCATTATTCAAAGTGTTCTGCTTTAAATCTTCAAAAGCGCTGCAGATGTAACGTACTTTATTGTAATTATTAGAAATGTTAGAAATCATTTGGAAATAAATAGTTCTTTAACTCATATTCATTATATTGAACAATTCATTTGACACTTTAAACAAATCTTCCTTTACCTAGTACAATAATTAAAATTAGTAATGTATGCATACATTGCTTTAATTTGAATATAAACGTTTTAGACATTGTAATGATAGACCACTAGGCATATTAAAAGTGATATAATTAAATAAACTGCGGTTTGATATATGGTTTTTCAACATTTTGCATCTAGCATCTCTTTTATATCTGAAAAGATAAAATATTTTAAAAGCACAATTGCGGATTTATAGTTTTTCGCAGATCAAGATACAAAAATAAGCTTAAATTTGAATTAATTGTGGAATAGATATGAAAATAAATTCTAAAACCTATAGAAAGTAGCGTGAAATATTACAGCTATGTTACGTTTTCTTACATATTTTACGTACCTATGAGCATTTATATAATGCAATTTACTGCACATGCGGTGTTAGGTCCAGGGACAAACATTGCAGAAGAAACAAAACACAGTCAAGGCTGTTCAGTAGCGTTAGAAAATGCTTTCTTTACTTAAGTGTTTTAGTGTGCAGGCTACCAAGCAAAGTACACAAAAGATGGAGTAGCATTAGCTCAGGTCAGGCTTTACCTTTCCTTTCTTTCTACCCGTGTTCCATCGATTTAGCATGCAGGTGTGAATGGGTTTTCACAGTCACACGACAACTTGCCCACTGCGCTTTTTGTTGTTAATATCTTCCAGTAGTTGGAACTCAGGAGAAGATGGCTTCATATGAGACCGTCAGCACGGAGAGTGTGAGCGCGCTTCGAGCATTAATTGGCGCTACTTAAAGTGGAATGTTGATTCTTCTGCTCCCTTTCTTCTAACACTTGCTTTATTACCTGTTTCAAGGGCATTCCTACGCCATACGTCAACATCTATTAACTCTGGCATTATTTTGCTCATTGTTTTGCATGTCAATTTTATAACATCTACATCTGTAGTGGTAAAATGAAGTCCTTCTTGTGAGGTTTTTGTTGTACTGAAAACGCTAATGTTTAATGGTTCTTGCGAATAAAATTTATCTTGGTAAGCTGGTGAAATTTACAACTTCATTATAAATTCTGATATGGAAGATTCTGATTAAAAATCTATTTACTTTGACTTTTGAAATATATTTTCAAAATACTTTCACGTTCCCTTCAAATTAATGTCGATTTATAAAGTTGTGCAACTCCGTTTTCCAAATATAACAAGGTTTTGTGATGTAATGCATTATTTGCTCAAATACTCATCCACCATAATTGTTTTAACAGTTATTTAGAAAGAACGGCAACGTTACGTTTCCTAGTTCCTTTCAGGTATGAAGCTTTGCAGTTATATAACCAGAAATTAGGGCAAGGAAACATTTACATTTTTATCATTTAAAATAATCAAAAATTTCTGAAAAGTTGCACGTGTATTGCAATCTTGAACATTCTATCTTGCAAATTGAGTATACATAACCCGATTATTTTAACCGAAGGTTCTGAAAGAAAAACTAAATAAATAGTAAATAGTTTCCTGATTTATGTGGTTAAAGTATGACATATGGCTTTTAAAGTCTGATTATTCATTACAAGTCAGAAAAGCATAATAATAGGTATTGCACTTTTAAAAAGGTTTGAGCAATCTTAAAGTTAGTAGCTACAGAATATTTGTTATAATGAAATATCAATATATGAAAAGTATTGAATATCTGAATTGCAATAAACGTAAACTGATATAAACCATTTCTATCACGGGATTGCTTAGCGTTTAACTCTTAACAAGTTCCCCTCCCAAAAGAAAACTAGGTGGTCTCTCCTTTTAATCATAGAAAAAATTCGTTTTGGGAATGGAGCATACAAATATAATAGATAAGAAATATTTGTTTACTCCCTCAACAGGGCATTGGTCCCACTTACAGAAGGGTTACAAATAAAAAATATACACAAACAAAAAACCTGCACAGACAAAATAAAAACTAATAAACCCAATATCTAATTAAGATAGAATTCCTTTGCCAATCTTTTTAAATGAGGAGTTCTTGGGAGAAAAATCAAGTACATCTTCCAGTGATATTTTGTTACATATTAAACACATTCTCCTAAAATACAATTTTTACATGATATAGACCTAAGCATGGATAACGAATAAAAATTGGAATAGAAACGATATAGATGTTTTGAGAAAACGTAATCTCAGGTTCAAATGCCTTACATTAAAGTTTAGTTGTTCTAAGAAGGATGGATTATCTATATAAGTTAATTTAAAAAAAACATTTGATCAATAACTACTCTTCTAACACTCAGTTTGTCAATGCTGTGTTCTTGGTAGTACATACCATCACTATATGCTGATGTGTTATACTTCTTTCAATAAGGAAATTTAAGAAGCTTTTTCTGAATTATTTCGATTTTATTTATAAGAGTCTGAAAATATGGATTCCAAATTGGTGAAATATATAAAACCATCCACACATCTTCAGGTATGCTTTGCAGTAAGTCAATAAATTGGAAACATTTTTACTAATGGCCCTTTAAAGTCATACGAAGTTTACGGACTTTTTTTTAAAAATCTCTCTCTCTCTTCTCTTTCTCTCTCTCTCTCTTCTCTTCTCTTCTCTTCTCTGTCTGTCTCTCACTCACTTCCATAAAAAACAGCAATCTGTAGGTACTAGCTACAGGAAGTATAATATTCTAACCAATAATTTTATATAGAGATTGCCTTAGAAAAACATATTTTGATGTCTCTTAAACCAAAAAAGAATTAAGATACCCATGTGAGCAGCCTAACTAAAAAGTGAAAAGTCAGATGAAAATTAAGATGATATTTAAGTTCATCAGCTTTCAAGGTGTAATAATATGAATGTCACTTAATCTCTCCCCTCTCCTCCCCCCTGTGAACTACATGTTAACATGGAAAAATGTAGTTATTTTTTATTTTCTCAAAAAAAGGCTATAAAGAATTTGGTTAGATATATTTGAAAATTTAACATGAAAAATTCTATGTCTTCAATTTCCTGCTAATAAGCGGTAAAAACCTCTTCATTTTTATTGAAGTTGACAAAATTTATGCTAAATGGAAAATCGTAAGAGTTAGCCAAAGCTTACTACAGGAAAGAAGTGTAAGGCTACACAGTTCTGTGTGGATTTGGCCAATTTCAAAATGTTCGTCTTTTTGTGTTTAAGCTTCTCAGGATGACATCTAAGTTGGTTGCCAAGTATGAGCTTTGACTTTCTTTATATTTTATTGTGTGAACTCATGACAAAAACCGATCTGCAACTGTTGATTTGTTTTTGCATCTTGTATTTTATATGGAGGATTAAATGGTAAGTGCGTATTTAACCTAATTCGAAATAATTTATAGGTAAAAGTTTTTTTTTGGCATGAAGGTATACCTGTGGAATGCTCATAGTCATAGAAAGTTGTGAATCAAACCATTTGCGCTTTAAAAGAGATGTACCTCATAATAGTCTTTTTATCCAGGTTTGGCGTAGGAGGGAATATTAAAGTGACTATGGCCATTATCGCGTTATTTCGGTTTTAAAACTCTTTCAGGACAAGAGGTTCTCTGTAAAAGAGCCCTAATGTGTTAAATCTTTGGTATCCTAGCAGGAAGGGAGAAATAATAGAGATAATAAAGATTTTTTATTTGAGCTATAGGAGGGAGTTGTAATGGCCTGGGAGAAATTAAGTGTGTAGAATGAAATTTACATTGAACCTTAAGTGGTTACTTATTTGCCTGACACGGGCTGGAGTAGTACTATTGAGAGTTTTGTTTTTGTTTTTTGGAAACATATGTTATAAGCTACTGGTTGTGATAAGAATCTACTCCAACCAGCTAGCTAGCCGTGGTGATGATAACCCCTAATGCCGAGATAGGGAAAATATAAGGCTGACGACAGCTAACGGGGAGAGAAAAAAATTAAAACTCCGTTGCTTGAACAATACTCCAAGAAAAGAGAATGGAAGTAAACAAAAAATTGTGGAGAGCATTCACATATGCAAAGAATAAGACAGAGATAGACACCTCCGATCCATCAGCGTCCTCTTTCTCTTTCCCACTTCCTTCTCTCTTCTTAATCTTCTTCCTCTTCTCATTGATGTTGACCATAGACAGGAGAGAGTGAGAGAGAGGGAGAGAGAAAAACATCATCCTCTCTCCCCCCTCCTGCGTTCACAGCGTTGCCAAATATCTACTCAGGTAGCCTCCTCAGCACCAGCCGCTCCCAGGAACTTCGTCTTGGAACCATAGTAACCAGTAGACTGTAGCTAAAGCTGTAATAATAATGTTTCTATGAATCTTTTTTCTCTGTTTTTCCCTCCCTCCTTGTACCACACCGCAAGGCGTAGGCTCAAAGTTGACTTATATTCATGCTACACACTTCCTTGCTCTTGTATACTATCTTTAATATTATAGACATTTGACATCCCTCCTCTTACCTCCAAGACCGGGCTCTACACAGCGTTACAAACTATCTATACATACATTAATAACATATCCCTGAGGAGGTATGCTGGCTACTGATTTTCCAACCTATTATCGGGTACTAGGGTTCCCTTTATTGAAAGATGAGTAAGACATCCATGGACGAAGTTTGATGTTAAAGAATTTAGAAAAAAATATGTGTGTAATAGAACCAATATAAATGTCGCCTATGCTAAAATAATGATTATCGTCACAGCCATAAAGGCTAAAAGCACTGTAATAAATTCGTTAAATGTGTTTAGTTTGATAGAGTTTCACAGACAAGGCTGCGAAATTTACTAGGAGGGCATTAAACTGGACTGACATTTAATAAAACACTTTCACGAGTGAAACAAAGTGTGTAATTATTAAAAGGAATGTATTATTATAAGTTACGAGCAGCCACTCCAACTCGATCGCTTTCACTGCCTTCCGGAAATGTTCATAAAGCAAGAGAAGCTAATAAACCTACATCTAACCTATTGATACATTAGTAGCAGCTTCCATAGAATGGATGATACCCTGCTCGAACTTCAAGGAATTTTTGAGCTTTCCATTTGTGCCTGGACTTCCTCTTATTCTTTTCCATATATTAACATTTATATATATATATATATATATATATATATATATTTCTGCTGTCATTCTATTCTATGTATTGTTTCCAGTTTGATCTGTGTTCTATTACCATCATTTACGTTAAATATTTTAGCTCTTGTCTGATGTCTATGTACATTTCCTTTGTAGTCCGTTCTTTGGTAGCCGCCACTTTTCTAAACAGAGCCAAAGCTTCACATATTAATGTTGAAACTACTACTGTTCTATACAATTAAATTAATGTTTTTCTCCATGCTTTATTAAATAAACCTTAAAATAGACCAATTTGTATGCCTAAATCCATTAATTTTA
Source organism: Deroplatys truncata (assembly GCA_030765065.1). NCBI lineage: Eukaryota > Metazoa > Arthropoda > Insecta > Mantodea > Mantidae > Deroplatys > Deroplatys truncata. Next base: position 99,594,587 of record CM060980.1, read on the forward strand.
TTTTTAAAATCTTGTTATGCTAATAAGTTATATTGCACCCTCAAATGATTTTAATGCTTCACCTGTGTTGGTATTAAAGCTATTTTGGCTGTTGTATTTGTATTCCTTCGGAGGCAATTTCTTGCTTTCATGTCCAAATCTTTTAAGTTATAATTTTCTGCATGAGGGCTGAGATCTCGTATATGCTACTGGTTTAAAATCTACTTCTGTGTCACCAAGTAATGCGTACCTGGTCATCTGCAAATTTTACTGCATTTTGCAACTTGTATGTATATTTAGATCTTATTTGTATTTTACTATATTTTTCTGTCTTTCTATATTCCTTTGTTTCTTTCTTCTTTCGCTCTTTATTTCCTTCTTTATGTCCGGTCTCTTTTTGATTTATGTATATTAAACAATGCTGACGATAATACATATTCCTACATGCTTATTTGTAACTAATACGTAGGGCATATTAGCATTTAAAAATCATTAGAGATGTGAAAGTTTCGTCAGGTATATATTTTATACGGACAACAGATAGTGAATTGATATTCACTAAACAATAAAGTTGCAGTGGTGGACAGTTATGATAGGTTTAACATTACATTTTCTTCCGTTATTGGTTGAAAGTAGTATTGACGTACCAAAAGTGGAATGTTATTATTTTATGGGAGCCAAAAGGGATATAACAGTAATTCTTCCTTATTTTGCCACTTAAACTTTTTGTAAGCATGCGTGTCAGAGATACTTATTTTGGGTTATACTTTGCACAGACACAAACAGTATAGCACACCTATCTAGAGAATTTAATGTTGTATGTACTATTACTGTTTAAATTATTGTATTTTCATTATAATCATGTTCTGTATTCTAAAGTAGTCGCGATATGACTTTAAAGTTGAAGCGACAATAAAGAGTATATAATAATAATAATAATAATAATAATAATAATAATAATAATAGTAATAATAATAATAATAATTTGTACTGATTTAGGTTTTATGTATTGCGGATTGTAAATAAATATTTTCATGCATAACTGTATATAATTAAGCAAAATTTTAATTTGCGATTAACAAATATGTGAATGTTAAAATTCACTTACGCAGAGTGACGTCCTTCATATGGCACAAGTTTTATATCCTTCAACGAATGCACCCATTTTCTACTCAATAAAAACTATCACGAGGGGCAGAGAGGGAGAGAGAGAGAGGGAGAGAGAGAGAGTTATTCAGTCTCAAACTAAAATGAAATTCTACAAGTTTTTAAAACTAAAAAGCATGCTTATTGCTTTAATGACGTTTTAATACACTTCTAATTTCGGTAAGATGTTTGGGTAACTTCTTCATCCAGACTCCTACATTACAGAAATATAGTTATTGCTGCTCTTTTATTTGTGAGTTCAAGATAATAAACAGTTAAGAAGTATGTTTGAGGACTCAGTCTTTAGTTCCTTATTTAGGTAAAGATCCTACAGCTCACTTGAAAATATACGTTTTTTGATGCGCCGTATGCCTATTCACCAAAATCAAAGCATAATATTAAATTTCTTAACACAGTGCCGGAAAAAGAAGTTCAACTAAGGTGGAAAATAATGTTTTTGAAATGTGTTACTTCATACTTCCTATCATTATCATAATATTGTTGCTGCAATATTTATATTTATTGCTGGGATTTATATACAAATGCATACTTACGAATACGAGAATGAAAATGTTGAGCTTTAAGAGCTACTTAATCAAGCATTTTGTACCTCCATGTTTAGATATACATTTTTATTCTAAATCATGGTGAAAGAAATGTAGAAGAATAAAGTTCTAACATAATTTAAAACTGCGTATGCCAATTATGTAAAAGGGTTTCACTTTTTGTGGTGGGCATGCGCTGAATATGTTAAAACAATTAAATTGTGTTTTATTTATGGACCTTCTTTAACTGCTGTGGTCCTTAGCGTCTCATTATACATTGGGCGTGAAAGACCAGTAATTTTGTTCAGAGGCCTCTTCATCAGGCTTGAGGTTCTTTTACGTGCCGTAAATCTACGACACGGGGCCACCGGTTTTACTTTCCTTCCGAAGAAAGCCATGGTAAGGATTTTTACGCCCGAAAAAAACCATCGCCCCCAGCCGGATTTGAATCCGCGACCTCTGGAATTGGAGGCTAGCATGGTAACCACAGGACGACTTTGAGTATGTTAAATGAGATAAGTTATGCATCAAAGGAATGTTGTTATGATTTCAAGAAAGGTGTAAGTCCTACGATTTTTGTTTGTCTTTTATTTTCATTTTATTTTATGGCACCGCAGCATATTTGATAGTTTTACACAGAATGCCATTCAAATTGCTTATTGAAAAATGAGTCAATTTCTAAATAAATTGGTAAGTTAAATTATATCCCTCCTCCCGTTTCCCTGGTCCCATTTCAAAACAAAATTGAAAATTTTCGTGCTCACAAAAACCTTAACCATGACTAATGTTTATCATAAATTTAACTGAAAGCTTTGAAATTAAAAATTCGGTATGAGTGTTTAGGAATTACTTCAAATTTTATTTGACCGTCATTGATGTTCATCTTAGTTACTAGAAACTATATTATTTCTAAATGAAATACAAGGAATGCTTTATTTGTTTTCAATGAAATATTCCCGCTAAAAGCAGAAATATAGAATAATTTGGAATACCTTCGCTTTTTGGAGCAACGCAGCTAAATAAGGTTTTTGTTTATTTTTCGCATCAAGAGTCAAATATTCTCTATCTAACACGCCTTCTGTTTCTTTTCCTGTTGAATATTCAGAAACTTCAGTGTTTCTGAAGTGTAGGCCTTTAGTACTGAACTTATTGATTTCATTTTAAGCCAGCTCGATAAATGTATATATTACATGCTTTATATAATTTGAATTTACCAACATAGGCGGTAAAAATGTGTAATAAATGAAACGGAAAATAATTAGTATATGTAATGAAAAATTATGGTCCTTCAGAGAATAATTACCCCAGTCATTCTCACCTACAATGTATGAATTCAGTGTGGGAATATAGAACCAAGTAAGTGTGATCTAAAAAATCCTAGATATTTTAAACATTAACCAGCGTTCATCTAACCTACTAACATTAAACACGTAAGTTTATATGAAACTTTGAAATAATAGATATTATTTATTAACAACTACGAAAATGATTTAGCAATGTACCTTGTATTATGTGTTCAAATGTAAGGATGAAAGTCCTCCTGTTGTTTTCCGTTTTATTAAAACTGTGGTGTAAGCTTAAAATGTTCATTGTGAATTAAGTTTCTTTTCTTCTTACGACCTCATAAGGGAGAGGTCTTTTTCTCTTTCTTTTTTTACTTTCTCTACTACGTATAGTAAGTAGGGGAAGTATTGTATTCCATCCAAAAATTCGATACCGAGATTTCACCGGAAATATATGTTTTGTGGCCCCCGAATCCAAAAAGAAGCATTTTTGGAAACATGTCCGTGTGTGTGTCTGTGTGTCTGTCTGTGTGTGTGTCTGTCTGTGAACAGCAGAAACGAACAGTCGGATAAACACCAAACTTGGTATTTAGGTTCAGTATCTTCCAAGGATGTGACACAAAGGCTTTCAAGAAAATTCCCCCACCCCAGAGTACCCTTTACATGGAAGATTTTTCGAAAATTTTAATTTTCTCAAAAATGGCTCTAACGATTTTGATTAAAATACCATATGTTTAAGATATTTTTATGACAAATAAAATGTATATCTTGAATTTCCTGGGAATGTCTCCAAAAGTATTCTTTATTGTGATCGACTTTTGCATAACTGGTAAACCATAAGAGATAGACAAAATTTTACTACACAGAAATGTAGATCGCGTTAAAATACACAATTTATGTCATATACATTTTTTTTGTTGAGTGAACCATTTTCGAGATATTGCTTGTTATTCCCTTAAATTTTTCAATACTTATTTTCTAAAATGGGAATTCGTTATTCATTTTTTTTTGTCTTGGATATGCAAAGAGTTATAATCTGTGGCAAAGGGAATGGTGCTGCACCTAGCAACCAGCTATTAAGAGATATGTATATGCTTAAAAACTACTGTTTTTCTATATTGCCCTTGTAAATATATTTTCCCCTTACATCTACAAGAAAATTAGCAATAAGATAGAGTCTGCAAATGTTTATCTCGATTAACATGAAGTACATGGAGAATAAGCGTTTGTAAAAATAGTTTGTACAAGAGTAGAGAAAGTCATGTGACTGTAACACATCAGATTTTCTTGTTTCAATTTACTACCAAAAGTAATTTTACATGATTTCATGAATTAGGCTGCGTGATTGTAAGTCATCGCAGGTGAATTCTTAGACGTTCTTTAAATAAGTATATGTGTATTATAGGAATTCATTCTCATAATTCCAGAGAACTTTTACACTCGTTGTCTGACTGAATGTCCCTTAGCACAGACAAAGATGTACGAATGTCAGCGAAAGATTCACATGCAGCTGTAGTAATAGGAAACCACCTGATGTAACATGAGATGATAATGGCTTGTATAGTTCTCAGTCACATCTGTGATATTTTTTGCGGTATAGCATTTCTTTCATCTAACCGTTAATGTTTACTAACACATGATTTTTAAAATGATGTTCTGCCAACCACTTTATTTACGGTACTTTGTTTACCAAGCCCATAACAGCTATACTGTTTGGTTATATCTTATTTTATATCCCGATGTTTGCAATAACGAAAGGCAAGCTTGCCGTTTTCCATCTATAGTACAAATATTAATAATTTCTTTAGTGGAGGTAGCGTATTGAAACATCAGCCATTTAATAAAATATTTTAATGCGCAAAGTTTCTCGTATGTAGAAAATTGCCAGAAACACCCATCAAATAAGGCAAAACGACCATGCTTCAGAACTGAAAGTTCTTTTATGTAGAGTCTGGAGAATGAATAATTAGAATGTGTTATTAAAACCAACCAGCTTCTGAAGCTTAGATTGGCGTTTCTTTAATGAAATTAATGTAACACAATTGTTTAATGAGAACACTAGCAAAATAACTTCTGTTATGGTTGTTGTGAAGTATCGAAGCATTTACCTAAAGCAAGTAAACACGAAAGTATTGAGGTTTGCACCTATAGATAAATTCTCTCATTCACTCTATGTCTAAGTAGACATTTCATTTGATAAATTGAAATGTTAAAAGAAAGAAAGTAGTGCAATTGAGCCCAAACTTCCATGAAGCAAGAAGTGCTTCACGAGCTATCGAAACCAGGGTGGTATGCACCTAAGCACTTTCCGACGATATCAAGCTGCTCATAGCTTATATTATACCCGAATTTATTTTAAACGCATAAAAAGCTCGGGATTCCGTTGTAGTGTGGACATAGCCTGAGCATTATAAACAAATTGTTGCAGATGGAAAACTGTTCTGTGCGTGTATTAATCCCCCTATTTACGTGAATGATACAGACAGGTAGAATATATTGTGCAAAAACGCTTGCGTATTACACAACATAAGCTGATCTTTGGAGAGATTTCAGTGCAAGGTAAAGAACGTAGCTTGATTGTAATCGGTGATTTCAATGCAGGTTAAAGAAAATAACTTGAACCTACAGGATGCAATATAAAGAACAACTTGAACGTGGTGGAGATTTCAATTAGTAGCTTGATTTCAAAGAACGCAGTTTGAACGAAAATTTGAATGTAGGGCAAAGAGCATAGCTTGAACCTTGGCGGAGATTCAATGCAGGGTAAAGAACGTAGCTTGATCCATACAGAAATTTCAATGCAGGGTAAAGAACATAGCTTGAACCATGACGGAGACTTCAATGCAGGGTAAAGAACGTAGCTTGAACCGTGACGGAGATTTCAATGCAGGGTAAAGAGCATAGCTTCAGCCTTACGGAAATTTCAGTGCAAGATAGAGAATATAACTTGAACTAAACAGATAAATCTTTTCACAAGGATAAATCATATGAAAGGACACTGGAACAATTTGGTTGCAAGTTTGAGTTATTCTTTACCTTTTACTAACCACAAGTGATTGCAAAATATAAATAAATAAAACAAATAAATATATATATATTGTGTGTGTGTTTATAAATTAACATTAAAATACTTTCAACAACGTTTTGAAATTTTCTGGTCTGCCTTCTGAAGATACATGTCTAGTGAAAATTAAGTATTAACACATTCTCGAGGGGTTCATTATGGTATGTATTGTAATAATAATAATAATAATAATAATAATAATAGCCACAGAATTATTTATATTGTTTCCCGACATTCTTAAGATCCAGATCTTTGTCACGGACTTTAAAGACCTGGTAATCGTTTTTTGTTGTGGTGGATAACATCCTTGAATGAGCTAAGACCTTGAGAATTTATTAATATGCGTCGGGAAACGTTTATGGTATGTTTGACACGTCCATCCACTTCTTGAGTGAATAGTTTATTTAACTGCAACGATAAATTCTGTAAGTTCCCTTACCTGTTGCTTTTTATTTACTACCAGATTTTGCCCTTTAGAGATGATACACGTCGCTCACCGTTTCTTTTTCATCTCATAAAGATGCTGTGTGCCACAATTTAAGGTTCGTACTATTGGAAACAGTAGCGGTAGCGATTTGCCTTTGGGGTTTAAAACACTATCATATCTATCATGATATTCCCCCCTTCATCGGCCACCTCCTCGTCACTGGAGCAGCAAAATTACCTCACTCCTCTACCTTACTTCTATCTCTTTTTCTCAACCTTTTTTTATTCCCTTGCATATACAAAAAAAGAAGGAGAGCGCCGAAGCTTCTTTCTCGCTACACCATATCGGCGCGGTCGAACCTTGGAGCTCCCGAGGTACATGTGGCAACCATGGTTTTGCCGAGCTGGGGCGGCAGACGACATGAAATATGGCTATCGCCGCAAGGAAGGCCTCCTCACTCCTCTACCGCGGCAATAAAATAGTGCAGCAGGAGTAGCTTCTCTGGCTCAACCTCAAGTCCTCCTCCCTTCTCTCATCTCATCTTTCTCCGCTGCTCCTCCTCCTTGCTTTTCCTCTGTTTCTTCTGTGGCACGGCCTTCCATCACCTCATTCCATTTATCTCTTCTCATGTTTGGCGTTATTGACAATATTAGAGCAACATGTTCAAAGAGGCCTGATTTAATGGAAATATTTAAAAAGCAAAGATCTTGCCGTCGTACTGTTTAAAACGACAGCTGAACTATTTTCTGCTTGCTTTAATTTGTAATGCACTTATGGTATTTAAAAGAAGAAAGTTCATAGTCTCTTGAGAACAGCATGGAAGAAGAGGGACTGTTTTTGCTGCGGCGGCATAACATAGACCATCTCTTTCCTTAGCTATACACCCCGCTCTCCACCTACCTCTTTCATTTCCTCCAGCGTCCAGTTTCTGAGGAACCGCTCCCCACTATTCCCCTCTAGCATATCAAAGATATGCCCAATAATATTTTAAAAAACTTCTCTTTATCTTGTATAGTAGCAAAATGAACTTGGCGTTAATTTTATATCTTCAGGGCCTACTATATTTAATTTTGGGCTAGTATAATACGTGTGTAAAAATAATAATCTGAAATATTTAGAAAATTACGATCTTCTAACTATAGCTAAATTAATTATTTATCCCACTAGAATAACATTTATAATTTTAATTTATTTCAGTTTCTCTATAACTACGAATAATATAACTATGAGAGCTTTCTGAATACATATGATGTTTTTTTATCTACTCGTAATGGTGTAGCTTCATTACCACGCTTTTATTATACTTGAGGCACCTTTTAAAGCTTAAGATATTTCTTCTAAATTACCGTTTTGTTTATATATAAATAGATATTTACTAAATATATGTAATGTTTCGCAGCCTTCGTAAAGCCAAAACATTACTTGAATATCACCAAAAGCGTAAATATTTTCAAAGGTCTAAAATAAATTTAAAAAAAATTTAAAAAGTTTTATTTACGGTCGTTTTAACCTTCCTAGGTTTTATCACGACCTTTCATGCACATTTGTTTACATTATTGGATTACAGTATAATACTTGCACATTATGTATACATATGGGTTACAATTTGATTAAATGTATTGATGGATATTTAAAGAATTTAAAAAAATGAATCAATGCATAGAAGAAGAAAACAGTTTATGTAATGCATCACCAAAACATTTAGGACCCAACTAATCATGTAACTCTGAGGTCTCTTACATTGCTATGTGTATTCATCGCGCTTGTTTTATATGTCTCTTCGCTATTTAGCAACATTTTCCTTGAACTTTTTAATGACCTTTTAGTAGATATATTTGGTTCACTATCGTTATTTTCTATAAAGTATGTATGACAGGAGAACCTACTCAGTTTAATGATTACCTTAATTAACACTCACAGTATTTTTAAGGTTTAAGGTTTTGAGCTGATAATTTATAGTATTCATCTTAGCTTGTGCCTACAACACAATAGAGTATACTCATACGTTATACACTAACAGGACAAAGTCAAATTATCTGTTGTATATGATCAATATTTAGCATCACAAAATCAGATATGTTTAGTTTTCTTCAGAAAAGACACTCTTTTAACACACCCTTTCGTCTAAGCGGTCTATACACTAAATCCAAAGAAAAATGCAAGCTTTGAGTACAAATAAGCCGATTGTTATGAATTCAACGACTGAATTGACGCAAAGATGATATGAATTTTAATTGAATAAATTTAAGAAGGAAATGCAAAACATGATTTATGTGGAAAGTAAACATATCAAAGACCAATCGAATCTGATGAACTATTCCACATTAGTAGTAACAATATTAATATTAATCTAGAGATATAAATACAATATTTTAATCTATTTAGTAATTTTAACTCCCCTTAAGCATGAACATGGAATAATTCTTTATCGCGCCTCAATATTTCTATATTACTTTAATACACACATGTGAGATATCTCCTCGCTCTCCCTCAAGCATGGATGGAGGTTATCGGTGTTTATTCACGGTAGTGGCTCTTCACCTTCACGTGATTGAAGAATCTGTAACAAAAAACGGGAGCAGGAGATGAGGATGGAGAGAGGAAGGGAGACAGAACCCTGTTAGGAATTTCTGTCACCTTGTGCGAGAGGACGGGCTATTATTCAGGATGAAAAGAGGTTGAAGAAAGGGAGGAAAATAGATGATTGTTAAGGAGGCTGTTACCGATAGGAGTATTGTTTCTTTTGAGGCCCTCAACTGTGACGATAGTGGCAGTTTTAAAGGAAGGGGTATCCCTTCCTAATATCTTTTTTATGCATACGGCGTTAGTGCAAAATAGGAAGGACAAAGCTAGAAACCCTTACTTGCTCAAAACAAAACCTTATCTATTACATTAGATTTTCTCTCCTTTTATAAAATGGAAGTTCATTATTGAGAAAAAAAGAAGTGCAAAAAGGACCACCGAGCTAATAATTTCTACGAGTAAATGCACAAAGAACTAAGCAGTTTAATAAAATGGCTACTTGGGAATTTGAAAATTGGGCTTTTGTACCGGTTTTGTTTTATAGAAGAGCAAATAAATTTATTAAAGTAAAAAGTTCAGATTTAAATGACTTCTAAAATTTGTATATGTACGAACTATTTAGATTCGGCAAATGTCATAATGCGTTTAAAAATTACCAATTATCATAAGTTATCTGAAATACAATTATTGTTAGGCATTTTTCTTTGAACAAGGGCAATTTTATCATAACTTAACACCTTTGCATCATAATAATCGTTTGATTTAATTTAATATTGTGTAAGTAATGCATCATCATAATAAAAATGTCAGAGTTATTATTATTATTATTATTAGTATTATTATTATTGCTATTCTATCCGTAGTGAGCTCCAAGCGATTAAGCTAAACTGTGGTTGACAATTATGATTGGCCAAAGGGCGTACAAGACAGGATTTATTGCGTGGTTTTCTATCACCTTCCGTACAACTGCTTGCTAGCCACAATCTCTTACATTACAGGTACAAACTTTGTATAATCGGTTTAAGTACAAAGTACGCGTTTATTCACAGTGCAAGTAGAAATTCCATGAGTGTACATAAATTTGTTAAATTCTGAATTTCTAAACTTAAATATTCCTCCTGAAGGTTTCAGTTATAATGGATCATATGTAAATTTGCAAAACTGAGCACTATAATGCTCTAGCAAATAATAATAATAATAATAATAATAATAATAATAATAATAATAATAATAATAATCCAATAGAGCGCCATAGCTAAATTGATGCTAAGATAAGTAATTAAATTGAATGAATTAAGGGAGCAATAGTTTTTACTTTATCAGTTTTTAAATAACAGACTTATAGATTCAATTCGATATAAAACATCTTCATATACTTCATTCTAATAAAAAAATCGCACTTTATCTGTAAAATTTCGTGAAGTTCCTGTGATGCTTTTCTACTCAGCATTTGCTGCTAAGAAGGCGACAATGAAGAAACCTAGAATACTCCTTTTATGACTTTAGCATTACTGCATACCTTGAATAGCAGATTCTGCGCATTTAGATGCAATTAAAGTCTGTACCTCTGGCTTCAATTGGTCACAGTGTCGATGCAAAGATTGCTGTAAAAGCAGAGGTCACAGACTTAGAATTGGTTTAGTTACTTCAGACTTTTAAGAATGGATTTTCTTGAATTGCTTTGGTTCGCGAGGTCATAAACACTCCGCATCATTTACTAGTAGAGAGAAACTTAAAACGCTATTATCCAAGTGTTTTTATGGGGTACTGCATTTTATCTTTTAAATTAATTTAATCTTGTGCAACTGAAGTTTAGTTTGGGTCGAAATACTTTTGGAGTTCCTCTTTGTTGTTTGAAGGTATTAAGCGGTGATAATATCAAGAAATAACGTTTCATTAACTCGGAAGAGAAATAAACAATAAGAACAATACAATCTTTCGGTGCCTGAAATCATGTTGCGCGAAAGACACAAATTTATGACAATTTAAAAAGTAAAGACAAAGTAATGAATGGCTGGTAACACTGTAATAATCCGATGAAAAAGAAAAGAACTCCCCCTTCAAAAAGAAAGAAGTAAGAGAGAAATAAAAACAAAAGTAGGGGAAATTAATGAGATTGTGTGGGCATAGTTCGTGAGTACCCTATCAAAGAAGCGGCAGGCTGTCGATATTCTGAGACAATTGTCTCTTAGAGAATTATTATTTTTTGCATTGTTCTTACGTTGCAAAATTCATACAATAAAAATACCATGGGATATATAACTATACACTTCTGCAGAACATGAGCTTATTAAAAGAAATGGTTTCAAAGTTTCGGCTAGTATACGTTTCTGCCGATAGTGCAGACAAGAAATATTAAGCAAAATTTATTTTTAGAACGTGCAAATTTGTTTTTATAAGAAATGTAAAATGTATTTTACTTCTGTGAACTGTTAATAAGCTATTAAACCACATAGTATTCCATATTAACTTAAAATCTCCACGTTACTGTTTGGTGGTAGGTTATGTATAGCTTTAGCTATCAAAATGACCAGGAAGTTTCCAGAGATAGGGGTTTCTTAGTTTATAGTGCAATTAACTAACTTGGAAAATTATATATGTGCTTTATTAATCATCCATTATCTGTGGAGGTGACCTTAAGTTCCTAAGTCATGCAGCTCGTTTAAAACAAGCATTTTCTTTCTTTTTAGTAATGCAAATAAAATTTTCTTAAATATTGCGTTCTAAATTTTAAATATTCCGCAACTTTATGATACAATATTCAGTGATTGTTTGGAACATGTTAAGTTATAGCATGATATATTCTAAATTTCTATATCAATTAAATAACAGATTTTCTTGAAAATTATTGAATACGTTTCTACATATGGGATGATCTAAAAAAATCTGATGTGTTCCATTCACACGAGTTTCTCTACTCTTCTACAAACTATTTTTACACACGCTTATTCTGCATCTACTTCAGGTTAATCCAGATAAACATTTTTAGAAGTGTCTTATTGCTAATTTTCTTGCAGGTGCAAGGGGAATATGATAGGCTTTAAGCGATAGTCAAATCTTTTAAAACCTGGTTGCTATGTGGAACATTTCATTCTCTTTGCATAACAGACATAACAAAAATAAAATAAAACAAAAAAATAAAATAAACGAATAATGAATCCCCATTTGAGCAAAAGCACAAGTATTTTAAAATTCAAACAAATAACAAGGAATATCTTGGAAATGTTCACTTAACAAAAAAAATGCATATGACATAAACTGTGTGTTTTATCGAGATCTACACTTTTTGTGTAGTAAAATTTTATGTCTCTTACGGTTTACCAGTTATGCGAAAGTCATTCAGAACACTTTTGGGGACATTTCCAGAAACTTCAAGATATACATTTGATTTGCCATAAAAATATCTTAAACATATGATATTTTAATAAAACTCATCAGAGCCTTTCTTAAGAAAACAAAAATTTTCGAAAAATGTTCCATGTAAAGCGTAGTTTGGGCTGGGTCGATTTTCTTGAAAATCCTAGTGTAACATCCTTGATAGTAAACTCAAATACCAAGTCTGGTATGTATCCGACTTTTCGTTTTTGAGTTATGCTGTTCACAGACCCACACACACACGCGCGCGGACATGTTTCCAAAATTGCACTTGGATTCAAGGCACTTCAAAAGATGTATTTACGATTAAATCTCGTGTCGAATTTGGGTGGAATGCAATACTTCCCCTACTTACTATACGTAATAGAGAAAGTAATAAATAAATGTAGAACAAAACCAAAAACCAAAACTGGAATTCTTCCTCTAGATTTTAATTAATATTTAGGAGTTAAAAAGTGTTCAATACTAGACCACAATATACGATGTACGTTAAGAATGAAGGATTTTCAAACTTAGTGATAAAATGAGATGTTATAGGCGAAAATGGGAATAACATCCAGAAAGGCAACACAGATTATGTACAGACGAATCGGAGGGAAATCCGTGGAAAGACCCAGAAGGAGGTGCATGGAAGACGAAACAGACAGTAATATGCCCATACTTTGAAATTTAAACCAACAAGAAACAAAAAATTCCAAAATTTCTAGATTTACGTACGTTTTAAAGACAATGGATAGTAAAACTTTTATTTCCCAATGTTCATTTCGAGAAGGAAGAAACAGCTGGCTTTACAGCAAATATAATTTTTTTAAATCAGTTTCTCTTAAGCGGAGATTAAAAGCCCTATCCCGCCAATATTAATTTGATAAATTCATAACCCATTATCTCAATACCATTTAAAATACCAGACTGAATGTTTTACAGGATATAGATACTTGCCTAAGTTCACTGATCTACTTTTATCCAATTCGTTTAAGAAATATAGGGTTATTTTAATTAATTATACCATTTTTAAATACCACATGGCTTTAGCATACAAAGCATACTGTAGTGCCAATTTATACAGCATAACTTCCCCTAAAAGATGGGTTAGCGTTTTGTTTTCTGTGAATTGATGCAGAATTCAGTGCACAAAATGAGAGATGTAGCACAGTTTTAAAATATATTTAAATATAAGTAGTTTGCCTACAATGAAAAATATATATCAAATTAAAGAAATAGTTCCAATTAATAATAATACTGCACAAAAAAACTAAAACTGTAATATTTGGCAACTTTCGCCGCGTGAAGCAACAATTAATTTATGGCCTAAAACAAGTTATATACCTTATTTGAGTTCATCAATACTCAAATAGAGAGTTAGTTATACAAAAATTTAGTTATGTAGCCTGCGTTAAGAAAAATATGGATTTCTGGTTCAATTAAATATTTCAGTTAAAATGAGTCATCTATCTAATAGAAGGATGACATTCGGGCCTGTCAAATGCATGTGTTTCGGTCATCTTTAAACCAAGAAGGAGCAGAGCCTTACAGACGATTATTCCTTAATGCCGGAAAATAGAGGGAAGCGGACCTTTGATGAGAGGAAACTAGCTTCCCTAATTTAGGTTTATGGACTGCCTTTAGCAATAATCAAAACACTTTTTCCCAAGAGCAGATTAGGTAATACAATACTGCTATAAGACTGCTCTTTTCTGGTATAATGTAAAGTAGTAATGCGAAAAAGGGACTCGTGAGGCAGTGTGACTCGCAGGCGCCATTCTTTTCTGTCTGTTCATTTGTTTTCCATATGCTGCTGAGTGGTGTAGTGCGTGTTGCATATTTGATGACTCGAGGGAGAAAGGCATTTTCGTATTTAATGAATACATTTCTAGGATTTCCAAGTGCATATGCTATATTAAGTTGAGTTTCGATTAGTTCGTGTATTACTGACTTTCTTGAAATTGGGAAACTTTAATAATTATGCTTAGTGGTGTTCACTAGAAGATTTGTTTTTAAGTTTACATATTTTGCAGAACTTTATATAGGTAACAGAATCGTGTGTTTCAATGCTTCTTGAAGCTTAAACCTTAATGTATAATGATTTTTCACTTAATAATTCTTAATTTAATAACACACAGGAATTATACAAATATAGCGAAAGTAATTCATAAACATAAGAAGCTCCCGTTTCCTTCTAAAATTTAAATTTAATTTGGAAATTACATTGCACAGCATAGAGAATGTCTTAAATATTCACATTATTTTAATCAAATTTTAAATACGTCTGTTTATGCTATTGACATTTAGGAAAAAGAAGGAAAGAAAGGAAGAAAAGAGAAGAAAAATCTAATGCGTTGTATTCACACCACTTCAACTACCTACTATAGTTTATTTTTACCTGTTTTACAAGCTCTTCTTAAAAAGCTTATTATCCGTATATTTCATAATAGTCGAGATAAACTTTGCAGCAGTTGTTTCATTTCACATTTCGTTGCAATCAGAAGGGGGATACCAAAACGATAGTTAAAAACGGGTCGCTATATGCTGGCTTTGAAATTCCATTCTTTTTGCATGACAACAGAAGAAAACAAAAGAATTTAACTTCAAAGAGTATTATGTATTAGAATAGTCAAACCAGCAACAACGAATATCTCAGAAATGGTTAACCCCACAAAAATTTATTTGAGATACATTATTATATGTTTAAAGAGAGATGCATTTTTCTTGCAGTACATTTATGTCTCCCTGTAATGCTTTAACGCTTACGTAGAATTAAAAAAGAACATAATCTTTTCGAATGAAGAGGACTTCACAGGCTATCCACCGAAAATTAAGATTTACATTTTAATAAACATCCAATATCTTAAACTGGTGTAATCTTAAGGGTCAAAGGTAAAGGTACGGATGCATGTAGAAGCACTGCTACCGGGACAGAACACCGCACGTAGGCTCCCGGTCCTCTGTGTTTCTACTGTGGTCCCTGGGACGATGGCACGAGGGGAGAGACCCGAAGGGCGACTAGGTTCAGATGACGACGTGGACAAGCTTGAACGGGGACCCTAACGGTTCCAGTTCGAACGCATCCGAAGCTGCCCAGCCCTACACACAGGTCCCCTAAACCCCGGCCGTCCCCGAAGAGGTTCTGATTGAATATCAAGAAGAAGCCTCCTCAAACCGCACATTCACCTCCCAGCCGCAGTCTGCCGAACACCGTCACCTGTTCCTACAACCCTGAAACAAATGACAAAGAAGGAAATTATGGGTACAAGAAATGAGAGACAGGAGAGTCGTAGTAGAAAAGGAACCATCCCAGCATTCGAATTCCGATTGGGGAAACAACGAAAAACCTATGGATCAGAGTGGGCGGTCGTCGAGTTTCGAACTGGGGTGTCCTGAATGCAAGCCTCACATGTTCCCGCTGGACCATCTCGCTCGATGAATTTTAAGGGTAGTTTTGTGTGGAGATTTTGTTAAAAATGTTTGTTTCGCGTGCTGAACTGAATACCAAATTTGGCTATTAACCGATATTTCGATTTTGGATTGCGCTGCTCACAGACTCCCCCACGCACACGCAAATAGGCGCCGACATTGAGGGAGGATTAGATATCTCAAAACAAACCTTTATTTCCTGTGAATTCTTGATATCGAATTTTTTTGAGAAAGTAAAAATTAAATATTTGAAGCATTCGAATAAGAGTAATGGCAATAATTCTATTTTTAAGGAAATATTAAGACAATTTAAGGGTGACTGGGTAGGTACCAAATGGCTCTAGGATGTGGCAAAGAAATTAAAGACCAAACTTACAACATCCGCGCTGATCCCAATTCACGGACGTCGTCTATTTCAAGATAGTTCAATCATGAAAATAATTTAGCCACGAAGTCTGGGGAAAAGTGCTAAATACGTGTAGCGTTATTAGATGTTTCTATATACATTTGAAGTTATATTAAATTCTACAATAGTTTACAACTGTTACTTAAATATCCGTATTTTTTACGAATCCGTAGTCCATTCTCCGATACCTCATTTATATTACACCCAGAATGTGTTGGAGTGCAGTAGTATTTCAGAGCTACTTGGAAGTTCATAAAATTTTCATTTGATTGTAATAAAATTTCTGTGTTGTCAATGGAACCATGCAAGAAACTGTAAAAAGGACAGAAGAAAGGAGACAGCGACAACCTTATCTATAAGCAACAAACTCCCGATAATGCTTTGTAACGTAAATGTAAACAGATTATTTCTATATTCAAAATTACTCTGTTTTCTATTCTTAGCTGTAAGTACAATCCAGATGCTAATAACAGAAACATGGTATTATAAAACTAAATAACAAAAATAAATCTTCCGCTAAACCGTATTCCATGATACGTGTAATCTAGTACCAAGAGGTGCCGAATATGTTACTGTTTATTTTATCAATTTCAACATTTATACAATTGATTTGTATCGCCAAAATAAATGCAATTTGCTAACATTAGAAGTCGTACGAAATCAGATGTCTTTATGGCTTATATCATCATACTTAGTTTCCTATATTTACTAGAAGCTTTTAAAAATATGTTTAGTTTCGTTGTTGGTTATTGTCATTTCTTATATAGTACAAATACATCTAGGCCTATTAATGAAAGGGGCTATGTAATAAGATATAAATGTTTTCTTTATAATACAAATCGCTAAATGTCCGCATATTCACTATATACATTTTCCCGCATTAGAAAATAATCCTTTTTTACTGTTATATTTACAAAACTGTTTATTATTGTGATATCTATTGTTACTGACTGCATTGCTGTTAAATACCGATTATTTTATTTTTGCTGAATGTGCGCTATGCACGTTAACGCATATTTTGATCTACACAGGTATTCGTTTTATCATTGGAAACAATTTTTGTTCATTACGTTTACTGTAACCCCCATATGATTCTTCTCTGAATTTTCCCCAAAGCCATTAATATAGATTTTATTTTTTAAATAGTTAATTTATTGCCATTGCTATTATTGTATCGTGTTTATTATTTTGAGTTTCTTAAAAATTGCAAGCTACCTAAGAAGCACGTCAATATTTTCTAAGAAAATTGTCTTCGAAATGATGGTCATCAAAGTCTTCTAGAATATTTTTTGCAATTGTTTACATACTAGAATCTGGCTACTTTCTATCAATATGTTACTTCAGAGTCAAAAAAACACAGCCACCAACTGCATCTAATATTGGATGCAAGTAAAAACGATAGATCTCATTTGTGCAGACGCCTTCATGAACTTCTTAAGTGTGTGCAACACAAACAAGGGTTTAACAAGCTTTCCCGTCCAAAAGGAGAGCGCATATGCGTCAGAAAGCCAAAGCATCGGCTCTCGGCCGGAGGAAGAATCACTTCCGAAAGCTGGCCATCTCGTCTAGCGGCCAGCACTGCGTCGCCTGCTGCTAGAGCTCCTCCGGCACCTACCTGCCCTCCTGCGGCCATGGCATCAACATAATGTTTTTGTCTCTCGGATTTCATTTGAACAATGTCCACTCTTTCCCTCTATAATGTCAGAAAATTTCTTCGACCGCACTTTATTTCCGTTTGTTATGCCCCTAAGATTGCTGGGGAAAAGAATCAGATTTTACTGCTCCAAATGAGCCTCACTGGCTCGGTTTTTATTCTTCTGTCTCCTCCCCTCAACCAGTTGCTGGCCTTAAAACCCACTAAGATTGTACAGACAAGTTCATTTTCCTCTCCGCAAGTCGTAAAGTTTCCCAACTGTAATGCTTATGATTAGCGCTTCAGCAGATTATTTCCTTTTTTGGCCCTAGAAATGATGAAATAAAACCAAAAGAAATGTAACGAATTTACAAGGTTGCCTATTGTGTTTCTCCGCACTTCAAACGCAAGCTTCTCATGAATATGGCGTCTTGGAGTCTGTGATTATGAGAATCTTGTGGCAAGTATTATTGCATTTTCCTTGCCAGCTACCTTCTCTTTTTAAAACTTGATTATTATGCTCTTGTAGTGGAGGATGCAGTCTCTACAATGTCCGCCAGGGAACTAATGAAGCCGAAAGTGCAAGTTCGTTAGCACGGTTTGGTTTTGTAATAAACTCTGCTACATTTTATAACTATATCGTATAACAGCGTAGAGTACTCATTACCAAGAAATTATTTGTCATTGCATTTGTAATTATGGAGAGATAAAATGACCTAACTCACTAAAGAAAAATTTACGAAATTCATAGCCCATTTTCTCTGGAACTAATTAGGGTAAAACAAGGAATTTTTCTCTGGTTATACTCTAATCCACTCACTTTGTTCCAGATACATAATGCATTTCTTTTAACGATAGCATTCATATTGCTCATAAGTTTTCAAATGTGCTTTTTCATTGAAAATTCAATATCTTAGTATCTTAGAGATTGTTTATTGTAGGCAGCTGTGGGTTGGTTTAAAGTTTTGAGTAAAACCTAATGTAAATTATTTGAAATCGGTTTTTGTATGATCTCAGTTACGTTTCCTTCTGGTTTAGAGTTTTTTTAAAACAAGCTTTGCCCTTTAGCTATCTTTCTTGGGAAACGATTATGGTAATTTTTACTTTCTATACCACCTAACTTTTGTAGTTGGAGGAAGTATTCTACCCGAAAGATTCAATGCTGAAATTTTAAATAGCGATTTATTCGTAAGAGAAAATATTCTGTGAAGGAAGCTGTGTAGCAGAAACAAATTCTGGAAGAACCAAATCAGATACCACTGTCATGTAAGAACGTAGGTTTTCACGGCCGGTGTCACAATTATAACTAATATAATTTTCCGGGCTGTTATGCCGTGGTCTGCTGAAGAAAGAATTCCCAGACGTTTCGTCCACAACTGCGGTGGACATCTTCAGTGGCGCGGACGAAGTCTTCTCGGTGAAAGTATCGCAGCGTCTGATACTGCTGCGATACTTTCACCGAGAAGACTTCGTCCGCGCCACTGAAGATGTCCACCGCAGTTGTGGACGAAACGTCTGGGAATTCTTTCTTCAGCAGACCACGGCATAACAGCCCGGAAAATTATATTAGTTATAATCAGATACCACTGTGGTTGGCATTTGAGAGGTCGCAGGTTAAAATGCCATGCCCCAACTAAACGAAGCTTTCTCATGGTTTCCTTCATTTCAAATTTCAGCACAGAAACACAATATATACTGCAAGAAGGTGCGTTATGTAACTGAGACTGTCTGTCTGGCCTCACACTGACTGCAAAGACCAACAACCATAAGTAACCTTCCAAAGGCGACAAACTAGATGGCAGGGAGACGACTGCGCAACTGCACAGCATACTGAATCATTTGAATAAAAGCTCTGATGTAACCATGATAGACCTATTATATATTATGCCCTGGAAGTTGAAGTAACGTTAAACAAGCCAAAAGAAAGAAAACTCTAGAAAAGATTGAAAATCCATTACGAAAGAACGTATCCATCCAAACGAAAGACCATTTTGAAAACACAAATACAACATAATGTAGCAACGAAGCAATGAATGGTATTCAAACAAGAACGTGGTACATTTTCTTAGCGTCGAGCCATAACTGAGTTGCAGTTATAGTATGGGATTGCCACTTTATTAGCTGTTGTGTAATATATTTCATTGCTGTTCTAATCATGTATTGGAATCCAAACTAAAAATGTAGGTAGACACATAACAACATTTGTAACGGTGGCATAGTAATCTGAAATATTCAAATATTATATTTCTTCAGTTTTATGTTAGCAAATATACATAGTGGAAAAATCGTGAAATTTCGTTTTCCGTGTTGTTTAGTAAAATTATGCATGGGGAGGGATTATTACAGTCGTATAACGGTCCCGAGTTAAATTCCAGCTTAGAGCATCTAATCCGTCTTGTGTTATTTCCGGAATTTTCCCTTCGTTCCGAGTAGGGAAAGGCCAGGTAAGGGTTACTTAAGGTGCCGACGGACCCCGGACTCATTTACATTGTCATTAATTCATTTCTTTCATTCATCATTTCTACAGCCTAAGGCGATCGGCATGACGCTAAGAGCTCTAGAAAAAGAACATAATGGTGGTAAAACAATGTGATATGTGTCATAAAATACAATAAACGGGAAAGAATAAAATGCTATAAGTACACACACGACAGTATTCTTTGTACATATTTTGTAGTAGATAGTATATTGATTTAAACATACGTATATTTTGCTAATTTTTTAGCTGGAAATCCACGCTCAGCACCAGCATTATGCGTAAATGAGTGTACTCTTTTTAAATGTCTTAGGAAGGAAGTACAGGTCGGTTTTTGCCAAAAAGACAATTCGTCAAATGTGGCTATTTTAGGTTCCTAAATTACATTGTAGTTATGTGAATGCAATTTTAATATATACAGTGATCCCAGAAAGTATTCATCTACACTTTAAAGCATCCTAGCAGCCAAATTAACAGAGATAATGTTCTATATATACATACGTAGAAAGAATGAAATGGTATTAGTTTATATGCTCTGGCGTTTTTCAGGAGATTTAATTTTATTGCTTTTATAATTTTTTAAAAATTTCTGCGATTTTTAAAGTCTTTTTTGTGCATAGATTCTTCTTTTTTTTTCTCCTGCACCCTTTTCATTCCACCTCCAGTTTTCTCTCCCTCCTTCCCCTCAATATCCTTTTACACCCTTCATTCTTCCCTCCACCACCCTCAATGTTCTCTTTCTCTCTCTCTCTCTCTCTCTCTCTCTCTCTCTTTAGCTGTACTGGTGTGCTATTTTAAAAACTAGTAATACAACTGCTGCTTCTAGAGTGTAAAAAGATTCATCAATATAGAAAACTATGCTGTTCCTGCACTTGGTATGCGAATGGAACTAAATAGTTTCTCGTGGTAATCGGGTTACGTGCAATAATATCGAAAAAATTGGTATATCGCTTCAAATATTCATCCTATAAAATGTTTTAAATAACAAAATTTGTCAGAACATTACGCTTATAACATTCTAAGTGTAACATTCTACAACATGTAAATGGATAAGCGAGATATTTTTATTTGCCGCCCCATTACAACTATTAGTATGTTTTTTAATGAGATCTAAAACATGTTATATTCCATGTATATTAAAACACGGTTTGCCCACTCTTGTGTGAATTCATACATACACAAGTACAGACAAAAATGTTAAAACGTGCGATTTTTGGCTTCCAGACAGTCTGTTATTCACATTCTAGAGTCAATTACTCATCCAAAATCGAAAATAATACTCTTTCTATTCTCAGATTTCTTAGCAGAGTATATTCGTATGTATTAAACAAAGTGGACGATGGCACCCATCAGAGCATACAACGTCAGTGTATTTAGAATTTGTATAAAAGGAAAGAAAAGAATATTGATGTGTAGCACTCGTATGACTTTTTCTACTCACTCTTGTACTACGAAAGCTTTTGTTTCCATTTCTTCTTAATCGAGATAAAATTTAATTACAAATTTACAGAATTTATTGTAAGTATAAAAAGGAAGCTAAAGCGAAGTCACATCTTCAAAGCGGATCACTATGCGATAGCTTTGAAATTTCATGCTGGCCACAAGGAAAAACGAATAGCGATTAACCTCTTGAAAAAAGTATAAGCATTGTTAAATTCAAACCAATAAAGAAGAATATCTTGGATATGGTCAAAACCATAAAAATATTATTTGACATAATGTCACCTCTAACGAGATCTGCATTTTTTGTGTCGTTAGATTTTTGTCCCTCTTTTACGGCTTACCAATTATACAAACGCCATCCAGAATTGCGAGAACTTCACAGGCTATTCGCAAAGTTCAAGATATACATTTTGTTTGTTATGCAAGTATCTTAAACATATATATCTTAATCAAACTCGTTAGAACCAGTTTCGAATAAATAAAAGGGTAGTTTCCACGTAAAGGGTAGTTTGGGGTGGGGAATTTTTTTGGAAAACTTCGTGTCGTATCCTTTGAGAATTCTGAACTAAAGTTCTACTCGACCAATATTATTGCAGTTGACTTTGAGGAAACCTGCATTTGAATACACGCGGCATTGTTTCATTGTCCGGCGAAGTGCAATACTATTGTGATCGAATTATACCAAGGTTCCTTTTTAACCGACGTTTATGAGTTACGGCTGGTTCAGAACAACCAGAACGAGAACAGAAAGTTGAAATACATGTATTTTAATGGGAGCGTTCACAATCGAGGGAAGCCTTCTCGTGCTCCGGGAACGAGAAAGAAGACTTGGCGAAGTTTTAACTAGTTCTCGTTCTCGTTCCCGGGCACAGCATGTTAGAACCATGTTATGCACATTGGACTCGTCACTGTAGAGGTTATTTATTCTAGGCGGCCGTGACATGACACAGCCGCTTGTGCTCTCTATAGTCACAAACTGGAAACATGAAACTGGATGAAATTAGTAGGATATGTGCTTCCTAACCTCAGATCCTTACACCCGCAGTTCTTTGAGGATTGGTTATTCTAGTGAAACGGTCATTTGTAGTTTTTTTGTATGCAACTCAAAACTGGCTATTGCTTCAAAAACAAAGGCAAAGTCTACAAAGCAAAAACAAGTAGAAATTAAAATAACAATAAACAACTTTAATATATGCCATTAAATAAAAGAATGAAAGCTTGGTACGACTAGAGGAATCGGGAGTATATTGGATATATATTTAGATAATGTTTACTCTATCGAATTTTCACGTTAGCTGAGTTTGAAGCAGATAAAAAAATATAATTGATCAGTTAAAAACAAATGAAATCTCAATGCACATACTCGACTTTCCACTTTGTGCTCGATATGATCATCGATATGTATTCCTGTTCTCGTAGCCGGGCTTTTGTAACCAAAATCTTGTATATTGCATTGATTTTCGCTCTTGTTTCCGTTTTGGTTACCGTTTTCAGGCTGTTCACACACACACACACACACACACGCACACACACACACGCACACACACGCACACACACACACGCGCGCGCGCATACGCACACGCACACACACTCACACACAGACGTTTTTCTAAAAATTATTTATTTATTCGGGAGGCCTCAAAACGTGTATTTTCGGTGAAATTTCAGTATAGAATTTGTAGTGGAATACAATATTTCCCCTGCTTATTAATAGGTAAGTAGCAGGAATAGCAAAAATGAGTTTGTCAGTACTAACAGTGTATAACATGTGGAACCTGTTGTTATTTTTCTTTATTTATAGTAGCTTTGACTGCTAGGTCATATAGTGACTTTTATCCATATAATAATAATAATAATAATAATAATAATAATATATTCAATACTTTACGTTAATTAGAGTAATACTTTGATTATTTAAAATTGCTACAAAGATTTTTACATTGTTAATTCTTGAACACAGCTAGATCAATAAAACATTATCTATTATACATATTTATTCAATGTCTTTCAAGAAAAAAAGTTTTGAAATGTGTAGTGTTGCTTAAAGCTAAAGATCTATCTTCAGGGATGCCATGTCTTCTTCTCTCCAATGTATAACTTCTGCATTTAGTGATGATCAGGCAGAAGGGTTTTAGTAAGTAAACAGAGCAACTGTGTTACGGCACGCAGTATAGATGACCTCGGGTACTGTGACGGACACTCTCCTACACAACAAACAGACGGTTTCGTTGCGACTGTTTCATTTATTCGATGCATATATAGAACAGTGGAGAAATGTGGCTATATGTCTAAAGTAAATAAGATATGGATAAAAAGCATCATCAAAGTAATCATCGTAGCAGAATTTGGCTTGGAACATTTCAGCACAAATTGTGTAATCATCAGATGTAACATTAAGAGCTCAAAGGACGTTTAAAACATCAAGTTAACCAGTAATGCAATAAACCATGTGACATCATTAGAAAGGAACAGTAGGAAAGTGGATTTTCAACCTCCTCAGCTCTACACTATAGATCAGAATTTTTCGAGGATCTGAGTCGTACTAATAAGAGCAGATATTTCTTTAAAAAATTCAAGGATTTCGATTAAAAGAAACAACAATGTAACTCAGATTTCTGTATGTTAATGCTTTAATTAAGTCATGAGGTAACTTTATTGCACGCTAGCAATAGCTAAACAAACATTGATTTTTTTTCCTTCTAATACTCCTTAATTCTGGTCTACCTGCTATTGAAGTAGGGTATACTACCTTCAAACCATACACCATATTTGTTTACAGAGAACACTGTAAGGTCACAAGCGCTTACACCTTTTCTCGCCACCAACCTTCGGCGCGTTCCTAACTTGATGGTTTACTTACTAAAACCCCTCTGCCTGGTGATGAGATTTTCGATGGTGATACGGCAACTGCAGGTCTAACAGTGAGGGTCATTTTATTTGGTAAGAAGGAATGGGTTAAGCGTGAATGGCCTGTTCTTGAACGTGTTATATTCAGTTTATCTTTTATTTTTAGAGACTGCAATGTGAAGGGTTTTAGGAGCCTTTCTTAACTTGGGAGTATACTTGATGTTCTATTGGTCCAGTCTTGCTTCCATTTGGCATTTGGTATACTAACAAAATGGCTTTGAGCATCTCTGTAGGGCTTCCCCTTGAGGTAACAAAGTTGTTTTTTTGGCTTTGTGTGGAAGGGTTCGGTTTGCAACTCGCTGTAGATACTGGAGGAGTGTGTTAGAGTTGAGCTGAAATGGAAGTCCCCGCACACATCGAGTTTCTCTGATTCATGTTTCCAGTGCACTGCACTGGAATGTTAGGTCAGCGTATTCCATACGTGACTAGAGTTGGTTACTCAGTTGAAGGCTGGAGTAGCATAGTGTTAGAAGTGATCAATTATAAAAAGTTCTACTATTGTTTCCCTTGAGCATTGAAAAACTGAATTAGTTGTGTTTATTGTGATGCAAAATCTCCAAACCTCAACCTAACGCTGAGGTTTAAAAAAATTGCAAAGGTTATAGTTCCAAGAATCTCTGTTTCATTAGAGAGCAAAATTTTCAGTTAACTCGCAACAATATATGGTACAAAAATAATTTATGGTTCAGCATCTAGATTACGCATATATTTCTCAAACAAAACATTTAACATTCTGGCAATTTGATGGCAAAGTTACCTAAATAATAATAATAATAATAATAATAATAATAATAATAATAATAATAATAATAATAATAATAATAATAATAATAATAATAATAACACCGAAAAATCTTTGGTGTTGCATTTTAATGACTTTCTTTACAAACTATCGTTTACTTTTATCACTCATCTATAAATCAATCTTACACAAGCTTGTTCTATATATCTACTTTATGACAATCGAGAAAAAGTATTTGTGACTTGAAGAAGGGATGAGGGGGCTAAAGGGATAGTCGAATGTTTAAAAAGCGTCTTTTAAATTCACACTTCAAAAATGTAATAAGTGTTGGAAAATTCCACAACCAAAAACAGTGTATATTTAGAAGTAGCTAATGCCCCAAAGGCTATTCGACATAAATTGTGAAGTGTTCTACATTTTTATCTATCTGGTAAGATTTATCTCTTATAAAAAAGTCATTCAGAATGAAAAGGACTTCACGGCTATTTGCAGGAAATTAAAGATAATTAGACGCGCCAGTATTTTAAAGATGTATTTTAATCAAAATAGGTAGAGCCACTTTTGAGAAAATAGCAAACATTCTCCACGCAGAGTGTAGTTTAGTGCGGTGCATTATCTTGAGAATCCTTTGAATGACATCCTTGGAAGAAGTTAAATATCAAATTTGGTATCTATCCGACTGTTCGTCTTTGGGCTGCTCACGTAAACACTCACGCGCGCACGCAAGACGATATTATGCGTTCAAAACATACATTTATAGTGAAATCTCGATATGGAGTGTCTACTACTTAATAACGAAGGTGGTAGAGAAAGAGAAAAACAAAGAGCAGAATATAAAATGAAACTAACCATAAAATATGATGAATAACACTCACATGTTAATGTGAGTTATATAAGAGTTATTTTCTGAAAGTCAAATAATAATTTATTTTCATAGCTATTCTAAAATAACTAACAGAAAAACTTATTTTCCCAACTATTCCCATAAATCTTAAATGAGTGTTGCAATAGTATATTGAGGTGTGAGAGTGGGAAGTGCAGTATAACATACTCGAAGAATAGTTTGGTAAGACAAAGTCGAGTCTTTTCTATCTTCGAGATTCTGTTATGCATTTCATACACATTTATTGCACAGTACTTTTGCACTATCATGTAGTTTATTATGTGAATGAACTATCAATAGAAAAACAGTTTGTAAGAACTTGTCCATCATCATCATCATCATCATCTCGAACGTCGTCCTCCGTGGTCTAGGGGTATCATGCTAGCCTCTAGTTCCCGAGGTGTGGATTCAAACTCGGTGGGGAGCGATGGATTTTTTTTGTAAAACCCCTTAAAGCCGGTGGTCTCGAGTCTTAGATCACGGCACATAAAAGAACCTCAAGCCTGATACAGTGGCCTCTGAGCAAAATTTCCATTCTTTCATGCTCAATATAGAGTGGGTCGCTGAGGACCATAGAAAGTTAAGAGCGTTCATCTGGAATTTCTGGTAACACAGTGATGCCAATGTAACAGCAATAGATAACTAATACGATGGCTTAGTAAGGCACTAAAATTTAGGCGGCTTTGAGTCAGTTGTTTAATGGTTGATGCCGTGATTCAAAGCTGGTTTATTGAAAATAATAAATATGGACGATAATTTAGATTCAATACTTCAAGAATTTGAATTTATAGACGTGGGTTATGAAGATGAAGATACTGAAGAGGCACGGAAATTTGGGTGCGCGTCTAGAATACGGTATGAAATGTTCATTCTCCTTTAATTGCAGTTAATTAGTATTCAGTAATGCTTGAAATATTATGTTATTCTGTTCGAATTGTGCCAATCATTGAAATGTGTTATTACTGATTATCTTAAGATTTTCCTCCCCGTCCTAGTGTATATTGCATGTCGTTGTAGGAATACGGGTGTCATTGGAAACGAATTCATGTATTGGAATTCTAAATTTGCTTCGGTGTAAATATCATCCGGAAGATGATAGAAAACACACGCTGTGGAAAAAATATTACTTATAATGTTATTTTGTATCCAGATAGGTTTACATTCAATTGAATTGCTCCAAATAATATCCTGTATGTGTTTTAATTTGGCTATGTGTACAATAACGTAATCACAAGATCAACGTAATACCCGTGCAAATGCTTACGCGCTTCCCAGTACAAGCAAGCAGGGCAGTTATCAACGATAAAAATCAGCTGAATGGTGTTGTACACAAGTACTCCACATTAAAACATTCCTTGAAAATGACAGCATTGCAAATAATACAACAAAAATGGACATTTAACTCTGCAAATGCCTATTCTTTATCGTCAGCTTTCGCTTCTGGAACGCAGATCATTGTTTTAACGTGAGATAAATGGAGATAATCGTTTTAAGTACCACAAAGTGTTATTATGGTTATTTCTTTGGCGATACTAGTGCCTTTCATGAGGCGAAGGCCTTTCACTTGAGTTTATATTCAGGTGGCTATTATAATCGTATGTTAGCTAAGACCGGGTTATTAACAGCTCATATGGCGAAATCCGTGTCTCAGAAAAACTCTGATGATGGGATCCTTTGATACACTGATGAATTACATACTTTAATGCTATTTAAATATTTATGACTAAGAAAATAATTATTAGATTGACCTATTCTCTGATGAATAATGGAAACGCTTACTGAAACATTTTATACGTAGATGTAAATTATTTATTGATTTACATTTGTCCGGGGTAATTATTGCTTCCACAAGTTATTGCTTCGATAACTGGTGACTTACTTCAAGGTGCTTCTAGGATCGAAACAGTTTTTCTCAAGTTGATTTGATTTTAAGTAAAAATTATACTTAAATAGTTTATAATAAAATTATGATTTGTTGTATTGACCTGAATTATTAAATATTTATTTATTTAGAAAATTATCTAAAAATATATTCCTAAACATTAAATGTGCCAAATATGTAATTTTAAAAACTGACCTATAGATTCACATATTTGTAAGTTTTGCAAATTGTACCTGATCATGTGCGAATAATATCGATGTTTAAAAAACTTTAGTACACGAAGATTTACATACTGATAATGCCTATAACTAAAATGACTAACACATCTTCTTCGGTACTCCTAAGATGTGTATATTTTTGCCAAAGTCTGGTTCAAAATTTACCGAATCCCAAATTAAATGCCTTGAAACAATGAATTAAAATATGCCGTTTAGTTTCAAGCAGTTCCATGAAGGAATTGTATTAAAGAATTATGTAACTTAACTGCAACAGTTTCAATGTGTACTTTCGTCTTTCTGAAATCTGGATTTGCTATGTTCTGCAAATAAGTTCCTCAATATACAACCGAGCGAGGTGGCGCTGTGGTAACGTGTGCGACTCGCATTGGAAAGTCCCAGGTTCGATCCCCTACGACCGCCCACTCTGACCCTGGGTTTTTCGTGGTTTCCCATGGTCAATAGGTGAGCTCTGGGGCGGTTCATCTTCTAACATGACTCTCCAGCCCCTTATTTCCTGTACCCATCATCTTCCTTGTTATCTCTTTGAGGGTTGTAGGACAAGGCGACGGTGTTCGACGTGGACGGTGGCTGTGCACTCTGTGGAGGTTTCTTCTCTGGCATTATTGTGGAACTGGTCAGTTAGGACCCACCTCCAAGTGGGCCCCATTAAGGCTTCGGTTGCGTTCATCTCCAAACGTTAGGGACCCCATCAATGCTTGCTCCCTTCGTCATCCGGATTTGGTCGCCGTTCGGACCTCTCCCCTCATACCACCCTCCCAGAGGTCACGGTAGGAGGAAAAGGGGCCTACTTGCTGTGGACTAACCCGGATACGGGGACTCCTCTGTTCGACCGTACCTTCCTCAATATACATAAATCTGAGTTTGTACGTACAAGTAAGTATGTGTATAGTTTCATCCTATCAAAGCAAGAAAAAATATAAGTATAGAACCATTCAAAGAAGCAAGATGGTTACAGTTGTGTAGTAAAAGCTATAATTAGATAATTTATGTATGTAACTTAACAAATGTATGAAATTGATGCCAATAATATGTCATCCTATGCTACAGAAAAAACAATTAAAAACGAGATTCATCAGAAATCCAAAGTTTGTTTCTGAAATTGTACGTATTCCTCAAATTTTGATGTTATAAAAATAAGTCTATTAACTTTACCTACAGGACTTGATTGATGGACAGTCTGTGTCTATTTTAAGTCATAATTCCCCGTACATTGGTAAAGGTTGTGTTCACTGTCGATGAAGTTTTAGAAGCAACAGAAATCCTTATATCCGGAATTTTTCCACGTGTCATTATTGTTCTAGGTTTGACTTCGGGTTCTTCCCTCTGTGCTGAAGCCGTTTGTTAAAATTCTTTATTCACATGCCAACAGCGTATGTTGACAACACTGAATCATGATGACCAAGATCATAGTGACGTCGAAATGAGTTTCTTACACCAGTTTGCCTATCATTTTGTTTTCAGCTTTATAACTGTAGTACCGTTTCTCCAAATTTATGACAATGGAATGAAGTGGGTGAACAATTGATATTAGCACTTCCCATTTACGAAAAATATAAAATAATTTGACTAAAACTAATCACATTTTTGCTTCTCTGAAAATATTAACCTCCTCCAATTTGCTGAAGTATGTAATTAATTTCGAATATGTAGAGCTTAAAACAGTAAAAGTTTAACACCCATGGTTACTGGATTGTCTGAGATGTAATGAAAGAAGAACTAAAATCTAGCATATTAGCCTGCAAGCGCTATACCTCGCAAGTTCTAAGTGTAATGTTACAAATTTTATAGCGTCTTGCTCGGAGAGCTTGTAATATCCACGTTATGACACTCTCCTCTCCTCTTGCCTTCCCACGCATACGCCTTTTGATCGTAAATGGAGAAGACGAGACGTGGAAAAGCACATAGGCAAAGAGAAAATGACAGGAAAGAAAGAGAAGCGTATTTGTTTTAGTGACCAGTTTTGCCTTTCGCTATATTCATAAATGAAGATGACCGGTGGTAGTGGCAGCGGCGGCATGGGAAAAATAGCACGAACGAAACCTGGCAGTAAAACGTAATATATTGACCATCCACTAGTATATTAAGCTGTCACCAGATCTGTGCGCAAAGAAAAGAGGAATGAAGCTTGCAAACGGTAAGAATTTCTAAAGACACTGTTAAATGCAAAGACACATTGCAATGAAGTATGCTGTCTCGATGCAGTGGGGTTAAAAGGGCACAAAGAAATAGCTAAGTAAGAAAAATAACATGCAGGTGTTTGCTCCTTAACTCTTACAAATCGATACCTCTAATTCCTTTTTATTATTGAAACAAACTCATTTTCTTTGGCTGTTTAAACTGATAAAATATTTCAGAGGGAAGTGATTAATTGAAACAAAGAATCTGCGAAAAAAACACAACTGTATGAACAAAATATTAAAATGCATCGTAGTACCTATCGCTACAACTCGGATTTGAAATCCAATTGGATCATATTTTCTGGCTGAAGTTTTCATATGGATATATTCTCAGCATTTAAAATGAACGTAAGATAGTTTTGGGTCTTAGAAATCACATTATTTTATGCTCTCACTCATGAATAAAGGAATTAAGGGATCTTAATCTGCAGAAAGATATACCCTTGTGTCTTTAAATACATTAAGGTAAATTTCTAGTCAAGCATACTAGTTAAATGGAACAATAATTCATTTCATAGCATCCTTTAAGGATACCTTCAAAACATTGAGTTTTTATTTTCATTCCTTCTGCAGATCTTTCTGCGTCTGATCCAAACATGATTACTTGATTCCGAAAATGTAAATGCTCCACAAAAGTATAGTACAGGGAGCTTTAACAATGAGTATATTTAACATAGTTTTACTTTACTTATCTTTCCCAAAAACCTCTACATTTTGGATTTTGAGGTACACTTAGTTCAATAATTATTAAATATGCCATATTAAATATCTCTGTATGTACAAATAAATAACATTTAAAATGAATGTATTAGTTGTCTCGTGAATTAAGACTTTTAATATAATAAATTAGAATTGCATGAAATGTTATACAAAAGCTTTTCTTATTACTTAACATTCTGCAAAAGTTGTTAAAAGGTTATAGAAAATTAATTTATTCATTTTGTTGAATTATGCGTTTTCAAAGCACTGTTAAAAACGGAGAAATATTATGACAAAAAAGAGTGCCAAAATTATCACAGTTTTTGTGATTGCTTCTTAGATCAACTAACGTACATTGGATTAGATTCATAATGACACAGGAAATTAATGGTCAGAAATGCTTTCCATACTTTCCATAGGTATACAAACTAGAGAAGTTAACGAAAAATACTTATTAGAGAACTTTTCTCAGTGAATGGTAGACGGTTCTCATAGCCGACCACCAACAATTTCGAATCTTCTAGAAAATACAGTGAGAATTTAACAAACATTTTTATCATTTGAAGGAAAAATACAACCTTTTGCTATAAATACATCCTCTAACTTGTTTGCTTTTGGGGGAAATGGCGCTTCAATATACTCCTCGTTGCATAAAAATTAACTCAGGTCTGAAAATTTTAGTCTATAAAAGCTTTTATAGCGTTATAGGATGCTATATTTAGAACTGTTCTGAGACTTTGGCAATTTCAAAATACCATTGAGTCGAAGTGGAAAAAAATGAGGAAATAAGTTGTTCTGTCGCAAATGTTACAGATTATATGTTTCACAAGAAATGTTATACTGCCCCAATCAACAGTTTACTGTTACTCAAACGCCTACAGGGTTTGGCATACAATAGTAATCGCCCATCATATTACTGTTAACATAGACAATGCTATCCTTTTTATCTGTTCTGCTTGTTAATTTAATGCATCATTATATTGAGTTTTTGAAGCACAAAAGTTCAAAGTGTGATTTGAAGGTATTAAGCATCCTATTGTTTCAAAAAAGTAGAGCTCTTTGAAATATGCTGTTTGTATTAGCTTTTTTGAAATATTCCTTGAAATTTGTGTAGCATCTATGAACGATCTTACTCGATTCTTCTTTCTTTGCACAAAGTTAACTAGTAACAAAAACGTGATTTACGAAAGTGAAAGCTCTGTCTTATTTTTCGTATTGTGCAAGCAAGCAAATCCAATTGCTTAATTGAAATTATTTATAGTAAAAAAATTATCGTAACGTGGGTTTCTTTAAACACTTACTAGTATATAGGCTATGCAATGAAGAAGACAAAACTGCTTATATAATCTTTAAATGTAAAGTCTTAGGTAGAAATACAGCCTATTGGGTATTAGAAACCCAGAGCCTGCAAGGAAGTGAGTTAAAAATCTACTGCTCCGTATTAAAGGAGCAGGTTATTTAATTAAAACTAAATAAATAAGGGAATATTACAATAAACCTCAAACGTTTCAGCGTTTCGAGAAGATATAACCCACCTTCCTCTATTCGTAAATCAAATCGTAGCGTAACTAGAATGGAAAAATGACCATATCATTTGAATACTATGATTTTAGGATTATGTTAAGTCGTGATGGGTAGAGAATGTCGTGACAGACTAACACATCGGATTTTTGGGTTTCAGTTAACTAATGTTTTTATTTATTTTTTCTTACATAGAGGTAAAGCATCTTTTTGAAAAGATAAGAAAGAAATGTTGCAAAGATTTTTACGCTCATGGCTTTGCCTCTGTGAGTAGATTATATGAAGCCAATTGAGAAATTTGCTAGGATAGCATTTATTTGTAAATGCCGTAAAACCAACAAATACACAACAATGAATGAAAGCCAATGTTAATTCTGTGGTATCTAATGCGTATTTTATATCATGTTTTGGTTTCAGCACACAAAGAGAAACTAAAAAGACGTTTACTTGTATACTGTTTGATAATAAATGACCTTCTGGCAAAGGTTAGAGGCGTTTAAACAATTTCACTGCCATAGGTTGCCTCCTTGTATCGAATCTACGAATTTATAATTAAAGTAAACAAGTTTATGTCCGTGCTGCTCTTGCTTGTCTGTTTTACTTGGAGATATTAAAGGGACACGAAAAGGGAAAGACAGCGAATGTGTTAGCAGAGATCGCTTCCCGCCCCGCTCAATCATCGCGAATGAAGTGTGCAGACTCATTCCGCTGTAAAGAGGAATCCCACTAGGAGGAAAGAAGAAGAAACCTCGCTCCCCACCCTTTTTATAATATAGAAATACAAGCTAAGGAACATACAAATACAATCGAGAAACAGATCTTGCTGTTTCTAAGGCGGTCGGTCTTTTTTGGCGAACTTTTTGCTGTCTCTACTCCGATATGAAGAGACAATAGTTAAAATGTTTCCCTCGTCATGCACGGCAGGGAGCAGGCACGACATCTATCTGAAACACCTCCTACAAACAGCGCTCCCCCCTCCCAAGGACGCGCCTACGGATGATGCAGCACTGATATTCAGGTCCGCTGTATTATCGGCTCTTCAGAAAATATTCCTCAGCTTATGATGAAGTATATGCTGAGAAAGGAAAAATAGGTCGTTAAGCATCATGAGATCACTTTCGGGGATCAGGGAGAAAATGACATCCCAGCAAATGTCAAGAAATATTCCACTGTTGGACTGATGTAATTATTTATTTGCTACAAGAATACTAAATGTACATGGGAAAATCTCGTGCCCGAGAGGGGATTTCCTCACGAAGAGACGCACATTGGCCAAAAAAACATAAAAGCAACAAGGCATATAATTTTAAGTTATAGGAACAAAGTTTACAAATGTTAGTAACTTACACTCGAGTGTAAAAGAGAAGAAAATATTATGTACTAAAGTAATATGTGCAAGGCTAATACAATTAATTTAAATTGTGCCATTTTAATATGTGGATTACTTTTTACTTTCTCCGCACATACCTGGTAGGTAGAGAATGTATTGCATTCAACCCAAAAATTCGATACCGATATTTCATTGGAAATACATGTTTTGGCGCCCCCTGAAATAAAGCCTTTTTGGAAACATATCCCTTTGTTTGTGGGTGTGCCTGTGTATCTGTGTGTGTATGAACAGTACAACTCAATAACTAAAAGTCGGGTAAATACTAAACTTGGTATTTGAGTTTAGTATTTTCCAAGCATGCGAAGATTTTCAAGAAATTCCTCCACTCACAATTACTCTTTACATGGAAAGTTTTCGAAAACTGGCTCTAACGATTTTGAGTAAAATAACATATATTAAAGATATTTATATTATAAATATAAAGTATATCTTGAATTTTTTGGGAATAGCCTGTGAAGTCCTCTTCATTCGGAAGGAATTTTGTATAATCTTGTAAAACGGTAAAAGTTAAGCAATAGACGAAAATGTACATGCACAAAAAATGTAATCTCTTTTAAACACACAGTTTATTTCCGTAATGTTTTGTGGCATAATCATTTCCGAGACATCCCTTATTATTGAGTTCTTCAACAATTAGCCACTCCTTTAAAGTTTTGTCGATTTTCAAATGTTTCCCGCAATGTCATGGGAAGAGTACGGGACTTTAAGGCAAGTGTATAGTCCAGTTCTAAAACAACTGACTATCTATTCCCTTTGTATCCATAACAAAATTTAGAACGCAGCTATTTCCGAATAGGTTTATCTGGATTAAAATGAGGCCGGTAGGAAAATAAACTTTCGTATACTAATAAGCGTTAGAGTGTAGAGAGTCATTGAATGTAACACATCTTCTTCCTTTATTTTTTAATATTTCATTTGTATGATCCTCCTTCTCCCATTAACTTTTGTGATCATTATCGGGGCTTTGCCTTGAGAAACAACTGAGTTCAGCTGTAGGTTTGTCAACATTGCTTTTATTACTTTTTAGCATTAAAACACACATTCACTTCCCCATTCATTCTTCCGAATTCCGTGAGGAACCGGGAATGATTCTGTTTAAAGAAAAGTTCCCCATACTAGTCGGGAATCGAACCTGGGATTGAGAAGCCAGAGCGCAGATCACTCCACCACAAAGGCAGTCACATGTGGAGGTTCTTGCTGATAATGTTTTTTGTGACTTTTGTTTTTTTAAAATGCTGCAGTGCTGCAAATCTGCACTATCATTACATTTCATAATCTTGGACCAAGATTCTTACATTTAGAGAGATACAGCCACAAACACTCAGATCGTTAAGTATTGTATGTTTGTGACAGTTTCAATGCGTCTTTTTGTGTGTATAATTTACTAGATATAATGCATTTGATGTATTTTGTGTTTACC
Source organism: Deroplatys truncata (assembly GCA_030765065.1). NCBI lineage: Eukaryota > Metazoa > Arthropoda > Insecta > Mantodea > Mantidae > Deroplatys > Deroplatys truncata. The sequence goes on from CM060980.1 coordinate 99,630,158, forward strand.
GAATTCGGAGAATAGTTCTGTTGTAGAATCAAAAGCTATTTTAAATTTATATTTTAAATATTCTTATTTGTAACGTTAAAGGTATTAATAGTAGTGACAAATGAGTTCCTCAATGATTTATCATGCTACTGTTGTTAAACCAATAGTCTTTGTTGCTCCATTACTGATTTGTATATCTAATGTATTTCATTGCAGTAATATGTTTTGTGACCGCAAAACAGAAATTGAGTTCTGCGACGTTAAGTAAATACTTAAAAAGAAGAAGACAATAAATTTTACTTTCGCCGTTTTACCTAGGCTACAGGAAGTGTATTACATTGGATCCAAATATGCGATCTCGTCATTCTGAGATCCCTGAATAAAAAAGTAAAGACTTTGAGGAAAAACCTGAATAGCATTCACGCAAAAAGGAAAAAGTTGGATACCATACACATTGCGTATTGAATTGAACACCCTTTATGGATACAAAAGAAATTGTCATTCATCCCATACCGTAAAAGTCCTTAATATAGAAACATTCCGTTATTGGCCATTTTCTCCAAAAAGGCTCTTAAGAATTTTAACTAAGGAGAGTGGGGCACGTATAACTTATCTTAATAAGCACTGAATGAAGAAAGCATGAACATTTCTGTGTGTATTCGTGTATAAAGATTAATGGCATATCAGTATACACGCAGTGAAATTTCCTGTTCAAATGTGTGGTAATCAGCCTGAAAACATATTGACTTAAAAAAACACAAATATTGATTTTTTTCTCAGAAAACGACTGTGATTTTTACTACACCTTAATAATTCTGTTTCATGCCACCGAGATAAATTTTAAGACAAGCTGTTCAACATTTTAAAATTTATTAGACCAAGATTAAAAATATAATTCTTGTTCAATGCATTTAACATATCTCGTATAAGCATGAAACAATAAAACTCTGTAGCTATTATAGTTTCTGAAAAAAGCACACACATTTAGGAAAACGTAGTTTCGAGTTAATCTCAATTGAATTTAGCTTAAGAACCATGACTCACTTTTACCAATTCCACAAATTGTTTATTAGCTGTATTCTGTGTTGTCTTTTGATTGACTAACGAGCGTCTTGAATCCAGAGGTAATAAATAAATACACCACTCAGTTACCTAAGTAAGACACTAAGAATTCCAACAAAAGGTCAACCATTTTTAAAAAGAGTACTACCAGTCAGAAAGAATAATGGTGTTTATTATTATTATTATTATTATTATTTATTTATTTATTTATTTTTTTTTCGCAGAAATAGAGAACGCCAGATTTCAGCATTTGAAAATTCCCATCGTTTTAAAGTATCATATACTTGAGATATTGGGGCATAAATAAAAGCCTTACCTCGAATTTACCATAAATAGGCGGTAAAATTCCCCTCTATCTTATTGGAAAACTACTATAATACACCTAGTATATAATTTAGTCTATACGACGATTGTTCTAAAATTTACAGAAAATAAATTTATAATAAATTTGAATTCACTTGAACTTGCCCATTACATACATGGTATCGCATGCTAGGTTATATTTTACGTTTTAATAATAGATTATGATGCAAGTGTTAAAAGTAGATTTGTATTTTGCAAGTAGAAATGAATGCGAACAAAGGCCGAGTTTCCTACGAGCTCGAATTTGAGCAACAGCGCTCAAATTTGTAAAATATCAATAAAACAATATTACACTGATTCCTGAAAATAAGAGAAATCTCGTTTAGGACGAGATCAACTCAGGTGTATACCGGGATTCTTAAGACAAAGGAAATGACGTTAAAAACGAGATTAACTCTCGTGTGCAGCGAGGTGACATATGTTTTGAGTTTTTGTTGATTCGCTAGCAGTCGCTTTCAGTGAAATTATTTTCAATATGTTTTGCCTTACACCAGTCAATGAAGCGATTAAATGCTATAACATATTGCTTTCTGAATTTTTTGGTTAAGTAGTTCTAGTGTTATACTTTCTGTTGCTTCTGTAATTTCACTTGGCTTTTCCATTTCAGTTTCTTCTGCATTCATAATTGTCGCCATTTATGTAGGTTATACTAGATAAAATAATAACGTTTTAGACCAAAAAGCACAAGGTTGCCAACGTAAAGTATAAGTTAATTCTACAACGAAATGCGAAAAACTGAAGTATGACGATTTGTATTGTGAACAGATAATGCGACCGCCTTGAAAAATTAATCATGGAAAAGACATAATGAAAAGTAAAACCTTGAAATACAAAGGCTAATTGCCATGTGATTGAACTTGAAAACAAAAGTGGTCACAAATTAGTGGTATAAAAATTTTATCGCATAGTGCGATAATGTAAAACTTTTTAGATTTCGTATGCACTATGTTTAAAGTTATACTTTTAGACCTTGCTGTCTAAAAATAAATTGTATATTTAAAACTAATAGAAAGATTCGCCTGTCACTGGGAACAATGAACATACTGTCGAGATTTATAATAAAAGTAGGTACATGCGATTACGAAATTCCGAAGTGTTACCTGATACAAAACGTTTGTGCCAGATATCTGGATATCGTGCTTAACGCTACATAGATTGAAACATTAGCCTTTACATTAATAGCATCCCTTATGAAACTATAGTCAATCATATTAAAATTGTCATAGAATTTTGTGGAAATGGTAGATTAATATTTCGAAAAGAATAAAGTAATATTTAATAAACATAGCCTTTTGGATTTGTACAACTTTCAAGTTTTCTTCGAATATCTTATTAGTTCATAATAATAATAATAATAATAATAATAATAATAATTATTATTATTATTATTATTATTATTATTATTATTATCTCCGCATAAGGCTTAAGTACAGATCTCTAGACACATCATTTATACTGACTTTTTAACAATGATGCCGTTTTGCCATATTCCATTTTGACGCAGTAATTTGTATCACATAAATGTAAATGTCAGAGTGATTGTAGTGTGAATATGCATTGTTGTGTGACATTGATTTGAGATGTTTGTTGATTGTAAGCATTGTCGAGAAGTGGGTTTATACGGCCTTACTGAAACTGACAATAATAGCGTGCAATAATGTAGCGAGGGGGTGAGCTGTTTATCATTATTAGAGACGAGCAAATGGCGTCAGAGTGGCGCGTTTTTCTTAGAATATGCTGGAACATTTTCTCCAGAGCATATGTTTTCGTAATTTTCATTGGATATAAATATAGACGCTAATGTTGGCACGTTTTATTAACCAATAGCAGCTCGGTTATAATCTTTAGGCATATTGGGGCGAGGAAGTATAAATTCAGTGTCAGAATCAAGTTTCACGTAGTTCAACGAAGGCATCCATGGAGTATGCAGCGCAGACAGTTCAAGGTTACGCGTAGCAAATTTGTGAAAAATCTCTCGTGTCGTAAAGTTAATTACACAAAAGTTGAAGTACGCGAATTAATAATGGGCAGTAAAGACGTTATTATAACAGTTTCAGTTTGGCGAGTGTCAAGATTAATATGTGAAAGTGAATAATGTGTTACGACAATAAAAGTGTAAAACAAATTCTTTCATCAGTGTTATCTTTGGATAAAAAACTCCTTTCCGTTTACACACCTGTATAAGATAAGTGCTTGACCGAGAAATCATAGCTAGCCGGAGGACAGTGAACCCAAAATTAAATACAATAACAGGCGCTCAGTAAAAGATAACACGAAGTGACCGCGAAAAATTGTCTTTCATACGTGCGGCAGATAAAAATGAAACATCTTTCCAACTACCAACATTAATACCCACACAATTTCCACCTATCTTTATAATTATGATAAACTATTTTCCGTTAAAGGAGTGTTGTTTAGGTATCACAGTTTCATTTTAAATTAAATTTGTATTTAATTATTTCTTATCGTATTCTTTCTAAAGTGCCCTTTTCTTTTTCTCTTCCTTTCCCATTTTTATTGCAATATCATGCACAGTAGGTGCTTAATGAAAAATCTAATTCGTACATTCACATATCTTTCTGTAAATACTATAGTTTATTTTTATAGTATTCTACAAGCTATTCTTACAACACATTGGATTGTGAAGCGGAGGGGATTCGGCACGGATCCAGGAATGAAGATATTGCACCGACCCCCACGGAACTAGGAGTGGCGGAACAGCAATTACAAGGTCCCTAAAGTTTCTAGATTGAGACCCCCGACAGTCGAACATGCAGACCGGCGACCGTGCCCCACACAACGTCCAATGACGCCTCAAGTCCTTATACCCCGCAACCAGCTGAAATACGAGGGACGTAGAAGGTTCACGGAGAGCATCTTTTTCCGTGCCACACTGCACCGAAACATTATCGCCGACACTTCCAACCCTGGAACAGATCAAATGTGGGTGAAGGAAGAATGAAATGATTAACGGAACTAAATAGAGGGATAGGAAATTCGTATGAAGAAAGGAACTACCCTAACATTCAACTGGCAACGCGGGAAAACTCCGAAAGAGACCCATGGGTCAGAATTGTTTGGATGAGGGGTGAGGCCCGAAAGGCGACCAGGTACGGATGACGACTGGCGCAAACACGGTCGGGGTCTCTAATGTTTCCAGATTGAAGGAGCGCCTGCCCGAAAGCACCCAGAGGTGATGGTACAACCGAGCGGTCCCTGAACGACGTCAGGAAGAAATCACCACAGAGCGAATAGCCATCGTCCAGCCGTCACCCGCCAAACACCGTCGCCTGGTCCTGCAATCCTGAAACAGATGACGGGGAAAATGGGTACAAGAAATATGGAAATGCGGGGCAGGAGTGCCGTGGTAGAAAATTAACCACCCTAGCATTCGCCTGCCTATCCAGGGAAAGCACGAAAATCCCATGGACCAGAGTGGGTGGTCGCCGGGAATCGAACACGGGGCCTCCCAAATGCAAGTAGCATACGTTACCTCTTTTGAAAGCTTCGATAGTCAATATCGAATACCATACTTCATCTAGTAGCCTTAGAGGGAAATAGATGTGCATAATAATTTGTAAGGGCATGTTCCCATAATGATGAATGGCACCAAATGCGTTACACTCGGCATAACCTTCGACGACGGGCACTGAAAAACTACGGTGCAGACTGAGAGATCATTTGAAGACGTAACAAATGAAGACTGTATCGCTGCAAACAAAAGAGGTAGAGCCTGGCCTAATTCTAGATCAGTAAACCCGTGCTGAGACAGACCCGGGAGGAAAAATTAGTACACGAGTGGTGCAGTTTATGCTACATTCGAAAGGGCCGTATTTCCCAGCAGGGAGGAAGTTAACCGGTAACTAAAGAGCCGGCCGCCACTTCTTTAGAAAGAGCGTGCGAGGAGATGAAGAAAGAAAAAAAGAAGACAGAGGGGGACTTGATGGAGGAGGAGAACCCTAGTTAAAAACTCTTAATTCATTGTAGATCGTTCAACCCTGGCTTTCTATGAAAAACGACATTTGTGTACGAACTACTTAAAGCACTAGCAGTTTCAGTCAGCATTAACGCAATCTCAATGGTAGAAGCGGTTATGTCCTCAAATGTCTGCTTACATTGACGGCGTTACATTTGTTGTTTTAAGTACCTCCATAGCGGAAAACAATGTCTAGAAAACACCCGTGTTAGCGTTTGTTTGATGCTGTTTGTATTTATCTAACCTGGGATGTGGATAATAATATTTAAAATGACTTATCACCACGGAGGCTGACAGCTGTTGCAGATTTGCAGATACTCGCAGAAGCTTTCATGAACGAATGGTGCAGTGTAGTCATTCTGACAGATAACTTGAAACGAAGAAAGAAAAGGGCAACAGAAAACTAAATCTTTGTATGTAAAACGAAGTTTTCTGCATAACAGTATGGTGAAAAATTAAATGAATAATTATTCATCAACAAAGTTGACAGAAGAATTAACAAAATCCAAAATCCATTTGGAGTCTTCGTTACAGTAATGGGTTTCTATGGTCTGTATTATTATGAAAATAGAAGGAGTTTATAGGGCTAATGCATGCACAGTAACAATCTGCAGCTGTTTTAGGTTTCTCTAAAATAGAAAAAGTTTGCGTGTGTGTGTGTGTGTGTGTGTGTGTGTGTGTGTATAACTGTCTGTCTGTGTGCGTCTGAACAACCTAACTCAAAAAGAAAAACTTTCCGAGATTTTCAAGAAAACCCACCAAACCCAAACCACTCTTTATGTGAATAATTTTAATTTACTTTTGATTTTCTTAAACATGTAAAATTTTTTATTAAAATACAAACTGTAAGATATTTTCGTGAGAAATAAAGCTATCTGTTGAATTTTCTGCGAATATCCTATGAATTCCTCTTCATTGTGAATGCACTTTGTATAGTTTTGCATTACAGAAAAAGGTATATCTCGTTGAAAATACAAAATAGGGCAATTTTTTTGGGCATTAACCATTTTCGAGGTATTCACTGCATTTGTCTGAATTTTTCAATGCTTATACATTTTTTGAAGTGATAATGTACAATTCATTTGTTTCTTCTGATATGCAAAAAATAGGAAATTTCATAACCAGCATACAGCAACCTCCTTTTTAAATCTTCGATTATCGCTTAAGTCTCCTGTATGCCTCTTTTACGTACAAAGGAATGCGCAATGTAACTATTTCTGCAAACATTTATCTCAGTTAACCTAAAGTAGATAGAAAAGATTCTGATGTGATAGATTCACATGCATTTCTCTATCCCTATCGTTTATTAATGTGTATACAAATTATTCTTACTCAAATTTATTTTTCTATATACTACATTTTAATCCAAATAAACCTTTGCAGATATAGCTACATTATACATTACATATGGGTACAAAGGGAACAGCGATAGTCAAATGTTTGAGAACAGGGCGCCATATGCTGTCTTTAAAATTCATACTGTTCCCATGCAAAAGCGAGAATTAACTGAATGTTGAACAACTTAAGAAAATGAGCAAGAAATAAACAATTGGAACCTTTAATAACGGATACCTCAGAAACAGCTTATGCCACAAAAAACTTATTTTAAATAAATTATGTGTTTTAAAGAGATCTACATTTTTTGTGTAATACGTTTTTGTCTATCACTTAACGTTTACCAGTTATATAAGCTTATACAAAATTCCTTTCGAATGAAGAGTACTTCATATGCTATTCCCAGAAAATTCAAGATATACATTTTATTTGTCAGGTAAATATCTTTCATATATAGTATTTTAATGAAAGTCATGAAGCCATTTTTAGAAAATAAACAAAATTCGAAAAATATTCCATGTAAAGACTAGTTGGGGTAAGGGATTTTCTTGAAAATCGTTGTGTCGCATCTTTGGAAGATACTGAACCTAATGCCAAGTTTGGTATTTATCCGAATTTTCGTTTTCGAGTTCTGATGTTCACAGACACGCATACGAACATGTTTTCAAAAATGCTTTATTTGGTTTCAGGGGTAAAATCTCGGTATCGAATTTGGGGTGGAATGCTACACTGTCGTTATTTACTATACATAATAAAATAATTATAAAAATAATTTGCAGAAGAGGGATAAAATAAAAGTTAATTGGGTAGAGAAAGTCATGATAATGTAACACATTTGACTTTCCTTTTCTATCACTTCCTTGTACCTAACCCTAAATGGATAATTAATAGTAAATCCACAAGGTGATTACGTAGTATTTATTATAACGACTGATAAAATGAGCATCTAGATTAACTCTTCTAGAATCTAGCTTCTTTTCTAGTGTAATTCTAGAATATTATTTAGGACTACTAGATTTACTAACTCTTCTAGAATCTAGCTTCTTTTCTAGTGTAATTATAGAATATTATTTAGGACTGACTAGACTGACTAACTCTTCTAAAATCTAGCTTCTTTTCTAGTGTAATTCTAGAATATTATTTAGGACTGACTAGACTGACTAACTCTTCTAGAACCCAGCTTCTTTTCTAGTGTAATTCTAGAATACTATTTAGGACTGACTAGACTGACTAACTCTTCTAGAATCTAGCTTCTTTTCTAGTGTAATTCTAGAATATTATTTAGGACTGACTAGACTGACTAACTCTTTAGAATCTAGCTTCTTTTCTAGTGTAATTCTAGAATATTATTTAGGACTGACCAGACTGACTAACTCTTTAGAATCTATCTTCTTTTCCAGAATAATTCTAGAATATTATCCAGGAGAACTCTTCTGGAAGAACTTCTAAAGAACTCTTCTAGAATCTAATGTAACTGTTATCCAGAAAATTATGTAAATTGATTTAAAGAGCAGACTTAATTAAATAAATAATTGTCTCTACAGAAAATATGTATTTCATTATGTTACTCGTATCTTGAAGGTCAGTGCTTCTGGCTAAAATATTTGGCGTTGGGTTTGGTTTTGATCAGAAAAAAATGGTGTTGGAGAAAAGGAATCGTATTACTGCCTAGAATGGATTTTAAATTATATTAAAGTTATACTAATATCTTATAAAAGAATAACAATGCATTAATAAATCCTTCAGAATTGAGTGCATATTTCTGGTACTATACACATGATGTTCGGGACTGAAAATATATTTTTGCAACTGTAACACCGTTTTTGTGATTATCATTATGACTTCCCTAGAACATAAGCTAGATTTATTTGCAATGTAAACCACTTCTTTTTTTAGAAAACCTTAACCGATATAAAGCTTAATAACGCTTCAAGAACTCTTATTATAAAGAAAATTAAAAAAGGTTTCAATAAATTCCTCATTTGACCACGTTTAAAATGCAGTGAATACTCAATAAAATGCTTACGTGGAATTTAACCGAATTTCAGTATGCGAAATGAATTCAGATAGCATAGGTACATTAAACCACTGAACTGTTAGTCGGAATTACATTATTACAGCACTAAAGGGTAAAAAAGTGCAAAAAATTACAATCCAGGTTGTTTATTATTTCAAAATCAAATACCTAATATGTGTTACAACAATTATTCTAAATGCCTGTTGATTGTTTAAATAGCGCCACGTATCTCACTATGGCAGCGAAATCGAATTAGCGCAATACTTGTTTGCTCCCCATTTTCCGCGCCAGCTGCCACGATCCTCGCTTCTGCGTTCCCCTAAAACTCGTGAAAAATTTTTTTTTAATGTCTTCATAGAAAGCAATTCAATGATGTGAGACCCAGGCACTTATACAGCCTAAATTTGTACACAACCACTTGTGTGGATTACCCTCTATCATATAAAGCTGGCATAAGAACAGTGAAAATCATAGATATTCTACTGCGAGTATATGCCGAAGGTTTTCTCATCTGTGCTACTTCAAACGAAATTCATGCAGCATGTTGTCCTAACATTCGGCCGAATTATACTCGCATTAATAAATTTCATTTTAAATGACTATTAGAAAGTGGGTGTGCTAAGGCGCACAGTTTTCTTTGTGGTTTGTGTCAAACAGGTGCCGCTCCGCCACCGTCCTTGATTGTGTTTTTAATCTTCATTATTCGACTGGATGCGTCTTTAGCTGCCCAAAGGCGCTGGTGCTTTTCATCTCAATCTATTCTGTGTACATCAAACCCTGAAATTATCCCCAACCTGAATGATCCCAAGGGGACAGGTACTATATCTACCGATACATTATGGAAAATTGATGGCTTTCTCGCGTCGCTGTTCTGACTGAACAGATAAGATTCATAACCTGCTCGGTCGGCCAAATATTTCTCATCCTGATTGAAATACTCATCGCACTATTTGATTTTCATGACACACTCATTAGAATAATCGTTCTGTCTACTTTGTTTCTACTTTATTTTATGGCAACCTTTATCTTGCTGGCACAACTGAAAATATCTTGGATTCGATTTCTCTAACGGAGTTCAGAAATTAGGTGGCACTTGGGCGGTTTCAGTGTAATGGCAATTATTGGATCAGTGCATTGGAATCAAGATACTTCTGAACGTGTGTGTTTCTGATGAAATGTCGCATTAAAAGTTTTAGTCGAATGTTGTATTTCCTCTTAATTGAAATTCTCCCAGCACAATATTTTCAGGTGATGCCCCGTTTCTTATCCTGCTATCAAAATACAGTGGTTGGGTTTGTTTTACAAAAACTAAATTAGGGGAGAACGAAGATTGTAAGAGGCCAAAAAACATGCACAAAAGTAATGGTTTGTAATGTAATAAAATGTTACCTCTATATTATTTATTATCACCTGTTCATGGTCTATTATTTTTATATATAAACGATAAACGTCATTTCTCAATACACAATATACAATTATTGATTGCACAAAATGAAATATCTGAAGATACAACAGTTAAAGGTCCCAAAATATTTCAGCTGAAATGGGTCTGCAAACTAACCATTTGCAAAATAGTTGCTTATGGAATGTTTCATCTAAAATTAAAATATTGAACACCAAATTCTGTCGTTTATTGTTTCTCCATTGTACAAAAGTTCAACTACTTTATTGCAAGATATTCATAGCCCACATTTTATTGGAATTACCAATATTGAAAACATAATGCATTTTAATATAAGCTATTAGTGATTTTAGGAAATAAAAAAGAGATAATTGTTTCCATTAAAAGCATTTGTTTGGTGTAGAACAAATTTCCTGAAAAATCCTTACCTTGTATCCTTAAAGGGCACCTCATTTGAGAATCAAAATTATTATTTATCTGACATTTCATTTTGGAGTTTCCCTGTTCAGATACGCACGCTTATTTTCCTGTTTCGGTTTCTAGGTACATCAAAACATGTATGTTTCCTGTGAAATAGTACTCATCGTATGTTGTACTTCCTCTACCGTAGGTAAGCGACAGAATATGTAAAACTTTAACATTAAAATTCACATAACAGGTTTGTGAGTATCTTTTGGTGATTAATTAAAGTATTTTAACCTGATAGATTATATCGTACGATAAATGAATGAAATGCTTGAAATGATGCTCAAATGGGCCCAAGGTCCCTAGAACAAGAGTTGGGCGATATCTCAGAATATGGGAAAATCCCGGATAAACCTTATCCAGGTAACTCCCCTAACCCAGAATCGAACTCGGAACTTAATACTCGTAGGTGAACAGCAACATGGCTGTTTTCAAAGTATTGTTTAACAATTACCATCAATGTGAAGGGCAAAATTGAAGAGCATTTTTAATTCAAGTTGGTGTTCTTATTTATGCTTCTTGTTTTCAATAATTTAGTAATGAAAGGATTGTACAATAGAGAACTGTGATGAGTGTTAAACATATAAGAATTGCAATATTATGTCAGAATGAAAGATAAATTTCGATCGACAACTTTTGGTCTGACTTTTTCATATATGTTGGTATCCAAATAAGAAGGATTTATTAAAGAGGGCTTTAGAATCTTGCAGGCTAGGAGAAAATCAAAATGGCAAAGTGTATGAATAAATTAATTGCAATAGATTTATTAAATCATTTTTTCTAAGCGATTTTTATGGGGTAAGGATTCAATTATGCATGATCTTGGTCATCGTAACTACATGTTTATAATGCAAGTATTGCATTATGTAATTTTATGTTCTGAGAATCTCCAGCTTTAGTTGCAGCATACTTGTTACATTCAGTTTATTTCCAGAGTTATATATTGAAACACTTGAAAACCAGTGATAATAACTTAAGCTTAAAAGAGTTTGGTTTTAGAAAAAGCAGTTGCTATTTCTTCATCACCATCGTTTTATGGCACGCTTAGTCATCTGCCCCACAACCAATAACAGCAGTCATATTTAAATGATTATTATGTAGAATACATTTGCATGAATAGCTGACCATGGTGCACGCTGATTATAAAAAGGAACAAAATATCAATGGAAGGTCCGCATTCTGAAGCAAGCGGCCCGGTCGTGCAACTTAATTTCATTCCCAGACATACCCCTCCCCTTCAACTGACATTCTGCAGTCCCGTAGCACATTTTTGAATAATCTATAGCTGCGGCATGTAAAGTTAACAAATAGTTTGCAGTAAAACAATGGGATAAACAGCGGATAGTCAAAAAGTCACTCATTAATTCCTTGATGCAGACGAACGAAATGGCAACAAAGAAGCACCACACGGTGTCTGTAAAACCAAAAAGAAAGAAAGAGCATGAATAGAGTGCAGAAAAACGATAGTATACAGGGCGTTTGGATAAGATTTTCTGAAACGCTGAGTTTGATAGAGGGCGTTCAAATTAAAGTTTTACGTATACATTATTTCCAAAACGATGAAAGGTAGAAGAAGAATAAAATGCTGATGATATGGAGCCTTTAGCAGTCATCCTATGGTTCATGTTAGTGGAGTCAAGTTACAACGATGAGGAGTACTGGAGGTAAGTAAATGCAAAATAAAATAACTAAGGTTGTCGTTATGGAAAGAAAAAGGAAGCACATAGAGAGGGTGGCAATGGCAAAGGAAGCTTTCATACCCGGAAAAAATCTTCTTTAGACACTTGAAGAAAGAACTAAGAAATAGATTAATGTTATGGAGTGTGATGTTTTTTTGATTGACTGATTGATTGGGTTTATTAAACTATGGCGAAGCTCAATTTTAAGCCGTATAGTCCAAAAACAGAATAAGCGAGTCGTTGAACTATTTTTATCCTTGCCAAAATTTATATGCTAGGTGAGATTGCAGCCCCTACCTATCAGTTTTATACAGTCCGGAATTAAAATGAAAACTTTAGGCCTCATGACATCTAAGGAAATTCTGTAACATGAATATCTTTGATTTCACACTTAGCGAGATGACTAATGTGGCAGGTGTTGTAGTATCGACTTTAATCCATTTGCAATACAGCTGACAGTTAAAGGAAACATTTTACAACTGAAAATGTGTACTGTGACAAGCACATACTTCATAATATGATAGCTTGGTTGGCAAACTCTCGTGCTTCTGGATAGCTCCGTTGAAAAATACCTAATTGCAACAAAGTGGTGCGAATCACTTAGGTGAATTTATTTTTAATGTGTTGCAATATTCCTAAATAAATTTCATTTTAACTAATATTATGTTTCACGTTGTTAATATAGTTTTAATTTGCATTATGCTTTAGTTATATTTAATAGTTTATTACTATTTAATGTTTCTTGTTGTTGAACTACAGTTAGGCAAGCGTTTGAACACGACATAGATGTACATTTGATGTTGATGGAATAAGGATTCCTTACATTTGATCTCGGACAATAAGCAAATTACATATCTAATGTTTAGTATGGAAGTTGTAATAGTAAAGTTCCTTTTTGCAAGTACAAAGTACAGTAATAATATATCAACTCCTGTTGGTATGTTATGGTGGTCTTGAAGGGACCTTTTTGGAACAAAGTTCTAATTGTTTGGAATCACTGATGATTATCAATGCTCGAAGACTACTCCTTTAACGAAGTACTCAAACTGTACTTGTTGGTTAATGCACACTTAAGCACGCTGTTGCATAGAAATTCTGACTTGGCGGGTGTGATGGATCTACAGGCCACCATAATACATTAGCGAAGGCTCCCTAGATCTTCTAGCTCCTCCTTGTTGCTTTAAATAACCCAGAGAAGACGGCTTTAGATCGGGTGATCTGGCTGGCCAGGAGACTGGTCCTTGTCTTCCTATCCAATGACCAGGATGTGATGCATTTAGATGATTGCAAACGATCATCGACCTGTGCCGTGGAGCACCTTCGTTTTAAAACCACATCGTTAATCGCTCTTGCAGTGGTACATTTTCTGTAGCAAGGGGAACTCATTACGGAGAAGTTCCAGATAGCGTGTTCCTATTAGATGCCCCTCGAAGAAAACTGGTCCAATAAGATGGGCGCCCAAGATTTCGCACCAAACATTCACTGACCTTGCCCTTGGAAAGCTGTCTTCCAGATAATCCAGTGAGGATTATCAACACTCCAATAATGCATGTTGTGGTGACTTACGGTCCCGTTGTTGTGGAATCTTGATTTATCCAAAAACAGGATTCTGGAGATGACCCCATATCATTTTCCACTTGACCAAGCATCCATTAGCAGAAGTGCACCCGAACTTCGAAATCTCTCCCACGGAGTGCTTGGTGTAGGTGCAAATGACATGGATGAAACTATTGGCTCGCAGAACACGCACCACAGAAGATTGACTAATGTTTACCACTTGTACAATTGCCCGTGTACTAGTATGCGGATTATTTTTATGGCATTCAAAACAGCTAACCTTCCGTAACCAAACTTTCAAACATACGCGGATTACCAAGCGCGGGGTACAACTCTACCGCATTGAAATATGCACTTTTGCTTATTCTGTACAACAACTTCAAACATCTTTTACTTAATTGGGACAAAATAGAACGATTTAAAGTAGATTTCTCTGCATAAAGTCATTTAAGATTACGTGAAGAGGATTTGCATACAGTAACAGTTTTACTATCCGAATGTTCCTTATAAACAAAATATAAACACTCATCACATTTCTTCCTGGATTTCCAGTATTTTCCTTACACATAGTATGCACCTTTCAATACTACGACTCACTTCCACTATTTCCTCAGATTCTTCTGCATATTCAGTTCCCAATAGGTCCTTCGTTGCAACAAAGAAATAGAAAAAAGATTTACATACTTTACCAAGCAGAATACAACTGTACATAGGTATAATACAACATTAAGAAGCTTAATGGGGTAATTAGACTTCTTATTTATTTTAGCGTACAACAAAATATTCAGCAAAGTTTATTTGATAATGTAGTTAAGGATGAAGTACATAGGTGAAGACTAATGCGCACAGTAGTAAAACATTCCCGCCAGCAGGCATCCTTGCAAGTATGATGTTGTACGTAGACGTCTTTCAACAATCTGGAAAGTTTTTGGTGTTGGTTGCATCTATTTGGATATCTCTGCTGGTATAAATGCTGAGAATTTGCTCATTTGCTTTCGCCTGTCCGTATATAAAGAGCATATCAACGTACTCGTCTGTCGAATACATAGCGATGGACTGGCGCAAATGTGACTAAGCTGCTACAACTGCATACGCATGCGGAGTGAAGGCAGTCGACATTCATAACATCACTTTGCGGTGTAATATCGGTCAAATGGGACAGAAAAGTATAATATAATATTTGTATTTAGGTTATTATACCCACTGCATGACAATCGTTATGCAAACAACTATTTAGATTATAATTGCATTAAAAACTCGGGCATTCTAAAACTATTTATTATGTAATCGATTTCTAAGCGTTAGTGAGAAGAAAAAGTGAGGGAAAAAACATGAACAACGCAAAGGCTCCAAACCACGTTATTGGCGACAACGCTCACTAGCATAATTCCACTCGCCCACTTGGACGCTTAGTTGAGAGAACCTTCGCAGTTAAACCTAGCTCTAACCTGTCATCGCCGCATGGGTACCACCTTGCTATTTTGCTTGCATGTTATAACCTTCTAAGAGTGTTTTAATTCTTTGTTGGACGTTTATCATGATTATTTAACTTGCTTAAATTATGTATTTTAATTGAGATGTACGTGTCGTGGCTTACACCGAAATTGAAATAAACTTTATTTATTAATCTTTGTGACTTGGCGAGTCTCTAATTTATTGTGGCCTATCCTATCTCTATTTACAAAATTCCGCCATTTTGTTTTAATGGTTTTGATACTGAACACATACGATTGGTGCATTTTATTAGGGGGGGTTAATCAGTTGAGTAGCTATGCACACTGTAACGTAAAGGTTTGTAAGATCTGCAAGAATCCCGGAATGTGCTGTCAGTAAATGAGTCAACTGTTCTTTAAAGTGGAGTACCGTATATACCTTAAGCTTTTCCGCTAAGTGTGAGCATTCCTCTATCCAAACACGTCAGTTAGTAAGTTTGCAAATGAAGAAAATGGACCTAAAAGCGCAATTGCGGCTTGAAAGCTGCTCTATCTTCCCAAATCGGCAGACACGGCTGACTCACTGGTATATAGTATATAGAATTCTGACTTCAATTATATATCTATATAGGCTTTTCATTTCTAAACTCACCAATTAGAATACTTAATTACCTAACACGAAACAAACTGATGTGTTATGAAATTTTTTCAATTAATAATGCGCAGAATAGATATAGATATAGCGCCTGTTTATTTCGCTATGCTTTATACTTAAAAGGCGATTCTTTAGGATTAAAACACCATTTGTGGGCAAGTTCTTGGTTCATGTTACGTTTGCACAACATAGTAATAACGAGAGTATTCCGAATAACCAAGTATTTCTCCATTAGCTTTTGTTAAAAATCGTCTACTGTGAATTCTGGTTTACATTATACATGAAGTTTTAGTTAATTGAGACCCTTACTCAGGCAAAAGCTAGTATCGCAATTTTCTTTTATGTGTAGATTAAATCGCAAAAATTTCTAAATATAACATTTCAATTTTCCCTGCAGTCTTATACATTGGATTCTATTCTTTAATTTTATAGAAAATTATATATTGTAAGCACAATTTGTATTTAAATATATTTAGTATTCTGGATTCTACGCCACTTCGCAGAAAAGATCTCTTTGCAGTAAAAAGGCAAATTAAGAGAAAGTTTTCTAAAAATTGGTATCACTGCTAAATATGATAGCTTCCGTGTGTTAAGGTTATATGGTTTCTTTCTTGGCAAATGTATGAGAGTTCTTTTTAACTCCAGCTTTTCTTTTAACGGCATTTTGCAAATGACATTTTCTGATTTAAGCGCCCCGTTTTCGCATAACTGTTAAGAAAGCTGAGTGAAATGTTAGAATGATAAATAAAACACCTTAATGTTATTGTGAATTTATTTTTGTCTTGCGTAGATGGCTGGATATAAAGATAGTAAAATTAAGAAGAAAATTATCTCTTAGTTAAACAAATGGCATTTTGTGTAAAGCAGATCAGCAAACTTAAAAGAAGTGTCTCTATATTCCATAATAATATCGACATGATATCTTGGATAGCTTCTGACATAACAGGTTAAGGCTTAGAAGTTTTAACATTTGCAGGAAAGGACTTTTAATCTTCCCTTAACTATACCCTAATAATTTTACATTAATTTTAATGCATCTACATGTTTATCTAACCTCGCACAATCTAATTACTATGTTTTGCACGCCTTGAAGTATATTTTTACGGACGAAGTATCAGAGTACGTCAAAAGCGTTCTTTGAGCACACTTGCTGTGAAAAACAATTGCTGTTGAGAACAAATCCTAAGAACCGGTCGCCCTCTTCAACCTATGGTGGAGAACAACATACCAGCACAGCAGGGGTACTCTGTTTAACAATACCCAAACCCCCTCCCTTAGCCGACAAGTGGTTCGGGGGTAGCTCTCAGTTTGGGGAGCGCATTCAGGTGATTAATAGCAAACAACGTCGCAAACAGAGTTATTAAGAGGAACACTGCAGATGTTTGTCACTTGTTTACGCACTTCCAGATGCTCACGTGTTTCTCGCTGAGCTAATGTACGACTCATATACTAGCACTTTACGACAGTGGAACATCGGAAACCTTTCTTCCTCCTTGTAGGAGTATGGCTTTCCATATAGCAGACATCCTTATACATGGGCAGATCGTTATAAATTATTAGAGACTTAACGCAGCGTTAACTCTTGACTACTATTATGTTTATGGCGAGAATAATTTCTAAGGGATGTAACAATTGTATATTTAATATAAATGAGAACTAAATTAAATCAGACTCAGAATAACAGAATCAGAAAATAAGTTCCTTATGCTTAAAATTACCTAAAGTTGTCTAAAAGGGGATGAGAGTTAAATATTGTTATCTCCTCGTCTTGAACCAGATAAAAATACCCTGATGGAATCGACATTTGACCCCTGGGGTGAATTTAGTAAAGTACTGAAAGCCTCTTTGTTGGTAATGTCTAGAAATATACTTTCTCATTAGTACATTCTAAAGAATTTGTACTCGTTGGGTGTATTTACCTAGGCTAACTTATGCGCACTTTTCTTACGATTAGCAGGAATGAATTGGTAATGCTCCTTCAGCACATACCTGATTCTTGAAAGCACAAATAAAAGTAAAATAAATTTTGAAATTAATACTAAATTGAGGAGGTCAGAGAAAGCTGAACTGCTTTGTTTTTTGCCGAAGCAACTCCTGGTTACGAGAAGCTCAGCGTTGTGTCTTTTTGTTTAGTTTTTTTACGCGCAATTACAGACACAGTTTTAAATATATGTCTGACAAGATTTGTTTATACCTATTGTAATGGTGGTATCTTAGCTGTTCAAACTTTCCTGTCCTCTCAGAATTGACTAATATAGTTGGTATATAGTCTTTTGTATTCAGGGTAATAATAATAATAATAATAATAATAATAATAATAATAATAATAATAATAACTTAGGTTTTTTTGCCAAAACTATTTAAAATTTATTTTCCTCCTGAAATAATTGCAGAATGTTGTCGACAAAGAGCACCTCATAAGCGATAAATAAATTTTTATCGTTGACCGAAGAAAATAGGTATGTAAAGGCAATAGATACTATGAAATAGTAACAAACAAATACGAAATAAATAATAAGTGAGTACAAAAATTAAAATATTAGAATACTGTAAGTTAATAACACGAATACTTTGCTAAGAATGAATACAAATGTGTCAAAAGAAGAGCAAATGCACTAAAAATAATTTTTTGTTATGAAGTTTGTGATCTCTCACAGAAATTAGGCACCGCTATAGTGCTTTTAAAGCGCAATCGTGCTTATTTTATAACATTAGGGTTTGAATGTGTGCTTCTGAAATCATAAATTAGTCCTGGTTCACAGTACTTGTAGCACTGCAAGTCCCTTAAAGGTAGGATCTCTCGGAACTCTTGGATCCTTTGGAAGGTTCATCAGGATACACAAATCAGAAGAGAGAGTGAGAGCTGTACTGTACTTTCAGGTTATGGTAGGCAGCTCAGGGACGGAGAATCGATACGAGAAGCTATAGCACAATTTTTTCAAATCTTTCCAAACTTATTCAATTGCAATATATCATTTAAAAATCTGATGTGTTACACTCACATGACTTTCTCTACTCTTGTACAAACTATTTTTACAAACGCTTATTCTCCATATGCTTCATGTTAATCGAGATGTTAACCTTATTGCTAATTTTCTTGTACATGCAACCCCCTTGGTAGGCTTTAAGCGATAGTCAAACCTTTTAAGAGCTGGTTGCTATGTGAAGCATTCCATTCTCTTTGCATGCCCAGGACATAAAAAAAATGAATAACGAATTCCCATTTGAGAAAAAGCATAAGTATTGGAAAATTTAAGGGAATAACAAGCAATATCTCGAAAATGGTTCACTCAACAAAAAACATGTATGTGACAAATTGTGTATTTTAACGCCATCTACATTTTTGTGTAGTAAAATTTTGTGTATCTCTTATGGTTTACCAGTTATGCAAAAGTCGTTCACAGTGAAGAATACTTTTGGAGACATTCCCAGAAAATTCAAGCTATACATTTTATTTGTCTTGAAAGTATCTTAAATGTATGATATTTTAATCAAAATTGTTAGAGCCATTTCTGAGAAAATTAAAATTTTCTAAAAATGTTCCATTTAAAGGGTAATCTGGGGTGGGGGGATTTTCTTGAAAACCTTCGTGTGGCATCTCTGGAAGATACTGAACCTAAAAACCGAGTTTGGTGTTTATCCGACTGTTCGTTTCTAAGTTATGGTGTTCACAGACACACAGACACACACACACACGGACATGTTTCCAAAAATGCTTTTTTTGGATTCAGGGGCCCTCAAAACATGTATTTGCGGTGAAATCTTGGTATCGAATTTTTGGGTGGAATACAATACTTCCCCTACTTACTATACGTAGTATAGAAAGTAAAAAGGTACTGAAGATGAATGGTCTTTTACATCTATTTCTCGTTGAATGTTTCTAAAATGTGTATTTTTACGTTGTTTTCGTTATTTTATTCATTTAAAAATGCTAAACCATTCTCATTATTACTCATCAATGTAAATTATTCATTGAAATTTCCTATTGCTTTATAGAAATCAAGGAGGAAGTAAAAAGTATGGTGAAAACCAACTCTAGAAGAACAGACGGTGTAAAAGAAAAACAGATGGGAATGGAAGAACATGTTAAAGAGGAAAGACAAATTTAAGATTTTAAAACGCTGATTTGGAGTTAGTGAAGGGGATAGAAAGTACAGTTGTCTTGAAGCGTCCCTAGTCGAAGAAGCAGAGATAAGCATCTGGAGAAAGGTGCAATTGGCTGTTAGTTGCATAGACAGAAGCAGTAACCATGTAACCTCTGCAGAGATTACGCTGTTGCCTGTCTGTTGGCAATACAAACTTCGGTGTAAATACTTTACCCGGCATTTTAGGACTGAGATGAAGTTTAATTATTTCTTTGCTGGTCTTTATTTAAGACGTAATTTAGAATTTATAGCTGAGCGTTTTGGAAAATATAATTTAAGATTTGCACTATTGCTTATCAATTTTTTGAATCCTTGGTATTGGTGTTTGCAATCTCAGAGGCATTTGAGATAGGCAACGCCCCCTTCTTCTAGTGACAAGACTAAGTACTGCAGTGCTGCAACATCTTCCTACGAAACAATAACTCACATAATAATGCTAGCTTACACTAGGTTTAGATGCTTTTATAGATTCCAGCTTATATTTGTGAAATATGTTTAAAATTGCAATAGTTTTCTTTAATGCAAAAAATTTCATTAATCAATTCGTGGTGGTAAGCACATGAATAATTACACATGAATAATATCTTTCTAATGCCTTTGTCCTCTCCGTAAAAAATCAGCATTTTTGCTGTTTAGGAGTTAATTTATACAGTTTTAATAGTTCTTCCCCCATAATTCGTGGGAGTTACAAATAATGAAACAGATTTAAAGAATGTTTGCCATACTTTTATACCAAATTATGAAATTAACTCGTCTTCATAATTATGTGTCGATAAATACTTGTTTATATTACCCATCAAATCAAACGGACTTCATGGAGTTCAAATGAAAGCTGTTAGGGGAAGTTTTTGTTACAAGTTCCTTACCACCATTATCCTCACCTGCTTTAGAGTTTGGGCCACTGAAGCCCATTTCTGATTTCTTCTTCGACCGACACAAATCATCCTTACGGCTGGTTTGGGTTTTAAAATACAATGTTATTACTTTCTTAATATTTGTAATGCTTTAAATATTTATTCTTATTTTCTTTTAACTCCGAAAATATTTAAATCTTCGTATTCCTTGTTCACTTAGCTTTTTGGAGTGTTACGCATTTAAGATCTACACAAAGAGAAAACGCATTAATTCTATATAATTTTATATAAGGTTGTGTTTCAAGTTTCTATTAATTATAATTAAATGTATTCGTTTTGTACTCATTAAAGTTTTAAAATTAGAGTTAAAAACGGAAAATTAATGTTCATCTTTACTTATTTATTTGAAGGGCATAACTTCTTCTTTTGAAAGGGAGCTACAACAATTAATACATAACATCTTTCTGCCTAATGGTAGATTCTTCACTGCAAACCCAGCCTCCTCCACTCTTTACTCTTTTTCACTTTCCTCTTTGCGCCCGCATGTGAATAATTTATCTTAGAATGTCTTTTATCTGGTAACTTCTTGTGCCCCAATCTTTATTCCCATTCTCCACTCCTTCCCGTATATCTCTTAGCAAGTAATTTCTAATGTCCAAAGCTAGTTTGTTTTTTCTCTTTCTGATCAGCAATGTTCTTGCTTCGTCCACTCTTGCTGTAACAAATATATTACTTTTGTGTGTGTGTGTGTGTGTGTGTGTGTGATTTTTTTTAACACACTACATTATTTCAGTACTTCAAGCCTTTTTACTCATTTCGTCGTTATGTCAAATTTTCCACACTATAATGCCATATTACACACACAGACACACCTTTATTAACATCTTTATTAGGTCGTTCTGCAATAGACCAATTAAGATGTTAATTTTTCTATTTAAAGCTTGTTTTGCATTGCCATATCTGCTTGACATTTTAACAACAGTTTACGTTGTTATTAGATAATAATTTGTAACATTGGTAGTGATTAGGCAAAAGAGGCTTGTAATATTAAATTATACTCTAGAAATTTTGTTTGAAATTTGTAACTTACATTCAAACCATTAGGATTTTACATTTTACAGGTTACAAATTTCAAGCAATATTACTCATATTAGTTTGTAGTTTATTATGAACAGGTCGCAGGTTTGCAGAAGTGGAGGAATGTTAACCTGCCCAGATCCCGCACCTGTCCTTGGTGCTGTGTTGGCCCCTGCGACTGGGAATTCAAACGTTTTCATTGTGCAGACCTTGGCGAACAACATTTCAAGCGTTTTCAGGGATTGCGAAGACCAAAAGAAATAACAAAAGTCATATATTGGGGAACGTGATAGGACGGCCGCTGTTTATAGTCGATGAAAATGGAGGAAAGGGCAACTTGTATCGGGGAGTCTCATTTGAATATCGTAGCCGCATGGTGAACAAGTACCGCTTGTCTTTCCTGACATTCCTTTATGTTCGCTACTGGAGACTTTCCTCTGGAGAGGAAGAGGGAGGGAGAAGCAGAAAAAAGAATGAAATAAAAAAATACCGTGCGATTTTATACTACACACATCATCTCTTCATAACTAACTACTTATTCATGCATCTATAGACCCCTAAATTATACTGCTTAACATGTGTCCAATACAGGCTTAACCCTTTTCCAAAACGAAACGAATGCAGTGACGGAGGCAGATTAAATTAATCAATTCCTTCTTTTCTACATGTCTCATTCTGCTTTTCTTTTGCTCTTTTTATTGGAGGGAGCTTTTGCATCGACGTGGCTTTGGTCTTGTCCGGTGCAGAGCATGGATATCTTTTCTAAACCACAGATTTATTGTCATAATACACTCGGCAACGTGGGGTTATGGCGGCTAGCATGATGAAATCCAACATGCTTTAATACACTGTTTAATGGCTGCTGCTTTAAAACCTTCTCGACCTCACTGGAACATCTTTGCATTTGTTCCAAAGTCAAAGGATTCACCGAAGTTTTTTGTCATGGGACGACTTCATGATGTGTTACTTATAAATAACGTAAACTTGCATTTCGGAGTAGGATCACAAAACAACGGCCTATGCCTTCACTAGATAGGTGAACTGTCAAAACATCGCCATTGTATTTCTGGAAACAAAAATATTGCGTCCTTCTTGAGCCTTGAATTTGTTCAGTGGTGCATTTTGTATCTCATTATCTTACACGTGTTTTCTTTTGATTTCAGGTAAGGATTTATTCCATCTTTGTCGAATACCTAAATCCTGGAACTGTAAGTACATATATTTAAGCTTTTAAAAGAACTGTCTAGCATGCACAAAGGTGGACAGAACATAAAGTTAACGCCAAGAGCAATAGTGTAACTACTAGGTTCCAGAAACATTCGACTACATCCTGTACATCTAGCTAGGAACGGGCTTCACTGTAAAATGGTAATAAAATATGCAAGTTAGTAGATACAAATTTCCAATTTTATGTTATTTGCATAATTCAGGCCTGGAAGAACTGCATCCGATGCATTTCTGATATTGAACTACAGCTGTAATGCTTTAGTGACTAATTTTAGATACCTGAAGAAAAACTGTTAAAGTTTTCTGTTGCATTAAATAACGACATATTTGTTGAAATAAGCTATTTTACAAGCATAATCCCAGAATAAATATTGGGAAGTGTAGGTGTTTACTACCAAAGAAAATTAATGACAAGTCAATGACAGAATAAGTCATTCCAAAACTCTTTTCTGTCAATTTAGATTATCCATACAGCGGGCTAGCTGATTGGGTTAGCCGCTAAAAGTTTTATTTGAAGGATAAAACACGAATGCAGTGAAAGCTCTATGAGAAAAATTTGATCCTATCTTTACCATACTCAACGCTGCGGCAGCGCTGTGCAGCTTTCGAGCGGCTGCAGGCCTTACGACATATTTGCATCTATTTCATCTTCCATGTTGGCAACCTCCAATATATATTAACAATATAGTATGTAGCTGTAACATTGGGCTGACAATGGTTTCTTCCTTGATTTACGAAACTCCCCTTGCTCTTTGTGCCAGATCTTGTTTTGTCCCTGCGAAAACTTCCTCGACGTAAATTTGGGATTAATTTGGCATCCCATATTGTTAGTTTTAATAAAACTATGTAGATTGCATATTTAAGCCATTTTTCTGTAATTGCATTGAGTAATCTGTTGGAGTACACGTTATTGATAGTCGAAGTAAAAGTAATTATGCGTGACATTAATTTGGAGCGAGTGACACCAGTGAGCAAAATATGGACTGGTGGTTGAGGCACAAATTTACAGATCGTGCCACAGCCATGACATATAATCCCATTATTAGCAAAATGAACTAGGCTGCAACCTCATTTCAGAAAGAAACAGTTAAATTGTAATTATTCTGCGTTACATGACGGACAGTCAAACTAAAATGTGTCAAGCATCAAAAGGTGTTATGCAATTCTCTGAATGGAAAACACACAAATACTTACCCTAAAGCCTTTCTGCTTGTGGTTTTC
This sequence comes from Deroplatys truncata, assembly GCA_030765065.1. Classification (NCBI taxonomy): domain Eukaryota; kingdom Metazoa; phylum Arthropoda; class Insecta; order Mantodea; family Mantidae; genus Deroplatys; species Deroplatys truncata. The sequence goes on from CM060980.1 coordinate 99,654,605, forward strand.
TTTTAAGGAATCATTATTGGATATTAATTTGAACTGTACTGGGACGTTTGGGATTGGGTAAGACTGAAAATCCTTTAGCAGTCTAACACTTCAAGAATAGACTGCCCATGTGATCACTCGGTGGGTGAATGTATCGACAGACTGTTAACCAATGTATAATGTTGTTTGATCCTCATATTGATATCGCAATTCTTATTCATAAGACTGTTTTTTGTGTATTTAATTGCTGTATAAGAGACACTTCCGCATTTCCCTCCCCTGAGTTTTAGGTGCGTTCGCTATTGCAGAACATCTGTTAGCGTCTCTTTCCGTGCGTTTATAATTGTCCCTGAAACATTCTGCATGTACGAAACCGAAATTTTATGTATAAGAATTTGAATAAAATTTGCCAAGACATTTTTAAATTTGACTGAAATAGGATTGAAATTTGATTTTTAGAGAATCTCCCAAAAATTGATGACATTTTCCGGTACACGTAACTATAGCACTAAAATGTTATATATTAATTTACAGAGCTAATGTAAATATATTTCAGATTTAATCGAAATGAGCACAAAGTTAAGGTTAGCTTATATAAAGAGGATCCAATGTTAGGATTAAACATCCCATGTGTACAGCTAAAACTTAATTTGTGTGAACATTTGTCAACGCATTCCAATTTGGTGAAAATGGCTACAGAATTGGTGGTCTATCTTGGAGAGTCCTGCGCACGTGGCGATGTGGGCCAGAGCGTGATGCTCTGGTTCCCGGCCACGGCATGCACCCGGGTTCGATCCCACCCATGACGGTGAGGACTTTAACATCCGGGTACAGCACCGGTGCTTACCTAGCATCATGAGGAAATGAGGAGCCTCGATGGGCAGCAATCCCGGCCACGGAGGCCAACATTTTGGCTGGTGGATGCGTGATGCTGGCACCCCCCCCTATCGGTTGGATCATCGCCACTTTTGCCGCGCATACGTGGGCGTGAGGACGGCATTAGGGTTGCTTGTCTAACACTTTAAGGGCTGTAGTGCCACAGGATTATTGTTATTATTATTATTTATTATTATATTCTTGGAGAGCCTCCCTAAAGCATAATATTTTAAAATCATTCCTCAAAATATAATAACACTATTTTTACAAATAATATTAGCGTATTTCTGTCAGAAACGAACGCCCTTCCGGTTTAACTCTAGGCGTACATTTAGGACATTTTTAAATTTATTGTAGTCGATGGTTTTAATAGAGACTGAAAAATGAAATACCTAAGACTAACAGATATTACGAACATAGAATACATCCCTATTGCTTTATGTAGAAACAAGGAATGATATTTCCCTCTACGGTGTATACTATGCGCGCAGATGTTTGGTTTGTCGGGATATAGACACACAAGGACACTGGACAACAGAAGTTTTTGGAGTTGGAAGACAAGCAGAGGAAGCAGGAGAGTAAAGGGTTTGGAAACCGGCTGCCTTGTGTTGTGAGAGGGTTTCTTGAATGTGGAATAAGGACGGGCTAGCGGCAGACTTCGTGCATACTTTATTTACACACTGTTTCTCTCTTTTTCTGTAACAACCGTGTTTTCTTCCTCTAGTCCGCAGACAGACCCGTTTCCCTTTCCTCTCTCACTCTTTGGGTGGATCCGAGAGCTGCACGCAATGCAAAAATCTGTTTTTATTTTAGACGGAACACTCCCTACCCCGTCCCCCTCACACGCAGATGCACGCACGGGCTTAAAATTTTGGAAGGGGACTTCTACCAAAGTTTAATGGGCTTGTAACATAAAAGTATTGCGATATAGTACAACGATGGTCTGCTGCAAATCAGTTAGTTGAGCCTCAAAATGGCCATTCTTCTAAAACATATTGAACAAAATAGTTTTCTCTCTAAACCTTGCCTCCTCAATTCTTCACCCTTAACCACTTTATTCACTGTTTTTACTTCTCTACTACTTACCTATATTAAGCAGAGGACGTATTGCATTCTACCCAAAATCATATAGAGATTTGACTGAAAATACACATTTTGAAGCCCGCCTAATCCAAAAACGTTTTAAAGGTTCGTGCGTGTGTATGAACAGCAAACTCAAAAGCGAACTGTCGGTTAAATATCAAACATCAGTATCTTACGAGGGTACGACGCGAAGATTTTCAAGAAAATCCCCACTCTAAACTAACTTTTACGTGGAAAATTTGTCGTTACGTTTTATTTTCCCAAAACTAGCCCTAATTTATTTGATTCAAGTACTATATATTTAAGATATTTGCATTACGAATGAAATGTTGACCTAAATTTTCTGCGAATAACCTGTGAAGCGCTCTTGATTCTCATTGACTTTTATATAATTGGTAAACTAAGGAGAAACTTATATCTACAAAATCTTATAGCGCAACAAATGTTCTCATTAAAACATGCGATTTATGTCGAGTAAATTTTTTGAGGCGTTAATTATTTCCGAGATTTTCTTTGTTATTGATCAAATTTTCGAATATACTTTTTTCAAGTAGTAAGTGGCTATTCGGTTTTTACTTTCTCTACCAGAACCTAATAGGTAGAAAAGTTAAAAAAAATGTGTACGTATGTGTGTGTCTGTGAACATCACAACTCAAAAACTAAAAGTAGGATAAATACCAAACTTGGTATTTAAGTTCAGTACCTTCAAAAGATGCAACAGGAAGATATCAAGAAAACTCCTCACCGAAACTACCCTTTACATGGAACATTTTTCGAAATATTTGATTTTCTAAAAGTATCTTTAACAATTGATTAAAATATATACCATATATTAAAGATATTTACACGACAAATAAAATTTATACCTTGAATTTTGTGCGAATAGCCAGCGAAGGCCTCTTCATTCGGAAGGAATTTTGTATAATCTTGTACAAGTGGTAAACGTTAAGCGGTAGACGAAAACGTACTACACAAAAAATGTATATATCTTTAAATCGCAAAATGTATTGCAAATAACTTTTTTTTTGCATCAGCCACTTCCGAGATATTGGTTATTAATGGTTTGAATTGATCAATATTTAGCCTTTCTTTTAAAATTCTTTCGATTTTCAGCTTTCTCGCGATGTTACTGAAAGAAGCCAGCATATAGTCTCCGTTCTAAAATATTTTATTATTGTCATCCCCTTTGTATCTATAAGGACGTGTGTAATGCAGTTATTTCCGGAAAGGTTTATCTCGATTAAAACGATGCATATAGGAAAATAAACTTTCGTAAGAATATTTTGTCTACCCATAACCATTGTCATCAACAACTTTGTCTGGGGGTAAACTCAAGATAAATCATCACTCCGTCTCAGAAGAGCTCTTCCATATTCCTCTGTCCTTTTGCTCCATAGTCAAAACGATCGTGGGAAATTTGTACGCCTTATGCCTCTTGTTCTCATTTTCATTGTGCACTAAATGTATACATACAGTCTTATGGGGATTCTGCATATTATCAATTAACTTAGTTTATTCTTCTAAAATTTTATTTTTTTCTGTTTTGTGTTCACTCAAATACCAGTTACAGTATCATTATATTCAGCATCTTTCTATGCTGTTAAGCGGAAGAGGAGGCCAAATGATCTTAGCTTTGCCAAACGAATAATTAAACAAACATAATAATAATAATATTAATAATGTCGCGTTTAAATTAAATTGTAAAATTAGATGGATAATGTTGGAAATATTTTCAGCTTAGCATCTTTACAGGTAAATCTTTATAGTTACAGTTCATCTTCGGAGAAAGTTGAAAATGTATAGTCAAAAAAAAAAGGGATGCATCTGGGACAATTACTTTAACAACTTCATTTCACAGCACAGTTTGGTTAATTACAAAGCACATCATTGATTTTTATGGTAATATCACTTTTGAGTTAATTGACTATTGCATTATCTGCAATATAACATAAAATAAAGAGAATGTGACTTATTACTATGAACAAGTGTCACGTTTCCAGTACGTTGGCTGCTATATAAGTAAGGATCAAGATCAGGGTATAAACAAACAAAAAAAATCCAGACAGTCTGTAGAACAATCAAACGAGGGTTTAAATGTTGGGTAAGGCAAGAGACACTACCATAGTATACCTACTATGGAACTGAAGCATGGACTGTCCAAGAAAAAGACAAAACTAAGATACAAGCAGCTGAAATGAGTTTTCTGAAGTGAGGTTCAGTCAAGGGTTGCACGAAAGATGAACATAGAAGAAACGAGACAATTAGAGAAAAATTCAAGGTAAAACTATTATTATAGTAAGTAAAAATATATTAAGAAAAATCTTTTGTGAAACCTTCATATGACTTTCTCTATCCTGTATTGCTTATTAGTGACTATACAAACTATTCTTACTAAAGCTTATTTTTATATCTCCTGCGTTTTAATAAAAAAAACTTTGCAAAAATAACTACATTACACGCTTCGTTATATGTACGAAGAAAACAGCGTAAGTCAAATGTTTTAGAATTGGACGCTATATGCCAGCCTTGAAATTCCATACTATTCCAACGCAATCGCGAGAAATAACAATATTAAAAGTACTTTAAAGAATGACCAAAAAATTAACAATTCGAACCATTAATAATGGATATCTCAGAAACGGCTTATGCCCTATAAAAAACTTATTTGTAATAAACTGTTTGTTTTCTTTAAAGAGATCTGCATTTTTGGTGCAGCACGTTTTTGTCTATCGCTTAACGGTTACAGTTATGCAAGATTATACAAAATTCCTTCCGAAAGAAAAGGACTTCAATGGTTATTCAAAATATACTTTTTATTTGTCATTGTAAATATCACTAACATAGGGTATTTTAATCAAATTCTTAGATCATTTTTTAGAAAATCAACATTTACGAAGAATGCTCCATATAAAGGGTTGTTGAGGATGGAATATTATCTGGAAAATCTTCGTGTCGCATTCTTAGAAGATACTGAAATTAAATACAAAGTTTGGTACTTATCCAACTTTTCGCTTTTGAGTTATGTTCACAGACACACATACGGACCTTTCTCTAAAAATCTGATGCATTGCACCCACATGACTTTCTCTGATCTTATAGGAACTATTTTTACAAACGCTTGTTTTCCACGTACTTCATGTTAATCGGGATAAACATTTACAGAAACCACATTATTGCTAATTTTCTTGTAGGTTCAAGGGGAATATGGTAGGCTTAAAGCGATAGTAGAATATTTTAAGAGCTGGTTGCTATGTGGAGCATTGCATTCCCTTTGCATGTCCAGAATTTTAAAAATCTGATTTGTTATACTCGAGCGACTTTCTTTACTCTTGTACAAAATATTTTTACAAACGTTTATTTTCCATCTACTTTATCTTAATCGAGATAAACATTTTCAGAAACTTATTGCTAATTTTCTTCTAGGTACAAAGGGAATATGGTAGGCTTTAAGCGATAGTCAAATCTTTTAAGAGCTGGTTGCTATGTGGAGTATTCCATTCTTTACATGTCAAGGACATAAAAAAACCAATAACGAATTCCCATTTCAAAAAAGTATTAAGTATTCAAACAAATAACAAGAAATATCTCGTAAATGGTTCACTCTGAAAAAAGTATACGACATAAATTGTGTGTTTTAACGAGATCTAAATTTTTGTGTAGGAAGCTTTTGTCTCTCGCTCTTAAGATTTATCAGTTATGCAAAAGCCATTCAGAATAAAGAGGATTTTGGGGACATTTCCAGAAAATTCAAGATATACACATTATTTGTCAAGAAAATTATCTTAAATATATAATATCTTAATCAAAATTGTTAGAGCCATTTTTGAGAAAATCCAAATTTTCGAAAAATGTTCCATGAAAAGGGTGGCCTGGGGTAAGGGATTTTCTTGAACATCTTCGTGTCACATCTTTGAAAGATACTGAACCTAAATATCAAGTTTGATATTTTTTATATTTATCCTACATTTCGTACACACAGACCTTTTTCTAAGAATTTTTTTTATGATTCAGGAGGTGTCGAATTTTTGGGTGGAATACAATACTTCCCCTACTTACTATACGTAGTAGAGAAAGTAAAACGAATAATGAATTCGCATTTGAGAAAATGTATAAGTATTGTAAAAGTAAAATTCAAACAAATAACAAAGAATATCTGAAATAGTTCACTCAAAAAAAAAAAGATGTATGTGACCCTATTGTGTGTTATAACAAGATCTACATTTTTCTGTGTAGTAGAATTTTGTCTATCTCTTACGGTTTACCAGTTATGCGAAAGTCATTCAGAATGAAGAGAACTTCTGGAAACATTCCCAGAAAATTTAAAAGATGCATTTCATTTGCCATAAAAATATCTTATACATATGATATTTTAATCAAAATCTCAGAGCTATTTTTCAAAAAATCAGAGTTTTCGAAAAATGTTCCATGTAAGGGTAGTCTGGGGTTGGAGATTATCTTGAGAACCTTCGTGTCACAGCCTTGGAAGATACTAAACTCTAATACCTTTTCATTTTTGAGTTATGCTGCTCACATACACACAGATACACGCACACGTATCTTTTTCTAAAAAATGCTTTATTTGGATTCAGGGAGCCTCAAAACATGTATTTCCAGTGAATTCTCGGTATCGGATTTTTGGGTGGAATAATGCCTTCTAAGTACGCGGTACAGAAAGTAAATATGGGTTAAACATTTAAATCGATTGCTAGAAGAAATAATACCTAAACAAGTTTTATGGTATAGACCAATAGAACGAAGGGCAATTGGACGTCCAAAAAAGGATGGCATTAACAGATATGAGACCAGAACAGGCAAATGTCTAAACCGTGAATGATGATGATGATGATGATGATGAAGAAGAAGAGAATACGACCTCAACTCTGCCTTCTATTTTGGTTGAAAATTCGTAAGCATTTTTAAAGGCCCTAAGAAAATCGCTTTATCCCTCGAACCGAACACTTTCGTCTTTAGGGCACGAGGAGTGACGGATAATAGAAGCGTATTCATAGACTGTTAGAATTTCATTTGAAAGTTGCTGGACTCTGGTTCACTTATCAGCAGGGATGCCTTTAGCCTGCGAAGTTTATCTTTCGCTGCTGAAATGGCGAATGAGCGTAAGGTAATTTAGGCGCGTCGAACACTAAGCTCATTTGCAGCAACATTAATTCACATACATGACCCAAGCAGGAAGCGGCTAGGTGATTATCATCAGGTGTGAAAGACTGTGTGAATATTAATTTCATTCATTGTATAGAACAACTGACTCTTCGATTTATTGCAGGTAATGAAACAGCAAATGAAGTAAGCGGTGTATAACTCTAAGGCTCATACTTACGCTGCCAAGCAGTAAATGACGTTCTTGATTGCCTGTTTACTTTCCCTTTGTTCAAAAAAACTCCATTTAAAAAAATCATAATCAGAATCATGTATTAGAGGTTGTGACCCCATTGCGATTCCTGAACCGACTAATCACGCAAATCGACCAGTGCTATTCTCATTCAAAATAAATAGAACTGTTGAATGAACTCATAACTCCCCTCCTGCAGAACACGCTTATAATATTTTTTACTTTCTCTACTACGTATAGTAATTAGGGGAGGTATTGTATTCCACCCAAAAATTCGATACCGAGATTTCACCGGAAATATATGTTTTGAGACCCCCTGAATCCAAAAAAACACATTTTTGGAAACATGTCCGTGTGTGTGTCTGTCTGTATGTCTGTCTGTGAACAGAATAACTCAGAAACGAACAGTCGGATAAACATAAACTTGGTATTTAGGTTCAGTATCTTCCAGAGATGCGACACGAAGGTTTCCCTGAAAATCCCCCCACACCAGATTACCCTTTACATGGAACATTTTTCGAAAATTTTAATTTTCTCAAAAATGGCTCTAACGATTTTGATTAAAATATCATATGTTTAAGATATTTTCATGACAAATAAAATGTATATCTTGAATTTTCTGAGAATGTCTCCAAAAGTATTCTTCATTGTGAACGACTTTTGCATAACTGGTAAACCATAAGAGATAGACAAAATTTTGCTGCACAACAAATGTAGATCGCGTTAAAATACACAATTTATGTTATATACATTTTTTTGTTGAGTGAACCATTTTCGAGATATTGCTTCTTATTCCCTTAAATTTTTCAATACTTATTTTCTCAAATAGGAATTCGTTATTAACTTTTTGTCTTGGATATGCAAAGAGTATTAATCTGTGGCAAAGGGAATGGTGCTGCACCTAGCAATCAGCTATTAAGAGATATGTATATGCTTAAAGGCTAATGTATTTCCATATTGCCCTTGTAAATATATATTCCCCTTACATCTACAAGAAACTTAGCAATAACATAGATTCTGCAAATGTTTATCTCGATTAACATGAAGTAGATGGAGAATAAGCGTTTGTAAAAATAGTTTGTACAAGAGTAGAGAAAGTCATGTGAGTCTAACGCATCAGATTTTTTTAAATCCATTTGTGCCCCGCCTATAACTACATTAGTCTTATCAACGGCCTCTCCTTTGGAACTTATTGCCTATTGGCAATAGTGTTAGCTCTTATTCTCTTGTCGTTGGGTTTCTTACAGTTTTTTTATTTTAATCATTAGATCATACACACATTCACACTCTTATTCGTACTTCCAGACTCTGCGGAGGATAGGGAATAATCTTGGCTCGAGAAAACCCGGGAATCGAACGCGGGAGTGCTCGCACAGCAGGCAGGTGCTCTACCGACTGAGCTACTGTGCCAACCCACTAATAATATTATATTAAATCCAAACTTATTATAAAGTCAATTTTTCACAATATTCACCCAAGAAATAAGAGCTGTTTCATTATAATTTATTAATTTTAAACAATACAACACAGGAAAATATCACATGATTTTTTCAACTCATTATTGTTTATATTTATCTCTCTTCTACAAACTATTATTACGAAAGCTTATTTTTCTATCTGTTTCCTTTTAAGGTATAAAATGTTACATTATACATTTCACTTTAGGTACAAGGTAATAGTGGCGGCTTGAAGCGTTAGTCATATCCTTAAAAAGTGAGTTCTATATCCTGGATTTGAGTTTCCTTTTGCGACACATTAGGACAAACAAAATGGTTTGTTATAAAGTTTGTCTTAACGAGATACAAATTTTTCATGAAATAAGTTTTTGTCTCTGTCTTATGGTTTACCTGTTTTAAAAATTATACAACATTCGTTTCAAATGAAGAGGGTTTCACTGGCCTAGAAATTCATATCTTTTTACCACATCGCGAAACAAAACTGAATGGTCACAGCGCCTAAAAAATGAAATATTCGAATCAATAATATTGGATATATCGGAAAGGCTTATGTCACAAAAAATGTGTATTTTATATAAATTGTGTACTTTAATAAGATCTACATTTTTGTTTAGTAAGATTTTATCTATCTCTTATGGTTTACACAAATTTCATTCCGAATGAATTGAAATAATCAGAAGATAAATAATAAGAAGAAAATTATTTCCTGCGTACAAAGCGGCAGTAACGACCCAAACAGCAACATCACAGCATTAATATCGGCTTTGCTGCCTTGTATGAGGCTTGGTAGATCCCGTTCCAGTTGCTTCATAACAACACTCGAGAGTGCCAAGTATCGAAAAACTGACCATTAGGTCATGATAAGGATCTGAGCCTATTAATCCTATGCAACATACCAAAAGCAGATAAAAAATTTAAGCTTGGAAAACTAAGGGACACTAAAATATATTTCAGCCCCAAAATAATTGCCCCTTGGAAGAGATTTTGCTTCCTTGGTATCGGTAACTCATTTGAATTTTGTAGCATTGTGTATTCATGCGGACCTAAATTTCGGAGACAGTACAGCGGTTGGACAGGAGGGTAATTTTTATGCGCGTATGTGCGTGCATGCGCATGTGTGTGGTTTATTTGCGGGGAAGGAATGTCAAACGTTTACGCCCACTTCTGGGCAAGGGAGGGGGCCAGTTCTGAAGTAACACATACATAATTTAGATTGGTTAAGATTGATGGTGGAGAATCACCGCGGTTGTTTCTTCAAGTGCCAGCATTAATTTCTTTTCTTCGTTGTTCCCCTCTCCACTTAAATATCTGCGATAAAAAGAAATGCAACGCTTAGTTATCGTCAAGGCCTTAACAGAACTTCCACAGTGAAAATCATCACCTTAACTGATACAACATTTGTTGCATTTTGTTGTACACCTTGGCAATCTACGTCTGCACGATCAATTAGGGGCTTCCAGAGATGCCATATGCGTTCTTAGGAACAAGCGGATCCTCGTTATCATGCTCTGCTCCTTCTTGGGCACTTAGAGTCTACTCTCCAATTAGCGGACGAGGATGGGCTGCCCCCTGGGAGAAGTTACCTAATCGAGAGGTTCTCCAGTATTTGTCTTTGGAGTAAAAACGAATTCCAACTAACATTTCAAGGAGACATTGTCAACCTGATGCCAAAAGTAGTTTGGGTAAAGCTAAGTTGAAATAATGAAACTGCTCTCTTTACGTGCTCTTGGTTAGGCAGATAACGTAAATAAAGACGTTATTTTGAGATATTAAGCGAGAGAGTTTCAGAATGAGATGACCCTCTTTTGCTCCGAAAAAGCTATAAAACTGAAATGTAGAAATACTGTATTGTAGAAAGATGGACGGCATTCACTACCTAATATCATATACTTAATAGAAATTCTAGAAAATAATATTTTCTACGTATCTCCTGTAAGGAGCAAAATGGCTCCGCGGTAACGCGTGAGCTGGCATTCGGGAGAACTCGGGTTCGATTCCCGTGGAGCCAGCCACTTTGACCATGGGTCTTTTCTGGTATCCCCCCGGGTCGGTGATTCCGCTTTTAACACGATTTTCCTGCCCCATCATTTCCTTTCATGTGCTTCACCAGGCGATGGCGGTTGCTTGTTGCGGAAGGACGGTGGAATTTGAGTTCTGGAAATTTTTCTCCCTGGCGCTTTGCGAGACTGCTGGGGCCCCCTTCCTTTCTGGGAGCTGCCTCGTCTACACCCCTGGTTACGGGTGGCTAAGGTATGGCTGGATCTGGTCGCCCTTCAGGTCTCCCCATCACTCCTTCCTCCTAGGGATTACTTTGGAAGCACAAAGGGGCCTTATGGCGTACGTGTGGTGCTATGCTCCAGTTATTGAAGGCCCCTCCGTCTGATTACTCCCAACTCTCAAAACTACCTCCTGTAAGTTTCATGAATATGTGTAAAAATGATTTAGTTAATACACATTTTGTTGCAGGTCAGTGGTAGGTCACTTCAAAAGTAGGAATGGAAGAGACAGGAAGACATAGGTTTTATTTTTATACCCGAGTGATAAATTACAAACTCTGTGAATGTCAAAAACACATTACATGGCATTCGAGGAGGGATTAGGTGGCATTTGTTCCCTTACTTAGGCACACATGCACATTTAAATTTTATGTGAATATTGTTCTTACAAAGGAACCTAAGGATACTTAGAATTTCTGAAAAGGTGTGTTTATTTGCTGCTTTTAAAGTATTTAAGGTCGCAGAACTCAATGTTATGTTTGTGACCACAATATTACATTAAATACATTAGACACACAAATCAATAATGGAGCAACAAAGACTATTCTAGAACATACATAGAATACTACATAGGTATTAACAGTACTCAGTAGCGTGCTGGCCTCTAGTTCCCAAGGTCGCGGGTTCAAACCCGGCGGAGGGCGATGGATTTTTTCGGGCGTATAAATCCTTAGCATGGCTTCCTTTGGAAGGGAAGTAAAGCCGGTGGTCCCGTGTCGTAGATTTACGGCACGTAAAAGAACCTCAAGCCTGATAAAGAGGCCTCTGAACAAAATTGCCGAACTTTCACGCCCAATATAGAATGGGACGTTAAGGACCATAGTAGTTAAAGAGCGTCCATAAATAAAACTCAATTTAATTTTAGTACTCAGTGGCATGACAAAGCATTAAAAGGCATACAAAGTAAAGTGTTGCACTTAAAATGATTTCCACATAGAAATATATTTAAAACGACAGATGGTATTACGAAAGAACTTTGGATTATTCAGAGCTGTAGTAATCTCTGATATTCTGTGTTTCTTCCTAGAAGTACTGTATGTGGTGCATTCTGTAAGGATGTGGTTACTGATAGGAGTGTTCTACAGGATCTGCATAGTGGTGGCTCATCTTTGGATATCAGATAGGAGTAAGTTGGTTTGGTGTGTTCAATTCTTAATCGTGTTAATAAGACTTGATCTCCTCTTTGTAGTTTATATATAGATGGCATGTATTCATATAAAAGTTCATTGCCACTTTCATTGTAGTATATGGTCCAAAGCTTCTTAATCTCGTTATTTATGAATGGCAGTAAATCTCTGTGAGGAGTAGGGTATTTTGGATTGAGGAGTTTTGTATGTTTTCCTTTGCTGCAAGGTCTGCCACTTCGTTTCCAGTTATCTCACAAGGTGAAGGTTTCCATGGAATAATAATTCTTTTCCCTTTATTTTCAATGACTGGATCAGGATCTGAATGCCCTGTATTAGTACATCTGTTGTCCATCACTAATTGCTTGCATGGAACTGAGAGAGTCAGAAAAAATAATTAAATGTTGGTGTTCCATATTTTCAATGTTCAGCATTGCTTGTTTGATTACGTACAGTTCACAGGTAAGTATGGAAAATAAATTAGGTAGTTTAAATGACAGAACTTTGACTCTGAACAGTACTACACACCCGCTCCCTTCACGAATTTTGGATCCATCTGTGCATATTGGTATGTTACTGGTGAATTTATTCTTAATTCCATTGTACATGCATTTAAATACCACTTGATGAGATTCTCCTTTGGTGTGCTGCAGTAGATCTAATTTTATTATAGGTATTAATAGTGACCATGATAATATCTTAATATCCCTTGCTTTCTCTGAGGCGATAGCAAAATTAATCTCCTTACAGTATTTGCTTACGCTTAAGTGTGGTAGGATCTGGTTGTCTCTGCTTTCGGAATATTTATCATAATTTCTACTGGAAAATAGGCAAGTAAATGAAGGTGGACTTCTGTTTGTTGCTGCTTTAAGTGCATACCGTAGAGTTAACTTTCCTTCTGAGGTTTAGTGGTATTTCAGGTGTTTCGAATTGCAGTTTCTTAATCGAACTGGTATGAAATGCCCCAGTTGCTGTTCTTAGTGTAGAATTTCCGATAGTATCAAACATTTTAAGTGCAGTTAGAGATGCAGAGTTCTAAACTATGGCTCCATAATCCAGTTTAGCTTTAATTGTAGTCTTATATGTTTGCATCAGCACTGAATAGTCTATACCCCAGTTGTTAGATGATAGAGCCTTCATAACATCAATCCCTGTATACAGTTGTTTCTTAGGTTTTTAAGATGAGAAAGCCATGTTAATTTAGTATCAAGTGTGAGCCCTACTTGCTTAAGCGGCTTTTCAATTTTTGGTTGTTCTTCATCAAGGTATAAATGAGGTAGGATATCCGAGAATTTTCCTTCTTTGAAGTTGATGCACTTAGATTTTGAATTAGAGGGTTTAAAGTCTGTTTTCTGGAGCCATTTTTCACGTTTGTCTAGAGTAGCTTGCAATAACTTATTATTTAGTGATAGGTCATTTCCTCTGCAAATAAACATCATTTTGCTGGGGAGGGAATGTTGTCCAAATTGCCATTAATGTTATTATAAACATAGTTATCTCAATACAGCTCCTTGAAGGACTCCAGTTTCGTTGTTACTATATTAGAGGAGATATCATCTGTTCGGACCTATATAGTTCCTTGCTGTAAAACATTCTGAATGAAAGCTAGCATATTTCCTTTAATATTGTTACTAATAAGTATATTTATAACATTGTCTTTCCGAATGGTTTATGTTTGTTGTTGAGAGATTAAATAAAAATACAAAGTAATAGTGCTTTTACAAATTACTATAGTAGGTGAGTTGAAAGGATATTTTAAATACATACTTTTCTGAGTGCAGTTATTCGCAATTGTTTAACTAAGGATTCACAAATCTATAAATAAAACAACTAAATACACTTTTGACTTGATTTCTTCATTGCTGAGCATTAAAATGCACCTGCTTCGTATTTGTTTTCCTCAAACATTACATTGATGGGTAGTTTAACGTCCAAACTTGATTCTCTTTTTAATGCCACAAACAGTACATCTCCTCTGTACCTTAGTGACTGATGGGCAGATTGTCACGTGCGACTTCTTTTTGCATCTTCTGCCTCCAAATCAATGTGGGGCGCAGTTCCAGAAGGTGATTCGCAAACTATACAACCAGCTTTCGGCAATAACTGGTCTGTATTAAACCACCTGGAAATGTGATACTATGCACATTTCCTCTGAATGTATGCCAAAACTGCCATTTTGCCACTTTGTTTTCTGGCTTCTTTTGTACAACATATTGACTATATCTGGTTAATGTTAACACTGCAGATTATTACTTTGGGAAACAAGAAATTATTGCAGATTTGAATAGTGAAGTATGCACCAACTGAATGCTTCCACTCCTGTAGATGACAAAGCGTTTGCATCCGACTACGTGTTGTTCCAAACGTGGTCATGATATTGATCGAATTCGACCTCCGGCGTGGGTGTATTTAATTTGTGTTCACAGGTAGAGCAGATCTGGACCTTCTGACCATCGGTCACTCACCCAGGAAGCTGCATTATATTGCCCATCACTCAGTTTCACTCACCTCTCGCTCACATAGTCATCATTTCACCCCTCTGGTTCATGCCTGGCGGAAGTGGGTTGAATCATGATTGTAGCATTTCTTTCAATTTGAACCTTATATAAGCTTCTAGTTTTCCAAATACAACATGTCTCTAATTGATTTTATTTATTTATTTCGAAGAAAGGAAGCTCTCTTATCCTTATATACCGGATTCCTCAAAAGGAAGCTATCAAAGGACGAAGTTCCTATTGGGTTTGCTATTCTTGTTCATTTTAGGTTAACTTCCTTAGCACTGAAGGTGATTCAAATACAACTAACATATCATATTGAATTTATTATATGACCCTGCCATGTGGACAATATATTGGACACCCTTAGAAATCACTCACTGATAGACATAAACTTCTACCTATTATGCTGTAATTTTATATTATAGGACTCTGTAATGGTCTAAAGCACTAATGTCGATTGTTCTCTTGATTTTTATGGAGCACCTTTTTTGTACCAAACACTTTTTGATGGGAATTACTGGCTACAAAATAAAAAGGAAACATCGCTAGGTTTCACACTTCCAATATCGCAGACTTATGAATCAAATGCGTTTCTATAATACACAATTTCAGCTGTCGACACTTGGAACACTGATTTTCAGCATCGAAGCTGTTGCCTTTTCGAAGTAACATTTAGCATGTATGTGCACATGCATGACTTAACTCTTCTCGTTTCAGCGCACTCAAAGGCAGATCTTTAAAGTCAACGATTTTTCGCACTTTTACTTTCTCCACTACTTGTCAATAGTATTACATTCTACCCAAAAATCGACATTCAGACTTCACCGCAGGTGAGGTCCCATAAATACTGGGTGGGTGTTTGTTTGTGTGAACAGCATAACTAAAAAAAAAAAAAGGTCACCAAAGTTGGCATTTAAGTTCAGCAACATTCAAGGATGCCACACGAAGATCTTCAAGAAAATCCAACTACCCTTCACATAGACATTTTGTATTTTTTAATTTCTAAAAATGGCCCAATCTATTTGAACTAAAATACCATATTTTAAAGATATTTACTTGACTAGGAAATATCTTGAATTTTCTGAGCCTATGAAGTCCTCTTCCGAATGAAGTGGATAAAGCTGTAGGTATATGTTGTATAATTTTATGTAACTGCTAAACTGTAAGAGATATACAACTTCATTCATTCATTATCTGTTTAACTTCACTTATGTAGGACTTACAGGCGAGTGTCTGGTGTCAGAGGCCCGTCGAGGAGCAGACACTCATGGATCAGACAGAATATCCAGGATGGGTTATCAGGCCGATGCCTGGTATGGGAGGAAGGAAGTAGATGAAACGAAATGATGGTGAAATGGATGAAAGGAAAGGTGATGATGGAGCAGTTGGTGGAATGAATGGCTGGGAAAACCGGAAAACCCGGAGAAAATCCGCCTTGACGCCCCTTCGTCCACCATAAATCCCACATGCAGCTCCCTTGGATTGAACCCGGGCCGCCTCAGTGAGAGACGAGAGGTCTAACCACTCGGCTACGGCGCCGCCTGATAGACAACTTACAGCACAAAAATGTAGATCTTTTTAAAGCACACTTTGTCAAAAATGTTTGTGGTATCAGCCGATTCCGAGATACTGATTTGAATTTTTCAGCATTTCATTTTTTGAAGTGCAATCACCAGTAAGTTCTTTCTCGCGATGTTATGGAAAGGGTTTGGAATTTCAAAACTAGCATATAGTGATCCATATTTTAAAGACTTGACTCCAAAATGGTTAACACCACACACTTTTTTTATTTGACATCAAGTGTATGCATTTACGAGATTTTCATATACTTGTGTAGCTCTTACGATTTACCAATTATACAAAAGTCATTCAGAATGAAAAAGGCTTCAAGGTATTTGCAGCAAATCCAGGATATACATTTCATTTTTCGTGCAAATATATGATATTTTAATTAAAAGGTTATAGCCATTTTTAAGAAAATAAAAAATAAGCGTTTTCCATGAAAAGGGTAGTTTGGGGTGAAGGCATTTTCTTGAGCATTTTTGTGTTGCAATTCTTGGAAGATGGACAAGGCACGTAAACACACAGGGACACACACACACAAACACAAAAGGACTTTTTTCTATGTTTTTAATACAGGAAGTCCAAAAAAAGAGTTTTTTTCCCTTGCTTTGTTTTAAGGAACTCCACCCCAATATTTACGAAAGTGCTCTTGATACGTTCTGTATACTGGAGCAGAAATGTTGAAAAGCTTAACCTGTGGAGGAGAAGTGGATGAACTATAAAAGGCAGCGATACCACTTCGTGGTCAGAATTACATGCAACTCGCCATCTGGACAATACCCTAATGCCGGTACTACATGCTAAAATCCCACCGTGAATGTAATCCGTAAACCCGTGATTATGAAGCACTCGCTTTATTCGCTCATGTATTCTGGAAGGGCACTCGTGTCATTTCTTTTCAGCACAGTTCTCGTCTACTTTTATTTGTCACGGAGTAGCATTCTCGGGAACGAGTTAGTGGGTTGATAATGAAATATGTTTCCCACCAATAATCCGATTTATGTTTTCAACAAATAAATCTACGTAACGCTTTGGTTTTCAAAGGCGTTCTTCGCTGTTCATTTGGTGGTGTGTGGGAGGGGAGGGAGGGTTCGCATGGTGGTGGGGATAGCGGTAATGTCATCATGCTCCTAATCTCTAATCTCGCGCTACTTGTCTTCCAGTGCCTGAGGTCTCGTGTATTTGGCTTCAGCGGCCAGTCCCCGCATTCCTCTCCTGACACTCTATCTTCCATTTTAAGCTGCATTCTAACGAGCGCGACCTGTTTCTTTTTTTGTGTGCGCGTCCGATATTACCCGAGAACACTGGGGGGATTGTTAAAGTGACCGGGGCGTCGTTATTATTTATTTAAATGGAACCCATCACCATTACACACTATTCAACTAATTATCATAATTCACTTTACATATTTTAAATAATTACAAAACCAGACGTAACTTGTAAATACGTGTTCATTTAGAAACTTCATCTGTGGCTGTGGGATAAGTGGTGTCTAATCACCATGTGTTCCATTAATAGGATGGGCATTAAGAATATAATATTAATTTTAATATAAATATTTAAATACTTCTTATAAATACGAACACATAGTATCCTAAACATTTGCTCGTATTTTGGAAAAAATACATCTACAGGTATACAGTTCCCGCAGTTATGTCTGTAAAGCAGTTGCCTGAGCAGTTTGCGAGAGAACCCAGTTCGTTTCCCATCTGTAATTCAGACATTTTCCTTTAAGGATACTCTGTAACTGCTAATTCATACAAAGTTCAGCAAATTTAGTTTAAATTTCTAACATAGATTTGTTCAACATTATTATAGTAGATAATTTTTGTGGTTCTAAGTATACAGCTTTACAAGAAACTATCGAGACTCAATTGGCAGTTTTAAAACTGCTAAGTGTTTTATGAAATTTTGTGTAATATTGCAGTTTTTCCTGGCAAAATAATAACATATGTAACCTTTTCATTCTCTAAATCATTCATACATTATTATTGTAATTCTAAATCTATAACTAAATATCAACTTTATTGCTCCTGCTGCACCTTCAAAGAGCGAATTATGAAATTCTGGAAGGAACTGAATAAAAACTGCGTAATGAAAAACGTTTTTAAAGTCTCAAAAGATGTAAGAAAACAACATAACGAGAAAATCAAGTTTTAAGATTTTGCACACTCTTACGCAAGCCCATTTAAACGTCAGAAAGGTAAAACTGTAATTGGCTAACGATTCCACAATATTTTATGATTTTAATTCGAAATTTTGTCTAGTAATGTTCACCAAGAAAGCTTCTCGGTTTGCCCAGAGTCTGCCGTATTGATTTGAGTGTTAAAGCCTATTTTAAATAACCACATTTCAAGATTGCCACAATGGATATGACAGTTAATCTGGAATTACCAAAACCTTATGGTGCATAAGTAGTCAATAATAGGATTAAAAATTCCAAAAAGTATTCGCCTTAACTTTAAAAAATTCTAGCAGCCCAATTAACACAGAGGAAATTACAATATTTAATATACATAAAGAACAAACGATGTTTCAGTTTACATGTACTGAGTATTTCAGGTTATTTAATTGTATTGGTTTCTTTTCTGAAACCTGCAACTGATTTTTTGTTCAATTTTTTAAAATTAAAACGGCGTTTGCAAAATTATTTTGTACAAATTTAGTAGAGAAATATTTTATGTAATGACAATGCCACCGATATAGGATTTAAACTGTCGGATAAATACATTTGTGAAGTCGTAGAAACTGATTCGTCAAGGGATTATTCAGGATTTAGACATTGTTTTTACTCCATTAGATTAAAACCTATTTTCATTGAAATGTTCGGTGTTTTATCAAACATTTTTCTCTAAAATAATTGTAACAATATTTGTAAATATCAGCCAAGAAAAGGTTGCAAAGTTGTGTTTAAATGGTGTTTCCGCATGTTGAATAACAAAGTCTTACTGTTTAATTTGGAATAATTTGTAGGAAAAATATATCCTTCTTGGATATACAATATAACGTGGATTGACAAATAAAAAGTTTAATGAATACATTCTGTAATACTTAAGGTATGCATGTGAATTTTTAATGAAATCAGAAAGTTGTGTGATGTCACTACAGCAGATTTTTTTATAGAATAGCTCGTGAATTCTTTCTCCTGTCTATGTGCTTCACAGTCTTAACCTGCCGTACGTCTACGATGAAAAACAAATTATAAATTTTGGAATTATTCTG
Source organism: Deroplatys truncata (assembly GCA_030765065.1). Taxonomy (NCBI): domain Eukaryota; kingdom Metazoa; phylum Arthropoda; class Insecta; order Mantodea; family Mantidae; genus Deroplatys; species Deroplatys truncata. The sequence continues at coordinate 99,674,030 of CM060980.1, forward strand.
TTTATACATAGTATATAGTTATACATAGTATAGTATAAGATTGTGTTTCGAGGGATGTTATTTGAACATAAGTTTCTTGTCAGGGAAACAATTGCGCATTCTAGGAGGAATTTTAGTGAGGGTTATTCCTAATAGCCTATGCTTTAAAATACATTTAATACTTTATAATTTTGGATCAAAATCCTCTATCATAATTATTATTATTTTTTTTTTTACTTTCTCTTCCACGTTACCTATACCCAGTAAAAGAGGTATAGTATGGCACTAAGCAATTCAGTACATGAAATATTTTGAAGTCCCCTGATTCTAAGAAATGGATTTTTAGAAACAAAAGTGTGAATAGCATAAGTCAAAACAAAAAAGTTGGATAAGTACCAAACTTGGCGTCTAAGTTGTTGCAGTTCTCATGGCTCAAGTTATCTTATTTGTTGAGCGCCTCTTGTTTTATTATTTTTTAATTTGGGTTCTTTGTCCTCCGGCTAGCTATTATAACTCAGTCGAACAAGTATCTCTAAGCAGGGCATGTAAACGGAAAGGAGTTGTTGCTAAAAGATAACACTGATAAAAAAATTTGAATCTAGACTTTTATTGCTGTCACACTTAATTAATAATTCACATATTTAATCTTTATACACGCCTGACTGAAACTGTGATATTTCCGAATGTAACTACAGTCGTTACTTCGCGTACTTTACATTTCTGTAACCAACTTTGTGACGTGCACCTCGTGAGAGATTCTTCCAAACTGTGCGAAACTTGCTTATGGCTCGAAAATTTATACTCCTTCACCTCGAATTGCCTAAACATTATAATAGAGCTGTTATTGATTACCAAATCGTGCCCACTTTAGCATCTGTTTTGGTCATCCAATCACTACTACTAACATATATACTCTAGGGAAGATATTCCCTCCATTTCTAAAAAATAGGCACGCTACCCTGACGTCATTTGCTTGTCTCTTCTTAGTGATAAACAACTCACCCCTTCGGTTTATTGTTACTCACTTCTATTGTCAGTTTCAGTGAGGCCGTGTAAACTTATTTCCTAACAATACTTATGGCTCACAAACATCTAAAATCCTGTACATACAATAATATTAATTTACACTACAATCACTCTGGCATTCGCAGTGTTGTGATATAAAATATTGCCTCAAAGTTCAGCGTCTTCCAAGGTTGCAGTACTAAGATTTTGAGAAAATATTCCCAACTCAACCTATACTTCACAGGATATATTTTTGTTTTCTTTTCTCAAGAATGGCTGCAACTATTGTGACTAAAACACCGTATGTGTAAGATTTTGCATGAATATATAATTTTTATATCTTAAATTATCGGGGAATAGTCTGTGATTTCCTCTTCATTCTTTCTATACATCTGTTAAACCATAAATGATAGACAAAACCTCGGCGCATAAAAAATGTAGATGTCAATAAAGCACACGATGTGTGTCAAAATTATTGTGGCATAAGCATTTCCAGTATACACGTCGTTATTGGTTTGAAATTCCAAATACTTTATATCTTTTTGAATGCTAGGACACCATCCTTTCGTTTCTCTAGGGCATGCAGAGCGTGGAACTTCAAAGCCACATAAAGCAAGCCACTTTTTTCAAATTGGATTATTCATTCAGCCTCCAATATCCCACATTATGATACATGTAGTGAAACTATTTCTGTATATATTTATCTCGGTTAACACTAATCCAGATAGAGAAATAGTTTGTAGAAGAGAGATAAAACAAAACGAAAGTGGGTAAAGAAAGTCATGGGATTGAAACGCATTAGATTTTTTTAAAGCTTTGAATCGGGGAACATATTTTTTGGCAGTGCGATATGGAAACCTCAATATAGTTTTTCATTCAGATTTTTTAAACCAATTGTTTCCCGCAGCGAGCGAGGTTGCGTCGCAGTAATATGGTGCGACTCGCATTCGGGAGGTCTCGTGTTCGATCTCCAACTCTGGGTTTTTCGTTGTTTCCCCAGGCCGGCAGGCGCATGGTAGGGCGTTTCCACTTCGACCAAATTTTCCTGCCCCTCATTACCTGTACTCATCATGTCTTTCATTGTCATCTATTTGGGTTGTAGGACCAGGCTAGGTGGTCGGCGAGTTATGGCTGGGCGGTTAATATGCGCTTTGTAGAGGTTTGTTCCCAGCGTCGTTGTCGGGCTGCTCAATTGGGACCCGCCTCCGAGTGGGCCACGCCATGGGTGTGGCGGGTCGAATGTGTTCAAGCTGGAAACGTTAGGGACCGTTCATGCTTGCACCAGTTGTCATCCGTATTTGGTCGCCCTTCGCGTCTTTCCCCTCATCCCTCCCTTCGGGGGTCCGGTAGAAGCAAAAACGGCGGTTGCGGCTTACTTGCGATGTTCTGCTCAGGTTGCGGGGTCCCTCAGTTCCTTTACCTTCACCTTTCATGGGTCTGAAAAAAACTAATACTCTTAAATATTTTGTCCGGAGGTATATAAAAATCTAATCCGCCACTGTGATCCTCTCTGGAGGTTCACATGCAGAGAAAACGAGATGAGTGATTGATAAACAAAAGACGAGTAGCATAGACACGGAAGAATGTGGCTACTGCAGCGACAGTCTCTTCTTCTTAAAACCTGAATATTTATACCATTTCAGGTGTTCGACATCTTTATATTCCGAGGAATGTTTCCGTCTTGTCAAACTTGGGGAAGAAAACAGGTATCCACTTATCTCAAGGAGGTAACGGCCTTGAACTTGAACTATGCCTTAAGGTTCTGGATTTCACTGAACGGATTCCTATGTCATTTGCTCAGAAAACAAATGAAAGGCTATTTGTGATGAAAATAAATAGGTCATCATTAAGGCAAATGTTTCTAATGCGGTTTCTGTTTGAAGTTACAGAGCCAGGAGCGGATGATGTATGCAATATTAGCAAAGTATGTAAATGGAATTAGTTAACATAAACAGTCCGATAACTCTAATGCTCGATATCAGTTAACATAAAAATAAAGAAGGAATAGAAAAAAGTAAAAAGGAAGGAGATATGTTACATCACAATCGCCGAACTTGGTTCCCTCTAACAAAATGAGTTACGGTATATCTTAAACAGTCAGATTTTCCTATAACTCTTCTCGTTACCTAATGCAGAACAAAGTATGTTTAGTCTGTATATTATTAGTTTACTCATAAATTGTTACTTATTCTACCGCTTACTTGTGGTAGGCAGAGGAAGTATCGTATTCCATCCAAAAATTCAATATCTAGAATTTTGAATTCGAAAAGCATTTTATGAAAAACGTTCATGTGTGTGAGCAGTGCAATTAAAGAAATGAACCTTAAATGAATACCAAACCTTACACTTACTTCAGCAGCTTCCAAATATGCAATATGAAGATTTTCGCGACATTCCACTCCGAAACTACCCCTTACATTGTACATGTTTATTTTTTAATTTTTTCAAAACAGATCTAACGATTTTAAAAACATCATACTTTTCAAACATTAACATGATGGATAAAACGCAAAATGTTCATTCTGATTAAATTTTGCGGATTTTATACGACTAGAAAATAAGAGAAAGACAAAAAAATGTAGGGCTCGTTTAAATACACAATTTATATATTTTGGTTTTCTGAGTGTTAGTCGTTTTCCTAATATTTTACGTTGTACAAATACGATACCCTGTACGTAAGTCTCATCTGACGCAAGTTGCTTAAAAGCTTCCTTTGCGAGAGTTCATTACTATGACTTCTGAATTTATTCCTCGCGCTTCGGATAAACTTTTGAACATTGTTTCCACATTATATGTTACTAAGCATTTATTGCTTAATACAGAATCATTTCTAGGAGAAAATATACGTTAATAACGGAACGTGGACATAAAAATCACATTGTAATTGACTCTATAGTAATCGTATATAAGTTATGTATGGGAATTTTAATAGGTAGATAAAGTTACATGAGTGTTAAAAAAGACATTTCAAAGAAGCCACTTAAAACCTTACAGGTTGTTAACGAAAAACAAAATATTTACACATAATATATAGCGTGAAATAAATATAAGTTCACTAATTTTAAGAGAGATTATAAAGGGTTTATAGAATAAAAATATAATACATGCAAATACTATTTTCAATTAAAGCTTTAGATGAAAAAATACATGTTTAAATCCCATTTTGGGTAGGTACTTTTTATTCTAAACAGCACATTATAATAAAGCAAATACCATAATGAACAAGCATTTCCTCATCAATTTTTCGTAAAACTCATATTTGAATTGTTAATCTGATTTATGTCTTGTGCGATTTTCCAGGATTACTGAGCACTGAGGCAGTATTTCTATCACTTAAATTATATCAGTCTAATTATATAATAAAAAAATAATAACAGCCCGCCTTAAAGCAATATGTGTATAATATAATATATAAAGTGTATATTACAGTCATTGTATTACGTTTGTTATAATGTACATGTATGAAATGTTATGTGAATGTATTGCGTAGTTTAACAATGTAGGAGCTGTGAAATAGAAACAAAGTATAAGCCGAAAGTTGTTAACATAAGGTAACCTTGAGACAAAATAAATTAGAAAGTTTATTAAGGTTACTAATAGTTCTTGGAACAATAGTAATGTAACATTTAAAACAGTTTATAAATAGTCAATCAAAAACTAGAAAAGTTAAAAGTTAAATAAAGGTATGCTATTGGAGTAGGCTTAACCAATCAGAAACTAGAAATAGAGAAAATGTACAAATTCAAACGGTAGACACTAGAAGATAGCGTACCCAAGCAGTTCGTTTCGGTACGGGTCAGTGATTGTATGTGAGACATGAAAATTCGTTGCGGTGAGGATAATATGTAAAGTTTAACTGTTAAACGTGGAATTAACAATAATCCCACAGCTCTATAGTAGGATACATCAGTGAAGTATTGTTTAATATTGTGAAGGATTAATAAAAAAGTAAAATACAATTATAATTTGTGTAAGCCTTATTCTTTAGCAGTACCAGCCCTGTTAAGAGATACATGTTCTAAAAAATACTACTGACGAAGACGAGGCATAAATAAATAAATAAACATTGAAATAAAAAGTTGGTTCTTAAACGTGGGGCGAAGGCCACCGGAAAGTTTGTACTGTACGTGGGGCGAACACTACTAGAAACATATCTCCCGAAAATTGGTACCCAAACGTGGCCCAACACATCTCCTACATTACAAATGAGAACAGTTGCTCCGATATGACAACTTTGTATTATAAATTGACAAGTAAAGCTTTTCTCTTTATGTCATTCCCTTAAATATTATTTTAAGAAAACTTGAAATCACCTAAATATGCGGAACGGGGTTCAAAGAACAGTTATTTTACTTCAATAGCTTTATTAGACCTAGCTATCATGATTGTCATCTAAGCTCGAACAATTTTCTCTTAAAATCAGTGCACTAATATACCTTGTAGAAAACATCTTAGTTTTTTTTTTCATTTTTCAGTCTAATTCTACCTTTCCAACTTTTCCGTACACAAGGCTTGTCTAAAAGAACAATTGATATCAATCATAGATACAGATTTTTTTGGAGGGATAAAGAAATACTTTGTAAAACGATTTAGTACGCCGGACTTGAATACAAAGCTTGGTAGTTGTCTCGCTGATTACACCTACAACTCTCTTTTTGTATCCACGTGCATCTATAATCATCTACGTCCTGAGAAATTGTGACGTTTTTGCCATATATAACTGGAACAGAACAAAATGGAACAAAATGACACCATTTGTCTTAATTTGTGAAATGGAACGTCTGAAGTTTTGTCGGTCATAAGAAACAAATTATTTATTAAATGTATGAATAAGTTATGACTACGTCGCATACTCACCCTGTGATGCAGGTTTGAAGGACACCAGTAACAATAAACACATACCAACATAACTCTGAACGTCTTGGTGGAGAATACGCAACATGCATGCTAAATGTTATATTACCGACAAAAGGTGCCTTGAAATACACGACCCATTCAGATTACCTGCAATTATTTTGTTACTAAAGGCCAAAAAAATTAAGTATTTGTAGTAATAATACCTATGCACATGTCAGCAAAATAGCAAGCTTGTTCGTAAATCTAGTTCGAATGCATGCAGAGCGTCTTGTATTCCAATTACGGTCCTTTTCTACTGCCAATAATATTCTAGAGTTCTTTTTATTATTGTTGATGTTCTGAAAAATACTTCTAGATATCATCGATTTTAGGGGCCAGTGTTACAAAGTTTAGTTTATTTTTCATAGTTTTTTGCTCGAAATGAAATATTTCCACAAGTTAACATCAAGACCTTAGTTGTAAAATTTAAGTCGGTTCGCGACCCCCCTCCAATTAACATGTTTTTGAAAGCTTTGCCGATAAGGTAGTTTCAACTAAATTTTAAATGCATCAAATTACATGAATGTCTTATACAGACCACCAAAAAGTTCGTTTAGAACGTTTCCGGGATGATAAAGGAAGTACAAAATAAACACATTTTTGTTATGTGGACAACTTAGGCATATGTACATTTCCTCAAAGTAGCCTTAAACAGTAGGATTCTCGATTTGCTTTGCTTGGGTGTATTAAAACAAGAAAACTCTGACGTCATATATTCACATGACTTTCTATACCCTCTATCGTTTATTAATGGGTATACAAAACATTCTTACTAAAGTATATTTTTCTGCCTACTATATTTTAATTCAAATAAGCCTTTGCCGATATATGCATTACACATTTCGTTATAGATACGATAGTGAAATGCTTAAGAACTGCACGCTATATGCTGGCCTTAAAATTCCATACTGTTTCCATGCAATCGCGAGAAGAAACTGAATGTTGACAGAATTTAAGAAAATGAACAATTACAGATAACTCAGAAATAACTAATGCCACAAAAAAGCTTATTTGAAATACATTGTGTGTTTTAAAGATATCTACACTTCTTGTGCAGTACGTTTTCGTCAATTGCTTAAGGTTTACCAGTTATACAAGATTATACAAAATTTATTCCAAATGAAGTAGACTTCACAGGCTATTCCCAGAAAGTTCAAGATATAAATTTTCTATGTTATATAAGTATCTTTAAAATATAGTATTTTAATCAAAATCGTTAAGAGCCACTTTTTAGAAAATAAACAATTTCAAAAACTCTTTCATGTGAAGCGTAATTTGGGGTGGGGAATTTTCATGAAAATCATCCTGTCGAATCTTTGGAAGGTACTGAACCTAAACCCCAAGTTTGGTATTTTACCGACTTTTCGTTTTTGAGTTATGCTGTTCAGTCATACACACAAACACGCACGCACACACACAGACACACAGACACGCACACACATGGGCGTTTTTCTAGAAATGCTTTTTTGGATTAAGGGGACCTAAAACCATATATTTCCAGTGAAATCCCGGTATCGAATTTTTGAACGGAATTCAATACCCTAACTATTATGTTCGTGGTAGAGAAAATAAAAATATATCGCTTAGGGGCTCGGTGTTTTCATGTGGTGTTAAGCAATAGTTTTCGGACTCCTTTACTTTAATACCTACATGTGGAATTTGAGTAAATATTTTTTTAGAGACATTGTTCAAACTTTCTTACGTCCATTTAACTAAATACACAATTTTTTCGTGCTAAAAAATTCAGGCATTGTTGAAGCTACACAGGCTATTTGACTAACCCCTCTGCATTTCTGAGTTTTGTCATATGGTGAATATGCTTGTTTTTACCACCTCTGTTGTCCCTGAAACGAAGTAACTTTTTTGACACCCGATATTCAACATTTCAAATCCTAATTGTGCTTATGCATACAGAGTGACATCGAGGTTAGTAAATTTTTCGTGGTATTGAACGTGCCAAAATAAAAAAAGAACTTTTTTTTGGAAAGCCAAATAAAACCCCCTTAGTTCCTTTATTCATTTACTTGATGCATAGTATTTTAGTCAAGAAATTACGGTAGCATAATGATGACATAATATAGGCAGTGCCTTTTTTTTTAATAAAAATGTAGAATTTTATTAAACGTATACGCCTACAGACACAAGCTTCTCCATTTTTATTTAATTAGTTTTGGGTTGATATAATGAATTTGAGAATTCACTGTAAATAATAGCCATATTAAATAAATTCTTCAATTTTCAGGTTTCTAATTGCTCTTGTTTAGTTAGCCCCCTTAGACTTCTGTGGTCATAACAGGTGTTTTGACTATGAGAAATCACTGATGATATTATTCGCCAAAGTGTTTTCCTTAATGTTGGTTTTAGCAAGTTTTTTTAATATTAAGCACCCATATTCATTCTCAGATTCATTCTTCCATACCATGCGGGAAATAGGGGATGATATGTTAAAGAAAAACAAAGTTACTGTCTCTGAGGCCAAGTGGAAATGACATATCAATCCAGAGGTCTTGGACTCGGTTCCCACCGGGAGAACTTGGCGGGGGAATTTTCTTTGACTAGAATCATTACCCAATCTCCGCAGAGTCTATAAATATGCATATGAGTGTGTTTCAACTTTAAACGAAAATCAAATCAACTTAAAAACCTACGAGATATAAAAATTAGTTGCTTCCCAAGTCGAAGCCCCCAATATCACCATAGAAGTAAAAGGGTGGGGAATATATTAATGAACCATTAAATAATAATAATAATAATAATAATAATAATAATAATAATAATAATAATAATAATAATAATAATAATGTATTGTCTCCACGGTCGTGTGCTCAGCGTTCTGGCTTTACAATCCAGAGGTCTCAGATTCGATTCCCATCAGCGATTTGGACACATAGTAGGTAGAGAATACACTGTAATCCATCAAATGCTCGATACCGAGATTTCACCGTAAATACATGCTTTGAGGCCCCTATCGCTGTTCTTTATGTATACAAACGAAAATTATAATGTAGCTATTTCTGCAAAGGTTTACTTCGATTAAACTGAAATAGAAAAATAAACTTCACAGGAATAACCTGTATAATATTCTCTTATTCTTACTCTTACAGAAAGCCATGTGAATGTAACATATCAGTTTCTACTTTACTTTTATTTACTTTACCTAAATCACTAAAAAGAAGCGGTGAAAATGTATGACAATATTTCTTAGTTTAAAGTTCTTTCAGCATCTAATTATACTTCTGGTGTGGAATATTTTCCACATATGTGCATTTGTTTCGTGAGATGATAATGCGGAAATAAGTAAATGACAATAGTCGTGAAAGTCTTATTTACAAAATTCAAACAAATGTGTTTACCATATTCGGGACTTAAGAGTTTGCACAATTATTATCTAACTCAATTTATACTAGGAAACGGAACTGGAATCGGAAAAAAGCCCTATATTAATAATAACAGTCCAGTCTTCTAGGAGAAAGACATAACTAACGTCTTATATAATGTTAGTGAAATACAAATGAGCAGTATGAAGGTTTGTCTTTTTTAATTAGCAGCATGCACAGAACGTGTTGCTTATATGGCCCATAGAATAGGATTTTATAAAACCGTCACAGTTTTCATGGCTGTCAAGTCTTATAAAGGGCCAGAGGATATCTAAAACAAAAGAGAGCAGCGAGGCAGCAGCTTCATCACCATCATCGTTATGTGAATTCCTGTCTGGGTGTGGCAGTAATTAATGTTAAAGGAATTTCCAAGAAAGTTCTTAATATTCAAACGGAACTGGGTTTAGTGTAATGGTGGACCTCGCCATCTTCAATATGCCTCATAACCACTTTGACCCACTCTAGATACCACGTAATCCTAGAGGAGAAAGAGGTGTGGGAGATATTCAATTTAAGTAAGACCTTAACTTGTAAATATCGATTACATTCCACTGCATCCTCTGTGGCACCTTGCGTCCTGTTTTCTGGAGGCTTATCTTCAATAACACAGCAACTGAAATTTTCCAATAAATGTTTGCTGAATTAACTGAATTATTTCGAGACCTTCTAAACATGATTTTGAAAAGGAAATTAAACTATAATAATAAATACAATTTTAAACTTTTACGAGTTTTATTCGGTGAGATAATAGCATTGGGAGAACATGTCATTTCACCCTCTCTATTGCTAAATATATTAAGTAAAATAGGTATTGTATTCCACCCAAAATTCGACATCAAAGTTTTACCGAAATAATCGTTTTCAGATTTCCTGAAAAAAGGTCCGTGTGTGTGCGTGTCTGTGAATTCATTAAATATCAAACTTTGTATTTCAGTTCGGCATCTTCAAGGATGCGACATAAGATTTTTGAAGAAAATCCCCTACCTCCTTTTTGATTTCCATGCATATATTGAATTTTCTGGGAAAGCCCGTGAAGTCTGCTTCATTCTGTATGATTTTGCATAACTGGTAAACCGTAAGAGAGACGAAATGTAAATCTCGTTAAAGCACACAATATATGTAAAAGACCTATCTTTTAGTGGAGTTAACCATTTCCGAGATATTCCTTATTATTGGTTTTAATTTTAAAATACTTATACTTTTCTCAAATGGAAAGTCATTACCAATTGATTTTTTTGTTTTTTGTTTGTTTTTGTTTTTTGTTTTTGTCATGGTCATGCAAAGAACATGGGATTTCAATCCATCACATAGCGACGCGCTCTTTAAAAAGCTGACTTTCGCTTTACTGTATTTTTGAATGAAATAAAAGTGTAAATATATAAAGAAAGCTTATCTGGATTAACAGGAGGTAGATGAAATAATAAGCTTTTGTAAGAATAGTTTATAGAAGAGTGAGTAGAGAAATATATGGGTGCAAAACATCATATTTTTCATCCTTCTGATCATATTTGATTCGAAGAAGAATTTGGTGGGTGAAAAAACCTACACGAACAACAGCTGAAGTATGATGAGATTATAAGAACAATGGAGGCAAATGCATGTTTTCTCGTCCAGAAATCGAAGCGAACCAGAGATGATGGGAGTAAAACAAATGAACGTGGAAGAAAATGTATCCTGTTTGCCTTTAAGTAGCCTTGCAATTCATTATCAGCATGCTGATATATATACATTATTATGATTATGATTATTATTATTCTAACATTATCCTTTATGAAGTATTATAGGCTCACCAGTCTGTTTCTTGCGTTTTCCCAGAAGGTTTTGGTTTTGTGAACGCAGTAGTAGAATATTAATATTTCCTTTATTGTCATGTTAACTAGCTTCTTATATAACAAAAATTGTGGATCGAGAAAAAAGAGCATCTCCACTCGCAATATAGCATTAACAGCAGAGAATCCTCTTCGCTCTCGCTCTCTCTCGCTCTCTCTCTCTCTCTCTCTCTCTAGTAGTGAAACTGTTTTACTGGTACGTTAACAAACATCAAAACACGTGCAATATAATATTAACATTGATATAATTTCGTAATTATTTATCATCGTATCGAAATCTATAAATAACAAAACTTATCGGAAATATAACAGCTTTTACAGAACTCAATATTAAGCGAGATATTTAAATATTTTCACATCATGTCCTATCCCAACCTTCCTTAGTAATACGCATATTAACTAATCAGATATTATAGCCTTAAAGGGCAACACCATTTTCACAACGTTCAAAGTTTAATTTATTGTGTATACATTATATATACATATATATACACCAATACATATACACAGGTACTTTAACTGCCGCCAGGTTTAACAGTTTTACTTAAAACGCTCAAAACTCTGTAGGGAATACCTTTTATATATTTTTCCCCTCGGAACTACGTTTTCTTGTATTTTCAAAATGCTCCTTCCAAAATAATTTTCATGTGATTGTCTCGCTTTTCTCAATAGCTGTTTCAAAATGTGAAGTCCTAATGTATAGGTCTTTCAACAAGAGTGTCCTATATTTGAACTTAAATAAAACACGTTCTATAAATGATAGAGGTTTATTTCTTTTTTTATTTTGGAACATAATTTATGTCATTACGTGTGGAAGAGAACATTAGTTAAGTGACCGCCGCGACTTCGTTGGGTTGCGCGTATACAGTTGACCCAATTTTCAATGACAGAAGAACGTAAATTAGGTCCAACTTCACGAATGACACGCGTGATGTTATTCATAAGATCATTTACTGTTTCTGGCTTGTTGACATAAACTCGAGATTTAACATAACCCCACAAGAAGTAATCCAACGCCGTTAAATGACATGACCTCGGGGGCCAGTTAACATCACCACCACGGGAAATGATTAAACCTCTGAACTTCTCCTTCAAAAGATCGATTGTTTCGAAAGCAGTATGACATGTGGCACCATCTTGCTGGAACCAGATGTTTCTGAGATCTATACCATCCAATTAAGCCCAAAAATAGTCCCTTATAAGACCCCGGTATCTTTCTCCATTGACAGTTAGTGCTTCTCCATCTTCATCTTGGAAAAAATATGGACCAATGATTCCACCATACCAAAATTCACACCTCACAGTAACCTTTTGGGGATGAAGTGGTCGTTCTTGAATCTGAATTGGATTGTGATTGCTCCAATAGCGGCAATTTTGTTTGTTAACACAACCATCCATTCAAAAGTGGGCTTCGTCGCTGAAGATGATTTTTCGACAAAATTCGGGGTCAGCTTCCAATTGCTCCATAGCCCAGTCAGCGAATACACACCTATACACCTATGGTCTTGGGCTTTAGTTCTTAAGTTAACACGATTTTGTAAGCGTGAAAATTCAAGCCCAGATGCAGAATTCTCCAAGTTGTGTTCGGCGAAACTCCAATTCCTGCGCTCGACGAGCAATTGATTTGTTTCCGTTCTCGCGTACACTCTCGCGAACGACGCCTATGTTTTCGTTGGAGCGCTTACGTCGATTACGTACAGGCGTTCTTTGATCGCTGACAGAACCACTTCTTTCAAATTTATCGATCAAACACCGAATCGTTCTCTCGCATGGACGATTATGCACACCCTAAACTTCACGCAACACACGGAAGGTTTGGCGAACAGATGAATTCATTTTGATAATAAATCTTCACAATTTCTACGCGTTGCTGAATGCTGTAACGTTCGATGCGCACGGCTGCTGCATCCTCTGCTTCCAGCATCACATGATATCAAACGCGGAGTCCAGGACTGCACCTAACATGCTGCCTTCTCCTGGCGCTTAGATGCGATTTGCCAGACTGAATCTGCTCCATAAGTTGATCTCCAAGACCTCAAGAGGCTGAGAGCACCCCGTACCACACCGCCCATCAGGATAAAAATCCCCATGCCGCACCAGAAATCGAAACCGGTCCCCGACACCACCGTGCTACAGGGAGGCCTGATGATCAAATAAATACCAAACAATTAAACATGAAATAATAATCAAAACACAATGAGATATTTAATTTATCTACTACAACCTTTTAGAGTTAAAAATTCTGACTAGAAATTCCTCCTTAAGGTAAAATATACTTTTAAAAACCTTTTGGGTTATACTCAAATTTATTTGGAGACTAAAGTTCGAGTGAACACTATCTCAAAAATACCTCATCAGTTATACTGAGGTTTTATATGATGTTATTTCTGCATAGTTTCCTTACGTGCTTAAAAATAAATGAAATTACATGAAAATTGTATAAATTAGAAGACCCAACAGTGTTCCTCCTTTAAACCCCCTGTGGCGATATAGTAGATACTTCTTTCAGATACACCTTCTAAGAACCGGCTACGCTTAAGCTGGCAAAGGTCACCAGGGTTATATTGGAGAAGCCGCTCTTTGGGGCCGTGATAATTAATTTTCTATAAATGAGCTCTAAAGGGTAAGAAAGCCAAGGAGTGCAGTGTGTATTGGAACACGCTTTAGCAACCCACCTAAGTTTTGTGTGCGGTAGGATCCCAAGCAAATGCATGTTGCGTACAGGTATGTACTTGTTTGTTTCTCTTTCTCTCTTGTACGGTGGCAGAATTTTGAGTAGCCCGTGCCTTTTCTTTTTCCTACGACGGGAACGCAAGTTTTACAAAGCATTAAGTATAATGGCTTCAGCGACACCCATATATTTGCTATCATCACATGCTGTTTTCGTTCCCATCATAAGTTATTGCGTTTCTCTGTATCTGGAAACAAAGAATTTGGGTGGAGCTAATTCTAATTCTGGTACAGCTTGAAGTCATACCAAGAAGTAACTGATTTACTGCCCCCGACACCAAACACTCGATCAGTTTTCTTTGGTTTTCCCAAGCTTTTGCACGATTAAGCTTCATTAGGACTGGGTTCGTGAACTGTTTCAATGATCAGAATTTGGAAGATCAGTTCGATTTCTTCATATTAAATTAGAAGGACACACGATGTAATATGATTAAAGAAACTATTACCTTAAAAGACTATAGTGTAAACACCAAACAAAATTTTATTATTAGAAATATAGTTCCTAAAATTAATGATTCTGGTTACAGAAATTAAGGTTAAAAGTCATCTTTCTTGTGCCACCAATCGCTACTTTGAAAAAAAAAAATAATTATGCCTTTGAACGCAATTTTGGCTAAAGGAATTTAAAATGTAAATGTTCTTAAAAGCATGTTATTTTCAGATTGAATACTGCAAGTTTTAACAATGTTCGTCCCATTTTAAAAACTGACAAACATTATTGGAGTGTTTACAGTACCATTTTAATCTAGAATTGATGTTCCTAATGTTAGGCTTCAAAACTTCGGTTTTATTTTTCTCAGGAAATGTCTTCATTAATGCCTCGAAATATTTTACTTGCTTTATTTAAACCTTGGCTACAAAACGAATGTACTTCTTTGGATTTCTATTTAATAGAAACGGTTTTAAAACTGAATATGGAAGAAGAAAAGAAATGCCGAGTTTAGAAAATAAAGTTTTATAATTCAGCTGAATTTATAATCCCCATTCATATTTAGGTCCATTATAAAGTTTCTGTATTTGTCCTTATTAACTTCAGTGTTTTTAACTAGTGATAAGGTTTTATGACAGAAAACGAGGAAGTAGTTGAAAGTAAAATTATTATCCTGATCATTTCGGAGACAAAAAGATGTCAACGGTTTCAATGAATTTAGTTAAGTATGATGTGCAATATGATGATTTGTAGGAGAAAACATTTTATTTGGAAATATTGCCTATAAAACAATATAATCGATATTATTTAGCATAAAAATTATTTCACTATTCTTGGAAAGAAATTCTTAGAGGTTATCAAGTATCCTCTTCCATTTTATTTGATGAAGGACTTTTGCTGGTCTTATTACTCTTCATGATGTTCATTCCCTATCACCTGATGATTTATTTATTTCTTTCTTATTAATGAATTTTGCAGTCCATTGGACCGTTGCACGACATTTGACCTCACACCTTCGTTGTTAATGAAGGGCGCAGTCGTGATTTTTCTATCACTCCCCTCTTGGTTCACGTCTGCCACCCCTCCCTCGTGACCTGTTATTTAAATTGCGTTGAGATCCGTGGTTGACCTTAAAAAGCCTTAATTAGGTGCACAACAGTGATTGATTACAGAAAAGAGACAGGAAATCTATTGCCGTCTTCCTTTGTGTACCTCTTTGAACACAGTTGGTGCCGGTTCAGCCATATTAGAGGCTTTTTCCTACTATCTGCTGTGTACAGAATGACTTGAAGTAGCCAGGAAATAATGCCCTTATCAACATCTCCAATCTCTACTTCAAGGTGTAAAAAATGGGGTCTCTAATGCAAAGGACGAATGGAGAAGATGCTCCCATAGCATTTCCTCCAGTTCCCGGCCAGTTAATTCAAGTCTTTGACACAAAATGTAACCATCATTTGCCTGAGTAAACAACATTAACTTTCCAGTTTGACCATAATACAGGGTGTTAAGGACACGTTATAGAATTTATGTGATCATTGAAATTTTAGAATTGTTTATGTATGTAGATCACGAAATAGTCAACATCCACAATTTCCTTTCCATTTCTCAGCTATTTTAAAACCAATTACTTTTAATTCATAGTTCATTAATTAAGAATTTCATTAAATTATTCTAAATATTGTAATTAAACCGCAAAAAGGTTATCTTGATATGCTCGAAGAAGAAAGAAACTTTAATTAAGATTTCTGTTTCTGAGTAAAAAATGTTTAAAAATCATCATCATTTTGAAAAGCAATTAAAGCATAATCAATACGAAATAGTGTCTAAAAATTACATGCTATGTTTCAATTTATGCTAAAAGAAGGTGATAAAACGAAATAAATATCTCAAAAACTGCATAATGTGGGATATTTAAAATAGTAAATGTAAAGAAAATTATTATCCACTCAGATGTGGATCGAAGATTGCAGGTGAAAATGTTATTACAGAGTTTTGAATGTGAATAGTCCAAATTTAATTCTAAAAACAAATTGCCATTTTTTTCTTTTTTTTCTTTCTACTTTCAAAGGAATTAAGATGCTGTTTAAGAATCTGACTTTCTCTACCCACTTTTCTACAAACCATGCTTACAAAAGCTTATTATTTTATTTACCTCCTGCTAATCTAGATAAATTTTCAACTCACACATACACATTTAGTTGGATACAGGAGGTAAAGTGATAGATTTTTAAAGAGTGTGTCGCTATGTTATGGGTGTGAAATTCCACGAGAAAAAAAAACGAATATCGACTTCCCGGTTGAAAAATTATAAGCATCTGGAAATTCCAAACCAATACCGAGGAATATCTCGAAAATAGTTAATTCTACAATAAATAAATAAAGAAATAAAATCAAAATAAAATGACATACATTGTTTGTTAACCAGATTTTCTGTATTGTTTGATTCTGTCTATCTTATACAGTTTACCAATAATACAGATCATTCAGAATGAAGAGGGCTTCAGAGTCTATTCCCAGAAAATTCAAGAAGTACATTTCATTTTTCATGAAGATATCTTAAACACGCGGTATTTTAATCAGAATTGCCAGAGACAGTTTTGAGAAAATAAAAATTTTCGAATACATTTCGAAATTCATAGGGTAGTTAATGTTTTTTTTTAAATCTTCATGTCACATTCTTGGAAGATGCTGAACTTAAATCCAAGTTTAGTATTTACCCTACTTCGTTTTTTAATTATCCTATTCTCTCTCCCTCCCTCCCTCCCTCTCTCTCTCTCTCTCTCACACACACACACACATACAAAGACTTTTTCAAAAAAATCTTTTTTCGGATTCAGGGTGTCTCAAAACACGTATTTCCTGTGAAATTTCGGTATCGAATATTTGGGTAGAATGCGATAGTTCTATGCTTATTATAGGTAAGTGTAGAAAGTAATTATGCTGTTTATTGTAAAACTGCTTTAGGAAACATTCCTCCAATATTTTGATGTTATAGGGGCACTACAGGGAGATGCGTTTCTTGAGACTGTAATAAGTATAATACTTCAAAACTGTGTTTAAACCACATTTAGCATTCTACATACACACATTTATATCTACATGACTCCACTCACTTCACTTTATTGTGAGTCTTTTCGTTTTTTGGTTATTCCCTTTAATCTCTCTATATTCAAATTTTATTATAAAATTTATATTTATGAAGTTATTTCATACTCTCGAATACAAAAAGAGTTTGCCTCGCTCATTATCAAGGCAATTTCATATCCTAATCTACTGTTTCGAAAGTTACCATTGCAACTTCATAAGTAAATTCTCAATATTTTCACGGTTATGTCTATAAGATCGTTCAAGAAAATTGCGCTCCATGATTTCTAAATCACGCATGAGATTCTAGTGAGGCAAAAGGAATTAATAAGTGAAGGTATTGCGATGCAGTAAGGTATCGTATCGAGAATATGTGAAAGAATAAAACGATTGGAATTGTGGCAAAGGATGTAAATGAAGCAGTCTACGAGCGTCAGCCGTTGCATCTCTCCGAACTATCGATAATAAATAATATTATATATCAATAATATCCCAACTCCACACGTATTCACACAAAAAGAAATGACACATCCCATTTGTTTTAAATTGCAATATATACTTAGGAATTCTATCTTAGAATTTCTGTTGCAATATAATTTTTGCAAATTTACGTAAAACTACTGGGTTTAAATTATATGAACAAAAATAAACTAATATTCACGAAATACTGGCGAACATGCAATAAGATAGACAAGATATATCTTTGCTTTGTGAGGTGCTTGAAATGGATTGGGGCCAAAAATGCAGATCCTCAAGTTCAATGGAGAGAAACAAATCACTTGAATGAAACTGCCGGAAACAACAGGAACTTCGCCAAATTACACAGCAGGTACCATTTTACACACCAGAATATAAAATGTATTAGGACGTTTACGTCATTGAAATTGCAGACGCATTCTTGTCACGGATCATTAGTCTCGATTTGAAAGATGAATATTTATTCTTGAACATTGGTTGGGTGTTACGTTGTGCATTGCCAAGAGTTTCACAGACGCTCTGAAGAAGGCATAAGTAGCAAGTTTTTATTACATCCATGTTGTCAAGAACTGCCACTATTCATGGGAATAAATCAAATTGAAATGATATGGTAGATACAAATGATATTATAATGTGAGAAGGATCTAATGCAATAAACATTTGATACTGTTAACGAGTATCACATTTAATAGACAACACGCAATTGGTATAAGTCTACTTGTTTTCCAGAAATACTCTGACATAACAACAACGAGCTCCCAAGTTACATGACTGAAGCACATCTTGCTGATATGACACTGGCTTTTACCTACTTATTCTGTAGTATTGAATCAATCATAAGAATAATTTAGATTTGAGTTATTGTGCTCAGCTTTTATTCCAACAAACAAAAATATTTTGATAAACTATAAGCTAGTGATTAGTTCTTTATACTCTATGTGTTTTAGCTTAAATACTTATTTTCTGAGCCTAAAACCTCTATCTGTTCTGCACCTTTATACATTCTAGCATTTCTCAGAATCACAAGAACAGCTGAATTTATTTTATTTACAGTGATGCATACTTATTTGGAATACCATTTTATGCTAAAGATTGCCGTTTTATATGTTCCGGCCGATCGTCAAAGAAAAGCGGGTGAGCTTTTATATATTAGAACTCCTGCAATAAATTGATAGATTCTTGAAAACGCAACGTTATGGGCTCTAAGTAGTAAAACTGCTCCTTTATATTCAAGTTACCTTTGATGTTTCCTAGGATCTATTCTATCAGCACACCCATAGAACTATTGCCCCAAGAAGAAAAGAAAATGATTCCCAATTTTATGTCTGGGATGCATAAGGCATTATATCTAAATTTTAACAATGCGCTTTTTATAATAGTCTTACTCGTCATGTTAAACAATCTTCAGAGTTGCACAGATTCAAATAATAACACCTTGTTGCGGATGCTTTCATTAAAAAGCGACCATCGAAACTTTTAAAAATATATTTTGAATGTATCTCATGAAGTAGAGACCAACATAAATGCAGTTTCCAAAATAAGTAGAGCAGTATTTAAAGAAGAAGTCGGGGAAGAACATTTTAAGCATCTGCTCGAAAACTTTTCTTTTCGTAAATACGGGTAGGAGGAATAACAAGCAGTGGAGTATAGTAGAAACATTATTCCTTTGCTTTAGGTTTTTGTTGTTTACGTTCTTCATATAAAAAGCAATAGTGAAACAGAACCTATATTTGGTTGCTGAAACCAGGTTACCTACCAAAGACATAGAAGCTGTAGTAACAGGTTAAATTCACGCCATTATTCCCACACCCATGCCGATAAGTGAAGGTTACATCATAACTATCACTACTTCGCATTCACTTCTCCTTTATGACTGTCTTTGTTTCAGTTTATTGCCACGAAACGTCAACACTCCGTGATTTGCATTGGAGAGTGTGTGTGGTTTACCAGCCATTGTTATTGTTCAGCGTATAAGATGATCGATACGAGTATTAATTATGCAGGGAGCACAACAGGTATTCTTTTAAGAAAGGAACTACTTGGTATCTAAGCATCGCAGAAGCGCGATCGATATGGTAGATGATTTCTCATCAACCTCCACCTCGTGTCGAATGTCTAAATGGATGCAACCTTTTTGCAACTATTTGGAAATCTTTCGCCCTTACCTTGCTCTTCGCTCGCAGCAGTTTTCGAGAAACTCCAAATACAACTTAGGATCTGTGAAACCTGTCAACTGAATATGAGGTATTGTAATTTGGAGTTTGAATACTTTCAGAGACCGCTCAAATGAAGTAACCTACACTATGGCGTGATCAAAAGTATGGACATCTGATTGGACACAGATTGATTGTATTTGAAGTGTGTGCTTGGATCCTTCTGAGATAGGAGGATCTCTTAAGAGATTGGCCCACTCTTTGCCTTGGCAGCCTTCATTTCACAAGCATATTGCGATCGGAAAACGAAAGGTGCCCTGGGGAATGACGGTACAATAGCGGATATTTGCAGTTAGGGCAGTTAGTGCTGCAGATTCTTATGATTTGGCGATGTCGACTTTCTAAATCATTCTATAAATGTTCTATCGGATTTAGATCAGGGTTCTAAGTAGCCCAGTCTATTATTGATACGTTATTATCATGAAAGTGCCCCATAGTTCTCCCATGTTGATATACACAATGTTTTTGTTTTTTTTCGAAACGTTCTTCCATAGTAAGCGGTTAGAGCCTATAAATTTGTTCCAAAAAGATTGGGCACTGATAGTTTAAGCAGGCACATAAGCAAGTCTTACAAGGTATACACTCCAACATATTTCTGATCCGACCAGGAACTGTCAGAATTGATAAATGATGTCATATTAACGCTTTAGGGGTCACCTGAATTAAGCATAAGCTGTTTGCTAGAATAAACGCATCTGACACCAGCTGCAGTAACATTTTGTGCAGAGCAACAAGAGGCCTAAGCCTTCTCCACAAGAAACAGCAACACAATGAAACAGACCGCTGACTTCATGCTAAGCAGACGTTCTGAAAATACTCACCCTTCCATTCGAGAGTTTTACTACACGGAGATCATTATTCCATTACTCTTTATTTAGTCCAGTAGCGTCGCTTCATGCACAAGTGCGACAGTATGTAGCATTTTCGATTTGATGTTTGGGTTATGGGAGGTTGAATAGCTGTTTGCTTAACTCATGTCGATCAATTATGGTACTGGAGTAATATCTGATGCATTGTGGAAAAATGGTCAGCGATAAGGTAATGGATGATTGCCGAAAGATCCTCTACAACTCTTGACGGCCCCAAAAGATCAAACTACAAGGTCAGTTCTGATCGCTTTTGGGTTGTAGACGTACCATCACTTGCGCTTCACTATGACATCAGAAATCTTAGGAAGCCCATTCATTCGCGTACTATTATTTATACACTTATGTTTTCCTGAACTTGGCCATAGAATGGCCCATTCTCCTCTCATGTTGTACCGTGCAGAAAGCGATGTCATTATGCCTATATTCCCAAAATGCTTGTCTAGGGGCTGTCTGGATGTTTTTGATCATACGGCGCAGACATAACTGGCATGATGCAATTTTCTTGATCACAACTGCAACTCTCTAAAGAGAGAACAGGGGGAACCTAACACCAAGCTGTAGCAGGGACTGTAGAAAACTAAGGACTGTTGGAGATGTGTTTATTCTTCCTGTTTGCAAACATTCAACTTGCAGAGATATACGATCCTGCTGTTAAGACTGTAGGAGATAAAGGAGCGTTTTGCTATGGAGGAAAAGAAAGAAACGTAATTTGCTTTCAAATTAAAATGAATTAATCTTATA
Organism: Deroplatys truncata; assembly: GCA_030765065.1. NCBI lineage: Eukaryota > Metazoa > Arthropoda > Insecta > Mantodea > Mantidae > Deroplatys > Deroplatys truncata. The sequence continues at coordinate 99,695,660 of CM060980.1, forward strand.
ACTTTCAAGGCTTAAGACTTAAAGACTTATGGAAATACTTTTATTCTTCTAGGTTTGACCTTTCCTAAGGATAGTGAAGTACACTGACTGAAAGCAGAAATGTTACAGTTTTTAAATCAAGAGCTAACTTTTCTTATATTTTAGAATCTTTTATGTTGTTGCTATCTGTATTCCTTATCCTTCCGAGAGCTCTTTATTGTATAGTATATTGGTAGAATCCGTGGCTCCGCTTGCCTTATCCTCTCTCTGTACTTTTCGTTTCCTCTTCCTTTCTCTTTTGTAACGGCTCACGCTACGTTCACAAAGCCGCAAGCAAAAACTCCTGTTTCCATGGTGATAGTATAAATCAAAAGACACATTATTGGTTTATATCCTATTTACTACTCAATGGATGTTACAAAGAAAGAATAAAACGATTGTATTTAAATATGGAGAATATATTGATGTCTGTTGTGCAGAAAATCATTAAGATTTTTTGTAGGCAGCAGTCCAAATATATTGAAGCTCAAAACAATCTAATATTGAAATCTTTTAAGCTATTTATAAAGCTTCTTCAATAAAATTAAGGACAAAAATAAATTAAGGACATAAATAAATTAAGGACACCCAATGACCTATTTTTTAGCCAAAATCACGAAAACTAATGATTTTCCAGGTGATCAAATTACATTTATGAAATATATTAGACTTATTCGCATACAAATCAACTTTAAAGGCAAATTTGGGCCCAAATAAGCTCATTAAAATTTACATTATTTTTAAAAGTATTTTTAAAAGTAAAGTCAATATTTTATCACACTGCATTTTTTAGGATACTAAAATGCCATGGAAAAATATTTTGGACACAAATACAAATAATTTTTACAATCCTCTTTGAGAATTTATTATTACAAATCCAAATGATTAATTAATACTAAAATATTCCGTAATATTAAGTGTCAAATTAGAACAGTTGCCCTTATTTCGGAAAGTTGAATTTAAAATAATTCTTAACATTTCTCATTATAGTTCATAAAATCAAATAGCGAGTAACACTGAAAAATAATTTCCATAGGGAATACTGAATTTCACAGAGGGAGGTGACGCCGTGACAACACGTGAGGCCCGAATTCGGGAGGTCCCGGACTCCAACCCCCAGGGCCTACGAACCTAACCGAAAGTATTTTTTCGCGGTTTTCCTCATTCGCTAGGCGAATGCTGGGTTGGATAATTTGAACTCGAATTTTCCTATCTACATTTTCATTTGGTCACTACATTTCATTTCTCTCTTTCACCGGACTGACCACCCATCCTGGATATGTAATGGTCCAGAGTTTGTTTGCTCCTCGACAGGCTACTGATCCAAGGCATTGACTTGTAAGTCCTTGTGGGTGTAAGTCATACAAAGAGGATGGTAATTCGTTGAAGAATAAGCAGAATGTTTAAAATTTTGTACATAAGTAAAAGATCAAATATTTAATGACACATTCACTACCGAATCAGTTTCAATTACATATAATATTATGCTTGAATATTCGAAGAGGTTTAAGTATTAACACTATTATAATAGATTTTAATCTGTTGTGAGTATCTTTTAGGAGAAATAATCTCTGTTAATGCCTTCAGAACCGGGCTGTCAGTGGAGCTAAATAATGAAACATTAATGTAGTTCCTCAAATAATAATTCTATGAAAAATTGCAAATAACACATACCGATTAGAAAAATACGCTCATAAAGTTATGAAACTTTTTAAAAGAAAACCTCAACATTAAATTTTCTTATTCCGGCTCATTATAGATATCCATCCGATTTGGGGTGTCAGATATTATACAGCCCTTTTACTATTTCACCACCTATTTATATAATAAATAGAGCAAGTAATGGATTCCACAAAAGATTTCATATCTATATTTCACGGAAAATGCATGTTTTGAGAGTCGCTTAATAAAACTAAGTTTGAAATGGTCCCCCATCCTGAACCACCAAACTTCCCTATACATTAACAATTTTTTCATTTTCTCAAAAATGGTTTTAACGCTTTTGCTTAAAATGCCATATTTTAAGATATGTTTACTTCTTCCACCACGTGCTTAGTAGGCAGAGAAAGTATTGCATTGCACTCAAAAACTCGATACCGAGATTTCACCGGTAATATCTGTTTCGGGACCTTTGGATCCAAAAATAAGTATTTTTAGAAAAAGTTCCTTGTGTGTGTGTCTCTCTCGCTCTCGCTCTCTCTCCCTCTCCCTCCATGTGGGTGTGTCCCTGTGAAACGAAAATTCATATAAATACAAAACTTGGTATTAGGTTCAGCACCTCCCCAAGATGCGACACCAAGATTTTTAAGAAAATCCCCTACCGCAAACTCCCCTTTACATGGAACGTTTTTCGAAATTTTTGATTTTCTAAAAAGTGTCTCTAATTATTTTTAAAATACCTTATATTAAAGATATTTACAGGATAAATAAGGTCTATATCTTGAATTTTCTGGGAATAGCCTGCAAAGTCCTTTTCATTCGGAAGGCATTTTGCATAGTTTAACTGATAAAAGTTTAGCGATAGACGAAAACGTACTAAATAAAAAGTAGATCTCTAAATCACAGAATTTAATTCAAATAATTTTTTTGTGGCATAAGCCATTTCTGAGATACAAAAGTTTGAATTCTTCATTACTTGTTCATTTTCTTAAAGTCCTGGCAACATTCAGTTGTTTCTCGCGATGCCGTGGAAACAGTATGGAATTTTAAGGCCAGCATATAGCGTTCAGTTCATAAACATTTGATTATTATTGTTCCCTTTGTATCAATAACGAAATATGTAATATAGCTATTTCTGCAAAGATTTATTTAGGTTAAAATATAGCAGATAGAAAAATAAGCTTTAATAAGAATAGTTTGTATACCCGCTAATAAACGATAGAGGATAGAAAAAGCCATGTGAATGTAACATTAGACTTTTATAAAAAACTGTGTATGCTGAATTTTCTGGGATTGGCCTGTAAAGTTCACTTTATTTGAAAGGAGTTTTATATAATCTTGTATAAGAGGTAAATCATAAGAAATACTCAAAAACCTACTATGCAAAAAATCTAGATCTTTTTATAGGACACAGATAATTTCAAATAACTATTTTGTGGCATTAATAATTTGCGAGATATTCGTTACTATTAATTTTAATCGTTCAATACTTCGTACTTTTTTTTAAATGCGTCGCTATTCACTTGTTTCTGGCGATGTTGTGGAAAGCCAACTGATTCTAAACGTCTGCATATCGACTCGGTTTTCTCTTCTCTATCCCTCTTGCACCTAGAACGAAATATGCAACGAATCTATTTGTGCAAAAGTTAAATTTGCTTAACATGAAGTAAACACAAATATAAGCTTTCTTGGGAATAGTTTGCAGAAGCTATATAAAAAGAAACAATTGTAGGTAAAGAAAGTAATGTGAATGTAACATATCCAGTTTTTTTCTTAATAAAAGCTAACAAATGGTGCATATATCAAATTGTGCAGTAGTCTATTTGGTTATTCTTGAATTATAAAATGACATATATATATATATATATATATATATATATATATTCATACACGTATACTGACGTGCATAAGATGTGGCCTATAATGGAATACCAGCTGATTACGTTGCTATGACAAATGTAGCCCAACCCTCTGCCAGCGTGACTCCTCCGTTCCTCGACCAGCTCAGTTAGCAGGTTTAACTTGACTTCCGTTAACTTCCAAAGAGTAACATTACACGCTATGTTTTCTCACTGGCGGAGTATCGTTAAGGTAATGCTTCGTTGAATGTAGACGCAAAAGTAAAATATAAATTAATAAAAACGTAGAAATAAATACGAAAAGCATTTTGTCTTCGTCGCCATGTCGCTAAAATTGAGTTTTATTCAAAAGATTTTTACGCCTGAAAAAAAAAAAAAACATCGCCCTTCGCCGGGTTTGCATTCGCGACCTCGGCCTCCATGTCGCTGAAAACTCTCATATAAATGTTGCAGCTGTAGTTCAGTTTAACGACACGCGCAAATAATTCTTTACCTATTCCTATAGAAGGTCGAATTATGTTGTATTGGTTTAGTGTTTCCTTTTGTACCAATAATAGCGAAACTTTTTAATAGGGGTGGTATCCGAACCAGCCCTTCATTTTATATGGATTAAAAATTGTTCAGTGGTTCGTTTTTGTGTGTCTGGATTGTTTTTCAAGGAGTCACGTAGAGAACTGATACCAACTGGGTAGAGTCAAAGGTTGGTTACCTGAAGTGAAAACCTTACGGAGTAAAAACACTATTGCAATCTAGGGGAATGGGCTACATTTTATGCACGTTAGCGTACATACTCGTATAAAACATTTTTAAAAGTGATATTTTTAGCTTCAAGGCAGTTCTATGTATGTTTATATAGATGATTTAACCAAAATAAACAATGACTAGGTTTAAATGTGTTTGCATATGATAACGACCATCCTAAAGATTTAAATTTATTAAGCTTGCTCAATCATTTAACACCCTTTTCTAAGATATCCAAAGTATAAGTTTCTCTGTCCTAGGAGGGGCGGAAGACAATCAATGTAAGGAATATTCGGCAAGTGAAGCCAAGTCGAAACATGGGTGCGGTTTGTTCAGGAAGGCCTTCTCGCACTGTACCGGGAATAATAACTATCTTTCCTTCTCAGCCAGTGACATATGTAACTTATAGACACCTGGACCAAGCACACAGTTACTTCAGCAAGGGTTACCTATCATTATAATATTCCCTAAGAGCTTCTGGCAGGGTCATTACTCCTGTTTCTAGCGATACAGGATGCTGATAAACTTGCAATCCATGTTTGTCTTCTTCTGTCATTTAGGCATTGCTCTATGTTGTTTTTTTCAAGGATGCCCATCCATTGTTTAGGTCCGCCATTGTACCTTCTTCGCCTTGGCTTAGAAATATTTTTGGAAACCTGCTGTAAATATATCTTTCTATCCATGGATGCGGGTGCAACAAAATACAAGCTGTTTAAAGGATAAAAGGTTAAAGGACAGGAAATCTACAGCGTCATTTTAATTCTTATGAGTATTAAAACTTGCACTCTGACTCCAGACTTGTCTCTACATTGAAAAATTAAAAGTGAAAATTTTAATTGTTAATGAGAAAGAATAAACGACATTACAATCTGTGGCATTGTTTTATATTTCCTTTTATTATTTTTATAACTTTCTCTGGTGTTTTCATAAAATTGCTTTACATGCACTTAGTACAGAAGATATTTTGGTATAATGCCTGAAATTGCAGTCCAAGTTTTCAGTTTTATTTCCCTTGTAACATTTTCACTCAGGCGTTAGCATCTTTAGCTTCAGCTTGCATTAGGCGTGGATTCATATTTCCTGAGTTATCCAAACTGCCTGTCCTTTTTTCCCCGTCCTGCAGTCAATAGCAATAAACACAGTCAATATTCAACAACATGAAGCAAAGTTTCACGAACTGAAAAACATTATGACGCAGGAAGGTGACTACGTAACTAAGGTTGTCTGTACGGCAACACCTAATTATATGTATGAACCCAGATGATCATCAAAATGTCCCCCCCCCATTCGATTAAATCAATAGCAAAAAAACTAAATCGCACAGGAACAGGATTGGGATTAATAATTACACATCGTGGGGGTTGTACTAAAAGCTTAAGATATTTTGAGTGAAAATTCTGATATTACTGATTACACAATTGTCTTGTCTTGAGAGGAATGGGTGAAAATTCCCTTTTTCGGTTTTTTGCCAAAAACAAATGTATCAATCTATGTATATTCCTTAAGTTTTAAGGCCCTAAGGTACTTGGAACCTTAAGAAATAATGTCATTTTAAAAGGATGCCCTATTATAATTAATTGCATTGCGAACTTTAAATTATGTTTTCCACAGTTCTATTTGTTAAGCAGTTTGCTGAATTCAAAATCTATCCTCTCCGAAAATTGCATATAATAATTGCATATAATTATATATTTGTAATGTTTACTGGATGTTCTACAAAAGATGATAAATGAAACTATGTATTGGACGGTGATATCCTATGTGGTCCTTAAAATAAAGAATGAAATATCCGGTACAGTTATCAAAAAGTTCACAATTTTAATGTTTAGTGCATTCATTAGTTTTTATTTATCTCAGGAGCCAAATATTAAAAATCTGAATACTTTAAAGATTTATACAGAAGCAAATGGCACTCAGAATTTTTTAAAAATACTTTGGTGACATTTTATAGAATATAGATTTTGATAAAGTACGTGTTTAAAGGAAATAGTAACGCAAATTACTAATCCAAGCAAGATTAAACTCTAATGGATTTATTAATATACGATGAATAGTTTGTGTGTCATAATTGAAACTCAAAAACTACGTAAATAGAAATTTTACTTTCCCCCCCTTATTCCTAGAAGGCATTGAGGTAAAATTTTTATAAGGACAGCTTTGAATACATATAAATGAATTCAGAATTTGCAAGTAAATTATATTTATAATTATTCACGATCGTCCAAAAATAATAAACAATGTACAAATATACTAAATTATAGCATCTCATTTAAAACAACTGGGCATCGTCTTTTCTATAAATCTACCTTACTATACTAGTATCATAACATGAGGTCACTTATTAGATTATTTCCAAAAGTATCCATGTAATTGACAGAATTTCATAAACAATATCAAAGACTGTAAAAACATTTTGTTACAATTAAATGTCCTAAACACGACACAAGTTACTTGCGTAACGTATACCAGGTAACTTAGACGCTGAAAGGCTTGGCATTCACTGGACCCACATTCCATTCACCGTATCGAAGTTGAAGGGACATTATACACTACAAAATCTACTACAGACAATGTCTTGAAAGGCAAGCGGCGAATATCAATTATTAAATTAGATATAACGTGGTATTACAATAACAAAGCGAGTTGCAATGCATTACGACTCGTGATCTAGAGTTTAGGAACCAGGTTGTATTTCAACCCCCTTTTCTCCCCGGGCCACTCCTTTCTGCAATTCTCTTCCTTGAACCGGAATAATATTGTCAAAGGTCTACTTTTCGACGACGAAGACCCAGTCGGGCTAGATATCTTAAGCCTGGAGCCTTGATCTTTGAGAACGTTGACCTGGGTGGTTTGTGAGGGGAGGGGAGGCGTCTCTTGATTTACAGGCTGCGCAAAGCGAACTTCTGATTGTTTCGCGAACTACAGCAGGTGAAAAAGGTTCAGTCTCCGAGCCGAAAGAGAAGAAAGAAGAGGGTGGATGGACAGACTTGCGGAGGTCATTGGAAAGGTTATATTAAGTGCGTAGCTTGCGGAATTAATTTCAGTATCCAAGGTTTATATCAGACTACGGTGTATTCTCAAACAGTATACCTATTTATCGGTTAGATCAGTGGAGCATTCCGTTTGAAAGGGGGATGAAGAAGAACATTGTCTTCATTTATTTATTATTTAGGCAATGCAGCCACTAAGTGACTTCATCTAAGGTCATTTTGAGACCTCTTGACACTGCCTTTACAAATTACGGGTTTACTTACATAAACAGGGATTTTAGCACACGAAAAGCTAGAGTGAAGAATGCAGATGTCTGTATGATCTGGTGATTCCCACGCTAGCCTCCAAATCCAGAGGACCCGTGTACAATTCCCGGCTAAGTTTGGGAATCTTTCTTAACCCAGAATTATTTCCTATCCTTCATAAAGTGTGGAAGTATAAATGGGATTGTGAAGGTGTGTGTGATTTAAGGTTTAACAGCAAACCGAATGCAATTCAGAAACCAATGATTATCAGTTAACGTAATAGTGTGAACATCGTTGATGAAGGGCAATAATTCCAGCCAAAACTGCCGAAATGACCTTAATGGGGGGAAAAGTATGCAGGTACTGCAGAATTTATGCAAAACTAATTCTTTACAAGGCACAGGTTCTTATATTATGGACGATTTCGATACCAAAAAAGAGTGTAAATGGCACTTAAGCTCTCTCTTTTTTTTCGTTTTAAATGCCTGTGTCCTTGTAGGTCTATAATTTGGCACAGTAGCGTGTTATTAACTTCATTCTATACATATGGCCCTGCACATTTTAGTAAAGAATGCAGATTTATAAACTAATCCATACTAAAACAAAAAGAGAAGTGTGTCTAACATTCGTTGTTATGAACTCTTTTCTTAAGACAAAGGCAATTTCATATTTTGCAGATTTCCTAAGCTTCATAAGGTTTCTGAAATAATTTCTATCATCTTAACGTACGAACTGTAGCTGACTATAGCTTGTTTGCGTTTTACATGAGACATGCAGAACTTTAACAAAGTAGTGTGCTGCTCCAGAAGAGATGCTGTATCTCCATATCCTTCCTGTGGGCTATGGTGAATTGTGGATTCACCACAGAGTTTGCGATCCTTACGTCTAGTGAAAAGAAGTATGCGTACTCAAAAGTATGAATGTGTCAATCATGAAATGAGCCCACGTAGTTCAGTTATAAATTAAAGCAGCAGCAAAAGAGTCTCAGGGGAAATTTATCTACAGTTCTTCGAGTTATACGAGATAAGCGAATCAAAAGTCATTCCGCATTGATCGCGGCAGTAATATGTACAACAAATGTGCAATTCTTTTTGATTCATTGGATTTAATGTATTTAATTGTTTCCTATTTCTATGTCTCTGGTTTCGTAATTTTTTAATAGCTCACTAGTTTTAGTTAAAAAGTTCCATCTTTGCTACCTATATTTGTTATTTCTTTTCTTTGTTTTTTTTTTGAGGGGGCAGAAATAGTTTAATTTCCCCTATATCTCTTCCTTGTTCATTTTTAATTTCTTTAAATTTTTCTAGGTTTTATTACTAAGCCTATTCCATAATTTTAAAAATTAAAAATGTTTTGGGAAAGCCGCAACCGTATATGCTTTATTCATATTTATCTACTTATGATTATTCTTACCATGGAAATGCTTCCTTTCAGGTTTCCCTTTAAATGCACCGCTTTTAGCTACTGTGGTAATATCGGCCGCTTTAACTTTGGAAAAATATTCCATGAGGTTTAGAATTTTTTATATTGGGTATTTAATATATCATTATTTGAAAGCACACTTACGATTTGCTGTCATGTTTACCCATACGCTGCGAAGTGTAGGTGATGATTCTAATTAGAGGCAAACTCCCTCGTCCCAGCCGGAATTGAACTCTTGGCCTCTTGCAGAGGCGACAGGAAATGCTTAATGTGCGTTTGGAGGCTATATTGCAGCACATGATTTTATTTCTATCACCTAGCAGTTCTTGATCCAAAGTGACAAAAATTTTGTCTCTTGTCGTTTGGAACTGAAGAATGGTTGCCAGATTACGAAACTACATTCTCACTGAAGGTCTTCGGATGGCAATGGGACTGTCACTGTCACACACTCAAGTATGCACGCATTTTGCCTCACTGTCATGTTCCCTCATCCATCCATTATTGTGGCGCCTGCAGATGGGTCTTACGTCAGGAATCAACGTGTTCAATGCCGATCGTTTGGAATTTTCTGCAACCAATGCCAAGAATTCCATCGGTTCTGTCTCAGCATGACGTGCGACTCATTAAGATTGGTTCTCATCAAATAAAAGCTAAATGAAGACTCAATTGTGGATTGCATATTTAAAGGATTATTAGTACATGAACATATTTTGAGATGTTGCATGTCTCTCTTAAGGTGTCCATAGGTGAAATTTCTAAATCTTGCAGTTCATACCCAAATATTCTCAAAAACATATTTAATTTTTTCCTAATTCTAGGTCTCTGATTTCGTAATTTCCTTATATCTCGCTACTTTCCTGTAAAAAATTTCATATTCGTTAAGTGTATTTGTTGTTACCTGTTCCTTGTGCTTTTTTTATTATGCTCTACCACAATTATAGGTGTGTTCTATATTTTATTAAGTAGGTTTTGAGTAAAAATATGCTATTTTACTTTTATTATATTAATTTATCGGGCGTTGCACACTTTTAAAAATAAGAATATTATGAAATTGTGTATTTAAATACTAATGCATAAAAACCTTTTCTTTCTTGTGGTTGTTTTAGAAAAAAATCTTAATATTTTCAACAGTAATGTTTGGAACACTTCAATGGTCGAATTAATTATGTCACATCTTGAGCAATTAAAAAGTGGAGTAAAAAACTTATATTAGCTTTTTAAGTTCATTCTCTCCGAGTTTCTGCTGAAAATTTGAACAAAATTGCTTATAAAAAACTACATCCTATGCAGAATTTTGAAGCACAAAAGTGGATGAAAAATCAAAGTTGAGTAAATAAATACAGACACTAGGGAATCAAATTGGTCACATGTTGAAGCTTTAAAAACCTCTGAGTGCAAAAGCCATGGCATGTAATTGAAGCTGAATGTTCAAAGTATTTATGGACATAAAAACTAATTTTTGAACTTTTAAAATGTTGACCTTACACTTACGAAATGTTATTGTGATATGCAGCAGCAAACAATGTTCTTCTGATTGTTCTTCATGCTTTAGATCTTTCCAATCGTTACTGCTTTTTAAAATTGTTATGCCCATCGTTTTTTACAGGTTTGCCTATGTTTTTTTCCCTCTTTCTTGAAATTTAGTCATTTGTTAATTCTTTGTACCTGGTCTCACCATTGATTTTGGCATTCTTTTGGTCTCTCTACTAAAAACCTGATGTGATCTGGATATCTTCTATATTCATTTCTTATTCGGTCTGGTCTCTCCTAGGACAGATCTTAGAAAACCATTTATCTGCCTTTATTCTACTTCTATACTTTTATTTTAATGTATATAATTCAATACCATGACATGCAATCATGGTCTTGTCTCATTTTCCTTCCTGAGGCTTCTACCACAAATGTGGAACTTGTGTACTTTGAGGAACGATAATAATAAGACATTTCAACAAATTAAACCTATTCACTTGTTCGATATTTTCATTGTTTTGTTTAAGTTTAGTTTACATCTTACTAATGACATCATACTATTAAATTTTAATTTGCAGAATTTAAGTAAATAATAACGAATACTGGGTGGTTATTTCTACAAAAGAAACCTAACGTGATACATTCGCATGACTTTCTTTACCCTCTATCTTGTATTAGTGGGTATACAAATTATTCTTACTAAAGCTAATTTTTATATCTACTCCATTTTAATCCAAATAAGGTATTTCCAAAAATAGCTACATTACACATTTCGTTATGGATATAAAGGGAACATCGATAGTCAAATGTTTAAGAACTGGACGCTATACGCTAGCCTTTAAACTCCATACTGTTTGAATGTAATCGCGAGAAACAAGTGAATATTGACAAGACTTTAAAGAAAGACCAAATATTGAACAATCTGAACCATTAATCTCGGAAATGGCTGATGCCATGGTCATTGTTTAGCAAAACAATTTTGGAAAACTTTCCATGTAAAGGATTTTGGGTGTTGAGATTTTCTTGAAAATCTTCGTGTCGCATCTTTGGAAGGTGCTGAACTTAAATACCAAGTTTGATGTTTATCCGAATTTTCGCTTTTGAGTTATGCTGTTCACAGACAGACACACACACGGAACGTTTTCTAAAAATGATTTTTTTGGGGATTCAGAGGGCCTCCAAACATGTATTTCCGCTAAATCTCGGTATAGAATTTTTGGGTTTAAAGATGTACATTTTATTTGTCATGTAAATATCTTTAATATATGGTACTTTAATCAAAGTTGTTAGAGCCATTAAAAAGTTTCCAAAAATGCTCCGTATAAAAGGTGGTTGGGGTGGGGAATTTTCTTAAAAATCTTCTTGTCGCATCCATGGAAGTTAATGAACTTAAATACCAAGTTTGGTACTTATCCGACTTTGATTTTTGAGTTAGCTGTTCACAGACATACCCGCGCGCGCGCGCGCACACACACACACACACACACACAGACACACACACATACACAGACTGACATACAAATGCTCGCGCGCGTACCTGTTTCTAAAAATCCTTTTTTTTTAATTTAGGGGACCTGAAAACATATATTTCCTTAGAAATCTCGACATCGATGTTTTGGATGGAATGCAATACTTCCCCTAGTTAATATACGTAGTAGAGTCAGTAATACGATAAGCTCATATTTATATTCCTTTGTATTTTTTTTTCTTTGAGTAAGCTTCCTTTCATGGTTTTTCAGTTGTATGAAACTGAGGGTTTTACAGGATATTTCTAGAACATTCAGGATGTACAGTCTAATTATCATTCCAACTCTTCAAACTTATGAGTGTCATCAAAACCAAGAGTACTTTTTCAGAAAATAAAATAATAATGAAAAAAAGAAGAAGAAAAACGTGTAAAGAGTTGTTTCGGATGGTAAAATTTCCTGAATGTCCTTCACAGTGCATCCTTAAAATATTTCCATTGCAGTAAGAAATTGGGTAGGTATTTATAATTATGCTGTCCACTGACAAAGATATAGACACCCACACGCACACAAGCATCCTTCCAAATGCTTTCTTTGGATTCAGGGCATCTCAAGACTTCTACCAAAAGTAATCGGTAGAAAAGTAAAATGTAATCTGCCTCTCCATTTTAGACCAGTCTCTGGATACATGTTGCCAATAGTGAAACCTGCTGAAACTATTCAAAGGCAGAACTGTAGACACCACTGTAATGTGGATACTAAAACGTAATTGTTTATAATATTACTTCTGGAATATATGTCAATAATAAGTTAGCAACATTGTGTTTTAAGCCTACGATAAGCCCATATTTGGCTTTAAAGTTTCCATTTTCGTTCTATTTTCTGGTGCTATTGTTGTGTTTGATCTTTCCTTATCCCTCAGTGAAACTGTGTTTCAAGCACTTGCAGTTATGTTTTGGATTATGCAGCAACAGTGATCTTGAGAAAGAACAAAGGATCAGTGTGTGTGGCAAAACACCTTACCGAGTGGAAATCGCAAACTCAGGACCTTGTAGTTTAGGCTTCAGCGCATGGTGTACGCAACAAAGGCGACTTTACATTTACTTGCTGCTCAGGTAGCAAATTGCTATTTGTTCCTGCCCTTTGTTTTCCTTCTGCGCAACGAGACCTGAGATTCTAACACAGGCCCCGAGCACCTGCACGACAGAAGCATTCTTCCAAAACTTAACATCCGGGTCGTTGGTGCCCCAAAATCTTCGATGTGCATATTTATCTATTTGAATTTATGGGGGAGGAACTTCAACAACACGAACTTTGCTCGCATGATATTCTGGTGCAATCATTTTCTTTACATTAAAATTACTAGAAAGAAGGCTCCACTTCAATCAATCAGTTGTCCTCTAAATACAGGGATCTGATTGTTTAGAATACAGGAAAAGCAAAGGATGCAAGTTTAGCTGTCTATGTATATGATATTTGCTCACGATAGCCTTAAAAATGTTCTCTTGATAGCCATCCTATTTCAGCTTGAAGATTACATGGGAATCTGCAAGCCAGTAAAAGTGTGAATGTGTCTGCAATTAATCTTCTTCTAGAATAGCACTGACAATTTTTACTCTCAATGGAATGTATTATTAGCAATTAAAATAATGAATGCTCATCAACATCTAACGCGTCTAATGTGTTTTCATTTGTCTGTGCCTTAAATCAAAGGTTCTATGGGGCGCCAGAGACCGCAGATACCATTCAATATTAAAATTGCGTTAAAATGTAGAAAATACGTTTAGAAAAGTGTATAGAGATTATAATATTTAAATAACTAATTATTTTTTCAAAAGTTTAATAAACTGTGCGTGTTATTGCCATAAAAACTCCGAATTGCGGATTCCGTTCCAATGAACTTATTTCCTATTCGTTACAATGCATTCCTAAATTCCACTTAAATGTAGATATTAATCTCTATTTATGAAACAGAATTTCATTTTTCTAAGTAATGTAGTTCATTCTAAAGACAGCTCTATGACTGTTCCGTGCCTAAAATTTGCTAAATAAGTGTAAAGAAAATAATTGTAATAAACCCCAAATCTTGATTTGTTTTTTAATTAAAGATAACCTGGAACTAGATAAGCATTCTCATTTCTAAAAGCAGTGCAGATATTTGAAACTTATTGCGGGCCAAGGTGAAAAAAGGGTAAACAAAATTGCCCTTTGACATTTTTCTTCCTTCTTGTAATAAACATTTCCTTCCAGTATTCAGAGTTCCTTGATCTTCAAGAGCAACGTTTTACTTTATTTCTCCATTTAATCACATTTAAACATTTTGACTTGTTGCATTCACACACACCTCAAAATTTATCTCGAGTGCTTTTTATGGATGCTATGTAGATTTGGTATAGTGATCTATAGAAAATATGAATTAATTAAATAAAAATTTTTGTTGATCTAAAACCCTTAATTTAAGAAAGATGTTTACGCTTTTATTTTATAATGCCTAGACTTTGAGCAGTATGCCAATTGTTATAAATCATTTATTTATTCATATTATTCAGGATGAGAAATGGTTAACTATGTATTATGGGACTATGGAAAACATTTAAAAAATTTTGTATATGGAACTATAGATTTGTATCACTGACTTGCTCTAAGAGTACATTAACATTTTAAAAAAAACTGATTAATATTTATACAGAACAAACCCTCATATATTGCAGAGTAGGGATCAAATTTCAGTTTTACGCTACTGGTAATTTAAATTCCCAAACGCGGCGTTTAAATGAGCAAGGGTGGATATGTGCAAATAACGTATAAGGTTTTAACATGATTTTCTCGTTTTCTTATTTTCTTACATGCTTTACTCTTGAAAATGTTTCTTGTGGTGCAATTTTTTTTCAGTTTCCATCAGATCTTCGGTATGTATTATTTGAATGCGGATGAAGAGATGAAAAGAATCTTTTCTTGATATTAAGGTTTCAATAATTTAATGCAGCATCGATTTTAGAAAATTAGAAGTGTTATATAATTTATTCTTTTTATGAAAATATATAACATTTAATCTTTAAATGTAAGAAACTGTATTCAATGAATAATATATTATTTTCTTGGAAAGTTAGATATACAGGACCAAGAAAATTAACATAGTATAATAATTAGGTTGGAGAGTTCTGTTATTTTAACTAAATTAGTGGACTTTGAAGGAGTTAGCAATCTCAGTATCGAATACCCCTAAAGCAATTCAATATAATTTTAAACGTGCTTTTATGACTCCTACCTTGT
This sequence comes from Deroplatys truncata, assembly GCA_030765065.1. Lineage (NCBI taxonomy): Eukaryota > Metazoa > Arthropoda > Insecta > Mantodea > Mantidae > Deroplatys > Deroplatys truncata. The sequence goes on from CM060980.1 coordinate 99,710,804, forward strand.
TTTATTCCTACACTCCGAAATTAAAGTATTCAAGAGTGATAAACACTTGGTGAAGGAACTGAAATCCAATTTGGTAATCATATTTTCATAGATCACTATCAACCCGAAGATTAAATAGGACGCGCTCTCATAGCACTGTCCAGTATACTGCTTCTTTAGTACGAACCGGCTCGGGTATTTTTCTATTACTGTTGTTGTCTTGTCGCTATACCTGTGGAACATGATTGTGGCGTTCAAAGGACAAACGAGAAGATGGGCAGCCACGCTGACCTTTGTCAGCAGGGAGCTAGCAAGAGCAGATCTCACTAACAGATGGCCCATGGACTTTTTTCCTTCCTCTCCCACACTCTGCTGTTTAAATGTAATTCTTATGCTGCATAAGTCTCGTACGTTTTCACTGTGACTACATTGAAGAAAAGCTGCAGACACAATTATTGTTATTATTCCACTTCCAAACTTATCCAAACTTTCTCATGCTACGCTATGGCGAGAATTTCATATAACTTTGTACATATGAACACCACGTTCATAGTTTAATTGCGCGAATGTCTTAAGACCGGAGTATGTCACCTAACTTTACTAAAAAATAAACAAACACTGCAAAGCGTCCAAGGAAATAAAATAATGTATACTTGGAAGCAGAGAAAAAGGGATTTAAGTTGCTACTGACATGCATAATTCCACCTCACCCTCCATTATTACAGCCACTAGATCGGCAAGTTGCTTATTTGATACCAAAAGATGGGCGAAGAGTAATACTGCAAATCAGAGCTATGGTCTTGATCGTTGACAATCGATAGGTTAATAATAATCATGATAATATTAATAGTTGACGATAATAGTTCATTTATTTAACGATTTTTGACTAACAGAGCCAGATCATTGTTATTCATCATCATCATCATCAACCTTCAAGAGAGACTACATATAAGGGATGTTCCCAGCATCCACTTGGTCTTTCAATATCTCTAGTACCAACTGATTTGTATTGTAAGGCCTGTTTTGTCAGTCTTCCCTCTGGCATTCGAGAGATATGATCTTTCAATTTCATTTTATATTCGCATATTTTGTTATTTAAATTAAATAGTTTTAACTGTTGTCTTATTGTTTCATTTTAACGTGATCTTAAAGACTACAGGTAGCTACGAACCTTAAAAATTTCATTTCAACCGTTTCAATTATTCTTTTATAATTCTTATTCATGACCCAAATCTCGGCTCAATAAGATATAATTGTTACTGCCATAGCTTTATAAAATTCTAATATCGAATCTCTTCTTGTTTTGTTTTTCCACGTTCGTTTCATAGTGCCACTAATGTATTGAATTATTGTTATATAAATGCTTATGGATCAATGTAATTTCAGAAATTGACAAATACTTTGAAATAATATCCTCTTGGAGGCAATAATTCTATAATGGCTATAATTTTAAGCTTCGTTTCCAAGTGTCAGAGGAAACGTTTGACATACTAGGCTGATGTGCATTCCAGCGCTGCAAGTAACTCATTTCTCGTCCACCCTTCCCTCTACAAAATCGAGTCGCAAATCCAGGTATATTACTTGTTTAGATAATCATATTCATTATTTCTGATTCCGACTTTAACAGGGATTATGGAAGGATGTGACACAAAAAGTTTCAAGAAAATCCCCTACCCCAGACTACCCTCTACATGGAACATTTTTTGAAAATTTGATTTTCTCAAAAATGACTCTAACGATTTTGATTAAAATTCATATGTTTAACACATTTTTGTAGCAAATGAAATGTATATCTTGAATTTTTTGGGAATGTCCCCAAAAACCCTCTTCATTCTGAATGACTTTGGCTTAACTGGTAAACCGTAAGAGAGAGACAAAATTTTGCTACACAAAAATGTAGGTCTCGGTAAAACACACATACGTATACACTTTTTTGTCTAGTAAACCGTTTTCGAGATATTCCTTGTTATTTGTTTGAATTCTCCAGTGCTTATACTTTTTTCTCAAATAGGAATCCGTTATTCGTTTTTTTAAGTTCTGGACAAGCAAAGAGAATAGAATACTCTTCATAGCAACCAGCTCTTGAAAGACTTGATATCACTTAAAGCCTACCATATTCTCCTTGCACCTACAAGAAAATCAGCAATAACATTAACATCTCGATATCTCGATTAACATGAAGTAGATGGAGAATAAGCATTTGTAAAAATAGTTTATACAAGAGTAGAGAAAGTCCAACACATCAGATTTTTTTTAATACACGGTGCATCTGTGCTATACTCCGTAACACGATAGATTGATTGAGGTTGACCTTTTAGCTTTTGCAAGACGATGCAGCAAGTAACGAGATTTCCAAGTCACAGTCTTTCGTGAGTTCCGAGGTCAGTCAAGGCCTGGTCAACTTTAATGACTTCAACCCTTTCCCATGAGTCAGAAAGCTGTCCGCTATCTTTCCTCTTGATGTGGTGTAAAATGAGCGTAACTAATACCAATAATATTTAAGATTCCAGATGCTTCGTCTAGCCTTCTTTCCGGAGGGTGGCCATGGCTTGTTAAGATGTTGGCTTTCTATATTTAAGTGCCGCATTTTGTTGCGGTTGGCTGGATAGTTCTCCTTTTGAGTTCTAGAGCTATTGCTGCGTGCCATCCCACCAGCTCAGGTATTACATGGCAAACTTTCTGACCTTATCGGTTATGCTAGCACTGCATTTTAATTTATGCTATGAAGCTATTTTTAAATTAACAAATGCTTGCTTCTGCTTTATGTTCTAGATTCGTCATTTGTCAGCATCTCTGCTCAATTCTGCATACTTTTGTCGATAATTTCCTGCTTATCCAAAGGAGAATATATAGAAATCCTTTTACTTTCTCTACTACTTACATAGTAGGTAGAGAAGGTATTGTATTCCTCCCAAAAATTCGATACTTGATGTGTGTGTGTTGAACAGCATAACTCAAAAACGAAACTTTGGATACATACCAAACTTAGTATTTAAGCTCAGTATCTTCCAAGGATGCAACAGGAGGATTTTCAAGAAAATCCTGCAACTACTCTTTACATGGAACAATTTTCAAAAAAATTCATTTTCTAAAAAATGGCTGGAACGATTTTGATTAAAATACATTGTATAAAAATATTTACATTGCAAATAAAATATAATTTTTAAACTTTCAGAGAATAGACTGTGTAGTCCTCTTCTTTTGGAAGGAATTTTGGTAATCTTGTATAATTGATAAACGTTAAGTGACAGGTGAAAATGTACTACACAAGAAATGTAGATCTCCTTAAAACACATAATTTATTTCAAATAAGTTTTTTTGCAGCATAAGTTATTTCCTAGATAACCATTATTAATGGTTTTAGTTGTTCATTACTTGGTCATTTTCTTAAAGTCCTGTCAACGTCCCGTTGTTTCTGACGATTGCATGGAAACAGTATGGGATTTTATGGCCAGCATATAGCATCTAGTTCTTAGACATTTGACTATCACTATTCTCTTTGTATCTATAGCAAAATGTGTACTGTAGCTGTTTCTACAAAGGTTTATCTCTATTAAAATGTAGGTAGTAAATAGAAAAATAAACATTAGTAAGAATAATTTGTATACCCAGTAATAATCGCTAGAGAGTAGAGAAGGTAATGTGAATCGATCACTTCATACTTTTACTTCCTCTACTACGTATTGTAAGCAGGGGAAGTATTGCATTCCATCCAAAAACTCGATACCAAGATTTCACCGAAACACATGTATAGAGACATCCTGAATCCAAATAAAGCATTTTTGAAAACATGTCCGTGTGTGTTTCTGTGTGTCTCTATGTTACTGGTGTCTGTCTGTAAACAACTTAACTCCAAAACGAATGGTCGGATAAATACAAAACTTGGTATTTGAGTTTAATATCTTCCAAGGATGCGACACGAAGATTTTCAAGAAAGTCCCCCACCCCAACTACACTTTACATGGAACATATTTCGAAAATGGTCATTTTCTAAAAAACAGCTTTAACGATTTTGATACAAATACCATATGAAAAATATATGAAAAATATAATGTATATTTTGAATCTTCTCATAATGGCCTTTAAAAGTCCCCTTTATTTTAAAGGAATCCTGTATAATCTTGTATATCTGCTAAACGATAAGCGATAAACAAAAACGTACTATACAAGAAAAGTAGATCTCTTTAAAATACAACTTATTTCAAATAAGCTTTTTTTGGCATAAGCCACTTCTGTGATATCGGTTATTAATAGTTCGAATTGTTCATTTCTTGGTCATTCTTTAAAGTCTTTTCAACATTCAGTTATTTCTTGCGATTACATGGAAACAGTATGTAATTTTAAAGCAAGCATATAGCGTCCAGTTCTTAAATATTTGGCTACTGCTGTTCTGTTTGTATATATAACGAAATGGGTAATTTAGCTGTTTCTGCAAAGAGATTAAAGTGTAGTGTATATAAAAAAAGCTTTAGTAAGAATAGCTTGTATGCCCACTAATAAACGATAGAAGGTAGAGAAAATCAAGTGAATGAATCACATCAGATTTTTTATTTTCTAACGCCAAATCGATCCTTAAGTGTAAAACATAATCAACTACGCTTTAGAGTTATACAAATTATATTTCACAATGGATTGCATATCTAATTTTGCTTCCCAATAGATTTTGGGTTAACGAAATTATTGCTAACTTGGGATTGTTTAGAATAAGGATCCTTGTTTTAAAATATTTGACGATACAAAAATCGGTCTTTAGGCTTGATCAGATATATGGACAATACAATATGAAAATACAATATAAAAACAAAAGTAATGGGATTTCAAGAAAAAGAACACGTAAGCGCGAAAATCGTAATGAATAATGAAAAAATATAATAGGTCAGCCATTTCAGCTATTCAGGTAATAATGGCATTAGCTCTCACAGAGATTATAACATATAACATAAATGATTGCAAGTCACAGAATGTCTATGAAACAAATAATAGGGCTTTTAGAAACTCAATTCAATTTTTAAAACAAATAATTACAAGCAAGGATAAAACTCAATCTTTTTTTTCAAAAATTCTAAATGACACAAAATTGACCCAATTTTTTCAATAATTTTTGCATACATACAAATATTTAATTAAGTTAACCATAACAAGCACGTAGACAGATAAAACTAAAATTGTTATTGTTGTACCTGTGCTGTTCTTTAAAAACGAACTCTAGATATTAACTATGAAACAAGAACAGGCTTCAGAAATACAATTTTTGTGAGATTTAAATGGCATAAAATTATATCACATAAAAGGATGAAGACATTGCAGAAGAATTGTAGATTGTTTATGTGAACTTGTTTAAGGAAACGTACATTAATTGTACAGTGAATAAAATAGAAAGAATTTGAGCGATGGTGGACGGAACACATAGAAAGTATACCGCATACAAGACTACCGAAACAAAAATATGGAAACACAATCTAAAAGGGAATTTGGAGAATAGTTGCTTATACTTTCAAGTGAAGAGTATTTAAGCCCTAATTCCTCCCGACTGTAGGAAACACTATTACTGATCCGACTGACTCGGTGATGGTATTCCAAATTTTTTGAATAATATTAAAAAAAAAAAAAAAAAAAGGAACCTAATAATGCTACAATAATGCGTTTGGTTAGTATTCAGGGTATTCTGAGCTGGATTCTCGGTCCTGTTCGTGATGATTATGACGTTTCCCATAGTGACCCTCAAATGTTCAACGGCCACTCCTGGCACAGCGTTCCACACTTCACAGGGCTAATGTAACTGCGTCTTACAGGGGGCCCAACTTGAGAAGTCAGCTGCATTTCCAGAGAAGAATCCAAGCATATCAAACTATGTTATGGCATTAGATTAAAGAGGAAAAAGCTTGTGCAGATAAATTCCAACTGAAAACTTATACTCTCTGACGTATTGAAAGCCCTTGAACACCTCTAAGTCCGTTCGTAGTTGTCTTTGTCCATGCGTCTCTAATAATGCTTGCAGACAGGATTTAATTGAAATGGATGCCAGGACATGTTGGGATCGTAGGTAGCGACGAGATTACAAAGAAATTAATTGAGATCTCATTTACAGATTGTAAGTACCCTTAAATATCTTATCCTTAGTTCAGCTGGGTATCAGGGATTGGATTCTCAGAGAACGTGACGCTTTTCTGAGAGTTGTAGACGCTTCAAAGATCTCATAAGGGCGCTGAGTAAAGGCAGCTCAATAGCTATCAAAATTAAGCAGAAGGAAGCTTTTATGCGAGTAGCTTTTCTTATAATAAATTATGCCCTTACAGGATTGCATGAAGTGTTCATGGGATGAGGAGGCTGTGTTCATCTGCTAAGGGATGCTTCCGCTCATTAAATGATTCTCATTTTGAGGAATAATAATTTCTGAAACTTCAGGCGCTATCAACTGTCTCAATTAGCTTGATTTGGTTCATTATTAACATCAAAATCTGATGTGACACATTACAAACGTCTACAAAAATCGCAATGTTGCATTAAACTGGCATGATCTCAAATTCTGCATTCGTTTGCAGCGTCACTCTCAAAGGAGTGAAAAGGTACCCGAAAAGTACTGCATATCATTCGCCCATCCTATATTTTATTCAAAACTATTGGTCATTTTTGGAGAGTAAAACAACGGAGCTTTTCAAAGTAAAGGGAACTTGAATGGAGGGACATTTCATGAAAATCTTGGCAGTGTGTGCTAAGAAGGCGATCTATTTAAGTCGAATGTGAGCTTCATGAAGGCCATACATACTTAAACTTTGCTCTCGGGGACTTTTTCTTGCATGAATGGGATCATGCCATTTTGTGGACACATGGCTATAAAGAATACTTGCAGAATTATCATGGCAGGTAGGAATATACTAATAATTACCCGAGAAACCCTACTGCTGATCATCTGATAGGGGCAGCAAAGCATTTCCTCTTAACTGTTCTTCCTCTTCTGGATATATGTACGGTTCTTTTATTTTGACAGTGACGAATGAGGTACAAATCCTGCAATGAAATGAATCATAATTAACGAAAAACGAGCAGAGATTTAAATTGCCTGCTGTAGATGACGAAAACCCTCTGCCTTATCCGATTGAACTGAACAGGTACTTCTGGCGAAGGAGGAAAGGAAGTTGATTATGAGATACTTTCAAATCTTTTACAAAAGTAAATATATTTTAGTTCCTTAATTACAGCTTTTAATATTAAATGAAGAGCAAGCCACATTTAGAAAAGGAAGATGATGTATGATAAACTTTTTTAAAACCACACTTCGCAGAGAAGCAAAGGGCGTATAATCTGGAAACACTTCATCAATTTTTGAAAATACTTTTGATAAAGTAAGTTAAAACTCTGATGCGTTACATTCACATGACCTCTCTATTTGCTATCGTTTATTTTCATATAGCTTCGACAAACTATTCTTACGAATTTTTATTTTTCTATATATTCATGCTAACTGAATTAAACCTTTCCAGAAATAATTTAAGTGCACATTTTGTTGATGGTATAATGGGGATAGAGAAATCGAATCGATAATCGTTTAAAACCGAGTGAACTATATAATTTCGTACTCTTTTCCTGACATCGCGAGAAACAATGAATAGCGACAGCGCTTAAAATAACAAGTATTGAAGCAATTCAAGCCAATATTAACGGATCTCGGAACTGGCTAATGCTACAACGAAGTTAATTGAAATAAATTATGTGTTTTAAGGAGATCTACACCTTTTGTGTAGTACGTTTTTCTCTATCTCTTGTTAGTTTACCAGTTGTACAAAATTAGACAAACTTTCTTCTAAATGAAGAGGGCTGCACAGGCTATTTTCAGAAAATTCATATACATTTCATTTGGCTGTATCTTAAACATATGGTACTTTAATCAAAATCGTTACAACAATTTTTGAGAAAATCGAAAGTTTTGAGAAATATAGTATTTAAGGGGTAGTTTGTGTTGCGGAGGATTTTTTTTTAAATTCTTTAAATTTTAAATACTTCGGATATAGTGTTACCTATATAAATGATTTGGATAGGGAAAGTTAGAAAAAATTAACTTCAAAACATATGGAAAAGGTAAACAGAATATTAAGAAGTAGAACTGTAAAAAAATTACAATGTACACTCGGGTGCAAAAAAGGTATCGATATAACGGGTTGTGTTTTAAATTAGTGAGACATTATTAAAGCAGTTCCTCCACCCCTTACCTAGTTCTAATAACCCAAGTTGATTGGGGGCTTTCGCAGAGCGTTTTTTCGCGATGGCGGATGTGCACCAGATGATAGGTTCCAAGGAGTTTTAGATTATTTCGGAAAACGTAATCATTTCGGTTTTATAATTGTTCTTCTGCAGCCTAGAAAGTTAGAAAAGTAGATGAAAAAGTATGTAAGTCGATATTGGGGTATGTTATCTCAAGAGAAGTTTAAGATGCCTTGTTTTACTGGGAAAACTGGAGTCACGTGGAGAATTTCATGAGGTATTGTCATGCCAACATCGCTCAGACAGCAGAGCAGCGGTACATGAAGCTGAAGGTCGATGGTTCGAACCTTTAATATTGCATTCAATTTTTACTTTCTCTACTACATACAGTAAGTATTGCATTCCACCCAAAAGTTCAATACCGAGATTTCACCGGAAATACATGTTTTGAGGCCTCCTGAATCCCCCCCAAAAAAGCATTTTTGGAAACATGTCCGTATGTGTGTGTCTGTGAACAGCATAACTCAGAAACGAACAGTCAGATAAACACCAAACTTGGTATTTAGGTTCAGTATCTTCCAGAGATGCGACACGAAGGTTTTCAATAAAATTCCCCCAACCCAGTTTACCCTTTACATGGAACATTTTTCGAAAATTTTATTTTTCTCAAAAATGGCTCTAACGATTTTGATTAAAATATCATATTATTAAGATATTTTCATGACAAATGAAATGTATATCTTGAATTTTCTGGGACTGTCTCCAAAAGTATTCTTTATTGTGAACGACTTTTGCATAACTGGTAAACCATAAGAGATAGACAAAATTTTACTACACAAAAAAAGTAGATCGCGTTAAAATACATAGTTTATGTCATATACATTTTTTTGTTGAGGGAGTGAACCATTTTCGAGATATTGCTTGTTGTTCCCTTAAATTTTCTAATACTTATACTTTTTCTCAAATGGAAATTCGTTATTCATTCTTTTTGTCCCGGTAATGCAAAGAGAATGGAATACTCCACATAGCAACCAGCTCTTAAAATATTTGACTATCGCTTAAAGCCTACCAATTCCCCTTGCATCTACAAGAAAATTAGCAAAAAGATCAACATCTCTAGATCTGGCTTAACATGAAGTATATGGAGAATAAGCGTTTGTAAAAATATTTTGTACAAGAGTAGAGAAAGTCATGTGAGTGTGACACAACAGAATTTTTTTATTCTGATTCTATCTTTCTATGGTTAATTCGCAGTTGGTATCATCTTAAATAAGCTTCATTATTAGAGTTTTGTAAGAAAATTAATATAAAGAAGGTTGCCAACTCTTTTCAAGTAAGGTGAAAGTGCTATATTTTGAGAATTTTTTGTAATGCTTTTTCGTTTTACGTAGTTCATTTCGTATAACTCAGTTCCTTACCATGCTTTCAGTGATATATTATATGTCAAAATCTATGTCTATTGCTTTACAAACAAATATTATCAGAAGGGAATAATAATAATGGTAACAACAAGAAGAAGAATAACTATCCCATAATATTCTAACCTATTAAATGAATTAATTCAAGGGAAAAAAATTTTATTTCTCCTAAAAACTGTATTTATTAAACTTTTTTTGTCGTGTCCTTTAATTTTGCTTTGTATGCCTTTGTGATATATTTTTGAAGCTTTTGGTGCTATGCGGACTGCATTATACATTTATAATTAAATACGCCATCTGGTTTGCGTGTCCAGGAACCCCGTTCGTGCCATTTCTTCCACCAGATTGACGCTGTTCTTGGAGGTACTCCATAGCTCCGCAGCCCTCGCCGCGCTATACCCATGCTCATTAAGGACAATAATTTTCGATTTCTCGTTCATTTCCTTTGTTACTTTCAAATGACGTATATAATAAAGATGACATTTTTACAAGGCAGTTTCTTCCAACGACTCTGCGTAATGTTCGTCCTACTTCCTCCCACGGTTTCCTTTGCTCCTGAGCCGGAAATCGACCTCGACTTTTGACAGCAAACAAGTAAGAGATCTGGTGAGAATCTGGTGAGTGCCCTCTAGTCACTCAGGTAAAATAGTTCCGTTTCCCCGCTCACTTTGTTCAAACCAATAAGAGATTAGCACAGCAGTGAAGGTGTGGAACAAATCTGATAAGGGGATTCTGTCAGCATTAAATAAAGAAAACTACTACGGGAAAACAAATACATTGACACGTTTTTTCCCCACCGAATTATACAATTTCCATAAAAATGTAGAAAAGGAGGAAATTAAAACATTTATAAAAACAGATTTTCCCTACTTTGTTGTATTGAGTGTAGGGTGCTGCTAGATATAACAAAAGACTGAAAGGACATACCTTTGAAGAGCGACAGGCTTTAGAAAGTCAGGTAAAAGCAGCAGTTAAATAATTAGAGAACAATTTGATGAACAGACTTTAAACAGTAAATCGATTTGTTAAGAATTATTGAATTTAAAATACTGAAAACAGCACTACAGATCTCGAGGTATAAAGAAGTCAAACAAGGCTCAGAAAACCCTGAAGAGATCTACGAAGATGGACCACGCAGGTTGCCTTCCCCTTGAAATAAAGAAAACAAAAATTCTATGAATGTCCCATGTGTGATAACCTTGAGTGGAATAAATACGCTTTGTATCTTTTTTGTTAAATCTTCCATTTATGTCCCGCCTTTCACATATCAAGTCATATCCACGGCTTTTTACCTTTGGAAAAATTGCTCATAAGCAATTATATTTACTCGCTTACAGTGTGTTAATTTTTGGGTTGTAATTTTGTTTGTTATTACATTAAATTCACACACACACACATCCACACACCCATTCATAGTTTCGGACTCTAGGGAGAATGGGGGATGATTCTGGCTAAAGAAAAATTCCCATCCTCCAGCCGGGAATCGAACCCGGGAATTCCGGATTTGGAGGTTAGCATGCTAACCATCAGACCACATAGACGATCTACTTTACATCCTTGTTACTCGGCAACCTGCAGATTTACATTTATTTGCTATCAATTCAAGCAGGCCATTTACTGAAACATATTTTCAGGCGTTGTCAAGGGCGTAGGTGTTTTCCTTCCGAAATGTCGACCATGTTAATAAACTGGAAGAACATGATACTTCCAAATGTTTCCATTGATGCTCATGTCTGGTTGCAAGGATGTGGCAGATCACGGAAATTACATTTTAAAATGGGTACTAGCGTACCGTGATACTTTGTATAAAATATTATGGTACTGTAACACGCCTGTCAACCGTTCCACATTACATAGTTTTAAATTCTCTACCCAGCAACTGTATTCGATTTGAAATCGATATCGAAGTCGATATCGCAAATTCACAAGAATTTGTTTTGTTCTTCTTTTCTTCGCAGGTTTAACGTCCTTTAACCGAGAACATGTATTAATGGTGAATGAATGTAACGAAATAATGAAATAAGTGCCCAAATGAGCGTGAAGTCCAATAAATTAACCGACATAATATGCTGTTTAGGATAAAGGAAACCCCGGGAAGAGCCTTGTCCAGGTAATTCACACCATTGAAACAACATTCGAATTATCTTTCAGGAATATCTGGCGCGCCAACTAGTCCACAACACAGAAATGGGTAAAATGAACGTTTTAAGACCTCCTCAATGTAAACAAACACTGTGTGTATGTGCGTGCGATAAATTTATGCTATCATAATCGCACCTTTTATGTGGAAATTATATGTATCGTTTACATTCTCCCTTAAATTTGTAATTTGAAAATTACTCGTGCATAAAAATTGCCAAAATGGGCAAGGAATAACGATCAGTTAAATTAAAGAGCTATCAACGTATAAACAAAGCGTAAAAATGATTTCTTAATCCAAATTATTATAATCATTTGTCTAGAAATATAAGTTGCGGAAAAAAATTCTACTGATGCTCACGAATAAACTCTACAGTATAAAATATAGTAGCTTTGGAATATTAGTTTTATCAGATTCTAATGCCTTCATTCCTTTTGCTGGTGTGTATAAATATCTACCCACTTCTGATTTTTAATTTTCTTGCCCGCTATCTATGATAAGTAGCGAAAATATTGCATTTTACCCAAATTTTGATAACGAGATTTCACGGAAATGCGTATTAATGAGGTTCAGTAAATTAAAACAAAAGCACCGCGTGCGCGCCTGTGTCTAAGAGCAATATAATTGAAGAACGAAAAGTCCGATTTATACAAACATACTGAGTCAGATATTCTTTAAGTTTGCCAGGTGAAAGCTTTTAAGAAAATCCCTCCACTTCAAACTACACTATACCCACACCCTTTTTTTATTTCATCACAAATCTTTCTTAACGATTTTGATTAAAATATCATATGTTTAGAGTATTAATGACAGTATCATTCATACTTTGAAGTTTTTAGGAAGAGCACTGGAGTCTTTTTAACTCCGAAACCAGGAGATGCAGGCAAAAAAGTTCGCGAATAAAAAATGCAGAGCTCGTTAAAATATACAATTTTTGTCAAGGTTTTCTTAGAATTATCCATATACAAAAATTTCGCCACTCTTTGCTTGAACTTTCAGGTTTTCTAATTCAATACCCATGTTCATGTGGAGAATTTTTGTTAAAAAAAATGAATATACACAATAAAAATTAATATTTTTAATAACGCTGCAAATTAGAATTTTCAAAAATCGCAAAAACCTAACCATTATTATATGTAATAACTGGCATATCTTTCATATTGTGGATTTTCAAATTTCACTGATTCATTGCCTTCAGTGTCATTTTCTGCAGAAATCTACAAGGAGCATATAATAACATTTGTATATCGTATCATCTTCCAGTATATCCTATATAGCTGCTAAACGATGTATATTGAAACCATTTCTATAATATATGAAGCAAATAGTGAAATAAGCTTTTGTGTAAATAATTTGTATTGTAAATTCAAAAATAAATGGCAGTGGGTTAAAGAATTCGTTAAATTGAAACACAAGATTTTTTCATTATAAAATTAAGGTTCTGTAGGATTAGCCCATAATGAAGTTAACAGAAAAAAAGTTTTTCACAACTTTAGTCAGTGGCAGGGGTAATATATCTATTTTGAATTTGGGACAGTAAATTGAGAGAATTGTTTTGAAAGGTCATATAACTAGATTTATTTTAATGACTGTTTTGAATATGAAGTAAAATATTATATAAAGTATTAGTAAAGTATACATAAATAGGCTGTATTTAAAAATAATGTTTTAAAAGTCATTCAATTATTCTTATTATTTATTTTTTATTTTAAAAGAACATATAATTCTACACGTTTTTTTTAAATTATCATCAAAGAAAACAGTGTTTTATAATAATATTACTTCTTATTACACTATTTAATAAGAACGTTCAAATGAATTTTGATCAACTTTAATCTGAATTTCGAACTTTTAATTTACTAATTTATCATTATTACGTGTAGTTTTTTTCACTAAAAAGTAATATATTGGTAAGATGTGTATCTGAAATACTTGAAGGTTACTTATACTTGATAACATGTATGGTAGAAAACGTTTGCTCACAAATGTATGTGGAGCCAATTCTGCACAGGAGGCTTAGAGCAATATTTCAGGCTGAATTTCAGGAAACCCATCTGAAGGGGCACATTTCCAAATTTCTTAGAGGTGGATACTTGCATTTTAAAGAATGGGGAGTGTTTATGAAAGTTACACTCTGAAATACAAAATACATATATGGACAAATCTGCAACTATTTTTATATTCGAATGAGCAAGAGTTTGTAATGCTAAACAGGTTCACATCGGAACTTAGGCAACCAGCAGGCCATTTGAATATGTCTTGACAGGCCACTACTTAACCCGCGAGCCTAGAGTTGGTCGTCATATCTATGGAATCTTTATGAAATGCTAATTATTAGACAAATTCTTGCGATATTGCTCATGAGGATTTTTAACTAGAAGTTATCTTCTCATTCGTTTGGTCGAATAAATAGAAAGATGTGGGCACTTGCCCGCGAAGATACAGACGCAAATCTACAGACCGAGAGTTAAACAGACCGCTTATTGACGATCGCTAATGGTACACTAGGATGCAAATGTCTTTGTCACTACGTCGTAATCCTGTAAAAATGTCAAGAAGCCACTCGTGTCAGCTGCCACGACCACTGCAAGCAACATTATCTTCTACCATCTCCTAAGATAAATAACTCAGCGAGCCAAGGAAAAAGATAGCGTGCAAAATGGCCTCCCATTGCATTCTCGTTGGCTTAAAACTTGCATGCAGGAAGGAAGACATATAAAGCAACGGGCAAATTATATATGCAGCAGTTGAAATACAAGCATGCTGGTGCCTGTCGTCGTTAATTTGCATTATCTAACCCACGTATTTGTTTTAAAAACCGATGTCTAGAAAAATAAAGTTATATTTACGAATCGGACAATGCAAAGAGATTTTATGAAACGCAGTTTTTTTTCCCCTTTCTTTAAATGCATATTCATTACATATACTTGCTTGAGCACTTGCAAAGCGGTTGAGTGTAAGAGACTAACAAACCATGAGTATTTACTCTTAACTAGTTCAAGCAGCCGGCGTTGCCCGCCCTTTTTAGAGGTGAAACATTGGAGTGGAAAGGCAAAGAAAATATAATTTAATGTATTCTGCAATGTTTCTCTCTCTCTCTCTCTCTTTTGTTTGTTTGTTTTGTATTTTGTTTAGTTTCTTTCAGCTCAAGCACTGGAAGGCTTGTGGTAAAAACCCTTTAAGCAAAGCTGTCCTTGAGGATTCAGCATGAAATTACCCCCTCGGAAAACCTGGAAGACCTCAAATTAACACTGAAACACTGAAGGAATTCCCATTATGATTCATCCTAAAGGTATTACTATATTCTCTACCGTTGCCTATTGTATTTCACCCAATAATTCAATATAGAGATTTCACTGGAAGTACACGTTTTGAGGCAAACATTTTTAGAAAAAGCTCCCTGTGTGTGTGTGTGTGTGTGTGTGTGTGCGCGCGCGCGTGCGTATGTGCGTATACGTGCGTGCGTCTGTGAACAGCATAACCTAAAAACGAAATGCCCGATAACTTGCAAGCTTGGCAAAATTGGCATTAGGTTCCTCATCGTTCAAAGTTGCGACAGGAAGGTTTTCAAGCAAATTCTCCTAACCCAGTTACTGTTACTGTTTACATGAAACATTTTCCTAAATTTCCGGTTTTCTGAAATTGGCTGTAACGATTTTGATTAAAATACTATATGTTTAGGATATTTACATGGAAAATAAAATGTATATCTTTAATTTTCTGGAAACATTTTAAGAAGCCCTCTTCATTCCGAAGGCATTTTGTATAATTTTGTGGTGAATCAACTGGTGAATCATAAGAGGTAGACAAAGACGTATATCATATATAACTAATGAATCATAAGAGGTAGACAAAGACGTACTAAACAAACACAGCAAATCTCTTTAAAACGCACAAATTTATTTCAAATAAGCTTTTTTGTGGCATCAGCGTTTCAGCGATAACTGTTATTATTTTGGTTTCCAATACTTTTATCAATTTCACTGTCTCTGCCACGTACCCAGCAGTAGAAAAGGTGTTGTATTCCACCCAAAAAATCGATACCGAGTTTCCACTGGAAATACACGTTTTCAGGTCCCTGAATAAAATAACATTTAAAAAAAAGATCAATGTGTTTATGTGTAATCTTCCAAGGATATGACACCCCAAATTACCCTTCAAACATTTTCCGTTGTTTGTTTCTGATTTTCTTAAAAATTCCTCTCAATGACTTTGATTTAAATAGATATGTTTAGAATGAAATTTTTATAATTGGTAAGCCATAAGGGATAGACGAAATCTTCGTACACGAAAAATGAAGGTCTCATCATAGCACGCAATTTAGTCAATTGACATTTTTTGTGAAGTTAGTCATTTACGTGAGATACTCCTGGTTATTGGCTTGAATTTTAAAATACTTATACTTTTCTCAGTTGACGTATCGCTCCTTTCTTTTTTTTTCCTTGTTATATGGAAGATTACGCTCTTTAAAAATCTGATTAACGCTTTACCTACAGTATCCTTCAACAAAATATGCACATGTGTTTCGTTTATCTTGATTAACAAGAAATGGATCGAAGAATAAGGTTTTATAAGAATGAGTAGATAAAGTAATGTGAATGTAATAAATCATATTTTTAAGGTGCAGTTGCTGTTCAATTGTTTCTCGCGATGTCGTGGGGAGAGTATGGAATTTCTAGGCCAACATAGAGTGAACCGGCTTTTTTAAACATCTGATTATCAAATCATTCTCCTCTACCCCTCTTTTACTTATAACGAAATGTGCAATGTATTTCTACATAGGTTCATCTTGATTAGCATGAATCAGATAAAAAAATAACCTTTCGTAAGAATATTTGATGAAAGTTATATAATAATAAACGATGGTCGGTAGAGAAAGTCATATGAATGTAACCGTCAGAATTATTATTTTTTTTATAAATGAGTTAATTTAGTTTACCTGATATGTGTTGCTTTTGAAACTGCTCTCGGTATGTCTGATGCTGATTATTGTCTCAAGTGTAAAGATTAAACGTAAATGGAGAGGTAGAAGCAGACGACTGCAAAATTCAATGTCATAGCCGGGATTTGAACCACGGATCTCCCGGTCTCCGTCCGGTTGCTCCAACCACTGAGCTACCATAGCAACATGTTGGCACGCCATTAAGTCTCTAACTGATTCGCATTTTTTTCCCAGTAAACCACAAGGATATCTCAAGTTGTATTGAGATGACATACCCCAATGGCGACTTACAGTTTTTGTAAGTACTTTTAAGTCCTCCTGGGCTCCATAGTTTCAACCACTATTAGGTCAATTAATCTCCTTGTGGTTTACCGGAAAAAAATGCTAATCAGTTGGAGAATTTAATGGCGTACCGGCATGTTGCCATGGTAGTTCAGTGGTTAGAGTCACCGGACGGAGACCGGGAGATCCGTGGTTCAAATCCCGACTATGGCATTGAATTTTTCAGTCGTCTGCTTCTACCTTTCCAACCCTGTCCAACACATGCACAGCTTTTGTGGAAGAACAATTAATTCAATTAAATGTAAATATTTATTTCGTATTCCTATATATAGTTGTGTATGTGCACATGCGTGTGTGTGTGTGTGTGTGTGTATTGCATAACGCACACTTTACAATATTGATTCTGCTATTTGCATGAGACCGGATTTAGTCGTGCTGCCATCTTGTGAGCTATTTTTACTTCCATTACCATTTCACTTAAAGAACGTCGTTGCTGTAGTATGCTTCGAAGTTTGTTTAGTATCGTATATCTACTAAGACACCTCGTTGCGTTTTAATCACTTTGCAGATGGTTCATCTAGATTTGTAGAGACAGAAAAAAGGTCTATCGATTATGCCGACAAAACAAGCAGGAAAATCCTTTGCGGATACGGAATCCTTTTCATCTGTGACAGCTATCATGTAGTAGCGCTATGGACCGTCATTATTCCAGTAAAGTAAGCCAAGAAACTAAGAAAATACTTAGGCTGTAAAATATGGGCAGATTATAAAATGAAGGAGAAAACGTGACGAGTAAATGGTAGCATGGAGGGAAATACTTCCAGCTGAGGCAGGATAAAAGGTGAGAACACGGTGAGGAATTGTCGATGATGGAACCGGATGGCCTGAAATGAATTGAGAGGGGTGGTGTAGATGAATGGACGGACACATAGAGAGGCGAGATCCTGATTTATATTATGAAGGAGTTGACTAATTAATCTTAGTTTACCAGAACCCCGCGCCTCTGTTTTTCCAAGTTCTAGGTGTGTCTTGTATGGTGGCCCAGTAACGCAGCTGTAACAGGTTCTTTAGATCTTCTCATACCTTTTGTGATAACCATGCTTTTTGTAGCAGTGATTATTACTTCGTTTAGGTCTTATGCGGCAAGAAATTTCTAAGCAATAAAGGTGTTCACTGAAATATTACCTTCGACAATGTACTCTCTTACTATAATTGAAAAATATCTACCCTGCTTATTTTAGAAGCAAATGGGTGAAATCATCGGCAAGCTGGCTTGGAAGTATGAACAATGCGAAGTAATATTTATAAAAAATAACTACTAATACATACACCGTCCACTGAATGAAACATTACTGCTTTACCTTTAATGTTTTAATTTTTTCACTAATCTGAACAAAATTAGTTTTTGGTATGATTTATTTATAGAATTTCTCGAATATAATTTAATAAATACTATAAATTTTAGTTATTATCTATGTGTGTAATAAAATTGTTATTAACATGTAAAATGGGTTTCCTTAAAATAAAAAAAAATTCTAAACGTTTTATATCTGTGTGTTTGTGTTTATATGTTACATTTTCACACAAGAATGCTCAAACCAATTGTTAGTAACTTGTACATAACATACCTTAGGTCCTACTTAGGAGTACGGCTATATGGCACCTTAATTACTTGTCGCAGGGGTTCTAATAAGGTGTAAAATGAAAGAAAACTGAACATTTAGCTTATTATTAAGTTTTTTATATAATACATAACACAAGTTTATAAGCACAGTGTTTTTGATACGTTTTGTTATTTGCAGACTTTCCATAGGATGACTGTTTGAGATGTTATACCAATTTGTCGTTGTACGTAAATGGTTATCAGAAGTAAGGGCATAGCATCAATCGTAGTGCAAGTGTTGAAAAGAGGTGCAAGCACAAGTTTATATACCTATTCTTAAACCTTTTGCTTACATAAGTTTTAATTTTCATTAAAATCCCAGAAAATCAGTTTCATTATCTGTTTCATTATCTAAGTTGCATAAAAGAGAGGTTGGGTTAAGGATGATGGAGAGAGAATGGGCGAATCTGAGATATATAAAGAGGAAAGAGAAAGAGAGAGAGTGGAGCGGTAGAGGGTGGAGAGACGGTAGAATCATCGCACATAGCGCACAGCACAAGCGGAAGTGTTGGTTTGATGCTTATAAAATAAAGTAGTAAAATACCCTCTTTGAACCAAAAGTTCTTGTGTTTAAAATCAAATCATCGCTGCAACGAGTTAATACAAGGTATGAGAAGGCCTAACCTCAAACTAAGAGAGATTAACATAAACTTTTAAAATAAAAACAGAATAGTTTGAACGAAAGGAGACCCAATTTTAAATATGAATGATGGAATAAGCATTGAAAGATAAAGTTACTAAAACGACAGCAGATATACGACAAGCCACTACAACTCGTTCATCTTATGAAAGTATTTGTAAAACAAAACTGTGGAAGCGATAATTCCAAAAGGATAAAATAGTAAGAGTGCCTTTATTGGCTGAAATTAAACGTTTCTGTAATTTTATTGGTATAATACGTACTCGTAGTATGAGTGAACTATTAAATTCATAAAACAATTTGCTTACTCTTTATTTTCTTAAGAATATATTCTTAGCTAGTAATTTGCTGTGTAGGTAAAATGAAATAAATAACAAGCTTATTACCTTACAGAGCTGTGACTTAGGCCTGGAACGTTTCCTTCCCAAATTTCCTTTTCCAGTTATTATTTATTTCATGTATCCCCAGTGTCACCGCCTAGATGCCGTATAAAGTAAGAGCAGGCGTTAAAAATTATTTTTAAAAATTTAAAATGCTGTGAACATTTGTGAAAAATTCTGTTTTCTACTACTAAGAATTTGTTGCAACTTACTAGAAAACATATATCGGATTTATTTCAAATTAAATTCCACAAAATGTTGAGAGCGGATTAATTGGTAGGTTATCCACAGATACCGTATTTGCTATTATATTACTATTAGAGGAGAAAATTAAGTGATATGCGCATGACCTCGGATTGGAAGAGGAAATTACAACAAATCTTCATGACCATGTTGGTTATGTTTTTTACTTTCTCCACTACGTACAGTAAGTAGGGGAAGTATTGTATTCCACCCAAAAGTTCGTTACCGAGATTTCACCGGAAATACATGTTTTGAGACCCCCTGAATCCAAAAAAAACATTTTTGGAAACATGTCCGTGTGTATGTCTGTGTGTGTGTCTTATCTGTGAACAGCATAACTCAGAAATGAACAGTCGGATAAACACCAAACTTGGTATTTAGGTTCAGTATCTTCCAGAGATGCGACACGAAGCTTTTAAAGAAAATCCCCCACCCCAGATTACCCTTTACATGGAAGATTTTTCGAAAATTTTAATTTTCTCAAAAATGGCTCTAACGACTCTGATTAAAGTATCATATGTTTAAGATATTTTCATGACAAATAAAATGTATATCTTAGATTTTCTGGGAATGTCTTCAAAAGTATTCTCCATTGTGAACGACTTTTGCATAACTGGTAAACCATAAGAGATAGACAAAATTTTACTATACAACAAATGTAGATCGCGTTAAAATACACAATTTGTCATATACTTTTTTTTTTTGTTGAGAGAACGATTTTCGAGATATTGTTTGTTATTCCCTTAAATTTTTCAATACTTATTTTCTCAAATGGGAATTCGTTATTCATTTTTTTGTCTTGGATATGCAAAGAGTATTAATCTGTGGCAAAGAGAATGGTGCTGCACCTAGCAACCAGCTGTTAAGAGATATGTATGTGCTTAAAGGCTACTGTATTTCTATATTGCCCTTGTAAATATATATTCCCCTTACATCTACAAGAAAATTAGCAATATGATAGAGTCTGCAAATGTTTATCTCGATTAACATGAAGTAGATGGAGAATAAGCGTTTGTAAAAATAGTTTGTACAAGAGTAGAGAAAGTTATGTTTATGGATGTTCTTTAACTGCTATGGGTCTTAGCGTCCCATTCTATATTGGGTATGAAAGACTAGACATTTTGCTCAAAAGCGTCTTTAGAGGTTTCAGGTTCTTTTACGTGCCGTAAATCTACGACACGGGACACCGGCTTTAATTCCCTTCCGAAGGAATCTATGCTAAGGACTTTTACCCTCGAAAAAATCCATCGCCCTCCGCTGGGTTTGAACCCGTGACTTGGGAACTAGACCATGATGATTATGATTATCATTGAAGCACATTACCGAAATACGTTTCTACATTTCAACTTATCAGGTCCATTTTATCTAATATAGTTGATCCCCAAATGAGGTATTTCAAAAGGTGTGAATTATTGAATACTATTTGCTAGAGCACCTAATTTCATTCGATTTTTGAGTATCGATGTTTAAAATATTTGCTCTCTAGTGAAGTAATGTTTGTCAACCGTATCCTTCACCAAGAACACCTGAATACGAAATCAGCTCTTCAGGGATATAGCTGCTAGCTTTTATTTTAAGAAGATTCTTCAGTTTTTCGTGGTTCCAACAAGAGATGATGGTACGGAATAAATTACACAATGTCGTGATAGAATCATCAAGTTACTGTACTCAGGTGCCGGAATATCGCTTTATCACCTAATTCTGAATTCGGACAAGGTTTCTAGGAGCGGTTTTTCGGAGTTTTTTTCTCACCCTGAATGGAGGAATGCCATTACATTTAAGCGTAGATGGTGTAGAGATGAATTTGCTATTGGAAGTCGAGATTTACTCAGTTGTTTCAGCTCAACCAGGATACTTGTTTAAAATTGTCTCCTGGTTCTTTTCTTTTTCTTCTATTTCTTCCTCATTCTGAGGATTGAAAGTGGCCACACTGTATTCCCATCTCTTCATTGGGTCTTCTATGGATAGTTTGCCCTGAAAGTTTATAAAGATATACCATCCATTACATCTTTGCTGATTCCTTTTGATGTCCGGTTATCTTTTCCTGACTATTTGATTCTCCTCGGATGCTCTCATTCTTTTACAGTCTATCTTGTCAAACTTTCAATTTTTCTTAAACATCTCATTTCAGCAGCCTGTATCTTACTTTTACCTTTTTGTTTTAAAGTCCATGATTCACACATGTCAGCACTGGAACAGCCATTGTTGTGTATAACTTAAGTCTTGTTTGTTTACGTGTCGATTTGTACAATATTGTCATTGGAAAGTTGAATCAGACAACGTATAACGCACCCTCTTGCCGCTTGAGCTTCCATGACGAGATACCTACACGCGCATTTAATCAAATTGAAATAAGACAGAAGATTTAATGCGCGAGCAAGAAGATTCTTAGATTTTTTCTTTCTTTCTTTAACATTTTTTTTAAATGACTACCATTTAAAACGAGGAAGTTGTAAATTTTGTGTAGTGAACCCAATGCAGTAGCAAAGCCGGACACATCCAAACGGGATGCAAGTCGCATAGAGCTACCTGGACCAATTTGTTCTAGATATTGCGTTTTGAGTTGCGAAAGGGATACGATTTATCGACTCCTACTTCCTGTCTAAAGAACAAGCTTTTTTGCAAATTTAAGCTCAAAGACAGTGAAATACTTTTTAAAAAATCAGGCATTGCAAGAAAGAGAATCAAGTCAAAGATGATGCTTCTGTGTTATGAAGCAAGGTATAGCTTTGGAAGAGAGGAAAAGTCTGGCTTAATTGCTTATTGATTTCTTTACCACCTAAGTAAAGCATAGATAAGTGCGGTAGACCATCCAAAAATCCTATATAGAAGTTTCACCGGAAATAAAAGTTCTTAGGTCTGACGAATCCTGCATGTGTATGTGTACACTCACGTTTGTGATTAGCAGATCCGAATACGAAAATACCTATGGATAAATATGAAACTTTGTTTTATACTATTCACTATTTAAGTACACAAGAAAAGATTTTTAAGAAAGTTTTTCCACACCAAACTACGTTTTACATGGCAGAAGTTTCGTTATTTATCATTTTTTCAAAAACGATAACAATTTCGATTGAATTTTGTAAAATTCGTACAACTGGGAAATCATAGGGGAGAGACATCAAGCAAGGTGGCGCCGCGGTAACGCGATTGAACATCCGCTGAAAAAGTTGCATATGTGTACACTACCGCAAAAAATTTCTGTCAGACATTCATTCTCCCATTAGTTTTCATAGTTTATCCGGATCAGCAAGCGAATGCTGGGGTGGTTTCTTCTCTACCACGATTTCCTTTTCATCATTTCCCTTTCATTCCGTTTCCTTCTCATCTTTCAGATATGCTTCTAGGATTCGTGGCGTATGGCGGTACCGGACAGATGGCGCTGATACATGAGGAAAGTGTACTTCCGTAGGCACCAGAAATTGGTGGGTCGATCATTGCCTCTCTCTGCAGCTCCAGCAGTGAGACGAATCTTCGGGCTTAGAAATGTTAGGACTTCCGCGCGTCACTAGGACTTGTCTGGTTGCGGCCTGTAGCCTCCTGTGATTCCTTCACCTTATCTCTTCCTCCTGGGGTTTGGTAGTCGCAATAGATCTGTGCAGGTCGCAGCGTGCGAGATGTCTCCCTCCGTTGAATCACCTATGTAAACCTATAGGAGAGACAGAAAACTTACTGCGGTAAAATGTTCAGGTTATTTAGATGCACAATTTACATAATTTTTTTTTGACTTTTCGAAATATGCTACGTAAAGGCCGTATATTACGCAGCAAACACTAGTCATTTTTAAAGCTGAAAGGCGAATGTAGTCCATTAGATTCATACATTTTAAGATGCTTTTAAAGTGAAGTTACGAACTAATCAACCCAAGCCCAAAGATTTACAATTCTGGTTATGACCTTGGCGATGTACAAAAATAATAATACATGAGTTTTCTGCGCCCTGCAATGGCAAATGCAAGACAACATTAGGTCCTGACGGACATTTGCTTCATCCATCGTCTCTTGGCAACCGACAAGAGACATTAGAAGTACAAGCAAACATACTGTGTAGGCCTGTACCCAGGGTACGTCGAAAACATTTCAACTCTCTCCTTCTCTGTGTGCACGAATGTGTTTAATTTTATGCTTGACAATCAAAACAAGTTTTTGTGAATCATATGAAAAACCTTTTATGTCTCTCTCAGTAAAACAAGCAATAGGCGGGCTCATTGTTAATCATGCAGCACTTTTTTGGGTAGCTTGAATGGCAATTTCTCAGAGATTTTGAAGCGGATCTTTAGAAACATTCGAAGTTTACAAAGTTAAAACCTTCTGCTGGTATGTATACAGGGTTAGAGTAAATGCTGTATTAAAAGTGTATTGTATGGCCTAGAAATAAACCTTATTTTCATCTTATATATTCTGTTTCTTTATGTTGTAATATAATAATACGTTTACCTTATTTACTTTTTGGCTTATAAGCAGCACAAAAATGTTAAACCACCTAATTATATATATAAAACAGCGATACGAAAAAGATGGCATTAGAGCTGCGACATCTTCTAACAAAAATCAGTGGCTTTGTTGTTGGAATGAGGCGCAGGAGAACTCGCTCGCCACCAAAGCTGATTATAGTATGCTTGCTTGCTTGCTATACACGCCCGGTAGTACGAATAATGGAGTGAAACAATGAACAGAAAGAGGGTAATTTGTAGAGTTAAATACAAAAATTTGGATGAATCCTCCAATTCACAACCATAGTTGTGCCTAAATCGCATTTGGCGACTTCCAAGTTAAACAATAACGGACATATAATTAACGAAAGATTTGATGTAGCAAAGTTCGAAGGCCCCAGGCATGTCCTTGTAGGGTAGGTGTGAAAGACGTGCTACTTGTGTAGTCAAAACGCATTATGCCTGCTTCAGTGTTTCCGCATGCAGGAATGGGGAAAAGGTTGGTGTGCAAGATGGTGAAAGGAGGGTCTTAGTACCACCTGAAAACCCCTACAAGATTTTTGCGCTAAACGTATCTCCTTTTTATAAATACAAACAGTGGAATAAAACTGTTACGGTATTAAATAAAGTATTAAATGGCTTATATTTAAATATGTTATCGAGAATAATTGTAAATCGTTCCAATATTATAATAATGCATTAGCTATGAAGTCATAGTAATAATGCATGCCCTAAACCAAATGAGTCAAGTAATTCTAAAACCCTTTGCAAACCACTGTTTATTGACCTCGATGTGCTGAGTCCGTCAGTGTTAATTTAAATTCTATTATGAGGTTTATTAATACACCGCAAGAAATCGCAGCAACATAAAGCCCAGTTTTACAAATGTTTCACGTCACAAAATTGTTTATACAACATTAAAGTCAATGCGTTTCTTTAACAGTCTAATCAAACTTGTTAGATACATGGAATTTAATACTGACAAAAATTACGTAAAGAAGAGCTGACATCTAGCTGTTTAAACACTATAAACAATTGTTTAGCATTCTAAATACAACTTAAATAACAACTTTGCTGTTCCGTGGAATTGTTCAGCTCAGTAAAGCCGAACCTTGTTGCCCCTTGTTGCCTTGTTGTAAAGCTTAAACCAAAACTTAAGCCTCGCATAAGCGGCGTCCGTAGCTGAATAAAGTTTCGGCTTATGCTTAAACCGTGAAACCAGCCCTAAGTAAATCAAGTTACCCTAATTGCTTCAAGATTATACCAATAATCCGGCTCTATTTTTTGAGATTTGCCACATATCGATCAGTAAACGAAGTGTGATTGTCGGCGGCGTCAGGTGTCAGGAACTGGAAGGAGAATGAAGGTCCGACAGAACTTTTTTTGCGGTAGTGTACACATATGCAAGTTTTTTAGCGGATGTTCAATCCTTATTCGTAAGAATCAGAACAAGTTGAAGAGTAAGTGCTTTATACTTCCTACGTAGTTCTGATTACAATATCCGCATATTTGATGACTAATTTAAATAACTATGGACATCACATGCCACCTGAAGCATTCATTCTCTCGGCAAATGACATACTGTTTTGGCAGGCGTCCCGACAAGAAAATGACTGCTGTTTGTGGCTGCAAGAGTTACACCTGTTAGTAAGTGTAACACACTGCAGCTTCTGGAACTCATCATATCAACAGTTCTCATCGGATACCTATTGTGATTTATCTGCTTCTCAAAGCTAATGGCGTTTTCACGTTCGCAAGATTTCACCTGTGCACCCATTTGCGCTTATCGTTTGGCTTCTTGAAATATGTTATTGAGTTTCAAAGGCGATGTTACAACCATCATGATTGCTAATGGCAGACTTTACATGGACATACTCGCATCTCTTTGAGAGCACCTTGGAATATACGATATTATTCAAGGGAACCTATTGACATGACACATGTTCCACGCCGTTTTGAATGATCATGCGTATCAGGTAAGAGCGATTATGTACTTTTCAAATGCTTCTGATCATGATAGTCACTTGTGCATTAATATCTGTACCACAATGCGTCGGTGTTTGTTGAATATGTGTATGCAGGTATGTAGTTTTCCTTGGAAGGCATCAGAATAAAATGAGAGCGGGTGGTTATGGTTTACAGTAGCAGACCTAAACGTAAACTCACAAGGAATGTGAATTGCTTTAGACTCAAACATTTGATGTAGGGATTTGGCCATAATAGCACGTCTTGAGGACCGCGTAGCCTAAAAATCTGATGTGTTACATACCGATGACTTTCTCTACCCTGTATCATTTATTAATGCTTATAAAACCTTATCTTACGAAAGCTTATTTTTCGATCTAGTTTATTTTAATCGAGATAAGCCGTTGCAGAAATAGCTACATTAGTCATTTCGTTATAGATACAAAGGCAATTGTCAAATGTTTAAGAACAGGGCGCTATATGCTGGCCTTAAAATTATATACCCTTTCTTGTAATCGCGAGATACAGCTAAATTCTACAAAGCTTTAAAAGAATGACAACTATTAATGACGGATATCTCGTAAATGGTTTATGCCACAAAAACATTGTTTGAAAAAAATTATGTGTTTTAAAGAGATCTACATTTTTTTTGCGGTGCGTTTTCGTCTATTGGTTAACGCTTACCAGTTATACAAGATTATAAAAAATTCCTTCCGAATGAAGAAGACTTACAGGCTATTCTCAAAAAATTTAAGAAAATTCATTTTTCATGTAAATATATTTAATATACGATATTATAACCAAAATCGTTAGAGATATTTATGAGAAACACGAACATTTCGAAAAATGTTCATGTAAAGGAATTTTCTTGAAAATCTTCCTGCCGCATCTCTGGAAAAACTCAAATACCAAATTTTATCCAAATTTTTGTTTCTGAGTTATGCTGTTTACAGACATACGCACAACACTTGTTTGGATTCAGGAATCTCAAATCATGTATTTCGGTGAAATAGTGGTATCAAATTTTTGGATGGAAAATAAACGGAGCTCTTTTGGAAGGGTCAGTAGTACGTTTTGTTTAAATATTCCGTAGGTTGTCGCGGTATCTTTCGTGTTATCTTATTGCTGATTGCCTGTTATTGTTTTACTATTTTTTAATTTTGAGTTCTTTGTCCTCCGGCTAGCTATTATTACTACTCAGTCGAGCAAATCTCTTGAACAGGGTGTGTAAACGGAAAGGAGTTGTTAATAAAAGATAACACTGATAAAATAATTTGTTTTTACAATTGCTGTCACACTTCTTTAATTTCTCATATTTACTCTTGATACACGCCCGACTGAAACTGTTATATTTTCAAATGTAACTATAATCACTTATTTGCCGCACATTATTAATTCGCGTATTTCACATTTTTTAACCAACTTTACGGCGCGAGAGATTCTGTAGAATTGCGCGACGTGTAACCCGTGGATGATTCTATTAAACTGTGCGACGTATAATCCGCGAATGATTCTCTTAAACTGTGCGTTACCCGTCTCTGGCATGGAATTTATACTCCCTCACCCCGATATGCCTAAAGATTATAATCGAGCTGCTATTGGTTAATAAAGCGCGCCAACATTAGCGTCTATTTTTATATCCAATCAAAATTACGAACACATATGCTCTAGGGAAGATATTCCCTCCATTTCTAAAGAAAAGCGCGCTACTCTGACGTCATTTGTTTGTCTCTTATAATTGATAAACAACTCACCCCATCGCTCATTGTTACCCGCTCCTATTGTCAGTTTCAGCGAGGTCGTGTAAACTTATTTCCTAACAATGCTTATAATTAACAAACATCTCAAATCAATGTCATATAATAATGTTAATTTACATTACAATCACTCTGGCATTTACAGTCTTGTGATATAAAATACTGCCACAAGGTGTGTTTCAAAAAAAGGATTCAGAGAAATTAAATACAATTTGTGACGCTAGAAACGTTTTTGTAAATTAATTTATTTTACTTAATTAAAAAAAATCATTAAAACTATGTATCAAAATGACTTCAAATTCGGTACGCGGGTTAGATTTGTTCAATGTAATCAACCCTAAAATATGGTGTAAATTAGATTATAACAAAGAATTTCCGAAACTCTGTAAGCAATTTGAAAATTCCACCATAGGATTTGCCTTAAACATACATCGGTGGTGGTGGTGGTGGTGGTGGTGGCGATAAACGAAACCAACAGCTGATTTAAGGTGGTCGAGTTTAAAGATGATATCCAGCTGGTGAATGCAGAATGTTGGATGCGCCACATAACACAAAGAGGGAAGACAGCAGGTTTGGAAAGAAAGGGGAAGGTAGACAAAGCTCTCTCGCTCGGCCTGCCTGTCTGCATAATTGTAAAGGAAAGAGTTGAACTGGCCAGTCGGGTAGCCGCCCGAGGGGCTCATATTATTTTACGGCAACTGGTAGCTACCATTATAGAGACATGATACCCCGTGCTATATGCGTGCTGTAAACACAAATCATACAACTAACAATATAGCCGAAACCGTAATGATGCCCGCCCCAAATTTTCTTTTCCAACGGCCGTGAGTCAGCCTGGGAAGCTGAATGGACCAACGATCCATCCCTGTCTAACGGCAATCACTGTGTGCAGGCAGAGAGAGTGAGAAATCTGTTCCATAAATATTTAATTAGGACAGAATAGTCCTATCCTACTAATCCTTTTAGTGAGCACATTAGGCATTAGGACATTCTTGTGGGTGTAAACTTCTAGGCATTAGATTTTTAAATGTGGATTTATTCTTTTTATACACAGAAACATTCTCTCTCTCCAGTGATACCTTCCAGACTTTATGGAGGTTAATAAATAAAATATTTAAGAATTCGGAATCAAAATCAGGATTTTTGGCCACTGGACCACAGATGAACATAATTCCAGCGCACAACGCTGCAGCTAGTACTTGACCTATTGCGCCTATGTGACCTCCGGAAGAAAGGAATAAGATGAGAATAGCAGTAAGCACAAGGTTGTCCGTAAGTTCTGCAGATGCGTGCAACCCGGCATAAGTCTTCGAATCCTCACGGACAACCTCGGTAAACGGTTCCCATGCCAATTCTCTGCACAACCTCCGCAGACCTCGCATATCACCGTCCACTGCATCTAACCCTGTAGTCCGAAAATGAAAAACGGTGTCAAAATTAATGGATGAAGAATGCATCCCAGCATTCGTCTAGCGATCAGGAAGAAACACGATTCACCCCTTAGTTAGAATGATTGACACCTTAGATTTCTAAACTGGGACCTCCCGAGTGATTGAGACGTTACCGCATGAGCCATCTCGCTCGTTTAATGATAGGAAACTGATTGCTTAATTTGAAAACATTTCTCTGAGTATGTAACCTGAGTAAACGAAATGGTCGTCAGGAAGCGGAGGAGAATTTCAGCACTTAAACGCACAATCACCTACTGAGGTTCTGGAAACCTCTAGGAGGAAGGAGTAAAGCGAAGAACACAGAGGGCGACCCGACTGGGGCGGCAGGAAGGGTTGACACAGGCGGGGCCCCTAACATCTTCAAATATAACAACGTCCTGATGCTGGCGGGTCCCCTTACAGGCCTAGCTCTCCCAATGGAGAGGTCTGAGGATCCGTTTCACACCGAACGTCAGGGCAGACAGCTTCAGAAAGTAGATCCTACCGCCATATACCTCGCTCGCCGTCCACTCACCTGATCCTTCGGCCTTAAACATAACAGAAAAACTCGGGGCATTATATAATCCATCTCAGCATTCACCCAATCAGGCGAAAAAACCCTGATCAGAGTGGCCATACGCCTCGCTCGCTGTCCACTCGCCTGATCCCTCGAACCTTAAATATAAGGAACTTATGACAGGAAAACTCGCGGCATTATATAATCCATCCCAGCATTCATCTACCAATCAGGCGAAAAAAACCCAAGGTCAGAGTGACCGGCCTAGAGGGAATCGAACCCGGGACCTCCCATACTTTACCACGAAGCCATTGCGCTGGGTTATCAAATGTTTATGCCGATGCTTTCCTCATATTCGTTTGAGCAACGGTTTGTTCCCAAGCTCTCTCATTCATCATGTTTGAACTCTATTGTTCAGATATACTGTCACATGAACATGACGGTATGCACGAAAACAGATTCCGTCAATTAAGTACGAAGTGCGATAAGCAAGTACTTTCTTTCCACGAAGAGACAATGCATATACATGAGGATGATCCCAGCGCGACCTGCTCTTGTGTTGCCGAGGCTCATTATCACAGACTGTATGTGTGTGGGTGACCAGTGACACATATCTTGGTGGTGGTGGAGAGCGTCCTTCCAGTCCACCCCTCATTACTTACTGTTGCTGGACCATCAGTTAGATGGGGATGCTGTATCGTGTAGCCTGTTGTCGCCTTCACTTCTGCATGCACTAGCGACTCAAGTCCTCTTGCTTGCGCTCTTTACTGAGATTTACCTTGGGCAGGACACTCTGGATTACTGAAGGCTTTAGACTCGTAATGTAATGCTTCATATATAGATAGCAACGAAGGGGCCTTTTGAAAGAAAACAATCATTCAAAAAGCACATTCAAAGGTATTCACAGGCAAAAATTGCTCATCATGTTCGAACAATTCAAAAATTAGTTTTTATTTCCAAAAACACTTTGAAACTGTAGTTTATGCTCTCAAGAGTATTTAAATATTCAACACTAACCATTTAAATGTCCATGAGCACGCGGCCTAAATACTTCTAATGTCCTTTACTCAGCTTTGATTTCTTTTTACATCTTTGGGCATTAAAATGTTCCATAAGATGTAGTTTTTAACCAACCAAGCAAGCAATATTCGGAACTTTTAAATTCCCCAGGATGTAACATAATTAATTCGACCAATGCAGGTAAATTGTTACGAAAATTACATTTAAAAGTATAACTTTTTTCTGAAACTAGAACAGTGAAAATATTCTATATGCCAGTTTTTTATATTAGTATTTAAACAAACTTGCGGTAGTTTTATTTTTCACAAAATTATGATATCACATCCGTGAAACTCATGATTAATTAGCATGATAAGTAAAATAAAGTATTTTTTATCAAAAAGCATTAAAGATATGTTCTGAAACTTAATATACGTATAATTATAGTAGAGGAGATGTGAAAAAATCTTGAAAACATTTGGATAAAAACTGCAAGAGTTAGAAATTTCACCTGCAGGTACTTTTTACACCATCAAAAATGCTAGTCTAAAATTATTATTTCTGCCGAGGGATTTTTCTCTATCGTTTTCATTTATCCCAAAAATGTCGATGTAAAGACCACCGAAAATACACATTTTGGGTCTCCTGAATAATAATAGAAAATGTCGTCTGTCTGTATGTTTGTGGATAGCGTAACTCAAATAGAAAAATATAGATCAAGACCACTCTTCATATTTAAGTAAGACATTTAAGGATACCAGGTAAATATTTCAGTAGCATCACCTACCTCAACCAACCCTTTACACTTTAAAGCTTTGATCATTTTTCTCTTTCTCTAAAATATCGGTAAAAGTGCTGTTTAAAACACAAATATTTTATATATTCGTATGAGAAGTAAACTTCGGTTTTGGTAACGTGTCTGACTCGCATTCGGGAGGTCCCTGTTTCGATTCCCGGCGATCGCACATTCCTAACCATAGGTTTTTCGTGGTTTTACTGGGTCGTCAGGCGAATGCTGGAGTTTCTTTCAGCCCCTGAATTTCTTGCCCCTTCATTTTCGTCCGATTCATCATTTCATTCACCTTCACCCGCTAGGTCTGTTTCAGGGTTGGAAGTGTCAGCGGTGGTGATTCGGTACGGCGTGGCAAGGTAAAAGGATGCTCTCTGTGGAACTTTCTCCGTCCCTATGCTTTCGGATAGTTGCCGGCGTAAACACTCCGCCCCTTCGGAGCGGTGTGTTGGACCCTCTGTGTAGGGCGGGTCTGCTTGTTCAACTGTCGGGCTTCCGAATCTGTAAACTGTAGGAACCCTGCCATTGCTGTGCAGCCGCTGGTGTGTCTCACCTCCCCCCCCCCGGGAGCGCCCTCTGGTGCGGACATGGGTACAATATTCTCACTAGAGCAGTGTCGAGTTCCCTCCGATCATCAGAAAAAAAGTAAGTTTTCTTGAATCCCCTGTGAAGGTTTCTTCATTCTTCTTTAATTCTATACCTCGTTGAGGAAAGCGTAAGCGACAGCCAGGAGTATGCTGAGGGAAAATGCAGAGCTCGTTAAAATGTACAGTTGGTCATTAACATTTTTATTTTATTAGGGATTTTCGAAGCATTTATTTTCTGAGGTTGAAGTTTCTTTGATGCATCGTTCGTAAATGTAGGATTCTTAATTTAGGCAAATATTTATCTGAATGACAAGGTAATGGGAAGAATCAGCTTCTGATATAAATAGTATACTCATTATACAAGGGAAGCCTAAAAGGAATAGTAGGTAAAGAAAGTCTTTGAACATTACACACTAGATCTTTTCTCTGGCTTTCTCTAATTCAATATCCACAGAAATAGTTCGAATTAGGTAACATATATTCTGTTGTAGATAAACAGCAGGTTGAAAAAAAACAGTGAACTTATGTACTATAAAAGCACATCGATAATGCTAAACATGATGTTATAATTAATATCTTTGCAAGAGCTCACAAAGAGGAAGTGCTTACATTCAAAATGTACTTAACAAAATTTAAATCTATATCTGTAGATAGTTCTGAAGTTATTGTCACATAAATTTCATATTTTAAGTGCCATGTAACAAGATGTTTGGTCTAATACGATCTGGATAATCATTTATATAAAATACAACAATTATGAGAGGAGCTCAAAGTGTGAAAACACAAAATTAAAGGTGATCCTTCAGGATGATATATTTCATGTAAAACCGTTAGAGACGCTTTTGAGAACCAATAATTTTTTGTTAAGGGTGTTTTGGTGAGGGGAGGTTTCCGGAAAATCTTCAGCTTGTATCCTTAAAAGATTCCCATTGGATTGGATTGCCAAGCGGAGGAGTTTCGGCCCAAACCAGTGAATGTAAATGTTGTACCGACGTTCCACGAGGGGGCGCCCACGAGACGGAGGAATAATTTAAAGGGAGACACCGGGCGGCCGGAACCAGGAGTGACGGCACAGAAATGGCAGGGTCCCTACGCTTTTCAGATTGAGATGCCCCGGCAGTCGTACAGACAGACCGGGCACCCGCCCCACATAGGGTCCAACCCCCCAAGGGGCGGTCCTTATACCCCGGCAACCGGCCGAGGGACGGAGAAAGTGCACAAAGAGCATTCTTTTTCTCTGCCACGTTGCACCGAAACATCTTCGCCGACACTTTCAACCCTGAAATAAACCAAATGGGGTGAAGGATAAATGAAATAAATGGAGGAATAGTTGAACGAAATGAAGGAACAGAAAATTGGGTGACGAAGGAATCCATTCCAGCATTCGCCTGACGATCCAGGAAAACCCCCGAAAAATCCCATGCGAAAGAGTGAGCGGTCGCCGGGGATCGAACTTGGGACCACCGGAATGCGGGGTTTAGACGTTATCACTTGAGCCATCCCGTTCGGCTAAAAGATACACAACTTTAAAATAAAATTAGATGCGCACACAAAACTTCATATATGCGCATGCTTTTTCCTTATTTTCTTGTTTATTTATATATTCTAATATTGAGGATATCAAAATATTTATTTCAGGTGAAGTTTTGATATCCAGCTTTGCAATAGTTTCTCTTCCTTAGGTAAAAGATAACAAATAATAAAGTATTAACAGCGGGAAGTTTAATCATACTTGAAAATATCAGTGTTACGGCCTCGAACCAAGGATCCTAGCTTATTCCTATGCACAATTACTGTAAAAGAAGATTTATCTAAAGAAGAAAGTGTGTGGTGTGGAAATAGGTACAGATCTTTGGCTTCTAATAAGAAATATGTGACATTTCTGTATTCGATCTAGAGGAAAGACACGAAAATTATAGGAAAGTCCATGTGAGTTAACGATTAAGCCGAGGTTTACTTTTACGAAGATATCGTTCCTAAAACTAGCTACACTTTACTACTACAAAGACAAATTTTGCCAAGATAGATAGTATTGATTTAGCTGCGACTTAAACCGCTCTTATCGCAAAGGCTATGTGTAAAACAATACATACTCCATACATACCTGCATAAGTTTAGATCGCCTCAGTACCTCTGATTGCACTAACACTCTCACATACACACACTACAACTAATGCGGGTACAACTCCGTGCTTGTGACATTCACCATAAAGGCTACGTTTACTTTACACGCAGCTTGCTTTTCTTATTTTGTCTTTCTCTTTGTTTGTTTTCTCTTCATCCCTTACAAAGCTGGCACAAGCCGTTGCCGTAATATTACGCAGTGATGGTGATCATTAGAAGCTAAATGGTGATTTTTATGATCCTTTCGGCTAGCGGTGCGATTTATCCCGTCTTTATGTGTGCTCTTCTTAGTTTTACAAGAAATTTGCGTCAACGATTACAGTAAAGTCGAGCGCATGGCTTAAATATCTAGACTTCTATGACCAGCGGAACAGAAGCTAAGTACCTAAACCGTTTTCCGGTTGTAGGTAGCCTCTCATTGTCAGACAAATGGCCTTAGAGTAGCGTTCTGTCCCATAAGATTGGCCTAATGTATTCTTTCTGTATCTTTAAAAAACATGTTTTCTCTCTCTTTGTAACCACTTCTGTTTACTTATTTACTGTAGATGCATATTTTCGCCTGGGTCAGTGTGTGTCACATAGATGGGTTAAGTTGCTTCCTATATATTTATTTCTTTTCTTTATATCTGCAGGTGGTACTTTGGTCGTGGTACTAAATTATTAATTTTGATGTATATGCTGATGGAAATGGAAACTACGAAAACATTGGCCGAAGGAAGTAATTTTAACCCACGGCCTCCTATATGTGAGCTGTCTTGCTCGATTCCCTATTTTATTGCGTTTTTACTGTCATGTTACTTTAATTTTAAAAATAACTGTGGTCCTATGGTAAAATTTTGTGAATTCTTAAGACAAGTTTCTTCAGATCTAAGCTTGCTTTTTTTTTTGTTATTATCATTACTGATGATAGACATACTTACGGATTTATTAAAGCATCTCATGTCTACATAGAGATGAATGAATTTATGATGATGGATGGGTACTTAAATGAGCAGGGAGTAAAAAGAAAGTTGTCTAATATTGTCTTTCAGAATAAGTGTAAACCTGGGGAAAGAAATCTTAACCACACAGTTCACAAAAATCGATTAATACTCTGGCATTAGGAATTACTAGACAAATTTAACATTACATTTTGTGCTCAATTCCTCCTATACTTTTCCTTATTGATTTATTCATGTTTTAATTATTTGTTTCCTCCTAGATTAAAGAAAGTAGGCATGTCTATCTACACAAAGAACATTTATTTTAGTCGATTTTATACTTCAAAGTTTGACTGATGACTACCAACTTGGCTCCCATAAAGTGAGATGTGTGATGGTGTTGCTTTGCTCATCTCTGTGGTATGGGGGTAGAGTGTCATTCAAGAAGTCCAGAGTTCGAATCTCGGTTAGGGTGAGTTACCTGAATAAGGTTTTTTTCCCCTGTGTTTTCCCTATTCCTGAGAAGATAGATGTCGAGTAATTCTAAGCGCTAGGGACCCAGGGCCCATTTGAGCATAATTTCAACCATTCCGTTCATTCACCGTCCGAAATGACCTACTGGGTTAAAGGACGTTATTAATCATCAAAACAAGCAAAAATATGATATCCTGATGGTTAAATGGTCCTTGACGACCGAAGGCAAATTGAATAAAGTAGGAATTTAAAATTGGAATCAGTTAACATCCTATGATAGTGTCATTTCTACTTTTTGTTTCCATTGTATTATTTAGAACAAGTCCTGCATGATTTAAATCCCTTGGAACACCTTAAAACTTAGATCAACCTCTGATGTACCAAACGGTAGCTGCCTATTTTAAGTTACTTAATTGGAATTTCTGGAAGCTAACAAGTTAAAATGTGCAATTTACACATATAAAATTAATGTAGGCATAATATAATTACGTTGTAACCTAGCAGTTGTGCACTTAAATTCTTCGCAGCACCAATTTTAAAAAAAATTTGTTGCCACATACTGAAACGACTTCTTCTACACATTGTAAATTTACACATATACCTCATATGTAACATATTTCATTCACATAAAAATCATTTCAGCTATTAATATTATGCTATTGACGATATGTAAGCAATTGATTGGAAATTAATACAAGTAAGGAATAAGTCCTTAAATACATACAACATTCAAATGTTTATCCTAGAGCCATGGAGGAATAAATTCAGAAGTACCTACGAACTCTTAAGAAGAAGCTCTCAAACACACTCCGTCAGATAATGCATTTAAATTTAGAAAAAGGTAAACATACAACATGGAATATACTCGTATTTCGATAACTGCTCAAGCTACCGCATATTATCTTAGCGAGACGGCTCCGCGGTAACGTGTGAAGCTCGCATTCGGGAGTTCCCGGGTTCGATTCCCGGTGGCCGCCCACTCTGACCATGTTTTTTGTGGTTTCCCCTGGTTGACATAGGCGAATACTGGACTCGTGTATTCTACTATGGATTTCTTCTCTCCCCTATTTCCTCTCAATTTATTTGCATTTTATGTTTCAGATTGACTAAAGGGCTATGATTCGGTCGGTGTCGGACAGGTGGCGCAGAGGCTTCTTCTCGGTCCTGCTAGAGGGAAGCCTAACGAGCCTTCACTGCTGGGACGTGTTTTCCCGGTCCCACTAGAGGGACGTCTCCGAGCGACCCTCTCGTGGCCGGGTGTTCAATCTTGGAACTGTTAGGGAACTCCGCGTGTCACTGCGCAGGCTCGCTCTGCAGCCCATACGTCAGCTTCGTTTCTTCACCTCATCCGTTCCTCCCGGGGGTGTACGCACAAAAGCTCCATTGTGGTGGGGGATCGAGGTGCTAGGTGTGTTCTCCGTTAACTACTCCTATCCCTATTCCTACATATTATCTTTATGTAAATATCTCAAGTATATGAAATCTTAATGGAAGTCGTGAGGGTCAAGAGGTTTCCAGCAAATTATTAAATTTTAATCGCCCCAACATGCACATGGGGGAAGCGTAGCTACATATACCGCCATAGGACCAGGACCTTGATGTTCACATCCCGATGCGTGGGTTTTTTTTGTAACGTATTACACAGATTTCACATCATTCACATTATCTGTGTTTTGTTTAATAAAATAAATGGTGTCCCTACATAACACACATGGGGATAAAAAATTGAGGGGAGATGCTTCACACACGACCTACATCTAAATTCACACAAACTCAGAGACTCAAGCTGACGCTCACAAACACACACACACAAAGAAAGTAACGCTAAACTATTCCCCCTCTCTCTCCACCTCTGGCTAGGCCCCCAACAATGCGTCGTCAATGCGACGCAATAATGTGTCTGGCTTGACAATAGCTACTAATACCTACTAATAGGCCGCAATATAATTTTTGAGA
This sequence comes from Deroplatys truncata, assembly GCA_030765065.1. NCBI lineage: Eukaryota > Metazoa > Arthropoda > Insecta > Mantodea > Mantidae > Deroplatys > Deroplatys truncata. The sequence goes on from CM060980.1 coordinate 99,748,644, forward strand.
AAATAAACATTAACGAAATGGGTTTCATGTAAGGCTAGTTTGTGGTAGGGGTAATTTTATGAAGATCTTCATGTTGCATTGCTGAAAGATGCTGGACTTAAATACGAACTAATATTGATCAGATTTCTGGTTTTTGAGTTATGCTGTTCATACGAACACACACACATCGACCTTTTCATAAAATTGCTGCTAGTGAACCTTAAAATGATCAATTTCAATGAAATATTGTTATAAATCTTAGGTGGAATTCAGTACTTTCTTCCATAGTATGTGGTAGAGGAAGTAAATAAGCTCTATTTAATCATGGAATTATATTTCGAAAACTGTTCATCAGATTCATAAACAGTAACACAAAGCCAAATATAAAATAACGCAGTTGGGCAATACTTTAGAAAACAATTTGTTTCTATATTTCTGCTTTAGTCCCTTTCTCGGTCAACCTATTCGTGATTCATGTCTTCAGAAGTTTCATAATCGTGTTAGTCGCTGTTCTTGCTTATATCTGTTAGGAAAGATGCTACATTGTGTAAAACTCTGGGTATCCCGAGTTAACAACCTTTGTGGCAGTCAGCTGAATAAAGAACATCTGTGTAGAAATTAACAGCAAACATATATTAAAGAACGCATCCGTAAGGCTGTAGTTTAAAAGAAGGTAAATTTTGTTCGCAGTGATTTATTCGACTCCTGGTATATGTAATCCTTTCATTCTTTCGCTCAGCCGATGAAGTCCCGCTAGAAGCGTTTGCATGCAAATTAATACTGCAGCATTTTATTAAGCCTGACAAAGAGAACGGCGAAAGGCTGAAAGAAAAGAAAGGATACGAAATCTCCACCAACAAAAGAGACCAAGTCTATCATAATCTGACAAGTTATTTTACTTAGATTAATATGCGTATTTGTGTCGAGTATTAGAAGCACATGTATTAACAAAACACGGTATGGTTTGTGCTTCGTCTTCCTCGCTTAGATGCTCCGCGAGATAAACTCACACGAGGACAAAGTTGGCGAGTTGTTGGCAACGACTATACCTCTCCGAAATATGTGTAAGTGGAATTAACATATATCATACCCTTCAGGCTACACCAAAGAGCGCCTGGTTAAGAGAATAAATCATTGTAGGTACATAATATAGCTTATTTGCATTAAAAGATTTCAAGTTCGCTGCCATTCAACCCAAAAATTCATTCCCGGATTGGAATATGTATTATTATGGTCAGCAGACGCTGCCATGCCTTAGTCATTTGAATGACACACAATACCACTTAACAAGTTCAATGAAATCTCATTGTGTTTCCTTGGCAGAGGCCTAGATAGCTGAGCTGTATATATAAGCAAAACAGCGCAGCAACTACAAAGAAAAGACAGGGACTGCGAAGTGGGAGAAGCACAAGAAGAAAAACCAGCAGCAAACAAACAGGAGAGTTAGTAATAGTCAAACCTCATTTCCCTATAAGGGCCGACATGTTCTTAGGAAAACCACTTGCATGCTGGACACCGGGACGGCAGAAAGGGTATCCTCTGGATGGGTCAAAATGGACTGTAAAGCATGCCTTATTAAAGCAAGAAGGAAACAAATGCTCAATCTAAACAATACTGCTCCAGCTTTTCTATTTGTGCAAAGCATGATGCTAGATTTTTTTCTGAAAAAGAAGGCTATACATACACATATGTGTATTTAAAACTATCTATGACATACGCGATTGTATCAATCCTCGATATAATTTTTTTTACCCAAGGGAGGGTAATTCACTGCACTTAAGCTCCTCCATTATTCTCATTTTTTCTGCTTTCCTTTTCCTCCCGACAGATATATGAACCATTTATCTTAAAAGGAGACTCAGAACTTAGTTACGACATTTTTTCTGTTGATTCAGTGCTTTTTTTTCTTTTTTTAATATTTACTGTATGTTTTTATGGAAGTAAATGTGTAAAACTGCAGCATAATTTGCCTTAGTCATTGATAATTTTTTGCATTATATATGTTACATATATAACCAATTTTGTATATTATTTTTGTGTCAATAAAATACATAGATAAGGATAATCAAGATTGGTCAAGAGAATGCCTCGTAAAAATTTTGACGAAATCTTCAACAAATCTTAATTTCCATTTTTTGTTCAAGACATTCGCTACACTTTGTATATTCAGAATCTATTTATATTTTCACATTTAAATTCCTGAACACTTGGTCACAATGTTTTCTCCACTGAACACTGTGGATTCTTAATACGTATTTATGTAGAAAAGCTACAAAATTCCAACATAAGCAGTGTTTGTGCTGCTTAGGAATTTAGTTTTCTTAAATGAAATATTTTTGAGTTAATTGTTAGAGTTACTTACACACATATATGCATTATCTTTTAGTGTTAAAATACTTGGATATACACTACTTTTCAATTATTTAAAATGAAAACTATTAAAATACCCATTAGTTTTCTATGAAGAACTCGTGTTAAATGCCATGCTCACACACGTGTGTGTGCGATAAGCACGAAATTACACACTGTGAAGCTTTAATCAAGGCTGGTTAAGGGTTTGCTGCACTGAAATGTTGATACTAACTTCAAAAACTCAGTATTTTTCGTGTTTTGTTCAGAAAAATCTTTAAACTTGTAGATTAATAATCTATTTGTATTTTCGGTCCCCTTAATACTTAAATTCTTGCGCGTGATTTAAATTGTCACTATCCTAGTAAGTTGACAGAAAGTACAGTATTTTTTATTATTTTCATCTTCTACACGATATTGTTTTCATTCAATCTCTTGAAAACTTCCAGTGTTAAAATACGAATCAGCTGGAGAATTTAGTGTCGTGCCGGCATGTTGCCATGGTAGCTCAGCGGTCAGACCGGGAGATCCGTGGTTCAAATCCCGGCTATGGCATTGAATTTTTCAGTCGCCTGATTCTACCTTTTCAACCCTGTCCAACACACGGCTTGTGTGGAAGAACAATTAATTCCAGTGTTAAGTTCTAGAAATCAACAACAAAAAGAATGTAGGGCTGTTTTTCGAACTTTAAGTAGTTCCGTCCTTAAGGCTTTATTTTTAAAGATAAATGTACATAATATTTTCTATTAGAAAACCATAAAGACTGGATACAAATAATCCTTAGTTTTGAAGAAGGTATGTTTAAAAACCAATCCTAGCGTGTATTATTTAATCTTATTAGAATTTTCATCATTGAGTACTTTCCAGAATATTTCTAAAACATTTTTGAAAGATATTATAATGAAATTTTAATACATATGTATTTCAAATAAAATCAATGACATAAATTTCAATTGAATTAATTGAAAACCGTAGAATTTGGTATTTGCAGCGGTTCCTCAATATTTATTTCTCTATGTAGGATCTGACTAATAAAAATTAAGATTTCGGAGAATTAATGCACTTAATGTTTGCTTGTTGACTTTGCCATTAGTTTTCAATTGTAAGACGTAAGTGCTTTAATATCTCTTCTCTATGCAAATACCCAGTTTGGTAATAACCTATACAGCCTTATGCCCCGTCAACTAAAACAGAAATACATAACCATAACAGGAAAATAACACCTTATTTACGGTTCTACAACACTGTATAACTAATATTTGTAAACTTTCAGATATAAATACTTTTATGTTGTTTCCAAAAACATACGGCAGATTTTAGAAAAACTAACCTAAATATATAAAAATATTTTCCCAGCTTTAATCTGAATATTTGCATGTTCACTTCAATTATTTTTGATAAGATACTCTGTAACCACAGAATAGCCAAATACAAAAAGGAAAGTCAATAAAATTTGAAAATACATAGTTTGAAACAAACAACAATTGAAAAAAATGTATTGGCAGCAGTTCCTATTTAGAAATATTTATGGAAGATGTATTTTGGGGTTGAACTTTTAACAACTACTTTTACATGTATATTTTACGTATGAAATAACACAAAATGTAGTAATAAACTTTTTGTTTTTGTTTTTAGGAGGGTTAAATGTTCCCTTAATACCATCCATCTAGTTTATTTTAGAATCACGCAGTTGCTTCTCAGTACTTTCCAAAGACTTTGTGCCCTATCATTTTCAGCTTTGTTACTCCTTCACTCACCTAATACATCTCCATTACTTAAAGATCTCTCTCGCAAGTAAATGCGTCCCTTTTTAGCACTTGCAAGGAAAAAATATAATGTATTTCATTTATCGTAATCTATACATTTCAGAATACCGTAGTCAAAATGTTTCCTCAAAAACGTATGCTACGTATGTAATCAATTTATGTATAGCCAAACATTGTATTTTCTAAAACATTATTTGTATGTTGCCTTTTCACTCAAGTAAAAACGGAACTGTATGCCGTGAAACTTGAATAGTATAACATTAGAGAATAATCTACATCAGAGGTGGCGAAAACGTGACTCGCGAGGCATTTTGACTCACAGGCGCACGTTCCATCTCTGCAACCGCCCGTTTGATTTTCACATGCTGCTGAGTGATGCAGTGCGTGTTGCAAATTTGGTGACTCGCGGAAGGAAGTCGTTTCCGCCACCCTTGGTCTGCATGATTAAAGCATTTTAATTCTTACTACAAAGGGACACGAATTCAGAAGTTCAAATATCTCTTGTTATCGAGATTTCTGAAAAATGTTGCATAAGAAAGAATTGTAAGAGAACTGATCTCGACAACAGTTTTGTTTTATATAGTTTTCAAAGGATGAATATTTAAGAAAATCTGTGCCCGTATTTCGTTACTATTGTTTATGTATACATAAATCAATTAGACATATTGTAATTTTGCACCTGTTATTACAATTTCCTGGCTACCATAGGAAACATTCTGTTCGAAGTAATCCACATACACAGGTTTGTGCGCTACTTAGTTTTTATGAAGTTTTCGGAACATCATAACACACATACTCTACCGAGAGTGTCAAAGGAGAGAGTGAGAGGTCGTCATAGGCGGAGAGTGATAGACGGATGGGATAGGAGAGAGGGAGAGAGGAAAAGGGTGAAGTTACCTTAGGAAAGGAGCCTGCCTTTTTCTACACCCAATACCTTGCCTATTAATTCCCGAAATAGTATTACGTCACACGACTGTGATACACAACATTTAATTGAGCTGTCCTATTCTATGCTAGTAAGTATATATTACTTTCTCTACTACGTATAGTAAGTAGGGGAAGTATTGTATTCCACCCAAAAATTCGATACCGAGATTTCACCGGAAATACATGTTTTGAGATTCCCTGAATCCAAAAAAAAGCATTTTTGGAAACATGTCTGTGTGTCTGTCTGACTGTGAACAGCATAACTCAGAAACGAACAGTCGGATAAACATCAAACTTGGTATTTAGGTTCAGTATCTTCCAAGGATGCGACACAGAAGTTTTCTACAAAATCCCCCCACCCTAGAGTACCCTTTACATGGAACATTTTTCGAAAATTTTAATTTTCTCAAAAATGGTTCTAACGATTTTGATTAAAATATCATATGTTTAAGATATTTTCATGACAAATAAAATGTATATCTTGAATTTTCTGGGAATGTCTCCAAAAGTATTCTCCATTGTGAACGACTTTTGCATAACTGGTAAACCATAAGAGGTAGACAACTACACAAAAAATGTTGATCGCGTTAAAATACACAATTTATGTCATATACATTTTTACTTTCTCTACTACGTATAGTAAGTAGGGGAAGTATTGTATTCCACCCAAAACTTCGATACCGAGATTTCACCGGAAATACATGTTTTGAGACCCCTGAATCCAAAAAACCATTTTTGGAAACATGTCCGTGTGTGTCTGTGTGTCTGTGTGTCTGTCTGTCTGTGAACAGCATAACTCAGAAACGAACAGTCGGATAAACACCAAAATTGGTATTTGGATTGAGTATCTTCCAAGGATGCGACACGAAGGTTTTCAAGAAAATCCCCCCAACCTAGAGTACCCTTCACATGGAAGATTTTTCGAAAATTTTAATTTTCTCAAAAATGGCTCTAACGATTTTGATTAAACTATCATATGTTTAAGATATTGTTATGAGAAATAAAATGTATATCTTGAATTTTCTGGGAATGTCTCCAAAAGTATTCTCCATTGTGAACGACTTTTGCATAACTGGTAAACCATAAGAGATAGACAAAAGTTTACTACACAAAAAATGTAGATCGCGTTAAAATACACAATTTATGTCATATACATTTTTTTTGCTGAGTGAACCATTTTCGAGATATTGCTTGTTATTCCCTTAAATTTTTCAATACTTATTTTCTCAAATGGGAATTCGTTATTCATTTTTTTGTCTTGGATATGCAAAGAGTTATAATCTGTGGCAAAGGGAATGGTGCTGCACCTAGCAACCAGCTATTAAGAGATATGTATATGCTTAAAGGCTACTGTTTTTCTATATTGCCCTTGTAAATATATTTTCCCCTACATCTACAAGAAAATTAGCAATAAGATAGAGTTTGCAAATGTTTATCTCGATTAACATGAACTAGATGGAGAATAAGCGTTTGTAAAAATACTTTGTACAAGAGTAGAGAAAGTCCTGTGAGTGTTTCACATCAGATTTTTTTTGTTGAGTGAACCATTTTCGAGATATTGCTTGTTATTCCCTTAAATTTTTCAATACTTATTTTCTAAAATGGGATTTCGTTATTCATTTTTTACTTTCTCTACTACGTATAGTAAGTAGGGGAGGTATTGCATTCCACCCAAAAATTTGATACCGAGATTTCACCGGAAATACATGTTTTGAGACCTCCTGAATCCAAAAAAAGTATTTTTGGAAACATGTCCGTGTGTGTGTCTGTCTGTGTGTCTGTGTGTCTGTGAACAGCATAACTCAAAAACGAACAGTCGGATAAACACCAAACTTGGTATTTAGGTTCAGTATCTTCCAGAGATGCGACACGAAGGTTTTCAAGAAAATCCCCCCACCCCAGACTACCCTTTACATGGAAGATTTTTCGAAAATTTTAATTTTCTCAAAAATGGCTCTAACGATTTTGATGAAAATATCATATGTTTAAGATAATGTCATGAGAAATGAAATGTATATCTCGAATTTTCTGGGAATGTCTCCAAACGTATTCTTCATTGTGAACGACTTTTGCATAACTGGTAAACCATAAGAGATAGACAAAATTTTACTACACAAAAAATGTAGATCGCGTTAGAATACACAACTTATGTCATATACATTTCTTTTGTTGAGTGTACCGTTTTCGAGATATTGCTTGTTATTTCCTTAAATTTTCCAATACTTATACTTTTTCTCAAATTCCTTATTCATTTTCTTTTTGTGTCCTGGACATGCAAAGAGAATAGAATGCGCCACATAGCAACCAGCGTTAAAATATTTGACTATCGCTTAAAAGCTACCATATTTCCCTTGCATCTACAAGAAAATTACCAATAAGATTGACATCTCGATATCTGGATTAACATGAAGCATATGGAGAATAGGCGTTTGTAAAAATAGTGTGTACAAGAGTAGAGAAAGTCATGTGAGTGTAACACATCAGATTTTTTGTCTTGGATATGCAAAGAGTTATAATCTGTGGCAAAGGGAATGGTGCTGCACCTAGCAACCAGCTATTAAGAGATATGTTTGTGCTTAAAGGCTACTGTATTTCTATATTGCCCTTGTAAATATACATCTACAAGAAAATTAGCAATAAGATAGAGTCTGCAAATGCTTATATCGATTAACATGAAGTAGATGGAGAATAAGCGTTTGTATAAATAGTTTGTACAAGAGTAGAGAAAGTCATGTGAGTGTAAGACATCAGATTGTTTTCATAATGCGGGCTTAAACTGCTTCCTCTTTCAGTTTTTAATGACCTATAGTATAAAAATTCTTTTCTGTCAATTACAAAACTCTATTTTCTCTGCAGCTTCACTGGTTTGCCTAAATACTTGCTTCATGTCGCCGTGTCTGAACTTCATATATGAAGGATAATGTCTGCAAATCATTCTCCTTTTGTGAAATTTAACTCCAGTTGTTCTTCACCGCCTTGTTGTCGTGATCTTGTTAGCAAATTTCCTTTATTTGTTGCTTCTGGGATCAAGTGTAATTAATCGTACGTGTAACAACACGTAAGCCAAAACCTGCATCAACTCGGACTCATTTTGAACAGATATGTTTACATTATATGCTCTCTTGCTTTCTTTATGCTATTTAGTTGTTAGCCACAATTACATGGCAGTTTATAGGCTGGTTCAAACCAAACTAAAGCATAACACAGTTTTAGTTTATGGAAGAAAGAAAATACAATTAATATATTTCCATATTTTATCAGTTCATGTTTTTGTAAAAAAATCTGATGGGTTACACTCACACGACTTTCTCTACTCTTGTACAAACTATTTTTACAAACGCTTATTCTCCATCTACTTCATGTTAATCGAGATAAACATTTGCAGACTCTATCTTGTTGCTAATTTTCTTGTAGATGTAAGGGGAATATATATTTACAAGGGCAATATAGAAAAACAGTAGCCTTTAAGCACATACATATCTTTAATAGCTGGTTGCTTGTGCAGCACTATTCTCTTTGCCACAGATTAGTACTCTTTGCATATCCAAGACAAAAAAATGAATAACGAATTCCCATTTGAGAAAGTAAGTATTGGAAATTTCAAGGGCATAACAAGCAATATTTCGAAAATGGTTCACTCAACAACAAAAATGTATATGACGTAAATTGTGTATTTTAACGCGATCTACATCTTTTGTGTAGTAAAATTTTGTCTATCTCTTATAGTTTATCAGTTTACCAAAAGTCGTTCACAATGAAGAATACTTTTGGAGACATTCCCAGAAAATTCAAGATATACATTTTATTTGTCATGAAAATATCTTAAACATATGATATTTTAATCAAAATCGTTAGAGCCATTTTTGAAAAAATTAAAATTTTCGAAAAATGTTCCATGTAAAGAGTAGCCTGGGATGGAGGGATTTTCTTGAAAACTTTCGTGTCGCATCTCTGGAAGATACTGAACCTAAATACCAAGTTTGGTGTTTATGCGACTGTTCGTTTCTGAGTTATGCTTTTCACAGACACACACACACACACGCGCGCGCGCGCGCGCGGACATGTTTCCAAAAATGCTTTTTTTGGATTCAGGGAGTCTCAAAACATGTATTTCCGTTGAAATCTCGGTATCGAATTTTTGGGTGGAATACAATACTTCCCCTATTTACTATACGTAGTGGAGAAAGTAAAAAAAAATTATTTTTCTCAAAAATGGCTCTAACGATTTTGATTAAAATATCATATTTTTAAGATACTTTCATGACAAATGAAATGTATATCTTAAATTTTCTGGGAATGTCTCCAAAAGTATTCTTCATTGTGACCGACTTTTGCATAACTGGTAAACCATAAGAGATAGACAAAATTTTACTACACAAAAAATGTAGATCGCGTTAAAATATACAATTTATGTCATATACATTTCTTTTGTTGAGTGAACCGTTTTCGAGATATTGTTTGTTATTCCCTTAAATTTTCCAATACTTTATACTTTTTCTCAAATTCGTTGTTCATTTTTTTATGTCCTGGACATGCAAAGAGAACGCAATGCACCACATAGCAACCAGCGTTAAAATATTTGACTATCGCTTAAAACCTACCGTATTTCCCTTGCATCTACATGAAAATTACCATTAAGATTGACATCTCGATATCTCGATTAACATGATGCATATGGAGAATAGGCGTTTGTAAAAATAGTTTGTACAAGAGTAGGGAAAGTGATGTGAGTGTAGCACATCAGATTTTTTTTAATTCAGGGGGCGTAAAAAGATGTATTTTTGTTGTCTTCTCGGTATCGAAGCTTTGGGTGGAATGCAATACTTTCTCCACCTACTAGGTACGTGAGAGAAAGTAAAGATAAATATAGTTTACTGTCTTAAATAGTTCAGTTTGGTGCCTACAGCTGAAATCAGCCTTGAAAACAGTGTAACGTGTATATGCATGAAAGAGTGCGGCAGCTATAGTGCTTGCTGTTGGCAATTTTACGACTTCTGCCATCCTGGCATAGCTTGAATTCGCTAAGCCAAGCCCCTCTCTACCTCCGTTATACATATGTACGTACTTGCCGTTAAACCGACCTTCCTCAACCTACTCGATTCTACACCTCCGACTGTTTAAATTACGCACCAATTATAATAAACCATTTAGCGTTTGCCGTCTGTTCATCTTTAAAAAGCGTGGAAGGAAATAAATCGAGTATGGCTATAGTCTGCGGTCCAGGATGGTTGTCGTAGGCATACCTACCTACAGCAGTCGCAAGTACTTGAGGCAGAGATGCACGCATAAATAAAGCTCTTCTATCTTTCTCACATGCTGCTGCCATGCTTTAAGAGTGACTCCCGTAATTAAAGACTTGAAGTAAGAACAGCTACCGCACTTACAAAACAAGGCAACACAAACCCAAGGAAACATGTAAAGGAAAGGGCAAGGATATTCAGCGGTATGTAGATATAAGCATGTCTCTTTGTTTTAGAGCCAAACGGTGCTATATTTTAGTTACCAGTCAACGACGTTAATTATGGCTCGGATTTTCAAAATACCCGTCCTTTGTTGCACAAGAGGTCTGCCCTTCCCACTCTGGCAGAGGCCTAGGAAGATGTTGGGATTATAAAATAGTTGCTAATGCTGGATTAATTCTCCAGTGGATTACAAGTAGCCAATAGCGTAGCCAAAAACTATTAAGGGGAGGGGGTTTGTATAGGGAACAAGTTTTACTTTCTCTATCACGTAACTAGAGGGTAGAGAAAGTATTGCATTCCACCCAAAAATTCGATACCGAGATTTCACTGCAAATACATGTTTTGAGGTCCCCTGAATCCAAATAAACCCTTTTTCGTAACATATACTTGTGTATGTGTTCTGTGTCTGTGTGCTTATGAACAGCATAACTCAAAAATCGGGTAAGTACCATACTTGGTATTTATGTTCAGTATCTTACAAGGAAGAGACCGAAGATTTTCAATAAAGTGCCTCCACCGCTTTACATGCAGCATTTTTCGAAAATGTTTATTTTCTAAAAAGTGGTCTAACGATTTTGATTAAAATCCTATATTAAAGATATATACAACAAACTGTATAGATCTTGAATTTTCTGGGAATAGCCTTTGAAGTCCTCTTCATTCGGAAGGAATTTTGTATAACTGGTAAACGTTAAGCGATAGACGAAAACGGACTATACAAAAAAATGTAGATCTCTTTAAAACAGACAATTTGTTTCCATTTAGATTTTTTTGCACAAGGTATTTCTTGGATATCCGTTTTTAATGGTTCGAATGCTAATTTCTTGGTCATTCTTTAAAGCTCTTTCAACATTCAGTTGTTTCTCGCGATTGCATGGAAACCGTATGGAATTTTAAGGCTAGCTCATAGCGTCCAATTCTTAAACATTTGACTATCTGTTCTTCTTTGTATCTATAAAGAAATGTGTAATATAGCTTTTTCTGCAGTGATTCATTTGGATTAAAACGGAGTAGATATAAAAATACGCTTTAGCAAGAATAGTAATGCTAATAAACGATAGGGGTAGAGAACGTCATGTGAATGTATCACATTAGATTTTTTAAACAGTTTGTATGAATTCAAATAATAAATATTAATTAATTCTGATTTTAAATATTTAAATAAGCCTATTTTATATTCACAGATTTAGGTGCAGCAATTGGAATTAAATTTAGAATAGGATGTGTGTATTCTAAGCGGCAAATGTGTTGTGGCATGAGAATTAAGTATTTTATATTACTGCTACAAGCCATTTTATTTTACTACAAAGTAAGATTTTAGTCATGTTCTAAACTGGAAACCATTGAAATTTACCACCGGAACGTAAACATACTCCCGGTTTTTTAACATGGTTACCAACGCCATTTCAATTAGAGTTTCTGTTGCTGTCATCTTTGGTCATATTGTCAAAGACTTGCGGCATAAATATAAGGCTACCAATGATACGACTAGAAAGTATCTTGTTCTCACCAACGTAGAGAGGTGCTATTATTTTAGCAAGCTTTTTGATATAAACGTTTACATTTTTTTAGCAAGGAGGGGGTTCCAACCCCTAAAACCCCGCCTCGGCAAGTAGCTACGGATGCTGTTAACACTTGGAGCTTCTTTCTGCCTGTGAATCGTTAAAATTTCCCATTTAAAATGCTTAAAAAGCAGGTTCTTATATGCTGGCCTTGGTATAAACTTATTTAACACGACGTGCATATTTGAGTTATAGATCCTTCTGACGTAAATTCTGTATCTTATGGTTTTCTAATAAAGTTATTAAAATTCAATAGGAATGAAGGTTAATCAAAATCGCTATAGCCCAGAAAGAATTAACATTTCTTTCCATACAAAGCATAGTTTGGGTTAGGGGTATTTCATGAAATCTTTGTGTTCTAAACTCAAAATTTGTTGAAGTTAGGTATTTATCGAACTTTTCATTTTTGAATTTTGCTCTCCATACACATACACCACAAGAGAGGAGAGAGAGAGAGAGAGAGAGAGAGAGAGTGAGAACGAGAGAATTTTCTAAAACGTTTTTTGTTTATGGAACCTGTATACATTGAAATGTCGATGCAGAAGCATTGGTAATCGGTAGAGAAAATAAAATTTCATTTCTGCTCTGAGTTTATTTCTTCTACGTGCGATTAGGTTTGTTCCTTCACATACTTTATATGGCACAAACCTTCTTGGTGGGGAATAGAGCCCCCATTAACCTGGAGATGAGCGGCAAAGTTAAAAGGTACGTAGGGGCCCCCGCAAAGGAAGCAGAGCAACCACAAGTAGGCCACAACGGCCCTTTTTTATTCTACCGTAACCTCTGGGAGGAAGCAAGGGAAGAGATCCGAAGGTCGACCAGGTCCGGGTGACGACGGGCGCAAGCATCGACGGGGTCCCCAGCGTTTCCAGTTCGAATGCATTCGACGCGCCTGCGCCCACCCACAAGCCATCGAACCTCCGGCGGTCCCCCAATAGAGCGCACTCGAGGCGATACCTATCTGAGCAGTCCCGCAATGACATCAGGGAAGAAACCTCCACAGACGCACAGCCACCGCCCAAACCTGCCGAACACCATCGCCTGGTCCTACAACCCTGACACATGACAAGGAAGATGATAGGTACAGGCAAATATGGGGCAGGAAAGTCCTGGTAGAAGATGAACCTACCCCAGTATTTGCCTGACGGCCCGGAGAAACCACGAAAAACCCATGGGTCAAAGTAAGCAGTCACCGGGGACTGAACCAGGGACCTCCCGAATGCGAGTCGCACCCGTTACCGCGGCGCTACCTCACTCGGTTGGAGATAGTCGGAAAATCCCACTGTTGTGCTGCTTACGGAAAACCTACGAGTATTTGTACATTTAAAAACAGATGTAAGTTGGTATTTATACCATGATGCCGCGAAGTTGATGTAATGTAACTTGCAATTGAAGTTTGTCCAATGTGATCTTAGTTTTTAATTCTGCACCGATATTTATTTTCCTGAGTTTCAAACACTAAGCTAGTATGATGCTAGTTGCTTCATAAATGACCACCAATTACGTAATGAATACAAGTGGTTTATATATAGCAAATATTTGTTACAGAGTCGAATAACTTTCCAGTCTAAACCTTTTACTTTTATTATTACAGTTTGTTGAAGCATATTTTCGAGTCAATAAAGCTGGTAAGTTCATCATATTCATAAATGACGTTTTAATTGTTAATTCTAAGGAATCTCTGAATTTTTCTGATTGCTTTTTTAAAACGCGTGTGAAACTTCAAACTTGTATCTTTTGCCCAAGGAGAAATTCTTCTCTGCAAACCCATTCTTTCCTCTTGCTGTTTCTTCTCTTCGTCTTCCTGGATGCAGCATTCATATTCATACATTCTTCTGCCTCGAAAGGTTTTTCCATTCATCAGTCCTAGTGCATCCTTCAGTAATCAATGTCCCAGTCAAATTATTTTCTTCTTTGTTCTGAGTTTGAGTGTTATCTTCCCATTTCACAGGCTACATTCTTCTCCATATCCATATTTAAAATGCATCCACCTACATTCCTCGCTTCGTCGTAGCGTTCGCTTTTCTGTAACCTCATTAATTCTTCACAGACTGTTTATTTTTATATTAAAACTTCCTTTACCACTGTTATCTTATTCTTAACTTCTTGAAAATAGTTCATATTATTACTTATGCGACATCCCAAGAACTTGAAGCTGTTCATCTCGCATTTTTAAGTGTATTTTCATTTAATCACATTTTTTAACAGTTTAATATTAATTTAAATAACTGTTACTAAAGCTGTAGAAATCAAAGTACTCATATTCTTCCACTATTAAACTGTAAAAGCACCTTGAAAGCTAAAATGAAATTAGTTTTCTTGTACCCAAAAGTTTGTGGAAAATTAAAAAACTTGTTTATTTTTTCTTTCATTCCTTTCTTTTTCTCTTTCTTCATTTACGCAGATGATTCAGGTATGTGATGTCTGGAGTAAAGGATCTTAATTAAAGAATGAGTTAGTACATTGTTAAGATCTGATTGTTTAAAATCTCGTACATTGCTTTAGAATTCCTTTAGAGAATATTTATTCTCTGAAACAGCTTTTGCTTCGACAGCGTTTCATCCGGAGTCCCTACAAGAACGAGGAACAACTCATTTGGATGCTGGTGATTGTGCGCTACTCTAGAAGAGCACGTTCACAAGAAGATCAACTGTGATCGATACTGTTACGTTTTCTGCATTGTGCACGCACACATAGTGACAAGAAGACAGATCGCAGTTTTTATAGTCCATCGGTTCTCTTCTCTTCAGCATGTAGCGGCATCGTAAAGAAAAGCGCATGCGCTCTCCGTTTTAGTACAGAAGGTTTACGTGTAATTGCTTAATGCACAGGAGCAAAATAGCAGGAGGTGGTGAGCAAAACAGCATAAAATGGAAAAGACGTCCTCTCGAAGGTTTAATACGTTGTTGGAATACTTCGAGCCAACGCACCATCGCGGAAGTGACTCATGCACAATGAGAGGTGCAGATGCAACTACAATAACAGCCAAGGATATTAATTTTATGAGAACAATGACAGAATACATCCTTATATTGATGAAATTACATATTTGTGTATTATAACAATGGAAAAGTGTATTTGTATCATCCATTGGAAACATGAAGGCAAATACCTCATTGGGGCCGCACAAAAGAAATTCTGTTTGATAATTGATGCTTCGTTACGTAAAAGTCATTAAAAGCATTCGAGTAACAGTTAGATTCCTGAGGAGAAGAGATGAAACGCTCTCGAAAGGATGAATTTTACTTGATTAGTCCTTAAGACGTGGCTTAAACGTAAAATATTTTAATTATGTACAGCAGGGGTCACGAAACTGTTACCCCAAATAACAGTTTAAGTAACAGCTTAGAGGCACCTCCGATTTAAATGTCAATCTTAGTGTACGACCCTAAAAACATAGATTTTTGACTGCATAATAAATTTTGGAGAAAACAATAAATATAAAGAAAATGAGATGGCAGCTTTGTTGCAGGACAAATTCTTTACTCACAACCTGTATATAAGTAGTTGTGGATAATCATTAGAATGATAGCGATAATGAGAATGGTAAAGTTAATAGTGGCTATTAATTGCTCTTTCGTTTTGCCTTCTATTTTTAATTTCATTTAGAAATTGAGTTAGGGAACAGAATAATTAGTAGGAGTGCTAATTCTGAAATATGTTCTTTTCCATATAAGACTGGGAAAAAAGAATCAGATTTGAATAGATCCTGGACTATAAAGACGCTATTTAAATGAGCTATTCTGACATCCCTAAATGCAACTATTTCTTTATGCTCTAGATAAGAATAATAAAGGAGATTTATACCCTTAAACGAATCTATTTAGTGATAGTTTTATTATTGAAATAGATTCTTAACATATGTGAAACACCATAACTTCCAACTTGAAAGAACGATACACTGCAGATTTAGAGATTATCCTTTAGTTAGCTTCTGAAGAATCTACTTTGCAAGTTTTGTGTTAGCAACGCCTCGAGCTGTTGTTGATCTAAATAGGTGATTTCTATTCAGGTCTTCTATCCCTCGACAGTGACCGAATTACAACTCCAAGAGACAGGATGCCCCAGTATTTAGCCTCTAGACATTGGATCTTTTGTTGGTGTTAAGGGTACTTTAAATATATTCGGGTTATCCAAATATCTATCAACAGGACGACACTCCCAATCGAGGTTACAAGATCACTCACAGTGGGGCAGTGTTTTGGAAACAGAAACATTCACTCAAGGGTTACATACACACATACAACAGTTTTCAGGAATGATAGGGGTGGTAAAACAATACTTGTCATAAGAAAAATCTTGGGCGATATTTTTCTACGGTTCCAATATATGTATATCTTCGTTGATTTTCTTACTTCCTTTTTCTCTCTCCTTCTTTCTCCTCCTTCAGGCATCAGATTTCGCGATCTATTGTTTAGATTTGGTACACATTTTTACTTTCTCTACTACGTATAGTAAATAGGAGAAGTATTGCAGTCCACTCAAAAATTCGATAGCAAGATTTCACCGGAAATACATGTTTTGAAGCCTCCTGAATACAAAAAAATAATTTTGGAAACATGTCCGTGTGTGTATGTGTCTGTCTGTGAACAGCATAATTCAGAAACAGTCGGATAAACACCAAACTTGGTATTTAGGTTCAGTATCTTCCAGAGATGCGACACGAAGGTTTTCAAGAAAATCCTCCCACCCTAGATTACCCTTTATACAGAACATTTTTCGAAAGTTTTAATTTTCTCAAAAATGGCTCTAACGATTTTGATTAAAATATCATGTATTTAAGATACTTTCATGACAAATAAAATATATATCTTAAATATTCTGGGAATGTCTCCAAAAGTATTCTTCATTGTTAACGACTTTTGCATAACTGGTAAACCATAAGAGATAGACAAAATTTTACTACACAAAAAATGTAGATCGCGTTAAGATACACAATTTATGTTATATACATTTTTTTGTTGAGTGAACCATTTTCGAGATATTGCTTGTTATTCCCTTAAATTTTCCAATATTTATACTTTTTCTCAAATGGGAATTCATTATTCATTTTTTTTGTCCTGGTAATGGAAAGAGAATGGAATACTCCACATAGCAACCAGCTCTTAAAATATTTGCCTATAGCTTAAAGCCTACCAATTCCCCTTGCATCTACAAGAAAATTAGCAATAAGATTAACATCTCGATTAACATGAAGCATATGGAGAATAAGCCTTTGTAAAAATAGTTTGTACAAGAGTAGAGAAAGTTATGCGAGTGTAACACATCAGATTTTTGTTTTTTGGTGTTCCTGTGCTTCTTCATCTCAGCTGGGATTTTAGTATGTATTTCTGTATGCTTTCTCCGTTCTTTTCTATTTTCATTTAATTCTGCATTGTTGGATTCATGAAGTTTAATTCGAATCTTATTGCACCGTTCTGTAAATTTAAATGCCAAAAAGCCTTTTAAGATAGATATATGAGAAAATTTATTTGCTTATCTATGACTGGTAGAGGATATATTATTGCACCAAAACGCTGGATGTCAAAATTTCCCCGAAATGCAAGTTCTGAAGCATGTGTGTGTGGATGTATGTGAAGGACAGGACTGAAAGATGAAAAAGGCAGATTGCACAGATTCATGGTGTGTGGTGTTTCCAAATTATTTTATACGAATTCAGCGCAGTAATTTTTTTATACAATACCAGAAAATGCGGTGTAAATTTGTTTTGATCTAATGGAGGAAAGAGATGTCAAAGTCAGAAATTAACAATGTGTTTAGTGAATTTCCTAATTAACATCTTATACTTTCCATCTTCACAAAATTATTTCTCCGTCAGTTTAAATCATAGGTCGGTGACATCATTGGATATTACTTAGGTAAACCAAAAAAAATTGCTCTACTAAATGCGTATAAAATAATGTGTAAGCAGCATACATAAAAAAATTCAAACAGTGATGAAATTTTCAAAGCATTAAAAAACTAGTTAAATGAAAAATATATTTAACATTCAGGAACACGCAGATTTAATTATCATTTTGTAGATAGGGAAAAAATTGCATTCCACCCAGTTTTTCAGTGGTAAATACATGTTTGAGGGCCCTGAATCCAAAAAGCACAGATAAAGGTCCATGTGTGTGTGTCTGCCTGTGAACAACATAATTCAAAAACGAAAAGCCGATAAATATCAAAGTTGTTTTTAAATTCAGCTTCTTTACATGGAAAAATTTTCATTATTCTTTTATTTTCTCAAAAATTTCCATTAAGCTATCGTATGCTTAACATGTTCATGGCTTATAAAATGTATACCTTGAATTTTATGCAAATAGCTGTGAACTCTTCATTTGAAATGCATGTTGGGTAGTTTTGTATATATAGTAAGCCTTAAAATAGACAAAAACTTAGTGCACAAAAACTCTTGATGTCTTTAAAACACCCAATTAGTTTCAAATAACTTTCGTGTGGCATCGGCCATTTCCGAGATATTCGTTATTATTGCTTTGAGGTTTTCTTCACTTTTTTAATTTCTGGCACCATTCCGATACTTCACAGGACGTCATAGAAAGAGTTTGGAATTCCAAAGCTACCATATAGCGACCCGCTTTTCAAAGATCTGATTGCTACTTCAGACTCTCTCTTGTATCGTTGTGAAATAAAACTAATTTTGCAAGCGTTTTTCTCGAATATCATAAAGTAAATGGAAACACGTGTTTTTATAAAAATAGTTTTTGGATGAATGGGTAGAGAAGGTCATGTGAACGGATATTAAAATACCTTTTGGATCTAGTTTTCCCGGGACAAAACATAAAAAACTCCACAAGCAGTTAAAGACTGTATTATTTAGGACGAAAAGTTCATTGAGGCTGTAATTTTATGGTCATTTAAAAATTATGGGTGTCCGACTTGGAAGTAATTACGAATGTATGGAGTTCGTCGCTAATGTTCTGATAAAAAAAAGCTACTCAAGTAATCCATGCACCACAAAATATACGAGTTTCGGGAAAGTGCCTTAATAACAATTCCAAAAGACTTAAACGAGATACAAAAAGAATTACTTATAGTCTCTGCGAGGAAGAAAATTAACTGCATGCCTTATGATAAGAATCGCCATTTCATAATGAGAACTTGTTTCAGAAAGCCAACTCGAGATAGGGCAAGAGGAGAGAGAAGAGAAAAAAGACACACACATACAGCGAAGAGAAGAAAAATATTCGTGTCGTCGGTCTATTACTGGAAGCACGTACTTCACCAAATATTTTTCCCTCCCTACCAATAGATATACAAACACGCACGCCATTACCACTACAAGTTAATACAACATATGCGACTCCTCCCTCTACACCGAAATAGTAAAGGGGGTAAATAAAGTACGTTATATCTTTTTGTAATTAAAAAAAGCTCAAATTAAAAGAGACAAGCTTCGATCTTTTCATTATGATTTTGTTTTTGTTGGAAGAGCATGGGTTCGTGTGATATAATTGTCCCACCCATCCGTCTAAGGAGCAGTGGTTGAAGATGGGAGTCACGATAAGCATGGCCCCCGCTACTAGGAAGAAAACCAATCAAAACTCGATCAGCAATTTCCTAGCGGGAGGATCAAAACAAAACGATCCATTAATTACAAACTTCGTCCTGTCTCTTTCTAACTCATTCTCTATCTTCCTCTTTTCTTTCCCCTTTACCGCTCTTCACGGATGCCTCTGACGTTGCTTCATGCCAGGAAAATATATCTGACAGGCATATAACAAAAGTGTCATGTATTTTTCCAAACACACTGTAAATGAATCCAGTGCTTCTGTTGCAATTCCTGGATCACTGGTTTTGAAGAAAATGACATTCTTTCTCCATTATAATCAAATTTAGGCTTTCAGGTCTGATAAACGAGGATGCCGAAAGCTTCTACTCCAGAATGGCTTATAATTGTATAGCTGTAGAGTAAAAGGTCAACATCCAAAGTCACCAGCCAACTTGAAGTGAAAATCCCTCAGGATGTACTTCTGGAGTTTGCTTGTACAACCTACTGCTTTCTTTTTGGACTAAAGTGCCAGTTCGCAATTCCAGTTGAGGAAAACTTCGTGAAAGCAACGTCGAAATGCGTAGGATCACTCGTGTTGGCTGATGCACTTCTGATTATGGAGTACTCTGAAAGATTTGCGATATGAAACGTTTGAAAAAATAATTGATACTAGTGTCTAGAGTATGAGAGACACTTGCATGTTTGGAAATAGTTTATGGCATAAACGAGAGACCCTTCGCCTAAGAAAACATTATATGTGACAATAAAATCCTATCCGCATCATTAATTAATTAAATCATTCATTAAGTTATTTCTTTTTACTTGGAGGTTAACTCCATTAACCGGGTAGGTATATCGGACGATGAATGAAAGAAATGATTGAAATGATTCTCAAATGGAGCTTAGAGAAACCCAACATTCGTCTTCTCAGGATAAGGGAAATCCCCGGAAGAAATCATATCAGGTAACACCCTAACCGAGATCCGAACTCGGGACCTTTTGAGTGTGTGTGACAGACGCGCCATTCCACACCGCAGAGATGAGCATTTCTTTCTTTTTTGTGTTAATGCAAAGAAAATATAATTTCAAAACCATGTAGTGGCACATGGTGGCAATTATTAATCTATTTTGCTCTTGTTTCGCACTTAAGGCCGTAAGCCACATGCGTTTCAGTCGCAAATGAAAGCACAGTTTTCCGAAAGACGCCTCTATGTAGGTAACATATATAACCTCGCCTGAAACTCATTTGCACCGTATACTCTATATTTCTCTATGTCGTACAAATTGTCTCGCTTCATAATATTTATACGGAACCAATCGCACAAAATTTGCGTAGCTCCAAGGGAATATAGCGTTTCAAATGTTCAAACTTAGGCCACAATACTTCATTTGATCGAAATCACTTCTCTTCGTTTGCCTCAGTTTTAGCCCAGACAATCATGTTTCAGCAAAGTTTTTTATGCATTTGAACCCCCCCTCCTAAAAAAGACAATTTCTTACACAGCTTTTGAAACAATTATCATTGAAAATCTGTCCTCAATATCCCCGTGACACCTGTGTTTATAGCAAGGAAAGACAGGGAAGGTT
Source organism: Deroplatys truncata (assembly GCA_030765065.1). Taxonomy (NCBI): domain Eukaryota; kingdom Metazoa; phylum Arthropoda; class Insecta; order Mantodea; family Mantidae; genus Deroplatys; species Deroplatys truncata. The sequence continues at coordinate 99,769,771 of CM060980.1, forward strand.
TGTTATTTATCCTTCGTGGATATAGCAACGTGGTTTTCCTTATCCCCTGAAAAAGATTCACTCATTGCCAGATATTCCTTCAAATATTTCTGATGGGGGTTGTAAAAAACCAATATCCAGAGGTAGTACAAGCTCTTAGTTGAAGAGAGACCCTAAGGGTGACCAAATCCGGATGATGGCCGGCGCAAGTGCGAACGGGGTCCCTAATGTTTCCAGGTTGAAGGCCTCCAACGCACGTATTGCGCCCCGAGCCTCCGGAGAGTCCCCGAAGGAGCGGCCTGCACGAAAGCACCCAGAGGCACATATCCAATCGGGCGGCCCCTGGACGACGTCATGAAGTCACCTCCAACCGCAACCAGCCGAACAGCGTAGCCTGGTCCTGCAACCCTAAAACGGCTGACAAGGAAGATGATAAGTGCAGGAAATGAGGGGCAGGAAAGTCGCGGTAGAAGATGAACCAGCTCAGCATTCGCTTCCGACCGGGTAAACACGAAGAACTCATGTGCCAGAGTGGGCGGTCGCCGGGGACCGAACCTGGGGCTAATGCGAGTCGCACACGTTACCGCGGCGCCACTTCGCTCGGTGCAAGGAAGGGGGAGTGTTTATATTTTATATTCTGACGCAGAAACATGAGCATGGGACAAAATTATTGAAAGCACTTATTTGGTAGTGGAAAAGAATGTAACGTACGAGATAAAGAAAATAAGCAATGAAGTTGTTTTGGCAATAATGGCGAAAGAACAACAATACTGAAATCGGCGAGGGAGAGGAAAATGGTTAGGCCGGAACGTTGCATGGAAAGAAAGTGCTTGCTGAAAGGTACAGTAGAAGGGATCTTTGGATTGGGAAAAGGGTGCGGATTAGAATAAGGCACCAGATGGTACACAAAATTGAAGAATGGAGGTGTCTGGTTTGCAGTGAAGACTGTCCAGAAAACTATGATTGATTGAGTGATTCGTTTGTCGTAAGCTTCTTTGTTGCAAAATATACACAAGATATTTCTCGAAGTAAGAAACCACAGATCACAGCGCATTCATTAAGCACAGGATTTCAAAATGTCCACCAGAACAGCTTTTATGCCACGATTTCGTAGATGTAACAAGACTGATAGCTTCGGTTATTCAACTTCTAACATGTCTGAGCAAAACATTTTCCTGGGAAGTATCCAGCATCCATTAATTAGGCGAAAAATTCACAAGAAGGGCGGAATTTGTAAATGACGGCGTATAATGGTGGAAAGATAGCCATCTAACAGCTGCGGATCCAGTTAATCCAGCATAACCAATGGATAGTGTCTTCACGTGTACATAGTTTGATTTTTACAAATCACATTATATAGGCAACATAGGAAATACCCAACCCAAATGTTCCGAAAAAAATAAAAACATCGCCACGCGCGCCTGCAGAAACAGATTTCTTTGTTTCGTTTATTTGTCTTAAATAATTATACTTGGTGTGTAGGAACGGTGTCGTTTTAATTAGCTTGTATCAAAATGATTCATGTTGGTCTTCAGCTAAGTCAATATTGTTAAGTGTCAATTTGTGGTCCACATTATGAAGAGGAGGTTATTGTAATATTTAATTGTATCTCATTACAGAGCATTTGAATATAACATTGGTACCAGGCTGCTTGTATGTGTGTTTAAAAAAGACATGGAATTTTGAGGGAATTAAATTAAAACTCGACCTATTCCTACAAAGCTATTAATGAGCTTTGTTCTCCGTAATAGAGCTTTGGATGCTTAGTGTTATGAATTTGTAATCATGATTTTCCGCGATTTTCCACTTGTATCACTTTACATTTGTTAATAGATCATGTGAAAGTAGTTGGTTATTATTTTCTAGAATATTAACATTTTTATGCGTTATTTTTGGCTTAATATTTTATAACTTAATCATTTACCAAATTTTGAAGGGTCATAGCTTAATTTTCCCACTCAATCAAGTGTACCCAAATATTAGTTCCTTGATAAATATGACAGTTCTTTCGCACCCATAATAAATTATGTTCAATAGAATTGTATAGAGAAGCCTTAGGAAAACAATTCCAGAACAAAGAATGTAGGCTCAGTGAACAAAGAATGCTGAATTACGGACTGTTGAAATAATTGCAATTTGGTGCTAAACTGCCCTAGTCGTCTTTATCATCATCGTCGTCGTCGCTATCTTTCATGTAGTAAGCTTCTTGTTGCCTGTTACAGATTACAGGCACCGAGTCATAGACTTCCTATCAGTTTATATCCCAAGAAAATTTCCGATAGCCTGTTATTTTTCTTACTTTATGCTTATTTAGATCTATGTTAATTTAAATTTCAGCATTTTAAGACATTTCAGATACGTTCATTTCTCTTCTGATGTATTATTCTGTGTTCTGATATTAAGAATCGTATTTTATTTATTTGTAGCTTGTTCATGGTGTTTCATTACCATTTAACCCAGTTCCTTAAAGCAACAACCACTGGCATTATAACATCATGGTTTTATTCTGCAATGTTCTTGTGTTTTCGTCTAAATTTTGGAGCCTTTGTGCTGTCTTTGATGCCATAAAATATCATGTCTTTAGTTTTGCTCATTGATATCAGCAAACAGTATTCTTTTGCTATTTTGTAAATGTTTCATATCTATTTACCTGTTAGTAACTTTAACTTAAAATAATCTGCAGCATTTCAGGGTAAACTCATACATGATTGGAGGCCGCTGTATTGGATTGCTATCAGGAATGAGATTGTTGTTCTATGTTATTGGCAGTGTTTGCCTTTTTCAGGCATCTATCAGCGACGTGCTTATTCTTATGAAACTTTGCCCTAAAATATGACCCTGCCCATGTATTTCTTATACCATATGTGATGAATATTTTGGCATTATATTCTTATTGGAATAAGCTTGGTTTAAACTAATAAAGTTACAATTCCAAATGATATTTATTTTTCCAAAGAATAATTTAATGTAGCTAAGGTTTCATGTATTAGGTTCATTTTATTTTTAACTAACAGTATACTAATCCTGCTTGTCTTATGCACAGATTTTTCTACCATTTTTTCCGGGTTTCTAGTTCTGTCTTCCTCTCTATATCCGTTTGATTCTTCCAGTATCTCACCCTCTGTCCCTCCTCCCACTATCACCGCTCTCTCTCTCTCTCCTCTCTGTGCAATTCACATATAATGTTATTTTCTAAACACTGGTAATAAAATTAGCTTTCCTGGATTAACAAAAATTAAAAAATATAGAAAAAGGTTTAACAATACTCATATTTTTGGCTTTTCCTTATGCTTTTAATGCGATTTAAAATACTTGTTACCCTCTCTACCACTTAATTAGGAGGTAGATGAGGTATTGCACTCCACTCAAAAACTCGATATCGAGAAATTCAACGGAAATGCGTATTTTGATGCCCCTGAATCCAAAAAGAATCATTTTTAGAAAATGGTACGTGTGTGTGTGTGTGTGTGTAAACAACATAACTCAGAAACGTCCGATAAATGCCAATCTTGGGGTTTACGTTAAGTGTCTTCCGAGTTTGCGACACAACGATTTTAAAGAAAATTCCTCACACGCAATACCCGAAGATTTTTTCGAAGTTATCAATTTTCTCAGGAATGGATCTAATGATTTTGATTAAAATACCATACTTAAGATATGTACATGACAAACAAAATGCATATCTTTGACTTTCTGGAAATACCTGTGAAGTTCTTCGTATTCGGAAAGAATTTTGTATAATTTTATATAACTGATAAACTTTATGAGATAGACGAAAAACGTACTGCACAAAAAATGCAGATACCTTTAAAACATCAATTTATTTCGATAAGCTTTTTGTGTCGTCAACCATTTTAGATATATTCGTTAGTATTGATTTCAATTGTTCAATGCTTTACAATTTTTCTAAAGTCCTATTGCTTTCAGTTGTCTGACTCGATGTTATGGAAAGAGTATAAAATGTTAAAGCCATATCGTTGGGCCTTTAAACATGACTATTGATATGGTTTGCTCTATTCCCCTTGTACAGAGGGTTGTTTGCAAACTATGGTAACAAACTTAAGACCCCCTTACCTTGTGAAAAACCACGCCTCCACCAGTAGTGATGTTCTATTTGGCAGCCTTTAGCTTGAGCTATCAATCTGCAGCACAGCTTCCACTGGCGCAAACTGCTTCGAAATACTGGGAAGTTTAGTTTATTCCATTCCTCTTGGCCCTTTCCAGAGACCACCCAAAGTTCGCGGCCTAGTGCTTCCAAGGGCTCTTTTCAGTAACCCAAATTCACAAAACTCCACCGCTGATGCATAAGATGACTTAACTCGGATGTTGCTGAAAAGTATGGAATGTATTCTTATTTATCTCTGTATGTTCTCCAAAAATTTGTAGGCTTGATGCCTTATCCTGATGCAACCAGACTTTATTTACTTCGGCACCATAGAGAGCAGGGATTTCTGTATGGAAAATTGGTATCACGACGTTAGTCCGAGTTGATTTTCCCATTTTTATGCACACAGCGAATGATTAATTTGCCATTGTAACTGTACCTTGCTATTACCATGAAACCACTGGAGAAATTTTCCTTGGTTTGCTTATACTAAATTTCGAATTCTTATTCTTCCATTGGTCGATAATATATAACTCAGAATTTGTTGCACTCACTTAGATAAACATATGCCTCATCTAAAAAGACAACAAACATCTACTTTTCACCAGCTAGGTATCGTTCATACAACTTTCTGCTGTTAGTAGCACGTTCTGAAATGTGTTAGGCAACAGCTTGTATAAGCATAAGTGCTTATGGCACTTTTATAGATTCAAATCCGGGTTGATTATGGTCTTCACAGTAGTAACAGAGATTCCTAATTACAGTGCAACGGCCCTCTGAGTTGTAGGATTTAGTCTAGGGGCATGGGCCTTCACCTTCCAAATTATCTCCGGGGTGCGACTGGTCCCAGTCGTGAATTTACCTGTTTCTTGCCCTTTGAAGTAAATCCTGGTGTGGCCTTAGCTTTTTTGTTGAGTGCACATGAGATCACTTTCTTGGATATGGTAAAACCACGCCTCTTGCACTGCTTAATAATCTTAGAATACAAGTATTTTGCAACGGAAAGGGCAATGATGTACCCTTATCAGAGTAGTTCTATTTTTGACGCCATTTGATACAGCAAGAACAAGAGCACACAACTGAGTAAACAGTGATACACTCATACTGCTGAACTTTCATTCGGTTCTACGTGTTTCAGTGCGAAGCTATTGTGCTCGTCTGATATTGTTACCATAGAGTGAACAACCCTCCGTACCTATAACGAATTGTGTAATGAAACTATTACTGCAACGGTTTGTCTCCATGAATATGAAGAATAGATAGAGAAATACTCTTTCGTAAGAATAGTTTGGAGAAACTATATAAAATAAACGTAATGTGCCGAGAGAGTTATGTGAAAGTAACGCATAGATTTTTGCTCATGGTAACGGGGTTTATCTACACGAATAGTAGTAACAAAGTTGTAACTTCTTAAATATTCATCTTATAAAATGTTGTAACTAATAAAACTGATTAGAAATATATGTTAACAACTTTTGTTATGTAGTGTGTTAGAAAAAAAAAATAATTTTTCGACTTTTTTATCCATCGCGCATTAGAGACACCCCAATGGAGCAAGAAATTAAGATGTGATATAGTTTTAAAACATACATGTATTATATACAAACATTTCAAAAATTGCTGCCTCTGCCTTCAGGGTAGCCATTATGTCCGCTGATATCAAAATTAAAAATTGTTCATGAAAATCCAAAATTACCAGAAACATTTCGATTAAAGTTTTATAATAGACAGGATATATTGCACAACGGTAATGAATGTTTAAACCACAATGAAAATAACAATCCACTTTCCGCACCATTACCTACGCATATGTCTTTAGTGTTTTTATGGGAAACATCCTCCCCCATGGGAGTGGATGCATGTTAAGTAATTCCGTTCTTGTATAACGCCGCTTTAATGCCTAGGTCAGATCGCGACAGTTGTTTGTAGATTCTCTGATTACATAATTCAGTGTCAGGAGACGGTCTTAGTTGCATAGTCACTTTCTTGCACCAGATGATCACAGCTTAATGTTTATTGGAATCAGTGCTATGAATGCGCACAGGTACCACAGACCTTCCAAGTGCGCTCCATCAGCACTATGTTTGCTTGCTCGTTATAGATTGTTTTATAACACTGCGAACTCACAGTACTGTCTTTTTACGGTTACTGAACCTGAGACCTTCACATACGAACCACTAACACTACCATCTGACTTAGCTTGCTCATTAGAGATTATTTTGAAAAACTGGGAGCTTACAGTACTGTCTTTGTACGGTTATTGAACCTGAGACCTTCACATACGAACCACTAACACTACCGCCTGAGCGGGCTTGCTCGTTAGAGGTAGTTTTAAAAAGCTGGGAGCTTACAGTACTGTCTCTGTACGGTTACTGAACCTGAGACCTTCACATACGAACCATCAACACTACCGCCTGAGCTAGCTTGCTCGTTAGAGATTGTTTTAAAAAACTGGGAGCTTACAGTACTGTCTCTGTGCGTTTACTGAACCTGAGACCTTCGCATACAAACCATCAACACTACCGCCTGAGCTAGCTTGCTCGTTAGAGATTGTTTTAAAAAACTGGGAGCTTACAGTACTGTCTCTGTACGGTTACTGAACCTGAGACCTTCACATATGAACCATCAACACTACCGCCTGAGCTAGCTTGCTCGTTAGAGATTGCTTTAAAAAGCTGGGAGCTTACAGTACTGTCTCTGTACGGTTACTGAACCTGAGACCTTCACATACGAACCATCAACACTACCGCCTGAGCTAGCTTGCTCGTTAGAGATTGTTTTAAAAAAATGGGAGCTTACAGTACTGTCTCTGTACGGTTACTGAACCTGAGACCTTCACATACGAACCATCAACACTACCGCCTGAGCTAGCTTGCTCGTTAGAGATTGTTTTAAAAAACTGGGAGCTTACAGTACTGTCTCTGTACGGTTACTGAACCTGACACCTTCACATACGAACCATCAACACTACCGCCTGAGCTAGCTTGCTCGTTAGAGATTGTTTTAAAAAACTGGGAGCTTACAGTACTGTCTCTGTACGGTTACTGAACCTGAGACCTTCACATACGAACCATCAACACTACCGCCTGAGCTAGCTTGCTCGTTAGAGATTGTTTTAAAAAGCTGGGAGCTTACAGTACTGTCTCTGTACGGTTACTGAACCTGAGACCTTCACATACGAACCATCAACACTACCGCCTGAGCTAGCTTGCTCGTTAGAGATTGTTTTAAGAAACTGGGAGCTTACAGTACTGTCTCTGTACGGTTACTGAACCTGAGACCTTCACATACGAACCATCAACACTACCGCCTGAGCTAGCTTGCTCGTTAGAGATTGTTTTAAAAAGCTGGGAGCTTACAGTACTGTCTCTGTACGGTTACTGAACCTGAGACCTTCACATACGAACCATCAACACTACCGCCTGAGCTAGCTTGCTCGTTAGAGATTGTTTTAAAAAGCTGGGAGCTTACAGTACTGTCTCTGTACGGTTACTGAACCTGAGACCTTCACATACGAACCATCAACACTACCGCCTGAGCTAGCTTGCTCGTTAGAGATTGTTTTAAGAAACTGGGAGCTTACAGTACTGTCTCTGTACGGTTACTGAACCTGAGACCTTCACATACGAACCACTAACACTACCGCCTGAGCTAGCTTGCTCGTTAGAGATTGTTTTAAAAAACTGGAAGCTTACAGTACTGTCTCTGTACGGTTACTGAACCTGACATCTTCACATACGAACCATCAACACTACCGCCTGAGCTAGCTTGCTCGTTAGAGATTGTTTTAAAAAACTGGGAGCTTACAGTACTGTCTCTGTACGGTTACTGAACCTGACACCTTCACATACGAACCATCAACACTACCGCCTGAGCTAGCTTGCTCGTTAGAGATTGTTTTAAAAAGCTGGGAGCTTACAGTACTGTCTCTGTACGGTTACTGAACCTGAGACCTTCACATACGAACCATCAACACTACCGCCTGAGCTAGCTTGCTCGTTAGAGATTGTTTTAAAAAAACTGGGAGCTTACAGTACTGTCTCTGTACGGTTACTGAACCTGAGACCTTCACATACGAACCATCAACACTACCGCCTGAGCTAGCTTGCTCGTTAGAGATTGTTTTAAAAAGCTGGGAGCTTACAGTACTGTCTCTGTACGGTTACTGAACCTGAGACCTTCACATACGAACCATCAACACTACCGCCTGAGCTAGCTTGCTCGTTAGAGATTGTTTTAAGAAACTGGGAGCTTACAGTACTGTCTCTGTACGGTTACTGAACCTGAGACCTTCACATACGAACCATCAACACTACCGCCTGAGCTAGCTTGCTCGTTAGAGATTGTTTTAAGAAACTGGGAGCTTACAGTACTGTCTCTGTACGGTTACTGAACCTGAGACCTTCACATACGAACCATCAACACTAGCGTCTGACCTAGCTTGCATATTATACATTGTAAAGCCTGAAACTTACAGTGCTGTCTCTGTATGGTTACATAAGTTGTAAAGCGGCACCGAAACGGGTAGCCGAGATCGTTAAGGCACGGACTCATGAGCCGGAGGACCACGGTCAAATCTGGCCAACATCGTCCTCCTTAATTGAGGTTCTTTCCAGGTTTTACACCGTCCTCAAAACTAACAAATGCCGGGGTATTCTACCTTGAACTTAGACCTATAACGTTTCCTTCCCAAATCTCCTTTATCATTTCATGCATCACCAGTGTCCACCGCCTGTGATACCCCATGCACTAAGAAGAGGCCTTAAACACTACTAAAGAAAATATGATGTAATGAATTCACAGGAATTTCTCTAGTCACTCTTCTACAGGCTATTCATACAAAAGCTTAGTCTTCTAACTACTTCTTGTTAATACGGATAAGCTTTATTATTCATTTACACATTTCGCTGTTTATAAGAAGAAATACTCTAAGCTAAAGCGACAGTCAAAACCTTACAAAGCCGGTTGTTATGTGATGGTTTTGAAATTCTGTTCTCTTTGCATTGACACGAAAAATAAAATGAATAGCGATTTCCAGTTGAGAAAACCATGAATTGTTACATAAAAGTCTCATGTGATACATTCACATAACATCCTGCACCCTCTATCGTTTATTAGTCGGTGTAAAAACCTACTAATACCGATTTCTCTATGTACTACATTTTAATCCAAATAAACGTTTGCAGAAAGAGCTTCATTACTCATTTCGTTATATATACGTACAAAGAGAACAGCGACAGTCAAATGTTTTAGAAACTGGGCATTACACCTGACCTTAGAATTCTGTACTCTTTTCATGTAATTGCGAGAAACAACTGAATGTTAATAGGACTTTAAAAGAATGATCAAGTAATGAACAATTTGAACCATTAATAAAGAACATCTCAGAAATGGCTTATGCTATCAAAAAACTTGTTTGACATAAATTGTGTGTTTTTAAGAGAGATACAATTTTTGTATGGTACGTTTCGTGTATTACAATTTAGCAGTTATACAAGATTATAAAAAATCCCTTCCAAATGAAGAGGATTTCACAGGTTTGTACCAGAAAATTCAAAATATACAATTTATTTGTCATGTAAATATCTTTCATATATAGTATTTTAATCAAAATTGTTAGAGCCATTTTTTACAAAATAAAACATTTCGAAAAAATCTCCCAAGTAAAGGGTAGCTCCGGGTAGGGAAATTTTCCTAAAAATCTTCGTACCTCATATTTGGAAAGTACTGAACCTAAATACCAAGTTTTGTGTTTATCCGACTTTTCATTTTTAAGTGATGCTGATCACAAACACACATACAGATGGGCATACAGTTGCACAGACACACACTGACCTTTTTCCAAAAATGATTTTTTTTTGGGGGTTCAGGGGATCTCAAAACATTTCCTGTGAAATCTCGGCATCGAATTTTTGGGTGGAATGCAACATCTTCTCTACCTACTATGTTCGTGGTAGACAAAAAAAATCAAACGAATAAAAGAATCTGAAATGTTACATTCACATAACTTTCTCCACCCTCTATCGTTTATTAGTGAATACACAAATTATTCTTATGAAAGTACATTTTCCTACTATTTTATTTTAATCTAGATAAATATTTCCGGAAATACTGCATTACACATATTGTTATAGATACAAAGAGAACAGCGATAGTCGAATGTTTAAGAACTGCACGTTATATGCTGGTCTTATATTCTATACTGTTTCCATGACTCCAGAAAGAATTGGAAATCGGTAGGAGTTTTAAAGCATAGCTAAGTTTTAAACAATTGGAGCCATTAATAATGGATGTCTCCGAAATGTCTTATGTCAAAAAGAGTTATTTGAAATAAATTGCGTGTTTTAAAGAGATCTACGTTTTGTGCAGTACGTTTTCGTCTATCGCTTAACGTTTACCAGTTATAAAAGATTATACAAAATTCCTTCCGAATGAAAAACACTTCACAGGCTATTCTCACAAGATTTAAGATATAAATTTTATTTGTCATATAAATATCTTTAATAAATGGTATTTAATCAAAATCATCAGAGCCATTTTTTAGAAAATTATAAAATTTTTGAAAAATGCTCCATTTAAAGGATATTTTGGGATAGGAGAGTTTCTTAAAAACCTTCGTTTCGCATCTTTGGAGGATACTGACCTGAAATACTGTTTCTTACTTATCCAACATTTCGTTTTTGAGTCATGCTGTTCACACGCACGCGCACACACACACGCGCGCGCGCGTACCTTTTTTCTAAAAATGCTTTTTTGCGATTCAAGTGCCTCAAAAAATATTTCCGGTGAAATCTCGACATAAGATTTTGGGTGGAATACAATACTTCCCCTACTTACTATAGGCATTAGAGAAAGTAAAAAGGCTATGAAGTGTAAACTATTTCATCAGTTTGCCTAATAATGGAATTTTTGTAATAACGTTTCCTTTATGAGTTTGTTATATATTCGTCTTGTTACTCGAATTGTCTGCGTATTCCTTTGTGGTAAAAGCAGCGCTGATAAAGCTTGCAGGGTGTCAAATCTTAATAGCGTGTTACTTCAATGGAGATTTTGCTATTTTAAAGCGACGTTGACGTTTGAGCAAAGCACGAAAAGTTCCAGGAATTAACATTAGAGTATGTTTAAAAAGTTCTTTTTTGAGATTCCGTTAGCAACATTCCTGTGAAAGTGCTTGGTGCACGAAGCCACTTATTAGTTTGAAGCGCCCCATCTTGGAGAAGGAAGTTACCTGTGGAAGCCAAGGCCGATAGATTAGAGGTGAGGCGTGCTGCCATATCACAGACGCGGAACAAAAAACTGTTTTTTCCTGACCCTTTTTCCTTACCAAGTTTCTTCTGGTCTACAATCCAAATAATCATTAGGATGGGTGCGTGTGTGCCAGGGTTTCGCATTTAATGACGGTTCAGAGTGTGTCATTGCTGCACGGGCAATTTCTTGGAATCTAATTCTCTTTTTCATATTCTCCCTTTCTTCACCCTGCGGCCAGTCCCACCCTCGATTTTACCATCCCTTGCTTTTTATATCTTAGAAATTAGTCGGGGAGCGTCTATGAAAAGAATTATGCTTCACCCCCACCAATTTTATGTTCACCCAAGAAGAAGGAAGGAAGTATAACTCCGAATTATTCTTTACAGCGTCCCCAAGCCGTTTATTTTTGATTCCTCCCAAGTTTTTTACATTTAATGATGTTTCTTCTATTTCTGTTCTTCCGATCGTTCTTTTCTTAATGACTTATTTGTTCCTGCATCAACTAATTTTATTCCCTATGGCCTTTAATTGCTGTAACCTCTAATCATATTTTATTTGTATAAATTACAGGATAGACGCTCTCTGTGTTCGAGTGATCGGTATTCTGGCTTCTAAATTCAAAGGTCTCGGGTTTGATTCCCGGCTGGAAGGAGAAACGTTTCTTTAACATATCATTCTCTATCCTCCACAGAGTCCGAAAGTATGAATGTGAGATTGAATGTGTGTGTTTAATAGTAACACGGATTTAAAAACTCAGGTTTTAAAAAACTGCAGTTCAAGGAGTAGCAACACCATTAGTTGTTTCTCAAGTAAACGCCCCCATATGACCACAGAAGCTAAATGGATTATATAAATAAAATAACAGTAACTGATTAAATAGTATTTCCAGAAATTTGGATGTCGAGAAGGAATAAGTGTATGAAATTTACAGAAACAATCATGTCCTGATTTGAAGTGAGGGAGAAAATGCAATGTGCAACTATCAGGAAGAAGAGAAAAAATTGACAGAGACAATGAATGGGGAGATATTCACCAGATGACATACCTATTTCATTGACGGAGACCAAGAGGAAAATGAATAAGAGGGAGAAATGGGTCAAACTGAGCTTGCAGTGGACCTTCCTTGGTCATACTCATAGACTATGGCTGACTATTACTTGCCTAAGATTGGCTCGCAGAAACTAATGAAACGAACCCAAACTATGACGATTTGCTAATACCTTAACCCTAGCCTCATAGACTCGAAGCACATATGTCATTATGCTTTTTATGTAAACTCATGAGCATTTGCAACACACAATTTTACACAATATTTTAAATCTTGATTCTAACGTTATATTTAGCTTATTCTGGAACCTTACCAACTCATTCTTTCCGCAGTAAATTCTGCCTTCAACAAGCAGGTCCTATAGCTCTAAATTATCAACAGATTGGTAATTTCCTTATTCGCATTCTTAAGCAGAAGAATAAATGCAGTAGTGATTGGGGAAGCTCAGAACTGCGTGATTAATGTGTGGTAGCCAGGATGACTAATTAATATTAAGTTAAATCGTTGCAAATAAAATATTTTCGGAGCAGACATTCAAATCTGATAAAGCAGAGGTGTAGAGTTCAAAGTCATATGTTTCAGTGATGGCTTGGTAGTTGTTATTCTCATATAACTGAGATTTAAAACTCTTAAAATCATCAAGAATGTGCTATGGTTTGTAAAATTAACTAGCTGCTAATACATATTTCGACATTGTTTAGATAAGTACCACTGACTCCTTCCTACCAGATTCTTTTATTAAATATTGTTCTTGGTGACATATCGTGGCCCGGCGTGTGTTAGGTGTGTCGTTATGTTTCGGCTTCGGAGCATTCGAATAATACCCTGGCTTCCAGCCTACATCTGCAAATCATTTGCTGCTTACTTTACAATAAAAATGTGAGGAGCATTTAAGTGCTATAATCATAATTTCCTTTACTATCCGATTAACTTAGAATTGGTGGAGAACCTGTTACTCCCATCGGAACTTTTCAAAAAGGAAAAAAACGCAATGATATATTAAACTGTATTTATTGCAATTAAACATTGGATAGCATCTAAACTTATGAGATGGTTTTAAAAATTAATCTAGCAGTTAACTGTTGGAATTTCCTCTCCATCTGGGGAAATCCCCGATATATACATGCAAGTTAGGTTTTCGAAACGTCATCAATGCCTAAACGTTTAATTAAAAGAGCTAGTGTTACACATACTATAATTAAGGTAATAAAGGTTATCAAGTTATTCAGTGGATTGTCAAACCAGCGTATAAATGAAATTTCCACGACAAATATCGAGCAACATCATTGCAACACTGCAATACGTTTTCTTCTTTTTTAACTGATTATCGTCCTCTTTATAGGACTTACAACTCCAAGGACTAGAGGCCAATGCCTGTCGAGGAATGAGCAAACTCTGGATCATAGCATATTCAGGCTGGGTGATGAGTCCAATGCCTGGTATGACGATGAAGAAGAAGGAAATGAAATGCAGTGATGAAAGGGACGATATGAAAATTCGCGGATCAAATTATTCAACCCACCATTTGCCTAGCGATCGAGGAAAACTGCGAAAAAAAATCTTCGGTCAAATTGGTCGGTCAACAGGCGTAATCACCTGAGCCTTCCCGCTCGGTTCACTGTAATACAAGAAGCAAAAATACCACATGCGACAAATTTTAATTGCCTTTTAAGATTTCAAAGAAGGAATTCTTTGACAATGTTGTAATTATCATCTCGTGCTGGATGGCTTTATTTACAGAGAAACGATAGCAATATCTACTTCTGTTATTGTACATTAAATGTGTGTATGGGGTAATCTCGGAAATAACTCAATCTATTACCTTCTCTACTACGTATACTAAGTAGGGGAAGTATTGTATTCCACCAAAAAATTCTATACCCAGATTTCACCGGAAATATATGTTTTGAGAGCCCCTGAATCCAAAAAAAGCATTTTTGGAAACATGTCCGTTAGTGTGTGTCTGTGAACAGCATAACTCAGAAACGAACAGTCGGATAAACACCAAACTTGGTATTTAGGTTCAGTGTCTTCCAGAGATGCGACACGAAAGTTTTCAAGAAAATCCCCCCACCCCAGATTACCCTTTACATGGAACGCTTTTCGAAAATTTTAATTTTCTCAAAAATGGCTCTAACGATTTTGATTAAAATATCATATGTTTAAGATATTGTCATGACAAATAAAATGTATATCTTGAATTTTCTGGGAATGTCTCTAAATGTATTCATTGTGAACGACTTTTGCATAACTGGTAAACCATAAGAGATAGACAAAATTTCACTACACAAAAAATGTAGATCGCGTTAAAATCCACAATTTATGTCATATACATTTTTTTGTTGAGTGAACCATTTTGAGATATTGCTTGTTATTCCGTTAAATTTTCCAATATTTATACTTTTTCTCAAATGGGAATTCGTTAATCATTTTTACTTTCTCTACTACGTATAGTAAGTAGGGGAAGTATTGCATTCCACCCAAAAATTCGATACCGAGATTTCACCGGAAATACATGTTTTGAGAATCACTGAATCCAAAAAAAGCATTTTTGGAAACATGTCCGTGTGTGTGTCTGTCTGTGTGTCTGTGTGTCTGTCTGTGTGTGTGTCTGTCTGTGTGTCTGTGTGTCTGTGAACAGCATAACTCAAAAACGAACAGTCGGATAAACACCAAACTTGGTATTTAGGTTCAGTATCTTCCAGAGATGCGACACGAAGGTTTTCAAGAAAATCCCCCCACCCCAGACTACCCTTTACATGGAACATTTTTCGAAAATTTTAATTTTCTCAAAAACGGCTCTAACGATTTTGATTAAAATATCATATGTTTAAGATATTGTCATGACAAATAAAATGTATATCTCGAATTTTCTGGGAATGTCTCCAAAAATATTCTTCATTGTGAACGACTTTTGCATAACTGGTAAACCATAAGAGATAGACAAACTTTTACTACACAAAAAATGTAGATCGCGTTAAAATACACAACTTATGTCATATACGTTTCTTTTGTTGAGTGAACCGTTTTCGAGATATTGCTTGTTATTTCCTTAAATTTTCCAATACTTATACTTTTTCTCAAATTCGTTATTCATTTTTTTATGTCCTGAACATGCAAAGAGAATGGAATTCGCCACATAGCAACCAGCGTTAAAATATTTGACTATCGCTTAAAGCCTACCAATTCCCCTTGCATCTACAAGAATATTAGCAATAAGATTAACATCTCGATTAACATGAAGCATATGGAAAATAAGCGTTTGTAAAAATAGTTTGTACAAGAGTAGAGAAAGTCATGTGAGTGTAGCACATCAGAATTTTTTTTATAATGCTTTCACTATTGAAAAAAAAAACTGTTCTGCCTGACGAACATCACCTTTAAAATGTTGCCAATGTTTTAAAACTGATTGTTCAAGGTGTTTTGATATTTTCGTCACCAACTTTTAATTCCGTTTAATTCAATATGAATATCAGGGAATTTTTTGTCACTTTAATGCTCCTATGATAGATTTTAAATAATTTCCAGCCCAACAAGGTAAATGGGGATGCTTAAAGCCTTTTTAAAGATTCACTATTGAAGAAACAGTTGCATATCGTGTTCATATTATCAAATTTCCCTATGATTTCACTGAACTCTGTTATCAAGCATTATTTCTGGTATATTTGGACAAAGCTGACTGCACTGGAGTTTTAGAATCTGACAAAGTGATGTACAAGTAATACGATGGCCATAACTTTTAAAAACCAACTACTATAGTTAAACAATTATATTATATGACAGGGCAAAAATCTTAAGTTATCTTACGACTTCCAAAAACCATCCATATCCCCTTTCCATCATATAGTACATTTTTAAAAGTACTTTTGCAGTATGTTTTAACCCATAACAGGTAAAACTATAGCGCACAAATTTGTACGTTTGAGCTATACAACATGAAAATTAAGGATGGTTTGCAAATTCAAAATACCGTATTCATGCACAAATTTACCAATTTGACTAATCTGAATAAACCTTACAATTTGGTAAGAGTGACATTTGTAGGCTACCCACAACATTCAAAGACCACCCGTATCCTCATTTTCAACTCCTTACTTATGTAATACATCTGGGCAATACCGCGTAAGGCAGTTAGTAAACAATGTAACGAAAGCAAACGCAGTGGATTTCTTCAACCCTTGTAGAAATAGTGAGCATAAGCTAAGGGATCGTGTGCAGGGGTCTTCCCTTGTACCTGCCTGGCGGCTCCAAAGTCAATTACTATGGAACGATTCTTCGTCTACCTTGCCTGCACCGTTTTCTTCCCCATCCACTGTATTCACTTTTACCTCGTCACTCAATAATAATTTTAGAATTTGCGGTAACACCAATAATGCAACATAAACTCTCTCCTACACTTTTGGAAATTTGGGAAAAGATAAACCCAAGTGTTAGTGACGTTTAGCATTATTTCACAGGATTTGAGCAAAGGTTTATCCAAAGAGTAAGTTGATTTGTCGCTTCCATCTACTTTTGTATTACCTAATGTAACTTTACCTAAACTTAATCTCGAAATTAGTTTTAGTGATGACACTGCACTTTTGAAGACAATTGCAATACTTTTCGTGTCTCCATTCTAACGAGAATCACCTGCGTATTTTTAAAAAATTAAAGTAAGTGATGTCATATGGCGACTATATGGTATGCATACTGAATTGCTGGAGTGATAGACTACTTAGAGCTTTTCTTCAAGGAAATGTTGACAATCCATATCTCGGTATAGTAAGTTCGGAAAATTGTAACATTATATAGACATATGACTTCTTTATGAATTAGAATATCTCTGAAGTAGATATATGCACCTAAATGAACTGAAAACTAATTTTACAAAACAAACGTATGATGCAACTTTTTGGGAGATTGAATGTATGGACACTTGGGGCATTCCTCTTCTTAATGGGAAAGCGTTGTTTTCCTACAGATTTTCATGAACATTTTTTTATTGTCGAGTGTAACCCTGCAGACTGCAAAGTGCCAAAATCTTGTTCTAAAATAAAGGCTGTGGTACTTTGCCCTCACCTAATGAACTGGCAAATGGTGCAGAGCAATTCTACACTTCCCCAATCATTTATCTGTATAGGAGTGGAATACAGAAGTTTTAATGGCACATATTCAATGAAATCCCATTTGATGTAGAAGCTGTTCTGAATGCAACTCAAAAGCTTCCGGGCGCAACTCTTACGTACTGTGATTCAAAAACCACAAATTCTGAACTGTCAGATGAATTTTATGTGAATCCTTCCGATGGAGTGGACACTTTTGAGCCAGATGAAGGAATCTAGTGATTTTGGGCAATGGTTTTCTTGTGCGATGCTCACAAATGCAATAATGAGTCATTTTATAAAATAGGCTCAGTAACTTTAGGGCGCAGGTCTCGTGTTAGGTGATCCTAAAGATGCATGTGAAAGAACTGATAAACTTATTGCAGTAGTAAAGTCAACTCATGAAATGACTACTTAAAGCTCAGATGTAGCAGAGATTCTGCAGGTAACACCCAGTAGCTGACAGGCGCTGCGCTTCCGTGCGTTGATCTTAAGGACACAAATACGGGACTGACAGACGAATGTGCTGAAGTCATCCAATGAAACGGACCCATGTAGTCCAGATGTATGAGCTCTTCTGAATGGAACCCAGTAGTTTTTGGGCGCTTCTCTTGCGTGCGGTGAGCGAACTAGCGTGGCGAGGAGCCCTTGAAAGGTGGCTAGGAATCCCAAGGAAAACGGGCGGGTCAGACTCGCCAGCTTTCGTGCGAGACAGACAAAGACGGACAGCCACCTCAGTGGAGCTGAAGACAGAGAGGGAGAATATGTTTCAGTTTTCCATCACTCCCTTCCCTCAGTGGCGTACATGCCTACGGGAACATTGCTTTATGTCATTGGCCACGTAAACCTAACCTTTCTTATGGATTTGCGTACATTCGCTTAGCGAGTTAAACCTTCAATTGTTGCAAAACCAGTGACGTGCAACACCTAAGCTGCTTGATGCGCAAAGATTCAATAACAAGATATTTCCATATTAGAGATGTGCCATAAGTCTCTTAATGTTTCACAGGCGCTTGAAAAATGAAGCGCGGTTCAGAGTCGCACGACTCATCGGTGGACTTGCATATTATACTTATACTTTATCGTTCATTTTGAGCAAAGGCTCAATTTAAGGTTAAAATACATAGCTTATAATTCATAATTTATCCGGAAAACAGAAAATCGGTAAATATAAAATATATGGAATGTACATTTAAAACATACACAATTTGGTAAAGACGCCCCCTTTCTTTGAGAAAAAAAACTTTTGGGCATAAAAATGTAGAACCTTTTAGATGCGTTGCGTAGTTGGAGAGAGATTTGAGGAGCAGCTAAGTTAACATTCTGGCATTATAAATAACTTGCATTCATTTTCTGTGTGCAATAAATTGTGAAAATGACTAACGAATATACCAGTTTTAGAATCACATGGGTTTATATGTGTAAATTCAAACATGTATTTTACAAAGATTTCACCAAAATATCCATTGGTTTTCACCTTAAATTCATTCGGAGCCTATAATATGACATTAGTGGCTATAGGACTGGCTGACAGTGGCAACAGAACATCGAGGAATTCCCTTCCCTCACTGGAAAGAATGCTATTGGTTATGGTTTACTCATCTCTGAATGAATTTTGAAAATGTATGCTCAGTTTGTTTATACTGCACAGGTAACCACTGCTATTTTATAACCCTCGTGTCTGGATAGACTTCAAATTTAATGCGTTGAAGAGCAGAGTATTATGGATTCAGTTGGCTGCACTTTGCAGAAAAATCTTTTTCTACATTTACCTTCATGCACTAGAATCTCAATGGTTTTGCTGCAGGCAAAACATTGGAATTATTTGCGAAGGCTTTCACGACGGGGTTAATCCATAAAGTATTAAAATCTTCCGGACTGGAAGGCCGTGGTCTAGGGGTAAACTTATTTACACCCGACTGCAGCCGTTGTTAAGCGCCCAGAGTGTTAACCTCTTGAAAATGGCAACCAAAGAGCTGACCGAAACGTCGGGTATAAATAATTTAATGCTTAGACCACGGTCTTGCAGCCCGGAAGATTTTAATATTTTATCGATGGGAAATATTGCTTTGCCTATATTAATTTTTTACTGCGTGATTTCAATTTTTTTTATTATTGTATTGCAAGCCTCCACGTTTCGGTTGTTTGGTCTAAAGCCTCCTTCGTTTCGTTTCATCACGCCACTGCCGTGGCCCCCCTCCATTCCTCCACTCGTCTCTCTCTTTTTTGACAATCACATTGGTCATGCAATCGTACTGTAAGATTCTGTTTGTCCCATTCCGTTTATCGTCAATTATTTTGGGTTTCTTTCTCAATTCCTTTTGTTCGTTCTCCTTTGTTGTTTTCCATCGCGCTGTCTTCCTCATGTCAGGTTGCCCGTCTTTATCATTCGAGGAAGCTTGGCAGGCCGATGACTGTCTCCCACATCCATCCACCTTAAAGTTTTGTAACTGTATACACCTGGAACAGTACACGAAGATTTATTATAGTTTGGGGATATGTGCAAAGTGCTATTATGCACCATTTAATAGCCCTGATGGACAAATTGATAGGGCTGGGAGGACGGGAGCTAATGTTCACAACTTAAAAAAAGTGAAAAATAAACTATACCAACATTCCATTTCTGAATCAGACCTCGTAATATTTATAAACACAACTATTCCATATTTATTACCTCATACCATGTTGAACAATAAAACGAAACGGAACGTTGAATCGCAACCAGTCATGCTTGTCGCTACCGCTTTATCGTTTTCCGATTATCCCCTAGTTTTTGCTTCATATCTATTTGCAAAAGGTAATCGAATTACAATCTCTCTTTGAAGTTAAATTTCAATATTAATATGTATTAAATAGCTATGGTTTAGGAACGAACTTTACACAATTAAATAGATTTTATTAGTAAAATCATTTAATTAAATCTCATTCAAGCTATTTCCTTAAATTATACTTTCAGCCAATAACGGCAGAGAAATTTATGATTTCAGCCAGTCATCGCTCTTTATCGCTACCGTTTTGGTTTTATAATTTTCAAAACGTTTGTTTTATAGCAGAATGCTATTGGCATGGGGAAACTTCGAAAATCTGTAATTAGCATGCAATCTGATATTTTACCTAAAATTGCTGAAATAACAACTTAAATTTAAGACACATACCTGGAATGTATAGTACATGTTCTGTGACTTGTTGCTCTTTGTTACAATGGTAAAAACCTGACTATTTATAGAACTGCTTCAGACACTGAAACAATTTATCTATACTCATAACCGTCAGTTATCTTTTTAGATAAATAATCTACAGCTATATGTGCATCCTGAAATAAAGAAGAAATATGCCTGTGTTTCTCTAGAATGGAGAGACATTTATAATGGCACATCAAATAAACGTATCAAAATATTGTTTAACTTAGTCTTTTGTGTAATATAAAACAATTTCATTGTTTCACCTGCATATTTAGCAACTTATATTATCCACATAATGGTGAGTTGATGAATAAGGAATAATTATAAAACCTTTTTCGTTATTCATGATGTAAATGACAGTTGCACCTTCCGAATCTTCTATTTTTCTTACGATTTTGAATGCATATAAGTATGCGTAACACCGAAGATTTGAAATACGGCTAAGGAAAAAAGATATGCTAATAAATTAAGCGTTATCTTCGCAGCTGCTGCCCTTGCAGCACACAATCTTATAGGGGGGGCACTTCAAATAATTTTTTGGGAAAATAAATTAAATAATTCATATATTCATTGACTATGCAAGGATCCGCGACTAAAGAAATTTAGTAAATAGCAGAAAGGAAAGAAGGAAGAAAAATATATAACACAATCATTATTGGGCAGACGGAAGTGGAGCTTAGGCTCGCTATAGTGGTATGTAATTGCTTAACAGAAAGTTAATGACCTTTTGAGAAGAAAACAGCTACATAGATTTGCCAAATAAACGTGGAAGAGGTAACATATATCTGGAAAAAAATTGATATCATATATCATATAGATATCATATATATATCATATATATGATATAGATATCATTTGTAAACATTTCCAGAAGATGACTTTGTTGCAACGTACATCGTAACTCTGCTTAGAGCTTAGCGTTGTGTTTTCAATAGTTGTACCTTTTAAAATGATTACATTTTTCTTTTGCCATCGTTGATTAAAACTGAATTTATTTCATTCTGTGTTTATTTCCGTAGGTCGCTATGGTTATTCCCCATATCTGTTTGAACGTGTGCTTAAGCATTTTATTAGTATATTTGCTAATATTAGATTACTAAAAATTAAGTGGAACTGAATGACAGTATTTAAAGGGAAAATTTACACTGAGATAAACAAAACATATTTTGTAATATTATTTAATTACCGAGAACTCGAAATGTTATGGGTATAAACAAGGGCTTCGATTTTAATTTATTTTGTAATAACTTGAAACTTTTTAATGTATATCCGCATTCAAGTACATCAAGTGTATAAAGAGCTAATGATAGGTAGATTGTTTTTAAACTTGCAGAGTCATTTATAAAACGACATTAAAGCTGCTGTAGCAAAACAATTCAAGAAGGTTTCATAAGCTTTAGTTTACACCTGTTTAGTACAATTATTTTATATCTAACTTTTGTACGAGTGTCATGAATGCTTTAGTGGACAGAAAGGAGCTGCATAACTTTCGTTGTTAGGTTTCCAACGTTTGTCTAGCATTAGGTACACAAACTTGGGAAATTTAACAGCGTCCTGAAAAATAAATTATATTTACTCTTCAGTACAAAGGAAAATGCGAATAAAGTTTCTTTTACATTCATAATTAAACTAGATGAGAACAAAGAAATACTTAACATTAGCATAAATAATTTTGTTTAAATATCTCCCTGGATAGGTAAAATTTCAAACACTCCTATATTTAATCAACATATCTACCTAGGTATTACACATTAACTCCAATACCCCACCATACAACTGAAGTTCATACCGTTTACCTTTGATTTTGTATAAAAAGGATAGAAATATGTAAATGCGTACTAAATCTATAATTTTATTGAGCTGACATTTCGAGTATATCTTCCAATTGCTTCTAGCAATAATTTATAATTGACATAAAAGTTTTTGTTGTATAGAATAGCTTCCAATTCTCCATCCTCCCACAACTGCAAAGTTAAAACAAGTAAAAAGAAAAGAAAAAAATTCTTAAAACAGAGAAATTTATGCATCTCTTCCAAGTAAATAAATAGGCAACTTTTAATGTTAAGTAGCTGGATAACATAAGTAAACGCATTTAAACTTCATTTCTGTTTTCAATTTAAAGCAATGAGCAGAAACTATCAGAAGAGAAACCCTGAGGAAGTCTGATTTTAGTTTAACCAATTTTTGGGCCTAGAAATTAGGTGGACATGTTGGTAAAAAACGATCAGCATTTACGTCTCTTGAAAATTGGTGCCAGTTTAGCTACAAACATTTTATTAGCAAATATACTAATAAAATGCTTATAGCTAATAGCTATAATAGAATTTTCAAATCAAACATTTAGAGGGATTATAATACCAAATGGATTTGGAAATTTAAAACCATCTAAAATGAAATTATTATATACGTTTTCAAGCTTTAAAGTTATTTTTTAGACAATTCTCTAAGTATTTTGTTTTTAACTGTCAGACATAGGAAAATTAAATTTACAAAATTACTTTCCAATTATTAGGGAAAATCTTCATACATAAAATATATTTATAATTTAGGATTTTGGAGTGGAGTAATCTTTAGGGATTGGCTAGAAATTGTGCACAGAAAATATACAGACATTATAGAATCCATACCTTTAATAGACAATCGAATGATTGCTTATGCTCTGAAGTACCTAGTAAGTAGTGAATGTTTATGAAAGTTAGAAAGCTGCAAAATTTTAAGCCTAACACTTCCTGCAAATTTAAAACATCTTAAAATGTTTAAGTCTATAGTTAATTATGCATTACAGTATATTCTGACCATGCGTTGACTAAAGAGCTTAAAATATGTTGGGAGGTAACTAAGCAAACAATTACTGAATTATAAAAGTCCTTCATTACAGTCTGCACAATAATTTTCGCATGTACCCAACTGCGGAACAAGGTGCAAGAGAAAGAGAAACGAATGAAAAAAAGAGAAATGCAGAAATGGTGCAGATGGCATTATTCATTTCGCAGAAGTCCTTGCAAATTACTGCAACATTTATTCTTTTTATGCTCATAGACCTGCGTTTAGAAACAGAAAAATCATTGCAAAGATTTTATAACTACACTTAAGAACCATTGAGGAAGTATGCAGTGTCTAATTTGGTCTCCAAAAGACAGAGCAGTCGCCGTCATCATTACATAAAAACATGCCATTGTTGTTGTAACTAGTGGAAGAAGCTCGCTCGTCTTATTGCGACCATTTCGAAAGCATACAAATAAAAATGCCACACGCTGCAGCTGCATTTGCAGAATACAGAACAAACTAAGTACGCAAACGTATTTGTGTGGCTGCTTTCAAGTATAACATTCACATCAATAATTCCTATGGAATATTAATTTTCAAAATAAGTCCATTTTGGAGATTTTAAGTGTAGGGTGTGTAGTATGTAGGCCGTGGACGCCTTGCCACTGCGACCAGCTTGCTCTATTGTGGCTACACCCCACGGGAGACAGGGATGCTGTGAAGGAGCCGTAGGAGGTCGCAGGTCCACAGAGACGCGAAGAAGTCCCTAATATTTCCAGTTTGAACACCCGCGCACCAGTAGAGGCGAAGAATCCCAAGAGAGGGTGACGAAGCGGGACAACGCACCCTGGCGTTCACGGGGAGAATTTTTCCAATGCGCAACTACACCATCTGCCCGACACTGCCAGCACGTAGTGACACATCTGAAACGTGAAAGAGAGAGATGAAATGAAAGGAAATGGGGGAAAGAAGAACTGGCAGAATACACCACCCCGGCATTCACCTAGGCGACCAGTGGAAAACCACGAAAAAACCCATGAGTGGGCGGTCACCAGGAATCGAACCCGGGACCTACCGAATGTGGGCCTAGACGTCGCCTGAGCCATCCCACTCGGTGGTTTTAAGTGTAACTCCAGCACAAAAATTTGTTGCTGTTTCCTCGATGTATTGATATAAATTGATGTTTGGATAAAACTACACATATGCTTAAAGAGAAGACTATCTTTAATAAGGATGATCTACCCTTTTCTCCTGAACACATAATGCTATTACATATCACGAGCAGTTTTGTTTTCTCAAGGGAATAGTGTAATAAAGAATAGATTTGTCGTTGTGCTGTGTAGCATATCCTTCAGGGGATGTAATATCAACTCAAGTTCAGCTCTTGTAGCTCAGAAAAGCAGGGTAGAGAACGAAAGGAACCTCAAGGATCAGAAGATGACCACAATATAAAATCTTTATTCCAATTAAAATGTCCCTTAATACCATCAATCGGCGACTAAGTTTCCTTATACAGAATTTGAAAAATCTGCTGAAAACCGAGGTGCAAAATTTTATAGTCTGCCTTCATAAAGTCGATATATAATAAATAAATTTATTTTTCGCTTATGTGCTGTCTTTAAAATTTATAAGTCATGACAGTGGCTTTGATTCCTGGAAATGGAGTTCAATGGTTTCTTTTCAGTTCTTATTGTTGGGTTTTATTTTTGTAACTTTAAACTTTGAATCACATACGCATTCATATCCTCAGTCATACTTCCAGAATCTACAGTACTACAGACGTAGAAAAAGTTCGATAATTCGGGGTAAGCAACATCCTATGGACTTTTGTATTTTCATTCCAATGATGAGCGGCTTATTTAACCGGCGTTTAATTTAATATATTTGCGGATTAATAAATTTTCTGGTTTGGTTTTTAAAATGTGTTTATTAACTCTTAGAAATGACGTGAGATTTTATTTATCAAATAAAATGTATACTTTTCTGCAATAAATAGCTTTGGGGTTTAAAGGAAGCAAACGTGTTAAACGGGAGTTTCTGGAAGTAAAGAAAGGGTAGAAACTATAGAAAGACCAGAAATTATGGTAGTTGGTCTGTATAGAATTTTGAGACCTGATTGGGGCAGAGAAAAATACAATAATGTTTGTTACAATTACAGAGAAGAAGAGTTTGCTTGGAAAGGATTAGGGTAGCAAACATGAAAGTTCGTAGAGGTGATGTAAAGGAAATAATTGTCCAGCACATGGAGGGAAGGATAGTGATACACATCATATTTTAGAATGCAAGGAAATAAAGAATGGAAACAACGTATCTGGCATAGTAAAAGCAATCGTTTACCATTAGATATGGTGGCTGTTAGTGGTGGCTTTTGAAAGTAATGGGGAAAGTAGGAGACAAGGAGGAGGAAAGTACTAAAATGCTGTGGTTAATTTTATAATTTGGAACAATTGAGGCCAATATAGAAAAAATACAAATTTAGTAGAGGAAGGATTGCTTTTACAATTTTTGTTTGAAATATGCTGTATTTAGGTTAATTAGACATGCTACAAAATAAGAAGCAATTAAATTGGTAGAATTATCTTTTTATTTACTCTTGGAAAAGTGGGAGTAACTCTGTTCATATTCACGGTTACCTTCTAGTTTTGTTGATTTAAATTCTATTATCGGTACGTTACATGTTATGCAAACTCCATTGTCGTGAAAAAAATTCAATCCAAATAAACATATTTTTCTTTTCTTTTCAGGTAAGTTCAACTGGTGAACCTACGTTAAGACGTCAGCGAATGAATGGGTATGTATTTTAATAATTATTGTTAATTTTAGCATAAAAATCATTTCCAAAAAGCTTGTAAGCACACATTGGAACATCTGCTTTTATTTTGAAGTTTTAAGTAAAGCTTACTCAACTTTTTTGCACACTAAAAAATATTGTCGCATTTTAGAATTAAACTATTTGTTCACAAGCTTCACTAACCTCATCTAGTCTACAAAGATCAAGGTAAATGTTCAGCAAACATGCTTGAGACACTGCTAGTTAACTTTATTTAATCAGCCTTCTTTAGATATTCCAGATAAACCCACCTCGGTGGCTAATGATTTAAAGCTTCTTCTACTCTCCCTCTCAGAGGATCGGAATCTGCCGTAAAGACAAGGTGACTTACCTAACTTTGACAAGCTAAACGTCAGATAGTGGAGTTGCCAAAATAAAGCAATGCTTTTGCATTTCATACATAATTATTCCTAAATGAGAATCATCTTTAACGAATCGCAGTTGAACAGAAAATACAGCCGTTACATACAATAAAATATTTATCTCTCGCCGTTAAATAATTGATTTTATCTATATCAGACTAATTAAAAGGGAAATAGACATGACTTAGATCATGTTGGTGGTAATGTCAACATTCTTGTAAATGTAAATGGTCATTATTTGAGCGAATATAAATTTTATTCAGATAGAGGTCTTGTATGATGAATATGTTTATGTGCTAGCATTAATATGGAAACAAATGAATGATGCTATAGCAGGTGACCTGCTTCTGATTTAATCATCTCTTCAGATGAGGAAGAAGGTAAAAGCTACGGAATTGTGACATTTAGAGCAGAATATTCTGAATATGTTTTCATTGGAATCAAAGAAAGTAATTCTTTATGAATGCTGAACTTTTCAAAAACAGGGTCATAATTATACTACGTTTGTGTGAACCATATTAAAATAAAACGCCAGGATTGTGTTTGTCTCAGTCTATGAGTAGTGTAACTCGGAAACAAAAAATCAGATAAATAGAACATTTCCATTGCGTATAAAGATCTGCGTTGATTTGTATTATCTAAATGATAGGTGTTTGAGATAGTTGTCACTAAAAAGTATACTTTGTATTCTTTATGAATGACTTGTGAAGTCCCTTCGTTTTTATTGTAATATTTTCTGTATATACGATGAATGATATTTTTTATTTGCCTAGCATATTAATTGTAATCAATTTCGACTTGATAGTAAGATATTTATATCCTTATTTGGAATGAATTGTTCTTCAGTGAAAATATATGGAAATAATCCTATAAAATTATTATATAAAATAATTGAAAATGTTGAAATAAAAATAAATGTTGAACCTTTATTAATTTTTTTTCCAAGCACAACAAAAAATTGTAGATATTTTTAAAATAATCATACAGTGCCAAATAAAATTAGTTTTTAATACCACGATATTCGAAAAATTCACCATGCTTTAGGTTAATCAGCGGACTTCCAAAGGTATAGTATTAGTTAAGTCTTTTGTTTCTCATGAGTACATAGAAAGACTATTATAAAACACCAGCACTGTCTTTTAAACTGTTGTCTGTCAATTCAACTTCCTCCGTTGTACCTCTCCAACAAAATGTGTATTAAACGATTTCTGGGGGAATGTGTAATATGATTAACAGAATATAGAAAAAAAATTAAGTTTTTATACCTGTAATTTAAAATAGTTATAAAAAGAAATGGTATTGGCATAGAAAATGTAGCAATTGTGCTAAATAAGAACTGTCTATACTCTTAAAATACATAATTAAAAAATAACGCTTCCCACTTTGCATACGTACAGTGTAGCGTTTCAGATATCGGAATTCTGATGTTTCGTAGCATACACGAATCACCACTTTCTGAGATAAAATATTCGCGTGTTTAGTAAAGGATAAAATACGTCTTTATCGGCATCTTTTTGTTGTATCCACTTTGAAGCAAACCATTAGACCTCTTTTTATAAATTACGTCAAACACAGAGTAATCAGAATGCTTTTCAGCCTTCACTCTAAATCTAAGATTTCCTCTTTTTGTACATCTATGAAACTGTTTTTGTGCTAATACAATAGCATAAAAATTGCTGCAGTTTGCCTTTGATCAAATTAGTTCTGAAAATCATTTATCTCGGAATGTTCTTTTGCTCAAGGCCTCAGATTATACTTCCTATTATCCTACCCACATTAGCAGGCGGTTTCTAAGTCTCTAAATGTCACGCAAAACCAGGTATTTTAGTGGAACAGTTCCGACACGCGCATGCGAATCATCCTTTGTTCCTCGACCAGAGGTGTGTATTGCCACGATGATGTCAACGTTTCCATCTCGGCCACCAGTTCCTGTGACTCCTGGATTGCAGTGGCTCTTTTAATACACTTTCTTGATAAAAATTTTCGAATTTATATGCAGGACAACTTGTTTCACGCGCGACCACAAAAATAATAATACGGTGGTTAATTTCTTGGAGAGGCCGGGCTGGGATGGCTGCTTTGTATGGAGACGAGGAAAAGTAATTAGTATTTTCAAGAGAAGCCATGGCGAGCGACAGAGACAGAGACAGTTCCTAAGCCAAGCAGGAGGCAGAGATGGGAGAAGGCTCGAGTGCTTTTTGTTTTTTGACTCTTTCTTCTTCGGTCTAGCCCCTTGTTTTTTGTTTTTGTTATTGCTGCCTTTGTTTTTGTACTGCCCGTTATCTGTAGCAACTAATTACGTTAATATGACGAAATGCACGTTGAGCAATTGGAATGGTATGCTGATGCATTTGTGTTTCGTGAGCTGTGGATATAAGGGAAGATCAGCCTGGACCACGTCTCTGTTGTTATAAATAATAAATATACAAACACATGTGTGAACGCGAAAGATAGAGAAGGGAGGAACGGGTTAGATATAAAGAGAGTATACGACAAAAAGAGGAACACGACGATCTTTGGGGTTAATTAAACGCATCGGTCTAGGGCGATGGTTCATCTGGGGTGATTCTTGGACAAGACCTGCGCAGAGTAAATTCCATAGCAGTACAGTCACTTGCATCATGATGTAGTCGAATGCTGCAGAGTCAACTATGTGAGGAAGGATTATAGTGTGAAAGTCCCCAGAATGATTGGAGAAAATAGTTTTCTATTCAAATAAAGTAATTACTATATTTCTTTACACTAATATGACCAAAGACAGTGTCTCATTACAACTCTTGAAGTCTATACCTCTTACCTATGGTATACCGTGGAAGAATCTTACTTCACCCAAAAATTTAGTATCGATGTTTTCTCGCAACTACATGCTATAAAGTAAATATCTGTATAAATGTGCGTGTCTTCGAACATCATAACTCAAATACATGCCGCGGATAAATAGCAGATAAATACCAAGCTTAGTATTTAAATTCAGGATTTTTCAAGAATGTGCCTAAAGATCATCAAGAAAATCCCCCACCCAACTTCCCATAGGATGGAAAATGATTCGTGATTTTCAATTTTGTCAAACAGTGCAATAATAATTTCAGCAGTTACCCTGCGAATGACCTTTGGAGTGCTCTTCATTATACCAAGCGAGTTGTTAAAGTACCGATAATTGTTTAAAAAATAACAGAATATTATTTTCCAAATACTTCATTATCATGCATTACCTTACACCTTACACACTTCTACACATTCACCGCCGTTATTCGGTTTCGTAATGACAAACCAGCTTTTGTATGTCTTCGTCAAAGAATGATGCCGCCTGTGATGAATGCCAAGTTTCCACTTCTTGTTTTACAACAGTCCGGGCTTGACACCAAGCGATTTCCATCTGTTTCTTCAGTTAAAGAAATTCTCGGTGGAAAACATTTCCACGGGGTGAAGTGGTGTAACAAGAAGTGCAGACTTGCGTTCATCATAGGCGGCATCATTCTTTGACGGAGGCATCCAAAAATTGGTTTCTCGTTAGGATAAGTGCCTGTGTAACGGCGGTGACTATGTAGGGAAGTAGTGTAAGGTAATGAATGATAATAAAGTATTTGGAAAATAATGATCTGTTGTTTTTTTTAAAAAAATATAGGTAATTACATTAAAAACACCCTCGTAAATAAATTTTGCATAATTTTACAGAATTGGTAAACCATAAGAAATAGAAAAGAAACTTATTACGCGACAAATGCAGATTTTGTTAAAACACGCCAATTTTAGCTAAATTATTTCTGTTGCTTTAACCATTTTGGAGATATTTGTTGCTGTTTGTTTGAACTTTCCAATTCTTTATACATTTTAAGGATTAGTCGCCATTATTTTGTTCTCGAGAACAAAATTTCAAGGCCAGCATCAGAGACGCAAATTATACATACCTATCACTTCCGCTTCCTGCATCTATTTGTATATCTACAACGAAATGTGTATGAAGCTGTTTCTCCAAATGTTTATGTCGATTGACGCGAGATAGAGACAAAAGTAAGCTTTTATAGCAATAATTGTAGAACAGACATGAAAATTAAAAGTTTGTGATAGAGAAAGTTATGTGAATGTAACATATCAGGTTTTTTACTTTCGCTGTCGCTCACGTATGTTAGGCAGAGGAAGCATTGTATTCCATCTGAACATTGGGTATGGAGACCTCATCGGAAATGAATGTTTTGAGGTGCGCTGAATTCCCAATAGGGTATTTAGGAAACCATCCATGTGTCCAGCTGGCGAGAGAGAGAGAGAGAGAGAGAACATCATAACTCAAAAACCAAAATTCAGATGAATACCCAGCTCCTCATTTAAGTTCATCATTCAAGGATGCAGCACGAAGCTCTTTCACGAAGTTGATCGCAAACAAACCATGCTTTACATGGAACAATATAATATGTTTTTGAGTCTCACAAATGGGCTCTAGGGATTGTGATTGGTTGCCTTATAAATAGTGTATATCTAGAGTCTCTTATGAATAGTCAGTGAAGCGGCGTAAAAGCAGGAGCATTCGGCGACATCAGAGAAACCATTATGATTACGAGCTCGCCAAGTGCACAGACGACCGCTCAAAAAATCAACAGTGGAAAACATTAGATGAATAGCACATTTGACCAATGTGCTTTTGTGATTAAAGTTAATGTGCTTTTAGGTCAAAACCGTTTCCTGACAAGCAGACACTTCAGTCAGATATCCTTGCGAACCGAACGAAAGCCCAGATTCGGAAGATTGGAATGGGAAGGAAAAAAGTCTTTAAATTCTTAATTCTAAAGGGATCTGCAGGATATTTCTCGGCCTTTGTGTTAGCGCACATTTACTTAATATTCAGAGATATTTGATTTCCTACATTTAAACTCTGTCCATTCCAAACCAGAGTGCCTGTCACAGTAAACACACTCTTTGTATTATCCGCGCGAAATCCCCGATTTTATAAATATGCGGAAATGAACATTTTACTTACGTTAATCACAATCCTTGGGCAAAAGTGCAAAACCCAAATCCGAATCTTCTGAAGCTGACTCAGTTGACATATCGGAATCAGAACTACTCTCCAAAATTAATGACAAGCTTATCCACAATACTCCAGCACTGTCGCACACAAAACAAGTTCCCACATTTGATTCTCCTCTTCTATGTTCTATTATGTCTGTTTATATTCCCTGCGGGCTTTGGTTACACTTCTCACTAATAAAATCGGATATTAGTTTCGTAATATGCACTAATATAAGTGTCGGGTATTTTTCTAATAGTAGTTGAATATATTATGTATTGTTTGTTTTTCGCCACGTTTTAACTGTTTGCCGCTTTTGTGTTTGAACAGTTTATTCGCACCACACGCACCTTCGTCTGCCATGAGAATTCATATACCAACTGACTAAATCACAAGATTTGACGTGAGCTGAGCATACGTATGCTAGCGTATTATGAATACCTGTTCGCTTATCATATTTCCTGCGTTACGCAGTGTTTATTCGGTGCTCAGATAGCACCTCTGGGAATTCATTGCTGCATTTCTTGTATATGCAAGAGAATGACAGTCATGCATACTGTTGGTATTAACAAGCAAGATACTCTCGGCGTTAGCGCAACAGCAGACAAAAATAATATTTTGTAATCTCTTAACAGTTGGTATATATCCATTACCTTTAGCAATGAGTTCTTATGATAACCGCAATAAAATGTGCAGTTCTATACCTTTCCTGCCCTAATATTTCACGGTACAATATATGTATTAAGGAACTATTTACGTTGGCGTAAGACTGTGTTCTTGAGCTCGTGACAAGCAGAAGCACGTGCTTTTGTTTACATCAGAGGGAACTCTGGTTTGGAATGGACAGTAGTGGGTGTTATCATTTATCAAAAGTAGTTCCACGCTAGACGCTGATGTTTTGTCACTCATTCATTCGGTCATGATTTTCAGCTTTAGCGACGTTCATTCAGAGCAAAACCAGTCTTTTGCATTTCCCCTCCTTTATCTCCTCGTCTTTGCGTACGAGTCCTTCATTCATTTTCATCTGTTATCTTCTCTCTGCTTTTGACATTTTATATATTTGCCATTTTTTTCCAGCGGATCTCTTAACCAATGTCCAAGTTTCCACTCTATGCTAGCGGCACACAGCATACTCCTTGTCTTTCTCCAAGGTTCCATAGAAAATGTTTCTTTTTCTATTACAAGATTTAACATTGAAATCTTCTCCTGTTATCACTACTTCTATTTCTTGTTAATCCAGATAAACTTTCAATTCACATTTACACATTTTGTTGTAAGCAACGGTAGAAAAACGATAGTCACATTTTTGGAGGTCGCTATGTAACGGATTTGAAATTACCTGCTTTGAATGACCACGAGAAAACAAAACCGATATGTTACATTCACATGACTTTCTCCACTCTTGTACAAACTATTTTTACAAACGCTTATTCTCCATATGCTTCATGTTAATCGAGATGTTAATCTTATTGCCATGTAGATGCAAGGGGAATTGGTAGGCTTTAAGCTATAGTCAAATATTTTAAGAGCTGGTTGCTATGTGGAGTATTCCATTCTCTTTGCATTACCAGGACAAAACAAGATGATTAACGAATTCCCATTTGAGAAAAAGTATAAGTATTAGAAAATTTAACGGAATAACAAGCAATATCTCGAAAATGGTTCGCTCAACAACAAAAATGTATATAACATTAATTGTGTATTTTAACGCGATCTACATTTTTTGTGTAGTAAAAGTTTGTCTATCTCTTATGGTTTACCAATTATGCAAAAGTCGTTCACAATGAAGAATACTTTTGGATACATTCCCAGAAAATTCAAAATATACATTTTATTTGTCATGAAAATATCTTAAACATATAATATTTTAATCAAAATCGTTAGAGCCATTTTTGCGAAAATTAAAATTTTCGAAAAATGTTCCATGTAAAGGGTAATCTGGGGTGGGGGGATTTTCTTGAAAACCTTTGTGTCGCATCTCTGGAAGATACTGAACCTAAATACCAAGTTTGGTGTTTATCTGACTGTTTGTTTCTGAGTTATGCTGTTCACAGACACACACACAGACACACAAACGGACATGTTACCAAAATGCTTTCTTTGGATTCAGGAAGCCTCAAAACATGTATTTCCGGTGAAATCTCGGTATCGAATTTTTGGGTGGAATGCAATACTTCCCCTACTTACTACACGTAGTAGAGAAAGTAATAAGTATTTGAAAATTCAAACCAATAACAAGGAATATCTCTGAAATTGTTAACTGCACAAAAAAGAACATAAACTGTGATTTTTAACGAGATCTACATTTGTTGCGTAGTTAAAATTTTTGCTTATCCCTTAAAGTACAGTTTACCAATTATACAAAAGTTATTCAGAATGAAGAGGACTTCAGAGGCCGTTCCCATAAAATTCAAGATATACATCAATTAATTTGTAATGTTCAAAAATTATACATCCGATGTTTTAATCAAAATTATTACTGCCCATTCCAAACCAGAGCGCCTTTCACTGAAAACAACTCTTTGTATTATCCGCGCGAAAGTAGTTCGCAATCACCGCCCCTAATGGCTGCTTCTTCCCCTCTCACGTGCTTTTTGAACAGTGTTTAAATCTATAAAAACGCGCCCTGCGTGAGAATCATAGTTCAAAATGCAACCTGAAGTAACATCGATTTTATAAGTATGCGGAAATGAACATTTTATTTACGTTAATCACAATCCTCGGGCAAAAGTGCAACACCCAAATCCGAATCCTCCGAAGATGACTCAGCTGCCATATCGGAATCACAACTACTCTCCAAAATAATGACAAGCTTATCCACAATTCCACAGCACTGTCGCACACAAAACAAGTTCCCACATTTTATCCTCTTCTATGTTCTGTTATGTCTGTTTATATTCCCTATTCGCTTTGGTTACTCTTCTCATTGAAACGCCTGTAAAATCTGATATTTATTTCGTAATATGCACTAATGCAAGTGTCGGGTATTTTTCTAATACCGAGTTAAATATATGAAGAGCTGTTTGTTTTTCGCCACCTTTTAACTGTTTCCCGTTTTCGTGTTTGAACAGTTTATTCGCACCACACGCACTTTCCTCTGCCATGTTAACTCAAATACCAACTGACTAAATCACAAGATTTGACCTGAGCTGAGCATGTGTATGTTAGGTATTATGAATGACCGTTCGCTTATCATATTTCCTGTGTTACGCAAAGTGTTTATTCGGTACTCATATAGCACCCCTGGCAATGCATTGCTGCATTTCTCGTATATGTAACAGAGTGGCAGTAATGCATGCGGTTGGTATTAACAAGAAAGATGCTCTCGGCGTTAGCGCAATAGCAGACGAAAATAATATTTTGTAATCTCTTAACAGCTGGTACGTATCCATTACCTTTAATGATAAGTTCTTATGATAACCGTACTAAAATGTGCAGTTCTATACCTTTCCTGCTCCAATATGTCATAATACAATACATGCGTTAAGAAACTATTTACTTTGCCGTAAGAGTATGTTCTTAGGTTCGTGACAAGCAGGAGCACATCAGAGGGAACTCTGGTTTGGAATGGACAGTAATCATTTTTGAACATTTTTCCGTATGAAGGGTAGTTTGTGGTAGGGAGATTTTCTTGAAAACCGTGTCGTATCCTTGGAAGATGCTGACTTTTCCTTCTTAAAGGTATGCTGTTCTAAAATGTTTTTTTCTACTCAGGGTGTATTAAAACGTTCATTTTCGGTAAATCTCGTATGAATGTTTGGGTGTAATACCATAATTCCTTTGCTACCTTAAGTATTAGAGACAGTAATAATCATTCTGAGAACACCAATTCTGATATATCCCACTGAGACACTAATGCACGCTTCTTCTCACGGCCACTGTTGTCCAACAGAAAATATTACTAGGGCACTAAAATGTGAGGGAAAAAATAGTTTACAATGGAGAAGGGGGCGTTTTCAGAATGCAACAATGCAACCTACCATCGCTTCTGCTCTTTTCCCATTCTTTGTTTGAAATAATATCAACAGGTCATAAAATGGGAGAAATCATGAGCAGACAACTTGCTCTGTCATAAAAGGGGAATGTGGAGACTGCTGCTTTTAGCATGGGGCTTTATACTCATATGAAATGCGATAATACAGTTCGGGTTTCCTCAGAACCATCCTCATATTCACGTACTGTGACACGGAAACTTGACAGACTACAGTTACGTTAAGTATATTAGGACAGAGCATAGTGTCCTGGTGGACACAGAAGGCAGAAATGTCAGAGTAAACTTGAGAAATCCCCTTCCAAATATAAGTTGAGAAATATAACTCGAATTACAAGCTAGACCGTCCGTGGCATAGACGATACATAGAAACCAACAAGATAATAACAATTGATTTTATAGGTTAGGTCTTTAATCAATGACTGGAATTTGTGCATAGCCCATCATCTCCTATGTATATAATATATCTATAGAGAGTTTATTGTAATTATGAGAAATGTTTTCACAAATTATTTTAAAGCACCCTTTAACTTCTGTGGTCATATCGAGGACTTTGATTTGAGAAACAACTTATGGTGTTGGAGTTTACACTCGTCGATAGGTTTCTTAACGTTGGTTTGTATTGACTCCCACGCTCAACGCAGGATAGGGAATGATACTGGTTAGAGAAAAATTTCTCCACCCCAGCCGGGAATCGGAGCCGCTGTCCTCTGGGTTGTGAAGCCAGAACGCTGACCGCTAGACCATAGAGGCAGTCACATTTTACTAGCTACATAGAAGCATAGGACGATAGTCAAATGTATAAAAAGAAGGTCGCTACACGCATGCTGGAATTGATTTTGAATACCCCTTGTATTGATGAGATACAAAAGAACCGTCTTAACATTTCAAAAGCGTGCAGCGTGAAATATTGGATAATTTCGAACTACAAAAGCAAATATGTATCTCGTAAATGGTTAAAGGTACAAACTAAATAAATCCATTTAATACAGGTTTTATGAACTAAGCTTTTGCCTATATCTTATGGCTTCATAGTTGTACCAAATTTAGCTAGATCTAAGCGGTCTTCACAGGGGCCTTTAAAAGAAAGTTCAAATATACTCATAAGTATAGCAAACTAATATAAATCGCTACAGGTATTTTTGATAAATTAAAAATAAACGTGCATATAAGTAGGGATTTTCTTGAAAATCTTCGTGTTGCATCTTTGTAAGATGCTGAACTGAAATACCAAGCTTGTACTGCCTAACATTTTGTTTCTGCGGATATTTTTCTAAAAATGCTTTTCTTTTTTTGGATTCAGGGAATCTTAAAATGCATGCATCCAGTAAACTCAAATATCAATATCTGTATATCCTCTATCTACCAGTAATAAGCGGTTTGTGTGTGTGTGTGTGTGTGTGTGTATGAGAGGGAGAGAGAGAGAGAAAGAAAGAATGAGAAAGGAGTAAAGAGAATGTTTAATATTTTACTCTAGAAATTACTCAAGCCTCATCGAGTTATAAACTCAAAGGAAACAAATAAAACAAGAAAGAAAAATCTGATGTGTTGCATTCGTACGACTTTCTCTAATCACACTTCTACAAACTATTCATACAAAACGCTTATTCTTCTATTTTATTTTTGTTAATACAGATAAACCTTCATAACTCATTTACACACTTCGTTGTAGATATAAAAATATAGTAAGTTAAAGTGATAGAAAATTTTCGAAGCCCATCGCTATGCGATAGTTTTGAAATTCCGTTCTTTTTGCATGAATACGAAAAAGAATGAAATTAAATAAAAAATAGTGATTTGCAGTTGCGATAAGGAGGGCTTCACAGGGATTGTCGTCCTCCGTGGTGTAGTGGTTACTATGTTAGCCTCTAGTTCCCGAGGTCGCAGGTTCAAACCCTGCGGAGGGCAATGGATTTCTTTTAGGACGTAAAAATCCGTAACATGGATTCTTTCGGAAGGGAAGTAAAGCCGGTGGTCCCGTGTCTTAGATTTACGGCACGTAAAAGAACCTTAAGCCTTTTAAAGAGGCAAAATTTGGGCAAAATTACCGGTCTTTCACACCCAATATAGAATGGGACGCTAAGAACCACAGCAGCTATAAAGCGTCCATAAATAAAACTCAATTTTTCACAGGGATTTCCAGAAAATTCAAGATATGCATGTTATTTGTCATGCACTTAAACATATCTCATTTTAATAAAAATTGTATATCGCCATTTTTGAGAAAATAAAAAAAATAACACAAAGGTTTCCTGTAAAGGACAGTTTGGAGTGGGGGGATTTTCTTCAAAATCTTCGTGTCGCATCCTTGGAAGGACCGGAACTTAAATACCAAGTTTCATATTTACCGACTTTTCGTTTTTGAGCTATACTGTTCTTAGACAGACACACACACGGCCGTTTTTCTAAAAATTTGATTTTGGGATCCAGGGAGTCTTCAACTGTGTATGTGTGGCGAAATCTCGGTATCGAATTTTTGGGTGCAATGTAAATCTTCCTCTACATACTATATGTAAGGTCTAGAGAAAGTAAAATGAAAGAAAAATTCTGGACTTTTTCAGAGGTAAACGAAGTTAGTAAACGCATTTTGTCTAGTAGTATTTGAAACTTTTATACATTTTAAGGCAATTTTAATTTTGTAACACTAAAGGAGAAAGAAACTTACAGGAGTATTAATAAAGAAAGGCTACGAGTATTTTACATCCAGTCACAAGGTACGAAAATTAAATGACAAAGTGACGTGCAGCTTAGAATGTCGAGGTGTATAATTTGAACTACCCAGGCTGCATTGTATTAAACGTGCTGTGAAATGAACCGGAGAGGGTAGAGC
Source organism: Deroplatys truncata (assembly GCA_030765065.1). Lineage (NCBI taxonomy): Eukaryota > Metazoa > Arthropoda > Insecta > Mantodea > Mantidae > Deroplatys > Deroplatys truncata. The sequence continues at coordinate 99,808,195 of CM060980.1, forward strand.
ATCACGATTTCTGGCCTTCTAAGAGACATGAGTGGATAAATTATACGTGCTCCGTTTGTCGAGGTTTTAAGTCCCATTTAGATAGCGCCGAGGTGAGAGGTAAAGTGAGGGAGCAGGAAAGAACAGAGAAAGACGTTTTTCTTTCTACATACCAGGGTAAGAAGAACACGCGCTCCTACACCACGTATCACTTGAGAATTCGTTTGTAGAGAGATATTCTTAGCACCCTGGTCTCGGCGCGACAACAAGAAATAAAGGATTTCATCATTTGCTTACTGATTCCATTTCAAATGCATTCTATCCTGGTTGGATAGATACTTAAAACCCAAGAATCCATATGCTATTTAGTTCTGTTGTTTCCGATATATTTAATTCAATATCACGAACCATTAAAATAATTCCGAGGAGAATAATAGGTGCTATACATATTTTTCAAAGCCTATTCATATAATAAAATAGCGATCAGCATTTTTGAATAAGTAGTTTATAATTAATGTACGTATGAATGATTTGTTTCACATATTTATACATTAATTTTGCAATATATGCAAATGTTTTTGAAGTACATGTTATTTTGGGATCCTATACAATTATTACCCTGGTTGTGTATACTGAATCTGATTCTTTCTAAACACACTTATACCATTATTTATTTTTCTCTAAGATACATAAGCTTTCCGTCCCGGTTTCTTTGCTCTATTCATTATCTGTATCATTAAATCCTTCCTTTGTTTTAATGACTTTCCATCTCCATTTCTCTCTTATCTTCCCCACTTAGCTACCAGTTTGTTCAAGAAATTGTTTTCTGCTACTGCCAAAAAACTTTTATCACCTCTGTAGTGTTAGAGTCTGCCTCATATTTGTTTCAAGAGGTCCCGAGTTCGAATCTCGATTAGGGTGCGTTACCAGAAAAGGTTTTCTCAGGGGTTTTCGCTTATCCTCTGAATACGAATGTCGGGTAACTCTAAACTCTAAGGGCCTTGAACCCGTTTAACCTATCAGATTAAACGATGTTAAACTTCTAGCAAAATAAAATAATGTCAAAATCTCTCTGTGTAAAATTGTCCCAATTCTCTCTCCCTACTGTAGTTTCTGTTGGTTCAGCCGTACAATGTAGATTTTTTATTTATATTTTGACATGATGAACACAGTTCATTTTCACTTTTAGCCCATTTAAGCACATTATACCTGCTCTGCCCCATGCAAACCCTTTCCTATTGCAGACAACCACATATACCTATTTCCCGGCGTCTTCTTCCTTAAACTTCATATAATATTTCAAAGTTTTCTTATTTCCAAGACCACTCCATGTTTCGTGTCTTTAAATGTCGTCGATCCTTAATTTCACTTTATTCCATAAACTTCGTCTAATAATTATCTACCTTGGCCACTTCTATTTCTTGGATTATTTTATTTACCTGAGGTATGCAACTGCTTTCCCATTTCTCTTGTATACGCAAACAACCTTTTGGCATTATTTCCTTCTTCGCTTAATTGCATCTTATGCCAGTATTTCACCATACGTTTAATTACTATGCTTTTCTGTCAACTCTTCCCAATTCAACTAGGCCTGCCCCATTAGAAGCTACACCAGGCAATACCAAAACCATTTTGCAAAATGCACTATAAATATAATCAATATTCTTTCATCCTTTCTATGTACCCCAAACTTGCACCAGAAACATAATTTTTAAATAGTTTATATTAGTGGATGACTTAAGGACATCTCTGCAAGTGTGGGACGTGTTATAATCCAAGAATGTCTGAAGCTATACTTATTAAATTTTATATATTACATTTATTACCTGGAGCGCTAGAGAGGTTTCGTTTCCGGCTCTTGTACTGAGGATCCGGGACTCTGGGGTGGCGATTTTAACTCGGTCGTATCCACGCCTTCACCTCTAACTTGCTCCTGAGAAGCATCCCCATGTGCTCAACGTGGTTCGGAGTCTATGGTAAAAGCTGTAGGCCCTCTCATTCCTCACCATCGCCTCATCAGAAGCAACTGATTCCGCCGCTGAGTTCCTCCACCTCAGAAATGGTTCCAGTCATCGCTTGGTGGAATGAAGTATCCCCCGAAGGTCCATAGGCCACGTGGGCAGCGTTGCAAACGACGACATTTATTATGTACTGATTGTAACATCGCTATGCCCAAGTCTCGATGTTATACAATTCCATGCTGCACAGATTTTTCTTCAAGACTCCAAAAAAATGCTTCTTTGTTTTTATTAAATATTCTTTTGTTACTACGATCACCTGTTTGATTTCCTAACAGTTTCAAATACTTATAAATTTGTCTTTTTTCTGCATTAAGGTCAATTCGAATTCGGGAGCGCCTTCTCATTACTTTTCTCCACCTTCCCCTAGTAAGTAGTGGGCACTGATATTTTATTGAAAATACAGAGTTTAAGATCTGCTGAACCTAATGTATTTTTTTAGAAAAAGATCCATTCGCACGCGCGTGTGTGTGTATGTCTATGAAAACAGTAAAACTCTAAAACGAAAGTCAGATACCTTGATCTTGGTATATTTCTAAAGCATTCCCCCCTCAAAGCTACTCTTTTCATGGAAACGTTTTCATTATATTTTATTTTTAAAAATGGCTCAAACGATTTTTATTAAAATACCATATACGTAAGATATGTGTACGCCTTTAATTTTCTGTGGATAGTTTTGACAGGTCACCTCTTAATACTGACATAATTTTGCATTATCATTTATAACTGGAAATAAGATAGAGATACAAACTTATTAGAGAAAAAATGTAGAGCACATTAAAATACACAATTTGACAGAAAATATGTTACTTAACGTCAACCGTTTTCGAAATATTCCATGTTGTTTTTAGTTTACACTTCCCCAAGTATATTATTTGCGGAAATGTTTGAAAGTTTGCTGTTATTGTTTACTCTTTCCATCGCAAAAGCCCGTCACTTTGCCATGGATAAAGATTTAAATGCTATTTCTGCACGTTTTGTGATACTGTGTATTTACTGCTTAATTTAGTATCGTTTCTAAGCAAAATTACATTTTGATAGAAAATTGTGTTTTTATGTAGAATATATGTGAATTGTTGTAGGTAGAGATATTGAGTATTTTTTTCGGGAGGAGATTTATATTTGTACCTTCTCAATTTGCATTTTTGTTGGAAAGTCTTCCTTAAGTAAGACTGTTTCTGTAAGGAGATACGAAAATTTCAGTGAAATTTTCCAACTTTTATAAATAAATGCATTCTGTCCAAATCTACTATCTCAATTTTATATTCTTAGACTCTGATTTGACAAGTTGCACTCAAAAGCTGCCACAGTACTTAGGTAAATTTACAAAACCTTTCTGATACATTCCGTAAGGTTTTCTGTACAAAGGTTAAGGTTCTAAGAAAATCATTAGACTTTTTATAAACTTTGCCACCATTTGGTTGTCTAGGTATATAGTTGGAGAACTTGCTGTTAATGTCATTACCCTTCCATTATGAGGTGTGAAACGAAAATAAATTTCAATCAAAATAATGTGTAAATGAGGCTAGAGTCCAAAATACTTGAGCATAGACGATAATAATGTTTAAGGATAAGGGAAACAACTAAGAAGTGCATTTACCCATGGAATTTAACAGTCATGGAGAGTCAAACTCAAGACATCCGGATCATAGAGACGGTGACATCATTCCATCTGAACTCGAGAGACATTTTTACAAACTACCAGTTTTTAGAATTAGATTCGATGGATTGGCTAGGAACCTTGGTTGTGCTGATCACAGAATACTGATCTCGCAAGCGTTTGAAGAATAAGCACATTAGGGTTCATTAGGGCCAACATTGACAAGGTGACTGATTTCTTCAGCACTGACCTGATCAGTTTGTCCTGCTTGAAATCAAAGAATTAATGGCATGAGGGATGGAAGTAGTCGAGAAGGATGGAGACCGTTTTAATGAGACCTATGGCTCATATGCCTCCCGAAATGCAATTTGCTCGCCATTTTGTTAATACTGAAGCTTTCTTCAAGGTCCGAGCAGATGGGGACATTGCAATCACAAAGAGGGCGTCACGCGAATTTAGTCCTTAACTTCTGCCATCATCAATACTGCCCCTCCCGTTCCCCTCCTCATCCCGTTTTGCTGTCTCTCTCAGCTCATTAAAAGACCTCTATGCTCTCCTTCCTACATCAAATCTGTTCATCGGTTCTCCATTTTTGAAAACCTGTTTTTATCGATACGCATGTTCTTTTAGAAAGTGATGAGGCGGATTTGTTATAACAGCAGGCAAGATTATACTTCTAAACAGCCAAGGAAAACGTTATAAAATGCCTTTGAATTAATGAAACATGTTCTGAAAGAAGAGGCAATGTTACACTTTTGAGGCATGCAGTTGGCATGACGTGGGTCAAGATTAGCAGCGGTGTCTTCCTTACCATTTGGTTCGGTCTCTCTACGCAACTTCAGTTTTCAGTGATGAAGACAATATATCAATTCAGATGGGCTACTTCATCTCCCATTCTCTGTCATTTGTCTATTTCCCTTTTCTCTTTGTATTTATTCAAGAAATGTATCAGGACTACCGAAAGGAACGGTCAAGGCTTATGCAGGATGGCCACATATGAAACACAACTCAGCGGCATGTAGTAAATGCCACACTCGGAAGAAAGTAAGCATAAATAACAACGCTGTTATCAAGATCTTGCGGTTTATAGAATGGACAAAACATTAAAGTGACAAAGTCAACAAATTGGAAGAAAACTACTGAATTTTAATAAAAGCTAAACTGAAAAATACTAAAATATAAACAATAGTACCGATAAACGCATGTAGTCTGATCTTGTGGTTTGGTTCCTAGCTAGTATTCAAAGGAACTGAAGTTCGTCTCCCGGAGAGGCTGGGGAATTTTGCAGTCATGGAAATATTTCCGTACTATATTTGGAACTGGTTAGAATGGGATATCACTTCGTCCCATACTGCGAAAGACACTGTTGAAACACGGGTTGAAGTTAATAGGCGACTAACTTGCCTATCATTATCAAACTTCTCTAAAGGTTAACCAACAGCTTTGCTATGCTTTAATATTCTACAGAGGTGGAACAAGCTCCATTTTACTATACTAACGAATAAACGGTCGAATTGTGATCAAGCCCCGTAGAAAAACAAGAATGAGCTTTCTTCGACCTTCAGACTATTGCCCATTGAGTAGTACTTTGGGTGTCGGCAGTTAACCTTTAAAAAGTTTGGCACTACTGTTCGTTTCTACAGCAGAAAACATTTCCCTACCCTCTCCTCACCCACTACTGCAGGTGAGCTTTAGTGGAATATATTTCTGTTTATTTTCAATTTTACTGTACCGCCGTTTCTGCTTTACTCGCTTCCTTTGTCTTAAAATACCCTCTTAGCAATTTTTTCCCAAAAGACAAAAATTGACAACGCTGATAATTAGTCCTTATTTGTTGGTCCCTTACCTAATAGACAACGAATGTCAGCTAGATTTTTGGGCTCTTGTGAAGTGAAGTTAAGTTCACGCTCTTTTGCCACTTAGTGCCTAGCCTAAGGGATTTCAGAAGAGCCGTCATTTTTACATATTATAATATAAAACCATACTATTCAAGCAACGCTACGATGGTTTGCTGTTGCCTTCTGCGGTACTGGAATAAAGTTACGTCTTATACGCCCATTCTTATGTGCGGGATTTTCCACTACTTCACTTCTGGGCATAGTTGACGTTGATAATTTTATTCGTATGGATGAACTTGTCACATAGTTTAGTAGTGGTGTCAGTTTGTAACCAAGCTGCAGTCACACGGAAGCACCTGACACTTTATGATTCGCTTGTCTCTTTTTGAAGTTATTTACTATGATGAAACCCGTTGTTTACCCGTCTTGTCCTGCTGTCCTTTGAATTGGGTGCGGATGTCTGCGATCGAGATCACAAATATGTCGCGTTCTTTCTTTCTCTCTCTCTCCCGTTCCCTACGTGTAAGAAATTTCAGTGGCATGCAATTATCTGCACATTATGATAAATGAAAATCTGGACCTACATATTTGATTTTTAAGCCTCTGGAGGGACATCCTAAGTTTCGAAAACGATATTCAATATTTTATGTGGAAAAAAGTACTAGGCAGCAAGGAACAATTTTTACCACCAGATGCCGGGTCACTAAGGCAAAGGCTCGTGATCTCGGTTCAATTCCCTCCGGGAGTGTCCTTCCTGAAGGTTTTTTCCAAGTTTTCCCTAGTCCTCATAACTGACAATGCTGGGGAGGCAACCTAAACTTAGGCCCGGAACTACTTCTTTCCAAATTTATTTTCCCAATTATCATTCCATTTCATGCATCACTAGTGTTACTGCCTGTGTAGCGTTGAAGTAAGAGAAAATAATTTTAAAAAATAACCTGATGACCTTTCTTTTAACAGCAACATACTAATAAAATGGTATGAACCAGCTTCATAAGCACGAACTCCAGGTGAAACGGAAAATAAGTCATGTCAAAGCTCACGTCATAACATCCACTTTACTTGTTAATCTGGATAATTCTGCCTGCGTTGTTGCCATTTTTCAATTGAAATTAAGGTTTCAGTGCAGCTAACTTTGTGTAAGCTGCTTAGAAAGTTTGTTGCGAGGGAAAATTGTAATTAAAAAAAATCTGATGTGTTACACTCACATGACTTTCTCTACTCTTGTACAAACTATTTTTACAAACGCTTATTCTCCATCTACTTCATGTTAATCGAGATAAACATTTGCAAAGACTATCTTGTTGCTAATTTTCTTGTAGATGTAAGGGGAATATATATTTAGAAGGGCAATTTGGAAATACAGTAGCCTTTAAACACATACATATCTTTTTTTCTTAAAATTTGAGTTGGTATATATTAATTCACATCACATAAAGGCGCTAGTTGTTACCGTAGGAGCGCTTTCGAGAGATATGTTTCTCTCACCCTCAGCTGAGACCCAACTCAATTCACTGATGCGAATTAATATATACCAACTCAAATTTTAAGTATCATATAACATCACAATAAGAAATATTTCTGGTTTATTATAAAACATACATATCTCTTAATAGCTGGTTGCTAGGTGCAGCACCATTCCCTTTCCCACAGATTAATACTCTTTGCATATCCAAGACAAAAAAATGAATAAAGAATTCCCATTTGAGAAAATAAGTATCGAAAAATTTAAGGAAATAACAAGCAATATCTCGAAAATGGTTCACTCAACAAAAAATGTATATGACATAAATTGTGTATTTTAACGCGATCTACATTTTTTGTGTAGTAAAATTTTGTCTATCTCTTATGGTTTACCAGTTATGCAAAAGTCGTTCACAATGAAGAATACTTTTGGAGACATTCCCAGAAAATTCAAAATATACATTTTATTTGTCATAAAAATATCTTAAACATATGATATTTTAATCACAATCGTTAGAGCCATTTTTGAGAAAATTAAAATTTTCGAAAAATCTTCCATGTAAAGGGTAATCTGGGGTGGGGGGTATTCTTGAAAACCTTCGTGTCGCATTCTTGGAAGATACTGAACCTAAATACCAAGTTTGGTGTTTATCCGACTGTTCGTTTCTGAGTTATGCTGTTCACAGACAGACAGACAGACACACACACACACACACACACACACGGACATGTTTCCAAAAATGCTTTTTTTGGATTCAGGGGGTCTCAAAACATGTATTTCCGGTGAAATCCCGGTATCGAATTTTTGGGTGGAATACAATACTTCCCCTACTACTATACGTAGTAGAGAAAGTAATAAAGCAAGGCAAACAAAAAAAGGTAAATTTCAGACGAAACAATCTCTTTGTTTCTACAAACATCTTTTAATTTCTGACTAAAGCTGTGCATCCAGTGGTTTACTTTTGTAATAAAAATGGTTTTTCGTATCAAAAACATCCTATTGATATCAAATTTAAAAAAGCAATTTTTTGTTATTAATGCTTCCCAAATAGCACGCAATCCAGTGTTATAGTACAGTTTAAGCTATCTGGACCATAAAACAATACAGTAGTACAAGCCAAGTTTTGGAAAAGAGGGGGAAATCTCTTAGAGTTGGGTTTTATTATTAAAATGTAAATCATATGATCAAATTAATGACATTTTGCACAGCTATAATGAATTTTATCAGCGTTGAGAGTTACAGATGGAAATTTAATGTTACAAATTCTGTATTTACATAGCCATTCAAGCATTAAATGCTCAAAATTCTCAGGGTAACATCACTTAAACTAGTAAATAAATGGAGTAGAAAAAACAAATTTGTATATACGACACTCTTAAATAAACGTTTTGTAGTACGTGTACTTCATTGACTGTTCTTACAGAGTATGAACGCTCACATTAGAAGTGAATTTGACTAAACTTATGCAAAACACATAATATTTATCGTGAGTTTACATTAATTCACTTTCCTCGTTTTATTATCTACGTGTTCCTTAGTAGTAGTGTTTACCAGTTGCAAAAATATGGTTATATGGAAATTATATAACACACCACTGGAGTGGTTTATGTACAATACAGTAAAACATGTTTAATGTTCGTGCTGTTAGACTGAAGTAGCTGCAAGACGTTGTGAAACGCTTGTATAGATAATACATAATCCCCGACAAGCATGTGCGAAACACGTCAATGTTGCATTGATGTGGCTGTAACCGAACTGTCCACTGAAATACCATAATGTTTTCAATACGCCCGGAGTCCTTTTTTCTTTGCTACACTACGCGTGCTGTTTGTTGTACCGGTGATAGGCAGATTACTTGCGTGTTCGCCGCATCCAGGTTACGGAGAAAACAAAGGTAAAAAGTGTAAATTAAGTCCACGATTTTTATTTCTTCATAAACACTTAGTTCCACCAACATGCAAGACAATAAAATAAAAGTTTGCACGCATAGTTTACGTTTGCAAGTATCTCTTCAATAATGCTAACTTCTTCCTATTATATTATTGCTTAACACTTAAAATGGGTTATCACTGTAAAATTTAATGAAATATCATGAAAAAGTCACAAATCTGAACTTTAAAAATGTAAACAAAGTATCAATTTTTACAGTTGGTGCGTTTAAACTCCCAACACATCAACTGTTGAACACCAGCCATACAAAAGTTAAAGCTTTCTTAGGATTATGTTTACTTTCTCTATGCGTAAAAGGAAATTCGATATCCAGATTTCATCGAAAATACATTTTTGAGGATCCCTGAATCCAAAAAATCATTTTTAGAAAAAATGATCCTGTGTGCCTGTGCATATGTGTGTGTGTGTGTGTGTGTGTGTGTGTGTGTGTGTGTGTGTGTGTGTGTGTGTGTGTTTGTCAGTTTGTCTGTGAACAGCACAACTCAACAAGGAAAAGTCGGCTAAATACCAAACTTGGTATTTGAGTATAGTAACTTCCAAGGATGCGACACTAAGTTTTTCAAGAAACCCCCTCCCCACACAGACTATCCATTACATGGACGATTTTTCGAAATGTTTGATTTTCTAAAAAATTACGTGGCGATTTTGATTAAAATGCCGTATATTAAAGATATTTACATTACAAATAAATGTATATCTTGAATTTTCTGGAAATAGGCTTTGAGGTGCACTTCATTTGGAACAAGTCTTGTATAACTAGTAAACGTTAAGCGATAGATGAAAATGCACCACACAAAAAATGTAGATCTCTTTAAAACACAGAATTCATTCCCAATAAGTTTTCTTGTGACATAAGCCATCTCTGAGATATTCGTTATAAAAGGTTCGAATTGTTCATTTCTTGACCATGCTCTTTAAAGTCCTAAAGTAGTTGTTTCTCTCATTGCATGGCAACAGAATGGAATTTTAAGGCCAGCATGTAGCATCCAGTTTTTAACATTTGGCTATCGCTGTTCTCTATGTATCTATAACGAAATGTGTAATGTAGCTATTTCTTTAAAGTCTTATTTGGATTAAAATGTAGTAGACAGAAAAAGAAGCTTAAGTAAGAATAGTTAGTGTACCTACTAATAAACGATAGAGAGTAGAGAAAGCCATGTGAATGTAACACATATTTTTACCTTCTCTACTACATATAGTAATTAGGGGAAGTATTGAATTCCACCCAAAAATTCAAGTACCGAGATTTCACCGGAAATACATGTTATTCCTTGTTATTTGTTTGAATTTTCTAATAGATATACTTTTTTCAAATAGGAAATTCATTATTCATTTTTTTTATTTATTTCCTGGACATGCAAAGACAATGGAATGCTCCACATAACAACCAGCTCTTAAAAGATTTGACTATTGCTTAAAGAGTACCAATTTTCCCTTGCACCTACAAGAAAATTAGCAATAAGAAAGTTTCTGCAAATGGTTACCTCGATTAATATGACGTAGATGGAGAACAAGCGTTCGTAAAAATAGTGTGTATAGGAGTAGAGAAAATCTTGTGAGTGTCACAAATCAGATCTTTCCTCAAGGTATGCACTTTCCTAATTATTTCTTTAAAGATTCATTATGCTAATGAATTTAGAAATAGTTCCTTGTGCTACATTCACATAACTTTCTCTACCAACTTCGCTTATTTTTATATAGCGTTTACCAATTATTCTTACGAAAGCCTATTTTTCTGTCTACTTCATTAATTGAGACAGTTATATCCAGAAATTCTTCCAGAAATGTTTAAAAACCTAGTCGCCATATGCTGTTGGTCTAGAAATTCCATGCGCTTTCCATGACACCGCGAAAAACAACTGAACACCGACAACATTTCAAACATGACAAAAATATGGGAAAATTCGAACAACAACGAACACCTCGAAAATGGTGATGCTACGAAAAAGATTACTTGAAATAAATTGCATGCCTTTAAAGACTTCTACAGGACTTAGCATCTCGACCTACGCAGAACGTTTGTGCCTAGGTCCTAACGGGGCGCCCCCGGGAGGGAGGGATGAGGTGAGAGGAGACAGAGGGCGACCGGACCAGAAGGCACGACAAGCAGATTTGAACTCCCGGGTGCTGCCAGTGGGCCTCTCTCCCACTGTAGGCTTGTATATTCCGGGATCCCGAGACCGGCTTGCAGTCCGGGGAACAAAGATTTTCTCAGAGCAACCTTTTCCCCTGTTATGTACACGCCGAGAGCTCCCGCCGACACCTACAACACTGAAGGAACCAAGCAGATGAAAGGTGAAGTGAAATGAGAATGGGGATGAAATGGAGGGACAGGAAATTCGTGAAGGTAATGATCCTTCCCAGCATTTGCCTGGCGACCCGGGGAAACCCCGGCAGAACCCATGGGTCAGGACGTTCGGCCACGGGAATCGAACCCACGACCTCCCAACGGACCAGATTACCGCCTGAGCTATCCCGCTCAGTTACATACTTGAATAACAGTTCGGAATGAAAGAACGTCAAAACGTTGAATTGACAGATGCCTTTGTTTAAGAAAAAGAAAGCAAACAAATGCCTGATCGACATATCTACAATAATGAGAGGATATATTTAGTACAATATGTTGGTGTTTAAATAACCGTGGAATCTGCTAGTTTGATACGTAAAAGTATTACTGTTGTTCTGTAATAACTGACAGAAATTTGCGTTAGACAGGATTTTCAGAATTTCAGTCGTCCTCCATGGTAGTGGTTACCATGCTAGCCTCTAGTTCCAGAGGTTGCTTGTTCAAACCCGGCGGAGGGCGATGGATTTTTTTTCGGGCGTAAAAATCCTTAGCATGGCTTCCTTCGGAAGGGAAGTAAAGCCGATGATCCCGTGTCATAGATTTACGGCACGTAAAAGAACCTTAAGCCTGATAAAGACGCCTTCACACCCGATATAGAATGGAATGCTAAGGATTGCAGCAGTTAAAGAGCGTTCATAAATAAAACTCAATTTAATTATCATTTCAGATGTGCATCCTGTGTATTACCGAGCTATGAGCTATTTGGCATACACTTTATAGTTGGTAAAACCCAAACCGAGGGAAATAACTCCGCGGTAACGTGTGAGGTTCGCAATAGGGTGGTCTCGGATTCGATCGCTATCGAAAGCCCACTTGGATTCTGATTTTACCTAGTCGGTAGGCGAATGCTGTGGTCGTTATCATCTACGATGATTTCCTTTGCATAATTTCTATTTCATTCCGTTTCCTTCTCATATTTCAGCTGTGTTCTTATATTCGTGGCATACGGTGGGGCCGGATAGATGGCGCGGATGCTTGCTCAAAGGAAAGATTATTCTCATAGTTCACTACTGGGCTGCCTGATTCGACGCGTCGTTCATCGCCCACTTTGGGCAATTTCTGTAGTGGGAGGGATCTTCGAGCTGCGGACATCTGCGCGTCTCTATGCCCTGTCTACCTGCGGCCTGTGATTCCTTCATTTCATCCCTTCCGGTGATAGCCGCAATATATCTCCCGTAGGTCGCAGTGCGCGAGATGTGCCACCCCGTTGTATACCCTATACCCCTAGTGAAAACCCGTAGTTTTTGTTCTCATAAATTTTGCCTTTACTTTAATTTAACGCCAGAGGTGATGAATCAAGATAATAGTTGAGTTAAGCAATCTTTAACCTTTTAGAGTAACGCAAATCCAAAGCAAACTCATCTCAATCGAAACTCGAATTCGGCGCCTAGAGATTGTTTGAGAGGCACGCTACCCATTACATTACACACGTTTCCTTTAAGTAATATAATCCATAATGCATCTTAGGCACGACATATTACCTGAAAACGTCCTGTTTCGACTGAAGTCTGAAAGCTTTGAGAGTATAGTGATACTGTTATGCATGGGCCAGCCTTGGATATACAGGTTTTCCCTATATCACCTCTCTTTAGATAAGGCAGTACTTTCCCCTAAATGCATATTGAAGGTTTGTACGACCGCAAGAGCAAGAGAGAAGCATCTGTTGAAGATATTTTGAAATAATGTGATTGTCTAGACGCAAAATATGTTATAAAGCGCTTTCACGTCATTTATCCAGGAAAAAGAGGAAGGACTGCATTTGGTACCAAGATTTGACATTCTATGACATCGGAAATGCTTGTTTTATGAGTCCTTGTTTCCAAAAAATGTTTTATCTCTGTGCAGCATAAATATTCATTTATTTAAATCGACAATTTTTGTGACGGCAAGCGAAGATTATAGGGGATTGTCCTCGCGTTAATGAATGCTTTGCTGGGGAAACATTTAGTTATTTTTAATCTTTGCTTTCTCTACTACCTATTTATAGTAGGTAGAGGAAGTGTATTGCTCACAACTAAAAATGCGATATCTTATTTTACAAATACATGCTTTGATGCCCACTGCATCAAAAAGGGAATTTTAATAAAATGTCCGTTGGTGCGCATACTTGCGTAGGTGTGTGTGCGTGTGTGTGTGTGTGTGTGTGTGTGTGTGTGTGTGTGTGTGTGTGTGTCGGCCTCTCTATCTACTTGTGAATAGCACAACTTAAAAGGAAAAGTCGGATACTTACAAAACTTGGTAAATAAGAGCACCTTCCAAGAATGCGACACAAAGATTTTGAAGAAACTCTCCCACCCCAAAGTACCCTTTAATTGGAACACTTTTCGTAATTTCTTATGTTCTCAAAAACGCCTTTAATGGTTTTGATTATAATACCAAAGTATTAAGATATTTACACGATTAACAAATGAAATCTTGAATTTTTTGTGAAATCACTGAAGCTCTTCTCATTCGGAATGAACTTTGTATAATTTTTCATATCTGGTAATTATAAGAGATACACATAGATGTGCTACACAAAATGTGTATTCATGTTTAAAACACACAATTTATTTCAAAGAATGTTTTATGACAACTGCCATTTCTGAGGCATTCGTTATTGTTGGTTAGAATTTTTCAATACCCTTGTCCTATTTTTGGAAGTGATGGCTATCCAATTGTTGTTTGTCGCCATGTCATATGACGAGTGTAGAATTTCAACGCCAGCGTATAAAGATTTGACTATTGATTTAGCCGTCTGTATCTATTCCCTTTGTATCTAAAAACGAAATGTAAAATTAAACCATATCTGCAAACTTTTACCTCAAATAAATGTAATTAAATTGAAAAATAGGCTTTAGTAGGAATCATCCGTAGAAAACTTCATATAAAAGTAAACACTAATGGGTATATTAAGTCATGTGTGTGAAACGCATTGGATTTTTTTCAAAAATGGCTGTCGCTATTTTAATCTTAAATACATTAAAATCAAATAGAATATATCAAGTTTCTGTCAAATGCATGTGAGCTACTTTTCTTCGTGTACACAGAATATACCTTCTGTCTACTGGAATATGCTATGATAGCTGAAGAAAGATTCACTCAGTCAGAATTATCTTATTTTTATATTTAAAATTATACTTAGAATTACATTTAGAAATCTAGCATAACAAACCTTTGGATCTCCCATTCCATAACCTCTGCTTATATGTATAGAATAGAACCACTAAAATGAACCTTCATATTCCAAACTGTGTCCGATCTATTCCTCCACTTATCCCTTACTCTCCCTAAAAGTGCCCCTTTTGCTTTAATTCTTCTTCTCTTGTTTCTTCTAGTATTTTAATTGACAGAATTATGATCCTATAGATTATCTCAATTCCTCTACCTTTAAACATTTTCACACTCTAACAGACAATGGAACATACCACCCAATTTGTCACACATACCGCAACTTCACTCAGTAGGCCAATAATTGCAATACCAACATTATTGAACTCTCGTTTCTAGAACAGCACAATCCTGCAAGCTACGTGGAAAGTAAACAATACATAATATACCTTTAAAGTATGCCTTAAATGTGCTTTGGAGGTTCAACCGGTAACGCATGTTTTGAGGTTCCTGTGCATGTATGTCTGTAAACAGTGCAACTCAAATGTTTGGTGAATACCAAACTTGGCAATTAACCCCTGCATCCCTTTACACTAAAAAGTTTTCGTCACTTATTTTCTCAAAAACGATTACGATTAAAATATTGTGAGACATTGACAAGAAAAACTATGTATGTATCAAATATTGTATAAATAACCTAAGAAGTCCTTCCAGTTTTGTTCCATAGTGTATAACTGAGAAGCCATTAGAAATAGACAAAAACTTAAAAAATGGAGAACTCGTTATGCAAACATTTTTTTTTCATGGAGCGAACCGTGTTCGAAACATCCCATGTTGTGAATATTTACATTTTTGCATACAGGTCGTCTGAAGGAACACTTTCGAAATTTTGCACTTTTTATTGCATTCGAATGTTGATTCTGATGCTGTGTGTAACTAAGTAAAAATTGTTTAATTTAAAATAATTTCTAGTTAGACATTTTGGTGAATAACATAATATGAATAGAAGAATCAATTTTTGTATAAATAACATGTATGCGACGTATGGGTGGGGTGTTGCACGCCAGATTTTTTATAAGATGTTACTGTTTTTGCCTCTGTATTTGATCAGCGAATGTAAAGTTTAGAATGCACCGCTGTTGTTTGTTTAAAGGATAATCCCAGTTTCGAATCTTTGTCGAGTCGGTCCCTGTGTTAGTTCTCTCTTGCCTCTCCCTTCTATCCGCTCCACAGAGCTCTTGAACTCTCAGAGATGTCAAGACCGCCACAGCCATCTTTATTGGATTAACGGTTACAACAATGATGGGCGGGGGTAGAAGAGGAATGCTAATTCGATGCCTTTGAGCTATCAAGGGTGGGTATTCATTTATAATACAGTGAGAATCCACCCTAATGTGAGCGCTTGTGACAAAGGGTGGGTACCCATTTGGATATCCGCTTGGGATTTATCCACAGCTATATATGGAAAGGGGTTTTTAGGAGGGTGAGGGGAAAACACCCTTGTTTTTCTGGGTGATAAAGTGTGAAAGACTCTTATGTTTATTTTCCGTGAATTATAAGGCAGTACTTTCTCAAGCGAAGAGCAAATACGAACAAGGATGTGTCATTACAATTCAGCCGAAACAGTGCTTAAGAATGTCATACAAGTTTATAGGAAGTCTGTGTTAGAAAGACGCTACACTGTACCGTGGAAAGTGGAGTGCATTTTGCAAGGGAAAGATGTATAGGTACATAAAAAATAAAACACACAATTTGAAAGTTATGATTTTTGTGTGTACGATACAAACATCTAATGGAAGTACACCGCTATTGGACTAATGCTGAATTAGCGCAGAGAGTGGAAATGATGCTTCCAAAATTCTTCACGTAAGAGGAAGTTAAATTGCACAAAAACCGTTTTTGGTGTTCTTACTCTATCCATTCATTCTAAAACAAGCTGATTACTTACTTTGTCTATCCATTTTACTCACTTCATTCTTCTCCATAATGTAATTTCAAATGCTTCCAATAGTATTCTTCATTCCATCATAGCATCCAAGTTATTGCACCATTGTCGCATTTCACATTGGGCACTTAGCTAATATTTTTCTTGGTTTCTTAGTGGATCTACACAAAATGTCCTTCCTTTCTAGTAAGGTTTGCACATCATTACCAACCTCTGCTTTTTGTCAACAGCTCGTGTTACTTTTGAGTTATTTAAGAGGTTTTAGGGAAAATTGTGAGATCATATGCCGCATATACAGAATAGGGAGAAGGCAAACCATAGTTTGTGGCAATATCCAGGAACCTAGTGGAAGAAACTTTGATTAATGTAAGATGTATGAAAATGTTGTAATTGGAAACACATCTGGAGTATTATTAGATTAGGAAATTAGGCTAGTTTGTTTTATTAAAATTCAATATATAATAATTCTTTCCACATCCCTCATTTCGAATTCATAAGAATAGGTTTTTTTGGGCAAATATCCTAGTTCTCTACCTTTCACTGCTACCATTTGCCTCTTATTACTTCTTGTAAGTGAACTGCCACTTAGAAGAGGTAATGATTCCTCCTATTACCACCACCCCACTACTACTACTACTACTACTACTACTACTACTACTACTACTACTACTACTGCTACTACTACTACTACTACTACTACTACTACTACTACTACTACTACTACTACTACTACTACTACACTACTAGTAATACTTCTCTTGTACGATAGAGATTTCCGTCACTGCTTCTGACGCACTTCAGCCTTGGTCTTATTGTACTACCTGTATCGTTTTAAGCCAATGCATTATGCCTGCACCCTTTACTAAGAAATACAGTCTCATAACAATATGGTTTCAAATTCCTCTGATTCTAAAAAACAGTTTACCAAAAACAATATATATCTCCTGTAAGCCAAGGCCTCATAAGAGCATGTAGAGCTGTTTCAGTTCTTTTCTTGAGCAATCTGCAATCTAAGTTTCCCTGAAACGCTCCCATCGTGTTAAGATGCTTTTCACAGGAGCATGTCCTATGAGAAATGCAATTATTTTCTCAGCTGAAGTCTATTACATTTAAGTAAGCTTTTAGCTCTTCTCTTGCACGGTTTTCTAATAAATAGTACACAATGTTTGTTTCCTGTAGCTTTAAGCCAAGTTTTATGATATTCTGCTTTGGGTCAATTATTAATAACCTCTCTCACTAAACATACAGATTTTGCTAGAGACGGCTCTGGCCCAAGAAATTGTGAAGCTGCTCCTTTCCTTGCAAGTTCGTCAGCTTTTTCATTTCCCTCTATGCCACTATGACCTGGCACCCAGATGAGTTGAACTTCATTCTGTTCTGACAAACTTGTGAGGATGCTTAGGCAGACCAGTCTTGAAGTTACCTTATGGCTACTTAGAGCCTTAAGTGCAACTTAGTTATATGAGAAGATAAGGAACAGTCTATTAGTGTAAGTTCCCCTTATGTTTTCATGTATGCATTGAATAATAGCATAAATCTGTTTCGAAAACAATAGCATATTCACCCAAGAGAAAAACTTTTTGCAACTTGGTCCTATGCCATACTATACTATACTTATTTTTGGAAAACTTCCTAACCAAAATCTCTAGGTGGATAATGAACAGGGCAGTAATAAGTGGAATCCCTGACGTTGACCTCTCCCTATTCTGCTTACCTCAGCCATAAGTCATTTACTTCATGTCTCTATCACGTTACTTATTCGAGAAATGAGTGCTGCATAAGTGGAAACTAATATGTGTGTAGGTGTAATTCAGCCATATCCTCATCACTATAAATGGTTCTGTGCACAGGAATGTTAACGATTAATAAAAACTGACCTCAGAATGAAACAAACAGGTGTATCTGGTGATTGCTATTCAGTGTCCACATATGAGAAATGTGGTGAAAAAGAGATTATCAGAACAGTTGCCGCAACAAGTTTCCAACTCGGATGTAACTCTTTGTGGTAAATAACAAGAGAGCATGTACATTCTTTCGTTCGATTAGATTTTATTTGCTGTATTAAATTAGGCAGAAAAAGCTTAACGATACTAGCTTACTATTTACAGGCTTCTCATGCTCTCCCACCCTGTTTACCTTGCTTTGTGGCAGGAATGGAGCTCTAGTCTTTCTTTTGTTTTACAGTTCCTTGCGCTCGATCAGTAGTTACACTTTATAGTAGTTATACATATAACATTACAATGCCAACTTTTGCTTTGCTAAGCAGAGTTAGTACAGAGTGCTTGCAAAGATTTTGCTACCGTTAAATTCTGCATTAACATATACTTATATCTCAATTATACTTTAGTGTGTTGAGATTAATCATTTATGGGAAGATTCAATGCACACGTAAATGATTTTTCTCTAATGCTTATTGCATAGTAAGTAAATAAGGGATAAGACTAGTTTCCCAACACTAGTTGGATGTGTTTTTAATAGGAACATTGCTTATTTACCAATGACCCAAACAATCCGTCCTTTGCAGTTTTGTGTTTCCCGCATTAATATGTGCAAAAGAAGTTGCCGCATAACTGGTGTTCAAACGGACAGTACTGGTACAAAGCGAAAGGTCAGTGAGGTAATGTTGCTGTCTCCAGGTTTTACTTCTAGTTTCGTACTGATAAGCGTCACGTGGTAGCCTCTAGTTCGAGCCAGGTCATTCAGACAAACAGATAATGTTCACAAATAACGAACTACAGATACGGTTATGATCTGTGCGGAAAACGCACCAAAATGTGCAGCTGAGGCTCAAAGGCTGTGTTCTGGATATTTTCATACCCCGCATCTGTCTTCTGTGCAGTTTTTTTTGTGATGTGGGATATACAGAAATAATGTTAAGAAACGATGGATCTTTCCAGGTTGAACGTGGGCCTGAGGGGCCTGCACATTAATTCGTCCACCAAGGCGGACATGTTTTTGCACATGTAATAATTTAATACTAACGTACAACTAATTATACATAAATATAATAAAAATAGAATTTTGTAATTTTGTTTAATCTCGTTAACTTTCTGGAGCCCAGCTCGGAATCGAAACGGAACACCTCATATAGCAGACAGTTTCTCTACCGATGAGCTCTGGGACCAGTTAACGTGCTCGTTTTCAGGCATTGGTCTTTTATTTAGCAGTCTCCTCTTTGTAGGTATGGATATTTGCAGTTCTGCTTAGGCAAACCTTTTGGCATCCGCGCTATCCGGTATAAACTAAGGACGGCTAGTTTGCGCCACCTAGTACTAACTCGACACCTTAGTTCTTGAACAATTCCAAGAATTGGAGTTAAAGCTGATGCTACTCCAGAACGATTAAACCAAGCAACATTTTGGTTTTTCAAATACTTTCTTTCACAAGCAGAAAATCTTGCCCTAGCCTTGTCTCATCACAGTAACCATCGCGTGATATGAACCCTTTAATATTTTTTGGTTTTTGCCACTACCGTAATGCTGTTCCTCCGCCACTCCCCTTCTCTGCCTTGGAGTGCTACTTAGCAATTGTGCACATGAATAAAAAATTGACAACGGCGATTATTGAAGATTCATCCTTTGTCGGGCTTTTATCTAAATGAGGTCGCTAGCTAGATTTACAACTTCTATTTGGGCAGGATTTACTAGTTGAGAAACGAAGAATACTCGTGGTGTGTGGACGTATTATAAGAAGCAGATACTCTGCGATCCCATTGGCTTAAATGTTCTAGTTTTAATACAGTTTTCCCGAAGAATTATTAGCTTTAGGACAATATTTTGTCAGACCTCTATCTGGGTTTTTAAGTTTTTTCCACAAAATAACATTATCGAAGCTTGTTTGGAAAAACCCTATTGATAAAACATTTTAACACTGACCACTGTTTCGCGTTTTTACAATACAAGTGCGCCATTTGTAGTCATAATAGTGAAAACAGGAATGCATAAACTCTAATCCTTTATCACTATGTAACAAAGGGACTGTGCATATTCGAATTCTATTGAATAAATAGCATAAAATGCTAGTAAAATCAGAATTTGCGGAAAAAGCTATCTTAAGGCCTCTTGTTAAATGTCAAGTTTATATAAACTGGTGTTTGGAGTGAGAATTGTTATTACCGTATGAGTAAGGTGTAGAAAGAGCTTGCCCTACACCTGATTTACAATGTGAATGACATTCCTGCAAGCCTCTGATTCGAGTAACATACCCCTCGCCGAACGAGATGGCTCCGCGTTGATGCTCGCATTCGGAAGGTCCCGGGTTCGATTCTCGTGGGGCCGGCCACTCGGACCACGGACCTAGATCCTCTAGGTTGGTAGGCGAATGCTGGTTGGTTCCCCTTTTACCACGACTTTCCTGTCAACCATTTCCTTTCCTCTTTTTCACCTCATCTATTTTAGGGTTGTAGGATCAAGCGACGGCGGTTGGTATGTTGCAGCAGGACGGCGAAATTTGCGCTCCGAAAAGTTTTCTCTGTAGCTTGGCAGGAATTCTGGGACCTCCTTTCTTCCTAGGGTGTTTCGTATACACCTGGAACCTGCATGTTTCGGTTGGCAAAGGCAGGGCTAACCGGCGTTAGCATTGGTTCAATTTGGAATCGTTAGGGATCACGTCCTTGATAGCGCACGTCGTCCGGATCTGACCACCCTTTGAGGCTCCCTTTATCTCTACCTCCAAGGGTTCACGTTGGCAGCACAAAGTGTACCTGATCCAGTTATGGGAGGCCGCTTAATCTGACTACGGTAGAATTTAAATAACATAAGAGTTTTCTGACACTTCTTGAAGCGGTATGTTTCTATGGCAACGTCTCCTCCGCTGTTGCTCTAGCCAGTAAGGTGCTACCACCTTCCTTTCCCTTAGCCTACAAGGTAAACTTTGAGGGGTAACATGTAACCATATTGGCGTGATTTACTACTGCTCATTAGCATTACGTACCAGCGAGCTGACACGTACTCTCTTACAACGTGGCAACGCAGTTCTTCCACTTCTCCGCTTAGAGTGAAATGTCAGGGGTCTCAGGTTGTTTAAATGGCACTGTACTCCTAACTTATCCCTCCAGAATGTAGGGTATATAGACTTTATACCACACAAATTGACAGGGTTCTTTTAAAAAAAATCTGTAGATCGCCATTTAAATATATACTTTGGTCCTTTAAACAAGTATTCAGCTCAACATATCTAAATATCCAGCGTTACACGGATAAATTTTGTAAATGGTTAAGAAATTGAAGATAGGATATGAATGGATTTTGAAAGATGTGAGTAGCCTACAACTTTCATTCCAGCCAAAACCATAAGAGAGCAAAATTTTGTCCAGATTGGTCAAATGGTTCACATTTGTGCATAAGATGTTGAAAATGAGAATGCGGCTAGTATTTTGAAGTTGCAGCTTATCCTATAACTTTTAACAGGTCTTATAACTCAACTCCCTGATTGGCCAAACAGTATAGTTGCCTATAACGGGATGAAAACAAAGAGTAAGGATGGTTTTAAAAGTTTAGACACGGGTACTGTGTGGTTGAAAATAAGCGTTGGTTAGTTTTTGGAAGTTGTAACTAACATGATTTTAGTCAGGTCCTGTAGTATAACTGTTCAATATTTCGATCAGATGGGTTAAATAATCAGATTTCTACATAAGGAATTGAAAATATTGTACTGGTACTTTTTGAGAGCTGTAAAGTAGCCTGTAATTTTAGTTTGATGCTAAAGTTTGAGTGTACATCCGTGGACAAAACAAATTAGTCATGCGAACGCTAAATATTTCCAAGTTCTACACGGCACAGCCTTGCTTACGCAATACAGCGTGTAGCACGTGAGCAAGTTGTACGGCATTATAAACATGCTACCTCCCATGTGCGTTCTCTGTAGCGCTGTGGCAAAGCGTAGGATGCTTCTGTGGTTAAGACCGTAGAATCGCATGTAGCAAAGACTTTTTTTTCTTCTTTAATAATCATTAATCAACGCATACTGGCTACTTATTTTCGATATACTGCATTTCATACACAGTATTTGGTATAGTTCATAATAGAATAGTTATTACGATCTAAAATACGCTTCACAATTTCATCAGTCGCATATCTGCATCTTGTTGGATACCAAGGGACGGTCTAGGTGTGTTGTGGTAGCTTGATGATACACTGAACAATGCGCAATACACGTTAATACTTGAGAATACTTTGATTCCCTCTGTTAGGATGAGATATCCTGATGAAATTGTTGAATTCGTACAGGATAATCATCCTGTCGAAAGGTTTCAAATGGGTTCTCAGAGAGGCAGGATATCAGAATGAAAGACCGGCCTCCCTGTTCACCAGATTTGAACCCTACTGAAAATGTGTGGGCTGAAGTAAAAGGGAACTGCGCTCGAATTTCCCTGCAGAAGCGTGAAGGACAAAAGATGACTTCTGGGCACAAAATCAAGAAGCCTGGGATGCTGGAGCTTCTCGTCCACGTCACTACAGAGAACTGATTTCATCTATAACTCAAAAATATGGTAATTATACGTGCTCAAGATTCATACACTGGATATTAAGTTTGTTTATCTTTTATGTGTTTTAGTTCTTAAAGATAATAGTTTATTTGCGTTTTTTTTTAGTTATTTAAAACAAGTGTTTTAGTAGAATTTTGTGTGCGTAGATATGTCTAAAATTTAAAATGCTAAAGTTATATTAATGCAATATTATGCTTTACACATCCCGTTCATAAAATTAACAATAAAATAACAATAACTAACGCGAGATTTGAACGGAGGAGCTTCTGAGCGCAAGCAGTGCCTTCTTAACCTATCGGTCAACGAAGCGTTTTCCCGTGCTTTCAGTAGCTTATAAGCGTCACCACCGAGAAATACCGTTATAAGGTGACCATTGCGCTCACAGGGCAGAGACATTCTACAGTTCCTGCATGTGATTTGTAAACAAGCTATTACGAAGGTACACAGAGCCCTCCGATCCTTACATGGAAACTGGGAATGACTCCCTTTGTTGTCCATGTGTGTATCATTATAATTTAAGTCAAAGAATGTTGATTCGTATCCAAGGGATTGAAAATAAGGATAGCGAATGTTTTAGAAAATTGTAACGTGGCTAAGATTATTACTGATTCTAAATCCGAAATGCACCAAGTTTTTGCGAAAATCTTATAAAAACTATTGCTTGAAAGTTCAGGAAACTCCGAGGAAAATTTGGTGACATACATGATATGCAAATCCCTGCGTCCAATAATTCAATATTAAAATATTTTAAGCCTTCCCGTTTATCGCTTTGGACAGGAAGGAATTAAAACTTTGCCACGTTTGCAATGAAATTCCCCAACTGACTCGTATTTTTCCCGGTCATCCCGGCAAAAGGCGTTCTGAAACTATTTTTGAGATAACACAGACCAGTGGCGACGACTTAAATCTCGTAAGTACCGAAGTCCCGGACTTAATAGTTAAGCAACTGTTACCAATCAATGGTAATTAATTGCCTTTTCATACATGTCGTGTGTAGTCTAAAGCTGAAAAGGAAGAATCAAACTGAAAAATTCAAAGTCGTACCGGCATAATGTCACGATAGTTCAGTTGGTTAGAGCAACGGCACAGAAAACCGAGGTTCAAATTCCGGCTATGGCATTGAAATTTTCAGCCTGATTCTACCTTTACCAGTAACATTCGTGGACATTTTAAGCAACAATTACCTACATTAAGCACAGCCCTACATGTATATCCACTTAATTCGGATTCCAAAGGTTATTCGCGATTTTCATCAACCGCTAGTTTAGTTTACTTCCCTAGTACCTCGTGGAAGATACAGTTACTGCACTTGCTCTGTACTTGTGGCTTCAATCTTAAAGATATCTGAACTCGACCCTCTGGATTCGTGAGGCGTTATTATGGAATATTATGGCGTGGGAATAAATTTATTCAGTGCCTTTTGTTTTTCTGCCTAGATAAATACGGTTTCTGCACCAGTCGGTGATTATCATCAGCCGTTATTTCCGATAGCCGTTATTCTTGACGTGGTTCACTCTCCTCCGTCACGACTGCAAGAGAATTCCTTCCTAGATCATCTTCCACGTAAATATAAGCCAACAGAAATAAGCGGGGTGTAGCAAGGCGGAAGTTGCGATGAAAAATTAATGTGCTGCGCTGAAAACCGGCAAATGTGTTAAAATAATTCGGAGTTGCCTGCAGAGATAAGTGTAGTTTTTAACTGCAACGAGAGGTGCTACAAGTAGGTGGTGTAAGTTAAAATGGGAGAGGTAGAGCCAATAAATTTGTATGAAGTAGAAATGACTATAGCTGTGGCGTGGAATAAATGATTGGTATGGGGTTGTCAAAGCGTGTATAAATCAAAAAGTGAGAAGTACAAGAATCCGGCAGCCGAAAATTAAGGAATGAACCTGGGAGGAGATAGTACCTACCTGGGAAGAACTATTGTAAATCTGATTAGGTACTTATACCAACTCATGTGTTATAGGAAAAAAAAGACACCACAATTACAATTATTTACGTTTTATTTTTCTTTTTGACGATTGCTTGTGTTTCTGTTTACAAACTGGTTGATACAAGTTCTTCATATTATAACTTTCATACTGTTAAGATCATCCCATAAGAGGGAAATCTCACCCACTAGTCTAACAAAAGTGCTAGACAAATAACAATGCCGAAAATGGCATGTTGCACTACGAATTCTGGAGGTGTGTTTCACAAAATGGAAGAAAAGCAACACTTTGGACTGTCCGACACTTGGAAAGTAAAAAATGTTTATTCAAATACCAGAACTAACAATGAAAGGCAAAAATGTGCCCCTTAAGGCGTAGGTTATACCCAATATCGCCACGCTGGTAATGTTAACACCGATGTCTCGAATACCCTGCATATCTTTATACGTATACCTCTCGGTCGAGTGTACTTTGCTTACATAGCATATTAAACATTTCCTTGTTATTTGAGTGAAAGGAAACGGACTAGACTATTAAGAAGTAAGAGAAAAAAATGAAGAATTTCAATTTCACCAGATTTGATACGTAACTGCCAAATATAAATGCGAGCAGCTAATGGCTAAGGAAACAATTTCATTGCAAGAAGGTTATATACAGAGGACCGAGGAAAGCGAAAAAAACACATGTCGCTTTTTAACCTTATGAACACGATGGTAATACACACAGTTTTTTGAAGATCAAGCAGATTGGTGGCTTTACACTTTAAACTTGAATACGTATTTCTTTAGTAAAATCTCAGTTTTTTCAAAATATTGAATGTTCCGTGCAGAATAGTTTTCTTCCTAGTAACGAGAAAATTAGCATAAATGACCTACATACTAGTACAAATTATTTATTGAAATATAGTTTGCTACTGCATAAAAATGACTACGGAGGATTAATCCATTTTTAAATCCTGTGTAATTCTAGCTTTAAAATTTTCAGTAACATTTAGAAATAATCATTATTAATCATAGTTGCTTTATAGAGAATTTAAAACAATTCTTAAATTATTTCATAGTAATTTAAAATAACGAGACAATGAAATTTCAAACTTAAAAAGAAAATCTTCAAGAAAATTTTAAAAGGTTGCATTCATCGCTGTCCAAAAGCGCGCACACACACATATATATATTTATTTTAATGAAATTATACACAGTACTGTTGATGAAATTACACATTATTCTACAAAATTAGGAGAAAATTGAATTAAATTTGTGTTTAGTGCTTTTCTCTCTATTTAAAGAAAGCAGTTGAACGTCGTTGACAGTTGTCTGGGGAAAAGACAATGCTATTTGTGAGGTCATTTTTAGTTGGGCACCGTTTATTAACAGGTTTATTATGTAATTTTCTGGATACATGTAATTCCGGAATTGAATATTTTACCAAAGCAAAGACTAACAGAGTCTAAGCAGCGCATTTGCACAAATCTTCCTGAAGGAAGCCTTCCAAGTCGGTTAACAAGGTCGAAGGAATAGATTCTCGGATACGACTCTCGGATACCTGCTATTTCGCGACGTAAATAGAAAAGTTTGCTGCAATAAGTGCAGTACCTCATCTGTTTTATCTCAATAATCCTTAGCAACACGTAAGAATAACTCAGTAGAACATTAAATATGCAATATGTCAACAATAGCAATCCGTTGGCGCTAAACATATCACGGAGCAATCAAATGATACAGGCTGTTAAATCAAGAGCTTACGACTCAATTAACTTCGATAACTACAATAGCACTACTGCCAAAGAAGTTGAGATCCACTCTCCCGATGAAAGAAGGCACGAGTAAAAACGAAATTAACTGTTCTAGTTACGCAACATACATCTGAATTAAAGAAGACAGGATTCAAAGACTACTCTTTTTATAGCTTCTATTACAACTGAACCGTTAATCTCTACACAATAGCTTTCTGTAAGCACAACAACATGTAAACCAAACATACAAACGTATTGTGTTGCCCTAGAACATCTGTTTTCGGTTGAGTGGTAGAAATATTCCCGTTAAGCAGGAGTTAATCAAAATGCGGTTTTATTTAAAAGCAGCAACATGTTTATGAAATTAGGGTGAAGTTTTCAGAAGGCATGATCACTGATAAAAAGAAACTAGGGTACAATATAAATGCATATGATACACGTTATGATTACCTCCAAAAATGCTCTGAAGAATATTAAATACAACACCACCAATTTGTTCTCTTACATGAATGTATGAAGTCCATAAGGCCCTTGTTAATGTTATTCTATTATTCTTGCTGTTTAAAATTATTAACGTCGACGTCGAATTGGTATTTTGATTACAAGTTTTTAGCATTCAGCTCGTTGTTAGAAATGTTCTCTTTTATTCTGAACTTTTTAAATATAGTTTTAGAAAATGCCTGAAAAAACAACCAGAAAAGAAACGGAGATAATTTAGTGTAAGAATAAAAATCTTCTAATACAAATATAAAACATATTGGCTGTTAAGAGAAGACTTGAGTTTGGATTTTTACACAGTGAAAATTGAATTAAGAAATTTACTGATACTATCAACATACGTTACTGATATTATCAGTTTTCGTGCTACCACCTCTTTGACAGGTCAGAATTTCTAATTGATGGAAGAAGAACTTCTTGGAAAAACCAATTATTTTTACCTTAAAACTGCAACAATTCTGGTATGATGTTAAATAATAAAACAGTTGTTAAAGATTAAATGGTGAACTTTTCATAAACATGATTAGTGTGACTCTCAAAGACTCCCGTGGAACTTAAAATGCATCAACATGTGTTATGCCAAAAATGATATGTATGCTCTCCTATGTGACACAAACGGTCGGTTTTCAACAACTTGACTTGCATAACCAATGAACTACAAGCTTTTTACATCTACTGGAACTTATGTCAAAAATCTGCTACAAAGTACAATCATGTTTTTGAACAAGTATTGAGAATGATCCCTCCTATCGCTCGTAACTTCATGAACTATCGCACATTCTATGCTTTTTGGGTTAAGGAGAGAAATGATTATGTAGCTACAGTGACTAGGTGGTCCGAATTGTTTCTTGGAATTCCACAAAAAGTATTCTCCACATAAGGGTCAGTTAGCCTACAATAAAATTGATTAGCTTGTCAAGGATCGTAAAAATCTTGGTAGTAAAACTCCAGTCTGTGAAGCGCATCGCCTCCATCTATGTCCAACGCGTCTGTTCCAAACCATGCGTATTTTATTAGCACTAATATTACAACAGTGAACATAAGTGTTTTATAACTGTGCTTTGCAGGTTACGGGTTCTACAGTTGTTTCAAATAACGCGTATTTGTAAGTCCATGCATATTCTTCTAAAGGAGTGGAATGCGGTAAAATTCCAAAGTTTAATTATATTTGAGAATTTTCGCCTGCAATACCAGTGCTTTCGCACTTCTCTGCGCTTTGAGTTTCTGAGATACGGGATGCGGACTGAATAAATACACATACACATACATATTTATGCTGGAGTTAGATTTCATAACTTGTACTGCACTTACGACGTATATACTTAATGTACAGTAATTTTGGTAGTAAGCAGATTCGATTGCAGCCTACAACCTGAATAAAATACCCTCTTTTCACTATACCTGCTGCTCAGGTTTTTATTCAAGCCATAAACTGCAACTATGTCTTCAGATTCTTTAGAGTCCTATTTTAAGTTGCTGGTTTATTCTATTGTGCATTGCTATATATTTATTAGCACACTGATCCCTCCTCACACTGTATAACTTCGTATTCATTAAAATTTTTGACTAAAGAAATATTGAGAGTGGTTCACGACCTATGTTAACAATGTCAGACGAGCACAATAGCTTCGCGCTGAAACACATGGAATCGAATGAAGGTGCAGCAGTATTAGTGTATCACTGTGTTTGCTCAGTTCTTGTTGCATCAAATGGCGTAAAAATAGAACTATTCTGATAAAGGTACATTATCATCCTTTCCGATGCAAAATACTTGTATTTTAAGATTATTAAGCAGTGTAAAAGGCGTGGTTTTACCATATCCAGGAACGTGATCTCATGTGCACTCAACAGAAAAGCTAAGGCCACATCAGGGCTTATTCCAAAGAGCAAGAAACAGGGAAATTCACGATCGTCCACCAGTCGCACCCCGAAGATAATTTAGAAGGTGAAGTCCCATGCCTCTGGACCAAATCCTGCAACTCAGAGGGCCATTGCACTGTAATTAGGAATCTCTGTTGCTACTGTGAACACCATAATCAACCAGGATTTGTATCTAGAAAAGTGCCATAAGCACTTATGCTTATATAAGCTGTTGTCTAAACACATTGCAGAACATGCCACTAACAGCAGAAAGCTGTATGAACGATACTAGCTGGTGAAATGTGGATGATTGTTGTCTTTTTACATGAGGCTTATGTTTATCTAAGTGACTGCAACAAACCCTGGGCGATATATTACGGACCAAGGGGAGAAAAGCAAATTGAAAATTGGGAAAAGGAAGTTAAGGAAATTTTTCCCAATGGTTTCATGGTAGTTACAATGGCAAATTAACGATTCGTCGTGTACATAAAAATGTGAATATCAATGCGCCATATTATTAGACTAACGTCCTGATACCAATTTTTCATACAGAAATCCTGTTCTCTATGGTGCGAAGTAAATAAAGTCTGGTTGCATCAGGATAGAGCATCAAGCCATACGTCTGCTTCAACCTACAAATTTTTGGAAAACATAGAGAGTGTGACATCCATGTTCATCTGATACATCAGTGATAGAGCTTAGTGCATTTGGCTTACTGAAAAGAACCCTTGGAAGTAGCCGGCCGCGAACTTTGGATGGTCTCTGGAAAGCTGCCAGGAGAAATGGAATAAACTGAACTTCCCTGTATTGTGGAGACGTGGTTTTTCATATGGTAAGGAGGTCTTAATTTTGTTACCATAGATTATGAACAATCCTCTGTATCAGTATAACTTACTATTGCTTAATGAATGACTTTTCATTTGTAAGTATAAGAGAGTATTTTATCGAATATCTTTTCGAGAGATAAGGAAGCAGCGTCAGTTATTTTCAATTCCATTACAGTTCTATTAAAGTTTTTGTAGATATATCTACTTTTTTTTTCTTAACTAGATTTATGGGAATGCTTGAGAGTACAAGAGGAATTCTGGATGATGTATTACCTTATCTGTGTAGTTTAGTTTATCAACGCTTGAATATTTGTGTGCTTCCTGTTTGGCAAAACATGGAAAACATCCCTTCATTTCTCTTTCTCAATATGAAAAACCACAACATGGAAAACCATGGCTGTCCACTGTTTTACGACACACGTTACACTTAACCTACTTTATCTTAAAAATGCAGTGGAACAAAAATAACATTATTCACAACAGTTGCACTCTCTGTTTAAGGATTTTAATTCAGAGGCATAATACGTGTTCACCTATCACAGTACGTCTGAAATTCGGCTTACGCTTGATACAGCACCAGGACAATTAAATCACCAGTACGGTTGATGTGACATCATAAGCACCCATATAAAGTCAACAGCGAAAACCAAATGCTGACATGCGATGAACGCCATTCTGCTAAGACTGCAAGACTTCATTGTAGATGTATTATAGGAGATTTCAACGATCGAGTAGGAAAGAAACTCAACATCGCAGTATGTACTTGTTTTAAAGTCCAGCACAAGGGATTGGCACTATTCCGAGTGTATTCCATTGTGCAAAAGTCATGAAGACAAGTACAGAGGGCGTACTATGCCGGTGTGGTCTAGCTAAGAAGGCGCCTATTGATACAGAGGAATTCACACGACCGCAAGAGCTACTCCGGGCTATATAGGAAAGGAAATGTAATACCCACGTGACTTTTACAAGGACGGATGGAGGATTGAAAGTGCCCAAAAACCAATTTTGCTCTGCACCATCCACCAGTCTAACGTTATTATCTAATCTAGGGGTGGGGAAAGGAAGAGCCGCTCGCCCCATCTATCACCGTTGTTTCAAATGGCGAGCAGCGCACACTGCAAATGTGCTTATAATGACAGGCGCAAGAGCTCTGGATGATGGCTCTTAGGCAACACGAAGAGAGATTTGGGTGACCTTAACAACAGACTACACTCTTGTAACCTATTGGCTGACGGCACCTAGGTAAATGATTGAGACTGGGGAGCACCCTACAGCAGCTCTCAGTTATATACCAGACTCTTTATAAAACATCTTGGAGAAAACCTTTCGTGTAGTATGACATTTATGAGTACATCTAGCTCACCTGCATATAGATATAATATAGCTTAAAGCTAATCTGAAACTACGATTATGCCGACAACTGCCAAATCAATACATTTTTAATGTATCTCGAAAGCTTAAAGGGCATACTTAAGGTTATCTAAACAAAATTGAAAGCATAGCCAAACTCTGAAATCATTCTGTAGTATATACAGATATAACTAAATTTTAACTTTTAAAAATATTTTATGAGGGAACTTGAAAATCTTATAACGAAGAACTAAACACACTTTTAGACGAATCCAATAATGCATCTGACGCAATCTCCATTACAACGGGAATCATATAAATGCAAATATATAAAAATAACGCAATGTTTAAATTTTATACCTCTTTAAATAAAATAAATTCTAGTAAATGCTCATAAATCACTTAAGAAATTAGGATTTACTACACCTTAGATCTACCTTCTGCATCTTTGATATAAGGTTCGATTTGTTTTGTGATAATGCTGGTACCTACAGTGTAGCACTTACGTTTTGAATACAACTCTTAATAACACTCTATATAAAAAGTTTTTTTTCACGGCTATTATTGACTGACATTTGAAGTTAAGAACTGCTTTATAAAACTTGCCGCACCTGAGAAATTTTAAGAAAATAAGAAAACAAAACAAGGTGGTGCATAGAAATAATTACATTCAAAATCGCAATTTTGCTTAAATAAAACGATGAAATGTAATTAAGCCTAATTAACTCAAGCTTAAAGAATTTTTGACGAGGTCTAATGAGAAAATCAATAACTCCAGGGCTGTTTTAATAGTTCAATCGATGCTCAGTTTTAAATGTTTCTCAAAGCATGCCGTAACGTATACGCCTTCTCCAAAAAGAGTTATGCTAGTTTGTTCCGCTGTATATACATTGTAGCATAGGTATACCAACAATGTACGTGACAATTTAAGAACGTATGTGGCCCAGTTGTGTTGGAGTTTCACATGGCTAACTAGCAATTACAAATGTCCGTACGCATCCCACCTTCTGTTCTCTTCATTCCTGCAGCATTTTCGCTTTCCTACACTCTGTTCTCTTAATCGACATTTTCTCCTCCCATCGTTTACTCCCCATCAGCGAGCACCGCGAAAGGGAAGATTGTAGGCAGTGAGAAATGAGCCTAATTTCTAAGAGTAGCAGTGTCCTCCCAACTTCTTCAGAAATCAGATCTTGTTGAAGGCCGGAGATACCTGCCAAAGACTGGGCTCCTTTGAAGGCTATAGATCTTGGAATGCATACGAGTTTCGTAGAAAAACGAGAAAATAAAATCTCTCGGCAAATTAATTAAACTTTAGGTAAACAGATGCTTTAGATATTTTATCTTCATATTTGTTTTCTTATTTTTGGAAATGACTTCCAGCCTTTGTTACTCAAACCGTTTGCTGCCTTCACATGCGTCATCTCAACGGAATCTTATCCAGCTTCCTTAGCTCGTGTTTTATATTCCCATGAATTTAGACATTTTTTCGACCTTGATTGGAGATAATGCTTTATGATGCGTGTAAACTCTAGATTAATATACCTATAGAATATAAAAACTACCAGTAACAAAAGTAATAACCCGCTGAATGAATACAAGTATGATAATGGTGTTACAGCAAATGACAGAGTAGCTTAGTGGCTATCAATAAAGCAGTGCAACACTTGTAGCACAATGGACGTTCGGCAATTTATCCACATCCCTGTGTGTTTTTAGTATTTCCAGTGTCACAGCTATGGTCTTATAACACAAATTTTGCAAATGAAGACCTGCAGATGACATCTTGCCCTTTTTTGCGATCCCCACATGCAACAATTCTGTCAATCTGAGATATGAAATATGAACAGATCAATTTGTCAGTTATACATGATGTTATGGGAAAACCTCGGATCTTCGTTGTCTTAGAAAGAATCGAGGTTAGAACGGAATCCAGAGTTGAAAAATATAGAAGTTTGGACTATTTAAACAATTTTAATTTGGTATTCAGAAATTCATAGTGGATACAAGAAGGGTAGCATATGTATTCGAACGGCTTTTGAAAAAAAAAGTCAAAACAAACCTGGCTTTTAATAGCAAATGAACTTCCCAATGGGGCCTTAAAACAATAATGCATATCGTTGTATATGTGTAATAATAATAATAATCCCCTGGATCTACAGCCCATGAAGGGCATTGACCTGCCAACCCGACTGCCAGCCTCACGCCCACGCATGCACGGCAGGGCTGGGTGATCATCCAGCCGATACAGGGAGGTGGTGAGACCAGCATCACGCATCTCCCAATCGAATGTTAGCTTCCGTGGCCGGAATATCGCTGCCTATCGTAGTCCCTCACTTTCCTCACGATGCTGTATGAGCACCTGTACTATACCCGGGACTTAAAAACCGCAACCCATGGTGGGATCGAACCTAGGTGCATTCCTTGCCCGATTTTATCTGTGTGCTTGTAGAAGTTTCTGTGCCAGAAACAAAGTTCTATTCTGGTTTAGTGTTGGGCTCTGTGAGTTATGTATCTGTGATTTACTTATTATTGGAGCCTTTTAATCTCTAAGTTTCAGATTTGAAACTTAGACGCTAATTTACATATCTCAAGTTGTCTAAGACAATATGATGGGCATTCAGACGAAAACAAGTTAGTAGTCAAAGGGTGTTATTGAACATTTATTACTTCAAAAGTATTTCCCACATCTGTTGTTTATCTCACCGCCAGCTTAGATAGCCAGTTCCCTATTCGTACGGCTTTTAGGCGTTAATACCCTACAACGCTAACCTGAGGCAACCGTTTTAGCCGTCCACGAATAACTGTTTTCGTGTCACTATAAGTGTAAAGATCGCAAAAGCAAAACAATCATTAGAGCTACATAAATTATTTTCTGAAGAAATCCATAAATCTAATCGTACAGAGTTACAACGTTTGTAAGCTGTCTTCGATCTATTGCAAGCACATCGAAATTCTTTCTAAAGACCAACTCTCTCTCTGTATATTTTTGAAGAGAGAAACATTTTGAACCGGATGAAGAGGTTAGCGACCGGATAAGACTATTAAGCCTTAAAGTTATACAAAATTGGCTAGTTCTCTTAACTCTGCAGAACTTAAGGAAATCGATTTTGATGTAATACATGTAAAATGAAACTTTTTTTGTCTCTGACTAGTTATAATCTGACTGCCTTCTTACGAGGACTGTCAAATAAAACAAAAGTAAGCTTGGTGTATATGGTCTACATTAAAATAATCTCAATGCTAACTGGTACTTTATGTGAAACGCAGTCCTGGAGCGCCCCAGTGCTTGTAATTCAACACGCAAGTTTTTCAACAGTTTCTCCGTCATAAGGGCTGTAAGAGCATCCTTAATATAATGAGTGAATGCTGAAGTCTTTCCGAGTACAAAATATCGAATGATAGACCTACTGAATTTCTCTTAATATTATGTACAGTCTATGGTTCATTTAAAGCCAAAAAGCTTGATTGGAATATTCGATTTACACACAAGAAAGAATAAAATGAGTTCTCGGGTTATGTGAATTGTAAACTCCAAGAATTACGTGTTCCTTTCTTGAACGTCATGGAGAAGGTAAGACTGATTTCATCAAAGTTTCGAAATGGTATAGAACAGGACAAAAACTTAATTTAGAATCATGCGTTAGTACATGGTTTCAAAAATACCAAATTCATTAGATAAACGGCATCTCATCTGCCACGATTTTATTTCCATCATTTCCCTATCATTCTGCTTCCATCTCATGTTTCTGGTGTGCTTCTAGGTTTTGTGGCATGAGGCGGTGCTTGGTTGGATGCTTGCTCCAAGGAAAGGGTATTCCCCTGGACACCAAATGTCTGTCTGGCTGCACGTGTCGTTCGTGGCTCTCTGGGCAGCTCCAGTGATGAGTCTTCAAGCCAGGAAATGTAGCAGACTTTGCGGATTTCTGTGACCTATCTGCCTTACGGCCTATGGCCTCCTGCGGCTCCTCACGTCATCCCTTTCTTCTGGGGAGAATGAAAAGAATAGATCTCTCCGTAGGCCGCATTACCCCAAGTGTTTCCCTCGACCACTATGTATTATTTTATTGGTAGTTCACTGGAAATCAACTCTTGAGTAGGTCTTTGCAGTTTCCTTTCTTTTAATGTCAAAGCTTTTAACCCATACACCATCAATCTGTTTATCCTCAGGTCTGTGTGTGAATCTAGCACATCCTTTAACAGCAACATACTAGTACATAGACGATCTGATTGACTGGAAACAATTTATATTGGGACACCTTTTCCTTCCGTAGTTTCTTAGTGATGCAAAGGATCGGTATGCCCGCAAGAGGTGTGGCAGCAGCTGCCTTAGGACTGCTGCTTCTCGATGTTTAGGAGGCGAGAATGATGTATGCGAAGAGAAGAATCACATTTTGGTTGATGTTATAAATTACCTTGGCTGGAATAAATGCACATAAATCACTTGTGTTGACTGCT
This sequence comes from Deroplatys truncata, assembly GCA_030765065.1. Classification (NCBI taxonomy): domain Eukaryota; kingdom Metazoa; phylum Arthropoda; class Insecta; order Mantodea; family Mantidae; genus Deroplatys; species Deroplatys truncata. The sequence continues at coordinate 99,843,567 of CM060980.1, forward strand.
GCCATCCGCAGATCTTTACCGTTGTATGCACACAAATAAATTGTGATACCTGTTGCTGTTGCTTTGGCCGCTTAATGCTCGTTTTTCACCCACAACGAAGAGTTAACTCTGCTTTAGGAATATTTATTTAAAATTAAGGTACATTTGGAAACTAGTTAAAGTTCAATTGTGGGCAACCAGGTGACGAAATTCCAAATTGTTTTCTCCCCGCGAGTGGAGAAATAAAAAGTATAAGCCTCCTTATACTTTGTCTTGTCTTGTTTGTTCGATACAAATTTCCGTCATTGCTCCGGATGCACTTCAGCCTTGGGCTTATTATACTACTGTCTCATTTTAAAACTAATTCATCATGCCTGCACCATTTACCAAGGAATACAGTCTCATAACACATATGGTTTCAAATCTTCTGGTTCCAAAAACATGTTCCGAAAAACAAAATATCTCCTGCAAGCCAAGGCCTCACAGGAGCATATAATGCACCTGGCTGTTTCAGCTTCTTTCTTGCACAATTTGCAATTTAAGTTACTCTGAAACACTTCCATCGTGTTAAGATGCGTTTTCATAGGAGAATGTCCTGTGAAAAATACAATAATTATTTTCAGCAGAAGTATGTTACATTTAAGTAAACTTTCGGGCCATAAACCGCCTCTCAACTTCACAGCACAAAAACAAGACTGCAATTTAGAATGCTAGATTTTGCTGGTACCGTAAATATGTATATTTTTTCTGTATATCCTAGCGATTTATTAATACAGGATATAAATAATTGATGTGAATCTATTTCCGCCAGGGCACGGTATTTTTGGTTGAGAAAAGAGTTCCAGTTGTTCCTGTGTTCCCTTACTGCGGAATGCAATGGCTATATTCCAGCTATGGCAGTAAAATGTCTGTTTTTCAGCTCTGATGGCCGGAGTTTAGATCTTGTATGGAGCGTGTTACTTATTTTTCCCATATACAGTTCTCAGTTCAGTGATCCTGTGATCATTTATGTCAGGTTTCTAAGAAATCACACTAAAAGGGAATTGCTTTCAAACGAGTAATCATGACCATCATCATCATTATCATTATCATCATAATTAGATGTCAGTGCAGTGATGTCAGAAATTAGAATTCTTCCACTTTTTCTAAAATGCTCTCTAAGAATCTATCCCCACTCTTTTTCTCTGCCCCCCCTAGTAATCAAGGTTGTTTGTTCTTCTGTTTTACAATGCTCTTTATTTAGAATCTGAGACAAATTTTTATTGTTCTTTTCTAAAACATGAAAAACTCAGACTTGATCGACATTCTACAAATAAATGGAACAAAGCCTTTGGTGAGGTACGTATCTTTGACTCACAAAATTGACTGAACCATTATGCCTTTATTTTTGCATTTCTGTCAGGTTTGTAAGAAATCGACATAAAAGAGAGCTGCTTTCTTGAAGGTTTATTTTTTAGCGTTAATCTCAGTCGTGCAGAAACCATAGCTACCAGTTTTTGTGAGAAACATTTTTCGCTTCTGATTTTCATCTTATGTGAGTTACTGCCTGACACGTACACAGACGGCTAATGTTATGAAACAAAAATGTGCAACACTTATCTGATTTTACAGTCTGTTCTTTTTAAATTACTCTTTAGCCGTCTAATCATGAAATTTCTTGATCTTAATTTTGATGGACCTCATATTATTAATACACTTAAGCCGTGGCTACACTAAAAAATCCTATCAGTACTATGATTTGGAACACTTGGTCGCTTAAGTAAAGTTAATGCCGCTCAAAGCAATTCCATCAGTAGGAAATTGGACGGACGTTAATTATGGTTTTAATGCCATAAAATTTTATGAGATTTGTTGATGATCTCCTTAGTCACTATGTAACAAAGGTTTTTGTTGTTTGTAATATAGTTTGACAAAGGCGTGCGTAGGAAAACATTGGAAAGCTTGCGAAGGTATACCGCACACCCGATGTTAATAAGTAGAGGTGTTACCACAGCTGCAGCTCTGATATGAAACACTTTGGAATGCAATTTAATTACTGATACATAGTAGATAGAGAAGGTATTGCATTCCACCCAAAAATTCGATGCCAAAATTTTATCTGAAATGCGTGTTTTGAAGACCCTTTATTAAAAACGCATTTTAGAAAAAAGGATCGTGTTGCGTGCGTGTGTGTGTGTGTGTGTGTGTGTGTGTGTGTGTGTGTGTGTGTGTGTGTGTGTGTGTGTGTGAACGCATAGCTAAAATCCGAAAAGTTGGATGAATGCCAAACTTGATGTTTGGATTCAGTATCTTCCAAATTTGCAACACAAAGATTTTCCAGAAAATCCCGCACTCCAAATTGTCATTTAGATGGAAAATTTTTCGAAATTTTTGATTTGCTAAAAATGCCTCTTACGATTTTGATTATAATACCATATATTATATATACTTATTTGATAAATAAAATGTATATATATATTACATTTTATGGGAATAGCCTGCAAAGTCCTCTTCATTCGGAAGGAATTTTTTATAATCTGTCATAAATGGTAAACGAAGCGATTGACGAAAACATATCATACAAAAATGTAGAGATCTTTAAAACACACAATTTAATTCAAATAACTTTTTTTTGTGGCATCAGCCATTTCGGCGATATCCGTTATTAATGGTTCGATTTGTTCGATACTCCGTCATTCTAGAATCCCATCGATTTTCAGTTGCTTCTCGCGATTGCATGGAAACAGTATGAAATTTTCAGCAGCTATAAATATTTTAATATCACTGTTCCCTTTGTACCCTAATGAAGCGTGTAATATAGGTATTTTTGCAAAGGTTTATCTCGATTAAAATGAAGTAGATAGAAAAACAAACTTTCGTAAAAAATAACTTGTTCACCCACTAATAAACCAGAAGGTAGAGAAAGTTATTCACAGTATTCGTACGTAATAATATGTATGATATTATACGTTATATACACCATTGTAGCTTAATGTTTCTTTACATGAAGCTCAGTTTAGTTCCCTCAGTATATAGGTAGTTTATCAATTGCAATTACTTTTTTGACCATTAATAAGGAAAAAGGGTATAAGAGAGAAGACAGAAACAAACTTTTAGCTATAAACTTAAAATCTTTATAAAATATGAGAGGTAAAATGTATTTCGAAATCCTATATACAAAAACCATGGTAGCATGGTTATCCTTGATTATTGCAATGCATTACAATTGTACACACCCTTTACTTCAAAATAATTCACATTAAATTCTGAATAAAATGTATGTATCCAGAGTTTTCATTCTATACCTTGCAGTTTGATATCCCGCTGCTTTTGAAAATATCTCACCTCTGAAAGCGACATTTCCAATTACTGCCCGATACACACGTCTTCGCTAACGTACAGAAGCAACTTTGATCAGAACCCAGTGCTTAAAAGGAGCACAGTATCTCGAGAAACTACTATTTGCGTGTCAAAAATTCCAAATTAGAGAAAAATAAATTATATAATGCAGATTCTTCCGAGTCTTGGGCATGAATGGAGGGGGACATACGCTCAGCAGTATTTGGATATAAGAAAGATAAACGAGTAAGTATAGACTTGGGGACTAGTAGACACTGAAGGCCTAAAGAAGCATGCCGCTCTCAAAGGCAATAAACATGGAAGCTGAAGTCAAATTCTAGCAGCTGCCATCGTCATTCACATTCGGGTATCGATAAGCGAGAATAAAAAATAGCTTGCAAACCACTTGTAATATGGAGGAACAAGTGTGAACAACCTGTGGCCCGAAGTTATCCCACGCCGTTATGAGACCACCCGCCGAGAGACATGTCCGTCTTCACCACAGATACCTTTTTTTCTCCCACGTCCAGATGTATCACTGCCCTTTCATATTATAGAGAGAAATCAATCGATGAGAAGAAGTCCAAACAAAAACTATCTAAGTTGGCAGATCTTGCACCGAAAGGAGGAGGAGGAGTTCCTGTGTAATGATTGGTTGTGTAGCGATGGCGTACCCGCTGGAGCCCGTTTCCGTTGAAAATTTCTTCCCCTGCGCTGAGTAAAACCACAATTTCCTCTATGTGCCTACACCTGGAGTGGCTGCACTGTTGCGACTGCACTAGAGATATTGTGCCCCGAGCCAACAAGGAACAAAAAGATTACACTGACAAATATTTTATATACAGAAAGGCGATTATTTCGTGGTCGTAACAGAGCTTCTGCTGCACTAATTGGGGATCATAACAATGGGATAGATATTTAATCGTAGGGTACCAGTCGGAAACATCGTAGTGACTGTAAAATAATTTTTGGTAGGGTGTAGCACTCCCATTTCCTTCTCCTATTGCATTTCCCTTATCTTTATCACCCCAAACTGTCATAGCATGTGACATAACAAATTCTGTTCAATGTAATTAAAATAATTATAACATCTATCCTATTCTTTTTTTAACTTAACGTCCTTTAACGGCTACGTCATATACAACGGTGAGTAAACGAAATGATTGAAATTATGCTCAAATGAGGCTCGGTCTTTAGATCTCAGTTACCTGACATTCGTCTTCTCAGAATAAGGGAAAATCCATGGTAACTCGCCCTATCCGAGATTCAAAATCGGTGTCTTTTGAATGTGGGGCAGATACCCTCCCTCCACACCACGAAGTTGGGGAATAACCATGTTGAAATTTTAACAGTAAACATTCAGAGGAAACACTCCAAAAAGAAGAAGAATATTAATGAACTAGCAGAACTCTTAGTAATTCTGCTATTCTTATTGTGTTAACAACGGAGGTTTCTCTCTTCCTCTCCCCCTCCCCCTGTCGCACTCTCTCTCTGCCATACACTCTCTCCCACGTGCTGTTATATATCAACCTTTTTTTCTGGGGCCTTTTTAAAAGCATCAGATAGTTTATACTCCCACGACCTTCTCTACGTTTACAACTTCATGTAAACCCTTATGTATTATAGCCTTCACATAAGTGATTTTAGTTACCTTAATTAAGACACTTTTTCGACCAGAAAACATAACCTCAGGTTAACAGTATTAACTTATTGTGTAGAATATGAAAAACAAAACATATCGTGTCAGCTTTGTCACCAATAAAACCACTCGGGAAAGGAAAGAAGAACCGTTTAAGATATTTTATAGATGCTAAATTGACATTTCAACCTGGTAAGCAATATTTTGAAAAAGGCTAATACTACCAAAAGTTGCTTCTATATTTCAATAATTTCTACATTTTTCGTGTCATACATTTATATCCATCTCCTACAGTTTACCATCTGTGTGTTTGTGTGCGTGTGTAAATCTGTGGTACGGCTGTATATCTGAGGACAGTATATCTCAAACTCAACTTGGCATCTAAGAAGGGGACACCAAATTTTTCACGAAATTTCTGCCAAAGTGCTCTTTGTTTGGAAAATTTACGGTATTTGTTATTTAAAAGAAAAGTTCTAATGAAAAGTTCTACGTTTAACATATTGACATGAGAATAAATTTGAATTTTTTGTAAATAGTCTGAGTAAATTTCGTATGAATGTGTTTAACAAAGAAACCATAAGTGATAAGATGAAAACGTACTTTGGGAAAAATGTAGAGATAAAGTATACACTTTGTTTAAAACATTTCTCCTTTTTACTTTCTCTACTACGTGTAGTAAGTAGGGGAAGTATTGCATTCCACCCAAAAATTCGATACCGAGATTTCACCGGAAATACATGCTTTGAGGCCCCCTGAATCTAGAAAAAGTTCTTTTACAAAAATGGTCCGTGTGTATGAGTAAGCAGCATTACTCAAAAACGAAAAGTCGGATAAATACCAAACTTGATACTTAGGTTCAGTATCTTTCAAGATGCGACACGAAGACTTTCAAGAAACCCACCCCCTCACACCAGACTACCCTCCACATGGAACATTTTTTTCTAAAATTTTGATTTTCTCCAAAATGGCTCTAACGAATTTGATTAAAACATATATTTAAGGTATTTTCATGAAAAACAAAATGTATATCTTGAATTTTCTGGTAATGTCTCCAAAATTTCTCTTCTTTCTTAATAGCTTTTGCACAACTGGTAAACCGTAAGAGACAAAATTGTTCTGCACAACAAATGTAGAGCTTGTTAAAACACACAATTTATGTCATATAGCTACATTTTGTTTTAACCATTTCCGATATGTTCCTTGTTATTTGTTTGAATTTTCCAATACTTATTCTTTTTCTCAAATGGGAATTCATTATTCGTTTTTGTTATGTCCTGGACATGCAAAGAGAATGGAATGGTCCACATAGCAACCAGCTCTTAAAAGATTTGACTATCGCTTAAAACCTACAATATTCCCCTTGACCTACAAGAAAATAAAAATAAGGTAGTTTTTCTAAATATTTACTTCAATTAACATGAAATATGTGGAGAATAAGCGTTTGTAAAAATAATTTGTTCCAAAGTAGAGTAACACTCAATGTTTTTTTTTTTTTTTTTTGTCAGTGCCCAGAGTTCATTGCTATAACGTAATGGATTTAAAACCAATTCTGAATAACACTTTTACTTTCTCTACCACGTACATGGTAGGTAGAGAAGGTATTGCATTTCATCCAAAAATTTGAATCCGGGATTTCGCGGAAAATACATATTTTGAGGCCCCTGAATAAAAAAAGTATAAAATGGTTCGCGCGCGTATGTGTATGTGTATGTCTGTGTCTGTGAACAGCATAAAGTTGGATAAATACCGAACTTGGTATTTGAGTTTTGTGTCTTTCAAGGATGTAACACAAAGATTTTAAAGAAAATTCACCCGCCCCCAAACACCTTTACATGCAACATTCTTCGAAAATTTTGATTTTATAAAAAATGACTCTAATGATTTTTATTAGAATACCATATATTAAAGATGTTTACGTGGAAAATAAAATGTATATCTTCAATTTTCTGGCAATAGGCTGAGAAGTCCTCTTCATTCGGTAGGGATTTTGTATAATCTTGTATAACTTGTTAGCGTTAAGCGATTGATGAAAACGTAGCGCACAAAAAATGTACATATCTTTAAAATACACATTTTAGTTAAAATATTTTTTTGTGGCATAAGCCGTTTCTGAGATATCTGCTACTAAAGGTTCGAAATGTTCAATACTCGCCATTCTTTTTAAGTCCCATTAATTTTCAGTTGTTTCTCGTGATTGCATGGAAACGGTATGGAATTTTAAGGCCAGAATATAGGACCCATTCTTAAACATTTGACTAACGCTGTTTTCTTTGTATCTATAACGAAATGTGTAATGTAGCTATTTCTTTAAAGGTTTATTTGAATTAAAATGTGGTAAATAGGAAAATATGTTTTGGTAAGAATAGTTTGTAGCCACTATCAAAGATAGAGGGTAGAGAAAGTCATGAAAATGTATCACATCAAATGTTTAATTGGTAAACCGTAAAACATTTAGATCTCGTTAAGTAATGGGAAATTATATAGTGGCATTAAGCATTTCTGAGATATTTTTTATTATTAAGGGTTTCAATTTTCAGATACATATACTTTTCCCAATGGTAAGTCGGTATCTTTTTCTCGTGGCCATGTAAAACCCATGAAATTTCAAAGTCATCACACAGAAGCAGCATTTTAAAAATCTGACTATCGTTTTAGCTTACTAAAGCCTTCTTATACCCACAACAAAACATGTGGATGTATAATCGAAGTTTGTTTCGACTAACTAGATGTAGATAACTTTTCCAAGAATGGTTTATAGAAGAGTGAGTAAAGAAAGTCATGAGAATAAACAGGTAGACAGACATGCACACACAAAGGACCTCAAAACGTGCAAGCGGTATGTTATCGCCAAAACCATGTATGTCTCAATGATATGATGCATCGGTACATGAAGTTCACAAGATGTGACTAGCGTTTACGTGTGGAATCGAACCTAGTTCTCGCCTCGCAACAAACAGCTATCCGATACACGCCTACAAGGGTTACAGGAATATATTACAATTATCTACTAATAGTTGTCAGTCGTATACACGAGCAGCCATGTAAGACCTGATTGGGAATCGCAGGCCACTTTTAAACACAATACACAATACGCGAGATTTACGTGCAGTACATTTTTATCGTCTTGTGTGAATACACTGAGATTATAAGAACTCCCGCAAGCTTTTGTAATCCCAAACTCTTGTATTTATGAACTATCGATTCCTGTGACTCCTATGTAATAAAGATTCTATTTTGATCTCTTCGCTTTTTTATTTAAAATTCAGCCCACATCTATGCTGAATGCCCCTGTACGTCATGCCAGAATTATTTTTATATATTCTTTATGTGATGTCTTCTTATCATACTAATTCTTGCTTTTCTTGTGCTAGGACTTCCTAATAATATCTCTTTCACATTGGAGAGTGTAGGCTGTGGTAGGTTTGGTTCAGATTTAAACAATTCATTTTCTCGGTCGGGATCTGAAACACGGATTTTCGGACGCTCCAGCTAAGCTGAGGTAATGAGACCCTGAAATGTGCAAATCTGATTATTCCTTCCAACCTTGCTATACACGGGCAGTGTAAAAGAACAATTGAAACAACAATGTGTAGCACATCCCTTACGGGTCTCGGCCAACTGCCGACCTCACGCTCACATATGCTCGGCAGAGGGGACGATCATCTAGCGGATACGGGGAGACAATCTGTTTTCCTCAGCCGGAATGTTGGTTTCCGTGTCTTAGAGGTTGCTATTTACAGTAGCTTTCCTTAAATTCCTCACGATGTGGTCCTGTACGTGGCACCCCGCATGAGTGGGCTCCAAATCATGCCTATTCCGTGATTGAGAACCGGAACACTATGCTCCGAATTGCTTCTCTGGTCGAGTGGTCAGAGCTTGGCTTCTCAACCGAGAGGTCCGGGTTTGATTTCTGGTTGGGGCGATGAAAATGTCTTTAACTTGAATCATTGCATATCCCCACAGAGTTTGAAAGTATGAACATGATAGTGGAGGTGTGTGTGTTTAGTAGTAACCAAAAACCAACTTTAAGAAAACCTACAGTTCGAGCAATAACACTAAGTTATTTTTCAAGTCAAAGTCCCGATATGACCAAATTATTCCTTCACTATCTCTGTCACCTACCTATACTAGGTACAGAAAGTATTGTACTGTACCCAAAAATCCTATATCCGAACAACCAGAAGCAGACCTTTTGAGGTTTACTTAATCTCCAATAAACCGTTTATAGATAACATTCGCGCGCAGGCATAAATATAAGAACAAAAAGTCAGTTAAATACCTACTAAATTTCACACTTTGTTCAGATACTGATTTAGAATGCCAGGCGAAAATTTATACTTTACATGTAAAAGGTTCATTTTTTTTCGTGTCCTCAAAAATGGCTCTAGGAATTTTGAGTAAAATATGTTTGAGATACTAATGTGAGAAGTTATATGTACATCTTCAACTTTCTGTGGCTAGCCACTGAGGACCCCTATATATTTTATTTTGTACAATTTTGATAAATGGAAAGTAGGGGAGAGCTTATTACAATGAAATATTCAGCTCAATAAGATGCATACTGCAAAATACACTTTTTTTTAGCGTTAGTCGTTTTTGAAATGTTCTGTGTTGCATGTTTTCACCTTACCAGGTACCTCATCTGACAAACATGGCTTGAAAGTTTCCGATTCTTTCTTTTCCATGTCATCGTAAGATGTTATTACCACATGTAAACTTTAAAGGCTGTTTTCCTCATTTAAGAGGTAACCAAGATCTTATTGCCTATTTTGAAATCATTCTTAGACATATGTATACCCTGAATAACATGGGCAATAACTTTTTGTATGACTACTATAATACATAACGGATATCCATTTGTCATGGACAGAGAAACTCGTGTGAATGTACACGTCAGATTTTACTATAAAGCCATTCCTTCTTTACTCCATCTGCCTTAGGACGCCTCCTTATCAAAATTGTTGGCATAACAAAAACTAATAACGCTGATTCCTGAAGGAAAGGCATTGTCCTTCTTTATTGGTCCTTTGCAGAAATGAAGTAGGATAGCTTATTTTTCTGCACCATTATCTAATTGAAAAAAAGTGTGTTGTCGGTGATTCCCTGAGCATGCAGAGGATTCAGCCGACTTGGTTAATCCTTAGCTCGCATAAACTGTTATCCCATAAGTTTTTCTTATTCTTTTTTCCTTACTGTTCCTGGATGTGATATTGATGAATTTACTGGATATACACTATGTGATAAAAAGTATCCGGACACCCCATAAACATACGTTTTTCATCTTAGGTGCATTGTGCTGCCACCAACTGCCTGGTACTCGTTTTCCGCGACCTCAGTAGTCATTAGACAGAAGAATGGGACGCTCCGTGAAACTCAGGTCTTCGAACGTGGTTAGGTGATTGGGTATCACTTGTGACAGACGTCTGTGCGCGAGATTTTCACACTCCTAAACATCCCTAGGTCCACTGTTTCTGATGTGATAGTGAAGTGGAAACGTGAAGGGATATGTACAGCACAAAAGCGTACAGGCCGACCTCGTCTGTTGACTGACAGAGACCGTTGACATTTGAAGAGGGTCGTAAAGAGTAATAGGCAGACATCTATCCAGACCATCATACAGGAATTCTAAACTGCATCAGGATCCACTCCAAGTACTATGACAATTAGGCGTGAAGTGAGAAACCTTGTATTCCATGATCGAGCGGCTGCTCATAAGCCACACATCACGCAAGAAAATGCCAAACGACGCCTCGATTGGTGTAAGGAGCATCAACATTACACGATTGAACAGTGGCAAAACGTTCTGTGGAGTGACGAATCACGGTACACAATGTGACGATCCGATGGCAGGGTGTAGGTATGGCGAATGCTCGGTGAACGTCATCTGCCATAAATTCTAAACTTAATAAAGTTATTAATAAGTGTTTACGTCTAGAAGAAAATAGTGAAATTCGGAGGTGGTGGTGTTATGGTGTGGTCGTGGTTTTCCTGGAGGGGGCTTGCACCCCTTGTTGTTTTGCGTCGCACGATCACAGCGCAGACCTACATTGATATTTTAAGCACCTTCTTGCTTCCCACTGTTGAAGAGCAATTCGAGGATGGCGATTGCATCTTTCAACACGATCGAGCACCTGTTCATACTGCATGGGCTGTGGCGGAGTGGTTACACGAAAATAACATCCCTGTAATGGACTGGCCTGCACAGAGTCCTGACTTGAATCCTATAGAACACTTTTGGGATGTTTTGGTAGGCCGACTTCGTGCCAGGCCTCACCGACCTACATCGATACCTCTTCTCAGTTCCGCACTCCGTGAAGAATGGGCTGCCATTCCCCAAGAAACCTTCAAGCACCTGATTGAAAGTATGCCTGCGAGAATGAACGCTGTCATCAAGGCTAAGGGTGGGCCAACACCATATTGACTTCCAGCATTACCGATGGAGGGCGCTACGAACTTGTACGTCATTTTCAGCCAGGTGTCCGGATACTTTTGATCACGTAGTGTACCCTTGTCACAGATGATTTTCTCTATGAAATTAACACCTGATCGTCAACTCCATAGACAAACTAAAATGTTAGAAAAACAACCGTTCTCCTGTGCGAAAAGTCAGTACTGTTTTTGGTACTGACAGGACGATACCACTATTCCTGGATACCTGGATGTGATTTTTGAGCACGATACCCTATACTCGATACTCACAGAAAAAACTGTAAACGCGATGGCTTAGTATCCGTATAAGAACGGGTGTTCTTATTAGTATTTTTTTTGCGTATAAACACATGTAACCAATTTTGTATTGTATGCTAATTCCAACATTCTTTCTGTTTGACATTCTTTATTGGTAGCAATTTTTTTTATCTTGATAATGTCACAGGTTATACATTTCCTATTAGTCAAGGATTTTTTTTACTCTCCCTACTACGTATAGTAAGTAGGGGAAGTATTGTATTCCACCCAAAAATTCGAGACCGAGATTTCACCGGAAATATTTGTTTTGAGGCCCCTTGAATCCAAAAAAAACATTTTTGGAAACATGTCCCTGTGTGAGTGTGTGTGTTTGTGTGTGTGTGTCTGTCTGTCTGTCTGTCTGTCTGTGAACAGCATAACTCAGAAACGAACAGTCGGATAAATACCAAACTTGGTATTGAGATTCAGTATCTTCCAGAGATGCGACATGAAGGTTTTCAAGAAAATCCCCCCACCCCGGATTACCCTTTACGTGGAACATTTTTAGAAAATGTTAATTTTCTCAAAAATGACTAACGATTTTGATGAAAATATCATATATTTAAGATACTTTCATGAGAAACAAAATGTATATCTTGAACTTTCTGGAATGTCTCCAAAAGTATTCTTCATTGTGAACGAACCATAAGAGAGAGACAAAAGTTTACTACACAAAAAATGTAAATCGCGTTAAAATACACGATTTATGTCATATACATTTTTTGTTGTTGTTGTTGTGTGAACCATTTTCGAGATATTACTTGTTATTCCCTTCAATTTTTCAATACTTATACTTTTCCCAAATGGGAATTCGTTATTCATTTTTTTTTGTCCTGGTAATGCAAAGAGAATGGAATACTCCAAATAGCAACCAGCTCTTAAAATATTTGACCATCGCTTAAAGCCTACCATATTCCCCTTGCATCTACAAGGAAATTAGCAATAAGATTAACATCTCGATATCTCGATTAACATGAAGTAGATGGAGAATAAGCGTTTGTAAAAATAGTTTACAAGAGTAGAAAAATCATGAGAGTGTAACACATCAGATGTTTTTATAAAGTTCCCTTGTGTACCCAGTTTATTGTAGTTTGTTTTACTGTATTTTTACCGCTTATTACCGCAATTACACAAACATCCATGCCAATGGCGGGACTCGAACCCGGACCCTCAGTAAGGCCGAGCGCCGAAGCTATACACTCCAGCAACCACGGCTACGAGGACCGGCAAGGTTAATAATAATAATAATAATAATAATAATAATTATTATTATTATTATTATTATTATTATTTCTGTGCTTCCCTTTTCATGTAACTACATTTTGTGCTGAAATCTTTCTTAAATTGTGTTTTATATCCATGTTATGGAAATTAGTCGTACCTGCAAGCTACGCTCGTGACGTGAGTTTGACTTGCATAAAGACAAACTAATAGATGGAAGGAAAGAAGAAATATTTTCATGCGCTGTATTATCTCAAGTCTTCAATTCTGATTTGTTTTTACAAATCCCTGAGTTTTATCCCCGAATAATAAATGTAATGACTGAGAATGAATCGCAAGCCAGACTATTGCAGAAACGTGATATAGTGCGTCGCTACATCAACTTCATTTGCAATTAACGTAGCATGTTACATGAGTACCTCCCTCATTGTTTTGCATGTTTTAATTTAGACACAAGAGTTTATGGAATGTTTCATTGATTCACCAAGAGGAAGCGCAGTCAAGGTCTATCAAGAACTATACTCCAGCAACTCTTTGGGGACACGTGCGAGATGTGAAGTCTCGACTTCTTTCAGAAGGTATAAGTTAAGCCTAACAACCTTTAATATCGAAAAAGTATCGAAGGTTTATCTCACAGTATTAGACACACTTCGATTCCACCGAGTATCGAGAATATCGAGGTTCCATCCCTAGTTTCTGGAAATCTGTTCAGGAAGCAACCTCGCACAAACACTCGTGAAATTATCGACAAGACGGTAATCACTGTGGTGCTACTACAGATAATAATGTCTTTATACAAACCTTAAGGGGCTCGTAACATCGTTTAATGCCTTCATTCACCTACAGTAGTGTGATGGAACGTAAATTCACTCACTGCTGAGCAAATACGGTGGTGTTAATAGCTTTTACGCGTTAATTAGCACTGCAAATTAGCACTAACAGTTTATTGTTTATTGCTGTTGTAGCACTGGTAAAGCGCAAGCACGAGGGTAAAGAGAATAGGTCTGGAATTTCATTAACACCGGCGAGACCACCTAGAAATGGATATCACTGCATACCACATTAGCATGTGCGTGAGGTTTTAACAGTTTTAAACGAATGAAACATATGCGCGCGCCCAGGGCGTTCTGTGATAGACATTCCCCATCCTGAACCTATCTCATGTATCCCTTCTTGTCTTAAAACTAACAGAACATAAAACTTATCCTCAGCGCTGATGTCATGCCTACCATCTCTGTTTTGTTATTTTATTGTATTCATTCAAACTCCTCTTCTTCTCAGCTCTGTTGTGAACAAGCATTGCAACAATATCTTCTCCTTCAATACGCTTACTGTATCTCCACATCCTGTGGATTGGCCAATATCTCTCCTCCCAAGGGAATCTCTAGGACTGCATTCTTTAAACATGCTCTTTTCACTTACGCATTTATTTAATTTCATCTTCTAGTTCTTCCCTTACGTCTATCTAAACTCCAGAGTCAGTCTTATTTGGTTATACCTAGTATGAATAATAAAAAGTCTCATTTAAGGCGCCACCCGTCTTGGTTTTACTTTGTTTCATATTACCTAAGTCTCACTCTAAGTCTCATTTTAAAGCCGATTTATCCAGAAATTTGAGTAGTTTATGTCAATTTTCTTTGTAAACACCAAAAAAGTATTTAATACATCTGTTGTTTTCTTTCATTTCTGCATTTCTTTTCATTATTGATATTTTTAGCGTAAATATCTCAAAGCAGACAACTGTTAAATTATGTCATTCTTACACTATTTTTAACTTATATTATTTTTTACCCCTTGTGCCCACTACCTATCTTTATTTTATCTCCCAACATTTTAATATTACTTTGTTTTATTATTTCATTTAGCTTGAACACTGATTTTTAGGTATTTTCCTCGTTTTTCAAAATACTCTAATTTCTTTTCTGAATCCATTTTATTTTTGGTATGTTTTACAATTATCCAATTGCATTAATGCAGCAATATATCTGAATTTATATAATATTTGAAAAGAATTCGTCACGTTCATCTGTATTTACCTTTGTTATCCTCTCGAAACACCTATTAGCTTTTGTTTTGGCAATTCTTCTGGATACTGAAATAATTTAGGAAAGAAGCTGCGTATATGAAACTCACTTTTCGAATATAAGAAAATTTGTCGATTTATTTCAAACTTGGAGATAATCGATGCAAAATTAAAGGTAAAGTTTGTAAAACTATAGGATTTCTGAGTGAAGCACTCGAACATCATAACATTTATCGGAGCGCTTAAAATTGGTTGCAATCCTCGTGCAAATTAGGGCAGCTTGTATAGAGAGCTGACGAAATGTTTACGATTTCCAGCTATAGTAAACCACTTAAGAAGCTGTTGTAGTGCTTTAAAGAACATTTCTCCATATATTTTACATTTGAATTATGTCAGTGGGCAATAAAGGGTAGTCTAAACGCTACGACATTTAGTGTTATTTTCTGATATATACACCTTAATAGACTTTAGCTATGTTATCGCATTATTTCCACATTATTTACATAATTATAAATAATCATGAAGCAACTAAGGGAAATTATAGTGGTTGTAAGGGAGCTGGCATGAGAGGCCAAATATCTATGGTTTGAATCCTGGCGATGGTTCTTCTTTCCAACCCTAGGGCACAAATTGTATGTTTTTACTTGAAAAAACCACCATATTACAGCTTTGCTTCGATAATTACAGAACCGTTATATTATTTACTATTATTATTCTTATTCTTATTATTATTGTTGTTGTTGTTGTTTCTACAGGACACTCCATTTTGTTAAAGTACTAAGAGCAAGCTTCTTTTGAGGGCTACAATTCATGTTTCTGAAGTTCTCTAGATGGGCTCTGTTTAATCTAAACACAATAAAAACGAACACCTTTGAAAATCAAACAAATGGCTCAGTGTTTAGTGAGCAGGCCTGTTTCTTCTCAGTCACTAATAGCTTCAGTTAACCAGCCATTAGTCGAAGTATGAAACTGTCTCCATAATCTTGCTCTGTAGTTCTTAGACATGTTATAGATCGAAATTAATTGCCGTAATACCCAATGCAAAACATTCGTTAAGAACGGCTTGTAATTTTTATTACCATCAATAAACTATTATTCAGCCGCTCATACACTAAGTACACATTTATGTAAATATGTTTGCCCAAATAAATCCAGAGAGAATTTCGAGAAAATATGAGAACGCTAAATTTTAACATCAAAAAGTACAAGAAAACACAAATACAATTCTATAAAATTATGGCTTTGCCAATCAATATTCTCATACACTTTTTGAACTACAAATATTAAAGAAATTAGTACAGGTAATATGCACGAGATACCTAAGGAAGTCTGTAAAAGAAATGATTCAATCAGCAATACTATAATTAGTCGAGAATTGAATAAGTATATTGATAATCATAGAATAGTAAGTAATAAGTTCTATGCAAAAAAAAGCTGAATGGGTTACAATTACACGACTTGAAATAATCTCAGATTAAATCCCATGGACTTAATTACATGCACGATACGGAAAACAAATCACTCGCATATCCTAACTAATCAACTCATGAGGGTAAAAAAAAAGAATCGAGTATATTCAGTTCATACATCCATGATCACGAGGACTTCACAAATTCTTTGTAGAAAATTCAAAATATACATTTTATTAGTAAAAAAAAGTCTTAAACTTATGATGTTTGAAGCAAATGTATTGGAGCAATAACGTAAAATGTTCCGTGAAATAGGGGGAGGCATTGATGAAAATCTTTGTGGCACATCTTTGAAAGATGTTTGACTTAAACACGAAGTTTGGTGTTAATGTTAACACACACTCACACACTTTTTTATCTTTTATTCGTGGTATCTCAAAATATTAATTCCCAATGAAATATTAATATGGAATGTTTGGATGAAATACAATACTTCCTCCTACCGTAGATAAGTCGTAGGGAAAATAAAAATCATGTTTTGTGAATAAGCGATTAACACTTCTGAAGGATAGAATGGGTTGGAGAATTATCCAAGTCATGAAGTAAATGATCATAGATGTAACTCAGGGGGAGCATTTGACCTTTCCACAATATCTCCAACGTAATAACATTTTGAGTTATTTTAAGTAAAAGCATAAAATTGAATGTTATATTTAAATTACTAAAAATATCCATTTGTTCCTCTATCAGTAAACAGGATTAATGTAAAGATCATGGCTGTTTCTTGCTATGTACCTACTAATATATTTTAGCATGTCTGGATTGCCAGTGTCATAGTGGATATAAGCAGGATTGCTGGCCAGCTATTAGCATTTACTTCCTTTGTATCTCATTAGCTCAAGCATAGCGTAGTAATATCATGGCTAACAGAACTTTTAGCTGTCTCAGCGGAAAGACTATTGGAAACCATTTTGTGCGAATATTTGTGTTAACAGGAAGCAGATATAAACACAAAACTAAGTGTAAAGTAGTGCAATTGTCACACACTCAATCTATTATTAAGGGTAATAATTGACAGAAACGAGGAAATGCTTTAGCATTATTATTATTATTATTATTATTATTATTATTATTATTATTATTTTATAAGGAATTAATGTTTAATTTCCCTGAAAACTATAAAGGTACTCGTTTCATTATGTGACTTTCGGTTACTTTGCCCTTCCTCCATAGTGTGTTCCAAGTGATGATGATAATGATAATAATATATGATTTTGCTAAAGTTTATTTATAGAAAAATACTCCCCAAGCGATGCTATTACCTGGCACTCTTCCTGTTGTTCATATTACCTAACCGCTCATATTTGCCCGAATTCCCCTATGTGCTTTTACATTGTTACATGCAACCAAGTCTGGGAATGACCTTAGCTTTGCTCGTCTTATTTCATTTGAATTGATAAAGCAAGTCGTCTATGCAGCAGTTGACTTTAAACAGCCGTTTCTTCCGTATATAGATATTCAAGAGACTTCAACCATTGGGCTGTCACAAGGGTTTAAAACAGTAGAGACAGGACACATGCTAACTTATATTGTTCGCCGTGGTATTGCGCTCGGAAGAATAATTATCGTGGCTCTCGACCGGCCGACCCGATCCCAGCTTGCACGTTAGAGACATGTGAATAACATTCATGTTTCTTCTATGGGTGACTTATATTTCCAAGGAGCTTATTTCAAAAGTGGCGTCGGCAGCGTGGGCTTGCATATAAATATCTGATCCGGCAGTAATTTAATTTCCAGCAGTAGACGGGAAGACGCAAAGAATTAAGATCTGACTGTGTTTTGCTTCTGCCGTGTACTTCTCTTTGAACTTGAGGTCTTGAAACGTGTTTCTGAGTTGCTGTCTGTTATTGTGATTTCCTTCTTTGTTCATCTACCTTCGGACGTAATCTGATGAACAACCACCTTTTCTTTTGACCAAATTCCTGAAACTCTTGTCATGAAGCAACGCGGATCATACTAATCCTGACTGTTATTGAGTCTTTGCATTAATCCAAGATAAATGCCCTAAGTACAATGCACGGTTTTAATTCATATCGTAGTTTTTAAAACTAACACTTTATTTAAAATATTTTACTGTCGTCAGACTTTCAACAATTATTGAGGCACTGCCATAATGGAGTCTCCTTTGAAATCGGCATTAAGATACTTGCCCAACAACGAACTTACTTAAATGGAGGAGTTAAAATCACTTGAGTGTGACCGTAGCTTGGATGCTTGAAGTGTTTCTATCCAAACAAGTAACAGTAGATGTTTGTTAAACTATTTAACACCAAGGAGCTTCTGCAAATCGAGAACTGGGCCAAGATATGTAGCTATCCGCTTGCAAAGAAATGAGAATTGGTTAATTTAATGAGCATCCACCATACAGCCCCTGTCTTGGCATCACTGATTTCTGTTGCAAGTTCCTTGTGATAAAGGTTTGATGTAAAACATTTTATCAGAGGTTGCAATGTTCCTATATGACGTATATTGGTATCTCTTTATGATGCGATGGAAACCATGTGCAAAAGTAGCTTATCATCCAACTCTATAACAGTTATAAAATAATGTATTCTTTAAAATGAGATACCTATTCGTTATTAGAACCATGTCTCGCATGCAAGTTGTAGTTTCTAATATACTGACATTAGCAGTTTCACTCTTGTTTCATTAAGAGTCAAAATCTATCACGTTCTCGTCTTCTCCTCACTGTTTCTGAATGATAGAACGTAAAAGACATTGGATTCTAAAACCTTTGAACTCATGATAATACTCTCTTACTCGTCGATAAAGGACAATAATAAATTCCATTAAAACCCGAAAACATACTTGAGAGGCTCGAACGTAAATAATACTTTTGAGACCCTGGTGTATGTTCTTTCTGTCTTTGATTCTCCATATGACGTCTTCCTGATCATGATATAGCAGCTGTTGTTGGGTGGATTTGGTTCAGCGTCATCGCTCAGGTACCAACCAAACTTCTGCTTACCAACTGGCATCCTCAACTCCATTCAGAATTCGTATGTTATCCGAATAAGATCAGAAGTCTTCGACAACCTTATATATACCTGGAAGACTTCGTCGATGGGTATAGTTCCTTAACACCAAATGTTCAGGTATTAAATATTGTTCCGCATACGTGGAATAATGCACATTATAAAAATTCTACGAATTCTACTAATGGGACGATAACACTGTTTTTCAATACTCGATACCAATACTGATTTTTGAACACCGATACTCGATATTCACTTAAAACAACTATGAAGGTTATAGCCTATTCACTAAATTATGTTCTAATTAGTAGTTTTCTGCATATAAACGCATTTAACCAGTTTTGTGTTGTGTGCTAATTCCGAAGTTGTTCCCGTTTAACATTCTCCAATTTGTAGTAATCTTTTTATCTTGATAACTTCACATGTTATTTTATATATATACTCCCTATTCTTAGTCAACGCTAATAAATAATAATAATAAAGTATTTTCTTTCCATATTATGCAAATTAGTCGTACAGTGTGCATGTAAGTTATGCTCGTGACCTTAGCTTTGACTTTCGTAAACACAAATTAACAGATGGAGGGAAAGAACAAAGTTCTGATTTGTTTATGCTGAATAGGCAGATTGTCAGCGGAGTACGTAAATGTAATGACTGGGAGTGAGTCACCAGGCCAGTGTATTCCAGAAACATGATTTAGTACATCAGCTTCATTCACAACTCAGTTAAAGCTGCATGACACATGAGTACCTTTGCTCCTTCCCCCGTTATTTTATGTTTTTATTTAGACATAAGGGTCTATGGAATATTGCATTCATTCACCCACAGGAAACTCAGTCAAGGTCTATCTAGAAATATAGTCCAGCAGCTCTTTGGTGACACGTGCGAGGCAAGTCTTGACTGCTTTTATTCCTTATCTAGCATAAAGTTAAACGCAACAGCTTTCAATGAGAAAAACTTAAAACTTCAAAATTATCGAAGGTTTATCTCAAAGTACTAGATATACTTCGATACAATCAAGTATTGAGCGTATCGACGGTATCGAAGTCCCATTTCTAAATTCTAACTTTTGTATTATAAAAATAATGATTTTAAAATATTATATATGAATGTTCACGGGTGTATAAACTTAATTTTAGAATAAACTTGCCTCAGGTCAATCAGACAAACACAAGGCATGAATAAGGTGAAAACTTAGTCTTGCAACTATGTCGGCCTTAGGCCGGAAAATCTTTTGTGATTTTCGACCTATTCCATCATTGAATTTGCCCTATTAAATCTTTTTTCGCCATTTTATTAAAAACTTATTTGCAAAGTGAAAGGCAGAAGGGGCTTTTAAAAATTATTATGATCCTGTTCCACCATTACATTAATTTTGTAAACTGCAGAGTTCTTTGCTGCAAAGTTGTTAAGATTTCTGCAAAGAAAGCTATTATTTTTGTTTTTCAAAATGCCATTATTTTCATATGTAAAGCAGTTAAAAGTATAATGATTGAAAGGCCATATTATTTTTTGAAGTGATTAGGGAGAGTGTATGTAAATGTAAATAAATTTACTCAACCTTTACTGTTGAATTATTCCTGAAATCTAAATGCTTTTGGTTGAGACACTGAATTAAAACACACATCACTGACTTATCATTTGCAAAGCGTTTGCAATTTGGAAAAGAAATTGAAAATCAGTTACTTTTGAGATACTTTTAGGTTTTTTTTTTTTTTGTTTCTATAAGCTCAAGCTAAGAGTGTATTAGTGAACTTACTGGACCTAGAGAGAAAACTCTTTTATATTAATATTTTGCAGAATGGGTAAGAAAATAAATGGTAATGTGTAAAAAAATGGCGGGGCTACCGGATATCGAGTTTTGTGTCTATGCTTTCTAATATATGTAATTTAACAAATGCAAAGTGAGAAACCTCTCGAGTAACTTAAAGTGTGTGTGTGTGTGTATATATATATATATATATATATATATATATTTTATCTGCCACATACCTAGTTGGTAGATATGATATTTAATTCATTACATTCCACCCAAAAACTCTAATAATCGAGATTTAATCGGCAATACATGTTTTGAGGCCCCTGAAAAAAGTATTTTAGAAAACTCACTCTCTCTCTCTCTCTCTCTCTCTCTCTCTGTGTGTGTGTGTGTGTGTGTCTGCTGTGTATCCGTATAAACTCAAAAATGAAAAATCGCATAAATAGCAAACTTTCTATTTAAGTTCAGTACCTTCCTAAGATTTCCCCAATCAACCATTTACATGAAATGGTTTTTGAAAGTTTTTATTTTCTTAAAAATGGCTCTAACGATTTTCATTAAAATACAGTATGTTTATGATATATACATAGCAAGTAAAACGTATATATTGAAATTTCTGGGAATAATGTGTGGAGTCCTCTTCATTCGGAAGGAATTTTATATAATTTTGTATAACTGGTAAACGTTAAGGGAGGGGGAAAAATGTACTACTGAAATAATATATCTCTGTTTAAAACAGGGTTTAATTCAACTAACTTATTTTGTGACATCAGCCATTTCGCACATATCCGCTATAATTGGTTTGAATTTTTCACTAGTTAGTAATATTGTGATATCAACGAAAGAGTAGCAATTTCAAGGCCAGTAGGAGTAGGACTAGGCATAGCGTAGGACTTCGCACCTCGACTTACAAGATCTTTTGTGGCCCGGGGATCTTTTCCGGGGAACGAAGTGTTACATAGAGTATCCTCTTCCCTTGCCATGCAATGCCGAGACTCCTGCCGACACTTGCAACCCTGAATCAGACCAACAGGTGAAGTGAAATGAGAATCTAGTAAATAGAGGGACAGGAAATTTGGGGATGTACTGAACCTTCCGGGCATTCGCTTAGCAACCCGGGGAAAACCCCGAAAAACCCATGGGTGGGTAAGGTCCGCCGCGGGAATCGAACTCACGAGCTCCCGAATGCGGGCCACAGACGTTCGCATGAGTTATCCTGCTCCTTAAAGTCAGCAGGTAAATAGCCACTCGCTTTCAAACATATGAGCATGTTCATCTAGATTAACATGAAATAGATAAGCTTTCGTAATAATAGTTTGCAGAAGTTATAGGAAAATAAAGGACTGCGTAAAGAAAATCATGTGAATGTAACATTATTTTTATAATCTAAATGCATATATACTTTTGAGTACTATACTTTATTTATGTTATATTTTTATGGTATAGTAGGCGTCAAATTGAAGGTCTGATTCTTCTTTGCTAAAAAGGGACTCTGCGTGTTGTGGGTGTTTCAGGTAGCGCGCAGGTTTGCTCCAGGTGAAGACTGGGCGCAGGGACTACCTTAGCAGCTATTGCCACTTATGCTGGGACCAATTTACCTGTCTATCTGACATGCTCGTGTGCTAAGTTGATCCCCCTATATTTAGCTCGGCTATTCTCTCCCCTCCCTTGTGATGTTCTGCTTGGAAAAATTGAAAAGGTAACAAACAGTGCCTGCTATAGAAAAGGGAGTATGGCTTGAGGTAGGTCATGGTACATTACGTTTTGTTGTTAAAGACTTCCATTCACGTAACGTGAAACAACCTTTTCCATAAATCGCCTTTCCAAGTAAAGATACTAGACTGGCGTAAGCGAGAGTAAAAACAAATTAATGTACGTATTACTGTCAATTACGGAAAGGACTCCTAGGTCCAAACGTGCGTTACTATGGAGAAATTAACACTTTGATGCATGGAAAAACTAACGAATTTCTCCACACAGGTGATTGGAGTTTTACCAATAAGAGTTTAGAGAATAGTTTCTTTGGTTAAAATTGTTACAAAATTAAGGCTGCTTTATAAAGAGCATTCCTATATATAGATTTTTAGGCTAACTCTTACAAAATTGAAATTTTTGCATAGAGTTTTGAATATATTTTGCCATATTTTTAAGTTTATTGAGATGGGTATACAATTAAGGTTTGTGATAAGGAAATCCTATGTTCCTTTAGGGTGGGGAGGGTAATGTTAAACGCCCGCTCGCCATGCATGCGGCAATACAGTATCACAGGCAGGGGATACGTGAAATGAAATAAGAATTGGTAACGGAAATTTGGGAAGAAAACTTCCCAGGCCTAATAGAGGGCAGCTCCTCGCATTTGCCAGTTATGAAGACTGAGGAAAACCTGGAAAAACCTTAGGGAGTACGGCCATGGCTGGATTTATCACGGACCTCCCGCGGCTCAAATCCCTGTAAAAAAAGTTTCAATAAACTTCTGTATATGTAAAGCTCAATGTCTGTGTCGGACGAAAACTAGTCGACACCTTTAAAATTTGGTTCAAATTTATACCATCTTTGCGTCTTTCGAGCTAACCGCTGCACGCACGCAGGTGAAATTTTATATACTGTATCCTATGTAGGGATATATAACAACATCAAGGGTAGTTAAATGGAGATCACGAAATTTTTGACTAAACAGTTGCACATAGGCAGTTGAAATGTTATGCACATCGTGTGAAATAGTTAAGAAAATTTCTTATAGCTACAATGTATAGAGCCTTCAAAAATTTAGGATTTTAGGGTTTCTTCCGAAAATACTATACACACACACAACACACACACACACACATATATATATATATATATATATATATATATATATATATATATATATATATATATATATGCCCGTTTCTCGAGCACCTTGCTCCTCTGTACAGATTTGCTCTTTTCTCTTTTCAGTTTATGAGTATTTCTGTTACACATAAAATAGGGATTAAAGCCACTATTTATCCAAATATTCAAAAGTCGCAATTATATGGTTATGGCGAAATAAACAGTGTTCTTAGGAAACAAGAGATGAGGAATGCTATGAAGCTGTAGAGTGGATATTTGTTAGAAGACCTCACTGCACCTCTAAATGAAGCATTCTTATTGAAAGTATTACATCAAATTCAAAGGGAAAAACTCTTTCCCCTTGCTGTTTGAGCCACTATTCGGCTGAAAAAACATTTTATATTTCGAGGGGATACATGCATTCGGTGTTAATGTTGCATTAACTTTGTACATTTTATTTTAAAAAATCGTCGTTTCTAACGCTCCCCATAACACCTATGACCTTCTGGGAATACCTCATTCCACCAGTGATCACTGGAGGCATTTCTTAGGTGGAGGACCCAGCGGGCGGGATCCGTTGCCTCCGATGGTAGGGTGGAATGATAAGGATGACGTTGGAATGAGAGGACCTACAGCTTTTACCGTGGACTCTGAACCACGTTGGGCCTTGAGGATACTTCACATGAGGTGAAGGCGTTAGGGTAGACTCAAAATGTTATTTTAAAAACTGATGTAAAACATTCACATGACTGGAATTAATTGTTCTTTCACACAAACCATGTGTTGGACAGCGTTGAAAAGGTAGAATCAGATGGCTGAAAAATTCAATGCCATAGCCGGGATTTGAACCACGGATCTTCCCGTTTTTCAGTTATCTGATCCCACCTTTCCAACATACGCTTGTGTGAAAGAAGAATCAATTCCATATAATTGACATAATAGTGGTTGAAACTATGAAGCCCGGGACTTAAAGTACTTACAAAGAATGTAAGTCGTCATTGGGGTATGACATCTCAATACAATTTGAGATCTCCTTGTGGTTTACCGGAAGAAATGCGAATCAGTTGGAGAATATAATGTCCTGTCGACATGTTGTCATGGTAGCTCAGTGGTTAGAGCAACCGGACGGAGACCGGGAGATCCGTGGTTCAAATCCCGGCTATGACATTGAATTTGTCAGTTATCTGATTCTACCATTCACATGACTTTCTCTACCCGCTATCTTTATTACTGGGTATACAAACTACTCTTACTAAAGCTTATTTTGTTTACCTACCACAGTTTTAACAAAATAAATCTTTGCAAGTTTATAGCCACATTATACATTTCGTTATTGATACAAAGACAACAATAATAGTCAAATGTTTAAGAACAGGGCACTATATGCTGGCCTTAAAATTCCATACTGTTTCCATGCAATTGCGAGAAACAACTGAAAAGCGATAGGACCTAAACGGAATGACAAGTATTGAGCAATTCGAAGCTTTAATAACGGATATCTCAGAAATGGCTTATGCCACTAAAACTTGTTGGGAATAAATTGTGTGTTTTAAAGAGCTCTACATTTTTATGAAGTATATTTTCGTCTGTCGCTTAAGGTTTACGAGTTATACAAGATTATAAAGAATTCCTTCCGAATGAAGTCTTTCGTATATGGTATTTTAATCAGAATCGTTAACACTTTTTATAAAATAAAATTTTTCGAGAATGTTCCATGTAAAGGAAAATTTTGAGATTTTCTTGAAAATCTTCGTGTTGCATCCTTGGAAGATGCTGAACTCAAATACCAAATTGGGTATTTGTCAGGCTTTTTGTTTTGGAGTTATGCTGTTCACAGACACAAACACAAGCGACATGTTTTCAAAAATACTTTATTAGTATTCAGGGGCCTCAAAACATGTGAAATTTCGGTATCGAATTTTTAGGTGGAATGCAATACCTTCTCTGCCTACTAGGTACGTGGTAGAGAAAGTAAGAAGTCACAGTACGTATTCTAAGCATTATTTTTCTTTTCGTGCTTTATAATGCATGTATACACTAAAATCTTCAGCCTTTAAGAGTCTAAATACCGATATTCTGTTTAGTTCGGAAATGGTGTTGGAATTATACCACAGAGAAATCTATTTATAAGATACATGTAGCTTTCAATAAGACGTAATTATGGCCACTTGCAGGCCCTGCAATACTTTGAAATTATAAGCCCTGAAATAAATAAAGCAATTCAAGCTTGACAAACTTGAATGTTTCACACATTACTCCCTTTACAGATATAGGTGCTTTGTAATGACCAAATCCCCAAACTGGGTAATAGTATACGAAATAATCCCGTTACCAAGAAACCAGAAGATGTAGATTGAAACGTTGATCGTAGCTCAGAACGCATTCCCTAACCGGGTTGAGCAGAGAAACCTAACAAAAGGTCTAAAAGACACCTTAACCCAAGCGGAATCGGAATCTGCTACCTCCGAGAGTAACACAGCCTGAGAATCACTCCTTATAGCAAATGATGGCGATAAAAGAAGAGCTTTTCTCTTCCCACCATGGGATTCACTTACTCTATCGTAGGTATTTTCCTCTGATCCTTTTACTATAGCTTAGAGGGACTCTGCTTGAAGAAACATGTTTGGAACATGGAAAAGGACGACCCTTGTGGGGGCTGTACCCCAATTTGTTGATAAAGCATTGTAGATCAAGGATGTCCCGGCCTAGCGTTTTAAGGAAGCAGGTGCAGGGATTCACCAAACAATTCTTTGGGAGTACTATCCTCCGCCTTTATTCCGACATCTATATTCCTTTTACATTTTTATTTGAGATTAAACAGTGTTTGCTAACCTTGTAATCCCTGGCGAAGAACATGGTTAGATCTTCACCAGATTGATTGTTCCAATATTTTTCTCCTATTTAGAAAGTTAGGAATTTGCAATGTGATGATTTGCTAGCGAAGCTAATGACGACTAAAATTTAATATAATGTAAAAATAAGTATAATAGCTACACTTAACTTGACCTGACTATCGTAGTGATGGAGTCGGGTTGTAACTGCCCTTGATACTAACCTAAGGGTTTGTTGTAATATCTCATATCACTATTGTTTTAGTTACGCAGTCCTGTCCCTTTAATTACGGACAGTAGTTTATTAACTAAGTTTACTTTAGAAATCATCATTTGGGTTTGTTAATCTCAAAAGTTCGTATCTTTTCCTACCCAGTGCTGCACATTTGAAGATTATATGAGAGACAGTTTGGTCCTCTTTGTTACATAGCCTACATACTGGTTCCTCTCTAAAGATTCACATTGTATGTAGGTTTCTCCGTAATCTACAGTGTCCCGTCAAGAGTCCGGTTTACAGTTTGTTTCAGATCAAATGAGATTAAGTACATCTTCACTGAGTGAGAAGGATTTACTGCCCACCACTCTCTTGCTATGCTTGCATCCCTCTGTTTGGACTCTTTGCATTTGGTTTTTATAATTTATCCACTCAGCAACGTTTCTTCGAGCAGAGTATAACTGGTTCACGTCCAATTAATGTTTGAGCAGAACCTTTTCTTGCCAGGATACTTGCTTTTTCATTGCCTTAAATTCCCTTATGTCCAGGCATCCACCCAAAATTATCTTCGTTGTGCTTTGCCAATTGTATAAGTTTATTAGGCAAAAGAGGGTCGCGTTCTGGTTTCTCAACCCAGAGGTCCCAGGTTCTATTCACGGCGGGGTCAGGGAGTTTTTCTATAATCAGAATCATCCCCCAACCTCCCTCGTAGAGTCTTGAAGTGTGAAGTGGGAGTGAATGTGATTATGTTTACTAGCAAAAGGTATTAAAAAACCAACGTTAACAAAACCTAAAATTCAACGAGTAATAACACCATCAGTTGTTTCTCAAATAAAAGCTCTCTATATGGCCATAGAAATTAAAGCGTCTGTATAATTGTAACAATTAAAAAAACAGAGGCTCAGATAAGGTCAACTTTTATTCATTACTCTTAGGTTCAGTTTTAACTTCAAAAATTATCACTTGGAAAGTGAAATTGAGCATACATAAGAAGATGCACAAAAGAACTTCTAACATCCATAGTCAACATTGCCCAGTTTAAAACAAAGGAAATAGCTCACTTGAATCTTCGCTCCTTTAAGTATTTAAGTTGTTGTGATTGCTTTAAGTGCATCTTTGATTCCTATTACATATTAGTAACAAGAATGTAAAATTATTTTAGGAATGTTATAATTCCAACAACCCCCCTAAATAAAAACGTAGAGGTAAGTGTGGTATTAAGGAATCCTACAGGTAATCTGGAATACATTATTGCCAAAGAATTAACCGCGCTATACTGGTAACTATATAAATAAATCTGTGACATCCTCTAAGATCTCGCTTTACCACTTGAATGGTTATGGCTAAGCAGTAAATGTGTCATCTCTTCGTAATTTTTAAAAGCTTGATAGGCATAAAATATCTTCACCTATCGTATTTTAAAGAATATAATCTTTTAAAAATATGTATATGTGTTTGTGGCTTTTGCCATTAAATAGGAACTGTATTAAGAACAACTTAAACTCTAGTTTTAAAACTAAGTAGTTTATTTTATTTATTCATTTTGTTATTTTGTTTTTTTTTTCGTTGAGGTCAATGTACTTCAGAGGGTTTTAATCTAATTTTAACTAATATTCCACTGCATGATCATGAAACATCATTGGAGAATTATTTGTGAGGTCCATATTACAAACATCTTTGACAGATGGCGAGTTTGCTTTCCCTTTGCTCATTTTACATACCGCTTAGCAGAAAGTTAGCAGGCGACAGCCAAAAGAAATTCGGGATTGAAAATTGATCCAAAAGAGCTATAAGTCTTGGATCTATAAAACAGAGTCCTATAATATGCCTTTGCCTCTTATAAAATAAAAACGTTTGATGTGTTACATTCATGTTTTTCTCTCTCCACCCTTCTACAAATCATGCTCTTGAAGTGGAATCATTCAGAATGGAGAGGACTTCTGAGGATATTCGCAGAAAATTCAAGATATAAATTTTGTTTGTTATACAAATACCTTAAACATATGGTATTTTAATCAAAATGTCAGTATTTTTTTTAGAAAATCAAAAACGAAAAAAAGTGTCGCCTGTAAAGGGTAGTTTTGCGTAGAGATATTTTTAATGTGTTAGATTTAAATTATCAAGTGTGGTATTTATTTGACTTTTGTTGTTGAGTTATGTTGTTCACAAACACACCCTCACTCACACACATGAAGGGTTTCCGGTTTTTTTTATACCGGTAATTCAGTATTATCGATAAGTCCTCGATACTGAATTCCTCTATCTCTCTAAGTAGGTCCCAGAAGTAGTAATTCACTATTAGATTTTTATAAGAGACCCATAAAAGAGGTATAAGTAGAGATGATTCAACGGAAGGGGACATCTGGCGCGCTGCGACCTGTACAGATCTATTGCCGCTACCCCCCTCCAAGAGAGGATGAGGTGAAGGAACTACAGGAGGCCACAGACCGTAGACAGACAAGTTACAGAGATCTGCGAAGTCCAACATTTCCAAGCTCTCAGATCCGTCCCACTGCTAGAGTCGCCGAGAGAGGGCGATGAACGACCCACCATTCAAGCAGTCCTCTATTGTCCGCGGGGAATACTTTTTCCATTGAGCATGCATCTGCGCCATCCGCCCGGCACCGTCATACGCCACAAAACCTAGAAGCACACCTGAGAGATGAGAAAGAAAGGTAAATAATGGGAAGGAAAGCCTGATAGAGAAGAGATTACCAAGCGTTGGCCTACCGACCTCGGGGAAACCATGTAAAACCCATGAGTTAGCATGGGTGGTCACTGGGGATGTAACCCAGAATCTCCCGAATGATGCTCGGTGCCCCATAAAGGAACAGAAGCAACTCTTTAAGGATAAGATCTGGGTTGTAGTGTTTGTTGTGGGAGGCTTTGGAAGCATAGATAGTGCGAATAACTCATATGTAGCAATTAAGGGAACAACCGTGGGCGATCCGGGGTCTGTGAGAACCTGAACATTCACTCCCTGCACTATCACATTTCTTGCAGTAAATGTTTCGGTTTCATGCTGCAAAAGTGAACGCCTCTTTTCTTTCCTGGCTTAGGTTATGGTTGATTGCTTCGGGAACACTTAAGAAATACGAGGGGGGGGGGATGAAGGTGCTGTTGCGAATCAATAACTCATTCTGTTTGAACTTCCTTGGCATATGATACAATTCAGCTCTTAAAAAAGGATGATTTCGATTTGAACACAGCATTTTGTACTAAACATGTGCACATGGTGATTTAATACTAACCAGGACTGTAAAGTCATAAGAATATTAGCTAATTGACAACTATTGTACATCTTCTGACCTCAGGGATGTAACTGAGTATAATGTTTAATGGTTCAAGGAAATAGGATACTCTGGTACTCCGTTCTGTGTGCTGTTACGCCCTAGTGTCGTGTAATCCTCATTACTCTGGAGTTCTCAATGCATTTGGCTGAGTTTTATGATGTAATATAAATAGGTTCTTATTATGCAGTTTTTTATTTAGTTTCCTATATTAAGTGGTTCATTTTATCACATCTGTTATGGTAGAAAGATTTATACTTTTTTATACTTTTTATCTATTCAGACACATTTTTCTGGAAAACTCTACGAGAAATGGAACTGAAATTGTGTGTGCTTCTATAGCATATATAATAGTTACATAATTATTAGAACTTTGCAACTGAATTATGAAAGTAATGGATGCTATGAACATGTGAAATCTAAAAGTTAAGTGAACCTTTATTTTTTGTATTAAAATAGAAACAGAAAAGTACCGTTGACTTAATGAACCGAAAGTTGTGGAAGGGATAAGCAACTATGTTCCCAGCTACCGCCAAAATTCTGTGCTGCAAAGCATTTCTGAGAAAAATTTACTCTTAGATATTATCCATATTTTGAACAAATGCTGAACTGCTCTTTCCTGTAGATAAAGTATTTTCAAAATGAAGCCAACAAATATATAAACATAAACAAACTACCGCTATTGCTGAAAATATTAAAACATCTCATAAACGTTTCAGCCAATTCATACAGAACTTCCTAAGCAATGGCAGATTATAATGCAATTGCATTTTGCAATGGGCACACAGAACAAGAGGAATATAATGGTAAACTTCAAGAATCAAATTCCCTAAGTCTTAGCACGTCAATTGTCCCTTGAATTATACTGATGAAATTGATGAAGTCGTAAGAAGACCAAGAATATTGCAGCATTTAATCGGAAAATCGTTTATGAATCACGAAGTGCATTACCACGATAAACACTTGATTTTCACTTACCATTTTGGATCAGTGGTTAGAATTAGTATAAAATCCATCACCTTTGACTGCATTACTCTCAATAAGTTACTTTTTCTATCAAATAAGCATTGTATTTAAGAATACAGAGTGTAATTCTTCATTATTCTTACTGCGACGGATGCAGGTTTCCTACAATAAAAACTTCAGTGAATTTTATAAAATAATGCAATATTACATATGAGCAAACTAGTAAATCAACTAAAAAGGTTAGTGTAGATTACGCTTAATAAACTGCTTTTCAAGTACTGTGATTTTAAGTAATTAATCTTACTTTTCTCTAGGGTAAAATTATATATATATATATATATATATATATATATATATATATATATCCTGTACCAAGTGCATTGGCCCTCCTGGATGTAAAAGCGAATAATACTAGATATTTAAAATCGATTTTGTGACAGAAATAATATCATCTAATTTATTTTATGTGTATTATTTTGGAAATAATCTTATGAATCTAAATAAACCACCTTTAATCCTAATACCGATCCAACAAATTTTAAATATGTCGTTGAATTTCCTCAAACCACTGTTTATCCCTAACTTTCAACTCCAAACGAGTAGTAGTTGGTCTCCAACAGTTTTTAAAGGTTGTGCATAATATCTACCCTTAATTTACTTGTGCACCATACAATGTCATACTTCAAATAGTTTTAATATCCTCTCCTTGTTCTTTCTTTCATGCTTTTTCAATTGAAAGCTTCCGTTCCAATTGCTATCCTCTGTTTGGCTTCTTGTCAACAGATCATGTTACTGTTTGTGATACATGAAATATAAGATGGTACTTGTAACATCTTATCTCCATTTTGTAAGCGTATAGTTTCTTCGTAACCATGTGTTTGTCTTTTGCATGTATGTTAATTTCATACTCTTCGTTGTCTTTTATCTCCATTAGCTTCTTTAAAAACGTTCCACTTTAGTGGAAGTGGCAGAAAATCTATAAATGTTATTATTTTCACTCCTATATGTACTTCCTCTGTTCTGGAAACAATTCTTCTCCAATTTTTCTAAGTTTTCTGTTGAACAGATTGGATTATATGGGGCATCTCTCTGTACCATACCTCTTCTACTTTGACCCATCTAAAGTATCTTCCATTCTGACTGTTAATTACTGCTTCAATTAGAGATTACTTAAGTGCCTTCTCGCTTTCCAATCCACAAGTTTTCTTTGGAATCACCATAAGTTTCGTGTGATAGCTGTTACGTCTTTCTTCTCCTTTTCGTTTGTTAGGCTAATAGGTGGTACTCAACAACGAACTGTTGACGTCTTTACGTGTAAACTTCAGGCAGTAAGCGACTTCGTGTTTTACGACTATCATCCGAGTAGAACCTTCACAGGTAACTCCTGTTGTAAAAGAGCATCTGAATAAACTGATCTGGCCATTCCTCAATGTAAGATAGTTCACACGGAATGAGCTCTACAAGAATGCACGATGTTACAATGTAATAGACCATTACTTTACGCCTGATGACCATAGACATCACACCTCAACCACTAGCCTACTTTCAATTCCATGCCGCAACCATTACTAACTTATCTACAATCGGGACTTACCGTTATAAATAAGGTCGGTAAAATAATGTGAATGAATGCATGCATGCCTCATAGAAGCCGCAATTAAAAAGAAACCTCTTTAGAACTGCTCCTAGGCGCTTATTATTTTCACATTCCTTCTCAAGATGGGTTACCTAGATCAGCGTATAACGGTGCGAAAACATTATGGTGCATACGAGACTATATATTAATGAATTGGTTCTGCCTCATAGAGCGCGAATCATCCTCTTTGCAATTTCAGATCTATCTTTCCGGCGTAATGATCAGGTCTGCTGTTCCTGTGGGGTTAAAAGTTCTCTTTCTTTCGCATACAAACACGTGCACGTCTTGTAATCTAAGTTATAATAATTTATAAGGCAGTGGTGTCTCTAACACAGACACCTCATTATCTCGATAGTAATGCCTTCAGTTTAAAGGTAGCTACAAAAGCGGACGTCGCAACTACGAATCTTTATTGCATCCAGCTATATGAGAGAAATTTTAATGAGAAGTACTTTTCACGGAGCTTTAACTGTATCCGACACAAAAGTGATCTGAAATTACATCTTGAGAAGCACTGCTGATTGTAAGGTTTTAGGTGAAAAAAGGATGAAGATGTTAGAAATGAATTTTTGAGCTGATAAACTAAAACTACGTAGCCAAAAATTGGAAGAAACAAATCCAAAAAATATAAGAATGTAGGTAAACCAGAAAAAATGAATCCATCATTTAAATTTAAATCTATCGGACCGAATTATGATGATGATGATGATGATGATGATAGTTAAACTGCACTCTACGTTTCTAACACACTATTACTATCGCCCTTCTATGTATTGGTGGTTACGGTAGAAATAGGATGCTACTAAATGTACAAAATCCCCAACGCTACCAAAGTGAGTGTACATAAATTATAGAAATTCGCGTAAAGTTAATATTTGCATTTTGAAAAGATAAGAAAAGTAAAAACAAAGAAGAACGGCTATCAACCCTACGACTTTTTTGACCTGTGCGTATATTGGTAACTGATATTGTCTACTCTGTGATAAGTTGGAATCCTCAAACATTCTTCACATTATTACTATTTCGGAAGTTTTAAAGGACTATTTCAGACACGTTACGAGAAGAGCATGCTTGAAGACTGTAAACATAACTGACACTTCAATTTCATATTTGCTCCCTGCGTGTAAAACAGGAGTAATTAACTCTCAAATTAGTTATGACTGAAATATCAATTTAGAAGCTAAATTTACATAAATCTCTATTACCCACGAGCTGTTGATAAATGCGGTTCTAGCTAATGAGGACAAAAATGGCTCTGAAAACACCTATAACGATATTCTAAGGGCCCAACGCGAATTAACAAGCAACCTAAGCGCATCAGATTTTTGTTTACAAACACATCAGAGACTCATTTTCTCAATTCCCGTCGTTTTATTAAACATTTTAATGACACATAGTTTACTTTGTTACAATATAACTTAGCTAGCCACAGGTTTTTCTTATTTTTGGAGATACGAAAGTTTGGATGGGACACTCAGCAGACAAACCGGGTATGAAATTTAAAGGGAGCTGTGGATCGCTTTGAGCAGGTTTTCCTAATCTAGGAAACACTCTACTTTAACATTTCCAAGAAGGTACCTTCGTTTGGTTTTAAAACTGATGTGTTATCTTGACAGAGCGTGTACGATGTTATTACATTTCAACGCCGAATAAAGAAGTTAACCTAACTTTTAGGTATATTCTAGATTTCTAGGTAATATACTTAGCTACAGAACTGACTTATCAGTGTAGTGAAATGTGAATTATATAAAGGACGGAAGTTTGATATTAAAGATATTTTATGTCTCTTTAAAATTGTGTTTATCAGGAAGCAGAATATACACTAGCCAAGCTGAAACAATAAAATCACTAACAGGAAAGATAACAAAAGATCCGGTGTTAAAATGTTATTAATGCTAACCTACATCAAGAAAAGATTATAGTTTGTAATCCTTAAATATATATATAGCGTTACTAACAAAGTCTGGTAATACTTTAAATATTATAGAACTTGTCAATATTGATTGAAAGAAACTTAGAATGAAGTGGTCATAAATAGATGAACAGAAGAGAACGTGTACTCAGTTGGCGATTTTATACTGCGAGTAATGTATAAATTTCTGTTCTTACAGAAAATTACGATGAGCTGTTTCATTGGTACTTCATTTTGTATTAATCAAAAAATAACCAGATACTATTAATATACGTAAATTGCGACTCGAGATACAGTATGTCCGAAAAATAATTTGGGGATTCAGACTTCTACACTATCTAAACAGGAAACGACAAATAGGAACCCAAAAAGTTTTCAAGGGGGAGAGGGGTTGAAATGCGCACAGGTAATTATGCTACAGTGATGGAGAGCATGGCATTCAACAGAGAAGATGTGAATGTTGCTGAGGAAGGTCCAACATGTCCTTGCAAAATTTGAATTCATTATATAACATCATATAACATCGCCAGTATATCAAGAACCATCAAGTGAATATTACATCATATATATTTGGTATTTGCAAGGGACAATTGTTCAATCTGAGTCGTATGTGACAACGCGTAC
Source organism: Deroplatys truncata (assembly GCA_030765065.1). Classification (NCBI taxonomy): domain Eukaryota; kingdom Metazoa; phylum Arthropoda; class Insecta; order Mantodea; family Mantidae; genus Deroplatys; species Deroplatys truncata. The sequence goes on from CM060980.1 coordinate 99,878,963, forward strand.
TCTAGATTATTTAGTTAGGTATATGAAGGACAACAATGAAGGAACACATATCGAACTACGCTAAATTTGAAAACAATTAGACTTCTGTTTAGTGTGATTTTAAAATGTTTAAAGGTTGCACGTCAATAAATGGATTGAAAGCTGTCATAATTTCATGGGCACGCTGTATCTCTGAGGCGTCCAAAAGGAACAGTTTAGTTGCTGAGAAGGCCACCAACGGCAATGTATATAGCAGCGTTGTTGTTATGTTCAGATGCTCTGTTACTTTAGTTCAGTTATTTTAACCATAAACATATTTCTCTTTGTTAAAAAGCTTACTTTCCTACATCCCTTCGAATAGCTTTCGTCTCAAAGCAATAAATTACTCAGTAGGCTTTCAGTGGTTACAAATTTTCATGGAGCTTAAACTTTTCAAGAGTAAGGATTATTTATCGTGGTATGGTGGAGTTAATGATGTTACACTGTACCTCGACCTTTCAGAGCTCTCTTGTGAGGATATTGACCCAAAGTAAGCTTACACGAGTCCAGCACAAGCGGAACAATACCTACAATTATTGTGATGCACATTGTTGTCACGTACTCTACAAGCCAAGGCTTGCTAATATCCAAATGAAAACGAAGACACGGGTCTTCCAGCGAATGTTAATTGTTATAAATGCAATTGAAGTACGTTGTCGACTTCGTTGCTCGTACCAAGGACTTGGAGTTTATCGATTGATTGCCAAGAAGATGTTACTAAGTAAATGTATTTTTAGCGTGATTCTCTGCTTAAGCTGGTATCGACGTGCTAGTTACTAATAAAATAACATGAATATTTCGCAGGCACATGCTAATAAGCGATCCACGCAACCATTCACGGCCATCTATCGCTGAAAGATAATCGAATTAAGAGTTTACACCAGACGTTTAAACTTCTATGAAATTATCGTACTTGGTTTTCAGTTGTTCGTAATTGGTAAACAATTAAAATGAGGGAAAAGATATTCCCGTGTATGGCATTAGGCACCCGTGTATATATCCTACAAGAAGTAATCTACATCCGATTTCAGATCGTCTGTAAGGGTGTTAACAGGGAGTGACTTAAGATATCCACTGGGTCTCCTCACCCTTAATGCGTTTAAGGAGGAAGGGGGCTATAGCTTGCCTGTTTAAGAACATGTAAATAGCTAGGAAACGCTAATGTATTTGAGGACTTATAATTGATATTTGGGGACTAAAATACTAATATCTCGAGAATTGACTCATATTCAAGAGCATTTCCAAACCACATTTGCTATATATTCGCAATTAATCTCGCGAATCATCGACCAAATCGGTCGCCATTCCTCACCTACACCTAATCGTAATTTGCCAATGAGTTGACAGAACTAGGATAGCTATGCTTATCGGTTGATACACAGCAATAGGCGTGATAGCACCTACAGGGTGACACCACCACCCAATAAAATGAAGTCATGGCGTCCTGAAGCACCCTAGAAAACGGTTACAAATGCGGTTTGTCCAGGTAAGCCGTGTTGATTTCTTCCTGCCTTTTCTGTACGCACTTAATTTCAAATACGCGGTGGTATTCTTTTGAAATCTGTTCATACCTATTCAGAAATATCACTTGCGGCTGTTGATGTAGTTTACCTTATTCATCGTTCAATTGGAATCTTTGCATTATCCACAAGATGGAATCCGATCCTCGTTATACTACAGATAACGCATTAGTACATCTTCTTAATATAATTCTTAGGATACATCATCATCCTGATGGCGGAATGGTAATTTAAATTGGGCTCTTTATTGAGATTTTTGAGATGTTGTTCATCACACAAAGAACTAGTTCAAGACTGATTTCTCTGTTTTATTAACTTAAACCGATATTGGATGTTTCATTTCATTGTTCGACCCGAATATCCTTGAGCACTAAATGATGAATTAGAAGATTTCGAAACGTCAATTGCTACACAATGCTCCTAATTCAGCACTAAGGCAATTTGAAGCTGCTGTTTTGAAAACACAGCAGCCTAATTCAGAAAATATTTTTTGTTTGACAGAAATAGTCGAATCACCGAAACATATAAGTATTTCATGGAATTTCGCCATGGTTACCCTCCCCTGCTTTGACTTGAAGAATTTTATGCATCTGAAGAAGATAACCCATTAGATGTACACAATAGAATAAAAGTATCCTATAGTGCTCAAAACTACTTTTTTTTCAAGAAATTACGTATTTGATCTTGGATAAATTCATTTTGGACTATCTATACTTTTGAAAAGTGTTTGATACAAAGGTAAATACAGTTTAGTACAATTTATTGGAGATTAGGGTTGATGAACTGTTCCAAACTAAGCTGCCGTTTAAAATAGCTTACATACTTATTTCTAATTCTAAGCTAACGTAACAATATCTTTGGAACAAATAAGAAGATTAAACTCGGAAATACTGATACGTTTTTGCTTTTTCCATCAGGTGCTTACAATAAGTAGAGGACGTTTTGTAGTCCAATCAAAAATTCGATGCCAAGATTTCACCTGAAATACACGTTTTGAGACCCCTGAACCCCCAAAAAACATTTTTGGAAAAACTTCCATGTGCCTGTGTGTGAACAGCATAACTCAAAAACGAAATGTCGCTTAAATATGAACCTTGGGATTTAAATTCAGGACCTTACACAGATGCGACACGAAGATTTTGAAGAAAATCGTCCCATACCAAACTACAACACTTCATATCAAGAACATTTTTTGAAATTGTTGATTTTATCAAAAATGGCTCCAATGATTTTGATTAAAACACTTTAAATGTAAGCTATTTTCACGACAAATAAAGTGTATATCTTGAATTTTTTGGGAATAGCCTGTGAAGTCCTCTTTATTCGAAAGGCTTTTGTATAATTAGTATCTACTAATAGGTGTTACTTCACAAAAAATTTAGAACTCGTTAAACCACACAATTCATCAACTTATGTTAACCATTTCCGAGATATTCTTTGTTTTTAGCTTGAATTTTCAAATTACTTTATACTTCTCTCAACTGCAAATCGTATTTCTTTCTTTTTCGTGTTCATACAAAGAAAACAGAACTTCAAAGCCATGTAGCGATGGCCAAAGTTCATGTACCCACAGACTTTGAAGAGTTTTGACTATCACTTTAGCCTACTGTATGTACTCTTCTTATACCTAAAACGAAGTGAGTAGATAAGTAATGAAGGTTTGTCCGTATTAGCAGGAAGATAGAAGAACACATTTTCTGCATAAACGTTCCCACTTTCAGCGATGTCACGTATTCGCGCACACTGAAGTAAACTAAACACTTAGTAGGGCTGAACCAATCGCTAATGGTCTCATGTGCTTATCCGATCGACATGCTTCATCAGCCAAAATAACCTAGTAGGAGGAGAAGAAAGGGTACGAGAAAAACGGAATTATAAGGATCTTTCTTTTCCTATCGTTCATGGTTACGTCATTTCTGACAGCTGGGGAAAACAGAAGTGCGCAATCTTTATATGCCATAATTGCACCGCGGGAAATAATAGCAATAACGTAGCCCATACACCTGATTGAGGGAACATCGGCAAAAGCGCCGCGTTTCGGCAAATCAGTGGCGTTATTCCTCCTGAGAAACCGCCGGCCGCGCTCTTACAGAAAATTGCCGGAGTGTTTTCTGACGTTACAAAATTTGGAGTGGGGAGCGTGGCGGGTAGTTAGGTATTTAGTGATCAACTTGTGTCACGTCTTTTATGTGAGGGGTGGGGAGGAGGAGAAGATGGGCTGGGCTTCAGCAATATTGTGGGCATGGTAAAGAAGAAAGTGGTTTGCAAGCTGATGGGCTGGCAGGGAAGGGGGGAATTTGATAGGGAGGGGCCTGCACTTTGACAAACCTATGTTCATCAAACCATCAGATTAGCTGGCTTCCTTCCTAGCTTGCATGGCTACCTTCATATGCTGTTATTATCTGGAAGACTTGTATAGCGAGTGTATGAATGTGTGGCAGCACTTGGTGAAAAGGTACGCAAATAATGACAACGGGAAGGGCATATTTGTTAGGTGCTCTTTAATGACTCTGTCTCTAATAGGGGTCTTTCACTGCCTCTTTCTTTACCCCTCATTTGCCTTCATTAATTATAATGTAATTCATACATAACTGCATTGAAAGAAGTGATTATGAATGAGCCCAGGGTGGCGAAATACAATATCAATATGTATCAGCAGACACAGCCTTCTTTTTTTATCCATATAAGAGTTTTAACATCCTATGTCATGTACCTACGAATCTGCTTCTGCTGAAAACGTCAATCGCCTTTTCACGCCCTCGGGGTTGTAAGCAAGTGCAGTGCAAAGAAACCTGCCTCCAATCTCTCCTGCAAGGAATAATGATAGGTACCTCTTTCCATCTAAAGCCTTAAAGGTATCGTCATAAATGGGAGGTTATCTGAATGTAGGAAATTCAGTGGCAGGCAAACTTAAAATCTCGTACCACCTTTATTCGCCACTATCGCTACCATTTGCTTAAACCAGCACTGAAATCTTTTGTGATGAAAATCCCCCTTCTTTTTAAATTCAACTTTGTTATGGATCAGATGATTTGCTTTACACTGTTTGAACAATAAAACTTGTATTTGGTTTAAAAAAAAGAAAAAAAAGTATCTTCAATGTAAGGATTTCAACACTGGGTTAGACAATAGAAATTGCAGATCTACCAATAAAATGTGATAAAAAATTATTTTCGCCCCTGGAGATTATAATCTTGGTTTAAACAAATACAGTGGCAGAATTACTATTTTGGACAAGAGTGGTAGGTATTGTGACACTGGAGATTTCAATGTTAGGTTAAGCAAGTAGTAGTGATAGTGACGAAAAGCAGTACATTATTTTCCCAATCTATCTATTCCTTTCGAGACTTCAAATGTGAATACATATATTATATAATTATTCCTCACGATAGAGGCTGATGGTAGATTTCTTTATACTGTGCTGGCATACAAACCAAAGGGAATGGAAAGGTGATACGAAAATTTTGCATAGGCAGCCCATAAAGTAGGGCACTTTAAGCATTTGCTGCAGTCGTTATCCTTTTTGTTATAATATAAACAATATATCGTTACATTAGAGTAATCATTAATTCAGAGAATGATCTCAGAACGAAGCATCTTACTTAAATTTCATTCATCGCTCATTAAAACCATCTTTTTTCTGCATATAATTTGCAGGATGAATTAAACTAATTTTGATATTTTACTGGTAATGTACATATATGTGGAGTTGAAATCAATAAAAGCACTAAATTGTCAATCACAATATATTTATGAAGTTTCCAGAGTTATGGATGACGATACCTTTCTCTTATATTTGTTTCAACAGCCTCACTTATTACAAATATTAATCCCCTAACTTAGAAAGGCTCCAGTGCCCTTAATACGAGTAGTGTGGCATAACATTTCCAATGATTTGCCGGCCCTCGTAGCCGTGATCGCTGGAGTGTGTAGCTTCGGCGCTCCGCCAAGCTAAGGGTCGCGGCGAGTCCCGCCATGGACATAGGTGTTTGTGCGTGTAAATGCGTTAATAAGCGGTAGTGAATAACAGTAAAAACACAGTAATGGTTGGGTAAACAAGGGAACTTTAAAAGAAAAAAACAGATTCGTATCTTAAACTACGAGAATTAATCTATGTACCAGCTCACTCTTGAGCGAGCCATAGTTGCTATCCACAGCCTAGCCTAAGCGGGTCAGACTTGCTTTGAGGCAGAGCAACGTTTCCGATGCAAAAATGTTACTGATTAGTAATGTTTAGCAGTGAACTTTTCTAAAATATTTATCTTTGATAAAGTAAATACATGTGCCAGAAGAATGGATAAATATGATAGCAGTGGTCTTTTAACAGTAACTTCTGTCGAACTGATATTTCAGTTCCCTGTTAAGGTAAAGGAATTGCCGAAGTGAGGTTGGAGGTAATGAGCAGCAACTGGCGGAATGGAATTGGAGCATACAATTGTTCGGATTGAACCTGAGTCGCCTAGTCGGGAGGTTTATCCTCTTGACAGTGGCTGAGAGCATGTTCAAGGCGTGGTAGTTGGAGAAAAGAAAGAAACAGCAACAGCATTTAAAAACTTTCAATCAAAACAGATAACTTCCCTTATTAATCGAGCATTGTTATTTATTAAACGAGATGTTGTGGATAAGGGTATCAAATTAACAAACTGAAGAACAGTTATTTACAAACATCTGGAAATTCTTCTTGTTGATTTTATAGTTAGCATTGCTGACTCCAGGGTGATACAAGCTGATATAAAGAAAGGGCGCAACTCAGCCTCAACGAGGAGGGAAGTTAGCTAAGAAGGAACCGGCGGAAGCCCACCTACTGAGCCTATCCCCACTACCCTCCCCGTAATAATGTCATTGGACTAATAGGAAAATGCCGTTCTGAGCAGCGTTTAGGCCACTTTAAAAACTAGAATGAAAATAACTGGTGATTTAAAAGCTGACAAAACTTTAATAATTGAAGTTTCAGTTTAGCAAATGAGCATATGTGTTCACATGACAATAATACCGTGATTTATAAAAAGTAGTTTTGAAAAATATGGTTTGATAACATGCGATGCTACATACGACCGTTTAAATATCCTTCGGTTTTGAATATGTTTTTCTTCCCTCGCATTTCATCTTCTTGCATTTTATCTTAGTGAGAATGTTTCACGTGATGCAGTTTTTATAACTTTTTTAAAATTTTCGGAAGGAACTGGGAATGTTGACAACATTGCTGAATGATTGTCCTTAATATTATCGTATATAATTAATTATATCTTAATTATATCTGGTTAAAACTCTACTAAAAGTATCTTGTCAGGCTTAATTAGTTTTAAAGATGCAATTTTGTTTCTTATCCTTAGATAAATATATTAGTATATATTAATGCAAGTATATAAATATATTCATTTCTGCGACGTTTGAAACACTTTATTTCTTCATCACAAAGGATAATATTAAAATATATTCGTTTGCTTCGTCCACAGAATTACGCAAATTAAACTTTTGCAAGTGTATTATGGGTTAGAAGTGTATGATTAAATTTTGAATAAATTTGATTAAAAGTTAAAAGGTTTAGGGATTTAACGTATGCGTTGGCTTAAGGGGAGACAAGAGGTGCAAAATGGTGCAAAAGTAGATTTTGATGAAAATTTCAGATTTTGATTTGTTTTGAAAAGGTTTATACTCTGAAGTGTGTCAATATCCTCAGCAATCTTTGTGCCCTTCCTTTACTCCATGAGCTGATTTTAACGACCATCTTTAAAATGAAATATTTATTATACTAGGAATTTAAATATGTGAATTCTTTCTCGGCCATTTTATGTATTTCGGTATCGAGGTTCTGTTTCAAATATTCAACTACGTACAGGTACCAAAATATTTTTCAGTTAAAATAGATTTTGCCTCTATATTTTTGCATTTCTATTCTAATACTTTTTTAATGCAATACATTTTTAGAATACATTCATTTTTAATGAAACTATTTTTACTATGCTTAGGATAAAGCTGAAATGCCTATGCATATTTATTTTGCAAGGACATTAATAAGTTTGGATTATTTTATTTGCAGAAGTAAATGTAGGTACTTTATATCTTACTAAAGGTAAAACACATAACACAAATATATTAATTTAAAAAAATGTACTAAATTTGTAAGGGTATTTACATTGACAATATGAAAAAATACACCAAATATCAGCAGTCTGTCTACAATGCTAAAGAAAAGTGTCATTTCTACCTCAGTCTTTTCTTAATGATTCTCTCATGTTGGTATTAACTCTGGCAGTGATATTATAAATTAAAAGATCATCACAATACAAAGTAATGATTTATTAGACGATAGAGAATCTCATCTGCCATTCGTGTTATATCATGCATATCATTTATTACCCATAAAAAAGAAAAGTAAGAGAAACCTAACCAGAAGAGCACGAAGATGGCACATCTAAGAGAGGACAGAAGCTCATTTCATCTAAGACACCAACCTTAACTCATGTATCGGCCGAGCGCCAACTACACAAAAAAATAAAATTAGAAGACCTAAGATAGGTATGAGGGAAGTATAGAAGGCGATCAGAATAATTACATTTGAGAATTATGGTCAGACCGGGCCAACTGGTCCTAGGAAAAGGGAAGGGAGAGATAAATATGGAAGGTCCCTTTATAAGACATGGCTGTTCTTGGATTGAAAACTCCTCCCCCTTTGGTAGATTGGTTATTGGCTAAGACTCTTGATTATGTTTCATATATACAGCTCCAAGTATATGTGTAAGCGTAAGGGGGGAAAAACCTGTTGCCTGAAAGCTTTTTTAAATAGGGGAGGTTACTTTAAAGTAGTCACTGCGTGCGTGATTCCTTTTTTAAATGCTTTTCTTCTTAGTAATGATAAATAAAAATAGTAGAAAAAATAATGTGTAGTATGCTGGAAAAAGATCAACACAACTGATTAATTGAACAAAAGCAGCAAGCAAGATGTGCTCGGTTATAACCTAAGTAGTTTTCTGTATTATTACAGATAATGCTGCCTGGAAAAAGGAGTGTTGCTATCTTGCCAGGTCTTTAATTATGGTGTATTATTTAGTTCTATTATAGCCACGATGTATATTACACACCCTCAAGACGAAGACATTACCAGCTACCATGCTCTAAGTGGAATGACCTTTAGGTCTTAACCTGGTATGGCACAACACCGCCTTTTCCCGCGCACAATTAATTACGAGAACTGCATACTTCGTACGACGTCACGAAAATCCTTAATAATGAAGCCATTGACACTGGGAATCTCGAAGGTGGCTGCAGAGGTAAGATTCAGTAAAGAGCAGAGAAAACAGATAAGATATGTTTCGACATGACTTCGAGGTGATTGCAACTAAAATACAATTGCTGTCTGAGGTCTCCAAACCTTGTCAAAATTTTGTCATAATGTGTAATTTTTACTTTCTCTACTATTTACCTATAGCAAGTAGAGGAAGTATTGCATTCCATCCAAAAATTCTATGCCGAGATTTCGCCGGAAATACATGTTTTAAGGTACATGAATATAAAAATAGCTTTAGAAAAAGGTCTTTAATGCGCATTTAGAAAACTCATTTCAATACCAAACTGCATTTGAATTTTAAAACACTTATACTGTTTTCAAATGATAAGTTGCCTTTCGTTCTCAGGGCATGCAAACAGCATAGGATTTCTGAAATATCGCTGCTTACTACTTGCAAGAAAGTAGTTACCTATATGTATTTGAAAATCCAAAACAATAACAAAAAATATATAGGAAATGGTTAACGCCATAAATAGTTTAGCGCCATTTTTGAGAACATAAAAAAATAACGAAAAAGATTCTATGAAAAGGGTAGTTTGGGGTGGGAGGTTTTCTTGAAAATTTTCGTGTTGCATCCTTGAAAGACGTTGAAATTAAATATTGAGTTTGGCGTATAACCAACCTATCATTTCTGAGTTACACTGTTGACACAGACACGACCACACAGACCTGTTTCTGAAATGCCTTTATTAGATTCAGGAAGTTTCTAAACGTGCTTTCCGGTAAAATCTGTGTGTAGAATTTTTGGGTGGAATGCAACACTTCCTCTACTTACTGTAGCTAAGGGGCAGAGAAAGTAATAATTAATACCTTTTGCTGCAGTCATTCCTCTTGGAGTTGATATCCGGATGTTTATTACGAAGATAAACGTCCATATTGTTGCTCGCAGTCACATGATCTTTCTTTTTACAACTCGCAAAAACGATTGTATTGGGGTGGACATAACTTTCACTCATTTCACGAGCCCATGTTTCAAACCATTGCCTGTAATAGCAACGTTCATATTTCTGAGAAACAATCAGTACTGGTTGCATTAATGAGTGTAGATTATGGTTTAAACCACCGAGTGGGGTGGCTCAGGTGGTTACGTTTGTGGCCAGCTTTCGGGTCCCAGTTTCGATCCCCGGCAACCGTCCAATATATCAGTTCATTCGTCCTTCATCGTCCTTCGTTGGTCTCTTTTCAAGGTTGGAAGTGTCGGCGATGGTGTTTCGGTGCGGCGTGGCAGGAAAAAGTCCCTAATTTCGTCTACTCTCTGTGAACTCTCTCGTCCTTCGGCTTTCTGCTGGCTTCCAGGGTATCCAATTCCCTTTGAGGGGCGTTGAACCCCATCTGTGTAGGGGGTTCCCGGTCTGCCTGTCCGTCTGCTGGGATGTCTACTTCTGGAAACTTAAGGACCCTGTCATTCCTGTACCGTTGCTCCTTGATCCGGCCGCCGGTGTTTCTTGTCGCCTAATCCTCCTTCCGGGGCGCCCCCTCGTGGGGCGTAGGTACACTATCCTTATTGGATCGGCCCCGAGTCCCCTCCATATCGGAAGATAAGATGCTTTAAACCGGGTATAGGTACCCTAGAAATGCTTAAACAGATAAAAAGAAACTGGTTAACAAGGCAGTGCATAACTCCGAATGCTTTCAACGTAACCATAGCTGCGTTTTGACTCCTTCCCCACATAACACATTAGCAATCCAAAAAACGTTTACAGTTTACTACCTTTACTGCCATCTTCGTGTGTTTCCTGACTTAATCGAGCGTACAAAGCACTTGGCATAGTGTCAAATGATCCGATCATGGAACTGCGGCGCCATATTACTCGTGTAAATGATCGGATGTAATCTGTATCTCCACAAATGTGTGCTAATCCTGGTGACTATTATTTGCATATGATAACAGCTACTCTGAAATATGTAATCAATCTTAGAAGATTGGGTAATCTTTGGCTTATCTGACTGACACTGAACCCAGGAAAGATATATGTATGCCTCTGATTATACTCATTGATAGATCATTAAATTATTATACAATGTCAACATAGAGCCAGCATGTTACGTTATCGCAAAAATATCAATGTATTTGCTGAAAAGAGAGCATTGCAACCTTTACCACACAGCAACCCATTCCATTCATACCTCTGAATAGGTACGACAAAATTTCATTTTATTTAACTTATTCACTGATATTATTGGTAATCGGAGCTTTTATACAATTCGATAAAATTCTTTACAGAATAATGAAGTGAAGCACCAGAGATAATTTTAAACGTATAGAAATTCTAAGAAATTTAGGCAAGTTAGTCTATTGCAAGTTAGGGTGCAAAGATATTTGTAACAAATTTAATTCCTCTTTCAAAGGTTTAAATGTTTCAGCACCCATCCTAAATATCTTCTGAATTAGAGAGAATCTTAGCAATGATTTACTATAAAACCAAAATATTAATTTTTACCACATTTAATTTTCTGGTTCCCCTAAACAGACGACATGACACCAGTATTATCCAAAAAAGGCTTGGCAGTACATTGGAAACACAGAGATCTGAGCCTCCTAAAAATAAAATAGGCTTAACAGATATTCCAAACCAGAATAGGTCTAATTGTTTACCTATCCAAACATAAGCTAATGCTATTAGTTTATGGCCAATAATGACTTTGGAAATTAAGAGAAAGCATCAGTGATTTATAACTAAATATTTAAAAAAAATATCGAATTTTTGTATTCGTACCTTCTTTAATCTTGGTTTTCACATTTATTTTTAATTGTTTCCGCTTGCACATTTTAATTCCGCCATATATTTTAAATGTATATATAAATGCATGCTTTACTAGATGTATAAGATGTTAAAAATTCAAACTTCTTTTCCCCGCCTTTAAGAATCTCACATTCCTTAAGTATGTGAAGAAGTTTTGTAAAGCGGAACTCATTGTGTACTCTGTATTATGGTACCAATTTGGACTGGAAACTAGTAGGGTTTAATTAAAAAGGAATTGAGAATATAGATTGATTCAAAACACTAGAAGAGTGAATGTTAAGAGAAAAAGAAAATGTAAATTCTCAAAACCTGCAGTCTAATGCAGTGGTTTGAGAACTTTAATTATTAATACTTCCTGAAATTATATTAACTTGTTCATTGTGTAAACTTTTGGAATGGAAAACCTGCATTTTCAAAATATTTTATTTAAAACCTTCAAATTTCGTGTGTGCATTTATATGCATAATTTATACCTTTTAGAAAGAATATCACAATAATAGATTTAAATTTGCTAGAATATGATTCTCTAGTGCGTCCTTCCAGGTACATATGCACTCCTTTCTAAATATATGATATAAATGGTAAAGCTCTGCGGTGGTAGAACTACTTGAATTTCATTATTCCTTTCACGTATCCTTTGAGCAATTATGCATGTTTCTTCTATGGTAGTAGTATACTATATCTGCAAACTGTCTTTCTCTTTCTAATAAAATTAGTCGTACTGAACGGTTAACTCGGCATTCTCAGATATACTTTACAGCGCCTAATAAACTGTTGTTGATAGTTCGTATTGGGAAGCCGCAGTGATGATAGAGATCTCTGTAGTTCTTATTTAAATTCGATTGTGGAGAAAGTATTACCCGTCTCACTTTGAGATAAAGCCTGAGGAAGAACCTTTTAGAATTTTTGTCTTCTTCGTCTCGCTCTTGTGGTTTGTCATTAACTACAAATTAAACGTAAGGGAGCCAGACACAAATGAAAACGTGTACACCAAAAATGGCGACTTAGGTCTTTACATGTTTAATATATTTTATTTTAACCTCCATCTTTAAAGACTCTTAGCAGAGGTGGTTAATTCGGTTTGGATTTTATTTGTATGGATGCAGCACCTTGTAATTTGTGAACAAAAGAGTAAATTAAGTTAGGTAGATTACAAATACAAACAACTTTATTGGAAGCACTATAGGTCATAAGTTACAGCAACAAGTAAGGAATGATTAAATACGAAGAGCTACATTTAGTTTGTTTAGATAAAACGTATATGAAAGCAAATAACGACGTTTTTAATGACCTCTGCATGTTGATTTTGCCGACGCTTAGGTATTTTAGAGACAAATTATTTCCTTGCAGTTTCTGAAGATCACTTGCAGAAAGCAACTATAAGAGATAGGTAGGTATTTTAAAAAGTCGCTAGAAGTGTGTATTTTCTTTCTCTTGAAGACAAAATTATATGTGTTTTAAGTATGTTATGGTGCATTTCATACTTAGTTTTAGACTTGAAACACAGTAAATGTTCATAAGAGAGCAAAAGACATATTATCGTATCGCTGTAAACTAAAATTCTCATAATAAAATATGAACATCGAGATTTTTAGATTTTGTAGGGGTTGTGAACATTCATTGCTTGTTAAATATCCTGAGATTTTTCTACACGTATGTAGTAGGTAGAGAGGGTATTGCATTCCACCCAAAAATTCGATGCCGAGATTTCACCGAAACACATGTTTTGAAGGCCTCTGAATCCAGAAAAAGCACATGTGTGTGTAACCGGTATAACTCAAAAACGAAAAGTCGAACTTGTTACTTAGGTTTAGCACCTTCCAAAATAGCGATACGAAGATTTTAAAAATCCCCCTTCCCAAACTACCCTTTACTTGGAACATTTTTCGAATTTTTTTATTTTCTAAAAAATCGCATAATTAAATATATTTACCTGACAATTAAAATGTATGCTTTGAATTTTCTAGGAATAGCCTATGAAGTTCTCTTTATTCGGAAGCAATTTTGTATAATTTTGTATAAGTAGTAAATGATAAGTGATAGATAAAAACGTACTACACAAAAGTGTAGATCTTTTTAAAACACACAATTTATTTCAATTAACCTTTGGTGGAATTAGTTATTTCCTAGATATCCGTTATTAAAGGTTCTATTTCTTCAATAATACTTTGTCATTCTTTTGAAGTCTCATCGACTTTCAATTGTTTCTGACGATTGCCTGGAAACAGTATGGAATTTTAAAGCCAGTATATACCGTCCAGTTCTTAATCTTTTGAATATCGCTGTTCTGTTTGTATCCTAACAAAATGTATGATGTGGCTACTTCTGCAAAGGTTTATCTGAATTAAAATGAAGTAGATAGAAAAATAAACTTTCATAATAGTTTGTATACCCACTAATAAACGATACAGGATAGAGAAAGTTATGTGAACGTAACATACACGATTTTTTTTAATGTTTGTAGATTTCCGCTAGTTGGAAACGTGACAACGAACTTATTTACTAAAGATTTTGCTATAGAAGGTGCAGCTCCTATATGCTGGTTGCTCTTACATTCAAGCATTAAAATCACCCCCTTTTGCATTTTTGAAAGCGTAAAAAATAACTCATCTGGTACCTTTACATGAAATATATTCTAGGAGGTAAAACAATATTAGCTGATTTGTTTTCTTAGTTTACTTTGCTTAGTTATGTTTCCTTTTTAACAGGTTCCGATGTGCAATTGTTAAGTGAAAATACAACTAGCTGGCTTACCCGACGTTCATATAGGCTTTTTAAACCTGGACTGGCAATTTAATTAATTTAATATACCACCACTCCAAGCTACCTGTATTCTTATGACAATATTGCACAAGTATCCGGAAGATTTTTAACCGTGATAATTCTAATTTTGGTAAAGCTCTGCGAAATTCTTAAAACCGGAGAGAAATCATCTAATATTCACAGAAATGATTATGAACCTTTATATCTTATCTTTGGTTCTGTAGTTATGTAAAAACATAATACAGAAATCTCTAATGTTCATATACAACGAAATAGTAACCATACTGGTGAATTGAAGATTCCTCACTCCCAGTCCATAAGTTAAACATTTTGGAATTGGCATATACTTAGCCTGCAATCATCGAGAAAAATAATATTCTCAGTTGTCAGTTATAAAAATATCAGTTGGTTATTTACTTTAAGCCACGTTTTAGCACAAACTGGTAATGAGCTCGATCAAACATACAGAGAAAATACAGCAAAATCTTCTTACAAAAGAGTTATTAAAAGGATTTGGGATAAGTATCTCCTAGCTCGTTTTGTTATAAACAGATCTAGTTGTCTTTTGCGTTATCGTCTTTTGTCTTCTGTTTATTAAACCGTGATGATCCTATGCATGTTTCTTGGAATGATATATTCGCGACTTGTCTTGTTTTTACATTTGTATGCTGAAATGAGGGAAAGTATGACAACACTTTTGCACTACATTCATAAGCATATCGCCTCTGAGATACTCTTCATAGACGCCGAGATTATTGAGGCACGAATTGTTAATAATTGGTTAATGTAGAAGTTTTATGGCAAATATACGTGACTTCATTATTCTCGAAATATCAATAAAAGTCGTTATAATGGAAAACTTGAAAGGCGTATTCTTTTTTCTTTCTCTTCTGTCCTTTTTTGTGATAGCGGGTGAACCTATGTGATATAAGAGCAGTAAATGAAAGAATGAGCACGTGATGTTATGGTTGAAAGACTATAGGATCTATATCAGAATCAAGATCAACATTATGAAGGACCGGATTTAATATAATTATAGTCAAAAATGTTTTCCTGTAATTATTTTGGAAATATTAATAGGTCCTCCTTATAGCATTTCGTGGTTATTACAGTACGTAAAAAAATAAGACAAAAAAGCAAACGCGTCTCAATATTTCTACAGAACTAAATTAGTAGGCTTAGCAGCAATACTTGGTTTAATAACATAGCTGTGTTCCTCCTATCGCCTTTTAGGAAAAAAGAAAGAATGAATAACCTTTAAGGCAATCGCTCTACATGGCCTACTCAATTTTCTCCGAAGAATCAAGGATGCTATCTCGGAGAGATGAGTCTTTTAAAGTATCTGTCCTGTTTCGTCATTCTTTGCTGCCCATCACTGGAAAGTTTATCGATTCACTATTTTACCTATAATGAAAATCGCAAAGTGTTTCATAAGATATCTTCCACAGCATATATCCAAATTTAATGTTTCCGGGAAGAAAAAAATTTCCAAATATAGCACGTTTAATTACGTAAGATTTAAATTATTTTGAGAAAAAGTATATCTATAACTATCACTCAAAGCAAAGGGTGGTCCAAATAATATTACAGTCGAAAGAGTAAGATAAGTTTACAAACTTTGCTTGAGATTTTGAGATTTTCAACGATGTGTTGTGAGCCTTACAGCCAGGTTTTAATCGGTTTTCAGTAAACTCATTAAGTTTGGTTACCTTGCTGTTACTTCAGTAACTTAGAACTTCGATGTTTTAAATTCGCTGTTGTTTTAATATTCAGCAAAAAAGAAACTGCCAAGTCCCAAAAAAGCCTAGAAAGACAACCATGAATTAAAACTATAATACACAGTAACGGCTAAGGATTCATAACGAAACTTATTTTGATCAATAAAGTTATAGACACATTCAATTATTTAGACGTGGTATAAAAATCCTCTACAGAAGAAACAAACATCTAAATATTTTGCTGTAGCTTCAGTACTATTTCCAACATTTCCACTAGAAAACCTGCCCAAAAAGAGGCCATAAATCTAACTTGCAGGCAGCCTTATGTAAGCAAGTTATCAACAAAGCAAGAGGAAGGCAATAATTCAAAATTCACTGACAATATCCGTGAACGTTCACCTCAAAGGTTTTGTCACTCTGTGGTTAATGGGATGAGGTAGGCTTAGTGCGTGGTTTTTGGGAAAGGAACGGTGCTTAAGAGAAGCAGAACTATTATACTTTTTAAAATGTAAACTATTGGCGGGAACAGAAAACTTTAGCATGAAAAGGATTTGTGTTACGTGTGGTCATAGCGATCATCATCATTATCACTGGCTTTTAAGTCTTTGGCACCTTTTCATTGTAGATAAATCAATTTCAAATTTGAAACTAGATTTCAATTTGCTTATTTTTAATGCCCTTAAGAAGAGAAGAAGCAACCGAAAATAGGGGGACATGGAAGAGACATAATTGGGCAGAAAACTATGATGGGATTGATCTAAAAATATCTAGTGGCTCAGATAGAACGAAACTACTTGCCAAAAACTGCGCAATCTTGGAATGCTTTCCTTGTGGTTAAAGAGATTAATCTGCTCTCAAGGCAGAGTCTCTGCTACCCCATTGATTATGGAAATTTGAGAGAGTTCGATCGGTTCGGAATGAAGTCTGATCGTACTGTCTCCGAGAAATCTATGATGCCCTTCAGTAGGTCTCTAGGGTGAGGGTTACTCCGGTTTCCAGATAGTATGTGTCGCTTTATCCGCTTAGTATGTTATTAAAATACGAGAATATACTTGAAAACATTTTGAGGCTATGATACTAAATACCTTTGGTGACAAAGTTGGATAGTTCTTGTTTTCTCGTTTTTTACCTGGCTCATTTCTGACCTTCCTTTGTTTATACCTTTTCGTCGCAGTCGCGGTCTCTTCTGGGACTGTAATCTGGGCTTTTCCAGTTGCACTTCATTGACATGCTATTGGTTTCTTTCTGCTTTTCCTCTTTATTTTTCTCCTCTTCTTTAACTGGTATTCTTTGTTTTCCCTTTTTTGTCCTCGTTGAGATGTATTTTTATCCTCTGGTTGTTGCTTTGCGCTATCTCCGCCTCATGAATAGTGAACACAGGTCTCATTAATGAATCTTTCTTGTGGAGCAGTAGAGAGATTCTGTGAGACACTAATGAATCTTTACTAGTGACAAGTTAGCACGTTTCAAGCAGCACGGTCTCGGCTTCTTGTTTCCCATGTGAAAACTAGAATCCTGTGGTGGGAGAGGTCTACAAGTCTCCTGTACGTGACGAAAAACCTATATCCACCCAGCCTCTTGTCTGTCCAAATGTAGATAAAGGAACACTGTTGGTGTCGTGTACGTAATATGACATGGTCCAGTTCCTCTCCTTCGACACAATAGCAGCTTTCATAAACCTGAGGAAATAAGTCAACACTCTTCAAAGCAATGATTAGCATATCTCCGAAATAAAATAAGATAAATAGGATAATCGCTATAAAGCTGCCAGTCCTTTTTATCGTCGATTCCAGTCATACATATTATACTTATAAAATGTATGAATGGATTTTAACTATTTAGGAAAACATATATATCATAGATAATGTGCTACACCGAATCAAATTCTTGTAGTTGCAAATTATATATGAAAACTCTATATCTATATTACTGAGTTTAAAGAGTTGACTGGGGGTAGCTAAAATGAGATGGTTTGAAAGCGATGAAAGATTGTGGAAAATTGATCAAATAAGAAATGACCAAATAGATCGTACTACAGATAACAGGAGTCCATCAATCATAGTTTTCTGCGAAATAACAGGTCCTTCCCTGCCAGTCCATCGTCCTCCAATCTTCGCACTTGTCATCTTTTCACTTTGTCCCAGAATAAGGATCATTTATCTTAATATTGCATGTCGATGATGTGGAAAGTTGATCGTATAGGAAATGACAAAGTAAATCGAGATTGCATATAACGGGATATATAATCAGTCATAGTTTTCTGCCAAATACCAAGTCCTTCCCTACAAACCCAGAGTCCTCTATTCTTCACACTTCTTTTTTCACTTTTTCTCCGTATATGAATAATTTATTTTATCCATGTCACTATCGTCTGCTAAACGGAATCTCCTTCCCATTCACCTTTCTTTCCAGTGAATCGTTATGCATAGAGTTCTTTTACACTCAACTTCTTTTCCTCTTCCAGGTCACGATCGTCTTGTTCTTCCTTCATCTATGGTACTGAAACAGCTTCAATGCGTGTGATTCTTTCTTACAGCCATGTTTAAAACGCATTCAATCGATTTCTTCACTTTTTCATAACGTCCCATTTTTCATACTACACATTAACTTCACTACTCCTCGTTACATCTTTCCTCTAGGATCCACAGAGGTTATTCTATTAAAGGAATTTGCAATTTACTTGTTTGATTTAACTACTTAGGATTTCCCCCAATTTAATGAAGCAGTCGATTTACCTCGAACTAGCAGTGTATTCTTCTTTGCGTTTTTTCCAATAGGTAACCACAGTTTTGACCTTTGGTTCCAATCTACACTCAATAAGTTGTTATTTTAATTGTATTATAATGTTCTTCACTTTCTTTCTCCTTCTAGTAGCGTGTTATTCGTATATAATCAGGAAATATTATACCCTTTATTCTTCTTCTTTCCTTGTTCAGGAAAAAAATTCTTTGTCAGATTATTAAGGAGAATTTTAAGAATACCAATTTTTTTGACAGATTTGTAATTGAAAAGACCACTCTTCCATCATGAAAAAGACCTGATATAAGCTAGCCGAAGAAAGAGATGCGGTCCATTAAGGCGATAGAACTTTGGACTAGAAGCTCCTAGGTACCAAATCGTGAAGACGATGACAAACACGAGAATTGCAATAAATAAAAACGGGAGACTTCCCCTTTGGTGTGATCCAGAGGTCCATAGTTCAATTCTCGGTGGAATTGAAGGGTGGAATTTTTCTTTACACCAATATTACTTCTTGTCCTCCTTAGAGTCTGGAAGTATAAATAAGAGAGCGAATGCGCGCACGCATGTGTGTGAATTTAATTTTTGTAAGGACACCCAAAGTTATACAAATCCAATTATTGACACGATAGTAAAGAAATGAACATCATTGCTGATGAGCAATTGTTCGAAGGCAAAGCCACCGATGTGACCTTAGATACTAAGAGCAGCATATAAATGGACAATCCTGGATATTTATAGAATGTTACTGGCTTTTTATTTCATTTTAGTTTAGACATAGCTGTAGATGTTTGGAAAAAGTAGCTCAGTAAATTTCCTGTTTATAAACTGTTGAGGACTTAGTCAAGCCAAGCCACTCAGAACATTTCTAAAACAACATTCTGAAACATATTGTTGACAGTCAATAATGAAAACTCCTTGTAGACGCACATATTTAATGTTGATCTCTTGGTCTCAACACACTGAATTTAGGCTTCTTAAATAGATTATAGTTTACGACTTCATTCAGTATTAGACAGAAATCGAATCTCATATCATGCAACATTTTAAAGAGTAAAAAGCAAGCTTCATATGTGCAGGCATTTGATGAGATATAAAACTTTTGGCCTTTGGACTTTTTTGTCTCAGTTCTGGTACGATGGAACTGGTTGCTGCCTAAACTTCCAGGAAACAACAATTTTTTAAATATTATGTGACATCGAACATCGTGGCCGCTGCACCCTCTGCCTCCGTGCATCTTTGATAAACAGGGACATTGGGAATGTATGCAGTCAAAATGGAAAATTCTTCGGCCGCTATTCATGGTTTTTGAGACCAGGAAACATTTCTGAATCAACTATTCTCTTTTAGTACTGAAGTATCTCTGGTTACAAATGCCACATGAAAGAAGTGTTCGTACGGTATTAAAGACTTCCTCGTATGGTAGATCGAACCCTGGTCTCCTGGAAGACAGTTACGGTACCGCTTAACATCGGGCAGTCCGTCAAACGATTAGGCAGTAGTTCTCTGAAAGGTCAGG
Organism: Deroplatys truncata; assembly: GCA_030765065.1. NCBI lineage: Eukaryota > Metazoa > Arthropoda > Insecta > Mantodea > Mantidae > Deroplatys > Deroplatys truncata. The sequence continues at coordinate 99,899,272 of CM060980.1, forward strand.
AGTTAGCCATAAATCAATAAGAATAATAATACATTCCAGATAGAATGATATTAATAAAGATTAAGGAGAATCCTCACGATGAACGCTATTTTTCATTGATTCATTCAATCACTGTGAATGCTCGCTCTATGGCGATAAATTTTCCTGCATGGCATCGTGGAGGAAATATATCGCTGAAGGTAAATTGCTAGCTAGCAGAAGCAATTACGTCTCCACGTTTCAACATTTCCATTTTAAGAGCGCGAAATATCCTCATGTGTTTCAAACTGGGAACTGGGAGTACTCTTTATGCGTTTGTGTTTGCTCTTCTCTCTTTCTTCTCATTCTTTCTTGACTCCTGGTGAAGACAATATACTTATTTACCTCTTGAGAGGAACTTCACTACTTCATTTTTCGGTTTGGTGAATAGAAATTCTGAGGAAAAATTCTGCTTGCGTTGCCTTAGAGTAGAATTATGTTTAATTGTTTATAATGCCAAAATCTATCTACATTAGTTGTGTATCCACCTCTCAAACTCTCACGAGCAGTGCAACTAGCAGGATCAAATTTCATATAGAACTCTGAAAAAAAATGCAAAAGAAAAAAAATCTTGCGATTTTCTTAAAACCAGTATAAAATATTGTGTGCTGGTTTTGGAAACAATATGATTAAGAAGTTAAAAGTAATTTATATTCAGAGTCTGCTAAAAATAGCGATATAAGTTTATTGTTCTTCTTATAAGTTCTTCCTGGAAGTGTTTATTGCATTCGAAAAATACAAGCCATGTGGAAGAGGAAGGTTCACAAGCAATACTACTGTGCTACCGTGACGAGGTAGTCCAACGCGTATTAGATTCTCTTTTATTAGCATGTTCCAGTAAATCTCCAAGAAAGCGAGTTTCAATTTTGCAAGTGGCGCTAATTTTGGACTGTTGGTTAGTCAAATTAGAGATAATTTATATATTTTAATTGTTCTTTATGCTGCTTATATGTAGGCTAAATATGAATGGTTGACCCACATTTAAAACATTCAGAGCCGAGACTCGAGTCACAGATTTTCGGCCTTCGTGGTTCTCATGATCTTTTAAATCCGATTAACCTTTCTTATCCATAACAATAAGCGTGTTAATGATATTGCTATTGCAATCACGTTTTGAATTTAATGCTTCGTATATATACCGTCTACAAAGCCCTACTTCTACTTAGTTTAAGGTGAGAATGGAAGAGCTAATGGTGATCATCCAGAGACAGCATTGTAGTCCAAAACAAATAAGAACAACCGTAACAGAATTAAATAATAGCATCTAGGTGATGTAGAACACCTTTTGCATTATATTTCAGATTTTGCTTTATGTTGGTAGTATAACGTTCCCGGTTAAGGAAAATCAGATTGACTCAACATTAATCCCGTGATTTCCAGTAATGAATGTTGCTTGTGTTCCGGAATTACCCTTCGTTTGATATTCTTTGGTTTTGATTGACTTCACCACGCCATTTGCTTTTATTTTACTCAAGATATTAAACAAAATTACGGACTCCCCTTGTACTTCGTTGGGAGTGTTAATATATCCGGGAAAATTTCCTGAGAGTCTACCTGGTCAAGGTATCGAGTAATTCTCGAACTATGATTACCCCTTAAGTGATTGTGACGTCACTCATGTTGGTAGTTTTCTCATCTCTATTTTACAGCACTTGGCAATTATTTTCCGGAAGGGTCAACTGGAATTTTCGCTGTTTCATTTGCAGGCCAGAGGGCAACAATACTCATTTAATATTTAGTTGCTCAGGGAATAACATTTTGTTTAGAGTTAATAACCGTGTTTAAAACGTCTATAAACGCTTCTTTATGTTTATATTAAAATTAAGCCTGAATTATGCAATTACATTAACCTTGTTAGCAAACATTAAATATGTGTATGTATTTAAAAAAATCCCTATAGAAGCAGTAAGTGTAGTGTTTACTAGAAATGTTTAAATTGTATACGGAAACGTGTCTTGCACCCTTCAAGGCTTCTCCAGCTGCTTCTAAAATATCTACATGAAAAGTTCAGAGAAGCTGATCTTACTCAGTACGTTGATAGAAACTGAACAAAAAGCCAAGGCATGTTTCATGATTTTTGAAGATATTGTATGAGAATAAATCGTTATTAAGTTTTAATAAAGATCTGATTGGCTAAATTTGGAGTTGAGAATAATACCCTCCATACATTCCAATTTCTGATTTATCATGTGGGTAAATTAAGATGACGTAAATTGTCTATCTGTCCATCGTTTAAGGTCCGTCTCTCTGGAACTAATTAAGATATCAGAGACCAATACCTTTACAAATATGCTGATGATTTATGTATCTACTGATTTACTTTTCACCAAGGATTTACGAATAGGTACAAAGAAATTCAAAATTCCGACCTGAAAATTTCTAAGAGAATGGGTTATTTCTATAGAGAAAGTATTTTTCAGAAATTCCAATTTACATAATAATTGCAGTCAGCTAACAGATTAGGGAATAATAACCCAGCTCAGTATTAGAAGAAGTAGGAACCCGGTTTCCTGTAAAGCTTCTACAAAACTATATGGTTTCAGAGGTATACGTTTTTCTCTGAGGAACTGCATAAAAAGTCGTAAATTATAATAAACTACGCAACAAAACCATTAAACATGTGCAAATATTAATCTGGCATAAACATGGAAAATGTATTTTTTCTTAGCTTTACCGTTAATTTAGGTAGTACTGTTTGTTCCCAATTCTCACTTTTTGAGCATCTTGAGTTCTTAAGCCTAACTCTGTAATGACATAAATGCATAACTATTTTTAATTTGTTCCAACTACATCTTTCATTTATTGACTGTTTTAAGCGCTCCTTTGTTTGTCTTAATATTAATTGCATGGTATTAGGTATCCACTTGAAATCATAGACATTTAATTTTGACACTTTGATTTCTTCTCTTTGTCTTTCGTATCCTTATCATTGTTTTAATTGAATTGTGGTTTATTATTTAAACGTATTATTTTTTGGATGCACTACAATATGTTTTTGTGATATCAATTCAAGTTAGTTATAAAAAAAATGAGTTTTATTTATGTACGCTCTTTAACTGCTGTGGTCCTTAGCGTTCCATTCTATATTGGGCGTGAAAGACCGGAAAGTTTGCTCAGATGCCTCTTTATCAGGTTTGAGGTTCTTTAACGTGCCGTAAATCTACAATACGGGACCATGGCTTTACTTTCTTTTCGAAGGAAGCCATGCTAAGGATTTTTACGCCCGAAAAAAACCCATCGCTTCCCGCCGGGCTTGAACCCGTGACCTCGGGAACTAAGTTGTAGCTCAATGAGAGCATGTGGGCCTATTGAGTTTTCAAAAACGTCATCTTTCGTCTAAAGAGAAAATACGCTCTTATTCAAAGCTTGGATTCTTCAGAACCATATCGCAATCTAGAAATGAATAATGGTCAGGAAGACAAGTTAAGGTGAAGAATTTCATCGAGTATACAAATGGAAGTAATACGGATTAGAATGATGAAGAAGAGGATACATGAGCAATTACCAAAAACTTGTATAATTTTATAATTCGAAGTATATTTAGAGAGAGATTATAAAACTGAATTATTGGAAAAGTAAGTTACAAAACAACTTGTAGGTATTCGAGATATCTCTCTTTGCTAGAATTTGCATTATCTTTTCTGTTTAGAAGCAGTTTTAATATTAATTTTTATTAGTTTCTGCAAAAACGTATCAGCAAAATATTTAGCATCAACAGAAGTAATGTGGTCCTCCGTGGACTAGTGGTACCGTGCTAGCCTCTAGTTCCCAAGGTCGTGGGTTCAAACCCGGCGGAGGGCGATGGATTTTTTTCGGGCGTAAAAATCCTTAGCATGGCTTCCTTCGGAAGGGAAGTAAAGCAAAGCAAAGCCGGTGGTCCCGTGTCATAGATTTACGACACGTAAAATAACCTCAAACCTGATAAAGAGGCCTCTGAGCAAAATTACCGATCTTTTACGCCCAATATGGAACGGGACGCTAAGGACCATAGTAGTTAAAGAGCATCCATAAATAAAACTCAATTTAATTTTAACAGAAGTAATAATTTTTAACAGAGAAAGCAAATTTCGTACATAGGGATCCGTCAGTAGATCCTACAGTGTCGGCACGGTAGGGTTGTTTGTGTTTTCAAGGTTTCCTTGGAATTCTCCCGCAAACTCGGTAAATGTTCTTCGGATGACTGGAACACTGTAGCGGACCACTTTTATCTATGCAAAGATCAACTAAACGCCAGGGTAATATATCAAACCAGTTCTAGGTTTCACTCCAAAGTTTCACAGGTTATAGAATTTGTTTGGGCTTTTGCTTCCCTTTCAGAACAAAACAATATCTCTCCGAAGTCCCCGTCACAGGTAGAGCAACTGGCGCCTGCAAGTCTCGAGTATGACCTACACAATGGGTCCAGGGATTAAACAGACCACCATGTGGAACTAGATTCATAAATTTTATCTTTGAGATATTATCTGCAGACAGAAAACGTTTGAAAGTCCGCCATATTTTGCTGCGCAAACATCTCGGTTTTATAACGGCGAAGAAATGTAGTTATGTAAAAATAACCTTGGCTGTAAATATGTATTTATCTGCAGAATAAATATTACGTAAACTGAGGGATAAACTTCTCTAAACTCCAAGTCCAAAATTCAAATCCAAGAATTAAACTGAGAACATTGCAGCACAAATTACTAAGTCCCGAATCCACGGAATGCACATTCTGATTACTGAGTTGCCTGTTCTTCTGTTTCTTTTAAGGGAATTCTCCAATGGCATTTTAACAAAATCTTTAAAATAATTATTGATATTTTATCAAGAACTCTCTAAAGCTTGCAGATTGATAATCCATTTCTATGTTCTACCTGCTGCGCATTTAAATACCCTTCAATGTGATTTAAATTGTCATTTTCCTGAAAACTTCATTGAGAATTCGAAACTCAATTCCACCTTACTCAGCCATTTTCATCATTGAAAATGTTTCACACGATGAAGTTTGTATCAAATATGTTTGACATTAAACATCCATTCATGAAAGCTAAAGATGCGTTTTTTAATGCTTAAAATAGTTCCAAGACAGTTGCGTTGTTCTTACTTTCTCTACTACGTATACTAAGTAGAGGAAGTATTGCATTCCACACAAAAATTCGATATCAAGATTTCACCGGAAATACATGTTCTGAGGCTCCTGGATCCAAAAAAAAGTATTTTTGGAAACATGTCCGTGTGTGTGTGTGTGTGTGTGTGTGTGTGTGTGTGAACAGCAGAACTCAGAAACGAACAGTCGGATAAACACCAAACTTGGTATTTAGGTTCAGTATCTTCCAGAGATGCGACACGAAGGTTTTCAAGAAAATCTCCCCACCCCAGATTACCCTTTACATGGAACATATTTGGAACATTTTTATTTTCTCAAAAACGGCTCTAACGATTTTGATTAAAGTATCATATGTTTAAGACAGTTTTATGGCAAATAAAATGTATATCTTGAATTTTCTGTGAATGCCTCCAAAAGTATTCTTCATTGTGAACGACTTTTGCATAACTGGTAAACCACAAGAGATAGACAAAATTTTACTACACAAAAGATGTGGATCGCGATAAAATACACAATTAATGTTATATACATTTTTTTGTTGAGTGAACCATTTTCGGGATATTACTTGTTATTCCCTTAAATTTTCCAATACTTAAAACTTTTTCTAAATGGGAATTCGTTATTCATTTTTTGTCTTGGATATACAAAGAGTATTAATCTGTGGCAAAGAGAGTGGTGCTGCACATAGAAATAAGCTATTAAGAGATATGTCTATGCTTAAAGACTACTGTATTTGTGTATTGCCCTTGCAAATACAAAACAAGGGGAACATAGTACGATTTAAGCGATAGTCAAATATTTTTAGGACTGGTCGCTATGTGTAAAATGTAATTCTCTTTGCATATCAAGGACATAAAAAAGAACAACGAATTCTCAGTTGAGAAAATGTGTAAGTATTGGAAAATTCAAAGAAATAACAAGTAATATCTCGAAAATGGTTCACTTTACAAAAAAAATGTTTATGACATAAATTGTGTATTTTAACGCGATCCACATTTTTTTGTGTAGTAAAATTTTGTCTATCTCTTAAGGTTTACCAGTTACGCAAAAGTCGTTCACAATGAAGAATACTTTTGGAGGCATTCACAGAACATTCAAGATATACATTTTATTTGCCGTAAAACTGTCTTAAACATATGATACTTTAATCAAAATCGTTAGAGCCGTTTTTGAGAAAATAAAAATGTTCCAAATATGTTCCATGTAAAGGGTAATCTGGGGTGGGGAGATTTTCTTGAAAATCTTCGTGTCGCATCTCTGGAAGATACTGAACCTAAATACCAAGTTTGGTGTTTATCCGACTTTTCCTTCTAGAGTTATGCTGTTCACAGACAGACAGACAGACACACAAGACATGCATACGGACATGTTTCCAAAAATGTTCTTTTTTATGTCCTTGACATGCAAAGAGAATGCGATGCTCCACATAGCAACCAGCTCTTAAAAGATTTGACAATCGCTTAAAGCCTACCATATTCCCCTTACACCTACAAGAAAATTACCAATAAGATAGAGTCTGCAAATGTTTATTTCGATTAACATGGAAGTAGATGGAGAATAATTTTTGTAAAAATAGTTTGTACAAGAGTAGAGAAAGGCATGTGAGTGTAACGCTTCAGAGTTTTTAAAAATATATTTGTATTCTTTGTTTAAACGTGGAATAACTTAATCTTTGTTTTCTGTAAAGAGAACATAAAATAATACTTAAATTTGAAGAATATATTTTAGAATGATCCGCACCAGTATTTTCTGAAAGTGAATTTCTCCTAAATATTGAACTAATATACAAATACCTCCTGTAACAGGTAATGCTACAACAGATTTTGATTAAATTAATTTTAAAACGCGTACTTAGTATTTTCAATGAAAAATACCTACCTTCATACGATCATAGATGAAGCTAAAGCCAAGTATTTTTATATTCTGTGAATATAATTTGTTTTATTCAGTTTTTGGAGGGGGACTACCATTTACTAAAAACTTAATTTTCTAATCACCTTAGAATGGAATGGAATTCTGCCAACAAATTTTCAGATATTATTAATATTCTATATCAGAAACCCGTCTCTGAAGAACCTTTACTGGGTGATTGCTTTGTTCAGTCCTTCAAATCGAGTTGTATTTTTGGTTAGCATATGTAGTTCAATGTAAACACATGTTAGGATTTCATTATGAAATTGCTCCTTTACATCGAATTCGACATAATGTGCTCATTGCAATTGTTACAACTAACTTCCTGACCATCATCATCATAACCATCATGTTTTTTACTTGTTCCAGCTCCAGTTTTACTTATATCTTCCATTGTTTACAGATCTACCAAATGGTCTAATCCCTTTTGGATTGTATCTCCATGCCTGTAGTCTCTGTGATCAAACCGATTATTTCTTCTGGTTTATGTAATTATGGTGATTTAATGTTTGCATTTTCTCTTATATATTCATATTTTAATCTTTTGGTTAAAAGTGTCTAGTTAGCTGGGAAAAGGTACACTTTTAGGGATGGTAACCCCAGTCTTCGAGGTTGGAGGTTGTGTGGGTGGGTTGTAACCTCCACACTTCAGAAGAATAGATCTCATAACCTACACAACAAATAATAAACAGCCTACCTCTTAAGCTTCTGAAAGTTTGACCGTATTCATTTCCGTTCTCTATATGTGCAAATCCAGAACGAAAATGTTATTGTTCTTCTGTACGTAATAGCTTCTTCTACAGACGACTTCTTCAAAATAATATTTAACGAAAAAAAACCAACAAAAACAGCAGAACTTTTGGGGGGGCTAGCAACTGGGATACGCACTGCATTACTATCAAATTGATTAGATCTTTTGAACTAATACTATTAATACCTATTATTTTGGTATTTGCCAAATTCGAGTATAGCTTTAGCTTGGCTTATGGCCAGTGCTGTCAAAGATAAAAGAGTTAACAAGTGAACGCTCATTGGATTTCTTGAACAACATTCGCCTCTTACGTAGCTTCCCCATTTTTTCTTTCATTGTATCCACTAAGCAAATTGCAGGAGGTGGGCTGTATCACTACACAGAGTGCATGAAATCGTACAGATATAATGCACAGTGCTTTATGTATGTTTATACGTAAATACTAAACTCATCTGCCACATCCAGCACCACTTACCTGTTTCTAGCACTTCGCTTAGTGTTTGTCTTACTACCCGTTTTCCTTTCTCTTGAGCTTGAATTCGACCTGTGTTCATAGAGTAATGCTTGATGCCAATACGAGACGGACTCCAGGGTCTGGTGTAGACCGTCGTTGCGAAGCACGCTTTCTAGCTACTCAGGTGAAACGTTTCTGTAGCTTCCCCTTTCGCCGCTCACTTGGCCTGATTTTGTTCATACGCTAATGCGTAGGTATGTGTCGGACTTGAATTCAAACCAACAAGATATTCATACTGGACAGCTGTGGAACACAGATGAAAAGGAGTTTCTGCTAACATTAAATAAATAAAAACATTAAATATAGGAAACCAAAAGCATCGCCGCGGTTGCATGAACTCGACTGCACTTCAACTTCCTTATCATTAATTGCTTATTTTTTTATAAACATGGCTAATCACTGCTCCGCAAACATTTTCACTGCCCATTATGTCAACATTCATCATGTTTTATTCCACATGTACCAACAGTTAGCACAGTCTGTAGTTACTACTCCTTTAAAATGAGTGTGTTCCTTACTAATGACTAGATTTTTCACCCGCGCCTTTCTTAATGCGCAGCTGTGTAAATAAGTTACGCACTCAAAATTCCGCTTTAAAACATTTAAACAAGTTCAGTTATGAAGCATTTTTTGTGGAAATTTATAAAGGCTCTTGTTTGCGCATTTTTTAGTGAGAAGAACTGTTAGCAGTGTAAATATTGTAGACTATTTCATATTTCTTACATTTTCGGCAAGAGGAATTTGGTTAGCTTTGTGCACGGACCGCCTGTATGGCAGCAGCTGAGGAAGGTTTGTTTTGAAGCAGTGACACACCCTGAACGGCTTGGCTCATCGTTTTGAGTACAAACCACTTCAACCAGGTTCTTGAATCCAACAACCGGCATGATCCGCACAATTAGCATGACTCGAGTGGACTCTTCACTGGGGAAGGTTCTTCTTTTATACAGCGCGTCACGTTGCATCTCATATAGCACACAGACGTGTGTAATGGGAGTTCTGCCTCATAGCGTCTCCAGTGTCCCAAATTTACATAAACGCTTAGATCTTTTTCGAAAGAAATTTCTTTACTACAAACTAATGTCACGAAAGTGAGATGCACTCTCCGAAAACTAAAAAAATGCTACTACTCCAAACATTTTATACAATTTTTAGAAATTGGTAACAGTGGGATATAAGTATTTGTACCTCCGTTTCAACAACGAATCCACCTGTGATGAAAATCATGCCCGTATTTCTTCTTCGACTCTTCTTGATCAAAATGCTTGTCACCAAAAGTTCATTCAAATGAACTAGTGAAAGCCACTGCGTGCTAAGTCAGGGTTATAGACAGATGCTGAAATTATTCTAAGCCAAATGCACATACACGACTAGCCGAATAGCCACCCTAAAATCCTAAATTAGCACAAGATGGTATTTAGACGTTTTCTCATTAGAAGAAGTTTCTTGGTGGCAAGTTGTTGGATGATGAAGTTGAAGTGTCAGTGTGGAAAGATACTTTCAGGAATAAAAATAAAACTTTTTGAAAAAGAACATCCCATTTTTGCAAAGTTAATGAATAAAGATAAACTTGCGCTTGTTTAAAGATGCGCCTGGTACCATGAGTATAGATTTATCTTCTCATCAGTTAAACATTCTAAGTGATAACACATAACATATTTTTACTTTTTCTACTACGTACATAGTAGGTATAGCATTATACCCAAAAATTCGATTCCGGAGAAATCTCGAATAAGAAAGAAGCTTGTTAGAAATTGCTTCGTGTGTGTGTGACTGAACAACAAAATTCAAAACTGAAAAGCTGGATAAACACCAAACATTGCATACAGGTTCAGTACCTTCCAAAGATGTAACACGAAAATTTTCAAGAAAATCTACATACACTAAACTACCGTTTACATGGAAGATTTTTCGAAATTTTTATATTCTTAAACATGGCTCTTAACAATTTTGATTAAAATGCCATACATTAAAGAGATTTACAAAACAAATAAAATATGTCTTGAATTTTTTGGGAATAGCCTTTGAAGTCCTCATTTGGAGGAAATTTTGAATAATCTTGTATAACTGGCAAACGTTAGGCGATAGACAAAAACGTACTTCACAAGAAATGTAGAGCTATTTATACACACAATTTATTTCAAATAACTTTTTGGTGGCATACGCCATTTCCGAGATATCCGTTATTAATGGTTCAAATTGCTCATTACTTGGTCATTCTTTGAAGTCCTGTCAACATTTAGTTGTTTCTCTTGATTGCATGGAAATTATGAAATTTTAATTTCAGTGTATAGCGTCCAGTTCTTAAACAATTTACTATGTCTATTCCTTATGTATCTATAACGATATGTGCAATGTAGCTATTTCTGCAAAGGTTTATTTGAATTAAAATGGAGTGGTTAGAAAAATAAGTTTTAGTAAGATTAGTTTGTATACCCACTTATAAACGATAGAGCGTAGAGAAGGTCATGTGAGTGTGTTACATCAGATTTGTTTATAGACGCATTCTGATTGTTTGCACCTATGTATACACACTACAGGTTCGCTTCAGTCGCAGTCTTCTAAATTGTAGAGACCAAGCACCTAAAAAAGTAGTTAACGTTTCTTTGATAACTACTAATGGCTAATAAATTTAGTTGTTAAATATTATATTCTCTAACAAGTCATAAAATAAATATATTGTTTTGGACCTTAACAAATTATTTTCTTCTGTTTCAGGTAAGAAACTGAGGCGTTTTTCTTTGTCTTCTGAGAGCAGGTGGGTAAGTACTTTTAAAGTAGTCACATACTAACTAGGATGGGGACCATAGTTTTAAGATTTAGACTAATATTTGGCAATAGCGTTTCAAAACTTACATTTTATTGCCAAGTTACCCAAATACGTGGCACACTGGAAGTCAGGCAGACAATTTCTAAACCTGAGCCGGAAGACAACGACGCGTCTAGCTCGCGCCGGGTCGCAGAGTTTTGTGGAGAGCCATGTTGAAAAGGGTTTTGTGGAAATATTGAACGAGGTGATACTTTACAGATAAGACAGAATTTTTAATGAACAATCAATTAAAATAAAAGCCTACGTCAAAGGAGTTAGATACAAGTTTTACCTCAGGTGATTGCAGTAACTTTATGTGAAAGTCCCGGGTTCAATTCCCGGTGATCGCACACTGTGACATTAGCTTTTCCCCGGGTCCTAAAGCGAATGCTGGAGGGTTTTTCCTCTACTGCGATGTCTGTTCTATAATTTCCCATTCATTCCGCTTCCTTCTCATCTTTCAGATGTGTTTCCAGGTTTCGTGGCGTATGGCGATTTTGGACAGATGGCGCGGATGCTTGTTCAAAGGGAAGAGAACTCGTGGACATTAGAGGACTGTTTGGTCGTTCATCGCCCTCTCTAGGCAGCTCCCAGCAGTAGGACGGGTCTTCTAGCATGGAATTGTTGGGGACTTCCGCGCGTCTCTTTGGGCTGTAGACTCCTGAGGTTCCCTCACTTCATTCCTTCCTCCTAGGTGGTTTTAGTTGCAATGGATCGACGTAGGTCTAAGTGACGAGGTGTATAAGCCTCACCCGTTGTATAAACCTAACCCTAACTTATATATATATATATATATATATATATATATATATATATATATATATATATATTCCATGAAGCTTCCATAAGAGCCTCTCAGAACGTTGCATTTTTACTTTCTCTATCACGTACGTAGTAGGTAGAGAATTTCATTCCACCCAAACATTCTATACCGGAAATACGTTTTCAGGCCTGCTGAATACAAAATAGTCATTCTCAGAAAAAGTGCATGTGTGTTTCTGTGTACTGCATAATCAAAAAACCAAAAGTCGGATCAACACCAAAGTTGGTATCTAGGTTCAGTACCTTCCAAAGACGCGACACGAAGATTTTAAAGAAAATCCCGCCAACCCAAACAACACTTTGCACGGAATATTTTTCGAAATTTTTTATATTCTAAAAATGGCTCTTGATGATTTTGATTAGAATACCATACATTAAAAATATTTACATGATAAATAAAACATTTATCTTGAATTCTCTGGGATTAGCCTACGAAATCCTCTTCATTCGGGAGAAATTTTGTATAATCTTGTATAACTGGTAAACGTTAAGCTATAGTCGAAAACCTACTACCAAAAAATGTACATCTCTTTAAAACACACAATTTATTTCAAATAAATTTTTTATGGCATCAGACATTTCCGAGATATTCGCTATTAATGTTTTGGATTGCTCAGTACTTGGTCATTCTATTAAAGCCGTGGCAATATTCATCGAATTTTAAGGCCACCGTACACCGTCCAGTTCTTAAATATTTGACTGTCGTTATTCTGTTTGTATATATAACGAAATGTATAATGTGTGGTTATATTATAAGGTTTATTTGTATTAAAATGAGGTAGGTAGGAAACAAACTTACGTAAAAATAATCCATATACCCATAGTAAGCTACAGAGGGTAGAGAAAGTCATGTGAATGTAACACATCAGATTTTATTTTTCAAATTAATTCCTTATTTCAAAACATTAAATTTAATTCAGGTAAGGTTTACCTTTAGATTTCTAAATCTGGTAGAAACGAAATAAGCTGTTGCCTAGATAAGCTGATCTCAATACCATAATTGTCGAGCATCGTATCAGTTAACCTCTTGCTGCCGCTACGAAGAGCACTAAATCAAAGTTAATATATACGTATAGCTAATTTCTCTGCACTTATCTTTGGGTAAACCGGAATTACATAAAGTGTTCGTTTAGATATGTATCCTTTGAGACTGAACGCAACACTCGTGAAGCTAATGCAACGAAGGCCTGAACGTAATAGTTAAGGTAACATTAAGCATATCTGGAGCTGTCAGCCTCGCTTTTAATGATCAGGTTCATTCACTACACGATTCTCTCAAACTGTCAATTTTGTATTATAAAACTAAATAGGAAACTTCTTTTAATTTTCATACCATTTTCCTTTTGGGTAGGTGAAGTTTTGGCAGCAATGAATAGGCTGGAGTATCATTAACTCTCCGCTATAAAAACACAAGTTTGGTGTTTTCTTAATAAAGTGAAACTTTGTGTAGGCATCATAATGTATCGCTGATTGCCTGTATTGCATTCTTAGGAAATTGCTTATGAGATGAAAACTTACACAAGTGCAAATCGTTTAGTAGATGTTTTATAATGGCTAACCCTTAACATTAAGATAGAAAGGCATGCCCTTAGTTTAAATTGTAACATGCTAGATATAAAATTGTTAACAGAATGTGGTAATAGTATGCAGTTGAACGTCCATGTACAACTGTATAATCGTCATTAGCGTTATAAATCGTCATTCAGTGTACTAGGTGTACACTGTCGTGCATAAAATGTGGCTAATTCCTCTATATCACCATAGTGTTTATTCCTCTTAAAGTTTCCTCCGTCAAGTAACCAACTTTTCACTCCACCCAATCGGTGTCAGTTCTCTATGTTACTGTCTGAAAAACAATACAAGGACGTACAATGTAACCAAGGAACGATGCTTATGATCTATGTGAAATGGAGAGGTGATTAGGATACCACTTCTATTAACGGTTTCGCTATAATTGGCACACAAGAAAAGGTTGAATCAGTTATCATAATTCGGCTTTCTAGAAAAAGGGGTGAAGATATTTGCATATGTAATTAAACTGAACCACAGCTACGAATTTACACATATGAGAGCTTTCATCAGCGACATGGAGACGAATGTTAAGTTGTTGCTGCTACTAAACTGCAAAAAGAAAACAGGTATTAAGGAAACGGTAGTGCAGCATGAAAATATAAGTTCTAAGTTGTAATGTTATCCTTCCGAAGTTTGACCATACTTTAGAGGGGGTAAAGTGCTCTGCCAATCCAGTGGCTAGAATTATGCTCAACAAACACATGTGGCCACGCTGGTAGATTTTTTCAGCACCAACATAAAAGCTCCGTTCCATTATGGGCCACATTTTATGCACACCAGATACATGTATAACTATATAAATCGTTACCATTCACTAAGCGTACAGGGATTATTGAAATCGAAGGTTTCTATATAAACGCGGATCGTATCTTCATGGAGTCGAAGCTGCATAAGCACACAAATAAATGCAACTCGTTTTTCTCTGTGGACAGCGATTACTACTATTAAATTTTCATTAAAATAATTTTTACCCAGATATTTAAAAAGGTTGTGACAAAACGGAGCGAATCCAAATGAATCTCATTTCGCACTGAATGAGTTGAAAACTATTTCAATACACCACGTAAAGTAATGATTGATTTGTATCGGTGATGCATTTAGTATAATAAAATGGTAAATGCGGTAGTAATATGTTACCAAACTTGGTATAATGTTTAATCTGAAATATTTTGGAAAAATAAGTGTACCTATTAAAGCTATCTTGAGTTTCGTTGCCTTTCCAAAATTATATTCCGGCATGCATTTGAAAGTACATCGAGCTTTGCAGTTATTCAGTAACAACATAAGTTTACCTCTGAATTTCTTGTTTTTTCTTCGTGCCTAATGCAAACCCAGCTAGTCACTATTCTTTAGAATATTCAGAAGACATAAGCTTACATGTAACCACAAGGGTAACAATTTAGAGTTTCTTTCAATATTTTTGGATGTCTATGTTTTTCCGAAGCCCGGTGAAGATAATGCGATTTTTAAGAGTAAGCAAACACAGTAAAGAACTTAATTTCCCCCTCAGAGAAAACAAGGGATATTAGTAGATTACCACCTTGGTCACTATTAATATCTATAATAAAATTAGATCTACTGCAGCACACCAAAGGAAAAGCTTATCAAGTGGTATTTAAATACATGTACAATGAAATTAAGAATTAATTCACCAGTAACATACCAATATGCACAGATGGGTCCAAAACTGGTGAAGGGAGCGAGTGTGCAGTAGTGTTCAGAGACAAAGTTCTGTCATTTAAACCACCAATTTATTTTCCATTTTTACCTGTGACTGTACGCAATCAACCAGGCAATGCTGAACATTGAAAATATGGAATTCCAACATTTAATTATTTTTTCTGACTCCCTCAGTTCCATGCAAGCAATTAGTGATGACAACAGATGTACTAATACAGGACATTCAGATCCTCGTCCATTCATTGAAAATAAAGGGAAAAGAATTATCATTTCATGGATATCTTCACCTTGTGAGATAACTGGAAACGAAGTGGCAGACCTTGCAGCAAAGGAAAACATACAAAACTCCTCAATCCAAAATACCCATACTCCTCACAGAGATTTACTGCCATTCATAAATAACAAGATTAAGAAGCTTTGGACCATATACTAAAATGAAAGTGGCAATGGACTTTTATATGAATACATGCCATCTATATACAAGCTACAAAGAGGAGATCAAGTTTTATTAACACGATTAAGAATTGGACACACCAAACCAACTTACTCCTATCTGATATCCTAAGATGAGCCACCACTATGCAGATTCTGTAGAACACTCCTAAGAGTAACCACATGCTTACAGAATGCACCACATACAGTACTTCTAGGAAGAAATACAGAATATCAGAGATTACTACAGCTCTGAATAATCCAAAGTTCTTTCGTAATACTATCTGTCGTTTTAAATATATTTCTATGTATAAATCATTTAAATTGCAACATTTTACTTTGTATTCCTTTTAATGGTTGGTCATGCTAATGAGTACTGTTAGTACCTACGTAATATTCTATGTATGTTTTAGAATAGTCTTTGTTGCTCCATTATTGATTTGTGTGTCTAATGTATTTTATGTAATGTTGTGGTCAAAAAAGACTACTGAGTACTGCGACCTTAAATAATGAGGGAGTATTTTTAACACTTAAATAATTTCAGTCTAATTATATAATATGTAAATTCAATAACAGCCTGCCTTGAAGCAATGTGTGTATGTAATAATTTGTAAAATGTATGTAACAGTCATTGCATATGCTTATATTATTGTATACCTGTTCAATAATGTTATATGCATGTATTACGTAATGTAATAATGTAGGAACTGTGAGAAATAGGTCAAAAGTTTGCTAACAATGCGGTAACAATGAGGTAACCTTGAGGCAATAATGAATTTTAAAGCTTAAATGCTACCAGTCATTATTGGAGCAACAATAATGTAAATTTTGAGGACAGTTTAAAAATAGCCAATCAACAACCATAAAAAGCTTTAGTTAAATGAAGGTATTCTATTGGATTATGAATAGCCAATCAGAAACTGAATAGGAGAGAATTTTACAAATTTACAGTTCAGTTGGTTGCAGACAGCGTTACTAAGCAGAGCAAAAAGTGTCCTCAAGAGATTTATACGTATTTTGTGTTTACGTGTTAAAAGTGCAAGTATTTAATAAAAACAACTCACAGCAATCTCTTTATATCAGTGAAGTGTTATTTAAATCGTGTCAAGCATTAATAAAAGGAGTGAAGTAAAATTATAATCTTTGCACCACAACCCTGCCAAGACATCCATGTCTCTAACAATAATACTGATGCATCCGAGGCAAACATAAATATATAATACTTAAAGAAACAGTCAAATTACAAAGTTAATATTTTTAAAAATTGGGGCAAAGGCTACCGGATACCATACGTGCGGTTGCAACTACTTCAAGTTCAGCTCCCCAACAGTTGAACTTTAATACAACTTCTTCAAATTGGCGCCCAAAGCGTGGTGTAAATAAATAACCTAACAAAACCAAACTTCTTATACTTAATAAAAGGTTGTAAATCTAATTTAACAATCTGTGCTCCAGCTCTTCGTAAATTATTAAGAACCGTACAATATTTTTTGTTAGTTTGTTTGTTAATTTTGGATCAACTTGGGGAGGAGGGTCAGTTTTCTGTGACAGTTTTATAAAAATGTGTTTACTAGCAGCTAAGGATATATTGACTTAACTTATCCAAATTAAACATATTTAATGTTTTTACAATATAAAATTCTGTTAGTGTATTTCTTAGTTCAGTGTTTGCAATTCAGTCCATTTCTGACGTAATTAATGCAATTTATTAATATTATGCGATTTACTTGTCACTGACACACGTAGTAATTAAAACAAATTGAATTTTCACTAATAACCTAGCGTTCTGAAGTTCTTGGTTTGATGCGAATACCTTTTAATTCAAAACTAGGGTGCAGTTTATACAATATTATTAAATATAGTTCAAAATACTTCCTTTTGAACACAAGTGCAAACGTAAAGCCTGCATTTACGCTGTAGCCAACTGATAGGCATAAAGCATTTTATGTAACCTCGTCCACTGCATAGAAGTTACCGCGTTAACCTATCTTATTAAAATAACAAAGTGTGATTTCGAACATATTAACACACTGCAGTACAGTGGCACGTTTTTTAACTCAACGGGGGACTCGTCAATGCCATCAGACTTCCATCAAAACATTTTTAAATAGCCACTCGCATCGATCGATATTCCATCGTCTCGATTTTTATTTCTTGATCGATCTCCGATGCTCTCCATCTGATGTTATCAGAAATATCGAGCAAAGAGGCCGATGAATACGATTTCCACTGCCTTTTACATACGCAGACCTAGTGCAGGCAATTTAAAACGCAAGAATTCAAAAATCGCAATAAGCAGTTGCACTTTTTACGCCAGTTAGGTTATACTTCTATTAACTTATCCATAATAAGTTATGGATCAATAATACAACTTCAGGTCGTTTTAATCATACAAATTTTACTGTACACCTTTGTATCGTACACCACACTGAAGAATTAAAATGCAGTAATAAGATGCTTGGACCTCTCGTACTTATCTCATTCATCTATTAATCAGGTTTGAATTTTTTAATAGTTTCCTATTAAATACATTGTAGCACGTATTACAATTAAAAACGCTTCGCTGCAGTGAAACTTTGCCATTTACGCTTCTGAAGAATAAGTTAAGTTCAAAATGTATATGAATCTAAAGAAAGTGGTAAATCAACATAGTAGCATGGACGTTTCATAATGATCATAGTTGTTTATTTTTTTGTACTTTATATTCAAAATACTATTTGAATTATATCTACATACTTTTATTTAATATAACATTAAGTTTTTCATCATTACATGTTTCATTTCAAATGCTGTAACAGTTTACTCAGAATTTTTTTAGGATAAAAAAAATTACTATACTCTGACCTTTGTGATGCTGTCTGTTGATGTTGCTTTGATGTCCAGCTTCCTGCCCCTCTCTCCTAGATGTATATGTCGCTTCTGTGTCGTATTATGATGAATCTACGTCGTCTCGATGTTTTGTGTCCTGTAGTTGAATTCCCCTATTGCCTTTTAATCTCGGAATTACGATGTCCACTTATCCGCGTCGTCTGTTGTTCCTGTAGTTGTTTCTGGAATCTGCGTCTTGTAGTTCAGTTCACTGCTCCATTCGCTCCACGTCATGGTTCCTTCGCCCCTTCCTGGTTATTTCGCTCCTTCCTGGTTAATTCGCTCCACGTTCTGATTCCTTCGCCCCTTCCTGGTTATTTCGCTCCTTCCTGGTTAATTCGTCCCACGTTCTGGGTGCCAATTTGGGGAGGTATTAATGTTGGTTAGCCCTACGTTGGGCGCCAATTTGCAGTGGTATATATATTTTATTTGTTAGCCCCACGTTGGGCGCCAATTTGAAGTAGTATGTGTTTTGTTAGTTAGCCCCACGTTTGGGAGCCAATTTGCGGCGGTATTAATGTTTGTGTTCGAAAGATGCTACTGTTTATCTGCCGCACGTATGGAATACAATTTGTTGCGGTCACTTCGTGTTATCTTTTACTGAGCGCCTGTTATTGTATTTAATTTTGGGATCACTGTCCTCCAGCTAGCTATGATTTCTCGGTCAAGCACTTCTCTTGTACAGGGTGTGTAAACGGAAAGGAGTTTTTATCCAAAGATAACACTGATGAAAGAATTTGTTTTACACTTTTATTGTCGTAACACATTATTCACTTTCACCTATTAATCTTGACACTCGCCAAACTGAAACTGTTATAATAACTTCTTTACTGCCCATTATTAATTCGCGTACTTCAACTTTTTGTGTAATTAACTTTACGACACGAGAGATTTTTCATAAATTTGTTACGCGTAACCTGCATATCGATAAACTGTGCGATGTATTCACCATGACTGCTTCTGTTGAACTCATCGATGTCTTATAAGCGAATGCTTCTGTTGGACTCCGTGAAACTTAACTCTGACACGAATTTATACTCCTTCGCCCGATATGCCTAAAGATTTATAACCGAGCTACTATTGGTTAATAAAACGCGCCAACATTAGCGTCTATATTTATATCCAATGAAAATTACGAAAACATATGCTCTAGGGAAATTGTTCCCGCAAATTCTAAGAAAAACACGCCTCTCTGACGTCATTTGCTCGTCTCTAATAATGATAAACAGCTCATCCCCTCGCTACATTGTTACACGCTATTATTGTCAGTTTCAGTAAGGCCGTATAAACCCACTTCTCCACAATGATTACAATCAACAAACATCTCAAATCAATGTCACACAACAATGCATATTCACACTACGATCACTCTGACATTTACATTTTTGTGATACAAATTACTGCGTCATAGTTTAATTGCATCTGAGATGAAAATTAAAGTATTTCACATCATCGCAAGCCTTACAATCTCACATAAACAGCATATGCATATCAATACCATAAATCTACAGTTCCATTCATATAAGCTTGCTGAAATGCCGAGGAATTTAGCAATAAAATCATTACTGCTTGCACTGCAATATTTGTTAGTAATAGATTCTTGTTTTTGTAACATTCTACATCTTCATCATGGATTGGCTTAAATTGTATAACACACAAGTATGGATGGTCCAGCAATTAATCGACGTGTTGCTACTGCAGACTTGCGTAGTAATTTATGATAATTTCAATATTGGATAGAATTTCCCACCTCTTGCATTCAGCACTGTTTTTATAATTTTGTAAGCACATTAATGGAAATGTGCTTTACTGAATAAGATACATTTTGTTGACATTCTTGTGGTATTTATATTGCCTTTATAGCCCCCCCCCAAAGAAGCAGTTTCATTTCCAATAAAGCCGCAATATGGTGAGATCTACTGTAGAAGAATATTTTTTTTTTTTTACATGATACAGCTTTTTCTACATCTATGGGTTTATTATGATTTTGCTAAGTAAGAATCGTAATTGCTAATATACGAGGGCAGTCCCAGAAGTACCCGACCTGACGTGTATATAGCGGTTGTTTCAAACAAGTTACTATGGTAGAATGTGCCACTCTTATAAAGCTTAAGTTTGACGTTTGATGATGCTACGTTGTTTAGTAATTGTTTGGAAGCCATTAATAGTCAACTCTCTCAGCGACTTTGAAAACATGGATTAAATTGGCCATCGTTATGTGATAGAAAGGTGTTTCAAAGGTGTTGGTCCAACTAATACCATTAAAACTCAGCTAGATTCTACTCTGGAGGAGTCTGCTCCTTCGTTTACAACAGTAAAATATTGGGTGGCAGTGTTTAAGCGAGGCCGTACGAGCTGCCAAGACCAACATCGCAGTGGTCGACCAAATGAGGTGACCACGCCAGAAATTGTGAAGAAAATCCACAAAATGGTATTGGATGACCGTCGACTGAAGGTGCGCGAGCTAGCAGACATCGTAGACATTTCAAAAAGTGCTGTAAATCGCATAATGACTGAAAATTTATATATGAGGAAGCTGTGCGCAAGATGGGTGTCGCACTTACTCACACTGGAACAAAAGTAGGGTCGTGAGGATGTTTCAATCGAGTGTTTGGCGATGTTTCACTGCAATAAACCGAGTTTTTGCGTCGATGCATAACCATGGATGAAACAGGGTTTCATCACTTCACACCTGAGACGAAGGAACAGTCAAAACAGTGGATTGAAATGGTAGAATCGGCTCCAAAGAAGGCGAAGACAGTTCCATCTGCAGGCAAGGTCATGGCGTCAGTTTTTTGGGATACACTGGGACAATTTTCATTGATTATCTTCAAAAAGGAAAATCAAACAATGGCGAATATTATGCAAACTTATTGCAGCGTTTGAATGATGAAATCAAGCAAAAACGGCCGCATTTAGCAAAAAAAAGTCTGTTTCATCAAGACAATGCACCAGTTAACACATCCGTTATCGCCATGGCCAAAATGAATGAGTTAAAGTTCGAATTGCTTTCTCATGCACCCTATTCACCAGACTTAGCCGCCGCATTTAGCAAAAAAGTCTGTTTCATCAAGACAATGCACCAGTTAACACATCCGTTATCGCCATGGCCAAAATCAATGAGTTAAAGTTCGAATTGCTTTCTCATGCACCCTATTCACCAGACCTAGCCCCCTCTGATTATTTTCTGTTTCCAAAATTCAAGAAATGGCTTGGTGGTAAAAGATTTGCCAACAATGAAGAGGTGGAGTTTGCAATCGATGGCTAGTTTGCAGAACTCGTCGAATCTCACTATAAACAAGCTATCGAAGCTATTGAACATCGCTGGGAGAAGTGTATCGAGCTGAAAGGAGACTACGTAGGGAAATAAAGATGTTTTATTTGTTAGATCTGCTACTTCTGGGACAGCCCTCGTAACTGCTTGAGAATCTAATGTAATCCTGACATTTTTTCTTTCTTTTTCTGTATAAAAGGGTTTTCAAAGATTTATAAATGGCGCTTATTTCACTATCCAACTGTAGCTAGTTTGAAGCATTAGTCTCCAGATCAGAATAATGAAAAAAGTAGACCTGCGCCTTCAGCTATTTGTTTCTACTTCGGTCGTCTTACCATCTGTAGAGATGTGAAGTCATTGATTGTGGAACTATATTTATCTTTCTAGTGAGGGCCGTAAATTGCAATAATGTTTTGGATACTTCAATAGGTTCGTCTTTTTATGATAGTTATTCTGGAATCTGTAGGTAGTTTTTCTTTAATGCTCATATTTTGCACAGCATTTATAGAACCTCTTGTGTTTTCAATGTGTTTATATAATGTTTGCTAAACCAGCACCGAACCATCCAGAGCATCCTTAAATTCATCATTAAACATTTTTATCGATTTGATGGCTCAAAAATATGCTCATACGCGTACTTCTCGAAAAACTTGAAGGTTTCCGTTTCGATTCCAAGTCAAGGGTTTTTCCCCAACACAAAAACACCTGGTTCATTTGCACCTTCATTAACTCTGCATTCAGCTTCCAAAATACTGCGGTTTTTGAAAGCTTTTAATAAAATCATCTGTCTGTAATCGTGTAGTCACAACTTGTGAAGAGTTTTACTTCCAAGCCCACTCCATAATGTAACAAAACAATTTGAAGCAAGTCACGAGAAGCCAGAACATTTTAGTGCTAAGTGCACCTTATTCTCCTGGATAAGCATTATACAATCAAGAGTACATTTTCAGGAATTATGGGTTGAATTTTGTTTTGTCTTTAGAGAAAGAAAACAAAAACGGCCATGCTTCTACGCAGATTTTATTCAACCTATTGTTGGGAGTCCCTATTAGTCTTCTTTAATAGAACGTAAATGCTCTTATAACAATTTTTCACACCACTTCATCGTCTTTTTAGGCAGCAGTATTCGTGAGCTACACCAATCTCAGGTCTGTTCACCCACTAACCCGTAATTATTATGTAGGAGTAGAGGTGAATTGCTTTCTTTGGTCTCTTTGTAAAACGGCGCTTGTATGAGAGTTCCCGAAGGGAAACTGCATTTAATCTCTCTACTCGATTTCAAAATTCGATTATTCATTTCTTGTTTTTATTTAGGTACGTTTTAAGATGTTAACAACAACTTAATTTAAAGTAAAATTAATCGTATTAGCTTATAAGCTCTTATTTGCAGTAGAGTTTCTGATACTCAGCTTGTTTAATAGCAAGATTGTAATCTTCGCTTATACATTTGTGTTATACAGCGTGTTTATTAATATACATGTATAGATTATAGGTAAATTGTACTTTATAAAGTTCGTATGAATTATATTACAAAAATAAAATTAGCGTATCATTCCTTCATTGAGGCCCACTGGCCTCAACGAAGATTTAAATTAAAACAAGTTTGTTTCACTTAATAATTTAGGTTCACTATCATTCTTCATTTAATTCCTTGGATTCCTTTATTTGTTAAAGTCAGAAACTATGTGACATCCTTGGAGCTGGTTATACTTGATTGATTTTGACATGGATGAAAGCTTTGCATGTTTCAAGCAAAAAAAAAAAATATTTTCTTGTTTTTATAGATACTAATTTATAATCTTAGATGTACATGTTGGCCAAACGTTGTTTTAGAAGTAGTCTTAAGCTCGTCGCATTTAAATACCTGCACGTGTTAAACGCCTCTTAATTTCCTTTTCGAACTCATTTCTGCATTTTAATTTTTACCCTGTATACCACATTGAAATACTATAGGATACTAATATGTGTACGCTAGGAATTCCAAACTTTTACCGAGTAATCTGACAGCTAGGGTTAAAACAACTGCAGAATGAAATTTTTGGTCTAGAAAATCTTATAAGAATTAAAAAATAAGATGTGTCATTCAGATGCAAAGTTGTTTCATATCCACTGGATTAATTCTTTTTCATGTATTTCGATATTCAAAATTATAATTATAACTAAATACATCAAAATTAAAATGATGACTTTATTAATAAATTGGGTGTATTTCGAAGATGATATACATTGACAGTGGTATATATACTTTGAAAAAAATGCTTTCTTTCCAAAAGTTTCAATAATTAAAAAACTACTAAACTGATACCAATGAAAGTCGATGTGTTAATATCAATATTAAAGGTTTACTGTTCACACAAAAGTAAGCCTCTAACCTAAAAATGTGGAAAATAGTTTCATCGATGACTACATAATTGGTGATGGAATATTATGTTGTATATGGGGAGCTTAGCTGTAGTTTATACGCGTGCCAGTTTATCAAGCAGGTTCACATTCTAAATCTGCGCGTTGTACACAAAAATAATTAAATTTTTTTCATATATCTGATTGTCATTAAACATGTGTTATACCAGGTGGCCCAATCGCACCGTATATGACGTGTGCAGATAACCTTTCGTGCGTTAAAAATTCGCAGAACTCGACGGGGCAATTCCAAGTAAACATAGGTCAGTGGGGAACTAGCGCATTAGCGCCCTAAAAACCCATTAGTATTACCACCACCACCGCCACCACCACCACCACCACCACTACTACAACACCAGTGGTTCTCAGAAATGTCCATATGGATACACGGAGACGGTTGGAACAGCGTTTCAATTAACAGGGGCAAAATTTCGAACACCTATTTAATGAGCGAAGTTAGCGTAACAGTACCATTAGATGATGATGATGATGATAATAATAATAATAATAATACTAGTAACAACAAAATTTGTAATAGCAAGCGAAAAAATTGTAGAGAAACACTGCGTGGTGTGATGTTTGGTCCTAATAGTCTGTAATTTAGACAAGAACAGGTAAGTACAATTAAAAAGTTAGGTATGGGAGGATACGGATAGGTCAGGTAAAGACATTTTAATTATTTTTCAATCTAAAAAGTGAGTTTATTCCGTCGAAATTAAAGCCTGTGTAATTGAAGCGGAAAAAATTCCAATATCTTTTTGGTCTATCATCACGGACCGCGCACTCTATTTGCCTGGGAAGTACCTCTCAATGAGCGCGATCCGCTCATTGTCTTTGCTGATAAGCAAGACATCCAACGGTGCTCCGCTGGTCCCGCAGTCAGTCAGTAGAGCAACCTGCCTGTTGTACGGGGCGTCGCGGGTTCGATTCCCGGCTGGGGGTGAGAATTTTTCTCTAGCCAAGATTATTCCCTATCCTCCCCAGAGTCTGGAAGTATGAATGAGAGAATGAATATATATATATATATATATATATATATGTGTGTGTGTGTGTGTGTGACCCAATGATTAAAGCCCAAAGTTTACCAGAAACCCAAAGACAAGCGAATACGAGTTAACACCATTGCCTATAGGAAATAATATGTTCCTATGTTGTAGTTAAAGCCAGGGAATAAAGAAATTTAAAAAGAAGCTCTCTCGCCTAATTCGCCAGTTCCCACTAATCTGTATTTATTTGGAATTCCCCGTTGAGTTCTTTTAACGCACGAAGGGATATCTACACACATGAAATACGGCGCTATTGGGCCACGTCTTATGTCTTTTAGACCAGACATAATTGATGTGTACTAATCTTGTGTAGTGTTTGAAGTAGTAGGAGCACATTAACCGTTATTCTTCAACTCTATAATAGTTACCGTGTCTGCAACCACGTGATGATGCTGATGTTTAAAAATAAAGAAAATAACTGTTTACTTATCAAACCATATGTGAGTTTCTTCATCCTTGTTAAGCTCTCTGTTTGCTGTAACATCATTATTCAGTGCAGGTTTGCTTGAAATGAAAAACAGTTATTTGGGGGGAGGTGGTTTTACAGATAGACTGTTGCACATTATTTGGGGGAAAAAAAAACCAACACTAAATTGTAAGAAAGTTACTCACTGAATTCAAACAATGAAATTACTTCCAGAGATAGAGGATATAAATTATATGATATTACAATTTGCTTTACAATTATTATTTTATTTATTAAACGTTCCAAGTTTATGCTGTTCGTATACCCGTATATTACAGTCATTTTAAGGTTATTGAATGTGTAAATATTTCAATATAAATTCTAATGTATTGGTTTAGACCATGAAAATTACCTGTTATAACTTAGTGTACCATTTTACAGTAGAACATTCATTTTGTTTTATTCTTTTTTATGGTATTTCAGTATTTTAGTCTAAATAAAATTATACTATATCTATACATATAATAAAACCATAACTAAATCTTTCTAATATAATATATTAGCAATATAATAGGCTACTCTGATGTAAAAAAGGATGTGTAGGTTTTTTAAATATAACTTTTCACACCAGAATGTACGAACCAATTGTCCCACTTATAAAATAGCCTATGTGTTATCTTGATTGAGTTTCTTAAAGGGTAACCATAAGCAGAATAAAGATATTCGAAATAGTTCGATTATTATTCAGTTTTTGTTACATAACCAAAAATCATTTTGACAATTTTTATTTACCTACAACTTTCTATAGGGTAAGTATTTAAGATATTTATGGTAAGCATTATAAGTCCACGCTTAAGGTACCGTAACCAGCGTTCATCCGCTACAATGTCCAAAAAATACTTTGAATGTTGTACCAATATTTGTATTAGCACTCGTGTACGCAAACGGATTATCACAAGAAGCAGTATGTTCCAACGTCGAGAGAAGGATAATGGACGGGAACAGTTTTGTGTACTGTTAAACCTTTTGCTTATGCTATAATGTTTATTAACAAACCAGAAAAAGTACCAGTCTGTCACGATATGAGTGCGTGCGGTGAAAGAGGAACTGAACAATTAAGGAAAAAGTAAACGGTACATTGGAAGGATAGTCTGGTAAATAAAACATCCGCAGTACCGAGTTGCAGAACATTGTCAACAGAAATAGTGGCGCCCTCCTCCAAATGTATTAATATTACTTTACCAGTTTTCAAAACATCATATGACGTGTAGTTTATACGCTGAGGAGAGTGTGGAATTAAATTAAATGAGTTTTATTTATGGGCGCTCTTTAATTACTGTGGTCCTTAGCGTTCCATTCTATATTGGGCGTAAAAGACCGGTAATTTTGCTGAGAGGCCTCTTTAAAAGGCTTGAGGTTCTTTTACGTGACGTAAGTCTACGACAAGGACCACCGGCTTTAGTTCCCTTCCGAAGGAAGCCATGCTAAGGATGATCACCCTCCGCCGGGTGATCATCCTCCCTCGGAAACTAGAGGCTAACATGATAACCACTACACGCCACGGAGGATGACAAAAGGGAGCGGAAGTGTTGACGATGGACAGGAGAGAATGTGAGGACTAACAAAGAGGGTGGAAAGAGAAAAAGAGCGAGGAGGATACAGAGAGAAAGAGAACTCCCACATTTCATACTATAATACAACCAGAGTATATAAAAACGTGATATATTTCCTAAAAGAGATTCAATGACAAACGTTTCATAAGCGTCCCCTAAGATGATAATTGGTAATAAATAAGCATAATTTATTTTGAAGTTCGTGTATTGTCTTGTGTTTTGTGTTTGTCTTCATTATTTCATTTCTCGGTTTCAGAAACACTCATTTAAGAGCTCTGTGAACTTTGTGCCACTGTTAAGCACAGCATAGGACCATTATATACAGCAAAGTTTTCTACAAAGTTGCAGAAGATGCGGGTTTGTTTTGTTCCCAACAAAATAAACTGCGTACTTTATGTTGCACTGTGAATCAATGTTGCGGGTTTTATAACCATTGTAGATCTATAACTCGTGTGCATACATCGTAAATCTCTGTCGACACGTTTGCCACTGCCGCGTAAGCCCACACTTCACACAGTCCTGGGTTTGTTATTGATCAGAAACATCATAAACCCGCTTCAATCACCTCACACTTGTACTATAAAACTTTACTGCATACAGTACACATTTTACATTAGTTTTTTATGCATAACACAGATAAAGGTGATGTTAATAACTCATAATCTCTCTTCTCATTGTACTTCAATAGTGTTTTGTAGAATTATTTTTTGAATATTTAGATTGTTCCCCCTTTCGTCATTTATCTCTTGGCTATACTTATATCCTATGTATACTAACGTGCATAAAAAGTGGCCCATTCTCCAGATTCCTAGTGTTTCTCTCTCTCCACAAGGTTACCACCTTCAGGTAACCAACCTTTGATTACACTCAGCCGGTATCAGCTTTCTATGTGGCTAGCGTGCAAAGCAATCCAAACGAACCAATGCGTGATGTTATAATCGATGTTAAATGAAGGGGTGGTACGGATACCGCCTCTATGATACCGCTACAATTGTACAAAAGGAAACATTAGACCAATACACATGATTCGACCTTCTGGAGGAGGGGATTTGCGTGTGTAGTTAAACTGAAGGTCAACTACGAAATTTATAGAGCTTTTATCAGCGACAGGGTGACGAAGACAAAAGGGTCTATGTGTTTATTTGTACGTTTTTATTATATTATATACATTTATGCACTTAAATTCGGTGAAGCAATGCTTTAATGGTGCTTCACTAGTGATAATATGTAAGGTGTAATGTTACCCTTCGAAGTTCGGCTATATTGTGGGGGAGTGAAAGTACAGTACCAATCCAGTGGCTTGAAATTATGCTAGAGCAGCTCACGCAGGGACTACGTCATTGCCAACATAATCCTCTGCATTCAATTATAAGAGCTATATACTGAAATAATTTTCCATCTGTAGTTTTATCTTAAAACTCATCTGTTTAAATAAAACTTTTCTCTTCTATCCATTTTTCACGTTTATAACTTGCTGTTTTCTCTGTATTTTAATGATGCTCATTGGTGCACAGTTCCATTTTTTATGCTGTCGCAGTAATCTGTTCGTGTTAACTTATTTGCTGAGCGCCTGTTATTGTTTTATTATTTTTTAAAATTTGGATTCTTTGTCCTCCGGCTAGCTATTATTACTCAGTCGAGCAAATATCTCTAAGCAGGGCGTGTAAACGGAAAGGAGTTGTTACTAAAAGATAACACTAATAAAAGAATTTGTTTTCACACTTTTATTGCCGTCACGCTTAATTAATAGTTCACATCTGTAATGTTTATACACGCCTGACTGAAACTGTTATATTTCCGAATGTAATTACTATCATATTCGTTGCCGCGTACTTTACATTTTGTAACTAACTTTACGACGCGAGAGATTCTGTAGAACTGCGTAACGTGTACCTCGCGAGAGATTGCTGAGAACTGCGCGATGTGTACCTCGTGAATGATTCTGTAGAACTGCGCGATACTTTGCTTTTGGCTCAAGAATTTATACTCCCTCGCCCCGATATGCCTAAACATTATAATAGAGCTGCTATTGGTTACTAAATCGCGCCAACATTAGCGTCTGTTTTGTCATCCAATCATAATTACTAATACATATGCTCTAGGGAAGATATTCCCTCCATTTCTAAAGAAAGGCAGGCTACGCTGACGTCATTTGTTTGTCTCTTCTAAGTGATAAACAACTCACCCCGTCGCTTCATTGTTACCCACTCCTATTGTCAGTTTCAGTGAGGCCGTGTAAACTTATTTCCTAACAATGCTTATAGCTAACAAACATCTAAAATCATTTCATACAATAATGTT
The DNA here is from genome assembly GCA_030765065.1 of Deroplatys truncata. Lineage (NCBI taxonomy): Eukaryota > Metazoa > Arthropoda > Insecta > Mantodea > Mantidae > Deroplatys > Deroplatys truncata. The sequence goes on from CM060980.1 coordinate 99,928,772, forward strand.
AATTTACACTACAATCACTCTGGCATTCACAGTGTTGTGATACAAAATACTGCTTAAATGCTTAGAATCTACGACGGTTTTAATTTTTCAATCCAAGTAGAAATACTATTAAATATTCTATCGAACCTTTCTGATGAAATAAATGTCAAGTTTATGCTTGACAACTACGCTTATGGCTCGTTTGAGAAAGACAAAACAGAAATATCATTATTTTCACAGCTATTCTAAAAATTGTTTACCTCAATTGTTTTATTATCTACGACTTGCTAATCATATTAGTAAACTCGAAAATAGCTTTAATTAGCTATTATTCTGGTAATATGCATTTTATGCTAAGTTGTAACTGTTCAGAGGACAAGTGATAATCATATGGTAGCCATAGTCGCTATCCTGTGTTACCTAGTTGGTTGCTTTTGGTTTATGGGAAAATTGAATTTTGTGTACGTTGTTCTGTGTGCACATGCGGTATCATTGTGATGCAGATGGTGTTAGTTGCCCAGTCGCCTTTCAGTGCAGTGCGATATTTTCCTCCTGGCCTTACTTAGCTGGATGCGCAGTGGCTGGACGAGCCTTTTATCTCCCGGGAGAGGTGTTGGGTTAGTGGTAGAGGAACAGCCGATACGTACCTTAGGCAATCCTGCTGCACCGCACCAGGAGAATACTGCCGGTCTTTCCTCCCCCCCCCTCTACAACCTTCTCATCGCTTGCGTTCCTGTAGAGTCAGGTCGAAAAAATAGTACTATATATATTTTTTTAATCATATCTGTTTTATTCTATGGGTGTAATTTCGATCATGGTATAAACCACAAGATTTATCTGAACATGGAGTGAGAGGGAGCATAGTCAGATTAGCTTGTGGACGAGATGTGCACCCGTCACCTCCCGAATGCGAGCCACAGATGCTACTGCCTGAACAATCTCGCTCGGTGATCCACATTTTTCCTCTGGTAAGATTTCATCTTAGGTTTTGCAGTTTTACAAAATTCAAATGGAATGAAGATATCCTCAAGACCTAATGGGTTCGCTTAGTATGTCGTGCTGTTCCCAAATTCTGCGCCAACCACTGCGAACCTCGATACGAACTCTATTTCTGCATTCCTTGGAATGTTTTGGACGAGTCCCCCAGACAGAAATCCCCTAGTATTAGATCAAAGGATCTATCTAGAATACTTGCAGCCCAATCCATATTTTTATCAATATGTACTAGGTGTGAAAAGAAATGCTACCAAATTCGTAATAATAATTTTAGTGTTACAAACCTGCTTTAATTCTATGTAGCTTTTGCAGCTGTAAGTAATTTTAAATCGTGTCCTATAGGATTTTAATAGCTTCGTATAAAAGATAAGTTTTGCCAAACATTAAAATAAACAATCCATTCAATAAAGTCGCAAGGAATCTTCAACTATAAATTAGCTGCAGAGGAGCAGAAAACGCTGAAGGAGGGTCTTATTTAATGCTGTTTTTAACAGCAAAAAGTAAGAAGAAGTGTTATTTGAGCATATTAACTTTTAAATTCGCTTTTCTCTGATTTTCATTTACCGACACATTCTCATTTTCAGATCGTCCCACTCGATGTACTTTGTATAAATCAATGATTTTGTATACCTCCTTATAAATAACAGGATAAAGAATGACGATTATTTTTTAAACTTTTAGTTGTAATGTTATTAAACAATAATACTGTTACACATTTTAAGCAAAAATTGAAGTTTCGTATTTAGTATTTATTTTATTCCAAACTATTTCGATAATTAAAAATTCGTCTTTACAGTTTATTAATATGCATATTATTAAACGCTTTAGTTATAAACTCTGATTGTTGTATTTAAATTCCAAATGAATCGAAATGAAATTATGCATTTTATACATTTTAGAAATTTCCGATATGGGTATACTTAATAGCCTATAATAATGCCTCTCTCACCCAACATGAAACAAAACTGTGCGGAGCTCTGTGGTGTGGAAATAGCGTTCTGCCTCAAATTCAGGAGGTCTTGGGTTCCTATCCTGGTGAAGTTTTCCCTCATCCTGAAAAGATGAATGTTAGAAAAGATCTTAAGTCTGTGGACCCCGGGCTCATTTGAGTAACATTTTACCCGTTTCATTCATTATCCTTTTTGACCTAACCGTTAAAGGGCACATGCAGATAATGCATTGAGTCATGTTGACTAAAGACATGAAGAAGGAAAACCCTCACAATGAAACACTCTATGGAATATGGATCCTAAACATCCTAAATTAACTAAATAGTTTTCCCATTCTTTCAGAGACCCGTGGTAGCAGTCTCCAAGAAAACCAATAGTGATGAGGTAAGGAGAGAGGCGGGAGAGAGGGAAAAGAATAATCCAAGTCAGGTGCGTGTAACCGGCAACAAACACCGCAGGACAGCCCGATTTTCACGCCATTGTAGTGAAATTTCAAACTGTCCATCCTGCTCCTCTGCCCGAAAATTGCCGCCTGCTTTTAATGATAGCAATATGCGACCGACAGTCGGCCCTCTGCTAATGACTTTGTGGCAAGGCAAAAAAGGGGTTAAAGAAGACCACGTGCTGCGGAAAGTGCAGCAAAACGTCCTCCTTTTAGTTATCCGCATTTAAGAAAACGTGCGGTATAATTGACTTTCTCAGCTATTTGCTCGCATCAAGGAATATTACCTTAACCACTCTACAGTTTAATAACGATATACAAAGCTAGTTGAAAGTCCTAGTTTTTTTTTTGTTTGCTTATCGGCAATGAAGTTCACTCCGCTTTACAGTGGTGTTCACTGGTTTGGTATTACTTTCAGGAGTTACATTAAATTCACTCTCTCTCTCTCTCTCTCACACACACACACACACACACACACACACACACACACACACACACACACACACACACACACACACACAGGCTCCAGGGAAGATAGAGAACAATCCTGACTAAAAGAAAAACTCTAATCCTCCAGCCGGAAACGAACCAGGTACCTCTGGGTTTGCTGGCTGCCACGCTAACCACCAGAAGCAGTCTCTTTGAATTTTTTTGGGCAAAGGCGAGTCCAATTCTCTTATTTTGATTGAATCGCCCTATTTTGTAGCATTATTCAGCGGATTTTAAAAATAAAACTGTATAGTATCAATGATCCATCTCTTGAAAAGTAATAAATGGGAGTATTACCAGTTTTACTTTATATCTTCTGTGTAAAAACGTGCTGCAATAGATTCACAAATGCTACATTTTTAGAAATGTTTCACAGTGCTGTTAAAACAATGTAAAACACATTTGGGGAGTTTTACGTAATAGATATGAAATCCCCAAGAAATATTACAAAATTTCGATTTATTATTTTGTAATTACTTTTGTGTAGTTAATTATAATGCCAATTTTCAAGATAGTTAAACTTGATTTTAAAAGATAATAGGTGATTTTGGATAACGCTGTGCATGATCTACAAATTTGTGTGGTATCTTTTTAAAATTGTTTAAATGAGGTTATTTCTCAACTATGGGTGATTAATTAAATAAGAAATAGAAAGCATTATATGGCGTGGCCATTTCAAGTGTCAACATCTACAAATTAATGATAATAAGCATCTTATTACTGCTTTCTAGAATGTTGTAGTTTGCCTCAACCAATTATAATACATCCGGAGCTCTTTCCAAACCTTTTCGCTATCTCCATTCAGTTTTCACTTGTTCTTCCATGTCTACTTCTTCCTTCTGGTTTCCTTTGGAAATCTTTCATCATTCTTCCGTATTACATGACCGTAATAGTACCGACACTGGTGCAAATTCCGCCGGGACTTAGGGTACCTTAGGGAACGCTTCCTTCCTGAATTCCTTTACTTTCATTTCATGCATCACCAGTGTCCTGCGCCTGTTGTGACGTATGTAGCAAGAATGAATGTTAAAACTAAACAAAAATACAGTATTGTCTGTTCTTTAAATAATTGTTTCAACAAGTATAAGTCGTTTCCCACATTCGTTATTTCCCTTACTTCTACATTCTCTGCTTCATTTTCTATCTAATCATCTCTACACTCCATATTAGTGCCTCTTAGTTTTTCATCTTGTTTGTCTTTTTATGATCCACCTTCCCGCACTATAGATCACTTTCCAATATTGAAAAGGTAGAATCAAACGACTGAAGAATTCAATGCTATCGCCGGAATTTGAACCACGGATATCCAGCTGCTCTAACCACTGAGCTATCATGGCAACATGCTGGTACGGCTTTAAATTCCCAAACTGATTCGTATTTTTTTCCGGTAAACCACAAGCAGATCTCAAATTGTATTGAGATACATATCCCAATGGTGACTTTCAGCATTGTAGGTCTATGTCTTGTGCTTAGCGGGGAAAATGCGAAACAGTTGCAGAATTTAAGGTCATACCGGCATGTTGCCATGGTAACTCAGGAGTTAGAGCAACTGGACGGAAACCGGGAGATACGTGGTCCAAATCCCGGCGATGACATTGAATTTTTCAGTTGTCTGATTCTACCTTTCCAACCTTGTCCAACACACGGCTTGTGTGGAAGAATAATTAATTCCACTTTCCACTATTGTGTTGTAGAATTGTTAATTCTATTATTGTTGCTGATAAACATTTGTTTTAACGTAATGTAATGAACAAAGCATTCCAATAGCTAATAATAATAATAATAATAATAATAATAATAATAATAATAATAATAATAATAATAATAATGGGCAAGAGTTGATTTTGTATTACCAAACTTTACATTACCCAACCTTACGCGGTGCCTTTACTGTCCTCAGGTACTTGAATATTTTTATGTGCTTTAAACCGATTTATTTTAGTCTGTCCTTTCAGTTATTCCTTTAACCTATTTAATCCCTAAAATATTTATTGTTTTTTTTTCTTCAGTACTCGCCTCTACGCCTTCTTCTGTATACTATATAAGCATTTACTCAGTGGAAGGAAAATAAACTATTTACTCGCAATTCCGGTGTTTAACGTCTGTTACATAATCTATTATACAATAGTTTCCCTAGGAAGCTAGAGGTATTCGTTCCCCTGGGCATTCCTTCTTTGTTTCCTAATACTCCAGCTGTATCCGAGTTTGCAAAAATACAAAGGTACAATTGCAGAACTCATTACGGAGCGGCGCATAATTTTTTATGCTCTGAGGCACGTAGCTCATTTGGCTAATATCCTGTCTGAGACTAATGCTCTAACACAGTAGGAGCTTTCTGCACGCGCCCATTAACCTTCCTGTGTCCGCAGGGGGTGTCTGGGTGTTAAAGCTGTGACATGCAAGCACAGCATCGCTAATTGTTAGCATGCTCTTTCTTCTCGCATCTTCTCACACATTTATAATAGCGCCAATTGCATTAACATCAGCGTATTCTCAAATATCATCAGTCAGCTTTCATTTCCTTTAAGAGAATCCTTTTAAGTAGCCAAATTTGCTTGTTTTCTGCTAATATACGTTCATAAACTTTGGAAATTACCAGGGTCATTACATAAGTTATGACAACGGTGTTATGTCTTCCGGTAAAGCTGCAGCAATTAGAATTTATTATATGAGTTTGAAGACTTGTATAATGAATGTGCTTCTGAATTCTTTTACCAAGTTGCACCGAACTCCTCCTTCGACCAAATAATGTGTTAAGACCTTCCCAATCCCTAAAGCGTCCATCACAGGAATTGTGTTGTGGTCTCAAGCATATCATGGAGGATTATGACTCGACTCGTTTGAAGGCATCAATGCAACGCAACATATCGGTATAACAAAATATTTCACAAGACTTTTCTGCAGACTACAATTAACAACAGGTTCAGATTTACATCCATCTTAGGCGAAGGCTGCTAGCGACTTATTTTTCGTACAGTGTTAAATATTCATAGACGTACTCAGGGCCCCCCCCAGTCATATTGCTATCTCATATTCCCAAGATACGGTGGTCGCAACTTATAGAGAGACCCTACTCTGGCGGAGCTTTAACTACAACTGCCTATAACATATCTCAAGTAGAAGAAATTTTATTTTAGAGCGGATATTGACTTAAAAGAAAACGCAAAATAGGTCAGCAATGCAAAGAACTTTATCAACACCCAAACAATAATATGAATTATAACATTCTCGAAATGTGACAAAATAATTGCTAACAATAACTTTCTTACACATAGCTAGCACTGCATAGTTTGAAAATGTGAGTAGCCTACAATATTTTCACTCGTACCTATAGCGAAGTGTTCAGATTGTGAAATAGTGCAGATTTGTATTATTTGTATTTAGACTAAGAGCAGGGGTATTTTTTTTTACGTTGTAAGGTATTCTACTATTTTCGTCAAATCCTGTAGCACAAGTGTACAAATTTGTGTTCTGATTGGCCAAGAAGTTTAGTTTTACCTATAAAGGCGCTGAAAATAAAGGGTAAGCTGTAGTGCAGCTTTGCCAAAAAAAAAAAAAAAAACAAAGAAAGAAAGAAAGAAGGACAATAACAAAATTCGGTAAAATCAGAAGGAAAATTTGGTGATATGAACAGACATGCTCTTTCTCCCCTCCAATAACTCAAATTTAAAGGATTACTCCTTACCCCTTTCGGTCGGAATCATTATTTGCATATTCTCAATAAAATGCCAAAACAAAAGAGTTTTCTAGTATTTTTATTCAACAAACGAGATTGAAATTGGATGACATAAAAGTAACACTCCTGAACCCAGTTTTAAACATTTTGGAATTATTTTATAGCCCCTACGTTCTGAGGAGCAGCACTTTTCAATGGTGAAAGAATTATCAAAACCGATACACATACATACTTACCCTCTTTATAGCATTAGTACAAATTTAACAATTATATCTAACGTAGCGAAGAATACTTTTACCACTTATCCATTACGTTACAGTCAGAAGCTGAAAGATTGGCGTGTATTTGCGGTAAATGTTGCGCTTCTTCCCGCCTCTAAATAAGTGGCCATGGTTTAACAAGCAACCATTGTATGTGGGTATTGAACTATAAAATACTGAAACTATAACATTAATAGCTAAACAATGTTTTAAAACGTATAAAGTACCACATTAGTACTTTGAAATATATCACCCACTACGTGCTAATGACATGTACTGTCCCATGAGGAAAACCTAAGGATATAGGTTATACAACGGAAGGGGGGAACATTGCGCACTGCCACCTGCATACATCTATTGCGGCTACCACACCCCCAGGAGGAAGGGATGAAGTGAAGGAACCATTACAGGCCACAGGCAGAAGGCAATAGACACGCGCTGAGTCCCTAATAGTTTCAGGCTCGAAGATCCGTCACATTGCTGGAACTGCCTAGAGAGTGCGGTGAACGACCCGTCGACCAAGCAGCCCTCTAGTCTCCGCGGGAAGTAGTCTTACCTTTGCGCAAGTATCTGCGCCATCTATTCGGCACTGCCATACACCATGAAACCCAGCAGCACACCTGAAAGATGAGAAAGGAAACGGGATGAAAGGAACATGATAGACAGGAAATTGTAATAAATGAGCAATCACCCCAACATTCGCCTACCGACTAGGGAAAATCACGAAAAACCCAAGGTCAGAGTGGGCGGGCGATGGTAATCGAACCTGAGACCTCCCAAATTTGAGCTTCACACATTACCGCTCCGTTTGGAAAATCGACCTTAATAAAACGAATTTCAGGGTGGTCCTTAAAATTATCATTAAATACAATTTGGGGCCATTTTCTGAGTGTGTTTTGCTCACCTAGTTTTTACAGCACTCTCTCTCTCATTCTCAAGACTTGTCTTTTCATTAGACCTGGGGTGTGATCCTAGACTCTGTATCCTTTGTTTTCTCCATGTTAAGACGTTTCGTTTTCTTTGGAAAGAAAGATTTCCTTCTTAACCCTGTTGTAAAATGTACGATTAAGTACTGAAATTTAAAATATTATTATTCTCTGGAATCGTGCCGTATCAGACAATTATAATAACCATAGTAAATAATTTATAAACGGTATTTTTAAATAAAGTAATTCAGACGTAAATTCAAAGAAATTAAAAGTCTTTCTTCTCCTCCTCCTCTGCTTCCAATTAGCATACAATTGGAAAATGACGAACAAAATAAAATGCATAAGCAAGAAACCTGTTTCAGGATACAGTTCACGACAACATTCTTGATATTACACACTGTATGGTACGTTACGTCCTATGCATCTCAGCTTGGTGGTAACAAGAAAGCAATCCGCCTTCTATACAATTTCAAATAAAAACTGTTCGCTTTCAGTACTGCTTAGCACAAGTCAGGTGTTAGTTGCAAAGTATGGCTTTCATGCTTAGGTACACGCATAGTACAGATTCATGTATCAAACACAAGTGAATTAAAATCTAATTTCTTTCCGTGGAATTATTAGAAGTAAGAATGTACTTCAATTATTTTCTGTCATACTTTCACCAGATGTTTTGATTTTATCTAAAGTCGAGTGGAATTCAATCACGAGTGGAACGATTTCTGTAAAAAATACAAGAAAGTATTAGATAAAAACAGAGAGAAAATATACATGTATATAATACATAAATATAATATATTTATTTATTCTCTCTCCCTTAATATATTCATCTAATAAGGTACACCTAGCAATACACCTTAAAGTGTCATTTGTGCAGTCTCTATTGTTTTTTCTTCATGCGCATGGGTACTAATTTGTAAAACGTTACAAACATTACGTTCTTTACGCAATCTTTAGAAGATATACGTTTATTGTAGCGCATAATACTCGTAGTATCATTATATTTATAAAAGCTTTGTGTTTTTAGTATGAGATGTCGTGACCAGAATAATTAAAATGCCGTAACCACAACGTTAAAACAGTGTACCTATATATAGTTATACCTTATCTGTTCTTTTATCCTGTCGAATTTTTATAACAACAATATATTTCTTTCTTTCTTCAAAATATGTTTATAAGCTGTTTTACTACAGGTGAATTAAGTATAATCAGAACTCCAGGCATTTGTTCGAAAACATGAGAAACCATATATGTAGCTACAGTGTGCGGAAAACAATGTGCGCACAAATGTAGATTAGAAAGACAGTATCAAAGTAAACATTCTGAGGTTAGGAATAAGGGGTCGCAGGTGTAATGTAATAACAGGAGCCTTGCATGAATATAATTGAAATGTGAGTTAATGAAACTTCTCCACTTACCAGTAAAAATGAAATGTAACTCACATGGCAACTCTGTATGTACTAGTACACGATGAGAAACTAGTCAGTACATGCGCGTATCATACCATCCAGTAAGCTTCATGCGGCATTGAACATCCGATACACCTAGAGACAGTGACTAGTAATGTACTGCCTGTCTGACGAAATGCTGTAGTTTTCAGGTGAGGTCGCTAGTGTGCCATGGTTAGGTTTAGACAGGAGAGATAGCGCCCGAACGAGGGTAGAGTACGGTCTGAACATCAACACAACGTACATAAATAAGAATAAATTAAACGGTCTGTGACTAACAGATTCACCTGCTGTATTTCCTTACTGCAGACATATACATGCTGCGCACCGGGAATGGTGACGTAATACGACTTGTCTGTTATGTTTCTGCGCGGGCTTCCTCTACCTTCCGCCTGTGCTTAGACCTCAGAGAGGTAGTACAAGAGTGCGTCTTGTTTACACCTGACGCATGTAGCGTAATAAAAGAGCTTTGTGACCCCTTGTTCCTATCTTCAAAATGCTTACTCTGGTACTGCCTTTCCACTCTACAATTTTCTGTACACTGCTTTTTCCGCACTCAATGTATTTTGTGTTGAATCTTGTATTTTCTTCGGATCTTAGAAAAAGAGCTTCATGTTGGATTATACAGAAAAGATGAACAAGAACTTTCATTTCTGATGCTATCTTCTAGATGTTCATTTCTGACCCAATTATTTACTCATTTACCATAGCAATACCCAATTACTCCGGCATTTGTTTACATATTCTTCATTATTAATATTATCTGTATAATCGATATAAAGTTCTTGAGCATAAAAGTTTCTAAGAAGAGGCCAGATGTAGTAGAAATGGGAGAAGCTGAAGTACAGCCAAGATATTTTCGAAGAACTGCAGATGACAAGCACTTTAGGCAGGCAAAGCATTAATTACAAAACAGGTAGGTACTAAGAATCGTGCCAAGAGGAATGCCTCTGAGGTCTTTTTAACCTGAGGTGAAGGGAGCAGAAAAGCAGCCTGTCCAAGAACAAATATGTAGGTACAATAGAAGTAAAACGTTTGCTTTCGTAATATTATTTGAAGCTTTCAGTGATACCGCATACAGAAGTCATGTGAATTGCTATACAAATGCATCAGAAATAAAATACTTTTTCTTTACAATTACTACATTAGTGAGAGTAAAAAGAATATCAGTGCTGATGAAATAGTTTTTCATGGCAAGAATATAAAACTAACAATATTTTTTTTACAGAATTCATCGATTTTCGAAAGTAAAACTTTCGTTTTACTGCTACACGCTCCTCTGAAAATAGTTAATTTTATTGTATTCGTACAGCACCTGGTAACTAAGATACAACTTTTAGTAAAACGTTTACAATTAAAAAACATATATTGTCAATCTATTTAGGAAAACTAGTTAGCATAAACGAATACAGTTTTTGGTTCCATGTATATGTATCTAAGATCATATCAACGACTTTTGCCTTTGGAACAATTTCCTAGTGACAATGATGTACACTCGTTAATTATTGTGTTAATCCTTGGGGTTTTTACTTTGGATTTTCTTTATAGTGCATTAAACTCGCCACACAATTTCATTCTCACTCATACTTCCAAACACCGTGGAGGATAGGGTATAATGTTGGCTAAACAAAAATGCCCATCCTCCAGCCGGACATCAAACCCGAGACCTCTGGACTTGGAAGCTAGTGAGCATTCGATGGTCAAAACAATCTAGATTTAAATAAATGCTGTTTTATACCTAACGACTTTACCCATAGAAATTCACCAGACTTCTCATCAATACCCTTTAACAGTGATGCGAAAACACCCTGGTCCTAGTTTTGCAGCATCATTAGCCTCCCTCTGAGGAAGATGCTAAGCGGTGACGTCACGAAGGCTATAAAGCATTCGCATTAAATTATTGCCTTGTAACATTGTAAAGCGACAGTCGTATTTCATGTGACTGCTTCCCAACGTGGTGATTTTACGACATATGCATATCTCGTTACTGCGATTGAGTTGTCCATTTCAAGGACTTATCCCCAAAGAAACAGTGGGAGGGGTTAATGGGCTGCGAGAGGTTCCCGCAGTTTAAATGCCGTAATTTTACCTGTCAATTTCTTCATGATTTATTTATTATAAAAGGATGTTTAAATTATCAATGCCCCTTGCTTGACCTACCCCACAGGAAGTATAGTGTACACTGTAATTCAAGCACTGCTAGCTTGTCAGCCCACATTTGTTAAAACGTTCATCTGCATATAGCAATTGATAAATATTGTCGCTGACTATTCCTTTGCCAACAAAAAACATGAAGTCGGATACAGATGCTTTAGAATCACGATAGGGAATCAGAGGAGATGTCCAGGTATTTTGTAAACCTATAAATGTGAAGCTTGGTTACAAAAATTGCCAAATTCACATCCCCCCCAAATGCTGCATTACATATATATTGGGAATCTGAAAGACATGTGAATTATATAGAAAACTAATAATTAAACATTCACATGAGTTTATCACTGTTCTACAAACTATTGTTACAAGCTTATTATTCCTATACTCCTTGTTAATTCAGATAAACTTTCATTCACATTCACACATTTCGTTGTATAATATATTAGGTAAAGCGAGTCACATTTTTAAACAGCGTATCGCTATGCAACGGCTTAGAACGTCCATGCTCTTTGCATAACCATGAGAAAAAGAGAATAATGGCTTCCTATTTGAAAATTCAAGCAACTAACTACAAAGTATATCATGGAAATGCTTAACAAACAAACAAACGAAAGACATTGTTGGTTTAACGAGATCTACAATTTTTGTGTAATAAAATTTCGTATAACTTTTACGGTTTACCAATTATGCAAAAGCCATTCGGATCAGAGGTCATTCCTAAAAAATTCAAGATATGCATTTCATTTGTCATGAAAATATCTTGATATTCTAGTTAAAACTGTTAGAACCATGTTTGAGGAAATCAAAATATTTCCATCTAATTTCTTGAAAATCTCCGTGTCGCACTCTTTGAAGATGCTAAACTTAAATACAAAGTTTGGTATTTAATCGGCTTTTCGTATTTTAGTTATGCTGTTCAAATATCTACAGACACACACAGAGACCGTTTCCTAAAATTGCTCTTTTGGGTTCAGGGTGCTCCAAAACGTGCAGAATTTTCAGTGAAATATCGTTATCGAATTTTAGGATGGAGCGCAAAAAAATAAAATAAGATATTATTAATAATCATAATAATATAATAACAGTAATAATAATAATAATAATAATAATAATAATAATAATAATAATAATAATAACAGAATCTTATCGTATGTGTGTCGGTGTGTGTCTTTGTGATCTCATTGACTATATGGTGTATTTCAGATAAATGCAGTTCAACACAAATGAATAATAGACGTTTTGGAAAATCAGATCTAGGCAGCAAGCACAAGCCACGCTGTATATATGTAGAAACAAAATAAAAGCCAGCAACTCCGTTTTAAAAATTTGTGTAACTGAATGTGATGCTGATAACACAGGTGTTTACTGTGGGGAGATATACCTAAGTTTTTCTGTAAAATTGTATGTTTTTAGACAGGGGTGCTCTCTTTCCTATGTTACTATGTTATTTATAAATTCTAATGATTCGTGAATTAAATTCTAAAGTTTATAGCAACCAGGTAATATTCACGAAATCTGAAGATTAAATGGAACTGGAATCTTATAAATTAAATATTTTTTTCAAGATAATTAATTTATAAGAAAACCAGTAATTAAACCCAGGCGTTAGGATGTAAAACAAAATTAGATAACATCATGAAATGATTTTAATTATCTGGTAGTATAATTATGATCGTTAGTAAATAATACATTTGTTAAATTGCTCTGTGTGTGTGTGTGTGTGTGTGTGTGTGTGTGTGTGTGTGTGTGAGTGTGTGAGTGTGTGTATTTGTTGCTGAAGCGATCAGACAGCAAGTAAAGCATAAAACCAAAAACATTTTAGTGGAGATGAAATTCTTATGATCATTAAAAAGTGTAGATTAGATTGCCTCACAAATTAAAGTGTCAGACAAGAACTACACGTTTTTTTTTCAATTGTAGATAAAGTAAATTTTTATCGCCAGAACTAGAAGCAGTATTTGCAAAGGATGACCATAGATCGATTCCCAAATACATATATCTACTGCTTTACAATCTAAAGGAAGGAAAGGATATTGGCAGCCTCAGAAAACATGGGTGTTGAGTTTCGGAACAACCAAATTTTCTACTCCATGAAAGCATCACTGTCATCACCTCCTACTGTTGAGTTATCATGATGTTCAAGATTTGGGCCCTGGAGCATCGATCATTCTTAAGAATTATAATTCTCTTTTACATCGCATCTGTGTTTCATCAACATATCAAACGTTTTTAGGCTGATGATACAGGATCATCTTATGAGTTTTTCCATCTGAAATGCCTTTTTCTTCATTGGTATATTTCTCTCTTAATTCTTTTCTAAGGTTAGTTTCCCTTCTTGTTCTTAAGGTTCGAATTGGGAAAAGTTCCTTGAACACAGGATTGTGAAAAATAGGGATGAGACTTCGATACCTCGATAGATACTCGGTGGTATCGAAGTAGGTCTAATGCTTTGAGATAAACCTTCGATACCTTTAAATAGTGAAGCTTTCGTTATTGAACTGTAGCATTTAACGTTATACTAGATAGGTAAGGAATGAAATCAGTCGAGGAAGTTATTGCCTCGCACGTGTCCCCAAGGAGTTGCTGGACTATAGTTCTTGGTAGAACTTGACTGCGATGAATGTAACATCCAGAGACCGTTGTGTCTAAATGCAAACATGCAAAACGACGTGGGAAGGAGTAGACGTACTTATGTAACATGCAACGTTAAGTAAATTGTGAATGAAGCTGATTTACTGACACACTAAATCACGGTTCTGCAATAGCCTGGCTTGGTGATTCACTGTCAGTCATTAAATTTACCTATTCCGGCGACCAAAATTCAGCAGAAACAAATCAGTACTTATGATGTGAGATAATACAGCGAATGAAAATATGTGTTCTTTCATGGACGCTTCTGTACTTAAACAAAAATATTTGGTTCCTTTATATCTCTCCATTTCGTATAACACTTCCTGATTTTTCTTAAAAAATTTAAGTGTATCTATTATACATTTGTATTAAACATGTATATACTAAGTATGGGGGTGGAAAGTAGAGCAGTTTAATCTACAAATGTATTATGTTTCCGAGCGCTATATGGCTAATTATGTATTAAACTAACTACAAGGAGGAAACAGCCCAACTGGGCCAGAGCCTACGAGGACTCACGTTCCCCAGGACGAATGACAACGCCCGCGGCAGACGCCTGCAAATCACAGAATGAGAGACCAGGGCGGGTGATCAACCACATCGGCAGATGCAGATGAGAGTTGAGTGATAGGAAAGCTGGAGCACGGTGGAATGAAACATAGCGGGAGAATCCGGAGAAAACCCGTCCACCACAAATCCCATATGTGGGTCCCTGGGATTGAACCCAGGCCGCCTTGGTGAGAGGCGAACGGTCTAACCACTCGGCCACTGCCGCCCTAATTGCTCTTTACCGGGTGAAAAAGTACATATGTAGCATTATCAAGCAAAAAAAAAATTGCTGTCAATTAGAGAATGTCAAATGGTAACAATTTCGGAATTAGCATAGGTACAATACAAAATTGGTTACCTGTGTTTATATATGGAAAACTACTAATAAGAACATAACTCAGTGAACAAGCTACCGCCTGCACAGTTTTTTTTATAAATTAAGTATCGAGTATCGAACATTGGTGCACAAAAATCAGTATCGATATCGAGAAATAGTAGTATCGTCCCATTACTAATGAAAAATATAAGTGACAGCATACAGATTTTAAGTTGAGCTTCTTGGTTGTATAATTTTTGTTACAATATAACACTACAATTTTAACGACAGACCATGATGCAGCTGTCTAAATCCACTCATTCGTGGTCAGACATTGAACTTCCCAGGGAAGTAGATTTCACGGATATGTTACACTAACGACGGTGATGAAACCGCCATACACGAAGGAAACCTGTCCAAGAGCCGTTTTGTCAATCACAAGTCCATAGGGGACCGCTGGCGTTGAACCTGAGCCACCTTGTGTTGATAGACGAGCAGTTTAAGCATTTGACAATGAATTCACCACGATATAGGCTATAAGTGGCATAAAAAGGCATGGCAGCATTATTTATTGGTATCCTTGCGTTACAGCTCTAGACTTGCGACAAGCTTAGATAGCACATGCGCTATCAAGTGAAGAATTTGGATCATAGGTTTGCTTCCTCATCACTGCAATACACTAAAGATAGTAATGACA
Organism: Deroplatys truncata; assembly: GCA_030765065.1. NCBI lineage: Eukaryota > Metazoa > Arthropoda > Insecta > Mantodea > Mantidae > Deroplatys > Deroplatys truncata. The sequence goes on from CM060980.1 coordinate 99,944,285, forward strand.
AATTCATTATTTACTTTGTTGAACAAAATATAAACTGCATAACCAAAATGTCACTCAGAATGTCCGTCCATAGGTATTACTACCTATACATTCCTACATCTGTATGCTTCAGCATTAACCTCTCTGTTTATGAAATTCTCCATCCGCCAAGTTCGTGTGCCCCATTTTCATTTGAATCCCCGAATTTAGCTTTCAGAGCCATTACAAGGTGAATACCGCGTAAAATTAGCAACCAAAGAAACCCCCTTTCATAATTCGTATGCCATTAATCATCTGGGAGGACCAAAGCACAGGTGAGGGGAAAATATCTTTCTTACCTGACATCGCAACATTCCTGACATCGCTTCGCAACACACAAAATACTGCTGTACGGTGGCAAAGTGGCTGAGGGAGTGCAAAGGTAATCGCGAGTTACCTTCTCATCACTCCAATCATAGAAGCTGGAGCACTTTAAATCGTAACGAGGTGAGATTCTACATCCATCCCTCCCACCCTCATCTGTACGTCCATTTTTTCGTGAAGTCTAATCATTCTTTTACTCGCCATTCTTCATCATCTATTGCCATAGCTACCAACGAAAACTAAAAGCATTGAACTTTTAGATTGAAGTTTATTATGCTAAAGTTTCCGGGGTCTTCCTACATTTTTTCTTCTCCAGAATTGCAATTTAACATTTTTAAAAGAGCGCGATTTTGTTATGTTGTAGGAAAATTGTACTATTTGTAACTGGGCAGTTCCACATGCATATCTTCACCACCTTCTAACATTTCACTCTGAACTTCAACAAAGAAAGTGCTCTCGACATGAAGCGCTGAACTTTTATTTCTGCTGAAAAGTTTACGAACTTTGTTGAAGACTGTATTCCGCTATGAGTCTCAACATATATATTTCTTTCAGGAGTTTATTGAAGTCCATTCTTATGCACCAGTGTAACTTAGGATGTGCTGATAATCCTGGGTACTTAATGAAGAGGAATTCCGATAATCATGTCAAATGCTGCACCTGAGGCGTTCAGGAGCTCATCTGATATGTTGAGCAATAACCCAAAATTTTCGCATACATTCAGTAAGTATTCATTTACCTTGCGAATATATAATACCTAAGACAATTACAACCAAATCATGTGAGCTGCCAACAAGTGAAGGCCATGACTAGCGTAGTCTCGCTTATCTATTTGGAGAATAGATGAATATTTTCTTCAACAGGGACATTACGATTTAAACCTGCTAACTGGTTTGGTGGTCAAGGTCATCTTGGGATTTCTGTGTTTGAATTATGAACCTGCCGTGGAAATTTGTTCCTAGTTGGGTGTAGGTGGCGATATCTCCCTCACCCAAATACCAATACCTTTTACTTTAAAAAGTATACTTACCTCTCTGTGCGGGAGGAGGTGAGTAAGCTACCTTCGCGCACCTTGCCTATAGCAGAATGCAAAAAAAAAAAAAAAAAAAAAAAACCGCTCTTGGACGACGGCCTAGCCCTCTGCTTCCTGCTCTGAAGTTTGTAACTGAGGGCACCATGGGAATTTTTCTTTATTACCACCAATCGCATAGTGACCGCGGCCTGCTTAGATTATGTATGTGCCTTCAACTTTTGTACCCATATCCATCTCCTTTTGACTGACTTAGCTACGTGAGAACAGCCCAGCTTGGGATGCTGCCATGCAAGAGAATCCTTGAAGGTCTTGAAAACCATGGGAGATGTTAGATTAAAGAAATTTTAGATAATGTAATTATAGCAAGTGTATCAATGAAAATCTACAATTTGACACATTTAAAACAAAATTTAAAAGTCGTATTCCTTAATATATTTAGAGCCCTGTTGTAATTTTAAAGAGATGTAGATCGCTCTAATATTGTGACAGTAGATAAAATCGTATAACATATCTAAATATTCTTTGGATAGACACAATATTTTAAGGCTTTATACTGCCTTTAACCACAGCAACAATAAAGTCGAATTTCTGGGGGAAAATCATTCCAGTATCTACATAAATAATTAGCAAAGACATCAAGGGCTCAAGGTCGTTTAGTAAAGTTCCATCGCCACGGTGATATTTTATCTCTCATCCGGTGTAGTAGAACACAGCAAAACACAAGGATGCAGTGTAGTCACACCTCAATTTTCCAAGCTTCTGCCCGTTCCCACGACGATTCTGAAACAACCACAGTAAACTGTCAAGACCTCACTTAATGCAGAGATGCTTTTAGGAAAAATGTGACGATGTTGTAAGTGCCTTGTGTATGTGTGAGCCAGGTGCATGTGGAAAGAGAGGTGACCAGTTTTAGAAAACGAGGTGTGTTGGGTGTGTGTGTGTGTGTGTGTGTGTACGCGCGCGCGTGTTTTCCGGAGTTCTCATGGGCGGAGATGTTGGGGAACTCGATGATGTCTATCTCCTCGTCTTGGCATTGGTCGCTCCTGCAGTGTTAAACTCCTCCCCGCTACTGGTTTGCCCGTTTGGTTGGTTGATTTTCTTTGGACTCGGTGTGTGCTTCTTGCAGCGTCGCGTCATAATAATGATAATAATAATAATAGTAATAGCAGCAGCATAGCTTTCCGTCCGGCTCGGCCCGTAATGATGTCTTGGTTGTACGCTCTGATGGCTCATGTAATTGCCCCCTCGTTTTCTGAACTCGCCTAGAGAGCAACACAACAAAATGGTGGCCGATTTTGGCCACATCGTCGTCGTCACCGCCATGCATTATTCTTCAAGATTGCGTATTTCATCGTGTTCCTTTCTTTCTTTGCTACTGTCTTTCCCATGCCTCCATTATAGCACATTTTCAACAATCATGCTGAGCTGTCACTTCCTAACCTTCTATTTGTCGTCGTGTCAATTTTATTTACGTCTTAAATGTCACTGTAGCCTTATACGTAAAGCGACACATAGCACAATATGCCCATTTTTAGAAACCGGGTCCTGTATGTTTCGAAAACCTTATGCTGAAAATCTCAAGTGTTCCTAGCTTTGTAACAATGTGTATTTGTATTCTGCTGTATCACAGAGGTACGCAAAATACACAAATCTAATTTCCATTTATGACACTCCACGTTATGAGTTGAGTAAAGCAATGTAAAAACTAACCGGAGACATCCAGTAAAGTACACAGTTGCTCTTAAAATGTTAAGATAATGGGTGTTTGGACTTCAACCTCGCTGAAATTAAGCCTGTACGAGTCTTCGGTATTTCCCTGCCTCCTAGCCTGAATGGATGATAAAGTTCTGGTTGATAAACCACAAACACGTATGGAAGCTTAAAACTCCAAATTTAATGCCTGCTTCCATAATGCGCACCTCAACAAATGCCTTCTGGAAATATTAAGCGATTAACTTCGTAAGAATAGGTACATTACGTTTCACTTGCAAGAAAACAATAACAAAGTTATAAATTTGATCTCCTAGAGAGAAAAATAACTAAATAGTGTAGGAAATGCATAGTATTCGAATGGAGTATGCTAAATTGCCCTACTTTCAGATGGCCTAAGTCACTCTCTTTTAACAATACGTGGAAGTGAGAAAAGCTAATTTCACAAGATTATCAGATCTGGCTAAAATTGGAAGTTAACATTTCTCAAGTTCTTCAAGTACGCATTTTACATGTAGAACTATGGCAAACACGATCTAAGTTCACAATTTCCAAACATCGAATTTAACTGCTACTTTCTCTACTACTACGTAGAGTAAATAGGGGAAGTACCTATTGCATTCCACCCAAAAATTCGATACCGAGATTTCATCGGAAACACATGTTTTGAGGCGCCCTGAATCCAAATAAAGCATTTTGGAAACATGTCGGTGTGTGTGTCTATGAACATCATAACTCAAAAACGAAAAGTCAGATAAATACCACACTTGATATTTAAGTTTAGTATCTTCCAAGAATGCGATACGAAGGTTTTTAAGAAAATCCCCCACCCCCAACTACCCTTTACATGGAACACTTTTTGGAAACTTTGATTTTCTAACGATTTTGATTAAAATACTTTATATGAAATACATTTATGATAAATGAAATGTATATTTTGAATTTTCTGGGAGCAGCCATTCTCTCCTTCCTCTTCATTCGGAAGGAATTTTGTATAATGTTGTATAACTTGTTAACATTAAGCGGTAGACGAAAACGTACCATACAAAAAAGTGTAGATCTCTTTAAAACACACAGTTTACTTAAAATAAGGTTTTGTTGCGGCATAAGGCGTTTTTGAGATATCCATTATTAAAGGCTCGAATTGGTCAATCCTTATTCTTTCAAAGTTCCAACGATGTTCAGTTGTTACTCGCGACTGCATGGAAGCAATGTGGAATTTTAACACCAGCCTATAGCGTCCAGTTCTTAAACATTTGACTATCATTGTTCTCTTTGTATTCATAACGAAATGTGTAATATAATTATTTTTTGCAAAGGCTTACTTGAATTAAATGTAGTCGATATAAAAATAAGCTTTAGTAAGAATAGTTTGTATATGCACCCACTAGTAAAGGTAGAAAGTAGAGAAAGTCATGTGAATGTATCATATTAGATTTTGCTAACTAGCATTTAAATCTCCATGTGTTACCCAACTTGCTACTATGACGATGGGAAAGGTTAATTCAGTTAGTATATTAATAATAATTTGCAGCAATCAATTATTTGACTAAGTGAATAAATGAATTAAAGTGCGTAATAAAACTACAAACTTTCTGAAAATGCTCTGAGTGCATTTTGCGTGGATATCCTATAATTACCTAACGAATTTATGCTGGACTCTAAATGACCTTTAAATTAGTCTTTCAAATGGTTTTGTGTTGTTCTCATTAACTAGAACAACATATATTTAAACAAGCTCTTGTATGATAGAAATAATTATAACCTTTTGCTTCCAAATCGATGTTTCAGCACAAATAATTTTACAGTCATGCATATGATTATACACATTCTACAATAGGGCTTAAGTTGGAGTGTTTCTCTGCGTAAACACGTAAGTATGTGCATTGGGCTCTGCAGATATATAAGGTTTCTTCTTTTCATAGCGAAAACATTTAACGTGATATTCTAAAACGATAACAGTGAAACCAGAGCATAGAAAGTCATATGAACAAGAATTAGTGTTTCAATTGTTAGAGAGAGTCGATTGTTTTGCTAAGCGACATTTAATCTTAACTAAACATTTTTCTGAGGTAATCAATGAGCGCTACTTAAAGAAACAGAATTAAAATATGTTCCAGCTAAATAGTTTCCTGTGAATGTACATAAAGTTAAAAGTTTCTGAAGCAGGTACTGTAGCAGAAAGCCAAACAACAGAAACAGAGCAGAGGTAAATTTCTGACAGTTGGTTCAGCACGTTTAATGATACTCGTATATCGAATGTTGCGATAGCTTGCTGTCAGCAGTGGTCCTTCAATGTCCATAGTCTACCTGACCATGCTTCAAATGTTTTCCCTGCAACATCATGAAAAGGTTACAACAAATTCTTTGTTTTTAAGCCGCTTCCTAAGTAAACATTAGACGAAATCCACCAAGGAGATTTTAGCATTAGAATGAAATTAATGTGTGATTCTGGATTAATATCCAACTCGCCTAACTTATGCATAAAAGTCCGATCTTTGAAGATCCCTTCTTGAACTTTCTTTAAGAACAGACATTTCTTTATTTATTGTGTGTACAATAATGTAAGAAATAATTAGCTTTGATTCAATAAATGACTAAATCTACTCTTTAAGTAGGTATATAAACTATATAAATACATAATGTAGATCTTAAAAGTGGCATTTATTACAATGAATATTATCTATTTTTCAATAAGCACGTATTATTTTAATATATATTATTCCTTAAAGACACATTTACATGCTTAAACATGAATTTTTAAATTCTACATCATTTAAAACAAACATGGCTGTTTACTCTGGTGTATCTCTATTTTCAACCAGTTTTAGATGAAAGAAAGCACCAAATTATGCATAGAATGACTTCAAAGTGATTTCAAAGTATTAACATTTAAAATTTTCAAAATTAAACGTGTTTCTCTCCGATAAATTTCAAATACACGCTCTACAAATCTTGTGTTTGAAGAGTAGAAGACTAGCGTTGATTCGAAAATAATGTCCACCAGCTGCCTTTGTTTCCTTGCCACTAGAAAATAAAACAAAAATAAAGTAGGTAATGCTTCTCATGTGGCCGAACTCTTGGTGAGGTCCAAACCGCAAGTCACCATCTCGTCACCTGTGTTACTAAGGCTTCATACAACACCGTCCGTCACCGGAGATGTCACTTTTATTTCTGGGAAATTAAAATGACAGCTGGTTAGCCAAGAAATTTGGAGTTGCCGTAATGGGCGTCCGTGATTCAAGCCTAAGCTTTCGCTCGAAGTGTCAAGGATTCCATTTTTTCCCAGCATGGGCGATGGTGTCATCCCCTTTCTCTTTGTGTTTGGAGACACCCAGAGGGCATTTTTAGAAAAATCTGACGCGTTACATTTACACGAATTCTCTACCAACTGTCGTTTACTTGTATGTAATTTCTACAAATTATTTTTATGAAAACTCATTTTTCTATCTATTTCATGTTAATCGAGATAAACCTTTTCGAAATAGATTCATTATACATTTCGATCTAGATACAACGGGAATAAATATACCGAATCGATAATCAGATGTTTAAAAGTAAGACTCTCTATGCTGGCCTTGAAATTCCATAATCTTCCAATGACATCGCGAGAAACAACCTAATAGTTAAAGCACATTAAAAAGTGACAAAGTACTGAAAAATTCAAACCAATAATACCTAACGGATATTTCGGAAACGCTGATGCCACAGGAAGTTATTTCAAATAATAGTAGATAAGTTCTAAAGATATCTACATTTTTTGTATACTGTTTTTACTTTCTCTACCACATACCTAGTAGGGAGAGAAGGTATTGCATTCCACCCAAAAATTAGATATAGAAATTTCCCGGAAATACATGTTTTGAGGCTCCCTGAATACAAAAAAAACACTTTTAGAATAAGGTCCGTGTAACTAAAAAAACGAAAAGAGGATCAACACCAAACTTGCTATTTAGGTTCAGTTCTTTCAAAGAAGCAACATGTAATTAAAAAAAAATCCCTCGCCCCAAACTACCCTTCGAAATTTTTTATTTTCTTAAAACTGGCTCTAACGATTTTTGTTAAAATACAACATCTTAAAGATATTTACATGAAAAATAATTTGTATATCTTGTTTTCTGTGAATAGTCTTTGAAGTCCTTTTCAGAAAGAAACTTTGTTTGTTCTTGTATAAATGGTAAACGTTAAGCGACAGACGAGAACGCACTACGCAAGAAATGTAGATCTCTTTAAAACACACAATTAATTTAAATAACTTTTTGTGACTTCAGAAATTTCCGTTATCAATGATTCGAATTGTTCAGTACTTAAGCCCTTCTTTTAAAGTCGTGTCAACATTCAGTTGTTGCTCATGATTGCATGGAAACAGTATGGAGCTTTACGGCCAGCATATAGCGTCCAGTTCTTAAACATTTGACTATCGCTGTTCCCTTTGTATCTATAACGAAATGTGCAATGTAACTATTTCTGCAAAGGTTTATTTGGATTAAAATTTAGTAAGACTAGTTTGTATACCCATTAATAAACGATAGAGGGTAGAGAAAGTCATGTGAATGTATCACATCAAATTTTTTTGTCTATCACTTCTAAACCTTTACCAGTTTATACAGAACTATACAAGATCCCTTCCTAATGAAGTGGATTCTCAAGCTATTCTCAGAAAATTCAAGATATGTATACCTATGCATTTCATTTTCCATACAAATGTCTTAAATATGTGCTATTTTCATCAAAATCGTTACCACCATTTTTAAGAAAATCAAAACTAACGAAAACTTTTCTATGTAAAGGGTAGTTTGGGATGGTGGATTTTCTTGAAATATTGGTTTCACGTCCTTGGATAATGTTGAACTTAAATTCCAGTTGGTATTTAACCGACTTACTTTTTTGAGTTATGCTGTTTACAGACAGAAGGACATACACAAACATGTAGACAGAGAAAGATAGAGATTCCTAAAAATAGTTTTTTTTTTATTCAGGGAGCCTCTTAATGTGTACTTCGGTAACGAATTTTTGGGTGAAATGCAATACTTCCTCTACTTATTGTAGTAAGTAGTAGAGAAAATAAATATCCACAAACAATTAAAGACATACTTCTCGCAAAATTCAGAAAAGGTACAAACGATATGCCACTCATTTTTAAGATGCTATAAATGCAAAACTTTCAACAAACCGCGTTTCATGCCACTTCTTTGTTAAGAGGCTGTAGGTCGGACGTGCCTCTGTTGCTCGGGATAGGTGCCGCAGTCAAAGTAACCCTCATAAGCCTGTATGGTCAGGAAAGAATGGCAAGTTTTAACACTTATTTCAAGCGACATATCGTTTGAACATTTTTCAAACTTTGCAGCAACTATACAAAGCGCAATTGATTTATCAAAATACAGCGAAAAATTTATATCATGGGTATTAAGAATAGCAAATAAACGCATCTTATTTTAAGTATTGCAATACAGCCGAATGCCAAAATCAGTAGGGAACCATTAAGAAAAAGCCGTAATTACAATGTATCTTTGAAAAACTGTCATTATTTCGTATTTTCTGCTTTAATTTCGCACAGTTATTTCTGTTAGACTAAGCACTTTTTCTCCGAACAGCTTTTACAATCAGCTCCGAAAATTTTGATAACGTCGCAAAAACAAAATATTAGCATAATTTAGTCATATCAGTAAGTTTTACCAACACTGATGCCTCAGCTATGCCAAAATCTCACAAATAATTATATTGTGAAACATATTACCTTGGTAAAATATAATATGCCTCTGATTGCTATAAAACCACATCGTTCATCTTAGGGATATGAGTCTCAGAAATTGAGTGGAATAGCCCATCTGGAAAAATATAAGCGAAGTGAACGCATAATAGTTTGAGTGACGTTCCGAAAAATACGTAGTAATTTGAAGTATAACCCTTTAAGGAAGAAAACTGAAAAAATAACTTGCAATATAGTATCTCCATTAACTACGATAGAGATTTTTTCGTATCGTGGAATACTAATCCCTTAGGTGTTTATAAAACATTTATAACTAAAGTACCACTTTAAATGGGTATAATTACTCTTTTAAGATTTTAAAGCATAGTAAAGAATTTTCGTTCAGTACTACTTGAACTTCCCACATGTATTAGCATCACATATATTAACATTAATCCCTATGCATTGCTTTTTAATTTCTCTATCACGTACATAGTGGGTAGAAAAGGTATTGCACCCCACCCAAAAATTCGACACTGAGACTTCACCGGAAATATATGTTTTGAGACCCTCTGAATTAAAAAAAAGCATTTTTGGAAACATATGCGTGTGCGTGTCTGTGAAGAGCATAACTCAAAAACGAAAAGTCGATAAATACCAAACTTGGTAATTAAGTTCAGTCCTCCAAGGAGGCGACACGAAGATTTTAAGGAAATCCACTCATCCCAAACTACCGTTTACAAGGTACATTTTTCAAGAATTTTGATTCTCTAAAAAAAATGGCTTTAACGATTTTGATTCATATGCCATAGGTATATGAAAGACATTAACATGGCAAATAAAATGTATATCTTGAATTTTCTGGGAATAGCCTAGGAAGTCCTCTTCATTCGGAAGGAATTTCGTATAATTTTGTATAACTGGTAAACGTTAAGCGACAGACGAAACCACGCTTTGTGTCATAAGCCGTTTCTGAAATATCGTTATTAAAGGTTCGAATTGTTCAATACTTCGTCATTATTTTTAAATACCATTGGTTTTCAGTTGTTTCTCGCGATTGCATGAAAACAGTATGGAATTTTAAGCCCAAAATATTATATACCGTCCAGTTCTTCGCATTTATAACAAAATGTGTAATGTAGCTATTTCAGCAAAGGCTTATTTGGATTAAAGTGTAGTAGATAGAAAAATAAGCTTTTGTAAGAATAGTTTGTATAACCACTAATAAAGATAGAGGGTAGAGAACGTATCAATCAGATATTTTCAATACATTTTAACCTCTTAGCAAACATGAAAGCCACACATAATAGAAATGTAGGTTTCCCATATTTAGAAGTATCAAAATGGAAGATTACTTGTGCTTGCATGTCATGTTAACATGTTTACTAGTTTTTACAGGTTTTATTTTAATTAACTCCAATAATGCCACAATAGTCACTTTTAGTGCCTTGGAATTGGAAACAACCAACACGTAAATGGTATTTACTTCAGAGGCGTAAGAATGTTTCTGTCCATAGGCAAGTTTTAGCTTTATACCAAGCTTTATACATTTAAGTGCATATTGCTGATTCTAAAAGAACTGCTTGTATATCCGCATAAACCGTTTCATTGTACAATAGGAATACAAATTTCTTTCAAAGAAGTATAACATCAAGTTTTAAAACAGACAAAATGAATTAACTTTAATACCTTCGATAAAGGTAGGTTTTACAATATGCGAACTCAATAACAACTAAAGACGGTATGTCAGAAAAGACTAGCCGAGTTCATCTTTTTTATAAGTAAGTAATCAAATATGTCGTATACAAGTATTACACAACGTTAAATGGTAACGAAATAAAACAATGAATGTTCTTTACTTTACGTTATATCTGTGCAAAACTATACTAAGAATTCCATGGATTACTCTCTCTAACTCATTTTAACAAAGAATCGTAATCGGAGGAGAATTTTCTTCGTTCTCAAGTAAATTAAAACTGCGAATGACTTTTACACTCTGTATGTACTTTCAGCAGTGCAATTTTCAGCATATTTGTTTAAACCTGGATGATTTACTGAATGCTCGGTTTTCTGTGGTTAATTTCTCATTTTGGTAGATTTAATACCACTCTTGTGTGATTTACTTATATCGTTTCTGGCTCAAATAATTTTTATAAAGCGTTGTTTTCTTTGGACAGGATTTCTAACACGCTACTTTGAAATTTTGATGATTAAAAGGAAATAAGAAAGGCAATGGATATGAAGTGTCTTATAACGTATAGCTATACTATTTGTAGATGATTATGATAACGTATATTGTTCTAAATTGGGAAAGCTATCCCCTAAATGTAAAAGTTTGTAGAAGGTCATTTCAATCAGGTAAGATTATAAGGACTTTGGAATTCGGCAGGCCACAAGGAAATTAAGTTCTCTTCGAGTAAAGCATGTTATCCAGACCATAAGAATTCATTTAAAAATAATATATGTTTTATATTTTACATTTATTGTAATCCACTGACACTCGTTTTATACTAAACATATGTATTAGATTCTTACTTTTATTTTGAGTTCTACGGTCAGAGATACTAGGTTTATTCTGTTTCTTAAAGCGAATTTGCTATTAAGATAACGTTCATTCAAAATGATATTGTGTTAATTGGCCTAAACTGCTTGTTTAAGCCATTAATCAAGGCTATTACACAGGAATTATCCTTATCTACTGAGTCTGTGTAATTTGTCATTTCATTGCGCCAATTACATTTGAAAGACACGACACGCAATGAATATTGTTATCACTTGTTAATACATGATATATTAAACGAACGCGTCATATTTATGACTATATATATATAGAAAGAAAGAAAGAAAGAAAGAAAGAAAGAAAGAAACAAAGAAAGAAAGAAAGGGGGAAAAACGCATTTGTCGTTCTCAAATTATTCATAATGGAAAATATTTTATCATACTTTGTTCTGATTTACGACGATGTCTTAACTTTTGCAGTTAATCTGCAAGTGCTAACTGGTTGTACTTTTTATTATGCTTTCAACACCTTACTAGAGTCGTCATAAATTTTGCGATATTCTCTCTTTCTCCGCTGTCACATATATTGCATTATAAACATAATTTTTACAGTATTTTAATGGTTCTAGTGACAATTTTTTATTGTTATGTGTGAAGATACAATTATACTTTATCTTTCTGCATCATAAACCATGATCCATTTCCTGCCAGTTTGTTTTAAATTTCGATTTTAACATACCTAATAAAATATCTGTGATTGTCAAATAAATAATATTCAAGCGGTTCAAAATGCCCTTCTTTTACGGTACGTTAGGGTAAATTTAGTTGCAGAGCGAGTCTGGTCAGCTGCCTCTATGCTTCAGAGAGTAGAATGGCCATATCTTGGCTCAGAAGGGTAGTGACTTAAGCTGAAAGGTACAAGTATGACTGCTATACATTTTATAAAATTGAATATTTTATAACTCGGCATCTCAATATGTCCAAATGAAGCAGAACTTTGTATCACTTATATACATTATTTATGCAGTAATGGGGTAACCATTACTTAGCATTATTGTTTTTAAAAATACAATCTTGGTTTCTGCACAACTCTTTAGGTGGATTACTCTAAGCATGTAACACTTTTTTTCTTTTCTTATTGTATTCCCAACAAATACATTTGGTTAATTGCTAAAGTTTTGGAAACCCCGTTATAATAAATTGTTAAGAAATTAATTATAGCTAACATATGAAGATTATGTGGATCGTAAGACACATTAGCAAGCAACGTCATTCCTGCAGCTTTAGTAGTTTTTGAGTTGCATTTGCAAGTTGAGTTTAGGGGATGAAGCTCATAGTTTGATGTTTACATTTCAAGTAGGTATATCTCTAAACATTTGGAAGATAAGCAATTCTTTCACCAAATTAAATAACAAAGTCCATTCTATAAAGAAACGGGGGAAAAACTAAACAATGCCATTTTTTAACTTCTAAAGGAACAGTTGAACATATTTATCTTGAGAATGGAGGAGTTAACCCCATTCACCCTTTCTTACTTTCTACGCGCAGTTGCATTATTCCATGCCAAAAGGAGAGCTGGGCATAAACGAAATTATCAATATATGGAAAATATTCACCCGAGTGTGAATATTTTTTAAAACTAAAAGCGTGGTAATATAAGGCAGGTCAAGGCGACCGTTCAATTGCTCTATTCTCCACCCCCTTCCACATAGGATAGGACATAACAGGCGCACTGGTAATGTGGGGATGTGGCCAGTAGCGTCCACTTGGCCGATTACCTGCCGCTATTATGATTTAAGTTACTCCTCAAATGAGCCACATGGAGCTCGCCAGGATTAGTACACCCCGTTCCATACCGCCAAGATGAGAAAAACGCCATGCCTAAAGCGGGAGTAATTGTACTGTATCACCAGAATAAATGACCAATTACAATGTTTTGCTGTATTTACAATATAGGACATAATATGCAGACTGGCAATAGTGGGGATACAATGCGGCCAGTTAAGTAAACTTGACGATTACGTATCGCAATTGATGCAGTAATTTGTATCATAAATTACTTAAATGTAAAGAGTGATTATAGTATGAATATGCATTTTTATGTGACATTGATTTGAGATGTTTGTTGATTGTAATTATTGTTGGGAAGTAAGTTTATACTGCCTTACTGAAACTGGCAATAATAGCGTGCAATAATGCAGCGAGGGGGTGAGCTGTTTATCATTATTGGAAACGAGGAAGTTACGTAATGTTGGCGCGTTTTTCCTTGAGAATCTTCTGGAACGTTTCCCTAGAGCATATGTATTCATAATTTTCATTGGATATAAAAATAGACGCTAATGTTGGCGCGTTTTATTAGCCAATTGAGTTCAGTTATAATCTTTAGGCATATCTGGGTGAATGAGTATAAAAAGAGTAGGTTAGAGGTAGACCCCGTCAGTTCATCAAAATTCTTTGTATACTACACGTCGCATTCCCGTCAGTTCGTCGAAAGTATTTGCACGGCACACTTCGGATATCAATTTGCAGGTTACGCGTAACAGAGTTATGAAAAATCTCAAGTGTTATAAAGTTAATTATACAAAAAGTTGAAGTACGCGAATTAAGAATTATCAGTAATGAAGTTATTATAACAGTTTCAGTTTGGCGAGTGTCAAGATCAATGTGTAAATGTGATAGTTAACGTGTTCGACAATAAAAGTGTAAAACAAATTTCTTTCATCAGTGTTATGTTTGGATAAAAGATTCCTTTCCGTTTACACAACCTGTATAAAGAGAAGTGCTCGACCCAAGAAAAAGATAATAGCTAGCCGGAGGACAGAGAACCAAATTTAAATAAAGTAACAATAGCATTCTTTCAAACGAACATTAATATTGCCGCAAATTGCTAACACCAGATGGAGCTAACAAACCTAACAAATGAATCACGTCACAAGATGGCTTCAACACGTTGAGTAAACACACATACACAAACAACGTGGGTTATACACAAACATTATAAGTAAAACCACTGCAAATTGGCTACCACAACGTGGGGCTACAATAATGTTAAATAAATACAACATAAAAACTACTGCACAATCTGTCGGTCAAATTATTCAGGAATCTCGCTAGGATTAGTGCACTCTGTCCCATACCTCTAAGATGACAAACACCTCATGCCTGTCGTGGAAGTAATACTATGCATCACCGGAATGAGTAATCAATCACAGTTTTCTGCTCTATTTACACCCCTGTATGCAATCTCCCAATAGTTTGTCCTCTCTTGTTCTTCTCGCTTACTCATTCTAAAATAGCTTCGTTTCTATTCTGAATCTCAATTTTATATTCATTCTTATGTAAATACACATACCAGAGGCTTCCCATGGTATTTTCCATTTCGTCGCAACTTCTAAAGTTTCAGAACTATACTATGCCACACTCTACTTACCTACTCTCTTCCTTTGCTTCTTTCACTATTGGTACTTGACGTTCATTTCAAGCATTTCAAGTTGTCCATTTATCCCACTCCACATCTTGAGTTCGCAAATGTATCTTATTTGTGTTTATTCCAATAATCATAACGTTTGTCTTTTCCTATTTTCTCTACTACCCACCTACAATAGATATGAGGAAGTATCTATTGTCAAAAACTTTTACACCGGGATTTCACATTTTGGGATCCCTGAACCCCAAAAAATCATTTTGAAAAAAATGTCTGTGTATGCGTGCGCTCCTATCCATACATTTATCTGCATATGAGCAGCATAATTAAAAAACGAAACGTCGGTTATATACCAAATTTCAGTTCAGCATCTTCCAAGGATTTGACATGAAGATTTTCAGAAGTGTCATTCTACCCTATACTCTTTACACGGAAAATGTTTGTTATTTTTATTTTTTCAAAAACAGCCTTAAAGATTTGGATTAAAATGTCATATGTGATATATTGACATAATAAAGAAAATGCATACCTATCTATATGTTTTTTTTGGGGGAGGGGGGTAAATATCCTTTGAACTTCCCTTTATTTGACTGAACTTGGTTTAGTTTTGTATAACAAAAGAAGAATTTTGAACACATTAGAATACACAGTTAGTGTCACATATTTTTCGTATCCTTAGCCGTTTACCAAATATTCATTGTTACAAGTTTAGATCTTCCAAGCGTCACCTAACGAACAGAAAGTTTTCTTTTTTGAATATCGCAAGAGATTGTTACCAAGCAGAAACATTTCAATGCTGTTTCTACATGTTAAAACCTTCTTCCTTAGCTTGAAACAATTCTTAGTAAAAAATATACAGTGTTAGGCAAAAGCACGTGTGCAATAACGAAATCTAATTTACATATAGCATTAGAATATTCACATGTGACTATCCAACTGTTGGTCTTCACCATTTACACACTGTTATATTCTAGATTTGTCACTCAAGCGAAATTCACTTCTCAGTTTTTTATTTATAACAATATTTTGGCATGACTCATTAATGAACTGAATTGTGTCATATGAAGTACGTGGTCTTTTTGCATAAACCTTATCTTTAAGAACATTCTTAAGATCCGGAGATCTAGGTGGCCTTCGTTCTATTCACTATGTGGCAATTCTTCGGCTAGAAAGTTTAGCACAATTCATACTTAGCAGGAGCTCTATCTTGCTGAAAATAAAACTCATCATTGTGTTGTCCTCCCATAATATTAAATGTATAATCGTATACCTACCTACAGTGGACCTACGTTTACCCTCCCCTGCATTCTGAGTAACGTAGTGAAGATAGAACAGTCTCTTTTATATGAATATATATAATGGATAAATATAAATTTGTCATTGGTACGATATCTCGTGTGAATGCATCAAAGCAGATAGGTTTATTTTCTCTACCACCTACGTATAGTAGGTACTAATCGGCCACGATATGAGTGTGTTCGGTGGGAAAAGCAACTAAACAAGAAGAGGAAGGTGCATCGAAAAGACAGTCACGTAAAGAAAACATTCCAGTTCCAAGTTACATTTACTAATTAGGCTGAAGCGTACAAAAGTAGTATTGTTTTCACTGTGTGTGACTGTACATGGGACATTACATCTAAATCGTCGAAATAGAAGGAAAATCGACCTTGCATTTTTTAAACGAAACGAAACTTTTTGTAATTGTAGAGAAGCCCGATACAATGCTTTATGCAAACTTATAAGCTTTAGAACTTTATAGTTTTTCAATTAAAATTGTTCAAGTTTATTGTATCTTCCTAAAATTTCCAACTTCAGGCTATTATAACTCTGAGACCTTTAAATCTAATTATTTAAATCCAGCTTTATTTTGATTCCCTAAATTTTAATTTCATACTGATAAGCATACATGTGCTTCTTATTTTTATTTAAGTGAAGAAATTTCTACTTTTTCTAGTGTAGGCGGTTACGGATTAAGAAAAATAATTTTATTGTATATGGTAAGATTTCGTAATTTACATACAATTAAAGATATATTTTACTATAATAGTTGTTGATAAGGTTTCATTTAAAATAATTAAAGGAATAAAGTATTTACGCGCCTTATGGTCGCTCTCGCGCGTTTGTTTTGAACTAAAGGTCAAGCAAGCTGCTGTACATGGTTAAACAATGAGAACGCTACAGTATACGGTTCTGAGTATTTGTCACAGATTCATAGACCGCTTGGTGCTCATCGCATCATCTACGTAAATCGCTGCGTTTATTTTATGTTGTATAACTACAAACACCCAAACATAACCTCTTCACCAACATTGCCGACTTCTCTTAATAACACTATGGATTATTCTCAATCTAATAATATTTTAGTTTTATATGAATACGAAGACGCTTAATATAAGTAAAAACTGTATATAGATTTCTGTGAATATTATAAAAATAATTAGTATATGCTCTAATGAAATGCAGGCTTTTATCTACAAAATGAGATTTGGTACAATATTCTGAAATAAAGGGTTCAGGAGCTATGCCCACTTAATATGCAACAAAATGAATTAATACGATACGTTTACCGTTCAATAACGTGGCAACCGTTGGGTTTCCTTAGCACCTCATATTAATAGGAAAAGTTACAACACAAACAAAAAATGCCAGGTTTTTCATCGTTCGATTTCACATGGAATGACCGACATTCCCCTATCACCTTGCTGCTCACTCCCCCCCTCTGATTCCTAGCTTTGATGACGTTACGTATTGTCAATAAAGCAGTGGCACCCTCCTCCATGTGCATTCATATCGTGGCCGACTATAGATATTACTCGAGACATTTAGCAATAGCGCTAGTTTTTTTTAGCGCTGTTATCGGGTTTACATGAAAGTAACCTGCATTCCCTACACGCAACAGGGATAGTTGCTACGTTGGCAGAACGGACACCATGCTAAAGATATATGCTCCGGGTAGTAAAAGGAAGCACTATTGCATTCCACCCAAAAATTCGATGTGGAGGTTTCACCAGAAATACACATTTTGAGGCTTCTGAACCCCCCAAAAAATTGTTTTTAGAAATTTGCGTCTGTGATCAGCGTAATTAAAAACTTGACAGTCCGATAAATGCCAAATTTGGTATTTAAGTGGTATTAAGTATCTTCTAAAGATGCGACACATGATTTTGAAGAAAATCCCTCCAACCCAAGCTACCCTTTATACGGAAATATTTAGATAATTTTTATTTTCTCAAAAATGTCTCTAATGATTTTGATTAAAATACCGTATATTTACGACGTTTTCATACAAATGAAGTGTACATCTGGAATTTTCTGGGTATACCCTCTAAAGTCCTCTTAATTCTGAATGATTTTCGTATAACTGGTAAATCGCTAGAGATAGACACATAATTTGAAACCTCCTTGTGATTTAGCGGAAAAAATGCGAGTCAGTTGGGGCGTTTAACGTCGTGCCGGTATGTAACCGGAAGATCGTGGCTCAAATCTGGGCTATGGCATTGGAATGTGAGTTTGATTCTACCTTTCCATTATTGGATATAAATAAGACAACATTTTCTTTTAAATATTTGTTCAAATTGCTTTACGTTGCTCGGTAGTGTTTACATAGATGCTAGACGGCTCCGTCTCTTCAAGAGCAATCACGCGCTTTAGAGGGAAACGACCCCATTACGGCCGTAGATATGCTGTTGTTACCTTTCCATTAATGGAACGATTATCGAATTGAAGAGTTTCAGCTAATCGATTGAAATGTTTAATCGATCGACAGCCCACTTGCTCACCGAGAAAGAAACAAAAAAGAAAAAAAAAGAGCTAGTAATGATAGGGTTTTGAAATGAACCTCGACCTTCATCCCTGCTAGGATAGTCACTTCAACAAAAATTTGGTCGGCAGGAAAGAGAACGGCTGTTTTTTTGAATAAGCGCTCTGCGATATTATCACCTCAAAAGGAATTGTTTCACAAAAAGCAATATCATTAGCGATCTTCATTACCAGCGCTATTATTGGTAATTTCATTGATAGCTTCACTCTTAAGCAGATTGTGTATAATAAGAAAGAACCTGGGACTCGGTTCCGTCCGGAGTTCTCATATTGAAAACTATTCAACTGTAGCTTTCCACACGCGTTTATGAGCTTTACGTGCTTACAACACAGTGGTATGTTGAACTATTAGGATCCTGGGCGAAATGTATGCCTGCGTATAGAGGGTGTTAAATAAATGACTAATAATTTAGAGTAAAATTACATTGTACCCAAAAACTCAAGCAAGCATTAACATTCATGCTTATAGAGTGTTTAAAATATATAAATGGGGCAGTAGTTACAAAATATATCTATAATTCTGAAATAGTTTATTCAGATTTCTAAAATTTTACTTTGGATTTATTTATAATACTTATAATGTTATAATTTGAAGATTTATTCACCGAGCAGGATGGTTCATATCCTCCTCCATCGCTATACTAGGCATTGGGCTGATCACCCACCCTGAACATGCTATGATCCAAAGTTTGCTTGTACCTCGATAAGCTACTGACCCAAAGCATTGACTTGTAAGCCCTTGGGAGTGTAAGTCCTACAAGAAGGAGGGTAATCAGTGAAAGAAGAAGAATAATATTTCTTCAGATATACAGCGTGTGCACCCTCAGTGCGCAAGATAAATTATATAGCAATATAGTGTTCCTCAAAGCTTGTATTTCTATCTACAACATGAAACAAGACAATGGTGACTTAGCACTTAAAAATGTATGACGAAATATTATAATACTTTAATTGGAAAATGGTTAGTGCTACAACAGATTTTATTAGATATAAACTGCATATTTTAAGAGAATCTGCATTCTTCCAACAGCAAAGTTTTTCCAAATTCATAAGAATGTATAGGACTTCACGTGCCATTCACAGAAAATTTCCCAAATATATGAGTATATTTAGATATTGATAAAAATATTTTAAAAATTGGAGTAGCTTGTGAAAAAATAAAAATAACGAAAATTTCTACATAATATAAACATTTATATCAGATGGGAGAATTGAATGAAGATCTTCGTGTTGGGTGCATAAAATATGCTTGCCTGAATATGAGGATTAGTATTGATTCTAGTTTTCGTTTCTAAATATACTATTCATACATGCTTGGACTTTTTTTTAAAAATGTGTTTTCGAGGCCATCGAACTTTTGAGAGGAATACAATATTTCTTCTATCAACGCTATCAACTATCTTAGCAAAGCAGTAGGCAGTAGAGAAAGAAGAAAACATATTAGGTTACAGTAACTGCGGGAATAACCAGTATTATTCTGTTGACACCCTCTGTATATTGGAGGCTGCAGTTTTTGCAAACGATGTACATAATATTAGGTGCCATATATCCAACGAATGCAGTATTTTACATTTTAAAAATCTTCAATCATTTGCCTTCAGTTATTGAATTTTAAACATATTAATTAATTATTTTTAAACGTACCTATTTGTTCACAACACTACTTACAAGCAAATATTAATAAAATGTATCAACTACAAGTCTGCTTCCATGTGTAATTTAAAATCGCGTAATAATAACATGAACATTATAAATTAATATTTAAGAAATCCCATGGGAATGCTCCCATAGCCTTTATGTTGCCCATTTTACACATTTTGCTTTTTCAAGGTGAAATAACATTAATTTTACATTTTTGGTATAAAAGACATTATTAACGTCAAGTTACTGTGTTTTAAAAGTTTTCGTTTCCCTTGGAAATAAAAACCAATTGTTGACAAAAGATACACAGGCGTGTTAAGAAAATGATATCATTAAAGTTGGCGCTTGTTCTTTGTTTGGAAACGCCACATTTGTGGATTTTACTCGCATTTAAAGTTTATATTACCTTTATCATAAGCATAGCTAAAGCTGTACTTAAGGATATAATAGTGACTGGTAACTGCACAAGTATACATGAATAGACCAACTTTGGGGGCTTTTCTACCATCTCTAAGTGTTTAATATCGCTTTCAAATCAAAATCGCGTTCTGCTATTAAAACTGTCCCTGCTTAAAAATATCTCCAGTTCCCCCCTCTCTCTTTTCGTCATAGCAGTAGTTATTACTCTATGTAATAATGTGAGGAAACTGAAATATACACTATCAGAATATGACGAGAAGATGAGAACTGCTTTTAAAAAAATCATTTTATATAATTCAGCTTGATTCACTGAAAACATCACTTATTTTAAAATACACTTAGACTTTTAAGCGGAGTCGTCAAGCCTATCTCATTGATGTTCAATTAACTGTGTTAAAGATCAGTTTTCTCAGAACCCACATGACAGAAATGTGACATTTTCACTTGATGTTTATTCATTTCCTCTTAATAGACTCATTTATTTTGATGTTAAAGTCCTGATTGAAAAAAAAGTTTTTTTTTGTAATCCTCTAAAAGTTTCAGTAAAATTTCGGACATTTTATTTTTAAAAAAATAAACTATTTCAGTAACTCCAGCTAAACCATTTCTACATGATGATGGAATTGCTTTTACTATGTGGTAAATGTTTTATGCAAGTCACGTTGTGGTTTCAGAGAAAACGGATGTTGAAAAATGTAGTTTTGAACAATTTCACATTTAAAGTATAAATGTCCATAAAACTCATTAATCATAATTTCTTAGAAATTAAATTTGAATGGTAAATATTTGAATATTTTAATGGACCAAACACCAAATTAAAGAATTAACCATCTTTTCATAAAATGCAAAATATATTTTTTTTCTTTTTTGTTTCATGACTCCCCTTAAAACTCACTTTTTGAGCAGTTAATATGTTCCTGATATTTTTAATCAATGAAATTATTGAGTAATGTTTGTTACCGATAATTGTTAATGTGTTAACATACCTTTCTAGTTAATTCTTCGTGTATATTATGTAAATAATATTGGAAAATGTAGAAAAAGCGTTAAAAGTAATGAAGTAATCCTTCGGTTGTTAATTAGGCGCCTTCCTCATCCAAGTGTATGCAATTATAATAGGAATGCCCTCGTGTACCTGCAAGGAAGGACTTTATATTGCCAGGTCGTTGCTCCAGAAATTTTGTCTTATGGATATCAAAATTCACTTGGAGGGGAAGTGGAAACTTTTGGGCCACAAAATTACTTTTCATCGACTATAAATATCTAAACTGAGAATATATTCACCACATCTCGTCTCTAGAATAAACCAAGGGTACAATGACCTTTCTGGCATAAACAGATCAAACAGAGGTTGTGGATCAAGATCCTTTCAGTTTCACGGTTTCATGACCCCAGTTCCTTGTGTATGTGTCACCGATTGTATAAAGAACTCTCTGGCGGAGAAGTTCACGTTCAATGCGGTCTGCGGTTTTCTTCTGCCAAAAGAAAATTATTTTACATCATCGAAATATCGGTTCACGGACTGGTAGCTTCATGGCAAACTCGATATTCGATACGCGCAATGGTCAGGGTACAAAATGGCATAACTATGAAACAATTTCTTTTCCCAAGCTGGATCATTGTTTTTGATGCAGAGATGCAGATTAAATCTTGAAGCGAATCTTCGTTTTTGTGATCATAAATCTGGAACGGTTGGGTAGACAGTTCTAATGGTACATGTCTTGGAATGTTTTATAACAGTTTTTAGGTTATCCAAACAGACCGCAGGTTTAGATAGAAAATGTAGTAGAGTAGAATATTTGCATATAATATTTTCAAGTTTAACTTCATCAACGCTGAAGTTTTACTGTTCATTGTAAGTTGAGGTTACGAAGCAAATAATTACAAAATATCAGTTTTTTTAGAATTAAATATTCACTTTTAATGTTGACACCATTTCCTGATGCAAACGGGTGGTATCCAACCGTCACAATGACTTATACATATTCAATAAAGCCCCCCCCCCAAAAAAAAAAAATGTGCCGAACAAAACGCACCACCAATCAAATGGGTCAAAACCCAACGCTTACTGTTTTGTAAGAGAGCCTTAAACTAAACCAAAGTCCTCTAAATATAATTTTATTGATATGCCTTATTACAGTGAAAGCAGAAGAATTGGAAATGTTTGTTTCACTGATGGATGCTAAAGAAACGTTAAGTGTTATCTAGCGGAATTTTCTGAATATGAAAATATGAGTTTCTACACATGTTAAAATACATAAAGATAAAGACAGCAATAGCTGTTTATCGGTTTTCCACAGTTGCAGCCCTCTTACATTAGCGTTGTGAAAAGAAGAAGGGAAAACAAGAAGTTAAAGCAAACTAATTTATTAGAAATAAAAGAACGTATGCAAATGGGTGAAAAATATTCGTGTATGCTAAAAGCCAAAGTCAAATATAAGCACATAGAGGCACATGCTTTTCCTACAAAACGATTATAAAGTGTAGTCGTAAATAGTCTTAGACATTTCGGGAAACTTCTGTTTGATAATACAGGGAAATTAAATCTCTTTCTGCAAAATATTTTTGAAGTTGAGTTTTACATGATTGATATCATTCTTATAAGGTATTTTTGGCAACAGAAAATTACATATAAGACAAAGGAAGATACTTGAAGTAGATGCTGTTGAATAAATGAAGCCTCCTACTCAATGAAACAAATTTAATGAAATTTTTATTTTGACATTATGTTTGTAGGAGTTTAAGTTCTCTGTGTACAGCATTTCATGGTTGTATGAATCAATTAACAGTCCATATACACTGCCGTTTGTGAAAATTGCAACACTAAGGAGGAAACGCATGAATTCAATGAATTTAATACCAGGTTAGGTATATGACAAGTAACAGATGATAAACTTTTCAAATCTATACATGGCCTTTGAGCCCTAATATTCAGTATTTAGTGTGGCCTCCATGCGCTGCAATTAGAGCTGCTATACGCCATGGCATTGAATCAAAAAGGTTCTGAATAAGTTCCTGAGGGATTTCCCTCCATGCAGTTTGTATTCGAGCCCACAAATCCGTGACACTGGTTACTGGAGAACCGTGACGCACCAGGTGCCGACCAACCATATCCCAGACATGCTCGATGGGCGGCATGTCAGGCGAACGTGCAGGCCAGGGAAGCAATGGTACCAGTCGCTCTTCGAAGAAGGCTTGTACATTCCTTGCAATATGTGGCCGGGCATTGTCCTGTTGAAATGTGGCCTGTGCAGATGCCTGAAATAGGGGGAGTACCTCAGGCTCTACAACCACCGTTAAATACCGGTTGCTGTTCAAGGTGCCCTCAATTCGTAGGAGGCAAAATCGATTGTTGTAACCAATGGCGGCCCAAACCATCACACCTGGTGTTTGTCCGTTATGCCGCTCAACAATGCAGCCCTCCAGGTTGCACTCACCACGGTACCGCTGGACACGTATGCGGCCATCACTGTAGGGCACGTTGAAGCGGGATTCGTCCGAAAAGACTACATTTTGCCACTCAGCACCCCAGTGATGGCGTTCACGTGCACATTGCAGTCGGAGGAGCTTGTGGTTTCTGGACAATGGAAGCCGACGTAATGGCATGCATGCAACCAGTCCAACCTGCAGCAGACGGCGACGAACCGTTGATGCAGACAAGTTCACACCTGTTGCAGTGCTCCAGCATCGAGCCAACATTGTGGATGAAACTGTACGGTCTGTTATGGCCATGCGAATAAGATGATGGTCATCCCGTGCTGTGGTCATGTTCCGTGGTCCAGTGCCCGCTCTTCGCTGCGTACGACCTTCATCTATCCAATGCTTCCACACACGCATCACTGTCGTAGCAGCATGCCCTGTACGAACCGAAATGTCACGGTATGGCAAACTCGCTTCCCGGAGAATGATCATCCTGCCCCGTTCGAACTCACCCACATGCCGATATGGCTTCCTTTGACGTCGACGAGGCATCTTGGCACCCACTTTATTATTTCCACCTTGTTTGACAGCTCTGTACTGACTTGGGCGCAACACTCACCTTGTCGGACTGACATGAGAGGGTTCTACTCGGCCTACGTGTACCCCATCTCTCTGCAAATCTAATCACTTATTGCTTGCACACTCTTCTACGCTTCCAACAAGTTTGGAGTTATTCGGGAAATACTTTCTTGGTGTTGCAATTTTCACAAACGGCAGTGCATATTCTTATTCAAAATTAAAACGAGGGTTTCAATTTTCATTGCTCATTTTCACCCATTGTGTTATTTGTTATTGGAAAACATTTTCTCTTTTTTACGATAGGGTTTAGAATTTTAATGTAATGTCTTCAGTTCCCCCTTTCTTCTGAAAAAGTGATCAATATCTCAGTGCAGCATTCTTTATTTAATATTTTAATATTTATATTCTTTATTGTCGCTTCAACTTTAAAGTCATATCGCGACTACTTTAGAATACGGAACATGATTACAATGAAAATACATTATTTTAAACAGTAATAGTACATACAACATTAAATTCTCGAGATAGGTGTGTTACACATTGTTATACAATTTTGTCGCTTTCATAAAGTTTAAAGTTCTTTGTTGTGCTAAATTTAGGGCGTCTGGTAGGCTGTTGGGGATGTCACATCTTTCTCTGTGTTGTACATAGCTAAGGCAGGCAGTAACGAGATGATGAACTGTGAGGTTGGATCTGCAGAGGTCGCACACATGATGAAGGTCACGGTTGAGGAGACGTTTCTGCGTTATAGAAGTATGTCCAATACGTAATCGAGTTAATACAACTTGGTCTTTGCGGTTGGAATGTTATTCTGATTTTGCTGTTCGTACCAAAATTTCAATTTGATCCCTCAATATTTACTGGAGTATTAAAAAGTATACCATCTAGGAAAACTATTAAAATTATTTTAAATTCTAGTACGTGTATTATAATAATATTCAGTCACTGATCTACCACAACATTTTACTATTTTCTTAAAGGTTTACAGGAAAAATAAAGCCTGCGTTTAGGCTGTGTTAAAGTATTATAATTGTAAAATCTTTCTGGACACATTTATTTCTGTATGGACATGTACTCTTAAGGATTAGAGCAAAGCGATAATCTCCTTCAGTATTAAGATGCACAATTGATTTTGGTTTTTCCACGAAACTGCTCAGCATGTGTAAAGTTTCGTAAAAAGGGGATACAGAATGAAGTTTTAAATTTCAGCTATTGGAAAGTTTAAGAACTCTCTTTCTCTCTCTCTGTATTATTACATAAGCACATATTTGCAAAATGTTCTATGATATTATCGAAATTAATGACACATAATTTGAAAAAAACCAATTGATGGTCAGTTGCAGAAACCTTGTTCTCAAGGAAGTTCGTCTAAGAAATTAAATAGTAAGAAGAAGAGAAAGAAAAATAAAAGAGGAAGAAGAAGAAGAAGAAGATCTCGCAAATTAGAGATGGAAGACTGAAGGATGAAGTCAAACAGAACCCAAGGGCAAGAAACAGCTATATAAGGTAGTTATTTTTATATCCGTGATCTGCACGCCTTCCTTCTTAACAACAAAATAATACATTTTCTTTGTGGATGCGCGACCCATGTTTTAATAATATGCTACTGGATGGTCACGTATGTGGCTGAAGCATTGCACGTCCAGACACAAACTATTTATTTTACAATGGTCATGTGAACGTGTACATTCAGAGCGATCTGGACTATTGATTTGTCCCACACTGCCATTCCAAATGTCGAATTACTTGTACATATTCAGTTTCCGGCTTTGTTCTGGTGGGCCCCCTTGGGGTTAGCTTTCATTGTGAGTAAAACTATAATAAGCCGAGCAGGGTGGCACAGGCGATAACGTAATTTTTCCCGGGTCGTCAGGCGAATGCTGGAGTGGTTTCTTTCATCCCCCGAATTTCCTGTCCCTCCATTTCGTTCCATTAATCATTTCATTCATCCTTCACCCTGTTTGATCCGTTTCAGGGTTGGAAGAGTTGGCGATGATGCTTCGGTGTAGCGTGGCAGGAAAAGGGATGCTCTCTGGAAAATTTCTCCGTCCCTCGGTTTTCGGCTGATTGGCAGAGTATAAGGACCGCCCCTTAGGGGGGTGCGTAGGACCCTGTGTGGCTCGAGCTTCTCGTTCTGCTTGTCCGATTGCCGCAGCGTCTCAATCTGGAAACTGTAGGAACCCTATTATTGCTGTGCCGTCACGCATTATTCCGGCCGCCCGGTGTCTCCTCCACCTCATTCCTCTCATCCGAGGGCACCCCCTCGTGGGGCATCCTCATTCGTGGTTTGGTGCCGAATCCCCTCCGCTTCGCAATCCAAAACAATAATAATATACTCGTATGTAACAATTACATGATTGTTTTCTGTTACTATTATTAATTTATTTATTTATTTATTTTCGTATCTATTGCACAAATTATATAAAAGCGCATGGGTTTACAAACAGAAAGTATTGCATAAATTGCATACGGTTATTTACTTTCTTTGTCACTTGCCTATAGTAGGTAACAGGAAGTACTGTATTCCACCCAAAAATTTGACGTCAAGTTTTCAACGAAAATACATGTTTTGAGGTCCACTAAACCCAAAAAATCATTTATTAGAAAAAGGTCCGTGTGTGTGAACAACATAACTTAAAAACGAGAAGTCGGTTAAACACCAAACCTAGCATTTAATTGGAGCATCTTTCAAGGATAAGACAGGAAGATTTTCAAGACAATCTCGTCAAACCAAATTATCCTTTACATGAAATATTGTTCATTTTTAATTTTTTCATAATTGTTTCCAACGATTTTGATTAAAGTACCCCATGT
Organism: Deroplatys truncata; assembly: GCA_030765065.1. Lineage (NCBI taxonomy): Eukaryota > Metazoa > Arthropoda > Insecta > Mantodea > Mantidae > Deroplatys > Deroplatys truncata. The sequence continues at coordinate 99,971,675 of CM060980.1, forward strand.
TTAAAACATTTGCATCCTCTTCATTCCGAATGACTGTTGTTCAATTGTAAGCCGTAAAAGACAGGCAAAATCTTAACAAAGAAAAATGTAGATATCGTTAACACATAAAACTTATGTAAATTTTTTTTGCGTTAACCATTTCCGAGGTATTCTTTGTTATTAGTTTCAATTTTCGGATAAGTTTTTTTCAAGTGGTAAGTCTTTCGTTTATTTTCTCTTTCTTTCTTTCTTTTTTTCTTTTTCGCGAACCCTCAAAGAGCATGGAATTTCATAACCATCACATAGCCACCCGCTTTTTAAAAACCTGATTATCGCTTTAGCCTACCCTATCCTTATATCCACTACGAAATGTATAATGAAAGTTTATCTCGATTAATAGGAAGTAGATAAAAGAATAAGCTTTTGTAATATAGTTTGTACTCGTAGACGTGAGTAGAGTCAATTATGGGAACACATCAGTTTTTTTTAAATGGAGACGAATATTTCTGGAGTACCTGAGTAATATTAGGAGAATATCAATACCTACAAATGGAGAGAACACCACGCGCTACAATTACAACAATAAAGTGTAATAATTGTTACCGAAAGAAACCTGGAAGGTGAGGCAGTATTTTTAACACTTGAATTATATAATATATATATATATATATATATATATTCAATAACAGCCCGCCTTGAAGCAATATGTATGTAATAATGTGTAAAAATGTATGTAACAGTCATTGCAAATGCTTATATTATTGTAAACATGTTCAATAATGTTATCTGAATACATTAGGTAATTTAATAGTGTAAGAGCTGTGAGAATAATAAGTTTAACGTTGCTAACAATGAGGTCACAGTGAGGTAACCTTGAGGCAATAATGAGTTTGAGAGTTTAAATGCTACTAGTCATGGTTAGAGCAACGATAATGTAAATGTTGTGACAGTTTAAAATTAGCCAATCAACAGCCAGAAAAAAGCTTTAATTAAATGCAGGTATTCTATTGGACAAAGGATTAGCCAATCAGAGATTTGAAATACAGAAGCTTACGGGTTTGAACGGTTGAAATATGTTCAGTTACCTCCAGACCTTGATAGTGACCGGATGGAGGATGTGTTCTCTAAAGAAATATTACGTATTCGTGTGAATCGTAAAATAAGTAAACGCGTTAACAAAGTGCAAGTATTAAGTAAAAAGTATCTCACAGCTCTTAATATCAGTGTAGTTCTATTTAATTTGTGTCAAGGATAAATACAAAGAAGTGAATTTAAACTTAAAATCTGTGTAAGCCTACATTCTTGTCGCACCAGGCCCTGTCTAAGAGATACGTGACTCTAAAACAATACTGACGCAGCCGAGGCAAAAACAAACATAAATAATATCTATAGAACCAGGTTAATAAGAAAGTTAAAAAAATATTTGTTAAAGTTGGAGCGTAACAACAAAAATACATCTCCAAATCAGCTTTTTCATACGTAGTAGTATATTACGTAACAAACAATCTTCTTTAACATTGACATCCATACGTGGAGTTGAATAAACAACGTAAACTCCAACGTAAAGACAATAACTACTTCAAGTTTAGTTTCCCAAGTGTGGAGCTAAACAAATAAATAAATAAATAAATAAACTCCCAAGAACAATAACAACTTCAAGTTGGCTCCCATACGTGGGGCATATAACTTCTTCAAAGGATCCAAGAAAAGATGGCGGGATAGTTCTGACAGAGTATTTGCATGGAGCTGGAATTGCCCTTTAATGATGCTTATTCACACAAAAACTCAGCCTGATATGCTAAAACCTTCTCCGATTCTTTTGAATCTTTTGACGTCTGCCTCCAATACATAATTAAGCGACATAGAGAGTAATAACGAAAAATGTTTCTCGTAAAGGTTATTTGGGTTAGAGAATTCTTTGAACTTGTATATTCTTTGAACTTGTATCCTTGAAAGGCGTCTGATTCAAGAACCCACCATGTTATTTATTCGGTTCTCTTGCAGAATTCGAAATATAATCTACATCATGAGATGGAGATATCTTTGCAGAGTGAATAGCAGGACGTGCACTGCAGATTCTTAATGCTCCTTATGTTGTACCATTGGGAAGGAAGGAGGAGAATATGTAATTACATGAAAATCCGGGTTCTAGGTTTAACAATACGTCTATGTTGTTCTAGAGCAGTACGTGACAAAGAGTACGGCGCGTTTGTATGGTTATTATAACATTGCATCATTGTGAATGAACGCAAGAAATTAAGGATATCCCCATAATGATACTAATAATGTTAATAACAGTGCACTCGGAAGGATCTGATGGGACTTTCACAGTTAGACTTAATCACAACTCTATGAGAACAAGACGGTCATGTTGGTATGCTAGTGGGCGTTTCTGGTATTTAGCTTGAAATTCAAGGTGAATGGAGATGGATTGTTTTCCATTGCAACCTTTAATTGCTCCCAATAGTATGTACTAAAGTGAAGGAAGCAACTCCTTAAAAAGTCCGACTGTAAAAGTCGACGACTTATCTGTTACCACTCATAGGGATTCTGAAAGCTATTTATAAAACTAATTAAAAGCTTGTTTCACAAAAATTCCAGTGAGTTCAGAGACTAGTGCTTATCTATGGTATGCAGTTGTTAAAGTACTTAAAGTTTAATGTATACTTCTTTTGCGTTTATTGCCTCTTAGGATTTATATTGTCGAGTTAAACACACTTCGCAATGTGACCGCACAGATCGCTTGATTCGCAGTATTTTATCTTGTACAGTGTGAGTCGTATCAATGAGTTACAATTGCCTGGATACTCGCAAAAAACGGGCTAACCATTACTTTATCAGAAGACAGCAAAGTCAACCTTTGCAAATGCCAATAAAACAAATCCCACGTAGATTCTAGCACACATAGGGATGAAATATCAGTTTAGCCGTCTTACACAGTTACGTCATCTGTGCGGCTTCCTATCTAAAGTCCCAAGTGAGCCTAATTTTGCTATAATAAAACAAAATATGTTTTTAATAAACTGTCGTAATCTACCTCATAACTAAGCCTCGGAAGTTGTGACCTTGCGAGCCTAAGCGACCGCTATTTAATGTCATCAAAAATTTCTGAGGTTCTGTCACAGAGGTTACGTCGTGTTAGCGTTGTTTACGTAATTGACCGCAGAGCACACCGGGTCCTAGGTTGCGAGCTTTACTTATCAGTCATCACGCAGACATCAAGTTTAGCAGAATTCAGAGAGCATGTATTGCAATTTATGTAGCAGATCGAAGTATGTATCGTAATTTTTTTTAAAAAATTATGTTTAGTCCGTTTTTTGCGTGCAAACATTCAATTTTTTCTTGGAGTTCGTATAAACATGAAGTTAATGATCTCTGTATTTTAGGAAGAATATATAATGGTACCACTATCCATTTACTGATACTTGCGCAGTGATTATTTTATAATATAGTATGCAACAATTAATTCGGCAGTGAGTTTTTGTGTCTAAAACCTAATGGACATTAGATTCCTTGATTAAAGCTTACTGGTATTTCCAACAGAGTTCGGTGTGCACAATGTTTCAGTCAAGCCAAAACTTTCTCCTTTGTGACAAAGCTGGAGGCAGGTGGCAAGAGAGCGGAAAACATTTGAGGTGCAATGTCTCAAGCCTGTAATGGAAGATGTTCGAGAAGGTTTATTGAGCTCACCAAAGATGCTGGTACTCCTATCAAGCCAAGAGACAAGCAATTCATTTACCGTGACAACAAAGAAATCGTCCATATAACCAGGCTTGGAAAGTGAGTGCGTTATCATAATATGTAAAAATGATTTTCCTACAGGTATTCTTCAGCTCAGAAATGACTGCTGTAGTTATCGGAGATTGAAATAGTAAAGGTTCATAAGGATCGCCTTGTGATTAGGAAACCCTTGCAGCAGTTAGTTAAGTCACTGGAGATAAAGATTGGTTGATCATTTAGTCGATGGTTTCAGATATGATTCGTATTGACCTTCAGGATCAAATACGTTTCTTACTAACTGCTGGTCACATTAGATCTTGTGCCATTTCCCTGCATCTTTAGGACAATGGTTACAATACTAATTGAGGTAGTAGAATATTACGATGCAATTGATTAGCGAAGATCTGTTAACCACGTTAGTATGCAGAATTAATTGTTTAAAAGACGACTAATAGTAGGAAGTATGGGGAATATGGTATGCCGATTCAATTTCGGCAAAGTTCAGATCAAGATATGAGAACGTCTATGATGTATACTGTCCCAAGTTTGGAAGATAGAGCAGCTCCTTGGAGTTCTTAGAAGTTTAAAGAAAGTGATAATAATGCCGTTATTAACGTTCAAGAAATGTTGACATTATACAATGCTATTGATTGAAGAATTTATTACACTCAAACTGAACAAGTTTTCATAAAGAACAGCACTTCTTTTGTTTAAAGAAAGTGGATAATAATGCTATTACAATGCTCAAGAACTGTTCATATTCTACAGTGCTGTTAACTGAAGACTGTGTTTGCAGTTCCACTTATTACACTCATAAGTGGACAAGTTTTCATAAAGATACAGTCTTTCTTTTGTTTCCGTAGCAACCAGAGAATAACTGGTAAATTCAAATTCTGGCAGATGTAAACAGTGGTATTAATTACGATAAAAGGGCACGATCTTAAAAAAAGTAAATTATATTACGCTGAATAAAGGAAAACTATCTTAAATTATTACTGAAAGTTGAAGAAAAGACCCAGAATTTGTGCTGCTAAAACAATTGATCCGTAAACACAGGAAAATTACTAAATATGGAATATAAATTATATTTAGTACCTTCTTAGACAAAATTCAAGGTATGTATGTGTTCTTCGAGTATGGGGTGTACTATTTACTTAATTTAGTATCATGATGTTTTGTTTACGAATATCGTTAATATCCACATAGAATTTGAGGCAGTATTTTAATATCTGAATAATTTCAATTGTATTTTATACTAAGTAAATTCAATAACAGCCCGCCTTGAAACAATATGTATGTAATAATTATTTGAATTGTCTGTAACAGTCATTGCAAATGCTTATTTTTATTATAAACATATTTTAATAATGTTATGTGAATACATCATATACTTTAATAATGCAAGAGCTGTGAGAATAATAAGTTTTAAGTTGCTAACAATGAGTAATAATGAGGTAGCATTGTGGCAATAATGTGTTTGGAGTTTGAAATGTACTGGGCATACCACGCCCTACCTAAGATACATGACTCTAAAGTAAGACTGACGCGGCCGAGGCAAATTCAAACATAAGTAATATTACGTAAGCATCAAATTCAAACCGGCGCCCAAAGCGTGTTACAAACTACATAAAGCAACTATTATTACATAAAACAATTCTTCAAGTTTACGTAAAAACATATATTACGTAACAACACACTTCTTCAAGTTAGCTTCCAAGCGTGTAGCTAACAACAACAGTAAAACTTCAACAGTAGAAGAAAACAACCAACTTCAAATTGGCTCCCGTACGTGGGGCAGTTATACGTAATTTATTACGTGCACCAAATCACCAACTTCAAATTGAATTTTAAAACTTAGGAAAGACTACAACAATTGGTGTTAAAAAGTTCTCTTAATGTGAAATACCATCTACGAAATAATTGCGCTGCAAAACAATAATTGTAGAAATTTATAGTTCCTGCTGTTTCATGAAGATGAAGCCAAAACATTATTTCTTTATGGTTTCGCAATAATTATGTTTAAAAAACTAATCAAACATTGCAGTTTCCGCTCCAGAGATTAACATTGACATCAAATGCTGTGGATCTGTTCCTCTTGTGTAATTCAACTGGAATTCCAGCATCGTCTTCAATCGTTTGGGCCTGAACCAATAAAACACTATTCCTTATAAGAGCAATGATATCTTAAAAAGTAGGTTACCTAATAAGTAGCAGATTTATGTTTTCAACAATATTTATATCATCTCTTATTCTAAATCATATGGCAGTGAAACATTAAAGGCTTCCATGTTAAGAATGACGTGTGTATCTGTAAAAAGTGTCCGGTGCGTTAAGAAGTTAATAACAAGCGCAGATAGGCTATCTGATCGCGAAGGCTGAAGTATACAAGGGCTGTGAAACTTAAAGCCTCAACCACATTGGCGGTGTCAGTGTCAATTCTTAGTAGGGATAGGAGCATTAGGAAAATGTTCAGTGCTTGGTTCCCTTCTTATGGCTTTTGTTTCATTTCTTTAATTTACATTCTTCGGAAAAATAGAATCATCATAGGTTTATAGAGCTTATCCCAAAGACAAAAGCTCAACAAAACCAAAAGTGACTTGTCATTGCATTACACTAATAACTTAGCGAATAACAGCTTGCTATGCAAATACAGAGGCGTCGAAAGACAGTAGCGTTTACAGAGGATTACCTAACTTGCGCCTCCATGTTACTGTCTCATTGAACATTCTAGTATATTACTTTTTGGTACGGAGGAATTTCTGAGGCCAGTTCATTGTGTAAGGTTAACACCACATTCTCGATATGTTTCTATTCATAAGGGCAGGTATCGCAACCGAATCTACAGGTGTTCTACAGAGGAGTCCATTCAGACAGTGCTGAAACACGCAGAGCAACGGGCTCAACCCTCTTGACCCTGTTAGCTATAGAACCATGGTGAGACACTATCGTCTACTGAAACCCAAGATTTCCTTCCAGTTTATTGGGTGAGGTGCAGGAACTGATTCCTGGGGGTATATACTACAGATGATGTGTTATAAAACTTTAATTCAGTGTCTTTTCTTCTGTTTTATTTTTGCAGTAATTTCATGCATTCCTATTATACTTCCTTTGGTCTCTTCCTGAGGAAACCTATGTTAACATCTTTGTACCTACGTACTAGATAGGCTTTCTCATTTTATTTTCTGAAATGGATCCTTCTAAATCCAACCTTTATTGTTCCCTCTATGGCAGCGCGAAAAGTGGAATGGTCTATTAAGGATGAGGTTCCATGAGGGCATAGTGACTCGTGACGTCAACGATAACCATGAAAAGCTAAAAGGAATCCCGAAAACCGGCAGAAGAGGCTCTGTTTGTGATGCTCAGGTTTGTGGATTGAGGCTAAGGACCAGCAATTCTATGCAGAATGATGCCTTTTGGCTACACATGATAAGTAAATCGAACTTACAGTTGAATTTTGCAATTAAAAGTTCCTCTGTAGAATGTGACAGCCTAAGGAGCATAGGACATTCGTTCAGTTCCGTGTCCATATGGAATTATTCTAAAGCAGGAAGGTATGGAATTGCATAATATTATCAATCTCTTATTGTACTACTTGGTACACTAATAGACTACGCTGTCTTAAAACAGGGTTCAATGATGTTGCTGAAACAACAGTTTTTAAGTTAGTTGGTTTTGCATCCAGTATATTGTATGCACATTCAGAGAATATATTCAGAGTGATTTGTAGTTATGTCCTACAGCATTTCTTTTAAGTAATTTGAAACCACTGGATTACTAGCCCGGTGTTTTCTGGGTGCGCAGATGGGAGTATGTAACTTGGAGAACTATTCATTTAGATGTAATCAAATCGAAAGCACGATACGGATAATGGTCCAACATCTCATTGCTATAAATGAAATGTAGGCAGTGCATGAAATCTAAGAGACATCTTCCTGAACCTGATTGCTCAAAGGACTTAATAATAACCCACCAGAAGTAGGCAAACACTGAAAATGTCCTATAAGACTGAATATGTTCCAACATAAGTAAATTTTAATCCAAAATTTTAGGCACTCCAAGCCTGCGTTTTGCAGCAGAAAACTCGGCTGGCAGTATGCAGTATCTCACACCAGCTTGGAAGATTGCAAACTACAGGGCATGCTAGACAGCATCAGTGCTGCTACTGCGGGACCTTTTATTACTATTTACACCAGTGTCAGCCAATTCATTCCTCTATGAGTTAGTCTCTTCTTGGTTACGAGAAGTGTATGGCAGGTGAGGTAAAGGGAAAGGTGAAGTCATTGTTATCGAAGCAACAGTGGAATAAAGGAAACGTGATTATGAGACACACAGTCTGCGCTTGCTTTCCCTTTGCACCTCTTGCCTCACAGTAATTTGAGTTAGCTGACCTGATCTACACTAGTGTACATCTGGCGTAGAAATTTCGTGTAAGAGTTTTAAGGACATTTTGTTGACATAGTCTGCATGGAAGGTCCACTAAACGTTTACACCTTTCCTCCTAAATGATTCTCCTAGGTTAGTTTCACCTCAAAAGTGACCCCATTCCATTACGTATTCTTTAAACAATAGAATCAGCAAGTGTAGGAATTTCTAAGTATTAAAACCAGGACGAAAGGAAATGAAGCTGCACTATTCCTGGACTAAACACAGTGACGTCACGGGTTATAAACCACCCCTATCCCTCGTATAGTCTGTTGGCGTTTTGCAGACAACACTTACAAGATCGTGTTTACCTGCCCCTCGGTGACTCGTGGACGCTGTCTTTTTTTTACATTCTTTGTATTGAATTATGGTTTGAATATAGATAATTTGAAGCCAACTGCTTAGAATTCCTATGCCTAGTTGTCAGTAATTAAAATGGTTTATATGTAGTTAGGACATCCTTGTAGCAGTTTGTCAGGACTGTGTAGATAAAACTTGGTCAAAACCATTGAGTCGATAGGTTCAAATATGATTTATATTTATCTTCAGAATGAAATCTTTGTACCAAATTATGATTAAATAGAATCTTATACCATTTTCTTGAATCTTTAGAAAAGTGTTGCAGTATACTTACATAAAGGAAAGAAATGCAATTGATTATCGAAGATCTGTTAACACAGTTAAAGGGCTAATATCGCTTCATGATGAATGAAGAATTAACTAATGTGGAAGAGAGGAAGAATGAAGAATAGGGTATATCGATATAAGTCCGATGTGGTAGAGAATAGATTATGAGAAATCCTAAGTCAAGTTGTGAAGTGGCTAAATACAAATATTATCCCGAACTCGGAAGAAAGAGCTTTCCCTTTCTGATAAAACAGGTTTTAGAAGCGCTAACCCATTATTTCCGGCATAACAGAATGTACCTGAAATTTAACACTAGGTATATTCAGGGTCTTGTTTACAACCCACGTAGCATTGAAGCTGTGAAAATAACAAGTCTGCCCGAGAGAGCGCTGTCAAATGGGGGAAGGGCGGCTTGGTTTGCCAAGCAGTATAGACAGCAGCAGCAGACGTGGCCTGGAGCGTCAGTGTCACATGAGGCGCGTGCAGGCCGTATTTTAACTGAAGGCCCTGTATGAGTAATAGTACGTGGTAGTGGCCAATGCTAGTTGTGGATGAATATATTAACTCGATCCGGGGTTCCTCGGTCTTGCTCCGGGTGAAAAATCTCACACGAAGAAGCTTAAAGTTCCTCAACTTTACTGCGTGTTGAGGGCGCGGTGGGTGGAATGCGAAACAAAAGCGAGCCGGTTCTGATTATTGTATTTAATGACGCCTTGCTCGTAACTCCGCAAATCGTAAACGGGTCTAAGAGGCGTAGAGAGACAATTAAGAGAAAACTTTGCAGTCTGCGCTGCGGCGTCTCTCTTGCTTCAACTGAGAATTTGTTTCCACAGTTGGCATTCCTAGAATCGTGAACTCGTAACTTGTACCGTTAATACGGATTAAGTGCGTTTTATCTGCAATAAATTGCATTAGCCCATCAGCATTCTAAGCACAAATTAAGTCATTTCACCCTCCGAAGTTGACACTCCTTTCATACCGGCCACTTAATGGTTATAATTACACTGCATTCTAATACCAACCAAAACATTACATTTGTACCTTAGGTAGAGGGCTCTTATACAGATATCCTGAGATAGAAAACAAGAACCAATTTTTTCAAACTGAATGTTATAGTAAGAAGCTTAAAAACTGTGTGAATGCCATGTTGTAAAACTCGTTAAGCTGTGAAACGGAGTCATAAATGACACCTGCATTCTGTAAGATTCCTATTTCGATAGTTTGGTGACGGGAGTTTTTCTTTAATTAGGCTTATTGCCTATCCTTCCTAGTAGTATGAGTGCATCTGACTTCATCTTTTAAAAATAAAATGAATATAATCCGACGATTGTAAGCAACTGTAAACGACTGATTATTATCATTACTGACGAACAGATTTGTAATCTTAGGGCCGATTGAAGGGAATGCAATGCTTTCAGGTTACTTTCTCACTTAGTGGACTGCGTGTGTATGGTGTCCAGTAGATAGGAGTGAAGTAGTTTATATATCCTAGTGCAGTTAACCTGTGTTTTCGGTTCCAAAGTTTACAAGTGAGTCCTTGCTGCTATATATACAGGGTTATTAAAAAATAAGGAACTGACTTTAAATATTTATTTCTAATGAACGACAATATATGGCGACACATGTCATACATCACTGAATAGAGAAAAGTTCAAAATTGTATTGTTATGCGAGGACGACCAATGCTTTTCCGTTTGCATACGCAACCATCTTCTACAAATTTATTGTATCAATTGTAAATTTTTTATGACCAGGAGGCTCCTTGTTGAACTTACAACGAAATGCACGCTACAATGAAACAATGGATTCACTCTCTGCATAATGCAGCACACAAAACAATTTTTCCTGTGGCGTCGCCATTTTTTCGTAAAGAAACACAGCGCCGCTGTAGGCACTGAATGGAACTAATGGGTGGGGCTTAAACCTTTGAACTTTCCTCTATCCAATGATGTTTCGTATGTGTCGCTATCTATTGTCGTTCATTAAAAACAAATATTTAAAATCTATTCCTTCTTTTTTAGTAACCCTGTATTTAATGACAACAAGCTCCAGATATATCAGAAATAAGTCGACAAATTCTCTTCAAACGCTTACATACAACGTTTCTATCGCCTAAATGCAATCGTGGCTCTCCATGTAAACTGCCCTTAATTTTACACCGATATTTCTATAGGTTATTCAAAAACAAGAAGCAAATATCAACATTTTATTCAATGAAACTATGAAAGACAGAAATTCATTCTGCATGTCACTGGAACGTTTTCAGTTTTATGATCATTGAGCCTGTATGCTTTTAACAAGTACACCATTTGTGTTGCACGAAACATGGAAGTAGTTGAACATTTCTTGCCAACGCGTAAAACATTTTGTTCTGGTTGCCGAACATTTGCATGTGACATTAATATAGACACTGCTGTTTGTTGAAGCTTCCGCAGTAGTGATTTTTTGCTCTTAACAATAGATTCACCGTAAACTAAAATATACAGGATTATTTTTCCTGTGCTCAAAATTTTTCTATAAACAACCAGTAGGGGAAAGGTCCCTAATTTGAACCGCCTCTTAAATTGAACTGCTCCGATATTTTCCAAACTATTCGACAGATGTCACCAAAATCCTAGCAGAAGCGTAGCGTGTACAACTATGAATGCTTGGAGTTGTTGAATTTGCATTCTGAGCCGTAATTTCAGTTGTATGAAGTATTGTGTGTTTTTGGTGCTTTAGAAGTAATATTTGACTCATCTAGCTAAGCTTATACGACTAATTAGGCAAGTTTGAGTTTATCTACATATATTGCATGTTATGAAGTGTTTATTTAGCAACAATATTAATGCATACATTTGTTCAAGCTGCGTCTCTCCTAGTCACATAGATCCTAAAGCTTCCAAAATGGCCTGGCTCGCAAATTGAACCACTATTAGAACCCTATATTTAACTAGCCCAATTTAGGAAACCTATTGAAGTTCTAGGATTGCTCAACTGCGATTGGTATATATTGTGAATAAATATGAATATATTAAGTTAAAAAAAGCATGTTAAAAACGGTGGCTCACATGAATATGTGAATGTGAATTGTCTGAAATTATGGAGATGATCCAGTGTATAAGTTGTAAGATATGGCTTCACCAAAAGTGTGCTAAAGTTAGTGCTAAGAAGAAAGTGTTTTAATGTGAAGGCTGTGTATAATTGAACTCTTTTGTATGAGAGTAAAAATTAGTAAAAACTCTATACTTGCAAATAATACCTATTCCAAAAACCAAGTGATTGTCATTATATAAAAGTTCAAAATGTTCAAGGAAATTGCTATTCTTATCAGGATTTTGGACTCTACTTTTGTTGCTAATAGCATATTTGTTTTGAATGTACAATAAAATATGTGTATTTTGTATTAATAAAAATACTTTTATACTTAAAAGTATGTGGTTCATTTTAAGACACGAGTGGTTCAATTTAAGGAGCACGTTCCTAATTTGAACCGATTTACACCATCTCACTTTTTAAATGTTTGTACTTGATAATTATATTAATTTTAAATTGTGTTGAGGATATTCATAGCGCAAGGATCTGTCACTTTAACGCTTGTGTTTCTGAAAATTTTGATTTGAAATTATAATTATTATTTACTATTTAGGCGTAAGTGGTTCAATATATGAACCTTTCCCCTACTATTTTATGTCACTGAACGGAAGTTCCACAACTACTTCGAATAGTTGTGTATGATACAGGTGTTAAAAGTGGAGTTTGATTTTTCCAGTAGGAAAGTTTTAGGAACAAAGCTGAAACGGAGTGTAACAATCCTACAAAAATTCACTCTTAAGATGTCTTGCAATATATTATTTTTAGACAGTCCTAAATATTAAATTATAAAGTTCCAAGCGGAAATTGTGTGGAAATAGCAATATACATTTGGACATGCACAATGGTGAGCTCTAGTCTGTTATTTAGCCTTAGTTGTTGTTTCACATCCATGATGTTGACAACATGATGACTTGCACAATCATAGCATTCTGTAGTATAGAGAAGGCTGTGGCAAAAGTACATCAATGGAATAAACATAACAATAATTTATAATATTTTTTCGGCTGGAAATTTTCAAATTTCCGTTTTAAGTATGCTGTAAGTTAATGTCTTAGCCACCCTTTTTTACATTAAGCCACAGCTTAATCATAAAATAATTTTCCCACAACGTTAAATATTTCCATATTTTGCGCATTTCTTGAAAATATTTCAAGCATTTTTGCTGTAATTATTTTGTATTTCCTTTTTACCTTGCACCATTGAAGTATGCACCATTCTTGTATACACTATTGTACTGTTCCCTCGACTTCTTTGGTATGAATTCCAACATTATTCTCTCCCCTGTTTTCAAAGTTCCTTCTGGTTCTGCCGAATCATTTTCCGAGTCATTCAAATGATCGTTTAATGCAGTTTTATGAATATGTTTTTGCACTTGAGTGTTATAATCAGGCATAGGAGTTTCCAAAAAAATTAAATTGACTTTTATTTATGGACGCTCTACAACTACTATGGTTCTCAGCGTCCCATTCTATATTGGGCGTGAAAGTACGAATTTCCAAGCATTAAAGGCAGGACGAAAGGAAATTAGGTTGAATGTTACTGGACTTAATGCAGTAATGTGGCATATAACACACCCCAACCCTCGTGCAATCCGTTGGCGTTTGCAGACAGCACTCAGCCACTCACCAGACCGTATTTTATCGGTCTTGATTACTGTAGTTTACATTCTTTATATTCATAATAATTTGAGTGCTAGCTTGAAGCCAACTGCTTAAGAATTTCTATTCTCGGTTATAGTCTGTTAAAATCCCTACTTTTAATGTCAGCTGTTAAGTTATTAGCTAGTGTTGTGTGGAACGTGTTTCTGACTCTCAGAAATAAAAATCTGCTTTTTTCCAAATACGCCTTCATATTCGGGTTGTTTTATATTGTATGGTGGAGACTAGTCATACAGATCACTAAGGCTATGTTTATCAGCTGCGTTATACTCGTACTGCGTCAATTCTACCTTCTGTTCGTGCTGTAAGCATTAGAGTTTGTGCATTGTGAATCTCAAAAGTAAAAGTTTATTCAAAACATCTATGTTGTTTTAGTTTTTTGTTGTTGCTATCCTTGTCTTGCCATTAGTCCACTGAAATGTCTAGCGGCAAATTTACAGTTGAACAACGAATTTTTATTTTTTACGATGCATACGTAAAAAACGACTAGTAGACAGGTGTAGGTGGTAGGCAGGTTTGTAGACAATTCCAGGAGAAATTTCCTGGCATTCCAGTTCCAGATAGAGAAACTGTTCGACGCCTGGTTAATAAATTTAGGACAATGGGATCGCTAAACCTAAAAAAGCGAAAACGAAATGTTCTAACGAAGGGAAAAATTGACGAAATTGGTGCATCATTCGTTGCACACGAATGTTTATACAAACAATCCCCACACCATGAATGATCAATATAAGAACAAATTATGAAAATTACGCAAGAAGAACTTATGCGTGTAAATTGAAATTTAATCGAAGATGCCAGAAATACTTCAATGCAGTAGGACATCAACACCACTTATAACAATGTTATTTCTCATTACAGTGCATGTTACTATCGCTAGTGAGTAGGTAATGTGGGAGATTTAGAACGGAAAATCCCACAGCGTGAAAGACAATATAGCCAACGCTCTGTATATAGGTACCAAAGACGCGAAGTACTTTACGATAGTGAATGCACTTAAAAACATATTAAAATCATACATTTTAATTCCATATTTTCTGTGCAAAAGTATATTAGCCCTAACAATAGCGAAGATGAAATGCGATTTATTGATAGACCAAATTGACATACATAATTCTCCCTAGTCATAAGTCACCTGTAACTAATCACTGCTTCACGAATTAAGCCTTTGTACGAAAGATTCAGACAAAAGCTTTTGGAGACAGTCACGCACTCTGTATTATATTCACAGTCTAGTGAAGCTCATGGCATGACCACAAAACAACCATACACCTGTTTGATTGCTGGCGTGCGAGAAGAAAATAAACAAAGAATAAAAATGCTAACAGGAATAGCAAGGGAGAAAACAAAAGGACACACTGTTACGCAAGAACGATATATTCCACAGAAGCACTCGAAGGGCATTGAGAAAATTAAATTTCCCGTATCGGAACGAAAGAAAACAAGAAACCTACATTTGCTGCACATAAAACTTACGCAATTACTTAATGCTATTCCACATTCAGGGAAAAGTAGATTATTTTGAATTTACGGTAAATATAAGCGAAAAATTCGTGGAAAAGCTACTATATTATGTTGCATATGGAATTTAAATTTGAAGAAATATGACGGAAGGGAGAAATTGGATTTGATATTAGTAAGGTGATTTTGTAAACTTATGTTAGGTGTTCCTCATTAAACAGCCAATTTAACATTTTAACATAAAAATAATCACAAATTAAAAATTAAATGTTTTCATCCTTAAATTAATAACAAATTCTAATTCATAAATTCCTCTTAAAATTTTTATTTTAAAAAGTTAATCTCTTTTAAAATTAAGAACATAAAATATTTTAATAATCAAACATTAAAAAAATTACAATCTCATAACAGAACTGGGCAAGATCAGTAAAAGGGCTAGTGATGGAAAGAATAATGAAACAACGGTACCATGTTAGTTACGTGTCAGAAGAGAATATTATAAAATGTTGCCTAGGGTACCAAGAAAAACATTTGAATCTTGTCAATTAGCTGACCAAAGTTAAAGATGATCTAGAGAAGAATGGTTTAGGTGATATTGGATTGCAAAACTGGGAAAGGTGAGGGAATTTAAAGTATACCCATTCCAGATATGAAGATATAGATAGATATTGTATTCTGGAATGAATGAGAGGAATTCTTTGATTTGATTTTTAATAAAAATTATTACGAATATAAAAGGACGAATGTAACAAAACGCAGAGAAGGGGTATTGCATGGTTTAGATTAGTGAGTGGAAACTAAAAGGTTTTCGAGGTAATATTATACAGAGCATGTGTCTAATCTGTGGGGATAATGATGACGTAGTCCACATTTTGATGCAATGTAGAAGATCTGATGAATGGAAGTCTTTAGAAGTGTAATGATAAGTCCGGACATTTAGCCAAGTGACAGTGAAATAGCGGAGCAACAAGCATAGCATGATTGTAAATACCTTCTGTGCAGATTTCAAGTTCAGTAGAAGTTAGATAAGATAGCTTTCCCTAATAAGGTAAGTATAATATCCTACCCGAATTTCCAAAATGTGTTTAAACATACAAATGTGTGTATATTTATGTTACCCAGTCACAGCGTTTGAAATTCATACCTAAATTTTTTTAGGGAAATGTTAGGTGACGTTTACATTGAATTACGAGTGGAAGTAGTTACGCGACAGTAAATCCCCGTCCCTTCGTGTTTGAGAGTTCACATAACTCTGTTCATTGCTAATCTCAAGGAGTACTTTTTGGCTTAGCCTTGGTAGTTGCATTTAATTAAAGCCTAAGTGAATGATAACATTTACATTAATTTATAAAGCAGCTATTGCCAGAATGAATTTCGAATCGCAGCCCTCAGTAGACCATATAGGTTTTCTCTGTATATATTGCAAATTGCATATCATTTGGGCGTAAAAATAGTGAAATTGTCGCCATTATTTTCGTATTTGTTGGCATTCAAATTTCTACAAAAATGTATTTTTACTTTCTCTGTCACCCACCTTAAGTAGAGTAAGTATTGTATTCCACCCAAAAATTCCATATCGAGATTTTATCCAAAATATGCAATTTGAGGTCCACTTGAGATAGTAGTTTATTACGAGTTGTTTATTTATTTAGCTCCACGTATGGACGTCAATTTGAAGCAGATTTTTTTTTCACGTATGGAAAGCCGATTTGAAGATGATGTATTTCAACTGTTGGGGAGCCAAACTTGTAGTAGTTGCAACAGCACGTATAGTAAACAGTTTCCAGTAGCCTTCACCCCAAATGTATGTTTAGTTGGCCTTTGCCCCAAGTTAAAAAAATATTAACTTTGTAATTAAACTGTTCCTTTAAGTATTAAATATTTATGTTTGCCTCGGCTGCGTCATTATTATTGTTAGAGACATGGAAGTCTTGACAGGGCGTGATGCGACAAGAATGTAGACTTACACAGACTTTAAATTTTAATTCACTAATTTTTATTAATCCTTGACACAAATTAAATAGCACATCACTGATATCGAGAGCTGTGGGATACTTTTATTTAATACTTGCACTTTTAAAAGTGTACTATTTTTCGTCTCACATGAATACGTAATTAATTTCTCGAGGACACATCTCGCATCCAGTTACAAACACTGTCCGCAGGCAATTGACTAGATTTCAACCGTCTAAACTTGTAAATTTCTGTATTTCAAGTCTCTGATTGGCTATTTTTACACCAATAGAATACCTTCATTTAACTAAAGCTTTTTCTGGTTGTTGATTGGCTATTTTTATAAACTGTCACTAAAATTACATTAATGCTTCCAAGAACCACAAGTAACATTTAAACTCTCAAACTCATTATTGCCTCAAGGTTACCTCATTGTTAGCAACGTTTAACTTATTAATCTCACAGCTCCTACATTATTAAATTACGTAATATATTCACATAACATTATTACACATGGATACAATAATATAAGCATATGAAATGACTGTTACATACATTTTACAAATTATTACATACACATGTTGCTTCAAGGCGGGCTGTTATTGAATTTACATATTATGAAGTAATATTATTTGTATATGTTTGTATTTGTTAGCCCCACATTTGGGAGCCAATTTGCGATGGTAAATTTATAATGTTATTTGTGTATGTGTTTACTCAACATGGTGAAGCCATCTTGTGACGTGATTCATTTGTTAGGTTTGTTAGCTCCATCTGGTGTTAGCAATTTGCGGCAGTATTAGTTTTTGTTTGAAAGAATGCTACTGTTATTTTATTTAATTTTGGTTCTCTGTCCTCCGGCTAGCTATTGTCCTTTTGGTCGAGCACTTCTCTTTATACAGGTTGTGTAAACGGAAAGGAATCTTTTATCCAAAGATAACACTGATGAAGAAATTTGTTTTACACTTTTATTGTCGAACACGTTAACTATCACATTTACACATTGATCTTGACACTCGCCAAACTGAAACTGTTATAATAACTTCATTACTGATAATTCTCAATTCGCGTACTTCAATTTTTTTGTGTCATTAACTTTACAATACTTGAGATTTTTCATAACTCTGATACGCGTAACTTGCGAATCGATAGCCGACGTGTAATATTTCTGCTGGACTGACGGCGACGTGTAGCATACCAATATTTTCGACGAACTGACGGGGTCTTTACCTCTAACCTACCTTTTATACTCCTTCACCCAGATATGCCTAAAGATTATAACTGAGCTGCAATTGGCTAATAAAACGCGCCAACATTAGCGTCTATTTTTATATCCAATGAAAATTATGAATACATATGCTCTAGGGAAATGTTCCAGCAAATTCTAAAAGAAAAACGCGCCAATATTACGTAACTTCCTCGTCTCTAATAATGATAAACAGCTCACCCCCTCGCTGCATTATTGCACGCTATTATTGTCAGTTTCAGTAAGGCAGTATAAACTTACTTCTCAACAATAATTACAATCAATATACATCTCAAATCAATGTCACATAAAAATGCATATTCATGTTACAATCATTCTTTACATTTAAGTAATTTGTGATACCAATTACTGCATCAATTATATAATTTGATTGAAATCATTTAAGTGTTAAAAATTCTGCCTCACACTGAATCCCCTAAAAGGAGCATTTTTAGAAAAAAAGTGTATAAGTGTGTTGGAGAGAGAGAGAGAGGGAGAGAGAGACAATTTAAAAACGAATCTTTGTATGGATACCGAACTTTGTACATATGTAGGTCCAGATTCTTTCAAGGATGCAACAAAAGATTTTCACAACCATTACCCCCAACCCAAACTACCCTTTACACGGAACATTTATTTCATTTTTTTTTAAAAAACTATTGAAATAGTGTTACTCCAAATATATTTATCAGATATTGTCAAGAAGAATACAGTGTATATCTTGAATTTTCTTAAATAATTTCTGAAGTCTTCCACTTGTAGTTGAATTTGGTATAGCTGTGGAATCATAAGCGAGACAATAACATACAACACGAAAATTATAGAGCTCATTGAAATACACAATTTCTCTCGAATAACTTTTCTTGTAGCATTAGCCGTTTTGGAAATATTTTATTTTGAATTTGTACAGTCTCTCAAGTTTAAGTGCATCATCTGACAGACATGACTTGAAAATTGCAATCCTTCCTTTTCATTTCCATCGCAAGAGCTAGTTAACGCATTAAAAGTTTGAATGTTGTTTCTTGGTTTTAAAGTACTTATTGCTTAACTTGAAATCATTCCAAATCAAAAATGTAATGTGAGTAGATGGATCACTTTTTATATAAACGCTAGAGAAAGTGTGAATGTATCACCTTTTTTTTTCTAACTGTACCGTGTTTAAATATCTTTTCAAATTAAATAAAGCTGCCGTACAGATCAAGATGAGCGATTTTACTGTTCTGTCAAAATAAATGTGGAATGAAGTTTCACTCTCCGCTTTGGATCTTTATCACGTCATTTTAGTGTCATCAGCCTTCCAAAACCTAGTAGGTTACGTAATCAAACGCGTATTTTGTAATTATACACTTTAAATGGATTATGGATCAATTTTATGCTAGATTTTTTTCGTTTACAAGAGCAGCATCGCCAGACATTCGCCGCATCAAATGCTTTCAAGAAAGTCTTGAAGTGCCCATTACTCGGACACTATTTTTACAATATCTAATAAACTGGTCACAAATTATAATTACCCTTTACCTCGCACAGCCTATACCTACCTCATCAGAAGGCCACTAGGTCTAACCTGAACTGCTTTTATCTTGGTGCATCAGGTGGAGATATCCTTCACAGATGATCTCAAGGTTGGAAAAAAAGAAAAGCGAGTGTGTGTGCTCGCGCGCAGTGCGTGATTTACAATGGATTTCAAACATGCCTCTCTCCCTTTACCCTCCGTCCGAACGAAACCTGGCTTTAACTTGACATAAGCGCACCCTACCCTAGTTAAGAGCCCATTATTATGTCACCATAAAGATGCCGTATATCACTAAACTGTTATAGATCATTCATCCGCAAAGAGGCTATATTACCTTCAAGAAAGGTATCAAGCCCACTGCATTCTATCATCTTGACGTCAATATGTCCTCCGCGTTTATTATTTCAGTCACAGGAGTGCTGAAACAATCTCATAACCAAAACATTCTCTCCGTAACTAATTCCAAGTAATAATTTTGTGTGTATCCTGTTTCTCTGTGTGATAATGACCTGTTATTAATACCAGGTATAAACATCTTCGCCAACCATACATAACGAGACCGCCAAGGATGCTTATTGCTTATAACTAGTTTAGCTTTTTGTCTGCGAATTTTTTTTCACACCCGGAGTGCGAATCCAATAGCTTCAGGCACGTTCATGCCGGAGGTTACTCACTCCCGCAGGATTCTGAATATCTTAAGGCCGTTTTCTACCATTTTTCTAATCTAGCTGTATACTCGCTTGATAAAACAACATTTTGATATGTAGTATTATAAGGAGACAGGTAAATAAAATATTATTTGTGGACGGTCAAGTAGTCATTGCACAGGAATTAGACATGGAGTATACGGTGAGAAAATTGCTATAAGATAAGAAAAATGGAGCCTAAAAGTAAATTTAGCTAAAGCATTTTATTTGAGATAAGGAACAGAGACTGAAGATTTAATTTTCGAAGATAAAGAAGGTTACATTAAAGGTGGCGATGAATTTGAGTACATGGGCGGGAGTTAGAATTGATACAGATGATAGGAGAGTGACATAAAGTACAGAATTAACAAAAGTAGAGGAACAACAGTCATGTTAATTAGTATTTTATAAGACAGAATGTAACCAAAGAAACGAATCTGCAAGTATACAAATAAATAGTACTGTCACATATGCGGCTGAAATTTGGAAACTAGATAAAGATTTTGTATCGAAGTTATTGTATGGAAATCGACCTTCTAAGAAGGCCAGGAAGGCATTCAAAATTATAAAAAATTAGGAAGAAATGAAAGCTAAGAATTCTGTGGTAGAATATATAACATATAAACAGGTATAAACACCAGGAGAATGACAGAAGAAGGAATACCCAGAGAAGTTTGGGAATGGTGTCCACCGGGAGAAGAGGAAGGAAGAAATACTTGGATGCATGAAATAGTACGGAGTGGAAAGAAAATGGAGAGGAGGAAGAATGGAATGACAGGGATGCGCGGAGAACAATAAAACTTAGAAACAGAAAAATGTGTAAACATTCTAATTCTGTATATAAATAATTAATTATAATTCATGCTGGCTTTAAACTGGTTTCAAACTAAGTGGTACGGAATTCTTAAACACAAGATACAAAGAATTCCTATTTTTAAACATTTTATATAAACGGAACAACATAGTGAAATATAAATAAAAAGTTAGAAAACGATAATGTCACGAAAGGAGTCCTACATTCCTTCAGTAAGAAGTTCTCTTTAACTTTTATGGTTTCTGAATTTTTTAAAGAATGAATAACAATGAAGAGCTACTGTTTACACAGGAAATTTCACGCCAATAACCCAGATATATTATATAAATCTTTATTTTAATCCATTTTTGAGAAAATAGAAGATAAAACTGCTCCTGTTTATTCCAAGATTTTTGGGGGCAATCCATAAGAAGGTTGAATACTTAAAATATGAAGTTTGGTATCAATGCAACTTTTCGTTTTTGAGTTAATGCTATACTTAAAACCTCTTAACTTGGATTCCAAGCATCTTAAAACATGTAGACACTTGCGGAGAAATCAAAATATCAAACGCAATACTTAAGTCGGAGAACATAAGGGTATGAAGAAGGAATGAAGGTGTGAATTGGACTGGTATTAGGAGCAATGAAATTAATTTCGATAGAATGGCAAAGGAAGAACTTTACTAAAACTGTTTACTAAGAGAAAAATAAATTTGAGCATTTCATGGGCAGAAATTGTTTACTAAGTACTGCCATTTAAGGAATAGGTTAGGGATAAATTTAGAGACACTATTGAGATGAAGAGGAAAAGGGGCTAAAGAACTATGATTGATTAAATAAATCCAGCTGTAGTTCTAGATCATTTAAGTATTTATCAGACAATTTCCTATATCATAGAAGGGAAAATAAAAGTAGAACGAATCGATGAGGGAGAGAGAGAGAGAGAAAGGGGAGAGGGAGGAATTTATATAGTGCACCAAGTCTTTGGAAAGCATCTACAGTTGATGTTGAAAGTGCCTTCGTTTAAAAAATGGAGTGGGACATGCTGAATTAAATATTTGGTGCCACACCCATAATGTATCTCCAGCTCATTAAGGTGCCTATTAGTCGATGTCTCTCAGATTCTCCTTCTCCGGCTCCCTGGCATTGTCCATTTTTTTCTTTGAACAAATAGATTGTCCGTGCCAGGATCTATTTGTCTTCAAATACACTCCTAGTTTTAAACTTACGTTTATAATAGATGCGAATTAATCGCACGATCTTGATTAAGGCCACAAGTGGTCTATCACCCGTGTCTAAATACTGGACTCGCCTAACAGCAGTAGCGTGGAATACATCAACCCAAATAAAATTTGGCTATTTATTGATACCTATACAATTTTTTCTCTGCCATTCAGCCATTATCGATTTTACTTTTTAGTATGCTCTCTTTTGAATAAACGGGTCCTATTGGCTGATGCATGAATGTATGAAAGACACGGGGAAAACATCGATTCCTGACGCATGTATTTAAAATACTCCTAATTTAAAATAAAGTATATCGTTTTATCCTTCAGCCAAACTAGAAATGATTACAAATATGCGGTAGATTAAAATGCTATCCCAGGGTGAATTGTATTAACAACGGCTCGGCTACGCCACTGGACTGCATCATGAATGTTTTCCCCTTCTAAAGACAATGAATCTTAACTAATAATTCCTACATCTGAACAGCAGTCGATTTTGTATATATGTCGTAGGCATTTGCTGAAATCTTCGCATTTCGCGAAGATCCTTGTCAGATCATGAAACACTGGCAGAAATCCAGGTTATGCTCAAGTTAGTTTAGGTTAGGTTACAGGTGCACTATATGCCTAACAAGCTCATGAAGATCCGCGTTAGAACGTGTGTTTTCAGCATACACCGGCTTTTCTGAGATGTTTAGGATTTTCGCGAATTGCGGACTTTCCGTAAAACTTGGGATATATATTTTCATTGTATTTCAATTTATTTTAGCTAGCAAAGTTTCAACGCCTTTAGCCTCGATTCGGATACAATTTGCTGTGGATAAATAATTATGCATTTCACCAACAACCCGTGTGTTGAATTCTGCTTTAATGACTTAAGTGTAAGTAATTTACATGTTTTAGATTTTTCAGAACGGTTTCAGTAGAATACCACAATTAAGGGACATAGGAATTTGCGTTTGAGATTTTCTGTTTTATCTACTCAACATTGAATCACGAAATAATAGAGACAGCGGTTGCTAATTTTCTAGTATACCAGGCCATATCTAACTAATGCTTAGTACTCAGGGAAAACTATAAAATATCATATTTCTCCACAATTAATGTTTTTTTACAATAGATTTCAAAGTTGGAGAGTCTGAAAAGGAATTCTATAAGTTTTTAAAATAGACGGTGTTTTAATAGGTATAATATATGAAGTAATTTGCCACATGAATCACCGCTATCAGAAAGTGTCAAACGTATCAACCTTTATGCATAATGCTTCATGACAGACAAAACCTCTAATTTGTAATCAAAATTGTTCTCTTGAAACTAATTATTATTAAAAACTGAGACTTTTAAACTTGGTTTTTGAAACCTAAGATACTATGCAAGAAAGATGTACCTATCATTTGGCATGCTGTTTTTATCTGAGGATATAAATTTTCCAAATTATGGATTTAAGTGATGTAGCATTTAAAATTTTAAGAAATATAAGCAACATATTATACTTGTGTTCACAAACATTTACATATTTATCCTCATTTCAACTTCAGAAATAAAAATGAAACTCAGTTTAAGCAGTTATTTTGCAAATGAGACACCTTACACATTTATTTTCCTCCATTTTATTAATCGTATTCCACCTAACTTCAAAAACTTGATGTGAAATATTTAGAAATAGTTTTTACATTTAACTACAACAATAAGCTTACGATAGGATATATTTCACCACAAGACTAGCCGAAGGCAGGGATCTACGGACAAATGCAGCAGTCATCTGTTTCCTAGGAGTGCATCCCGATGCTCATAGATATGCAAGACAGCTTTACGATGTGAGGTTATTTTTCCTGTCTATGGTAATTCTGCAATGCAATATACTCGCTTAATGATTTCCATTCTTAAAAGGAAGAAAACACGTTTCAGCAGTCGCTGTATCAATGATATACTTTCAAACAAGTCATCGAGATGTCCATCTGATATAAGTATCTGGCAGATTTATTACTTCACATAATGCCATGATTACAGTACAAGACTTAGCCTCCATATTCTGCTACATATTGCAAAACCGTCACAGAGGGTGAGGATGAAGACCTGGAATAGTTTCATTTAATTTTTATGGTGCATGATGAAAATATCATTTTTTCATTAATATTTTTTTATACATTCTCTTAGCCAGTAATAATAATTAAGAGTAACGTTACAGTGTGTTAGTATAAATGAATTTAAAAAAGTTCCTTTAAGTTAATAATATCACTGACCGGTAAAATGTCATCTTACTAACTCCAAATATGTGTAATGATTACAGTTTTATGGACATTTTTGAACATTAATTAAGCGAAAAAAATACTCTGAAATAGAAATATGAAAATGCAAAACCCCATTTTTAAAACGAGTTTTACCTGCGAAAGCTCGAAGAATCAGAATTTCACAGCAAGTATGCGTATACTGTTAATCCATGTAGTGCATTCAGTCGTATTTTGTAACTTAATAGTAAAATGTTGAACGTAAAAAGTAATGAAATTGTGTAGAGTTTGGTGAAGAGAACTAACATTTTCACTTTACTGTTTTCTACGTTTAGGAGCTTTCCATAAGCAATACCGTGACAACGAAATCAAAGTTCTTATCTATAACAGCAAAAAACTGGCGTAACACCTTCCCTTTATCTTTGAGGTTAATTATTCAAAGTTACTTTTGGTATTATTTACTCATTTTGCTCGGGTGCTGTCCCCCACGTGCTGTGTGTTTTATGATTACGTGAAGTTCTTCATTGTTTCCTTGTTTAGATTCTTTCTTATTCAAGATATTAGATACATCATTTCTGCTATCCGTGTACTAGTTTGCGTTGAGTGGTCAACGTCAATGTTTTTGAGCCACAAGGGACTGTGAATGGCCACTGTTTTGTGTAACTTCACTTGAGGATTTTTTTTTATTTTTTTCGAGTTTTGATCTTATTGTTTTATTACGCATATATGTTTACTTCTAGTTGTCCTAGGAAGTTAATTTTTACTTTCTCTACTACGTATAGTAAGTAGGGGAAGTATTGCATTCCACCCAAAAATTCGATACCGAGATTTCACCGGAAATACATGTTTTGAGACCTCCTGAATCCAAAAAAAGCATTTTTGGAAACATGTCCGTGTGTGTGTCTGTGTGTGTGTGTGTCTGTGTGTGTGTCTGTGTGTGTGTGTGTCTGTGTGTGTGTGTGTGTGTCTGTGAACAGCATAACTCAAAAACGAACAGTCGGATAAGCACCAAACTTGGTATTTAGGTTCAGTATCTTCCAGAGATGCGACACGAAGGTTTTCAAGAAAATCCCCCACCCCAGACTACCCTTTACATGGAAGATTTTTCGAAAATTTTAATTTTATCAAAAATGGCTCTAACGATTTTGATGAAAATATAATATGTTTAAGATAATGTCATGAGAAATGAAATGTATATCTCGAATTTTCTGGGAATGTCTCCAAAAGTATTCTTCATTGTGAACGACTTTTGCATAACTGGTAAACCATAAGAGATAGACAAAATTTTACTACACAAAAAATGTAGATCGCGTTAAAATACACAACTTATATCATATACATTTGTTTTGTTGAGTGAACCGTTTTCGAGATATTGCTTGTTATTTCCTTAAATTTTACAATACTTATACTTTTTCTCACATTCGTTATTCATTTTTTTTATGTCCTGGACATGCAAAGAGAATGGAATGCGCCACATAGCAACCAGCGTTAAAATATTTGACTGTCGCTTAAAAGCTACCATATTTCCCTTGCATCTACAAGAAAATTACCAATAAGATTGACATCTCGATATCTCGATTAACATGAACCATATGGAGAATAAGCGTTTGTAAAATTAGATTGTACAAGAGTAGAGAAAGTCATGTGAGTGTAACACATCAGATTTTTATATTTACTTTGCAGCTTTATTTTCTATAGCTTGTACATTTTATTTGTATACAATTTGTGTGCCTACATCGGCGTTGTGTGAAGACTGGCCTCTTGTGAATTTCTTGCAGTATTGCTTTTCTTCGCTGCTATGCCTCGTTCGGGCTTATTATTTGTAAGTATGTAAATTCATACTAAATAAATTTATATTGTTTCTTATTGCTTAAAATATTCATTCATTATCTGTTTACCCTCCTCTTATGTAGGACTTACACCCCCCAGGACTTACAAGCGGGTGCCTGGGGTCAGAGGCCCGTCGAGTAGCAGATACTCATGGATCAGAGCATCCAGGATGGGTGATCAGCCCGATGCCTGGTATGGGATGAAGGAAGTAGATGAAACGAAATGTTGGTGAAATGGATGAAAGGAAAGGTGATGATGGAGCAGTTGGTGGAATGAATGGCGGGGGAAACCGGAGAACCCGGAGAAAACCCGCCCAGACGCCGCTTCGTCCACCACAAATCCCACATGCAGGTCCCTGGGATTGAACCCGGGCCGCCTAGATGGGAGGCGAGCGGTCTAACCACTCGGCCGCCTGCTTAAAATATAATAACCAAAATATTAATTATATATTTACAGTCAAGATATCATTTACTCGTACTAACAAGCTTTGTTTAGCTCACTTAGCCTGAAATCGCACTATTAGTGGAGCCATTGTAAGTCATAGGTATATGTGTATGATTTCTATACAATCTCCAGACATTACTATTATAACACTGATATCAACATCACTTTTATAACAATGTATAAAAATAGGCTTCTTTGAATAAAAATCAGTTAAATATATGTAGGTATAATCACTGCAAATTATTAATTACACTTGATGCACTTTGTGAATGTTCTTAAAAGATTAACACTGCTTACAGATATATTTTATAACACTTTCAGCTTATATAATTTTATCATCAGCAAAAAACAGTTAGTACCGCTGCTACATCTGTATTAATTGACCCGGTTGTTTGCTCTTTTCATGTTTTATCATGTCATACAAGTACAGGAAAAGAACTGTAGTTATTATAGTTCCACCTGTCTTACTCCTGTGTAATGCTGCATATATCTCGTCGACTTGTGTTAACTTTTTATTCACTGTGTAATTTCTTAACGGATCTATTAAATTCCTTTACTCTCCATAATCATCCACTGTTTTTGCTCTACACCTTTGTCAAAACTACCTGACGAAAATTCTGGTAATTTTCGATTCTGGAGCAATAATTTATACTACTTGTGATGCATACACAGAAGCCAGAAATGTCGTTTTTAAAATTCTTGTATGTGTGTGCGTTGCAATAAACTGTTTTCAAGCAAGAATGGTTCAACCGATTGTTACGAAACTTAATATATAACATACCTTATATCCCACAATAAACAATGTCATCTTTAATTGCTTTCACTAAAGGGGTTCTAATGCGTCGCACAATCCACCCCCAAATGGAAACTTAATACTCGGCTTATATATACACCCCCTCAAGAAAGTATTCGTCTGCACTTTAAAAAATTATAATGCATTTTAATTGTTTAGGTGTTTTTCAGATCGTTCATTTTTTTCAGTTTTATATATTTTTGAAAAATATACCAAAATTGCAACTTTTTATACGTGGTGTTTTCAAAATTATCTTTCATGCATGTAGAGCAACTTTTGTGCATACATTCACATACTTTCATCGATATGTGACTTAAACTAATGGAGAAACAAATTCGTGAAGACGAAAAAGTGAGCCAAAAATAAGGAATTAAGGCAAAAACATGAAAATTCCCAAATTTGATATTTTATTCCTCCGTCAAATAAAATCTTATTTTCACCGCAAAATCAAGTAATACACACAAAAAATTGCTCTACTCAATCCATGTAAATAATTTTCAAAACACCGCGTACAAAAGAGTAGCAATTTTAGCATGTTTTAAATGGTTTATAAAACTGATAAAATTAACGAATCTGAAAAAACGCCAAAACACATAAACTGTATTACTATTTGATCTTTTTGTCCAAAAATAATTAAATTTTTCCCTCCATTAATTTCGCTGCTAGAATTTTTTAAACTAACGAATACTTTCTTGAAACTGTTTAAGCATAATATTTCTGACAAGCTTTTTATATACAAAATATCATTATCTACTATTATTCGTAAACTTAAACCCTTGCCCCGAGAACCAATATAGTTCGGATCGAATTGCAAGCAAAATAACTTAATAGTATATTAATTAGGCACAAGTATTCTCAAGCCTTTTAGTCACATTTTCACTCTTATTAACATCTCGAAAAGAAACAGCGTTATTGCTACTTTTAAAAACCAGTGCATTGCAGAGAGAGGAAGAGAGAGATAGAAGACAACGAATGGGGAAGATAAAATGCTTAGGAGAGAGGAGGAGGAGAAAGTGAAAATAACAAACATGAGAAAGTGAAAGAGGGAGGAATCTCCATATATATATATATATATAATGTATTAACGCGAGCAGAGAGGAGCTTCTAGGAGTTCTAGGTTGCAGTTTTTATGTTTTTCTATTGCTAGAGCAAGTATCTAATAAAATAGTAACCTGGGTGACATTACAAACATATATTGTCTGTGTACTTCAAGAATAACGTCATGATTTAATAGATATTTAGAGCATAAGATTAACGTTGGTTAACTGTTCTTTCAGCAGTGTTTGATGCTCACTTGTACTACTTACTACGCTGATGGTATCTACATGAAATGAAATTTCGGAAGGAAAGCTTCCCGCCATTTACCGGTTATGAAGACTCAGGAAAAAACCTCAGTCAGGGAGGATGGTCCTGGCAGAATTTGAACTGCTGACCTCCCGTTTATGAGTCCCTGCCTCAACGACCTCGACCATCCGTGTCGGTGGTTAAATAATTGTAGTCTATGAGGAAACTGTGTACAATTTAATAAAAAATCTTAAGCGTTACATTTATATAACTTTCTCTACCTTGTATCGCTTATTAGTTGGTGTGCAGATTATTCTTACGAAATTTTATTTTCCTATCGACTTCATTTTAATCGAGATAAATCTTTCCGGAAGTAGCCGCATATCACATTTTGTTATGGATACAAAGGGAATAGTGGTTGGCCCCGTAGCTCAGTCGGTAGAGCAACTGCCTGCTGTGCTAGGGGTCCCGGGTTTGATTCCCGGCTGGGGGTGGGAATTTTTCTCTAGCCAAGATTAATCCATGTACTTCCCAGAGTCTGGAAGTGTGAAAGGGAGTGTGAATGTGTGTATGACCTAATGATTAAAAATCAAAAGTGCAAGAAACCCAACGACAAGAGATACACAAGTTAACACCATTGCCAATAGGCAATAAGTTCCAAAGGAAAGGCGGCAGATAAGACCAACGTGGTTAAAGACGGGGTAAAAATGGAACTTAAAAAGAAAGTTAATAGCGATCGTCATGTTTTAGAACTGGACGCTATACTGGCCTTAAAGTTACATACTCTTTCCATGTCATCACGAGAAATAGCTGGTAATTGACAGGACTTGAAAAAAAGTTGCCTAGTATTGAACAACTCGAACCATTAATAACGGATATCTCGGAAATGGTTGATGCCACAGAAAAAGTTATTGGAAATAAATTGTGTATTTACATTTCTTGTATAGTGCGTTTTCGTCTATCGCTTAGTGTTAACCAGGTATACAAGATTATAAAATCTTCTTTCGGAATGAAGAGGACGTCACAGGCTGTTCCCAAAGAATTTCTGGCATTTTATTCAAAATTGTTAGTCATGTTTTAGGAAATCAAAAATTTCGAGAAGTCTTCCTTGTAAAGGGTAGTTTAGAGCCAGGGATTTTCTTAAAAATCTACGTGTCGCATCTTCTGAGGGTACTGAACTATGGTGCTGATGGGACATATCGTTTTTTTTATGCTGTTCACAGACACATAAACACAACATTCTAAAAATACTTTTCTTTATTCAGGGGTCCTCAAAAAAAAGTATTTGCGGTGAAATCCCGGTATCGAATTTTTGGGTGGAATGCAATACCTTCTCCACCTACAGGTACGTGGCAGACAAAGTAAAAATGCATAGAGGGGTATCACGAGAGAAAAGAGCGCTTAATGAAAATGCGTTTAGAGAAATGAACAGAAAATCCTTATTAACCATCAGGCTTGTAGTAAAACAAAGGGATGTACCTTAGTGTGCAGGTTGCCGTTGCATAGGAGGAGGCTTGGAGCTGTCAGAAGTGTTGATCTAATGAAACAACTAACTTACAATGAATGCGTAAACATTGATTTTTAAAGTAGCAGTCCCGTTTCCTTGCAAGCACAATAAATAATAAATTGGAAGAAATATGGTGGTTGAGACGGATGGAAGCTAGATGGGAACGGAGATAGCAGGGCACTCTACGTCACGACTTGGCTTGCGCCCCAGGCCCTTCACTTCACACTCAGATTTATGGGAGAGAGGAAGAAGAAGAAACCGCGTCACTGCTGGCGCCTAGCAAAGCTACCGTCCTCCTCTGCTCCGATTTCGGCAATTAAAAGGTAAAAGGCGTTGAAAAATATAGCTGACGTTGTTCGCCTTATTTACGTGAGATGATAAATCTATGACGTGGCCAATACAGGTAGCATGTGCAGCGCCGTTGATTGTATTATACTCCTTTCCTAAAGGCTTTACCAATGGAATCAAAACACCTGACTCAAACGAAAGGGTTTTAGGATCACTTCTTTAACTGGTCCTCGCCTCCACACCCATTTCTTTACCTCATATTCATTCACAGAGGAGAAAACTCGCACGTTTTTATCAACAAGTTTATTCCCGATATAACACGCATTTTATATTTTCTACGACGTACTTTCTACGTAGAGTAAATATTCTATTCCACCCAAAATTACAATGTCGAGGTTTCACTGGAACACAGGTTTCGAGGGCTCCAGAATAAAAAATTCGTTTTACAAAAAGGTTCTTTGTCTGTAAACAGTATAAAACTCAAAAAAAATATGATGTGAAACATTTACATGAGTTTCTCTACCCTCTATCGTTTATTATTGTGTGTACAAACTATTCTTACTAA
This sequence comes from Deroplatys truncata, assembly GCA_030765065.1. Lineage (NCBI taxonomy): Eukaryota > Metazoa > Arthropoda > Insecta > Mantodea > Mantidae > Deroplatys > Deroplatys truncata. The sequence goes on from CM060980.1 coordinate 100,002,975, forward strand.
TGCAAGAAATGAACAATTCGAACCTTTAATAACATACATCTCAGAAACGGTTTATGCCACAAAAAACTTATTTGAAATAAATTGTGTATTTAAAGAGAGTACACTTCTTGTGTAGTATGTTTTCGTCTATCGCTTAAGGTTTACCAGTTATACAAATTATACAAACTTTCTTCCAAATGAAGTGGTCTTTACTGACCATTTGCAGAAAATTCAAGATATAAATTTTAAGTGTAATGTAAATATCTTTAATATTTGGTATTTTAATCAAAATCTTTAGCCACTTTTTAGAAAATAAGAAATTTCGAAAAATCTTCTATGTAAAGGGTAGTCTAGGATGGAGGGATTTTCTTAAAAATCTTCGTGTCGCATCTTTGGAAGGTACTGACTCTAAATACCAAGCTTGATATTTTACCGAATTTTCGTTTCTGAGTTATGCTGTTCATAGACAACACGCACACGGACCTTTTCCTAAAAACGCTTTTTCGCATTCAGGGAACCTTGAAAGATATATTTCCGATGAAATCTCGAGATCGAATTTTTGGGTGGATTACAATACTTCTCATACTTACTATACGTTGTAGAGAAAGTAATAAATGTGTAGATAAATACCCAACTTGGTATTTAAGTTCCTATCTTCCAAAGATGAGACACAAAGATTGTTAAGATCTCCCCACCATAAGCTATATGAAAAAATCTTCCATATTTGTTGTTTTATCAAAATGACTCCAATGTTTTTGATTAAAATACCATATACTTTATATTATAGAATTTAGATTTATATGACAAATACCGAGCGGGATGGCTCAGACCGTAACGTCTGTGGTCCAATTCGAAAGGCCCCGGATTCGAACCTCCGGAGTCGACCAGTCTGACCAAAATTTTTTTGCGGATCATCCCTTTCATCACTACATCTCATTTCCTAATTCTTCACTGCCATTCTGGGCATTGGGCTTATCACCCATTCTGGATATGCTATGATCCAAAGTTTGTTTGCTCCTCGACAGGCTACTGACCCAAAGCTTGGAAGGCCTTGGAGGAGCAAGTGCTATAAACAGGAGGGCAATTCGTTAAAGAAGAAAAAGATGAAGTTCTTACATTTTCTGGGAATAGCCTGTAAAGCTTTCATTTGGGATGCATTTTGTACGGGTAAACCCAAGAGATACAAAAAATGTAGCACTCTTTAAAAGAGCACAACTTATTTCAAATAACATTTTTTAGACTTCAACCATTTCCGAGATATAACTTACTATTGATTTTTCAATACTTTTTGTCATCTTTTATAGTGCTGTGGCTATTCAATCGTTTTTCGCGATTTTATAGAAAGAGTATGGGTTTTGAAGGCAGCATATAGCGGCCCGCTTTTAATAACCTGACCATTGTTACAGTTTTCTCTATTCCCCTTGTGTCTACAAAAATGTGTAATTTAACTTGTTTCTGCAAAGGTTTATCTCGATTAACATGAAATGAATAAAAGAATAAGAATAGAGTATAAAAGTCATGTGAATGTAACACATCAGATTTTTCCAAACGTCATAGATTATGCATTCGTTGTTCGTTATGCTTGTAACTTTTGTAGCATTTGTGTTAATTTATAACTCTCTCTATGCCCTCTGCAGTTCTTTAAGGGAAGCATCGCCGAAAACTCCATTCGCAAACATTTTAGTCATTTTTACTTTCTCTACTACGTATAGTAAGTAGGGGAAGTATTGTATTCCACCCAAAAATTCGATACCAAGATTTCACCGGAAATACATGTTTTGAGACCTCCTGAATCCAAAAAAAAGCATTTTTGGAAACATGTCCGTGTGTGTGTCTGTGTGTGTGTGTGTGTGTGTGTCTGTGTGTGTGCCTGTGAACAGCATAACTCAAAAACGAACAGTCGGATAAGCACCAAACTTGGTATTTAGGTTCAGTATCTTCCAGAGATGCGACACAAAGGTTTTCAAGAAAATCCCCCACCCCAGACTACCCTTTACATGGAAGATTTTTCGAAAATTTTAATTTTCTCAAAAATGGCTCTAACGATTTTGATGAAAATATCATATGTTTAAGATAATGTCATGAGAAATGAAATGTATATCTCGAATTTTCTGGGAATGTCTCCAAAAGTATTCTTCATTGTGAACGACTTTTGCATAACTGGTAAACCATAAGAGATAGACAAAATGTTACTACACAAAAAAAGTAGATCGCGTTAAAATACACAACTTATGCCATATACATTTCTTTTGTTGAGTGAACCGTTTTCGAGATATTGCTTGTTATTTCCTTAAATTTTCCAATACTTATACTTTTTCTCAAATTCGTTATTCATTTTGTTTATGTCCTGGACATGAAAAGAGAATGGAATGCGCCACATAGCAACCAGCGTTAAAATAATTGACTATCGCTTAAAAGCTACCATATTCCCCTTCCATATACATGAATATTACCAATAAGATTGACATCTCGATATCTCGATTAACATGAAGCATATGGAGAATAAGCGTTTGTAAAATCAGATTGTACAAGAGTAGAGAAAGTCATGTGAGTGTAACACATCAGATTTTTAAGAATACTGTGATGGGAAAAGTTAGAAAAGCATAAAGGTTTTGTTTTCATTATTTATGCATTCTTCAGATCTTGCTGTAACTGACACTGCCCGCAATTATAGATTATAAAAGTTTAAATGCCCCAAAATGATTACAACGAAGCAGCTTTTAAATTATATTAATGGAGAATAATTCTGTTTAATCCATTTACAAGTATTTCCGGTAAAAATCATTCTTGGTCAGAATACAACACAAATATAAAACATCGAATTTTTAGGTGGAATGCAATACTTCAACTTGCCTGCCTCTTACCTGTAGATGGTAGAGGATGGTATTTATTAATGATATTACATTGGTTACCGTTAAATTTATTGATTTTAAAAAGAGATTATGTTTTAATTTGATTTTAAATTAAAGTAAATCAAGAATATATATTAATTAAAAAAATCTTCTTTCAGTTAATTGTTAGTAAAACAGAATTAAGATATAGGTAAATCATCTTTAGATAGTGCATTCACCAGGTATGATTTGCAATGATTCGTAAACCACTGCAATTATTTTCTACGTTCCCTTAAAGTAATTAGTAGGCATTTGCCTTTAGATTTCTATCTCTACTTATATCTCAGCTCCTTGCAAATCTCTTCTCCTTCCGAATTTTCCTTCAGCTGGTATGTATAATAATATGCACAACATTACGCACAAATTTTTTGCATATAAAAAAACTATGATAACAGTGGTTCTGTTGAACTGGTTTAACGCAGATTCGTCTCTTAAACATCTGATGTGATACATGACTTTCTCTACCTTCTATCGTTTATTAGTGGGTATAGAAACTACTCATACTAACGCTTATCTTTATATCTATTTTATTTTAATCCAAATAAACTTTTGCAGATATAGCTACATTACACATTTCGTTATAGATACAGAGGAAACAGCGATAGCCAAATGTTTAAGATGGAATCTATATGCTGACCTTAAAATTCCAAACTGTTTCCCTGGAATCCCCAGAAGCAGCTGAATGTTGACAGGACTTGAAAAGAATGGCTAAATATTGAAAAACTTCAACTATTAATACCGGATATCTCGGAAATGGCTGGTGCCACAAAAAAGTTATTTGAAATAAATTGTATGTTTTAAAGCGATCTACATTTCTTGTGTAGTACGTTTTCGTCTTAGCTTGTCGTTTACCAATCATACATGATTATACAAAATTTCTTCCGAATATAGAGGCTATTTCCAAAAAATTCAAGATGTATGTTGTATTTTTCATGTAAATATTTTCAATATTTGATATTGTAATCAAAATCGTTAGAGCCATTTTTCTACAAAACAAAAATTTTCGAAAAATCTTCCATGGAAATGGTAGTTTGGGGTAAGCAGATTTTCTTGAAGATCTTCGTGTCGAATTTTTGGAAGGTATGAACTTAAATACCAGGTTAGGTTGATCCAACTTTTCGTTTTTGAGTTATGTTGTTCGCACACACGGAGCTGTTTCTTATATTTCCGGTGAAATCTCGGTGTGAATTTTTGGGTGGAATACAATATCTTCTCCAACTACTATGTGCATAAAAATAAGCATCCAATATTGCAGAGCTTTTATTGTTGTTTCAAAGAAGCTCTGGCTCGTTTTACTTGAATTCGTTGATTAAAAGCAAAAATCATAAAAATAGCATTATTATAAGTTAAGAAGTGTATGCATTAAATTTGGGAGTATGCAGTGGCAGGTTTTCTATAATTTGGTACTAAATGGTAATTTCAACAAAACTGAACAGAGCATGTTATCCTTTTTGCTATCCTGAGTAACGTTTCATAATTTCAGGACTTGAGCTTTGTTCTTCTTTGCTACACTAAACTCCCGAAGGAAATGCTTTTATAATTTCGTCTGACCATAATTTTTTCCTGGAAAAACATTGCATCACGTCTGCTACAGAAATGGATTTTTCCACTTGTGAAATGAATATCAAGCCGCAGTCTGAGTGGAGTTCTACTCCACTGCGCATGGCTGCTTACTATAGGGTATTCATGGATCTTGAAAGCTATACGCCTTAAATGCTTAAAAATGTTAATATTTGTGCCGCTAAATCTGCAATGATCAAGGCAATGCGTGTAACAGTAGGTGGTTCCACATACAACAATTTTTCAGCAACTATATTTTGGAAGAAAAACATAAATTTAGGATGTACTACAACTACTATACAACTACACAAATTTAGCATGCACTTCAGGTACTACTACAACTATAACTAATATTTGACATTTAAAAAATAATGTTTTAAAGAAACTCGATTTCGGTGTTTGCATATATCTCTGATTTTTTTCTTTTGCTGTGTTTTATGATACAAGCCAATCCTGTTCTGGAAACACGATTGTCTTGTTCGGCGATTGCGTGGTAATATCGAATTAAATAAAAACGTCTTCCATGTGGTCCGAAGATTTTAGCTGACTCGTTAAAGGTTTTTTACAAGTGCATCTAAACCACAGGTATCAACGTTTGCTTTAGAAAACAGAAATTTATCCAACTTATTCTCTGTAACTTATGAATTCGCTATTTTGAAATGTAATTTGTAAGTTTCATGAAATAGGCCCCCTTCTATTTAATGTTTAATCTGTTTTACATAATTTAAAGGTTAGTCAAGTCTAGATTTCGAGTGCACTGATTGGAATGAGGAAGTTTGATGCTGTGAAGGAGGGAGGTTAAAAGAGTGTTATAAAAGAGGGGAGAAGAAAAAAGGAAAAAGAGGGGGAACTGAAGAAAAGAAACCGACAATCTGCAGGCTAGTCCTAAGACGATGGGCTGTCAGAAAGATGAAGGCAGTTCGTTTCACACCAGAGCGCAAGTATCCTGCATACGATACCTTTCCTTGCCCTATCCAACCAACCGAGCAAATCATCCAGAGAAGCGTAAGCCCTGTTACCTTTTCTGTCCCCTTCTGTCCATTCTTTCTCTTTTTACAAGAACAGGCATCGCTCAAAGAGCCGAAAATCCTTACACAAAAATGATGGTGCCTTAGCAGGCACGTTTACGATCTCAATCTTCTCTTGAAAGCAAGACATTCTGATTTGTTTTCTCGTTGCTTCTGTGGATTTATGAGTAATATTGTAAGAGTTTATTTAGAACCTAACTAAATCTAATGAATAAAAAGTTAAAGAGGACTTCAGAATATACATTTCTGTTGAACATCTCCATATTGATTTTTGAATCGATACAATACTTTCTCAACCCTATAGTAAGCAATAGGAAACGTTTAAAAAACAGCTACAGTTATAGTATCTAATTATTATTTCTCTGTTTACTTCGCAGTGAAAGTTTATTTTAAAATATCCCTATTTAATTCCAGACATACTGGACATTTAATTCTTTATTTAGACTTCGTCGTCATCATCCAGAATATTACGAATGCCCTACCCAGTGTAGCCACATTGCTCTTTGCAGCGTGTCGATAATTAATCGAACATTTTGGGGTATTCGGTTAGTAACTATTCTAACTATTCTTTGCAGGTGTAAACTTGAAACAATGAATCCCAATTAGCTTAAACCTTTATGCGAAAAAAGAAGTAATCTGGAAATACCGTTGTTTCTAATTAATATTTATTTTCTTGGAACAGTCATTTTAGTAATCGTAAGAGAGAATGTAGTCTCTTAAAGACAAAACTGCATTTCGTAAGCTAAAGAAGCAGGCTACCACATTTTCTTAAGTCATAGTTTACTACAAACTAGGGGCGGCTTCTGCGGTACTGCCGCTGTACCGTGGCGCCACTTGTGTCAAAAGCAAAGAAAGACAAGTTTGTAGGAATAGTACATAAAGCATTCCTTTCGAGTATGTATTCTCTCATTTGAACGGGTGCGTTGTGCGGTGCGCGCTCTGCCGGTAGTTTTCTGAAGCTTGGAGGTAATTCCAGATTGGCACCGTCTGTGCTCATAAGCACAGTGTATAAGGCTAGGGTATAGTTTCTACACGCTTCTTATGGAGGAGGTGGAGCTAAGATTGCAATGAGGCAGAGCTTACGTGCCACTCGCTAGGGCGCAATAAACCTAGCGACAATGGTGGAATACATATTCCGAGGTCAAACTTCCGATAATGCAGTGTTACCATCTTGCTGCAAATTAATACTAATGCTTTTGAAGCGCAAATTAATGTTTAATTAAATCGAATGCAGAAATAATACACCAAAATATCCTTATAAATTAAATAATGTTTGACTTTCAATATAATTATGTCGTTAGGTTTTGAAACTAAGAGGCATTACTTCAATATTTGTATACTTCTTAGCAGCGGGATATATGTTTGAATATGTGGTATCTTATGCAACACAGAACAAAAAAATCTGATGTGTTACACTCACATGACTTTCTCTACTCTTGTACAAACTATTTTTACAAACTCTTATTCTCCATATGCTTCATGTTAATCGAGATATCGAGATGTTAATCTTATCTAATTTTCTTGTAGATGCAAGGGGAATACGGTAGACTTTAAGCGACAGTCAAATATTTTAAGAGCTAGTTGCTCTGTGGCGCATTCCATTCTCTTTGCATGTCCAGGACATAAAAAAAAAATGAATAACGAATTCCTATTTGAAAATTTAAGGGAACAACAAGCAATATCTCGAAAATGGTTCACTCCCTCAACAAAAAAAAATGTATATGACATAAACTGTGTATTTTAACGCGATCTACTTTCTTTGTGTAGTAAAATTTTGTCTATCTCTTATGGTTTACCAGTTATGCAAAAGTCGTTCACAATGAAGAATACTTTTGGAGACATTTCCAGAAAATTCAAGATATACTTTTCATTTGTCATGAAAATATCTTAAATATATGATATTTTAATCAAAATCGTTAGTCATTTTTGAGAAAAATAAAATTTTCGAAAAATGTTCCATGTAAAGGGTAAACTGGGTTGGGGGATTTTCTTGAAAGCCTTCGTGCCGCATCTCTGGAAGATACTGAACCTAAATACCAAGTTTGGTGTTTATCCGAACTGTTCGTTTCTGAGTTATGCTGTTCACAGACACACACACGGACATGCTTCCAAAAATGCTTTTTTTTGGATTCAGGGGGTCTCAAAACATATATTTCCGGTGAAATCTCGGTATCGAATTTTTGGGTGGAATACAATACTTCCCTACTTACTATACGTAGTAGAGAAAGTAAAAATGACGCATTTTCCATATGTTGAGCACCTATTTTCAAGACAATTGTATTTTTCTGTCTATCTTGGTGTAGTAGAGTTAAATCCAAAGACGTAGTTCACCAAAGTCAGGAAACTAAAACGGTGTTTTCCTTAAGTGAATATTCAGTTGTGTGTGAAAGTTACAAAAATAAATAAAGGAACCTCATTTAGTAACAGGGCTCTCAGTGAAAAAATTCACACGAAAACATTGGGTAGGCCACTACCAAATTTGTATTTGCAGAGGCACATAAAAATCAATGTCGTATATTCAATGCGTAAACGCATCAAAAACAAAACAAATAGATTTGTGGCTGTGAAGAAAACAGCGTTATAATTTTTAGTTTTCCTTACATGTAATTTGGGGGAGATGTCCATTGTACAAGATCGGAATCACCATGTTGGGCATATATAGTCTAAAATGAAAACACGTTCAAATCTTGTCAATTGCCTAATACGTTAGACGCAACTACACGAGGTTTGTAAACATATCGTATTATTTGAGGGATGTGCTTTCACTTTTTTTTTCTTTTGGCACCTCCAGCAGACTACCTCTGCAGCTACCACTGCTGCCAATATTAGTTTCCTATCGCGCACCACAAACTCAACCTCTCCACTCTTTCCTTGTGAAACATTCGCTTTAAGACAATGATCTGATATATTTTCCAACCTAAACCCCTTTCATATTCACCATTTCCCCAAGCAGTTTCTTACCTACAAGTTTCTGTAACTCTTTTTCTCGTCTTTTTAACCAATTTCACTCTATGCTTCTCTCGCCCAATCTTTTTAAAATAGCTTCATTGCTCATTTCGTGTCTCTATTTCATCTTCTACATTTCTACATTGTACATTTTTCCAGGCGGTTTCTTCGCTTCGTTGTAATGTGGAGTTTCCAAACTATGCAATGCCTCTTTGTACAGGAAGTGGTTACTAATTATTTTTTTGTTCTTTCTAAAAAGATCCAAATAAAATAACTATTTTTCTATTAGAAGCTTCCATGGCCATTGCTGTTCTCTATATAGCTTTTTGGCAGCAGCTCATGTTACTGCTTCCAAGAATCTAAGGCTGTGGAAATAGTGTATCTATGATTTTCTTTCAGTTTAGTGCAGTGTTCCATTTTTATTTTCCACGTACATATTATTATAAAAAGGTCCCTGTATGTGTCTTTTTTGTGCGTGTGTGTGTGTGTGTCTGTGAATAGCATAACCCAAAAACGAAAAGTCGGATAAATATCAAAGTTGGTATTTATATTCAGTACCTTTCAAAGATGCAACACGAAGACTTTCAAGAAAATATCCCACCCCAAACTACTCGTTACATGGAAGATTTTTTGAATTCTTTTAATTTCTAAAATGACTAACGATTTTGATTAGAGTGGCACACATTAAAGGTATTTACATGATAAATGAAATATATATCTTGAATTTTCTGGGAATAGCACGCGAAGTCTTCATTCAGGAGAAACTTTATGTACCTAATCCTGTATAACTGATAAACATTAAGCGTTAGATAAAACGTAGTACACAAAAAAATGCACGTCTCTTTAAAACACGCATTTATTGCAAATAACCTTTTTGTGTCATCAGCCGTTTCCGAGATATCCGTTATTAATGGTTCGAATTGTTCAATACTTGATCATTCTTTTATATATATATATATATATATATATATATATATATATTTTACGAAATTTGTAATTGTAGTTATTTCTGCAAAGGTTTATTTGGATTAAAATGAAGTAGATGGGAAACAAACTTTCTAGGAATAATTTTTATACCCATTAGTAATCTATAAAGGGTAGAGAAAGTCATGTTAATGTAACAGATAAGATATTTTGCATTTATCTTCATTCAATGCCCTTAAAGTTGTCATTTACCTCCATTAGCTTGCTCCTTAGGATCTTTTCCTCCTCTGCATAGGCCACACTGGTTAATATTGTATCACACCTATGCCTTCCATTTGCTTGATTCTACTTTCCATCATAGTATGTGGTATATCGACTGTTATACAATGTAGAGGTAATATTAAGATTATGGGGGACTTTGTCGAATAGGCGGTTGAATGTTTTAAGGTTACCAGCATTCAAAACAAGATACTCAAAGAGGGTATACAAAATATATTACAATACCATTTGTATGTCAGTAGTCTTAAAGAAAGGACATATTAATAGATATTTAAATATTTATTTATGTTTAAATGCTTTTCTATTTGTATTTAAATGGATCGTCCTGGTCAATCTCACTTGAGATAATTGATTGTAATAAATCTTTATATATTATTATTATTATTATTATTATTATTATTATTACTTTCTCTACTACTTACACATTCAGTGAGTAGAGAAAGTTTTGTATTCTACCCACAAATTCGATACCCAGATTTCACCGGAAGTGCACGTTTTGAGGTCCCCAAATCCCAAAAATAAAGAAGAAAAAAGGTGTTTGTCTGTGAACAGCATAACTCAAAACGAAAAGGTGTTAAATACCAAACTTGGCATTTAAGCTCAGAGTCTTCCAAGGAAGCTGCATGAAGCTTTTCAAGAATGTCTCCCACTACACTTAACATGAAAATTATTTTGTCATTTTTTATTTTCTCAAAAATAACTCTTTATGATTTTGATTAAAATACCACATGTTTAAGATATTTGCATGACCAACAAAATGTAAATATTGAAATTTCTAGGAATACCCTTCGAAGCCCTCTTTATTCTGAATGACTTTGTGTAATTAATAAGCCGTAAGAGACAGACACAAACAATGTAAATGTCTGTCATTATAAGAAGTGACATTAAAAGTTATGTATTGATTATTAAAATGTGATGAGTCGACTCATCATTACTCACATCAGAAAGGCACCTGGTGTTGGTGGCCGTAGCAGTAGTACTTTCGGAAGAAGACGTCCTTCCATCCTCAGCTGAAGCTGAGGACCTACAATGATCCATTGTGGCTACCACCCCCAGGAGGAAGGGATGAAATAAAAGAACCGCAGGAGGCTATAGGCCGCAGTAAACAGACCAAAGAGACCCGCGGAAGTCCCTAACAATTCCAAATTCGAAGACCCTCCCCACTGCTGGAGCAGGCTAGAATGAGCGAAGAACAACCAAGCAATCCTCTTAGTGTCCACGGGGAGTACTAGCAAGCTTCCGCGACATCTGTCTGCAACCGCCATATGCCACGAAACCTACAAGCGTACCTGAAAGATGAGGAGTGGAAAATGAAAGGGAAATAATGGAAAGGAAGTCGTATTAGAGGAGAAACCACCCCAGCATTCGATTATCGAAAGGAAAAACCACGAAAAATCAAGATCACAGTGGAGATGGACGGAATCGAACTCGGAACCTCCGGAATGCGAGCCTCACACGTTACCGCGGAGCCATCGCACTCGGTACGTGTTTCGTTTCCTATTTCACCATCGTGTTCAGGAGCCGTTGTTTCTTCCGCAGCCAAAAATCTCTGTTATATTCGTGCACTCCGAATTATGGGGAGAATGAGGGGGAGGAGAGAGAGGATTTCTTCTTCTGCCGTTTTGAAGCACCAGCATCTTAATTATAGGGACGGAATACTCCTTTAACATTTTCTTGTCATGGTCATGAAGCGTCCACCGAATGCTGTATGTAAACTTGTAGCGAATGCAAATTGATACCTGAAAAATTGTTAATGCTCTCGTGCATGCACACCCATCTTCCGGTTAGGCCGACTGTAGTGGCCGGCGTCATTAATACAGCGCCGTTTAGAGTCGAAGAAAATTATAAATTGTAGATAACGACGACCTTGAGATGACTGGGTGAGGGACTTTATTTGCATTAATAATGGAGCACATGGACCTAACTTTCGGTCAACAAGCTGGAAAAGGGAGGTGGTTTTAAGTTATAATTGTGCATTACGTGAAGTTATACACGCACATTTACTTAAATACCCTTCCATTTCCTAGCGAAAGAACAAATTACCCAATCTTACGCATATAGTGTTATTATAAAGTCAGGAAACCGTGCTATCTTTGGGCACAAAAACCTTTAAAACGTTAAAAATAGTCCTTCACCGAGTAGGGTTTTGAGTTGTGCAGTGCTTATGCTACAAGCTTACAAAATGTATGTCCAGATCTCATCATTTACAGTAATTACTGTGCCTTCTTATCTTTTTCGTTGCTACACACTTGCCTGATTCGGCCGCGCCTACTTTTAGACGGCCGCGGCCGCGATTTTAGACCGCACGCTTACATATTATATTGCATCCCTTACATTTGCTCGAAGCACATCAGGTTTGTTTCCCAGCTTCACAGAAATCTAATAGGTCTAATATCATCATTCAGCACAGGAAGCAGGCTTATCGGTAAATTTAGATGTGGTTTAAGATGCATACAGAGTGTAAACGTAGGCTGTTTTCAGTACAACTACTGAAATTCAGTATCATATTCATCCAAAACAATAACCAAAAAGGGGGACAAAGTCGTAAACACTGATAACACAAAAAATACTTGCTATATCATTACGAGGTAAGAAACCAAACTATACTGCAGAGATAACACTGAAAGAAGAGAGAAATCCTACGAATGTAACGTGTTGCACAGGAAAACACCAGCAAATACTTCTGTATTAATCAAACTAGGGCAGATTTTCTAAAGAAAACGTAGCATTAGTTACAGAAATAAGTTCTATAAAGGCACTTCACACCAGAATACGCCACAACGAATACGAAGAGCATATGTGTGCGTGCGCCTGTCTGTCAGTATGCACTAATTGGAGGAAACACTGAACGTGTTGTTTGCGAAAAAATTAAATTAAGTTTATTTATGGATGCTCTTTAAGTGTTGTAGTCCCTAGCATCCCATTTTATATTGGGCGTGAAAGCTGGTATTTTGCCCAGAGGCTTGATGTCTGTTACGTGCCATAAATCTACGACACGGTACCACCAGCTTTACTTCCCTTCCGAAGGAAGCTGTGCTAAGGATTTTTACGCCCGAAAAAAATTCATCGCCTCCGCCGGGTTTGAACTCGCGACCTCGGGAACTAGTAGCATGGTAACCACTACACCACGGAGGACGACGATTGTTTGCGATATTTTACGTTTTCAATCAATTTGGAATTTAATTAAACTTTTCCTTCAAATTGTTATGCAGGATTCAAATTATATATGAACCTATATTTATACCTGTCACCAGAGATAATCCCCAATAAGCTCGTCTCTTCACTTTTTTTATGTGCATTCTCTTGCTTCAAAAAAAAGTTCAAGCAGAACTTAGGATCCACCTAAAATAACGTACCGCTGCACTTTTGGCCATCATTTATACTTGAGTGAACTTGAGTAATAGATAGGCTCTTGCTGCCCTTCATCGTGGCTAAGGTTTATGTATAATGAACATTGAATGAACTGTCAGTCAAAACATCGCGTAACAGTTGAGGTTATACTCTTTCGTCTGCAAATGTAGGTATATTCCTGAAAACCTGAAGATGTGGCTCACAAGCCATGAGTGCAAATAAAGTATTTGAGATTATCGCATCAAAAATGTGCAACAATACCAAGATATCTGCGAAGAACATAAACGTATAAAACAGGTAGATAGGTGGGTATACCTTAAGAAAGACTGAAATTATATGATACAGGTATACAGTCTCCTTTGCTGACTTGGAACATGGATGGGATTTGTGGTTTCACTATTTAAATAACAATATAGCATGTTTTTAATTAGTGAGTGTTACTGGTGGCGTTTATGATCTACTAGTTGAAGAAGGTTTGTCGCTGCTACGTATGGAAAGCCAGTTTGAAGAAGATGTATTATATTTCGACTGTTGGGGAGCCGAACTTGAAGTAGTTGCAACCGCACGTATGGTAAAAAGTTTCCGGTAGCCTTCGCCCTAAATGTACTTTCCGGTGGCCTTGGGCCCAAAAATGTTTAAAAATATTAACTTTGTAATTTTCGCTGTTGCTTTAAATATTATATATTCGTTTGCCTCGGCTGCGTCAGTATTTATTTTTTTTTAGAGACATGAATGTCTTAGCAGGTTGTGGTGCAACTGAAGAAGGTAGGCTTACACAGATTATACTTTTTTCTTCATTTCTTTTATTAATGCTTGACATGATTTAAATAACACTTCACTGATATAGAGAGAGCTGTGTGATTTGTTCTTTTATTAAATATTGCACTTTTTAATACGTAAACTATTTTTGTCTCACACAAAATACGTATTAAATTTCTCGAAAACGCATCACGCGTCCGGTTAGAAACGCTGTCTACGAGCAACTGACTTCTGAATTTGTAAATTTTGCTCCATTTTAGTTTCTGATTGGCTAATCCTAGTCCAATAGAATACCTTCATTTAATTAAAGATTTTTCTGGTTATTGATTGGCTATTTTATAAGCTGTCACAAAAATTACATTATTGCTTCCAAGAATCACAAGTAGCATTATTAAACTTTCAAATTCATTATTCCCTCAAGGTTACCTCAATGTTACCTCATTGTTTTCAACTTTTAACCTATTATTCTCACAGCTCCTACATTATTAAATTACGTAATACATTCACATAACATTATTACACATGTATACAATAATATAAACATATACAATGGCTGTAATATACACTTCTTATATTTTGTTACATACACATATTGCTTTAAGGCGGGCTGTTATTGAATTTATATATTATATAATTAGACTGAAATTATTTAAGTATTAAAAATACTGCCTCATAGTTCTACTGAGTTCTGACAGGATTGGTTTCTGTGACTATTGGGGGCATAAACCCTCAGGGAAGAGTCTATCGTGAATGTAAACGAGATAAGTGATACAAGAGTGCTGTCTCAAATCAAAGCATTCAGCATAGGACGAACGAATAAGGACGCCTCACCTTACGAGCGCTGTTTGAGCAAAATATATAGCAGATTGGTAAAATATAATATACGCTAAACGAGTTTCTATTGAGAAAACAGAGGAGACGCAGGCACATGCAGTGTGATGTTTTATCATAGTAATCCCACGACAGGTTACCAATTTGTAGCTGAAACTCGTAACTTCGAATGGAATTTATTAAGACATTCTATGAACAAAAGTAGCAGATTATATAAGTAAACAACACAAAAAGTGTTCTGATTGAAGAGCAAAGCGGATTCCTATCGGACCGTTTCTGCTCGGATAATGTTTTTACCTTAAAACAAATAATTTCTAAAAGCAGGGAATATAATCTACCTACCTATATGATATTCATCGATTTTGAGAATTCTTTTGACCGAGTAATAGGCAAGAAACTATGGTATATAATGATTAAAAGAGGATGTCAAAACGCTTTGTGGAATCTATTAAAGGTTTATACAATGGCAGAAAAATAATTTTAAAGAGTATATAAAATAACAAATTACTTTTAACTAATCAAGGAGACAAGTCACCCGCACTGTTTAGTATTCATACATTCTATGAGAGAATGGAAGAGTAAAATTTTAAAAAGATTAGAATTAATAGATATGTTTTATTAAATTGTCTTTTATATGCAGATGATCTCATAATTTTAGCAGTCAGAAGGCAAATTACAAAGATTAGTGTATAGACTAGACCAAATATTTAAGCAATAAGAATTAATTATATGAGTAGAAAAAACGAAAACCATTGCATTTATAAAAATAATCCTATTAGGAATAAAATTCTAATAAATATTAAGACAATACAACGGTACAACCCTTTAGCTATAACTATGATCAAGACATATATACAATTAATGAGATATC
This sequence comes from Deroplatys truncata, assembly GCA_030765065.1. Lineage (NCBI taxonomy): Eukaryota > Metazoa > Arthropoda > Insecta > Mantodea > Mantidae > Deroplatys > Deroplatys truncata. The sequence continues at coordinate 100,018,394 of CM060980.1, forward strand.
AAATGATGTGTGGAACAATGAGGAGTTTGAAACTTACACGGAAAGAGAGACGATTACAATTTTATAAAGTGATGGATGTGCCGATCCTTTTATATGGATTTCATGGATTCACAAGAAAAAAAAACGAAAATCACAAGTAGCAGAAATAAAATTCCTACGAGCTGTTAGAGGATGACCGGCAGGGACAGAATAAACAATGAAGAAATAAACAAGGAAGGAATTGGTTATTTATGCAATAAATGGTAAAAATTTACTCTATAGAAAAAATTAGAGAGAACATCTGCAACGAATAGAAGAAGATCGTATCCCGAAAATGGTCCTGAAATATCGGGGAGAAAGAACGTAGGACGACCCAAAAGAAGATAGCAATGAGATCGTAACAGGCCGGAGGGCCTGGAGGATGAAGAAGAAGAACAAGAAGAAGATACATTAGCTTTCTTACTTATGCAGTTCAAAATCAAGTCTCCGTTGTGTTAGCTGTCAGGTGATGACACACCTACTAAATGAACAATCGAATCTGTTACGCAATATTAACCAATGCTTCCAACAAAATTAGCTAAAATCGGAACACAATAAAGACCTACGTTTTTCAAGAGCATAATTTATCTGTGAACTGGCACTGTTAGTGTGTACGCTGTCTAAGACGCAATTGGATCATGTAGCCTATTAATAACTGCATATTGATATTATTACCTGCATTTGTTAACTAGCTGACGCATCCTTGCAGCATATTGTAAGAGAAACGACTGTATTGGTCGATATCCGAATCATTTGTAAACGTTATTGGCCAATATGAAATATGCGGTGTAAGTATGCAATAGTCTGTAGAAAAAAATCATATGTGTTCATTCACATGATTGACTCTCCTACAAACTATTCTTGCAAAAGCTTACTATTCTGCCTACTTCTTCTTAATTCAAAAACCTTTCAGTTAACATTACACATTTCGTTGTGGAATACACGAGGTAAAGCAATACTCGGATTTTTAAAGAGCATGTCACTGTGAGATAATTTTTCTTTCTCTACTACGTATAGTAAGTAGGGGAAGTATTGTATTCCACCCAAAAATTCTATACCGAGATTTCACCGGAAATATATGTTTTGAGACCCCCTGAATCCAAACAGCATTTTAGGAAACATATCCGTGTGTGGTGTGTGTGTGTGTGTGTGTGTGTGTGTGTGTGTGTGTCTGTGTCTGTGAACAGCATAACTCAGAAACGAACACCAAACTTGGTATTTAGGTTAAATATCTTCCAGAGATGCGACACGAAGGTTTTCAAGAAAATCCCCCACCCCAGATTACCCTTTATATGCAACATTCTTCGAAAATTTTAATTTTCTCAAAAATGGCTCTAATGATTTTGATTAAAATATCATATGTTTAAGATATTTTCATGACAAATAAAATATACATCTTGAATTTTCTGGGAATGTCTCTAAAAGTATTCTTCATTGTGAACGACTTTTGCCTAACTGGTAAACCATAAGAGATAGACAAACTTTTACTTCACAAAAATGTAGATCGCGTTAAAATACACAATTTATGTCATATACATTTTTGTTGTTGAGTGAACCATTTTCGAGATATTGCTTGTTATTCCCTTAAATTTTGCAATACTTATTCTCTCAAATGGGGATTCGTTATTCATTTTTTTGTCTTGGATATGCAAAAAGTATTAAACTGTGGCAAAGAGAATGGTGCTGCACCTAGTAACCAGCTATAAAGAGATATGTCGATACTTAAAGGCTACTGTATTTCTATATTGCTCTTGCAATTACAAAACAAGGGGAACATAGTAGGACTTAAGCGATTGTTGCTTAATTTTATAACTGGTGGCTATGTGTAAAATGTAATTCTCTTTGCATGTCAAAAGATCGTTTCTGCAAATGTTTATCTCGATTAATATGAAATAGATGGAGAATAAGAGTTTGTAAAAATAGTTTGTACAAGAGTAGAGAAAATCATGTGAGTGTAACACATAAGAGTTTTTTATTTCTTTCTTGTTGTCCGTCAAGTACCAATTAGCCATAAGGATGTCATTTTTCTATTATATTCACACACACACACACACATTTATTCTGGCATTCATACCTCCAGATGTGATGGTTTTGAAATTCCATGCCTTTTGCTTGACATCAGAAATCAAAACGAATAACGACTTCCCAGTTGAGAAAAGTATAAGTATTTGAAAATTCTGACCAATTACAAGGAATGTCTCAGAAATAGTGAACTCAACAAAAAAGTCTACATGACATAAATGGTGTGCTTTAATGAGATCTTCAGTTTTTGTGTAATAAGATTTTGTGTATCTCTTACGGTTTGCCGGTTATACAAAAATGTTCACAACAAGAAGGATTTCACAAGCTACTACCATAAAACTCAAGACATACATTTCATTTGCCATGAACATATAATAAACATATGGCATTTTAATCAAAATCGTTAGAGCCACTTTAGAAAATTAAAATGTTCTAGAAATTTTCCATGTAATGCGTAGTTGGGTTAGATCGATTTTTCTTGAAAATCTTCGTGTTGTATTATTGGAAAATGCTGAACTGTAGTACCAAGTTTGGTATATAACCAATATTTCGTCTTTGAGTTATACTGTTCACAGAACTCGCACAGGGACTTTTTTTTATTTTGTCTCATAACATGTATTCCTGGTGAAATCCTGGTATCGAATTTTTGGGCCGAAAGTAGTGCTTCCCCTACTAGATATGGTCCCCTTCATAATTAGACTGACATCGCACCTATGGTGCTCGCAACAGTAAAGCGGAACCAACTGCTACCACGTAATTTACTCCACATACAGAAGATATTCTGATGACTTTGACTGGCTAATGGATTCCTACTGGATGGAATGGGAGTAGCAACGAACGCTGTTTCAACCAATGTGACATCCTTCATTGGCTAGAGCAGAGTTCGCTAAATAAAAATAATGAAAAGAACCATAGAAAATCTTAGTTTTACTGGATATCAGGCATGTCCCAAGCGTGAATCTGTTAGTCAATCCGCTGGTTTCACATTTTCAATCATACTAATATCAATATCACTGTAAACTTTTCTTCTTGACAAGTGATACTAATTTTGAGCAAGCGTGAGCTAGTGATTTAGCTCCTTGTAGTTGTACACCCGCTTTCCAGTTGTGATCGTGACTTTTATTGAGGATGAAAACGGTTCGAAGAATGGCACCACTCCGCGTTTAAACTTGAGGTCAGCAATGTTATGCGTGGAGTTACCTAAGAAACTATATATGGGAACATATGTCAAAATGGAAAGATATGAGCAACGGCGCTGTACATATATTTGCTCACAGCTTGATCCTTAGAGCCATGTGCATATTTTGTTCCTGTAATGTTACAACATCCGCGAGTGACTACCACAGTAACGCCCTCACATTCCAGGCTTCTGCCTTTCAAAGAGTAGAAAACGAGGGTCTTTTTGAGTGTATTGCAAGGTAGTTTGAATAAATACATTCAATTCAGAGGAGATAAATTATTTGGTATTAAGATGTTAAAATATTTCATCTTACATTATCTCTTTATAATGCTAATACAGGTAAATGTCATTACTGCCCTCATTTACGCAGCTTACGTCACATTTTTGCTTTCTCTACTGGTTCCCTATAGTAAATAGAGAAGTATTGCATTCTACAAAAAAATTCGATACCCAGATTTCATCAAAAATACATATTTTGAAACTTCCTGAATCCCTAAATATCAAGCTTGGTATTTAAGTTCAGAATTTTCCAAAGATGCAACAAGAACATTTTTAAGAACATCCCTCCACCCCAAACTACCCTTTACATGGAAAATTTTTCGAAACTTTTGGTTTTCTCAAAAATTCTCTTAACGAAGTTGATTAAAATACCATATGTTTAAGATATTTTCAGGACAAATAAAACACACGTCTTGAACTTTCTGAGAATAGCCTTTGAAGTGCTCTTCATTCTGAAGATTAGTGAACCATGAGATAAGACAAAATGTAACCACATAAAAATGTAGATCTCTTTAAAACACTTTGTCAAATAAGCTCTTTTATGGCGTCCGAGATATTCTTGGTTATTGGTTTGAGTTTGAATTTTCAAATAGTATGCTTTTCTCAAGAGGAAAATAACTATTTTTACTTTCTCTACTACGTATAGTAAGTAGGGGAAGTATTGCATTCCACCCAAAAATTCGATACCGAGCTTTCACCGGAAATACATGTTTTGAGACCTCCTGTATCCAAAAAAAGCATTTTTGGAAACATGTCCGTGTGTGTGTCTGTGTGTGTGTCTGTGTGTGTGTGTGTCTGTGTGTGTGTGTGTCTGTGAACAGCATAACTCAAAAACGAACAGTCGGATAAACACCAAACTTGGTACTTAGGTTCAGTATCTTCCAGAGATGCGACACGAAGGTTTTCAAGAAAATCCCCCCACCCCAGACTACCCTTTACATGGAAGATTTTTCGAAAATTTTAATTTTCTCAAAAATGGCTCTAACGATTTTGATGAAAATATCAGATGTTTAAGATAATGTCATGAGAAATGAAATGTATATCTCGAATTTTCTGGGAATGTCTCTAAAAGTATTCTTCATTGTGAACGACTTTTGCCTAACTGGTAAACCATAAGAGATAGACAAACTTTTACTTCACAAAAATGTAGATCGCGTTAAAATACACAATTTATGTCATATACATTTTTGTTGTTGAGTGAACCATTTTCGAGATATTGCTTGTTATTCCCTTAAATTTTGCAATACTTATTCTCTCAAATGGGGATTCGTTATTCATTTTTTTGTCTTGGATATGCAAAAAGTATTAAACTGTGGCAAAGAGAATGGTGCTGCACCTAGTAACCAGCTATTAAGAGATATGTCGATACTTAAAGGCTACTGTATTTCTATATTGCTCTTGCAATTACAAAACAAGGGGAACATAGTAGGACTTAAGCGATTGTTGCTTAATTTTATAACTGGTGGCTATGTGTAAAATGTAATTCTCTTTGCATGTCAAAAGATCGTTTCTGCAAATGTTTATCTCGATTAATATGAAATAGATGGAGAATAAGAGTTTGTAAAAATAGTTTGTACAAGAGTAGAGAAAATCATGTGAGTGTAACACATAAGAGTTTTTTATTTCTTTCTTGTTGTCCGTCAAGTACCAATTAGCCATAAGGATGTCATTTTTCTATTATATTCACACACACACACACACATTTATTCTGGCATTCATACCTCCAGATGTGATGGTTTTGAAATTCCATGCCTTTTGCTTGACATCAGAAATCAAAACGAATAACGACTTCCCAGTTGAGAAAAGTATAAGTATTTGAAAATTCTGACCAATTACAAGGAATGTCTCAGAAATAGTGAACTCAACAAAAAAGTCTACATGACATAAATGGTGTGCTTTAATGAGATCTTCAGTTTTTGTGTAATAAGATTTTGTGTATCTCTTACGGTTTGCCGGTTATACAAAAATGTTCACAACAAGAAGGATTTCACAAGCTACTACCATAAAACTCAAGACATACATTTCATTTGCCATGAACATATAATAAACATATGGCATTTTAATCAAAATCGTTAGAGCCACTTTAGAAAATTAAAATGTTCTAGAAATTTTCCATGTAATGCGTAGTTGGGTTAGATCGATTTTTCTTGAAAATCTTCGTGTTGTATTATTGGAAAATGCTGAACTGTAGTACCAAGTTTGGTATATAACCAATATTTCGTCTTTGAGTTATACTGTTCACAGAACTCGCACAGGGACTTTTTTTTATTTTGTCTCATAACATGTATTCCTGGTGAAATCCTGGTATCGAATTTTTGGGCCGAAAGTAGTGCTTCCCCTACTAGATATGGTCCCCTTCATAATTAGACTGACATCGCACCTATGGTGCTCGCAACAGTAAAGCGGAACCAACTGCTACCACGTAATTTACTCCACATACAGAAGATATTCTGATGACTTTGACTGGCTAATGGATTCCTACTGGATGGAAGGGGAGTAGCAACGAACGCTGTTTCAACCAATGTGACATCCTTCATTGGCTAGAGCAGAGTTCGCTAAATAAAAATAATGAAAAGAACCATAGAAAATCTTAGTTTTACTGGATATCAGGCATGTCCCAAGCGTGAATCTGTTAGTCAATCCGCTGGTTTCACATTTTCAATCATACTAATATCAATATCACTGTAAACTTTTCTTCTTGACAAGTGATACTAATTTTGAGCAAGCGTGAGCTAGTGATTTAGCTCCTTGTAGTTGTACACCCGCTTTCCAGTTGTGATCGTGACTTTTATTGAGGATGAAAACGGTTCGAAGAATGGCACCACTCCGCGTTTAAACTTGAGGTCAGCAATGTTATGCGTGGAGTTACCTAAGAAACTATATATGGGAACATATGTCAAAATGGAAAGATATGAGCAACGGCGCTGTACATATATTTGCTCACAGCTTGATCCTTAGAGCCATGTGCATATTTTGTTCCTGTAATGTTACAACATCCGCGAGTGACTACCACAGTAACGCCCTCACATTCCAGGCTTCTGCCTTTCAAAGAGTAGAAAACGAGGGTCTTTTTGAGTGTATTGCAAGGTAGTTTGAATAAATACATTCAATTCAGAGGAGATAAATTATTTGGTATTAAGATGTTAAAATATTTCATCTTACATTATCTCTTTATAATGCTAATACAGGTAAATGTCATTACTGCCCTCATTTACGCAGCTTACGTCACATTTTTGCTTTCTCTACTGGTTCCCTATAGTAAATAGAGAAGTATTGCATTCTACAAAAAAATTCGATACCCAGATTTCATCAAAAATACATATTTTGAAACTTCCTGAATCCCTAAATATCAAGCTTGGTATTTAAGTTCAGAATTTTCCAAAGATGCAACAAGAACATTTTTAAGAACATCCCTCCACCCCAAACTACCCTTTACATGGAAAATTTTTCGAAACTTTTGGTTTTCTCAAAAATTCTCTTAACGAAGTTGATTAAAATACCATATGTTTAAGATATTTTCAGGACAAATAAAACACACGTCTTGAACTTTCTGAGAATAGCCTTTGAAGTGCTCTTCATTCTGAAGATTAGTGAACCATGAGATAAGACAAAATGTAACCACATAAAAATGTAGATCTCTTTAAAACACTTTGTCAAATAAGCTCTTTTATGGCGTCCGAGATATTCTTGGTTATTGGTTTGAGTTTGAATTTTCAAATAGTATGCTTTTCTCAAGAGGAAAATAACTATTTTTACTTTCTCTACTACGTATAGTAAGTAGGGGAAGTATTGCATTCCACCCAAAAATTCGATACCGAGCTTTCACCGGAAATACATGTTTTGAGACCTCCTGTATCCAAAAAAAGCATTTTTGGAAACATGTCCGTGTGTGTGTCTGTGTGTGTGTCTGTGTGTGTGTGTGTCTGTGTGTGTGTGTGTGTGTGTCTGTGAACAGCATAACTCAAAAACGAACAGTCGGATAAACACCAAACTTGGTATTTAGGTTCAGTATCTTCCAGAGATGCGACACGAAGGTTTTCAAGAAAATCCCCCCACCCCAGACTACCCTTTACATGGAAGATTTTTCGAAAATTTTAATTTTCTCAAAAATGGCTCTAACGATTTTGATGAAAATATCAGATGTTTAAGATAATGTCATGAGAAATGAAATGTATATCTCGAATTTTCTGGGAATGTCTCCAAAAGTATTCTTCATTGTGAACGACTTTTGCATAACTGGTAAACCATAAGAGATAGACAAAATTTTACTACACAAAAAATGTAGATCTCGTTAAAATACACAACTTATGTCATATACATTTCTTTTGTTTAGTGAACCGTTTTCGAGATATTGCTTGTTATTCCCTTAAATTTTGCAATACTTATACTTTTTCTCAAATTCGTTATTCATTTTTTTATGTCCTGGACTTGCAAAGAGAATGGAATGCGCCGCATAGCAACCAGCGTTAAAATATTTGACCATCGCTTAAAAGCTACCATATTCCCCTTGCATCTACAAGAAAATTAGCAATAAGATTGACATCTCGATATCTCGATTAACATAAAACATATGGAGAATAGGCGTTTGTAAAAATAGATTGTACAAGAGTAGAGAAAGTCATGTGAGTGTAACACATCAGATTTTTTTAGTTTATTACTTTCTCTACTACGTATAGTAAGTAGGGGAAGTATTGCATTCCACCCAAAAATTCGATACCGAGATTTCACCGGAAATACATGTTTTGAGAATCACTGAATCCAAAAAAAGCATTTTTGGAAACATGTCCGTGTGTGTGTCTGTCTGTGTGTCTGTCTGTGTGTCTGTGAACAGCATAACTCAAAAACGAACAGTCGGATAAACACCAAACTTGGTATTTAGGTTCAGTATCTTCCAGAGATGCGACACGAAGGTTTTCAAGAAAATCTCCCCACCCCAGACTACCCTTTACATGGAACATTTTTCGAAAATTTTAATTTTCTCAAAAACGGCTCTAACGATTTTGATTAAAATATCATATGTTTAAGATATTGTCATGACAAATGAAATGTATATCTCGAATTTTCTGGGAATGTCTCCAAAAGTATTCTTCATTGTGAACGACTTTTGCATAACTGGTAAACCATAAGAGATAGACAAAATTTTACTACACGAAAAATGTAGATCGCGTTAAAATACACAATTTATGTCATATACATTTCTTTTGTTGAGTGAACCGTTTGCGAGATATTGCTTGTTATTCCCTTAAATTTTCCAATACTTATACTTTTTCTCAAATTCGTTATTCATTTTTTTTATGTCCTGGACTTGCAAAGAGAATGGAATGCGCCACATAGCAACCAGCTCTTAAAAGATTTGGCTATCGCTTAAAACCTACCATATTCCCCTTGCACCTACAAGAAAATTACCAATAGGTTTGACATCTCGATATCTCCATTAACATGAAGCATATGAAGAATAAACGTTTGTAAAAATAGTTTGTACAAGAGTAGAGAAAGTCATGTGAGTGTAACACATCAGACTATTTTAACTATTTTTTTTAGTTTATTTTTTTTGTTTTTGTTGGCTTCTTTTATCTTGGCCATGCAAAGAGCAGCATTTCAAAGGCATCACATAGCGACCCGCTCTTAAAAGATTTGACTATCGCTTAACACCTACTATATTCCCCTAATCCGCTTGTACCCACAAGGAAATGTGCAATAGGACAATTTCTACAAATGTTTATCTCGATTAACATGAAGTAGATAGAAGAATAAGCTCTTTTAATATAGTTTATTGAACAATAGCTAGATAAACTCATAAACAATGCATTATTTTATTTTGTTTTTCTAAGTGTAGTCCACTCTCTTGGGTATAGCCACTTTAAAGAATTGCTACTGATTATTTCCCACCAGGCTTTATACGCCTCAATGGGAGTCTTGTGGACAAAACTAATAATTTTGGTACCGCATTGTTCTTCCTTGTTTGTCATCTAACCCACAGTCTTGTATTATCCGCTTACATGCTTTATGCAAATTTTAGTTGAATGCAGTTCACTTTGGCTTTTGTTGCGAAATTTCCTCTTCTTCCTATATTTCACGAAACAAAAGGATTACGTCAGACTGATTCATAGTAGCGTCAGTAGTCATTTCTGCCCGCAGCTTTCCAAGAACGCATGTAGTTTGGACCAGTATGATTTCACGGGGATACTTTTAAAATATTAGGGTACCCACCATTGCTACATTGCGTTACCGGTAATTTATGCACCATACCGACATCAACACATGCTACCTTTAAAACGTGGGTCAGAATATCGTTTTGCTTGAAGATAAAGTACAACGTGACTGAATCGGCGAACCTTAGGGAGTGTTGCGTTCGGGAACACTGACCTTAGGACAAGGGCCGTGTTGTTGTTACTTGAAATTAATAACGGTTGCCTGTCACATTCCATGAGAATTTAAATCACGTTTTTTGGCACGTCCTTCCTCATTCTAAAGAAGGTAAAAAACAGCCTTAACATCGTAGTTGTAGGCTTATACAGTTTTTGTTTCTGCTAACATGTAGCACCTAAACCAGTTAGCATGGGACGCACTTGCTGGCTTTAAAAATTCCAGGTGTTGGTCTTGTCTGAACATCAACAACACAGTATTAGCTCTGGTAGGAGTCCGCATATGTTTCTTCTGTGCTGTTAATATACAATAATGTGGAAAATAAATTAATTTGGTCCACGGAAACGAATTCGTTTCCGAGTTACATAAACAATCTTGAGTTTTATAGTGTTAGCTGTTTCACAAATTAGATGACAAGCTTTTAAAGGCTGCTGAAATAAGCTATTCACATAAACAAATTCCACAGGTTCGAGAGAGTTATCAAAACAGTTTGGTCTAGTAAGAATAGTTGTGAAAATGCCTCAAATCAAAATACATCAAATTACAGTTCAGCTAAATAAATCATGGACTTGATGAATGTTTAAGAATACTCATTCATGCAAAAATTTCATGTGAAGTTAAATGAAATCATGTAAGAAATAATTGAATCAGTGCTCGTAAAAATGCGCTTACTCTCAATTTTTACAAAAATATGTTACTTCCTTCGATCTACTGCAGAAACTAAAACACATCCTCTCTGAGTTCGGCTAACCTTAAGGACATATGTGTGATGAGATACACATTTATGATATTTTATTGAAAATATGTTTGTAATAGCAAAGTTACACTCATCTGGCCTCGCAGATTACGCGTAACTCTGTAAGATGGCTGTATTGCTATTCTATTCTTATGTGTGCTAGAATCTCATTGGTTTTATTGGCACTTGCAGGGGTTGACTCTTTTTCGTTCTGCTTTTGCGGGCACGCATTAAATTGTTTTATGCTCTCATTTATAATTAATGGATAACCAGAGCCCAATTAAAATTGTCTGTGATAATTTCACAAGACATTATGATTTTATTTTTAAATGAAGTCAAAGCTTGAGTGCAATTTAAACTATTTCACAAATAAATTGTAATAAACTGCATAAATAATAGCCCTTATTATCAATTAAAGTGAATAAATAGTTATACTTATGAAAAAATGAGTATGTTGTTTAAAAACAAACCACCATCGCAGCAACAGATTAGTATAAATGCATAAATATGCCTGAGCTCAAACTGAATAAACGCTGTTAGAAACTTCTAAAGTATGCAGAAATAAAAACACCGAGTGTTTGAAAATAAAATAAATTTAATTTATATTAAGATTGATAGAATAAACATTAATAATTTTAAAAGGTGCAGTTACTAAAAATGCAAATCTAACCTATAAGTAGAGCTTGAGCAAACATTGCAATATAAGGTTGAAAGGCTTATAAAATAAAAGCTAAGGAAATGATAAGCCCAAAACTTAAATTGCTACCAATACAACGTAGTATAAGAGAAATATTTCGGATTGTTATGCAGATTTCCGGTCAGAAAAAAGTACTGTTTTTATGTTAATGTATTTGATACTAAATCTGCTAAATCAGCACATTATCATCACAGAAACTGTTTTGGGATATAGGACACAATGGATACTAAAAGTACTTATTTATGTATAAAGTCTACTATAAACAACCTTGTATTATAACATACTTAACAAATGATAATTATTTGTTCTTCCACACATTGTGAGTGTGGGCTAAAGTTGAAAGGCAGAATCAGACTAAACAAAGGTTGTATCTTTGAGACTGATGCTTAAAACTGCATGTACGTTTTACTTTTAACTTGCCAGATTTTAGAATTACTTCAACAGTTATCTAAAACTCATAAAAAAGACAGAATCTTAGGAATAGATTCCACTTTGAAGTGTTGTTAGTTATTATCATAATTGGTAAAATCACGAACACCCGATCATTTGTACTGATTTTAACTTTTGTTTTGTTTCAGGTAAGACATTGCATATGGAAATGATATTTGTAAGGTCAGTAAACATCTTTGTAGTTTTCCTTCTCTTCTAATCTTGATTTTCTTTCCTACTCCACCTATGCGACTTAGTACAGCATTGACACACTGCTGTTTTGTCATCCCTTAAACCCCATACCGAAGATGAAAAAGAGAAATAATTCATGTACATATCGATAAAATGTATGTTGGAGATTTTGGGTAAAACTTAAGTCTGTGAAACGCTTAAATGCTCACTGAAATATTGTTTAATACTGTGTATATTTTAAACCTCTAATGCTAATTTAATTTATCTCCCCACGATTATTTATGAAATTATTTTGTAATAATAAAGATCTTTATGGTGGTTACTTTAAATATGCATTTTTGGCAATGTCACCATGATAACCTAATAAAGAACGAAATATTCCTAATTTTTGCAGAAATAGTTATGAAATATGGGTAGGTGTTTCGTTTCTAATTTCCTTAGACTACCCTAGACAAGATCTAAATTCTCTACACGTTTTTAATAGTTCCATTTATACTCCGCCTTTAACCACAATGGTCTTATTGACGGCCTTTCCTTTGGAACATATTGCCTAAAGGCAATGTTAATTCGTATTGCTTGTCCTGTATTTCTGGTAAACTTTGGGTTTTATTCATTAAATCACACACACAAACATTCGCACTCTTATTCACACTCACAGGCTCTTGGGAGGATGGGGTTAGAAAAAAACTCCCACCTCCCAGCCAGGAACCGAACCCGGGACCACCCATATAGCAGGCAGGTGTCTACCGACTGAACTACGAGGTCAGGTGTAACTTTTTATGTAGCCTGTGAGTATATTTTATCGCAGAAAGAATTATGGAAATGGTAGAATAATAAATTACAGAGATGAAATTTAGACATTTGTGTATTTTCATTTGTCACATAGTTATTTAATAACATTAAGGCTCCACATTTTACATAACACAGAAACACCTATTCAAGGTAATAGGAGCAAAATCGGTGAATATGAAGATACCTTACTTCTAGGGTAGCAGTTTAGAAATTTGGAAATTAAATGTCTGCAAACAACTTCTGATGTTACGCTGGGCACAGTTTTCCGTCTTTATATAATTTATCATACACCTACCGATAATGAACATCATTATTATTTATAGAAAAATCACAGCAAAACTTTCTTACATAAGGGGTTTTAACAGATGTTTGGCATTCAGAAAGGTCGTTACATAATCTGTAGAATTGGAATAAGGTTTACTAAAAAATTTTGAACCTAAATTCTGTGTATATATGCAGCATTTCAATAAAATTTAAATTATACAGAAATAAGTATCGCATAGATATCCTACCATTACAAATAGGATTCAATTGTCTTTTGTTTTGCTATGCCTTCTGTACCCTTAATAGCTAAAGCATGAACATCTATCTATATTGCATGAAACGAAATATTCCCATCTTTTGTCTTATTTTTACATGCATTTTCTGTGAATAAATACTACGAAAAAACAAAACATGTTCTTTTATAGCACCAACGTATTTGTAATCTAGTATAGGCCTTTGGGAAATGAAATTACAAGGCGTGTTATGCCTATGTTGGTTGGGAAAAACAGCTTATCATTGGTGAAAGAATTACCTAAATCAGTTTCGTGATTTCCGAGATAATCCTAAATAAACATACACACATACACATTTTTCTCTTTATAGTACAGGGTTTTTCAAAAAGAAGGAACAGATTTGTAGTATTCATTTTTAATAAGCAATAGTTAGCAAAACATACGAAACATAATTGAATAGAGGAAAGTTCAAAGTTTTAAGCCCCATCTATTAGTTCCATTCAGTGTCTACAGCGGCGCTATATTTGTTTACGAGAAATTGGCGACGTCACAGGAAATGTCGTTTTGTGTGCTGTATTATGCAAAGAGTGAATCCATTGTTTCATTGCAGCATGCATTTCGTTGTAAGTTCAACAACGAGCAGCCTCGTTATTAAAACTTTACAATTGATACAATAAATTCGTAGAAGAAGATGGTTGCGTATACAAACGGAAAATCACTGGTCGTCCTCGCATAATAAATTGTTTATTTTGAACACGTAACATAAAGTTTTGAAGTTTTCTCCATTCAGTGATGTATGTATCTATTGTCGTTCATTAGAAATAAATATTTAAAGTCTGTTGCTTCTTTTTGAATAATCCTTTATTAATACTGGTTATATCTAAGCGCTTGAAAGTAAAAGGTAGCGGAAATAAACAACTTTCCTTATTTATATTCCTAATTTATTTAACGATTTTTGATGAATATATTAATTTTATTATTTAAAAGTGCTAGAATATATAAAAATCGCTATTTTAGAGAGAAATTATATTGTATTCTTTCAAAATTACATACAAACACAAAGAAGGTATAAAACACGAGCAAACAAGTAAGAAGATATGAGAGAAATACACGATATATGTAAACTGTGTTTATAGCAAGTGGATGTGTTTCTTTTTAGAATTTCTTTTTCTCGGAAATGGAAATTACAGCAGTACATGCGACCGAAGCAGAGAGAGAAACAAAGGTAACGAAACAGGTGTACTCCATTTAATGGTACAGGAAACGAGAAGAAATCTTGGATTAAGCCGCACTAATTCGCAACAGTCGACGAGGAACCCATTATTTGTATTCACGGATGTCAGCATAAGCTTTATAGCAGATGAATACCGGCAGTTCAATGCTACTGCAATGGTGTTAAATCATTATCTTTTAATTAAGGTATCATTCCATACGTCACGCGTTCGTGGAGTTAAGAATAGGTTATGCTGAGATGGTATCTCGGTGCCTCAGAGAATTGAAGTTAAAACATTAGCTATACTTTTTAGTCTACTCTTCTAATACGAAAAAAGCAGGTTTATGAGATCATCAAACGATGCGCGTGTGTAACGAATCCCTTGTATAAGTGAGTTCTATAGCTTCCAGAACGGAAATTGGATAGATTAAGGTGGATATGAACGGTAAAAATCTGCACAGAAAAACCAAGACTTTGTGGTTATCTGCTTCTTCAATTAACTACATATATCAGGTGTTAGATCAGAAAAAACAAAACCATATACTCTAAAAGTTGTGATTTTATCCTGGCTATCCAATTCCTGAAACGTCTTTAAAAACAAATCAATACCAAGGGCTTGGCGTAACATGAGATGAGAAATCTGAATATAACGAAGAAGCAACCTTAGAAGACATTAGGACCTTTAAAGCTGCAGCATAAACCAGTGATTTTCTGGCGGCCCATACCAAGAGAGGATTGTTCATAATCGAAATAAATGCGATATTTTCATTTCCTTTCCTTATATTTTCTACACCATAACGCAGTGTAATCTCGTTAATACGCTCTGCAAGTAACCTAAACGAAGGACAGCGTTATACACGGAAATGATTAGCTAAACGGTGCAGACTACAAATGCGAGCACATTTCTTCGTAATTACTGAAACCTAATTCGTCACATTAAGGTCTTTTATTCTTTAAAAGAGAGAAGTGTTTTGTTACCTTGATATTTGTAAGAATTATAGTCTCTACACATCAAAGTTTTATGTTATTATATTTATTCGCGTAGTAATTCATTATTTTTTATGTGTTCCGCATGAGGGTTTAAATTGTTATTTGTTTTAAAATATCTCTGTCTCCTTCTAACATTTTCCACCCTCCTAAATGTCATGCCCTGCAGCGGACTTTTGGCACATTTCGTTCTGCTATCAGTGTAAGGAAACAAGTACCTACGAGAAAAAAAATGTGGCAACTGTGTAGTTCGAACTTCACGTGGAGTTGTTATGTAACTGTCAACTGTAAATACGTGCAGCTTATACGTAAGGGAAAATGCTCATTGCAGGAAGTTTGTCTACCCTAACTCTAAGCTAGGCGTGGCGGAAATGCCTTCCTTCCCCGAGCCATGGAATAAAAAGCTTGCATGGCACCTCCCAGCTGCACGTGAATACAACTGGAAATTGAGATGACAGCGGTTCTTAGGAGAAGTGAGCGAGTTCAAATGTCATCGCGAATTAGCAGATTGCCACCCCTGCGCTCGTTTCGGAAACATATGCCACATGTTAACCTTACGAGCGCGGAGATATTAGGTTTGAAACAAAAGGTACTTCCCTATAAAAGCTTATATTCTGATGTGTCTGAAGATGTTACTTATTTGCAAAGGACAGTATCCCACAGTTAAATAAGCTTTAAAGCAATGCCAAGTAATATTACCAATAGGTAAGGGTGGAAATTATGAAGGCTTATACACTTACACAAACACTTCCTGCGTAAAATGCGTATTAGGATACCTCATTCCTTATCGTTTCACAACGCCCTCGTTAGACATTTATTGCAGTACTAAAGCTCACATGCCCTTTGTAAAGGAGCGTTTGAACCTAAATAAACACGGAAACTCTGTCGAGCATGTTTACTCTGACCCTTTAAGAGTATTTTTAGCAACATGCAATTGCATTCCTAATAGTAAAGTTAACAGAAATGGGTATACTATTTTTTTTTTAGCGGCAGTTACCGTGGTTAAAAGGGTGTGCTGTATCATGCGTAACATTCCGGTTAGAGAACCAGGAGTATTGCGTGAGAGATGTGTTATTAACCCCGCCTGTAACCCGTACCGAGTTGGAGAATTGGTTCTTGGAACGCTAGTCATTACAGCTGTTTCTGGTTCCTCTCAATGCTGCAGATTATACCCAGGTAGCCAGAGAACTAGGCTGCTGCTCTAATTCATTGATAATATTTTCCTTTCGGTATGATGTTGGCCAAAACATAACTTACTATATCCTTAGTACTATTTTTTTTTACTTCATTCTTAAATCAAATTACGTTAGTTGGTTTTCCCCTCGAATTCGTTTCTTTGCTTGATTCTTACATCTTTATATCAATAAATGGTTTCTCTACTAATTCAACAAATAATTATCACTACAAAAGTATTTGGAGGTTACACTGTGGGTCACAACTATTGTTTGCAGTAATATAACGAGATCTCCAGAATTAATCTTGAAATAATTGTAGCTTTATTTGTATTTATTGTGGCTATTTCACGAATAAAACTATAATAATTATAGTGATAAAATGAAAACGATAGAACTGCCAGGTACAGATTCAAAGCCTCTCTAATCCGATGGATAATGGATAAAATACTCTTAAAATAAAGTCTTAAAAGGTGGGATTCATAAACAAAATTTAGTTAATATTTAGACTTGCAAACTTAATGGTTAACTCTGTTTGCATAGGGCAGTTAAATAATGGATTTGACTTGCACTCAATTTACCTTTCATATGTTTTATTTATCTGCAGGGTTAAATGCAGGTATTTGAGTTGTAAAGTTTTAAGAATAATGAGTACATAAACCACCCTAAAAATCTAATATCTTACAGATTCAATAGCTAGTAAATGTTTGTGAAGACTGGAATTAAATATGGACTGAGACATTTGACAGATCCTAAAGGTCTGTAAATAAGTAAGGACGCCGTTTCCCTGCGGATCCGAGCTGTCACTTTATGCAAGTATGGCATTGTTAGAGATAGTTAAACGGAGGAGGATTGCCAGGGGAAGAGGGAGCGATGAAAGGTAGGAGTCACCGGGGTTTTGCATCTAGAGTAATACTCTGGGATGGGCAACAGAACCCTAACATTTCCGAATGCTGAAAGTATTTCCAGACAAGGGACAAGCCAGGGAAGTTCTTCACAACTGTCGCAGACAACCATACGAGAATCGTACCACTATTATGGAAAGGATGAAATGACAGGAGTGGTACGAACATTTTTAAATTACAACACGCTATTCACCAAGATAGATCGGGAAAAACCACCCCAAAAAGTTGGATCAGGTTGCCCGACACCTGGAGTTGAACCCTGAAATACGCACCAACGTTACCTCGTGAACGTCTTAACCTCTACAACATCCTTTAAAGACGTAGCGTCTTTTAGGAATGCTATTACCCTGGAGAGCTTCTTCCTTCTCAGTTGTAGCAGTTTCTGCGAGCTCCTTTATCAACCCTTGTGCGATATCGGAGTGCCTGAAACCCTGTGAATACTTCTAGTACTTTTAATTTTCTCTGAGCCTGCTTAACTGAACTTAAATATTGTCCCACCAATAGTTCACATCCTATAAATCAGATCTCAGTTTATTTCCTGAGAAATTTTGTCTGCTGTTTCATTGTCTGGAATCCCTACATGCTCTGGAACCCATTTTTGTTGCAGGTACTAGAAATTATCAAACTACTGTAGCTTTCGCATATGAAGCTTACAATACACAGTTATGTTTTCAAGGATCAGAATTAGGACAAGTGAACCTTTTGAATTTGCCTGTGTTGTATATAGGTGATTAGCCAATCACTTCAACAAAAGCTTAGGTACTGTAGGCTACGAAGCTAGGTTTTCATCCCTCATAATTTCAGTTTACAGACTACTCCTCTTTTAACATTATTATTTATTTATTTTGAAGTGCTTCATTTATATTCTTCCTTTTCATACCAGAAGCTCAGACTGTTTTATTACTCTGTTATCATTTATATAAAATATTAGTATAACATGTTCCTTCTGTTATGAGAAATGCATTTTACCTGGGAACATTGCCCTCGTGCTCTTTTCAGGTCACTATGAGTAACTCTCTACAGTTTACTGCTGTAGAATAACAGAGGAAAAGTTTTACATTTACTACTCATCTTTCACACCACGCATATCGACAGCGTGCAGCGCTAAGCCGCAGCATTTATATTTCATTCAGCGTTGATCAGTATTACTTATTTACGATGGGCTTTGCGCTTGAAATTTTATAGTTCTCATAAAATAGATGCGTATTGTAGCTCGCTATGCGATGGGAAATATGACTACAAATGTAGTGAACCTCAGTTGGTCACACTGTAAAGTGAAATTACTTTTAGAAAATTTCCTCTCAAGTCAGGGGAGTTTAAGAAGTAAATGTTGCACACGTTTTATTTATTCAATTCTAAATTCATTAGATTCGCCATTTGCTCCTTGATTACTTCTAAGATCGTAATGCAGGCAAAGAGGCCGAGGTCATTTACAAGAATACCTTATGCTGACTCTCCAGTACGGGAACATAACAGTAAGCTAGCGAGTCCACTTAAAAACAAAACGGCGCGTATGAACTGCGAGGGAATGTCTTGCAGCACATCGCTCCAAAATCCTAAGTGCTACTGCCACCATTTGCAATCTTGACATACCTGACTTAGGCAACGAATTATAATAGGGTTAATGATGTTGGGACGTACTTTTTATTGATATAATAACCTCCTCCTACACCAAGCACCCGACGGAGGGCGATGCTTTTTTTCGGGCATGAAAATCCTTAACATGGCTTCCTTCGGAAGCGAAGTAATGCTGGTGGTTCCCGTGTCGTAGATTAACGCACGTAAAAGAATCTCAAGCCTGAAAAGAAAGGCCTCTGAGCAAAATTACCGGTCCTTCACGTCCAATGCAGAATAGAATGCTAAAGACCACAGCAGTTAGAGAGCTTCAGTAAATAAAACTCAATTTAATTTAATTTTTACACAATTACAACTGACCTAGAACGAAAAGAAACTTCCTTCTGAAGGTATCAGGCTCAAAGAACTTACTAAAACGAAACTAACTTTTATTTTGATCCAAGGTTTTCTAGAGCTTTTAAGACAATTTATATTTATTTTCGTAATTATTGGTATTTATATTATGGATTAGGAGTAGCTCGATAGAAACTCACGAAATTCTGTATACAGTACATTTAAAAACTATAAAACTAAATGATGTTCATATATATCCGTTATTGCTACAGAATTTAGTACAATATACAATGTGAAGTATTTATGATGTTGGTTTCTTAAAAATAAAATACAAACATCGCAAGCAAACTCTAAATGTCTTTTCCAATCCAATCTCCATTTTAAGGAACTACAGCCAGTTTTCGTGGTGTAAACGGTAGCGTTCTGAGTATTAATCCGCAAGGGCCCAGTTCGATTCTCGATTGAACAAGTTGCCTAGATAAAATTCTTGCCTAACCATTCTCTGCCATCCTGAGATTACATAAGAAACGTTGAATGTCCTCTAAAACCCTTTAATACATCATTAGGCTGATTTTGACCTCTTGTTGCTGCCATCTCTGTATGCTAATTCTCACAGCCCTCGAAATGACTCCAGTCGCTTGAAAACATCACGGTAGATACCTATGCAAACGGAGTATCGTGAATAGTGTTCGTATTTTGCCAGATTAGTTAGGTACTTATATATTTTAAAAATATATGAGCTTGCGAAACATTATGTGCACTTTTGTGAAGTGTATTCGGAAAACGTAAATAAAACTCTTGCTTCGCCCCCCTTTTTTTTTAGCTTTTCTGGAATTTGCAATATTTCTTTCTCGACCTCATAGCATAACAGTTGAACCCGCAGTTTCTTCTCATTACTGCTTTTGGATATTCGTCTTATTCTCTCCTTCTTTTTCTATCCCTCTACCATTAGATTAGATTAAATTAGATTGTGAAGCGGAGGGGATTTGGCACCGATCCAGGAATGAGGATATTGTATTAACGCCCCACGAGGGGGCACCTCCGGAAGGAATGAGGTGGAGACACCGGGTGGCCGGAACCAGGAGTGACGGTACGGAAATGACAGGTCTCTACAGTTTCCAGATTAAGACGCCCCGGCAGTCGAACAGACAAACCGAGGGCCCCGTCCCACGCAAGGTCCAACGTCTCCCTAAGGGGCAGCCCTTATATCCGGGTAATGAGCCGAAGGCCGAGGGACGGAGAAAGTTCACAGAGAACATCGTTTTTTCCTGCCGCGCTGCACCGAAACACCATCGCCGACGCTTCCCAACCTGAAACATACTAAACGGTCTGAAGGATTAATGGAATGATTAATGAAACAAAATGGAGGGACAGGAAATTTGGGGGATGAAAGAAACCACTTCAGCATTCGCCTGACCCATGGGTCAGAGTGGGCAATCGTCGGGGATCGAACCCAGGACCTTCCGAATGCGGGCCACAGACTTGCTGCCTGAACCCCTTTACCAGTAGCTCCCACTTCCAATGTCCAACCCTCCCTTATTCTTTTTCCCCTTTCTTCCTCTCCCTCCATCGCCCTGTCCTCTGCGCAAAG
This sequence comes from Deroplatys truncata, assembly GCA_030765065.1. Lineage (NCBI taxonomy): Eukaryota > Metazoa > Arthropoda > Insecta > Mantodea > Mantidae > Deroplatys > Deroplatys truncata. The sequence continues at coordinate 100,039,378 of CM060980.1, forward strand.
TATCTGTCATCTTATGCTTGAAGAAAGCAATGAAACGGATTAAAACATAATCGTATTTCTTATTTTTTACGGGACGAGAACTACACTGTTTCATATGGTAAGCGATTTATGAAAAATAGTTACTATAAATACTATAAATAAGAAGCATTATACAGTAAAGTCAGCAGAATATTTAGAATGTTTGATTTCGTGATCATTAAATCACCCCCCCTCACACACACTCATACAGCACACACGCACATAGACAAACGTATAAAAAAATTTGTGGCTTCAGATAGCCCATTATACAAGCTAGTATATGTTACTCATCCAAAATTTAGAATTAGCAGAAAGATTTCCTACGTGTTTATTGTATGCATAGATTATTGGTGCCAGGTAATTACGTTTTATTTACAGCCACATATTAAATGTATTAAATAATTGCATGTAATACTTGTAACTACACTCACATTTCACAGAATTGTCGTTTAGAATGTTGAAAGTTGAAAGACCCAGTCAAGGATATGTTCCTCCATTATGCAAAGCACTGAAGTTATTTGGGCCACTGGAGAAAGACGAATTCACATGTCGAAGTACACGTAACAAACATAAATTTTGGAGAAGACAAAAAAAAATCCTTCTGTGTTCGGTAGGATATCAATGGAAGGCTACAAGAAGTGCGAGGTAAATGCACTTCCTCTTTACCGCAGAGGCCCTTGAATCGTAATGGCCATGAAAGAAAGGAAGCCTTTGCCAGCGTTACATGTTAAGACGCAGAGAATAAAAATGAACAACACGATTTTCGATTAGAAAACCCCGCCTGCTTAGAACGCCATAAAATTACGGGGCAGGGAAAATAGCAGTTTTCCATCTGTGACCCCATACTCTACCTACGCAGGCAATACGTTTGCAGCATGCAAGCAGTGGCGAGTCTGTGAGGCAGCTGGAGAAGGAAATCTCTTTGTTCAGCGGAGCTCTAGTGCTGCGATTGTCATACTTTTTAGAGAAAAAAAAGAACTCAAAAGAATTTCTTTAGTAAAGATTAAAAGCTCTATCTCATCAATGTTAAATATGCAAAATTCATGACCCATTATCTCCGAAACTAATATATCAGATTGAAGTTTTTACAGGATATGGATGTACCTATACCTTCTAGTTCGCTGAACTATTGAATAAGTTTGTTAATTAAGGAAGAAGGGATTGTTTTTCTCAATTATGCTATTCTTTTACTAAAATTTATCAGCAAGTATATTAAAAAATAAACAAAGTGTTATTAACAACAAAGTAGATCCATAACAGCCTGAGATACTTTTTATCATCCTAAAATTTAATTTAGCGATCTTCAATAGTGCGACGCAGCGACCATGGCCTAAGGTTATCGGGAGGTCGGCGCCGGGCGGTCGGAGTAAACAAGATAAGTGCCGCTCGCCAGCCTAAACACAGATTGCGGTATCGGCAACATAACTAAAACCTTCTGGAAGCTTCTTGTCCCCCTCCTCCAGAAAGTGTGTCGAAATAGTTCTAGAACGTTCGAAAACCTTGTGCAACAATTCCACTGCCTATATAAGCGAGCGTTCTCGCGAGAGTTGCTGAGTCCGTGCAAGACGGTGAGTTAGTCGAGTGAAAGTGAGCTGCGTCGATCACCTAGTAAGCGAGGGATTAGCGCGTGAGTTTCCCGTGCGACATCAAGAGCGATTCTCTCAGCGAGTTGGTGACGACAGTTGTGACGTGCAGCGAGTGCTACTACGGATCGACGGGTTGTGGAGGTCTTGTGTTTGACTCCCGAGTGAAGTAAAAAAGAAGAGGCTACGTCACGAAGGAAGTGAAGTGACGGAGAACTGAAGTTGAACTAGATAAGAACTTAGAACAGTGAGAGTGAGAACTTAGAGAAAAGCAACAGTATAAAATCTGGACAAAGTCACAATAGTTTGAGAAAATGGGCCAAAGCAGTAATGGAGACAAAAACAACCTCGAGAAACCTCATGCTAAAAGCTGCCATATTTAATAACAGTGCCAAAACTTCCCCTAAAAGGTGGGCTAAAATTTACCTTTCTACTCTAAACTGTGTGGAAGTTATGACTTATTCTATGTGAAGTTGTGTAGAACTCGTGTATAAAATGGCAGACGCAGTACCATTTTTATAGATATGTTTAAAGCATAGTGCTTGCGAATATATTTCAAGTTAAAGGGGAAATTCGACCGCATAAAAAATCTAAATGTGTTATTTCGGTCTCTCCTTACACGGCCCAAAGGAAAGGAAACAGACTGTCTTCCAAAATATGCTGCAGAGGTATCCTCGAAAAAAAGGAGATCGTGAATGTATTAGCTAGTAAATTTTGACTTTAAGACTTTACGAATGATAGCTCTTCCAGTGCTTATTTGTAGGTGTGAATGCTAGAGAACTACAAAAAATGGACGAGAAGAGAAAGACAGAAAGATTTCTCATCTTGCTTGTTGATGATGGTTTCATGGATAAATGGACAATCAGAAGGCCTAAAAATGATTATGCCATAAAGCCTGGTGATCTCCAAGGATATTACTCGGTTATCGCCCATGAAGTCATTATTAGCAAGAGAATAGAAGTCGCAGGGTTAGTAATTAAAAGCAGTAAAGGGGAACAGTACTAGCTGTACTAAGCAACAGACAAGAAAAGCAATCTATTTATATGTCTAATAAAACTAGTAATGTTCGAATTTGAATAATGCACTGATGCTAAAGTGAACTCTCATTTTAAAAACTGTCTTTTGTGACGTGCGCGCGTGTGTTAGATTTTTAAACAATAAGAATCAACCGATTATTATGAAACTTGATATGTAATATACCTTAGATCCCACTCAATGAATAGGCTACATTACTCGTGATAACCCCCCCCTCCCGCAAGGGATTCCAGTAAAAAATGAACACAGGTTCTACAATAAAAAACACAAACTCAATTTCCACAAGTTCTTCAGTAAGAAACACAAACGCCAACTATATAAGTTCACCTGTGGGATACTAGCTCTCCAGTTAGAAACCAGTTCTCCAGTAAGAAAACGAAGGTACAGGTTGCATAAACTCTCCCGTAAAAGACAAAATGTGGGTAGCATAAGTTTTCCAGTAGCAAAGCTGACTCCATAAGCTCTCCAGGAGAAACACGACCCCAAGTTTTACAGTAAGAAACACAATCGTTTGCTGTAAAATTTCCTCAGTAGGAAATATAAACACTGGCTCCACACGTTCTCTAATAGGAAGTACAAAAGTCAGTTCCAAAAGTTCTCCGGTTGGAAACACAAAGACAGGCCATTTAAGTTCTCTAGTAGCAAGCACAAAGTCAGTTCCAAAAGTTCTCTAGTTGGAAACGCAAACCTGGCTCCATAAGGTCTCTAGTAAGAAGCACAAAAGCCAGTCTCTAAAGTTCTCCAGTTGGAAAACAAACATTGGTTCCATAAGTTCTCTAGTGAGAAGCACAAAAACCAGTTCCTAAAGTTCTCCAGTTGAAAACGCAAACACTGGCTCCATAAGGTCTCTAGTAAGAAGCACAAAATCCAGTCTCAAAAGTTCTCCAGTTGAAAGCAGAAAGACAGGCCACTAACGTCTCTAGTAGCAAGCACAGAAGCCAGTTCCAAAAGTTCTCTAATTGGAACATAAAATCTTCACAAATTTTGCAGTAAGAACAAAACACTATGCTGACATAAAAGCTACAAACGCAAGTCGCGCTGGTTCTCCATTAAGAAACAACTGCAAGTTTCGCAGGTTATGAAGTAAGAGACACAAACACACCCCTCCCTCACATACTCGTACTTACAGGTAATTGCGCCTTTAGTCAATTGAAGTAGCTCGTGATTTTCTCGCGTTTTCCATGAAGTCACTACATATTTCTCGAGAGTTTACGACCTCACTGTTAATTGTACACCTTCACGAAGTTTAAGACTAGCTCGTGGCTACTCTTCAACTTGCTAGATTGCCTCCCAGCAAGAAGGTCGGTCATGTATAAGGTGTTTTTAAAAGGTTTGCAGGCTCTTCCTAGAGAGCTGTGCAAGTGTCTCCCTAGCCAATAAAACTACTTTATGTGCCTTCTGACACAACAGAAATTGCGACTGGCTTTACCTCTAGCGATGGAGGGGACAATCTTCAAGTAATGACACGCTATTTGGCGAGTTTATCTTCTGTTGGTTTTCGCATTTTCTATAGCACATATACCGGGTGAATCACCAAAACTATCCTCGCCAATTTATGCTATTTATATACATGTTCTAACACGTTTCTGAACATATTGTTCAGAAACGTGTTCGTGAAGTACTGACACAGATATCAGAAGTCGTCAGAAAGTTTATTCATAACACAAACTTAAATTTTATTGATTTCCAGGAGGTAAAAACTAGATAATTTTAGAATGTGGTTGTTTGTAAGATTCTAGTTAAAATAGTGTAATATGAAGCTTTTAAATAATAGGTTGTCTGCTTCATATGAATGGGATAGAAATATACAAAATTGTCCTTTTCTAATAAATATTTTATTCCCCTTACGTATCTATCCTTATTACGTAGTGGTCCCCACTTCCGGCTGGCATGCAAAAGGTGTCGAACTCCACAGCTCTAAAAAGTGAAAAATCTGATGCGAACACTGAGACAGCTTTCAAAATTTGCATACCTACTTTATGTATTGTACTATTTAATACAAGGTAATTGTTCTATCCAAGTTACCTTATTACACGATACACTATTGCCTAGAAATTATTTATAATTAAACGATACATACTAGTTGCATACAGCATGGGGAATAAACGCTCAAATCTTTAGCAGAAGCATTCAGACGTCGCAACCATGAAGGAATAAATTACTTCTCCATGTCCAGTAATAAACTCTTGCGAAGGGAAATAAGTAAGAACTGGATGCTTACATTTGTAGTAAGTAATCCTGTAATATTTCGAAAGCGGCAATCATTTCGAGAAAAATTTACACAAATGGAATGTTAAACAATCTCAGATTTTGTCTTTCTTGTGGTTTCCTAGTTATACAGAATTTTATAAAATTCTATTAGCCTATGAAGAAGGCTTCGTTGGGTGTTCAAAGAAAATTCAAGATAAGCACACATTTGATTCCTCGTGTCAAATTGTCAAAAATATGATTGATATAAAAATCCTTGAAGTCGTTTCTGAGAAAGAGATAAAACGAGAAATGTTCCATATAAAGGTTAGTTTTGGGGGGTAGGCTTTTTATAATTATGCGGTACACAGACACTCATAGCTACATGTTCAGGGATCTCAAAAGGCGAATATTCTGTGAAATCTTGATATCGAATGTTTGGATGGAATAAAATATTTCCTCTACCTACCGTAGGTACACTGTAAAGAAAGTAAAAGTATGTAGAGCTATCATTCAACAAAAATGTATATTTGACACATATACAACACAGATCCTTTAAACTGTTTGGATAATAAATGGAGCATTTAAAATGTTTAAGAAACATTCACTGATAAAATAATTGAAATTCCGTACCTAGTTCAGTCAATATATAGAACTATGTTATATTACTCAAACGAAAAACTTCTGTGAAAATATTATTCTGGATAGAAAAATAAAAATTTATCGTAGTAGTTCATGGAATTGATATGATACAGTATATAATAATTAGTGAATCATATCAGTTTTCCTTTCTCTAAGGATACCATTTTAACTGCCGAATGACAGCGTAAGTAGAATTAATTATATTAAGTTCCAAGTAAAGACATTAAAATAAGGCTAAACAAAAACAAAATATACACTAAATGTTTAAGTTAAAAGATCGTAATTGGTAATACTATATGTAAATTCTTAAAACCTTTCTTAAAGTGAAAATACCCTTTAGAGATCAAACGAGATGGCTCCGCAGTAAGGTGTGAGGCTCGCTCCTGAGCTCCGTAGTAGACCGCCCACTTTCACCTTGTCTTTTTCGTGGTTTTCCCTGTCGGTAGGCGAATGATGTTGTGGTTTCTTATCTGCTACATTTACTTTCCATCATTTCTCTTTCATTCCGTTTATTATTCATCTTTCTGGTGTGCCTCTACGTTTCGTGGCGTATGGCAGTGCCGGATAAATGGTGCGGATGCATGCTCCAAGGAAAGAGTAACCTCCGGGGACAAAGAGAGCTGCTTGGTCGGTGGATCGTTAATCGCCCTCTCTAGGCAGCTCTGGGTCTTCAAACCAGGAACTGTTATGGACTGCTGCGATCTCTGTGGCATGTCTGCCCGAGGCCCGTGGCCTCCTGTGGTTCCTTCACTTCATTTCTTCCTCCTGAGGAGCGGTAGCACAATAAATCTATATAGGTCGCAGTGCGCGAGGTGTTTCCTTTCGTGGTATAACCTATATACCACCTTTTAGAGCAAGTGTGCTAAATATGGCTTGTTTAGGTCAGGCTTGCCGCTGCAGGGGACATAGGTTTAAGCTATCCCCTTGTTTTGTTCTTTGGTTTGCTTACCATCCAAGGAGCTTCTATTCTATTCATTTTGTCGCCGTAAAGTCCCACAATACCCAACACACGAGGTTGGAGGGAGAAAGGAGTGTGTCACAAAATTTCATGCCTGGTTTAGGTGAAGGAGATTTTGAGATATACATTTACTAAATTGGGTAAATAGCAAGATACCAAATGTGAGGAAGACCACCACAAAGCTCTAACATAGATTTCTCTTGTGTTATGTATACAAGGAATATAAAATGAATGTAAAAATCAGTTCCAACGTATTCCAGCGCCATTAACTTTAAGACAATTTTCTTTATTTTCAAGTATTTTACGCCAAATTAAAAAATTGCGTATATACTAAAAATGTCGATTGGTTCAGTCCATCCCCATAACGAAACTTAGTGGAATTAAATAACGTAAAACGTACCTAACTAAATTAATCATTTTATACACTGCACTTTTCTGCACGGAGCAACCTCTTTGAAGATAATTTATGTCCTCGGAACGACTATGGGTATTCAGAGCTTGTCTCGTTTCTACCTGCATCTCCACTTAAACAACCTAACTCCGTCCTGGCATTGTTTAAGTAAATAAGCTGGCGTGGTCACGCTCAAACAACTCCTCTGTTTTCCTAATCAAAAGCGTTCTGCTGTTACTCCAGTTTGCAGTGACGTACGCTCCAACACGGCGACCTCTGCATTTAGAATACATAAACTAACATGCAACTGACAGAAGGCGTGCAATATGACGTCAGAAAGGTGTTGCAATCTTGAGTTATACACTAACGCACCAGTTAATGTTCTCGCCGTTTCTTGGCTTATGTTTAGCCAACGTGAAGAATAATATTTTATGGTCTTCGAGGGTGTAAATATCGATTCCATACGTATCTCACGAGTTAGAGGTGCATAAGATCGAAATGCAGATCGTCTGGGAAACTGCTTACGGAACTAACCTCGGGAAAATGTAGGGAATTGATATAATTCGTGCTGGTCAAAGGTAGTGTTATTAAACTTTGGAGTTCATTCCTTCAATCACTGCTGTTGAGTTTCTCTTGAAATCCCAGATCCCAAACTGAGCAGGACAAATCGCTTTGAAGCGGTATGAGCCATGAATTGTGTGATTTAACATTGTGTAATATTTTCTTGTATTTATTGTATGTGAGGTTTTGTATATATGTTAAGGTTTACCAGATATGACAGAATTAAACAAAAGTCAATCAGAACGAAGATGGCTTCAGTCTGTTTGAAGAAAATTCAAGATATGCCTTTTAATAGGAATATACATGTATAGTGTATATGCCTTTTAATAGGTGTTTTAATTAAAATCGTTATAGCCATTTTTGAGGACATTAAAAGTACCGAAACATTTTCCATGTAATGGGTAATTTGGTGTGCAGGATTTTTTTTTAAACCTTAGTGTCGCGTCCTTGCAAGGTGCCGAACTTGTTTTATGTTTATTCATTTTGAATGATGCTGTACGCGCGCGCGCACACACACACACACACAATCTTATTTATTCTTTTTTTTCTAAAGGTGGCGTTTTTATTTGGGAGACTTTAAAACATGCATTTCCGGTGAAATTTTGATGTCCTCTGCCTGTTAGGTATAGGTACAGAATTTTCCACCTCGTCTACTTATATTCCACAACTAGAGTAGATGGTATTTAGAAATCCTGAAAATACTTTGTTTTTATTACCTATATCTTCGAACAGTGTTTTCATTACTGTTTTGGAATCTGCAGAAAGATTCGGATTTATTCATCTGTTTATACAGAAAATGCAAAGAAACATTAATGTCAGAAGTATTGGATTAAAAAGAATCTATAGGTGCATGGGTCTGAAAACTCTTTGTTATCTAGTTACAATTCTGTTTACATTGTATTTACGAATTAATAATTGCATACCACATGGGCATATTCAAACTGGATCTAGTCAGCATTCATACATGCATTATCCCGCTGTTGGTTTGAATTCCTAACGTGCTGATATGTCCCTGGAGTACGTGAATTGTTTTCAGAATATGAACACAAAGATTCATTTCATCTTGCCACGGTTTTCCAAACACAGGAACATTTAGATGCCTCCAGAAATGTTGTATCACATCATTCACCGGCCCACGGATTCTAACTTCTGATAACATCATATCTATACTCGAATGCTATGGTGTGGGTTGTTGTTACACGGGACAGCCTGCGCTGCACAGGATGTAAGCAGAGTGTTACTGTTACGAGAGAATGAAGTATGTTCACCCCCATGTTCATAAAAACTTTTTTTCGGTCATAATCTCAGCGAACTGAACCCCGAAGGTTTAAAGGCACTTTTTTTCACTCGATGTTGTACTTCCAATCATATCCGTTTTATCATGCGTCAGCAATACTAAATTCTGGAACGCCAAAAGTCTCAATTAAGAAACGCACTGAGAATAATGGTTCCAGTGGTACTTATGAGTCATTCTATAAATATCGTTGATCAGTGGGAAAGGAGCTAAACAAATTCTCAGAATCTAAGCGGTAAAATCACTACTGTAGATCATATGCAGAGCCGTGTCTTTTTGTTATTAACAAAAAATGCGAAAAATGTTTCATAACTTCGACTAGAAGTATCTATGTGTTTCACAATAAATACAGATGATTTAAACTACTAACGTTTTCGCGAATTTTCACGAATTTCTCGTTTTCTCGCGAAAGTCTTTATATGAGCGATATACACGAAAATTGACATAAATTAAAGGTTAATTACAAGTCTAACATGATGGCGACATCACACTCTTTTCTTTTTTAACCATCAAAATTAATTGCAGAATCTGATATAAACCTGGATTTGGGTGAAGATTATGTTTAAGCAACTATCTGAAATGCCGATTGAAAATATCTTATTTTCCTTATATTGAATTCTGCAACTGTGTTCTAAAGTTTTACCAGGTGACTAATGCCTGTTCAGTTGACATTTAAAGGATATAGGCAACCAGTTTCATAGATTTTGAGAGATATTTGTTCCACGATTATGACTATCGTTAAATGGGAAATTTTATTATTCCACTACAATTTAGCAGTTACTGACGAGATTTTAAATGGTCTAAAACATCGTAATTTCTTATATTTTGCAATTTGGTGTCTGAAATAAACAGCTGCTCTAAATAATATTTAATTTATATTACCTAACAAACATTAATATCCTTTCAAAAATAACCTGCATCTCTGTTGACATCGTATAAATTACTGCTATCATTTATAATTCAATTTTACAGATAATAGAATAATTTTGTATTGCAAAAGATAAGTTAATATTTTTCGTTCCAAATGAATTCAAAGTCGGTTATTATCGAACCACCCATATATTTTGTTTTTATTTTTGTCGCGAAATGTTGTATTATTAACACGAAAATGCAATTCTTTAAAAATGAAACGCGAATTCTTTAAAACATTATCACCAATAAATCTAGCCGCTTTTCATATGCCAACCTACCTGGCAACATGTTAACTGTAGTTAATGGAAGAAAGTGGGTTCTCTAAAGCTAAGGCATGTTATCTGCTTCCCTTGTTTTCAATGACCAGACACGTTATAAGTGAAATAGTAAAAAAAAAAAATGCAAATACGTGCTTATGGGACACTGGGAGTGAATTTTCAAATTTCCATATTATTGTGTGGATATTTCTGAAAATTTTACTGTGATTCTATTGCTGTTAGATTAATGCGAATACCAAATTTCATTCAAGTTGGATAAATACTTTGTGAGCTATTCATTGTTTCATAAAGTTTATTATGTAAAAGTATCCCAATTTCAAAATTATCCAAGCGCATGAATGGTTCAGAAAATTGGTTGATATTTTTGGAATTGAAGCTTTGAATCAGTTACAAAAAAGTATGTAAAGAAAGATCAATAAATTTTGATGAGTGAATTATGATAATTTTTTAAATACTTTAGAAATTTGAATCTCTAAAATTCACCATTTTTCATAAAAAATATATTTTTAAAAAATATTATTAGTGTTAGGCATATTTTTGTCACATAGAATGTTACAATGGATACTTCTGCAGATTCTGAGAAATTTTAGCTATATTTAAACAAAAACTCATGCGCATTGGTAATTTTGAATGTATGAAAATAAAGTTTTGAGAAAAACACTGATTTATAAAATACAGGCAAACAGTGAATAGTATGCTTTGCATATCAGAACTCTCCTGATTTATAATCCTGTGTGTTTGTAGTTCCCTTTGTGTCCCTTTTCTGTACATTTTTGCCCTTTTTGCCACCTGCAGATCCTTTCCTGTCTGTAGCAGCAAACCACCTCCTCTCATAGATTCAAGTTGTATCAAGGTGCGACTGAACTTTAAGGGTCACTGGAACTGAATTTTATAACTTTTTTTAAAGTTATTTACTGGAAAATTGGTACAGTTAATTAACTAAATAGAGAAATGACTGTGCAAAAGCTCAACGCTCTAGCTCAAATAGTTTCTTAGATAATACCATTGAATATTTTTCATTAGCAAACAAAAACTTTTCAAACTACCATACACATTCACATTTATCAGAGAAGTATGATAGTGACATATTCCTATACTTTAGTACAATGAAAAGAAATCTAAGCATTTGGTTGAAGTTGATGTTATTATTTGTATAGAAATAACATTTTCTTTTTATGAAGTTGATGTCAAACTTTTCTTCGGTTTTTAGTATAAATTAATTTTTTGTGAGTCAATGAGTAAAGCAATCATAAAAATGCATCCTTGAATCTTTATAGATTACATTTCAGAAGATGTGTGCAAATGTACATACAAATCAGAGCAAAACTGAAATGCAAGGAATCAATTTCATGTGCAAAATTGAAAAACTGAGAAAAAATACGTATTTCTAAAGCATGCACATTCTTTTTAAATTTACAGCTTATCAGTTACTTATAACTGGCCTGAGCCATATGTTTTCTCATCCTTTTTCTATTTGGCTTCCTCTTTTTTCATTTTTAGTAATTTACTCTTCCTGAAAGCTGTTTTCTTCTTTTTAGTTGAAGATCGAGCACACTCATATTTTCTTCTGTTGTTGCATCTCTTCATAATCACATCTGATAGGCTGCAAATTGTAGAATTCTTTATAGTAGATTTAATTTCTTCTGTAGCTGAGTACCCCATATTAAATTCCGATCAGCATTTGTTACAGCAATTGTGATGCTCTTCTTTGATACAAATATTTCTTTTGGATATTCCTCCATAACATGTCACGCAGCGATTCATTTTGATTTTGTGTAATATCTCTTACACATTTATGCAGCAGCTCATCACAGCCTAGTCTTTGGTAGATAGGCATTATCTTGGAAACAGTTGATTCAGAAAGCTGTATGGACATTTTATCACTAGTATCAGGTTGTGTACCATTAGCTATACTTTTGTTGTAAAAGCTCCAGTGCTCAGTGCCAGTGAGACATTTGCCATGCTGGGGTTTGTTGTCTGTTGACATGCAGTTACTGACGATGACGTAAATAGCCTTTTTCATACCACATTTATCAGGAATATTTTCTACTATAGCACTTCTATTGGTAAAAAAGTTAATTTGCTAAAAATGGCATTACACATTTTCTGCTTATTTCAAATGGAAACCTCTAGGTTTTTTTGTCTATAATGACACGACTGGAATATTTCTGGATAGGGCTAAAACCACAATTGTTGCACTGTCACACATAATGTTTGAGCAAAGCCATGTCTTTGTCTAATTTGTGGTCACATTTGAACACTCACATTCACTACAGTAAGCATTTTCAAACAAGTAACTCAAAGTTTGCTTTCAATACTGAATATGGTACATAAACAACAAAGTATAACAAAAGATCTGCAAGATAGATATATAAAAAAAACCTTAAACAACCAATAACTTATTATAATAACTGCAAAATGCTGTAAAATAAGATGATATGGGTAAATGGAGAGATTTTAATGAAATAGACTCTTACAGTACCAAAATATAATTTTTCTTTTCTTTTTCTTGTCTTCATTACGTAGTAAATAGTTACGCATTTAGGCGCTAGATGGAAGCACAAAGGAGGCAATTACATGTAATTCCAAAATGCGGCCACATAAATCGAAAAATATGCATAAATTAACAAATTATGATGCTTTACATATATAAATAGAAAGTGGGCGGGTCCAGTGGAGTTTTAAGGCAGTGCACAGGTTATTTATACATGTCGCTGGGCTTTTAAAAATGCCAGATAGGGAAAAATGTTTGGCCAAAATAATTCTCAAGTATCTATAGAATATTTATTATATAAGTTCAAAATCGAAAATTTTGTCATTTTCACCTAAAATTTCACTCCCAGTGTCCCTTAAAGAGTTAATTTAAGAGAGTGTTGCCGATGTAGAAACCATCGATTTTTTTTTCGCTACACTATAGATACGCTGCAGACATTCTTGACGAAAACAAATATAAATGTCTATATATATATATATAGACATTTATATTTTATATATATATATATAATTACGTAGTATGTGTGCAGTGGCCGTTCTTATTTTCGGTGCAAAATCTCCAGCAAAGAATCTAAAACAAAATGTTAATATATCCCCAAGGGCTTTGTCCAGGTGTGGTGATAATAAACTTTTTTAATTTTAGCGGATCATTCAAATGTACCATACATAACGTGTGCCATGAGAAACAGTGGCAGATTAACCAGAAAGATCCCGCATCGTAATTTCGCCGCCCTCCTTTGGCCCAAGGGGACTCCTTTGCCTACCTTTGCTATTATCTGGGCCGACCGCATTATGCTTATGGATGAAACTATACGTCATGCCAGTTTCATATAGCTCCTGCTGCTTCAGACGATGCCATTCACGTTGTTTTCTTTCCACTTACGTTTGATCCTACACAGAGATGAATTTTTATCTTCCTTCTACATTGTTATAATATTTACTGTTAGAACTTAGCTGCTTTCAAACTAACCTCAGCAACAACAGATTGTCTGTCAGCTTTACCTTCGGCTATCGTGTCAGTCCAGAAAATCAGAAGTGTTGAATTTATAGGGGAGATAAACTTCTGTGATCTTAAACAGTTTAGACAAATGACAAAAGTGAATGGACGATTAATACTTACGAGTAACTCACTTTCCAGTGGGGATGTGTAGACGGAGCAGAGTATGCAGCGGTCCTGCGGTAGGCCCGATAGTTTTTAATCTGCAGGTGGGAGTTCAAGTTATATTATACTCGTAACTTTGGGTATGGAGATGTGCCTTTCGTTCGACGTCAGTACTGTAGAAGTAGTGCCTTATAAATCGCGAATTACACGTGTTGTGATGAGTGATGGGAGCCCATTCACAGAGTTTTTAATTAGGATTATTTCTTTACTATATCTTCTCTGTATAAAGTTTTGCATCCTTTTTTCCCCAAAAGTTCCCTTGTTGTACCAGTTTATGCTACTGTGTTTTACTGTTTTCATACTGCTTATTTCCACAACACACATACTCACACAAACACCCATGCCCGTGGCGGGACTCGAACCCGCGACCCTCAGCTTGGCAGAGCGTCGGAGCGACCACGGCTACGAGGGCCAGCTCCTTAGTGATTAAAATTTGATAATCCTGTTATATTATTTTGCTGTTTATAACATAAATTTATTTCTTATAGGATGTTTATTTATTAATAGCTTATAGTGAAACTAACAATAATTGAGTGTAATAAACAAAAATACTGAAATAAAATTCTGCGGTTCAGACTTTAAAACCATTTTGTCAGTATAAAGTATGTTTACAGCGTCCTTTGACTCAGTGACTGTGGACTTTCTTGGAACGATCCTATTAGATCATATGGTGAAACAAGATGAAATTAGTATAAGATTGGTATTACATAACAGAAATACTGGAGTTTTGCAAAAATCCAGTCTTCACTACCCATGACGTAATCCCTAATAGTCTTCACTTTACGATCTTCAACATTACGGTCGTGACATTGACGTATTTTCCCTATAACAAAAGGACATCGCTTTACTGTACCTCTTGTGTTGAAAAGAACCGATGCCGCTATCACGTCGTAAAGTCGACAACGATGCTTTTGTCTTCATTGTTGTTGGAATGACGGAAATTACGCCGATAGTATTCCGTGCGCATACGTGTGATGTACACTGCATATTTGAGGAATAAGTCACGTGACCAGAAGGTACACGTGTTCGTGTGCAGAAAAACCGATAAATCTTAGTCCTAAACGATTCGTGGAAGAAACCTCCAATAAATGGTGCCAAGATATCGGGATGCTCCTTAAGATGCTTGGCCATACTGTTCTTCTGTAGGCAGCGATTTTCATGTTAACGTTTTAAACTAAATTTAACTCGGGGCATTTGACTTTGCGGCGTATATTTTAAAACGATTATAGGATATTCAGTCTTCTTTAAGTCATTAAAATATGTATCTGGTGTATCTTGGAGGCATAAGGAGTTCAAAGGATAAAAATCCGATGTGTTACACTCACATGACTTTCTCTACTCTTGTACAAACTATTTTTACAAACGCTTATTCTCCATCTACATCATGTTAATCGAGATAAACATTTGCAGACTCTATCTTACTGCTAAGTTCTTGTAGATGTAAGGGGAATATATATTTGCAAGGACAATATAGAAATACAGTAGCCTTTAAGCACATACATATCTCTCAAAAGCTGGTTGCTAGCACCATTCCCTTTGCCACAGATTAATACTCTTTGCATATGCAAGAGAAAAAAAATGAATAACGAATTCCCATTTGAGAAAATAAGTATTGAGAAATTTAAGGGAATAACAAGCAATATCTCAAAAATGGTTCACTCAATAAAAAATGTATATGACATAAATTGTGTATTTTAACGCGATCTACATTTTTTGTGTAGTAAACTTTTGTCTATCTCTTATGGTTTACCAGTTATGCAAAAGTCATTCACAATGAAGAATACTTTTGGAGACATTCCTAGAAAATTCAAGATATACATTTTATTTGTCATAAAAATATGTTAAACATATGATATTTTAATCAAAATCGTTATGGCCATTTTTGAGAAAATTAAAATTTTCGAAAAATGATCCATGTAGAGGGTAATCTGGGGTGGGAGGATTTTCTTGAAAACCTTCGTGTCGCATCTCTGGAAGATACTGAATCTAAATAACAAGTTTGGTGTTTATCCGACTGTTCGCCTCTGAGTTATGCTGTTCACAGACACACAGACACACACACACACACACACACACACACACACACACACACACACACACACAGAGACACACACACACACGGACATGTTTCCAAAAATGCTTTTTTTGGATCAGGGGGTCTCAAAACATATATTTCCGGTGAAATCTCGGTATCGAATTTTTGGGTGGAATGCAATAATTCCCCTACTTACTATACGTAGTAGAGAAAGTAAAAACGCACCTTTAGATCTTGACTGGGATTCACGTTTAGAAGAAGCATATTTAATTTTAGAGGCGAAATCTATCTATCCATCTACCTGTCTGTCTGTCCGCCCGCCCGCCACATCCAAACTTGTAACAACGTACGTATCTAGAATAATAATTTTTATAGACTTTACATATAAGCTACACTTCTCTGCTATTTCAGCCGAATTTTAAATGTTTACACAATTTTTTTTCAAAATCTTGTAAGTAACATTTTGACTCCAGACACTGAACGCAACTATATAACGCACCTTGAATATGTGGGGAAAATGCTACAGAGGGTAAGGTGCTAAGTGTGAAGCGATTACTTTGACCCAAGATTACCTGGATTATACAAGGAATAATGGCTAGACTACTACGTTGATCGTTGCACTTCTTTTTGCCACATTCGGCAGCGTTCCTTTGATACATGCCCGTCGCATAATGTATATTTCTCCTGGGAGGGTGGATTTGGCACAAGTGTAATGCTATTTTCTTTATTCTTGTGTCGTACGTTCTTTTAGACAGTGACTGCCTGCCAAATAAAATCAGTAATCTGATTTTTTTATTTTCTCTACTATGTACATAGTAGTAGAAACGGTACAGCATTCCACCCAAAAATTCGATACCGAGATTTTCATCGGAAATACATGTTCTGAGGCCCTCTGAATTAAAAACAAATTTAGAAAAGGTCCGCGCGCGCGTTTGTGTGTGTGTGTATGAACTTAAAAACGAAAAATCTGATAAACAGTAAATTTTGTATTTAGATTCGTACCTTCTGAAGATGCGACACGAAGATTTTGAAGAAAATCCCTACCCTTTAAATGAAAGATTTTTCGAAATTTTTTATTTGCTAAAACGTAGCGCTAATATTTTGACTAGAATGCCTATATTAATGATGTTTGTATGACAAATAAAATGTATATATACAGAATTTTTTGGAAATCACTTTGAAGTCCTCTTCATTCGGAAGGAATTTTGTATAAACGTGTACAACTAGTAAACATTAAGCGATAGACGAAAGCTATTACACAAGAAATGTAGATCTCTTTAAAACACAAAATTTAGTTCAAATAACCTTCTTTTTGGCATAAACCTTTTCGATATATATTTTATTAATGGTTAGAACTGAATTAGTTTGTCATTCATTAAAGACCTTTCAACACTCAGTTGTTTTCCTTTTTGCGTGGAAACAGTATAAAATTTTAAGGTCAGTATATAGCATCCAGTTCTTAAACGTTTGACTATCGCTGTTCTCTTTGTATCTGAAACGAAATGTGTAATGTAGTTGTTTCTGCAAAGGTTTATTTGGATTAAAATGTAATAGATAAGCATTAGTAAGAATATTTTGTATACCCACTAATAAGCGATCGAGGGCAGGGAAAGTAATGTGAATGTAACATATCAACTTTTTTTAAAATAAGATTTATTGCTGAGAAATAGTTTACCGCCCAGATATTCTGAGGCTAGTCAGGATACCTGTCTCACTTTAGGGATATTTGGGGGTTAGCGGCACTTCTGTGCCTTAGCCACATCTGTAGACCATATGTATGCCGAAGGTTGTTTATAGGGATTATTCCGAAACCCATCCAGGACGGAAAAATTTTCCCTTTACCCAAACAGTCCCACAGTTCTTCAAGGATTTTACCGCTTTGCAGTCTTGCTGTAACTCTATTGTATCACTTTAGTGTTTTCGCTTTTTTCTCGGGTCAGAAAAATGCGCTCAATAAAACGGCAGAATAGGTCCTTGTCATAAAATTCACATGGAGCCCTCTCAGGGAGGGTTTTTCCCCGCTTTGTTGTACCAGGACTAATTAGGATCAACACAAGTGCAGCAAAGGCGACCGCCCCGACAACGGTCATTTCCTTGGCGACTGCTTTCAAGTCCTCAGGCTCTGCTCCCAACCCTCCCTGGTGCGGCGGTAACCTTTCTTCACCCCTCCCCCAACTTTCTGGCGCCTCTGCCGTCTGACAAACCCCTATTTTGCGGTTTGTGTGACAGGGTCTCTTCCGGCCATCTCAAGGATATCAATCCCTCGTGATTATCGTCATAGAACACTCCAACATTTCTCTGAAATGACAAGTTTTGTTGATCTTTTTCTCGTAACTCAATCGAGGGCGGAAAAAAAAGAACCCACAATCAGTTAATGTGTGGTTTTTACCAGCAACAGTAATGGGCGAGACAGTACCTTCCTAGCATCATCATTGATTTTACTTTCTCTAGTATACACAAGTAAGGAAGTATTGTATTCCACCCGAAAATTCGATACCGAGATTTCACTGCAAATACGTGTTTTGAGGCCCTTGAAGCTCAAAAAAGTATTTTAGAAAAAATATCAGTATGCATGCGTGCGTGTGAACAGCATAACTCAAAAAACGAAATATACTTCATATTTAAGTTCACTATCTTCCAAAGATGTGACACGAACATCTTTAAGACAATCCCTCACCCCAACTACCGTTTACATATATAGGACTTTCCTATTTTTTTATCTTCTTGAAAATGTCTTTAAACAATTTCATTAAAATTCCATATATTTCAGATGTATACAGGACTAATACATTGTAACTACCGAGTGGATGGCTCAGGCGGCAACGTCTGTGGCCGGCATTCGGGAGGCCCAGGGTTCGATCCTCGGCGACCGCCCACTCTGGCCCATGGATTTTGCGTGGTTTCCCCGGATCAACAGACAAATGTTGGGGCGATTCACCTTCTACCACGACCTTCCTTCCTCTCATTTCCTGTACACATCATCTTCCTCGTCATCTGGTGTAGGACCAGGCGACGGGGTTCGGCGGGTTGTGGCTGGACGGTGGCTTGCGCACTGTAGAGACGCTGGAGCTTGGTTCCTTATGGGCAGGATCAGGAGGAGTCGGATGCGTTCCATCTGGAAACGCTAGGGACCCCGTCCATGCTTGCGTCCGTGTCATCCGGATCTGATCGCTCTTCGGGTTTCTCCCTTCATCCCTCCCTCCCAGGGTTCACGTTAGAAGCAAAAGGGTCGTTACGACCTACTTGCAATGCTCTGCCCAGGTTTTGGGGGCCTTTTCGTGAAATGCACCTTTAGCTTTACTTTTAATACATTATAAATCCTCCATTTTGTGTGAATAGCCTATTAGGTCTCCATAATAGGTATTCAAAAACTTAGGCAGGAAAAATGTAAAGCTCATTAAATTACAGAATTTAAATACCTGCCTTAGCCTTAGCCTTTTCGAAATGCTCCATGTTCAATTTTATAGCTTTCGCAAGGTTAGTGCGTCATGTAACGGAATTGCTTGAAAGCTTGCGATTCTTCTTCCTAGTTTTTTCTTTCGTTCATAAGACCTTGTCATACGAATAAAACTTTTGAATGCTGTTTCTCCACGTTGCAGCTGAGCACTTATATTCTCAGTAGCGCAGTATGGTTAGAATGATTTTTATGTAAACACTATAATTTGTGCAGATATGCATCAGTTTGTTAGTGGTAGAGAAATTCGCGTGAATGTAGCAGATTTTTTTATATTTTACGCTCATTTAATACACACAATTGCAATTCAAACTGAATCCCATTTTAGGTGTCGCTTTGAATGCAGAAATTGGACCGTGGTAATCTACAAGCTGAATTATTCTCTATGTAATTTGCATGGAGGTACAGTCGTAACCCCGTGTAGTAGGACAGAAAAGGATACAGATGTAATCATATAAGGGTATAGACAAGAATCCTGAGTATCTATGTATATGCCAGCATTTCCGTAGCAGAGGATAATTCATCTCTAAATACGATGTAATTTCTCATCATTGCTGGACTGATAAAGGCAAATACCTTATAAACGGTTTCTTTGAGTTCCTCATTGGTGTTCTAGCAAATATTCTAACTTTCTATTTAAAACACCCCATAAAGCATTGTCGAACAATGATGGGTCCGTATTCCCTGACGACAATTGCATAATATGCTGGTGCTTGTCATGATGGAAACAGACTTATCCGCTAGGTCTGGCTGTTGCACTCGAGGGACAAATATGGTGAGACATCCATAAGGTGAAGGGTCTTTTACCGAGCGCGATGGCTCTGGCGGTTTTAAAAAAATTGAGTTTTATTTACGGACGCTCTTTAACTACTATGGTTCTTAGCGTCCCATTCTATATTGGGCGTGAAACACCTGTAATTTTGCTCAGAGGCCTCTTTATCAGGGTTGAGATTCTTTTACGTGCCGTAAATCTACGACACGGGACCACCGGCTTTACTTCCCTTCCGAAGGAAGCCGTGCTAACGATTTTTACGCCCGAAAAAATCCATCGCCCTCCGCCGGGTTTGAACCCGCGACCTTGGGAACTAGAGGCTAGCACGGTACTACTAGTCCACGGAGGACGACGGCTCAGGCGGTAACGTCTGTTGCTAGCATTCGGATTTGAATCGGCAACCATCCACTCTGATCCATGAGTTCTTTCGGGGTTTTCCTGGCGAATGCTGGAGTGGTTATTTTATCCCCCAAATTTCATGTCTCTCCATTTCGTTCCATTGATCATTTCGTCCATCCTTCACTCCGTTTGGTCTGTTTCAGGTTGCAAGTGTCGGTGATGGTGTTTCAGTGTACCGTGGCAACGAAAAAGGATGCTCTCTGTGAACTTTCTCTGTCCCTCAGCCTTCGGCTTGTTGCCGCGGTATGAAGACGTCCCTTGGGAGGATGTTGGAACCTGCGTTGTGGCGTAGTCTCCAGTCTGCGTGTCCAATCCAATCCAAGGGATTTGGCTTACACTCTACATTTTATAAACTGATAACCCGTTTAGCTGTTAAGTCAGTAATTACATCTTAGTCACGATATTGCCTGTCTTTAAATATACTCATTAAGAACTGCAGGGTGCAAAAATAGTATTTCAAATCAGTTAAAATGTGATAAGCTTAAAAAACAACAGAAAATGTTTGTGAAATAAGTAACACCAAAAGACAATGCCGCAGTTTGACCAAGATCTATATGTCTTAACGTTCTACAGTTGTATTAAATTCTGTAAGATTGTAGAGCACATCAAACGGCCTTTTGCAGAAGATCAAGGTATGCATTTTATTCACTACTCTAATTTACAAATAAGTATACGACGTTTAACCATAATTCTTAGAACCAATTTTGAGAAAATCAAACTAATGAAATGGGTGTATGTAAAGGATTACTAATAGCTTCGGTAAAAGCTTTTCACTCAGAAACAAGTCTCGATAAAATCTATGCTGCAATTGAATTTGCTAGAGCTTTATGGGTAAAACAAAAATTCCGTTTATGGTTCAGCATTGAAATATGGCATCTGCAGGTACATATCCGTATTTTTTGGACAAACACTTTTTATTTATTGGGGGTATAAATATGAATTTACCTGCGTGCACTTAGCCTCCTTTTAGCCTTGTCATGGAACCGGATGGATAATATAATGCATCTCAGGTAGTAAGTCGGCAAATGCCACAAAGTTCGTTACCCTGCAACCCTGGAGGACAATTGATATTTTTATGATTCTTTTGTGCGTTTAGGGCCTGGTAACCTTAGCGTACATCCTTTTCCTGGAAGTATGTGGGGAAAGGAAACGGTTTGTAGGGACTCCTATGTCCAATAATTCTTTCGCTGGAATATCTCCATTCCTCGATCAGGGTTTCAGGTGCAATAGTTGCCCTTCTCTTCAATAAAATACGCCGATGCAGTAAAGGCACAAAAGAAATACATTTCGAATTTTCTAGGCAAATCGTAAAAGAATTGAATGTTAAATTCATATATGTGTATACGATAGAAGCAAATAGTTCATAATGAATAATGACCTTTTTGAAGGCTCACACATAATATAATAATAATGTAATTCTACGAAAATAGAAGTAAAGAACAAGAAGAAACTATGAAGTGGATTGGTGAAGTAAAAAAACACTTAAAATGGCATAAATTACGCATGAAGATAACCTAAACAGAGATATCTTTATAATCAAGTGCAAAATGGCAAGTTGACAAAGAGGGCACAGACGAGAGAAAGAAAGCCCACAGACAAAGAAGAAGAGAGGCATGAATTCAGAGGAAAGTAAAGAAACGTTCCTCTTTGCGTAGTCCTACATGGGCTCATTCGGAATAAAAAAAATAATAATATAAATAATTCGCTCTTCGATTGCATAGTTGTTTCCCAGACAGAGCACCAAGGCCTCTCATTCGAGATGACAATCTCAGTAGCGACCTGCAATCGTATGTACTTCAGTGGTCTTAGCAAGCTTTTTAATATAGAGTCAACTGATCTGGGAAACAACTTGAGTCAATTGGGGAATTGAATGTCCCACCGGCAAGTTACCACAGTAGCTCACTGGTTAGAACAACCGCACGAAGATCGAAAGAACCGTGTTCAAATACCGGCTGTGGCATTGAATTTTTCAGTTGACTATATTAAAAAACTTACCAAGACAGGTTAAGGTCCTTAAAAAGTTCAATTAATTATATATAATAACAATAATAATTTCTATCTTCCCATACCTTCTATACCTATCTTTCTGTGCGCTATCCCCTCCAATTCAGCCCTTAGCGTTACTTTTCTTCTTATGTCCGAGCCAGTTTATTTTCCTCTTCGTCATTAGTATCAGCACCCTTTGTCCGCTGTCAACTCTTTTTAAAATGTATTCACCTTCCTAATGTTTCCTCACATCACAGCGCAAAGATGCCCTACTATGCAAGTTCATACATCACAATGAGCAGTTCACTAAATGGTTCCTTAGTTCATTCTTCAGTGGTCCACGGATATTTAGTTTACTGTTAAATGTTTACTTTGTGATGGTTATTCTCTGTTGGACTTCTTCACAACGTCCCTAATTTCCGAACCTCCCTATTTGCACCTACTTCATGTTCAACTTACAAATGCATCTAAATGCTTTTCTTCCGATAGTCATCGATTTTTATCTTTCTTGAGCATGCAATAATTCAAGCAAGAACGAATTTGAAAATTTGTCTGTAGACTCCCAAGTACGGGTAGTGGACAGATTATAAATAAATTCGATTGCTTACGAATTCTAAAACGAGGAGTTACGTTATTTTCAAGGTAAAGATAGTTGACATTTTCTGGCTCTTAGGTACGTTTTCTAAATACGTACCAATAGCTCACATTATCGAACACGGAAGTCACCAAATAACCACAGTAGTAACCCATTTATAAAAATAAGAATTTAGTATATAAATTATTCTTGTTTATTATAACAACCAGCAGATATATACAACTGAATTGAATCTCTAACATGTGAAATGTTCCTCTTGTTCAGTAATAACCCTAATATATACACGAGCCCCTGTATATATTTTCATGTAAATTTTCATACATAGTGATTAACAGTGAAAATATAGAGCGTTCGTTTTCATGCCCGGCCCGGATCGCAGATGGACACGACTTATAGCAGGGTTAGCACCTACTCATTATAGTGCCTGTTACTGTTATTCCCGAGTATGTAAGCCGGGAGTTTTAGAATGGAAAACCCCCGGTGTAATAGATAGCGCGTGGAGCACGCATACACGCTATCCGGTCGGGGCATAAAACGAACGCTCTGTAGCAAAACATTTACCAACTACTGCCGTCAAATGGTCCCTCTCACGGAAAAAATGTACGTTTGGATAAGTTTCCTGCACTATCTTGACATGTGGTTTCGTTGAGGTAATGTATCTGTGAAATTTGACCAAAAATTATAAAAACCAAAAATATTAATTTTTTCATAACAAAATAATATGAATTCCAGGCTTAAGAAAACATATATTTTTTCTACTCTTCGCCTTTAAACTACCAATTAACTGAAGGTATAAATGGACAGGCGCATGCTTGCTAATAGTTCCATTCAACTTTAAACCTTATTTTCTTGCAGCGTTTTTTCAAAATGTTTTACATGATAACATTTTTGAACTGATTTATTTCAAAATGTTTTTACTGTTTCTCAAAATTAAATTAAAGAAAATGACCATACTAATGTCCAATTTTTTGAGAAATAAATTATTAGCTTCTAAAAAATTAATAATTTTGAAGAAAGCAAAAGTAATATATTTGCACAATAACTGTGTGTTATTATAAACTATCTGATATAATATATTTTTAAAACTCATTTACTGTAAAACTGAATTTTTACGTAAATATTTTTAAAAATACACCGTGTGCAGCATTTTATTAGAACAATTAATTTACACAATGAAAAATTAATATTTAAATGACCGTGAAAGATACAATTTTGAAACGTCACCAAAATGTTACTGTGTTACACCAATGTGTAATAATGGTATAAATTTAAAAAAAAATATGGATTACGTTAAGACACAATATGAAATAACAGATACCAAAGACAGCGATAAAGAATGAACACTCTTTTGGAGCACTCTGTTGTTCTTGTTTACTTTTGTAATTAATTTACTGACCCATCAACAAGCAGACGACGCTGCAGTAGCAGTGCCAACTTCATTCTGTGCATAAACCACAACGGTATGAGCGTGGTGCATTTTGGAAGACGACAAATGAGTAGATTTGTATGCCGAGGTTGAAAGGCAGAGAGAAGATTTTATGGCACGGCGAACGTGAGCTTTTATTGGGCGACGTGGAATTCTTGCCTTTGTTGGCATCACTGAGCAGGAAATATTCCTGCGCTCGGTAGCATACTCCACCATCGTGCATCTGATATTGTCTTACTACTGTTCCTCCAGTACTTTCACTGTCCTGTTAAAATGGGAATGTTTATCTTTCTATTCCACATAATCTACATTCCTCCCGAGAACTCGCTCACTGTTATATTGACCTGCGAGAAAAAAGTCTGATAATAATCGCTGGAGATTTCGCTAAACGTGCGAGCAGCTTTAAATGGTTACTAAATGTATACGTCTGCCTTTTATTTTTGCCGTTCCTTTGCAGATATCAAGGTGATGTTAATATGTATACTCATTCTTTTAAAAGCTATTTGTAAAAGCACACATGGTTAAGAGAAAGAAACTTGTGTCGTAAAACTACATGACTTATAAAGATACGTAACAGTGGAAACGCTATTTTCTGGTGAATGACAAAACCAACACCCTATATTAGAAACAGGAGAAAATAAAAACTTTACGTACTATTTTTGTTTACGTAAGTAGGTATACATGTATATCATTTAACATATATTTCATTCAATTGCTTTAATATAAAATATTACAGGAAAAACCCATACTCGTTCCCCAATCCCTTTTCACAGTTCACTTCTTGAATTTATATCTCGTAGTGTGCAAGGTATCCGGTAATGTTGGTTGCATATTGTGCAGGTTTCAGAGGTGGTGGACATTTTAATCAGTTAAGAATTGTGGCTCTACACATACATGCATACGTAAAGTGTGTATTACAGATATAGAACTCTGAAGACGTAAGCGAGATTTGAACTCGGTACTTCTTTAAAAACCCGCCGCCCTAAGCACTCGTACACAGAGCACTTCTGCGGACATGTTGGTCAAAGCATGTATCTTACAAGTATCTTCAAATTGATTATATTGAGTTTTATTAATGGACGCTTTTTAACTGCTATGGTTCTTAGCGACCCATTCTATATTGGGCGTGAAAGACTGGAAATTTTGCTCAGAGGCCTCTTTATCAGGCTTGAGGTTCTTTTACGTGACGTAAGTCTATGACACGGGACCACCTGCTGTACTTCCCTTCCGAAGGAAGCCATGCTAAGGATTTTTACGCCCAGCTAACCAGCAATCGAGAGCAGGTCGCCCAGGTTTACCTGGGCGGGATGTTAAATCGCCACAGAACCTAGCCGCAAAAAAAAAGTCCATCGCCCTCCGCCGGGTTTTAACCCGCGACCTCGGTAACTAGAGGCTAGCATGGTACCACTGGACCACGGAGGACGGCCTATCTTCAGGTGTCTGATTAATGACGTATGGAGCGTATTATTAATATACTGTATTCTACATATTAGAATATTACATTAGTATTCATATCGTAAACATAATACTAGAACAAATACACAGTTATTAATGCACAAACAGTATGTGGGTTAGATCGATTAACAATCAAAGTTTATGAATACACCAAATACGCTTTCCTCGTACGCGGTGACAATATTAGTAATACCGGAAAGCTTATAATTAAAATAACTCAGACAGGAGGCAGTAGCCCTACGTAATGTAATGATAGAGCAGTGGATATATTATACTATCCCTGATGTCATTTGGGTTGCCCATTCGAACAAAGAGGAGGGCGATTCGGGAACAGGAGTAGAGAGTCTCTGATCATGCTTTTTCTATTTACCTTTAGTATATAGATGCGATGTATTCCACTAAAAGATTCCATGTAAAGATTTCACCCAAAATACATGATTGTAGATCCACTGAATCCAAAAAAAGCATTTTACAATAAGGTCCTATGTAGGTATGTGTGTGTGCCTCTATCTAGGTGATAGATTAAATACGATGAATGTTTGTGAAAACTTGTGAACTTTTCATGATGTCTGAATTCTGTACAAATTTGTATAACTGGTAAAACATAGGAGATAGACAATATTTGCTATAAAAATATAGAGCTTATTAAAAGTAACAATTGTTTGTCTTTATTTCATTCTTTTCATTTTTCTTTTTTGTAGTGCCAGTCGTTTCTAAATATTCCGTTGCATGTTTACAGCTTCTCAAGTGTAATTATGCATCTAACGGATATGTTTGAAAGCTCGAAAGTTTTTCTTTCCATCGCAAGAGTTCGTTACCACGGTTAAACATTGGAATCTGTTTCCTAATGTTATATGTAACTAAGAATTGCTAAATTTTAATCCATTACTAAGTAAAAATTTATCCTCCATAACGTGATTTTGATAGAAGAATAACTTTTTATATGAATACTGTGAATACATTTTTCATTCACGTATTTACGTCGTGAGATAGTTCACCTCATTTGTTTTTTCTTTAATGATCCATAGACGTATTTAGCACATACATATGTGAGATAACTAGAAGCAAAATTGATACTGTAAATGTGTCTACGGTTTCCGAAATAATTTATAAGGCAATAAGAGTACTGCAATACACGTTATAAAGAATAATTTTCTGAAATTCTAAAATTAGGATAGTACATTACTTTTAAAACAAACATCATTACATCCCTGAAGGTTTTATTTCGTAAATTGAAGCACTATGTGAATAATACAATAAGTAACAAAACGTTCGCAGATTTCCACGCAGTAACATTGGATTGTCCTTTGATACAGCAGGTTTACTTTGTATCTGATAAAAACTGCAGCAAACATAATTAAATAATGTTTTAAATAGTTTTATGTTTAATCTTTAAACATGAATCTGAACGATTCTACGATAATCAGCTGTACTTATTACAAGCATAATTATTTAGTTTTGATGTGACATTAAAAACAAAGGATTAGCTATAATCTTAGTTTCTTTTGCCGTATTTACTCATGCATCACTAATGATAACTATCTTTCGTTGTACATTTTAAATGAAAATGAATATGTAATATTAATGAATGAATCACATTGTTTAAGGAATATAAAGTAACAATAACTAGATGGAAAAGTATTTTATGATAGTTTTTCCTATAAAAATACAACTTTCCTTGGTTTTTATTTCTAAGAAATTTGATATTTCGATATTTATGGCATTCCGCTTGAAAATAAACTATTAAAGGGTCAAATATTCACAAGCCTGGTTATAATATAATATTTGTTATGTTTTGCGAAATAGATTAGCTAATAACTGTGAGACTGTTAACATTTAACGAGTTTTTTTAACACACTTCTGTTGAATTGAAATTATAATGGCTACATTGCTTCCAAATAAAGTGCATTCATATTTTGAAATACATCTATTAGTTTGTTATTTTAATTCAAGTGCTTTAGAAATTTTATCTACTATTAGATAAACAGTAAAACCGTGAGGAGTGTTCTTTTGAATAAGTAGACGTTTTGAAAAACTTAGCAATCACGTAAAATTTGGGGCTATTAATGTTATGTTTATATGAGTATTCTTATATTTCCTTAAAACATGTTTTTATTGTGATAGTGCTGTTTTGTTCCTTAGTAAACGCAGATAAAGAGTGTAAAGGAATGTAAAGAAAGCATCGGCCTCAGAAAGGGGAAATTATAAAGCAGAAAGTATTTTCCATTAATCGATAAGAAATTTTGAATTAACTATTTCAATATCCGCCAATTTGGGAGCACAAAGATAATTTAGCGGGACTTGGCTATGAAGGATGTAAATCACCAAAGGTTTTAATACAATAGAAAATTCTTTGCATATTACAAGGAAGACACGTTTGGAATCCTACCTTTACGCTATTTGCTGAAAACGCACACACGAAGCCATAGAAAGCGTCGTTAACTTCTAGGACTGAAATTGGAAACAGATACTTAGGAAGAAGGCGATGCAGTAATTGCTGTGTGCGGGGGGCTATGCTTTTGCTGAGAACGGAATGTACAAGTGTTAAGATCGCCCCTGGCAGGATACTGGGCGGCTGGTTGGCTGTTTGAACCAGTTTTGTAAAGTATAAGCTTGTCGTGCTATATGCAGAAGGCCACCTTGCCGTTAGCAACTTCTTCTATCAATGTACAATCCCAACGTAAAACATCTAGGCACCGATTTGATTCCCTCTTCTTTTTACAAAAACTGTTAAATATGCTTTTTAGACACTCGAAGCAAAAAATAATCCGATGTGTTACACTCACATGACTTTCTCTACTCTTGTACAAACTATTTTTACAAACCCTTATTCTCCATATGCTTCATGTCAATCCAGATATCGAGATGTTAATCTTATTGCTAATTTTCTTGTAGATGCCAGGGGAATTGGTAGGCTTTAAGCTAAAGTCAAATATTTTAAGAGCTGGTTGCTATGTGGAGTATACCATTCTCTTTGCATTACCAGGACAAAAAAAATGAATAACAAATTCCCATTTGAGTAAAAGTATAAGTATTGGAAAATTTAAGGGAATAACAAGCAATATCTCGAAAATGGTTCACTCAACAACAAAAATGTATATGACATAAATTGTGTATTTTAACGCAATTTACATTTTTTGTGTAGTAGAATTTTGTCTATCTCTTATGGTTTACGAATTATGCAAAAGTCGTTCACAATGAAGAATACTTTTGGAGACATTCCCAGAAAATTCAAGATATACATTTTATTTGTCATGAAAATATCTTAAATATATGATATTTTAATCAAAATCGTTAAAGCCATTTTTGAGAAAATTAAAATTTTCGAAAAACGTTCCATCTAAAGGGTAATCTGGGGTGGGGGGATTTTCTTGAAAACCTGCAGGTCGCATCTCTGGAAGATACTGAACCTAATAACCAAGTTTGGTGTTTATCCGACTGATCGTTTCTAAGTTATGATGTTCACAGACACACACGCGGACATGTTTCCAAAAATGCTTTTTTTTTGATTCAGAGGGCCTCAAAGCATATATTTCCGGCGAAATCTCCGTATCGAATTTTTGGGTGGAATACAATAATACCCCTACTTACTATACGTAGTAGAGAAAGTAAAAATGCTGGATTCAGGGGGCCTCAAAACATATATTTCCGGTGAAATCTCGGTATCGAATTTTTTGGTGGAATACAATACTTCGACTACTTACTATACGTAGTAGAGAAAGTAAAAAAGTGCTTCTAACGATAGATAATATTAATTAAAAGGAGAAAATATGCCACTGAGTGGTATAAACTTATAACACTCCAGAATTACCAACTTTGATTTCCTGGCAGATATGAAGATTATCATCCATGAGGCTTGTATTGTTGATGTATAGGCGAATAATTTTAATGCAGTAATTATGGAATCTGAGGAACCAGTGGAAATTTTACAAGCAGGCGAGAGAATTCCTGCCAAAAACCAACGTGCCAAAAGGCAAATGTACGAATAACATATAACAGGTTTCTTAATGGTGCAAGCTAAGAAGCATAAAAACTAATTATAGTGAAAATGTGTTGTTAGCATGTTTTGAATTTAAAGCCAAAACATGGATATCTTCAACATTGTGGGCAAATTATACTCTTTTGATCAAAGTGTGCGTCAGTGTCAAGAAAACAAAGACAATAAATATTGCAAAACTAATAGCATTCTTGAAGCGGATGTCTGAACGTTAGAAGCCGAAGTATTCTTTATGTATAATGTTTTTATTTTCTCTACTACGTATAGTAAGTAGGGGAAGTATTGTATTCCACCCAAAATTTCGATACCGAGATTTCACCGAAATACATGTTTTGAAACCCCCTGAATCCAAAAAAAGCATTTTTTGGAAACATGTCCGTGTGTGTGTCTATGTGTGTGTCTGTGAACAGCATAACTCAGAAACGAACAGTCCGATAAACACCAAACTTGGTATTTAGGTTCAGTATCTTCCAAGGATGCGACACGAAGGTTTTCAAGAAAATCCCCCACCCCAGAGTACCCTTTACATGGAAGATTTTTCGAAACTTTTAATTTTCTCAAAAATGGCTCTAACGAGTTTGATTAAAATATCATATGTTTAAGATAGTTTTATGACAAATAAAATGTATATCTTGAATTTCCTGGGAATGTCTCCAAAAGTATTGTTTATTGTGAAGGACTTTTGCATAACTGGTAAACCATAAGAGATAGACAAAATTTTACTACACAAAAAATGTAGAGCTCGTTAAAATACACAATTTATGTCATATACATTTTTTTGTTGAGTGAACCATTTTCGAGATATTGCTAGTTATTCCCTTAAATTTTTCAATACTTATTTTCTAAAATGGGAGTTCGTTATTCATTTTTTTTTGTCTTGGATATGCAAAGAGTATTAATCTTTGGCAAAGGGAATGGTGCTGCACCTAGCAACCAGCTATTAAGAGATATGTATATGCTTAAAGGCTACTGTATTTCTATAACTTGTTTATAAATACCAACGAATGTTTAAAACATAGCGTATGAGACTATATTCAAAGCAATTTTATTCTGCTCGTAGGACTTTTGTGTTATAAATAACTATTATTTGCAATCATAACAAAAAAAAACCCAGCATAACTAAACAGTTTCGAGCGCCAGAAGTACAGATCTTTCAAACAGGAACTTCTGCTTTAAGACACGCTGTGTAAACAATGTTTGAGCTCAATATTGATCCTAAACTTAATTCTCACAATATGTTTTCATTTTGATTTCGTAAAATTGTTTGTTGTGAATTTTTGTTGTGTTTATAATTAAAATCATGTACGCAACTTGTGGAACGGGACATTCTTTTATACTCCTGGATTTTTCATGAGCATAGCGAGAAATAAAAATGTTTCCACAAAAAAGTCACACTTAAAGCGTAAATTGCGTAAACATTTAACATATGCTTAATAAAAAAAAAACACTCGATATGAAACGATATTTAGCGCTTCAGACAGTTTTGCTTAAAATAATGGAAATCTAAACGAGCAACAGTGAATATTTCGGAAACGGTTAGTGCCAAAAAATGTATTTGACGTAAGCTGTATACATTAACAACGGAATTTTTCCTGTAGTTAGTTTGGGATATCTCCTAAGGTTTTTCACGTACATAAAATTTAGTGAGAATGGAGAGGAGTATATTTACAGAAAATGCAATATATAGATTTTATTCGTCACACAAATATATCAAACATGGAGTATTTTAATCCAAATCGTAACACCATTTTTGAGAAAATCAAAAATAACGAATCTCTTACCGATATCATCAAGTTGCAATAGACTGTAATATATGTGTTAGTTTTGCTTTTCGCGCTAGTAACTAAAAATGTTGTATTTTAAAACAAATGCAAGTCATATGGCATCACGTGAAATTAAATTGAGTTTTATTTATGGACGCTCTTTAACTGCTATGGTCCTTAGCGTCTTATTCTATATTGGGTGTAAAAGACGGTAAGTTTGCTCAGAGGCCTCTTTATCTGCTTGAGGTTCTTTTACATGCCGTAAATCTACGACACGGTACCACCGGCTTTATTTCCCTTCCGAAGGAAGCCATGCTAAGGATTTTTACGCCCGAAAAAATCCATCGCCCTCCGCCGGGTTTGAACCCGCAACCTCGGGAACTAGAGGCTAGCATGGTAACCACTACATCACGGAGGAGGACCACTGGCATCACGTGTGTTTACTAAGTGGGGCGCCTTTTATGAGTTAAACAGGTTAGATTGAGTTAATCGTTCTCATAATTTTATTATTACATCAAGAAGGAATGCTGTTATAGATCGGAAAGCAAAGAATAATGTCTGTCGACGAGGAAAGAGAGTCGTCAATAAAATATTGTTTCGTTAATATCCTCTTATTGCGTCCTTAAAAGAGAAACAGACTTAGATATGACATTTTTTATTTGTCCAAATTTTCTTTTTTGAGCTGTTTTTCAGATACTTGACTGAGAGACAGAAAAGTGGACAAGAGATGGACAGACAGATGAACTTGCACTCACAGACCCTCTTTTGGATTCAGCTAACCTTTAAAGTAGCATCGCCTAAGATTGAGGCAGTATTTTATATCACAACACTATAAATGCCTGAGTGATTGTAGTGTAAATTAACATTATTGTATGACAATGATTTGAGATGTTTGTTAATTATAAGCATTGTTAGGAAATAAGTTTACAGGCCTCACTGAAACTGACAATAGGAGCGGGTAACAATGAAACAAGGGGTGAGTTGTTTATTAATTAGAAGAGACAAGCAAATGAAGCCATGCGCGCTTTTCTTTAGAAATGGAGGGAATATCTTCCCTAGAGCATATGTGTTCGTAATTTTGATTGGATATAAAAATAGACGCTAATGTTGGCGCGCTTTATTAACCAATAGCAGCTCTGTTATAATGTTTAGGCATATCGGGGTGAGGGAGTATAAATTCTAAAGCCAGAGACAAGTATTGCCCAGATTAAGAGAATCATTCACGCGTTACACGTCGCACAGTTCAACAGAATCATTCACGGGTTACACCTTACGCAATTCTACAGAATCTCTCGCGTCGTAAAGCTAGTTACAAAAATGTGAAATACTCGAATTAATAATGTGCGGCAAATAAGTGATTATAGTTGCATTCGAAAATATAACAGTTTCATTCGGGCGTGTATCAAAAGTAAATCTGTAAAATTAACTAAGTATGACGCCAATAAAAGTGTAAAAACAAATTCTTTTATCAGTGTTATCTTTTAGTAACAACTCCTTTCCGTTTACACACCCTGTTCAAGAGATTTGCTCGACTGAGTAATAATAGCTTGCCGGAGGACAAAGAACCCAAAATTCCAAATAGTAAAACAATAACAGGCGCTCAGCAAATAAGATAACACGAAAGATACCGCGACAAGATATATCGATATCGTTCATTAGATCAATCACGGCAAAGAAAGAAAAATGGGTACGAGATACTCTAGCAATAACTATTTGATTTTGAACCAGGGAGAAATACATAATCACACTATTGGCAATTCTGAGAAAAGCCTTTTTCTCATTGACGATGAAAATTAAATGAGTTCTTTTTTTAATTTTTATTGTTATTATATAAATTAATATACTTTTATAGACCTTAGCCTGATGTAGGCAAATTTTTATTAATGTAGAGCCAACTGAAAAATTCAACGCCACAGCCGGGATTTGAACACGGTTCTCCCGCTCTCCATGCGGTTGCTCTAACCATTGAGCTACTGTGAACAACATTAATAAAAAAAATCCTAGATCAGGCTAAGGTCTATTAAAAGTATATTAATTTATATAATAACAATAAAAAATTAAACACCACTGCAAAAAATATATGCACCCAGCACTGAAGCACTTGTAATGGGCAGGTCGCCGCTATGTTTGTCATCTCATGGAGATGCCTTAGTAGGTATGTCTGGGAAAATAACTTGAGCCAATTGGGGAATTCAATGCCCCACCAGCATGTTGTCACAGAGCTCAATGGTTAGAGCAACCGCACGCTGAGTGGGAGAACCGTGTTCAAATCCCGGCTGTGGCGTTGAATTTTTCAGTTGGCTCTACATTAATAAATGAGTTTCATTTATGGACGCTCCTTAACTTGCTATGGTCCTTAGCGTCCCACTCTATATTGAGCGTGAAAGACCGGAAATTTTGCTCAGAGTCTTCTTTATCCCGTGCGACACGGGACCACCAGTTTTACTTCTCTTCCGAAACAAGCCATGCTAAGGAGTTTTATTCCCTCTGCCGGGCGTGAACCCGCGACCTCGGAAACTAGAGGCTAGCATGATAACCACTGCACTACGAGGAAGACACAATGCAGTGGTTTGAATAAGGCGAGATTGAAAATACTTTCAAGGGAAACAAAAGAGTGTATTAAAATATATAGGTATGGTAGACATTAGTATAAGCGCTGGTTAACTATATTATTATTTTTGTTTTTTGTATTCCTTTGTTGTTTCTCTCTGCTTTGGCAGCACCCTTCCTCCTCCTCCCTATATAACCAAGAACAGCCTGAGTCATAAAAATTCACACAAGTAATTTGATGTGGATACCGCCACACAGAAGCCACAGTTCAGAACATTTTCCGTGAGGTCACTGTGTAGTAAAATGAATGGAAGCTTGTGAAACTGGATTCAGAGCCTCAAGTCTTTGCGGTTGTATTTGCTTTTAAAATCGCTTCATTGCTTCGAAGTTGTTCCGGCATGGAATAAAGTACCTCATTGAAGGAATTCATTGGCTTCGTAGAAGGAAACATTCTGAAAGTAACAAAGCTAAGTAAGATGTATATTGATATAGAGTTTTCAGTGTCTTTTTTCCGTCAGATCAACAGGGCAGTTACCTAATGTTTCTCTTCGTGTTCCATTATAAACTCATTTATACATAACCTATATACACTACTTTAGTCAGAGAAACTTCCAAAGTATACTCCCTGAATACAGTGGGAGTACGAGGTAACAAGACTGTAGTTATTTGAATGAAACGTGACTTGTGTACAAGATGTATCAGAACCTACATAACTAATGAACAATGGCGGTATTTCATTCAATTTCCCTTACAGGCCTTGAGAATATTCCGTCTGATGAAATACTTTTTTTCTTCTTTAACGGATTACCATCTTCTCTGTAGGACTTACACCCCAAGACTTAAGCCAATGCCTTGGGTCAGTAGCCTGTCGAGGAACAAGCAAACTTGAGATTATAGCATATCCAGGATGAGTGATCAGCTCATTGCCCGGAATGGCAGTAAAGAAGTAGGAAATGAGATGTTGATGAAAGGGGCAATAGGAAAATTCGCGGATCAAATTATCCAACCTAGCATTCACTTAGGACCGAGGAAAACCGCGAAAAAATCTTCGGACAGATCGGCCCCGGGGTTTTCAACCCGGGACCTCCCGAATGCGATTTGCACACGTTACCGCAGCGCCACATCTCTCGGTGTATCAAAATTGTCCACAACACCCATTATCTGTTAATTTTCCTATCCTTTTCGAAATAGCGATGACAATGGGTTGCCCCGGTGTAAAGGTGCGTCTCGTATTGGCAAGATTTGCTTCTTCTCAGCGATTTTTCTCCTCAATGTCCTTTCGAACCGATGGAATGTTATTAAGCCTGCTTGTTGAAGGAATAGGGATTGCATGGTAATGGGTGAGGTAACAAGATTGCTCCTCTGCTGCTGGTCAGGGTGCAACGGCCCTTCTGCACCGCTGGTGTTATTGTTTGCCACAGATTTGATGTTATGAATGAATGATGATGAATTTTGTGTCAAATAACTCTTGGAGGGATTGTGGAGGAGCTGTTGCCCCAGGACTTGTTTTCGCAAAGCAGGTATGTGCAGGCCCCCTCTCTGGGCGACAACTTCTCTCGAGACAATGTTACAACTTTGCTATTGGGTAGAGCGACAGGTTGAGCTTGATCACCACTTCTCGTACAACTTAGACCATTTTTAAGACATGCAACAACCTTTGGATCGTTTAAGCTACGCGAGATTAGCTTTGCTTATACAAAGACACGAAACAGCTTCTTTATGCCAGGCAACCTTCTCCCAACATAATGCCGCGGCTTTAGTGTTGGAGACACGCAAGTTGATCTCGCTTCTAAGTACCGCTGACTTTAGCATGCGTAATGTATTCTCATTTTTACTTTGCTATTTGTACGGTATGGATATGTCTCTTGCTTAATAGAGCACCAACAATTAATCTAGGCATCTACCTAGCTATTCTGGGATTCATGGTAATACTAATTATAGTAAGCGTGATGACGTCCCAAGTAAACAGTGTCGCTAAAAGGTTCTCATAGTAATGCTACACGAAAGATTCATCTTTCACCAGGAAACATCGCTGATCAGTAAGCAAGTGACTGCCCAGTTTTCACTGTTGCTTCACTAAGTTCTGTCACTTCACTAATGTAATCTAGTTCAATATTCACTGTCAATTCCTTTAGTTCTTAATATCATTTCACTAATGTCAGTTCAATTTTTCCTGTCACTCCACTTTCCTTCGCGACGTAGCGTCGTAATGAAATACATGCGAAGCAGCCTCATTTTCGGATGGTACACTCACTGGGTAGTCCAACACAAGACCTCTCTCATATCTCGCAGTAGCAGCACTCGCTGCACGTCACAACTGCCGTCCTAAATACACTAGTAGAACCCCCTTGATGTTGCATCAGAAACGCATTCACTAACTCGCTCACTCGCGAGCACCTAGCTTATATAACCCCCGGAATTATCCACAGAACATTCTAGAATGTTTACGCTGGGCAAGAGCGCTACCACATCCACTTATCTCTATTTTTCTCACCAACTTCCCGGCGCCAACCTCCCGATGAGCTGCTACGTCGCAATGTGAAGCATTTTATTTTCTGCATAGCAAGAGTTATGAGTATGTATTATTCTCATTTGTAATGAAAAGAGTGCTGATTATTGTTGCCGAATTTTGCTTATTTGAAGTTAATGAGTGCTAGAGTTTAATAGCAGTAAGGATAGTGAAGACGGCTCGAAGCATTTGTTTGGTGAGAAAGTCACTGAAGAAAGCACAGTCAGAAAATGGATATGTCGGTTCAGTGTGACGTGGATGATTCTCCATGTTCAGGAAAATCGTCAGGTTTCGAAGAAGACTGTTTAATCCAAAATGATTCATATCACTCAATCCTAAAATTTTCAACTGTAATGAAGTGTGATAAGACTCAAAACGCTATAAACTTATCATCAAGGCAAAAATTGCAATAATACTGCATTTGTAATAGGAACATTGTATGCAGAAAGATTTATACTGTGCAAATTCTGATATGAAAAACTTAATTTCGTATTAGATTTACAGATGCTTTTTAATCTTTATTCGCATTTTAGGAAATAAATTGGATAATTACGTGTGATATTTGTCCAGATCTTGTAGAAATCTCCTTTTTAACTCCGTCAAGAGAGCAGGAGATGCCTTTTTTTCCTTTTATTCCAACACTCGCCTAACATGTTTATAATCCCACTAACCTTATTTAGTACCGACGTGTCTACTGTTCATCAGTAGCTCATAGTAAAGCACCAGAATTTAGATAAATAATCGTGAAATTGCTACCCATGGTTCCCCATCTAATGCGCTTTAGATGATATACATACACCATATTTATTATTACCCAGGGCAAAATTCCACTGATCTTATCCATTGCTTTACCCAGTAGCTTTCAGGTCCGCTTCTTCCATTACTGTTATTACCTCATCGCTGAGCCTATACTTCTTTTACCTTCCTGTCTACTTTCTTCCTTGTGATACAATCCCAGGAAGTTCTTCCACGATTTCCCTTTCATTAATGTTCTGCAACTGTCCATAACGTTTTAATTATTACATTTCTTTATGCGAGGTCCCTTTATCTTATCGGTAATTTTCGATTTGCATACACCACAAAACATTGTTGTTGCACTGAATTAATATTAACATATCACAGTCTCTTGATCTTTCCATACAAAATATGCACAATAGTTTACCAAAGAACATTTTAGTGTACCTGGTTAGAGCATAGTATTTATGTTATCGAGTATTTCTGTCATTTATATGATTATGGATACTAAAGGATCATGCTTATTCTACTCCTCGTGAGCGCTACTTACATGTTTAAGCAAAAGATTGAGTCCCAACTCACCTTGAATGCAAGGAAATTCGCTTTACCTCACCGAAAACGTTCTAGAGCGATTCTGATTTATCTAAGAAAGTGGGTTTATTAGGAACTGTATCATGAATAAAAGTAATAAAGCAAATTATATAACATTTAAATTATCCTAACATTTTACACACAATAAAATTTTAAAAGGTTTTTTCTACTAATTTACAATTTTTATTGACAATCAATACCAAATGGTACCAAATGAACTAGATGCAAGCGAAATATCGCATTTTTAAGGGCTTTGTAATTTTACGTAAAAATTGCTTGTTCTGCAACTTGGACTTAAGAAACCTAAGGCACCACTTAGGATTAGGAATAATTACTTCCCCAGGGTGGAAGTTTAACACCCTTTAATGAGTGTATGCTCCAGCTTGCATAAATACCCCAGAAAAATCGTTTTATTATGGAGTGACAAAACATGACATGGCATATATATTGCACAGCGAGAGGTAGAGAGGTAATGAAGGCAATGAGGGCAAACAGAGAAGGAGAGTAAAAAAGGGAGAGAAATGATAAGAATGTCTGCACGTAATCAATAACAGGAGCCGAGCTGGGGATTTTCCCAAGAAAAATGGTAGTTATATTTTGGGTAGAATGACAAAATGCAAACGTTTTTATTTTGTGTGAAGTTTATGGATATAATGGCGATCTAAATCCACCGCGAAAAATTCTCTGATCGAATTAATATTTAAATAAAAGGAAGCCCAATTTATCACTACAGAAGAGGTTCAGTGAATCTTTCAAATCATCAAATGGTCTTAACAGTCAATGTCTGCTACTTTCTTATACACATTCAACCCACATCAAATTTAAATGACATAACGAATAAGTCTTTTTACTTTCTCTACTACGTATAGTAAGTAGGGGAAGTATTGTATTCCACCCAAAAATTCGATACCGAGATTTCACCCGAAATACATGTTTTGAGACCCCCTGAATACAAAAAAAAGCATTTTTGGAAACATGTCCTTGTATGTGTGTGTGTATGTGTGCGTGTGTCTGTGAACAGCATAACTCAGAAACGAACAGTCGGATAAACACCAAACTTGGTATTTAGGTTCAGTATCTTCCAGAGATGCGACACGAAGGTTTTCAAGAACATCCCCCAACCCAGATTACCCTTTACATGGAACATTTTTCGAAAATTTTAATTTTATCAAAAATGGCTAACGATTTTGATTAAGATATCATGTGTTTTAAGATATTTTCATGACAAATAAAATGTATATCTTGAATTTTCAGGGAATGTCTCCAAAAGTATTCTTCATTGTGAACGACTTTTGCATAACTGGTAAACCATAAGAGATAGACAAAATGTTACTACACAAAAAATGTAGACCGCGTTAAAATACACAATTTATGTCATATACATTTTTTTTTGTTGAGGGAGTGAACCATTTTCGAGATATTGCTTGTTATTCCCTTAAATTTTTCAATACTTATTTTCTCAAATGGGAATTCGTTATTCAGTTTTTTGTCTTGGATATGCAAAGAGTATTAATCTGTGGCAAATGGAATGGTGCTGCACCTAGGAACAAGCTATTAAGAGATATGTATGTACTTAAAGGTACTGTATTTCTATATTGCACTTGTAAATATATATTCCCCTTACATCTACAAGAAAATTAGCAATAAGATAAGAGTCTGCAAATGTTTATCTCGATTAACACGAAGTAGATGGAGAATAAGCGTTTGTAAAAATAGTTTGTACAAGAGTAGAGAAAGTCATGTGAGTGTAACACATCAGATTTTTCTTTTTCTACCCCGATAGGGGAAGTATCACATTCCACCCAAAAACTCCATATCCAGATTTTATTAAAAATACACGTGTAGCTCCTGTGAATAAAAAATAGTATATTTAGAAACTGGACCTCTTGTGTTTGTGTCCTTGTCGATTTCTTTCGTCTGCACAGCATAACTCAAAACAAAATGTCTGATAATTACATACTTGATCAGAACAGCACTTATGGATACAGATGAAGTTTTTCAAGAAAATCCACTATCCATATGTATCCTGTTATCTTTTATTTTCCCGAAAATGGTATTAAAGATTTTGGATAAAGTAGAATGGATTTGAGATATTGACATGAAGAATGGCTCTTACGGAAGTTTATATAATTTAATGTAAATGGAAACCATAAGATATAGATATAAGACTTACTTATTTGCGAAATAAGCTTCTTAGAAGAAAAATCAAACTGACTTTAACTGCTATGGTTCTTAGCGCCCTACACCGTATTGGCCGTGAAAGACCGGAAATTTTCCTCAGAGGCCTCTTTATCAGGATTGAAAAAATCCATCGCCTTCCGCCAGGTTTGAGCCCACGACCTCGAGACTGGAGTCTAGCATGGTAGCCCTAGACCGCGAAGGACGACGCATCTTAGAAGTATTAGCCATTTCCATGAAATATGCTTTTCTTCATTTGAATCTTATGCGCGGTTCTGTAGTTTCTCGCGAGTCAGGTAACGATTTGAGGATATCAGGCTATGTATATACAACAACCGAAGATTATCACACCAGTCTCATGCATGCTCTTTTGTATGTACTAAAACATGTATTAAAACCATATACATTTATAATAATTAACACAACAAAGGCCGAAAAAAAAGCTTGTGTGTGAATAGTTTGTGGAAATAAATGATGGTGGATACAGAAGGTCATGTGATTGTAACACATCAGACATTTTAAATAATTAATCCTAAATGGTAAATTATACAACAGTTCTACCACTCCATATTGCATTAAATAGTACAGATTTTTTTCTTTTGCTTTCTCTACCACATACATGGTAGGTAGAGGAGGTATTGCATTCCACCAAAATATTAGATACCAAGATTTCACCGGAAATACATGTTTATAGGTCCCTTGAAAAAAAAGAGCATTTTTTACAAAAACACCCGTGTATGTGATGCGACACGTAGATTTTTAAAATAAAACCCCACTCCAAACAATTCTTTACGTGAAACATTTTTTGAAAATGTTTATTTTTTAAAGATAACGATTTGTATTAAAATACCATAGGTATATTACAGATATTTACATGACAAATAAAGTGCATCACTTGAATTTTCTGGGAATAGCCTATAAAGTCCTCTTCATTCGGAAGGAATTTTGTATAACTGGTAAACGTTAAGCAATAGACGAAAACGTACTACACAGAAATGTAGATCTCTTTAAAACACACTATTTAAAATAATTTTCGTTTTGAGGCATAAGGGATTTCAGAAATATCCGTTATTAATGGTTCGATTTGTTCAGTACATTGTCATTCTATTAAGTCCTGTCTTTATCAGTTGTTTCTCGTGATTGCATGGAAAGAATGTGGAATTTTAAATATTTCATAAATATTTGTAATTGATGTTCCCTGTTATATCTATGATGAAATGTGTAATGTAGCTATTTCTACAAAGATTTATCTCGATTAAAATGAAGTAGGTAGGAAAATAAACTTTCGTAAGAATAATTTTT
This sequence comes from Deroplatys truncata, assembly GCA_030765065.1. Classification (NCBI taxonomy): domain Eukaryota; kingdom Metazoa; phylum Arthropoda; class Insecta; order Mantodea; family Mantidae; genus Deroplatys; species Deroplatys truncata. Next base: position 100,080,639 of record CM060980.1, read on the forward strand.
TAAATAAACGATAGATGTGAATGTGGCACATCAGAATTTTTTTTTCAACTTGGTGCAGCATCTTAGCTGACCTGTAGGTTCCTTCAGCAATGCCGTTTGAAAACAGGGGAAAGAAACACGGTTTCTGGGAACGTTTTCAATAGCCTTTCGTATTTCTGCCTAGCATATTATTAATGCATTATCCGTGTATACAAAAGATTTGTGTGTACCAAAGCAATTACGCACACCAACATCTGGCAAAAACACAGAGCAATTGTAGACACCAGCAGATAAGGAAGGGTATGCGGACCGATTACCATAACGCAACATATTTGTAGAGCGCGACTGAGATGGAGATTAATGCTTTTCAGAGGTGCACTTTTCCGACTTTGTCTGTCTTCCGCTCTCTCGGCCGTGTGTGCTCCCTGTGCATGAATTATGTATTTGCCATCGCTACTCCCGCCAACGCCGGTCAAAGAACTTGAGGAAGTAGCATGCTGCCGCGTCAGCTGCCTCTGAACGCATCAACGGCACATCTTATCAGCTCCAAATTCCATACACCTGCATCAAGGCCGTCCTTACCACTACTTCTCCACGTTCCATGTCAATTAACAGTGAACGAACATAAACAGGAACTTATAGATCGTTTCAAACAGCAATATTTTATTGCATAGAGAGAAGTAATTTGAGCCAGGATTATGGTTAAACTAATTCCAACTTCGTGCTAAAAAATATCAGTCATAGTGTTTTATCCGATGGAAGATACTTCACAAAAAAACCCTTATTTCCATTTTCCTATTTGGCTCTGCATAAAAAACATTTACCTGAATATTATTCACAATTATATTCTTCTGCCGTGAACCATTTTTCTGCTCAACATTCCTTACAGTACTCTAGCAAGCAGGCGGAGGAATTCTATGAAAATCTTGCATCCCGTCTGATATTTAAAACACAAATTACTAATAAAAAACTTAGTAATCAAATAGGAAAAGCTTTACTAAACCAATTTTGTTCTTTCACATTAGTCGTCTGTAGGCAGTAAGTTGGAAATTTGAAACACACTTGTAAAATCCAATGTCACGACCGGGACTCGAATCAGAAATCTTCGGGTTTCTAAACTGTCCCATTCTATCTCGTTCCTATGTGAAGCAGTTTTATTTTTACATTATGTTGTCATCCAGTAATTTGTATAGCGTTATATAGGTCTTCTCATCCATCCTTCTTTAACTTCACTTTTTCGATCTTCTGGCCTGTTTTGTCTCCAAGTTTAAAATTGTAGCACCCCCAGACCAACGTCCCCTTGTTCTGCCGATATCTCCTTGACCTCGTGGCCTGTATTGAAATATTTTAGTGTATTTGATCTGGTGTCATTCTTGAAACATGGTTATTTATTTAATTATACAATCATTTAAACACATGATGGGTTTACTTCATTTCTGATATCTTCAATTTTTGGATTATCTTAAACGAATATCCTACTTGTAGTCTTAACGTTCTCATTTCTGCAGCCTCAATTCTTCGTTTTGTATAGCCTTATATAGGTTTTCTCATCTATCCTTCTTTAACATCACTTTTTCGATATTCTGGCCTGCTTTATCTCCAAGTTTAAAATTGGTAGCACCCTCAGATCAACATCCGCTACGTTCTGCCGATAGATCCTTGACGTCGTGGCCTGTATTGAAATATTTCGTCAGTGTCCATTCTTCTAAACCATGCAGCAATGTTGGTACTATTATTGCTTTATAACATTTTAGGATTGTACTACTCTTTTCAGTAATGTGTTTTCATTGTGCCCAAAAGTTGTTGGAATCTGGCAAGTTTTATATTAATGTCTTTACCCTCATTGTTAGATTTACTGCAGACCAAGACCTGATCTATGGTTTCTTCTCTTTTCTTCAATACGATCTCAAATGCTCTAAGATATATCTTAAAGGTAACCTGCAATGTTGCAGCTAGTTTTAATTTTCGATCCAGCATTTTTCATTTATGTTTTGATAACTATGGCTATCCCAACCAATTTGTCTTTCCTCTTTCTGATCGTTTCCAAATATTCTTCTTCCTTCAGCCACTTTCTCTGAAACAGCTATTTTTCTGTTTCACACACACTCCATTTTTATCTAATTTCACATTTCAATCTTTTCATCACTTCATCACATCGTCATGTTTCTGCACTCACGCCACACTACACTCGAATCATTTCACTATTCTGTCCTTAATTCTCTCTTAAGGGATCCACAAAGATGCTCTTATTCCTTGTTTGACCTCTTGATATCTATTCATGAGGTACACTCCACGAATCTAAAGCCTTCTGGAATTTGCAAGTGTAGCTTTCCCTTACGTTAACATTTACTAACTCAATTTACATATTCCCTAAGCTGTTTCCCCCATTTGCTAGCAGTGGCATATCTTCAGCAAATCTTCACAATCTGCTGTTCAAAGCAGACGCGTCGAAGGAAATTTATGAAAACTAATGGAACAGATGGAAAAATGGGTAAGTCGTTTAGCAAGAATAAATAAAGAAAGGCTGCTTAGAATATCCTCAACTTTGAGACTATCGGAAAAAGAAGAAAGCGGTCGGACGTCCACGCAAATGAGGGGGCAATCAAATTATCAGAAGTGCAGCAGAAGAAAAATAAGATTCCAATTTGATTGGCTTCGTATCTCCTTAACAATTGAAATAAACTTGTTTTTAATGACAAGTGAATGTTGTTTTAACAATTCCATGCTAAAATAATTTGTAAAATTTCAAGCTCCATGATGATTACATGTCATTGCACTAATGTATAATAATAATGCAGTTACCGACACGGCTAGCGAGGGAGTTAAGACATGGATTCGTGAACCAGAGGTCTACGGTTCAAATCTCGCCAGAACCGTCGTCCCAGATCGAGGTTTTTCTCCATGTTTTCCTTAGTCCTCATAAGTGGCAAATTCCGGGAACATATCCGAAACTTAGGCCTAGAACGTTGTCTTCCCAAATTTCGTTTCCCATTTATCGTTTCATGTATCACCAGTGCCCACCGTATGTAATAAGAACGGGCGTTGAACACTATTAAAAGTAATGAAGTTGCCAGCAATTCTGCCTATTTAACGTCTGTTTAACTGTCTTCCTATTTTATTTACACTCTAATGTGTGAATATAAATTAGAGTAGAACAACGAAATATCCAATCTGGTATTTATAAAGTGAGTGAGAGAAACCACGAAATAGTCCCGATATGAACCCAGGATATGAACCTAGGACCCTCTGCATATGAGGCAACGTGTAGCAAAAATTTCTTCGGTTCCACTGTTTTCTAGAATCTTAGAAAGCTTTCCAATAGTGGTATGTATACATGTAGTTTAAAAGCTTTGAATTTTTACAATATATATATATATATATATATATATATATATATATATATATATATATATATTGTAAACATGGTGTATGTGAATTTACACATTAATTTTGAAAGTCTGGACTAAGATTAGCATATGAATCGAAACTGCTGAATCGCAAAAATATAAAACTCTAAAATTATTTCGTTATTTGCTAAAATATTTGCAAAATATGGGTCGATTTCACAGCAATTGGCTGTTTTAAGTTCATAGCCACCTATATTTGTTACACTCAAACAGAAGAGGGTGTTTATTTAACATCGGTATATGATCGAATTTGACCAAACTTATACCGTTGTTGGTATATGAAAAATCTGATGTGTTACTCTCACATGACTTTCTCTACTCTTGTACAATCTAATTTTACAAACGCCTATTCTCCATATGCTTCATGTTAATCGAGATATCGAGATGTCAATCTTATTGGTAATTTTCTTGTAGATGCAAGGGGAATATGGTAGCTTTTAAGCGATAGTCAAATATTTTAACGCTGGTTGCTATGTGGCGAATTCCATTCTCTTTGCATGTTCAGGACATAAAAAAAATGAATAACGAATTTGAGAAAAAGTATAAGTATTGGAAAATTTAAGGAAATAACAAGCAATATCTCGAAAACGGTTCACTCAACAAAAGAAACGTATATGACATAAGTTGTGTATTTTAACGCGATCTACATTTTTTGTGTAGTAAAATTTTGTCTATCTCTTATGGTTTACCAGTTATGCAAAAGTCGTTCACAATGAAGAATACTTTTGGAGACATTCCCAGAGAATTCGAGATATACATTTTATTTGTCATGACAATATCTTAAACATATGATATTTTAATCAAAATCGTTAGAGCCGTTTTTGAGAAAATTAAAATTTTCGAAAAATGTTCCATGTAAAGGGTAGTCTGGGGTGGGGGGATTTTCTTGAAAACCTTCGTGTCGCATCTCTGGAAGATACTGAACCTAAATACCAAGTTTGGTGTTTATCCGACTGTTCGTTTTTGAGTTATGCTGTTCACAGACACACACACACACAGACACACACACACACAGACACACACACAGACACACACACACAGACACACACACGGACATGTTTCCAAAAATGCTTTTTTTGGATACAGGAGGTCTCAAAACATGTATTTCCGGTGAAAGCTCGGTATCGAATTTTTGGGTGGAATGCAATACTTCCCCTACTTACTATACGTAGTAGAGAAAGTAAAAATAGAGTACTTTAAATTGAGTTAGATTTCTGAAAAGCAGGTCACTATGTAAATGATTAGTCAGTAATATTTATATAATTTGAAGCCTTGATCACAACCCATGGATACCATATGGTTGATGAACATTTTCCCCCTTCTATTATTTACTTTTCTTTTAGGCAAGTTTAATGTCGTGTATCAGACGGTGAATGATCAATGCGCTAAAAGCTTGTGGCCATAAACCATGGTTACCTAATGTTCATCCTACAGATTAACAAAAGAATTGGCCAGACAGTTTGACTCAACCAAGATTTAAACCTGGATCCATAGTGTGAATTGCAAAAACATAGCCTCCATAGCACAGCAGGAGCCAAACGTAGATTAAGTTTCGGCAATTTTTGATTCGGTTTGACTTTTTCACATTAGCTGTATGCTCGTATTTGCATTAAGTTGGAAAGTTTAATCAGACTTGTAAAATTTGGTGCCACGGCAGCACTCGACTCAGAGCTGATGTTCTTACCGCTTGAGCTACCGTGGCAATATATTCGTATGCATTAAACCTTCTCATTCAAGTATCCCCGGTAACCCTTAAGGTGATTTCGAATATTCCAAAGGCTACTTGCAATGTTGCAAGTGCTTTCAATTTCCGGGCTTTATAGTTAACCACTTTTAAGGTTATCGTACAGTTGACAATTAAACCAAAAAATACTTACAACGTTGCAAGTTCTTTGAGGCATAATGTCTGGAGTATCCAAAATCGCATATGAAAAATTTAACACACGCATGTGTACCTCGCCATGGTAGTTCAAGAAGTAAATGGCATTGGCACAGAGATCGAGCTGTGACACGAAGATCCGTGTCTGTTTAATGCCCGTTCTTAGCAAATAAGGCACCACAGGCGGCGGAAACTGATGATGCATGAAATGATAATTGGGAAAGGAAATTTGGGAAAGAAATGTTCTAGACCTAAGTTTAGAGTACTTCCCCGGCTTGCTAGTTATGAGGACTGAGAAAATCCTGGAAGACACCTCACTTGAGGAAAAAGGTCCTGGCGGGATTTGAACCGTAGATCTCCCGTTCACTCGTCCGTGCCTTAACGAGATCCGTGGTTCAATTCCCGGGCTTTGCATTGGATTTTACTGTTTCAATTTCCCAATTTTTTTCGGTTTCCTACCAATCTAAAAAGCAAACTTTTGAGCGAAAGTGTTTTTATTCCGCTTATTTAACTGTAAGGTAATACCGCGATGGTTTTTTCCAGGATTTTTGGCACGCATGAGTCACTGTATATCACAGGGATGTTCTTGGTCGCGTAGATTCTTCCTGTACCCTCTGCTTGAGTTACTTGCTTTACTTGCTGATAGATGGCCCTCATGTATCGTTAATATGCTGATAGATGGCCTCAGCTATGTAGTTGCTTTTCCGTCTCATCTGTTTTGTATCTGCTGATTTTGCAAGAAGTTGAATTCTTCTGTGGGTTTTTCATACATCAAAGGAAAGCCGTATAACTATAGTGTGTAGTCGCCTTCCTGTATCACAAGCCTTATTTGTGTTAATTTCAATCTTAAAGTAAAGCTTGGGTTGAAGTATCCAATCAGATATCTATATAACGCAATCACAAAAAGCATTACAATTAAACTATCCGCTACACTGGATTTGATCCCGGAACCTTCCCAATGAGAACTGCATGAACCGTTTCCCTTGGTAACGATAGTGTTGTGGGAAGATTTGCAACAGCAATAAATTAGAAATATCCTAGTACAGGCTTCATCGTTATTATTGCTCACCCCCACTTATTTCTCAGTACATCATCTCAACAGGAAAGACAACAATGACACCGAGGACACTGTTACCTGTTGCGCATAATAATCCCAGAGCTAGTAGTGATACTCCTGTTTCTGGTTTCATAACCCTGCGCCCTGGCTCAGGAATGGGATCCTTCACTTCCTTCCCCTCACCACCCCTGGATTTTAAATTAAGGCAGCGCCCCCTGTGGCTTGTAATTTGTTAACTGGCACTAGAGCTTGCCTGCAGCTAGCTTTGGGACCAAGGGGGTCCTGCGGAGAGTGGGCCGTAGTTCTAAAACCGGTTAAGTCGAAATTGCATGCGTACCACGACATGAACAGATGTGCCTTTTCTGATTTGTGTTGTTCGCCCGGTACAGAGGAAGCGATTGAATGGAACACAACTGCTGTAGAGGATCTGGGATTAATAGCTCAGGGGGTCACATCCCAGTGCAGTATATCTCTCTCATAATTGGAATGTTGCCATAAATGCTCTCAGCGCGGGTAGGATGCCCTTCCACATCGGTTACTTCTAGCTTTTACTTTCAGTGCCTCGTACCTGAGGTAGAGGAAGTGTGGCATTCGATCAAAATTTTGCTATTTCTTTTTGAGGTCCTAAATTTATACGTTCTCTACCACGTACCTAATAGGTAGAGAATGAATTGTATTACATCCAAAAATTCGATATCCATATTTCACCGCAAATATATGTTTTGAATCTCCCTAAATGACTGTCTGTGTGTGTCTGTAAACAGACTAACTCAAAAACGAAAAATCGGTTAAATACTCAACCTGGTGTTTAACTTCAGCGTCTTCCAAGAAAATCCCCCCACCCCAAACTGCCATCCAAACAGAAAAGTTTACTTATATTTCATTTTCTCAAAAAAATCTCTACAATTTTTGAGTAAAATAACGTATGTTTAAGATATTGCATGGCACTTAAAATCTGTATCTTAATTTTTTTGGAAATAGTCGCTGACGTCCTCTTCATTCTGAACCACCTTTCCATAATTAGTAAACAGTAAGAGATAGACAAAATCGTATGGCACGGAAATGTATATTTGGTTAAAAGATACAATTTACGTCAAAATAATACTTTTTGTGGAGTTAACCATTTTCGAGATATTCCTTTAATTTTCAATTACATATTTATCTATACGTTTCCTAATTGATAGGTCGTTATTTTTTCTTTCCTTTTACTTTTTTTTTTGGTCTTTTTCCTCGTGGTCATGCAAAGAACATGGGATTTCAAAGGCATCAAATAGCGACAGGCTATTTAAAAATATGTTGTGTTACATTCAGATGACTTTCTCTACCCTCTAGCATTTATTAGAGGATAAATAGCTATTATTACGAATGTTTAATTTTCTACCCATTAATTCTATTTGAGATAAACTTTTGGGAAATAGTTATACTACACATTTAATTATAGATTCAAAGAGAACAGCGATAGTCAAATATTTAAGAACTGCACGCTATACACTGGCCTTAAAATTTCATATTCTTTCCATGCAATCGTGAGAAATAATTAACATCGAAAGGATTTTAAGAGAATGTCAAAGTATAACAATTTGAACCATTAATATCTCCGGATATCTCGGAGATTACTTATGCCACAAAACAAAATTATTCGAATAAATTGTGTGCTTTAAAGAGATCTACATTTTTGTGTAGCACATTTTCGTCTACCGCTTATAATGTCTACAAGTTATATACAATTCCTTACGAAAGAAAAGGGCTTAATGGGCTATTCCCAGAAAATTAAAAATATAAAGTTTATTTGTCTTCATTATATGGCATTTTAATGAAAATCTTTAACCAGTTTTCATAAAATAAGAAATTTCGAAAAGTGTTTCTGTAAAGGGAAGTTTGAGGTTGAGAGATTTTCTTGAAAATCTTCGTGTCACATCTTTGGAAGATACTGAAGATCTTTTGTTTCATTCGGGGAGTCTCAAAACATTTATTTCCGGTAAAATCTCGGTATCAAATTCTTGAGTGGAATGCAATACCTCACTATATAAATGCAATACAGAAAGTAAAATTTTTACTCGCTTTCCTATTGTATCCTTCAACAAAATATGTATTGTATGTATGTCTGGATTAAGAAGAAGTAAATAGAAGAATAAGGTTTTGTAAAGTTGAGTAGAGCAAGTCATGTGAATGCAACACATATTTTTATTGTCTTCAAAGCAAAGCCATGAAAAAGACACTCGATCTAAATAATTTCTTATGGAAATATTCTATTTCAATACATTGTCAGATATTTCTGTAACAAATTTGATTAAAATACCTGCTAATTACTTTTCATTCTTGTAACGTTTTACTTTGATATAAATAAAGATCTTTAAAAGGGAACAAAATGTTTGCAGAAAAATAGCGTTGGCTGGTGTGCGCTTAGATTAGACTGTACCTTAAGTATTCATTCCTCTGTTTCTCATTATCTCATACCTAGAGGCTGTTCGGGAGACACCCAGTGAAAAAGAAATTATTGCCTCTCGATTTGCACGTTTATATATCTGTTCTTCCACTCCGGCTAATATTGGCATTGTGCATGGTTTGTTGCGATTCTGGTTTCCATGGACATTTCATTTCGTTTTCATTTGCATTAATTTTCATTGGAAGGTTTGAACCATTATTAGAGATTTTTAGTCTGTGTCGTGACTGGAGTTAGTTAAACGCATGCCCAGTGTTTTTTTGAAAACTTCACCTACCGTGTGATTGTAATCATATATTGGTAAGTAAGCAGTTCAGAACATGAGCAAATATGTCGGATTCAATTTCAAATATCGTCTTTTTTTTAATTCCTCTTTCTAGGCGTGAAAACTAAGAGCCAAAGTTATGATTTATGGCAGTTAAATAAAGGTAACAAAATCTCCCATAATTACAGGTTGTTATATTACAAGGTAAAGCAATCAATAAATATTAAAGAAATTTAAAATAATTTTAAACAGATGATGTGAATAAAAGGTGATAATTCAAAATTATACAGTAGACATTATTTATAAGTATAGAAGGATAATGAATACATTTCACTTGAACGGTTTTCAGTATCTGTCAGAAATATAGCATACACTTTCAGTGTTATTTCTGTAGTTAAATGAATAATAACTGGATTAAACTAATTACTGTGGAGAGTAATATTTTCCTAAACACAAGAAAAATTTTATTAAATCTCTCCCTTCCTCAACAACCTATTCTTACAAGAGCTTATTCTTCTACTTAATTCATATTAATCGAGATAAACGTGTGCAAAAATGGTTTTATTACATCTTTTTTATAGGTACAAGGAAAGTAAGGAAATACAGTAGCTTAAACGATAGTCAAATATTTTAAGAACGATTTGCTTTGAAATTCAGCTCTTTTTGTATGCCACTAGGAAGGAAAAAAGAATGGCAATTTTGCGGTTAAAAAAACAACAAAGTACTTGGAAATGCCAACCTAGAATAAATAATATCTAAAATGATAGTCACAAAATTTGTTATTATTGTGTAATAAATTGGCATAAATTGTGTAATTTATCGAGGTATACATCTATTGTGAAGTAAGTTTTTATCTATCTCGTAAGTTTACAAGTTATAAAAATTCTTTCAGAAGACGACTTCATAAGCTATTGCCAGAAAATTCAACATATGCATATTATTTGTCATGCGAGTATCTTAAACATATGGCATTTTAATATAAGTTGTTGGAGCTTTTTGAGAAAATAAAAATAATAACGAAATATTTTTCACGCTAAAGTGTAGTTTGGGTTTGAGGGATTTTATTGAAATCTTTATATCTTACCTTTGGAAGACGCTGAAGTTAAATGCCAAGTTTGGTATTTAATCGAATTTTTGCTTTTGAGTTATGCTGTTCACAGAAACACACACATACATACGGATCTTTTTATTAAAATGCTTTTTTGGATTTAGGAGTCCTTAAAACGTGTATTTTCAGTGAACTCTCGATACTTACTATAGCCAAGCACTAGAGAAAGTAATAAATCTAGAAATTAATAGTATATAGATTTATGGAGATTCGCAGCTAGACAAGGATGGAAAATATAAAAGCCATTGAAATAAATGATAATGAATATAGAAGAAATTATGTAAAACTATAATGATTATATTGGTACACCAAAGAAAGTGGGAACCAGAAGGGGAAACAAAGGAAAGTAAGACCAAGTTGAAACTTGATAGAGGGCAAGAAAGGGCACGATACAGATGTGTTGAAAGGAACTAAAAACATAATGATACATTATATATTATGTTTAGTTAAGGCACACTACAACACTGCAGAAATCTAAAAAAAAATGAGTAATTTCTTCAAAAATATATAATTAACAAAGCACAGAAAGGTCTTGGCTACTTATGAAGCTTACGCCTGGTTCCTCAAAAATGCAATTTTCAGCCTAATCACTTAAGGGGAAGAGAATAAATCACAAACCAATGTCTGTTTTCACAGGTTTGTGCGCAGATACGTAATTGTTCAGCTAAAGTCCTACGCGAGTGAAACGCTTATTTTTGTAATTCACGTCTAAATTATGTACTTCACAAAGTTCTTGCGTAAGCAAAATTTCTTTATGAAGTGGACTTTCAAGAATGTTTCTTTTTCTTAGTAGTTCCATTGGGTGTTTGGACTAATAAATCAATGACGTTGATATCACAATACGCAATTAAATATAGGTACTAGCAGACATAAAATGGCTCATTAAGTACGGACAAGATTCCTAGCTTATCAGATATTTTTATTTTCTTTCTCTAGCCATGCAAGCTTTATATCCTAACTGTTGAAATTTTATTGCTGCTACCTTAATGAGAAATATTTCAATAAATTCCCAGAACCCTAAAGCAAACAGGAACCTGTTGGTTTGTTTTTCTAAAATATTTTGCCTGTTAGCTGGGCATGACGCGATTTTAATCTGTGTTAACATAATATCTACTTAAAGGCACGACTTGTCTGTTTATGGAGTGCACTGGCATTTATTTACGTTGCAGAAGCATAATATGGCTTCTAATTAGGAAGCGGCCAGATTAGTTTTTGTTCATCACGCTATCCATAGAAGGCGGAAAGAAGGTGAGAAAGGAGAAGGAAAAAATATTTGATAGACATTTACTACGGTTTTCTACTTATAGGCCAGAAGAGAAAATTTCATCGCAGGTTCGTTCTGATTTACAGATATACAGACATTTTAAATCAGTCTTAGCAATTTAGAAACCGGGAATGTTTAAGAAATTTATTTTTTAATTTGACGCAAATAAATCCAATAATTTAGATTGGCATCACGAACTATTAGGGTGGCCCTACCATAAGATAGAAACAAAACTGCACCATGGAAGGGTGATATGTCTGCCTAGTAATCTAGGGGACCCTAGTTTGAATCTATGTTAGAACAATTGTCTAGATTTTCCCCCGGGATTTTTCCTTTTCCTGAAAATATAGATGTTTATTTAATATCTTTGCTATTTAAACCCCGGGCTTATTTGGGCATTTACACATCAATTTTGTGTGACATATATTTTGTACTTTAACGAGATCTAAACTGCAAGATTTTGTCTATCCCTTACGGCTTACCAGTTAAACAACAGTAATTCAGAATGGAGAGGTCTTCACAGGCTATTCCCAGAAAATTCAACATATTCTTTTTGTCATGCAAATATACTATACAAGGTGGCCATGATCAAAGAAGAGGTGTTTGAGGGGTCATAAGTAAATAACGGTGAGGCCAAATAAACTGAAATTTGGTGAACATACATTTCAGACAATGCCAAATCCATTCTGAGAAGAAACAATAGTTGCAAAATTGCCACCAAAGGACGAACTGGCGCTGTATGTGGGTGGTGCAGGTCTCAATGTGACATATTTGGATACAGTCATTAAGATACACTTGTGTACGCAATGCTCTGCTTACGTGATCGTCAAGCTCATTTACCAAAATAACAGAAATGCTTCTGTTGAGAAGAAGCTGAGGAGAGATTCCATTGCTGATTTGTGAAAGATGATCTCAAGCTTTGAACGTACTGGCTCTTTGCATGCAAAGGTGTAAGCAAGGAAGACTTGAAAACTTGCAACTGCTGCTACTTCTGCAGTGGGCAATGCGATTCAGAGACAGCAGTTTGTCGAGCATGTTTAAGGGCAGCATGTTGACACCATAGATTGTAATTACCGTTTGTAATGTGTTGGATTAAAGTCACCAATTACTTTGCTTCCTTTCACTCCCCGTATAGAGCCATTCCATTCTCAATTGACGATTTTTGGAACAATGTTTTCCTTCTCAGAATGGAATTTCCATTGTCTGAAACTTATATAAACCAAATATCCATTTATTTGTCCTTACCGCTGTTTACTTATGACCCCTCAAACATCTCCTCTTTAATTATAGCCACCTGGCACATATGCCATTTTAAACAAAATCCTTAGAGACATTTTTGGGGAAATAAAAAATAACAAAACTTTTGGTTTGTGATGGGGGGGGGGGATTTTCTTGAAAATCATCGTGTCGCATCCTTAGAAGACCTTGGAATATGCTGAAGTTTGGTGTAAACCGACTTTTCGTTTTGGGTTGTGTTTTTTACAGACAGACACAGAAATACTTACACCTAAAAATGCTTTTACTGTATTCAGGGGACCTCCAAACGTGTTGCTCCGGTTAAATTCGATATCGATGTTGGATGCATACAATACTTGTTCTACTCACATTCGGTATATAAGTAAAGGAAGTAATATATAGTGAGTAGCTAACGAGAAAAGAAGAAGCATCTTTTATATGAATAATATAATAATACCTATTTATGTGAACTTGTCATTCATTGGTAGAAAATGTCGTGGGAATGCACCAGATCAGATATTTATTCACATGATCCTTGGTGCCGTGTTCAAATTCTGAGCTAAGGTTATACACTGCACAAAAGAGCAAACAACAATTAAAATCCTATGACGTGTAGTACTGCATGCTATCGGAAGTGTTCACTTATCTACAAGCCTTGGAAGCTGCAGACATTGATCTTCTTCACGTTTTCTGTGTTGAAACTCCCTAGCTGAAGTATATGAATTGCCCTCCTGTAAAGCACAGGTTGTAAGCAGAAGCCGAACAGAGCAGACAATTCCGTGTTTACTCCTGTAACACGTAAACACTAGTGTTAACTTTAATGGAGTTGAACGTCATAAAGGTAAATCACCTGTCTGCCACGCTAAGAACTATGGCGTATGATTATAAGAGAAGTCACTTGCAGACAACGCCCCGGTATATTAACAGTCTCTTGAGTTATTGTGTAATCTTCAATGACATTGTGTAACTCGAGTGGTCTCGAATAAAGAGATGCGTCAGTTTAAGGAGGCAATGTACACTAATATAACCTTTTTATAACTAATAAAGCTGGAAAATATATTTGAAGTTTTTGGAATATTTTATACCAGTTCAATTTCATGTTTGTACATTTTATTCATTCATTTATTTGTGTTTCGTTTCCTTTAATTTTTAATTTTGTACTACACACACACACGTACGTATATATATATATATATATATATATATATATATATATATATATATATATATATATATATACCCATATTGTGACTTTGTCCAACTTTTAACTGTCACTTCAATAAGTTCTCACTGTCTGTACGTTAATGTGATCTAGTTCAACCATTCACTGCCGATTCACTTAGTTTACATTACCACTTCACTTTCTTTATGATGTAATGCCATAACGAAATACGTACGACCAGACCTCTTCTTCCGGAGGGTTCACCCGCTGTGCTGTCGAGCACAAGACCTCCAATATCTCGAGCAAGCAATAGTCGCTGCACGTCACAGCAGTCCCCTCAAGCTCCCTAGGAAAAAAAGCTTTTTATCGCACCAGAAACGCATTCTCTAACGCGCTCACCGATTCATTCACTAATTCAATGACTGATTTGCGAGAGCGCTGGCTTATATAGCCGTATGAAATTTCCAGAGTTCCGGAATGTTCAAGAAGCGGGAAACTTATAGAAGATTCTGCTTATCTGACGATAGCGCCTCAGGTGTTTACGTCGGTGAGAGCGCTAACTACCTTTATTTATCTCCGACTGCGGGCGTCGACATTCCCATAGCCTTGGGCCATAATCGCTGCGTCACAATATTAATATTTGCATTGTCTTTTAACTGATAGTCTCCAAAGGATATCGTATTCTCAAGGGTGAAATCCTACGTTTTGGATTTTATAGAAAATGCCTCCAGAAAGATTTCGTTCCCAATTTAAATAATCGGATGTGATACATTTACATGACTTCCTCTGCCTTCTATCTTTATTTTTGGATGTACAAAGTATTCTTACTAAAGCTTATTTTTCTATCAACTACGTACATTTAATCCAAATAAACCTTTGCAAAAATAGCTAGTTAGCTACATAACACATTTCGTTATAGATACAAAGAGAACAGCGATAGTCAAATGTTTAAGAACTGGACGCTATATGCTGGCCTTAAAATTCCGTACTGTTTCCATGAAATCGCGAGAAAGAAATGAAAAGAACATTTTGGATATACATTTTATTTGTCATGTAAATGTCTTTGTATATGGTATTTTAATCAAAGTTGTTAGACCTATTTTTTAGAAAAACATTTTCGAAAACTATCCATTAAAGGATAATTGGGGTTGGGGATTTTCTTGAAAATCTCCTTGTCGCATCCTTGAAAGATACTAAACTCAAATACCAAGTTTGGTATTTACCCGACTTTTCGTTTTTGAGTTAGTTGTTCACAGATACACGGACACAGACACACGCGCGCACGCGCGCGGACATGTTTCCAAAAAATGCTTTATTTGGATTCAAGGCGCCTCAAAAGATTTATTTTCAGTGAAATCACAACATTGAATTTTTGGGTGGAACGCAATACTCCCCGTACTTACTAAATAGTAGAGAAATTAAAAATATGATAACAGTACTATGGTCTTAGAACAGCACTTGATGTAAAGACAACATTTTGTATACCTCCGCGTTAGCCTCGTGTTCAGCACTTATAGAAGCAGCCATGTTCAGAGGAGGGGTGAACGACACCACACAGTGTGATACGGAGGCTAAAACCTTCTTTACAAGTACTTCTTAAGTACTATTTCATAATAATTCAAAAGTTTTGAACTGCGTTTGATAAATTAATTTTATTATTATTATTATTATTTTTTGGAAACCCATAGATCTTTGCACATATTTAAGATACTATATTACGGTGTATTTTGGTTTCCCGAGTTTCGTGGGAAAATCATGTGTTTAATTCAAGTTGGAGCGATTATAGTCGCTGTCACTATAAGGTGTGTCTGATGTTAAATGCCACATTTGTACGTGAAGCTTATTGGAGATAATACTGACTGCTGGTCATGTTCACTACAAAGAGTACAGTGCAGTATGCGCATGAAATAGTTTCTCGTTGTGTATCAGTGTTCATTAGTTGAGACAGTACAGTCATATCATCGTATTATTTACATTTAATTTTGGCTGGCAAATGAGAATGTTTCATAAAGTTAGATATCAATTATGTTTATGCAGCGCTCGTGTTATTGTACTACATGTTTGTATCCTCAAAATGCTTGTTGGCACTGCCCTTCTACTCTATAATTTTCTGCACAATGGTTTCCACACATAAAATATAAAGGGGTTATGTGAAGTTGTAATGGATGGAGAAAATCGTACGAATGTGACAGCATATTTTAAATGTTCTCTTACCACTCTCAGTATGGAATGGAATGTACATCGGAGGGAACTAGGTACCGATCCAGTGAATGCGGATATGCCCCTGGAGAGGGCGCCCCCGTGAGGGAGGGTCAGGTGAGAGGAGATACCTGGCGACCGCAACCACGAGTGATGACACAGCAATGACAGGGCCCTACAGGTTCCAGATGGAGACGCCCCGGCAGACGGTCCGTGTACCCCGGCAACCAGCCGAAGGGCGAGGGACGGAGAAAATTCTCAGAGAGGATCCGTTTTCCTTGTCACGCCGCACCGGAACACCATTGCCGACACTTCCAACTCTGAAACAGACGTAACAGGGTGGACGAATGAAATAATTAATTTAACGCTATGGAGAAACACAAAATTCGGGAGATGAGAAAAACCACTCTAACATTCGCCTGACGACCCGGGAAAACTCCAAAAAGAAACCGTGGGTCAAGGAGACGGTCGCCGGGAGCCGAACCTGGAATCTCCCGAATGCCAGTCGCACGTTAGGTTTCACTCTCAGTTTACTTATCAGCCGGCATTAAAACCAGGACGAAAGGAAATAAAGTTAAACTTACTGGACTTTAGGCAGAAACGTCGCAGGTAACAAACCGCCCTTATCCCTCGTATAGTCTTTTGACGTTTACATACAGCACTCGTCAAACCGTGTTTAACCTGTTAGTGATCCTTGGCCGCACTTGTTTCGTTCTTTGAATATGGTTTGAGTGTAGATTCCTATAACTGCTTATTAGTTATAATCAAAACGACAAATTGTTCATAAATAATAATAACAATAAAATAATCATAATAATAACAATAAAATAAGAATAAAATAATAGTGGTGGTGGTGGTAATAATTCTCTGGACCACTTTCTCTGATTTGAAGTGTAAGGATTGCAGAATTATACAAATGGCGTGAAGAAACATTTGGTTATGGCAATCATAATTATGGCAGTAGGACAGCAGATACAGAGGCATGAATAACAAATGTTAATATTGTGTAATTAGTGGTCTGTGAGACAGGACCACGCCTCTTTGTGACAGGTGTGAAGTCGGAACACTTCTACTTGCCTTTTAGCCAACTTACAAGTGACATGCAAACAGATATTGCTCAAGAATTGTCACCGCTCTTAATTGAATACCACTGTTAATGATCACCGGGATGTCCATGTACTGATAGCCAGGGCGGGTGCAGGTTTCAAGCATGCAACATTGTTGCAGTGCAAAAAGCTATTAGTGTGATACATTGTTGCACGAGGTTTCTGGAAGATTTACTACCGCAGGTTTTAAATTAAAAATGAGATTCTCTTGCGGAGTTAAATAGCAAGCACGGCGGAACTAATTCAGTGAAAACAGTGTAGGCAGAACTGACTCAGTCACTGAAGTAACCAGGTCGTTATAATACGTCATATAATGCATTTTTAAATATCATTATTATGACGCACTCTCTTTCTGCACAAAGGCATCGTCTGGAATAGGTAAG
Source organism: Deroplatys truncata (assembly GCA_030765065.1). Taxonomy (NCBI): domain Eukaryota; kingdom Metazoa; phylum Arthropoda; class Insecta; order Mantodea; family Mantidae; genus Deroplatys; species Deroplatys truncata. The sequence goes on from CM060980.1 coordinate 100,098,127, forward strand.
TGTTGTTGGAAAGGTTTACTTAACCTAATCGGCCCTGGGCTTTCTTTCACGCATAGTGTGTGTGTGTGTGTGTATGTATGTGTGTGTGCGCGTGCGTGTGCGTGTGCGAGGGAGAGAAAGAGAGAGAAGTATAACCCAAAGAACGAAAAATCGGATTAGCTCCTGAGCCGCTTTTAAATACTGCTTTTCAGCATCTTCCAAGAATGCGACACCAAGATTTTCAAGAAAAAGCCTTCAACTGAAGGTAACCTTTCAATGGATTTTTTTCGTTTGTTTTTCCTTTTTAAGAATTGACTAAGATGTTTATTAAAATATAGCATGTTTAAGATATTTGCATGAGGAAGAAAATGTATGTCTCGATTGCGAATATGTTGTTGATTTTGTATAACTGGTAAATCATAAAGGGTAGACAAAAATTTACTATATAAGCAGTGTAGATGTTGTTAAAATACACAAATTATATAAATTAAAATTTTTATCATCAATTTCTAAGACATTCGTTGCTGTTGGTTTTAATTTTCGTACATATTTTGAAGCGCTAGAAGCCATACATTGTTTCTCATGATATTCATGGAAAGAGTGGAATTTCAAAGCAAGCATATAACGATCGCTTTTTAAGGAATTTACTATTGCTTCAGCCTCTGTATCCTTCGTGCACGTACAACGAAATATATAATGAAACGCTTATATAGATTAACCTGAAATAGATAGAAAATAAGCTTTCGTCTATATGCTGTAAAGGGAGATAAAATAAACGACAATGGATAGAGAAATTTATAGGAATTTAATGCGTTAGATTTTTAGTTTTGTGTTGTTTTAATTTCAAACCCGTCAATATCTACGCACGCTGATTACCGATTATTTTACGTGGGTCCTTACCATCCTTCGCCATAAGCCACAGCGAGGTTTCGGACTTATCTAACCTACGGCTAGTGATTTTTTCTGGTTTGCAATTAAGCTACCAGCCCGAGAACAAGCATTAATGGTTTTAAGGGCATGGATAGTAAGACATCTTATTAATTTTGAGTAAAAGAAGTTTTCGTTGAAAATAAATCGGAATGGTTTATTTATGTTTCAGAGTATCGGATGAACTGCTCTGAAATTCTGGTTTAACCATTTAATCTCTTAATCTATAAGTCCATAGCTGCAAAATTTAAGGTATCGGCTGGGACGGCTCGTTTAAGTATTCATTTCACCAAGTTTCATTAATCTCTCTTTAGATCCCAGTCGCTAAACACTTTACAAAATAACTAATAATACAAAACAACGTTAATGAAACTACTAAGAACAAATTAGAAGTCTCGTAGCAACATATGTTACATTCTGTTACATAAATTTCTTATAATCGATTATTAACAATAGGTTTAAAAAAAACCTAAACATGTAGAAAGGCTGGTAAATGTTTGGGCCCCTTCCAGGTCAAACATAATGATAAGTGTGTGGTCTAACCCTGTGTATTAGTATTTCATTGCCTGGGATGGGCGAATGAATATCAATTATAGCTAAAACTGTGTACACACCCCTTATGTATTCCGTGAATGGGTCGTTTCCATCAAGTCACCCGTGCTGTACATGACAAATGACGTTTTCTCCGCCTCATTATGTGGACAAAGGAACAAGGCAGAGTTGAGGTACATTAGGCATAAGGTCCTTTTCATTTATGTAGTTGCTTACACATGCAAATCGCCTGCCACTAGTGCATATTGTTCCTTTTTGCTTCTGTATGAACGCTGCTTCTCGATGTGGAACGTGCTTACCGAATATCTAACCTATACCCTCTGCCTCTGTTAACTTCATTTTCTTTATCTTTACTTAAGGGTGTCCAGGGTTGACATTTATAAAGTTTACAGTTGTAATTACACCAAAGTAATATATATGTTGACTAGAATATCGCCAATAGTTTTTAATATATTAATGATTTAATTATAGGGTTTAATAGCAAACTAAAATATTCCAAAAGTAAGATTATGAAAAAGTGATTATTAGGTTAATTTAATATATCTATATATTCTGGAAGTGAATATATTACAGGAAAAATAATTATTCCTTTAAACATAACAATATTTACTTTGCAAAAACAGTTGTTTTTAATAGCTTTAGGGCATTGATTTCCTATTCCACTTCATATTTGTAATAACAAATATCAGTATATCGGATAAGTAATATCCAGCCTTTATTTATTTTCAGTTTTTAATGCTCCTTTTAAAATTTTGAAGCTAAATGAACAAACATTGCATCCTATGGACCATTTGAGAGTTTAAAAACGTAGAAAAAGCAGAAAGAGAGACAAACAGATTTTAAATTCTAAAGAGTTATTTCGACTACTGGTCAGGGATCTCTTGAAGCACATAAATATATATTTTTAATAATGTTCGTCAGTTATCACCTATGTGCACCCTTAAGGTAGGCATTAAAATTTAGAAGATAATTCTACAGAAGAAAGTTCAAAGAACAATTGAGTTGAATGTTATAAAAAATGTGCTACTTTCCCTACTCTCTGTCGTGTATCAGTGGATGTACAAACTATTCTTACTAAAAATTTTTTACCTGCTATATTTCAATTCAAATAAACCCTTGCAGAAATAGCTACCTTACACATTTCGTTATTGATACAAAGAGAACAGCAATAGTCAAATGTTTAAGAACTGGATGCTGGCCTTAAAATTCCGTACTCTTTCTATGGGATCGCGAGAAACAACTGCATGTTGACAGGACTTTAAGAGAATGACAAAGAAATGAACAACTCGAACCTTTAATAACGGATATCTCAGAAATGGCTTATGTTACAAAAAACTTATTTGAAATGTATTGCATGTTTATTTTTTTGTGTAGTGCGTTTTCGCCTATCGCTTAACGTTTATCAGTTAAACAAAATTATACAAAATTCCTTTCGAATGAAGATGACTTTACAGGCTATTCCGAGAAAATTCAAGATATACATTTTATTTATCATGTAAACATCTTCAATGTGTAAAATTTTAATCAAAATTGTTAAATCCATTTTAGTAAATAAAAAATTTCGAAAAGTGTTCTATGTAAAGGGCAGTTTTGGGTGGAGGCAAGGAGACAAAATCAATTCAAAAGAGGCAAAGCAAATGGGGTTAGGTACCCTTACATCGGTATTCGACACAGTGGCAGGTAAGGTTAGTAAAGGCAAAAGTTATAGCAGTATTGCACACAGTGGCATTTTAAGGTAGTAAAGCCAAAACTTACAGCAGTATTGCACACAGTGGCAGTTAAGGTAGTAAAGCCAAAAGTTACCTCCGTATTGGACGCAGTGGCAGTTAAGGTAGTAAACCCAAAAGTTTCAGCAGTATTGCACACAGTGGCAGTTAAGGTAGTAAAGCCAACAGTTACCTCCGTATTGGACGCAGTGGCAGTTAAGGTAGTAAACCCAAAAGTTTCAGCAGTATTGCACACAGTGGCGGTTACGGTAGTAAAGCCAACAGTTACCTCCGTATTGGACGCAGTGGCAGTTAAGGTAGTAAACCCAAAAGTTTCAGCAGTATTGCACACAGTGGCAGTTAAGGTAGTAAAGCCAACAGTTACCTCCGTATTGGACGCAGTGGCAGTTAAGGTAGTAAACCCAAAAGTTTCAGCAGTATTGCACACAGTGGCAGTTAAGGTAGTAAAGCCAACAGTTACCTCCGTATTGGACGCAGTGGCAGTTAAGGTAGTAAACCCAAAAGTTTCAGCAGTATTGCACACAGTGGCAGTTAAGGTAGTAAAGCCAACAGTTACCTCCGTATTGGACGCAGTGGCAGTTAAGGTAGTAAACCCAAAAGTTTCAGCAGTATTGCACACAGTGGCAGTTAAGGTAGTAAACCCAAAAGTTTCAGCAGTATTGCACACAGTGGCAGTTAAGGTAGTAAAGCCAACAGTTACCTCCGTATTGGACGCAGTGGCAGTTAAGGTAGTAAACCCAAAAGTTTCAGCAGTATTGCACACAGTGGCGGTTACGGTAGTAAAGTCAACAGTTACCTCCGTATTGGACGCAGTGGCAGTTAAGGTAGTAAACCCAAAAGTTTCAACAGTATTGCACACAGTGGCGGTTACGGTAGTAAAGCCTAAAGTTACCTCCGTATTGGACGCAGTGGCAGTTAAGGTAGTAAACCCAAAAGTTTCAGCAGTATTGCACACAGTGGCGGTTACGGTAGTAAAGCCTAAAGTTATCTACGTATTCGACACAGTGGCAGTTAAGTTAGTAAAGGCAAAAGTTACAGCAGTAAGAGAGAATCTTCGTGTTGCATCTTGGAAACTACTGAACTTAAATACCAAGTTTGGCAGTTTTACTTTCTCTGCTATGTATAGTAAATAGGGGAAGTATTGCATTCCACCAAAAATTCGATATCGAGATTTCATCAGAAATACATGTTTTGAGGTGCACTGAATGCATATAAAGCATTTTAGAAACATGTCATGTGTGTGTGTGTGTGTGTGTGTGTCTGTCTGTCTGTGAACAGCATAACTCAGACACGAACAGTCAGATAAACACCAAACTTGGTATTTAGGTTTAGTATCCTCCAGAGATGCGACACGAAGGTTTTCAAGAAAATCGCCCCATCCCAGATTACCCTTTACATGGAACATTTTTCGAAAATTTTAATTTTCTCAAAATGGCTCTAACTATTTTGAATAAAATACCATAAGTTTAAGACATTTTATGGCAAATGAATTGTATATCTCGAATTTTCTGGGAATGTCTCCAAACGTGTTCTTCATTGTGAACGACTTTGGTATACTGGTAAACCATAAGAGATAGACAAAATTTACTACACAAAAAGTGTAGATCGTGTTAAAATACACAATTTATGTCATATACATTTTTTTGTTGAGTAAACCATTGTTGGAGATATTGCTTGTTATTCCCTTAAATTTTCCAGTACTTATGCTTTTTCTCAAATGGAAATTCGTTACTCATTATTTTGTCCTGGAAATGCAAAGAGAATCGAATACTCCACAGAGCAACCAGCTCTTAAAATATTTGACTATCGCTTAAAGCTTACCGATTCCCCTTGCATCTACAAGAAAATTAGCAATAAGTTTAACATCTCGATATCCCGATTGACATGAAGCATATGGAGAACAAGCGTTTGTAAAAATACTTTGTACAAGAGTAGAAAAAGTAATGTGAGTGTAACACATCAGATTTTTTTTAGTTTTGCTGTTTACACACGCACACGCACACACACACACAGACCTTTTGCTAAAAATCCTCCTTTTTTTTGGTAGTAGAAAGTACAAATTATTTAACATTTAAAGTCGAAGTAGTTAGTCAAATTAAATCAAAAGGAATTAAAGGGGCTTAGTTGCTATATCCTTATCAGACTTTTAAGCTTTGCGATCCGTTTGTTGAGATCACATTTAGGCCTCTTGTATACAATTACAGATAATTCAGTATTAAAAAGTTTAAGAATTTAGTTTTGTAACTATGTCATTGAGATTTTTAAAAGGCTATATTTAGATTAGGTGGAAAAACTGTGAACTGAAATAATGTCCATATGTGAAAGTCGCATGTATGGCATAAAAGTTACGTAAGGTTGAAAATATTAGAATTAAAAAGCTGTTATTGAAAGAATCTCATTCGAAATTTATATCAACGAGTTTAGGTATGATTTTAAAAACATTTGTCCAAATTATACAAATGTATCTTATAATTAGCATTAAATTATTGTTTATATGCTTCATTTTTACAAAGAATGTTGGATGCCGTTTTAGAAGTTCTATAGTCAAGTTTTGTTTTAGAACTAATAAAATATATTTCTGTAAGCCTGGCAATCGTAATCCTGATAGGGTTTTTGGAGTTTTCGATCATAAAACGTTTTATTCCTAAGCTCTATTTGAAACATACATGAGCTTTCTGCTTCAAATATGAATGTGCCTTTTCTGTTTAGAATATTGAGAAGTATAGGACTTTTTGTTTTTGAGAAGTTTCCAGAAAAACTTTGTCGTGTTTTAAATTGGAAAAGCAATGATCCACAGCTAAGGTGACTCAAGAGTATTTCATTTATTACTGTCTGTCGTACTACATTTATCACAGGCCATATTGTGTACTTCATATTGAAAATATACCTATTATTGAGCTCTAGAGGTAATTCTCACTTATGCCGCTAAGTCCCCTTATTTTAATGTTCAGAATCACAGAGTGCAACTAAAACGATATAATTATGGCTTCCATTATTACTTTCTCTACTACGTATAGTAAGTAGGGAAAGTATTGTATTCCACCCAAAAACTCGATACGGAGATTTCACCGGAAATACATGTTTCGAGACCCCCTGAACCAAAAACAGCATTTTTGGAAACATGTCCGTGTGTGTGTCTGTCTGTGAACAGCATAACTCAGAAACGAACAGTCGGATAAACACCAAACTTGGTATTTAGGTTCAGTATCTTCCAGAGATGCGACACGAAGTTTTCAAGAAAATCCCCCCACCCCAGATTACCCTATACATGGAAGATTTTTCGAAAATTTTTATTTTTTGATTAAAATATCATATGTTTAAGATATTTTCATGACAAATAAAATTATATCTTGAATTTTCTGGGAATGTCTCCGAAAGTATTGTTCATTGTGAACGACTTTTGCATAACTGGTAAACCATAAGAGATAGATAAAATTTTACTACACAAAAAATGTAGATCGCGTTAAAATACACAATTTATGTCATATACATTTTTTTTGTTTAGTGAGTGAACCATTTTCGAGATATTGCTTGTTATTCCCTTAAATTTTTCTATACTTATTTTCTCAAATGGGAATTCTTTATTCATTTTTTTTGTCTTGGATATGCAAAGAGTATTAATCTGTGGCAAAGGGAATGGTGCTGCACCTAGGAACCAGCTATTAAGAGATATGCATGTGCTTAAAGGCTACTGTATTTCTATATTGCCCTTGTAAATATATATTCCCCTTACATCTACAAGAAACTTAGCAGTAAGATAGAGTCTGCAAATGTTTATCTCGATTAAAATGAAGTAGATGGGGAATAAGCGTTTGTAAAAATAGTTTGTACAAGAGTAGAGAAAGTCATGTGAGTGTAACACATCAGATTTTTTTCTGGTTACTTCATAACCCGGTACGGTATTTGGGTTGTGAACGGTTTTAGCCTCATGCGCCTGCAGGTGCGACTACCCGCAAATCTAATCTACCACGTGTAAAATAGATGGTCGGTGGTTTTTACCCTCTTATCACAACCTAGGGGGAAGAAATGCTCGGGGCAGTGAAATATGGGTTTGAAGTTTGTTCTAAAGATATCAAATCGAAAAAAAAGAAAGAAAGCAAGAAAGAAAGATACTGGCGGTGACAGCTTTAGAATTACCATTGGGAGCACTTACAGCAGATACTGTTAGCATTTCTATGAGAGAAGACAGCACTGGAAATGTTATTTTGTAAGAATAAAAAAGGCACAAAGTAAATTGAGTAATCCTATAGAGAATGGATGATATAAAAATAAGATGATTCTTAAAGTTAAACGGAATTCTGAATTACTTTTTTATTTCTCTTTCTCACAGGATAGTGTTTATACAGTAAGTAAAATTTTACCTTTCACAGTGAAACAAACCAAATACAAATACCAAAAACAGAATTTTTAGTGTGTGGTTCTCATAAACATATTTACAGACAAGATAAGCGGTTATAAATATCGCGTAATGTAGTCTTAGCTTCATGCTAGGCTTTTTTTGATAGTTTTACTTAGAGTAAGGGACATACAAAGGAAGGGGAGATCTCGCGCTCTGCGAAATGCGCGAGATCTATTCTAGGAGGAAGGGATGAAGTGAAAGAACCACAGGAGGCTACAGGCCGCCGAGACTCGCAGAAGTTCCTTGAAGTTCCTAGCTCGAAGATCGGACCGACTTCTGGTGCTGTCAAGAGAGGGCGATGAACGACCCTCCAAGAAGGCAGCCCTTAGTGTCCAATATGAATACTCTTTCCTTGGAGCCAGCATCCGCGCCATCTATTCGGCACCGTCACACTCCACGAAATCTGTAAGCAAAGGGAAGGAAGATATGAAAAGGAAATTAGGGAAAATGAATCGTGGTAGATGAAGAACCACCCCAGTATTGGCCTTCCGACCAGGGAAAACCAGAAAAATCCAAGTGTGGACGGGAATCGAATTCGGGACATACCGAATGCGAGCATCACGCATTATCGCAGAGCCATCTTGCTCAGTAACAGGTTTAAATAGCAAAATTTTAAAAACAGAGGAAGCTCCTTATATTCTCATTCACAGCTTTACCCCACGCCTGCACTGCCAACTGACTGAATTTTAATAGCTTTGCAATTTGCAGATATACCTCGCATATATGAGTAGGAATTTAACCGTTATATGAAAGTAACATGGTGAGCGTGAGTTCATCAGAGGAGATTAGGTCGTAAAGACTTTATTTCTCGTTATTATGAGTGGTTGCCGTGAGCATATTTATACATAAGTTTACTCATGCGCGTGATATCTCAAAGTTCTTGGCAGTAGTACTCCACGGAGTTCTCCTTTCATATACTTCCAAGTATATGGGATAAAAACAGACAGTCATAAACGGTAGCATTAACGTCATTTTCTTGCATACAGAAATGCTGTGTATGGCAAGAGAAAGCGGTATAGAGGTCATTCCGTTACGAATTCCTGGCGAATATCACAAAAAGAAGAATTACAAGTTAGTCGCTTAATTGCACCTGACAGTGCAGTGTTTACCTTCCAGGAAATGACGTGTATTATGTAATAAATATTCGCAAAGAAGACGGAGTTCCAGGGAAAGAGTGCGTTGTATTTTTACTGTCTGGGGAAATAAAGTAAGCTAAATTATTGTGTATCAGAGTTAATTTTCTTGTTCACGTAAAAGAGCAAAACGAAGTTCATAAATGTATAGAGATATCTTAAAATGCGTAAGTATTATACATTGGTTAATGAAGCTTTGGGTTTTCACTTCGGCAAGCCTAAATTTTTTAGACTATCATTGATGTATGGATTTAAATCGATATTCATAGTTTTAGAGATACATATTAGAAAACGCGGAGGATATCTACTTGCTGCCAAGGCTAGGTCTGTTGCATACTGAACCTCTGGGAGGAAGAGAGTGCGAGGAACTGCAAGATCTAATGGCGGAAGACACAGCGCAGCGGCGTCTCTAACGTCTCCAGATTGAAATCGTGCTCCCTATATCCGCAGAAGCTTCCATATGAAGAAAGAAACATTTCTGTCTTCAAAGCTCATGCACTGACCACCATCACTGCAACTCCTACCCTGAAAGCTGAAGAGAAAAGAAAATGAAAGAAAATGAAGGACAGGAAAATTCGTGATTGTGTTTAATCCACCCCAGCATTGGCCTACCGACTTAGGAAAACCACGAAAAAAAACCAAAGGTATAAGGGAATCGAACACTGAATCTTCAAATGCGAGGCTCAAATGCTACCACATGAGCCATTCCGGTCTAAACTTGTGTGATATTGTTTTTAATTTAGATATCCATTCAAAAATCGAGCTAATGATTACGAATACAACTGTAACACTACACTGGTGTATTGTGTAAACGCATAGGATATTTGAGAATTATCCTCGCATATAATGTGTCCTGTAATCTTAGTCCTTTTGCTTCAGCAATATTTCCTTATCATGTCACATCTCCGAGAAATTTGAACGAAAATTTACAGAAATTGCTAAATGTGAACATCTAACTACAACATTTAAAAAGTCACAGATGCATAATAACTGTCTCTGCAGTCGAGTCACCAACGGCTGACTTCTAAACCCAGAGATACCCGCTTCGATTTCCGACTGGAAAGGAAATTTATTCCGTGCCACCCATAGAATCAGTAGCTACAATTGTGAGAGGAGAAAAAATCCGACGTGAACACTCGCACGGCTTTCTCTACCCAGTGCAAGTTTATATATACTCGTTATGTATCGTTTCATCTATCAACATTATGTAGTTCACGATGTATTTTACGAATGATTTCATTTGAGTATTGATTGCTTAGTTATATACAACATTTGGGGATGGCATTCAAATGTTTAACCGTGGTAACGGCACTCGCGATGGAAATAATAAAGAATTACAAACTTTCAAGCATGTTCCTCAGATGTTCTAAAGAAATAGCTTCCTCTTCTTCTTCTTCTTCTTCTTCTTCTTCTTAGTAACTATTACAGAAATTGTTTTCCACCGGCCATGGTTTTCACTTAGGGAGTACCAAATAATCAACTTAGAATATTTCGAAAATGGTTAACTGTACAAAAATTAATTCATACAAATTCTGCATCTTACAATTTTTGCTACAGTAAGATTCTTCCGTCTCTTTATAATTTCCCAATTATACAAAATTCAGTCAGTACGAAGAGGATTTCATAAGTTATTCACGGAAAATTCAACACCTACATTTAATTTTTACATAAATATGTCAAATATATTACTCATATTTTTATTAGTGTTTAACGCCCGCACTTAATGCATCTCTGGTGGACACTAATGGTGCATGAAATGAATTGACAATTGGGAAAATAAATTTTGGGAGGAAGCGTTCCAGACCAATTCTATGGTACCTCTCCGGCATTTGCCCATTGTGAGCATTGAGGAAAAGCTGGAAAAGTACTCCCTCAGGGGGATGATGTGGCGGGATTTGAACCTCAGACTTTCCGTTCACGAGTCCGTGTTTTAACCAGATCGGCTACCCATGTTGGCTCAAAGACATTTTATTGTAATCTAAATCGCTAGAGTCTGTTTTTGAAAAAAACGAAGTAATTAATTAAAAGGTAACAAATTATCTTTAAAATCTTTGTCTGGCATGCTTAAGCAGCGTCTGAATTAGATGTGAAATTTGTTGTTCATCCAACTTTTCTTTTTTGAGTTATATACTGTGCACATACACACACAGAAAGAAGGGAGAGATAGAGGGGTCCTTCTGTAAACATGCTCTTCAATGGAATTGGGGTCCTCCGTGGACTAGTGGTACCGTGCTAGCCTCTAGTTCCCAAGGTCGCGGGTTCAAACCCGGCGGAGGGCGATGGATTTTTTCGGGCGTAAAAATCTTTAGCAGGCTTTCTTCGGAAGGGAACCTTCCTTCGGTGGTCCCATGTTGTAGATTTACGGCACGTAAAAGAACCTCAAGCTTGATAAATTACCGGTCTTTCACGCGTCCCAATATAGAATGGGACGCTAAGAACCATAAAAAAAAAGCTCAACTCAACCCAAAGTGGTTAAAGTACGAACTTATGAACGAGATATCCGCCGTTCAAATCCCGCCAGGACTGTTCTCCCTGAATGAGCTGCTTTCCAGCTTTTCCTTAGTCTTCATAACCAGCAAATGCGGAAGAGATCCCTAAGGCTTGGAATGTTCCCTTCCCAAATAATTCCATATATCATCAGTACCCTCCTCCTGTGGTGCCGTATGTAGTAAGAACGAGCATTAAATACTACTAAAGGGAAACAAAATGGGGATTTACGAGAACCACAAGCATGTATTTCTGGTGAAATCGCCATATTTAATTTTTGCTGGAGTAGCAAAAATGTATTAAACGTGATGTTTTATTGCATACGACTTATAAGAGAGAAAATAAATAATTGTTAATCTTAAGATGCAGGTATGCTACTCTTGGCCTAAAGCTTCAAATGCTCGGTGGTGTCTCCTGTTTATTTGGAAGTAAATATGCTCGGCGAAACAATAGGGATGCGATCATACCTAAAAGTGCTGAGGCAATGATGTGGCAAAAACTGCACAAAATGTCAGTGGAACAGGTGAGAGTGCCGCATAATTAGTCGGGTACTCATGGCAACTCGCCAATTAAAATTGAGATTTGTGTTTAACATACAAAACAAAGGCGTGGTTTTATACAATAAATGTTTATTTACTCAAGCTCATAAGATAAGATTACTAACAGATTATTATTCCTCCGCAACCTGTTGGAAGACTGCTCTCCACGCCGATATTGAATGAATATTGATTGAGGTCATGTCAAAAACATATCCGTTGCAATTCGCAGCGCCGAAGGTGTATGTATATGTCTGTTTTAATATTCATTTTCTCTACGCCCATTTAACCATAAGATATGTCAGGAATACTGGAATATAAATGTTAAAACTTCCATTTTGCGTTTGGATGCTGGAGTCATTACAGTCTAATAAATGGAATTTGCTGGAGGACGTTGAAATTGCTTCTTTAGAAAGATTTGTTGAAAATGCAACCTTAACCATCGTTATTTTTCAACTTATTTTCCTTCTATTTGCTGACGCCGCTACTTCTGCTTCCCTTGCTCAAGCAGCTTTTAATTATTGCCAGTTAAGGCACTACCAGAAGGTTTAATAATGTCATTTATTTTAAACAGGTACTGCTGATCTTCTAAGTAATATCCTTTCATTAATAACCACAAATCATTTTCTTAAATGACTTACATTATCGATTGCAAATACAATTTGTTAGGTACTTTTCTTGAAGTAGAGATTTTGTTAATATTCTATGACGTTGAATATTTTGCTAGAATGAAGCTGCTAGCATAGCATACAAAATATTGACAAGTATAGAAAGCTCTCGACAGCATTAACATTTTACAGACATGTTTTATTGACATTTCTTGTACATAAAAATAGTGCGTTTTAAAGGTATTTAAACCCAGTAACAACACAAAGTTAAAGGGAGTGGAAGTTGTTCTTTAAAATATTTTTCACTTCAACTGAAGTGTTCGTGGTTTGCACACAGAGTTAATGGCAATTTAGAGAGAAATAATGCCAGAAAAAATTCTTGAAAACAAAATAAAAATAAAAACGTTCACTAAGCATTCATTAATCCCAGCGAGGTGGCGCCGCAGTAACGTGTTCTACTCGCATTCGGGAGCTCCCGGGTTCGATTCCTGGCGACCACCCACTCTGACCTATGGGTTTTTCGTGGTTTTCGGGGTCGGCAGGCGAATGCTAGGGGTTTCTTCATTACAATTTCCTTTCCATCATTTACTATGCATTCCGTTTCCTTCTCATCTTTCGGGTGTGCTTATAGGTTTCGTGGGTATGGCGGTGCCGGACAGATGACGCGGATGCTTGCTCAAAGGAAAGAGTATTCCCCATGCACACCAGAGGGCTACTTAATTGGCGAGCGTTCCTCGCCCTCTCTCGACGACTCTAGCAGTGGAACGGGTCTGCGAGCTTGGAAATGTTGGGGAAATCCGCGTGTATCTGTGACCTGTGTGCCTACGACCTGCAGTCTCCTGTGGTTGTCTCACCTCATTCCCCCCTCCTGGGGAGCAGTAGCCGCAGTAGATGTGTGCAGGTAGATGTCCCCCTCCGTTGAATCACCTATACCTATGCATCCATTAACCTACACTTATTAACCATCACATACACACAGAGAGACAGATATATATATATATATATATATATATATATATATATATATGTATCACTTTTAACGTGAACAGAAATGCCACATTTTTATCATCCCAAAATTCCATTAGATTAAATTACTTGCCTTTCAACACTTCTTTAGTATTCACCAGCAAAACACAGTCACAATTTTGATTGTGAGGTTGTTGAACTCTTCTAAATTCACTGTAATAAGACAAAGCAATCAAATAATGTTTCAAAACGTTTTGCTTTAAACTGAATTTCGGACTGTATGTGCGAACTGAAATCTGTTTCTTCTCTTGGAAAGGTAGTTAGTTTTGACTTTTGCCCTTGCATCACTTAGCTAACATTTTAACATTGTTATAGGCATCTAAGCAGATTTTTAAACCTTGGTTTAAACCTCCCTTTTGAATGGTTTTAATGAGATATAAAAGTATATTTCAGCTTCATAAAAACTGTTTTCTAAAGAATTGTGTTGCACATTTATCACACGTGTCGTGTCTTTAGTCATAAACTCGTCACCGAAACCTAAATGTCTTAATTACTGGCCATACTGCCCTTGAAGCATCACGAAAGATACCACAATCAGTCTTTTTACCCTCCGAACCTAGGCCCTATGTTTAATATTTCCGAATGAATAGCAATTCTTCATAAGAAACGGTAGAAAAAAATTGAAGTTAGAATAAACTACGTGATTTTTTACTTTTTCTATTATGTATGTGTGTGTGTGTGTCAATAGCATAACTTGAAAACCAAAAGCTGAATAAATGCTAAAACTTGGCATTTAAGTTCAGTATCATCCAGAGATGCGACACGAAGAGTTTCAACAAAATCAACCTACTCAAACTACCCTGAATATTTCTCGAAATTTTTTACTTTCTCAAAAATGGCTGTAACGCTTTTAATTAAAATGCCATATATTCTTAAATATATTCACATGACCAATAAAATATGTATGTATTTTATGGGAATAGTCTGTAAAGCCTTTCTTCGGAAGGAATTCTGTATGATTTTATATAAGATGGATGGCTAAGGATTTTTCTGGCGTAAAAATCCTTAGCCTGGCTTTCTTCTGAAGGAAGGTAAAGCCGGTGGTCCCATGTCGTAGATTTCTGGCACATATAAGAACCTCAAGCCTGATAGAGGCCTCTGAGCAACATTTCCGGTCTTTTACGTCCTGTATAGAACGGGACGGTAAGGACCATAGTAGGTAAAGAAGGTCCATAAGTAAAACTCATTTAATTTACTTTTCGATAGACGAAAATGCATTATACAAAACATATAGATCTCTTTAAAACACACAATTTATTTCAAATAGCATAAATCATTTCCGAGATATCGATTAATAGTTCGAATCGTTCATTACTTGGTCATTCTTTTAAGGTCTGTCGACATTCAGTTGTTTCTCGCGATGTGATGGAGAGAGTATGGAGTTTTAAGACCAGCATATAGCGTCCAGTTCTTAAATATTTGGCTATCACTATTCCCTTTGTACGACATATTTTTAAAGGACATTATATATTAAACACATGACATTTTGTGCACTACATAGCATGAATGTTTACAGAAAGGCTGTACCAATACTACTATCCCCTTGAAGAACAGACAAACACCAGAACTCTCACTCCTGCTGCTTGTGAATAGTAATACTGCGGCATAACAAAGATTTAAACCTCTTTGAAAAAGGCTAGGACGAAATGAAATGAATTAACTATCTCAAAATATAATTTGGCTGATCCATTTAGGCGGACATAAGTACAAGAGAACAAATGAAACGAAATAAATAATTAATGAAAAGGTAAGCGAACACATTACAAGCCGCTTGTAACTGGTCCTCCTTAAGAAACACAAAACATTATGACGTGATTGTAATATCATCTGATAAAATATGGTGCACTCGGTTTTACTGAAAGCATAGCATTAGTCATAGTTAGTTGTGAAGAAGACATCGCATATAAAATTAGACTTATCTACAATCAAGAAGAGACAGATCTACTGCCTGATTGCATTGCTTATAATTTATTACGTAATTATGTCATTACGGACAGCAAAGGCACTATATAGTAAGTATTGATAATTAATTCGCTGTTATTAAGAGCCGCGATCAAGATATGGGCTCTGGTCGGCTCAAAGAGAACCTAGCGGGGTGTAGGAATGTCAGGTGAAGAAGCCAGATCTCGCAATTATAGCTCAAGGTTACATGCGATAATAACATTAAAGTCGCCCATTGTGTGCATGTGTGATTCTGCACGCACATCTTTACTTAGAGTGCATTCTTGCCTGCAGAGACATCCTGTACTCGAGTTTTTGTCCTTATGCGCTGTCGTTGCATAATGATATAGACAGTTCTAGGTTTTTTCTTCTTATTTCTTTTTATTGCGGTATCCTGCCATGGCAAATGGCTGCCGCTTTTATTGTTTCTGTTTGTGCCACACTTAGGACAGCACTAATTTGAGAACAGGCAATTCAGTGGTTCGCTCTTCCCTCTAACTCCGACTGATGGTGGGAACATTTGGAATGGCTTTCAACGTCAAGCAAATCTCATTCAGCTGATAGACTGATTCTCACTCGATGTGTCGCAGTGTCGTCTGTGATTGCCTTTCTCTGTCTTGATTTATATGCAAATATAAAAAGTATAGATTGGAATGAGTTTACTCCGGGATGAGAAAACTTGATTTACATTCTAGGTTTTACTTTTTCCGCTACGTTCTTACAGCAAGTAGTAGAAGTATTGTATTCCACCCAAAAACTCGATACAGAGATTTCATCGGAAACACGTGTTTTAAGGTCACTGAACCCCAAAACAGCACTTTTTGAAAAAGGTCCGTGTGTGTGTGCCTTGTTCATGTGTATCTATGAATAGAATAGCTCAAAAATGAAAAGTTTGAAAAATGTTCATTTTTCATTTCTTTTCTCGAAAATGGTTGCCGATTTTTTATTAAAATGCCAAGATTAAGTCTATTTTCATGACATATAAAGTGTATCTCTTAAATTTTCTGGGAATGACCTTTGAAGTTCTCTTTAATGATTTTTGTATGATTGGTAAACCGTAAGAGAGAGACAAAATCTAACTACACACAAAATGTATATCTCGTTTAACTGTGTTAAAGCACACAGTTTATGTCAAATAGGATCAGTTGTGGCCTAACCACTTCCGAGATATTCTTTATTATTGGTTTGAATTTTCAAATATTTTATACTTTTCTCAACAGTAAATCCTATACTTTTTACTGTCTCTACCACATGTATAGTAGGTAGAGAAGGTATTGCAATCTACCCAAAAATTCGATATCAAGATTTCACAAGAAATACATATTTTGAGGCATCCCGAATCCAAAAATGCATTTTTAGAAAAGGTATGTGTGTATGTGTGTGTTTTTGGATTTTCTGAAAAATGAGTTTAATATTTTTATTAAAATACCATATATTAAAGATATGTCAGGATGAATAGAATATAGCTATGTCTTGAATGTTCTGGGAATACCGTTGAGTCTTCTTCATTCGCAAGCAATTTTATATAATCTTCCATAACTGGTAAACGTTAAGCTAAACACGAAAACGTACTGCACAAAAAATGTAGATATCTTTAAAGCAAACAACGTGTTTTATGGCAACAGCCATTTCCCACATATCCGTTATTAATGGTTCGAATTGTTCAATACTTTGTCATTCCTTTAAAGTCCTGTGGACATTGAGTTGTTTCTCGCGATTGCATGGAAAGAGAATGGAATTTCAAAACCATTACATAGCGACCGGCTTCAAAACAATTGCCTATCGCTTTTGTTTACTGTGTTCTTCTTATACCTACAACGAAATATGTAAACGAGTAATGGAGGTATATTGATATTAGCAAGAAGTATATGTAGAGGAATAAACTTTTATAAGAATACTTTGTAGAAGAGTGAGTAGAGAAAGTTATGTGAATACAACACGCCAATGCCCGTTCTTACTGTATACACCACTGCAGGTGGTGGACACTGATGATACATGAAATGATAATTGGGAAAGGAAATGTTACAGGCCTAAATTTGGAATACCTCCCCGACTGAGGAAAACCTGGAAAAAACCTGCCAGGGAGGATGGTCCTGGCGGAATTTGAACCGCGGACCTCACATTAACAATAACACCTTCGACACGCGTATCAATCTATGTATATGCCATGGTACCTCAGTTGCTTATAGCAATGTTACGGCAAGCCGAAGAACCGTGGTTCAAATCCTGGCTACGGCATTGAATTTTTCAGTCTGATTATGCCTTTCCAAAGTTAGGATACGCATGTAAAAGACCGATTAATACAATTCATAAAGTTTTCCTAATATCGAACGGAAGTAATAAATGGGAATGGACTATCATGACTCAGTTTCAAACGATCTAACGTTTATTTGAAGTAAGTCATGGAAGCAGTAGGCTGTGTTTATCGCAGGGGGACACCTCGCCACTTCGACTATCTTAGGCTACACCCCTGGGAGGCAGGATGAGGCGTAGGGGCATAAGGGGTCCCAAGTCTGCAGGCAACAGGGCCAAGAGACGTACAGAAGTCCCTAATATTTTCAGTTTGAGCACCCGCACACCAGGAATCTACAAGAGCGCGATGCAGCGGTCATAACTGGCGGGACGGCTCACTCTGACGTTCAGGGTGGAAATCTTTCCAATGCGCATCCATCACGCCATCTGCCCTGTACCTCCAGCACCGTATCACACTCGAAACGTGAAATGGAGATAAAATGGGGGAAAGAAGAGGTCCTGGTACCCCAGCTCGGCATTCGGCTTGGCGACCAGGTGAAAACCACGAAAAACCCCATGGTCCGAATAGACCTTCACCGGGAATCGAACTCGGAACATCCTGAATGCGCGTCACAGACGTTGCCGCCTGAGCCATCCTGCTCGGTTTCATATGCAGCATTTAGGGCTAGTGTTGGACAGCCATTTTGATAATTCAACCAGCTGTTGATGACCAACTAAGTGGATAACATTACAATTAACATGACTATCAACGATACCTAGCCCAAAAATAGTATGCAATATATTACGTGTTTGACAGAACTCAAAAATAGAAAATACTTGACTTCGACTTGCATTTTCAAACTTCTCAATTCTATTAGAAATGATTTGCCGCCATTATATAGCATTATACCACCACTTAGAAGAATATAAGTGTTTTGTTCTAGGGTTTAGTTTTCAATACCTTGGCTCAAACCGTAAGAGCTGCTGTTTCAGAAAGTTAGATCAACTTGTCAGCGTTCCAAAATCTGTTTCGAAATGCTAGAGTAAGTCCACCTTGAAATCCAAGGCATACTTAGCTCACTCTGTAGGAATCAGGAACCGTGACATTATTACTTGGCAATTTGCCCCTTGCTTCATTGCAAAAGGTGTTCTTTGTTTTCTGTTGCTGTGCTCGACTTCTACCACGCATGCTTGAAAACTTAGAGGCTTAGTCTTTGGGAGGATTGTATGCAGTTCATTAGTCAAGAATGCAAACCTATCCTCCATCATTCCACTTTGTCTCTGCGTATGATCTATTATTTTAATAATATCTATCAACTGGAGTTGCATCTTCTAGTAGGCAGTTTGTCATCCAGCGTTCCGTAAATTTGTTTTTCTTCTCAGGACGAGGTGTGTACTATCATTTTATTCATTCATTTTAAAATGTTTCAGTTTGTTCAATTTTTGTACAGCTTATACTTTATGTCGTTGTAAATATTCACACTGATTCAAGGCTCAAAATATAAAAATAAATAGTTCATTTAATTTTCACTACAGTAAATCACTTTTCAGAAGAAAATAATCCTTACTGTTTCAAAAACAGAAAAAAAGCAGCTTAAAGCTATAGCTTAATGCTTGTTGAAGCTGGGACGTGTTAAAAAGGAAAATAGCAAAAGAACAGAAAACAATAGTTAAGACGAAGAAACCCTTAAGATACAAAAAAAATGCTTTTTTAGGTTTTGCAGGGACACAAAAACTTGAATGTTTAAACCATATTTATAAAACACCCAGGAAAACTTTACAGCAAAAATCCAAATTGTGATTTTTAAATTGCTTGTATCTTTTCACTAATGAACCATACATACAAACATACAGCACATATTTTTCTTCTTAGTTCTTTCTTCAGGATCCAAGGATGATGCCTTTTGCCATTGCTAGCTTTTGTTTAGCTTCTTGATAACAGCGCAATAGCAGCTCAAGTATTTGAAGCCTTTTTCCATTATCTCATTTCCAAATTCGCAAGTTTGAAAACAAGATTTCTGATATTAAAAGTTTTTCTCCACCTGTTATCAGAATTATTATTTTCATCTATTAGTTCACAAGCATTTAGCGCAAAGCAGAAAGCAACAATATTAAATAATCTCTGAAAAGCAGAAATCGTGGACTGATTTGTTCACACATTCCTGAGATGACCTACTAATCTGTGTGCCAGCAGTAAAATAGTTTAATTTGACGATCATCGGCAAAAAGTTTTCAGAAGCTAAGAAACATGAAACTGAACTTTGTGAAATACGTATGAAAGGGACCCTATATTCTCTGTTAAAAGTCTGCTTATTGCATTATAAACCTAAGAAAAAAACAGGAATAGAAGAAAGAAAAACATTGCATGTGGTATATTTTAAGTGCTTGAAATTTTACCAATGATTATGAAAGTTCATTTAATACATTTTCTTCAGAAGTATTTTCTGCAAATAAAATGTCAGAAGTTTTTGTTAATTACTCAAGACTGATACTTAAGTCCATGAGCAAACTACTGCTTATTGATAAAAACTGGTTTACAGTAGATCATGTGTATTTTAATCGCAATTATAACATCTGGAGCTAATTAATATGACAGTCTCAATAAAGTGTAATCGATTAAGGGAAAAGATACAGAGGACTCAAGAAAGAGCATGGAAGAATACTTCAAGAACTTTTAATGAAAATACGCTTCTATACAGCAACTAAACATTATATGATGAAAGAAATGATGGTAATGAAGTACGAGTATGCAAGCCGCCAAAAATTCACAATGAAGTCGTCTTCTTTCTTGACTACGGTTCTTTTGCAACATTAACCTTGGAAAAATAACGGGCGTAGGCTTCAAACAGGAACTGAAGTCAGTGGCGGCTTATTTGTATATGCTTAACACTAAAACAAGAAATGTACGAATGATTTGCGTTCATGGCTGCTGTTTCTAGCCTACTTCAATTGTATTTATATGTTTCGAGATGATTTTACACAGCATTTTAGAGAAAAGCAGGTAGCTTTTATTGAGGCTTTTAAGTTTATGATAAAAACCCTATAGCTCTATAGATAGTGGCGAAAACAATAATTCTTAGGGATCGTACTTAGAGGTATAGATACGCAAAAAAAGCGTTACATTAAATTTTCTTCCCTATTAATCCCTAAAAGCTGATGACTTCTACCCTTTTTCTAGCACACTAAAACATAAAGAATTCTCTGTTAACGTACAAATTATTATAAATATTCTGAAAACTAACAAAAATTAATATAATAAGTTGGAATTTAGATCGCTGACAACCTAGCCACAACTGCTCTTTTGTTTTAAATTCCTCGGATCTTTAGTTTTACAAACTATTGTAGATAACTACGTAATATTAAAACATTCTAATCATTAAAATTATGGACTGGCAAAACTGCAAACGTGGTTAAGAAATTTGGCGATTAAGAATGCATATCTTTGTAGACACCTAAGTGTATAGTCGCGATATGACTGCAAAGTTCAAGCGGCTTAAATAACATAAATTTAAAAAACTGCCTACTTTGTGTTACTTGTTATTTAAAAACCACGTACTTTAAATGAGTTGTACCTTTCTTCATTGTATGGCATTAAATCATAGTTTTACAGAAATTGCTTTATACAGCTGGATTCACCGACTTTGACCCCTGCAGCAAGTAAAGTAAAGGCCTAGAGCAAGCTACTTACCATTGCGGAAGCAATGTTCTGCTAATGATATCCTATATGGATGGAGGCAGAAGAAGCAGCAGTCGTGCGGTCGATCTCGACACACCTTGGGCTGCCTCATCAGGAATTTATGTTTAGTTTTATATAGTATTAAGCGAAAACAGTGCTAAACAACATCTCGATGTTAAACATTTAGTGGGTACTAAATAATAAATTGTTCTTTTTCCCTCATAAGTATGATTAATTTAACTTTAAAGGGAGGAAACACAATAATCGGAAAGTCCATTCTTAGTTTCAAATCAACTTGTTTTATTGACTAACTTCTCTGATTACCTACTTATTTTAATCAACATAATAGCTTGATTTTCGCTGTATACTTTGACAGGTTGTAAAACGGTTGTTTTTTCCGCTAGCTCTTGTTTCTATCCACTTCATAATCATTGATTAATTTATTGTCTCTCTTGTTTGGATATGTATACCACTCATATGTTTCCATTATCTGACAAACTAGCTTCAGCTAGTGGAATGCGAGATAAGGGAGTATGAATGGTCTCAGACGGTGCTTTATCCATTAATAATTCTAATATTTCGCATATAACCGGTAGTTTTCGTCAAGGGGGATGATTATATTTGTATTATTTCCTTCCTTCTTCTGTGGAAGACAGTTAACCTAGGTCATTTGTATTTTACGTGCTCCTAAACAGCGTTCATGCATCTTGGATACATATATGATTCGAGGAAAAAGCTATTTTTCACCACAAGTTGCAATAATCTGACACGTAATAACATACAACTTTCTCTACGGATTATCAATTCATAAATTGCAGTAGGCACTCTTAAAAGTGATTATTCGATTACAAAATAATCACGATATATATCTGCTAGAAATGCTTTCAAATACGGGCTTGATTGCATACAAGACACAAAAACAACACTGAGATGATACGTTTTATTAATTGTTCTTTTACACAAGCCTGTGAAAATTCAATACCAGAGCCAGAATTTGAACCATGAATTTTCGGCTATGGCATCGAAATTTTCAGTCTGATTCTACCTTTCCAATACTCAGTTATTTATATCATAAAAAGAGCTAAAAAAAAAGGGGAAAGAAAAATAGCTTGTAATACATATTGCTTACCGAAAGGAAACTTCAACCTGGGTAATCTCAAGCGTTTAACAAGAATGTTTCGGAAACGCGTAATGCAACGAAAATGTCATTGGCAATGAGTCTCATATTTTAATGAACGGTTTTAAAACATTCTGAAGAACAGGGATCCATAGTCTATTCACACAAGATTTCAAGTATATAATTTTATACCTTGTGCTTTCATGGGGCACATTGTGCTTACATCAAAACCTTTACAATTTTTTTTGAGCAATGGAAGAAAATGAGAGTATTGCTCCGCATAAGGGATTGTTTGGGAAGGTTTTATAGGAAAATCTCCTCCGTATAGCGTTAAAAGGGGACAACTTTGAAAGGAAAACAGACACACTGAGATTTATATATATATATATATATATATATATATATATATATATATATATATATTGTTGTAGAGCTTTCAAGGGAATTAAAAATACGTTAATTTCTATACAAATAGACAAAAGATTTTAGCTTACGTTGCACCGTAGGATTACAGCATTGGTGACAATTGCATCTTTTATGTGAACGCAAAGTGGGCTTCTCAGTCATCTCACTATCTTGGCATTGGATCAAGAGAACATGAATGGACACCTGCATTGGTGTTTATGCGCGTATTTCATAAGCGTATTCACACAGTCAGTTGTAGGTCAATGGGTAATAGCTTACTGCGTGCGCAGTTGACACCTACGCGTGCCCACACTGCAAGAAACTTGAAGGACTTGCTAACCGTTGCCAACTACAGCTGTTTTGCCAAGCCTAACCACACACCTATCCTCATTAAAGACTCCAATTGCTTTGTGCCCTTACACTCAATTTGTTCTTGAAAGCTGTTATTGTTTAACGTAAGCTGGTTTGTTTTGCCTTGTTTTGCTTATGAATCATAGGGTCTGAAGGTTAAAAATGATTCGTCCACTCCCTTTTAGCGACATGTCAAATTGCATCATGGAGTTCCGCCAATATTCCACTTTCATTAATCCGAAAGGTAAACTGCACCACGCAGTCTCGCCTTCAGATGGGTAGCGATGTGGGCAGAGTCCGCCCATAAAGTACAAGCTAGTAGGGTAGGCGATGGGTAACGAATAGTTGTGGTAATTATATGGCTTGCTACTTTCTCTATTACTTACCTATAGAAAATAGAGTAAATATGGTATTCCATCAAAAAATTCGATACCGAGATTTCACTGAAAATGCAAGTTTTTAGGCTACCTGAATCCAAAAATAACATATTTAGAAAATGGTATGCCCGCGCCCGCGTATTGCAAATGGCATTACTCAAAAACGAAATGTCAGTTGAATACGAAACTTTGTATTTAATTTCAGCATATTCCTAGGATGCGACACAAGAGTTTTAAGAAAATTTAACCACCCCAAAACTACCCTTTAATTCGAAACAGTTTCGTTATTTTTTATTTTCTCAAAAATGGCTACAATGATTTCCCTTAAAATGCCGCATGTTTAAGATATTCTCATGACAAATAAATTGTATATCTTGAATTTTCTGAGAATAACCTGTGAAGTCCTCTGCATTTTTAATGATATTCGTATCTGGTAAACCGTAAAGGATAGGTACAATTTTACTGCATAAAAATGTAGACCTCGTTAAAGGACACCAGTTATGTGAAATATTTTCTTTGTAGCGTTAACTATTACCAAGGTATTCTTTGCTATTGACTTGAAGTTCAAATACGTATATTGTTTGAAATGCTAAGTCGTTACTCGGTTTTTCTCGTTGACATGCAAAGAGCACAGCATTTCAAAGTCATCACATAGCGATCCGCTTTTAAAAATTTTCACTATCGTTTAACCTATTGTATCCTTATACCTACAATGAAATGTGTAATGAATTAGAATAATAATATTTTATAACAATAGTTTGTAAAAGAGGGAGTAGAGAAAGTCATTTGAATACAACACATCAATTTTTTTAAACAGGTAACTGATTTCTTCGTTTAAATACTGGTGTTCATCCCTGATGGGCATTCAAGGGGATTAACTTACACAAAGGATTATAAGTTTACTTTTCTAGTATTCTGACTTCTTAATATGTATCTAAAATAAACACTACTCTTAATTGGAGATAATTAATTCTTCTTTCATGGAAGCCGTATACGCAAAAGTTTCTTTGAAAGGTAGAATCAGACCGAATAATCCAATGTGATAGACGGGATTTGAACCACGAATCTTCTGTTTTCCATGCAATTGCTACAACCAACTGAGCAACATACTGCTACATTAAACTCCCCAACTACTCCTACTTCCCCGTGAGTTCCCCAAAACTTTCGATTTGTGTCAGTATTTTAACTATGTTCGCTTCTGTATTGAACGATCTGTTCATCTTTTAGGTATAAAATAACTCGCAAACCACTGCAAGTGCAGAGTTGACAGTAATATGCGCAGGAGTTTGAAGAACAGCTTTTGATTGAACCCGGTACAAAACTAATTGTGGTTTACATGAAAAGGCTTCTGAAAATTTTCAATTTTCGTAATTTCAAAGTGTTTGTATGTAAATATGTATATGACCTTTCATTTGAGAATTGATGAACCTATTGTTACGAAACGTCGCCTGCAACATTATGTCCTATTTAGGGATTAGGCTATATGGCAATTTAATTACTTTCCCTAAAAGGGGAGGGTTGTAATGGGGCACTAAGTGTAAGCCTCCCCTTAAAGCCCACAAATTATTTCTGGTAGTTACAGTATGAAATTTAAGCTCCAACAAAGAGAGTAATTTCTAGGATGGTTTTTTCATTAGTCATAATTCATTAATAAAAAATTGTCTTAATTAGAGTCTGTTTGTTGATGATTAAAACGCGATACATTTTCAGCATCTTTGTTGTAACTTTACGGATAATCCTTAAACTGCAATAAATTTTCTCTATATAAAATGTATTACAATCAAGATAAAAATAGAATGCATACAGTTCTATACTTTCTTAAAAGCTACTTACCCAAAATCTATTTTGCTTTTTATTGGAATAAATGACTCGCTAAAGTATTACATAGAAATGCTACACATGCTTAAGGTTGCAGACATGTGCTTCCTTGTATTAGCTTGGGAAGTATATGTCTGTGTAAGCTTTATTTTCTCACGTCACCCTTCCATTAAAATTTACAATTCGTCATCTTCCAGAATTAGGCGGATACATCCCTTTGGCTCCTCCTGTTCCACTTGCAACAAAATAAAAGAATAAATAACTACATAGTCATCACCGCAATTTTAAGGCTTTTAGGGGTGATTTGAACCCGATAACAAGCCGGTGCTTGCTATAGAAGTTTTTTTGTCTGGTAGGAGTCGTTGAGAACTTAAACCAACCCAAATGCCAATACCAAGTGGAGCTCTGTTTGCTGTTATTGAGGACAAATAACTTGGCATTGAAACGATGGCAAACTCTTTCTTATACTTAATTTTGAGTGTCACTGTTGTTAATTAAAGCTTAAGCAATTCATCAGGTTCATAGATTTGTATACTACAGTATAGAAAGGGAGGAAAACAGGTCACAGTGTTGGTGATTTGAATGCTGGATAATACACATCATCTATAGCTTTTGATAGTTATATGTACTTCAAAAGCCACTATCTCAAAAATTTAAATAGTCTACATAATTATTATCTGAGAAGATTTAACGAATGTATTATCATGAAAATTAAAATCAGAATTACTGTTACATTTCAGAAAATTTTAAATTCTACTGCTTCTAAAATGACTGCCTCTACGGTACAGTGTCAGGGTTCTGACTTCTCAACCCACAGGTCCCGGCTTCGATTCCTGGCTGTGGCGGTGAAATTTTTATAATTAGAATCATTCCCTTTCTTCCACAGATCTGGAAGTGCGAATGTGATTTGTTTCATAGCAAAGACGAATGAAATCAACCTTTAAGAAACACAGTTCAAAAGCAGGATATCTATGATTTTTGGGGTTATGGCATCTACAGGAATCGATTTGCAGAAGAACAACATTCCGATGAATCTTAATTTGGGTTGAAAATTATTATAACGTTATTCTTTGCCAAATATAAAGGTTTCATTGGGCATTCAAATCTGACAAAAAGTGTAAAAAATTTAATTTCAGAACAATTAAAATGTTTATTTCCTCCGTGACTCTTCTTAAAGAGCATTTTCTGTGTACCTATATAAAAAGTGTATAATTAAAACAAAATTAGTTATGGAAAATCTTAAGGATAAGAAGAGACTTTCCAGATCAAACTGTCAATAGATGAACCCATCATCATGTAAATATAGACAAGGGCAATATCGGAGTCGAGAGAACAGGAAATTCCCTTACAATTATTCAAAAATAATGACATTATTGTACTCTAATGTAGACACATCCCCATAGATATGATCATAGAAATTAAAGGGTGCAATACAAATAAACCAATAAAAAATACTCTAAGAAAATCAAGTAGTATTACGGAAATAAAGCATATACAGGCACCACTGTAGAGTATTTTTTCGCGGTATATATGTTACCGGGATTTTCCAGTAGACGGACGATATTAAGTTCAATAAAATTTGACAATCACGGATTGCATTATACATTTCATTGTAGATACAAAGGCAATGAAATAGTGAAATGTTTTAGAACTGGACGCTATACATTGCCTTAAACTTGCGTACTCTTTCCATGATATCGCGAAAAACAATTGAAAATCGCCAGGAATTTAAAAGAATGGCTGCGTTGAACAATTCGAAGCATTAATAACGGATATCTTGGAAATGGATAATGCCACAAACCCGTTATTTGAAATAAATTGTGTGTTAGAAATCTACATTTTCTGTGTACTACGTTTTCGACTATGGCTTAACGTTTACCAGTTATACAAGTTTATACAAAATTCCTTCCGAATGAAAAGGACTTCACAGGCTATTCTCAGAAAATTCAATATTGCATTTTATTTATCATGTAAATATCTATAATACAAGGTATCTTAATTAAAACCGTTAGAGCCACTTTTCAGAAAATCAAAGTCTTCAAAAATTGTTACATGTAAAGTGAGGGAATTTTCTTGAAAATCTTTGGAATATATTGAACTTAAACATCAAATTTGGTATTTATTTGGCTTTGCGTTTTTGAGTTATGCTGTTAACACACACACACACACACACACACGCGCGCGCGCGCGCAGGACCTTTTTCTAAAAATGCTCTTTTTTATTCAGGAGGCCTCAAAAGATGTATTTCTGATGAAATCTCAATATAGAATTTTTGGGTGGAATGCAATACCTTCTTTACCTACTAGGTACGTTGTAGAGTATGATGTTTAGTGTGCAGGGGATGTTGAAATGAAATTATATTCTCTGTGATGGGAGAAGAGCAGAAGTCTGTTTAACAGCAATGATAAGTTGGTTGTAAACTAAAGAAGATTTAGAATAAAATGTTGATGTTGAAAGACGCATACAGCGAAGGAAAAGATATTCTTGCAACAGATGACATTTATTGCAAGGCAGACGAGGGTGCTGAGTATAGTTAAGATTAAAGTTGCACTCCTTCATCGGCATGCCGGGAGTTTCTTGGATCATCACGCCAACTCCTCACTTAATTGCCATTCATTGCTTGCTTATTGAATAATGTAATTCCCCATAGCTACGTGACTATTTAGCGAATAGTATTCCACGTTTAATGGCCTCGCTTCATGCTGTATTGTTTTTAGAGTCGTACGTCACTGTAGATGCATATCGAACATGCTAGGATAATTTATTTTCAATTACATGGCATGTATAAACGCCTATAAAATTAAACGTACAACCTTTTTGATTTCTCCTATTTCACTGGCGGCACCACAATGAATGAGTTTTATAGTGATGGCTTCGGGTAGGGCTTTCACATAATACCTTTTCCCTTTCCTCAATGTGTCTGGTTCTTATAAGCGCAAAATGCTTCGTTTAATGTCTGCCTAAGTACTAACAGTGTGTGGTAATGATAGTTGGTACAGGCACAAGAGATGCTTATTTATAATTGATTCTTAATATTAATTCGGATGCATTTTTATGTCCAAGGAATTTTAGCCATTAACCACACCTTTCTACCAAGATTTCCTGTTGAAAGATGATTTTCCTTTGGACGCGTTCATTTAGCAGCTTCCCTGTTACGTGTACCCACATTTTAAACGTAATCTTACTTCACTGTTTTAAGGTAGGGACTTTATTACACTCGGCACTTTGGTACCGAGATTTACTGAAAATACAAGTTTTGAGTTAAAACAAGAATTTCTCTACTATTATAAATTCATATATATTATTATAGTATTCATATAAAAAGTGATTATCCTTTTCATACTGGTTACTCACAACATTTTGGCTAGAAGCAATATGGACATATAAAATACGGAAAACAAATCACAAAAATATAAATGCTAAGGTACTTTATAGTTCAAAACTGTAACAACGAATGCTTAGAAAATAGCTAATGCTAAAGAAAAAGTTATTTTATACTAATTGTATACTTGAATGAGTTCTTCATTTTTCGTGGAGCATTTTTTCTCTTCTTCTAATGGTTAACTAGTTATAACAACATTTAATAACAGTAAAGAGGACTCACAGGATGCTTACAAATAATTCAAGATATATATGTACATGTCCATGCAAATATTTTGTAAGGGATTTTCATCAACATCGTTGGAAGCATTTCTGAGGAAAGAAAAATAATAAAATTACAGCATAAACGGTAGCTTGGGAAGGAGAAATTTTCTTGCCGCACCCATAGAAATTGCTGAACTTAAATTCCGACTTTGAAATTTGCCATCTTTACTTTTTTGAGTTAAGTATTTACGAACGCGCACGCCCACATAATTACAAAACATATATTTCTGGTAAACTATCAATGTTAAATTACATTAAGTAAGTAAAATACGCAGTAAAAAGAACGGAAAATAAGAAAATTTCTGGAATATTATTTTTTTCGTAGCTGTGAACAGCGTAACTCTAAAACTAATAGTACGATGGATGTCACAGCATAAGCGAAGCTTTTCA
Organism: Deroplatys truncata; assembly: GCA_030765065.1. Classification (NCBI taxonomy): domain Eukaryota; kingdom Metazoa; phylum Arthropoda; class Insecta; order Mantodea; family Mantidae; genus Deroplatys; species Deroplatys truncata. The sequence goes on from CM060980.1 coordinate 100,127,453, forward strand.
GGAAATTTAGGTCAACCAAAGCAACAATATTACTCCAAAAATTATAAGTATATTTTATTTTCTTAAAAAAAAGATGAAAAGTTCTTAAAATTGTTTTAAAAGAACATTCCCACGATGCATATCAGTAAATAGCTTTTTAAGTCCTCTATTTTTATTGTACTTATGTAACTGATAAATAATGAGACAGCTGAAACTTACCTTAGGAAAAATATGGAGCTTAGCAAAGAGTGTATTTTATGTAACTTTTTCCCCAGGTTTGACTGTATCCAAAATATTATTTGTTTTCCCAGGTTAAACGTGCCATCTACAGAATATCAATCACAACAAAGGTTTATGCTCTATCCTGCGCTTAACAGATCCTACTCAGTGATTAGTGCTTCCTGTTTCAAATAATCTCTTAAGGACTGCACCTCAGTAAGAGCTGAGATTCCATTTGGTTTTTTGTCTTTTTCTGATTCCTAAATGAAATGCAACATCCTCCGCAGTAGGTTCTTAAAGTCATGTTTTAAAATTCTTGGGTGAAATGAGCTATAAATCTACTTATATTGCTTAAAGAAAGATTTCAGCTGTTTAGCTAAGTGAAGGCCCGTCGTAATATTTGATGTAATTATTAATGATTTTTCAGCAGTTATGAAAACATGTTGTAATATGGTATAACAGTGTTGAGTACAATTTATGTCTTTTATTCTTCTTTTGCTTTATTTACGAATTCAGTTTCTAATTATTGTTTTCTTTATTTTTCAGGTAAGAATTATTCAGAAAATATATAATGGAGTCGGTGAATAAATCAATTAAGGTATGTAAACAACAGTCGTGAAATAAATCGAATTCATAGAAATAAAAGCACAGCTAAACACACACACAGAGTGTATGAGAGAGAGCGAGAGAGAGAATCAGAATGAGATTTGTCTCTAATTTTTTGGAGTTTTGGGATAGTAATATACAGCTTACTGGGAAGGTTAAAATGAAATTATTGTATAAATGCTGAAGCATCGTATAATGCTGTTTGCGTAGCATCGCAAGAAAGAAGAAGTAGAAAAGATCTGAGGTGATAAATTCACATAACTTTATCTACCCTCTATCGTGTATTACTGAGTATACAAACTATTCTTACTAAAGCTTATTTTTATATTTACTACGTTTTAATCCAAATAAACTTCATACTGTTTCCATGTAATCGCGAGAAACAACTGAATGTTAAGAGGACTTTATAAAGAATGACCAAGAAATGAACAATTGGAACCATTAATAACGGATATCTCAGAAATGACTTATGCCACAAAAAAGCTTATTTGAAATAAATTGTGTGTTTAAAAGAGATCTACATTTCTTGTGCAGTACTTTTCGTCTATTCCTTAACGTTATCTAGTTATATAGTATTATAAAAGATTCACTCCAAATGAAGTGGACTTCAAAGGCTATTCTCACAAAATTCAAGATATACATTTTATTTGACATGTAAATATCATTCATATATATGCTATTTTAATCAAAATCTTTAGAGCCACTTTTTAGAAAATATTCGAAAAATATTCCGTTTAAAGGATATTTGGGTGAGGGATTATCTTGAAAAGCCTTGTGTCGCACCGTTGGAAGATACTGAACTTAAATACCAAGTTTGGTACTTATCTGTCCACAGATACACATACACACACGGACCTTTTTCTAAAAATGCTTTTTTGGATTCAGTGGGCCTCAAAGCATGTTTCCGTTGAAATTTCGACATGAAATTTTTTAGTGGAATAAAATACTTCTCCTACTTAACTATAGGTAGTAGAGAAAGTAAAAATCTGAACTGTAAACAATCACTCGTTGCCGTGTCTTATTGCTGGATTGTGTACATGGACGGGTGATATATTTAAAAAAAAAATCTGTAACTGCGCCATTGCTTTTCTTTATAGCAAGCCAACTGGCAATTTTGCGTACTTACAATTTTCGTGGCCAGGATTTTAGTTAGGATTTTATCCCATGGTTTTAAAATCATGTATTAATCAGATACATTAAGGACATAATCAGCTACTATAAGTTAAAACTTTATAATGCATTGTACTGCACTGAATGGAAATCTATGTCTATAAATTAATGAAGGTAATAATGGATTTATCCGCATAAATTCTTTAATGAAATCTCTTTTTGAGGCTGTAAAGAATTTTTAGGTGGGGGAATTTTCTGGAATCTGCGCCTGGTGTTCTGAAAAATGACATTGAATTTGATAATAATCAGACTTTTCGAATTGTGTTATTCATTCACACACATGAACGTTTTTTAAAATATGCTTTGTTTACTTTTATCTTTTTTTTAACCACTGAACATCAAGACTTGTAGACTGGAGGAATATAAAGCTTTTGCGATAAGGAATAAAACGGTTAAAGCAACCTTCACACACACTTGTGCGAGTATTTCTGCTAAACCCTGATGTCGAATTAACTCTAGCACAGGTACCAAAGCGGTAGAAGGAGGAAAAACGTTTCAAATACTGTTCTGTGTTACCATTTCGCTGTAGGGTACTCAAGCACTGAACTTCCGACAAACTTCCGAATTTTGTTTTAAATGTACGTAAATAAAGTTCTCAAACAATATAGAATTAGAATTCGATTCGATATTGCACAAACTTGACATTTAAAGGTGTGAGCAGATAACGCATGAAATTATAAAAATATGTTTTTAGACAAGTGGCACCAAAGTAGAGATTTTAACAGTAGCTACTTGTGGCAGTATTTTATATCACAACACTGTGAATGCCAGAGTGATTGTAGTATAAATTAGCATTATTGTATGACAATGATTTGAGATGTTTGTTAATTATAAGCATTGTTAGGAAATAAGTTTACACGACCTCACTGAAACTGACAATAGGAGCGGGTAACAATGTAGCGAGGGGGCGAGTTGTTTATCAATTAGAAGAGACAAATAAATGACGTCAGATTAGCGCGCTTTACTTAGAAATGGAGGGAATATCTTCCCTAGAGCATTTGTGTTCGTAATTTTGATTGGATATTAAAATAGACGCTAATGTTGGCGCGTTTTATTAACCAATAGCAGCTCTGTTATAATGTTTAGGCATATCGGGGTGAGGGAGTATAAAAAGCTAAAGCCAGAGACGGGTAACGCTCAGTCCAACAGAATCATTTGCGGGTTTAACGTCGCGCAGTTTTACAGAATCTCTCGCGTCGTAAAGTTAGTTAAAATATGTGAAATACGCGAATTAATAATGTGCGGCAAATAAGTGATTATAGTTACATTCGAAAATATAACAGTTTCAGTCAGGCATGTATCAAAAGTAAATTTGTGAAATTAACGAAGTGTGACGGCAATAAAAGTGTAAAAACAAATTCTTTTATCAGTGTTATCCTTTAGTAAGAACTCCTTTCCGTTTACACACCCTGTTTAAGAGATTTGCTCGACTGAATAATAATAATAATAATAGCTAGCCGGAGGACAAAGAACTCAACATTAAAAATAGTAAAACAATAACAGGCGCTCAGCAAATAAGATAACACGGAGTTACCGCGACATACTCATACTAGAGATTGAAGTTTATAACACTCAGTGGAATACAATTTTTATAACATTCCATTATTTCTGGCGATGGACATTATATACAAATTAAGCGGAGGCTGATATCGATTAATGTAATGGCGAAGTATTATTTGAATGAGTAGGAAATAGATTCGGCAGAGGCAAAAGAAATTTCTTCAATGGTGCAAGGTAAAAACGTAATGACCATGTTGTTAGTTCTGGTGCTCTGAGAGTCAAACATCAACGAATGCCCAACAACAACAGACTAGAGCTCACCATTGCGCATGTCCGAATGTATTCTGCTATTTCCTCACAAATTTCAGCATACTGTATAATTTAGTATTCAAGGCTGTCTAAAAATAATATGTGAAAACACTTGTTAAAATGATTTGATTTCGTTCGTAGAGTTGCTACACTTGGCTTTCATCCTCGTTCTGCAAACATTCGTACCAAGGGGAAAAAATTAACAGATGTTTGTTAATGGAAAAAAAGCAGAGATTTTAAGAGTTTTTCATTACAAGCTTTGTTTTAGATTTATTATTGTAATAATCTAACACACGATGGAATTTTAGAAAATTCACATTTTATTATTTTTCCAGCAAAAGTTTTAATGTTGCATAAAATCAAAATTTTATTGTAAAGTACAACATTGTAGAAATAATATGTAGAGTTTAATCGTTTAAAATATTTTAATTTTCATTACGGACATATTTTTTATTAACTTGCGTTTCACTTTTAAAAATCATTTCCTCGGAAAGTTAAACATCTAAATATGACCGCGAAAATTGGTTATTTATATAATTATTCTGAAGAACTCTATGATCAAAATTTCAACTTAACTGGCTGAAATTTCAAGAAATTAGCCATTTTTCTACGGAGTATCTACCCTTAAATAAGTAAACTGCTATTGATAGCATGTTGTATAGATAATTGTTTTTCTTGTTTCGTTAGAGTACAATTTACGGAATAAATTAAGAAACCTATTTTGAAAGTCTAGGGGTTTATGTAACAATGTCCGCTCATCAGGACTGGATCATTAGCACTCTTGCAGAAGGTGCTCGCTGGCCCTCACACGGTTTGTGTAGCTTGGCGTAGCGTTATCTCAACGGCATGCAAAGTAACTTCGGGGCTAGAAAAAGACAGGGCGATGTGGGGAAGAATGGAAGAGCGAACAGGATATAGCAGTAAAAAGAGCATCAAAATGTTCTCAGCCTCTGATGATGACATTTCTTGCCATCTCGTTTTTCAAAGGTATGTTCCTGGCTTCCGTGTGTATCGTTCCTTCCTGTTTATAACCCGAGCAACAATCATGACTGAATTCAGATGTGCAGGTCACGAATTGATGCAGTAATTTGTATCACAAATTACTTAAATGTAAATAATGATTGTAATATGAATATGCATTTTTATGTGACATTGATTTCAGATGTTTATTAATTGTAATTATTATTGGGAAATAAGTTTATACGGCCTTACTGAAACTGTCAATAATAACGCAATAATGCAGCGAGGGGGGTGAGCTGTTTATCATTATTGGAAACAAGGAAGTTACGTAATGTTGACGCGTTTTCGGTAGAAACTTCTGGAATATTTTCTCCCTAAAAGCAATATGTATTCGTGGTTTTCATTGGATATTAAAATAGACGCTAATGTAGGCGCGTTTTATTAGCCAATTGCAGCTCAGTTATAATCTTTAGGCGTATCTTGATGCAGGCGTATAAACAGGGTAGGTTCGAGGTAGCTTGTGCCCAGTTCATCAAAAATCTGTGTACACTACACGTCGTCTTCAGTCAGTCAGTTCATCGAAAGTATTAGTTAGTCATACATCGGATATAGATTCACAAGTTACGCGCAGCAGAATTATGAAAGATCTAAAGTATGGTAAAGTTAAATATACAAAAGATTGAAGTACGTGGATTAAAATAATTATCAGTAAGAAGTTGTTATAACAGTTTCAGTATGGCGAGTGTTAAGATCAATGTATAAATGTGATAGTTCACGTGTTCGACAATAAATGTGTAAAACAAATTTCTTCATCAGTGTAATTTTTTTGGATAAGATTCCTTTCCGTTTCACAACCTGTATAGAGATACGTGCCCAAGCCAACAGGATAATAGCTAGCCGGAGGACATTTGAAATGAATTATTTAAAAAACTGATACTAGGAACCGCAAATTGCTAACGCCAGATGGAGCTACAAACCAAACAAATGAATGACGTCACAAGATGGCAACGCGTGAAGTAAAGACACATACATAAACATCACAAGCATCAACATTATAACTAATACCGTCGCAGAATATAGAGACAATAGAAGTTCACGGCTTGTGTAGAAGTGGTATCAGGGCCAAGATTAGAAATATCTGTACCATCGCATTTCTCGAGTCATTATCGAAGTAACTTGATGTATAGTGACGATGACTACGGCGATGATGACGATGATGATAATAGGGCAGTAGTGTGAATATAACGAAATAATTTCATGTAATATAGAGTAAATGTGTTTTTTGTGCGCTATGGCTAAATGTCTTGCATTTTCTTCAGAAATAAGGAATGATTGCTAAAAGATCGCCACATTAAAGTGATGCATTTATGATGAATGATGAAATCCCCAACATTTTCAGCAGAAATTGCATCACTTTCCCTACAGTTTATGAAGAAGGAAAGAAAGAATAAAGACAAAGTAGATTAATTAAGTACATCGCGTTTGGTTCAGCCATTTTAGGTATCGAGGGCGCAAATTTTCAAGGAGGTATACCCACCTCAAACAATCTTCCTGCTGATAATGTTTTGTGATTTTTATTTTCTCAAAAATTTACACAATGTTTGCGATACATACCGGATATTTCAGAAATACTTTTACAAGCTTCGGATATGGGTTCCTCACACCAAAAGAAGGAAAAAAGTTCTTATGAACATATGTCCCATAATCCTTGGTTTTCGCGTTATTCCTGTCACAATGAAAGTGTGAGTTCAACTGCCTTCGGGGTCCAACCTCAAAACTTCATTTCTCTGTGCATTCATAGAAGGCGTTGGCCCATTGTACTACATGCGTTAGATGGTGAAGTGTTGCCATGGAGACTTGTTTACGTTTGTCATTTGTCATTAGTCTGTCTTCAACGTTTCAATTGTGTACATGTAGTGAGTTAACTGCACGTGTTTCGTTCCAACATGGCTGGATATTCATTTCGTGAACAGGCAGACATGCTTTTTATGTATAGTCGCGCGAATGGTAATGGACGCGAGGCTGCACAGCTCTATCAGATGGAGTTTCCAGATCGAAGACAACCGAGTCATCCAACCTTTGTCGCTATTTATCGTCGCCTTGCTGAGACAGGAACCTTTGCACCGCGGACTATTGATCGAGGAAGACCAACAGTTGTTCGTACACCGGAACGCGAAGAACAGATGTTAAAGTGTGTCGAAGACGATCCAGGTATCAGTACAAGACAATTGGCTATGGCATCTGGTACATCACACGTGACAGCATGGAGGGTACTTCACGAGCAGCTCCTGTATCCATATCATATTCAACGTGTGCAGGTCCTTTCGCCTGCCGATTGTCCACCACAGGATAACTTTTTCCGATGGTTTATAGCACAAACAGCCAATCCATTGTTTGTGTCGTCAGTTTTGTTTACAAACGAGGCAACGTTTGGGAGAGATGGAGTTACTAATTTCCACAACGTACACGTATGGGCAGATCGTAATCCTCATGCTGTACTTCAGGCTAGATATCAGCAACAGTTTAGTCTGAATGTGTGGACTGGCATTGTAGGTGACTGTCTGGTAGGTCCATACGTTTTACCAGCACGTCTTACTGGTGCTGTCTACAGGGACTTTATCCAGCACACTCTTCCTGACTTACTTCACGAAGATGTGCCCCTGCAAATAAGAAAAAACATGTGGTTTATGTATGATGGGGCTCCGGTACATTTTAGTCGCATTGTTCGAGATGCACTGACTGGTATCTACCATGACCGATGGATAGGCAGAGGAGGACCTGTTCCATGACCTGCACATTCTCCCGACCTCCCTCCTATGGATTTTTATCTCTGGGGGCTTCTTAAATCATTGGTTTATGGAGCAGCCATCCCGGATGCAGAAACGCTTCATCGACGTGTCATGCAAGCCTGCGAAACCTTTCGACACCATCCCGGAGTTTTTGGCAGGGTGCGACATTTCATGATTCAACGAGTACAGGCATACATAGAAGCAAGAGGAGGACATTTCGAGCATTTATTATGAGTTTTGTGTGTTATAAGTGTACCACTGTGTTGAACACTTCCTAACGAGAAAACAAAGGATTATAGGACATATGTTCATATGAACTTTTTTCCTTCTTGTGGTGTAAGGAACCCATACCCAAAGTTTGTAAAAGTATTTCTGAAACCCCCTGTATACTATGAGTTAAAGCTACTGACTTCTTTAAAAACACTTAAATGCTGATATTTTTTAAATACTATTGTAAGTCATGCCATGAATGATATTGGATACATCAAGGGGAAATCATAATCATTAGATGCATTTGTGTCGATCAATTCTCAAATAAAACATAATGCATTATAATAATAGTTCTAAACCTTATACTTTCTTTTAAATAGAACTATATTCACATATACCACAATGATATACTTAAGTGCTGGCTGAAGGTCGTGGGTTCAAACCCGGCCAAGACCAATGGTTTTTAAGAGTGCTTAAAAGCGACAGCCCCATGTCAGTAGATGTACCAGTACGTAAAAGAACTCCTGCAGGACGAAATTTCGGCAAACCGGTGGCGCTGATATAATCCTAGCAATTGATAGCGTCGTTAACAAACAAAATATTTCTATATTTATTTATGACATAATAAAATGAACTAACGAGTTAAAAGCAAGAGCAAGAGCAGCTTAAAAATATTGCAGTCAGAAAGCACGAAAGTTGTGCAACAACTACATACAAACTTGCCCAAACTTTTATTCATTACCCAGGGTCTGAAATTATAGCAGAGGTTCTCCAAACTAATTATAGTGTAAAGAAACGGGATGGTACGTTATCGATTTTATAGGAGGCGACGAAGGTACTTCAAGTAATTGCTATGATTGGTTGATATCTAACACATTCTCACGTATGATTGAATGATGTGTTAAACTGATGAATTTCTGTCGTGTTTTTCAGATGTAGTAGTGCATAGTATATAAAACAACATATAAATAAAAAATAGTTGGCTAGGAATGTCTCTGTCCCTCTCTCTCTCTCTTTCTCTCTCTCTCTCTCTCTCTCTCTCTCTCACACACACACACACACACACACACACACATACCCACACAGGAAAATAGAATACTTACGCTTTGGAGACTTTAATGCATGGGTAAGAAACTAACAATCCTATACACTTGCAGTAGAACACACAAGAGCCCAATTAGTAAAGTTCATTTAAGCTTTAAACAGAACTGAATATTTTAAACGAGTAGTCAGTCCCCATTCATAAAATAATGCTAAAGCTTTTGCTGAAGAAACGTGCATGTTACGAAGCCTAAAAATTGTTAAACCCTGTCTGACATTAATATTCAGAAGTTGACAAAGGCAAAGAATGACGTGATTTAGATAAAGTGCATCCTTTTTAGGTACTTAAATATGTCATCAGCATTGTTTATGAAACAATCCGCTGGCCCAGATTTTGAAAGCGTTGCTACTAACTTTTAACCTTTGAGTAAAATTTGTATATATTCAGTCCTTCTGAAATTACCAATTGTTTCCTTTTCTTTGCCACTGAAACCATTCTCTTAAGGAAGGCTCCAGTTTGCTGCTCTGTTAGACAACGCATTAGTACTTTTCTTCACTGCTTCTTCGGGAATGTTGATTGTTTTACGATGCAGGATCATTTCACTCTGGTACAGCGGTGAGGCATGCAAAAAGCTGTATTAGAGTTTGTTTCTTTTATTTCCACTTCCAATTTTTCGTTCTTATTTTTTTTCTCCTTCTTCGCCACGTTCCCGCTGTATATGTGCCTATATGCATGCGCCGAGTTCTTATTCCCGTTCCTCTTTCTCCTTCTCCGAAGATGCCAATTTCTGTAATGATGGCCCTCCGACGACGTGGCGAGCCAGCGCCGTGTTGTGGTTTTCCAGCTCGAGAAAGAAGACGAGCAATGACATGAGTATGACGGAGATGGACATAACAGTTTTAATGGTGAGAAGAGTGGAGAGGGAAGGGGATGACAACAAAGATGAAGAGAGGAGCATAACTCGAAAGAAATCACTGGAGAGGTAACAGCAGCACAGTAATAGTGGGTTGTGCTTGGGCTGGGAGTTGAAGTAGGATTCGCTCTGTCCATCAGCTGAACTTTTCTCCCACTCTCCTCACATTTAAGGCTCGGGTGAAGCTTCAAGTATCGACATGCTATGTGGAAACACAATTGAAAACGCTTGCGAAAATTCCGTTCAGCAAAAACTGTATCGCAATGATTTTTGTCATTCCTGTATATCACACCTTGAGTAATAAGCGTTACTTCTTGTCTAATAAGCTTGTCAAAAAATAAGAAACTGGTAATCATTATTTGCATTTGTAACTAGAACGAATATTTCCTTATGGTAATCCAAAACTTGAGTTATAAACATCACGTAAAACATTACCTACTTATAGACGGTGGAGTAAGCAGCACATTTCACCCAAAATTTCGATGTCAAGATTTAACTGGAAATATACTATTCGATATTCACTTAATCCAAAGAAAGCATTTTTAGACAAAGGTCCATGTATACGTGTTTGTGTATTTGTTTATGAACTACATATTTATTAGACTAAGTAAGATAGATACCAAATTTCATATCTGAGTCAGACATTAGTAAGTATGGCAAACCAAATTTTTGAAGAGCATTCTTCACTCCTTGGAAATCGTTCGTTACTTTTTATTTCTTACTGACACTAATAGTTTTAGTTGAAATATCACTGATTAAATATTTGCTTGACTAATAAAATTATTGAATTTTCTGTGAATATTCTCTGAAGTCCACTTCTTTTGAAATGAATTGTATATAAATTGTGTAACCAGTAAACTAAGAGAGGACAACCTAGCTATAAAAAAAGAATAAAAGATACAGAGATTATTGAAATATATAATTTATGTCAAATTCATTGTACCATTAGTCGTTTTCGAAATATTATTTGGTCTTTGAAAGTGTATTTTTTCTCTTTTCTCACATGGAGTCATTAACAACAAAAACTGACTTACGACATGAGAATAGGCGTAAGACCAAATCCATAGTGCTTAATCGGAGATTATTTATAATAAAAATTCATCTTGAATGACTAAACGTGAATGGATGAATCACTTTTTATATAAACAATAAAATGAAATTATGTGAAGATGAAAGTCGTGTAAGTGTAACTAGTTATAACTCATTATTGTTTGTAATAAAGCCTGTCGTGTATTATTTTTCAATATAGTATGGTTTGAAGCTGTATAGAGGCACGTGAGCTTAAAAAATCTTTAGGACAAAATTTTCATACCTTTACACATTAAATTGTTATAATGTAGCAGCAAGCATTATTATTTTTTCTTCCTGAAAAAAAATGTGTTCCTATCATATAGGGGGATTTATGAAATCAACCATATACAACAAATAGGTTTGGCGACTGATTTATATGCTCTTTCTTAGAGTCACGTTACTGCACATCAATTGCCATCAGTGGGTTCCAGTTGAATAAAACTGCATTCATTTAGATTTTAGGGGCGTTCTAAGTTGTTTCAGTTTTCTTTGCTCAGCCACGAATGCATTCACATCTTTTAAAAATAGAAGCATTTAAACATTCAGTTTCATGAAATTTCAGAATATGAAAGTCTTGAATATAGGAGGTAATTTTTGTAGATATCGTAATTTGCTTTTATTTTTTTGCTTCATTTATATTCCTGGCGGCTCTGACTTTGGAAGAATTACTCGTCGTCAGTTATGTTTACTCGTTTACATTTGGTGTTAGTCGTTAGCTTTCTTGTGTTACTTTGTTTTCTCTTAAAGATGAAATCATACAGACATATTTTCACACTATCATTCATACTCCCAGACTCTAGGAAGGATAGGGAATAATCCTGACTAAAGCAGCATTTCCACCCTCTATGGGGGGGCTCGTTCCCGGGACTCCCGGGTTGATAATGGCGCGAACAGGCTCTCGCTGGTGTCTGTTTTAGTATCACTCTGGAAACGTTAAGGACTCCAACCTTGCTAGCGCGCATCGTCGTCCGAATCTGATCGCCCCTTTGATCTCCCCCTTCATTCTACAATAGGCCTACTAAGATGGCCGCGTGCAGTGCTAAGTTCCAATGACCGGGGGCCTCTCCTCCGACTGTCTTATCCTACCTTCCAGCCGGTAATCGAGCGCAGGACTTTTGGATTCAGAGGCTAGCATACTACCTACCACACTAGAGGCTACTAACAAAACGCTAATAAAACTACTAATAAAACACAAAGATTTAAAAAGCTACATCCATTATTCCAAGTCAAAAAAGATATTAAATCCTACTTTTTAATGTATATAATTCTGGTTTTGTAATCAAATGAACTGAGATTCCCTTCACGCTCATAACCAGAAATCAATCATGCACTTAACATTTACTTTCTGATTTTCTTGCCTCTCTGTTTTCCACAAACCCACAACCAAAACCAAAATCGCTTGAAAACCAAAATCACTATTTCTTGGGACAGCACCCTTGTATAAATTAACACAAGGTACAGGCTATAAATGCAACAAACCCTGAGGGTAAGAAAATAGCAACAAGCTGTTTTCAGTTGTCTAAACAAAAATACTGGAATATTTTTGTTGTAACTTTATTAACAATTGTTTCGTGCAATTTTCCTGTTGTCTTTTATATTATTATTATTATTCAACATTTTTAACGGTGCTCTAATCGTTAATTTTTCTTAGCCGACTGAAATATTTTACCAAGAAATACTAAATGAGTATGACAGTCCTCTTAATTGTAGCTCTTGCTGGGAGTTCCTTTGTCCTTTACCTTATCAAAATGATCGTAAAGTCACTATACATTTCACTGATATAGTTACAGAATATTTTTGTTTTTGCGTTTAATGTGGCAGAATGCTAACAAAAGAAGAACTAGTAACTGTTGTTTACGCTCGTTACTGGAAATACATACCTCCAAATGTTGGAAACATTTTTGTAGCCGAGGTTGGTATCTTATTGCGTTATAGATACTGTTGGTTTTCGAAAGGATGGGACACCACCCCATTTTGCCATCATTGTTTGCAACTACCTAGATCAAGCTTTTCCTTGCAAATGGATAGGTTGTGTTGCGCCAAGGATGTGGGTCTCCCGCTCAGCAGACCTGATGCCTTTAGACGTTTTTTGCCTGGAGGTTTATCAAGTCTAAGGTTTACCAAGTAAAGATTCATAGCTTTGAGCCGCGGCTGCTGAAATTACAATGACTATGGTTAGGAATGATATTTTAGTCTGTGTGGAACGCTGGGGAATATGTTTAGACGTGGTTACATTGAAATATATTGAAATGATGTCCTATTCTGGCATTTGTTTCAGTACTGTTGCATACTGTGTAATAAAGCCTATTTAAACACAAAATTATAGTGACCTTAGAATCACCGTATTAGCAGTGGTTAACGTATCACCAGTGATATTCTAGCATACCATAGATTGAGTAATCCTGGTTCAAGGGAAACAAATATGGGATTGTTTTCTATTATTTATGCAAAAGTGAAGAAATATTTGGTGCATACTATAGTTAAGTGGGAATTTCTCATGTTGCTGCAGAGTAGGCTTAAGAAGTTTTAAAGTTCCCCTCTCATTCCAACCATACCTGGGCAGCTGGCTTACTTGATGATCACTTGGTTCTGTTACGTGCATGCTGGTATTTCTTCTTTACCACCATTACCACCACAGAGAGCCGTGCAGACCGGCCACAAAACTTAATGTAGACGTTTGTGCTCTCCAGCGAAGACTAACACAAGGAATTCACCCTAAGAAAATGAAAAACTGCAGTGGTTTGTGTATCTTGTTTCCACATCAAACAAAACAACTGATTTGGCTTTCGCACTTAACAGTGTAAAACATTAATTGAAGAACTGCCTCGTTGTGTTTAAACTTTTTCACTTAATGAGGGAAGAATTTGGAATGTTTCTAGACATTCAAGTTTTTGTAAACGCATTACTTCATGTCAACCGCCGTAGTTCTTTGGAGAGGATGAGAGAAGCAATCCAGCGGCGCCTGCTGTCACCATAGTGTCGCCATCTTTTTCTAGCGCCCGACATATGCAAATTTAATTGCACCACTTTTAATTGTTAATTCGAATGTCAAGATTAAGTGCTCTCGAATACCCAAGCCACATTTTCGTTGTATTCTGTGAAACAACCATTTCACGCTTTAACTATTTACACTTTAGTCTAACGTAAATTAATATGATTAATGTGATCCTATTATCTTTCCTGAAGACCTTACGAATAAATTTGACAACAGATTTAACAATTTTTCAACAAATGGGCCACTGATTATATTTATCAATAATCCTTTGCTTTCGCTGATGCCACCAAACCAGATGAAGGGTAATGTGTAATTTTCGCAAATAAAAACCATGAAGAATCAGATATATAAGCTTTAAATCTCCAGGAATATATATCCTTTTAAATTCTCATATGTTATATTTTAAAGTTTAAATGTAAAACCCTTGTTTCACCATACCCCTATCAGTATTCTCACACGGTGGTGACCGTTTATTTACATAGCCAACTTTTTTTCTAAAAATGTTCTCTTATTTAAAACATCTGAATTAATGTAATAGCCCTATAATTTATGTTGAAACAAATCATTGTAAAGAAAAACACCATATAAGCCTTCGCAATGTGATGAACGTGAAAATGTTCTACCCCTAACCTTCCTTTATATGGAAAGCTTTCGTAATTATTTATTTTCTCAAAGTAACAATTTTGATTAAGATAAAATACCTTAAGATGCTTCATGAATAATAAAAAAATTCTAATAAAACACAGTGACAAATAAATCACAACCTAAGGTAAACTTCTTATAACTATAACACCACAAATCATAATTTTATTTTAAATCGTATATTTTTAATTTTCTGGGATGAATTTTGTATAGTTTTGTATAACTTGTAAGCCATAAGAGACAGACAATAACTGAATATTCAGAAAATATATATCCCTTTAAATTACAATTTAAATGGACTTTTTGTAGTGTGAGTCATTTCCTAGATATTTCTTGTCATTTGTTTGAACCTCCCAAGTGTTTAATCTCTATTGTTTTTCGTGGTCATGCACATAGGTTGGAATTTCAAAGCAAGCAGCTGTGAGCCGCTTTTTTAAAGATGTGATATCGCTACAGCCTCCTGTATCCTTCCTAGTACCTACAAAGTAGGTACCTATAGTAGGTACCTTGTACCTATAAAGAAACCATTTCTTAACATTTACGGAAGTAAATAGAAAAACAAGCTTTTGTTGCAATAGTTTGTAGAAAAGTTACAATTAAACCTGGGAAGGAAAAGTCGTGTGAATTTGACTCTCTGCAATTAAAGCAGCACGGGAGATTGCAGACAGCTGTGCAGTGATGAGAAGATATACTTCCAATTGGTTTGCGTTATCTAGAATGAAAATCTAAGAGGATTAACTTTGGCATTTTATGCTATTAACATATATGATTCCTGCATTAAATTGCTCACAATGAAATTATAACTTCGCAGATTTCCATTCGTGTATATTGCATTCACTTCTTCCTTGTGAACCAGATTGACTGGAGAATTTATTCAAGCCGTGTGTGACTCTCTAAATGTGATTCTGCTTTAATCTTTCACAAAACATATTTCCATTTGTCAACAGTAGCTTTGTAGCCGTTGTTTCTACATATGTAGCTGAATATCTAAGGACCTGGTTTATCTTAGCATTCACGATACTAAAGATAAAAGTGTTCAACAATGTCGCGTTAAGTGACATCCATGAATATTATGAATCAGGTGGCTAAGTTATGGTACCGCAGTCATGTAGGAGGATTGCATTTCGATACGCGAGGGAGAAGACAGATGAGGATTATCCTCATGGCCATAAACCTCCATGTGAGTCAAGTAAGGCAGAGTTGTTTTGATGGTTATCAAAGAGTGCTGTGATTGTACATTGTCAAGCGACTTCTGCCGCCCCTTTCTCCACGCCGCCGCTACGCTGTGGTACTGTACAAGTGATGAAACAGCCAGCATTTGCTTATACCTGTCTTCTAAAAGACAGCTCGAAAAACTTTCATCCGTCTCTTTCTTACAAACGTGATTGACTGAGGTGAATTCATTCACTCGTTCAGTCGATGCTGTTTGTTTGGCATCCTTGTCAAGGCCGTTGAACACGCGCACGCTCTACGGGAAATCCACAAGCTTGCATACACTGTATGCATTGCAAATTGTTTCTTCAAGAGGATGATAGGTGAGATTCCTGATTTCCGAAATTTTTTGGCTAAAGACTTTGGGATACAGTAACCTTTTAGTAATATCGTCATTGGTGTCAGTCTTAACAGCTTCTTGAAAGAAAACAGTTATTTCTTCAAGCTATAAACCACTGGCCCAAAAAACATTCTATGGGATCTTAAGCACACATTTAATTTAACAGTAGAGCAATACATTGAATATTGAATATATGAAGATCACTAAAATAATCCAATGGATTGTAAGACGTTCATTCGCCAGCTTCTAAGCTGCTGCTCTGCTCGCGTTATTGTCTTAAACACTAATATTATTCTCTCTCTCTTTGTCGCTTTCACTGCCTCACTCTCTCCCTAAATCTCCGTCTTTACTCTCATTTACTTTCTCCTTTCGATCCCTACCTCTTTCTCCTGTGCATTTCGCCCTCCTATCTCCCACACTCGCCCTCAACCCCTCCCTTGCATTTTCTGTGTACAGTTTAGATGTTTAGACAGTGTTAATAAACTCTATGAGGATGGAGGAGAAGAAGAAGTAGGATTGGTATTTCACTTGTAAGCTGCCTATTTTGTTTAGCTACCTTGTTGAAATGGATGTAATTGGCTTTGCTTTAGCTCGTTCTTAACTGGGGAAAATATCTATATAGGGAGAGGAGGTGGAGGAGGAGAAGAAGAAGAAAAAGAAAAAGATGAGTACTTTGCACTAAAATAAAACAAAGGATTCAACATATTATATTTTAAACGAAGGAAGTGTAATATCTGCGCTTCCGAACATCGAAGTGTGATCGCCGAATGTATCGATATTAAGAAAAAGGAGAATGTTGTGCGGCGGAATATAGTTTTTTTTCTTTCTTTCTAAAACATGTATTTTCAGTGAAATCTCGATACGTAATTTTTGAATGCATGACTTCCTTTAAACTATTAAACAGTAGAGAGACTAAAAATGTGTCTGTATGCTACTGTTGGCATGTATTTCAATAGTATGTCCTTCTAAAAGGTATTTTACCGCCTCATGAGAAAAATTACTTACGTGATATAAATTCTTCTATGAAATTCTTACATTTTTTGTCATTTAAAATGACTTTGAATATTTCTCGTATAGAATTGGAATGACTGTTGACTTTATTTGAAGGAATTTACATGTATGAAACATTTAGTGATGCTTAAAGTCATTGAAGTAATTGCTGCTGAATTCCTAAATTAAAACATGGCATTAAATCCCAATTCAATAACCAATGTCATACATAATAAGTACACTTTTACACTTTGCGTAAACTGTTGAGAAAATTATACCTCAAGTTTTAAAAGGCTGTAGGACTTGTTATTTACAATACAGGCAAACTGCACTCAGTAACGGAATTTTAGCACTGATAAACTGTATAAAGAAACCTGTGCCACCATTATTTATATTAATAATCATGAAACAATCTATAAAGCTGGTTACATTTTCAATAAAATACTTGAACAAAACTTCAAACAGGAGTGGTTACCAGGGGGCGAAGCGTGGATTTGTATGATGGGTAGGCTGAATTTCTTGCAAATGTATACATTTAATGTGTCATATTGTGCCTTCTAAAATGACAGCTTGTCCTAAAAGTAGAACAACATGCAGTTGTTTTATTTTGCCAGCGCAAATGCAGCACACAGGGAACGGAAGTTTTTTAATAGTTGTCAGCGTACTTTAATTGGGTGAGCCACATGTTTTAGAGTAGGGACATAAATATAAAATGATTTTATTTTTAGCATAACAACAGAGCGTGAGTACACTTAAATGCGAGCTATTTAGGCTATAAGGAAGCATTTACTTAACACATTATGAGCATACTTTAAACTCTGAGGATTATATTAATAGATAAACCAAGTAAATTCGCAAGGGTAGAACAGATTCGCTTAAGAAATCTACGCGAGTCTTACTGACTGTGTGTCTGGTTAGGTTCAAATATTTCTTGCAATTAATTTTTCTCACGGCTGAAGAGAAAAAAACGTCCTCCCGCTGCTGAGAAAGCCAGAAGTTCTCCTGAGACCACCCTCGCGCTGACATGACGGCACATGCGCGAGAAAAGGGCAAGCAGACCTCTTTGTTCTTTTGTTAAATCTGCACCGTGGACAGTAAAGGAATGACAAAATGCAGCTTCTAATAAACTCTGTTAAAGAGCTCATTGTGGGAAATTACAATAGTCGCATTGAGGGCGACTGTATAAGAACAGAATACAATTATAAATTACGATAAGTCTTTGCTTTCCCGGAAGATATTAAACCTGGTTTCTATAGACGCGCAATAAGTGTAGCAAGGAATGCACCTGACTGCACATACCTTAGAATTGTTAGCGGTTGCATCCTCATGGTGTAATGCTATAAAGCGCACAACACTGTAGTTCCCGATAGTCAAGTTGGAGGGGATATGCAAAAATGCTTATTATAAACTCTACTACAAATTATGTCAAAATCGTGATTGTGAAGGTCATATTGTCAGCCAAGATTGTACTTGAAATGCAAAGAGAAGATGACAGACATATTAAGCTCGCCTTGCAAGCTAGCTAATCTATTAGGTGCCTAATAAATTTAACATCAGGTATTCCAAATCAATTATAGTTATATCTCCCTTAAACTTTGTATGTATGTAATTGTAATGTTTACTGACTGGATATCAAAATATAAAATTAAAATAAGTTCAGATGACGTAGTATTCCAGAATCACATCTATGGTACTAGCATCAGTTGATTTCTTTCTTTCTTTTATTATTATACTTATAACTATATTATTTTTCTGTTATTTGAATTTATTTTGCTGAATTTGTATGTATCCTTAAAGTTACTAATTTATTATTATTATTATTATTATTATTATTATTATTACTACTATGTCACCTGGGCAATCATGAGACAGACTATTAAATAAATAAAATATGAATGATAATTAATTAAACGTTCACTGTATGTTGCTTCTTTAATATGTTTACTTAACATTAATATTTCCGAAAAAGATAAATATAAACTATAGCGTATATAATATGCCATTGTGTGATTGGATATATAAATCGTTTCTCAACTAGAAAACACTATCGGAGAAGAGGCCATTAATCGAACTGGCATGCTACATCATTTAGGCAAGGTCCATCAAAGGAAGACAAAGACGTTGCTTAAAAAACTAATGTCAATTTTCGGATTTTGCAAGGAGGCACTCCAAGAGCGACAAAAATGGTGAGGGGGAGCAGGCTTACAGTTAAAGAGGCAACTGGAAAGGTTTATTCCAAATATTCCTGTCACTCTGTGGCTTTGGGGTGAGCTAAGGTTAACGCAAGATTTTCTACTAGTGAAAGAATTATATATATATATATATATATACATTTTTGCAATCAACATAGTTCCATCATTTTATAAGATAGAAATAAAGTAAGCTTGTTCTTCTTCCTCCTCCTCCAAAACACGGTTATACCAGACGACCTGTTCCGAAGCTAATTTTCAAATTGATGCTTTCATCTTCTGCGGGGTCGTCCAATTATTCCTCTGTTTCCGAATGGTGTATAAAACAATGCTTGCTAGGAAATCTTAAACGAGCCATTCTTAATACATCTTTCCATTTTTTCTGGAATGTTTCTATTTCCTTGACTATGTGTTCTTCTAGTAGCTGTGCTCTGATACCCACGTTTCTTAGTCGGTCTGCTTTTGTCTCTTCTACAACAGATCATAAAAATTTGATGCTAGCCGCTTCCTAAAGCCTTAATTAATTAGAGTTTCCATTTTAAAAAATGGACATTTATTTTATTTTCTACCATTATCAAAACGAAACTGTATTGTGTTTATTTTTCAATATATTTGATGGTAAGAAAATGTTCTAAGTTTCATCTTTTCACATTGCTCACGGCTGTGTGGTTAAGTTTGGGAAGTTGAATAAGATTTGAAAAAGTCCATACCATTGCCAGTACTCGAACCAGTTCTCTTCATTTTTTCGTGTTTTTTCATGCATCCGTTGTGTATTTAATACGATCTTAGTAAATCTAGATACCGCACTTTAAAGAGAGTTGTAGTACGTATTTTTAATTTTCGAGCTTCCGTTTTATTAGGGAAAGAGTTATGCTTTAGAGTAACTTACCATTGTTTGATCATGAATGATTTGTATTCTAAGAAAACTTTGGAACTAGGTAACGTCACTTATTAGCAGGTACAGGAATTCTTAAACAGTTGGCTTCATGATATCTATACTCAAATCATCACTACAAAGAACGTAAACAATAGCGTCGAAGGGTCACTGACAGGTACGTAAAAACGGTTCTGAGTGCTGTCTGCAAACACCAAAGAACTATATGAGGGATTTTCGTGCTATTCTTTACCCATCCTTCGAGAACTTTCAGTTCTGTAGCTTTAGCTAGCTCCAAGGCAAGATCTTGAATACTATTTGGTGTGGAGACGGCAAATGTGTAGAATCTCTTCTCTTTTAGTGCCTCATACTCATGCAATAGTCTACAGTTAGTATTTCCTTGAAATAATCCTATGATCTATAAGTGTTTTCGGAAGTGACCAGTTCCATTCATAGGTACACTACTTTCTTAAATATTCCTTGGCTTAGTTTTAGAAATTATCCAGTAAGGCTTGTTTTGTCAGGATATTTGAAACCATCTCTTCGATGTTTTCTTCTAGACCTTGCAAAACCGTGGTTCAAGATCTACTCCATTCTAGGCAATTTTATCAGCTTTTTCATTTTATTTAATTCCCTAATAACCTGCCATTCACTCCAGCATTAAAGAGTGGTGCTGGGACTGTCAGTAGCGTTTAAAGGCAATTCAAAGTAAATTGGTGAGAGTCAAGTGCTATACACGGTATTGAATTTTCGACAAAACTTCGAAAAAAATTAATCTTTCTTTTCACATTTTCACGGAAGAATCCTCTAACGTAGTGAAATCGGGATCCAATTACAGTTGTAATTTTCTCAAAAGCAGAGTTTAAATGAACATGCAGATGAAATTTTAAAGCCTAATTTTTATTTTTACATTGTTTTATTAAATGTTGCCACCTTAAATTGTTTCTCTTAATCAACTTATGATGAATTTTCACCTGAAAGTGGATGGAGTTCTAAAGGGGTTTTTGTTGTCAAGCGTAGCTACTTATAGATCTAAAGTTTTAAGAATTTAATACACGATTGGTTTTTAGAATATTTAGTATATTTTTTCGGAACAGTTTTAATGTTACGCAAAATGTAATGTTTGACTTAAAGAGCCATAGGTATTCGAGAAATAATATACAAAATTTAAAAGTTTCAAATTTTCATTGCGTGGGATATTTCACAAATGACTCAGCTTACATATTTTGGAAAGTTAAATACATAAGGCACGAGCGAATTTGTTGAAGTTTGTAGAAATTAGTAATTGAAGTATTGAGTAACCTTAAGAGCAGTTTGACTGTCTAAAAGATATAGATATGTTTAACGCCCCTCTCCTCTACCCCTTAAAGCATTTTTAGATGAATGTATTTGTGTGTCTCTGAACAACAACTGAAAATGTCCTGTAAACCTATTACAAGAATATTTTGCTTTTAGTACATTTTGCAGTAAATTTATACAAGCGATGTTCTTAGTTTGGAGTCCAAGGGTTTGTAAGCTTCCTTTATGGTATTTCTTTTTCATTCTAATGTAGCCTATGTGTTTATGGCAACAAACAGAAAGTAACTCACGATCCCTCCTTTGACTACGATATCTACACAATCTTTTGCATCACAAAGTCCAGACGGAGTGCGGAAGCCACAAAGACGTCAACGGTCAAAGCGATAACTTGTAAAGCACACAACTCACGTTTATTTTTGTAATTACCGCTGCATCGATGCGGCTTATTAAATATTTAGTTATCACTTCCACGGGACTCAGCATGAAGGTTTTAAAACGCTGGTGGAGTTTGTTTTATTGACATGCTATTATTGTTGTGTAGCCATTAAACGTCTACCACCTCTTCTCGCTGTCCCTCCAGATGAAGACAGTAAGAATGCAAATGGAAGGTAAAGGAAAGGCCTGTTGATGGATGAGAAGCGAGGGGAAGGAGCGGAATGGAAGCTGATTGATTTGAAAGGGGCGATAAAGGCGACCGGAATGTAGACCACAGTGAGCGTAATGTCACAACAGATCTCAAAAAGCTGGTCCCTGACGAGATGTTAATATCGATTGCGTGTATTTAAGAGCGATGTTCGCCAGCCATTCCAGTGGAATACTTCTTTCTTTTTTACTTCCTGTAATACTTATCTATTGCATTCCGTACAAATATTTTATACAGATTTTATCGCAAACACTCGTTTTGAGGTACCTGAATAAAAATAAGCATCTTTAAAAAATAAAAACCTAAAAACTCTAAAATATAAAACTTTGTATTCAAGTTCAGCATCTACCAAAACTATTTTCAAAAAATCCCCACCCCAAACTATTACTTGTAACAGTTTTGTTTATCTCTTATTTTCTCAAAATGTCTCTTAACATTTTTGATTAAAATAATACATGTTTAAGAATGTGCATAAGAAATAAAATGTAAATCTTGATCTTTCTAGGAAAATGCTCTTCATTCTTAATAACCTTTTGTAACTGGTAAACCGTAAGGGATAGGCAAAGTGTTACTATGATAGGCGTGTTAGTATGATAGTTTTTTTTTAAAAAATAACAGAACATTATTTTCCAAATACACTAGCTCTCCACGTAGTTACCGCCGTTATTCAGGCACTTGTAACGGGAATCGAGTTTTTGTATGTCTTTGTCAAAGAATGATGCCGCCTTTGATGAAAGCCAAGTCTGCACTTCTTGTTTAACAACATCATTTTCCTTGAAATATTTTCCACCAATGAATTTCCTCAGATGAACAAACAGATGAAAATCGCTTGGTGCCAAATCCGGACTGTAGGGCGGGTAATCGAATTGTTCCCAACCAAATGATGCGATTGGATCTTGAGTGTGTTTGACTGTGTCTGGCCGGGCATTGCCACTCATATTGTTTCCCCATAAACCTCAAACAATTGGCGTAACATTTTTCGCATTCAAAAAACGAATCACTAATCTGACTTCACAGTCAGCAGGTCTTCAATTGTTTTGAACATTTCCAAACGCTCTAAGAACAGGAAAACACAAAGTGACGATCAGTCACAGCTGCGTATGGCTTCCTAAAGAGTGGAGGAAGTGATCCGTATGCTCAAAATCCCGACTACAGTGCTGCAGCGGCAAACTACTAAAACGGTACTTACTTTAAAAACATGCCTCCGTACACAAAAAAAGTATAGATCTCGTTAAAGGACACAACTTGCTCCAGGAAAATATTTTGTTGGCCAGATATTTTTATTATGGGTTTGAATTTTAAAATCAATATCCTTCGTATACCTCCAACAAAATGCGCAAGGAAAGTATGTCTTAATAAGAAGTAGGTAGAAGAATAAGCTTCTATAAGGATACTTTGTAGAAGAGTGAGTAGAGAAAGTTATGTGAATGAGATATATCAGATTTTTCTGTAACAACTGCTTATAATATGGTTGCAGAAAACAGATTTCACACCTGGTTACAGAAATAATACATTCATTACTTTCTCTAAAGCTTGAATGAGGAAGAAGTCTTTTACAGATGCATTGCGTTAAGTTATCGATGTTCAGTTTATCATGCGTTTCAAAAGTGGAGAAAAGAGCACCTATGTTTCTAAAATATGCCCATTTCACTAATAATATGTCAAGGATTTTGACTACATAACTGAAAAGAAAATATACAACTGTTATTTTTGCAGAAACTAAGTATTTATTTTTGGTGTTGGCGGCTTTAGGTTGGAACATTATGCTAATTCGCAATTCCCGATTCCGTGATATAGATTTAAGTGCGTGTGTAATAAGTAATTTTGGTTAACAATTAATTCTCACTAGAATACAAAGCTTTATAGTAGCTAAAAGCTGAAGAAGTTTTTGACAGTTTCATTCCTGATTAGTGATTGCAGTATCAAATTCTTAGGTCAGGCACACATTCTCTCCCACCACAGACAGTTGGATATACTTGGTAGGGATTTGGTAGAATATCTGTAACCAGTAATCATTGTTGCTTCAATGATTGGATTGAGAAGCGGAGAAGATTCGGCACCGACCCAGGAAGTAGGATATTGTACCGATACCGCACGAGGGGACGCCCCCGTGAGGGAGGGATGAGGTGAAGGGAGACACCGGGCGGCCGGAACCAGGAGTGATGGCACAGCAACGACAGGGTCCCTACCGTTTCAGATATAGCCTCCCCAGCATTCGGAAAGGCAGACGAGGACCCTACACAGGGTCCAACGCTTATCCTAGGATCGGTCCTTATACCCCGGCAAACAGCCGCAAGCCGATGGACGGAGAAAGTTTACAGAGAGCAAAGGTTTTCCTTGGCTCGCTGCACCGAAACTCCATCGCCGACACTTCCAACCCTGAAAGAGACTAAATGGGATGAAGGATGAATGAAATGATTAATGGAACGAAATGGATGGACAGGAAACCCGGGGGTGAAAGAAATCACTCCAGGATTCACATGATGACCCGAGAAAACACTCGAAAAAACTCGGGGTCAGAGTGGGCGATCACCAGGGATCGAACGCGGGGCCTCCCGAATGCCGATTACAGGCGTTACCTTCCGAGGCATTCAATGATATTATCCAATTATTTAGTTTTATCAGACTACAACAAACATTAACCTAGAATGAATGAATAATAGTCATTTTTGTAATGGAGCAAACCTTATCCTCTTCTATCACGTTCCTGGTTTCCTTTTTTGCTTCCGACTTTAGCTTGGATTGCATTCCCTTAATTAATCGTCCATATTCGCTTTGTTTCGAAAAATATTTATCAATTCGATTGTGTCTTACAAAATGATATACTGAGAGCTGTGAAGTGCGAAAATTATGCAGAAAAAGGTGCCAAACTGTCACGCGAGCTGAGTGATAACTGCAATTGGTTGTTATGGACTTGGCGTTATCTGGGCGTCATAGGCCATGGACATGGTGGTTTTTGATTTAAAGGGAAAATTTCAACATATAATTTTTAGTATAAAATCACGGGTTTTGGATGTTACTACTTAGACATAACCAAAGAACTCTTCATTGCATACAGCTTGGCGGGTTTTACATATAGTCGCATCATATCGTGAGCACCTTAAACAAGTGAATATTGTCTGAGACTATAGAGTGCCTGTTATGTACCATTGTTTTACCTATTTCAAGAGGTAAAGCTAATGGTTCATATCCATCAGTGCCTTCACTAATAACGAAAGAGGCAATTAAACTCCACAAAAGATGCTCGTCAGAAACTTAGGTGGACAGATTGCGCTAGATTGTCGTACTAAAGGACAGCATTCATTTGCTTTTGTGACTTTCATACGCTGTACCAAAATAACTAATACAGTATACACCAACCTTTATTTCTAAATACAGCTTCCTTTAGAACAGAGCACCGTTTCTTGTGTGCGATAACGACGTCATAAAATATTTAATGGTGGGTCTTAAACAGCAGTTCGCAATGCTTGTCACACCTTTCTTACGGGGAACGGAAAAATCAAAAGAAACATCTGATGTGCTACATTCACATGGCGTTCTCTACTCTCTTTGGTTTATTAGTCGGTATACAAAGTAATCTTGCTAACATTTTTTTTCTATTTACTACATTTTAATCCAAATAAAACTGGACGCTATATGGCTGCCCTTAGAATTCCATAGTGTTTCCATGCAAGCGCCAGAAACAACTGAATGTTGACAGGAGTTTTAAGAGAATGGCCAAGAAATGAAAAATTTGAAGTTTTAATAACGGATATCTCAGGAATGGCTCATGCCACAAAAAACGTATTTGAAATGAATTGTGTGTTTTAAAGATCTACTCTTCTGTGTAGTACATTTTCGTCCATCGCTTATCGTTTACCAGTTATACAAGGTTATACAAAACTCCTTTCGAATGATTAGGACTTCGTAGGCTATTCCCAGAAAATTCAAGATATACATTTTATTTGTTATGTAAATATCTTTCATATATGGCATTTTAATCGAAATAGTTAAAGCCATTTTTAGAACATCAAAAATTTCGAAAAATGTTCCATATAAAGGGTCGTTTTCGATGGGTGATTTTCTTCAAAATCTTCATGTCTCATCTTTGGAAGATACTAAACCTAAACAGCAAGTTTTGGTATTTATCCGACGTTTCGTGTTTGAGTTATGTGTTCACAGACACACACACACGGACAATTTTCTAAACATGCTTTATTTGGATTCAGGGGGCCTCAAAACATTTATTTTCGGTGAAATCTCGATATAGAATTTTTAGGTGGAATGCACTATCTTTTCTACTTACTAGGTACGTAATAGAGAAAGTAAAAAGCAATCTATTACCCAAAGAAGTTGATTGCATTCGCAAGCCTCGTGAGTTCGATGATGAAGGAATCAGATTTGTTACATTTCTCGCTAGGAGAAAGCTTTCGACTTGAACGGAGACCTTTTATTAAAAGATTTGCGCCTACTTCGTAGTGCTTACAAAGAGTGCAAAAATAATCAATATGTAAACATTAGCTGAGTGTTCAACAATATGTCTAGATAAGAGCAAAGTTTTGAGTTGACACTCATTCATATTCCAAGGCGAGGCATCAATCTAAACTTCAGTTATACTATTTATTGGGAGTATGTTTGGGAACGTATAGATACCCATGAGACTGCCAAGAATATTGCAGCATACATCCGATACCTGGAATGTACAATAGACTGTGCATGACGGAATGAATTTTTATGGTTAATGATTTCCCAGCTTACATTTTGGATTAGTGACAGGAGATCTTGCATAATCTGTCATATTACTTGCATGCAGTGTGTGCTTTGCACTTATATGAGCACACAGTTCCCATAAAAGATAGCAATGTCCAGATTTAATTTTAAAACAAAGATTTCGTTTGGCGCTGCGAGTGCGTTTGATGTTAAACTACATTTTAGTTTGGGGTATACCAAGGTTTGTTCGTGTTTGTTTATGGTGCTGACAGTAATTTTTAAACAGAAATAACCAAATCTATGCGCTTATATCTTTCATTTGTTTGTCTGCTGCCTATAATTGTATCATTTCTACAGCCATCTTTAACTTAGGTGATCATATTGGGGAGGCTTTGACTTCAAAGACAACAGTTGATATTTGCAACTCGAAGAGTTTTTTCTCTGTTACTTGCCTATGTAAGGCAATTGTACTCCACACAAAAAAAATTCGATAAGATATTTCATCCTGAGTAATAACACTTTCACCAAAGTTTTAAAATTGGAGGTTTTGAGGATTTTTGTATTTATGCCACATTTCAAATCGTTTCTTTAGTATGAATATTGTACTTTATTGTGAATATAAGAGCTTTTTAATGATACCCAGAGATATTGAAACGTAAAGTTGCCGTAGTGTTCATATTGTCAAATTTACCTCTGATTTGCTTGAAATTTATCGAAGAATTTTTTCATAAGATTTTAAGAAAACTTGTTACACTTTGGTTTTAGTATCTGGCAAATATAATAAGATATTCCACAACTTCAAAAAACGCTTCTGCTACCCATACATTCAATCATAATTTTAAACCACAAACATACAAATCAATACTCCTTGGTCACCCTTATCGTATTTTCAATCCTTTCTGTGCTGTCTAACCAATCGTCAAAATATTGTACTTCACAATTTTACAAAGAACGATACGTTACTTTACAACTTCCAAAACCTGTTCAGCCCTGATTGTCAGTCATATAATATCTCGAAAGTTTTATAAGCTATGTTTACATTTATTTTCAACCTCATATAAAGCCTGATACATAAAATTTTCCCCTGTATCTCCTAAATGTCTCATGCACTAGTCAGCTCTTATTAGCTGCTGTCGTGAAATAGGTTGCTGTGTAGTACAAACTAGTTCCCAATTTAACATGATCATTTATGTTAAATATATATTCAAAGAGAATTGTCAAACTTGCATTCTAATAACCGTATGAATCAAATATATTACGTAACAGAGTTAATGCATCTGGAATACAAGTAAATTCTTATTAACAAATAGATAGGAGGATTCTTCGGTTTAAACCTGACTACTAGGGTGACGAAAGCACATGTACCTATTTTTATTAATCTTATCGCCTGACCTAGCATTTGCACAGGACTTTTTTTGTGATATACATTATAGGCCGTTCAAAGGCGTACATTAGCCAGCCAGGGGAAAGGGGTAGAAAGGGAGCACAGGAGAACACATGTTAGCGGGGTAAATTTATAAGAAATAGGGTTTAGACAAAACCATACTTATTGTTTGGATAATTAAGGCACAGATTATTGTACTTGAGAAATAGGACGCCTTATAATTTCAAAACTCCTACTCAGATTTTCAACCCCTTATGTACAAATTGAACCATTTTATTTTGATTTTTTCTGGAGGGGGAGCCTTTTTCAAAGGGGATAAGTTTGAGTTTTATTCCTAACTAGCTAAAACTTAGGCATTTATGCTACTCATGACTTTCAAAACCTGCACTATTCATATTTTCAAGCCCTTACTTAAAAACACGTCCATGTAATACCGGGTAAGGCATGTACGTGAATTTGTAAAGCGTAGAGAAAGTCCTGTGAATGCTAGAAATAGGAATTTTAGTGTTAGTCTTATGTTTATTTTGCCTCGGTTCTCGCTATATACTCGGTTGTGTATTAGTAAATGTAAAGTTAGTTGCTCCTCTAAGCATAGCTTCTCTAAATTAATCCATAGCTAGTAACGACAACGAACGTGTTCGTAGTGCGGCTTAGAGGACTTAAAAGGCAGGTTGCACCTCTAGCTGTTCTGCCTGAGGTCGTTATTTATGAACGTCGATTCCATTCACTCAGCCGATAAGGAAACGCTCGTCACCGCGAGATATATCAATTGCAAACATTCTGCATACGTCACACTCATGTTGGCGACCACCGCTAGTTTCGGTAGGCAGGTAGGTATCGATGTTATCAGTCGATATTTGTTGTAATGACGTGACGACTATCGACTGCTTCATGACTATGCGTTTTGTCACTATTTACTGGCATATTCAGGTCTAGATATAGCTGATAGATGATGGGTAGCGCTGAAGCATCTATTTTTTCAGCTTCTTCATTCTTTACCCGGGTATATTTGGAAGGACCTGAAACTATTTTAATGAGGTAAATTTATTATATTTGAAAGAGAGTTGGCTGTTCCGAAGTAACAAGAATACAACTGCATAACTCTCTTTTATCATAAAATACTTTAATTGCCAAACATTTAAGTATTCGTCTCAGTTCTCTCTGGAAATCAATTAACTTTGACTCTAAGGAGGATGACGGGTGAAATTCCAATATTCTACATTTTTTAAACTACAACCTAATATTTTGTAAGTTTGATAATATTAAGGAATATTAAGGAATAATTTAGCAAAATTTCGTTATTATAAGACTAGTATTTTCTGAGTTATTAGCATCCATCTGATTTTTTAAATTATATATTTCAAAACAAAACTTGTTGAAGATTTCCCATAGTAAATTTGTAATATCTTGACCATAATTGGGGAGATATAGTTTTATATACCATCCCAAAAATAATTTTAAGTGGCTTTGCACACATTATGTTATTTTAGAGAGTGATGATTTAATCACAGTTACTATATTTTACAGACATAGAGCAGAGAGTTCAGTTGTCTAGCATCTTATTTGTACATTGCATTTAGTTTTAAATGTATACACATTTAGTGAAATTAAAGCATCGGAAAATGGCTCTTAAGTTAAACTGTTCAATAATAATGTGTTCTGATCTTAAATTGAAGTAATTAGGTTCACTTTAACTGCCCCTTAATGCATTAAAGCTCTGCATACATCTAAAGTGCGTATTTGTTTAAATACAAAGGCCCAAAAATGCACCTGTTAAACCTTAAAATATGTTTGAATATTAAAGCTTAATAGTATTTTGTACCCCAAGTTTGCTTCCGTCAATAAAATGCTAACCGATAAGTGTGAAATCGTGTAGCACAACATAGTGACATTAATTGTGCTTCATAATTTTGAAAGTAAGGTTCTGTGGTTTTTAACTTAACTTTCATTAAAATTCTAAGGAAGTAATCGTTCCTTTTAAGGATCTTAAACATGCACATATAACGTAACTGGCCCATAAGACACCACACGTCCGCTGTATCCTCTGCCTTCGTTCATACAGGACATCATGGGAAGAGTGTAGTAACGGAAGTGGTTGTGGTCAGCAGGCCGCTTCCCCCAGCTTTGATGTGGTTTTCGAGACCGGAGCGTTACATTTACAGTTGCTCTTCAATTAGTCCCAAAGGACTTCTCGAGACTGAGTGCACCCCGTACAACGGCTCCCAAGAGAGAAAACAATTCTCATGCAAGTTCCAGAAATGCAGACCGAGTACCCTCGCACCACAATCAGCAACACCAGGGTTACAGGAACGACCACTAAATACATTACTTCAGAGTATAAAACCGTTTAAAAATGGACGAGCACGTTTATAATCGGATGTATTTAATATTGAAGTAGTTTGTAACCTTTACGTTATTTGTACCACACTTTGGGTGTCAATTTGGAGTAGATTGTATTGTAGTTCGACTGTTGGGGAGCCAAACTTGATGAAGTAACTACCCCACGTATGGCACAAAGCTTCCGGTGGCCTTCACCCCAACGCTCACTTTCCGGTGACCTTCGCCCCAACGTTAGGAATCAACTTTGTATTTTTATGTTTCTATAAATGATATATATATATATATATATATATATATATATGTTTGCCTCGGCTGTGTCAGTATTAAATTGTAGAATCGTGTATCTCTTAGCAGGGGGTGATGCGGCTAAATAATGTAGGCTTACACAAGTTATAATTTTTACTTCACTCCATTTATTAATCCTTCACATGAGTAAATAACACTTCACTGATATAGACAGCTGTGAGATTATTTACTAATTCCTTGCACTTTTTAACACGTAAACTTTATAATATTCTCGCCGTAATGAATTTTATATGTCTCACACTGAATACGTACCGAGCGAACGAACTGCTCAGGTACGTTGCCTTCTAGCAAGTGGCGTTTACCGCTTAAATTTGTAAATTTCTCTATTTCAAGTCTCTTATTGGCTAATCCTACTCCAATAGAATACTTTCATTTAACTTTCAACTTTTCTGGTTGTTGATTGGCTATTTATAAACCGTTTTAAAAATTACAATATTGTTTCAGGAATTACTAGTAGCATTATTAAACTTTCCAATTCATTATTGCCGCAAGGTTACCTCATTGTTACCTCATGTTAGCAACTTTCAACCTCTATTCTCACAGTTCCTACATTATTAAATTATGTAATACATTCACATAACATTATTATACATGTACACAGTAATATAAACATAATACAATGACTGTTACATACATTTTATATATTATATTATACACATATTGCTTTAAGGGGACTGTTATTTTTTATATTATATAATTAGACTGAAATTATTTAAGTGTTAAAAATACTGCCTCAATATGGGATGCACATTTCCTATGATTATTTTAAAATTTAATATGCAAGGGTGTACACCATGTTTAAAGAAGTTTGTGGAATTAAGTATTTATGTTTTTGAAAACATAAATACTTAATTGTATTAAGAACCTTAAAAATCTGCATATATGCATGTATGTGTTCAAAATTTCATCCAGAATGGTTGAAGAGAAAAAGAACTCTGGTTCTTAACAGAATATCCTCGTAATATGAAATAGTGACTACTGGAAATGTATAAGCTAATGCACACAAAATCCTCCCTATTCAGAAAATACCTTTCTTTTATACAAAAGTATTACAATCGACCATTATGTCTAAAATTGGAATATATTA
Organism: Deroplatys truncata; assembly: GCA_030765065.1. Taxonomy (NCBI): domain Eukaryota; kingdom Metazoa; phylum Arthropoda; class Insecta; order Mantodea; family Mantidae; genus Deroplatys; species Deroplatys truncata. The sequence continues at coordinate 100,159,211 of CM060980.1, forward strand.
ATTGGTAAAACGATTAATTTAAAACTTCTTTAATTAGGGGTTTAAAGATTTGTAGGTATCGTAAAAATGCATACTACTGCCCAGGAGTGACAAGACATATAATGGGATAGGAACTTCACTTTTTACTAGCGATGAGTAGCGGCGGATATAGTTTATTCTAGCTGACGTCAGCTCAAAGTATGAATTCAAACCTTAGGTGCGGTTATTTCCCCCAGCTTTCTGACATAATTGCTGGTAGTGTATATATATATATATATATATATATATATATATATATATATAAGTCAGTTGTTAAGTACGATGTGCAGAAGTGTGATGTTCTCGTTTCTATTTATCACTAAAAAATTAATCGCTGTGGTTTTGAACTTACTTGCGTATCAAAGGTCAGAGGTTGATAGTTGACTGCCTAGGGTTATTTTTGTTTCCGGCCTATAAAATGTGAATGCTCTCCGCGATCAGCACGCCATCATCCGAGAGTTCTTAGCAGTCGGCATTCGTGCGGAGGTGACACATAAATTTTATGACTTCTTTTTTAAGCCTTTGCCATCCCATGCCGACAGCCATGCATCTTCACAATGGTGAATTAAATGAATTAATGACGACGTAAATGAGTCCGGATTCCTCCAGCGTTCCTAGCTAATTGCCATTTAGCTTTAAATGGTAAGAAAAACTTGGATAAAAACTTCACCGAAGTAAATTGTATCAACCGGAAATCGAACTCGAAATCGGTTACTGTATCAGAGAGCAGTGGATGAAATATAAGCAACGGAATCGCGAAAACTATCAATGTCGTCTGTGAATATTCAAATCGAAACGTTTGCCTTAGGCGCTTCGACAGAAATGCAATATTCAATGTTTGTTTTACCGAGATGTTAAGGTACAATAAGGAGCATGAGATGGGGAACCTAGGGTCAGATGCAGTACACAGACGTTAGTCTTAGAAGTGCTTTCTTCCGGTTTGTAAGCACTGGTCGAATGCCTTCCAGACATTCGGCTGTGTTTGGCATCTTCAATGGTGCTCTTGGCCGAAGTAGTCTCCTGAAGATCTTGGCTCATACCACTTTTCCAAGTGATTAACCTTTTGTTTACTCATTCTTTTAAACTTAAATACTTGAAGTTTCTTTATAACGTGTCATTTTCAAACAAAGCCTATCTGGGGAAGAGGGTTCAAATCGCATAATATTAACACGTTGAGTCATGTTTGAAAAAGCCAACACCACATTGGAATTCGAAGCCTTTAGCGACGCTCTACCATTGAGCTACCGTACTTGCAAGGCAATTTCAATTATTCTGAGATAGCATTAATTCCGTTTAAATCAATGACCTTCTAGCAAATCAAACAATTTGCTAACTGTGCAAACTGTTCCTAAAGACAAGCTGTGTTTAAACTAAGGTTGAAAAGTTCAGTCATATTTAAGAATTTCAGTGCAAGTATTTTCGGTTTACTATTTCAACGCTCTATCATTGAGCTACTGTGTCCGAGCCTTTAAAGACATTGAATTTTCCTCGTTTGATTCAGGCACCTTTGTATATCTTAAAAATGACCTGAATCTCTCTGAGATATCGTACATTAAAGTACCAAATTAAAATACATAATAAACGTTTTCATAATCAGTTAGTAAACACTTAAGTCCGTGTACTGTCTAAATGGTAGCATAGTGAACACGTGATTTACGTCGCACACTCTTAACTGCACGTTAGCAGAGCTTTGCTGAATCCACCGTACGCTGTCAAGTCACACAGCAAAGGGAAAGAAATGGTTACACACGGTGTGTTTTTCCCTTAGTGTAGAAGAAACATTTTGCAGCATTTCTTTTGATACGGTAAGCACTCCATATGTGTGACCTGTTTACATGTATAGGTCGTTAATTCCTTCCACGTAATGTTCATACATTTCTGGTCGCGGCCTTTTCTACCTTGAAGGAAACTCCTCGTGATTTTCTCACATACTTAGTATTAATACTGTCATGTCTACTGGCTCACAACGTGTTCTCCATATACGGTCAAAACAGCGTCATGAAGAAGCAATGTTTAGTTTATCTTCTCTCTCTCTCTCTCACTCCCCTCTGCACCATCCTTTTCTCTTCCTTCATTTATGGTTACTAACATTTCTAGCACTCGGGAAGTATGGATTTGGAAACGATCAACGTGAATAGATAAATCATAAAGTTGATGCTTAGCATTTAATTATTTAAGCATTAGCTCTAAATACTCATTGCATGCTTCAATCTGTTAAACTGAGAAAAAATACCTACTTGTGGATCAAAATGCACATTCCACTATATCAACAGAAAATTTGTAGCTATCACTGTAATTCACATTTACTCCTATTATACTTTATACAAGGAAAAAATAATAAAAAGAAAAGTGACATCCATCCATCCACCTATTCATCCATATATAAAATATAATCTATATGTTAAAGCATAGAGTTTTATCTATGAGTAATACTCCAGGAAGCAACTTAAAATTTCTACTAAAATTATAACAACAAGCTTTCTAGTCTGTCTTTAAAACAGTTTAATTACTTATTTTGTCTGTTCATCTTAAATCCCCCGTCTTTAACATAACCAATTTTAAATGATTCCATTCGTTCTTTCTCACTTCCTCATAACGATAACTCATTGCTCTGTTTGCTGTCACGTTCATTAATATGTTCCTTAACCCTGCAGTAGGAGCGTAGTTTTTTGTTACATGTTCGGGCGGGTGGTTGACATATGCTACCAATTTGTGTGTTTTCTTGTTTTAATTTTTTTCCTTTTTGTGCGTAGAAAAACAAGGTATGGGGTTATATGACACTGAACGTGGCATTGTGAGTATTTAATGTTTCTGGAAAAGAAGAAATAATTAATTATTTTAAAACCAATTAAAACTTACAACACAAAAAACATGTATATAGCTATCTACTGTAATTCACCATGTGAGTTCTAAGGCTCCTCTTAGCATGAGTGCATTTTCAGCAACCTTGTCTTGAATTTTTATATTGTGTAAACATTTTAATATAGCGCACAATGGTCGTGATGGACCATATTTCGGCATGATTTTCTTGTAGTCATCCTTCACAATCAGAGCAACAAACGTCAAGAACGTTGTTGGTTTTCATGAAGGCTTCTCAGCTGATGTTACCCCCACGGCCCATGCATATAATTTTACTTCAGGGGTGTTTATGGCAGTGTTGATCTGTGCTGTATTTGGCGTTCTGTTTACCTCCGAATAAAATATCTTCTTCTGAATATAATATCTTGCGGATATATTCAGTAAATTCAGGTAGTTTGGATTTCATTGCACTTATATGCAAGTTCTATCTGTAAGACGACTTGATCAGTTGGGGCTTCTTTTCATTGTCCGTATCTAAAAATATAATTTAACAGTAACATAGTTAAAATAATGTACCTATACAGTACACGTTCAAGTGGAATGTCATTTTGTATATCTGAACAGGTTTTGAAACAAATAAAAAAACTTCTAAACTTATTATTAACATAGACAAGACACATGGGGGATTAAACCCGGCGGAGAGCGATGGATTTTTTCAGGCGTAAAAGTCCTTAGCATGGATCCTTCGGAAGGAAAGTAAAGCTGATTTACGGCACGTAAAAGAACATCAAGCCTGATAAAGGGACCTCAAAACAAAATTACCGGTCTTTCACACCCAATATAGAATGGGACGCAGGGCCATAGCAGTTAAAGAGCATGCATAAAAAACGCAATTCAATTTTCCGTCGATGGTACAATTCAATACATGTATTGTCGGTATGAAATTACCAGTCCAAACTACCAACAATGTCTAACAATGAGAGTAATAGGAGAGTACGGAGCCCCAGAACGTGCAAATTAAAAAGAGCAACAATTAAAACACAGAATCCCTAGGTAGCACATGCCTACTTCGTGCCTCTACGGTTTAATTCTTTCTTAAAAGGTGCATAAAAATGCTACCATGTTATTAATATCCTCCGTTTAACATGTTGACACCAGCCATGTTACTTTTTACTCGAATTTGAAACTGTTACTCCGTAGCTTTTCTCCTTTTTGCATCTATCTTCACCGCTGTCATTAACCTTCATTAGCATGTTCCTTATATTTTCTTCTGCTAATAGTGTCGTGTCATCTTCAAATTATTTTCACTTCATCCTTCTGTATGTCTTATTCTGGAAACAGGGTATTTGTATTTTTCTACGAAAAATGAACATGGCTCTTTCACGTTATTTTCCACACAACGCTCTCTCTTTCGCAAGTTGATCTCCAGAATCCCCGGTGTTAGGTGAGGAGATTGGACTTGACTAATAAGATCCTCAAAATTCACCAAAGTTTCTAATCGTTTTATCAGGTTTTCGACGGGGTCTCAAGCCCAGGAAACATTCGAATATTAAGAGGTTAATAAAATGCACTAGCTTTTTATTTCCAAAACTCAATATCTCGCTGAGTTTATAGAAGTTTGTATACAGTGAAATTTAGCTTGCTATGATTCCATGGTTTTCAACAAAAATTATACTCTATTCGAAATGCAATAATTATTCTCTACTTCTTGTTTTTCTTAGGCTATGCCTGTTTGTTCTCACACAGAGTCTAATGACAATGAAAAATATCCTACCCAACTTTTTAGTGGTCTTCTAACTGTCCTACTTCCTACTGGCCATTGGTATCGTGCCATTTTAACCAATCTTGTTTCCTCTGCTCTGCCAACATGTTCATTCCAATGTTTCTTTCTTTTACAAATTTTATTACTCGTATCACATTCTTTTCTTACTTCTCCATTCTTTAAGCTGTACATTCTTATTTTTCTTACTATTGCCCTTAATGTATTCATTTGTGTTGTTCTGAGTAACTATTTAGTTTTTCTGCTTTTTTCTGTTTTATACACTGATATAGATGCTATTGCAGTTTTATAAATGCTTATTGTACTTTCAGTGTTCAAATATTTATTCTTTCAAATTTTATCTGGAAAATAACCTGATATTTCTTCCGCCCTGCAATCTTGATATATAGCTTCTTCAATTATATTTCGACAACTATATTCAAAGAATCTGTAAGGTGAAAATTAGCAATCAAAGGCAAAATTACTGAGCAAGAAATCCGGTTTAAATAATGTACATAAAATTTGTAAAAGAAAGTAACATTGGAATGAAAATGTTTGCAGAGCAGAGGAAACAAGATTGCTTAAAATAGCACGATAACAATGATCATTCTCTGTCCTAGCTAAACAAACAGCTTCATCTGAATAAAGAACTGTGTTAAGCTTTATATTTAGCAATACATACCGTTTAAGACTTTTCAAATTATGTATATCACATCCATAATAAAACTAAATAAAACTGGACTGAGAGAATCACCTGTCTTATGCCCTTCATGCATTCCACATCATTAGTTAAGTTTCCATTTAAACTTATTTTAGTTTTTGTGTACATATTTATATCTCTTATTAGTTCTATGATAGTTTTAGCTAACTTCTATTGATACATAATTCTAAAACATCATAGTCTCATCCGATCGATTGCTTTGGTTAAATCCTCAAGGCACAATAACTACTGTTGAGGATGATTTATTAGTTGATGAATAAGAACACCGTCAATGTGTGTAGGTGTCGGATCATCCCAGCTGCTGCCGCGCGAGAAGGGAGGTTTAAGGATTTTAATACCTCTGGGAAAAGGCGACGAAGTGCAAAATAACTGGTTGATGGAGGCTGGCGACTACCTGCCGAAACAGTTCACGTGGGGTAGGGTAGGGAGTGGCTTTATTCACCCCTTCCTTCTTCCAGGTGACAGGCAGCAGACTACGATGAGACACTGTCAGCACTCAAGCGTAAAAGCATCCGCTTTTTTTATAAGTGGAGGGGAAAAATATTGATCTACCCCAGATCTTACGGAGGTGTAAGGCAAAGAAACCGATCCGAAACTACCCATGGCTTCTTCGGTGTAATGAAATTCCGTAAGGCCGCCAGTCTTCGAGAAGCCCTAGCGATTACATTGACGTTAAAGAAGCCTGTGCTCAGTGAATCTGGAAATTCAATCATTGACGTTACGGATATGGTTCTTCTTGTGGACTGCTGTCTCCTATACCGTATTGCAGTAATCTGCCTATAAAGTAAATATAAACATTTTCACGTAATTTTCCATTTCGGTTGAATGATTGATGATAACGTATATAATGGGCTACCCTGGAGCCAAAAATCCAAAATTTTAAAATTGTCGTGTGTACCTTTTCACGCAAGAACGGCCGGACGAATGGTGAAACTTAGTATTTAACATACATGAGGCCCCGCTTACAGAATAGTCTATATCTTATTTTAATTACTTTTCCACAATGGAGGTTCTAATGAGGAGTGCAATGAGAAAATTGAAATATCCCGCCTTTTATTGAATTTTATTAAAGCAGTTACATAACTGAAATGTTAAAACGATTCTGAAAAACATATGCACAACATTTCAATAGGGAGAATATTTAAGAACATGAATATTGGCTAGCATTATTCAGGTTCATAATTCAGTTACCACGGGAAAAATTTCCGAACTCACTGTTTTAATTTCTGTTAACATCCTAGAAAAAAGCACTTGTATTATGTACCTATTTTCAAAATACGCGCGAAGTACGTCACTCGAAGGGTGGCGGGTGAGAGAGGGAGACCGGGAAAGAATAGAGAGAGAAAGGTTAGAGAGACTGAGAGGGAATGAGAAACTTTTGCAGTGAAACAGAGGAGGAGAGAGAATGTGAAAGGGTGTGGGAAGTGGAGAGAGAGAGAGAGAGAGAGAGATTGAGAAAGGTGGTGAAAGGGAGGGGGGTAAGACTGTAAGAGACAGAGCAACAGAGAGGCAGAAAGACCGAAAGGGTAGAATGACAGAGTAGATGAAGATAAAAGGAGAGAGAGCATTCCACACAAAATTTGCTATCGAGGTTTCAGCGGAAATACATGTTTTGAGGTCCAATTAATAAAAATATTTTTAGAAAGAGGTGTACGCAGGTGTGTGTGGCTATGGATGTGCGTGCGTATGCATATATGTATGTGTGTGTGTGTGAGAGAGAGAGAGAGGGGGAGAGAGGGAGAAAGAGAACAGCATGGCCCGAAAAAGAGAAGTCGGATAAATACCAACTTGGATTTAAGTTCAGCATCTTTCAAGGTTGCAATATAAACATTGTTAAGAAAATCCTCCCCATCCAAAATTCTTTACTTGGAAAATATTTTCTAGTACTTTTTCTCAATACTGTTTCAACTATTTTGAATAAAATACCAAATGCTTAAGATATTTATGTGGCAAATAAACTGCTGCGAATAGAAAGTGAAGTTACCTTCATTCTAAATGAATTTTGTATATTTGTATATAGCTTTAACTATAAGAGATGGATAAAAACTTGCCACACAAAATCTAAGTCACTATTCGTTTGTTTTTCATGGTAAAACAAAGATTGAAATTTCAAAGTCAGCATATAGTGGTCCTTTTCTTTAAGATATGACTATCGCTTCGGCCTTCGTATCCCCTTGTGCCTACAACTAGATTGTAATGATACCATTTCTGCAAACGCTTATCTCAGGTTTACTTGAAGTAGACAGATTATAAGCTTTCATAAGAATAGTTTGTAGAAGAGTAGGAAAAAAAAGTCTTCTGAATGTCAGATTTTTTATATTACCGGAAACTAAACTCTGGAGAAGATACAACAGGTGTATGCAAACAAAATAACATATATGTTTAGTTAAATGCCCCACATTACCTAAATATGTTTTCAAGCACAAACTTGATTTGCTTGAAAGTTAGTATTCGGAGCTAGCAAAAATGTTCTCATTATTACATACATGTAATTTACCGAGGGAGATAGCTCCGCGGTAAGGGCCGCATTCGGGAGTTACCGAGTTCGATTCCCGGCGACCGCCCACTCTGACCTTGGGTTTTTCGTGGATTTCCCTGATCGGTAAGCAAATGCTGGGATGGTTTCTCATCTACACGATTTCCTTTTCATTATGTTTCCTTATCTTTCAGGTGTGCTTCTTGGTTTCGTGGCGTACGGTGGTGCCGGATAGATGGCGCGGATGTTTGCTCAAAGTAAAGAGTATTCTGTGGACACTAGAGGTCTGCTTGATCAATGGATCGTTCATTATTCTCTCTAGGGAGCTCCAGCAGTGGCACGGATCTTTTAGCCTGGAACCATTAGGAACTTCTGCGCGTCTCTGTGGCCTGTGCCTTCTTTGGTTCCTTCACTTCACCCCTTACTCCTGTGGGATGGTGCCACAATAGATGTATGTAGGTCGCAGTGCGTGAGGTGTCCCCCTCCGTTGTATAATTTACACCTATACATTTAATTTAGGTTTAAATGGAACTGACTGCTTGTTGTTCATATATAGCTATAGTTTTTTGAAAAACATGGAATTTCTCAAGAGTCTCTTTCATCAAGAACGTTTTAGTAGGTACTGATTTATTTTACCTTCATTTTGAGTACTTACACTTAAAAAAAACATTGTCTACTTTATATTTGATATAAATATTTTAAGTGGAGGTTATAGAGAAATTCTTATTCTTGAAGGCTCCTTAAGAGTAATGCTCAATGACGTGAGGAAACAGCAAAGAAATAAATAATTAGGGATTTGTGATCAAGTTTGCTAAAGCTGGAGGCTGTGAAAGTGCAAATGTTATATATTAATTATATTATAATTAAAACCAAGGCTGTATGCTAACCAGAAATTAGAAACCAGAAAAATTAAGGAGATATAAAGGAACTCTATATAGTTTGAAAGGAATTAGAAAGGTATATAGTATGAAAATCTGTATTGAAAACAAAAGTGGTGGTGTTTAAAGCAAATGGCAGTAATAACCAAAATGTTGATAATAAATCATAACAAAAAACAAGTTAATGAATTTTAGCATTTAATATTGCATTGCTTATGGACAGGATAGAGGCATTAAAACAGCTAAATAAGTTCCAACCATTAAATGGCACTATCAAAAAAGTTGCAGAGACGGACGCTTTGAAAGAAACACCAAAAATATGACAATTTTAGTTTTTCTTTATTATTCAGAAACTTGGGTGTTGGCAAAGATGGAGATTTTAATAGTTTCTGTACTACAAAATGAAATTTTTGAGGGACGTCGATGGTGACACTTTAAAAGATTATATAAGGAACCTTGATATTGTATCAGATTTAGGTTTTAGTCCGGTGACAGAACAATACTGGCTTATAGGAATAACTGGAACTGCCACACGTAAAATATGAAAGAAACTAGAATGTTCAAAAATGTATTTAATTATAGACTAAAAATGTAAACGTTGACGTAAAGGATGACTGGACCAGTGAAACCTCAACAGATCTAGCGCCTAATGCTTGAATGGAGATGACGATAATGATTAAGCCGACACATATCGATATTCAAATAAATGATATTTAAAACTTATGCTACATCGTTTGGATGTATTTTAACTTCCGTTTAAATTAGTAGCTAAACATTTACACATATAATGTTAGAGGTATGACCTTTTTTAAAAATATATTTTATATTAAATATTGGTCGATAATTTACACTTTACAGATACGGTAAAACAATTTAGAGGTAGAGTTTAATTTTGCTGTTCAGTATTACATTTCGCAAATTATTCCGAATCTTGAACAGAACAAAACAAATTTCATTGCCAGTTCTACTTGATGCATCTAAGTTTTGAACATCCGTAATTATCAGAATAATAAAAGAAGACACACGTAGGTATAGAAATCAAATGTGAAAGGTGCAACGAGTTTTCTTCTCTAAGACTTCCTCAAAGTGTCACTTTCCACCTTTTCGAAAGGGAATACGATATTCTTCTAACGCGGTCATCTTAATTTTACATGTGACACCTCAGGGCAAATTTCTGGTTATTTGGTTAGACGTTCCAAGTCCTTTGTTTTTTGTGTATAAACGTCCTCTGCCCATTTTCTGAAGGAACCTGAGGAACCAATAAAACCTGGCAACATGGTAGAGCTGCCTGCACAACTTGGTGGGGAGGGGCGGGCTGCTGGCCCGCTCATACCTGCGGCTGGGGCATTGGGTTACCTCGTAGCGCAAACTTTGGAACTTTGACCATGTACCTACTCTTTATTGTTACCTTTCGGCGTTAACTTTCGGTGTTTTTGTGCGCTCGATGACCTCTGCAGTTTCTCAGAAAATACTCAGAATTATTGGTTTACATGGTTAAGGCTTCTGTTGAACGTGGACAATAATCCCGGTTAAACGACGAGGGTATACATATATTTTTCTTTCTTTCCCTTCTGATGTTAAATTCACATGAATTTCTCTACCCACTTTAGTTTATTTGTATAAACAAAAGCTTATTTTTCTATTATCATTTTAGTTGAGTTAAGAACTTGCAGAAATGGTTTATTTACACATTTCGTTTAGGTACAAGGTACTAGAGGCTGAAGTGATAAAAAGTGGGTTGCTTAATAGTGACTTTGAAAGTTCATACTGTTTTCATGACATTACAGAAACAAAAGAGTGGCGAATTAACGCTTAAAAACTGTTGGAAAACTTAAACCAATAACACAAACATCTCGAAAATGGCTGTTAATGCAACAGAAATTCAGTATTTTTAAAACTGAACCAATATTTTAGTGTTATAACTATAGTGTTATTATCACTAGTGAATTATTAGATGTTTTTCTTCAAGACTAGTCTTCTTGGAGTAATCATATTGTTACTTTCTCTATTACGTACTTAGAGTAAGTAGAGAAAGTATTTTATTTCACCCAAAAAATCGATAACGAGATTTCACCGGAAATACATGTTTTGAGGCCTCTGAATAAAAAAAAAGATTATTTTAAAAGGCGAGCTTTTAAAGTAAATACCGTTTTAATATTTTACCGCTGCAGTTCACGATTTTGAGTATCCACGATCACCTTGTCCATTCATTAGGAAGCCAGTCACAGCTGTGAGCGATCGTCACTTTGTGTTTTCTTATTTTTAGAGCGTTTCGAAATGTTCAAAACAATCGAACAACTGGCCGGTTGAAGTGATTCGAGAGAAATGTTATACCAGTAAACTTTCATCGTCAACTGTTTAAGATTTATAGGGAATCAATATGAGTAACAATGCCCGGCCACACACAGCCAGACAAACTCAAGATCCGATCGCATCATTTGGTTGGGAACAATTCGATTACCTGCCCTACAGTCACCCAGTTTTCATCTGAAGACATTCCTTGGTGGAAAACAATTAAACGACGACGATGTGAAGTAAGAAGTGCAGACTTGGCTTTCATCACAGGCGGCACCATTCTTTGACGAAGGCATACAAAAACCGTTTCCCGTTACGACAAGCACCTGAATAACGGCGGTGATTGTGGAGAAGTAGTGTGAGGTGTAAGGTAATGAATGATTACAAGTATTTGGAAAATAATGTTCTGTTATTTGTTTTTTAATTATCGGTTCTTCCTTAAAAAACATGCCTCGTAGGAAAAGGTTCCTGTGCGCCTTTCTGTCTTTGTGTCTGTGAACAACATAACTCAAAAACCAAGGTTGGTTTATTACCAAACTTGGTATTTATATTCAGATCTTCCCAAGGATTAGCCCCGAAGATTTAGGAGAAAATTTCCCTACCGCAAAGTACTCTTTATATGCAAAATTTTTCGAGACTTTTTATTACCTCAAATATGGCTGTAACGATTTTGATTAAAATACCACATGTTTAAGCTATCTTCATTACAAGTAAAATGTATATCTCGATTTTTCTGGGAATATCCTGTAAAGTCTTATTTAGTTTTAATTCTTTTATATAATTAGTAAACCGTAAGAGGTAGAGAAATTCTTACTTCACAAAAAATGTAGATCTCGTTAACGTACACAATTTATGTCGACTAATTTTTTTTGCGGCATTAACCATTTCCGAAATTTGTTTGTTATTAGTTTTAATTCTCAAATAGTTTGTACTATTCTCAACTGCAATTAGCTATTTTTATTCCTTCCTTCCTTTCTTTCTTTCTTTCTTTCTTTCTTTCTTTCTATCGTTATTTATTTTTGTGTGCATGCAAAGAGAAGAGAATTTCAAAGGCATCACATAGCAATTTTGAAAGTATTTGGATATCGCTTTAGTACTATATTCTTCTTGTACCTACAACGAAATGTGTAAATAAGTAGTAAGGATTTATCTGCATTAAGAAGAATGCAATTTGGAAGAATAACTTAGGAAGAGTGAGTAGAGAATGTCATGTGAATGCAACACATATTTTTCATGGTTAAAAGTTGAGAAACAATATACACTTTGTGCGCGTGTTATTAAAAATAATGAAATAATATATAGAATAGCGAGAGATCAGAGACTTAATCAGCACAAGCATGCTCTTTATGGATTAGAGAAATACACTATTACAAAAACAGAAATTAGTATTATATGGCGTAAGCTTCCATGACTATCTGTAATTAAAATATTTTACAGCTTTAGTCATGCCTTAAGGATTAAGAAACTTCAAAGTTTCTCTCCTCCTCAGGAATTTAAGGCATCAGGACATAAGGCGTCAGAGCCTGAAGAGGAGAGATGCAATTCTGTAGAAACGTTGGATTTTATTAGTCCTTAATACGTCACTTAAGCTGTATTATATTTAATTTAAAATTTGTATCATTCATCCTCAACATTTGTACAATGTGCGTTAATATGCAAATAGAAAGATTGAAACTTAAGGTGAAGGAAAGTGTATAATTCTAAACGGATAATACACAATATCTATGATATTATTTCTGTTATATAAACACTCGGCTCAAAGGGTTGCTTTGCATGGTAATGAAATATAAAATGAAGCTTAGAAATAATTACCAAGTGTTTGTTGATGAACGGAAATAACAACCTTGTTTAATAGCGGAATCCACAAAAAGCATTTAAACATATATGCATGCTTGTAAGTACTTAAGCAAGGAAAACTACTTCACACACATGATATAAGACGAGAATGTTCCTAATCCTAGTGATGATGAGTTGCCAATGTAAAAACATGTAAAATATACGCGCTAACTTGCAGAGGCTTAAAACTTTCAATTACCTTTCATGCAAGGAGAGAAGCACGCTCTTACAAAAAGGTCTATATCAGTGACACTAATTAGCAAGTGAGTGCTTGGTTGAAAGTCGTAAATTAGAGACGCCATAACAGAACTGGTTGAGTTTCTCCGTTTATGACTCTTAGTGCTCCGAACTAGCCTATTTTAAGGAGAAACCATTTGTATGATAAATATCTAGAGGTGTAAGATCACTTATGGCCGTCACTTTCATCTCCACCTCTTCCTCGTCTTTATCGCGCTTTCGTTCCTCTTGTGATTCTGCATCAATTCGTATCGTAATCTCTTCTTCAGCATATTGTTGTTTTCCTCCTATGTAAACGACGTTCATTCTCTGTCTTATTAGTCACAAATAAACTGCGATAATACCGAAGGAGTTGACTCCGCGGTTACGTGCGAGTCCCACATTCGGGAGGTCGCGGTTCGATTTTCTCAACTGCCCACTCTGACCTTGGGTGTTTCGTAGTTTTCTCTGGTCGGTAGGTGAATGTTGGGATGGTTTCTCTTCTACCACGACTTCCTTTCTATTCCTTTTCCTTTTGTGAGGCGATACCGACAGATAGCGCGGAAAGTTTCTCCAAGGAAAAAGTATCTCCCGTGGGTACTAGAGGGTTGACTGGTTCGATGGGTCGTTCATTGCCCTCTCTGGATAGCTCCAGTAGTGGGACGGTCCTTCCAGCCAGTAACTGTTAAGGATTTCGGCGCATCTCTGTGACCTGTCTGCCTATGGCCTATTGCCTCCTGTGGTTCCTTTACTTCATCCCTTACTCCTGGGGGTAGCCGCAACAGATCTCGCGTAGGTTGCACTATGCCAGGCGTTCCTCTCCATTGTATACTCTATACCCTAAACTGCGATAATTACACATAAAATAAATTTCAGTATCTGGTGGTATATGTAATTATGAGAACTCTTAAGGGAAAAAGAACAGGGTGAAAATAACGCTTAAATTTTGTAAAACTTTAATGTAATTTTATGAGCAGATAATTGGAGCACGAATCCCACTACTCCAAAAAAAGACAAGTATGACGGAAACGGCAGAAATAAAATTTCTATGACATGTTGCCGGTTATACCTTTATACCTCAGATCATAAATTACATATAAACAATAGAAGGATATCATTCTACATTTTACAAACTTTAACATAAAGTGATATCAGTTACTGGCAAGTGTAAGCTTTTACCAAGACATCATTGTACATTTTGGGAGACTGAGTTGAGACAATTTTCAGCTCCCATAACAGGACTATCAACCTAAAATTACCACAACGTAATTAATTGAATCTTCAGTCTGATTCTACCTTTCCATTAGCCCAAGAATTTGCAATAAATTGGACGAAGTAATAAATAATGAGTTTGTACAGTAAGAAATGGAGAAAACTTTATAAACATATTTTCATTTTAAGAGAATTGGTAAGGTTGAATTACGAAAATGATTGAAGTATTATTTCTAAGATAGTGAGAATTATCTTTAAAAAAAGAAAGGATTATGCATCGAACGACTTGCATGTGATCGAAAGTCCCTATATCATGAAATTATCGAATACAAACTCTTCAGATTGTTCGGTATGAAACGCATGACCACTGGAAAAATGTGTAAAAATTAGCGGTATAATGAAAAAAAATTTCCAATGCTTATTCAACTATGTACACGCTTCAGTACATTCTCATAAACCGGTTTTCCGTTGACCATAAAAATAGACATACATGCAGACTTAGCTATCCAAAAATTAAATATTTAAATTAGTTGTATATGCAATGCTACTAAGTCTGTTTTAACAGTCTGCAAAACCTGAAAACATTTTATTTATAATAATTGTGAACTTTTTTATTCACTTGGGGAAAACCGTTTCCATGAGTTTTAGTTGACATAATCGATATAAGTGACTAAGAAAATCCAGTCAATCATTTTATGGAACAGTGTTTACAAATCTATTTTGCATTTTATAGGGATAACTATTTATTGCAGCCACGCCAACCTTTGTAAATCTTCGCTACTTAGGCATTAACTTGGATAGATTAGTTTCAAGATTGCTTGGGTACCATTCCTCCTGCTCAGCCAATGAGTCATTCTTTTCTTCATAATTACCTGTTTTTGATTGAGAATACTTTCGTGTTGAGATACACTTTAACCGGTTTCAGCGTTTTTGTTTTTCTTCGTTTTACTGTATATTCTGTTTAAAAACATTAACCAAAGTTATATTATTTTTTTATTGTTTACTTTATTACATAAATCAAATTAGTGATATTTCTGTGCTAAATTAATAATAATTAACTGATAACTCATAAGTAACTTCTATATGTTAGTTTATCATGAAATATTATTAGGTAACTCTTAAAGATCTGTTTAGTTGCAATGAAGTATTTTATTATGTGATTCCAGAAGTCAAGATATTAGCATTTTGAAAATACAGACAATTATTTTTCTCTTTCACAAAAGAACTTTACTTATAGTTTACCTCTAAACTGAGCCTTATTTGATCAGAAGTGCTGCGGTTAAAATTTTTAACAGAGGGTGACATTATAATTTACGTATTAGCAAATACCTGATAGATTGAAACTCAAAATGTTTTAAGGGAAGGGGCTTGCTACAATACCTCTCAGCACTTCGCAAGATTTTTATAGTGCGAATAAATATTATAAATCAAAGAGTTATGAACTAATACCAACTATTCAGTTTGTTATGTGTATGAACTCACATTTATAACGACTTTTTAATCAGTTATATACTTAATAGTTTAAAAGCCTAACTTTGTATTTGTTGTTTGATGGACTTTAAAGAAACCTTTTTTAATGGAATGACTTTTCATTATAACTTAATTTAAATCATAACCAGATATTAACAAAATACGAACGAGCTCTTTCTGTTAGAACTGAAGAGTATCAAAATGGCAATATTTATTAGTATGAAGGATGAAATAGCTAACTGGAGTTCGGATAATACATATACATAATGCTTTCAATCCCTCAGTTGTATTAATAAGAGCGGGTAAGAAGCTTCAATTTTCATATCTGTGAGACATTATACCACGGAAGTAGGCTACTGACGCAGTTATCACCCCAACAGAGAACGCCGTCTGCTTATGCACCCGCTGAGCCAAAATTGTTCTGCAGTGAAGCATACATGTATAGGAGACATGCCACACCTTCGCGCTTCTTTAAAGTGTCAAAAGTTACGCTCGTATCATTATCGGTGAAATTACGTTAGGTTTCTGGAATAAAGAGGTGAAAGCAGTTACCTCTGGGTGTCAAAATTTATTTATAACACGATACGTAGCATAATTTTGTGCATTAAAAAAAACAATTTTACGCTCAAACAGTTGAGTACCTCCTTCTACTGTTTCAATTAACATCTATCAAGGCCGGTTTTCTTTTTAATTTAATCTTAAGTATTTTAATGCCTTAAATATCTCTTCTTAATTTATTATTTATTTTTTAGCAGAAGTCTTTGAGGGTATGAAATAATTAACATTCTTGGTTTTATATATCCAGTTCTTTTTAGACTGTAATTACGCTTTCTCTCTGTATTGAAGTACATGAGAAAGTACAATTTTAGACCGCATATAGGACATGAAAATTTAAATACATTCTAAGTGTAGGTTTTAATTCTTATTACTTCTTCACATCTGATTGTTTACAACATTTTCTACGAAAGTAAAAAATAATGCAAGTATTTGAGTCAATTTATGATGCAAAAACAAGTATTTTTAAATACTTGATAGCTAAAATGATATGTGCCTGTATGTTAACAAATAAAATGTATAATGTATTTTATTTTATACCTGTCTATCTTTCTATCCATACATTTGTACGCACAAAACAATTCACGAACTGCAGGAAGTATGGGTTTTGAATGTCATGAGTAAGAGTTTGAAGAAAATATGTTGATACACTTCATAGTTTATTCACTTCGGTACAATAATAGAGAGGAGGCTACATTTTGAGAATGTGCAGTACAGTAGAATTATGAAATTATTTTGGTCCACCACAAGGTAACCAATATATAAGAAGATCCAGAGACCAAAGCGGAGAACTTGACATCAAACGTTATAGAGTTCGTCCCACAGAAATTATTTTTAAAAAATCAATTAAATTGTTTAATTCTTTTCCCCGAATGTTATATATAAAAGTTGTATTTAAAGATGTTTCCCTTCGTTACTTCACGATTCAGTTCATGGAGAATTAAAAGGACAATATACTCAGTAGTCAGAATTGTCAATTTTTATGTATTGGTTTTAAAATAAAACTACATAAACATTTACGGTAATAAAATAAACTAAAATGAAATGAAAGCTTTAATCCAAAACATTTTAAGTATATTCATCCAAAATGTAGTGAATAATACCAAACTAAATTCAGTGTAATGTTTCTAGCTTATGCTTAGAGCTCCTTTATGAATACAAATTCTGCAGTTCTTATTGGGTTAGTCTGACACGGAATGGATGTAATCTTATGCACTTTGGCAACGCTGCACAAAGGGAATACTTAAGAGAGGGTGCTCGGGCCCATACCTATTCCGTTAGTCGCTCCAGGCACAGAACCTTGCACGAAATCGTCCTCATTGTCATAAAGTTTTCTTTTACACGCCAGGTTCGTGCCAAATTCCTGGCCATTAATCAAGGAAATTTTTGGGATACTCCTATAGCTACGTAAATGGGAGGCATCACCTATCTCATGCTTATTATGTTGAAACACCGTTGTTAAACGGCGTTCGTACCGGGTGAGTTTTGAATCGCCTCTAGTCAGCTGTGAAAGAAAAGGCTGCAATTTTGATAGCAAAGTACATTAAGTAAAAATCTGATGTATACCTTCCATAAAACCTTCTTTACCATTAATAATTCTACTTTATGTTATTCATGATTAGAGATAGGGAAGTTGTGAAAAGAAGCTTGTTAAAATTTGAAATTAATTTTCAAAGTATATGAAAAAATCAAAGAAAAATTATAAAATATTAATACTCCCAAAATCATATTTTTCCTAAACCTTCTAAAGCAACTTTTTGGTATACTTTTGGAAAACGTTCCTTTTATATTATTTTTGTCCTTGTTTAGTCTAGCGATACCAAATATAATACAATAAATCGAAATAATTTTATAGTCATTCAGCATTATGATACCCTTGCATTGAGATACCAAAATATATCACTGGTTACTTTGATTAGTTTCAATATACAAGTATATTTTATCAATATCTCTATGTTCAGGGGAGCTCGAATTCTAGTCTAGATTACAGTTACTTTAGTTCTCCATTACCCTGAGTAGACAAATATGAGGAATTCTAAGTTTAAATAACACAGTGATTTGAATTTTGATACATTACATTTATATAACCTACAATACAATTTGTCCGGTTAAAGCACGTTTAAACTTAAAGAGATAAAGAAAGAAACCGAGAAAAATATATTGAAAAAGTTGCACACTGTTAAGCTTTTTGTATGGGAAAACAAATTTATCCACATCAAATGAGTTTATTTATATCATGCTACAATTGGTGGCTTAAATTTTGCTGGTATTTCACCTTTGAGTGGCTTACTCGTATTATGGAAATTAGAGTACGATGGATTCTTTTCCATAAGTTAATAAAATTTGGGCCAACGGTTTTCTTGAAATGACCCTAGAAACTCAACGAATCCTATCCTACACACAGAAGTGCTGTGTGTACTATTGCTGGAATGCTATTTTAATGCAATATCGCAAAAGTCGAGCTTGCGGCTAATCGAAACATCAATAAGGGAGAAAAAATTAAATTAAATTGAGTTTTATTTATGAACACTCCTTGACTGCTGTGGCCCTTAGCGTCCCATTCTATATTGGGTGTGAAAGACCTGTAATTTTGCTCAGAGGTCTCTATCAGGCTTGAGGTTCTTTTACGTGCCGTAAATCTACAACACGGAACCACCACCATGCTAAGGATTTTTACGCCCAAAAATCCATCGTCCTCCACAGGGTTTGAACCCGCGACCTTGGGAACTAGAGGCTAGCTTTAATTTTCTAGGCTGCACACGCTACATACTGGGTAAACAGACTTAGAATACAAGTTGCAGGCATTTCATCAAATGTATGGAACAATAACAAAAATTTAAAAACCTAAAACGTATATTCCAGTTGAATTTTATAAAATAATGTTTATAATTAGCTAGCTATGTGTTGTAGTGACAGCTAGATCACGAACAAGAAAGATAAGCAAGAATTAAAACCCAAGGGATGAAATTTCTAGTAAAAGAAGTAACCAAAAGATATAAGAAAAAGAAATTAAATTACATGAAAGGAATTAAATGATAAAATGCAGACGAATAGAAACACCTGAATAGATCACTTGAAATGCAAGCTTCGTGGAGTATTCTACTTTTTCTTTGTATTTTGAACCAAGAGAAAAGAGAAATTTGGGCAAGCCTAAAAAAGATGGAAAGCCAATTACTCTGTGGAACTGCAATGCGGCATAAATACTAATGCATAATGATTATGATTATATACCTAGTAATATAGATAATTTTAATGTAGAGATGTGTAGACCTTTCAGTCTTCTGTGGTATATTAACCAAATGTCTACAGCACCTTCGAAGGCCAGTATATTTAATGATGATGCATTCGTTGACATAGACGTCTTGTATCGGTGCAAAAGACTTTCAGCAATGGAGTTTAAATGTATATAGTTAGGCCTGTTTTTGTGTTCCTCCTTTGCTCTCTTTAGCTTTGTTTCAATGTCGAGCGCTGTAGAAGCCGTTTTCATCATCCCGTCATAAACTGTTTGTTTGGTGAAACATCATTCATCCGATGTTGGACTATCAGATTTGTCTTGACACTTCCTTATTGCTTCATAGGACCGTGTATAGCAGGCGCTGCTCCACAAGATCGGCGAGGGGATTAGCTCGGCAGAAACCTGCTTTACCACCCACTTAATCTATCAAAACACTACTTTGAAATCAATTACTCCGTAATGTAAACGAACTTATTCTATAGTGCACTTTAGGGTTTTCCGTTCATGCTAGCTGTGATGCTGTTTCTAATCTCAGAGCTACGTGGTAAATTCGAGAACTTCAAGTAGTGACAACATAGACGATATGTGAAAATCATCAACATGTACCTCCAAAGTAATTCTGACAGTGTTCTAGGCATGTGGCAGCGTATGGTTAGCGTCTGTCCATTCTTTTCTCTGGAGAGCAGAATTCATTCCCAATACATAATCCGAAGAATGTGCTTGTAATCATAAGTATTTTTTCTAGTGAGTAAGAAATACATTCCATATCTTTAGTGCCAATATAGACCACTCTCATAGCTCTTATAGAAACGTAAACAATGCATGTAATTAAAAGATATTCCAAAGAAATGTGACCAATAGAATTTCTGATTTTAAAATCCTTCACGAGAATTCAACATTAAGAACAAATCACGACGTTGAAGATGTCATTTAAGCGGACAGGTACTCTGAAATGGTCAAAAATCACATTAATAGGCACTACTAAATTCTCTATTATTTCCAGTTTCAAAAAATATATAGTTTTTGGGGGTTAAGAGGGTTTTAAGACCTTTAAATATCATTTAAATGCTAGTCTGCATTTATTTAAAGCTGTCATTCTAGAACATTTTTGTATCAACAACAAACAATTATATCATGCCTAGCGAGCAGTTCAGCAATTAACAAAAGAGGCCAGGACCAAGAGAAGGCAGTCAGAAAAGCTGAAACAATCTAGGAATGAAGGTGCAGATGATTATGGCCCTGGTATGTACTGAAGTGTGTCAGAATTTTAATGTTCAAACTTTAAATTCAGTTTTCTCAAAAAAATCATTTTTGGATACTTATGTACCTTTTTCTCAGAAAGTATAAGAGGTAGAGAACTGAAATTGTAGTATATGTATAAAACATATAGTCAAACTTTCTGAACGACAATCACAATTTTATAATGTATAGTAGTGATATTAAGAAAGCAACAACATTGCAAATTTTCCACATTTTTACTTTTTTACGTTGTAAACAATTTTTTTTCAATTTATAGTGAACTGATATACATAACTAAATAATTGCGGTTCATAAGATAGCTGATTATACTAAGAAAAAACATGAAAAAGTATGATTCTGTATTGCAAGTAGTATCGGAGAAAAAGGTGCCTGAATTCACGTGTTTTAAGAGTCAATTTTGTTTTTTTTCTGCTAAATGAAATAATTTTTACGGACTCGACTACATAAACTATAAATGCAAACATCCACTTAAAATAATTTTCATGATTTATAGAATAATTCATATACAATTTCAGGAGAATCCATTGAGAAATTTAAGAGCAGTGGTAGTTTAACACGCTTACGGTTGTAATTTCCATTTGTTCAGACTACCTTGTCCCCTTAAGTGGACTTCAAAGTATTAGTGCATTTCGCAGAAAATACTTCATGGTATACATCGTCTTTCATAGACCTGGAAGATGGTGTACAACATAGATAGTTTATTTCTTTTTAAGAAGCAACATCTTTTTCCGAATAAAACAGCATAACGGTAGCGCTTTAATTGAAAGCTTCTCGCATTCGTAAAGAAAATTAAGTTTGAACCTCCCCTCCAAAGGCTTCTAGTCCTGTATTCCAATGAAACCATTCTGAACGATTTTTGAAACACTTGGTCTTAAATCAGAACATAGAAGACTGCAAAATTACAAGCTTTGTTCCAAAAAAGTCATACAATGCATGAAAAACAAAAGTGTTCGTAGAATGCGCGGAGAAGAAAAGACTTTGTTTGACAAAGCTGAGTGAGCGTAGAACTTGAGATTCCCCAAGAAAAGTAGCCTCCCGTGGATGGATTAATGCTTATTCTGAGCAAATTAAATCAAAACACATTACAGGATTACATTAAAAATAAACACAATGTAACTAAATAGAAATCCCAATACTTGGTATTTCTCTCGTTTAATTTTCGCAAATCATCACTGTGCGAGTAATTAAAGTGTAGATAGAGGAGACAGGGAAGAATTGGCCACATACATACTTCTGTTTTAGACGTCTCTTTAATACAGTTTAAAATTTAATTTTAAAGCAGCAAGTTACTACTAAATGGCTGAGACGAACTTACGATGTCGTTGGAGTGAGTTGATAGTATAAACTAATTTTAACAAGAATGAATATGATACTAAACGTCATCGAAGGAAATAAGATTGTATACTTGGTAAAATTCTACGTAATCTCAAATCATACAATAACTGGAGTTAAGTTATCATTTTGCCAGAACGATCATAACCAGGCATAGGTATGTCCAAGTATTAAAGACAGGACGACGAAAGAAAATTAGGTTGAACTGTTACTGGACTTTACGCAGTGATGTCGCAGATAACAAACCATCCCAACCTTCGTACAGTCTGTCGGGATGTGCAGACCACTCACTGATCTGCCGTCAGTTAACCTTAGCCGCTTTTATTTAAGTTGTTTGTATTGATAATGGTTTGAGAGTAGCTAACTTGAGGTCAAGTGCTTGTATGTCTGATAATAACTAGCAAAACAAAATTAAAACCAATTTGGTCTTCTTATATAATATACATAATAAACCGAAACAAGTCGTATGTACTAATTAATTTACAATATTTACAAATTTAATTTATAATAAATAGTAATAAATTAAGTTACTAAATAGTTTCATGTTAGTTTCAATCTAATACGGAACTATTTAGTGTGAAAAGAAAGCTGTAAAATGATAAAATATTTTAATACAACTTAAGTGATGCTGGATCATATAGATAACTTATACTGCGTTACCATAAATCCTTCCCGTTACCGAATATATGTAGTTTGAAGTTTTAAAAATACGCAAGATAATTTGTTTAACTAATCTTAGTTGATGCAATGACTTATAGGAAGAGAGAATGGATGCTTATCACTACCGATTCTACCAGCAATAAGAAAACGAAGTACAATGCAAAATTTTATTTATCAAAATTAATTTAGTGCACAATCCAAACACACATTCTGTTATTGTAGAAGACAATGCACGATATGGCTAAACCATATAACTATGCTATTGAAAAAGAATTAAGTTGTTCAATGCCCTCTATGGTCAATTATCCCCTCTTTCAGCAACGAAAATATATTACTGAAAGCCTTAAGACATAGCTACGAGTATCCATGAAACGAGATAAGCCATTCTTGCAGAGGGCAATTAACGAAATCTTTCACCGAGATGTTGCTTTTGTCAAAGTTGCTGGAGAGGATCAGAACTTCTTTTCTATTCTACTTTTAATCTCTCTTCAAAGCTTAAAGACACTATGTGAAGCTACTTTGATACATAGGTAATAGCGTGGGGTGGAAGATGACTTTAGTTGCATGGTCACCTTCCTATGCCATTGGGATGTTTTACTGAGTTTATCGGAAGATGGAATTCAGTGATCTATGATTCCTCTTCTTTAGGAATCTCTCTCTATGTCTCTCTCTCTCTCACTCTCACTCTCACACACAGTCAATGAACCTTAGTTTCTTAATAGCTTTGCTGTACTATTTACTCTGAATTGGAACTTTTGGTTGTGGTGCTGAATACTGAATCCGATAGAAAAGCACGCAAAAAAGTAGTCAGATATGCCAGGATATGAATAGGAGCAATCTCGCTCAGTCAGATCTCTTTTGTTCATAAACCCCAGGCGGTAACCCTTTTTACTTTCTCCACCACGTTCCTAGTAGGTAGAAAAGATTTTGCATTCCAACCAAAAATTCGATATCGAGATTTCACCGGAAAAACATGTTTTAAGGTCCCTGAATCCAAAATTAAGCATTTTCAAAAATTTTCCATGTGCGTGTGTGTGAACAACAATGACTCAAAAAATAAAAGTAGGATAAATATCAAACTTGGTATTTAGGTTCATGACCTTCCAAAGATGCGACACGAGGATTTCCTAACTCCAAACTATCCATTACATAGATTTTTCGAATTTTTTTATTTTCTAAAAAATGGTTTTAATGATTTTTACTAAAATACCATATATTAAACATATTTATACATCAAATAAAATGTATATCTTGAATTTTAAGGAATAGGCTATGAAATTCCTCTTCATTCGGAAGGAATTTTGTATAATCTTGTATTACTGTAAATGTTAAAAAATAGGTGAAAACGTACTACACCAAAAATGTAGATCTCTTTAAAACACACAAATTATTTCAAATGAGTTTTATGGCTTAAACCAATTCTAAGTTATCCGTTATTAATGGTTCGAATTGTTCATTAGTTGGTCATGGTCTTAAAGCCCTATCTTAAAGCCCTAAAGCCCTTGTGTCTCGCGATTGCATGGAAGCACAACGAAATTTTAAGGCTAGCATAAAGCATCCGACTTAAACATTTGACTATCATTATTTGGTTTATTTGGACTGAAATGTAGTACATGGACAGAAAAATAAGCTTTAAGGAACACTGGGACTGAGTTTTTCGGTGAAATGACAGAAATTTCGATTGTTTAATTATATATTAAACATGTTCTATAGAACCTGTGAATCATTTTGGCCAAACATTTTCTCACGATCCGCCATTTTTAAAAGCACAACGATATGTATAAATCGCCCATCTGCTCGCTTTTGACTCCACTTGTCCCGCCTACTTTTCAATTCTGTATGTGTCTTGTCCTGTTTTACATTTTTGTTCACGAAATTTACCTCTTACATTTCTGTTGTGCTCTGATTTTAATTTGAACCTCACATGTGTTATCTAAAGATTCTAGCAGCATTTTGTGATTGTTTTATTCATTGGCTTACAAAAAATTAATTCATACTAAAAACAAGGAAAGATTTAGCAACAACTTCATAAAAACAAAAGCAATTATTTCTCTACACTAATAACATCAATTTCAATCAGATACTTATATTTATTTTCACTGTACTAAAGTATCACAAAGTTTCACTAGCATACTTCTCCAAATGTAAATGCGATAGGCAGTTTTGGAAAAGTTGTATTTTTTTGCTAATTAAAAACATTTAACTGCATTAGCTGAGAATTTTTTGACCTAGAGCTTTGAGATTATGCAGTCATTTATTTATTTATTTATTCATATAAATTGTGCCAATTTTTAAGTAAATAGCTTTAAAAACAAGAAAAATTAGAAAACAGTGCCAGCGTCCCTTAAACTCTGTGGGATCAAATACTCTCTGTGCTTTTTAAGGAGCTCTGTAGTGCCCTTCTGGTAACTAGAAGCGGATCTTGGAAAGTGTTGTGTAAGTTGCCGACTTGAGATTAGAAACAACGATCTTACCTTTTTGTACGATAGCACGTATATCAGAAATAATTTTTGTTAAGTTATTTTACGTGCTTTGCTACTGAAAGAGTTTCCCTGCAGAGGAAAGAATCACGAAGCGAGATAAAAGCCCTGTCACGTGTTTTTTTCCGAATATTTATGTCGGAAAGTAAATCCTGTTCAGAAAAACACTTAAATTGTGTAAAAGAAAATACATACTTCAATTTAGAGCAATTTGCGGCAGCAGGTTTAAGTCATTAAGAGAGTGGCAGGCAATTAAGACATCCCAGTGGAATACGATAATGGAAATTCCTGCAGATACCACAAAATTGTAACACTTAATACTTTCCGTTGACATGTCAACCAGAGATAAGAGATGAGAAGAAAAGGGACACTGGGAACGTCGCAGAATGTTCTTCATACAATGTGTTGCCACATTGTAACCTTAGGTCTTTAAAGGGTTCAAGGTTTTCAAATCGAGTCCTCCCGTGCTAAAACTTTCAACCGTCAGAATTAGAATGGACTTTTGAAGAAAAACGCAGTAAGAATGTACAAAAACCTTGAGATATTGTAGATTTATTCAAATTTTTAATAGTTAGAAGGCGGTAAGGCATTTAATAAACTAGAATCATCCAAAGAGACATTGTCGTAAGTCGTGGACCATCACTTTTCAGTGGTGAAACAGGTAAAACAGCAATTATAGGATTATAGCGGGACATAGTTTGCTTTGTTCTCATCTTGTGACCGTTATTTTTGCTTTGTGTACCATGTACATAGTAGCCAGGGAAGGTATTACATACCACCCACAAATTCGATACCGAGATTTTACCGGAAATACATGTTTTGAGGCAGTGTATGTGTGTGTGTGTGTTTGTGAACAGCATAACTCAAAACCGAAAAGTTGCATAAATACCTAACTTAGTATTTAGGTTCAATACCTTCCAAAGATGGGACACGAAGATTTTCAAGAAAGTTCACCCACCCAAATTACCCCTTACATGGAACATTTTTCAAAAGATTTTATTTTATAAAAAATGACCAACGATTTTTATTAAAGTGCTATACTTATATATTTATATGTCAAATAAAATGTATATCTTGAATTTTCTGGGAATAGATTATGAAGTCCCCTTCATTCGGAAGGACATTTATATAATCTTGCACAACTTGTAAACGTTAAGCGATAGACTAAAGCGTACTACACAAACAATTTAGATCTGTTTAAAACACATAATTTATTTCAATAATTTTTTTGTGTCATCAGCCATTTCCGTTCTCAATGGTTCGAATTCTTCAATACTTAGCCATTCTTTTCAAGTATTGACGATTTTCAGTTGTTTCTCGCGATTTCATGAAAGAGTATGGAAAGCGCAAAGCGTCCAGTTCTAAACATATTACTATCGCTATTCCCTTTGCTCTTATAACGAAATGTGTAATACAGCTATTTCCGGAAAGGTTTATCTCGATTAAAATGAAGTAGATAAGGAAATAAAAAAAAGCTTTCGAAAACATAAATTGTATACCTACTAATAAGCGATACAGGGTAGATAAAGTCTGTGAATGTAACGCATCAGATCTTTTTTAACTTGAGAGTCAATAGAAGAGATCATGGTTTCCTGTGATATAGCTATCAATCACTGAGACAGCTCTATGGCTTGTACCTACAAAGCCCAGGCCTGTGTACGCTTGGATTAGAAAAAGTGACCCATATAGGAACAGGGTGATTTTGGTTATGTTATACCAATGGACCAACCGCGCCGTATTTCAAGTGTGTGGATATCCCTTCGTGCGTTAAAGGAGTTGCAGAACTCAACGGGGCAACTCCAAGTAAACACAGGTCAGCGGGAAACTGGCGAATTTCGTGGGCTAGCTTGTTTGTTTGTTTTATTCTTAGGTTCCATTTATACACGCTTTTAATTACTATGGTCTTATCAACAGCCTTTCTTTTGGAACATATTATTGCCTATAGGCAATTGAGTTAACTCGTATTCGCTCGTCTTTGGGTTTCTAGTAAGCTTTGTGGTTTAATCATTAGACCTCCCCCCCCCCGCCACACGCACACACTTTTATACTCTTGTTCATACTTTCAGACTCTGGGGAGGATAGAGAATAAACATGGCTATGGAGAAATTCCCATCCCCATCACGGAATTGAACCCGGGACCTCTCGATCAGCAGGCAGGTGCTCTACCGACTGAGCTACGGTGCCAGCTGAACTTCGTTCTACAACTCTTGCTTATACGCAAAGACGATGAGCGGATAGCGCTCATTGAAAGGCACTTGCCAGGCTTGGAATAGAGTGCACATCCCGTGATCATAGACAAGACGGATCCTTGCACTAGAGTGTACTGTCCGTGATATAGACAAAAATAAACCGAAAAGGTCTTAGAATACCTTTCACTTCAGTTACACAGGCTTTATTTTCGTGAGAATAAACTAACTTTTTAGACTGACAAAATAATTAAAAGTTCTTTATTTGACCTTTTCGTATCCGCCCATAGATATGTAAGTTGTGTTTACGCTATTGTTGTTTAACAGTACGAACTATAAGTAACATACATGAGAGCATGCAGTGTTTCATTGCAATTCTTTTTTGCTTGCTATTATAAACGTTATTGTTACTATTATTATCATCATAACGGTGTTATTATGCTGACTTCGCTCATTCAAAGGGTGTTCGAGATTTTACCCCTGTTAATCGATACGATTCCCCGTTCTGCAACTCTTTTAACGCCAGAAGGATTATCTGCACACGTCAAGTACGGCGCGGTTGGGCCACCTGGTATATAGTTTTGCCCTCTCGAAGGGACATATTTCTCTCCCTCCTTCTGCATATTTCAAGCCTTTCGATTGACAAATTACAAACCACTGCCAATGAGCTGGCTATATTTTTTTACGTGAAGGTTACCATTAAGTTAAATAACAGGCACCATAACATTAATACGAATAACGATAGTCCATTTATTAACGACGCTTTTAAATACAATGGCGTAACAATGGAAAAACAATAGTGATAATAATAATAATTATTGTTATTATTAATATTATTATTATTAGTATTATTATATTGATATACTGCTGTCTGAATGCTTATGGACTAAAGTGGAATTGAAATTGTCACATACATTGAAATAATAACCTCTTTTTTGATATCTTTTCCACTAACGGATTAAGTTCTTCCAGATATGTCACTCAATAAGTGTCCACGCTGCATGCGTGTTGGATAACGATAACTTTAAACTTTGCCTCCATGTCTGCATAAAGAAAGATTGAAGTACGCGCATATAATACTTATGTATTTTAACGATATAACTTATTTCTCATATCATGTAAATAATTTACAAATATAACTTATTTATCCCTCTTCCTCTGTAAGAACGAGTCGCTAATTGTATTACACTAGGTTAGTTCACCTCTAGTAGTTTACACCAGTCAGAATAGAATTCACTAAGACAGCCTAGCTATGAGTCCCCTCTCGTTTCATATCAAATGTAACATCGCTCATTGGTTTATTTTTGTTTCTGGGAATTTCACTCCAAGCAGTCGCAAGGCAGAAGCATTAGTGGAAGGAAAACACTATGAGAGCTAGGGAAACGAACCACTTTTCTGCGGCGCTAGTCGGAAACCGACCGTACAACTCTGGTAATCTATACAGCTTTGCCGATAGCTGTTGACAGAATCACGGCTGATAGATGAACGGGGTGGGAAGATACACAAGGTGCAACAATCTCATAACTCTAATAAAATGTCGTCATACGGTGGACACCATGATGTTACCTCAATATTTACTGCGGTGCATTCCACTTCGATGTTCCTAAGCCATGTAAATGTATGCACTTTCAATGTGACTCCATCGTTGTTGTTTTTCTTTGTCTTTTTTGCAGTATCGTAAACAATGTTTCAGAGGTGCAGTAGGTTTTTGTTGCTAATTTGCGTATTACTGTCTTTGCAATGGCGTCAGAGGAAAGCGATACTTTGTGCAAGCCTTGCACACATAGTCTCACACCCTCGACCATACCTTGTTGCTGCATTTGAACAAGTATGTACTTGGGCGAATAATGTAATAGAAGTGGATATAGGTGTAGGTAGGTTTTAAAAGAAAGAGACGGAATAAAAGTGGTGAAGGAGGGGTCCATGGGAGGAGGGGATTAAAAGGGGCAGCGCAAGGACCCCTACCGCTAAGACAGTCTTATATATGGCCTCAGTTCGAAAGCTTGTACGGTAGAGTGACAATATTTATAGCAGGCAACTTTTACAAGGCCTTCACAATGCATTGGACATTCAATAAAACCAGTCTCCTTGCTTGCATGCGTTGGCCTGGTGGACTCTGTATATACATAAAAGTTGGCTTTTGCCAAACTTGTAACTCCAACCAATGTAATGCGCTTCTTTAAACCCAAAACAATGTCACATCGGCATCTCCAGGTTTACAAACATTCAGCAAGATGTAATAACGGCTAATATTGTTGCATAGAACAATAAGGTACAAATGGAAAATATGTGGTAATACCGTTGGTGCCTACAGTGGTCTGAATAGATAACAATGACGGTGAAAAGTAGTGGTCTTATAATAATTCTAATGGGAAGGGCACAAATAGGGGACAAATATAATATTCAAATGTTTTATTAGGTGCATTCGCTACTGCAGGGCATCTATTATCGTTGCTCTTACTCGTCAAATTGCTTCAAGCATGATGTTAGATTTTATGTTAGCGAGCGTGATGGCTCAGGCGGTAACGTCTCCGAATGCGGGAGGTTGTGGGTTCAATTCCCGCGGCCGATCTTCCTGACCCGGGGTTATTTCGGAGTTTCCGGGTCGCTAGGCGAATGCTGGGAAGGATTCTTACATCCCCCGAATTTCCTGTCTCTCCATTTCACCTCCATTCTCATTTTACTTCACCCTTTATCTGCTTGTTCTCTTTCAAGGTTGCAAGTGTCGGCGGGGGAAAAGGATGCTCAGTATAAACTTTCGTGTCCCGGAAAGAGGGTGGTCTCTGGGTTCCGGGACCCCCAGGGGATGTGTAAACCCAGGAGGGGACTCGGCTGCACCAGTTGCCATCGAAAATCTGTAAATGGTAGCCACTCTTCCATCTGCCTGTCGTGCCTCCTAGTCTGGAGGCCTCTGCCTCCACTCTCCTCATCCCTCCCTCCTCCCGGGTACGCTCCGTCAGAGGTCCAGGTACAAAAGTCTGCATAGGTCGAGGTGCTAAGTCTCCTCCGCTCATATTCCTATCCTGCCCTATCCTAGATTTTATATTTATAAGTTTGGAGAAAATTTGTTGACACATTTAAAATTTGATAGAGATCGGTAAAAAAAATCAAGGGCGGTTTGGATGCACGGACTCTTAGAAACTTACATTTAAGCAAAGTATAGGGTACAACTTTTGTACACACGATTTCGAACAATATTTGCCTACACATTTCTAATTTGGATGAAACTGGTACAGAATTTAGGGTAGCCTCTGTGGTCAAGTGGGTAGCATTTTGACTGAAGCGGTAGAATTTTTCTTTGACGAGAATCATTTCCTATTCTCCGCAGAGTTCAAAGTATGAATGTAGTGTGTTTAATGTTAACATTTAGGAAATTAACGTTACGAAAACCTAAAGTTCAAGTCAAAGTTCCCGATATGATCACAGTAGTTAAAAGTGTCAGTACAAGTTAAAGAATAAGTAATATTAAGGATATTTTAGAAAGTCTCAAAATAAATAAAAAAGGACGAATTAACGAATTGACGTCGAAGCCGAATTTTTCAGGATACAGACTTTGTTAGCTAAAATAAACACTCCAATCATATATGTGTATAAATAAGTAATTTTCTGAAAATCTTTGGAAGGAGGTAAATACACTCTTTTATTTAATTATGCAATAACTGAAAGGGGGTTAAAACTCTTACGGACTCGTTACTCAGTCGGTATCTTCAAGATGTAATTAGTTGTGCATGCTCATTTCTTACCCCTTCTCTCTCTAGAAGACCGAATCACCCATCATATTACCTACATCGGTCTAGCTCACCTCAAGCTGTTTACACAAATGAGAATAGAGTTGATAAAAGAAGACACTTTTCGAGTCATTCTTCATTTCACATAGTATGTTGGTGTTAGGATTTGTCTCATGCCAGTCATAGAGAGGAATAATAAGAGCTGTGTGGAATCCTATTGTTGTATGAATTTGGAAACATTACGGAACAAGAAAAAGAAAAAAACTGAAAACACTTATGCGATCTAGGGGATTGGGACACATTTTTGTACCCAAGGTTATGCATTTAAATAGTTATCTGTCGCAGGGTTACTATTTTAGCCATTTTTCCTTCGGATATAGAGGCTTTGACTATTAGTCCCGCGGCAAATATATTTTATAACCCCTTCATCCGAAAGTTAGGTGATACAGGTTTATTTTTAAAAATTAGCATGTCCAACTTAGGTTACAATCTTGTATACAAGATCGAAGACAGTGATGACTGCATATTTGGCATTGGGTATAAACATTGCGTGAACATCACTGCAATCCTCTGCAGTGAGTGGTTGGGAGGATCTTAATTTCGAAGTCCAATTCTATTAAAATGTGTTTGCAAGCCTGCTGTACATAGCAAGTCCCTTATTTATTTTTCTTCTTTGTTTTCTTTTTCTTGATTTTTGTTTCACTCAATATTTGCTATTAATACAGCAAGGCATGGAAATGTCACTAATGTCTTCGATTGTCTCTTGGCAGTTTGTTGGGAGTATCTCTGATCAAACTGGTACTCTACCTCATCCCATCCGTTAAATTTGAAAGGAATACCTTGAGATCCAGCTCAGAATGGGGATAAGTCTGAGGTGCTGGCCGCATGGGTGTTGCTAACTACCAGTATATCACCTGTAAATCATAATCTCGCCACGTGAAGGAGAGGTGACTTACCTCCCACAGCGCAGGTCCATAATCAAGTACTGGATCTCACTGTTCACACACAGCAACTTGTGTGAGAGATGCCCAAGATAAATTGCTTAAATAGTCGCTGATAAATAAAATTACCTCTCGTGTCATTTGCCTCGCTGGTCTGCGTCCTTCCTCAAAGTAATTCTCCCACAGGTGAAACCTTCTTGACGTGACGTCATTAGGAATAGCACGTGACGAGCATTGGTGCAAGCATTTAGCTTTTTATCATTAGGTGACTAACAAAGCTTTTTTTTGTCCTGAAATAACCTCCATGACCTAAAGAAACATCAACCAACCTCTTTGACAGAAACAGACCATAAGAATCAGCGCGATTTTCCCAAAGTGAAACTAATTTGTACGTGCCACTCTTGCAAAATGTTAGTACTCGGAGGCGATGAAAGCCCTGGAGTTATGGTTATCATCAATCTTGACAGCGTTTGTTGGCGCATTTTATGTGGAAAAGAGAAGATATTAATGCCTGCCTTTAAACTTTCTAAGATAAGTAACGATGTGTTTGAGGAAACGAAATTGGACGTTGGATGAATAGAAACTGCTTGTAGAGAGATGCAATAGAAGCAATGGTAAAGCCAGAAAAATATGTCAATTTACGAAAATATTGAAACAAATGTTTCGTTTGCTGAGAAGAATGGTAAAATGAAAGGATGGCTAAACCTGGACCCGCTATTGGATATGAATCTATTATTGACTGGCAATGAACTTCAATATCTGCTGGTGCCATGTTGTTAACAACTATTTACATTGGTAGACATTCATTTTTTTGTACTATGGATGTTGATATACTTCCAGAGCCAAATGTCATGAAGAGCATCTTAAAGAAAGTGTTGGTATTAATAAAAATTTCCCAGCATAAGATTTTCTGATATTTCCAATCTCCCTGTTGTACTGATGTTTAGCTTATTTCAGTTTTTTTCACACTCAGTTTCTGGAGTATTAGTTGTTAAAAACTTCACCAAAACAGACATTGTTTTTCATCTATCTTTGATATGCTATTCCTTGCATTCCAAAGAGATTTTAATTCAACTTCTGTGAATAAATCACTAACTTTCTCTGAATACTAGTCTGCCGCACATCTATGAAGATCATTTCCCCGTTAAGTACACATGACACCAACATCCAAGAAATCGCTTTCTTCGTGGAAAGAACTATAGCAAACATATCTCCCAACAGTGTTTAGAGATTTGTTTTGCCATACAATCGCGAGAAACAACTGAAAATCGATGGACTTAGAATGAATGACAAGTATTTAACAATTCGAACCTGTAATAACGGATATCTTAGAAACGACGTATGCCACAAAAAACTTATTTGAAATAAATTCTGGTTTTAAAGAGACCTACATGTTTTGTGTGGTACGTTTTAGTCTATCGCTCAACGTTTACCAGATATCAAGATTATATAAAACTCCTTTCGAATGAAGTGGATGTCAAGACATGAATTTTATTTATGTAAATATCTTTAATATATGGTAATTTAACTAAAATCGATAATGCAATTTTTAGAAAATAAAAAATTTCTAATAATGTTTCATGTAAAGGGTAGTTTAGGATGAGGAGATTTTCTTGAAATCTTTGGAAGGTACTGAACCGAAATACCAAGTTAGGTATTTATCCGACTTTTCGTTTTTGAACTGTGCAGTTCATAGTCACTCACACACACACACACACGCACGCGCGCGCGCACATATGGACGTTGTTCTAAAAATGCATTTTTTAATTCACCGGGCCTCAAAACATGTATATCTAGTGAAATCTCGGTATCAATTTTGGGTGGAACAATACCTTCTCTACCTGCAATGTGCATAGGAGAAAGTAATACGCTTTAGTAACACTAATAAGCTATAGAGAGCATAGAAAGTCATGTGAACGTATCACATCAGACCTTTTTAAAATTTCCATGACCAGTCATCAGATTCGCCATGAGCCTCGTCTGCTTTCTACTTAATTTAAGGAATAAGCTCATGATTCTGCATCATTAGCTTTCCATATCTTGTTTCTGGATAGGCTCAGTATTTTATAAGCTGTCTTTGAATCCAGTCTAATAGATCTGTCCTTACCATTAATTTGGTAATACGCAAAACAGTGTGGACTAGTGGTACCGTGCTAGCCTCTAGTTCCCAAGGTCGAGGAGGGCGATGGATTTTTTCGGGCGTAAAAATCTTTAGCATGGCTTCCTTCGGAAGGGAAGTAAAGCTGTTGGTCCCGTGTCGTAGATTTACGGCATCTAAAAGAACCTCAAGCCTGACAAAGAGGCTTCTGAGCAAAATTACCGGTCTTTCACGCCCAATATGGAATGGGACGCTAAGAACTATAGTAGTTAAAGAGCGTCCATAAATAAAACTCAATTTCAATTTACGCAAAACAGATTATGGTCGTAAAATGGGATATGTGCGCCCATTTTAGCCAGCCTATCTGTATTTCCATTTCCAATTACCCCAGTGTGGCCAGGAACCCATGCTAGAGTAAGTCTATTGTATTCCCCTATCCTTTCCAAGGCTTCACGACATTCCTTAACGATGTGATGCTTCTGATAAAGTAAACATCAGTAATTTTATCTGTTTTCAAATCTCTGCCCCTTACTTTGTAGTTACTCCATATATTAATGAAATAGAAATAACTAAATTGCCATGCACTAAATCCGGAATTGGAGTTCCAAGCTGTGGTACCAAACTGCATCTTGTCCCATTTAAATCACAATACTAGTTCACACCTCAAATGCGTGAGAAAAGGGACTCAACAGAAAACATGGGATTTTTAAAAAACATTCTGTTAACTAAATAAGGCAAAATGGAATACATGCTAAGAATATTAATGAAGAGAAAACCGGAATTTATCCTCCGTAAAAGAACCGAGGGAAAAAATCTGATATGATACAGTCACCTGACCTCCTCTACCCTTTTTCGTTTATTGGGTATGCAAACTATTCGTACAAAAAATTATTTTTCTACCTATTACATTTTAATTCAAATAATCTTTTACAGGAATAGCTACATTACACATCTCGTTGTAGACACAAAGGAAACAACCATACTCAAATGTTTAAGAACCGGACGCTATATGCTAGCCTTAAAGTTCCATACTGTTTCTATGCAGCCGCGAGAAACAACTGAATGTTGATGACAGGAATTTAGGAGATCACCAAGAAATGAACAATTCGAACCTTTAATAACGGATATCTCAGAAATATCTAACGCCATAAAACAACTTATTTGAAATAAATTGTACGTTTTAAAGAGATCTACATCTTTTGCGTAGTGCGCTTTCGTCTATCGTTTAACATTTACCAGTTATACAAGATTATACAAAATGTCTTCCGAATGAAGTGGACTTCACAGGTTATTCTTAGAGAATTAAAGATATACATCTTATTTGTCATATAAATATCTTTAATATGGTATTTTAACCAATATCGTTAGTCATTTTTTATAAAATCAAACATGTCGAAAAATGTTTCATGAAAAGTGTAGCTTGGGGGCGAGAGATTTTGCTGAAAATCTTAGTGTTGTATCTTTGGAAATTGTTGAACCTAAATGCATTGTTTTGTATTTATCCAGCTTTTTGTGTTTGAGTTATGCTGTTCACATACACACACACTCACACACGGACGTTTTTATAATTTTATTTTATTCGAGGGACAATTTCGAAATCGGATTTTTGGGTGGAATACAACACCTTTTCTACCCACTATGTACGTGGTAGATAAAGTGAAAAGACGTTCAAAGAGAGTTGAAGAAAATCGCTAGCAGAGAAAGAGGGACAAATGCAGCTCAGTATTTCGGTATCTTTTGTTCCTTCACCAAAAATCATTTTAGGTCACCGACAAGCAACATGATTTACTCATAGTGACTTAGTCATAATACTCAATTGATCTAATGAAATCAAATGTCTCTTGTAATACCATATCTCATATGTGATATCTCATGTTAAAGCGGTTTAAAGCTAACATAATGCATGAAGTAAATTTTGATATATTACATTCATATGACATTCTTCACCCAAATATTTTGGTATATTTTTATGTTTGCTACAAACTGTTCTTACAAAACTTATTGTCTATCTTGTTCAAGTTATTCGAGATAAACATTTGCAGAAATACCTTCATCACAAGAAGAATTCCAAGACAAATATCTGAGTGGATTACATCAAAAAGAAGAAAAACAGATCGTCCCAGAATTACCTGGAGGAGTGTAATACAGCAGACAATGGAAATTAGAGGGTTGGAGGTGGAAGAATAGAGAAATTAAGAATTGCATAGGAAAACCGGAAGGCGACGGAAACCGTTGCGTAATTGTGTATATTGCTACAAATTTCTTTATGTGAATATGTAGGATAAGGAAGGTTGAAGCGAATGCCAAATCTTTAAATCTTGGTCACTATAAGCTGGCTTTGAAGTTCCATATTCCTTGCACTACATCACAAAAAATCTGATGTGTTACGCTCACATGACTTTCTCTACTCTTGTACAAACTATTTTTACAAACGCTTATTCTCCATTTACTTCATGTTAATCGAGATGTTAATCTTATTGCTAATTTTCTTGTAGATGCAAGGTGAATATGGTAGGCTTTAAGCGATATTCAAATCTTTTAAGAGCTGGTTGTTATGTGGGGCATTCCATTCTATTTGTATGTCCAGGACATAAAAAAATGAAAAACGAATTCCCATTTGAGAAAAAGTATAAGTATTGGAAAATTTAAGGGAATAACAAGCAATATCTCGAAAATGGTTCACTCAACAAAAATAATGTATATGACATAAATTGTGTATTTTAACGCGATCTACATTTTTTGTGTACTAAAAGTTTGTCTATCTCTTATGGTTTACCAGTTATGCAAAAGTCGTTCACAATGAAGAATACTTTTGGAGACATTCCCAGAAAATTCAAGATATACATTTTATTTGTCATAAAAACATCTTAAACATATGATATTATAATCAAAATCGTTAGAGCCATTTTTGAGAAAATTAAAATTTTTGAAAAATGTTTCATGTAAAGGGTAATCTGGGGTGGGGGATTTTCTTGAAAACCTTTGTGTCGCATCTCTGGAAGACAATGAAACTAAATACCAAGTTTGGTGTTTATCGGACTGTTCGTTTCTGAGTTATGCTGTTCACAGACACGCACGCGCGCGCGCGCACACACACACACACAGACACACATACGGTCATGTTTCCAAAAATGCTTTCTTTGATTCAGGGGGTCTCAAATCATGTATTTCCGGTAAAATCTCGGTATCGAATTTTTTGGTGGAATACAATACTTCCCCTACTAGGGAAAGTAAAAAGTGGTCAATCTAACTCTTCAAAAGCATGTAAAGTATTTAGAAGTCCAAACGAATAACAATGTTTGTTACCATTTAAAGACATTTTAACTTCATTGTGCGAATTTTAAGTCATATAGAATAAATTAGTTGAGATGCGTTAGGATAAATAACATATTGGGTCATAAGGACTCTGAAAATGTTTGATACCAAACATGATGACCAAAAATTTATATTCTTTAATGAATGCTTGTGTAATTTTTTTTTTAATTCTAATGATTTATCAGTTATACAAAATTTCACGATCTCTTCACAGGAAATTGAAGATTACATTTTATCAATCAAGGAGATAGCATAAACGTATGGTATTTTAACCAAATTCATTAAAGCCAGTTTTAAAGAGAAAAAAGCAGAGCCTTTCCGTGTAAAGGGTAGATTCGGTAGCGGTATTTTCTTGAAGAGCTTCGTTGCTTAACTTCGGAAGATGCTTAACTTAAATATGAAGGTTAGTATTTACCATATGGCGGCGCCGTGGCCAAGTGGTTAGACCGCTCGCCTCTCACCGAAGTGGCCCGGGTTCAATCCCGCATGTGGGATTTGTGGCGTCTGGGCGGGTTTTTCTTCGGGTTCTCCGGTTTCCCCCGCCATTCATTCCACCAACTGCTCCATCATCATCATCACCTTTCCTTTCATCCATTTCGCCAAGATTTCGTTTCATCTACTTCCTTCCTCCCATACCAGGCATCGGGCTGATAACCCATCCTGGATATACTGTCTGATCCATGAGTGTCTGCTCCTCGACGGGCCTCTGACCCCAGGCACCCGCGTGTAAGTCCTGGGCGGTGTAAGTCCTATATAAGAGGAGGTTAAACAGAGAATGAATGAATGAATGCCTTTATCATATTTCGTTTTTTAGTTATGCGTTCACTGACAGGCTCAGCAATTATCCATGGATTCACCATATATTTCTTGAAATATAACCGTTTTTCTTTTACCCATAATTCTCAGTAATCTTGTTCTATTATGGGTCCAACATTAGACGTAGTAAACTGTTTTTAGTCTTTGTCATTTAGGCGTCAATAGTTTTAGACTTGTGTGTAACACCCATAGCACAATCACTTTTAAAATGAGAAGCTTGTCATCTGTTTCTGTTGCACGCCGAAACTATGGCCTATAGAATTCTCATCTGGAGTATACACAGATGGGTTTTATATTTTAAGTGCAAGATAACTATAATGCCCATACTTAAAAAATGTATATATTTTTATGTCGCACACTAAAAATAATTCTGCTATTGATGTGACTCTACTTTTTTGTCTGATAGAATAAAAAATTAAACACTATAACACTAACTCGAGATGTAAGAATATCCTTTGCGGAAAATAGTGTCTGAATACTAAGCATATTCAAGCATGAACAGGCACAAGGGAAGGTCTAGCCTTGAGGACGATAATGAATTTCCGTATATCATAACAAGTAATGCCTTATGACGGGCATTCATGATATATTGTTAAAGACTTCGCAGCAGTATATCGCGAACCTAAGTTGGCTACGTTCCTGACAACTGCTTAAGACGCATTTAGAATTTAAGAGCAGCGACACTAAATAAATCACGAAGTAAACATTGAGACGTGCTAAGAAAAGAGACGGTCACAGGTGAATCGGGAGGTGGGAGTGTAGAAGCTCTCTTTTGTGGCTAATAAGGTGACAACGGCCTGTTCTGTCGTTATCTGCCAGGAGGGACATTCCACGAGTGGGTTGGTATCACGCGACGGAAATAGCTGCGATCCTGGAACCAAGTAAACTAATACGAAAACAGAAAAAGTGCAGCATAGGAGACCATGCATATCTTATATAAGTGGGAGTAATAGAGCTAATTTAAAATGCTTATTTTATAGTAGAACAAAAGCAAATAAAAAAATATGTTGTGTTACACTCACATGACTTTCTATTCTCTTGTATAAACTATTCTTACAAACACTTATTCTCCATATGCCTCATGTTAATCAAGATATCGAGATGTTAATTTTATTGCTAATTTTCTTGTAGATGCAAGGGGAATTGGTAGGCTTTAAGCTATAGTCAAATATTGTAAGAGCTGGTTGCTATGTGGAGTATTCCATTCTCTTTGCATTACCAGGACCAAAAAAAAAAAAAAATGAATAACGAATTTCCATTCGAGAAAAAAGTAAAGTGTTGGAAAATCTAAGGGAATAACAAGCAATATCTCGAAAATGGTTCACTAAACTACAAAAATGTATATGACATAAATTGTGTATTTTAACGCGATCTACATTTTTTGTGTAGTAAAATTTTGTCCATCTCTTATGGTTTACCAGTAATGCAAAAGTCGTTCACAATGAAGAATACTTTTGGAGACATTCCAGGAAATTCGAGTTATACATTTCATTTCTCATGAAAATATCTTAAACATATGATATTTTAATCAAAATCGTTAGCCATTTTTGAGAAAATTAAAATTTTCGAAAAATGTTCCATGTAAAGGGTAATCTGGGATGGGGGGATGCTTTTGAAAACCTTCATGTCGCATCTCTGGAAGATACTGAACTTAAATACCAAGTTTAGTGTTTATCCAACTGTTCGTTTCTGAGTTATACTGTTCACAGACATACAGACACACACAGACACATACACATTGTTTCCAAAAATGATTTTTTTTGGATTTAGGGGGTCTCAAAACATGTATTTCCGGTGAAATCTCGGTATCGAATTTTTGAGTGGAATGCAATACTTCACCTACTTACTATGCGTAGTAGAGGAAGTAACAAATCATATGTGTTACATTCATATTGCTTTCGCTAACCATTCTTCAAGCAATTGTTCTTACAAAAGCTTATTTTCCTATCTATTTCATACTAATTGAGATAAAACAATTTTTGGAAATGGTCTTATTACATATTTCCTTGCAGATAAAATGGGAATAGGGGAATACAGTAGGTTAACTGATAAATCATTTAAGAATGGATGTCTTTGAAATTCCGTTCTCTGTGCATGACCAAGAGGTGGGGGGAACACAATAATGACTTACCAGTAACAAGGAATATCTCGATAATGGTCAACTCCCCCCCCCCCAAAAAAAACTTGACAAATTTTGCGCTTTAACGAGATCTACATAATTTGTTTAGTAAGATTTTGTCTATTTTTATGGTTTAGCAGTTATGCAAAGTCATCAGAATGATAGGACTTCAGAGGCTATTCCCATAAAATTCAAGCTATATATTTCATTTGTCATACAAATATCTTAAACATGTACTTTCATCAAAATCGTTAGTCATTTTTGAGAAATCAAAATTTCAGAAAAATTTTCCGTATAAAGCATAGTTTGGGGTGAGAGAATTTTCTTGAAAAGCTTCGTGTCGCATTCTTTGGAAGTGTTGAACTTAAATACCGAGTTTTCGTTCTAACTACTGCTCACAGACACACACACATACACACAGGGACCTTTTTATAGAAATACTTTTTGTGGGGTTCAGGGGAACTCAAAACTTAATTTCCGGTGAAATCTCCACATTCTCTACCGATCACAATTTCACAAATATCTATGTAGAATATTAATTTTAAAGGCTAGTTCTTCATTACAGTTTCATTAATCACAATAAATGCCTACCTAGGAATGATATCTAATAGACCAATCAGTACTTCTGTTATGTGCAGGTTATGGAGATAACACTAAGTTGCCTATCAGTCAATTGTTTTTTTAGTCATCAGTAACGATTGTGTATAACAAACTCTTTTTACGAGATGTTGCAGAACACGAAGATTGCCTCATGATCGAGTGATCAGCGTTCTGGTTTTTCAACTTAGAGATTCCGGTTCGATTCCCGGTTGGGGCGGAGGATTTTATCTTAAACCAGAATCGTTCGCTATCCTCCGCAGAGTTTAGAAGCATGAATGTGAGTGTGTTTAGCAGTAAAATGGTAGGTACCAAAAAAACCAACGTTAAGAGAATCTACAGTTCAAGGTTCAATACCATGAGTTGCTTCTCAAGTCAAAGCCCCCCCCCGTTATGATCATGGGATTTAAACGGGGTTGTAGAAATGAAACAAAACAATTAAGAGAGAGACAGGCAGATGTCTAAGGAAAGCATATGTTCATCTTTCATAGTTTACCGTTTATATACAAGCTTCAAACGTATTATTTTTACTTTCTCTACCAGTTACCTTTAGTAGGTAGAGGACGTATTAGATTCCATCCAACAACTGGCTATCACGATTTCCCTGTAAATACACCTTTCGAGATCCCATGAATAGAAAAGGGCAGTTTTAGAAACGCGTGTGTGAGTTCGTGTGAGTGTGTGTGTGTGTGTGTTTGTGCGCGCGCGCGCGTGAAGAGCATAATAAAACAACAAAACGAAAAGGCGGATAAATACATATGGAATAACTTT
Source organism: Deroplatys truncata (assembly GCA_030765065.1). Classification (NCBI taxonomy): domain Eukaryota; kingdom Metazoa; phylum Arthropoda; class Insecta; order Mantodea; family Mantidae; genus Deroplatys; species Deroplatys truncata. The sequence continues at coordinate 100,200,984 of CM060980.1, forward strand.
TATATGAATTTTGTAATCTATAAGTGATTACGTGAATCTGTAATAGGTAGAGAAAGTCGTGTGAGTGTAATAAAACAGAATTTTTTGTATTATATTATATTATTATATAATTGCCGCATTTAACATATAAGATTATATAAACGTGGTATAAATTTACTCCTTAGTAAAGATGTCCATTGGTTTAAGATTCGTTCTAATTGTTTGATCTATAACTTTGCGCGCGCGCAAACAGAGAGAGAGAGAGAGAGAGAGAGAGAGAGAAAGAAAGAGAGAGAGAGAGTCTTACACTACGGCTCTAGAGGATAGTGAAGAGCCCTCATTTAATTAAAAGTTCTGCCTTCAGTTAAGAATGGAGCTCTCTATCTCCAAGTTTAGGATTAACGCACTTACCACCCGATCACGGAGCCGAGCTGTAATGTCTGTAAACAAATGCCTAAAGCTCGAATTTAAATTTTAATAGATTATGATGCGAGGGGTAAATGTAGGGTTTTATTCTGTGAGTAGGAATGTTTGCGATATCATACGAGCAAAACCAAACCATATAACGTGTGGTATATACTAGGTTTTAGACAGCACTAAATTTATAAAATATCAATAATATTATATTGATTCCTGAAACTAACAGATATCGTTCTTGAAACAAGGGAAATGGCGTTAAAAAAGCGAGATGTCAAATGTTTTGATATTTGGTTGATTCGCTGGCAGTCATTTTCAGTGAAATTATTTTCAGCATGTTTTGCCTTACAGCAGGAAATGAAGCGATTAAATACTAAATCATATTGCTTTCTGATTTTTTGGGGTAAGTACTTTTAGTGTTATTCTTTCTGCTGCTTCTGTAGTTTCACTTCCAATTCAGTTTCTTCTAAATTCATAATTTCCGACATTTAATCTTTATATAGGTTAGATAAAAGAGTAACGTTTTAGATAAAAGAAAGGTGCCAATAAAACGTATACGTTAACTCCACAACGAATTGATAATTTGAAGTATGACGATTTGTATTTTGAACAGATAATGTGAACGCCATGAGAAATTACTCATGTGAATAAACATAATGAAAAGCAAAACACACTCAAACCAAGTCGAGTTATTAAACATGTGCAAATACAAAAGGTAATTGCCATGTGGTTGGACTTGAAATCAAAATTTGTCACAATGCAAATTATCACATTAGTGCGATAATCTAAAGTTTTAGCTCGTGTGCACTGTGTTATAAGTACTACTTTTATGCCTTGCTGTCTCAAAAATTAATTTTCATTTATTGATATAGTCTTAGAATTCTGTTATGAAACTCCTTAAAAAGTTTCTTTATGTTTACTGTATTCTTTTCATATGTTGGCTACCAAAACGATGCGTAATATTATTATTTTTAAATTTCATGTTGTATTATTAAGGCCTAAGAGATTGAAATGTATAATTTCTTTATTCGTGCTGCAAGGACTGCCCTGTCAACATTTCCTTTTCGTTTTAAGTATCAAGTAATTTTTATAAATGTGGAAGGTAACCTTTTAAAGAAAATTACTTGGAACATTCTTCGTTCCTCAGTTTCGAATAAAACAAACAACATCGAACAGGTGCTCTGTAGGTCCATGTGATATATTTGCTCAGAAAATTACATCTATGTAGGGGACAAGCAATTACCATGCTCCTATTGTGTTTGTACGGTATTTCTGTCCATGTTTCTGGCATGTTGTCCTACAGGTATAAAGAAAAGAATGTGCAGTCGTGTTTGTCTGTATTTTTAAAAACTCATATATTCCGGCCAGTTCTGAAAGGGCGACAGTTTAATTTCGTGATGCTGTGAGGTGTACAAGCAGTTAGAGACGACGGAAGGGCTAAACTCCTGTACACATATCATTATGCACAGACTAAAAAGAAGTAAGCGATTGTAAAAATAAATAATAAAATTAAAATAATAACGAGAAAAAAGTTGGGAACCGTTTTATGCTGGTATTCTTATACTAATATTATTCTCGCATCACCGTTGCAATAGGTTGCCCATTAGTGAGGCCGGTACAAGCGGCAACGCTCTGTCATGCTCATTGTATACACTACACTCATTTCTCATCCTGCAGATGGTTAATCTTCTTATCACGCATTCAAATCACTCTCTCCCTCTCTCTCCTCCACATTTATCTTCCCATCTCTCTCCTTCTCTCTCATCACATTCTTTTTAGGCCTTTCCCTCTCTTTGTCGATTTATTCATCTATCTTCTTCCTACTCTCTCCCTCTCTCTCTATCCCCTGCTGTCGCCTTCTTCATCTAACGCCATGCTCGTCCAAGCAGTTTCTCTTTCAGCGTAGCAGCGGCTTACGTTTAATATGCGTGCTGATTTTAATGAGGCATGTGTGTATGGTTAGGGACACAAGGCGACCCTGGATCTGTTTCAAGTAGGGAAGGCTTATTCTGCATCAACACCATCTAGTGCCCCAGTATCAAGGGCATTCTAGTCTAGAAGTTCACGATCTTCGGAATGGTCTTATTTTTATAATCTTAAGTTTCTAAATGTTCAATCAATGAATTACAAGCTTCTGCCCAAAGGAAATTCGTCCTTGTAATTGCAGTCTCCTATATTTGTCTCTCTTTTCGCTAGTTCTATAGTGTAGCTCGTCATTGTCATTTCAGCTGTGCTGCCTTAGACAGTGTTGAGTGACGAGGTGCAGTTGTAAGTACTGTCAATATCTTCAGTTTGTTATGGTTTATTAGTGCTCTAAGTATATACTTTCTGTATCTTTCTATACGCAGATGTTTACCAGGTAATATTTGTATGAAAGTTAAGCGTTTTTTGTATTTAATGCTAAAATTTTATAATTATATATATAAGTATCTTTATTTTTGTTTGGTTGTCCATTTATTGTTTTGTTTTTTATCTTCATTTCTACTCAATTTGTATTATTTTCTTTTATACAATGCTTGAATAACTATTAGAAGGAGGAGTCCAGTTGACCACGGCCTACAAGCCCGGAATATTTCTTACTTAGTTAAATATTAGAATTGTTTGTAACTAATGTTTAAACAGTCAATATTAACACACATATTTAGAATTATATGTAATACCAGTCTCCAGTTTGAGGAAGTAACATTTTCAATAAATCTGTTCTCTCTGTCCAGCTTACATGCAGAGTTCAGATTTCCGCACTATAGAATGTTACCATGCACCCTTCATTAATTTTTTCTTCAGTTCTATCCTGCAGGATCCACATAGTGTGCTTTCTTTTCTGTTTATCCTTTCATTTGTCAAATATAAAATGCCTTAATTTTGTACCGTTTTCAATCAAATTTGGGATGTGTCCACATATGACAGGTACATTTTAACGACTTTCAGTTACAGCATTGAAACCAAAGGAAGATTTTCAACCATTTAGTTTTTATTTAATAGCCTGTAGAACGTCGTTTAAGTATTGGAAAGTCTTAGCGTTCGTTAAACGGAGATACCGAGTATCAGATGACATTTGCCACATTCAAATGCCGTTGGCGGGTGATACTCGTGCATGTATTAAAACACAAACAAAGAATTTAGCTAATGCCAAAAATGGCATTATAAAAAGCTCTAAGCTGTGAATACATCTTCTGAACATACATTTTTACTGGGAAGCAGTGTATTCATGCCGAAGCAAAGTAAGTACGGCATATTTTGTGCATTTGTAAGCTACAAATTTGGATGTAAGAGGTTAAGACCCTTTAGCCTTTCTTGTACAAACGGGGCAAGGTAACATCTTTACGATAGTACAAGAACAATGAATACTTACCTCGTTTCCGAGAAGCAACACTAGCTGGTACTTTCTGCGAATCCAAAAAAAAAGACATTTTTTTAGTGTTTAGAACTTATGTACTGCGTAGCACCTAATGGCGTCCCTTTGTCTTTCTGTCCGGACGCATGAAACAACTGATTATTTGCTGCAAGTATGAAGTTATAATTTTATATGCTGAAGTCGGAAGCAAATTTGTCTATTTGTTTATTTATTTTTGAATTCGGTACAAAGTTAGGGAAATATATAAGCATAAAAATTATATAAATTGTTATAAACATTATTATAAACAATAAAATATAATCTTCTACTTCCAAAAGGTATGAACTTGTCAACCTGTTTCATCCTCCAACATACCTTTCCATCTCGTTCTTGCTGTTCCTACTTGGTAGTATCTTCCTTAATATACGCTGGTACCAATTATTTTTATTTTCGTTGATTTTTTTCATTTTAAGTTGTACATATTTAACTATTTGTGGATTTCTTCATTTCTGGTCTAAAAGGGTAAATCCTACTACTGCTCTTGGAAATCTCTTCTTTGCTGATCCTATTATTTTATTGTCTATCCCATTCATTGTCCAATTTTCACCTCCATATATTGCCATTGATACTGTCATTACTTTATAGAATTTCATCTGTGACAATTTTGACGTTTTGGTCTTTAATGTTCTCCTTATTTTTCTATTCAAAACAAACTTATGAGGTTAATACACAAGGGAAGGTAGAATTGATGCTTAAAGGGGCAGCCCACCACAAACCTAACCCGGCGGTCAGGTACATTATTATTACTACTAGATTCCTCAAATAAACCGAAAACAGTCGCAATATTTCTATCAAATAGTGAGTTGATGTGTGAAATATGCTCAAAATAAAAGTCTTAATCCTGTTTGTTCTTAGATACATATAGTTTAGTGTGTAGCGGATATATGACCTTAGTTGCGTAGTCGCTTTCCTGTGCCATTTAGTTTGTTGCAATTATGTCGGACGGTTTATTTGTTGTTCTGTGTGTACGTGTTGGAGAATTATATTTTACATCGCTGTTTAAGTCACTCTTTTCTTCCTATGATGGGACAATACAAAAGGAATAAATGCAATCAAATTGTTAAAGTGCCTCCAAAATGTGTTATTAGAAAAAGATTAGCCCATCTTAAAACGGGAAACCAAGTTATTTCAAATACACTATCATTTCAGGATGCTAAGCAAAGTGTATGGAATTAAGTGTGGTAACTAAAGACGATAAGGGATTTCTAGAAATTTAAAATGAAATATAATGGATAATTTATCTCCCGGTCATACTTTCCTCTAGAGTCTAATCTACTGGGAATATTTTTAAAGTAATGTCCGCTATGCAATAAAATAAGAAGTACTAAATATTTTGATCAATTATTTTTTATTTCATAATGAATATCTTAAGATATGTTTCTACACAGTTTTCACAATGATTTAATTCTCATTGTAATGTAGAATGTGTTTTAGTGACTCCTTCTTACAGAAGTTCGTCACCAGTCCACATAATCTTCATGTACCGTTTCTGGCATACATTTTTTCGCAACTAAGATGTCATGGCAGAATAAAATGCGCCATTGGTGTCGATGGCTTTAGGAGGAATGGAAACTTATGGTGCAGAGACCCGATCTTCATCAGAATTCAGAAAACAACTGTAAAGAGGCAGCTTCCGTACATATATGCACGAATAGCCCCTAAGAGAGTATCAAAGCTCATTTTCAATACAGAAGGTTGTAACAGCCACACGTTTCCTAAATGGACTGGCGGTGGAGCTAGCAACGATGCTCTAAAAACATTATGCTACTCAAGCACAAGTATTCGAAAAACAAATGAGACCTAGGTCGCGGGTTCAAAACCGGCGGAGAGCGATGATTTTTTTCGGGCGTAAAAATCCTTAGCATGGCTTCCTTCGGAAGAGAAGTAAAGCCGGTGGCCCCGTGTCGTAGATTTACGGCACGTAAAAGAACCTCAAGCCTATAAAGAGGCCTGTGAGAAAAATTACCGGTCTTTCACGCCCAATATAAAATGGGACGCTAAGGACCACGGTAGTTAAAGAGCGTCCATAAACAAAATTCAATTTTTAAAATTTGAAAAACAAAAACAAGTATTAGAAAAGTAGTGTAAGTTTGAAGATTTGACTAAAAATAAACTATCGAAAAATATTTGGCGAATCGTACTTTGTTGCAAAACAAACTTACTTTAAAACTCGTATCTACCTACATAATTAGGTGGGTTAAAATGTCATTAAAATGCTTTTTCATCTTTAAGTGCTCAGCTTTGAAGATATGAAAAACGCGCAACGGGCTTTTTGTATCCCATGATTGGTTGATGTTCAACGTATGCTTCTTTCCATTTGTAGAAGATGGATCCTGACAATGTCGATTCAGGAAGTCAATGCTGCTTTTTAAGAACATCTATCGTAAAAAGTATCGATCTCTCAACAGATAAGAAACTTCTTCAACTTTTCGTAACTTGATGTAGCATCAACTAACTTCAGGATAATACATACGAAACGCATCAAAGGAAAGATGTAGAAGAGTTGGGAAAGATTTTGTAACGTGCGTCAGTAAGTTAGCATTTTAAACCGAAGCTTTTTTCGGCTGACATTTCATCGACGACAGAGTGTTTGTCATGACGTTGGTATGCGTTATAAATACAACAGCAGTGACGAGAAAATGTTGATCTCATGATAAGCTGCCTAGCCACTGCGATGAACATTTTCTGCTCGCATTTCAGCTAGCTCATCTCTGGGCAACTAAAGAATTTTTTCTGGTTTTCCTTTAGCGATTGAAGGCTAATTAATTTACAGTGTTCTGCGTCCAGGCGCCTTTTGCCACATCATTCATTGCTTCATTCCGCGCAGTGAACTGGCCACTCCGCCACCGGGAGCTTGAAAAGCCCTCAGGGTCCAGTTGTTTGTTCAAATCTCCGCTATCATCGTGACCATCGGCAAAATTAACACGCCCATTGTGCATTAAATGGGCTTTACTTTCTGATATGTATGACAATTATTATAAATTGAAACATTGAAATTCTGGGATGTTGAAATATAATCCTGTAGAATGATAACTTTACCTAATAAGCGTCGTTGATACGAGTAGATACACAAATAAACGGGAGCTTTGCCTGGTAGAACAGTGAGAACTTGCAAGGAAAGCACACCCTCGGATCATGCCGGAACTACATCTAAAACTATGTTCGATAACATGAAGGCTACAAGCAACAGAATGCTCTTATATGACAGGTTATAGAAAATTATATTGAGAAAGCCTTAAAAGTCAATGCTTCCACTAACCTCTACCTTCATAGAATCATCAGTTAATGTTTGGCGAAGATATACACAAATCCAATAATTGAGAAGAAGAAGAAGAAATATGATTAACAGTACGCTAAACCGATTACACCGCTGACCATCTTAAAGGCAGGACATGCTAAGTATCAATTTCAATGCCGATGCTCTATAGATGAGCTACCATTGCGGGATCCCGAAGCGTGCATTTCATTTGAAATTCAATTAAACTGAGTTTTATTTATAGATGCTCTTTAACTGCTATGGCTCTTAGCCTCACATTCCATATTGGCCGTGAAAGACTGTTTGGTCGGAGGTCTCTTTATCAGGCTTGAGGTTCTATTACGTGCCGTAAATCTACGACACGACTTTTTTACTTCCCTGTATCAAACTGGGTGTGTGTGAGCTGAAATCGGAGAGTTAAATGCGCCCTAACGAGTGTTCTGGGATCTTCCTATGTTTCGTCAAGGGTGGAGACAAAGATCCGAGGTTCGAATCCTGAATTCTGATTAGACTCTCCAACTTTAATCTACACACTACTGATATGAAAGATCTTTTATTAAACATGCTAAGAGTTAGTAATATTTTATTAATGCATAATGTGCTAAATTGTAACAATTGATAACGTTAGAAGACTTGTTATTCGGTAATTAGCGGAATAATAATGTTTAGCTTAAGCTTAAAGTTGGTATGTGAAATTAGCTAACTCCTGTTTCTGTGACCGCAATTCTCTTTATTTTAGGTGGAGTTCATGTCTCTTATTTTCAAGGTGCTGAGTTGTTGACAAATACTTTTGAAGAAGTCCTTGAGAGCATTTATTTCATTAGTAACAGATTCAGTGTGTTCCAATTTAAATAAAAGAGCTGGGCTTTCTTCTGTTAAAACAGGAACATATTTGAAGTGCACAATCATATATTCAAATTCCTATTCTTTATCTAAAACTCCTGCTAGGTATTCAAGTGGTGCGGAATTTTATCTAAACTCGAATATTGCTGGTACATAAATACATATCTGAAGTCCAATACAGTGTATTATTCGAGTGCAGGCCATACTTGTCAAAACTGTACACATTATATATAAAGCATATCGTTTAATCTGCATTCTTAGAACATTTCCAATTTCTGTGATTCTACCATCAGCTGTCTTATAGAATATGTTTGCTATCTGTTTCTCAGTTGTTAATTTGTAAACCCATTCAGAACTTCAGTTCCTATTTACTTCTAAAAATGTTTAACTAGAAGTACCAAACTTGTAACTAGAATCAAAAAAATCCTAAACAAATTCTTTCACCTTATAATTCATAATCTGTAATTGGAATAATTTACTAACCTATTGCTGAAGTTGCATTTTTCGTTTATTAAAAAAGGGTTTTTAAACTTGTAGGATTTAAACAAAATACTTATGTTGAATATATATATAAGTTTTAATGCGAAAATGTTGATACTTCAAACAATAATTATTTTTAACGCTAATTGTTTTAGAAAAAAACACTTCAGTCAATCATGTATAGCATTGTTAAACATGTTGGTCTGCTTTCATTATGATGTTAAAATGATACTAAATTTGGGCATTCAGCCTTTACTAACAGTAACACCTTACTTATATTTCTTACTTCGTAACCCCCAGTGTAACCTGAATTGAATTTGCATACTACAACAAGCAGGATGAACGGATTGCCCAAACGAACAGCACAAGTGGCAAACGACTTTGAGGAAATATGTGTGATAAGTTTTCCTTTTCACTTGATAGAAATGTGTTTGCTAGAGTACTTCGATGACAGAGAAGGCTTTTCGAGAAAGAATGAAATGCCTTCAAGAAGAGCAACTTCAAGGGCGTTCTTGTTCTGCTGATGAACATAGCTTATCGTGTGAAATTACATCAGCGCCTCGAACTTGCTCTGTTATTATCACGTATTACACCTCACGTTATATCAAATGGAAAAACATTATCGAAAGAACGGCTGGGAAAAGAAAATCGACTACACGTCCTCGAAAGTGTAGTTAAAGAGTTGTTAGAAAAGCAGGTGTCTATCGACGGTGTAATCTATCCCGGAAAATCGTTAATGAAATAGCCTATAAAATACACGAGGTTGCACTGCTAACTATTATGGGCTAGCTTTCGTAAAGAGAAATGTAAGAACCTCTGGCAAACATCCGTTCTATTAAGATACCAAAGATTCGTATTTACAGAATGTTACAAAAAAAGTAGAATATTTGTTCTGCCTTCAAAAGGATCAGCGTGTAGAACAAAGATGATGGTCAAAGCCATAAATAACATATGATAGTTTTGTAGCATGGGATAAACTCACTAGCCATTAGGTATGTAGCGAGAACAAATGACAGTCCGGTTTTTAAACCAAATAGTACGTAGTGGTATGATCCACCCACAGAAAAATAGTATCTTGTAACATACCTTCGTGGTATCACCCATACAGCCACTATTATGTAACCTTGATATATCTGGTCTACATGATCCATATTACAAATAATTAAATCATCACGTTTAGTATACCCGCATTTTAAATGAAACCTCATCTTAAAACATTACAAGTGCCAGTGTTTACAAAAGTGGTTTATTCCAGTATCGAATGGAATGAAGGGCTTATCACTTCTCCAACGATGAGAAGTAGCATTCCGATTATTGTGAAATATATGAGGTTACTTGTTGGAATAGTTATTGCATCTATCATAGCTAAAGAAACAAAATTGCATAAAATAAAATAGCTGTACAAGGAATGTGTGAGGCTGTATCGGATAATTCAATACTTTTTAACATTACATTTGTGTACAAATTATTATAAATTTTATGATCTTCGTATCAACTTTTATTAATAAAGTATAATAATTATATTAATAATTTCAAAAGCCTCCAAAATCAAAGATGTGAATCCTGGGATGGTTCATCATATTATCCAAGGAATACTGATTTAGGGGGATACTAAATGTGGTAAGGACGATACATTATAGAGAGAAGGAAGTAAAATAATACTGACAGATGGGACAGAGAAGAATGCAGTAACGCGAGTGGAGCTACGATTTCTACTACTAATATATTGTAGTTGCGAAATTATCTACCAAGTTCTAAAGAACATACGTATATGCATATTTTATCATTAGGCAAAGCTCCACTGAAATTCTACTAAGTTCATGCTCAATAACACTTTTGCTGGTCAATTCCGGTACAATATCTTTGGAATGACACCAAAGAAAGAAATCACGTAGGTTGAGATCCGAACATGACATTTCATTTGAACATGTCCTTCATCTATTTGCATGACCAGGATAATATAAAACAAGAACCCTACTGTCAAAATGTTCTTGCAGGAAATCAGCACTTGTGCGGTATGGTAGACCTGTTTCTTTCAAAGAAACCATGGGAAAAGACAGTAAAGACTTCTTCAAGCTGAGTATTAATACTTCTGGCCAGGACACGAGCCCCGAACACATCATAAAGCGAAGCGTGTGAATGTTCTATTTCCTTAATATGTCAGTTTTGTTCGTTGACTTAACCATCAAGACTGAAATCAGCTTTATCCTAAAACCGAGTTGAGGTAAATCTCTTCGCCCATGTAAAGTCAACATGCAGTTTCCACATCACGCTTGAGGGTTTCATTCCCAACCGTTGCGAAGTCTTCCATATGGATATGAAATTCTCAATACATCCGTTTCCCATTATCAACTGTTTTTACTGTTTTTGTCCGGTCACGATCAGAAACCTCAGCTGCATTACAGACTGTTGGAACGAATATTGTGACAGTGCTGTTATAATGCTTCTCTCAATCTTTCATTACATTCAATTTTGTTTGAAATACTCGTCAAACACGCTCAGAATTCTCATTTAATCGCTTACTCGGTAATAAACATATATCGCTCTAAAAGTATAATTAGCAAAGTTTTCACTGTCAAAAAATGATATTACTTTCTTATGGTGGTTCAACAGAGATGATACTTCGAACTTTGTGCTCGTTTTTGGACCAACTTGTAAATAAAACACATTCAATAAGTTGTTTAACTGAAACTCAGCTATTTAGCAGCATAATATTTCTCAATAGAAATGTTAAGATATATTTCTTTCATGGTCATCGTGATTCTATATCTCAGAAAAACATAAATGGAATAGTTACACTGATATATTAAAGCAGCTAAAGAAATTTTAGAGCTAATAAATGTTCCTGTTTATATTCTAACAGAAAGAAATATTAAAAGTGGGTGCACTCTCATTCATTGTTTTGGGAGCAAACTTTGAGCAGAGAGCCACCTAATTTTATAGATGATTAAAGCGCCGTCGGGATATCTAAATGATGATGTGCACTCTGCAAACCGCCATGTCATGGTGTTCATTATCATGGACGCAGGTTCCTGTATGCTGCAACATGCAAGCAAAGTACATCTATTCAATGTAGCAAGGCCATTCTAACCCTTCGAATATTACGGACAACTTTCTTGTCAATAATAAGAAAAAATCAAGTTTCATACTGGAATGGTGCACGTTTCCAAAAATTGCCAATTTCTTGCTTTGAGCTGCTATTTTATAGAGTAGAGGATAGTTGAAGAGCAGAAATATTTATTTTGTGAGTGAAAATTTAAATACTTTAGTAGGATACCTTAAAATACTGTTGGATGTGAGTAGTAAATCTACCAAGCGTATAGACTGCTTTGAACAAATATTTATAGATTTTTGATATCACAGCAAAGTTATTGTGATATCTTGGAAATGAATCGATAACCTATCGTGTTTATTCATTGTTACATTCCGTGTTATATTTTTCTAACCTTTGTTAACCAAAACTAAAATTACATAATATTTATCTCGAAATGTAATTAGTTAAACAGTCAGGATGCTGGTCTTAAAAAATGATGGTGTATCTTCTTATTTTGGATAAGACTAACATGCAGAGCGAGTGGGGGTAAAGAAAATCAAACTAAACGAACTTGTTATTTAGAGCATAACTGAATCAGTTATTTCAAAACGCCCATATATTCAAATTTTCGAAATCCTTTTTATTCTATGCATATTTTCTTGAACAGAGATGTTCATTTTCTGTAGAAGAGTTCTTTTTAAGAACCTCATGTATACTAAAAAACACTACCTATGTAGCGTTTCCCTGCTTCATACTAATGTCTACTGACTATTGCATTGTGTTACAATATATTTGCAGAAAAATGAATTTCTTTAATAATCTGTGCCATTGGTCTACAATAGACCAATGTTCACAGTCGAAGGATTTTAAAACTATTTTGTTTTTCTGAAGAATATATGTATACATTGTTACCTTTGTTTCACCTTTATTGTTATTTTCTAAGTATTAAGTTGATATCATAGATATTAAAGTTGGTAAATCATTTATTTTATTTAAAAAAACCTCTACCTTCAATCACTTAAAATTATTATTTCCCACTAAAATTAACACTGATTGTGGAACTATGTAGTAATAGTGATTTTCCTTTATACTGTGGCCACTGCATGGCTACTCGCGCGTCGGCTACCGCAGCTGGAACTCCTGCTGAAACAGTTATAGTATCCCCGCAACCGCCTCACGTTCTCAAAGTGCAGTTACAATTACAATGATAATAAGCACATACCTTATCATAAGAGAAGTTAGAAGTGCTGATCTTCTCTAACCACACATTTTTTCTTCTCAGGAAACTTTCATTTACTCTCCAAATTTCGATATACGAAATTGAGTGAATTTCTCGCCTGATCTTTTCTTTTAGTTCTTACAATGTATGGGGGTTTCTTGCATATATTATATTTAGCACGTGAATAACAGAGTCGGGTAAATTTCTGTAATTGGATTTTTTTACGAAATGATAGAGTAACTGACCACGCATAATGTGCTTCTCTGACTTCATTTATATGGCTATATTTCGTTGCCTAATAAATATTGGACTACAGAGAAGTCCGATTTTACACACAAGATTCCCTTGCATTACGCGAAAATTGGTGTAAATGCATTCAGAATAATAGGATCTGTACTTTTTGAACAAACAATAAATGCAGAGAGGTACCAAAATGACTTACAATATATTTTGAGTAGTTGACCGTCGTTGAATGTCAGTCTGGATTTTTTCAACAAGACTTGGCTACCGCACATAAGTATAGCTAATGAGACATTAAATTTAATTCAGGAAATATTTCAATATGGGTTAATTAGTATAGAAGTATGGCCCTCACCATCCCCTGATTTAACTGTATGCGATACAAAAAAGGTGTGTGCAACAAACCCCATACATTGTAAACGTTAAAAAAGTACATCAGGCAAGAAAGTCACTCAATTTCGGATATTGAACTCCCAACTGTGAATGAAAATTTCCCGAGAAGAAGCAAAGAAATGTGTGGATAGAAGACAAAATTTCCAACACATCTTATGATAAGGCAAGTTCTTATTATGAGCATAATTGTAACTGCAACTATGAGAACGTGGAGCAGTTGAGGGGATGTTATAACTGTTTCGCCGGGAGTGGAGCTACGGCGGCTGGCGCACACATAGCCGTGCGGTGGCCACAGTGTGAAGGAAAAACACTGTATTAGCATTAAATGCATGCTAATAAATCAGAAAGGAAGGTATAGTTTCATCTTTTGATATCTTCTAGTAATAATAATTATATAGCCTTTTGGAAATAACAGATTCAGTTTAAAAACTCAACTGTATAAGAAGTACAAATTTTCTCTTTTGCATATTCAACTATTGTAGAAATTATTTATCAAATTATTTTTACTTTCTCTACCACGTACATAGTAGGTAGGGATTTCACCGGAAATACGTATTTTGAGGGCCACTGAATAAAAAAAAACGCATTTTAAGAAAAAGGTCCGTATGTGTGTGTTTGTGTCTGTGAAAGCATAACTTAAAAACGTAGAGTAGAACGAACACTAAACTTGGTATTTAGGTTCAGTACCTTCTGAAGAAGCGACACGAAGATTTTCAAAATATCTTTCACCCCAAATTACCCTTTACATGGAATCGTTTTCGAAAATTTTCATTTTCTAAAATATGGCTCTAACGATGTTGATTAAAATACCATATATATCTACATGACAAATAAAATATATATCTTTAATTTTCTGGGAATAGCCTTTGAAGCCCTCTGCATTCGGAAGGAATTTTGTGTAATCTTGTGTAACTAGTTAAGAGATTGAAGAAAATGTATTACACAAGAAAGATACAACTCTTTAAATCATACAATTTATTTCAAATAACCTTTTTGTGGCATCAGCTATTTCCGAGATATCCGTTATTAATGGTTAATTGTTCATTACTTGGTCATTCTTTAAAGTCCTTTCAACAGTGTGTTGTTTCTTGTAACTGTACGAAACAGTATGGAATTTTAAGATCAGCATATAGCATCCAGTTCTTAAACACTTGTATCTGGGACAAAACTTGTAATACAGCTACTTCGCGTAGGTTTATGTAGATTAAAATGAAGTAGATAGAAAAATAAGCTTTAGTAAGAATAGCTTGTATACCCACTAACAAAAGATAGAGGTTAGGTCATGTGAATGTAACACATTAGATTTCTTTCTTTGTAATGTCCGGTAATCTTAATTAAACATTTGGCTAAAATAAACGCAAAGAAATAACAGTCTTTTAAAACAAGCTTGATATATGATAGCCTTAATATTAAATACCCTTTCCATGAGCTTATGAGAAACCAAGGAATGGCCACTTACAATGTTAAAATATACTCTCTAAATTTACAAATTCAAACTATAACTGCGGATATTTTAGAGATGGTTAATGCCATACATGTTTTACTTGGTATACCTCGTATATTGTGACGGGATCTTGAGGCAGTATTTTTTAACACTTAAACGATATCAGTCTAATTATATAATTTAAAATATAATAACAGCCCGCCTAAAAGCAGTATGTATATAATATAATATATATAGCGTATGTAACAGTCATTGTATTATGTTTATATTATTATGTACATGTATAATAATGTTACGTGAATGTAATAAGTAATTTAACAATGTAGGAGCTGTGAGAATAGAAGCCGAAAATTGCTAATAATGAGGTAACCTTGAGGCAATAATGAATTAGAAAGTTTAATAGAGGCCACCAGTAATTCTTCGAACAATAATGTAATGTTTCAAACAGTTTATAAATAGCCAATCAACAACTAGAAAAAGCTTAAGTTAAATAAAAGTATTCTATTGGAGTAGGCTTAGCCAATCAGAGACTTGAAATAGTGGAAATATACGTACAAATTTAAGCGGTAGAAGTCAGACGCTAGAAGACAGCGTAGCCAACCAGACGCTAGAAAGCAGCGTTCTCTAGAAGTTCGATACTTATTAAGTGTGAGACATTAAAAATGCGTTACGACGAGAATAATATAAGGTTTACGTATTAAAAAGTGCAATTAATAAATAAATCTCACAGCTTTACAGTACGATATATCAGTGAAGTGTTATTTCATCCTGAGAAGGATTAATAAAAGGATTGAAGTAAAAATAACTTGTGTAAGCCTTCATTCTTTAGTCGCACCACCCTCTGCTTAGAGATACGTGTTTCTGCAAATTAATACTGACGCAGCCATACATGTATAATATTTAAAGAAACATTCAAATTACAAAGTTGATTTTTTTTTAAAAGTGGGGGTGAAGGCCACCGGAAAGTAAACGTGGGGCGAAGGCTACCGGAAATTTTTTATCGTACGTGGTTGCAACTACTTCAAGCTTTGGCCCCCCAATAGTGGAACTACAATACAACTACTTCAATCTACACTACAAATTATTCTTGCGAAAGCCTGCTTTTCTGTCTACTTCATTTTAATTGAGATAAACTGCGGCAATAATGTAGAAACAACTGCATTACAATTTCGTTACAGATACAAAGGGAACAGTGATTATAATCACAGTGATAATTATCACAGTTGAAGAACTGGACAATATACGCTGGCCTTAAAATTCCATACTCTTACCATGCCATCGTGAGAAATAATTGAATATCGATAGGAATTTAAAAGAATGACAACATATTGAACAATTTAAACGATTAATAAAGGATATCTCGGAAATTCCTTATGTAACAAAAGCTTATTTGAAATGAATTATGTACTTTATAAAGAGATCTATCTTCGTTGTGTAGTGCGTTTTCGTCTATCGTTTAACGTTTATTAATTATACAAAATTATGCAAACTTCTTTCTGAATTAAGAGAACTTTACAAGCTATTTCCAGATAACTCAAAAAATGCATTTTATTTGTCATGTAAATATCGTTATATATAGTAATTTAATCAAAATCGTTAAAGCCATCTTTAGAAGATCAAAGTTTTCGAAGAATGTTCCATGCAAAGGGTAGTTTGCGGTGGTAGGACTTTCTTGAAAATCTTCGTATCGCATCTTCAGAAGGTACTGAATCTAAATACCAAGTTTGGTGTTTGTCCGACTTTTCGTTTTTGAGTTATGTTTTTTCTGGATTCAAGGGGCCTAAAAATATGTATTTCCAGTGAAATCTCGGTCGAATTTTTGGGTGGACTGCAATACCTTCTCTACTTTCCATATATCTGTATGTCACAGAGATTGTAAAGATTAATATCTCTGAAATTAATTTAAAATCTGCACTGTAATTTGGCGTGCATATTATACATTAAACCGTTATTACTGTATTAAAATTCCAAGTGAATCGTACTAAAACTGTTGAGTTTAAACATTTCATAGTTGGGTATGCTTAACTGAAGTTCTGAATGACACATTTTGTGGCAAGAATAATAATTAAGGAAACACCGGTTAGGGAAGCCAGAACTATACATAGCTCGAGAACTGCATAGATTTCTTCTTGCACGTTATGATTAATGGAGTTCTGTTATGAAGACATGAAATCAGAGTGGATGAGATTGGCACTGGCAGCTTGGTAATTTGCTGATGGGCCATGAAGGTTTTTTCCGGTAGATTCAATTGTTATTTCAGTCTATTGTTGTTGCGATGGTCACGGGCCTATGGCTGAGCTGGGAGCAGAAAAGAGTCACGACAGTGACACTGTGAAGTGACAGCTATCTCCAAGGGGGGCCTCCAACATGCCCCCATCGCTTGCCGCACAAATGTAACGTCCCAGTGGCGTTTCACAGCCACGTCATTGTAATCAACAACGCATCAATCTTTTGGAGAAGACTTTCGATTTCATTTCATTAAGATAGTACATGTAAAGCCGGGGAAATTCAACAGGCATCGATTATTCATTCATGTGAACAATCAATAGAAATAGAAACAATATAAAAACATATTGACAAGATTTTAGTGACTGCCTCCGTTTTAAAATGTCAGTTAGCTGACTTCTCGCCCGGATGTCCCCAGTTCGATTCCCGGCCGTGGAAGTGGGAATGTTACTTTAATTAGGGTTATGTATTCCGTACCCTCCATAGAGTCTGGAAGAGTGGATGTAAGAGTGAACTTACAGTGAAAATAAGTTAAAAAGAAAACACGAAAACCTACAAGAACCTAACCTTAAAGTACAAAGAGGAAAAACACCATCCAATACTTCAGTCAAAGCCCCTGATATGACCAAAACAGTTAATGTGGGCTATAGAAAAGAACCTCCCTAAAGAAAAATAATCTTAGGAAGATTATACGCCTACAGCAAATGGTTAGGTACACTCGTCTCTAGCGCACATTTGCTATTATTGGAATTGATTGTGTTAAGGTACCATGTGACTGAATGGATCAATTTCTGTAATTGTGAACTTTTTGAGTTTAAAATTTGTTAGCATATTTCTTGTGCTGAAGATAGCGCACTATTTTACAAAAATTAATACAAAATGTTAATAGGAGTTCGTTGCAAAATAAAATTTCAAGTCAATAAATGTTAAAGCTTTTTTTTCTTCTTTTTAAGTACTGTAGGTAAAGTACTTGTTAATTTTTAAATTATTCATTCTCTTATTAATATATTAATAGTTTCTTTTTTATATTTTTACTTTCTGTACTACGTACAAAGGTATTGTGCTCCACACAAACATTCGATACTGAGATTTCATCGGAAATACATGTTTTGAGATCCCTGTATAAAAAAATAATTTTTTAAAAAACGCCCATGTGTGTGTGTGTGTGTGTGTGTGTGTGTGTGTGTGTGTGTGTGTGTGTGTGTGTGCATGCGCGCGCGCCTGTATGTCTGTGAACAGCATAACTCAAAAACAAAAAGTCGGTTAAATACCAAACTTGGCGTTTAGGGTAAGTACCTTTCAAAGATGCCACAAGGGTTTTCAAGATAATCCTCCCCACACTAGAGTACCCTTTATATGGAAGAATTTTTTCTTTAACGATTTTGATTAAAATACCATATATTAAAGGTATTTAGATTACAAATAAAATGCATACCTTGAATTTTCTGGGAATACCCTGTGAAGTCCACCTCATTTGGAAGAAATTTTGTATAATCTTGTATAACTGGTAAACCTTAAATGATAGACGAAAAGATACTACACACAAATAAAGGTCAATCTCTTTCAAAACACACAAATTATTTCAAATAAGTTTTTTTTTGTGACATAAGCCATTTCTGAGATATCCATTATTTAAGGTTCTAATTCTTCATTTCTTGGTCATTCTCTTAAGTCGTGTCAATATTCATCTTTTTCTCGCGATTGCATGGGAACAGTATGGAATTTAAGACAGCGTATAGCGTCCAGTTCCCTTTGAATCTAAAACGAAATGTGTAATGTAGCTATTTCTGCAAAAGTTTATTCGGATTAAAATTTATGGACAGAAAAATAAGTTTTAGAAGAATAGTTTGTATGTCTACTAGTAAACGATAGAGATCAGAGAAAGTCATGTGTATACATCACATAAGATTTTTTTCAATAAATTTTAATATATTTTCTATGATTTAAAATAGTTTTGTCCAAATATGGACCATCACAGTTAAAAATAATAACTCGTATTGTGAATTGCTTATGAAGATCAAAACAAAATAATTTATTGAAACCGGACCAAAACTGATGCGCAAGGATGAATTTGTTGACTAATGCATGTTGAAGGAACGCAAAAGGACATGGTATAATCCTATAAATGATCACTCAACTACATCTCAATATTACAAAAAGTGGAGGCCGCATATCTGTCTCAGATTCAAGACGTCTCGGGTTATCCAGAATTTTGCCCGGGGTTTTCCCTCATTCCTGAAAATAAGAATGTCTGGTAACTTTAAGCTTTATGGATGCTCATTTGAGCATCGTTTCACCCATCAATTCATTCATCGTCCGATAGCAATTATCCGGTTAAAATTAAAAAAAAAAAACGAAATGACAGAAATGTCATATGATATAATCTAGAATTACATAATTTTGTCATTTTGAAGCAAAACCTCAGATCCCAAGTCCTTTAATAATTGCTGAAGTTATTTCAAATCCTTTTATTTAACATTTAAAAAATAGTTTTATTTATGAACGCTGCTGCGGTCCTGTGGTCCATTCTATATTGGGCGTGTAAGACGGTAATTTTGCTCAAAGACCTCTTTATCACGCTTGAGGTTCTTTTGCGTGCAGTAAATCTACGACACGGGATCACCGGCTTTACTTCCCTTCCGAAGGAAGCCATGCTAAGGATTTTTACGCCCGAAAAAATCCATCGCCCTCCGCCGGGTTTTAACCGGCGACCTCGGGAACTAGAGGCTAGCATATTTAGTATCTTAGCAGTATGGCAACAAATACAGATTGTATAATAATTAATGGCGCAAACTGAAACGGTTGAAAGTAGACTATACTAGAAACAAAAAACATAGGTCCTTAAACATGGGTCCACAAACGAGCCATGTACGAGATAATTGTAAATGTGTGATTACAAGCCGCCACTGACTTCATTTAGCAACATCGTCTTAATTAGTACAAATGAATTTGAAAAAAAAAGACTTTTCGTTTAATAATTGCCATTCTAAGTTGCCTCAAAATTCACTCAAAGCTTAACTTAGAACTAAAGTGTAATACAATTCTGCTTTAGTATGTTACATGTTATTAATACTGTACATTCTTCCGTGTTAAGTGCGGAACGAGGAGCTCAAAGCGTCGTCCTTACATCTGAATGCAATATTCCACTCGTCTCTGCAGTGAGTTTGGAATTGTTTCAAACACCGGGATCATCTCGGAATTCTTGACGAGCACGTACAACTCTCTGCTCCAATACTTCAACGGTATCAACGGGAGTGCTATATACCACACGTTTGACGTAACTCCATGCAGAAAAATCTAAATGATTAAATTAAATTGAGTTTTATTTATGGACGCTCTTTAACTGCTATGTTCCTTAGCATCCCATTCTATATTGAACGTGAAAGACTGGAAATTTTACTCAGAGTTCTTTTATGTACCATAAATCTACGATACGGGACCACCGGCTTTACTTCCCTTCCGAAGGAAGCAAGCTAAGGATTTTTACACCCGAAAAAATCCATCGTCCTCCGCCGGATTTGAATCCGCGACCTCGGTAACTAGAGGCTAGCATGGTAAACACTACACCACGGAGGACGACATCCAAAGGATTGATCAGGTAATCCGGAGACCAAGGTAGAGCCCCTCCTCGACCTATCCATCTTTGACTACATCTCCAGGTGAGATGTCTTCTTACAGTAGCAGCAACATGTGCCGGTGCTCCATCATGCACTTACCACATACTCCGACGTTGCTCAAGGGGAACATCTTCAAGCAATTCACATCAGAAGCCGCTCATAACCACGCATTTGCAATAATAAATCTCGTACACGGCTTGTTTGCGCACCCATGTTTACTGGAAGCTTTTTGCTTCTACTATCGTATACTTTCAACCTTTTCAGTTTGCGCTATTAATTATGATACATCCTGT
Source organism: Deroplatys truncata (assembly GCA_030765065.1). NCBI lineage: Eukaryota > Metazoa > Arthropoda > Insecta > Mantodea > Mantidae > Deroplatys > Deroplatys truncata. The sequence goes on from CM060980.1 coordinate 100,221,819, forward strand.
ATATTAACGAAGGCGTATTGCAACATATGCCAAACTTATCAGTTTAAACTTCCTCCATAAAAATAAACCATACTGTACACTAAAAGTACTATGTCTAGGTTTAGTGGAAAATTTTGAATGACAGAGAACATCTTATTAGTTAGGTGTTCTGCTTGACTTAACTTAGACTTACCCAGGTAGCTGTATTCACACATTACAATGCCTATTCTTATTCTTATTCTCTCACTCACTCGTATGCGATGGAAATGCGCATGCACCAACTAGCAGTGCGGCACGGGATCTTCTAATTAGGTTTAAGTGCCTTATTAATGAAAAAAGATAAGATTTTACATTCCATTTATTTTTTAAAGCTTCTACAAACTACTCTTATGAAAGTTTATTTTACCATTTTTTATTTTGGTCGAGATAAACGTTTGCAGAAATTGTTTAATCCCACATTTCGTTGTAGATATCAGGGGAATATTCTTTTTCATGTTCCATTTATATTCCGCCTTTAACATCTAAGGTGATATCAGCCGCTTTTTACCTTTGAAACAATTGCCCATCAGCAATGCTGTTCACTCGCTTACAGTGGTGGTAATCTTTTGTTTATTACATTAAACTCGCGCACACGATCACACTGTCATTCATATCTCCAGACTCTAGGGAGGATGGGAAATAACCTTCGTTAAAGAAAAATTCCCACCCACGAACACGGGGCCTCTGAATTTGGAGGTTAGACCGCAGAGGCTGTCTGCGAGAAGTTGTCCACCTTTGTGGAGGTAGGTGTTTGCCTCACATTCAAGAGGTTCCGAAATCGAATCTTGGTTGGGGCGAGAATATGGCTTCTTTCGGGGTTTTCCCCTTATCTTAAGAAGACGAATTCGGATAACTCTAAGCTCTATGGGCACGGGCCCATTTCAACCGTTTCTTTCATGACCTACACGGTTAAAGGACATCAATTAAATCAAAGCAAACACGAAATATGACATCCTGATGGCTAATTGATCCTTGACGACTGAAAGCAAATAAATAAATGAATAAATAGATAAATAAAATGCGAGAAATTACTGAGTAACGACAGCATTTTAAAAAAGTATAGAATAGTTCAAACCAATAATAACGGAAATATCGGAAATGGTTGATACCAATATAAGTAATTTAAAGTAAATGGTGTGTTTTAAAAAGCTCTACGTTCTTTGTGTAAACCTTTTACCTATCCTTTATCGTTTCCCAGCTATACAAAATTATACAAAGTTATTTGTATAGCTTCACAGGATAATCACATAAATTTATATATATATATATATATATAAAGAGAGAGAGAGAGAGATCAAACTAGTCGAACAAATGTCCATATAAAATGTAGTTTGGGCGGTGGTATTTTTATTGAAAATCTTCATGCTACATCTTTGGACGATACTGAACTTAATACCAAGTTTGGTATTATCAGACTTTTCGTTTTGCATTTGTGCTGTAGGTATAACGTATATGCCATATAGCATAACTCTAAAACACACCTACGCGCGGACCTTTTCCTTAAATTGTCTTTTGTTTAATTCAGGGAGCCTCAAAACATGTATTTCCCGTGAAATCTTGACATTAAATTTTTGGGGGAATACAATGCTTTTGGTATTTAAGTTCAGCACCTTCTGAAGATGCGACACGAAGATTTTCAAGAAAATCCTACCATCCCAAACTACACTTTACGTGGAACATTTTTCGAAAATTTTGATTTTCTAAAAAATGGCTGTAACGATTTTGATTAAAATACGATATATTAATAATATCTACATGACAAAATGTATATCTTGAATTTTGTGGGAAAAGCCATGTACTGTCTGCTACATGAATAGGACCAAATACGTGTTTTGTAAATGTTTCAAAGTTAAGTGTTTTTGTATCACATTAAATGAGCATATTTTATTCTTTTTGGATTACGATAAGAATAAAAGTAGTTCATTGTAACATATTCCAATTTCCTTACTCTGCCACACCGTCCATGTGACGAAAATCCCTACTTGAATTATTTGTGAACAGATATGCTTAGTATGTCAGAGTCTCTGTATGTTGTATAATGTTTTATTGGAGAGGAAAACATTTATTGTTTCAGTTGTTATGTCTGTCATAAATACAACTAATTCAGTGCAGTCAAATAGGAATGGTTTTCACATTTAAAGATATATTGCACGTTTTACGAACATTCTTAATATTGTTTCTTATTGTATAAGACGTAAACTTATAAATTTGTTGTTTATTGTTTACACTGATATTTTTTCTTCTCTGTATAGGAATTTATTCTAAAAAAAAAGAAAAATGTAAATATGTTAAGGAGGATGCTGTAATTAGGAAAAGATAGGCCGTGGTCTCCATGAAAATGGAAGCTTCGAAAAAAATCCAGGTACATTTGAGTATTTTAAAGCGGGGTTTCTCTGTGGCGCGTGACTTTCATGGAGCACGCCGGAGTTTTTCAAGATGAAGTTCGAAGAAGGAGTATTAACAGAATGAAAGTCCAAATATTTATTTAATTTTTTCCCCCGTTTAGCTTTGCATTCAATGCAATGCTCTTTCAAGGTTGGTCCACCTCAACTTTTGAGGTTTGGCAATCAACGTGTTGAATGAACAAGTTGCACATCAACATTAGTTAATATTTAACATTCTGTCAAGTCAGGTTAGTTAAATGTTAAAGAGGATCTTTACGCTTCTTGTGTTAAAAAGCGGTACAAATGCAGGAACTCCGTTTACATGCAAGCTTTGCTCTTATCTTGTTGATCCACCTACCTACACATAAATTAGCAAAATATTGTATGTAGATCCGAAAATATAATTAACTTCATTTCGTTTAATTCCTAATCACAAATTAAAACATACTGATTTTAGTAACTGTATAAAAATCTTATGTGTTACACTCACATGACTTTCTCTACTCTTGTACAAACTATTTATACAAACGCTTATTCTCCTTATGCTTCATGTTAATCGAGATATCCAGATGTTAATCTTATTGCTAATTTTCTTGTAGATGCAAGGGGAATTGGTAGGCTTTAAGCTAAAGGCAAATACTTTAGGATTTGGTTGCTATGTGGAGTATTCCATTCTCTTTGCATTACCTGGACAAAAAAAAAAGAATAACAAATTCCCATTTGAGAAAAAGTATAAGTATTGGAAAATTTAAGGGAATAACAAGCAATATCTCGAAAATGGTTCACTCAACAACAAAAATGTACATGACATAAATTGTGTATTTTAACGCGATCTACATTTTTTGTGTAGTAAAATTTTGTCTATGTCTTATGTTTACCAGTTATGCAAAGTTTACAATGAAAAGTACTTTTGGAGACATTCCCAGAACATTCCAGATATACAATTTATTTGCCATAAAAATGTCCTAAATTAATGTATTTTATTCAAAATCGTTTGAGCCATTTTTGAGAAAATTAAAACTTCCGAAAAATGTTCCATGTAAAGGTTAATCTGGAGTGGGGGGATTTTCTTGAAAACCTTCGTGTCGCATCTCTGGAAGATACTGAACCTAAATACCAAGTTGGTGTTTATCCGACTGTTCGTTTCTGAGTTCTGCTGTTCACAGACAGGCAGACACACAGACAAACACACACACACACGGACATGTTTCCAAAAATGCTTTGTATGCACTCAGTGCCCCTCAAAACATGTATTTCTTGTGAAATCTCGGTATCGAATTTTTGGGTAGAATGCAATACTTCCTCTACTTACTACACGTAGTAGAGAAAGTAAAAATACTAAATACATTTAAAAGATCTTTCATTTCTAATAAACGGAGGATTGCCTTAATTTGCCAGATATAGTTCGTTCTGTGATTAAGAAATATGTTGGCGTTCTGAAAAATATAATTTCCTGCTAGAAATATTTTAAAATCACGTGTCACATTGCATCCAGGTTAATGGGGATAATAACTCATTTAGTTCCGTTTTGCTGTAGCTTGTAACATATAAAACATGATGATGTGAATCATCATTTTTATTGTAAATCATTTAACAGCAATCGGAATACAGAAATAATTGCGTTTCTGAGCTTCAAAACTTCCTTTATTTGTTTAGAAATAAACACATTGAGTACTACTATGAACATGTAATTTTTCTAATTTTGCCAAAATAAAATTTGGTACGTTTCGTTTGGTCAAAGCAACTTTGTGTTTTGGTATGCTTTCCTTTACAGTATGCTGGAATGTAGCAATGAGATACGCCGCTGCTGTTTTCCCTCAACTGTATGCCTGTTTCCATTTATCAAAGATGACAGCGATATTGCAAAAGACAAAACATGCAGTAGTAGAAAAGCCTTGCTGACATGTTTTACAGATGGTTTTTCCCAGTACTACAGAAAACACTTTGAACATTGTTTAGCATCTATCGTTTATTCCTACGTGTCTTAGATTGTTGTCAACACATACTCTTTGACTTACTAGCATGGTGGTCTCTCTTTCTTTTCAACAACTCTGTTGGTAAAATCACCGAAAATAATGAAATATCTACCATTCCTTCCTCTATTATTATTTTGCTCTTCCTGTTCCAAGTTATGTATTTTATTCAATATTTTTCCAAGCGTTGGGAACAAAGGGGTGTTTGGAATGGTAATGGATTATCAAGCGTTTCTCAAAGGGAGACGCAGCTGGAAACATATGTTTTCTTCATGTTAAAAAGGGTTAATGGTAGGTTTCCCTACAAACGCTACACGCCCATGTTATTTACATATTTTATTAGTGATAATTAAACCTTACCAGTGTCGTTATGTTTTCTTACGTGGCAGTCATTATAGAACCTTAACAATTTCAATATAATTTTATTATTCCTAAAAGTTTCTTTGTTGAATGAAACAATGTTATAGGTTTGAATAATCAGCTGAATTTGTAAAAATTAGACCTCATATCACTGAGGTTAAGTGTACCACGATCAGAAAGCGGAATAGCACTTATTTTTTTCTCGCTAAGAATGCATCAATAGATCTATCTTTGTCATATTGTTATATACTGGGGTGAGGCCAAAATGTTTGCAGCTAGATATTAAATTTTACTTACCCCAGCATATACGTTGGGTGGCATAGCTGCAGAGGTAGCAAAAGGACCATAATCTTAAACTACACATTGGAGAACAGCCGTGGGATAGTTATAACAAAATACACAGAATTTCACATTAATCACATTATCTGTGGTTTATTCAATATAAACACGGTGCCCCTACATCACACACAAAAGATAAAACGCAAGAAATTGAAGGGAGATGCTACACACACGAGATTACATTCACACGATTTCACATACATTTCACATACCAGACACTCGACCAAAAGTGACGCTAAGCAAACAACACACAAAGGAGTAACGTTCACTTCCCCCACTCTCCAAGGCTAGCTAGGATCACCAGCTAGACGGTGGTGAGTCGCCACGCCAGACGAACTTCAAAACCCAAAGCCGAAAGAATTACCCCAACAATGCTGTCGCCAACGACGCAATGTGTCTGGCGTAACAATACACACACCTACACGCCACAATATGGTAGTTGTTAAAATAAAATTAAATCACTTTCTCTGATTCATATTTCAAGGAAGAGCAGGGCATATTCTGACTAAAAACCCAAAAACACCTCACACTTCAGTCGGGACCTTGTATAAAACCAAGACTATAGGGGTGATTTTAGAAACGTCTACTTTGTTTACTAAGTTGCATTACCGCTAACTTTTCGAATTTTGAACTAGATAAACACACATCAGAGATTTTATGGCATAACTACAAATGTTATTGGAGGGAACTACTTCTCAAATCAAGTCAGTGAGAGGCCACTTCATCAATTAGTATACTTATATATTTATTCATTTTTAACGCCCTTAGAGCACATCGCGACTGTGACTCGTGGGCTTCTCATATGTAGGATTCAGTCTGTAATGGATAAGTAGTTGTCTTTCTAACCCATCCAGGTACTGGTTGGCCACGATATGGGTGCGTGCGGTGGAAAGAGAAACTATGTCAAAGTTACGGAACAAGTGGGCGGGTTTGGAAGGACAATCAAATAAAGAAAACATCCAAGTTACGAGTTGCATTTACTAGCGAGGTGAGGCGTGCATGTAGTACGTGTTCATAGTGAGACTGTACATCCCCCCTCACTCCCCTCATACCAAGCCCTGCATTGTCAACATAAACAGAATGCTCTAAGAGCATTCATATTGTGACCGACTAGAACGTGGGTTTATGAATGTTTGTAGTCAGAAAGAAGCTGGACATGTGGACTTAGTTACATACACGCGTTTCTATACCGTCTGCTTTGTTTCTATTTCTTTGAATCTATGGATGGATCTTTGGGGCGTGATATCGAATATCTAATCCAGTATTTACCTAGTGACTGAACGCAGGACCACGAAGGAAGGGGGGGAGGGCTTGGAGTTAACTGCTACACGGTATATGAACCTGCGACTTCCGGAATACAAGCCGCAGATCATCTCACTCAATACTAAATATTGCTGCAAAAACTATTTCATACATTTTTTAATTTACCTAGTAGAATACATGCGTAGACAGTAATAGTTTACATAGTCGCCTATGACCTAGTTGTTCATACGACCTAAAATAAATAAATTCAAAGAAAACTTCTGCATATTTCCTATGATAACAGTGGGAGTTGGAGGGGGAATTCTCGCATCTTAGGCCCTCTCTGTAACACAAGGAGTGTAGTCGAGAGCGGAGTTTAGTTTGAAACTCAGCAGAGTTGCCATGACAACCATAACGTCACGATCTGACTGGCATGAGTTTTGTCACAGTAGAGAAAACCGTTGCAGACAGGAAGAATCGCACCTCGGTACTCTACTTGTTGCATTTAGTTTTGTGAGTGCAAGATGCGTTTAGACGTAAGTTCCCAGGTTACAGATATGCACTTATTAGGGGATAAAAAAGTTCGTTTAAACCTGTAAACGTAATTCAAAACCTCGTAATGAGAGGCACTAATGAAATTAATCAATCCTGTAGCAGCTACATTTAATATGAAAATCAAAACTGGAAGTAGCGGTGAGAAATGTTAACATCTCTAACTAACACTCTGAGTGCATATGCACTTATTTGTTTGACTGCAGCAAGTAGGTATGTGCGGGGATTTAACTCAGAATATTAATTAGCGACGTTAAGTGATTAAGTTTCTGTAAATTAGGCATGCATTAAATTAATAAACGTTACAATATACAAACCTAAAAATCCTTTAGATTTCTTTATCCATCTTCAAAAAACATATACTGAAAAATTTAAAGAAATTTAGCAAAAAATGTATAACGACGGAACATGTTAAAGCGACAAAAAAGTGAGGAAACATAATAAATAAAAATCCCACACGCCACTTGCGCATAACCTCACACTTCTATTTAAACGTTACATTTTGGTATAAGACTTCAATTGAATCCTGATTCGACAATGTTTGAGATCTTCTTGCTGCGAACATTTTAAAAAGTGTTTTGGTTTTTAAATATTGTCAAAAATTCAGTACCGAATATCTTTTAAGGTGGCAATTGACAATACGATGTATTTGAATCAAAACTTTGATTTAATATTGATGCTACCTTTTACACTAAGCTTGTGTATATGCAGAATGAACTGAAAGATTTTGGGCTACTTATAGGATAGAACTAGTTAACACCTCGACTCCCAAAGGATGTTTTGTGCATACACTCTGGGGAGGAATGGATGAAGTGAGCGAACCAACCGGCCCTCGTAGCGTGGTCGCTGGAGTGTATATCTCCGGCGCTCCGCCAAGTTGAGGGTCGCGGGTTCGAGTCCCGCCATGGGCATGGGTGTTTGTGGGTTGTGTGATTGCGGTAATAAGCGGTAACAGTAAATATAAACTGGGTAAAACAAGGGAACTTTAAAAAAACCGCAGAAGACGTATGGGTTGCAGAGTGAGGCCGGCGCAAATCGACAGCGATGCGCAAAGTTCCCTAATAGTTCCAGGCTTGAACCGGTCACAGGAGGGTCGCTCGAAGACGTCCCTTTAATGAGACCGGGGAAACACGATCCGGCAGTGGAGACTGGACAGGCGTCCCTCTAGCAGAGCCGAGAAGAAGTTTATAAATCGCAAGCCTCAGCTTCATCTACCCGACACCGACCGAACCACAGCCCCGGAGTCAACCTGAAACGGAAATGAAATGAGAGGAAATGGGGGAGAGAGGAAATCCGTGGTAGAATACACCACTCCGGCATTCGCCTAAGTCAACCGGCGAAAACCACGAAAAACCCATGGTCAGAGTGGGGATCACCGAGAATCGAACCGAGGACCTCCCGAATGCGAGCTTCACATATTACCGCAGAGCCACATTGAATTACTTATAGAAAACATGGACGGTTTAAAGCGCTTGATTATTACTCCGGAAGTTCGTATCTCGTTGCTGGAAGCTTCTTTCGCTTTCTTCGCTTATTAGGTCGTAGCATGCTTTTAGAAAGATTTAGAAAAATTTCTTAGAATATTTTTAATTTATGCTTTTACGAAAGGGAGAATATTCATGACGACTCCAGAGTACGAACGCAGTTCTCAGAGATATATGTGAGCGAGTAACAGATGGCTGGGAGTCGAGGAGCATTTAGTGCCATAAGCTGTCGCCTGGACATCCTGCTTTCCGACACCTTTACTAGCAATTCATCTTCTACAAAACAGTCTTCCCTTTTCTTGGCACTTTTGTTTTGTTCTTTCTTATCGCATGAAGACGTAAGAAGCTTGAGACAGCACAAACGCAACACAAATAACACCAAACAGGATACCGGATTCATTACTGCTACATGGGGCACCTGTCAGGAACACGTCACAGCGTTACAATAGATTAGCTGTGAAGCAAATTGCTTGGAAAGTTAAATATAATGGGGGCTTTACCAGTTACGTCCGTAAAACTATTCTTATCAGAATGCGTTACAGAGCATAATGCTACCGATCGATAGATACATGCGCTCTTCATAAAAAAATAATTATTAATAATTATTAGCAATTATCATACACATAGAAGAAGTTAAGGCATACCTACATAAATTTTTCTTTAAGAGAATACGTAGATCTGTAAGACAATGCGTATAACTAAAGACGAGGGTTTGTGCCGTCAGGTTACGTGTGCATAGACGATATACAGCTTCATGCAGAGTGTATTTTGGCTTCCGAAGTACACAAAACACGCGTAGCGTACAGTCTGAAAACGAGAAATTCAACACTGCGTTAAGATCTAGCAGATACAATATATAAATATGAGGGATATGTTGAAACATTGGAAAAGTTAAAAGAAGACACTTTCCTTTATGATTCCTTCCTACGAATAGTTTCAGACCACCAAAAGTCGAACTGCACTACACTACTATAGACATTCTTAAATTATTATCGGATGTCAAACGTCAGCGTCGATCACTTAAACAGTTTTTGAACTGCGAGAACGTTACAGGACGTTAAGAGTGCATATGCCAAGTATACTATACTATCATTTGATGATTTTGTATTCTTTATATGTTACAAATTGTTAAATAGCCCTTCTTACTTTCCCTATCACGTACATAGTAGGTAGAGAATGTATTGCATTGCATCAAAAAATTTGATACCGATATTTCACCGGAAATATATGTTTTGAGGCCCCATTATTAAAAAATTCCTGTTTAGAAAAATATCCTTGTCTGTGTCTGTAAACAGCATAAGTCGGATCAATATTAAACTTGGTGTTTAAGTTCAGTACTTTCTGAAGATGCGACACGAAGATTTTCAAGAAAATTTCCCCATCACAAACTACCCTTTACATGGAACATTTTTCGATATTTTTTTTCCGAAAAATACCTCTAACAATTTTGATTGGTATCCTATGTATTAAAGATATTTACATGACAAAATGTATATCTTGAATTTTCTGGGAATAGACTTTGAAGTCCTTATTCGGAAGGAATTTTGTATAATCTTGTGTAACTAATAAACGTTAAGCCATAGACGAAAGTGTACTGCACAAGAAATGTAGATCCCTTTAAAACACACAATTTACTCCAAATAACTTTTTATATGGCAGCAGCCATTTCCGAGATATCCGTTATTAATAATTCGAATTGTCCATTACTTGCTCATTCTTTAAAGTCCTATCAGCATTCAGATGTTTCTCGCCATTGCATGTAAACAGTATGTAATTTTAAGGCATTTTAAATATTTGACTATAGCTGTTGCCCTTCTATCTATAACGAAATGTGTAATGTAGGTATTTCTGCAAAGGTTTATTTGGACTAAATTGAAGGAGATAGAAACATAACCTTTAGCAAGAAAGACTTATATATCCACTAATAAAGATTTAGGGAAGAGAAAGTCATGTGAATGTATCACAACAGAAATATTTTTCTGTATAATGTTTTGCCATTTATTCTTTATTATCTGAGTGCAAGATCCTGGGAGTCCTTTCTTGATTTTTTCTGACACTTATTATTGTTATGCCCTTGGATATTTGCAACTTGTTGTTGCACTTCTTTTGGGTGAACTGCCCTCAGTTGTGAAACGTTTTACAAATGTTCAGCGGTAAACCCAATTAATGATTTTCAAAATTCATCACAACCCAAATAATAACAATTTTCAGAACCTAATTTTTCGCAATACATCCTAATATACAAAGGGACCGAGCGAGTTGGCTCCCCAGTAACCCGTAAGGCTCGCATTCGGGAGGTCCTGGATCGATTCCCGTCGACCGCCCACTCTGACCTTGGATTCTTCGTGGTTTTCTCTGGTCGGTAGGCGAATGCTGGGGTGTATTCTCATCTACCACGATATCCTTTCCCTCGTTTATCTCACGTTCCATTTGCTTCTCATGTTTCAGATGTGCTTCTAGGTTTCATGGCGTATAGCGGTGCCGGAGAGATGGCGCGGATGCTTGCTCCAAAGAAACAATCCTCCCCGTGGATAGGTATTAGAGGTGTGCTGGTTGCACGGGTCCTTCATCGTCCTCCATGGACAGCTCCAACAGCGGGGCGGGTCTTCGAGCCCGGAACCGTTAGGGACCTCCTGTGGGCTGTTCTGGCTACAGCGCGTAGCCTCCTGTGGTTCTTTCACTTCATCCCTTCCTCCTGAGGGGTGGTAGCCACAATAGGTCTCGCAAAGATCGCAGTGCGGGAGATGTACCCCTCCGTTGTACACCCTATACCCTATAAATATACTTGATTTTCGTTTTCTGTTAAGCAAATGAAAATGTGTATCTGAAGCTTGATAAGTGTAATCTCACTAGAACAGTAATAAAAAATTGATACAAAATTTGAATAGAATTTTTATAGAATATCATAATTGGAATGTACTTATATTTCAAAGTGAACTGAGTATGAAAGTATTACATTGTTTTGGTTGCTAAATTCTAAAGTAATTGCTTTAACCATAGCCCCTTTCATTAGTTTGTGGATACTTTTACTGTAAATAAATTCACTAGCTCCTGTGATAGTGCAAAAAACCTTTTCCAATTTTTTGAAAAAGGAAAAGGATTTTCGTTCTTTACAGATACAAAATAAATATTATCCACCTGAGGTCTATATGTTAACTAAACTTTTAGAGACCTATGACACTTTGCCACATTTAAATGTGATTCTTTGCTCCGTTTACTTACATTAAAATACTATAGTGTGCTACAATTTTCACGGTAGGAACCTGATAATTTAAAAGCAATTTCTGAAATCTGTTTAAAATAAAAAGAGCGCTATTTTAAACAAATTAAATATATTCGCTATTAAAAATAAAAGACGGTATAATATAATAAATAAAAACATTATATTCATTAAATGAAAAATTGGAAAAACCATCGCAATTTTTAAAAACATACTACAACTAATAAAATGAAAAATCTGCAACAAAAACCGACATAAGTAAACTGTAATATTGGTTGTTCTTTCTGCGTGTTAAAATTGAGAATTTTCTCTGCGTTAATTTGTTTGCCAAATTTGTTTAAAGTGGACACGTATGATATGCGTGCTATAACTGTAGATTAAGTTAGCAGAAACTAGAGTATTGGGTGTTAAAAATGAGAATTTTCTCGGCGTTAATTTGTCTGCTAATTATTTACGGGGAGGAATAAATAATGAGTAGTAGAAAAGGTAATATGAGTACTACATGTCAGATTTTTTCGTCAGTATTTCAAGTTGGTTTTAAAATAGCTAAAGAATCTTTTCATCTTTAGATGTATTCCAGAATTATTTTCGCATGTGTAAACGTTGACGTTATTTCTACTTTAAATGCTGGCCTCACCGTTGAATTGGGTAGTTTTTTTTCGAGTCATAAAATATGAAGTAATCGTGTAAGTGCTGTCTTGTAAGTGAATGCAACATAAATATATTTGTTACATCACCAAAATGATATTCTCAAGTACCAGATGTATTAATAGATCAGTCTGTCTCAGCACCGTGTTGCGGGAGCATTGCCTCAAATTCATTTATGTTCTACCTGCTGTGGTTTTCATTTTTAAAACAGTGGCGCCACGTCAGGTATATTACTTGTCATGTCTCTATAAACTGTGTTTGTTTTGCGGCTTAGAGAACAGTGGCGGCTTGTGAGTGAAGAAACGGTTCGTATCATTACTGAGTACATAGTTTTAAAATCATATTTGAGAGTTACTAAAAGAACTTATCAGGCACTTTCAGTTTATCTAATCGTAATATAAATTTATCGTATTCCCGAATATTTATCTATTCATAAGCATGGTACATTCAGTTATTATATATGCTTATGAATGCTAAATAAATGCTCCCTTTTTGAAATAAACACTCATAACAAAAATTATAGTAGTTGTACAACACGTTATTACCATAAATAGCTACTTTCTAAACAGCACATATATAGAATAGCCGAGATGATTTAAAATTAAAGTTAATGAAAAATTAAAGTTAGGTCGTTTCTTTCTCATATTAACAATAGTTCAATCATAGTAAATAATTCAAATCTCAAAGTGTATGTTTGTCTACGCTACTGTATGGAAAACAGACACGTTTTCTCAGAAGTATCTTATAAATATTATTATAAGGACAATAATGCAACATTGACAGCCGGGATGAAAAATAAATAATCAGCACCTATTGATCGAGGGATATATTTTTAAGAACAGATAGCAAAAGCTGGCAATCTGTTACAAATGTTCCTTCACTGCAGTAGTAAAGCCACAGATTTCTCTGAAAATAAAACAGTTTGACACACTTTAATACAATTATGGGGGAGTGGCAGAATTTATTAGCTATGTAGTCGTCTTAGAAAAACGAATACGCGGATTCACAGAACCTCTAAAGGCTTTATAGTTTCATGAAAACGTAACCTAACACCATCAGTGACAGCGTTTATACCTAAAATGGAAGTTGCAAAATGCAGCTACTCATTCCTTAACGAGAATATTTCATTATAACTACTTTACATGAAACATACTGTTATAATCTTCAAACTCTAAAATTTAATGGTCGGAATTGACTCCATCTTGAATTTCATGATTTAAGACTTGCCAATCCTTCAACGCCGTTTTCTCGTGACTTGTGTCATCGATATCTTTTTCTTAACTCTCCTCTTCATATAATTCATTAACATGTCTAATTTTCCACTCGTGGCTGCAGTAGCGATTGGCACTTTCTTTTGTTTATAACAAATTACTGGGATTTGCTAAACAAAATAACCTGAGCATTGCACAAGAATTAAAATGAGGTAAACTATGTAAGCGCTCCAATAATACAATGCAACTAATAATGCTGCATTGTCAAACACGTAAGCCATAATAATTATTATTTTGTGGTTACATAATCTTTTATTTCAAATTGGAAATCTTTCGTAAACCGTGTTAAAGCAACATGAAGAGGGCAAGTTATAGATATGCAAGTTTAACTTATAAAACCTTCTGGAATCTCCAACGAATAAGAGCTATACACCTGTGTATATGTTTCTATAGTGACTGAATGGCATTAGTGTGTTTTAAATTAATTAAAAATTCTAAATTACTTGTCAAAAATTGTAACTTTCTCACCACTTTTGGTAGATATGCACAAAGTCAATGTTCAAAATGGCTTCATTTTATTCTGTGCCCCTTTCGGTACTAGATGAGCCGTAATGCCTCTGTTTGACTTTTATGATGCTGTCGGCATGATTTCCGGTTTACGACATGGGGTAACAATCGGAAACCTTAGAAATTTATTGTTATACGAGTTATAAGTCAAATTTGGAACCTTACTGTGTTTTAGTTTTCCCTATCGTTTTTTGTATCCCCTTTTAATTCCGTCTCTGGTGACATTAGATTTAGTCTACTTGAATCATTTTATGTTACGGCAGTATTTCCCTTTTACTTTTAAGCTAGGCGTTGCTTAAGCTAACATTGCGATGCTAGTCTTGGTATAATTGGAGGATTTGTCGCAGTTATAATTTTATTCGTTTCAGTTTGGACAACAGTGTAAATGAAAGTTCATAATAAACGGAAAACGAGAACGGAACAGAACAGAAAGGAAAAAAAAATATGCGAGTTTAGTTCACAAACACCGGGAACCGAAACACTTGAAACACTTATCGATGTAAATATCGATAACAATGTAGAAAGTCGATTTTGCGCATTGAGATGTCGCTTGTTTTTAACTGACCAATGATAGTTTAACCCAATTTCTATTCGACCAACATAATGCAGATTAAGATTTTCTGAAGGACAAGTTAGCATCTCTAATTGCTGTTGCGAAAACATCTTCCTTCTTCTTTCTTTACAAGCATTAGGCCGATTGAATCTGTTCCGAGGTTAATCTCTCCGTCTCCCATGGGGTCGTGCAATACCTTTCCTTCCCAAAGGTTTGTGAAATAATACTGATCTAGGGAATCATTAATACAATTAAAATGATAAACCTAATTAAATTAATAAAACATTTTAATACACTTTTAATAAATGTGTGTATTAGAGCGTATTATACTCTGCTGTTTTCTGTTGTTCTAAGCTTCCAACTAGATCTCTAGCGGCGGCTATAGGTCATACCAATGTACGGAATGAATCGAATATGCCGTTTCCGTAAAGGGAATGGAAAAGCCGAATCTTTATCAATTTTTCCTGTTCCTCCCGTTGCCGGGCTCCTGTAAGCGTCCTGTAAATTGTAAACGCTCACGTCGCAAAACGCGTACTCGTTCTTGTTCTGGTTCCCGTTTCCGATTATTGCTTGGCGCTAGTTGTTTAAATGATGTTTGCGTAGAGGATTACAGAACGCTTTTATGCTTATAAAACTGAATCGGTTCCCATGCAGTTGAACAAATCTCCAGTGCCGAGATGGTACTTACATTTATCCATAGGACACTACGTGTTAAATTAATATTTGCATTTAGTTCTTCGGGGAGGGCTTCCTCCCGGCAAGCCGCCACTGGACAGAGATGGACCGAAAAGGAGAGAAGTTTGTGTGTGTATACATTATCAATGAAGTATTAGAACATCAGCCTACACAGGCCTTATCAAGAAAACAACGAGGTCCGTGCAGACTGACTAAAGTGCCGTGTCTTGTACTAACACTCCATGTGGATACAGTTCCCCCTCCCTCCCCCGGCCCTTCGGTCTATTTTTCTTTATTTGTGTACATTTGGGTGTTAACCTTTTTTTTTATCCTCCTACTCCTCCTTCCTTTTTCCTCCCGCCATGCATTTCTCACCTACAAAAACAACATAATCTATCAAGTGAGAGTTCGTTAGGAGCAAATAAGAGTTTTCGCGCCTCTGTCAATTGAGGCCAGCTTGTGAAATCTGCTTCTAGAAGCAAATGTGGCATGACTGTTAATGATGATGTTGACGATAATGATGACAGATCAAATTATTTTGACTCTACAACACGCTTCTCAGCGTTATGAAATTCAGTCTGTTTTGTCAGAGGATACGAATAGCTTTGGGAACCTCTGAAGAGCTCAATTCATTGATACATCATCTGGTATGGGCGAATCATGTGTAAGAACGTGTTTGATATCAACTAATCAGAGCAATGATCCGCAGAAAAATAATACATTGCTATTGGTTTTTAAGTGAAATTTGTATTCTGATTTCATAATAACAATCTTTCCAGGAGGATGAAATGAAGTAAAGGAACCAAAGGAGGCTACAGGCTCAAACAGGCTATAGAAACTCTCGGAAGTGCCTAACAGTTCCTAGCTAGAAGACCCGTCCCACTACTGGAGCTGTCCAGACCCGTCCAACTAGGCAGCCCTTTAGTGTCATCGTGCCCTTTCCTTGGAGCAAACATATGTCCGGCACCGTCACACACCAAAAAACCTAGAAGCACTCTTGAAATATGAGAAGGAAATGGAATGAAAAGAAAATTATGGAAAGGAAATCGATGTACATGAGAAACCATCCCAGCTTTCCCCTACCGACTAGAGAAAACCACAGAAAACCAAGGTCAGAGTGGACGGTTGACAAGAATCGAACCCGAGACCTCACGAATGCTAACTTCACATGTTACTGTGGAGCCATCGGGCGGTAACCAGAGATAATCCTTTTAACTTCCTCTCGTCGAATAGAATACAATGAAAGTGGGTTGGCTGAAGCTTCTATAAATAATCGTTACTTGCAACCCTTGTTTAATGCATCCGGTGCTAATTAAATTACCGGCATTGTTATGGTGTTTTAGTCCTTCCTGTTGAAAGTTCTCGACGGCTGCAAAGTTACGGCGCCGTAGGAAACGGTAATAAACACATTCCCTCTCCTTAGACGTCATGGTTGACTACAGCAGTTACAACCAGACGACCGGAAGATCGATACCAGCGGCACTCCCACCTTTACTGTAAACGCTTCCTTACTTGTTTTATAATCTGCCTAAGTAGCGAATGGATTAAGAAAGAAATACATCAATTTTTTTTTAATTTACCTTTAGTAGATAGGAGGAAGTATTGTATTCCACCCAAAAATTCGATTTGAAGCTTTCTCACCGAAAATGCAGGTTTCTTTTTGGATAAAAGGTGTGTGTGTGTGTGTGTGAGTGTCTGTATCTGTGTTTGTGTGTGTCTGTCTTTGAACAGCATAACTCAAAAACTAAATGCTGTGTAAATGACAAACAAGTTCAGTATTTTCCTAAGATGTGACTTGAAGATTTGAAAAAGTTCTCATCCCAAACTACCCCTTATATCGAACATTTTTCAAAAATATTGATTTTCTCAATATTGTTCTAAAGCTTTTTATTGAAATACCATATATTTAAGGTATTTACATGACAAACTGTTTATCAGCTAGGGAATTTAATGTCCTGCCGGCTTGTTGCCATGGCAGCTCAAGTTGGTTAGAGCAAGGAACGGAAACCGGTGGTCCTGTGTTTCAAATCCCGGCTATGGCATTGGATTTTTCAGTCATCTGATTCTGTCTTTCTAACCTTTTCCTACAAACAACTTGTGTGGAATAACAATGAATTCCAATAAACTGTATATGTTGCATTTTCTGGGAATAGTCTGTGAAGGCCTCTTCATCCGAAAGAAATTTTATATAATTTCGTAAACGGGTAAACCATAAGATATATACCTATCTACCTATAGATATATACCAAACCTACCTACGTTAGCCATTTCGAGATATCTGTTATTGCTGGTTTGAATTTTTCCATACTGTCATTCTTTTTAAAGCACTGTCGGTAGTCAGTTGTTTCTCGTAAGTCATGGAAAGAAAATGAAATTTCAAGCCCTGCATATAGTGCCATCTGACTATCCATTTTATTTTCTGTATTCGCCACGCACCCACAACTAAATGAGTAATGAATAGATACAAAAATAAGCTTTCGTAGGAATAAGCTTTCGTGGGTGGAGAAGGTCATATGAATGTGATACATCATACGTTTTTTAAGAGATTTTAGTCTGAAAAACAAATAATCTGTAATACTTGAATTTATACAAAATCATAACAACATTGCAAAACTATTATTTATAAATAATTTTCGCTGAGAGAGACATGGTATAGCAAAACCACCTAATTGACCTTTCAATGATTGCGAGCCATAGTATTACCAAACAATGACGTAATAAATCTTCAAACGAATCCATTCATACTCGACCTCATAATTTTCTCTTAACCTGAAAACTCTAAAATCTGTTGTCACAACACCCCTTGATTCCTTCTTAACAATGGAAGCGACCATGTAATTTCCGAAGATCAAGCGCTTACTTTAAAATTAACATGTTCATTTATTCTTACGCTATGTCAACACCACATTTACCATAAATTTAGCACTCATTTCAACTAGATTACTTACAGTCCTCACATACGCCTTTCAATGAAATCAATGAAAAAGCTGCAGATTGGAATCACAAATGCACATTTCAGATTGACTAAAATACCTGTTAACTTTCTTCTTTCATATTTATCGTAAGCATTAAAAGTTAACTTCTTAGAGTAAAAAAAGAAAACGAAAAATCTGATATGACACACTCACAGGACTTCCTCTACCCTCCATCGTTAATTAGTGTGCATACAAATTTATCTCACTAAATCTTATCACTTAAATGATTTCAGTCTAATTATATAATATAAAATTTAATAACAGCCCGCCTTATAGCAATATGTGTATAAATAACATATAAAATGTATGTAACAGTCATTGTATTATGTTTATATTATTGTGTACATTTTTAATAATGTTATGTGAATGTATTACGTAATTTAATAATGTAGGAGCTGTGTGAATAGAGGCCGAAGGTTGCTAACAATGAGGTAACCTTAAGGCAATAATGAATTGGAAAGATTAATAATGCTACTAGTAATTCTTGGAAACAATAATGTAATATTTAAAACAGTTTATACATAGCCAATCAACAACCAGAAAAGCTGAAAGTTAAATAAAAGTATTCTATTGGAGTAAAATTAGCCAATCAGAGACGTAAAATAGAAAAAATTACAAATTCAAGCGGTAAACGCCAGTCGCTAGGAGGCAAGTACCTGAGCAGTTCATTCGCTCGGTACGTATCCATTGTGAGACGAAAATTCATTATGGCGAGAATATTATAAAGTTTACGTGTTAAAAAGTGCAAGTAATTAATAAATAATCCCACAGCTCTCTATATAAGTGAAGTGTTATTTAATCGTGTGAAGGATTAATAAAAGAAGTGAAGTAAAAATTATAATTTGTGTAAGCCTACATTCTTTATCCTCATCAGCCCCTGCTTAGAGATACATGTTTCTACAAATTAATACTGACGCAGCCGAGGCAAACATAAATATATAATATTAAAGTAAACTTTGGGCGAAGGCCACCGGAAACTTTGTACCATACGTGGGGCAGTTACTTCATCAAGTTTGGCTCCCCAACAGTGGAACTACAATAAAACTCCTCCTAAAATAAACCTACTTCATTTTCTATCTACTGCATTTTAATCCAAATAAACCTTTACAGAAATGCTGCATTGCACATTTCGTTATAGACACAAAGAGAACGGCGATAGTCAAATGTTTAAGAACTGGACACTATATGCTAGCCTTAAAATGTCATACTGTTTCCATGCAATCGCGAGAAACAACTGAATGTTGACAGGACTTTAAAACAATGAGCGAGTAATAAATAATTCGAACAATATCTCAGAAATGGCTTCTGCCACAAAAACTGTTATTTGACATAAATTATGTGTTTTAAAGAGATCTTCAGTTTTTATGTAGTACATTTCCGTCTATCCTTGACGTTTAGCAGTTCCTTAGGATTAGGATTACGTTACGGAGGGGACACCTAGCACCTTGACCCACACAAGGATCTCTTGTGCATACACCCCGGAAGAAACAGATGAGATGAAGAAATCTCCGGTGACGTATGGGATGCAGGACCGGCCGACGCAGGCGACAAAGACGCGCAGACGTCCCTATCAGTTACAAGCTTGACCACCCAGTCGGAGAGCGCTCATGGCAGCCCACCCAAGCCACCGGATGGTGGCTCACAGTCTCGAGGAAAGCTCGACCAAGCAGCGGAAACTTGAGCGGCTTGCATCTGACGGGGCCGAGATGAAGTTCCAACATGCAAGCCATCTGCGCCATCTGTCCGCAGTCGTCCGATACACAGTCCCGGACCCAACCTGTAACGCGAAAGAGGAAGTTGAAATGAGAGGGAATGTGAAAGAGAAATTCGTGGGAGACAATGAGCTTTCCCAGCATTCGTCTAGTGACCAGAGGAAACCCCAGAAAAAACCCATGGGTCAGGAGGATTGGCCCCGGGAATCGAACCCACGACCTCCCGAATTCGGGCCACAGACGCAACCGCCTAATCCATCCCGCTCGGTTAGCAGTTCCCGAATGAAGAGGACTTCAGAGGCTATCCCGGAAAATTTAAGATACACGTTTTTTTTTTTTGTCGTGCAAACATGCTTAATATATGATATACTAATCAAAATAGTTAAGCTAATTTTTAGAAAATCAAACATTTCAAAAAATGTTTAATTTGAAGAGTAGTTTGGGGTAGGGAATTTTCTTGAAAATCTTCGTGCCGTATCTTTGGAATGTACTGAACCTAAATACCAAATTTGTGGTTGATCCAACTTTTCGTTTTTGAGTTATGCTGTTCACAGATACACACACACAGGGACATTTTTATGAAAATACCTTTTTTTTGGCTTCAGTGAGTCTCAAAATATGTATTTCCGGTGAAATCTCGATATTGAATTTTTGGGTGGGATGCAATACCTTCACTGCCTACCATGCGCGTGATAGAGAAAGTAAAAAGAAAAACAAACTTGTCGCTGCTACATTTCAACCATGCTGTCACAATTGTTCTAACCGTTTACTATTTGACACTGTTAAACGTATCATTTGCCAAACGTCACTTAGTGAAGAGAATACTTGGAAAGAAAAATGCATTTCATAAACAAACACTTTAAGAGATGAATTTGAAGACATTAATTCAAAATATTCAATTCGAGCGCCTGTCTTTCAAAAGAGGCCTTCAAGAATTAGACGTGTTTCAGCCATTTTAAACGAATATATTGAATTGCTAACTACACTAGTGTAGTGTATCCTATTTCAATGGAGCGAGGTGGCGCAGTCGGTAGCACTGTGACTCGTATTCGGGAGATGGTGGGTTCGATCCCCGCGGCCGACCTTCCAGACCCATGGGCTTTTTACGGCGTCGCTAGGCCAATACAGGAAAGTTAATTACATCGTTTCAATTTCCTGTCTCATTTAACTTCACCTTTCATCGCTTGATTATTTCAGGGTTGCAATTGTGGGTGGTAGTCTCGGCGAGGCATGGCAGGAAAAAGGATGCTCTCTGTAAAACTTTTCCCAGGAATGGCGATGGTCTCCGAGTCATGGACCCCCCAGTGGGATGTGCAAGCCTGCAGGGGAAGGTGAACCGGGAAGTTTCAACCTGAAAAATGTAGGGACTCTGCCCTTTGCTCTATCGTGCATTCTGGTCCGGCCGCCCTCGTCTCCTTTCACCTCACATTTCCTACCGGGGCGCTCCGTTAGGGGCCTAGGCACAAAAGTTCGCGTTGTTAAATCCCTCAGCGCTTCTGATCACGCCATACAGCATGTCTTATTCCAAGAAATAAACTTTAAAATCTGTTTTGCTTATGTGCGCAAACCTTGAGCTATTAATACATATTTTATGATATAAATTTATAACAGTTTATTTCCTGCAGTGTTTCTGAGTTTAGTTCATAGTCAAAACCAGTTCTAATTATTTAAATGTACAAATGAATTAATTCGGAAGGCGTCACCTGACTAGTTTTTTCCTCGTTGCATAGATCATAAAAAAAATAAAAGTCGCCAAATAACAGCCAATGTGTGACCTCAGGATCATACTATTGTAATTAGATTATATACTGCCCTAATTATCCATAAGAAATGAAAACATCCTCATAATTAACGAGCTGCTAATTCAAAATATTAAAATGGGTGTATATCTTCAACAATATTAAGAGTATGCAATTTAATTCAACTCTTTTTTTAAAATATCTTTCAGAACAATTAGTAGTAAGAGAAACATTATTTTGTTCAAGCATCAACTGACAAAACTGGAATACAAAGGCTTTCGATTTGGACTGATTTATCTATGTATGTCTATGTCTCCAGCTTTTTCAATTTCAAATTATTACCTCTAGTGGCAATTGTTTGTGTGACAGTGCTGAATTAATGGAATTATAGAACCTTTAATCCTTTTCTGTTCGACTGAATTTATCCATAAAATTTGGAGCCTGTCAATACCGAAGCTCTATGTAATACTATCATACAGAACAATGACAACTTATGTCATGTGGAACATTTGTTTTGAATGATAGTACGAGTTTTTAAACTAAGTACCGATAATTTTTTAAAAAATAACAGAACATTATTTTCCAAATACTTTATTATTATTATTCATTACCTTACACTTTACACTACTTCTTCACATAGTCACCGCCATTATTCAGACACTTGTAACAGGAAACCAGTTTCTGCACGACTTCATCAAACTGTGATGAGAGCCAAGTCTGCACTTCTTGTTTCACATCATCATTGTTGTTGAAATGTTTTCCACCAAAGAATTTTTTCAGATGAAGAAACAGATGAAAATCGAATAGTGCCAAATCCGGACTGCAGGGAGAGTGGTCGAATTGTTCCCAACCAAATGATGCGATCAAATTTTGAGTTTGTTTGGCTATGTGTGGCCGGGCATTTTCCATCATTATTATTTCCCCATAAACCTACACAAGAAGCGATGAATATTTGCTGGCGTAACATTTATCGTATTCAGAAAACGAATCACTAATCTGACTTCACAGCCGGTGGATCGTTCGATTGTTTTGATCATTTTGAAACCCTCTAACAATAGGAAAACGTAAAGCGACGATCGCTCACAGCTGCGTCTGACTTCCTAATGAATGCAGGAAGTGATCGCGCATGCTCAAAATATTAAAACGGATTTTTGCTATATTTGGCCAAGATTTACAGACACGTTCCTTAAAGAAGTAGAAATCCAGAGGCCAAAATGTAGTTTTTAAATTATCAAGGAAGTTAGTAACGTATAAGAAGAAATGAAGACATTTGCAAGGAACTAAATGTTGACCTCCTCACAAAGGACTATATTTTATGCAGATTATGATAGAGGGAACATTTTAAAACGATGAGCAATAACTGGACCAGTCAGAATTTACCAACCATTAAGAGGAATGAGAAGACCTAGAAGGCGATGGACCCCGGAACAGGCTTGAAGGCGTAGTCACAAAAGGAAGATGGTATTCGAATAAAGAGATGACGAAAGAACAAAGAATGAAGTGATAGCCACTTCCAAGCTTTTTGAGGTTCTTTTCTTGCTCCAGCACAAGACTGTGAGAAAGAAGTAGATTTCGCTGTATACTCTTTCATCACTTGTGTTTTAAAAAAGAAGAGAAGAAAAGAGAGCAAGTAAAAACAGCGAAAGTTTCATTACTTGAATTATAAGGAGGAAAGAATCAGATGAACCGATTAGAAGTAGGCGTTCATAACATTCATGTGGAGGGTGTAACCGTTTATTAATTCTCTAGTTGGAGAAACTGAACTGAATCATTATTGCAACTTTGAACCCGAGGGTTGTCTTTGAAAAGAAGAACACAAAAGAATACCAGCGTTAGTGGAAACAGAAAAGGGAGAATAATGGCCGTGTAGGAAGAAGGAGAATGTGTAGATTGTGGTTACGCTCCCTGAATATGCACCAAGGCTACTATTTGGGCAAGTATATCTTCTGCGTGTGGTAATTTTGATTGAATGACCTCTGTAGTGATACGAAAAAGCAGCACGATAGCTGCATGCGTAGATGGCCGGGACCAGTTTACAGCAAATCGTTTCAAATATGGTGCTCCTGCTTTACATTGATTTGCAGTATTAACTATTTAACCCATTATCTCATTAACGACGACATGCTTAAGAAGTTTTCCCTCCAGTTTAGTCAGAATAACAGATGTCCAAGAGTACACTAGGGGGGATAAAAAAGAAAATATGAATACACACTTAAAATGGGATGTTAGGCCCTTAGGCGTGTCCCAATTTTACCCTGTATACTACGAGAGATTACTGAAATCTGCGAAAGTCCACACACAATACTAAAAAGCAGCTAAGTTGCCATTTCCTCATTTATCTTGGAATTTGTAGTTAAGTTCATTTAACAGGTATAACAGGTATAACCTTTTTAGTCCCTGAAAGCGTATTTAAGCAGAAAAAGAATAGACTTACGTATATTTTTCTTCGGATTATATTTCAAAACTTCCAAGGAAAATACAATACTGCTATTGAATGGAAACTAATCTATATTTTAAATTATCTTACCTTCTTCCTTAAGCATCTCGTTTTGCCCCAATTTAACATCTTTGTTTTGCACAATTCGTAATTTAGGCTGAAGTTACGACGTCGCAATTTGGCTGATTAACGCCACACATACGCATCAGGCTGCTTATCACGCGTAAGATAAAATAGATTGGTTTGTTTTCTTAAATGTTTAAATAAAATAATTTACTTATTTTTATTGCATTTCCTTAAATTGTTAGATACACATCCATCTTATTTTGCTTGTTCTCATTGAATGCTTCGCTAAGTATTTGATGTTTTTGTATGTGATAGAAATAAAATAAAGCAGCTATTTTATTTTTACGTTACGCGCATAATAAGTAAACTCTTTATTTAAAGTACGTAGTTTCTTTTATTGTTTCATTCAGACTTGAACAACCGCGTTTGAATTTATGTTCTTTCATTAAACATTAAAAACTAGCGAAAGTATTGTCTTGGGATTTAAAGAACACTTTGCAAAGTTAATGTCGCTCTCGTAATATTTACCGTAAGAACTTTGCAATTAGAAAAAAACAAGCACTTTCTTCTCTGCGACGGACGTGACCTTACCCGTCAAGAGTCATTTTCTCACCGCCTGCAAGGGAAAGCGTGCCCTAGGTCTCTGCGTTTCATAGCGTTTTTCTAACAAAAGAAGACAAAAGTACTCGTAAACATTTTCAATATACTTAACATCGAGAGTTACATCCGGTTTATCTATATGCCTTCCATTCTGTATATTGGGTGTCCCAGAGCACCCATATCAGCCGTTTTTCACTAAAACTATAAGCTATTTGTTATTCGCAAAAATAATTTGATAACCGAAATCCATGTAAAGAAACAATTAGAGGAATTTTCAGGAACAAACCGGAAGTAGGGGTACTCGTGGTGAACTTTGAATTTTTGAAATCAACATGGGTTGTTTAAGGTATCATTACATAGTGCTTTTAAAATAAAACTTTTTTTTTATATCTTCTAATGATTACTCACAAATGAACGATAGATTTCCTCGTCAACATTTTGCACCAGTTTTAATGGTGTTCCTCTGGCTGTACGGCTACCGATCTGGCTTCAATAGGATGGCTGTCCGGCCTACTTTTCACTTAGGGCTGGGTAACTTCTTGACCAGTTGTTTTTTGGACGGTGGATTGGACGAGGAGGACCATTATGTTAGCCGGTCCGATCTCCTGACTTAACATCAAACGACTTCTTCTTATGAGGGAGAATTCAAGACATTGTCTACCAGGTGCGTCCTACAGCTAGACAAGATATGAAAGAAATAATTCGAACAGCCTTTGTGTCTCTCAGCAATGATGAATTTCTCTGTGCCATCAATGTTGGTAGGAGCATATCACAGCGTTGAGTAGCACATTTTGAACACTTAGTGTTTACAATCATTACCACCGGTACGTACGCATTTCTCAGAAGACGTCATTAATTTGCTTACGTCTGTCCATTTAAGCTTAAGTTTCTTCTTAAGCATTTCTTTCATAAGCTTATATTTTAGCCATTGTTATTTTCCCTACTACTTACCTATAGTAAATAGAGGAAACATTACATTGCAGCCAAAATTTTTGTACTGAGATCTCACCGGAAATACACGTTTTGAGGCTCCCTGAGTAAAAACAGCCTTTTATAAAAAAAAACATCCGCGTGGTGTGTGCGAACAGCATAACTCAAAAATGAAAAGTGTTTAAATAGCAAACTTCGTATTTAACTTCAGCATTTCACAGGATGAAACATGAAGATGCTCAAGAAACCTCCCACCGTAACCTACCCTTACATGGAAAATGTTTCGTTATTTTTTATTTACTCATAAATGAACCTAACGATTTTGATTAAAATACCATTTACTTTAGATATTTAAATGGCAAATAAAGTATATACTTTGAATTTTCTGGAAATAGCTTGTGAAGTCCTCTTCAATCGGAAACTTGCAGTTGTAAACTAGTGAAAACAAAAGATATTAATTTTATTAAAAATTGTAGACGTCTTTAAAACGCTCAATTTATTTCAAATCATATTTTTTGTGACATCAGTTATTTCCGAGATGTTCGTTGTTATTGGTTTGTATTATTCAAAGGTTCTGTTGTTAGTTTGTCACCATTCAGTTGTTTCTCGCGCTGGCATGCAAAGAGTATAGAATTTCAAGGCTAGCAGATACGTTTCTTGTACCTACAACAAAATGTATAATGAAATTAATTTTCAAACATTATTTTGATAGTATGTAGTAGATATAAAATGTCTATTGTAAGAATAGTTTTAGAAGCTATAAAAAGTGACAGTATGTAGAGGAAATCATGTGAATATACTACTTGCAATTTTTTGAAATTCAAATCTCACTGCTGATTTGTGCTACAACTTTATGAATGAGAATAAAAGGTAATTCCAGGCGTACAGAAGCATAAGGTGCACAAATAGTATAGGCAACGGTAATTAAGTGTGTTTTTTTTACACAAGCTGTGTGTAGGACAAGGTTGGAAAGGTAAATCACACTGAAACATTCCATGCCGTAGCCTTGTCCTACACACGGCTTGTGTGAAAAAACAATTACCATTGATTGACCTAATAGATGGTTAAACTACGAAGCCCGGGACTTAAATTACTTACGACATTGTAAGTCACCATTGGGGTACGTCATCTCAAAATCGTTTGAGATCTCCTTGTGGTTTACTGACAAAAATGCGAGTCAGCTGGAGAATTTAATGTTGCCATGGTTGGTTAGCGCAATTCGGACGGAACCGGAAGATCCGTGGTTCACATTCCGGCTATAGCATTGAATTTTTCAGTTTGATTCTATATTTACAGTCATATAAGCAGTGTGAAACTACGGTTTTGAGCTTCTTCCTACTGAACAATGGAATAAAATAAACAGGGCAAAATCCGCCCTCTAAGTATCACGTAGGTATGCACGTACAAAGACCGCCAAAGAAAATCTCACTGCACTTCGCGTCTATGTCCATTAATTATCGTTGTACGTGGCCTTGCAAAACCATGGCCATTTCATTGGTTGCTTTAGACCACGCTGCAAGGATGCGCCAGTCCTTCTGCTAAATAGTTGCACCAATAACCACAACAAAGGTTACAAAATGGCGTAGAAACGAAATATATGTTTACGCTCTCGATCGTATTGGCTAAATGAGAAAGAGGTAGAATGAGTGCATTCAGTTTGTCATACAGACCTCTTATCGTGATTGGTAGCCCATGCCTTATCAGCTATTCAGGGTACGCCTTTGAAAGGGTTAAAAGCTAAGGGGAAAACTTGATGAGCTCCCAGGTTAGCGAAATGTAGAATGTGCAGTGTGAGAGGATTTTCAAATTAAAGTTTGAATGGTATTCATTAAATACATAGCAATACTTTATAACAAAAAATAAACAGAGCTGTATTCTTACAGTGGTATCAATCAATGCTTGTTGCTGCATAGAAGAAAACATACCTAAATAATAAATAAATAAATAAATAAATACATAAATAAATAAATAAATAAATAAAGCAGCATGTTTTCCCCCTAATTCAAACAACAATTGGTTAATATACCTTTACTAACATATTGCTGATCATAGGAATACAACAGGACTATAGACAAAATATAACCCAATATAATATGTATGTCATATTCGGTAACCCTTATACATATACACATTTATCTCTAGTTTCTAAACACGATCAGTCAATTATAACGGAAGAGTAATTTGCAGTTAGTAAACGATATCATCTGCGGATGTTTTACGGGGAATGTACACTTTCTAACGAGAATGTAGACCGTCTTCCCCACTTTTCTGGAGTATTTTTATCCAGTAATTTACTATAAAAGCACTTTTATGCACTGCCGTTGCAATTGCTGTAACAGTGCGACCAGCCTCCCATATACCCACAATACGTCCGCGAGTAATTTCGCTAGTACACGGCATGACTATTTCTGAGATAATAAACATGTTTTGGTTTCAGTAACACCAGAAAAACAAAGGCATCAACCTCCTCTCTTTTCCCCCTTATTGCTGTGTTATTAACCACCACGCTCTGTGATAGGTAAGGTGAAGGACCCGCCTCAAAAGACCCCAGAAAAGGATACAAAATCCGCCGAAGATTTTCTTTGGTGCTGTTTGTACGTCTAGACATAACTATTCACTGTCAAAGAATCAAAAAGTTGAATATACAGCCCTCGATTTAAAACAAATGTTCAGGGATTGCATAATGATTACTTTGGTCTTATAATTAGGTTATATAATTTAAATTCTGAAATGCATTTGTAGGCGCCTGCAAGCTCCTGACATAAGTTTAAACAAAAGTTATCACATCACAATGTATGTTTGAAGTCTTGTGTTTTATCATTTGTATTAACAAATTGTACGCGTCATTTTGAAGAAACGCATTTCGGCTTCAAAGAAACAGAGCTGTTTGGATCCACAATGCTTTGTTGTACCTCAGTGTAAAGCCGATGATGGGCGGGTACGTTCCGAATCGACTTGAACCTTGTCTTCATTAATCATTGCGTTTGACGATAATGAAGATCGAGTCGGCTGCATATGTTAAAATAGATCCACCTACAAGGGAAGCCTTAGGGAGTGAAAACCTATTTTTTTTACTTCAGTTCTCATTGTAGCTTTTAATTGCAGAGTGATTACTTTCAGTACATTTTTCTGTTACTACGTACTTTGTTTCCCGGGTTTTTACGTGCTTGAACTACACTGTAGCTTCCTCTATCTCTTACCTAAAGCAGAGGAAGTATTCTATTCGACTCAGAAATTTTATATCGACTAGAAACACATATATTAAGGTCATCATCAGCTCCCGAAGTCGCGGGTTCAAACACTGCGGAGGGCGATAGATTTTTTTCGGGCGTAAAAATCCTTAGTATGGCTCCTTTCCAAAGGGAAGTAAAGCCGGTAGTCCCGTATCGTAGATTCACGGCGCGTAAAAGAACCTCAAACCTAATAAAGAGGCCTCTTTCACGCCCAATATAGAATGAGACGCTAAGAACTATGGCAGTTAAAGAGCATTCACAAATAATAAAAAAATCACCATTATCGTCATCATTTTTCAGGGATTAAACCATCACTACTCTGTTCCGTCTCCATTTAAATTAAGTAACTGGTCGATCCATCTCGTTAGCTCGGCCACGAATTTTTTTGCCTTTCGGTTATACTTTAAAATATTCCGAGCTATACGTTATTTTTCAATTTTTAATATATGTTCATATCAATTTATTCGAAATTTCAATCCTGTTCACCGCGCGGATGTTTTTTTTTTATAAAAATGGCTGTTTTTACTCAGGGAGCCTCAAAACGTGTATTTCCGGTGAGATCTCAGTACAAAAATTTTGGCTGCAATGTAATGTTTCCTCTATTTACTATAGGTAAGTAGTAGGGAAAATAACAATGGCTAAAATATAAGCTTATGAAAGAAATGCTTAAGAAGAAACTTAAGCTTAAATGGACAGACGTAAGCAAATTAATGACGTCTTCTGAGAAATGCGTACGTACCGGTGGTAATGATTGTGAACACTAAGTGTTCAAAATGTGCTACTCAACGCTGTGATATGCTCCTACCAACATTGATGGCACAGAGAAATTCATCATTGCTGAGAGACACAAAGGCTGTTCGAATTATTTCTTTCATATCTTGTCTAGCTGTAGGACGCACCTGGTAGACAATGTCTTTAATTCTCCCTCATAAGAAGAAGTCGTTTGATGTTAAGTCAGGAGATCGGACCGGCTAACATAATGGTCCTCCTCGTCCAATCCACCGTCCAAAAAACAACTGGTCAAGAAGTTACCCAGCCCTAAGTGAAAAGTAGGCCGGACAGCCATCCTATTGAAGCCAGATCGGTAGCCGTACAGCCAGAGGAACACCATTAAAACTGGTGCAAAATGTTGACGAGGAAATCTATCGTTCATTTGTGAGTAATCATTAGAAGATATAAAAAAAAAGTTTTATTTTAAAAGCACTATGTAATGATACCTTAAACAACCCATGTTGATTTCAAAAATTCAAAGTTCACCACGAGTACCCCTACTTCCGGTTTGTTCCTGAAAATTCCTCTAATTGTTTCTTTACATGGATTTCGGTTATCAAATTATTTTTGCGAATAACAAATAGCTTATAGTTTTAGTGAAAAACGGCTGATATGGGTGCTCTGGGACACCCAATATACAGAATGGAAGGAATATAGATAAACCGGATGTAACTCTCGATGTTAAGTATATTGAAAATGTTTACGAGTACTTTTGTCTTCTTTTGTTAGAAAAACGCTATGAAACGCAGAGACCTAGGGCACGCTTTCCCTTGCAGGCGGTGAGAAAATGACTCTTGACGGGTAAGGTCACGTCCGTCGCAGAGAAGAAAGTGCTTGTTTTTTTCTGATTGCAAAGTTCTTACGGTAAATATTACGAGAGCGACATTAACTTTGCAAAGTGTTCTTTAAATCCCAAGACAATACTTTCGCTAGTTTTTAATGTTTAATGAAAGAACATAAATTCAAACGCGGTTGTTCAAGTCTGAATGAAACAATAAAAGAAAATACGTCCTTTAACTAAAGCGTTTACTTATTATGCGCGTAATGTAAAAATAAAATAGCTGCTTTATTTTATTTCTATCACATACAAAAACATCAGGTGCTTAGCGAAGCATTCAGTGAGAACAAGCAAAATAAGATGGATGTTTATTTAACAATTTAAGGAAATGCAATAAAAATAAGTAAATTATTTTATTTAAACTATCGCTGTTCTCTTTTTATCTATAAAGAAGTATGTAATGCAGCTATTTTTAAAAGCATTATTTGCATTGAAAAATAAGCTTTAGTAAGAACAGTTCGTATACCTACTAATAAAAATAGAGGGTAGAGAAAGCCATGTGAATGTATCACATCAGAATTTTTTTTTCAGGTCTGGTTTCGATGAAACTATTTCCTTATTCTCATATGCTAAGTACCCCTGAAAGGTGTTGGTTTGAATCATATGACACATAACGACTATATGCAAGTAGGTAGTAAAGAAAACGCATCTGTTGGTTTAATTGAAGAGTTATTTTGTTTCAGTTTCTCGACGTGTATTTTTCAGCGTCTACCTGTGTACTTCGTTTTACATATTTTGAATACGCTCTTTGTGGCATTCCCCCCCTTTTGCGTGATATATTTGCATGAAATACATCGCTTTTTGTGCCATATATAAAAGGACTTCATTTAATTATTTCTCGTTTCGTTGTCCATATGATGGAAAGGAGTAGGGCGAAAGAAAAGGAAGATAAAGAATCGAAATCGACTTTTTTTCTTTTTCTGTTGATTAGTGGTAATTCTTCCATTAGGTCTGTGTTGTAACTCTGAAAGTGGAAGTTGTTAATTATGTTGATATCGCGGATGCACAGCCGTATGAAAGAAAGAGAGAGGAACAGGAGGAATAGAGATGCAAGATGATTGCCGGTGTGAAGGGTAATTTAGTGAACAACCCCGTTCTGTGTCGTCCACTTCAGTCTATTGACTTCTTGTTTATGTGTGTCCTTCTCCGGAACAACATATCATTTGGCTGTCGCCACAAGAATACTAACTCTTCTACCCAACACCTTACCTGAATAGCTAGAAATAGATAATGCATATCGCAGTCCTATCTCAATGCTGCCAACGTAATTTATTTTGTAAACTAGGTGAACCCGCCACTCTGCTCGCCTTTTGTGATAACTGCATAGATCCTCTCCTTTACTCTGTCACTCTCCCCTCCCATCTCCATTTCTCTTTCGCTTCCTCTTCCTCTCTCTATGCAACGCACATGTCATGGGATGTTTTGAAAACCGTAAATTACTTTTTTGCACAATCTTGTGTTTTCTACGTTTCCCATTGATATTAAAACACAAGGAAATTTGCATTTCAAGACACAAATGCATTTCCAAGGGAACCCACATCCACCAACATAAATTTGGTGGCTGTAATAACATGCCATGTACACGATGACTGGTATATACAACCCAGTACAACCCAATTTTCCATGCCTCTTCAATATCTGCGTCTTCATAACCTACGTCTCAGACTTTAAATTTTTCATGAAGTACTGAATCTCTATTATCATCCATAATATTGTTTCTCAGCAACCCACTTTGAGCCACGGTATCAACAATTGGCTCTAAGACTCCTAAATTATACTTTTTGAGCCATCCTATTAGTTATAGCTCTTGAATTGGCAGCATTGGTCACCGGAAATCCTTGATGACAACGATTAGATTAATTAAAAACTGTTTTTATTATCAATTCTTCAAAATAATAAAACGCGCCAATATGCAAAAATCTAACATTTTAAATGAAATTGGTGTATAAAATAATTAAACATAAATTATTATATTAATTGGCGGATTTGTAAAATAGAAGGATTATCTTGAATAAATTGTTTTATTATTTTATCAATTCAAAAATTAGCTCCAGGAATGGAACGTAGAATAGCATAGGCAAATAAAAAATATAATTTTGGTTGAATATGAACTGGAGTAACAAGTGGATTAGCTGGAATAAAATAGTGTGCAATATGTGTGTATGAAATGCACTATCGAGAGGTTTAATAATACACAGACGTACGATTCTTCCTTATCCCACGATTGGAACTGTAGTGTCTCCCCTGGCAACCAGAAAACTATACGTAAAAGATCTGATTTACAAGAATAACGAAAAGTATGTATAATTGCTTGAATATTCACCAAATTGAAATGTTGTAAATGTTATAAATGTTGTAAATAACATTATGGATATAAAGGTTTTATATCAAATTGTTTAACAAAACTCATTGTATTATATGCATTTTATGTAATATATGTTTTATGTATGTTATGCATGCAGAGGTTTAATGTACTACAAAAAAAGGTAACCAAAATGTTCTGATAGTTGTATACTTTGGATAAATGACTTATTATAGAAAATTTATTGAATACGACAAGTTAAATACCTACCCCAAGTAAGTACGGCCTCGAAATATCTCGCTTACTGTTGACTCTTTAAATTCTAATGTCAAATGCCATTATCCATAACTGTTCCATATCTGCAAAATTTCGAATTATGAATATTTTATATTATTCCAATTTTCCGCTATTATACAGATAAAAGCCAGTTCGTTAATAGATTATACTGAGCGGCTACAATAGAAAGAATATTTCGGAACGCCTAAAGCGCATACGATCTTGGCAGCTACGCGGCGGGACCAGGTTAGAATCCCAATTTGGTTTTAGCGAATTAATTTTCATCGTTGACATATTTAAACAAGTTGAAACTAGTCAAGAAACAGGCAAATATTTGTTTTGAATAATTTAAAAAGTTTTTTTATTTGAAAGAGGACGTTATCTTATAAGAAATGTCTTACATCTTTGATTCGAATTATTTTTCATTTTTCCTTAAGGTTGCTCAGGATTACAGTATCTTTTTAATCAATTATTACATAATTATTTTATTGCATCTCTTAATTTTTATACACTAAATTTCAAAGAGGGAAGTATCAAAAAAAAAAAAAAAAAGAAAGAAAGAAAGAGAGAAAGAGGGAAAGTTGGATAAAGGGAAACTCAAACATCTAGTTTTTTGGTTAAATAAAGTACAAATGTTTTAAAATTACAACCACAATATCTGTAAAATATTAATTTTATAGCACTCACATGTATATAGATATGTTATACCCACACTTCTTAACTTTTATACCACTTTCTTTGTTTCAGGTAAGACAATGCTTCCAAGAAGTACTTCTCTTACTCTCCATATCCGCATGAAATTATGGTAAGAACCTAATTTTTTAAATACTAGACACAGCCTGTCTTTGAGCAATGAAATGCTGTAAGCTCAGTATCTCTCACTTCTGCCAAAACCTAGGCGTATCATATAATAAAACATGGCATGTTATTAAACGGCAGAATTAGACATTCTTCATAGCAGCTCCAAAGGCGTTGCCCTTTTTGTTTGACAAAAACTTCTGCTGGTTCTACGCCCTTTGCGATAGAACGCACCCGCTTAATTCAAGATGTGGATTTTTGCGATGTAGCGCGGGGAAAAACAGTTCCTTAGATAGTTGCAGCAATGTCTGATGGAGACACCATTCCTTTGTCTTTGAGGCTTCCTACAAGTTCTAAATTGTGAAGGCATCTAGACTTACTTTCTGTAGAAGTGCTTTATTGGTTTTCTAATGAGGATCACTGTATGCGGATAGTTAGAGCTTGGCAAGAATTTTGAGATTAATGTAGTGTGCAGTCCGTGGAGGGTATATTGTTTCAATAATTATTTGTCGAGGTTTCCCAGTGTAGGAGTTCGGGTACTGAAACTTGATTTTATGAAACTGAACTCCTGAATACTTGTTAAATTCAATCTTTAAACGCTTTAACATGCCTGTCGAACATAACGAACCAAATTAGAGACATTTTAGATGCTTTCATATTCTATAGAATTCTTACAACCACCGTTTTCGAAAATAAAAATATACCTACTTATTTTTAATTCTACAAAAATTGAAGTGATTATCCTTAAATGTATAATTTTGAATAGAGAATTTGTATCAGATTGTTTTTAAATTTACTAAACTAGCTTAATATAAAATTATGATTTGTAAGTGTAGACCTACATAAACGCAATTGAATTCATATCTAGGATTAGAAATTATTACATCGACCCAGATAGACATAACGTAAGGGAATATAATAATGGCTCTCTACCAATCAATCTAGAGAAGAAATGTAATTAAATTTTACGGAAAGATCACGCGTAATAAGCAATAGCTTAGCTAATTAAAGCTTATTCGTTTGTTTTCTGGAATATTTTCACCAGTTGAGCCTTTGTTAATGTCCAAACATATATCATTTCTTGATGTGGCGGCCATAAGCTGTAAAACACCGCGAAGGATCCTGAGAAAGGTACCACAACGTACCGGGAATGTTATTTCTGGCCCTCTGGTTTTGTTTCTTTTGCAAAGCCCCACTTCATCGACCTCGGAAGAACGTTTAATTTTACGCAATTGTAATAGTATTCGTGAAGCTTGCGCGTTTTGACTCTGAGGGCGCTGTATTAGTAGGATGTGCATATAGGTTCAAATCGTGAAGGAAATTAGAAACGGCCCATTCCATCTTGGTGCTCTTGGAATAATGACGTACGTTTCTGTTACCGCGCGTACAGTAAGCCTGTTTTTCACTGTAAAAGGTGTTATTTTTGTAACCGGCGTAAACATCGATTAAAGGGGAAGAGAGTTGGAACTGATTAAATAAATGTTTGGCAACGTTGCGGATGGGAGGAACTCATCACATCCGATTGTTATCGCTTATCGTGGTTAAATCATTTCGACTAACGATTGCGAAGGGTAATGAAGTTCTGCTTCAGTGATTTGGATAGTACTTCTTGCTGCTATGGCGAAGATTCCTCGTAATATTCAGAGCTTTTAGAATATTAATTAATTATTATTTATCATTATAAATAAAGAGAATGCATTCATTCTTTTGTAATTTGCCGTTGGACACTGTTTAAGACATTAGACTTATTGCATTGTATAGGATAATTCAAAATATTAGTATTTTCAAAAATAATTAGGCATTACTTAATGTTCAAAGATTGAAAATAGAATTAATGCTATTATTTGAGATTTTAGATGTTTTGACAGTTAAAATTTCACACTAATATGCCACGTGTAGGCTTATTATGTACTTTAAGTGCGTCCATGCTACATTAGTGGCGACCGAAACAAGATAATCGCGTTTCCAAAACACAATTATTCTGTTTTCACCAAGGGGTATGTAGTATTTACTCTCTGGTTTGTATCAGCGCAGTAAAAATATTAAAATAATAAAACTAGAACAAAACAATTGAGGGGGCTTAGCACCCTTCTTGCATATCTACGGGGGGGGGGGTGCTGTAAGAATCACAGCTCCCAGATTCTGACACCCCTGGGTTAAGGGAAACTAAGCCATTTCAAGGAGAATCACAGTTTTACATCCAAAGTATTGGCCTTCACTGCAAACCAGAACTGCTCCAGCCTTCATTTTTTATTTTCTGTTTTCCTGTTCATCTCATGTATTGCATACTATCCTGATACTCTGTTATATAGCATATTTTAGGGCCCGAATGTTTTCCCATTTACCATAATTCATCTCTTATCAGGCAGTTTCTTCTCAGTATCTTTCCCCTTGCTGAGCAATTTCGAAAGTATTCTTCCATTATCCACTCTTTCCAACACAACTTCATTACTGGTTTTATCATTTTCATACGCTCCATTCTTTTTTATATCCCCGTGTGAAATACTTCCAATCGTCTTGCTTACCTTGTTAAAGTTTCTGCACTGCACAATACCAGCTTCACTAATCTCATCTTAGTTCTTTTTTGAAGGATCCATAAAATGTGTTTTATTTTTCTGTTAAAGGTTTCCTTTCCAATTACTTCCACCTGTTACATGCTTGATCATGTTGCTACTTATGGGAAATTATAAATATTTTATTCACTATTATAGTATCTTAAATACGTAATGAAGGTTGCATGTAAAGGTCTATTTGGGCTGGGGGATTTCCTGAACATCTTCCCTTGTTTATGCCTGACTTTAAGTTTGAAAATAATTTGGAGTTTATCTGATGTTTTGGTTTGGACTTCAGTCTGTCTGGACTTCGTCACAAACCGACTGATACACAAGCGACGTGGGTCATTTCATTCAATCCTTGAGCTATCTTGAAGGATTGAACGTATGGGTTGTTCCGACTCGAGAAAGGTCATCGATCCACTTGCGAAGAGATCTGCCAATATTTCTCTGTCCTCGTAACAGTCTCTCTTTTGTCTTCTTTCTTTGTTTATCCTTCCCATTGTTGGCGCTTACACCCCCCAGGGCTTACAAGCGGGTGCCTGGGGTCAGACTCCTGTAGAAGAGCACAGACTATGGATCAGAGAGAACAGTCAGGTTATGGCAGCGAGGAAGGAGGTGCTATGAAATGATGGTGAGATGAATGAAAATAACCCCTTTTGTCTTCCGACCTTTTATTTTAGATTAAATATGCAAATAACTGCTGTCTGCGTTCATTTCTGCTCTGATCTATGAGAGTACAATTAACCACCTACATAAGAAACCTCTAGGTTTGGTCTATTCACTCCCCAATTTCATGATTATAGTTCACGTAGTGCTTTAACTTTATAGAATTTAATTTTAATTTCTGTTAAAACCTGATGCTTTTTTGTAGGGTGCATAGTATTTTAAAAGTGCAATATTTTAAATCCTGATAGTAAAACGTTTGGGTGGAATGTAGTACCAGCTCTGAGATGTTTCATTTAATTGTTTCTCGCAAAGCCATGGGAAAAGTATGGAGTTTTAAGGTCAGTATATAGCGATCCACTTTCAAAACCTTTGACTAACGCTTCGCTTTCCTGTATCCTGCTTGTATCTATAACGAAAAGCGCCATGAAACTAATTCTGCAAACGTTAATATCGATTAATATGAAGTAGATAGAAATATAAGGTTTTATAAGAATAATTTATAAAAGTATGTAAAAATAAATTATTGTGTGTGGAGAAAGTCATGCGAATGTAACGCGTAAAATTGTTTGAATCTGTTTTAATTCTCATTAGACGCGGGTAAAATACTTGTGTCAGCTTTTGAACGCCCATTGTTGTGTTTGTTTGTGTGAAGAACGAGCATAGCAAGGAGCAGCTGCAGCCTAGGTCCAGTTCGTTGCTCTGATATACTCGAGCGTCAGGACGTTCGTTGCTCTGTCGTAAAGCTCGATCCTGCCGCAAATGAACAATGGCACATCGATAAAAACAAGCCATAACAATAACCTTTTTAATTATCCTTAACATACACAGTAGCACAGCGAACGGAAATACATTACTGTTTTTAATTACCTATATCAACCATAGATAATGTTCCACGCTGTATCATTCTACACGGCCTTGCCTTTGTTTATTACTGCGTCTCTATCATATTTCCCATGGCCGCAGCGTCACTAAAGTGTTTTTATGTGAGATATTTTACGACTCACGAGTGCACTTACTATCTCCGTATCGGATAGGCCACCCTCAATTCCATGTACAAACAAGCAGTTTTTCCTTCATCCAGAACGCAATTACTGAGCATGTCGTTTACACCTGCATAGATAATTTCATTCATTGAGAAAGAAAATATGTTTAGCCAGCATTTGCCTTTCCACACGATAGCTTAGTTGGTACAGAGTGAACGAAAGTACTGCTCAGACTGGCCTCTAGCTCAGTCGGTAGAGCATCTTCCCGCTGTGCGAGGGGTTCGACTCCCGGGTGGGAGGTGGACATTTTTCGCTAGCCAAAATTATTCCCTATCTTTCACAGAGTCTGGGGGTATGAACGTGTGTGTGTGTGTGTGTGTGTGTGTGTGTGTGTGTGTGTGTGTGTGTGTGAGATCTAAAGCATTAAAAATATAAAATAATAAATAAATCCATTGACAACTGTATACTAGTTAATACCACTGTCGATAGGCAATATGTTCCAAAAGCCGCTGATGTGATCATTACAGTTGAATGCGGGATATAAATGGAACAATAGCTAAAATAACAAAGCCTAATCAGTTTCAAAACTCCTTATATGGGAGTCATGGGTGGAATTATAGGCATTTTTAAAACCTAAACTATATTTTTTTATACTGTAATAATAATTTGTTACGTTACATCTATGTGTTGGTAAAATTTGAAAGGCTTACGACGTTTGCTCACATTAAAGTGCTATAGAATACTACAATTTTCAACCTAGGAACATAAAACTCACACTGGATGTTGTAAGAGCTATGACATGTGGCTTATATATTTTAAAGTTAGAAAGTAAAGTGTATTACCTAGATATAAAAGTTACTTTTTTGAAATCCACTGCATACATATTTTATTCCGGATCTCTCATACATTCAATATTCAAATTATGACTGTTGTTAATTAACTAGATGTATTTCAAAGACTTGAAGTATATACATTTTTAAAAAAACTGGTGTGTTACATTTAGATATAAGGAACTGATGTGATAGTAACATCTTTAAGAAGCGGATCGTAATTTGATCGGTTTTGATTTCCACACTTGGCAATGTAAAGAAGTGCGATTTGGGAACTTCAAGTCAGGAACAACGAATATCTCAGAAATGAATACTGCCACAGAAACATTTGTTTGGCATTGTGTTTCTTAACAAGATCTACATTCTTCGGGTGGTTAAACCTTGTCTACCTCTTATGATTTACCAGTTACAAAAAAAATTATGCAAAAATCATTCAAGATGATTTCTGTTTCTTCCACACGAGCGCACGAACCTTTTTCTAAAAATACTCTTTTGGATGTAGGGGCATCAAAACCCGTGTTTCTCCTGAAATCTCGATATTGAAGTTCTAGGTGGAATACAGTTCATCTACTTATTATAGGAAAGATAAAGTAAAAGTTAGCTGTTTTATCAAAAATCTGTAATTTATTAAAACATTATTAACAATGAAACTTTAGGGTGTTTTTTCTGGCAAGGGGCAGAGGCAGAGGAGGATTTAAGCACTGCAGCCAGAGGCCTATTGTACCCTATACAACCTCCGGAAGGAGGGGATGAGATGAGAGATCTGTAGAGGCAGTGTTGCGGGGTCCCTAAAGCTCACAGATGGAAACACTCCAGCAGGCACCCTCTGCGCTCTTCCTGGCGAACAGGTCCAAACTGTCCTGGTTCCGTACCATAGGAGAAAGACGACGACGACGACGATGAGCTACTGGCAGGCTAAGTTTTAGCCCGAGTGAGTTTTTGCTGTGTGCCCACCCTCTCAGGGTTTAACCACAGGATGAGTATTTCAGTTTGAAATGATGTTTCAGGAAGACGGTTTGTTTTTAGGTTGTAAGAAAGAAGAGAGGAGGCATATGGCTCCTCGAACTGCCTGTTAGGATGCAGCAGTCCTTCTGCACCCTGATGTGTTTGTTTATAAATTTCTTTAGTTAGGATTTAGTTTTGAGGCCAATCAAGTCTTGAGTGGGATTACTATGGAGTTCAGCTTTAGCTGCTGTTGGTTTAACTGTTGGTTATCTGGTGTGCCCGCATGCCATGCGGGGAACCCGATGACGCCGAAGACGGCGATTTCTAGGGTCGTAATCCCCAAGTGATCTGACCAGGATACTCTGATAGTTTGGTATCCTGGGTAAAATTTGGTAGCCCGGCGCCTAATTTCATCTTCCACATAGGGAAGAAACATTCACAGACCGCATATCCACCGCGCACCACACACCACCAGCCCCGTACCCCGAAACATGATAGGAAATGAAATGATGGGGAATGAAGAACCGGAAAAATTGGTGGTATTAGAAAAACCGCCCCAGCATTCACCTGGCGACAAGGGAAAACTACGAAAAAACCCAAGTCATTGTGTGGTCGCTGGCGATCGAACCCGGGAGCTCCCGAACGCGGACCACAGACGTTGCCTGAATCATTCCGCTCGGTAACTTTAGGGTGTTAATACCAGAAAAAGAGGCTACTCTAGAAAAGAAATCAAGATTCTTACCTAAAGATATGAAAAATAGCTATTTTATCCAAGAACCTCCTTAAGCAAGTTCGGCGGTGATCTGGAAGGTGCCAGTTCAGTACTGAAAATGGAACCGTGTTGTGTTTAGAAAGCTACGATTAACTTCTCTATTAATGAACTCGTAAGTGTTTTTAGTCCTGGAATAAACGAACAGGAAATATATTTACAAATAATAAATTGAGCAGTT
The DNA here is from genome assembly GCA_030765065.1 of Deroplatys truncata. NCBI lineage: Eukaryota > Metazoa > Arthropoda > Insecta > Mantodea > Mantidae > Deroplatys > Deroplatys truncata. The sequence continues at coordinate 100,262,651 of CM060980.1, forward strand.
CAAGATTGTCTTCATTAGAAAAGTTGTTTTGAATATCATACTCAAAATAACATTATATGACGTTAATGGGAGAATATCAAAGTCACCATTGAGTGGAAATTACAAAGATCCCAAGTGGTAGAATTCTTCTCCTCTTTAAAAACTTCTAGGAGCCATATTAACGGAGCAAAGTATCATTTTAATAAGTGGAAGGATACTACAGTTTACAAGTTTTCCATTTTATTAGTTTTATAACCTTTTGAAAGTTGCACCGAATTTTCATCACATGTGATGTTAACAAATTTATTCTATACGTATTTAGTACAGCAATTATTAATAGATATAATACTGATGGTGTCAGCCATATATGCTTTAAACTGACGGAGAAATAAATTTGTAATGTCATAAACCTAAGGGTTAAAGAATTACGATGTTATAATAGCAAAATGTTTCTAATAAATGAATGTTAAGTATATTGCAAACACTACCTCAAAAGTTTAAGTTGGTATAATATTAAAAAATTATAAACCTAATAAATTATAAAATCTTGAAAAAGCCAGAGCACTAAATATAATATCGCTTGTTCTTTTTTGAATTAAAAATCAAGATTTTCTCTTCGTTAATTCGGCTGCTAGAATTTTTTAAAGTGAAGACGAATGCTTTTGAAGTCACTGAATTTAAATTTACATTATATAGGGTGGACCATTTAAGTTGAGACTTATAATATCTCCAAAACTAAGTGTTGTAGAAAGAAATGTACTTGATAAAAGTTGCTTGATATTATGGGGGAAAGTAAATGCCATGAGTCGTGTTTTGTTTGGAGGACGTTATGATGGTAATTTTAATATCAGTTTAATTTATTTAAATGAGAACCTACATTTTGTGTGTTGTTTTTTCTTTAAAAAGTAGTGTGTAGAAAGCTCTTTATTTTGTGATGAAGAATACGGAAGCAAACTAAAAACTGTTGGTTCCCAATTACGAAATGCAACTTGACCCTCAAATAGCCATCCATGGATGGTCCAACCATTTATTGCGCTCTTCGTACACAGCCATGCAGGATTTTTATTGTTATTTACGTTGGTGTAAGAACAATTGCAAAATGCTTTATACAAATGTTTAGTTTTTTATGAGTAGTTAAAAAATATAAAAACAGTAGGCTCCCATTTAAAAAATCTGATGTGTTACACTCACACGAATTTCTCTACTCTTGTAGAAACTATTTTTACAAACGCTTATTCTCCATATACTTCATGTTAATCGAGATAAACATTTGCAGACTCTATCTTATTGCTAATTTTCTGGTAGATGTAAGGGGAATATATATTTACAAGGGCAATATAGAAATACAATAGCCTTTAAACATAGACATTACTCTTAATAGCTGGTTGCTATGTGCAGCACCGTTCTCTTTGCCAGATTAATACTCTTTACATACCAAGACAAAAAAATGAATAACGAATTCCCATTTGAGAAAATAAGTATTGAAAAATTTAAGGGAATAACAAGCAATATCTTGAAAATCGTTCACTGAACCAAAAAAATGTATATGACATAAATTGTGTACTTTAACGCGATCTACATGTTTTGTGTAGTAACATTTTGTTTATCTCTTATGGTTTACCAGTTATGCAAAAGTCGTTCACAATGAAGAATACTTTTGGAGACATTCTCAGAAAATTCAAGATATACATTTTATTTGTCATGAAAATATCTTAAACATATGATATTTTATTCAAAATCGTTAATCCCCAAGCCATTTTTGAGAAAATTAAAATTTTTGAAAAATGTTCCATGCAAAGGGTAATCTGGGGTGGGGGGATTTTCTTGAAGACCTTCTTGTTGGATCTCTGGAAAATACTGAACCTAAATACCAAGTTTGGTGTTTATTCGACTGTTCGTTTCTGAGTTATGCCGTTCACAGACACACACAGACACACGGACATGTTTCCAAAAATGCTTTTTTTTGGATTCAGGGAGTCTCAAAACATGTATTTCCGGTGAAATCTCGGTATCGAATTCCCCTACTTACTATACGTAGTAGAGAAAGTAAAAAATTAATTGACCCTAAAATGACCATCACAACGTTCTCCAAGTAAGACACGACTAATGGCATTTACTTTCCCTCATAATATCAAGCAACTTTTATTAAAGACATTTCTTTCTACAACGCTTAGTTTTGGAGATATTGTACAGTCTCAACTTAAATGGCCCACTCTGTATAGCGATAGAAAATCTATCTTCAGGATTTTTGATAGCAAAATTTAATGTCAGGTCTGAACATTGTATGCTTAGGACGTATTGAGGAAGCGATTGTTAATTTTTCAGTGAATCATGGTTCTGATATTTTGAAACGTACACATTTCCGCATTGGTCCATATTGGATGACATAGCCATGTGTGGAATAGTCAAACTGTAGACTTGAGGGCCGTGCAACATACCAAATTAGATACGGATAAACAATAAATAGCTAAGAATACCGAGCTGCCAGCTCAGAGGCTCTTGTTTTGTTTTATCTTTGCGACGACAATGAATACTGACACCTTGTTTACAAGCATCTACACCTTCAAGTATGGATTTTGCCACACCAGTAATGAACGCAAATGCGTGACAGTATTTCTTTATTTTTTGTCACTTTGTGTCGTCGGGGCGAGTCGCTCGCTCGCGCGCGCTCACACACACACAAACAGCTGAAGGGCGCCGCCCGCACCTTGCCTGCCAGACTGGTTTCACCTCTTGCCCCCTCCTTTCTTGTGGTAGGTATGTGTCCCAGAGTCCTGCAACCTTATCTATTGGGTCCAACACGGCAATGTTTTAGTGTGGATAAAGAAGGTGTGGCGAGTCATCCCATTTCCTTCTTAATGAGACAACAACTTTAATGTCTGACACACACAAACATTTTATATTATGATTGACAGATTATACTTCTTTAGCGTATACAGTATGAGCACCTTGTTCCATTCGTTTTTGTGCCTTTTATTACTATTAGCGTCATTATCCTTATTTTTCGTGGTTCTTTTTGCTGGTGAAATTTGAAAAGTGCACTCGTATTTCATAGGTCATCGAGGATATAGGTTGTTCCACCAGTTCAAAATCATGTGTTTTGCATAAATGAATAGAGAGCATGTAAAAAATACTTTAGTTCTTATTTTATCCATTTAAGATTCTCTATACCTAATTCAATGTTGCCAATCTTAAAATAGGCAAATATCGTACCAGCACTTCAAAATTATGGATTTTATTTGACTTTTTGTATGTTTTCAAATATAAGTTTATAACTCACAGTACAGCATCGAACCTAAGAATGCATGCTTATTTAAACGTACTGCCAATATCGAAACAGCATAGTGACGATTGTTTACTAACAAAAATTGACATAATACATTGTTCAAATGTAATTTGCAGTGAACTGTTTTATATTTATTAGTAATAACATATATTTTCTCAGTATTTAGGTCCTACCGGCTTGAAATTATCGCATATCCCTATAATTATCCTACAGGTTGGCATCCCTGATCTAATTGTAATGCTGTTATATTAGTAATGCACACCCATAACAATACAACACATACTTTATTTTGCAATGAAACTGCAGTTTTGTCTTGTTCTTGAACCAACAGATCCCTGTGTTATCCGCATTCAAAATAGTTTACAGCTTAAGCCACATCATAAGGATTACTAAAATAAAATCCAAAGTTTCGAGAGAGTTTCATCTCTCCTTAGAGATGTAGCACCTAATCCCTGAGAAGAAGAGGTGAAACTTTGGATTTTACTTCGTTGGTACTTAAGAAGTGATATAAGCTTATTGAAAGGAAAAATCCTCCGCTAAGACATCCTTAGCTATAAACCACACATACAAATGTATTTATATAATACTTTTCTATCTACTTCATGTCATCAATGGTATGGATTCACTAGAAACGGTTTCAATCCAAATTTTGTTGCACACGTACAAGAGCAAACAGGTCGACAAATACTAGCGTTTACGTTGTATAGTCTTCACGTGAGCTTATGAGAAACGAAAGAATGATGGATTAAGGGAAGACTGAGATGAAATAATGGTCATTGTGATATAACGTTTACATTTATCATCAAAAAGTTAATACCATAAATGCTAATTATTGTTCTCAGAAATTTTGTAGACTACCTTCCTTCGAACTACAAAAGTGCTTTACACTAAGAGTTCATGTTTAATACTAATACGAGAACCTAAACTTTAGATTTCATTTTCAGTTGTTTTATAAACTTGTATATAAATCTTAAGTATTAAGCTGCATTTATCAAAACTTTATGAAGTTGTAGAAAAAAATAACATGCTAAAACCAAGCTAAGAAATGTCGGTTGTATGTTTTTGTTATTTTATTGTGATAGTCTTTTTCAACATGCAGTTAATAACGTTAATGAAGATACTCAAGATAAAACTGAAAATATGCCCTACTGTTATCTTGAATGAATATATGGTATATGCAGTTAGAATACTGTAGAGAAAGTTAAACTTTATATTTGTCTCTCCATAACAATTTGAACTGTGCCGACTAAGCATTGCAAAATTTAAACAACAGCGAGTATTTCGGAATTAGTTGGTGCCATGAAAAAAAAAACGTATTTGAGATTTATTATATTGAATAATTTAACGATTTCTACCACTCTCTATCCTCAACAGGCAAAATATATGCGTTTTTAAAAGCATTCATATTTTTTCTGGGATATAACAAAAGTGAAAATATAAAGTATTTAATAGTGTAGGACCTTGTAACAGTCCCTTCATTTCTTGTGTTTTTTATGTAGTCAAACTATACTGTTTGCCTTGGAAATTGATTTGCATATACGAATATGAGTAACGAAAACTTGGTATAATAATTACTTAAGTTTTGATCTTACCCAAGTTATGTTAATCATTAGGTTTTTCAAAAACATATGGTTTTAACTTTTGTTATATAACGCTTAGTATAATAAACGAGATGTTTCGAGTTTTAATTTCATACTCTGTAAGCTATTTTAGAGAAATGAATTGTTATGCCAAATAACTTATATTTCATAAACGAAACCTAACATATATTGTAATTTTAAAAACATATCTTACGAAGCCCATTAGGTACGTTAACTTAAAATTATTGATTCAGAATTAAAGTTCCTAGAAAACTTTATATTACATTGTTATTTTAATTATTTTTCTGTCATGATCTACACTGTTATTGATATCATTTTCGGATGAATTTAAATGAAATTGAGTAAAATCAGAATTAAGTAGTGTTAGGACCAATCCAAAGTTGTTTGGCAACTTCTTGCCACAGAATTGTTTTGAGGAGGATTGCAGAATCTGATAGCGTGGGCAGGAGATCAGTTCTGCCGGTGGTAAAGCCCCGGGTACGGGGTTATTTTTAACAAGAAGCTTCCATTATTTCATATAGGAGATTATGATATATATCACGATGCCCACGGGGGGTCGCAGGAGTGTGGGAGTCCAAGCTCACGCAACGATGTACAGTATAGCACACCAATAATTGATTATCGATCAACGTAATGAATGTTACGTGCTACGTTTAAAAGCACATATAATGCATGGATGATTTCAACCGCAATAAATACCAGACTATAAGCAATTAATCAAAACATGACACGCAGATATGAACTGCGCGACCACCGTTCGAAGGCTACCACGGTCATGATTCCATTCTGTCCCATAACGGATACACATGCAATAGCCTTCTTGCTGATGCTAAGGAGTATTTTGAGACAAAAATCGAGAAGCGCGAGAAATACCAGTCACAATGGGCCTAAAGTTAATATTTCCGTGTAAGAAATGTTTACACCCCGGATCTATAACATAGGACAGTAGTAATTCTGTTTGTTACGGCACAGGCTTGTGATTAATCTATATAACTCCTAGCCATAAATCTACATGAACAGAGGGGAAAAAACAGAATGAAAGCAAAAGCAGAAGAAAACAGAAAGAAAAAAATATGCCCTGTATACAGGTAGTACTGAATAATGGACCGGCTATAACAGAAAGTAAGTGTACCACTAACAGTGTTTACTACTCTCGCACTTTCAAGAAGAGCGCTTCAGTCAGGTACGGCCAGTTCTGAGGCAATGACAAACTTTGGCTAAGAATACACTATGTTTCTGAGTATGTTATGTGCATCTAATGATGCAGCTAATGGACGGTGTCCTATTGTTATTTTACGGTTTCCAACAAACAGAACACAAGAAACGACACCACTAATGTCCTCCAGGTTAGTGCGCCTGTTCCTTGTCGTGTAGTACGCTGACCACTCAACGAGCAGTGATATAGGTACTCCAAAATGGTAAATGTGCAAGTAGACTTTTAATATAAAACCTTATTTTTCTTTAAATAACTCTTGAAAACGTGTCTGTTCGTTCTTTACATAGACCAACTTTCCAAAATTGGTACGAAATCGACCCCATAACTCGTACATGATTAGTGCGATGACATATTTGTTGCATACTGCAGCATTAAAATATCGTCATTAAAACATAGAAGAGGAAAAAGAATTATCAATCGTTGAAAAGCTATAGCTTTTGTCAATGAGGTGATTTACTACAAACCAGGGTTATTCGTTTTTTTTAATTCTTTTTCATCTCCATATGATCTATTTCCCTCAACATTGTTTACCATCTGGGTTCTTCTTCCCTCAAATATTTTGCAGCTCACGATTCTTTCAACTGCATCTACAGTGTCCCAACCAATTTGTTTGGCACCACCTGATCAGTATTGTGCTTCCTGCGACCACTCTTTACATAACCGTTTCATTACTTATTGTATCTGTGCATTTCACATATTCTTTTATTTCTTTTCCGTATCCATTTCAAGAATCCAGAGAAGATTTTTTTTCTAACTGAAGCTTCGTTTGTCTTACTATTTTGTATTTGGCTCCCTCTAAACAGCTCGTTTTACTACTTCCAGAATATTCCAATTATCTAAGACTGGCCATTTACTCGTCTAGTTCATCTCGAAATTACAAGTGTATTTGTTTGTTGTTTATTCTTTGCGTTTCTTCCAATAACCATAGCATTTTTTTCATTTATCTTCAGTTCTGTTAGCATGTCGTATCAGCAACGAATTTTATGCACTTCATTTTACTTCCATCTACTTCCACTCTTCTCTAGTTTTGGAAGCAATTCCTTGTTAAACTCTTCAAGTAGATTTGGAACATCTCCGGTGGATCCTGTTAAATCCTCTTCTGCTATACCTACTTCTTTCTAACGTAGCCTCCCTTATCTTGACTCTGATTAGTTGATTACTATGGAAATACGTTTTCCCTTTTTCCAATTCACATCGTCACAGTTTCCATAAGCATGTTCTAGTGGTTTATTCGGATACACAAATGGCACTTGCTCTTCAACTTTCTTTAAGTGATCTTCGCGAATTGTTTGTAACTATTAAATTTCATATTTTGTGCCTTTTCTTCTTGTAACATACTGTTTTTTCCATTTGCCTTGGCAGGCATTATCTTTTCTTTGTAAGTAGAGGCAGTGTCCTCAGGCCATTCATAACTCAGTTGCAGCATTCAGAAAGACTTTTCTTCCTTCTTCACCCAATATTTAACTAGCCCCGTGGGAGTTTTCGTCACCTCTCCTTCCTTTCTCTTCTTCATTGTTTTAAGTGCTTTCTCTACTTCTTCGATCATTTCAGAATTTATTTGTTGTCCGTTACTTTGTTGCTGTTTTATTTTTCAATTAAGCTGTATTCTTCTTTGTGAAGGCCGAAGTTTGCAGAACAGTAAATCGTATCTTAAGCATTACTCTTAGAGCCTCCTTATATTCTCATTTCTGCTTCATCCCTCCTTAATCACAACTTATGAAAGTTCAGATACTTGGATTTAGTAATAACGAGAGCACATACTAACATTTCAACGCTCAATATGTGCAATGATGAAAGCAAGAATAAGGTAAAGGAACTCGGACCGGATAGAACAGAAATAGGTTTTGGTTCACCACAGGTGATGGTGAACTGTGATGTTGCTTGGACTGTCCCCTAGATTGGTATGTGTGCGCGGAGCCGCTGATCGAAAGGGTGGGGCGTATGTTGTGACTGAAGTTGTTTGGCTGGATAGGAGACATGTCTGTGTCACCCTATTGACTGCAGTCATGATGCAGTTAGCCGAAGCGACTTCGGAAAGGGTTACATCTCCCCATGGGTTAAAAAAATTCTTCTCTCGAAGCATTAGTGGTATAAAAAACTCATCTCTCTATTTTATTTCATTTTAGACTGAGACAATATTCGTGCAGTAGTGCTATAAGTAAAAAACTGAATCACAGTTTAGTATGTTTACTTACTTGCAAAACCCACAGTTCCGCTCGCTACTGAGTTAGTTGTGGAGATAGTTCTCTTTCTCTCTTATCTTCTCCTATTCTTTGAACATTTCTTTAACTCCTCCCTTTACCTCTCTTATTCTCTAATCTTTACTACTAGGTCTCCCTCTCCAAATTAATAAAAATTAAGACACAAACATAACTGTCAACATCATACGTGATGGTTGAGCCCACACAACGCTTACAGCCACAGAAGAGAGGCAAGGAGAGAAGTTGTGGGAGGACTACAACAGGCAATGTAGGTGCAACAGTACAAAAAGCAATAATTGAGGGCTTTGTAGTCATAAAATGTAATATAAATTTCACTGAACATAGAGCGCCTAATACAAAATATAAAGCTAAGCTAAATATTTGAAGGACAGTTATTATTTTACAGAGTGCAACAGTATTGCCCATCATGTAAGCACATAAGTCCGGTATCATTAACTCATCACCATCTACAACTCCTGCTACTGCGCAGTGGAATGCTCATGTGTTATTTCCCACTTTAATAGCATATTATAAGTTTGTGTTTGTTCCTTATGCTTGTTATCCGATCGGAGCCATACTGCTACCTTTGGTAACCAGAAAACTACCATAGGCTCACATACACGAAAACAGCAGTAAACTCACTTGACTTCATCACATATTGCAACTAACCACATAAAATAAGTAATTTAATCCACTATATTTTCTTAGAAAACAATTCAAATTAGGAGATACGGTCTTGATTACATTTATTGCTCCATTATTAGACGAAAGTTGAGGTAGTGACAGTGAGGTGTTTATATCATAAATATATTTTTGCCTGTCAGAAATCATGTGAAACTCGCGGAATTTGGAGTATAAAATTAATATTCTGTAAAATGGTAACGCTACGAAGAAAAATTTGATGTGCCCTTCTCTACCCTCTATTGTTTATTTATATTAATTAATTGTTCTTCCACGCATGTCGTCTGTAGGCTAAAGTTGGAAAGGTAGAATCAGGCTGAAAAATGTAATGCCATAGCTGGAATTTGAACCCGGATCTTCGGCCTTCTGTGGCCTTCTTTAATCAACTGAGCTACCATGGCAACAGCCCGACACGACATTTAAAGTGCTTAGGATACTATAATTCAGCGCTTGAGTACGCTATCTCGAAAATGAATTTGAGATGCCCTGAGGTTTACCGGAAAAAATGCGAGTTTTTTGGGGATTTATATTTATTTACGTTCAATTTTTGTATCAACATATCAAAGTAAATAATTATAAACAGAAAAACTAATCTAAAAAACGTTTTGATATCAGATCGTGTATGTTCCATTTATTTTATCTTCTAGAAAATTCTAGATGTATGCCTTTTCAAAAATTCCCTTAAAGGGAAACGACAAATTCTATATCGAGAGATAACAAGAAATCGGAGATAAAAAGAATAAGCGCAGAGCGGAAATACCCACAGTAGTAACAAGTTATCCTTACTCTGTCGCAGTTACTAACGCCTCTTTCTTGCATTTATTGTACTGCATCATTCTTGCAGAGCACTTTATTGCCTTCTTTATCTAAAACGCGTGATTATTAGGCTCATTACAGTTTGCGTGAAATAAACCTCATGGTTACAGTGGACACCGTCTAATAACTCGCCCGAGAAATAATGTGGATGTACTACAACTTGGCAAAATCTTTGTTTCTACCACTGCATAATTCTGCCATCGAGGCAGAGAGCTCATAAGTAACTTTGCTATTCTGGGCGTGGAGAAGGAGAACGTTAATAAAGTACATAACACCGCAGAATCGCGCGCGTCGAGGATTTTCCAGTTTCTCTACAAGCAGAGGGAGAGTGTTTGTTCATTATTTTATACCATCGCTTTCTGAGTATAAAGGAAGAAGTTCCCACCTCCGAGCGGTAATAAATCTGGGGCTTTTGCCTGCATAGAGACACCCATTTCTGAGCTGCAGAACGCGGGATTTTCAGCGCCGACTTTGCGAAATTCTGAAATCCAGGATTTTTATCGTGAGCTTTGGAAAGTTTTAAATGGCTCCACGGTAACGTGTGAAGCTCGCATTCGGGAGACCGGGTTCGATTCACGTCGATCGTCCACGCTCTGATCTTGAATTTTTCTTGGTTTTCCTGGTGGGCAGGCGAATGCTGGGGTGGTTTCTCATCTACCGCAATGTCCTATCCCACATTTCTCTTTCGTTTCTTTCTTATCTTACAGTATGCTTCTTGGTTTCGTGGTGTGTGGCAGTGCCGAGCAGATGAGGCGCATGCTTGTTCCAAGGAAAGAGTAGATATTCTTCGTGGACACTGGAGGACTGCCTGTCGTTCATCGCTCTCTCTGGGCAGCTCCAGTAGTGGGGCGGGAACTTTTAGGGGCTTTCGCGCGTCACTGTGGCCTGTCTGCCTACGGCCCCTAGCTGTGGCTCCTTCACTTCATCCTTTCCTTATGGAAGTGATGTCCACAATAGATTTTCCTTAGGGCGCGAGGTGTCCCCTTCCGTTGTAAACCCTATGCCATAATAACGTTATCGTTTACTCTTTAAGGAGATTTTGTGAAATTTGGCAAACATGTGATAATTTTCGATTTTTTAAGTATTGCATTCTTATTATGCTTATAACTTGTGCTTTCGTGCTACACAAGTGGGTTTTTAATATAAACAAATTTAAAGCCACAAATTGGTTGGTGCTTTATCATTTGCGTTGAACTTTAATCTTCATTTTTCTCAATTCCTTTTGTTCAGCATTTTTCAGCTCCTTGGACTACAGTTTATAACTTATTAGCTTAAAATTTTCAGCAGAGTTTCAGGAATTACGGATTTAAAAATTACTCTGCACTACTTAAAAATATCAAATAGTTCAGTTGATATTAATTACTTTCCATAACTTACATAGAAAACATAAAAATTCAATAATATTTATAACTAATTACAATTAAGAAATGCCTGCACAACAATGTTCTTGTATACTAATCTAAAATTAACTATTTGGGACTGATACCTAAACCGTAGACTGCAAAGAGCATTTCATATTGCCATATCAAAAAGTGATTAATTTTGAATAAAAATTATATGTTAACAAGGATTTGACCTAGCTCGTTAAAATTTTGTATGCACCATGTGTTTTGTGTTCTGCTGATTTCTGCATTTTCATAGATACATTGCCTTAAGGGGACATGGCAGTGTGTAGCTATCATGCCCTTACGTCGTAAACTTGTCATAACTCTTGAGGTGGTTGAAATATTTATGACATGCTCTATTTTCGAGATTACGGAATTTAATGATTCATTTTGTAAACATGTTTTTATGTAGAAGATGCACTATTTAAAATATGGATAGCTTAAAGCATATTTTTCTCGGAAAATTTTTGCAACACAATTCTTACCTTCTCTACCATACCTAATAAGGTAGAGAAGGTACTGAATTCCACCCAAAAATTCCATATCGAGATTTCACCGGAAATACAAGCTTTGAGGCCTCCGGAATCCAAATAAAGCATTTTAAGGAAAATTGTCCGTGTGTGTGAACAGCACAACTAAAACACGAAAAGTCGGATAAATACCAAACTTGGTATTTAGTATTATCTTCCAAAGATGCAACACGAAGATTTTCAAAGAAACTAAACTTTATATGGAACATTTTTCGAAATTTTTTATTTTCTAAAATATGGCTGTAACGATTTTTATTAAAATACCATGTCTGAAAGATATTTACATAGCAAATAAAATTTATATTTCTGGGAATAGCCTATGAAGTCCTCTTCAGTCGAAAGAATTTTGTATAATCTTGTACTATAACTGGTAATCGCTAAGCGATAGACGAGATAGAGATCTACGCAAATAATGCAGATCTCTTTAAAATACACCATTTATTTCAATAAAGTATTTTTTGTGGTATGAGCCTTCTGAGATATCCGTTATTATGGATAGGAATCATTTATTTCTTGGTCATTCTCTTAAGTCCTCTCAATTCATTTGTTTCGCACGATTGCATAGAAACAATATGGAATATTAAGGCCAGCGTATAGTGACCAGTTGTTAAATATTTGACTATTGCGATTCCCTTAATATCTGTAACGAAATATGTAATTAGCTATTTCTGCAAAGGTTTATTTGGATTAAAGTATAATAGACAGAAAAATAAGTTTTCGTAAGAGTAGTTAATATACCCACAAATAAACGACAGAGAATAGAGAATGTCATGTGAATGTATCACATCAGATTTTGCCTGATAACGCAGTTTTCTATCTGTTCCACCAGTTTCAGTTATATGAAGAATGGAAAAGTAAAAATTGGATTAGTTTTTGGACATTATACATCCATAACATTAACCATGTTCATAAGGCAATACAAATATAGGGAAGTATGGAAGTAAGAACCCACGTTGTGTAAGTGCATAAAGTATGTTGCAAACTGCCAAAATTTTTCAGAAAAATATACATGAATATGCAAAAGGACTATTTTTTCGCTATAGTAATTGTTTCAATTAGCTATATGATTATTATTGTTATTATTATTATTATTATTATTATTATTATTATTATTTGATCTTTATATGCTTATGGCGATTATTGAAATTGAAAAATAGACATTACTTATCCACTTAAATCTCAATAGCCCCATTATTGATAATTTTTCCGTCAGCTTTGAACAAAACGACTCAATCAATAACCCTTGTTGTACCTACTACATCCGTGTTCGCTGGCGGCAAACTATTGACTTCGTTTTCCTGTCTGCTTCAGAAGAAATGCAGTATTTGCTGTGCGTTTTAACGATATTAGTAATTCATTTTACATCCCTCCCTCTACAGTTACAGTACCTAATCATAATGCATTGGGCTTGTCCACCTCTCGATATTTACACTAATAGTAGTGCAATTCTAAAACGAACTATTTATGACTTCTTCATTTCGCATTATAATATAATTTTTTCTTGGAATTTGATTGCAACCAGTCACAGAGGGGTGTGATAAAGTTTGGGTGCATTCATTTAGGGGAATGTGCCATATTTTCCTATTCAGATGTAGGAAAACAGAAATTAATATTGTTCACCTTCACTACTTTTTAATTCTGTCCATTTGGTTCTTCACAGGTGATATATTCAAGCAGCTTATACATATTTTATTAAATTTATTATTTAATACATCATAATACATCATTATTTCGGTTCATTTCATTTCATTTAACTCAAAGAAATATGGCGACCCTGAAACAGTCGGTTAGTCGTATAATATACCTCGTAATATTTCTATGAGAGTAATAAATATTGAAGTTACTCACAGCTATAAATCTAAAAGTTGCATACTGGAGAACAAAGCAACTTGCATAATGGTTCAGGTGTTTGATTTGCGCTATAGCATAGGTAGGATATGGTAATCGTTGACTATGGACTTGGCAGGCGTTCAAATCTGTGTTGTTGGAAATATATGGTGCATTTCTCGTTTCAAAGATCACCAGATGCTTTTGCCATGTAATTCTTTCGGATCGCTGTATGGCAATGGTTTTAGTGCAAAACCTTTCTCATTGTATGCGATGTAATAAAATTAAATTATTAACCTTCAATGGATAAGGCATTTTATTAAGTTTAGACATCAGGATAATCTGGGTATCGTCCAGGTTAGTCAATTTAATTTTACTGTTTGCAAACACATTTCCGTTAATAACTTTGCCGCGTTTGCATACATATCCTGGGGCACCAGGGTAACAAAGTGGTTTCGTTTTCGGTTCTTGTACTGAGGGTCCAGGGTTCGATTCCCTGCACTTGCGGCAATTTAAATCAGCACTATCTACGCCCTCGCCTGCGACTTGCTCATGTGAAGTATCCCTCCAAGTGGTTCGGAATCCACAGTAAAAGCTGTAGGACCTCTCATTCCACCGCCATCCTCATCACACTACCGTCGGAGGCAATGAATTCCGCCCGCTGGGTGCCCCTACCTCAGAAGTGGGTCCAGCTATCTCTTGGTGGAATCATGTAACCCTCGAAGATCATAGACCATGTAGGGAGCATTAGAAAAGACTACATACAGATCCTGTACATTTGAATAAATACTTATACGTAATTTTAGCCTCCCATAAAATTCGCATTTCCACTTGTAACACTTATTTTTCGATCGGAAAAAATGAGTGTATGGTTTAACCATAGTATAGTGCGAAAACTGTGTCGTTGCGATTATGTTAGGAAATACAACTGCTCTTTTTTCACAGCAGAACGTGTTTCCTTTTGTATTAATAGTTTCCGATGCCATTATTGTTCTCTGTTTTATTTCTTGACAATAGCTGAAGTTGCTGTTTAAATACCTTGCTTAAATGTATGAAGCTTGACTTGCATATCGTGTTTAGTTGGAGGTTAAACAAGAAGGAAGAATTATAAGCGCGGGGTGTTACAAATAACGTACTACCACATAAAGATCTTGTTTTTTTTTTCTTAAAAAAAAGGTCTAGTATATCGCGTATGCTTTCAACATAATCTATGTTCCCATCATTATATTCAATTAAATGTGTATAACTGCACATAAAGCTACTTTAATTGCCGTAGTTGGTAGCATTGCGTGCTGTAGCTCCCTTATGAGGTTGTATGTTCGAGTACCACATAGACATGCACGAGCTTGTGATGTATATGCACTTGCACACGTCTTCATGTCTATTTGTCATTATCACCTCGTAGATGGAAAGATGTCGGTCTATAATTCCTACAAAAAGTTTACTAAGGCAATGAACATGTTAGTTTGTCTACACTTGGAAAACATATACTGTCTCTTAGCGAAAAGTTTTGAGCTGCGTGAAAGATACACGATGGTAATAAGGCAAATAATAAGCAAACGGGTATAGTCTTTCTTTCTTGCCTTCTGTTTGGAGCTTTCAAATTTCGGGAGAAGACGTAGGGTGACTGATAAAATATGCTAACGATCTGAGGGAATAGGCTTGAAAGGAATTTATTTTATGAACAAAAAAAAAATTGTGCACGTTTTAGTTTACAGTCCTGACGAGACAGCTAAGTTATTCCATTGTGTAAGAAATAGTTCGAAAGATATGTGTAGGTCGGCTTCTGACTTCATAAAGTTATGTGAAAAGTCATATTAAGTAACTTACAGGGAAGGTAGTTGTCGCAGAGATCCCCTTCCCCAAAAATAAACATATAAGAGTTGCCCCCAAAGTTCACACATTCCATAAGCGAATTCCATAACTTGTCTTAGGTCAGATCAAACGCTTTTGAGATTATCGGATAAGTTTTCGAGTGCTAGGATCCATAAATCAATGAATATAAGTGATAACATTGGATGTAATTGTGAAGCGGACGGGATTCGGTACCGATCCAGGAAGGAGGATATTGTACCGATGCCCCACGAGAGGGCGCCCCGGGAGGGAGGGATTAGATAAAGAGGGACACTGGGCGGCCGGAACAAGGAATGATGGCGCAGCAATGGCAGGGTCCTTACATTTTTCAGATTCAGACGCCCCGGAAGTCGGACAGGCGGACGAAGAACCCCGCCCCACAAAGGGTCCAGCGCCCCCAAAGGGGCGGTCCTTATATTCCGGCAACCAGCCGAAGGTTGAGGGACGGGGAAAGTTCTCAGAGAACTTTTCTATGCCACGCTGCACCGAAACACCATCACCGACGCTTTCAACCCTGAAACAGCTAATGGGGTGAAGGATAAATAAAATGATTAATTCAAGGAAATGGAGAGACAGGAAATTAGGGGATGAAAGAAACCACTCCAGCATTCGCCTGACGACCGGGAAAAAACTGAAAAAAACAATGGGTCACAGTGGGGGGTCGCTGGCGACCGGACCCGGTACCTCCCGAATGCGGGCCACAATTATCGTCTACGCCAGCCCGTTCGGTAGTAATGAGATTAATATTACAAAATATGCACACATTTCTACTTACACTGTATATTGTATTCCGTTAGGTTAGCTTCCAAGAGTTTTTAAACGTTGTACATATCGTGCTTATGTCATATGAACGAAATAGTCTCGTGAATTACAGTGTTTAAATTGGTTGCATTATGAGAACTGTATAACTGGCATGTGTTTTAGTAGATTGATTATTTACAGACGCCACCAAAATGCGAACCAGGAATATAATCTCCGTTATCAGCTACAAGATCTTCATTCCTTTGTATCACCTCATGTTGTACAGTGAAGTTGGTTAGCAAGGAAAACTTTATATTAAAAGAGTGAATTTATGCTGAACAAACTTATGCAATTAATATGCTACATTTAATATGAATTTATATCATTCAGCATTTCACTGCTGTTTTGGTTAACAAAGGATTCATGGTCTGAACGTTACACTAATTTTATTTTAGTGTTATAAAATAATTACAATACACAATAATGGCTAATTTCTACTACCGCAGGTGAATCTGAAAATCTTATGGTCGGGGGTAGGTTATTCACAAATATAGACTATACTCATGTGAATAAAATGTGGGGGATACGGAGCTGTTTAAGCTGGTACTGACAAACTCTAGCCCCACCCCTACCAGTGTGACCACCTCTGTTTTTCGAGCATAATTCCTGCCATTGGGTTGGCAGGGTACTTTACCTCCCCCAAAGTACGGCCGAACTTCCGAAGGATAACATTACGACTTAAACCTTATATTTTTATACTACATTACCGTTTTCTTAACGCCGGTTTCCTTATTGCCATTTACCAGAGGCAATAACTTAACTTTCATCTTCATATCTCTGATGAAAGCTCTCATACATCTAAATGTTATAGCTGTTAGTTTAACCACACATGAAAATAATTCTTCACCCCATCCTCTAGAAGGCCAAATTATTCGTAATTGGGCTAGCCTTTCCTTTTGTGCCAATCGTGGTGAAACTCTGTCATAAAGGCGGTATTTAAACCACCCCTTAATTCCACATAGGTTATGAACATCATTCATCGGTTATATTTTATGCCCCTGAATTGTTTTTCAGTCGAGTCACATAGAGAACTGACTCCAGCTGGGTGGAGTCCAAAGTTGGTTGCCTTAAGGTGGAGACCTTATGGAGGAAAACATATAGGGATCTAGGGGAATGGGTCAGTTTGTATGCACGACAGAACATAAAACATTACTTTTTAAACAACAATTGACTAAATTAGTATTTGTGAGGATAAAAGCTATAAAGCATAAAGTTACGTTCAGTTTGTAAAAGTTAATTTTGACACACGTATTTTTAATAACTAACACTCAAGTTTAAATGAAAAAAAATTATGCTAAAATAAGATTTATATTAATATAGCCTTAATATAATTTCGTTATGGAAATTCCTTCCTGATAATTCTTTTAATTGTGTTTATTTAATTTTTGTATAGTTCACAAAATCTGGATATTTTTATACCAAGGTTGGACCAAGGTTGCTAGTGCAGCTGCACTTAAGAGTTAGACAAACATAGTAGCAAATCTTTTGCAGTTACCGGCATTAGCAACATTGACAACTGAAAGTATTCCTAACAAGATAGGTATTTAAATCACTTATGATCAGTATCACTACTACTTCCACCCAGAAATTCGATATGAGATTTCATTTAAAATACAGATTTCGAGGTCCCATGTATAAAGAAAAGCATTTTAGAAATGTGTGTGTGTGTGTGTGTGTGTGTGTGTGTGTGTCCCCGAGAACAGCATAACTCAAGCCCAAATTTAGTATTTAAATTCAGCAACTTCAAAGGATGCGACACATAGCTTTTCAAGAAAATCCCCTACTCCAAACGCATTTACATAGAAAATACTTCATTGCTTTTTATTTTCTCAAAAATGCCTCTAACAATTTTTATTAAAATACAATGTGTTTAAGACATTTGTAAGACAAATAAAATGTATATTTTGAATTTCTTGGAATAGCCTGAGAAGTCCCCTTTATTCTTAACGCCTTCTGTGTAATTGATAAATCGTAAGATTTAGTCAGAAACTTACCATACAAAAAATGTAGAGGTCGTTAAAACACACAGTTTATGCCAAATAAAATGGGTTGTGGTGTTTACTATTTTCAAATCATGCTTTGTTATAGGTTTGCATTTTAAAAAAACTACTTATATTTTTCTCAAGCAGAAAGTAGCTATCGGATATATAACAACACTTTTTAAAAATCTGACTATGGCTTTACCCACTGTATTTTATTTAACGTACAACGAAATGTGTAAACGTGTAATGAAAGTTTATTAACAAGAAATAGAGAGAAATATTTCTAATAGTTTTAGAAGAGTGAGGAGAGAAGGTCATGCGAATGCAACGCATCAGATTTTTGTTGTAATTTCTTAATTGGCAAAGTACACGCTTTGACATGGTGCTGTAGTCATATTGTGTTTTGTTCTTCAGCTGACGGTCAAGGATAAAAAGACTCGCTTTGCTCGCTAGCCTACACCTGCAAAATTGCTGCTTCGGCTTTGATTTGGTTTTCGGTCTGATAGATAGGACTTAATGTTAAAAAGCGAAGTTGGCACTTGGACCACTCATCTTTTGAAGTCGGTGTTGCTGAGGACAGGCTAATGGTCGCAGTTATCACGTGCCGACCATCTCTCGGAGGGCTGGCTACCTTCCTCCACTCCGGGCGACACGAAATTTTCCTCACTGCTTGGCAGACATGACAGTCAGTGGCGTGCTGTCCAATTAGCGCAGTCATCACCAACTGCGGATGATGCAAGCCCGCAATACAGGCATTACATAAGGGCGATAATTGCAGAAAGCAAGTTAGCACGACGACTCTATGGCTGACTGTTGCTGTCCTGTGTCGCCCTAAACCCTGTTCTATATAAGTTTGCCCCGTATCTCTTAACTGTCACGTGCACTAGTCACTACTCATTGGCGGCTGACGTGTAATAGGTTGTTGTACGATACAAAGTAGTTTCTTATATAACATGATAATTTATCTTAATATTTTCGAAGAGAACTTTCAAATATACATTTTCATAGTCGCATGAATCAATCAGAGTAGTGCATCTGGAATGTATGAACTTCTTATCAAAATAGGCAAGGGGATTCTTCGGTTTAAACCTGCCTCACACGGGCATTTATTATGAACAAGTGTATTTATCACTTTTATCGCCTGACCTTATATTGTACAGGGCATATATTGCCATTCAGAGGTGTACATTAGGGTTAAAGATAAGGAAAGAGAGCGCGGAAGAATGCAAATTAGCGGGGCAAGGTTATAAGAAACAGGGTTTAATTGTAGACGGTTGGGGAGCACTGAGTTGCCACCTCCGAGTCCATAACTCCCAAAATTCAGAGTGAGTGAGGTTGTATTGGGATAAATAGGTAGCTCTCTTGAACAGAAATGAACAGGCACTGAAATTGGGACATTCTGTATTTCTTAAGCAATTAATTTGACTTTTATGTTTCATATATTCTAACACAAACTTCCAAATTTTCAGATCAGTTTCTCGAGTAGCGCTGAGAAAGAATAAGTATTTTCTGCTTTCTTAATAATCTACAGCAAAATGTCCTTGGAAGTAGTTTTCAAAATTATGAAGCAAATTTCAATTGTTTGTTCCAAATAATCTATTTCACAAATTCTTTGAAAATAAAACCAGAATGAATTTATAAAACAAAAGTCAAACGTGAATAGATACTTCCTGCTGTTTACGCTTTTTAATTAATAAAATGATTTTTAAAGACATGTACTTCGATATTTTTACTTTCCTGAACATTTCTGGTGATAACATTTATTTATTTGAGGAGATTTTCAAAGCAATTGGTAAGGATTAATTTGAATGATAAGCATTGAAGAAAAGACATTTGAAGAAATACAATAATAAGAATAAATAATGAAGATATGAAAAAATAATGAAGAAAAGACATATCTTTTAATGGCCGTGCGGTGGTTTTTGTCCTCAAAACTGCACTTCCATTTTGGCTGATGGTATTTTAATAGTTATAGTGCCTGTCCCATTATATATCCATGTCTTTTAAAAACACTAAACTATCATATTGCGAAAAATATGTGTTTTTCAAAATTTTGGACAATTTTTACGTGTTGGTACCCTTAAAGGACCCAGGAAATGAAATTACCAGTTTATGTAATAAGTTATGTGGCTTTACATTTGTGCACATGTTATAGCAGTAATGCATGTACAACATTTCGATGTAATATGATATTTTGCATTTTATAACGTTTTGTTATAAAATTTGAATTCTGAACACTCTTTACAACATATAAATTTGAGTACAGCGATAAATACTTTTCTCCCATTTTACACCCTTAAGAGAAAATCAGAAACTGTATATAAATTATATGTGGGATTTCATGTTTGTTTCATTTTTCATAATTTTTCATTGATATTCGCAAATTTTGGGCAATTAAAAGTCTACTTAGAACTACCAATGATTTTTAATTAAAATTGGACCATAAATGCTACATAAGAAACGATTTATAACTTGAAAAATAACCTTGGAAAAAAAATATAACGAAAGGCCTGGAACAAGCTTTTAAAAGCCTGTTTTAACATTTGAAATGGCAGAATGCAAAACCGTATAATGTCACAAGATGAGTATTGCTTCCAAGTGTGTGTACCTATATATAAACATCTACAGTTAGATTTGTTATTTGTTATTTTGGTCAGCTTTTTTTATTTGTGGACGCTCTTTAACTACTATGGTTCTTAGTGTCCCATTCTATATTGGGTGTGAAAGACCGGAAATTTTGCTCAGAGTCCTCTTTATCAAGCTCGAGGTTCTTTTACGTGCCGTAAATCTACGACACGGGACCACCGGCCTTACTTCCTTTCCGAAGGAAGCCATGCTAAGGATTTTTACGCCCAAAAACATTCATCACTCTCCGCCGGGTTTGAACCCGCGACCTCGAGAACTAGAGGCTACCACTATACCACGTTGGGCGACATTATTTTGCTCATTTTAATCGTCGGGTCTGTTAAGGAAGTAACTTCTTGTAAAGTAAAATCCAATCACGCGGCTTGAATATCTGATCGATGCTCGAAATCGAATAGAATACTGTCTTTTTGTCTCTTTGGGGGGGGGGGAGGATACTTCGAAAATGTTAGGATAGGTATTAATGGATGAAAATTAAATCTTATATATGTTACAAATACAAAATAAGTATTGTATTGAAAGTACATTGAAAATAAGCTGATAGTGTCTTGTGAAGTTTTTCTTGGGACGCGGAGGACACAGAAATATGAAAGTGGATACTGAACATAGAAAATCTGATGCAGTTTTGACTTTTGTTTTTAATTTATATTTTATCTTTGCGCCAGACAATCTAACGTAATGCACTCTTCGATTTCTAGAGAAATATACTTCATATGTATTTTATATTGAACCAACGAAGAGATCATTTTCTATATACTCTTTCTCTGTTTAACCTCCTCTTATGTAGGACTTACACCCCCCCAGGACTTACAAGCGGGTGCCTGGGGTCAGACGCCCGTCGAGGAGCAGACACTCGTGGATCAGACAGAATATCCAGGATGGGTGATGGGAGGAAGGAAGTAGATGAAACGAAATGAGGTGAAATGGATGAAAGGAAAGGTAGTGATGGAGTAGTTGGTGGATTGAGGCGGGGGAAACCGGAGAACCCGGAGAAAACCCGCCCAGACGCCACTTTGTCCACCACAAAACCCACATGCGGGTCCCTGGGATTGAATTCCAGGCCGCCTCGGTGAGAGGCGAGCGGTCTAACCACTCGGCCACGGCGCCGCTTTTCTATATACTCTTGACACAAAAATTCACGATACAATTCCATACAGAGGCATGATAAGGTTTGCTTGTAAGTTATTAATCATCTATAGCACTGCATACTACGTTTGGATTTATTATTGGAAGGCGATTCCTCACCGCAACTTAAATTTTTTGCAGAGGGAAAGGATTTCTTACAATATTCTTTTTTCCTCCGGAATAAAAACTGAGTTTATTACAAGCTTTGTAAAGTGGTTATGTCTCTTTTGTAATTATAATTATTTCTCAAAGCCATATTGTATCTTTTTAAAAATCTCTCTGCTCTGTTAACATTTTGTTCAACTTACTACCGAATTTACTCTGACTTATTTTAAATCAGTCAGCCAAGTCAGTTATGCGTGACGTAGCACCATTTCGCGACACAGAGGAAGATGAATCTGCGGTAACGTGTGAAGCTCGCATTCGGGAGGTCGCGGGTTCGATTCCGGGACCGCCCACTCTGACCATGAGTTTTTCGTGGTTTCCCCAGGTCGGTTGGCGAATGCTGAGGTGATCTCTCTTCTATCAGGTCTTTCCTTCCCTCATCCCTCCCTCCCAGAGGTCGTAATATGTACCTTTACAGTTACCGTTTCGGGAATTATTGGTTAAGGGTTGCGGAAAGGAAGTACAGGCGTTGTGTCTTACAACCACGTATGTATAAAATACAACATACTTTCCCTTTACGCTGCTGCCTTTGCTAACAGTAGCTTCGTCTTTCCCCTGGATTAACCTGCTCTACACTTCTTACTGAGGTCCTTTCTCAGAGCTGCGAGCGAGAAGACTTAACTCTGTGACGTTACAGAACATTCAGTTGGCTGATACTACCCTAAATCTTCCCAAACCGTTACATTTCAAGTGATACTAACTCGCACTGTAAGGGGAAAACGGGGGGGGGAGGTAGGAAAAGACATGTTCTCCTTCCACAGTCATTGTGAAGACAACTCGTCGAAATAAACAAACGAGTGCCGAATCACAAACTCTGTGAGATACTCCTCGCTTCACCTTTCTTCCTAGGTAACGCACAGATTGTGTTACAGTTCTTCATGCGCCGTAGGGCGTGAGTTAGAAATACAGATTCCGTGTTTGGCTAAATTGTAATATGTGCTGCCCCAAAAACAGGAATTTGGTATAAGCTGCCCATAATCATTACTATCTGTAATGTGGAAACGATATTTAACTCGATTAAACTTTTTAAGCGTTTAATGCATTTCCCCCTCATTTTTTCACAATTTTATTAGTTTTGAACAAAACTGTAATTGGTAGGTCGTAGAGAAACTAAAAGTTGATACTTCCAATATCCGAAAATGTAAATCCAAACTTATCTCCTAACAATAGTTTCTGGGTGTAAAATACTTATTTTCTCACTTAGTGTGCTTTGTATATAATGTACACTACATTTCTTTTTTTTTTTTTCTGAAAGTGAATTTAGTGCTATTTTATTGCATTTTCTAACAACTTTTTTGTACAGCTGTTTAATCTGTCTTTCATTGTGTATTCAATAGTATTTTGTTTCGTGTTTAAGAGTGTTTGTAGACAGCTGGCACTAAAAGTAGAGCTTTTAACACGAGTCACTAACATTAAAAATTTAGTATTGTAACACTTATTGGAATAAAATTTGTATAATACTTAATTGTTACCATCCTTGTTGCGATGGAAATTATGCGATGTATATTAACGGAGGATTCTTCCAATAAATTCAACAGTTTCCAAACCAAACCTTATAACCAATGGTGTTATCAATACCAGCGCTACTTTCTCTGCACAAGGAATTAATATTACAAATTGTAACAATTGCACAATCAAGATCACAGTTACATAAAAGGAATCACAATAATGTTAAAATATGTTTATTAATAAAATTACTTACACCTCTTATGTTGCTTTACTTTTACCATAGCCTTCTATACATTATAGCATATTATGATTGTATAAATGATCCTTTCAACATTGGTGCTATGAAAGTCAACAACGAAGATCAAACAACAATAGACTAGAGTTCACCATTGCACATTTTCGAATATTTACTGGTATATCTGCACAAATTTTAATCGGCTACTTTATAATTTTATATTCAGGGCTGTCCCTGTAGCTCAGTCAGTAGAGCACCTACCTGCTGTGCTAGGGATCCTTGGTTCGAATCCCCGGAATATTTCTCTAGCAAGATTGTACCCTACTCTCCCAAGAGTCTGGAAGTAAGAATGAGAGCGTGAATGTGTGTAATCTTATTATAAAATCCAATGACAACTGTATACAAGTTAACACCATTACTGTTAGGCAATATGTTCCAAAGGTAAAAGGTCACCTATATGACCATTGCAGTTAAAGGTGGAGTATAAATAGAACAATAAAAATAGTAAATGCAATTTTATTGTGCGAGTGACAGTTGTGCGAGAAAAATAAATCTTCGCGTTTAACGTTTGCATAAACCCTTTTGCCAGTGTTTCCTTAGTAAGTTTTTTGAGTAATGAAGCCTTCTGCTTGGAGCGATTCTGACCGGAAGAGGCGAGTCCACTAGCGCACGCCACTGGTATCGGGAATGTTGTGCGGGAGGAGAAAGATGTAGCCGCCAGGTCGGTTGGTCGGTCGAGTTGAGACCTCATCCATCACTAGACCTGTCAACAAGGGTGAGAGTCACACGATCCGAGGCAAGGCTTGGTGGTGTCATTATGCCGTGCCGAGCATTTGGACTGCTAAATAGGTGGCAGTCCAGATCAAATACTGGCCAGCGGCGAACTTTTCGCTTTCCAATAATAATAACACCAATCATGATGATATATTTTAAGCAAATGCTTACAGGACATGATAATCGGCATCTCCTGCATTGCGTAACATCGTAATGCTGTGGAATATATTTATTAATTTATTGACATGTAAAATTATACACTAAATGGCTGTGGGAGCACGACACTTCTGTAATTTTTTTCCCCTGAGTTTGTTCTTTCGTCCTTTTCTTTTTATCTGTTGCGTTTTATTTTTATTTTTACGTGTTTTATTTAATGTTTTAGGACTTGCAGAACAATACTAAAACAGATGCTTATGTTAATAATCTGTCTGTATTTTTTTTTTACTTTCTCTACCAGTGCAGAGTAGGCAGAAAATGTATTGCATTCCACCCAAAAATTCGATCGAACTTCGCTACAAGCTTTGAGGACCCCTGAATCAAAAAAAAAAAAAAAAAAATCAGAAAAAGGTCCACGCGCGCGCGGGTGTATGTGTGTCTGTGAACAGCATAACTCAGAAACGAAATGTCAGATAAACGCCAAACCAAACTTGATAATTAAGTTTAGTGCCTTCCAAAGACGAAAAATGATTTTGAAGGAAGTCTCCCCATCCCAAAGTACTCTTTACATGAAACATTCATAGAATTTTCCGTTTTCTGAAAAGGACACAAAGAATTTTGATTAAAATGCCATATTAAAGACATTTACATGACAAATACAATCTACACCTTGAATTTTCTGGGTATAGCTCCTCTTTGTTCGGAAGGAATTTTGTATAATCTTGTATAACTGGTAAACGTTAAGTGATAGGCGAAAACGTACTACATAAAAAATGTAAAACACGCAAATAACTTTTTGTGACATCAGCCACTTCCGAGGTATCCGTTATTAAAGGTTCGAATTGTTCAATACTTAAAAAGTCCTACGGATTTTCAGGTGTTTCTCGCGATGTCAGTAAATAGTATGGAATTTTAAGGCCAGCATATAACGTTCAATTCTAAAAAATTTGACTATCGCTATTCTCTTTGTATCTATAACGAAATATGTAGTGTAGCTAGTTTAGATCGATTTAAATGAAATAGATAGGAAAATAAACTTTCTTAAGAATAACGTATACAACCACTAATTAGGGATAAAGGGTAGAGAAAGTCATGTGAATATAATATGTAACCTTATTTTACATTTCATTCATTTACAAAATTATTTTTTACACACTTCTAGTCTAGCCTCTCAAGCAATGCTGCAGAGTCCTAGTTTACTATACGACAACAAACCGCCTGCAATAGCCTTACGACACGCTCCGTATATTATTGTTTATTTTTATTTTTCTAGCATTCCAATAAGTATTCACCAGAAACCATTTCAATTAATAAACCTGCAGCAATATACGTTTTATTGTAGATACGAGTCCACACCTTTTGTGTGTACTCCAAAATAAGTTCGTGCACAAGGGGTACTAGAAAAGAGTACTTACTAACGCTGCAGATACTCAATTTATTTAAAGTTAGCAGTTGTTTGTTAAAAGTATACGTGAGTTATGCTAATTTACGCAGAATTGAGAGCACGGTTTAAAAACGTAAAAGCAAGTACATTTATCTTGAAAGAAAGACATATTTACTTTCCCTACTACTTACCTAGTTAGTAGAGGAACTATTGCATTCCAGCCAAACATTCAATACCAGAATGTCACTGGAAGTACACGTTTTGATGCCCGTGAATAATAATGATAATAATAATAATAATAATAATAATAATAAAAATGTTTAGGAAAAGGTCCGTGTGTGTGAACAGCATGACTCAAATACTAAAAGTGTGTTAAATACCAAAATTTCCTCACTCCAAACTAAGCTTTATTCGGAAAAATTTCGTCATTTTTTATTTCCTGGAGAATACCTATAGCGATTTGGATTAAAATATTATATACATAAGATACTTGAATGAGAAATAAAATGCATATCTGGAATTTTCTGAGAATAGCCTTTGAAGTACTTTTTGAATGACTTTTGTATAGCTGGTAAACCGTAAGAGATAGACAAAATCTTACTGCACAAAAAATGTAGATCTGCTTAAGGCACAAAATTTATGTCAAAGAACAGTAGATATTTGTATTGTTAACCATTTCCAAGATATTTTTTATTATTAGCCTGAATTTTCAGATACTTATACATTTCGCTACTGGCAAGTCGCTGTTCGTCTTTCTCATGGTCATGCAAAGAGGATGGAATTTCAAAGCCATGCATAACGACACGCTTTTTAAAAAGTTGACAGTCGCTTTACCTATTCTAACCTTATACCTAACGCAAAAGTTTATCTCAATTAAGAAGAAGTAGATAAAAAAGCAAGATTTGTAGAAATAATTTCCGGAATAATGAGTACAGAAATTCATGTGAATGCAACACATCAGTTTTAGATATAGGTATCCTGCATATCTGAGGATACAAATTCTCCAAACGTGTGTAAAGTACCGAGTGGTATGTGTCCAATACATGCAGTATGTAATATTTTAAAGAACTCTTAAACAGATGGCAGAGGTTTTTAATGTATGGAATCATGAATAGGAGGTCCATGGTTCGAATCCCTCCATGACTATCTTTACTCACCAAAATTTTCTTTTAGATTTTTCTCATTCCTCGTGACTGGCAGGTGACTGAGAGGCATCCTAAACAGGCTTGGAACTGTTTTTATTTTTCAGAAAAGTTTCAAGCAATATTCCATGCTCTCCAAATATTAGAACCCACTGAGAATGATGACTATAAGAAAACCAGAAATTAATATAGTTCAAAGGAGAGAGGAACGTACCAGTTGCTGATAACTAGCTATGATACTGATGATTAGGGCCCGGATTTAAAATTTAGAAGTATGACATAATAATTAAAAAAGTTGTTTAAACCTGAGATTTATTGAATTTATTATCCGTATGCTGAAAATTAAAAATTAATTTATGCATGGCATAATTGCTATACAGGCACAAAAAGTAGCTATAAGAATAATGATGACATCATTTAGAAAATTAATTAAAATATATTAATATCATGTTCTGGTTTGAAGAACCTGGAAAGAAAATTAAGAAAATGGTTTTTGAAGCAAGTCTTACAAAACTGTAGCAATAACTTTTTTGAGTTTTCGTTATACAAAATTAATAGTGAATGAACAGAACTTCACAGCCTATGCCATTAGCAACCTGATTACGCACTCATTAACTGATCCGTTCAGCCTTAGTCTGAAAATGAAATAATAACAGTAATGATACTTGACCTCTGGTTTTTTCGGAGGTTTTCCCTGGTCGTCAGGCAAATGCTGGTGTAGTTTCCTTTCAGCCCCCGAATTTGCTGTCCCTCCATTTCGTTTCATTCTTAACTTCATTCATTTTGCAACCCGTTGGTCTCTTTCAGAGTCGGAAGTGTCGCAATGGTGTTTCGGTGCAGAATGGCAGGGAAAAATGAGGTTCTTTATAATTCTCTCCGTCCCTCCGCTGCCGGGATAATCGAATCCCCTTGAGGAACGTTGAATCTCCTCTGTGTGGGGTGGGGTCCCTGGTCTGCCGGGGTGTCTATATTTGGAAATTTAGGGACCCTGTCATTGCTGTACCGTCGCCCTGGTTCCGGCCGCCCAGTGTCTCCTCTCGCCTTAACCTTCCTTCTGGAGCCCCTCATACAATATCCACTCTGGATCGGTGGCGAGTCCCCTGCGTAGCAGAAGATAAGCTAGCCATTGAATAGGAATGATGTTTTTTCCAAGAATGTTTGTAAAGGATATGCAATGTTGTTCTTATTTCTCCGTTGAAAGTGAAATTTAGAATTTTTGAAAAATTACCTTTAGGTTAAATGTAAGCAATATAAAAATCTTTATATAAACAATTTAAATACAAGACAATGACAAAATAAAGACGCTAAGAGCAAGAAAATGACAAAATAAATGGCCCAAAATCGTAAGATAACATGTCGAGAATCCAGGACCTGGTGATGATGATTCCATACTTCTTTCCAACCTGTATAAATAATCCTTGATTTTCCCGAGCTCATCAGTTTAAATCATTATCACTAATCATTTTATTACTAAGTGTTCACTTCATTAACCAGCCAAATTAGTACGTTTTAACTACCGTATCGGTTACGTTTTTGAAACTTGTATACATCCATACTAGGACGTCTTTTTTGTTGTTTAACCGCAAATACCGTGGTTGGAACAAGATGTACTTTGCAGTGTTTTCGTGAGCAATTGTGATTGCTTTCGTGAAAGGCGGGTATTACTGCTGCGTGTGTGATGCCGACCTTAAAATGATGACTTAATTATTATTTTCAAATGCTTTAGCATGCATGTATACACTTTACTCTCTTAGAGGCTATACCGTTCCCAGAATGAAAAGTGAAAAGAACTTCAACGTGCCACCGTTAATAATTCCTTCATTTCTATGGGCTGTAGATGGTATAACTCTTCTCCATGATTCGTTTTTCTTTTGTTTTCTTAAATTATCACTTACTGGGAATGCCTGACTCATGTTTCTGAACTGGCGGTCATTTTGGAATAGAAGCAAGATGTAGCAGGCATCTCAATTAGAGACCATATTGCCGGAATTTTTTATGTGCAGTGTTATGTTCTTTTGCTGTCTGAATAAAGGAGAAAAAATAATAAAATACAACAGGAAGGAAAAAAGCACCGTAGCGTTGTGTGAAATTATACAGCAACGTGAAAGAGTAAAGACAAGGAATATGAAGATTCTCGTGGGGGCGCCGGAAGGAATGGGGGCTAAGTGAAGGATAATAAGGACCTTAATGAAGGGCTTTCAACTAAGTGACATTTCAGTGTAGTCACTTAGCCGTAATAACTTGGGTCCGCTGCACTTTGCTGGGGCTGAGAGAAATGCTTAAATTATCGGCAGGGCCAGTCTATAGTAATGGTACATAATTCCGTACAATGACAATTTTCTTTGTGTAACGTTCCTTCTTGAAGAACTTTTTCTCTAGCTCTTGTTTCCTTCTAGTAAGTATGTGGAATATTATTCGTTTTTGGGAAATAACCAATGTGGATAGCGGAATAAAAATATTCGTAGATTAATGCTTCTGCCAAAAAATAAAGAGTGTGCATTTTTTCTTAGGATGAATAGTAGAATAACCTGATGTTTAAGGTCCAAATGGCCTTTTCTCTGTCCGTTAACATGTATTTTCATCTTTTTCTATTATTATTCATATACAAGCTTACTGTCTCTACACTGCTTACCTTTGGCAGATAGAAGTATTGTATTCGAGGAGATTTCATCGTAAATACAAGTTTTGAGGTCCAATGATTCAAAAAATTATTCTTAGAAAAAATGTGCATGGCGTGTGTGTAGGAGAGGAAGAGGGAGAGAGGGCGAGGAAGAGGGAGAACAAACTGAAAACGAAAATTCTGATGAATACCGAACTCTTCTTCTTTAACGGATTACTCTTCATGTAGGACATACACCTCCAAGGATTTACAAACCAAAGCCTTGGGGCAGTAGCCTATCGAGGAGCAATCAAACTCTGCATCATAGCATATCCAGAATGGGTGATCAGCCCACTGCCAGATATGTCGGTGAAGAAGAAGGAATTGAAATGTAGTGATGAAAGACATGATAGGAAAATTCAAGGATCAAATTATTCAATCCAGCATTCACCTAGCGATCGAGGAAAAGCGCGAAAAAGCCTTCCGTCAGATTGGTCGGCCTCGGGGTTTGTACTCGAGACTTTCCGAATTCTGACCACAGACGTTACCGTCTGAGCCATCTGCTCTAAATACGAGTACTAAACTCGCTAACCCAAATTACCCTCCACGTGGACATTTCTGCGTTATATTTTTAGCTCTAGCGGTTTTATTAAAATATTCTATGCTTGGCATATTCATATAGGAAATACTACGTATATTCTGAATTTTACGTGGAGTTGCCTTTACTCTGATTGAATTTTGTGTAATCGTTTATAACAATGAGAACTTAAAATATGGGCAGAACTTCACTGTTGATTTGTCCTAATACTTATTCATGTTAAAAGTGTAAGTATTTCATTTAGATTATGGCACGAACTAATTTTTATATATGCAAAGTATTAACGAAGTGTGACGTCACTTTCCAAGACAGTTGTATATTAGTTGCTATAAATATGAAAATCTAATGTTAAAAGCCATAACAGTTTTCATTGCCATTCCAATAGTAATTGAAGGTTAGTTTTACAGAAGTCGTTACATTTTGTAGGCTAAGAGCAATTTTGAATGAGACTGAGAATGAATACATTCGTTTCAATAGATTTATTACTTCATTTTTAAGTTGTACACTAACGTTTACTAATATAACCTGTTTATTTTGTTAGAACTGCATAAAGTTAATTCCATTTGTATAAATAAAGTTGGAAAGTTTTCGAAAACACAAAACTTCAGTTCTGCAGAGATATCGTGATTAGCATGAAATGGATAGAAACACAAGCCATTGAATTGAAATACAATCGTATGGCTGTCACACATCAGATATTTTCAACTTCTACTGTCTCTAGTTTTACACTTGCGGCCGTCATACTTCACATGACAATGTAACAAGTGAATGACCAAGGTCAGTTGTATGCATCTTTTGCACACGTTGGAAAGAGAGACCAAAAGGCGTATATCCTTTCATCTGTCCCTCGGTTCCATGTTAGAAGTCAAGATGATATTTGATAGTCGGGGTGTTCACCACAAGGTAACACATGGTTTTGAATTTCATGAACATTTGCCGTCCATAGGAGAGCAGCTAAATGCGTATCTATTGCGTCTCAATAAGAAACCCGAAGGGAACTGTAAGTATTTTAATGCCATGAAATTCTGTAATTATTTCTTGAATATATTTTAACACAATTCTTAAAACGATTCCAATAATTTTTAATCGCTTTAAACCGCAATTAATGGGTTTTAGGAACTGGTAATATTTAACATATATGATATACCTATGTTAAATCTCTGAGCTTGTCTTCAGTAAAACCACAAGTGTTATAGTTTTGCGGTAATTTAATTGAGGTTAACGAATGGTAATCTAATGATAACAAGAGTTAGTTTGAAGACGCAATTAAGTTATCTAAGAGAAATTATAAGTAAGAGGGAGATTTGGTAAGATAATTACAATGCCAGAACGATGCCATATTTTATACTTTTAGTACTATCACTGAAGTGGCTTACCTGTCTCATCTTTCTGAAAACATATCCTAATTTTATTAGCTCTTATTCCAAGCATAACCGCGTGTTAAAATAAATAAGTTCATTATGAATTGTTGTTATAACCTCAAATGTTCATTTTTACTTTCTCTACTACGTGTAGTAAGTAGGGGAAGTATTGTATTCCACCCAAAAATTCGATACCGAGATTTCAACGGAAATACATGTTTTGAGACCCCCTTAATCCAAAAAAAGCATTTTTGGAAACATGTCCGTGTGTGTCTGTGTGTCTGGCTGTGTGTGTGTGTGTGTGTGTGTGTGTGTGTGTGTGTGTGTGTGTGTGTGTGTGTGTGTCTGTGAACAGCATAACTCAGAAACGAACAGTCGGATAAACGCCAAACTTGGTATTTAGGTTTAGTATCTTCCAGAGATGCGACACGAAGGTTTTCAAGAAAATCTCCCCACCCCAGAGTACCCTTTACATGGAAGATTTTTCGAAAATTTTAATTTTCTCAAAAATGGCTCTAACGATTTTGATTAAGATATCATACGTTTAAGATATTTTTATGACAAATAAAATGTATATCTTGAATTTCCTGGGAATGTCTCCAAAAGTATTCTTTATTGTGAACGACTTTTGGTAAACTGCTAAACCAGAAGAGATAGACAAAAGTTTACTACACAAAAATGTAGATCGCGTTAAAATACACAATTTATGTCATATACATTTTTTTTGTTGAGTGAACCATTTTCGAGATATTCCTCTTTATTCCCTTAAATTTTTCAATACTTATTTTCTAAAATGGGAATTCGTTATTCATTTTTTTGTCTTGGATATGCAAAGAGTTATAATCTGTGGCAAAGGGAATGGTGCTGCACCTAGCACACAGCTATTAAGAGATATGTATGTGCTTAAAGGCTACTGTTTTTCTATATTGCCCTTGTAAATATATTTTCCCCTTACATCTACAAAAAATTAGCAATAAGATAGAGTCTGCAAATGTTTATCTCGATTAACATGAAGTAGATGGAGAATAAGCGTTTGTAAAAATAGTTTGTACAAGAGTAGAGAAAGTCATTTGAGTGTAACACATCAGATTTTTTCATTACAAAATACGTGAGAACAGGCCTCCTAGATCCCTTAGTCGAATCGAAGCAGAAATATCAGGGATAAAACAATAAAATAAAACTTATGAGAATGACAGTTATTAGTTTTTGAGCACCATGCTATAAAATTATCGTTTAATGGTTTCTGATTGGTGAATAAGGTATCAATGTAAGCGTATATTGGCTGAAAGGCGATCGCTGTAATTATCTCTTTAATTCCTCTTCTACTTCATTTCAAGAATTCTTTCACCCTACTATCTCTTTGGGCAGTATATATTTACAATTAATTTAGAATTTATCCTTATGTTGGCTTATATTACTTGATGTTCCGATACATGTACGGAATATTGTCTTACGTACGCAGTACGTAAGCTTGAGCACATCATAAAATAATGTGCAATCATATTTATCTTTCTTGGATTGGATCAAAGCTCACCAAACCAACAAGTCCATTTCTCTCAGACACTCAATGCATTGTGGAGCCTGTCAGAGACCTTAAACAGGCCTACACATTTCCATCTATTAGCATTTATCTTATATTCTTCATATTAAGCGTATTAAACGTATGAAGATCCATTTCTGCTATTTTCGAAATCCCAAGTTTCTAAGGCATAAAACACAATTTCTTTGGCGTTGTGCGTGGCGTGGCTATTGAAACCTTTTCTGCAAATAAGGAGGTGTTTATTTTTGTCAGAGAGTGTTGTCTCACTTTCTGATATTATAGTTAATTTACGCTGCATGTTTTCTTATATTATTATTTATACTTTGCCAAAATATAGGTAGTTGATTTTTACATATAGCATTAAAGACACTACATTTTTATGCCCACGTTGCCTTAATACTTGTAAGAAATTACTATTTTACGAGATTTCCCCTCATCTCATGTGAATGTAAATGTATTCATTCAATCTTCAAAGCTTGTGAAATTCCATAGCTTAATGTATTAAAAGCGCAATCAATCACTTGCTAATTTTTCATGCATTAGACTTTTAGTCTTTAATGAATCTATTACTTTGTAACGGTTAGGCGCCATTGATCATTTCAAGGTTATGATCTCTCTGTGAGGCGCTTTCTAAGAATTTATAAGAGCTTACCTTGTCCAGTCTTTTAAGATTATTTGAAATCAATTGTACCGTCTAAGGACCATTAAGTTTAGGGCATATTCACTTTCCCATTAGCATTGTGTGTAATAAGTTGGAATAGGATTTTAATGCAAATGCACATTTCCTTTCTGCTGTCAGAAAGTATGCTCAATTGGTATGTGAGTTAATTACTAAATTTCCAAGAATTGAAACAGCATTTTATTGTTTTACATATACATTTTATGAATATATTTTTATTTTATTAATTTTACCTTAATATTTGATTTAGAATGCAACATAATCAATAGCTCACGTCATATCGGTGAATCCCCGCCTTATCTGGTCGTAGACGTTTCCTTACGGTATGAAGGTAGTTGTTAAACAATTGAGTTCATGTGTGCTTATGTAGTGTGTGTGTGTGTAGTATTAAATTTAGTTTACATTTTATTATTTAGTATTTCTTAAGATTACAGAAACTTAATCTAATAATTGATACAAAGGAAAACATTTCAAAATATACGACCGTTAATACTTTTAGAAATTCAAATCCGAGAATATTGCTGTAGGTTCGCAATTGTTCTCTAGTTGAAATTTCGTCATTCAATTCAGCGGTGGTGCTTGTATATGTTGAAGGCCTTGATTTCGTGTATATCCTAACTTTTCAATATAACAAATAAAGTTTAATGAGTTAAATAATTAATATAGTTCTCACAATAGCTTTGTTCACGGAGAAATTACTTAAAATTTCCTTTAATGTCAGAATGTCTTAATACGTCTATATGGGCATGTTTATGTGCATATTATGGAAGTTTTCAATAATAAATGCATACATATTAAAGGGAACATTAGAACATACAATTCTTGTCCCTAGTAATAAGGGACGAAACAGATTTCAAATCCCAGATTATTCAGGAAGGCTGACGACTGCATATCTGGAAGGGATACAGCAATTCCTTGAGGTTAAAGTAGTTTTTACCTGTATATAAATGTATCTGTTAGCTTTCAGTTAGTAGTTGAAATGTTTTCGAACATTTATTTTTCGAGAAATCTGGTAGGCATCAACGTTACTGCCAGTAATTCGGTGTGAACAAAAAAAATATTTATATATTAAATATTAACAAATATACGTTAAGGGTTTCGGATTTTATGCTTTAACCTCCCAAACCGTTATACATTATGGATATAGCGGAGCTGTATAGGTATTCATTCTTTGCTAATAAAACGTTTAGAAAGAAATGATATACAAATATAGCAACGGAGTGGAAACTACTTCGTAGCGTTTTACTGTATCCTCTTAGTCTGTCCTTCCCTCCGTGGGAGCTCTGTAGCCGCTAGCAGTAATAAGGTTTAAGGCGGTATAAAATAAAGCCAGGTAAATATATCCTGTTGTAAATTGAAATCTATGACAGCTACAACCTGCATAATCTGCTTTATCACCACAGTTTGTTAATTAATAGTGAAACTATTGTGTCATTTCAGGACAACAAATTTACAGCAATAGTAACTGAGAGTTAGGTAGTACAGAAATTAACTTAAACTAGTTTTAAAACAATCCCCATTTATTAATCAGATAAATCATATAATAATATTTTACTCTATAATTAACGTAGTTACGAGTATTTTCTTAAAAGGTTCCTCTTTAAAAGTGGTAAGTGTAGTATCTAAATAGAGAAAATTGTAAGTGCGATTTCACAGAAACAAGAACATTTAGGAAATACATGTTTTGGGAGAGAGATTTTCCTGAGAATCCTATAAATCCATTTTGGCTCATATATTTAAATTACAAAGCGCAACACACAATCGACAGGAAGCTAATAACGTAATCATGAAACGGTCGTCATCCTTATCACCAGAGTTAGCTCAGATGCTAAAAGCAGCAGACGCCACTGATATACAATTTATAACTTATTTGGGCACATAAAAACTATCAATGAATTTGATATATAAAATATATATTTTTGGTAAGTGCTGTTTAGTAAGAACAAATATATGAGCGTGCACTTATTTTTGAGTACTTACTCAAATAAAGAAAGCAGAATAGAACCTACTCATCTTACAAAGGGTGTGTCCTCATGTTTGCTAAGAATAACAACTATTTGTGTTTCAGTCTTGTAAACTCATTTCATTCATTGCTGGAATTGTTAGAAGAGGGATTCATTTCTGAGTATATATTTATTTTGTGTTCACTTTAATTATAATTTGTCTGAATTTATGAGCTGTGAAGTATTAGGAAGTAAACTTGTTAATTATAGTTCATTGTGTAAAACTTGATCTGGTCAGATTCTTCAGCCCTATCTCTTGTATTGCGGGTTTCTATTCTTTAACATTATTTTCCAAATGCCTATGTTTGTGATAATACCTAGTATTTTTATTTAAATGCTATTACATGTATTATCATTTAATTAGGTTTTTGCTTTTGTCATTATTTACAGTGAGGGTTGGGATGTGATAAACGTAGGGAATTCCATGAGTAATATTGTTAAGTTGGGACTCAGTATGTTCTCCATTTTAATGCAGTAAAATAAAAGCAAACATCAAGTAGTCTAGCAATATGGCAGGATCAACGATACCATAGGTTTAGCAGTGTAGATAATAGGATGGACTTCAATGAAAACTGTGCATGTGAGTACGTATTGGCATTACAAATCTTCAAGGGCCCCTAAGTGAGTTTGACATGTCTCACTTTGATAAGAAGAAAATTAAATTAATTTATGGCATTAATTTGACCCTTAAACTATAACTAACTCGGAAATACACAGAGAGCATATGGATCTAATTAAAATAGAAGATCAATGCTAGTTTCCGTTGCAATAATTTAACATGGAGCCCGTGTTGGTTGGTAAACTATAACATATTCTTTCACCCAGTCCCGGCTCGGACTCTATTCAGATCGGGCCGTGCCAGCCCTTGCGGATCTCTAATTTATACTAGTTAATACTTTTTTTGTCTAAATTCTCTCATTTATCACAGAAAATATTGAGATGGCACTTGTATGCTCAGTAAACGGGCGAATTTAGAAAACAAAGCAACGACGCCTATGAATGGTATCCGGAAGACCACATGATGTGGCTTATGCTAGATCAAGATACATGTTTTGATTTCGTCACCCAACAAAGGGCTGTCCATGAAAAATTGCCGCGCAGTGATAGGCTGTGTCCAGGTGGTCAGAGCACACGTTCAGATGATAGATGGACGTCACGCCTCTTGTTATGACTCCAGTTGTAGGAGTACGGACGACAGCTCGGCCGGCTACCGACTTACAGAAATGACAGTTGCACAGTACAGGCACTGAAAAAATGTTACGCCCTTACAACCGAAACCTCATGGACTACGTTCCTCTGAGGGAGGGAGAAATTTAAATGTAAAGATTTAAATTTCAGTGGTACCATGAAGGAATTGGTTGCCTTTTGCGGAATTAAAATGGTTATAGAGGGTAGAGTAAATATGCATTATTACCCTAATTTGTTTTATAACATTTTCACGGAAAGTACACGTTTTGGGATCGAATGAAGCTAAGAAAAATATGTTTAGGAAATGGTCTGCCAGCGTATTTATCTGTGAAGTGCATTTCGAAAATGTAAAGGCGGATACACGTCACAGACTTGGTATTTAAGTTTAGCATTTTTTCTAGAATACAAGGGGAAGGTTTCCATGAAGTTTTCCCACACCAAACTACCATTTACATGAAAGAAATCCTTATTTTGTATTTTCTCTGACGATTTTTATTATGTACCATTTTCTGGGACACCAACTTGACAAATACAATTTATATGTTCAATTTTCTGCGAACAGCCTGTGACGTCCTCTTATTCTGATTGGATTCAGTATAACTGGGGAACCTAAGGATACTGACATCTTGTTATAGAAAAAGAACGTAGAATTCACTAAAATACAACATTTATCCAAATATTAGCAGTTTTCTTACATCTTCTCATGTAGACTAGCGTCATCTAGTGAAACATTAGATCTGAGTCCTTGCTTCTTTTCCATCGCATAAGCTCATTGTTAAAAAACGCATTCCTCATATAAAAAGTTTAATATAACATCACTTTTAGGAAAATAATATAATACTATTCTCAATTTATAATAAATGTAATATTAGATGGAAATATTAAACAAAATCAATAAAACCACTGAATATGAGTATTAACACTTCAAAAGCTGATCTCTAAAGAATAAGTTCTTGAAAGGCATGCCTATAGAATGACCAACTTACTTACTTCCACGCATTATGCAAAAGCCAGCCATTAGTGTGTGTATGTGTACGTCATAAATACATTGGAAGCAGCTAGCTCTTCCGGAGTCTTTCAGATGTCACTATCTAAATCTCTTACTTGCGCATTAAGTCAGTAAGGAACGACCCCCGATGGCCAGTCCTGAACTTTTTTTTATCTCTCTCTCTCTTCCCAATAACCAAGTTGCAGCACATGATGCAGGCAGCCGAAGAGAAAGAGGGCCTTCACTATGCAGCGCTTGCGATGATTTTCATAACAGGTTTTCATCATGTAAAATATGACCGTCTCTGTTGTAATACGACATGAGCTGCCTTATAAAATACCATGCTTTACGATTATTTCGCTGCCTTCTTTTATACCCTTTTCCTGTCTCTTCCTTGCTGTTCCTCGCCTCGTCTTCCTTGTCTTACTTTTGTTAGTAAACACACATGAAGCTCATTTACCCTAATAAACCTATTATGCCTTTTTTATGCTTTGCCGAGGCAAAATAAATACTTCAAGGTACTTCTTCGCAAGTATTATATGGTATATATGGTTACTATTAATAGAGATAGCAAATTGATATATTCGTTATTAAATTTAGCACTCGGTAGGAACGTTCATAGAAACCTTCATCTTAGCTATTGTTTTCCGGAACGTCGTTTTTAACGCTCTCCATATGGCCTATGACCTTCGGGGAATACCTCATTATAGCAAGCGACAACTGGATCCATTTCCTCCGATGGTAGACTGATGATGAGAATGGCGGTGGAATGAGAGGACATACAGCTTTTACAGTGGACTTCGAATCCCGCTGGGCCTTGGGACTACTTCACATGAGCAAGCCAGAGATGAAGGCGTGGATAGGGACGACTTAAAACGGCACCCCAAGGCCGGGAATCGAACCACGGACCCTCACGGAAATGAAACCACTGCGCTACCCCGGCACCCGTTTTCTTGAAGGTTACCGTACCTAAGCCTTAGGTCGCTCTTTCACTAAGAAGGCATTGAATATCTACAAGTAGATACATGGAGGCGCTTATGCTGTTGACAAAAGCACGTAGTAAATTTCTGTTAATTATCATAATTCAACTAGTGGAACCACAGCTATACTCGCGATATTGTGCTAAATAGGCAGCTTATTTCCTCTCTCTCTCTCTCTCTCTCTCTCTGTAATTTCTCATTCTCTCTTTCACTCTTCCTTTCCTCTTCTTTCTTTCTCTCTTCCCATCTCCGTCTCTAGCTCTCCCTTTCTTTCGCCTCCCATCTCTCATTTTTCACTCTCCCACACTTGCCCTCAAATCTGCAACTTATATGTATGTCTTAATG
This sequence comes from Deroplatys truncata, assembly GCA_030765065.1. Classification (NCBI taxonomy): domain Eukaryota; kingdom Metazoa; phylum Arthropoda; class Insecta; order Mantodea; family Mantidae; genus Deroplatys; species Deroplatys truncata. The sequence goes on from CM060980.1 coordinate 100,302,164, forward strand.
TTTTGACAGTCGGTAATAAAACTTGCTCATATGAAGTATCCCTAAGTTTCAACGTCCACGCAGTCCACGGTAAAAGCTGTAGGTCCTCTCATTCCACCGCTATCCTCTCATCGCCCTACCATCGGATGTAACGGATCCCGCCCGCTGGGTGCGTCCACCTCAGAAATGGATCCCGTGATCGCTTGGTGGATTGAGGTAACCCCGAAGGTCATAAGCCATGTGGGGAGCGTTAGAGATGACGACTTAGATAAATAATTCAGGGTAGATTTTATCTATTTTTAAACGTTAAAAAACATGTTCCATATGTGCTAGGCAAAAATTATTTATCGCTTATTTAATAAAGTGTTCTTAATATCTACCAAAATTTCATATTGATAGCTTTAGAACTTTTCGGTTTATAACGCAAAATGTACACTGCTGTATTATTTGCTAGGTTTGGTTACCTTATTGTTATTCAAGGATATGTGTAAAACCCAGATCTAATGAACCGTCATATGGTAAGGCAGCTAGTACAAAGTAGCCGTTTTACCCCTTAAATGATCGAAATCAGTATTTTTATCACTTACACGATACCTTTCAATACATTCTTTGAAATCACTGGTTTAAATCACAAAATAAGTTTGTCAGATTACACTGTATCGGTACATCATTTTTTAACTTCTGGAACAGGGCGAATTAATTTATAAGTCGATTAAACTGATTTCTAGTTACATGCATTGGGAACTATTTAACTATCTTCTGGTAATACATACTCGTCGGAGTCGGTATTAGGTATGAAAATCACAGGTAGTAATTTTGAGTTTTCTTGAAACTTTTGAAAGTATGTCCACGACATTTGGTTAACTGACAGGTATGCAGCATCCTGTGAATGAGGAATGTGCTGTCCAGCAATGATATTTTTGGCTTGCTTGTGACTGAATCAGTTACCGCCTTTTGTGAGATGTTGACGTTGTCTTGCTTAGAACGTCAAACCATCTTGTTCGTTGAACTTAAGGAGCTGAGGGGAAAGGGAAGACGGTTCGTGTCTTATCCCAGCGTTGATCTCTCTGAGAAGCGGAGTTTGTGTCTGCGTGTTTTCTTTATTTCTCGCTGTTGTTTTTATTAGACTCACGTCCAGAACGGTCTCTGGAGTCCTATAAGCAATCAATTACACAAGATGGATCGTTTTAGTTTCATCCTCTTGGGCACCCACGTACACAACTTATTACATTAATAATTTTACTGGCAGTCATATCTCCTAATTAGTTGCGACGTCTAACCTATAAATTGAACTTAAAAGAGACTTCGTTCACTATCCGTACAAACCTAATTTGATATAGATCATATGCAGTATCATAATTCTTTGATTTAAGTGATAAAAATCCTTGATGATTGGGAAGAAATACATTTCTTTTTGTTTTATATTCAAGCCTATCATGATTTAATCTCTGGTCAAACCGTTAACTAATAATACATAATACTTCAATATATTTAATAGTTCGGCCTAATATTTATGAGATGTTTGAATAAACAAATAAAATTTGAGTCATTACACTATTTGACAGTATGGACTGTAGATTATAAGCTGCTTTAAGGTCTACATAACGGCTTAATTGAAATAATTAAGAATAATTTTTATGAAGGTATAAAACTAAATATCCTTTATTTAGTTTTATAACCAAATATACAGCGTTCCAATACATGTTTCATGCTCAAAAAAACTGTTACAAATTTAGTTAAGAATAATTACTAATAATTATTGGATCATCTTCTTAAGAACCATTATTAAATGAAAAAAATTGAACTACTCTATTTGATTGAAATTCTGAAAACATATTTTAACAAAACCGGAAGAGGTTAGAAACTCCTACATTTATTCCGAAATTTCAGCTTCCAAAATTGGAACTTGCGACAGCCTCTAACAAAGAATACTGTTGAAGCAACAAATGAGACTCTTATGCGTTGATACTTGGCAATGTATGTATAACCAGTGATACTATATGAGCACTAGAAACAACCATTGACACAATTTAACATACTTTATAAAACAACGAATAACATATGTGTAAAATGAGTTCGATGACAGAGTTAATTAGTCAATGAAAGAGTAAATGAGCTGGTTGATATTTGAAATCTGCATAGATTACATGTAGTTTATTCATGAATATTTTAAATGAATAATATTTCAACCAATAGAACACTCGGTGATAACGCTTCCATAAGAAAAATTACATTCCCCTCTATTTACCATAATTTAACTTGGAAAGACCTGATTTGAAATGTACTGCTTATACAGTTTGAATCCGCGATGGAAAATTCAAATATATATTTCAATTTTCAAAATTATAACGTATGTAAATGTGATGAAGGTACAAACTGGGCAACTTGTGCAGATGTCTAATATTTTGGCAAGAAAGACACAAATATTTCCAGTGTTGAGTGAATTGGAATATCCCACTTAAGACGGCTCTTACCAACAAACAAGTATTTCGTTGTTTTAAATAGTATGAGCAAAACGCTTTATTTCATCTGTCATACTATTTGAATGCAAAAGCAAGGTAGTTATTTATCTTTCGCAATTAAGTTATTATTTAGTCTGTGTTACTAGAGTTATACTTCTTAATGACAGATTTTGCAACCTCCTTAGATATTTTATATATCGTGAATTAAGCTTGGAAAATTAGATCGTTGCACATAATATGCTTCAACTGCGACCTTTATGCTTTTAATTGAAAATTCAATAAAAATAATTATACTAAAGAAAAACTATGTAAACCTTCCTTAAAGGTAAAACTGCCTTATAAGATGGTAATAATAATAATGATAATAATAATAGTAATAATAATAATAATAATAATGACGATAATGGTGATGTGCTTACATAAGGATCCAAATATAGTTAACCAAGCATCATGTCACAAAAAGTATAAATTTTTCTTTCTTCTACTTTGCTTTAAACTTTAATATTTTCCCGCAGTTCTTGAGGAGGGGCTGAGAAAGATTTGCATTTTCTCTTTAATTAGAATAGTGTTTTTATCTTAACGAACATATTCATTACATTATACTTTGAACCATCATGGTTCAATGCGAACTTCCTTCGAATTAGTTGCGCCAAAATTGCACAATATACAATTAATAACAGACTTCATCTCTCTTCGTTTTCTTAACTTACTTTTTATTTACGAAGATTATTATTTTCTTAGCTTACCGATATGGTAAAACTCCAGTTTTAGAATAGCGTCCAAAGGAAACATGGATGATTAATTGAATAATTGAGGTATACCGAGTTCTTTACACTATTATTATTATTATTATTATTATTATTATTATTATTATTATTATTATTATTATTATTATTATTATCATCATCATCATCATCATCATCGTTATCGTTATCATTGTTTACCACTCCTAAAATTCTATTTTTAAACCGTGAAGTTTAGACATAATGAATTCAAAGTTACTGCGCCTTACAAAGCTTTTCCTAATATTGACATTTCCTATTGTGCAAAATAATGAAATCATGAATTTGTTAGTAGTATTGTAAAAGTTACACGTTTTGTGTTTTATTGAGTTTATATACTCTACAAAAAGAATCTAATATTTCAAATCGTAAACTGAGCAATAAAATGAAGCAGATCCGTATAAGTAGCATTGATGCAAGGAAGGAGGGAAGATCTTATACACCGATGGAGTTTAACATATTGAGTCCAATATGCAATTTTCTAAAAACTAATTTTTGTCTAAACTATAGAGTTCACGCATTCATAATATTTCAGACGCAGTTTTATGGAACTTTGCATTGAATGTTCCTCCTACGTAACGGAAACTGTATTTCTTAAAAAAAGTTGTTCGTCAATCTCAACAGGTTCTGCCTGTTAAGACATTTCATATGTCCGCCAGTGATATCGCTTCATTTCTCAGATAAGGGAATCCTAAGAGCAAAACTCATTATCCCCAAAATGATTATGAGAATGTGACCGACGGAGGGGACCTACAGGTTAAAATGTATGTTTGTAGTTTATTGTATACATTCCAAGTTACAATTTTATAAATTTGTTACATTTAATTTCATGTTTCTATTTTATTATGTACATGTCTGATACCCCAATTTGTGTTGCACAGCCAGTGTAGCTCCCTGGCCTTCAGCACTGCTGTGCAACCTTTACTTCTCTTTGCTAAGGCCTCATTACAATTTCATTTATTTTATCTTACCTGCCCCCTCACCTCCCTCTTCTTCTGTTTGACTTCTCGTCCTTTTCTCTTTCATTTTTATTAAAAAATCCCCCAGTTTTCTGTTTATTCCTTCCTGGTTGCTTGTTAGCACTTTCAGTGCGACTGAATCGCCTCCCCCATACTATTCCATTTCTTGTCCCAGGTTTTCTCTTTCCATTTTTTTAACTCTTCACATTTTGTAGATAATGTTCTACACTTTCCTCACCATCACAAAATTAAAATATGCTTTTATCGTAATGATAAAATCTTAAGCCGCTTAAAATATCGTTTCGTCCAAGCTAACGTTTTCCTTTCTCTTTTTTTAAAATGTAAACAGGACAACGGCGTGGGCCCAACATGCTTCATATGATATTAACAGAGATGAATGAGTAGTTCAGCAATCAGAAAAGAAACACACACAGAGTGACCCAGGATTGAAACGAGGACCTCAGTTGACCTTTAGACCATCGGTTCCCATTTTTCTAAACAAAGTAAAACTGATAGAAAGAATCCAGTAGCTAAAGCTAATTAAAATTAAGAAAATCTGTAAACGTATCATAAAGGCATAATTTTAGTTCAGAATGATTTTCAGCATTCTGTCGTATTATTTATTATTTATTTATAATATTTATTAATTTCTCACTTTGGTTTTTAGGCATATTTATAGCCTCAGGTAACAGCCTGGTTAATTTTAAACTTGGTATATTACTTATAAATGGTGTACTAATGTGTTAAGGCAAGTATTAAAAGAATACATTAATAAACGTGGAAGTTTGAAAACCCAGTAGCAATGTTATGTAAGTATTTTATCGTTTCGTATTCGTTCTAAAATGCTTCGTGTTATCATTAACTTCATTTAAAATTGCACTTCTGTCCCGCTAGTATAGCCTAGTGTCTGGATTTTTCAGAAGCTTCCAGTAGATAAACTACACCTTAAATCTGCTGTAGCATTTACATACCTAACCTACGATTAGGTCGCTCGTAAACGTTGATACCCACTGCGCGTACATGAAAAGAAAGAACGAAATTCATCGTCAATAGGTCAGCAAGCAAGTAAGTACGTTTGACGAGAAGCTAGTTGCCTTGTTTACGTACAGTGTGGAATGACACCGTTGTTTAAGGCGTGGAGTTGTTGGTTGGTCAGAGGGCGCCTCATTCGTCATGTCAAAGAAGGCCCACATGCTGAGGAACCAGGGTTCTGCCCTCAGGGGGGCCTCGGAGTGCAAGAAGAGGACAGCGACCGGGTCACACGCACAACCTGGCTGCCGCCGGCAACTTACCCTGCTTTCTAATGCCGAATACTACAATGCGGAATATTTGATAGGAACCACGGCGATTACCTACTCATAACGGTACCTCTGTTATTTCCCTAGGGCAGTGATTTTCAAACTGTGATCAAAAGCACCCTAGAGTTTCATAAATGTATCTTAGGTACACCACGAAAGGTATCGCAAGTAATTTCATGTCAAAATACATCTTTGTTCATGTATGGGTAAATTCATTCTTTTCTGCTTTTAAATTAAATTGTTATGCTTATAATTACAAATTGAATATTTCTTATTCAGCCCTGTGTTTACTCACATCATATTGTGACCTTATCTATATAAAGTGAAATTCGAAATGTCAACTCTTAAATGAAAAATATCCGACTCTACAGATTTGGACTTTTATTGTATCAAACTTATAACTACTTTGAGGCAACAATGCAATAAAAATGTTACGTTTGGCACCATTTTTGGTTTTCTTGAATCCAATGTACGCGCCCATTCAGTGGAAGTGGATTTATTTATGGAAAACCTAGTTTAAAACTGAAGTAACAATGTTGTGATACCCATTATTTAATATGGTAGCCTCTGTTTATAGTAATTGTCATCGCCTTCGGAATAATTTCACACACTTCAACCCATCACAGTGTGCATTTATTTGGATATGGAGCCGTTTAGTTACTTAGTTGTACCAATTTAGCTAGATTAGTTTTAGTATTTAAATATTCTACGTTTTAAAAATATATTTGCAGTGAAAAAATACTGTACAATGCGTGTGCGTGAAGTAAATCTCCAAAAAATTTAATCATAATATGTGCCAGGGTCCTTTTGGTTCATTGTTCCTTTAAGGCTCAAATATTAAAATAATTGGAGCTTACTGCAAAGGACAATTTAAAAGTTATTTGTCGTTAATATGCTTGATTGTAAATGGACATCTGTTTCCTTATGGTTTATTAACACTCAGTCCTTTTAATCTGCTTGCAAGTATCCATGGATTCTGGTCCAGTAAGTGGACTAGATGTTTCCTGTTTTGTCAAATTAATCTGCTGTTTCGATGCCCTGGATACCCATATTTCTTGATACCCACATCAGTTCAGATGTCAGTCAGCTCCATATAGGTTTCAGGTATTCCTTACATGGTATAACTTCTTATGCTTCAAGAACTTCAGGAGATGTTTATTTACCCAATTCTGCAGGATAATATAACTTTAATTTCCACTAGGTCCTTCATCAACCAGCCATCGTAAAAGTATCACGCAGTATCTATTGCTTATATCAAAGTTCTACCATGACGAACACAGGTTTCCAAGTAGTATTTTCAGAAGTAATGCATAGCATAACCAGTACATAGTATGGGAGACAGAGAGGAGACGGTGTAGTATATGTATGCAGTAGCTTAGGTCATTAATATAACAGTGTTTCAATCACCAAGAAAATCGAGGTCAGCAGATTAGTACAAACATAGTGTACAAGTAATAGCTGACATGCCGACTGTATTTATTGCTCCTTGCTACAGAGAAACCAGTCGGCTACCGGTTGGGAACTATGGAAAATGTCCTCTCTCTGAGTATTAAATTATCTGAGGTCATTAATCTAACTGTGCAGAGACAGTATCCCATCTTTTGGCTCCGACTATGGGGTGTCAGCTCCGCATCCAAGGAACAACCTGGATGTATGTTGGAACAGTTTGGATACGCTGTTCTTCTTTCACAAATACTTTTGTTTCTAATCTGAGCTGCACTAGGCGAACAATTATGCCAAAGACAACAGCAGAAGAGTGATTTACGCCTGCAGATAATTATGGTAATAATGGAGGCTATTGAAATGTCATTTTTTCGCAGAGCGCAGTCAGTACTAACGATTTCAGTAATCTTCATGGAATCAAAACCCATATATCATCATTGTGTCGTAATGCTGCTCAAAGGTTGTCGTCGGTGGCAGTGAATACAAGACAGCGAAGGAATTACTGAAGTTCTGGAAATTCAACAAAAGAATACTGTTCTTGAACTGTGGCTCTTCACATAAATCTTACATTTGTCCCCTATCTTTCGCCATTCCTTCATCCATTACTGACGATTGGTTTGAAGTTTCTTCCTCAGAGATAGTTTAAAGGATACTTTTACAAAACATTCTTCTATATCCAGCCAAACGTATAGTATTAGACCAAAGTAATAGATCACTGAACTGTTTCTTTTCATTGGGTTTTTAGTTAATTCCTTATATTGGGAACAACAATTAGTAGTGAGTAGTAAAATTTCTGTATGTTTGAAAAACTATTTTCTATGTGTACTTCTTTTTATATTAACATTTGCCAAACAGATAATGATTTATAGTAAAATGTGCCTAAAGGTCAAATGCCATGAAAGGTTTTTAACATGATATAAGTACGACTTGCTACATAATTTGAATAAACTTAATTTTAATGAATTATACTTGAAACACTCATTTTTGAACGAAAACAAGTCATTTCAAAATTCTAAAAAGATGTATACCCTACATATTAGATATTATACCTACCTATATAAAAAAACTGCAACAGAAACTTTTCTGGTAATTTTCGATTTTGGATGAATAACCTAACGTAATTGACTACTCTACAGCAGAAATCGCAGAGTCGAGCTTTATACCTACAACTCGGTGATAACACACCTTATATCCCAGTTATAAAATACGCTATATGGCCTCTTAATCATGTTACTCCAGTGAGAGGCAAAATCAAATAATTGATATGCCTCATTTATTAATTAAGTTTTCTGTAAAATACTACAAGAGAATAAATTTAAGCGCAATGCTTCTAATAAATTTTATTAATTTATTAATTAAAAGAGGCTTAAGTTTCTATAGTGCTATGTTTTAATTGTCATTAACAATCCGCAGAAAATGTATATTTATTACCAGGCTTGAAACATCACATGCCATGTAAATTGCGCAGAGGATTGAGTGGAGGGGTTAAAGGCGACAGAGGGAGACAAAGGGTGAAAGAGGAATGTCTAGCGAATGGAAAGAAGGAGAGAGATACAGGTATTATCTCCACATTTAACGCAATAACGCGAGCAGAACTGCAGTTTCTTTGTTACCATTTCTTTTGCATGTTAAGAAGTTCAGTTCTTTGTCTCTCCTATATAATTAGCATTCGTGGAAGCGAATAGCTTTCAAATTATTTATTTAACTATCGTGTAAAGTAATAAGGGCCATGTTATTAATCCCTTACGTCCACATGCTTGGTGCAATTGGTGCCTAGTAACTCGAAGGGCTTACTTTACCATTACTCTCAGATATTTGCATCCTGGATTGATATGAGCGCTCATTAAGGACCATTAATTTGTGCATCGTCTCTTCAGACGAGTGAGTCCAGCATAGTGCTGAGAGTTTAACTTTAGGGGTTTCTGCAGCAGCCAGTGGCGGTGTGCGTGTTGTTACGTCATCTGCAGGGAGCAACTTACCCGTAGCACGGGATGGGAACGAAACATGCAAAATTCCCGTTTTTACTTTCCCTTTTGTCTAACAAATTGGATGTATACCTCATGCTATATTAAAATAGATGCAATATATCTTTCTTCTGTAGACGACTTGTCAAAAGTTTGATTTGTCTGAGGAACAAGTAATGTATGGTAATTACTCCCAAAAGCAGCATTAGTTGTGATAAGATAACAATGTAATATTAGGTGGGTACTTCTATAACGTTTTGGGGGGAATATTAGAAGCACTGTATTTAAGCTACTATTCATCAGGGCCGCCCATGGCGGTGAATCAATGCGCAAGTTGCGCCATAAGGAACATTTTGGGGGGTACAAAAATGTTGAAGTAAATTATATAATATAAACATATTCATTGCAAATTTTAATCGAGTACCATAATTGTTAACTCACTTTGTACGAGTATCATTAAGCTTGTTAATCTAAATGTGCTGTATCCCCCCTCAAAAGCATCCTAAGTACTGTTTACACTGTATGGTATAATGTGGCATATCCAATCATAATTTTTGGAAGTTATTAAAGAAACTATAGCATCATAGGTAGGTATGCGGTTTTTCAGATCGTATAGCGTTATTACACGTACTATATTGGTCTATTTAGTTAGATTCAATAAGATACATTTAAGAACAAAGTAATAAGATAAACTACCTGTCAAATATTTTTGTTTATAATTTTTGGTGTAAACATTAGGATTTTTTTATTGATTTTAACTTTGCAATTATGTGTTTATGCTTTTATTGTGTACCGGTATCACAGTAGCTACTCTGGTTCCTATAAGACAGTTGTTTGCAAAGCTTTTGAGTAACATAGAAAATGAACTAAATGGTTTAAATTGAGTTCCCATGAAAACTGGGGGAGGATGACTTTGGGGGGTATGCGCCATAGTCTTTGGGCGAATGGGCACCCCTGTCAAACAAAATAAGAGGCGTGTTTTTAAAGTAAGTACCAATAAATTTTTAAAAAATAACAGAAAATTATTTTCGAAATACTTTATTATCATTCATTATCTTACACTTTGAACTACTTCTTCAGATAGTCACTGTAGTTTTTCAGGCACATTTTGTATGCCTTCGTCAAAGAATGATGCTGCTTGTGATGAAAGCCAAGTCTGCACTTGTTGTTTCACAATGCCATCGTCGTTGAAATATTTCCCACTAAGGAATTTCTTCAGATGGAGAAACAGAAGAAATCGCTTGATGCCAAATTCGGACTGTAGGGAGGGTAGTCAAATTGTCCCGAACGAAATGATGCGATCAGGTCAAAGTGCCATTGCTTATTTTATCTATTATTCTGTATGTTTTGTAGCGGTTCCCTTGGTAGGATCTCACTACGTTGATGATGATGGATGCTGTGTTACGTACCTGCAGGTCGTCTTGATGCCTGTACTCTTGTGATGTATCTTGAGGTTCTCGTAGGCTGGAATCTGATGATCGTGTATCTGTATTCTTGGATGTGTTAGTATGTTGTAATCATTATTTTATAATTATGCCACGGCTGCTTTATTTGTGTCGGAGAGCACTTGTGTCTTGTCAGGGTTAGGTATGGAGAAGGTTAAAATATATTTGCACACACATACACTGTATAATTATTTCACTTTTATTTTAGATAAACCGCATACGATATTCACAATTTACTATTAACTTTATCATGTTAAAATATATATAACTAATAGACTTCAAATATGTAGTTTTAGCGTGTATTTAGAGACGAGCTTATACACTACCTTCCTGCTCGAACACTGACAAGCTTCTGTTAGCGTTCCCTTCAACCGTTCTTCTTAACGCACGTATTTGAATTATAGGCATGTATCAAAGTACCTGATTGGTGCTACTATCCAATAGCATCCAATAACAGTTTGTGTTTTATATATATAAGTTTACAGACTTCCATTGTCTTAATTATGAATCCAAGGTTCGTTACATGCTTACGTATATACTACTACATTTCTCGTAATTTTATGTCACTGGTTATACAGCCAACAATGGCCTTTCCCCCTTATATTATATTTTATATGTTATAACGTTATGAATATATATATATGTTTTAACATCCTCTTAATTATTATACGTACAATCTTAGCAAAGAAAATACATAACACGTAAAACTTGGAACAAAATATTAAAAAAAGAAATTATTAATGTGTTGATGCTGAGAAGCTGTGAATTATATATCTTATTACATTAATGAGTTATTGTATTAGTTTTTCCGTGACTAGTACTGTATGTTGCTTCAGTTTCTAGAGAGCTGAACTGAAGGAACAAAACCAATTGTTTGCTAAAACAATCCTACGAGCAATATTTCTAAAGTAGTTATTATGCAGGAAGTAGTATTTAAAAGTATTCTTGTAAAATATTAACTTTAGAGAGGACAAAGTTAAAATATTTACGTTCATTGGATTTTAAAACAACAAAGTACACTCCTCATGGAAAGATCTATTAAGTAAACGGAAAGCGTTTTTGGTGCTAAGATAAATTAATCACTGCAGCTTTTAAAAATACTTCGTTAACACACTAAAACTTCAGCGTGTGAAAAAGAGCGTTAAATACAAATTTACTCGAATGTAACAAGACTAGGCTCATTATAAAGTCCAAGAACTACTGCAACATAAGAGTCCAGGTCACGACAAAATCTCCCAGTAAATGATTAAACACTTAGAGACCAAACCGTCCTTGGAGTTGTTAGTTAGTCATTTTGTCTCGAATTCCACCGCGCGTGCTACGTGAGAGACATCTGCTACTGTATCTACAAGGAACCAAATAAACTAAACTGTTAACGTTATACCCACACTCTCAGCTGGCACTTGGAAACAAATGATCTCATTTCTAAGACACAATCGCTTTTGAGAAAAGTTATCACTTAACGTTTGAACCAAAATGATAAATAAATCACGCCAATGTGTTCTTCATCTGAGTCATTCTTGAAGAATGTCTATACACCAAACAGCTATGCGTCTCATTTTATACTGTTTGGAAATACATCTTACCTTACGTGATACTTAACAATTTAAATGGCAAAATCTGCTCCATTATGAAAGGAAAGTTTTGGAAATTCCTGATTTCTAGGCATTATAGGAGGGACTAGCATTTTTTGGGGAGCTTTGGCTGACAACGAGGAATCATAAGTTGGAAAATTGTGTATTAGACGGAGGATTGCACGCATTTGGGCAACTAAAGCTAAATATTTAGACTCGTCTAAGGTGGGATACGTAGCATGATAATTAAAAACTAAGCATGTAACATGTGTTACACTCACATGAATTTTTCTACCCTCTATCAGCTATTAATGGGTATACAAGCTAATGGTCAAAGGTTTAAGAACTGAACGCTGTACGCTAGGCTTAAAATTCCATACTGTTTCAATGGAATCGCGAGAAACAGCCAAATGTTGACAGGACTTAAAAAGAATGGCTAAGTATTGAACGATTCGAACCATTAATAACGGATATCTCGGAAATGGCTGATGCCACAAAAAAGGCTCTTTGAAATAAACTGTGCGTTTTAAGGAGATCTACTTCCTTTGTGTGTAGTACGTTTTCTCTATCGCTTAAGTTTACCAGTTATATAAGACTACACAAAATTCCTCCCAAATGAAGAGGACTTCAAAAGCTATTCCCAGAAAATTCAAGATATACATTTTATTTGTCATATAAATATCTTTAACATGTGGTATTTTAATAAGATCGTTAGAGCCATTTTTTAGAAAATAAATAATTATCGAAAAATGTTCCAAGTAAAGGGTAGTTTTGGGGTAGGGGAATTTTCTTGAATATCGCATCTTTGGAAGGTACTGAACTTAAATACCATGTTGACTTTTCGTTTTTGAGTTAGGTTGATTACAGACAGACAGATACGCATATACTAACAATACACGCGCGCGAGCGAAGCTTTTTACAAAAATGCCTTTTTTGGTATCAAGGGGTCTCAAAACATGTATTTCCGCTGAAATCCCTGTATCAATTTTGGGGTAGAACGCAACCCCTTTTCTATCTACTAGGTACGTAACAGAGAGAAAGGAGCAAAGAAAAAAAATCAATGTGATAAATTCACATTACTTTCCCTACCCTCTATCGTTTATTAGTGGGTATACAAACTATTCTTAATAAACCTTATGTTTGTATCTACTACATTTTAATCCACATAAATCTTTGCAAAAATAGCTACATTACACATTTTGTTATAGATATAAGGACATGAGCGATAGTCAAATGTTGAAGAACTGGGCGTTATATCCTGGCCTTAGAATTCCATACTGTTTCATGCAATTGCGAGAAACAACTGAATGTTGAAGGACTTAAAGAGAATTACTATGTGATGAACAATTCGAACTTCTAATAACGCATATCTCAGAAATAGCTTATGCCACAAAAAAACTTATTTGAAATAAATTGTGTTTTAAAGAGATCTACATTTTTTACGTAGTACGTTTTCGCATATCGCTTAATGTTTTCTGGTTGTACAAAAATTAATTTAAATTGAACCTTATTTTTGGACCCTCTTTAATTGCTGTAATTCTTAGCGTCCCTTTCTATATTGGGCGTGAAAGACCGGTAATTTGCTCAGAGGCCTCTTTATCAGGCTTGAGGTTCTTTGTGCCGTAAATCTACGACACGGGACAACTGGCTTTACATCCCGAAAAAATCCATCGCCCTCCACCGGATTCGAACCCTGAGCTTGGGAACTATATATATATAACCTTGTTACAGACGGTACATCTTTATGGTGTAAAATTAATGGGATGTCAGTGAAAGCATGGAGAGAGGGAGAGAGAGAGAGAGAGAGAGAGAGAACAGGTTTCAACAGAAATGTATTTTCGACGGCGCTGACTACAGAAAACAAAACAGCATACAATAAACATATGAGGGATATAATGGGATTTGTAAAATATATTGCGAATGAAGTGCAAAGTTGTGAAATATTGTTTTGAAATCCTATAGTTTTTCGTTGCTACATCGTACAAATGAGCTGCTATATTTGGTGAAGAGTTTTAAAATATTGAACGTGATATTGTACTCTCCACGCAGTCTTATAATATGCAATAAAAAGAAACACGATTTGTGCAAGTAGATTTGTCTAAGTTCCTGTAGCACTCGGTTTCAATGTAAATAATTCTTTTCATACGGTCCTTTTTGACGACTATTTCAGTTCAACGACCCTTGCTAGTTCCTGTCTACTTTTAAGCATGCAAAAACATTCGGCTGCACGATTTGAACCAGTAGCAGAAGAGAAAGAGTGGTGGGACGCACAAAAAACACATACAAGTATGCATTGCATAGTAGTTTGTCTTCCTGAGTCCGCTTCCTTTGACGTACTTTGCGCTTTTCTTTTTTTATATTTAACTTCTTGCGCATATATGTATACGCAGATTCTGTTCCAGTGATTTTTACGTTATTCCTATCATTACTGAGCGGTTATGTTTTCCTGTATTTAAAATTGAAAAGTACAACAGCAGTTAAACAAGAAGTCATGCGTGAAATGGAACTGAAGATGATGGAAGTAAGGATATATTCTGTGGCCTACCTGAGCTGTCGGCAGTTGAACAATATAACAGTAGAATAATACTTTACACTGTGATTGAACAAATTTATGTTAACAGCTTTGTAGTTCAGTGCATTTGTGAAACAATTTAATCCTCCCAGCTTTTCATGTACTACGCATGCAGTCGTTAGGATGGTGCACTAGCTTCCATTTACGCCGTCACTTTAGCTTCAGAAGGCATTTTACCAGCCTTCTCAGCGGGCGCGTACATACCAGGGAGGGATGTGTCTGGAGCGATCGACCAAGCAGTGGTGTGTGTTAACTGTAGCTCACGCTATGTAAGCAAATATTTCGGAGGGGAAGAATTGTGGGTTTGTAGGGAGCCAGTTTACCATTTGAAGACATTGCTAGGGTATGCCATCCAGCATTCGCATTGACAGATTATTTAAATAATGTCTTGTAAATGTGTCCTCTTTGAGAGTGAAAAGTATAGTTTACTAAAAATAATATTTCATGGAGAAACTGCGCAAAACAGTGTTTTATTTAGTTGTAGCATATATAGATTGGACAAAAGATTCCAATAATGTCTAGTAAATGTGTCCTCTTTGAGAGTAAAAAGTTTAATCTATTTCAGTTTTACATTATGTTACAATTAAAAATATTTTTGTGGAGATATTGTACAAAACAGTGCTTTACTTAGTTATATATTTAACGTGCTTATTATAAGTGATGACGAGTAAAGTATTGCTTAAAGTTATATATTCATATGCAAACAATCTATAACTGTGCACGTAAAACAAGACGCCACTGCATGCGCGAAAAGGTAAACAAATACACAGGCCTCCTCCTTCCTAGACATTCTCCGCCTGTGTAGGCCAGTAGAATGCCGCCTGAAGCTGCGGTAATGGCACATATGGAAGCGAATGTTGCAAAGCGAAGGATGTCGTTGGAAGTATCTTAGCTTACAAGAGTAAGAGGTTTAGTAGTACCTAAGCTTATACCTCTTCCTGGTATTTGCTATTTGCTCTAAACTATCCAGAAAATGACAATAAAATATCCAGAATGTTATGCCAAATTATGTACACGAGCAATGACAAAAATATTTCAATGTCTCTCTTATCGAGTTTTATGAATAAGAAAGCTTGTGAGAAACATTCTAGTTGTAACATTTTAACAAAACTCCATAACCAGCGAGATCTTATTCTTTTTTCTAACCTTTACATATGCTGGGTATGGGGAATATTGCAATCCAACCGACCAAATATTTGACATTGGTGTTTCACCGGAAATATGAGTTTTGAGATTCCTGAAGCCAAAAGTGGCATTTTTAGAAAAGCTGCGTGTGTGTGTGTGTGTGTGTGTGTGTGTGTGTGTGTGTGTGCGCGCGCGCGCGCGCTTACAGCATACCTCAAAAACGAAAACTGGGATGAATTCGAAACTTGGTATTTAATTCTGCGTTTTCCAAGAAAATACCCCTACCTCAAACTACCCTTACACGGAAAGCTTTTCACTGACTTTATTTCCTCAAAAATGGCTCTAACGTGTTGATTAAAATGGCACATGATTTGCATGATTGATAAAACATTTATCTTGAATTTTCTGTGAATAGCCTGTAAAGTCCTCTGCATTCAGAATGAGCTATGTATAAGTGGTAAGAGATACTCTAAAACTTAATACACAAAAGTATAGAGCTGCTGAAATTTAAAGTTTATGTGAAATAACTCCTTTTCAGCAGTAGTCGTTGATATGTCTTAAGTTTTTTTCCAGGTTGAACTTTCGCGGCAGTTATAAAGCATTCTGCGCGAATACTTTTTCCGGGTGCACTAAGTCACAGAAAAGTGATTTATGGTTTGCGAATGCTGTGCTTTATTTCTGTGCTACCAAGTCCATATTTCCAAATTCTTAAATTACTTATAGTCAGAAGTTTATCAGAAGTAACCTACGTGAATAAAACATTCACTTCTTGTACGGATACTGTAAAGAGAGCACTATATGAGGTTCTAATGGATTGGAAAGGTTGTTTGAATGTGTCACATCAGATTTTTATTTCGTGCCTGTATTTTGGAAAGAAGCACTTAAGGTGGCATATAGCCTATTCCTTAAATTGGAGCTTACTAAAGTTGATGTCAAATTTCATAACCAATTGAGTGAATGAATGAAATATAAAGCACTCATAGATAAACCTACATATGCACATACAGAAATAACTTAAAATATGTCGTGTATGACCTTATAGTAACCCGTTGTAAATATTAACATCAGTCATTTATCCCAAATTTAAAATTTCCCACAAACATTTTCGTCACATTTTAATTGTAGCTATGCAAGAAACAACTGAAATTCGTCACTTTTGTTGGAAGTTTCCAAATCTATCACATTAATTTGTTCCAAATGCTTTCTCAACGTTGCCACTGAGGCAACTGGCTTTGTAAATGTGCCATTTTAAGCCAGACATTTTGTAAATTTGGTTATAATACTTCGCTTTTATATATAAGTAAAAACGTTCCTTCATTTTAAAATTGTTGGTCGATTTAGAGCACGCACGGCCTTGAGGGTGCATGTTACCCATAAACCGAGTCTGAACATGCACGGGAGGACGAAGTAAAAGCATGCAAGCAAGATGGCAGCCAATGTACTTTTCCATTGACGACCCTAGTGAACTCGTAAGAGTTTTTATATAATATGGCTCTCTTCCTTGTCTTGGTGCAGGAGAGGAAGTAGAAGGATATTTAAGAGTCTGCTGTCGCGGGTCATAACCTCTGTTGTCGCCACTGAACACGGGATATGTATATTGTTCAGAATCTATACTGTAGTGCACTCTTCACTTGTTTCCTTCAGCTCACTTCCTTTTTCATTTCTCACCGCTAGTGGAAGTCTTGCGCTCATTCCAAAAATTCATATTGATATTTCAGAAGTTACACTTGGGACCCCTAGAGTAAAATATATGTTTGATACAATGCCTGACCTTTGTTCCGCAAAGAACATTAACTCAAAAAGGAAAAAAAATCAAATAAAGAACCAATTTTATATTTCGTACGGCAGCTAGGAATGCCAGGCAAAGATTTTAATTCAATTCATTCACCCCAAAAAACGCTTTACATGGGAAATGTGTCCTTATTCTTTATTCAATTAAAATTACTAAGGCATTTTCTCTATACAAAATAAGATTGAGATGAGGCAATATTTAATATGAAAACATCGTCATCTTCTTCACTTCAAGAACTGGGCAAGCTACACCTTACAGTACAGCATATACAGTAAGTTAAAGCGATAATGAAGTTTTTTTCAAAGCCGGTCACTACGTAGTGAATTTGAAATTCCGTTGTTTTTGTATGAACACGAGGTGGGGGAATAGGAATTTGCAGTTGGGAAAAGTATAAAGTATTTGAAAATGCAAACCAATAACAAACATCTCGAAAATGGCTATCCCACAAAAAGTTTTATTTCACATAAATTGTGTAGTTTAACGAGATCTACATTTCTTGTACAGAAAGATTTTGTCATCTCTTATGACTTATAAAGTATACAAAAGTCATTCACGGGCTATTTCCAAAATATTCAAGTTATACAATTTATTTGTCAAGCAAATAACTTAAAATATAGCGTTTTTATCAAATAGTTGAGCCAGTTTTGAGAAAATAAATAACAAATATTTTCCATGTAAAGGTTAGTTTGGATTGGGAGGTTTTTCCTGAAAAGCTTTGTGTCGCATCCTTGCAAGACGAACATAAATACTAATTTTGGTATCTAACAGATTTTTCGTTTTTGAGTTGTGCTGTTCACACACACACACACACACACACACACACACACATACACGTGGATCTTTTTCTAATAACACCTTTTTTATTCACGGAGTCTCAAAAGGTGTATTTCTGGCAAAATCTCTATATCAGATTTTTGGATGGAATACTATCAATAGATACCTTCCACTACTTACAATATGTAAGCAATAGAGAAAATACGTAATAATGTTAAAAGTTTAACCAACGATTTGTTGGTAAACGATTTTCATCTCGCTTTTGTTACCGTTTCGGATTTATTGTGGGCCAGAGTATAGGCTCGTCTCTAACATTGTTTTAGTCTTCATTGTTAGAAAACTCAAGCAAAGCCATTCTTGGTAGCGCTTGCGTAATACTCGAACCCGTTACTGGCGATAGTCATCTGTACGGGCACCGTAAATAAAGACGTTAAATGTTGGCTATCTTTGTTGTATCTACTGTAGAAGTTGCTGAGAGCGTCATTCACGGAGATGTTCACCTTATAACGAAGTTTGAACTCCTGACGGCCTGTCTTCGACTGATCGAGGAAACAACAGGACTTCGAGTGGGTGACATTATTCGAGTACGTAGTTATTTACAACTGCACGTGTTTAAAGTGAGACATAGTCGATGTGAATGCCAGTTTACACGTGTTCGGAAGACCGGTCGTGCACTATGATCGTGCACTCGTGACGGCACCTCGATGAGCATTACCTTTAACCATACAGTGGAACATACGCATGCCTCAAGCAGGACCATAACGAAAAGAGGTCTCGCGAAAATGCGCCCATGGCCATAAATCAATTGTATTTATTAGACAAATACAGGGCTTTCAAAAATGACTTCACACCTTAAAACTATAAGTTTTGAAAGGTTTCAGATAGGAATGAAATTCACTATTCTTTCTGTTACGCTAGGCATGACAATTGCTTGAAAATTGCCTTAATTTCTTGTTGGGAGAAATATTCGGTCAATGTCAATTGGCTGGGTAAGTCAACAAAACTCGTTATTTAATGTTATCCAGCAGCCGAACGTTCAATGGTTTGAGCTCTACAGGCTGATGGAATAATAGTGGAACAGATACTTTTTTACTTTCTTTACTACGTATAGTAAGTAGGGGAAAGTATTGTATTCCACCCAAAAATTCGATACCAATATTTCACCGGAAATAGATGTTTTGAGACCCCCTGAATCCAAAAAAAAGCATTTTTGGAAACATGTCCGTGTGTGCGTCTGTCTGTGAACAGCATAACTCAAAAACGAATAGTCGGATAAACACCAAACTTGGTATTTAGGTTCAGTATATTCCAGAGATGCGATACGAAGGTTTTCAAGAAAATCCTCCCACCCCAGATTACCCTTTACGTGGAACATTTTTTCGAAAATTTTAATTTTCTCAGAAATGGTTCTAAAGATTTTGATTAAAATATCATATATTTAAAATACTTTCATGACAAATAAAATGTATATCTTGAATTTTTTGGGAATGTCTACAAAAGTATTCTTCATTGTGAACGACTATTGCATAACTGGTAAACCATAAGGGATAGACAAAGTTTTACTACACAAAAAATGTAGATCGCGTTAAAATACACAACTTATGTCATATACATTTTTTTATTGAGTGAACCATTTTTGAGATATTGCTTGTTATTCCCTTAAATTTTCTAATACTTATACTTTTTCTCAAATGGGAATTCGTTATTCTTTCTTTTTATGTCCTGGACATGCAAAGAGAATGGAATGTGCCACATAGCAACCAGCTCTTGAAAGATTTGGCTATCCTTAAGGCCTACCATATTCCCGTTGCACCTACAAGAAAAAGCAATAAGATTAACATCTGGATTAACATGAAGCATATGGAGAATAAGCGTTTGTAAAAATAGTTTGTAGAAGAGTAGAGAAAGTCATTTGAGTGTAACACATCAGAATATTTTTACTATTTTGAATGTATCACATCAGATTTATAAAAACGGATCGCTATGTGTGACTTCATAGTTCCGCGCACCTTGCAACACCAAGAGAAAAAAATCTTATTTGTAACATTGAGATGACTTTCTTAACTATTACCGTATATTTTTATATAGCTACTACACCTATTCCTACAAAAACCTATTTTTCTATCTACTTCATGTTAATCGAACTAAACCTTTGCAGAGACAGTTTCTTCACACATTTCGTTGTGCTGTCCTACGTGGTCTGGTGGTACCATGCTAACCTTCAGTTCCTGAGGTCGCGTGTTCAAACACGGCGGAGGGTGATTGATTTTCTCTGGCGTAAAAATCCTTAACATGCTTCCTTCGGAAGGGAAGTAAAGCAAAGCCGGTGGTCCCGTGTTAGATTTACGGCACGTAAAAGAATCTCAAGCCTGATAGAGGGGCAACATTCTCATTTCTTTGAGAAAAATTTTCAGTCTTTCAAGCCCAATATAGAATGGGACGCTAAGAACCATAGTAGTTAAAGAGCGTCCATAAATAAAACTAAATTTAATTTTTTAATATTTCGTTGTAGGTACAAGGCGGATACAGAAAACAGAATCGATAGTTAGATGTCGCTATATGCTGGCCTTGAAATTTCATACTCTTTTCATGACATCGCAAGAAATAGCTGAATAGCGACATCACATTAAAACAGGACAAAGTATTGAAAACTATAGACCAATAATAAGGATATCTCGGAAATGGCTGATACCATAGGGAAAGCTATTTGAAACATATTGTGTATTTTAAAGAGTTCCACATTTTTTACGCAGTACGTTTTTGTGTTTTTATGATTTACCTATTATATAAAATTCATTCTGAATGAAAAGGATTACAGACTTTGCTCAGAAAATTCAAGATAAACGTTTTATTTTTCACGTAAATATGTTAAATATACATAATTTTAATCAAAATCGTTAAGAGGCTTTTTGAGAAAATCAAAACTATGGATGACTTTACATGTAAAGGGCTTTGAGTGGGATGATTTTCTGGAAACTCTGCGTGTCGTATCTTCGGAGGATACTATTAAATACCACGTTAAATACACACACACACATACGGACCTTTTTCTAAATAGCTGCTTTTTTTGGATTCATGGAACCTCAAAACATATATTTCCGATGAAATCTCGACATCGAATTTTCCTCTTACTATAGGTAGGGACAGAGAAAGTAAAATAATGCGTGGCTTACCTGCAAGTGGTAGAAGAACTGCATCAAAAGGCTTCAAACATGATAGTGTTAAGGATTTCTTTTAGGGTTCTCATAAATTGATAAAAAAAACCATCAAAAATCGTGTTTTATTTTGTCCTTACAATTATCATTGAACCTTATAGCTATTTAATATTATTTTTTATCGTTCAGTGATGTGTAGAAGTGGCGCACGTGGCTTTTTAAAGAACCCTGCGCACGCAGACAATTAATCCTTTTAAAACTACGAAGCTAATTTTCTCGCTTTCACTTTCTTCTACATTTTTGGAAGTTAAAAACTTTCCACACATTGAAGTTTTTCTTCACTTTGCTTCAAAACTTTAAGAAGACATCTAAAAGGTACAAGTGGAAAAAATCTGATGTGATATATTCACATTACTTTCTCTACCCTCTATTGTTTATTAGTGAGTGTGCTAACTATTCTTACTAAAGCTTAATTTTATATCCACTCCGTTTTAATCTATATAAACCTTCTCAGGAATAGCTACATTACACATTCGATTATAAACACAAAGAGAGCAACAATAGTCAAATGTTTAAGAACGGGACATTGCACTATATGCTAGCCTTAAAATTACATACTGTGTCCATGCAATCACGAGAAACAACAATGTTGAAAGGACTTGAAAGAATGACCAAGAAACGAGCATTTCGAACCATTAATAACGGATATTTCAGTAATAGCTTAAGCCACAAAATAGTTTATTTGAAATCAATTGTGTTTTAAGGAGATCAACATTTTTTGTCTAGTATGCTTTCGTCAATTGCCTAACGTTTACCAATTATACAAGATTATACAAAATTTCTTCAAAGGCTATTCCCAGAAAATTGAAGATACGGATTTTATTTGCCATTTAAATATCTTTAATATATGGTATTTTGGTCAAAATTGTTAGGGTCATTTTTTAGAAAATGAGGCAGTATTTTTAACGTTTAAATGATATCAGTCTGATTATATAATAACAGCCCGCCTTAAAGCAATATGCGTATAGTACAATGTATAAAATGTATTTTACAGTCATTGTATTACGTTTATTTTTATTATGTACATGTATAATAATGTTATGTGAATATATTAGGTAAATTAACAATGTAGGAGCTGTGAGAATAGAAGGCGAAAGTTGCTAACAATGAGCTAACAATGAAGTAATGTTGAGGCAACAATAAATTAGAAAGTTTTATAATGCTGCTAATAATTCTTGGAATGTAATGTAATTTTTAAAACAGTTTATAAATAGCCAGTCAATAACTAGAAAAGCTTTAAGTTAAATAAAAGTATTCTATTGGAGTAGAATTAGCCATTCAGAGACTTGAAATATAGTAAAATGTACAAATTTAACAGATTTAGGCGGCAGATGCTAGAAAGCAGCGTTCCGAAGAGCAGTTCGCTGGGTACGTATTCAGTGTGAGACAAAAAATTCATTACGGCGAGAAGAATAATAAAGTTTACGTGTTAAATAGTACAAGTAACAATAATCTCATAGCTCTACAGTAGGATATATCAGTGAAGTGTTATTTAATCGTGTGAAAGATTAATAAAACGAAGTTAAATACCATTATAATTTGTGTAAGCCTTCATTGTTTAGCCGTTCCAGCCCTGCTAAGAGATGCATGTTTCTGCAAATTAATAATGACGCAGCCGAGGCATACATATATAATATTTAAATAAACATTAAAATACAAAGTTGAGTTTTTTAAACGTTGGGGTGAAGGCTACCGGCAAAGTGAACGTGGGGTAAAGGCCACCGGAAACTTTGTACCATATGTGGGGCAGTTACTTCATCAAGTTTGGTTCTCCAAAAGCAGCAATACATCTACTTCAAAATCAAAATTTTCGAAAAATGTTCCAAGTAATGAAATGATTCTTGTGTTGGATTCTTGGAAGATACTGAACTTAAATACCAAGTTTGGTACTTATCTGGAAGTCTTTCGTTATGCTATTTTTCAGTTATGCTGCTCACAGACGCACTCACACACCGGCCCTTTTCTAAAAACCTTTTTTCTTTTTTGGATTCAATGGGCCTCAAAACATAATAGATTTCCGGTGGAATCTTGACATCAAAATTTTTGGGTAGAATACAATACTAACCCTACTTACTGTGTATAGTAGACAAAGTAAACATGTTGGAAGTGATTTTTCTAAAATAATGAATGATATTTATGAACATATTATTTATTACGTTCGATTAACATCCTAAAATTACACAAAATTACTTTACAAAATTAATACTTTTTTCTGCCAAACTAACGGGAAAAAAATCTGTTTCCAACATTTTTCTATAGAGTTCACCTGTTTTGGAATAAATACAAAAGTTCATAAAATCCCTAATTGTTATTCGTGTGGAGCATTTATTGTTTATGGTTTAATAATTGCTTGAACAATTAATAACTTCAAAACTAGTGACGACATTGCAGTGAAATCTGGTATGTCCACTATTATTTTGAATGTGAAATACTTGGTATAAATTTGAAGCTAATACATAATTATCGAAATTAGCAATTTTATATTTGTGTGCCCGTATCTCATCTTCTGTAACGAAGTGGACGCATTGCCGATCCAGAGGAGATATAGTACATACACCCCAGAGCGGCCTCCCCGGGAGGAAGGATGAGGCGAGAGGAGACTCCCTGCTACGGTACATCAAGGACAGGGTCCCTAAGTTTCCAGAAGTAAATACCCCGGCAGACGGACAGGCAAACCGGGAACCCCACTTCACACAGAGGGTCCAACGCTCCGGCAGCCAACCGAAAGCCGAGGGACGGAGAGAGTTCAGAAAGAGTATCCTTTTCCCTGCCAAGTTGAAACAAACCACCATCGCCGTCACTTCCGACCTTGAATGAGACCAACGGGTGAAGGATGAATGAAAATGATGAATGGGACGAAATGGAGGGACAGCAAATTCGCCGCCTTGGTGTGTGTACCCTTAATAAGGAACACTGGGGCGAAATGCGCTGTCATTTGAGGGACGAACTCTTAAGTGTATCTTTGGAACACTAGCTTAAATGTTTATAACAAATTCGTCATGTAATTACCACCATGTTGACATTTCTCGCTACATTGATTACTTCAGTAAGGGCATTATCGTATGGGAAGGAATGGCGAAAAGAAAATAGCACAAATTAAACATTTAAAATGTAAAAACAAAAAGACAATTTGAAACACCGCACATTCTGGCCTGAGTGACTGGCAAGAAGCAGCCGAGAGTGAAAGAAAAATCTGGAGAAAGAGAACACACTATGGTACTATCTAAATTCTACATGTCTGTTTTTCACGAAGGTCATTTACTAAAACCAGTAACAATTCAACACAAGATAGGGCAAGGAACCAGATGGGGTATAAAATACGTTGTATACAAGATGAGGAGCGCTCCAAAAAATGTCGCAGTGGAGAAAAAAGGATGTACAAGAGAACTGCTTGAGTTAGAGCATTCTCCATCCGTTCTTTCTTAATGAACTAGATCTGGTACGTTTCATAACTTTCGATATTAGAAGAACTGTTTCTGTCTTAGGATTTAAACTCAAAGCTCGTGTTTCCAAATTGGCTTTGCTGAACTGTCATTTCTGCTGGATTATTGACCCCATAATTGAGAACTACTTACGTTGTTATTTGAGAAATATTCGATGTGTTGCATTCACATGACCTCTCCACTCACTCTTCTACAAGCTATTTATATAGAAACTTATTCTTCCATACAATTCTTGTTAATATAATTAAATATCCATTTAAACATTCCGTTGCAGGTAAATGAAGAATACAATAGGCTTAAGTAACAGTCAAATATTTTAAAAGAGAGGTCTCTATATGATGGCTTTAAAATTCCCGTCTCTTTGCATGATCACGGAAAGTAAGAAGGGAAAAAATTAATAGCCACTTTGAGGCAATGTTTTTAACACTTAAATGATTTCAGTCTAATTATATAATATATATAAATTCAATAACAGCCCGCCTTGAAGCAATATGTGTATGTAATAATTTGTAAAATGTATGTAACAGTCATTGCATATGCTTATATTATTGTATACGTATTTAATAACGTTATATGAATGTATTACGTAATTTAATAATGTAGGAGCTGTGAGAAATTGGTTAAAAGTTGCTAACAATGAGGTAACCTCGAGGCAATAATGAATTAGAAAGTTTAAATGTTACTTGTGATTCTTGGAAGCAATAATGTAATTTTAGTGACAGTTTATAAAAATAGCCAATCAAAAACCACAAAAACTTTAGTTAAATGAAGGTATTCTATTGGATTAGGAATTGCCAATCAAAGACTTGAAATATAGAAATTTACAAGTTTAGACGGTTGAAATCAGTTCAGTTGGTTGCAGACAGCGTTACTAACCAGACGCAAAAAGTGTCCTCAAGAAATTTAATACGTATTCGTGTGAGACGAAAATAGCTTTACGTGTTAAAAAGTACAAGTAATTAATAAAAGAATCTCACAACTATATATCAGTGAAGTGTTATTTAAATCGTGTCAAGTATTAATAAAAGGAGTGAAGTAAAATTATAATCTGTGTAAGCCTACATTCTTAGTCGTACCACAACCCTGCCAAGACATCCATGTCTCTAACAATAATACTGACGCAGCCGAGGCAAACATAAATATATAATATTTAAAGAAGCAGTCAAATTACAAAGTTAATATTTTTTTTAAACATTTGAGACAAATAACTCCTTCTAAAATACTCCTTTCTCAACTTGCAGTTAAAAAAGTGTAAAGCATTTTAAAATTCAAACTAATGAAAAAGAATATCTCGAGAATGGTTAAAACCACGAAAATATTTATTTGACATAAATTGCATGCTTTAAGGTGACCTACATTTTTTGTGTAGTAAGAACTTGTCTATCTCCTACGGGTTATCAATTATACAAAAGTCATTCACAATGAACACTTTACATGCTATTCCCAGAACTGCATTTGATCATGAAATGTCATAGACATATGGTAGTTTAACCAATCGCTAGAGCCGTTTTGGGGAGAATAAAAAATAACGACAATTTTCCTTCTTAAAGATAGTTTGCAGTGGGAGAATTTTCGGAAAATCTTTGTGAACATACTGATCTTAAATACCAAGTTTGGTATTTGACCGACTTTTCGTTTTTGACTTATGCTGTTCACACACACACCTTCTAAAAATGATTGTTTTATTCAGGGAGCCTCTAAAAGTGTATTTCCAGTGAAATTTCGATATTGAATTTTTGGGTGAAATACAGTACTTGCTCCTACAGATAGGTACTAGAGAAAGTATAATGACGTAAAGATTATAATACATGTATTAAAATTACTCGCGCTAATCACAGCTATTTTACTTTTGTCCACGAGGTGTTTGTTGAGGCAGTATTGTCCTCGAAATGAAATTGTAATATAGATACTGTATTTATGATATATAAATAATTTTGGGAAAACCTCCATCGATATCTGTGTGTGTGCTAACTCAAAAAACAGAAGTCTTAAATGTTAAATTTCCTGCTTCATTCGAAAAATTTTGAGAATGCAAGACGAGGAACTTCAATTACAAACAACATTGCACGTGGATTTTGTTTTTGTTTTCTTGGAAATGGTTCTAAGAATTTTGATAAAACATCATATATTGGTGATATTGTAATAACAAATAATTATAATTAACTTTTTTAATTGTTTGTATGTTGCTGTTAAACTTTCTTCTTTCTGAGAAAATCCTTAGAGCTAGACTTAACTTAATAGATACAGTCCTCTTTAAGGTTTTCGACTATGTATGTCAAACAACAATTTTTGCAGCACTAACCGTTTCCGAAATATTCGTTCTTGTTCACAAAATATTCCCACTGTTGTTTTGTTTCACATGAAGTCCTGCAAAGAGGATGTAATGTGACAGCATATTGGCCTTCGTTTTAAACAGTGGACTGTTTTCAAAGTCTTCTCAGTACCTGCAACAGGAAGTATATTACCGTATTATCACATAATTCAATCCATTGTTAGGAATATCTAGAATTATTAATAGTGGTAGAAATACAACTTTATGGTGCAATAATTTGCAGAAAACTATGAAAATGTGTATAATTTGTAGAGAAATAACCTTGGTAGCTGTAAATTTTTTTTACCCTAATCTTGCGTGGTCCGCGCTTTATAAGAATACAATACTAAAAACTTACTATTGTTATTAATAACAGTTATTTATTCATTGAAATAATAACAATAACTCTCCGTATTTACGAGCACCTATCAAAGAAAGCGCAAAACAGACAAATCATAAACGAAATCTGTACAGCACTAATATAAACGATAATAACTTAACGTCGACAGTTCAAATCTTTTTCACTTAATATGATTTTAAGAAAATTCCTCCACCCCAAACAACCCTTTACACTTTTCGAATTTTTTAGTTTCTAAAAAATGGTTCTAACGATTTTGATTGAAATACCATATATTTTATTGTGATATTTACATGACAAACAAAATGCATTTCTTGAATTTTCTACTAATATCCTCTTTTAGAGGGAATTTTCTATAATCTTGTATAACTAGTAAACCTTAAATGATAGACGAGAACGAACTGCACAAAAACTGTAGATCTCTTTGAAACACAAAATTTATTTCGAATAACTTTTTTGT
The DNA here is from genome assembly GCA_030765065.1 of Deroplatys truncata. Classification (NCBI taxonomy): domain Eukaryota; kingdom Metazoa; phylum Arthropoda; class Insecta; order Mantodea; family Mantidae; genus Deroplatys; species Deroplatys truncata. The sequence goes on from CM060980.1 coordinate 100,330,120, forward strand.
GGTATCAGCCATTTCCGAGATATCCATTATCGATATATGGATTTGTTCAATACTGTGTCATTTTTTAAGGTCCTGTCGATTTTCATTTGTTTCTGGAGATTGCATGGAAACAGTATGGAATTTTAAGGCCAGCATATAGCGTCCAGTTCTTACTCATTTGACCATGGCTGTTCCCTTTGTATCTTCATCAAAATGTGTAATGTAGCTATTAAAATTAAGTGTACGAAAAAATGAACTTTCATAAGGATAGTTTGTATAAAGTAATAAACGATAGAGGTTAGAACGAATTATGTGAATGTAACACATTTGGATTTTTATTACTTTCTCTACTACACATAGTAAGTAGAGGAAGTATTGCATTCCACCCAAAAATTCAATACCGAGAATTCACCGAAAATACATGATTTGAGACCCCCTGAATCCAAAAAAAGCATTTTTGAAAACATGTCCGTGTGTGTGTCTGTATGTGTATCTGTCTGTCTGTGAACAGCATAACTCAAAACGAACAGTCGGATAAACACCAAACTTGGTATTTAGGTTCAGTATCTTCCAGAGATGTGACACGAAGGTTTTAAATAAAATGCCCCCACCCCAAATTACCCTTTACATGGAACATTTTTCGAAAATTTTAATTTTCTCAAAAATGGCTCTAACGATTTTGATTAGAATACCATATGCTTAAGATATTTTCATGACAAATGAAATGTATATCTTGAATTTTCTGGGAATGTCTCCAAAAGTATTCTTCATTGTGAACGACTTTTCCATAACTGGTAAATCATAAGAGATAGACAAAATTGTACCACACAAAAAATGTAGATTGCGTTAAAATACACAATTTATGTCATATACATTTTTTTTTGTTGAGTACACCATTTTCGAGATATTACTTGTTATTCGGTTAAATTTTCCAATACTTATACTTTTTCTCAAATGGGAATTCGTTATTCATTTTTACTTTCTCTACTACGTATAGTAAGTAGGGGAAGTATTGTATTTCACCCGAAAATTCGATACCGAGATTTCACCGGAAATACATGTTTTGAGACCCCTGAATACAAAATAAAACATTTTTAGAAACATGTCCGTGTGTGTGTCTGTGTGTCTGTGTGCCTGGGAACAGCATAACTCAGATGCGAACAGTCGGATAAACACAAAACTTGCTATTTAGGTTCAGTATCTTCCAGAGATGCGCCACGAAGGTTTTCAAGAAATCCCCCCACCCCAGATTACCCTTTACATGGAACATTTTTCGAAAAGTTTAATTTTCTCAAAAATGGCTCTAACGATTTTGATTAAAATATCATATGTTTAAGATATTTTTATGACAAATGAAATGTATATCTCGGATTTTCTGGGAATGTCTCCAAAAGTATTCTTCATTGTGAACGTCTTTTGCATAACTGGTAAATCATAAGAGATAGACAAAATATTACTACACAAACAATGTAGATCGCGTTAAAATATATAATTTATGTCATATACATTTTTGTTTTTGAGTGAACCATTTTCGGTATATTGCTTGTTATTCCCTTAAATTTTCCAATACTTATACTTTTTCTCAAATTTGTTATTCATTTTTTTATGTCCTGAACATGCAAAGAGAATGGAATGCGCCACATAGCAACCAGCGCTTAAAAGATTTGACTATCGCTTATAACCTACCATATTCCCCTTGCATCTACAAGAAAATTAGCAATAAGATTGACATCTCGATATCTCAATTAACATGAAGCATATGGAGAGTAAGCGTTTGTAAAAATAGTTTGTACAAGAATAGAGAAAGTCATGCGAGTGTAACACATCAGATTTTATTTTATGTCCTGGACATGCAAAGAGATTGGAATGCACCACATAGCAACCAACTCTTAATATATTTGACTATCGCTTAAAGCCTACCATATTCCCCTTGTACCTACAAGAAAATTAGCAATAAGATTAACATCTCGATTAACATGAAGCATATGGAGAATAAGCGTTTGTAAAAATAGTTTGTACAAGAGTAGAGAAAGTCATGTGAATGTTACACATCAAATTTTTTTAAATTCTTCTCTTCGCTAGGAACTTGGAGTAAACACCTAGAAGAATGAAATTATCCGTACGTCTTTGACGAGACTTCAGCCGCCAGTTGTTACTTCGTCATACCGCATGTTGCTTTATGCGCGACAGAAGAGATTTCTACTTGAGCCGTGTAGCCGGAGTTCTATGCCTTGTTGTTTTCTGATATATGGTAATATGTTACACTATTTAAAGCAAGCCGTACATTACGCAACGGTCAAATGTGGAGCCAATGCTTACACGCAGTTCTGAACAAAAACAATCCCCTATTCCATTCATAATGTTTCACGCCTTGAAAGGAACAAGTTCTTGAGACACTCGCTATTCTCTGTGGCTCCTCTGCTTCGTTCTGCCGGAAAATAAAGTCTTGCGCACATCACAGTCCTGCAACGACTTTAGGAGTAACTTAATTTGCAAGGACATCTGGACATTTCTTTGTTTTAAAAGCACCTCTAGAGATATTTATCGTGATTACCTTGAATAGCAACATAAAATCACTGTGACTTCCTCTCTCGACCAAAAATCACTATGATTGTTCATATTTAACGCCTTTGATTTAATGTTTGAGATGCCATGGTGTATTACCGGAATGTTGAATTAGCTGAGATGTTTTAACTATTGTAACTCAGCGTCAGAGAATCGAATAGAAAGCCGAAGATCTATTGTTCGATTCAAGGCCACAGTACTGAATTGTTCAAATCTAATTCAACATTCAGGCTCCAATCCTATATGATTAATGAGTACGTACGTAAATAGGATTAAAATATTCTCTGTGTATTCACATAATTTTCTAAGAGAGGAAGACATATAGATTCCTGCAAGTTAAATGACATTTAATTTTTATGAGTTTTAGGTTGCTATCTGTAAGTTCATCTGTAAGGTTTAACATATAAAGGTTTTATATCACGTATATACACTTGGGTGCAAAAGAAAGGACCCACATAGTAAAGTTTGTAGCTGCCAGCGTCACCCTTCTCTTGCATAATTGTAGTCAGTTGATTCACAAAATTATTTACTCCTCGCAAAAGGGATGAATTGTCTATGATATTAATAGTTAAGTATTGTTAAATAAAATAATCTTAATTATATTAAAACGGCAGATAACAACAGTAATTTATTTAACGACGCTTTTTGATTTCCAGCATATCATTATTATTATTATTATTATTATTATTATTATTATTATTATTACTTTTTACTGGGTATCTATTGTATCAAAATAGTTATTAAAATTTACAAATACAATGAAATAATTTTGTTTTTATCATTTTTGCATCAACGGAATCCGCTTCTTCGAGGTATGTCACAGACGTAAGCAGCCTTGCAGCGCTACATCCTATTGATGACAGTTTTATACTGCATTTCTACATTAGAAGAAACGTTTGACATAAAGATTGTGCTTATTGCGTATTTTAATAAAACAGGCAACTCATTCCCACGCACGCTTCTCTCTATAAGTTCTACACTCTAATCATATTGCATTGGGTTAGCCTGTTCCTCTGTTTTAGCACCAACCACAGTAGAAATCATTAAGAGAGGTAATTTTTACTGTTTGGTAATTTGCTTCCAGCCAGTCGTAGAGAAAATGGCTAGGTGGAGTCAGTTGGAAAACTGTGGAAAATATGACTGTTGCGATCCAGGGGAATGGGCCGTATTTGTTTGTTTATTTATTTATATTTCTGTGCATGCATGTCTACGTACATGCCTGTGTAATATCCAAATGTAGAATTATTCTACATGTATACATAGCAACAAGTTGAGGAATTTGGTAAGACTCCGAGGATTGATATGCAACCTTTGGGCCCAAGAGAGCTTGTTCTGTCTCCCCTAACCATCCGCTGAAGTTTAGTGACATGAAAGATACAATAATTTGTGCAAACATACACCTCTCTGGCTGTTTCCTACAAGAACTAAAAGAAACTGCCATGCTAATTTAAATTTATGCCCCACGAACTTTTGTATTGTGTGAAAATTCGCTATGCTGACTTAAAGTTTTATAGGAAATAACTCTTAGCACAGTATCATAGTCATAAAAAAAAAAGGACAAATGAAAACCTGCCCACGCATAACGTGCATCGAAAGCACGCGTTAGGCGAACGTGAACTTGTGCGCTTTTGCTTTTGCAAACAGTTGCAAGCCCACAAGCCTTGTCACGGTTCGCTAAACAAAACACCAACAACAGGGCAAAGTTTGAACATTAAAAAAGAAGCAGCAGCAGCTTTAAACACAGTGAACGTAATATGAAGCGAGCTCCAAGTACTCAGACCCGGTCGAGATCGAAGATAAGCAATACGCCCAATCTTCAAGCTAACGGTATGCCATTTACATGCTGAAGATGGGTACTATAGAGCTGCCTATGCAAAAGGTAGCGGGTGGTCAGTTCCCTTTGTTGTGGGCGTATTATTCATTAGATTCCTGAAGGAGACTTAGCCACCTGGCGGTCATTAAACCAGTCTAAATCATAGTTTATGATCTTCTTATTGAAAGGAATCCATTAGTTCTTAGCGGCCTTGCTGCTTTCCTGCCTAAACATTTTGAAGTAGCGGAAGCCTGTATTATCAGTCTACCTCTCGCACACCCATCATCCGTATCTCTTACAGCATCTCTTAATAAGAGCATGAAACTTTTATCTGCTACTGTAATCAGTGAAATTCTTCCTATAACTGCTAGGCAAGAATTGCAGCTATAAAATGTAATTGTTAAGAGCACTCTTCAAACAACTTTCAAATCAAAACTTTAATATCTGTTGCAGAGTGTTTAAAAATGTTTCCAACCTAATAATATCATGGGGGACAAAGTTTGGAAACGTCAATCGCAATTTTAAGGATAAGGACTCTCCCACATCTCCAGAAATTCATCCCCAGATAGGAATTTTGTATTGCCATCTCAAATACAGGTGAGCCAAAAGACTCCGAACCGCTGCGCGGTGTTTTTCCTGCCCGCGTCCTCGGCGCTCGTTGCGTATACTGCTATCATACAAAGGCGCGGATGAAACCATACAACATTTTTAAAACTACTTTTAAAGGCTTTACTTACCAAGTTTATGAAAGGAAGTGCTGAAACTGGCCACCGTCGTTGTCCATACATTTTTGGCATCTCTTTAGGAAACTATCCATCATAGAACTTTTGGGGGGAATTTTCCAAACGATGACCGATGTCTAATATTTCTTCGGTAAGAACCGAACGCTTTCTTTTAGATTTCTTAGGCTGAACGCTTCCTGTGGTCTGAATTTTACTGTCAAGTTCATGGATTGTTGTACGGCTGGAACTTTTACCCCTGGAAATCTTTCTGCAAATCGTACTTTCATTTGGCGAGCTGACCGAGTTAACACATACGAATCATAAATAAATACACGCTGTGCAGTAGATAACGTATACTGAGCCATAATATACTTTGTAACTAAGTACAAGACAAAATAATAAATAATTCGTAATATCTGAACTGCATCACATCACCGTCAACTCAAAACTGCACTTCACACTCCACAGCAAAACTACCAGAGCGTGACTTTGTTTATAGCAGCAGTGCGTTATCATGTTTTTATCATATTTCCACACGCCCAGTGGAAAAACACCGCGCAGCCGGTAATATTGTTCTTAAAATACCCCTCCGGGGTAACTTAAAACATAAAGTGTACAAGACAAACCCACACACCCTGTAAGAATTAAAACAAAACATCCTCCAGGAAATTTCTCAACGTTAACTACAGTGAGTGATGAATAGTTTCCTAAAGATGGATGGATAGTTTCTTAATGTATGGACAACGACGGTGGCCAGTTTCAGCATCTCCTTTCATAAAGTTGGTAAGTAAAGCCTTTAAAAGTAGTTTTAAAAATGTTGTATGGTTTCATCCACGCCTTTCTATGATAGCGGCAGATGGCAACGAGCGCCGAGGACGCGGACAGGAAAAACACCGCGCAGCCGGTTCGGAGTCTTTTGGCTCACTCTGTAGAAAGCCTCAAGTGATAATTTTGATCTCTAATTGCACAGAATATAGCAGCCGTATTCATTGTTTCCTTCCTATTCTGTTGTTCTCCTTTTAAGAATTAGATAAATTCAGTTGTTCCGGTGAAGCTATCTCTTACGTGGTCTACACAATTCTCTTTACTTCAGTATCTTCGTAGTAATCTATTATTCTGACATTCTATCAATATGTACTTTCCATTTTATTTTACAATCATATATTTGTTTATTAACTAAAACTATATTCAAGTCTAATCCTATAGATTCATCTAATTTTAATAGCTGCAGTCTATCCTCTACATATCTCACAAATTTAATCTCTGCAAACTGAATACGCATTTCTTGTCCATGATTCGGAACCATAAAGAGTACGCACAACCATCACCTTGTAGAACTTCATTTATATTTATCCCTACCCGCATAACGTTCTACCAATCGTTCCGCAAATAGCTTGGAATTTATTTATTAATTTTCTTCCTTATCTCTTCCTCAAATTTAAAACTAATATCACACTTTTTGGCGTTGAAGTCACAAATCGAAATTACTTAGATGATTTATAGCCTATATCCATAAGGAAGAACATTGCTTTTTAAATGGCGAAATAATTATTAAAATCGGTTGAGTGGTTCCCAAGGTAACTGTAGATATGTACACAAACAAAATTTCTCTATATATTATTAGTGTATGTAGATTTGAGAATTTTGTATGATGCATAACATGTTTATACTGAATTGTCTAAAGATAGCTGTGAAATCCTCATTCCCGTCGAATCCTGTATTATTGCTTACGTATTTGATGTTGTTCGTTTGAAGTAGTACGCTTAGAAATGTTAAATGTTTGATCTTTTGTTTTACATGATTGACTTGTATTTTAATCCGTTGACTCTGTTAGCCTCCGCTGCATGAACGTAAAATTTACGTGAGTGCACACAGAAATGCTCATTCAGAAGATACTGGTACCTAGTATGCTCAAGACTTGTTTAACGAGACTTACAGCATTCCAACAGAGAACTGCAGCACACTATTTCGAGATGTAGCCCGCCCCCCTCCTGCCCCCCTCCGCTAAGGACTCTTAGGATGCTGAGTTAATAGCGATTTTCCTGATCGCCTGTATTATACAACGGTACGGCTCCTACCCCGCAGCGCGTGTTTCGGAACTCTGCAGAACGTGCTCGCGAAATTTATTAAGGCTAGGGTCATGGCAGTCTCTAACCTCCGAATTCATAATTCAATCCTGAGTTGTCATTTACTGTGTAGGAACACATGTATGACTGTTAAACGAATGATAAACTTCTTTTTGTGATAAATGTGCATGAATATATTTCTCTGCCACAAGGAAACTGTGCATATGATCAGCTATCGTGCTGTAAAAGGCCCCTAGCTGAGCGCCGTCTTCTCTCGTGGTGCATCTACGGTTTGGTTTGTTTCTTCTCTTGGCGGCAGTATTCGTCTCCACTTTAAAAAATAGGAGATAATATATTCGCAATACTTTTTCTACCCATTATATCTCTTCCACAAACCACTCCTTATTTTTCTATCTCCTTTATGAAATTAAGGTAAATGCTTGCAGAAATAGTTTATTACACATAATGTTGTACGGGCATACAGGAGGGTGAAATTATAATCGAATCTTTAAAAAGTGGTATCATGACTGTTAATCGGGTGCATCGTTTAAATTTGTCGGTTAGCTCTACTGAATGATAGACTAAGGCTCTGAAGTTGAAAACCTATTAATTACGTAAAAAGTACCTATAAAAAACCTAATAGACCTAATAAGTGGGAAAAGGGCGTAAAATACGATGCAAGTTAATAAAAATTTTGACAATATTTATTTTAATTGCATATTTAATGAATATAAAGCATAACATTTGGCATCAATATCACTACATCGGCAACTATTAAAAGGGAACGTATGTAATTTTCCTCTAAATTGTGTTATTTGTGAACTCTTGATATACATTAATATTTACATATTGCAGTGAAAGGTTATTGTCAGGTTATCATGTAAAGCCAAATGTTGTTCTTTGAAATAGAGTTAAAAATTTTGCTCAAAAAATACAAATTATGATGGTATGAACTACACAGTGCGAAAAACTTGGAGTAAAATGCCTTTTCTTTTAATTATACTTTTTAGATTATGTTAATGTGTAAAATAATTGTCCGTTCGAATTAAGAAAAAGCAAAAGGTATGAAAGATATGAAAAAAGGCTAAAAAGACAAATAGGCAAAATAACGCCGCAAAAGACAACAACAAAAAAAAGGAGACAAATAAAACCCAGCATTTTCTGGCCTACATTGACCCCAAATTGAGCATACGTTGGACCTCGTCTTCGGACACTCGAAAATAATGAGAATTTTTCCTCAACCCTAGATAAGACTCATGTTGGCTTTCTGTGAGTGCAGTGAAGAACAAACACTAAAAGACTACACTTTCGTGTAGGTCTTTAGAGCTGTATTTACTGTAACAATAGAAAGGAATCCGGATGTTGTATACTGTGTAAACACGTGTTTATTTTTATTCTTGTCGTCCTCAGTGGTGTAGTGGTTACCATGCTAGCCTCTAGTTCCCGAGGTGGCGGGTTCAAATCCGACGGAGGGCGATGGATTTTATCGGGCGTAAAAAACCTTAGTATGGCTTCCTTCGGAAGGGAAGTAAAGCCGGTGGTCCCATGTCGTAGATTTACGGCACATAAAAGAGTCTCAAGTCTTTGAGCAAAATTTCCGGTCTTTCACGCCCAATTTAGAATGGGACGCTAAGGAGCCCAGTAGCTGAAGAGCGTCCATAAATAAAACTCAATTTAATTTAATTTTTATTCTTGAATAATTATATAATACCATTTCCTTTTAAAATGGTAAAGCTGCTTTGGTAATAAATAGTGGCAAAACACCTAAGTGGAAGAAATGGAATTGAAAAGGCATCCCGATTACGTTTTGTTTTTTAACTAGTGTTTATATCAGGATTGAAGAGCTTATTGTTGCTTGGCTGTGTGCCTGTTAGGACAGCCAAATGTTTCCCTATCCTCCCTCCGAAACCCACGATGAGGAGAATATAATTCCCAGAACTTGTGATTCGCCTCTTGCTTGTTTAGGGAAGCTAAAGCCATCGTACAGTGGATGACGAACTTAGGCCTTTCCACCCATACCATGCCTTCCTTCTTATTTCTGAGCCCATGCTTTGGCGAATAATTATGCAAAAGTTTAAAAATGCATCTTTGTGAGTTTAGCATTCTTTTTTATTCAATTAAACCATAAATTAATTTCCAAACGGGGGAATTGCTCCATGTGTTGTATGATAAGAGCATGGGATATATAAGTGACACTGTTCATGTCCGTTGTCTGCTATTGCAAAGCGAGCATGTCAAACTAAACTGCATATTCACATCAAATATTGGGATTCGATCATGGTATTTGAACTCACAGAGGGAGGTCACCGTATATGGTCATTCATCTCTGGGTGGTAATGAGGCCATAAATAAGCAGATACATATATATTGTCTCCTATATATTGTCTCAAATCCAAGTTGCCTTGATGAGAATTGCCCATAGTATCATCCAAGCGATCTAAGTTGGCGATTAACTTTTAAGGAGCAAACTCGCGTTAATTAAGCGCAAGAGGTGAAAATTATTTAATTTGTTTCCGCTTATTACTTCTCCACTATGTATAATAAGTAGGGGAAGTATTGAATTCCACCCAAAAATTCGCTGTGGATATTTCACCGGAAATATATGTTTTGAGGCACCCTGGACCCGAGAAAAGCATTTTAGAAAAAGATCCATGTTTGTTTACCTGTGTGTGTGTCTATGAACAGCATAACTCGAAAAAGAAAAGTCGTATGGATACCAAACTGATGTTCAGCATTTTTTGAAGTTGCGGCATGAAGATTTTTAAGAAAATTACCTCGCCTCCAACTACCCTTTACATGGAACATTCTTAGAAATTTTTGATTTTCTAAAAAATAGCTCTAACGATTTTGATTAAAATACTCTATACTAAAGATATTTACATGACAAAATATGTATTTTGAATTTTCTGTAATAACCTGTGAAGTCCCTTTCATTCGGCAGGAATTTTCTATAATCCTGTATGACTGGTAAACTTTAAGCGATAGACGAAAACGTACTTACATAACAAATGTAGACCTCTGTAAAGCACACAATTTATTTTACATAACTTTTTTGTGGTGTAAGCCATTTCTGAGAGATTCGATATTAATAGTTCGAATTGTTCCAATACTTTGTCACCGTTTTAAAGTCCTGTAGATTTTCAGTTGTTTTTCGCGTGTGGATTAAAGAGAGTGGTATTTTAAGCCCAACATACAGCGTGCAGTTCTTTTGACTATCGCTGTTCCATTTGTATCTATAACGAAATGTGTAACGCAGCTATTGTTGCAAAGGTTTAACTGGATTAAAATGAATTAGATAGAACGATAAGCTTCAGTAAGAATAGTTTGTTTGCCCACTAATAAACGATATAGGATAAAGAAAGTTATAGGTGTGTAACACATCCGATTTTTTTGTGTCGGGGAACTTCATTACCCTCCTAAAATTCGAGGCTCCATTATGACCTCCCCTTGTCAGGAACGTTCAACATGCGTGCAGTCTAACCAGCTGGGTTGTACTCATCTTATCTCTGCTTATGTGCTCGCTTCCTCGGACATGCAAGACTTTTAAAGTCTTTTAAGACCTCTAGAAGATACACTGTTATTTGCGCACCAGGTGCCGTGAAGGATTGCGGCGCCTTTTTCTCATTTTATAAATTCTCGGGTGCGATGTTGGTGCTTCAAATGGAAGGTCTGGAATTATATTTATTGCCAGGATTAAGGAAGCATGCTGTAGCTTCATCAAACGCTAAACACCAAGTATGATTCTCCACAAGTGGCATCAGTGCGGAGGTCGGGAGGTGAGGAGACGGCTGTGTGCCTGTCAAGGTCTCACCAAGTTCATCTGCCGCATGTACTGGCACGTCCGGGTGATACGCTCAAAGGGGCGTGGGGCTTGTTTTCCAAGGGTCGGGGTTCTGGTCCCGCTTCGGGCAGCTAGTGCATAAATTGTCTTCGGCACTCTAACATTCAGAGTGATACACTTAATGTCACGCAAGCCTTTGCATGACACAATCATAGCATCTATTCTGAGCATTGGGAGAGCAGTTGAAAAATACTAGAGCAAATAATAAATAAAGTCGAAGGTGAAATGCAGATAAGAATGACTATACATAGTGCTACTAATTTATCGTGCAATACTGGTTGTCGATTTAGACAATGACTAATTGGCTATGTTATCTGCCGATCACAGTGCTTTCACAGTCTTGGCCTTTAAATTCTCTTGCATTTTATGCAATATTCGATGATTTTGTCATAATTAAACTTATTAAAATAATTAATATCTACGTAACTTTTTCACTCTGATTTACTGCATAACAGTTAATGCCTATGGTTTTAATTCTTTCATGAATGCCTCAGTCCATCGTGCTGATTTCTTTTTCTGCTTATACCTACACCCAAATATTCAGTATGTCCTAGAGACTTTTCTCGACTTTTTGTTTTCCTATGTTACAACCCATTTACGGGATAGATTGCAGCCATTCACTAAAAGATCATTGCAAAGATTGAAGGAATTATCTACAATGTTTTCTAACATTGTAAAAAGTAAATAAAATAAATATTTAAAAAATGTATATTATACTAAAGTGAGGACAATATTAAAAGTTTATTCAGTATCTCCTATCCGTATTTAATGTTTATCGGGCATTTACAGTTTCAATTAATGTGCTTTAACCTGCCCAGATAAAAAAGGTCAACGATTCTGTCATTCCGTCTGACATAGGGATTCATTATCCATCAGGAAGTGCATAATGTTGGTTCGGCCGGTTTGCCTAGATTGGGAGAAAATTTAGGTTTAAAAATTCTCTTTATACCATATTCTCTACCTCCGCCTTAATACCTCCGGGAAAATTAACTACACATTCAGAAACGTTTAAGGGGAGAGGGAGATAAGGCTTTAAAATGCAAACCGGTAAAAAGAAGCATTGCAAAATGACAATAGGTATATTTATTATTAAAATAAAACATTTAAAACAATTTAGTGTAACAATATGCGATTAGCTTTATATATTATTGTTTATATTTACAGAACTTGTACAAACCTTTCTTAAGAAAGCTTATTTTTCTATCTACTTCATGTTAATAGAGATGAACTTTTGTAGAAATACCATTAAACATTTCGTTGTAGCTACAAGAGGGATACAGGGAACTGAATCGATACTCAGACATTTAAAAGCAGAGCATTATACGATGGCCTTAAAATGGCATAGTTTTTCTGTGACATCGCGAAAAGCAACTGAATTGCTACAGGACTTTAAAAAATCCAAACCAATAATAATGGATATCTTGGAAATGGCTGTTGCCAGATAAAATGTTATTTGAAATGAATGTTTGTTTTAAAGAGTTTTACATTTTTTTGGGGGGGAGTCCGTTTTTGTCTCTCTCTTAACGTTTACTAGTTATATAAAATTACAAAAAATTCTTCAAAATGGAGAACTATTCCCAGATAATTTTTAATATACGTTTTATTTTTCATAAGAATATTGAAATAAGTATGTGGTATTTTAATCAAAATCGTCAGAGCCATTTTCAAGAAAATAAAAAGATTTTGAAAATGTTGCTCTAAAAGGTAGTTCGGAGTGGGGGAATTTTTCTGAAAATCTTCATGTGACCTCTTTGGAAGATGTTGAAGTTGTTAAAATACCAAGGTTGATACTTAACCAACTTTTCCTTTTTGAGTTATGATGTTCAAGACAGATACAAAAACGGGCCTGTTTATATAGCACGAGAAACCCTCAAAACGTGCATTTTCGGTGAAATCTTGGTATCGAATTTTTGGGTGGAATGCAATAGTTTCTCTACTTACTATAGATAGTAGTAGGGAGAGTAAAAAGGATCATCGGAGGGAGCTTAAGTCTTTTTTGCAGCAATTAGAACCAGTCGCTGGGGAATAGTTCAACAGAGAGATGCAACTCTTGAAATTCCATGGAGTGTAGGCAACGGAATATGAAGATAAAAGGTAAAGGGACAGAGCACCTCACTTATGACATCCGGCCCTTTGTGCTTCTACCGTGACTCCTGAGAGGGAGGGATGAGGAGAGAACCCCGAAGGGCAAGCAGATCCGGTTGACACGTGCGCAAGCATGTCCGGGGTCCCTAACGTTTCTAGTCATAACGCATCCGACCCCGTCCAAGCCCACCCATAAGCCCATAACCCGAAGTGGTGCCCGTCCCAGAGTCCCCGAAGACCGGTCCTAACTGAGCAATCCGACCGACACAAAAAAGAAACTCTACCTCCACCGCCCAGCCGCAACGCGCAAAACACCGTCAGCTATCCTACAACCCTGAAATAGAGGACAATGTAGGAAATGGTGGGTACAGGGAAGTCGTAATAGAAGAGGAATCACCTCAGCATTCGCCTAAGGACCCGGGGAAATCACAATGTTAGCGCGGAGCCATCTCGCTCGGTTCGGAATGTGAAGAGTATGAATGTTGACAAACTGTAAACACACACAAATGAAGCAGCCACTGGTTATCGAAGCGTTTTAGAGGTCATCGCCAATATCATAAGCATAATGATACACAGAAGAATGATTTAAACACTTGCCAAGCTTGTTTCTTTGTAACTTTACTTAACCATAGTGCAAGACTGTATTGTATTTTAATCTGTAGTTAAGAAAATAGGGTTGCACAGGAATGGAATAAGATAACTTCCGCTATAGAGTACTTTCCGTCTCCTGCAGTTAGTATTTTAATGGAATAGGCTTGTTTTCGCATTGCTCTTCACCTAGTAATCGTCCATGATGGGGTACGCACATAACTACTTGTAAGTAACAGGTCAAGTTATTAGATTGCCGTTTAAGAGATTACAGCGATTGCTAAGAAAATTGAGCAGCCAACAAACGTGCAATTATGGTTTCATTCTATAAGAAACAGAACCAAAGACTATGACCTCTTCTCCCAGCGCGATACTAATAGGATGTTCAAAGTTCTTTTTCTAAGCTTCAAGGCCAGGGAAGAGAAAAACAAAGGTTTTGCATCTTCGTCTTGGTGTGGAATTCATTCCTCTACTAAAAGCATTAAGATGGTGATAAGCATTGCTTCCTGTAACATACAATAACTTAAAATTATCTCAGAATATGAATTTCCTCGCACGGTTAATTACAAAGATTGTGAAATATTCCACAACGTAAGCTATGCGCCACACATAGGATGAAATTTTCATCTAAAACTTCATCAGCCTTATAAGGCGTAGCAGACATTAATTTAGTTGCTGCTGGCATAGTAGCCATGTCGCCAGTTGCAAGTTTATGCCATTAGAGAGATAGCATTTTTCTTGTTGTATTCAGCTTGGTACAGGCAAAATGGGCAGAACTAAGAAAAGAATGTGCAGATACATAAAATTCATGAATATTAGTCCTACGAAACTACAAGACTTAATATCCAAATATTAAACAAAAGCGTTTAAAGAATAAATCTGGCTGCAAAAGAACTGTGTGAGTTTAGGTAGTACGTTGTGATTGACCTCAAGCAGAACCCTTTGATCTAGAAAACTTGAAGAAATGAAAACTTAGAGGTACTACTTGTTTCATACCGCTTTACATCCGCAGACTTTGGTACTACAAGAGGACATGACGATTGCTATTCTAATATACTGCTGTTGCCGTGCGCTAAGCGGGCTGTGAATCTTCTCCTTAAAGTGACTAAAGCATACTAGCTATTATTGTAAGTAGTTTATTGGAACAGAGGATTGAATTGTTAGTAAAGCTGTATTACTTTAAGTCTACTCCAGTTTCCAATAGTATCTCATATTAAATTATGCAGATATACATACTTGCATATCATATTGCTGCAGGCGCTGTACGCGTCTCGTCCACTCCCTCTCACGTCCTTCCTTACCATCATAGCATGTTTTACATTGTGGCAGTAAGCATAGCTTCGCAGTAAAGATATATGCAACGAATATTTCTTAACTATTTTGTCTAACGTACATACAGAATTGTTTATTGCATATGAAACTGTAACTAAAATTTTTCTATAGTTATCTTTTTTGGATGAATAATTAACGTCAAAATGATTTAATGAGCTACAAGGCTATATATGTATATGTGTGTGTAGCTTTTTTATTGATTTTATTCTTTTTTCGTTTTCATTTTCACCTTCTCATGCACAATAGTTATAAAACTTGGTATATAACAGACCTTAGGTCCCACTTAGAAAACAGGCTATATGGTAAATTATTATTTATTCAAATGGGATGTAAAAATGGTGACATGTAGGGAGAGTGAGAAGGAGGGAGGGAGAAATGTGTAATAAATCTTCGTATTTAACGCAATAATGCGGGTTCTGCTAGTACATATTTATAAAATGTGGCTCAGTTGATTATCCAGGTTACGTTCACCGGTATATAATCAACAGGATCTCTGTCTCTCTCAGGATGGAAAAATATCGTAAAATGGATATATAGCGTATTTCAGCAGCTCTAAATGCAAGGGAACTACATTACATAAATGCGAATGGCTTCAAAAAGCGCATCGTGCAGAAAATAATTTAATAGCAAGCTGGATACAATGATTACTCTTTAATTTTCTTCAAAATCCCAGTTTAAGATGACTATCAAGAGATGTAAGATATTATGCAACATAGTATTTGTCATGTTAACAGCAAAATTCAATAAACGAGGATGTGAAAATTGATTAAAAATAGCTTATAGTATACAGAGTGGACCTTTGAGTTGAGACTGCACAATATCTCAAAACTAAGCGCTGTAGAAAGAAATGTCTCGAATAAAAGTTGTTTGATATTATGGGTAAAGTAAATGCAATAGTTGTGTTTTATTTGGAGGGCGTTGTGATGGTCATTTTAGGGTCAAGTTAAATTGTAGGTTCTCATTTAAAAATTAAATTGACCCTAAAATGACCACCATAACGTCGTCCAAATAAAACACAACTAATGACATTTACTTTCCCCTATAATATCAAGCAACATTTATTAAAGACATTTCTTTCTACAACACTTAGTTTTGGAGATATTTTACAGTGTCAACTTAAATGTTCCACCCTGTATATGAACATCTACAGAACGGGATGTACCTATGATAAACTTCTTTCATAATTGTTGTGATTAAATGCACTCGAATGATACTTGTCTGATTTCGAGTGACATTTTGAGTGTTCGATTTCTTTAATTTCATACATAATACATAAACCCACCATAAATGCACATCAAAAGTACTTAAACCACCACGTTCATGTGAAACATCTCCGAATCATTAAAACCTGCTTAAGCTAGACAAAATCAAGAAGTGGAATCGTAGAACTAATGCAATTTTGCTTACTTAAAAGAGTTGCACAACATTAAAATGAAAACCAAAGCAGACAAAAATGAAGCTTTGAAGTATATCTAATGGCTTGTTCACATTTTAATTAAAAATTGCTCCTTTAACTGATCGTATTTACAAGGGCTGTCTGAATTTGATTTAAAATAGTTGCAGGTAGCAATATAACTCAAGAAACCAAATAGAGAATGTTAGATTCATTTTCAGGAGTGAATTTACACTTATTCGATTGCCACTTCTTCAAACTCCCCTGCAAAGACAATAGAACCATGACCTATGTGTAGCTATTGTCCGCTTTCCTAAAAGCGATGATGAATGACGCCGAAAGAGACAAATCCACAGAACAGTCAGTAATTCCTTATTGTGGACGACCGTAAAGGTAAATGGAAGAAGACGTGGCTAAGAAGGTGAAAGATGAAGGAAATTTAAATGAGAGACAGTTGGAGGAGAGAAATAATGAGGGGACTGGGTGAGAGCGTAAACGTTTGGGTGTAAGCATGTGTGGGTTGTGTTTTGGTGTAGCTCTTGCTTGTATGGGACGTCTCAGGCATAAATACTTTGTCTTCTATTACACGGCCATACATCTCGTCATCTCCTTCTGCCAAATACGAGCCCACTAAGCCTTGGCACGATCGCGATCATAGACCTATAATCAAATCCACTAAATGATCAATTGCCCTTTCACTAAAGTCATAAATAGCGCTTTTTCATGGTTCCTAGCACCCACTGTTTGATTCTGTGAATCAATCTGTCATAGAAACCATTAAATTAGACATCAATCTATTGTTCATGAAACCATCAACTTGGTTCTGTGACTTGAGTGAGCTCTTGAGTATTTTTTGGGGGTGAGGGTGGAGTCAAGATTCTGTTAGACATTACTTCTTTTGATAGGTTGGCGGCAACTCTTTGTCCCCTCACTTTATTGGAAGCAGATTCTTGTTTCTACAACTCCGTAGAAGAACAGTGTCCTCGTCTAATATAGACATTGGTTTCTAAGGCCCATAAATCATGCGTGTAGACCATGAAAATTAAAAAAAATCTTATGTTTTACATTCCCATCGCTTTCTCTACCCTATATCCCTTATTAATGGGTATAGAAATTATTCTTACTAAAGTTGGTTTTCCTATCTACTTCATCTTAAGACAGAGAAATCTTTCCGAATATAACTGCATTACACATTTCGTTATAGATACAAAGGGAATAACGACATCAAATATTTTAGAACTGGAAACTTCACGCTAGCCTTGAAATCCCATACTCTTTCCATGACCTTGCGAGAATTGAAAATCGATAACACTTTAAGAGAATGACATAGTATTGGAATAATTCGAATACTTGGAGTGGGGGAATTTTTTTTGAAAAACTTCGTGTGGCAACCTTGATATATATTGAACTTAAATACAAGTTTCGTTACTTATCCGATTTTTCGTTTTTGAGTTATGCTACTCACACTCACATAGAGGCACACACACGCACCTTATTCTGAAAATGCCTTTTTTGGATTCAGGGGACCTCAAAACATTTGTTTCCGGGGAAATTCTGGTATCAAATTTTTGGGTGGACCACACTACGTTCTCTACCTACTATGTACGTGGTAGAGAAGGTAGAAACGTATTTTTTATTCAGGGAATCTCAAAACATGTATTTCCGGAAAATCTCGGTGTCAAATTTTTGGATGGAATGCAATAGGTACCCTTCTATACCTAGTACGTTCGTGGAGAGAAAGCAATAAGCACTAAAAATATTTAACACACCTTAAATTAAGCATTATGCCCCTTATTTGAGCTTCTAACCTGAAATTACAATAATAAAAGTAATTAAAATACGGTGACAAGAGCACTAAAAGCTGTTGTGCCCGAAAGCTGTTGGGGATATTGTAACACCATATATATGGAATATTAATCAAAACTGTTTAAGCCTTTCCTTAGAAAATAAAAAATAAAACCTAAAGGACTCTTTTTCGTGGAAATTGGTTTGGAGTGGTGAAAAGTTGTTGAAAACTTTCATATGCATCCTTTAAAGACCCTGAACTTAAATAAAAAGTTTAGTATAGACGTTTCATTTTTGGTTATACACACACACACTTACAAACTTTTCCAAAATACTTTTATTGGATTCAGGAAACCTCAAAACGTGTATTGCCGTTATAAAACTTTTTGGGTGGAATACTATATTTCCATAGCAGAGAAAGTAAAAAACTTATTATTGTTTATCTTCAACTGAAAAACGAAAGTATTTTATGTTTTCCATCCTTGATTAATATTTTATTTGGGAAGATTTTCTTAAATCTGGCACGTCTGTTACTGCACTATATTGAACAACATCGTAAGCAAAACAATCAAGAATATTTGTTCACAGCAATGCATTATTTAATTTAAATCTTAACATCTTCATTTTACTCTTATATCTCTTATTACACAACGCCAAAATACGTACGATTATAGATTCTCCACACTCCACAAATGTCAGTGCTTATTCCACTCGCACTAAATTTCTCTTCTGCTCATTTCGAAAAACTATTTTCTAGCTCCTCCCATCTTCTCTTCTCATTCCTTGCAATTTGTATATGCGCCTCGGCCGCAAAATCTTTTTTTCCGCTGCTTCCTTTGCATCATCAATATTTTCCATGCTTAAGCTCGAGTCACGAGCGAAACTTTAAATCGGTTTACTTAGATCCACAGATTATACTCAAGTCATGCGGAACGTGGTAAGAAAGCCATTCCTTTTGTTTTTTACTTGTCTGCAAATAAATATAAGTCTAAGCTCATTTAAGCTTATAACGGAAGATTTACTTGCGTAGTTTAAAGTGACGACTGTCCATCTGATGAGTCTGCTATACCGTGATTAACAGCTGGTTGTTTCCCTGAACACTCTCCTGCTGACTAGAGACCAGCTCAAGCTATAGGCTGGCGCAGATAAAAGTGGCCCGTCTTCCGTTTGAATGCAAATGGGATATTTCCGTTGTATATTAATAAAAAGTTCTGTTAAATACGGTCGTTAAAATCGAAGCGGCCTATAGTAGAACAATGGGCAATTTTATGCAATATGAATAATCGATACTTGGCATTATTTTGTCTAATCGATAGTTGGCATTCTTCTGTCGACATTTCAGCTTATTTCATCAGTTCATATATGCGTTGCTGTTCGTATTCTTGAAAATGACTTTCTCATATAAGAAGAATTCAAATTGTGGAAGCATACATGAAAGCAGGTTCGATTAATGAACGAGTTACGGAGCCACCACGTTCCCCGGATCTAACATCATGCGATTTTTTCCTGTGGGGATATTTGAAGACCAAGGTGTATGAAACAAGTCCACACGCAATTCAGGAACTAAAAGACAACTCCAACCGTGAAGTTGCCGCCATCCATATCGGAACTTTACGTCGGTTGTATCTGAATATGGTTAGGCGTGCACAGCGGTGCATTGATGCTGCGAGGACCACTTTCATCATCTTCAATAGATGGCGAGTCCAATTCTGCAATTCGTTTGTCTGTATTTATACTGATACGGTAATTTGTATCACAAATTACTCAAATGTAAATAACGATTGTAATATGAATATGTATTTTTATGTGACATTGATTTCAGATGTTTATTAATTGTAATTATTATTGGTAAATAATAATATACGGCTTTACTGAAACTGTCAATAATAACGCAATAATGCAGCGATGGGGTGAGTTGTTTATCATTACCGGGAACAAGGAAGTTACGTAATGTTTCGCGCCTTTTCGGTAGAAGCTTCTAGAACATTTCCTAAAGCAATATGTATTCGTGGTTTTAATTGGATATTAAAATAGACGCTAATGTTGGCGCGTTTTATTAGCCAATAGCAGTTCATTTATAATCTTTAGGCATGTCGAGGAGTGGGAGTATATAAGCCAGGTCCGAGATAGATCGCCCCCCAGTTCAACAAAATTCTCAATACTCTACACGTCGGTCTCTCAGTTCATCGTCAGTCAGTCCTTCATTTCGTCCAGTTACACGCAGCATAATTACGAGAATTATTATAAAGTTAATTCTACACAAAGTTGAAATACATAGTTAAAAGTGACAAGTAAGAAGTTATTACAAACAGTTTCAGTTTGGCGAGTATCCAGATTAATATGTAAAAAGTGTTAGTGAACGTGTTCGACAATAAAAGTTATAAAACCAATTTCTTCGTCAGTATAATTTCTGGATAAAAGATTCCTTTCCGATTCACACCCTTACATAGAGATACATGTCCTACCAAGATAAGATGATAGCTAGCCGGAGGACAATATACAAAACTTTAAATTCTTTCGGAAACTAATTGATACAAATTGCTACGCCAGAGGGAGCTACGAACCAAACGAATGACGTCACAAGATGGCAACACATGAAGTCACACAACCTTAATACCGCATCAAATTGGCTTCCAAACGTGGTGCTATAATAATGTTAAACACATTGTAACCTTAATACAGTCGCAATACTTACAAGGGCCACTTTTACCTACGTAAACTATTTCAACTATCGGTTATTCATATTGCATAAAATTGCCCATTGTGCTGTAGCTCGATTCAACTTCAACGGAAATACACAACGAAAATACCGCATTTGCGTTCAAACGGAAGATGGACCACTTTTATCTGCGCCACCTTTTATGACAACGTTTAACAAAATAGCAGTCAACTTTGTTTTAAAATAAAATAGGATAATTTAATGAATAACTACTGAAAATTTAAATCTTTACAAACTCTGTCTTGCTAGACGTAGCACCGTGTTCTTCGAATTGAAAGTCGGTCTTATCAAACATCACCGAGAGAATATCGTTGTCAATTGTTAATATTGTTTATTGTTCCATTTATACCCCGCCTTTAAGTGCAGGGATCATATCGGCGACCTTTTACCTTTGGAACATATTGCCCATCGAACATTTAATTGGAAGTAAGCATTTTGAGAACCTTATTGCTAATTTTCTGTAGGTACAAGGAGAATATGGTGGGATTTAAGGGATAGTCAAATGTTTTAAGAGCTGGTTCTATGTGGAGCATTCCATTCTTTTTGCATAAAAAACTAATAACAAATTCCCATGTGAGAAAAGTATAAGTATTGGAAATTTCAAACAAGTAATAAGGAATATTTGGAAATGGTTCACTCCACAAAAAAAATGTAATGCCATAAATTTTATGTTTTAAGGAGCTCCACATGTTTTGTGTAGAAACATTTTGTCTATCTCTTACGGTTTAACAGTTATGAAAAAGCCATTCAGAATGAAGGGTTTTTGGGGACATTCCCAGAAAATTCAATATATATATAATTTATTTGTCATGAAAATATCTTAAATATATGATATTTTAATCAAAATCCTCGCGTTGCATCTTTGAAAGATACTGAACCTAAATACCAAGTTTGGTGTTTATCCGACTGTACGTTTTTGAGTTATGCTGTTCATAGACAGACACAAGGACCTTTTTCTAAAAATGCTTCTTTTGGATTCAGGGGGTCTCAAAAGATGTATTTTCGGTGAAATCTCGGTATCGAATACAATAAACTTGGGTGGAATACAATACAAATGTAGTTAAAGAGATAATCACTAATTACATTTTTAAATAGCGTGTCGCTATCTGATAGCCTTGAAATGCATGCCCTTTGTATGACCACGAGGGAAAAATAATAGCGACTTACCACTTGAAAAAGTCTAAGTATTTGAAAACTGAAAACCATAACAAAAAATATCTCGGAAACGGTTAAGACCGCAAAAAAATTGTTTAACATAAATTGTGCTTTTAAACGAAATCTAGATATTTTTACCTCTTTCTTAGGTAGACAAATCGCAAGCTATTCCAGAAAATTCCAGTTATACATTTTGTGTTCAAATATCTTAAGCATCTAGTGTTTTAATCAAAACCGTTAGTCCAATTTTTTGAGAAAATAAATAATGACCACAAATTTTTCGTGTGAAGCATAGTTTAAAGTGGGGGGGGGTTCTCGAAAAGCTTTGTTATATCCTTGAAAGACCCTGAAGTCGACGTCGTCGTTTCTAACTTTGCCCATATGGTCTTATGGCCTTCGGGGTTACCTCATTCCACCAAGCGATGACCGGACACATTTCTGATGTGGAGACATCCAGCGGGTGGAATCGTTGCCTCCGATGGTAGGGTGATGAACACGATGGCGGTGGAATGAGAGGACCCACAGCTTTTAACTTGGACTCCGAACCATGTCGGACTTGGGGATACTTCACATGAGCAAGTCAGAGGTGAAGGCATGGATAGGTCCGACTTAAAATCGCCAAACCATTGAGACGGGAGACGGGAAACAAAACCATTGCACTATCCTTGCGCTCCTACACCTGAAGTTAAACACCACGTTTGGTATGACGTTTTGTCGTTGAGTTATGCTGTTCCACACAACACAAAAGCTCACACAAATAATCTTTTTTCTAAAAGTTTTTTTCTTGAAGGTGCAAGGGGAATATGCTAGGCTTTAAGCGATAGTCAAATACTTTAAGAGCTGGTTGCTATGTGGCTGATGTGGAACATTCCATTCACTTTACATGTAGAGGACATAAAAAATCAATAACGAATTCCCATTTGAGAAAAAGTATAAGTATTGGAAAATTTAAGGGAATAACAAGCAATATCTCGAAAATGGTCCACTAAAAAAAAGTATATGACATAAATTGTGTATTTTAACGTGATCTACATTTTTTTGTGTAGTAAAATTTTGTCAATCTCTTATGGTTTATCAGTTATGCAAAAGTCGTTCACAATGAAGAATAATTTTGGAGACATTCCCAGAAAAATCGAGATATACAATTAACTTGTCATAAAAATGTCTTAAATTTATGTTATTTTATACAAAATCGTTAGCCATTTTTTGAGAAAATTAAAATTTTTGAAAAATGTTCCATGTAAAGGGTGATCTGGGGTGGGGATTTTCTTCTTCATGTCGCATCTCTGGAAGATACTGAACCTAAATACCAAGCTTGGTGTTTATCCTACTGTTAGTTTCTGAGTTATGCTGTTCACAGACAGACACACAGACACACACACACACACACACGCACACAAACAGTCAGACACACACGCGGACATGTTTCCAAAAATGCTTTATATGCATTCAGTGTCCCTCAAAACATGCATTTGCTGCGAAATCTCGGTATCGAATTTTTGGGTGGAATGCAATACTTCCCCTACTTACTACACGTAGTAGAGAAAGTAAAAATGCATGTTTTTGGATTCAGGGAACATTAAATTCTGTATCTCCGGCGAAATCTCGGTATTGAAGTTTTGGGTGGAAACAATACCCACTTCCCCTACTTCGTACAGATAAGTAGAGGAGGAAATAAA
This sequence comes from Deroplatys truncata, assembly GCA_030765065.1. Classification (NCBI taxonomy): domain Eukaryota; kingdom Metazoa; phylum Arthropoda; class Insecta; order Mantodea; family Mantidae; genus Deroplatys; species Deroplatys truncata. The sequence goes on from CM060980.1 coordinate 100,353,842, forward strand.
AATGGTGGAAAATGAAGCTGGTTGGTTGGTTTCTTAACTATGACATCAGGTTTTGTTTCTCACTAATTCATATCTATTGACAGTTGTATCTCGACACTATATCTACAGCTTTTAAATAAATGTATTGCTTTTACCTATTGCTTATGTAACTGATTTTCGAAAAACTAGCGCATGCTACTCTCAGAAAACTGTTCTTAATGTATTTCATACTAGCGTAGTACGTATCATAAGACGACCAGTACATAATGTATAAAACCGTTCAAAACGGAGTAGATTTGGAGGTTTTGTGCTCAAGAAACTGAAAAAGACAGAAACACATTCTGTATGTCACTGTCTAGAGGAAGGTTTCAGTTTTACAGTTGTTGCATTTATCAACAATAATTCCATTGATTGCATGGAAATATCGAAAAGATTTTCCATTTCTCGCCACAAGCAAATCAATGTTTACTAATTATCAAATGGTTATACTACATGTAAATTTGCTTATGACGAAGTAGCTGTTTATTGAATCAACCGCAGGAGTAACTTGTTGCACCTGAACAGCAGATTCGCAGCATGCAGTGCACAAAATTATTGTTTGTGTGCTCGACCTTTTACTTTCTCTGCTTCTTACTGTAATAAGTAGGGAAGTATTGCAATCCAACCAAAAATTTAGCACCGAGATTTCACGGTAAATACATGTTTGAGGCTCCCTGGATCGACAATATATATATTTAGAAAAAGGTCTGAGTATATGTAACTGGTAGTTAAAAAACGAAAAGTCGGTTAAATACCCAACTTCAGGTCCTTTCAAGGATGCGACACGAAGATTTTCAAGAAAATTTCCAACCGCTTTCTTTGAAAAACGTTCGTTACTTTTTATTTTCTGAAAAAAAAACACTTCAATCATTTTTAATAAAATACATAATTTTTAAGATATTTACAAGACAAATAAAATGTATGTCTTGAATTCTCTGCGATTATTCTGTAAAGCCCTCTTCATTCTAAATGACGTTTCGTTAATAAGTAAACTGTAAAGAGAGAGAGAGAAAATTTTACTACACAAAAAATGTAGATCTCGTTAAACCACACCATTTATGCGAAATACATTTTTATAGGTTAAGCATTTCTTATATGTAATGTTGTTATTGGTTTGAATTTTCAAATATTTTTCCAAGTGATAATTCGCTATTCGTTTTTCTTTTGAGAAAAATGTTCATGTAATGAGCATGGAATTTAAAGCCATCACGCAGCGATCCACGTTTTAAAAACCTGACTGTCGCTTTATCCTACTGTATATTTCTTATACCTATAATGAAATGTATAATGAAAATTTATATCGATTAGCAAGAAGTAGGTAGAAGAAAACGTTTGTAAGATAAATTTGCACAAGAGTGAGTAGAGAAGTCATGTGAATGCAGCACAACAGATAACAATAACGTAATTATAACAATAATTGTTTTTCTATGCTTCTAAATGGAAGTGCTAAGTCTGCTTTTAAAACTATTAGCATCTCTCCATCCAGCGATGTTTGAATTTCAGTTTATTTCAAATAAAAACCTCGTGTATGTTGTTTCAGTCTGTATTATTTCGGTACTATTCAGTAGATGGCCTATGGTCATAAGCAGCATATTTCTACTCTTTGCACAACATCTTTTATTGCTGTAAGTATTCTGCGATCTTTTGTACGATAATTCAGCGTGTAATAGTTGCGTGTTACTCAGTGTTTGTATCCGGTTCCGACGAGTTGTAAACCTCTATCCCTGAAAATGGATAATGACCCGAGTGCCAAACGCATAAGTATGGGAACCGAGATGCTTCATTTGGAGACATGCGATGTCTCTAATGACATGTATGGCAAAATTAGACGGTTAAGAAGACAGAAATATGCACATACTTTCGGCGAGTACAGTGGATCCAAAAGATGGAATTTAACGCAAATAAAATGTAAAATACTTCAAGAAACCCTTTATAGTAGCAGGTTTTGAAGTTACACTCAAGCTATAATGTTGCATACCGGTTAACGCTGTCATACTGTGGCTCATTATTGGCTTAAATAGAAAGTACACATTTACCTTTGGCGTAGCTGCGATTTTATCTCTCGGCGTCAGTATGCATTTCACTTGGAGAGGCAGTTTCTTGCTGATGGGTTCTTCACTCAAGTCAGCAGTAGTATAGGAAGAATGCGCTTCCCTGCAAGCATCTAGGCATAGGTTCGATTCCCTATCACGCAAATCATAAAGGTTGACTAAAACACTGCCACAATACGTCTATTGAAACAAATACACCCATTTTCTTCTTAAGCCGGCAACATTTTAAAGCAATTTGCAACAAAGCCCTTTCAGTCCTTTCTTCTGTTTTGGGCTGGTATTGGAAATGATCATGCTCCAAAGAAGTATGCTTTATGACACCAATCGACATTTTCATTCATAAAAAATAATCATTCTCAAAAAACAATTAGAAGGGTGGAATCAATATGCGAATAGAATGTTGGGAACAAGACCAGCAAAGCTTTCAATCAAAAGGAAGGGAGACTAAAAGAAGACTAAAGAAGAGAAGGAGTAAGCATCTTTGATTGTAGACGAAATTAATACAATGTCCAATCCCTGAAAACGGTGATGATAATGGTGACGACGATTGTCTCGTATGTTCCGTATTTCTTTGAATTATTTACCATTAACGTCCTTTAACTCATTAGGTCATATCCAACGATGAATTAATGGTCTATACGGATTACAGCCATCCAGATTCTCGTCCCATGATAAAAAAAGAAATAAAGAAAGAAAGAAAGAAAAAGGAAAATATTTTATAGTAAACCCTTAATTATCTAACTTGCCCAAACCGATATTAGGAACACCATGGAGGAGGGTATTTCTGTTATACAAACCTGCTGTCTGAATCAATGTAATCAGTGAAAAAATCAAATGTGAACTCTCACACGACTTTCTCTACTCGTGGCAAATTCACATATATCTGTTTCATTATGTATTTTCACCTAGGAATGATTTCAAATTAACAATAAATGATTAGTTATTGCAACCTACGGAAACAGCATACAAATCTTTAGTCGTAGTAAAAAGCTCTTGCGCTGGAATAGCAAACTTTCAAGCATGTCCGTCCGGTGATGTCCTTGAGAAAGTGTAAACGTGCAAATGGAATATTTAAAATATGGCTACTAAAACGCTACGAACCGAGCGGGATGGCTCAAGCAATAACGTCTGTGGCCCGCATTCGAGAATTCTCGGATTCGATTTTCGGTGAATGCCCACTTTGACCCATGGTTTTTTTTCGGGTTTTTCTCGGTCGTCAGGCGAATGCTGAAGTGGTTTATTTCATTCCTCAAATCTCTTGTCCGTCCATTTCGTTCCATTAATCATTTCCTTCACCCTGTTTGGTCTATTTCAGGATTGGAAGTGTCGGCGATGGTTTTAGGTGCAGCGTGGCAGGGAAAAGGATGCTCTCTGTGAAATTTCTCCGTCCCTCGACTTCGGCTGGTTGCCGGAGTATAAGGACGCCTTGGAGGCGTTGGGCCCTATGTAGGATGTGGTCCCCAATCCGTCTGTCTGGTGACCGGGGGTGTTTATATCTGGAAACTGTAGGGACCCTGTCATTGGCGTGCCGACACTCCCTGTTCCAGCCGCCCGACGTCTCCCTTCACCTCATCTCTTCTTCCCGGGGGCTCCCCCTCGTGGGACATCGGTATAATATCCTAATTCTTGGATCGATGGCAGGAATCCCCTCCACTTCACAATCCAATCCATAACGCTACGAAAAAAATTACACAAATGTTTATTTTAATGAGTCCTACATTTGTATTTATCTGCTTTGATTTCCCAGTTACAGAAAAGTTTAATTTCAGCCAGTGTGGAGAGGACTTCACAGGCTGTTCATAGATGGTTCAAGATTAGTTTAATACAATATAGTTGGATCAAAATCATGGAGTCCATTTTTGAGAAAATGGAAAAAAATTAAATTTGGTATGCATCCGAATTTTTTTTCTGAGCTATACAGTATAGCTACACTAAGAGCTATCTCTCTCTCTCTCTCTCTCTCTCTCTCTCACGCTTAGGCATGATTCCTTCTCTAAAAATGATTTTTACTGTTCCACGCACCTTGAAAGTATGTATATTTTCCGGTGAAATCTCAATATTGATATTTGAAGTGGAATATAATACTTCATCTAGTTAGGTGGTAGAGAAATTAAAAATGCTGCAAGCTATATATATATAGAAATGTGAATTTAAAAGTGGTTAAAAAGTCTCATAATTTTCAACTTTACTGCTGCTGATAAGTAGGCATAGAATTTCTAAGCATTAAAGCCAGGACATCTTTGTGGTATAAGGATAGCGTGTCTGCCTTACATTCAAGAGGATCCGAGTTCGTCTCGGCTAGAGTGACTTACCCGGATAAGGATTTTTCCGGGATTATTCCTTATCCTGAGAAGACGAATGTTGGGTAACTCTAAGCTCTAGGGACCCCGGGCTGGTTTGAGGATCGTTTCACTCATTTCATTCATTGATCTTCCTATATGACCTACCAGGACATTAAACTTAACAACAACAAAATAAGTTACTGGACTTGACACAGTGAGGTCACAGGTTACAAACTACACTCATCCCTAGTATAGTCTGTCGGCGTTTGCAGACAGTACTCACCACTATGTTTACCTGACCACCGGTGGCTCATGACCGCTGTTGATTACATTCTTTGTAGTGAAACAGTTTGAGTGTAGGCAACTGCTTAAGAATTCCTGACTGCTGATAAGCCTTGGAAACTGGCGTCCCGCGTCACATATCTGTCATACCCGTTCGGAGGTTCAGTTGTATAGGAATTTACTTTATTTACTTCTAGGATTGCTTGAAAACTTTGTACCACTCATGTATAGGTATAACATTTGTTCTGCCGTAGCTAATGTAAATAGCTACTAATGCGTACCGTAAAATGAAATTTTCGACACCGTCTAAGAGATCTTTACATTTTTGCTCTCTCTACCACGTACTTGTAGGTAGAGAAGGTATTGCATTCCACCTAAAAATTCGATACCGAGATTTCACCTAAAATACATGTTGTGAGGTACCCTGGATCCAAAATAACAATTTTTGGAAACATGTCCGTGTATGAGTGTGTGGTTTGCTGTGAGCAGCATAACTCAAAAACGAAATGTCCGATAAACACCAAACTTGGTATTTAGATTTAGTACCTTCCAAAGATGCGACACAGAGATTTATAAGAAAATTCCTCAACCCCAAAACTACCCTTTACATGTAACATTTTTCGAATTTTTTTATCTTCTAAACAAAGGCTATAACGATTTAGATTAAAATACCATATACTAAAGCTATTTACATGACAAATAAAATATTTATCTTTAATTTCCTGGGAATAGTCTTTGAAGTCCTCTTCATTCGGTAGATATTTTATATAATCTTGACAAACTTTAAGCGATTGTGCGAAAACGTACTACATAAGAAATCTAGGTCTCTTTTAAACACACAACTTATTTCAAATTAATTTGTTGTGGCATCAGCCATTTCCGAGATATCCATTATTAAAGGTTCGATTTATTTAGTACTTTGACATTCTTTTAAAGTCCTGTCAATTTTCGGTTGTTTCTCGCGTTGTGGTTGAAAGAATATGGAATTTTAAGTCCAGCATATAGCGTCCAGTTCTAAAACATTTGACTGTCGTTTTTCCATTTGTGTCTATAACAAACTGTGTATTTTGTTATAGATACAAAACTGGCTATTTCTGGAAAGGTTTATTTTGATTAAAATGAAGTAGATAAAATGAACTTTTGTATGAATACTTTGTAAACCCACTAGTAAACGTTAGATGGTAGAAAAAGTTATGTGAATGTAACATCAGATTTTAATATTCTTGCTTTATTCGAAACACTTTATTTGTGAGTTGCAGATCTGTGTTTTAATCATGAAGCAGTACTGTAGTATGCAGATAAAACGGCTCAATGCTGTCAATGATCATTGCTGTCGCAAAAGATCCCGTTATTCCGAGGACCTCTGACCTCGCCCAGAGTCAAGGCTGTGTTATCGCTTTTGTTCTCTTTGGCGAAAGTCCGTAATTTGGTAGGTCGGAGGTTAAATTATCAGGTACAAGAACTTGGGTCGAATAGCTCTATTTGCTTATGAAATACCTATTTCACGGTTTTTGAACGTGAGATGTATGACAGTCTTCCGGGATATCAACTACGCTGTTTCATATTATGCATCAGAATGGAAGACGCGTGCGTAAAATAACCTCACGAGCAAACAGTTTTCCGGAAACCATCATCGGTAATTCAGGCATTGCAGCTGTAGGAATTCAACTTATCCTTTGTAAATTTTGGAGGAATAAACCAGTTTTGTACATATTATAATTGTTTTATGTGTTTATTTTGCTAATAGCTTTTCGCTTTACTTTGGCAAAAAATAAATTGTTAGTCTGGGTAAAATATATTATTGTGAATGTTCTCCAAAATAATACTAAAAACCTCACGAAGCTCTCCGTACTGACTATAAAAATTTATTAGATTTTAACCAAATTTGCAAGTTGTTTGCAATAATCTAATCTGTGGCGCGAAAGCCCCTAAAAGCCCAAGGCCTACCAACCCGATTGTCGGTTTCATGCTCACGACCTTTGGGGGAGACGATGTCATCAGTACCAGTTTTGGTACCCAGCGAGATGGCTTATGGTTACGTGTAAGGCTCGCATTCCGGTGGTTCCCGAGTTCGATTACCGTCGAGTACTCGCTCTGACCTTGCGTTTACGTGGTTTTCTCTGGTCGGTAGGCGAATTCTGGGTTGGCTTCTTGTAGCGTATGGCGGTAACGGACAGATTACGCGGATGAAAAGAGTATTCCCGTGGATATCAGAAGGCTGCTTGGTTTATAAGGTCGTTCATCGCCCTCTCTGGACAGCTCCAGCAATGAGACGGGTCTTCGAGCTAGGATCTGTTAGGGACTTAGGCGCGTCTCTTTGACCTGTCTGCCTGCGGCCTGTAGCGCCTTCTCTTCATCCCCTACTCCTGAGGGTTAGTCGCAATATATCTCACGTAGGTCGCAGTGTAGAGATGTCTCCCTCCGTCGTATACCCCATGCTGTATCCCAGTCTTCGTAACCCAGGTGCATCCATGGCCGATAACGAAGCACTATGCATCGCGGAGGACGACCAGACTGCCTTCAAACTTACATATAAAATCCCAGTTTCATTGTTTATTTCTCACTTATCTAAAGATGGACGAACAAATAGTACAAATGTATGTTAATAGGTCATGGAAGTGCATATTCGCTACATTAGTGGATAGGTGATATAGTGTGCTTATTTTCGAAGACATCAGTTAGGAATGTGTACACAAACTCTGTTTCAGTATTAAAATACTAACCAATTAATATATGACTTTAATATATGATTTTAAACAAACTTTCTACAATGCTCTAAACCGTGCAATTTTTCAGTATAAACCTAGAAATGTAATATTTGGGATCATGATTAAGTGGTTAAAGAAATGTATTACAAGCAAATCCTATAATGTAATTTGTACAATATTTTGGTTTCTTTTGGCAAATTCCTAATTTTTTTTAAATCTCGTTCTCACGTATTTGTACTTATAAGCTCAACTAAATATGGCATGTACTTTAGAACAAATGTCATATCGTAGGGTAAAAGTGGTATATATTGGCGAGACTGCCCACAAATTTTCGCAGTAATTTCTTAAAATGTGCTTCGTTAGGAGCATTTTAAATGTTAGCAGAAAAATAAAAATGTATAACTGAGAAAAATCAGTACAAATTTGGAGTACAGTAAGAGGTATTCAAATTCTACGTGGAAGCTAAAATTTTCAAATATGACAAAACAATAAATTTCCGAATTTTCTCAAAAATTCATAATAAATTTTAAGCACTTAAGCTAAAAATCTTATTTTACTGATTTTTGCGATTATTCTCATGGTTGCTTCAATATTGACAAAACTAGAAATGGTTCTTTAAAATGCCACAACTTCAAGCAGTAGATTTGGAATGTTAGGTGGTTGTTCGTTTCTCTTTCTAGAGTTACTGTTGATATTAACATGAGTAGCATTTACAACTGGATATTTTCTAAGCTACAAGCATGATGTGGTTTAAGCATTTTCTGGCGAATATAAAAACACATAGAAAAATATGATTTTATATGTATAATTTATAGATTAGCTGTAAAATAAATTAGTTTGGTGGTGTTAAACAATAAATCTTTCTCTATAGTATGGTAAACTGTTTATTCTATGTTATTCAACATTTGTATATTAGGAACTTTTGTAGTGTTATATTGCTAATGAAGCCTAGTATCTAACGTTGTGGGACACTTTACTACTTGCACATACAAGTATTTTATTTATTGACTCCATGGTTATATTCTAGTTTTTGAAAGTTTTCCCTTTAATTCATCATTATGCTTTGTATTTAGATTATTTGATTATTTCAAAGTCCCATGCATATCTTCTGCCCGACCCACCTACTTACATCATTTAAAGTACATTTAAATAGAGTAATGTAGGTATATAGCAATATGCAAATGTGAGAATCCAAAATACTTCAACTGTCTTTAGGGAGCATTGCTACGTGTTAAGTTGTATTCCCCTACTAAGATGTATAATTTGTTACAGGTGTCAGCTACAGATCCGGACTGTGGAGTAAATGCCATGGTGAATTACACCCTGGGCGATGGCTTTGCTAAAGTTCGTGACTTCGAGGTGAGGTCCGGTAGCGGCGAGGTCTGCATAGCTGGAGAACTGGACTTCGAGACTCGAAACATGTACGAGTTTCCGGTCATCGCAACAGATCGAGGTAAGACACGGTCAAGGCTGGATATTTAAAGTGCGACAACAGATGTTTGACTCCTCAAGGGTAAGCATTGGTAAAAGCTGAGGAAACGTCTCCGAAAACCTTTTTCTGCTTATTAAGACTCTTCTAGTTCCATAATCTATATTTATTATCTCTCGCTGCTCTACGGAAGTGGCGAAACAATATTTTTCTTAATCGTCCCTGCGCATAAGACCAAGCAATCAGTCCTTTAGAATTTCTAAGTTTTCTGTTGTTTTCTACATATTTTAGTTTCAAAATGCTTTGTTTTGTTGATTTGTTAAAATATTTTGAGTAAAATACTAAAACAAAAAAAGATATTACAAGTATTTTTGTGTAGTGTTAATATTCATCACTGCTTTAGCTGCTATATCAAAATATCGTCCTAAAATATTTTATAAATGAATATTTCTTTTTGGAAACTAAAGAATAATAAAAATTATTTTTGAATGCTTTATGTAGAATATTCAACTGTGCCAGAATTAATAACTAAATCAATACAAGTTTTCATTGTTCATCTTGTAGAGCTTTTACGTGTTAAAATGCTTATTGAATAGAAACAATACTGGATATATTGCAAAGAAAATGTGCATGTAAGTCATTATTGCATCGTTACTGTTGTAAATTGATAAAATTATCATGATTAAGGATTTATGAATTTCATCTTGTGTTCCCTTAAGGGCCAGTCGAAATGAAGGACTAAGAAGCACCCAATTTTAATAGAAATACCAGGGAAGCTAAGAAACCATGAACAGAATATCCTTAATATTTATTTGGTATTCAAGGATCAGTAACTTCCATTAGCAATGCTAAGACGCTAAAGCAACAGGTATAATGAGGCAATTCCAGTTCTGATTTTGGTACCGCTCAGTAGATGATACTAGTAATTGTTGTTAATTACTTCCTGCTATAGTGGAGATATTGTAGAATTGTGACATAAATACCAGTATCGTTGAAGTAATAAACCTCAGTTCAATCCGAATCATAGAAATTTAGATTGGTATAGCAGCTAATCATGGATCTACAATGTGTAATATTTTGATTACTAGAAACGAGACGAAGCCGACTTCATACTGAGTATACGCGCAGCTAGAGTGCTTCACTTCATTGTAGGCAAACTTTCTTCCCAATTTGTTTTGCTAGTCACAGATGTCCATCTAGGACCTTCTTTACGTTAGCAGTTTGTGTTTGTTTTTTGTAACTCTATTTTCATCAATTCATTGATCTTTCTCTAAGAGTAACGAGCCGGCCAAAAGTCTCAAAAGTTTCATACTAGCAGTAATACAACTCTCAACAAACATTTTTTATTCGGTTTCATTTTCTTAAAAACTAATCATCTGGGTTAACTTAAACTTTTTAGATATATCAAATAACATATGGCTTCATGGAGAACCTATTGTTAATGCATTGTAACAAGCTCTTAGAAAATAACCACTTAAATTTCAAAATCTGAGCCGATATTTTGCCACACATCGTAATCTTTTAAAAATAATTTCTATAAAACTAAAATTTATTATATAGGTTCACTAAGAAGCTAAACGCTTACATTTAACAACCAAAATTTGAACGTAATCATGTATGTAGTTTTTCAGAGAAGTAAAACTGGAAGTTAAGAAATTCAACACTGTAGAAATAATTTGTGCAATCTCGCTTTAACTCATTGACCGCTGTTTAGTTGTTTATTTCATCTGAGAGTTTTATTGTTTTTTGTGTGTGTTCCATTTATATGCCGCCGTTAACATCTTACGTCACATGGTGGCGTTTGCCTTTGGAACAATTGCTCATTGGCACTGATGTTCAGTCCCTTGCTGTTGTAATAATTACTGGGTTTTACTTTGGGTTGTCTTTAATTTCACACACACATTCATACTTTATTCCTTACTTCCAGGGAGGATAGGGAATCCTGACTAAAGAAAAATTCCGACATTCAGCCGGTAATCAAATCCGGGACCTCTGGATTTGGAGGCTAGCATGCTAACCACCACATAGAGACAGTAATTTTTGTTCTTGTTTTACATCTGAAAATATGTTTAATGGATTCTCTCTTATTTTCTAGTGTTTTTGTAGGGCACTATACTCCACGTTTGAAGTGTGCACATAAGCCTTTTGGGGTACTATTTGCATAAAATAATTTTACACTTATCTAAAATGTCTCCGTTCTGAGGAAGCCTTTAAAGAGTAATATTCAGATGAGCTTAAAGCTCCAAAACTTCCTTTAAGTTTTGTGTATCTTTTTCAGGTTCCTTGAATTTCTCCTTGTTTTCCATAATAGCTAACATTTCTTTGATTATAAACTCGCTAGTTAATACGTTTCTTCTAAAACTTACAAAGAAAATTAATGCTTCCAGTGTACTACTGTCACGCAGAAGTCTTTCGAAATACCCCACGCATAAGGTATACTTCCTTGGCACCCATTCTTCTTTGGGGTGACAGTATTAGCCAACTGCAAGTACCGGTGGCATGAATTCTAACCCTACTCGTTTCAAGTTTCCCGTTGAAATGTTTTATGTTTTTCTTCAATTCAGAATTCTATGTCAAGGTTTCATTAAAAGTAATTATGGTATTCTAGGATATAACTTTAGCGTTTCAGGTGTATGTTTTAAGATTTAATGTTTACTATTTGCTTACATATATGTTGTTCTCCGTATCTTACTCGAGTACAGCTCCTCTTAGATGGTAGTATCCATGTTTGTAACAGTAAAAGTAGTCTTTATAAATGTCTAAGCAAACAATAGGAGCAAATGCGATGAAAAATATACACAGATTAACCATTTTAAACTTAATTATTTTTTCTAATTGCGCTTTCTCAAAATATATCTTTCCAAATTTCGTTCTCAAGTAGCATTATATTATTTTACTTTCAGAATTATTTAATTTGCCAAATATCTTACTATTCAGTTACTTTAATTGTAGTTTATAGAATTTTAGTAAAACCACCAAGAAGGTACTGGATATATGGGGGAAGATAAATTCTTGAGTACAGAATAATGCTATAACATTAGGATTTCAGAAAAACTAATTTAGGCTATGCATATCCGTTAACGCGAATGTTTATAACAAATTTCCTAAAGAGTGTCTTGACGGGTAAGCTGTAATAAACCTTTATGTTTAGCCATTTCGGGGATTGCACGCAATTGAAACCAATAATAGAAATGTTAAATTCACTTAATGCGGACTACTGCAAACGTTGCTGTTGAGGACCTAAATCAATGTCAGCCAAACTGAGTGTTTTGTGTCGTCATTAATTGGTCTCTTCTTGCTCCTGGCTCTCAACTAGAAGCTCTGAGAGATGTTCGGAGCAGTCGAGGCAAGGGAAAGACGAAGATACTATTAGCGAAGGACTAGCGGGGGGGGCGTAATTGTAAGTGGTTGTAAGGTTCTAAGTCTGCCCTTCCCTTCCCTCTATACCTGCAATCCATGCCTACGAATCTTCGAAACTGTTAGATTGTGATACGTCACACGTAATTGAGTTGCCTGATTGACTAAACCAATTTCCCTATTGCTATTATCGCTGCCCCTACACTATTCACCTCTGTGGTGTGAGGACCCACTTTCGGATCTCGATTTGGGTGGAGATAAGGCTTTTCCCTTATTCTCCCAAGACGACTTTCGAGTAACTCCAGGACAATAGATTCCAGACTCATTTGAAGATTATTGCTTTCACTTCATGCACCGCCTTTACACATCCTAATTATAAAAATGGACGTAAACATTTATAAAAAAAGCTTCACAAACTTGCAATATCCCATCTAGCCTCTTATTTTATGACTTAACTAACGCTATACATTTCACAGTATAGGATATAGTGTTTGTAATTATAAAGTTCTATCTACGCATCAAAATAAACAAAGTGTTGCAGTGTAATACAAACTGTTACATGTTTGTCTTATTTTTGATTAGTTGCAGCTGAATTAAAGAATTTTTGCTCCTGAAAGTAAACCACTTGCCAAACCAGGCGATTGGAGAAACGATGCGAAGTGGTGCGTCAGCAAATCAGCCTAATTTCCAAACTCAGATAACTCCCTCTTCTCTTCCTCCATTGGTTTGCATGCTTTGATTTAGAAATATCTGACGGAATGCTGCATTGATCCGCTGTCAAGAACAAGGGCAGCATTTGTTACAGATGTAGCAAGAGTCATAATGGAAATAAACAAGAATACCTGTGGTATTTAGAATCGATTTCAATAAGGATTTATTCATCATACAAGCAAATTCAAAGAGTGCATCCGATTAAAACTCAGGCTTCAAAGGTCATAGGGCCTTGACGCTTCGACAAAAAACATTTAATTGATTTATTTCTTATTTTTAAAATTATCAATGTCACATTTACATTGCTTTTTCCCCCCATTATCGTTTGTATTTATAGAACTTCTATAGGAGAGTTCTTGAAAAAGCTTATTCTTTACCTTCCCCAAGTTGAATTTGATAAACTTTTGCATTATTAAAATGCAGTATTTGTACGTATATAGCAATAGTCAGATGCTTAAAAGTGCATCGCTATATACTGGCCTTGAAATTCCACGCTCTTTGCATGAAATCCTGTAAAACGACTGAATAGTGACAGTATTTTAAAAGGAGTGAGAATATAATAAAACATTCAAGCCCATCATAATGGATATCTCGGATGGCACAAAGAAATTGTGTGTTTTAAAGAGATTAACAATCTTTGTGTAGAACGTTTTATCTATTTCTTATGGTTTATTTTTTATATAAAATTATACAAGATTCCTTTCGAAATGAATAGGACTACACAGGCTATTACTATAAAATTCAGAATATACATTTTATTTGGCATGTAAGTTTATTAAAGCCATTTTTAGAAAATAAGAGAAATCGAAAAATTTTCGCATCTAAAGGGTAATTTGCAGTGAGAGGATTTTCTTACCATATTTCGTATCGCATGTTTGGATGATATGAACTTAAATACCAATTTAGCCAATTATACGACATTTCGTTTTTGAGTTATACTGTTCACACACACACGCAACACTTTCTAAAAGTGGCTCAAAACATGTATTTCCTTTGGATTTACGGTATCGAATTTTTGGATGAAATGCAGATAAATTATAAACAAATTAACTAATTTTTTGGCAAAATAATGGTATATTTTTGCTTATTTCCCCTACTTGAGTGAGTTACAGGTGCCAAAAATCAAAAGAAAACTGTCAATGCGAGTGTAAAAGTTAAAGAGTGTTGTCTGTAAATAATAATTTGGCTTCACCGTTCTCTTAAGTAAGGGTAAAGCGATATAAAATAGCGCCCAATTTCTTTCATCGCAATCATACGGTTGGCAAATTCATTTACCTCACTTTTTTCGGATTCAGACAATGACAGAGTGAAGTTAAGGTGCAGTTTGTAATTCCCGCAACCTCGACAGGTTTTCTGCGCATAAAGTTGTACTTCTCAATTAGCGAAATGACATTCCGGATACCCCAAAGTGCCGATTTCTTTTTAACATGTCAAAAAGCTAAGGTTGCAGCAATGACGTCGCCAAACAAGTGATTTATCGCGTGCGACATGTTTTAACTTCTTCTCCATCTCTTTCTTGAGCTGTTAGTGGGACCTGTAAATCAAATTCTACATGGCGGTTGTGCGAGCTGAGGAGGAACAAGAGAGATCGTGGAATCTGTCGCTCACGCAGTTTGATTCATAAATCAGGCAGTTGTCAGGTTAGGAATCCGGTCGGTCGGGCCGCATCACAGTGACGGACAGATCCCACCTCCACTGCAGAATCTGTACCTGCAGTTAGGCTAATTTGCATGCATGCAATGATCCCCTGCTTGCATCGGGAGTTTTCGGCAGTGCTGCAGTGCATTCCTCTGCAACGAAACCTGCGGTCATCGGCACCTCGTGCAAATGTGTGCTTTCGTCAAGGGCGGGTAAGAAACATTACTGTGTAGCAGATAATTACGATTTCTACAAGAGAACTATCAATGTCTAATTACATATATGCCTTACGTGTTACCTCCACATCAATTTCTCTACTCATCCTCCTAAAAACTATTCTTACAAAAGCTTGTTATTCTAGCTACTTGTCGTTAATCCAGATAAACTTTCAATTCACACTCACACATTCCTTGTTCGATGCAGTAGGTAAACCGACAGTCAACCTTTTAAAGAACGTGTCGCCATATGATGGGTTTGAAATTCCATGCTCTTTGCATGACCACGAAAAAAAAATACAAATAACGACTTTTCGTTTGAGAAAAGCATAAGTATTTGAAAATTCAAGCCAATAAAAGTAATATCTCGGAAATGGATAACTCTACAATAAAAAGAAAAAGGATTTGACATATTGTGTGCTTTAACTATATCCACATGTTTGTGTATTACGATTTTGTTATCTCTTTTGGCTTACCAGTTATGCAAAAGTCATCGAAAAACGAAGAGAGCTTAAGAGACTGTTCCCAGAAAATTGATATACATTTCATTTTTCATGAGAATACCTTAAATATATGGTATTTTAATCAACATGTTAGAGCCATTTTTGAGAAAATCCAATTTTTCGAAAGGCTTTCCTTGTAATAGTAGTTTGAGATGGGGGATTTTCTCCAAAATATTTGCACTGCATCCTTGGAAGATGCTGAACTTAAATATCAAATTTGGTATTTAACCATCTATTTATTTTTTAGTTATGCTGGTCACAGACCAAGTAAAAGTGTTCTTTTTGGGAGGGGATTCAGGGAGTCTCTAAATGTGTACAACAGGTGAAATTACGGCATCAGCTTTTGGGTGAAGTACAAATACTCCCTTTTATTACTATATGTACTAGTACAAAAAATAAAAATTCTTACGAATGACAATTTTTCTCTCTTAATTATGCATAACACGAACAATAATTACTTTCAAAACATGGCAAGTGATGTAAAATCATAGCGCTTATAACCAAGTTTCTTATTGTTGAATCAGATATGGTAGTTGTTCGAGAATTCAATATGATTTAACCACAACAGAAAGTCAAGAAAGCAGGGAGCTAGGGAGAGGATCAATAATGATCTTGGAATCTTGAATACTAACGAGGCAGTTGTGAGTTATAAGATCATTGCTCCTCCTCCCCTTTTTCCTCTCTCCGCTTCCAGAGTTTAACAGTTTGCACTTATTTTAGTATGGTAAATAATGAGTTTACTTATCCAGTAGTAGTCATGCTCGTTAACGCAGCAGTTTGCAACTAGATGTTTGCTACTTCGATTCCCGCCTCCGGCATAGGTGGTTTTTAATGTCTACCATCGTTGTATTAGTGCCTCGAGTGGCTCAATCTCGGAATAGATTATAACGTTTACACAAAGTGCATTATGTGTATTTCTGTTAGTTTTCATACAAGCACCGACATGCTGGAGAAAACACTACTTCTGTACCCATTGCAATTTCATATGATCCCCCTTTATAGTATTCACGTAGAACGCTATCTTTTATTCCCAATTAACTATAAATAATCTCAAATTAAGTAACATGGATACACGATACGGAAAACAAAACACTACTGTTTCACATATCGTAAGCCATGTTTCGTTAATGAATCGATGCGAAAATAAATAAGAATCGCATAAGATGCTTTAAGAAGTTACATAATAGTTGAACATCGAATATTCGAAAATAACTAATGATGAAAAAAGCTGTTTGAGTTAAATTTTATATTTCAAATATCTTATATGTTTCATGTATTACCTGTTTTTATATTTCTTAAGGTTTGTTAGCGGTACAAAATTAGACAAAGTTTATTCAAACTGAAAGAGGCGTAATATGCTCTCAGCAATTATTCAGACTACACACTTTATTAGCCATACAATTTTCTTGAAAATATTCACCTGGCATACTTAAATAGTGTCTGATACAAATATGAAACGTGATAATCATTTGACCTTTCGTTTTTGAGTTATACTCTTTATGCGCGAGCGGGCGCGCGCGCGCGCGCGCGCACACACACACACACACACACACACAGACGGACCTGTTTCTAAAACTGTTTTTTTGTGGGTTCAATGGAGCTCAAAACGTGGTTTTTGGTGAACTCCCTCTATTGAATTTATGGCTGGAATACAATACGTTGTCTGTTTATATAAATCAATGGTAGACAAAGCAAAAATGGAGTTATTGCTGCTTCCTTATAAATGATGGAGCTTTGTTTTTAATTGTGCCAATTTCAGAAAGTGTGCAGATGGGGGGTATGGGCTCAGCATGAGAGAAACCATAATTACTGGCGGAAAGGCAAAGACAAAATACTAGCAAAATGACGTATTGGGGCAAATGAACGCTTTCGATACTTTGGACATAGGTACCATAACTAGTAACACGAACTGTTGTGCACAGGTGAACAGAAATAACAAAAGCTTTTAATATAAAACGAAGCATTTTCCATTGGCTCTGGAAGGAATAATAACTAAGGAAAGTATTTGAGAAGCCCTTTGTGTGCATTATATAATGTGGAAACTTTGATGTTGTAACGAAGTGAGGAAGCCCATAGGCCATAGTGGATCTTTGTGGTTCCACGTGACCCATGGGAGGAAGGAATGAAAAGGCGACCGGAAGGGCGAGCAGGTCCGGACGACGAGGGAGTTCCGGATGTAGACGATATATTCTCAGAAAGTCCGCAGCAGTCCCGTCAAGAGCCAGGGACAAATCTTTCCATAGCGCAATTTTCACCGTCCTGCCGCAACATATCAATCGCCGTCGCCTGGTCCTAAAATCCTGAAATAAATGAAATGAAATAATGGGGACAGGAGAGTCGTGTTAGAAGGGGAACCACCCCAGCATTCGCCCATCGACCCGAAGAAACCAGGAACAAATCCATGGTCAGAATGGAAGTGAACCTGGGACCTTCCGAGTGCGAGCCGCACACGTGGAGCCTTCTCGCAGAAACGGAGGAGCAAAATAAGTAAGGAAGTGAGGCAATAGAAATCCAACGCTGAAACTGATAAGGCAGAAAAAGAGACAATGACCGAGATGAACGATAAGAAACTGCAGAAAGAAGAAAAGATTCGGGGGGGGGACTTACACATGGTTCATATGATAGGCTAATAGAAAATTGGGAAAAGGGAAGAATTGAGAGCGTAAGTTTATAGTGAATTATTTGTCCTTGGCCATAAAATAAATGTGAATGGTTGATTGAGTGATATTCACTAATAGGACTAAAAGAAACATAATTTATCTGGTATACACTGACTAAACCAACGGTCAACATACAGTGACCATTGTGATTTTATCAAGAAAAGCGACGATAAACACTAAAAATATGTTTTAAATTATATTCAGTATGTTGAGTAACCTTGGTCTAGTTCTTTTACTTGTAACATTATGGTCTTCTCTTGTTCTTCTCTGCTTCATTAATGCATTTCGTTCCTTTTGAACACATTTTCCAAAATGGATTCCAAAATGTATTATCGGTTTGCTTTATGCTAATTTATTCCCTTATCCGTGTGAACATTCATTTTAATCAATTTAGTTTTAGTATTTGTGGTACATTAATAAAATTTGTAACCTCTAGAGTCAAGAACATTGCATGATTAACCTTGCAAAGCCTCCCACCTTGGGCCTTGGGTTCGATCCCAAGTGCCCCTATATTGTGGGGTTGTGGTGGACAAAGCGGCGTTCTGGGAGTATTTTCTCCGGGTTATTTGGTTTTCCCCGCAATTGCTCCATAATCACCTTTCCTTTAATCCATTTCACCTTCATTTCATATCATCTTCTTCCTCACACTCATACCTGGCTATGGGTCGATCCCCCCTTCCGGGTTCTTCATTCTATGATTCATTCTGCTCCTCGACAGGCCTCTGACCCTAGAAATAGGTGTAAGTCCTAGGGGTGAAAGTCCTACCTACGAGGAGGGTAAGCCGACTACTAAAGAAATAAATATCTAAATATACCTGCATTTTTTGGAGAAAAATGATAATATAGTGAGAAAATTGGAATAATCGTTTTAAAATGTCTCAGATATAATTCTTTAAGCTGTTATTTTGGGATTCAGGATCTGTCACATCTGTCACAAGTGTTTTTCATAGAGATGCTATATCTTGAGCACGTTATCTTTATAACCTCTCCTTTCTTAAAGGCAAGGACAGGTTATAAAGATTTCTGCATACGTCACTTTTGACACGCACCATCTTCATCAAGTACTGCTGCAGTAAGTGGTAATAGCAACAAGGGGACAATCAGCATGAAGGGGGGGGGGAGAGGACGTGACTCTTTGAGGGGCAGCTACAATAAGGGGCTATGATACGCTTGTAACCGCCTCTCAGACAACAAAATTGCCTTACGGTGTCTTCCTGTTCCTTGCGAATTGCCAACAACTGTGTCTCTGTCATCAGGAATCGTGTCCAATTTTTTAACGGATTAAGCATTTTAAATGTAAGACGGAGGGCAATGAAGTCAGGAATTTATTTAGCGTAGCAAATTCACTTTTAAAAAAAAATCTGATGTGTTACACTCACATGACTTTCTCTACTCTTGTACAAACTATTTTTACAAACGTTTATTCTCCATATGCTTCATGTCAATCGAGATATCGAGATGTTAATCTTATTGTTAATATAAGGGGAATATGGTAGGCTTTAAGCTATAGTCAAATATTTTAAGAGCTGGTTGCTATGTGGAGTATTCCATTCTCTTTGCATTACCAGGACAAAGTATTGGAAAATTTAAGTGAATAACAAGCAATATCTCGAAAACGGTTCACTCAACAAAAAAAACAACAAAAAAAACAACAACAAAATGTATATTGTCGTGACCTCTAAACAACTCGCTCAATGGGAGGTAGGCGACTCGCTAATAAGGTACCAGGAAGTCACAATTTGACATAAATTGTGTATTTTAACGCGATCTACACTTTTTGTGTAGTAAAATTTTGTCTATCTCTTATGGTTTACCAGTTGTGCAAAAGTCGTTCACAATGAAGAATACTTTTGGAGACATTTCCAGAAAATTCGAGATATACATTTCATTTGTCATGAAAATATCTTAAATATATGATATTTTAATCAAAATCGTTAACCATTTTTGAGAAAATTAAAATTTTCGAAAAATGTTCCATGTAAAGGTAATATGGGGTGGGAAGATTTTCTTGAATACCTTCGTGTCGCATCTCTGGAAGATACTGAACGTAAATACCAAGTTTGGTGTTTATCCGACTGTTCGTTTCTGAGTTATGCTGTTCACAGACACACACACACACACGCACACACACACACACAGAAACACACGGACATGTTTCCAAAAATGCTTTTTTTGGATTCAGGGGGTCTCAAAACATGTATTTCCGGTGAAATCTCGGTATCGAAGTTTTGGGTGGAATACAATACTTCCCCTACTTACTATACGCAGTAGAGAAAGTAATAAGAGCAAGCGTCATACATTTCAAGTCAGAGAGGAGGCATCAATAATTCAGGTACTGATAAACAGAGTTTTTAAAATTAATATCTGCGTGGTTTCTGGGGTTTACTTTCTTTAAAGTTTTGCTTTCCAATGTCAAAGAAATAATTAGAGACGATCAATAGTCTTCCATAATTGAGAACATTTCTAAATTTATCCTGTTATGTAATCTTATGCTTCTTTTTCTTTAACAAACTACCCTCCTCTTTGTAGGACTTACACCCCCCAAGGACTTACATGCTAATGCTTTGGGTCAGTAGTCTCTCTAGGAGCAGGCGAACTCTGTATCATAGTAGAAACAGGATGGGTGATTAGCCCAATGTCTGGTGTGTCGGTGAAGAAGAAGGAAACGAAATGTAGTGATGAAAGAGATGATAGGAAATTTCGCGGATCAAGTTATCCAACCCAGCATTCGCTAGCGACCGAGGAAAATCGCGAGGAAACCTTCTGTCAGGTTGGTCGACCGGGACCTCCCGAATGCTAGTCGCACGCGCTACCGTCGCGCCACCTTCTCGGTTAGGCTGTTTACGTGACAAATAAAGTGCATATCTTGATTTTTCCGGAAATTGCCTGCAAATCTCTCTTCATTAGGAAGAAATTTCGTATAATTATATATGGAGTAAACCATAAGAAATAGACAAAAACATACTGAAAATAGTAAGTATCTTTAAAACACACAATTTAATTCAAATAACATTTGTATGACTTTAGCCATTTCCGAGATATCCGTTATTATTGGTTCGATTTTTTCAATACTTTGTAATTTTGTAAAAGTGCTGTCGTTATTCAGTTATTTGTCACGAAGTCATGACAATAATATGGAATTTCAAGGCCAGCATATACCGTCCCAATTTTAAACAGTTGACTGTCGATTCAGTTTCTTCTATTCATATACACTTCCAACAAAGTGTGTGATGAGACTATTTCTGTAAAGATTTATCTCAATTAACTGAAATAGATAGAAGATTAAGTTTGCGTAAGGTTAGTATGTAGAAGTTATATAAAAATAAAACGTTAGTCGTTTGGGTGTAATATCAGTTATTTGTGTTGCTATTCCGAATAGTTATTTGGCAGATAACCAGTAAAAATCCTCCAGTAAAGAGTTATGAGCCTCCATAAGTAAACTATCCTTAATTTTTATAATTTCCATATAGACACTTCTCTTTCAGATTTTTGTAAAATAATAAAGCTTTCGTGTCATTTCTTTGACGTATAAGTAACTTTCCTCAAAATGTAAGATCTATTAGACACCTGTATTCTCGTAAAACACCTATTGGATGGATTGTGAAGCACCGATCCAGGAATTGGGATATTATACCTACGCAGCATGAGGGTGCGCCCCGAGAGGGACGGATGAGGTGAAGGGAGACACCGGGCAGCCGGAACCACGAGTGATGGTACAGCAATGACAGGGTCCCTACATTTTCCGTACTGAGACGCCCGGGCATCAGACAGGCAGACTGGAGATTCCGTCCACACAGGGTCCAACGACCCCCCCCCCTAAAGGGTGATCCTTATATCCCGGCAACCAGCCGAAGGATGAGGGACGAAGAACGTTCAAGAGATCATCCTTTTCCTCCTGCCATGCTGCACCAAAACACCATCCTAACACTTCCAACCTTGAAACACACCAAATAGCATATGCCTGATGGCCCAGGAAAACCACGAAAAAATCCATGGGTCAGAGTGGGCAGTCACCGGAACCTCCCGAATGCGGGCCACAGACGTTATCGCCTGAGCCATCCCGCTCACTAGCAGCTATTGTAATACAGCTGGATAGGTTATTCCATCGTTGTCCCTCAAGTATGTTGCAGGAGTAGAGAAGCTCGCTTTCCAACCTGCAGCTTTATCACTGCAGTTTGCAGTATATAGGGGCACCTTTACCTAAATTGTAAATGCTAACTTTTCGCCAAGAAAACATTGTCAGAGAGCAAAACTGATAGTTTTTTTTTTGCTGCTACTTTTAGATATCCCATTGAACATATGCATTAATTTCTTCTGAGAACGAAATTTTAAGACATGAAATAGATGTTGAGGATGGAAACATTGGAGATGTCGCGTCACCGCTTGTTGAATACAATCTGATACAAAAATCGTAAGATCCTTTATAAAGAAAGTTTTTCTTACATGAAAAAGCCGAGAAGAATATGAAGAATACGTTGAAGTTTATGCCTGGTCTTCATAAGTAAGTCACAACGCTAGTCATGGTTTGGATAAAATAAAAAAACAAATAATAATTACAGAAGATTTAACATATTTTAAAGCAAAACCCTGAAAAGAAAGAAACATTTATACAGCAATAAATAAATATATTTTTAAAAACTAATAACTAGTCCTATTCTTTTGAATTATGCAATTTTTAAGGTTACTTTCTTAGTTGGGCTACCCTTTTCTTATGTAGGGCTTAAATCCCCTAGTATGAACATTTAACATATTG
Organism: Deroplatys truncata; assembly: GCA_030765065.1. NCBI lineage: Eukaryota > Metazoa > Arthropoda > Insecta > Mantodea > Mantidae > Deroplatys > Deroplatys truncata. The sequence goes on from CM060980.1 coordinate 100,376,449, forward strand.
TAAAGTAATTATCACATGCAATTCAAACTTTGTACAGCAATTGTCTATTTCATAAGAAAAGTATATACACATTTGAATCTAAATAACTTCAAAATTATAGAAATGGTAAGGCTGGGAAATGAAATATGGCACAGAAGTTCGAATACTGTGATTTTACTTCACTTCAAGATGTAAAATCCATCCTTCATCCATAATATGATAAAAGCATATCTTAAAACAAAAAAGATTGTCTGTCATGACTTTTTAAGTAACCCTTTTAGAAACTTTCTGATTTCCGCTATTGCTACCCGGAATAGATTATGCTGTGTAAGTAGGAAAAGAAAACAACATTGTTAATATATTCGACTACCATTTTGGCGTCTTTAATAATGCATTTTATCCGAGTTCTATTTGCTCTTTCTTTTGTGAAAATATTATTTTCCAGTGAAGAAGAATTTAACAGCTAAACGTTGGTCACCATACTAATCCTAGCGAACTTTATTTTTTAAATAATTTATTATTCCGTTGAGTGTTGTGCCTGTAGACTTCCAACCTGCAACGTAAGTTTCTCATATGCGGGTTGATGAAGTGTTTCTCTCCCTAGAGAATCTTGTTCAACTCCACCAATTAATTTCACAAGGCAGAGTTACACGGACAGTGGGCACACGTATTTTATGAGACTGGCTGCTTCACGTGTCTGCTACCTAACAATATGCTGTTTGTCTGTCGTTGCTGTATTATATAGTAGCTTTGTTTCACAGAAACGTGAATTCTAAATGACAAGAGTAGGTGTTTTAGGAAACGTTAGATCTTTTTTGTTTGGCTTAGTTCGGCTATTCATCTAAATGTGGCTTCTGTAATCGCATTTAAGCTGTAAAAGAAAGAATGATAGACTATGTCTAGATCAAATACACGAAAAGGACGGCAAATGTATGGTGATTGAATCACAAGCTTCAATAATAAATAAGAAAACTTTAAAGAACATAATGCTGGCTGTAATGTTCGAGTAATATTTTTCTGACTTAATTACCTATGAATGTTTTAGTAATCTTTATGATTTTTATATTTTCATTATTTAATGAATTTGACGTTCTGACCGAGATTTATAAGCTACAAAAGGATAATCGATAGGTTCAAGGGGAAACCAATCTAAATAAAATAAAAAGGACAGCAACGTGATGACTCCGAGTCATAAAGCAGTTTTCGCCGTACTGCATGTGAGCGAATATACTACTTAAGGAGAAATAGAAATGCATCGTGGACTCTTTGTGATTCTAGAGTGACTCCTAGGAGATCAACATCGCGATGATGTGCGTTAGCAAGGCACATCAAGGCAAGTTAAGGATGAACATCAGGATTGATGCCGGCTAGCTCTGCCTCAGTTACCCGCAACCTGGGTGTTCCGGTGTACACGAGACACTCCAAGGAAAAAGGGGGTCCAGCAGTCTCGCCAAGCGCGGGAGGAGGCGGTTAAATCTTTCCAGAGCACAAATTTCACCGTCCTGCCGTAACACACCAGTCGCCGTCGCCTGCTTCTACAACCCTGAAACAGATGAAAGGAAATGTTGGAGGCAGGAAATGATGGACGGGAAATTCATGAAAGAAGAGGAACCATCCCACCATTCGCCTACCGGCCCGAGGAAACCACGAAAATGTCCGGTCAGAGTGCCTGCGGGAATCGAACTCGGCATCTCCCGAATGCGGCCCTCACACGTTACTGCGGAGGCATCTCACTCGATCAGAAAAGTAGGAAACCAATTAGAAGAAATATAAGTTCATCTGATAAGTTGTGTCTAAGTATTTGAGAATGTTAGTGTTTTATAAAAAAATAAGTGGAAAGAAACGTAAAGCATTCTTAAATGATTCTGATTTATCTGCAAAAGTTTATCGGTTTATCGAGTTAAAGTAATTAAATATTACCTGAAGCATTGTCGGTGTTTATTATTATCATTTTACAGAAAAGTAGTCCTTTGCCAAGATCAAGCTTTCCTCAGAGAACCACAAGCAACTAATCCAAAGCTTGGTTGTTGACAAAGAATATAGTTGTTGATTTTCTTGTGAGATTATAAATTAGTTCTACGTGTAACTTTAATCCAAACCAAAACGGAAAATATGTAGCTCAAAAGTGGACGATACAAATGCATTTAATGAAGCAACTTCGCTTTAGTTAACTCTTTTTGGAGAGTTCGAGCTCGTTTGCGATGTACAATGTTAGAGACGCATGCATTTAAGTCGACCTTCCTACAAATTGGCAGACATTTTAACAATTTAGTTTTCTTTTATAAGTAATGGTCTTATAATAAAGCAAAGTTGCTATATATTTAATGTTATGCAAATATCACATATAGCGCTGAATAGTGCGTTGCTAACAAGAAAGCATAAATTAGATATTAAGGAACAGTTAAGAAATGTTTCTGAGAGGGTACTGGTTATTTTCCAGGAGGACTTAGCACCACGGCGATGCTGAAAGTTCAGCTGACAGATGTGAATGACAACCAGCCGATCTTCTACCCACGAGAGTACAACGTATCGCTTCGAGACGGTGGCTCAACATCGCCATCCTCGCCAGTGGTAGTGGTCGTGGCCACGGACAGAGATTCGGGTCGCTACGGCTCCATCACATATCGCATCGTGGCCGGCAACGACGCCGGTCTCTTTCGCATCGACCGTAACTCTGGCGAGATCTTCGTGACGAGACCTTCATTGCTGTCCACCCGCACGTCGCCTTACCATCATCTCAACATCACGGCGACTGACGGCGGAGGTCTCAGATCCTACCAAGATGCTGAGGTCTTCATCAGCGTCACCGACTCGGCACAAAGACCTCCAATCTTCGAGAGATCGCGATACACGTTTGCTGTCAAGGAAGATGTTGGCAAGAATACCATCGTCGGCTCTGTCAAGGCAACTAGCATCGATACTGGTGAGTAAATGTTGCTTCTTTTGTTGGGAAGTGCAGTTGCTTGCATGCTTTGTTTTCTCTGTATCATACAAGCAACATCATGGCACTCGATAGGCCACACCCTAGTTCGTTTTGGGTCACATTCATGTAGCTAAATTCATCACTATGTGCAGTTCACCCCCATATAATACTAGTAATAATAATAATAATAATAATAATAATAATAATCTACGGCGCAGCATTCCACAAAGGGTCGACTATAAACCGACACCGGGGGGGGGAGGTGCTACGCCCACATGCACACGGCAGAAATAGGCGTTCATACATCGCTACGGGAAGAAGATGCGGTCAGCACTACGCATCCGCTAGCTGGATTATCGATTTTCATGACCCACAGGTCATGACTACCAGTTGTAACTTCTCATATTTGTCACGATGCAGAGTGGGCACCTATACTGTACATGGAACTGCAGCCGAAAATGCTCTGCAACTCACTACATCACCATAAGACTACCTCCACCCTAGGAGTTTATTTTGTTTAGACAATGTCGGATTTACTCAAAGACTGCATAAAATATATTTGAAATTGCTGAAAATGAAAATATAATGATTGAATATTATTCGGGAAAGCGTATTCTTTGATTTGCATAGACTATTTTTGGGACCTATACTTATTACACAAGGCAGAACGCTGGTACCATAGAGAAACCTGCGAGAAAGTTCGAAAACACCATCCAAGTGGCTCTATACTGCTCCTTTGAGTGTACATTTACTTCAGCGTTAATTTTTATTTTTGTATAGTCATTTATATACTTCCACTTATTAATTCAGAAAGATTTTATAGAAAAAAATCGACTTATTACCATATAATTATTTTTGAATTGACCCACTCTTTAGACTTAGAAGTGACATTTATCACAAACCTCTATTTGTTAGCTGTGGAAATTTTCAGAAAAATAAGTATCACCAAAATAAGTTTATGACAACTAAGCTCGTACCAGAGTCGCTGGAGTATCACAGGTTCTCCTTTGCAGGCCACTAAATCTAGTGGTACGAGAACGTAGGATTTAAGGATATCTGTAATCGAAACCCGAGATAGGACCCAGAAAACCAGCGTTCATCTCAATACGCTAACCAGTTCAGCAGAAATATGTGCATAATATGACGCAATTACTCTCCTGTTCCTCTAAAAAAACTTAAAATGTCTTTAGTTGAAGCTTTTGAAGACCTACAGCGATTCTTTCCTTATGTAAAGTAGTTGAGATTATGCAAGTGTCAAACTCATTTCAGAATTATCAAATCATATTCTCACGGCTAAAACATATCTGACCTGGTTGTTGCAGGATGAGTTTTAAACATTTCATTTAGGAGCACGCATTTAAGTAGTTATATACTTACTTAGCTTGTTTACTTAAATAATATCAGAGAGGGAACTTTATGGGTTTTTAGTTCTGTAGTGCGCAGATACGCGGTTTGCAGACATCCCAGGCGTAAAGGAGTGTTGGCAGTGAAATTGCTTGCGTTTATAAAATATGTTTCGTTATGAACTCTTAATCTCGTTATAATCTTTTTGGGCAGCTGTGATCCTTTTTACTTTTACACGAAATTTGGTATGACTTCAAGCTTTACCTACTTGAAAAATGGATGAACATTTCTTGCTATAATATTAGCACATTTAAGGCTCTCTAGGGACATTTTCTGCATTCAGAAACTTGTACAACAGTGTCTGCCATTTCTTCAGTTGATTTTATTCTTAGCACTAAGCCATACCGTAAAAGAACATTTATTCTTTATACGTATATCTTCAAATGACTTTCATTTTCTAAACTTGATTGCTTAATCTAAGAAATACATGTAACACAATCAGGTTATGAACTTTGCAAGCGACTGATTACTATTGAAGCATTTAAATATCAACCCTTCACATATTTTATTTACCCCCCGCCCTTTTCATCCTCCTCAGCTTTAACTTAAGCAAACATCACCATGTTTTCATTTAAAATCAGTGACACCTTCCTAAACCACTGAAACTTGTAAAACATTGAGGCTTTCATTCATCGTGCTGCAAACCAAAGACGTTAAGGTGTGGTTGGCCATCTGATTTACTATTTGTGGTTTGAGATCTTAGTTTCTTCATATTGGCATGAGAGAACATGGTGTAAATCAAGGCCAAATGTCAAACGGAACTTTCCTTGTTTGTTTTGGTTTGCTAATTTTATATGTCATAAAGATGTCGGGTATTTGTTGGAGAGGGGACTGTAAGCGATACTCCGAACCAAAGGAACAGCTTTCGGCGCACTGACTTGAATAGAGTAATGACCTCCCTGATAGTCGGCGAATATAGATTGCTTTTGAATGTGTTTAAAGTGTTCATTATATACTACAGGAATAATTTACTAAACTTTATTAGACAGGGTGTCTCAAAGAAATAATACACAACTTCAGGAATTAATTTGTTATATGTGGAAGCTAAATATGGTTTATACCAGCGTGTGTTTGTGAGTTAAAATGTTCAACTACAATCTTAAGAATACATTATTTTATCCCGAAATAGTTTTTGTCAGAAATCATACTTCTTAATTTGGGGGCAACAGTGTGATTATTGTAGTACTACGCTATTTGAGAACTGTTGAGACTGTGTACTCGAATCAACTTAGGGAAGTTTAGGAAACTACCCAGGTTGTCACTTGTGAAGACTGAGAAGAATCTGGAAGAAGCCCGTCAGAAAGAATCGTCCCAGCGGGATTTGAACCGCCATTTTCAGGAATTGGTGGCTTCAAAACTTCGGCTACCCATGTCGGTGATAACTTGGATGTTTCCGTGCTCATTCGTTGTTGAGTGAATTTTCATGTACGATAGCACGTCTGCATATTTTAGTCATATTATTCTCACATCTAAACTCATTGATGTTTTGGTTTTGCTGCTTCTTTCGTGAACTCTCAGTCGAATCATGAGAAATGAGATAGTAATATGAAACATACTGGAGAATTATTGAACTCCAGTGAACTCACACTGGTGCATAATTGGGCTACAGCAACCTAATTATATATTGTAGAACAGTGATGGTGCTTACTTTACGCAGAGGGGTTCCCTCTATATTTATCCACACAGTCTTTGAAGGGTTAACAGCTCTAATGACAACGCTTGTAGTCCAATTATATATTCAAGACCACCAAACTGTGATATGGAGCATGATTTGCTGAAGAACCTATCTGGCGATACAACCGTCGAATAACTTTCATTTCAGTGAACCCGAGCTCATTTGGGCAGCATTCCACACAATTCATTCACTATCTGTGCAGACTTCGGTTGTTAAACAAATATTCTTTAAACATCTTCTTCTTCTTCTTCTTCTACTACTACTACTACTACTACTACTACTACTAATAATAATAATAATAATGATAATAATAATAATAATCAACCTACTAAATAAGCACGAGTAAGAATGTTTATCATCCCTCCTTAAGAGCTATAAATGCTTTTGTACTCTTATAGAAGATTTAGGAAAGTAGTTCGCAATAACACTGTTAGGAAAAACCATTAAATACTAACAGCACAGAAAATATGCATTCAATAATAAATTGCCTTACTGGTTCCAATTTTTATGAAATGTAACGCCGTTTCGATGTAGTTTATCTGAGCTTCTTATATCTATAATGGCAATCACTGGAACAGTTTTTTACCGCCATTCAATTGTTTTCCACAACTAAATAGCACGTGGAAAAACAGGATAGGTCTTTGTTCGGGTCACCTAACGGAGCGTTGGCTCCCCATACAGGATTTATTGAAATCGTGATCTTTCCTGGTACTGAAGGAAGTAGGTGGAAACTAAAATGCGAAACCAAAATATTTCTTTCCTCCTTCATGCTGCCCTTGGATAACATCTCTGCTTCACCGCCTTGTTCTTGCAGTTGATTATTTATATAAATAATAGCAGAGTAACTTGTTTTGTATCTGTGTCAACTAACACAAATCTTCTCAACAAAGTAATGCATTTTAGCGCGAGCTTTTAATTGTTCGATTGTATTCTTAGTTCATTATTTTATATAAATGGAATGCTTAAATTATCACTTTGAACGTGTTATGAATACGCGTGTTTGGAACTAGATAACGCCACTTGCTTCATTATGCCTACAGAACAGCTTTGGGTATATACTAAAATTGTCTTTAGGGTTCTTGCTGATAACTGTGTTGGGTCCTACATCTTACAAATTTAAAAAACAGCCAATAAACCAATATGTTTAAACTTCATGTGCATGAACTTAACTTATAGGGTTCACAAAGGCTATAAAGTTGTTCAAATGTGTAGCAAAAAGGTTGATAGATAATTGGTCATTTCTATTTCCATAAATACACTACGTGATCAAAAGTATCCGGACACCTGGCTGAAAATGACGTACAAGTTCGGTAATGCTGGAAGTCAATATGGTGTTGGCCCACCCTTAGCCTTGATGATAGCGTTCACTCTCGTAGGCATACGTTCAATCAGGTGCTGGAAGGTTTCTTGGGGAATGGCAGCCCATTCTTCACGGAGTGCGGAACTGAGGAGAGTTATCGATGTAGGTCGGTGAGGCCTGGCACAAAGTCGGCGTTCCAAAACATCCCAAAGGTATTCTTTAGGATTCAAGTCAGGACTCTGTCCAGGCCAGTCCATTACAGGGATGTTATTGTCGTGTAACCACTCAGCCACAGCCCATGCAGTATGAACAGGTACTCGATCGTGTTGAAAGATGCAATCGCCATCCCCGAATTGCTCTTCAACAGTGGGAAGCAAGAAGGTGCTTAAAATATCAATGTAGGTCTGCGCTGTGATCGTGCCACGCAAAACAACAAGGGGTGCAAGCCCCCTCCAGGAAAAACACGACCACAGCACAACACCACCACCTCCGAATTTCACAGTTGGCAATACACACGCTGGCAGATAACGTTCACCGGGCATTCGCCATACCCACACCCTGCCATCGGATCGCCACATTGTGTACCGTGATTCGTCACTCCACACAACGTTTTGCCACTGTCCAATCGTGTAATGTTGACGCTCCTTCCACCAAGCGAGGCGTCATTTGGCATTTTCCTGCGTGATATGGGGCTTATGAGCATCCGTTCGACCATGAATTCCAAGGTTTCTCACCTCACGCCTAGCTATCATAGTACTTGGAGTGGATCCTGATGCAGTTTGAAATTCCTGTGTGATGGTCTGGATAGATGTCTGCCTATTACTCTTTACGACCCTCTTCAAATGTCGGCGGTCTCTGTCAGTCAACAGACGAAGTCGGCCTGTACACTTTTGTGCTGTACATGTCCCTTCACGTTTCCACTTCACTATCACATCAGAAACAGTGAACCTAGGGATGTTTAGGATTGTGGAAATCTCGCGTACAGACTTCTGACACAAGTGACACCCAATCACCTGACCACGTTCGAAGTCCATTAGTTCTACGGAGCGTCCCATTCTGCTGTTTCACGATGTCTAATGACTACTGAGGTCGCGGATGAGTACCAGGCAGTAGGTGGCAGCACAATGCACCTAAGATGAAAAACATATGTATGTTTGTGGGCGTGTCCGGTTACTTTTGATCACATAGTGTATATATGAGATTCATCTAAGTCATTTAAACATTTATCTACAAAAATAAAAATCCAAATATACCCAATTTAATGAGACTATTTCACGATTGGAACAACTATATTAAGATTAAAATAAATAAGTCATTGAACATAATAAAAATTGTATTTGAAACCCAGCCTCTAAAAAGACGCACGGCCAGCCATAACCCTATAATTTTCACCCCCTTCTGGAAACGTTTATAATAGAAGAGAAACTTTTGAACAAGATATTAAATCAATACGACTGAGTTAAAACAGGCTTCCAACTATTTCGTTGGGTATGAATTTCAAGGGAAGGACTTAACCGGTTGAAATTAACTGCTTGCTTACATTTTATTGGCCGAAAATAGTAGAACGTATAAAAAGTAGAATTTCACTCTGGAATTTAGCAATAGTTCTCATAATTGTATGTTGTAGCACAGAGACTTTATAGGAGTTGAAACCGTCCTCCGTGGTCTAGGGCTACCAAGTTAGCCTCTAGCTCCCGGGGTTGTGGGTTCAAACCTTGCGGAGGGAGATTAATTTTTTCGGGCGTAAAAAAGAACCTCAAGCCTGATAAAGAGGCCTCTTAGCAAACATTTCCGGTCCTTCACGCCCAATGTAGAATGGGACGCTAAGAACCATATCAATTAAAGAGCGTCCATAAATAAAACTCAATTTAATTTTATAAGATTTGATGATTCGTGTGGAATATATTTTTATCATATTCACTTCCTAGTTTATATCTTGGATTTGAAGTTAGTACATGTGTAGTCCGAGATGTAGTTACCATATGATTAACTACAAAATCAAAAGTATGAAACAAAATCTGTTGTATTACAGTGTGTGCTCTGTTTATATGCCGCCTTTAACATCAAGGGTTATATCGGCGGCTTTTTACTTGGAACAATTGCTTATCGGCAGTGAGGTTATTCGCTTACAGTTGGGCCGCTATCACTTTAGGTTACTATATTAAATTACACATTCACATTTTCATTCACACTTCCAAGCTCTAGGGAACATAGGGAATAATCCTACCTAAGGAAAAATTCCCACCCTCCAGCCGGGAAACAAACCTCTGGATATGGAGGCTAGCATGCCAACCATCAATCACAGAGGCAGTAAAATATGCTCATGTAACGATAGACAAGTTGTTTTTATTCTCTTTACACATCAAAGTTAGAGGCGGCATCGGACACTTTAGAGAGGCTTTGCCTGCACAGCTTCGTAGGATGCTTGTTTCTAGATATCAGGAGGTGGCTAAAAAGAATTCAGAGAACGCCTCATAGCAAAGATGGAATATCCAGAGTAAACGGAGGCTATATAACAGGGAGCAGAGTGAGAGTGCAATGAACGAAAAAGACAAATAAACTTGAGTTTACGAAACCTAAAAGGAAATCTCGGATTAAAAGCTAAATTAAAATTATTTATTTCTAAATTTAAAATTATTTTACTATATTCTTAATTTTGTGTACGCAAACATTTAGTTGAATTATTTAAATAAATTACTCTGTTTAGAATCATAGTAACTAGTTATAAGGGAAAACTGGCATTAACAGATGAAAAGAATCCACAGCAAAACATGGAAGTTCAGTTTTTTTTTTGTTTGCTACTCTAAAATGTGGTCTTGGTAAAATATTCTTAGCAGAATCTCCTCCATATATAGCGTTCTTCTGGAGATAAAAGAATTGAAAATGCAACGGTTTGAGTCGAGGACATTCACTTGTTGGTTTATGCTGTATGCGAGGTTGTCTACTTTATGTATCATTGAATGCTCATTATTCTAGCCTCTGTTTGAAGGAAAACAAAAGGATTCAGCACGTTTCGCCTTTATGTACTTTTTAACAATGCACATGTAGAAACAGTAGCCCTTATCTATATACAAGTGAAACAGTAATATTGGCAGGGAACACGACTAGGTGGGAAAACACAATGTGTTCTTTGGTTTTTGCTTTCCTTACATCAACAGTTGTAACCCTTTATGCGATTTATGGATGGTACTTAACAGTACCTATATAAGTTAGATCAGCCCTGTCCTTGAGCCAGAGGTTCCGATATTTACAATGGAGAGTTTTCTTCTTCTTTTTCAACCACTGCATTTATTCAGCTAACCGAGCCGCACCGAAATGCAACAGGCATATTACCTATATAAATATCTGTCCATATTTGGTTTGGTGTGCTTTTAAGCCTACTTTATCATATACGTGTTTGGTAATGAGGCATGAATCGATTGTCCTGAACATAGGGACTCTGTTGTAATTCACTCATAAATTAAATTATTTTAATTGAAAATACTCTTTGCAGTAATTAAATTTTTAAAACATTTAACAAAAATGTAATGCATATCAATCACACAAATTCCTTTATACATTACAAACATGTGCTCTATTTTATATATTATACTATCCATAATAAAATTGATTTTTCTGAAAATATGCATTAGGTTACATTCAAGATCTTAGAAACAATCTACTGTTTATATCAATCAATTATTGTTAGTAGTGAGCTAGTGCGAAAAAAACATATTACATATGTAATTTTTAACTCGGAAAATCTTAAACGTGCAATATCGAATATTTCGAAAGCGAACAATGCCTTTACCTTGACGTAAATAATTGCATCTTTTTATGAGCTCCATATTTCATTACTGATAAGCTTTTGCCGATCTCTTGTAGATTTTCTGTTCTATGTATTTTTTTTAAATGAGGTGTATTTCATAGGTTATTTACAAAACATTCGAGATATAAGAGGGACCAAAAAAGCATCATCATTTGCTACCTGAAAAAGTAACCTACGTAACTGTTAATACAGTTATCCACTGGTAGTAAGGCAGCCATTATCATTTATACTAGTATTAGGTTTCAGATTGCTAGTAGATTCACATATAGCTTCATTGGTTTCAAATTAATGTGCCCGAAAGTATCTTCATAGCGAACCGAAAGAAGGATTTTGTTGTGCTTCTCGGTCAAATCCAAATTAAGTAAGGTGTACGGTTGAATAAAGAAACAAAGGAATGCATTGAAGATTAGTCATATTCACTTCGCGTGAAAGTACTTGTACAACTGTATAACATTTTATATTTTTTCAGATTAAAATATATAAGTTTCTATTGATGGCCTTGTATTTTGAAAAGTGCGACTTGGAAATAAGCATTATACATCGGTTTTATACGGATTAAATGGACTGATTTGCAAATCGGTAACGTTAGGGGTAACTTTGAAATTGGCCACCCTATGTGCTATGGAATAAATATGTTAACAATTATGTGGATTACTTCTTAGGTAATAAATATTCAAAGTAATAAATAATTTTGTCACTTGGCCCACTTTTATACTCGAATGCAAATTATGAGGAATATTTTTAACAAATTAAAAATAAATATGTAGCTTTAGATGTAAACGCTTATTTAGGGTGGAAAAATTCCGTAAAAATCTTCAAAGGTACCAAGCTGAAATATTTTAGTATCATTCCACTTTTCGTACGAATCATGTTGCTTACACATAGACACATAGATTGCTCGCGTTGGCCTGCTTGTAGGCCTAAAAGCAAAGAGTAGCTTTCAGACATAATTCCGAAAGCCTTCGCCAACTAAAACTGGATCAGAACAGGCTACCCTATCATTATACTGTTTTGCACGTGTTGAACGGATTGTCACCGTAAACCCAGGTCTCTTAGACCAGCGAAACATCTAACTTGGAGAACAATGCAGCACTTCTGAATCTTTAACAGCCGATTCCAAGAAGCAACACACCTACTCTGTACATAGCATGCATAATTCAGATCCCACTAAAGGATTCGCTCAATAATATTACCACCTAATTTCTCTACGTGAAAGTTTTAACTCTGTTATATACCAAACGTTTGATTGTCGTAATTAGCAAACTTTGTAAAACAATGTAACAAGATATTTGGGTTGAAGAAATGTTCATTATATCCAATAAGGGGCATAAGTATTTTTTTATTCTTACTTTTTAATTTATTTCTGAAACTAAGTGTAAAGATTTCTTGAATTAATTCTTAAGAGTTTTATATAATAAAAATGGCAATTTTATTGAGGATTACTGTAAAGGTGCTAAACAAGGCCAATAAAATAGGATTGTTAAGAAAACTTGAGTGTACACTTCAATAATTTTCAAGCTCTTTCTAAAAAAGAAAAAGAGAAATAAATTTGGCAGTAGTCAACGAAAATGTCAGATAATATAACCACTGTTTCAAAATTGATACTTGTAAACATCCAGAGGCATACCTTGCTCAGTGACTCTAGTTGTTCATTTTCTTTAACTTTTATTTTCATACTGTTGAAGATATTTGCATCAAAGTTTGCATGTTTCATTTAAACAACCAATATTCTTTAACTTTGATATAAGGAATTTAATTTAAAAAGTTAAATTAATCTGTCTGCAAAAATTGGGCACACTGATGTAAAAGAAAAAATAATTAAGGAAAAACATCTGATGTGTTATACTTACAGGCTTTCTCTACTCTTGTACAAACTACTTTTACAAACGCTTATTCTCCATTTACTCTTACTTTATGTTAATCGAGATAAACATTTGCAATCCTATTGCTAATTTTCTTGCAGGTGCAAGGAGAATACGGTAGGCTTTAAGCGATAGTCAAATCTTTTAATAGCTGGTTTCTATTTGGAGCATTTCATTCTCTTTGCATGTCCAGGACATAAAAAGCGAATAACGAATTCCCATTTGAGAAAAATTATAAATAATGGAAAACTCAAACAAATAACAGGTATATCTCGGAAATGGTTCACTCGAAAAAAAATGCATGTGACATAAGTTGTGTGTTTTAACGAGATCTACATTTTTTTTGTCTAGTAACATTTTATCTATCTCTTACGGTTTACCGATTATGCAAAAGTCATTCAGAATGAAAAGTACTTTTAGAAAATTCCTAGAAAATTCAAGATATGCATTTCATTAGCCATGAAAATAGCTTAAACATATGATATTTTAATTAAAATCGTTGGAGCCATTTTTGAGAAAATCAAAATTTTTGAAAAATGTTCCATGTAAAGGGTAGTCTGGGGTGGGGGAATTTCTTGAAAATCTGTGTCACATCCTCGGAAGATACTAAACTGAAATACGAAGTTTTGTGTTTATCGAACTTTTCGTTTTTGAGTTATGCTGTTCATAGACAGACACACAGACACGCACACGCGCATGTTTCCAAAATGCTTTATTTGGATTCCGGGCACCTCAAAACATGTATTTCCAGTGAAATCTCTGCATTGAATTTTTTACTAAAATGCAATACTTCCTCTGCTTACCATGCATAATGGAGAAAGTAACAAAAAAAGTACTGAGGAAGGGACCTTAGAAATGTCCTATATTTATGTTTAGATCCTTAATTTAATTCAATAAAGAAAATTAGTCTTTGGTGCAAACTTCAATAGACTGCTTTTGTGATCGAGTGGTCAGAATATGGCTTCTCAATCTGGAGATCCCGGGTTCGATTCCCGGCTAAGGTTGAGCCATTTTTCTGTAACTGGAATCATTCCCCACTCTCCGCTGAGTATGAAGGTATGCATATGGCACTGAATGTGATCGTATGTTATGACTTATGATAAATATGAAGAAAACCCAGCATTGAAAACCTACAGTTCAACGAGTAAAAATTTGGATTTAATTAATATAACATAATTAAACTCCTTTCGGCATTTCCACATCAATATTATTTAAATTTAAAGCTTTGCTTTATCTGTAATGGCCTCAAAACGTTGGAACTTAAGCAATATTGATGTGACAATCTGAAAAGGCTATAATTATGAATGATAACGGCCACGAGAGCTCTGATTATTATGCCTGTTTGATAAAGATTTTAGATGAATTTATTCGTCTGTCCAAAAATGTAAATATAATTCTATGAAGGATAATAAATGTAAATTATTTGTGCAAAATTATTAAAGTAACTTTTGTAGCCATTAATCTGTGTATAATCTGAATTTTGCTAAACTTAGGTTAGTAAAAAATGTTTTTTCTGTTTAGTAGTTATTATCGAACTAAATCCACTTACATTTGGAGTTGAGCAAAGTGTTGTGTTACTAGTAAACGTTTCTGAATTTGATATAAAGTATAAAACAGAGCTATGTACATTTATCCTCTGCGTTGTTAGAAATACATCAATTATGACATTTTAATTACATATAGAATATCCATTCCTTGAATTAAAAATAGAATGTCTTATGATATAAGCTAATTTAAACTAAGAAATCTAACGCCAACAGAGGCAGTTTTGTTTGATTAGCTTTTTGCCTTTATAAAAGTTTTCTTCTTTAAAACAATAGTTTCTAAGCAAGTTTGGTACCTACATGGTAGGGTAAAGGATGGGTATAGGTATAACGGAAGGGAACACCTCGTACACTGCTGCAGTTCCTGTACCAAAGAGCGCACCACTACTGGAACTGCACTGACAGGGCGATGAGCGACCCTTTCAACCAGGCAGGCCTCTTTCCTTGGAACAAGCATCCGCGCCATCTGTCCGGCACCTTCTCACGCCACGAAACCTAGAAGCACACCTGAAATGTGATAAAGGAAATTATGGTTGATGAGAAATCACCCCGGCTTTCGCCTACCAAACAGGGAAAACCATGAAAAAACCAAGGTCAGAGTGCACGGTAGACGGGACTCGAACTCGGGGTCTCCCGAAAGTGAGTCTCTCACGCTGCTCGGAGCTATCTTCGCGGGCTGTGTGTATATATATGATACTTTTGGCATAAATAACTTCTTTGTCTGCAAGTATAGTAAAACAAACTATACATTGCAGTAGCATTAGGAGATATAATGAAAAAGCCAGGCCTATGTAGTTCATAAAGCAAATAGTGCAAGACGAGACATTTTTAATTGCACCTTTAGTAAAGGTGCCACGGTAAATCCTTATGATTCATAACAGTTTTTACATCCTTTCTACTTGCTTGTCGCTGCTTAGCAGCATCGTAAATCTAAGCATTTATTGTGAGAAATTCGTAGCAAATCATGAACTTTCAAGGTGTGTAATGGAGACAGAAGTAATGAGACTACAGGAAGTTATAGTTTATTAAGTAACACTCCTTCTGTTCACTTAACAAGCATAGTACTATTTGTGAAAGTTTAAATTCATCGCAGTTACTACAAATAAATGCTCTTTAGAATACCACTTGGATAAAACTAATTTAATTTTGTTTACAGAAGATATAAACATTCTTCTTCTTCCTGTGGAAAAGAACTAGTCTACCCACTCCCTTCAGTGACAAGGAAGTTTTCTGTTTTATGAACACTTTTATCTTTTTGTTGTATTATACTAGCCTGGCCTGATCCTGCACGCAGGAACGTTTCGCCATGCAGGGTTTTAGAATGTGTGTCCTCCATAGGCCAATAGTTTCTCGCTTGCCATTGTTTTCCGTGACTTTGTATGTGTAAACTATTTCAGTTCACTATCCAATACGATTTATGGCATCTGACACGATGTTATATAGCTCTCGATTGTGATTTTAAATAAACGCGGAACGAAAATATATTCCGGTACATTACTCAAAGGTGTTAAGCCTAACCCGCTAATATTTTATTTTGTAAAATCCGAAAATATATTTCTCTGTCCCAGGTATAGGAAAGCACATACACAAGAAAAATCTTGGTCAAGAACTAAACAAAGAAAATCTGATACTATGCATTCACATGGCTTTCTCTACTTACTCTTCTACAAACTTACGAAAGCTTATTCTTCTGTTTATTTCTTCTTATTATTCATTACACATTTACGCTTCCTTGTAAGCATTACAAAGATACGGTAGGCGGCTAACGCGGATTGCTATGTAATGGCTTGGAAATTCCATGCTCCTTGCATGATAACGAGACAAACTGAATAACGGCTAACCAATTTGAAAAGGTTAAAAGTATTTGAAATAGTAGATTCAGGCGACTGAAAAATTCAGTGCTATAGCCGGGATTTGAACCACGGATCTCCCGGTTGCTCTAACTACGGAGCTACCATGGCAACATGCCAGCACGACATTAAATTCTCCAACTGTTTTGCATTTTTCCCGGTAAACCACAAGGAGATTTCAAATTGTATTGAGATGACATACCCCAATGGCGACTTACAATGTTGTAAGTACTTTAAGTCCCGGGCTTCATAGTTTCAACCGCTATTAGGTCAATTAATGGAATTAATTGTTCTTCCACACAAGCCGTGTGTTGGACAGGGTTGGAAGGTAGAATCAGGCGACTGAAAAACTCCATCCCATAGTCGGGATTTGAAGTGGTTGAAATTGTAAAGCCCAGGATTTAAAGTACTTACACCATTGTAAGTCACCATTGGGGTATGTCATCTCAATACAATTTGAGATCTCCTTGTGGTTTACCGGGAAAAATGAGATTCAGCTGGAGAATTTAATGTCGTGCTGGTATGTTGCCATGCTCAGTGTTAGAGCAACCGAACGGAGACCGGGAGATCCGTGGTTCAAATCCTGGTGATGGTATTGAATTTTTCAGTCACCTGATTCTACTTTTCCAACCTTGTCCAACACACGGCGTGTTTGGGAGAACAATAAATTCCATAAGTATTTGAAAGCTCAAACCAATTACAGAGAACATCTCGGAAATGGTTAACGCCACAAAAATTATGCACTACATAAACTGTGTGCTGTATCGAGATCAACAGGTTTTGTATAACAAGATTTTGCCTACTTCTTAGGTTTACAAAAGTCATTCAGAATGAATATTCGCAGAAAACTCATGATATGGTTACGTTTTATTCAATATCTTAAACATACGGTATTTTAATCAAAATCATTAGAGGCATTTTTTAGAAAATAGAAAATTACGTGTAAAGGGTAGTTTGATGGTTTCGTGTCGCATGCTTGGAAGACGCTGAACGACTAACTAGGTAATATAAGTGAAATGTTAACACACTACTAAAGAATACGAATTAGAGATTGGAGAAAAATCACATTAACAGAAAAAGAATTATTGCGCAATCCGTCCGTTTTGTTGCAGTATGACCAACGTTAAAGTCAAATCAATTCGTTGCTTGAGTGTTAACATATATGAAAACGAGCAGCGTACATCTTACACGATAACAAAACATTGAAAAAGCAAACCTATAAACAGTGGGTAGAAAACAATTATTGTTCTAAACGTGTTTAATAAGTTTTGCAAGAAGTATCCAACCTCTTCTATAGACGACATTCTGGCATTAACCTCTGATTTCACTGGCTTGTCTAAGACTACCATATACAGAGCGAGGAAAGAATGCACTGCACTCGGATTTTGAGGAACGGCATGTGAGCAGTTTTATGCACCATCCTAGGCGTTTCCGCGATAACAGTAGCAACAATAACAATAAAAGGCTGGAGGTACAACCTCTACCGTCTGCTAGCGAGACCATAGGCACGTGAGCGGCGGAGGGATACATTATTTCATAGCAACAGTAAAGCAACAAATGATTATCGAAAATTAAAATTTTAACTTAACTCCACAAGCAAACCTGGATTATAAGCAGTGCAGCTAAATACTAAAACAATATTACAAATACTCATAAAAATTAATATCTAGTAAGCAATTAATCAGAGTCGCACATAAAAATGTATTTTCTACGTAAATTCTGTAATTTTATGTTCCTTTAGCTACTTTCTAATAATTGGAGTTTGGTCAAATATGAGAAAAATTAGCCAAAGTATGAAAATATGAAGGAAAAAATCCAAAATATTATGAAATATATATTTTAAGGCCAGAACATCTTAAGGGTTTGGAGCAGGTCCAGTTTATTAGTTTAAATAATAATCTTATTAGACTTTTATTCATATATACTAATAAAATATCAAATTAATTACAAGGAATTACATATTTCAGTCATTGTTAATTCCCTTTATATGGAGGCCTGTGCTTTAGAAATTATTGCCTATTGGCAATAAGGTTAACTTGTATTTTCTTGCTGTTGGGTTTCTTGTACTTTTTACATTTTTATTCATTAAATCACACACACATACATTCATACTTCCAGACTCTGAGGAGGATAGGAACTAATTTTGGCTAGAGAAAAATTTCCAGCCCCTAGCCGGGAATGGAACCCGGGACCCCTCGCATAGCAGGCAGCTGCTCTTAACGACTGAGCTACGGGGCCAGCCATTTCGATCATTGTGAACTTAAACTTAGAAACAAAGAATAATAAGTTACGCATTGCTTTGTCTTGCTTATTACTAATATGCCGCTAAATGCACCGGTTCGTGAAAACAAAAACACTTCAAAAGTAGAGGACATTCATTTCACAAAAATGTGACGTCACGTAGAGAAAATGCTACATTTTCTGAAATGTTTAAAAGAATTTTGCGGGTTTTGGCACATTTGCTTGAGTTTACTAAATGTTTTTCATAGAAAACCCCCCGAATAGAATATCTGGAAAGACTGGCTGATTGCTAATGGAAATTATTTTAAAAGCGAAAAGTATAAATCTAAGGAATATGAAGAAATATGAATATTTTCATAAAATATAAAGATTTTACCAAAATATTATGTAATATGAAATTCTTTGTCATGTGCATTGAGTTCATACAGTACAAAACGTAAAAATGCTTGTTTCCGTAATAATGACAAGCATGATTTAGAATATAAAACTTCATATTTTGCCTATCTCTAGTAATAACTTACGAATAAGTGTTACAGTCACGTTTTAAACTGTGCTCCTGAAACCTCTAAAAACTGCATTCAGAATCATGATTGAAACATGAAATAAGCAGGGGTTTCCTGATGACAAGAGAAGAGCCCTTACAGTTTTAACGTAAGTTTTCTATAATTTTCCTTTTTGGTATTTCAAAAATAAAATAAATCTCTACAATTGTGTGGCTTACTAAAGTTTAATGTTAAAATGTAGTTAATGATATAGTGAATTATGTGGTCCTGTAAGCAGAATAAAGGGTGCACTCCGTCAAACACCGTTGAGAGTTACTAGATAAAATAAAACACGTACGTCTATATATTATACGAAATTTGCGACCGTTTCGAATATTTAAATCTTATTCTTTTGTTTGTGTACTAATTTCTTCTTATCTTTATCTCCGATTCCTTGGTGCATTTTTTTTTCACCGGATACCCTAATTAACGTTCTCTTGAAAATGCAAATGTTGTTGGGATGTGGGAGGCAAAGAGCTACGTGACAACCAGTTCTGTACTTGGAGAAGTTAAGCAGATCGCCTGCATCTTTTGTTGACTTGCAGCTCTTTGCAAGTGGATCCGGGTTCGAGACTCGACAACTCGCAGGTGTAATTTCTACTTAAAACAGGTTCTTCTTTGGCTTACTGATAACAAAGAGGTCGAACGCGCATACGGATTCTGAAATACCAGTGAATTCTTGGGGAAAATGCTGAAATAGGGATGCTATTCCTATACCTAAATCAGCAGTGCTTAGAAGTTTTGTAAAAGAGTGGACGTTCTTGTTTTAATATATTTACTTTATCTACCACATACCTAGTAGGTAGAGGGTGTTAAATTCCACCCAAAAATTCGATACTGAGATTTTACAGGAAGTACATGTTTTGTGGCATCTTGAATCCAAAAAGGCATTTTTAGAAAAAGGTATGTGTGCGTATCTGAGAACAGTATAACTCAAAAACGAAAAGGCGGATAAATACTAAACTTGGTGTTTAGGACCAATACCTTCCTAAGATGTAACACGAAGATAGACGACATGAAACTACACTTACTTCAAACTACACTTTACATGAAGCATTTTTCAATTCTTTTGATTTACGAAAAATGGCGCTAACGATTTTGATTAAAATACCATGAACTAAAGATATTTACATCAAAATGTATGTCTTGAATTTTCTGGGAATAGCCTTTGAAGTTCTCTTCATTCTGGAGCAATTTTGTATAGCTGGTAAACACAAAGTTTACTTTAAATAACTTGTTTTGTGGCATCAGCAGTTTCTGAGACAACCGTCACTAATGATTCGAATTGTTTTAATACTTTGCCATTCTTTGAAAGTCCTGTCAATTTTCAATTGTTTCTCGCAATGTCGGGAAAAAGTATGGAATATTTAAGGCCAGCGTGTATCGTCCAGATCTAAAACATTTGACTATCGCTATTCCTTGTGTATGTATATTGAAATGTGTAATACAACTATTTTCAGGAAGGTTTATGTTGATTAAAATTAATTAGATAGGAAAATAAACTTTCGTAAGAATAATTTGCGCTAGATGGTAAAGAAGGTCATGTGAATGTAACACATCGGATTTTTTTTTAAAAATAATCAAGAAAGTTATTGTTTATTTGACTCATTGATATTCTCTATCGTACTAGAAACCTTAATTACCAAAAATATAAATTAAAATATGTCAACTGTAAATGGCAAATTCACATATATAAAATTATTCTTCTAGTCTTGTTTTTTCCCATTTGTGTTTGCTTAAGAATGATTTCAAAACAAGCAATAAATGCTTAGTTATAACATGTGGATATAATATTCAAATGTTTATTCGTGGTAGCAAGCTCATGAAAATAAATAAAAAGAAGAATCGCAAGCTTTCAAGCATGTCCGTTTAGTTAACGTCTTTACATGGAAGATTTCGAATATGGACAACGCTGGGGAAAAAATGGACACTTCGTGTGTTTTAATAAACTGTGCGGTAAGCTTTGTCTACATTTTTTGGTTTCCTAGTTGCACAAAACTATCTAGAATTCAATAAAATAAAGGGTATTTCACAGGCTGTTTGTAGAATATTAGTGGCTAAACGCAGCATTAGCTGCAAATTAAGACTAATTGTTGAAATCAGAAATATGTTTATCAAGAATGCTCATATTTTTAATTGCACATAGCTTCAAATAGAATATTGTGCGTCAATTTCCAGTTCTCATTTTGAATAGTGTTGCGGCCTAAGGAACTTGCATCTCTTTCACATATATTTTGTGCCATTATTCGTATTCTGGATCTTCTGTAGAAGGATGCCTTAGCGCTATACCACGCCGACGTGGACGTCCTCTTAAATGATTTCTCATTTTTAAAAACATGCACAAAGTAAACACGCAATCCAATACAACACATTCAACAGAACAAAATAATACCGTATTTACGCAAATCTAACGTGGGATTGAATCTAATGTACACCCCAAATTTGAAACTCGAAACAAGAGCAAAGATTTGGTTGGCGAATAATGCGCATCAATGGTAAGATAAGTTTATTTAAATCTATTTTGTACAACAGTGGGTTTATGCACAACATAGCTAGTATTTGTAAGTAGTTGTTACATGACCAGTCAATGTTAAAGAAATTGCCACTACTCATTAAAGTGGTTGAAATACCTATGGCACATAAACATTGTTAAGAATATTGGACAGAATGTGAACTGCTTGTGGATTTAGAGAAGAATATGGTCAATTATATATATATATATAATTGACCATAAGATGGTTTACAATTTATGGGGAGTATAAAACCTGATATACATCTATGAATCTGTCCCTAAAACTTGTAACAGTAATGTTCTACTCCAGAAATATGATTACGGTTAGCAGAAAAGAAAAAAAATGCCATTGCACAATTTCACTCTTATATGTTTCATCAAGTTAGCATTGTTTAACATTAACTCCTTAAGATTGTTTATCTGTGGCTGCGGAAAATAAAGCACACCATTATGGCAACGTGAATTGAAATGTGCATTCACAATTTCATTTTTAAAATCCCTTGCTTCACAATGATTACGTATTTCATTTAGCAGACCTACTCTGATCCCTGCAATAGAGTTTTTATTTCCACTACTGTTACGGCCTAATAGACTTACTTCTCTTTCATGCATATTTTATATCTTCATTCGATTTCTGCTCTTGCTGCTGAAGAATCCATTAGGACTGTAACACGCCGCCTTGGACATCCTACACGATGACTCATTATTAAATATAACACAACAAACGGAACAAAATAATATAACGACACTTTTTATGCTTGTGGCACCGCCTTGTTTACACCGGTAAACATTTGGTGACATGGTTATCAACCTTGTGATCAACATATCAGTTACAATTTAATATTTTTGCAAAACTGTAGAGAAGGAATAGTTTCCAATGGTTTCCAATGTTAGTCCGGCCTTTCAAGTTAAAAAAATAAAGCATATAACAAAACGCTCAGAACAAAATAATGTAGTTGTAAGCACATATTTAGTTTCATGCTTGTGGCACCGTGTTCTTTTTAGCGGGTAAACGTTTGATGACATTGATACCAACGCTGTGACCAACGTATTCTTCTGATTGATCGCAACAAATATAGGTGGCGATGAACTTACAACAGCCAATTGTTGTAAAATTGACGCATATTTTGCAAATATTTAGGCAATTAACAAAGTAATTTTAGATTTTAATATTTTTGCAACATTGTAGAAAACAGAACTTTCATTTGGTATGCTATACTTAATCCGTACTTTCAGAATTAATGCATAACAGCTCCAAATTATAATATAGAGAGATTCAAATACATCTTTTATTTCTCATATCATACCATATTTCCAATACTGTATTCAAAATCGTTAGAGCAGTTTCGAGAAAACAAAAAATGATAGATATTCCATGTAATGGGTGCTTTAGTATGGCCGATTTTCTTATAATTTTTTAATGTCCTTTAACCTGATAGGTCATTTCAGACGATGAATGAATTAGCTTGGAATCCATAGAGCTTAAAGTTAGCCTGCATTATTCTTCTCAGGATAAGGGAAAACCCCAGGAAAAACCTTATTCAGGTAACTCGCCCTAACCAAGATTCGAACTCGGGACCTCTTGAAGTTAAACAGCCACGCTCCCCTCACGCCACGGAGGCGGGCCTTTATAATATTCTTGTCGTATTCTTGGGTGGTGCCGAACGTAGTTTAGGTATGTATCCTAATTTTCGCTTTTGAGTAATGCTGTTTACACAATGCTTTCTTGATTTCAGAGGGCCTCAAAGCATGTATTTGCGGTTAAGACCTGATATAGAATTTTTGGTGGAATGCAGTATTTGTGTTCCTACTACAAGTAACTCACGAGAAAGTAAATACACGCATATGATTATAGTCAGGGTTTTTTGTTTTGTAGCCGAAATAATGCACTCGCGCTGTAAAATTATAGCTTTATGTTTAATTTGAAAAATAATCCGAAATTATTAGGAGACTCTTCAAATTAACCAACCGTAATTTTGTACCAGATTTAATGAACTTTCTTCAGTATGAAGTTTCAACCCCATACCGACATTAGTTCACGAGATGTTGCCTATTTCACTCATGCTGCAAATGAGAGACAAGGACCAATCACATTTAACGAATGTTGCTTTTGAACCAATCACGGCCATGATTCTGCTCAATATTTATTGAAATATCTTTATCACCTCCTCCTTTGGGCTCCTTTTTTGCTTTCTCTACTACGTATAGTAAGTAGGGGAAGTATTGCATTGCACCCAAAAATTCGATACCGAGAATCCATCAGAGATATATATTTTGAGGTACCCTGAATCCAAAATAAAGCACTCTTAGAAACATGTCCATGTATATGTGTATCTGCCTGTGAACAGCATAGCTCAAAAATGAAAAGTCGGATATATACCAAACTTGGTATTTGAGTTTAATATCTTCTAAGGATGCGACAAAAAGATTTTCAAGAAAATCCTCCCACCCCAGACTACCCTTTACATGGGGCATTTTTCGAAAATTTTGATTTTCTCGAAAACAGCTCTAACGATTTTGATCAAAACATACGTTTTCAGGCATTTTTATGGCAAATAAAACGTATACTTTGAATTTTCTGAACAACTTTCGCACAACTGGTAAAGCGTAAGAGATAGACCAAATTTTAATACTCAAAAATTAAAGCAGATCTTGTTAAAACACACAATTATATATATATATATATATATATATAGTGTGTGTGTGTGTGTGTGTGTGTGTGTGTGTGTGTGTGTGTACTTCTGTCGAGTGAACCATTTCCGAGATATTCTTTCTTATTTGTTTGAATTTCCTAATATACTTTATCTCAAATGGGAATTCGCTATTCGTTTTTTTTAAATGTCCTGGACATGCAAAGAGAATGGAATGTGCCACATAGCAACCAGCTCTTAAAAGATTTGGCTATTGCTTAAAGCCTACTATGTTCCCTTGCACCTACAAGAAAATTAGCAATAAGTTTTTGCAAATGTTTATCTCAATTAATATGAAGTGGATGGAGAATAAGCGTTTGTAAAACTAGGTTGTACAAGAGTAGAGAAAGTCATGTGAGTAGACATCAGACTTTTTAATACTCTGAAGAGGTTGGAGTATCATTTTGTAATGACTCGGCTATCAACAATCAATGCCGTACGTTTAAACATAAAAATGACAGAAATGGTAACCCTTCAAATGAAGATGTAGAGATTATTAATCAAGCATGTCAATTCTGCGTAGTGATAAGAAATAACTTCATTTTTAATTCTCCAGGGGTGTATTTTCATCGCATTAATTGATCGCTGTTTCATATTCTTCGGATTTTAAAAAACTGCACTATCCTTTCTTTTTCCCGAGTAGTCGACTAAACGCTGAAGATGGGGTCTTAGCAGCCGTGAAACGATCGTCCATCCTTTGACATCATGATGTAAGTGAAGGCTTTTAACATTATTTCGACTCATAAATAAAATCAATTTCTCACTTCACTGTTAATACTGTCCCAATTGCAACTATATTATGGTTTTGCTTGTTTCAAATTTTCTCTACTAGGAACATTCTTAGATAAAAGAATAACAATTTTCCTACTGCAAGTTCCGCACGCCAGATGGCAGAAAATAATATCTATATAATCAAAACGCACAGATCAAATAAAACGTGACCATGCGATTCTAAACTTGTTTTAGAAAACAACGCCACTTGATATTTTACAATTTTATTATAATAATTACGATTTTGGCAACTCACTTCATTTTATTCGTAAAATAGTCTTAGCAAAGGCCACTCGTGATTTACAAATCCTCTAGATAAATTCTCTCGTCACTTGTAACTCGAGAATATATTCATGATTTGGAAACCATTCGTGATAACTGCGAGATAACTAGCTGACTACGCAGGGACGAAGATAGACACATAGTGACGCTAACAACACCTCTAAAAGCAGCTTTATTAAAACATCGATTAACATTATTTTAGATTTTCAATAGAATTGCTATTCAAGAACTGTTTAAGGGTACCCATATGTGAAATTTCTAATATTTAAAATTTGTCACATGCTATTCCACCACAATTAAAGTATATTTTAAATTTCATCCATTAAAATATCTCGTTAAGATTACTTTTATTAGACTAATAAATCGGTTGTTGTACACGACGCAGAAATCGTAATTTTGAAAAAGCAAAACTACTGTCGCGCCATGGCCGAGTGATTACACCACTCGCCTCCCATCAAAGCTGCCCGGGTTCGATCCCAGGGACCCGATTGTGGGATTTGTGGTGGCATCTGAGCAGGTTTTCTCCGGGTTCTCCGGTTTCGCCCGCCGTTCATTCCACCACTTGTTCCATCATCACCTTTCCTTTCAACCATGAAGTGCCTTCATTTCACATCATCTTCCCTCACTCTCATACCTTGTAACGCCCCGATCCCCCGTTCCGGGTTCTTCATTCTATGATTCAACGTTCGTCTGCCCCTCTACAGACATCTGACTGGGCACGGTTGTAAGTCCTAGGGGGTGTAAGCCCTATATACTAGGAGTAAGTTATACTAGTACACATTATTTAATTCTGACATTAAGATTTTTTCCTTTTACTTTTTGCTTGTGTCACGAAAACAAATTTAAACATTTAACTTGTTTTTGTAACACTTTATCCCCAGTGGACGAATTAATTATGTTATATCTTGAGCATATGCCAGTTTTTAAAGTTCATTCTCTCTAGATTTTCTGATGAAAATTTGAGTAAATTGGTTATAAATTTTATCTTATGGAACATTTTTAATGCAAAAGTGTAAGAAGAACCAAAGTAGAGTCAAAGGCATTGGAAATAAATACGGCAATTAGACCGTCTGCTCTTAGGCATTTAAATGGTCAGGTGTTAAAACTTTAAAAGACTAGGGGCAAAGACCATGATGTGTGATTGAAGCTAAAGGTTCAAAGTATTTTTGGAACATAGAATTAATTTGAGAATGTTTTGAAATGTTTTTCCAAATTTCAGCTTCGTATATCCTTTATATTTTACTCATATCAGCTTTGGAATATTATAAAATGGAAGATGTAACCCAAAGTATTAGGATATTCTTAAGCAATGTTAACCTGGCTACTCCTTCACATAAAATTTATTTAGATTAATTTTGCTATTACATACTTGAAATATAGAAACTGCTCCGTTTCCGTAGCAACAATATATTCCCATATGCATAAAAAATGTATGTAGTGCAACTGCAGCATATTTTCAGGATCTCTTGATTGAAAACGAATACTAATGGCAGGAGCTCTGGCACAAGCTTTCCTAAAGCAATGAGTTACATTTTTCCTCTGTAACTGGATTGTTGGATAGTTTATGATTAATACAAATTAGAAACAATCACCGAATTTATAAAGCATGTTTAGTTTAGACATTCTATACCGGCGGTTTTTGAAAGATTCGCTGCTGTTTAACACAGTGAAAGTTTCAAATTGTCACCACTAGGAGTACTGATGTACAGCATTGCTGTCTGCTTTTCGAATGCCCAGTAGGTCCGTTTCTTAATGATTTTAGAAATACTTTTACCTTGTAAAATGACTTTAGGAATTGGTGACTAGGGGTTTCAAACCAATCACACTGCCTATCGCCACAATTTTATTGTTTTCGCTTTATCACTTTTATTTTATCGCATTCAGGTGCTCTTGTTTGCACGTAATTTTATCAGAACTTCGCCTGAAACGTCCTCATAGCTTCTTTGTACATTTAATTGGTTTTGTAGGTTATTTCGTTTCAGTTATATCGATTACGCCTTTTTTCAGAGCTGAGAATTATAAAGCTTTCCTGTTGAAGGTTGGTTCTGATTACAGGCAAAATGAATGTGACATGGCACTATAAATGAAAACTTAAACAAATTAAATACTTTGGATTCATTTTATATTTATTAACTTTTATTACTCTTACTATTTAATTAATTGTGTACATTTTGGAACTCCAAAATCTTTTAGTATAAATTCTCTTAATAAAATCTGGAGCTCTCGTTTTATAGTATCTAATAAAGGAAAGAAATTAAGAATTTAGTTCTAATAGTCATACACATTTTCAAAATAAAATACAAGAATAACATAAAAAGAGTTGTTAAAATCTCAAGAGTTGTGTCCGTTATGAACCATATAGTCACTCGGCCGTTACAGGTCCCTAAACTTCGACTTCCATTCTTTTACAGCTTGTTCTAAAAAGTTTTTCGTCTCCTGGTTCACGTAGGCGGTGGAGGGTGGGTACTGGAATTAAGGGGCGTCAGTCTTTTCATTGGAGAGGGGAAAATATTAATAATAAAAAAATAGTTCATACACCTCAGAAGTTTTATATGGAGGAGGAATAAGAAGAAGAAGTAATTGCAGAGGGAGGTATCGTTTTCACTAGAGGGCTACGCCCCCTTTCTCTTGCCCGTATCATCCATATCTTTCATTATCATCATTATCACAATGAGTATTGTGGTTATCATTATTGTCATCGACGATGGGACCTTTTTTTTCTTTGCCCCTCATCTTCATATCCTTTGTTCTTCGTCCCCTCCGCCTTCTCTGGCTGTGCCGCTTGTCTCTGGAATATGCAAAGTGTCCCAGCGTGGGCGGCTGATGTATGAAGCAGGGGTCCACCGTGGAGGTCACACAAGACTGCTTTCCAAGTGCCGGGATCGATTTTAATGGGAAGTCGCCGGGAAACGCTACGAAGACTGCCAGGTAAAGGACTGCGTCATTATTTTGAAAATAAAAGATTATATAACCTTGGAGGCAATGTAAAAAGATAGCAATATTTTAAAAGTGAAAATATTTTACTAATAAAATCAAGAGACATTGGAATTACTAGGGTTGTAAAAAATGTCTGATATATTGCCCTCGCATGACTCTCTACTCATCCTTCTCCTAACTATTCTTACAAAAGCTTGTTATTCAAGTGACATCTTGTTAATCCAGATAAATTTTAATTACATATTTCGTTGTAAGATGTAGATAAAGCGATAGTCAGATGACTTCG
Organism: Deroplatys truncata; assembly: GCA_030765065.1. Lineage (NCBI taxonomy): Eukaryota > Metazoa > Arthropoda > Insecta > Mantodea > Mantidae > Deroplatys > Deroplatys truncata. Next base: position 100,405,055 of record CM060980.1, read on the forward strand.
CAATTCCATGATATTTACATGACCATGTGGAAAAATCTGATACATTCACATGACTTTCTTGAGGCAGTATTTTTAACACTTAAATGATCTCAGTCTAACTATATAATATAAAAAAATAACAGTCCGTCTTAAAGCAATATGTGTATAATATAATACATAAAATGTATGTAACAGTCATTGTATTATGTTTATATTATTGTGTACATGTTTAATAATGTTATGTGAATGTATTACGTAATTTAATAATGTAGGAGCTATGAGAAAAGAAGCTAAAAGTTGCCAACAATGAGATAACGTTAAGGCAATAATGAATTGGAAAGTTTAATAATGCTATTAGTAATTCTTGGAACAATAATGTAATATTTAAAACAGTTTATAAATAGCCAATCAAGAACCAGAAAAGCTGAAAGTTAAATCAAAGTATTCTATTGGAGTAAAATTAACCAATCAGAGACTTGAAATAGAGAAATTTACAAATTTAAGCGGTAAACGCCAGTCGCTAGTAGACAGCGTTCTAACCGGACGCTAGACGGCAGCTTACCTGAGCAGTTCTTTCGCTCGGTACGTATTCAGTGTGAGACGAAAATTCATTACGGGGAGAATGTTATAAAGTTTGTGTGTTAAAAAGTGTAAGTAATTAATAAATAATGGCACAGCTCTCTATATAGGTGAAGTGTTATTTAATTGAAGGATTAATAAAAGGAGTGAAGTAAAAATTATAATTGGTGTAAGCCTACATTATTTAGTCGCATAACCCCCTGCTAAAAGATACATGTTTCTACAAATTAATACTGACGCAGCCGAGGCAAACCCAAATATACATATTATTTAAAGAAACATAAAACTACAAAGTTGATTTCTAAACGTTGGGGCGAAGGTCACCGGAAAGTGAACGTTGGGGGCGAAGGCCACCGGAAACTTTGTACCATACGTGGGGCAGTTACTTAATTAAGTTTGGCTCCCCAACAGTGGAGCTACAATACAACCTTCAAATTAGCACCAAAGCGTGGTGCTAATAACGTAAAGGCTACAACCTTCCTCATCTATCCTCTGTCGTTTTTTTTTCTCTCTACTACGTATATTAAGTAGGGGAAATATTGCATTCCACCCAAAAATTCGCTACGGAGATTTCACCGGAAATACATGCTTTGAGGTGCCCTGAATCCAAATAAGGCATTTTTGGAAACATGTCGGTGTGTATGTTTGTGTGTCTATCTGTCTCTGAGCAGTATAACTCAAAAACGAAAAGCATAAAAGGTATCAAAGTTGATATTTCAGTTTAGTATCTTCCAAGAATGCGCCACGAAGATTTTGAAGAATATCCCCCTTTACCAGACTACCCTATGCACGTAACACTTTTCGAAAATGTTGATTTTCTCAAAAGTAGCTGTAACGATTTTAATTAAAATATCATATATTTAAGATATTTTCATGCCAAATGAAATGTATATCTTGAATTTTATGGAAATATCCCCAAAAGTCCTCTGCATTCTGAATGACTTTTACTACGCAAAAAAAAATGCAGTTCTCGTTAAAATACAAAATTTATGTCACAGGTATTTTTTTGTCGAGTGAACCATTTCGGAGATATTCTTTGATATTTGTTTGAATTTTCCAATGCTTATTGGTTTTTTTTGGGGGGCCTGGACATACAAAGACAATGGGATGCTCCACATAGCAACCAGCTCTTAAAAAGTTTAACTATCGCTTAAAGCCTACATATTCCCCTTGCACCTACAAGAAAATTAGTAAACTTTATTTCGATTAACATGAAGTAGATACACAATAAGCGTTTGTAAAAATAGTTTGAACAAGAGTAGAGAAAGTCATGTGAGTGCAACACTTCAGATTCTATTCTATTAATTTTGATCCAAATAAACTTTTGCAGAAATAAGTACAGCACACATTTCGTTATAGATACAAAGGGAACAGCGATAGTCAAATTTTTAAGAACTGAACGCTATACTCTGACCTTAGAATTCCATACTCTTTCAATGGAATCGCGAGAAACGACTGAATGTTGACAGGACTTAAGAATGACGAAGTAATGAACAATTTGAACCATTAAGAACGGATATTTCAGAAATGGCTTATGCCACAAAAAATCTAATTCGAAATAAGTTGTATGTTAAACAGTTCTACATTTTTTTGTCTAGTACGTTTTCATCTATCGCTTAACGTTTACCAGTTATACATGATTATACAAAATTCCTTTCGAATGAAGCTGACTTCGCAGGCTATTAGCAAAAAATTCAAAGTATACATTTTATTTGTCATGTAAATATCTTTAATATATGGTATTTTAATCACATTCGTTGGAGCCATTTTTTACAAAATTACAAATTTGGAAAAATGTTCCATATAAGGTGTAGTTAGGGGTGGGAGATTTTGTTGAAAAACTTCGTGTCGCACTTTAGGAAGTTACTGAACCTAAATACCAAGTTTGATATTTATCCGACTTTTCGTTTTTGAGTTATGCTGTTCACAGACACAAACACACACACACGCGCACACACATGCACGCACACAAGGACCTTTTTCAAAACATGCTTTCTTTTTTATTCAAGTTGCCTCAAAACATCTATTTCCGGTGAAATCTAGGTATCGAATTTTTTGATGCAATACAATACTTTCTCTGGCTACTATGTAAATAGTAGGATGAATTAAAAAGGAAAAGAAACGAATAGCGAGCTACCAGGTAAAAAAGAAAGTATAAATATTTGAAAAATCGTGCAATAACAAAACGTTTCGGAAATGGTTGGCTCCATAAAAGTTTTATTTTACATAAATTGCGTGCTTTAACGAGATCTACACTTTTTGTGAAGTGAGATTTTGTCTATATCTTACGATTTACCAATTGTACCGTGGTCATTCTGAATGAATAGGACTTAACAAGATATTCCCAGAAAATTCAAGGTATACATTTTATTTATCATGTAAATATTTTAAACATGTGGTATTTTAATAAAAATCAATAGGGAGTTTTGAAATAATAAACAATTTCGAATTTTTTCCATGTAAAGGATAGTTAGGGATTGAGAGGTTTAGTTGAAAGTATCTTTAGTAGATATTGAGCTATTGTATAACAATGTATAGCACACTTATCTAATGTTGTGTGTACTATTACTGTTTTAAAATATTGTATTTTTCGTTGTAATCATGTTCTGTATTCTAAAGTCGCGATATGACTTTATAAATGAAGCGACAATAAAGAAATGAAATTAAAAAAAGAAAGATACTGAGCTTAAATACCAGTTTTGGTACTTATATGACGTTTAATTTTACAGCTATGCTGTTCACACACACACACACACACACACACACACACACACACACGCACACGAACTTTTTATAAACATCTAATGGGATATATTCAATGACATCCTCTACCGTCTATCTTTATTAGTGGGCATACAAACTATTCTTCGTAAAGGTTATTTTTCTATCTACTACATTTTAATTCAAATAAAACTCTGCAGAAATAGCTACATTACACATTTCGTTATAAACACACAGGGAACAGCGATAGTCGAATGTTAAAGAACTGGACACTATTAAAATTCCATACCCACTGTTTGCATGCAATCACGAGAAACAACTGAAAATGGATGGTACTTAAAAGCAATGTCAACTTTAATAACAGATATCTCAGATGCCAGAAAAAAACTTATTTTAAATAAACTGTATGTTTTAAAGAGATCTACAATTTTTGTGTGGTACGTTTTCGTCTAGTGCTTAACGTTTACCGGTTATAAAAGCTTATACAAACTTCCTTCCGAATGAAGAGGACTTCCTAGGCCATTCCCAGAAAATTCAAGGTGTATATTTTATTTGTCATGTAAATATCTTTAATATATGGTATTTTAATCAAAACTATTAGAGCTAATTTTTAGAAAATCAAAATTTTCTAAACCTTTTCTATGTAAAGGGTAGTTGGGAATGGGGATTTTCTTGAAAATCTTCGTGTATTATCCTTGCAAGACTCAAATACCAAGTTTGGTATTTATCCGACTTATTGTTTTTGAATTAATGCTGTTCACACACACAAACGTGCGGCGCGCGCGGACATAGTTACAAAAATGCTTTATTTGGATTCAGGAAGCCTCAAAACATATATTTCCGGTAAAATATCACTATAAAAGTTTTGGGTGGAATGTAATACTTCTTTATCTACCATGTGCATGATAGAGAAAGTAAAAATGCCTTTTTTCCATTCAGGGGACATGAAAAGATGTAATATTTCCGGTTAAATATTGACACTTTTGGGTGGAGTACAACATTTCCTCTACATACGTAAGTACGCAGTAGAGAAAGTACATAGAAAGCACTGGTAATATAAGCGCTGTGACCAATAAATTTGCTCTACATGAAATCAACCAACTTACGGTATTACTATTACGTACATTGTATATTATTATTTTACGTATTATACATTACGTACATTTCCAAAGTAAGTTTGGTTATCCTCTAAACTTTTCTTAGCCTTGTGGCTTCTGGATTAGGTAAAACTGGGATTTTCAGCGCGCTAATTCTCGGAGCTTGCAAACCGCAGGAAATTAAATTAAATTGAGTTTTATTTATGGACGCTCTTTAACTGTTGTGCTCCTTGGCGTCCCATCCTATGCTGAGCGTGAAAGACCGGTAACTTTGCACAGAGGTCTCTTTATCTAGCTCGAGGTTCTTTTACGTGCCGTAAATCTACGACCACCGGCTTTACTTCCCTTCCGAAGTAAGCCATGCTAAGTATTTTTATGCCGAAAAAAATCCATCGCCCTCCGCCGGACTTCGGGAACTAGAGACTAGCATGGTAACCACTACATTCCTACAAAACCTTATTATTCCAGCTGCTTCTTGTTAATCCAGATGGATTTTTGAGTTTGTACATTTCGTTTTACGATACAGTAGGTAAAGTTATTTTTAAAGATTTTTAGATAGGGTGTCGCTATGTAATGACTTTGAAATTTCGTGCTCTTTACTTTGCGGTGAGAAAAGAGTAAAGAGTAAAGAGAGAGAGAGAGAGAGAGAGAAAATAGTGACTTCCTCTTTGAGAAAAGTGTAAGTATTTGAAAATTTAAACCAATGAGAAGGAATATCTCGGAAATTGTTAAAATTTGACATAAATTATGTGTATTAGCGGGATCTAAATTTTTGTGTAGTAAGTTTTGTGTATCTTTTATGGTTTATCAGTTAAACAACACCTTCGGAGTGAAAAGGACTTCACAGGTTATTCCCAGAAAATTCAAGAATACATTTCAGTTGTAATGCGAATACTTTAAAGATATGGCATTTTAATAAAAATCGTTAGACCCTTTTATGAGAAAATAAAAATGTAAAGCATAGTTTGGGGAATGGAAATTGTCATGAACATCTTCGTGTCGGATCCGTGGAAGATTCCGAACTTGAATGCCAAGTTTAGTAATTAGCCGACGTTCCTTTATATGTTATGCTGTTCACAAACGTACAGATACACACAGAGACAGACACGCACTCAGACCTTTCTCTAAAATTGCTTTTTTCTTTCTCTTTACTTTCTCTACTACGTATAGTAAGTAGGGGAAGTATTGCATTCCACTCAAAATTTCGATACCGAGATTTCACCGGAAATACATGTTTTGAGACTCACTGAATCCAAAAAAAAATTTTTTTGAAAACATGTCCGTGTGTGTGTCTGTCTGTGTGTCTGTGTGTCTGTGAACAGCATAACTCAAAACCGAAGAGTCGGATAAACACCAAACTTGCAATTTAGGTTCAGTATCTTTCAGAGATGCGACACGAAGGTTTTCAAGAAAATCCCCTCACCCCAGATTACCCTTTACATGGAACATTTTTCGAAAATTTTAATTTTCTCAAAAACGGCTCTAACGATTTTGATTAAAATATCATATGTTTAAGATATTGTCATGACAAATAAAATGTATATCTCGAATTTTCTGGGAATGTCTCCAAAAGTATTCTTCATTATGAACGACTTTTTCATAACTGGTAAACCATAAGAGATAGACAAAATTTTACTACACGAAAAATGTAGATCGCGTTAAAATACACAATTTATGTCATATACATTTCTTTTGTTGAGTGAACCGTTTGCGAGATATTGCTTGTTATTCCCTTAAATTTTCCAATACTTATACTTTTTCTCAAATTCGTTATTCATTTTTACTTTCTCTACTACGTATAGTAAGTAGGGGAAGTATTGCATTCCACCCAAAAATTCGATACCGAGATTTCACCGGAAATACATGTTTTGAGACCTCCTGAATCCAAAAAAAGCATTTTTGGAAACATGTCCGTGTGTGTGTCTGTGTGTGTGTCTGTGTGTCTGTGTGTGTGTGTGTGTCTGTGTGTGTGTGTGTCTGTGAACAGCATAACTCAAAAACGAACCGTCGGATAAGCACCAAACTTGGTATTTAGGTTCAGTATCTTCCAGAGATGCGACACGAAGGTTTTCAAGAAAATCCCCCCACCCCAGACTACCCTTTACATGGAAGATTTTTCGAAAATTTTAATTTTCTCAAAAATGGCTCTAACGATTTTGATGAAAATATCATATGTTTAAGATAATGTCATGAGAAATGAAATGTATATCTCGAATTTTCTGGGAATGTCTCCAAAAGTATTCTTTATTGTGAACGACTTTTGCATAACTGGTAAACCATAAGAGATAGACAAAATGTTACTACACAACAAATGTAGATCGCGTTAAAATACACAATTTATGTCATATACATTTTTTTAGTTGAGTGAACCATTTTCGAGATATTGCTTGTTATTTCCTTAAATTTTCCAATACTTATACTTTTTCTCAAATTCGTTATTCAATTTTTTATGTCCTGGATATGCAAACAGAATAGAATGCGCCACATAGCAACCAGTGCTTAAAAGATTTGACTATCGCTTATAACCTGCCATGTTCCCCTTGCATCTACAAGAAAATTAGCAATAAGATTGACATCTCGATATCTCGATTAACATGAAGCATATGGAGAATAAACGTTTGTAAAAATAGTTCGTACAAGAGTAGAGAAAGTCATGTGAGTGTAGCACATCAGATTTTTTTTTATGTCCTGGACATGCAAAGAGAATGGAATGCGCCACATAGCAACCAGCGTTAAAATATTTGACTATCGCTTAAAAGCTACCATATTCCCCTTGCATCTACAAGAAAATTATCAATAAGATTGACATCTCGATATCTCCATTAACATGAAGCATCTGGAGAATAAGCGTTTGTAAAAATAGTTTGTACAGGAGTAGAGAAAGTCATGTGAGTGTAACACATCAGATTTTTTTAATTTACTTTTCAGGGAGTTTCAAAGCATATATTTCCTGTGAAATCTCGGTATTGAGTGGAATGAAATACTTCCTCTACTTACTATACGTAAGTAACAGAGAAAGTAAACAGCATCACATAAACTGTAATGTGTATCCGTCTTTAATTAGTATTGCTTTTTCTTTGGTATCAACTAGTAAATAAATGTATATTATTCTAGAGGGGAATACATTTGCCTTAATTGAATCATTAACGCTTACATTCATATTGTGGAATGAGCAGAAATCTCTAAAGGAATTGAGCTAAGCAACTGAACCGAAGCAGAATTCGAACCTGCGCCCTTCGCACACGCTGCCAGATTCAAGCCAACGCCCAAACCAACAGAAACAAGGAGGTGTCTCTGACAATATATATCTACGATAGTGTCATCTTGCACAACGTCTTGGACTACAGCGTGATCTGTCTGGGCTACAAATTTTTATCACAGTTGTTCATTTATTCTTTGAACGTTATACTCTTCTTTTCCCTCTGACACCACATCTCTGTATATACATATTAATATTTGTGAATACTAAATAGTTTCATTCATTAGTTTTCGGATAACGTTTTCTGTTTACTTTCCTTCTGAGCTTTCTGCTTGTAGAAAACACGTTTTTGGTACATGTAAACATATTTGTATGTGTTCGTATTGGAAAAACAATTCTATTAGGTACAGCATTATAATACAGTTTTATAACTATTTGATGTAACACAAAGAACATACTTGAAATGTGCGCTAGTTGAATCTTTTAGATATCAATTCCTACACTTTTTTCTCCAAGCTCCACTTTGAGACAGTATTTTAACACTTTGATTTCAGTCAAAATATACAATATATAATTCAATAGCAGCCCGCCTTAAAGCAATATGTGTATGTAACAATATATAAAAAGTGTATATTACAATCATTCTTAAAATGTAGGAGCTGTGAGAAATAGGTCAAAAGTTGCTAACAATGAGGTAACCTTGAGGCAATAATGAGTTTAAGAGTTTAAATGTTACTTGTGATTCTTGGAAGCAATAATGTAATTTTAGTGACAGTTTATAAAATAGACAATCAACAACCAGAAAAAGTTAAAGTTTAGTTAAATGAAGGTATTCTATTGGAGTAGGATTAGCTAATCAGAAACTGAAAAGGTGAACTTTTTACAAATTTAGAGTTCAGTTTGTTGCAGACAGCGTTACTAACCAGACGCAAAAAGTGTCCTCAAGAAATTTAATACGTATTCGTGTGAGACGAAAATAGTTTTACGTGTTAAAAAGTGCAAGTAATTAATCAAAGAATCTCATAGCTGTCTATATCAGTGAAGTGTTATTTAAATCGTATCAAGTATTAATAAAAGGAGTGAAGTAAAATTCTTAGAGAAACGTGTCTAACAACAATACTGACGCAGCCGAGGCAAACATTAATATATAATATTTAAAGAAACAGTCAAATTACATAGTTAATGTTTTTAAATTTTTAGGACGAAGGCTACTGGGTACTATACGTGCGGTTGCAACAACTACTACAAGTTTGGCTCCCCAACAGTTGAAAGATAATACAACTCCTTCTAAATACTCCTTTCTCAACTTTATGTTATTGTAAATGGTAAACTAAGAGCATTAACTATTTCTCCAAATCACATTCCTATATTTTACGTATCGTCTTAAAAGATAGGTATCTTTTGGAGGCTTTAGGTCTAAATATTCCAAAATCAAACAATTAAACCACGCTCTGCTACTACGTCTGGTACAGTTCTACTAGCTCTGCATTAAATATCATTAAACTGGTAGTCATAAGGAAAATTGTATCTCATGATTTAGGACAGTTCTAAATTGGTTCTAATGTTGAAATGTTTGCGTTACAGCCATGCTTAATATTGCAGCTATAATCATAAAGTGCCACAATGGATCATATTCCAGGGAATGAGCCCATCTTCTAGAAATTTCTCAGGCATTACGCTTGGTGGTGTCGAATGTTCCTTGAAACCACATAACAAGACCTATCAGCTTTTATCTTCGTTCCCAAAGGAAGCCGTAATGTCACACATTTCCTTCACCTTGGAGAGCTACTGTGCTCGGTAGCGATGAGAGGAATATCATAATTCAGCTCACAAACAAGAAAACTAAAATAAAATTGCTTATAAAAGGAAGATACAACAAAAATAACCACGTATTGTGCTCATAAATTTGTCATTGTTGATTAGAGACAAGAAAGTGTGGATTATGAGCAAAAAGCTTCAATATAGGTGGCTATTCCTCATCTTGCTCCATAATGAAGGGGCTTTAAGGAAGCACTTGCTATTAGAGTCAAAATGAAATAAGAAGCAAGCCTGCCGTATGCTTTTCTTCTCTGAATGCTGTAGTACTAAGCAGTATAAAAGCATATGATAAATATACCCAAACATTTGTAGCATTTATGTTTGTGCATGTAATTAACACTTTTATAAGGCAGTTGAATGGCTGCAAGAATGTTAATTGACATAAAGCCTTTTGAATATATATTACTTTTGCTCTACCTACTAAAGATATGTTGCGCTAGAAAAAATAACATAGAAAGGATTTGTGATACCTGTTTAATTATTAGTTGTCTCTAAATACCAACTTTCATGTTAATCAAATTCATGTGTTAGAAGACGTTTAGTGCATGCTATGCTTCTAAATAATCCTGTATATGCTGAATGACAAACTATTTAACTGCCAATCTATTTTTACTTTCTCTACTACGTATAGTAAGTAGGGGAAGTATTGTATTCCACCCAAAAATTCGATACCGAGATTTCACCGGAAATATATGTTTTGAGATCCCTGAATCGAGAAAAAGCATTTTTGAAAACATATCCATGTGTGTGTCTGTGTATGTGTCTGTCTGTGTGTGTGTCTGTCTGTGAATAGCATAACTCAGAAATGAACAGTCGGATAAACACCAAACTTGGTATTTAGGTTCAATATCTTCCAGAGATGCGACACGAAGGTTTTCAAGAAAATCCCCCCACCCCAGATTACCCTTTACATGGAAGATTCTTCGAAAATTTTAATTTTCTCAAAAATGGCTCTAACGATTTTGATTAAAATATCATATGTTTAAGATATTTGCATTACAAATGAAATGTATATCTTGAATTTTCTGGGAGTGACTCCAAAACTATTCTTCATTGTGAACGACTTTTGCATAACTGGTAAACCATAAGAGATAGACACAATTTTACTACACAAAAAATTAGATCGCGTTAAAATTACACAATTTATGTCATATACATTTTTTTTTGTTGAGAGAACCATTCTCAAGACATTGCTTGTTATTCCCTTACATTTTTCAATACTTATTTTCTCAAATGGGAATTCGTTATTCATTTTTTTGTCTTGGATATGCAAAGAGTATTAATCTGTGGCAAAGAGAATGGTGCTGCACCTAGCAACCAGCTATTAAGAGATATGTATGTGCTTAAAGGCTACTGTATTTTTATATTGCCATTGTAAATATATATTCCCCTTACATCTACAAGAAACTTAGTAATAAGATAAGAGTCTGCAAATGTTTATCTCGATTAACATGAAGCATATGGAGAATAAGCGTTTGTAAAAAAGATTTGTAGAAGAGTAGAGAAAGTCATGTGAGTGTAAGACATCAGATTCTGGACAAAGGTTACAAAGAGGAGCTGAATCTAAGAGTGTGCCTTAGTTGATGTCGTGCGTCTTCAACACTGCGTTCTGATACGATAGTGGTATTGAAGGACTAAATTGCCTTAACGGATAGGATGTAAGCACACTCTGTTTGATCTTGGATGGAAACCTTCAGCAAATCCATGTTAAAATAATAGTTACGCATGGCAACGCACATAAATAAGCCAAATTAGAGATACAAACAAAAATACCAAGAATTCGCTCGAGCGGACCGGCTGACATTTGCGTGCTGGTCTTGCTGATGGATGATTACGCCAGAAATGGATTCATTACCTCTGTAAGTAACACGGGAGGAAAAAGAAAGAAGATCTCGGACCCACGAAAACAGTGCTCAGTGGCGGCGGTGATACCATCTGGAAACGTTTGATTTCTCCTGGACTTCAGCGCTTGCTCCGTGCCCCCACATACATCTGCGTCTCCCTCATGCAATGCAAAGCTCCTACAGTTAACGGAAAATTAAGCTTTCCTTACGAGCGCGCGGCTATGTAATTTAACCTTTACGCTTCCAAAGTTATGTGCGGAAAACGATCTTGCGTGCAATCTTTTGCGAAATTGACGCATTTAGGTTCCCTGGAAACTCCAGGAATCATTATTCTTATGGTAATACAGGTGGGAAGCATTAATGCAATCTATGTATTACTATCTACTAATAATAGGATATAAATTAAATATGTACGAAATCTCTTGAGAATGATAAAGAAGACAAAAATAGGTAAGAAGGGTTCATACAAACATCAGTCTGTTTAGCATATAACTAATCTGAGTTAAAAATTTGTGACTTACAAAGAAACTCCACACGTACTCAAGCTGATTTTTATTATAACCCATATGAAGGTTCTTCTGTAAGGGATACATTGAATTAGCTCAATAATAATAATTTATATAATAATATGCAAAATTCTGCATATTGTTTGCTGCGATTATATATAAATAGCCAAGTTTTACGTAACAATGAAGCAATAATACTAGCAAAGGTAACGTTATTACGCCGCATACACAATAAAAGAAAAATAGATGTTACAGGGGGCATGCAACATCATCATCTGCCAGAAAACGCACAAACCACCACAGAACAATAGTCTCACCGCTTTCGATTAAATCAACAACCACAAACTAAGTGACACAAAAACGTGACTATGCAACTGAAGCCAATTATCAATCAGTTACTCAAACAGACGGTGCAAGAAGTCAATTACGCTACTAAGACCATCTGTCGACCCACACCGTCAAAGAACCTATGCGTTAAGATGTTTAGATGTTATATCGACATAACTATTAAAGTAATTAAATTATTTATTTGCACATTGAAGAAATTTTAATCGCACTTTATTTCAGTATTCTTGTGCCAACAAAACATTTAAACCTATTCATGACATTCTAAGCGCATTGTGTTATATTAAAATTCAAGTACATATCAGGTGTCCTGCTATGCGCTTTCCTAAAACCAGAATACAAAAATTTTGGTTTTGGTTAGAAGTAAATTAATAAACATACCTTACTTAAAAGGATCTTAAACAAAAGAGCAAAATATTACAAGTAAAGTTAATATTCATTTGCTAAAATTTTTCTGTAAAATTTTTGTGTCTCATGCATGTGGAACTAATTAAATGTACAGTAATTTCGCTAATTAATCGTTCAGAAGTATTATATTGTTGACACGTTTCTTACACATATTATAATGAAGTGCCAGTGAAAGTCTCAATGTTAGAAACAATTCCATATAAACTAATAACAGAGATTACCAAAACGACTAAGATATGTCTTTTGCAAACTTGTGGCCCTTCTTTCTCTTTCAGCTTATATCAAATTATCTGAATAATTTAATTCACCGATACAATAGGTAGATAATAAGCACATTGGCAGCTATTAGGAAGCAAGGAATCAAAAGGTCCTTAAGCAGTGAAGTTTGAAAAAAAATTGGTCACGAATATCTGTCCACATTATCACTCTTATTGCCACCAATCAGCTTAGAGATGCTTTCATCATGTAGAAATCGTGTAATTTTTTGAGTAGCCTCAGATAATACCTCTTAGTGGGCCTCCTTCTTGAGATTTTATTCCACGTTGTACTTTTGTTTCATAGATGACACAAGTTGCATGACAATAATGACTTCCCTTCTCACAGTTATACTGTCTTTCACAGGAGCACTTATGTTTGTAAAGTTTAACAAAGACTCGCTATAACATTAAATATGAAGACAAATATTTAGACATCTTCAATTACTGCAGCTAATTATTTTCTTGTGTTAAGTCTAAATGTTTTTGTATAATGTCATAGGGGTTTTTATTTTTAAATATCGCGTGTATGGTTTCATGCACAACAGCGAAATCGCTTGAATGCATTTGGAAGTATGAAATGCTTTCCCCTTCCAAAATTTCTCACACAAATCCTAGAATCAGGTTTTATACCACATTGTCTCTTCTTTTAAATGGAATGAATGCTCAAGGTGATGTACTCCAGTTACGAAAGCACACCCGTCAGCACAAATGTGTCCCTTATTTGCCATAGCTGTACATTAGCTCTTTTGACTAAGGCTGTTATAGCAAATAGTATAGGCATTGCGAGAGCCAGATTTGGATTAGTGCAGAATGATAATGGTCGCAGTATTTTCAAAAGTAGGTTAAAAGAAGTAAGAACAGATTGAGTCAGTTTTGTTGAAAATTTATTGAAATTTAACTTCTGCATAATAATGAAAAATGTTGATTTGCAGAGTCAAAAGGAAAAAGAAAAATGATGCTGGACGTTTCTGAGATGCAAATTGCGATTGGGATTTTGAAATCCAAGGTATAAAAATATTCGGACGTTCCGAAAAAAAGGTTTATTTTTATCTGTAATAGTGGATTGAATGGGAAGTAGAATGTTATTGTTTTTCAATTAACACGTGATTACTCTCAATCTAATGGCTATGTACCATTGCGAATCTTCTATTTCTTTACATTCCGGTCCTCAGCTGCAACGCGGACCGCCTCAAAATTCTCCTCACGTGTATCACCAACATTCTGTTGGACTCACTGACCCCTCATACGTTGACCGTCGTTTATTTCATTGCAATATTTTGTGTACTTCGGAAATTCAGGATTTGAGTGGAACAACGGCTTAACCACCCCCCTAATACACCCTAGAGAGAGGTGTTAGAAGATTTTCTTTCCCTCTCTCTCTAAATGCTTTGTTGAATTTAAGCCAGTCTTCCACCCAACATTCTAGGATAGCTCGAATATTAAGGATTACATTTATAATACAGAGCTTTTTAAAGAGCTGAAGAATAGTTTGAAACAAACTGCTGAAAGTTTTAAGTCTTAAGCCAGATACTGTGGGAAAGTGCGATGCCAGTCTATACCTAGAAAAAAAGATAGGGCGTTTTGTTCATTTTCGCAGAAAATACAACACAGCAAATTTGTGGACTTTCGTATAGACCTCTTTACCAAAACATTTGCTTTTGGATAAGGCGGTACAACACCCGATGTGAAAATCTTTTGAGTAAGAACATACTGTATGTAGAGGAAGCAATAAAATAATATTTATAAGAAAAATATGCCTAATTTCATATTAATGACATAAGATACATCCTCTAGAGAGTTTTGATATAAAAAACAATAGTTTATGTCATTTGTGACATGTCAAAATGTCCCCTTTACGCGGTTCTAGCAATTTGCTTGTTAGATTGGCAGCCCACGCGAGCCCTTTGTTCCTAGAAGCGTTTGGAATAATTAAATCAAGATGGCTCGAAAGCTAAGTTTTAAAATCTGATGGGTTAAGCAACATTAATGAATATTCAGAACAACTTTTTCCTCTTGCTACTACATAGTTTTATTCATTAATGATTAACTTGGAATTTTGCGATAATTATGCCCAAGGATCTTCCGTTTGTGATTGGAACATTATCATAAACGGCGGAACATGTTTGGAGTCGTATCACTATAAACGAGTCCATTCTGGGATTTGGGGTTCAGGAGAAAGAATTGCTGGCTACAGCCAAGTTTTCAGCAATGTAATAAATCGAAATGTAGTGAAGTTGTTGGAGGAGAGGGGAGAGGGGAACGAGATAGACCGGCTTGCCAACAGAGACAAATACACACACCGCCACATTCCGGATACAATGGTGACCGTTTTGCATCTGCACTGGTGTGAGTCTGGACTCTTTCTTACCATGCTCATCCAATTTTTCTTTCCTTTTTACCTTTGTTCATTTCGGGTCGAATTTTTGTCTCTTCCATCTTGCTCTCTCATCTATTTTCCTCTTCTGACTTACTATTTCCTTATATAGTTTTTTATTCGCCGCCTCTGGTTGTTTACATATGTTATTTCCTGCAAGTTTTATCTCGCTCTCTATTTGTATTTTTGTCCTTTGTTTTGTCCTTCACACCGAAAAATTCTCCAACGATTTTTTTTTAAGTTGTCCACTTTTTGATGTCTCCTTCCAGCTTAAGCTTCAATGTGGAAAATTTCAGATGTAGTTCTAGATTTCTGGTTTGTCACCGTTTTTTTTCCTTAGTACATGACCCCCAATTCGGTTCACTGTGTAAAATTGTTCTCTTTTAAAAATAGAGAACCTGTTGATTTTATTCAAACTACCACGTTCGTATATCTGTGAATGGAACCATCTGTATTTCATATAAGCCTTATTTCTAATTTTGAAAATTATAAATATGTAAATTTAAGACAAATTTTATTTAATGTTGTAAATACTCCAAAAACTATTTACGCAGCGGCATACTTTCGTAAATTCAGAACGAAAGAAAGAAAATTGAATTGCATAAAAGTGCCTAAATTAAGAAAATGGACAGTTGCGTATAAATGGATCAAAGGTTCGGTTTTGTCAGAGCTCAGTAATGACCCATTCTGTCCGTATCTTAACTTAAAGAAATAGAATTGTAAAAGGTCACAATGTACAGAGCAGAGGAAAATTACCTGTACACCTACATTACTTCATCTTTTTACGTGCTATTAAAGTTCATAATGCATATGTTTAAGGGTCAATTATAAGCCCTAAACTCATTACCCACTATCTTAGAAACTATTTAAGAACAACCTATTTGTTGTAATCTGAGCATATTTTGTGGTTCTTTTGTTGGTCAGGCTCATAATGTTGTGCTCCAAAAATATCTAAAAATTACTTCAATCCTGTAATAAATCACATAACAAGTTTACTATATACGAGGAATCTTTTGCGGCCCTGCTGGTTTTAAATGGCGTTTATGTGTAGGAGATCGCTCCCTCTCTGGGGGACGGCTTAAAACCAACCTGGGCTTTCAGTGTGAGACTATTGAAGATCTCCTCGTTACCCGTACCATTTCACTTCGGTCCTACTCCCATATAGGTGCTACAGAATTAAATACTAGTAACGGAGCCGTGTTCTCCAATGTTTCAGAACATTAGACTGGGTTTCTTAGAGTCATTTCAGTGTAAGCAAGCTGCTTATCTTGTCGATAGTTTAGTAACTATGCTCCTAATAATCGAGCGTATAGCAGTAGGTACTAATAAAAGAGACCAAGCTATCAAAATATTTCGAGACAAACACGTCAGAGACCTTCTTGCTTTAAACGACCAGAGTCGTCTGTATTTTCTTTTGTGTTTTCGAATAACTGAGTCAATATGACTTCTGATGAAGTGGCTGTTAATTTTATATTAATATTTGCTGTGTTAGTAACTTTTTCGCACTTCCTATTAATCCAAAAAGCATAATATTTTCCTATTTTGCTGGAGACGTCGCGTTGTTCCAAGCAACTTCATAATTTTGCGCCAAACAGTGCCTGTGGTTGGACCATAACATAGAATATTAGCTTCTTCCTCGAGTTAGTCTCTGAGATAAGCGACTCTTCTCTTACGATACGATCTAATTTGTCAGAATCAATGATATCATTTATATTATATAATTGATTGCTTTATATAAGTTCAGTAATCAGTATCCATGTTTAAAAAGTTAGTGATGTAACCCACGTTATTTCACTTCCCCACTTTCCTCAGTGAGTATTAATTCTGCATTGCAAAATGTCAAATTTATAAAAATGAAACTGTTTCAATAGAGGTGCTTAGAAGCTTAAACACAGGTATATTTATCTTGTATCAAATCCAATGCCTCTTAAATTTCTTAGGCATTCTACCGGAGAGAAATTGCTAAAGAAATATATAAACTACTCCTGCAATTTACCGCAAATGAGAGTGGAATTCCAAGGCGTGCCTTCAACCCATGAAACATAGACACTGTTCATATCTGAGAATGCTACCGGCGGATTAAATTACTGCCCTTTTCTTTAAAGTGCATTGCACGTGCAATTTGTAGCATCATAGTTGGTGGTAATGAGACCTCTGCTTCGATAATGCACTGGTCTGGGCTGTGCACACAAAAATGTCTTGCTGCGAGTAAACCGTTTATTATTTTGAGAACATAAAAGCAGTTAATTAATGTGCATAAGATACGGATCTCCGAAACAAAGGAGACGCTCTGTGCACAGGCAAAAATATTGCTCAAGAGTAACACAATTATCACTTGACTCTGGCTCATGAATACCGGTAAGTTAGTTCCTCGGCGGTAGATTCAGATTGCACGTGCTTCCACCCACTCCCACGTGAAGCAAGATAACTGCTTTATGTTGGCCAGTGGCAAATGTTGGTTTGTGTTTCTGGGTTACCTACGATTAATGGTGGAAAACTATAGTAAATATCATCGCACTATTCTCTCACACAAATGCATTACTCCACAAGTCATACTGCTATGCTTGTCATATCTAAGGTGGTGCATTTCTAACCATACTTAACCATCTCCAGATATTTCTGCCTGGTGTGCGCTCTACAATAAAATGGGAATTACCTGTGTAATGCGATTCGCTAGCGACCGAGGAAAACCGCTAAACGCTCCGTTCAGATTGGTCGACCCCGGGATTTGAACGCGGGATTTTTCGAATGCGGACCACAGACGTTACCACCTCAGTCATCTCGCTCGGTTCTCAGGATTTATTAATCATTTAAACTAAATTTATTGTAACGTGTATAAAATTAGTGAAAAGTCAAACGCGACTTGCTCCTGTAATTAGGTATTAAATTTTTAATTTACCTGCGTTTTATATGGCTATTATATTCTCGTGTCAAGTCAGAATCTTGTTTGTTTATATTTATACACCAAATAAAGCCTCTAAAGCCCGTCTATTGACTATTATCGTAAGTCTATAATTTTCTAATGAACTTCTCTTGTCCTTCCTTCTCTTTTCTTATCCCTTCCGCAGTCTAACCGTCTTCTCGCAATCCTCACTGACCTGTAAGCATTCAGAAATAACTGTCACCTCTCTCTTCTTAAACTTCCATGTGGTGAGGCTGCTCTCAGAGACTAAAACTAAACGTTTAACACATACGTTACCCCCACACCCCATTTTTATTCAAAAAATAATTTAATATAGACACAAACTCAGCACATAGATTTAGTATTCGGCCATTGTCACCAATAAAGCAAAAACCAAGACGGAGAATCTCGGTTGTATTTCAAAGAAAGAGAGCCTGCAGAGAAACCCAAGACATAATTTAGGATGCTACGGGAATGGGTTGAATTCACCATCAACTTCAACTCCTTCATTTCATTGTTTAGGACATCGCCTACTCCAAACTTCACTCATTCCAGCTTTTCCTAGGCCTTCGTCAATCTCTATAGCCTTTATGTTTATAATAATGACTTTGCTTAGATATATAGTTTTTATCAATTGCTTCCAGATGCTGAAACCGGTCACTTCTGATGTCTTCAAGTTTCCTTAAGTTGTGTCTTTTATAGTTATTGTTTAACACTTTTTTTACTTATATATAGGGCATTTTGAAATCAGAAATTCTGATGCAAAACAAGAATAATAAAAACAAATCACACAAAATGAACTGAAATCATGCAAGCTGAATGAAACCATAGAACATACAGGTGTTCCATTGCTGTTATTCATTTTGTTGTATCATTCCTGTTCTCCTCTCATTAAAATTAAATTGTATTTTCTGGAATATCTTACAGCATCCCAAATACATCGTACCACTTCTTAAACAAACTCTGTACATTTGAGTTTAACAGTCAATAGCATTTGCAAGCAGTTTATATATTTATTTTCTGCATAATTTGTAATGGTTAGGAATAAAAATATGTATATACCTCAAAAAAGGAAGAAAAAAGAAGGAAAGAAAGAAAACCAAAGGTATCGGTATTACAAACTCGAAAAGTGGTGTGTTTCCTTTATTTTCACTTATATCTTTCAAAACTATTGCCAATATTCATGAATTGCCATGAATTGCAATGCATTTTGTATTTATTTCGTGTTTGAGTATTGTTTTCGCATATTGAGTGAATTTCGCATTTTATCGCATTTTCAAAACACACTAAACAGTGGTTTAGAGGCATGAAAAATGTGTATACAAGAGCACAAGCATTTATGAGCATTTCGCGCTATATCACATTTACAAAAAATCACCATCCCGGCGGAGGACGATGCATTTTTTCGAGTGTAAAAATCCTTAGCATGGCTTCCTTTGAAAGGGAATAAAATCGGTGGTCCTTGTTGTAGAGTTACGGCACGTAAAGGAACCTCATGCCTGATGAACAGTCCTCTGAGCAAAAGTTCAGGTCTTTCATACCCAATATAGAATGGGACGCTAAGAACCATAGTAGTTAAAGAGCGTCCATAAATAAAACTTTAATTTAGTTTCACCATCCCTACTTATATGATGTAATCAAACATTGACTACACTTCTGAGTCCTGGATTTTTCCTTTATCTTCAATGCTTATTATTCATGCCTAACTTCAATAATTATTGGAAATGCAATTACTTCATAGAATTTACTGATTGAAATGATACTTATTCGATCATTCTACTGTTCTATAAACAGTAACAGTTTTCTTCTAACTATAAGCTTGCCTCTAAAGGCAATAATTTGCAATGGTTTAATGTTTATGTTTAGCCCCACATTTGGGAGCCAATTTGTGATTGAATTACTTATAATGTTTGTTTTGTTAGCCCCACGTTTGGGAGCCAATTTGTGGTTTTTACTTAATGTTATATTTAACATTATTGTAGCCCCACGTTGTGGTGCCAATTTGCAACGGTTTTACTTATAATGTTTGTGTATAACCCACGTTGTTTGTGTATGTGTATTTACTCAACGTGTTGAAGCCATCTTGTGACGTCATTCATTTTTTAGGTTTGTTAGCTCCATCTGGTGTTAGCAATTTGCGGCAGTATTAGTTTTTTTGTTTAAAAAAACATGCTAGTTATTTTATTTAATTTTGGGTCTTTGTCCTCCGGCTACCTTTTGGGTCGAGCACTTCTCTATATACAGGTTGTGTAAACGGAAAGGAATCTTTTATCCAAAGATAACACTGATGAAGAAATTTGTTTTACACTTTTATTGTCGAAAACGTTAACTATCACATTTACACATTGATCTTGACACTCGCCAAACTGAAACTGTTATAATAACTTCTTACTGATCACTTTTAATCCACGTACTTCAACCTTTTGTATAATTAACTTTATAACACTTGAGATTTTTCATAACTCTGTTACCTGTAACCTACAAATTGATATCCGAAGTGTGCCGTACAAATACTTTCGACGAACTGACGGGAATGCGACGTGTAGTGTACAAAGAATTTTGATGAACTGACGGGGTCTACCTCTAACCTACTCTTTTTATACTCATTCACCCAGATATGCCTAAAGATTATAACTGAACTGCAATTGGCTAATAAAACGCGCCAACATTAGCGTCTATTTTTATATCCAATGAAAATTATGAATACATATGCTCTAGGGAAACGTTCCAGAAGATTCTCAAGGAAAAACGCGCCAACATTACGTAACTTCCTCGTTTCCAATAATGATAAACAGCTCACCCCCTCGCTGCATTATTGCACGCTATTATTGTCAGTTTCAGTAAGGCAGTATAAACTTACTTCCCAACAATAATTACAATCAACAAACATCTCAAATCAATGTCACATAATAATGCATATTGATACTATAATCACTCTTTACTTTAAATAATTTGTGATACAAATTACTGCATCAAATTTTACTGTTTGTAGTTCATATTTTATAATCATATACTTTGAATATATTATGTAATACATAAACTCGTTGAAATTCTCTGCTGCGAAGAGCGTTGTATTGTTTCTTTGAAAATGATTGCATTACCGCAATTGTCTCTGCAATTTCTAACAAAGTCGTCTATATAAATTTTAAAGAAATTTGTCGACGTCCTAAAGACTTGTCTTACGCCTTGATTTATTGTGGTCAAGTAAACAAATCTATTAATTTAGCGGGTTCTTTATTGTAGATGCAGCGGCCAATAAACTTTCACATTTGAAAATAAGATTCTGTGCGGTGAATCGCGAAAGTTCGAATTGTACGAGAAATTGCAATCTAATGATCAATTACTTTCACAGAAGAATGTGCTAAGCTTGAAGTATACTACCTGGTTTTACTTGCGGAAAGGGACCCTTAGGAATGTGTAACTTATGACTTCCAAAATAGGATATTAACACCGGAGACAAGGTCCGCATTTCTGAAATAACCAAGGAAAATGAGTCTAATGTGTGACAGTGTATACCTTGTTGCCACATGTTTGGAAAATATAGCGCTGTTGCCATTACTTATGAAGCGATCATAGTATGATGTATAACCAGTTTTAAGATTAAATTTGCTAGTCTATAGCTGGGCGTTTAACCTGATCACTGGAAACGATGGCAAAAAATATACACACAAACTGTTAAAACTTTCTTTTGCGATGTACCACCTTTAATTGAAATTAATTAGCGCATGCAAAGTATTTTGGGTGTGAGTTTTTGGGAAACTTGACTAGAAGAGGCAGAAAATTAATGCTGCTGCTTTAAGGATACAGGAAAAAAGAAGAAAAAGGAATGCATTATATAGCGGTGGAGGATGAGGTCCGACTTCATTAAAGTTGCCCTAACTTGGGCCAGCTATCTTCCTTTACCCGGCTAAGTTGTCATTTGGACATTGTGGGAAACAAATCGCGAACCAGTGTTCCAGTTTATCGGTATGTGTTGACAGAGAGAATTCACCTTTGTTCGTGGCGTGTTCGCGATAAGGGCTGGCACTGTTAATATCGTCAGGCACGAATATGCCGGTCCATCGGTATGTTTCAACATAATGCCTCCAAATTAACATTGTTTTATTTATTTTAGAAAATAAGATCAGTGATGTCATCTTTGGTAATCTTTTCTCGCTGTTTCCATCCCACGCTTGCAGTTGCGAGCCAATTTAACGAAATGGAAATTGCTTTCAGACGCAAAGCGATGTCATTATAAAGCGAATGCATTTGTGCCCTAGATGGGAAAATGTATACAGATTAATATCACGATATTTAGATTTAAAAATAGTCGTCGTTCGTTGAAATTGCCGGAACAAATGCATTAGAAGGCCACAGACTTGATGAATTCACAGAACAAGTCAAATATATCAGGCATGAGCTCACCAAAAACAAAAGAAGGTGCTCTTAGCACTTCAAGAATGATTACTTAAACTCTGGAAATATATAATACAGAAAGCAAACTATATGGCATTGTTTTCTTTCGACGAGATCAACATTTTTGCAAAGTCTCACTTTATGCTTTAGATGTATAAAATTTCGCAAGAATTAAAAAGGGTATATGGCAGAACGGTAGTGTTGTTTTTTATTCTATTTTTGTTTTACGTCGCTATAATTCCTTAGTCATATCGCGATGGATCTGTTGGTGAATATCTCTTAGAAGGATATGTGATGGACAGTTAGCCTTCTAGGTCTCATTCCTGTAACCGCTGCTTCATGCCGTGCAGATGGCATTAGAGTGCCGTATCCAGTCTAACCGCCGCCCTCAGACAGAAAGGCGGACAGTTAGCCTTCTAGGTCTCATCCCTGTAACCGCTGCTTCATGCCGTGCAGATGGCATTAGAGTGCCGTCCAGTCTAACTGCTTACATTGTCTGTAGATAGATGGCATAGTATTAGCTATTACCACTACTGTTTTAAACTTAAAATGGAACTTTGGATCGTGGTATTAAATATCCAATCCGGTATTTACCTTGGCGACTGAGGAAAACCACGAAAAAACGTCAGACAGATTGGTCGGCCCACGGGATTTGAACCCGGGACCTCCCGAATGCGGGCTACAGACTTTACCGCCTGAGCCATCCCGCTCGGTAAACGGTAGTGTTAATATGCCGTTTTGGGGTAGGAAGGTCGATTTTGAATTTGCGGTACAAATATGCAACATTTCTTGAACTTTTATTTTCCTAGTCGGATGCAGTACATGTTTTGGACCTCATTTTAAAGCACTATCGGTTTAAATAACCCTGCATTATGAACTTTATGCTAATTTTTCTCATTTTTCATTTCCTTTTCATTTCTTTCTCATTTTCAAAATCTATCTTCCTCCACCAATAGACACAGAGATCCGAAAATCTTCCACAAAGCACTTCAAACAAATAACCGATTGGGATTTTGCTATGTCTTGTTTGTTTAAAAATATAATTAGCATAATTGTTGCTTTTGTTGCATTTTTTTCCGGTTTGAAAGACAAATTCTGTTTTTTTAAAAAGCTATTCACTTAAGAAAAACTCCATCGAGCATTTTAATACACATATATTAAAATTGATATTTTAATAACCTGGTAGTTATGATATAATATTTGTGGGAGACAATATATTTTTCTTTTAATTAATAAAACCGATAACTGCTAACAAGGTCTATACAAAGCTTTAAGTCTCTAGCGTAGAATAAATTTTTATGTTTCTGTAACCCGCCCCTGTTAAGTAAGGGAGCAATCCAGTGAAATGGAAAAAAAGTTGATTTCCTTATTTCACAGCTGTAGAATGTGCATTTTCAAACCAAGAAAGGTATTGGTTGCATTATAAATAACATTTTGCGTAAAACATTTATAATATTAATTGCAAGTGGGAGTGCCTTAGACAGTTGGTTATAACTAATTTTTTATTAGGTTTCATTTCCCAGTTTCAATATAATATCCATAATATTAACCGATGTGCATAATTAATCTAAAACCGATGTTCGTTATTTTACTAAATTTTATTTATGAATTTTGAAAGAAGCAATTTCTAGATGAACATAAAAGGTAAACAAAACATTTACACCAAAAGCATACGTAATATTATATGACTGTAGGATAATGCTACTCTAAAACTGGAAGTTAAAAAAGGAGGCCTTATTTTTTTTTAAGAAGCCGGTCGGTTCTAGGTCTAAAGCAGGGTCACCGCCGGAGGGGACACGAAATTTTTAACCCATTCCCCTTTCCGTTTGCCTATCGTTCAAGGAAGTTCTATTCTATTAGCACTGTGTCGCCGTAAAGTCCGACCACCCCAACACACAAAGTTGAAGGGAGAGCAGAGGAGATTGACACAGAGTGACACAAAATAGCTTTGGAATTATTTACCCTTTATATAACAAAAGTTTACTTTTGGTTGTAATAGATACAGAAGGAAAAACTAACATTTGCAGCTTTGGTGTGTTCTCTAAAAAGTTTCATATACATTCAAGATATCTCAAACACATATTAAATAAAATTTCGTGTTAGTTTGTATTCTTATTCATTTCTATAAAAAAAAAGCTAATGAGCTTTGATGTGTATTAAGAGTTACTTAAGGTAAATATCTAAAAAAAACTTGATGTTGCATCCTCAGAAAATGCCTGAGTTAGGTACCAAATTTTGCATTTACACACCTTTTAATTTAGTTTCTGGGTTATTGTCTCTCTCTCTCTCTCTCTCTCTCTCTCTCTCACGAAACACATACACATTTTGGCGATTTCTGGCGTCAGTTAGTGTCAATTATTCATCCAAAATAGAAAATTACCCAAAAAGTTACTTATAGTTTTATTAAAAATTTACATAAGACATTACATAAACGAATAAAGAACAAGACTCAGATTGACCGCCTCTGTTGTCGAATGGTCAGCGTTATGGCTTCTCAATCTGAGGTTCGAGTTCGTTTCGGGCTGAAGTGGGGAATTTTTCTTTAATCAGAATCATTCCAAGTCCACTTTAGAGTCGGGAAATATGAATGCAGAGGTAAATTGAGTATGCTTAATAGTAAACATCTGATTGTTACACTCGCATCACTTTCTCTACTGTTGTACAAACTAGTTTTACAAACGCTTATTCTCCATATGCTTCATGTTCATAGAAATGTTAATCTTATTGCTAATTTTCTTGTAGTTACAAGGGGAATGGGTAGACTTTAAGTGAAAGTCAAATATTTTAAGCGCTGGATACTATGTGCAGTATTCCACTATCTTTGTATGTCCAGGACATAAAAAAATCTGATGTGTTACACTCACATGACTTTCTCTACTCTTGTACAAACTATATTTACAAACGCTTATTCTCCATATGCTTCATGTTAATTGAGATATCGAGATGTCAATCTTATTGCTAATTTTCTTGTAGATGCAAGGGGAATATATATTTACAAGGGCAGTATCGAAATACAGTAGCCTTTAAGCACATACATATCTCTTAATAGCTGGTTGCTACGTGCAGCACTATTCCCTTTTCCACAGATTAATACTCTTTGCATATCCAATACAAAAAAATCTGCTGTGTTACACTCACATGACTTTCTCTACTCTTTTATTTATACAAACGCTTATTCTCCATCTACTTCATGTTAATCGAGATAAACATTTGCAGACTCTTTCTTATTGCTAATTTTCTTGTAGATGTAAGGGGAATATATATTTACAAGGGCAATTTGGAAATACAGTAGCCTTTAAGCACATACATATCTCTTAATAGCTGGTTGCTAGGTGCAGCACCATTCCCTTTCCCACAGATTAATACCCTTTGCATATACAAGACAAAAAATGAATAACGAATTCCCATTTGAGAAAATAAGTATTGAAAAATTTAAGGGAATAACAAGTAATATCTCGAAAATGGTTCACTCAACAAAAAACATGTATATGACATAAATTGTGTATTTTAACGCGATCTACATTTTGTGTATAGTAAAATTTTGTCTATCTCTTATGGTTTACCAGTTATGCAAAAGTCGTTCACAAGGAAGAATACTTTTGGAGACATTCCCAGAAAATTCAAGATATACATTTTATTTGTCATGAAAATATCGTAAACATATGATATTTTAATCAAAATCGTTAGAGCCATTTTTTAAGAAAATTAAACTTTTCGAAAAATCTTCCATGTAATGGGTAATCTGGGGTGGGGGGATTTTCTTGAAAACCTTCGTGTCGCATCACTGGTAGATACTGAACCTAAATACCAAGTTTGGTGTTTATCCGACTGTTCGTTTCTAAGTTATGCTGTTCACAGACACACAGACACACACACGAACATGTTTCCAAAAATGTTTTTTTTTGATTCAGGGGGTCTCAAAACATGTATTTCCGGTGAAATCTCGGTATCGAATTTTTGGGTGGAATACAATACTTCCCCTACTTACTATACGTAGTAGAGAAAGTAAAAATGAATAACGAATTCCCATTTGAGAAAATAAGTATTGAAACATTTAAGGGAATAACAAGCAATATCTCGAAAATGGTTCACTCAACAACAAAAATGTATATGACATAAATTGTGTATTTTAACGCGATCTACATCTTTTGTGTAGTAAAATTTTGTCTATCTCTTATGGTTTACCAGTTTACTAAAAGTCGTTCACAATGAAGAATACTTTTGGAGACATTCCCAGAAAATTCGAGATATACATTTTATTTGTCATGAAAATATCTTAAACATATGATATTTTAATCAAAATCGTTAGAGCCATTCTTGAGAACATTAAATTTTTCGAAAAATGTTCCATGAATAGGGTAATCTGGGGTGGGGGATTTTCTTGAAAACCTTCGTGTCGCATCTCTGAAATATACTGAACCTAAATACCAAGTGTGGTGTTTATCTGACTGTTCGTTTCTGAGTTATGCTGTTCACAGACACACACACACACACACACACACACACACACACACACACACACACACACACACACACACAGGGACATGTTTCCAAAAATGCTTTTTTTTGGATTCAGAAGGTTTCAAAACATATATTTCTGGTGAAATCTCGGTATCGAATTTTTGGGTTAATACCATACTTCCCCTACTTACTATACGTAGTAGAGAAAGCAAAAATTAGAAAACTAATGTTAAGAAAATCTACAGTTCAGCGAGTAATAACACTATCAGTTCTTTCTCAAGTCAAAGTCAAAGAACTTTAAAATATACATGCATGAATCTGTTATGTTACACTCACACTGTTTTGTCTACCATCTAACGTTTGTTACTGGGTATATAAACTCTTCTTAAGGAAGCTTATTTTTGTATCTACTTCAGTTTAATTGAGAAATACAACCTTTGCAGAAATATCTGCACTACAGATTTCATTATAGATACAAAGGTAACAGCCATATTAAAATGCTTGAACACCGGACCGTATATGCTGGGCTTAAAAATCCATGCTCTTCCAATGCAACTTAGTAGCGACAGGACTTTAAAGAAATGACAAAAATACTGAGCAATTACAACCATTAATAACGGATAGCTTGGAAGTGGCTTATGCCACAAAAAGGTTATTCGAAATACATTGTCCTATAAAGAGATCTACATTTTTTGTGTAGTACTTTTCAGTTATCGTTTAACGTTTAGCATTTATGTCATATAAACTATTCCTTCCGAAAGTAGAGGTCTTCACAGTTATTCCCAGAAAATTCAACGTATGCATTTTATTTTTCATGTGAATATATCTAATATTGTAATCAAAATCGTCATAGCTATGTTAGAGAAAATTAAAAATTTCGAAAAACCTTCCATGTAAAGGGGATTTTGGGATGGGGAATTTTATTTAAAAAGCTCATGTCGCATCTTTGAAAAGATACCAGTATCTACTTGTATACAAATAATGTCAAGTATGGTATTTAACCAACTTTTCCTTTTTGAGTTGTGCTGTTCACTTTTTAAAATGCTTTTTTATTAAGGGGACCTCAAAACATGTATTTCCGATTAAATCTCGATATAGAATTTTTTGGGTGGAATGCAGTACCATCTCTACCTACGGGTAGAGAAGATAAAAATGCTGTATTTTTATGCATGGAATCTCAAAAGTTACAGCTCCGGTACAATCTCGGTATTGAATTTTTGGGTGGAATGTAATATTTCCTCTACTTACTATAGATATGCAACAGGGAAAGTAAAAAGGCTGAGATTGACATAAAGAATGTGATTTTCTAGTCCGTGAATTTAAACCTGTAACGGCGTGTATGCGAGACAGACAGTGAATTTAAACAAAACGCAGAGCTCTGCGACACATAAACTGAGCAACGTACAGAGAAGAGAAACACGTCTGATGACACTTCATAAACACTTCCTCAAGAACACAGGACGTTAGTTGTCCTCCAAACTAACGCTTTTGTTTGGCAATGTGTTAAGAACGTGTGGAGGTGCACGGAAAACAAACCGATGTACTTGAATTAATGACAATAATTACAGGGCTTGTCTTCGGTTCCATTTAATTAGATTCCCCATTTGGGATCTGCAACATGCAATGCCTTGGCACCGGTGCCTGCAATAACTCAAAGAGAAACAACAGACGTGCTTCGGGTTTATCACCGCAGGGGGAACATTGGATCGCTGCCCGTACAACCGAGTGATAAAGGATTGCCCCAGGATCTGTTAAATGAGAGCCTTACATCCTCCTAACACAGATATACAGGACCAGAACGAAAATTGAGTCAGATGAGTTTCATAGCAATAATTTTTCTTGTATTTTAGGTCAGTCCTTTGGACATAGCCATTTATTATACTCAGTTTTTATTAAAAAATCTTATGTGTTACACTCGGTTTACTTTCTCTCCTCTCTGTTGTTCATTACTTTCTCTGCCACGTACACAGTAGGTAGAGAAGATGTGTATTCCACCCAAAACTTTGATAACGAGATTTCACCGGAAATACATGTTTTGGACCCGCTGAATGCGAAAAAGGCATTGTTAGAAAAAGATCCGTATGTATGTCTGTGTGTATCTGTGAACAGATAACTCAAAAACGAAAAGTTGAGTAAACACCATACTTGGTATCTAGGTCCAGTACCTTCTGAACATGCGGCACAAAGATTTTCAAGAAAATCTCCCCACCCCAAACTAACCTTTACATGGAACATTTTTCATAATTTTTGATTTTCAAAAAAAAATGACTAACGATTTTGATTATAATAGCATATATTAATGATATTTACATGAAAAATAAAATGCACATGTTGAATTTTCTGGGAATAGCCTTTAAAGTCCTTTTCATTGGGATGGAATTTTGTATAATCTTGATAACTTGTAAACGTTAAGCGATAGAAGAAAAACTAACTACACAAGGAATGTATATCTCTTTAAAACACTAGATTCATTTCAAATAACCGTTTTGTGGCATCAGCCATTTCCGAGATATCCGCTATTAATGGTTTGAATTGTTCATTAGTTGGGTATTCTTTTATATCCTGTCAACATTCAGTTGTTTCTCGCGATGGCATGGAAACAATATGAAATTATAAGGCCAGCATACAGCATCCAGTTCTTAAACATTTGACTATCGCTGTTCCCTTTGTGTCTATAACGAAATGTGTAATGCAGCTATTCCTGCAAAGGTTTATTTGGCTTAAAATGAAGTAAATAGGAAAATAAAGTAAATAGTAAGAATAGCTTGTATACCCACTAATAAGCCATAGAGGTTACAGAACGTCGTGCGAATGTAAACATCATATTTTTTTATATCTTCCACAGATTATTGTTACAAAAGCTCATCTATTTTATGTTGAGATAAACATTTCATTATACATTTAGTTGTGGGTGCTGGGTGGCTACGTAAATCGAACCGATAATCAGATGTTTAAAACCTGGTCGCTATATACTCTCCTAGAAGTTTCATGATCGCAAGAAACAATGGAATAACGTTAACCCTTTAAAAATGACAAAGTATTGAAAAAATTCAAACCAATAGCCACGGATGTTTCGGAAATGGCTGCTACCTCAGAGTTATTGAAAGTAAATTGTGTGCCAGAGCCTCTGTTTTAACACAATAGTCTAGAGTCATCCGTTCTTCCAACATAGTGTTTTTGAATTGTTTTATGCTGTCTAAAGTTGTGCCTTATTATTTTGGTTTAAATTCTAGGTTTTCATTTTTTGTGCGCTTTTTTAACAGGTTCCAATATTTGCATAAGATTGGAATGATCTATCTTACGTTTGCCCTTTCCAGAGCAAGTAAACTGTAACCTACAAGTCTTAGATCTTGTGAGAGCCTAATAGATATATACACTAATTTTCACAATTAGCAAAACTGGCTTTCAGTTTCCATTCTCCAATTGTTCGCCATTGATATTGAAATATCGTCACGGAACAGGATTTAGATTAGTAGAGTTTTGGATTTAGGCTCAAACTATGAAGAGTAATACTCATTTGATTATTCGATTATTCTTATTCTTACAGAAAAAAGTGAGAGAAGCTGCTCTCCTGTCCTTGATGCTGATTCCGATTCCAACAGGATAAAAACAAAAGACGAACAAAAAGGAGTGCATATTTTTCTAGAACATTTTATACCCTAAAAGGTGACCGCCCAAATTCTCTTGTTTACCAATGTATGTCAAACGACAAAACGTAATATTCAGCAAAACATGTAATCTCTGATGTACGCTGAGCTGGAGATGACACAGCAATTTTATGCTTGTCGTTAATGTTAAAGCGATAAATGGAAAAATAGAATATTCTGCTAAACTGTAATTTTCAGTAAATTTTTACTTTTAACAGTTATTTCAAATACCGTACTCGGTATTATTTTACTTTAATTTGTATATAATTTGGTAACGATAGATCATAATATTCTGGCGTGCTTAAAGTGGCCAAAATACACGCAGAATTTAGGAAAAAAATTAAATGAACCTTTTAAAATGTAAGTCCCCGGTGTAGGAAATTGCATATGCTCAGATAATGAGCGTCCTACAGATGATATCCCTCACTTACGCTTTCATTATAAGGTGTTCAAAAAGAATTAGTCCTAATTTGACAGAAGGAAGTAAATACTCTCTTTTTATAACCACTGAAAGCATACCACAAATCTTGTACTTTGTTTGTGGAGTGCCAGCATAAGACTGCAGTCAAATGGTACTAGGTACTGCAGAAATAAAATAAAATCGAGTTTTATTTTACTCCCGAAAAATCCATGACCCTCCGCCGGGCTTGAACCCGCGACCTCGGGAACTAGAAGATAGCACGAGTACTGTAGAAGTGAGAATGACTGATTGTCACATGAAGAAATGGCAAACACGTCGCTGCCGGAGAGCCAGTTGGTTTTAACCTCTATAAAATTGTCGAACATATTCCTAATCGTTTTATTTTACATTACGACCACGACTTTAACAGCTCAGAGCAAGGAAATGGCAAGTGTGCCTGGCGGCATTTCCTCATTAAAACTACTAAAAGCTAAAAATGATTGAAACGTTGGGGAATCCGTAGCAATAAACAAATATTAGCAAAAATAAAACCGCCGTATCAATTGAGATGCAACTTGACTTGAAAAATGTCCAATGTATTACATTTTTTTTCGTTTGTATTGAAGAAAACAAGCTGTAGAATATTCCAGTGAAAATATGTGTGTTTTAAAGTGAGGTGAAGCCTAATTAAATGCCACAATTTAATAGGTAATCGCCGCATTTTCTTTCCTAATGGACTAAATATTTGCTAAAGCCGCTAACCAGTTGCTACGCACTATTTGGTATACTGTAACATTGTAAAAATACAACATGTTGAGAGGAAAAAAATTATGGTTAACGATAACAAGAGCCGAGACCGTGTTGTTAGCGCTCTTCTACTTACTGGCTGAAAATGGGTGCTCTGAAAGCAGCTCTAAGAATGGCCCATTACTTTATTCACCATCCTAAAACAAATGCTGGAGCAGTAAATTAAACGTTACGCATTGCATTTCAAACAATAAACTTACAATTGAAATACAACAATGTAAAGTTTATAACTAAATGATTCGTTTTGCATTGTAACAAACTAGACGTACTATAAAATACTGTGTATATTGGTATCTGATTTAGAATCTAGGGTATGTTAACTCTATTACAACCTGGGTAGCCTGCGCCTAGATCGTTTGGTTCAAAGATGTACTTGTAACGGTCTATTCTATCTGTCAGCAAGCAATCTGATTGTAATCAGTCTAGTTGAAGTCTCCGAAGCTTGGTTTGAAATTTTGCCGCATAAGCTATGAGCCTTTGATCTTTTGGATTATCATGCAGTAGCTCTCTCTCTCTAACGTAACTATAGAAAGACGCTAAAATACGTACGAGTTGAATGCTAATCGCAAGGTGAACTCTAAAAACTAAAGCCAGCAACTTGGCGTTTTGCAAGGAATGAGGAAGACGTGTTTAACATCACTTATACCAAGGAACCACGTGGAGAAAAAAGTCCATCTAAGGAAGATTTTAGAACCAGAAAATGTAATCAAGTGTATCATCATATAAGTGCAAACAAGATGAGGAAACTGCCTTGCATATCCTCTTTGACTGCCCATTCCTGGCGAGAAAGAAACTCTTTCCATAACCAGAGAAGATCTAGGAACGGATGCTGACATTGGAGCTAAGATACTACAACTTGTTCAGAGAACAGATTTTGGGAAATTTGAAAACATCCTTTCCATTGGGGTTGCACAATAAACCTTTTAGGCTGACGTGCGGAAGTCGATAAAACTTCAACTAAAAGAAAATCGTCATTTAATCTAATGTAGTCATCATAGAAAGACAGAAGAAAAACTGCTGGCGCTATAGAATTGCACACAATGTAGACAAGAGTTACTACAGACTATACAACTTGTGTTTAAGGTCTTTATGTTCAGTAAATTAATATATAAATCCTTACAAATGTAAAAAAATTGGTGATAAAAATAACTTCATGGCTAAGTTAGGTACACTATAAGGATACAGGATGAACATTTTCGAATTCCCCACAACAAATTCTTGAGAAACTTGATTATACGAGTAGCTCACCTTAGTTAAGTAGTAGCCTTCCTTCGTCATCTAATTTCTTGCTATTGATTTAATCGCAATGTGTACATTTTTGTCGGGTAGTTTTGTGTGTGGATTTATGCTCGGTTTCGTCAACTGTGTTCAAGATATTCGACAGCGTTAAGCTGGTGCTGGTTCGTTAAAAGCAGAAGTTCTGTTTCGCCAGGCTCCGTCATCAATTTGAATGTTGAAGTTACCATTAACTTCTGAGGTGTCGTATTCCTGCCCTCAAATCAAGGAGGGTCCGTAATTTCTTTGTTTAAGGTTAATAATGTTCGCTCTTGTAAAGCAGCATCGCAGTTATTTCCATTTCACTCGGTGAGAGTAGACATTTCCTACTTAGAAACTTTTACTTTCTCTACCATGGCATTCCAACCAAAAATGATATCGAGGTTTTACCGGAAATACATGCTTTGGGCCTCCTGAATCCGAAAAATGCATTTTTAGAAAAAGGTCCGCATGTGTATGTATTTATGAACTTAAAAACGAAAATTCGGATAAATACCAAACTTGATATTCAGGTTCATTATCTTCTAAGGATGCGACGCATCCCCCAACATCAAACTATCCTTTACATGGAAGATTTATCGAAATGTTTGATTTTCTAAAAATAGCTCTAAGCATTTTGATTAAAATACCAAATATAAAAGATATTTACTTGACAAATAAAAGCTATCCGGTAATAGCTTTTGAAGTCTCCTTCATTAGGAAGGAAGTTTGTATAAACTTGTATAACTAGTAAACGTTAGCCGAAAGACAAAAACGTACTCCACAAATATTATAGATCTCTATATAATATACAATTTATATAACATAACTCTTTCTTGTGGCATAAACCATTTCCGAGATATCCGTTATTAATGGTTCGAATCACTCATTTCTTGGTCATTCTTTAAAGTCCTGTGAACATTCAGTTGTTTCTCGCGATTGTACGGAAACAGTAGGAATTTTAAGGTATAGGGTCCAGTTCGTAAACATTGCGGATTATTGGAAAAATGTGAGTAAAGTTCTGACATTTAAGGGCATGTCAGCATGTTGTCATGGTAACTCAATCGGTTAGAGCAACGGCAGGGAAAACCGAAGATCCGTGGCTCAAATCCCGCCTACGGTACTGAATTTTTCTGTCTGATTCTATCTTTCCAGCTTTAGCTTATACCCTACATGTGTGAAACAATTAACTATCGCTAGCTATTTTATTAACCTATATCGAGTGAAAAAATTCGCATACAAGTGATTATTTCTTGCGTGATTTACACATCCTGGAACCATATTTTCTATAAACTCGATGGACAACATAACAAAATGACTGCATATGTGATCGAGTGATCAGCATTCTGGTTTCTCAATCCATAGGTCACTGGTTCGTTTCCAGAAATTATTCTCTAACCGAATCAACCCTATCCTCTGCAGAGTATGGAAGTATGGATGTGAGTGTGTTTAATAGTAAAAATAAAGGAAACCTGCAGGACGAGTAAGAACGTCATCAGTGACTTCTCAACTCAAAGCCCCCGATATGAATATAGACGTTAAAGGAGACTATGAAAATGAAATAACAAAAGAAAACTGCTGTACTACATTCACATGACTTTCTATAGCCTCAATTCTTTATTAGTGGGTATACAAACTGTACTTACTATAGCTTATTTTTCTATCTAATACATTTTAATCCAAATAAACCTTTGCAGAAATCGCTGCATTACATATTTTGTTATAGATGCAAAGAGAACAACCATAGACAAATATTTAAAAACTAGACGCTATACGATGGCCTCAAAATTCCATACTGTTTCCATGCAAGGGCGAGAAACAACTGAATGTTCTTTTTTTTATTATTTTTTAGAAGAGTTCCCTTGTTTTACCCAGTTTATGATA
Organism: Deroplatys truncata; assembly: GCA_030765065.1. Classification (NCBI taxonomy): domain Eukaryota; kingdom Metazoa; phylum Arthropoda; class Insecta; order Mantodea; family Mantidae; genus Deroplatys; species Deroplatys truncata. The sequence continues at coordinate 100,439,932 of CM060980.1, forward strand.
CCGTGTTTTTTTTGTTACCGCTTATCACCGCCGTTACACAACACACATGCACACAACAAACACCCATGCCCAAGACGGGACTCGAACCCGCGACCCTCAGCTTGGCGGAGCGCCGGAGCTATACACTCCAGCGACCACGGCTACAAGGGCCGGCAAATGTTGACAGGACTTTAAAGAATGACTAAGTAATGAACAATTTGAACCATTAATAAAGCGTATCTCGGAAATGGCGTATGCAAGAAAGTTATTTGAAATAAATTGTAAGTACGTTTTTGCCTATCGCCTAACGTTTGCCAGTTATACAAGATTATACAAAATTCCTTCCGAATGAAGATGACTTCAAAGGCTATTACCAGAACATTCAAGATATGCACTTTATTTGTCATGTAAATACCTCTAATACATGGTATTTTAACAAAATTCGTTGGTCATTTTTTACAAAATCAAACTTTTTGAAAAATATTTCATGTAAATTGTAGTTGAGGCGCGGGATTTTCTTGAAAATTTTGGTGTCGCATATTTTGAAAGACACACAGACAGATACACATTTGGAAATGTTTCTCAAAAAAAGCCTTTTTTGTATTCAGGGTGCCTCAAAACGCGTATTTTCGGTGAAATCTCGTTATCGAGCTTTTAGAGGGAATGTAATACCTGCTCTACCCACTAGGTACATGTAGAGAAAGTAAAAATTGAATGAAATATCCATAAAAGTTTGATTTATTTCAAATTGAATTTTCAGATGATTGGTTCCTGGAAAATCTTGTTAATCAAATAAGTACTTGTTATTGCTTTGGATGATATATTTTTCATTTTTTGTTTTAAAAATGACTCAAACATTTGGAAAATCTTTTAGCCCTAAAAATATTTTACAGATTATACATTTCCAGAATTATGAAGATTGTTCTGGGGAAGGCCAAGATTAAAAAATGCTACTGATACTTCATTCCAATGTCTGCGAATATCAGTGAATGTTTGGTACATTATTATGAATAGCATGGAATGGGAATTTTATGAAATTACAGTTCTAAACGGTAAAGGGAGAAATTCAGCATAAGATATATTCTAGATCATTGTACAATAACTTCATAAAGACTACAGAGAGTAAATTTGAATAGATCATCATTCGAGATTTAAAGAGCGATCTGTACAACACTGGGTATGGCAGGTAGTAATAAACACAGCTTCATATTACGCCTGCGGAAACAAATAAAAACAGTAAAGGTGCTAAGCTAGCCACAATACACATTAGAATACTGCTGCATTTTTACTGCAATATCACTTCATGCAGTAATGAAATTTTGTAAAAACTGGTACTTGAAATACTGGAGATATACTGGAATTTTAAACCTTCAAGGCAGTAGACACCCTGATATGGTACACTTTCCGAGAACTAATTTTCCCAAATTTGACTGCACAATTTAGTGTTGGTTTTAGCTGCTAGGTGCAAGTCAAATAAAATGGATCAGTAGCAAAAAGCATCATATCCCCGAAGTAGAATCCATCCATTGCACTGAATTCCTAGATTTGAAACAACGATATCGTCTGGAAGGACATACAGAAAGCGAAGAGGAGCACCCTATTTTAACGTATAATTTAATTTATTAGGTTAACCGGTGTATAATGGTCTACTGCAGCGTGTGTGCCCCTCCTGCCCAAAATCTGAGAGGCGATCTCATTATATTTGTATTTGGAACGCTGTCAGTGCATATATTAGCAGCGTGGTCTTAATTATTCGTCTCTTCTGTTCCCACCCCTTCCCGTTTCTTGCTTCTCAGCACACTCCTGTCTCTTTGTCTCTTTGTTTTTGTTTCTTGTCTTGTTTCCTGATTGCGATGGGAAGCGACGATCGCGGACTAGCTGGTTTCGATGGAAACTGGTTGCCATGAACGTGCACACATACACAAACAGGGAGTAGTGGAGACAGTTTTGATTTCAAATCTTTTATTTTATACATATCTTTAAAAGTAACGGAGAACAAGGAATTTGTGGTTTTGGTGCAGTCCATATTGCAATTTGTACCACAGTCGCTCATTTCATTCCATAGCATTGAATGCTAAGGCTTGCAGAGCTAGTCTCCCCGTAAAGGTGCAAGAGGTGGTGTTACAAAAATGCTTCTGTGCTTTACCTAACTGCATCGGCATTAAGGATAACGAGAAGTAGTTCCAAGAGATCAGATAAATCCGTTAGGGATAGGGCTACGAAGTTTAGAAAGCGAGAATAGGGGTTATTTTGGAAACGATGGCTTCATAATCTTAAAAATCTTAATTGAGATTTTCTTTCGTTCTAAAGCACCCAACTTCTTGTTTTCGCCCTTTTTTCACTAAAATAGTAGGATTTTGAAATTTTAAAAACCCCAAATTAAATATATCGTAAGGACTCCTAAATAGCCCAGTCTTTACTTCATTTTTTCGCAACCTCAGTTTTTGCCCTTTGAGATACATGATTGATTAACCATTAAGAATATACTAGTAAATTTATTTTGGTTATAAAAATAAATATAAATGAATATCAAGATATTCTTCCGAATTCGTAAATTTTAAATTAAATTTCATACCTAAAACCTTATTACTACTTTTTCTCTCCTCATATAAAGTAGGTACTGTAAACTTTGTATAAACAAAATTATAAAATATTAATCCATCAGAAAGGTGGAATCATACGACCAAAGAACTAAATAACATCGCCGAGATTTGAACCACGTCACTCCCGGTTTCCGTCCGGTTGCGCTAACAGCTGAGCTACCATGGTAACATGCCGGTACGACATTAAATCCCCAACTGATTCGCATTTTTCCGTGTAAACCACACAAGGAGATCTCTAATTGTATTGAGATGACATACCCAATGGCGACTTACAGTGCTGTAAATACTTAAAATCGCAGGCATCATAGTTTGCCACGGTAGTTCAGTGGTTAGAGTAACCGGACGGAAATCGGTAGATCCGTGGTTAAAATCCCGGGGATGCCATTGAAGTTTTCAGTCGTCTGATTCTACCTTTTCAGCCTTGTCCAACACACGGCTTATGTGGAAGAACAATTAATTCTATTAATCCATTAATTTAAAATAAGTATTTTCAGTATACTGTGTAGAAACTGGAAATTAATTTTTTTACCGCGAGTAAACTATACATATATCGTGTTAATATTATATAGTTTTATTAAGCCTGCATATTAACTGATTATCACTTCGGACCGTTTTCTTTGTCAACTTCAAGCTTCGGCTACCCTGTTAGTTGGAGTCTTTCATTAGTATAATATTCGTGGGTGTTTTACATTAAATTTATAAGGTATTCCACATAGCACGATAATTAAGGTTCGGAGACTGCCTTAAGCATTGTATCTACACAATTTGTACTTGTTCCTTGTACCCTCAATGAATTGTTTATAAGCTGAAGTAGTTTGCGTAATAGTAATAATAATATAAACAGGCCCAAAAACAAATAATAAAATGCTACGAAAATAGAAGTAAAACACAGGTACATACTGTGAAGTGGATTGGTGAAGTAAAAAAAATGACTTAAAATTGGCAGGAATTACGCAAGAAGATATCCTAAAAAGCGATATGTTGTGGCAAATTGACCAGGAGGACAAATTCGAGGGAAGAAATTGGAACAACATGGACAGACGAGAGAAAGAAACCCCACTGAGAAAGAATGAGAGAACTGTGTATTCAAAGGAAAACAAAGAAACGTCTCCAAGTTCTTTGCGTAGTCCTACATGGACTCATTCGCAATAAATAAATAAATAAATAAATAAAAATAATAATAAATAAATAATCGCTTTGTGCACTTCTAGAAGAGTAGGAAAGGATGATGAACCTGTATGCAAACGCTGGCGAATGTGAAGCAACAAGGCTGCTTATGAAAACATTGATTTTACGGCACAGTGGTTCTGATTATATATGGCATTTCGCCATTTCTTGTTTGCACGCAGTGCGCCTTATGTCAAGCAAATTATTGTCATTCTGTAGGTGTGAGGATACAGTTATTTTAGGTTTACACTTTCTAACAGACATGTTATCCACGTTGCGTGTTCTATGAACCGAAATAAATAAACTGGAAAAGAGTTTCAAATGAAATCAGTATCTTATCTTAAAGCAATCACTTGCTCCGATCACTATTTTAACGTATTTTCTTTGCTTTTCTTACTTTTTCAATTCTTTCTATTTTGCTCACCAAAATAGAGGCTTCTCACTCTCATTTTTAATTTATGTGTTCATAATTTAGTTTATTCATTTGGTTTATTTTCACTGTTTTTATGATCTTCCTCTTTTCATATTAATATCCCCTGCTTCGCTTTCTTTCTTTTGTTTCTCGCTTCCACATAGACTTTATTTTCTCGAAATTCAAGGTGAAAAGTATAGCTTGAATACTACCGTAAGGTTCTTCCTTATGCACAATAGTTTTTAATACGATAAACATTTTTTTCAATAAATACTCACTAATTGTGTTTCAGTAACTTTGTCTAATAAGACTTCCTAAAATCTCAAAATCATGTTAATTTAAAGCGTGTGAACGTATTTCCGTACTTAAGAGATAATAACGATTCTGTGAAAAGTAACACAGCATTTAGAAAAAAATAACCCTACAAATTCGAAAAAGCGTAACTGTTTACGTATTAAGCACTTCTGAACTGAATTTCAAATCATCCCTTGGGGACGGTATTTTTCATAATGGTCATTTATGTAAATGACTCCTAAAACGCCCATTGACTATCAATATTTGCTTTAAATACAGATCCATTACTAATATACACTATTTTATTTTCAGCTATTAAAAAGTGGTTTTGAGGTACCACAGGCTTAAGGCACAAACACGGTCTACTCGATGCCATTTTAGCTTTCGGGTAATCCACTAAATTCTAATTCCAATTATGTCCTCCCAATTTAATTTAAGAGCACCATTAATAATATAATCACAAATATTATGTAGCATAGTATTGCTTAAGCATACGCACTTCTATGCCAGATAGCGGATCCTCTGGCATAATAGCTTTTCTGAAAATTTGTGAGCTTTAAAGTTAAAATTTGCAAATTTTAACAGGATAATGTAATCTTACACTTTTAAAACTATTACTCATATATGGCTACATAAAATAAATCCTGTGGTGCTACAGCGCGCGAAGGACCTGGCCTGCCATCCCGACTGCTGGCCTCACGCCCACATACACACGACAGAGGTAGGCGAGATGATGTGGCCAGTATCACTCGTCGCCCAGCCGGAAAGCTGGCTCACGAAGACAGGACCGCTGCCTATCGCAGCTCCTCACTTTCCTCACGATGCTGAGTGGGTACCGGTCCTATACCGGGACCTAAATTCCGTACCCCCATGGATTGGATCGAACCGGGGCGCATTTCGTGGTCGAGATCCAGAGCCTCGCGCTCCAGGCCATTGATGTGTGCTACATATAGACTGAAGTTCCATGGTATTATCGTGCTTTCCTTCATAACGGGGCATTACAAACCCGTGAGCTATATTCGAACAACGGAGATGTTGCTCTCATATTATATTAGATCCTTGTCCAGTTTTTCAATTGTCACTTCTCTGTTTTATCTAATTCAACTTCACTGGGAGTTCACACTCTTCACTAATGTGAACTAGTTCAATTTCCCCGTCACTTCACTTTTCTTCGTGACGTAGCCTCTTCTTCTGGACGGTTCACTCACTGGAGAGTAGAACATTAGACTTCTTTAATCTCTACTGCAACAGCAGCACTTGCTGCACGTCACAGTTGTCACAAACTCACTTGTAGAACCACATTTGATGTCGTACCAGAAACGCAGTCGCAAAATAACTCCTCTTGCGAGAATCTCACTTATATAGACAATGGAATCTTCCACCAAACATTCCGGATCCATATGAAAACACGTTCTGGAGGCGGGGGGCCCGTAGCGCTTCCGGGGTTTACGCTGGCAAGCGCTACTTATCTTTGTATATCTCCGACAGTCCGCCGACCTCCCGATAACCTTGTCGGTGCGTTACAATATGCTTTAATAGATGAATCAGTCGCTGCTAGGTTTTCGTTTATATGCCATCTCCAGATTAGCCTTATATGAAACAAAGGCTTTATCCTGCTGCTAAGCTTCTTGGGACCTTTTTTTTTCCTTCTTTTTTTATTTTATTTTATTTTTTATTTTTTTTTTTTTTTTTTTTTGCTACCATACTCGATTCTGTAGCTTGATTTTGTTTATTTCGTTTTAATTCCTTCTGATCGATTCTAAAAGCAAGAATAGTAATTAAGATGCTGCTTAAAATTGAACTGTACTCCTGTACTATCACGTTAAAACATTTAACTCATGGTAGGGATGTCATTCAACCTTTTTGTTCTAAAGTCGTATATTTTATGTTCAAATCCAGTTTTATTATCACCTCGAAATTTCATTTCAGCGTTAATTGTATCTAACTTTTAAGTCTTAAATAGGCGTTTTAGTATATACATACACCTTCTCAAATTGTTTAATATGTTGTGTGCGATATCAAATGTAGGCAGTTCACGCCAAAAATTCACCCCATACATTCAGTAGGTATAGTCTAGAAGTATAATTGTACTAGTGAATGAGAATGTTATTTCAGAAGGCAAAGAAGAACTTGGAGGAATCCATGCAAATGAAAAAGCATCTGATATGATGCTTTCATGTGGGTTTCTCTACTCACTCTTTTACAAATTATTTGTACAAAAATGATTGTTTTATGTACTTCTTGTAAATCGAGATAAACTTTTACTACAGCTATACATTCGTTGTAGGTTTAAGAAGGGCACAGCTGGCTAAAACGATAGTCAAATATGTATAAGTGATATTTAAAAATCGCTCTGACCATGCTCTTTGTATGACCACGAGAAAAAACGAATAACTTATCACTTGAAAAAAGTATAGGCATTTGAAGATTCAAACCAGTAAAGAATATCTTGGAAATGTTTAACGCCACAACGAATTTTGTTTGGTATAAATGCGTGCCTTAACGAGACATACATTTTTGTGTAGTAAAATATTGTCTATCTTTTAAGTTATTAGTTATACAAAAATCATGTAGATTGAAGAGGACTTCACAGACTATTTATAGCAAATTCAAGATAAAACTTTATTTGTAATGCAAATATCTTATTTGTATGGTAGAGACATTTTTTAGAAAATAATGAACAATTTTCTATGTAAAGGGTAGTCTGGCGCGGGGAGATTTTCTTGGAAATCTTCATGTCGCCTTATTGGAAGACGCTGAACTTAAATACCAACTTTGGTTTTTAACCAACTTTTCGTTTTTGAGTTATTCTGTTCAAGACAGACAGACAGAGATACACACGAACACACAGACATGATCTAGTTTCGGTAGAGGCATTTCTCTGATAGCCTTTTTCTTCTCTAATTGCATAAATCCACAATTGTGTGACGGAATCCCTGCCATAGGTAGTTGGTAGTTGGGAGTTTTTGGAGGTGTGTGATCATAATGCTTGTGTGGTAAAGGTTTATAAAAATGACTAGAAAGCAGTTCCCTTCATAAGAGTAGCATATGTTTAGATAGGTCATAATACCTAGTTGCTCTTAAATCGTGTTGTAATTTCCTTACTAAGAGTAAGGAGGAGTACTGTATACCACCAAGAAATTCGATATCGAAATTTCATAAAAAAAATAACAATTAAAGCTTTTGAGGCCCTCTGAATTTAATTTTTTTTTTAGGAATGCAGTTATCTTTCTGTGTGTGTGTGTGTGTGTGTGAGAGAGAGAGAGAGAGAGAGAGAGAGAGACAGAGAAAGAAAACAAAAACCAAACCAAATATGCTATAAATGCCAAACTTAACATTCAAGTTAAACGCCTTCCAAGGATGCGACACGAAGATCCTGAAGAAAACCCAACCCCATAACCTAACCTTTACATGGATTCTTTTTATGGCTCAAACGATTTGATTAAAACACCATATGTTTAAGACATTTCTTTGGCAAAATTTATTATTTGAATTTTCTTCGAATAGCCAGTGAAGTCTTCTTCTTCGAATGAATCCTGTATATTTTGTGTAACTGGCAAACCATAACAGATAGATTGAAACTTACTACAAAGAAAATATGGATCTCGTTAAAGCAGTGAATTTATGTCAAATAATTTGTTTAGCACTAACGATTTCTGAGATATTCGTTGTTATTGGTTTGAATGATCAAACGCATTAGTCTTTTTTCAAGTGCTCGCCATGTTGTGGCCATGTCAAGAATGCAGTTTCAATACCAGGATATAACGACCGACAGTTTAGATATTTGTCTATGCTTCAGCCTACTGTATCCCTCTTGCACCTACAACGAAATATGTATTGAAACCGTTCCTGCATGTGTTTATCTCGATTTACATGAATTAGAAGAATAGCTTTTGTCTGAATAGCTTGTAGAAGGATGCGTAGAGAAGGCAATGTGAATGTAACATACGTGATTCTTCAAATAGTTTCGAGCCTTCGTCCACTTAAATGAGTAAATGAACTGTGGGTGGACGACGAGGACACACCTATAGCAGAGCAGGTTGCATAATTCAAAAAATAATGAGGTGGGACTGATTTACCTAGGATAGATAGCAATTTATGCAGCTGTGCATAGGGACTCAAATATGAACCGCGATTTACATGCTCCCATGAAGAACGAGATGAAGAGAGGATGTTTTATTTCTTTTAATCCACTAGAGCACGGTTTTCCCCTGATCCAAACCGGCTTCGGAAAGACGAACTGTTTTTAAATGCAGAAGGAATGTAAGGTTTTATCCCGATATATGGCATTGTTTATTAAAAATGTCATCCAAAACTCGTTTTTAACGCTGTCACCCGCGCACAGCGAGGAACCATGTTGAAGAGTTTGGGTACAATTCATTTTGTAGCAGCTACGTCGTCGCGGTAATCATCACCAACAACCCCGGTAGTTGATAATGGCGTCGTAAAATAAACCTACCTGCATTCAACTGTTTATGGTTTTATGATGATACCTCCTACACTAACCCTCATGCTAATGAAGGGCATGTATTGCTGGGGAAGCCACGGTATCCCGCCGAGTTGGCCATGCTCTTCGCGCTCTCTCTCTCTGTCGGTAGCCATACTAACTGCTTGTTACGTTTTCACGACGTCTTTACGTGTTGCTAAAGGTGTTTATTGTGGAGAGATACAGTCTAAGCATTCGTCCAGGGTCAGGAGTGCAGTAGTACTGCGACCGGAGCAGTTTATGTGGGCAAGATGCACCCTTTCATCTTGCTTTTATGGTTCCCGAAACCTTGGGTGCATTAGCTCCTTACACTGCTCTGTTTGGTATTCTGAACAACACGATTCAGATGAAATGGGCTGGTAAGTTTTCCATAAATGCAAAAACTGTAGCCTGTCATAACTACTAGTATTTGATGCAAATTGAACATTTTTATACATTTTAACACGAGCCAGCTGATAAATTGGCAAAGGAGGCAGCCAGAATAAGCCAAATCTGTTATGACAAATTACCCAATACAACAGCAAAATACAAATGGCAAAAGAAACGGGAGTAGGTATACTTCAAAAGGCACAATCACAAAAGAATTCTTCTCAACAATGGAAAGTAGGCTAACAACCAAAATCCACCTCACGCCAAACATGGCAATAGCAGTAACCGGCCATATCTCCTCAGACTTAGGATAGCAACCATTACCGAGAGTTCATGTAGAAGAGGACCCCAAAAAGTGAATCATCTAATATTCGAGTGTAGTGCAGTGAAAAGTGAAAGAGAAACCCTAATAAATTGTATTCTTAAAACAGACAACTGGCCAGTGCATAAATGGAAAAGTTTTTAAAAAATTTACAAAAACTCAGACTTTCAAGCGTTTAAAAGGACCAATGATTAACAGCACCCAGTAAATAGTAAAACAATTAAATAATACTACTGAAGGATCAACTAATTTACTAGATACAAACTAAACAAAACACGCAAATAATTTAGACTTTCAAATGTAAACTATTCAAGACCTAAAGCCATCAGCAAATACGTATTATTCAAAAGCAATTGACACAACTATAAAAGGAAATTAAGAATATATAGTACTACGCAAGTAGTGAAGCATGTAGAAAGTATATATAATAAATAAAAATATTTAATAAAAACATAGGCGTAAGAAAATGATTCTTATACACGAGTTGAGCCGTAGTCTAAATGTAACTACTCTTTATGTTTACCAGGGGCGAAGCTTAAAAGGGTACTTAGATAGGACGATTAATACATACTAAAATCTACCTACAATTAAGTAATCCACAGAGGTTTCATTCTTACAGTGTTCCAGTGTTCTCTGGAAGTCAGGTTTGACAACGGTTTCTAAATCCAGCGGCAGAAAGTTAACTATGCGTGTAGTACCGCCAAAAATAACGACAAGCTATTCATGCCGGGCAAACTGAGAGTTAAGGCAAAACCGCAGCCAAGAGCCAAGAGCTTTATTCAAGCCACAAAGGAAGTGGAAATTAGTTGAAGCGTTTTGAATAAGTCCGAAATTGCATTAACAAAATCTGTTTCACTGACAAATCACTAATGGACAGATGACCTGTGTATATAACTTTATCTATTTCACAAACCTATGTAGATGTTGTGTAAATACTGACCAACAAAACCCATATCATGAAGCAAACAACTTCACATATGCAAAATTACTATTAAGGAATTGTCTTCTGAATATAGTTTCACATTAGCAACGCGGAAATATGAATACATTATGAAATAATTAATGGCTTCCGTACGCTACAGTATAATAGATATGCTAAGACATACTATAACAGACGATTTGGTAGGTATATATTTCATAGAGCATAAAAATGCATACTTTACTCTAAGTTCTTATTAAATATTTACTTGATTTTTTTTCTGCCAACGGCCAATGGCAACTGATTAATATCTCTGGAGTAGTTTGGATGCAAAATAAATTAGACGAAAAAAAACATGATAGAGTGCCACTCAGATGCACCAGCGATATCTTGCGATTTAAAGGCATTTTTCACAATATAAATCGTTCTTCATTGATAAAGGAAGTTCTCGTAAGAAAATCTGAAGAAAAGTTTGCTTTATGGAATTCAAATAGCAAGAGTGCAAGTCTTATTTGGGGTTAACTTATAGTTAATTTTTCCACAGTATTTTCCCTTGTCCATTATGCATATTATTTGTATGTATACATGTATATATATCACAAAATATTAGGTATTTTTACTTTTGTTGTATTATTGTATTTTTCGTGGAAAATTTTCAACCTAGATATAATTATCTCCGAGTATGGTATATTGCGGCCAAAAACAGCCTTAGCTAATATGATAAGTAATGCTAGTATTATTTTTCAAGGGCGGGATGTCCGGGTTCGATCTCCGTATTGCCATGCGATCGCCCCCTCCCCCATTCCAGTTAGTTTGGAAGTGGATTTCTTCAACCAATGTGAGATAATGTGGGACTGAGTGCTAACTATTTGATAGAGAATTAGCGACTCCTGGCCACCAAAACGTGCATAAGCTGACCAAATGCCTTCCTCGGTTTTGCACTGTGCACATTTAAGTTCTGTGCGGACGAAATTGCTACATTAGGAAGGTGAAACAGACAGCAGTTGTATAAATGTCTGTTTATTAGTCCAGAACTTAGTCAAAGTACGACGAATAAACGAAGTAATGCCTGGGTAACCTATGTATTGCGCAGCTGAAAAGAGCGGATCCGCGAAAAAAAACTGACACGTAGGCACACAAGCTATTTACTGTATTCACTTTGACTGAAAGTATGGCTATAGTATGTTGGACTCCAGTTACCTCCAAACAAGATACGGTCATACTCCTCAACGAGCACAGATACGTAATCCATTTGGAAGCAGACCATTTGTTACAGACAGTCCAAACATTGTTGGATGGTGCTTAATTTCTAGAAATTTACAATCTAGTAAGTTGTCTAAGATAAAATGTGGTGCAGACATGAAGTCCATTAACGAGAAAAATCCTAGAGAGTAGAACTTTTTCCTTTAACACCAAGTACATTTGTTTACATGTGTTTATAAAACCCTAATAAAACGATTTCAACTACTGCTTTCGATAGGTTTAGTTGTCCTGATTAGTGGAGTAATATATCTTCTAGAATTAGATTTGCGATCCTTTTCTTTATCCTCGCATTGGTTTGTGAATTGGGAAGCTTGTTATTTTGTGTGTTTAATGTAACCGAACAGATGTTCTTGGAAAAGGTTTAGTACACTTTTAAATAATGTGTATAATAATAAATATTTTCATTTATACCACATGTTTGTGTAATAAAGTGTTTCAGGTCTCAAAATTCGGAACCAAATTCTTTAGATGAATGTGTAGATTTATTCAATCAAGTCCCTGTGACTGTTTCTAGGTATCAACACTGATCGAAATATTAGCAAACAGGGCTGTCAAGCGCTGCATTGAAAATAAATATAATAATATATTGTTTATGTCTAAACATGAATAGAAATATAAATAAGGATCAGAAACTTACGAGAGACCTATGAACAAGAGCAGAAAGATGGGCAGGACGTATTAAGGGAGGAGAGAAGCGAGCGTGAAGAAGAGAAGGGCCATGGGTTGTGTCCGAGACAGCTTCAAAATCTGACGTGAGGGTGATGAAGACCATCAAAACAACAGCCACAACAACAACTATTGCCGCTATAGGCGATATTCCGAGCCCCATGCCAGGCCAAGCTATGCGCCATCACACGGCTTTGACTATTATTAATTACTCTGCCTTTGTTTAATATGTGCCGGGGTCTGAGGGCCAGTTGATTACTTCGCTCTCTAGGTGGGAAACAGCCAGGACGGCGAACTCGATGCAACACCCAACATCCTCATCTTGATGTGCTTTGACCTCGGATTGACTGCCTTTCTTCCACTTGGACACATTGCGTGTTAACATTCTTTCGTTTGATGTGAGAAAACTCCTTGGATTAACTTTGTTTTTATTTTTTCGAATTAATATATTTTCGTACATTTTGAGATGCCCGAAAAGGGACATCAGTGAAGGGTTCGTCGATCAGAATATCCAAAAATATCCCTGTAGCGTAACAATGTTTTCATCGTTGTGAATTACATGCCTGAACTTTATTATATAATTGTAAGAAATGCACGTAAAAGTGATATCCTACATATTCTACCTGAGAAACCCCACAGAGAGAATTTGTACATGCTAGAAATCAACGAAGACTAACCCAGAATAACATGCTCTCAACTGTTTAAAGACTACAATCAATTGAAATAGCTGATGAAAATAAGTGTGTTACTTCAGAGTTTTAGATCAACAATGTGTAATTAAATTTGAAAGTACGCAGACGTATACTTCGACAGATTTGTATGAATTGGTTCGGGAAATGTGCATTTGCGGTACAGTGGACCGAAACATAATGTTTCCTGCAGTTTTATTGTTACAGAAGATAATCCACACCCCAGAAGGCCAATAATCCAGCAATGTTGTGGAATACAATCGAATGTCTAGCGGGATGTAAGCTATGGATATGGTAAATTCAAGTAAATGGTACATTTTAACAGAGCATCAAGCCGTTGCTCTGCTCTGCTCTGCTCCAAAGACAAAATATAAAAAAACAGTGGGTAATATGTTGATGGATTATAATTTGGAAATACTTCCTTATCCATTCTGCAGTCCAAGCATGAATCTATCGGACCGTGGGCTTAACCCACCTGAGAAATCCATTTCATGGCCAGCGTTAAACGGTCAAATTTAACTGTGACCCAATGCATTCGGGAGAAAAGCCCTACATCTTAGCGATATTGATGTCATTAGTTTGAACAACGGCGTAACTGTTAAGTGACTAAACGTATCGTTCCTGAGATCAGCTAAATATCCACCTTTGCCAGCAGATTATAAGGAATATTCAATCCCAAATACCCAGTTTTCTCCAAAGAGCCACACTGAGGCTTAGTTTCTAAAATTAGTCAACTTGCTGCCATTTTTCACGTATTCCCTTCGATAACAGAATGCTCCAGTATATATTAAAAAAATTACCGATAACACGGATTTTGTTTTCAAAATGCTGTTCGTAGATATTTGAGCGAGGTGGAAAAGCAACGAGCTTATGATATTAGATCTAAGGAGAAGATTGTTGTCAGTTTGATCCCTTCAGAGTGCACATATGCAATTCTTTAAATAAAATCAGCAATTGAAGCTTTGAGTCATTGCCTATAAATGTGACAACTCTCCAACAGTTGTAACTTCATGCTACCGTAACCTTTTTACGTTCTGATTTATCCTTTTTCTTAAAACACAGATGAGTTTCCATTCTTCGTATGTAAACAATTGAACGAGTAATATTACAGCCTTGACATCGTTTTAAGTGCATTAAGTAATTATTTTAAAGCAGTTCTAAACATTTAACTTCCTAAGTATCCAGTTAAAAGAGCCATGCTTAGCTGAGATGTCAGGTGTCTCACCTGGTATGTTATCTAGCAATCCACTTGTGATGTAGAAACAAGTGAGGTATGTGCAGGTGTGCGCACGCATACGCTCGTTCTCATTGCACGCACACCAAGAGCGATCTTCACTTCGATACGAATCGATGGGACGTCTTCTTCAATAGCCATTAGCAGGGAAAGAAAGACTATTGAACTGTGCTATTCACTTAGGTCTTCTCGCTCGTTAAATAATGAGCTAACTCTGTCTTTTCTTTGGTTACTCTAGGAAGAAAAACAAGCCTTGGGACACGTGGCAACACATTGTGTGAGGAAGAGAAAACCTCGCAACATTCCAATAATTAGAGTTCCTTCTTCCCCGCCACTCCTACACGCAATATTCAACTGTAATTGACGTACCTTGTCAATACATTATAATAGAACCCTGTCTTCTCTCTAGCAAACGAATTAATATGCAGATTTTTATTATTCTTTTGCCTCTCTCTTTTCCTCTTCCTCTTTTTTCTCTCTCTCCCTCGGCTCTTCTTATTATTTCTTTATACAATGTCTTGTCAAATTTGGCGTTGTTGTCGTGTGCAAGGTTATATGTCGGGCCATTGTTCTTTAGATGTGGCAATGTTGTCTAGAACTAATCACCCGATTGGTCATCATCTGGGGGCCATATGCAGCGGCGAGCGATGGGAATACGGGGGCCACAAGAAACCGGTGGACAGAAGGAGGAGATGAGGTCAGAAGAGAGTGACGTTAGACATGCTGAAAACAAAAGCAAAGAAAAATTCCCGTTTATAACCTCGCAAGAGTGGGATGCATGCATGAAAAAGGGAAGAGAAGAAAAAAGACATTTAAACCGGGTAATACAATGAGGTGAGACTGAGTCAGGATAAGATGTTTAGGGTTGCTAATCATAGCAGAGTGAGCATTAACGATAACAACTTATTAGCAACTCTTATGTAAACATAGACGAATAAAACAGTTCTGTAAGGGGACAAAATAGAGATGTTCAATTATATGAAAACAATTGAAGGGCCAGAGGGAAAACCCTTTCAGTCCATTCAATAAACAGTATCAGGGATTAAAACAAAGTTTTTCTTTTAAAATGCGGTTTAATTACATTGATAGAATCCTAATTTTAATATTATATCATGGTACATGCATATAGAACTAAACACAAACTGTTTTGTATAAGTAGTAACAAAAATGAATGTGAAAATAATTTTCTCTTGGTCTACACTTTGTCGTTTGAGCAGGATTCTGAAATAAAACCCACAGTGTAAGTGCAGTGTATAAAAAGTATATAATTTTATATTTGATTATTATTATTATTGTGAAATCAGGTAAAAGTAGGTAACATTGGTTGTGGTGCAGAGAAATAATCACCTTTAGTCATCGTTGTCTTTGATGAAGTCCAAGTATCCGTACGTCATCATGTTGCTCATTGCTCTCACGTCCACCTACATCAAATTGCTGTAGAAGCTCTTTGCTGTAATGAGAAACCTTGTTAAAGATTGCAATTCCTCGTATTTCATACGAGAGATTGGGATTGGGGCTTCATGCGAAACTTGCAGTTTGTCGATAGGTACGTTCTTCTCTTGTTGATGGCGTTTTTTTCCTCTTTGCTAATTCTGTGTCTCGTGGCTGAAACTGATGGTACTGAGATTTACAAAAGCGTCAAAATATGCATTTCAATTTTTACTTTCTCTACTACGTATAGTAAGTAGGGGAAGTATTGCATTCCACCCAAAAATTCGATACCGAGATTTCACCGGAAATACATGTTTTGAGACCTCCTGAATCCAAAAAAAGCATTTTTGGAAACATGTCCGTGTGTGTGTCTGTGTGTGTGTCTGTGTGTCTGTGTGTGTGTGTGTCTGTGTGTGTGTGTGTGTGTGTCTGTGAACAGCATAACTCAAAAACGAACAGTCGGATAAGCACCAAACTTGGTATTTAGGTTCAGTATCTTCCAGAGATGCGACACGAAGGTTTTCAAGAAAATCCCCCCACCCCAGACTACCCTTTACATGGAAGATTTTTCGAAAATTTTAATTTTCTCAAAAATGGCTCTAACGATTTTGATTAAAATATCATATGTTTAAGATAATGTCATGAGAAATGAAATGTATATCTCGAATTTTCTGGGAATGTCTCCAAAAGTATTCTTCATTGTGAACGACTTTTGCATAACTGGTAAACCATAAGAGATAGACAAAATTTTACTACACAAAAAATGTAGATCGCGTTAAAATACACAACTTATGTCATATACATTTCTTTTGTTGAGTGAACCGTTTTCGAGATATTGCTTGTTATTTCCTTAAATTTTACAATACTTATACTTTTTCTCACATTCGTTATTCATTTTTTTATGTCCTGGACATGCAAAGAGAATGGAATGCGCCACATAGCAACCAGCGTTAAAATATTTGACTATCGCTTAAAAGCTACCATATTTCCCTTGCATCTACAAGAAAATTACCAATAAGATTGACATCTCGATATCTCGATTAACATGAACCATATGGAGAATAAGCGTTTGTAAATTTAGATTGTACAAGAGTAGAGAAAGTCATGTGAGTGTAACACATCAGATTTTTTCTAGACTGAAAGCGCTTTTTCCCCTGATCCTTCAATTATATCGATTCATTCACAAATGAAACAAACATTTCATTTATTTACTTTCTGTAAGTTGTAGTAGGAAACATAACAAGATGTAATGATGTGACAGCAATATGAAGGGAACTAAATATTTGAACTCAATGGTTATTTTGCTTTGGTATTTGTGGAAAATGCATTGATAATAGAATCAATGAAGCTAGAAAGATGCATGTTATACTTTGGAATAGAGACATAAATAATTCAACAAGGTAACGTGCTAGGAATGGACACTGTCCAAATACCCCTGAAGATCTTTAATTATCAAGATAGAGAGGACAACCTAGGAAAAGATGGTTGGAACAGTTACTGTAAAGATAATCACTGTAATATTTCTGGAGAAGGAACAGGCCATTTTGGTCTAATCTTGAAAGAATATGATGATGTTGATGATGACATTGATCATGAAAGAAACGTATCTTGAAAACATGCATGAATTTTGGACTCAGATATAGGAAAAAAAATGGAAAGTACTGGAATGGATGGAATGAGAAAAAGATTGGAGTAACTCGGTTACAACATGTAGGGAAGCAGAAATAGGGTTTTGGAAAAATAAGTAAAGACAGTGGTCGGGAGATTGAAGAACGGAATTTAAAACTATATGGACTAGCTAGATGGAAAAGGGGAAGTGCTCGTTTAAGTTAGTCTGAGTTCCAAGAGAACTCCAATTTTCCAGCTTGAAGACATCTGATTCCTTCAACGACCATAGAAAAAATATATTCCTGAGTAGTTATCGTGGAATATAATTTATTTATGCAGTTCAATAATGCTGTCCTGTCTCAGTAGCAGAACTAAAGAAACTTAGGTGTGGAAGGGAAAATTGAATTGACTTTTATTTATGACGCTCTTTAACTACTATGGTTCTTTGAGTCCCATTCTATGTTGGGCGTGAAGGACCGGAAATTTTGCTTAGAGGCCTCTTTATCAGGCTTGAAGTTCTTTTACGAGCCGTAAATCTACGACACATCGGATTTACTTCCCTAACGAAGGAAGCCATACTAAGGATTTTTTAAAAATCTTCGCCCGAATCAAATCCATCGCCCTCCTCCGGGTTTGAACCCGCGACTTTGGGAACCAGAGGTACCATGGTACCCCTAGCCCACATAGGACGACAGTGTTGAACGAAAAAAGGATTATGTAGCGTTCAGGTATTTTGTGTCGGATAGAAATGTAAATGACTACGGTAAAGCAGAACCCTACTATAGTTACAGAGTGGCATTTGTAGCTGTGTACAAAAGGTTTAGAGTAAGATTAATCAATACTGAAATAATACCTTTACTCGTTATTTCATCATTGTTTCAAAATATGAGGTATAAGTATACTTGCTTCCCGTATTTTGCTCCACCCATCCATTATTTGTTCTCTCTATGACTAGCTTGAAACAAATTCCAAGAAACAGAAATAACCTTTAGCCATTTCGGTGTGAAATGAAGGGGGGATTCAGAAATAGTTAATGAACTCTACTGTGATTGGTGTAAATAACGAGAGATGGGCTAGCTCAATATAATACGATTAGAGACCCGAACGGGAGCGGGAGAAATGGGTTACTTGCATTGTTAAAACGCATAACAGTTAGGGCATTAGTGGTTTCATTTGAAGTAGATATAGAGATGAGATTTAAACTTAACACCGTCATAAATTAGGGATGTAGCGACACACGAGCTGTTGACTTGTATGACATATTTGGAAAAAATCGAAAGCCTGGTTGTAGAAAAGTTATCAAGAGATCATTATTACACTTTTAGTTAAATTCAAAACCTTTTTGTATAAGCATTTAGATGCCATGCATAAACTGAATAAAATTATGCTGAATAAATTTCATTACCAACTTAAAACACGGCCACTTTTTTAGCTGCCTATACTGTTTTTAATCTGTCGTTGGATTGCATCATAGTAAATGGTTTTTATGTTACTCCGAAATATAGAAATATGCAATGAACAATTTTATTCTACACTTTAGTGTACTTGTTGACAATCGGGTGTGCGTGAAAAGAGCGCTCAGAGGAAATGTCACAGTTAAACAGCGTGTAGGTAGAGACTTGGCAATCGTAAAATTTGTGAGAGACTGCAGGAAATGACGGGGTTAACTTCACTAACGAACAAACAAGCAAAAGTAAAACAACGCATCATCAGCATCTTACTTTAGAAAATAATGCTATCATGCCTACAATATGATCTAGGGATTGAATACGCTGAAGAAGATATGATTATACAATGGATTGTTGAATGAGGAGTTGCACCCGTGAGAAGATAAGTGAAATGATTTAGATATTCTACTCTAAGCTTTTTAATTGTTTTTCATTTTCTCTACCACGTACATAGTAGGCAGAGAAGTATTACACTCCACCCAAAAATTTGATACCGAAATGTCAGCGGGAATACATGTTTTGAGATCCCTTGAATAAAAAACAGAATTCTTAGAACAAGGCCCGTGTGTGTAAACAGCATAACTCAGTAATGAATTCGGATAGATACCATACTTTCCAAAGATGCGACACGAAGATTTTTAAGAAAATCCTCCCATCTGAAGCTGTCCTTTACGTGGAATATTTTTCAAATTCTTTTATTTTCTAACGATTTTGACTAAAATACAACATATCAAAGATATTTACATTACAAATAAAATATACAACTTTAATTTTCTGAGAATAGCGTGTAAAGCCCTGCAAATTTTGTATAATCTTGTATAGTTAGTAAACGTTAAGTGAATGACGAAAACGTACTACACAAATAATTTATTTAATTAACTTTTTTGTGGCATCAGCCATTTCTGCGATATCCGGTAGTAATGGTTCGAAATGCTCATTACTTGGTCATTTTTTAAAGTCCTTTCAACATTCAGTTGTTTCTCGCGATTCATGGAAACAGTGTGGAATATAAAGGTCAGCATATAGCGTCCAGTTCTTAAACATTTGACTACGGCTGTTCCCGTTATATCTATAACTAAATGTGTAATATAGCTTAGGAGGGAGAAGAATAAGTTGTAGTAAGAATGGTTCCACTAATAAACGATATAGCGTAGAGAAAGTCATGTGAATGTACAACAGAATTATTTTCCATAATGAATACTCGATTTCTTAGGAATGTTTAAAATGCCAAAGAACATGAGCATTCAACGGAAAAGACTAATATAAAAATCGTGTTTAACATAGTTATAATGCATTGGTTTATTTTGTTTTAAGACAATGCATCGGTAACACTTGGCAAAAAATAACAACTTGGATTTGTTCGTGTGTATTAGACATATTTTGTACTTCATGCTGCAAATCGACCACTTTTAAAGCTTATACGGCTGTTAAACAGTCTGATGTCCTTTAGACAAAGCTCAGTGTGCTTCAAGTCCATTTTTTGCAGGCTCTTTTTTATTTTTTAAGCATCTTTTACTATTCAAAACATCCTGCTTACCTCACCTTTTGATTTATATGCTTAACATTTTCAGCTTCAGAATACTATGAATTTATTAATACTTATGACTTTATTACAAAATACTAAGTAGTGCACATGCAATATTTTCCGTAATTCAAGTTAGTAACAGTTCAAAATTGCAATATTGCAAAACTTTTATGCTAGTAATTAAAACAACGACTATATATTATATATGCTAACAAATTATATATATATAATTAATTTACTTATTTATTTTAAATAAACGTTTAAGATGGATATAATAGTTGTTTGGTATAAGAGAAATTTTGTAGTAAAATTAATTGTAAATAAAATGGTAATATCTCAAAAATGGCTTGACATAATTGCTTAAAATTTCATATGTTCCATTTATTTTATATTATGCACATGTGGCAAAAAATTCAATTTAACAATAGAAAATGTGGAATTTAATTTTTTTACATATGTATTTCTTTAAAGGGGAAGTAGAACGTAGAAAAGCATATGAAACAAAATAGAATGACTGAAATGGAGGGATTGGAAAGAACAGAGGAGTCGCTATTTTCTAATTAGAATTATTAGAAACACTTGAAAAATCGATAACGTTTAAGGAAGGAATATTTGCAAAATTACACCACGGACCAATGAAACTAGAATGTTGTATTAAATTAATTTTATTTATATGAACATACACATTATAGTATGAAAAATACATGTAAGCACTACTTTTGTAACCCGGTTTCTCTTTAATAGTAATTTTGACCGCAGTGTTTAGAGTTTCTTCAGTTCTTCAAATCTTCGTGGTTTCTTTACACATACTTTACTTTTATGATACCACCATAAAATCAAATCACATGCGGCACTTACACCTGGGGATCTTACAGACTATTGAGCTTCTGCATTCCCATATAATTATACACAAAGAAATTTCACGTTCATCTAATAGATACTTGCTGAAGCTGCGTTTCTCAATTGAAATGTTATACCTTCATGACATTACGAGCTGCATTAATAGTTTGCGCACGACCATTGGCGTCGCTAAGAATTGCGGTCCAATAATTCCTTTGGAAGAGACAGCACTCCAAACGGTTACCCACTGTGAATATAGAGGCCGCTCATGAAGTTCCAAGAATTTGCTGTGCATAATACCGAAGGTTGTTTATTTACGAAGCTGTTTAAATCCATACATTGGAAAGAACATCATTATTTTCGGTCTCATGCAAAATCTTTTAAAAAATGAAAGTATTTTTGAAGTCCTGGTGATTTAATTTATGCATATTTTACAATTTATACTGTTGAAATTTTAAATCCTTCTTCTGTATTTGTCGTATACTACGAATGCATCGAAGCAATTCGCTCTTTTTTCATGATAAGAATATTTTTTTAGTTATCTTCTGTATAGCAGAAGGTTTTGCACATGCAGAGGGCATATGGAGATGAAGTAGCAACGAAACTCCTTATCCATTTATACCTTGAAGTAGGTTGTTGTTTCATGTATGGAAAGACAGTTTGAAGATGTATTATATTTTCGACTGTTGGGGAGTCGAACTTGAAGTAGTTGCAACCGCACGTATGGTAAAAAAGTTTCCGGTAGCCTTCGCCCCAAATGTACTTTCCGGTGGCCTTTGCCCCAAATGTTTAAAAATGTTAACTTTGCAATTTGACTGTTTCTTTAAATATTATATATTTATGTTTGCCTCGGCTGCTTCAGTATTATTGTTACAGACATGAATTTCTTTGTAAGGCGTAGTGCGGCTAAGAATGTAGGCTTACACAGATTATAATTTTTACTTCTACATTTATTAATCCTTGACACAATTTAAATAACACTTCACTGATATAGAGAGCTGTAAGATTCTTTTATTAATTACTTGCACTTTTTAATACGTAAACTATTTTCGTCTCACACAAATACGTATTAAATTTCTCGAGGACACACCCGCGTCCGGTTAGGAACAGTCTACAACCAACGCGTCCAGTTATGAGCGCTGTCTACAAGCAACTGACTTGATTTCTACCACCTGAAATTTTAAAATTTCTGTATTTCAAGTCTCTGATTGGCTAATCCTAATCCAATAGAATACCTTTATTTAACTAAAGCTTTTTCTGGTTGTTGATTGGCTATTTTATAAACTGTCAGAAAAATTACATTATTGCTTCCAAGAGTCACAAGTAGTATTATTAATCTTTCAAATTCATTATTGCCTCAAGGTTACCTCATTGTTACCTCATTGTTAGCAACTTTTAACCCATTATTCTCACAGCTCCTACATTATTAAATTACGTAATACATTCACATAACATTATAACACATGTATACAATAATATAACCATATAATGACTGTAATATACACTTTTTATGTATTGTTACATATACATATTGCTTTAAGGCGGGCTGTTATTATATTTTTTATTATATAATTAGGCTGAAATCATTTAAGTGTAAAAAATACTGCCTCAACCTACAATAAAACTTTATAGCATATCCCGATTTTCCCGGCAGCAGAAGATTACGCGTTTAATAAATGGCAAAAATTAGGTTACATAACGATATGGATCTAAGCCTAGCAAAATAATCGACGTATTACCAAATAAACGAATTTAGAATATTCTACCTCTTTATCGCAACCAAGCAATTACGGGGTGATTATTAATTCTCAATGTTGAACGAGTAAAACTGGAAACTCCTGAGTAAACTTTGATGTGGTTTATAGACGGCTCAAAGGATGACTCAGGAACAGGATCCAAATTATATGCACAAGATCAAGGTGCAAAAAGGTTTTTTCCTTGGGTGAATATGCTACTGTCTTTGAAACAGAAATTTATACCATTATTCAATGCATACATGAAAACATAAGGAGAGCTTACACAGGTAAACAGATCCATATCTTTTCAGATAGCCTTCAGGCTGCACTTAAGGCTGTAAGTAATCAGAAGGAACGGGACTGGTTTTAAACTGCCTAAACATGCTCATAATTTTGGTAGAACAAAATGAAGTTCAACTCATCTAGGTGCAGGGTCATAGTGGCACAGAGAGAAATGAAAAAGTTGATACACTTGCAAGATAAGGAGCAGCTTCACAATTTATTGGGCTGGAGCTGGCTCTAGGAACATCTCGATGTTTAGTAAGAGAGGCTATTAAAAACTGGTCCAAAGTAGAACATCTTAAAACTTGGCTTAAAACTCCAGGAAACAAACATGATAAACTATTTGTTAGAAAACCATGTAAGAAAAGAGCTAAAAGCTTACTTAAATGTAACAGACTTCAGCTGAGAACAATTACTGCATTTCTTACAGGACATGATTCTGTGAAAAAGCATCTTAACAGATGGGAGTGTTTCAGGATAACTTGGGTTACAGAATGTGTACGAAAGAAGCTGAAACAACCCAGCACATTATATGCTCCTGTGAGGCTTTGGTTCACAGGAGCTATTGCTTTTGAGAAAGTGTTTTTAGAGCCTTATATGTTATGAGACTGTATTCCTTAGTAAAGAGGCCATGCATCATTAATTGGATTTAAAAAGATACACGTAGCAACAACAAGCCCAAAGTTGAAATGCGTCTGAGCAATGGCGAAAGTATGTATCGTATAAGATAAGACATGACAAGACAAAATCTCACCTACTATTTGATTCTCTATAATAACGAAATAAAGATTTTAGCTTTTAAATATGTGAGGTCGATTAAACCATTTAATATATTGCCTGCTTTAAGGCCCTATAAGAGTTAACAGCTTTAGTTCCTTCAAGCTTTGTTTTCTTTTCTTTTCATTTTTTCAACATTGTAAAACTTTTTCTATTACAAAACTTAATATTTTCCATTCTTAAGTACGCAGAGCATTTCTTCAAGCAATGTATGTCTCTCTTATGAAATTATAAACTTATTAATATGAATTACTCTTAGCGTCTATTTTCAACTGCTTATTACAATGTTTGTGGGTAGGTACCACAATACAGTGATCTATTTTGGATGGCAAAATCATGTAGTCAGATGAGATTATTCCTGTTTGCTTGCAAATACGTTCTAGAAGGAGGAAGATTTATATAATCTTTGATA
Organism: Deroplatys truncata; assembly: GCA_030765065.1. Classification (NCBI taxonomy): domain Eukaryota; kingdom Metazoa; phylum Arthropoda; class Insecta; order Mantodea; family Mantidae; genus Deroplatys; species Deroplatys truncata. The sequence goes on from CM060980.1 coordinate 100,464,394, forward strand.
AACGCATCACATCTGCAAAAGGAAGATAACGTAACATATTCTATTCCAAATTCACGGTACACCAACTCGCTGTGCAAAAGACACCGTGGTTATTTGAATGATATTCGGCAACAACTGGCACCTTCACGTGACTTCCGAATTCTCCACATCTCATAGCACCCAAATTGTTCCTCTGGGGTATGAGGAATGCGCGGCGGACTATGGATATTTATGAAGTCAGAGGTGGTAGATCACACATGTGAAGAATAACCACCTTAGGTATGAACTGTGCCGCGTACATAATGATGGGCTCGCTGTAGTCCAATCTGAATATAACTCCCAGCCCTTTAAAACAAATTTACAATGTAGGGAAAAATAAATAAACCAGGCTGTCGTATTACAACGTTTTTATTTGCTATTTTTATATAAATAATCCTGTATTAAAGCCATCAACGTATTATTTTACTATTTATAGATTCTGCGATTTTTGCCAGAATTTGTGGTGTTTATAGTTCGCAAGATGGCAACCTTCTGAAGTTAAACATTTCATAATAAACATTGGAAGGTATTTAAAAATGCATATTAAAAGTTTTTGTTTACATTATGCAAAACGGCTGGAAGTTATATTATGAAAATGTTACCTATATCAACAGTCGATAAAGGATAATTTTTGAGGTAGTTAATTCTATATATTTTGCTCTCACACTCGGTATTCCAGCAATGTGTTAACGTTGGAGGCCTTTGTAGATAACTTAGATGTGTATTTTCCCCAACAAACGGTCATTGGTTTCTCATCCTTTAAGATGTGAGTTGAGTTACCAGCTGGTAAAATTCAATGAAATCATGAATGTTGTCATCAACGACACGGCTTAGTCCATCACTGAACTGTTCCGTCTTCTTGAAGAAAAGCCTGGTCTCTGCATCTCTGATATGGAAGTCAACTCTTATCTTCCATCTTAGGTAATATTCTAACAACTTTCTTTCTTGGTATTCTTGAGTTTTCCATTCTCAGCAAATGTCCCTTCCAATGGTTTCTATTTTATACAATTCCTCTTTTAAGGTAAACATCTCTAGTCTTCTCTAATTTTTTTGTTTCTCTTTTTACCAATTCTGGCATATGCTGGAACTTCTCTAAGGAACAGCATTTTCCTTTTGCTTGGTCAATGTCCATATCTGGGGTCATACACACACACATTGGAACGCTATTACTTTGTAGAACTTCATCTGTGTCTGTTTCCGTGTATTTTTATTTAGCTTTCTTTTCATTATGGAGCTTATTTGTTTACATCCATTTAATTTTATTTCCAAATTCTCACAATTCTGTGATCTCAGAAATGTATGCAGAGAACCTTGTATATTGGAACATTTCTTTCACGGCATATATTGCATGAAGTTGTACAGCGTAAAATAAAAATGCTTATCACATGCAATTTTATCTCGAAATGGCTTCCTTTGCCACGGTTACATGTTTCTGCATTGCGTCCTGAATGCGCTGATGTATCCCTGGAGAATCATTTATTGTCTCGATGCTAGAGAAACTAATTATGAAGTGTTGCCTACGTATTTTGAATTATGTCATCTGTCTCTTCTTAATGTTTAATTAGATTGTAACCAAAGTAAAGTAAGAGCATCTGCACATTCTTTTAGCGCGACAATTCTGATGTGGGTTTGTTGTTAAACGAAATATCACGCCGTTCCAGAGAGAAACTGAATGGCTTACACAGCTATAAGTATAGGGGAAAATGTAACCAGTTAATTAAAGGTTTTTGCACTTATGTTGATTAAGCATATTTTTATCATTTACGTACCTGAAAGGAGTGTGTTATTAAAGTATAATTATTGCATGGTGTTTATGTAGAAATGCTTAATAATAATAATAATAATAATAATAATAATAATAATAATATGAGAGAATAGATTAATATCCCATTAAACCCTGAAATCACGCATTCTTCATTTAATTCATCTCAATATACACCAAGCAATACAAACCATTACTCAAAATTAGTCATGATACATTTGCGGTGGGCATTTACTTCTGAGGACATTAAATGCTGTATTGTCGTGGTAAAGTGATAGATCATTTAGTCATTTTTCACGGTGACAGTTTCAGTTGTGATCAATTCAATTACAAATGTAGCGCTGGGGAAATGAATGAAAGTATTTGGGAGATGCGCGCGCGGATCTGACGGGCGAGCGGCCGGGTGTTCGGAACGAATTGGCTCGTTGTTCGGCACACCGGGGGGTCAGCACACCTCCACAACATGCGTGAGCTGGGTGTCAATGTCGTGTCAATGAACTGTATTGTGCTTGATGGGCTCCCCCCCCCCGCCCCGTCCACAGGGTTATTAAGCTGCCCTGGCGCGTACATATTGTCTGGGAGCAAATGGCGAAACTCTGCAACAATGAAGATGTTGCCATTGTAAGAAGAAATGACTTTTCTATCCGCTCGTCCTGACCCTTATATGGCCTTATAGCTCCAAGAAAAGGTTTACTTTGTGGGGAATTATTGTCTGCCGCGGTAGCTCTCTGATTTACACAAACTTACATCCGTTCTTTGTTTTATGAAAGTGCTAAAAATGTTCACTATTCATTGTTTCCTATAAAGGATAAAGTGATGTCACTTCCCGGAAAATATATTCTCCCAGTTCCTTTGTTAATCTTCAACAATAAGATTTTCCATTTCGTTTTCACTTTTCCTTTTTCCTTTCTTTTTCGTTGTGTCTCAACGCAGTATCCAGTTGGTAGCGAAAACTTTTCAACCACTGTTGGCAACCAAATTCTTAGAAAGTTTAAGGTTGCTTTAGCAAATCACCATTTCTAGTGCCGTGATTTTGTGTATTTACTATCTCTTTTAATTTTTCCTGATAGAAGTTAGATTTGATCATTAGACCTACCTTTCCGCTTTTCTAACATAAATACTTAAAGAAAATATGGAGTGATGAAAAATGTGTACGTATTTCAACCTGACAAATACTTTTCACAAGTCTGAAATTAAATTTCTTTTGGCTATGAGGACGCTAATTTAATGCCAAATATCGAATCAATTATTTTTGCAATTCGTTGATGTGAAGTCAGGTCATGGTGGATTGAAGTTCTACCTTTTATAAATTATGACTCTTATTCTCTTGGCATAGAACTTTTACAGTTTGTAATAAACGTCACCGTTTGCTCGTAATCTGCTGAAGCTCAGAATCTTATACGCAAGTTTTTTCCCCTTTAGATATTATGAGATGTTTTTACTGTTTCAAAGAAACAGTAATAATAATAATAATAATAATAATAATAATAATAATAATAATAGGTACATAAATAGCTTTTAAACTTACTGCTCTGCTGTATGAAATTCCTGAGGATTCTTATCTCCAGTGACTGAATGTTAATGAAGCAGCTTTGCACGTATTTGCTATGCTCTGACTTTACGACAGTAAAGATAGCAGGGCAAATCTTGTACTACTCGTACATATGAGCACAAATGAGTCCATTCCTTTCTAAATCACAGATAAGACACATTGGATACTGCACTTTCTCATATTATTTACCAGTAGTAGCAACAAAGAGTCCTTATTGTCACTAATTTTCGAATGACCGATTAGAATCCTGAACATAGTATAATATGTACTGAATTCGATCGACAGACTGAAATTCGTAGTACATTAATTTATGGGTTGCAATATTTATTATGCTTCTCTTGCAAGCGACATTAAATAAAAATAAATGCAATAAAATGAAGTAATCGTTAATTGAGAAACTTTAAATTAGTTCAATGCAAAGGAAACAAATATCATATTCTCATCTCTTGTTTATTTCAGGTTCGAGGAACTCCGTGAGATATTCCATCTACTCTGGAGATCCAGATGGATACTTCGTTATTGATCCTGTAACTGGCGTGATACGAACGGCGTCGATGCTGGATCATGAAGCTCATCAATCCATTCTTTTAAACGTGCAAGCTACGAGTGGAGATCCTCCGGCCTATGGCCACTCTCAGGTTAGTGTTACCGAACGAGTCATAGAGAAATGCTATTTAAAGTCTGCGTTTCGTATTGTGAAGTAGTAGTACTATTTTTCTTAAAGGACTGGCAATAAAATTGTAATAAATTGTTGAATTTTGGAGTCAGTTATCGAAACAACCAACCAACTATTTTAGAGACTAGTCTCTTTGAAGAGTTTGGCAATTTTTCGCTTGAAGGTACAGGAAGAAGCACTTGTGTTGTTTGGAGAAACTTTGTTTGAACGAAAGTTTTACTGATACATTTTCAAAATTTTTTAGCACTTAGCAAATGTTTTTATTTTCTGAACACCACGCAACAGTCGCGTGCAAAATGTCATGGACATGCAAACAATTTATAAGTTTTGTGGCTAAGTATGGTTAACTATGATTTCCTTAGTCATAATGGGTTCACCAATTCTGAAGTGTTCTGTTTGCATTTAGATAAATTTAGGATTTTATCCAGAAAGAACGTTCATTGGATTCGTATTTCTGAAAAACATTTTGCGTTCAATAGATAATAGTAATAATAACAACTTAATAGTCAGCTGCCGTACGTGATACAGATTGCCACGTCACAAGGAAAACAGATAGGTGATATCAATAATAAAATTCATTCAAAGAATAAAAATATTTGTTATAACGTTTATTTTTGGAATATTCTTAAACCTATTAAAATATATAACAGAAATAGATTCAATAGGCAATTTAAGGTGTTCCGTAGCGAACAATATGAATTGCACTAATGGATCTGGTTTCATAACCATACACATGTTTATTTAAAACAAGCAATTTAGAGTTCTTCTTATAATAAGAGCAGATTTGTAAATAAAAGGAGACGTGAATATTAACATTTTATACATTCTAAGGATATCCCTAAGAGATTCCTTTGGTTTTAAATTAAAAATTATTCTTAATATTCAATTTTGTAGAAGGAACTCCTTCTGAGCATTGCATGCATTGCCCCAAAATATAATGTTATAGGATAAAACAGATTATCCTAAGGAAAAATAAACGAGATTCATCTACTACCTATACGAAAATAAAGATTTGTAATATAACGGTAATAATAGCCTGTGCCAATCTCTGAAACTGAGACAAGCAGCTTACTTGTTTAGGATGCTGATGACAATATTTTAGTTCATTTTAAGCCATTGCATTGAATGATTAGTGTTTTTATGGAGATTAGGATAACGAAGATGGCTGAAAGAATGTCTAGAAAAACGGGAGTAGTTGAAGAAGCAACCATTAATTGAATAATGATTCCTCTTTGTGAACTTTGTGAGAGGCTTAACACGTTTAACCTCTATGTAATGGTGCTAAAGCTTCTCTATAAGTACAGATCCCATGTGCTGAAGAAAAGTTCAATTACTAATTCTTTTTACAAGAAATACTTTAAGCCAAATCCATTTTCTGTAGCGGTTGCTCGTGCGAGTAAATGCGAATAAGCAACAGTACAACTGAAGCGCTCACCTTCAAAAGGAAACCGTGTCCTTTTCTTGAGCCACTCCCAGAGCAGCGTTCAAGAGCAAAGTGCCTTTGTTACCAAGCTGCTGTGCTTGGAGCTATGTTGTCCACAGGGGGTGCCATTGCAAGAGGTTCATACCAACCCAGTTGCTCAGGAGGATTCAATTTTAGAGGCTGTATAATTGAACCAGAATAAAAAGGACGGTTGAGGAGGGAAATGGTTACCATTGAAATGGCGAGAAACAAAAAGGAAATAAATAACTGTAGCTAGGGAAAGAGAATTGTTGTTCGTAAATATAGCTGTAGGTAAGAAAAAGAAACGAGCTTTTGTGTTGGTATCAGTCGTTTGAAGCAGCCACTGCTAATCTCGTGCTCCTCGAGAGTAGACCTACGTCTTGGCTGGACAAACATGAATTTAAATCAAATGGTTTGATCTTTCCGAAATTAAACTCAAACGTAGGACCCAAAAGTCACTCTAAACATGCCATTTAAAAATTAAACACTATTTATATGCACTCTACTACGCCTTCTGATGACCAAAACAGATTCCGTAAATATATTTTTCTCGTGCTTTTTCCCGGAGTCTACTGCAAATAGAAGCAGGGAAATTTGTACACTTGCAGTACATGGGTAGATAGGTACACAGATGCTTGGAAAACATTTTAAAACCTACTCTTTATTCTATTTCTTTTAACGAATGAAATTTACGGCTCATATTACTTATTTGCAAGCAATATGGAGAAAGGTGACATTGATAAATTTGTAATAAACAACATTTCAACTCCAATTGGATACACACATAATTTATGCAAATAATATAACAGGTGATATAGTTCCGCGTGGGTTCCAAAGAAGGTGCGAATTCAGTGGAGGATTCAAGAGGTGACACGTGCAACAATGGTCGCCCACAGAGAGTAAACTGGAGGATGAAACGGGTGAAAGTGAACGTCCAGGAAATGATCGATACAATACACAAATGTTTCATAAGTCATTATATTTTTCAATTTTAATAATTCATTTGTAGTTATTTTACATTATTATTTATGCAATTTTGGTTCTGCGTATCATGCATGAAGCGATGTTCGTATTAATAGTTTAAAGGAATAACGATGTAAAATGTTGAAGAAACATGAGAAGTTGAATAAAGGTTATACGTTAGCAAAATCAAATAATTTTATACCAAAATTGGAGCCTAGTTGTAATTCAAAGTACCACTTGTAGAAATAGTATGCTTTGAAAAGAAATTAAGAAATATGAGAATACGTTTTGTCAAAATACTTTGTTACCAATGTTTGCATCAGATTATATATACAATTTAATTTCAGTATGCAAAATATATTCAGTATTATTGCTGAAGGTTCCTGTTCATGTAAGTTTTGGACAAATAAAATTGAAGAATGATTGGGTCATCAGGAACGATTAGTTAACATGCTTCTTTTGGACCACTCTTAAAGATTGTTGCAAAAATAAAGGGGTCTGCAATACAAGCTTTAGGCCTTTTTAGCCAAAATTAATTATTCATAAATCAAAACTGTTCCTGTGTTCAACGCTCTTCCAGTAAGCAAATACACTACACAAATTTGGATTTACAATTGGAGTGGGAAAGTTTCAGACATAAAGAAACCTCTGCCTTGAGGTCAAGACTGGATGTGTGTGATGTCACCTAATTCCGATATTGCGGAAGGCAAAGGCAAATCGACGCAGGGTCGCCTTATCTATTACACTCTTACGGAATGTATATTTGGGAGAACTATTACAATTTTATCAGACATATTTTAAGATTTTAGATATTCACTAACCGTAATAGGTTAACTTTGTTATTTATCAAAGTTTGTCTTTTTCTTACAACAGGTGAATATTGGCATCGAAGACGTGAATGACAACGCTCCAGAGTTCGATTCTAGCACAGTACGGATCTCAGTGCCAGAGAACGTGGAGTTGGGTATCCCACTGTATGCAGCACATGCACGAGACAGAGACTCGGGTCGCAACGGCGTTGTAAGGTATCGTCTCATGCAGGAGTCAGGACTGTTTGCCGTGGACCCACGTCTTGGACATCTCACTCTCGCTCGACATCTGGACTACGAGACGGCGCAGCGACATAGTCTGGTTGTGTCGGCTACAGATAACGGCGAACCTCCACTTTCTGCCAACCTCACAGTCCTCGTCGAGGTCCAGGACGTGAACGACAATCGACCGGTGTTCGAACGTGCAGAGTACAGCGTGCAGATTCTGGAGTCTCTCCCGGTGAATTCACAGGTACGTCTTAAAGTGCTACACGCAAATTAGATTAATGGAAGTAATGATAAGCAAAATTTATTTGCTTTTTATGGTTGTAATCTGAGAACTGTTGCACTTAGACGTCAATTTATTTATGTTTTTGTTTGATATTGGAGAATTATTGCGCCAATTCGTGAACCCTGTATGTAAAAAGGCTACATCATCGCATCGAAGCAATTGATTATATTCTAACTGAAACAGGGTCGTAATACAATACGGCTTAGGATATTCCACCTGTGTGTTTTGCATGTCAGCATGCAATTTTCAAAGCTGGTAGATGTTAATTGCGCAGTGTAGTGAACGCTACTCCCATTAAAATTCACTGTGAGTTTGCCAGATCCTGGCTTGCCCACAGAGAAGTCCTGTTCGTACGTTGGGATACAGTGCAGGCACCACACACGATGATGGGAGGTGTGAGTGGGCATAGCGCGTTCGTCATGCCTTTAGCATCACGTGCGGGGCAACTCGAAGAGTAGTGCCAGCTCCCCGATTGATTTGTGTGCCGGAAGAAAAAACTTGTGTACCTATCATCGTATTTCACTACACTATTACCCATGCAGAAATGAGTAGATAGACACTGTTTCTCATAAACCTGTAGAGTTAATAAATATACTGTTTTATAACATGCCTTCACAACATTCGATTATTTGGAATGAAGCTGTGTAGGATATAGTGCGTGTAGGCAGAACTATTGTGACCTTGCACAAGACTGTGTATTAGACTGTGCAGGAGAAAACAATAGACATCTGTCATCCTATAAATTCTGTGCTATATGGTCAGTATGTTTTATAAAATAGCATAGCCTTTTAATATACATATATATATATATAATTACATAGAAATTTATTAACAAATTCAGCTTTCCCAATTGACTAACATAAACAAAACATAAACCAAACAACAAAAGGATATATACATAAGGATACATGTGTACATAAAGAAATCAGTTTGTATACCATAGACAACACAGAGGATCACAGCTTTAATAAATGAATTGCTTAATTTAATATTTGTAAAGTGTTACAAAAGAACGTGGGATAATACCCCTTCCTCCGACTAGTAAGCCAACCAAATGATTGCAGAATAAGGATATTGTTGGCTCATAAATAACACACCAGCAGTCTGAACTTCATCTGCTTCCCATCTGATGGTAGGATCTATGAAGGTTCCCATATATGAGCCTGGTTAAATGTCGACTCTTCTGTGTGATCTAACTTACCTAAAATTACTGAATTTATTGTTTCTTGGCTTGTTGATTTCAAAGTCAGCTCAGATATTCTGTATAACATTTTTTACGATATGGATTGGCACTTTAATTGGATCAAAGGTTGAATAAAAGTTGCTGTTTGCGGAAAAATGAAAATCTTCAAGATGACACAGTAACTAAAGCAAGCAACCGAAAAGTTCTCAACAGGAAGTTGTTGGGACCTTCATAAAGTCAGAAAATTCTAAAAGTAAAGGGATTCTTCCTTTAATACGCCTATACTGAACGTAACAGAATAAACTATTCGTAATTTTCTGGTGTGATAGAGGACATAAAATTAAACATTTTTTCTTGATAAAGTATTGTCCAGAAATGCTTCTTTTCAATATAAACTAAGGAAAGTAGAGCTCACTACTCACATTGTGGCTGCATTCATGTTTAATCCATATTTGTTATGATGGAAATAATAAACAATTGAAGTTAGATTGTTGTTGTATGTCACAAAATATCTTCTGGGAGATCTGTTTGTTCAATTTTAAGTATTAAAATGCAGACATGAAAAGGCATACGGAACAGCTTACGGCAATGCTAATTCGGCAAAAATTTCTGTTACTTGAAAGCGAAGCATTTCCGGACATTCCTTTATTAAGAAAAATTAGTTTAATTTTATGCCCTCTATCACATCAAAAAATTACGAATAGTTATTTTGTTATGCTCTGTGTAAAGTGGGAAGGGTAAACATTCGTAGTTGTAATTTGAATACTAAGTAAAAGAAGAGCGATGAACGTTAGGATCGTTAACCACCTGTTGGAGTGTCACAATATTGAGACACTGTTTTTCCTTAGTTCTATCCTCGTAATATTGGACTAAGGAGACATACGTTAACTACGCGGATGCTAGATAGTATAGAACGACCGGACAAAGCCAAATTACCCGGCAGTTTTCTACAGAGTATCACTATCTACATGCACAAACATCGGAACAGCGCCTAACAGGTTTACTGCAGAGCCCTTCAAATGGACAGTGACACTTCTTAGGGTAAATACTACCTGTTGATTAAGTTTCTTATTATGTTTTAGTACCAAACTGAAGGCTAGGTCATTTACTTCGTGCTTATACTAATTTATTGCAATTTTAGCACATAAACAGTAAGGGCAACATAAAGAAGGTAAGAACATAGTTTCAATTAAATAAATCCACAGAATTGTAACTTTAAAACTGGTACTTCACGTTTTATGACTTCGATTTGGATTAAATACTTCCATAGGGTCCTATTTAAATAGCAGATACTTGTTAAAATCCGTGAATATTCATGAAAATCCGGTTGCATGTCACGCATCCTGTAATCCAAGTATGACTTAACACGCACACTTAACTCTTTACTATGGCAATGAGTATAGTGCCCCTGTTTTAAATAAACATGATCTGCATACCGGACTTGAAGAAGAAGGGCGTAACCTGAACGAGAAAACGTGAAAAGATAGAAATCAAGACATAAACAGACATGATGACGCTTCCGATATGTAGAAAGCAAAATAAGTTGCAACAATAAAGAACAAATTTTCAAGTGCGGAAGAAATAGGATGAGAAAGGAATCTAAAGGAAGCGTAGACAGAGGTAAACGGAACCAATGACATTAGCGAAAAACAAGTTTGGGTACAGTATGGATGTATGAATAGTTGAAGAAGAATAAAGCAATAAAGGATCCAAATCCACCTTGCGTATATAAATATGTAAATCAAATAAATTATACATGAAGGCAACTACCCAGTTGAGGACACAAAATATCCTGAAGCTTCACAGTCTCAAAAGTCTACCTATTCCGACGAAAACAATATCAATAATACATATAACATGGGAGTTACTACTTCGCATCTTTCTTGCACACACTGACTCAAGTATATAACAAAAATCTGCACAAATTCTTGTGATTGACAAAGCACAGAAAAGGAATAATAAAATATTGATATGGCGTATTTTTAATTTAACAATAATACACAATAGTCATTGAATCTTATGAGGCTTGCAAAGGAGGAAAATACGTGAAACTTATCAACCAGAGAAAAAGATAGCCATGAAATTTGTCTAAGTTAAAATTGTTAATTATGGCAACCCAATGTTTTGTAAGTTATTGTAAGTAATATTTGTTATTTTCTCCAGCAACCGCATTGCTTCGAAGAGTTTTAGTTTCAATCGAGAGGTGAAAATAGTTACTCGAAGTTTGGTTCGATGGTACTAATCCCCAAGTGTATTTTGACCGTAATGAGTGGATTTAGATTAATATTAACTCTTAGAATTTAGCAAAAATCATTTATGTGTGCTGTAAATTGTTTGCAGGTCCTTCAAGTAACGGCTGTGGACCTCGATACTGGAAACAACGCAAGGCTCACATACCGTTTACTCCCGAGCAGCAGCAGTGAGAATGTCAGCGATCTGGAGGATGGCTCAGACATGTTCGGTATCTTCCCCAACAGCGGATGGCTATATCTGCGACAAGCTCTGGATCGAGAGACCCGGGACGGCTATGTCTTGACCGTGGCAGCGACAGACAACGGTACACCCGCTGGTACGGCCACATCCCGCGTCTCCGTCACGGTGCTCGATGCCAACGATAACGATCCGATCTTCGCAGGTCACGAGGACGGATACGAATTCTACGTTGAAGAGAATCTTCCTCGGGGATCTCCTGTGGGTAAAGTGTCTGCTACCGATCCTGATTTGGACGTGAACGCTGCAATACGCTACAGCCTCATCCCAAGTAACACCAGCTTCCAGATCAACTCTCTCACTGGTGAGTACCCAATATTACTTGCTGATCGCCATTATTATTATTATTATTATTATTATTATTATTATTATTATTATTATTATTATTATTATTATTATTTACAAGATCTCTTATGGGAATTAATTCCCATTGATTGACCTAATAGTTGAAGCCCGGGACTTGAAGTACTTACGACACTGTAAACCGCCATTGAGGTGAGTCATCTCAAAATTAATTTGAGATCTCCTTGTGGATTACTGGGGAAAATTCGGACGGAAGGCGGAATATACGTGGTTCAAATCCCGGTTATAGTATTGAATTCTTAAGTCTGATTCTATCTTTCCAAGATCGGATCTGGTTTCATTCGTCGAGCCATCTTTCTGTCGTAGCCATTCATTTATAGTTTACTATTTGTTTCAGTAATCTAATTTCCTTCATATGTATTTTCTAGATGCTCCCAGTTGCTTCTTTATTTTATGTATTACTGTACCAATCTAACTACAATACCCATGTCCCTTAAATAACATTTTATGCTGTAATCTTTGATATATACCAGTTCTAAGACACAATTCAGTGAAAACGTCGAGCACTTGTCGTGGCGTTATTTCGACAACCATTTCTTGGTACCTGCTTTCATTTATGAAAGCCTGTTGAATCTGTAAAAAATGTAATTTCGTTTCTTTAAACCCTTCAGCTACCCTTATATTACATGGGCTTGTAGAACAAAAATAAGAGACCATTGATTTCAGATGTTCATCTTAATGTGCGATGTTTACTCACTTATATCTAGCTGAAAATTTAGGAATAACAGCAGCCAGATGCAATCAGAATACTTCCTTTTTTAATAATTCCCTCATTTGTATAGCCCTCTTTTACTTCTTTGGTCATACTGGGGGCTTTGAACAGCTGATGGTGTTTTGATTGCTGAATTTTAGATTTTCGTAACGTTGATGTTATCAGTTTTTAAATATTTAACACCCTCACATTTACACTTTTAGTCTCTGTGGAGGATAGTGAATGATAATGGTTAAAGAAAAATTCCTTCCCAGTTGGGAGTCGATTTCTGGACTTCTGGGTTGAAAAGCCCGAGCGCTGATAACTCAAGGTAGAGTTCCCTCAGTGCCTTTTTTATTGGCGTAGATGAGTTTATTTGGTTTTTAAAGTGACCATGAGTTTTTAATTTAGCAGCTCTCCAGTGATCGTTTCAGTTTGCTTTGCATAGAAGAATATAACTGAACATTAAACGGTCACAGTGTCATCTCACGAGGATTTAGAGATCAGGAAGCACTTGTTACTTTAAATCACTTACTACGTATATGTAGATAACTATCCTAAGGATGAGAAAAGGGTGACTTTCTCGTCATTTGTTTAAAATTGTTTTCATTACGTAATTAAGCATTACAATGAAGAGATTATCGAATAAATTTGCGAGTGCACAGCACGAGAGAATTTAGCTGGTTAAGCTCAAAACCTCAAGTAATCATTTTTATTATTTTAAAACCTACGTAATGAAACAATTTCAAATTCTATCTCAAACATGAATGCCGCACCTTGTATTGTTACAAGAAACATGCCTAACCTCAAAACAAAAGTTACATTGCTATTTAAACATAACAAAACTACAAACTTCCTGAAAGAAAAACGTCTATTTTAAAGGAAAATGATTAAATTTACTATGCCAAGTTGTTTCCAGACTTCCACAACGGGAAACAAACGATGTTAACGGAAGTGTTATAGTATGACTTGACTATTATCATTTCCTTATTCGGTAATGAAACCGCGAGTGGTACGTCCTCGAGCAATTATCTCGCTAATAAGAACTTACAAGTGATATTTAATAAGACTATTTACTAAATGAAAGTTTTATTATACCTTATAAATAAAATTAAAATAACAAAAGCATTTTATATAATATTATTTAATTGAGTTTATTGCACATCAATATTATAATGTAACGCGGTATTCTATGTTCTTTAATTTTTTTCCCTCATTTCTCTAGCTTGCAAGTCAGAAACAATGGTGAATACGCTGAGACAATTTCAAAACAATTGCGAATCACCTAGACAGTTTCCAAGCAATTGCGAATCATTTACAACAATTTTATTTCGACAAGATTTGAGCGAAAGTTGTCCGTGACCGGTTTAAACTGATACGAGCTGTGAATTGGAATGGGGAATTGAAAATGCGTGGCCCATGAAGTAAATAGTCAGAGTTATTTTTGTTTTCTTCTTTATTTAATAATTTTTAAATCTATACTCAGGGGAAGTAACGGAATTGCCAAAATTTCTGTCTGGGGAAAAATCTTCAGAAGAATACAAAACCCCTTAACGTTTATATCTTTTTGTAAGCAAATATCATTTTTACTTTCTCTACCACGTACCTATTAGGTAGAGAAAGTATTATATTCCACCCAAAAATTCAATACCAAAATTTCACCGAAATATATGTTTTGAGGAACCCTGAATACAAAAAGATCTTTATAAAAAAGAATCCGTATGTATGTCTATGCGTTTGTGTGAACACCATAATTTAAAAATGAAAAGTCGAATCAACACCATATTTAGTATTCAAGTTCAGTATCTTCCAAAAATGCGACACTTAGATTTTCAAGAAAATTTGTCTACCACAAACTACTATTTACATGGAATATTTTTCAAAATTTGTTATTTTGTAGCAAATGGCTCTAACAACTTTGATTAAAATACAATATACTAAAGAGATTTACATGATAAATAAAACCTTTATTTTGAATTTTCTGGGAATGGCCTTTGAAGTGCTCTTCATTTGGAAGGGATTTTGTATAATCTTGTATAATTGGTAAAGTTAATGATAGACGCAAATCTACTACACAGGAAATGTAGATCTATTTAAAATACAAACTTTTTTTCAAGCTGTTTTTTTGTGACATCAGTCATTTCCGAGATATCTGTTATTATTCGAATTGTGCAATATTTAGCCATTATTTTAAAGTCCTGTCAACATTCAGTTGTTCTCACTATTCCATTGAAACAGTATGTTTAAGGCAGCGTATAGTGTACAGTTCTTAAGCATTTGACTGTCGCTGTGCGAAATTTGTAATGTAGCTATTTCTGCAATGGTTTATTTGGATTAAAATGAAATATAAAAATGAGCTTTAGTAAGACCAGTTTGCATATACACTAATAAAGATAGAGGTTAGAGAAAGTCTTGTGAATGTATCACATCAGAAATCAGTCGCAATCATTTTGCTTGAGACCAAGCAGTTTGCTGACGATTCTGAAAGAATCCACTTATAAAAAGCATTTGCCATTAAACGATGCTAATCTTGAACTCTTTTGATTGCCATATGTGAATATTACAAATATGGACAGTGTGCTTTATTCACACAAGGGTGTGTAAGGCACTTAATTCCGTTCGATTCTACAGAATAGTCTTAGCTTAGCATAACTCACAGAGCATTATGGAGCGTGAAGTAATGCAGGAACTCTTCACCTCTCACGCTCCGTCACGCTGACCAGCGCCTTCTACCGACCAGATAATAAGGATTGCCGCTGTTGACTTGCGTTGTTTGCATTTTATTTTTATGTTCAATTTGCGCCTTTTTATTTGCGGGAGATGCTATGAGGTTCATTGCAGTGATTAACGACACTGAGATCACTTAGAACATCTTGAAAATGAATGCAGTCATCCTGTCTCACGAGAATTCAAGGACCTCTCGAAGCACGCTGCAAAATGAACGTTTATACAAAGTACGTGACTTTTGCATCTACAGAAGCTATGGTGATCGTGAGGAATAATTCGGTTCAAAAATTAAATCTGTACTCAAAATATATACACGAATATAACTTATAAGTAGAAAATATTAGAAGATCATTCGACTGAAACAGAGTTTAATAATCCAGTGGGCACATAAAACAAACAAACACTAAGCCCATCTTAAAAAAATTACAATCCGTAGGGAAATATATCAGGAGTCAATTGAATAATACTCTATTAATTAATCAAGTGGATGGGAATTCTGTACCTAGTACCACATACGTTGTAGAATATAGCTCAGGTATACCTAATGAGTTTCACACTGTTGTCAAGCTTGATTCTACGGTTTTTTAGGGTTCGCGCTATTGAAATTAATAATTTTACAAATTTCAATATTTACAGAAATGTTCAACATAAAAACAGCACAAAACTAAGTATCCTGGCCCTATGCATCTAACATTCCAAAGGAAATAATGTCCAAGGAATGAAAATCGAAGGTGCGAAACACTTTTCATTATCCAAAAATTAAAAAATACATTAAACTATTATATTCCTAAGTCCAAAACTAACACTTTATATAACGAAAAGCTTTTTTAGATATCTTCATCCACCTTTAAAGGACGAATGCTAAAAATCGGAACGAAATTGGCTAAAATTTTATGATAGGTAGCTTTAGAAGTGGCAAAAACGTGAGATATCAAGATTACAAGAAAATTAAGTTTTGTAATTTTACGCGCTATTCAAACACCTAAAAATACAGCACGTGTAGGCATTTAAATGCTAGAAAGGCAAAACCACATTTGGATTCTGATTCTACAATAATTGAGATTTTTTTTGTGTGAAGAGTTCAAAAACGTTATTTTTCCCGAAATAACTGAAATTCAGTATCGAGTGGCCTTAAAAGTGTATAGAAAAGAAGAACACACGATGTGTGGCTCCACTTTTGTCCTATATCGTTTCCTTTCATCGAAAACGTGGTGAGCAGATGCTTCTGATAGTTTAGCAATAGACAACTAAACAGAAAATTGCTTAAAAGAACCAACAAAGGACCATTGAAAAACTATGCAGCTTATATTATACAAAATCTAATTTCAGAGGTTAACAGCATATAACCTAAGTCCCATCTACCCTATATGGTCTGGGAGTAACTGAAAATGCACCTTCTCTTAAATAGTTTCTGTTTCATCAGAAAGTAAGTAGAACAGTTGATATTTTGTTTACCCATGGCCAGATGTGACTCTCAATTCCTTTAATTGTATTACACGTTGAAAGTTACTACGAATCAATCATTATGTAGAATATAAACACATCATTTCAACTAAAGTTTAAGCAAACCATTATTTGCGAGGCAACTAGTAGGGTGCAACTTGGAATCCTTAGATTCCTTTCATGTCGTTTTGTACAGTCTCGAGCTGTAGTATTACGTTCTGGTATAGATTTTATAAACCGGAACCACCACCTCTCTATCAGTTGTTGAACGACCCAAGAAACGCAACTAGCAGCTACCTTGGATAAATCTATTCTTCTTTCCAAATCCAGCTTCTCCATTCTTCCATCTTTGCCGGTTCCTCTTGATCAACAAATGTGAATAATTCATTTTAACACTGTACAACATGTACCTAGTATCTTATTCAGACCCAAATCAGTCATTCCAGTGCATTTCTTAGCTATTAGATTTTTTCACATCTAATGTTCCTGCTAATTATTCTTCCTCTCCTTCAGGAGCTCGACATCGCTCTTCCTTCGTCGCTCTTTCCAAAACCGTTTCGTTACTTATTTTGTCCATCCATTTCATATGTTCTATTCTTCTCCAAATTCGTATATCAGATGCTTACAATTCTTTCTCTTCAGTTCGTTGCAACGTACACGTTTTCAACATATTGATCTCTTCGTAAGTTCCTTTTTCAATAGTTCACAGAAGAGGTATCTTATTCCATATACCATGCTAACCTCTAGTTCCCGAGGTTGTGGGTTCAAACCCGGCTGAGGGCGATGGATTTTTTCGGGTGTAAAACACCTTAGCATAGCTTCCCTCGGAAGGGTAGTAAAGCCGGAGGTCCCGTGTCGAAGATTTACGGCACGTAAAAGAACCTCAAGCCTGATAAAGAGGCCTCTGAGCAAAATTTCCGGTCTTTCACTCTCAATATAGAATAGGACTCTAAGAACCATAGCAGTTAAAGAGCGTCCATAAATAAAACTCAATTTAATTTCTGTTTATTCCATTTAACGCTTCCTTTGCCATTGCTGTGGTATTACTTTCTCTACACACTATAGTTTATTTTTATATGTATTCTTCAAAGTATTCTTGCAAAAGCTTATTTTTCTGTTTCGTGTTAAATAAGAAATAAAAATTGCTTAATTACACATTTCGTTGTAGGCACAAAGAGGATGAACGAGGCTGAAGGGGTAGTCAAATCTTTATAAAAAGTGAGTCGCTATGTGCTGGTTTTGATATTCCATACTCTTTGTATGACCACGAGATAACAAAGAATAGGGAGTATAAACTCTTAAATAAAATCAAACCAATAACAACGAATATCTCGAAAATGTTTAATGCCACAAAAAATCAACATCAATTTTGTGTTTTAAACAGATCTGCAGTTTTCGTACAGTTATCTGCTCTCTCTCTCTCTCTCTAATGGTTTATCCGTTACATACAAAATTATACAAAAAAATAGTATAGAAAAAATGAAGAGTTATTCGCAAAAAATTCAAGATATTCTATTAGTTATACAAATATCCTAAATATGATTTAATGAACATCTTTAGAGCTATTTTTGATAAACTAAAAATAAGGAAATTTTTCCATGCAAAGAGCATTTTGGGTTGGGAGGACTTTGATCTTGAATGCTAAGTTTAATATCTATTAAAATTTCTTTCTTTCTTTTCTTTCTTTTTTTTCTGTGGGTCTAGGTGGCTCAGTTAGTTAGGCGATGGTCTTCGATCCCATGGTCACGGTTCAAACTCGGTCCAGACAGATGGTTTTAAGTGTGCTTAAAATCGACAGCCTCATATTAGTAGATTATCAGCAGTAGAAGAACTCCTGCGGGACAAAATTCTGGCATATCGGCGGCGTTGATATGATCCTGGCAATTGACAGCGACTTTAACTATCAAAATTTTTTGGAAGCTGTAGTTTTATTCAGGGGAGCTCAAAATATATTTTCGGTGAAATCTGGACACTGATAATTTGGATAGAATATACTTACTGTATGTAGATGGTAGAAGAAGCACAAATGGATACTAAGGTATAACTTGAACATACTAGGTTGTGTTTCATTCTCAAACATACCTTCTACAGTTTGGATTGATAGATCAGACAATGACATAAGCAATAAGCCAGTTAGTTTTCTGCGTGTATCACAGCCAACCCGCAATACTAAAGCTCGCTACTGTACCAAACACAATGACCTCACATAGCAGTTGGAGTATAAGTTTTCTGTTATAAAAATTTAAGAATGAAGCTTGCAAACTTCTCTATAAGCGACACCAGGTTTTCTGGTATGTTCAAGGTTACCATATTATGACACATTTTCCTCGCTTAAGCAAGTTATGTCTTCCTGCTTCAATAACCATCTACAGCTGCTTGAAGTGCCTAAAAGAAGCAGGTCTTTTCGACGTAATTTGGAAGATTTGCTATAAAGTTACAAAAACTGAGAAGTAGAGTCCAAATGACCACACACCAGTGCCGATGATCTTTGTTCCTTATCCCACCAAAGACGTACCGCGGTCTGCAACAAAAAGCAAAACGATATTTGGTGAAGAAGTCTTCTGGTCGTAAAAGTCACTCCTCTGCTCCGCAACGTAACTTTATACTACCGCACGGAGGCGTGATTGATAATGCCTGCATACATATGTTGACTTTATATAGGTAGAATATAATTTTTTTAATACCATTTACTGTCACAGCTGTTCGCGGAAGTCGTTTTGAGCCTACGTTCATAAATGGTTCTTTAGTTAAATGAGGAAGTATTACGAAAGCAATACTCTTACCGATTAATAAACTTGTTCTCAAACTGTGAAGCCAGACTCCAAGGGGAGCACGGACTTGGAATACTGATGACAAGATACTATCCGGGTATAGAACATCAATATAACCTAAAGTCATTAGCAAAACAACAAAACCAAACTACAAGAGAGCAATTCTAATGCGCACAGACATTTAGACACAATAAATAAACAAACATATCTTCTATATAGTTCAAGAAATAAAAACTCTGATGTGTTACACTCACATGACTTTCTCTACTCTTGTACAAACTATTTTTACAAACGCTTATTCTCCATCTACTTCATGTTAATCGAGATAAACATTTGCAGACTCCATCTAATTGCTAATTTTGTTGTAGCTGTAAGGGGAATATATATTTACAAGGGCAATGCAGAAATACAGTAGTCTTTAAGCACATACATATCTCTTAATAACTGGTTGCTAGGTGCAGCACCATTCCCTTTGCCACAGATTAATCCTCTTTGCATATCCAAGACAAAAAATGAATAACGAATTTCCATTTGAGAAAATAAGTATTGAAAAATTTAAGAGAATAACAAGCAATATCTCGAAAATCGTTCACTCAACAAAACAAATGTATGTGACATAAATTGTGTATTTTAAGCGATCTACATTTTTTGTGTAGTAACATTTTGTCTATCTCTTATGGTTTACCAGTTATGCAAAAGTCGTTCACAATGAAGAATACTTTTGGAGACATTCCCAGGAAATTCAAGATATACATTTTGTCATGAAAATGTCTTAAACATATGATATTTTAATCAAAATCGTTAGAGCCATTTTTGAGAAAATTAAAACTTTCGAAGAATGTTCCATGTAAAGGGTAATCTGGGGTGGGGGGATTTTCTTGAAAACCTTCGTGTCGGATCTCTGGAAGATACTAAACCTAAATACCAAGTTTGGTGTTTATCCGACTGTTCGTTTCTGAGTTATGCTGTTCACAGACAGACACACACACAGGCAGACACACAGACACACACACACGGACATGTTTCCAAAAATGCTTTTTTGGGATTCAAGGGGGTCCCAAAAGATGTATTTCCGTGAAATCTCGGTATCGAATTTTTGGGTGGAATACAATACTTCCCCTACTTACTATACGTAGTAGAGAAAGTAAAAAGAACTAATATATGGACATTTTATAAATATTTATATCAATCCACAAAACTGGATAATGTTTTTTAAAAATATGATGTGATACATTCACGTGACTTTCTCTACCAATGACAAATTCACACATATACGTTATGCATTATAGTATTTATATAAAAATCTATTTTTTCTAGGAAATGTTTGAAATTAAGCAGCAAGAACTTATGCGGGAACAACATTCAAATATTTAATAGTGTTACAAAGCTGTTGCATTGGATAAAGTAAAGATCTCAAAGCTTCAAGCATGTCTTAGACCACTCGTATTTGGGAAGGGTGCAGCCATGGAATATTCAGAAAGCGGTAACGCTACGGAAAAAAATTGACACAAATTGCGTATATGAATGAGTCCGTCACCTTTCCTGTGGCCAGTTTTCGTCCGTCTTTTATGGTTTCCTAGCTACACAAAGCTATACAAAATTCCGTCGAATAAAGGGGACTCGACGGAAAATTCTGTTAATCATGTCAATATGTCAAACACATGATATTTTAATCAAAATCCTTAGAGCCATTTTTCAGAAACTAGGAACTAACGAAATTTTTCCATTGAAAGGACAACTTGATATGAGATACTTTCTTGAACATTTTCGCGTCCCATCCTTGGAACGCACTGAATTTATATATCAAGTTTGGTATTCATCCCGCATTTTGTTCTTGAACTATGCTGTTGCTTTTTTTTAATTTTTAGGACCTTAAAACTGTATCTGTGATGAAGTCTCGTTATCGAATTTTTGGGTGTAACACAAGATTTCTCTTTATCACCTACTGTAGGTGGCTTGAAGAGAATAAACAAAAATGTTTTTAAGAAGAGGTTAAGGATTTAAATTATACACAGATTCATTTCATTTATTGTATCTACAAAGCTATTGCTCCAGTTGTTCAGCCATTGGTATTTTGCATTCGCAACTAACATTCATATTGATTTATGCTGTGGTAGTGGGATACATCGCTATTTTCGTTTTCGAACCAGAAATATAACTACGTGAATATTAACTAAACTTAATTTGTAGCGATCCTTGCGGCAGTAGCGTTAGGGGTAGACGACAGGGGGCAAGTAACGTTAGGGGAGAGATGGTCGGTACCGGGTGAGGTGCGCCATGAGAATGCTCGGAGGAGGAGTGTCATATAAGTACCAGGGATTCTATAAAAACTATTTGCAATGTTCTTCAAGTAAATTGAGGAGAGGTTGTAGCCTCTCCGAAGAGGTATCTGTCGTGCAAGAACTTAACTCTACATGCTCATGACTCACATGAGTGCATCTGGCAGGACATGCCGCACTAATTTAGGTTGGGACACGAAACCCGAAACTGACGTAGCTTCTGCGTAGCAATTGGTCGCGAAAAGAATTGAGAGCGATGACCCACTTGCGTGGCCAATAAATACGTTTTGGAGGGACAGATAAGCAAATTCTCGTCCTCATTGCAGGCACTTCTTTGCAACATTTTTCGAAAACTGGCGCAACTTTGATGTAGCTTCCATATCGTGGTTCATCATCCACGCAGGGTCGTTAACAATCTATAACTTGCTAATCCAGCTAAAGAAACACTTTCTTTTTTTATTGTATGTACATAATTAGTGTTGATCAGACTAAATTAGATTCAATTGGATTGTGCGTGTTGGTGAAAAATTGAGACATTTACCTATGCTTATATAATATTATATGTATATATAACATTACATTATTAAATATATATAAATATAAATAAAACTAACACAATCATGTACTCATATATGGTTAAACTTCAAAATGTATAAAACTTCTCTATACAGTTACGTATATGCAACACTTGTCTTTATGTTTTCCTGGGATCTGTATTCTAGGACACATTATTATTTTTATGTTTTATTTGCATTGGTCACAATGTACTAATAATTTAGTGTCTCAAATTTAATAACTGTCTCTAATTCTGTAATAGGCATCATTACAATTATTTGCTACATAAAAACATTTTTTTACAAAGCTACACAGGCGCTATCATCAGGAAGATTTTTACTCAAATATTCTTCTATTCAGTAAAATTACTTATCACAAAGATGCGCCTTAACACAGTTTTAAAAGCGCTAAATTGCAAATTGTTTTCCTTTAAGAATACTAGTAATACTATTAAATACTATAATATGATTCAAAGTGTATTCAGGGTTTTACTATGAATTTAAATTGTGTAAATACTTTTAACTTTGGTTCTAATAATCTATACTTTAAATTAGAATATATACTCGGCAAAAAAGTTCCACTCTTTACGAAAATGGGCAGGAGTACGTCAAAATATTGTTATTTTTGTCTCCGACCGAGGTACTAAAAATTAGTATGCTTAATACAATCTATAACGGCAAAACTATTATTAAATGACACTCACGCAGAATGCAAAAGATCTACGAGCGGACCTCTTCACAGTTTCATAACTATTGGTCTGGCGGTCCCGGAGATGTGATTGGAATCTTTAAACTCCACTGCATGACTTTATGGTTTAAGTGAAGAATTTTAAGTGTGCTTTCTACCTAAGATCATACAATCATGTGTAGTGTTAGTACTGATTTTATTATTATTATTATTATTATTATTATTATTATTATTATTATTATTATTATTATTCTTCAGAAGTCAATATGCCTAAAACATTTTTGCATAGTTTGTAATTAACTGAAACAGTATATAATTGTATCGAAAGTTTGACAGAAATATGCTTACTTTGAATGTATTAATAATAAACTTGCTATCCATATAACTATCTTAAATATAAAATACACCTCCTGATGATATTTGAAATTGGCACCTTTGGAAGAGACACCTAGCGCGATTACCACTTACTAACAAAATGCATTCTCAATTGAACAAACCCAATTATAACGTCAAACTCGATACAATGTCCTATCGGTGCTCTATAAAACTTTGATATTGCGTAACTTCTCAATCCGTCGGATGAGCTGAATCGACCGGTATAAAAGAAAATATGTCTTTTGGGATATGTTTCCAAGTTAAAAGGATTTATAACAAACAAAACCATGTAAAATGGTAGCTTTCTGTATATGTTTTAATTCTCAATTTCCAGAGAAGTGCTACAATGAAACTGTTGCACCGATGTACCACTTTAGAGTTTGCGTTTTGCTCAAATTAGGAAGTCCTGTTCTCTTACATTCACTAGAAGAATTTGATGGACAGCATTGTTAAACAGAAGTCTCACTGCAGCCGGTAGCAGACTTCAGTCATCCAACAGAACCTCCTGCGTTTGGATCATGTACAGTATGTGTGTAAAGTATTTCTTACCTCACGCAATATTGACTCATTCCAAGCTGAGACTAACTGTCCTACAGGCTCATCATTATCGCCGCGCAGCGTCGTACAAAATCCTTGCAGAAGAAGTGTAAGCACCGATAGCTTCGGCTAACCCCAGAAGTAATATAAATTCGTTTCAATGTAGAATGTGTCTATGTTTATTAGAGGTAACCTGTACATACATTCTGGACGTGGAGGAGGAGGAGAAAGAGCAGAGGCATGGAAAAGAAGAATCGTAGCTAAACAGGTTTCCGACACGCAAAGTCGATATTTTTGCTGAGTTTTAGGGAGGAAGATTTTATCTTCAAGGCTTAGAATAGGCTCAACTGGCCAGCCAAAACCTTTCCACTTATTTCGTATCCCTTGTGCCTTTGACCACCCCTTCGATCAGTTTCACCATCTACTAAGACCTTATTAAGGGAATTCGTTAGGATCTAATCTTTTGTACCCCTACTGTTGTATATGAATGCTTTTCAACCAAAGTTGTACTAGAGATGAGTTACACTTTTGTGGATATTGCCATAAAATTTCGTATTTGTGTATGATTGAATTCTACAAATAACAAATAATTCATGAATATAACTTTAAAAGTATATATAGCTACATATTGTATATATTTATTAACACTTCCATCAATTGAGGCTACCATATAGACAAATTTATCACCTATACAATTAACAAATTTAAAATTTAAATTAACAACAATAATGACGATTTATAGTTAGCATATCAAAATAATGAAAATCAATTAAAATATAAATATAAATGAATTTAAATCGGAACATAAATGTAGTATAAAGCAATCCTATTACGTAGTTAAAATAAATATATATATAATAATTATAAATGATTTATAATGTAATAGTTATGGTAACAAAAGCAGATTTATTATCTTATTAAAGCTTATGAGTTTTTCATTTCAACCTTAAAACTTCAATTACTCTTGATTACAGTTTGCATTTATAAAACCTTAAACATACGCTCGATACCTATAATTTAAATAATCTTGCTTAAAATAATCGCACTGACACTTGCCACTCTGTATTGGACCATGTACAAAAATTGGTCGGTTAAAAATCGCTTTAACGTAAGCTTAAATAAGGAATTTCACTGCTGCGTTAATGTCCGCCGCCTGTGCTTCCATATGTAGTAAGAACTGGCGACAAATACTATTTTAAAAAAATAATGCGTTAAATTCACATGACTTTCTCTCCCTCAATCGTTCATGAGAGCTTATTTTTCCATCTACTTCATTTTATTGTAGATAAGCCTTTGCAACAATAGCTGCATTACACATTTCGTTATAGATTAAATGAGAACAAAGATAGTTAAATGATTTAGAACTGGAGGCTATATGCTGGCCTTAAAATTCCACACTCTTTCCGTGCAATTGGAAGAAACAAATAAAAATAAAAAATAAAATAAGAATAAAATCAAATAAATATGTAATACAGGGTGGACCATTTAAGTTGAGACTGTACAGTATTTGAATTGACCCTAATTGTATGTTTCCATTTAAAAAATTGAATAACCCCTAAAATTACCACCATAACGTCCTCCAAACAAAACACGATTAATATACCATTCACTTTCCCCCATAATATCAAGTAACATTTAGTAAAGGCATTTCTTTCTACAACGCAAATTTTGGATATACTGTACAATCTCAACTGAAATGGTCCACCCTGTATATCATCCTGGCATCTGGTTGCCTAAACCAGGACGTATGTTCCAAATTTATCATTTATTAATCAACAGTTATTGCATTATTTGTTTCTATTCATGGTTGTACAGATAATTATATTGTTAATCTACTAAACAAAACTAAAATAATTAAATAACAATGATAATAAAATAATACAAAATAAAATGTACATTAACAATCAATTCTAGTGATATTCCCCACTATTAATTGCTATGGAAGCCAGCAGCAGCTCTTCCAAATGGTTGCCAATTGGCAGTTACTACCCTTTAATTCTATGCTAATTTAACCTTAACTGTCCAGCAGTGTTAAATACTGATAACCAGCATCCCTCTTATTCTAAGTATGCATTTAATTCATGCACGAGTATCATGTATCTTTTTCACATTATACTCTTTTAAATATTGAAACTAATTTTTCAATTATTCTATTTACTAAATTTCAAATTCTTTAATACATATTCTTCACTTTCATCTAAAGGTTTCTTAATATTTCTTTATATCATTATTTATCAATAAATTTAATCATTTATATCCTGTCATAAAATCATATTGTTTCTTTAATCTAATATCCAACCTAATTGTTTATTACTTTATATTTTGTCTTTATCTTTAGACATTGTGTCTATAATATACTTATCTTCAATATTTAAGCATTTACAAGTCACTTCACCTTCTTCTATTTCTAATTTACCTAACTCTTACTATTACCTTTCATTTTTGCTTACTTTTAGCTCCACTAACTTTCACTATTCCACTCACCTTATTGGGTGCTTTATCACATCCTACCTTACTTTTCATTTATCACTTCACTTCTGTTTCACTACACTTGACTCTTTCACTCTCCTTCTCCTTCCCAAATCCAGTAGTTAGCTCCATCCTTTTCCCCAACCCTCGCTTGGCTCCCAGCTCCCCATCACCTGCTACCAGCAAATGTTTCATTTCCGCGGCTCCGTTATCCTCTCCAGCACAATCTCTCCATTTGGTCCCTCCTCTCCCCTACTGCAGGCATGCTGTTTCATCCCTCTCGGCTCCACTACGCAAGAAACTGCAGAGAATCATGAAAAACAGCTCAAAATCGACAGGACTTTAAAAGGATATAAAATTATTGAACAATTCGAACCATTCATTACGAATAAATCGAAAATGGCTTATTCCACAATACAAGTTATTTGAAATGAATTGTATATGTTTAAAGAGATCTACATTTTTTTGTGTAGTACGTATTCGTCTGTCGCTTAACGTATACCAGTTATACGAGATTATACAAGATTCCTTAAAAAAATGACTTCATAAGCTATTGTCAGAAAATTTAGAATTTATGTTTTATTTGTTACGTGAATATCGTTAATGTATGGTATTTTAATCAAAACTTTAGAGCCATTTTTGAGAAATTTCAAAAAATGTTCCATGTGTTTGGAGTAGTGGGTGTATTTCCTTGAAAATCTCGTGTTTGAACTTTTGGAAGATAGTGAACCCAAATTCAAAGTTTGGAATATATACTACTTTTGTTTTTTAATTATGTTGTTCACAGACACACACAAACGCGCGCGCGCTCACAAGCGCACTAAGGGAGAGAAAGACACATATATACCTTTTTCGAAAAATGCTTTGCTTAATTCAGTGGCCTCAAAACATCTATTTACACTGCAATACAGATATAGAATTGTTTGGTAGAATGCAATACATTTTCTATCTTCTATGCACGTGGCAGGAAAAGTAAAAACGAACAGCAATTTTCCTCTTGGGAAAAGCATTTGAGTATTTGAAAATTCACAAACATAACAAAGAACATCTCGGAAATGGTTAAAACCACACATTTTATTTGACACAAATGGTGCGCTTTAACAGATCTACATTTTTTATGTGGTAAGATTTATGCAAAAGTCATTCAGAATGAAGAGGACTTCAGAGGCTATTGCCAGAAAGTTCAACATGCACATTTCGTTTGTCCTGAAAATATTTTAAATATATAGTATTTTTATCAGAAACATTAGAGCCTTTTTTGGAAAAATAAAAATTTTCGAAAATAATTCCATATTAAGGGTAGTTTGGACCGGAGGGATTTCTTTGAAAATCTTCGTGTCGCATCCTTGGAATATGTTGAACTTAAATAAGTTTTGTAATTAACCGACTTTTAGTTTGTGAGTTAAGCTGTTCACAGACACAAACAAACACTCATTCACACACGAACCTTTTTCTAAAAAACGCTTTTTTGGGTGGGGAGGGATTAATGGGCATTCATAATATGCATTTTCAGTGAAATCGCGATATCGAATTTTTGAACGGAATATAGTTCCTCCACTTACTATACGTAGCAGAGAAATGAAAAACCGTATAATGGTTCCCAGTTGAGTGTATTTAAAAGTTAAGCCAATAACAAGGAATATCCGAAATAGTTAAGTCCAAAAATAAATAAATAAAAATATGACGTAAATTGTATGCTTTAGCAAGATTTAGCTTGTTTTTAGTAAGATTTTGCCTACCTCTTACTGTTTACCAATTAAATAAACGTTATTCAGACTCTATTCCCAGAAAATTCAAAACCTATATTTCATTTATCATGAAAATATCTTAAACGTATGACATTTTAATCAGAATCATTAGAGCCACATTTGAGAAAAGAAAAAATTTTGAAAAATTTTCACGAGAATGGTTTTAGGTAGGGAGATTTTTCTAAATATCTTTGTGTCGCATGCTTAGAAAATTCTGTACTTAAATATCAAGTTTGGTATTTAACCAACTTTTCGTTTTCGGGTTATACTGTTCATAGATACACACACTCAGGAGATCTTTTTCTGGAAATTCTGCTTTGGGGTTTAGGGGGGCTGAAAATGTGTATTTCCGGAGGAATCTCAGTATAGAAGTTTTTGATGGAATACAATACTTCCTCTACCTACTATAACTACGTAGTAAAGAAAGTAAAAACCTAGCACTTCTGCAGGGTTCTACGACCTAGAACTGTACTTACATGGATAATGCTGGCAAAGCTAGTGTAATCATTACTAAGAAGTTAATGGTTTTGCTTTGTTTATATCACCTATTATTAAAGTAACATACACAGCGGCATTATGTTAAAGTACGCAATAGATGTTAAAATGGAAGGTCATTTAGTGGCAATATGGTGCATCACGGCCTACTGGATCGTAAAGAAGAGCAATGCCAGTTGTCCTTCAGATATTGAATGTTGACTTAACAATAAAAACGTAATGCATGCATTCTGTCGGAGTTTATGTTCCTCGCTAATGACATGCAAGCTCATAGCGCTAGAAGCCGCCGGCTAACGATGTTGATGGATGAGAACGCCTTAGTTAGCTTCGATAGCAAACAGAGCTTCTGAAGCAAGACAGTGGTCTATGTTCCATAATCTACATACTCTCGAAGATACCCATGACAATAGTTTTGCTAATGTAAACCATGGGAGGCTGAATCAGGTGAAAAACAGTGATACATTCACATGGCCTTTACTGCCTTCTATCATTTATTAGTGGGTATACAAACTATTCTTACTAAGGCTTATTTTTCTATCTACTGCGTTTTAAATCAAATAAATCTTTGCAGATATTACATTACACATTATAGATCACACATGTTTAAATGCTTACATTACACATTTCGTTATACAGGGTGTTTCAACAAGAGTGTCCTATCTTTGAACTTAAATAAAACACGTTCTATAAATGATAGAAGCTTATTTATTTTTTATTTTGGAATATAGGAACATAATTAATGTCATTACACGTGGAAGGGAACATCACGCGTTGGGTTGCGCGTATACGATTGACCCAATTTTCAATGACAGAAGAACGTAAATTAGGCCCAAATTCACGAATAACCAGCGTGATGTTATTCATAAGGTCAATTACTGTTTCTGGCTTGTTGACATAAACTCGAGATTTAACATAAACCCACAAGAACTAATCCACCGGCGTTAAATCACATGACCTCGGAGGCCAGTTAACATCACCACCAGGGGAAATGATGAAACCTGTGAACTTCTCCTAAAGATCGATTGTTTCGAGAGCACTATGACATGTGGCACCATCTTGCTGGAACCAGACGTTTCTGAGATCCATACCATCCAATTGAGGCCAAAAATATTCCCTGTTAAGAGCTCTGTATCTTTCTCCATTGACAGAGCTTCTCCATCTTCATCTTGGGAAAAATATGGACCAATGATTCCACCATGCCAAAATCCACACCACACAGTAACCTTTTGGAGATGAAGTGGTCGTTCTTGAATCTGTATTGGATTGTGATTGCTCCAATAGCGGTAATTTTGTAAACACAACCATCCATCTAAAAGTGGGCTTCGTCGCTGAAGATGATTTTTCGACAAAAATCCGGATCAGCTTCCAATTGCTCCAAAGACCAGTCAGCGAATATACGGTGCAACCTATGGCGTTGGGCTTTAATTCTTGAGTTAACACCATTTTGTAAGCATGCAGAATTCGCCAAGTTGTGATCGGCGAAAGCCCCAATTCTTGCGCTCGACGAGCAATTGATTTGTTTCCGTTCTCGCGTACACTCTCACGAACGGCACCTATGTTTTCATTGGAGCGCTTACGTCGATTACGCACAGGCGTTCTTTGATTGCTGACAGAACCACTTCTTTCAAATTTATCGAGCAAACGCCGAATCGTTCTCTCGCAGGGACGATTATGCACACCGTAAACTTCACGCAATACACGGAAGGTTGGCGAACAGATGATCCATTTTGACAATAATTTTTCACAATTTCTATGCGTTGCTGAATGCTGTAACGTTCCATGGCTATTTGTCAATAATAACCGTAACCACATGAAAAAAATGATTGCTGTAACTCTATAACAACGGCAGCTATCACATGTTAAGAATAGGACACTCTTGTTGAAAGACCCTGTATATACAAAGAGAACAGCGAGAGTCAAATGTTGAAGAACTGACGCTATACACTGCCGTAAGATTCCATACTGTTTCCATGCAATCGCGAGAAGCAATACAATATTGACAGGGCTTTAAAAGAAGGACCAAGTGAAGAACAATGCAAACCATTAATAACGGAAAATGTACATATGGTTTATGCCACAAATATATTTAAAATGAATTGTGTGTTTTATGGGGAATCTACACATTGACTTTCTCTATCACGTATGTACCAGGTAGACAAGGTATTGCATTCCACCCTAAAATTCTATACCGAGATTTCATCGAAAATACATGTTTTGAGACCCCTGATTCCAAGTAAATCACATCCATTGAAACATCCATTGTGTGTCAGTGTATGTGTGTCTATAGACGGTATAACTCAAAAACGAAAAATCGGATAAATACCAAACTTAGTATATGGCTCGCTATCTTCCAAAGATTCGACAGGAAAATTTTTAAGAAAATCCCGCATCCCAAACTACGCTTTACATGGAACATTTTTCAAAATTTTTGATTTTTAAAAACTGAGTAACGATTTTGATTAAAATACCATACATTAAATATATTTATACGACAACTAAAATGTATACCTTGAATTTTATGGGAATAGCCTGTGAAGTCCTCTTCATTTGAAGGAATTTTGTAGCATCTTGTATAACTGGTGAACGTTAAGCGATAGAGGAAAACTTAACACCAAAAAAATGTAGATCTCTTTAAAACACAGAATTTATTTTAAATGACTTTTGTTGTGGTATCAGGAATTTCCAAGACATCCGTTATTAATGCTTCGATTTGTTCAATACTTTGTCATTCAAGTTCCATCGATTTTCAGCTGTTTCTCGCTACTGCATGGAAACAATATAGAATTTTACCAGCATATAGCGTTCAGTTCTTAAATTCTTGACTATTGCTGTTCTCTTAATATTCTAACGAAATCTATTTCTGCAAATGCTCTTTTGGATAAAAATGTAATAGGTAGAAAAATAAGCTCTATTAAGAATGGTTTGCCTAGCCATTAATAAACGATAGAGAAAGCTATGTGAATTTTATCACATCAGCTTTTTTTATCTGGTACGCTTTCATCTATCGCTTCACCTTTACCAGTTATATAAGATTGCACAAAATTCCTTCCGAAAGAAGAGGACTTCGTAGGCTGTTCCCAGAAAATTCAAGATATACATTTTATTTGTCTGGTAAATATTTTTAATATGTGGTATTTTAATCATGTTCGTTGGAGGCAGTTTTAGAAAATAAAAAATTTCGAAAAATTTTCCATGTAAAAGGTAGTTTTGGGCGGAGGGATTTTCTTGAAAACATTCGTTTCCGTCTTTGGAAGGTACTGACCTTAAATACCAAATTTGGTGTTTATCGGACTTTTCGTTTTTGAGTTATGCTCTTCGCAGACACACAGACACACACTTTCTAAGCCTGGTTTTTTATTCAGTTGAAATCTGAAAACCTGTATTTTCGGTGAAATCTCCGTAATAGAATTTTTGGATGGAATGCAATACCTTCTCTATCTACTATGTACGTGGTAGAGAATGTAAAAATGTTTTTCTGTTAATTCAGGGGGCCTCAAAATGCGTATTTACGGTGAAATCTAATATCGAATTGAATGGAAAAGAATATTTTCTCTACCTACTATAACTAGGTGCTAGAAAAAATCAAAACTTAAACATGCACCAAATACCTATGTTATTTTGCTTGCGATTTTTTCTTTTAAGTCATTGCCTATCATTTTTGAAGCACACTATGTAAGTGTAAATGTAAATATCAGAGAGAAACACGTGCTGAGATCGTGGGTTTGAACACTGGGTGGGTTTCAAGCAATTTGTTCCGAGTCTTTTTGTCCTTTGTGGTTGGGAATAGTACTGATCTATGAGCTCATTGCCATGAAGTAAGTAATTGCGCCGATGCCTAGCGTGATTCATCTGATATACGAGAATTCACAACTGGTCGTGGGTTTAATGCTTAGTTAGCATATGATAAATAATATATTACGTACCATAATTTACATTTTTTATGCACCCGGAATACATTCCAAGTCGGAAATCTTAAGTGTAACTGGAGCCTTTCATTTGAGACGACTAATAGTTATTTAAAAAGCCGTTTAATCATCAATACCGCCATCTACACTTTAGAATTAGGTATGCGAGTCTCAAAACTCTTGTCATTGGATCACAGGATCCTTCTCTTTTTCCTCCCTTTGGTTCGAGTTTGCAAGTGTATTATCTTTGCTTTTCTTCGATTACAGCCTGTGTCTTTCTTGCATTCATCCTCATTATTTAGCTGCATTAGTCCATTCCGTAAGCTGTTTTCCGCTTCTGCTAGTAGTATCATCAATCAGCAGACCATATTATCACTCCTGCCTCATTCTGGAGGCAAATTCTTCACCAAGTGTATGATGAACAGAGTGGGTGATACTGGTAACTCCTGTATTATACCTCTCCATGTTTGTCTTCCCATTGACATATCTTCTGGAAACAAATTCTTCACCAAATTCTCCAAGTGTATGATGAACAGCTTGGATGATATTGGTTACTTTTGTCTTATAACTTCCCCTGTTGTATTTCCCATTGAGATACCTTCTGGAAACAAATTCTTCATCAAATTCTCCAAGTATATGATGAACGGATTGGATGATATTGTTCATCCGTATATTATACCTCTCCCTGTTCTACTCCCATCGACATATCTCCTCGTCCCTTACGATTAGGTTATGGGATATACAACGGAGTGGGACACCCTGCACACTGCGACCTAGTACGTTCTATTGCGGCTACCATTACCAAGGAGGAAGGCTGGCCACAAAGACGCGCGGAAGGCCCTAGCATTTGCTGATTCGAAGACCCCCTCCCACTACTAGAGCCGCTCAGAGAGGGCGATGAATGACCCACTGATGTGTATGGGGAATACCTTTTCTTGGAGCAAGCATGTGCGTCATCCGTCCGGCACCGTCTCACGCTACAAAACCTTAATGCACGCCTAAAACACGAGAAGGAAACGGAATGAAAGCGAAATGAGGGATAGGAAATAGTAGTAGATGAGAAGCTACGCCATCATTCGCGGTAGTGACCAGGAGCCTGCGCTGTGTGTATTTATACTATGCCACAGACGAGCGGAGGTGCTACTCGGATAGCATGGCAGTTTTGAAAGTCCTTAGGGCAAGTCCAGATTGGTGTGGCAATGCCAGAGGATGTGGGATAGACTCTGTACTAGCTGCCCGGTTACACGTCTTCGGGTACCTGGGCACACTGGTATTAGTGGAAATGAGATGGCAGACACTCTTGCTAATAGGGGATTGGGGATTGACTTTATTGGGCCTGAGACTTTCTGCGGTGTGTTGGCTAGAACTGTCAAGTATGAGAAGCCATCATCATCTTAAAATATGGAGTAAAGATATCATTACCAGGCAGGCCAAAGCTTTGATATCGCGGCCAGGCCGGAAGTGAGCGAGTTTCTCCGGAATTTGAGCGGATCTAAGCTCAGAGGATTTGTGGTCTAATCTTACAGATCACAACACTTTGCCCAGCCATTTATACATAATGGGGCTTACACAAGACCCTTTATGCCGTGAAATGTGTGAGGGTTTTTGAGACCTCACAGCATATACTTGTGAATGCGAAGCTTTTGCTATGAATAAATATGTATCTCTAGGGTCCTTTTTTATTTTGGAACCTGAGGAGATACGACTAAGATAAGGGGAACAAGGGTTCTAAGAGCCTACGAGCAGGCCTCTTTAAGAGGCCACTTAGTGTTCATCATCATCATCATCTTACTATCAAGGAAAACCATGAAAACTCTCGGTTCAGAGTGGGAATCGAACCCGAGATATCAAGAATGCGAGATTCACACGTTCCCGCGATGTCAACTCCTTCGGGCCTATCTTTGAAATTATTTAGGAATTCTCTATTTTCCAATCCACAACAGCCTCTTACGAATGCTTCAGCTTGCTCTATCAAACGCCTTTTCTATTTCAACAAAAACAAGCTTCTTGAATGTATGTACAAAAACATATAGAGAGGAATTTTACCTCCGGGACATATCAAGAGTAAAGAAGCCTTGCTTTTGCATAGTTTCATGGAAAGTGGGAGATTCTGCGTGCAAATCAAACGCGTTACCAAGAGACCATTGAACCTCTGAATCACTATGTACAGGTGCGACTAACCCTAAGCTCGCGGACCAAGTAATGGCCCGAAAAGACATTTTGAATGGCCCACAGATTGCCCAAAATCCAATGTAAAGCTATTTATCATTACAAACTCTTCCTGTTTCGAATTTGAAAGGAGTAACATAGATTTATCCATAAATCCATTTTGCATTTGAGAGTCTGAGATTCACAAATAGGCCCCCATCCTTGCAAATGGGAACAATAGAAATCCTAAGCCACTCGGAACTTTGTGCTGAATTTACAGAACATTGTGGATCACCCACTTCTCCTAATGTGACTGAATTTTAAAATATGTCCCTTCAGTTTTCTGAAATTCACGATCTTGCTCTAAGGCTGGTGTGCAGTTTCACTTTATCTGCCATGAATAAATAACGTTCAATGCATTACAGATGTTTATCTTATTAATATAGTTGTTCTGTGCACATAAAAATTACACTTAATATAAAGAAATTGGTAAATGGAAACAAGTTCAAAAGTTGCACTAATATTACAGGGTTTCAAAATTAATGGAATGTTCTTAATAAATAGCGAAATAGCGTTTCTGTTATAACTCAACGTTTTTAGTTTTATAATAATTTAAAGAAAGTTTTACATCATCTTTCAAAATAAAAAAGGAATAATAAGAATAACTGAATGACTTTTAAAACAGTTACACTTACTTTCTTCTTCGTTATGTGTTAGGCGCAGTCGCCTGTTTTATACGTGAATCAATCATCCTTTCTTTTTGCCCGTCGGACTTCTTTTCTCTTCTGGGGTGTTCTCCTTACCATTTGTGCAGTTTTTTCCTCTGGCATCCTGCATACGTGCTCATTCCATTCTTTCTTCCTTCCTAAAAACCATTCTGCCACAAGCTGATCCTGTACATCTCTCTAACATCTTCATATCTGACTCTGTCATACAATGTCTTTCCAACTGTTTTTCTCAGCACTCTCATTTCGGTTATTTCCATTCTTCATTTTGTTCTGGCTCTTGTTTTCAAGGCATAAATTATTTACTGGTCGGACAAAAGTTTTATAAATTTTAACTTTTGTTTCCTTTCTTATGTATTTGTTTCTCCACATCAAATCATTAACACAGCCAGATATTTTTACTGCTTTTAAAATTTAGTGGTTAACTTCTTGAATTAGGTTTCCTTCGCTTGTAATGTTAACATTCAGACAGTTGAAGTGTATAACCTGTTCTATAATTTAATTTTAATTTCTAATTTGCAACGCAGCGGTACTTTACTAAAAGTTAATACTTTTGTTTTGTTAATAGAGATCTTCATGTTAAAATTCTTTTATATAGAATTGGTATAACTGGCTTTGCAGGTTATTCTCAGTGTCTGCCACAAGAACAATATCATCTGCATAAAACTTTTCAAAATGGTTGACCACCCCTGGTATATCATCAGCATCAGGTCAAGTGACCGGAGTTGAACTGCAGTGACTCGAAGCTTGGTAACTATTCTCCCCTACTCTTATTGTCACGATTTTTCACTTGTACGTCCCAAAGTAATGTCAGCTAGCAATGTTTCATTACCATCAATTGTAAAGTGACTGTAGTGAGCTGATTATAGTTGGAGACATTTATTGCTCTCGTCATGTAATTGGTTTCCGCCGGACAGTCGGTCAACTGTGCCATACGGCATCTTTACCCTCGGGTTGTTTGTATGAGAATCTAAACGGAGAATATGTTGACATCGTTTTATAGCAATGCTGCCTTGTTAGGCTGCAGGACTATTACAATAAAAAAAATCACATTAGCGTAGACATCATAGACATGCTTACTGATTATCATACGCTTTGTTCCCATGTAATGTGCAGGATGTTTTGTTAAACCTATAAATTCCGTTGTAAAACAAAGATTCTAATGAATACCGACTCTCAAATGTCATACATATATTTAATCAGCATCGAACAAAGTTTGTACTCGCACAGAGGAAATAAATTGAGGGCCTTAAGCTGCCTTATAAAACGAGGAAAGCTTTTCTTTCCTCTGTAGTTTAGTAAAGTAGAGGAATTATTGCATTTGACCGAAAAATTCTATATCAAAATTTCATTGGAATTATATCTTTAGAGGCAGTTTTAGAGAAAGGGTCTTTTATGTATGTGATCTCTCTACGTAGAAAAAATATCTAGAATACAAGATTTTCGAATAATTACCCCATATACGCTTATTTTTACTTTCATTAAGATTGACTCCAAAAATTCTGAATAAAATACCATATGTCTGAGATATTGACGTGACAAAATATACACAAATGTTTTTGGAAATAGCCTTTGAAGATCTTTTATTCTTATTGCGTTTTATAAGTGTTTAAAAGAAAATATTTAATCACAAATAAGAAAAAAGAATAAAAATTTAAAGATAAAGGTAAAAATGCTTTATACGGTAAATGACATATACATATCCTGGTAAAGTTCCTTGAACTCAGGCATACAAAAAGAAATAAAAATTAACTTTAAATAAAACATAAATGAATTTAAATCAAATGCTTACTGCAGTGAAAATGTAGTGCTCATTAAAATACGCAGTCTATGGAAAAACAAATTTTGTCATGCATATATACAATATTTGCAGGTTGTGCGTTTGGCTCGTGAATTCTTTAACCAATATAAATCGATTTTGACATGCCTCTGCGTCGTATATATCACTTTATAGGTAAATATTTATCGTGATTGCGTAGAAGCGTGGTTTCTTTTATATACATAAAGTGTGTGAATTTGACACGGCAATTAATTCTATTTCAATTCCTTTTGCAAAGCCTCTAGCAACACGATATAAAAGCAGATAAATACCAGTAATTCTGAATTAGATTGTGTTGCATACCCAAGCATTTTAATAATATTTAACAGTTAGATTTTTTTCCAAAATAGCTCTTAGAGTAAACGTATGTTTTAAAACGATCATGTTTTTCCTAAGAACGTCAGTGTAAGAAACCTTGAATTTTAGTGAAAATAGTTATATTTAAAGTAGAATTGCGTACACTGCTTCAAATAAAAGTGTGTACTCTAACTTGGTGGAAGCATTATTTTATTCTTGTATAATACTCCAGTATTTCCAAAGTTCTTTAAATAGCTGTGAGAAAAAGAACTGAATTACCGAAATCACTGAGTAAAAAATCTGATACACAATACCCAATAGGTTTTCTCTACCCATTACAAATTCACAAGTATCCCTAATATTTTATACAATTTAAATAAAAGGCAAATCTTACAACTCGCTATGTTATTCACGATACATGTTTTCTTAAAAATGATTAAAAAATTAATTAATACCAAATAACATTGTGGAAAAGCGACCTTCTACTTATTTTTTGTTGCTAAAGGGGCTCAGGACACTCAGAGCGAAGAAAAGAAGAACAAGGAAGCAAATCTTAACCCGCTTCAAAATGTGACAATGTAACATTAAAATATGTACTATCTCTAAAACCACGAAGAAAGTTATTTTACACAATTTGTATATTTTAATGAGTTCTACATTTTTTTATTGTGAGTTTATTTCCATTTCTTATTTACATTTCTCAATTATACAGAATCCAATTCGAATGAAGAAGACTTCCTAGGCTATTCCCAGAAACATTTTATTCTTCGCATCATTATCTAAAACATGTTTTATTTTAATCAACACATTAATGAAATTTTGTCGCATAGTTTTAGATAGGGGTTCGCATTTCGTTCATGATGGACTGAGAATGACGAGTGCTGCATTTATACGCATTGTTTAATAAAACATGCGTGAGCTCTTTTAATTTAGCCAATACAGCAATGATGTTTGATTAAGTTTCGAAAACAAATATAGTAAATACTCTGAGAGTAAGCAACAAATTTAGAAACATGATTCCACAAGAAAGGCTTACATCACCACCTGAAACAAGTAACAAGGTTTATGTTCAAAATCTGCCGTCATCAAGCCTCTTGAGTAATCAACCATCTCTATACAAACTTTTTGGAAGCACTGTCACATTCCTAGAGGTAATACAACTGTTAAACTTGGGAATTCTACCAGTTAAAATATAAAGGTGCACCGCTTCTCAATAATAGCCTGTTTCTTCTGCGAGAAACTTTAGATAATGCGATATGCACTAAAGGAAAAGAAGGGATTCCAGAAAGGTACTTAGATACTACCTACTTCTGTAATGAGAAACTACTTTTATGTACTATATCTTTCATTGCTTTAAAGTGCTCATCATCCATTAATGATAACATTTCAGCAATTTAGGTTTGCTTTCTAAGCAACGTATTCTCATTTACAGTAACGAAGTAATATTACACTTGCAAGTGTCTTTTTGGAAATTCAGATAAAATCCGGTTTTGCTTGAATCCGCCTCTATGAAGAATTCTATAATCCTTCATCACCTTTCAAATATAACTGCTAAGATATCTTAAAATAGCTGACTTGTTCTCTAACTTCTTTCAAAAATCCATAATTGCGAATTCTTACATTTAGGTAATTAAATTCTATGACCTGTTTAACTATATTTGGAAGATGACAGAAGTGATCATTAGGAAGACCCTTTTTTAAACATACCAAATTCGGAACACGATGTACACATATTCAGTCCAACACTGCGGAAAATCTATCTGAAATGTTAGTTATGAAGGGCATTTGAAGTAAAAAATTATCCAAATTGTACTCCAGCAAGAAAGCTTCAGACGTTTTCCAGCATATTCTTAATAATATTCTAAGGAGCTGCGCACAGAAAAATTCAAACACATATTTTATTCGGCATGCGAATATCCCAAACATAATATTTAATATTACTTAATACAAACCCCGGATATTTCTGGAGAGTCAGAAATAACGAAGTTGTTCTATATAAGGGGTAGTTTGAGAACGAAAATTTTCTTGAAAATCCTTTGCCTCCTCAGGATTTACTCAACTATGAAATTTGATATTTTTCTTGTTTTTTTTAATTATACTATTCACCGACACACACGACGGCGCGGATTAAATAGAATCAGGAGATTCAAAATCATACTTTTGGTAATATTCTTCTTCTTTTCAGAAAATCAATCCCTCTATTTCATTATAGATCTTCCAGGACTTCATATCTGTATCGGTAATCCATCTCTAACCTTGCTAACTAACTTGTCGGATCCAACCCAGTGCCCATTACCATTGCACATCGCGGGCGTTTTAAGGTGAGGCCACAGACCGGCTATATGCGTAGCACGTTGTACTACAATGACCTGTATTTTTCCGATGCGCAA
This sequence comes from Deroplatys truncata, assembly GCA_030765065.1. Lineage (NCBI taxonomy): Eukaryota > Metazoa > Arthropoda > Insecta > Mantodea > Mantidae > Deroplatys > Deroplatys truncata. Next base: position 100,504,226 of record CM060980.1, read on the forward strand.
CTGGCGGTACATGACGTGTTCAAGGTTAGCTTTATCAGCTATGTTTTATTCGCTGCTATATATTGTGTGCTGTAAAGAGGGTTGACACCGTGCGTCTCAAAGGTGAAAGTTTATTCAAGACATCTGTGTTGTGTGTGCTTAAGAGTGTTAATGTCTTGTTATTAGTCCGCTGCAATGCCGACCGACAAATTCACGCTTGAACAACGAATTTTTATGTATAACACATACGTAAAAACCGCATCTTGTAAACAAGTGTGTAGATAATTTCACGAGAAATTTCCTGGTGTTCCAGTTCCAAGTAGAAAAGCTGTTAGACGTCTAGTTAATAAGTTTAGGACAGCGGGATCGCTAAACGCCAAACCCAAGAAGCAAAAGCGAAATGTTCTAACGAAGGAAAAAATTGACGAAACTGGTGCATCTATTTATGCGGAACACTAAAGAAAATTTTATAGGAACAATTCCCACACCATACATGAACTTAAGGACAATATAAAAACAGAATTATGAACATTATTCAAGAAGAACTTAGCGTGTGAATGGAGATTTCATTCGAAAATGGCAGGAATGTCTTCACGCAGATGAGTACCACTGCTAATTACCACTTATAACAAAATTAGTGCTCATTAGAGTGTAGCTTACTATCACTCATAAGTAACGCGGGAGTTACGGAACGAAAAACCAACAATGTAATAGTATGTGGAGTACGCATACGCGCAATCCGGGGCCTCACCATAAAATGATCGCACTGTGTTATTTGCTCCTCCATTCACCCACTCTACTATAGGTTTAATTTTGCATGCTTCTTTTATTTCTGCATTAAAACCCTATTCTATCTGGTTTACTCTTGAAGTTTTCGTACTGCATTAATTTCAGCTACATTAAGCATCCGTTTTATTTTGATTGTCTAAAATCTGGCTTCCACAGCACATGTCGAAGTTTGTTCTAGAAGTGTTTTATAAATACTGATTCTTGTTTTCTTTCTCAAATGCTTATAGCTGTAGTGTTGTTGGATTTTTCTCCAACTTCTACTTTCATAATCCATCACTCTTATTTTTGCAAACTAAGTAATTGAAATATGACTGCTCAATATGACTGAAATATGACTGAAAGCTCTTTGTTTATTGTTAGAACCTTTGTTTTAATTGTTTAATATTCATTCCATATTTTTCACAAGCTAGAAAAAAATTATGTAACAAACTATGCCTCCTGGGGTGACGTAATACTGGACGTTACGCCCCAGCAAGAACTCCGAAAACCGGTAGATGCAGCGGTATATTTTCAACCGATCTGCAAGTCTTGCTTGTACAATGTTCCAAGCAAATCGAAATGTTGGCTTGAATGAAATGCCTCCTACCTTAGCACCTAAGCAGTAGGGGGAGTAAACTGATTATTGGCTAGCCAATATAAGTGACCTCTTCTTCAGTCCATGTGTGCTGTAGCACCATCGTGTTGATAACATATGAGATGCTGCATGTCAAGTAGCATGAAGCTAATGAATTAGTTCAAGAAAGTCTAGTAGTTTTGTCGAGTGTATCAATTTGATAGTAGATCGTACTGTTTCCAACCTATATACTCACCCCAAAATACGTTGAGGTTGCTGGTATTAAATGAGCTTGTTTAGTAAATGAACGTTATCCCTAAAGATGCCTATCTGACCCCTAAAATTTGTACCAAACCATAGAATTACACTACACTGGGTTTTATTCAGAGAAAAATATAGTCACTGCCTCACGCTGCAGAACGTTCTGAGAAAAAGAGATACAATGTTGCTTCATTACTTTAGGATATGGCCGCTCCAAAATGTAAACACTTAGAGAGGTTTCTTTGCAGTTGCTGTTGACAAACCGGTGTTGTAATGCAGGTAGCAATATAGTTTCATAAATGTCAGTCTTGTTTGCTTTTCTCTTCCTTTGGAACAGACACTCCGAAACTGCCACTTTACAGTCATTGCGCACTTTTCCTTTCTTTTCTTTCTTTCTTTCTTTCTTTCTTTCTTTCTTTCTTTCCTTCCTTCTTTCTTTAAGTGTGTACGTTTAAATCCACAGTATTTTAAAAGTTCTTAAAGTAATAATAGTTCACTAACACCAAACGTACTTCTTATGACCAGGTGTAATTTTAATTCCAATTGAACTGCTTTTATTTCCATTTGTATTAATTTTCCATCCTGGAAGGGGAATATGGGGCAAGATGGGGTACAAGCATGTGAATATTTAATTAGGTAATACTGATCACTAATAGAGGTTCTTATTTTCTTTACGGGTAGTTTTAGCATACCATCAAGACAGATACTGAACGAAAAATATTTTAGAGTTAAAAAACAAATGCTTTTTCTTGAACTTGGATCGTTTACAATAATTGCCATAAGTGCTACTATAAATGCTAATTAAACTTCAGTTAGACAATTTACCTATAATAAATAAGAAGCAGAATTGTATTGAGTTTCATATCGAGATTTCACTGAAAATAAACGTTTTAAGGTCCTCTGAATAAATAAAAGTATTGTTACTTTCTCTGTAACATGTCTATAAGAAGTAGAGCAAGAAATTGTGTTACACCCAAAAATTCTATTTGTAGATTTCACTGGAACACAAGTCCCTTGTGTAAAAAAACAACAAATAAACAAAGAAAGCAAAAAATTAAAATCGTGTGTCTGTGTGAACTGTATAACTCAAAAACGAAATATCGGATAAATATCAAGCTTGGTATTTAATTTCAGCAATTTCTATGGATGCAGTGACACAAATCTATTCAAGAAAATCCCCCAACTCAAACCACCTTTAACATGGAACATTTTTCGTTATTTTTTATTTTCTCAAAAATGGCTCTGAAGGTCTTAATTAAAATACCATATGGTTAAGAATTTGCACGGCAAACAAAACGAATATCTTACATTTCCTGAAAATAATCTGTGAATTTCCCTCTGAATGAATGTTGTATACTTTTGTATGAATGCTGAATCTGAAGAGACAGAAAAACGTTACTGCTACAAAAATGAGAGAGAGAGATATCGTTAAAACGGACACTTTATGTGAAATAATTTTGTTGCATTTACCATTTCCGATATATTCAATGTTATTTGTTTGAATTTTCAAATATTATATACCCTTTTAAGTACTTGTAATATCTAAAATTCGAGCAAAGACTGAAATTTCAAAGCCAACATATACATTTCGCTTTTTAAACATTTGCCTATCGCTTCAGCCTCCTATATCCCTTTTGTATCTACAATGAAATGTGCAATGATACCTTTTCTTCAAAAGTTTTATCTCAATTACAAACATGAAGTAGATAGGGATACAAGAGTAGATGATAGAGAGCTTGCGCGTCCGCAATATCAAACCAATTTGTATATAGGTGAAATTTCTGAGAATCTCTGGTGTATTGCAACAGCTACTAAGACAACAATGCATTATTCCTTTTGCGCTGCAACAACCTGTCCTGCCCCATATTCCCCTATAAGACAGTGACTAGCAGTTTAGAAAAGCTAAGCTGAAGTTATTGTCTAAATGAATTTATAAACCAAAAAGTATCCTCGAAGCCCAGGATGCAAATGAGCAATCGCAAAACGCTCGTAAAATAAAACTTGAGAATAAACCTACAAGTACTGGTTTACTCTGTTTCTCGGAGTGCTGTCTATTACATATCGACCTGGATCACATCTTTAGTAATTATATTCTCCATGCAAATACTTTTTATTTCACTTGAAACCTGTTTGTATTCCGTGAACGTGTCAGGATGCGATATATTTTTGTCGATACTAGACGTGTACAAACACCAGCTCGGCTAGAAGTACACGTTAAGTACTGTACAATGTTCCTTTGGTGGCAATTCTGTAATTTCTATGTAAATAACGTTATTTAAATCAGATTCAGCTAAGAAAGCCAGTTTTTACATGTTTGTACGTTTCTTTATAGGGTATGCTACCAATAAATACATTTCTGCAAATACCACATTGGCTTTGAAAACAGCTAAATAGATATTTGCAACACAGTGCAAAATAGAACTTTGAATAACTCCATAAAGATCTATCTCATCAAATGTGTTACTTTATACAATGCATACGTTCTAATAACGCCAATGATGCAATAAATTTGCCCTCTGTTAACTGCCCTAAATGTAAATAAGTACTGACGAACGAAATCATCATCGTTGGAGAAGCCACTTCCCACCAAACAAAAGGCAGCTCTGTATTCAGGGCTACCTTGGTGTTACTGACGCGTTATCCTTGACGACAGGCGGTCTTCTTTGCTTTCAGACTTATAATAAGCACTCATTCACAGGATGTTTTCGCACAGGTCGTTTCGGGAAAAGTAAGACAACTAAGCCATACTCACCAAATTGATTGTTCAATTTCTTGTATTCAATTCTATTGGGAGGTTTGTGATCGCATCCAGAACTGTTTAGTTATCAGCTTGAGAAACCAGAACATCGTCTTAACATACAACTGGCACTGAGGTGACCTAGGATGTTATGATAACGAAATGAGTACACCGATTTTCCAAGGTATATTTTGTGCATTATTATTATTATTATTATTATTATTATTATTAAACAACCTATGTAATAGCGAGCTGTTTAAGTTAGCATAATGCTATGTTTTAAACTGTTCTGAAGCGTACTTCTCAATGCGTATCATTAGATTTAGATCGCTTCACCTTGAATTGCTGGATTTCATCCAAATGTAATCGTATTTACAACAGGTGCAGCAGAGCCTACGTTCTGTTTACGTAATGGCAATGCTAATTATTGCAATAACGGTTATAAACCTATTTCATATCCGGGAATTATATTTGCATCCCAAATTTAGTTCCATATAATAATTTTAAAGCCTGTAACAGACAATTATGAAATTTCATGTTCTAAACCAAGGCTGCTAGTTCTATGGGAATAATAATTCTTATGAACTGCAGTATGTATAATTCAGCTAGTGTTTACAATGCTTAATATTTCATAATATTTTGGTTTAAGTGTAGACTGAAAACATCCCTATCCCACCAATGTTAAATTTCCTAATTTCATGATCCTTTGCCTCTAAAATGGTGAAATTTTATAGGATATATACATGTCTTATAATGTTACTAGACTATAATCATATCATAATCTTTTGTCATTAAGGGAGACAATTTTTTTCTTGTTGGTGGAATTTATTTTGGAAATGTATCAGAAATTAATTTTTTAAAAATTAACCAACCATCTTATTAACACTAACATAGTTTCATAAAAGTATCAAGATCATTTTACTGTCCTAAAATTTCATTCAGGTATCTATAGTAGCTTCTGAGCAAACCGGTCATGTACATTAGAAAATTAATTCGAGGAAATGCTGTTTAAAGTAAAAACTTATAAATAAACTCGTATGCATCTGGAGAAACATATATAACACTCCTAGAATCCACTGGTAGTAATCCTGGGCCTCCTCAGCTTCTTTCTGTTGAAATCTGGCTCTTCTTCTTGCAGATCTGGCCTGTTTGGTCATATTTTGTATGGCCAGTTCTGCTTTTGTCACCCTCAGGTGGTCGAGTTCCTTAGGATGGTTGCTGGGTTTCTACCCATTTAAACTCCTAGATATCCTAGCATACTATTCCGATCCACACTGCCTTTGTTGAAGGTTGACACAGCATTATACACCCCTAATTCTAAAAGGTTTTCTTTCTACAAGACCATGTGATATTAAAAGATTCTCATTAACATCCTGTGTCTTGCCATGAAGACATTTTACCAACAGCTGAGAATCGGCTAGTTTTTCATACACTGGCTTTATGGCCAACATCACAGCTTTATCTATTGAATTCTTGTGGTGGTGGTCGCTAATAATGGCTGAAGCTTCAGCCTGAAGATGTATGCACCAATTAACCTAACATGTTGTTCAGTGGTTTGGAGACAGAAGGAATAGTATGAAATTATGTGACTCAGGCTGCGGCTCTCATCATACTTTCCGAATTGCCCACATTGTCTCTCATGACTTTGTATAATAAGTTTGCAGTTTGTCAATGGTATCATCTGTGAGTCAATCCCTGATAGTGCCATCAGATAGTGGATTTTTAGCTAGCTGCTGTTTCATTTTCCTCAGCTGTGGACACATTCTCATGCCCACATTCCAGAATTTGAGCGCAATTTCCCCTATAAGATGAGTTAAAATTTACCCCATTACTGCAGAGAGCGTACGGGTTATGCACTTTTTCTAAAGTGGTGCAGAATATGGAGTACAAAATGACAGATGTAGGCCTAATTTAAACATGTATTTAAAATACGAGTAATGTGCCTACAAACATAATTTATATATCAACTTAAAGAGAAGATTCCAAATAACAAAGCTCCACACAAAACTAAAAAAGTAATTTTTGGCAACTTTCACCAATTATTCTCCCATTAACCTTCATGTCTTATTAATATCTTAATATCCACTTTTGAAAATTTACGTTACCTTCCTATTTTGAAGGTTTTTTTTTTCTGCTTTCGTTAATATAACCGTAAGCAATGCAGTGTGAGTTTCAGATATAGTATAGAGACCGTTTTCCAGGAAAATAGTAGAGGTAGAGGTTATTCAACACAGGGGGGACACCTTTCCACTGCGACCAAGTAGATCTAGTGTGACTACACCCCCCGGGAGGCAGGGATGAAGTGAAGGAACCACAGGAGGTCGCAGGTCTGCAGGTATCATTTCCAGCTTGAAACATCCGTCTTCACCAGCAGGGGCGAAGAATCCCGCGAGAGGGTGACGAAGCAATCCTAGCAGGCAGGCCAACGTACCCTGGTGATTACGGGGAGAAAATTTTGACAAAACGCAGCAACGTGCCATATCCCGACAACAGTCGGACTACGGAACCCGGATAAACTTCCTGAAAGATGAAAGGGAGAGAGATGAAATGACAGGAAACGAGAGAAAGGAGAAATAGTGATAGAATACACCATCCCAGCATTCGCCTAGGCGATTAGAGGAAAACCACGAGATACCCCATGGTCAGAGTGGGCGGCTACCGGGAATCCATCCCGGGACCTCCAAAATGCGAGCCACAGACGTTGCCGCCTGAGCCATCTTGTTCGGTCCAGAAAATAGTAATCCAATATAAAGAAACGTGGTTCACAAAACACACACAATTTATTTCAAATAAGCGTTTTTTGTAGCATAAGCCATTTCTGAGATATCCGTTAGTAACGGTTCGAATTGTTCATTACTTGACCATTCTCTTGAAGTCCTGTGAACATTCAGTTGTTACTCGCAATGTCATGGAAACAGTATGGAATTTTAAGGCCAGCGTATAGCGTCGTGCTCTTAAATATTTGACTATCGCTGTTCTCTTTGTATCTATAACGAAATGTGTAATGCAACTGTTTGCAAAGGTTTATTTGTATTAAAATGTGGTTAATAGGAAAATAAACTTTAGTAAGAATAGTTTGTATACCCACTAGTAAACGATAGAGGGTAGAGAAAGTATATGAATGTATCACATCAGATTTTTTCCCATTGCATTCTGTTCTTCGTTCTCGTCATCGTTGATGTTATCGGCACTTTATCTTTGATATTTGTGGGCAAGCAAACGAGCAATAAACGCGTGGGATCTTGTTGAAGACTCCCAGGTTTCCAAGGGAAAACCGCACCTGTCCTCAGAGAAGAGGGAACGACAGTGAATAGTTAGACTCTCGTCGGCTTGGAATAACCCAGTCAAAAGCTGTTTTCGTTTATTGACTTAAGTTGCTGAAGCGCCATATACTTCCTGAGGAGACCGCTATCCATCAATTCCTCTGTCGGTGGCGGATTAAAACAATGCGTTACTTCAGTAGTGTGAGTTTACTTAAAATTCTCTGCTTAATATATGATTACAGTAAGAATTTCTCAGAATAAGTCGTAGCACGTGTCTTGCTAATAAATTCTGTGTTTTGTTCTGTACATATTTTGTAGAGGGAAATTTATTTCTGGTGATGCAAATGATTGCGTAAGATTAAGCTTATATATTACAGCAAAAGTAGCAAATTCGTAATAGTGAAACATAAAGAATATAACAAAAAGTATATATACACATATTAGCTATGTATATACACAACTTTTCCACAACTCTTCTTACAATGTATGATGTACATTAAAATTTAAAAATAATATACCATGTGGATACAATTAATGAAAACAAGCTAGTGCTCAGAATGTCCCCATAAGCAAAGGTGCATGCATCAAACCATCGCCACTCTGAATCCGGATGTGCTGATGCATCCCTGGAGAATGTGCTGTTTTGTACTTTTAACCTAACTTCTGGTACACGATATGTCTAACTAGGCATAAACAAAATACCTTACGCACCATACAATGCAAACAAGATTGTAAATCTGTAAAGTGTTATGTACATATAACATAATTTCATCTAGTAGGTATAAGAGTACCTAGTTCTTATATTCATTTTTGCTAAAACCCGTGTACCATTGCTTATTTTTCTTCATGCTTCATGGTAAAGGCTTTTAAGACGCTGTTAGCTTGCGATGAGTGCTTAAAGTTCGATTTACAACGACATCAAGGTTTATCCAATTTATTGTCTAGCACTTTGTCATGGGAAATATGCCGGAATTATACATCAAACGCTTGGATAATATTCCATTTAAGCTGTTTACATCCATTATATATTGTTTTAAATCTTCCCTTATATTGTAAAATCGTCTACCAAGCCAAGAGAAGCACGTTTCTACCGGACTTAGATCGCTTTTGTTGAAATGATCATCACAACTATCTGTATGCGTGGTTCTTTAATAAGAGTTTTAAGACATTTCACTGCTATGAGGAATTGAATCCATGGCCTTCAAAATTAATATCGTGTATTTGCATCAGGCCATAAACTTGAATAAGTGGTAGAACTCTACCTTCTCGGAAACTCAATTGCCAGATGAAAATACTGAGGCACATTAGTTTGTAGATAATGTTCCATCCAGTGCTGCAAAACCAGCCATCTGAGGAAATGCATGCTTAGCTAACAGCTTTCAAGGCGCATGCGCACCATTGAATGCATAATGGCGATAAAAACAAGCCGGGTTTGCAAAATGCAATTCACATACCTAATTCTTATTAATTTTTATTAGTGTATGCTAAATAACTGTTAGAACTCACAACCATAAGTAAGCATTTTGATGCAGGACAACCACAGCCATATTTACATAACAAGCACTTCTGTCTTCTTCCGAAGAATCTTGGCGACCAATCATGTTTTCTGAACATGGTTTATGGATTGATTGAACATGTACAGATGTTGAGCATTATTTTAATGATAATCATACTACTCGTCCCTGCAAAAGAGATGGAGTTGAGGAATGGTTGATGGAATTTTAATACCTATATATAAGATTAATGCTACTCATAAAGCAATAAAACTATATGCATAAGCAACCATAATAATAATAGCAATACTAATATGTGTAGTTTTAAAATAATAATCCGGCAGAGTGAATCATTATGCTTGCGCGTGGTTAGGAGAGAGTTGGACTACAAGGACAACCTGTTATTTTTTTCTTGTTAATGATAGTGAAGCAGCATGCAAACCGCCAGAATAATGTTTATTTACAACTCTGCTGCAATAAAAGACGTTGCTTTTAGTTCCACTTCTGATAGCTAATTATCGAAGTGTCTTTTAAAAAACCGGCGCCTGCTAGAGAAGTACGGGTCTTCAAAGGCCACTATATAAAAGTGGCTGAAACAAACCGTACTTCTTACAAAGGAAGTACTTAAGTCATTAGGTTGGAAGGTCGTGAAAATTCATTTCTATACTAATTTCAAGTCTCTGGTTCACATGGTGATAGTGGCTCGTATCTCAGTTTCATTCTTTGACCTTAGTGTCCTTACTAAAATATTGGTTCAATAAGGAAAATTGGTTTTGGAGAAACTTGAGAATTAGACAATCACTATACAGTGATGTCTTGAAAGTAATTAAGAATGGAATATATTGAAAAGCAAGTAATGCAGTGCGTACGGCCACAGACCGGCTATATGCGTAGCACGGTGACTTTTACAGTGGCCTTGGTACTCGGCATACGCACGACTCGTGGCCTTGTTTTAAAACGTCCGCACTGCATTTACCAGTTTTAAATTCAAAACTTTATTCGTTTAGTATACATAGAGAGCTGAAAGAATTTTGGAGTACAGAACATTGTGTTCAATAATTGACAAAACAGTAAGAGAAGGTTTTCATGAGCTAGAACTGGCTTATGAAATTTAAAGGGCTAAGAGTAATGTGAGATTTAGAAAAGTGTCCCTTTCCATCCGAAAGGAAAATAATTGGCATTTATTGTTAGAATGCAAAGAAATTGATTTTTTTTCTTAAAAGAATGCTTATTGTGTCCTATGCAACCTCCGAGAGGAAGGAGTGAGATGAAATATCCGAAGGGTATTGTCTGGACCAAGTAGCTGCAGGTGCGAATATTGTGGGGTCCCTAAAGTACACACATGGAAACACTCTTGCGTACAGCCTCCCCCTCCCCCAGCGCTCCTGCTGACAAACAGGTCCAAACTACCCTGGTTCCGTACCAGAGGAGAAAGAAACATTCACAGCGCAAATCCAAGCGCACCACACACCACCACTACCCAGTCTAGCCCCGTACCCTGAAAGGAGATATGAAATAAAATGATGAGAATGAGGGACCGGAAAAATTCGTTATATTAGAAAAACCACCTCAACATTCGCCTGACGACAAGGGAAAACCACGAAAAAACACAAATTAGTGGACGGTCGCCGAGGATCGAACCCGAGACCTCCTGTATGTGAGTAGCTCGGTTACCGTGTAGTCCCTCTAACCTCTACGTCAGCTAAATTCGTCCACATAACTGTTGGAACTATATATAAGAAATTTGGTCCTCTTCCATTGCGTTTTCACTCATGGCTGCGTTACTTCTGTCATTTTTTACTTTGTATAACTCCTTTTTTCAGAATAAATAGTGGGCATTTTATTTCTTTAACTCAATTAAATTTCGAAGCTGAATTTTATGCAGAAGAATCCTCTTTTAATTAAAGTTAGAGTATTATTTTAACTACTACGGACCAGCAATACTTAAACAAGTAGCAAATGACATTTCTCTAATATCAGTAACGTATTATATTACGTTATCTAAGATGGGACAAGAAATCAATTCTTATGTCAATCCAATTTAATGGAATGTTTTTCCTTGTTGACAAATGCAGTGCTGATAACTATATGATAGTCGTCATTTTATCTCCATTAACATGTCCTTTAGGGTCTGGCAGTGCCATAGCATGGACATATGTCCATCTCCATGGTAGGTTCTCTGCTTCAAATTCGAGTTCGAATCTCGGTAAAGGCGTCAACCGTATTAGTTATTTTACGGGATTTATTAGAACATCATGTCATCCATTTCATTCAACGTCTTTATAAATATAAATTGGTATGAACGGTGTTATCGGCACATGCGTGACCCAGTTCTCCTTCCATTTCCTGGCCTTCTTCCCTGGTCCTTAAACAAAATATGTCGAAGAAAGCAAGGAAAATATTTATTCACTGGACAAACCATGTATCCTAAAATCACCCCTTCTATAAATTTTAACTTTTTGTGTCATGAATAATACTTAGATTTAACATCAAGACAGAAGTGATGCTTTAATCATTCGATTCTGCTTGACCTAGTCAATAAATTCATAAACTGTCAAAAGGATTTATAAATAGAACGTGTTATATGTCAGTAAGTTAGACAACCCTTTTAAAACATGCTTAGGCAAACCTTTATACACATATGTCTTGCGGGTCAATCTACTTCTTGCAAAGCACGATTTAGGGGTAATAGGCTCTACTTGATTATTCATTTTTTTTGTACAACGAATTTTTTATTATGTGGGTCGGACACGCATGACGATGGGAACATGGTGTATTTTACATGTCATTTTAAGTTAAAATGCGCCTTTCTAACTTTCCCAAAAGTACATTTTTCAGCATGTCAAAGAATTTTCCTTCTGGTTATGAGAAAATTGTCAAATCTAGTAATTTAGGTATCCTTTTTGTCTGCAGTAGTATAATGAGGGATATAGAATTTTTCTTGTGAGAATTTGGTGCTCGAGTTATTTTGACCATTTCAGGAATAAAATGATATAAACTGTACGTCAGCGATGAATGTCCAGAATAGTATTTTAAATACTACTGTCGAAATTGTGGTCGGAATTAAAACAGTTTGCAGGAAACTAATAAGTAGTAAAAACTTGCAAATTGGAGTTTCAAATTGATTCAAAAACAAGAAATTCTATCCTTGGTGAAATAGCCATTAGGAACAACTGATTAATTAATCCTGGAATGTTGTATAACCGTTCCTGTCTTGAAGACCCGTCCCACTACTCGAGCTGCCCCGAGAGGCGATGAACGATCCATTCAACCAAGCAGCCCTCTGGTGTCCTTTGAGCAAAGATCCGCGTCACCCCACGCCACAGGCCTAGAAGCACAAATGAAAGGGAAATGATGGAAATGAAATTGTGGCACATAATAAACCACTCCAGCATTCACTTACCGACCAGGGAAAACCAGAAAAACCTAGGTCAGAGTGGGCGTTTGACGGGAATTGAAACCGGGACCTCTCGAATGCGAATCTCTCACTTTACCGCGGAGACATCTCACTCAATAGAATATTTTACAAATCTACCATTAAATTTTTCTGTAACAATTAATAACACTTATGGTTGTTTAGAGGACGGAATTTTTAAAGCATCCCTGAAAGTGTTTTTAATAGCTTAAAATAATCTACTAATAAATCACAACTTTGAAGAAAAATGTTGTTCCGCAAGGAATAGTTAAGCATCTACCAAAGTAAATATAGATACTTAATGACTAATAAGTCATGTAAATTTTAATATAGATTATACAAAATAATATTAGTAACATTCTTGATTAGCTTGCAACATTTGAAGATATTTTATGAAGTTTACAGAAAAATACTGTAGATCTGTCCTAATCTTGTGAACTGTTTTCTGCGGAGGGATTCCAGCCTTAAGCTTGACCACCGAGGTCTATAGAAAAGAAAAGAGGCTTGTTCCCAGTTTAATAGAAATAATAAAATAAAACACTTAGATCTAGAGGGCATCTTGTATACGTATTGCTACGGAATGTATACTTGTATCAGGTCATAGGTATCTGTAGAATGCCAGCTTCCACATTATTCCGCCACTGAAATGAACAGAATACCTTCCCGACAGAGTTTTGGAAGACGGTCGCAGCCTAAGCGTGTGTGTGTGTGTGTGTGTGTGTGTGTGTGTGTGTGTGTCCAATGAAGCCGCGGCAGCATGTTTTCGTTTTAAAAGGTATTTATATACAAGAGGCGAAGAGGGGCAGGGGAAAGAGAAGGAACTTAAAAGAGTTCTCAAAACAATGCGTAGACGTGTATAACGCAGTCGTATGTTTGTAAAGGCTTTCAGGGTCGCACAACATTGACTGCCTTTTCGGCGAGACAAAACTGGAGTCAGCGGGATCTCTTGGAAAATGGATATGACAGCTGGAATTCATGTAAACAGTGATTATCCATTATTGTTTTGGCCGTCAATATAGGTACAACAACCTCTGTTTACTCCTTGTCTTTTCTATCGGATGGGACATTAAAGAGTGTTGAATGCCGCTTGTTTTTCTCATTGTAACACATTATGTCTTTGTATTTCCAAGTCCAATTCAGAGTACAGGTGACAAAAATATGATTTACTTTAATTTGTATAGCCCCGTTTAACTTCTATGGTCATTCCGAGGTTTTGATTTGTAAAACTAACTGTAGGTTCTTTAAGTTAGTTTTAATCATGAAACACTTTCATATTCACTCCCAGACTCTGCGGAGTGTAGGAAAAGATTCTAATTATAAACAAAATCCCCTGTCCCAGCCAGAAATTGAACCCGCTACTTGTGGATTGATTGTTCTTTTATTTTTTATTATAAGCATTGATTTTAGCACACTGTACTTTCGTCTGCTTTACAGTTGAGTGTTATTTAATAAGGGATTTATATAATACAATTATAGTTTATAAATTAAAATTAACCTTGTGCCTTATTGATTTTATCGTGAGAAATATTAGTTATTATTGTTAATTATATGACCAACTCTATGTATTTGTATACTATGCACTAGTTATGAGAAATCTTCTCCTTAGCACGAGATTTCTCTAATTGCTAGAAATTAGCTAATATTGCTTATACGTCATGTAAAATTTCTTAAGCAAATGAGCAGGGCTAACAAATAATTGCAAAATATAGTCTGACCTAAGTAGCAACATGAATACGTATGTTTTATAGCACAGGAGACGAAACATCATTCAGCGATAAAAAAATATACCGATATACGCCATGTAAGAGCTTATGAAGAACAAAGGCTCCCTGGGCTTGCGAAATTTACTATGAAGTTAGCTAACTTTAACAGAATAAGCTAAATGTTCTGGCTTTTGAACCCAGAGGTCCCGGTTTCGATTCTCGGCTGGACTGAGGAAGTTTTCTTTAACCAGAATCATTCTCCACCCTCTATACTCTGCAGAGTCTAAAAATATGAATGTGGGAATGGATGTGTTGTACGTATATCAGATAAAACGTAATAAACCCAACTTTAAAAACCGACATTTCGAAGAGCTATGCCACCATCAAGTAAAAGCCCCGTATGACAATATAAGTTAAAGACAGCAATACAAAGAAACATTATGAAAGAACAATACACTGGTATTTTAACTAGCTGTGCTTTTATATGAATGAAACGCGTTTAAAAGCTTCGCTTTCATGGCTCACCTGGTTTCGAATAAAGTAAAATTCATTTGTTATTTATTAAGAAAATTGTCCAATATGTTATACCAGGTGCCCCATCAGCAGTGGAAGCTGTTGAATAACATTTTCGCCGTGCAGACCATTGCGAAAAACTTGTTGAATTTAAAGTCGTAAAGACTACCGAGAGTCTAATTAGTATTGTCCCTTCAACATAAGAGCCTGCATGCCTTCCTATTAGAAATTATTAGTATATTTGCATTCCAGCCGGCACTAATGAGCGATTTGGTGTAACTTAATAATTAAAATCGCAAAAGCTTCCCCGTGGACAACCCTATAATTAGAAAGAAGTATCGTATACACTTTTCTTTTACGAGAAATACATTAGTTAAACATTGTGGTTCTATGTTAATTTTTTAAAAATCAGTAGAATTTTAAATTTAACACATTGAAACTCGTAGCATTTGTTTGATCCTCTGGTAACATAAAAAGAGCTTAAGCATTTCTTCTTTGGGATATTTAAATAAAACATGCAAACAGAATTGTGTAATAAGCGAGCGCAGTAAGTTTCCGCGCATTAAGAAAGCTAACTGCTTGTGCCTCAGTGTTCTTTAAAGTTCGCAAATATAAACAATTGTTAAGAATACGCGAGTAAAATATTTAAATTTCTTTTAACATAGGTATTAATATTAATACTTCTTTACACCTCTTGACTCTCACCGAAGGATCCTCTTAAAACCTGGGTAAAATCTGGGAATGTAAAGGTACAATATGAATAATTCTGGTTATATTATATCTACATTTTTATGTAGTAAACTTTTACCTTGGAGTGAACAAAATAAGTTTTTTCGTTTTAATTTCTTTTCCACATTTACAGCCCTTTAAATTTTAAGCAGTAAGTTCCATTTGTGCATAAAATAGATCAGGAATGGAACTTAAAACATTAAAATATTTCATATTCTTGTGTATCTCTTGATTAATCTTTTCACACCTAGTATATTGACTTACATGTAGTGGGTAGCTTTGACACGTGCCCATAGGGCCTAAGTGCTACACAACGGTACCTCTGTTTCTTCACCTGCCGGGCAGATGGTCTTAAGGTGCCGTTCAGTCTAACTGCTTTCACTGAGTGCGGATAGTTAGCAGAGCATTGGTTATTACCGCCTATTTTAAATTTTAATATTGTTTTAGACCTAAGAAAAAATTAATTTGAGTTTTATTTATGGACGCTCTTTAACTACTATGGTTCTTAGCGTCCGATTCTATATTGGACGTGAAAGATGGGAAATTTTGCTCAGAGGCCTCTTTATCAGGCTTGAGGTTCTTTTGCTATGTAAATCTATGACCGGGACCAACACCGGGTTTGAGCACGCGACCTCGGGAACTAGGGGCTAGTATGGTACCCTTAGACATTTTGGACCTAAGGTGGAGCTATATTAAATATGCAATCCAGTATTTACCTTGACCGCTGAGGGTAACCACATCAGATTTGTCGGTCAACGGGATTTGAACCCGGGACCTCCTGAATTGGGGTAACAGACGTTACTTACTGAGTCATCCCGCTTGGTGAGATATAATGTTTTACTCGTTTACAAAGCATTTCTGTTTTTATGCCGGATGAATGTTTTCATAAAGTGGTATATTATAACAAAGATGTTCCGGCCGTATTTTCACTTAGAATTCCAAGTGCAACTTGAGAGTTTGGGATACCCCTCAAGAGAGAAGAGCCAGAAATTCAAATACCTGGCGGTGTGTACATAGGATGTATGTGATGAGGGCGGATACTATGCACAGAGGATGAATGGAAGAAGAGGGGCGGGAGGTTTTTTCTTCCCTTCAAGTGTTTGAACTGAAGAGTGCATGCCCATGTTTTAATTTATGAAATGTAATAAAATTTAATTCTCAAAACTCGAAATACACGACAACCACAGCTTATGTTCTCTGTTTCTCTTGTTCTGTCTCTGTCTGTGTTTACATAATTCAAATTAATGGATATCTCGAACAAAACGCTGTGGAGCTTCGTAATTACTGATGGATTAAGCAAATACCAAAATTTGAGCTCTGATGCTTGATACTTAATAATAAAGCTATTCCGTATTAATATTTTTTATTCATTTTAAACAATAAAATTCTATGTTTGAGCTAACTGCGTCTAGATAAAGAGTTCTTTTCGGTCATACGATGTTTCCGAAATACGAAATTCGAAATGTAGACTGCCATATTTAAGATATATTTCCTTCAACTATAAGGTATACCTCTTGTGATTTACAGAAATTAAATTAAAGGAACTCGCGTTAGCATGTTTTTTAAAGGATATTTTCTCTCATATTCTGACACGTTTTTTCAACTTAACATAGCGAAAAATTGTACGTTCAATTTTTAGATTAAAAACAATTCGTATTTTCTCTCTCCAAAATGTATTGGTATGTACAAAATACTATTTAGTTTCTGTAAGTATTTCGGCCGTTCTCTTCAATATTTCTCATGTAAACCAAGCATTTTACGGCGTTGCAGGTGAGTGGCTTAAGCTGTATCATTGTGTATCATTTGGATAATCGATTAACAAAGACATAGTAATGAATATGCGTATATACACCCTTTTCAAATCAACTGCAAATCAAAATAATTTTATTTATACATAGTGTAAGAAAGTATCGTTTCTCCACTCTTATCGATATTCACTCGTCAAGAAATACATCTCGTTTTCCAACTGCGTAAATGATTATGTATGTTTTGCATGTAAGAATACAGGCATAAAGTAAAACTCTGATTTAAACATGACAAATTCACAAATATCTATTATGTATTACATTATTCATGCAAAATGATTCTTCTGTCTATATTACGGTAATCACGATGTATTTTTACCTAGGAATTGTTCAAATTAGGCAATAAGTGCTTAGTTACATACTAAATTTAGAAACATCTGTAACAAACTCTCGCAATAAAAAGAAAGGTAACACATCTGTGTTACATTCACATGACTTTCTCAACCCAATAACAATAGGCTCGAGAAACTATTCTTATAAAACCTATTTGACACTTCAAGACCAGGATATAGGGACTCCGTTTTAAACATTTGACTATAGCTTGGAGTTATGTCTTCCTCTTGTAACTGCCGACAACTAAATGTGTAATGAAAGTAATTCCGCAAACGTTTGTCTCGATTAATAGGAATTAGACAGCCATAAACTTTCCATGATATCTCGAGAAACAACTGAATAATGACCACTTTAAAAAATCGCAAAGGTATTAAAAAATTCAAACGAATAATAACCAATATCCGGAAATAATTAATATCACAAAAAAGTTATTTGAGATGAATTGTGTGTTTTGAATGGATCTACAATTTCTGTGTAGTAAATATGTGTCTATTTTATGGCTTACCAGTTACACAAACTTACACAAAAATATTTTCCGAATAAAGAGAACTTCACAGGCTATTCTCAGGCAATTCATGTTATACATTTTGTTTGTCATATAAATGTATTGAATACCTATATGGTGTTTTAATCAAAATTGTTAGTAATTTTTATAATAAAAAATTAATTATTTTCCATGTAAAACATTGTTTAGGGAGGGTATATTTCTGAATGTTTTCGAGTCGGAATCTTCGAGCAGGAAGACACTGAACTTTGGTATTTATCGGACATTGCATTTTTGACTTAAGCTGTTCACAGTTTCATACAGATCTCTTTATGAAAACATTCCTTTTGGATCCAGGGACCTCAAAACATGTATTTCCCGGGAAATTCCGATATCGAATTTTTAATTGGAATGCAACACTTCCCCTACTAATAGTTAACTGGTAGACAAAGTAAAAATCGCAGAGTCTCAAGCATGTTCCATTATGACTCACTCATGCTTGGCAAAAGTGTAAACTTGCAGAATGGGATATTTCAAAAATGCTTGATGTTATAAAGAAAGTTGATATTCTAATGAGCTCTCCATTTTTCCCACAGCAGTTTTTTGTCTATATTCCTTGATTTTCCAGTTATACAAAACTATATAAAACTCAGTCAGTATGAAGAGAACTTCACAGAAAATTCAAGATATACTTTTACAGCAAGTATCCGTCAGTTATTTAGGATGCAAGTTTAGTATGAATACATAAATAAAAATGGAGATAAATGTGAAAGTACGTAAATTCCAAGTAATATGTGAAACTATTCCTAAAGCTTAGAAAAATAAACAATGAAATATACAAGATTACAATTTTATAAAACTTTAGCTCTTCCTATGTTGCTGTGCGAAACCTGAGTAATGGCAATGAAGTTGGAAAATGGAATACAGGCTGCAGAGATAAACTACTTCAGGAGAACTAAAAGCTATACAAAATTAGATAAAATACGCAATAAACATAAATATATATTCAGTAAATAGTTAAATCAAGGAATATAAAAAAATCTGATGTGTTACACTCACATGACTTTCTCTACTCTTGTACAAAATATTTTTACAAACGCTTATTCGCCATATGTTTCATGCTGATCGAGATATAGAGATGTTAATCTTATTGCTATTTTTCTTGTAGATGCAAGGGGAATTGGTAGGCTTTAAGCGATAGTCAAATATTTTAAGAGCTGGTTGCTATGTAGAGTATTCCATTCTCTTTGCATTACCAGGACAAAAAAAATGAATAACGAATTTCCATTTGAGAAAAGGTATTGGAAAATTTAAGCGAATAACAAGCAATATCTCGAAAATGGTTCACTCAGCAAAAATAATGTATATGACATAAATTGTGTATTTTAACGCGATCTACATTTCATTTGTTATGAAAATATCTTAAACATATGATATTTTAATCAAAATCGTTAGAGTCATTTTTGAGAACATTAAAATTTTCGAAAAATGTTCCATGTAAAGGGTAATCTGGGGTGGGGGAATTTTCCTGAAAACCTTCGCGTCGCATCTCTAGAAGATACTGAAACTAAATACCAAGGATGGTGTTTATCCGACTGTTCGTTACTGAGTTATGCTGTTCACAGACACCCACACGGACATGTTTCCAAAAATGCTTTTTTTTGGATTCAGGGGGTCTCAAAACATATATTTCCGGTGAAATCTCGGTATCAAATTTTTGGGTGGAATGCAATACTTCCCCTACTTACTATATGTAGTAGAGAAAGTAAAAATGGAAGCAGCATCTGAAAAGAATTGAGCCAATTAGACTATCTAGAGCAGCATACGATTATACACCAAAGGCTAAAATGAATTTAGGAAGACCTATGAGAAGATGGAAGGAACAACTGCGTTGGTCATAACAGGTAATTTTTTTATTTGTCTCATTATTATCACACTCGTATTATTACTTTCTCTACTACGTATAGTTAGTAGGAGAAGTATTGTATTTGACCTAAATATTCGATACCGAGATTTCACCGGAAATACGTATTTTGAGGTGGCCTGAATCCAAATAAAGCATTTGTGAAGCATGTCCGTGTGTCTGTGTTTCTGTCTGTCTGTCTCTGAACAGCATAAATCAAAAACGAAAAATCAGATAAACAACAAACTTGGTATTTGAGTTTAGTATTTTTCAAGGATACGACACAAAGATTTTACAGAAAATCCCCCCACCCTAGACTACGCTTTACATGAAACATTTGTCAAAAATGGCTCTAACAATTTTGATTAAAATGTCACATGTTTAAAATATTTTCATGGCAAATGAAACATATATTTTGAGTTTTCTGGGAATATCTCCAAAAGTCCTCTTCATTTTGAATGACTTTCGCATAACTGGTGCACTATAAGAGGAAGACAAACTTTTACTACACAAAAAATGTAGATTTCATTAAATACACACAATTTATGCCATATACAGGTTTTTGTGGAGTGAACCATTTCCGAGATATTTGTTTGAATTTTCAATACTTATACTTTTCTCAAATCTGAACTCGTTTTTCGTTTTTTTCTCCCTCCTGGACATGTAAATAAAATGGAATGCTCCACATAGCAACCAGCTCTTGAAAGATTTGACTATCGTTTAAAGCCTACTGTGTTCCCCTTGCACTTACAGAAAATTATCAATAAGGTAGTTTCTGCAAATGTTTATCTCGATTAATATTAAGTAGACGGGGAATAAGCGTTTATAAAAATAGTTTGTACAAGAGCAGAGAAAGTGGTGTCCGTGCAACACATCAGGTTGTATTTTTATATAAATCATTGGAGTGATTTTTGAGAAAATGAAGAATAGCGAACATTTTTTGCATGTAAGGTGCAGGAATTGTCTTGAAAATCGACGTTTAGCATGCTTAAAAAGTGTGTGATTCGAGTTGAAACCTCGATATCAAATTTTGGGTAGATGGTAGCTAGTAAAGAAAGTAAAAATTCTCAAATGGAAAGAGACAAATGTGACTCAGCACTCTAATGGCCAGCACAGTAACACAGAGAAGGTTAGGAGTATTATCGTCTGTCGTCAGAACTATTTGTTAATCATTAGCGTTAATGATTTAATTAGATGAAGGCAAACGAACCGTTCAGCGGAACAAATTGTAAATTAGTGGATACATTGTATGCCAAAGAATGTAACTAATTATATATTAATTATGGCAGGAGTTCCCTTTCGGCTCAGACACGCACTCAGGTGTGTGATTGTGACATCTCGAGTCAGTTACCGATCACAGGTTAAAGGATGAACATTCACAAGAACGCTCCTGATGCAGTTGGTACTGATTATGCACACAGGAATATCCGCACATAAACTATCGAATAGAGTTTAAGTACTTCTTAGAAGAGCCCTTTACTGGAAAATTAATGAATATCAACAAGCATTCTCAGGGTACTTTAGATATTCTTGGGACCTGTAAGCGTTCCAAATGATTTACCTTTACTCGAAACATAATGCCTTATGCACGGCTCATATCTTCAGCTGTAATTGCCAGGTTCTGTTTCTATTTTTGCTTTGTCTCCTACTTACCTACAGCAAGTAGAGAAAGTATTACATTCTATCCAAAGATTTGCTACAGAGACTTCACCGAAAATGCACGCTCCGAGACTCATAAATAAAAAATCTGATGTATTACACTCACATGACTTTCTCTACTCTTGTACAAACTATTTTTACAAACGCTTATTCTTCATCTACTTCATGTTAATCGAGATAAACATTTGCAGACTCTATCTCATTTCTAATTTTCTTGTAGATGTAAGGGGAATATATATTTACAAGGGCAATATAGAAATACAGTAGCCTTTAAGCACATACATATATCTTAATAGCTGGTTGCTAGGTGCAGCACCATTCCCTTTGCCACAGATTAATACTCTTTGCATATCCAAGACAAAAAAATGAATAACGAATTCCCATTTGAGAAAATTAAGTATTGAAAAATTTAAGAGAATAACAAGAAATATCTCGAAAATGGTTCTCTCAACAAAAACAATGTATATGAGATAAATTTTGTATTTTAACGCGATCTACATTTTTTGTGTAGTAAAATTTTGTCTATCTCTTATGGTTTACCAGTTATGCAAAAGTCGTTCACAATGAAGAATACTTTTGAAGACATTCCCATAAAATTCAACATATACATTTTATTTGCCATAAAAATATCTTAAACATATGATATTTTAATCAAAATCTTTAAAGCCCTTTTAGAGAAAATTAAAATTTTCGAAAAATCTTCCATGTAAAGGGTAATCTGGGGTGGGGGGATTTTCTTGAAAACCTTTGTGTCGCATCTCTGGAAGATACGGAACCTAAATACCAAGGTTGGTGTTTATCCGACTGTTCGTTTCTGAGTTATGCTGTTTACAGACAGACACACACACAGGCACACTGACACACAGACACACACACGGACATGTTTTCAAAAATGCTTTCTTTTGGATTCAGGGGTCTCAAAACATATATTTCCGGTGAAATCTCGGTATCGAATTTTTGGGTGGAATACAGTACTTCTACTTACTATACGTAGTAGTAGAGAAAGTAAAAATCCCTATGTGTTACGCACACATAACTTTCTCTACGCTCTATGTTTTATTAGTGGCTATAGACATTACTCTTAACGAAAGTTTATTTTTCTACTTCACTTTAACCGAGATAAACTTCTGCAGAAATAGCCACATTGCAGCTTTCGTTATTCATACAACAGGAATAGCGACAGTCAGATGTTTAATAACCGGACGCTATATGCTGGTCTTACTCATTTCATGCAATCGCGAAAAACAACTGAAGGTCCATAGGACTTTAAAAGAATGATGTATGTATTGATCAAATCGAACCATTAATAACTTACATCTCGAAAATGGCTGATGCCAAAAAGAAACCTATTTTAAATAAATAGTGTATTTTACAGAGTTCCACATTTTTGTACAGTACGTTTTTGTCTATCGTTTACGTTTACCAGTTTTATCTTTATATTTCCTATTAACCATAACAAACGTTGACCAAAATAGTTTCCATACACATTTTTCTGTAGCTATGAGCCTAGGACTAGAAAGAAGCATTTAAAAAATACGTTGCTTTTGACAGAACTTGATATTGCATTTTCTTTGCACAATCTTAATAGAAACACACGAATGGAGTGTCATTTCAGAAATTTACTGCTTAAGATACAATTCAAATGAACATTAAGATACAACTCCAAAATGGCTACAAGAACAAACACAGAAATAAAATACGTATCTTAAAGCGTTCTACATACTTTTATTTCTAAAAGTTTTCCCCTCTAATATTTTTCCAGTTTTATAAACTTTCTCTAAAATGCAATAATAACAATAATGACTTCACAGGTGCTTGTAATCCCAGACACATTTTTCATGACAAAACCCAAACATATGACGTTCTAATTAAAATATTTAGGGCTATTTTTGAAAAGCAAAAAATAATGAATATTTTTCTATATGAAAGGTAGGCTGAGATGATGAAATTGGCAAATATCTTCGTGCTATATTCTTAAATAACACTTGGTTTAATTACGAAGTGTGGTACATAATGACCTTTTCGTTTATGTGTTACGTACTTCATATACTAGTGCGCGCTGAGCTTTTTTCTAAAAAGGCCTTTTCGAATCAAAGTACCAAAAACACGTGTGAAAAGTCAATATCAAATTTTTCGGTAATACTTCCTTTACCTATTTACCATAGGGAAGTGGTTGAGAAAATAATAAAAAAAAAAGCCAGCGAAAACATGTCTACAGCGGATATGTGCGTAGAAATTAAGGCGACTGTAAGAATGACACATGCTATAAGTTATTTTCACGAAATAGTCTCAATAAACACCACTTGTATTTTCATTTGAGATGCAGTAAATAAACGCAAATGCGATTTTTTTCTCCTAAAAATCACGCTCGTTTGTCCTCAAACTACAATGATTCAAAAAATAATGTATTCATTCTGTTCGCTTCTATAATTCGTTGTTTCGTTTTGAAATGGCGATTCTGAGCAATTCTCGTTTCATTTTCAACATCATCTATGTTTGCAGCAGACAATTGTTTAAACATTCGCCACCTAACAAAAGCCGGAAGCTTTTTAGCACTTAGTTTGTCAAAATGATTAAAATTACCATGACGCCTTATACAAAAAATCCATTTATGTTTAACATTCGATGAAACTGCAGGAAAAGGAAAAACTGATGTTACATTCACGTGACTTTTCTCTACCCTCTGTCGTCTATTAGTGTGTATACAAACTATTGTTATGAAAGTTTATTTTTCTATCTGCTTTAATACAAACCTTCGCAGAAATAGTTTCGTACACGTTTCGTTAAAGATACCTATGTTTAAGAACTGCTAACTGTAGGCTAGCCCTAAAGTTCCATGCTCTTTGCATGCAATTGCGAGAAATAACTGAATATCAAGGGACTTGAAAAGATGAAGTAGATTATATTTGTTTGTAGCTGGAAGATGCTTCATGTTTATCTGCCCCACATATGGGAGCCAATTTGTCGAGGTAACTCGTGTTATCTATTTCTGAGCGCCTGTTATTGTTTTACTACTTTGAATGTTGGGTTCTTTGTCCTCCGGCTAGCTATTATTACTACTCAGTCGAGCATATCTCTTGAACAGGGTGTGTAAACGGAAAGGATTTGTTACTCAAAGATAACACTTATAAAAGAATTTGTTTTTACACTCTTATTACCGTCACAATTAATTAATTTCACATATTGACTCTTGATACACGCCCGACTGAAACTGTTATATTTTCTAATATTACTATAATCACTTATTTGCTGCACATTATTAATTCGCGTATTTCACATTTATAACTAACTTTACAACGCGAGAGATTTTGTAGAATTGCGCGAAGTATAACGCGTGAACGATTCTCTTAAACTGTGCGACGTATAACCTTTTTATGTTTCTGTTGGAGTGAACGACATATTACCCGCGGATCCTTCTGTTGAACTGAACGACGTTTACCTCGTGAATTATTCTGTCAAACTGCGCGTTACCCGTCTCTGGCACGGAATTTATACTCCCTCGCCCCAATATGCCTAAACATTATAACAGAGCTGCTATTGGTTAATAAAACGCGCCAACATTAGCGTCTATTTTTATATCCAATCAAAATTACGAACAAACATGCTCTAGGGAAAATATTCCCTCCATTTCTACAGAAACGCGCGCTACTCTGACGTCATTTGCTTGCCTCTTCTAATTAATAAACAACTCACCCCCTCGCTCATGTTACCCGCTCTTAGTGTCAGTTTCACTGAGGCCGTGTAAACTTATTTCCTAACAATGCTTATAATTAACAAACATCTCAAATCAATGTCATACAATAATGCTTATTTACACTACAATCACTCTGGCATTTACATTGTTGTGATATAAAATACTGCCACAAAGAATGACACCCCACCTTTAAATACATTGGTCTTATGAACGGCCTTTCCTTTGGAACTTATTGCCAATTGGCAATGGTGTTAACTCGTGTAATTCTTGTCGTTGGCTTTCTTGCACTTTTTGGTTTTTAATCATTAGATCATACACACTCTCATTCATACTTCCATACTCTGGGTAGAATAGGCATTAATCTTGGCTAGAGAACAATTCCAACTCCCAACCGGGAATTGAACTCGGGACCCCTCACACAGCAGCCAGTTGCCTTACCAACTGAGCCGACAAAGTATTGAATAATTCGAAAACCATTAATAAGGAAATAGCTTGCTACACAAAGGAGTTATCTAAAATAAATTGTATGCTTTAAACAGGTCTGCATTTTTTGTGTACAACGTTTTTGGCTAACGTTTACCGCTTATATAAGATTATACAAAATTCCTTCCGAAAAAAGAGGACTTTTCCCAGAAAATTCAAGATATAAGTTTTATATATCATGTCAAGTTCTTGATATGGTATTTTAATCAAAATTGTTAGAGCCATTTTTGAGGAATTAAAAAAATTCGAAAAAATCTTCCTTATAAAGGGTAGTTTGTGGCGGGGGGATTTTCTTGAAATATTCGTGTCGCAGCTTTGGAAGATACTGAACTTAAATAACAAGCTTGGTATTTAACCGAATTTACGTTTTTGAGTTAGGTATGCTGTTCACACACGCACGCACACACGGACCTTTATCTAAAAATCTGATGTGACTTTCTCTACTATCTTTATTAGTTGGCATACAAACTATTCTTACTAAAGGTTATCTTTATATCTAGTATATTTTAATCAAATAAGCCTCTGTAGAAATAGCTACATTACACATTTCGTTATATATACAAAGAGAACAGCGATAGTAAAATGTTTAAGCCGTGGACGCTATATGCTGGCCTTAAAATTCCATGTCGTTTCCATGCAATGGTGAGAAACAACTGTATGTCCACAGGACTTTAGAGAATGACCAAGAAATAAACAATTCGAACCTTTAATAATAGATATTTCAGAAATGGCTTATTTATTTAAAATAAATTGGGTGTTTTAAAGAGATCTACATTTTTTGTGTAGTACGTTTTCTCTATCGCTTAACGTTTGTCAGTTATTCAAGATTGTACAAAATTGCTTCCAAATGATGAAGACTGCACAGGTTGTTCCCAGGAAATTCAAGATCTACAGTTTAATTGTCATGTAAATATCATTTTAATTAAAATCGTTACAGCTATTTTTTATAAAATAAAAATGTTCGTAAAATGTTCTATGTAAGGCATAGTTTGGGTAGGAGGTATTTTCTTAAAAATCTTCGGGTCGCATCCTTGGAATACTTGAACTTAAATACGAAGTTTGGTATTTATGCGACTTTTCATTTTTGAGTTATACTTTTCACAATCTCACACACACACAAACCTTTTTCTAAAACTGCTGTTTATTTATTCAGGGGCATCAAAACATGTATTTTCGGTGAAATTTCGGTATCGATGTTTTGGATGGAAGCAATACCTTTTCTACGTAGTATGTAAAATCCGGTGAACGTGGCGATATAAGGAACCGCAGTTTAAGTTGACAATCAATAATTAACACGCACTTTCTATCCCTCATTTGATGCTTGAATGCCGAACCAATAAGAGCCGGACTCATTCAGGGGCTAATATGGACAGCCTTTGGTAGGCATATTGTTTTAGTCATTCAGTAACATATATCGATTCTCCACCCCTTTCATCGCCCATCTAGGCCTCAACTTTCTTCATAGGTTAATGCTAGCTTATCCGGACTTCAGCTAAAACCAATAAGAGGATGGTTCAGCTAAGGCAGGCGCGGAACACCAATCATGAGGAGATTCTGCCAACATTCAGGAATGGAAAGCAAATATGACAGAATAGTGCCATGGATTTAAACTCCATAAATAAAGTTAACACTTTTTTTAGAACGGAAATTTAATTTTTAATATAATTAAATAAAGTTAATTTATTTTGTTGTATCTTGCGTAAACACTAAAAGTAACTAAAAGAATTGGTACGTTCTTTTGCACTCGACTGTACGTGGTAGAGAAAGTAAAAATGCTTTTATGGATTCAGGGGGTTAGAAAACATGTATTTTCGGTGAAATCTCGGTATCGAAGTTTTGGGTAAATTATATGAAATATGTTTTTTACGAGTATATAAACGAATGACCCTTCATTTTCATTAACGCTTGTTGTTGTAATTCACTTAGATTAAGTTACCTCAGCTGCTATTTTAAGATTTGCATTTCTTCCCAGAATAAGGTTTTATGTAAGTGATGCAGCCCAATAATTTAAATTTGTGATGGCTTAACTATCCATCCATGTACTTTATCGTTTAGCGTGGCAGCTAAGTTAACACACGGGTATGATTAGCACTTTAATCTGAAACGTGTTGAAGCTAAATAAATGAGCATTCAAAATTAAATAAGAATACTTGAAATTGCAGCTTTTTATTGAAAATTACAGTCATGTTAATCCGTTATGCTTTGAATAAGGAAAATTCCACCGAAAGAGGTTTATATTAGATCTTTTTGTGTCCTTCTTCAAAGAAAGAATACATTTCTTTAACACATATATAATTGCTGTCGTAAATCACATTAATCTTATACCGCAAACGTTTTTCCTTCATAGAGTCATTGCAAGGATTATTAAGTTTTCTGTAATTGGATATCACAGCTGTAGTTTTGAATTTAGAGTTTCCAAACTTAGAGCAAGAGAAGAAAATGCATGAGAAATAAGCAGATAAAAAGCGGAATGAAAGATTACCATTTGCGGTTGCGGTAAATCCTAAAACGATTCGTCTCAAATTTAGAGTCCCATTTTGGATCGTTAAGAGAAGTCG
This sequence comes from Deroplatys truncata, assembly GCA_030765065.1. NCBI lineage: Eukaryota > Metazoa > Arthropoda > Insecta > Mantodea > Mantidae > Deroplatys > Deroplatys truncata. The sequence goes on from CM060980.1 coordinate 100,532,580, forward strand.
CTGCCCTGTGTTGTGGTTAAGCGTCATTGATTGGTGAAACAAAAATAACATTTAACAAAACTAAGTGTATTATAGAACAAAGCTTTTCTTTGCCCTGACATAACTCTCATTGCAATGCTCTAATGTAACTTTTTTCTTACAAGGCTGAGATTTCAGCAGTTTTATAATTTCCTTTTAATACTACGCCAGCTACATATTGATAAATGTAATGTTTTCTATCGGGTTTTGTTTCAGATTTAATGACACGAAACAATGGCACTGTTGAAGATATTTCAGCTCTCATCCAGTCAAATTAATCCATATATTTTTTTTCAACTTTCGCTCAGTTTAGTTTCATTGATCCACCATTTTTAAAAGCCTAAGCTACCAGTACGAAGTCAGCGCTTTGGACTTTTAAATACCCTGTTTTTCTTTTCGTGTTCCGTTTTGCATGTTTTATTTTCAACATTTCTCGTGATCTACTGCCGCTGCAGTTATCAGAATAACTTAAACACATGTATACAAATGGTTAAATCACTGCCTGCTGGGGTACATTCAGATGGCACTAAAAAGAAAGAAGGCGTAACCGTGTTTTCCAAACACCTAGAACATCTGTAGACGATAGAAGGTTATGATACTAGGAAAGGTCTTCCCCATATAGCAATAAATGTATTATTTATTATTGAATTGGTCTTCTTTTCACGTTACAGAACAATGTAAGACATAATTTGTGTTAGATTGTGGTTACAGTTTTCCTCTCTCTCTCTCTCTCTCAGTGACATATACCTGGTGAGTCAGCTGCGCCTATTCATTTTTTAATTTATACAACGTGCTAAGCGACATATGTGACTTACGCCTTTCTTGAATGCCTTCTAATGGCTGATTTGCCTAACACTTTATAGAGGAGGGATACATAACTCAGTGCATGAGTGTTTTACGGGACAGAATGCAATGGCTAGGTATGTCGATACAAAAACCATCCCACCCTGACACTGAGAGCTGCATTAACAATTTTAGTCAATTTGACAAATTTTTATTCTTTAGCATACATCCATGCACCCTTTGAAAACGCCCCTGAAGGAACTACCTATGACATGCATCGGTTGACAAAACCATTTGAAAACAAATGGCAGATCTACGCAGTGCGACCAATTGGATTTAAGTCGTTAGTCAATATACAGCCTTGTCAAAAAATGTTAAGTATTGAGTAGATAATTTGTCATATTTCACAAACTATAGGGCATTTCAGATCATTCAGTAATTGTAATGATTGATGCAGTGTATTTGTTTGAATTAAAACCACCAAACCGAGCTCAAAACACTGTATGACGCTGCAAAAAACGTGTAAATATTCGAGGTGGGGTCTAGCTCTGGGATTACTAATTCGTATAGGATCCTCAGCTCACAAGGTAGCATTGGCCGAATGGTATTATCATGGTTGCTTTAACACTGTGTCACTTTAATTCGGGTTCAAATCCTTCGGGTGAATTTCAAACATTTGATTTCCTTTTGTTTTATCTCTCTGGGCCTACAATATGATATTATGATATGAATTACATTTTTATTACATTATAAGTGTGTACAAAATAGAATAATCGTCATGTTTTCCACCGCAAAGAAGAAGAACGCAAAGCCCAAATCATATATGGGCACACTCATACGTGAAGAATGCAGGCAGATTACACCGCGCTTGTTACAGCTAGCAAGGTCTCTCCGGCAACGTACACAAATCTCCATTGAAGAAGGGGGTCGTCATTTTGAACATTTACTTCCTTGATGAAATCCACGCTGTTTAACAATTTATTATTCTGTTTACCCGTGAACTTAGCACATTTACAACCCCTTTGTCAATAGAAGAAGTGAAACATAAGGTTTAAACATGAAACAAAAACTGTTATATTTAATATCGTCGATATGCGCCCAAAAGAATGAAAGATGACTATATAACACGTTTTACAACACCAGATACGGTACAGATTATTAGGATACACATGATACACAATTATCTGATTGTAATTCTTGTGTCTTTGGCTTACAGGAGAGCCAGTAACAAAAATACATAAATTAGTATACTAAAATACAGAAAATAAACACAAGCAGAAAAAAAAGAATCAAAACAATTTCATGTTTGTATGAGGTTCAAACCTCCAAAGCTAAGCTTTGCTTCATCCACTCGGCCAGAACCCACGCAGTCTCTCCCGCTCTTCGGGAAAACATTCTTCTATCTCCTTACAAGCATTACATCCATGCAACGCCGTCTCTTTTTAAGGCTTTCGCAGCTCTTTGGTTCTCATTCAGGCCTTTAATCATTAATGCTAGTTGCGTATAGTACCGATTAGAAGGGTAGAACTACAATAACAGTTTGTTTGCTAAAAGGGTCAATGTTTTCATATTAGACTATAAGCTGCGGGTTGCATAGACACGAATAAATAAGGATAGCTGACTCACCTGGCATACTGCCCTTTGTGAAAATTGCAACACCAAGAAAGAATTTTCCGAATAACTCCAAACTTTGTGGAATTGTAGAAGAGTGTGCAAGCAATAAGTGATTAGTTTTGCAGAGAGGTGGGGTACACGTAGGACGAGCAGAGCCCTCTCGTGTCGGTCCGACAAGGTCAGTGTTGTACTCAGTGTAGTCAGTGCAGAGCTGTCAAACAAGGTGGAAACAATAAAGTGGGTGCTAGTATGCGTCGTCGACGTCAAAGGGAGCCAGATCGGCATGTGAGGGAGTTCGAACGGGGCAGAATGTTCGGTCTCCGGGAAGCGGGTTTGTCATACCGTGACATTTCGGCTCGTATAGGGCATGATGCTATGACAGTGATGCGTGTGTGGAAGCAGTAGATACATGAAGGTCGTACGCAGCGAAGAGCGGGTACTGGACCACGAAACATGACCACAGCACGGGATGACCGTCATCTTGTCCGCATGGCCATAACGGACCGTACAGCTCGACGCTGGAACACTGCAGCATATGTAAACTTGTCTGCATCAACGGTTCGTCGCCGTCTGCTGTAGGTTGGACTGGTTGCATGCATGCAATTACGTCGACTTCCATTGTCCAGAAACCACAACCTGCTCCGACTGCAATGGGCATGTGAACACCGCAACTGGGGTGCTGAGTGGCAAAATGTAGTCTTTTCGGACGAGCCCCGCTTCAACGTGTCCTACAGTGATGGCCGCATACGTGTCCGGCGGTACCATGGTGGGCGCAACCTGGAAGGTTGCATTGTTGAGCGGCATAGCTACAAACACCAGGTGTGATGGTTTGAGGCGCCATTGGCTACAACAACGGATCTCGCCTCCTACGAATTAAGGGCATTTTGAACAGCAATCGGTACCTAATGGTGATTGTAGAGCCCGAGGTACTCCCCCTGCCTCAGGCATCTCCACAGGCCACATTTCAACAGGACAATGCCCGACCACATATTGCGAGGAATGTACAAGCCTTCCTCGAAGAGCGACGGGTACCATTGCTTCCCTGGCCTGCACGTTCGCCCATGTCGCCCATCGAACATGTCTGGAATATGGTTGGTCGGCACCTGGTACGTCAGGATCCTCCAGTGACCAGTGTCACGGATTTGTGGGCTCGAATACAAACTGCGTGGAGGGAAATCCCTCAAGAATTTATTCAGAACCTATTTGATTCAATGCCACGGCGTATAGCAGCTCTAATTGCAGCGCATGGAGGTCACACCAAATACTGAATATAAGTCTCAAAGGTCATGTATAGATTTGAAATGTTTATCATTTGTTACTTGTAATGTACCTAACCTGTGGTATTAAATTCATTGAATTCATGCGTTATCTTGTGATGAAAACTTTATTTTAGAGGAATCCATAGAAATAATCCACAGAAAGACAAATACTAGCAATTCTTCTGTATTCTGCAACCATGAAAATATAAACCAACAAATATTTTACATGTAACCTAACTAAAAATAATGAATACTGCCATGCGCTGTATTATCACAGATCCTGAGTTCTTTGTTTCTGCTGGATTCACAGATTTGGTCACTGGAGTAGGTAAATGCAATGGCTGAGAGTGAGTCATCAAGCCAAGGTATTTTAGAAGCGTGATTTAGTGCGTCTTTTTGGAGACCTGCAGAGTACAAAACAGAAAGCAAAAACAATTTCTATATATCACCTACCTTCTCTCCTCAAAATTAATTTACAATTGTATTGAATTTATTAGAAAATAGAATCCTCTTTTTAAAACGGCAGCTTTTCCCTCGATGCTCCCTGTGAGAGAACAGGTCATAGTCGTTGCTTTCTCTTGTCATCTTGAAATGAAATCTCTATGATCGTCGTTTATCATTGCCATTACCACTATCAGATTGGTGCACTTAAGAATGGATTTTTTTAAAATCATCATGCACTTCAAGGCTTGTGGTACACTAGGTGAATTGCTTATCTACTTGACAATTAAGAAATATCGCAACAAAACTAGAAAACAAGGTTCTATAAAACCCGATATTTGTAAAATATATGAAATTTTACGTAAAAGTACGCCATTTTGGACATATGCCCTTAAAAGCATACATATTTCGTAATGGTACTTAAGTTTGTTTTTAAAATTGTAGAAAACATCACAACCTTATTTCTTTTCTTTCATAGTTTTTATAACTTTCTCCTTGATTACGATGTTAAAGCGAAAGCTCAGAGGTTCACATTTATGGGTTTACTCGCCGTACGCATTTTCCTATACACTATTCCAATTATCCAATTTCCTATTCGTTGAGGCTACAGATGAGGACTATCTTTCTTTCGTTATTTTTGTTTTTCTCTTTTAATTCACGTTCTTTCCATCTTTCTCTCTCTTCTGCTGCGCCGCCTTAAAATGTTATTATATTCTGTTCTAAATTACTGCCTGGCTTCAATTAATATCGTAAATGGGGGATCATTTTGCGTCGTTTCGCTTCGAAGAGAGGACAAGAAAGAAGAAAAAAAGGAATATAAGACAAGGAACGACGAAACTCGTAATAATGTATATTGCCCCCTCCCCCTAGTCGGCTACACCCCCTCTCCCCCAAGTGTGTTTTTTGTGTTTAATTGTAGGTTTCGTGTATGAAATGTCTCAGGCGGTCTCCGACTCAATTTCCTCGGTACCGAACTACCGATATGAGCGGGCGGGTCTAATGGAAGAACGGGCTACTGATATCGCCTCCTCCCGGAACTTGAGGGCTGGGCTTCAGGACAGCCATCATTGAAAACCTCGTGCCGATAGGTGACACAGGCTCCCAACTACCTCCCCTCCAAAAAAAAGCGCAAATGTAGATATATTTTTCACCCAGTTCTAAATTTCTGCCATTAAAGTGCACTATCTTTTGGCAGCACAGAAAATAATCCTGGTGACCACTTAAACCTCTGCTGTAAAATAATTAATTCACTAGTTAACCCAAAACAAATATCAGGCCACTTTGGAAAACTACAGAAATGTTCTAAAAATTCCAATAAATTGGCTCCTAATATTTTGCAATCTGATCAATAATGCTCTGACTAGCCTTTTTTTATAAATTTTATTAAAATTAATAAATCGATTAATAAGGTATTAATTTTTCTGTGTACTGTGTAGCTTTTTAAATACACTCTATAATCTAAAATTTCGTTTTCAAATTTGTAACACCATCACGTGATCATTTTAAAAAAACCCTTAATTTTTTTTCTTTTAAGATAATTTACAATTGTTATTTCAAATTCCAAAACTAGATGCACAATAGTGTAGGATGAATCAAGCCTTTATAAACACCATGTTATTTATGTTCAATAAAAAATTATGTCTCAAAATTACTTGTCATTGCGCTGGAGTTCTTATAAACTAGAAGAAACATGTGTCCATAAGACATTTGATATGCTAAAAATGTATGAAATGTACATACGTTTAAATGTAAGCTATACCTAAGATAAAATGGACTTTTAAGAACTTAAATTTTTGCCCAATCGTGTATGTTGATTCCCGCCGTAAAGAGCTTCTTTATTGTGAAAGAAAGAAAAATATGTAATTTTTATTTTACAGCTTTTACATTCGCGTGAACAGGGAATATATCATAAAACTGGAAAACTGAATGAATAAAGTTTTCAGTAACAGTGCTGAAAGGCATTAAGTAGTTACTGTATTGAAAACTTAACTTACATTAAGGGAGCACCCGTGAAATCCTAACATATATATATAATCCTGTATATATTTAAACACAAACACGCCATTTTTAAAACCCCAAATGCAGCTCTTTAGAGCAGTATCTTTGTACTCAAAGTTTTTCAAAGCTTTCCACTCTTGAAAATTATATATTCGACGATTAACATCATTTCCTAAACCAAGAGCTCAAAACACTTCTTGTAGAGTGCTGTAGGCTTTCTTTCTAAGACACAAAGTTTGCGAGAAATGCCTTTTCCTCCTATGCAATACTGCACATCCCCCCCAAATTCCATTCAAATTACTGCGACATTTTGTTTTAATATACCTTTCTCATCGGTGTTGAAATGTTCAAGTTCTTTGAATGAAAAATTAATCGCGCATTAATTATGTTTTGAAAAAATGAGAAACTCAAACCTAAAAGTTTAACCTCTGCTAAAATGGTTGCTAATATGGTGATTTAAATTATTACATGGCGGAATTTAAATGTCTAGACGCGTCGTAAAGTGTTGTTTTGAAAACCACTCGTACATGGGATTATCAGTTTTGAAAACACTGTTCATTTGCGACACTTCAAAGGACAACGCACGCCTTCTTTTATAGATTTCTGTTTTTTGCGTGACACTGTTTTGCTCATTATAAATATTAAGGTTTTTGTGCCGATTCTTTGCGCGGTTAGTGCCTCATTTACTTCTCTTCATTTTAGTGTAGTTTTATCTTTCGTAAAATTCCAATTTTGGGATCAAAATCCAGGGTTGGAAGTGTTTCTTGGAGGAGCGCATTGGCTAGCATTACTTTACTCGTAACTTCCAAGTCTTTTGTGGAATCTTTGGTACACATGATTCCGTGTATACTAGACAGATATCCTCAGTTGCATAACCGTCTTCCTGTAGTTGCTATTGATTTAGTAGGTAAGTGGAGTCTTATGGTCGTATGATTGCTATTCTATAGGCCATGCATTTAGTGTGATGCTGGGCAGGTGGTTTTAACTACGTAGTCACCTCAACCTATTTCCTTTTCTTTTGGGTGAAACTTTGAGCCGTGGTAACTGAGGGATACCGTGGGATGGAAGCAACAACAACCACATTATATACGAGCCACAGACGCTACCACTTAAGCTATCTTTCTCGGTTTGTCGTAATACTTTAAGATTTCAAAAATAAATGTTTGAATATACCTTCTTTCAACTCTTTCATTAGGATATTTGAAACGTACTCACTTCATTACCAATAACATTTATTTTAGAACATAAAATATTTCTTTTACAAATAGTCATTTGTGCTTTGCTGCTAGAGTAATAATGATCTTTTTATTGCTTTAAAGCACTGAATACTTCTGCAGCTGCTTACCTCAGTTTCTTTTTATTTCTTTTAAAATATCTTTAGCTCTGCGTCTTACATTCTGAACAATATAATTCAATATATTCGTTTTACATGCCTCGAGATGGCTTCATTAGTGCCTTTTAATGTATATAATTTAGCTGTACGTTGTTCTTTCAACTAACTTTTTTTTAACTCGGCAGCAGGTGAAGCTGTTCATGCTTCTTGTTAATTTTAGCTTTAGTCGTAGTGGTGTCCTTTCTACTTTACAAAACAGGATTTAAAATTAAATTTCTGTTATTGTGAAGTACTATAAAACAAAAGAGAAAAAAACTGTAAAAGCTAGCAAACAGAAAACACAACAGATTGAAATTAAAACCACTAAACAAATTTCTTGTGGAAGTAAGCGGTGCCTTTGTTATTTTGCCCTTTGCTTTATTTGTTCTAACAACAAAGTTCCTTTCGATAAGTTATTAATTCTTTTAGCAAATGAAACAAATGTACTTTATCAGCTTTCCATCTGTTTCTTCGTGTAATTAAAACACGTATATGCCTTCCTAAGCCATAGTCTTCATTTCACTCAGCTTTGCCGCAATGAAATAATTTTAGTTTTAACGAGGAAAGCTTGTTAAGTATCATTTTTTCATTTGTTACAAAATCCGGCCTAAATAAAAGTACTAACAAGTCCTTGGAACATAGATTATAAAAAAATACTGAAAGCCTTTATCCATTGTCATTTCACATTTCACATACACTGCGCTATTTCTATGGACCATGATTCTCCTCTGCACTTTACGTCAGTCTGGACAAATATTTTAGAAGAGATGATTACAGATTTACAATACGCTTTTGGTTGTACATATTATCCGAAAAAATAAAAATAGATTGTTTATCATCTCAAGTGAAATGTTTAACAAACAAGCACTTGTGGACAAAAGAGGAGAATCGTATAATCTTCTCAAGGTTGTTCCATTAGATGCCGCATAAAACAAAGAATAGGTTTGGAACCGCTAATGCTGCAGTTGGATTAACACACAATTATTGCCATAACCTCTATATCTTCACTTGCTTTACCGCTTATAATAAGTAGAGCAATTAATGTATTCTATCCAAAAATTCCATATAGAGACTTCACCAAAAATATTGGTTTTGAAATCTCTTGAACAAAATAAAGAACATCCATAACTTAGTACTTAGTATTTGAGTTCAGCATCTTCCAAGGATGCGACACGACGATTAAAAAAATGATGTGTTGTACTCACATGACTTTCTCTGCTCTTGTAACAAACTATTTTTACAAACGCTTATTCACCATCTACTTCATGTTAATCGAGATAAACATTTCCAGAAACTTATTGTTAAACTTCTTGTAGGTGCACTCAAGGGAATATGGTAGGCTTTAAGCTATATTTAAATATTGTAAGAGCTGGTTGCTATGTAGAGCATTTCATATCCTTTGCATGTTCAGGACATAGGAAAAAACGAATAAAGAATTCCCATTCGAGAAAAAAGTGTAGGTTTTGGAAAATCCAAACAAATAACAAGGAATATTTCGGAAAGGTTCACTCCACCATAAAAAAATATGGCATACATTGTATGTTTTAAGAGATCTACATTTTTGTGTAGTAAAATTTTGTCTATCTCTTACGGCTTACCAGTTATGCAAAAGTCATTCAGAATGAAGAGGGCTTTTGGGAACATGCCCAGAAAATTCAAGATATGCATTTCATTTGCCATGAAAATGTCTTAAACACATGATAGTTTAATCAAAATCGTTATACCAGTTTTAAAAACAATCAGAATTTTCGAAAAATGTTCCATGTAAAGCGTACTCTGGGGTGAGAGAATTTATTGAAAATATTCGTGTGGCGTCTTTGAAGATACTGAACCTAAATGCCAAGTTCATACTTATCGTTTTTGAGTTATGCTCTTCACAGACATCACACACATGGACCTTTTTCTAAAAATGTTTTTTTTTGGATTCAGTGTGTCTCAAAGCATATATTTCCGGTGAAATTTCGATATAGAATTTTTTGGATGGAATACAATACTTACTGCACGTAGTAGTGAAAGTAAAAAAGTGCTCCCTCTAAACTACAATTTACATGAAAGTTTATATAATTTCTGCGAATAGCCTCTCTTTACACAGAAAATTTAGATCTCGTTAACACCCACAATTTATATAAAATAAATGTAGCATTAACCGTTTCTAATATATTCGTTGTTACTGGTTTTAATTTTCAAATGTATTATACTTTGAAGTATTAAGGCGCCGTCCGTTTGTTTCTGTTACCCATGCAAAGAGTATGAGTTTCAAAGCCATCACTTCAGCCTGCTGTATGCCTACAACGAAATTTACAATGAAACCATTTCGGCAGACGTTTATCTCGATTAAAATGAGGTAAGAAGAATAGCCTGTTGTAGGAGAATATTGTAGAGCAGTGGTAGCGGAAGCGCGACTCGCGAGGCACCGTGACTCGCAGGCGCAACTCCTTTTCTAGCCGTCTATTCATTTGTTTTCCATGTACTGCTGAGTGGCGTAGTGCGTGTTGCATATTTGATGATATTCTCGAGAGAGAAAGGCATTTTCGCCGCCCTTGTTGTAGAGGACTGGGTAGAGACAGTCGTATGAGAGAATGTAAAAATTAATGAACCTTGAAACATGTATCTATTTTACTTTCTCTATTACGTATAGTAAGTAGGGGGAGTATTGTATTCCACCCCAAAATTTCATACCGAGATTTCAACAGAAGTACACGTTTTAAAGTAGCCTGAACCCAAATAAAGCATTTTTGAAAACATATCCAAGTATCTGCCTGTGCGTCTGTCTGTCTGTGTGTCGGTGAACAGCATAACTAAAAAAACGAAAAGTCGAATAAATACCAAACTTGGTATTTAGGTTTAATATCTTCCAAAAATGCGACTCGAAGATTTTTAACCAAATCCCCCCAACCCAAACTGGCCTTTACATAGAACATTTTTCGAAATGGCTCTGGGGATTTTGATTAAAATTACCATATGTTAAGATATTTACATGCATTTTAAATTTTCGGGTAATAGCTAATGAAGTCCTCTTCATTCGGAGGAAATTTTTTATGATCTTGTATAACTGGTAAACGTTAAGCGATAGATGAAAACGTACTAGACAAAAAAAAATGTAGATCTCTTTAAAGTCCTTTCAACATTCAGTTGTTTCTCGTGATTGCATGGAAACAGTATGAAATTTTAAGGTCAGCATGTAGTGTCCAGTTCTTAAACATTTGACTATCGCTGTTTCCTTTGTTTCTATAACAAAATGCGTAATGTAGCTATTTCTGCAAAGGTTTATTTGGATTAAAATGTAGTAGATAGAAGAGTAAGCTTGAGTAAGATAATTTGTGTACCCACTAATAAACGATAGAGGGTAGAAAAAGGTATGTGAATGTATCATAAGATTTTTTATTGTTTTATTTAAGTCGTTTGAGCTTTACAGGCGTATCGCGACTACATGCATATACTCGTATTAATTTTCTAGGATATTTACAAGATGATATATTTTACAAAAATAATCATATTTTTATATGAAGCTACATTGTTGAATATTTCCATACTATTTGAGGAGAAGCAATGTTGTCTTTGTTTCATTAATATTGTCAGCTAACCAGAAATCGTGTTTTTAAAATGGGATCTTTTGACTACATCGGTCTGGTGGAATATTGTTAACAGACTTAAGAAACATAATTTCCAAACCGGACATAGTTACGGTCAATAAAAAAGTACACATGTTAAAATCATCCATATGTGTAGCGTCAAATGAATTTTGGTCATTTCTAAACCTATACAAATCCATATTTTTTATCCATTTCCGAAAATAAAGTGATAATACATTTTGACCCACAAACAGAAGTCTACAATGTTATTTATTAGTAGCACTAGTTAAAATTGTATTGAAGAACAAAAACATGAGTAGAATGTCCCTAGAGCATAATGCCCTATGGCACTTAGTATTTAACTTTTCGTTTTTAAATTATGCTGTTCACAGACATTCCAGTGAAATCTCAATATCTAATGTTTGTTTCAAACGCAATACTTCCTCTACCTTAGGTATGGAAGCGGTAGAAAAATTAAAAATATATTGTAGTCTAATGCAGATGAGATTAAAGGTATTTTGTATGAAATAGGCGTACCAGAATGTGTTCTTGGAAAACGGACAACCTTCATAATGCTTGTACAGCTATTCTTGACTGCTCCCAACGCCTACGTGAAACAGTCACACAATAGCAAGGCAATTTGCGACATCTGCAGTAGCCCTTGTCTTAATATCTTGACACATTTCAGTTTGAGATAGTCATGTTCATTCTTTTATCCCAGGTCAGCAATTCACGTCCAATGAACAGTTGAGGATGCAATATGCGTATCCTGCTGGGATTTGCCTGCTGTTCACCACACCTTTGACTGCAGTTAGCGTACTATCATCCACGTTCAGTCCCTCTGGGAAATGAGAGTTGAAGGTATTTCAACTGCCTTCAAAGATAAACATTGCATCCACTTCAGTACAAATGCTGAGTAAAGTCTTAAGATGTTAACTGCTTTACACAGCATTCCTGAAGAATTAAAAACATGACATCGGTCAAATAAAAATCATCCTACTGCAGTAAAAGTCTTCTTGAACAGAAAGTTGTCAGGTTACAGAAATTTACCGAGCTGAGCTTCATGTAATAACAGATTGTTTGGATAGCTGAAAGAGCCATCATAGTCCATATCTACGGATTTATTTATTTTGTACTATGTACATTAACTACTAATGACTGGTTTTCAACCCATGTGGTATTCAAACCGTAACTAGCAAAACAAATGGATTACAACAAACAAAAAATAAACTTGATTTATTTATTACAGTACTTTTAAAAGTACACACTACAGTAACTGGAAGAGCGTTGTCTTCAGATAGACAGAAGACACCTGTTTTCTTCAAACAGAACCACATATACTCCCATCCTCGTATCCTAGTAAATCATCAGACATTAAGATCTGGGCATATTTTAACCAATTTCCCCTCATTTAAACCTAGTTCTCCGTCAAAAAATTGATCTAAAATCCTTAGGTTTATGGAAACTCACATAATTATTGCATTATATTTTGGCTGCAGGTAGTTGAATATTATTTGACTTTTACTTACTCTACTAATTACCTATGACAACTAGAGAAGGTATTGCATTCTAAACAAAAATTCGTTATCGAGATTTTACAGGAAATAAGACTATCTAGGTCCTCGGAGTAGTCCTTGGAAATGGTTTTTAAAAAAATGCTTGTGTTTGTGTTGTTTTTATTTTTTATCTTGTTTACAAGTCAAAAACAAAAATTCAAATAAATACGAAACTGTGGGTTTAACTTTAGCATCCTCCGAAACAGCACTTTCCATGATAAAAAATATTTTTTTTTGCATACTCTATGGTTCGAACGATTTCAATTAAAATGTCGTTAAATTTGAGATATTGACATAGAAATAAAATGCGTAATGTATTTTCTGTGGATAGCCTGTGAAGGCCTGTTTATTCTCATTAAATTTTATACAACTCAACAAAAACTTATTACATAAATGAAAGTAAAAGTTCTCAAAATATGCAGTACAATTGACTTGCAATAGTATTCGGTTAAAAATAGTACAAATCCAGCCTCCTTATAAACCTTAGATAACTTTAACGTAGCACTAGCACTAGCCCACTCCTATGTTCACGTCTTATGCTTAAATTCATCCCGGCTAAAGCCTAAATTGATCGTTACTTATTAATATATTTCCAGCCCTCTTCTTTCTTTCACGGGAATATTCCATAACAGGTGGGAAAATTTTATTTAAACAGCTGAATATTATTTGAGGGCTTGCTAGTGTCCATAGAGTTATAATTCCACTAAGATCACCCAACCTAGTTTAAAGTTATTTCCAGCAAAATTGCTGTCGTAATTAAAATGGATAGTAGACTCAATTGGCAGTAACATAGAATGATCTATTTGCAATGATAACAAGTAGAGAAAGTAGTACTAAACATCTGTTTCCATTAAGGTTAATTCTCACATTTATAATTTTTGTCTTCTACACAGTGATATGGGTTCTACAAAGTTCTCAACATTTTATTACAATTGCTTGAGTTTTGGGCTGTTTTCTTGAAAACCCCCATGCTTCATTAGTTTTGGGGTCACCTTTTCATTATAAAACCTTAATAATTATCACTTTGATTTTAAAGTTCTTAATGCAGTGTTGCAGATTTGTTGAAATGCTATCTATATCTCCAGATGATACAGTAGAATTCCAATTATCCGAACTCCAATTATCCGAATCGTCAATTATCCGGATAGCTTTGAGGGGAAGAAATGCATATGACTAAAATTACTTTTATTAAACAAATGAGTTGGAATTGTTCGAAACTTATTACCGTACATAGTTAAGTACTGTAGTTCTTTATCGTTCTAAAATCAATCTACAACGAATGTATTAAAACGCAAAATCTTCCAGCGAACAATGAATACATACAGTTAAGTTGCGCGCCCTATCGGGCCTTTCTACTGCGAACGTAGTGTAGCGGATACCGCATACGTGTCTGCGAGACTTGGCTGTACAAAAATGACATAAGACAGCAAAACAACTGATTCTGACCAATATGTTCAAGAAATGGCACTTTATGTAGCTATACAAAATATAAACAACATGTTTTGTAGTCTTTAAATTAATGTTACATAAGACTTTTTACTTTCTCTACTACGTATAATAAGTAGCGGAGGTATTGTATTCCACCCAAAAATTTGATACAGAGATTTCACCGGAAATATATGTTATGAGGCCCCTGAATCCAAACAAAAACATTTTTGGAAACATGTCCGCGCGCGCGCGCGCGTGTGTGTGTGTGTGTGTGTGTGTGGGTGGGTGTGTGTGTGTGAACAGCATAACTCAGAAACGAACAGTCGGATAAACACCAAACTTTGTATTTAGGTTCAGTATCTTCCAGAGATGCGACACGAAGGTTTTCAAGAAAATCCCCCCACCCCAGATTACCCTTTAAATGGAAAATGGCTCTCAAAAATGGCTCTAACGATTTTGATTAAAGTATCATATGTTTAAGACATTTTTATGGCAAACAAAATGTATATCTTGAATTTTCTGGGAATGTCTCTAAAAGTATTCTTCATTGTGAACGACTTTTCCATAACTGGTAAACCATAAGAGATAGACAAAATTTACTACACAAAAAATGTAGATCTCGTTAAAATACACAATTTATGCCATATACATTTTTTTTGTTGAGTGAACCTTTTCGAGATATTGCTTGTTATTCCCATAAATTTCCAATACTTATACCTTTTCTCAAAGGGGAATTCGTTATTCATTTTTTTGTCGTGGTAATGCAAAGAGAATGGAATACTCCACATAAAATATTTGACTATCGCTTAAAGCCTATCAATTCCCCTTGCATCTACAAGAAAATTAGCAATAAGATTAACATCACGATATCTCGATCAACATGAAGCATATGGAGAATAAGCGTTTGTAAAAATAGTTTGTACAAGAGTAGAGAAAGTCATGTGAGTGTAACACATCAGAGTTTTAGAAATTACATTTTTTCATGATTCATGCAATTATCCGGATATTTGATTCTCTGAATCGGGTGCGGTCCCAATTAATCCGGATAATTGGTGTCCTATTGTATTTATATTTTAATAGCTTAAGAAATAATAGGTAACTCAAACACATTTACTTGTTTTATTGTTTTCTGTTCTGGTTTGGTTTTTTGTTGGCAAGAATATTATTTTACTTTGATAATTGTTCCTTCACACTAGCCATGTGTAGGCAGTAAGTTGCATCAGACTTGAAAACTCCATATCGTGGCCGGGCTCGAACCACGGATCTTCCGCAGCGATATTGGCTTTTTCAAGTCTGATTCAGCTTACCAACATTATTTTACTTTTGTTTAACGTCTACTTTAGGTATTGCTAGATTGTAATCATTAATGCCTTCATTTAGTTTGAAGGACAATACAATCTGTAATTCGTTTCCAATCACTCAATACGGATAGGGTCATGTGATTATAAACGTGTATTAATTGTTTTTTCAAACGAGTTTCACAATTAACTTTATTTGTTTTCCATTTTCTACTTGCACTGTGTGTATACATATGATTAATATGTCATTTATCTTTGTCTTCTAACATCCTTCATATATAATTTGTAGTACAGCTATATAATGCAGTACTGTATTTTCTAAAATATCGCATTGTTTTATCTTATCTATTATACCAAATGCTTTGATGTAATTGAAGAGGAGATTATTTTCTCGGTATTATGCAATAATTTTCTGCATTGAAAAAAAATATTACTTAGAACGTTTCTTCCGTAATGGAGTTTTATTGACAATATTTTATCCAAACCAACACAAGCATCACACATATACCTTCGGTTTTGCAGTTTAAATGTTGGATTCAAATCTAGGGAGTGCATAATTTTGTTACCCACAACTTTAGATGCACTTCTGCTGCAGAAAATATCTATTTACCAACTGCAAGTTGCAGTAAACTAGTTTTTACTATTGGGTTATCGTAATTTTGTGAGCTAGATTTTTAGACACATCTCAATGAACACGACCGTGAATTTAAAATTGACTAAATATTCATAGCAGAGGAGGGTTTCTCCGGAAATGAGTGCAGCATTCTTCAGCTTTATCTGCTTAGATGTCAAAGAAGATAAGAGCGTAGTTCAGTGAAATTCATTATACGCACGGATAGAAAGCGAAGACATTTATAAAAATGTTTAAAGGCAAACCCGGTCTTCAATAGACGGTTTTGTCTAGCTATGTTGCTATGTAAAAGAGTTCACAAATAGGTACAGTTCAATACTGGGACTAAAATGGTCGCTTTTCGTAACTTTTCTTTACGGCGCTTATGATGTTTAGATGCATTTTAGTTAGAGGTCTCCAACTTAAATTGCAAGAAAATTTGTTCCAATTATGCACTAATATCATAATTTCATCTTTAAAGATTTTATGCCCCTTGCTCACAGCACATGTAAAACTTTTTGGCAAAGGAATGGTGACGTACGGGGTAAATTATTCTTCACATTTGTAATTGGGTTATCATTCACACGAAGTATTTCTTTATAGTAATCATACAGTTCCTATGCAACAGACAACTTTGTAATAAAGTTCTAATCAGTGATCATAAATATGAAAGCAAATGTTGCTGGAATCACATTGCATTTACATCATATTTCTGAAACAAGAATGATGAAGTTCTTTGTTCGTATAACACGAAAAAAATGATCACATTTTCCTCAGCATTTCGCCTTGAATTTGCAAAACAATTAGGCTTTTCTGGAACCTATTCACTAAAGCTTTGAAAACTACCTTTGGAACGTGTGGTACTGCTTTAACTTGCCTAGTTCCAAAGCTCCGTGAATTTCTAAATTTGAAATGGTCTTTATATATTACAGTAACCGTTTAGGGTTGCACTTTAATAAGAAGAAAAATCCAAAGAAAATTTTCGATGACATTTTTGAAATGGAATTATAAAGTGTTCTTAAAAATGAGTAATAATGAGGAAAATGAGAGTATTCCAGCCGATTAAAAATCCCACCATCATAATTGCTAACTTCATGTAAAACAGGCACTTAAAGCAGCATTTTTATTCATATACAACGGAATATTATCATTCCCTAAAATAATTGCGAAGTAATTACAGCCAAATTCTTTACGATAATTACAATTTGGTATCCGTCGTGTTTACTTTGGTAGTAAAGTTTGACTACAGATATCCGGCCTCCTATTTAACACCGTTTTAATATGCTCTTAATTTTAAATAAAAAAACTAATTAATTTCTGTTTGTGCAGTTTACTGTATCGGTGAAAAGTTTTAAAATGCTTTTTTGTGAAAGTGACATGGAAACTTTGGGTGCACAGTATCCAAGTTTAAAAATAAATTCCTTCCGAACTAGTGCTGATTACCAAGGTGTAATTGTTACATGCAGTTATCACATCAGAATCTGTAGCTTCCAATTACACCTTATTCCTTTGGCTCTTACGTTATGAACCCCGGAATGTGAAGAAAAAGTTTTACTTTCAATGTAAAAAATTGAAAAGAAGACCTTCTATTAGTAAGTCAGTTTTTTCTCTTAGAGTTATTAAAGTTGTGTCGGATTGTCTGCTGTAATACCAGCAAGAAATTGCTAAGACTGTTTGGTAAATAAAATTTCAATAATAATGTTAGCTCTTATGCTGTATTATTATTACTGTTATTATTCACTTAGAATATTTACGTAGAAATTACCTTTCGGTCATTTTAGTTTCTTGTAACTACGAACTGCTGTATCAAAGCACAGACAGATGAACATCAGATACAAGTGTTTCATGGACAACGGAATATTTCAGTTTGACAAATGTTGAAACGTAAGTCAGTACCAAATGTTAGAGTAGAATGAGTAAAATAGTCCTCTGAAGAAATTTATAAGCATGCAATGGCCAGGTGTCCAAATTTCTCCACTAGGTAGTGTAAGTAATAACTGGTCTGGAGATAGTCCCCTGTTGCGCTCTTCATCTTCAGATAATATTCTTCCCCCGACTAACCTATTTGCTTGCAACATTTCGGTAGGCGTTGTTAAGGTTCGAGGCGTATTATTATCGCCAATAGGTTCCAGAGGTTCTAGCTCTTTTAATTATTTTTAATATTGTTTTCTTTTTAAGAAAAAAAAGAACTGGCATTTTACTCACTCTCCCTGCTTGTCCTCTTAAGGGGAGGAGAAATAAAATGGAACTATTATTATTTTCATCATGGGAGACGAACGGTAATGAAATGTGTCGACCAGATCGGAAGTCGACTCTATCAGATGCTGTGGCTCTAACATGTGTTGTATGTCTCTCAACGAAAAACTGGTAACTTTTAATTTCGTCTCTCACTAATGTCCAGTGCCTTAAGGTAGCCGCGCTATCTCTGAAAACAAATAATTATTATCGACTCGCTCAGTTATGGGTTTCCGAAGGCTAACACATATTCTTAGAAGCAGTTAATTACTTAGGAACTGAAAGTACGTAAGCAGAACGCATTTTTTGTGTCATCTGTTCATGTTTCCTTCAATTAAGGTCGTCTCCAAAACAGATGCAAGAAGAGACGCACCTGATTTGGTGCGAATCACAACTTTTATTAGTAGTTTTGCAATTATATTAAGTTGGTCAACGAGGTTGTTTTTAGTGTGTAATTTCGGTTTATTTTCAATCTGTTCTTGAAGTTTTCTTCTTAAAGCTATATTGTTTCTTTGACTAGGAATGTTTAATAATACTAATGTCAAAATTTTCTCCAAACCTAGTCAGAAGTAGTATAATTCAAATACGTTGTTATTCATGTTTTTAAATATATAACGTTTAAAATGATTTTCTAAAATTATCCTAAATTTTCGTTGTTATATACTTGTGCAAAGCTGTTTTGTAGTTAGATATATAGGTCATTATTTTCATTTCTTAACATCAAAAGGGAGTAAAGAGGTTATATTGAGATCACATACCCCAATGGCGACCTACAATGTTGTAAGTACTTTAAGTCCCGGGCTTCATAGTTTCATTGTAGGGTATGTCATCTCAATATAATTTGAGATCTCCTTGTGGTTTACCGGGAAACATGCGAATCAGTTGGAGAATTCAATCTCCTACCGGCATGTTGCCATGGTAGCTCAGTGGTTAGAGCAATCGGACGGAGACCGGGAGATCCGTGGTTCAAATCCCGGCTATGGCATTGAATTTTTCAGTCGTCTGATTCTACCTTTCCAAACTTGTCCAACACACGGCTTGTGTGGAAGAACAATTAATTCTATTCCCAGAATATTCAAATAAGCGTTTTATCTGTCATGTAAATATCTTTAATATATGGTGTATTAATCAAAATCGTTAGAGCCATTTTTAGAAAATAATTTCTTTTTTAAATGTTTCATGTGAAACGTAGTTTGACGTGGGACGATTTTCTTGAAAATTTTCGCGCCACATCTTTGGAAGGTACTGAACTTGAATACCAATTTCTTGTACTTATTCACTTTTCGTTTTTCAATTGTTGTTCACAGACATAAACACATGCACATGCGACATTTTTCTAAAAAAATCTTTTTTGGATTCATGAGACTTCAAAACATGTATTTTCGTTGAAATATCGATATCGAATTTTTGGGTGGAAAAACGTGGTAGAGAAAGTAAACATCCCCAAACGGGAAAGGGGTTATAAACTATAAAACTATGCTTGTATATTTTGTTCAAAGGAGCAAACATTTTAGACTTGGCAATCTATGGTCACAAAACTCAAGTGCATTTTACTTCCCGTGCTTAACCTCGGACTCTCTTTATTACCTTCTCCTTTATTGTATGCATTTGTGTATATTAAAAAAAATATGTTTGCAAGTAGCACGAAGCACACCAAGACACATGACAGAGATGCTTTATTAGCTAATAGATTAAGGCCAAGCTGTAGAACTAGATGAAATAAACAGTTTCTTTTATTTCCTTAGATGTTTAAATTACCATGCCAAAGGCCAATGCTTTGTGTTTCGCTAGGCCTGTTACATAACATAGAGCAGCGGTGGCAAAAACAGGACTCACGAGGCAGTGTGACTCGCAGGCGCCACTCCTTTTCTAGTTGTCTATTCATTCGTTTTATGGTGCTGAGTGGCGTAGTGCGTGTTGCATATTTGATGACTCGAGGGAGAAAGGCGTTTTTGCCACCGTTGACAGAGGAGTAACGTTTACGGACGCTGCGTACTTTGCTATAGAGCTGTTTATTTACTGAATATGGAACTTCTTGAACCAAAGATTACTTCTGAAAGGCTAGATATTGTCTATAAGCTGCTTGAAATCTCTGTATAAACTGTTTTATTTCCAAATTATATGTTAATTTTATCTGTATTTCTGGCTTCACTTCTGTGACGCGTTGCGAGTTGCTCTGTAGATTAACTGTAAGACATTTCGGTTCAAATACCCTATCGCATTCTTTGGCTGATGATTCTATTTCAGAAGCTATTCCTAAACAAATCACAGACATCACCGAAGGAATTACGAACATTCAAAGCAGTTTGCAGTTTATATTCAAGAGATGTCTCGATCGGTGCATGCACGTGTTGTTTAATTAATTGGATGCCTTTGAATTTGCTCACATAGATGCAGTGTCTAGTGGACGACTCTCAACCGCATATCTACAGCATTGCTCGTTATTTATATTGGCATTTGCTGCAGAAAATAGTACTCGGGTCTTCGAGTTTGGAAGGAAAACAGTTTTGTTTTCCTGCAGGATTCTCGTTACCTCGAATTTATCACCCTGTTCAAGATATGCCAACATCTCACGGTTCTTCCGTGGAATTTGTAACTAGGAATTTTAACACTAATGCTTTCGCTTCTTATCATTCGTTTCATTACGGAGAGCATAATAGTGATAATAAGTACAATTTGGAGTATGGAACTGTTTGAGCACTCCTGTCTTTCTAACCAACACAAGGTGATCATATATTTGATCTTAGAAATCATCAAGTGCTTCGCTAGCCTGGAAATGACAATTTGCTTTCAGAAGTGAAGCTGATATTGGGATTTCTAACAAGGGAATTGTTTTGTTTTATTGTAAAATAAGAACTTCTAAACTTTTCCCACCTATTTTAAGTCACTTTACCACTATTTTATATTATTTATACATTTTCCGATACACGAGATGATTTTTTACATGTCGTGGTTATATATCCCATCCGCCGGTCCAATTAACCAATCTAACATATTTCTGCCATAATATCTTCTACACTGAAGATGAAACGCGATAATTTCGTTGTGGACAGAAAAACTTTAAAAACTAATGGTGTTGCCAAAATTAGGACATTCACTTGCCATTGATGGTAGACAAATACCAAAATCACTGTTGACCCTGCAAGAAAGAAATGGCACCATGAACGACTTTCTGCTCGCTCTAAAACTTTCGATACACCTAAGTTTATGCCACAAAACGGCGGTTAAATATAATGGCAGCGACTTCTATGAAGAGGAAATAAATCGTTATGATAGCTTCTCACAAGCCTGTTTGTGATTTTAATGCAGCATTTTGGGCTTTGTAATGAATGAAGAGGCATTTTCGTTTTATTCTACTTTAGATTTGCAAAAATCTGGTTTTGGACTTCATGGTGTGATGACATTCACATATAATTTCAGGGCAATATTGTTTTTTCCGTAAAAATGTGGTGTTTACGTAATATTTATGAATGTAAGGAGTGAAAATAAACACTTTTCACCTTTTAAATGATGTGTAGTAAATACATAAAAATCTTTCGTAAATTGCCTCACTATATTAACAATAAAAAGAATACTGTTGGCTTTTCCACTCATATGGCAGTCTTAAATAACAAACCATTGCTACTTGATTTCAGGGTAAATATGGCATCCTCCGTTGTTTGTTTCTGGTTGCAGGAGATTCAAATCAAAATTTTACCCTTGCTTTTGAAGATAGGAATTGTTTCATAATTCAGCAATTGGTACTAATGGTACTATAAAAAGTGATGTGATTTATTTCTAACAGAGCATAAGCATAAATTAGCTCTATTGTTCGTATTTTACAATAATAATGACATTGTTTATATATAGTTTATTCGGGAAGCAGTCACAAGAACCTCATTCTGCATATACAGGGTGGATCATTTAAGTCAAAACTGTGCAACATCTCCAAAACTAAACGTTGTAGAAGGAAATGTCTTTAATAAAAATTGCTTGATATTATGAGGGAAAGCAAATGCCATTATTCGTGTTTTATTTGGGGGTATTTGGGGGCTATTGGGGTTTTGAGATTAACAGACCATTCCGCTTTTACGTCATCTCATATAGACCAATAAAGTGCTAGAAATCTCAGATATCAACCAATTGTGACCTTCTACAATGATAAAGGAGGACTCTATTATCTTTGGGCATCTATTACTTTACGATAAAGTATAACGAGCAGTATGTGCAGCGAAAACAAGCGCTAAATTTAAATATCACGTTAGCAAGATTTGGCCAAGCTACAAAACAGGAAATAAACAATTAATTCAAAGCGCTAAACCTTAGAGCAGACAGTATGCTTGGAATAAACCTCAACAATTGTCAAGTGAAAGGTTATGAACTGGGAAACCAAATATAAACAGATCAGATGGCAAATATTATAAGGATTTATTAATATATGCAGCATCACCTTTATTTTAGCGTTTTGGTTGACTTTTCTAAATATTTTTGGATTAATTTATCGTTTATTGTAAGCATTTGAAACATTATCTTGCTTTGTGGGTTTCATTAATTCATTTTATTCGTGTACTACTGAAATGCAATTTGTGAATCACTCGTAATCACAGTCAACTGCTACAGTAAAATTCTCAATAGTTTATCAATGTTGAAATAGGACAATATTGACAGTGAAGAGTCAATTGATAAAATAAGTGAATCGAAATTATATTAAAAGCCTTCACTTACATCATGATGGTAAAATATGGACGATCGTTTCGAGGCTATCAAGGCCTCATCATCAGCGGAGACCAAGATGGAGCCCATCCACACTACAAGAGAGGTCGGTACAGCAGCCTTCTGGTTCATCTTCAGCAGTTATGAAAACTACCACCTGAGGTCCTTCTAATCGTCCACATGGGTACATACATTTTGTGCTTATGGAGCAAGATTCAGTCGACTCCGCTGATGATGAGGCCTTGATAGCCTCGAAACGATCGTCCATCTTTTACCATCATGATGTAAGTGAAGGCTTTTAATATCATTTCGACTTATTTATTTTATTCATTCTCAATAGTTATTTACGTAGCTTAGGTACATGAAAGTGATTTTTTTCAGGACGAGTAAGACATTTACGGCCGAAGAGAAGCTGAGTTCAGAATATCAAACGAGAACATGGACGCAGTCATATATTTCATATGTTCATTGCAGGGCCAACATATATGTTGGCGTTGATGCATTCGTTTGGAGACGGAAAAGCGTGAAATTCCAAATAGTATGAAACAAATTACGTTATAGCACTGATGCTCTACTCTCTGTAAAATTATTGCACCTTAACTTCGACTGTTTATTGTTAGTAAACAAACCAAAAAGAAGGAAATGATATTCCCTTTGCGGAAACAGCTAAGTATTATGTGAATACACCAAGTTGAATATGCTTATGGCGTAAGCAAGATGCTGCTTATGGAGTTAAATTTGTGAAATATCTTAACAAATACCACCCCTGGTATTACTACAGATAATATCCTATGAAGTCTATGAGTAGCGTAATTTGCAGAAAGATAAGAGCTTTTATTTCTTATCAGACGGTTTCTTTTCGTTTCTCTATATATTCCTAAAAATTTTCGCATTTTAAAAGGGTACATTCAAAACAAACAAACTAGAAAGTGTCAAAACCGTTTACCATTTTTAAACATGGTGATGCGGAATTGTAAAAGCATTCCGAAAGTCCTCATCACTAGTTTGAATTCAGAGGGCACAGTCGTTGGACCGACGTGACTAGAATTGGTTGCCTCATACATTTCAATCATTTTAAGTTTGCACCTCTCCATTGGTTTCTTTTTGCTTTACGGACCATTTGTGGTTCATTCTTTGTTCTTTTGCTCCGTAAATCCAATATGCTAGCATAACGTGGATCATTTCACAATGCGGGACCTGATTTACTATCTGCATTCCAGATATCGCTTGCGTGATCATAATCGATTGTGGGTATCAATTCAGATTCGTAGTGCAAGGGCTGGAATGTGTTTGAACAAGCTAAAGCTCATGATCCTTTCTTTAAATTTCGAAATATTGAATATTCAGTGTATTTTACAAAGAGCAGGCGAGAACTTTCTACATTATAATTAGGTACATCCAATGACTTTAATAAAATTATTAAAATATGTATATATCGCTATTAAAATATTAAATACTGTGACTTAAAGCATTATACCGGCTGCGCCATTTAATTGGGATTGTACAATATCTTCAAAACTAAGCGTTGTAGAAAGAAATGTGTCTGATAAAAGTTACTTGATGTTTTGGGGAAAGTAAATGACATTAACCTTGTTTTGTTTGGACGAGGTTATGATGGTCATTTTAGGATCAATTTAATTCTTTCAAATTGGAACCTAACATTTTGTATGCTGTTTTCTCATTAGAAAATGGTTTATAAAAAGCTGTTTATTTTGTGATGAGGAATAAGTAAACAAAATAAAAAATGTTGGTTCCCAATTGCGAAAACTAACTTGATCTCAAATGACCATCCGTGGATGGTCTAACCATTCATTGCGCTCTTGGTACACAGCCATTCTGGGTTTTCCTTGTTATTCACGTTGGTGTAAGAACAATTGCAAAGTGCTTTATGCAAATGTTGTTTAGTTTTTTATGAGGAGTGTGAAAGCAACATAAAAATGGTAGGTTCCCATTTTAAAAAGTAGCCCCCAAATACCCCCAAATAAAACACGAATAATGACATTTACTTTCCCTCATGATATCAAGCAGCTTTTATTAAAGACATTTCCTTCTACAACGCTTAGTTTTGGAGATATTGTACAGTCTCAACTTAAATGATCCAGCCTGTGTATGCAGAATGATTCGAAACAATTTTACTGCTGTGAAACACTGTAAATCACAGTTGAAACATGTAATATCACGGTTGGGACCCGAACCACGGTTCTTCAGCGTATAGTGCTGAAGCTTTACTGCTGAGCCACCATAACGATGCCTCCGAAAGAGCACTGAGCTTTACTTATCTGATGCATATACCCTGAGAGAAGTTCAATGTGCATTCGGAAATTCGTTGTTCGAATACTGGTCGTGTAACCTACATAGTAGGTAGAGAAGGTATTGCATTTCACTCAAATAATTGATATCGAGATTTTACCGGAAATACATGTTTTCAGGCCCCCTGAATAAAAAAAACATTTTTTAGAGAAAGGCTGGTGTGTGTGTGTGTGTGTGTGTGTGTGTGTGTGTGTGTGTGTGTGTGTGTGTGTGTCTATGAACAGTATAACTAAAAACGAAAAGTGGGATTTAAGTTCAGTATCTTCCAAAGATACGATACAAAGATTTTCAAGAAAATCCCGACCCCTACTACCTTTATATGGAACATTTTTCGAAAATTTTTATTTTCTAAAAATAATTGTGAATTATTACTCTGTAATTCTGTGAAGTCATCTTCATCCTGAATACAACTTATAAAGTGTAAGGAATAGACAAAATCTTGCTGCAAAAAGGTGTAGACCCCTTAAAGTCCACTATTTATGTAAAATAAAGGTATTTGTGACGTCAACCATTTTTGAGATATTCTTCGTTATTGGTTTGCATTTTGAAATACTTATGTTTTTTCAAGTGCTAAATCGCTGTTTGTTCTTTTCTCGCGGTCATCCAAAGAGCATGGAATTTCAAAATATGTAACGACCCGCTTTTTAAACATCTGACTATCGCATTAACATATCCTTCTTATACTTACAGCGAAACGTGTAATGAACTTATATCTCGATTAACAAGAAGTAAATAGAGGAATAGAGTTTTGTAAGAATAGTTTGTAGAAGAGTGAGTAGAGAAGGCATGTGAAGGCAACACATTATATTTTTTAATTGCAGGTTCTTTAATGGGAGGAAGAGGTTGGTGCTATAGTTGAGTTTTAAACTCTCTTACCTTAGTTCATTACCGTTTGAAGCTTTTTGCTTTGTAGAACTGAATAGCATAGTTATTTTCCTCAAAGATGCATGAAGCAACTTTGATTTGTCTTTCACAACATTTCTCGACATACACAGATATCAAGAATATTTTCTTCTCCCATTACTAACATTTGTCCGAATCTTCATATTATCTTGCTCTTTTAAATTCGCGCAATTCTCAGGTTATTATGTATGGTTTTATTATCTGACTTCGGTCTATTTACAAATACCTTCCTTTCTATTTCTTTCTTTGTTTCTGCTTGTTCTACGGAATGGCATGTAAACAGATAAACATTTAAATGGAAAAAAAGTGATTTTTCTCACTTTATATTTGTATAATTTCAAACTCCAATCTCATAGTATACTTAAACATTTCCTTTCTTCTCCTGAGAATGCCCTACTACCTTTAGCTGTGATATATCTCTCCAGTGCAGCTATTTGGGTATTACAATTCTCTACTCGTATTTGTAGATCGTATAGTTTTAAGCTACTTGTACACGATCAAATTTTTGTAAAATTCAATACTTTACAAGGCTTTTCAAGAGTTGTCACAACTTCACAACTTTTCTTGTCAAAGTGCTTTAAGTCTTTGAAAGCCTTGAAAGCAAATACGGACATGCTCTTAACGGTCAAACATTTGACAATGATTTGATGCCTTTGGCCAATGAAATTTGCGTATTCACAGTGCATCACGAAATCTGCAACATGACTGAAAGCGAAAAGTAAATGAAAATGGCTACCCGGCCAGGGTATGCCGTAGGCGAACTGATTAGGTATACATAAGCTGGCCATGTCTGTACGTCGAGGTCTTCGTGGATTACCACAAGATGAAGGCATATGAAGATATAATTGTCAGGCACATTTCCGAACTAAGCATACATTAATCAATGCTATATAGTGTGGTTAACCTAGCGGTTGGTGTTATTTTCATTGTATTCCACACTCATGTGATTTAATTGAATATAATACGTGAAAGTGCTACAAATATTAGTAAAGAACAGTATTTCATTGCGAATTGTTATACTGTGACGCAAATACTAAATTGTTTGCCCATGATAAATCATCAATGTGTTTTGAAGGGTTTCAGTTTGGCAAAGAGACAACTTGTAAATACACATTTTTGACATTGTCAAGTCTTGCCAGGTCTTGTCAAGTCTTTTCCGATCTTCTCACATATTGAAAGATATTTTACAATTTTGCTTGTAAACTCTTGAAATGAAAAAAAAGTTTGATCGTGTACAAGGGGCTTTAGGGCTGCTGTATCCCGCAACAAAAGATAGGTAACGTCATTCATCCCCTCTCCAATACCACGGTGAGGTATAGATCACTCATGTCTGTAATTGTTCGCATCACAGTCTGCGCGTGGACTTTAAAGGAGAACCTAAACCCTGCCTTCTCTTCTACGCTTTCTTTCCCAATTGTTTACCCCGGAGTTTTGGATTGTGTTTATTTTTGACCAATGTGTAAAATTAATCAAATTTAAAGATAATTGTTCGAATTACTGTATTTCTCTCTACCCCTCTTATAGTTACCATGAAGTTAAAACGAGATATTTAAAGCAGTTTAGCAAAATTTACTTCCTATTTTTATTTATTTATCTTTAATATACTAATCTAATTTGAGAGTATGCTGCGCTTAGTCGCACAGATGCCTTTAATGCCTACAGTTGCAGCATAAAGAAACATAACTTTCGCGGTATTTCCAAATGGGCAGTTCCGGTAGCCAAAAGGTGATACTTAGTTCCTGGTTTTTGTTCGCGAGCAAAATTCTTGGTTTTTGTGACATTGATCGGTGGAGGGGAGTTGAAAGGAGCTGCAGTGGAAGCAATCTTATTTGGTGCCGGTAGGGAATGCGGTGCGGCGAGGTTCTTTGGCCAGAATAGTCCCTGCCTCAGGAAAGTGGATCCTGCAGATATCTCAATTGTGTGAGATCGGCATTCCGTACAGTCACTACAAAGCTATTTTATTGCCGAGGCTGTATCCTGTGTTGTAAATAACGTAAATACTGTATTCGGTAAATATTGACCACGACTCCAAGTTCTTTGTAACCGCTATCATTTGAGATTTCTGAATTTAACTTTGAAAACAATTAATTTATGTTTTAAGAGAAAGTTTAAAAGAATTTCCGGAATACGTATAATATTTTTAATTCAGTTAAAATTCTACAAAAAAATAATTATAGCCAACAATGGAAAAGGTTTTTTTTATATGCTTAAAAAATTATCGAGAAAAACAAAATATAATGAAAGCAATGGCTGCAAAAATTGTAATACTCGTTTATAAAACTATACTTACGTTTAAAAAACCAGAACATTCCAGATATCTCTACGTGTTATTTTCATGCCAGTATTTCAAACGTAGATTTTAGATAAAATATGTAGAACATTTCTGATAAAATAAAATAACAATGAGAATATTTCCATGTAACGGTTAGATTGGTGCAAGAGGAATTTTGTGAAAAAGCTTCGTATTACATACTTGGAAAATGATGAGTTGAAATATGATATATTTGACTTCTCATTTTAATTATTCTATTCCAAACTACTTTTTAGACGCACAGCTTTTTATAAACTTTTGCGACTCGGCAGACCTCAAATCCTGTATTTTGGATAAAATCTCAATTTGGAATTTTATTTAAAAAAACAGCCTCTCCTTTAACTACGTGGTACATAAAGAAAAATACAGCAAAATGCTTAATTTTCGGAGACGTTTTTAGAAATATGGTGAAGTTTAAATATGTCAATGACCATTTACTTTTATCTCTCTTGTTTTTTAAGTTTAATTGATGACAATTTTTTTAAAATAATAAGTTACTTCTAAGATTGAAGGGGAAATAGGGTTCACAAGCCTTGCGGAATTACCATAAAATAATTTAATATAATAAACAAGGTCCAAAAGTAATCATATCCGGAATACAACAATGAATAGTCTATGCACATTGACGTGCTGAAAAGCAAATACGCATAAGGAATAAATAAATAAATAAGCAGATAATTGTCTTTAAAATACTGCTATTTCAACACCAATTGCTTAAATGCAAATTTGTTCATTTAGGAAACCTAATCGAAAACAGTATACTAATAAATAAAATAAATAATTGGCTCAGAAGTACGATACGACTGGCTCTGTGTTCGGGTGGTTAGTGTGCTAGCCTTTAAATCCAGAGGTTTGATTCCCCTGAAGTGTGCGAAAGTTTCCTTAGTCAGGATTATTCTCCATCTTCCATAGAGTCTGGAATAATGAATGAATGTATGAAGTATGTGTGTGTGAATGTAATATACCCAAGTAAAATTTCCCAACTGTAAAAGAAGTGAACATCATTGCTAATGAGCAATTGCTCCAAAGGTAAGAAGGCGCCGATATGACCTGAGATGCACGATACATTAAGATGTCAATGCTCACGAAATAGTCATAACCAAGCTATTCATCAGTAATATTTTCATGACGCAGAGAGAAGAGGAAACGAATAATCTGTTATTGGGAAGGGTCATTAGAGCTCTCCCCTTTTTTCTTTCTTGCAATTAGAGCTTACTACATTATGCTTAAGATGCTTAAGGATCATACGAGTTCTCCACAATGTTGTATCTCCATTTATTGTATTAAGATGAAATTAAACAACATTTACACTCTCGATTAAACCTCCATAGTTATAACCTACGTGCTCCTTTAAATCCTTTAGGATTATAATTATTAAAAGTTGCGCTTATCTAACACTTTAAATGAACTGGAATCTCAAAAAAATGGCTTTTTAATGTTTTGTTTTAAAATTAAAATTGCAAAGTTTTATGGAAGCTTCCTCATTTAGAATGGTATATAAATGTAAGTTACACTTTGTTAAAATACTCAAATGTTTACATAATTCCACGTGGATGTGGCTTGGATGCAAATGCTGAAACTTTTGAAAATCATTTTGCATATGTTTATTAATTTTTTCTCAGCTTCTAAGGATGGAATTCGAATATGTTTCCAAAAGCATAATGTGCAGTTGTACATACATTTTGCAAAATGAATAATTATAAAATTAGATAAGACGTTATGTAAACATTTGCATAAACAAAACAAAATGTAATATTGATGTGACTTCACAAAATCCCTTGTGCAAACATAGCTAGCCATATATATTAAGCACAAGCTTAAATGTACCATTGTATTTTTCCCAGCAGTTTCTGAAAAAGGAGCATAAAAGTCATTAAATGAAGATAGATTCAGATAAAGTTAGATTTGGAACACGCCAAAATTACAAAAATATCAAGAATTCATGTTGTTGGCTTTCAGTTTTAAATTGGACCTTGGTGCATTAGAAATATTATACAAATCATTTAAAGCTCTTCTGGTCTTCTAACAGCCCTTTCAGGAAGCCATTTTAAAGCAGCTCTTTATTATCTAGATGGATTAGTTTCAACTTTATATATTATTTAGTTACAGTTTATTTAAATTGTTGTTACAGGAAACTTTTCAAAGCACTATTTTCCTCTGTTAAGCTGAAAACTCGGTTGAAAAAATTTGGTGCGCTATATTCATATGAACTTTTCTATCCACTACAATTTATTTGTATATCTCTTCTATAAAATATTCTTATAAAAGTTTATTTTTGTATCCACTTCACCTTAATTGAGACAAAACGTTTGCAGATAGCTTTTATTACACACTTCGTCATACAGGAGAATACAGGAGGTTGAAGCGATAGTCAAGTCCTTAAAAACTGGGCCGCTATACTCTGGCTTTTAAATTCCAATTTCCGCGATATCACCAGAAGCCAAACAATGATGACCAGGGATTGATACATTTAAGATCAACAAACATATCTGAAATTATTAATGTCAATTTTAAATAAAATAGGGTCTACATTTGTTTTGTGGTAAGCTTTCTTGACCATATCTTATGGACTGCCAATTATATAAAATCCTCTTCATTAATTCACAGTGAAGAGGACTTACAGACAATGCACTGAACATTCAAGATGTGCGTTTTATTATTATTCAATTATCTTAAACCTCTGGCATTTTAATCAAATTTGTTAGAGCCATTTTTGAGTGAACCAAAAATAATAAAAAAATGTTCAATGTAAAAGGTAGTTTGAGGAGAAATTTTTTCTTGAAATCTCCATTTCGTATATTTGGAAGATGGTTACGAAGTTTAGTATTTATACAGAATTTTGTTTTTGAGTTCTGCTGTGCTTACACGCGCGCGCGCGCGCGCGCACACACACACACACACACACACACACACACACACACACACACACAGGACACGGACCTTTACTTAAAACATTTATTTGTTTGTGTTCAGGGGACCTCAAAACATGCCATTGTGGTGAAATTCCATGTAGAATTTTTGGGGTGAAACACGATACTGCTCTGCCTATTTCAGGTATATGGTACGGAAAACAGAAGTTGTATATTTAGGTAACAAAATGCACATGCACTCCACTCAGCAAAGAGAAGAATCGATCAGTATTATAGCAGATTTTATCTTCGCATTATTTCAACACTTTAAGATTAATGAAGCATCTAACAGCACTACTCTTCATTTCTTTGGTTTCCTACTTCATTATCATTAGGTGCTTGACAGCAGGGTGAGAGGCTACGAACATTGCACTTTTCAAAGAGTTTCTGGAGGTTGTTAGTGGAAGTGGCTTCGTGGATGTCCGAACGGCGGAAAGAGGATTTTTCTGTTATTTAATAAATAGTATTTATGAGTGTGACGGATAGCATTTTAATTTAGTGCGAGAGGTAAGTTAGTCAAGTGATTAGTCATGCGCACGAAGCCGAGTGCGGTTCATTAAATGTGGCGTCATGCAACGCAAAGGGAAATATTTCTGTTGAGGTCCTTAGGCTGCATTGTACCTCACGGTCTTCAAGTGTTGCGGAAAAGAAGAAAACATATTTTTGCTTTAGAAGCACAGACTAACTGCAGCAATAACAGTCATGATAATGGAGGTAAATAAAAGTGGAAAAAAATAATCAATAGAAAGCTTCTAAAAATCTTCGATGAAATGTTGCTTGAACAGAAAAGGAAGATCCTGACAGATAATAGTTTTACTTTAAAATTTATATAATAAAAATAGATTGCAATTTAGATACACCTAATCCACTATGAGAAAGTCTTTCATCGAGTTATGCTGTATTTGGCACAGAAGCGACTATCAAAAACCATTAATTAAAATATCTAAAGTTTATACAAAGACACAAGAATTGTATATAAATTATAATTTATATGCTCACCAGAAGTTTTCTTAAAACTAGGGAGTGTTACAAACACTACTTAACATTAACTAGACGATTGAATAAGAGAATGGAAATACACAGATCCGTCCCCTGGTGTAAAACTTAATAACAGCTATGAGAAATATTTACAGATTGCACTATATAAGCTCTTATCACTAAGTCTGCAATATAATACGAATACTTCAAAACAAACAACCAAAACTGTGGTATCCTTATGAAATAAAATTGGTTTGGATAACCATGTGTTGGAGTACGCATCAGATTTTTGCTGTTTGGGAAATCATAGAACATAAGAGGAAGATAAAGCTTCAATGGCAAAAATTAAGAGTTACCAGAAGATTATTAGAAGAACATTAAGTAAATGTGCGATGAAAGAGCCGCATATAAAATTGTACTAATTTATGGCCGTTAAAGATACCTATCTGTTAAATTTCAAAAATCTACAATTTAGGTGGATTTATTTGATATCTTGATACAGTAATAGGGATTTGTATATACCTAATATGTAAACGAATTTTCATGTATATTTCTAAATTAGCTCCAAGGATTTTTACTGTTTTCAAAAATTTACCACATGAAGCAAATATTTTTTGAAAAAACTATTGGTTTATGGTTAAATCTTTTAATAATATATAAATAAACTGTAGAGATGAATTTTAATTATCTTATTAGATTGGGAGAGAACAAATTTTAAACACGAGAATTCAATGTTTTGTTTAAAAACGTATACAATATGAACATTATTGTTTAATAACATCACAACTAAGCATGTTAACAACAACTTAACTCTCATTGTTTGTCCGGTTACTTACAAGGAAGTATACAAGGTTTCATTGATTTATACCAAAAACTGTCTTGTGGAACAATTCTTTTTACTTTCTCTACTACTCTACTACGTATAGTAAGTAGGGGAAGTATTGCATTCCACCCAAAAATTCGATATCGTGATTTCACCGGAAATACATGTTTTGTGGCCTCCTGAATCAAAAAAAAAAGTATTTTTGGAAACATGTTCGTGTGTGTGTGCCTGTGTGTCTGTCTGTGAACAGCATAACTCAGAAATGAACAGTTGGATAAACACCAAACTTGGTATTTAGGTCCAGTATCTTCCAAAGACGTGACACGAAGGTTTTCAAGAAAATCCCCACACCCCAGATTACCCTTTACATAGAACATTTTTCGAAAATTTTAATTTTTTGAAAAATGGCTATCGATTTTGATTAAAATAACATATATTTAAGATACCTTCATGGCAAATAAAATGTATATCTTGAATTTTCTGGAAATGTCTCCAAAAGTATTCTTCATTGTGAACGACTTTTGCATAACTGGTAAACCATAAGAGATAGACAAAATTTTACTACGCAAAAATGTAGATCGCATTAAAATACATAATTTATGTCATATACATGTTTTTTTTGTTGAGTGAACCATTTTCGAGATAATGCTTGTTATTCCCTTAAATTTTCCAAAAATTTATATTTTTTCTCAAATGGGAATTCCTTATTCATTTTTTTTGTCATGGTAATGGAAAGAGAATGGAATACTCCACATAGCAGCCAGCTCTTTAAGAAAACGTTGCTCTGTACAATATAGCTGTGCACATTTATAGAAAAAAGAGAATTAACTTGAAATATGTGTTTGGAGTTTTACTTACTGATAATTTCAGTGTATATTTTCTATCATTAGATTAGGCCTATTGGTCTTTTTACTTTTAGTCTTCTGTTGGCGCAATTAGATGTAGGATTTGCTGATATCTGCAGTGTAAAAAATTGATGTGTGGTAGAAATGAGTTTTAGAATCTCTTGTGGCTACTCCGAGGATTGTAGAAACCTTCGGATTCCCTAGATCACTATGAAGACTGGTGTTGCGAATTTACCAAGGTGCATCAGTTATAATTTGGAGAAAACTGTTCTGTATACAGTTCGTGTTCTGGATTTGTGATGATAAAGCAGAACCCCAGGTTGCACAGCCATACTATTATATAGGACAGATGAAGGAATCGTATAAAAACCTTTTGCACTGTAAAGCAAGTGGCGATTTCCTTATTGTGATGGGCTTTAGGAGATGAATACGATACCTAATTGGTGATGTGGTCATTACATGTGCATCTATCTAAAATTAAGCCGATATATCCAACAGTTTCTGATGGTGATATTATTGCGTCTTTTAGTTTAACAGAATGGTCATTGATGTTTCTCTTGTATCTGAACTTGACTAATTTTGATTCTCCAACGTTTGCACCATACGTTGATTTTTCACAGGGAGTGTTACGCTGTCTGGTTGTTGATTCACGGGTGCCTTTGCACAGAGTTGCAATGTCATCTGCATAATATGCAACAGTCAAGTTTTCGTGTGTTAGAAAGTCAGATGTATATATGGTGTATAGAAGTGGTCCAGGAACACTTTCCTGTGGTACAATAGATTTAATTGCGCGTGGAACAATTTGAATAAGTAAACGTGCCGAGAAATTAAAATCCGAGAAAAGAGAGTTTAAAAATTATAACGCTAGAACATCACTGTGTCTGATTTAATGTAATCTAAAACGCATTTAATGTATATACAGGCTCTCCTTTATCTTTCTCTTCAACTAATTTAGTATTTAAAGATTCCTTAAGCCTTTCTTGACGGCTTGTTCACTTTTATATAAGCTAAACGTATAATTTTTACCTAATTTGTATAGGAATTTAAATTTACAGGGAGATATTTAAACTACTTTATGACATGCTTTAAAACGTTCTACACTTATAAAACCTACGTGGATCTAAAGCATAAGTTTTGTAGTGTTTGAAAACATTAAAATCCATATTTATGATTTTGACAATGTTTACAATCTGTTGTACAGATCAGAGTGTTGGACACCGGGGAAGAAAGAGAAACTTCAAACAGAAGCATTAGAAATTAAGTTTTTAAGATCAGTTACAAATTGTACGATACTAAATAAAATTAGAAATGACGTTATAAGAGAAGAACTAGGTATACCCCCAAAAAATCTTAAATACAAATATAGAAATATTAGAAGTCTAAGGCAAAGATGCGAAACCGAATTAGGCCCAGAATCTAATCCTGGTTGAATAGAAGAAGGACGAATGGGTAAAAGAAAACAACGATAAGATAAATGTGTAAAATAGTATAATCCATTTTCAGTACAGTTTTAGGCATATTAGCAACGAATTTGTTCTACCAAATGCACATAAAATAATTTTGTAAATTGTGATTTTGTACACTCTTTTTGCATATTAAAAATTAGGCATTTCTTACAGTAAACATTTTTAAAGCAAAGAGTATTTTCTAGAGTCACGGTATAAGTTCTCCGGATAAGGAATGTGCCCAAAATAAGAAGAAAACTATTACAGCTAACGAAGTGCTATTTAGATAATTGATATTCGAAATATATACATGAATCTGACATTTTAAGGACGATTACTACTTAAGTTTAAAAAACATATGAATTAAAACGCACCGTTTTCTAATTAGCATATTTTGTTTTAGTGTTTATCACTAGCATAAGCGTACAATTTTAATACAAAAAGTGTATCACTTTATTCAGGGAAAAGTATAAAATTTGTAGTGTTGTATCTTTGATTACTCAGAATATATGCGGTTTATTGAATATATAAGAGTACACATAAGTGAAAAATCTAAATTTTTCAGTTTTTATAAAATGTTTTCAAAATTTTCCCACACGCTGTTCTACTAAAGTTAGAAGTGTATTTAAAATTTATTTGATATTCTAAATGTGTTTTTAGGAAAATATTTATATTACTTTTATTATGCTAATTAATCAAGTGTTAAACACGATACGAAATCGTAATTTTGAAAAAATAGAAACACTGTCACATTACTGAAGTATGATAATACAAAACTGGGACGTAGATTTTTTTCATTTTTCTAGTTGGTTTAGAAAAAAATTAAACCTTTAAATGTTTGTAATAGCTTATCCTCAGTGGTCGAATTAATTATGTCAACTTAAACCTGTATCAAAAAGCATATGTCAGTTTTTAAAGTGCATTCTCTCTGAGTTTATGCTAAAAATTTGAACAAGATTGGTTACAAACTAAATCGTATGGAAAAATTAAAGTAGAACAAAAGACATAAGTAAATAGAGACCATTAGGCCATGTGCTCTTGGGCATTTAAATTGTCACATGTTGAAGTTTAGGGCTTTGAGAGCAAAAGCCATAACATGTTATTGAGGCTAAAGCTTCAAACCATTTTTAGATATAAAAAGTAATTTTTGAAAAAATTTAAAACGTTGAGCTAATTTCAGCTATAGGTACTCTTAAGCCATTTAAACACATAAAAATCTTACTTACATCAAATGAATGCCTTTTGAATTTTATTTGTACTCACTTTTACATATGTTAAAAAACCTTGGATGTTTTATTTTTTTCTCTAGTTTCAAGCTCATTACTCATATTCAATCAAATCAGAACGTAACTAATGAGTAATTTGTGGAAAGTATAAAAATGGATCATACTTGCTAAGCTAACTTTTGACTGAGATTATCTCGAAGCAATTCCTAAGCGCATGCTCCCTTTAAAAGTTACAAGGCTGTAGGTTTCCATGACTGCGTAGGATAATACATGAAATAAGATTATATTTATGAGTTTGTTAAATTTTCAAAGAGTTAACATGTCTTAGGTTTGTCGTATGTTTTAGATTTTTTGACAAAGAAAGTGCATATTTTCCAAAAAAAATTCTTTTCATTGGGAATTAATTTTAAAGTCGTAAGCGATGGAC
Organism: Deroplatys truncata; assembly: GCA_030765065.1. Taxonomy (NCBI): domain Eukaryota; kingdom Metazoa; phylum Arthropoda; class Insecta; order Mantodea; family Mantidae; genus Deroplatys; species Deroplatys truncata. The sequence continues at coordinate 100,569,633 of CM060980.1, forward strand.
GAAAATTACTAAAGAGAGAATTTTTTCTCCTGGCATTAGCACCTTCCGAGATACTCCCTGTTGTATACTTACAAATTCGCATGTCTTCTGGTGAAACACTTTTTTACTTTTCCTTCGCACGAGCTCGTTGCTAACAAAAGCTATTTGTAAAATAAACGGCCTAAAGTTGTTTCTGCTTTTTGCCTGTGGCTTTATTTGAAAGTATATTATGAAACATTTCATCGTGAATAATGTAACGAGAAAGAGTTACATTTTCTGTACTGTATAATATGTTACAGATAAATGTCCATTTTGTAGTTGGACCTTTTTACTTTCTCTACTACGTATAGTAAGTAGGGGAAGTATTGCATTCCACCCAAAAATTCGATACCGAGATTTCACCGGAAATACATGTTTTGAGACCTCCTGAATCCAAAAAAAGCATTTTTGGAAACATGTCCGTGTGTGTGTCTGTGTGTGTGTCTGTGTGTCTGTGTGTGTGTCTGTGTGTGTGTGTGTGTCTGTGAACAGCATAACTCAAAAACGAACAGTCGGATAAGCACCAAACTTGGTATTTAGGTTCAGTATCTTCCAGAGATGCGACACGAAGGTTTTCAAGAAAATCCCCCCACCCCAGACTACCCTTTACATGGAAGATTTTTCGAAAATTTTAATTTTCTCAAAAATGGCTCTAACGATTTTGATGAAAATATCATATGTTTAAGATAATGTCATGAGAAATGAAATGTATATCTCGAATTTTCTGGGAATGTCTCCAAAAGTATTCTTCATTGTGAACGACTTTTGCATAACTGGTAAACCATAAGAGATAGACAAAATTTTACTACACAAAAAATGTAGATCGCGTTAAAATACACAACTTATGTCATATACATTTCTTTTGTTGAGTGAACCGTTTTCGAGATATTGCTTGTTATTCCCTTAAATTTTCCAATACTTATACTTTTTCTCACATTCGTTATTCATTTTTTTTATGTCCTGGACATGCAAAGAGAATGGAATGCGCCACATAGCAACCAGCGTTAAAATATTTGACTATCGCTTAAAAGCTACCATATTTCCCTTGCATCTACAAGAAAATTACCAATAAGATTGACATCTCGATATCTCGATTAACATGAACCATATGGAGAATAAGCGTTTGTAAAATTAGATTGTACAAGAGTAGAGAAAGTCATGTGAGTGTAACACATCAGATTTTTTATTTAGTGTTGATAAAAATGTCGAATCATGGCTTTTAAGTTAGCTTATTGCCTTAAGTTGATACCTTACATTAAAGAAACAATTAAAATATGTCTCTGAGTGGAGAAAAGAATTACATATGTAAAGCATAGGGAGGAATAGTGGCTAAAACATTCTTGAGGATTAATTAAGGTTTCTAGTAAAAGCCCTAGAAAATAAACAGGAAGTGAATAAACTACCCAGAGGTTTTGCAAGATCGAAAGTGGTGTTCAAATACCTGCTCAAGGATGAATTATGAGAACCATCATGTTTCAGATCGAATAAGTCATCCAGGTCACAAATTTTATATCAGATTAAAATTATTCATTGTTTTCAATAAGATTAATGTTGAATATGCCTATCTTGACAGGAAAGGAAAGCGAAACTTTTACTGAGAAAAGTCATACTAAATCTGATTTCATACCAATAAATTATATAAAGCTCCTTGAAGATAATATTGACCTCTCTCCAGTTCATAGGAGCAAAACTTCGGGTCCCGGAATATCTTAGGCATTCGTTGTCTCAAGAACCAATGATCAATGAAGAAAATAATTAAGATAAGGGGTGATTGTTTTGGGGAGGAGACTTAATTATAGGTCTCGGATTGGCTCAGTCAGATGTTTCACGCCTTTTGAACTTTGTGGCCACTCCTTTCAATTACTATTGGATAGTACCTTGTTTGATGTTTTCTTTTCTTTGTTTCAAGATTCATGTTCTAAGTACCAGCAAAACGTACCTATCTCGTTGCTTCGATTTTTATACAATGTGATTGCGGGTCAAGTTAGTTTATATAATGATTCTACTATTAAAAGTTACTGATTTCACTATCATTTAATAAATGTTCTATTCTGTGTTATATAACTTATTTGGTTATTATTTAACTGTTCTTTAATCCACATAATACTTGAGCAGACTGATAGCTTCATAAGTCAAAGAATGCCTTTCTGGACGTGCTGCAAGCAGAATGCCTCAATATACGAAAATATGTGATGAAGAGGAATTAGGATTTCAGAGATTATTGCATCAAAGTTGCTCAAGGAATGCAATATTCAGAAGCCTAGCTTTATTAGTTTTGTTTCACATTTTAACAATTCAAGGCCTATATAGTCATCGGTAAATCTTAAAGCGACTTCCTTGAGAAGGAGATAAGTCGTTGGTCCCATGTAGGGTTTATTCGTAGGTAAAAAAAGCTCATATTTTGAGAGAAAGTGTCATTGAACAACATTTATCAGTTATTTTGCAACCTATATGTGCTTCTTCGCCACATGGACATCAAGCGGGCGTTGAGTTAATCATTACTTCAGGCTCTGGGACGAAAATTGAGTGAGTACGAGAAGTTTCGTAAGAGGTCTTACCCCAAAGTTGGAGCGATAGACTGATTATATCCATTTCATAACAAATTATGTCCTTGAGAATGCATTACTATCAATGCATTCAGCAGTTAGTGATTTTCCAGCCAATTTTATACTTAATTTCCATGTAACAATCTAAAGAAACAAATTTTGGCTGCATAAATATCTAGTGCATGAACAAATAAATAAAATGTTCATATTTTATAACGGTCAGACTCGAATCACGCACTATTTCGCTGAGCTACCGTATCCAAGATGTTTATGGTATACGTCAGGGTAACTTGATAGAGCAGCGGCAGAGAAAACCGATGATCTGTGTTCGGGATGCAATTATTTTCAAATGTGTCAAACTTGGCCTACACGCCGCCATTGTGAAACAAAATGCACATGCATATCTCGCATAAAATAATCGACAGAAATATGCAAACTTTTTGTGACGATGGCGGTGGACAGTCAACCATACCTGATTTTGCTTGAGAAATCATTTCATACCTTCCTCATGATCCCACTACAGTCTGGATGAATTACTTTAGTCGGGCGCAACATATGGTTTAGATAAGGCACTGGGTGCGTACGCATGCGTACATATCATTTAGATACCATAAAATTTAAAAGTTTGATACATTTCCAAGTATTTGTTTCCTTTCCAGTTCCCTATTCGGAAACATTTGCTAATGATAATTCCTCTATCGTCTCTTCTACCAAATTGGCTTTCAGTTGATAATGTGTTCTGTTTGTTTACAGGTGAGATTGTGACGAGGGAGCAATTGGATCGTGAAACCAAATCATCGTACGAGATAGTGGCAGAGGCTCGAGATCAGGGCGTCCCTCCCAGGAGTACTAGGGTTGCTGTGCGCATCATGGTGACGGATGTCAATGACAACTCACCTGAGCTCGTCGACCCTCAAGAGGACGTCATTAGTGTCCGAGAGGAACAACCTCCGGGTACAGAGGTGGTGAGAGTCAGAGCGGTTGATCGCGATGATGGCAACAATGCCTCTGTCACATACTCCATCCTCAAGGGTCGCGACTCGGACGGTTATGGTGTCTTCACGGTGGACCCTGTGACAGGAGTGATCCGCACCCGGGCTGTCCTGGACCACGAGGATAGAGCGATATACCGCCTAGCTGTTGCTGCCACAGACAGTGGCAAGCCTCCTAGACAGAGGGTTCGTCTTCTGAGGGTTGAAGTTCTTGATCTGAATGATAACAGGCCAACGTTTACCAGCTCTAGTCTCGTGTTCAAGGTGAGTCAGCATCTTTGTACGCAGATTATTAACATTATACTTTGTCAAGCAGGATATTTTGATACTTTGTTTAGATTCTTAAAGATGACTTCTTGAATATGCTATATATATATGAGTCCCTCTTACCAAACACTATTAGTTATACTCAAAATCGTCATTGACCTAGGATGTATCTCGTGGCACATTGTGTCATCAGTTAGTTTGTTAAGGTTCCAAAACTTATTGATTCCCACCAAAAATAAATAAAGAAAGAATAAACATCAATATCCATTGGAAGTTAAAAAAAATAACTTAACTAATTTTTATAATTTCAATAAACAGATCAAGCCATTTGGAAATCCTACGAATATAATTATATATTTTACATAACTAATAATGGAAGTAACCCGAAAATGAAACACGCTTCCAAAGCATTTATTACATTGTGGTCATACTTTAAATGTTAGCAATTAAAATCATGTTCTTTTCAAACTCAAAAAAGTGAATACGATTTACTCCTAGCACAACAAACAGAAAGAATTGGGACTGCCTCCTGGTTCGAATGGTCCGCGTGTTAGCCTTTCAACCCAGAAGTCCCAGATTCAGCTTCGGTTAGGATGGTATAGTTTTTCATTATCAGAATTATTCTCTATCCCACCATAGAGTCTGGAAGTCTAGTGTGTTTTGTGTAAAAATGATTAAATCCAATGTTAAAAGAACGTTGAAAAAAAAAGAAACTTACAGTAGAGAACATTACTAACACCATGTTATTTCCTAAGCCAAAATCCTAAAATGTTGAAGGGGACTATACAATAGTAATCAAATAATACAGTTAAGGCGATTTTTGACTTTTTGTCAAGGAACTGCTTTAATAAAAACATTTTAAGACACAAGGAACATCGAATTCTCACACACAATTTTTGAAAAATTAAATTAAATTGAGTTTTATTTATGGATGCTCTTTAACTACTATGGTCCTTAGCATCCCATTGGGCGTGAAAGGCCAGAAATTTTGCTCAGAGGCCTCTTTACCAGGCTTGAGGTTCTTTTACATGCCATAAATCTACGATACAGGACCACTGGCTTTACTTCCCTTCCGAAGAAAGCCATGCTAAGGATTTTTACGCCCGAAAAAGTCCATCACCCTCCGCCGGGCTTGAGCTCGCGACCACAATTCTTGGGAGTATACCTACATATAGAATATTAAATGCAAATTAAGGAGAATAAAACTTTTTCTATTCGGTCAACAAATTTGGCCAGAATATTGGATGGATTTCATTATAAACTCTCATATGTATAATATGTAGTGAAATATTTTATAAATAAAATATATAACTATATATAAAATCTTGCTTCAATGAGGTTAACGAGAGATTTATTATTGCATTTGGAAAAAATGTACTGTAATATTACAGAATCTAAGATGTATTCTTTTCTTTGTCAAAAAGAAACGAAGATTCGAGTTCATGGAATTGGACAACTTGCCTAAGTATAAACATTGGTCTAATCAGGAGTTGTCTTTTCTGCTTTTGCTTCTGAAGGAGGTCAGTCAATCCGAATACTTGCAATGCTGGCATATTCAGAGGATAACTACCCATTCTATAAATTGAGCAGAGTAGCAAATACAATCTCTTCCAAAAACTAAATTTCTCGGTTTCCAAAGATGAAATCCTCAAGGGTCAAAATCACTGTAAATAACTAGACCATAATAAAAGGCAGTTCATTTAATGATTAGGATGCAGTTTATCTGACAAACACTGGACTTTGATACAAAAACTTGTCAAATTTGGGAACAATGAGAATAGTAAGACGGGATGCATCTTAAAACTTTATAAGATCATAATGGCACAACCAACATTAGTATAGATTCATAACCATAGACACTGACAAAGAATTGAGGCTGCAGAAATGAGATGGTTAAGATCCCATCGCTCTTGGACCATCAAAAAAATGAACACATCAGGATTGAAGTAAAATATTATATAATCAATATATGATAAATAATTATATAGAGGGACCATATTCCAAGAACAGCTCCAGATCAAAATATCTCCAAAAATATTTCAATACAGGCCACGAGGACGAAGAGGTTTCAGTAGACCAAGAAGACGTTGGTGTGACCAATTTTAAACTTGGAGACCGAGCAAGACAGGAGGCCTAAATCGTGATGTTAAAAAAGAAGATTGTGTATATGTTATGTTTTTGTTTGTTTTACTAATTGCAGTAATTGGTGCGGTGTGTCTTCATTATCTCAATAATGTATTTCTGTTTTATGGATGTGTATATATGATGACCTTTGGCCACCATTTCTTTTAGCTCTTTTCCTTCATCTTCGGCTGTTGCCTTTCGGCGTCGGGCCATGTCTTTTGGCTCCTGGCACAATATGCTATAGTAATATCAGCCAGTTTGAAAACGTTTGATCCTTTTTTTTATGAGAAATTAAGAAAGTGAAATATCATTGTGGTTTGCGTTACTACAGAATGACACTTAGATTTTCCATAAAAGTATCTTCTCATGTGAGATTCCCCTTCATAACCCTTCTTTTTACAATATGTAGTATTTTATTTCTCTTCATAGTGTAAAATTGTAACAGAGACGAAGTGGCATTAGTTTCTTTTATTTGGATATGATTTGGGGATGGGTTGAGAAGTCCTGGAGTTGAGTTCTTCTGCCGCGATGCTCGGCGTCAGGATGTTTTAATGAGAACTGTGAATATTTTATGGGGTCGTTGACGCAGACAAGATTGCTCGTAAAAGATATACGTCTGCTGTTCTCCGGCAGTGGCCATAAGAAGTGCTCAACAACAGCATTGTGACGTTGGCATATCATATCCTCCGCTTTTTATGGGAAACAAGACCACTGATGAAAGTTTTCAACAATGGCAACGGATATTGATTGCGGACATGCAGTCGTTTGAAAAAGAGCTGAAAAAATGGCACAGCTTGGTTTATATCTTTGCGTTTGGTAACGCTTTGTTTTTTCTGCCAGAATAAAGCTCTTAAAGTTTCCTCTGAAGACTTTAATTCCGCCTTGGTCCCATTACAGTGAAATTCAAGTTTTCTTCTTCACAGCAGAGCATAAACATTACTGTAGCAAACTGGAAGAGGAGGTATAGGCAGTATTTGAGACATTTCAGCAGACAAATTTAAATACTATTAATGTATTAAAATTATCCTTATAGAAGAGTCCAGCTTTGTCCCATTTTTACTTTCTCTACTGCGTATATTAAGTAGGAGAAGTATTATATTCCACCTGAAAATTCGATGTCAAAATTTCCCGGTGATATAAGTTTTGATGCAGCCTGAATCCAAAAAGTACCTTTAGAAAAACGACTCTTGTGTGTGTGTGGTGTGTGCGCGAACAGCATAACTGAAAAATGAAAGGTCGGATAAATACTAAACTTGGAATTTAAGTTCGGTATCTTTGAAAGATACTAAACTTAAAGAATTCCCACCTCTACCTACCCTTTATATGGAACATGTTTCAAAAGTTTTTATTTTCTAAAAGTAGCTCAAAATTTTGATTGAAATACTGCATATTAAAGATATTTACATGACAAAATGTATATGTTAAATTTTCTAAGAATACCCTATGAAGTCCTCTTCATTCGAAAGGAATTTTGTATAATCTTGTAATTATTATACAAAATTATAATGAAATTATTGTAATTTCAGAATTTCACTTCACTTTGTCCATTCCTACTCTCAGTAATGTTTTCAGCGTGTCCTGGATCGTCCTCGATCTCTTCTTCCTCTCAGCATATAGTCCAACGGTGCCTTGGGAAATCTGGTGTTTTCCATTCTTGTAAATTTTATAACAAATCTTATCTATATTCTAATATTTTCTTTTATACTGAATCGATATTCAGTTCTCCCATAATATCTCCATTTTTTATCCTCTCCATCCTCGTACATTCTTTTATACCCCTTAGGAATCTCGTTTCTGCCGATTGGATTTTGTCCAGTAGTTTTTGAGTAGGTAACCAGGCTTTACTGCCATAAATCAATGTGGGTAAAGCCATTGCTTTATAAAATTTCATTTTAGATTACTTTTTAAAGTAAATGTTCATAAAGATTCTTTGGATGGTCCCACATACTGCTTGAAACAATTTTTTTGTTGAATATCCTTGTCGTTACAAAAGCTTATGTCACATCCAAGATATTTGAAATGTTATACTTATTCTAAGATGTTTTCTAGTACAGTCTTTACTCTAACTGGATGCTTTCCTCTAAAAGCCATTATTTTCGTTTTCTTAACTGAATTTTTAAAATTATAACACATACATAAATGATTTTAAAAGATACGCAATTTTCTATAGCTGTGTTTCACTTTCTTGAGGCATTATTTGATCGCTGAGCATGACATTCGTTTAAACCGAACAGCGTCATTCGGGCATTGATATTCCCGCTATAAACTTTTGAGTTCATTCTTTACCATCCCGCAGGGGAAAATAGCAAAGCCAAGAGGGATGCACTCTGTCGGCGAAGTGTAGGAAACTGCGGTGTTTGTAGTTCACACATTCATCGACGGAGGGCGATGTGAGGACCTTGGATTGTACGTCTATATAGTGCTCGAGTTGCTGATGTTTTGGGGTGATTGGATTCAATATATTACACATAAATTGACATTTGTGCGTTTAACACAATTTATTCTCTTGAATTATTACTTGCTATATTTGCTTAATTGTAATCCACTTCCATGTTACGTTTTCCAAACACCTTTAAGAGGAGAGTTTTGAGTTTCTAACTTTAAATTTAGCTTTTAAAAATACTAATAATTAGGATTTTTTAGCATACAATGAACCCCGTTTTGCGAAGCTAAACCAACTTTATTTTTACTAACTTACATTTTTTAAAATAAGTTATTCAATTTAATCTCTTCTTTTTGGATCAGGGTATAGCTTTCTCAAAAACTAGTTACACAATTTTATAGCTACTGTAGATGAACATATGGCTATATAATCAATTTTAAAGTACAGAAATAGCCCCTGCAAAAAATATACAATTCAATTTATAAAATTTGAGTAATTGTTTGCCGTTTAGAGTAATATCTTGTAAAGTATTTGATATTGACTTAAAATTCACAGAAATAGGTGAGGTGTGTGTGTGTGTGTGTTAAATTATTTAACATAAGCATAGTATATTAGTACAGGGAGCCCAAACTATAAAAGTCAACACTGTAGACATAGCTGTGCATTCTCCCCTTAACCATTTCTATTGAAATAATCACCAACATATTAAGCAAAAGTATTTCTTTGGTTCTATTAGTTTGATACGCATTTTCTAGGCGTATAGGAAGACCTTACTATATACGTCTTCCTATCTATATAGGAAGACCTTACATTATCGTTCTAAGTAACTCAATTTAATGACAGAAATCTAGCATTTATTTATATGGTTGTTAGCATGGGGTGCTTTTCTTTCTTTTTCAATCTCTGACATTAAGTCTTTTAATAGAATATGATAGATAGTAATGTTATTCGGAATTTGTGGCACAATGTTTTAACTTGTTTGCTTCAAGACTTAGTAGGTTGGTCTCGTAGCTCAGTCGGTAGAGTATTTGCCTGCTGTACGAGGGTTCCGGGTTCGATTCCTAGCTACGGAGTGGGAGTTTTTCTCCTGTGAAGATTATTCCCTAACTTCTCCAGAGTTATGAGATATGAATGAGACTGTAAATGATCTAATGACTGAACCCCAAAGTTAACTAGAAACCCAGCGAATTCGAGAAAAGGAGAGCCCGCCGTTAAAACCATTGTAGTTAAAGGCGAAGCTCTTTAAAAAATGTTACTGAAAAATCCAATCCATATTCATATCCTAATAGAATAGAGATTTTTTCCCTGGACTAATAGCAATTTTTTTTCTCCGTAATATTATCTTTTCTGAAGAAGGAATAGAGTATCCGATATCTGATATCTTGATTCAACTTGAATATAAAATAAAAAATAACGCTTCATTAAAGCGATAACATATGCACTGTTTGTTAGTTTGCAGATTCCCAAAAGCCATTTAAATTACGGTGCTTTTCCGTTTTCCTCACTATATCCTATGAAATTTTAATCTTTCTCTTGTTACCATGCTACAATGAATTAGTTTATGCATTTCTGTCTCTTAAGTTAAATATGACGACTCAAATTAATTTTTTATAAATATACTAGCAAAAATATCCGGTTTTCATAAAACATGAATTTTCCAAATATTTGTTTATTTATACTTAAAAAAATCATAGCAATTGCAATATTGCTGATATTCAATTCTTTTAATTTTATCACCTCAACTTCGTTGTCCCCCTCAAATTTGTCCCATCCAAGGTTTTTTTAACCCCATCCCAATTTATGGGTGCATTTGCTTTATCAAACCTAAAAGAATGAAAACAACATTTATCTTTTTATTATTGAGAAAATAATATGCATAATATCCTCAACATTACTCCACCAAAACCCCATCCCGTTGGGGTATTTTTTCTTATACTATCCCTAAAATAATTACGTGATTTGTATTTTTATTTCATAAAATAATTTTCGCGATGGAAATAACTCAAAACACTTTGCGCCCCCCCTTTTAGGTTAGCACTCCCACAGAATTTATACTTTTGTTATTTTATTTAGCAAGCGTATTGAGAAAACAGGTCCATTCTCGCTGAGAGTCCTCAAAATTATTTCCCGTCTATTTTACAACCCCATTTCCGTTGGCGGGTGCAATACCATCCCCACAGTACTCTTACTGTTTTCTTAAGGATTACATGTACCAAATTTTCGAAATCGGTGCAAGGGTGTAAGAGCCTATAAGAACATACATACATGCATTGACTTTTATATATAATAAATACCGAGCGGGATGGCTCAGGCGGTAACGTTTGTGGCTCGCATTCGGAAGGTTCCAGGTTCGATCCCGGCCCCGTCTACTCTGATCCATGGTTTTTTCGGGGTTTTCCCGGTCGTCAGGCGAATGCTGGAGTGGTTTCTTTCATCCCCCGAATTTCCTGTCTCTCTATGTTCCATTAATCATCTCATTCATCCTTCAAACCGTTTGGTCTATTTCAGGATTGAAAGTGTCCGCGAATGTGTTTGGGAGCAGCGTGGCAGAGAAAAAGGGTGCTCTCTCTGCATTATTCCATCCCTCAACCTTCGGTTGCCTGCCGGGGTATAAGAACCGCCCCTTGAGGGGTTTGGACTCTGTATGGGACGGGGTCCTCGAACTACCCGTCCGATTCCGGGGCGTGTAAATCTAAATTTTAGGGACTCTGTCATTGCTGTGCCGTCACTCCTGGTTCCAGCCGCCCGGTGTCTCCCTTCAGCTCATTCCTCCCTCCAGGGGGCGCCCCCTCGTAGGGCGTCGGTACAATCTCCGATTCACTGATTAGTGCCGAATCTTCTCCGCTTCCAATATATAACAAATGCAAATTGCAATAATAATAATAATAATAATAATAATAAAAAGAATAAGAATAATAAACTCATACACTGAAGGCATTCACTGTCTTCATTGAGAACTTAGTTTAAACTACACAATAAAACTGTTGTCCCGCAACCTTTTATTTCATTAAATGTGTAAAATATCCCACAACAAGCAGTTTTAAAAGTACCTAGTTGTTTTAGCAGTTTCTTCAAAGTACAATAAAAAAGCAGAATATGGGGTTTCGATGCTATTTGTAGAATTCAAAACATTAAGTTTCGAAATTTATATTAGATAATTCTAAAATTCAATATATAGTTGTATTTTAAGTGTTTTATTTCTCAGAAGCGACCAACGTTAGAGAAAAATTGCTTCGTGTTATTTTCATTACCTTATGAAATGTAAAATCCGTTCAATAGTTTAAGCAAAATAATAATAATTAATTAAAAATTAAAATTAATAATTCAGAAATGCTTTGAGTTATAGGAATGAAATTCAGCATTATTATTATTATTATTATTTCAAGATACATGACAGTTAAAATTTCAGTTAATTGATTAGAAGTTATAAATTTCTTTGAAGGGTTTTCGTAAAAACGTAAGTAGGCTCAAGCAACAAAGAACTGATTTCTCTTCCAAGACCCATTATGAAGTACATAAGGGCCAACGCTTGTATTCCATTATAAACTTTATCCCTTCCAAGACATAAAGGTAATTCAACGTAGGAGGATACTTCGAGCGCTGCGACCTGCACGAATCTATTGTGGCTACCATCCCAGGAGGAGGGGATGAGCTGAAGGAACCACAGGAGGCTACAGGCCATGAAAGATAGTCCAGAGAGTCGCGCGGAAGTCCCTAACATTTCCAAGCTCACAGATCCGTCCTACTGCTGGAGCCGCCGAGAGAGGGAGGTGAATAACCTCCAATCAAACCAATCTCTGGTGTCCAAGGGGATTACTCTTTCCATTGAACATGCATCCGTGCCATTTGTCCGGCACAGCCATACGACGCCACGAAACTAGTAGTACACCTGAAAGATGAGAAGGAAATGAAATGAAAGCGAATGATGGAAAGGAAATCGTGGTAGAAAAGAAACCACCCCAACATTCACCTGCCGACTTCAGGGAAACCACAAGAAACGGCGGTTGACGGGAATCGAAGTAGGACCTCCCGAATGCGAGTCGCACATGTTACCGCAGCGCTACCTCGCTTGGTTCTTCCAAAAGGTTATCATCCACATTCATTGTGATGAAAGCGAGAATTTTGGTGTAAAAAGCTGGTACTGTAGAGGGCTTCAGCAATTTCAATTTGGGAAGGAGGATGCATCATTCATTATGAACTCGACCTCTTATATTAAATCCGCAGTATAACAACAAAATTCTAAGGCCTTAACAGATTCGACCCACAAAGCAAAGAGATTTATTTCATTTAGAACGAGTTTTGGTTAGAAATAATTGTAGAAGATTAAGTTTTTTGCTTTCACTAAATACCTTGAATTTAGCAGGTGACATGTTTTAATTTGAGTGGCATGTACCGTGATTCGGAGCCGGTTGTTTCAGAGGAAAAAGAATGCAATTTGGAAAGCCGTATAAACTTGGTAGCAGTAGTCGGCTGTCACGCAGCGATGTGACTAATGGCATTCCCCCTTTCTGACAGTGTCACACTTGAAATACTTTTAACTTCTCGTATCTTCTATTTGCGAAATGGGTCAACAAGCATTGCATAATATAATTTGTATGCGAGTCTAAATATTACATGTTTAATAAGTGTTTAAAAGCAATTACAAGAAGTGGATGGGTAGAACAAATGTCACCTAAGATTCATAAACCTGAATTATCAATATTTTTGACAGCAATATTCTCCATAATTGACGTTTTGGAACCAAATGTCAATTATTTTCCTCACATACATAAGGTTTGGCAATAGTTCAATTGTTAATGAAGAAAATCTTTCTAAATATTGGCAACTTCTATCTGCATATATTGTTTGAAAATTTATGAAAATTTCAATATGTTATAAACCTTAAATAGGATAAAATGTATCTATCTCAAAATATGCTGAAATAGAAAGTTTTCAAAGAACGATAAACAGTTATTAGCCGCGTGTCTCATCGCTTAATTCAGTGTCAGCCAACTGAATCATCTGTGACGTCAAGAATGCAGCTAGTTAGCTCATCACCGCACAGATAAGTGTAGGGTAGGTGAGAAGGGAAAGGTAAAGTCAGTGATAAGATATAGCTTAGCGGGGAAAGGGAAATAGTGTATTTTGACATACGCAATTGTAAAACCAGACTTTAGGCATTTATTTTTCCTCTATATCACTTACTAAAGCTTCTGTGGAGCAATTACTACCCACAGACACAGATACATCAAATGTTTAGGCACTAAGGTGCTCTTTTCCGCAATTATTTTGTTATACTGAGAAAATATTGAAAATGAATATATTCGTATTTAATTACATTACTTTAAATAAGTTTACAGTATTTTAAATTTGGAAGAGAAAGTATCAAAGGAAAATTAAGGAAATGTCAATCATTTTTAAAATTATTATTATTACTATGTATTAGCAGCAAAATGTGGTAAAACTGTGTATTTAATATAAGAGCTAAGTATATTTAAAGAAGCAAAATTTTGGTTGAGGAAATACGGAAAAAACTGAAGGGATACCCTGTAACTACTGTAACATTCTAAATGCTGATGCACTTAAAATATTAAAAATCATGTGAACATGGAGTGCTTAGATGCAGAAAGATTACAAAGTTCATACAAATAAAAACTTGATTTGTGGCAATCCGTCAATTTTTCGGACTCTAGAAACTCATTTCCTGCAGTGTCACTAATTTATTTCATTCTCTGCATGTTTTACTAAAATAATTATTTTTGTTCCCCAGGTGAAAGAAAACGTCAGAGTAGGCCACATCGTGGGAACGGTAGCAACGTCAGACTCTGCAGACGGAGACAACCTGGTCTCAGGAAGAGGAAGCGGTCATGTGACATACACCCTCACCTCGTTGACACCCGGGGGTAGCAGCAATAGTGGAGGAGGTACCAGTGGGAATGGAAACAGCAATAATATGGTGGAAATAGGCGCCTTTGACATCGATCGAGGTACCGGATCCCTGGTAGTAGCTCGAGAATTGGATCGTGAAGCGCAGTCGGAATATCGTCTTGAGGTACGTGCCCTCGACACCAGTGCCACCAACAATCCTCAGAGCAGTGCTGTCTCCGTGCGCGTCGAGGTGCAGGACGTGAACGACAATGCTCCGCGTTGGGCTCAGGATCCGGTCACCATTCCGGTACGAGAGGATTCACCGATCGGCTCATCTGTTTGGAACTTCACGGCATCCGATGCAGATGATGGATCAAATGGCGAGTTGAGATACAACCTTGTCAAGCAGTGGCCGCTGAACGGTACAAAAACATTCTCTGTGGATCCGCTAACTGGTACATTGATCCTTCATAGTGTACTGGACTACGAGACCTTGTCCGAATACACTCTGGTTATCAGCGCTACCGATCAAGCTACCAATGCTTCAGAGAGATTGAGCACATCCGTTACTGCCAGAGTTGTCGTCAAAGATGCCAATGACAATGCTCCTGTCTTTGTTTCTCCCGCATCATCCAGCATCACAGTAACTGACAGTATTACCTCTGGTTCTATCCTGAGTCACATAATCGCTGTGGATAAGGATTCCGGTGAGAACGGACGAGTAACATATGTGATATCTGGTGGCAACCAAGAGGGTAGGTTTTCCTTGAGCTATGACACGGGAGTGCTAACCTTGGCAAGGTCACTGATGTCGGTGGACGGTCCCTGGGTCAGAAGAGGTGGCAGCGGTAGCAGCATTCTAAATTCTGCAGGAAGATACACTCTCAATGTGACTGCCAGTGATCACGGCTCTCCTACCCCGAAGCATGCCACCAGGACGCTGCATTTCGTTGTTCAAGGAACCAAGGAGAATCCACCCCGCTTTTTGCACTCTCTGTACCACTCGAATGTCTCCGAGGATGCTTCTATTGGAACATACGTGGCCAAAGTGACAGCAAGATCTGCAATGGCTGAAAACGGTAAGTCATCTTAAGTTTGTTTATATAATTTTACATAATTTTAGTGCTGCTTAGCTTTTCAGCTGTTTTATCAAATTCCCTACAACCATCCGGATCAATTCTGCCACGTTCTTCATGCAGCGTGTCTTCACGTTGCTCTTGGCCTCATACCCTCCTTCTCCAATATGGTCACCATTCCAATGTAATCTTTCCCTGTATTGGTTCCTCTGTTATTTTCATATCGCCATACCATAAGAGAGTTCTCATCTCAGTTCTTCCAATGCCGGTCATCACATTGCAATGGTTTGTTTCACAGTTACACGTATTTTCCTTCCTAGTATTCCTTGAATAATCTGGCTCTTCTTATACCATCCATTTTTATATTGAACAAGTGCCCATTGCTGTGTCCCATATGTTAATATACTTCCAAAACTTCGTCTGTAGAATTCGTTTCTTCAGTTTTTGGGTGGGGGTAGAGATTATTATGATCCACAGAAACCCTTTCTGCATCTTTATTACTCGTTTCGCTTGTCTTTTGCTATAATCTACAACTTTCAACTTATAAGTGGTAGATTCCAAATATATAAAGCTTTAATTTTCCCTTGAGATAATGTAGCACATCTAACATGGACACTTTTCAGACTACCGCCTATCAGAGTAGACCACGAAACATTTCGGTAATGTTCAGCAAATATTCAGCTGTAAACGTTTACCCAGCAGCTTACAGTGTTTAAATTTCAAGCTTTGGCATTAAAAGAAAATAACCCGCGATCTGTATAATACGAAAATAACCACACCGAGGTATGGTCATTCACGAGAAGATACCAAGGTGTATTCTATGGTGCTAATTTAAGGTAGAAATACAGAAGGAAGCTTCTATATTAAGGTTTTTAAAAGTTCCAAGAACAAGTCTCCTTTTTAGGCACAACATTTGAAAAGAGCAGGATAATGTTTCTATTGTTATTTAATATTACGACAGTATTAACACTGTATTGTTCATACTGAGGTTTGCACTCTTAACATCTTTTGAGTTTTATTATCAAGTTTAAAATTTTGCTGCCTTTGTTTTGCAATAGCTTCATATAATTCATTACTGCTTTCCAGTATTTCCTGCACGTCCTAAGGAAATATATAGAACGTTTACTAAAGCTTTAAAGCGCCCCAGCGGTGTCAACTTGAATTCAGCTATCATTGGTTCTTTATATGTGTTGCATACAGTATCCCTTAGTTAAAGCTGCCTAAAGCTGCTAGTTTAAAGCTATTTTTTTTAAAGAAAACTTTATAAAACGGAAGTCGTCATGCGATATTTCTATAGCAACTATTTGATGTTGCTTAACAGTCTGTCAAGGTTCAATTTTAAAGGCTGTTTAGTCTCAAATCAAGAGAGCGTTACTGGAATGCATTTAAAGACTGTAAATCTTCAGTATTTAGACATGTCCTCTGTGAAGGTAATATAGGAACATACTTAATTCACGTGTGCGTTATACCTCTTAAGGAAGGCATTGTGTTTGAATACATTTTATTTATTTATTTTTCATTTCTTATGCATTACCTTCGCTGGTCTTTAAGAAACTCATTATGTGTTTACATATCCCTCCGTATTTATTAGCAAGTCTGCAATTACAAGGTTGAAAAGAAATACTTCCAAATGAAATATGCGAATGAAAATTTATCGTTTGTATGCATAAATGCACGCGTGTGCGCACACACATGTGCACGCATGCACAATGCATATAGACGTGCGAGAAGAAAAGGACGTGGCAACGCTGCCTTAGGAACTTCTCTTTTGCCTCCGAAAGATAATTACCTGGTATTAAATATGGCTGCCTTTAGCTTGCTGCAGAGGTTTAATTTGCGTCCGACCGTCCGTCCTTCTGTCCGTCTCTCTGGGTTCTTCGTGTTAGATTACCTGCTGCTGCTACTACTCCAGAGCTTCCTCGTATACAACCAAACAGGCAGCCCAAGTCGAGGCTCGCCGAGCGACCTAGAGGAGGCGGTATGGTCCTGGCTTTATTAGCGAAAAGGTCTCCGGGTATGAAGAATGCTGTTTGGGATGATGTGGCTATAGTAATTAAAAACTTGGAACGAAATATAGCATAGAGAAACCATCGGGGCGCAAGTAATAACCATGTTTTACTTCTAGTTGTTTGATCTTGTCAATTATATGGGCATTCACATACTTTCGTGTTTGGCTGGCGAAAGTAATGAGCATGACGTAGTTGAGGGGAGGAGACTGAGTCTAACCCGGAGTACATCTGTGCGAAAACGATCAAGACACTATTGTGAAAACGTAACAGTCACTTGACAATGGGACGATCTCTCTCTCTCTCTCTCTCTCACACACACACACACACACACACACACACACACACATCTCAATTTCATGACACATGAATGCTAAAAATCTGTAGTTTAATTAGTAAAGTCGGTCCAATTGAGCTATGAAGCTTCCTGCAAGAATGCACAGCTGCGTTCAGTATGCATTTTGTAGCTACATGGAAGTATACAAAGCGCTGATGTGATATTCAAATCTTAAAATCAGATCACCATGACGAACAGAGATGCATAGTTGGCTAGAAATTTCAAACCAATGACACAAGGGCGTCAGTTACCCCGTCCTAAGTTATAGAAATAGTTAGGCTACTAGTTATTATTGCTCCACCAAAAGAAAAATTACGATAACTGTACTTTTAATACAAATACTTCACATTTATTAAATAACATAAGATTTTCTTTTAGGCTAAATGTGTCATTAAAATTCACATGAAATTTTAAAAATTGATTCAGCAACCTTACCCCCCCCCCAAGCAGAAACTGATATGATGCTCCTACAGCAGCAGGAAATATCTCGTAAAAGACTGAAGCTACAAGAAAAGTTATTGGACACAAATTGCATATTTTAACTGTCTAAAATATTTGTTATGAATTTTAATATTTTTTTGTTTCCTAGTTATATAAAATTACTTAAAATTCAATAAGAGTGAAGAGGATTTCACGGGCTATTCACAGAAAGTTGAAAATGCACACTATATTTTTCATGTCAAAAAATCAAACATTAATTACAAAATTGGGTTGGTTTTGAGAGAATAAAACGTTTTTTAATTAAAGTTATTTTAGCTGGGGAGGTTTTTCTGGAAAATTCGTGAAAGATACCGGACTTAATTACTAAGTTTGGCATTTCTTCGACTCAGCATACCTCAGATCTTGTATATCCAGTGAAATCTGGATATAACAGTTTTCGGATGAAATACATTACTTCCTCTACGTACTCGTACTATAGGTAAGCGACGGAGAAAGTAAATATAAGTTCTACAAAATATAATTTTTTCTGTTCTAAATGAAAAATAAGGATATGAAGTAAGCAATTAGCGGAAATGAATTAATCTATATGGATGAGTTTTTTTCTTTCGTACTTTCTTCCTGTTTAAAATATGTTTGATTTATATTAGTTTAGATTTACTGCCAACAAATATAAATAGCGTTGCATTTCGGAATTTTTATTTAAGTGATTCCAACTTAAAAGATGAGGAATCCCTTCTAAAGCCGCTGGTAGAACATTATTGTCAAGATACTTAAATAAATGCTGCGTCATTTTAATCACTGATCAATTTTATTTAAAATAAATCAAGTTCGGCTTCTTAGTGAGAGAGTGTGACAATGAAATAAACAATAAATATAATTTTATTGAAATACAAAAATCAAGTTTTATTCTTGCAAATAAATCCGGAAAATGTTTTCTGGAAGGATTCCATCTAAGAAGACCAATTACTGAGGAATTATTTATTATACATGGCATAACTTGAGGATAAATGTCTCTCTCCGAATAATTCTGTTTACTACTTCTATCTCAAATGGGATATTTAAGGACCTCTAGCGAGGTCCCTAAGCGATCCACTGAGTGATTAGCTCATTGCCCTCAGGATGGAGTTAGGGAGAAACAAGTGCTTCTGGGTGTAAAATAGCCAATAATGCTGCTTGAGGATACCTTCTTCTGGATATAAGGTTCCTTTATATCCAAACACGGGACCAACGGCTTGTCTGTCTTCGGAAGAAGGCTATGTTAAGGATTTTTACAAGAGAAAAATATTCCGTGACTTTAGGACCTCGGGAACTATTGGCTAGTGCGGTAACCAGTTCATCACGCACATGTTTTGTATATGTGCTACATACAGACACTATATACAGACATATATACGCATGCAGGCACATTTCTATATAATTAACACACATGGAGACGTAGGGAATTTGAGAGAAACCGAAATAACCACTAGATTAGCAGCTATTTAACACTCTTCTTTGGAATACTTTCTAAAAACGATAAATACATTGTAACGTATATTGCATGGAATGCACGGCAAAAGAACATAGTTTTAAATGTTGGCTTTATAATCCATTTAATAGGATCCAAATAAAAAAATCCACAAGCACCACCATTCCTAAATTGGAAATTGATTTGCATTTTAATGAGGTTAGCTTTCTTCACGCGCATTGAAATCTCCATGTAACCCCTGGAGGGCTAATATTTGTTATTTTACAGGGGACTCTCCCGTCTTCCTCCTTATGTTAACTCGATGTCCTTTGCAAATATAGAGCGTTCAATATCGACGAGGGAGTTTAACTAGTTAAGAGTAATTTGCTTTGGATTTAAAATGGAACAGAAACGTGAAAGACGAACTTGTTCTTTTAGAAGGCTTGCCGTTATGTCTTAACCTTCTCCTCTTACACGTTGTCTCTCTCTCTATCTCCTTGCGAGGTTCAAGAATGACTAAGCTTCCATTCCACTACAGAATAGTTTTGTATCAGCGTAGGATGACATGTTTATGTGCTTTCCACTGGAATGGTACGTATTGAGTTGTTCTATTATTGCCTTACTTAGGCTGATATCACTTAATGCTACACTGAACATATCGCCTTAGTCATTTAACTAGGTCCACAGTTAATGATTTTTTGAGCTGTCAACATAAAGTATTAAACTCTTAAAGGTGAAAACACAGGACTATTCAAAAGTTAGAAAACATCCCAAGCTCCTACTACAAACGAGGTTTATTTTGCAGATATAAACGACGATTTTACTTTTGTATTTTTATTTAATGGTCTTGTTCGCAGCATTTCAGAGGAAAAATGTTCACTGCGCTACTTCAAAACCTAACCCTGCGTTTAGATCCAACTCTAAAGCTTTTAATTTTCTGTGTTCTCTCTCTCTCTCTCTCTCTCTCTCTCTCTCTCTAAAACCTTCCCAGTGTCCTGGGATTTCGATTGTATCTAAGGAATCAAATGGAAAGTTTAAAGAGCTGCGTGCTTAAATTCCAAAATGTACTAATACACTAAAAAAAGAAAAAAACAACGTGCATTTAAAACGGATTTAATTACAAAACTTCCAAATAGGATCTGAGTTAGCAGAGTTAACAATAGGTTCGAAACGAAGGAGTATTTCAGTATTGCAGCCAGTAGATAGCATATTGCGACTACGTTACTTCCGAGAGAGAGAGAGAGAGAGAGAGAGAGAGATGAGATGAGGCGAGGAAGTAAAGAGGTATCTACTGGCGGCAGATACAACGAAGTCAGAATGTCTAACGTTTCCAGATGTAGCATCCTGTGGCCGTCACCCCTCAATGTCAAAGTATTTTATGCCTGATGCCAGGGTAGAGAGTCAGAATACATACACCGTCATATAACGCACAACACTATCACGACCGGTCCTGCGATCCATAAATTTAAAGAAGAAAGTGAAATGGGAAGGAACGATGGGCAGAGAAAGTTATTTTGTATAATAATCCATCCCAGCGTTGCCTAGTAACCAGGAAACCACGAAAAAACCTTTAGTCTGAATGATCGATCATCGGGATTTGAACTGGGACCTCCCGAATGGGAGCCTGAGACGCTACTACCATCTCACTCCGGGAGTAAGGGAGTTTAAACGCTGTGAAAATGGTACCATTAACTGATATTTGACAATTGGAATCTCAAAAAGTTACATTCATTTTCTAACACACGGTTTGATATGTAGATAATGGTACATAAAGTACAGACAAATTACTTTGAGTTTGTATTCATGTTTCAATGTGATGAATAGTTGCTTCATGGTTCTCGTTATTGAACTGTGTATATTCTTTCACTGCAAATGTCGGCTACCTTCATTAGACTGATAACAAACATGCAGCGCTCCATAAATGATGGACATAGCGCACGTATTTTAAAACAGTATCATGAAAGTCGTATGTCATTCATGATACTTCACAGGAATATTTAAGAGGAATGGAACCGAGCGGGATGAATCAGGCGGCAACGTCTGTAGCCCGCATTCGGGAAGTTCCGGGTTCTATTCCCGCAATCTGATCATAGTGTTTTTTGTAGTTTTCCCCTGGCCATATAGACGAATGCCGGGGAGGTGTATTCTACCACGGTTTCTCCTTTCCCTCATTTCATTTTTTTTTATCTCTCCCTTTCTCGTTTCAGGTGTATTTTCAGGTCCTGTGGTGCTAACGGTGTCGGGCAAATGGCGTGGGTGCGTGTGTATTGGAAATATCTCCCCCCGTGAACGCTAAGGTAGTTGTCCCGCCCGTTAGGGTCACTTCGTCACCCTCTCTCGGGAATCTTCGCCTCTACTGGTGCGCGGGTGTTCAAACTGGAAATATTAGGGATTTCTGCCTGCGGACCTGAGACATCCTACGGTTTCTTTACTTCATCCCTGCCTACCGGGGTGTGTAGCCCAAGAGATCAAGCTGGTCGCTGCATGAGGTGTCCCCCTCCGATACTCACTTCCTATACCTTACATCCTAAGAGGGATAGAAGCTCAATGTATACGTAACTTCGAAAAATAAAGCCACTCCGCAAATTGCTTTATTTGTAATACTGCTCATTACTAAAGCTTTTTATAGAGAGTTATTGCTTGTAATAATAAACTCCTATTTTATAGAAGCTCAACATTTGGCAAACATTTGGTTTTAGCATTTAATACTGTAACAGTTATAGTGACCTTACGTCAAATTACTAAACTTCATTGTCTTGTTTAGTTATTAAGTTAAATCCTAGTTCAGCCTCCGACATTTTAAATGCCCACGAAGTCCTGAATACATAAAATGTATGGTCATTCTGGTGATGAGTGTAGTTTAGTTTTTTGTTTACCTTGTAATTTTGACCAGATTTTAATAACGTTTGTGATATAAGTTCTTAAGAACTCTACCTTTATGTTTTGGTCTGTATTTTTATTATATACCTTTTGCTATAATAAATAGTGAGAGATATCTCTTTTCCCAAAGCATTAAGAGTCCTAATTATCTAGTGAGATGACCAGTGTTGTTGAACCGATAAAAAATCTGTTGTCCCCAGGTTCAAATCTCATACACAAACCACCTTGCGTAGTTTCCACCAGTCATAAAATAAATGTGGATTGGATATTTGTATAATGACGAAAAATTAAGAAGTGAAGATACGCCAGGCGCTACACGAATGTAACTAGGTAACAAACACCATCTATGATGATATAATTAGGGTCATTTGTTCATCATGACACTGACTATATTGTATTCCCAAAACTAAAGAATCCCAATTCCGCGGTTCCAAAAGTCTATTTTCCAATTAAATTACTACAAAATCAATAAATGGTACAGGAAGACGACAACGCAAATAGGTATTCTGCCTAGCAATTAAAAAAATTAAAACTATTCTAGACTTATTTCGCTCATTTACAACAAAATCAATACAAATTTTTATTGGTACATCGAGTGCAAAGGAATGTACCGATGTTTTTGGCTACTTTTAGTGTTTTCCATTCTTGAATGTTGGCAGAATCTGATCATTTGTACTCCGCGCCCGGCGATCCTCTAAGTGGTTTTAGCTGAAGTTCCGTTACCCTATGAAGAAATTTGAGGCCTAGCTGGGCGATGAAAGGGTGGAGAATCGATGTCACCTGAATAGTAGAAACAATATGCGTCCCAAAGACTAGCCATACTAGCCCCTGAACGAGTATGGTTCTTATTGGTTGGGCATTCAAGCGCTAATATCTGTAACAGATTGAGATTTTAATATACAAATTAAATAATAGTAATTAAAAATCCCTTCAAAATAAGAATTAAATGTTAACATCCACGTGGTACATTTCGTGCCAAATAATGAAGTTCTTAATTTTATATATTGTTACACTGGCAGTTGGGCTTACTCCCTTCATCTGCCTGTCAAGCAATTCTATATTAAATACAAATCCACAGTTTTTCCATTGATTCCAAAAATTTTGCACATGTAACCTTTGGCACAAGTTGAAGACTTAATTGTAATTTGATATTCCGCCCCTGCAACATGTCTACAGATTTAACGCAATAACGCGAGCAGAGTTGCGGGTTCTGCCAATAAACAACAAAGAACATATTAATTCAAGGAGTTGATTTGATATCTGCAAAATCATTTTGTTGATAGGAGAAACAATTAGCAAAAGTCTTTAAAAGTTTTAAGTATAGGAATTTCGGTTGGTGATGTCTAAGGGTGAAAATGAGATAATCTTCAAAAGCAGAATGAAGTACTGAATTCCCATTTCTTTTAAAAAAAGGTAGGATTTATTTCCCTTTATATCTTAACACGGTTACAGTACAAAGTATGATTCATAGTGAATTGAAATCTGGTCCACAGTGATGCTATGAATCATTAAAAGAAATGACAGCACTATATGGGGCGTTTCACATTCGCAGTATAATATCATACCTGGCGAATTAATCAAAATGTTTATATTTGTTAAAAATATATGCCCAACGTCCGCATATGCAAGCTGATATATTGTTGTCTATTATCTAAAAGGGCACTTACAATACAATGAACATGCTACAACCCTTTTACCAAAACAAGGATCTTATCTTTCTATTGTTTATGGTCAGGGAATGTTTGTGCGAAGGTGTTCCTACCTTCGAAAATGTTAGCTGAAACTGAACATATTACATGTAGGATGTGTGAATCACTCACTCACTCTCCACGTGTGCTTGCCAATGGGAATGCAAAGGACAAATGAATGAAGAGGAAGTGAATAAAATGAACCTTGCACGTTAATTGACAAAAACTTCTGTTCGGAGGACAGAACACGAATTTCGCGTTGAAATATTTAACTAGAATGGGGAAATGGAGGAGTGGCATAGGGTTACCGGTTGGGAGAGAAGGAGGGGAGGCTTGTACTTCACTCCTCTCTGCCAGTCCCCTTCCATCCTCCCCGGTCCAAGGACTTGTAGAGTGATAGTTCTTTTAAACCAAGCAATTTTTCATTCCTCTGTAAAACTAGTTTTCGAGGTAGGAGGTTTGTAATAGTAAATGGTGTGGATTTTTCTGCGTAAAATTAATTTCTTACGCGGGAAGTCGTGACTTCGTCATTTTATAATGCAACATTTTTGTGGCGTGTTCCAAGTTACACCTTTAAAAAAGCGAAAATATGCCAGCCGCCGTGCTCTAGAGAATTATGCTATTGACACAGTGAGATATTAGTTGTACCCGAAGAAATGAAATGATTTAAGGGCATTAAATCTCGAGCGATATATTTCTGTGCCTTGCTTGGTGCTTTTAATGTATCTTGTTGATTGAGATGCACCCTGTTCTACTTTACAATCGTAACATTCTGGTCGCTCAGTGCGAGATTAAAGTTTTGAGGACTGATTAAAAATGTGGGATCTCATCTACATGTTATATCCAGCAAGAGGCTCAAACCCAGCAGTAACTTAAAAATACAACACTCAAATTTTCAGTTCAGAAAGCTACGCTTCTTTTTTTCTCACTGTAATGGATTAAATTACATTTATGTCAATATATACTGGTATACAATATTTAAAAAGAAAAACATCTGATATGAACACTAAAGACTTTTTCGTCTAGACAAATTAATATCCTTGTACCCACAATGTATAAGAAATTTGATTCTTGCATCCACGTTAATTATCGTTGTATGTTTATCTAGGAATGATTTAAAATTTAGCAGTAAATGTCTATTTACATATACATTTGGAAACAAGTTTCAAACGCTTAGTCATAATAACAAATTCGTACAACAGAAAGGATAAAGAAAGGTCCGAAAACTTTCATTTATGTCCACCATATGTACTTATGAAGGTGTAAACGTGCAGTATAGAGCACTTCAAAAAGCTACTTCGACTCACAATGCGTTTTAATCTATTCCTAATGTTTCCTGTAGTAATCTCTTATAGTTTCTCAGCTGCCTAAATAAAACTAAGCATTCAATTGCTAAGAAAAGACTCCACAGGCCATTTACAGAGAATTAAAGATATTAATTTTAATAGTTAGATGTTACCTTGAACATACGACACTTTAATCAAAATCATTAGATCAGTTTATAAGAAAGTGGAAAATAATGAAAAAAATGTTCATGTAAAGTCATGAAAGTCTTCGGTGTGTATGCTTAAGTGTCTGACTCAAATATAAAATTGGACACTTTTACATATTTTTCGTTTTTGAGTTATGCTGTCGACAAACATGGATCTCAAAATGTGTATTTTCATTGTAATCTCGATAAAGAATGTTTGGTTGGAATAGCATATTTTCTCTACAAATAGAAGAGAATGCAAAGAGAAAGCATTGCTTGTTTTTTTAAACCTAATGTAAAATTTAAATTATAAATCTTACAAAGAATTTATTTGAGCTCAAACACTCTGAACCGATTGAAAACTTGCATGGATTATATTGATCACACTAACCGGTAGAGACTCTTGATATCCACCTATCCATGGTCTAAAAGAGGAACTTCAATAAAGCACGAATTAGTATGTACGGGGAAAGAAGAAAAAAGTTTTTCGAAGCTGTTAATATATAAAGCGAAATTGCAAACGGCAGTGTCTCAAAACTCCTAGTTTTGGTATAGTTTAAATGCAAATGCTATTTTTATGCTTATCATATTAGGCTGCAGAACTTATCAGATACTGTCGGAAACAGGGACGAAGGTTTTAGAGCCTCTCCTTTTCTCTTTGGATCTTGACTGTTCCTAGAATAACTTTATTGAACGTGAATGTTATACGCCAAACTGGAGTTTTGGACTGATCACAGATTTCTCTGAATTTCTGACGCTCCATCTCTGTTATATCCAATTTGAAACTATTGTGAATGTCCTGAAGGGCTTAGGCAGTGCCTTACGAGGGTTATTTTAAAAGTAAGGCCGTTTTTCAATAAAGCAGAACTACTAAATATTTCGGGATAGTTTATTTTTGACTCAAGCTTCAAACCTTACGCTACCTTTCTACCAGTTATCGATGGTTTTCGAACATTTGTCTTAACGTAGCATACATTGTTTAGAAAGTCATCACAGACTTCCGCCGCCTTTTCATCTAGGAAACGTGTAACTATTTCTGGAGTTAAATTTTTCAGTATTTAAAATGAGCTATGGTAATCTCTTAGGGGATATATGCGGCACATGTACGAAAGCTTCTTGAAGGATATAAATTATGAGACGACTGTTTTGCCTAGCGAACTTGCAGATTCACAATTCTTTCTTTTCAACTATTCTGTGATTAAGATCTGACTTCCGGATCACTAGTTTCAATCCCATCCCTGAAACCAACGATACCAAAACAGAATTTCTTCTATCATGGAATCTTAAACACAGAAAAAATGCATCTTAGAAACTGTACGATTATTTTACGAACTTCTTTTAGAAGGAACCACTAAAATGTATTCCACACCAGAATGAGAATTTAATTGAGTCTGAAAACTGTGTGAAAAGAAAGCTTAAGTTATATAGAATTGAATAAAAAATTAGTCAGCCAAAATATTCAGTAGTTATTTAATTGTATAACGGACACTGCTTTAAAAACATCCCTCGTATGTTGAACAACGAACTAAATGATATTGCATAATTTCATGTCACTTTGATAATTATGTCCGATCTGGTAGAAAGCTGGAGTTCTGAATTGATCGCACATCTCTTTGAATTTCGGATGCTCTGCCGCTGCTCTATTCCATTTGAAACGATCGTGAATGTTCTGGAAGGTTTATCAAGTTGTCTATGTTGTGCAACAAACTAATTATATAGCATAATTTCATGTCATTTTGATAATTATGTCTGATACGGTGCAAAATAATGGAAGTTCCTCTTGATTAGAGCAGAAAAAAACTGTGCTTTTACTTGTATTAATTACTAATCACAATTATAAAGATAACGATTCGTTAATGGGGAATTCCAATACTGGATAAAATTAATGCACGTACTTTTTTCAACAGAAGGGGGTGTTTTTTCAAATCAGAAGTACAGCGGCAATGCGGCTTGGAGAGTTAATTGTACATAGGCGAGAAATTGCGTAGTAAACTATTAAATCCAGCTTATCAATCTAAGGCTCCTCCTCCAAGGATATAGCTTTTGGTGTTCGTGCACACATGCGTGTTGGAGAAAAAATTACCATGCCATTCCTCCTCGTGCACGACCAAATCGCTTGACAAATCCAACGACTTTGAATCCAAAACACGCAATAACCGAGGGCCCTCCCCCCGTTCCGGCCTTCCTACTTCCCTTCTCTTTCTGTTTTTAATCACTACTGCTTTAATTATTGCTGGAAACCCAATCAAGCATGTAGCAGGTAATTACATATTAGCAGGAGTAGAGATGAGTGGTTCTTGATAGTCTATAGCCTCAAACCGCCTGGACGAAATGAGTATTAGATAAATACCTTCATCGTCCCACCCTTTCTTTCTTCCTTACTTGTAATACCGATTCGTGAACCTTCTCAGATACATTCCCTTAGCTAAATTAGGTAGTGGAAAATCATGAGGGGCTAAACAGCCGATGCCGAAAATGCCGATATGTTTAATGGGCATGTGAGCTGGAGCATAAACCCGTCGACTCTGCAACCACTTGCGCTACCAGCTAAGATATCTTCAGATAAAATTATTAGTAGTGGAAGGTAAAATTTGAGACAGCTTGAGATGTTATTAACGACCAAATAGACACTTAATTAAAAATGGATCTAGATCTGCAAAGTCTTATACAGAAATGCAATAAACGAAATGAAAAGCATAAGAAAACTTTCGGAATACGTACTTCAAAAGAGATTGTATTAAGATTACGTTACTCTCTGCAGATATCAGAGCACTGTTACGTGATGCCAATAAAGCAAACGATAAGACGCAAGTGGTGCCATAAAAAAGTCAACGTGGTAAAGCAAGAAAATTGAATAATAATAATAATAATAATAATAATAATAATAATAATAATAATAATAATATGTAAAGAATGTCTCATAAATGTGTAGCTTAGGTATTAATCATATTTTACACCGATAAAAATTAGTATGCAAAGTAGTTTGTCATTATTGAGCTTGGACGTGTTATATTAATAATTTGTTTTCCAATGCCACAATTGACTGACTCTGTGATCTAGTGTTGAGCACGCTAACCTCACAATCCAAAAGTCCCTGGGAATTTATCTTAAGCTAGGATTATTGCCTTCCTCACCAGAGTCCGCAAGTAAGAATGAGAGCGCTTACATGTGTGTGACTTAGTATTTATAAAGAAAACCAAAAGTAATGAAACTCAAAAATTGACACAGATGTAAACGAATGGATATAATTACCGATGAGAAATTGTTTCAAACACAAAGCAACCGTCAGCATTCTACCTATAGATGTTAAAGATGGTTAATAATGAGGGGAGGATTAAAGGGTTCTACCCTGGTTTGAGGTGCGACTAAGTCAGCCTGGCGGAAATGAGTGTGAAGACGAATATGGTGATATTTTCCAAAGTCACAGATTCTCATGATGTATCAAGGATTCAGCTACTTATGAGTAAGGAAATATTGTGAATTAAGAAAGGGATTGGGAAAGCGGTAGTTGTAAATTGCGGAAACTTTGAGATTATGATGTAACTGTGCATTTGGAGATTATGCAGGATGCAAAGGGAGGGACAGAATAAGTCACGAAGCTGTTTTAGAAAGAGCGGCGAAGAAAGAAAAATGTTTAAAAGGGTCAGCTAAAGGGAAAGCATGTGGCATATGCACTGCCGCTTCACCAGTCTGTTGCTTAGTTCTGAAGTGGATAAAAATGTTTAAAAGGATCAGCTAAAGGGAAAGCATGTGGCATATGCACTGCCGCTTCACCAGTCTGTTGCTTAGTTCTGAAGTGGATAAAAATGTTTAAAAGGATCAGCTAAAGGGAAAGCATGTGGCATATGCACTGCCGCTTCACCAGTCTGTTGCTTAGTTCTGAAGTGGATAAAAATGTTTAAAAGGATCAGCTAAAGGGAAAGCATGTGGCATATGCACTGCCGCTTCACCAGTCTGTTGCTTAGTTCTGAAGTGGAGAAAAATGTTTAAAAGGATCAGCTAAAGGGAAAGCATGTGGCATATGCACTGCCGCTTCACCAGTCTGTTGCTTAGTTCTGAAGTTTCAGTGTTGTTTAATTCTTAAGCAAGTATTCCACAATCAATCTTGGTGCATTGTTTTAATTTGGATGATCTCCTGCGACTGACTTAACTGCGCTTTAAAGAAGGCCCAATCTAGGCGGTCGAATAAAAACTATGATTATTCTTACACGTCGATGGTTCGTAAGAAGTTTTTGGGTGTAATGTCATGTTATCTTGATTGAGAAGAACCTGCTTGCTGAGATAACCAGCTGAGTGGGAGAAACTTTCAGAGAGGTGATAGACGAAAATGCAAAAGTGGAAAGAATGAATAACACTAGGTTTGTACTGAAGGGTAAATTTTAGGAAAAAAATCTGTGATTGACTGGACCTGAAAAGATTTTCTGACTGAATTAAATATTCTTAAGCACCACATAAGTCTCCAACCGAAGCAGAAACAACATACAAAGGATGTATGACATTAAAAGAATTAACGCACCAAAGATCGATAAAATGTACATTCGAGAAGATGGCCATGGAAAGGAGGCTGAAAAAAATATTGCAATCATCAAGTAATACTTCATATATTTCTTTTGTTGCTAAATATTATTTACATTTACTTTATAGGAAAGTGTAAAATCTAATCTCCAAATTTCCTCCCAAATATCTATATCGATTCCTGATACGCTTAGAAAAGACTGGTCAGAATTCTGTGCAGAATCTCGTTTACATATACACTCCCCATGCACGAATGTACTCTTTTGGGTTCGATACTCTCTCCCTCGCTCTTTTTCTCTCTCAAATACACAGACACACACATACACATGCGCACACGTTAACACAATGGGACTATATATCATTCGCTTCTTTCTGTTCGAGTGATGTAGGACCCCACGTTTATTAACTTAACCAAAATCCTCTCTCCCGCCCTCTCAGCGTCACTGCATATTCGATAGAGCATGTTGGTCCAGGCCGTTCTGGTGGAATTTTCTTTCCAAATGGCTTACAAACAAGAAAAAAAGACAATATTAAACTGTTAGACTCTTTTTAGTTCGTTGCATAACTGTTAAGGTTTATAGTCTACGGATTCTGAAGGCCAGCATTAGCGTTGACACTCACATTCCAAAGCCACCTGCATACATAAAGGATGTAAATTAACAGAAAAGTTCAGTCATGTGTATGGTGTACTCAGAATTACTTAATACATAGTGTTTACACAACGTTAGTTATAGATTGCAATGTACAGGAGTTAAATATAATTCTGTTAGTTGTCGTATAGCTCTGCTTTCTGATTAAATAGTCCTAATTCAGTGTTTCTAACTTTACTTCTTCTGCAATCTGATTGTCTCAAACAGTACAGGTTATAGGAAGGAACATATCACTTGATATTTTTAAAAAAATCTGATGTGTTACACTCACATGACTTTCTCCTCTTGTACAAACTATTTTTACAAACGCTTATTCTCCATATGCTACATATTAATCGAGATATCGAGATGTTAATCTTATTGCTAATTTTCTTGTAGGTGCAAGGGGAATTGGTAGGCTTTAAGCGATAGTCAAATATTTTAAAAGCTGGTTGCTATGTCGAGTATTCCTTTCTCTTTGCATTATTAGGATCAAAACAGTGAATAACAAATTCCCATTTGAGAAAAAGTATCAGTATTGGAAACTTTAAAGTGGTACACTCAAAAAAATGTATATGACATAAATTGTGTATTTTAACGCAATCTACATTTTTATGTAGTAAACTTTTCTCTATCTCTTATGGTTTACCAGTTATGCAAAAGTCGTTCACAATGAAGAATACTTTAGGAGACATTCCCAGAAAATTCAAGATATACATTTTATTTGTCATGAAAGTATCTTAAACATATTATATTTTAATCAAAATCGTTAGAACCATTTTTTAAAAAATTAAAATTTTCGAAAAATCTTCCATGTAAAGGGTAATCTGGGGTGGGGGAATTTTCTTGAAAACCTTCGTGTCGCATCTCTGTAAGATACTGAACCTCAATACCAAGTTTGGTGTTTATCCGACTGTTCGTTTCTGAGTTATGCTGTTCACAGACATACACACAGACATGTTTCCAAAAATACTTTTTTACTTTCTCTACTACGTATAGTAAGTAGGGGAAGTATTGCATTCCACCCAAAAATTCGATACCGAGATTTCACCGGAAATACATGTTTTGAGACCTCCTGAATCCAAAAAAAGCATTTTTGGAAACATGTCCGTGTGTGTGTCTGTGAACAGCATAACTAAAAAACGAACAGTCGGATAAGCACCAAACTTGGTATTTGGGTTCAGCATCTTCCAGAGATGCGACACGAAGGTTTTCAAGAAAGTCCCCCCACTCCAGACTACCCTTTACATGGAAGATTTTTCGAAAATTTTAATTTTCTCAAAAATGCCTCTAACGATTTTGATGAAAATATCATATGTTTAAGATAATGTCATGAGAAATGAAATGTATATCTCGAATTTTCTGGGAATGTCTCCAAACGTATTCTTCATTGTGAACGACTTTTGCATAACTGGTAAACCATAAGAGATAGACAAAATTTTACTACACAAAAAATGTAGATCGCGTTAAAGTACACAACTTATGTCATATACATTTCTTTTGTTGAGTGAACCGTTTTCGAGATATTGCTTGTTATTCCCTTAAATTTTCCAATACTTATACTTTTTCTCAAATTCGTTATTCATTTTTACTTTCTCTACTACGTATGGTAAGTAGGGGAAGTATTGCATTCCACCCAAAAATTCGATACCGAGATTTCACCGGAAATACACGTTTTGAGACCACCTGAATCCAAAAAAAGCATTTTTGGAAACATGTCCGTGTGTGTGTCTGTGTGTGTGTGTGTGTGTGTGTGTGTGTCTGTGTGTGTGTGTGTCTGTGAACAACATAACTCAAAAACGAACAATCGGATAAGCACCAAACTTAGTATTTAGGTTCAGTATCTTCCAGAGATGCGACACGAAGGTTTTCAAGAAAATCCCCCCACCCCAGACTACCCTTTACATGGAACATTTTTCGAAAATTTTAATTTTCTCAAAAATGGCTCTAACGATTTTGATTAAAATATCATATGTTTAAGATAATGTCATGAGAAATGAAATGTATATCTCGAATTTTCTGGGAATGTCTCCAAAAGTATTCTTCATTGTGAACGACTTTTGCATAACTGGTAAACCATAAGAGATAGACAAAATGTTACTACACAAAAAATGTAGATCGCGTTAAAATACACAACTTATGTCATATACATTTCTTTTGTTGAGTGAACCGTTTTCGAGATATTGCTTGTTATTTCCTTAAATTTTCCAATACTTATACTTTTTCTCAAATTCGTTATTCATTTTTTTTATGTCCTGGACATGCAAAGAGAATGGAATGCGCCACATAGCAACCAGCGTTAAAATATTTGACTATCGCTTAAAAGCTACCATATTCCCCTTGCTTCTACAAGAAAATTACCAATAAGATTGACATCTCGATATCTCGATTAACATAAAGCATATGGAGAATAAGCGTTTGTAAAAATAGTTTGTACAAGAGTAGAGAAAGTCATGTGAGTGTAACACATCAGATTTTTACTTTCTCTACTACGTATAGTAAGTAGGGGAAGTATTGTATTCCACCCAAAATTTCGATACCGAGATTTCACCGGAAATACATGTTTTGAGACCCCCTGAATCCAAAAAAAGCATTTTTGGAAACATGTCCGTGTGTGTGTCTGTGTGTCTGTCTGTGTGTCTGTGTGTCTGCGTGTGTGTTTGTGAACAGCATATCTCAGAAACGAAGAGTCGGATAAACACCAAACTTGGTATTTAGGTTCAGTATCTTCCAAGGATGCGACACGAAGGTTTTCAAGAAAATCCCCTCACCCCAGAGTACCCTTTACATGGAAGATTTTTCGAAAATTTTAATTTTCTCAAAAATGGCTCTAACGATTTTGATTAAAATATCATATGTTTAAGATATTTGTATGACAAATAAAATTTATATCTTGAATTTCCTGGGAATGTCTCCAAAAGTATTCTTTATTGTGAACGACTTTTGCATAACTGGTAAACCATAAGAGATAGACAAAATTTTACTACACAAAAAATGTAGATCGCGTTAAAATACAAAATTTATGTCATATACATTTGTTTAGTTGAGTGAACCATTTACGAGATATTGCTTGTTATTTCCTTAAATTTTCCAATACTTATACTTTTTCTCAAATTCGTTATTCAATTTTTTATGTCCTGGATATGCAAACGGAATAGAATGCGCCACATAGCAACCAGCGCTTAAAAGATTCGACTATCGCTCATAACTTACCATGTTCCCCTTGCATCTACAAGAAAATTAGCAATAAGATTGACATCTCGATATCTCGAGTAACATGAAGCATATGGAGAATAAACGTTTGTAAAAATACTTTGTACAAGAGTAGAGAAAGTCATGTGAGTGTAACACATCAGATTTTTTTTATGTCCTGGACATGTAAAGACAATGGAATGCGCCACATAGCAACCAGCGTTAAAATATTTGACTATCGCTTAAAAGCTACCATATTTCCCTTGCATCTACAAGAAAATTACCAATAAGATTGACATCTCGATATCTCGATTAACATGAAGTTTATGGAGAATAGGCGTTTGTAAAAATAGTGTGTACAAGAGTAGAGAAAGTCATGTGAGTGTAACACATCAGATTTTTTTGGATTCAGGGGGCCCCAAAACATATATTTTCGGTGAAATATCGGTATCGAATTTTTGTGTGGAATACAATACTTCCCCTACTTACTATACGTAGTAGAGAAAGTAAAAATGTTTGCGTAGGCTTCCACGGTTGATGTCAAAAGTTTATTAGTTCGGTGTAGGCAGCATCCAGAGGTTTAGGTTTGGAAACGTGGTGGTATAAAGGATACCATTCCAATGAAGCCCACTGATGGAAAGGTTAAACTACGATAAAATTGCACAAACTGGGTAAAATCTGATTTAAAACATACACCACATGCTTTTAAAGATGTACTTCTTTCGAATGAAATTAATTCGTAAAACGCTAACCGTTCGAGAAGTACATATTACTTTCTCTACTACGTATAGTAAGTAGGGGAAGTATTGTATTCCAGCCAAAAATTCGATACCGATATTTCACCGGAAATATATGTTTTGAGACCCCCTGAATCCAAAAGAATCATTTTTGGAAACATGTCCGTGTGTGTGTGTGTGTGTGTGTGTGTGTCTGTGAACAGCATAACTCAGAAACGAGCAGTCGGATAAACTCCAAACTTGGTATTTAGGTTCAGTATCTTCCAGAGATGCGACACGTAGGTTTTCAAGAAAATTCCCCTACCCCAAATTACCCTTTACATGGAACATATTTCGAAAATTTTAATTTTCTCAAAAATGGCTCTAACGATTTTGATTAAAATATCATATGTTTAAGATATTTTTATGGCAAATAAAATGTATATCTTGAATTTTCTGGGAATGTATTCTTCATTGTGAACGACTTTTGCATAACTGGTAAACCATAAGAGATACACACAATTTTACTACACAAAAAATGTAGATCGTGTTAAAATACACAATTTATGTCATATACATTGTTTTGTTGAGTGAATCATTTTCGAGGTATTGCTTGTTATTCCCTTAAATTTTTCAATAATTATTTTCTCAAATGGGAATTCGTTATTCATTTTTTTGTGTTAGATATGCAAAGAGTATTAATCTGTTGCAAAGAGAATGGTGATGCACCTAGAAACCAGCTATTAAGATAGAAGTCGATGCTTAAAGGCTACTGTATTTTTATATTGCCCTTGCAATTACAAAACAAGGGGAACATAGTACGCCTTAAGCGATAGTCAAATATTTTTAGAACTGGTCGCTATGTGTAAAATGTAATTTTCTTTGCATGTCAAAAGATCGTTTCTGCAAATTTTTATCTCGATTAATATGAAATAGATGTAGAATAAGAGTTTGTAAAAATAGTTTGTACAAGAGTAGAGAAAATCATGTGAGTGTAACACATCAAAAGTTTTTTTTATGTATGCTAATTTTCTTCCAAGCTACATTAGGAAAAAGGGAGAAAATATTGATGTTCGAGATTTCAAAGCACAAAGAGGTATTATTTTGTGCATGAAAGTTTTCTACCCAACAGAAATATGACTGGAGAAAATTATATGTACACGAACCGACAAAACGTTTTATAGACTAGCAGAACAGACATTTAAACGTAATACATTTGCAGTAATTCCTTCCCTTATTCCATTTTCATTATCCACACTGACTTTAAGTTATTTAATAAATAAGTGAGAGTTTTACTGTGTTCTTGCAGATACTGCCTCGTAAACTCGAGTTATTTTAGCTCAAGATCTTTTGAAATATCACAAAAGCTTATACTGTTTACGGTAATAACTTTCTCAGTACCGACGCTACAACTTAGAGAAATATTACTATTTGTTTCGTAGGCCTTAATTCTATAACTAAGACCCTTTTTCCTGCTCTCTGAACAATGCTAGATTTAATAAAAGCCTGCTTCCTGAACAGACAACATCGGTCGTTTTGTTTGATGTCAAAAGACGGTAAAGAAAAAAGAAGTACATTCCTCTTGAAAGCGAGAATCTCACGCAAAGGGCCTTTGCAGCTGCGTTTCACCTTAAAGAACCTCGTAAAAAGATTATCATTGAGAAATTTGAACTCGTACCATTTGAATGTGTTTTCGCCGCAGGTTTTTCGCAAGCGTGGTTGGTAGAAAAAACTTAAATTGTGTAGCTGCTCCAACAGTTAATGCTGACATCTGTAATGCTTTCTAGTTTTAGTATTTTACTTTGTTTCTTACAGCTGTATTTTCTTATTAATTTCAAAAGTAGCCGCAAAAGTTCATCAGGTTTTAAAACCGACAGTAGTCATAGTTTTGTTTAAGCATCTTTAAAATATTTAGCAGCTTCTTTATGTAGATTACACCTGAGCGTTTGCTTCAAGAATTGGAAATAAATCTGTAGGCTTAGTTTAATTTCCTATAATCTCAGTTTAAAATAAAATCACTACTTCACGAATTAAAATTACCTGCAACACTTAATAAAATGTTAGAACATTTATATAAATCATTTATTTAGGCTTTACTTTTTTCCTGTAAAAGGTTTTTTTTCAGGTATTAGGAGTAAAAGTGCAAAATTTAATAACACTTGTGGCATAATATAAGTGATTTAATACCAAACTATAAAACAGAAATTTTATGAAATTATGGTCAGCCTCCTTATTTTTTATATAGTGAGGGATTTAAACACAAATGAAGAGTAGTTAAACACGAATACCAACGTCGGAGTTGCAATTTATAAGATACCAACAGAACCCACAGCTCTAATCAAGTTATTGTATTAGCTGCAGAGATTCTCCATTCTGTCCCTCCCTCTCTCTTCCTCACTCCTTCCATTCGCTTTTCTCTCAATTTTTCCTTTTCTCCGACTCTCTCAGGCTTTATTGCCCTCTTTCCCTTTCCATTCACTCTCCCCGATCTATTGCCTTCTCCCCATTCTCTCTCTCTCTCTCTCTCTCTCTCTCTCTCTTCCTAGCCCTGTGAAAACTATGTATTATGTGACTTTAGAAGACTGGTAATAGAACTTAATTTTTGGGGGTGTTAATAAAATGAAACATTTAAGTGAAAGGTAACAGATGCATTTGTGTTTCTTCCCAATGTAAGCTATACTGTTTCTCGTGGCAAGCGGTTTACATACAGGAAAAAGTACCTAATGAAGAGTTTAATTAACTTCTGAAAATTTCAGAATGAATGAATGAATGAATGTATTCTATCGAATATCTAACAAAAGTTATTAGAAACGTTATGCTTATACACTTTTTTGTATAACACTTTTGTAAAAACGAAATAGAAGAGCCTAAATAACTATAACAATTATTACATTCACATTACTTTCTCTACCTATTATCGTTTATTCTTATATAGTTATTAACTATTTTACGAAAGCTTATTTCAATATCTACCTCATATTAATTGAGATAAGCCTTTACAGAAATACATTCATCACATATTTCATTGAAGGTACAGGGGGACAGAGGAAACCGAATCGATAATCAGATGTTTAAACACCGGATCGCTATATGCTGGCCCAGAAATTCCATCCTCTTTACATGACATCACGAAAAACAATTGAAAAGTTACAGTACTTTAAAAAATGATAAAATGTTGAAAATGCAATCACATAGCAAAGTTATTTCGAGAATGGCCGATGCTACAAAAACCTTGTAATACTTTTTTTTCTATCTCTGATGGTTATGGAAATGGAATCGGGAATGGGAAGATAGGTACACAAATGGATAGTGTTAAGGAACAAAGAATGAGAGGAAGAAAGTGAAATCTGGATACAGAAGATAAGTAAAATGAAGAGTATGAAGATTGAAACATAGAAAATGAAGCCTGTACTCGCCTATGACAACGACGCTGTAAAATGAGAGAAAAACGCTCCGGTAAAAGACATGAAAGACGACATCGCAAAAGACTTAGAAGAACTAAATATGGCATGGAAGATGAAATTAATCTGTGGAAGAGCGCCTAGGTCAGCAAAAAGAACGGCTAGACTGGAAGACGAAAGAAAGCATGAAGATAGTAGAGGCCGGGATGAACAAGCGTCTGGATCAACAGATGAGTGCTGACGCCCTACGCCCAGTCACGGTGCAACCTGGGGTTGGCTGGGACGAGCAAATGAAATAAAATTTAGTTTTATTTATGGACGCTCTATAAATACTATGGTTCTTAGTACTTATAGAGTTTAGCTATTCTGTATTCGGCGAGAAAGACCGGAACTTTTGCTCAGAGGTTTTTGAGGTTCTTTTACGTGCTGTAAATCTACGACACGGTATAACACCGGCTTTACTTCTCTTCCGAAGGAAGCCAAGGATTTTTACGCTCGAAAAAATCCATCAGCCTCCGCCGGGTTTGAACCCGCGATCTTGGAAACTAGAGGCTAGCATGCTATCCTAGCCCACGCACTGGGACGAGGGACCAGCTGGAGGATCGAGATATGAGGCCAATGCTGAAGGATAAAGGATCTGGCGTACGACCCGCATGGGCGGATGTTTCTCCCAGAGGCCCGAGCTATGAGAGCTGTTGGACGCGGTGGGACACCCTGATGGTCAGGAACGGTGCACCGAAGAGAGTGTGGAACTTTGGAGCCAGAAATACTAGGGTGGAACAGTTGGTGCTCCCGAAGAAAGCGTTAAAAGAAGTCCTCGAGGAAACCCATAC
This sequence comes from Deroplatys truncata, assembly GCA_030765065.1. NCBI lineage: Eukaryota > Metazoa > Arthropoda > Insecta > Mantodea > Mantidae > Deroplatys > Deroplatys truncata. The sequence continues at coordinate 100,608,442 of CM060980.1, forward strand.
TAGTACTACCAGGGGGCAACTAGATGCGAATAAGACTCCGAGGAAGCTACGTCGCTTCTACAGGTTGTGTCTTCAAAGCGACGTGGAGAGGTGGTACCACCCTATGCGACATACGTGCCGTCGCGCATTTAGTGTCGACCCCGAGGGGGGTGCTGCTGGTGGTTCGTTGTGATCGCCCTGCTGCAGATCGTGGAGCTGTCCGGGACGAGGAGGGAGCTGTGTGACGCAGCGGCTATAACTAGAAGCTTCTGGAAACTTCTACTCCCCTCTTCATTTAGGAAGTGTATCGAAAGAGTTCTAGAATAGTTCCATTAGCACCCTGTGTTTTAAGGATCCTATCATCTAATATTTCATTATCTAATTGTTTTCTTAGCTTATAAAATATTTATCTTTGCATATAATAAAATAATAACCAAACATTTTATGATAATTCTCCATTTTGGATGAATACTGGATACTGTCGTGTATGATGACATACACTGAAATAAAAAAATAATAAATTTTTTGTGTGTATGTTACCTTTTTGCGCAATAATGTCCAAACTGATTGTTATGAAACTTGGTATATAACATAGTTTAGGAGCTACTGAGAAAATAGGCTATATAATGTCTTAATTACTTGCCCCAAAGGGTGACGATGTTATGAAGGGCTACCAAAAAATGAAAAGTCGAAATATTTCCCTTATTATTCAGTTTTGTGAAAAAGTTACATAACTGAAATGTTTATCTACTATGTTTCTGAGAAGTTTTATTTTTTGCAAAATTTTGTTAGGATTAATACTTAAGAAGTTACACTAATGTATCTTTATAATTATTGTTCATAAACCAATTGCAATGAGAAGCACTATAATTTTGATAGTTTTTTGCTGATTTTCAAAAAGCACATGACATGCACATTCTGCAGAGGGATAGAGGGAAGGCGGAGAGGAAGAGAGTGATAGACTGTGGACAGTGGAGAGGGTTACAGGGGAACGAAGTTGTAGAGGGAAAGAGAATGGGAGAGGGAGAGATAGTGAGAAGGGAAGAGACAGAGAATAACAGATTTTCCGCGTTTAAAACAACAATGCCAGCAGAACTGCGGATGTTGCCAGCTCTCGATCATATTGCTACTATATTGATTACCAAAGTTACGCAATGTAAGAGTGGATTTCATTTCGACAGCTTCCATGTTACTGCTTTTTTTTTTTTTTTTGCAATTTTGTGAACCATACAGCAGCACTGTCCTGCGCTGCAGCGCAATATGTTGCAGGGTGTGCTCCCGTTCCCAGCCATGGTTCATGCTCAACCATAGGGATGCGGACTTTTAGGCCAAAGTGTCTCGTGTCTGTGTCCAGTTTATATCGTGAGAAATTTGAGGAGCTACAATTGATAGCGATCTTTGAAGTGCGAAACACAAGCATTCCGACCGGGGGACACCACCTCCCCGAACCGAATGGTTTATCGCTCACCACTACGTGTGCATATGGGTTTGAAGCCTGCAGTCGCACTGATAAGCCTACATGGACTGTCGTGCCAAAATTATTATTATTATTATTATTATTATTATTGCTATTATTATTGTACTATAACACTTTGTAGCAACAGTTGATGTGAAAAATGCACCGAAAATCTTGTATTTTTCCTCCAAAGATGAGAGATTTTGACAGGTTTTAGTCTTTGGCATCCCTAAGAATACAGTTATAATTGTTAGAAAAGTTGCTGACTAAAAGTATGGAAATTGATTGTATCAATAAGCCTTATTATGAATCCCATCCTAATTCAAAAAATTTCAAGTGATGTAATTATTTATTTGACACTGAAAATGAATAGAAATTTTCGCAGCAGCTACTGTTTTATACGGCTGGTTAGATCTAAATTATTGAGAGTATTGAATTTGGTGTCCTTTTTGGGCAAGTATAAGAAGAATTTTGAATTTTATGATATTCTTTATTAACTTGTTATTAGATTTCAGTAAAAAACATAAAGAAATTAAAAAAATAAAATAACCACTCGTAATATAATATTCTATTGATGTTTGTAGGAGGTGGTAACCTGTCATATCATCTGCCAGCTGGAGTTGGTGACGACAAGTTCGCTGTGGATCCAAATACCGGTGTGGTATCGGTAAGAGCCCCACTGGATCGAGAAACTAGGGACCACTACATGCTGCCTGTCTATGTGAGCTCCAATTCAAAAGGGCGTAGTAGTAATGGAGTTCCTCACTTCGATGTGACTACGGTTGCTATACGTGTGACAGACGTCAACGATCACGCTCCAGAGTTTCGACCAGGAACTTGTTATCCTGTGGCTGTACCCGAAAACAGCGACTTGGCTGTCATTCATACCATTGTGGCTACTGATCTGGACAGCGGTCCCAATGGAGAGGTCACGTACAGCATCACCGGTAAGTATTCAGACTCGTTTTTATTTTCACAAGACTGCATGTACTTATTCAGAGAATTTGATGTATCGCCCTTTCATCTTAGCAGCGCTTTTACTGTAGGATTACATTTTAATTCTAAGTTTTGTTCTTATTCAGGTAGTAACAGTCAATGAAGCCAATTAATACTGCACGGAACGCAGGTTTTGCAGAAAGAACGAGCATATTTCAATCTTTTATTTCAAACAAACCGTGAATGTCGGTATCACATTCCATACTCAGTGGATTATAGGAAGCCAGCAGTTGTTAAATGCAAGCTTAGAACTTTTATTCAGTAACAAGAGTAGTGCAGGTTGTTTATAGAAAAATGCAATTCGCTCTGAGCCCACTGTTCAAGTATAAGTCAATGTTTGGTAGATTCAACAAATATCTGCCTGGTCATAACCAAATGTAGGTGTGATACAAAACGTTTAATAATTGGGGACGAATTGATATGTTTGTGATATGAACTACACTATTTTTTTAATATTTCCGTGTAATAAACACGGAAATATTAAAATTTGCTCTTTTTAAATACATAGAATCTCAACGACCAAAGTAGACTGCGCCTGCTGTCCTTAGATCTGTTCCCCCTGCGTACTCTCTAGCCTCACCTCTTCTTATCGGAGGTGCTGCAGGCGCAGTAGGCCTAGTCTTAAATCCCCCGTTTCTTATCCCTATTTTCAAATGAGCCCGGAGTCCATGGATCTTCGAGTTACCCGACATTCTCTCAGGATAAGGAAACAGGTATAGGTATAGGTGATTCACAGAGACACACTTCGCTCACTGCGACCTGCACAGGTCTATTGCGGCCACCACTCCCAGTAGGAAGGGCTGAGATGAAGGGACCACTGAAGGCTACAGGCCGTAGGAAAACACACCACAGAGACGCGCGGAAGCCCCTAACATTTCCAAGCTCGCAAACCGTCCCTTTACTGGAGCCGCCGAGAGAGGGTGATGAACGACCCACCAAACAAGCAGCCCCCTGGTGTCCCCAGGGAATAGTATTTCCATTGAGCATGCATCCACGCCGTCTGTTTGGCACCACCATACGCCACGAAACCTAGAAGTATATCTGAAACATGAGAAGGAAACGGAATGAAATGGAAATGATGGAAAGAAAATCATAATACAGAAGAAACTATCCTAGAATTCGCCTTCCGACCCCGGGGAAACCACGAAAAACACATAGGTCAGAGTGGGCGTAGTCAGGGATCGAGCCCTGAACCCCCGGAATGCGAGTCGCAAACGTTACCGCGGCGCCATCTCGTTCGATGAATAAGGGAACAAGTAGAGCAGAAGAGATTAGGAGCAGAATAAATTTCGGCGCGAAATCACATAGGAGGTCTATTGTACTCTGAATATCCGGGAAGAAAATATTAAGCTGAAGGACAGAGGACGACCAGATCCAAATCCTCGGTTTCTTATCCCTATCTTCAAATCTGCCTGGAGTTCGTGGAGTTTAAGGAAACCCTACATTCTCTCAAAATAAGGCGATAACCCTTATCTGGATGAAATAGTATACATTAACGTGCGGAGGAGGTTTTCGACATGCAAGCAGTAGGACGCCTAAAGAACTTCTGGAAGGTGAAGCGGACACAGAGGGTGACCAGATCCGAGACGGTAGGCTCGAACGCAGGCGGAATCCCTAGTGCCCCCAGATGTGAGATCGCAACGCCCGCCGCCGATCACACAAATACTCCTCCACAAGGAGAGTTAATGTTGGGGTTCGTCGTACACCGAAAGCCGAGGCAAGCAGTTATTATAAGCAAATTCCATCGCCACAAGCCTTGCCATGCCGTCCACTCGCCTGATTCCTCCGAACCTGACAAGAACATGAAATGATAGGAAATGGGAGACACAAAAATTTGCAGTATTATAGAAGCCACCCCAACATTCGCATACTGACCTGGAAAAATAGCAAAAATATTCAAGCTCAGAGTGGCCGTTTCAACGGGTATCGAAACCGGAACCTCCGGAATGCGAACCTCATACCTTACCATGGAGCCATGTTGCTCTGTATATCTGGGTAACTTATCCTAAACAAGGATGGCTCGGGACCTATGAATTTAAAAGTAGGACTCTAACCAATATACCATACGTAGAACCCCATTTTTAAAAATAATATTACACCTGTTTCTTCTGTGTTTTTTTTTTTTTTTTGCGTTTGGAAGTAAGATTTTTAGTTATACTAAGCAATCCTTCCTTGCAGAAAGGAAGCAATATATAGCTCCTTAATACATAAATTTTGTAAACAATAATGAAAAACTGCCATTCTATAACACCTTTTAACGAAATTAGTAATACGTGCGACATTTGATCTCTTAACACACTATAAGCCCTTTTTCCGTAAAGGTAATTAAAACCCCATAAAGCTCATTGTCTACGATAGGTGTCCTAGACTTCACTGAAATTGACTCAGTTATCCTTGAGTTATAACGTAATAAACACATATACACGTTTGACATATTTAAAGTGTCATTTTTTGGCTTCAGAGCAGAGGTATTCAAATAGAAAATTGCAAGGAATTGTATCATGTGTATGTATTACGCCCAAGAAAACTTTTGTCCGTTGTTTGCCCAGGAAGTCTTTGGAAAGTAGAACACAGAATGTTCCAAATTAAAAGTGATAAATTCTTGTAGCAAATTCCGCCTACAAAGACCGCCGTCCGCATGACAAAAGAGTCGCAGCCTGTCCTCTGGAGGAAGGAACGAAAAGAAATTACACGGCAAGTGGCTCCCGACTGGCCGAGCAATTGAGGACGAATTCTTCCACAATTCACATGAACAAGTGTGGGCGAGCGCACGCAACAAAAGGGTTGGGCCCAACACAGAAAGGTAAAAACTTACAACGATCCCAATCGAAACAACACGCATTGTGTCAAAACGTTAAAGTCCGTAGAAAGACACCTTGAGGGGCAATTTGGAAATACCAAAGAATACCTAAAGACCTGGATACTGAAAATTAGATAGCTTCTGGCAATCGTATACGCATCTTTTGATATGCGAGGTTATAAAAGGTGTTTTGTGTTATATAAACAATAGTAAAGTGGGCAATAAAATCGATCATGGGTAAACTCACAAGAGAGAATGAGTTACCTATGAAAGAATTAAACTAATTTAAAAGGCGTTAGATTAAAAGGGAGAAGTTGTAAGAGAGCAAAAAACTAAAATAAATGCAAAGAAAGAAAAAAAAAGCAAGAACATTCATTGCGAGCGTAGAATTCTGTCATCCGAGTTTATCATAATATATAAAAGACAGTGTTGTATGTGTACGTGATTGTTTCTTATAGGGCTTCTACACCATTACACCGATTGCGACCAAACTTGGTACACATAACCTTTGACACAAGGCAAAAATGTCTGTCTAGCTTAGAATTCGAAATTACAAATCCAATTTCACATGATTGTTATTTAATTTTATTATGCCTACAAAGCTTGCAACACTATCTATATATTTCTCAATGATAATTGTAATAAATTGTTGTAAAATGATAATTGTCAACATAAGAATAACAATTACTTAGGTTTTCACAGCCTAACAAAATAACAAAGGAACAGTGTGTTCACATATTCGCTGTTCTCCTTTCTGACATTGATCATGGAGTAATAAGACAGTCAAATAAATAATTACAACAGCTATCCCAATTATGATAACAGCAACAGCATCAAACCAGACAAAATACCACCTCTTTATTTTCATGTGAATATCTATTATGTGTAGATATAAAATAACACAAAAGCATTCAACATAATCGCATTGAATACAACAGCTTCTCAAACATTGCTAACATAAGAGTAATAAATAAGTCAAACTTAATATTCATACATTCTGCGATCATACTCCAACCTTTGGATATTCTCATAGTATATCTGTAGGCTCTCATTTTTTGCAAGCAGCGGGTTTCCTTCTCTATAGAAAGTTTGTAATGCATTTATAATCAGAAAAACAAAAATGAGTGACATATACACTGCCGTTTGTGAAAATTGCAACACAAAGAAGGAAACGCATGAATTCAATGAATTTAATACCACAGGTTAGGTACATGACAAGTAACAAATGATAAACTTTTCAAATATATACATGACCTTTGAGCCCTAATATTCAGTATTTGGCGTGGCCTCCATGCTCTGCAATTAGAGCTGCTATACGCCGTGGCATGGAAACAAAAAGGTTCTGAATAAGTTCCTGAAGGATTTCCCTCCACGCAGTTTGTATTCGAGCCCACAAATCCGAGACACTCGTTACTGGAGGACCGTGACGCACCAGGTGCCGACCAACCATAACCCAGACATGTTAGATGGGCGACATGGGTGAACGTGCAGACCAGGGAAGCAATGGTACCCGTCGCTCTTCGAAGAAGGCCTGTACATTCCTCGCAATTTGTGGCTGGGCATTGTCCTGTTGAAATGTGGCCTGTGGAGATACCTGAAGCAGGGGGAGTACCTCAGGCTCTACAACCACCGTTAGGTACCGGTTGCTGTTCAAAGTGTCCTCAATGCATAGGAGGCGAGATCGGTTGTTCTAACCAATGGCGTCCCAAACCATCACACCTGATGTTTGTCCGCTATGCCGCTCAACAATGCAGCCCTCCAGGTTACGCTCACCACGGTACCGCCGGACACGTATGCGGCCATCACTGTAGGACACGTTGAAGGGGACTCGTCCGAAAAGACTACATTTTGCCACTCAGCAACCCAGTGGCGGGGTTCGCGTGCCCATTGCAGCCGGAGGAGCTTGTGATTTCTGGACAATGGAAGCCGGCATAATGACATGCATGCAACCAATCCAACCTGCAGCAGACGGCGACAACCTTGATACAGACAAGTTCACATCTGTTGCAGTGCTCCAGCGTCGAGCCAACGCTGTGATGAAGCTGTACGATCCGTTATGGCCATGCGGACAAGTTGACGGTCATCCTGTGCTTTGGTCATGTTCCGTGGTCCAGTATCCGTTCTTCGCTGCGTACGACCTTCATCTATCTACTGCTTCCACACACTGCCGTGGCAGCATGCCCTGTACGAGCCGAAATGTCACGGTATGACAAACCCGCTTCCCGGAGACTGATCATTCTGCCCCGTTCGAACTCACCTACATGCCGATATGGCTCCCTTTGACGTCAACGAGGCATACTGGCACTTTATATTGTTTCCACCTTTTTGACAGCTCTGCACTGACTACACTGGACGCAACACTGACCTTGTCGGACCGACACGAGCGGGCTCTGCTCGGCCTACGTGTACCCCATCTCTCTTCAAACCTAATTACTTATTGCTTGCACACTCTACTACACCTCCACCAAGTTTGGAGTAATTCGGGAAATTCTTTTTTAATGTAGCAATTTTCACAAACGGCAGTGTATAAATGACAGCTGGCATAGATAACAACAGCAGCATCAAACCAGTTGAAGTACCACTTCTTATTACTATTCTTCTTTTCTTTGTTATTTAATTTTGGTCTTCATTTTATTTTGCCTTTCATGTGCTTTCTTAGCAGTTTTGTGTATGTTGATTACGCAGAATGAACAAGGTTATGTTGATGTTACTTAAGCTGCTATTACTTCTTACCAACCGAAATTTTCCCTACAAATCACGACGAGGAAGCCCAAATGTGACAAATGGAAGTCGCTCAGTTGTATTCACGAGAAATCATCATTACAATCTGTGATATTTGTGGTTGTTTAGCAGTGCTTTTGCATAGTATTTTCTCAGTATTTTAATGTTTTTAATAGAGTCCTGAGAGTTTTAATTAACTCTTTGTTTGAAGTATCTTGTTTAACACTTTTTAAATACCTCCAAAGATACGCAAGGCTATTGGGTAAGTGCAACCTAAGGCTAAATGTTGTAGGGATAAACCGTCAAACCACGGGCAACGCAACTATTTACGCTAATAGTATATACATATTTTGAACTTATATGAGCGCGAATTTCATCTGCAATAATATAATGAAAGTAATTTATCTTGAGTGAACGTGAGACTCGATTCGCATTAATTTCGTCTGTTTAGCAAATAAAACCATAAAAACAAAGTAATATATCATAAAATACACTTGTAAAGTATTAATAGTTAAACAAATGCTTGTATCTTCAGTATTTTAATTCTACTCAAACAGCTAAACAGATGAATATCGAAATTAATACGATTTACTTGATAACAGTTGGCAACATTCAGAAAAAATTAATTATACTCAAATTAAAAATGAAAAGCTTAGAACTAGCAGGATAGATAGCTGCGACTGATAGAATTTCAAAGCCTTTCGATGTCGGATTGCGCACTAGATATATAAGAAGTACTCTAGCACAAAAACAAAACTGTTACATAATGTTTCTTCTTCTCCGATCTTCGTTTCTTGTTCGTTATAATTTTGTTTAATACATATGAGGAATTTCATTTTCGTGGCTATGTCAATAAGATTGTTTTTGTAGGTATCCTATTCTCACAGTTATATTTAGACATTGCGAACACTTTTTTTCTCTTATTATATTTTTCATTTTTTTGTATTGTGCCACAAATTGCTAGAAATATATTTAATGTTATTTCAATTACAGTATCTTAACTAAAACGTATGCCACAACCTAGAAACCTGAAACATTTAGTTTTTTTTAATAATTGTATTTTAATCACATTTAATATATATGATAGGTTCTTTTCCCTACGGGTATCTATAACTGAAATTTGGTCAAAATTTTCATAAAATTAAAACATTAGTTATATGTTCAAAGAATACGTTGAACCTTTAGTTTCAATTAAATACCATGGCTTTTGCTTTCAGAGCCCTTTAAAGCTTTAACACGTGACCTTTTAAATGCCCAAGATCACGCGGCCTAATGGTGTACTCACTTCCAATTCCTTTTACTCGACTTTGGTTTTTCTTACACATTTGCGCATTAAGAATATTCCATACGATGTAGTTTGTAACCAATCTTGTTCAAATTTTAGGCAGAAACTAAGAGAGATGAAGTTAAATAAACTGACATATGGTTTATGTTACACTTTTAAATTGCTCAAGATGATATACACTTAATGCGTCCACTGAGGATATAGGTATTTATTGGTTTACATTTTTTCCTGAAACTACTCAATTTCTACATCCAATTTTTGTGTATTAGTATGTCAATAATTGAAGTATTTTTATTTTTTCAAATTTCTAATTTCGCGAGTGTGGAACATCTGATTAATTGATATAATAAGGTACAATGTTTTTCTAAAAAATATTAAAGATATTTGCATGAAATTTAAAACCCATGGCAAAGCAGCATGTGACAAAATTTTAAAAACATTGAGATAAAAGTTGCAAGATTTAAAAAATTCACCTATGGGTACCCTTAATTACCAACGTTATAATTACACCAACAACCGTGGTTCTTTTAAAAGAATATTAGCTTTGCAACAGAAATGGAATTAGTTATAAAATACATCCGAGCATTCTCTGCAGGACACGTTGCCCAGGAAATGTAACTTGTAATTAGGGGTACTTTTAGAAAACAATGATTTTATTTTATTTTAATAAAAAATTTCAATCATCGTAAAATTAGGATCCGATTGCGGTTTTGCTCTTTTGGCCGTGTAAATACCCAACGTTTAACTGGGGTGCGTAGATGTTGCAAGGTTAAATTCCTAACAGGCCGCTGAGGTATAGGGACACCCTAGCGGTGCTTTCTTAATCATGTGAAATTTTAGTAATTCATCCCGCCACTAGTACTGCATAATGGCAGGTGATTAGCCTGCACTCAAAGCTAGTGCCATGGGAGAGAAGCAGTACCTACGGGTGTAAAATGTCAACGGTGTTATTTTCTCGTAATTTTGTATTTGTTTAAATAGCGATCTATATGTGTTGTTTTTCTGTACACAGTATGATGGAGCATACCGTCATTTTTCCTGTTAACATGAACATCCAAAAAGGCTAGTTGTCTTTTTTTCCTCTGTCTACATGGTAAACTAAATCTTCTTCTTTTCGTTTTTATCACTTTAAACTTTCCTCGTTATGCAATTTTTGTTCAATTCGTTTCACGGTGGATGGCGAGGTCTGAAGAATATTTTGTTTATATCAAGCATAGTTTTGAATTCAGAGTATTATGGTAAAAGAGTTTTATGCCTACTGCAGTTTTAGTACTATATAGAACCATGTTGGCCAATCATTTTACAATTATTTGTTCTTTAGGTACAATTTAGTGTCCAGTATATGTTTTAACGTAAAACAGTGAACACGAGGCAAGGAGTTGGGAAATGAAAATTGCAACACAAAAGAACAAACTACAAATTTAAATTTATAGCATTCTTATACTACCTACTCTTGAACGACCCAAGGTATACTCCTAGGGGTTTCCGTGGTAGCCGATCTGTTTCTATGCTTATAGTTATCTTCCAAAGTTTTTAATTTAAATACAGAAAAATACTGATGTTTTTACATAGTAGTCTAAATGCATGAATACTGATGTATTTTGTTTTATGTTTCAGCTGGTAACACGGGGAACAAGTTTAGCATAGACCTCCACTCCGGGGAGTTGACAGCCAGGCCTCTGGATCGCGAGGCGCACGCGCGATATTGGCTGGTGGTGACAGCGCAGGATCGGGGCGCCCCCGTCCCTCTCCAGGGTTCCTGTAACGTCACGGTCATCGTCGAGGATCAAAACGATAACGACCCGCGCTTCTCACAACCTCGGTATACCGCCACCATCCCCGAGAATGTGCCGATCGACACCGTCGTGCTCACTGTCCAGGCTTCAGACGCCGACCTTGGGGTCAACGCCAGGATCATGTATTCCCTCGCCAACGAGAGTCAGTGGCTGTTCAAGATCGACAACAAGTCCGGAGTCATCAGCACAGCAGGGTAAGTACTGAGAGTATAAGAATTACCTTGAACTTCTGATATGGCCAAAACACTGACGTCAATATTGTAAGCAGAAGAATATAGGACTATCAGGGTAGTGTAATTAATTTAGAAGAAATCACTTTGGAGAATGCAAATATGCTATAGCATACATCGGTTTTCAAACTGCAGTTCAGAAACTGCTCCCCCCCCCGTCGTTTAAAGCAACTAAGTTGTAAAATGTACTAACAACAGCATTCACGTGATTTTCTTTACCCATCACCTTATAAGTCGTTATTGGCTGATTTACCTGACATAATACGGATGAGTTTTAAATTTCAGATGACGATTGTCACTTCATAAAGACTCATGTCTTTCTAATAACGGACCAAAGTATCCACTCATATTCACAGAATGAAATACCGGCGATGTGTTTCTGAGGTGCTCAACCTTCTCCCTTCTGACAGTCTTCCAAATTATGGAAATGTTTTATTACCTGTAAATCCTTATGGAAGAAGGAACTATGCAAATAGTTAAGTAATTTTTAGATAATCACAGTAGATGAAATTCTGATATTTTGAAACTTATCTTCGCTCCCGTAGTTATTTAATAACATAAATATTCCACAATTTTCGCATTAAGGAAATATATAACCCCGGACATCAATAGTCAACAAAATAGGTGCAAAACTGACGAATGTGAAAATATTCTACCCTCCAAGCACCAATTCAGAAATTTTGGACGTGGCATACAGTTTATAGTATTATCAAATTGTTCTTTATTGGCATTTATTTTCAAATTTGAATCAGACTCGAACAACTCAACATTCCGTACTTCTAAACGGATCCTCGGCTCTCTGTTTCGATGTTCTCATACGATTTCAAGTATCTCAGCAAACCCTGAAGGTAATCTCAAATATTCAAGTTATTTCAATGCGTATAAAACTACATTATCAGTTGTTAATTTTAAATATTGTTTGTGTAATTGTTGATGTTATACTGGACACAATTTTCTCCCTTTATGTGTTAATGGACATGATAACAGCATCCTAAGGAATTAACAACAAATCTTGCTCGCATAACTATTGGCGTGCAGAAACTTCATTGCCTTCATTTTTACAATTAGAATAAAGGTTACCTATAGATTTTTATACTAGCTTCACAGCAGATCGATGAAAATGAAGAGAGATTTGGGATTGAAGAAATACTGTTACTTATAATATTTTAATAAAATATTAGAATCTCTTTTTGATAAAAGAAAAAATTAAGTTTTTTTCGTGAAGAATAAGTTGGGGTGCTGATAATTCCCCGAAACTTTAAGCCTAAGCCCTGATTTTACGAAAAGTAATGTTTGTATCATACGTCTAAAACTTGTTTTAAGGATTCAATCTGGTTTCAAAACACTTGAAAAGACCTCTGACATTTAATGTCCGCAAATAGTAACACAGTCTCTAATTCTGTTATTCCAATAGAAAAAGAGTAAATAACTTACAAAATATGTTTTAGCTCAAAACTAGTCGACTTTTATAATTATCCAAAAACTGTAAAAATGATGTGTTATTTATATACATCACGAAATTTTGGAAATAAAATTTTCTTTCTGTACCAAATCGTATGGGTTGAAATTAATTTAAACGAGGTAGTATGAATTAATTACTTATGCTGTTTATAAATAGAAGCTGACATATAGATATTTTGAGAATGGAATAAAACATACGTCCATGGTTAAATCACAGTGTCTAGCTTTTTAGTCAAATGTCCTATGTACCTCCTTCTCCTAGATAGGAATAGAGAAAGTACATCTCGGTTGATATACGCCATCTCCTTCTCCTGGATAGGAATAGAGAAAGTACATCTCGCTTGATATACGCCATCTCCTTCTCCTGGATAGGAATAGAGAAGGTGCATCTCGGTGATACAAAGTTTTATCAAAAATTGCAGGAAACGGTGTTGTCAATGTTGGTCAATATGGGCGGTGGGCACTATGTTCTAGAATTTTCAACTTAGAACACTCTGGAACATAAAAGTGAGGAAACATTACCAATGTTACCTTCTAGTCATCATCATTACCAAGCGCAGTTCACAGACAAAAAGCAAGACATCAAAGTGTAGAACACCCTCTGGTCATTACAGAAGCATCGATTTGAGGTCTACAAATTACGTAATGACAGACAGGTGCTAGTCCTTCACACGTAAGCAAAAGCACTTCACCTGTTCTGTCAATTTACAGGGCTTTATTATTATGAAGCAGCAAGTCGGTGTATCGCAAATCTCATTTACGGATGTGAAAATCTCCACTTTTTGATTGCTATCCAGATGTATTCATCTGCAATTGTCTGATAAAATGTACGAGATTTGTTATTCTTAGCAAACTTGGAGTTGTTAATTTAACTGTCTATAAACTATTCATACAATGATCTTCAAACCTGTACCTTTTTTTCATTATTTGTAAGTTCAGTTTCATTTACGCAGACTATTTTAACTTAGATATTGCAGCCAAGTAGTTTAATTTAGTCACCTTAAAATTAAACCTACACCTCTAACTAACATCGTTCAGCATATTAATATGCTTTTGTTTTCAAAAGAACTCACCACTTCGGTAATGTTCAGATACTGTGATTCCAGCAAATATTCCTCTACATTTCCTAGAATTATTTAATTCTATGAAAAAGAATGATAGAAAAAGAAGCAGTCTCTATTTCAATTAGAGGAAAAAATTATAAAGTATTACATCTTCTGATAGTAAACAAATAACCGTTTCTATTGTTTTAAAGGAGGAACGAGAGATCTAACACGTTCAAAGTAATTTATGCGCTATAATAAACCAAAAAAATTAAATTACATCGTGAGAATAAAACATTGCTGTTAAACTAGATCTGAAATTTTGTACTTTATTTGATATCTACCTCCTAAAGAACCACTAAAAATAACCTACAGATAACAGTTAAATGACCTACTCTGTTATGACGCAAGTAATTCGTTTAGGAGATTGTTTTTACGGTCATATATCAAGTTGTTGGAATAAAAAAAAATATTATACGTTACATTCGCAAGGCTTTCTCTATCCACTACTGTTTACATAGGTACAAAGGGAATAGTGATAGTCAAATGTTTAAAAATGGATGTCTATATACCGGCCTTAAAATTCCGTACTCTTCCCATGACATTGCGAGAAACAACTGAATAATGACATCACTTTAAAAATTGATACAGTATTCCAAAATTCAAGCCAATAAAAAAGATCTATATTTTTCGTCTAGTATGTTTTTATCTACCTCTTACGGTTTACTCGTTGTACAAAATTACACAAAACCCCTTCTGAATTAGGAGGAATTCACAGGCTTTTCTCAGAAAATTCAAGATATACATTTTATTTGTCATGTAAATATCTTAAATATAGCATTTTAATCCAAATCGTTACAGCCATGTTTGAGAAAATAAAAAATATCGACAGTTTTTCCATGTAAAGTGTAGTTTTGCATGGGGATTCTTAAAACATTTCCGTGTAGCATCTTTAGAACTACTGTATAGGTAGTAAATACCAAGTTTTGTATTTATCCGAATTTTCTTTTTTGAATTATGCAGCTCACAGGGATGGACCTTTTCCTGAACCTGTTTCCTTTGGATTGAAGAAGTCTCAAAGCGTGTATTTCCACTGAAATTCCGCATTTTAGCTGCTAGGTACGTAGTAGAGAAAGGAAATGTGTATCCTCAAACTGACAATAGCTATTCATTTAAATACACCAGTGCTCAGGGTGGGTTCGGCCGTGAGAGCTGCAGCTCTCCCACTTTAACAATTATTTTTCTGTAACGTTTAGAGGACCGTTTTTATTTGACACATTTCGCTATTTTCTTAGACGAATCGGACTATATAAAGTCCAGTTGGGGTTATATAAAGTACACTTAAAGTTATAAAGTCCAGTTACACAGTTATTCAAGAAAGTTTTCCTCTACACTTTATAAAATTCTAGTATCCAAATTAATGGAGGGAAGAATGTAGTTTTTGTTACATAAAGATCGAATAGTAACACAATTTACTGTTTTTGGTGGTTTTTCAGATCGTTCATTTTATCAGTTTTATAAACCTAGAAAAATATTCCAAAAAACTGCAACTCTCTTGTACGTGGTGTTTTCAAAATTATGTTACATGTATTGGGTAGACCAATATTTTGTATATTACTTGATTTTGCGGTGAAAATAAGATTTTATTTGACGGAAAAATAAAATGTCAAAGTTAAGAATGTTTGAATTTTTTGCCTTAATTCCTCATTTTCGGCTCACTTTTTACGACCTCATGAGTTTATTTCTCCACCAGTTTGCCACATGTCGATGAACGGGTGTGGATGTATGCACATAAAAATACTCCACCCACCACGTAAAAATGTTGCTATTTTGGCACATATTTCAAAAAATTATATAACTGATAAAATGAACGATCTGGAAAACTGTCAAAACACGTAAACGCATTACCATTTGATCTTTATGTTCAAAAAAAATTAGTTTTTCCCTCCATTAATTTGGCTGTTAGAATTTTTTAAAGTGCAGGTACTTTCTTGAGTAACTTTATATCCAGTTATGATCTTTCCGGGCGACTGCATAAACTCGCTTACTGAGCGATATTTGACTGTCTCTGGTAGCTCGACGAAAACCTCCTCCCAACCACGCACGTGCACAGTCACACAGACAATATGATTTAATTGATTGAAGAATACGAACTTCCTACCTAAATCTTCCTTCACTTCCCGTAGTGGCAGCCAGGGCCCTTGGTCATGGCTGTCACCCGGACATATTCCTTCGCCCTCTGGCAGCGCACTATACTGCCAGTCATCCTTCCGCATTAACGGGGGTGCAAAGGCGGAACCCCAACATCTATCCCCACTTCTCCCTCCTAATTCCTCTCCTTCAACCTCACCTACCTAATCCCGTCACCAAAAGCGGTAGGCAGATCCTTGTGTGCACTTTCATCAGGTGAGGGACGGAAGGGAATTGAGATAGAAAATGTACAGTTTGAAATAGCCCATGTGGCAGCAGACCTTTGAGATCGCACAGAAAACGAAAGTCATTTTCACCCCCTGGTTCATCATTTGGCCCCATCCTTAATGACACTAATGCTACGATAAACCGATTCTTTACTTTCTTAAAAACCAAATAGGAGACATTTGTTCAGAGCTCGGATATTTTATAGCATTATAGAATCTTACCGCATTACGGTAATACAATTCTGACATATTGTGCATCTAACTATAATGCCTCCTATTTACTGAAGATGACTGCAATAACGAATCATTTTAATGTAGCATACCACGGACAAGAATCTGGGGCAAATTTCCAGACTTAGATTTCTACACGAGTGACCGTCAGTCATTAGCTCAGTGTATCCGCGTGTTTCTCCGTTGCTCGGTGCAAGTTCTTCAGAATAGAAGAATGGACTTCATATACAGGAAATAAATTTTCGCAGGTGGTGTTAATTTATTGTTGTTACTGCATGGGGAAAAATGTTAGTAAAAAACCCTTAATTAAAAAAAACTATATAGGTACACTTTTTACAATACGTGGGTTCTGAGTATTTTTAACATACTTCTTGAAACAACGAATAATTTTTCCCTTCCTTTTAATTTTATTACAGTATAGGCGGAACATAAAGAAGAGGTAGACGTTAGACGTTAACGAATTGCTTATAGTGAAGTGACTGTACACATAATGAGTTTATTTTTGTGCTCCACTTAATAATTGCCACTTTTAAAACAAAATTTTGATACAACCAACTCCAATGCAGCACCCCAATTCATAAATTCACGAGCCGCCACTGCCAGTGTTGCCTGTCTGTTTTCAAAAGAAGAAATGGGGTGATAATTTTTTGTGGTATTATCCTGACTAAGCAATATTTTCTCGAGAAGACACACTGTTGTTTGGATACCCCAGGTTTCTGCTGCCAGCAGCTCTGAGTTTGTTCTATATACAGCGGCGGCGGCGGCAGTCCCAGCATTGTCAGCTTTGCAGAAATATGGCAGAGAAAGACAAAGAGACGTTTGTGGTGCATTGTTTCGTTTTGATCAGGGACTCGGTGTCAGAACGGTTCCCTCGTGCACCGGCCACAGAGTGAGGATTAAGAATGGAGAAGAGAGAGAGAAGGCATATTAAAGTAGCAGCTAAACACCAAGAAACGATAATGTTAACTTTGGAGCTAAGCTTTGCGGCGACGAAGCATACAATGAAATCAAATGTCACAATAAAATATCAAGAATGTGCTGTTCTTACAGCGTTGCATCTGGATATTCATGATGTAAGTAAAGTCTTGTCTTGGATTGTAGCTTTTTCTACAGTGGTTTACAGTGTTTCTATTGCAGAATTTGAAGTTCTATTCAAATTTGTTCATCTGGCCATGTTCACCAGTGCCCACCTCCATGGATAGTGTCTATACCGTCTCAATCAGAGGGCCTCAATCTCGGCTGGAGGAGTTGTCTTGATAAGGCATCTTCTGGGGTTGCCCTTTTACTCAACAAATTCGGAGCTCATATGAGCACAATTTTACCCATTTCAGTTACTTTCTCCATCTAGGTAAATATCAGGTGTGAGGGCACCTAAAAGTGAAATTTCTAAATTGTACCTTCTCTATCACTTTTCTAAATTCAGTATCGACATTTCTTCGAAAATATATAACTATAATGTACTCGTAAGTACCTAAGCATGGGACTGGACCTCTGACTACTCAGAGTCCAGTTGATTCCCTGCAACCCGGGAGAACAAGCTCGCGGATTTTTTCCATTAGAGCGATACCTATATTACAACCCGCACCCCTCCCCCAACCAGGCAAAGCAAACATTTAGAAAAAGATCCATGCCTGCGAGTAAACAGCATAACTGAAAAACTGTTCCGGCCTCAGAATGCATCTGGCCATCGTTTCCTTGGTCTTTAAAATGTTTTGAAATTATAGACGAATATTTGAGGTCTGCACAGGCGCCTTTAAAAACTCAGCTGACGTTATTTCTTTGCATCACAAACTTGAATATTTTTTAGTTTTCGCTATGTGTTTCTGTAAATAAAAGCTTCATTCCCCTTAAAATCATTGCATACCTACGGCATGACTTAGCTACTTGGGTTATCTAAACGAAAATCATCTCTTAGATCAGATTCGTCGTATAGAAATTCATAAAGCTTCTTCATAACGAATAATTTTAATTCGATTGCCAATCGTGTTTTATTTGCCCATTAAAACCATTAAATTAGTTGTTACATCTCAAGTTTGGTGGTAATTAAGTGAGGTGCAGTTTAAAATCGGAACGAAGCTAACAGAGCGGTTGAAAACCGCTGCATGTTGCTTGTCATCCATTGCGTCAGTTGGAAGTTTGTACAGGCGCCATCTACCGCGAATTCTCATTTCCCGGTGACAAGAGACAGCAACCAAGAATGTTTGCATCCGTAATGCGAATGCAGTTATTATTTTCTTTTTTCTTTCTCTTAACAATATACATGGGCAAGAGAGAGTTTGTGTTTCATTTGCCTTTTTCTTGCCCGCAGAAGAATGAATTTGTCTTATCGACCGTCAGCATCTGTAGCCATTTTCCTTGTCAAGTCTTCTGCAACTGACAAGCGTATTGCCTATCCGCTTAGGCTTAAGATCTTGTTCTTCGCAAATGTTATGTTTTCTTCTTCACCATGAACTTTAGACAACATAATTACCTGTATTTCTCGTACTGTGTTGGTCTTGTGAATCTTGGTCTAGCTAGAATTTGAGCATATGCTGTTTTCATCTCTATTCTTTCCCCTTGTAAGTTAATCTTGATTCTACTGAAAAGATACATAAAGAAAATCGAACAAAAATACAATTGTGTGAAATCCTTCGAATCTTCAAAAATATACAGAAAACGAGAAAAGCATTTTGAAATTCTTCTTCTTCTGCACCTCAGGGACTAGGCCAGAATGCCTGTTCCGGCTTCAAATTCTTTCTGTCCATCGCCTCCTTGTCTTCCCGGATGTCATCTTCCTTTAGGCCTATAGGCTCTGCGCTGCGGTGCGCTATTGATTATTATACCTGGGTAGTGCCTATTGCAGAAGAATATCTATACATTTTTATATTATATACTACTTACCTATAATAATTACAAATAATGGCATTTTACAATAAAGAACTCGATATCGACATTTCATCAGATATACGCATTTCGAATCCTCGGAAACAAAAAAGCAGTTTTAGAAAAAAGCTCCGTATGTCTGTGTGTGTATGTGTATGTATGAACTGCAAAACTGAAAAACAAAGCTCGGTTAAATACCAGACTTGGCATTTAGGTTAAGAATCTTCTAAGGAAGCAACACATTTTCAAGAAAATTCCCCCACTACATACAATCCCTTATATGGAAGAATTCTCGTACTAGTTTCTGTTCTCAAAAATGACTCCTAACGATTTTGATTAAAATGTCACATGTTTAATATAATGACATTAGAAATAATATAGGTAAATTAAATTTTCTTCATGAAAATGTGTCCCAGCCTTGGAAGGTCCTTAACTTAAATGCCAAATTTAGTGTTTAACTGAACTTTGTTTTTGAATTTTGCTGTTCACGCACAGACACACACACATACATACGTGGACCTTTTTCTAAAACTACTGTTTTTTTCGGGAGGCTTCGAAACGTGTATTACCGGTAAAACGTCGATATTGAATTTATTTGGCAGCATGCCATTATTTGTACTTATTATAGATAAGCAGTATAGAATATGAAAAAAATCTGATGTGTTCCACTCACATGACTTTCTCTAATCTTGTACAAACTATTTTTAAAAACGCTTATTCCCCATCTACTTCATGTTAATCGAGATAAACATTTGCAGACTCTATCTAATTGCTAAGTTTCTTGTAGATGTAAGAGGAATATATGTTTACAAGGGCAATATAGAAATACAGTAGCCTTTAAGCATATACATATCTCTTAATAGCTGGCTGCTAGGTGCAGCACCATTCTCTTTGCCACAGATTAATACTCTTTGCATATCCAAGACAAAAAAATCTGATGTGTTACACTCACATGACTTTCTCTACTCTTGTACAAACTATTTTTACAAACGCTTATTCTCCATATGCTTCATGTTAATCGAGATATCGAGATGTCAATCCTATTGGTAATTTTCTTGTAGATACAAGGGGAATATGGTAGGTTTTAAGCGATAGTCAAATATTTTAACGCTGGTTGCTATGTGGCGCATTCCATTCTCTTTGCATGTCCAGGACATAAAAAAAATCTGATGTGTTACACTCACATGACTTTCTCTACTCTTGTACAATCTATTTTTACAAACGCCTATTCTCCATATGCTTTATGTTAATCGAGATATCGAGATGTCAATCTTATTGCTAATTTTCTTGTAGATGCAAGGGGAATATGGTAGCTTTTAACCGATGGTCAAATATTTTAACGCTGGTTGCTATGTGGCGCATTCCATTCTCTTTGCAAGTCCAGGACATAAAAAATGAATAACGAATTTGAGAAAAAGTAAAATCTGATGTGTTACACTCACATGACTTTCTCTACTCTTGTACACACTATTTTTACAAACGCCTATTCTCCATATGCTTCATGTTAATCGAGATATCGAGATGTCAATCTTATTGGTAATTTTCTTGTAGATGCAAGGGAAATATGGTAGCTTTTAAGCGATAGTCAAATATTTTAACGCTGGTTGCTATGTGGCGCATTCCATTCTCTTTGCATGTCCAGGACATATAAAAAATGAATAACGAATTTGAGAAAAAGTATAAGTATTGGAAAATTTAAGGAAAATTCGAGATATACATTTCATTTCTCATGACATTATCTTAAACATATGATATTTTCATCAAAATCGTTAGAGCCATTTTTGAGAAAATTAAAATTTTCGAAAAATGTTCCATGTAAAGGGTAGTCTGGGGTGGGGGGATTTTCTTGAAAACCTTCGTGTCGCATCTCTGGATGATACTGAACTTAAATACCAAGTTTGTTGCTTATCCGACTGTTCGTTTTTGAGTTATGCTGTTCACAGACACAGACACACAGACAGACACACAGACACACAGACACACCGACACACAGACACACAGACAGACACACACACGGACATGTTTCCAAAAATGCTTTTTTTGGATTCAGGAGGTCTCAAAACATGTATTTCCGGTGAAATCTCGGTATCGAATTTTTGGGTGGAATGCAATACTTCCCCTACTTACTATACGTAGTAGAGAAAGTAATAAGTATTGGAAAATTTAAGGGAATAACAAGCAATATCTCGAAAACGGTTCACTCAACAAAAGAAATGTATATGACATAAGTTGTGTATTTTAACGAGATCTACATTTTTTGTGTAGTAAAATTTTGTCTATCTCTTACGGCTTACCAGTTATGCAAAAGTCGTTCACAATGAAGAATACTTTTGGAGACATTCCCAGAAAATTCGAGATATACATTTCATTTCTCATGACATTATCTTAAACATATGATATTTTAATCAAAATCGTTAGAGCCATTTTTGAGAAAATTAAAATTTTCGAAAAATGTTCCATGTAAAGGGTAGTCTGGGGTGGGGGCATTTTCTTGAAAACCTTCGTGTCGCATCTGTGGAAGATACTGAACCTAAATACCAAGTTTGGTGTTTATCCGACTGTTCGTTTTTGAGTTATGCTGTTCACAGACACACTCACAGACACACACACACACACACACACAGACACACACACACAGACACACACACGGACATGTTTCCAAAAATGCTTTTTTTGGATTCAGGAGGTCTCAAAACATGTATTTCCGGTGAAATGTCGGTATCGAATTTTTGGGTGGAATGCAATACTTCCCCTACTTACTATACGTAGTAGAGAAAGTAAAATGAATAACGAATTCCCATTTGAGAAAATAAGTATTGAAAAATTTAAGGGAATAACAAGCAATATCTCGAAAATGGTTCACTCAACAACAAAAATGTATATGACATAAATTGTGTATTTTAACGCGATTTACATTTTTTGTGTAGTAAAATTTTGTCTATCTCTTATAGTTTACCAGTTATGCAAAAGTCGTTCACAATGAAGAATACTTTTGGAGACATTCCCAGAAAATTCAAGATATACATTTTATTTGTCATAAAAATATCTTAAACATATGATATTTTAATCAAAATCGTTAGAGCCATTTTTGAGAAAATTAAAATTTTCGAAAAATCTTCCATGTAAAGGGTAATCTGGGGTGGGGGATTTTCTTGAAAACCTTTGTGTCGCATCTCTGGAAGATACTGAACCTAGATACCAAGTTTGGTGTTTATCCGACTGTTCGTTTCTGAGTTATGCTGTTCACAGACAGGCACACAGACACACACACGGACATGTTTCCAAAAGTACTTTTTTTTGGATTCAGGGGGTCTCAAAACATATATTTCCGTTGAAATCTCGGTATCGAATTTTTGGGTGGAATACAATACTTCCCCTACTTACTATACATAGTAGAGAAAGTAAGAATATCATGAGTAACGTAGCAAGGATAGTAGAATCGCCTTTCATATGAATAGTAAAACTCGTATATATGAATTTGTCATTAATAGAGATACCCGTGTGAATGCATCAAAGAGATTTTTACTTTCCCTACTATCTACCTATAGTAAATAGTGGAAGCATCTACTGCATTCCACCCAAAAATTCGACACCGAGATTTCACAGGAAATTCGTGTTTTAAGACTCCAAGATTCTAAACAATACATTTTTGAAAAAGGTGGTGTATGTGTCTTGTGTCTGTCTATGAACAGCATAACTCAAAAACAAAAAGCCAGTTAAATACCAAAATTTACACTTAAGTTCAACATATTCCAAGGACGTTCTGCGCTGTAGCATAGAGCGTGGAGCTCTGTTTCCCAGCCACGGAATCCGCTCGGGTTCGATTCCACCCATGGGGTGCGATTTTAAGTCTCGGGTGCCCACTCAGCGTCGTGAAAAATGTAAGGAGTTGCGATAGGGAGCGATCACGGCCACGGAGGCCGACATTCTGGCTGGGGGATGCGTGATGCTGGCCACATCACTTCCTCGTATCGGGTGAATGATCGTCCACCACTGTCGTGCGTACGTGGGTGTGAGGCCCGCAGTCGGGTTGTCAGGTCAAGGCCCTTTATGGCTTGTAGCGCCACGGGATTATTATTATTATTATTATTATTATTATTATTATTATTATTATTATTATTATTATTATTATTATTATTATTATTATTATTATATTCCAAGGATGGGACAGGAAGACTTTTAAGGAAATTACCCCTGCCCGAATAACCCTTAATTGAAAAATGTTTCCTCTTTTTGATTTTCTCAAGAACCATTACCATATGTTTAAGATATTTGCATGTTCAATAAAACGTATATATTGAATTTACTGGGAATAACCCATGAAGTCCTCTTCGTTCTAAAAGACTTTCTTCGTATAATTGGTAAACCGTGAGAGATCTTGTATCTTACTATACAAAAAAACATGTAGATCTCGTTAAAGCCGAAATTTATGTGAAATAAAATTTCTGTGGCTTTAACCATTTCCAAGATATTCTTTGCGAATTGAATTTTCAAACACATGCTTTCCCAAGTAGTAAGTCACTACTCGTTTTTTCTTGTGGTCATGGAGGAAGCATGGAATTTCAAAGCCATTACATAACGATATGCTTTTTAAAAATTTGACTATCGCTTTACCTACTATATTCTTCTTATACCTACAATGAAATGTGTAAATGTGCAATGAAAAATTATCTCTATTAGCAAGAAGTAGATAGAAGAGTAAGCTTTAGTAATAATAGGTTGGAGAAGGGTGAGTAGAGAAATTCATGTGAATGTAAATTGTTTTTCTAATTAGCTCATTTTTAAAAATTTTCCTCGGCAAACAACAGTAGTGTTTGTACACGGCAACAAAATGCCCATTGCTCCACGATTGTGTCCTTTCAGGACGCTTAGGGCCAAAGTGGCATCTGGCAAAGCGCACCTTACTTTAAGAGTTTTGGAAACCCGGTCCGACGCGACATGTGGAATGCAGAAGGCGGGCTGTTGTGCTCCTGCAAAGTGTTTTGAAACATTTCTGTTTCCTCCAGAACACATTGCAACACATGCATTTGATACACATGTCTTGTCACATGCCCACAATTAATTGGCGATATCCTTAATTCTTTTCGTTTTCCAGCTGGAAGCAATTAATTTGTTAGGAGAGCGGCTCTCGGCATTCCTGTGACGTAAGTTTTACTAGTCGCCGAAGGAAGAAGCGCTTGAAATTTTCCTCTGAGCCGCACCAAAAAAATACGAAGGAATCCGAGCCTGCCGCGTATACCTCATGTTCAAAAACTTTGCTCGACGAGAACTTTATAAAGGAAAAACAAAAAAACGTGGCAGTATAACAAGCCGAGAGATGTACGAACTGCACGGGACCAAAGGAACGCTTTGGCAATTAAGATATTATTTCTCCTCTAGGAAGATGCTGAAACACCTCATTATATACGAATTCGGACTCATTCTTTTTCCTTTTCTCCTTTTTCAGTTCCTTTCTCTTTACCTTTCTGCTTTGTTTAGAAGCCTAACTTTGTAGGACTGCCATTTTGATTATTTTTTTTTGCCATTAGCATTCAAATAGACCTTGAGGGGAGACTAAATAGCAAAAATTGCTGAAATATTACATTTTAGTTTTTTTCAGTCTTATAAGTTCGAATTTCCTTTCTAATTTGATATATCTTTTTAAGACGTGGTACTGCTTCTACCATTTTGTACTGTGCACTCTGTACTACTTTAAAGAAAAATATCATAAATCCTACACACTTAGAGTAGAATGAAAAACTTAAGTCCATCTTTTAGAGAGATTTGCTCTAAAAATTGATGTTGTTGTTAAGTAATGCTCGTGTGCTAAAGTTTTCTTTGCTCGTTGTGAACAGCTTTTTTCTGTGAATTGCATTTTCTAATACAAAAGACCCGTTTTGTGAGAAATGATTGAACATAGCTAAATGATAAATCCAAAAGATAAATCCAAAATGATAGATCCAGTTGCAGATCTACTTTGGCGTTATTAACAAGATTGATAATTTGTTAAAAAAATAATTGCAGATAAATTTTAATCAAAAGGTAAAATAATTGAGAAACAAATCTATCTTCCTTAATACAAAGAACTTACTGGAAAAAATCTGATGTGCTACATTCACATGACTTCCTCTACCCTCTAGCGCTTATTAGTGGGTATACAAATTATTCTTATGAACGTTAATTTTCCTATCTTCTTCATTTTAACCGAGATAAAACTTTCCGGAAGTACCTGTATTACACATTTCGTTATAGATACAATGGGAATAAGATAGTCAAATGTTTAAGAACTGGACTCTATGTACTCGCCTTAAAATTTCATGCTCTTTGCGTGCAGTCCTGAGAAACAACTGAATATCCAAAGCACTTGAAAAGAATAACAGAGTATTGATAATTCGAACCATTAATAACGGATAACTAGGAAATGGTTGATGCCACAAAAAAATATTTGAAATAAATTGTATGTTTTAAAGAGATCTACATTTTTTGTGTAGTAAGTTTTCGTCCCTCTCTTAATGTTTACCAGTTATACAAAATGCCTTCCGACTTCATAAGCTATTCCCAGAAAATTCACATTTTGATTAATGTATGGCAAAGAAAAATTTTCGAAAAATGTTCCGTGTAAAGGATAGTCCGGTTTGGAAGATTTTATTGAAAATCTTCGTGTCATATCTTCGGAAGGTACTGAACCTAAATACCCACTTTTCGTTTTTGAGTTATGCTGTTCAAAGACACACACACACGGAAGGTTTTGTAAATATGTCTTTTTGTGGATTCAGGGGGCCTGAAAACATATATTTCCGGTGAAATCTCGGTATCCCGGATGGTAGCTGGTGCAACCGGCTC
This sequence comes from Deroplatys truncata, assembly GCA_030765065.1. Lineage (NCBI taxonomy): Eukaryota > Metazoa > Arthropoda > Insecta > Mantodea > Mantidae > Deroplatys > Deroplatys truncata. The sequence goes on from CM060980.1 coordinate 100,634,541, forward strand.
CCTCCCCAATGTAGACTTCCATATCTCACTGGGGGGGCCGGGACTCGGAAACCGCCCCCATTCCGGGAGACAAAGGATTATATAGAGCACCATTTTCCCTTTTCATGCAATGCCGAGACTCCCGCCGACACTTTCAACCCTGAAACAGACCAATCAGATGAAAGATGAATTTAAATGAGAACTGAGATGAATAGGAGGGACAGAAAATTCAGGAATATCAGCATTCGCCTAGCGACGTGGGGATACCCCGAAAAAACCCATGGGCCAGGAAGGTCAGCCGCGGGAATCGAACACATGACCTCCCTAATGCGGCCCATGGACGTTACCGCCTGAGTCATCCTGCTCAGTTGTAAAAAATTAGCTCTGATATCATACATAGTTTCTGAGCTCACATTGGAACATTGATTTAACATTGGAAGGATAGGACCTTCAATTTCCCCTTAACTCGCTTACAGTAATAACATTATTAGGAAAATCGTAATGTGTAATACCCTCGTAATCTTCATTACCATTCCTTAAGGATTCTTCACAGACTCTCCATTTAAATAATTATGTTTTTCTAATCAATACAAGTACTTTGTATCAAAATCAACCAAAAGCAATGAGAATAGTAGTTTTTTCATTATGATCTGTTACGTCACGACTTGATAATAGCAATAGGGCTACCAAACAACTTTGATGAAGCGGCTTGAATTTATTACTTGGTTACAAGATCGCAGTTGAGTCTTTAAGGGCACTCGATACACAATTTTCGGCAAAATTTCGAAAAATAACACCTTTAAAAATGTTATGGAAAAATCACCAAAATAGTGTAGAATCATGATCAAATAACAGTTTTATCTTTGGAAGGTTTATGAAGATAACGAAAATACCTTTCCTTGATATAAAGTATAGTTACTCTATAAATAAACCGAGCGTATGCCATCTGTGGACCGCATTCGGTAAGTCATGGGTTCGAATCTCGTGGCCGAATTTCCTGACCCATGGGTTTTTGGGGGTTTCAAGGGTCGCCATGCAAATGCTGGGAAGGATAATTACATCCCCCGAATTTCCTGTCCCTCCGTTTCATCTCATTCTCATTTCACTTCACTTTTCATCTGCTTGGTTTCTTTCAGGATTGCAAGAGTCGGCGAGGGGTCTTGGCGTGTTCATGGCAGGGGAAAAGGATGCTCTGAGAAAACCTTCGTCCGTACTGCGAACGGTCTCCGGGTCCTAGGTCCCCCAAGGGATGTGTGAGCCCACAGGGTGAGGGGGCGGATTCACAAACCAGCACTCGGGGAATTCAAATCTGTAAATGGTAGGGACCCTGACCTCTGCCTGTCCTGTCTTCTGGTCCGGCCGCCCTCTGTCTCTTCTCATCTCATCCCTCCCTCCAGGGGCGCCCATCAGGGACATAGGCACAAAAGATCTACGTAGGTAAAGGTGCTAAGTCCCCTCCGCTTCTAGTTCTATCCCTATCCTACCGTATAAACACGATTCATTTCAAGAATTACCTAAAATTCTACTGGTTCCCTTAAATGTCTTCAAGTTATAAGACCTACAAATTGCTAACGATTCGTTAACTCGCGTTTTATTCCATCATGTTGTACCATCCGAGAATTTCGCCCTTAAATTATCGTTAGGTTTGGCTGGTAAGGGAATATAGCAAATATATGCCTCCCCGATGAATTACTAGCACTATCTTGCAATTTGCACAAAGTTCACATCCGCTGTTGCGCATGAGACCACGCTGTTATTCATTATCGAATATTTTCTAATCAATATACTAGTTAATTATTCTTCATATGTAGCAAACGCTGACACTCGCAGCGCCCCTAGATGATGTATTGCGAATACAGTTTGGATTCTGGCTGTTTTTGTTTACTTTCTTTTGTATTTCTTTTTGCACTTATTTTAGTAAGAGGTTTCCTTGGTGATTTTATTTAAGTGCGTTCTTGTGCTCTTCCGACTTTAAAATCAACCAAGCGTATCTCAGAATTACTTGCTGGACAAATGCCTGCATACAAGTTTAATAACCAGGCTAAGGCTCTGGGACAACTTGGGAGTGAAGCGAAGTTTACTGTGCATCGAGTAGGGTGGAGTGAGGTGGCGCATTGGGGTGTTTACCTGTGAGGCCGTGTGCAGTTCGCTTCGTGACTACTACTACAATGCACTTCTGTCTCTCATTCAAATGTATGTGACCTGCTTGATTTTCCATCACTAGAGTGTACTGTACAGTAGCAAATAAGACAGCAATTGGCATCTTTGTTTACATCAACGCTACTGTGTTTACGGAACTCGATAGTAAGGTTGCACATACATTAGTTGCTAATTTGTCCCGGATCCTTAGCCTGTTTATAGCTATTCTGCTTCTCTCAACAAGGACAGTTACCCTTTGGTACTAATATGTACTGAAAAAAGTAAACGACAAGAAAAGGTACAGGAATCTGCTTGTGTTAATAAGTCATGTTTCAATATCTAAAATTTGCTTTCCTTTACAGAATGTTTGACCACGAGCGTCAGAGCGTGTACAACTTCCAAGTGGTTGCCACGGATGGAGGTCGATATGACGCGAGGTCTCAAAAGGTCCCCGTCCAGATCACCATCGGAGACGTCAACGACAACAAACCTGTGTTCACCAAATACCCATTTAGCGCAGAAGTTCCTGCCTACACGCAGCCCGGACACAACCTCTTGAGGGTAACGGCAGAGGACCAAGACGAAGGCACCAATGCTGAGATCGTCTTCAGCCTCGTCAACGAACCGATAAATAATAAGTTTCGAATCAATCCCAACACCGGCATCGTTACCGCTGCCTCAAGCCTCGCCATGGAATCAGGACAGCTCTTCCACTTGGAAGTCCTGGCGCGGGATAAAGGGAATCCTCCTCAGAGTGCCACGGGCCTCATTGAGATCAAGGTTGGGGAAAGTCCGGAAGGTGCTGCCACTCTTCGGTTCCAGAACTCTTCGTACGTCGTGCATTTACCTGAGAATGCTCCTGTGGGAAAAGATGTTGTGCAGGTATGTAGGAACCGTTAGTACTATTTGCCCGATGTAGTGTATTAAAAAAGGTTCTATTTTAGATTTTTGTTCAAAATTTGAACGAATAAAGTTATTTGCACGCCTTGGGCTAGGCAAGTAACGAAATGTAATTGAAAGACTAGTAAGTGGCTTTGAGAAGCTAAAATAGTGATGACAACAAAGCTATTGCTAAACGAGTGAAGCCCAACCTGTTCCCTTAAGAGCTAAGGTAGTCATCCTACTATATTTAAGAGATTGACAGGCTAAACCAATCAAGTTTCAGTCCTTGGCAATGCCAGTGGAAATGAGTACGCAGGGAAACTCCCTTCAACCCCTCTCTCTGTAAAGTTGGGTATCCCTGTTCTAGATATTTAAAATGCCTTACGTTCCAAAACATAACCAGCATATTTATGAAGCATATACGCTATACAGTATGTTTGTGAACAATGTAGAAATATTTGTATATAAGTGGGTGTGTCCTATCTTTAATCACTTTAACTTGTGGCATCAGCATTTACGATGTATTGATTCTTATTGGTATGAGCTTTTCAATACTTTGTCATTTTTTCAGGTGATCACCATTCAATTGTTTCTCGCGATGTCATAGAAAGAGTATGGAATTTCAAAACTAGCATATGTAAATTTGAGTATCATTTCAGCCTTCTCTATTCCTTTTGTACTTAAAACCAAGTGTATACTGAAACCGTTTCCGTAAACTTTTATCTTCGTACTAGATAGATAACAAAGTTTTTGTAAGAGTAGTTTCCAGAATAGATATAAACAAATCTGATGTGATAACTTCACATGACGTTCTCTACTCTCTATTGCTTATTAGTGAGTATACAAGCTATTCTTACTAAAGCTAATTTTTATAACTACTACGTTTTAACCCAAATAAGCCTTTGCAGAAGTAGTATATTACACATTTGGTTATAGATAAAAAGAGAACAGCGATAGTCAAATGTTTAAGAACTGGATGCTATATGTTAGTTTTAAAATTCCACACTGTTTCCCTGCAATCGTGAGAAACAACTGAATGTTGAAAGGACTTTAAAGAACGACCAAGAAGTGAGCAATTCGAACCATTAATAACGGATATCTCAGAAATGGCTTATGCCACAATAAACTTATTTGAAATAAATTGTGGTTATAAAGAGCTCTACATTTTTGTGTAGCGCGTTTTCGTCTTTCGCTTAACGTTAACCAGTTATACAAGATTATAAAAAATTCATTCCGAATGAAGAGAACTTCAAAGGCTATTTCCAGAGAATTCAAGATATATATTTTACTTGTCATGTGTATATCTTTAATGTATGTTATTTTAATCAAAATTGTTAGAACCATTTTTAGAAAACCAAAAGTTTCGAAAAACGTTCCATTTTTGGGGTAGTTTCGGGTGTGGGATTTTCTTGAAAATCCTTGCGTTCGCATCTTTGGAATGTATTGAACCTAAATACCAAATTTGGTATTTATCTAACTTATCATGTTTGAGTTATTCTCTTCACAGACACGGGAACTTTTTCTAAACAGACTTTCTTTGGATTCAGGTTGCCTCAAAACATATATTTCCTTTAAAATCTCGGTATCGAATTTTTTAGTGTACAGCAATACCTTCTCTATCTACTATGTACGCGGTAGAGAAAGCAAAAAATCTGATGTGTTACACTCACATGACTTTCTCTACTCTTGTATAAACTATTTTTACAAACTCTTATTCACCATCTATTTCATATTAATCGAGATAAACCTTTGCAGAAACGATCTCTTGACATGCAAAGAAAATTGCATTTTACACATAGCGACCAGTTCTAAAAATGTTTGACTATCGCTTAAGGCGTACTATGTTCCCCTTGTTTTGTATTTGCAAGGGCAATATAGAAATACAACAGCCTTTAAGCATAGACATATCTCTTAATAGCTGGTTGCTAGGTGCAGCACCATTCTCTTTGCCACAGATTAATACTCTTTGCATATCCAAGACGAAAAAATATGAATAAAGAATTCCCATTTCAGAAAATTATTGAAAAATTCAAGGGAATAACAAGCAATATCTCGAAAATGGTTCACTCAACAAACAAAACGTATACGACAGAAATTGTGTACTTTAATGCGATCTACATTTTTTGTGTAGTAAAATTTTGTCTATCTCTTATGGTTTACCAGTTATGCAAAAGTCTTTCACAATGAAGAATCATTTGGAGACATTCCCAGAAAATTCAAGATATACATTTTATTTGTCATAAAAATATTTTAAACATATGATATTTTAATCAAAATCGTTAGAGCCATTTCTGAGAAAATAAAAATTTTCCAAAAATGTTCCATTTAAAGGGTAATCTGGGGTGGGGGGATTTTCTTGAAAACCTTCGTGTCGCATCTCTGGAAGAAACTGAACCTAAACATCAAGCTTGGTGTTTATCCGACTGTTCGTTTCAGAGTTATGCTGTTCACAGACACACACACGGACATGTTTCCAAAAATTCTTTTTTTAGATTCAGAGGGTCTCAAAACATATATTTCCGGTGAAATCTCGGTATCGAATTTTTGGGTGGAATACAACACTTCCCCTACTTACTATACGTAGTAGAGAAAGTAAAAATCTGATGTGTTACATTCACATGCCTTTCTCTACCCTCTATTATTTATTAGTGGATATATATATTATTCTTACGAAAGCTTATTTTTCTAAGTATTTCATTTTAGTCGAGACAAACCTTTGCAGAAATAGCTATATTATACATTTTGTTATAGCTTTAAAGGGAACACCGATAGTCAGCTGTATGCCGGCTTTAAAATTTCATACCGTTTCCATACAATCACGAGAAACAACTGCAATGTCGACAAGACTTTGTAAGAATGGCAGAAGGATTAAACAATTTGAACCATTAATAACGGATATCTAGGAAAGGGCTTACGTCACAAAAAGCTATTTGAAACAAACTGTGTGTTTTAAAGAGGTCTAAATTTTTTATACAGTACGTTTTTGTCTATAGCTCAATGTTTACCAGTTATACAACATTATATGCAATTGCTTTCGAATGAACAGGACTTCTCAGGCTAATCTCAGAAAGTTAAAGGAATACGTTTTAATTTTCTTGTAAATATCTTTAATATATGGTATTTTAATAAAAATCGTTGGAGCCATCTTTAAGAAAACCAAAAGTTTAAAAAAACATTTCGTATAGAGATTAGTTTGTGGAGGAAGATTTTTTTGAAAACCTTCTGGTTTGGTATTCATCCGATTTTTCGTTTTTGAGTTTTGAGACAGACACACAGACACGGACCTTTTTCTAAAAATGCTTTATTTCGATATCGAATTTTTGGATGGAATACAATACTGCCTTCTCTAGCTGAAGGGTAGGGAAAGTCACGTTTAATGGTGTTATTGTTGTCAACTAGAAGTGGTTTTTCTGATTTTGAGGAGTTGTGCATTATATCGTAAAGAAAGTATTTAAATGCCGAGTTTTTTTTATAAAAAACCATTTGTTTAATCATAGAGAATAAGATATTTATTTGTGGCACTTCCATGTCACAAATGGTAAGTAGATTTGCATAAAGTGTTTGGCCCTTGGGGAAAAGCCTTTTTGTGTACTAATTATGACGACAGATGAAAGAATATTAAAGAGAGGAGACCCAATGTATTATAAATCAAACAACCCTCGGAGGATACAGTGCATGCTTTAAATGCCAGCGCATGCGTGCAAGTAGCAGGGACGTCAAATCTATGCCAACGCTTTTGGGAAGTGAGGTATCTTTATCACTTGTCAAGTAAATCGCCGCTTAATTTTCAGTTTTGAGAGGAGTAATCCAATCTTCTGACTTGAAAGATGACTAAGGAGATTGTTTTAATGTTATCTAACATCTTAAATAGATGTAAGTTGCTCCGATCTGACACATAGGAACTTTAATGTGTTGATTGAACATAACGAGGTAGAGACGAGGGATTTAACGTATCCTGCTCCGCCTTATTTGATTTATAGTTTCGTCTCCCCGATACAGTATTATGCAAATAAAGTACAATCATCACCTCTTTATATCATCACTCTCTTCTTGGCAGAGAGCAGAAGGCACTTGATGGGTTCCGGTGTCTGGTCATGCATAGCAGTAACTACCCAATAAAGGGGGCTCATTGCACGCAGTTAAGCACAATAGTGGCCATGCTTTGTAATGGAAGCAAGGAAATGGGAATTAGTAGTCTAAGAGTGCATAAAAATGGTCATTAGTTGTCTTTCTGTGGTTTCTCAATGAAGGCCGAAAAGAGCACTCTTTGTTATTTGCTGTACGGAAGTGATAGAGAGACCGGTTCTTTAACTCAAAAAACATTGCTTAACAAAATTACCCCTTCTTGATGTTAAAATGGTTTCTGTTGCCTTTTCGGGTAGTAAATGCTTCTTAGGATAGTCAGGTTTCCCATATTTGCCTGATTTTCTGGTGCCCCATCTCTATTTTCTACACTTTCCTGCCTCCCATAATTGGTCTTAAACCTTTTACCATTTTGTAATTTTGTTTGAAATTTACCTTAGCTGTTTAAATGGGATCAAATGCTAAATTTTGTTAGGTTAATATATTTGATAGATAAAAGTATCATTGCAGTTTCGTTTTAAAATGCTAGATTCACATTTATTCTCCATTAGAAATCATACAGACTTGTTGGTTCCGCCAAAGAAAATATAAACATAACAACAGCATAAGCCTACTCAAAGTATGGATACAATAAAATACATGGGTAAATACACTAACAATTTTAGTTTATAATGTTAAACTCAAAGCTATTAACTTTACCGGAATTATGATATATATCCGGGTGGAACGGAAGTTATTACATTAATTTAAATCAGTTACAGATCTCATCATTTGGAACATATCACATGACCATTTCCTGTTTAGATATTTTAGATTTATCGAGAACATAAAACAGACATGTTTAGGGTTGCAAGGGTTGCTGACCCATTAGAGCGGGGGTGTCACTTTCACTTTTAAAAAAGTTGGAGGATACCACGTAAACAGATTTCTCTTTCCCTTTCGCTTTCAGTGGCATGTGTCTCACGAGCGTAAACAAACAAACGTTTCGTCTTTGCCATCTCTTAATAATTGCATCTAAATCTTCTAGTGATCCATTTTGTAATCTAAACTCACAATTTAGGGATATTTTTATCAGCACATTCAGCATTAAACTTAAATAGTTTTACAATTACAGTGTTATAATGTAATAAATTAAACCATCTTTTTCTTTTTACATGTAAACACGTCGTTAGGCATTAACTGTTCTTCCACACAAGCCGTGTGTTGGACAGGTTGAAAAGGTAGAATCAGATGACTGAAAAAATGCATTGCCGTAGCCGGAATTTAAACCAGGTTCTACCTTTCCATCATCGTTAGGTCCTGCAAAGTCTACTAAATGGTACTTTTAATATAGGTAGCAAAAGAATAAACCATAAACCCAATGATTCACCCGCTTCACGAATATTGCTCAAAATGTCCACCATTTGAGCACCTGCAGGCTTCACACCTTCTTAAGCAATTACGCCGCACTCTAGAAAAGACACTCTCAGTGCTGCGTATTTCCTCCGCGGCCAGATAAATGCCTTCTCTCAAAGATTCGTATTGCTTCCATTTTACACTGTTCTAGTGTACTATTTATTTCGCCAAAACATTTACATCACCCTTTCGTCGTGTTTGCTTAGATTAAGAGACACGTGGAAAACAAAACCGCTAGTCACCCTTCAGATCAAGGAGGGGAGTGAGGTAGGCTTTGTTTTGTTTACGTCTGAAAACTAGTTCATTTCGGCCTTTTTCCACTGTTGTCAAGTTTTACAGCAGCATTACATCTACAAAAAGATGTTCAGAATATCCTTTTGAGTGATTAATTATTTAAAAATTCTGCTTGATGTCACAAAGTTACTACCGAAGGTATGCCAGAAATTGGTTACTTTACTCAGCTTACAGGTAACAAACTATTATTTTCCTGCTTTCTCGTTGAATTAAACAACTAATTTGGAACAAAGTCCATGTTATTTTCAAAAACGGCTGATCAAAGAACAAAGCACTATTAAACCTTTTGTTTGTAATACTTCTATGAAGCACATATTGTAAGGAATATAATGAGTTCCCTTCCAACTGGTATATTTACTTTAATTGTAAAACGGTTTTCCAATAGGTTCTTTGATCAATACGAGTCAGTGGCCTTAGTTGTGTGGTTCCTGTCCCGTACTATCTGCTTGAGTAAATTATTCGGATGTAGCCCTCAACCACCACGTATTTTCTCTTTCTTTACCTTTCTGTAAATTCAATGTCAGTAATGTACCACAAATATAAGCTTTGAAATCCCCCGATCCTATTCTAAATAAAATAATTTACAAAATATTTTAGTAAAAGGTAGTTATTTGGATGTGGGATGTCATTCTGTCTGTGAAAAGCATAACTAAAAATTGAGAACTCGGATAGCAAATCATGCTCCTCAGAGACACGCGGATATTCCTCAGTGAAACTTCGAGTCGATGTATTATTTACTTCACCTAAGTAAGTAGTACAGAAAGCAAAATGTTCACTTAATAACCTTTATATGATCATTCATAAATCAATTTGAGAAACGAGACTTCTGCGAGAAAGAGCATATCAAGAATGTAAAGTACGATATTAAAATAATCCATCCCAACATTCCAAAGTTTGTTCCTAGTTTCAAACGGACATAACTTTGGCAAATTTTGACATACTACAAAATAAAAGCTCCAGTATGTTCTGGAGGAATAGGAATTAGGATTTTATAGTAATATGCACAATTAAAATATGACATCACTACGTTGTTTAATAACGAATACTCTTTCTTCTATGCTGTAAGCAGTCTTGTCTTCTTCAATACAGATTTCCATCATTGCTCCGAATGCACTTCATATTGGGCTTATTATGCTATCTGTATCGTTTTCAACCAATTCATTATGCCTGCACACTTCATCAAGGAATGCAGTCTTATAACAGATATGGCTTCAAATTCTTCTGGTTCTAAAAACATTTTCCCAAAAGCAATATATCTTGTGTAAGCCAAGGATCACAGGAGCATATAATATCCTGGACTGTTTCAGTTTCTTTCTTGCACAATCTGCAATGTATGTTACCCTGAAACTCTCTCATGTTAAGATTCTTTTTCACAGGAGCATGTCCTGTGAGAAATGCAATAATTGTTCTCAGCTGAAGTCTGTTACATTTAAGTAAGCTTTCAGTGCTTTTCTCACATAGCTTTCTCATAAATGGTTTACCATGTTTGTTTTCTGGAGTTTTAAGTTAGGTTTCATGATTGGACCATAATAGCCTCTCTTACTAAACATCGTGATGTCCCTAGAGTAGCTCTGGCCCATACAGATATGCTGTAAGGAGTAAAAGCTTATACCTGGAAAGTTTTTCAGTTGTATCTTATATCGATTATTTCAGTTCTTCATGAATGGTAGGTTTATTAAAAAATGCTAGAGCTACGTGCATCTTGATTCTACTCATTGCTTTTTATCAGTAACTGAAGTAATTTTCTCAAACTTGTTCATTAGCTTGCGAAATGATTTTACAGACAGGGCCCATTGATCAATCTAACGATTTTCAAGCACTCGAATACTGTACATTGCATTCGTAATAGTACTGGAGGATGCAATTAAGAACTGCTAAACTTAAAACCATGGTAAAACTTAATGAAACTCCTTTGTCTACGACTGTCCTGTATTCTTCAAATCACAATTATTTGTACAAGCGTGATATGGTTACCATAACGAAAGGAACATAAAAATGTCTGTGTTACATTCACAAGACTTTCTCTAGCCGCTATCATTTATTTTTATATAGCTTCTGAAAATGTACTTACTAAAGTTTATTTTTCTATTTACTACATGTTAATCGAGATAAACGTTTGCAAAAGTAGTTTCATTGCACATTTTGTTGCAGGTACAGGGGAATACAGGAAACCGACTCGATAATCAGATGTTTTAAGTCCGAGTTCTGTATACTGGTCTTAAAATTCCATACCCTTTCCATGACATAGCGAAAACAACTGAATAGCGACAGCACTTTAAAAATGACAACTATTGGAAATTTCAAACAATAATAACAGATGTCTCGGAAGTGGCATGATGCCAATTCTTGGAAATAAATTGTGCGCTTAAACAAGTTTGTATTTTTGTATAGTGCGTTTTTTGTCTATCTCTTTAGGTTTAGTTATACAAAATTCCTTCTGAATGAAGGAGTCTTCACCAGCTGCTCCCAGAAAATTCAGGATATACGTTTTATTTGTAAGTGTATTAAATGTATGATATTTTAACCAAAATCTTTAGAGCCATTTTCGAGAAAGTCAATTTTCAAAACTTTGCAATATAGAACGTAGTTTGGGATGGGCCGTGTCGCATCTTTGAAATATCCTGAAATGTCCACATTTTTCTAAACATGGTTTTTTATTCAGGGGGCTTCAAAGCATGTATTTGCGAATTATATACCTTCTATATCTGCTAGCGACGTGACAGAGAAAGTAAAACTGCTCTTTTTATTCAGTGGACCTCAAAACATGTATTTCCGGTGAAGTCTGGATATAAATCTTCTCGGTGGAATGTAATACCTTCTCTACCTACTAGGTACGTGGTAGAGATAGTAAAATCCTGCTTCCTCTTCTTCCGATGCATGCATTAGACTTATTAGCCCATTGCTTCCAAATTGGTCCGCCTATCTCTTGGTAAAGGTACGTATCACGGAGGTGCCCTGAGAGGGAGGGAGACCCAAAGGGTGGCCAGATCCGAATGCCGACATCCGCAAGCATGAACGGGATCCCTAACATTTCCAGAGAGAACGCATCCGACGCCGCCCGGTCCCTGCCCACAAGCTACCAACTTCTAGGGCACCCGGGGCGGAGCCCGCTCGGAGGAGAGATCTAACTGAGCGGTACCGCAGCGACGCCAGGGAAGAAACCTTTACAGAGCGCAAGCCACCGCCCAGCCGCAACCCGCCGAACACCGTCACCTGGTCCTACAATCCTGAAACAGATGTCAAGGAAGATGATGGGTACAGGAAATGACAGGGAGGCGAGTCATGGTAGAAGATGAACCACTCCTGCATTCGCCTGTCGACCTGGGTAAACCACAAAAATAATCATGGGCCAGAGTGGGCGGTCGCCGGGATCGATCCCGGGATCTCCCGAATGTGGCCCACAGACGTTGCCGCCTGAGCCATCTCACTCCTTCCATCTCTTGGTAGGTCTTCCTATGTTTCTCCAACCTCTTGGTTTATACCTCAAAGCCCTTCTTGGGCATCTTCCTTCTGGCATTTGTTGTACGTGTTACAGACATTTACTTCTGAAACTGATAATGGTTTCATTTATATTGTATGTGTGTAATTTCTGTCTTATTGTTTCATTCTTTCTTCTATCTTCCTTTGTCAGTCCCATTACTGACCTCGGAAATCTCATTTCTTATTTGAATTCTGCTTATACACCTTTTCTTTAAAGTCCAGCTCTCTCTGCCATTTGGGTGTGGCCATTGTTTTATGAAATTTAATAATTGCATCTTTCCTTGTTTTGTTTTTAATTGTTCTTTTTATTGTGCCACATATGTAAATCGCTTTATTTTATTTTGGATATCCATCTCTCTTTGATTTGATATTTTGCAACCGAAATAATTAAAACAGTTTAAAAGTTCTTTAATTTGTACTTAATAATCTTCGACGGAGAAATATTATAGTAAAAACCAAACCCTCAAAACGCTATGGGTATCTCATGAAATCAAACTGTTAAAATCGGGAGTTTAATTAAAACAGTTTACCTGTTCTTTAATTTATTCTTCAATAATTATCAAAGGGAAAACATTACAGCAGAAACCAAATCCTCTAAACTTTATGGGTATCTGCATGAAACCAAACTGTTAAAATCGGGAGCTTACTTTACGCTAAACTCGTGTGAACTCTGGCAGAAGGCAAAATCGTAACACCAGTGGTATCCTAAATCGTACACAGATGCTCTTCCCGTTTTTCAAGTCGAAGAATACGAGAGCCACAGCAGGCATGAAATTTGGCCGCCGAAAGCTAAAAAGATTCATAGGTGGAGAAGGGGAGAAAGGAAAGAGAATAGCAGAAATATTTTGAGAGAGAGAAAAAAAGAAACAATAAAGACAATCAAGCTTCGCAAAGGCACAAGATCTTGATACCCTTGGGCCCTTATAGCCAGGCCAGTGGATGTTAAAATGTTATTTGCTGACGCTAATAGAACAAGAAGTGCAACAACTGAATATTTTTATGGAACGTTAAAGGGTTGAACGGCCATACATTTTACCGTGGCTCAGACATTTACTTCTTTTGTCATCTATATTAAAATTTGGATCCGCCATTCCTCCTCAAAGGAATTGTTCCGACATTACTTGCTTGGGCTGTAGTTCCCTCCTTTTTTTCCTCTTCCATTCTCCTTCCATCTCTCCTCCCTAGCCATGTTCTGTTAACCATATTGGAAGACAAATGACGGCGGGTAAAAATAATTCTAAAGATATTATTTCACTTAAGTCCTAAGCAGATAATTGAGAATAAATGTCGAAATGCGAGTCTGCCGTGCCATGTTTCATTTACACCTGAGCACAGATGCATGATAGGCTTGGGCGTAATAAGAAAAACTGTGAGAACGGGCAGCCTCGATTTTGTGTTTAATGTATTTGCACATCTCTCTCCCATCTTTGTTGGAACCTAAAACTTTCCAGTATCATTAAACTCTTTTGGTAATTTAGAGAGGAGGAAATAAGGAGCGTTCAACTGTTTCTTTGTGAACATGGTGACTACCATTCGTCACGGGCCAGCTCGAGTTATGACTGAACATATTACAGCCGTTTTGAAAATATTATGAGCACTTAAATGCTCTTCTCGTCTCTAATTAACCTCTACCCATTAGGTGAAAGAAAATGTTCGATCCTGTGCATCTCGTGCTTAATTTCTTTCAGACATCAATGCATGAAGTGTAGTTCAGGGTCTTTTAGTGCACCAATTGATGCCTTATGATAAGCAATTAACTGCAGATTTACTCAGATATGTAGAAACTACAACATGTTATGGGCGTTAATGCGGAATACTTGTGCCTTATGGTTCAATCAAATACATCCATACCTTAAGTTAGAGAAACGCAAATCCGTCTTTCAATCTGTCGGTGATAATTATTTATTACAAACACATGCAGTTATACCAAAATTACCAAAAGGTCTTTGTGGTAAATAATTATGAGGGATGGGAAAAATATTTCAAGGAATGGAGAGGCTGATTCACGGGTAATCTGATAATTATGTTTTTGACATGAATACGAAAATGTATTCGCAAAATACATCTTTAAATTCCTTTCTGAATTGTCTGAAGAATCTGTTTCATTCGTAAATGAATGCCTGTTGTAAAAAACGTAATGAGGCTGCTCTCAGCTATAGTAAGAGAAATCACTCAGAAAAGGTATGGGTTACTAGTAAAGGGTTCTCACGGAAAGAGCATTAAAAAGTTGGCATAGAATCCTGAAAAGGAGCTTTCTGAAATATCGATTAGAAGATAACTGTAAGCAAGTGTGGTTTAGAAGATATATGCTAAGGCAGAATAATGTTAAAGGATTTTGGAGAGAAGCAAGCATGTGTTTTGTTGATACAAAAGTCCAAAAGCAGAAAAGGCTTCATTGACCTTCTATATATCGCTGAAATAAAATTTGGAGAGGGAATCACACATAGATAGATTAACAAGCAGCAGGCCGGTGCAGATAAGGACTGGCATTTGGAAACAACTAAGAAATGGTTTTGAACAAGATATTTGAAGGGGAAGGAAGGAAGATATTTGAATGTAATGGAATTGGAGGGATAATGTTTTTTAATTAATATGGAGAAATATAGACAAAAGATCTGCAATAAAGAGGGGGTTCAAATAAGATAGTAATAAACTCGGATAATACCTACGCAAAGTGCATAGTAAGTGGATATGAAGAGTTGAGAGGAAAAGCAAATATGTAAACCATTGCTAAAGATAGTGTTGGAACTAACTGGTTAATTATATAGCATGCGTGTGGAATATCAAATGTATAATGCGCTGGAAATTAGCATTACGATATATAGCATACTACATAAATCAATGAATTTACATTTGTTTAGATAATTAATAAACTATTATCATCGACACCAAATAAAATGTATCTACTTCACTGTCGTTACATGCAGAATTTGCAATCTTTTAAGGTTTTTCTATCAGTCATCATTGCACTAAATTTATCTGCCCCGTTTGGAAGTCCTTTCGGCTTCTGAAGCCGGTCCTGAAATGAAAGTCAAAGTACAGGTCTTTCTCATTCAATCAACAATTTCACTTTTCCAATGTTTACATTCACCAATTTAATAAACATTATATATTACCGAGCCCTTCAAATATGCATGATGTTTATTATACCAATTCAAATTAGAATTAGATCGGTCAGTTTTATACTGAAGATCTAGTAGCAGAACCCTTTAAAAAAGTATTGTTAATTTCAGGATTAACGAGAACTAGCAACGTTGGATATATTATGTCTATGAAACCGGTAGAACAACATATAAGGTGAAAAAAGAATTTTATGTTTACAAAAACTCATATACATGAACAGTTGGGGTCCTGACATTCGTCACAAAATAATGGCAGAAAAATTAGACTAATGGATTTCTCTTCCTACCTAAAAATACATTTTAATTTACTTACTCTTAAAATTTATTTACCATTAGAAATATCAATAAGTAAATCTAGATTTTCAGATTCAGCTGGCCCTTATGTTGAAAGACAACAAACGGTTAACTTTTCTTGGGCACAAAAATGTTACTTCCTCTTCAGCTAACGTGTTAAACCAACAGTGCTATACATGAGTCCATTTTGAGTCTTTCCAAAGATGTTATGTGCGTCGATGCAAAGCAAATGACAAAAGTCGTTTACACTTAACTACTCTTGTTCTCTTCAGGTGTCTGCGGTGAGGACGGATGGTCGACGACAACGGATTACTTATAGCTTTGGCAGTGGGAACGAGGATGCCACCTTCGAAATGAATTCTCAGAGTGGCCTCATCCGGGTAAGAGATCCTCGGGTATTGGACTTCGAAACCCGGCCCGTTGTGCGACTCGTTGTGGTGGCTCAAGCGGATGGTCCACTCTATGGATATTGCGAAGTATGGGTTCATCTGCAGGATCGAAATGACAACGCCCCTCGCTTCACTCAGCAGCAGTATTCCGCAGCGGTCTGGGAAGGAAACAACAAGGGAACCTTCGTGATGCAGGTAAGGGATCAATTCCTGAACATTGAGTGAGTTCATGCAGAATATGAACGCGTTAAGCTCCAAACAATGACGTAAATTTACGCATAGCTTTAAATTTCAGCGACATTACAAACATTCTGAGCCTTGCATTCTGATGTGTGTTGGGTATTTTAGGTAATAATCCCAAAATGCTTGATTTGTTGTACATTGTTTGTCATTTTGACACATTTTCTTTTTATTCTCCAAATAACTCCACTAACCATTGTACCGATCAGTGGTATCAACTTCAACCAAATTTGAAATAAGTGGACAAAATTTGTTCAAATATTTATATATAACAATTTGAATGATTGGTGCAACGATTTGTCTGTTGTTCACTGCCTACTGACGGATGGAGAAACAGGCAAACCAACAGACGGAAAAGGCGACATCAATAGGTGTTTCACAATAGTAAACGCACATGGAGCCTCAGTAACATTAGTCAAAAATGTTCAATATTAGTCTATTACCCATTTGAGTTTTTGCAAAAATCAAACTACAACATCTGTTTCTTCCATCAGGTTTCGGCGACAGACGCAGATCAGGGTGCAAACTCTCGAGTTCTGTACCACATCGTGGATGGTAATCATGATAACGCCTTCGTGATCGAACCACCTTTCTCGGGGATTGTGAAGACCAACATCGTGCTGGACCGCGAGATACGAGACACATATCGGCTCACTGTCATCGCTACGGATGAAGGCTCACCTCAACTCACCGGCACCTCCACCATTCGGATCAACATCGTGGATGTCAATGATAATCAACCGACTTTTCCTCCACATTCCATAATCAGTGTCAGTGAAGGTAAGGCGTTTGGAATATTTTTTTTCTAAACCTTATGTACTGTTATTTCCATGCTTGCACGCCAGCTATATAGTATACCGAATGGTAGTTTACTCTTTGTGAAAGAAATCTCAGTACTGCACTAATTAGAAATGGCGCTGGCGGCCAGAGAAGTTCATTTTTGTTTCTCTGTTTCATTGTTGAGCATTGATGCTTGAAGCTCTCTTAGGTATAGGACATTAATGATCTGCGTTCAACAATATCCCCAGCTGTAGATACGAGAGTCGTGTCATAAGCAAGGACGACACTTAGTACCAGCGTGGAAGATTTTAGGTTGGTTGTTACTTGCCTATATTGATGTCACGGAGGCCAGGGGTTCAAAGGTAACGCGCTGTGAAAGGAAAGCGCAACCTGTTTGTGCTGTGTCGGAGAAGAGAATGACTCCTCTTATCTACTAGTATACACAGTTACTCCATACTCCAGTACCACTGAACCTCGCTGCGAACTGGCGAAAACTGTCGTCCCTAGTCTATGTCATTGGTAACTAACTTATATTTTCCGATAAAACTGCAGGAATGAAAACATTAAACAGAAGTATTCGGTATATGCTTCTCAAGCTAACACCAAACTGGATCGGGCTATAGCAGCCAACGACGGTTATTTTCGAAAGTTACCTGAAAAGGAAGTATAGTTTAATTAAACACACTTTGAATATAAAAGTACATTACAAGTAGTTAACGCCCTTCAAAATAATCTTCCAGACCAAAAGGCTTCCCACATCATCGCTGCACAGAGGCAATGCAGCGTTATCGTGGTTGGTTATGTCTCCTACGTGTTCGAAGTCTTCGAACCAGCGTACAACAGCTTGATGTTATAAGGCAAATCTATTTTACTTTTATCCAACATGCGGCACCTTGGCAACACACCAACATTTTTGGGATGTGTTAACCAGCCACCTGGTGACATTCAACGGGAGATGACACAGGTTTTAAAATGTAAATACTATACTTTCCTTGCTGCCGTACGTTAGGAAAGTGTAAGGCGATTACTGCGGTTTATAAAACTACCTTTGTTTCCAAAAACCATAATTACGTCATCCTCCCTTCTTTAATGTTCCGATATTAAAAACCTACTTGCACGGCATTATTATGGACGCTGGAGGTAAAGTCCATGTTGAACTCCGTCAAATTTTATAGAATTATAAATATTAGATTCTCTCATAGTTTTAATGTATAGGATTAACTAATAGGATTAACCTAATAAACGTACTGGTTCTCCTTCTATCCAGTGCGATACAGTTGTTGTAGAATACATTGGGCAGTCTTGTATATTAGCTGTGAAGCTATCTTCGTGGACACCATTAACTTATCTTTTTACTCGACTCTTAAAGCGCTATATCATTTCAAGGAAATATTCATAATCCAGCGTACTAAAGTTTGCGAGATGGGAATGGTCTTACGTCTTCAATATTTCTTCAACTGAAGGCGATCTGCCTTCCCTAATTCAACAAAAGGAAACAGTTGCTGTTCACTGGCGCAGATTCCCTCAATTCATTTAAATGTCTCTTGAAAGTCCCCCCTTTTTCTGAAGAATTGGTATTTTCACCTTTGTTATAGTAGTCATTTTAGAATGTGCGTTACTTTCTGTAACACAAGGTGCAGCATTTTACGAAGTCTTGGAATATTCTCAGTTTTTTGGAAGGAGCCGTCCTCTCCCTAAGCAGCGTCATTTTAAAGATCACTTGAATAGGTAATTAAGATTGGAAAAACTTTGTATTACGATTTTTTCTACTGTAATCGTGTCAAACAGAACTAAAACTTAAAATGCCACAAGTGTCCCAAATAGTTGCTTCGTTTAGTGGTGTATTGAATTACATTTGAATCCACTTTCCGTGCTTGCATAGGTAATCTAAAACTGGATACCAAGTGAGATAGATTTAAATTCCGCTCTTTTACCTCAGTTTTGCATAATTAAGTGATTAAAGTAAGTCGAATAGCTTTAATTTAACAAACTGGCGTGTATCTAATGACAAGGAGCATCCACTGAGAGAATAAGTTGCATTTATTTGTCGAATAAGACGAAAAAATTGATCTGAGTTTTATTTATGGACGCTCTTTAACTGCTATGGTTCTTAGCGTCCCATTCTACGTACTGGGCGTGAAAGACCGGAAATTTTACTCAGAGGCCTCTTTATCAGACTTGAGGTTCTTTTACTACCGTAAATCTAGGATACGGGACCACCGGCTTCCATCTACGAAGGAAGCCATGCTAAGGATTTTTACGCCCGAAAAACTCCATCGCCCTCCGCCGGATTTTGTGTTTGCATACTGATATTCGATCCAATCCTCTTCTCCAGTAGGATCGGATTTGGGTTCAAGTCGAAATTAATTCCCGTTTTCATGTCGTATGAAATATACAAGTTGACTAAGATCAATTTGAAGACTCCAGAAAAAGTATTAAATATCTCATCAGAATTTCAGATAGTTTTCTTCCACCAACAGCAAAAGCTGAGCTCCTATACAGTCCTCCAAGGGTTGCTTAGATTTCAGAATTTGCAATAGCAGCCCTAAATAAATAAGGATTTTGGAAAACATAAACACCAGCGTGCAGAAGAGTCATTGCACTCTGACCAGCAGCCGTGGAGGAGCGATTTTGCTACCTCCTTTCACTCCCCCTACCTCAGTCATACCAGTCATTCTACAACCCCCATTCCGTCAAGCGGTTAAGCCCTAACAAGCTTGGGTACGCTTGAAGCACTCTCTCGGGATGCCTGCCAACGTTTCGTCAACGCCGTCTTCGTAAACATTTTCTGTTGGTCACATGTTTGACAGAGCTTGATGAAAATACAAGGAAAAACGGAAAATACGGCAAGTTCTGAGCAAACTAATGTTTATTAAATATGATACGTCTCGTTGAAAGAGGATTGTATAAAGCTGCATGAACCCATCAAATTCTCTTCTAAACAAGTTTATTTTTATAAGCTACTTCCGAAAAATAAAGCACGAAACTGCATATAAACCCCCCAGCATCGTTTCTAAACTGAAAGTAGTTTTTGAAAACTGCAAGACATTCCGTGAATAATTGTAGTATGTTGCAGGTCATTGGACCACAGCGAAATGTCACCTGTTTTGAAAAGCTCATATAGAATAAAAATTTTGTAAGCTGCAGCTCGCGTCAAACTCGCTGTTAAAAAGTTGCTCGTGCTGAATGACCCTTACGCGTAATTCATCATACAAGCGTTTCGAAAGGATTTTCCCAAATCATTTTTGGGTAGCAATAAATCAGATAATCACCGAACAGTGACACTTTCAGGTGAGATGGAAGATATAGTCCAATAAACAAAACATGTGAGGTGATGAGAGGAAATTCCATGAAGAGGGCGTTTTCTGCTAGTGGCGAGAGGTTATGTTCTCCTGCGGTGTCACTTGTCCATTTATGGTCTGCAGTCTCATACCGTGATGCGACGTTTATGAATCATTAATCAAAGTCTCCTTAGTTTATTCTTCTCACTTTAACGCCGACAGACGGCTTTTTTTCTGATTGCGAATCATCCGGACAATATCTGCAATCTTTCCTGCAATAATAAGCTCAGATGATGCCATAATTGTTTGTTGAGTTACTTTTATTTTGAATGATACCTTCCATGTGATAGTAATACGCCAAATAATTTGATAACATTTCTCATTGGTGCAAACCACGATTATGTTTCTTTGTTTTGCTTACTTGTTTATTCACTAAGAACTGAAAAGTATAAACGCTCTTTCATTATTGTTATTATTATTATTCTTCTTATTATTATTATTATTATTATTATTATTATTATTATTATTATTATTATTATTATTATTATTATTATTATTATTATTATTATTATTATTATTATTGAATGTTTAATCACAATTTACTTATCTACTTTTTAAGGTTAGATTTTGGCGTTAATAAAACCAAATGCTTTTGCTTGGATAAGAAAAATATCTGCATTAACACCAGAAGCAGAGAGCTAAATCTTTATATCAGTTTGAGTATAAAATATTGAAAAGCTGTGATCATTGACAAGAGTCGAAAGCCTTCCTTTCCCAAGATTATCACTATGGCATCATGAATCCAATGAACATCGTCTTCAAAGCAACTAAAGCTAAAACATCAAAGTAAGAGGGTAAAATGAATAGTTTTACAAGACCAACATTTTGAAATAGAAACTGTAGCCTTGAAATCAACCACAGTAATCTACGAATTAAAATGACATTCTAGACGTTTATAATTTGCTTCAATTTTTAAATTACTTCAATATTTAATATAGTGATAATACTTTCTGCATCAAACTCCAAGATTTCAGATAATTTCCTTAAACACTTCCAGAAAAAAAATCTATGTACAGTGTTGTTTTTAAACTACAGAAAAAGGCATCTGGGATGCAGTTTCCAAAATTGTGTAACACAATTTCAGTTCTGGATTTCAAATGTATATTTCTAAAATAAGCTTATGACATAATTTGCAATCAAAATAAATGTTAATTTAGGAAAAATGTTTAAATCTAGTTATTTTTTATTTTTAACTATTGAAATGTTTTTTAACTGAGCGGGATGGCGCCGGTTTGTGGCCCGCATTCGGGAGGTCCCGGGTTCAAACCCGCATTGCCGACCAATCTGATCAAAGGTTTCTTCGCGGTTTTCCTCGGCCGCTAGGGGAATGCAGGGATGAAAAATTTGATCTGCAGATTTTCCTATCATCTCTTACATTACCAATTTCATTTCCTTCTTCATCGCCATATCAGGAATTGGACTGATCACCAATCCTGGATGTTCTTTGATCCAGAGTTTGCTTGTTCCTCGACAGACTACTCACCCAAGGCACTGGATTAAAAGTCCTTGAGGGTGTAAGTCATACAAAGAGCAGGTAAATCAGTT
This sequence comes from Deroplatys truncata, assembly GCA_030765065.1. Taxonomy (NCBI): domain Eukaryota; kingdom Metazoa; phylum Arthropoda; class Insecta; order Mantodea; family Mantidae; genus Deroplatys; species Deroplatys truncata. The sequence continues at coordinate 100,656,504 of CM060980.1, forward strand.
AAAAAAGAAGAAATATTTTCCAAAAGCTTATACATCATTAATCCTGTTTTGCAGAAAAAAATCCAGAGGTAAATTTTGTATAGTATTATCTCTCAAATGTCTGTTAATAATTTCAAACAACTGGCTAAAATGTTTGCAGTAAGGTAGTAATCAATCTGGAAAACATTATTGTTAATACTTAACCTTAAAAACTGCACTCAACCATGTATTGGTCCCTTACTAGATTTCATTTGTCTCCTTCCTTGGAGTCTTCTGTATGACTGCACAAGTACTAAAGCATACAATGCACAAAGCTGAATGTTTCTAAAGGTTTTAGAAAATTATCGCAATTCTAAAAGTCGTTGCAAATAGATTCTCCAGCCAGTTTAACAGAGCAATAGTCTACTTATAGGACTGATCTAGTTCTTCCTTTCTTCTTCTTCCTTCTTCATCTTCTGCGCTGGCTACCCTCAGCATCGCGGCTATCAGAGAGGCTTTTATAGGAAGAAGGAGACAAAGAAAATGAAACAAATGCTCAGTGAATCACAGTTCCGTTACATTGCGTGCGAACATTGATCCAGCAGGAGGATGTGTAAACATTTATCCTGATTTTTTGGTCATCCTGAAGTTTATATTTTAATTCTACCAGGGTTTAGTGTAATTTATCATGTTTGTCTCATGAAAGAGGGGGAAAAGGAAGTTTTTGGAAACTCTTTGCCGACCTTCAACCCTCAGGTCCAGCAATCCAGCAGTCGAGTACGGTAGAAAATCGAGTGAGGTGCGCTAGACGCTTTCTGCACGGCAAATATTCTGGAAGCTCTTTGTTGTCCGTCGCTGTTCGGACTGCAAGGAGGCTGTGTATTATATTACGACAAGAGTGAACTGAGAGAGTTAACTCCAATCATTTGAGCTGAGTAGAGTTAGGTGCCTCTCTGATAGCCGTGATGCTGCGAGTAGCCAGCGCAGAAGATGAAGAAGGAAGAAGTAGAAAGGAAGAACTAGATCAGTTACTATTAACAAAAGTTTCATTGGCTGAAATGTTGTAATCGGAGACCGAAATAGCTATTGGTGTCAAATTGTTATCAGAAATGCCATCACCACAGATTTGTAATCTAACGCAGTCTTAAGCTCGTCTGTAGCAGATGAGTGAAAGTGATGCTCAGATCACTGAATGCAAACTGACAACAGTCCACATTCTTTCTCTGCCCTAAATGTGTCAGGCCCCACAGTTGTGAGAAAGCCAAAAGTAATAATGCAGCAGGTGGTAAGGTGCTGAACTGTTAGCTGCACATTAAAGTGTGACGGGAAAACATTGCGCTTTAAAACTGCACATCATATCAAAGAGCAAATTTACAGCGTCATAAATGTCAATACAGAAGACGAAAACACATCAAACATTTATGCCCCCAACGTTTAACACTTCTAAAACGAATGGGAGGTAGTGAAGCCATTCTCAGATGTTCTCACACATGTGTCTAAGTGAAAAAGAAGATTGTTGAACTGTCAGTTCTAGAAATTATGTGTTGCTAGAAAGGATTTTAGCATTACTTCAGTCAATTATTCCGTTATTTGCATTAAGCGAAGACTAAATGGCGAACATTTCTAAAAAAAATTTGGTGTGCTGCCTTCACATGGCTTTCTCTACCCTGTATCATTCATTAATGGGCATGAAAGCTTATTTTACGAAAGCTTATATTTCTGTCTACTTCATTTAAATCGAGATAAACCGTTGCAGAAATAGCTACATTATACATTTCATTATAAATGCAAAGGATGTAGTGATACTCAAATGTTTCAGAATTGGACGCCACATGCTGGCCTTATAAACTTTTTCATGATCACTAGAAACAACTGAATGTCGACAGGACTAAAAGAATGACAAAGTAATGAACAATTCGTAACATTAATAACAGACATCTTAGAAATGGCTTGTGCCACAAAAAAAGTTATTTTAAATAAATTGTGTGTTTTAAGGAGACCTACTTTTTTGAGTGGTGCGTTTTCGTCCATCGCTTAACGTTTACCGGTTACCTCTATAACATTATACAAAATTCCTTCCGTATGAAGAGGGCTCCACAGGCTATTCTCAGAAAATTCGAGATATAAGTTTTATTTGTTCATGTAAATATCTTTAATATATGTATTTTAATCAAAGTCATTAGAGCCATTTTTATCGAAAATCGAAAATTTCGAAAAATGTTCCATATAAAGGTAGTTAAGATATATTTGTTCTAAAATCTTCATGTCCATTTTTGGAAGGTACTGAACCTAAATACCAAGTTTGGTATTTATCCGATGTTTCGTTTTTGATTTATGGTGCTCACAGACACACACACAGACTCATACATACAGGCAGGCCTTTTTCTAATCTTTTTACATTCAAAGGGCCTCAAAACACGTATTTCCGGTGGGATCTCGGTAGCGAATTTTTGTGTGGAATGCAATACCTTCCCTGCCTACTATGTACGTGGTAGAGAAAGTTAAAAAGCAAGGAATCCCTAAACCTTGTCCTTGCATCCTTAAATGTGTAAGTTAAGTATGAAATATGTTATTAATCCAACTTTCTGCTTTTGGTCTGTATTGATTATAGAGAGACACATGAGTTTTATGAATGCTTATTGTTGGATTCAAGTTACCTTAAAACTATTTATTTTTTATGGAAGCTCTAAAATTATCAAATTTTGTAGTCTAATAAATACTACTTCTATCTTATAAGTGATTACAACCTTTCACTAAAAAATAAAACTAAAAACACTATTCCCCGACAGCTTTAGTATATAAATAATCACAAATAATATAGTTAACGGACAAACGGACACCTATTTTTGACCAGTTTTAATCGGTAAACTTTGCACCATACTTGTAGTGATGATAAATATTCATGTAATAGGCGGGAGTCAAACCTGCCTCCGATAAGAGCCTGGAAGGGAAAGCGGCGTGCTTAACGACAGAATGATAGTCACTAAAGCTAATCGCTGTTTGAACTGGGCGCCGCACCGATACCTTGGGGCTAAGTCCCACGAATAATTACAATCATTTGTAAGGCTGCATCGTCGGACCGTATTGGCACTCATAATGGAGTGATAAAACCAGAAGGTAACGAGGAACAACACGCATGACGTGCTTTATGTTTCATACGCTTTGGGTTTTAAATTTTCAGAGAGTAGATGTTATCTTCGCCCTCTTTTCGAGGTCCCACAAAATGAATTTGTAGACATCAAGTCTAGTATGCTAGACTGGATATGCTAATGCAATCGATGTGTGAAGAATATATAACAAATGAAACGTCATAATGCACGTATTTCAGAAAAAAATAAAGGTATCAAAGAGTTTAAGCACAGAATAAAAAGGTAAGTATTTCAAGACAGAGATATTATAAAATAGAGATTTCCTGACCGTCTAAACTGCCCTCACCAACATAGATTACTTTACGTATTACTTCACGCACTAGTGTTGAAAATATTTTATTTAACGCACTGTTCATGGTATCTGTATGAAGTGCTATCGCATTTAATTCAGTGTGAAAGCAATCTTTTAAGTTTTAATTACTATAACAATGCATCGAAAAAAGTATTAAAGAACTGCCTTTTAATTACTTACCACCAGGAGAAGTTATCATTCCCATGCTGCGGTAGTGTAATAATGACCGTCCTCGAAAACTCGCTTATGGACAGCCGTTACCTTACTCCTTAAAGCGCGAGTTCTCACCTATCTTCAGGGAAAGACGTTTCTCCTTCCAAACCTTTACCCTGCATTTTTGTAAAAGATAGAAAAAAACTGTTCATAAGTTTTTTCAGTGTACTCGTCGAGATTAAAAGTATGTCATAGTTACTATCCCTTCCAGCGGTATAATACAAGAAATATTTTAATAAGATCCGTTTGCAATGAAAACAATACAAAATGTTTTTGAACAACTTACAGATAACCGTTTTGAGTTTACAGACAATCACAATAAGAAGTATTATCACTTTATTGCCAATACGAGTTAGACTATAGCTTAGCGATATACCTAGCCTAGACTATAAACATCATTAATTGTTCAAACCAGTTGCTCTTTACGCACTATTCTTTTATTGCGGTAGTAACAAATGTTTTGGTGTTAGATTTTCTCTATCTCTGATTTTGAAGGTAGCTTATACCTCATTAATTAATGCCCGCAATAGGAAAAATAGGGCACTGTAGGTTGTCCTTCAACCGCATTTAAATTATTAGTGACTACGATAAACGTTTCTACCCCACAGAGATCATTTGCCAACATTTAATTGTGATTTAATTTTTCCTTCTCTAGGAACTGAAGTCGGAACCGTTCTCACGGCAGTAACTGCTAACGACGTGGACACGAACCCAGCTCTCACGTACGGTTTCTCCTCTGATGGAGACGCCGAAAATGGTGCAGGTAGCCGAAGTGGACTCGGAGTCTTCAGCATTGATCGGTTCAGTGGAAAAGTGACTCTGGTGAAACGTTTGGACTTCGAGACCAGGCGGGAGTACAGGCTGCGTGTAACGGCTTCGGACACAGCACACACCGCCCATACAGTCCTCACCATTAGAGTCACGGATATAAACGACAACCCTCCAGTCTTCGCGCAGCCCTCTTATCAAGCCTCCCTACCAGGTAAGTTAACTTTACTTCTTCATAGCATGTCTGATGTATGCTTAATTTTATATATTTCCTACCAAATCCGCTTAAGTAAAATTTATCTACTGTATTGTTTGAAGAATCTTCTTAAAATATAAGGTTAATGGGATGGTTCTTCTTTGAGCTTCTAAGTATAGTCTGAATGTTTGGATCTAAACCTTATGTACTGAAAAAGAGCGAGGAGTTATAAATATGGGAAAAAGCAATTGAAACATCCGATCACTATTTACAAAATACCAAGTTCTAATTCTTCTTCAAGAGACACAAGTTCAGAGAAATGTAATTTATCTGTGGCATTTTATAAATCTCTGTTTCTTAATTGAACGGCTGATAATTGTAAGTGAATTATTAACCATTTTAACAAAAATTAGTTTCCATTTGTTATTATGTAGATTAGATAAATAAATCACAACGTAACATATTTTAAAATCTTCCTTATTGTTTAATGAATCGATAGTTCGGGTTAGATGGACCAAGAATATATATATGGGATTGTAAGATCAGACTACACAGAAAGGAGAAAGGAAGACAAAATGTTTATTAACACCGTTTTTCTATAACTATTGTACAGTATAAATAAGCTGCAATGCATAAATTTTGTAAACAAACTTACTTAAACAGTACATAAAATAAAACTCAATGGTTTCTCTGTTTCTGAATCATATTTCTTTTAGTGATGCAATGATTCAGCAAAACTTCACGTATAGAGCATCTGTGGCGTTTAGTTCAACCTTTGAACCTATCAATACATTTTTAAAGATTGTAGATAATAAATGGACTGCCGTATGCTAGTCTCTCTCTTTTGGGGGAGGCTCGGATTACGAAAATATTACAATACCGAGACTTAAACTATCGAGAATTTGCTGCGGAGATGGACAGAATTCACCTTGGATCAACTGAATTTGTAGTATGGAATCCGCGAGATATTTAAACGCCAAAGGAGCGTAAAAATGGAAGCAAGTGTAGCAAGCATTGCCTGCCAGGTTGTGGAGATTATTAAAGTTTCCACACTAAGGTATTCGAAGAGTGCGGTTGTAACCCGTCACTGCAACTGCATCCCGGTTTGTATTTGCCAGTCACAAATCACTTTTCGCCCTTTTGCTGTGCTGCATTGGCTTAAATAAGGCGTATTTTATTCTTTTCACTTTTAATATTAATATAAATCAACTTATAATCCTTTGTGCTCAAACCTAGAAAAACACCAGTTAGGCAGTCGAAAATGCTAATAAAAATCATGTTTATTTTTTAAGCCGAACTTTGTGAAGAGTTCATTTGTAATTCTCAATCTTTCAGTTACATATGTAATGAACAATTATTGTAGCAGAATCAAAACTAAGTATTGAAAATATGTAAACAAAGCATTGTAAAGTTTTCTGGGTTTGTAAAACATGATGCAACTTTTACCAGAAATTATGTCTGGCATCTTCAAAGGCACCTGTTTCTGTGAAGATCTGGCGATCAGCTTGACGTCGTCAGCTTTTCAGTGCGTGCTTCTCTTTGCAATTGGAGATTTTATTCGTTTTTGAGACACGTTAGCACGTTAATACTTAAACATCCTTGACTAACCAACATACTTAATAGGAGTTAAAGCGTCATAGAATGTATAAAACACTAGCAAATAGGTCCAAGTCCCTCCATATTATTTTTAAAGTGCAAGTGAATGGCCAATAAATGCGTTTGCTTTCTCGCACCTTGCATTCCAGTGCTTTTGCTTCGGGTAATGGAACGTTTAATCACACGAATAAAACGCCTTTGTTTCTAAAAAGGCCAAATCAAGAACAAAAAGTGCATGTGTGTGAGGTAGAACCGGCCAGCTTATAGCAACGCTATTGAGAGATTGGGGCAATAGCCTTCAGAAGTGGAAATACTTAGCACGTCCAGAGGTCTCGGCAATGACCTCTGCCGGGATGTGAGCTAGTTGCCCGTCACCAGTAAAGCACAGTAATATACGGCGGATTCCGAAGATCGCTGCACTAGTAGATGGCTCAGTTGCTCTTCTTGCACATTTTTAAATTAACCTTGATACAGTATATCTGTGGTTAAAAGCGTTCTTAATCTATAGGTAGTACTGAAAATTCTTTTTATTTGAGAGGTTAACATTTGGAAGACATGTAGATTAACGCGATAAATGTACCAAGCATTATAGCACTTTCAAGTTGCTATTATGCAATACTTCAATTTTCCACATACTTGGTAAGTATTTTAGAACATTAAAATAACAGTTATTCGCGCATCTACAGGATAAATAACTGTGAAAAACTCTGATGTGAACACTAACACAATCTCCACTCATACCCACGTTGAGCATTAGTTTATATCAGGACTGTCGCTAGGCAGGGCCTGAATGCATTTTTACTTTGTATACCATGTACATAATAGAGAAGGTATTTCATTCCACCCAAAAATTCAAAACCAAGATTTCACCGGAAATACGTGTTTTGAGGCCCCATTGAATCTAAAAATATAGAAAAAAGTAATAGAATTTTCCAGTTACACAAACCTCAATCATTTTGAAGAAGCTTTATTAGCTATCGAAGAAAGCTCAAGATATAAGTTTAATACCTCGAAGTCATTATCATCAATATTCAGCCTTTTAAGACTTGTTTGAGTCTTATAGGTTTTCAGTCAAAAAGTTCAATCCATCTCTTGTTCGGTCTAAAATGTCAAAGAAATTCCTCAAATACGAGTATATTACATTTTAATAATAACCTTTAGAACTATTTGTTTTGAAAAATTAAAAATAATTAAAAAAACGTTTCCTAATTTGGAGTGAGAATTTTCTTTAAAATCCTCACCTGGTATTTTTAAACAATGTCTAACTTGGTATGACATTTGGTATTCATACAACTTTTCATTTTTGAGTTTTGCTGCTCACACGCACTTCAGTGAACCTCAAGACGTATTTCCATAGAAACCTCGATCTCGAACTCCTAAGCGAAATACAACACGTTCTCTATAAGCTTTAGGTAGGTGATAGTATAGAAAATAAACTCTAAGAATGTGTACAAATTTTATAAAATATGCCTTACCTACAATTTGATGAATAACTCACTTAAGGAGTTTAACAATAAAAGTACCAATGAAGAAGGGAGAAAACATTACCAAACCCTTTAATAATCGATACAAGTAGTTACGTTGTGAAACAATTTACTCATTATTTACTGAAATTGTCTATACTTCCGCACGGCCCATGTTGGGGCTATTTTCATCCCACATTCTTGTTATTCCTCCCAAGCAGTGATGGTCAGGAGTGTCTCAGAAAGACACGAGCTGCCTCGCCGGAAATGACGTTACAATATAAATTCTTCTCAACCATTCAATGCCTCCCTTATTTGATCCAAACTTTTGAGGTCTCATGCTGCGTATTTCTGGCTGAACCTCTAATCGCATCTTCACCTAGTTAACGCTGTCATTTTACTGCTTCTTTTGATTGTTTTAGATCTAGTTTGCTAATTTTCTGTTGTAAGTTTTGATTTTATTACGAATATGCTAACTTCAGAGACCACAACTCAAGTGGGATTTGCTTAGGCTATTTCATAATGAAAGTGCTTAAAAATTACAAAAAATAAATCAGTGTAAATAAAATACGAAATGAAATCTAACTTCTAACCGGAGTTGCGCCCAGCTGCTTCATTTTGGAATTGCTTATAAGACAAGGAGAGCTTTTGGGAAGGCTGTGATAAATTATTGATCCGAAGTAAATGCTGTTAAAATAGGTATACTGTTAACCATAACATTTTTGGCCGATTAAAAGCATTGCAGATGTGATGTGATTTTATAAGTACAAAGCCTAGTGGTAATCATAAAACCATGAGTTGGTGACGATGTCATTAAAATGTAATGTTTTCTTCTATTTTATTGGTGTATTACTAAAAGTGAATTGAAGTCTTACGTTAAAACTATGTGGCATTTTAAATAAACTGTATCACAAAATACAGTTAACGTAAGCTAAGATTCCTAATGCAACCCATATCTGTGCACTGTGATGACATCGCAATAGCAAAGAGGAAATAATGTATCAAAATAATCAACACTTTCTCAATAGTAACTTTTTGGTTTGGCACAGCGGCTGAGAATTTTTTGTCCCCTCCGTAAGCAGAAATATTATTTGACGTTTAGGGTGCTCATGACATCATTTCCCGAATGAATGGCCTCTCTTGAAAAGAAGAGTTCCATGTGGTCACATTTGGTACGAGCCAAAAGGAGGAGTTTGGACGAAGGCGGGGAGAGGGTTTGATGAAAGTTAAAATAGCACCAATACCGGTTTGCCCAGTCCACGGACTTAATCCTTGTCGCATGGAAAACATTGCAGGAAAAGGGCGGCCAGACAAGAGGACGAATATTATCACTTCATGTCTCAAATACTTCAGCCTCCCTTGCAGAAACTTCTCCTAGCTCGCCCCTCTTCAGGTTCGTAGTGACTGCTGTCAACTGGAAGTTAGGAGTTCTTTACCTCTACACAGGTCTTTGATCCTCTTTACTTTTCCAACTATGTACTTAAATAAGTAGGGGAAGTATTCTACTCCAATAATGCCGGCCCTCGTAGCCGTGGTCGTTGCAGTGGTCGCTCCGGCGCTCCGCCAAGCTGAGGGTTGCGGGTTTGGGTCCCGCCACGGGCATGGGTGTTTGTGTGTGTGTGTATGTGTATTGCGGAAATAAGCGGTATGAAAACAGTAAAACACAGTAGCATAAACTGGGTACAACAAGGGAACTTAAAAAAAAATTCTATACCGACATTTCACTGCAAATACGCGTTATGAGGCCCCTGAACACAAAAAGAAGCATTTTCAGAAAAAGATCTGTGTGTCTGAACAGCATAACAAAAACTAAATTGGATTAAAGTTGCATTATTTAGCTTGCATTAAAGTTCTGTATTTTCCAAGAATACAACACGAAACTTTTCAAGATAATCCCCCACACCAAACTTTACATGCAATGTTTTACGAAATTTTTTATTTTCTCAAAAATGCCTCTAACGATTTTGAATGAAATGCAATGTGTTAAAAATATTTTCAAGACAAATTAAATTTATAGCTTGAATTTTCTGGAAATAAACTCTGAAGTCCTCTTCATTCTGAATGACTTTTGTATAATTGGTAAACCGTAAAAGATAGACAAAACTTATCTACACCAAGAATCCAATATACTAATCCTTAAAGCACACACTTTATGCCATATACCTTTTTTGTGGAGTAACCATTTCCGATATATTCCTTGTTATTGGTTTGAATTTTCAAATATTATACTTTTCTAACTGGAAAGTTGCTATTCTTCTCTCTCTCTCTCTCTCTCTCTCTCTCTCTCTCTCTCTCTCTCGTAGTCATGCAAAGAACATAGAGTTTCAAAGCCATCACATGGCGACAAGTTCTTTAAAAATGGACAATCGCTTTAGTCTACCTTATTCTTATTTTTTTAAGTTCCATTTATACCCCACCTTTAACGACATAGGTCTGTTCTCTTGTCATTGGGTTTCTTGCATTTTTTGGGTTTTAATCACTAGGTCACACCCACATGCAAACTCTCATTCATACTTCCAGACTCTGGGGAGGATAGGGAATATCTTGGCTAGAGAAATATTCCCACCCCCAGCCGGATATCGAACCCGGACTCCTCGCACAGCAGGCAGGTGCTCTACCGATTGAGCTACGGGCCAGCCTTTGTTCTTATTATTCCTACAATAAACAAAAGTCTTATTTATTGAAAGGCGTTCGTCCTTCTAAAATATTCGTCGATTTTCCAGCTAAAGGCACCCTGAATCAAAATCGTATATCATATTTTGGGAATGAAAAATAACGAAGCATTTTCCAGGTAGTAGAGTTTGTGGTGGAAGAATTTTTGTAAAATTCTTCTTCATATCACATATGTTAGATTTAAACATAAAGTTTGGTAGTTGTTCGACTTTTCGTTTTTCAGTTATGTAATTCACACGCACACATTGCCGTTTTTCTAAAAATGATTTTAGTTCAGAAGATTTGAAAGCGTGTAACTCCAGTGAAATCTAGATATGAAATGTTTGGTTGGGATACAATACTTCTTCTAAAAACTAGATTAAGCAGTAGCTTTATTTATCGTGGTTGAGGTGGTTATGAAAAATGGCAAAATTACGCATTTCTTGCCATATCACCGCCACACATCTGTTAGTGAATTAATTTACTTGCACGGTGTTTTTAAAAATGTATACCCAACCAACATTAAAATTCGGGTCTCCATTTGAATCAAAACACGTTTCTACTTTTCATTGTGTTTTAAAAGGCAAGAAACTTTATGGCGTTGATTTGCATATTGGTTTGACGAGGAAATTGACATTTTATATACCTTGTACTAGAAACTAATACAAGAAAACGATTTGAATTCACAAAAAATAAATTATTACATTCCATTAAAGTACCGTTTAATGTTATTGCTAATGTTTTACAGTAGACTTTACATTTTCACACATTACAAGATAGGGAAATAACATCAGAACAGAATACTATTTGTACAACGAAGAGGCTTGGCTATCGAAAGGAATTTGCCATAATATATTTGAGTTTTGAGCTAGCACCAGAGACGAACTTTAATAAAACGTGACTTCTTTCTTCTCACTCTTTCCTCGTGCCATAAATTTTCCTATAATATATTTTACCTCCATGGAGCAAGCGGCAAAGGCTGCCAACACAGCGTTAAGCAATGAAATGGAAACGAATTCCTCCTGAAGCATGCATATTTTTAAACGTTTGTTGTACGCTTCTCGACCACTTTTAGACCGGCCATTTAATCCGAGGCAGGTTTCTGTATCTGTTCTATATGAGAAATGTAGTTCGCTCGGAAGCAAAACGAGAATTTATGTGCTGTTATTATTATCATCATTTGAGTACCTAACGCATGTACCATTCTCTTTACACGTTCATATGGCACTTCGTATTGTCGTGCAGACGTGTTGTGTAGCTGGTAATATGCATTTTTCTACTTGTTCTTCTCTGTAAAATGTTTTACGTATTTTTGTGAGCTGAGAAAACATACCAGCAACGTTTTATTCACAAAATTAAAATTGTTTTATGTTATGCATAAGTTAATAATTTTATCCATGCAAAAGATGCTCTAATGGCAGATTTCTCGATAAACCGATTAATAAGTCTCTGGAAACATATTCTATCGAGCGAGATGGCCCAAGAGGAAACGTCTTGGCTCACATTCGCAGGTTCCGAGTTCAAATAATGTGCAGTGGTCGCTAACTTACTAGACATATAACTGATCAGTGCAATTACTATTTCATTTTTATACATATAAGAAAGAGTATACGCACATATATTTATAATCAGATTGATACAAATTATTCACAAAACTTATACATCAACACTGTGTATTGTCATTGATATTTAATTTATTGCTACAGAAATACTGAAAAATAAAATAATACCTAATGGCTAATTTCTAGCACCAACCCAGAATGAGAAAATCATTCGTTCAATGGGGGATTCCTCACAATAAGACACGTACATAGCATACAAAGATATAGAAAAGATAACTTTATAAAACAATAATAAACCAAATTCTTACTTGTGACAATAAAGTAAATAACACACAATGTTAGTTCTAACTTGTAAAAGCTAATTTTGCTACACCAGTTCTTTACTAGCACTCAAGTTTAGAAAAGAATAAAGAATATTTCTCCTGAAGTTTATAATTATAAACAAATGACGTTAGACAGTTACTTTAAAACACATAAAAATATTTTTCGTGGTGGAAATTCTTTCCGTATAGATCATGTTTTTAGTTTTATTTCTATACCTATCTTCAGAATAATAAACAGCCATTTTGGCTTTTTGATTGCTATGATACATAGCACAACATACTACCATAGTAAGCAGACGAATTATTGCAGTATATCAAAAGATCTGATGTGTTACACTCACATGACTTTCTCTAGTCTTGTACAAATTATTTTTACAAACTCTTATTCTCCATCTATTTCATATTAATCGAGATAAACATTTGCAGAAACGATCTTTTGACATGCAAAGAGAATTACATTTTACACATAACGACGAGTTCTAAAAATATTTGACTATCGCTTAAGGCGTACTATGTTCCCCTTGTTTTGTAATTGCAAGGACAATATAGAAATGCAGTAGCCTTTAAGCATCGACATATATCTTAATAGCTGGTTGCTGCACCATTCTCTTTGCCACAGATTAATACTCTTTGCATATCCAAGACAAAAAAATGAATAACGAATTCCCATTTGAGAAAATAAGTATTGAAAAATCTAAGGGAATAACAAGCAATATCTCGAAAATGGTTCACTCAACAAAAAAAATGTATATGACATAAATTGTGTATTTTAAAGCGATCTACATTTTTGTGTGTAGTAAAATTTTGTCTATCTCTTATGGTTTACCAGTTATGTAAAAGTCGTTCACAATGAAGAATACTTTTGGAGACATTCCCAGAAAATTCGAGATATACATTTTATTTGTCATGAAAATATCTTAAACATATGATGTTTTAATCAAACTCGTTAGAGCCATTTTTGAGGAAATTAAAATTTTCGAAAAATGTTCCATATAAAGGATAATCTGGGGTGGGGGATTTTCTTGAAAACCTTCGTGTCGCATTTCTGGAAGATGCTGAACCTAAATACCAAGCTTGGTGTTTATCCGATTGTTCGTTTCTGAGTTATGCTGTTCACAGATATACATTTCATTTTTCATGAAAATATCTTAAACATATGATGTTTTAATCAAACTCGTTAGAGCCATTTTTGAGGAAATTAAAATTTTCGAAAAATGTTCCATATAAAGGATAATCTGGGGTGGGGGATTTTCTTGAAAACCTTCGTGTCGCATTTCTGGAAGATGCTGAACCTAAATACCAAGCTTGGTGTTTATCCGATTGTTCGTTTCTGAGTTATGCTGTTCACAGACACACACACACACACACACACACACACACACAAACATACACACACAGACACACGCACACACACACAGACACACACTCACACACACGGGCATGTTTCAAAAAATGCTTTTTTTGGATTCAGAGGGTCTCGAAACGTGTATTTCCGTTGAAATCTCGGTATCGAATTTTTGGGTGGAATAGAATACTTCCCCTACTTACTATACGTAGTAGAGAAAGTAAAACTTTGATACGGAGATTTCACGAGAAATACACATTTTGGGGCTCCCTGATTAAAAAATATATGATACATTCACATGACTTTCTCCACCCTCTATTGTGGGTATACAAATTATTCTTACTCAAGCTTACTTTACTATCTACTACATTTTAATCCAAATAAATCTTCGCAGAAATAGCTGCATTACACATTGCGTTATAGATACAAAGGGAGTAGCGATAGTCAAATGTTTAAGAACAGAGCATTATATACTGACCTTAGAATTCCATACTGTTTCAATGCAATCGCGAGAAACAACTGAAAGTTGACAGGATTTTAAGAGAATGACCAAGAAATGAACACTTCAAACCTTTAATAACGGATATCTCAGAAAGGGCATATGCCACAAATATATGTATTTTTAATAAATTCTGCGTTTTAAACAGATCTATACTTTTTGTGTAGTACGTTTTCGTCTATCGCTTCACGTTTATCAGTTATACGAGATTATAAAAAATTCCTTCCGAGTGAACAGGACCTCGTAGGCTATTCCCAGAAAATTCAAGGTATACAGTTTATTTGCCATGTAAATATTTTTCATATATGGTATTTTAATCAAAATCGTTACACAGACATTTTTAAAACATCAAAAATTTCGAAAAAAGTTCCATGTAAAGGGTAGTTTGAAATGGGGGAATTTTGTTTAAAATCTTTTTGTCGCATCTTTGGAAGATATTGAACCTAAATACCAGAATTGGTATTTATTCGACTTTTCGTTTTGAGTTATGGTGTCCATAGATACACACACGGATATGTTAGCAAAATGTTTTATTTGGATTCAGGGGGCCTCAAAACACGCGTTTCCGGTGAAATCTCGCTATCGAATTTTTGGTGGAATGTAATACTTCCCTTATTTAAATCATTTTTAAAAATAGGTCCATGTGTCTGTCTATCTCTCTGCGAACAGCGTAAGTAAAAAGATGTAAAGTTGATTGACTATCCAACTTGGTATATAAGCTAAGCATCTTCATAGGAGCGACACAAGGATTTTCAATAAAATGCCCCAACTCCAAGCTACCTTCACATGGACAAATTTTCGTTATTTTGATTTTCTCAAAAATGGCTCTAATGATTTCGATTAAAATAACATATTTTTAAGATATGTGCATGGCAAATAAAATGTATATTCTGAATGTTCTGTAAATATAAGTTATCTTCACACTGAATGATGTTTGTAGAATTGGTAAACTGCAAGAAATAGACAAAATCTCAGTATACAAAAAATATATTGGTTTGAATTTTCAAATACTTGTTACTTTCCTCAACTGTTAAGTGGCAATTCTTTTTCTTTCTTCTGGTTATGAGAGTGTGGAATTTTAAAAACCATCACGTAGCGACGTGACATCTTTAAAAATATTACTATCACTTTACCTATTTTATCCTATAGCGAAATGTGTAAATGAGAATTGGAAGTTCACTTCGATTAACAAGTAGTGGATAGAATAATAAGCGTTTGTAAGAATGGTGTGTAGAGTGAGAAGAGAATGTCATGTGAATGCAACATATAAGATTTTTATGAAAAGAGAGCAGTAAGGCAGTGAATGTTTGGTGAAGCCGTCGCTTAACGTAATTTAATGTAACATTATTTGGTGAAGAGCAGCAAGGCGGTATGCTGACACTATCTGGGCCGCATAATGAATAGATCCATACTCGGGTCGCCGGAGGCTGCATGCGACCGATCATATCGGCCTCCATCTCTGTCCTACCAGTCTACGTTCTCATTCTTGCTCTCTCGCCTGCCTTCCACTCGAATTACGTATAGTACTACCGGCTTTGCCTTTACGCCTCCCCAACAGTTCACACTTGCTACACCGTTACGGACAGTGAAGCTTTGATGGCACTGCAATGGGGATAAATCTGTCAAAATCGATTACCAGGTGGCAGCACGTCTGAATAAGGTCTAACGTAAACACCAGAGGCTTTAAATAACCAGTATTCAAAGTAAACAATATCAAATACAGATTACATATTCCTTGTGAGAGAAAAAAACGTGATGTCAGGGGCAGCTGGTGACTCTGAACTTTGGTGGTTCACAACATTATCCTTGCAATTTGAAATGTTTTAAGTAATAAATACGGAATAAGTTTCTCACTATAGGCTGATTAATTTACGCAAATAAACAAGAAATGGGAATTCACAATATATAACACATGCACATTTCATGAAGATGCTACAGATCATTCCATGTATCTTCACCACTAAACAAAACGCAAGGAAGGTAAAACAGGGCGTTTTTAATATTTTTCATATACATCGCTGTTAGAACTTCTTGTTTTTGTTTGAACTACCTGAGTGACTTTTAGGTATGGTGTGGGCCTGCCAATGCGTTTCATTTCATTCTTTTCCTCCAAGTTTAGCGTTGAAAACGATTGCATTAAAAGAGAGTGAATGGAATTCGTTGTTTCTCCTTATAGCAACGTTTTCCCGTATTTAGCTAAATAAACCACTTTGATTCATAAATTAAAACCCGATACCAACAACACAAACCACGTGGCATACAGGCAATTATCAGAGATGCAAGGTAAGAGATATAGTTCAGTAGATAGAAGACCGGAAGTGAGGTAAACTTTTACTGTGAACTCAATAGATGGCTCTGTGTATGGGACGAAACGAAAAGTATTGCTCCTGTTGATCATCCTATTCTATGCTCTCTGACTATTAGGTTAACCAACAACATGCAGCTTATGCCCCTCACTTCCCCGTCATGCACCTCTGCGCTCCATTGGTTCGTCATTCCCTATACTTCACCATTATACCTATGTGGGTTGCAGCCGGGAGTGCACTACTTGGCACCTGCAAACAATACAACGCTTGCCAAAGTCCACTCCACAAGATCATGTCAGAATGATAACCGAAATGTATGAATCGTATACGTTATTTACATTAAAGGGAGAGCCAGGACTTTGGTTGTAGCGCAAACGTGCTACCATATTAAGAAGCCGCCCCTGCGTGATGTGTTATATTCACTTGAATTTCTCTATCTACACCATCTTAATTGAGATAAACCTTTGCAGAAATAGTTTCATTACACCTTTCGTTGAGACTACAAGAGATATAACAAAACCCATAGTGAGGTGTTTAAAAGCGCCTCGCTATATGCACTTTAAAATTCCACACTCTTTTCATGACATCGTGAGAAACAACTAAGTAGCGATAGCACTTTAAAAATAACAAAATATTGACAGATTCAAACAATAACAATGCATGCCTCCGAAATGTTCCAAAAAAGCTATTAGAATAAATTGTGGTTTTAAAAACATCTACATTTTTGTCTACACTCTTATGGTTTACCAGTTATACAAAATTCCTTACGAATGTTGAGGACTTCACAGGCTATTCCCAGAAAATTCAAGATATGCAATTTATTTGTCATGTAAATACCTTTAACAAATAGTAGTTGTTTTAATTGAAGTCATTGCAGCCATTTTTTATAAAATCGAAAATTTCGACAACTCCTTACCTTCTGTAAAGGGTAGTTTGGGGTGGGTAATTTCCTTGAAAATCTTCATGTCGCATTTTTTGGAAGATAGTGAATCTAACTACCAAGTATGGTATTTATCGGAAATTTAGTTTTGGGTTTTGCTATTCATACATACTTGCATACATATGTACATACGGACCTTTTTATAAAAATGTGATTTTTGGATTCAGGGGACCTCAAAACATGCATTTTCGGTGAAATCTCGATATCGAATATTTGGGTGGAATGCAAGACTTCTTCTGGTTTCTATAGGTGAGCAGTGGAGAAAGAACAAGAGCGTAAATGTATACATAGCGTTACATTTCAGGTGCGTTCGCAATATTTTCTGGCTCGCGTATAATATTTAGTAAACAGAGGGAAGGTGTGTGACTACATGCCTCAGGCAGGAGACCAGAGACGCGCGCAAGTCCATAAGACCCGTTCCATAACCGCAGCTGCACAGAGAGATCGACGAACGACACGTTCAGCCAAGCAGCCCTTCATTGTCTTTCCCTTGAGCATCCGCGCCATCTATCCGGAAACGCCACACACCACGAAATCTATAAGTACACCTTAAACATGACAAGTAAACGGAATGAGAGGGAAATGAGGGAAAGGAAATGGTGTTAGATGAGAAACCACCCTAGCATTCGCCTACCGACCAGGAAAAAACGAAAACTCCAAAGTCAGAGTGGGTAGTGGACGAGAATCAAACCCTGCACCTTCCGAATGTTATGCTCAATGTCATCTCTCGGTCATTTGGCATATTAAAAACCATATAGTGAAACCATTTCTGCAAACGTTTATCTTGATTAATGTGAAGTAGATAGAAAAAATAAATGGAAGTAGAGTTGCAGACGAGATACAAAAGCAAACGGCAGTGGATAGAAAATGCCATGTGAATGTAACACAGATTTATTAATACCCAATAATAAATAACAACGACACAACGCACAGTATTACTAAATCCACAGCACGCAATACCACAACTGTGGGCCTTGTAGTAGATCTTAGAGACTGCTTTGTTGCAATGTGTTCACTTCAAGGTGTTTTGGAACGTGAGGTTGTAGCTCCAATATACAACACTTTGACTGAAGGTTTCCTTACTGATATTTGAGTTAAAAGATTAAATCAAAGAAGAGGAAGAGCGAACTGCTTGACCAGATGTTCGCCAGCTTGTTTCACCCAAAGCAAACAGTTAACTCCACCCCGCAGTTACTATACTAATAATTAACAGTTATTTGGTTGGGATGTTTCAGTTGCAGAATTTGCGCTTGCGAAATCATACGGTAACCACCTTATCATTAAGTATTTACCTCACAGCATCACCGGTTCAACTAGCTTAGTAAGGAAAGAAAAATTCTTACGGTACTATAACAACCGAGTTGCAGATTTTTGGAGAGGACAGTTATTCAGATACTACCATCAACCCAACGTCGGAAGGTTTTAAAACTCTGGTTATAACTGTCTTGAACAAAAACGTCTATCAGTGATATAAACGGCCATTTCTTTAATTAATGAATGTGTACATTTGCGATGCCAATGTAGGAAAAATACCGCTAACTCTCCCAGGATTTTGATGGGAAATTTTAAACGTTTTAAGCCGATTTACATTATGAGGCTTATAACAAGTAGAGACAGGCAAAATATAAAATTTCATATTCTAAACCATACTTCTTATCATTATGGGAACAAGTATTTTTACTTTCTCTACAGGTATAGTAAGTAGGGCAAGTATTGTATTCCACCCAAATTCATGTAGAGATTTCAACAAAAATACATGTATTGAGGCCCCTTAACCCAAAAAGGCATTTTAAGAAACGGGTTCTGTGTGTATATAAACAGCATAACTTAAAAACGAAAAGTCTGATAATTAACCATACTTGGTATTAAGTTCAGTATCTTCCAAAGATTCAACGCGAAGATTTTGAACAAACTCCCCCTACCCCAACTACCGTTTACATGGAAAAATTTTCGAATTGTATTTTAGCGAAAATGGGTCCAACGGCTTTAATTGAAATATAATGTATAAAAGACATTCAAATGACAAATAAAATGCATATCTTGAATTTTCTGATAATGGCCTCTGAAGTCCTTTTCATTCGGAAGGTATTTTATATAATTTCGTATAATTAGTCTGCGTTATAGATGAAAACGTACTGCACAAAACATGTACATCTCCTTAAAATGCAAATTTATCTCAAATAACTCTTTTTTGTGGCATATGCAATTTCCAAGATAGCCCAAAAAATTGTTCAAGTTAGTATTTCTCCAATTACTGCAAAAATCATTAAACCTAATTTAGTAATGGTTGGATTTTTTTTAAGTTCCATTTATACCTCACCTTAAATACAATAGTATTATCGGCGGCCTTTCCTCTGGAACATATTATTGCCTATAGGCAATAGTGTTAACTCGTATTCGGTTGGCATTGGGTTTCTAATAAACTTTCGTTTTTTAATAATTAGATCATACACACAAACACATATTCGCACTCTCATTCATTCTTCCAGACTCTGGGGATAACAGGGAATAATCTTGGCTAGTGAAAAATTCCCACCCTCCAGCCAGGAATAGAACCCGAGAACCCTCGCACTGCAGGCACGTGCTCTACCGACTGAGCTACGGGGCTAGCCGTATTGTTCGAATTGTTCAATACATCTCAATACTTTGTCATTCCTTTAAAGTCCTGTCGATTTTAAGTTGTCTCTCGCGATGCCATGGAAACAGTGTGGAATTTTAAGGCCGGCATATACTACAGTTCTTAATCATTTGGCTATCGCTATTTCCTTTATATCTGTAACGAAATATGTAATGCAGCTATTATGGAAATGTCTATTTCGTTTAAAACGAAGTAGGTTGGTTAGGAATAGAAGCGGAGGGGGTTTAGCACTACGACTACGCAAATCGTTTGTACCTAGGCCCCTAACGGGGCGCCCCGGGTGGAAGGAATGAGGTGAGAAGTGATAGAAGCGGCCGATCAGGAGGCAAAACAGGCAGAGGGCAGAGTCCCTACCTTTTGGAGATGGTGCAGCTGGTGCAACCGGCTCACCTCCCCCCACCTGTGGACTTACACATCCCCTGGAGGGCCCGGAACCCAGAGACAGCCCCCATTCCGGGAGACGAAGGTTTACTCAGAGCATCTTTTTCCCCCGCCATGCACACGTCGAGACCTCCCGCCGACACTTGCAACCCTGAAAGAAACCAAGCAAATGAAAGGTGAAGTGAAATGAGAGTGGAGGTGAAATGGAGGGATAGGAAATTCGAGGAATCTAATGATGCTTCCCAACTTTCGCCTAGCGACACGAAAAAACCCATGGGTAAGGAAGGTCGGCTGCGGGAATCGAACCCGTGACCTCTCGAATACGGGCTACAGACGTTATCGCCATCCCGTTCGTAACGACGTAGATAAAAAAAATAAGCTTTCGTAAGAATAGTTTGTATACTATAAGCGATAGAGGATAGAAAAAGTCTCGTGAATGTAACACGAATGTCTCATATTTTTTTCGTTTTTCAGTGCCTAGAAGGCACGCAGCAATAAATTTCATATTTCGTGATATTTTGGTAAAATTTTCATGTGTATTCATATTTTATAAGATCTGCAATTTTTCGCTTTTAAAATAATTTCCATTATCAATGAATCGGAATTTTCAGACAGACTATTCGAGCAGTATTCTGTGAAATACATTTAGAATACCCAAGCCAGGAAACGCGTGTGGAAAAACCTGCAACATCTTGCAACAAGTTAGGTGTAGTTGAGAAAATATAGCACTTCCTCTGCATGGCGTCGCGTTCAAAATTAAATACTCTGTATTCTTAAGGAGTTGCTTTTTGTGACATAATGTTTCTTTGTTCCTAAGTTTAATCTATAAATTTATAAACTCCATGCAATTTTTTGTTTTTCGTTTAATGTTTTATTATTAAATATGTACAAAATTTACAACTAATGCAGTGAAACTGCTACACACCCTTAAAGTATAAAATGTTTTGGCTTAAAGTATATATTTCATAATGTTTTGGTATTCTTTCTTCATATTTTGGCAAATTCTTCTTCATATTTTGCCTAACTGTAACAATAACACTCATTTTACATTTCGAGATCGCAAAGAGAAATTGGTGTACTTTTAAATTTCCTGCTTGGCCGTATGCCCCACTAGACATTGAGAAATTGACTTATCTGGGGTGTAAGATGTAGGATGTGTTTATCGAAGGGGGGCACCTCGCCACTACGACCAGCTTGATTTATTGTGGCTACACCCCCCGGGAGGTGAATGAGCTGTAAGAGGCCGCAGGCGGACAGGCTCACAGAGACGCGCAGAAGTCCCTAATATTTTCAGTTTTGAACACCCTCTCAACAGTAGAGACGAAGAATACCGAGAGAGGGCGACAAAAGATCCTAAAGGGGGGACAACGCACCCTGGCGTACAGAAATCTTTACAATGCACCCAACTACACCTCTGCCCGACACCGCAGGACCCGAAGACACACCTGAGACAAAGGAGAGATTGAAATGAGAGGATATAGGGGAAAGGAGAAATCGTCTAGGTGACCAGAGGAAAACCACGAAAAGCTTCATGGTCAGAGTGGGCGGTCACCGGGAATCGAACCCGGACCTTCCGAATGTGGGCCATAGACATTGCTGCCTGACCCATTCCGCTCAGTGGCATCATAGCCAAGAGAGCAACAATAGCCAGTGTACATTTGTTCCCATGTTCCCGGATGTCAAAGGTTATGTTGATTTGCCCTGTATGATAGATATCTGCGGTTTACCATTCGTTTGGAGGTTCTTCGCACATTTGAAAGAAAATACTGAAATGATAACAAAACGAATGCTGAATCCTAAATGGATTTCGTTCAAATATCCACCACTCGTCAGAATGAGGAAATAACATCATACTAATACATTGCGCTCGATGAGTAATATTTTAGAGATAAAGGCGTTCTTGGTAAAATCAGGAAACGTCACAACTTAAATAGTCAATATTCTGAGGATACTTATTCTAAAACTCCGGTTATTTCATAATTCCCGTCCAAGGAATGTTTATTTTCTTAATTTACTTACGTCCATTGTGGTCGAGATGCGCAATTGTTATTATAATTTACGGCTAAACCAGAAATATTACACAAAGTTACACATTTTATGTTTTTTTCACCTGCTCTGATCAGCAGCTATTACAATTGTTGAAGAGCTATGTCGTTTCTACTCCTTTGAATATGCAGTTCACACCTGCAACTCATTCAGTGTTGTTAAACGCTGAACCCAAAGTAGATGTTTTCTGTTTGAGGAAATGGTCACCATTAGATGGGCTCATACCGGATTGTAGGCTGGATGAGGGAGTGTTTTCCAATTTTAGTCGCTCAATATGTGCCCCTCCGGCTTCTCAGTATGCGGTCTTACATGATACAAACCGCGATGTATTGATGACTTGGCTGTAAATTTGATCTGACTGATATTCGTTGTGCAATACAATAAAATGTAGACAAAGAAGTTCTAAAGCCACTGTGTCAAACTAGACTTGTTCAAAAAGACTGCAATAAAACGCAAACTGGCAGACAAAACGAACCGCGTGTGGTGAAACTGAAATCAGCTGATATAGTCGTACTCCAGTTATGAATCGAATTACTTTCGCTGGTATACCCAAATTAAAAGAAGAGGAAAACATACAATTACATTATGAAACTATTTAATGTTGGCCATGTATGAGACTAAGAGAATCACGTGCCTTAATTTGCACTGTAACCTATTTACCTCGTTCAGCCATGACAACCACGCATCTGAATGGAATAGAATTGAGTGTTATTTATGGACGCTCTTTAACTACTATGATCCTTAGCGTCCCATTCTATATTGAGCGTGAAAGACCGGCAATTTGGCTCAGAGGTCTCTTTACCAGGCTTGAGGTTCTTTTACGTGCCGTAAATCTATGACACGGGACCACCAGTTTTACTTCCCTTCTGAAGGTAGCCATGCTAAGGACTTTTACGCCCGAAAAAAATTCATTGCCCTCCGCCGGATTTGAACCCGCGACCTCGGGAACTAAAGGCTAGCATGGTACCCCAGACTATGGAGGACGACATCTGAATGGAAATGGGAGTGTAATAGCAGTTTGTTGTATTCCTGGGTTTGCAGTACTTGGGCTTAATTTGAGACTATTTATATTTCCCCTCCAAAATAATACAAATGCTTGCTATAATGGAGTTTTCCTCCTTTTAATGGAAGCCAGTGTGTCACTTTTTTAGTATTTTTTGCTTGTGCTTCTACTCAAATTTCAGCGATTGGATAACGTATTCGTCTTATTCTGTTACATCAAGGAGGTGAAAGGTAAAGATATGCCACAGTGAGTCTGTGTTGGAAGA
Source organism: Deroplatys truncata (assembly GCA_030765065.1). Lineage (NCBI taxonomy): Eukaryota > Metazoa > Arthropoda > Insecta > Mantodea > Mantidae > Deroplatys > Deroplatys truncata. The sequence goes on from CM060980.1 coordinate 100,680,099, forward strand.
TTCTGAGAATGCTGTCTTTCAACAAAGATTTATTATCCCTCATTACCTCAATCGAACATAAATAATACGGGTCTTAAGATGTCAAGTAGTCTACATTACTCTCTGGAATAGGTTCTTCAGATTTCCATCTTCGCCTTTGTCATTTGGTCGTCTATTATTTTTAATTGATCTATCTGTCGAACCTCTTTAGATGAGACTCCACATAATTTAAAATCCCACTGAGTGGGCGCAGGAAGAACAAGACTGAAACTGCATACTGTATTTTCATCCCAAGGACACCACATTCGATTCCCGGCTGTAGGAAACAATTTTCTTTAGTTAGTATAATTTTCTTCCCCACTATAGGATCTGGAAAGAATGAATAAACGTGTCTTCAGTGCTTAAGTAATAAAATCAATATTTAATATAATCTAAGTGAATTGATTAGGATGAGGAAAATGAACTGTCTAGGACGTGGGATGAGAAGAAACTGTTGCTAAGAAATGCAGTGGAAGGAATGGATAGTTTGAAAAAACACTGAGGTAGAAAAGCTTCCAAAATTTAATATCCATGCAATTGCTATTAATAAAGCAACATTACCAACTCGATTAATAATAGGATTACGATGAGGAATAATTTTATTTATTAATTCAGAAATATTTTTGTATAATTTTTTGAACTTTTTATCATAGAAGACCCGCCAGATCATAGGAAATATCAAGTTAATAATGATTCTTACGCGGAGACAAAGAGGAAAATGGGGAAAATGAAAGAATGTAAGAGGCTGGATTTACACTGGATGGACGATCCTTTGGCAGAAAACTATTTGAGTAGTAGAATGCAAGATTGGAATGTAAACATTTTTAAAGACCTACCGCTTACTGGGCAGAAGAAGTTACATTCTACCCAAAAATTCTATATCGATACATTACCAGAAGTAAAATTTTAGGCCTCTTTCAAAAGAAAAATCAAACTTTATGCTTAAGTCCGCTACTTTCCAAGGATGCAAGGCGAATATTTTCAGGAAACCACAAGCAACATTTTACAATTATCTACTCTGATTTCATATACCTACTTGCATCGTTTTCTTGTAGAAGTATGTTTGACATCGTATGATTGTGTTACAGAAGGCAATCGGGATCCTGGCTACGCAGTTCTGTCAGTGAATGCCAGCGACGCAGACTCCGGTGACAACGCCAAAATCAGTTACTCTCTCTTGACGCCAGTGAGGGGCTTCTCCGTGGACCAAACTACGGGTACCCTGTATGCCAATCGAAGTGCCATTCCCCGACAGCAACACCAGAATGACGTACAACTTACTATCGTGGCCACAGATGGAGGTCGTCCACCATTGTTATCAACTGTAGCAGTGCGTATCCACGTGAACGATGGTAGCAGCAGTCAACCCCGCTTTGCTCAGGATGAATACAGGTTAGTGTTCATTACTTCTAAGTTCTTTTTGAATTTGACTTCTTCCTAACCAGGGTTATCTCCTCCAAATAATTGTATTATAGTTTCCTAATCGAAGTCCACTTGCAGAAATGTTGCTCATGATATTACTGGGCTTTTATTGGTAACTGTATGAACAACGTTTGCAGAAATATGGACTTAGTTGGCAGTCAAACTATTGAGAAATTTGATTGTTGGTTAAGTACTGTCCTAATTATGGTTGTCTGCCGTATACCACACCAGATTCCTATTTCTTGTCACCTAAGAACTAGGTTATGGATTCTTCAAGTCACCTGATCAGCTCCATTTGATTGAACTATAATCTAAATTCAACTCATCTGTTTTCTCTGATGAAGACATATCTGACTGAAGGTTTCTACAACAGGTAGAGATATCATCTCTTCTGAGTTTGTAAGCTGTAGCTGCTGCTTTTTACACAGGAACAAACAGTAGCAAATCTACTCTCCCTAATGATTTTAAGGGAAAAGTTGACAATTTCAATGTCTTTAAAACTGCTGTAGAAGATTATCTGAATGACAAATTATCCTGATGATAATACATATATAGCTCTCTAAGTAATATTAGTAAATATTAATGACAATTGCCAGTTTTCCAATTGCCTGCTCTAGAATTAATGAAGCTAGTTAAATGTATTTATATTAAGAACTGACAGTAAATGCTATGCCTTACAAACCAAATAGAACAAAATGATGAGACAAAAAAGGTACAAACCTAGTGAAAGTTAAAATAACTGTTCTTGTCTATAAATATAATGTTAACCTTATAACAGTAGGGTGGTATTCGATTTTATACAAAATTACACCTGATTTGTTTTATTCTGTATATATGTCTCTATTTTATTTCAAATGTTCTATATTCTATGTAATATTCATATGTAATTTTTGTACATTTCCTTGACATGTTCTATGTTCACAAGCCTTTATGGCTGCTAGTGAACTCACAGAATGCAATTCAATCTAATCTAATCCTTTCACATGAAATATGTACTATACTTCTTCCAAGATTGAAGTTGACTAGCACTTTAGACAGTTCAAAAATATGCCTTAGATTCTTAGCTTTTAGGACCAGATTTAAGTTTTTTGACGAAAAGCAAATAAATTCTTACAGTTGAAAGCATATATGGAAACATTTTCTCTGCTTTGTTTCTGTCATTCGTATTTTAACATCCCTTTTAACAATTGAAGTCTGCAGAAAGGGTAAATGAAATGGATGAAGTGATACTCAAATGACTTCTGGGGTCTGTTGAGCTGTGAGATACATGATTTTATCTTTTGAGGGAAAATACCTAGAAAAATCTTATTCATGTAATTCGATCAACTGAGGTTTGAACTCATGCTCTCCAGATATGCGCCTCTCTACCACAGGATAGAAATTCTATTGCATTCTGCAACATATAAAAGCATACAGATTCAATTAAAATTCATGTATATTGTTACTTGTTTTTGTCACTAGTGGCTTTCAAAATCAGAAAGTACTGTGTATTAGAAATGTTACTTTGACAAATATTTAGGCAAAATTCAAACAAGGTATCAGCAGCACTGGATATTTTCATCTTACACAGTCTAATCACAGAGAATTGTACAAAATTCCACATTTTGTGTATTCGGAGCCACAATGATTCTTAGATTTCTTCCGCCTTTTATATTTCAAATTAGCACCCCTAAGGAATAATACACATACAAGAATATTAGAATGTGAAGCAATCAAGAAGATACTTCTGAAAAGTTATTTAAAAGTATTTTAAATTTTTGTATTCTTTTTCTTTCTCTAATGAAATATGTTATCTAGTTGGCCATTTTACGCTATTACAAAATCACATTATAATGTTTTATTTATTCTACAAAGTATAAAAAAAAACATTGGCATTCTGTAATCAATGATGCTGCCATATCAAGTAGTTCTGAAATGTTACGGATTAAACAATTATGTTCAAACTATAAAACAATATTGACTTCCTAATGATGCGTAACAGCACTATTATGAAAAATGTGCTCAAAAACCACAGTAATTTTGTTTTATTTATGGCCTGAGTCTCATGTGCAGGTGATAGAAAATCAATTCTATATTATTTTAGTCTGCGAATGTTGATTTAAAACAACACTTTTACTTTTTCAGAGTTCATATAAGAGAAGATTCTCCTTGTGGCACCACAGTAGTGAGGATTGCTGCATCAGAGTCTCGTATTGAAGAAGCAAACCACAACATAATTTTCTCTATATATGATGGCAATGATGATGGAGTTTTTGAAGTTATGAGGTAAGGAGCATAGTTAATGCCTGCAAAATGTTTGAACTTCCAAGAAACAACTATACATGTAATATATATTTCTTTATGAGGCATTGTCATCATAAAACTGAAATAATATTGCCATTTTAATTAAGCAAAATTGCCTGGAACTATTTGAGGGAACATATATAAAGCTTAAACTGTCAGTTCAACAGTTGTAAATTTCGAAGCCAGAGAAATCATTAATTCAGCAGTAATATGTTTTTTTGATCAGAGTGAAAATATACTCACTGTATTTCAATCCCTTTCTTAAATTATCACCCAGTGGCTACGTGCCCATATTGTTTTCATATGTAACTCAAACAGATGTGTTAAACAATTAAAAATATATTAAAAAGAGTCTTAAAAATGTTGCCATTTTTTTAATTGTCTGCTATTTGGAAACATGCACTTGGATGAAATACTCTTATAGATGATGTTTGTAAATTATAAACATTATACTTAATTTAAAGTATTTTATGGATTTTACATCCTCCATCTTGTAGGTATCCCTTGACATCTTTTATGAGATATGTAAATGTAACATGTTTTCTTTCTCTTTGTACTAAAGTTCCATCTTTACACCCAGTTCAAACTTATGCACTTTTACCCCTTCTCAACTTCATCAGTCTTTGACACATGTCTTTTCCTTCCATTTGAATGATTTTGTTCCTTAATCTCTTTTTAGAACTGACTATTTTCTCTCTCATTTTGACCTTTTAGGGTTATATATCATAAAAAAAAACTCCGCTTTACAGTTCAGGAGCATTCTTCTTGGACATATTTCATGAAAACTCTTATATATCATCAGTATAATATATTCCCTAGTAGCTTTTGTGATTATAACCATCATTGTCAGGTGATCAGTTATGTATGAAAATAAAACCAGGATTTAGAAGATAAACAGATGTATTAAAAGTACTTCAACATTCATAAAGTAATGTGTGTTCTTTAGCATGAAAATATTTTTCCCATGCTGTTAATATTTTTGTAAATTTGTTTTTATAGGCTTTAGGCATTCCTCATGATTAGATAATCAAAAATAGCTGATTTATAAATTTATTTACAAAAGATTTCCTCATTGGCTTTAAGATTTTGTTTCATAAATTTACCTTCATAACCTATATATTACCAGCTAAATGCGATTTGATTTTACACAAAATTTTATTTAACAGTTTTTCTTTCTTGTATATAGTATATTGGTAATTTCTTTCAGAAATATATAATATTTGTATAGACATCACTGATTTTAAAATCTGTTTCATTACAGCCCAAGTGGAGATATAATTCTGCTGAAGCCTCTGGACAGGGAAACTGAAGATTCCTACACGCTACGAGTAGTGGCTGGTGATACAAGTACTCCTCCAAACAATTCCACTGCTGTACTCCTATACATCACAGTAGATGATGCAAATGATAATGCACCTATATTCCAGATATCTGGAGCAGAAGCTAGTGAAGGCTACAAGATCACTGTGAGTGAAGGTGCCAGCATTAGTCAGTCAGTTCTCAAGCTTATAGCAATGGATGCTGACCTATCCGGAAGCCCCAATGCAGAGCTTGTCTATGATATTACATCAGGCAATGATCGTGATCTCTTCAGCCTCGATCCGCAAAGTGGTATGCTTAGTGTGAAGAAGACTTTGGATTATGATGCAGGTATCACAGAATACTTGTTGGTGGTCCGTGTTTCTGACAGTGCACAATTACCACAAGACACACCTTTGTCTTCAGTGACAAGGGTGCATATACTTCTCAAGGATGAAAATGATAATGCTCCCCGTTTCCCAGTTTCTGAGTATTTGGAATTTGTGGGGGAGAATGAGCCTGTTAGTACAGCTGTGTTCACAGCTAGAGCTACTGATTTGGATAAAGGTGTTTATGGTAAGCTCAATTACTCCATTGCTTCTGCTGCAGCAGCCTCAGGATTTACAGATGTTGAAGATTCATGGAAGTTATTCAGAGTTGACCCCATCTCTGGTTTGGTAACCACAAATGGTGTATTTGATTATGAGGCAAGAAACAGATATGCATTTACAATAAGGGCCAGTGATGTAGGTGGGAAAACTGCAAGTGTAAGGGTCCGGGTTGAGATTGAGAGCCGAGATGAATTCCACCCACAGTTTACAGAGAGGACATATCGCTTTGTTTTGTCAATGTCAGGAGCTGGTAACCTGCCTGTTGGGTATGTAGTGGGGCATGTGGCTGCCACAGATCGTGACAAAGGGCCAGATGGTCGAGTTGTATATCAACTGACTACTCAGCATCCTTACTTCAAGATAAATCGCACAACTGGAGCTGTGATGGTAAAGAAAAAGATGGATAATGCAGCAGCTGCACTGGAAGCTGGTCGAGATATAAGCTTGGTAGTAACAGCAAGCTCAGGTAGACAGGGCTCACTCACTAACATGACAGTGGTTGAACTGGCACTGGATTCTCTGGCAGATCATGGAACCAATTTGGCAAGCAGTGCCGTAGATTCAAGTAATAATACAACTCTTGCATCAACTTCAGGGGGTCTTGCTGATTGGGCTTTGGGTCTGCTGATTGCCCTTATCCTTATAGTGCTTGCATTTGGTGCTGTTTTTCTTTTCCTGCACATGCGTAATCGACGACAAAAGAAAGTCAACAAGCCAGCCCTGAGCTCAGGTGCTGCAGTTGGCAGTCCTGAGAGCTTTGTTGATCCAGGGGCATTTGATACAATCCCAATTCGTGGTGGTGGAGGAGTGGTGCAAGGCTCTGTGGGTGCTCAGTTTGGTCCACCAAAATATGATGAAATACCACCTTATGTTGGTGGTCCTGTAGTCCATCGTAATAATAACAGTAGCAGTTCAAATTCTGGTGCAGCTACTACATCAGAGCTCTCTGGATCAGAGCAGTCTGGTTCTTCTGGTAGGGGATCAGCTGAGGATGGTGAGGATGTGGAGGATGAGGAGATTCGGATGATCAATGAAGGACCGCTACAGCGCGATTCAGGAATACATCGGCAGACAGATGATGTGGATGATGACAACTTGTCTGATGTGTCAGTGCACAATACTCAGGAATACTTGGCAAGATTAGGTATAGTAGATGCAGGAGCTGGAGTAGGTGCTGGTGGAGGTCCTTCTTCCAGTCAAGGAAAGGGCGTTCCAATGGACAGTTTGCACATGTTTGATGAAGAAGGAGGTGGTGAAGCAGATATCACTAATCTCATCTATGCCAAACTAAATGATGTCGGTGGTGCAAGTGAGCGTGGATCATCAACAGAAGATGGTGGTGGTGCCAATAGTGGTGGTGCAGGAGGTGGAGTTCTTGGGTCAGCTGCAGAGCATGTGCTGGTGTTTGGAGAAGTAGGAGGTGTTGTTGCCACCCATCAGCCTTCAATGACAGGCTCCCTAAGTTCCATTGTTCACAGCGAGGAGGAACTAACAGGTAGCTACAACTGGGACTATTTACTAGACTGGGGTCCTCAATACCAACCTTTAGCCCATGTATTCTCAGAAATAGCACGACTGAAAGATGACACAGCTTCAGTTCAGAGCACCAACAGTGGCGCATCTTCATCAGCAGGGGGTAAAGGCAAGGCAGGTGGTACAATAGGTGCTCCACCAGTTGTTGTCAAGACAGTTCCGCCTCCTCTGCTTACCAGTGTTGCACCTAGATCCATAGCTGCGCCGGTTTTGGCGCCAAGATCGTCAGCTAGTCACCACAGTGCCCCCGTAGTTGCTGCCACATCAGGACAGACTGCAGGGCAGCAGCTGCTAATGCTGCCTCGCTCACCCATCAGCCACGATGCTTCAGGAGCGGGCTTCAGTACATCAGCTGCCATGTCACCGAGCTTCTCACCATCCCTATCACCCCTTGCCACTCGTTCTCCTTCCATTTCACCTCTTGTCACACCTGGTGTACCTACAGCACATCATGTGCGACAGGCTCAGCAGCCCAATAGGACAGCTGTGGCAGAGACGGAACTCAGGATTTAGTGAACTACAAAACCTAAAACAATAGCGTTCTAAACAAGTGCCAAATAAGTTGTTGCAGCTACAAAATGTAACCAAAGTTGCCTTTTTTCCAAATGATGCCAAAAATTTATAGCAGACTTCCATTTTAAAATGCACAGAAGGAATTGAGAAACAAATCTCTGGCTATAATACAAGCCGGAAATACACAACTGAGTATCTCTAGACAAGTAATGAAGCCAAAAGTCACAGAATTCATTAATGTTAAAAACATTAAAGCATATTCTTCTATATCACATAATCAAGAGAAAATTATTCTTTTGACAAACATAACCTCTTTCTTAGTGCCACATTACAACAGCAACCTACATATGGTGACCATATGTCCTTATTAATTAGGGTTCTTTAATTTAGAAGATTCAAGAGCTTTTCCTAAGCTCGCAGCTTTTTTAGAAAATTGTCCTTTGTTCTGACTTCTAATGAAAACATCTAAAAAGATTTATAATTTTACTTGACAACTATAATACTGGATGTTGTTCAGCTATTTTACAGCTCAATACATTGGGTATTGTTGTATATAGGAATTGCCTTCTCATTTAATAACAGAACTAAGAATGCATCCTTGAAGAGAGAACAAATTAGTCAGCACTCCTGTATTTGGTGGTGTTGTATGTGTTCAGCAGCAGAGGTCAGCATGGGTTTTATTAATTCTCATATTTAATAAAAGTTATATGTATTGCTCTTTTGGCTGATGCAGTTATGGTCATTCTAAACTTACACAAACCAACCAAATGATAAAACCTCCCTGGATCAGAAATTCTTAATTATCCCAATTTGCAAGACAATGTTTCACACACAAAGAATATCTGTGACTGTATTTTACCTCATAACAAAGCCTTGCAACAAACTATTTGACACTTTCTGTGCCAGACTTAGGTACTAAAACGTAGAATGCCATGAAAACGGGTTAAACTAAACATCCTCTGGCACTAAAGTTCCAGAAAACAGTGATTTAGCCAAATTTTTCCTGCCACCATCAATACGAGTGCAGTGAACACTCCAAAGGTAATTAATGGATGTGTAGGTGAAAAAACTTATCAGGAGAAGCATATTAATGAATTATCTGCAAATGTGTAACTGCCCGTGTGCATGTGTACGTGCGTGTGTACATAATGAAAGTAGGTGCATATGTGAAATACGTAAAAAGAAAAACAAAGAAATGTAATTTGTGTAAATATGTGTTATAAATAATCAAAAAGATATTACAGACATCAACTGCTTTGCCTAGTAACGAACATCTCGTTTTGGACAGCCGAATCCAAGTGGACAGCATCAGTGAAAAGTGTAAAAGTGCAATTAGTACCACATAAGTTGAGGAAAAAGTGACATTAACAATTTTGCTCAAGGATACTTCATCATAACAAATAGACATAATGTTTTTATACAAAAATGTTTATAAAAATAGAAAAAAAAAACAAAAGAAATTTCATCTACCAACTGCGTAAAAAAATGTTGGTTACTTGAAACAAGTGCCATTTTAAATAACTGAAACTTAGCACAAAAGAAAAAAAAACGCTTACTTGAGTATACGACAGTGGTATATCTGAAAACAGGTCATCAAACTTTTTATTGAAAATGTGTCATACTCGGAAAAAAAAAATTTTTTTAATAATACAATACTCTTTGTGATATACCTTCTGCAGCTAAGCTTTAATGTTTCATCATCCATTTTGAAATTACTAAGGCTCCGTAATTCGATTCTTCTCATTACTGCTCCTTATCTTCAGAATCAGTCAATTGAGATCTAATGCTTGCAAAAAGAAAAAGTGCCTATCTACACATAGAATTCAGTTAAATTCCTCTACTGTAGATTATAAGTGACTTTTGTGGGGCATGTACAAATATAAACAATAATAAGTTTCTTTATTCTATGGCAAAATGTAAAAAGCATCTGATATCGTTCTGCCCCGCCTCTGTAAGGTAATGTTAATGTATAGTTGATTTATATCCTACGTTGGGTATAACCTGCTGTACTTAAAGAGCATTTTGTACAAAACATAGTTTTTTTGTCCACTGTTTTTAGGAACAAATAAAAATTAATAACAGAATATTGTTTGTTTCTTTTAATTTCCCAAACGTTTACTGTTTCAGGAGAAAGTAGTCTAAAATGACATAGGCAGAAAATTACACAATTATTTTATTATTTATGTGTATTAATATCACAAAATGCTTTGATTTTATAAATCAATTAATGCCTGTTAAAATTATGAGTTAAATTATCTTAAAAAGTCATTACTGAAATGGAATTTAATTAGACTGCACATGAGTATAATGATATGTTATAAAATTATGTTAATGATAGTATTATTGCCAGATAAATTAACAAATTAGTCATAGTCACTTTCAAATAGAAGTTCTACAGTTTGAAAAGATTGTGTTAATACAAACTACGAATTAGAGCATGACTAACCTCAATCATAAGAGAAGCTAAAAGGAGCTTAAGGTCTACAGTGATAAAAGTACACAAAATATTTAAACAAATGAATAATTTTATTTAAGGTTAGTGAAATAAACATTAATGGTTTTAATTAATGCTGTTATTTAAACAAATCTTAATAAATAAATAAATAAGTCTTAAAACTAACCCTCCATTGAGCTACAACTGGGCATTTTAACTTAAATGTATTCTGGAAATTCTTATAAAACAAACTTATCACAAACTGATAAACTCTATGATAAATTAGTATTGGTAGACAGCCATAGCTAGTTGCAATTCAACACTTCCTTCCAAGTTTTTACTTTCTCTCCTACGTATAGTAAGTAGAGGAAGTATTGTATTCCACCCAAAAATTCGATACAGAGATTTCACCGGAAATATATGTTTTGAGGCCCCTGAATCCAATAAAAGCATTTTTGGAAATATGTCCATGTGTGTGTGTGTGCGTGTGTGTGTGTGTGTGTGTGTGAGAGAGAGAGAGAGAGAGAGAGAGAGAGAGAGAGAGAGAGAGAGAGAACAGCATAACTCAAAAATGAACAGTCTTCCAGAGTTGCGACACGAAGGTTTTCAAGAAAATCCCCCACCCCAGATTATGCTTTATATGGAACATTTTTCAAAAATGGCTCCAACGATTTTGATTAAAATATCATATATTTAAGATACTTTCATGACAAATAAAATGCATATCTTGAATTTTCTGGGAATGTCTCCAAAAGTATTTTTCATTGTGAACGACTTTTGCATAACTGGTAAACCATAAGAGATAGACAAAATTTTACTACACAAAAAATGTAGATCGCGTTAAAATACACAATTTATGTCACATACATATTTGTTGTTGAGTGAACCATTTTCAAGATATTGCTTGTTATTCCCTTAAAGTTTCCAATATCTAATACTTTTTCTCAAATGGGAATTTGTTATTCATTTTTTTTGTCGTGGTAACGCAAAGAGAATGGAATATTCCACATAGCAACCAGCTCTTAAAATCTTTAACTATCGCTTAAAGCCTACCAATTCCCCTTGCATTTACAAGAAAATTAGCCATAAGATTAACATCTCGATATCTCGATTAACATGAAGTAGATGGAGCATAAGCGTTTATAAAAATAGTTTGTACAAGAGTAGAGAAAGTCATGTGATTGTAACACATCAGATTTTTCACAAAGTTCATAATTTGTCATTCACTTGTTTATAAATGATAAAGATATAAGATTTTGTGCATGGATTAAGGAAGGATAAATTATGCGTTCTCACTTTCACTGCTTTGTGAGTTCCAACTCCTGCTCTAAAATTTGACTAATTTTGCAGTAGAAAGAGCAAATGTATTTACTGTATTCCTGAACACAATAATAGTTGGGTATGTGTTTATGTTTTTATACTGTAGTACTTTATTTTTAGGAGTTTTGTTATCTTAAATATAATTACATATAAATGTTAAAGAAAAAATATTTTTTCTCCTGCAATATTAATAAAACATAAGATTTATTAGTTTTATGATGATGTTCTATATCAGCTGATCATTACTTTTGAAAAATATCCAGTGAAGAGGGCACTATAACATTTGTAGTTTTTGTTATAGTGATGTGCTATTTTGAGATGTTAATGCCAAATATAAACACAAGCAGTGAAATACAAAATGGCAATAGAATGCAATTTTATTCATTGGTGATTTTCCTGTAATTATAAGTAACTTGTGAGAACACTGTTGAGCAAATGAAATTCCTCCAACTTCAGTTCTCCTCAATTAAAAGATTTCAGCAATATAAACCGTAAACAATACTATGAGCGCACTTGAACTTTGCAACATTTTTGTATCTTTCTCGTCTGCATGATCCCAAAGCCACGGCTAACAACTTCTAAACATTATACTTAATGATAAGGAATCGCTTCACTAGGATGATTTCCTTTTAACCTGCAAAATTTGTAGTATTTATGTTGTCTATGTGGTTTTGCTAGGGCTTACCACAGCTTTTCCATGAATGTTTAGAATTTCAAGACAAGTCTTAATGATATGGATAAAGAAAGTATAGCCATGTGTTATAACATATTTATATACAATGCCTTTCTATTTCTTCTTAACTTGCAAAATTTCAAAACCTGTTTCAGCACCCCGATCTAAATCCTTCTGATTTAGATTTGTGTAATTGGAAATGATGTATTTTACCACTGAACAAAATTTTTCTTCAGTTTTAATATAGAAGACAATAAACGTCAAATGAAGTTCTGCTGTTTAAAACAAGCCAAGTTCATAGCACACTGAATCTAGTGAATAAATACAAATGGTAGTAGATATTAACTGCATGCTTAACCTAAGTGGTAACAGGAGAAAAATTCTTACAATGCATAAATTTTACAATAAATACATATACGTTTGTCTCAATCTAGCCATGTTCTAAAAGTTACTGCAAAGGAATTCTCCAACCAGATTAGAGTTGAAAGAAAATAAGTAGGCAATCCATCGCTTTTAAGGAGCTGATAAAAAAATTTTGAGATTTTTTCTGATTAATTGATATCTAGCACATTCATATGCATGATTGGTGGAAATTATATCACTTAGCTAGTGTGGAATAGGATAGAAATGGAGGAGGATTTCAGCACTGTGGCCAAGTCTAGCAATAGGCAATTGCCTTTCTTTACCTCTAGGAGGAAGGAATGAAGTGAAGGGTGGACAGATCGATAGTGTCAGGTGTGTACATCCTAGAACAGTGAATGAATGGAAATTAAATGAGATGGAATGAGGAACAGGAAATTCATGGAATGTAGGAAATTCTGATCATTTGCCAGCAAAGAAAGAAAAAGAAAAAATGGCACTCTTAGTGAGGATGCTAGGTCACTTTGAGGTTTGAACCAGGCCTCTCAAGTGTGAATTCAGTTGCTACTATCAGAGCCATCCTATTAATATGAAATAACCATCATACATTGGTATTTGGAATAAAGTAAGCCATTTTAGGTCCTTTCAACAATATTACTTAACATCAACAGCTAAACATCTTATAACCTGTGAAATTTGAAGAAATTATATTGTTCACACTTTAAATTTTAACTAAGAAATAATATAAACATTTCTGATTTGTTTAATAACATCCCAGGGGATAGGTTTTGAACAATCAAGCTGGGAAAATACCTTTATTTGGAAGCATAAAGCATAATCTGAATTTCCAGATACATTCAAGAAGTAAAAATAGAGAGGAAGGGGTTATGAAAATGTTGACACATTTTAAATAGTTGATGTTATCATTTAATACTGATAATTATCCTACTTAGAAAAACATTATCTGTTTTCCCATTAGGGGTGCCCATACCACTAAAGGCTATGGTGCATCTCCCTAAAAATTATCCTTTGCCCCAGTTTTTCTGAAAGCTCAATTTCAACTACTTAGTTCCTTTGTTATGCCGCTGGAAAGATTTGAAAAGGGGTTATCTTACAGGTACTACAGTAGCTATTATGGTAGTATACAATAAAACCTTAGACAAATAATTGGAAAGCTAAAATCAATAAAAAAAATCTGATGTGTTACACTCACATGACTTTCTCTACTCTTGTACAAACTATTTTTACAAACGCCAATTCTCCATATGCTTCATGTTACTCGAGATATCGAGATGTCAATCTTATTGCTAATTTTCTTGTAGATGCAAGGGGAACATGGTAGGTTATAAGCGATAGTCAAATATTTTAAGCGCTGGTTGCTATGTGGCGCATTATATTCTGTTTGCATATCCAGGACATAAAAAATTGAATAACGAATTTGAGAAAAAGTATAAGTATTGGAAAATTTAAGGAAATAACAAGCAATATCTCAAAGATGGTTCACTCAACTACAAAAATGTATATGACATAAATTGTGTATTTTAACGCGATCTACATTTTTGTGTAGTAAACTTTTGTCTATCTCTTAGGGTTTACCAGTTATGCAAAAGTCGTTCACAATAAAGAATACTTTTGGAGACATTCCCAGGAATTTCAAGATATACATTTTATTTGTCATAAAAATATCTTAAACATATGATATTTTAATCAAAATCGTTAGAGCCATTTTTGAGAAAATTAAAATTTTCGAAAAATCTTCCATGTAAAGGGTACTCTGGGGTGGGGGGATTTTCTTGAAAACCTTCGTGTCGCATCCTTGGAAGATACTGAACCCAAATACCAAGTTTGGTGTTTATCCGACTGTTCGTTTCTGAGTTATGCTGTTCACAGACACACACACGGACATGTTTCCAAAAATGCTTTTTTTGGCTTCAGGGGGTCTCAAAACATGTATTTCCGATGAAATCTCGGTATCGAATTTTTGGGTGGAATACAATACTTCCCCTACTTACTATACGTAGTAGAGAAAGTAAAAAGTAATATTTGCAGCAAAAAGTTAAAAATAAAAATATTTGGCATGCTGTGTATTTTATTATTTGGTATTTCAATGTATCTTATTGTAACTATCTAAATAGACCAGTGTAATAATGCTATACATTCTGAACTACATACCTGAACTATACATGTTATAGTTCCTTTTATGCATTTCCTAAACTTATTATTTTATACACCCTGTTATAACGTACAGTATGAAATTGTACTTAGCATTTCTTTTTGGGGGGGATACAGCACATTTAGATGATTCTTCTTCTTCTTCCTCTTCATCTTCATCTTCATCCAACCAAGTGTTAGGCCATCAGACCTGTTACGATCTCACTAAGAATTTTCTCTCCATCTCTTCTTGGGATGGCTAAGTGATCTCTTCCAATAAGGCTCTGGGGAGTGAGTCACAGTGGTATAACTGAAATACCATACATAGAGGAAATGCCACATAAGTGTGAACCCCATCACCTCTACCTCTCCAGGCTAGCAGTAACTCCATTGGGCACTAATAATAATTTGCCTTCAATTCTCAGAAGAAACTACATTTAGATTAACAAACTTAAAGGTGCAAACTGAGTTAACAATTACAGTACTGGATTAAAAATGTAATAAATGTCTTTATATGACCTATGTTAATTTACTTCAATATTTTTGTATTCCCCAAAATTTTCAATTGTCCCCAAAAATGTTTCTGATGGCACAACTTGCAGCATGATTTCCCCCAAGGGTAGTTGTGTTCCCATCTATGAATATTATTGTTCAGAACTGTACTGCACACTTTTTGGTAATTTAGTAACTTTGGTGTCGTCAAGAGACTATTTTCCCAGCACTCAATCCTTATTTAATTTCTTCACAGGTATCCTTTCTCTTTTGGTGCAGGTTCTTGTTGTTTACAAGAATTAAATTTCTGAAATTTGAACTGTGTGCTACACAGAAAATTATGCCTTTTATAAATTTTCTGTTAATTTTAATCAACCTATTGGTTGAGCCCCATATCACTCAGTAGTTTTTGATCCTTGTTTTCATTAAAAGAAAAGTTGTTCTGTAGTTGTACTATAACTTTTTAACAATTATTACTATTAAAGTCTAATGGTGATTTTTAATAAAATGTAAAAATCTTCATTTTAAGTCACAATATTTTCTTACATTTCGGAAAACTGAAAAATTTAATTTTTTTAAATTATTTTAAATTGACAAATGTCTGAAATATAATCATTTTGGATATTTTGTATTTTTCACTTTCAGATATATAGCACTTCAAAACTTTATCACTATAGTCGTTTTTACACCCAAAATGGCTGTTTTTATAATCCTAGATATGACATTAAGACCAAAGTACATTCCCGTTTTCATCAACCTCATTGTTCTCTTCAGAGTGAAAAGGAAACCAAAATGCCAAACAGAACTAAAGACCTGCAGATAGAGTTTGATTTAAGAACAGCACTCTATGCTGTTTTATTATCCTTAATAGACAGTATGGTTATTACATAGTTTAATCCTATGTTACAGAAAGATTTTGTTCCTAAGAAAATATAAAATATGATGTAATATATAACATTAAAAACTAAAGCAGTAGTGTACTAACATTAAAATAATTAACACAAAATATCCTTTTCACATTTGAGAAAATAATTGATACATGCACCACAGAAAACAAACACAGTATCACAGACTTAGCTGTATCTCAGTCATGTTTCTGTGTTCCACTCAGCAGATTATGAAAATATCAGTGGAATGGAAAGAAACGACTCTGGAGAGGTAACATAATGATTTAGGACTATTCTGAGATCATACATGATGTTAAAGCTTTAAATGCTGTAATGTCTCTCTTTTTAGCAGGGTTGTTAGCTGCTGTAAAACCTTCCTTGCAGCATAGCTTTATCACACTCTTGTAAAACATTAAGCATGTGTTTGTATGTGAGTAAACAACAGAACTGCTCTTGGTTTTTAATTGGTCTAAGTGTTAATATTGTAGCAAGGTTTAAACAGAGTATCAAGAATTACATTAGTATTGCCAATGGGTGATAAATTTGAAACTCTGAAGACACGTCTTTCTAGGACACAGGGCTGTGTCAACAGTCAAAAGGATATTTAATGGTGCAAATCGAGGTCACAGGGGTCTTACTCCCACTCTCGTCTGGTTGACAGACTCAATGGTGAAGTTCTGAGCAAACAAATTGTGCTTCATACCCCCATCATAATTAAGTTAACATTTAATAAGTAGATGCATCCAGACCTCACTAATGTACAGATAAGATACACTAGTGTTAAGTTTTTGAACAACCTGGCTGGCTGGCCATCCACACCCTATTAACTGCAACTATGTACTTTAGGTATGAATACAAATCTTAGTTTTTACACACCCCCCTGGTCATTTTATTTGATGCCTCTTCATATAACACACCCACCTACAACCTACCCCTACCAACCCCCAATACCGATCCGCTCTCCGCCATCTGAGACTACAACCCTCCTGTATATGCCCCCCTTCAGGGCTTGCCACCCTAGATAGGGGTCCTACAATATAACAAATATGGTTCAGCAAAATAAAATTTGTAAACATGTAAAAATCCATACATCTAAACACTTTCATCAGAGGACAGACACAGAGTAATTTTTTATCGCCTATATTTGTATTACCTGCTCAAAATTTTCAGTTCTGAAGAATGATAATTGTAATACAATGAGCATTTTTATAAGTAAATGTAGAAAAATTCTACCTTGTACCTTTATGCTACAGTTTTCTTAATATTGGCTATTTCTTAAGCTTCAAAGATCTGTTTAGATAAAGCACATATCAAACTTGTTAATTTATGTTTAAAATTTTCAATAGAATTTTGGATTTTAAGGAGTTAAATATGCTTTTGATTGACCTTGTGTCTCAATTGGTAGAGCACCTGTCTGCTGTTCAATTCATGACTGGGCTTGAGAAATATGTTTTCAATATGTCAGAAGGTTTCTGGAATGTGAATGTAAGTGTACCTCCCGTGTGTTCTGGTTAATTAATAACCAGTAAATTTTATATCTGGACTGTCACTTGGCAGATGCCAGAATATATGATCCATAGTCCTTCTATATGACACATTTATCATCATAATGAGCATAACTATATGACACAAGATGTGAAGATGCACATCGAAGTTTTGTCCCACAGGAATTCCTTTACATACTAGTAAATCTACTGACATGGGGCTGTCGCTTTTAAACACACTTAACCATTGGTCTGGGCCAGGTTTGAACCCATGACCTTGGAATCACAACGCTTAACCAACTGAGCTACCCAGACTGACACACCAAGATGTTGTCACAAAGTTAGCAAGCAAAACAAAAAATTTTATTTGCAGTTATCTTTTTATTTTATTGTTTTACTTGTATAGTCTCTTTTAACTTCTATGGTCATATTGGGGTTAAGACTTGATAAATGCTCTTTGACTGTAGGTTTTCTTAATGCTAGTTTTAATCATTTTTATATGAAAAACAGTTTTATTCACTCCCATATGCATACTTCCATACTCTGTGGAGGTTAGGAAAAAACTATAATTAAAGAAAACTTTCCATTCTCCAAACCTCTGACTTGAGAAACCAACTACAGTTATTATTTCCACAACTTGTTTATAAAATTAAAAGTTTGATAGCGTGTGCACAAAGCAATTTTGTTAGTACACTAATTAAAATTAGTCAATATCCGCACACTAATTAAAATTAGTCAATATTTGCACAATAATTTTGTTATATTAGTTTTTTAACAGATATAAGGAATTATAGGTACAAGGAGCATTTTGTATTACCATAAGAAAGATGATTAATCAGAAATTAATCACAAATAACAAACTGAATATTCAAAAAACAGTCTGATATAGCTCATTCAAATTTTGTATTAACTACGATACTCTGTGATAAAACATTCCAATTAATGACATAAGTCTTTAATAGGCTCTTGGTTACAGAAAATAAATTTGAAAAGTTCAGCAAATTTTGGCTTAGAAAACAAGTTTGCTTTTGTCATTTGTCTCTACAGATTTGAATTACAACCATATTGCCCACATATGCAGGTTGATTAGCATATCTACTTTCCAGCTTCGAGGACCTGAGTTTGAATCATGATTGAGGTTACTTGAGTACATAAGGTATTTTTCTGGTTTTCTCCTTATCCTTATAAAGCACATATAGGGTAACTTTGAATTCAGTGGACTGTGGGTTCACTTGAGCGTATTTCATACATTTCAGTCAGGCATTTCATATCTGCAGAAGTGAGTTGTTAAAAAAGGGGAATTAAATACTATTACGCATCTTGGTTTAGTTTAGCTTCTTCCAGAGACAGCTCAGTCAATTCTGTTAAAATCTGTCTTAGGGTCCTCAGAAGTTGATTAAGATGAGTGTATTGGTGTATGGGTTATCCATATTGGGTATATTATTTGTTGCAGAACAAGCATGTTGTTTATAAATTATGATGTCAAAATAGTTTTGTAATTTAAATAAGCAAATTTATGAACATGAAATATGTTGAATATTTAAATACATTTCAAATTAAGTCAGTGTTATTAAACATTGTGTACAATTCATCTGTCTTTATATTCACAAGGAAAAAGGCCATCAGCAAGCAACAATTGTTATTTGGGTACCAAGGATCTTTACACTAATGATTATGTCAGGTGTGGACAAAGTTTTAAGTTGTCAGAAGTCATCATTAATAACTCCCATGGAGCAGTTTGTTATTGAATAATTATATAATTTAGAGAAAAATTGTAAATTAACAATTTGATGAGTTTCATTTTTTCTACTATAATTTAATGTTCCTTAATGTCGAATAAATTGTAGAAATTTAGCGAAATTGCACCTGAAGTTATAATTAAAGCAATAAAAGCTGCAGGCAAGCAAGTGCCAGTAAAATCTAGGCATGTGTGAACTGGGAATTGTATTCAAGATATCCGGGAACATCCTGTGTAAATAAAGATCATGAATAAAGATTTACTGCAGACATCTCTGGGTAGTTAGGGATACCAGACCCTTTTAATGAAATGTAAAACATTACACAAAAATGTAGGGCATTATAGAGGCTTTGTTCCAAGTCTACCTTCCAGAATTACTTCACCCTTTGGCCGGTAGCAGGCATTTTGTGGTTGTGCTATTCACCGAAGAGCCGCCAGCATCTGAACGAAATGATGCGATTCACAACTGCAAAGCTTCCAACGTATGACTAACAAACACCCTTACGCTAATGACTGATTTATGCCCTAAGCCGCAAAATGTAACCCAAGGTTGAGGACCCTAAGCCGCAAAGCGTAGCCGAGGAGTGAGGCAGTTACGGCGGGCGGAATGGCGACAGAGCATAGCCGTAGAATCTGTGAGGATAAACCCCAATGAAGAATTATGACATTTTATCTGGTGGGATAGATACGGCAAGTAACGAGAGTGTTTGGAAGAGCTAAACATATCGCTATTTTCGCAGATTTCGCTAGTGCTCATGGGTTGGCACTTTCTTCCGCGCTTGCTCAGTAGTAACAAACTGGAGTACTTTGTTGACATTTAGCGATTTATTTCGTACTAGTCGGCCACGATATGAATGCGCTTTGTGGAGAGCGCCACTGTGTTTTGACAATTGAGGCTAGGGATCAGAGTGGAGTGAGCGGCAAGCCGATCGGGAAATGTACAGTCGCACAATGAAAACAATAGTACATGTGCACGCCTCAGCCTAATAAATGCAATTTGGAACTGCAGCTGTTTTCTTTACCTGACTGTCCTTCCGATGCCCCGCCCACTTCTTTCATAACCGTTTTATTTCCTCTTCCCACCCTCGCATTCATACCGTAGCCGAGTAGTACATAAGAAACTGTCTTAGAATGGGATGGTGGGTGGGTTCGTTCTAGGCTGCAAAACAGTCCAGATCTTCTTTTAAACTATGTAATAGAAGCACTTTCCTTCTTTAAATCATCTTTCTTCCGCATTTCAATTCGAAGGTATATATAGTACGAGCAAAATATTAAATGTAGGAAAATTAACCTAAAAACCTACATTACTATTCAAGCATTATATAGGTTACGTTTTCTTAAGTATTCCTAATAATAAAAAGAGTAACAGCAGCTGTTAAAGAATTTTAACAATTATATTTGTGTGAAGAACATAATTATATACGAAACATCTGATTGTGGTATATAACCATGAGATTCTAAATAAGTTAAATATTTAAAATTATATTTCACTAGAACAGTACCTTCGACTGAGACAATCGGAGGCCTGTTTCTTTCGCGTGTCCATTAAGCTGATATCAGAGCATAATTCCACTATTTTCAACAGATATTTTTCTAGTGTTTCTCAAGCTTTTAAGCAATTTTAAACCAAAGAATGTTTACATTCCTCAAAATGTATAGCATTCTATATGTTTCAGAAATTTTCCCCGGACGCCGGACGGAAGATCTGAAGGACAGAAACGTAGGACATGTCCGGGATTTTCCGGACTGCTGGGCGAGGGGTAGTGAATTTTGGAATGTTGTAGCATAGTTCATACTTTTTGCCAGATGTACCAGGTTTTACCAAATCATATCAAAGACACTCCTTGACAAGTTTAAGGAAACCATAGGGAAGTATAGTGACATGAATACGATATACAACTTCCCCCTCCTATAAATCAATGTCATTTACCCGTTTGGAAGTCATTGAAAGTCCGCCATCTTCACAATGAATTGCAAAGACATCCTCTGATATGCATATTCAACGAAACGGAATTGAATTTGGTGACACGAATGTAAAAAATCCTCCTAAATCACCCAAGTTAATTTGGTATGTTTTATAACTTATACCAGTGGCGTACCCTATGTGTGCGTGTGTGTGTGTGTGTGTGTGTACGTTAGATTCGGGCAAGTTGTTTGTAGATGACAAAAACAGCGCATTTAGGGCAGAGGTAGATGTATCGTTTGGGGCTGTTGTGAAATTGCTAGGTTGGTAGGTACCACTTTCCGACAGTGTTTTGTTAGTTGAATGTGATGAAGTCGCCTCTCACAGACAAAAGAGTAAAATGGGATCGTGTGGCAGTTAAAGGTGCTTCAAATATGAACTGTGTATAGGTCGCATTTTAACTCAAAATCGGGGCTACATGTGCATTGTGTGTGTGAACATTTTAAACTAGGTAAACGTGACGAGCTAAAGTGTGGCCAAGTGAGGTTTTCCTGCTCTAACTGAAAATGTAAAGTTATGATTTATTTTGATATATCTTAGTATTCAAAAGTGATACGTGTGTGTAGTGAGCATAACCATCAGTTGCTGACAAAAGAAGAAATCCCTTTGGAAAGTTATAAGGTCCTATTCTAAAAGAAAAGCAGAGGAGGATGCGATTTTGTGACCCAACAAATCTTTTAGACAGCAACAATTGAGGCAAGTAACTGGTAGTTTAGTGCATAAAGGCATATGGTTACTACGACATTCTGTGTATTGAGCTCGCCGTAAACATTTTCCGAAAAGTTTAGCCGAGGCTATTGCTCAGTCTATCAACAGAATTAAATGCTCTATAAAAGTGAATAGTTTTGTTTTGCTAACTCAGAAAAAAGTAGTCCATTTTAGTTATTCCGAACATTTGAAATTATTCTGCAATGTAAAGCCATACTTTAGGGATGGAACATTTTCATATTTGCCTTAGCACTTTGCTCAATTGTACACAATAGGATATGAAGATACATTGGTTACTATGTACCAGTAATATTTGCTTTTCTATTATCTAAATCAATTCAAAACCATGTAGGACTTTGGGAAGAAATAAAACAACTTTGCGAACGTTTCTTGAGATTGACATGGCATCTAACCTTTAAAAGGGGGACATACTACAGTGAAGTACCATTTCCCTGATATAATGTAGATGTCGCCTAATGCAGAAGTGGTATAGAAAACTCTCGACATTCTCAAATTCAAGGAAGGATTGTGCTAATTCCCATTCAGATGTAGGTAAATGGTTTCATTGTATGTTTGACTGTCATTGTTACCCTCATATGAAACTCGTAAGGCTGTCAACATATCATACGAGCAACAATCACTGACATGATTTTTACATTCTCTACCACGTATATTGTAGGTAGAGAAGGTATTGCATTCCACCCCAAACTATCTATACCGAGGTTTCACCGTAAATACATGTTTTAAGGTCTCCTGAATCCAATAAACCTCATAATTATTTCAAGCCGGCAGCAGGCACCTTGTAACTGTGCTCTTCATACCAAAGAGCCGCCAACATCTGAGTGAAAAACATCGTGAAGAAAGAAAGGAAAAAAAAAACGAATATGGGGCGAACGGAAGTTCGTTTGGCTGTAGCGAGCCACAGTAAATCGACAGAGACCTCTGGTTTCGAGATTTGTGCGAAGTTAGGTTTAATGTTAGATAATTGGTTTCCAATATCGCTATATTCGCGGACTGCGCTAGTACACTTAGGTTGGCAACAAAATGGAGTGCTTTGTTGACATTAAGCGATTAATTTTGTGTATAAGAAAGAGTGTTAAAAAGGGAGGGTGGATGGCTTTACTGGCCTCTGAAATGTTCACCTCTCCTCTTTAACTCTGGGCTATATGCAATTTCATTACTTAAAGCTTCTTTCATTAGGAAGGTATATGTGGAAGTGTTACCCAATAAAGCATTTTTAGAAAACAGGTCCGTGTGTGTGTGTGTGTGTGTGTGTGTGTGTGTGTGCGCGCGCGCGCGCGCGTGCGTTTGTAAACGGCATAACTAAAAAAATCTGATGTGTTACAATCACATGACTTTCTCTACTCTTGTACAAACTATTTTTACAAACGTTTATTCTCCATATGCTTCATGTTATTCGAGATGTTAATCTTATTGCTAATTTTCTTGTAGATGCAAGGGGAATATGGTAGGTATTAAGCGATAGTCAAATCTTTTAACCGCTGGTTGCTATGTGGCGCATTCCATTCTCTTTGCATGTCCAGGACATAAAAAAAATGAATAACGAATTTGAGAAAAAGTAAAATCTGATGTGCTACACTCACATGACTTTCTCTACTCTTGTACAAACTATTTTTACAAACGCTTATTCTCCATATGCTTCATGTTAATCGAGATATCGATATGTCAATCTTATTGCTAATTTTCTTGTAGATGCAAGGGGAATATGGTAGGTTTTAAGCGATAGTCATTCCTTTAAGTGCTGGTTGCTATGTGGCGCATTCCATTCTCTTTGCATGTCCAGAACATAAAAAAAATGAATAACGAATTTGAGAAAAGTGTAAGTATTGGAAAATTTAAGGGAATAACAAACAATATCTCGAAAACGGTTAACTCAACAAAAAAAATGTATATGACATAAATTGTGTATTTTAACGCGATCTACATTTTTGTGTAGTAAAATTCTGTCTATCTCTTATGGTTTACCAGTTATGCAAAAGTCGTTCACAATGAATACTTTTGGAGACATTCCCAGAAAATTCGAGATATACATTTCATTTGTCATGAAAATATCTTGAACATATGATATTTTAATCAAAATCGTTAGAGCCAATTTTGAGAAAATGAAAATGTTCGAAAAATGTTCCATGTAAAGGGTAGTCTGGGGTGGGGGGATTTTCTTGAAAACGTTCGTGTCGCATCTCTGGAAGATACTGAATCTAAATACCAAGTTTGGTGTTTATCCGACTGTTCGTTTCTGAGTTATGCTGTTCACAGACACACACACGGACATGTTTCCAAAAATGCTTTTTTTGGATTCAGGGGGTCTCAAAACATGTATTTCCGGTGAAACCTCGGTATCGAATTTTTGGGTGGAATACAACACTTCTCCTACTTACTATACGTAGTAGAGAGAGTAATAAGTATTGGAAAATTTAAGGGAATAACAAGCAATATCTCGAAAATGGTTCACTCAACAACAAAAATGCATATGACATTAATGATGTATTTTAACGCGATCTACATTTTTTGTGCAGTAAACTTTTGTTTATCTCTTATGGTTTACAAGTTATGCAAAAGTCGTTCACATTGAAGAATAATTTTGGAGACATTCCCAGAAAATTCAAGATATACCTTTTATTTGTCATGAAAGTATCTTAAATATATGATATTTCAATCAATATTGTTAGACATTTTTGAGAAAGTTAAAATTTTCGAAAAATGTTGCATGTAAAGGGTAATCTGGGGTGGGGGTATTTTCTTGAAAACCTTCGTGTCGCATCTCTGGAAGATACTGAGCCTAAATACCAAGTTTGGTGTTTATCCGACTGTTCGTTTCTGAGTTATGCTTTTCACAGACAGACAGATAGAGACACAGACACACACGCACACACACACACACACACACACACACGGACATGTTTCCAAAAATATTTTTTTTGGATTCGGGGGGTCTCAAAACATGTATTTCCGGTGAAATCTCGGTATCGAATTTTTGGGCGGAATGCAATACTTCCCCTACTTACTATACGTAGTAGAGAAAGTAAAAACGAAAAATCGGATAGCACTTAAATTGGTATTAAGTTCGGTATCTTCCAAGGATGCGACGCGAAGATTTGCAAGAAAATCACCCACCCCAACTACCCTTTAGAACATTTTTCGAAATTTTTTATTTTCTCAAAAATGGCTCTTAACGATTTGGATTAAAATGCCACATATTAAAGATAACAAAATGTATATCTTGCATTTTCTGGGAATAGACAGTGAAGTCTTCTTCATTCGAGAGGTATTTTGTATAACCTTGTATAACTGTTATACTTTAAGGATAGACGAAAACGTGCTGCACAAAAAATGTAGATCTCTCTAAAATACGCAATTTGTTTCAAATAACCTCTTTGTGGATTAAACCATTTGCAAAATATCCCTCATTAACAGTTCTAATTGCTCATTACTTTGTCATTCTTTTAAGTCGTGTCGGTGTTTAGTTGTTTCTCGTGATTGCACGATAAGAGAGTGGAATTTTAAGGCCAGCATATAGCGTCCAGTTAAATATTTGGCTATTGCTGTTCCCTTTGATTGTACAATGAAGTGTGTAATATAGCTATTTCTGCTTTCGTGAGAATAGTTTGTATAGCGACTAATAAACTATAGTGGGTAGAGAAATTCATGCGAGTATAACACATCAGGTTTTTAGATTAAATATTTGGCAACTACAAGGCGAAAATTCATTTCCACTAGTCATAGAGGCAGGTGAAACTTATGAGATTTCTCGTACTACCAATAATGGCCCAGAGTATATCCACAAAAATTTCAACGAACAATTTTATACTCATCCAAACATATAGATTTTGGTAAACGTCATCCTATCAGAGCAGCATGATACCAAACGTAAAACAACTCCGTTAAAAGAAGTTTCCGTAGCTACCATGTATACTGAGAAATCAAAACAAAAACTAACAGAAAAGCATAAAACATATAGAGACGGAAAGGGAAGGCCATTTTGACGGAATTACTAAAATAATTCAAGTACTTAATCTAAATATGGAAATATCTTTAACCAATTCCAGGATTATTTTATTATTATTCTGCATGAAATGAGAGGGAAAATGTGGCTGCAATATGCCCAAACGGTACATAAAAGGTTAACTACGAGATCTCATGTCCTTTTTTTCCGACCCAAACGTAGTGCAGCACTACATTCGAGAAGAAAGAAAGGCAAAAGAAAAGAACCTAATGTGTTGCATTCACATGACTTTCTCTAACCTCTATCGCTTAATAGTGTGTATATAAAGTATAATTACTAAAGCTTATTTTTGTATCAGTTAAATTTTAATCCAAATAAACCTTTGCAGAAATATTTACGTTACACATTTCGTTATAGATACAAAGGGAAGAGCGATAGTCAAATGTTTAAGAACGGGACGCTATACGCTGGCCTTAAAATTCCATACTGTTTCCATGCAATCGCGAGAAACAACTGAATGTTGGAAGGACTTTAAAGAACGACAAAAGTAATGAACAATTCTAAACATTAATAACGGATATTTCGGAAATGACTTATGCCACAAGAAAAGTTGCTTGAAATAAATTGTGTGTTTTAAAGAGATCTACATTTCTTGTGTAGTACGTTTTCGTCTACCGCTTAACGTTTACTAGTTATGCAAGATTATACAAAATTCCTTCAGAATGAACGGACTTCAAAGGCTGTTCCCAGAAAATTTCAGATATACATTTTATTTGCCATTTAAATATCATTAATGTATGGTATTTTAATAAAAATTGTTAGGACCCTTCCTTAGAAAATAAATAATTTTGAAAAATGTTCCATGTAAAGGGTAGCTTGGGATAGGGTATTTTCTTGAAAATCTTCGTATCGCATCTTTAGAACCATACTGAACCTAAATAACAAGTTTGGTGTTTATCCAACTGTTTATTTAAGTTATGCTTTTCACACACACACACACACACACACACACACACTCACTCACACATACACACACACGGACCTTTTTCTAAAAAGGCTTTTTCTTGGAATCAGGGGCCTCAAAACATGTATTTCCGGTGAAATCTAGGTATAGAATTTTTTGGGTGGAATGCAATAACCTCCGTACCCACTATATACGTGGTAAGGAAAGTAAAAAGTAAAAATACTAGTGCGGCATTATTGTAGTTCTGTGTGCTGTTGACTTTCCGAATGCCCCGCACAGTTTGATGCTGCAGGTGTGGTTCGGTTTCTTACGTTAAACTTCGTGCTCAACGCGTTCTCTGAAAGTTTTGCGTGTTTCTGCAAGGAACGATTATGTGATGTCTGTAAAGTGCTTAGGGTAAACGTTAAGCCTCAGTCTTATTTACGTATATTTTATTATCTTTTAGACATTCTCTACTAAAACCCCTGTGTTATAATCCTTGCCCCCACCAATAATAATTTACTAGAATCCAGCAGATTTCTCTGATAAATTAACCAGATTGAACAGGGCAATATAGAGAGTGCATACACGAAGCAGCACACCTAACAATATAACACCATACGCCACTGCCAATGGCTACCCGGAAGAACAGTATTTTTCAATGGTGAAGAATGAAATTATCAAAATCGGTTTAGGGTTTCCAAATTAGCCTACCCCCCCCCCCCACACACACACAAAACAAATTTTCTCTCTGTATAATATTTGTGTAGATAATTATGTGCCAAGGGCTTAAATGAAGATCTTTATATGTAGGCAGTTGTGTTTATTAATGTGTGATACTGATTAAAGGTTAAGTTTTCGTATAGAAATGTTTTCGTAAAATTGCTTTAAATTAAATACATTAAAAATAAGTTGTGTTACAATAGTAAATACATTACGTCTGTGTGGTCGTAAAAAACTCCTAACGCCCGGGAGGATATTAAAATATGTCGTATTTAAGAAATAAATGTTCAATAACAAACTAATGCAACATAAATGTATTTCCTCTAACCTTTAAGCGGAATTTCCATATACGGTTTGTCCAGCTACGTTTTAACTAGTGGATGGGGGAGACCTTCCAAGTTGGTAGAGGTTTAGCTGTTGGAAGGAGGTAGTATTGTAGCATTTAATTAATATGAGGCAAGTGAGGAGTAAAGATGCGCTATAATGTTGGCCGTTTACCACGTAGGGGTTACGCGCGGCACAGTTCAGCATAGTGTGTACCTCTTCTGCGAGCTAAACCTTTACGTGAGAAATAATTTACCCCACTAGCTAAAACGTCGGTGAACAGTGATTTTGTGAACTGGAGCAATGCCAGATAGTCGAGAGCATTCATTGTTTTATTGCTATCAGTTACGTCGGTGGCATTTTAGGAGAAGATATGTACGTTTCTTTTTATTATTTTTAATTCTTAACGTCTTTTTAACGTAGTAGGTCACATGGGACTATGAATGAAGCAAATGTGTGAAGTGAAAGCTAAGCAATGCAAATGATTTGCCTTTATGGTAAATAAAAAAAAGCTGATGTGTTACACTCACATGACTTTCTCTACTCTTGTACAAACTATTTATACAAACGCTTATTCTACATCTACTTCATGTTAATCGAGATAAACATTTGCGGAGTCTATCTTATTGCTAATTTTCTTGTAGATGTAAGGGGAATATATATTTACAAGGGCAATTTGGAAATACAGTAGCCGTTAAGCACATACATATCTCTTAATAGCTGGTTGCTAGGTGCAGCACCATTCCCTTTGCCACAGATTAATACTCTTTGCATATCCAAGACAAAAAAATCTGATGTGTTACACTCACATGACTTTCTCTACTCTTGTACAAACTATTTTTTACAAACGCTTATTCTCCATCTACTTCATGTTAATCGAGATAAACATTTGCAGACTCTATCTTATTGCTAATTTTCTTGTGAATGTAAGGGGAATATATATTTACAAGGGCAATATAGAAATACAGTAGCCTTTAAGCGCATACATATCTCTTAATAGCTGGTTGCTAGGTGCAGCACTATTCCCTTTGCCACAGATTAATACTCTTTGCATATACAAGATAAAAAAATGAATAACGAATTCCCATTTGAGAAAATAAGTATTGAAAAATTTAAGGAAAATACTAATGGTTCACTCAACAAAAAAATATATATGTGTATTGTATAAATTGTGTATTTTAACGCGATCTACATTTTTTGTGTAGTAAACGTTTGTCTATCTCTTATGGTTTACCAGTTATGCAAAAGTCGTTCACAATGAAGAATACTTTTGGAGACATTCCCAGAAAATTCGAGATATACATTTTATTTGTCATGAAAAGATCTTAAACATACGATATTTTAATCAAAATCGTTAGAGCCATTTTTGAGAAAATTAAAATTTTCGAAAAATCTTCCATGTAAAGGGTAATTTGAGGTGGAGGGATTTTCTTGAAAACCTTCGTGTCGCATCTCTGGAAGATACTGAACCTAAATACCAAGTTTGGTGTTTATCTGACTGTTCGTTTCTGAGTTATGCTGTTCACAGACAGACAGACAGACAGACACACACACACACATATGGACATGTTTCCAAAAATGCTTTTTTTGGATTCAGGGGATCTCAAAACATGTATTTCCGGTGAAATCTCGGTATGGAATTTTTGGGTGGAATACAGTACTTCCCCTACTTACTATACGTAGTAGAGAAAGTAATAATGAATGCCCAATGCAAAGAATTTATTGCAATTGAAAATCAAATCTAGGAAGAATGCCTAAAAATAGGGCGGAGCACACATCTAAATATTTTTACTACCAAGTACCTAGTAGTAATATGGAATTTCAAGACCAGAATATAACGATCCTCCTTTAAACATCAGACTATCGATTCGGTGTATTTCATCCCCCTTATAGGTACCTACAACGAAATGTATAGTATTGAAACTGCGTTTATAAAGGTTTACCTTGATTAACATGAAGTAAACAGAAAAAAATTGATACATTCGCATGACCTTCTCTATCCTCTATTGTGTATTAGTTACTATACAAACTATTCGTACTAAGGCTTATTTTTCTATCTATTTAATTTTAATCCAAATAAACCATTGCAGAAACAACTACAATACACATTTCGTTATAGATGCAAAGAGAACAGCGATAGTCAAATATTTAAGAACTGAACGCTATACGCTGGCCTTAAAATTCTATACTGTTTCGCGAGAAACAACTGAATGTTGACAGGACTATAAGAGAATGTCCGAGTAATGAACAATTTGAACCATTAATAACGGATATCTCAGAACTGGTTTATACAACAAAAAGCTTATTTCAATAAATTGTGTTTTAAAGATATGTATCCTTTTTTTGTAGTACATGCTCATATGTTACTTAACGTTATACTGGATACCAGTTATACAACATTCCCTCCGAATGAAGAGGACTTTACAGATTATTTCCAGAAAATTCAAGATATACATTTTATTTGTTATGTAAATACTCGTAACTTTAATATACGGTATTTTAATCAAAATTGTTAGCCATATTTTAGAAAATCAAGATTTTTGGAAAAATGTTCTATGTAAAGAGTAGTTGGGAAGGCGGAGATTTTCTTAAAAGTCTTTGTGTTGCATCCTTGGAAGATGCTAAACTTAAATACCAAGTTTGGTATTTATACAACTTTTCGTTTTTAAGTTATGCTGTTCATATTACACATACACACAAACCTTTTTCTGAAAATGCTTTTTTTTTCCGGGTTCAGGGGCCTCGAAACATATATTTCCGGTGAAATCTCGACATCGAATTTCTGGGTGAAATATAACACTGCAATACTTTCCCTACTTACTATGCGTAGTAAGGAAAGTAATAAGCTTTTGAATGAATTGTTTGTAGAAGCTATACGAAAGTAAACGATGATGTGTAGTGAAAGTCTTGTGAATGTAACGAAATCTTTCTTTGGTTTTCCCCCTTTTTGCCTTCTTTAGAGGAATATTGCATTCCACTCCAGAAGCTCGACACCGAGATTTCACCGGAAATACACATTTTGACACTTCTTAAATCCCAAAAAGCATTTTTAGAGAAAGTTGTATGTGTGTGAACAGCATAACTCAAAAACGATAACTCGATTAAATAGCAAACTTGGCATTTAACCTCAGCCAGCATCTTTTAAGCATGCAACACGAAGATTTTAGACATCTTCCCACCCCAAAATACCCTTTACATGGAATATTTCCCGATTTTTTTAAATGGCTAAGGAATTTGATTAAAATACCACACGTTTATGACGAAATGTATATCTTGAATATCGAGAATAGCCTGTGAAGTCATCTTCATTTTGAATGACCTTTCATAACTAGTGAATCGTAACAGACAAAATCTTACTACACAATAAATGTAGATCTCGTTAAACCACACAACTTATTTTAAATAAAAATCTTTGTGGAGTTAACCATTTCCGAGATATTCCTTGTTATTGGTTTGAGTGTTGAATACTCATACATTTCTCAACTGTTTAGTCGCTATTCGTTTTTTTTTCTTTCACCTTTCCCCCCTCCCTTTCCTTCGTGGTCATGCAGAGCATGGAAATTCAGAGCCATCACATAGTGATGCGCTCTTTAAAAATCTGACTCGCTTTGCTTACCATCTTATAAACCTACTGTATCCAACAACGAAATTGTAAACGTGAATTGAAGGTTTGTCTGGATTAAAGCGAAACAGATACAATTACCTTTTGTAAGAATAGTTCGTAAAAGAGCGAGTACAGAAATTCGTGAGAATGCAACACATCAGTTTTGAATTTTCTAGCTACATTTCTGCGTGCTTATAAATTTGACGGATATGATTGGCACATTAATTTTAATAGTTTAAGATTTAGAAATTAATGTAGGTACATGATATTTTTGTTTCCATGACTGTACCCTAGTTGCTCATGCTCCCAACCTTGTCCTTTATTCACCTCACATAAAAATACGGGAGGCCTATCAACCACACACGGTTTGGGGGAGGGGTAAAGAAAGAGAAAAGGGAAAGGTGAAAAAACAGAGGAATGCAGCAAGGTGGTTGACCCTGAGACAAAAGATGAGGCATCGTAGTTTTAAAACTCCCTGCCAGGTACCGGCACCTAACAGGCTGCAAGCTTTGCCATCTATTGGCAAGCTCAAAATGTGCAGTAAGAACTAGGGAAACCAACTTCAATTTATGTGAAGTAAACTGATTTACCATATTAGAATATGCATCTTTAAAAATGTAACACATTTATTTTAAAATACTCCTAAAATTCATCACATACTATAACGGCTACTTTCATTAAGAAATAACAACGAAAGCTATCGGTTCCCGTCAGTACCGCTAGGACATACGAAATTTCACGAGTTACCGTTGGTAGTGCATACTACAGAAGCACTATCTACTGACAATAACTGTAACTTGCTGTCCTGCCACTGTGTTATAGTGATGATATACGCTGAGAGATGGCAGGAGTGAGGATGTGAAACGTGCTGCTATCTACCATGTATTTTCTGTCCTTAATTAAACGCTTTGAAAACATGCAAAGAATGTAACCATACTGTTACATTAGTAGTAACCCTGGTTATCATGTACTTACATTCCTAGTTTGTCAAAGCAGCAATAAGTAAATTATAGGCAAAAACATCAGCAAATGCACTTAATGAAACGTCAAATATCGATAGTTACGTAGTCTGTATAAAAACTGCAATATTCGATTGAACAATGAAAAACAGTGTTACATCTTACAAAACTACGGTATCCCACAACAAAATTGTGAATGTGAATTGAAAGTTTATCTGGATTAACACGAAGTAGATAGAATAATTAGCTTTTGTAAGAATAGTTTGTAAATAAGCGAGTAAAGAAATTCGTGTGAATGCAGCACATCAGATTTTAATTTTTTAATTACATTTCCTCATACTTAGTAAATGTGACAGACAATGATATACTTTTTTATATAGCACGGCCTAAAATGAACTTCTAACACAAAGCATACGAGCTAAAAACTTTAGATTATTCACTTTAATTTCAAGTCCAATCACATGACAATTACCCTTTGTATTTGCACATGTACCATTGAATTTTGCTTTTCATTATGTCTTTTTACATGATTAATTTCTCATGGCGCTCGTATTATCTATTCACAATACAAATCGTCATATTTCAATTTATCCCAATTCGTTTTAGAGTTAACCTATGCGTTATATTGGCAGCTTTGATTTAAAGCGTTACTCTTTTATTTAACCTACATAAAGATTAAATGACGGAAATCATGAATTCAGAAGAAACTGAAATTGAAGTGAAATTACCAAGCAACAGAAAGAATGACACTAGAAGTACTTACCCCCCAAAAATCCAGAAAGCAATATGATAAGAGCATTTAATCGCTTCATTGCCTGGTGTAAGGCAAAACATGGTGAAAATAATTTCACTGAAAATGATTGCTAGCGAATCAACAAAACATCAAACGTCATTTCTTTTGTTTCAAAAACGCGTTCTAAACGTTATATCAGCTAGTTTCGGGAATCAATATAATATTATTGATATTTTATAAAATCTAGTATTGTCTAAAAATAGCATATGTCACACGTGTTAAAAGTGGTTTTCTTTAGCTCTACTTACGGCCTTCGTTTCACAAACATTCCTACTCGCAAAATAAAACCATACCTTTACCCCTTGTGCCTTAATCTACTATAATGAAAACCGCTGAATGCGAGTAACAATATAAGGATAACAAGCCCATCCCCCCCCCCCAGTCCTAGAAATGAAATCAATACATTATAATTTAACAAACGTATTTTTTAGACACTCGAAGGTAAAAGAAGCGCTTTTAACGGCAAATGACATTAAAAGGAGAAAGTTATGCCACTGATTGGTACAAACTTATAACATTACAGGGTTATCAACTTTGATTTCCTGACAGATTTGAGGATTATTATCCAAGAGGCTTGTATTGCTGATGCAACGGCGCATAATTTGAATGCAGCTATTATGGAATCTGAAGGACCAGCTAAAATTTTACAAGCAGCGGAGAAGGTAACAGAATTGCTCAAAAAAAAGTCACTGAAACAGTATCAAACAGTGTAACAGGTTTCTTCAGTAGTGCAAAGCAAGAAATGTACAAACTAATTATAGTGAAAATTGCTGCTGGCATATTTTGAAGATAAAGTTAAACATTGGTTATCTTCAACACTGTGGGCAAATTACTCTATGATCAAACTGGGCCTCAATGTCAAAGACATCAAGTCATTAGAAAACACTACAGTGCTTTTCCTTTACACTGTGGGGACTGCAGGGCGGCTCGCGCCCCGGCCGCCGCAGCTCGGACTCCCGCCGAGAGTTATAATAACTCTGCAACCACCTCGCGTTCTCCTATTTACAGTTACAATATAATAATTACATAACTTATCTCCTTAGCACAGCTTTCTTCGGAAGGGAAGTAAAGCCGGTGGTCCCGTGTCGTAGATTTACGGCACGTAAAAGAACCTCAAGCCTGATAAAGAGGCCTCTGAGCAAAATTACTGGTCTTTAAGCCCAACATAGAATGGGGCACTAAGGATCACAGCAGTTAAAGAGCGTCCATAAATAAAATTCAATTTAATTTTACATACCTTATCATACGCATGGTTGGGAATGTTATCCTTTTATATCCGCATACTTCTGGCATGTTTTCAGGAAATTTTCATCCACACTAGAGTGTTCAATATTGGAGATTGAGTGAATTTCTTGCTGTTTTCTGTTAGCTCTTTCAAAGAATGTGTTTTGTTGCATCCCACCATTCCAACTATCCTTTACATGAAACATTTTTCGAACTTTTTTATTTTTTAAAAAATCTAATGTGTTACACTCACATGACTTTCTCTACTCTTGTACAAACTATTTTTACAAACTCTTATTCTCCATCTATTTCATATTAATCGAGATAAAAATTTGCAGAAAAGATCTTTTGACATGCAAAGAAAATTACATTTTACACATAGCGACCAGTTCTAAAAATATTTCACTATCACTTAAGGCGTACTATGTTCCCCTGTTTTGTAATTGCAAGGGCAATATAGAAATACAGTAGCCTTTAAGCATAGACATATCTCTTAATAGCTGGTTGCTAGGTGCAGCACCATTCTCTTTGCCACAGATTAATACTCTTTGCATATCCAAGAAAAAAAAATGAATAACGAATTTCCATTTGAGAAAATAAGTATTGAAAAATTTAAGGGAATAACAAGCAAAATCTCGAAAATGGTTCACTCAACAACAAAAAATGTATATGACATAAATTGTGTATTTTAACGCGATCTACATTTTTTGTGTAGTAAAATTTTGTCTATCTCTTATGGTTTTCCAGTTATGCAAAAGTCGTTCACAATGAACAATACTTTTGGAGACATTCCCAGAAAATTCAAAATATACATTTTATTTGTCATAAAAATGTCTTAAACATATGATATTTTAATCAAAATCGTTAGAGCCATTTTTGAGAAAATTGAACTTTTCGAAAAATGTTTCATGTAAAGGGTAATCTGGGGTGGAGGGATTTTCTTGAAAACCTTCGTGTCGCATCTCTGGAAGATACTGAACGTAAATACCAAGTTTGGTGTTTATTCAACTGTTCGTTTCTGAGTTATGCTGTTCACAGACATATACACACATACATATACAGATACAGACACACACATGGACATGTTTCCAAAAATGCTTTTTATGGATTCAGGGGGTCTCAAAACACATATTTCCGCTGAAATCTCGATATCGAATTTTAGGGTGGAATACAATACTTCCCCTACTTACTATACTAGTAGAGAAAGTAAAAATGCTCTAAGATTGTGTTAAAATACAATACAAATAAAATGTATATTTTGAAGTTTCTGTGAAGTCCTCTTCATTCTGAAGAAATTTTATATAATCTTGTACAACTGGTAAACTTTAAGCGATAGATGAAAACATACCACATAAAATATGTATATTTCTTTAAAACACAATTTATTTCAAATAATTTATTTACGGCATAAGCCATTTCTGTTATAAATTCTGTTATTCAGATATCTGTTTTTATTGGCTGTTTGTTCAATACTTCGTCATTCTTTTGTCTCGTCGATTTTCAGGTGTTTCTCGCGATTGCACGGGAACAGTAAGTAATTTTAAGGCCAACATATTGCGACCAGTTCTTAAACATTTGACTCTCGCTGTTCTCTCTGCAACCTAACGAAATGTGTAATGCAGCTACTTCTGCAAATGCTCATCTCGATTGAAGAAGTTAGAAAATCAAACTTTGGTAATAATAATTTGAATAGCCACTGATAAGTGATAGAGGGTAAAACAGTCGTTAATGTAACACATTAGAATCTTTTTTTATTCAGAGAGCTCCAAAATATGTATTTCTGGTGAAATCTTGATGTCGGAACTTTTGGGTAGAATACAGTACCTTTACCATCTACTAGGTACCTAGCAGAGAAAGTAAAATAGCATTAAATTAAGAATAAACTACCCTTTTAAGCCATTTTAAATAGTATTAAATATATTCAAGAGGGTTGATTTTTCTAGATTCATAAACGTGCGTAATTGTTTTCTACGTTTTCCCAAAGGAATAAAACAGATATTTGCTTTTAAAATCTCAGGATTTATTATAAGCTTTATCTTTATCAAAACATGTGAGAGGGTGTTGTGATAAAAAAAACTGATGTGTTACACTCACATGACTTTCTCTACTCTTGTACAAACTATTTTTACAAACGCTTATTCTCGATCCACTTCATGTTAATCGAGATAAACATTTACAGACTCTATCTGATTGCTAAGTTTCTTGTATATGTAAGGGCAATATATATTTACAAGGGCAATATAGAAATACAGTAGCCCTTAAGCACATACATATCTCTTAATAGCTGGTTGCTAGGTGCAGCACCATTCCCTTTGCCACAGATTAATACTCTTTGCATATCCAAGACAAAAAAATGAATAACGAATTCCCATTTGAGAAAATAAGTATTGAAAAATTTAAGGGAATAACAACTAATATCTGGTTCACTCAACAAAAGAAATGTATATCACATAAATTGTGTATTTTAACGCGATCTACATTTTTTTGTGTAGTAACATTTTGTCTATCTCTTATGGTTTACCAGTTATGCAAAAGTCGTTCACAATGAAGAATACTTTTGGAGACATTCCCAGAAAATTCAAGATATACATTTTATTTGTCATGAAAATATCGTAAACATATGATATTTTAATCAAAATCGTTAGAGCCATTTTTGATAAAATTAAAATTTTCGAAAAAACTTCCATGTAAAGGGTAATCTGGGGTGGGGGGATTTTCTTGAAAAGCTTCGTGTCGCATCTCTGGAAGATATTGAACCTAAATACCAAGTTTGGTGTTTATCCGACAGTTCGTTTCTGAGTTATGCTGTTCACAGACACACACAGACACATACACGGACATGTTACCAGAAATGCTTTTTTTGGATTCAGGGGCTCTCAAAACATATATTTCCGGTGAAATCTCGTATCGAATTTTTGGGTGGAATACAATACTTCCCCTACTTACTATACGTAGTAGAGAAACTAAAAATACAGAAGTAACCTACAACTTAATATTTGCAGTTTGGCGTGTTTTGGAGATATTTCTTAATTATATTCTTTTCTGTATCAAGGTACAAAGTCTCGAATATAAAAAGGAGACTATTCGCTCATTGTTCTGTGGCTCCAGAGGAAATGAGTAGGGAGGCGGATCAAACAGGCGAGTCAATCTCAGATACATGATTGATCACGTGTCTTCAACAGGAACTCTCCCCCACAACGTCGTAAACTAAAATTGACAGTTTGAGTCATCTGATCCGCGATCTTCACTAATAGAAAGGTTCCTGGGTCCTATGTACATGTGCCTTTCGTCTGCTTTTTGTTACACATTCATTAAAAACCTACACCAAAAGCCCTGAAACAAATTCTGTAGAAATCTGCTATAAGTTAATAAAAATCAATTACAATACAATCGTTATAAATATAATTCGTATTTTAAGCTGGCCTCTATTTTGCTTAATTGTTACACTTTTACTATCTGTGACACTTGAGGCATAATATACACGAATCTGGTTTTAGACTTTCTCTTCGCTTAAGAGGATCTAGAGTGTCCCATCTTATCAGTGTTAAAAATATTATAATCTTAATGCACCATTTTCTCGTTATGTATTAGTCACAGCGTATTAAAATTATAACCATCTGTTCATGAAACTTTAATAATGAAACATATATAGTGTTATGTTGAGTTACAACTGAAAAGCATTGCGTTTACATTTTTGTTAAACTTTAACAGAAATTTATCAAACATTCTAGTTGAAAACTCTGTTTTCATTAATTTATTAAAATAATCTGGTGTCAAAAGTTGAAACAGTAGATATATAAGGAACTTCTATTGCCAGTTTCATTGTTTTAAGTTTAATAGTTTCTGAGAAATCAGGACATTCGCACAGAAAAATCTTAGTTTCGAAAAAATGTACATGAAGTAAACAATACTACAATACAGTACCTTATACATACTGTAAGATCTCCCAAAGTTCACGACTATTAATTTTCTTTAAGATGCTTTTTCTTTTAACCGAAATATGGCATTAACTACTGACGCAGGGTATCTCCACACTTCAGGAATGGTAAATCACCAGCTTCATTTGCTATGAGTTATTCGCCACATTATGTTACCAATGGTTTATGATATAACTTGAACCCCGTAAGCATCTGTTTCATCCTATTAGATAAATAACACGATTATATTATGTAATATAGCATTTCAAAATTTATTTTATGTACCTTATAGTTGTTATTCGATATATTTTCTGTAATGACTTAACACTGCTTGACAGATTTACTAAATGGTGCACGTATTCTGAAGTTTTCGCCATGCGGTTTTTTAACAAGTTCAGTTATGTTCTTTCCCCTTAATTGTCATTTTTTGATTTATCAGTTCGAGGTTATCATTTAGTGAGGACACTCAACTGGTATAAAACTTTTTTTAATGTGATTTCCAGCGTCTATTTGAAATTATCGATGGGATTAGGATAACTACACACCTTTAACACAAATTAGCATATCTCAATTTAATTTCCTGCAATATTGAAATACAGTATATCAGTAATTTAATGATATTAAAATGTTATTTATGGTATTATGTGTACCCTATTTATTAGGGTACATGTGTAGCTTAACTTTGCCAGGTACAAATTTTAGAGGTGAAAAATAAACATTTTCCCGCTCGCAATTATTTTGATTCTCTCGTATATTATTGTGATGATACTAATTTTTACAATTCCAAAACATATATATATATATATATAAAATCTTCTTTTTAAAAATAAATTTCCCTAATGTAGCGAACCTGGGGGGACTTGCGTAGTATAACCACCAAAACTTTGCAAAACACATCTGTGAATTTACTTTATGTAAACAAACATTTGTAGTATCTTCATGGCTTCCAATATAAATATATAATAAGACAAACATTCCAAATCTTACAGCTATTTTGAAAGAAAGGTATTCAGTGTTAAACTTTAAAATAATTTTCAAATTTTCATAATTGCTTCTTAATATTATTACTTTAAAATATTTAACTAAATTATATATCTGTTTAGCATAAATGTAATATATAATTTTAAAGCTAATATTTTAAAGATAAGCAGTCTGCAAAAATAAAAAGCCTTTCTTAAACAAAGGTAGAACAAGAATTGCGTTTCCTTAAAAAAATTCATATTCAAATTTGATTAGAAGTACACTTTTGAGTCCTTGAATACACGGACGTGTGTCAATGACTAAAAATCGTTAACGAAATGTTATACCTACCATTTAAATGTTTTATACTGTTTCAGCTTAGGTTCTAAGGCATTATTATACTCTGATACATTTTTTTTCTATATTTTTCTCCTCTTTATTCTGTAGCGTTTCCAGGAACATTTTCCCGCGAGTATTATCTAAAGGAATAAAAATTATTAGACGCTATTGAAGGAAACATATTGTTATCCGCCTCATGCAAATTACTTGCAGCTTTCCCCACTCCCCCTGCACCATCTTTCATAGCAAGGTGATTTCGAGAGGGAGCGGTGAAATTACTTGGAGAAACGTATTGGCTGAATAAAAAGTGAGGCTGCCTGCTGGACTCCGATAAGAGACACAGACACTTTCAAAAAATGGAATCGGTTGCTTTGGCAATGGAAAATACGGATCTAAGATGTATATGTATACATACCTAACAGTATAGCTGAGTCTACTTATAGCGTAGGCATGGAAAGATCGAGATTTTTGGTGCATGAATTTTCCTATACACAGATTTTAATAAAATAGTTTAGTGCTTACATATGCATCATATTACTTCACTGAGGCATATACTGATATGTTACATTCATGTGACTTCCTCTACCCAATAGCATTTATTACTTTCTTTGGTACAGTGCTTTTTCTTCACACTGTGGCCGCCGCCTGGCGCCTCGCGCGCAGCCGTCGGAGCTCGAACTCCCGCCGGAACAGTTGCAATATCCCCGCAACCGCCACATGTTTTTATATTTATAGTTATAACTACAATGTAATAAGCGCATATCTTATCATGTTGTACTTCTCTATCCACACATTTTTGCATCTTTTCAGGAAAGTTTCATTCACATTCGAGAATTCAATATCCGAAATTGAACGATTTCCCGCCTGATGTTTTCTTTTAGTTTTTGCAACGTATAAGGGTTTATTGCACACACTTTATTTTTCTAGTTCCATAAAAATTACATACAGTTAAATCAGTGGATCGTGAGGTCCATAATGTTCCTTACTAATTGCCCCATCTTCAAGAATTACAAAATTCCTGAATTAAATTAAATGACCCATGTATGTGCGGTAGCAAAGTCTTATTGGAAAAATCGAGACTGACATTCAATGTCAATCTTGCACGAATGTCTTCCCTGTACCTCTTTGCATGTATGGTTTGTTAAAAAAAGTAAAGGTCCTATATGTGTTTACTACACACCAGTTTTCGAGCCATACAAGGGAATCTCGTATGTAAAATCGGGTTTCTCTGTACTCGTACTTCTATTATTTTGTGACGAAACATAGCCATATCAAAGGAATCGTGTATCGCCAGAAGGGAATATTAAGAGTGGGTAAATTACTTTATCGTTTTTTAAAATCCAAATACATAAATTTACCCGACTCTGATATTCACACGAAAAATAAGGTACGTGCTTATTTTAATTGTAATTATAAATATGAAAACGTGAAGGGTCGTGGAGATAGTTTTGGCGGGAGACACAGCTGCGGCGGCCGGCGCGAGAGCAGCCGTGCGGTGGCCACAGTGTGAAGGAAAAGTACCTATGCATTCCACTCAAATATTCGAAACAGTGATTTCAACGGAGGAGCAAAGCATTTTTAGAGAGAGAAAAAAGTGTGATGTCTTTGAACAGCATAACTCAGAAACAAAAAGTTTAATAAATATTAAACTTGGTATTTAGTTCCGCATCTTTCAAGGATGCGAACGAAGATTTTAAAGAAAGTCCCTCCAACCGAAACTACCATTACACGGAACATTTTTCCAAATTGTCGATTTACTAAAAAATGGCTAAGGATTTTGATTAAAACACCATATGTTTAAGATATTTGTAGGACACACAAAATGTCGTCCTAACGGTCTTTGGGTACTATGCTAGTCTCTAGTTCCCGAGGTCACGGGTTCAAGCCCGGCGGAGGGAGATGGATTTTTTTCGGGCGTAAACATCCTTAACATAACTTCCTTCGGAAGGGAAGTAAAGCCGGTGGTCCCGTGTCTAGACGGTCTCGTGACGTGTACAGCACATAAAAGAACCTCAAGCCTGCTAAAGAGGCCTGTGAGCAAAATTTCCGGTCTTTCACGCCCAATATATAATGGGACGCTAAGAACCATAGCAGTTAAAGAGTGTCCATAAATAATAATAATAATAATAATAATAATAATAATAATAATAATAATAATAATAATAATAAAGAGAGAGAGTGTGAGAGCGAGAGAGAGAAACTCAACCCTGACGCATACAACGTACATCTTGAATTTTCTGTGAATAACCTGCGAAGTTCTCGTCATTCGAATGAGTTTTGTACAGCGTTTTCAAAGTAAGTACCGTTTTAATATTTTGCCGCTGCACCGCTTACTGTCACGATTTGAACATGCACGATCACTTCTTCCATTCATTAGAAAGCCGATGTAGCTGTGAGCGATCGTCACTTTATTTTTTCCTGTTGTTAGAGCGTTTTGAAGTGTTCAAAACAATAGAACGACCCACCGACTATGAAAAAGCTTCTCATTTTTGAATGCGAGAAATACTACGCCAGCAAACATTCATCACCAATTGTGTGAGGTTTATGGGGAAACATGAGTGACAATGCCCGGCCACACACAGCCAAACAAACTCAAGATTTGATCGCATCATTCGGTTGGGAACAATTCGGTCACCCTGCCTACAGTCCGGATTTGTCACCAAGTTATTTACATCTGTTTCTTCATCTGAAGAAATTCTTTGGTGGAGGACATTTCAACGACGATAATGTGAAACAAGAAGTGCAGATTTGGCATGCATCACAGTCGGCATCATTTTTTGACGAAGGCATACGAAAATTGGTTTTCCGTTACAGCTGGCTAAATAACGGCGGTGACTATGTGGATAAGTAGTGTAAGGTGTAAGCAATGAATGATGATAAAGTATTTGGAAAATAATGTTCTGTTATTGTTTTTAAAAAACGTTATCTGTACTTACTTTAAAAACACGCCTCGTATAATTGGTAAACCGTAAGAGATAAACAAAATCTTACTACACAAAAAAATGTAGGCCTCGTTAAAGCATACAATATACAGAGTGGACCATTTAAGTTGAGGCTGTAAAATATCTCCAAAACTAAGCGTTGTAGAAAGAAATGTCTTTAATAAAGGTTGCTTGATATTCTGGAGGAATTGTCGTGTTTTGTTTGGAGGGCGCTATGATGGTCATTTTAGGGTCAATTTAATTTTTTAAATGGGAACCTACAATTAGGGTCAAATTAAATTGACCCTAAAATGACCAGCACAGCGTCCTCCAAATAAAACACAACTAATGTCATTTACTTTACCCCATAATATCAAGCAACTTTTACTCAAGACATTTCTTTCTACAACGCTTAGTTTTGGAGATATTGTACAGTCTCAACTTAAATGGTTTACCCTGTATATCAAATAAAATGCTGTACGGTGTTAACCATTTCCGAGATACTCTTTGTTATTGCTTTGAATTTTCAAATACTTATAATTTTCTCAAAAGGACTTTTTTATCGTGGTTATGGAAAGAAAACAGGATTTCAAAGCCATTACATAGCGGCCTGCTCTTAAAAGTTTGGACTATCGCATTTGTCCACTGTATTCCAATTCTCCCAGCACCTACAACGAAATATGCAATAAAATAATTTCTGAAAATGTTTATCTTGATTAACGAAGTAGTTGGAAAAATAAACTTTTGTAATAATAGTGTGTTGAAGAATGAATAAAGTAAGTTATGTGAATGTAATACATCTATGTACTTTTATCTTGCTCGATTAACATGCTACTTCATCCTAATCGAGATAACCTTTAGAGAAATGGCTCCATTACACATTTCGTTGTAGGTACAAAGGGGATACAAGAGACTGAAGCGATTGTCAAATGAAGTGAGTCGTATATGCCGGCTTTGAAATTCGTCAGGATGTCTCTCGTTAAAAACATTACCAATTTTACAAGCCACCGATTTTGAGCACCACGTATAAGATTATGTTTGTTCCTTCTTAATGAGTATATGCCATTTTAAAATAATTTAACACCCAAACACAAATATTGTAATAAATGTTTTTGTGTTTCTGCTCTACTCAGCGATATTAAACTTATAATCCAGGTTGTTAAGAAGACAGATAACAAGCAAAATTAAATTATGTATTTTAAAGGGATCTACATTTGTGGCAATAGATTTTTGTCACTTATACAAAATTATAGGAATCCCTTCCCAATGAGTAGGACTTCACAAGTTAAACGTCTTATTTGACATATAAATATGTTCAATGTGACATATAAATAATCAGATTTTAATCAACATTGTTAAAGCGTTTGAGAAAATCAACAATAACGAAAAGTTTCCATGTAAAGTATAGCTTCGGTGGGGGATTTTCTTGAAATTCTTTATGTCGCATCTTTGGAAGTTAAATCCAATTTACCCAACATTTCGTTTTTTACTTATACTATTCTCTGTCTCTGTCCCCCCTCTCTCTCTCACTAACACACACACACACACACACACACACACACACACATAGGGATCTTTTTCTAAATATATTTTTTCAGGGGGCTTTTAACATATATTTTCATTGAAATCTCCACATTAAATTTTTAGGTTTAGTGCAATACCTCTTCTTCTTACTACTAAGCGGTAATAAAAATGACAACAAATAAATGAAAGGTATTAGCAAATCAATGATCTTTCAAAAATAAACATATTAATCTAGGGGTGTATTTTCAAATTTCAAAATAGGGATGGTTGGGGTGTGGGTGGAATACTAAATTTCAATTAACCCTGGTTTTGAACTTGTCATTCTATGTAAATTTACGTGCTTTATAAAATTAAATTAAAATGATTTATTTAGACTGGAATATTTTAAAATGAAAGTCATTGTAATAATATTATCCAATAGTTACATCAAATAGATGGCATATAACATTAATATTATTGCCTATTTACTAATGTTAGTAAATTCCTAATTTTATGAAAAAGGATCCAGGTGTACTGTGAGGCAGTATTTTTAACACTTAAATGATTTCAGTCTAATTATATAATATATAAATTGCCTTAAAGCAATATG
The DNA here is from genome assembly GCA_030765065.1 of Deroplatys truncata. NCBI lineage: Eukaryota > Metazoa > Arthropoda > Insecta > Mantodea > Mantidae > Deroplatys > Deroplatys truncata. The sequence continues at coordinate 100,724,772 of CM060980.1, forward strand.
TGTATGTAAAAAGTCTATATTATAGTCATTTTATATGTTTATATTATTGTATACATGTAATAATGTTATGTGAATGTATTACGCAATTTAATAATGTAGGAGCTGTGAGAATAATAGGTTAAAAGTTGCTAACAATGAGGTAACCTTGAGTCAATAATGAGTAGGAAAGTTTAATAATACTACTAGTCATTCTTGGAGCAACAATAATGTGATTTTTGTGACAGTTTATAAAATAGCCAATCAACAACCAGAAAAAGCTTTAGTTAAATGAAGGTATTCTATTGGAGTAGGATTATCCAATCAGAGACTTGAAATACAGAAATTTACAAATTTAGGCGGTAGAAAACAATTCAGTTGTTGTAGACAGTGTTTCTAACCGGACGTGAATGTGTCCTCGAGAAGTTTAATATGTATTCAGTGTGAGACGAAAAATACTTTACGTGTCAAAAAGTGCAAGTAATAAATAAAAAAATCTCACAGCTCTCTCTCTCTCTCTCTCTCTCTCTCTCTATATATATATATATATATATATATATATATCAGTGAAGTGTTATTTAAATCATGTCAAGCATTAATAAAAGGAGTGAAGTAAAATTATAATCTGTGTAAGCCTACATTCTTTAGTCGCACCACAACCCTGCAAAGAGAAACATGTCCCTAACAATAATACTGACGCAGCCGAGGCAAACATAAATATATAACATTTAAAGAAACAGTCAAATTACAAAGTTAATATTTTTAAACTTGGGGCAAAGGCCACCGGAAAGTACATTTGGGGTGAAGACTAACGGAAAGCGGATACTATACGTGTGGTTGCAATTAACTTCAAGTTCGGCTTCCAACAGTTGAAATATAATACAACTCTTCAATCCTTCAATACAATCTACTTCAAATTGGCTCCCAGGTAAATAACAATACAACAAAAATAACAACTTCAAATTGGCTTTCCATACGTGAAGCAACAACTTGCTTCAACTGAAGTCAAGGATAATGGCTCTGTCTTTGCTCGTCATCATTTGGTATATACTCGAAATAGTAATATTACAGCATATACTCAACATTAACATGTGACACACTTAGAAGTTCTGTGTGTCGCGATTTAAAAATGACTATTAGCTCAAAAGTGATCGTAGTTCAACTGGAACCCTCGCTTTGGAATTTTTTATTTATGGACGCTCTTGACTACTATGGTCCCATTCTAAACTGGGCGTGAAAGGCCGGAAATTTTGCTCAGGGGCTTCTTTATCAGGCTCGAGGTTCTTTTACGTGCCGTAAACCTACAACACGGAACCACCAGCTTTACTTCTCTTCCTAAGGAAGCTATGCTAAGGATTTTTACACCCGAGAAAAATCCATCGACCTTCGCCGGGTTTGAACCCGCGACTTCGGGGACTAGAGGTTAGCATGATACTCCTAGATCACGGAGGGCGATTCTCCTTGGAATCGAGATAACAGTCAACATTATCAGTGTTTACGCATACTTTCCAATACGCCAGGCAGTACAGAAACCGCCTTACTATTACTTGAATATGTGATAATCGATAAGAAATGCTATCAGTGCAGACATATGAAATGTTCCGAAACTTTTTAGTCCAGAAATTCTAATCAGGTACCTGTTAAGACTGCTACATCACTACCTCCCGTAGTAACTTTGAAACTCCTGTAGGAGGCTCTTTCCGTGGTTACGCTGTTGGGTATATTCCGATTAGGACGAAGCATGGAATCTCTATGAATACAAAAACAGCTCCCTCTCTTTTTTATTCAGCCCCTTTTCAACAAGAGAGATTTTTATATGAAATTCTCATTCTATCTGTGATGTTTGTACAACAGACGATAAGTTTCTTTTTTATTTCCCAAAAATTCATTTCTCTTTCGGGTAAGGGGATAGCGTAGAGACTCACATTTTATGTGGGGAACCCTCCCTCGCTTTTTCCCCAACTCCTGTGTTAACTTTCTAGCGTGTCCTTGTTTGCCCTGGCATTTTATTGGAGGTCTCCACTGAATTCATTATTTGGTTTGTGGAAAGATCCCACCGCCACACGCTGCTGCAACCCTCGTACAGCCCAGTTTCTCTTAATGGATTTTTTTCCTTCCGGCAACACAGATTACCTAATAATTAACGACTAATCCAGACTAAAGCAGATGATGGAACACCTAGTTTCGTATTCGCTTTTGAAGCATAGTGTACGCACGTAATGCTACAAACACTTGGTTGCAGGAAAACTCGTCATTAAATTGTTTTCTTTCGTTAGTAATCGGATGTATAAGTGTATTCACTATCCAAAACCGTTGCAATTTTTAAGGATCCCTTTCTATTTCTTCTTGAAGCTTATTCTGCGGATAGGGAAGTTATACATTTGTGGTACAGACTTTGCAATAAATACTGTACCCCTGCGTCGATTTCAAGCGAATTGCAGTTACTGTCTGTTCAGTAAGGTTTTAGTATGTGGATGGAGTGGCATATCTTTCAGGAAAAGCTTTAGCTGGTAGAAGGGGTAGACAGTATGCTGAACCTCTGCCGCTCGTGACGCCTACAATGGAAAACAGCCACCAGTCTTTCAGTATCGCGCGGCTTTACCCCTCACTTGCCTCAGACCAGGTAAACTTCTATTTGCTTGGAAGGGCTTCCCCACCTACTAGCTAAAATGTCACAAAACAGACAGCATATCCGTCTTGGCATGTTCTACTAGCTCATCTGTGTGCTCACTGTGTGCTTTTAGCGATGAATATCTAAGAGTTAAAACACAGGTACATGAACGTAGGGTCTTTTTTAGTTTAAAATAATGTTATAGCTGGCACGGAAGAGAGAAATAATTCATATAATTGATATTTATTATTGTAAAAAGCTCAATTAAATCATACATATCTATTAGAATCTGCTTTATTGTACATAATATTGCATTTATGTGAAACAACAAGCATTGAGTTTTTATATCCTATTTTGCTTATTTTTAAAGTAATATTAAATACGGCTTATTATTACGCGGCAATTTTCCGCATGTTCATAAAATATTAGTATTCAAAAATGGTGGTAAGAGCTATGTGCATATCATCTCCTAAAGCTCATTGTAAACCATTATTTAAAAATTAAAAGTTATGACCGTGATATCTTTATACATTCTTGAGGTAGTACTTTGGGTCAATGATAATATTCAGGATTTGCCTAACACAAAAAAGAGCATAAATACATAAGATATTATGATAACATTTACCTGTCTAGTTGCAGATAGAAGAGACAATGAATAATTATGTATACATGGTCCTCAAAATGGCTAATACATTTCCATTTCACATATCTGAATTAGATATATCGCCCCTAAAACATAATACTATTTCAGGTTGGCTCTTGGGCAAACTATACAATTTAAGTGAATTTTCTTCAGCGCAATTTTAGGCACGAGTTGAATTTTTAGTAATTTTTATATATTATATTTTATCTGTAATTGGCAAGTACAATTTTTTATAGTTTTTATAGCATCCTGTTTACATCTTCACTGAATCATACTTTCTTTGTAAAACACAAATAAAGACAAGAAATAGTTTTTGGAGTAATACTTATACTGATGTGCATAAAATATGGCACATTCCTCTAAATTGCAATGCTATCTTTCCCTCACTGAGGTCTTCCCTTCGGGTAACCAGCCTTTGTCTCCACCCAGCCGGTATAAGTTCCATATGTGACTGACCTGAGAAAAGAATTCAGGGACACAAAAAGGAACAATGAAGGATGTTGTAATCGATGTGAAATGAAACAGCTCGAATGCCGCCTCTGTGTAAGAGTTTCGCTACAACTGGCACACAACATAGTTCCGAAGGGGCGAAAAATTATTTGCATGTATCGCTAAACTGGAGACATCTACGACATTTATATAAAAGTTTTCATCGACGACATGGAGACGAAGATAAAAGTTATTGCCGTCAACGAACGCCAGTAAGAAAACCAACGTTAAGAAAACTACAGTGTAGCATGTAATTACAAGGTTTTTATGAATTAAAAGAAAAGGGGGGGGGGGAAGGCCTGAACTTTCGTATTTATTTCTACGTTTTTATCATATTTCATTTTTACGTCAAAATTCAACGAAGCATTGCCTTTACGTGTGAAAACATGGACAACTACTTTGTAATGTTACCTTTCGATAGTTCGGGCATAATTTTAGCGGAGGTAAAGCACGCTACCAATCCAGTGGCTAGAATTTGCTCCTTGAATGGAGATGATCACGCTGACAGAGGGTGGGGGTGCATTTGTCAAACATAAACATATGCGTTCCATTCTGGCTCACTTTTTATACATGCATTATAAATGAACATCCATTTTACTTGCAGAAAGCCGGCGGAGAGCGATGACTTTCTTCGGGCGTAAGATGGCATGGCTTCCTTCGGAAGTGAAGTAAACCTGGTGGTTCCATCTCGTATATTTACGGCACGTAAAAGAACCTCAAGCCTGATTAAATTTCCGGTCTTTCACGTCCAATATAGAATGGGACCCTTAGGACCATAGTAGTTAAACAGCGCCCATAAGTAAACTCAATTTCATTTTCCTGTGTTTCTCCAAGTAGGCATAACTAGGTCTATGAGATAATATTGGATTATCGTATAGATATGTTTTACACTCACCTGTTTCCTCATATCGTGATAAGTGTTCGAGCTGATGTCTGAGTATAATCATCTCCAGTTTAACTATCCGTCATGGTCGATGTTATGTTAGGGCAAGTTAAGTTGATGTGTTCCCTAAGATATAAATGACTCACAGGCCGCAACTAGTACTCCATATCTGGGATGAGCCTGCTAGGATTTTCTACCTTGCGAACCACGTGACATTGAGATGATGCATTACGCGACGGATCGAATGAGGTGAAACCCCGTCGTGTTGGTACCACATTGTTAGTCGGACCTGCAACGACAAGTTCCAGTTGACAACTCGTGCTGTATAACGTGACGTAGTGACCTCCATTAAGTAGGTTATCATAACAAGATGGTCTCTCAGTATACTGCAGCGGGAAAACGTGCAACAATTGTAGCTGGGAAAGGTTTGTTTCTTGGTTGATGCCCTCTGCTGCAGTGTTCTTGTCTCCGGGTACTGCTGCTCGTCGGCTGCTGTTTTCTCCATTCCTAACAATTACCTATCTAACTAATTTCACGGGACTCAGGGATTTCGTAGGCGAGGCAAATTAAAATACACTGCATTCCCCTTAAAAGATGTGGTTTATTATCAAATAAATATTTATGGGCAGCTAGCTTTACCTATTGTAACAATTCCCACCCTTATAATAAATAGCAGCCTAGCCTAAATAGCAGCAGCCTACCCAAATGCAGACACGTGCTCCGTTGTCCAGGGAGTATCACTGTGTGTCGACGTGATTCTATAAGAGAGTGAAAATCTGGGGCTTTCTTCCCCTTTTTATACCTAAGCCTAGTGACGCTCACCTCCGCGCCTCAAAATGTAACGACATTTCTAATTGGTCCTCAGACCGCGTTACCTTATTATGTATAAGAATATTCTGCTCCAAAAGATTTCGCATATGTGTCCGAAAGCAGATTCAATATCTCTGTCGCTTTCTATTACTCCTAATGGCTTCCACTTCCTTTCTCGTTAGATTGGTGAAGGGTGGGTACTACCTAGAATTATCTTTTACCTGGAATTAGCTAGCTCACTCATCCCTTACCTATCTAGGTTACAATCTGCTTTTGTACAATTCTTGTCTGCTAAATATTCTAACCTCTTTCTAGGTGAATTATATTATTATGTACAATTCTTGTTTAATATTGATTTATATGTCTATATATATGCGTGTATGTGTGGTATTGTCACGAACGTGACTGAGGAGATCCATATTATATTTATTATTAATTAACGTTATTTTATTACCCTGTCACAAGTTTCTGAATTCATATAGAATCATATTTTATATTTCTTAATTCTGTTCAAGGCTTAGTAAATTGTATACATGACAGGAAACAGTGGTTTGCCACTTCCTTTGACGTTTCAAAGGGATTTCATTATGCCATCATTTCCTCAGGGATATGTGTCTTTCTGCACGGCTCTTATCTGCACCATGTGGATCACATGATCCTTGGAAAGTCTTAAGCCTACGCATTTTCCAGGGCGTTGACAGACCATATGTGGTAATAGCTGCCACGGTATTAGAATGAACTCCTCTAGGGTATTCAACTCTATATAAGCAAGCGCTTGAGCTCTGCTCGGGGGACTTTGTGTTGTAACTTGGCCGGGACCGCTATGGTGCCCGTCGACGGCCGCTGCACGGCAGCGCTCCGGATGGTTTCACTTGGCACCACTCGCAGCTTGACAAAGTCGTGTTGAGTATTGGTGTTGAATATTGGCTCTCCTCAACCACGACGAGACGTTTCTCACGGTAAGCACTATAAAATAAATTGTTAATAATAATGTTAGCTAGTATCACCCCTGATCTTGTAAATCCAACTATCGCACGGTAGAAATGTAACTCTTTAGAATATAGTCAGATCGCTCTAGCCAAGCGTTTTAATGATTGTCTCTACCTCTGCAATCCTTCATTTAGCTATTCCTCCCAGTGTCACAACTTAGCATGTGACATTTATGGTGGAGGAGCCGGGTACTCTAAATCATTTTTAAGAAGCTTAGTTCGATCCCAGTACTCTCATTTTTTTTTCTTTTCTCTTCTTCTTCTAAAGTGCATTTAAATGTAACGTATGGGTCAAGTTAAATTAAATTATTTTCCTAAAAATTACTTTTCTATAGAATTTGGTTCATGTGAAGCTTATTTCTTGCATACTTACTTCACATGGTGCAACCCAGGATGTACAGTGAGTCGTCGTTTAGTACTAGTCGTTTCCTGTGGTATTGTATGGGCTGGTGATGCCAACTCATAGAGTATAGGTTATCTCTCCATATATGGTCATGTCCTGTGTGGAGGCGTCTATCTATAATATAAAAACCCTTTCATAAATCTATGGGCATGGCAGTCTTGATAGGAACAACCCAGGTGCGGCCGGAGGCGCTGACCAGATCAACATCCGCAACATCTGCTCAATGGCACTAGGTAACTAGAAACTGATCTTTCTTAAATACTTCTACTCGTTTATTATATTAAACCTGTTATCGTTTTTGTTAATTGTGTCTTGCTATTCAGAGTTGCTCACTAACCCTCAATCCTGCTATGCTTCCCAAATGCACGTCCTCAACCCCTTTGAAATTAAGGGCGTCACATTTGGGAGCGTAGCAGGATTAAGGGTTGGTGAGCAACTCTGAATAGTAAGACACAATTAACAAAAACGATAACAGGTTTAATATAATAAACGAGTAGAAGTATTTAAGAAAGACCAGTTTCTAGTTACCTAGTGCCATTGAGCAGATATTGCGTTGGATGCCATACCCAAAGGCGGGTGTTGCTCTGGGCAGCGCCTCCGGCCGCACCTGGGTTGTTCCTATCAAGACTGCCATGCCCATAGATTTATGAAAGGATGTTTATATTATAGATAGACGCCTCCACACAGGACATGACCATATATGGAGAGATAACCTCTACTCTATGAGTTGGCATCACCAAACCAGATAATACCACAGGAAATGATTGGTGCTAAACGAGGACTCGCTGTACATCCTGGGTTGCACCATGTGAAGTAAGAATGCAAGAAATAAGCTTCACATGAACCAAATTCTAAAGAAAAGTAATGTTTAGGAAAACAATTTAACTTAACTTGACGCAAACGTTACATCATATCCCCTTTCAATACCAATCCGAACGTCGATGATCCATTTGACCTGAAGCGCCAATGACGGTTCATAGTACTCCAATAATACAAGTTGCGTCGATTTACTTGGTATTTGTTGTCAAATGTGCTTCGACTATGATTAACACAGCTATCGAGCAGTTTGGATCCCCTTGGGTTTGTTGTAAGACCCACCAAGTGAACGCCGAAGTAGTTTCATTATCCAACTGCTGCAGCTCATGATGTAGTTGCAGGTGAAAGGATGGAACTTTGCTTTATGTAGTATTCTCCATGCGGAAGATTGGCTGATTTTGAAATGTATTAAAATGCGTGTGATGAAAGCTTAGACAGTTACACCAGGCTATGAACACAGATAGAAAGACAGTGTTCCTGACTCTAGCAGACAGGGGCTTATCTATGTTAGAACAGACTATGTGTATTTTGGTGCCTCCTCAAACAATAATTGTAGGTCCAGATATTCTGCAATCGAAAACTCTTCCACAGTGAGTACAAGTAGGTGACACTACATATGTAAAGGCATTCAGTATCTAGAAAGTTCCATCTACTTGAATCTGGACAAACTAAATATTATTCTAAACCGTTTTCAAAGCATAGAGATGAAAAGAAAAGGCTTCCGAGAGTAGTAATTCGAAGCCCGGTCCTTGTCTTGTCACATACGATACAATTTCCATCATTGCTCCGGATGACGCACTCCAGTCTTGAGCTTATTGTGCTGCCTGTATCGTTTTAAAGCCAATCATTATGCCTGCACCCTTTACCAAGCAATATAGTCTCATAACTTACATGGTTTCAAATTCTTCTGGTTCTAAAAGCAATATATCTCCGTGAGCCAAGGACTCACAGGAGCATATAATACGCTGAATTGTTTCAGTTTCTTTCTTGCACAGTCTGCAATCTAAGTTTATCTGAAACACTCCCGTCATGTTATGATGCTTTTTCACAGGAGCATGTCCTGTGAGAAATGCAATAATTGTACTCAGCAGAATGTTTGCATTTAAGTAAGCTTTTAGCTCTTTTCTTACATGGTTCTTTAATAAATAGTTTTCCATGTTTGTTTCCTGGAGTTTCAAGCCAAGTTTTATGAAGTTTTACTTTGGACCAGTTTTTATTAACCTCTCTTACAAAACATCGAGATATTTCTAGAGCCAGCTCTCGCCCAATAAACTGTGAAGCTGCACCTTGTTTTGCAAGTTCATCACTTTTTCATTCCCTTCTATGCCACTATAACCCGGTACCCAGATGAGTTGAATTTCATTCTGTTCGGCCGAGCTTGTGAGCATATTTAGGCAGTTTAAAACTAGTCCTGAGGTTACCTCATGACTATTTAAAGCCTTAAGTGCAGCCTGGCTATCTGAGAAGATAATGATCTATGTACCAGTGTAAGCTCTCCAATGTTTTCATGCATGCATTGAATAAGAGCACATTTGTTTCAAAACAGAGGCATAAGGGAAAAACTTTTTGCATCTTGGCCTTATGCCATACACAGCGGATCCTGTTCCTGAGCCATCCTTTGAGCCGTCTGTGAACCACAAAAAGCCTTCTCGGGAGTTTCCAGAGTTTTATTCGTCCAACGCTTAAGCTCAATAATGATCCTGAAGTTCTTTATAAAGCGTTTGATTTGATTTGTATGGTCTGACGGCATTTCTAAAGATTCATCTCCTATGTGTTTCCTAATTCTTAGCAAACCTGATCCTGTAGAGCCCGAACCTTAATATAACAATCGAATAGAGAACGTTGTCAAAGAGTACCATCTTTTTCTTTTTTGATTAAAGGAGATTATAGGAAAGGATCGGGGAGTTGGTATCGGGGTTCCGCAGAAGCACCCCCGGTGTAACGGTGTTGGTTTGCTGCTGCGGAAGGCAGGAGCGAGGAGTTAGGTTTTCCCAGCACCCAGACATGGCCGAAGCCCTGACTGGAGCCTGGGGGATAGGAAGGTGTATCTTTATTCATGAATCATAACTGCGCATTATAGTGCTTGGGAGTGGCCTCCAAAGAGCCACGAAATTATAACTGCGCACCAGAGTGCTTGGGAGTGGCCTCTAAAGAGGCTACGAATGTCAAGTGTTTAGCTGTCCTGGTCACGAGATGTACCAGTCGGCCATGCGTAGTTACAGCGGAAGAAATCCAGTCGTCGTCGCTCAGCATTAGCCTGGCGAGAGAGGCGAGCCAGTTCCGCCAGGTGAAACGATTGCGGCTGTGATGATGCGTTGTGTTGTGTTGTAGAGGTGCGGCGGTTCGTGTTTAGTGTATAGAAGTCCGTGCGTGTCCTGTGGGTGGTACTGGGGTTGTTAACTGTAGGCGTGAGTGTGCGAGGTAATGGCGGAAGCCGTTGCCTCGCGGGTAGTTGCGAATCCGGTTGGTCTCTGACGACGGCCTCGAAGTGTGGATGAAGTTGTTGCTGTGTCTGTGTGCCGTTGGTCGGAGTGTCCAAGAAGGCCATCTGTTGGGTTGTCCCGATTATCTAGTTGGTCGCGAAGTTCACAGACACGCTCCTGCAATGATTGGAGGAGCGTGTGTAGCTGGTCGAATCTGATGGTGAAGGTTGTCATCTGATCGTGCAAACCCTGGATGGTGTCAATGTTGTCGAGGCGGCGAGGACGGGTTTCTGAGTGATCTTCGGCAATGAATGACGTGATGGTGTGGACCTCGTCGGCGACGTCTCTGAGACGGCCGCCCATCGTTAGGACCTCGGAGTGAGGTCCTGGACGGCTTCCTGTAGACGCTCCTCGGAGATGTGGTGAGGCAGTGTAGGCTGATCAGGTGCTGGTGGTGTAGTCAAATCCTGGGCAGGTGGTCCGAAGTTCTGGACTGCCGGTGGTGGTGCTGCGCTATGTGGAGGTGTGGCCCTCGGCAGACGAGGGTATCTTGGGCACTGTGCCTGACCTGTGTAGTGGCCGGAGCCATTACAGGTGGCGCAGTACCGGCGTCGACGTCGTAAATCGTGGCCTCTGCATTCGGCGGTGAGTCTAGGAGAGCCGCAGTAGTGGCAGCGCGGTGCTGCAGTGCAGAGTTGAGCAGCATGGCCGTAGGAGCAGCAGCGGCGACATGACTGATGGCTTTCCGCTCGGCTGGCCTCAAGTCCAAGAACCCGCCCTAATAAGGGCAGGCCCGAGCTCAACGAGAGATATTGGGCCCCGGGACGAAGTGATGTGTGGACTGGCCTTTAAGGTTGAAGGCCAGAGGTGTCGAGCGGCGGCGAGGATGAACCTTGTTGGCAGGTCCCGGGGAGCTCCGTTGGCCACAACACTGTATCTGTATGGTGGCTGCGTTGCAGGTGGTGTGTGCGGTACTGGTGATGTTGTCCTCTGAGGTTCTGGTTCTCTCTGTACGGCGGCGACCGAGGCGTAGGAAGTCCTGGTCACCGTCGGCGGTGTAGCAGGTCTTGGACGACTGGTGAATGCTACGGGTCACTTGAGGGCACCCCTGAAGGGTGTAAAGTGCACATTAACCTAGTTATGTTAATTTGGTATTTATCCGACTTTTCGTTTTTGAGTTATGGTGTTCACAGAAACACACAGGGACATGTTTCCAAAAATTCTTTATTTGGATTAGGGGGTCTCAAAACATGTATTTCTGGTGAAATCTCGGTATCCAATTTTTGTGGGGAATACAATACTTCCCCTAATTACTATACTTAACTATATGTAATAGAGAAAGTAATAATGCTGTGCAGAGCTATACATGCAAATTTCAAGTTAATTGTAAACTATTCTCACAAAAGCTTATTTTTCTACCTACGTCATCTTAATCGCATTAAACTTAATAGAAATTGTTTCATTAGTTCATTACACACATTTCGTTGTAGATAAGAGTGCAGTGATAGTAAATCTTTAAAAAGCGGGTCGTTGAAATTACATAATCTTTGCACGATATCACGAGAAAAAAGGCATTGGTGACAGCAGTTAAAATGACCAAAATATGGGAACATACAAATCAATAGCAACAAATAATCTGGAAATGGTTAATGTCCAAAAATTTGACATAAATTATGTTTTTTGAGGAGCTCTATATTTGTTGTGAAGTAAGTTTATGCCTAACACTTAAAGTTTACTTAGATATACAAAAAAATGTACAGAATCATTCGTAATGAAGAAGACTTCACACACTATTGATCGAAATTTGAAGATAAGCATTTGTTAGTCAAGCAGGTATTCTAAAATATGATATTTTAATCAAAACAAAAGCAATCAATAAAATATAACCAACAATTTTATAATAAAGGATAATTTAAGATGGAGGAAATTCATGAAAATATTTCAGTCGCAGATGACAAGTTTTATATTCAACAGACTTTCAGACTTCAACAGACCTTTTGCGTTTAGGGGACCTCTAAACATGTATTTATGGTGAAATATTTCTAGAGAATATTTGGGTAAAAATTGGTAAAATGGAGAAAGTAGAAATTGTAACACAGTGAAATGTAAAATTTCGAATCGTTAACGGTTTACAGGCTCCGATTTTCGAAAATAAATTTGATGATTGAAAGCTACAATTTTGTGTGAATGTTCTTTAGAACAAGGTAAGTAAAAGTATGGAATTCTTAATTAACCGAGAGGAATGGATGGCTCCGGCGGTAACGTCTGTTAAATTAAATTGAGTGTTATTTATGGACGCTCTTAATCACTGTGGTCTTTAGCGTCCCATTTTATATTGGGTGTGAAAGATCGGAAGTTTCACTTAAGGGCCTCTTTATCAGGCTTGAAGTTCTTTTACGCATCGTAAATCTACGACACGGGACCACCGGCTTTACTTCCCTTCCGAAGGAAGGCATGTTACGGATTTTTACATCCGAAAAAATTCATCGCCCTCCACCGCGTTTGACCCGCGACCTCGGTAACTAAAGGCTAGCATCGACTCCTAGACCACGGAGGACGACAGGTAACGTCTGTGGCCTGTATTCAGGAGATCCTGATTCTAAGCCCCGGGGCCGACCAATCTGACCGAAAGTTTTTTCTCGGTTTTCCTCGGTCGCTAGGCGAATTTTTACATCATCCCTTTCATCACTACATTTCATTTTCTTCTTCTTCACCGGCATACCAGGCATTGGGCTGATCACACATCATGTATGCTATGATAGAGTTTGCTTGCTCCTCGACAGGCTGCTAACCCAAGGAATTGGAATGTAAGTTATTGGGGGCGTAAGTTATAAAATGGGCAGGGTAATCAATAATCAAATTAATCAATCAAAGAACAATTCTTATTGAACTTGTATGTGGAGACATTTAAAATCTTGAATTTTGATTATGGGTTTATATAAAATTATATTTTTCCAACTTGTAATATAAATTAAATGCGTGAAATTATCTTAATATATGTCTGGATTCTGAAAAACAAAAGATTTGGTTGTTTTTATGAAAATTTACACAAGAGATTTCATTTTGAAATACGCAATATTTTTTAAGTTTTAATACTCAAACTTAAAATATGAAATTCAGCTAAATGATTGTTTTTCACCTACATCCCAAGTAAACATACAATTAAGGCTATAGCTTAAACCGATTTAGTGGCTTGGTATTTAATTCATTATCCCCCGATGAATTCTCATCGGCAATGATGTTCACTCGTTTTACTATGGTGTTATTCTTTGGGTTTTCTATTTAAAAATTAATTTTACAAATTTTTACACTTTCACTCATACTTTCAGATTCGAGGGAGGATAGTGAATAATCCTGGCTGAAGAAAAATTCCCACCCTCCAGCTGCGAATCGCACCCGGGACCTCTGGATTTTGAAGCCATCATGCCAACCACCAGACCACAGAGGCAGTCGATGCAGACATTGGTAAGTGTATAAACATCTGTCTTCACTATTATTGCTCTCAATGCTATAAATTTTAATTAATTCCTGTAGAACCGTTTTTGGCAGTTTGCACTGTTCAGGCAAGGTGACATTGATGGCGAATCAAATCAGCATTTTATCTACATCGTCCTGACTTCCTCCAACGGAAGTTCCTATAAGAGCGAACGTATAACATCAGTAATGCGCCACAAGGGCTGATAATTTCGTGATCTCGTTTCCGATCCGAATTTGTATGCTATTCCACACTACGGTTATACGTCTTGTAATCTCGAAGCCCACGTAGTTACCAAGTCTGTTCAGATTCCTGCGTGGAATCCATCAATTTCCTGCAGCACAAAGAGAGAAGAGAAAATTAATGACAAACGGACGGTGGCGACGCTTGCGGCTGATTTTTTATTTTTCAGCTCCACATTCGAAGCACGTCGCCAAGTGAGTGTCGACAGCTGGTGCTAGTGTCGTCGGCCAGGAGAAAAACACATTAGTAAGCTCTCTTCTGCTTGCTTTCGCCCCCCCCCTCTACTGCAGTTTTATTCTCCATTCTTCTGCAATAATTTCCTCTCATCACCACAACGCCTATGTGCTTGTTGTTGATGTTATTCGCCAAATTGATCCTTAAAGTTCGTTGATGTTAAGGTAGCGACTGATTTGTAACTACTCGTTGGGAAGCTCGTAACGTAACACTCGCGGCGAGCACCACAACTGTAGGAGGCACATCGAAAGCTTTCTTCAAACGATCAACTTGAATATACTCGCATATGCTTCACTTATTCATTTATGATACTTTTTTGTTTTTTTTTCTTTCTTTCTTCGCTCAGGACTCAAACAGAAATGAAATTGCATACAGGATCTTTCACAAGTAAGGAATAACTCAAATAAAGCGAAAATTAACTTATCCTTTAAAAAATGAAAACACAGTCAAATTTAGCATTTTAAAAGGAAAATACAAAAGGATTGGTTGCTATAGGAAGACCTTATTTGTAAATGAGGAATATTTTGAACACCTTATTAAATAATTAGGATTTCATTTCCTACCGTTGCGTAAATTGCGGAGAAAATTATTATTAGGCAACTGGAGATGTATAGTTTTTATTTTATTGTATGTTTTGAATATTTTGTCGCGGTAATCTCGTGTTATCTTATTGCTGAGCGCCTGTTATTGTTTTATTTTGCATTTTGGGTACATTGTGCTCCGGCTAGCTATTATTATTATTATTATTATTATTATTATTATTATTATTATTATTATTCAGTCGAGCAAATCTCTTAAACAGGGTGTGTAAACGGAAAGGAGCTGTTACTAAAAGATAACACTTATAAAAGGATTTGTTTTTACACTTATATTGCCGTCACATATTACTAATTTCACATATTTACTCTTGATACACGCCCGACTGAAACTGTTATATTTTAGAATGTAACTATAATCACTTATTTGCCGCACATTATTAATTCGCGTATTTCACATTTTTTTAACTAACTTTACGACGTGAGAGATTCTGTTGGACTGAGCGTTACAATACCCGTCTCTCGCTTTAGCTTTTTATACTCCCTCACCCCGATATGCCTAAAGATTATAACAGAGCTGCTATTGGTTAATAAAACGCGCCAACATTAGCGTCTATTTTTATATCCAATCAAAATTACGAACACAAATGCTCTAGGGAATATATTCCCTCCATTTCTAAGAAAACCGCGCTAATCTGACGTCATTTGCTTGTCTCTTCTAATTAATAAACAACTCACCCCCTCGCTCATTGTTGCCCCCTCTTATTGTCAGTTTCAGTGAAGCGTGTAAACTTATTTCCTAACAATGCTTACAATTAACAAACATCTCAAATCATTGTCATACAATAATGATTATTTACACTACAATCACTCTGGCATTTACATTGTTGTGATATAAAATACTGCCACAATTTGCGGTAAGCGTTTTGCAAATATTGATATATTTTGGTGTTCAAGTTTGCTTAAATGTCCTAAACTTATTTTTCATTGAAAACCTGTGGAATATTTAACAGAGCTGGTAAATATTTCTACTGATGCTTCCATAACTTTTTATTTTCCAATGTTATGTAGGTACTATTTCTCAAACTCTTAAGGCACCTTTGTTACATATCCGGAAATGCCTTGATGCATTTTCAGTTTTCTGTATTGATTATTAAGTGCTCTTATGTAATTAATGCTATTGTATATCAAAAGTGCCAAAATGGACATTGTTAAATATATACTGCTAATAGTCCTTTAGAAAATAATTGTATTGAAAATACAAAACTTTTTTGTGGAGACTCAAGTGGAGACGAAGCTTTTGTTCGAAGAAATGGCGCGTGATTCAATTTCTTCAATAGGCTGTACTGCTAATGATACACACCAGGTCATTTTCCTTCCAGGTGAGTGGATTGGGTTTTATGGTACCGACCGTACCGCTTGTTGCATTTTGTGAGAGGTTAGTTTGGAGGTTTATACTTCATCGTGGAATAAGGTATAGGTATATCAAATTAATTGCCAACAAAAAAGAAGAAGAACGGTTTCTATACATGGGACAAAAGACATGCGAAGAAGCTTACCTTCGCCCTAGGTAACTTCTTGTTTCCGTCACCATGATCTATGTGCGTCATTTTTGAGGCAGTATTTTTAACACTTAAATGATTTCAGTCTAATTATATAATATAAAATTCAGTAACAGCCCGACTTAAAGCAATATGTGTATAAATAACATATAAAATGTATGTAACAGTCATTGTATTATGTTTATATTATTATGTACATGTTTAATAATGTTACGTGAATGTATTAGGTAATTTAAAAATATAGGAGCTGTGATAATAATAGGTCAGAAGTTGCTAACAATGGGTAACAATGAGGTAACCTTGAGGCAATAATGAATTGGAAAGTTTAATAATGCTACTAGTAATTCTTGTAGCAACAATAATGTAATTTATGAGGCAGTTTATAATTGCCAACCAACAACCAGAAAATGCTTAAGTTAAATAAAAGTATTCCATTGGAGTAGAATTAGCCAATCAGAAACTGAAATAGAGCAAATTGTACAAACTCAGATGTTAGTTGCTTGTAGACAGTGTTCCTAATCGGACGAGAGATGCATTCCCGAGCATAAATACATAGTGTGAGACTTATAAAATTCATAACGGCGAGAATATTATAAAGTTTGCGTGTTAAAAAAAGTGCAAGTAATTAAGAAAAGAATCTCACAGCTCTCTATAACAATGAAGTGTTATTTCATCTTGCGAAGCATTAATAAATGGAGTGAAGTAAACATTATAATCTGTGTAAGTCTACATTCTTTAGCCGCATCACCCCCTGTTAAGAAATACATGTTTCTGCAAATTAATACTGACGCAGCCGAGGCAAACATAAATATATAATATTTAAAGAAACATAAAAACACAAAGTTGATTCCTAACATTGGGGCGAAGGCCACCGAAAAGTAAACTTGTGGCAAAGACCACCGGAAAGTGAACATTGGGGCGAAGGCCACCGGAAACGTCTTTGTATCATACGTGGTAGCAACCGTTCAGGTTAGGCTCTCCAAAATTTGAACTACAATACAACTCCTAAAAATAAACTTCTTCATATTCTAGTAACGTAGTACGAAACAGACGGGTAAAAATCATATCAAAAGTTAGATATTAATACATTATCTGGAATGGCAGTGAGTACTTGTGTATTTGTACTGATAGAACTAGTGATACGGAAAGAAAGAAGATGAGAGAAGAAAGGAGAGGGAAAGAAAGGAGAGCAACTGAGGTAAGAGGGAGAAAAAAAAAGGCCAAAGTGGAATCCCATGCTTCCCTTTGAAACAAGTGTCGACCCCAAAGTTGTTGGCTAGCGTCCTGCGGTTGCGGGAAGTAGATGCAGAATTAAAGCTAAGTGGGCACTAAAAGGTGCAGCCTTGATATGGGGAGCGTTTGTAAGCAAATAACGGAGTTTATGGATGCCACTCACCCAGTCCCAGGGGGCACATTATTCAGAGATTGGCTCTCCATGACGGAAAGCTCTGTCTTTCGTGTGATTCACACGAGACTTTTATGTGTTTTGTGCTACGGAAATGCTGCTAAGAAATTTTACCCTTATCGCATCACGTTTACTTGCAAGAAGGATCTACGAGAAGGTATAAACCGATCATAACCTCCTTGAATTTATTAAATAATAGCAAACATATATTTTAACTTCTCTTCCATGTACACATAGGTAGAGAAGGTATTATTGCATTTCACCTAAAAATTCGATACCGAGATATCCCGGAGATACATGCTTTGAGGTCCCTTGAATAAAAACAAAAAGCATTATTAGAAAAATGTCCTGTGTTGTGTGTGTGTGTGTGTGTGAGATAGAGAGAGAGAGAGAGAGAGAGAGAGTGTGTCCGTGTGTGTGTGTGTGAGGGAGAGAGAGAGAGAGAGAGTGAACAGCATAACTCAAACACGAAAAGTTGGTTAACTTGGTATTTATTCTCAGTACCTCACAAGGTGCGACACGAAGATTTTCAAGAAAATCCCCCTACTCCAAACATTTTTTTTTATTTTCTGAAACATGAGTAACGATTTTTATTAAAATACTAACATTAAACTTATTTACATGAAAATAAAATGTATATTTGGTATTTTCTTGAAGACTTTTTCATTCGGAAGAAATTTGTATAAACTTGTATAACTGGTAAACGTTCAGCGATAGACGAAAACGTACAACACAAAAAATATAGATCTGTTTAAAACAATTTATTTCAATAACCTTCTTCGTGTCATAACGTTATTAATTTTTGGAATTGTACTTAGCCATTCTTTAAAAGCCCTGTCGACTTCAGTTGTTTCTTGCGATTGCATGGAAAGAGTGAAATTTTAAGGCCAGCATGCAGCGTCCAGTTCTAAAACATTTGACTATCGCTATTCCCTTTGTATCTCTAAAATAATGTGTATTGCAGCTATTTCCGGGAAGGTTTATCTCGATTAAAATTAAGTAGATAGGAAAATAACTTTCGTAATAATAATTTGTATACCCATTAATAAGCAATAGAGGATAGAGGTCATATGAATGTAACTCATATGATTTTTTTAACTGTTGCATTTGTCTAGGCCTTGTAACTTCTGTGGTTATATGGGACTTGGACTTTAGAAACGACTAACTCGTTGACTGTAGGTTTCTAATCTGCTGGATTTTCCTGGTTTTCATTAAAAGTCTCATTCTGCTTATTGTTTATATTAAGTAGAGGAAATACAGAATTGCACCCAAAAATTTGAAGTCAAGATTTCAGAGGAAATAACTGTTTTTATATTCTCTCAATAAAAATTGAGAGACATTTCCATGCGCGCGTGCGTGTGTGTATGTGAACAGCATAAATCACAAAACGAAACGTACATCATCGTACATGATCAAAAGAATCTCCCACTACAGACATTTCCGAGATAAATGTTATTGTTTTGAATTTCTCGATTCTTTGTCATAATTTGAAGTACTGTCACTATTAGGTTGTTTCTCGCGACCATGTAAGGAATATGGAATTTCAAATCCAGCATATAGGGACCAGCTTTTAAACTATTTGATCATCACTTCAGCCTGCCATGTTGTTCTTGTTTTCCTCGACCTACGACTGAATGAAACTATTTCTGCAAACGTTTGTCAGTTTACATGAAGTTAATGGAAAAACTAATAATTACTTTCTCTACTATGTATAGTAAGTAGGGGAAGTATTGTATTCCACCCAAAAATTCTATACCGAGATTTCACCGGAAATATATGTTTTGAGACCCCCTGAATCCAAAAAAAAAGCATTTTTGAAACATGTCCGTGTGTGTGTGTCTGTGAACAGCATAACTCAGAAACGAACCGTCTGATAAACACCAAACTTGGTATTTAGGTTCAGTATTTTCCAGAGATGCGACTCGAAGATTTTCAAGAAAATCCTCCCACCCCAGATTAACCTTTATATGGAACATTTTTCGAAAATTTTAATTTTCTCAAAAATGGCTCTAAAATTTTGATTAAAATATCATATGTTTAAGATATTTTCATGAAAAATCAAATGTATATCTCGAATTTTCTGGGAATGTCTCCAAAAGTATTCTTCATTGTGAACAACTTTTGCATAACTGTTAAACCATAAGAGATAGACAAAAGTTTACTACATAAACACTCTTTCATGATAGATGCATACTGGAGTGCATAAAATGTGGCCCATAATGGAAGGAAGCTCAAAATCTAGCAACTTCCCCTACCAGCGTGACCACCCCTGAATAATTCTAGCCACTGGAGTGGCAGGGCAGTTTACCTCCCCCAAAGTGACCGAACTGCCAATGGGTAACATTTTAACTTAAACCTTATATTTTCATGCTACACTACCATTTTCTTATTGCCGTTTAATACCGGCACCAACTTTAACCTTCGTCTTCATGTCGCTGATGAAAGATATATATATATATATATATATATATATATATATATCAATGTCGTAGCTGTTGTCGTCCTCCATGGTGTAGTGGTTACCGTGCTAGCCTCTAGTTCCCGAGATCGCGGATTCAAACCCAGCGAAGGGCAATAGATTTTTTTTGGGCGTAAAAATCCTTTAGCATGGCTTCCTTCGGAAGGGAAGTAAAGCCGGTGGTCCCGTGTACTAGATTTACGGCACGTAAAAGAACCTCAAGCCTGATAAAGAGGCCTCTGAGCAAAATTTCCGGTCTGTCACGCCCAATATGGAATGGGAGGTGAGAAAGTAGTTTGTATTGGAGGAGTTCTATTATGTTTCAACTTTTGGGAGCCCAACTTGAAGTAGTGGCAACCGCACGTATGGTACCCGGTAGCCTTTGCCCCAATTTTTAAAAATATTATCTTTGTAATTTGACTGTTTCTTTAAGTATTAAATATTTATGTTTGCCTCGGCTGCGTCAGTATTATTGTTAGAGACACGTTTCTCTTAGCAGGGTTGCGGTGCGACTAAGAATGTAGGCTTACACAGATTATAAATTTTAATTCACTCCTTTTATTAATGCTTGATACGATTTAAATAACACTTAACTGATGTTAGAGCTGTGAGATGTTTTTATTAAATACTTGCACTTTTTAATGCGTAAACTACTTTCGTCTCACACGAATACGTATTATACTTCTCGAGGACGTGTCTTGCGTCCGGTTAGGAACACTGTTTGCAGGCAACTGAATTGATTTCAACCGCCTAAATTTGTAAATTTCTGTATTTCAAGTCTCTGATTGGCTATTCCTAATCCAATAGAATACCTTCATTTAACTAAAGCTTTTTCTGGTTGTTTATTGGCTATTTTTATAAACTGTCACTAAAATTACATTATTGCTCCCAAGAATCACAAGTAACATTTAAACTCTCTAATTCATTATTGCCTCAAGGTTACCTCATTGTTAGCAACCTTTGACCTATTTCTCACAGCTCCTACATTATTAAGTTACGTAATGTATTCACATAACATTATTGCACATGGATACAATAATATAAACATATACAATGACTGTAATATACACTTTTTTATATATTGTTAAATACACATATTATTTTAAGGTGTGCTGTTATTGAATTAAGTGTTAAAAATACTGCCTCAGACGCTAAGGACCACAGTAGTTAAAGAACGTCCATAAATAAATTAAAAAAAGACTCGTAGTTGTTCAGTTTAACCACACATGCAAATAATTCTTCACCCCTTCCTGTATAAGGCTGAATTATTTCTAATTGGTTTAGCCTTTATTTGTGTACCAATTGTAGGGAAACCCTTTCATAGAGGTGGTATCCGAATCACACCTTCATATTACATAGATTATAAACATCGTTCTTTGTTAGTTTGTATGACGCAGAATTGTTTTTCAGGCCAGTTACATAGAGAACTGATACTGGCTGGGTGGAGTCAAAGTTGGTTACCTGAAGGTGAAAACCTTACGGAGAGAAAAAACTATGGCGATCTAGGGATTGGACCACTTTTTATGCACGGCACTGCACGTGCTTTCGTCATCCTGAGAGGCAGGTTTTAAACTCATGGACCCTCCTACCTATCTGATTAGAATTTTCAAAGTTATCAAAGGCCTTAGCTTTGTTACGTAATATACCTTATTCATACGGTTACTATAAATTTCACAATTTCTACGAATATATTAAGATAAGTGGTCACATTAAATAAGGAACTAGTTAAAATCACACAACAATCACAATGACTAGTGCAAGCGACAAGTAAGAGTTAGAGGGCAAAGTTATATGGAACGGGGTTTGGTAACTCCATAACCTGCGTCGTCCTCCGTGGTCTAGGGGTAGCACCTCTAGTTCCGAGTCGCGGGTTCAAACCTGGCAGAGGGCAACGGATTTTTTTTTCGGGTGTAAAATTACTTAGCATGGCTTTCTTCGGAGATGCCCTTCTTTCAACACTTATTTCCCGTTTGCCTACCGAGCGGGATGGTTCAGGCAGTAACGTTTGTGGCCCGCAATTAGGCTGTCCCGGGTTCGATCCCGGCGACCGCCCATTCTGACCCTTGCGTTTTCCGGGGTTTTCCCGGGTCGTCAGGCGAATGCTGGAGTGGCTTCTTTTACCCCCATATTTCCTGTCCCTCATTTCGTTCCATTAATAATTCCATTCATCTAGTAGACCCAGTTTGGTTTGGAAGTATCGGCGATGGTGTTTCAGTGTAGCGTAACAGGGAAAAAGGATGCTCTCTGTGATGTTTCTCGTCTCTCGGACTTCGGATGGTTGCCGGGGTATAAAGACGGCCCCTCGAGGAGCATTGGATCCTTTGTGCGGCGGGGTCTCTGGTTTGCCTGTCTGACTGCCTAGGCGTCTATATTGGAAACTGTTGGTATCCTGTCATTGCTGTGCCGTCACTGCTGGTTCCGGCCGCCCGGTGTCTGCTTTCACCTTATCCCTTCCTCTCGGGGGCGCCCCCTCGTGTGACGTCGGAACAATATCCTCATTCCTAGAGCGGTGCCGAATCCTCTCCTCTTCACAATCCAATCCAAATCCTGTTTGCCTCATGTTCTAGTTAACTTCATTCTCGAATGTATATAGGTACCTACAAGTTAGCCAGGACATTGCATATGCATGTTTTAAAAGCTCTAAAAGGAATTTTATGTAAACTGGTATGAGCAAATACGAAACTAATAGCATTGCGAGGGCTTAAACCACGTTTCTTATAACCTTCACCCGCTGACATGATTCTTCCGCGCTGCATTTCTTACCCCTTTCCCTTTATTGGCTAATGCACACCTTCGAATGGTGACAAACAAGCCGTGTGCAACACAGGGATAGGTGGAAAAGCTATATAAATACTCTTCCCTTGTATATGCATGGTTTTTCATCATCCTAAGGTTTAGGTTTGAACCGAAGGATCCTCCTATCTATTTGTATACAAGAATTTACGGGCATTACAGAAGTATTAACTCTGTTACATATTATATTTAATTTACAGGGTTATGATAATATAAATTTGACAATTATCTTTGAATACTTTAAGATAAACGATCATGTTAAATAAGGAACTATTATGTATCGCACAACAACCTATTCTATGGCAACAGAATTCTGTGGCAGATAAGAGATATGGGATAACGTTCTATTTAACAGACTTTAGTTTTATTAAGGCAATAAAGGGCCAGGGCTTTAGATTCAGTTTTACTCTTTGAGGGTCAGTGGAAACAATGATTTATAATGTGCTCTCACCATTTGACGCCCATCAGGTTGGTGGAACAGGGTTCTAAGTCTAGGAACGGACAGCTGCAGTGACTTGAGAACACCCCGTGGCAAACAGTGGCACTAGCATCGCGAACGCAAATGGACCTCTCCCCGTCTAACTCCAGCAGTACTCCACTTTCCGCGTTATTTTATCCCATAAATTGGCAGACGCGTAGAAAGCCTTTCAAGCGGGAAACTGCTTTTATCAAATACGGCAGCGAGCCTTTCCCCTCCCTCCCGCCCGCCCTTCTCCTGCGCTATTCTACCACACGCTCAAGCTTTATTTTTTTTTTAACCCCCGCTTGCGGAATTTTATTGCGTTATGTACTTAACTATTAGCCATAACTTTTTTGTTCCTCTCCTATTCTCCTGCTCCGCAAGCTTTTATCCAGTTCATTGCTTCACATTGGATGTGATGCCATTTTGATGTTCACTTCTCTCTTTTTCTTTGCTTTTTGTGGTTCGAACTCTGTCCTTTTTACTATTATCACACTTTCTTCTACTTGCAGGTTTGTGTTTCTTCTCGCTCTTGCCTCCCAATCCCGCGAATAAGGGATGAAAAAGGAATCGCCATTAGCTGAACTTTCTCGCCATGCTCCTGTAAATTAATGATCCATAGGGCTCTCCAAAATACATTCTTATTACGTATAAACTGTGCTCTTAAATTCGGACTATAACTTTTTGATCTTCGCCATTTTTGCTGTAATGCAATGTATTTGTCCTTGGTAAAGCATTATCTACCTCTTTAGAATATTAATAATACGTGTTTGATGGCGCAATACTGTTGGCTTACGTAATCCAAAAACTTTTGTGACCTATGCAGAAATCTTCAGGTTCTCGTTTTTATTTTATGCAGTAAAAAGTATTGCAGTCCAACCAAACATCTGATAATGCTTAGATTAAGCAAGAAATACATATTTTGAGTCCCTCTGAATCCCAAAAAAGGATTTAAGTAAAGGTCGGATATATGTGTGTGTGTGTTTATGTGTGAACAGCATAACTCGAAAACCAAATGTCGGACAAATACCAAGCTTGGTGTTGAAATTCAGTATTTACCAAAGATACTATACGAAGATTTTCAAGCAAATACTCCCATCCCAAAGTACTTTTAGGTATGCAGAAAATGTTCGTTATCTTTTAATTTCTCAAAAATGGCTGTAATGATTTTGATAAAAAATTACTTATATTTAAGGTATTAATATGGCAAACAAAATGTATTTTGAGAGGGTGGTAGGGGACCGTTGCGGCGGCTATCACAAAGAGCCGCCACACGTAGCCGACCTGGGTACGAGCGACCTATTTTCTACCTTCCCCCATTCAGTCTCAAAATACTATGAACGAAGGATATATTGCATTTTCTGGGAATAGGTTTAAAGTTCTTTTCAATGAAATGCATTTTTGTATAATTCTATGTAACTAGTAAATCATAAGTATTACACAAAAACATACTACACAAAAGGTGTAGATCTCTTTAAAACACACAATTTATTTCAAGTAACTTTTTTTTCTGGCATCAGCTATTTCGGAGATATCCATTTTCATTGGTTTGAATTTTTCAATACGTTTATCACTTTCTGAAGTGCTGTCACCATTTAGTTATTTCTCGCGATATAATGGAAACCTTATGAAATTTCATTATCTATATATACTATATTTTAAGTCCAGATATATACACGGTTGATTTTAAATCCTTTATATTTCATACGAGAATTTTAAAGTCTTTAACCTTTGATACGAAGAGTTAAATTTTAATTGACAAAGTATGTATTCATATAGCCTATTACTTTCTCTAACACGTACCAATAGGCAGATAAGGTATTAAATTCCATTGATTTCCACACATATGCGTGTGTGCTGTGTGTGTGTGTGTGTATGTGTATGTGTCTGTGAACAGCATAAATAAAAAAACGAAATGTCGGACAATTACAGAACTTGGTATTTAGGTTCAGTACCTTTCAACGATGCAACACGAAGATTTTGAAGAATATACACCACCCCAAACTACCCTTTACATGGAACACTTTCCGAAATGTTGATTTTCTAAAAAAATGGCTTAATAATTTTGATTAAAATACCGTATATTAAATATATTTATATGATAAATAAAATGTATATCTTGATTTTTCTGGGAATAGCCTGTAGAGTCCTCTTCATTCGGAATACATTTGGTATAATCTTGCGTAACTGGTAAATAAGCGATAGATGAAAACGTACTCCAAAACGAAATGTAGATTTCTCTAAAATATACAGTTATTTCAAATACAAATTTTGTGGCATAAGCAATTTCCGTTATTAATGCTTCGATTTGTTCAATACTTTGTGATTCCTTTTAAGTCTTGTCGATTTTCAGTTGTTTCTCGCGACTGCATGGAAACACTATGGAATTTTAAGGCCAGCATACAGTATGCTGTTCTTAAACATTTGACTATCGCTGTTCCCTTTGTACCCAAACGAAATATGTAATATGGCTATTTCTGCAAAGGTTTATCTCGATTAAAATAAAGTAGAAAGAAAAATAAGCTTTCGTAAGAATAATTAAGTGTCCCCACTAATAAGTGATAAAGGGTAGCGAAAGTAATGTGAATGTTTCTTTTTATCAAACGTTGTCAAATGCCTGTGTAGTGCTTTAGGGCCGACTAAAATACTATTACTAATACTTCCTCCACCTATTAGGTACGTGGTAGAGAAAGCAAAAATCAGAAAGTTTATAAATTCATACATAAAATAACCGCAGGAAAAACTGTCCTGCAGCTGCTCACGCTTCATTTTCTTCAAAGAATGTTTAGAAATGGATGGATGATATAAAATGGAAGAGAAAAATACAAAATGCGTTTTTCAGGTTCAGTACCGTATAATGCCATCTAAAGTAAACCAGAAGAAAGGCACAATTTACGCCCTCGCGGAAAGACTATCGATATTTTACCTCGTAAGAAATAAAACCAAGCCTTTTAAAATATAATACGCTTTAAACAAGTCGTGTAGAAAAAGAACTGACTTGATACCCTTATGGGAGGCTCTTTTTGATACTCCAAAGTAGCACCCCGCCTTCCACCCTTCTTTCGCCTTTCACACTTATCCTTCTTCCCACCCTCCGTCCGTATTCCATATGCCATAAAAAGTCACAGCACTGCTTTCTTTCTATATGACTCAGAATCCATCTGTGCAATATTGATAAAAATTTTGAAAAATGGATATTTACTTTCTAGGAGCTTCCCCAAGCTCTATTAACTGACTCTTACCCTCTGCGTCGCTTGTAGCGTCTCCCTCTGACCCACCCACACATGACACTTGTATGTGTGAGGGGTGCGCCACAGTGGAGGGTGGAATTGTTTTTGAAGACATATGCCATCAATCTAATCTCTGGGTAAACAAGCAGAGCAAAAAAAACAAATTTTCTACACATTTCCTTGAGTGCCAGGTGAGATAAGGAAGAACATATTATTTGACTTAACGGCATGCAAAGAGTGGACATTTAAGAAAGAAAAAAAAATCTGATGTGTTACACTCACATGACTTTCTCTACTCTTGTACAAACTATTTTTACAAACGCTTATTCTCCATATGCTTCATGTTAATCGAGATATCGAGATGTTAATCTTATTGCTAATTTTCTTGTAGATGCAAGTGGAATATGGTAGGCTTTAAGCGATAGTCAAACATCTTAAGAGCTGGTTGCTATGTGGAGTATTCCATTCTCTTTGCATTACCAGGACAAAAAAAAAGAATAACGAATTCCCATTTGACAAAAAGTATTATTGGAAAATTTAAGGGAATATCAAGCAATATCTCGAAAGTGGTTCACTCAACAACAAAAAATGTATATGACATAAATTGTGTATTTTAACGCGATCTACATTATTTTTGTAGTAAAACTTTGTCTATCTCTTATGGTTTACCAGTTATGCAAAAATCGTTCACAATGAAGAATACTTTTGTAGATATTCCCAGAAAATTCGAGATATATATATATATTTCATTTGTCATGAAAATATCTTAAACATATATTTTAATCAAAATCGTTAGAGCCATTTTTGAGAAAATTAAAATTTTCGAAAAATGTTCCATGTAAAGGATAATCTGGGGTGGGGAGATTTTCTTGAAAACCTTCGTGTCGCATCTCTGGAAGATACTGAACCTAAATACCAAGTTTAGTGTTTATCCGACTGTTATCTGTACTCAGACGCACACACGGACATGCTTCCAAAAATACTTTTTTGGATTCAGGAGACCTCAAAACATGTATTTCCGGTGAAATCTGGGTATCGAATTTTTGGATGGAATACAATACTTCCCCTACTTACTGTATGTAGTAGAGAAAGTAAAAATAGTATATGCCACATGTATTAAAAGTGGTTTTATTTTGCTCGTAGGATTGCGAAACTCGGCCTATGGCCTTCGTTTTGCAAACATTCCTACTCGCAAAATAAAACCCTACTTTTACTCCCTTTATCATAATCTACAATTCTTTATGGCATAAGCCGTTTCCGAGATACCCGTTATTAATGGTTCGAATTGTTCAATACGTCGTCATAGTTTTCAAGTGCTGTCGATTTTCAGTTTCGGCTTAAAATAGTGCGGAGTTTTAAGGCCAGCGTATAGCGTCCAGTTCTTAAACATTTGACTATTGCTGTTCCCTTTGTATCCATAAGAAAATGTGTAATGTAGCTATTTCTAAAAATATTTACTTCTATTATAATGAAGTAGATAGAAAAATAAGCTTTCGCAAGATCAGTTTGCATACCCACTAATAAACGATTAAGTAGAGACTTTTGAATTTTAGAGGCGGCCGCAAAGGTAGTGTCCTCGTGCTATGGCTTAATAAAATGTCAGAAATACGTATTTGAAAATAAATATATTTTATACAGGTTGTGTACAACAAGAGTGAAACAACGTATCGTTATGAGAAATGCAATGCCACTCATTCTCAGAGAATTTAATGTAAAAGTTAATTTCTATGAATTCCTACCTGGATAGTACTGGCACGTATCAGACATGCGTATGAGAATTCCTGACTTCTACTTGTGGTCTTTTGCTGGTATCCAGGGGTGAGAGGATAACACATATACCTGTGCCAATTACTACCTGACTCAGTCCCATGTGGCAGCAAACATTACGTTATACAAAAGTACTTGGTGCAACGCGAATTAAGGCATTCATTAATATTTTGCTTTGTAAGAGACAGGCGAAAACTTAGAATATTATATAATAAAGGAAACAGATGGTTTTTGTCGCAGTTCTCAATGGCTAGTGTTATCTTATTTGTTGAGCGCCTCTTGTTTTGCTATTTTAAATTTGGGTTCTTTGTCCTCCGGCTAGCTATTATAACTCAGTCGAGCAAGTGTCTCTAAGCAGGGTGTGTAAACAGAAAGGAGTTGTTACTAAAAGATAACACTAATAAAAATTTTGAATCTGGACGTTTATTGCCATCACACTTAATTAATAATTGACATGTTTAATCTTTATACACGCCTGACTGAAACTGTGATATTTCTGAATGTAACTACAGTCGTTTCCGTCACAGCATGTTATGATATAAAATATTGCCTCATTTTTCGACGAGATATATAATTGGAGCCCGAGGGATTTATCCCGAGGACCACAAATGTACTGAGGGGAAAATATGTTTAGATCCCGTGGTGTATATACTATTTTTTTCCACGACCGGAGCTAAATTGTTGCATTTTATTTATTTTTATTGAATTTCGCTTTAACTATTCCATTGGGGTGCTTTGGAATTATTAACAAGGGATAAGGGGCTTTGGAATGAATAAAAGGATATGTGTAGCAACGTTGTTGTTGTTTATATCGATTGAATTGTTTACGTTGTGGATTTAAATGCAAAATGGATAATTTTGAAGAACCAAAACATATAACATGTGCTGCTAGTGAGGCAGTTAAGGGTTTGTTACCTAAAAAGTCTAACTTTCGCTATTCTTGTACAAACTATTTTTACAAACGCTTATTCTCCATCTCCATGTTAATCGAGATGTTAATCTTATCTATTGCTAATTTTCTTGTAGGTGCAAGGGGAATGTGGTAGGCATTAAGCGATAGACAAATCTTTTAAGAGCTGTTGCTATGAGGAGCATTCCATTCTCTTTGAATGTCTAGGACATCAAAAACGAATAACGAATTCCCATTTGAGAAAAGGTATAAGTATTGTAAAGTTCAAACAAATAACAAGCAATATCTCGGAAATGGTTCACTCGACAAAGAAAATGTATATGACATAAATTGTGTGTTTTTAAAGGGATCTACGTTTTTGCGTAGAAAAATGTTGTCTATCTCTTACGCTTTACCAGTTATGCAAAAGCCAAAAGAGGACTTTGGGGCCATTCCCAGAAAATTCAAGATATTCATCTTATTTGTCATGAAAATATTTTAAACATATGATATTTTAATAAAAATAATTAGCCATTTTTTTAGAAAATCTTAATTTTCGAAAAATGTTCCATGTAAAGGGTAGTCTTGTGTTGAAAATCTCCATGTCGCATCTTTGAGAGAACCTGAATACTGTGACGTATGCAGAGATTATAGCTCATACGTCTCTCTGGTCACCGGGATTCGAGATGGCAGTTGGAGTTGGGGTAGGGGGAACTAGGAACTTTAGGAGGGGATAAGTTGTTTGGCGTCTCTGACGCTTTAGTAGCGTTACTTGGGACAGGAGAGTGAGTGGGCAACCTTCGAGTAGCAAGGTCGTGAAACGGCCGTCTCCGTGCAAAGGCAAGCATGGCGTCCTCGCCCGGCAGACACATGGGGTAAGAAATCCATCTTTATATAATAAATTCATCAGCCATCCATTCTCTTGTTATATTAATTATGATAGAGTAGAGTTCCTTCCTTCCTTGTGAGCCATGTAGCGTCCCTTTTTGCCAGTAATTGATAATATTTTCTGTACTTTCTTCAGCTGCGTCCCTCGTCGTAGCCATGTAATAAGTTGGTTAATTTCTCGGTACCCCTTTGCAAGCGAGTCGCTCACCATCATTTTTGAGTAAATAGTAAGAAGAGGCTACGACAATACGAAGTTTGGTATTTATCCGACTTTTCATTTTTGAGTTATGTTGTTCACAGACACACAGTCCTTTTTCTAAAAATATTTTTTTTTTGGATTCAGAAGGTCTCAAAACATGTATTCCCGGTGAAATCCCGATATCGAATTTTTGGGTGGAATGCAATACTTCCCCTACTTACTATACGTAGTAGAGAAAGTAAAAACTGTAGATGATTGTATGAAGGAGCGTACACTCGTTTTAAAAAACGATGTTTACTGAAGAGTATTCAAATGTATTCAGAAAATGTCTTGTTTGTTTATTTCGCGGAAATAGGAAAGTTAGAGGTAGAGTTGAGTCAACGGTGAGGGACACCTCGCGCGCTGCGACCTCACAAATCTGTTACCCCCCAGGAGGAAGGGTGTAAAGGAACCTGAGGAGGCAACAGGTAAACTGGCCACAGAGACGCGCGGAAGTCCTTAACATTTCCAAGCTCGCAGATACGTCCCACCCCTGGAGTCGCTGAGAGAGGCGATGAACGACCCACTATTCAAGCAGCCCTCTTGTATCTATGGGGAGTATTCTTTCCGCTGAGCATGCATCCGCGCCATCTATTCGGCACCGCCATACACCACGAAACCTAGAAGTACACATTCAAATGAGAAGGAAATGATGGAAAGAAAATCGTGGTAGAGAACAACCCACTCCAGCATTCGCCTGCCGACCCCGGGGAAACCACGAAAAACCCATGGGTCAGAGTGGGGGTCACCGAGGATCGAGTCCGGGACCTTCCGAATGCGAGTCTCACACGTTACCGCAGTGCTACCTCACTCGATGAAACAGGGAAGGAATACAAGTCTATGATATGGGTAAATATTCTGGACATGCATTTGTTGATTAAGGTAATTAGTATATTGTTCATTAAGGTTAATTCGCTGTAAAACATTTAGAAATGGAGTTGTTACTATTAATTTCCTTTAGGGAGGGAAGCATTACATAATCTCCCTAAGGAGTAGTAGGTGCATACATAGTAGGTAGAGACGGTATTGCATTCCACCCAAAAATTCGATACAGAGATTTCATTGGAAATACGTGTTTTGAGACCCCTGAATAAACGAAGCCTTTTTAGAAAAAGTCCGTGTGTCTGTGAACAGCATAACTAAAAACGAAAAGCGGGATAAACATCAAACTTGCGTTTAAATTCAGTAACTTCCAAGGATACGATACGAAGATTTTCGAGAAAATTCCCCACCCCAAACTACCCTTTACATGGAAACTTTTTGCAAAATTTTGATTTTATAAAAAAATTATAAGGATTTTTTAAAAGACCATAAGATATTTATATGACAAATAAAATGTAAATCTTGAATTTTCTGGGAATATCCTGTGAAGTCCTCTTCATTCGG
This sequence comes from Deroplatys truncata, assembly GCA_030765065.1. Lineage (NCBI taxonomy): Eukaryota > Metazoa > Arthropoda > Insecta > Mantodea > Mantidae > Deroplatys > Deroplatys truncata. Next base: position 100,756,379 of record CM060980.1, read on the forward strand.
AAGGAATTTTGTATAATCTTGTATATCTGCTAAATGTTAAGCGATAGGCGAAAACGTACTACACAACAATGTAGATCTATTTAAAACACACAATTTATTTCAAATAAGTTTTTTTCTGTGGCATAAGCCATTTCTGAGATATCCGCTATTAATGATTCGAATTGTTCATTACCATTTTCATAAAGTCCTGTCAACATTCAGTTGTTTTTTTATGGTTGCATGGAAACAATATGAAATTTTAAGACCAGCATATAGTGCCCAGTTCTTAAACATTTGATTATCGCTGTCTCTTTGTATCTATAACGAAATGTGTAATGTAGCTATTTCTGCAAAGGTTTATTTGGATTAAAATGAAGTAGATAGAAAAATAAGCTTTAGTAAGGATATTTTGTGTACCCACTAGTAAACGGTAAGTCATGTGACTGTATCACTTCAGATTTTTTTAAAATTAAATGTGAAGTTTTTTCTATTTGTTTTATGTGTGCTGTCCGCAAAGCTTTTCAAATTTGCGAGTGGCGGTAAATTAAGAGGATTTAAATACTCAATTCTCTCAGTTCTGCAACCTTCATTGAGAGCATAGTGAGGAAATGGGAAAATGCAACGATATACTAAATTTAAAAATAAACTAATTACGTTTATCTGGAAAGCTAGAACTTGCATTATGGAAACAGAACGAATCAGACAACCCTGATAATTCTGACCACATTCCAGTAGGTAACTCGTTGCTGGCATTTTAGGTGCCTTCACGCTTCGGCTGCTGAATTTATTCCGGCATACGTATGCTACGAGGACTGATCAACAAAGACTGAGACTGATTTTTTTTCACAGATGTTTATTACTCCAATTCAATGTTTACATGATCTTTTTCAAAGTAGTCCCCTCCTACTTCCATGCACTTTTTATAGCGTCTCTGCCAGTCCTTGAACACGTGCTGCAGACCATTCTTTGTCAGGTCCTTGAGAATCGCCTCCCTTTTCTTGAGCATTGCTTCAGAGTTCTCAAATCGCATACCCCTAAGCTTTGCCTTTAGTGATGGGAATAAAAAAAGTCGCAGGGTACAAGATCGGGGCTATAAGGTGGATGTGGTACACAGGTAATGTTGAATCGAGCCAGAAACTGCATGACTTGATTTGCGACGTGAGGCCGTGCATTGTCATGATGAAGTCGCCACCCAGTCCGAGAAAGCTCTGGTCGTTTCTTTGCAATGTGCTTCCTCAGTGTAGCCAATACTGACGTGTATTATGCTGCTGTAACAGTAGTGTGAGGGGGAACTGCATGCTGGTAAATCTTTCCATTACAGTCAAAAAATGTGATCACCATCACTTTCCCTGCAGATGGAACAACTTTTGCCTTTTTTGGTGTTGGAAAACCTGGCGATTTCCACACTGTGCTGGCTTGTTTTCCTTCAGGATCATAATGATGCAGCCATGACTCATCACCGGTGATAATCGACTTAAAAAATGCATCCCCTCCATCAGCAAAGGGTCGCAGCACCTCACCTCCATTGTATGGTATGCGAAATGCATGTAGGGTCTACAAAATAGAACATTACTACCAACCTACCCATACGAGAGTGCTGCCGCCTACCAACATTATACATAAAAACCCGCTCTTTGCAAATACGTATGTTACAGATACGAAACTATCACGGAAGCTACAGGAAAAAATCAGTCTTTGTTGATCAGCTCTTGTATTTACATTTAAATAATACTTTACTTGTATGTAACTACGCACTTATTGATTAATCTGTAATTATTTATGGGCACAAAATGTGTCGTGAATAATGAACATGAATAGAAAATTCGTTTTTATATGAACATTATATGTTAGGCGTTACAGAATTTAATCGACAATCTTTTAGAGGTTACAGAGGGATGATACATAAACATCTTGATATAGAACACCTATGGACAAACTTTGAAGTTACATAGCGATTTTTCATTAGTTTAATCGAAATGATAAATGCAAATAAATAAAGACAAAATGGGAATGCGTAGTTAATTTGTTTTCCACAAGCGCAAAAATAGTACCATTGCGGTATTTTCAAAGTAATGCGCCTTGCCTCTTCCGAAAAATGCTCCGTTAGCAAGGGCCACTGATACCCCCACTTTCACGTGCGGAATCAAGTGTATGAGAGACAGACAACCGTTAGCTGTAGTAATAGCGCAGTCATTAGCGTGCTGGTGATGCTGGAATCAAACCCTGCACATTTTTCCCCATACAGATGAATGGCGTATGCCTGGAGTGAAACCAATTTTAAGTAAAAAGTTTAAGTACAGTTATGGGGTTATTCACGTGGAATGTTTGAACATAGCATGGTCACGATTACCTGCAAGTAGCAGCAACTCAACGGCGTACTGGCTATTATTGCTTTTGATCTGTTGTAAATAATCATGAACTCAAAACCATAAGTGTCCTATGTCTATGTGCTTGATTAATAAGCATTCCTCTAATACCTCCACTTCTAGTTGGAGAATCATATGTATCAGAGAAACAAACAACAGTTAGCTCTAGTAATATGCAGACATTAGCGACTGTTAATCTGGTGGTGTGGGGTTCTAACCCTGTAAAATCTGTTAAGTATTTGTTTTTCCAAACAGATGAGCGTACGTTTGGAGTGAACTCAATTTTAACTTCTCGCGTTCTTTCAAAGTTTAAGTGTGTATTCACATGTGTGAACATAGTGTGACCTGAAAGTCTTAACAGTAGCTTAATGGTTCGTTGTTGATTCTGATCTATTGCAAACTACTATGAACTGAAAGACATAAGGGTGTTTTATGAAAGTGCTCGCCTAATACTCCTCTGTAACCTCTGAAAGTTTGTCGGTTGAATTCTGTAACATCCTGTATATATAAATTTGTAATGGGTAGAGGAAGTCGTGTGAGTGTATCACATAAGATTTTTCTAAAAATTCTCCTTTTGGAGAGGGCGCAGGTGATGTCAAATATGATAAAATGGTATCGAAAGTTTTGATCGAACGCTACACTTCTACCTTTGGTTAGCGGTATTAATTGGGAATGCTTTCTAAACTAGGCACAGTTTCGCTGGAATATAATGCACCACAATTATTGGTTTTTGCCGTGGAAGGCGGACATGTATCATGTTTGCTCTCAGCTGCCTCGAGTTCCTTTTGGAAATGCAGATCGCACGCTACAGCGCTTGCCACATAGAAAATGCCATTACAGAGACACGGTGGTTGTGATATGAGGAGAGAAGAATGGGCGAAGCTTCTTCCCACTGTGAAATTGGCTGGTTCACAGGAGCAATGATATGAGACAGAACTGCCTTCTCGCACCCTGGATGCGTAATAAGACCTGCAACCTGCTTGATAATGTTGACTCCTCAGAAAAGCTTTCATCTAAGGCACAAACTGTTTGCTTAAGACGTATACTGGCGTGCATAAAATGTAGCCCATAATAGGACGGAGCTATTTATCTTGGCACTGAAAAAATCTAGCCCCACCCCCTACCAGATTGACCACCTCTGTTTTTCAAGTATAATTCTAGCCACCGGATTGGCAGGGTACTTTACTTCCCCCAAAATATGTCTGAATTGCCGAATGGTAACACTATAACGTAAACCCTGTATTTTCATGCTACACTATTATTTTCTTAATGCCGAGTTTCTTATTGCCGTTTAGTAGCGGCTAAAACTTTAACCTTCGTCTCCATGTCGCTGATGAAGCTCTCATATGTAAATGTTGTAGCTGTTCTTCAGTTTAACCTCACATGCAAATAATTCTTCACGGCTTCCTAGAAGATTGAATTGTTTGTAATTGGTTTCGCATTTGCTTGTGTACCATCGTAGCGAAACTCTTTCATAAAGAGTTCTTTCATCCTAACTATCCCTCCATTACACATAGATTATAAGCATCTTTCAAGTTTTGTTTGTACGTCCCTGAGTTGTTTTTAGGCCAGTCACACAGAGAACTGATACCGGCTGGATGGAGTCAAAGGTGGTTACCTGAAGGTAGAAAACTTACGAGGGAAAAGCACTGTGATGATCTAGAGGAATGGGCCATTTTTATGCAAGACAGTGTACATGTGTACATTATTTCTTTTCTGAAGCATTTGGGTCAGCTTAAAAATCACAGGCAAGGGATTGCTCTTAAACTTAATATCCTTAAACGTTATGAACAAATGTAGCATTTCGAAATATTACTTACTAATAGAACCCTCAGCTTTGCTCGCGTTATTACGCTTTATTTATTGTAGCGCGCGCTCGCTCTCTCTCTCTCTCTGTCTCTCTGTCTCTTTTCTCATTATCTTACCTCTCTCTTTCGTTTTATCCCCTCCCTCCCCTTACATTCTGTCCATCATTTCCTCACTCTCCTCTCTCTTGTCTTCTCTCCAGCTCTCTCTGTGGATTGTGCATGTCATATGGATTGGTTTTAATCGCGGTAGTGTAAGTAAACTTGCCCATAATTCGATTTACAATTATTTTAATCCTACTCTGTATACTCTTCAATAACACAAAAATCAATCCAATGATCTTAAAATGTCTTTAAATTATGCATTTTCTAATTATAGTTAATAATAATCTGTTATAAATAAAATTTATTGCAAGTCGGAATTTAAACAGCTTTTCCTGGGACGTTAACAAAAATTAAAACGCACGCATATGCTTGCAGTGTAATAAGCACAATAAGCGGTTTACGCAAGCGAATAATAGTAATGAAGACTGCCACTGTGGTGATGGTGGTTAGCATACTATCTTCCGAATCCAGAGGTTCCGGGTTCGATTCGCGGCTGGAGGATAGGAATTTTTCTTTAGCCACGATTATTCCCCATCCTCCCTAGAGCAAGTATGAATGAAAGAGTAAATGTGTGTCAGAATTTAATGTATTAGCCAAAAGTAAAACCAACCCAAATATTAAGACCATTGTAAGCGAGTGAGCATCACTGATGCTATGAGCAATTGTTCCAAAGGTAAAAGGCCGTCTTAGACATTAAATGGAACATTAAAAAATAGTAATGAAAAAAATACATCTGTTGAAAAAAAATCATTTTATCGAGATTTTGTATATAGAAAAGCTTGCTAGAAACAGTATACCTATACAGTTCTATGTAACATTTAAAAATGACTAATTTGCGAGATACGAGGGCAGTCCAGAAAGTCCCAGATGTTTTGGTCTATCGTGGCGATGAGTAGGGCTAAAGCCGCCATCTTGGCGTCAGAACGTTCCTACATTCAATACGCATCCAGCTGTGGTAGCGTGAGGACTGTGCTCTCTGTGTGAGTTGTTAAAATGTGCGCTGCAATAGAAAATCCCGTCACTTGTGAAGTGCGGTTGGCTAAAAAGAACAAACGAATTGAAATTTATCGTCAACTTTGTGATGTTTGGGCAGGGAATAATGAGTGAAAGCGAGTCAGGCAATGGTGCATTGATTTTAAAAATGGCCGTACCAATGTTCACGACGAGGATCGCAGTGGTAGGCCTAGCCTTATGACTGATGAACTGTCAATGCAAATCAATGACAAAATTCATGAAAATCGTCGTTTCACGATTACGGAACTTTCGGAACGTTTTCCCCCAAATTTCAACAAGTGTTTGAAATCGCAGGCGGCAGATTTCTACAGAGAGGGTATTGAAAAACTTGTGCCACGGTATAAATACCTCAATTTGAATTGCGATTGTGTAGAAAAATAGCTTAGGACTGTACCTTTCAAATGTAGATAATAAACGTTGATATTTGCATTTTGTTAGTTGTTTATTTCAAAACGTCTGGGACTTTCTGTATTACCCTCGTATTTTAACTTAGTTTCCGTCATAAGGCCTCCTCACTTCCTGTTGCGGTACGTAATTAAGATGCCATATAGCCTCTCTTCTAAGTGGGACCTAAGGTACATAAAGTTTCATTGTAATGGTTGGGCCATTCTTGCACGAAAGATAACGTACACAATCGGTCATGCACACACATACAAACAATTTAAAAATGATATTTTTGGATTCTAAGTGACATCTGTTCACCCAAAATCGAAAGTTACCAAAAAGTTTGGTTGTGGATTTATTATGTGTACAGGTTATCGTCGCGCTGTTAGGTTAATAATCATAACCTATTGGTAGAGAGGTTAAACGGAGGGGAACACCCCCGCGGCTACGAACTACACGATTTACGCATTTTAAATATAGTGACGCAGCGGATATGGCCCAAGGTTATCGGGAGGCCGGCGCCGGCAGTTAGAGGTGTAAACAAAGTTAAGTAGCGCTCTCGCCCAGCGTAAACACCATAAGCGCTATCACCAATTAACCAGAATCTTCTGGAAGTTTCCCTATTTTTCCGCATCTCGGACGTTCTGCAACTCTGTGGAAGATTTCGGCTGGTATATAAGCAAGATTCTCGCTAGTGAGTTAGTGAGCACGTTTCTGCTACGAGATCAAGAGCTGTTCTACAAGCGCGTTTATGATGACAGTGCAACGTACAGCGAGTGCCACTGCGGTAGATTAAGGACGTCTTGTGTTTGATTCTCTAAGGAGTAAAGTGAACTGAAGAAAGGCTGTTTTGCGCATATTTCACTACGCGGCTACATCACGAGGAAAGGTGAAGTGACGGAAAATTGAAGTAGTTCACATTTGTGAAGTGACGTTGTGAATTAAGTAAAGTCATATTGAAATTTGAACTAGATCAAAACAGTGGAGTGACAGAGAGAACTTATTGAAGTGACGGTGAAAACTGGGCAAAGTTACATTATCATTATTCATTTATTTCCTTTATCTCCTCATAAAATGTTCTATCTTTTGTCTTCTTACATTTCCTCAATTAGTTTCTACGGAATACAATAAAAGGAATATAAGTTGAGGTAAACCATGGTAAACAAAAATACTACAGTGTTGTGTTTTATTTTGTTTCATTTATTGTCTGAAGTTGCACATGAATTAAAGAAGAAAACATTAGAGTATTGTTTCTTTCCCGTTGTGGCATTGATATTGATTGAAAGTTAAAGAAAGGATTATGTTGAATTCTGAACAGTGAGTAGAACTAGTACTGCTTTGTGTGGATAGCCTTAGAACAAGAGAAGCTACTGACAAATTTCATCGTCGTCATCGTGACATTTCAAATCGATCATACCAAAATGTAGCAAAATATTACATAAAGTCAAAACCGCTTTCAGTCTACTCGACAACAAACGAATTGGTCATCCAAAATCTGCTACTGCCAAATAGAAAATTGAATGTGATTGCAAAGATGATGGCCAGCCCTAAAAGTTCAGGGCTTTATGCGACTCGAGAAAGGGCCACCGGTAGAGAATCAGTTCGCAGAATTTTAAAATGAGCATGTTTTCACCCCTAAAACTTAACAGCATTTATACAGAATGAAAGAAGAGGATGAATCAAGAGACGAACATATTGCAATTGGATCGCATATTGTTTACATCTGATCGACTGTTCCTTGAACAGCACGCTCATACACAAAATGCATGATACTGGTCCAGAGAAAACCCACATGGATGCGTGAAGCAATAGTCCTGGTACTCCAAAGTTATGGTGTGGTGAGGAATGTGAGACTACATTTCTTTGATGCAAATGTAAACCAATATACAATTGCTAAATAACACTGAAATACAGTTCCTGTATGATTTTCCACTAAATCAATGGTTAAGAATGTGGTTTCAACAATGGAGTAGCTTAATCTTTACTTATTTGCCTCACGTTTAGGTGCCGATTTGAAGGAGGAGTTGTATTGTAGTTCCACTGTTGGGGAGCCAAAATTGATGAAGTAACTGCCCCACGTATTGTACAAAGTTTCTGGTGCCTTCGCTCCAACGTTTAGAAATCAACTTTGTATTTTAATGTTTCTTTAAATATTACATATATATATATATTTATGTTTGCCTCGACTGCGTCAGTATTAATTTGCAGAAACGTGTATCTCTTAGCAGGGGGTGACGCGGCTAAAAAGTCTAGGCTTACACAAATTATAATCTTTACTTCACTCCTTTTATTAATCCTTCACACGATTAAATAACACTTCACTAATATAGAGAGACGTGAGATTATTTATTTATTACTTGCACCTTTTAAAACGTAAACTTTATAATATTCTCGCCGTAATGAATTTTATATACCTCACACTGAATAGGTACTGAACGAAAGAACTGCTCAGGTACGTTGCCTTCTAGCGACTGGCGTTTACCTCTTAAATTTGTAAATTTCTCTATTTCAAGTCTCTGATTGGCTAATTTTACTCCAATAGAATACTTTTATTTAACTTTCAGCTTTTCTGGTTTTTGATTGGCTATTTATAAACTGTTTTAAACATTACATTATAGTTCCAAGAATTATTAGTAGTATTATTAAACTTTCTAAATTCATTATTGCCTCAAGGTTACCTCATTGTTAGCAACTTTCGGCTTCTATTCTCACAGCTTCTACATTATTAATTTACGTAATACATTCACATAACATTATTATACATGTTCATAATAGTATAAAGATTAATAAAATGACTGTTACATACATTTTATATATTATATTATACACATGTTGCATTTAGGCGGACTGTTATTATTTTATATTATATAATTAGAGTGAAATCATTTAAGTGTTAAAAATACTGCCTCAAATTGCCCCCTTTTAGAAATATTTAAAAATTGTTCTTTTTGTTTTGTTCTTATAATTTTTTAAATACTTTCTGAAAGTCTCCTGAAAGAAAGAAACAAACATAACCTTTTTATTTATAATGCTTGCTATTTCTCACTGTCACTATTTATTTAACACTCACTGATTTTCACTACACTCGTAATAGCAGAATACTTCATATTTGTTCTGCCTTATGTTCGACACATTAAGGTCAACGACCTGGTGTAAGGTCAATAATCCGATGTTCAATGACCTGGGTAAAGTTTGTTTATTCACTAACACAGCCACTATTAAGAATTTTATTTGCTAGACATTTAATACTTAATTAGGCATATTAACACTTGTTACCCTTTCTTTACAACTTGTTTCTTAAGCATTTTGATGCAGTAATTTGTATCACAAATTACTTAAATGTAAAGAATGATTGTAATATGAATATGCATTTTTATGTGACATTGATTTGAGATGTATATTGATTGTAATTATTGTTGAGAAGTGGGTTTATACTGCCTTACTGAAACTGACAATAATAGCGTGCAATAATACAGCGAGGGGGTGAGCTGTTTATCATTATTAGAGACGAGGAAGTTACGTAATGTTGGCGCGTTTTTCTTAGAATTTGCTGGAACATTATAGCTAGAGCATATGTATTCATAATTTTCATTGGATATAAAAATAGACGCTAATGTTGGCGCGTTTTATTAGCCAATAGCAGTTCAGTTATAATCTTTAGGCATATCGGGGTGTAGGAGTATAAATAGGGCTAGGTTAGAGGTAAAGTCCTTCAGTCCGTTAGTTCATCGAAAATATTTGTACGTTACACGTAGCCTTCAGTCCAGCAGAGTTATGAAAAATCTCAAGTGTTGTGAAGATAATTACACAGAAAGTTGAAGTACTCGAATTAAGAATGATCAGTAATGAAGTTATTATAACAGTTTCAGTTTGGCGAGTGTCAAGATCAATGTGTAAATGTGATAGTGAATGTGTTCGACAATAAAAAGTGTAAAACAAATTCCCTCATCAGTGTTATCTTTGGTTAAAAGATTCCTTTCCGTTTACACAATCTGTATAAAGAGATGTGCTCGACCAAAAAGATCATAGCTAGCCGGAGGACAGTAAACCAAAATTAAATAAAATAACAGTAGCATTCTTTCAAACAAACACTAATACGACCGCAAATTGCTAACACCAGATGGAGCTAACAAACCTAACAAAGAATCACGTCACAAAATGGCTTCACCACGTTGAGTAAACACAAATACAAACAACAACATTAATAATACCATCGCAAATTGGCTTCCAAAACGTGGGGCTCAACAAATAAATATAACAGAAGTATACCACTTCAATTTTTATATTTCTTACAATTTATAACAATTTATATCTTATACATTATAAATGCAGTTGCTATTCAGATTTATGTTTTTCTCACTAACAATGGATTTTCTTCTGTTACATCCTTTCATCTAAACTCTCTTTTGTTATATTGGCAATTTGTTACATTTAATAAAGATATTTTAAATAGTACTTTACATTATTTAAATGGTTTTTTGCTTATTATATTGTAATTATTAAATATTCATTTCTAATATTACGTAAGGTTATAATTATAAATTTTGAGTTACATTGTTTTCCCCTTTTATGTTCCAGAAACTTTATTTTCTTTTTCTTCTTGTCCCACAGATTGTTTACATTTATACGGCTTCAACATTTGTTTGTGGAATCTTCCAATTACTTTATTTATTTTATTGTTCCTAGATTCGTATGTATCTGTTCCAAATATATTTATTATTTCATAAGGACCATGATAGCTCACAAACATCTACAATATTCCTTATGAAGTTTATTTGACAACCTCTTGTTCTTCACTGGCACTTGGTCTCCTATCTTTACTTTCCAAACTCTTGTTTTTCTTTCTTCATGTTTTTGTTTTCTCTTCAGGGCCTTTGCTTGTATTTTTGAAAATGCTAATTTAAAAATTTCCTCTTTTTCTGAAAATTTAACTGATTGGTCTTCAATAACTTCTGGTACATTATGGCTCAAGGTATTGTATAATTTTCCATGATGAAGTTCTATTGGTTTAAATCCTGTTACTGTATTTATGGATTGCTTAAGTAGACTTTGAATAATATTGATATATGAGTACTAACTGCTCTGCTTGTTATGACACACTACACATAGATAATTTGAAATTTCTTATATCTCTCTCCATTGGATTGGCATTAGGTCTATATCTTGATGAGAAATATTGTCTGACTTCCAAATCTTTGATTCCATTCATAAATTTGGAACTGGTAAACACTGATGCATTATCACAAAGTATGGCCCGAACTATTCCTTCCTCTGGGAAATATGATGTTGTTAATTTGTTTAAACATTCTGTGCTGGTTGCATTCTTGAGTGCATATATTCGTACATATTTGCTAAATACGTCATAGCATACAAACAAAAATTTGTACCCAAGTGTATTTACAGGCATTGGACCATGCAAAGCTAAACTTAATAAACATCCTGGTTTATCTCTAAGTACTGAGTTTGTTGTATATTCATAAGCTATATTCATTTTGTTTTGCTTTTTGACAAAGATCTCAACATGATATGTATTTGCTTACTTTATGTCCTAGTTTAGAGATATATAAATTTTCCAAAACAGTTAGGGTTGTCTTTTCTGTACCTGCATGTATTAATCCTAAATGAAATTGTTCTATTACTTCTAATTCCATACTTGTTGGAATATATGTCTTCCACCTCCTTATCTCTTTCCATGTTTCTTACATAATATACCATTTTTAACAGCAATTGTACTATTCTTTGCTTCTTCTATCTTTGGAGATTTTTCTTTCAAACTTGCTAGTTTAATGTCTTTATCTTGCTCTTCTTTAATATTTTTAAATTAATGCATTAATTCTTTCTTCATTGGAATGTCTATCGTAAGCACATTAATTTCATATTGTTGTCTATAACAGCTGTCAGGAAATTGTTTGCTGTGGTTGATTCTTGATATTAAATCACTGAATGTATTTTGTTTGCCTGGAATATGTATAATTTCTACATCAAATTTCATTATAGCGAGAATCATTCTAGCTAACTTGCCACTATATAACCTACATTTCTGAATGAAAGTCAAGCTAATATGATCTGTATATATTTTCACTTTCTTCTGAAATATATATGTCTTAAATTTAAGTAATGAAAAAATATAGTGCTCCAATTTCTAGCATTGTTACTGATGCATTTCTTTCAATATTGGTTAAGCCACGTGAAGCAGTACTTATTACCTGAAATGTGTTCTCATGTTCTCTTTGCCTTAGTATTCCTGCATATCCCTGACAAGATGCATCCACATACAACTCATAATCTAATTCATCTCTTGGACGTTCCAGCAGAATTGCATTTGCAAACAACTTTCTTACATTTTCAAACCATTTTTGTAGCTCTGCTGTCCACTTCCATTTATTTGTTTTCTTTAGAAGTTGTCTTAAAGGCTTTACTTCTACAGCATATCTTGGTAAAAATTTACTTTCATAATTCCAAATTCCAAATAAGCATTGTAGCTGTCGAATATTTTTAGGTGGTGGTATTTCTAATATGACTTCTATTCTTTCTTCATCTGCTCGAATGCCTGCTTCATTTATTACATATCCTAGGAATTTTATTACATATCCTAGGAATTTTATTTCACCTACACAGAATTTTTACTTTTTTATATTTACGGTCATGTCATGTTCATGTAGTTTAAATACATAGTTTGCATTCTCTAAATGTTCCTCAAAGGTTTGGCTCCTTATTAGAAAATCATCAGTGTATCTGATTAAGAAATCACCTGCTGTATTACCAAAAATACTATGTATTACTCTCAGGAATCCACTATCACTATTCTTTAATCCCTATGGGTTTACATAATACCTATTGCAATCCAAACCTTGAAAGCCTGTATAATCACACGTACTTTTGGATCTAGATCGACTTGCCAAAATGAAGCTGTAAGACCTATAGAAGAAATATATTTGCCACGTGATAATTTTGCAATCGTTTGTTGTATACTTTCATTTTGAAAGTGGTCTGATAGCATGAAATTATTTAAATATCTTCCATATATAGTGATTATTAAACTATTACCTTTCTTTACCTCCAACAAACACTGTTTATATATTGTGAATTGCTAAGCTCCATGATGTTATTTTCCAGCATACTGGCTATTAATTTTTACTTTCTGTACTACGTATAGTAAGTAGGGGAAGTATTGCATTCCACCCAAAAATTCGATACCGAGATTTCACCGGAAATTCATGTTTTGAGACCACCTGAATCCAAAAAAAGCATTTTTGGAAACATGTCCGTGTGTGTGTCTGTGTGTGTGTCTGTGTGTGTGTGTGTCTGTGTGTGTGTGTGTGTCTGTGAACAGCATAACTCAAAAACGAACAGTCGGATAAACACCAAACTTGGTATTTAGGTTCAGTATCTTCCAGAGATGCGACACGAAGGTTTTCAAGAAAATCCCCCCACCCCAGACTACCCTTTACATGGAAGATTTTTCGAAAATTTTAATTTTCTCAAAAATGGCTCTAACGATTTTGATTAAAATACCATATGTTTAAGATAATGTCATGAGAAATGAAATGTATATCTCGAATTTTCTGGGAATGTCTCCAAAAGTATTCTTCATTGTGAACGACTTTTGCATAACTGGTAAACCATAAGAGATAGACAAAATTTTACTACACAAAAAATGTAGATCTCGTTAAAATACACAACTTATGTCATATACATTACTGTTGTTGAGTGAACCATTTTCGAGATATTGCTTGTTATTCCCTTAAATTTTCCAATACTTATACTTTTTCTCAAATTCGTTATTCATTTTTTTATGTCCTGGACTTGCAAAGAGAATGGAATGCGCCGCATAGCAACCAGCGTTAAAATATTTGACCATCGCTTAAAAGCTACCATATTCCCCTTGCATCTACAAGAAAATTACCAATAAGATTGACATCTCGATTAACATGAAGCATATGGAGAATAGGCGTTTGTAAAAATAGATTGTACAAGAGTAGAGAAAGTCATGTGAGTGTAACACATCAGATTTTTTAGCTTCATTTCTTAGGTTTACTGGTAGGTTATTATATTTTCTTCTGAATTTTGGTACATTTTCTACTGTGAATGTGTGAATATATGATTACACCATACTGGAATTTCATTGAATACATGCTTATTGTCTTCTAATACCTTTTTCATTATTATCTTTTCACGGTCAGTCAGTATTGTATTTTCCTGTCTTCTATCTCTGTTGTATAGCTATTTTCTACTTGTTCTAACATATTTTCTTCAGCCATCGGTTTCTTTGTATAAGGGTACCCCTTGGTAAGGTCAGTTTTCTGTTTTCTAAGTTAAAGGTCAATAACCTTTCATTATTTTCCCTGCTTGCTTGGACATTTACTATTTAAATGAAGCATTCTTCTTCATATACTGCATTTTCTTGTTCCATTCTTTGCAATCTACATACCTTATCTTTTATAAAAGGCACGTAAATATTCTTTTCTTCTTTATTTAATATGTCTGTCCTTAAAATCAACTATCACAAAGAACTCTATTAATACATCACATCCAATTATAACTTCACATATTAAGTTTGGAACTATTCAAAGCATCACCTCCAATGTAATATATGCTATTTGTATAGGTATCAATGCTTGAGATGTGATAGTTTGGGTCATTGTAGCTATGGCTACCTTACATATTACATTGCTTATTGGGGCTATCATGAGTTGTATCCCTTCATTTAACAGTTGTTCATAAAATTTCTTTGAACAGATAGAGCTTGATGATCCTGAATCTATTGCAACATTTACTTCCCTTCCTGCTATAATAGTTTGTGTATACGGTGATTCATATTTGTTTTAAAAATTTATTTTAAGTATATTTTGTATTTTTTTCTGTTGGTTTAACAGTATGCTATTCTTTTCGTTTATTTTATTATGCTTTGTGAGGAGATTTTAATTTAGCATCTATATTTAAGTTAAGTGAAGAAAATTGAATAACAGTTTATACCATTCCCTGTGTTTGTATTTAGACGGTAACAGTCAAAGTGTGTAGATATTTTATTCTTGCCATTTAGAGCAGAAGGTACTGTATTACCAGAATCTACGTAAGGCAATACATAATTTAGTTTTCCTGGTGAGTATTTTCAGTATTTATAGGATTGCCATTTCGTACCGCAGTTACTATTATTTCATTATCATTAATATTTGTGTATGAGCCACGCCCCCTATCTCTTGTTCTCCCTCTGTAATTACTATGTCCTCCACCTGTATATTCTTCTGTATGACTTTTGCTTGTTTAACTATAGTTGTGGAAGTTTCCCGTTTTGCATACTTCCCCTATGCTGAAATCTATTCTAGGTGAAGTAGAATCCTGCTGATTCATTCTTTCCATTCTCACGTAATTTATGTGTTCTTGTCTCCCTTGTTGTCTTGAATCTCTGATATTTTGTGTGTTGTAGTTGAATCCGTTTTGGGCCTTAAATTCATTATTTCTCCTATTTTCATGGTGCTAACGTGTATTGTAAGGCATATCATTACGCCTTTCGCGCCTGATTTGGCTGTCTGGTCTGTGTGAACTCCAAATTTCATTACCATTACTATTTCCTTGCTGTTCTAATGATAATATTACTCTGTCATTTCATGAATAGTTTTGGGTCTTGCAATTAAGATGTAGTTTTGTATGTGTAGAGGGTAGTGTCTGGTAATTAAACTAATAAAATCTTCCTCATGTATGGCTGGAGTTAAATATCTGATATATCCTGCACATTTTATAAGATAATCTGCCATTGATAAGTTATCATCTCTATTGTACTGTGAATAACTTAGGCTTGCCCTAATCTTATGTTACACAGTGGTATTCCAAAATTTATTCATAAATAAAACTCTAAATGTTTCAAATTCATTTTACTTTCTGCTAGTATATTAACCATTCTAAGGTATTTTTATCCAAACATTTCCTAACAAGTATCATTTTTAATGCTTCAGGCACATTCTTCAATTTAAAATATTCTACTAGATCATTAATAAATTGTACTGCACTTGAAGCATTAAAATAAGGTAATGGTAATTCATTAAGCACAGAATGATAGTTTGACATTTGATTTGTTACATGCACATGTGCGTCATCATTATGGTTTTGTGTTTGAGAGGCTGATGCTATGGAAACAGCAGTAGCGTCTCTTGTATTATTAGTTAACAACTTCATTCTGCACTTGTATTATTGCCATGCATTTGATTAGTATTTACAGAATTAGTTACATTTGCATTTACCTTTAGTACAATGGTACTTAGATTTTTAAAACTATTTCTAAGTTTATCTATTTATTTGCTACTTCCCTGTACTTTATCTTTAATTACATCTATCATTGACATTACTTGTCTTTGCCCTGTTATTGCTTCTGCATTTGTTTTTACCATTTCATGCATTTTATTTATTTCCCCTGTTAAATCTATTTGTACTTGCACAAGATCTGCATTTGTATTTTCTACCATTGTTTTTAATTCTTCACTCTGTTTATGTAACTTATTGCAAATACCCTGTTTAGTATTAGTAAGTTTCAACTCCATTTTAGATATCTTTTTATCAATACGATTTGACAATTTCTGTTCCAGTTGCTTAAAACCTTTATTTAACTTTAAATCTATATCATTTTGAAGTGCTTTAGAAGATTGTTCTATTTTAATTTCTAACCTCCTACTTTCAGCTTTACTTTCTTTCATACAATTTTCTATTTGCTTAGCTAGATCATTTTTGATACCAGATAGCTCTTTATTAGTTTCAGTTAACATTTACTTAACTCCGTACTAGTTTCATTTAGCTTATTATTAGTTTCATGACTAGTTTCTTGAAGTTTATTTAAATCTGTTCTCAACTATGTACTAGTTTCAATTAACTTATTGTTAGTTTCAGTTATCTTATTATTAGTTTCAGTTATCTTATTACTTAAGTCATTTATTGCTTTTAGAATGCACATAATATTTTGTTGTGATAAGTTTTCTTGCTCTTTTTGGCTAGATGTGTGAGTGTTTCTTTCTTTTGTTGTTCCCTGCACTAACATATGTAAAGGTGATTTATCTTGCATACTACTGCTATCTCTTTCCATGCCAACCTGTGCATTTACAGATAACTGTTCTTCTACATCTAACCTATTTGTTTCCTCTAGCCCTGATTGTAAATTTACATTGTAATCTGTACTGGCTGACCTATCCTCTCCTCCTTCCACATTTTCATTGTTTTCTGTTTCCATTTTATTTTATATGTTTTCTTTTGTTATATTTTGTTTGGAATTGCTGAATTTTAATTTACCACTTCTTAACAGCATAAAATTATCTTAATAACAATATATATTTTCTTAAGTATCTTGACAATTATATACATATAAAGTATTGGAATTTTCTGACCTTTTGTTCTGGCTGTGTTAGTAAACCTTTTTATTCTGGTGTTCCCTCGTAGATTGTAGTTGAATTGTTGACTACGTGCCCCGTATTCCTGAAAGAATTTTTGCTGTCCTTGAATGATGATGATTTTGAAGTTCTCTGGAGTTCTCTGAAGTGAAGTCTTGTAGTTTCGTCGATTCTGGTAGTTCTATGATGTTCGTTGATCTCTTCTTTTCAGCTAATCTCGCCTATTCTGGCCCCACGTTTCGGCGCCAATTTGGAGTAGTTTAATATTTACGTTATTTGCCTCACGTTTAGGTGCCAATTTGAAGGAGGAGTTGTATTGTAGTTCCACTGTTGGGGAGCCAAACTTGATAAAGTAACTGCCACACGTATGGCACAAAGTTTCCGGTGGCCTTCGCCCCAACGTTTAGGAATCAACTTTATATTTTAATGTTTCTTTAAATATTACATATATATTTATGGTTGCCACGGCTGCGTCAGTATTAATTTGTAGAAATGTGTATCTCTTAGCAGGGGGTGATGCGGCTAAAGAATGTAGGCTTACACAAATTATAATCCTTACTTTACTCCTTTTATTAATCCTTCACACGATTAAATAACACTTCACTGATATAGAGAGACGTGAGATTATTTATTAATCACTTGCACCTTTTAACACGTAAACTTTATAATATTCTCGCCGTAATGAATTTTATATGCCTCACACTGAATACGTACCGAGCGAACGAACTGCTCAGGTACGTTGCCTTCTAGCGACTGGCGTTTGCCTCTTAAATTTGTAAATTTCTCTATTTGAAGTCTCTGATTGGCTAATTTTACTCCAATAGAATAATTTTATTTAACTTTCAGCTTTTCTGGTTGTTGATTGGCTATTTATAAACTGTTTTAAATATTACATTATTGTTCCAAGAATTATTAGTAGTATTATTAAACTTTCCATATTCATTATTGCCTCAAGGTTGTCTCATTGTTAACAACTTTCGGCTTCTATTTTCACAGCCCCTACATTATTAAATTACGTAATACGTTCACATAACATTATTATACATGTACATAATAATATAAACATTAATACAATGCCTGTTACATACATTTTGTATATTAGATTATACACATATTGCTTTTAGGCGGGCTGTTATTATTTTATATTATATGATTAGAGTGAAATCATTTAAGTGTTAAAAATACTGCCTCAACAAGACGAGACCACGGTGCTTAATGTTGTGACGGTGCTCCAGGCATTAAATGTTTGGTGTGCACTGGATTATAGAAGGTGGACTTTAGCCATGGCCTTTACGGTCACCGCACCCTTGATTGTTTTCTTTGGTAGCATGTAAAGCAGAATCTTTTTCAGATAGATCCAACATCTATAGATGTTATTCAACACATCCTACCTACAACACTTTTAAACATGGCAGAAAAATCAGGTTAGAGCCAAGTAAAAAGAGCTCATTGTGTAACAATAATAATAATAATATGTAATAATAGAGTAATAATAAATTTATCAACCATGTTTGTCATAAACTACCTGAAGCACTGTTGCTTACTGTGGTATGTTTCACAACTAAATCATCTCGTATAAAGATATGATGTGTCATGTGTTTCCCATTTGTAAACTGATTTCTGTGCCGCACTGTACATACTGTGTTTTACTGTACATGTGAATTTCTCTTTGGTAGAGAAAGTCGTTTGAATGCATCACATCAGACTTTTAATATATCCAACAATGGCATACAGGCCTCGCTTGTACTATTCCTGTGGGCATGCCGTGTTATATAAATATCTGTATAACCCTTGTAGTAATTCAAAAGTTGAAAAATAGTCCTAGCTTCCTCCCCAACTTGGGATGACATTAGTATTACACCGATGTTCGTTGCTTCAGAACGATCAAGTCCTCCTGTTGGTCAACCTGCTACAAATTATGAAGTTTTTCGGGCGTTATGATGAGAGTATTGGGAAGTTTGTTCATTGTGTCTGCTCCGACCGTTGGTTTGGTTGTACAACAAACCTACAGACATTACAGTCTGTTGGGTGGGTTGAACTGTTGGCTTCAGGATAGCTGTTATACATGCTAACCTAAGTTGTTTAACACAAATGCAAAATTGCAAGGAACTTTTCACTTACAGTTAATAAAAGAATTATTCACAACAAAGAATTGTTGAGTCATAGTTTGAAGGATCAGCTAATTTCGCCAAGTAGGCAATGAAGAATCAGCAATGATATGTGTGATTATTTCCACAATAAAAAAGTGATTAGTGAGCAAAATTTTGCAGCAGTAAGAAACAAAATGTATACTCACAAAACCAAAAAGGTAGACTAAAATCTTAAAATTTAATTATCATATGTTATTATGTTTCTTGTTTGTAATAGTAAGACACTGGAGGCGAAAAAGGCAGAATACATTGGACAAGTTGGGTTGGCAGAAAACGCTGTTACCAAACACACGAACATTCAAACGGCCACAGAAAATACCATCTTCCAAAATTCTGATACGGTATGTATTTTGGGTGGCATTATTTTGTATAAAATGAGTAATTCCTTTATGTGCTAAAACAGGAAAGGTGTATGAGAAGTAATTAATTACATTCCATGGTCAGGTGTTTTCGAAGCCACTGTTCATTTCTGTTCAGCTCTAGATAAGAGTAAAACTAGAGCCATTTACAGGCAAAACTAAGGGTATAATAGCGTCTGATAAAGGGCATCCTAAGTTGAATATGTGTTATAAACATTTCCAGTAGTTTCTCTCCCCAGTTTAAAATGTTAATCTCATGGGGTGCAGCTCCTTAAAATGTGACGTCATCCACTCTTGTTGCTGATCCTTTCCACCCCAGTAAGATAAGACGCACTTACCAGCTTGCGATATAATATTAAGAGAAATGAGTAATGGATTTAACTTTATAGTAGAGGCAGTTGGCGATAGTTTTTAATGGCAGGCAGGTGTCTGCTTGTTGTTTTGAAAATTGGTTAAAAAGGAGCTAAATGTTAATGTAACTTAAAGAAGTTTCCCAGACCGGTGAATTGTAACTACATTTATATGTCCAGTGCGGTGAAGTTTTATCTTGGTCAGTTAGCCCAGCTTTCATAGTTCCTGCATCTCTCCTTTGTCTCTTTTCTGTGTCTTTTTATGAGGTGTGAGCTGCTGCCTCAGTTTCACAACTGTCAAGTAACTGTTTTAAACACCTAATAACAATCGTCACTCAGGTAACCTCTCGATGGCCGTACTTCATTGTCGTGCATAAAAATTGGTCCATTTGCCTAGACTGCCATAGTATTTTTCCCTCTGTAAGTGTCCACCTTCAGGTTTGACACCACCCAGCCGGTATCAGTTCCCTATGTGACTGGCCTGAAAAACTATTTATGAACATACAAACGAACCAGGTAACAATGCATATAATGTATGTGAAATGGAAGGGTAGTTCTGATACCACCTCTATGAAGGAGTTTTGCTACGATTGGTACACAGGGAAAGGCAAACCAATTACAAATAATTTGGCCTCCTAGAGAAAGAATTATTTGCATGTGTGGTTAAACTGAACGACAGCTTAGACGTTTATCTATTTGGCAGCTTTCATCAGCGACATGGAGACGAAGGTTAAGTTGTTGCCACTACTAAACGGCAATAAGAAAATGGCAGTGTAGCATACAAATATAAAGTTTAAGTTGTAATGTTACCCTTCGGTAGTTCGGCCATACTTTGGGGGAGATAAAGCATCCTGCCAATCCAGTGGCTAGAATTATGCTCTTAAAACAGAGATGGTCTCGCTGGTAGGGGACGGGGCTAGATTTTGTCCGTACAAACATAAACAGTTCCATTCCATTATGGGCCACGTTTTATGCCCGCCAGTATACATCTTCTCTAGCATAACAAACGCCAAATAATGTATTATTAATTTTCCGTGTAATGCGTAGTTTGTAAAATACCTATGTTGCATAATGATTATTTGCATAAAGAGTATTTACAAATTGCAAGTAAAATTACTATTACAAGCTTTTATTTTGAAATTACTTAATACAAAAAATTAATTGCGAATGCTATTAATCATATATTAGAAATAGTTAAAAATTGCATACTTACGAATGCATTAATGTTAACGCAAAAATTCTACTTTTTCATAAAATAAAGTTTGGTGAGGGTAAATACCAATTAATATTGATAGGCTTGATTTACATCTTATTTCTATTGATATTTTGTCCACAATTTCGATGTTTTTGTATGAATGTTGTGATATATCATATCAGGCCTGATATTCTTAAGTTTTTTGTCAAAGTCGTCATTTGGTTTCTCATGTGAAGCTTTAAGTAACGCAAATGAAACCCTGGGTTAGGTATGCAAGTTGCAAAAGAAATATTGCCTATTTTTGTGTTTAAGAAGAAACATACAAAGGGAAGGCAGAACATGTACAAACAGTACACTAACTTTACTTTTAGGTAACTTGGAGGAATACCGTACCTTAAAATTAACCTCCCAGTTGGAAAGGTAGAGACAGACAGAAAAAGCCATGGTGTTGAGTATTCGTCTATCTCTTATGGTTTAACAGTTATACAAATTATACAAAATACATTCCGAATGAAGTGTACTTAACATTCAATAAATACATTTTATTAAGCAGGCAAATATCGTAAACATATAGCATTGTAATAAAAATCGTTAGAGCTATTTTTGAGAAAATAAAAAATAACAGATAATGTTCCGTGTGAGGGTAGTTTGAAGTGAGGTTATTTCGTTGAAAATCATGTTAAATCTTCACCTGATGTTAAACTTAATTAGTAAGTTCGTTCAAATTACTATTAGACTTTTCACTTCTGATTATGCTGTTCACAAGAAGACGTTTATAAAAAAAAGTATATGGATTTAAGGGTCCTCAAAACGAATATTTCCAATTAAATCTAGAAATGGAATTTTTGGGTGGAATGTGAAACTTCCTCTGCTTACTCTATGTGTTTGCAGGACAAAACATCACATTTTATTTGCCTATTATTACAAAATTACCTTGTACATAGACATTAAGCTGCCTTAAGTACAGCAAGATCAATTGCGGAGATACTTTGCACAAACAGGGTGCTTTGTTTATTTCATTTTTTTTGCCTGCGTCTATTTTATTCTTCATTTTCATTAGATTAATTTTGATTCTGCAACATTAATAAAGCACTGAATTTGTATACTCATAAGTAAATTTATTGCTTAGTAACGTTGTTAATGAACACGAGATCCATCTCTTGTGACATCGCATCTCTCAACTGTTCCGTGAACATTCAGTTGAACCCTATCTTGCTAGTAGCACCCTTCTTGTTTGTAGACAAAGATGATATTATCGTTGGAACGTTTTGGATAAAAACAACCATAAAGTTTGAAACGCACACAGATATTCTATCAGAGAAGGGACATGAAGCTTTGCTTTACCTTATACGAGGTGTACATAGTCTCTCTGATAGATAATCCAGCCGTGTGTAGTTACGTGATGGAAGGTTTTGCCGTCACAGATTGTCGAGTGCCGAGCTAATGCTATGCTCTTATCCCGACATTCTGTTGGCCATGCAACAGCGACACAAGTACTAACCGGTGCTACATTTCATTGGAAACGTGCAAAACCAGCAACGCCCACAACTCTGCTCCAATTACTGCATTAAATGAGGAAACTCTGCTTTCTCTTCCCTCTCTGGGCCCAAATGACCTAGCTGTCGACGGGCCCTTAAACTCCACACCACCGCCACCACAACGTCTTCCCTCTCTTCCTTCCTCTCCCATCTCTCTCCCTTTCTCAATTCTCTTCCTATACCCTCTCTGTTCCTATTCCTCCCTCTTGATTTCCCCTCTCACTGTGCAACGTCAACGTCATGCGATATATTGAAAACCGGTAATAAAGCCTGTTATGCCTGTTATGTGCTCTATGCTCCCAGTAATCAGAAAAAAACAACAAAAAATCCGGAATTAATTATAAAACTGGAAAGTTGAATAAGAATTTAAAAAGTAATGCCATGGCTAAGCATCAAACCATGGATCTTCAGCTCTCCCTGTCGATGCTCTTACCACTTCATCTAACATAACCAGATACCCACGAGCAATGAACTTCTCATCTGATTAAGTATCCTGGTGATCTCAAAAATATTAGAGATATCATATTCACTTTTGCAGGTGCTTTACGTTTCCGAGCTTTACACTTAAACCCTATTATGATTCATTGTGTGTGTAGGTATTAATTTGGAAAGTTGAAAGAACTAAGTGAAATGTATCAGCAAAGTAGCTACGTTTGGCATATGAACAGTCATTTGCAGCAACTTTTTTAAATGCGATTTGCCGCTATGTAGTTTTTTCTAAGTGAAAAATTCAATGCCATAGCCGAGATTTGAACCATGGGTCTTTGGCTTGCCGTGCCGCTGCTCTAACCAACTGAGCCTACCATAGCAGCATGACGGCACAACATTAAATTCTCCCAACTACCTCACATTTTTTCCGGTAAACCACAAAGAGTTCTCAAACCTATTTTGAGATAACATACCCCAATGGCGACCCTAGAGTGTCGTAAAGTACTAGAACTTCTGGGCTTCATAGCTAACCACTATTATGTAGGTCAATGGTAATTAATTGATCTTTCACCCAGCTGTGTATAATCCAAAGTTTGAAAGATAATCAGACTGAAGAAAATTCGTATTTTCATGTTGCCATGATAGCTCAATTGGTTAGAGCAGCGGCACGGTAAACCGAAGATCCGTGGTTCAAATTCCATGTAAGACATTGAAGTTTTCAATCCGATTCTAAGTTTCCAACTTTGGCCTACACGCCATGTCTGAGAGAACAATTAGTTATCTTAGTTTTCCTAATGTTTTCAGTTTTTCAGTTCCCGAGGCCGCGGGTTCAAATCCTTAACATGGCTTCCTTCGGAAAAGCCGGTGGTCCCGTATCACAGATTTACGGCACGTAAAAGAACCTCAAGCCTGATAAAGAGGCTTCTCAGCAAATTTCCGATCTTTCACGCCCAATATAGAATGGGACTAAGAACCATAGTAGTTAAAGAGCGTCCATAGACGAAACTCAGTTTAACTTCACTTCTTCAAAACTCTTGAGAAAAATGCGAAATTTGAATGATTTTTGTTTTACACTAAAGTTAAAACATATGCAATAATTCTTTGAGATCGAGATTATCATACCTTGCCGTGCCGCTGCTCTAACCAACTGAGCCTACCATAGCAGCATGACGGCACATTAAATTCTCCCAACTACCTCACATTTTTTCCGGTAAACCGCAAAGAGTTCTCAAACCTATTTTGAGATAACATACCCCAATGGCGACCCTAGAGTGTCGTAAAGTACTAGTATAATTTTGAATATGTAATTTAATTTTAAACAGTTTTAAGGTATATAAAAATTTAAGTTGTCACTGTGGTCCATTGTTGACTGATTTAAAATAATGTGGGTGTAATTTGATAGAAACAGCGGGTGCTTGGCTTTCTTAATAAATTTAAATTGTTTTCGAGAATAACGTTAAAATGTTACGAAGTTTGCAAAAGACATATATGGGTATGCTAATCTCAGGTTATAAATTAAACATGGATATTATAAGCCATTCTAAAATGACAGAAGCCAATAACTTTTCCTCAAAAACGTGGTTCTCTCCGGGGAATAGCAACATTTCGATTTGAACTAAAAACTGGAAACTTTACAAATTTACAGAAATTTTAAAACTTCCAAAATACTATTTGTGGGCAACAAACAGTTAAGAATTTACAAGTGAAGCTCCTGACTTCCTAATTAGGATATTCATACTGGAAACAATTACTGTACTTGTTACCTTCAGCAGTTTGGGACTAAAGTTGTCAAGAAAATGCTACATTTTTGTTGTTCTTATCTAACATGAGATAAAATACTATAATCTTTCGAAAAAAGGTTGCGGATCAGAGATTTTTCAAGAAACAGTTATATAAAGTATAAGCCTCTGTTGTTGGTGGAAAATTCAATGTGACATTGTAAGCGAGTGACTACAGGTGTTATATCCGTTAGGATAATGGAAGACACTCGTACACAAAGTGCAAATTGATGTTCATCTTTTTATATTCCTACTTGTGTTGCTGAACATGGAATGTAAGCCTGCAATAGGCAATGTTGCTCTGCTTCCGAGATGTCTTAAGGTACTCGGCTGACATGTACAAGAGGTGAACCTGAATACTATTTCCATAAACTTAACTGCTTGAAGTTAATGTCCGAAGATGTCCTCAACAAAATACATAATTTTCAGTCGTGATAACTAGGAGTTGTCGTTACTTTCCAAGAGATCCATTTACCGTTTTAGTGCGATTACAGCTGACAGAATTTTTCCTATGATTACGTGAACCAAGTGCTTGTGTAATCATTTCGGTAGATATAAACTTTAAGAAGTTGGTGTCATTCGTGTACTAAACACCCCAAATATACCATTTCAGCAGACGTGGCACATTTCTAAGGATAAGTGTTGGATGGTCGCCTCCAAAGCTATAAGTTGACTGCAACAAGAATCCAGCTTCAAATAACTATTAAATTCTTTCTGTATGTAGCTGGGAATAATGAAAGATAGACAAAATGTTATTAATACAATAACTATGAAAAATAGCGTTTATATCTACCATTTACGAAGAAGGTCCGTAATTCGATTCTCGTCAACATGCCCTTCCGACTGAAATTTTTCTCAGACCACATAAATGGAAAACGTTAGGGAAATACCTTCAGCGTAGATCTGGAACGTTTTCTTCCCAATTCTCCTTTCCCAGTTATAACTTGTGCATCATCAAGATCCATTGCCTTGATGGTAAGCTCTAAGAATGGGCACAAAACACTATTAGAAACTGATGTTTTACAATCATATGATTTCCTACTAATGTTTATTTTTTATTTAGATACTACAAACTATTCCTACAAAAGCTTATTACTTTCTCTACTACGTATAGTAAGTAGGGGAAGTATTGTATTCCACCCAAAAATTCAATACCGAGATTTCACCGGAAATATATGTTTTGAGGCCCCCTGAATCCAAAAAAAGCATTTTTTAAAACATGTCTGTGTGAGTGTCTGTGTGTGTGTGTGTGTGTCTGTGAACAGCATAACTCAGAAACGAACAGTCGGATAAACACCAAACTTGGTATTTAGGTTCAGTATCTTCCAAAGATGCGACACAAATGTTTTCAAGAAAGTCCCCCACCCCAGATTACCCTTTACATGGAACATTTTTCGAAAATTTTAATTTTCTTAAAAATGACTAACGATTTTGATTAAAATATCATATATTTAAGATATTTTCATGACAAATAAAATGTATATCTTGAATTTCCTGGGAATGTCTCCAAAAGTATTCTTCATTGTGAACGACTTTTGCATAACTGGTAAACCATAAGGGATGACAAAATTTTACTACACAAAAAAGTAGATCGCGTTAAAATACACAATTTATGTCATATACATTTTTTTATTGGGTGAACTATTTTCGAGATATTGCTTGTTATTCCCTTAAATTTTTCAATACTTATTTTCTCAAATGGGAATTCGTTATTCATTTTTTTGTCTTGGATATGCAAAGAATATTAATCTGAGGCAAAGAGAATGTATGTATATGCTTAAAGGCTACTGTATTTCTATATTGCCCTTGCAAATACAAAACAAGGGGAACATAGTACGCCTTAAGCGATAGTCAAATATTTTTAGAACCGGTGGCTATGTGTAAAATGTAATTTTCTTTGCATGTCAAAAGATCGTTTCTGCAAATGTTTATCTCGATTAATATGAAATAGATGGGGAATAAGAGCTTGTAAAAATAATGTGTACAAGAGTAGAGAAAGTCATGTAAGTGTAACACATCAGATTTTTTTCTATTTACTTCTTGTTGATCTATATAAAGATTTGCAGAAATAGCTTCATTACACATTTTTGTAGAAGGCACAAGGGGGATACAGAAAACACTACCGATAATCAGATGTTACTATATGTTGGGATGGAAATTCCATAATCTTTCTATGATATTGCGAGAAACAAGTGAATAGCAACAAGCAATTTATCATGTTTTAAAGTACTGAACATTTAAAACCAATAACGGATATATTGAAAATGTTTGATACCACAGAATTACCAAGTTTGTATTTTCTCTTAGAGTTATGCTGCTCATAGACACACATACAGATGCACACAGAGACCATTTTTAAAAAATACTTTTTGTTTAATCAGGGAGTTTCAAATCATTTAATTACGGTGAAAGCTTGATATCGAATATTTTGGGTGGAATACAATACTTCCTCTATACTATACCAGGTTAGTCAACCGCCCATGTCGATCAGCAACTTACACTCTAACATGAAAACTTCGGGTCCCATGGTATCTAAGAAAATTCTTTAATATGGATATCTTTGGTTCCACACTTAGCGAGATGGTAAACACGATAGGTGTGATAGTATGGCTTTTAATGCATTTGTAATACACAGCCGACGCTATGGAAATATTTTCACAACTGAAAATATATACTGTGACAAGCACATACTTCATATTATGTTAACTTGCTTAGCAAACTCTCGTACTTCTAGATGCCTCAGTTGAAAGAAGTGTATAACCGTAAAACATCCGTTTGCATTAAAGGTGGCTCGAATTACTTGGGTGAACTTATTTTTTTTTATTGTTGTAATATTCATAAACAATCTTGGTTTAAACTAATATTATTTTCACGTTGTTAATATAGTTTTAATTTGCATTTATGTTGTATTTTTATTTAACAGTTTATTATTGTACAGTGTTTCGTTTTGGTATACTACAGTTAAACAAGTGTTTAAACACCACATATGTATGTACATTTTATGTTGATTGAATAAGGATTTTTCGGGCAATAAGCAAATTACATATCACGCAATGTTAAGTATGGAAGTTGTAATAGTAGAGTTCTTTAATGGAGTGCACAGAGATATATTTTGTAATAAATAGCACGTCCTGTTGGGTGTTATGGTGGCCCTGATAGGGTCCCTTTGTAAATAAGTTCTACTTGTTTGAAATCACTGTGATTGCAATCCTCTAGCATGACTTCTTTTTTAACGAAGTAAGTGCTCAAACTGATGTCCTTGTTGGTTGATATACAGCTGAGTACGCTGGAAATTCTTACTCGGTGTAACATGGCGGGTGGAATTGATCTACAGGCCGCCGTAATACACGGCTCTCTGGATCTTCTGGCTCCTCTGCATAAACTCGTTGCTTAAAATAACCCCAGAAGATGTCCAGAGGCGTTAGATCAGATGATCTGGTTGCCCAGGAGACTGATCCTTGTCGTCTTATCCAACGAAAGATGTGCCGCATTTAGATGATGCAGACAATCATCGACCTGTGCGGTGGAGCACCATCGTGTTGAAACCACATCATTAATCACTCTTGCATTTACTAGTAGCAAGGGAAACTCATTACGGAGATGTTACAGGTAGCCTGCTCCTGTTAGATGCCCATCGAAGAAAACTGGTCCAATAAGATGCTCGCCCAAGATTCCGTACCAGTCATTCACTCCCCACTGGTTTTGGAAAACTGCCTCCCTTACCTAGTAAGAATTATCAACACTCCAATAATGCATTTTGTGGCGATTTATGACCCCGTTGTTGTCGAATCTTGCTTTTTCCTAAAACAGGATTCTGGAGACGAATCCCATATCATATGCCACTGGGCCCAGTATCCGTTCATAAAAGTGCACCCGAGCTTCGAAATCTCTCCCTTGGAGTGCTTGGTGTAGGTGCAAATGCTATGGTTGAAATTTATTGGTTCACAGTACTCGCACCAAAGAAGATTGGCTAACATTTACCTCTTGTGTAATTGCCCATGTACTAGTATGTGGATTATTTTGCATGGCAATCAAAACAGCTTTCGCGTTAACACGCATATCACTGGTGCGTCTCTCACAGAAGACATCCTTGCAAGTGACAATGTTGTATGCAAACGTCTTTCAACATTTTGGAAAAAACTTTTGGTGTTGATTGCCGTCTATTTTGGATAACCCTCTTGGTAGGTATAAATGCTGAGCTTGTTGCGAATTCGCTCTCGCCTCTCTGTAGATAAGGAGCATATCAACATACTCGTCTGTCAAATACATAGCGAAGGACTGGCACAAATGTGGCTGTATGCTGCCACAAATGCATACACATAGGGAGTGAAGGCAATCGACATCACTTAACGGTATAATAACAATCAAAGGTATAAAATCATGGTGTTTAGAATATTATACCCATTTGATTACAAAATGTATGCAATCAAAAGTATTTAGATTATAATTTCGTTAAAAACTACATTATTGTGTATCTAGTCGATTTCCAAACGTTAATGAAAAGAAAGAAAGAAAGAAAACATGAACAACCCGAAGACTCGAACCCAAGTTACTGGCAACTAACCCTCACCAGCATGATACCACTCGTCCACTTGGGCGTTTGGTTAAGAGAATCTTCGCGGTTAAACCTTAGCTCTTACCTGCCAGACGCCACGCAGATACCACCTCGCTACTTTGCTTGTATGTTATAAGTTTTAAGAGTGTTTTAATCCTTTGTTGGACGTCTACCATGATTATTTAATTTGCATAAGTTACTATGCACTTATTTGAGATGTACATTCGTAATTTACGCCGAAATTAAAACCAACCTTTACTTAATAATTTTTGTGTCTTGACATTTTGGATATAGCCGCGTCTCTAATTTATCGCAGCCTATCCTATCTCTATTTACAAAATTCCGCCATATTCTTAATGGATTTGATACTGAACACATATTATTGGTCCATTTTATCAGGGGAGTTTAATCAGTTTAGTGGCTATGTAACACTGTAAACATTTGTAAAATCTGCTGGAATCCTGGAATCTGCTGTCAGTAAGTGAGTCGTATGTTTTTGAACTGGACTAGTGTCCCTTAAACCGCTTTTCCTCTAAATGTTGAACCCTTGTCTATCTAAAAACGTCAGTTTGCAAGTTCGTAAGCGAAGAAAATGGACTTAAAGCGCAATTGCGGCTTGAACAGCGATCTACCTTCCAAAATCGGTAGGGACAGCTGACTCACCTGGTATCTAGATGCTAAAAAAAATAAAAAGTAACACTTCACAAAAGATGTATGGTACTGCAAGTTAAACGTTAAATGTAAAGGCGATGTAACTAAAACTATACAAAATTATGTTTATTATATTGTTCAGAGTGTTTAACACTGAGAAAGAAAAGCAAATGACAGTAGGAACATCAGAAATGAAGTTGTTGAGATCGATCAAAAGTTTTACGAGATTGAATAAAATAAGAAATGAACTTTTGAGAGAAGAACTACAGTTTTACAGTGATACAGTTGTTAAAATGGTCTCTCAATACAAAATCACCCGAAGTGATATCTCACATATGATTGTGACAGGAATACCAGAACACGCCAACAGACGAAAGAAACATTAAAAGATCGAGTCAAAGATTATGAAACTAGAACAGGCTTAGAGGCTAATCGTGTATTGATAATAATAATACTATTAGTAGTAGTAGTGGTGGTGGTGGTAGAGGACTAAAACAATACTGTTCTTTATTTAAAGAATGATATCAGTACTTTAAAAACACTCCTCAAACGTAATACTTTTCATGAGAAAAGTCTTGAGGCAGTATTTTTATCACTTAAATGATATCAGTATAATTATATAATATAAAATTTAATAACAGCCCGCCTTAAAGTGATATATGTGTATAATATATAAAGTGTATATTACATTTTATTACGTTTATTTTATTATGTACATGTATAAAATGCTATGTGAATGTATTGTGTAGTTTAACAATGTAGGAGCTGTGAAAATAGAAGTAAGCTGCCTTTCGTAGCAAACAGAATTACAAAGTAGTAGCCGAAAGTTGCTAGCAATGACGTAACCTTAAGGCAACAATAAATTAGAAAGTTTAGTAAGGCTACTAATAGTTCTTGGAACAACAATAATGTAACATTTAAAACAGTTTATAAATAGCCAATCAAAAACTAGAAAAGCTTTAAGTTAAATAAAGGTATTCTATTAGAGAGGCTTAGCCAAACAGAAACTTGAAATAGAGGAAATGTACAAATTCAAGCGGTAGACGCTACAAGAAAGCGTACCCAAACAGTTTGGTACGGTACGGGTGAGACATGAAAATTCATTGCGGAGAGAACAATATATAGTTGACGTGTTTAAAAGTGCAAATAGCAATAATATTACAGCTCTACAGTAGGACATATCAGTGAAGTGTTATTTAATCGTGTGAAGGATTAATAAAGCAAAGTACAACACAATTATAATTACTGCTGATCAAGCCGAGACGTACATATATAATATTTAAATAAACATTAAAATAAAAAGTTTATTCTTAAACGTGGGGCGAAAGCCACCGAAAAGTTTGTATCGTACGTGGGGCGAACACACCTAAAAACATATCTCCCGCAATACGTGGTGCAACAAGAACAATTAAACCCCTTCAAGTTTGACTCCCATACGTGGGGCTGCAACTCTTCAGTCTGTAAAGAAAATATAAGGGTAAACAGCTAATTATGAGGTAAAGTTAAATGAAAAATATTCAGGTGGGAAAGGAAATTGAAATAACTTGTATTACTCGTTGGAGATGGCCAATGCATACCTGTAGAGAATTTTTGGCTGCTTATACGAGAGATTCACAATGTTAGTTATGCACGCCCTTCTCCCTCTTCGGGTAGTTCCAGCAGTGGGACAGGTCTTCGAACCAGGAACTGTTAGGGACCTCCGCGCATCTCTGTGGTCTGCCTGCCTTCGGTGTGTAGCCTCCTGTAGTTCCTTCACTTCGTCCTTCCTTCCTGGTGGGTGATAGATTTCCCGTAGGTTGCAGTGCGCGAAGTGTCTACCTCCGTTGTATACCCTGTGTAGATGTTCTCATTACGTTATGTGCAAGAACCCCTAAGAAAATAATGCAGGAGAAAGCTTAGGGCTTTAAGGATGGAAACTGATGTGTTTCCTGATCAAATACATAATGGGGTTATTGCTTAAAAAGCAGTGGAAGAAACCCATCTTGACTTTGTCATAGTTATTTGTGCAGCTTTAGATTTTCCTTTTTAAGTGGTAACAATTTATGTACTTCCAGTGATAGCGCCGTGTTTGTTATTTATATCCTTTTAGCGGTATAAAACAAGTTTTGAGGCTATTGATATGATACGCATCGGAGTTCACTGTGATTTGGCAACATCGTGGGTTTAATAACAATGGAATAAATTGGTTAGCAGTAACGTAGATCGCTTTTGAAGGTAAGAGGATACTATGACAGTTTAATTTGCAGATTTCCAGGTGATAACTGGACAGGAAGATGATGAATAACAACGTATAGCAGAAATACCCTGCAGAGTACCACACAATATCTGCAGAAAAAAGCAATAGGTTTTAAGTGAAGGGGAATTGATTAAAATGAGGGTAACTGTGGACAATAAAATCACTGTGTAAGTTAAATATTTAAATATTCAGATTGTGAAATTAAACAAATGTTTAAAACAAATAAGCCAAGTTATATGCCTATAGCACTTTGTAGAGATAGTTTAGTTATTTTCCTATCGTACCTTTGGCGTATACGCACCTAGAGGTGAAATCGTCCTCCGTGGTCTAGGGGTAGGTCGCGGGTTCAAACCCGGCGGAGGGCGATGGATTTTTTCGGGCGTAAAAATCCTTAGCATGGCTTCATTCGGAAGAAAAGTAAAGCCGGTGGTCCCTGTCGTAGATCTACGTCACATAAAAGAACCACAAGTCTGATAAAGAGGCCTCTGAGTAAAATTTCGGACTTTTCACGCCCAATATAGAATATAACGCCAAGAACCATAGTAGTTAAAGAGCGTCCATAAACAAAACTCCAAGAGTAGTTTCTGTACTCAGGTTCACTTCTCCAGTCACTGATCCCGCCACTATAGTCTCAGCCGGCCTTAGAAGGGAACAAAAACAGTGCGCGTAATACTGGTCTGCAAATTTTATTGTATTACTACACTTGGACGGAGCATACGGACTATCTGAAGAGCGTACTTCTGACCTGAACCACCTGGCCGGTATAAATGCACATCAAGGGTGTTTATTTTTGAACGATCGCATTATCCTCTTTTCATTAACACTGATGCTTCATTTGATAACAGACCATTATTTTACATTTGTTGTGCTGTAACCCATGACTAAAACAAACTTTGAAATAATTTTATTTTGGTTCACTGGAATATTAAAGAGCAACGTACCTTAATTAATACGTTCCCTACAGACCGAGGATGAGTTATAAACTAATTAAAATATTGAAGTATTAATATAAACAGTGTGGAATAATAGAACCGGATTGATAATAAAATTTGAGAGTTACCTTATTAATCAGAATGTGAAAGTGGTCTAACTCCGTCCATTTCCTCCTCATATCATATTTCGTGCCAAGCACAGTTTTTTCGCATTTCCTTTCCTTTTTCCAGTTTTGTGCTTTTCCCCGCGAATGGAGTTGACACTTTTTACATAAACACCAGTAAACTCGGGCGTTAAATTAATGATGTCTTTAATGGCTGAATCCGGATACTTCCCACAAAGCTTTATGAGCGTATTCAATACAATACTTTTTTCACCCCTTTTCAAAATTTTAACTTTGGGATGTTTGACATATACATTTTGATTACTCATAATAATTATTAACTTTAACCGCCGTTAACCACACTGTAATAAACAATTTTAAAACATGGGAGCGCCGCTAAATGCAACAAGACTCACCAATTGTATTTCAGTAATAGGAAATGGTACATACGCATATCCCCATTCATTTAGTTTTTTTTATTTCAAGTTTTTATTTATTACACACACACACACACACACACACACACATATATATATATATATATATATATATATATATATAATGCAGTGTGAACTAAAATGTAAAATTTTAACAATAATTTTCAACAAAATAAATTCTTAAACAGTTTAAAACAAAATTAATTTCCGTAGTCCGACATGGAACTACGTTACTGTAATCCGCTGCCGAAGCACACAGCTTGCCACGTGCTTTTGTTTACATCAGGTTCCCCTCTAAGACCGACGGGACTATAGGGCACATGAAAAGATACTATGCAGAAGGGAAACCGTACTCAAGTTGTATGAGGTCCTGACAATCCCTATACTCATGTAAGGATCTTGTAGCGGGAAATAGCTCTTGGGAGACATTTGTAGCGGGAAACGGTGCTGTGCGCTATTTGTAGCGCGAAATCGTCGATTCTTGGGTTGTTGTCGTCTTCTGCAGTGTTCTTCCTCGGCTATTGGTGCTCGTCGGTTGTTGCGTATTCCATTCCTAACTATATTTAATTATTAATTCCCAGGTTATAGTGGGTGAGGCAAGTCAAAAAATACACTGCAAGTCTTCCTTAATCAATGAAGTTTATTCACAGTTGGAATAATTATGGGCGGCTAGCTTTTCCCATTATTATAATCCCACCACTTTAAATTAGTCAGGAGCCTAGCTATCCGCACACGCACTCCCACCCTTGTGCACCCACGTGCATCTGTAGCATCTCGTGTCGACGTGAATTCTTGAAGATCAGTTAGAGAGAGAGAGAGAGAGAGAGAGAGAGAGAGAGAGAGAGAGAGAGTGGGCTCTGAGGCCTTGTCTGCCTTTGTATACGGAAGCCTAGTGACGCACACCTCTGCGTTTAAAAATGTAACGACGTTTCCTATTGGTGCTCAGACCACGTTACCTTAACATGTATGAGAATATGTTTCTTCAGATCCGTGCGCTTAAGCGTCATCTTGGTGCGTTGTGAAGCCAGTTCCATATCTCCGTCTCTTTCTTTTCTCTATCTGTCTCTTTCTATTCCTCCGTACCGTTACCGGTTCCCTGCCTGTTGGCTTGTGAAAGGTGCGCTCTACTTAGGATTATGCCTTTCCAGGAATTTTGCTAGCTCGCCCGTTTCTTACAATCAGCGCTGTACAAATGTTAGATGTTGAATATTTTAACATGTTAGTGAATTAAATTATTACTGTACAGTTCTTATATGTATGGTTCTCCTTTCATATGTACAGTTCCTATATATGTATAATATATCCCCTTTCAATCTGAAACATGGATTGATAAATCAGTTATATGATTTAACATTTTAATAATAAATAACTAAACAATAACAAACTTAAACCAATCTTTAAACAATTTAAAGAGCAGAAGCCCAGGAAACTTGATACCTAATAGCAGTAAACTCATTACAGGAAGTGTAGGTATTACAAATGAGCTGCAAATATAAAGTGTTGTGAAATTATCAGCATGCGTAAGAATTGGGAAAGACTACCTCTGCAGAATCATTAGCTTACGGATAACTAAAACCTATTTCTGTGCCCAGAGATTCTGGGTTGAATTCCCGGTTGGAGCGGGGAATTTTTCTTTAATTAGAATCATTCCCTACCTTTCGCAGAGTCTGGGAGTATGAATAATATGGAATTGAATATGAGTGTGCTTAACTGAAAAAAAGGATAATCTACAGTTCAAAGCATAAATGTTCAAAAAGCTATTTTTTCCTTAAGACAAATATTCTAATATAACCATAAAATTTAAAAGGAGCTATACAAATTGAACATTAAAAAAGGATCCGATATAAACATTTTCTGTCCATGATAAACTTACATATATTCGTTATATACTAAACTCTTCAGATTAAAAGTTATTCTATCCACGTTAGATTATTCATAATACATTTTTACCTAGGGATGCTTTCAAATCAAGCAACATGCGGAAAGATCATTCAAATATTTATCAGAAGCGTATTCCAACC
This sequence comes from Deroplatys truncata, assembly GCA_030765065.1. Classification (NCBI taxonomy): domain Eukaryota; kingdom Metazoa; phylum Arthropoda; class Insecta; order Mantodea; family Mantidae; genus Deroplatys; species Deroplatys truncata. Next base: position 100,792,139 of record CM060980.1, read on the forward strand.
CTTGTACTGGAAGGAAAAATAAAATTTATCTTTTAAGTGTGTCTCCCAGATGACATATTTGGGAGATTGTAAACCACCAACACAAAATACCTCGAATTCAACTAATGCTACGAAAAAATTACACAAAGTGTGTGTTTTTGATGAGCTCCACATTTTTCCCATAATAGATAATTGTATATCTTATGATTTCGCAGTTATACAAAAGTATTCAAATTTCAACTAGAAAAAGGAGGACTTCACAGAAAAATCAAGTTACACATTTTATTACACATGCACACATCTTAGTGGTACTCGATACTGAAATGCTAAATTCCACAGAGGTCGACTTATTTAGCTGAAATTTTTATCACGGATTTGCTCAATCTAGTTATAATAACTTGATTTTCATTGTCTTAAGCACCTAATTTTCCAATAAAATAATTTGCAAAAAATAAAAATCGAGTCATATATGACTTTTTTCCATGTCATGAAAATTTGAAGGCCTTAAGATTTTAGTTCTTGCACATAGTATTCTTCGATTACAGCTGTTTCCAATTAAAGATTAAATTTTATATAACACCTCATCTTTCCTGGTAAAATAATAAAGTAGATATATAACACTTTTAATTTTATAAAAATAAATCATTCTTAAGACTATAAATCCACTATTTAGATCACTTCTTCCTTATTCAAGGAAGGTATATTGGAAATTTTAAAAGAATTGAACAAAAGTTGTATCACGAGAAATATTCTCAAGTGGCAACACTATATGAAAACAAGAACAGGGGAAAACTTATTAGCACTTCAAAAATTGATGATAAAATATTAGAAAATTCATAGCGAATAGCAACAAATATATTGTAAATGGTTCATACCAGGAAAAAGTTATTTGATAAAAACTTTATATTTTGACGCGACCTACAGTTTTAATGTAGTAAGCTCTTATGGTGCACCAATTCAACAAAATTATACATATTTCATTCATAATAATGAGGATTTCACAGGTTATTCACAGAAAAGTTGCCATACACATTTTATTAATCAAGTAAATGTGAAACATACCGAATTCTTTTTTGAGAAAATTAAAAATAATAACATATTTTCCATACAAAGTGTAGTTTTGAATGTGATAATTTCCTAGGAATCTTTGCATGTTATGCTTAAACAGTATATGAACAAAGACGTAATAGGGACGAAATTCTTAGGCCCGGTCCGGATCGATCTGAACCGAGTCTGTGCCCAGACCCGAGCCCGAGAATATGTTGTACTGTACCACCCCGCCCGGGCCCGATTGTCTAATTTTGTTTAAAATGAAGTTTTTATCCAGTCATTGATTATTGTTGTTATCATTATTACTATTATTATATTTTATACGAAGCGCTGCTGCCTGCGGTGCAAAGGGACTCGGGTTCGATTTCCAGTACCGACATGGGAATGTTTTCCCTTACTTGGGGGTCTGGTAAGGGATGCGCTCAGGTCCTTAGAACCAATTCAGCAGCCACTTTACATACAGGCGGCTGAGGTCCTGAATCCACATGTTGTCGCAGTTCTCATGGCTCGTGTTATCTTATTTGTTGAGCGCCTCTTGTTTTATTATTTTAAATTTGGGTTCTTTGTCCTCCGGTTAGCTATTACAACTCAGTCGAGCAAGTGTCTCTATGCAGGGCGTGTAAACGGAAAGGAGTTGTTGCTAAAAGATAACACTGATGAAATAATTTGTTTCTACACTTTTTTTGCCGTCACACTTAATTAATAATTCACATATTTAATGTTTATACACGCCTGACTGAAACTGTTATATTTCCGAATGTAATTACTGTCGTATTAGTTGCCGCGTACTTCACATTTTGTAACTAACTTTACACGTGTACCTCGCGAGAGATTCTTCCAAACTGTATGACGGGCACCTCACGAGAGATTCTTCAGAACTGCGCGACACACGCTTATGGCTCGAGAATATATACTCCCTCACCCCGAATTGCCTAAACATTATATTAGAGCTGCTATTGGTTACCAAATCGCGCCCACTTTAGCGTCTGTTTTGTCAGCCAATCACTGCTACTAACATATATACTCTAGGGAAGATATTCCCTACATTTCTAAAGAAAGGCACGCTACCCTGACGTCAATTGTTTGTTTCTTCTTAGTGACAAACAACTCACTCTCTCGGTTTATTGTTACCCACTTCTATTGTCAGTTTCAGTGAGACCGTGTAAGCTTATTTCCTAACAATACTTATGGCTAACAAACATCTAAAATCCTGTACATACAATAATGTTAATTTACGCTACAATCACTCTTGCATTCACAGCATGTTATGGTATAAAGTACTGCCTCAATGTAATAGGTAAGCACATGTTGACGGAATACTGTCTTATTGAAGAAATCACGTCTCTGTTGCTGCATTCTGCCCAGGATGTTCTGGCTGTGGGTGGACGGAGGGAGGCGGAGTTCGCAGCAGTCGTGCTGTGGTAATGTTATCAATAAATGGCGCAAGCGGCCATTTATTTATTATACTATGAATGTGTGTAGGCTCCGATAATTGTGCTATTCCAAGCATCTCAAAAACGCAGACCAAAAACGTTATACATTATTCCTTGTAGTTTTATTTTCCCTTTAATGGAAACGTTTTCGTTTTTTTTTCCATTTTTTCAAAAATTGTACAAATGATTTTTATAAAAATACAATTGGTTTAAGATATTTACATGGCAAATAAAATGCTATGTTAATCTCTTTCTTCGTCTTTATTTTCAATCCAAGCCCGACAAAATTCTTTCAAATTAAGCTCCAACCTGGCCCACATACCTAGGCCCAAGGGTTTCATAATTTTGAAGTATTTCTGAAAAGTAAGTATGAACTCAGAATTTTTGCTTTAGGTTTGTTGTTTACAGACAGACGTACACATACATGCGCGCGTACCTTTTCAAAAAAATCCTCTTTTTTGTGGATATAAAATGTCTTTTCAGTAAAACTTGAAATTTTGGTTGGAGAATTTCCTCTGTCTGAAATAGGTAAGCGGTAGAGAAATTAGAAGTGGAGGAAACAATACCAACCAAATTTACAGTTGAACACGGCCCAAAACGAAAGAGACGAATGGGCAAATTTAGTTTGGATTGGGTTCTAAGAGTTCACTTGGTGGCTATATAGACTCGTCAACATAGAACATGACAAAGAAAGTACAATTTGGTTACATGTATAAATATACATTATATATAGCTATAGGATATAACGTTAAATAAATAATTAAGCTTAAAAAACCACAGAAAGCACGTGCGATATGTGCAGTTAAAGTAACAACAAAATGTACAAATATTTCCTTGCAGTTACAGAGCATCCATATGTAGATACAAATAGATTTTTGCTACATACAAGGCTTGTTTTTTAAGTAAACATCGTTTTAATACGTTACCGCTGCAGTCGCTATTTTGATCATGCGCGATCACTTTCTCCATTCATTAGAAAGCCAGATCAGCTATGAGCGATCTTCACTTTGTGTTTTCCTCTTGTTAGAGCGTTTAGAAATGTTCAAGCAATAGAACGACCTACCTACTGTGAAGTCAAATCACTGATTCGTTTTTTGAATGCTAGAAATGTTACGCCAGTAAACATTCATCGCCAATTTTATGAGGAAACAATAATGAGTGATAATGCCCGGCCACACATAGCCAAACCATTTGGTTGGTAACAATTCGATCACACTCCCTACAGTCCAGATTTTCATCGGAATTTCATCATCCTTTATCTGAAGAAATTCTTTGATGCAAAACATTTCAACGACAATGATGATGTGAAACTAGAAGTGCAAACTTGTCTTTCATCACAGGCGGCATCATTCTTTGACGATGGTATACAAAAATAGGTATCTCGTTACGACCAGTGCCTAAATAATGGCGGTGGCTATGTGGAGAAGTAGTATAAGGTGCAGAGTAATGAATGATAATAAAGTATTTGGAAAACAATGTTCTGCTATTTTTTAAGAAATTATCGGTTCTTGCTTTAAAAACACGCCTCAAATAAATGAAATACTTCGCTTTATTTTACATTATCACTGAGATTTTGTAGCCTGTGTATCTCATCATAATTTAATTGATTTCTAATTCATAGCATTGCTGTCAATTAATTTTCAATATCTGTAATACATAAAATAAGGTATATACATTTTATAGCTTAAATTAATTCTAAGGTAGGTGTCATGTGTCAGATGATTTGTCATTGAAACGGTAAAATACTAGAGCTATATACAAATGCTATCTTCAGATAATTTGCCATTCACTCTACAGAATAAAATGACTTGGAGCAAAGGTACTCTTTTAACAGCAGTTTTGAAGGCATTGAAATTGTAAATGCTTTCTTTAAGATCAGTGGGAAGAGCATTGAATACTTCAATGATTTCGTAATATGCACCTTTCTGGAGTCCAGAATGTTTTGGTTTGGGATGATGTCAGAAGAGATGGTGTGATCAGCTTTGACAGTAGACGGAACGGACACAATGCTTGAAAAGAATGTTCATATTGATATTGATAATGGTAATGTAATAAACATTCACTGACAGCTTTCTTTTAGCATCTAGTTCCCGAGGTCGCGGGTTCAAACCCAGCGCAGGGTGATGGAATTTTTCGGGCATAAAAATCCTTAGCATGGCTTCCTTCGGAACGGAAGTAAAGCCGGTGGTCCCGTGTCGTAGATGTACGGCACGTAAAAGAACCTCAAGCCTGATAAAAAGGCCTCTGAGCAAAATTTCCGGCCTTTCACGCCAAATATAGAATGGGACGCTAAGGGCTACAGCAGTTAAAGACCGTCCATAAATAAAACTCAATTTAATTTAACTGGCAGCTTTCAGCACGCTATGGCTTTTCACTTGAGGACGTGCTCCTAATATTTCAACGGAAAGTTGTCCTTTGCATTGCAGATGCTTTAGGGGCATCTCGAGGATCAGCCAAGTCCTTTGTTACATTGTTACAGCATGGAGGGTAAGGAAAGTGATAAGTTTGTGTAAACTCGGTGCAGTTGTTAGGTTCACGTATGAGAAGTGGAGTGTGTGTGTGACTGAATTAAGTACACACGACCCGTAATTGACTGCTCTTCCTCTATTCGCACGAGATGGCTTCCAAGACAACATTCTGTTGTTGTTAGCCATCTTACCCTGCTCGCTCGTAAAACGCCGTGTCTCAGGCGCCTTAAGTATTTAGTACCTTCCGTTCTTAATAAGCTCGCATATTTTGGCGTAACTTACAAACACTGCGTGCATGCGTCTGGAAGTTTAACCTGCTTTTATGTTAAGGTTTCGCGTATGGAAACCAAGGTGAATAATAATAGGTTATTATTATTATTATTATTATTATTATTATTATTATTAGAAACAAGCAATACGTGAAATTTTATAGTTTATAATATTCTTTCTATCTTTATAGGAATATGTATTTTTACGTTTAGCATGTTTAGTATTCAGTACACGGGACAAAAAATGTCATATTTCATAATATTTTGGATAAATCTTCACATTTTATGAAAATCTTCATAGTTATTCATATTTTGTAAGGTTTAAGATTTTGGCCTTTAAAATAATTTTATTAGCAATGAACCGCGCTTTTCAGATATTCAGTTTGATAGTTTTCTGTGAAATACACTTAGAAAGCCCATGCCACTCTTTCCTGGAAACGCGTCTGGAGAAACCTTTTCCAAAAAATCCGGCAAGGTTGAGAAAATGTATTTCTTCTGTATAATGTCACGTGCGAAATTAAACACTCTGTGTTCTTGGAGAATTATTTTCTTTAAACGATCATGTTGTACTATAATTAATATTGAGCAAGGACAAACCAACTAGTAACGGCTTTTTCTAAATTTAAGGGGTTTAAATTATTAAGATCTATGAACTCCATGTAGTTTGTAATACATTATTATAAGAACAAACACAACCTCTCTGACATCAAGGTTATGGTGCACTATCCTTGGGCTGTTCGTCAAGTTCTGCCGTGAATTCGGCATCGGAAACAAAATCATTCCGAGTATAGTTACCACGGTACTGAAAAGTTCTGTATCAATTTAAAAAGAATCACTGGTATAATTGATATTTATTTATGAGCACAATATTTGTCTTTCTATTTATTCTAACTGAATTTCTTGTATTCTTATGGTTTTCTTTATATGTAATCTTATTTGTACTATGTTTAATTTCGTAATTGTTATTTTTATTATTCACTTTATTTGTTGCCAAGTATGCTTTCTTCATTAAGCAACCCCTGACTGGAAAAGCAGAAGGAATTAAAGTTCTTTTTATGCATTAATTCGATATTTTATTATTAAATATAGTCAAAAATCTACAAAACCTATATTTTTAAACCAATGAAGTGAACCTGCTCCAAACCCTTAAAGTGTAGGATGGTTTCATTTTAAAATATATATTTAATAGTATTTTGGGATTGTTTCGTCATATTTTCCTGCCTCTAATTATTATATTTTAAAAAATCTTAAATATATAAAAAAAACTGAGTCAGTGACTTAAGTAAGGTATGAGTCGAAAGATTTAACTCCGGTTTAACGAATTTAGAAAATGTTCTAATACATATTTTGACTTAAAAATTTTGATGTAATACTTTTATGTAACTATATCTAAAACATAGTACGTACGTACTTTTATAATACTTCAGTATGTTAATGTATCAAAACAAATTATGTATTCTCTCTTAAAATGTATACATTTGGAATGAAATCGCTGTACTAACTGAACATGGAACATGTAATTGAACCACAATAAATCAAGGAGTTCGACAAGGCTGTGACTTCTCACCTGGAGACAAAGCCTGCATGCTGGAATAAAACTTAATCGACATATTCGCCTCGATACTTTGCTTCTGTTCATGACCAAGTAATTACTGCCGAATCGCAGGGCAGTTTACAAAGAGCAGCTTCAAAATTTAATATGGAAATATCAAGTGATAAAGCTAACCATTGGCATTCACGAAAATTTCCAATTCCCCGTAAAGGTATTATAAATAATACATCACTAGAAGGAGTTAATTCTTTTAATTATTAGGTCACAACGTTTTACACATGAATGATGAGGAGATGGTGAAAAAAATTTCTAAAAATTAATTATTACCAATGTATTCAAGGCAACCCAAGTACAAAGATACGGTTGAATATTTATAAAGTACTTGCACGATCATTTTTAGCCTATGGCAGTAACGCATGGAACAATAAGCGTATGTGATGAGAGACGGTTAACAGCCGAAATGCATTTCGTGCAAAGAACTGCAGGATACTCATTACTTGACCATCGTCGGAATGAAGACTTTCTCAATTAACTTAAAATATAACCTAGTGTGCATTATCTACTGCAATAGAGACTCCGATAGATACACCAGGCCAAGCGGATGGATCGTATCAGAATGTCTAAATAAATTTGTTCAAGAGGACGAAGAAATTTAGGAAAACCTAAAAACCGTAACAAATCCACTAGGGTCTAATATATAAAGCATCAGGATTGATGATGATAATAAGAATAATAATAATAATAATAAAAGGTTTCTTCTGTTGGTTACGTTATTCAACATAAATGCCTGGAAGTGATTTATAACTAAGCAGTAATTAAATATAACAGACGCAAAAAATACTTCAAATGTTTGTACTAGAGTTATGGAGGAATAACATACAGAGGTCACAGTAGCCACATCTTTCTCAACCAAAGATAAATTTACATATAATAGCCGGTGGTCATTTTGAACACAACCTTTGAAGGGCTGTGTTCTCTTTTGTTTGTAAGAATCCACAGAAGTATTGTAATTCCATTTTGTGTTTCTTTAGTTTGTGCTACCACAGGTTGTACAAGTGTCGGTGCGTAAAAGTTTCAAAATAAGATTTCTCGTAAACCACTTGCACTGGAATGTTAGAACGAACGCCACTGACATTCTAATTTACCCTACCTTTATTCTGTTGATGTAACTAGGCATTATTACATTTAAAAATTGTATGTTTGCTCACAAAATACACTTTCTCAGTATTATTAAAATCTGTTTATAGGCTAAATGTACGAGCCCCTGACTACCAATCAATGCTGTGAAAACTGCACATCAATAGCATTTTCCATTTCCGAAATACTTGCGGTGCAAGTTTTAGGTGATTCACCCTGTATATTGAATGAGGAAATTGCACGAGGCTATGAACGTTTGCTTAAATACAGTTAAATCCTCAATTGAAAATTATATATATATATATATATATATGGAAAGTTTAAAACGATTACACTGATTCAAATATCTTGTTTGTAGAACAATACTAAAGTTGAAAGGTACGGTGACAGCAATCGCCCAAATGTAATGGCATTCAGTGATGCTGCAAATGTATTAATAATTTATTTGAATGTGAATGAAATTAGGACACATGCAGCACACGTCCAAGAGTAATCTCTTGTGTGGTGCTGCTACTCTTGAAGCCATACTCACATGATATTAAATATTAAACTCATTAAAGTTGAGATTAGAATCATAATTTAAATTTACAAAATCATTTGTATAAGCGAGCATGAAATGTTACACCATTCTGGAGTGTGGCATAACACACATAGCTAAAGTTAATACTTGGAGCTATTCCACAAAATTGCTGCCTAGTACATTTCAAAATTTTAAAGTATCGACTCTCAGAAATCTTTTAAGATACAACACATCTATTGCTGCACTCAATCTTTACAAATCTTTGCCAATATGCTGCAGGCCCTGGTTTTACATGAATTTAGCCGAGAGAGAGGGAGAGAAAGAAACTGTAAATATTAATACATGCATGAATTTAGAAAATTTCGATATTACAAACTCTAATAAGAGGCTTGCCTCCAATACCCGAATCCAAGTACAGTTTATAACGAAATGCATATTGCATGATACTTAGCTCGACATAAAGTCCTATTTCTTCCATGCGAGAATTTACAACGGCCCTTTAGCCGAGCAGCTGACTAAAGCCCCTTCTTCGTCGAAGCCCTACTCAAGGCTCCTTGTTCATTTTGGCTAGCAAGCTGGCTCAGGCTGGCTACGGAGAGGGAAGAGGAAGACCCAATCACAGCACGACGTGTAAACTCGACCGTAAGGTGCTGCGACCAAGCCTAGCGGCTGTTCAGAGAAACTTGCTCTCGTCGCATTGTAGCAAACATCTTAAGAATAAGCAGGAAAAAAACCTCTACTCCGTGGTTCACTCTGTTATTAACGAAGTGACTTAACAGAAAACTTCTTACTCTGATTCCATTACAGCAAGGATACGTCCAGTGTAGTAAGTGACGTACAGCAGTTACAATGGCTGTGAACGACATAACTAATAAATGAAAAGTCCTATGAATACCAAACTTGGTATTTAACTTGGTATTTTCAAGAAACGGCACGCAGAATTTTAAGAAAATCCTCCCAATACCCGTTACACAGAAATGTTTTCAATGTTTTTATCTTCTCAAAAATGGCTCAAATGTTTTTGCTTAAAATACCATATATTTAAGATACATTACAAATGTAATATACATCTTAAATTTTCTGGAAATTGCCTGTGAACTCCTCTTCATTCGGAACGAATTATGTAAATTTTGTAAAACGGGTAAGCCGTAAGAAAGAAACAAAAACGTACTACACAAAAGATGTAGTGCTCTTTAAAATAGAAAATTATTTCGAATAACTTTTTCTGCGTTGTCAGCCAATCCCAAGATATGCATTATTATTGGTTTAAAATTTGCAACACTGTTATCTTAAAGTTGTCGCTATTCAGTTGTTTCTTGCGATGCCATGGAAAGAGTATGGATTTTTAAGGCCAGCATTCACCGAATATCTTTAAACATCTGACTATCTCCCCAGTTGTCTGTATCCCCATTGTTCCAACGAAATGTGTAATGAAACAATTTCTGTAAACATCTCGATTAACATGAGGTAGATAAAAAAATAAAACTCAATAAGAATATATTTTGAAAACTGCATAGAAATAAACGATTGTTGGTAGAGACAGTACAGGTTGGGGAGTATACATTTTGAGTGTGTATAACATTTTAATCAGACAGCCCTGAAAATGTGAAATAACCTCAGCTGCATAATAGATTTGATTGTGAACAAATTTACACAGCTGCAGCCGATCTTAATAATAATAATGCATAAGCTGTCTGACAAAAGAAATGTTTTTTTTTATGTTTGTTGTATACTTAATTAAGTACACGTGTTAAGGCAAGAATTAAGTAATGTGTAACTTAAATTTTATTGTAGTTGAGATTATGGGAGATATGGGGAAACTAGGAGAAGTTTCCACGCTTGTGCATATTATCTACTTCGCTACAGTGTATCTTTAACTTCTGCCGTGGTGTGCTATCATCTTGTGGTATTGACATAAAATTGTAGTGATAATATGGAAACAAAATTCGAGAAAACCTTCGCTCACTGGCGTACTTCTTCAAATGTGCACGGCCCGTATGTATTTAGGCGCATAAGGTAATTGCGTAATGCCTGTTGTGCATGCGCAGAAGCTCCTTAAACGTGCACAAGCCAATATGCGCTAGCAACCCTACTGACACATTTAATCGAGTTTAGACGAGTAGCTGGTAGATTTAAACTGCGTATATTTTAAATGATCGCATATATTACGTTTAATAGTATCCAAAGAAAAACTCTGATCTTCACATAACTTTCTTATTCCTATCGATTATTAGTAAGTATATAAATTATTCTTAGAAAGTTGATGTTTTTATCTACTTCATTTTAATCGAGATAAACTTCTGCAGTAATAACTACGTTACAATGGTCACTCTGAAGGTTTTGAAAATGGGCAACAGTGAGTAGTGGTAAGCCTAAATAGCTTTCCTAACTTCAAATGCAGTTCAGATAGCAAGTGCAAGTCTGGGCGCCCTGCAACAATGTGCATCGTCAGCACCGCGTGTGTATGAATAGCAGGTGTTGCTACGCTTGGATGGGTCTCAAGGGAGAGCATTACCGTGCTGTGATTTTTTTTTATGATTTTAAGTCAGTTTAGGGGAAAGAAAATGCCTTGGAATACTGCATCGTGGATTTGGAGATCTTTGGCCTTCGCAATCCACCATTTATCAATGGTATGCAGAGTTTAGAAGAGGAAGGGATTCTCTCGAAGATGAAGACCGCCAAGATGACCGGCTACAGCAACAATGGATGAAAATGTGGCGAAAGCAATGCGCATATTGAGGAAAAGTCATCGTTGCGCATATGGTTAGATTCAAGAAACCCTAAATATTGGATCGGCAGCAATGAAAACAATCCTGAAAGAAAAACTTTACGTCCGGAAGCTCTGTAGCCGCTGGATCCCTCGCCACCTCACAGACGAGCAGAAACAAGTAATGGTGCCAAGAAATGATTGAAAAAGAAGAATATCCATAAACATATTTAACATTGTAACAGGTGACGAAAGCTGGATTTATCAGTATCTATGAAAAACGGCAGTTATCGGCCTGAGACTTTGCAGGAGAAGATCCTCCAATAAAAGAAGCGAACGAGAAGTGTTGGCAAGAAGATGATCTGTATCTCTTCTCAGCAAGTGGCCACATTGTGACGATTCTGTGTGAGAGACAAAAGAGTATTACTGCCAAATGGTACACCACAAAATGTCTGCCACAAGTGTTCAATGAACTGAGAAAAAAAGTCCTAAGACTGGTCTGCGTGGAATTTTGCTGTACCATGACAATGCCTCCGCTCCCATTACATAAGAAACAATCCAACTTCTGCAAGAGTCAGGAGTCAGATATTTGTCTCATCCTCCTAAAGTCCAGATCTGGTCCCATGCGACTTTTTTCTATTCCCCAAAATGAAAGAAAAAATTCGAGGTTAACGATTTGAGTCATCTGAAGCCGCAGTAGCTGCTTACGAAGAATGTATTTATTTGCACTCTCTCCAAAGAAGAATGACGTTCAGAATTTCCAAATTGGTTTGAAAGGATGTAATGGTGTATAGAATGCAATGAAGAATATTTTGAAAAGATGCAATGGTCAGATTTAATTTTTAATATTTTATTGTGTCCGTTCTCAAAACTTTTGGAGTGACCCTATGTACACATTTCGTTACAGTACAAAGGAATAGGATAGTCACTATTTAAGAACTGGACTCTGTATTCTGGCCTTAAAGTTCCAAACTCTTTCCATGCAATCGCGAGAAACAACTGAAAATCACCTATATGGTATTTTAATCGAAATCGTTGTGTCATTTTTAGAAAATCAAAAGTTTGAAAACTGTTAAAAGTAGTTTGGGGTGCGGATTTTCTTGAAAATCGTCCAAATTTTCTTGAAAGTCGTCCAAATTTTCTTGAACATTGTCCAAATTTTCTTGAAAAATTTTGGAAGGTGGTGAACCTAAATACCAAGTTTGGTATTTATCCGACTTTTAGTTTTTGAGTTATATTTATACACACACGGATCTTTTTCTACAAGTGCTTTTTTGGATTCAGGGTGCCTCAAAACACATTTCCGGTGAAATCCTGACATCGAATTTTTGGATGGAATACAAGACCTTTACCTTCTGTGTAATGTTGGAGAAAGTAACAAAATCATCAATAAATCCGCAAGAATCAAAAGTTATGGTGTTCACGTGCTCTTGTGCTCTCATGCAGCAACTACTGTATAGAGAAAGTCGTGTAAATGTAACATTAGACTTTTTGGTTAAATACAGCACTCGCTCTATCTTAGGTAGGTGGTATAGAAGTTAAAAGTAGCAATTTCAGACTGGGATGGCTGGTTACATAATGTTTCCTGTCACCCTCTGCGGGATATTAGTAAGAATTAGAACCGAGCGCGGCTGCTACGTTACCCTTCCTTCAGCCTGAACGTACTTTGTCAGACAAGTGTGATAACTAGAGAGGAGTAAAAACACGCAGTTTGGGGGAGAAAAGGAAGATAGACAGTCAGAAGGGGAGGATTTGTGGAAGGAGACTAGAATTTTTCTTTCTCCCAGTAGCAGCGGCACAAAATCATAACATTCTCTGGTAGTCATTAATCAAGGAAGTTGAAGTGACAGCTTGAACGCAGAATTTGTATGGCACGGAGCAGATATGATATTGCTAGAGGCGGAATGTCTGCCAATGTGATTAATATGCGATTTCAAATAATGGATCTCTCCGACCGCACGTTTCCAGGCCCTTCCTTCATTTACTGGCCCCTCAGAAGTAACTGTCATCGTCTTTTCTGCTTCCGAGGCCGCAAACAGAATTATAGCCTACAAAATAGCCATGTTTCTTTAGCTATGTCGTAGATGACACCACACCAAGGATAAGTTGCATAAAAAAGGTAGGACAAAAATCAAAACATACGAGAAAAAGTCATGACTTATTCTGCCCTCTACCATTTGTTAGTGTGTATACAAATATTCTTACGAAAGCCTAATTTTTTCATCTACTCCATTTTAATCGATATAAACCTTTGCAGGAATAGCTGCATTACACAGTTGGTTATAGATACAAAGGGAACAGCGAGAGTCGAATGTTTAAAAACTGCACTTATATGTTGGCCTTAAAATTCCACACTTTTCCATGCAATGCGAAAAACAACTGAATGTTGACAGGACTTCAAAGAATGACAAAATTATTGATCAGCTCGAACCATTAACAACGGATAACTCGGAATTCGCTTATGCCACAAAAGAATTATTTGAAATTAATAGTGTTTTAAAGAGATCTACATTTTTGTGCAGTACGTTTTCGTCTACTTCTTTACGATTACCAGTTATACAAGATTATACAAAATTTCTTCCAAAGAAATGGACTTCACAGGCTATTTCCAGAAAATTTACGATATATAGATTTTATTTCGCATGTAAAAATCCTTAGTATATGGTATTGTATTCAAAATTGTTTTGGCCATTTTTTATAAACTGAAATATTTTTTAAAAAAATCCATTTAAATTGTAGTTGGGGAGGGGGGTTTTTCTTGAAAATCTTCATGTCGCAACTTTGGAAAATACTAAACTTAAATACCAAATGTTATATTTATCCAAGTTTGATTTCGTTTTTTAGTTATGCTGTTCACACTCACGCGCGCGGACCATTTCTAAAACCTTTTTTTTAATTCAGAGATGCTCAAAACACCTATATGATCTCCACTTACTGTGTACGTGGTAGAGAATATAAAAAGTTGCATGCATATTGAAAAGGTACACCGATGAGAAGCAAAGGAGAGCTATGGGGTATTTTGAGAAAGGAAAATGAAGAAAATAATCACAAGCTTTAGCTATGCATTTTTAACGTACAGCATCCCTTTCGTTTTCCAGTTTTGCCGTTGTGATACTCTTTTCTGTTTTTAAACATTCAAAAATCCATGCCTCCTGGCTGGATTCCACTGGCGGTCCTCTACCGACGAAACACCAAAACCAAACACTCAAGTAACCATAGCCACGAGGTCCGGCACATTCGAGTGGTAGCGGGGTCAAATCCCAAATACTGGCCAATCTGGTTTCCTCTAGTCACCAGGGACGCTAGCCTTCTGATCCCAAAGTCGCGGGTTCAAATCCGGTCCTGATAAGTGGTTTGTAAGTGTGCTTAAAAGTGTAAAGAACTCTTGCAGGACGAAATTACGGCACATCAGCAGGGCTGATATGATTCTGGAAATTGACAGCACCGTCAATAACAAATAAAATATCCCCCCCCCACAGTCACCAGGTAACTACCGCATTCGATCGATACTCAGGACCCCTTCCCACGAATAAAATAAAAATAATAGAAATAAATACATATATGAGTAGAGATATAATGTATGTTCTGGCGCAGTAGAGAGATGCCGACAAGCGATAAAGTTCTTTGTTCTACGCCGACAAGCCCGCCCCCTCCCTTTGTGTGCTAACATGCCGCCAGGTCTCGTGTCGTTAGGCCCCGCCCCCTCTCGCTTTGTGCGCTTACCTAATGCCGACAGTTTCTGCGCTAACAGGTCCTACCCCCCTCCCCAATGCGTTCTACTGTGGCGTCATGACTTGAGGGAATTGTTTTCTCGAGTCCTGCCGCCCCCCGGCAAATTAATTAGGTAATGTTCGTCAAACATTTTTTTTATGATTACTAAGGTCTGCAGATTGCATCCTCGAGCAATTAAGTTTTTTGATTAATGAATTGTTGATTGGAGCGTGAGTATAAGTAGTCTGCTCACGGTAACAGTCTGTCATGTAATGAAACACTGCAGCCTTCTTCTTCTATCTGGGGAAAGCGCTTGTCCATTAGCTGAACATGTTAGACGCTTTCAACACATTAATAGGCTTTTAAGTTTACATTCCGGATCTGTTTACATACATTAGCGATCAACAACATACTTCCGCCTGGAGGTAACGGTGACACACATTAGCTGACCCGTTAGACGCTTTCACTCCATTAGCGAACAAGAGCCCGGCATGTAATGAAAAAACCCGTAACCTACTTCTGTCTGATGGTAACGGTGACCTCTATTAGCTGACATCTTTAGACGCTTTCACCTCATTAGCGAACAATGCCAGTAATTGTTTTCCTAAGTGCTCTGAAAAACCCAGACACTCAATGTAAATACCTTTTAGCTCGTAGAATTTCCATCACAAACCATGGAAAAACCCAAGTCTAGACAATTTTTTCCCTGATAATTAATGATTAAGTTTCATAGTTCTTATTTCTTTCAATAAAATATTGCGAATAAAGTATTCATATTTCAGAAGCGTCTCATTGATTGGTGAATACTACATATGTTATTAAAAATAAAATAAATACGGATAACATTATAGTTAAATATTATAAATGTTATTAAAAAAGGTGTTTGTATTCAAAAAATAGACAGCCGGGCTCTGCCTGGAGGCGAATAACAGGTCTCAACATGCATTCATCCCCCTCCACAGCCGCGTGACGTCACAGTCAACAGTATATAAGGAACGTCGGCAGCCAGAGCGATCACTTTATTGTTCGTTCAGTGATAATCGAAATGGCTGGTGATAATCGTGCATCTGAGATGAATGATTACTGGAGCGAGTGTGGAGAAGATTATTTTCACTACGTATACTTCCATACCGAAACATGCAATGGTTTAATGCATTCAGTGTTGTGTACTCAACCATCGCATCATGATCAGATGACTACACTGGAAGTGTGTACAGAGAGCTGTCCTGTTTATCGAGGAGCGAACATGTAAGTAATATATATATATATATATATTTCTATAACACGGTAATATATTGTACGCATGTTAAATGAAAACTAACTTGAAATTATTTTATTCTTTCAGTGAAAATCGCATGGGTGATGATGTGGAGGATCTTAGCGATGTCGAGGAAGTTGACGATGTCTTCGTCTCGAAACATCTAACTGAATGTGATACAGAGTCGTGCACGGGATACATGCATTCTGTACTTTGTACTAACCCAGCCCAGCATGAACGCATGACATCCTTCTTCCTATGTAACGACAACTGCGAGGTCTACCAGCGCAGGAGGAGAAAACTCGAGTAAGTAGAAGAAATGTTAAATTACATTTTCATTTACTGCTTCTAATGCTACTCTATGTCTAACCTAAAATTAAATTATTACAGGCTGCGAATGACTGAGCCTAAGGTACCCGTGCCAATAGAGGAACTGGATCCTGAGAGACGTATTGTCAATATAGAGGAATATCCAGTCGCAGAGACCAATACGCAGCCTATGGACGAGGATGCTGCTCCACTACCAGACATTACTACTAACCCTGATGATGATAAAGCAACGATGGTACAGGATGGGATAAATCAGACGATTCCAGATTGCTCGCCCGAGATACACGCAGAATCGTGCAAACCCTTGAAGTGAGTATGACACACTTTGATACTACTTTTTTGTGAGGCAAGGGAGAGGATTCTTCTAATATATGTATTTTTCTCTTTCAGAGTACATGAAATCATTAACTAAACCTATTTCTAACATTGTTTTGAATATATGTTGCAGGAGTGCGAGGAGGGAGCGGAGGAAGAGGCAGAACGAGACTGCGAAGAGAAAGCAGAAGAAGAGTTGTAAGAGGAGGATCCTCAACGAGGGTCCAAGGGTCTTCTTATTCATTGAAGATACCCCGGAGGAGCATGGAGAATCGATCACAGGCGTTTGATGACGTCAGCATCTCCCCCTCCCATTCCGTGAACATTGGACTATACTATGACATACCCTCCCTCTACATAAATTGTGAAAGTGATAAATCAATTGTTTATATTACAAAATCAGACTGGGATATAATATCCAAAAACATTTCAATGATTGAAGATTACCTACGCCAAGGAAAAAAGTGCGTGTGATGAATATTGTGACAATGTAATTTATGCATACAATATAATTGTATTTTTGACAGTTCAATTCATTTCATAAATACGTGTTTAAATAATAATGTAATATCTTTAGGCATTGATGGTGTAAGGAACCTAAAACAGCTATCGCCCTATATTGAAGGACATTTGAATATTTTAAATGATTTCTGCAAGTCAGGAGCAATTAGTTTTTCAGGGAGTAGGAGGGGAAGAAGGAAAATGCTTGAAATGTATGCTAAAGTCAATAAAAGAGTGTTTTATTATATGAATTCAATTTATTATTATTATTCATAAAACTTATCCTTGTACATTCCTTTACAAAAACCATTCACCCAAACATATGCATAATTATATAAGTGCTTGCATCACGTGAGAAAGAGGTTTGTAGGTAAATACTTTGTCGTGTAGAATCAGACAGTACAGTGACGTCTGGGCTGGTATATTTACAGATGCTTGAATCTCGATTCTGATGTTCACAGCTCCATTTATAACCTCCTCGGGTTGGTGAGAACAGTCTATTACGAATAATGGTGCATGGTGAAGAAAATCCTTTCTCTTCAAGAGAGGATAATTCTCTCTTTCATAATAGGAACTTTGAAATTTACAGTACATTTCATATAGTGAAGCAAACTTTGAATTTTTAAAGTCCAAGTTCAAATCATGGTAGGGGTAGCATTCACTGTTGAGGAATAGTCTCATATTAGTAATGTTGCAGTGATCAAACTCGGAACTGTTCTTGCTATAATCACCCAATCTTGCAGTCTGAGCACACACTATGATGAAGCGAGGTTTCTCGAGCTTAGATGTTGTTGCTACATTCCACGTGAAAGATCTTGTCTGAGGTACAGCAGGCTGGGTATGAAGATCCATAGATCGAAAGGCAAGGTGTAGAGGTTTATCAGACTTGACAATTTTTAGAATGTGAACTCTTTCAGCATCGGAAAGGCGAATTACAGGCATCCTCCATTCGATTCTAGTTAACTTTACATTAGCTTCCTCTCCATTCGAACTCAGGACACAGTTTCTAGAATCTTTGGATCTTATGAGAATCAATTCAAACTTGCTGTTGAGTATAAGTTCCTTGTGGTCATCAGCAAATCCTAGGAGCATCGAGAGAGGGACTACAGCATTGAAAGCTCCATTCGTCGCGTGTACTATATCAACTTCTTCACCAGGATAGGCCCATCCAGCATTCAGCAAACGATTCGATTCCATAGGGTTGAGAGTCACATAATTTCGTATAGTTGTAGTAATTCCAGGATTCCTTGTTCTGTCTATAGTTGTAGCATTCATATCTAGACGTATCTCATCAAACATGAAGGTTATAGCATTATTAGTGAGCTTCGATGTAGTAGTAGGGGATCCATCTACCTTGGTGAGAGCACCTTCGATGTAGAGATAACTCTTGTTAGGTAGCGTATACAAATCTTCAGCTTGGCATGGTATTCTAATTTCATCGTTTACATCCAGAGCGGAGGTGTTGTATGGAAGAAAAATATGCTCCTCCTCCTTGGTGATCTTGTCGTCAAAGGCTGGAACTTCTGTCACGTTTAAGATGTCCATTATAGCGTCCTGTAACCTAACTCTTCGAGGAACTTGCGGTTAGCACGTGTTAACTCCTCGGAAGTTGGAGAGGTAATATGCTTCGATCGCTGTGTACGTCGTCTATTATAGTATTTGAGGTGTCTTTTAAAATGTATTGCCATTACGCCTTATGTGGAGTCTTGTAGTGATAACTTCGTTCCTGAAGTTGATAGCCTTACCGTGTTGATCTACCACTCGAATAGTGATCTGGTCTATATAGTTTGTATCTATGACAGGTAAATATATGGGATTCGAAGGTTCTTGAGAGATATGATAGCCTGGCGGAACAGAAGGGAAAAACTCGTAGAGCGAATGTCCGCTTTTACCGTCAATGAAAGAGCCTGTTGCAATACTGCACTCCACACGTATGATACTCACTTTAAATATATTCACAAGATCGTCAGATTCGATCGCTTCTCCAGCAGGAATTATTTTAGTGTCTGTGAATCCTAGAAGCGAACCAATAGATCTTTCCTTAGAAAAGTCTATTGTATAAGGACATTTAATTTCAGCCTTCATTGTATTATTGTTAGGCCTTATGAAGAAGACTTCATTATTCAATTCTAGTTTATCCTTTAGAAATGTATTGATATCGGCAATCTCGTAGGTTCCATGAGGGATGACAATGGTTTCAGGTTTACCATTATGAATATAATGAAATCTATTATTACTTCCATCGACATTTGGTATTGAATAGAATGTTTCAAAATTCAAGAGAGCAATCTCATAATGACCTGGAGGATCTAGCTGTAGAGGAGGGTTTAGATACGTTGAAATAACAGTGTCTGACCCACTCACTGTAACTGTATAACTCATCTTGACGATGAAGCAGCTTCTAGGATAAAAGAAATTGCAAGCACAAGTGTCCGCAGATAACTGAATCGAAATTCTGGTATCTCTGTGTATTATAGTAGATTTTAACGTCTTGTAGATATTTCTCAATCTCAGGAGGCGGCTTCAAATTACCGAAACTATCAAAGTAGTATGCGACATCACCTTCTTTCCTTATAGCAACCCAGTGTGTTCCTTCATTATCTGATGTATCGAGATTGGTAATAAGTCTCTCTTTGCAGTGTGGTTTTAAAGGAAGTTTGTCAATCATATAAACCCCTCTAAAATAAGGAATTTTTAAACGTTTAGCATAATATTCGAGGGCTACGTTACTTAGGGCTTCCTCCGGTATATGTACAATCCTCTTCCTCCGTTTTTTGCCTTCTTCTTTAAACCCTCGCCTTTAGATCCCCTTTTTTTCAAAGACCTTGCTATTTTAGATGCAGCGGCTAAAGACGACATCAGCGGCATTGCGGTAAGAATCCTCCTTTATTCCTCTTCTTACACCTACCCTTCCGGAGCCCCTTTCCTTGGGTCTCCATCGCCTTGTTATGCCTCGCAACTTCTGCCAAGTGTCTATCAGCAGCCTTTTTTTTATTGACTGCAGAGGCTATCTGAGCAGCGCCACCTGCTGCAGCGCCTAAAGCAGCAATGATGGGAATCAACGGTAAAAACCCTCCTCTCTTCTTCTTCCTCTTTCCGGCTCCCACTGCAACCTTTCCCTTCATGATTGCAGTTACTAGCCTTGCAGCTAACCTTTCACCAAAAGTTGAATCTGATGACTGCACACGTTTCCAAGCCTTCTCTGCAAGAATCTTATCCGCTATTTGTCTTGAAGCGGTGTCCTTATTCTCAGCGTACGCGAGGTCGTGCTGTTTGCAAGCTGTGTCTAATTGGTTAATTCCGGGGTCTCCTCTTTTTAGACGTTTTTCCAATTTAGTACCAGGCCCGCAATATCTATATCCAGGTAAGTGAGCTTCAAAGGGGAGCGAATTAATTATAGAATTAATAATTCCAGAGCCGCGCTTATACTGCAACGACCTCCCTCTCTTAGCTCTCATGATAGACTAAACGAGTAAGTGAATGCATTAGCCCTTTTATATCATTGCAGTCAATCATTAACTACTTTTACAAACGGTAATATATATAAACAATGCACATACATGTTATAAGTTAGTTGTTAACATGGAGCTTGTTAAGCAGCACTGCTCTCTACCTATTCAGGTATTAGACTTTGAAAGTGACTTTAGAAGTGATCGTCATGGCAAGTTATTTCCATCTAATGTCAGAGCTCTTATTTTAGGGAGCTCCAGTGCAGGGAAAACAAACGTATTACTCAATATGCTACTCCATGAGAATGGACTACGTTTTGAAAATTTATATATTTATTCAAAGTCTCTCTATCAACCAAAGTACCAATATCTAATTAAAGTGCTTGGAAACATCAAAGGTATAGAAGTGAACACCTTCGACAACGGGGATGATGTTTTGCATCCTTCTGAAGTCGAAGAAAATTCAATCTTTATATTTGATGACGTCATCACTGAAAAGCAGGAAAAGATAGCATCCTTTTACAGTATGGGTAGACATCGAAATGTCGATTCTGTATATCTAGCGCAGTCCTATGCTAAAGTTCCAAAACATTTAATTCGCGATAATACAAACATGATAATACTCTTCAGACAAGACAATTTAAACTTAAAGCACATTTACGAAGATTATGTAAATACCGACATGACTTACAATGAATTTAAAGATCTATGTAAGAACGTTTGGGAGAGCTCTACAGAAGGAAGACCCTTTGTTGTGATAGTTCCTGAATTTCATATGAATGAGGGACGATATAGAAATGGTTTTGATGTATATATTAAGCTCGACAAAAAAGAAAATGATCATTCGTAGTTAACCATGAGCATCGATAGGTTCGGTTCTCAGAGAACAGGTCCAGTTAGAAGAGTGTTTGATCGTTTTATCATAAATAGAGATGTCAAAGGAAATTATCAATTCAAGAATAAGAGATTGTGTAACGTTCACGATCCTGAAGATAATCATGATGCCTCCAATAAGAATTATGTGGATACACTCGAAATTAGGATGCAAGATTTCTCGCAGCAAGCTGCTAACAATGTTGAGGTTATGGCTAAGACCCTGATCGATGAAATGATTTCAAGATATATCCTCAAGAGAGATAAGGAAAATAACATTGTGATTGATAAAGTTAGATTGAAGGTATTGCTAGATCCTGTTCACGATAACGATGTTGTGAATAAAAAGTTCATCACTGGATATGTCAATTCACGCACGCAGACGAGAGATGGTAATGGTAACATTATATTCGATAATAAGAGAATCACTGATATAGCAGATCCTCTCGGAGATACAGATGCTGTAAATAAAAGATATGCTAGAGCTATGATCATTAGGAAATCGAACGAGACGCGACAGCAGTTAAACAGATACTTACCAAAGGAAATCGAGATGCAAATAGGTAAGAAGCTGCTAGACATCACAGCAAATCTGAATAAAACTACGAGTAAAGTGGATACTCTAACAACCTCTACAAAAGACAGAGTGGATTCTGTAATGGACTCCATTAAACAAGTTACCGCAGAGCTTGATAGAGAAAAAACAAATCTTCAGAATCTTTGCAATCAGAAAATTAGCAATTTAGAAAAGTTAGCGATGAAGCGAGTTTCAGATTTAGAGGCTACAGTCGGACAGTTAAAGACAGAGGTTTTGAATACTCTCAAAACTGATTCATGCAATGATAAACTTAAGAAAGTGGAGGAAAATGTAAATATGATGATGGACGCTTACAAAACTAATGTGCAGCAAATGACGAGTCTAGAAGAATCAACCAGAAGCCTGTACGCTAATACGGCAATCTTTGCTGAAGCGTTCAAGACACATACGCAGGAACATAAGAAAGAAACCGAGCAACTGAGAACTTCGATAGAGATGTTAGCTAAGGCTATCGATACGATGAGAACTCAAGGTGGACGCAGACTATAAATTGAATGTAATCGTCTATTTTCACGTCATTTGTAAGATGGATAGTGAAAGCATAAGACTTAAAGAGTCTGTAGCCGAGAATACCAGGGCTGTAAAAGAAAAACTGAGAGCTCTAAAAGGTCTCAGGTTTGAGACTCAGCATGTCATGTCCGAAGCTTTGAAGCCTGTAACCGCTCCCCTCAAGGATATTTTGGACAGTCAACGAGGGTTGGCTGTGGAGACAGTCAAGAATGAAGATGAGGATTCTACAAGTATTTCTACTTTCCTTCAACACGTTCGCTCAAAAGACAAGGACCGCATTGATACATTGTACGGGGTGAGATATCAGGATGGAAGTTATATGCTTGGAAATAAAGATATTCATTTTATAAATAATCAAATATTGATAGGTGATGAAACGTATGAGTCTACAGACGGTTTGACGGAGCTCATCTTTAAGCGAACGCCTCAGATTTCTGCATACACCAGTGAAGACTTGGAGACGTACGCTAAGATTATGAAAAGTACTTTTCTTCATAGATCTGGTTACACCAGACACGGTCGTTTGAAATCTGGTAAATCGTATAAATACAAGAATATAATACGCCCCTTGCTCAATACACATTCAGGTCTAGGACTGACATGGAAGGAGCATAAGTCTGATAAGGATGTTGACTACGTTTTCTGGAGAAACCCTAACACATTAGTGAATAGGCTGAGGTTACTTATTGCTTCGAGGGACGCTGGTAATAATAGTCACACTCAAGAGATTGAGGAAATTATCAGGGAGTTGAAAGCATCTAAAGTTATAGCATGACAGCCAAACAGAATATCGCCAGAGAGCTTCACGGGTCGGCGAGGAGGAACTATTTACGACGCAAAATTATCAGCAAAGGTATGAACGATTTATTACAAATTGATTTGATTGAAATGATACCATATGCAAGAGTGAACAAAAATTTCAAATACATTCTGATCGCAATCAACTTTTACTCTAAAATGGCATATGCAAAACCCTTAAAGGATAAGAGCGGAGTTAATGTTGCAAAGGCAATGGAGGATATATTACAAGAAATGGATGTCCCTCCCCGGAATATTCAAAGTGACAACGGGAAAGAATTTTATAACAAATTCTTTAAACGGCTAATGTTTAAGTATAATATTAACCACTACAGCACCTATACCAATGTGAAGGCTGCGGCTGTTGAACGTTTAATTCGAACCTTGAAGAATATGATGTACCGAGAGTTTTTAGTCCAAGGCTCATACAAGTGGCTAGATCTTTTACCTAGAATCCTTGTAAAGTACAATGATACTTTTCATTCAACTATCCGCATGAAACCTAATGAAGTGAAAAACAACGATCTTCTTCTGACTGTGTATAATTATAATCAAGAACGAAGAGAGAAGAAGGCTTCAAGGAAGTTTAGTGTTGGTGATTATGTCAGGATATCTAAACATAAAGGACATTTTGAAAAGGGTTATGAATCTAACTGGAGCGTTGAAATCTTCAAAGTATTTCGTGTGAAACGTACCAAGCCTACAACATACATACTAAAGGATAGGAATGGTGAAATCATAAAAGGTGGCTTTTATGGACATGAACTCAAAAAGACTAACTATCCTAATACATATTTAGTAGAAAAGGTTATACGTAAACATGGAAACAAAGTTCTTGTAAAGTGGTATGGTTTTCCAGATACTCAATGGATTGATATAAAGGACTTGGTGTAATATGTGAAGAATTAATAAAGACTAAAGTTTTATAATTGTAAAATCATGAGTATTTTTATTTTAAAAAGCATTCACATTTTTCTTTCTTTTTTGAGGGAAAAGTGTTACACAAAAAACCCTCACACATTTGATATCTATTTTACACAATATATACATTATTTAAAAGTTTAGGCACTAGCAATCACCGGGTCTAAGGGAATAATGGCCCCACGCTACAGTCTTATAGCTTCCTTCCATCAACTTCCTCTTATCGTCACCCCCCTTCAAAGCCAATTTGTTTGTTTCAATTGTTGTAATTTTGTGGTGTTTACTCCGAAATGTTTTTTGTACCGAATAAATTTTTAGGCTATGGTCTTTTAAACATTCAAAATAATGGCCGAAATCGATTTTATCCATGCCTGCCCTGGTGATGCCCTTAGCTTTCTTAATTGTCTGCCCTCCGTATCTGTAGGCGTATAACTTTGCTCTTATACCGACATACTCCTCCATAACCAAGCCACCCAATTCATCCTTGAACAACCCAATCTTTTTCCTATTGGCTTGCTTAATGCCATATGCATTATCCTTTTCGAAGTTTGATGTGTCGAAATATTGGGGGTTCTCCCTGATGAAATCATAGATATCAGAACTCGTTTCAAAAATGAATGAGTCTGTATCCATGTAATTCAGCAGCAAGTCTTTTAAATTTGGTTTCATGATATTGTAAAAGAAGTCATACATGATAAATTTTGAAATGTCCAAAATTGCGTGTCCTATGTAGATTGGTTTGTTCATATGCACTTCCTCTCTACCCAGCTCGATTCCTACAAGATTTTCTTCGAAAATTATGGTGCGTAGGTAAGTGCTGCGTGCTATCAACTTCTTTGCCTGATCCCAGGATCCAACTATTTTGAAATCACTGTATTTCCTCACATTTTCTATAAATTTCCCATATACGGCGTTATTCATCTTTTTCCACAGGTTTTGTCCGAATTTTGACTTTTCTTGAATTCTTTTCTCTGTGTTCACGTCGATATATGTCTTCAACCAGTTAGACTGGTCGTAGGATACCACTCTGTGAATATGTCTCACAGTTAGACCTTGTTCAATACACTGCTGCATCACCCTGTAGTGCAAGACATATTTGCTTTTCTGTTCTAATGTCGCAAGCAGTTTCTTGTATTGGCCATTCGGTGGTATCGCACTCTGTGGGCAGAAAGGAAGCTCGTTGTGGGCGTCGTGGATATGGTCGGGGTATTCGATATCAACCTCTAGCACATAACCAGTCTCTGAGTCTTCTTTGATTTCAGTGAAGTTTATACTATCAATTTCTTCTCTGGTGAGCCATTTCAGATTCTTGTACGGGAGGGCAGACCCCATAGAAGCTCCATATAAGTTATTTATGTCCCAATAGGACAGGTGTTTAACAGGAGCATGCTGATCAAAGTTGGACATGTACCTGTGGTTAGCTTTGGTATAGCCCTTCACCACTGTGCACAGTCCGCCTCTAATTCCCGACTCGAAAAATTCCAGCATGCTCTTGTCAGATATTAAGGAAAGTTTCGCCTTAGTTATCTTCAACATAGCGTCAAAGGCGAGTCCTGGTAATGTATAAAACCATGCTGGGTCAAGTTTATACATCCCCAGGATGAGATCTCGAAACTTTTCGAAAATATCCGCCAAGAGCAGTATATCTGTTTTCAGGTATAGATCGCTGTATTCTCCGAGATTCTGGATATTAAAGGTATCCCAGACTTTTTCAGCATGCCTGTATTCCTCGTCTGTGATGTGACTGTCAGTGAGAGTGCTGTAGAAGGCTTCCTTCGGTGGTAGAGAAGTTTCTTTGAGTATGTCTAGGCTTGAAAGATAATCATACGGGAATATTCCCTTGCTCTTCGCCAGCTTAAAATGCTCCTCAACAGGATATTCTGCCCTTGTTATTTTAAAGTCACTTTCCTCCAGCATGTCAGCCAGACTGGCCAGCTTGTCGTCAAGAAACTTAAAGCTGTCCAGAAACCTGAAGCTGATGTTCCTGTACCGTTTGCTAAACGCTATATACCTTTCACCACTTTGAGCGATGCACGATATGGGCTTATTATCATATGCCAGGCGTCTTATCAAGAAGTGGCTGTCATAATTAGATAGGCAATGAAAAAAGATCGGTATGAAATCAGGGACCTTTCTATTCAAATTGCATCTATTATGAGCAGCACCCAGATATTCCCCTGACACATGATCGTGATCCCTCACACGCAAATCGCTCACAGTGAAAGCAGCAAGGCATATATGACACTCAGAAGCATTGTCAAAATTCTGTTGCTCTTCAAGGGTTAAATCCATGGGTTTAGGATTGGAATACACATCGATGACGTCATCAGCAATTGATTTTAATTGCTTGATAAAGTCATCGACTGCATTCGGACCTCTAAAGAGGAAGAATTTTGACATGGCCTCGTCATGCCTACATACCACCTTCAAGGCAATAGACATTGCTTCATGCTCTTGAATGACTCGGGTCCAACTCGAGCTGCTTGATGGCTCGCAAGAGTGAACCTTCGCCAGAACAGATTCAATGTCTGCGTATATAACAAAAGGTACAGGGACGCTTTTGGAGAATGCTTTAAATTCAAGGTACTCATCCTGTTGAGGCATTCTAAGCAGTTGGCATTTTCCACATCTTAACCTATGTGCTTCCAGAGCCTTTTCATTGGTGCATCTCTTGAGGCATGCCTCACATGCCCACATCCTTCGACAGTTCTTCGTTGTCTGGCTCCTTACTAGTCTGGACAGGTCTTTAATGAGGCAATAGTGCGACTTATCATCCTCTTCAATATATAGCATGTTTACATGGTGCTGCTTCTTTTCAGGTGTTTGGTATAGGGGAATAATGTTGTCATTCTCCTCTATACCAAACAGTGAAATGGATACTCCATTATTCTGCTTTTCAAAGCATTCAATTTGATGTAAGGGTACCGGAAATTCGATACCTTCATAATTGAATGCCTCGAAAAGCAGTTCCTCAGGGTATTTTGTGGTTCTCTGGCCGTCGCGTTTAACAGGGTATTTAGAGGCTAGCATGCACCATGCGAAGCAGAAGTTGTCTTCATTCTTTATGTTTATGACTGCATGTTTTTTCACAATTTTCTGTGGTAGTTCAATGTATGAACCTGCATGTAAAGGATCGTAGTGTGTAAAGCCCATCACCAGTCTGAGTACCTTTGACAAGGACTTCGACGATGCTCCCCCCTCAAATGTAGAAATGTTTTCCAAAATATCCCCCGCAATTGAAGAGAAGATCTGATTGATATCGCTTGATGGAAGAATCAGTACAGGCTTAGAATTAAAGCCAGTGGGAAGACGCTTCTCTTCATCAGGTTTCTGGATTAAATATTCAAGTTCCATGGAACAATGCATCTTTAATCCACTCCTGCTTTTCTGTAAAACGTTTTCCGCTTCTTTAATAATAAGCTCCTTGCACTCATCTAAAAAGACTCTGGGCTCGAGTATTTCTAATGTATTTTCTATTCTACTATTAAAAATACGTCCCTTGAATGCCGATTGGATGGTATTGCACTCTAGACCCTGGCAATTGCTAGCACTAACCTTGACTTTTTTTATTGTAGGCTGTTCCCTCCCATCCGATGTCGGTCCTCTCTTTCTATTAACTGGTTCTACATCATTGGATGATGATGAGGAGGTTGACGGTGCAGCGGCTTCATCGCTTGCGTCTGAGGAGGTCGATGGTGCAGAGGTTTCATTGCCTGCGACTGAGGAGGTCGATGGTTCACATTGTAAAACTTCCTCCAGAGTGTCGAGCGATGAGGAGGCGGACCGTGCAGTGGTCGATTCTTCACCAATCTCTGGCGATGCTGATCCCTGTGTTGCCAGGTCCATAGGCTGGCTTCCAGCGTCACCCAGATCATTTCCTGGAATAATAATAATAATAATAATAATAATATACAATGTGTAAAAGAACTTCGTAAAATGTTGAAGGATTCTTACCATTCGACTGTTGCTGCACACATATGTCAGACCCCCATCCCTGCTGATTTTGTATAGGGAAGGCTGATGGTACAGCGCTCGCATGTTGAGCGATACCGCGCCCGAAATAAAGTCCACTTCCTGGAAATAATAATATTAATAATAATAATGATAACAGTATAGAATGTGTAAAAGAAGTTCATAAAATGTTGAAGGGTTCTTACCATTCAGTGGTTGTTGCATGTACGGGGCAGGGCCCCACCCCTGCTGATTTGATGCAGGGAAAGCTTGTGGTGCAGAGTGTGCGTGAGGAACAAACCCGTCTCCGAAATAAAGACCACTTCCTGGAAATAATAATAACAATATTAATAATAATATAAAATGTGTAAAAGAACTTCATAAAATTTTGAAACATGTTCTTACCTGACGGTGGTTGCTGCATGTATGGGACAGGGACCCAACCCTGCTGATTTGACTCCATGAAGGCTTGGAAGCCAGACGGTGCCTGTGCAGCGGACAATGGCTGACTCATCCCAAAATAAAGTCCACTTCCTGAAAAAATAATAATAATGATAATATTAATAATAATATAGAATGTGTAAAGCAAGAAGTTCATAAAATATTGAAAAACTCTTACCGTTCGGTGCTTGCTGCATGTAAGGGGCAGAGCCCCACCCCTGCTGATTTGGTACCAGGAAGGTCTGGAAGCCTGGGGGTGGTGGTGCAGCGGTCGCGAAGCGTTGTGGTGCAGGTGCAATGGTTGCACGGCATGGAGGTGCCGGTGCAGCGGTTGCATGTTGAGCGATGCCGCCCCCGAAATAAAGTCCATTTCCTGGAAAAAATAAATAATATTAATAATAATAATAATATTAATAGTATAGCATGTTTAAGTACAGAGTTCTAAAGAATCTATACGCTATACGTGAAAAATAGATGTTTTGAACACAGGCGTGAAAATACAAGGTATTCTGGGAGACTGAAAGAGTTATGTGACTGCATATGCGGTGAGAAACTCCCCTTAAATATATCCTTTTCTCCTTATACAATCCAGAACTCTATGCTGTCGTAGGTAGGTCTTTGTATGCTAGAATCGCCCTTGTATACCTATTATTAAATAATTTTTAGTTACAATTGCTCAAACACTGGTCTGTAAATTCTTACCATTCGAGTGTTGCTGTATGTACGGGCCAGAGTCCCATCCATGATGATTTGGCACCAGGAAGGTTTGGAAGCCTGCTGGTGCCATTGCAGCGGTTGATGGATGACAGACTCCGAAATAAACACCGCTTCCTGGAAATAATACTAATAATAATAATAATAATAATAATAAAGAATATGAACAAGAAGTTAATATGAATTGTTACATTAATTTTTTTAAACTCTGAAGAATGCTTACCATTCGGATGTTCGGGTGCCTGAATCATAGCTGTATTTGAGGAACGATCCTGCTGGAGCTGGATGTATGCCTCAGCTACGTTAGCAGAACTGAATGCTGAAAACGTAATTAATTTACGCGTTAGATTTTTATTTATTTATTTATTTACTTATTTTTTTTAAAGAAAAGTTATATTATTAAGTTAATTTACTTTATTGCGCATTGCTTATACAGGGAAATGTCGATGTATTTTTAAACACCTGAGAAATTTCTGTGACAAAATAAAGCATTTGTATTATTCGACACACTCATGGAAAATATCTCTTTTTAACGTGATGGAAACAGACTGGAAGTTTTTACTAAATTAATTGCACAAGAGGAATGAAACATTAACTGATGAATGTTCGATTAATGCATGCAAACATGAAGTCCCCGGATCGAATACCGGCGCTTACCCTCGGAAGAATATTTATACAGAACATACTTTATTCGAATCGTAGGGTAATCAAGTAATTGTATTTTGTCTATAAAGGAATATAATTCACTCTGTGAAACCCTGTATTTAAATATCTGGAATAATAATTTCTCAACAAGATGAATACTTAACTAAATTGTTCACATTTTTGAGAATTCGCGCAGTTAGCTATTAAATGTAGAATAAGCTTGTCTAAAATGAATACTTAACTAAACTGTTCACATTTCAGAAAAAATTCAACTGTCTAGCTATTAACTTTTAGAATACTCAGCTATTTACAAATAAAGGGCCGTCATTAAAAACAAGAACGCAAATATAAGTTAAATGTACTAAGTAATAAGTTAACTTTTTAATGAAGATGAATTGGTGATACAACTTACCAGACATGATGTTCGATGTAATTTCCACGTTGAAAGAATAAAGCTTGCAGAGTGCTTAGATCGCAGTGTTCTTACGATACTGTGAAAATCATTGGAGAAACTGCTGCTTTTATATAATTCCCCCCACTAAAGCTGAAGTAGTGAGAGATTGTAGAGCACTTAGGAAAACAATTACTGGCATTGTTCGCTAATGAGGTGAAAGCGTCTAAAGATGTCAGCTAATAGAGGTCACCGTTACCATCAGACAGAAGTAGGTTACGGGTTTTTTCATTACATGCCGGGCTCTTGTTCGCTAATGGAGTGAAAGCGTCTAACGGGTCAGCTAATGTGTGTCACCGTTACCTCCAGGCGGAAGTATGTCGTTGATCGCTAATGTATGTAAACAGATCCGGAATGTAAACTTAAAAGCCTATTAATGTGTTGAAAGCGTCTAACATGTTCAGCTAATGGACAAGCGCTTTCCCCAGATAGAAGAAGAAGGCTGCAGTGTTTCATTACATGACAGACTGTTACCGTGAGCAGACTACTTATACTCACGCTCCAATCAACAATTCATTAATCAAAAAACTTAATTGCTCGAGGATGCAATCTGCAGACCTTAGTAATCATAAAAAAATGTTTGACGAACATTACCTAATTAATTTGCCGGGGGGCGGCAGGACTCGAGAAAACAATTCCCTCAAGTCATGACGCCACAGTAGAACGCATTGGGGAGGGGGGTAGGACCTGTTAGCGCAGAAACTGTCGGCATTAGGTAAGCGCACAAAGCGAGAGGGGGCGGGGCCTAACGACACGAGACCTGGCGGCATGTTAGCACACAAAGGGAGGGGGCGGGCTTGTCGGCGTAGAACAAAGAACTTTATCGCTTGTCGGCATCTCTCTACTGCGCCAGAACATACATTATATCTCTACTTATATGCCATCTTGAACTAGTTTATCTTTACGCGTTATTGTCACCATGCTTTGGGCACCAATTTGAAGCAGATGTAGATATTGCTGCTGTTGGAGAACCAAACTTGAAGTTGTTTAGACCACGCACGTTACAAAGTTTCCGGTGGCCTTCGCCAACACGTTCACTTTCCGGTGGCCTTCGCCCCCAAGTTTAAAAATCAACTTTGTATTTTTAATGTTTATTTAAGTATATGTATATACATATGTTTGCCTTGGCTGCGTCAGTAGTAATTTGCAGAAACACGTATCTCTTAGCAGGGGTTGGTGCGGCTAAAGAATAAGGCTTACGTAAATTATATTTGTTTACTTCACTCCTTTTATTATTCCTTCTCACGATTAAATAACACTTCACTGATGTTTCCTACTGTAGAGCTGTGAGATTTTCTTTTTATTAATTGCATTTTTAACAGTTAAACTTTATATTCTCGCCGTAATGAATTTTCATTTCTCACACTGAATACTTATCGAACTTCTAGGGAACGCTGCCTAGTAGCGTCCGGTTGGGTACCCTGTCTTCTAGCGTCTACCACCTAAATTTATACTTTTACTATATTTCAAGTCTCTGATTGGCTAATCTTACTCCAATAGAATACTTTTATTTAACTTAAGCTTTTTCTAGTTTTTGATTGGTTATTTATTAAAATGTTTTAAATATTACATTATTGTTCCAAGAATTACTAGTAGCATTATTAAGCTTTCTAATTTATTGTTGTCTCAAGGTTATCTCATTGTTAGCAACTTTCGGCATCTATTCTCACAGCTCCTACATTGTTAAATTACATAATATATTCACATAACATTATTATACATGTACATAATAATATAAACATAATACAATGACTGTTACATACATTTTATATATTATATTATACACACATTGCTTTTAGGCGGGCTGTTACTATATTTTATATTATATAATTAGACTGATATCATTTGAGTGATAAAAATACTGCCTTAACCTATAGTTAGGCCCCTACGAAACCATGGCCCTCTGTCTGACATCACATTGAGTAAGTCTATGTATTCATAAAACACCAGACGAAAGCCCGCCTTTGGATTAAATCAACAGCAACAAATTATACGGTTATCTAGTGGGCATCTACCAGCAAGTTACTCAAGCATATGGTGTAGAAAGGAGACTATACCATCTCTCTGGTACACGGTGAATCACGCGTACCAAAACCCTACAGGAAACTCCTACAAAGTGATGTAGACCTAGCAAGGAAAGATATGATCTCTCCGCTAATAGGAGGCAAGCGGAGTGACAAGTGTAAAAACTGCAGTATGTCCATCATTTTGGTATTCATATTTCCTATTTTGTGTTGCAGGGGCTTTCACTGCCGCTCTGGATTTGGGAGTTATAATGTAGTTGTATAATGTAATCAGAATATAGTTTTAAAACTGATAAAGCTATTTCCAGCAAAAAAAATCTACAATCCTCATTTTTTAAAAAAACCGAAAATGTTGACAAATATTCATTAATGACCAAGAATTTTAAATGCCAGAGACCTGGGCATTCTTGCGCCGAATTCTAATTTGCCTAAATATTTCACAACTCCCTGAAGGTAATGTATCTGTGAAATTTAAAAATTTATGCCACTTATTACACACATTGAGAATAATTTTTGCCAAGTTTCAAAATTCGAGCTCGGATGGTTATTTCAATATTAATTTTTATTGTCTAAATTCATTGTTCTAATAAAATTGCTCCACACAACGCATTTTTAAAATATTCATATAAAAAATTCACGTTTTATAGAAAATGAGTACAAATAGATTTATCATACCGGTTTTTACATTAACGCCTAAATGTTGTAGAAAAATTGTTGGTCTTTGTACCCTCCAAAATTTTGATATTTTTAGAAGGTTAACAATTTAGTTCTTAAAATTGGAAGATTATTTTAAGAACGTATTTGGTCATTTTCTGTAATCTATATTTGAGAAGAAGTAAAAACATTTTGAAATAAATTAGTAAAACATTGAATCGTGTGGAGCATTTTGAGTATAGAAAAATGCTGAAAAAAATGTTGCTTCAAATTTGGGCGTCCTATTAACAGCATGAGTCTGCCAATTTATAACTTCAGTTAATTGGTAGTTTAAATTTGCCAGTGCAAAAAACTGTGTGTTTCATTAAAGTTTAGAATTTATTTTATTATGAAAATTTTAATTCCTTAATTTTTTACAACTTTTGGTGAAATTTGACAGATACATTACCTTAAGTCGGAGAGAGCCTCTTACAAAGATAAAGATGCTATTTAACCTTAAACATAAATAAACATTGGTGCGAACACCTAGCCCGTCCTAGATATACAAAGAATCCTGATTATTGCCCAGCCTTTTGCATATTTGTCACAAATCTGTTTGTTTTTTACTTTCCATTTGAAATTAAAGCGATAAACGTACGCGCACTCCTCCCAAAAAAGTTTAAATGATCACATATACACACCCTTTCATGTACTCTAAACAGAGAAAATCGTCGCTAGCTATATAATAATTTTTCATACGAAATACTAAGTTTAAGTCCTTGCCGAAGTCAGCAAGAAGCTGCTCGTTTTTGCACGGCATTTAATAATACAAACATTAAGGTAGTCGATTGAATACTTCTTTGAAAAAACAAATTTAAGGTTGTGCTAAAAAGGGTAAAAAAAAAAGAAAGAAAGAAAAAGGGAAGTAAATTTATGTGCACCTTTTACAGTGTTTAAGATTTTAGTGGTTTTACTAATTATTTATAAAGAAAGCTTGATATGTATTATTATTATTATTATTATTATTAAACATTCAGATGTCATTCTTCTAAATCATTTATATGGTATTGCAACCATTTAGATGGTAGTATTTATACGGTATTAGAAGTTTCTAACTCTGCTACTATTTGTTGCATTTATTTTTCTATTTAAACTATATTCAATTTATAACATATTTCACTGTACAACTATTGTACAACTTTTATATTCTGCTTGATGAAGCTATTGTAAAGCATCTTTTCTGTTAAGAATTTTTATACGTTTTTGTTATTCTGTGTCTTTATGGCAAACCCATTTCGGGTCAGATTCTTAAATAAATAATTAAGTTGCTAATTACGTAATGCCATCGTTTGTTGTGTACCAGAGATTTGAAAGGCCAGTCAACTGTTAATAAGCTGGTCACGAATCCGTAAACAAAACAAAGTACACTCTATTTAAAACTTGGAAACAGTACTAATATCCGAAACATAAGTATAAATCTTTCATGTGTTTCTCTTTTCTATAGCCACGTTGTGATATTGTAAATACGATGCTGTTTATAAACGAATAAATGATTTGTTCACTATTGAATATAGAAATATAATAGAATGGTTTGCTGACGATAAGACTGATTCAGGTTATTAAAATTGTACCAGATGTGTGTAGTGTGAAGATTAGGATAATACTTCAAAAAACCCTGCGAGATGGACACCTTTGCTCACACGAATCCACCCCTGATCCTATGCGACACATAGTTTTGCTTTACTCCGGTTGACTCCGGTGGTTTCAGGATGGAATTCATATTTATGAACGTCCTAGTGTAAGCATCGGCCAGCAGGTGGCGACTCTGAAGTGGCCAGTTCAGCTCTATCTAGCGGACAAACCTTGAAATCGCTCTGTCCAGAGAGCCTGCCGTTAATTATTGGCAAACCCTTAACTTCACACTGAGATAAATGCAAAGAAACCAAAGAATGGGAAGTTGTCGACAATCTTTCCGAACGCTGACGATTTCGGCCACCAATAGCTTCTATCTTGCTGATGAATACTACGAACTGCCGGCATTAAAATAATTATGGATTTAATACTTAATAATGTTGTGAACTAGTTGAAACGTTTATGCCTGTATCTGACAATACCCGTAGCTAAGTTTTGAAACGCTACCCAAACCTTTTAAGTTCTAAAATCTTTTGTGCCCCAAACCCTAGTTTTGGAACTGCATGTTGCAACTTCTGAAATGTAAATATTCACTTTTTCTTTTTCTCAGTTTGCTACACATTAGATTCTTTGAAGAATTTTTCCTTCAATACTTTACAAGACCATACACATTAGTAGATCACTGCTGTTTCTTGTTTCTTTGTCCTCCAGAGACGAAGTGCACACGCATTCGGGAGGTCCGCGGTTCAAACCCCAGCCACGACCGTCCTCCTTGACCGAGGTTTTTCCCAGGTTTTGGTCAGCTCATAATGGGAAAATCCCTGGAAGGTACCTTAAACTTAGGCCTGGAAAGTTTCCTTCTCAAAAATTCGTTTTTCAAATATAATTTCATTGCATGTAAATATCACCAGTGTTCACCACTTCGGTGCCTATGAAGTAACAACGGGCGTAAACACTACTAAAAAACTAGAGAGAAAGGAAATTCTTGACTTTCTCGACGATCGCCATCATAAATATATCAGATAGCTTACCAATGAATTAATTAATCCATTTCACATTAATAATCTCCTTTTTAATTTCGGTCTGTCGTAGAGAAAGCCTTGCAGTACATTACACCACATTCGCAAAGATGTTTTAATTATCTTGGGGTTAAGAAACTCTTCCTCGTCTTGTCTCTCTCTCTCTCTCTCTCCCTCAAAAGAAAAGAAACAAAAAAACTTGTGAGTTTCACTCACAGTACTTTCTCTATCCATTACAACTTTACACAGCCCCTTAAATATAACAACATTAATATAAAAAGTGATTCTTCTATTCACATTACATCACTTATATAGAAACAATCTCAAAATAGGCAGTATGGTCTTCATTATGTACAAATAAACCCATCTGCTCGTATATCGTAAGCTAGTCTTTTATTATTGTGTCTTTGTCTAGTTCTCGCTGTCATTTCACTATTTTGGCCTAGTTCAACTTTGACTGTGACTTCACTTAGTTCACAGTTTTATTTCACTAATGTGAACTAGTTCAATTTTCCCTGTCACTTCACTTTATTCGCGATGTAGCGGCATAATGAAATACTCCCGACGTAGCCTCTTCTTCGACCCACCTCACTCATTGGTGAGTCGAACATAGGATGTCTCTAGTCTCTCACTGCCATAACTGTCGTCAGAAACTCAGTTTAGAATAGGCTCTTGATGTCGCATGAAAAACGTACTCAGGAATTAACTCGCCGTTGAAAATTTCCAGACACTTTTAGAATGTTCTGGAGCCGGGGAGAGGCGAAACTTTCAGAAGATTCTGGCTATCTGTCAATAGCACCTCTGGTTGTTTACGCTGGACGAGAGCGCTGCCGCGTCTACTTATCTCTGTTTATTTCTCCAACTGCCCGGTGTTGATCTCCCGATATGCTTGGACCATAGCAGCTGCGTCATATTATTATTAATGAACTCGTGCGGGGAAAAGGAAGAATCGCGTAAAATGCATTATAAATATACGATGAGTATGACAGATCAACCTGGGTATATTGTATAACCATGAGTATTTCAAGGTTACCTAATGCTACAAAAATAAAATGATATTTAAATTGTGTTTCAGTGAATTCTGAATTTCTGTTTAGAAAGGTTTTGTCCATATTTTATGTTTGCCAGTTATACAAAATTATACAGCATTCATTCAGAATGAATGGGGCTTCACAGACTATTCACAGAAAACTCCAGGTATAGATTTTATTACTCATGCAAAAATATTAGACTTATAGTATTATGATCAAAATTGTTAGCCAGTTTTGAGAAAATACGAAATAACGAAGACTTCCGCGTAGAAGTAGATTGGTTTAGGGATATTCTTTAAAATCTGCGTGTTGTATCCTTGGAAGATACTGAATTTAAATACCTCCCCCCCAATACGCACGCATCTACACACAGAAAACAGACACGGATGGCTCAGGTCATTTAGGTACGTTCAAATCTCGTTCCCAGTGACTATTTTTCATGTATCATCATTGTCCATCTATTGTAAGAACTGGCATTAAACATTATTAAAAAAAGGTGCTGTGCTGGCAGTAGTGGTTCTCGTGGTAGTAGTGGTAGCGGTAGTAGTTCCTTTAAGCACTTCACCCTAAAAATAGTTTTATGCACTTCCTGGTTTGTAATCTAGGGATCAATATCTACATTTTGGGTTATTTGTCTCACTAAATTAAGGCCTGTTTTTAGTTTTGCTATAGCTCCAAGAACTTGGTATTCTGTCCGTTATGTGCTACGCATTCTAGTAGAATGTGTTTCGCAGTTTCAACGGCGAAACAGGCTGGCAGAAAGTCAAGGCATTGTCATAACTAGTAGCCTAAATAAGATTCAGAGAATTAATAGAGCTACAAAAATAGTGATGCCCACCTCCATGGTGTGGGGGTAGCGTGTCTGTCTCATATTCAAGAGGTCCCAGATTTTCGGTTCGGGCGAGTCATCTGAGTAAGGAGTTTTCCCCGCTGTTTTCCTTATCCTGAGATCATGAATGATGGTTAACTCTAAGCTCTAGGAACCTCGACCCATTTGAGCATCACTTCAACAGTTTCGTTTATTCAACATTCGATATGACCTACCCGATTAAAAAACGCTAAACTTCAAGCCAAAACAAAGAAGAAGAAAAAGAAAAGAAAAATACTATTGAAGCAGTAGGAAAGCTTTGGACTTCAACAAAGCTTGTAGTTAAAACAGAAGCTTTTTATTGTCCCTTCATCCAGCTCAGGCATTTTGAACGTTGATTAAATGAAGTTAAACATTGCACTCGCTCACTCACTGTTTATGAGGAATTTTCTGCCTGTTCCGACCTCGGAGTTCAGACATCTTTTCATGGCCAGTCTCATATCTATTCTGCCTTCTGGAAGATAGTTGTTAGTAGGTTTCGGTAATAATTTTAAAAACGGAAATGAATGCATAAAACAAAGAAACAATTTCAGTAAATGTAGGTAATTTCATAAAATACAGAACATTAAAGAAATAATGGAGATTTGGGAGGGAAGAAAACCTTGCAAGCCTAATTTTAGGGTACCTCCCATGCATTTGTTTAGTAGAGGACTGAGGAAGCCCTGGCAGAGAAGTTCACTGCCTTAGCAGATGCCTCTATCGGCATAAATAAGGTATTTAAGATTATGCATGCTTCTACCTATTTGGCTTCCACTGTCATAAATATAATTGCTGTTAATTTACCTCTTGCTTAATTGAGAAAAGAGAGTACAGAAACGAAATTGCAATTAACACTTGCATGAAGATATAATTGCATGATAAGGTTTTAAACTGCACGCATGTAGCCTGTGACAAATTAATTCTGGCATTATTTCATGCATCAAGAACTGGGATCTGTGAGAACTGGGATTAGGGCATCACGTTACGGCAGCCCCTCGGTGCCAATTTTCACTAGAAATGTGTGCTTTTAGGTCCGATGAACTAAAAAGAAAAAGAAGAAAGAAATCATTTTATAGAAATAATCCGTGATAGGTCCGTGCGCGCGATGCTTGGTGCTTGCATGTCTGTTTCTGGACCACAAATTTTAAAAATCTGATGAGTTGCACTCACAAGACATTCTCTTCTCTTGTACAAACTATTTTTACAAACGCTTATTCTCCGTCTACTTCATGTTAATTGAGATAAACGTTTGCAGAAACTACCTTATTGCTAATCTTCTTGTGTGGTAGGCTTTAAGCAATAGTCAAATCTTTAAAGAACTGGTTGCTATGTGGAACATGCCATTCTCTTTGTATGTCCAGGTACATAAAAAAAACGAATAACGAATTCCCACTTGAGAAAGTGTATAAGTATTGGATAATTCAAACAAATAACAAGGTATATTTCGGAAATGGTTCACTCCACCAAAAAAATTTGTATTTCGTGTTTTAACGAGATTTGCATTTTTTGTGTAGTAGAATTTTGTCTATCTCTTACAGTTTACCAGTAATGCGAAAATTATTTAGAATGAAGAGGGCTTTTGGGGACATTCCCAGAAAATTCAAGATATGCATTTCATTTGCCATAAAAATATCTTAAACATATGATATTTTAATTAAAGGTTTAGAGCCGTTTTTGAGAAAATCAAAATTTTCGAAAAATGTTCCATGTAAACGATAGCCTGAGGTGGGGTAAAATCTTGGAAATCTTCGTGTTGCATCTTTGGAAGATAGTAAACGCAAGTACCAAGTTTGGTATTCATCCGATTTTTAGTTTTTGAGTTATGCTGTTTACAAACTGACACCCAGACATTAGTATTTTTTGTTGTTGCCTTAATTATAATTGTATTTATTATTTATTTATGTATTCAAATATCTTATCAGACAGAAACACACACGGACTGTTTCCAAAAATGCTTTCCGGTGAAATCACAATATCGATTTTTTGGGTGGAATGCAATACTTCCCCTACTTCTATACGTAGTAGAGAAAGTAAAAATGAAATTTCGAATACGTTACAAATTTGATACTTGAATCAGACACTATTTAAGTATGAAAATTTTCACAAAATTCATCTACCCCAAACTTATCTCTACATAGAAAAACTTTCATTATTTATCATTTTATTATATACAGATCGGACTGTTTTAATTAAAATATGGAATATTTGGGTTATTAATGATAAATACTAAATTATCTATTGAATTTTCTGCGAATTGCCTTTTCGAAGTATGAAGTCCCCTTCACACTAAGTGAATTTCGTTTAATTTTGTATGAATGTGAAAAGCAGATAAAGCTTGCTACAGCAAAAATTAGAGCCCATTAAACCTAAGTAATTTGTTTCAAACACATATCGTAACGTTAATGGTTTACAAAATATTCCATGTCGCACATTTATAACTTCGTAAGTTTTCGTGCATTTCACCTATATGCACTCAAACGCGTGTTACCAGTGCTAAACATATGAACGCTGTTTTTGCATGTTCTGCCTAAGTAAGTGTTATTGCTTAATTTGAAATCATTTCGGTGCAAAAATACATCCGAATATTGTTTAGTGAATAGAATAACACTTTTTGCAAAATACAGAATAGTATAATTGAAAAAAAATCTTATGTGTTACACTCACATGACTTTCTCTACTCTTGTACAAACTATTTTTACAAACGCTTATTCTCCATATGCTTCATGTTAATCGAGATGTTAATCTTATTGCTAATTTTCTTGTAGATGCAAGGGAAATTGCTAGGTTTTAAGCGATAGTCAAATATTTTAAGAGCTGGTTGCTATGTGGAGTATCCCATTCTCTTTGCATGTCCAGGACATAAAAAAATGAATAACGAATTTGAGAAAAACTATAAGTATTGGAAAATTTAAGGGAATAACAAGCAATATCTCGAAAATGCTTTACTCAACAAAAAAATTATATATGACATAAATTGTGTATTTTAACGCGATCTACATTTCTTGTGTAGTAAATTTTTATCTATCTCATGGTTTACCAGTTATGCAAAAGTCGTTCACAATGAAGAATACTTTTGGAGACATTCCCCGAAAATTCGAGATATACATTTCATTTGTCATGAAAATATCTCAAACATATGATACTTTAATAAAAATCGTTAGAGCATTTTTGAGAAAATTAAAATTTTCGAAAAATGTTCCATATAAAGGGTAATCTGGGGTGGGGGGATTTTCTTGAAAACCTTCGTGTCGCATCTCTGGAAGATACTGAACCTAAATACCAAGCTTGGTGTTTATCCGACTGTTCGTTTCTGAGTTATGCTGTTCAAAGACACACACACACGGACATGTTTCCAAAAATCCTTTTTTGGATTCAGGGTATCTCAAAACATGTATTTCCAGTGAAATCTCGGTATCGAATTTTTGGATGGAATACAATAATTCCCCTACTTACTATACGTAGTAGAGAAAGTAAAAAAGAATATTATTAATCAATTTAAGGGTATTATTTGTATGTAAATTTGTCATGGATGGATAAAGTCGTGTAACAGTACCGCATAATACTTTTACTTTCCTAATCCATAGGTTATACAACGGAAGGGTACACCTCGCGACCTACATAGATCTATTGTGCTACCACTCCAGGAGGAAGGGATGAAGCGAAAGAGCCACAGGAGACTACAGGCCGCAGGTAGACAGGCCACAAAAATGCGGGGAAGTCCCTAACAATTCGAGGCTTGAAAACATGCTCTCTCCTTAGAGCATGCATCTGTTCGGCATTACCATACACTACGAAACTTAGAAGCGCATTTGAAAAACGAGAAGGAAACGGAATAGAAGGTAATTGATGGAAAGGAAATCTTGTAGATAATAAACCACCCCAGCATTCGCCTACCGATCAGGGAAAACCACGAAAAACTCAAAGCCGGAATCGAACCCGGGAACTCCGAAATTCCTAATTCATATTGGCCATTTATTAATTTGCATAAGCGTATCGACGTGCATCCTCAAATGGTCTTATTTAATCTAGGTTGTAAAGCCGATTGTGGATCATAGTTCCCTCACCTTTTATCTATA
This sequence comes from Deroplatys truncata, assembly GCA_030765065.1. Classification (NCBI taxonomy): domain Eukaryota; kingdom Metazoa; phylum Arthropoda; class Insecta; order Mantodea; family Mantidae; genus Deroplatys; species Deroplatys truncata. The sequence continues at coordinate 100,833,982 of CM060980.1, forward strand.
GGTATATGAGGGCTTCCTTATCCATGCCCCGACTTCCAGTGGATACACTTAGAGCCCTTTCTACTGCATCTATCAATTTCCACCTATTTCCTGATTCTCCTTCGGATTTAGTCTTATAGAACTTATGACCCAATATCCTCTTGAGATTTTTCTGTCTGTCATCTTTATTGTATTGTGCAAGGAAAAAAAATCATTGCAAATGAATAAAATTATTAATTATAGTGTTGGAATTGTATATGGTAAAATATTCTTGGTTTATTTCTAGCGATGAGTCTCTTCTTATCTGCAGGGCGTGTTTATCGGAAGGTAATATATTGTGTTAGGTATAAGTTATACAACGGAATGGGGACATCTGCGACCTATCTGGTTCTATTGTAGCTCCACCGCTAACCAGGAGGAAGGTATGAAATGAAACAACAAGAGGCTACAGGTCGCAGGCAGACAGGACACAGAGACGCGCGGAAGTCCCTAACAGTTCCAGGCTGGAAGACTCGCCTCACTGCTGGAGCTGCCTAGAGAGAGCGATGAACGATTCGTCGACCATGCACCCTTCTTGTGTCCACGGGGAGTACTCTTTCCTTCGAGTAAGCATTCACGCCATCTATCCGGTGCTACCTTACGTCACGAAATATAGATTCGCCTACCTACTAGGGAAAACAACGAAAAACCAAAGGCTAGAATGGACGGAAATTGAGCGGTACCTCCCAAATGCGAGCATCACGCGTTACCACGGAGCCATCTCAAAGGTATGTGTTGCGTCAAACAGTAACTCAGATTTTATATTGTTATATACGAATTATAACAACAATACTGTCGCTAGCAAAGCAAAAATGTGTCCGGCGTGACAATCCACACACATACACGCCACAATATTGCTATTATGAATGTTTATTTGTAAATCGTATTCGAGTCCTTTTTATGATGAATTTGTTTGTATTGCAGAGCTGTTATTCTCGATGTAATCTTACTTGTGTGTTTAACGCATTACTAATAATATTTATAAATTCTATTACATTTGCTATCGTCTGCTTCCTCACACCTTAATACGAGTAATTACAATGAACTCAATTGACAAGATGTCTACTGTACCAATGCTTTTAACAATAGTTATTTACCTGGATCCGTTGATATCTAGGAAGATGTTTTGTTTTTATCCTTCTTAGATGCTCTACGCAACGGTCCAGCGTCTTTCTCAACAAATTCTGAAGAAAATTTGCATGTTTTCCTAAGACTGTTTCGTGACGTGTACTGTAGCTTATGCTGGTTACATACATACACGAAAGTATAGCTGTTCCTTTACTAAGATTGTCGGTTTTCATACTGTCGGAGTGTAATACTGACATCGATTTTGTATTATAATGTACTTTCCTAAGCGATTTTTAACATTTGCATGTAAATCAGAGTTACATATAACATATGGACATAAAAGAGAAATGTACATTAAATTAAATACAATTAAACGCAAAGAATGAGCTTAAAAACAACACCAATGCTCTGAAATCAAACATGCTTTTTTCCACCAAATAATTAATTCAAAAACTTGTTTAATAATTGAGGGGCCCAGTGGAAAAGGACGAATGCCACCAGAGTATTTTTTTTCAGGAAAAGGGAATTTCGTATGGAAATGTAAACTACTGCTGTCAGGTATAACAACACTTGTTACTTAAACTAGACGGTGTTTTAGGTAATACTGCGTTGGTATTATGTCATTTTATGGCAATTTAAAACAAATGATTAGAAAGAAAGCCTTGGAATAATATTACATTCGCGTCGTTTGTAGGTAAGGATTCAGGATACAATTAGGGCAAATAAATTGGGGATTAAAGAGTTAAAGCATTTTGTAAGTACATATTACATAGATCTGTACTACTTTACATGTATTATTGTATTTTCTTGTTTAATAGCATCGAAGCACACCTACTGTCGCCATCTCGGAAACTTATAAACAGACTGAGGAAAGGTTTCTGACTGGTTGTCTGAAACGAAGCTGGCCAATGAGAAGCATCGCCTTATAAAACCTAGAGAACCGAATGGCATAGGCTGTATTTTTTTTTGCGCTGGGATGTGTCATTTGTGTAAATTAGCAAAAATAAATTTTGAAGATTGTGTCTTACTAACACAAAATTCGGTGTACAGAGATAGCCAAGTACGAAAACTCAAAAATGATATTATTTTAAATGGAACACCCTATGTATATTCTTTTTTTACAGATTCGGATAGTGGTTATTAATAGCTTTTTAACAAGTACTCGCAATAGATACTTCTGTGCAATTAATTGTCGCTAAATAAAACAATACAAAAAAAACCAGAAAAGTGTAAGTAGGCTTAACGGAGTAAACTGTTTCTTTTTCTGTGATTTGACGATCCTTTGTTTATCTCCTTGGAAACATGTTTATTGCTGGGATAGAATCTGTATTAAATAGTGTTCTATCTGATGTTGAGTGAAATGGAAAGGATTCTAATTCTAATAATAGTTGGCTATGGAGACAGTCAACGAGCTCATCGCGAGGTAAAATTAGAATTGGGTTTTATTTATGGATGCTCTTTAACTTCTATGGTCTTTAGCGTCCCATTCTACATTGGGTATGAAAGACAGGTAATTTTTCTCAGAGGCCTCTTTATCAGGCTTGAGGTTCTTTTACGTGCTGTAAATCTACGACACCGGACCACCGGTTTTACTTCCCTTCCGAAGGAAGCCATGCTAAGGATTTTTACTTATTTTTACTTTATTTTTATTTATTTTTTTATCATCGCGAGGAGGCAAATTTATTTAATGATATGCATCTGTATCGTGCTCCAGTTTAACATGCAAGTGACAAGAATTGTAAGAAAACTTACTGAAATTGGAAGCACAAAGGGCTAACCAAGATCAGTTGCCTGAAAAATGCAACTGATCAGAATACTTCATTCGATATTGTACTCCGTATGCAAGAAAATCCAAAAGTATGTACAACAAATTTGGCGTTAGAATCCAAAATTAGTCAAACTTGTCTGATGGAATTCCTTAAAAGTGCCAATCAACATCCTTATAAAATTCAGCTTTTGCATAAACTTTCAGAAGGCTATCCTGCTAGAGGAGTAGAATTTTGTGAATTAATAATGGAGTGCATTAACAATGATCCCGTTTTTCTAGGACGAATATGGCTTTATCTTAGGATGAAACCACATTCTGCCTGAATGGATTTGTCAACAGACACAACTGCCGATACTGGTCAGATGTAAATCCACAATGAATGGAGTAGAACCACATGCAGTATTCACAGAAACTTAATGTTTGGGTTGCTATTGTTGGTGACCATATTACTGGTTCTTTCTTTTTTAGATAAATGGTAATAGATACTTAAAAGTCGCTTCGAAATCAAGTGCCAACGGCCATCGCAAACTTGTTTTCCATAGCCATCCATCATTAAAATTAGAATTCTTTTCTTTTCACTCAAAATCAGATGGAATATTATTTCACATGTATTCCATCCATAAATCAGTAAATCAATCAGTATCAATAAAATGCTTCCATGGGTACAGACAAAGGACAGTCAAACATCCTTCCACGGATATAAACAAAGAACAAATGATCTGCATAGAAGCATCTATTGTGGGTACTTGTTGAAAAGCTTGAAGAGCACTAATCGAATCTGTAAAAAAATATAGGTTGTTCCTTTAAAATAAGAAGATTGCAGACACTTCCCGTTAAACCGGAAGTAGCAAACTTTTGGGTTTCCTGTACATGTCGTGTTCCTGTACAATTGGTTCGTGTTAATCAGACACTTATTTCAAAAGTTATTTGGGTTGTGCGGGAATTTTAACCCAATGCTCCCTTTCAAAGAATGGGCACATGCCATTCTGATAATAAATGGCATCGGCTGTCTCCCTTTACCAAAATCACAAAATAACTGCACAGGTGGCATATGTTACTTCTCCACTGAGTTATAAATCAGAAACATAAAAAAAATTCTATAGGGCTTCAGAAGTCAAATAACAAATGCATAATTTTCATGTCTGTAACAGTATTTTATTCACATGCTACTATTACCAACTCTTTATAGAGACACCCTGTTTCTTTATTCCCTCTAATGTGCCACATTCCATTCAAAATTCTCCATTAAAGAAAGTCATAGAGTAACATTAGCTTGTATCCAATTAGACATTCATAGTTTAAAATAGCCTCAATACTGTTAAACCTATCTTGTATCTCGGCTTATTTTCTTTATTTCGTAGTTGTTTTTGTCGGTAATTGTATGTAAGTAATGTTTAAAATTATCCATCACTTCTATATTGTCTGTTGCTTCTTTTAATGTTTATATTTTGGATTATATTCTTGAAACTGGCATTCAGCTCACTGAATAAATGTATTGCCCAGTTTGTTGTTCTTCCTATAAGATCAGTATCAACTTTATGTGCAATTAATTGTAATAGTGTGTAACTAAATGGGTAGCAAATTATCCCCTTGCTAAAAGCAATTTTCTGTTGTAATGCTGCTAGTTGTAAGTTCATTTTCATATGTTTTATTAACCATAGCTATTTGAATTAATTTTATAAACTTATTTGGGAAAGTTTCTTAGTGTATATAGAATTATATGCCTGTAGTAAATGTAAATATAAAGAATTTAGAACTTTTGTAATCAAAAAAGTTTTACAAGATGATCGTGTAAAACCTACATATGTTTAATCTTTTTGGAACAATGTGCAAGTGGCTGTTATTCGGTAAAATGTTGTACTGAAACAGTACAAACCAATGAGATCTCTATCCTCAAACGTTAGCAAATGGAAAAATACATGGCGGTAACGTCTGTGGCCTGCATTCGGGGGTTCGGGTTCAAATTCCGTGGACCGACCATCCGACCTCATCCGACCAATCTCTTAGTCGTCAAGGTAAATATCGAATTGGATACTTAATACCTGACCCAATGTTCCATTTTAAGTCTAAAAACAATAGTAAATCATGAAAAATAGATGAGAAATGAATGCTCTGCCATGTAGGTAATGAAAGCAGGTAGACTGGAGGACACACTATTGCCATTTTCCCGTCACGTGTGGAAGCAGAGATACAGTTGCTGTACGCATATCTCTGTGAACACGCGTCGAGGCTGCCATCTGTCGTCACAAAGCAGAGGTACAGTGGCTGTACACATAAGCCTGTGATCATGTAGACATATGACGAAGTAAGATGGTAAGGGATGAGACCTAGAAGGTCCGCCACACATCGATCCACAAGGTATTTCCTAACAGATCTGTCGCGATATGAACACGTAGCAAAAACATCTATACGGTAGCACACTTAGAGTCGGTTTCACCAAACGCGAGTAACTTTTACTCTCGAGTAAAACGTGGTTTACTCGCAAGTAAGTCCTTTGAGCGTTTCAACAACTTACTCTGGAATAAATTGCGTATGCGAGAGTAAATCGGAGAGTAACGTTACTCGACGAAATATTGTGGAATAAAGTACAGAGTAACTGCTAGCTAGCATTTTACAATGGCTGCTCCGCTGCAGGATTGATGAGAATGGGTTTTGAAGACCGTTCTAGCGATGAAGATGAGGGTTTTTACCAATGAGACTGGGTACTCTGGCGAATAAATATAAATTGAGTTTTATTTATGGACGCTCTTTAACTACTATGGTCCTTAGCGTCCCATTCTATATTGGGCGTGAAGGACCGATACTTTTGCTCAGGGGCGTCTTTATCAGGCTTGAGGTTCTTTCACGGGACCACCGGCTTTACTTCCCTTCCGAAGGAAGCCATGCCAAGGATTTTTACGCCCGAAAAAAATCCATCGCCCTATGCCGGTTTTGAACCCGCGACCTTGGGAACTAGAGGCTAGCATGGACACTTTGGTGAATACTGAATCATCACTATGATCTGACCTTGGAGGTCCACCACCTACAAATTAGAAGAAAGAATAGAACAAATGCTTACACTACATATTCATGTTGCACATTAAAAAGAAAACAAATGTATCACCTGTCTTATTTGCAGCTATTCTTTTATTAGCTAAATGCTTCTTTGCAGCTTTTTTTTAGCAGCTCCCACTCTGCCTTTATATTAGCTGCAGTTCTGTGTCCCATAGTGGTCCAGATTATATTTTTCTGCAGCCTTCTCCCATGTATCCTTCTTCTGGCGCATAGTTGAACCATCTGTTCTCTTCTTCTCTAACACACTTATAAATTCTTCTACCACAGAAAGCAGAAGGAATTTTTCAGAAAAATGCCAATTTGGACTTCTCTTTCGCTTTACTTCGTCTGACATGATTCTGTAAATTTAATACAAAAAAGTATAAGATAACAGGATAATTTCATTATAACGAAGGTTTAAGTTACATTTTTTTCGAAAATATTAGCTATTTCCTTGTATTTCTACTTACCAGTGTTGTTTACTTCTTTCTCCGTAGCTTTAACCTCTAAAAAGTTTCGTTTGCTCGCACTAAATTCCTTAAAATGGCGAAAAAAAGCTGTAAACATTTCTCACAAAGTATGAGAAACTTCGTGATCGGCACTTTTCTGGTATAATTATTGGAGTACTAACTCGAAAGTACTTTAACCTTCACACAAGCATGGTGAAACGAATACATGCCACTCGGGAGTAACAACCACCGGGTTAATGTTACTCTGGAGCTACTATTCTGGACTTTAATCGCGTTTGGTGAAACCGGCCCTTAGTAGGTTAGCTACCCTGTTATGTTTTTACCTCAGCCTTAGCTACATGTCTTTTTTTAACGCCCTTTAACCGGATAGGTTTTATCCAGGTCTTATCGGACGATTTGGGCCCGGGACCCCTACAGCTTAGAGTCACCTAGCATTCGTCTTCTCAGGATAAGGGAAAAACCCGGAAAAATCCTTATCCAGGTAGTCACCCTAACAGAGATTCGAACTCGACGCCTCTAGAATGTGAAGTATACACGCACCATGGAGATGGGAAAGTCCATTTTTGAAACATATTTCTCAGATAATTTTGGTCCAGCTCAAATTTTAGCGTACCTTTGGCCTGTACCTTTCCTCTACCGTTTAACTATGGAGTGCATTATTATTGACGGTAAGTAATTAGCTAAGCATAGAACTTTGTGAATCAAGACGTTTATAGTGATCTATTACGATGTGGAAGGACGTCAAAGTTGAACTCCTCTTATGGTAATCCAATTATGCAACATTTCAGACACACAATATTTTAACCAAATTTTTAAATCTTTTTGGAAAAGAAAAAGTAAATCTGATTTGTTACGTTAAATGGCTTTACAAATAAAAAGTTCACATATATCTATTATATGTCAGTGTAATCATATTAAAAAATCTGATGTGTTACACTCACATGACTTTCTCTACTCTTGTACAAACTACTTTTACAAACGCTTATTCTCCACCTACTTCACGTAAATCATGGAATTAATTTGGATTCCCTGATATAACAACATTAAAGACGACTATAAAAAACTGATAGTCTGGTAAAACAAGCAAGATTTGATGAAAATCCAATTACCTGTACAAAAATGAAAATGCATAAAAAGGAAGCTAGTAAACAATTGAGAATTGAACATCCCCAGGATCTCCGGATTTGAGAAGTTTGGTACTTAATCGAATTTTCGTTTTTAGTTATGCTGCTCAATAGACATACACACATGCGCAAGAACTCTTTCAGAAACACCTTTTTTATTCAGGAATCTCATAACGGTGTATTTCCGGTAAAGTGTCGAATTCTTTTAGTGTATGTGGGTGTGTGTCTACGTGTGTGTGTGTGTGTGTGTGTGTTTGTGAGCAGCATAAATAAAAAAATCTGATGTGTTACACTCACATGACTTTCTCTACTCTTGTACAAACTATTTTTACAAACGCTTATTCTCCATTTGTTTCATGTTAATCGAGATATCGAGATGTTAATCTTATTGCTAATTTTCTTGTAGATGCAATGGGAATTGGTAGGCTTTAAGCGTTTAAGAGCTGGTTGCTATGTGGAGTATTCCATTCTCTTTGCATTACCAGGACAAAAAAAATTAATAACGAATTCACATTTGAGAAACAGTATAAGTATTGGAAAATTTAAGGGAATAACAAGCAATATCTCGCAAATGGTTCACTCAAATAAAATAATGTATATGAAATAAATTGTGTATTTTAACGCGATCTACATTTTTGTGTAGTAAAATTTTGTCTATCTCTTATGGTTTACCAGTTAGGCAAAAGTCGTTCACAATGAAGAATACTTTTGGAGACATTCCCAGAAAATTCGAGATATACATTTTATTTGCCATAAAAGTATCTTAAACATATGATATTTTAATCAAAATCGTTATAGCCATTTTGGAGAAAATTAAAATTTTCGAAAAATGTTCCATTAAAGGGTAATCTGGGGTGGGGAGATTTTCTTGAAAGCCTTCGTGTCGCATCTCTGGAAGATACTGAACTTAAATACCAAGTTTGGTGTTTATCCGACTGTTATTTTCTGAGTTATGCTGTTCACAGACACACACACGGACATGTTTCCAAAAATGCTTTTTTTTGATTCAGGGGATCTCAAAACATATATTTTCGGTGAAATCTCGGTATCGAATTTTTGGGTGGAATACAATACTTCCCCTACTTACTATACGTAGTAAAGAAAGCAATTAAGCATCAAATAAATATCAAACTTGCTATTTAAGTTCAGTAGTTTCCAAGGATGTAACACGAAGATTTTCTTGTAAATCTCCAAATTACCGTTTAGATGGAGAATTTTTCGTTATTTGTTATTTTCACAAGAATGTCTCCAAGCACATTGATTAAAATACCATACGTTTAAGATATTTGTGTGAGAAACAATATGTGCATCTTGAATTTTCTGTGAATAGTCTGTGAAACCTTTTTCACTCAATCAGTTTTGTATTACTGGTAAACTATAAGAGATAGAAAAAATATTACTACACAAAAAATGTACAATTGTTTGTAACATACATTATATGCCAAATTCATTTTTATAGCATACTTTTCCGAGATATTCCTTGCTGTTTACTTGGATTTGTCAACACTGCCGTATTTTTTTAAGCACTAAGACACCACTTTCTAAAGTTTTGAAACCCTTCGGAATTCTGTACCATTCTTGTACGAACTGTGTACAAAACCATTTATATAAGCGTTTGTCTCGATTAACATAAATTATAAAAAGAAGCTTTTAAAAGAATGGTTGACAGAAGACACAAAAGCTGACTTTGGGTAAAGAAATCACGTAAATTATCTTATCAGACTTGATGTCGCTTCTGCGTGTTTTACACCATTTAACACTTCTTATTTAGTTTGAAATCATTCCTAAGCAAAAATACCTACGTCACGAATAAGCTAATAATAATGATGAATGGAAGAATTAATTTATAGGTATATTAATATTGTAGAATATAACGAATGTATGTGAATTTATCACTGATAGAGAAAGGCGTGTGAATGTATTGCATAAGAGTTGAAGTCCTCTTCATTGTTGAATGTTGTGTTTTTATACAACCTGGAAACCATAAGAGATAGCTTAAATTAAATTGAGTTTTATTTATGGACGCTCTTTGACTGCTGTGGTCTTTAGCGTCCCATTCTATATTGGGCGTGAAAGACCGGAAATTTTGTTCAGAGGCCTCTTTATCAGGCTTGAGTTTCTTTTACGTGCCGTAAATCTACGACACAGGAACACCGGCCTTACTTCCCTTCCGAAGGAAGCCATGCCAAGGATTTTTACACCCGAAAAAATCCATCGCCCGCGACCTTGGGAACTAGATGCTAGCACGGCACCACTAGTCCACGGAGGACGACATAAGAGATAGATGAAGACTTACTACAGAGAATATGTAGATATAAACACCCAACTTGTGTCTAATGTTTTTCATAGTGTAGCAGTTTTAAAAATATTTGCTGTTTTGTTTTTGCTTTCTACACTACATACCTATTTCTCTAGAAATACATTTGAGGCCCCTGGATTCAATTTTTTTCTTTAGAAGTATGTTAAATCATCATTTATGTCAACAAAGCCCAACATATCCGGGAGTTAAATATGGAAATTTGCCAATTTGTCGGCGAAATTGAAATACCCCATATTATTTACCATACGCAAATGGAAAAAACATGATGAGCATTTTTATGTCTTTGTTTACTGTATCTTTGAAAACTCAAGTTCATAATTTAAAACATAGGTCGTATGACCGACACGCCTGTGCTGATATAACAAACGACCGTAGCATTATCAGACCGGCTTTATTTTGAATTATTTGGACACATTTAACTACTGTGGTTCTTAGCGTCCCGTTCTATGTTGGGCGTCAAAGGCCGGGAAGTTTGCTCAGAGGTCTCTCTCTCTCTATCAGGCTTGAGGTTCCTTTATGTGTCATAAATCTACAACACGGGATCACCGGCTTTACTTCCCTTCTGAAGGAAGCTAAGGTTTTTCATCGCCCAACGCCGGGTTTCAACCCGTCACCTCGGGAACACAATGGTAATACCACTAGAGCATGGAAGAAGACATCACACTCGTTATTGTCGCTGTCACTTGCTGATCCGCTAATTTGGGAAGAGAGTGGAAATGACCAAGAAATTCCTACAGTTACTAGAACATTCCGGATTTGCCAACAGTAAGTTCATCCCAAATGTTCTCGAAATTTCTAGAAACTTAGAAATCTCCAAAAACTACTCTTATAAGAGTGGTCGGTAGATACTTCAGCTACGTTAGAATTCAGGTGACGCATTTCGAAACAGTGGATAAAACGAACTAACAGCAACTACAGGTAGATTTTTCTTCGTGACAGGAGAAACGCCGACGAGGAGGGGGAGGAGGAAGAGGTAGCACTCCCCTTGCGTGGAACAACACTCACTCGGAACGCACGGTGATGTCACCTTATTTCGTATTGTGTACGCGCCTGCTGCTCTGTTATTACTGACCCATTTCAGAACATAAATGGACTTGTCCAACTACTGCGTATACAGATAAGCGTGTTATGACGAAAAAACCGACCTGTACTACACTGCTACCTTGAGTAAGCAACCAGCTGTTTTCGTCCTTCTTGAGCTAGTGGTACCTAGTTCCCAAAGTCTCGGGTTTAAACCCAGCGGAGGCGATTGATTTTTTTTCGGGCTAAAAATCCTTAGCATGGCTTCTTTCGGAAGGGTAGTAAAGCCGGTGGTCCCGTGTCGTAGATTTACGGCACGTAAAAGAACCTCAAGCCTGATAAAGAGACCTCTGAACAAACTTTCCGGTCCTTCAAACCCAATATATAGAATGGGACCTAAGAACCATAGCAGTTGAAGAGCGTCCATAAATAATACTCGATTTAATTTTTTTAACCAGCTGTTTAGAGAATTCTGGAAGCAAGTTAGCGTGGTCCTCAGGTTCCAACTCCAGAATTAGAGTTGGAACAATCGAGCTACGGTGGAGTTCTGAAATCACCAGACAAAAGAACAAAACTCAACGGACAGCAATTTACTTAAGCGTTATGAAATTTTGGACAAAGAAGTGATTGTTCTACGATAACACTAGTCTGCATGATATCGGATGACTGAAAACTAATAAGTGATTCTGACTCACTTTTTTATGCTGATTTCAGAACTGTTTTAGTTTTTTTCTATCTCGTACAGTTTTTTCTTAATTTTACTTAAAAAATATAGAGTTGAGGCAGTAGATGATGAGTATTGTTGAAGGGAAATTCTTCAACACAGACTTATAAGTCTATAGGTTGTTACACCTGTAGATGCTGGTTGCTGTTTGTAATTTAGGCATTGTTGTTAATATCAGAGGCTTGCATTACCAGTGCTATATCGTGATTGAAGTTCTAAATACATTATGTCTACACGCAAGTGTGTGAACAGTCAAAATGTTTTCTGCTACATTTGTGGAAATTATACAGCGCTTCAGCAGAGAACTGATATAACAGACTTTGTGAAAAAAAACGTACCATGCTTATTTTAAAATGAAATTTAGTGACCAAGACAAGGCCTGGGCTCCAAAGACAGTTTGCCGCTATTGTGTTGAGAGGTTAAGATTGTGGATAAAAGGAAAGAAATCATGCATGCCATTTGCAATTCCTATGGTGTGGAGGGAGCCTAAAGACCACCTTAAAGACTGTCATTTCTGTTTAGTTTATGTTCAGGGGAGCAATTCGAAAAATGAGAAACACATTGCGTATCCAAGTATTCCTTCAGCCAGTTCCATACGGAAAAGATCTACCTGATCCTCTTCCTCCAGCTGTTTTTAGAGAACTTGGAAGAAGATGGTGTTGAAAGTGAATCTCATGCAATCACCGAAGACTATTCTGATGATATCTACCGCTCTGAATACGACATGACTCCATAACTGTTCTCTCAGAGTGAACTAATTGATCTAGTACGTGATTTGAATTTGTCTAACGAATCTGCAGAGTTACTAGGCTCCCGTCTTAAAAATAAGAATCTTCTGGAACCACGAACACATTACTCATGGTACAGAGAACAAGAGGTAGTTCCTTTTTTCTCACAGATCGAGTCCCTGGTTTACTGCAATGACATATACGAGTTAATGCACTTTTATGACATTGAACATGATCCTACTCAGTGGAGACTTTTTATAGATTCATCAAAGAGGAGCCTGAAAGGCGTGTTACTGCATAATGGGAATGTGTATGGGTTCATTCCTGTCGCACATTCAGTTCAAATGAAAGAGACAGTTGAAAACATAAAGGTACTTTTAACAAGTATCCAATACGAGGAACACAAATGGCGTATCTGCGGTGACTTCAAAGTTAATGGAATACTATTAGGACAACAAGCTGGGTTCACAAAAATGCCTTGTTTTCTGTGCGAATGGAACAGTTCGGCAAAGCAAAGACATTGGAGTGAGAAAGTATGGCCACAGTGGAGAAACTTGTTGCCTGGAACTAAAAACATCCTGCACGAACCGCTTGTAGAGAGACAAAAGATATTGCTTCCGCCACTACACATAAAATTGAGCTTCATGAAGCAATTTGTAAGGGCTCTACCACAGGATGGACCCTGCTTCAAGTACCTTTCCAAGAAATTTCCCTACGCTACACAAGACAAATTAAAGGCTGGAATTTTTGTTGGTCCTCAAATAAAAAAATTGATGAAGGGTGAAGCTTTTGAGTAGACAATGAATGAGAGAGAAATAGAAGCATGGACCGCCTTCCGATCAGTTACTGAAAACTTCTTAGGCAATAACAAAGATCCTAATTACAAGACCATAGTCGAAACAATGTTGAAAAATTTCAAGAAGATGGGTTGTAACATGAGTGTAAAGGTGCATTTTCTGCAGTTTACTTTCCAGAAAATCTGGGACATTATAGTGAAGAGCAGGGATATTAAGGAAATGGAGAGGAGGTACCAGGGGAGATGGAATGAATCTATGATGGCCGACTACTGTTGGATGTTGAGGAGGGACAGTCATCTTCAAGGATCTGCAAGGAAGTCAAAGAAGAGAAAGTTTGAAAAAATTAAATGAAACACTTTGGCTTCTTGTTTTGTTAAAATGTAGTCATGAAATAAATTAGAGGAGTTCTTGAGAGTATTTATAAATTGTTTCTTGAATAAAAACTTACCTTGTGTGAAATGGTATTTGAATACTTTTTTACTCTCATTAGTAAAATTGTCAAAACATTACTTATTTTGTGTAATAACCTGACTTGATAGAAAAAAATTGAAGTTATTTCTGGAATTAGCATAAAAACTTGATTCAATAACACCTACTTTTAAGAAAGATCTGACAAAAACTTTGAAAATGCAGACTAGTTTAATTACGTGTAGCTTCTCTTGGAGTAATTACATGACAGGTAAAAACATTTCCTAATTAGAGAGAAGATAAAAATCGCACAAATCGTACATTTTAGAACTTCTGTTGAGGCGAATGGTCACCTGGTCATCTTATACCTAAGGCATTTCTTAAGAATAATTGGTGGTTGTAAACGAATTTGAGAAAAATCTGGATTTGTTTCACTGGTTTTGAAAACACAAGAAAACAGGTATAACTTTTGGATCTCAATAATCCATTTAACTATTTTAGATTCAGCAAAATTCACGGAGTAGTGCTCAATGGGTATGAAATACAAAGCATATCAAAATCGTATTCCCATACAGGAAAATAAAGTTTAATCCTAAAAGTTATTACTCTAGTGATTACTCCATCATTTTCTTAAGCCTTACTACATAGTAGTCACCGTAATGTGATAAACTGTACCAAAAACTGGTTCCTGATAATGCATTTATTATATGGCTAGGAATCCCAAAATGGTCACCTTATACCTAAGTCATTTCAGGAAAGATCCCAGAAGAGAGCATACTGTAGTCTTATATCACTGCATGTGATATCTCTGATGTGCATTGGATTGTCTTGAAGATAATAGGTTTTATGAAAGACTACGACACAGTAACCAAAAATAACTACGAAACAAATGCGGTAATGCACAATTGCAGATAAAACACCATGAAATATTATTGGTAGGTTATCTAATTGAATAGACTCAGCTTTGAAGCCGTTAAAATTTTAATGCCTCTCTGCTGATTTACAAAGCCGCACCTACTGCAAAATATATTTAAGCTTTTGATGATGAGAGAAAATAATGATACGAGTGTCATTATACCAACCATTTGCGGTTAAATATTAACAACTTCAGAATGAATTCCTTCGGTTTTTAAGCTGTTTTGTTTCTCTAAGGTTCATTTCATTAACGACGACGTTGGTGGTGCTGTCTCCTTTTATTTACCCACTCTAGGTCCTTGTTCAGGTTTGAAACCTCATGGGTAGGTTGTTGTCGTGGGCAGTTACACAATAGCTTTACTCGTGAGCAAGAGACAACAATTGAAGTACTAATAACAATAATAACAATATTGCCTCCTCCACTTTTGAGGAAATAATTTCCTTATTATCAAGAGCCCATATCGCACTCATACATCTTTCCAAAGTGCACGATTTACTTGTAATAACGAAAATGTTCGACTGGAAACACCACAAAGTAAACGTTTATTGCTGCGAGAAAATGCCTTGTACAATGGTTGTGATGTCGGTAATCTGTGCTAAGAATCTTAATAACGCTGGTGGCTCATATAAAAATGTTCGCTTAGACCTCATTACATCATTATATTTGTACGGAACAAAGAATCTGTCGTGATTTCCACAACGGAGTTCCTTACCCTTCATTTCACGTATCGACGGTTTTCATCAACTTCCTAGGCGCTTTATCACACCCTTTTCTTTCCTCTTGAGGAAATTCATTACTTTAAAAACCAGGAAATAGACATGCATTATGATGTTTATCAGGCCAATATGTGACGTTTTGAAAATTGCGTTGTATTTGGGCTAACCCTTACCATGCAAATCAACATTATTTGACCTACTTAGACAAAACATCGTACACAATACTATGGGACCCATTGAACATTAAAGGCTACCTCAGTGGCGTAGATAAGGGCGTGAAATAAATAAATATAAGCAAACAAAAATCAAAATTGCAAATAGGATTTTAGCAAAACTGTGAAACCTACTAAATTAAAATTATATATACCTTCATGTGTAGCAATGGTCATAAAAAACCAAGGCTTGGAAGTAACAAATACAGATCTAGCAATTGCCATAAACAGCCGACATACTCAACACAAGCGCTATATGGACTGCACCCAAGTGCATCGGACTATATGTAAAGACCTTCTTGAGGATAAGAGAAATATAAACACACTAGTTGGTGGGTGTAATGCCAATCTATCGATGTAACCATTGGGAAGTATGGCTAACACCTGCATGTGTATAGTTGGATGGACATATCCTATTATGTATATTTGTATGGAAAGCCTGCACAACCAGTTGATTGTAGTGCGAGTGCTGACAGAAACCTTGCACTTTAATCATCCAATCATTTTAAAGAATAGTATTTAAAATAAATAATCAAGTAATAAGACAACTGGAGATAACACTATCGTTTACTGAATGACTTACACTATATATATATATAGGATTTACGTTTAAATTGAGTGTACAATATCTCCAAAACTAAGAGTTGTAGACAGAAATGTCTTGAATACAATTTGCTTGATATTATGGGGAAAAGTAAATGCCATTAGTCGTGTTTTATTTGAAGGACTTTGTGATGGTTATTTAGGGTGAATTTAAATTGACCCTAATTGTAGGTTCCATTCAAAAAAATTAAATTCACTCTAAAATGAATACCATAACGTCCTCCAAACAAAACACGACTAATGGTATTTGCTTTCCACCATAATATCAAGAAACTTTTATCCAAAACACTTCTTTCTACAACGCTTAGTTTTGGAGATATTGTAGAGTCTCAACATAAATGTGTTTTTAAAGTACCGTTGTAATATTTTGCCGCTATAGCGCTGCAGTCGCGATTTTGAGCATATGAAATCACTTCCTCCATTCATTAGGAAGCCAGACGCAGCTGTGAGTGATCGTCAGTTTGTGTTTTCCTGTTGTCAGCGTTTTGAAATGTTCAAAACAGTCGAACGACCGACCTCCCGACTGTGAACTCAGATCAGTGATTCGTTTTTTGAATGCGAGAAATGTTACGCCAATAAACATTCATCACCAATTGTGTGAGGTTTAAGAGGAAATAATAATGAGTGAACAACGCCCGGCCACACACAGCTAAACGAACTCAAAATTGATCGCATCATTTGATTGGGAACAAACACCTTCCCTATACTCCGGATTAAGAGAAACCAAGCGCCTTTCATCTGTTTCTTCATCTGAAGAAATTCCTTGTTGGAAAAGATTTCATCGACGATGAAGTTATGAAACAGTGAGTGCAGACTTAGCTTTCATCACAGGCGGCATCACTCTTTGACGAAGGCATACAAAACTGATTTCCCGTTACAAGTGCCTGAATAATAGTGGTGACTATGTGGCGCATTAGTGTAAGGTAATGAATGATAATAAATCCGTTATTTTTTAAAAATTATGGTACATACTTTAAAATTATGTACATAATTATTTATTATACTATATATATATTGATTATATATAATTATTGAAATTACACTTGAAAACTGAAAGGTCTTATATTGTGTCTTAAGGACTTCGGAAGAAATAGTAGTGGTGCTGGTAGTGGTATATGGGATCAGACCGACTACACCCGAAACAGAATTTTATCTACGCCACTGGGCAACCTTGCAACTCTCATAATCTACCCCTGCCATATTTTCGGTCCTTGTGTAGAAATCTGCATAGTTTAACCCTATATGGTCAAAATGCTGCAGATTTTACTTGAAACTAGAATTTTACAAAGCTCAAGGCTATTGCACGAAAGCATAACTTGCAATTGTATAATTATTTGATTGTTATAAAATTTGTACCTACTTATCACTGAGTTAAAACAATAATAAGAAAACCTAAATCATTAGATACGATTAGAGACCAAAATAGTCTTTAATTTTGTACAAAAAGTGTTGAAATTCGTCCAGAAACAACAAAGCTGTATTCACAGGTTGAAATAAAACACTGGACATAGGGATTTAACATGGGAAATAACATTTTTCTCTGATACTCTCTTCCTGTTAATTTCAAAGAAAAATCTTACAAGTGTAGTACAATAAGAGTTAAAAAGTGAATCAGAATACAATATTAATTTTTGTATGTTTATTTACTAACCCTTTCCATCAGTACTGATAGTTACCTTCTATGCATACACTACGTGATCAAAAGTATCCGGACACCTGGCTGAAAATGACGTACAAGTTCGTGGCGCCCTCCATCGGTAATGCTGAAAGTCAATATGGTGTTGCCCCACCCTTAGCGTTGATCACAGCGTTCACTCTCGCAGTCATACTTTCAATCAGGTGCTGGAAGGTTTCTTGGGGAATGGCAGCCCATTCTTCACGGAGTGCGGAACTGAAGAGAGGTATCGATGTAGGTCAGTGAGGCCTGGCACGAAGTTGGCGTTTCAAAACATCCCAAAGGTGTTCTATAGGATTCAAGTCAGGACTCTGTGCAGGCCAGTCAATTACAGGGATGTTATTGTCGTGTAACCACTCCGCCACAGCCCGTGCAGTATGAACAGGTGCTCGATCGTGTTGAAAGATGCAATCGCCATCCACGAATTGCTCTTCAACAGTGGGAAGCAAGAAGGTGCTTAAAATATCAATATAGGTCTTCGCTGTGATCGTGCCACGCAAAAAAACAAGGGGTGCAAGCCCCCTCCAGTAAAAGCACCACCACACCATAACATCATCACCTCCGAATTTCACTGTTGACACTACACACGCTGGCAGATGACGTTCACCGGGCATTCGCCATACCCACACCCTGCCATCGGATCGCCACATTGTGTACCGTGATTCGTCACTCCACACAACGTTTTGCACTGTTTAATCGTGTAATGTTGACGCTCCTTACACCAAGCGAGGCGTCGTTTGGCATTTTCCTGCGTGATATGTGGCTTATGAGCAGTCGCTCGACCATGGAATACAAGGTTTCTCACCTCACACCTAACTGTCATAGTACTTGTAGTGGTTCCTGATGCAGTTTGGAATTCCTGTGTGATGGTCTGGGTAGATGCCTGCTATTACTCTTTACGACCCTCTTCAAATGTCGGCGGTCTGCGTCAGTCAACAGACGAGATCGGCTTGTACACTTTTGTGCTGTACATGTCCCTTCACGTTTCCACTTCACCATCACATCAGAAACAGTGGACCTAGGGATGTTTAGGAGTGTGGAAATCTCGCGTACAGACTTCTGACACAAGTGACACCCAATCACCTGACCACGTTCGAAGTACGTGAGTTCCACGGAGCGTCCCATTCTGCTGTTTCACGATGTCTAATGACTACTGAGATCGCGGATAATGAGTACCAGGCAGTAGGTGACAGCACAATGCACCCAAGTTGAAAAACGTATGTTTGTGGGGTGTCCGGATAATTTTGATCACATAGTGCAAGGTGGCGAAAACGCCTTTCTTCCGCGAGTCACCAAATATGCAACACGCACTGCATCACTCAGCAAGACGTGAAAAGCAAATGGGAATGTGTTAGGGAGGAAACGGCGCCTGCGAGTCAAAATAACTCGCGAGTCACGTTTTCGCCACCTCTGACATAGTGTATGTGAGCAATCTAAGTTCCAATAAGCATATTTTCATATAATGGTTCTTATTTGTTACAAATTTGTCGAGAATCATATCCCACGATAACGAAAAAAAGTTAAGGATGTACATAATAGCAAAAATTTATATGTAGAACAAGGAACAACTGCGCGTTTGGATTCTATTCTTTTTTTCATATCCCTTAAAATATTCTTGTAAAATTATTTCTAATATCAGCATGGGAGAGTGTTTGAAAGAAGATGATTTTTGATATTATATTCCTCTATCCTGTAATTTGATTTCCACCCTGTGCATATTGTAACAAAACGGGAAATACTTAATCTACACGGGCGCTGTAACTTCAGATACAGCAATCACCTAGGGTGGGCGGTCGGGAAGTTGGTGGAGTCAGTGAGAACTCCAGTAAAGTTACTGTCCACATGTCAGGGCCGTATTTAGAGGGGGGTTTAGGGTTCAAACCCCCCCGAAACTTCTGACAGTTTTATTTATTTAAATCCATAGCAAACCAATATGGGAAAATGTCGTTAGATAACAGTAGGTCTATTGCTAGTAGCACATTTACAAGAAAAAGGGAAACTTAATATCGTCGCCTTTCATAGGTAAGGTGACCATACATTCTGATTTTCGAAGCAGTCTCCATGTTTTGTGCTGTAAAGTGAAATATCCTCATTCTGGTGAGGATATTTCTTGTCTATATAATGTCTCCAAGCAATTTTCTTACCCATGTAACGTCTATATACTACGGAGTAGGTACATGGTACTGTTAAGTTTAGATCTACTTGTGGAAAACCCTCCCCGAATTTTTTTTCTGGGTACGGGCATGGTCCATGCCTTGAGACCTTTATTCTATTCTAAAGGCCTACGGCGGAGTCCATACATACCTCAGCTTATTACATATCTGGCTGGTGGTGAGGTTGCTTCTTATTCACAGGTTATAATACTCGTTGTGGAAACGTTTTATTTCGGGTGTCGTGGTGGTCTGCTGCAGTGACCTCAGTTTTATTAGCTAAAATACTTACGTTAAGCATTCTATTAATCTAGATTCACCGCGTATCCTAATTTCAACACTTTCTCCGATATTTGGGGTTCGTTCCTAGCCTTGGGAAGTTGCAATATGTATCTTCACCTTAAAGAAAATAATCAACTTGGGCCGACTGCGCCTCTGGAAGTTCTTATATTTTGTTCGAGTATCTTGTCTCTGTGCCTCTGGATATTAACCATAACCCCAGTGAAGATGTGGAGCTCCAAGGCGCATTGAGCGTGACGACTGTCCACACCAGTAAGCCGCCGCTGCCACCACCAAACGGATCCCTTTCCATTATATTTCTGGGATTGAATCATGATCAACGCACTATCAGGTACAAATACACGATGAGAATCATTGTCCAAACTGAATCTGGACTTGTCTGTGAAGAGCACATTCCTCCATTGGTTCAGGATCCAGTTGTGGTGATACTGAGTCTACAGTAACGAGTCTCTTCCGTGGTTTGAATAAGCGGTAGACGCAATACTGGACGTCTGGCAAAAAGACCGGTACACGAACTCCTGAGGCAGCTGCAAGTTCTGTGGAGATTTGTCTTGCAGGCATCATCTGGTTTCGCCGTGCTGTTAATAGCAGATATGGGACGTGTTGCAGCTCTTGGACGGCTCTATATTGGGCCACGATATAATTTCCTGTCTCTTGGAACAGTAACCAAAGCCTGGAAATGGCACTTTGTGGCACATTCAGGGCTCCTGAAACTTTGGTCTGTTGTTTGATTCTAGGTGTCCGAGGATTTGTTCCTTTAAAACCGGCTCCAACTGACGTCTCTGTGCCATATTCTCAAAACACAGCACAAACTCTTGTCTTCCGAACACACAGCGGAAACACAGTTTGTGACACTCTTGGCCTGCGATACCTTCCAATCTGGAGCCTATTGACGTTGACTACATACTTGCAGGCGAATTACACCCCGTACTACATATTTACAGCGATTCTACAAAGTTCTCGCCTCCATTTTTCCAGTTCCCATATTCTGCTTAACTTTTGGACACTAGTGTATGTACGGAAGGTAAGAGGGCAATGGTGGAGAAATGCTGTTAAAACAAAGGAAGAATTTAATGATAGAGATAATGATTGCAGAAAAGAAATTGGGACGGAAAGATGATGTCTCTTAAACGCTGAAAAAGTAAACAACTTTTAATAGAAAATGTATATTTAGAGATGATCCAGTTTACATAACAGCCTTATGGTTAGGATCCTAAAACAACAAGCTCTTCAATATTGGAACACATTTTAAATTAATGTAATGCAAATATGTAGAATAATTAAATAATACTAAAATGCATTAAGATAAAATAACAAACCTTCTTTGTTTCTTTAATTTCGATGCAATATTCTGTAAACAAATAGCTTCTCCTTTGAAAAAAATCAGAAAATAAATACTTTAACATTGGACATGCACGGAGTATTTTTTTAAAAATACGGTGATATACCTGCATATTTAAAAAAATAAGTAATTGTTACAAAACTGGAAGCATAAAAATACTAGAATTTTGCATACGAATATATTTTGGTTTAAGGAGTTCACAGTAAAAGACTAAGACATATTGACATATATTACAGATTTTGAAAATATCAAACATGCCCTGTCTTATTTTCGATAGTTATGGTTTGTCTTCTTTATTGGATGGTTTTTAAAACTCTGTAAATGCCATATTCTCTTCTTTTCTCGCTAAATTGTCTGCATTGTCTACATATGTTAATATATTCAATTACATCGCTCCAAAAATTTGCAATTGTAATAAACATTAAAACGCTGTAAACTCTTCTATCGTGAAAACTGTTAATGATTCTGAACAAAGACGGGGGATCCTGATTTTAAAAGCGGAAGGGTTGTTGTATGGGAGATGCTTATTAAAAGAAAGAGTTTGCAAGGGGGACAGTCGGCTTATGATTGATGTCCCTATTGCTTCCCACAGTGACTTTGCAAGAAAATTGTAGCAAGTACAAACTTTCCCCTTTGGGTTTAATACAATTCTATGCTTTTATCGAATACATCGCTTCGAATTTTTTATGCTTTTTGCTAATGCATATTTTCTATTGTTCCTAATCGTCCCCTGAGTAAGGAAACCCTAAGTAACGGCCTTTATTAATTTCTGGGTTGAAATTGCTGCACTCTAAGCTAATGTTAAAGTTATTCATAGCTACATAATAGCAATGACCAAAATAATAAGGAATTTTATACCTCAATACTTGAGTCAGAATTTCTATATTGTCACTACCATTGGCTAATTTAACAAATTCACTGCCTTTTTCATACTTAAAGCCATAACAAACGGGGACGTTAACTCGGTAGACAGGCAAATCTTAAGTATAGATAGACCGGGGTCAGTAATGAAAATCTAAAAGAAGTTATTTCGATTTTAACAAATAATAATGTTAACAACAAAAGATGTTTTACCTTGACTGATTAGTGTTCACAGAAACATCATTAACCAAACACGCATCCTCTCCACGAGACAGGTGCCACGAGTACTTTTCACTACGAGATTTCAAGAGCTAAAGAGAATGAATCAAACCAAACCAATAATTTTATAATTACTCATTCCCGCCCTTTCCTCCTTTTAATACATCAAAAATGCTATCCAAACATTTGAGAGATTACTGTAACAATTGTACTGATGCCAACGTTGAACTGATCCTTCCGAAACAGGACTACCAATCCATTTCGGGAGGTCGACTCAAGTCAGCTTACTGAAATAAATCTCCATGTGCTCGCTACAATATTGGTCCCATTTATACTTTCCCATCCGCTTATCGGTGTAAGGTATATTGTTGTATATTCCGCTCAATATTAAAAAAATGCGTACTGAAGTTAATTGAAGCCAGAAAATTCTGTTGCGTTACCTTCACATGACTTTCTCTAGACATTATAATTTATTTTTGTATAGCTTCAACAAACTATTCTTGCGAAAGCTTAAATTTATTTTTGCTTCATATTAGTCTATGCAAAGATTTGCAGAATTACTATCATTACACATTTCATTGTAGTTACAACGAGGATACAGTACACGATAGTCAAATATTTAAAAACTTGGTCGCTATATGGCTCTGAAATTCCATACTTTCAAAATACAAGTGAATTGTGGCAGAATTTTTAAATAGTGACAAAGTATTGCAACCTTACAAAGCAACAAAATCGGTATCTCGTAAATGGTTGGTGCCACAAAAGGTTATTTAAAATAGATTGTGTGTTTTAAAGATATCCACATTTTTTGTGTGGTAAGTTTTTGTGTATCTCTTATGTTGCACCACTTGTAAAAATGATAATACAAAATGGATTAATGAAGAGGACATAATATGCTATTTGTAGAGAATTAAATATATACACTTTAATAATCATGTAAACATTTTAAATAATATAAAAATCGTTAGAGCCGTTTTGGAGAAAATAAAAACTACGGAATGAATTTCTAAGTAAAGGATAGTTTGGAGTGGGGTGATTTTGAGTTATGTATTCTCAGTTAAACAGACAGACGGGCAAAGATAACCCCCTCACACGCGCGCGCGCACACACACACACGTGCGCGTGGGCGCGCAATAATCTTGTTGTAAATATATTTTTTGAAGCAGAGACGTCAAAATATACATTTTCGGTCATATATCAATATCAAATTTTTGGGTAGAATGCTATGCTTCCTCTACCTATATAAGCAGGTGCTAGAGAAATTAAAATACTTTGTAAAAAGCACCAAACAGACGTGCTGTGTGTTTGTTGACAGCATGACTGAAAATCAAAAATTCAATGAAAACCAAAATACGTATTTATGCCAGGTATCTTTCAAAGATGAATGGCAAATATTTGAACGAAGTTCCACCTTCTTGTAACTTCTCAAAACGTTTTTATCCACTTTGATTAAAATCCATATTTTTAAAATTTTGAAGTGACAAATAAATGAATATCCTGCAATTTCTGTGAAAAGTATTTGAAGCCCTGTTCATTCTTATTAAGTTTATTAATGTACAGCACTCGGAAACCATAAAATATAGGAAAAAAAACCTACAGCAGAAAAAAACGTATAACTCATTAGTTTATGCCAAAATAATTTTTCATAGCATTAGCCGTTTCCAAAATATTCGTTGTAGTTTAAATCTACCAGATTGAAATTGTGTGCATTCTAACATATCTGGAAGTATAATATTTTCTGCTTCCATTTGTTTTCCTCTATCTTCACACGAGTTTGTTACTTATAAAATCCGACTAGAATGTTGTGTGTGCAT
Organism: Deroplatys truncata; assembly: GCA_030765065.1. NCBI lineage: Eukaryota > Metazoa > Arthropoda > Insecta > Mantodea > Mantidae > Deroplatys > Deroplatys truncata. The sequence goes on from CM060980.1 coordinate 100,858,268, forward strand.
GTCGGGTGTAGCCAAGTTCGTATTGCCAAATTAGAAATTATTGCTATTGCTACGTTCGTTATGATTAACAATTGAAGGTGCTACTTTGATAGTGGAAAACTTAATTGTTTTTATTAAATCTAATGCGTTACATTCACATGCATTTCTCTACCAACTACAGGATGTATCCTTATTAGTGTCATATATTTGGAGGACGTGTTCCTGACATCAAAACAGTAAAAAGAGTTCATATGAACATGGGTCTGAAAATCATTTATTTCAGAGTTACAACACAAAATTGAAAGTTACAAAAATTGCTCGAAGTGGCTTCTTCTTGATTCGATGCATGCAGTAAGCCTGCGTTCCATGCTCTGGCGTATTGTGTTGAAAATTCCTGTTGTGTTTCGTATTTGGTGAAATCCAGTTTGGATACGTCCTCTCAAAATGTCAACATCAGGAACAGGAGTCGCATAAACCAAGGACTTCAAATGTCCTCAGATGAAGAAATCCATTGTATTCAAATCAGGCGATCGAGCAGGCCATGCAATGGGTCCCCCTCGACCAATCCATATTTGCGGAAATCTATCATTAAGAAACTTACGTACTATCATACTGAAATGAGCTGGAGCACCATCGTGTAAAAACCACATTCGTTGGATGCTCTCCAGAGGCACATTATCAGTTAATGATGCAACTCATTTCTGAGAAATTGGAGATAGCTTTGTCCATTTAGACGCGGAGAGAAGAAGTAGGGATCAATAAGGTGATCATGAATGATTCCACCCTAAACGTTGAGAGAGAACCTCTGTTGATGGTTGTTCTGTCGTACTTCATTAGGATTTTCAAATGCCCAGTTATGAGTGTTATGAAAATTAAAGATGCCGTCGCGAGTAAAGCCAGTCTCATCCGTGAACTAGATACAGTCTAGGAAATTGATGAACACAGCGCACTGATGTAACATACGTTGACAGAAACGTCTTCTTGGCTCAAAGTCCACCTCATTTAATCCTTGCTCACATTGAAGGTCATACGGATACAGAAGATTTTCATGCAGAATTCTCCAGATAGTCTATGACTAACTCTTTACCTTACAGTCATACGGCTTGTGCTTTGTGATGGGTCTGTATCCACAGCACGAAGAACTCATTCTTTAAGCTCAATGCCTCGTACCGCTCTTGGTCTCCCAACATCCCTAGTACTCCGCTCAAATGCGCCATTCTCTCTCAAGGGCTGGTGAATTCGTGCGCATGTTCTTGCATACGGTAACGGCTGTCAGGGTACCTTTCTGCATAAAGTTCACGTGCTCGTGCTGCATTGCCGTCTGCGCGGCCATACGCGTGGTGCATATCCGTCTGTTCACTCATGGAATACATCTTCTTTGACCTATAACAACAAACGGTTGATTTTCAGACCCATGTACATATGGACTTTCTTTTTACTGTTTTGATGTCAGGAACACGTTCCCCAAATATATGACACCAATAAAGATACACCCTGTATAGTTTTTCTCTCTTCCACAAACTATTCTTACAAAAGTTTATTTTTCGTACCTCCTTCATGTTAATTGAGATAAAAGTTTTCAGAAATGGTTTCATTACACATTTCGTTATAGGTTTAAGAAGGATACAGGAAGCTAACACAATATTCCAGTATTTAAAACGTGGATCACCACAAGCTCTCTTTGAAATTCCGTACCCTTTGCATTTCATGAGAAAAATAGGTATTTCAAAAATGTGTGTGAAAGCATTGGAAAATTCAAAACAACAAATGTATAAGAAATTGTTAAATGCCACAAAAATTTTTGACATAAATTCTTGTTTTAAGAAAATTAAATATTTCGTGTATTAAGTTTTTGGCTATCTGTTTATACACCATTAATTCATAACAAAGAATCTCCTCTTTTCATAGTTATATAAAACTGACTCATAAAAGGAGTCTTCACTGGCTATTTACAGAAAACTGTAATTGCTTATGTCAATATGTGAAACATTTTATTTCCTTAAGAAAATTGTTTGAACCACTTTTGAGAAAATAATAAATAGCGAAACATTTTCCATGTAAAGGATAGTTTGAAGTGGGGGATATTCTTGAACATCCTCTATCGCACAGTTGGAAGTTAAACTTAGATACCAAGTTTAGTATACGCCCAACGTCTCGTATTTAATTACCCTGTTCATATAGGTGGGGTCGCTTACAGGGCAACGTCTGTGGACCGAATGCTGGAGGTCTCGGGTTCGATTCCCGGTGACCGCCCACTTTGACCATGGGGATTTTTGTAGTTTTCCCCTGGTCGCCTAGACGGATACTGGGGTAGTGATTCTATCACGATTTCTCCTTTACTCCAATTCCTCTCATTTCATCTCTCCCTCTGAAGTTTCAGGTGTGTCTTCGGGTCCAGTGTTACTGGTGGTGTCGGGCAGATGGCATAGTTGCTTGTGTATTGGAAATATTTTCCCCCGTTAGAGTCGCTTCGTTGTCTTCTCTAGGGATTCTTTGCATCTACTCGTGCGCGGGTGTTCAAACTAGAAATATTAGGGATTTCTGCGCGTCTCTGTGGGCCTATCGCATGTGGACCTGCGACCTCCTACGGCTGCTTCACCTCATCCCTGTCTCCCGGGGGTTGTAGCCACAAAGATCAAGAGGTCACAGTGGCAAGCTGCCCCTCTCCGATAAACATATCCTGCATTCTACCCTGTTCATGGTTTTAGAATCTCAAAACATTTATTTCGGGTAAAATATCGTATCGAATGTTTTGGGTGGAATGTAATGTACCTGGTAGAGAAATTAAAGAATAAAAACTAAAGTAATATTTTCACTTCGGTTTTGAAATTAGATAGGTGCATGCACTTTTTGGATGTATGCAGCTGGAAAAGCTTAAAAGTGATGAGGAATAGCTTATAATATTGAAAAGTTACTCATCAGTTACCTTAATGAAATGAAACAATAAGTTACTTGCATTATTTAATTCTCTATTGTCAGACACAGGCTTAACTAAGCACGCTACAATCACAGTGGAATGTTTTTCATGCAGGTAGGTCATTAACTTTCCAAAACAATATTCCAAGCCACTTTTAGGCGCAGGTTGTAAATTATAATATGTGCGTTTAATGGTTTCATCTACGTTTGAAGGGGCAGTAAACAAAAGTGGTTGCTAAACTTAGTAACAAAGCTCTGTTTTATCAGCACTAGTCATTTAATTACAAATATGTATAACAACGCTATACAGTAACTGGAATTTCAGATGGAAATGATCGGAACATATTGCATTTGTTTCAGGTCTAGCACCACATGACCTCACTTCCAATTTTCTACTCGAAGCAACCCGTCTACGGTTGAAAAATCAAAGTTTGGTCATTACGCTGCACACAGAGTTTTGTTAAACCACTTAGCAAACTGTATTATTCCCGTCATGGGACTCATAAATAAATTTTGTTTCTAATGTTTTAATTAATTGAGGACTCTGGCTCGTTAGTTCAGCTGAGTAAGCTTTGTGCAAGGGCATTTTATGTCATTTTGTTTCCAATACACAAGGTAGCAGCATTAAATACATGTATGTCATGTATGTATTACATTCTATCTGCTCCCGAAACACGTTTATACTGATGATTTATATTTCCACTCATTATGTATTCCCTTTCCCATTATGTATTCTTGCGTCTCTTGATGTAGGTACCTTTAATTTTTTAGGTCATAATTATCATTTATGGGTATGTGTTCCCATATACGAAAAAAGTTCCCGTTTTGCACAACATGGTCCATTTTTTGTAGTTCCATTTATACCTCGCCTTTAATTAACTACATTGGCCTTATCGACAGCCTTTCCTTTGGAACTTACTACCTATTGCCAATGGTTTAACTCGTAATCTCTTGTCGTTGGGTTTCTTGCACTTTTTGGGTTTTAATCATTAGATCATACACACATCCACACTCTCATTCATACTTCCAGTCTCTGGAGAGAATAGGGAATAATCTTTGCTAGAGAAAAATTACCCACCCCCAGCCGAGAATCGATCCCGGGACCCCTCGTACAGCAGGCAGCTGTTCTAGCGCCTGAGTCACGTGTACAGCTATACGGCTTGGTTTTATTGGTTCTTTACCACTATGTGAACTTTGGGGGTTTGTGGCAAATGTATATTAATAGTGCACTTTTCGGAGTGTCCAGAGAAAAGCAGGAGAAATCCGATTTAATTTGATCAGAATAAATCGAGCGAGGTGGTGCCGTGGTAACGTGTGCAACTCGCATTTGTGAAATCCCGGGTTCGATCTCAGGTGGCCGCTCACTCATGGGTTTTTCCTGGTTTTCCCGGGTCGGCAGGCGAATGCTGGGGTGGTTCATCTTCTACCGTGATTCTCCTGTCCTGCATTTCCTGTACCCATCATCTTTCTAGCCACCTGTTTCAGGCTTATAGGACCAGGTGACGTTGTTCGGCGAGTTGCGGCTGGGCGGTTTCTTCCCTGGCGTTGTTGCGGAACTATTCAGTTAGGACTCGCCTCCGAGTGCTTCGGGTGGGCGCAAATGTAGTTAGGCGCGGTTGGCGGCGGCGGCGGCTGGTTTCGCTCTGGAAACGTTAGGGATTCCGTCCATGCCTGCGCCCGTCGTCATCCGGATCTAGTCGCCCTTCGGGTCTCTCCCCTCATCCTTCCCTCACAGGGGTCACGTTAGAAGCAAAGAGAACTGTTGTGGCTCCGACCCGGTTTCGGCGGCCCTCCTTTCGTCCGTACCTTTACTTTTTAAGTTTTGATCAGAACAAAGGTTTTAATATGGTCTCAGCATTACTCGGCCATCTCCTAAATTTGAATGTGTTTAGCGCCCGTTCGTATTTCATGCGGCACCACCGGTGATGGTCACTTCGTTACGTGTAATGAAATAATAGTAATACGAAAAGATATTTGGAAACGAAACGTTCCAGGCCTAAAATTTATCTTAGCATTTACTAGTTATGAGAACTGGAAAAGAAACCTTTGTTACGGTGGCCGGTCCTGTCAGGATTTGATAATTAATTGTTCTTGTACACAAGCCGTGTGTAAGCTAAAGTTGGAAGGTAGAATCGTACTGAAAAATTCGATGCCATAGCCGCGATCTGAAGCACGGATCTTCAGCATTTCGCGCCGTTGCTCTAACCCAATGGTGGCGAAAACGACTTCCTTCCGCGAGTCACCAAATATGCAACACGCACTGCATCACTCAGCAGCATGTGAATATCAAACGGACGGTTGCAGAGAGAGAACGTGCGCCTGCGAGTCAAAATGCCACGCGAGTCACGTTTTCGCCACCTCTGCTCTAACCAATTGAGCTACCTTTGCAACATGCCGGTAGGACACCAAATTCTCCAACTGACTTACCATTGATAGTGATTAACTGTGAAGACCGAGACTTAAAGTCTTACAAAATTGTAAGTCGCCATCGGGGTATATTGTCTCAAAATAAATTTGAAAACGCCTTGTGGTTTACCGGGAAAAGTTTGAGCCATTTGGGGAATTTAGTGCCCCACCGGCATGTTGCCATGGTAGCTCAGTTGGTTAGAGCAAAGTCATGGTAAGCCGAAAATCTGTTGTTTAAATACCGACTAAGGCATTTAATTACTTTCCCTACCGGATACATAAAGTTTGTCTCAAGTTAAAAGACAGTATGGAGGTAAATGGGATATCTCTGTCTCTATTTAACGCATACATGTTGCCATTAGCTTCGTCCTTTTCTACTCTCGCGCAGTCGCCAAGTGCTAATAAGTAATAACATGCTGTATATATTCATTTGTCATAAATTTCAATTTTGAACACATTATCCCATGAAGAATATTTTCTCTATCATATATATCATTTTAGAGCCCTAATAGCTTTTGTGGGCACAAATTTCTAAAAAGAAAAAAAAAATAGTTTTTCTGTATAAGTCCAATATTTGCTATTTCTATGCTTGTCACGCAGTAACTAATAAACCAAAGGATAGAAGGTAACAATATTTCTTTTTTTAGCTACAGTAAACTAGTATGCTGAATACCTGCCTAGTTTGAATTCTCTGTCTTTAATAAGATAACGCCGTTATCATTTTCTAAATTAAATAATTTCGGAAAATTGCATAGAAAAGTCAGCTAGCGAGAATCTTTTTGTTAGTGGGTTTACACCTGAGACCAAGCGACAGAAAATGTTTAAGAGGGTTGCATACAGTTTTTAAGAGAAGCCGGAATATTGTAACTTTGCATTCATTGTGTATGGCAAACAAAAGTCATCCATCTACTTGGTCAAAAGGACAGGCGCGACATAGAATTCAATGAAGATTAACAAGTTGCAAGGAAGTGGATACGTTTATAGTGTGAAGTGTATGTAGGTTATTTATTTAACATTTTACGCAAATATTTATGGTTATGGAGGAAGAACCTAGGAAGAGACGAAATATTGGTAAACTAAGAAGAGTAATAATGAATGTGTTAGATTATTATTCAAGTAAAATGAGCGTTAGCAAGGCAGAAAAAGAAGCAGCTAAAGCGACCTGGGTGTTCGGAAACAGTAGTGTACTTATAAGATAGAAAAGGAACGAATGAAAGCACCTCTAAGGATCCATAAAAAAGAAAGCATAAAAGATGAGGGAAACAAAAGCACTCTAGGCTAACGCAATATAATGAAATAGAGCAAAGCGGAGTGGGGCGCATTGTTCTACCCTTCTTGTCAAGGGTAAACAGTAATGATACCCTGCCAAATTATAGTTTTTATCATTTTATATCTCAATTTTTCTTTGATAATATATATTTTATGCATGTATAATCTATGTCAGCGGCGCCATGGCCGAGTGGTTAGACTGCTCGCCTCCCTCCGAGGCGGCCCGGGACCTGCATGTGGGATTTGTGGTGGACGAAGCGGCGTCTGGGCGGGTTTTCTCCGGGTTCTCCGGTTTCCCCCGCCATTCATTCCACCAACTGCTCCATCATCACTTTTCCTTTCATCCATTTCACCCACATTTCGTTTCATCTACTTCCTTCATCCCATACCAGGCATCGGGCTGATCCCCCATCCTGGATGTTCTGTCTGATCCATGAGTGTCTGCTCCTCGACGGGCCTCTGGCACTCCCCAGGCACCCGCCTGTAAGCCCTGGGGTGTGTAAGTCCTACATAAGAGGAGGGTAAACAGATAATGAATGAATGAATAATCTATGCCGAAGTACTAAAAATACAAACAGGAGACATAAAGTGAAGGTGAAAATTAAATTTCTTATAATTGACTTAAATAGCAGTGCAGATATTTCAATATTTAGTGACATATCATTCACAAGAGGATATTAAATCGTGAGATCGATTGCAGTTAGGTGCCAAAGTTGAGAGCGTACGTGAAGTACACGTGGCAACAGTGCGCCCCCATACCTGTACTGTCTTTTAAGCGTGAGACGCGATATACTAGCCAGAGAAGGTATTGCATTCCACCCAAAAATTCATACCGAGACTTCAACTGAAATACAACATGTTTTGAGGTCTCTGAATCCAAAAAGGGGGAATTTTTAGAAAAAGGTCCGTGTGTGTATGTGTGTGTCTGCGAACAGCATAACTCAAAAACAAAAAGTAGTATAAATACCAAACATGGTGTTTGGGTTCAGTATCTCCCAAAGATGCTACAAGATTTTCAAGGAAAGCTCTACACCAACTACCTTTTACATGGAACATTTGTCGAAGTTTTTTATTTTCTAAAAAATGGCAATTTTGTTTAAAATACCGTATATTAAAGTTATTTACAATTGTACAGTCACAGGGAGTTATAATGATGTGGAGCGAACAAACTAAAGGATGGCTTCTGTAGTTTTCGGGTTATTGAATACTGTTGGAAGATGAGCTGTTATATTGTACCGTTTTCTTTTTCCTCGTAAGCTGGGCATTCGGTGAAGATGTGCTTGATGGTTAAGGTTTGATGACAATGTTCACATTCGGTGGCGGTTCCCTGCGTAAAATGGCAGCATGTGTGTGTATGGTCAGTGTGAAGTCTTGTTATTTTTATTTGACCACGGCATCTTAAATTTGTTAATATAGTGGGAGATGTAAACTTGGTAATACTGTGTCATGTAATTTGGTTCGGGCATTACTAAACCATCTGTTGGTCCAGTTACGTTCTATTTTATTTTTCACATGAGATATGACATCCTGGTAGGTGTTAGCTATGTTAGGGTCATTTTGGGGATCTGTGCTGGCTTCGCGCTGCGAAGTCGTCTTCTTCGTCGCCTTTAATTCCTACATGGGAAGGTATCCATGCAGTTGTGATTTGTTTTCCTCTGCTCTTAATATGGTGAAGTAGCTTTTGTATTTCCTGGACTATAGCGTTGCGTGAATTTGTCTTTTAAGGGGTGTATTACGCTCATACAATCTGTAGAAATTATAAAGAAGTAGCATTTAAGTTCTTGCTGGATCTGTGTAAGACTTTGTTTTATGGCAAATAATTCGCATGAGAATTGTATGTTGTATTATGCTGAATTAATTTGTTATTATGAATATCTACACTGTAATGCATTGTATCATTATATTCACATTGTTATGTACTATCGTATTGTTTTATAATTTATATGTCGCAATATAACCGTTTGCAGTTAACCGACAATAAGTAAATTAAAAGAAAGAAAGAAAAAAAAAACAAATATTACAAATAAAATGTATATCTTGAATTTTCTGGGATTAGCCCGTAAAGTCCATTTCATTTGAAATAAATTTTGTATAATCTTGTATAACTTGTAAACGTTAAGTTATAGACAAAAACGTAGTGCAATAAAGTGTAGATCTCTTTAAAGTACATAATGCATTTCAAATGAAGTTTTTGTTGCATAAGTTATTTGCGAGATATCTGTCATTAGTGGTTCGAACTGTTAAGTACTTTCGTCACACTTTTTAAGTCCTTTCGATATACAGCTGTTCCAGTTGAAAAAAAGCATAACATTTTAAGGCCAGTACATAGTGCCGGTTCTTAAACATTTGACTATCGCTATTCACTATATATTTATAACGAAATGTATAATGAAGATATTTTCGGAAAGTTTTATCTCGATTAAAATAAACTCTTTCTTAGTTGTTTCGTAGAGACAATTTATTTGCATACCCACTAATAAACTAGGGGATAAAATTATGCGAATGTGACATATTAGATTCTTTTTTTCAGTCTGAGTCTATCCTTTCAACTTTAAGCTACAAACGGCATGTCTAGAAGAGCAATTAATTATTACCTACTACCTTTGGAGAAACTCGCTTACCCTTAAGTGAAGTATATTTTCTTAATGCTTATCAGTAACTCGAAATTTACAGGTCGAGAGAAAACTTCAACTCGACGTTGTAGCTGGTACAATTTTGAGCCTGATCAGCTTTTAAATACAATATTATTATATTATATAGTATACCAAAATACTGTAGTGCAGTAGGAAAATGGGAAACATTAGGATTATTATCCTCAAATAAAGCACTCGCCTCCGGTGTATACATTGAAATGTTTAAAGGAAGCGGTGTGAAACGTCATATATTTTGATAAAAAAAATACGAAACCTGTAACTAACATTTGTTCCAATACAGTGCTAAAGCAGAACAAAATCTTGGAAGCACAACCGTTCATTACCATACATTTTATAAAATGTTAATGACAGGTTATTATTTACTTTATGAAAAAAGGGAATCGATATTTCCAATACAGCAGTAGAGCATCAAAGTTCCCATGGCGTTAAAACATCAACCAATTTTTTTCAGCGATAATAAAAGGATATTCTCCATTAGGGTGCAAATTTCATTAGTACGGAGAGTTGAAAAGCACAGAAATGATAATACTAATGTTACAGTGCATGCTATAATGCATGCATGCATCTAAAATTCAAAAGCATAAATCATTCTTTGACAGGAGCAGTAGCAAATTCAGCGCCCTGCCAGTCACACACACACACACACACACACACACACACACACACACACACACACACACACCCTCTGTACCCCCTCTACCATGTTCTTCTGACTTGAATACATCCATATTGTCATCCATCACTATGGAACGCTTGCTTTGTGTTGGACAACGAGGGTCTCAATGATGCATTCTCCACCGCCAAAGATTGATTCCTAAGCCTCAAAGTTTAGAAGGATTATGCAACTTTCGTACAATTTTATCTCATGAGAACTTTTAACGCTGAATTTTAAATGCCAGTAATCTTATATTTAGAACGCTTAATCTGACCCTGGCACCTCAAATGGAAATTCAGAGACCCATAGTTATGGCGCATACTGAAGCATATAACAAACTTTTGACCTATTTTGAGGGAGTTTGTTCTCTACATCGTGCAAAAAATAAAAATCTGATGCGTTACACTCACATGACTTTCTTTACTCTTGTACAACTATTTTTACAAACTCTTATTCTCCATATGCTTCATGTTAATCGAGATATCGAGATGTTAATCTTATTGCTAATTTTCTTGTAGATGTAAGGGGAATTGGCAGGCTTTAAGCGATAGTCAAATATTTTAAAAGTTGGTTGCTATGTGAAATATTCCATTCTCTTTGCATTACCAGCACAAAAAAAATGAATAACGAATTTCCATTTCAGAAAAAGTATAAGTATTGGAAAATTTAAGGGAATAACGAGCAATATCTCGAAAATGATTCACTCAACAAAAAAAATATATATGACATAAATTGTGTCCTTTAACGCCATCTACATTTCTTATGTAGAAACTTTTGTCTATCTCTTATGGTTTATCTACCAGTTATGCAAAAGTTGTTCACAATGAAAAATACTTTTGGAGACATTCCCAGAAAATTCGAGATATACATTTCATTTGTCATAAAAATATCTGAAACATATGATATTTTAATCATAATCGTTAGAGCCATTTTTGAGAAAATTAAAATATTCGAAAAATGTTCCATGTAAAGGGTAATCTGGGGTGGGGGATTTTCTTGAAAACCTTCGTGTCGCATCTCTGAAAGATACTGAACCTAAATACCAAGTTTGGTGTTTATCCGACTGTTCGTTTCTCAGTTATGCTGTTCACAGGCACACACGGACATGTTTCCAAAAATGCTTTTTTTTGGATTCAGGGGGTCTCAAAACTTATATTTCCGGTGAAATCTTAGTATAGTATTTTTGGGTGGAATACAATACTTCCCCTACTTACTATACGCAGTAGAGAAAGTAAAAAGTACTGAAAATTATTGGTATTTAAGGTGTTAAAGTAGATTTTAAAGTCAATAATTTATTCGTAGCCGAGTGTTTCCAAAGCAAAGCAGCCGAATGTTTCCGAAACTCTGAAAGGTTTGATACTTAAAAAGTAAGATACAGTACGATTAGGTATATACGTAATTAATTGCAACTAGTTGGGGGCGAGAGGAAATCAGCTGTTTTATTTAATGTGATATACAACCACAATACAATCCTCTGCAGTGCCTGCGACGATATTCCTATTCTTTTTGCAGTGTTTAACGCCCGTTCTTACTACATACGGCACACAGGCGGTGGACACTATAATACATGTAATGAAATAATATTTTAGAAAGGAAATTTCGGGAAGGAAACGTCCAGACCAAAGTTTAGGGTACACTGGCTTTCATTTATACCGTCACCCCAGTTTGGGAGGCATTCTACTGGTCTTCACATGTAGAGTATGCATAGCAAGGAAGAGTTGTGTGTATCGGTTTACTTTTTTTTTAGCATGATGATGATGATGGTCACTGAGTGGCCTCTTAAGAAGGTTACACGTAGGCTCTTTGGGCCTTTCCGCCTTAGGTCTAGGCCCTTTGTGCCTCTTATTCTAGACATTACCCTAGTTCGATGGTCCGTATAAAAGAAACACGTCCTTCATATCTGCCTTTTTATCTCCTCAGGTTCCAAAAAGAAGGACCCTAGAGATACATATCTATGCATAGCGAACCCTTTGCATTCACCTAGTATATGTAGTTTCGCTACACCACTCATATTTTCTGCCTAAAGGGTCTTGTGCAAGCCCCATTGATACATGTTTGCGCAGAGTGTTGTGGCCTGTAAGATAGCCCACAACTGCTCTGAGCTTAGATGTGGTGAAATTCACGAGAAACTCGCTTACTTTCCAGTCGGGCCCCGATATCAAAGCATGGGGCTGCCTGGTAGTGGTATGCTTGATTTCAAGTTGAGCCCTCGACGTAAGCTGGGTTATCTCATACTTGGCAGTTCTAGTCAACACACCGCAGAAGGTCTCAGGCCCAATAAAATTGAGCTCTGATCCCCTCTTTGCAAGAATGTCTGCCATCTGTTTTTCTCCAACACCAGCGTGCCCAAAAATCCAGAAAATTGTAACGGACAGCTGGTAAAAAGTCTATCCTGCATCTTTTGGCATTGCCACACCAACCTGGATGTAGTTTTAATCGTTCAAAGTGCTTTCAAAGCCGCAATGCTATCCGAGCAGATGTACCCATCGCTCGTCATATAGCATAGTACAAATATGCATAGCGCAAGCTAAGATAGCATTCACTTCAGCCTGAATAACCGTGTCACCTCGATCAAGAGGAATGACAAGCCTGGTTCTAGATCTCCAGGCCCCAGTCCCTGTCCTGCCCCCGAAGGGGAAACCGTCCGTAAACCACGCTCTGGCCCCTGCCTTCGGGAGAGGTCCTGTCTCTGGATCCTACTCCTCCCTGAAAGATTACCATCATATAAGATGGACATAGATTATACCTAGCCCCCATCAAATCCTCTTTCATCAAGGCTAAAGGTCACATCTCCTGTAGTCCAGAAAGTATCAGTGAACTCCTTTTGTGGGATAACTTAAAACAACCTCCTGTAGTCCAGAGGCGGTGCGCACTCATCCCATTACCTTCCTTTACAAACAGGTGCCGAAGGGGAAGGTCCATCAAAATATGTAAGGCGAACTGAGAGGTCGTCCGCACAGCCCATTTACGATCATACATGCCAATCTTCTCAGCGAATCCAGCTTGGTAGCAACTGCCTTCATGATAGAGGTAGGCCACCAAAACAGCACCGATTACCAACGGTCTTATAACCGAGATGTATAGCCATTTAGCCACCTTAGTTCTCAGGCCCCAGCTCAGTTCTATAGATCACCGAAGAGACCGTTTGTAGGTCTTCTTTACTTTATAATTTATATGCTTTTTCCAACTCAGCCCAGCATCCGGAATAACTCCTACATACTTGACCGCTCCGAAACTTAAACTTCTTCCCAAAAGATGGGTCTCTGTCAAACCTCCTTGTGAAGATCATTGTTTCAGTCTTGTCGGATATGTCCGCTTCGCTATACAATTCTTCTAGTGCATGTAGGAAGCCCTGTATGAGCTCCGAAACAGTACTTGGGAATTTTCCATTTGCTACAAGGCATATGTCGTCGGCATAACCTTGAGCATGAATCCCTCTCCTGTTGAGTCTGTTCAGTAGTTCATCTATCACCACATCACAGAGTACGTGAGAAAACTCCCCTTGTTGGCAGCCCCGTGGCACAGTTGCTCTCAAGAACCCACTCCGCAGGGCCACCACTGCCTGACGGTCCTCCAAGGAGGTCATAACCCAGTTTGTGACTATTGGGCTGACTCCCCTACTCTCCAGGAATTTTCTAATGGTGCCTAAACTCATATGATTAAAGGCACCTTCAATGTACAGGAAAACCGCCATGAGAGCTCTCCACAGACCATCACCCTCTTCAGTCTTACCAAGAGCTGATGGAATGCTGTTTCCGTGGATTTACCCGGCCAATAGGTAGACTGACGAGAATGGGTGGGTCTATCCACCAGCACACCATCCCTCAAATATCTATACCAGTCTTTTCAGAACCTTCAACATAAAGGATGTTAGAATGATAGGGCGAAAATCTCTAGGCCCGCGTAGGATTGCCTACTCGGCCTACGTATAAACACCATTTTGGCCTGCCTCCAGAGGCGAAAAGCATGTCTCTTAGCCAGACAAGACCTAAATATCTTCACTAGGTGGGAAGAAACGATCTCCCAGCCCTCCTGTAGAACACCCGGGAAGACCCCATCTTCATCCGCGTTTTTATGGGACTCAAAGCAAAAGATGGCCCATTTAACTTTTTTAAAGTGATAATCTCGGTGGCTACTAACCAGCCTTCTCACGAAGGACTGTGTGCCTCACTCAAGTTTAGTACTTGATCTATTGTGCAGGTCTCCGTAAAATGGGTCTCAAGCAACAGCCTCAAGGTCTCCCCCTCCGACTGCGTCATAGCACCAGAGGCACCCCAACATGGCCAACCTGGTTCTACTTCCGGAGACCAGCAATTTATGCAGGCGAGCAACGCTGTACTGCTTTTGCGTATTATCAAGAAGTGCCTCCAAGATTCCTCAGAGGCCTTCCTAATGTCCTTTTTATGTATTCTTTGGGATTCCTCATATCCCAGGTTGCGTGACACTTATTGGCCATATACAGTTATGTAGCCTATGTGTCTTTTTGATGGATCTTAAAAAAGGATCTATCTAAGTTTGACTTTAGGCCGAACCTCATGGATGAGGGGGGGGGGCAATTTCTAGAAGTCCCTTCTAAAGAGATCGCAATAGGTCCTCCTAGGGTTTCTGTACGGGCAGTCCTTCCCTTGTCCCTCAAGACCAAAGCGAATATGTCTATAGTCGGAAGGCTCCAGACAAACTTTCCAGTCCTTAATTTCCTCCAGAATCCCTAAGGACGCTAGTGACAAGTCTAGGACCTCTTCCCTGTGATAATTCACAAAAGTCGGAACGTCCCTTTGGTTCAAGATCTGAGATCTGTTGAGCTCAAAAACTCGAGCAGCATCTCTCCTCTCCCATTGAGGTCCATACTACACAAACGCTATGATGAACGTCACAGTCAATCAGCAGTAAGAGGTTTCTATTCTTGAAATAATGCACGAGGCTTCTGAACTTGTAGAAGGGAATGTCTTGAATAAAAGTTGCTTAATATTATGGGGGAAAGTAAACGCCATTAATCATGTTTTTTTTGGAGGATCTTATGATGATTATTTTAGGGTGAATTTAATTTTTTTAAATGGGAACTTATATTTTGTATGTTGTTTTCTCATTAGAAAATGGTTTATAAAAAGCTGTTTATTTTGTGATTAAGAATAAGGAAACAAAATATAAAAATGTTGGGTCCAAATTACGAAACATCATGGATGGTCCAATCATTCATTGCGCTCTTCATACACAGCCATTCAGAATTTTCGTTGTTATTTACGTTGGTGTAAGAGCAATTGCAAAGTGCTTAATACAAATGTTGTTTAGCATTTTATGAGGAGTGAGAAAACAACATAAAAACGGTAGGTTCCCAATTAAAAAAACTAAATTGACCCTAAAATGACAATCACAACATCCTCGAAATAAAACATGACTAATGGCGTTTACTTTCCCCCATAATATCAAGCAACTTTTATTCAAGACATTCCCTTCTACAACGTTTAGTTTTGGAGATATTGTACAGTCTCAACTTAAATTGTCCACCCTGTATAAATATATATCTCTCTTTATATTTTCCCTGCCTTGTTCAGTAATATATTATTAGATTGCTGTGCATCAAAATGCGTGTGTGTGCGTGTGTGTGTGCGCGCGCGCGCCCGCACGTGTTTTGTTTGTTAACTTTTCTCTTAAGAATAGTCGAATCAATTATTAGGAAGCTTGGTATTGGTTCTACAGAAAGTACACAATAATATGGTATCTTTATCACTAATGGGGCAAAATAGATACAAAAAGCTTGATTCTTATTCTCGTGACCTTCTCAATTCATTTTTCTGCAAACTGTTTTTACAACAGCTTGCTCTTTTATCTATTTCTTGTTAATCGAAATTAACTTTACTTAAGCATATAGACATTACGTATTAGGAATAAGGATACAATACGTAAATCGGCAGTTAATTTTTAAAAAGCTCATCCTTTTGCAATGGCTTTTAGAAGTCCATTTTTTAACCATGAACACTAGAAAAACGAATAGCAATTTACTACTAACAAAAAGTAAAGTATTTGAAAATTCAAAATAATAAGAAGGAATATTTTGAAAATATTTATATACAAGTAATTTAGAATGAAGAGGAATTCAATTCTGGTTATTCGCAGAAAAATATGAATAGGTATACATTTTACTGCCATGCAAATTTGTTAAACATGTTGTATTTTAATTAAAATCATTAGAGCCATTTTTGAGTAAATCAAAACTAATCGGTAATTTTAAGTGAGAGGGTTTTCTTTAAAATGCTTGTGTCACATCCTTGACTCTAAATTTAAATACTATGTTCGGTATTTAACCAAGTCTTTGTTTTTGAGTTATGCTGTTCACAGACACACACACAGACGTATTTCTAAAAATTGTTTGTTTAGATTCACGGATCTTAAAACTTGTATTTCCGGTGAAAACTCGATACCTATCACATTTTTTGGTGGAATACAATACTTTATCTACTGACTATAGGGAGATCAATACAATGGAAATATCTCGCTTGTTAGTGAGTACTTGAAAAGTATTACACAACAGAAATTTATAAACATATTATTTCTCATTAGATTTTTCTTTGGAAATTTGGATAGCATGAATATTAAAGCAGTTGCACATATTTTTCGTTACTATTACTCTTGTTTGCTAATTTTTCTTTCACACTACCCATGTTTAAGTAGTTAATTTGGCAAAGACTGGAAAAATTCAATGCCACCCCTGGGATCAAAGAACCCTCCGTGCCGAGCTCCTACCGAGCCCGACATTGATTTTTCCATTGTGATTAAACTTTACATTATTCAGGTAAACTAGTTACCATGAAAAAATATAGGTAATTCTGATCGCATTGCAAATCAAAAAAGAGGCATAATTTTGTGTACGTTAATCTTTTACTTGTGTTTTAATTCCTACTCTCATTAAAGAAAAAGTTTCATTGACGGTTTTCAAAACATCGCATAATGTGAGGGCGATGAAGGAGAATAGAAGAAAGTGAAAAAGAGAAAGGAGGAGACGGAACAAAGGGGCAAAGAAAGATAAACGGAGAGTCGAAAGGAGAGAGAGGGAGAGGGAGGGGAATAAACCTCGCCATTTAACACAATAAGACAAGCAGAGCTGCGGGTCTTGCTAGCAATACCTTCGTTAAACATTATTTACATGACTCTGAAGTGGAGTGGTCAGTGCTCTCTCTTCTCATTCAAGAGATCCGAGTTTTGATTCTCTACTGGCGCAGAGGGAATTTTTTTATTAAATAATTTCCTGCCTTATGTAGAATCTGGAAGCATGCAGGTGGGAGTGATAATGAGTGTATAAGAATTGTATGTGTCACATTCACATGAGCTTTTCTACCCACTCTTCTAAAACAAATTCTGTCTGCTTCAATGTTAATAAATATTTGCAGAAGTACCTTTATCCTCTTATTATTGCGGGTACAAGTGAAATACAATAAGCTTAAGCGAGAATAAAATCGATCGTTGTGTTGGCTTATAAATTCTGTTCTCTGTGTATGATTACGAGAGAAAAATAAAAAATAAACAAAACTAAAAAGACGAATAGCGACTTAGTCATTTAAAAAAGGTAAAAAGTATTTGGCTAATCATACCACTAATAAAGAATATCTCGGAAATGGTTAATGTCATACAAAATATTGATTTGACAAGTTGTATGTTTTAACTAAATCCACATTTTTGTGCAAGCTTTTATCTGTATGTTAGAGTTTACAAGATATATAAAATGCATTCACAATGAAGAGGACTTTGCAGGCCCTTACAGAAAATTCAGGATATACATTTTATTTCTCACACATATACCTTAAATGTCTTATTTTAATCAAAACTTTAGAAACGTTTTTGAGAAAATCAAAAATAACGAAAAATTTGTGAGGTGAAGAGAGGGGTGGGGAATTTTCTTGAAAATATTCGTGTAGCATCCTTGGAAGATGCACTTAAACGGAATTTTCGTTTGGAGTTATTCTATTCATAGACAGACACGGATCTGCTACATGTTTTTTTTTATTCACGAGGCCTCAAAACATGTATTTACGATGAAATATCGATATTGAATATCGAATTTTCATGAAGAACTTGTTTGAAGGCTAAGGTTGGAACTTTGAACTAGACTTAATAAACTTAATGTCATGTTGATAGTAATGTCATGATTACTAACCTTCTCACCTGTCTCTGACGCTAGGGCTGATGAGCATTCTTTGACATGCCTTCATTTTACTGCATGATTAATGCATTCCTTTTTACTGTCCATAATTGTTTTATTTTCCATACCACGTATATAGGTAGAGAATCACTCCACCCAAAAATTCGTTACCGAGATTTCACCGGAAATCATGTTTTGAGGTCCCCATAATGCAAAAAAGCATTTTTAGGAAGAGGTCTGTGTATGTGTGTAGGTATGTGAACAGCATAACTAAAAAACGAAAAGTTAGATAAATACCAAACTTGGTATTCAAGTTCGCAGTAGCTTCCAAAGATAGGACGCGAAGCTTTTCAAGAAAATCACTCTAACCCCAACTACACTTCACATTGAACAATTTTCACAATTTGTAATTTAAAAAAATGAACGATTTTGATTAAAGTGCCTTACACTAAACATATTTCGTTACAAATAAAATGTATATCTTTAATTTTCTTGGAATAACCTGTGAAGTCTTCTACATTTGGGAGAATTTTGTATAATCTCGTGTAACTGGCAAGCGTTAAGTGATAGAAACGTACTATACAAAAATGTACTCTCTTTAAAACCTACAATTTATTTCAAATAACTTTTTTTTGCCAAAACTGTTAGCAACATATCCGTTATTAATGCTTTGTATTGTTCAAATTGTTTATTTTCTTTTAAAGTCTGGTGGACAATCAGTTGTTTCTTGCGAGTACATGAGAACAGTATGAAGTTTTAAGGCCAGTGTATAGCATCCAGTTCTTTAACATTTGACTATCGCCGCTCCCTCTGCATTTATAACATGATGTGTGGTGTAGCTACTTCTGCAAAGTAGCTAGTGTCGATTAAAATGAGTAGATAGAAAAATAAGCTTTCTTAAGAGTAGTTTCTATACCCCTTAATAAATATAGAGGGTATATAAGGTCATGTGAATGTAAGGCATCATATTTTTTAAAATTAGTGTGTAAATACATAATTATTCATAAATGGTTCTTTTGGACCACTAACACTGTGGATATATTTTTTTCTTTTTCGTTTTCTTTCAGTGTTTTTTATAAAAATATATTTTTATTCAAATGGTTTTCTTTGATTAATTTATTCAGGCTTAACTCGTTAATGAGAAGGCTTGTAAGTAAGGAACATAAAGGCGTTAGCTAATACGCGAACTAATGCATTTCTTGCTAATAGGGCTCTCTGAGGTTTAAATTCCCTGTTAGGTAATTGTTGCCATAAAGAAATTTTTCCACTTCATACGGCTTGTTGTTTGGGCATCAAGGTATTCTGATTACACGTTGGTATAGGGATCATGTTTAACACTGTTTTCCTCCGCACAATAAGCTGATGGAGCGGCGGCGTCATTATACAATCCATAACACTAGCACTACTATAATACACACTAACACTAGTGCTGCTGCTGTATTATCATAACGTGGACCTTCAAGAGGGGATGGGAAGAGTTGATATTGCATTATTATGATGATGATGACGACGGTGGTAGGCGACTACGATGCAATCCACAACAATAACGTGGTGGTGACGATGGAAACAATAAGCGTGCTGTACAAAGTGGTTCCAACTGCCTGCTCCCTAACCTCCTCCTGCTGTTCCACCCCCAATCATAACATCAGCAATGGCTCCGTGCACACACGAATCAAGTCTCATGCCTTACGGCTGTTTCGTCACATCAGGGCTGCATTGACATGTGGAGGAGGGGTTCATAATGCTCCAGTTTCAATCATTAGGCTTTACGGATGCGACTGAGGGACTGTAGAGTCAACATCAGGCGGTACGTCCCTGCTTGCACTCGAGACATCGTGGGTTTAAACCGAACAATTTGTTTTCTCTTTTTCGTATGTTTCCTTAGTCGCAGGTATATGCCGGATGGGATATTCAATGCCACTACCTAAAATGTCAGCCACAGAACAGAAGAAATACGCTTAAGAGGAAGTTGACTACGCAACTACCGCCACCTGTTCGACTTCACAGTAATGAGACGCACGTACTAGATTTAGGAAAAACAAACCTAATTATTGTATTGCAACTATCCCAAGGATGAAACCTTTAAAAAAATAAAGAAAAACGATACATATAAGCTACATAGTTCCAAAATAACAGTAGTTCAACTTTGCATTATTTCGATTAATTTCATAAACACTTCCAAAAGCAACGCTCTGATCGTAATAATACAAGAGTTACAGGTATGTGAATGATTCGAGATCTCGGCAACGCCACTAAAATATTTAATATATTTCATCCTAAAATACTTTAATCAAATATAACATTTTAATTAATATTAATTATTTAAAAACCAATAATACTCAATTAATTTTATTGTATACTTATTCTAATAGTAAATAGACTTTTTAATTGGAAATCAAATGTACTTTTTATACTAAATAAATATTTATATTCCTCCTAAAACTTCCGGCCAATCAGATTTAATTACGCTATTGAACTCTTACAAGATGGCCGAAAGTTTCACGTTTGTTGACTTTGAAAACATAATCAATAATCCAAGCCAAGAAAACTTCAAGTTTTTAACCTATAGTTATTAAAGTAATGGAAAATGACACGATTATAATGATGGACAAATTCCGTTAACGTGAACCAAGTGAGTAGTAATTATAATACGTGTTTTAACGTGGTATATAATATTACTGGGAAACAGTTACGAATTCGCGCGTGATGCTGAATGTTGGATAGGAGACGGAGAGAAAAGGAAGGAAGCATTGTCTTGCTGCTTCGTAATGTTTGTAACAAACAAAGAATCGCGACATCATGCGAAAGCACCCGAGTCGGACAAGTAACAATGGACCAAGAGTACCTCGGTGTTACCATTATGCGTAAATACTCGTGCACCTATTTGACTATTTTGGAACACTTATTTTGAACCCACTATTTTTTTTGAAAATGGAAAGATCGCAACTGTTACTGAAAAATAACTATTTTTTCCTATGTACTCACAGAGAGAAGTCTCATTATCATAGAAGTTCAAATTCCGAAAAAATTAATAGCAAAATTTTTAAAAATCGGAAAATGAGATTGATCTAAATAGTAGTGAATAATTATCTAACACTAGCTCCAGTAACACATTTTAAATATATGAGTAGTATAAAAAGAGTAAAAAAGAGTAGTGCATAGAAGAAAATGCCACAAAGCTTCGGAATATATGTGAAACAATATAACAAAGGTTAAAAAAATCAAGTAGGAAAATATTTAAAACTGAATTTGTATAAATCATGGCTGGTGGAAGCGATATTTGTGTTTTTAAATAAAGCATACTAGAACAGCAGAAACGATGTTCTTAAGGTAGTTTAAAGGTTGCACATAGCTGAAAAAAATTAAAAATTAAGGTATAAGCAAAACGTTTTACGCATTAATATATAAAACTGATTAGTAAAAAGTAAATTGAGAACCATTAGAATGTATGGAGAAAAATCCAATGCTGTGGTTGCTTACCGCTACAAATCTAGACAGGCGTCACCTGGAAGACCAAGAAAAAGATGAAGTGATCTATGGCTGAGGCCTGAAGCGACGACGACGATGATCAATAGCAATAAAACTATATGATACAGGAAGGTGATTACATAATTGAGGCTTCTCGCAGGATATTGCTAAAACAGCTGTAAACTGAAGTCATTTGACAGCCACACAGAGAATAATGTACATAAAAAAAGCTACAGGTAACCGTAACAATATGACCAGATGTCGGAGCGATATTACAAAAGACCCTCCCCGACCCTTAAGAACTTCTTGGAAGGTTATTTTGAAGCCATTAACAAAGCATTGAGGGCATTGCTTTGGCATATTTGGAAAGAAGAACTGAAAATGTAGTTTAAATTTACACGACTTCGTTTTCCCACATATACTAATAAAATAAAAAGCTCATTATTTTGTTAATCCTACGTTAATCTGCCTAAAAATGTTTTTAAAATATGAATTATGATCTTATTGTATGCATGCAGGCTGTGGAGACAGCACTCAGTTGTTTATATTAGAGGTTATTTTTGTTGTTATTAAGTTAGGTGGAAGAAAAAAGAGAAGAATCCACCGCTATGCTACAAAGACCGCGAAATGGCTCCGCGGTAACGTGTGAAAGCTTGCATTCGGGAGCTCCCTGGTTCGATTCCTATTGAGTCGGCTACTCTGACCATGGATTTTTTCGTTGTTTTCCCAGGTCGGTAGGCGAATTCTGGATTGGTTCCCCTTCAACACGAATTTATTGTTCATCATTTCCTGCCCCATCATTTCCTTTCGTCTGTTTATCTCATCTGTTTCAGTGTTGACGGACCAGAAAGGTCGATTGGTGTGTTGCGGCAGGACGGTGGAATTTGTGCTTTAAAAGGATTTCTCCCAGTCGATTGGCGGGGCTACTGGGGCTCCCTTCCTTCCTGGAGGATGCCTCGTCTGCACCCGGGAATCTCAGGTTGCTAGTGGCTCAAGCATGGCTAGCTGGAGTTAGGATTGGTGTTATGTTGGAATCGTTAGGGACCCCGTGCTTTCTGATGCACGTTCGTCGTCCGGATCTGATCGCCCTTCGGGTCTTCCCTTCATCTGTTTCTCCCAGGGGTCACGTTGGAAGCACGAAGGGCTTAATATGGCTTAGATGCGGCGCTGTGCCCCAGTTACTGGGGACCCTCCATCTGACTACTCCTATGCTACAAAGATGTCACTTCTTTTTCTGCCTTTTTTATTTTTTATTTCCTCTCAATCAGTATTTTGTTTGTTTTGTAGATTTTTTACCACTTGTTACAAAAGCACCCAAGCCCAGGCTGGAACTCGATCCAGCAGTCTCCAAAACCACGAAATGCCAAGGGTATATGCATTAGTGAACCTGTGAATGGGATTGGGCTTAACTGTACAGCTGCTTTCGTTCGCTTTTTAGAGAAAAACAGAAAATAAAACAAATGAGCTTCAGCAGATACCATTTTTTTCTGATCGGAGAGAACTCGTCTGCTCCAGTGAGGATATTGTACCTACCTACAAGGAGGCATCCCAGAAGGGAGGAGGAGGAGGTGAGAGGAGATACCGGGCGGCCGTAACCAGGAATGATGTTAAGCAATGACTGAATCCCTAAGTTTTCAGGCTGAGACGCCCCTCCACACCGAATGTCCAACACCGCGCTCAGAAGAGGCGGCCCGTTTACCCCGGCAATTAGCCGAAATCCAAGAGACGGAGAAAGCTCCACAGTGTGCACTCTTTTTCCCTACACGCCGCACCGAAACACCATCGCCGACACTTCCAACACGAAACAGGCCTAACTTGGTGAAGGGTGAATGAAATGATGAACAGAACGAAATGGAGGGACAGGAAACTCGGAGGCTGAAGAAATCACTCCAGTATGCGCCTGATGTCCTGGGAAAACCCCGAAAAACCCATGGGTCAGAGTGGGCGGTCGTCGGGAATCGAATCCAGGACCGCGTGGGCGAGTCGCACGCGTTCTCACAGCGCCACAACAAAACAAGGAAATAAAACAAAACTAAAATGTTATAAAATCATGGAGTTCGTGTGTTCATGTATGGAAGGGAATCTTGGATACTCAAAAACGAGACAAAACTAAAATACGATAATCAGAAATGAGGATTTTAAGAAGACACAAGACGAAATTTAATAAGAAATGAAATACTTAGAGAAGAATTAAACACATATAAATTATGAGATAAAATATGAGAAAATAAACAGTACTTGAAAGAATACCTGCATTAACCACTGAGAGAATATCTTGATTAAAAGATACAATCCTCGAGGAAGGCGAGACGTAGGGCGTCCTAAAAGAAGATGGGAACATATGATAGAATACGAAAACGGAAAAGGCAGAAGTGCCTAATTCCTTAAGTGCAGAAGGAGGAGATTAGGAGCCAAAGGATAAGGCAGACAAAGCGCTAGTCAACTCAGCCCAACTCAAATTCGAATACGGAAATGAAGGAGGGCGACTTTAACTTAGGAGAATTAAAGTATGAACAACAGATTTTTCAGAATTGATTAATGCCACAACTTTTTTTTCTTTATTTTTGGATAAACCTAACATTTAACAGGCCTATATTTTACCTTAGTAAGTTATTTTATTTCTTATGGTTTTCTCGTTCTAGAGAATTCAATTTCAATGAAGAGTGCTTCATGAATATTTAAAGTCTGGTGTGTTACATTCACATTGTACAAACGATTCTTACAAAAGTTTATTCTTTTGTTCTTGTTAATCGAGATAAATACTTTAAGAAATGCTTGTATCACACATTGCTTTGTAGGTACAAGAAAAATACAGGAGGCTTAAGCGACAGTTAAATCTTTAAAAAACCTGATGTGATAAGTTCATGTGGTTTTCTCTACCCTCTATTGTTTATTTAGTGGATATACAAACCATTCTTAGAAAAGCTTACTTTTCTATCTACTTCATTTTAACCCAAATAAACCTTTGTAGAAGTGCATTTCTTACAGATACTAACCGAAACGCTATAGTAAATTTTTAAGAACTGAACGATATATGCTGGCCTTAAAGTTCCATACTGTTTCCATGCAATCGCGACAAAAAACTGAATGTTGAAGCACTTTAAAATAATGACTAAGTAATGAACAACTCGTATCATTAATAACGGATATCTCAGAAATGGCTTATGCCATAAATAAGTTATTTGAAATAAATTTGTGTTTTAAAGAGATCCACATTTTTTGAGTAATACGTTTTCGTAAGTAAATAACGTTTACCAGTTATACAAGTTTATACTGAGGCACTTAACACTTAAATAATTTCAGTCTAATTATATAATATATAAATTCAATAACAGCCCACCTTGAAGCAATATGTGTATGTAATAATTTGTAAAATGTATGTAACAGTCATTGCATATGCTTATATTATTGTATCCATGTGTAATAATGTTATGTGAATATATTACGTATTTTAATAATGCTTGTAGACAATGCTCATAACCAGACGCGAGATGTGTCCTCGAGAAATTAATTACATATTCTGTGAGACTAAAATAGTATACGTGTTAAAAGTGCAAGTATTAAATAAAAGAATCTCACAGCTATCGATATCAGTGAAGTGCTATTTAATTTGTGTCAATAATTAATAAAAAGGAGTGAATTAAAAATTAAAATCTGTGTAAGCCTACATTCTTAGTTACACCACAACCCTGCCAAGACTTCCATGTCTCTAACAATAGTACTGACGCAGCCGAGGCAAACATAAATATATAATATCTAAAGAAACAGTCAAATTACAAAGCTATGATTTTTAAACTTGGGACAAAGGCCACCTGAAAGTACATTTGGGATGAAGGGTACCGGAAACTGTTTACCATACGTGCGGTTGCAAACAAACTTCAAGTTCGGCTCCCCAACAGTTGAAATATAATACAACTCCTTCAATACAAACTACTTTAAATTGGCTACCAAAACTCGGGGCAAATGACAATACAACAAAATAACTTCTTCAAATTGATGCCCAAAGCGTGGTAAAAAATAACGTAAGAAACCATCTTCTTCAATACAAAACTCTTTTCGAATGAAGAGGACTTTATAGGCTATTACCAGGAAATTTAAGATGCACATTTTATTTGTCAAGAAAATATTTTAATATACGATATTTGAATCAAAATCTTTAGAGCCAATTTTTGGAAAATAAAAGAATTCGAAAAATGTTCCTTGTGAGGGTAGTTGGGGTGAAGGGATTATCTTTAAAATCTTTGTGTGGCATCTTTGGAAGTTATAAACTTAAATACGAAGTTTGGTATTTATCAGACTTTTCGTTTTTTAATTATGCTCTTTACAAACACACACACGCACACACATTTTGTAAACATGCTTTCTTGGAGTTCAGGGGGCCTCAAAAGATATGTTTCCAGAGAAATATGGATATCGAATCTACTATACGTGGTAGAGAAGTAAAAATTGAATCACTAGATATGGTTTGAAATTACACTCTCTGCATAAACATGAGAAAAAAACCTGATTTATTGCATTCACACGACTTCCTCTACTCGTCCTCTACCAACTATTCTTACACAAGCTTATTATTCTATCTACTCATTAATTCAGATCAACTTCCAATTCACACTTACACTTTTTGTTGTAGGATACAGTAGGTAAAGCGATAGTCAGAGTTTTAAAGAGCTTGTCGCTTGTGATGCTTTGAAATTCTATGCTCTTTACATGGCCACGAGATAAAAGCGAATAATGACTTCTCAATTTAGAAAAGTATATGTATTTGTAAATTCAAACCATTAATAAGGAATATTTAAAAAAGGTTAATCCCACAAAAAAACTGTGGGGTTTAACCGGATCTATATTTTTTGTACCGAGCGGGATGGCTCAGGCAGTAACGTCTGTGGCCTGCATTCGGGAGGTCCTGGGTTCAAATCTGACAGTGTTTTTCGTGGTTTCTCTCAGCCGCTAAGGTAAATACTGGATTGGATATTTAATACCCCGCTCCAAGTTCCACCATAAGTCTAAAACAATAGTAAACATGAACATAGATGGTAATACCGAATGCTGCGCCATCTATCCACAGGTAATGAAAGCGGTTAGACTGGACGGCACCCTAATGCCATATGCACAGCACGAAGCGGAAGATCCAGTTGCTATGCACTAAGCTCTCTGTGGGCACGTGTCGAAGCAAACGGTTACAGGGATGAGACCTGGAAGGCTAACTGTCCGCCACACGTTTAATTTACGTCCGCGACGTAAATTAAATAGCGTAATAAATGAATAATACTTTTTTGTGCAGTAAGATTTTTTTATCTCTTACAGCTTACCAACGATGCAAAATTCGTTAATAATGAATAGGGCTTCACAAGCTATTCCCAGAAAATTAAAGATATGCTTTTCATATGTCAAAAAATATCTTAAACAACTAGTATTTTAATCTAAATCGTTAGGGCAACATTTGAGAGAACAAATATGTTCGAAAAATTTTCCATGTAAAGGGTAGTTTGGGGTCTGTGGACTTTCATGAAATTTTTGTGTCACATGCTTGGAAAATGCTGAACTTGAATACCAAGTTTGGTATTGAACAGATTTTTTGATTATGATGCTCAGACATACACATACACACACACATATATATATATAATATATATTGAAGTTGGTTCATTTTAGGAGTTGTATTATAGTTTGACTGTTGGGGAGCCAAACTTGATGAAGTAACTGCCCCACGTTTACTTTCCGGTGGCCTTCGCCCCAAAGATTAGGAATCAACTTTGTATTTTATGTTTCTTTAAATATTATATATATTTAGGTTTGCCTCGGCTGCGTCAGTATTAATTTGTAGAAACATGTGTCTCTTTGCAGGGAGTGGTGCGGCTAAAGAATGTAGGCTTCCACAAATTATAATTTTTACTTCACTCCTTTTATTAATCCTTGACACGATTAAATAACACTTCACTAATATAGAGAGCTGTGAGATTATTTATTAATTAATTGCACTTTTTAACACGTAAACTTTATAATATTCTCGTCTCACACTGAATACGTATTAAACTTCTCCAGGACGCGACTCGCGTCCAGTTAGGAACGCTGTCTAAAAGCAACTGGCGCCTGAATTTGTACAATTTTCTCTATTTCAATTTCTGATTGACTAATCCTACTCCAATAGAATACTTTTATTTAACTTAAGCTTTTTCTGGTTGTTGATTGGCTATTTATAAACTGTCTCAAAATTACATTATTGTTGCTCCAAGAATTACTAGTAGCATTATTAAACTTTCCAATTCATTATTGCCTCAAGGTTATCTCACTGTTAGCAACTTTTGACCTCTATTCTCACAGCTCCAACATTATTAAATTACCTAATACATTCACATAACATTGTTAAACATGTACATAACAATATAAACATAATACAATGACTGTTACACACATTTTATATGTTATTTATACACATATTGCTTTAAGGCGGACTGTTATTGAATTTTATATTATATAATTAGACTGAAATCATTTAAACGTTAAAAATACTGCCTCAATATACATGGACCTTTTTATTAAAAAAAGCTTTATTGGATCCGGGAGTATCAAAACGTGTGTTTCCTGTGAAATCTCAGTATCGACTTTTTAGGCAGAGTGCGACACCCCCTCGCTTACTAGGTAAGTTGAATACCAAGTTTGTATTTATCCAACTTTCCCTTTTGAATTGTGGTATTCAGAGAGAGAGACGGACACATGGACTCTCTCTCCCTCTCTCTCTCTCTCTCACACACACACACACACACACACACATACACTCAAACACGTGTACGCAGTTACGTTTTTCTACAGATGTGTTTTGGGGGGTTCAGGGTTCACAAAACGGTATTTCCAGCGAAAACTCGATATTGAATTTCTGCGTGGAGTACAACGCTTCCTCTATACATAAACTGTAGAGAAAGTAAAAACTGCAAGGATGTAATTTATTTATCAAGCTAACATTATGACATTTGAATTAAAATTTTGGAAAACACTATATAAGAACTTATTGCCGTAAAGGAGGATTTTATGGGCAGAAAATTCCAGGAAAAGTTTTGGTATGCATTCTCAAAGGTTTATGGTATAAACCATGAATAGGCTGCACTTTGATGCTGTGAATTTTCTTCTTACAGAACGCTCAAATTGCATCGTGCTCACATGTGCATTCGTTTCATCTGCGATGACCGTGCGGGATGGCTTAGGTGGCAATGTCTGTGTCCCGTATTTCGACAGGTCCCGGGTTCGATCCCGGTGACCGTCTACTCTGGCCCATGGTTTTTTCGTGGTTTTCCCCGAGTCGACAGTGAATGCTGGGGTGGTACATCTTCTACCACGACTCTCCTTCCTCTCATTTCTTGTCCACCTCATCTTTCCTGTCATCCCTTTCAGTGTTGTAGGACCAGGCGACGGTGTTCGGCGGGTTGCGGCTGGAAAATGACTTGCGCATTGTAATGGTTTCTTCCTAGGCGTCGCTCCGGGGTCCGCTCAGTTAGGTCTCTCATCAGAGTAGGCCATACCGAGGGGCATGCAGGGGGTTGGTGGCTTGTGGGTGGGCCTGGGTGGCGTCGGATGCGTTATACCTGGAAATGCTAGGTACCCTCTGTGCTTGCGCCCATCGCCATGGGATCTAGTTGCCCTTGGGTCTCTTCCCTCATCCTTCCCTCCTGGGAGTCACTGGTAGAAGCACAAGGGGCGGACTGGCCTGCGTGTGGCGCTCTGCTCCTATTTCTGCCCCTTACCTTTACCTTTCATCTGTGATGTGCACCTGTTCGATTACACTGCCCTCAATGTGTGGTCTGGCTTCCACCCGAAACACCGACGAAACTTCTTTGTCTTGCTCTTCTTTTCAAAATTATACATACTTCTGCTCTGCCTCCATTGCTATCTGCGGAAGAACGGTGAAAAAGTTTTCTGTTTCACAAGTTTCAACCCCATAAGACCACCCCTTTGATAGGAAAAATAATTAGTTTTAATCTTTATGGTAGACTTTAATTGGAGATTTTATGACGTTATTGTTGCTACCCACGCTTTTATCATTTTCTTTACAGTTATACGAGTATCTATTATAATTGGTGGATTAGTAATTGGTTAACACCTTTAACACAGTGCGGGCTCTTCACGGTAAGGCCACAGACCGTCTATATGGGTAGCAGCTATACTGCTTTCCAACACCAACAACTCCAACAGACAGAACTTCAAGGAACTCACCCACCACTACAACCACCTACAAGAAAGCTACATCCTAATTCGGAACTTCATCGAATCCTATGTGATGCCACACCCCTTTCAATCCTCTTCCCATCCACATCAACATAACCGAAAATCCAAATGCCACTAATTCTTCACACTATCACCTGGAATCCCAATATTTTCTCCTTTACTTCGCTGCGGGGACAGACTGGGCCTTGGTCAAGTCTGTCTCCCGGCAACAATTCCTTACTCCCTGGTGACCGCACTGCGGCCCAGTTTCAACCATCACCTTGGAATGCACGGGTGCTTTAGGCGGTACCGCAGCAAACCTTCTCCTTTCAATCCGGTGGAGGAGTTTTTAATGGGTATGCCGACGCTCGGAGAGTCCCACACTCTCAGTTCCGACTCCCGTCGGGGCTGAGGTCAGTGATTAAATCATTTTCTCCTCCATTCGAAAAAAAAAACTGCAGTGGCCTCGGTACTGGGCTTACGCGCGATTCGTGGCCTTACCTTAAAACGCCCGCAATGTATTAGGAGTCGCAGGTATAGTCTTTCTTCAAATAAATAATATAAACTTAGAAATTTACCCCTTTTATTCTCTTCTACACTGAAAGTAGTATACACTTATAAACTTTCTGGTGTGCATCAGAGTGCACAGGGTGTATAAGACTGCCACAATTTTCGCAACAAAATGTTTAATGCCTGTAGAAGCAATATCTTCGATTAGACTAAAATGTTGCATTAGGTTAATATTTGTTGTAGCCCACTGTAAATTCCTGTCGTTATCTACACCTTTATAGTATCAATTATGTTCTTATATTATGCTTTCATAACTTCCTTGACTTCAAATCCTCATACCCTTTACTATATTCAAATACATAGTTTTTTCATAAAATAATGTATTTGCGTTTACTTAGCAGCATTTGTGGTAATTATTTTAACGGCGGCAGATCACAATATGATAGCTTTAGCTCTACTACATTAAATAACATAAATATGTATATGTAAATATAAAAATCTGCATCTTAAAAGGGAAATTATATGTTTAATTGTTTTGAGCTACGCAAACAAAGAGAGGGAGAGAGAGAGGGAGAGGGAGACAGAGATGTAAACAGAGTATATTTTAAGCCTCTAAACCTATATTTTTAGTGTTGCGTCGATATGAAAGTTTTCTGTTGAGTGGTATGGTTGATAAACCATATGCAAAATACAAAGTGTTACATTCACGTGACTTATTCTGGCGTTATGGTTAATTTTTATATAGCTTCTATTACCTCTTCTTCCAAAGCCTTGTTTTTCTATTGATCGAGATAAACCTTTGCATAAATGGTTTCGTTTTACATTTCATTGTAGGTAAAAGGGGATATAGGAGATGGAAGCGATATAAAAAATGTTTTAAAACGGGTCGCTTAACGCTGTCTTTGAAATTGAATGACATTGCAAGAAACAATTAAATGGTGACAGCACTTAGCAAATATATATCTGTGTTATCTTCACACGCCTGTCTCTACTCACTCTTCTCAAAACTATTCTTACAAACATTATTATTCCATCTACTTCGTGAAATAGATATGTTTTTGTAGAAATGATTTTTATTACATGGTAGATACAAGGAGGATATGAGAAGCATAACGAAAGTAAATTATTTAAAAAGCGGTTGCTACATGATGGTTTTTAAATTACACTTTTCACATTACCACGAAAGAAAAAGAACAATTGGCGATTTAGCACTTCAGAAAAGTATAAAGTATTCGAAAGTTCGAACAAATGACAAAGAATATTTCAGAAATTTTTAATGCCACAATAAATATTTGATATAAGGTGTTTGTTTTAACGAGATCTACACTTTTTTGTATTACATTTTTGTCTTACTGCTTACCAGTTACATAAAAATGTACAAAATGGTTCAGAATAAAGAGGGCTTCACAGGATATTACTAAAAACCTGATGTATTACACTCACATGACTTTCTCTACTCTTGTACAAACTATTTTTACAAACTCTTACTCTCCATCTATTTCATATTATTCGAGATAAACATTTGCAGAAACGATCTTTTGACATGAAAAGAGAAATACATTTTACACATAGCGACCAGTTCTAAAAATATTTGACTCTCGCTTAAGGCGTACTATGTTCCCCTTGTTTTGTATTTGCAAGGGCAATATAGAAATAAGCATAGACATATCTCTTAATACCTGGTTGTTAGGTGCAGCACAATTCTCTTTGCCACAGATTAATACTCTTTGCATATCCAAGAGAAAAAATGAATAAGGAATTCCCATTTGAGAAAATAAGTATTGAAAAATTTAAGGGAATGACAAGCGATATCTCGAAAATGGTTCGCTCAACAAAAAAAATGTACATGTCATAAATTGTGTATTTTAACGCGATCTACATTTTTTGTGTAGTAAACTTTTGTCTGTCTCTTATGGTTTTCCAGTTATACAAAAGTCGTTCACAATGAAGAATACTTTTGGAGGAAACATTTCCAGAAAATTCAAGATATACATTTTATTTATCATGAAAATATCTTAAACATATGATATTTGAATCAAAATCGTTAAAGCCAATTTTCGAAAAATGTTCCATGTAAAGGGTAATCTGGGGTAGGGGGATTTTCTTGAAAACCTTCGTGTCGCATCTCTGGAAGATACTGAACCTAAATACCAAGTTTGGTGTTTTTCTGACAGTTCGTTTCTGAGTTATGCTGTTCACAGACACACACACGCACAAGTTTCCAAAAATGTTTTTGGAATACAATACTTCCCCTACTTACTATACGTAGTAGAGAAAGCAAAAATTCAATATGTGCATTTTATATGCCAACATTTTAAACATATGGTACTTTAAATAAAAATCATTAGCACCCTTTTTAGAAACTAGAAGAGAACCCAATATTTTTTCATGTAAGGTGTAATTTGAGGAGTGGAGATTTTTCATTAAAATCTTCTTGTCGCATTCTTGAAAGCTGATGAACCTAAATAGGAAGCTACGTTTTATCTGACTTTTTCTCGTTGAGTTACACTGTTCATACATACATACATACATACATACATACATATACATACATACATACATACATACATACATACATACATACATACATACATACATACATACATACATACATACATACATACATACATACATACATACATACATACATACATACACACATACATAAATTTTTCTAAAAATTCTTATTTTTGTTTAGGGAACCTCAAAACCTGTTCTTGCGGCGAAATCTGATACGGAAGATGCTAGACAAACTAATAATAGTGCAGTAACTATAATGATGATGATTATGTTAATAATAATAAGAAGAACAGGAAAAAATCAACGTATAGAAAAGGAAATTAGTCCAGCTCATTTTTCTGGTGGTTATAGCTTAACGTTTAAGCTGTGGTTATTGACTATTGTTTTTAGGAATAGGGCATAAGTATCGCTTTTTTTTCTTTGCAATGTTAACGTCATTAACAGTACTTGTTAGTTTAGATGATAAATTAAGTAATGAAATGAAGGTACAAACGAGCTAAGGGACTGGGGGAAATTCCCGGATAAAATCCTCAGCCTTGCAACTTGATTCTACTTTGATCCAGACTAATGTCAACATCAGATTTAAGTAGTCTTAACTATAGACTACCGCGGTGCCTACCTGAATCTTTACAATCTTAGAGTTCAGTAATTTTAAGTAAGTTTTTCAACAGGCTATAATTCCTAAAATGTATTTAAGGATTAACTGTGACATAAATGAATTAAAGTTTCAGACCTTTCTCATTTCTTATTCAAAGCTTTTTACAGATCCCAATGTTCGCATAGATATTTTTAAAAACACTCAGTACGAAAAGGATTGATTTTCAAAACTTTGATAGCTTCTGAGATAAGTCACATACAAACTACAAAATAATATTATGTTTACAAATATTTAAATATAAGAAAATAGTGCCTTCATAATGCAAGATTTGTCACAATTTAACAAATTATTCTCAGTAAGCATCCGGAAGTAAGGAGGTTTAGCCGGAGAAAAAGCTCCCATAGATACCCAGAAAAGGCGACATCTACGTGACTCTCGTTCCTGAGGTTTACCATTAGGCCAATAACTGAAAAGGTCCCAATTTTCTGACACAGTGATGGAAGTGGATATGACGGAAGACTACCTAAAGTGCTTTGGTGGGTGCGACAGTCTAGTGCTGTGTACCAGGCTGGTGGACATTAAAGCATCTACACAAGCCAGCCTAGTATCGCCGGCCACACGTACCCAATCTCTCATGGGTAAACAAACTGCCCGGCAAGACCAACCCAATCCGAACAGCCCCTTGAAGAGAGAACCCAATGTACATTCGAGTGATGGGGTCATACTGGTATAATACGCAGTGGTTTATATTGATAAGGAAATAATATATTACCCCAGCCACGACCAGTTCCCACCCCTTACTTGGTTCCAGCACTCCACATAAAGTTTGTGTTACTCTCCCTGTTTGTGTTACCAACCCGTGTTCATAGTTAATGTTTTGAGTGCCAGACTTTTGATATAGCAATCCAAGATGGACTCATCCAGGGACTGGTGTGTACCATCACTGCGAAGAATACCTTCCAGCCACTCACCTAGGCCTGGACTTTGCTCATAGGCTAATGTGTGTGTGTGTGTGTGTGTGTGTGTGTGTGTGTGTGTCGGACTGTATTCAAACCAGTGAGAGATTGACTGGTGGAACTGGAACTGATAAAGAATTCAGGAGTTTCTGCCAACATTAAATAAAGAATGACTATCGGAAACTAGGGCATTGGCACTTTTCCGTGCACTCGACTACACTTGTAATAACTAGTGGCAAGAGTTTGCAGCGCCCGCACCACGACAGTTGAAGGGGTCGGAAATTCTTCCCTACAGAGAGGTGAGGAAGGGACACATTTGCCAGATAGTTGCAAATTTAAGGTTACGAGTCACCATTGATTTTCTTTGAGTTCAATTGTTTGAAACCCAGGAACGAACACTGAAGTTAAAGAGAGTATTCTAAGAGAGTTAGAGCAATTCCAATAGATTTTTCTGTACCAATAGTGAACATGATTAACGGACAACGAGAAAGTTCTAGTCAAGATGATATGCATCTAAGAGATATGATATTCAAACGATGTACATAGAGCTGAAGTTCTATATTGTGTTTACGTTTTAAACATAATGGTGCATGAATGTGTTAATTCTACTTCTATTAATATGCATTTGAAATGTGCTTCATCAATAATGCCCATGCTGCACATGCAGCTGATAACAAAGTAAAAAATGTGATAGGGCCCATTATAATCAGCAAAGATATAATGGGGTTAAAATGCGTTAAAGCATGTTAAAGCATGTAAAGAAGAAAAAAAGAAGAAAATATGAACTTTGTTTAGTTCAAGATAGTGGTGTGATCATTCACAAATTTAAAGAGAGAAAGGGAGGAGAAGGGAAGAAATGAGATGCACACAAACAATTACTTCAGTCACTTAATCCCAACGTATTCCATTTCTCTTCGTCGACGCATTTGAACCATTTATCTTAATATTATCGTTTATCTTCTGATATCCTCTTCTGCTGTGAACCTTTTTTCCATTTACAGTTCTTTCTGGTGCATCTCTTAAAAGATGGTTTCTTACCATCCATTGCCCCCAGCCAACTTCTTTTTCTCTTCCTGTTCAGTTTCAGCACTGATGTATTTCGCCTACTTTTTAAAACGCTTCATTACTTGTTTTGTTTATCCACTCCATATCTGTATTTCAAATAGTTCCAGCCGTTATTCATCACAACTTCAAAGTTCCGCGATATATACTGTCATACTGTAAATAAAACATTTCAGCAATTACTGCTTTAGTTCCTTCTTCAAAGGTCCATATAAGATGTTTATACGAGGACTGATCAACAAAGACTGAGACTGATTTTTTCACAGATGTTTATTACTCAAATTCAATGTTACATGATCTTTTTCAAAGTAGTCCCCTCCTACTTCAATGCACGTTTTATACCGTCTCTGCCAGTCCTTGAACACGTGCTGCAGACCATCCTTTGTCAGGTCCTTGAGAATCGTTTCACTTTTCTTGAGCGCTGCTTCAGAGTTCTCAAATCGAATACTCCTAAGCTTTGCCTTTAGTGATGGGAATAAAAAAAAGTCACAGAGTGCAAGATCGGGGCTATAAGGTGGATGTGGTACACAGGTAATGTTGACTCGAGGCAGAAACTGCATGACTTGATTTGCGACGTGAGACCGTGCATTATCATGATGAAGTCGCCACCCAGTCTGAGAAAGATCTGGTCGTTTCTTTGCAATGTGCTTCCTCAATGTAGCCAATACTGACGTGTAGTATGCTGCTGTAACAGTAGTGTGAGGGGGAACTGCATGCTGGTAAATCATTCCATTACAGTCAAAAAATATGATCACCATCACTTTCCCTGCAGATGGAACAACTTTTGCCTTTTTTGGTGTTGGAGAACCTGGCGATTTCCACACTGAGCTGGCTTGTTTTCTTTCAGGATTATAATGATGCAGCCATGACTCATCACCGGTGATAATCGATTTAAAAAATGCATCACCTCCATTGTCTGGTATGCGAAATGCACGTAGGGTCTACAAAATAGAGCATTACTACCAACCTACCAATACGAGAGCGCTGCCGCTTCCCAACATTATACATAAAAACCCGCTCTTTTCAAATATTTATGTTATAGATACGAAACTATCACGGAAGCTACAGGAAAAAATCAGTGTCAGTCTTTGTTGATCAGCCCTCGTAATTACATCAAAAGACTCATTTTATCGTTTGTTGTTTGAATCTTTGATAAGAGTAATGTGGCTACACAATGTAAGACAAAGAAACCTAAAAATAGAAAAAAAATGTACTGAAGTAAAAGATTTGGTTTTTAAAAACATTTTAACAATCAAATATCTACTACTTTAATGCATTTTAGTATTTTTTTATAAAATGACCTGCTTACTAGCTTTTGATAAACTTAAAATACAAAGATTAATGTTTATCTTCAAGGATTTAATACCAATTAGTGCTAATCGTTAAAAGGAGCAATTTAGGCTTCCCCAAGAACCACATAATCCCACCTCCTTCTAATTATCATATGATTTGCTACAAGACATTGTGGTTTACAAGACAAAGACGTTTCCAAGAAGTATGACGCTACTTGATTCAAGCTGCGATAATTTGACTGACTAAGACATCCTTTAACAAATTATTTATTGTTGCTTTAACCCCAGTCTCTTTAGTTATTATCATGGTTTCTTAAATTGCACCTGCTGAATTTATTATTGTTTCTTTGATACGTAATAAATATATTGTATTACCACCGAGTAAATTCGAATTTCAAATTTTGTAATCACGAATCCTTCAGAGTGAGGTCCAGGGAGAGAATAGTTGGTTTATGTGGTTCCTGACGTAGGCAAATTATTTTGTTATTTTCAGCTCTGCATGCACATTTTAGAGTGAACCAATGTGATAGAAATACACCTGCATGCAGATTCGGGTCTCCATGATGGAAGTACTCCTGAGTTTGCCATAATATAATAAATACTACAATTATAACAATGGTTAAACTTAACAATTACTTACTTGCCCGCCTCGTAGCTCAGTCAGTAAAGCATCTGCCTGCAGGTTCGATTCCCGGCTAGCGGATGTAAGTTTTTCTCTAGCCAATATTACTCCCTGTCCCCAGAGTGTGATCTAATGTAAAAAAAAAAAAACAGAAATCCATGACAACTGTATACGAGATAACACTATAGTTGATGGGCAAAACAGAAAGAAAAAAAAATGTTTACTATAAAGCCCAGAAATAAGCTTTTTTAAGGTCGGTTTTTTAGATACGATATCTTGAGCATTTGATAAGTTTATGGGGATATTTGAATCAGATAAGTTGTAATGTAATCTCGCAAGTGTAGTTCAGTGATGAAAGTGGTTCAAGTCCTGAATGTAGCAGTGAGTTTTCCAACTTATAGCCCATATACGGGTTGTAGCGCAGTGGTTTCGTTTCCGGCTCCCGTACTGAGAGTCCGGAGTTCGACTCCCGCCTATGGGGTGACAATTTTAAGTTGGCCCTATCCACAACCACCTCTGACTTGCTCATGAAATTTATTCATTATCTGTTTAACCTCCTCATATGTAGGACTTACACCCCCAGGACTTACAAGTAGGTGCCTGGTGTCGTGGTGCAGACACTCGTGGATCAGATAGAACATCCAGGATGGGGGATCAGCCCGATGCCTGGAATGGAGAGGAAGGAAGTAGATGAAACGAGATGATGGTGAAATGGGATGATGAAGGGAAAGGTGATGAATGTTGGTGGAATGAATGACGGGAGAAACCGGAGAACCCGGAAAAAATCCGCCCAGACGACCACAAATCCCACAAACCCGGGCCGCCTCTGTTGAAGAGTTGAAGAGCGTCCATAAGTAAAACTCTGTTTAATTTTTTGGGGAGTGCCATTAAAGTATCCTCAATGCCCCACGTGGCTTGAAGTCCACGTAAAAGCTGTAGTCGCCTCATTTCATCCATCCTTATCTTCCTACCATCGGAGGCAACAGATTCCGCCCGCTGGGTGTCTCCACCTCAGAAATGGGTCCACTCATCGCTTGGCGAAATGAAGTAATCCCCGAAGGTGATATTGCTGTTTTATACTCA
The DNA here is from genome assembly GCA_030765065.1 of Deroplatys truncata. Lineage (NCBI taxonomy): Eukaryota > Metazoa > Arthropoda > Insecta > Mantodea > Mantidae > Deroplatys > Deroplatys truncata. Next base: position 100,896,588 of record CM060980.1, read on the forward strand.
CTATTAAGACGTAATATTAGATATTATTCTTCTACGTATGAAATCTTTTTTTAAAAAGAAGCCGTAACTGAAGGTTAAAGGAATTAAAAAAATTACAACCGCGGTACATTGTATATAAGTAGAATTATGGGGGAAAAGAAAGAAGTAGTGAAAAATAATTTAAGCTAATTTTGTAACTTATGGTAACCAGCACCTGTCCATTTATAAGGTCACGTTAGGAGAAATTTAAATGCCGTAAAGGAAACATAAGGAAATGTTTTACTTAGAGCATGTAAAATATTGAATGTTATGTTTTTTCGAAATGTTTGATCAAGTTTCTCCTACGCATCATCTAGAAAACAATGTCCAAAACTTTATAGAAAAACTGCAAGATTTTAATCTCGTAATGAATCCGTGTCCTTCAGTTAAGTTCACTTATTGTGAACAGATTTGTCAAATTTATTTTATCTAAAGTCTCCAAATCTGAATACCTTTGAAGTCCATAATGTATCCAATTATCTACTTAAAATATAGTACAAAATAATATTGTATGTTTAAAATAATATCATATTTTTGTCATTATATAAATCCTGCAAATACCGCAGTTATTGCAATTAGACTTTGAACGTAACAATAATTGCTTATTCTGTTAATCTACTTTGTCGTTTTAATTACTGATTTAATAAGTGTGTTTGAGCAACGCAAAATCAGTAATTCCATGCCAATACTAGTAAGCTTATAAATACCTTTATCTGTATTTGATATACGTAATATCTAATAGGAAGAAATTATCAAATGATAATTTCTATTGGAGTTATGTAAAATGCCGACGCTTGGAATTTTCAAGCTTTGGCTCAAACTGGGTAACGGCATTTCATGTAGAGTTTTTGGAAAAAAGAAAACTTCTTTAAATTGAGTTGATTTAAGTTAACTTACCTTTAGGAAAATAAGATAAGGCTATAGGTTATATCAGTATCTCTTTCCTTCCCTGGCTGTTTTGTATATGCTTTTCAGATTCATGAGTCGAAGGAGTGTTGCATTCACTTACCTCCAGTAAAGGACAAGGACCAATAACATTGAACCCAGCTGTCCTTTGTAAACATCTCACTTTCTTTCCTGTGTGACGTCATTTGCTTCTACAGAGTGAGCCAAAACACTCCGAACCGCCTGCGCGGTGTTTTTCCTGTCCGCATTCTCGGCGCTCGTTGCCATCTGCCGCTATCATAGAAAGGCGCGGATGAGACCATATAACATTTTTAAAACTACTTTTAAAGGCTTTACTTACCAACTTTACGAAAGGAGGTGCTGAAAACTGGCCACCGTCGTTGTCCACTCGCCGTAGGTCACGTTCAAAAATTTCTTGGCCGATATTTTGTTTTTAATTCATCCGGGTGTGTGGGTTTGTCTTATACACTTTGTTTTAAGTTACCCCAGAGGGGTATTTTATGAACAACATTACCGACTGCGCGGTGTTTTTCCACTGGGCATGTGGAAATATGATAAAAACATGATAACGCACTGCTGCTATAAACAAAGTCACGCTGTTGTGGTTTTGTTGTGCAGTGTGAAGTGCAGTTTTGAGTTGACGGTGATGTGATTAGTTCAGTTATTACGAGTTATTTATTGCTTTGCCCTGTACTTAGTCACAAAGTATATTATGGCTCAGTATATGTTTTCTACTGCACAGCGTATATTTATTAATGATCCGTATGTGTTAACTCGGTCAGCTCGCCAAGTGAAAGTACAATTTGCAGAAAGATTTCCAGGCGTAAAAGCTCCAGGCCGTACAACAATCCATGAACTTTACAGTAAATTTCAGGCCATAAGAACTGTTCAAGCTAAGAAATCTAAAAGACGGCGTTCGGTTCTTACCGAAGAAACATTAGACGACATCGGTTCATCGTTTGAAAAATTCCCCCCAAAAACTCCATGATATAAAGGAGGAGCCAAAAATGTATGAACAACGACGGTGGCCATTTCAGCGTTTCCTTTCATAAAGTTGTTAAGTAAAGCCTTTAAAAGTAGTTTTAAAAATGTTGTAAGGTTTCATCCGCGCCTGTCTATGATAGCAGTAGACGGCAACGAGCGCCGAATACGTAGACAGGAGAAATACCGCGCAGGTGGTCGGAGTCTTTTGGCTCACCCTATAGTATACAGTGTTTTTTGAACAACAGAATAATCATAACATAGTGGACTTAGAACTATAGATTTAAGTCTTCACACTGCTAAACATCTTGCATCTATATTTTTTAGTTTTTCTACTGCCTACTTTAAAATTTATTATTATTATTATTATTATTATTATTATTATTATTATTATTAATATTATTATTATTCAGCTTTTGCAATGTTTACATTTTCTGGCAGCCAAATACACATTAAACGAGACATCCTTTCGTAGTGCCAAAAAACATTCTGTCTATACATCCATCTTCCTTGTCTTAATTCTCTCCTTATTAGTTTCTATAACACCATTCTCTGTTTTTCGTCTCCTTGTGGTATTCGTTGTACTTCACCCAATATTGAAATATCGAGATACATGTTTTAAGGCTCCCTGAATAATAAGAAGAAAGGCATTTTTATAACACTCTGCATGTATATGTGTGTGTATCTGAACAGCGTAACTCAAAAATCAAATCTCGGATAAATACCAAACTTGATACTTAAGTTTATTATCTTCAAGAAACGCAACGCAAAATGTTCCAGAAAATTCCCCCACCGCAAACTATTAAATACCCTTTACATGGAAAATGTTTCGTCATTTTTGATCTGGTCAAAAATGGCTCTAACTATTTTGATTAAAATATATTTGCGTGACAACGTAAATATTTTACTTAAACACTGCACTCTAAAACTGATATAAAAAATAAGTAATTCCTTTTTAAGCAAAAACGTCTTGGTATTGCATTCTCTACTCACTTTTCTACAAACTATTCATGCAAAAATCTATTCTTTTGGATGTTATATGTTTGCCCAGACAAACCTTTGTATAAAAGGTCGTCGTTGTTTCTAACGCTCCCCATATGGCCTATGACTTTCAGGGATACCTCATTCCGTCGAACGATGCTGGACCCATTTCTGAGGCGGAGGCAACCAGTGGGCCGAATCTGTTGCCTCCATTCGGGTGATATTTTTTTATCCGTTATTAGAAATAGCCGGGGCTATACGAAATTACAATTATATGGCGTAAAGGGGAGGATGCAGTACAATAACTTCATGGGTAAATGAAATTAATGAATTAATTTATTATTCGAGTTTTGAAAGCTAACCGTGCAACATTGGGTAAGCCAGCTAGTATTTGATAATTAACAACTGAAAAGATTATTTTACTTAATGGTCGCAGACTATGCTTCTTTTCCAAAGAGATTAACTTGGCGGCTTGAAAACGCGGAATCTTTATATTCACCAGACGCAAACTATGTAGCTGTTGTTATTAATTGACTATGGTACCAAAGAAAGGATGCAATGTTTTAAATTTGCACCTACTGTGATGTCTAAAAAAATTATTCGACCATTCCGATCGATAATACTGGTTCCACCGCCAAGGGGTACCCAACATTTCCAGACTCGGGGCGAGGTAAGGAAGTCACGTTCGGCCGATTTTCACATTCTTTTTCGTGTATATCAGGGGATTATTTCATCCGAAACTAGGAATAGCCGGGGCTTTACGAAAGTGAAATTGTCAGAGGTAAAAGGGAGGATTCAAGATAAAGATATTTTAGATATTGAACAGCAATTTCATAAAGAGTTGGAGGAAGGTTAAATAAATTAGTGAAATCGCCATTCGTATTTAAAAAGCTGCTTTTGCAACGTCAGGTAAGCCATCTAGTGTTAAACAAAGTAGGAGACAATAGGTATCGTTGGTGAATCCTCAGAAATTTAATCTAAGTAACACAAAAAGCAAAATATTTCCCAGTTTGGTAACTCTGGTTTTGAATACTTAACAAGTACTTGGTTTTCCTTGTTGAACTGCATAACCACAGATAAGTTTAATACTAACACTTTAATGAAGCGTTCTGATTTAATGTGGTGCAGTTTGTATTACCAGCAGGTCGCGATTTCTAAGTCACAGCTGCCTGAATGTATGACAAGCTCTGTTATAGAGGTGCTTGCCATTGTTCGCATGGCTATGCACTCCGTGTTTGGAATTGGAAGGCGTTACAATGGATTGCGCCGAGAAGGACATAGACCACTCTTGCTGGGACGGTGATGGACTCCCGCCGATGTAGATATGAAACGTTACAGGGGTTCAAACTGTTTCCATTATTGCAAGTGAAATTGCAGAAACGTTGGTAGATGCAGTTCATTGCATAGTCATCGTGGTGACTGAGAGGACATGAGGGAAGCATTATCATGCGTGCTGATGATGTGGTGATGCCTTTACCATTTGTCACAGGGCTACAGTCTTATGCCCTGCAAAATGTAACATTCCAGTACATCAGCTTTATCGAACAGCAAACACCTTTGGGCTTTAAATGCAGATTCACTTTATAAATGATTATAAGAAGTTAAATACGTGCTTTTATTCTCTAGGAATAGTACTGATAAGTCAGTAACAAAAGATTAAAACATTAAAATAATAAATACTAATATTAATAAAGTTATTAATAAATGCTTAGATTTATTTCGCACATTTGCATGTATAAAAAGTGAAAAACTGCTTATAAATTTTTATTTCCCTCCCACGTAGTGCTGATTCAACATTAAAAAATTCGATATCGTTATTTCACAGGAGTGGCGTTGGCGGGCGGCAGCGGCGGCGGCGCGGTGATGGTGGTATTTATTCTATCTTAAAGCACTATACAGCCACTTCACAACATTTGATAAAAAAAACCTATATAAACATACACTTTCTCAATTAAAAGTTACATACAACCCCTCAAGAAAGTTCGTCTGCACTTTAAAAGATTCTAGCAGTAAAATTAATAGAAATAAAATAGAGCTTTTTTATATAAAAATCAAATGGCAATGCGGTTTTAGTGTTTTGGCATTTTTGGGAAAGGTTGAGTGTTTGTGAGTAGTGTAATTGCCTGGATGGATACCAAATATTTGAGTCAGACACTGTTTAAGAGTGCTAAGCAAAGATTTCCGGGACCCCCCCTAAACCCCTTTAGATGGGATAATGTTTGTTATTTTATTTTGAGAGAATGTAGCTAACAATTTTGACTAAAATCTTATATGTTTAAAATATGTACATAAATAATAAAATACACATTCTGAATCCTGTCAAGTCCTCTTCATTCTTAGAAAATGTATAACTTTGTATATCTATCTGATAACAAAAAGAGATAAGCAAAAGCTTACTACAGGGAAACCGTAGAGCTCATTGAAATATACAATTTACTTTAAGCATTAGCCGTTTACGAAATATTCTTTTGTTACATCAGTTTCCCAGATTGAAACGATTCTTATTTATTCCAGCGAGGATTCATTAGTAAGACAAATTGACTTAAAATGTGCAAACAGTTATGTTCTGATTTCCTTATAATGTATGCCACTAAGTCTATATTGTAACAAATGAGAACACCAGTTACTGAGACAGTGCGAAACACACATTATCGTCGGGCACTCGGCATAGCACAAATGTTATACTTGAGTCACTTTTGGCACACACACGGAACACAACGCAACTGATCCGTCGAATCAAATCACATCTGAACTGCTAAGTCACAACTCACACTAAACTGCACTGCCACCGTCCACCCTTCACCTCGCTACTGTGATGAACAGAACTGAACTAACCTCAACTGAGCTTTTGGGCAAGAGCAGCCCCTTATATACACCCGCATACAAAGTTGAACTTTATAGAAGCGGAACCTACTCGAAACAGCCCAAAGAAATCCATAGAACGGAGATGCGGCACACGCGTGCCTAATGTTCTGGGGCGGGCGTCCGAAACTGCATACTAAAACTTTCTACCTGGTTTCTGGTCATATGAAAACTGCACACCAAAATGTTCTACCTGGTTTCTGGCCATACGGAAACTGTACACTACTTTCTGCCTCGATTATGGACCTATGGAAAATCCAAGTCTTTCGCCTGGCCGTCGCCCGGCACTATGGCTTCAGTAATACTCGCTACGTAATAACCTTGGTTCCGTTATACAATAGTTTTCTTTATGGAGACATTAAGGACAGTGAAAGTGAATAGGGGCAATTTTGTGTTGGTATATAGAACTGTAAATTTTATGACGGTAGGGAATTGAAAACCTGTGTAGTATTGTGAAGAGCTTTTAAAAACTTTTAACTATTATTAACAGCATAAGTATGTTCAACTGCATTGTAAAGTGGGCGAATACATTCACTTCTAAATGTTTACAGCTACACTGCAAAGTACACCAAGGAAGGAAACGGTGATTTATGTTTGCAACAAAGTACGTGGTAGTGCACAGCAACACCTTATAGTGGCATGCTGTCGTACCACACCGGCCACTCGAGATTCTAGGATCAACGTTCTCCTTTTTGTAAGAAGATCTAATTAAATTTTGGTTTAGCCAAGATAAATCCTACATTTTTATATAGTTTCTGTGTATGATTAAACTTTCTAAATGAGTGTGCAGTATTCGAGTAGAATTAGTAGGACCCTCAGAAAATGATGAGCTGTTTCCGCGCACCCTTCTAGAGGCCATTACCCCACTCACGGCTAGGTAGATGAGCCGGGAGGCGCTCGCACCGTCGGCCCGTATATAACTCGCGCTTGCGGTCACAATATTGTTTAATTTGTGATTATTTCTAGTCAAGCATTTAAAGTAGCGTAACGTGAATAGAGGAATCACTGTTTATTTAAATAATATGTTAGGGATAATGTTAAGTTGTAATGAGTGGAGTAATTACACTTTGATATTTTGTATTTATTATTAAGAATTAGCTTAACCTTAAGATTCGTCCTTTTATTTTTATTTTTAAAATATTAATAAAGTCATAAAAATCCCCTTTAAAAATTTCGATTACTTTTTTTTCTAAGTTGTGTGTCCTAACTGTATAAGTTTGAATATCCCACCATATTATTTATTTGAGGTGTCACAGCTGTTTTATTTGATAAGAAGTACTCATTTGCGCCGACTCTGTGTCACTCCATTCTTCAGTATAGGTGTGTTTGATTACAATATTCTTGTGAACTAGGGTGGGGTACTCTAATTTAGCAAACCATTATTACAAGGAAACGAAAGACAATGAAATTACTGTCTACAATTTGGGCGATTACTTTCTAAGAAAAAGATGAGAGGCGCTAAGGTTCCTAAAATTTGTATGAATAACATTTATTATCTATGTCTGTGTTATAACAAGATTGGCTGAGTTCAGACACTTTCGTTAGACATAGCTTGTGTCTGGCATCTCATACCCCAAAGTAAAAAATAAATTGGCTTATGTAAACAATCTGATGTTTTTCATGTCTAACCCTATATTTTCTTGTCTTATTCGATACAGATTGTCATTGCTCTGGACGCACTTCATTCTTGGACTTATTGTGCTACCTGTATCGTTTTAAAGCCAATTCATTATGCCTGCACCCTTAACAAGGAATACAGTATCATAACAGATATGGTTTAAAATTCTTTGGTTCTAAATACGTTATTCCAAAAGAAATATATCTCCTGTATGCCAAGGACTGCAGGAGCTGGGCTTTTTCAGCTTCTTTCTTGCACATTCTGCACTCTAAGTTACCGTGCTTTTTCACAGGAGCATGTTCTGTGAGAAATGCAATAATTGTTCGCAACTGAAGTCTGTTACATTTAAGTAATTTCAGCTCTTTTCTTACATTTTTTCTAATAAATAGATTATCATATTCGTTTCCTGGATATTTAAGCCAAGTTTTATGATGTTCTCCTTTGGACCAGTTCTTAATAGCCTCTCTTACTAAACATCGAGATGTTCCCAGAGCCAGCTCCGGCCCAATAAATTGTAAAACTGCTCCTTGTCTTGCAAGTTCATCACCTTTTTCATTTCCTTCAATGCCACTATAACCGGTACCCAGCTGAGTTGAACTACATTCTGTTTGCCAAACTTTAGAGCAATTTAGGCAATATAAACAGCCCTGGCATTACTTTATGACTACTTAGAACCTTTAGTACAACCTGGCTATTTGAGAAGACAAAGATCTGTGTATCTGTATATGTTTTCATGTATGCAGTGAATAATAGCATGCATTTCTGTTTCAAAAACATTAGCATATTCACCCAAGGGAAAAAATATTTTTCACCTTGGTCTTATACCATATTCTCCGCATTCTGTTCCTGAATCATCCTTTGAGCCGTCAGTAAACCACATCAAAGTTTTCTCAGGAGTTTCCAGAGTTAAATACCTAGATTTACTGTTCATATGAAAAACTGGTTCTCGTACCCACCTTACATTAATAACGTTAAAAATGTGCCTAGATATACTTTCAAATAGGTGATACGTATGTGCAGACGTGTGACGGGAGTACACGTGGGCTCATATATCTCCTGGATCTCGTTGTTTTCTAGACGTTCTTAGCGGTTGTCAGTTGAAGAGCTGAGGAAAGATATCTAGTTGGATAATAATCTCTGGGATTTGGCGTGTGAAGGCAAAATAATACACTTTTCCATAACCTTGATTTATTGAAGGGAATTATGTATATTTAGGCGGCTAGCAATTTTCCCTTATGAAAGTGCTTTTAAATCTTATAGCTTAAACCTTCCCGCAATCATTTTATGCTTTTCTGTGGACCTAGCTAATTGATCATATGGACTTCCCACCCACATACGCAGCATCTTCCATCTGATTGCACAATTTAATTATATCACTTATTCTAATATCGGTTGCTACGATAGTAGCACGCAAACTAATGCTAAGAGCGTATCTCAGAGAGTCGTCTAAACTCGGGGCCTCCCTCCCTTTTATGTTTACCTACGCCCCAGAATTCGCGCCTTTATTTGTTACAACAATTTCCAGTTCTTCTTAAGTAGTGTTACATGGCATGCTATGACAATAAAATGAGCCAAATTTCTGAAGTCACCGTCCTGCTGACTTGTCTCTATCCCTCTCTTAAGTACATATTTCTGTTTTACCAAGTCCCTCGAGTTCCGGGAAATGGGCCATTATTTCTGTCTCTTTCTATTCTATGTCCTCTCTTTTTATTTTCTAAAGTTTAGCTGGAACCCTATGCGCATTAGCGCGTGTGTTGTTGGAATTTCATCTCTCGTTTGCGAGCTCGTCTGTTTTAATTACAGCTATGTTACAAGTTGATTTTAACACATTTTAAATTGTTCCCAATATTTTAACATTGATTCTTAACCCTATTTCCAATACTTTATATGCTGTTATTTCCTATGCTAATTTGCTATGGGGCATGTGCCCCACAAACACTATTTATATCACAGTGAAGTATTGTTTATTACGAGCATAAAGTATGCATTACAGTTTCTTTGCTTATGAGCGTATGTGAAAAATAGAATATCCTATTTCAAATGCTCGTAGATCGCACACCGAAAGAGACTTCAACCTGAAAAATTCAAACATACAACAGTGAGGAAATGTTTCATAAGGGTCATGGGCGAAATTTATAATTCTCACACCTTTTGTTAGAAAGCTTTTTATATAGTGTAACTTCTTTTTATTGGTATTAACGCCCTAAAACGTAAGTGGTATCAGTTTAATATATTTTAAATTTATAATTTTTTGATAAAGTATTGAATTTCTTCAACATATAAGCTACATGCCTGATAACAATATTGAGTAGCATTCTTTGATGTGCAAATAATTTAACAGCAGAGGAATAATTTAAATATTGGATGTATGAAACCATTGAGAAAAAACACAATTTTGTAGTATCTAAATAAGAAATCATGTTTTAATTAAAAACATGTTTAATTTATCCCAAATAGTTCCGTGTAGTTCTTTTAACTTTCAGTGAGCTTTTCATGTTCAAAGTTTGAAAACTTTAATACCTATAGCTTTCAATATGGGCAAATGCGTAGAAATAAAAGGGCCTATAATGACCTTAAAATTAATTAAAGAGCTATGCAAAGGGCATAGACATTTAAATACCACGTAATTAAGGTATCTTACTAATAAGCCTCGTAAGGCTCTAAAATCCACCCAGAATAAAGAACTAATTATTCTAATTAACTACTGATTATTCTAAACAAAAAGGAATTTTTTCTTCTTTCTTCTGAAAAACACACCTCTAATCGCATATTGAGTCATTTATTATGAATATATTAAATTGCAATTACTTTGACATTTTACATCCGTGATCCTGGGGGGAAGCATGATACTGATTACGTCCTGTATGAGTGGATAATCGCTTATGGGCGTGAGGCCGCCGTTTAGATTGGTCGCCCCTTGAGGGCTTTAGCACTACATAATATTATGTTGGTTGTTAATATTATAATATTCTACACCGTGGCATAGTGGATTGAAACATGGTGTTCCTATTCCCAGCCTTGAAATGTACATGGGTGCGGAATTTCAACCCATTTATAAGATCGGTGTCCACTCAGATTTTTTTAAAAATTTGAGGAGCTAAGATTGATAGTGATCTGTAGGTGATGGAAAACCACATTCCGGATGGGGAAAGCATACCGTATCGAGGATGTTCTTACCGTTCACATGTGGGCGAGGTCAAAAGTCGGATTGACCGGTTCAGGGCGTCCTACTTCATTTAATAAAAACAATATTACACTGTTAAAAACAAAGGTATTTTGGTTTAGTTCATTAACGTTCTTTATGCATTTTCTTCAAACTTGCCAGATCCCCCCTCATCAAAAGACACTTCTTGAAGTATGATGGTGTGTAACAAGAACTCATTTCGAAGAAATAAAATGTGCAACTATTTTAAATTTGCTTTAAAAGTATTATCCGAAAAGCAGGTTAAAGTTACTAAAGCATCTGTAACATAGGACGCAGTAACAATGTCTATGTCCATCAGCCAGTCAGGCGTAATTGCGCTGTTGAGCTTGTGCAAAAAGATTGTCTCCATCATATGTGTTTTGAAGACTTATTTTGTACCTCAAAAATACAATGGCGACGGACGTGAACTTCTTAAGATGAGTTAAATAAGCAGTAATTATAATAAACAAAGCGTGAGTACATAAGCAAACTGTACGTTAAGAAACTTGAACGTTAATAGGGAGTCTGAGAGGAATTAGGGGACGGCACGAAGACAGACATTACCATCTGGACAGCATTGAAACTGGAATCCGAGACCACCATACCCTCATCGCCGCCATTACATCAACACCTCAGATCTTCAGCACACGTGCCTCAAGAAGCTAGACATCGCCGCTACCACTTTCTGGGTCCTGGTGGTCGGTTTCAAAACCTACCACACCACACACCATCGCCGCCGCTGACGGACACCTCTGAGGAGAACAGACACACGCTCACTGCCCTCAGTCAAGGTCCTCCAGACTAGCACACAACCCAACCAAACCGTCACAGCAGATCATACAACACAGAATCGGGCTTATCTACTACCACTCCACAACACTATATACAACTCGTCTACCTCCATATGTACCTCAATCTCTCGCAGCATGACAGCAGCTAAGACAACAACAACGAAAGCATCAAGGCAACAAGGCGTGGGATACACAAAACAGCGCATCTCTTTCTACAACGGCGCTGTGCACATTCCAAAACCACCTATTTACGAAATAAAGGGAGGTCACACATTCTATAAATTTCCTTTCCACTCCCCGTGGTGACTTACTAGGGCCCTAGTAAGGCAAGGCCGGGCATTTTCCTACACCCACTGCCAACCAAATTGCCTGCAGCTTAACTTTCTTCACTAACGGGGGTGCTCAGCGGAACCCCAACACTTTTCTTATTCTTCTTCCCACTTTCCCGCACATCTCTTTCCATTCCTGAACTAAAATGAAACAGCCAATAGGCTTTCACTACTTGCGTCTTTACCCCTCACTTGTCTCAGAGCAAGTGAACAGTGGTTGTTGAATAGACAGTACGGCTATCTCTCTCTACCTTTGCGTCCATCCGCCTGAAAAAGAAAGTTTAGGATCATTGTAACGAACTCTGACGTGACCAGGAACGCAGGTCAGATATAAAATATTTGGGTCAAACGATGGAGCAGATTTCAGGCAATAACATTTCAAATTACATTTATCGTTGTTTAGTTATTGTTTTCCAAGTTATTCCACTCTTCTTCCCGTGTCTGTTGTTGCAGGCTGGAAGTCAGGCTAAATCCCAAGGCAGATTATAATATGTCTAACACCCGCCGTAAAGTGCGACCAATTCCTCATTGATGTAGGGGTAGCGTGTCTGCCTCACATTTAAGAGGTTCTGAGTTCGAATCTTGGTTAAAATGAATTTCGCGGATAATTTTTTTTCGGGATTTTCTCTTATCCTGAAAAGGTGAATGTCGGGTAACCTTAAGCTCTATGGACTCTGGGCTCATTTGAGCAAAATTTCATCCATTACATTCATTCATCGTCCGATATAACCTACCGGGTTAAAGGACGTTAAACTATCTACAAATATAAAGTAAAACAAAGAGAACCTAATACGTGTTTATGATGTCTACCACGTGGATCGCGAAATTTGATGGGGATTAATTAAAAGCCATCTTTCATGTATTTTATTTAATTTATCAAAGAGTGGAACGTAGGCGGAACTTTACGAATAATCCCCAGTTTTTAATCAATTTAAAAACATATATTTATGACAGCTAGCTACTACAGAGCAAATGCAAAACTCTTGATGAATACTTAATATCATTTACGCTGGGTTAAGAGAGAGCTATGGATATGCACATCACTGAAGTATACAACATTAACAGGAGGCAAAGAATTATATTTCTGCACCTCTGTTTTGTAAATTTCCTACAACATTTATTAAAGCTATTGAAAGTACTTTCCTATTTGAAATCCTATAGATATAAAACAATAATTCAACCCGGCTTCCGTAACTGACAGTATGTATTTATCTTAAAAATCAAGCAAATTTAAAAGCAGGCACTCAAGTCTTCGTGGTGAACACTTACAGTTTAGTCAAGTGCATTCATATTTAAAGAGAAGTATTCTTATTAGAGGAACGTAAACGCATATGCATAATCCAAGTGTTTTCGAAATAAAATACATCTATCCTTAAATTGGGAAACAGTGAGATAGACAGACAAGCAGGCTGCAGCTATATCACAAACACGCTTGCCATTGTTTGGGCTGAATGACTCAGAAGAAGCTTATTTCTCTGCTGGTCCCCCAAGTCACGCTCGCTAAAGCGTTTCGCTTCAGTATTTTGTGGCAAGGGGGAATCTGGGTACGGTATGAACACCTGAGAGACCTAGGTATTTGCGTGTATGTGACGTGTGTGGTTGTGTGTAATAATTAATCGAGTTTTATTTATGGACGCTCTTTAACTACTTTGGTTCTTAGCGACCCATTTTACAATGAGCGTGAAAGACCATAAATTTTACTCAGAGGTCTCTTTATCAGGCTTGAGGTTCTTTTACGTGCCGTAAATCTACGACACGGGACCACCGGTTTTACCTTCCGAAGGAAGCTATGCTAAGGATTTTTACGTCCGTAAAGATCTATAGCCCTCCGCCGGTTATAACCCGCCATCTAGGGAACTATAAACTAGCATGGTACTCCTAGACCACGGATGACGACGTTGTGCGTGTGTGTGTGTATGTGTATGTGATGGATAAAATAAACATTCGCCATCATTACAAACTCACATGTAGGTATTCCTGATACATTATACCTATATAAAGTGTGATTTCTCTATTCACCCCAGCATATTAAACGTATATATTTACCTAGAAACAAATTAGGATTAAGCATATAAATTTTGTTCCATGCAAAAATAATATTCAGCTATATCGCAATTCGGTTTTTGTTACTAAGAAACACGTGTGAACGAAAAGAGAAAAGATGAACGTAACTTTTCAGAATTTTTCATGAAGTGACGTACTTTAACATGGAAAAATGTAAGTACTTCAAGGAATATCTAGAAAACTGATAACGACTATATTTCAAAACTTACATTTTATTCAAATATTGTATCTCTAACATAATATAATACCTTGTTTGCTACGTGCTGTTTCATTCCGCACCACGGGTAGTGGCTTTGAGCGTCAGTATTGTTAGAAATTTGAGGATCTACGATAGGTAGAGACTTGTAGGTCACAGAAACCAAAATTACGGCTGCAGCTGTATCATGCCGAGAAGCATGAAACTGACTACATTATAAGTGTACTTTTACACTTGCTGTGTCTAAACAGTAAACTGTAAAGTTGAAACAAATTTGAAAAGTTCAATGTCACAGTCGGGACACGACCACGGAAATTCGGCCATCCGATATAACATGACTTTAAATCTTCTCATCTGATTCAAGTATCCTGCTAAACCTTTGAGGCCTGCACGCGACTAAACTGAAGAATACTTATCAATCATAAATTAACCCTAACAGTGGTAAGTATTAGGCCTGGGAATTAAAAACGCTAGATTGTTGGAAGTTGCCTTTAAGGAATGATATTTTGCTTTGAAGGTTTAGCAGAGTAAGTGAATTTAATGCGAGTGCACTGACTGCGCTAGCTCAACGATAAGAGCAGCAGCACGAATTTCCGTTCTTCGAGTTCTTTCATGCGTGACATAAAATTTTTCAAGTCTGCGTTGACTTTCGGACAAAGAATATTTGAATCAAAATCGATAGAGCCCTTTTCAGATATTAAAAAGAACGCAAATTTTGCATATATAGCATGGTTTGAGTTATGGAAATTTTCTTGAAAATCCTAGCCTTACTTCCTTGGAAGCTATCTGGCGGTAAGTACTTTTATGATTTTTTGTTTTTGAGTTATGTTGTTCATATCTGGATCTTCTTCTAAAATTGCTTTTGTTTTGGGACCTCAAAACGTGTATTAAGGTGAATTATTGGTATACATTTTTGGGATGGAACACAGTATTTCCTCTGCTCACCTTAGGTAAGCGAAAAAGAAACTAAAGGGCAAAAAGTTAAACACTTAAAAAGTTAATCACACACGTGATATAACGGTTTGAATCATTCTGGTGGTTGTCAGACATTGGTTACACACCGCGGTTGTCCTTTTGCGATGGGTCACTAGTTAAAATAGCTATTAAAGAGCATAAATATCTATGATTTTCTCTTATCTACTGCACACATAGCCATAACTCAAATAAAAGAATTTGAAATACTGCTCAGCTAAACCGTTAATTTTATCAGCGGTCCGTTCATGCCAGCACGTAAACTTTATGTTAACTGTAAGATATTAGTGATGCGGTAATAGGAGTAATTAAACGCTTATTTTTAACTTCAACAGAAAGAGCGGCTGCTCAAAATAATAATAATTGCTCTGTGCGATAGGGTGCTTTAAAGCTACGTATAACAGGAATTCGTAATTCACTGCGCTTTAGATGCCAGAAAACAATACGATGCCTAAAAAATATTACTCTGAAACAATGTCGGTGTCAATAAAATAGTTCCCAGAGGGATGCGAAGTTAAATAAAAAAAATTAGCCATTCTACCCTCCCCTCCCCTCTGTCTTTCACCGCCACAAAACACAACGCAAACAGTGCGCTGGTGTGGGTGAGGGATCGACTAAATCTATCCATATTATCGGCATATAGCGCTGCAGAGTTACAGGCACCATGCACGTTCCGGCTGAATGCAGCCTAATAATGACTCTATTCATGCACCCGACTGCAGAATGATGATGATTATAATGACCACTACGGTGACGAGGCTGATGCCACTGCATTCAGGAATTGAAATGATCTGCGCACGGTTGTTGTAGCTAGCTTATACTACAGCATCGTATCGTATCAAACCATGACTGACGTTCTATGGATGCAAACAGAAACTTGCATTGCGTGGGCGCACGCACAAGCGGCGCGGAGTCTCACTACAAGGAACACACACTCCCAGTTGTCTCAAAAATACTGAGGAGTATATTTACAAAACTTGCCTTATTACTTCAAATATTCCTGAGAAAACAAGAAAACAGACAATAAACCGAGCGAAATGATTCCGCGGTAACGTGTGAGGCTCGCATTCGGGAGATCTCAGGTTCGATTCCCGTCAACCGCCCACTCTAATCTTGTTTTTTTGTGGTTTTCCCTGGTCGGGAAACGCGGGGTGGTTTCTCATCTACCACTATTTCCTTTTAAATTTCCTTTTAATCAATCTCCTTCTCATATTTCAGGTGTTATTCTAGGTTTCGTGACGTATGCTGTTGCCGGACAGATGGCTCAGATGTTTGCGCAAATGAAATAGTACTTCTCCTGGTCACTAGAGGGCTGTGTGCTCGACAAGCTCACTGGCTCCTCTAAGGCAGCTCCAGCAGTAGAACGGGTCTTGAGCCTGGAACTGTTAGGTCACAGTAACGTGGAAGTCCCCATCTGCCTATGGCCTGTATCCTCCTGTGGTTCCTCCACTTCATCACTTCCTCCTGGCGGTTAGTAGTCACAGTACACCTATGTAGGTCCTCCCTTTACTATTTTTTCTTTTACTTAATTTCATACTTTTCGTTAATTTATATTTTCATTAAACTGGAAATTTATGCAAAATGTCCTATTCTGTAGTATTTAACATGAGTATTTTATTGGGAAAGGGATTCATTTCAAGGATAAAGAATTAGAAATCGTAATTGGACAGACACGTAGTATCTTTTGGGGGGATACGCTTAAAACTTATTATCCCAGGCCAATAGAATAGCGCAATCGACTATAATGAACAGTTATATTACACATTTTCAAAATTAATTCAGATAAGGACGTATTCCTTAGATTTATGATGTTTTGTAATGAAATATATATCATTACTGCATCACTAAAAACAAAACCGACTGTCACACATTTTATATGTTAAAACTAAACTAATATGCACAATTATTGTCGATCAATGCTGTTTATATACACAAATGACTCGTGCAATAAAAATCTTCACAAGCACGTTTTTTATATAAAAATCCTAACAAGCCAAAATGCCCAAGATGCGGATAGCCGTAAACATTACACGCAACGGTGAGGGGAAATGGGGGGCCGCTAGCCTCCATATTTCATCATCTTTGTGCCACACACACACACACACACATATTTTCTTCTTTTTCTGATTTAAAATACGCCTCAATACTCGTACAGTATTTTTTCTAGCCATAGTTGAGTTGCACATCATTTTTACAGAGTTGAATGTTTAGAAAAAAAAATAAAAGAGACTGAATATTTTTTGCAGTGCATAATACTGAAATGAAGAGAATACTATAGCATCATAATCCTTTTTGAAAATTTCGCTTCTCTTATTAAATTAATAATTGAAGTACGTACAGTCCAATTTTAACCTTTACTGAGCGAGACCGCTTAGACAAACTTTTGTGGCTTACATTTGGATGGTCCTTGGTTGAATTTTCGAGTATATATATATATATATATATATATATGAATGAGTGAAATCCAGCAGAAAATAGTAAAAGGAGAAGACCAAAGCTAACTTAGACACACAAAATGTTAGAGCTATGAGAGAAAGAAGACTGGAAAAGTGGTCATGGAAGAACATAGACAAATGGCTATTCCTGAAATGGTTGTACGTTTCAATAACTAGAATAAATAAAATAACAATTAATTCAAAAGTATTTTAATTAATCTACTTACAATAGTGATTTGCAGTGGCTTTGATTCAGGTATTTCAACTTTTATTGGTGATACTTTATTCATATTATAGAATTTGTTGTTACATTTGAATGCTAAGTAAAAGGTTTTTGTAACATTAGAAATGAGTTAGAAGGTTACTGTGGGAAAGTAAAGCCAGATCTCAACTTATTCTGTACTCATTGGTTGAATAGCGTAAGTGGATAAATACATAAATATGACGAATCTGCGGCCTGATTAACACTGCTGTTAATCTTAATTGTGTGATCGTTAACAACCAGTTACTTTGTTTTAAGAATAGCATCCATGAAGTTAAAAAAAAGAATTCAGGTAGTTATTTAAAATTTTAATATAGCAATCAAGGTTTAATGTATAATATGTAGACCAAATTGGATGTATTTTAAATTACTTCTAGGGGTATTGTGTTTTATTATTTATTTACTACTTTGAAAAATTGCTCCACACAATGCAATTATTTTGAAGAAAAAATATTTTTATCATTAAATTTCTTAATAATATATTAATAAAGTGTACAGATACATTTTTAATTATCCTACTAATGAAAAAGGAAATGTTAAATATGAGACCACTTTTATTTTAAACTTTATACAATGTGAATATTGTTGTCATAACATCACAACCAAGCATTACTAACAAAAATTTACCACATCATATTGTTTATCTTGTCATTTACAAGGAGGAATATACAATTTCATTGATATATACTGAAAATACATCGTGCAGAGCAATTTGAAACTGAGAATTTTCCGACAAATGAAAACCCGAGGAAAGACAGTTTAAAAACTGTAAGACTGAGGTAACACTGCTTCTGACTTTATGCTGTTTAAAAAGTGTTTATGGCTCTCTTCGTCGTTTTCTACTCCCATGCAGTTAATCTAATATTTGAAGATACCTGAGGTCTCTGTTTGTTCACGTAGTATAAGAAAAGCTTGTGGCTTTTTATTGTAGTTTTAGAGGATCTAAGCTTACAAACAGACATTTAAATCGCAATACGATATGCTTTAAAATGTACATTCAGTCAATTTAAACCTGGCCGGCGTCTGACGGAGCTCGAATCGGATACTTTGGTGAGCGCACGGGGCAGCCAGGCTTTGTGCACAAGATCATGTATATTATTGAAGTAGTTATAATGGGGAATACAACTAAAATCACAAAAGTCATCTGAGAAAATATTTCGTATACATATTTCAAACAGGCAGATGTTTCAGTGTGGTTCAACAAAAAATATTTGTAACCAAAATACGCTTTATTGATTTATGGTTCTCAAGTACAGTATGACTAAAGCTCGTTGCAATGCAGCACTCTTAGCTCAGTGATAGAGACTTATCCTACTTTTCCTGAGGTTTCAAGTTTAAATTTCAACGGAGCTATTCAGGTTTTTCTCGTCTTTCATTATAAATATACGAGTAAAAGTATAACAGGTTTTCTTCCCTAACGCACTGATATCTTCTCACTAAGGACCAACCTCTAAACTGTACCAGCTGTAACATTCCTCTAACCATTCTGCATATTCTTATAGATTGTCCACAGTGCAGTAGATGTAGACAAGCCGGCATTTCCAATCTTCCCAGTGCAGTTAACAGACCCAATATGCTCAAGAAGACGCTACAGTTTCTAATGGATACAAAACTCTCTGATTTACTGTAAATGTTTATCTAATTCCAGGTTTATGCAATTGTAAATTAATGTATATCATTATGTATTACATATGTATATCATAATGTGTTTTATGATAATAGGTGGTGATAAGACCATGTAGTCAAAACGACCTTAAATAAACCTTTAATAATAATAATAATAATAATAATAATAATAAAAGGATTTCTTCATTTTTTATGTATGTGACATTTATTTGTAGTGCGTCTTACCGGAAACACGATATTAGTTGTTTCATAGTAATCAATTTAATTTTATAACCACAAACTTCACCATTATTGTAATTAGGATTAGGGTGACGTTACGGAGGGAACACCTAACACCACGACCCACACAGGGATCTTTTGTGCATACACCCCCGGGAGGAACGGATGAGATGAAGGAACCGCAGGAGACGTAAGGGATGCAGAACCGACCGACATAGGAGAAAGAGACGCGCAAAGGTCCCTAAAAGTTACAAGCTTGACTTCCAGCCGGAGAACGCTCAAGGTAGCTCTTCTAAGCCACTGCAGGTGGCTCACAGGTTCCCTCCAGCAGAGACGGGAAAGGTCGATCCAGCAGCGACACTCGAGCGGCCTCCATCTGACGGGTCCGAGAAGAGGTTCCAACATACAAGCCATCTGCGCCATCCGTCCGCAGTCGTCTGACACACAGCCCCGGAGACAACTTATAACGTGAAAGAGGAAGAGCTAATGAAAGGAAATGAGGGAAGAGAAATTCAGGAGAGACAATGAGCCTTCCCAGCATTCGCCTAGTGACCCGGGGAAACCCCCGAAAAAATCCGTGGGACAGGAAGGTCGGCCGCGGGAATCGAACCCCCGACCTCCCTAATGCGGGCCACAGACGCAACCAGCTAAGCCATCCCGCTGGTTATTGTAATTATATTTGTAAGGAATATGATGTAATACAAGCTATATTATTTTACTATATTACAGTAAAACAAGCCCAAAAAATAAGACAATACACTATGGAAAACAGAACTCGAGCTGTTTAGTGGAAGTTAAATAGCTTAAACACTTTTCCACGCCAAGCATGGTGTGGCGGTAGCACAAATCAGTGCCTCGCTGTTTGTAGTATAGAATTAGCCAAAGCGGCGCACAGCAGTTGACGGTTGTGAACCACCACACACTCGAAGGAATTTTGAAAATCATGAACTGCTCATGAGATCGGCAACTATTAGTTTGACCGAGTGTACAGATATAAAAGCTACATAATACTATAGTAAAGTTTGTAGTGTTTAATAACGCTAAAATCCACATTTTTGTCTTTTTCAAACCTGGATTTAATTGGGTTTTTTATTCCCCCTCGCGTTTGTTCTCTGGGGTCCTTATCTAGTATTTTAGAGTATGTATCGTCGTAGCTGCTGGGATAATGCTGGAAGAGTTTAATTTGTCGTAAATCAAACATCATAAATCTCTCCCTCCCTCCCTCTCTCTCTCTCTCTCGCTCTCGCTCTCTCTCTCTCTCTGGCACACAAACATCTATATACGTAAGAGATTACTTTTAAAACAGTATTTAGATTTTACCTATATATATATATATAATATATATATATATAATACACTAGTGTGTAAAACCTAAGGACGAAAGTAATCTTCGCATGCTGTGACACTTGATGAAACTTGAATCATCTATAGAGGGGACTGCTACGGTATGCTGCAGTAGGCAACTAAACGAAATATGCAATGAGACGAACAGAAATGCCACTTTTATTCGTAGACCATAAGTTACACTAAAGTCAATACGACATATGATGGCTCTCTAGATTTACAGAAACAGATACCTGGTGCTTAAAAGGCTGTATAATCACCACGGACAGCAATGCATACTCTGCATCGTGCTCCCATGCTGGCCACAAGGTTGTTAAGCAGTTCTTGTGGTAGGACGTTCCATTTCTCCACCAGCGCTGTTGACAACTGTTGGATGGTCGTTGGTGCATGTGGATGTGCTGTAATGCGTCTCCTCAAAGCATCCCACACGTGTTCGATGGGATTTAAATCGAGGGAACGGGCAGGCCAGTCCATTCGCCGAATATCCTCTCGTTCCAAGAGATCCTCCACCTGCGCTGTTCGATGCGGTAGCGCATTGTCATCTATAAAAATGAAGTCAGGGCCGACTGTACCCCTGAAAAGACGCACATGGGGAAGGAGTGCAATATCACAATAACGTTGACCAGTGTGCGTACCGTGTTCAAAGATTTGGAGGTCGGTGCGCCCATGCAACATTATGCCTCCCCAAACCATAACACCCGGATCACCAAAACGATCATGTTCATGTTCCTGGGTTAATTACGTGTTCCCACCTCTCGCCAGATGAGGGTACGTCGAGAATCATTACTTAGACTGAATCTGCTCTCATCCGAGAGGTTCACGCGACCCCATTCCTCATTGGTCCAATTTTGATGCTCTTGGGACCATCGCAAACGGTGCCGCTGATGTGCGGATGTCAATGAAACCAAGGTACTGGCCGTCGGGCAAAGACACCATCTCTGTGTAGTCGCTGTGCCACTGTGTATCGTGAGATTGCGTGCCTAACTGTCCTGTTAAATGTGGTTGCAATTGCGCCCGCTGTTTGGCGTGGATCCCTTCTTGCCTGTTGCACAATGTAGTAGTCATCTGCTGCTGTAGTTGAGCGTAGTCGACCACCACCTCACCTAGGGACAGCAGTGTCTGTGGTTTGGAAGGTTCCCCATGCACGTGAAACAATGCTGTGAGCAATTCCAAACTCCTGAGCAACACTCGTCACACTTCGCCCTTCTTCCAGTTTTTCGATGATTCTTCCCCATGTGAAGTCCTCCAAATGGTGTTGTTGTAATGAAGAACACCACTACAGTGCACCGTAACAGCGCGCTAATTGCTACACACCTTTTGCAATAGACAAAGCAACTTTAAATCGATTTTTCACATTTCAGTTTGTGTCTGTTTCATCAACTGCCCCGTGTTGCGGGACCAGACCCATTTGGCACTATAGGTTCACTACACTTACGCCATGTGATGTCCAGCTTTCTGTGTACGTGTGAGAGACCTCTGGCAACATTCTCCCGCACCTTCATCTACTTCCATCAAGTAGTTCATTAGTTATGTTACTTTACCCATCTCGTCTTTTGGTCTTGCACACCAGTGTATAAAGGACGCCTGAACCCCTAAAAATTTTTAAAAAATCCGCGCGTGTGTGTGTTTGTGTCTGTAAACAGCATAACTCAAAAACGAAAATTCACTTAGACAAGGAACTTATGCATTTAAGTTCAGGACCTCTTAAGGATGCGACACGAAGATTTTGAAGAAAATCCTCTGCCCCAACCTATCCTTTACATGAAAATTCTTCGTTATTTTTATTTTCTCAAATATGCCCCTTATGGTTTTGATTAAAATACCATGTGCTCAAGTTATTTTCATGACATATAAAATGTATATCCTGTATTTTTGGATAATATCCATTGAAATCCTATTTATTCTGAAGCACTTTTTTATAATTGGTAAACTGTAAGCGATAGACAATGCCTTACTACACAAAGCACACCAATTATGTCAAATAAAATTGTTTGTGTCGTTAACTATTTCCGAGGTATTGTTTGTTATTGGTTTGAATTTTCAGATAATTTATACTTTTCTAAACAGCAAACAGTATTCTTTTTTCCCCTTTCTTTTTCCTGTTCATGCAAAGAGAAAGAATTTCAAAGCCACCACATAGCGACCGGCTTTGAAAAGATTTGACTATCGGTTTAGCTTATTGCATTCTTCTTATACCTATTACGAAATGAGTAATGAAGACTGATCTGTATCAACAAGTAGATAGAATAATAAGCTTTTGTAACAATAGTTTGTAGAGGAGTAAATAGAGAAAGTCATGTGAGTGCAACACATCAGATTTTTACTCAATCGTGTATTTCTGGTGAAATCATAATATCGTGTTTGGGGGGGGGGTAGAAAGCACCACTTCATCTACTTACATTAATAGCTAAAAAGGCAAAAGTTACTTATTCACCTGCACAATAAAGCTTTTGTAGGAGTTCACATATGATCTTAGAATCATATGCATAGCCTATGCCGACTTTATTTAGAAGCCAGTGACATGATCATTCCACCCTAGGCAGAATACAGACATTTATCCACCCTCTGCACCCTGCTGTGGGCAGATACAATAGTTTACCGGTGAGCTGCAGATCTGGAGAGAGGAGGGCCTGAAAGAAGTCTGGCATTCAGCTTGAATCAATGCTTGACGTGTTGCCTACCCTGAAGGGGGTAAAGGGAGAAAGAGCATCGTCCCCAATCTCCCTCTCTCTCTCTGCTCACCGCAGGAGCAGCATATGGTCCATCTATTGATACAACGATTGTGTAGATATTTGAAACAATAACTGGCGGGCAGAATAGCCTACACACTCACATTGTGTTGTCATACACCTGAACAAGGGGAGGTACAACGGGCCCTCGCGACCACAAGCCCACATATTCCGGCTAAGAGTGGCACATCTCTCGAGTCCCGCTGCCTTTTTGACACAGATTTGCTTCGTCGTGTCTTTCGTTCTTAAAATATGGCAAAAGTGAAACATGATTCGGTGCTGGCTGCACATTTTATCTCGCAGTTACAAAATATTCAAGCTGCAGAGTATAACTGTATAAGTAAATGCAGTTGAATAATTGATTTAAAAAAACCGATATGACAACGCATATTACTTTTAACTAAAAACGCTCATAATGCAGTTCTTTCTGTGCTCAAAAGGTATGCTTAAAATTCACCAAGTCACATACTTAAGTACATGAATTTGTGCCCTGATTGGTCAATCAGTATAATTTTTTCTATAAGAAGCTGAAAATAAAGAGCAAGGAATGTTTTTAAAGTTTTCGAAGTACTACATTATTGAAAATAGGTGGCATTGATTTCTGGAAGGTGTAGGTGATCTATGCTTTTTGTCAGGTTATATAGTATCATTGTATATTAGTATTTTGACCAGATAGATTAAACCGTGCGGATTTCTACATGGGGCCTTGAAAATATGGCAGATTTAGTTTTTGAGTGTTGTAAGTTGCCTAAATTTTCTTTTACGCCTGTTATTTTAATGTATGAAATTTTCCTCAGATAGGATATAGAGCGTTTATTTGCATGTTAAGGACTGAAAATAAAGGTAGAGGAAGTTTTTTCAAAAGTTGTAGGTTATATTATTTTTTTGCCAGAGTCTGAAACCCAAGTTTACGGCCCTATTCAAAATGACAATTAACCGTAAGAATAACAAACTTAAAAGCTTGATGCTATAACTAGACAATCATGAGCGATTTTCATCACGTGATCATTCTGCCATCCCCTATCAGATTTTCGTCGCCATGTGTTGAGTCGCTAACACACTTTCTGCGGGCAAGTAATAACTAGTAAAGTTGCAGCAAAACAAATTGTTCTTTAGGTAATGCGTTTTTATGAGTTTAAAGTCCTTTAACCAGATAGCTAGTCCTTTAACCGGATAGGACATAACCTCTTTTTCCCGGTGATTGCTTTACAGGTTTAACCTTATCTTGCGATTGGCTGCTGCTTAAGTTTCTATTTGTTGATGTGAATTACAGCACATGGTGTTAAGTTTATGTCTAAGTTTTACATCGTTTTATTAATGCTTAATTTTCATTGTGAATGGTTCTTACTAAGTTTTTGAAGACATAGCAAAAATGCTCCTTGATAATAAAGTTCAACGAAAACAGAGGTAACAGGATATCCTACCAATAGCTCAATTTTGAAAGGTTTTAAGCCTCCCTTATTAACCTGAAAGTAATTAAAAATATTTATGTTTGCAATAAAATGCCATAAAGCCACTGATTCAGCGAAACAAAATTTAAATTTTCTGACGTGAATGTAAAACCTCCTAATCTCCCTCCCTCAATTTTATAGCTTATGTCCATCCATAAGATCAGGGCTTTCCAATGGCGAAAGGGAAATTTCGGCTAAATAGTTCCGATCTCCCTCTCTCTCATCCTCCCTCCATGAGAATAGCCTGTGAAGTCCTCATAATCATCTTATTACATAAAAAATGTAGATCCCATTAAAGCACAGAATTTATGTCAAATGCAATTTTTTGTGGCGTTAACATTTCCGAGATATTCTTTGTTATTGGTTTAGATTTTCAGATAACTAAGCTTTTCTCAACAGGGAAATGGCTACTCTTTTTTTCACTCTCTCTTAGGCATGCAAAGAGAACGAAATTTGAAAATCCGCTCTTAAATGATTTGACTATTGCTTTAAACCGACTGCATTCACCTAATGCCCGTGTACGCACAAGGAAATAAGCGATAGGACTACTATTCTGTCAACGCTTATCTCCATTAACATGAACTAGATGGAAAAATAAGCTTTTGTAATAACAGTTTGAAGAGGATGGTTGGAGAAAGTCAGGTGAATGCAGCAGATCAGATTTTTTTAAAGTACTTCCGCTCTTCAGTTGTTTCTCGCGATGTGTCGAAGAGTACGGAATTCAAGGCCAGCACATAGGTAGAGACATATTACTGTTATCAATTCTGATTTCCGTATTCCCCTTGTATGTAGTTAGATGCACAGAAATGTGTAATTAAACAATTTTTGCAAAGGTTTATTTCAATTAACGTGAATTAGATAGAGAAGTCCGAGAGGAACCCGGGGCGCTAACCACGTCCACCCTCCAGTACTACACCGCACTCAGTTGTGGGCAGAGGTATTGGACGCAGCGGCCGGGCGGTACAGGTCGCGCCACGGATTTTGGCATGTGAAAATTTTAATGGAGAGCTACGATGCGAGTCATTTACCGTATAGATGTATGACACATACGGGGCTAGCTCGAAGAATGGTGCAAGTTGAGACGGGAGTTGTATACGGTGGAAGGAACTGGACCACAACTGGACAGAAGGAACCACGTGCTACTTGCAAGGGAGGTATTGAAACATCAGAGGGCTGGCTGTCTAGGCTAGCCCTGAAGGTCATATGCCAATATTCCTGGCGAGACCTATATGTCTTGGCCCGGCAATTAGCTATTGCGCCACGGAGTTTTAGTTTTAGGTAGAAAAGTAAGCTTTCGTAGGAATGGTTTATAATAGCTATTCAAATATAAAGGATAAAGTAGAGAAAGTCGTGTGAATGTAACACAATCGATTTTGTATTTATGCAAATGGTAATTTAATGAACCACTTTAACTTTATAATAAATATATTCATCATTTACTTTCTTATTTTTCAGCAGTCGACAATCGGAAATCAACGCTTCATCGCCCCTGCTGCTATTTTACCTTTCCTTGTTACCATGTATCTCTTGAAGGATGCGAATGGCAACCAGACGCCCTATTCCCATACTATACGAATCCGCTCGTGCAGTAGTGGTGGACCGATTCTCCCCCAATGGCCAACGATGCGAATCAATATGAATATAATTACACTCACCTTTCATTACAAAAGGCGTTGGAAATGATGCCTCTCTGTTTCTATACAAGCCTGGCACCTAATGGAACTCTTGAGGAATTTATGTAGCAGAAATTTTAGAAAAAGCATGCCCGCTATTGTCTTCTAATTCGTCAGCGTATGGGAATTTGTTGCACAAGCTTTTATATTTAAGCATTATCCAATAGTAATGTTAATCATCATCACATGGATTTAGATCGGGATACCGGCATAAAACCCGATCGCAGGGTTTTGCGTCGAGGTAGCACGACATGCCATAGCCGGCCGTGCCAGCACTCTGTCTCAGCTTCTTAAATCTGTATTCCTGTAAATCTGTACATAAAATATAACAAAATTAACTCTTACCTCATTGCAAATGCTGAAAGTCGTCCTTCCGCAGCTTAACATGCATTGCACCGAGTAAATACATTAATATTGATATGATGTAACTCGGCCATTGTAATGTTTCTAAAATTGCGTTTACATACGTTATTCGAAGGCCTTCCCATCTCAAATGAAAGTGGACTACTGACGCTAACGATGACTATGTGTAGCTGAAGGACAGAAAGCCTGTCGTGAGTGCGGGGTATGGGGTATGGGGTATGGGGAGTGGGTAAGCCAGCCGGCATTGGTTCTGACGCACGCCGTGCTAGCGGTCAGGTTTTATACCGAAGACCCAATACTCAGTCATAAAAATCACGATCTAATCCGAGGCATCAATTTTATTGGAATTGTTTCCACGAGAAATCCTATTTCGACTAAATTTTCGACGGTTATGTTGGTTGTCTGTGTTTGTTTATAAATTCAAGTGGACACTCCACACGTGATTCTGATGGAGCAAACTTAACAACTGCAGGTTATTCTATTGTATACACCAAGATAGCTACATGCGGTAATCACAAGCAGCTTCACATAATGCTATTCCCACTATACACCATGCCAACTGACTACCGATACAGATAGCCGAGGTCATTAAGACACAGACTCCTGAACGAAAGGACTGTAGTTCAAATCTCATCCTTCCTGATTGAGAGTTTTTAAATACTTGCAATGTTGTACAATAATGTAATTTACATAATTACATAAGAAGGTAAAAAATAGTATTATTATTATCACCACTTCTAATTTGACAATAAGGGATGTATAATCCATAGCTACATTAAAATCAGGGATAAAATGCTTGACAATTCCAGAATGCAAACGTTTAGTCACTCAATTAACATAGTACAAAACTTATTACAAATTTTTATATACTAAAGGTAATAATAATGTCATAATTTAGTGAACGTGCTATTTCCCCTATACTTTTCATAAAGTGAGTATTAGTATCGGTGAACAAAAACCAGTAGAGGAATTGAGTACAGAGAAATAGTGTTATCGTCCCAAATCTAATGTGAATGAAGAAGTATTCAAAAACTATTTTCATAAAATGCCTTACATTTATGCCATGTTAATATCTCGAACTTATGATCAGGCAGAGAGGTTTTAGTAAGTAAACAGAGCAATTGTGTTACCGCAAGAAGTATAGGTGACGTCAGGCACTGTGACGGACATTCTCCCCCCACCAACAGGTGGTTTCGTTGCGACTGTTCCATTTATTCAATGCATATATAGACCAATAGAAACCTGTAGCGCTATGTCTAAAGTAAAGGAGAGTTTATACATAAAAACATCAGCACAATAAGCACCTTTTGTAGCGCAATTTGGCTTGGAACACCAGCACAAATAGTGAAATCACATATATGTAACATTAGAGCTCAAAGCACGTTTAAAACATCATGTTTAACATCTTGTAATTCAATGAAACGCAAGGAACATGCGACATTATTAGGAACGACTTTCAACCTCCGCAGCTACAAACTATGAATGAGGAATTTTCGAAGATCGCTACGCTAATAAGAGCGATATGTTTTTTTAAAAAAATGTACAGCTTTCGATGTAAAAGAAAAGACAATGTAATACAGTTTTCTGTATATTGTTGTCTTAATTAAATCATGGGATAACTTGAATACACACTCTCAATAGTTAAGCATACATTCATTTCCCCCCCCATCTTATACTCCTTAATTCTGTTCCAGCTGCTGTCGAAGTAGGTTGTGCTGCCTTCATACCGTACATCATATTTGTTTACAGAGAACACTCAAGGTCACAAGCGCTTCCACCATCTATCGCCACCAACCCTCCGTGCGTTCGTAACTTGATGGACTACTTACTAAAACTCCGCTGCCTATGATACATTTCTTTTAAAAATCGCCAGAGCCAGTTTTTGAGAAATAACTAATGAAAACTTTTCAACATGAAGAGTAGTTTAAGTGGGAATATTTTCTCAAAAATCTTTGTTGTGTTGATGGAATAAAAACTACTAACTTATTAATCAAGCGGTTTAAATCCATTCACACCTTAGATTTAATTTATATAGTTTAAAATAAAATATTACGTTTTCATTGTAAAGATAAACCTTTGATCATCCTTAACGGCACATTACTCAAATACGAAATGAGGTATTTATCCGGTGCTGTTTGCAACTAGAGAGGAAGAATCAAAACATGAATTTCTAGGAAATCTTGACGTGGAGTTTAGCAATGTAGAGGAAGCATGAAGATCTGTACAGTCACAAGAATTGTAAACAAAATTTTCCTCTTCATTTTGATTTTGCATGAAGAAGTGATACTAACATATTTTGGCTTCCTTGAAACCAAATATCCAATTTCTAAATTTGATTGTTTTTTTTTATTTTTTACTTTTTAATACAGATTTTCCCAAATATATTGTTACTACACCTCGTATACAACATACTTTTAAGTCCCACTTGGACTATAATTACTCTGCTCAATAGTGAAGGGCAAATCTAAATATCTTGCTTATTATTTGATTTTTTGAAAAGTGATACATAACTCAAGTTTATAAGCATAGGGCTTCTGATAAGTTTTGTTATTTACACAGCTTCGATAACATGACTATCCAAGAAGTTACACAATTTTTTCTTTCATTTTGTTCGTGTACGAAAACCTGTATCACATTGAAAATATAAGGAATGTACTACTAAACCTTTCACTTATATTTAAATTTTTATTAACATCCCCAAAATAAATAGTTGTTATACTGGTTTTCAAAACGACACATGGCATGTACGTTATACAGAGAGAAGGAGAGTGACGGAAAGGAGGCGACAGAGAAAGATAGAGTGAGAGAGATAGGGACAGAAAAACTGATGGAAGAGAAGGGAAAGAGAGAGGAAAAAGGCATGAGAGACAGCGAGAAGTAGCGACCCAGATTAGACTCTCCCCAATTAATGCAACGCGAGAAGAGCTGCTAGTTCTGTTAATAAAGAAAGTAAATACGAAGTTTAGTTCATCGGCGTCGTCATCATCATTCACTCTTTTGCAGTACTATTGCCTGTAGCTGTTTGCATTTCGGAATCCTTCTATCGTTTCCTGAAACACTCGGTGTTTTTTCCCTTACAACTAATCATTTTATACGCTGGTCTAGCAATGTTCATTCTTTGTGCATGGGACATTCATTTTCTTCTATAGTCCTATATTTTATTATTTGAATTAAATATTCATCCTTCGTTCGTATGTCTTCATTTCTTATGTGTTTTATTTTTGGGTATCTTGATATTGCTCTTAAAAATGTCATTTCAGTTATTTGGATTCTTCATTCATTTTTCTCCGTTAATATGCGTATCTCACTCCCATATTCCAACTTTTGGACTGACATAACCTTATAAACTTTGAATACAATGCCTTTTCTGGATTTGCTTTGTAGTGTTCTAGGTAGGTTATGGATTATAATTACAACGGAGGGGGACACCTCGCACACTTAGACCTACCATAGCGGTTACCAATCAGAAGGAAGGGAACCACAGAAGGCTACAGGCCGCAGGCAGACATGTCACAGAGATGCGCGAAATTTCCTAACAATTCCAGGCTCGAGGACCCATACCACTGCTGGAGCTGCGTGGAGAGGACAATGGCAAAGCCGTTCTCTTGTGTCACGGGGACTACTCATTCCTTTAAGCAAGCATCTGCACCATCTGTTCGGCACCGCCATACGCCACGAAAGCTAGAAGCACACCTGAAAGATGAGAAGGAGGCGGAATGAAGGCAATCATGAAAAGGAAATAGTGGTAGATGAAAAAGCACCTCAGTCTCCGCCTGCCGACCAGGGAAAGCCTTGAAAACCCCAAGGTCAGAGTGGACGGTCGACGGGAATAGAACACGGGACCTACCGAATGCAAGCCTCACATGTTACCTCCTTTGTGGTATTCTCGTTATTGTTCCCTAGATAGTTAAAGGTTTTCAGCTTCTTTTTATCTGGTCTTAATTTGTATTTGTGACAATATGTATCCTAAGTATTTAAATTCACTAACTTATTTAGTATTTATTTACAATACTTATAATTTGTGCACCGTAGAAAACCATTACCTTGCTTTTATTAATATATATCGTTATATTATATTATTTTAAAGCACTATTTTTTCGATTGGTATTTGTCTAAGTTGTCTTTTTGAATTGGTTATAATCACTTGATCACCCGCAAACATAAGCTCCATAATAATGTTTATTATTATTATGTAAATAAAATTGTAGCTTTGTAAATATTACTAGCAATGTCGTCTATATACACACGCATTAAAAACTAGTGGTGATATATTGCAACTTTATAGAGGACAAAATGTATTGTTTCAGGGTTATTAAGATCTGAACCATGTGACATACAACATTTCTTCCAAATGAAGTGGACTTCACAGGTTATTCCCAGAAATTCAAGATTATGCATTTTATTTTTAATGTAAATATCTTTGATATGACATTTTAATCAAAATCATTAGAACCACATTTTCAAAAAAATTAGAAAAATCTTCCATGGAAAGGGTAGTCTGGGATAGTGGGAATTTGTTGAAACTCTTCATGTCGCATCTTTTGAAGGTATTGAACCTAAATACCAAGTTGGTATTTATTCGACTTTTCGTTTTTCAGCTATGCTGTTGACAGACACATAGACACACACAGGTACCCACACAGACCTTTTTCTAAAAATCTGATGTGTTGCACTCGCATGACTTTCCCTACTCGTATACAAACTATTTTTGCATACGCTTATTCTCAATTTACTTCATGTTAATCGAGATAAACATTTGCAGAAACTTATTGCTAATTTTATTGTAGTTGCAAGGGAAATGTGGTAGGCTTTAAGCGATAGCAAAATCTTTTAACACTGGTTGCTATATGGAGCATTCTCTTTGCATAGCCAGGGCATAAAAAAGAATAACGAATTCCCATTTAAGGAAACGTATAAGTATTGGGAAATTCAAACGAATAACAATGAACATTTCGGAAATGGTTCACTCCACAAAAAATGTATAGGACATAAATTGTGTGTTTTAACGAGATATACATTTTTTGTAAAGTAAAATTTTGTCTCTCTCTTACGGTTTACCAGTTATACAGAGGTCATTCAGAATGAAGAGGACTTGGAGAGATTCCCAGAAAATTCACGATATACATTTCATTTGCCATGAAAATATTTTAAACCTATGATATTTTAATCAAAATCGTTAAAGCCATTTTTTAGAAAATCAAAATTTTCGAAAAACGTTCCATGTCTAGGGTAGTCAGTGGTGAGGAGATTTTCTTGAAGATGTTCGTGTCGCATCTTTGAAAGATACTGAACCTACCAAGTTTGGTATTTATCTGACTTTTCGTTTTTGAGTTCTGGGGTTCATAGACACACACACACACACACACACACACACACCCACAGATACACGCACGGGCCTTTTTCTAATTTTTTTATTCAGAGGGCTTCAAGGCATATATTTCCGGTGAAATCTCGATATTGTATTTTTGGGTGGAATGCAATAATTCCCCTAACTACTATACTTAAAACAGAAAGTAAAAATGCTTTTTTTTTATTCAGGGGGGCTCAAAACATATATTTACGTTGAAATTTCGACATCGAATTTTTGGATGGAGCGCAATACTTACCCTACTTGCTATACTTAGTAGAGAAAGTAAAAATCTGATGTGTTGCACTTACATGACCTTGTCTACTCTTGTGTAAACTATTTTTACAAGCGCTTATTATCCATACAGTTCATGTTAATCGAGATAACATTGAGGAGCGTTTTCACAAAACTTTGTATCTACATTTTTTCGATATTGAGGTTTAAAACATATCCTTGTGTTTTTTGGTGCGGAGAATACAACAGTTCTATCTAAATTAAGCTAAACTTTGTAATTACATCAGTAAATTGATATTAAAACACAATAAATTTTTCAAAACTCGGTATCTGTGCTGGCGGGTTTTTACACTTATCTCCAAGAATTGGTAATAAATAACTAATGTTATTCATATTTACTTGGCGGACACACTGGTTAAATAATGTGTTTGTATGCCTTCTTTCATTGTTGGAACATCGTGTGAGATAGCTGTTAAATGTCAGCATTAGGTTGCTGTTGCTCAGAATAAAAACATTAAAATATATTAGCGAGAAGATGATGAATATGTATCACCTATCCAAGAGGTTCCAAAGGGGGGTAAGAGGCGAAGAAGTGAATAAAATATTCTGCCTAAACATTCCACGTTTGCTGATTCTGGCAACTTGCCTAATATTGCTTGTGTACGCGGTCTTGACATGGATGGAAAAAATACCAATAGACATTGTTTTTATCTGATTTAAGTTTAAATGACTTAATGCACTTTAGACAACATTTTTATAACAATGGTACAAGATTGAAGCAGGATATGTTCCTTATCAATTATATGAAAATTAAAAACCCTGCAAGGCGAACACTGAAGAGCAGAAGGAAAAAACAAGATCTGTAACAATTTCCTACCATTTAAAAAAAAAGAAGAACGGAAAGATATTGATATACACTACGTGATCAAAAGTATCCGGACACCTGGCTGAAAATGACGTACAAGTACATGGCGACCTCCATCGGTAATGCTGGAAGTCAATATGGTGTTGGCCCACCCTTAGCCTTGATGACAGTGTTCACTCTCGCAGGCATACTTTCAATCAGGTGCTGGGGAATGGCAGCCCATTCTTCACGGAGTGCGGAACTGAGGAGAGGTATCGATGTAGGTCGGTGAGGCCTGGCACGAAGTCGGCGTTCCAAAACCCAAAGGTGTTCTGTAGGATTCAAGTCAGGACTCTATGCAGGCCAGTCCATTACAGGGATGCTATTGTCATGTAACCACTCCGCCACAGCCCGTGCACTATGAACAGGTGCTCCATCGTGTTGAAAGATGTAATCGCCATCCCCGAATTGCTCTTCAATAGTGGGAAGCAAGAAGGTACTTAAAATATCAATGTAGGTCTGCGCTGTGATCGTGCCACGCAATACAACAAGGGGTGCAAGCCCTCTTCAGGAAAAACACGATCACACCATAACACCACCACCTCCGAATTTCACTGTTGGCACTACGCACGCTGGCAGATGACGTTCACCGGGCATTCGCCATACCCACACCCTGCCATCGGATCGCCACATTGTGTACCGTGATTCGTCACTCCGCACAACGTTTTGTCACTGTTCAATCGTGTAATGTATGCGCTCCTTTCACCAAGCGAGGCATCGTTGGGCATTTTGCTGCGTGATGTTTGGCTTATGAGCAGCCGCTCGACCATGGAATCCAAGGTTTCTCACCTCACGCCTAACTGTCATAGTACTTGGAGTGGATCCTGATGCAGATTGAATTCCTGTGTGATGGTCTGGATAGATGTCTGCCTATTACTCTTTGCGACCCTCTTCAAATGTCGGCGAACTCTGTCATTCAACAGACGAGGTTGGCCTGTACGCTTTTGTGTTGTACATGTTCCTTCACGTCTCCACTTCACTATCACATCAGAAACAGTGGACCTAGGGATGTTTAGGACTGTGGAAATCTCGCGCACAGACTTCTGAAACAAGTGACACCCAATCACCTGACCACGTTCGAAGTCCGTGAGTTCCACGGAGTGTCCCATTCTGCTGTTTCACGATGTCTAATGACTACTGAGGTCGCGGATAATGAGTACCAGGCAGTAGGTGGCAACACAATGCACCTAAGATGAAAATCGTATGTTTGTGGGATTGTCCGGATACTTTTGATCACATTGTGTATGTGCTTCTACATTTGCCAATATCCTAAGTATTTAAAAGGACAGATATAAGACAGATTGTCTGACTAGAAAATATGTAATCACAGGCAGATTCCAAAAGAAAATCGTGGTGATCGGCGAAAGAATTAAAGGGATGAAGAGCAGACAGGGCAGATTAAAAGGAACATGTTGAAATATAAATATAGAGAGGCACACTATTCCAAACGGGATACCGCCGCTCTTATTTACCACCTGAATTGATTTTGAAGATGATATGATGTGGAAAAGGTACAACAACGAGTGCATTCAAGTTGGTGGTTTGAAATGTTCTTCGTCTAAATAAAAATCTGTTTGTTTTTTCAAATACTTCAATCTAGAATTTGATAAACCCAAAAACAGACACCTGTTTTACATGTGCACAGCCCTTAATAAAAATGATAGCTGCTTCTGACTTGATGAAAAAAAAACCAATTGAGAACAGAGTATAGACTCCACCAAATGAAAGCCCCCAAATTTTTCCAGATATTAAAACCAATTACTTGAAGATGATGTTATCAATATCTGTTTTGGCTGTCAACAAAACCAAACCCATATTTCCCACTGGGGAAATATTTTACGGTCGTCAAATGTGGCTTTATAACTTTACAGTGTTACAACTACAAGGTGAGAATAAGTGTGAAAATGTTTCCCACTATACGTGGTTGGAAACACAAAGTTCTCGTGGCTCCAACAAAGTTGCTTCAGCTCTCAGACACTATCTCATAGAACTGGAAAAAAGTTACGGGATGAAAACAAGAAAAATGTAGTCTTTCTTCTGTTTTCGGATTCCTGTTTTTCTGAAAACAAAAAATCTATAATTCTGGCCACATCAATGAGGATAGTTGAGAATTCAACTGCTTACAGGAAGATATTGCATTATTTTTCCATGAAAGGTCATATTTATTTACCACCAGATCGTATCTCTGGGAACATCGAGAAAGAATACAAATTCAAAGAAGGTCAAACGTATATGATAATATTGACATAAATGTTAAATTTAGAGAAGCAGATATGTTTTGTAAAAGTTCAAGAAATGTATGAATATTTTCTACAAAAATATAAATTCAAAATTCAGTTTCAAATATATATACCAATACCATTCTAAGGCACTAATATAAGATATTTATTACATTATCTAACTATAGATATATTTTAAAAAACACCTCTCCTGAAAAAACAGATATTTGTAGACAACAAGATCTGTGGAAACGACCCTTATTGCAGAAATGCCCTTATTGCTAATTTTGTTATAGGTGCTAGGGGAATATGGTAGGCTTTAAGCGATAGCCAAATCTTTTAAGAGCTGTTGCTATGTTGGAGCATTCCATTCCCTTTATGTATTCAGGACAAAAAAAAAGGAATAACGAATTTCCCATGAAAAACTATAAGTATTGGAAAATTCAAATAAATAACGAGGAATATCTCGAAATTGTTTACTCCACAAAAAATGTATATGACACAAATTATGTGTTTTAACGAGATCTACATTTTTTTGTGTGGTAAACTTTTGTCTATCTCTTACGGTTTACCAGTTATGCAAAAGTTATTCAGAAAATTCAAGATATACATTTAATTTGCAACGAAAATATCTTAAATATAAGATATTTTAATTAAAATCGTTAGAGCCATTTTTGAGAAATTCAAAATTATCGAAAAATGTTCCACATTAACGGTAGTCTGGGGTGGGGGCATTTTCTTGAAAATCTTCGTGTCGCATCTTTGAAAGATACTGAATCTACATATCAATTTGGTATTTATCCGACTTTTCGTTTTTGAGTTATGCTGTTTACAGACACACACGCATGGACCTTTTTCTAGGAATGCGTTTTTTGATCCAAGGCCCTCAAAACAGGTATTTCCGGTGAAATCTCAATATCGAATTTTTGGGGGAATGTAATACTTCCCCTACTTACTATACGTAGTAGAGAAAGTAAAAATATAAAGGATTGGGAAATTCAAACAAAGAGCAACGAATATCTCGTAAAGGATTAAGATTAAAAAAGCGTTTATTTTACATGAATCATGTGATTTAAACAGATCTTAGTCCACTATGCGTTTATCACTTAACAAAATCATGGAGAAAATTCAATTTATTCATTTTATTAGCCATACAGATACCTTAAACCTATGGTATTTTAATCAAAATCCTTTAAACATATTTGAGTACCTGAAAAATAACGAAACATGTGCTATGTAAAGCCTAGTTTGAGTGAAGAGATTATGTTGAAAATGTTAGTGTTGCATTTTTGGTGAGTCCTACGTTTGGTTTTTGATGCCATTCACAGTCTTTACGTACACGCACATGGACTTTATCTGAAAATACTGCTTTTATATTCAGGGGACCTCAAAACATGTTTTGGAATAAATCTCGATGTCTACTTTCTCTACCACGTGCATCGTACGTAGAGAAGGAATTGCATTCCACCCAACAATTCGATACCGAGATTTCACCGGAAGTACATGTTTTGTAATCCTGGATCCAAAAAATGTATTTTTAGAAACAGGTGTCCGCGCGCCCGAGCGTGCGTGCTTGCGTGCTTGTGTCTACGAAAAGTCAGAAAATACCAAACTTGTTATTTATGTTTAATACCTTTAAAAGATACGACGCGAAAGATTTAAAAAAGAAGTCCCCCCCACCGTAACTACCGTTAATATAGAAACATTTTCAAAGTATTTTATTTTCAAAAATCTGGTTCTAACAATTTCGAATAAAATGCCATATAATAAAAATATTCACATCACAAATACAATGCGTATATTTAGTTTTCTAGAAGTAGCCTGTGAAGTCTTTTCATTCGGAAGTAATCTTAAGTATAATATTGTATAGCTGGTAAATGTTAAGCAATAAATGAAAACGCACTGCATAAAAAATAAAACACACAATTTATTTAAAGTAACTTTTTTGTGGCAAAGCCATTTCGGAGATACTCGTATGCGTTATCAATGGTTGGTATGTTCACCACTTTGTCATTCTTTTAAAGTCCTGTCGACATTCAATTGTTTCTCGCGATTGCATGGAAAGATAAGGCCAACATATAGCGTCCAGTTACACCTCTGACTGTCACTATTCCTTTTATATGTATAAGTAAGCATATAGTGTTGCTATTTCTACAAAGGTTTCTCTCGGTTAAAATGAAGTAAATAGAAAAATAAACTTCTGTAAGAATAATTTTTATATCCACTAATAAACGATAGAGGGTAGAGAAAATCATGGAATACAATACTTATGGTAGAAAGAATAAAAATGGTGTAGTTAATTGGTTTGATGCCTACATCATGTGTTAATGGGCCGTATGGCTGCGCGTACAGATTCTGTGCAGTGTGTTTATGATAATGCCGGAACTTGGTGCCGGTCTTGCTCTAGCGGTGTGGCCCACCGATTTAAATCCTGCCATAACCAGTCCAGGCAGTATGGAACCCTCCCCCGCAATAAGGCCCATGTTTTTGTTGATTAAAGGAACACAAGAAAAAAATTAATATATGTAATAACAATAAAGAGGAGTGGAGATGAGAGAGGGAGGTTATTATGCCAGGATTATGGATTATTGCTGCGGTGATTGTGATTGGAAATAACGTTGATGTAACCTAACGTGTCATGTGGCATTGTGACATCATACACAATAGCACAACCTAACCAGCAATCATTAACAAACTCGCTACAGAGTACAGGCGCTGAACATGGCAACCGGCTACTCCACCGCAACTCGCACTTGCACAAAAATAACCACAACCCTCGACACACTTTGTCACACATTTTAAAATTATTATCTCGCTTGTCGCTTTTTAGTATTTATACCTGGCTATTAACGCACGGCATTTTAATTCCGATAGCTTTATACGCAATACATCTGACGCCCGAGAACAAAAAAAAAAAAAAAAAAAAAAAAAAGGATGTATTGCATTCACGTGACTTTCTCTAACCACTTGTTTTATTTTGTACCGAGTGAGGTGGCGCCGCGGTTACGTGAGCAACTGGCATTCCGGAGGTCCTTGGTTCGACTGCCCATTCGACCCTTGGTTTTTTCGTGGTCGGCAGGGAAATGCTGGGGTGGTTTCTTCTCTACCACAATATCCTTTTCATTTCCCTTTCATTCCCTTCCTTCTCATGTTTGAGAAACATATTTTGTTGTCCCTTGGATGATGTTGAATTGTTATTATTTGCCCCACGTATGGACGCCAATTTGAAGTAGGTTATTTATTAGCTGTATCATAGTTCAACTGTTGGGGAACCGACTTGTAGTAGTTGCAACCACACCTATAGTACCCGCTTTCCGGTAGCCTTCGCCCCAAATGTACTTTCAGGTGGTCTTTGCCCCAAGTTTTAAAAAAATATATTAACTTTGTAATTTAACTGTTTCTTTAAATATTATATATTTTTGCCCCGGCTGCGTCACTATTTGTTAGAGACACGTTTCTCTTGGGCAGGGTTGTGATGCGACTAGGAATGTAGGCTTACACAGATTATAATTTTACTTCACTCCTTTTATTAATACTTGATACGATTTAAATAACACTTCACTGATATAGAGAGCTGTGAGATTCTTTAATTAATTAATTACACTTTTTACACGTAAACTTATTTTTCGTCTCACACGAATACATATTAACTCTCTCGAGGACACACAACCAACGCATCCAGTCTGCAGGCAACTGAATTGATTTCAACCGTCTAAACTTGTAAATTTCTGTATTTCAAGTCTGTGATTGGCTAATCCTACTCCAATAGAATAGCTGCATTTAACTAAAGCTTTTTCTGGTTGTTGATTGGCTATTTTTAAACTGTCACTAAAATTACATTATTGTTGCTCCAAGAATCACAAGTAGTACTGTTAAACTTTCTTACTTATTATTGACTCAAGGTTACCTCATTGTTACCTCTTTGTTAGCAAAGTTTGACCTATTTCTCACAGCTCCTACATTATTAAATTACGTAATATGTTCACATAACATTATTGAACATGTTTACAATAATATAAGCATATGCAATGACTGTTACATACATTTCACAAATTATTACATACACATATTGGTTCAGGGCAGGCTGTTATTGAATTTATATATTATATAATTAGACTGAAATCATTTAAGTGTTAAAAATACTGTCTCACCTTTCAGGTGTGCTTCTAGGTTTCGTGGCGTATGGCGGTGCCGGACATATAGCGCGAATGCATGCTCTATGCAGAGTATTCACCGCTGACACCAGAGAGCTGCTTGATTTGTGTGTTGTTCATCGCCCTTTCTCGACGGATCCAGCAGTGGAACAGGTCTGCGAGCGGGACTTCCGCGTGTTTCTGTGGCCCGTCCGCTTACTGCCTGTAGCCTCCTGTGGTTCCCTCATCTCACCCCTTCCTCCTGGGGTGGTAGCAGCAATAGATCTGTGCAGGTCGCAGCGCGCGTCCCCCTCTGTTCTATCACCTATAGCTATATCTATACCTACATTTATTACTTTCTCTACTACGTATAATAAGTAGTGGAAGTATTGCATTCCACCCACAAATTCCATAGCGAAATTTCAACAGAAATGCATTTTTTGAGGTGCCCTGAATCAAAATAAAGCAGTTTTGGAAACATGTCCATGCGTGTGTCTGTCTGTCTGTGAACAGCTTAGCTCAAAAACGTATAGTCGGATATATGCCAAACTTGGTATTTGAATTTAGTATCTTCCAAGGAGCGACACGAAGATTTTTAAGAAAATCCCCATCCCAGGCTATCCTTTACATAGAACATTTTGGGATTATTTTTATTCTCTCAAAAATAGCTCTAACGATTTTGATTAAAATACCATATGTTTAAGATACTTTCATGGCAAATGAAATGTATATCATAAATTTTCTGTAAATGTCTCCAAAAGTCCTCTTTATTTTGAATGACTTTGGCATAACTGGCAAACCGTAAGAGATAGACAAAATCTTACTATACAAAAAATGTAGATCTCGTTAAAATGCACAATTTACGTCACATACTCACATACCATTTGTTTGAATTTTCCAATACTTATACTTTTTTCTCAAATGGGAATTCATTATTGGTTTTTTTATGTCTTGGACATGCAAATAGAATGAAATGCTCCACATAACCACCAGCTCTTAAAAGATTTGACTACAGCTTAAAGCCTACTATATTCCCCTTGGGCCTGCAAAAAAAAAGGAATAAAATAGTTTTTGCAAACGTTTATCTCGATTAACTTTAAGTATATGGAGAATAAGCGTTTGTAAAAATAGTTTATATAAGAGTAGAGAGGTTATGTAAGTGCAACACATCAGATATTTTTATATAGCTTCTACAATCTCTTCTTACGAAAGCTTATTCCTTTCTCTACTACATTCTTATAGGAACTATTGCATTTCACCCAAAAATTCAATATCGAGGATTCACATGAAATATGTTTTGAGGCCCCTTGAACCTCCTAAAGGTCCGTATGTATGTGTGTGGGTGTGAGTCTGGGTGTGGGTGCGGGCGTGGGCGCGTGCACCTGTGAACAGCATAGCTCAAAAACGAAAAGTCGGTTAAATAGGACTTGAACTTCAAGACCTTCCAATAATACTTCTTGAAGAAAATCCCCCTAACCCAAACTACCCTTTATCTAGAAAAATGTTTTATTTTCAATGTTCTGAAAAACCGCCCTAACGACTCTGATTAAAATACCATATCTTTAACATATTTGCTCGACTAGTAAACTATATATCTTGAATTTTCTGAAAATATTCTGGCAAGCTCTCTTCAGTCTAAATGTAGATAATATAGTTTGAATAACTGCTAAAACGTAAGAGACAAAACCTTACTATACAAAAAATGTAGATCTCGTAAAACAACACAATTTATGTCAATTCACTTTTGTGGCATTAAGTACGAATATTTCTGTAATATTGGATGTTATTATTTTGAATTTATTCTTTTAAGTGCTAAGTCGCCATTCGTTTGTTTCCATTTTCATGCAAAGAGAGCAATTAGGAAACCAGCTTATAGCGACCGACTTTCTAAAATTTGATTACCCCTTTAGCCTTCTGTATCCCCCAACTATAACGAAATGTGTAATGAAGCCATTTCTGCAAACCTTCGTATAATTAATTTGAAGTAGATAGAAGAAAATACGTTTTTAAAAATAATTTACAGGAGGGTGGGTAAAGTTATATGAACGTAATACCTGATTTTTTTCTTTTTTTAATTTTGAGTGAAGCACCTTTATATATGTAACATTTTGTCTGAAGTGAAGCGGTTTGGAAATTATGATTTTTTTTAAAATAAAGTTTCATAAGATTTCTAAAAATGCTACTTATGCAGTTTTTAAATTTTTTCTGGATGTTAATATTTAGAATTATTATTATGAGGGGACTAAAGATTTGTACTATAAATAAATGCACAAGGAGAACATACTCTATTATATTTTGCATCATTTTGAAATCATTACCAATTTTTTAAAATTGTGTGCACTTATTTTAACTTAGCTAAGTGGTAGTTGCCATGACCCATGAAAAAAATGTTTCACACTTGGTTGTTTGTATATTTTGGGAAAACTCTTTCCAAAGTTTTACTGTAATAACTTAATCACTTCATTGTAAGGAAGCTTTCAAGTTTTGGCAAATGACTAGCAATATAAAACCGAGGAGAATAAATTTAAAGTTGGAGAACTTGATACTGATCTATGATAAGAGGAATGTAAGTTGCTAAGTTTTGCAAAAGTGATAAAAACAGCTGTAAAAAGATTTCCAATTAAAAGGCAGAAACCAAAAGTCCAGTTGTTGACTCTTTATTGTCATTTTCATCAATAGGTTACGTTCATAAATTGTTGCTATGAAATGCTTATCCATGTATAACAGTCGTTGTGAAGTGGTTACCACGCTAGCCTCTGGTTCCCGAGGTCGCGCATTCAAACCCGGCGGAATACGATGGATTTTTTTCAGGCGTAAAAAGCCTTAGCATGGCTTCCAGTTCCGTTTAAAGGAACCTCATACCTTTTCAGCAAACTTATCGGTCATTTCACGCCCAAGGATCCTGCCTCTCTCCCGTGGCGCTATCTGTGGCCGATTGGCTACTCACCCGTCACCATGTGCGCCTACTGGCGGAATCAGTAACTGTAGAAGTTTACCTGATTATAGAAAACACTGTATGTATTAGAAATAATTGCCTTAACAGATCGTAAATTTTAAATACTTGGGTCGTGACGTAACTTTTGACGTCCAAAGAGACATAGATAAATAAATTGCAACAAATATGTGGAACCATAACAACTCTACAAAATAAACCAAGGAAGGAAACAAAATTGAAGTTCTACAAGACCATGGCGGTCCCTGTACTCTTGTATGGCAACGAATCGTAGATAATAAAAGAAAATGAGAAAATTAAAGTTCAGACAGCAGAAATTAGATTTTTACGGACTGGTGCTCTGGACTGAACTTAATATGAACTGAAACAATTAGAGAAGAACTGAGTGTTTATAAATTATATGATAAAAATGAAAGCAATTGGAAAGAGCACATGAACTGGATGAATGAAGAAAGTATACCACTTTAATTAACAGTTATAAAGAAAAAAGATACATCGGACGCCCCAGAAAAACTGGGAGTAAATGAAGAATGCGAGGTCGGAACAGACGAAATGCCTAATCCTTTGAAGTGAAGAAGAAGAAAAAGATAGAAAACATCACTAGGGTGTACCTATATACCAACAGCGTGACAGGAATCTAACCAACCATGTAAACTGAAACCAAAAATCGCACACAGTTGCCAATTTTTTATTTTATATTTCACATAAAAACCTTCGTTTTACCTGGTCTGCTTCTAGTACGCGTTGTCATTCTTCGTTCTTTTTACTATCCCTACTATCTACCTATAATAGGCAGAGGCAGTATTGTCTTCCATCCATAAATTCGATATCAGGATTTCATCGGAAATACACGTTTCGAGATTCTCCGAACCATAAAGAGTGCCAAGCGCTTGTTTGTTTGTATCTCTGTGTCTGTGTATCTCTGGAAAAGTCGGTTTAATATGAAATTTCATATTTTAATCAGACACTAAGATCACATGCGAAGAATTGCATCGCTCACTACGCGATTATACAGCTTTTCTTAGTTTTCTGTGCGCGTTGTTTGTAAGCTGAATCTGGAGCATATAATTACTGGTATCGTAAATATTCAATTACTTACGTTAATGTAGGTTCTCGTAGATGTTTCTCTTGCCGCGGCTTAGCTCTAGTGTGTATCACGGTCGAACAAGTATCTCTTCAACAGGGCGTAGTAGCGGAAGGAACTTGCATGAATATATGGTACACAGTTCAGAATAATAACACAGGTGGGTGGAATTAAACTTCTCATGGATTTATTTATA
The DNA here is from genome assembly GCA_030765065.1 of Deroplatys truncata. Classification (NCBI taxonomy): domain Eukaryota; kingdom Metazoa; phylum Arthropoda; class Insecta; order Mantodea; family Mantidae; genus Deroplatys; species Deroplatys truncata. Next base: position 100,940,662 of record CM060980.1, read on the forward strand.
ATGATTGTTTAAAGTTAGCACTCTCGCCGATAACACATGAACTATCTATTGGTGAAAGTTATACTCTGAGGCCTGTATTGCTGTTAACATTTAAAATTTCCTTAGTTCCCGTGTAGCTATTTTAATAAAAAAAATCTCCTGCTTACACAATTTACCTCGACGAACGTAGATATTCTTACTTAATCTGAGTATACTGTATTTGTTGTGAAGTTCACATTAATAACGCAGAAGTATAACACTACATAATCAACACACCACAAACCACGTCTTTACATCTTGACGGTAAACTAGCAACTCGTACGCGTGCGTAACCTATTCTCAACTACCACCTTACGAAAATATTTTAAATATGTTTGTTTAAATTTTATTAGTTGCCTTTTGTTCACGTTAAACATTTAAAACTCTACCATTCGTTGCCAGAAAACACATGACATACGTTCTAATTTCATTACGTTCTGTTGGGTGCTCTGTCTACAGGAAATTTCCAACAATCACCCTCGGCATTGCATACACAATATAATGAGGCAAAGCTAATGTATATTTCTCTACGTAACAGTTCTCTCTGCACCGAAATAACAACTCTCTTCACATTTTAAGGCACCATCAGTTTCCACCAAAAACACATTTACTTATACACTGTCACTTAAAATAATATTAGCAGACATATACATATAGAAACATATTCAGATCTTATTTAATATTATTGATATCTATATATTTTTAGAGTGGTTAATTATATATTAAATATAAAATTAATTGAAATTAACTAATGAGGTACCAAAAATAGTGCCTCCGATTTTCAAGAAAAATCTCCTTCCCAAACTACCATTGACATAGAGAAAATATGTTCGTTGTTTTTCATATTCTCAAAAGTTGGTCTAACGATTTTGATTAAAATGCCATTTTTAAGACAGATGCAAAGAAAAACATTGTGTATCTGAATTTTGTCTGAATTGCCTGAGAAGTCCTCTTCATTCAATAAGACATTTTCCCAACATACCAGTTTAAAATTTTACGATTTTACCTTTTACCATTTCCAATGCCAGAGATTTCACCAGAAATACATGCTTCTAGATAGTTAAAGGTTTCCAGCTTCTTATTATCTGTTCTTAATTTCTATTTGTGACAATGTGTATCCTAAATAGTTGAATTCCTTACTTAGTATTAATTTTCAATATTATGTAATATGAGCGTCGTAGAAAGTCATTACTTTGTTTTTACTAACGTATATCGTTACATTATATTATAGCACTATTTTTACTTTCTCTACTACGTATAGTAAGTAGGGGAAGCTTTGTATTCCACGCAAAAATTCGATACCAAGATTTCACCGGAAATATATGTTTTGAGGTCCCCTGAATCCAAAAAAAGCATTTTTGGAAACATGTCCGTGTGTGTGTGTGTGTGTCTGTGAACAGCATAACTCAGAAACGAACAGTCGGATAAACACCAAACTTGGTATTTAGGTTCAGTATCTTCCAGAGGTGCGACACAAAGGTTTTCAAGAAAATTCCCCCAACCACGATTACCCTTTACAAGGAACATTTTTCGAAAATTTTAATTTTTTCAAAAATGGCTCTAACAATTTTTATTAAAATATCATATGTTTAAGATATTTTCATGACAAATAAAATATATATCTTGAATTATCTGGGAATGTCTCCAAAAGTATTTTTCATTATGAACGGCTTTTGCATAACTGGTAAACCATAAGAGATAGATAAATTTTACTACACAAAAAATGTAGATCGCGTTAAAATACACAATTTATGCCATATACGTTTTTTTTTTGTTTAGTGAACCATTTTCGAGATATTGCTTGTTATTTCCTTCAATTTTCCAATACTTTTTCGCAAATTCGTGGTTCATTTTTTTATGTCCTGGACATGCAAAGAGAATGGAATGCGTCACATAGCAACCAGCTCTTAAAAGATTTGACTTTCGCTTAAATACTACCATATTCCTCTTGCATCTACAAGAAAATTAGCAATAAGAGTAACATCTCCATATCTTGATTAACATGAAGTATATGAAGAATAAGCGTTTGTAAAAATAGTTTGTACAAGAGTAGAGAAAGTCATGTGAGTATAACACATCAGATTTTTTAATTTTTGTTTGTGCAATTGATGTAAATAGGTAAAATTGCCTGAGGTTCTTCAGAAATATATCACAAATTGTCTTATTTCACTGTGTAGATTCCAAGATATTTTTGGCACACTTACACAATTATTACAGTGAGTAGTGAACTTTGGCGTTACAGCCATACCTTTATTATTGTACCATTTAGATATCCACGTTGATGTAGGTTACTTTTGGGAGGTGAGAAAGGCATGTACTTGTTATGCGCACAAGTTTTGTACCAAGATCTCCTATTCAAGGTATGTTCGACACATTTCAGTCTATTGTGTGTGCTCATTTTAGCAGACAATGAACAATAAAGACAATCATGATAGGAAGAAAATTGCAGTAAGTACGTTGTTAACCTAAAGGGTTAACGCTTTCTTCTCTTTTAGATTACGGGACCGGTGTGAAATCCCGAACAGCAAGATAGAGCGAAGCGTGCGTAGCCTTTTCCAGAACCAATATCATATTTACATATCATGACAGAAATTGGCAAACATTTTAACATTCACTTCATAGATAATTGGATTTCATAAATTATCAATAATTTATATTTTAAATTTAATAAATCGATTTTACCAGTAACCGCTGAAGATGGCAGGATTACTTTCCGTTTTTACCTTCTCTACGACGTACATAGTATGTAGAGAATGTATTGCAATCCACCCAAATATTCAATATCAGAATTTCACCGAAAATACATGTTTTGAGGCACCCCGAATCAAAAAAAACTTGATATTTAAATTCAGCGTCTTCCAAAGATGCAACATGACGGTTTTCAGGAAAATCCTCCACCTTCAAATACTTTTACATGGAAGCTTTTTCTAAGTTTTTGATATTATGAAAAATGGCTGTAACGATTTGATTAAAACACCAAATATTAAAGCCATATACATGACAAATAAAACATATCCTGAATTTTCTGGGAATAGCTTGAAGTCTTCTTCATTCTGAAGGAATTTTATATAATCTTGTATAACTGGTAATCGTTAAGCGATAGAGAAAATGTAAAACATACAAAAAATTCTCTTTAAAACACACAATTTATTTCAATTCACCTTTTGTGGCTTATTTCATCGCTCAGGCAGCCAATTAGAGGAAAGGTAGCATTTGAGATTACACTACAGAAATACAAAATCCCTAAATCCTAATAGAGAAGCATACATAGAAAATGCCTATGTGTGTGTCGCATGTCCCTAGCTGTCTGTTGGTGTATGAACAGTACATATTACTCAGTGTAGAGTTGAATAAATATCATACCTAAGTCTCACCAAAAAAGATTTTTAAGGGATTCCCTTCTCCTCAAAAACCCTAGACTGAAAATCACTCCTTAGATTTTATTTTGCCAAAAATTGTTCTAAAGATTTTGACTAAAATATAATATGTTGACAATTATGAATATATATGTACCCTGAATTTTCTGTAAATAACCACTACATTTTCTGAAGTTTTTATAACTGGGAAACTTTTACAAATATCAAAATGTGCTACAGGAAAACTAAAGAGTCATTAAACATACAATTTACATCAGATAAGGTTTTTCGTGTCATTCACCGCTTCCAAAATATTTACTCTTCTTCGTTTAAATGTTTTTATAGTCCAGGTTGTGTTCTATTACCCCTATGTTACTCACTGACTCTACCCAGAGTTTTGATTTCAAAACTACTCAGTGTAAATAACAATTTATTTAATTTAAACCAATTTAAGTTTTGAGGGCGAAATTTAAAACTAGAGTTAATTGAATTTAATATATATTTCAACCTTTCATTTCAGCTAGCTTCTCTTTCAAACTTCAAATATTTCTGCGTTTGTTATGTTTACTTTTGATAGAGTATTCAGTTGTTAGCATCTAAATTTCAACCAGTATATTTTTTCTCACTTCCTTTTGTTCTCTATTGTCTTAGGAGTTTTAATTAACGTTTTAGTTGAACAGGGCTGAGCAAAATAAAACTATAGATCATAGAACAATATTTAATATAATAGTTGAATGAATAGTTTTGCAACAGGCTGTCTAAGAAACAATGAAACACATTCTGAAGATTTAATTTAGTAAATGTAATTAATTGTACAAAAACTTTACTAAATAAATTCTTTTCCCAGACGGCTGTCTTATTCAATATTTGTTCAAATGTCAATAGGTTTATTGTAGAGGTTATAAATCTACCTAGCACGCGATCTTAATTAGACTAGGAACCAACAAAGGAAGATGAAACCTAAATTAAGAAAGAAAGAAAAACGTTGTTAGTTTTTTCAGCTTTTGTGAACTCCTGACAGTAGGATGGAGGAACAGATTTATTATTAATATTATAAAAATGACAAGAAAATGAACCGAAAATGTTTACTCCAAAGAGTATGGACACTGTGGATAGCGGGGTGAGGTAAAGGTAGGGCAAGTTTTCTCCTGGAATCGTTATGTTGCGTTGCAAGTACCAGGACGGATTGACAAGTCCATGACTTTGACGAGAGATAGCGTTCTAATCACAGGTTTCTTGTTTTAGCCAAGTCTTACATCTATTCTGGGTATGATCGAGACGTTTGTTGTTATTTGTTTCTTAGAACATTCTTGAGAGCGTCTAAAATAAGCAGAGGTGTATTGCTTCGTAGAAAATGTTGAAAAGTGAATTTCGTGTTCTGATAAAGCACTACTTTTTACGTGGTAACACGGTGAAGAAAACGGAAGAAAAACTGAACAAGTGTTATGAGGACTCTGCTCCATCACATGACATGGTTCACAAGTGGTTCATAGAATTTCGATGTGGCCGTTCGAGCACAAGAGATGACGTGCGCTCAGGATGGCCGGTGGAGGTCACAACAGCGAAATGGTGAACAAAGTTCACGATATTGTGTTGGAAGACCGACGAGTGAAAATACCTAAGATAGCTAAAACCGTAAACATCTCGATTGAATGGGTGTATAACATTCAGCACGAATTTTTGGGTATGAGAAAGCTGCCAACAAGATGGGTGCCGCGACTGCTCACAGTTGAGAACAAGTGGAGCCGTGTGACCATTTCATAGGGATGTTTGAACATGTTCCAGCGCAACCCAAATGAGTTTTTACGGCGTTATATCACGGTTGATGAAAGTTGGATCCATTACTATCAAGCTGAAACAAAACAACAATCAAAGCAGTAAATTTTCTTGGGCGAACCTACTCTAAAGAAAGCGAAAACCATTCCGTCGGCAGGAAAAATCATGGCAGCTGTCTTTTGGGATTTACAAGGGATGATAGACATTCACTACCTGGAAATAGGTAAAACGATCCCAGGTTCATATTATGTCGTAATGCTGGATCAGTTTCACAAGGAATTGTTAAAGAAACGACCCCATTGGTGAAGAAAAAGGCTCTCTTTCACCAGGGTAATGTACCCGCACACAAGTCAGCCATTGCCATCGCAAAAAATGTGAAATTGGGCTACGAACTGCTACCTCACTCACCCTACGTAGCTACCTCACTCACCCTATTCCCCAGATTTGTCTCCGAGCGACTTCTTCCTCTTCGCAAACCTGAAAAATTGACTCTCTGGGAAGAACACGTCCAGTGAACACATCAAGGCAGAAACCACCTCATATTTTGCAGACTTCGATAAATCACATTTTTTGGAAGGGTTAAAAAAATTGGCGAAACATTGGACAACTTGTATTGAATTGAAAGGATATTATGTTGAGAAATAAAATTGATTTTTTGGAAAAAATTGTTATTTTCTTTAAAAAGCCACAGCCGCTCTCGTATGTATATGATGCAAAACCTTGGAACCAACTCTGTTTCCCAAGTTTCAATTGAAAACAGCACCCCTAGAAAGCTTCTTGCCATTCGAATTTGATTGTGTTACTGAGCGCTTGCTGTATACATGCGAAAGGCGGTAACCCAAAATGCTGTTTTGGAATATATAAACATCAGCGTCACTAAAACTGATACATAACGGTTACTATTAAGGTGATGGGGTGAATTTATTTAACTTAAGATATGTGAGCAGTAATCATAAGTGTACAAAATGAGTTTGAAGTCCACTGACACACTTCAGGGGGCGATTTCTGACTGGAAATGGAGCACAAAAGTTATATCTCTCTGTGTCCGGAAATGCATGTTTTCCACTGTAGATAGCGCTGAAGACATCAAATAAAGAGCCTTGGTACACAGTTCATGGCCTGAATCCCATTCATGTCACAACAGATGTTCAAAGTGGCCTCCATGGAATCCAGTTCACGCGTTCACACGTCGCATAATTGGTTGCTCACGCGGTTGAATGTTCCGGGCTGTGTTCTATATCGTCACAGTCTACGTGGACACGCTGTTGAAGAGTCTCAACATCAGGAACAGGTTCACCGTACACAACGCTTTTCAGATGCACCCACAAGCAAAAATCCAGGAGGGTTAAGTCCGGTGGTCGAGCAGGCCATGCAACAGGGCCTCCACGTCCTATCAAACGTCTGGGGAAGATGAGGCGTCGGCGAACATTAATGCGGAACTGGGCTGGCGCTCCATTGTGCTGCAGCCAGGTTACCTGTCGTACTGCCAAAGGCACATTCTTTAACAGTGGGGGCAGTGTTTTTCAGGAAGTCCAGATACGTTTCTCCGTTCAGGCATTGTAAAAGAAGAACTGGTTCAAGTAGGCGACGCCAATAATACCTGCCCAAAAATTGATGCTGAACCACTGCTGATGAGACGCTTCAACCATTCCATGAGGATTTTCCGTAGCCCACAGGTGACGATATTGCTGCCATCTCTACCAAATGTCACTTCATCGGTGAAGAGGACTGAAGATAGAAACCCCATAATGGTGATGGCCTGTTGTACAAACCAGCGACAGAATCTTTCCCGTGGAGGAAAATCCGCCGATGATAATCTCTGTACACGTTGGAAGTGATAGGGATAATAGCGGTTGTCATGTAGAACACAGATAATCGTCCTTAGGCTTACACCATGTTGGCGGACCAATTGCCTGCAGCTTGTACCAGGGTTGTTCTCAATATCATGGAGAACATGCTCCTCCAAATCTGGTGTACGCAAAGTCTGCGGCTGCTCTGGACGTTCGTCTATCTCAAGGACCCATGCTCACACAAACGCTGAAAAATGGCTCCAAATGTTGTGTGATGTGTGTGGTACTGTTGTCAGGGTACGTGATTCGGTATATCCGTGCTGCCTCTCCACCGTTTCCACCTGCTTGGCCATACATAACACCATCTCGGCTTGTATCTGGAATGAATACCGGACCATTGTGCTTCTACGTTACTTAAATCACACTATCTGCAACACACAAAACGCACTTTTAAAGTTATTAGGAGTGTCGTCAGTGCCATCTACCGTGGAAGCTATGCATTTCCGGGCACAAGATGGTATAAACTTTTGTGCTCCATTTCCAGTCAGGAATCGCCCTCTGAAATTGGTCAATGGACTTAAAACTTATCCTGTATATATGCATGGTTAAAAGTGCCTTACAGATTTACACGCATATAGTGGCAGAGAAAAAGAGAGGGGAGCATCATCTTCCGAATAATTATGACTTTAGTACAAAAAATCTGATGAGTTACACTCACATGACTTTCTCTACTCTTGTAAAACTATTTTTACAAACGCTTATTGTCCATATCCTTCATGTTAATCGAGATATCGAGATGTTAATCTTATTGCTAATTTTCTTGTAGATGCAAGGGGAATTGCTAGGCTTTAAGCGATAGTCAAATATTTTAAGAGCTGGTTGCTATGTGGAGTATTCCATTCTCCTTGCATTACCAGGACAAAAAAAATGAATAACGAATTCCCATTTGAGAAAAATTATAAGAATTGGAAAATTTAAGGGAATAACAAGCAATATCTCGAAAATGGTTCACTCAAAAGAAATTGTTTATGACATAAATTGTGTATTTTAACACGATCTACATTTTTTTGTAGTAAAATTTTGTCTATCTCTTATGGTTTACCAGTTATGCAAAAGTCGTTCACAATGAAGAATACTTTTGGAGACATTCGCAGAAAATTCGAGATATAGAATTGATTTGCCATAAAAATGTCTTAAACTTATAGTATTTTATTCAAAATCATTAGAGCCATTTTTGAGAAAATTAAAATTTTCGAAAAATGTTCCATGTAAAGCGTAATCTGGGAGGGGGGATTTTCTTGAAAACCTTCGTGTCCCATCTCTGGATGATACTGAACCTAAATACCAAGTTTGGTGTTTATCCGACTATTCGTTTCTGAGTTATGCTGTTCACACACAGAGACACATACACGGATATGTTTCCAAAAATGCTTTATATGCATTCGGTGCACCCCAAAACATGTATTTCCTGTGAAATCCCAGTATCGAATTTTTGGGTGGAATGCAATACTTCCCCTACTTACTGTACATAGTAGGGAAAGTAAAAAGAAACCAAACGAACAAGGCAAGTAACAAGAGCATCGTTACGTGAACGCACTTGTCACGAATATTCATGAACGTACTTGTCTATTCTTTTGGAATGGATAGTTGGAACCTAGTATTTGGTGGAACCGTAATTGTCGGAACTGCTACCGAAGAATAACCATTTTTCATATCTCAGCGATAAAAACAGAAAGTGAACGACACGCTGTGATTATTATGAAGTCTAAGAGCGGTTAAGCTTTTGGAATTACCAGTTCATTAAAAATTAGTTAGTCCCAGGTGCAACACTGTGAGATGTTAATTTTGAAAGATTCATTCACGAAATACCCGTCGTAACTATAGGTACTTCTGTCGCACTTCTGTCGCTTGAATTCTCATAGATGTATTGCATCCGCAGATAACCCTTGGAGTATAATTTCCGTATCAATTGTCATTTTGTGGGTGTTGAAGATTACAAGGCGATATTAAAAGTCTTATCGAACTAATGATAAATTAACAAATTCAAGAAGTCAAATTAAAATTTTTACAGGATGTAGGTTCATGCTTTCCAAGTTCAGTGATCTACTTTTGTACACAATGCTGTTTATTTATAAAAACAGCATATATGTTTTATTATTGTTTATCACAATTAGTGTTAAAACAATCAACCATTTTATTAACATCAATATCATTAAGATGTGCCGTGGCCATATGGGCTTGAGCGTGGAGTTCTGTTTCCCGGCCACGGTATCCGAATGCGCTCGGTTTTTAAGTACCGGGTATAGGACCGTTGCCCACTCAGCATCGTGAGGAAAGTGAGGAGCTGCGATAGGCAGCAATCCCGTCTACAGAGGTCAACATTCTGGCTGGGGGATGCCTCCCGGTATCTGTTGGATGATTGCCCTCCTCTGCCATGCATATGCATATGTGGGCGTGAGACCGGCAGTCGGCTTGGCAGATCTAGGCCTTCATGGGCTGTAGTGCAACGGTATTATTGATGTTATTACTTAATATCGTTAAGATGCTGTTTTTATCATCCTAATATTTAATTTCTGAGACTCCGGGTCATTTATATCAGAATCTGTCACCTACAGAAAAAAATGCATATGGAGAAAAACTCAACCATATGGCTTCGACACACGGAACTTGCCATGTTTAGCAGTTATACCAATTTTGTAGAGAAATATTGTGCCTACAATGATAAAATGCGTATAAAATGGTCCTTTTTACCAATGTTCGCCATTTAATCTCCATTTAACGTCGAACAAATGGCCTTACTTACTATTGGAGTATTTACTGAGTGCTGTAGACCTTGTGAACTCCAAATAGTTTCGAAGGTCGTAAGGAGCACTCAGCTATTAAAGAAAAGTTACCCCTAAAGCTTCATGGATGCCTGCGTTTCTAACTTTAACCCCTATTGCCATTAAGGATAATGGGAACCAAAAAGAGTAACTGGACTGCGGCAGTGGGGCAGCAGCATAATCAATGTAAATTGGATGTAGCAAACAAATCCCTCTGGTTCATCCTTTACCCACTGCCCCACTTCTGTTTTACGTTGAAACTTCAGTAGAAATGATCAATTGACGATGGTCAGTTGTATCGCAGTATAGTTAATATGCATACGGGAACTTAAAGAATATAATTACAGATATAGGGAAACAAATAACAGAGAATTTATATTAAAAGGGGGAATAATTAGGAAAGAGAAACATGTGTAAATAGCAGAAACATTGCAAATAATATTGTATATAGGATGTAATATAAAATATTATAATCTTATGTATGGAACATTATAAAAGAAACTTTGGACAGGAAAAGGCGAGCAAGCAAATTAAAACAATTAGCAAATGAACTTAGCAGTACAGTTGGAAAAAGTGACAGTATGTGGGAGAGAGAAATTCTCCAATATGTCATTAGCAACACAGGGAGTTGGAAAAAGTAATAGATTGTGGGGAGAGAGGGCTGACGAGAGAAAGGGACAGAGATACATCGTAATTCCCAAATGTGCTATCAGAAGCGAGAGATAAATACGAGCGATTGAACTCTCCTACAACGTTACTAATCATAACACATATTAGAATTATTGGCGCAAATGTGCGCGTCAGGACATTTTCATCTAAAAAGGGGAACTTTGTCCAAGCAGCCCACATTGTGATTCATAATTTCTAAGCAGCGAATTGCTTTTGTTGCAACGGACCGATAATGGCATTATCTCGTAAGGGATTAGCTTACGGACCCATGTTTAGGCAACGGAATGATTATTACCCTTCAATTTTACTCCTGATCCCTACATTTTGGAACGTAACTTCTGAAACATTCTGTATAGCATGACGTTGTCAATACCACACATTAAAGGTTAAAAAACTGTTTTAATTATAAAACCAATAAAACGAAAATTCAGGAAAAACATCGAACACGTAAGATGTATTACCTTTCTTACTTTCTGCATATTAAAAATGAGAAATTTCTCTCCTTGAAATCTTTCTGTTAGATTTTTTCCCCCTTTCTTTTCAGTGCAGACGAATAATTTCTGGAGCCACTGTAGTACGAAATTGAACAGAAAGAAGGTAATAAGCGAGATGCCAGTCTCGCAGCACAATACTCATGCTCAAAGCAAAGGAACGCAACGCAAGGCATATAATACACATTGTAAAGTTTTTACAAAGTTTGTTATATTTAGGTAATTATTAGGAATCACAGCTCTGCTAGTGTTAGTGCATTAACTGCGGCTGCCCCCTCTTTGCCAATGCCCCTTCTGTCTTCTGTCACTTGCTCCCTCCGTCACTCTACACGGGTGGCCGAGGTCGTTAATGTACGGAATCGCGAGCAAGTGCTCCACGGTTGAAAGCCCGCTAGGACCGTTCTCCGTCAATGTGTTTTTATCCAGCTTTTCCTCAATCCTCATAATTGGCAAACTGGCGGGAGGTACCCTAAATTTAGACCTAGAAAATTTACCTCCCAAATTTACCTTCCCAATTATCATTTCATATACTATTAATTACCACCACCTATGGTGTTATATGTAGTTGGCACAGGCGTTAAATTGTGGCACAACACTGTAAATGCCAGAGTGATTGTAGTGTAAATTAGCATTATTGTATGACAATGATTTGAGATGTTTGTTAATTATAAGCATTGTTAGGAAATAAATTTACACGACCTCACTGAAACTGACAATAGGAGCGGATAACAATGAGTGAGGGGGTGAGTTGTTTATCAATTAGAAGAAACAAACAAATGACGTCAGATTAGCGCGCTTTTCTTTAGAAATGGAGGGAATATCTTTCCTAGAGCATATGTGTTCGTAATTTTGATTGGATATAAAAATAGATGGTAATGTTGGCGCGCTTTAATAACCAATAGGATTCTGTTATAATGTTTAGGCATATCGGGGTGAGGGAGTATAAATTATGAAGCCAGAGACGGGTAACGCAGTTTAACAGAATCATTCACGAAGTTCACGTCGCGCAGTTCTACAGAATCTATCGTAAATCTATCGTCGTAAAGTTAGTTAAAAGATGTGAAATACGCGAATTAATAATGTGCGGCAAATAATTGATTATAGTTACATTCGAAAATACAACAGTTTCAGTCGGGCGTGTATCAAGAGTAATTATGTGAAATGAATAAAGTGTGACGGCAATAAAAGTGTAAAAACAAATTCTTTTATCAGTGTTATATTTTAGTAACAACTCCTTTCCGTTTACACACCCTGTTCAAGAGATTTGCTCGACTGGGTAATAATAGCTAGCCGGAGGACAAAGAACTCAAAATTAAAAATAGTAAAACAATAACAGGCGCTCATCAAATAAGATAACACGAACGATACCGCGACAAAATGTTATTAAAAATGTCACCTCTCTCTCCCTTTTCTTTTCGCACATTCCCCTCCTCGCTCTTTTTCTGTGGACCGAAAGCGTGAAAAACGGAATCTTAAGGCTTTCGGAACCCTACTTTTTATCCACGGTAACCGGAAATAAGAATTTATCAAACAACTGGTAATTTGTTTTTCCAGAAGCGTTATCTATTTAGAAAGTTTCAATCGAATGCATGTTTTAGGAGTTTTACGACATTTTAGAAACTAAAATTAGACATTAGCCAGTGAGATACATTATTATCGTGCATTGTTTATTGTCGTTTTCTGTTTATCGGTAAAGTTCTAATCGCACAAACATAAGGAACAGGTAGACATACATCGTGTATTATTACAGTTCCTACTCAGATTTAATTTCTTCTTCTGCCTCATGGAATTAAGCCATTAGGCTTAATCAAGAGAATCTATCCATCTGGCTATTCGTCTTCCTGTGTTTCTGAAAGTTTTGCTTAATTTTAAGAAAAAAAGTCTTACAGATTTTATGAGCAGTTTTTAAAACATTGCATACATAGATATACATTACAAAGGGGGTTTAAGGAGTCGAAGTGGACGAAGGAAATAGAAGGGGGCGACTGAGAGTGAAACAGGGAGAGATAAAAATAGAGAAAGAAAGAAACATAGAAAGAAAAGAAGAGAAAGAAGTAAATCGTCGATAATGAGAGCGGAGGTGTGAGCTCTGCTGTAATTGGCTCATTCTCTCGAAATAGACATTTTAATGCAAATCAGGAGGATGCTAATCATAAAGAATAACCTTTAAAAGCCAGTGAACCCATCGAGATTTAGTTCTCCTACAGCACAATGCATTAGATAATATGCGTAATTGAACAAACAGACGAAGGTAATAATGCTCACTGATTCAAACACTCGCTCATGCAACAAAGCATAACATCGTTTCAATTAGTTAGCAGTGCTATGATTGAATCTCTCTTCCAATTGTTTATTTTATTCATGAAACGATGAACAATAATTCATTCCATGAGCTACGTTATGCTTTTCGCTATCCTTGCGAGTGCGTTTTAATGTGCTAATAAATATATGGTAAACAAAAAATGTGTTCCAGTTTTACCATGGGAAATGTTTCTAACAGTTGTGGGAACAGGCATTGTTATTTACTATCAACTCTTTGGATCAAAGCTTAAAAAGGATGCATAGAGGAATGTTCACGTGTTTTAAGCCTTGGAAAATAGAGAGCTTTTGATATAGCGTGTTTTCTGATACAGTATAGTCTTCCATAGTGATAGGACAATACCACTTTCTCTATACTCGATACTCATTTTATTAAAAGAAACTATAAGGATGTGTTTATTGAATTCTATTCTCATTAATAGTTTTCTACGTATAAATGCATGTGATCAATTTTGTATTGTGCTATAATTCCGAAATTGTTCCTGACGTTTTCCAATTGACAGTAACTGTTTAGCTTGATAATTCCACTGTTATATATCCCCTATTGTTAGTCAAGACTAATAATAATGGATTGTCTATCCATATTATGGAAAATAGTTGTGCAGTATACCTGTAAGCTACGTTCGTGACCCGAGTTTGACTTGCGTAGACAGAAACTAACATGGAAGGAAAGAACAAATATTTCCATGCGCTGTATTATCTCACGTCTAAAGTTCTGATTTGTTTCACAGATTTTGGTCACCGGATAGGTAAATGTAATGGCTGAGAGTGAGCCACAAGCCAGGCTATTGCAGAAACGTGATTTAGTGCGTCAGTTAAATCAGCTTGATTCACAACTCGGTTAACGCTTATGGTTAGGTAACATTAATATTATATGAGTACCTACCTCTACTCCTTTCCCCCATTGTTTTATGTGTTTTCATTTAGACACAAGGGTCTATAGAATATGCATTGATTCACCCAGAGGAAACGCAGTCAAGGTTTATCAAGAACTATGGTCCAGCAATTCTTTGGGGGGACTCGTGATAGGCAATAATGTGAAGTCTCACTCCTTTCATTCCTTATCTAGCATAAAGTTAAACGAAGAAACTTGCAATAATGGAAAGCTTAAACATTTAAAAGTTTCGAAGGTTTATCTTCGATACCACCGAGTATCAGGAGTATGAGGTATCGAGGTCCCATCCATCACCTTGATTCTACCACCATCATGGATGAGGTATCGTCGACACAATAAAATGGAATGTGTTACATTTACATGACTTTCTCTGTCCGCTATCGTTTATTTCTACGAAAGCTTATTCTTGCTTTCTCTACCACATATTAGCAGGTAAAGAAGGTATTTCATTCCACCCTAAAATTTGATATCATGGTTTCACCAGAAATACATGTTTTGAGACACCCTGAATCCAAAAACTATTTTTAGACAAATGTGCATGCGTGTGTGTGAACAGTATAATTAAAAAACAAAGTATTAGTACTTTCCAAACATTCGACACGACGATTTTCACTAAAATTCCCCCATCACAAACTATCCTTTACACGGAACATTTTTCGAAATGTCTTATTTTCTTAAAAATGCCTATTACGGTTTTGATTAAGATGCAATATTAAAGATATTTACATGAAAAATAAAATATATATCTTAAATTTTCTGGGAATAGTCTGTGAAGTCCACTTCATTCGGAAGGAATTTTGTATAATCTTATATAACGAGTAAAATTAAATGACAGACGAAACCTACTTCACAAGAAGCGTAGATATCTTTAAAACACGCAAGATGTAACTTTTTGGTGGCAACAGGCATTTCGAGATATCCGTTATTAATGGTTAGAATTGTTCAATACTTCGTCATTCTTTTCATGTCCCGTCGATATGCAGTTGTTTCTCGTGATTGCATGGAAACCGTATGTAATTTTAAGGCTACCATCCAGCGTACAGTTCTAACACATTTGACTATAGCAATTCCCTTTGTACCTATAACGAAAGTTCAATGCAGCTACTTCCGCAAAGGTTTATTTCGATTAAACTGAAGTAGACAGAAAAATAAACTTTTCGCAAGAATAATTAGTATACCCACTAACAAGCAATAGAGGGTAGAGGTACAGATAGTTGTGTGAATCTAACATCAGATTTTTCTATCTGGTTCGTGTTAATCGTAATAAACATTTCCAGAAAGTTTCATTACGCATTTTCTACTGAGTAAAAGGAAGATAAACAAAGCAGAATCGATAGTCAGGTGTACTGGTCTTGAAATGCCATACTCTTTTCATGACTTCGCAAGAAACAGTTGAATAGCGGCAGCACTTTAAAAATGACAAAAGTAGAGGAACATTGAAATGAATATTTGAGGCAGTATTTTTGTCCCTTAGCTGTTCTCGATTTAATTATATAATATAAAAATAATAGCCCGCCTATAAGCGATCAGTAATTGCTATAAAATGTATATTACAGCCATTATGTTATGCATAATTATTGTATATATGTGTAAAATATTATGTGAATGTATTTCTTAGTTTAGAAACGTACAGCTGTGAAGGTAGAAGCAAGCTTTTTGTAGCAAACAGTGTCATGAAGTAGAAATAAGAGGGTGGCTACAATAAGTTGTAACCTTGGTCATACAATAAGTTGGAAAGCTAAGGAAGGGTACCAACAGTCGATGGAAAAATACTAATGTAACGTCGAAAGTTTGTAAATAGCCACGTGGATGCAAAAAGCCAATGAAAGTCAAACCAACAGTGTTCTGCTAGAGTAGGCTTAGCCAATCAGAAAATAGAAACATTAAATTTAGGATTTTTAAGCTGTGGACGCTAAGAGGTAGGGAACCCAAGTCAGTTCAGTAGATGAAACTCAGTGTGTGCAGATGTGAAATATTAATGCAGTGCGAAGAAGATATGCTTTGACCTGCATAAAATGTAGTTAAGAACAGATAATTACTACAACCGTAAAATACATTTCATTATATATTCACAGAGATAAATTTGTGTGATTTATAATTTTTTAACACGAATAAAGAACCTAAGAAAATATCTGTAAACTGCAGTTCATTAGCACACATTTAGAACTTCATATCTTACAGCTCCATACGTAAATATTTCAGTAAGTTGTTATTATTTGATTTATTATTCAACTGCCTTCAAGAATCAATAAAGAAGTGAGAATTTAAAACTATAACTTGTGTGAAGTGTATGAAACTATTCTAAAGCCGAATCAACCTTGTTAAGAGATACGTACTCTACCAAATATATAACTGACGCAGCCGAGATATAATTTAAATTAAATCTTAATTAAGTAAAAATCACAAATCACTACATATAAACTTCATTACACACTACCGCATAGTAAGGATATCTCGGAGATGGCTGATACCATAGAAAATGTTATTTGAAATAAATTGTGTGTTTTGATGAGAGATACATTTTTATGTAGTAAGTTTTTGTCTAAAACTTATGGTTTAACAGAAAAAGTATACACAATTCCTGCCCAAGGAAAAGGTAAATTCCAGAATAATGAAAATGTTTCCATGTAAAGGGTAATTTGGATTGGGGGATTTTCTTGAAAACCTTAGAAGAAAGGTTTAGGTCACGTTAAGGTTTAAAAGGGATGTACTATCGAAGCGCTAAGCACCGCAATTGTTACTGATCCATTGTGCCCGCCTTTATTTCTTCTAGTCTCTCAGAATGCCTGCATCCTTTATAAAGGAAGCTAGTTTTCTTATTGGGACCAAACTAAGCTCATGTAATTGCACAAACCTTGGTTAAATACTTAATGGTTTGACTTGAAAGCGTCTCGCAATCACACAACAGATGACCTGCCGTTTTTATCTGCCTTTTTGCATCTCATGCAAGTTGAATAAACTTCTTTACCCATCTTGTATAAGTATTAAGTGACTCATGAGATAGCTGTATCATTCCAACCATCCAACGAATTAAACTATTCATAGAAAGCAGTTTAAGAAGTCCTGTCATTGTTTAAATCAGGGATTGCTAGTTCTGAGTAACTGTTTCTTGCAATGGACTCTCAGTATTCCTATATTTTCAGCAGTCCACTTACAGATATACCCTCGAACATATCCGTAGGTTACCTAATCCGAAAACGGGTTCCAGACTGACTGATGGAGTAGCTGATTCTTTTTTAGCCAAATCGTCTGCACTTTCATTGCCATGAATATTTGGCACCCGAAACAAGTGACCTGTTTCATCAAGGACTTTCGGCATCTCAGACACGTGTTGATTTGACTTCATTTGCTTATCTTTGGAAGATAATGAACATGGTATTTATCCGGCATTTCGTTTTTTAGTATACTGTTCTCTGTTTCTCTCTCATACACACAAACATATACACACATATAAATGTACCATTTTCTAAAAATACTTTTTTTTTAATTCAGGGGTTTTCAAATAACGTATTACCGGTGAAATCTTGACATCTAATTTTTGGGCGAATTGGCTCCACGGTAAGGTGTGAGGCTCGCATTCTGGAGCTCCCGAGTTCGATTCCAGTCGACTGCAAACCCTCTCTGTCTTGGGTTTTTCTTGTATTTCCTGGTCGACAGGCGAATGCTGAGGTGGTTTCTCATCTACCACGATTTCCTTTCCATCATTTCCTTTTCATTCCGTTTCCTTCTTATGTTTCAGATGTGCTTATAGGTTTCGAGGCGTATATGCATGCTCAAGGGAAAGAGTGCTCTACATGGACACTAGAGGGTTGCTTGGTGGACGGGTCGCCCATCGTCCTCTCTAGATATCTCCAGCAGAAGGACGGATCTTCGAACCTGGGACTGTTAGGGACTTCTGCGTGTCTCTGTTGCCTGTGTGCCTGCGGCCTGTAGCCCCTTGGTTCTTTCACTTCATTCCTTCCTCCTAGGGTGTGCTAGCCACCTATATACCTGCTATAGATAGGTAGCAAGAAAATAGAAATGAGTTATCCAGAATGCGGTTTGGAAAATTCTAAATTGGATTTAAATAACCTAAGCGACCAGGACTGTCAACTGTATTTTTTCCCCGAAAAGATGGACTTACACAGATCTGATACTTTTGAGGTTATGGTAATACGAAGCCTTACTTGTGTGTACAGGAAGTAGAGGCTAGTTAGCATAATAACCATTAAGCACACAGGACAACCGAAATTGCCAAATTGCTCTTCAAGAAGGGAACTAGCTCGAATTTTAGGTTAAACAGCCGTTAAGCAGCAGCTTAAACATTGCCTCTATGCAGCTAAACATCGTAACGTAACAGCTATATTAGGTTGATGTATAAATCCGTAGCATTTTTGTTTATCACAACATTGCGTTGCTAGGAATTGCAATGGTTTATTATCGCATAAGTTGTATTTCACTCGTAGATTCGTCTCAACTTGATTTTTATGACATCAGCAACGTCACACTGGCTATTCATTGAGCACATAGAGACACCTTTAATCGCTTGAGAAGCTGATTTCTTAAAGATAATTCTACAATTGAAGTTATATGTTTCTGGCCTTGCTGAAACGAATCGAAGTTCTTCCGATTTTTTTAAGATTGGGTTTGAATTCATTTACATTTTGTTGAAAGTTGCATCATTTGTAACTAAAGTCAGTATTTCCATATTCATTGAGTACTAATCTACTCAACAACGATAACACTAACATGCTGGGTTGAAAAGCACTTTATAATTCAACTTGTAATATGTATTCACATTAATTGCTTCGCGCAGTCTTCCGATCAGTTTGGCGTAGCAGTTAGATATTATATTTCTTCTATGATGCGGGAAATCAATTACACAGGTCAACATGGAGTTTTCTGCCTTGATTTTCACACTTTAACTGTATTTAATTTGTTCTCCTGAATTAAAAACCGTTATTATGTTGTCATGTAATGTTTCTTATAAATTGTTAAATTATAGAATGTTTTCAAAACTTAAAAAATAGAATTATATATTTAAAAGTAAAAAATCACTAATCCAATCCCTTTTGTATTTATTGTTTACTGCAAATGACAAAACTGCTATTAAAGATAAACGTTATAAGAAAATATGACTCCTGAAGGGGAAACTTGGATTGCCTTCTATATATGTAGTTTATACAAGTGATCCTATAAATATGTAAAATATAAACGCTTTTTCATTTAATATTCTTTCATTTTGTATAGCCGACTTTAACTATTCTCTACTCTTTTGTGAAAAATGCAATTCGCATAACACTACACAATTTTTTTTAAGCTCCATTTATATCACGCCTTTAATTGCATTAGTCTTATCGGTGGCCTTTCCTTTGGAACTGATTGCCTATTGGCAATGACGTTAACTTGTATAACTCTTGTCTTTGGGTTTCTTGACTTTGGTTTTTTAATCATTAGATCATACACACATTCACACTCTCATTCATACTTCCAAACTCTGGGGAGGATAAGAAATAATCTTGGCTAAAGAAAAATTCCCACCCCCCAGCCGGGAATCGAACCCGGGACCCCTAGCACAATTGGCAGGTGCTCTACCGACTGAGCTACGGGTCCAGCCTTAGTGCGCAATTTCTTTTTTAAAAACAAGCCGCCAACAGTTGATAAAGTGCCACTTCCAGAGAGCGAATAATGTAAGTTATTGTATACCTGTTCTTTTCTTTTTCGCTCGCTTCTTTCGGAATTAACTACACCCATTTATTTTGTTATAACTCTCAATCTTATCACCTTTAACCCCTAACAGAATATGCTAGTCACCGTTTAAGTTGTCGGTTTAAGGACTCGGTTTTGTTTTCTTCTTCTTCCGCTATGTGCCGCGTCTACATGCCACATGGTCGTGGACAGTATATCTGGCACGAATGGCGGAAGGAACACATTATAACGGTGCTCTGGTCACCTGGGTTTTGTTTAGCCGCGGATCACCTTAAGAGTGAATACAGTGTACCTAGTCATATTTTCATGGACTGCTCTTAAACTAAGGTATTATGTTGGAAGTTTTAGTTCTAGGTTTAAGGAAAGCTACTCGTTGTATCATATCATTCTGATTACTTTTATTACCGAGCTTAAAACATATAGAGATGTTCTTAGCAATGTATGTTGCTACCTTGAAATTGTGTAGCATCTACCAAAACGCAGCTTCGGACTTTAAAAGACCGTCGTTAAACGAGAAAACAAAGAGAATACCAAAACGAGATCCAAAAGAGATCGCTGCAATAAGAGAAAGAACGGAGATATAGCTTTTAACCCTTGTGGCATGTCTGTGACGTCATAATACGGAGCTTTAACTTACGACCAAAGACATCAATTGTTTAACGACACGTTATCTACACGTTACAGTTTTGTATCCGTAAGCAGTCAAATCACCTAGCTGATAACACCACATTCTTTGGAAGTTTATGACCTTCAGTGTTATTCCTTTATTTTTCATGTAAATTTATCCTGACCCACATTTCATAGTATTTAATCATTGAGGAGCAACCATAATTATTGCTGTCCCAACTGGAATTAAAATTTTCAATTGACTTGAAACAATATATGGTTTAAAATTAGTTTACAGTTAAGAGAATTAAAATACGAAGTGTTGATGATTTAATAGCTTGGATTAAAACATATTTTAGAATAATTTCTGTCGAAAAAATACTTTTGTTGGAAGAAAGTAAAGGAGAGTAAATTAAACGTAAGCTTTTAATTATTATTACTTCGAAAAACAGTAATATCCACTTCTCTATTCACACTTCCAGACTCTGTGGAAGGCACAGAATTGTTCTAACCAAAGAATAATTCGCACATATCAGTTAAAATTTAAAGTTAGGATCTCGGGTTAAGAAGTCATCACGCTATCCACTCCACCGCAGACTCGATTATTGCTGATTGCTGTAACTAGGGTTACCAAGAGGGGACAGCATCAGGTGGTGGAATAGATTTCATGCGTAGTATTTGCTCGCATTATCAGCTCAGCACATCGTAGTAGTGCACAAACAACACAATGTGGAATTTCAGGTTTTAGTGGAGGATAGTTTGTTTTCAGGTACAGCAGGACATTAGCATTTGCTGGTAAGGGGAGGGGGGATCTGTTCTTTTCATACCTTAACTAGTAGTCAGTCAAGTTGGAGGAGGTTACTTTCATTGTAACTCACGCAGAGAAATTTGATTTTCTTTCCGTTGCTGACATGGAAGTCACAATAGTAGAGGAGGGGAAGTCGTGCACTTTAAATAGGCAGGTCAACGAGGAAAATCTACCTATTAGAGAAATGTCAGTAGCATCAAGACAACGCGTGTCCACAAGCGAGATGAGACAACTTGAGGTTTTCTCGCACTCTCTTTTCTCAAATGGATGACAACCAAAGGTGTAATGAGTAGAAATAAACAATGCAAGGTTTTGAAAGAAGTGTCGCATACCTGTGCACCGGATGTTGCTGCGAACGATGTCAGAAGCACAAATCTGATGCAAGAAGAGAGCCAGAGGAGACATTACTCCAATATCTACTATTTACACGGAAGAAATGAGTCTGTTATTTAACCGTGAATATGAACTGGTAGCTGAAATGCCTTGCCAAAATGTTTGAAAAATTAACTTTCACTAATTTTCGAGGCATCACAAGGTGTTTCGCAATACCATTGATATACAAGGTGCGGCAATAAGAAAACGAATTCATGCTCTAACACTTCAATCAGTCAATGCTGTCACCTTCAATGCAGTTCCCTTCCCGGTTCCTATAACGTTCCATGCAAATTTTCCAATGTTGCTGCAGGTCATTTTATGTTACGCTGTTCAACAGTTGCGATGCTTTCACTGCATCCACGGACTCGAACCTCCTTTGATGCGGACATGACTTTCAGGAAGAGAAAAGGGCGCACGGTGCTAGGTCTAATGAATATGGTGGATGTTCCATCATTAGAACGTTATTCTCCACCAAATAGCCCTTCACAGATAGCGTTGTGGGTTGGAATATTTCCTGGTGCAGGATCCAAGAGGCATTTTTCCACAAGTCTGGTCTCCTCCGTCGCACACTTTCACAGAGGAACTTCAAAACATTTTATAACAAATCTGATCGGCAATTTGGCCTGCAGGCACCCAATCAATATAGATAACTTCTCGGATATTGAAAAGAAAGAAGAAGAAGAAAAATAAAACAATCATCATTGCTTTGAGTTTTGATTTGTCAAACATACATTTGCTCTATCTTCTTCCTGAGGAATTGGTCAATGCATGCATTGTCGGTTAGTCTCTGTATAATAGTGGGAAACCCAAGTTTCGTTGCATGTAATTACATTTTTTTTAATAAATCAGGATTATTTTAAATTTTTTCAAGCAACAATTTACTCGATGTTCCTTTTGTGCGGGTGTGAGGATTTTTGGCACCATCGCGCCTTTTACATGCCGATCGCCATACAAAATCTGTTTAACACTATCGTTATTGATGTTAGTAAGTTCAGCAACTGCTTGAATGCTCAATCGGCGGTCTCCTCGAATAATGTTAGCGACTTTCTTTATAATCTCTTCAGTTTTGTAGTGGAAGGACGGTCCGATTTTGGATCGTCGATTACGTCTTCCCTATTCTCCTTAAACTACTCGAAAACTTGTGAACGAGATAAATGCTGATCACCATAAACTTCTGTCAACATTTGTAAGTTTTTGTGTCAGATTTTCCGAATTTTGTGAGGAATTTTATATTAACAGTGGTTCTACTTTAGTACTCAGCATTATTCCGAAGGAGCTCAGACACAGAATCCGCTTCAAACACTGGTCACGGCCAGACTAATTGTTGCACGTGAGTGAACCTTCGTCTGACAGAGAGGAACGTGGTGGAAATGAGTAAAAAATGAGGTTTGGTTTCTTCATTACCACATCTAAATATACCAATTATTATAAAGCCAAGCCAAAATGGGTGACTCTCGTTTGCATTGCGCGATGCACCGGCTCTTTGTCTCATCCCACATTCACAGTAAGCCAATATAAGGCATGTCAATAGCACAGGCTGTAGGCCTATCGCCAAATATAAACAACTTAAAGAATGAAGGTAGCGACAATATACGGTGCCATCAGATAAAGCACCAACGCTGTTAGCGGCATTGGGTCGCAATCATGCGCCGTTTCCCTCCCGATCCTCCAGTCCCCACTATTGCACCGCTTCCCTCATACTCATACATCAGGGTCCACTACATGATCGTAAGGTCGGTGCTGTGAGTGCGGCCAGAACAATTGCCCTAATTTCTTTCACGAAACAATTAATGCTACACGGTACCAAGCCTTAATTTTCGAGCAGTTTTTTCCTCGATTGACAGATGAGCGAATGCACGGCATATTTCAACAAGACAGGGCTACAGCTCATACAGCTCGGACTTCTTTGGATACAAGTCTTTGCTGACAGAGTGAGTGTAGAGCTGTGGCCTGCTCGATCCCTAGACCTCACGACGTGCGATTTTTTGCTTGTGGGATAATTTAAAAGACAAAATGTATAACCAAAATCACCAAATATTACAAAAACGGCAAAATAATATGCGGGAAGAAATAACCAACATGTTCCAAGAAGAGTTGCATTATGTGAATCATAATCTGGTAAGACGTGCAATGCCTGTCTTTGAGTACAAGTAGAATGTTTCCAACATCATATTTGTAGTGTTAAGCAATGTAAAAGACATTTAATTTTGTAATTTGTGAAATAATGATGCTACTAGTTGGCCTTGTCCGTTTATCGTATTTGTTTCGATGCATATGAGGTTCGCGCGGGGATGATGTGTCGGCAGGCAAGTAGCGCGCGCCCGCGACCCAGGTGTCGCTAGCAGCGCTGCCGCTTAATCTGATGACTCTGTACTAGTGGGCAACAACATGAATGCGCTTGTGTTTTGTAGACAATCACGGCTAGGGACCGGAGAGGAGTGAGGGGTAAGGCAATAGGGAAATGTAGAATCGCACAATGAAAACACTATATGTACAACCCTCAGCCTCGCTATTAAATGCAACTCCGAACCGCGGATGTTTTCTGACTGTCCTGATGCCCCGACCACTTGTTTCGTAACCGTTTAGTTCCTCTTCCCACCACATGCACTTGCATCGTGGCCGACTAGTACTTTCTAAGTCAGTTTCAAACTTTCCCAGCTTGTGGCCCCATTTCGTAATCTCTGCAGACACCGTGCGCCTACCTTACAAATAAACTCAAATATTTGAGAATAATTGTGAATAAGTGAAAGGACTTAAATTTACAGTAGCACGATGCTCGATTTGAAAAAAAAACTACAGTTCATTTGCCACAACTAAAACCTTGACTGAAGTAAATTAAAATATTTATGTCCACAAATATCAAAATAAATCTGCTGCTTCGAATAAAAAAACATAAGTTTGAAGACAAGATCTACCCTTCGTGTAATTTCTTCTCAATCACTTGCCTACCTATAGTGAATAAGAAGTATTGTATTCCACGTCAAGTGTTGATATAGAGATTTCTCGAAAATACGCGTTTTGAGGTCCCTTGAATAAAAAGCACTGTGTATGTGCACGCGCGCGGGCGTGTCTGTATGTATGAACAGCACAGTTCAAAAACAAAATATCGGATACATACCAAACTTGGCATTTAAATTCCGTATCCTTGAAGAATGTGATGCGAAGCGTTTCGAGAAAATCCCGACAACAGACTACCATTTACGTAGAAATTTTTTTCGTTATCTCAAAAATGCTTAAATTATTTTGGTTAAAATAACATTTGTTCAACATATTTGCATGAAAAACAAAATATCTATGTCATGGGTTTTCTACGAACATTCTGTGAAGTCCTCATCATTCTGAATTAATTTTCAATGTATAAACTGTAAAGCGTAAGACATAAAAACTGTATATCACGTTAAAATATACAATTTATGTCAAGCTTTTGTAGCCTTAACCATTTCTGATATACTCTTTATTATTTGTTTGATTTGTCAGATATGTTATACTTTCTTCAACTGCTAAGTCGCTATTGCGTCTTTTCTTCTCCTGGCCATGCAAGGAGAACAGATTTTTATAGCCATCACATAGCTTTTAAAATATTTAAGTATTGCCTCAGCTCTAGTGCCGACAACGAAATGTGTAATAAAATCACTTCTGGCTGGCTCAGTCGGTAGAGCACATGCCTGATGTGCTAGGGGGTGAGAATTCTTCTCCAGCCAAGATTATTCCCTATCCTCCACAGAGTCTGGAAGTGGAATGTCTGTGTGACCTAACCTATAAAACCCAAAGAAATACCAGAAATCCAATGACAACTACGAGGTTAAGTCAATAAATATCCGTACATAGTTTTTCAATTTATAATAATAATAATAATAATAATAATAATAATAATAATAATAATAATAATAATAATAATGGAAAGTTACAATTACCTCATTTTAACGCAGTCCCTTGGTTCTCAATGCACATGGTCCATTGTTTTTGTCGTCCTCTGTGGACTAGTGGTACAGTGCTAGCCTCTAGTTCCCAAGTCGCTGGTTCAAATCCGGCGTAAAAATCCTTAGCATGGCTTCCTTCGAAAGGGAAGTAAAGCCGGCACGTAAAAGAACCTCAAGCCTGATAAAGAGGCCTCTGAGCAAAATTATCGGTCTTTCACGCCCATTAAGGAATGGAGCGCTAAGAACCATAGTAGTTAAAGAGCGTCCATAAATAAAACTCAATTTAATTTCAGAGGCTTTTTGATGCCCTCAGAAATACAAGTTTTTCGGTTGAGCAGCAAGCCCCATGTATGTACCGTTGCTTCACTTCTTGGTTGTGATGTCTTAAGGAATTTTAAGTGGACCAAAATATATGTGGTTTGTCACTTCTTCGACAGTGAATCTTGGGTTTTCTGAATCAGGTTACATACTTGCTCATTGTTGGCGTCACTCGTGGATATGGATGAGCGTCCTGCTCCTTCCTCGTCCTTTCACAGTTGTCCGATCTTTTTTGAACTTTTCAATCCATTCGTACACATTTCGCCGGGGTAAAACGTTGCCCCCATATTGTGCGAAAAATCTTCGATGAATTTTGGCTCCTGGTACACCTTTAGACGACGATAAACGGATAACCACGTTTTTCTTTGGTGCAAATGGTGAGGAATGCAGCAATGCTTATTATGCAACAATGCAACACTCACTGGAGTGATAACGGTCAGACATTTCACAAGCGAAGAAAATGTAACATGTCGACGTGCGCGCGCACAAACCTACAACAAATTAAAAATAGTGTGCGGTACTTATTGACTTACCCTTCTGTACACAAGTTAACACCATTGCCAATAAGCAATATGTTCCAAAGGTAAAAGCCGCCAATATGACCATTGCAGTTAAAGACGGCCTACAAATATTTATATCCATTGAGATGGCGTAGACAGAAGAATAAGCAGAATAAAAAAAAATAATAGTATGTACAAGAGAGGATAGGGAAAAGCATTTGAATGTAGCACATAATATTTTAAGATATATCTTGTGATACAAAAGAAACTCTTGACTCTCTTAATGTAAATTAAAGTTCATTTGATCCAATACGGCTTTACCAAAAATATCTCAACAATCCTCCATCATATCTAAAAACTCGGATACGGAGAGCTTCCAATTATTCCAAAAGTAACATTTTAAGCTACGGAGAACCACGATTTTTTGCTCCTAGCTTTCTTTTCAGGACTGTAAAGGTGCATCCGTGATTCATCCATAGACAGGAACTCGCTGTAGATTTCTCATTACTTCAACCAGTGAACTAGTGAAATGTTATCTGTTTCGCTTGTGATTCTGATTAATGCTGTTGGGACACCAAATCAGAAAAAAAAGTTTTTCTCAAAGACAATTATCTGTTTTGGCTTGCGGTCTGAATTTCCACGTAATGTAACATCCGTGACTAACCATTACCACCTCATGAGCAGTGTCATCCATTTCGTCATTCTGGATGACCAGAAAGAGCTGAATATTATTTTATTTTTCTTTCTTTCTTGTCGTTTCAGAGACTATTTTATAGACAGAATTTGAAGCAATAAAGAAAGAAAAATATTTAGTTGCATGTTCTTACATATGTCAGGGATTATAGTTGTAAAAGTGAAAAAACTAAGGTTTATAAAACATGAAATAATATGTCGAAAATATACCAAAATATGAATATAAAGATCTGAGCACATGAACTAAATTTTACATACTACAAATCCTAAAACTCTTCATTTCTTACCCTACCAGCCTTGGCTTGAATATGAAATGTCATACTTTGGCTGTCTCTAGTGGTAATCCATTTGTCTTTTCTTTTAAGTACAGAAAAATAGAATTCACAGAGATTTTGGTTTTAAAGGAACATTTTCTGTTTGTATTTAGTTCATATTTTCTCTTCTACTTCACTAAAATTAAAAAGAAAAGAAAAATTGAACTCAACCCAAAAAAACTTCGAAAATGAGATTTCACCGAAAGTATACGTTAAAAACCGCTCCGAATCCCTCCCCCCCCAAAAAACCAAAAGCATAATTTAAATTGACCCTAATTGTGGGTTCCCATTTAAAAAAATCAAATTGACCCTAAAATGACCATCATAACGTCCTCCAAACAAAACACGACTAATGGCATTTACTTTTCCCCATAATATCAAGCAACTTTTATTAAAGACATTAATTTATTTCTACAATGCTTAGTTTTGGAGATAGTGTACAGTCTCAACTTAACTGGTATACGCTGTATTTTAGCACCTAACCCGTTAACATGCATTCATTGCTATCCCAATACCCATTAAATATCCAAAAACTCGAAATAAACCATACCCTCTTAACTTAAACAAAACTGTTGCTAAAATTATGGAACTTTAAACAGGAGCGTCTGCATGTGTTTTAGGTAATCACAAAAGGAGGGAAAATAATAATTAATTATTGGCCTACATATTTAGCCCGTGTGATTATTCGTAAAATAAAACTCCACAGTCTTAAAACAGAATCCTGTTTCTTGTAAATTCTGACGGAGAAAAATTATAGCTACTTATAAAAGCAATTTCGATACAGCATTTAAATAGGTTTCGTGAACATAATCGATACGACAAGAAAAGGTTAATATGTTTTCCAGGTAGCCACTTTGTGAATCACTTTAAGGAAAACTCAAGAGCGAAGTTTGATTTCACAAGTATATTTTGGCATCTCAACCGTTATCTGTATCCGGTTTATCCAAACCACTGCATGGTCCAAGGTTCACAAATAGCTCCAAAAGACTTAATTAGTCAACAGGACAAATCATGGACTTACAAAAGAACAAAAGAAATTAGATCCGTGGCGCCTTTCAACTCGCGGCTGTGGCATAACAAAGGTGAAGTCGGGCTGGCGCCGATTAACAACTCATGTACTGAGATTCCTGTGGTTTCCCTTGAACCACGTGACAAGAGACTGTATGTTCACTCACTTGGTCATCGCTTGTATCAGAAAAAATTAATCGCGGCTGATCCTGAATACCTCCATCAGTGAAAATATGTTGTAAGCATGTTTGCCGGGCCGTTTTACATCCCTTATTGAAATAATCAGATTTAAAATTAAATTAAAGGAATTTTTGCTGTAATTTCTTGAAGAATACAAATTTTTACTTTCTCTATCACATACTTAATAAATAGAAGTATTGTACTCCATCAAAATTGGAGATGGACACTTTACAGTAAATACATGCTTTTTGTGGTTCGCTTAATTTAAAAAAGCTTTTTTAGAAAAAAAAGAAAGAAACAAAAAAAAGTCCTGTGTGTATGAACAAAACAGCATGGCTCAAAAACGAACGTCGAATGACTTCTAAACTTCGCATTGAAGTCTGTTATCCTTAAAGCATGCAATGCGAAGATTTTCAGAAATGATTCACATTCCTACCTGCCCTTTGATATTTTTTTTTATTTGCATAAAAATGACTAAGTTTTGATTAAAATATGATCTTGTTCATTTCTGTGTAAACTATGTCTGACCCGAAAAGTCATACTTGACCATCGAACGCTTCTTTTCAAACCCAAAAGTGCATTTTCGCGATCAGCGTGAAATCTTGTGTTCCTTTGTGTGCAGAATGTGATTTAGGAGGAGGAAGTGTATATATACTCTTTTGAAGTATGCCTCCGTGTCTCTACTGGTTAGAATTCCAGTTCCATAATTCAAAAGTTCTACTTCAAATCTGAGGAAAAATTAAGTAAATATAGAGGAGATATTAAATAGCGTTTTTAATATTAGAATAGATTCTAAAAATATTCTGTAGTGAAACAACTTGTAAAAGTCTTGTTTTTGATACTGATATGGTTTTCTTAAAAGTTAGAATTTCGCAGGTATCCTTTATATAATTATTATTATTATTATTATTATTATTATTATTATTATTATTATTACTGTTATATACATGTTTGTATATCCATGTTTGTAGCTATCTGGACATAAGTTTGTCCATGGGTTCTCGGTGTAACCTCTAAAATAACTAAAGCGATTTTCAAATTTTATTAGTAGATATATTTTATGCAATAAACCCCCATACATAGAAAGAACAAAAAAAAAAACACTAGGTAAGAAATTCCCTCAATTTCGGATATTAAACTGTCCAGTGTGAATGAAATTTTTTTGAAAATATACCAGAAATATGCTGATAGAAGACAGCATTTCCAACGTCTCTTATGATAAGGTGTGTAGATGCTTGTTATCATTGTAACTGTAACTTTGAGAAAGTGACGCGGTTGCGCGGATATTATTACTGTTTCGGTGGGAGTTCGAACTGCGGCGGCTGGCTAGCGAGCCGCCTTGCAGTGGCCTCAATGTGAAGGAAAACCTCTGTTTGATATTTTCCACGTGATCAGCCAACCAACTTCTGGTCCACTGTTCAGAGTAGCACTATCATAATGCAAAACTCACAAGTTCAAATCTATCGAAAATGTTAAGCAAAGCTAAGGAAAGATTAACTAACTTTTTTTGTTACTTGAACGGTTCTTAAAACTATTCTATACTGAAATATTAAAATGTATAATTTTTAATATCAATTTAATCTCTAAATAAAGTAGAATTTCGGGTGTACCTTTATTATTATTATTATTATTATTATTATTATTATTATTATTATTATTATTATTATTATTATTATAGGGTGCGTCCGTGGTTTTGAGAATGTGAATCTATATATTTATATTAGTGTACGTTTCCGTATAAGTATATAGAAATATGTGCACTAAAGGATGCTCTCTTATCCATTTTGTAGCTCCTTGTATGAATGTTATGATCCATATTTTGTAAAAGAGAGAAAAAAGTAAGGTGAAGTAAAAGGTATATTGAAATAGCTTTCAAGAGAATTTTAAAAGTTTAAAAATTTAGTGAATAATTATAGTAAGTTTACCTGATTATATTTGGAGATAAATTCTAAAGTACTAGGTACTTTTTTCACTGAAAATGCATTTTCTCCTATGCATCAGTATGCACAGAAGGGTTGGTCGGTACACTCATGACAACAAACACACTACGTGTCGGACAGCTCTATCCATTGTCGTGCTAGAAACGAACACGTCTTCCTTATACATCTAAGAATAACCTTTGAAATTCTTTAAATTCTGATTGAATTATGTATAATTCTGTATGATTAGGACACTGTAAGAGACACACAAAAACTCAGTACTAAGAAAGTGTAGAACTCATTGAAACACACAATTTGTGTTGACAAACTTATTGTATACCGGTGGCCGTTTACGAAATGTTCCATGCTGAACCTTTATGTGCACCCAAATATAAGTGCGTCTGGCGAAATACGCTTCAAAGTTTACATTCAGCTTTATTTTCTTTCTTTTCTTTCGCTAAAGCGACGACTCCTATTTCAAAATTTATTGCCCTATTCCTCTGGTTAAACGTTTGAAAGCTTTTTACTTTCTCTACTACGTATAGTAAGTAGGGGAAGTATTGTATTCCACCCAAAAATTCCATACCGAGATTTCATCGGAAATATATGTTTTGAAGACCCTGAATCCAAAAAAAGCACTTTTGGAAACATGTCCGTGTGTGTGTGTGTGTGTGTGTGTGTCTTTGAACAGCATATCTCAGAAACGAACAGTCGGATAAACACCCAACTTGGTATTTAGGTTCAGTATCTTCCAGAGATGTGACACGAAGATTTTCAAGAAAATCCCCCCACCCCAGATTACTCTTTACACGGAACATTTTTCGAAAATTTTAATTTTCTCAAAAATGGCTCTAACGATTTTGATTAAAATATCATACATTTAAAGCTAGTTTAATGACAAATGAAATGTATATCTCGAATTTTCTGGGAATGTCTCCAAAAGAGTTCTTCATTGTGAACGACGTTTGCATAACCGGTAAACCATAAGAGATAGACAAAATTTTACTACACAAAAAATGTAGACCGCGTTAAAATACATACAAAATTTATGTCATATGCATTTTTTTCTTTGTTGAGTGCACCATTTTCAAGATTATTGCTTGTTATTCCCTTAAATTTTCCAATACTTATACTTTTTCTCAAATGGGAATTCGTTATTCATTTTTTTGCCCTGGTAATGCAAAGAGAATGAAATACTGCACATAGCAACCAGCTCTTAAAATATTTGACTATCGCTTGAAGCCTACCAATTCCCCTTGCATCTACAAGAAAATTAGCAATAAGATTAACATCTCGATATCTCGATTAACATGAAGCATATAGAGAATAAGCGTTTGTAAAAATAGTTTGTACAAAAGTAGGTAAAGTCATGTGAGTGTAACACATAAGATTTTTTGGCATTATGAAGGTAAATAAGTACAAGTTAAAATGAAACCAGACTTGGAGCTATAAACTACCAGACAAGTTACACATGGTAAGGAAAGATGACATCAATTACTTTCCTCCCTAAAGAGGAAAGTAATTGAAACAAAATACTATGAATTGGACATACTGGAATAACCTACTCATATACTTTCACCAAAGACAACCTACCTAGTTGTGAAGTCTGCAACACACACCACAACACACCCACAACACTGAATGAATACTCCATCAAAATTCAAGCAAGCTCTGTTCTTCCTCAGAAGTATAAAACTTGATTTGAAACTCTAATGTACAAACTTGTTAACAACACCTTTTTAATTCCGTGTAAGTTAAAATTGTGCTTGTAATGTGAATTGAATTGTTCAATTGTTACAATAATTGATTTATTGTATAGTCGCAGTATGACCAAGCTGTCAAACCGACTTTAAATAAATAAATAAGAATGAATTATTTCTAGGTTAACATGTATCGTGAATAACTTACGTTTTTTATGAGCACCATATATAAAAACACGTGAGCGTAACATATCAGCTTTTTACCTTCTCTATTACATACCTATAGTAAATACCTATAGTATTGCATTCCTTCCAAAAATTGGTTACAGATATTTCGTCAAAAATAATGTTATGAGGCCCCCTGAACCAAAAAAGGCAGTTTAAAAAGTGTATGTGTATAGCATAACTCAAAAATGAAAAATTGATTAAATACCAAACAACAAAATCCTCCCACTCCAAACTACCTTTTACAAAAATGACTGTAGCGATTTTGTTTAAAATGTTATATGTTTAAGGTATTTTCATTATAAGTGAAATATATATATTGAATTTTCTGGGTCCTCTGAAGTCCTCTTCATTCTGAACTACTTTTGCATAATCGGTAAACCGTAAGACAGAGATAAAATCTTAATGCACAAAAAAGTAGATCTCGTTAAAGCACACAGTTTATGTCAAATCGATCTTCTTGTGGCGTTAACCATTTCCGAGATGTTCTTTGTTATTGGTTTTAATTCTCAAATACTTATACTTTCCTCAAGTGGAAAATTGCCATTCTTGATTTCCATGCAAAGAGAATGGAATTTCAAAGCCATTACATAGCGATCAACTCTTAAAACATTTGACTGTCGCTTAAGCCTACTGTATTCCCCTAATCCATTGTACCTGCAAATAAATATATAATGAAAGCATTTCTGCAAATGTTTATCTCGATTAACATGAAGTAGATAGAATACCTAATGGCAGTTTGTTGAAGAATGGGTAGAGAAAGTGATGTGAACGCAGCACATCAGAACTTTATATTTGGTATTACCTTCAACAACAAACAGATACTCGCATAGCATATGGACACATTTATATACTTTTCTGAAGGGTCTTTTCTCAGGCCTCTTGTGTAATTTTCCGTTAACCATTACGTAATATATAATTATTTGATTATCCTGCTCACAGCGCATGATTCACTGCTGCGTTATTATATCCATAATATCTTAAAAGCAGGAAATCATCTTAATCTCCTATTATTAGACAATTTTCTACTACATTATAATCCTCCATGACTGTAAAAGGGTATTACTTTCATTATTATGAGCCCGAATTATCCAGGATACCTAGGCGATTGCTTTCTTTTCGGTGGGAAATGGATTCTCTTTCTATAATTAATTTGTTTAATTCAAAACATCCTTGTGGTCACTAGTGAATTGAAAGAGTGAACTGAGCATTTGTAACCAGGTTACATTTTTTTAAATACTTTTGATCGCTACGTTAATATCACTTGTCCTAAACTAGCTAACTTACCCGGCGTAAACCTGGAATGTCGATTTAATTAACCTCCCCGCGTATTCTTCATAACATTTTTGCGTAAGATCTAGAATACTTTTGTGGTGAATCTCCCCTTTAACCCTTGTAACTTTAATTTCCAAACTTTCCCGTGATAATCAAATAACGGACGAAACTGACCAGATATTCATGGAGATGTGTATAAAATATCGGTGGATGTTATGTTTATGGTTTGCTTAACTTCTCCCAGACAGTCTTTCAAGTTCTGGTAATGGTGTATAGTACATGTCTTTAATCGGAAAAAAAACTATCCGAATGGTCGAGTATTGTTAGATAAATCAGTAGATAAACGATAATGCCAGGTAAATCACATACCTCTACAATTTTCAAATAATACAGAAACACTTGAATTCAACAGTCGACGAAATGGGGGCGAAAATGCTGAATAGGCGGAATTCTTCACTCCCAGGTTGACAGGATAGACGTTTAGTAAATGTTATAGCCTGCAACCATTAAGAAAGAACAATTTTCTTTCATTAATTATAAACATCGTTTGAGTACGCTGGGCACAATTTTCTCTCTTTATGCGATTATTTAGCATATACTATTAATGAACTTGATTGCAAGATGCAGAGAAAATAGGACAACACCTTTTTATGCATGGGGTATGAAGATGTTTTGGAATCCAGAAATTTCATTACAAAAATAATTTGAATAAAACTTACTCAGATGTTTTGATGCTAAGTACTTCACACATGGCAGTGCGTGAATAAAATACGACTTAAAGAAATATGTTTTGCATACAGATATTGTAATGGGACACAATATGCCCAATAGAATACAATATTGAAATAATAGAATGACTAAGGATGTAAAATGATATTGAGGAATAGCTTTACTGTAAAAATAACTTGTACCATAGAATGTAATTAATGTAAAAACAAGCGTGTAAGGAACAGTAATTAGTAACTACCAGGGCAGGCGAGCAACAGGGATAACGTTTAAGCACATATACGCTAATGTACACAGGGTTTAGGCAAAGTCACAGAAAATTGAGAGAGAGGTCCGAGATTAGAGCGAGACAGAGATAGTGGTCCAATTCCTGAAAGTCAATGGAGATAGAAAAAGAGAAAGAGAAAGGAGTGTTGTAAAGTGAGACATCGATAGTGAGTTTTACCAGAGAAGTCAAAGGGAAGCGTGACTACTAAAATTGGATACATTTTATTCTCATGGCATACTAAGTAGATAACCAATGAGAATAGCTGTTGCATACAAAGGCGCAAATTCTAGCGTCATGGTCGGAAGGTATAAAAAAAGTGAAGAAGCCCCAAGTTACACACTGTATGATTTTACTCTCGGGATGTAACACATGTGACTCAGGCGGAAGATTTTGTGCATGTATGTGGGTGGGAAAATATCGTGCGCTGCGGTTAAATAGGCCCACGTAAACAATTCACAGTAGGGGGAAATTTTGCAACATTTTGTGTTAAGCATGGAAAAGTTGCTAGCTGACTCAATGGACATTATATGATGAATAAATTAAGCTGTTTAAGGGGAAGTCAGTTTATTATTTGCCTTCACCTACATAAAATCTGAGAAATATCAAGTTAGCTAGTTAGGATAGGAATTTCTCCTCAGGTCTACGACAAGCAGTGCGGCAGAGATCTTCAAGGAACTTCGGAGAGCCGAGACAACATCTACGTGAGACAGCATGAGCATATGCCCCGCTACAATGTGGTACTAAAAGTTTATTCCAACAAGAGTTCACTGTAGTTTGAGCATGCACTTTAAAGACATGGAGTGATTCCAAAAAATCTATGTCCACATACTGCATTCGAGGGTTCCAACAAATCTCTGACTGCATTCCTACACTGCATTCAAGCGTTCCAACAATCCCCTGAATTGCGTCTCCATAATACATTCAAGGATTTCAACAAACCCCTTACCACGTTACTTGACGTTGGTAAGGAGTGTAACCATAGGCATCTCCAGTGACTAGATACGCTATGATGTAACACAAAGTTTTATAGAGCTTTTTTCTCATAACTAAATATTTTATTTCGATTCTCGAAGGAGTGGACCAGACGGACAATTTTTATGTGATCGGTGCACATTTCTCAGAAACTAAGAACTTTTTACACATAATCAGTTTTACTACACATGTGAAAAACATGATTTCATTAGTTCTTTTTTTTTTACTTTTACTTTTTCGCATACTATAGCTAAGGACTTGAAGGACTTCTTGCCACAAAAAAATAGAACGTATGCTTATCTTTGAAAGATTATGAATTAAATAAAGCTTTTGTAGGAAAGTTGTTTGTTTAAAAAGAGCTGTATCTAGTGGTATTTATTTGGCCATTTGTCATTGGTACGAAAAGCCGGATGAGTGCATCACATCAGATTATTTACAGGTACATTTGCCTTAAAGGAAAATAAGTGGGCGAATGCGTTCACTAATTGGAAAAAGTTCGCCTTCGCCGATATAAACGAAGCAATGATTCTTCGACCACCCAGGGCATTTATGCTAACATCGCATTTAGGATTGTTTCTTGAGAATAACCATCTTAGAATTTCTTGCAAAGTAAGACATAATCAAAGCTTACAAGACTGTGTAAAACAAAAGAATGAACTTTCAAACCCGCTTCTTTATATATATATATATATATATATATATATATATATATATATAATTCTGAGGCAATATACTCGTACAACTCATTATACAACTTAAGGTGCTCATTGCTGAGCTACACTTTACAATTTGGAGTCCTTAATGCTGAGCTACACTTTACAACTTAGTGCCCTCAATGCTGAGCTACACTTTACAACTTAGGGTCCTCAGTGCTGAGCTACACTTTATAACTTAAGGCCCTCAGTGCTGAGCTACACTTTATAACTTAAGGTCCTCAGTGCTGAGCTACACTTTACAACTTAGTGCCCTCAATGCTGAGCTACACTTTACAACTTAGGGTCCTCAGTGCTGAGCTACACTTTATAACTTAAGGTCCTCAGTGCTGAGCTACACTTTACAACTTGGGGTCCTTAATGCTGAGCTACACTTTACAATTTGGGGTCCTTAATGATGAGCTACACTTTACAACTTAGTGTCCTCAATGCTGAGCTATACTTTACAACTTAAGGTCCTCAGTGCTGAGCTACACTTTACAACTTGGGGTCCTCAATGCTGATCTACACTATACAACTTAGGATCCTCAGTGCTTACGACTTTCTGTGCACACTATCTTTATTTTTATTCTTAAAAAAGATTATTACTTTGTCTTTTACTTACCTATAATAAGTAGAATGACAGCTATTGTATTCCACCCAGAAATTCGATACCGAGATTTCATGAGAAATACACGTTTTGAAACTTCCTGAATAAGTAAAAATGATTTTTAGAGAAAGGTCCGCGCGCGTGCGCGCGTGTGTGTGTTAATGTGTGTGAGAACAGGATGACTCAAAAACGAGGTCTGTTAAGTACCAAACTTGGTATTTAAGTTCAGCATATTCCAAGATTTTTTTTCAAAAATGGCCCTAACAATTTTGATTAAAATACCATTTGTTTAAGATATTTTTCTGACAAACGAAATGTATATCTTAAATTTTCCGGGAATAGCATCTGAAGTCTTCATTCTGAGTGACTTTTGCATAAGTGGTAAACTGTAAGAGACAGATAAAATCTTACTCCACAAAAAATGTAGATCTCATTAAAGAACACAATTTATGTCAAACAATTTTTTTGGAGTTAACCATTTCTGAGATATTCTTTATTAATGGCTTGAATTTTTAAATTCTAATACTTATTAGTTTCTCTACAATGTACATAATAGGTTGAGAAGGTATTGTATTCCACCCAAAAATTCAATACCGAGATTTCCCTGGAAATACATATTTTGAGACAACTGAATCAAAACAAAAAATATTTTTAGAAAAAGGTCCGTGTGTGTCTGTGAATATCATAACACAAAAACGAAAAGTCGGATAAACACCAAACTGGGTATTCTAGTTCAGACCTTCCAAAGGTGCGACACACAGATTAAGAAAATCCCGCATCCCAAACTACCCTTTACATGAATCATTTTACAAAATTTGTTATCTTCTAAAAATGGCTCTAACGATTTTTATTTAAATACCTTATATTAAAGATATTTACATAATAAATAGAAGTATATCTTGAATTTTCTGGGAATAGCTTTGAAATCCTCTTCATTCTGAAGGAAATTTGTATGATCGTGTATAACTTGTAAACCTTACGCAATAGACGCAAACGCACTGCCCAAAAATGTAGAGCTCTTTAAAACATGCAATTTATTTCAAATAACTCTTTTTGTGGCATCAGCCGTTTCCGAGATTCCGTTATTAAAGGTTTCAGTTGTTCAATTCTTTGTAATTCTTTCAGACTCCTATCGAAATTCTATTGTTTCTCGCGGTAGCATGGAAGGAGTATGGAATTTTAAAGCCAATACTGCTATTCCCTTTGCATTTATAACGAAATGTTTAATGTAGCCACTTCTGCAAGGTTTGTCTCAATTATAATGAAGTAGATAGGGGTATAAGCTTTCGTAAGTATAGAAATGATAGAGAAACTCATGTGAATCTAACGTATCAGATGTTTTAGTTATGCTGTTCCCAAAAACACACAATTTTTTTCTAAAAATGTTTTGTTTTATTTATTCAGGAGTCCTCCGAATATGAATCTGGATGTCGAATTTTTGGATGAAATGCAATATTTCCCATACCATAGGTAAGTAACAGAGAAAGTAAGCATTGTAATTTTCTGTAAAAGGTATAAGCTGATGCAGAATGAGCTGCGGACAGATGTCTGTGAAATGTGTTGTGCAGCATCCCTAGCCATCTCCCTCGGTGATCACAAGTATGATATGCAAGGTTTAGGGAGGGTTTTGAAACGTGAGGGGGAAATCATGCAGCCAGAGTTGCACGTGCATTGCCCATCATGATGCGCCAGAACAGACGGTCATTCAGACCGCACTGATAGACTGTACACTCCTGCCCACAATAATAACAATAATGCTCTTCATGTCGTTATTTGCGGATTACTGCCATACATGGTAAGGTTTAGCTGTTAATTATCTGGTGTTTACTGACACAGTTTTTAACCGAACGTTTAATCGATTCAAACTGGCTGCAGTGACATTACGTGTGGCCGTGTTAGCGGAATGCAGTGGGATTGTTACTGGTTCCACCTGTTCGCTGCCCGCCTTAACCACAATGTTGCCAACATCGGAACACTCCCAAAGAAAGAAAACTTTATGTAGGATGAACAGAAAGTATGCAACACTGTTCATAAATTTGAATTGGGATTTTATTACGTAACTCTGCTTACGTTTACCCTACTAAATAGTATATTTAAAACTTCCAACATATAGAGAAAAATTTCTTATGCGTCAAATTTACATAACTTTCTCTACCCATTCTTCAACAACTATTTTTAAAAAATATTATTCTTTTACCTACTTTATGTAATTCGAGATAAACAATCACAGGGATGGTTTTATTACATGTTTCCTTGTGGGTACAATGGGAATAATAATAATAATAATAATAATAATAATAATAATAATAATAATAAAGGAAAAGGGCGCTGGTAAAGCGCAGTGATTTCGTCTCCGACTCTCGTACTCCTGGGTTCGACTCACGGTTCTGGGGTGGCGATTTTAAGTCGGCCATATCCGTGCCTTCACTTCCGACTTTCTCATGTGAAATATTCCGAAGCCCCAACTTGATTCGGAGTCCACGATAAAAGCTGTAGGTCATCTCATTCTATCGTCATCCTCATCATCCTGCCATAGGAGGTAACGGACTCCACCTTAGAAATGGGTCCAGCCATCTCTTGGTAGAATGATGTAGTCCCCTAAGAGTAGCGTTGGAAACGACGATAATAATGGGAACACAATAGGCTTAAGCGATAGTCAATTTTTTTAAGAACGGCTCACTATGTGATGTTTTGAAATTCCGTTTTCTTTGTACGATCACAAGAAAAAACTCGATAAACGTTTTTGCAGTTGAAAAAGTATAAAGTATTTGACAATTCAAACCTATAATAAAAATATTTCGGAAATGGATAACGGCGCAAAAATTTTATCTAACATAAACTGTGTGGTTTAACGAGATCTACAACTTTTGTGTGATAAGTTTTTGTCTATTTCTTACAATTTGTCTTAAAAAATTCACTCCGGATGAAGATGCGTTTACAGGCTATTCCAAGAAAATTCAAGATATACATTTTGTGCTATAAATATTTTGAAGTTATGGTATTTTAATAAAAATCTTTAGAAAAAATGAAAAACAACGAAAACTATTTCATGTAAAGGCTAGTTAGGATGGAAATTATCTTGAAAATCTTCCTGTTGCATCCTTGGAGGACGCTGAACGTGAATACCAAGTTTGGTATTTAACGAACTTTTCATTTTTGAGTTATGTTGTTTTATAGACACACGGACACACACACACACACACACACACACACACACACACACACACGTACACAGACCTTTTCTAAAACTGCTTTCTTTATTCAGGAACTTCAAAACGTGTATTTTCGGTGTAATCTCGGTATACAATTTTTGGGTGGAATGCAATACTTCCTCTGCTTATTATTGATAAGTAGTAGACATAGTGAAACTATGGTTTGCTTATAAAAAGTACGTAATCATAATACTTAAGAAGTTTCATGAGTGTATCTCTTCTCTAAGTCTTCTTCTTCTTCTTCTTCTTCTTCCAATGCAAGTATTGTAAGAACTGCTGTCTCCATCTATATTTAGGCCGTCCTATATCCTGTCTTCCTGTTGGGTTATAAAATATGCTTGCAACGACAGACGATGCGGGGGCATTCTTTGTGCATGTTGATGGCATCTCTTCTGGTAATGTATCACTTCTTACAACATACACACTTCTACCTGAAGTTCCCT
Source organism: Deroplatys truncata (assembly GCA_030765065.1). Lineage (NCBI taxonomy): Eukaryota > Metazoa > Arthropoda > Insecta > Mantodea > Mantidae > Deroplatys > Deroplatys truncata. The sequence goes on from CM060980.1 coordinate 100,981,250, forward strand.
GATTTCCGGACTATCATTTTGGCCTCCAATGCTCACACCGAATATCGGTCTCAAGAATCTCATTACGTCTACTTCGGTACATCCTTTATCGCTTTCTCTTAACACCCACGTCTCGCTTCCATCCAGCAAAGACGGTTATGAGGCAACATTATATAGTCTTAATGGGATTTATGTATTTGTTGGTTTCCATATATCGTGTAATGCATAACTTTATGTATTATATTTTTGTAGATTACTTTCTAAGTCTATATCTGAAAGTATTAGCTTGCTCTATTATATTATTTATGACTATTTTAGCTCTAATACACCTTTGCCTTCCACAACCATTACTTATGTTTTTGGAATAGATATTCTCATACTGTAATTTTGCAGAATTGTATTTAATTGTGTCGCACTATCTTGAAGATAAAATTTACACTCCTGAACAAATCCTACAATATAAATTTGAAACGTAAATTAATGAGTATATGAACATGTGTTATACCAGCTCTGTTATTGGCGGCTCCAAACGCGAAGTTAAAAAAACAGTTGCAAGCGATAGATATCTGCCAAAGGAAAATGGAAAGGCAAATCTTGGGTATAACAATCGGAAATAGAATGTGGAACCAAGAAATAAGGAAGAGGACAGGGCAACCATAGGAAGCTACCTAAAATAGAAATGGGCAGGACACGTTATGAGACAACACTCTAATGGATGGACACAAGTGACTTTTTGAGACTCCACAACTGGTCAGAGGAATATCGGCTGCAAAGAAACCGCTGGGCAGACGAACTGAGGAGGGAGGACCTTCGACAGTAAATGGGCCACGATAGCCAAAAAAGAGACAAACTTGGGAAAAATCTAGTAGACAGCCAATAGGATAAACTAGGTTGATTTTGTCACTTGAAAGCGGCCCTTGCCCAAAAGGGATGTACATAGACTACGTGATCATAAGTATCCGAACACCTGGCTGAAAATGACGTACAAGTTGTGGCGCCCTCCATCGGTAATGCTGAAAGTCTATATGATGTTGGCCCACCCTTAGCCTTGATGACAGCGTTCACTCTCGCACGCATACTTTCAATCAGGTGCTGGAAAGTTTCTTGGGGAATGGCAGCCCATTCTTCACGGAGTGCGGAACTGAGGAGAGGTATCGATGTAGGTCGGTGAGGCCTGGCACGAAGTCTGCGTTCCAAACCATCCCAAAGGTGTTCTATAGGATTCAAGTCAGGACTCTGTGTAGGCCAGTGCATTACAGGGATGTTATTGTGGTGTAACCACTCCGCCACAGCCCGTGCAGTATGAACAGGTGCTCGATCGTGTTGAAAGATGCAATCGCCATCCCCGAATTGCTCTTAAACAATGGGAAGCAAGAAGGTGCTTAAAATATCAATGTAGGTCTGCGCTGTGATCGTGCCACGCAAAACAACAAGGAGTGCAAGCCCCCTCCAGGAAAAATACGACCACGCCATAACACCACCACCTACGAATTTCGTTCACTATTGGCACTACACACGCTGGCAGATGACGTTCACCGGGCATTCGCCATACTCACACCCTGCCATCGGATCGCCACATTGTGTACCGTGATTCGTCACTCCATACAACGTTTTGCTACTGTTCAATCGTGTAATGTTGACGCTGCTTACACCAAGCGAGGCGTCGTTTGGCATTTTCCTGCGTGATGTGCGACTTATGAGCTGCCGCTCGACCATGGAATACAAGGTTTCTCACCTCACGCTTGTCATATTACTTGGAGTGGATCGTGATGCAGTTTGGAATTCCTGTGTGATGGTCTGGATAGATGTCTGCCTATTACTCTTTACGACCCTCTTCAAATGTCGGCGGTCTCTGTCAGTCAACAGACGAGGTCGGCCTGTACGCTTTTGTGCTGTATATGTCCCTTCACGTTTCCACTTCACTATCACATCAGAAACAGTGGACCTAGGGATGTTTAGGAGTGTGGAAATCTCGCGTACAGACTTCTGACACAAGTGACCCAATCACCTGACCACGTGAGTCCGTGAGTTCCACGGAACATCCCATTCTGCTGTTTCACGATGTCTAATGACTACTGAGATCGCTGATAATGAGCACCAGGCAGTAGGTGGCAGCACAATGCACCCGAGATGAAAAACGTATGTTTGTGGGGTGTCCGGATACTATTGATCAGATAGTGTATATAGACTAATTAAAATATATGTGCGTTATCTGATATATGTGTGTGTTCCATGTTTTCGTATGTTACTTGTAATTAAACATTTATTGCTTAAATTGATATCGTTCTTAAGGAACAAAACTCCTGATTAATGTAACGTGGATAGAAGACACTTTTTGTATGTGAATATTGAGACTTTGTCCAATTGCCTGTATCACTTCACTAAGTTTTCACTGTCACTTCACTTGTGTGATGTAGTTTAATTTTGCCTATCATTTCACTTTTTCTTCGTGACGTAGCTGCGTAATGAAATACGCGCAATGCAGTTTCCTCTTCGGAAGATTAACTTGCTGGAGAATCGAACACAAGACGTCTCTAATCTCTCGCAGTAGCAGCACTCACTGCACGCCACAACAGTCTGTAGTTAAAAGCTCATTTGCAGAACTGCACTTGATGTCACGTCAGAAACGCACTCACCAATTCACTAACTTGCTCATTCGCGAATACTCTCGCTTATAATATAGACGCTGGAATTTTTCACAGAGTTCTAGAATTTTCGGAAGGCGAAGAGAAAGAAACTTCCAGAAGTTTCTGGTTCTCTCTCGATACCGATTCTGGTGTTTACGCCGGCCGAGAGTGCTACGCCTTATCTCACCGTATCTCTTCAAACGGCTAGTCGGCGCCATCCAATTGATAGCTCGAGCCATAGCAGCGTCATAGTATTGTATATTAAAATAATAATTTTAGGAAAATGTTCTTGGATGTGTGAGTGTGTGTTTTTCCGTATTTGTTTGCCTATCTGTGAACGGTTAACTCAAAATAGAAAATTGATCGAATAACATATTTCATTCGCAACAATTTAAGGATGCAAGGCGAAAGTTTACAAGAAAGTCCCTTCACAACCATCCAACAAACTTAATAAACGTAAGTGTATATTTGTGCACTACTGGTCGTGCACTTTTGCTGTTATTAATTCTCACATAAGATGGAGATAACACTTATGAGCGGCGGATCGAAAACGAGATCACGGCTAGACTCAATACAGAGTAAGAGAACCCCCCCTCAATGGCTTCTCCATTTAAAGCGCCAAAGTAAAGTAGAAAATATTTTAAGCAGAGTATCATATACGAAGCTGGGCTTCATACAATACTCAAGCTTGATTCTTCACAAATTGTGAAGGAAGCACTAGCACTCGTGACGTAAATAAGAACACTAAAATATAGCTTCAAACACAATCACCTCTTGAACAATCAATAATCTGCGTAATTTCATCTCATAACGAAGTTATACATTTAATAATTACAGAATAATAATAAAAATTTGCAATAAACTAAGACATGGTTAAAACTCGTTAAAACTAATAAAACAAATCGTGCCTTTGGCTCCGCATACAAATTAAAACGCAAAGAAATATGTATACCCGGTCTGAAAAGCTTAATAGCAACGGACAAACCCAAGCAACGACACATTAGATCCCAGGTTACCTCTGTAACAAAAGTTTCCTAAGCTATTAAACTTAATGACTCACCAAAGGCACTGTCGGAAACCAACTCAATTGTGAGAAGGAAAGAAAGCCCAGTAACCACCCGACCCCGCGAACCTAGCGTGGCAGGTGCCACGAAAGGAGCGTGAAGAATACGCCAAAACCTCGCGACGGGAAATACCTAAACTATTCGCGAGACGAAGCAACAAAATAAAATAATTACCGTGAGATTAGCACAGATTTCAATGAAATCTGCATGTTATGCCAATATCAAAAATACGTTATTGTAATTAAAACTGTTACAGCTATTTTTGATAAATGAAAAATGACAATTTTTGCATGTAAGTGGCTGTCTCCTGTGGAAGGATCTTCTTGAACATTTTCATTTTGAATGCTTAAATGCTGTCTGACTCAAGTAAAAATTCAGTATTTAACAGATTTTTAGTTTTACACACATTCACCGATTTTGTTATTCTGATTCGGATGACCTCAAAGTGTACATTTCCGTTGAAATCTACATATAGAATTTTTGGAATGAACGTAAATACTTCGTTTAGCTTAGATACCCTAAGCGTCAGGGCAAGAAAAAAGTGTAACTGTTGAAAACCCAACTTTTGATGAAATATTTTAAGCAAAAGGAAAAAGTACTCTTAAACAATTAATACTTCCAAATTTTAGTGAATTACACCGAATTGTGAAATACTAGAAATGAAATAAACACATGCACAATGCTATAAGGTGAAGTCAGTACTGAGTTATTTCACGGAAATGAAATGTGAAAGAAAGAAAGAGAGAGAGAGAGATGGAGAGGGGAAGAAGAAAGGAAGAGCCAAATAAAGTGTGTAAACATTTGAAAGATTAAACAGAATGAAATATCTAAAGAAACGAAGATGATATCAGGAAAAAATGTGTAGAGCAAACACTGGGAGCAGTTTGTAAACGGAATTCACTATAGAAAAATAACTAAAAGCAAGACACTATTTACACTTTTGTTTCGTTCTACTGCTTAAGCTACAGATAAATAACATTTTTTAGTACCAGTATTACGATTACCTGTTGCTCATAGAACACCGCGATTCCTTGTTTATTGTTTAATAGTTCTAAGCCATGCCAGGTACTGTAACTCAATTGTCACTTTTACATAACTTTTTGAGGCTCGGATTAAAGACGACAGTATCTCACTTCCGCAGTACTCTGAACACTCAGTCAAACGTTCGTAACACCGCACTGTTTGCGCGCTTTAATTGCTTTGCTGTACCTCGTTTGCCCAACTTCACAACAGCCATAAGCTCTTTTACCTTTTAAACGTTTTCCAGGTTCGAGAAGGTTTTAATTCCAGAGCATTCCAGCTTTCCAGCTGCTCCGCTTCTAGAACACTTGTGATTGCCGTAACTTCATGCTTTTCTGCCTCGACGCAATTCACCTATGGCCCGCAACAATAGAATTGACACAGGGCGGTTCCCATAACACAATTTCATGTAGGTATATCTAGAAAAAAATATTTAGCTTTAAAAGTTGATTAAAATATATTGAATAATAATAGATAATAATAAAGTTCATCCTATTTCAATTACTGTGTTTACTAATCAATATGTATTCTATGCACAGTAAATGGAACCCGAGCTGCGAGTTATTGACAATTTTGGATATAAAACACTCCCAAAGCTTCTTCCTGCAAACAACTTTTAAACCGTCAGCAAACAGAGCTGCCAGACCCAAGCCTGAGTAAAAGTGCGAGAGAAAGTTTATTTTTAAGCTAATGTGCCTATGAAAATTGGTGATAATGATTGTAAAAAGTTAAAAATTAATTTTTAAAACTTTTTAAGATATGTAGTTATACCCCAACTTACATTTAGCTTACTGGTTAATTAATTACGGCAACAATTATAGCTTTATATACATAATTAAACATTCCTCTGCATAGTACTGCAATGCACATTTAAAATCATTTGAATCACTTTTACTGTCTGCATTTTATATTACGTAAAATGATCCAGGTTACATACCATTTGAACACTTAAATCGAAACTTTCAGCAAAACTTAGTAATTGTTATAAAGACGACATTCCCGTTTTTACTTCTTCTTCGTGTTAGGTAAGAAAGTGCTGACTCCAACCAAAAACTTAATTGCTTCGTAACCAAAGTGATGTTTCAAATCCTTCCTTAATAATGTTTGGCTAGAAATTATTTCAAATGACGCTGCTTGACTTTTCTGTATGTATTCCCCCATGCTTATACTTACGCAGCTGTTCCAGCTGACACTCAAAAATTGGAAAGGGAGTGTTCACTGGAAATATGTGCTTTGAGGTTTGCGAAACGTTTTCAAAAAAGGTCTGTGTGTATGTGTGTGTGTGTGTGTGTGTGTGAACAGCATAACTAAAAACCTTTGCTTTTCACTTTTGATGTTTTTTCCACTTTTCATTGGTTACCATTTATTCCCACTCTCCATTCTGCCAACCTTTCCCCTCCAGACACCGAATCATCATCATCATCATCATCATCATCATCATCATCGTCCTAACTATACCACTTCTCGAATTTACTTCAACAAACATATTTAAGCTTTGCATCTTCCAAAAATATGACACGAAGACTTTCACGAAATTTCATTCACCCCAAACTACCGTTTACGTAGAAGAATTTTGGTTATTTTTTATTTTCTTAAAAACAGCTCTAACGATTTTTTCATTAGAATACCAAATATTATGAAATTAACATGACATGACATGTATATCTTAATTTTTTTCTGAATAGGCTGTGAACTCCCCCTTATCCTTAGTGAGTATTACATAACTGTATTACGGCCTGTATTACGATCTCCGGTTAAAAGTCATGGTTTGTAACCTATCAGTTATCGCTACCTGAAGGTTAGGTGCATTGCCGCGTATTACAAACGCATATCAACCGATGGTTAGTAACCCTAAGATTTATGATGCTGGGCGAGAAGTTGGCAACACCAAAGAGATATGTATTTCTCCTTGGCAATAGTTTTCTGGGTGATTTCACTGTTTATACAACGCTATCTCGTGGTAATCTGCAACATTATAGCGTCATTATTGGTCATTAGTAACAAGGCGAGCGGACAGACTATTATAGATTGTGAACGGTTTTGGAGATTTTTTTAGAGAATTTTGACATGAACATAACCTAAAATGTAATTTATATACATGTCATTGAGCATACAAGATGCGGTTCTAGTACGTTATTGGATTACTGAGCTACAATAGGATACCGTAAACAATAGTTATAATTACCTTTTTATTAGCTTTTCCGTTCGCGAAAGCTATTATATTTATAGAAAAGCAACATCGATGGTTCTAATGTTGATTCGGATTTACACATGTTGCCTGACATTTAAGTTCAACACAATATTCTTAAGTTTGTTGCATCTTTCTAATACCGTTCCTTGGTTATTCTATTTGGAAAACTATGCCACACTTCAAAGTTTCGTTAAAAATAGTGTTAAGAGTTTTGACGTAAAAGTTTTACGAATATCACTTTAATAACCGAAAACCATAGTCTTTTGACGCAAACATTTCATGAATATCACTTAAAACTAACGTGGAAAGCCATTCGACAATTTTAAAAACCAACCTAAATATAAACTAACACGCAAAATACGTTTACCTTTGCCCACACTGCTTGTCATTTAACCTAAAATGTTTGGCCTTCCAAAAACAATCCAAGCACAATGGTTAGTTCCTTACGCCCTGACAGTAATATTTAAGACTGGGCGTTGGAGTGAACTATTCTAATGTATAGATAACATTTCCAAAAACTTGAAAATATATTCTGAATCACTCTCAATAATCAATATCTGCCGGTGGTACGCCATGTTTCATTGGGAAATACGAGTTAACTCCAAGGTATCATCTTTATCCACCACTTGAGGTGGTGGTTAGTTTACCTCCAAAAATAACTCCCGGGTAGCCCTTAACCAAAGATTGTAATACAGTCGCAGTACGTAACTCTCAGGTAAATCTTACCCCAAACCTTAACCGGAGATCGTAATACAGGCCGTTAGACTGGAAAACCATACAAGATTGGCAAAAGCATATTTGAGGAAAAACTTAGTGGTCATTAAAACACACACCTTTCCCAAAATATCTCTTTATTCGAAATATTTCGAATACATTTATATTTTGCCAAGTTAAGTGCACTTGACAGAAATAGTTAGATAATTCGCGACTGTTTACTATTCTTACCTCCATGATCTCGAACCAAACAAAAACGAGTTATTACAGCTCGCTGCCTTGCGCATAAGCATATAAAAATTAATTCTACTAAAGTTGAAATCATTTCTAGCCTAACATTTTATCATCGTGACGAACGTAAAAAAATGGAAGAATCGCGTTCCGTATTATGAATTATGAATAGCACCCGTGAATTTGTAATGAAAAAGAAAGGCATGTGAGCGTACATTATGTTTTTCTTTTTGATGAGATTATGTGGGAGAAAAAATAAGAAGAAGAAGAATGGCATACATTTGGAGGATCCCATTCAGATATATTTACACATGGGAACATGTAAACATACAACGCGAAATATTTCTAAAACCTCAGGATTAGGATAGGACTAGGAGCACCTCAACCTGCGTAGTTCTTTTGTACCTATACTGCATTCACTCTTAGGTTGATCCACGCCTAAACTATAGCACGTGACCAGTGCACTGTGGTACAACACTGTAACAATGCGTGTAGGAAAGTAGTTCCATACTAATAATCTAAATTTTAGAATGAATTTATCCTTAAATATTCTATACAAATTCCTAAAAGTCTAATTAACGCTAATTTGTATCTTTAAACAGAGCTATAAGTCCCAACATGCAATTCATATAAGTACCTGACATCCGGGTATGTGCAGAATATTGTTTGTAGCCAGAGCAGTTTCTGTTTAGTATCATGTCGGACGGTGATTTGCTCATTCGTCGACTTACGTAAAGCATAAGCGAGCAAACCATTTGCTAGTGGTGAAAATACAATAGGGTTGGAAGTTTATTGTAAGTTATGTGAGAAATATCTAACACTTCCCGTGAAAGAAGTAGTGAAATTAACTTCTGAGTTCACCGGTGTTTCGAGCACAAGTATAAACAGTGCTCGTTACGAAAAATCTGAAACGGGAAAGTGGTTACACGCAGGAAAAACAGAAATCGTGTGAAATACGCGATACAAGAATAGGACACGAATGCAATTCACGTAACAATATACAATTTCTTTTTTAAAATTGAGCCGCCAAGAGTTGATAAAGTGCCGCTTCCAGAGAATGAATAACTGTAAGGTATCACATACCTATTACTTTCTTTTACGCTCGTTTCTTTTAGAATTAACCATTATTGTGTGTGAACATTTATTTTGTTGCAACCCTAACAGAGTATGCTGTCGGACCATGTTCTCTTTGCCTGTATTCGTCCAATGGTCTTGAAAATAGGTGCGAATGGCGGAAGGATACATTATAACGGTGCACTGGCCACCTGCGTTTTGTTTCGGTGCGGATCAACCTAAGAGTGAAAACAGTTTAGGCTCCTGTGGAGGCACCCCCAGGAGAGAGGTATGAGGCGAGAGGAAACAGAGAGTGGCCGGACCAGGAGGCACCACAGGCAGAAGGCAGGGTCCCTATTATTTACAGATTTGAACTCCCGGGGGTGGCTGGTGCAGCTGGCTCCCTTCCCTCTCTGGGCTTATGCATTCCCTGGGTTTTTTTTTTTTTTTGGGAAAACAGGAATAAAGGTCTGAAGGAAAAACAAGAGTATGAATATAGGTATAGAAAGGAAAAAGGAGAAGGAAAAGAAGGATGTGATGCTGTGATGGCGCAATTTATTGGGACATAGTGGTAAACATGGTGGCTGGTACCGCCGAAGCAAACCCGCTGATTGTGGGCGAATACTCAATGTGGGGGGCCCGGAACCCGGAAACCGCTCGCAGTCCAGGGGACGAAGGTTTACTCAGAATCTCATTTCCCCTGCCGAGCACACGCCTAGACCTCCCGCCGACACTTGCAACCCTGAAAGAAACCAAGCAGATATAAGGTGAAGTGAAATGAGAATGGAGGGACAGGAAATTCGGAGGATGTAATGCTCCTTCCCAGCATTCACTTGGCGACCCGGGGAAAGACCGAAAAACCCATGGATCAGGAAGGTCGCCCGCGGAAATCGAACTCACGACCTCCCGACTGCGGGCCACAGACGTTACCGCCTGAGCCATCCCGCTCGCTCTAAAACTTTCTTACAGATGTAAGACATACATTTTATTTGCCATTCTAATATAGGATACATTTGATGAGCCATTTTTGATAAAATCAATTGCAAGGCTGTAGTGAAAACAAAAATGTCTCGCTAATAAGATGCGTCGTAAAGAGCATTTCATGTCTAAAACATAATTTCTGAGAACATTTTTAGCAAATATGGAATAGAGGAGGAGTAGAGATTTTGAGAAGCGTGCAAATTTCCTTCTAGTAAGCTCGTTCAGATTCATTGCGATAACAAATCAGTTTAATTAAAGCTCTCCCTAAAAATAAATATTAATATTAACTAAAAACAAGGTGAGTTTATTTTCCCCAATTTCCCCTTGTATGAGCTTTTATATGTTGGTATATATTTGCATATGTGTATAACGCATGAAGTAATTACTTAACATAAATACAGGGTGGACCATTTAAGTTGATACTGTACAATTTCTCCAAAACTAAGCGTGGTAGTAAGAAATTTCTTTTAAAAAGTTGTTCGGTATTATAGGGAAAATTAAATGACATTAATCGTGTTTTGTTTTGAGGACGTTATGATTGTCATTTTGCGGTCAATTTAATTTTCTTTAATGGGAACCTACAATTAGGGTCAAATAAGTATGTGTGCGTATGTAGGCGTGCATTTCGGTTTTCGAATCTGTTTGATGGATTTTAAAGAAACTCATTGAAAAAGTATTTTGGAGGACTGGAAATCGAACTAGATAGCCCCACTCTCCAGAAAAACTCCTTTTCATTGATTTTTAGATACACATTATTTAAAGAACATTTGGTATTTAGTTGGTGCAAAAGCCCTGGCTTTTTAAAGAGCACAAATGCGCGCTTTATAACTTATTTCTTGTTCTTTATAACTTGGATTTCTTGTTAATCCACAACAAAATGAACAATTGCAAGGATACATAATTCATCAATTGAGGAAACAATCAAAAAGTTCGTCTAACATGCCTGCAGAACCGTAAAACATTCGTTCGTTCGGCTACATAACGGGCTCATAATATTGCTATAATTTAGAATTATGATACATAATTTTTTGAGTGAACGAAGCGGGTCGTCTGAGGGGTATCGTCTGTGACCCGCAGCATTCGGGAGGGAGGGACGGGTTCAATCCCCGGGGTCGACCAATCTGACCGAAGGTTTTCCGCTGTTTCCCTCGGTCGCTAGACGAATGCTGGGTTGGATGATTTGATCCTCGAGTTTTCCTATCATCCCTTTTATCACTAGTTTTCATTTCCTTCTTCTTCACCATCATACCAGGCACTAGACTGATCACTCATCCTGGATATGCTATGATCCAGAGTTTGCTTGCTCCTCGACAGGTAACTGACAAGGCATTGGCTTTAACTCCTACAACGAGGGGAGTAATACGTTAAAGAGGCACGAAGAAGAAGAAGAAGTTTCAAGTGTTTAACAGAAGAAAATAGCGAACGTTTCTGATTGAAATAAAATTGAAATGTCTATAATCCTGGAGAATTGCCAGCTGCTATTTCAGGGCGTTACCTATCATATACAATCCAGTTTTCACATATAAAGCAAAGGGTCTCAAGGTTAAAGTTTATTCAACTACATCATTAGATGTCTGTGCACCAACGAAATATATATTATATTGACTCCATTCCTCAACCATATCTTGCACATAGGGATTCTGAAAATAAAATTTTCAGAGTAATGATGCGAGGAATTGCGTACTCTGTTGTGAAAAAGAGCTCATTGATGCCCTTGAGGAAGTAAACTAGTCTGTCCTTGAGGAGAGACGATTTGATGTGTTTCAATTAATCACAAATAACCAATTATAGAAATTACACATCGACATTTTATACCTCTAATTTGCATCCTAATGCATACTTTAATAATTTTAAAAAATCATCTATTTTATTCCGAGCTCAATTTTGAAATTTTGAAGTAGCAAAGGTACGTCAATATAACTAGATTTATTTATTCTCATCCTTGATAATCGGGTTATAACAGCGGAGTAAAATGGATTTTACAAGCTGTCAAACTTCTGCGAAATCATGACATCCCAAAAAAATTTCTGGCAACCAGGAAAGAGTTTCGGCGTCTGCAAAAAGATATATACTTAACAAATGTGGATGAGTTTGTTGACGTAATACAGTATAGCCTGGGGAAGAATGACCTTGTCCGACTGTAATTTTTTTTTTAAATTTTAATTTATTTATTGTCGCTTAAACTGCAAGTGGATATATTGCGGCATAAAAATTATAGAACAATAACCAATGTGAATACAATGATTCAATGCAACAATGTCATTACAGTACAGATATACATAATAACAAATTAATTCAATATTACACAACATACAAAATTTGCAAAATAAATATTTTACAGTTGTACAGTAAGGAGGTTCTACAACGATGCGGAGTGAAGAAATTTAAGGATAAATATTAATGAGCAACGTTCGATGCCTAAAAATAAGGCACATATAAGTGAGGTTCATCTGTATTAACAACTGCATAGCAAGTTAGAAAATATTAGGTAAACTGTTTCCGAAGTTTCACATTGACAACTTAAAAATTGCACCGTAAGGAACATTCCAAATGTGAAAAGAGTCTTAAAATATTAGAACTGACAAAAACGCAACGCATAATTTACAATAAAAACTGGCCTAAAATTCTATATGTGTATTTCTTTTATCAAACAGCATTAAAATTTACATAACATACATAATTTAGAAACCAATTTGCAACTAATGTTGCAAAAGTCTTCTAAAAGTTTTCAGATTAGGGTTGTATGCCTCACATATGGAATGCCAATTTGAAGAAGTTGTATTATAGCTCGACTGTTGGGGAGCCAAACTTGATGAAGTAACTGCCGCGTATGGCACAAAGTTTCCGGTGGCCTTCGCCCCAACATTCAGGAATCAACTTTGTATTTTTATGTTTCTTTAAATATTATATACATTTATGTTTGCCTCGGCTGCGTCAGTATTAATTTGTAGAAAAGTGTATCTCTTAGCAGGGGATGATGCGGCTAAAGAATGTAGGCTTACACAATTTATAAGTTTTACATCAATCCTTTTATTAATCCTTCACACGATTAAATAACACTTCACTATAGAGAGCTGTGAGATTATTTATTAATTACTTGCAATTTTTTAACACGTAAGCTTTATAATATTCTAGCCATAATGAATTTTATGTCTCACACTGGATACGTACCCAGCGAACAAACTGCTCAGGTACGTTGCCTTCTAGCGACTGGCGTTTACCGCTTAAATTTGTAAATTTCTCTATTTGAAGTCTCTGATTGGCTAATTTTACTCCAATAGAATACTTTTATTTAACTTTCAGCTTTTCTGCTTGTTGACTGGCTATTTATAAACTGTTTTAAAATATTACATTATTGTTCCAAGACTACTAGTAGCATTATTAAACTTTCCAATTAATTATTGCCTCAAGGTTACCTCATTGTTAGCAACTTTCGGCCTCTATTCTCACAGCTCCAACAGTATTAAACTACTTAATACATTCACATAACATTATTATACATGTACACAATAATATAAACATATACAACGACTGTAAAATACACTTTTTATATATTGTTACATACATATTGCTTTAAGGTGGGCTGTTATTATATTTTATATTATAGATATAATTAGACTGAAATCATTTAAGTGTTAAAAATACTGCCTCAGTTTCCAAAAATGTGAGAAATATCAGAAAAAGCCTCAAATGTGCAACCACGCGTTCTATTAAGAGTTATTTAAATTGTCACGAAACTCATTTTTACTCCGATAACAAAAATATGACTAGAGAATCGGACGTAATAATAATTTAAAAAGCCTAAATTGTAACTTTTTTCATTTTTGACATGCTTTCACGGATCGGTCCGGTTAAGGGCGAAGTTACAGCTTAAAACCTTCAAAAAACCAATCTTTCAGAAAATGCATTATTGGACACCAATAATTTAAGTGTGTTTAGCTGTGGAGAAATAATTAATTAAATATATGCGTAATTTCAAAATTACAAATTAAAAAGTGAAACGCTCCAAGGTGTTATAGCTACCGCCACGTCCACTTTTCAGGTAATTTTGTTTAATAGTTTCGATCTCTTTCAAAATGAGCTTATTTGGAGGTAAAGATTCCCATACAAACAGTACGCAATATTCTGGAGGCGAAATTTCTCATACTTCTGTAATATTGGCTAGGTCTCTTCTTCTTTGTATGTGTGAATAAAAGCCACATGTGTTGTTTCCTGTTTTGGTGTCATAATTTAAAAACAACTATTTATCGTAAAACTTTTTTTGGGCTTTTCCTTCATAATTCAATAGATTTTATAGAAATTTTTGTAATTGTTACTGTTTAGGTAATCCGGATAACTGACTAGAATTGCGTTCCTCGTTTGATACTTTGTCCGAAAAAAATTTTAAAGCTAGTAAATGCACTCTGTTAATTTTAAAATAAATTTATTATACTGTTTTACGAAAAATAGAAATCTGGTTTTGGTCATTTCTCTTAAACTAATTTTAAACTTTCAAATAAAAGAAAAACATAGTTGAAATATTTTTAAAAGTACTCCTGCTATTAGAGAAAATGTTGGTTTTAGCACAGCGAGAAACTGGCATTCAATTTTATTGTGGAAAATGGAAATCACATTTATTTTGCTTGAGAAAAACAGTATTTTTGTTTACTATTCTGAATATTTAAGTCGTCCGCGCAAGGCATGTTAAGATTAGAACTTGTAATAATAAACAAGGGAGTGAGACAAGGTTGTAGTCTATCACCTACAGGTTTTTGTATGCATATTGACGATGTAATTAGTAAATGGAACAATGAGGTAACTGCAAGTATACCAATTAGTAGAAACAAATATGTAAATATTATGCTATATCCAGCTGATATAGCAATAATGCTCAATAGCGAAGATAATTTACAACATTCAGTATATAAGCTAAGTCAAATTGGAAACGAATATAAGTTGAAAATATCTACAGCAAAACGAAACTTATGGCCCATCGGGGTAAATACCCTGTGCGCTCAAAAATAATAATAGAAAATGTAATACTGCAACAAGTAACTTAGATTATCTGAGATCTAATATAGTCTATAAAGAGACATGGACATTGGAAATAAATTGAATACATTTCAGTCAATTTTTGGGACAATAAATAGAACTCTTCAAAACAACTCCCGAAAAGATACAAAATTAAAATTTTATGAGATAATGACTGCATCAGTGTTAATGTTTGGAAATAAAACTTGGATAACATATTATGGAAGAAAAAAGCAAGATACAGTCAGCGAAAATGAAATTTCTGCGTAGAGACGTACAAGAATGGATTTGATACGAAATGAAACATGCGAAAGAATAACTTAAATGAAAAAATAAAATCTGATGTGTTATACTCACATGACTTTCTCTACTCTTGTACAAACTATTTTGACAAACTCTTATTCTCCATCTATTTCATATTAATCGAGATAAACATTTGCAGAAACGATCTTTTGACATGCAAAGAGAAATACATTTTACACATAGCGACCGGTTCTAAAAATATTTAACCATCGCTTAAGGCCTAGTATGTTCCCCTTGTTTTGTATTTGCAAGGGCAATATAAGCACATACATATCTCTTAATAGCTGGTTGCTATGTGCAGCACCATTCCCTTTCCCACAGATTAATACTCTTTGCATATCCAAGACAAAAAAAATGAATAACGAATTCCCATTTAGAAAATAAGTATTGAAAAATTTAAGGGAATAACAAGCAATATCTCGGAAATGGTACACTCAACAAAAAAATGTATATGACATAAATTGTGTATTTTAACGCGATCTATATTTCTTGTGTAGTAAAATTTTGTCTATCTCTTATGGTTTACCAGTTATGCAAAAGTCGTTCACAATGAAGAATACTTTTGGAGACATTCCCAGAAAATTCAAGATATACATTTTATTTGTCATAAAAATATCTTAAATATATGATATTTTAATCAAAATCGTTATAGCCATTTTTGAGAAAATTAAAATTTTCGAAAAATCTTCCATGTAAAGGGTAATCTGGCGTGGGGGGATTTTCTTGAAAACCCTCGTGTCTCATTCTTGGAAGATACTGAACCTAAATACCAAGTTTGGTGTTTATCCGATTGTTCGTTTCTGAGTTATGCTGTTCACAGACAGACACACACACACAGACACACACACGGACATGTTTCCAAAAATGTTTTTTTTGGACTCAGGGGGTCTCAAAACAAGTATTTCCGGTGAAATCTCGGTATCGAATTTTTGGGTGGAATACAATACTTCCCCTACTTACTATACGTAGTAGAGAAAGTATAATCGGCGCAACAGTTCTAGACACGTAAAAATCTTAATGAGAGCTATGATGCGAGTTGCTTACCAGATCAGGTGGTGACCTGTCGACTGCATGCTGCAGGAGTGTGTGGGACAGTTATCGTCAAATATTCTCAGCGGTTATGCATTGCGTTGCGCAGATAAACTTAGTTATATACAGTATATTAAAATCCACGCTGTAAAAAGCGCTTAATATAAAAAACGCTGTCAATCATTGCCTCCAATTCTTTCACACCTAACAACCCTTCCTCTTCTGCGGAATCACTCACATTATTGCCGTCATCGCTGCTGTCACTACTTTCTGCACCATTATCCTGGATGAGAATTATTTCTATTTGATTTTCTGCAATTCCGTATTTTTCGGAATAATGATTCTTAATTTATTCAGCATGTCGCCATACATTTTCCCATTCTGGCCTTCCAATTTCAGCAAATTTCTGGCGTTATAACCCGAAATTTTTCTCTCTCTCCTTTTTTTTTTTGCGTTTGTCTCTCCTTTTCACATAAACAATCAGATATTTGGCTTATCAATCATTTACGGATACGTGTATTGTCATTCGCTACGGCCATGCTGTACGGTGTTGTGTGCTGCACGGCACAGAACACCAAACTGCACTGTGATTTAACCAGAGCTTCGGCAAACATCGGTACTGCTTCGACTACCCCGTCCCCTTCACTCTTCACCTATCGCATGCACAACAAAAGGAATGCCATGTTTATCGGAACTCGGCAACATCCCATCAGTGACGGATTTCTCATTTCACTCAAATTATTCTTTGGATTTAAATGACAATACTACCTGCAGTTCTTCTCTAATGCCGTATTTTAACGATTCGTGCTTGCATCGCCCCATTTCATGCTGGATGGAAAAGATTGTCGCAAAAGTATCGTTAAATAATGCATGAATTTCTAAGTCTGGTTCAAGTCAATTCTGAACAGTAGACAGCCTCTTCTACCAATCACTGTCTCCGTTTCCTGTACCCCTCGCACGAAAATTGTAGCTGTCTCGCGACGTTGCTATAATGTGAACGCATGTCTAGGTATATTTTGTGCCCGCTATACTGAAAGATTCGTTTGGAGTCAAGTTATATTCTTTAAATTACGTTACAATTTAGCGCAAGGAGTCTGTTTACCTTCTGCTCTGAAAAAGAAAAGGAATTATGCCGATGGAGCCACGTTTCAAATTAAGCTAGCGCATGCACAATTCAGCTGACGGTGGAGTTGGCAACGTGCCGTTCGCGCGCCGTACAGACAGCATGTGCAAGACGTTGCCAGGTCAGTTTAGTTTTGCGGCACGCGGGAATTCAAACCGATTCCACAGTAGTATTTCAATGCGGTCTCAAAATATAATAAACTGCCAGGCATCTTTCCTTCTTGAACACTGCAAAGACACCATTTGCCTTATTGAAGTGCTTGAGGGATCTAAATATCCATTTGTTCATAAACTATATAGCAAACTTAAAGATATAACAAATGGCTTCACAATAGTAGCCGAGGGCTCGTTTGGGGAGAAAACTTCAAGTCTTCTTCAGAGACTGCCAACCCTCAAGAAGTCTTATGTTATCAGTCAGTTCAAGCAATTGGGCATAAAGTCAGTTACCAAGCTGAATTCCTTAATGTCAGGTGATACAGCTGATGATATTCATTCTGCAGGTAAATTGTTTGATGTACGAAAAATAGTATCAAATGAGGCATCTACTGATATAACTATAGAAAAAGCAAGAAGAATGTTACCTTTTCTGCGAGACTTGCCAGAGAAGACATTCGAGGGGGGATATGCTGCTCTGAAGAACATAGTGTGTGAGATGATGCTGCTGAAGTGAACATACTGGATTTACATTCTGGACTTCAATGTGATCACTTGTGTTTCAGTGAGAAGTGTATGAAACTATTGTGGGTACCCATGTCCAATGTGGACAGTGAAAGACTTTTCTCTGCATATGGGAACATCATGACAAACTTAAGAACAAATCTTAAGCCAGAGAACACCGAACTTATGGTGGCTTTGTCTCTAACAAAGTAAATCAGTCGAAATGTATACTATGTAAATATTTTCATGCTCCTCTTTTTTAAGTTACATGTAAGGTGCTCTTTGTTCCACAGTAAAATAGTTTAAACTGTGTTTTTGTTTTTTCCCTTTTTTGCACGAGATAACACCGTTAAGCAGTTTTATTTATCGCTCACTATAATATTTTTACACCGATATTACATTATTTTATTTACCGACAATCTGGGGTCCCTATGTATGACTCATCTTCATACATTATAGTATTTTTCTGAAATTTGTAGCACCACCTTGAAAATTGATGCTGATATAAGTACACATTGATATAAGTACATATAAAATTAGTCATTTGGAAAGGTAGAATCAGACTGAAAAGTTAAATGCCATAGCCGGGATTTGAATCACAGATCTTAGGCTTTCCGTGCCGTTGCTCTAACCGACTAAGCTATCATGGCAACATTTACTTTTTATTTTTATTTCTATTTTTTTATTTTATTATTATTATTATTATTATTATTATTATTATTTCATTTTATTTATTTATTTATTTATTTTGCTTTTCTGTTAGAACTCTTCTATTTGATTTCGGTTTCTTCCACTTGAACCCTAAATCTTTAATAATTTTTCTGAGATTTGTAGCACCACCTTGAAAGTTTCTGATGTGTTTCAGCCGGATGAGCAATCTGCTTATTGTTAGCACAGTTTTTTCTTCCACATAGGAATTGTGAATCGTGCGCCGAATGACGCATTCGAAATCGTCTATTTCTGTAATACGTTTAGGGACCCCAGGCGTGTCAAATGGCATTCTTTTATCCATATGTTTTTTTTCTCTTATCTTTGAGAACTCTGGAAACGAACTCGGTGAAACACCAGTTGCTTTGACTACTCTTTCTTTCACTCTCTTAAGGCTTTTGTGGAACTCGGACGAACATATATTTTTTTCCTTCATCTCTGCTTCTTGCTTCATGAAGTCGAGGACATTTGCAATTATTTCCCTACTTAGACTGTGTAACAACTTAGCACTCAACTTTGAAAACGTAGGAGCCATGGTTATAAATATAACAAATATAAAGTAAGTACTATTTAGATACTGGTCTCTTTAAAATTACAACCAGATGCAGACACTTTCTATGTAGACTGTATGTGTTACGCACTGTGAGTAAGCAAAGGTGTTATATCGCTTTCGTTGATTAAGCTGAACATAAACCATTCCTAGTCTCGGCAGCTGGGCTGGCAATCAAGGTCACGAGTCCAGAAGTTTTGCGCGAGTAATAAGTATTGAAAAATTTAAGGGAATAACAAGTAATATCAAATAAATATTAAATTTGGTGTTGAACAACTGTTTGGATTCAGGGAGTCTCAAAACATATATTTCCGGTGAAATCTCGCTATCGAATTTTTGGGTGGAATACAATACTTCCCCTGCTTACTATACTTAGTAGAGAAAGTAATAAGAGTGTAAAGACAATTGGAGAGGCCACCTAGATCGAATGAACTTAAACAATCCCAGCCTTGATGAATAGCTATTATCCTCAAGGTAGAAGAGGTGTTGGACATCCGAGGAAGATGGTAGTAGTACTGTGAAGACGAAACAGGCAAGAGTATCTAATTTGCAAGCAATATGATGACGACTTGAATATGAAGTTTGTATGGCTTGTGAATATTAAGAAAATATCATTAAACATGACTAATTTTTCAGTTTCTAAATATGTATCTGCCCCCTTCCCTTGATCAACGATGACATAAATCAACAAATGTATATAAAGCCTGCAGAGATATGTCTTCTTAGGAAGGATGTTTGTATGCTTTTGGAAGACACTGTAGCAATTAGAGCGGGCAATTTTGCATCCGATGACGTGACTGGGAAAAGCATTAACCATGGAAACCAATCTTGTTCTCTTTTTCTTTTTCCCAGCTGAGTACTGGATCTTTTAATTACTTTAAATGCATATGTATTTACGTCAAAGTGACGGAAACTGATTCCCCGGTGTTTGATTGCGTGGCATCCTCAATAGACTGGAGCAGATATGTTTTAAACACAGATTTTGCATGCATGCATTGCATCAAAAGTGTGTTTGCGCGCGCACGTGTTATTATTGCATGATTTGACAATAACATTCGGCTTGATACTTAATGGATGAAGATACGGTTAAACAAGCCCCGTGTTTAGTTAATAGTGGTTGGTTAATATTGGTTTACAAATAATCCACTTGGGTCTCTGTTTCCCTAGCCGGTGATGGTAATTAGAATGGACCATGTGAAGTGGACAGTGTAAACTAATAAATAAACACGGCAATCGAACAAACAGATAGGCAGGTAGTAACAGAACTGGCTTGCCTCCTCCCTTACCAGTTTCAACATCAATATTTCAACATGGAGTAATCATATCAAGCTATAGGTAACCTTCGCTGTGTAAACTGTTACTACACATGCCTGCACATTGTTTCCAGCATCCTCTTGTTGATAGCGCTTTTACGTGAGTGACTGAGTATGTGTGTGTATGCCGTTGCTCATTTATACTGGGCCTTCAAGCGTAGAGAACAGTTACAATTTCCTGCACGCTCCATCAACGATAAGGCATCGAGGACGTTTCCATAGCAATAAG
This sequence comes from Deroplatys truncata, assembly GCA_030765065.1. Lineage (NCBI taxonomy): Eukaryota > Metazoa > Arthropoda > Insecta > Mantodea > Mantidae > Deroplatys > Deroplatys truncata. Next base: position 101,002,031 of record CM060980.1, read on the forward strand.
TAAAGTGTGCACAAAACCTCAAGGTTTCATTTCTAGAGGAGTTCTGCAACATTCTTACGAGTATTTCACACATTAAATGGAAATTAATTACCAAACAACTACTATTTGAGTTTTTAAGGTTTTAGAAATTGGAATTTCCTCTTTAGTTTGTTGTGTATTACTTTCCCTACCACGTATACTGAGGTGCATAAAATGTGGCCCATAATGGAACGGAGCTGTTTATGTTGGTACTGACATATCTATCACCGCCCCCTCTAGCCACTGGATTGGCAGGGTACTTTACCTTCCCCAAACTATGACCGAACTTAACCCTTAATTTTCATATTACACTACCGTTTTCTTAATCCCGGTTATCTTATTACCGTTTAGTAGCAGCAGTACTAACTTAACCTTTGTCTCCATGTCGCTGATGAAAGCGTAGTTGTCATTCAGTTCAATCACACATGCAAATAGTTCTTCACCTCTTCCCCCAGAAGGTCAAACTATTTTTGATTAGTTTAGGCTTTCCTCGTGTGCCAATCGTAGCCAAAATCTTTCACAGAGGTGGTATCCTAACCACCCCTTCGTTTTACGTAGATTACAAGCATCGCCCATTGGTTAATTTATATTTCCCTGAATTGTTTTGCAGGCCAGTCACATAGAGAACTGATACCGGCTTGGTGGAGTCAAAGTTGGTTAGTTACCTGAAGGTGGAATCCTTACCGAGAGAAAAGCTCTATGGGGATCTAGAGGAATGGGCGACTTTTCATGCACGACAGTATAAATAGTAGGTAGAGAGGGTAATGCATTCCACCCAAAAATCTGATACCAGGATTTCACCGGAAATACATTTTTTGAGGCACCTTGAACAAAAAAAGGCTATTTTAGAAAAATGTCCCTGTGTGTGTCAGCATAATTCAAAAATGAAAAGTCACATAAACACCAAAATTAGTATTCCGAAGATATGACACGAACATTTTCAAGAAAATTCCCTCTACATGAACCATTTTTCAAAACTTTTTTATTTTCTAAGAAAAATGCCTCTAATATATTTTTAAATAATATCATATATTAAAGATATTTACATAACAAATAAAATGTATATGTTTAATTTTCTAGAATAGCCTGTGAAGTCCTGTTCATTCGGAAGGAACTTTGCATAATCTTGCATAAATGGTAAACGTTAAGCGATAGACGAAAACGTACTACACAAAAAGTGTAGAGCTCTTTAAGACGCACTTTATTTCAAATAACATGTTTTTTTGTGCAGCAAGCCATTTCCGAGATATCCGTTATTAACGGTTCGTATTGTTCAATACTCGGCCGTTCTTTTAAAGCCCTGGCAGTTTTCAGCTGTTTTTCGCGATGCCATGGAAAGAATAGGACATTTTAAGGCCAGCATATAGCGTGCAATTCTAAAACATTTGACTATCGCTGTTCTGTTTGTATCTATAACGAAATGTGTAATGCAGCTATTTCCGGAAAGGTTTATCTGAAGTTTTAAAATGAAGTAGATAGGAAAATAAACTTTTGTAAGAATAGTTTGTATATTTGTGTACCCAGTAATAAGCGATAGAGGGTAGGGAAAGTTATATGAATGTAACACATCAGATTGTTTTATCATTGTATGCAAATTATTCTTGTATTTTAAACATCTGATGTGTTACATTTACGTGACTTTCCCTATTCACTCTTCTACAAACTATTCTTACAAAAACTTATTGTTCTAGCTACTTCTAATTCAGATAAACTTTCAATTCACGCTTACACATTTCGTTATACGTTGCAAGGTAAAGCGATGGTCAGATTTTTACTTTCTCCACTACGTACATTACTTTCTCTACTACGTAGAGTAAGTAGGGGAAGTATTGTAGGTATTCCACCCAAAAATTTGATACCGAGATTTCACCGGAAGTACATGTTTTGAGACCTCCTGAATCCAAAAAAAAAAAAAACATTTTTGGAAACATGTCCGTGTGTGTGCGTGTGTGTGTGTGTGTGTGTCTGTGAACAGCATAACTCAGAAACGAACAGTCTGATAAACACCAAACTTGGTATTTAGGTTCAGTATCTAACAGAGATGCGACACGAAGGTTTTCAAGAAAATACCCCCACCCCAGATTACCCTTTACATGGAACATTATTCGAAGATTTTAATTTTCTCAAAAATGGCTCTTAGGAATTTGATTAAAATATCATATGTTTAAGATACTTTTATGACAAATAAAATGTATATCTCGAATTTTCTGGGAATGTCTCCAAAAGCATTCTTCATTGTGAACGACTTTGGCATAACTGGTAAACCATAAGAGATAGACAAAACTTTACTGCACAAAAAATGTAGATCGCGTTAAAATGCACAATTTATGTCATATACATTTTCTTGTTGGGTGACCCATTTTCGAGATATTGCTTGTTATTCCCTTAAATTTTCCAATAGTTATAATTTTTCTAAAATTCGTTATTCAATTTTTTTGTCCTGGTAATGCAAAGAGAATGGAATACTCCACATAGCATCCAGCTCTTAAAATATTTGATTATCGCTTAAAGCCTAGCAATTCCCCTTGCATCTACAAGAAAATTAGCAATAAGATTAACATCTCGATAACCTGAAGCATATGGAGAATAAGCGTTTGTAAAAATAGTTTGTACAAGAGTAGAGAAAGTCATGTGAGTGTAACACATCAGATTTTTAAATAACGTGTCGTTATGTAATGATAAAATTCCGTGCTCTTTGATGACCACGAGATAAAAACCAATGATTTCCTATTTGAGAAAAGTATAAGTATTTGAGAATTCCAACCAATAACAAGGAATATCTCGGAAATAGTGAACTGCACAAAAATTTTTATTGGGCATAAATTGTGTACTTTAACGAGAAGTACATTTTTTGTGTGCGTAAGATGTTGTGTATCTCTTAGGGTTTACTAATTATGCAAAAGTCATTCAGGATGAAGAGTACTCATAGGTTACTCCTAGAAAATTCAAGATAGAAATTTTGTTTGTCATAAAAATATTTTAATCAAAATGTTTAGTGGTATTTTTGAGAAAATAATGTTACAAAGCTTTTCCACCTAAAGTATAACATAAGTTATCCTTTACATTGAGTTGGGGAAATTTTACTGCAAATCTTATGTCGCACCTTTGGAAGATACTGAACTTAAAAAGTTTTACAAAAGGAATAAGAGGAATACCTTTAAGAGTCGGTTTAAATTAATTTAAATATATTGTATCAGGTTAACTAAAATAATTTGAAGACACGTCCTTATGTATTTATTATTAGAACCCCTTTTTTGCTCTCTCTCCTTGGCATTTATTTGACATTTCATTTTGAGTTATGTCGTTCACACACATACACACGTGCACCTTTTTCTAAAAATGCTTCTTTTGGATTAGGGAGCATCAAAACGTATTTTCGGTGAAATGTGGACATAGAATTTTTGGGTGCAATACAGTACTTCCTCCACTTACATGATAAGTAGCAGAGAAATAAAACTCATAACTCCTATACTTTTTTGGAGCAGAAGGTAAATTTAAACTCATTCTTTTAGAGAATTTGCTTTACAAATCGTTCCCGCTGCTAAATATAGAAGCTTCCGTGTGTTCAAGTCCTATCGTTTCTATATTTGCAAACATACGAGAGATTTTCTCTCCATTTTTGCTTACTCTCTAAGTGACGTTTTCTCAGAAGTTGTGGCATTTAGTTAAATGCAATTTCAATATAATGAAAACAGTACCTTAATTACATTATTTATCTCCTTTGGTATTAATAAGATGTTTTTAAAAAATTGCTACTAAATTTAAATAACAAATCTTATAATCAAGAAAAGAATATATTCTATGATAATAAAGGGCATTAATCTATATAAATATATCAGTAAACTTATAAGATATGTATCTACACCCAGTAAACAAGTTGATAACTGCCTACTCTTTATGATTCCGAATCATCTGCAGTAATAGAAAACAGAACGCTTATTCAACCTGCAGAGATGGAATCTATAACGTATGTAATAGGATGGGTGCGCTAGAGCTAATAAAATAAGCAGTGGTACTATATAATCAGATTTGGATATATTTTCAGCCAACGAAAGGATAGATGATGTTAAAATAAAATCTAAAGAACGCTCCACTAGAATGTCAGATAATACGAAAGAACCAAGAAGATAATGAACTATCAACCAACTGGAAAGTTATGGCTTGATATTGGAGACCGGAAAAGGCGAAATCACCTAATCCCTGAAAGGAGGAGAGAAACAGCAGAAGAAGAAATACTTAGTTTTAATAAAACTGTAATCGAAAGTCTTCAGCTAATTTTAAATTTTGGACAAATAAGTGGTGCTAACATGTTATATAATAGACTACCCCGAAATAAACAGCAGTAAAATTCTTATTCATATATGGATTATGTGTGTGTGTGTGTGTGTGTGTGTGTGTGTGTGTGTGTATGTGTCCGTAGGTGATAGGTGTTTGTCTGACAATGAGAGCAGAAAGCCAGAGAGGGGGGAGGGAGACTTGAAGAGCATTAAACGGAATGATTCCTAAAGGTGCTCTGATAAAACTCAAGTAAGTAGATGGAGTAATACCGCAGTACCAAAATGTTGAAGTATTTAATTATTTCATTTTTATATCGCTCTTCAAACTTTATATTAGTTATGAAAATATCTTAAACATATTCTATTTTAATCAAAATCGTTAGAAATATTTTTGAGAAAACTAAAAGCAGATAAAGTTTTCTTGTAAAGGGTAGTATGCCGTTGGGGAATTTTCTTGAAAATCTTCGTGTCGCATCTTTGGAAGTCACTGAACGTAAATATTTAGTTTGGTATTAACCGAGTTTTCCAGTGTGAGTTATGCTGTTTACAGTCAGAACCACGGACCGACACCTTTTTCTAAAGAATTATTTTTGGGCAATTCAGAGGATTCCAAATAGTTTACCTCCGGTAAAACCTCGAAATCGAATGTTTGGGTGAAATACAAGTTCCTCCTATATGGTCATCAGATTAAGTGGCCACGCTGTTAGCGGCTCCTGGATCGCGGTCGCACGCCGCCTTCCTCCCGGTACTTTTTCCCCGCGCAGACCATCTTATGCATCGAAACAAATAGGATGAATGGACAAGGTTAACTAAAACCATTATTATTTCACAAATTACAAGCATTGAATGTCTCTTACATTACTTACCTTTTCAAAGATCATGTTAGAAGTATTCTGCTTGTGTCGAACAGAGGCATTGCAGCGTCTTAACAGATTATCATAAACATGTCGCAATTCTTCTTGGGATATGTTGGTTATTTCTTCCTGTATATTATTTTGCAATTCTTGTAATGCCCGGGGATTAGATTTATACACTTTGTCTTTCAAATTGCTCTACACGTAAAAATCTCAAGGCATGAGGTCTCGGGATCGAGCAGGCCAAATCCCTACACTGATCACTCTGTCACAAAAGACGTCAGCAATTGCATCCAAAGCAGTGTGAGCTGTATGAACTGTAGCACCGTCTTGCTGAAATACACCGTGCATTTGCTCTTCATCTGTCAATTGAGGGAAAAACTGTTCCAAAATTAAGGTTTGGTAGCGTGCAGCATTAATTGTTTCGTGGAAAAAGAAAAAGAAAAACAAAAAATGCCACAATTATGCTAGTCGCACCCACCGCTCACCAAACACCGACTTTAGGGTCATGTAGTGGACTTTAATGTATGAATTTTGGACTTTGAATTGTCTAGTAGGAATTATTTTGAGAGTTAACTCGCCCATTCAAGTGAAACCATTTCTCGTCACTGAATAACACAAATTGTGGATTTATACTGCCGCTACGGACTACAGAAACCAGGTGCAAAACTGTGTTTTTCTGTGCCGGTCTCTCTCCTTTAAGGCTTGCACTTTGTTGTTTTGTAAGGCTGTAATTTGAGTGGTTTTGTCGCCTTTTCTAATGGCCCATAGCTGACTCCTGCTTGCTGGGTAACTTCGCGAGAGACTTTCGTGGCAAACGTCCTAACTGCACACCGATATCACCAATGTTTTCTTCTAATAAAACGTGACGTTTTAGACTTTTTTCCGGTGTAATACTGATCCCAAACATTTTAATTTTTATTTTATGAACTGTACCTCTGTTACGCGGATCAACATCAGGAACGCGCCCGGAATGCTCCACGACGCAAAGACGGAGATTCTTGTTTATAAAGTTGCAACAAATGAAAATTCTTTGTATTCTGTAGTAAATTGGACCACTGGACTAACACACAACAGAAAACCACCAAAGAACGTTATCTACTGCCTTCGTTTGTCATACCTGGCGTGAGGTCATGCCAGAGATGAGCAATAGTGGGAACTGGAATCTCGGCAGGCGAGTGGCGCGCGCCCGAGACCAGGAGCCGATAAGAGCGTGGCCGCTTAATCTGATGGCACTGTTTTAAGAACGAATTATCGAGCTTTTCAAAAACGAAAATCAGGATAAGTACCAAAGTTTAAATTCAGCATCTTTCCAAGATATGACAGATTTTCAAGAAAATCCCCCACTACAAACTACACTTTGCAGGATACATTTTTCGTTATTTTTTATTTTCTCAAAATACCGTATGTTTAAGATATTTGTATGATTAGTTCAAAGAGTACTTTGTACATATATTGGGTGGACAGTTTATGAAGTACTCCATATTGAACTTGAAACGCGAAAAATGTATATCTCTTTAAAACATACAATTTTCCAAATATTTTTGTATGTTATTAACCGTTTCTGAAACAGATATTCGTTGTTATTGGTTCGAATTTTCAACACTGTATATGCATTTTATGCAATATATATTTATACTTAACTCATTATTCTTTTGTTTTCATAGTCATGCAAAGAGAATGGAGTTTCAAAGCTAGCATATAGAGACCCGCTTTTTAAAGATTTGACCATCGCTTCAGTATCCTGTATTCCCATATACTTACAAGGAAATGGGCAATGAAACCATTTCTGAGAACTAATATTGAGAACTGAGAAAAAAGTTTGTGTTACGTTCACATGACTTTCTCTACCCTGTATAATTTATCTAAGGAAAGCTTATTGTTCTGTCAGCTTCAATTTAATCGAGATAAATTGCGGAAATAGCTTCGTTACACTTTTCGTTATAAATGTAAAGGTAATAAGATAGTAAAATGTTTCAAAATTGGACGCTATATGCTGGTCTTATATACTCTTTTCATGCTATCGCAAGAAACAACTAAATGTCGACAGGATTTTAAAAGAATGACAAAGTATTGAACAGTTCGAACCATTAATGACGGATATCTTGGAAATGGCATATGCCACAAAAAAATTATTTGAAGTAAATTGTGTGTTTTAAAGAGACCTACATTTTTTGTATAGTGCGGTTCCTTTTAAAAGTTAGTTTGTGGTGAAAGATTTTCTTGAAAATCTTCGCTTCATCTTTGGAAAAACCTGTGAAATATCATTGTTAATCTTTTTAGTTGAATATATTACTTAGTTTATCTAATCGGTAAAGTAAATAAAATGGAAAAAGCATAAAGTTACTAAACAAACGTTTTTCTTGGTCAAGTTTGCTGCAAAATAGGAAGGTAATCTAGAAAGTAACGACGGTTGCACATTCCCGCTGCACAGATCGCTGTCGAGCTTCCATCCAAGGTTGAATGATTTCTCCGATGTATTTTTGTGTGTTCTGTGAGTTTCATACAAAACAAGTTATTGTGCATTCTGTGGTTGTTCAAAATTAACTGTGTGATAAAAGACCCGATGGCTATGTGGTAAGAAATATTGTAGTTTTGAATGCTCGGAAGTTGAAACCTGCAGAAATTTACCTTCATGTGAAGGAAGTGTATGTTAAATGTCCAACAATGGAAGAGCAAAATGTGCATGGCGAAACTCGACCCGGGCCTCTGTCACTCATCACAAGGTGATATGAAGAATCAAGTGAACAACAAAACCATACAAGACAGACGTGTAAACCTAGATGAGTTGCAGATTTCTTTTCCAAACATTTCTCGTGCTTTACTTTGTGAAATAACGTCTAGCTTAATGGAGTGTTGGTAGCTGACTACAACATGGGAATTCCAAAACTCGTGGACATATTGACAGATGCTTAAATATCGTAGTTGATTATGTGAGAAACAAAGTAAGATTAAATTTTATAAGTGATGTGCTCTTTTTTAATAAAACATTTTTCATAAATTAAATCCAAGCGGTTGTTACTTTCTGGATTATCCTCTTACATATTTAATTACAGCAGTAATATTGAGTAGCCATCTATTTCCATGATTCATTATATGCATGTAGAAAACTTTTGGATATATTACTGTTTGGAGAAACATGCATCTCAGGAAATCCCAAGAAAATATATTTATACAGTGAGGGAATCAAAACGCACCTAATATTCACACGTTACCCATAACAATAGTTTTCATAGCCAGAATATTCACAGAAACGTATTATGTGCGAGTGTCCGTAAACGCTGTAACTGAAGCGATGCGAAGTTTTCCATTCAATTGTCTCCACCGCAACATTTTCGTTGTTTTTATTTGCTCAATAACGATCCAAGTAAACTTGATTAAAACTGTTTGTGTTTACATATTGACACGTATACTTCGAATTTTTTATGAATAGCTAGTGACGTCCTCCATGTTCTGGTTGAATGTTATATACAGGATGAATCTTTATTGGTGTCATCTATTTGGGGGACGTGTTCCTTACATCAAAACAGTAAAAAAAGCTTATGTACGTGAGTCTGAAAATCAACCGTTTCGTTGTATAGGTCAATGAAGATGTATTCCATGAGTGAACAGACGGATATGCACTAAACGTATGGCCGTGCAGACGGCAATGCAGCACGAGCACGTGAACTTTATGCAGTAAGATACCCTGACAGCCGTTACCGTATGCAAGAACATGCGCACGAATTCACCAACCCTTGAGAGAGAATGGCGCACTTGAGAGTACTAGGGATGTTGGGAGACCAAGAACGGTACGAGGCATTGAGCTTGAACGAGTTGTTAGTACTGTGGATGCAGACCCATCACAAAGCACAATACGTATGGCTGTAAGGGAAAGAGTTAGTCATGTGACTATCTGGAGAATTCTGCATAAAAATATTCTGTACCCGTATCACCTTCAACGTGTGCAAGAATTAAATGAGGCGGATTTTGAGCCAAGAAGACGTTTCTGTCAACGTATGTTACAGCAGTGTGCTGTGTTCATCAATTTCCTAGCCTGTATGTTATTCACGGTTGAGGCTGGCTTTATTCGCGACGGCACCTTCAATTTTCATAATACTCTTAACTGGGCATTTAAAAATCCTAATTAAGTACGACAGGACAAACAAACATCAACAGAGGTTCTCTCTCAACGTTTAGGGTGGAATCATTAATGATCACCTTATTGGTCCCTACTTCTTCTCTCCGGTCTAAATGGACAAACCTATCTCCAATTTCTCAGAAATGAGTTGCATCACTTAACTGATAATGTGCCTCTGGAGATCATCCAATGAATGTGGTTTTTACACGATGGTGCTCCAGCTCATTTCAGTATGATAGTACGTAGGTTTCTTAATGATCGATTTCCGCAAAGATGGATTGTTCGAGGGGGACCCATTGCATGGCCTGCTCGATCGCCTGATTTGAATGCAATGGATTTCTTCGTCTGAGGACATTTGAAGTCCTTGGTTTATGCGACTCCTGTTCCTGATGTTGACATTTTGAGAGAACTGGATTTCAGCAAATACGAAACACAAGAATTTTCAACAGAATACGCCAGAGCATGGAACGCAGGCTTATTGCATGCATCAAAGCAAGAGGAAGCCACTTCGAGCAATTTTTGTAACTTTCAATTTTATGTTGTAACTCTGAAATAAATGATTTTCAGACCCATGTTCAAATGAACTGTTTTTACTGTTTTGATGTCAGGAACACGTCCCCCAAATATATCACACCAATAAAGATACAGCCTGTAGTTTTGTGTAATTCAGACATAAGAGATATGCAAATGTTATTAAAATGCTGATCTTATTAAAATACACACTGTAGGTGAAATAAACTGTTGTGGCATTAATCATTTCCAATATATTTGTTGTTATTGTTCAATAGAATTAATTTTCAATACTGTATATCTTTTTTTAAGTGCTAAGTCGTCATTCATTATCTCTCGTGTTGCTATAAAAGGAGCATGGAAATTTAAAGCTAGCATATAGCGATCGCATTTTAAAAATTTGACTACCACTCCCGGCACCTGTATCGCATTTTACGTACAACGAAGTACGTAATGAAACTATTTCTGCAAACGTTTTTTCTGGATTAACGTGAAGTAGAAGCATGGGAGGTTTTCTAAAAATAATTTGTAGAAGAGTCGGTTGAAGAAGTCGTGTGAAAGTAACACACCAGGTATTTTTTCTTTCAAAGAGCTAAACCAGAGCTAAACTTTGGAATGCTGTTTTCATAGGATGTATGTAATTAAACAGTATTGTTTAATATGGAATATATAGTGAATAACGTAAGGTGGATAGTACATTTTATATGTAAATTCTATAATATACGGAATTAAACTGACAAACACAGAAGTTACTTAATAATTTTGCATTTACATATACGTATCGATAAATGCCCCCACTAAAAATAAAAAGGTAAGCGGACACTGCACTGATTTCCGCTCTAAAATATAGCTAATTTCTCTTCCACAAGCGCAGAAACAGCTACTTGTGGTATTTCCAATTATCAGTTTGATCCTTCTGTAAAAATGCTCCGTCAGCAAGAGCTAGAACACCATTTTTACATGCAGAATCATAGATATCAGAGACAAACAACAGTTAGCTGTAGTAATAGCGCATTCATTAGTGTGCTCGGCTGTTAATTTAATAGTGCTGCGTTCAACCCCTGTAGAAGCGGTTAAACATCTATTTTTTTTAAAATAGATGAATGCATGGTCACGTTTAGAGTGAACCCAATTTAAATTTCTTGCATTTCTTTCAATAAGTTCAAGTGCATGTTACCGAAGTATTCACTATTCACTTGAAATGTTTAAACATGGCATTACCACGATCACCTACAAGTAGCAGCTACTCAGGGAAGTTTTATAAGTGACATGCTGACTCGTTGTTGGTTTTGATGTATTGTAAACATGCAACAACTCAAAAGCCATGTGTCCCATATCAAAGTAGTCGAACCCCGGAAATTTTGTCAGCTGCATTCTCTGACAACGCTGTATAATGGATATACTATGTAAATTTTTCATCGGTGGAGAAAATTGTGTGAATTTGCATTTAATTAACATTGAGATAAAGATTTGATCAATTATTGCACATTAATACAATATTATTAAAAAACTATCATATTATTAATCTATCAAGCACACAAGATATAAAATATGTATGACAGAAAGAAAAGTGAGGAGAAATTTAGAGAAAGGGAAGAGGAAGGGAGAGAGGGAGAGATAGTGCAAGCATAGACGCTAGTTCTATTATTAAAGTCGGAGCTGTAACACAAACTCTGTGTACCTAAGGGAAACCTCAGAATTGAACTCTGAGATCTCCAGATCATGAGACACTCGAGCAAAAACGAAAGAGACAACAATAACGAGTATTTCGATAATGCCGATGTCACAAAAAAAGTTGCCTGAAATAATTTGTGTATTTTGAGATTTACATTGTTTGTTAGTACGATTTTGTCCATTTCTTATAGCTTACCCGTTATACAGAATTACACAAAACTCTTTCTGTTAACAGAAAATTCAATATATAACCACATTTTATTTGTAAATATCTTAAGTATACCTACGGTATTTGAATCGAAATCGTTAGAGCCATTTCTGAAAAAGTGAAAAATGTCGGGAATGTTATTCATGTAAAGGATAGATTTGGATTAGGGGTATTTTCTTGAAAATATTCGTGTCGTATCCTTGGAATATACAAAATCTAAATACCAAGTTTAGTACGTTCACAGACAGACACACACACACACACACACACACACACACACACACACACACACGCGTACACACACGGAACATTTTCTAAAACTTTTTTTTATTCACAAGATCTTTAAACATGTATTTCTAACGAAATATCTGTATCGAATTGTTGGGTGGATTGCAATACTTTCTCTGTCTACTAGGTACGTGGTAAAGAAAGTAAAAAAGCAAGAGATGAAATATGGGAGGGAAGAAGGTGATTAAAAAAGGACGGGAATGTGAGAGTGCAGCAGGTAAGTTGGTATAGTAACCGGCTTACCTTAAGGCGACTGTGCTCCTTGGTACCAAACCTACCCAACAGATAGCGACGTCATATTTTTAACTGATAATGAAGTTCTTGTTCAGTTTTTACTCGGCTACTGCACTCCCACCTCCCTCTAGGCAAGGCCAGTCTCTCACACAAACAGTTAACTTGAAGGGTGGGTGTAAACTATCTCAACTACCCTTCACACGCTAATTAAATTGTTAATTAGGTACAAACGGATCTATAAGCAACGACGCCGCCAACGGGGATGGGGAACGAAACAGAAAATAAGTGTGTTTTAAGCACTGCTATGTGTTACAGTTTATGTTAACAGTTCAGAAAATGATCATAAATTATTTATTTATACACGCAGTAGCGGGAACTAAGAAGCTATAATATTATTTTTATTTAAACATGCATTAAAGCAAACAAATGACGTTCACAGCGGACGATACTCTCCGCATAGTATTTTAGGCAATTGTTGCACTCACCTTCAGTGTCTAGTTGCAACCTCTTAATTCAAGCAAAAATTATTGTGAGGAACAAAAGAATGGTGACATAACACTTAAAATGCATGATAAACTATTGGAAAATTGAAAGTAATATCTACGAATATCCGTGAAATGGTATGCCATAAAATATTTATTTGGCTTAAATTGCGTGTTTTAACAATATCTGCATTTTTGTGTAAATTATGTTTTGTCTATATCTTATAGCTTATCACTTGTACAAAAGTATACCAATTTCATTGAGAATGAAACAGGTTAATGACAGAAAATGCATCATATACATTTTATTACAGTTTCCAAATTATTTCCAAATAATTACAGTTTTTAAAGGTCGGAGAGGAAAAACTTAAAGCAAGCCTTTAGGAATGGCACCAATTGCGAAAGTAAACCTGTATGTTTTACTCGGTAAGAGCTGCTTACTTATTATTCAATTGGTTTAAATTCATTTACATCTTAAATTTAACAAAACGATTTAAATCAGAATCGTTAGAGTCGTTTTTGAGAAATTTCTATATCCAATTCATGATATATTACTATAATTACGATATAGAGGTATACTTCCTGTACTTACTATAGACAAATGGTAGTGAGAGGAAGAAGAAGAAAAATTATCGTGTACTAAGAGCTAATTATAAGAATACTTCAATCTTGAATTTCTTAGAAATTAAAGTACCACTTTAAAGAATTCGAGGAAACATTTGACTTTTAGGATATAAGCATTTACAGCCGGCGGCGCCGTAGTCCAGTGGTTAGACCGCTCGTCTACCACCAAGGAGACCCGAATTCGATCCCAGGAACCCGCATATGAGATTCGTGGTGGACGAAGCGGGTTTTCTCCGCCGTACATTTACTCCATCATCACCTTTCCTTTCATTCATTTCACCTTCATTTCATATCATCTTCTTCCCCCACTCTCATACCTGGCTACTGTAACGGTATTACTTACAAATGTTTGTGTATGTGTGAAGCCCTCTTGTGACGTCATTCATTTGTTTGGTTTGTAGCTCCATCTGGTGTTAGCAATTTGCAGCAGTTTTAGTGTTCGAAAGAATGCGACTGTTATTTGATTTAATTTTTGTTTACTGTCCTCCGGCTAGCTATTATTTCTCGGTCGAACATGTCTCTTGATCAGGGTGTGTAAACGGAAAGGAATCTTTTATCCAAATATAACACTGATGAAGAAATTTGTTTTACACATTTATTGTCGAACACGTTAACTATCACATTTATACATTGATCTTAACACTCGCCAAACTGAAACTGTTATAATAACTTCTTACTGATCACTTTTAATCCACGTACTTCAACTTTTTGTATAATTAACCTTACAACACTTTAGATTATTCATAATTCTGCTGCGTGTAACTTGTGAATCGATACCCGACGTTTGCCGTACAAATACTTTCGATGAACTGACTGACTGAAGACGACGTGTAGTGTACACAGATTTTTGATGAACTGACAGACTTTACCTCTAACCTATTGCTTTTATACCCATACACTCCGATATGCCTAAAGATTATAACTGAACTGCAATTGGCTAATAAAACGCGCCAACATTAGCGTCTGTTTTAATATGCAATGAAAATTATGAATACATATGCTCTAGGGAAACGTTCCAGAAGATTCTCAAGGAAAAACGCGCCAACATTACGTAACTTCCTTGTTTCCAATAATGATAAACAGCTCACCCCCTCGCTGCATTATTGCACGTTATTATTGACAGTTTCAGTAAGGCAGTATAAACTTACTTATCAACAATAATTACAGTCAAGAAACATCTCAAATCAATGTCACATAAAAATGCATATTCATATTACAATCATTATTTACATTTACGTAATTTGTGATACAAATTACTGCATCACTACGGGCCGGTCCCCCGTTCCGGGTTCTTGATTCTCTGATTCAATGTTCGTCTGCTCCTCTACAGACCTCTGACTCTAGGCATGGTTTTATGTCCTTGGGGTGTAAGCCCTACGTACAACGAGGGTAAGCCTACAATGCGGTTCTTACATTGCCGAGCTGTGGATGGCGCGTATGTGTGCTCTGCGCATTATCACACTGGGGCGGGGCGGGGGATTCGTTCTAAAACTCCCGCGTTACTTACTCACGAGTGATAGTAGCATGCACTGTACTGAGTACTAACGTTGCTATAAGTTTGTTGAAAGTGGTGTCCATCTGCACTGAGACATTTATGGCATTTCTCGTCGTCACGGGTCACGGGTTTCAATTTTAAACGCTTAGCAAACAAAGTTTTTAGAAACATCCACTTGCTGTGCAACACGTCTTAAGAAACTTCTTTGGGGAGCGTTTGAATAATGCACCGATTTCGACAATTTTTTCCTGTGTCAGAACATTTCTTTACAGCTTCTTAGGGTAAGCGTTTAGCGATCCCGTTTTTCTAAACTTATTAACCAGACATCTAACAATTTCTCCACCTGGAACTCGAATATCGGGAAATTTCTGTTGAAATTGCCTACATACCTGTCTACATGATTCGGTTTTTACGTATGTATCATACATAATACAGCTGATAAACGTAGCCTTGAATGAGTCATTTCACTGCTAGTGCGCTGCGCAAAAATACCAGGTGATTACGTGAAAGCGAACTACGTATAGATATAGGGGAAAGGTCCCTCTTAAATTGAATCGCTCCGATATTTTCCAAACTGTTCTACAGACGGCACCATAATCCTAGCAGAAGCGTAACCTGTACAGCTATGAATACTTGGAGTTGTGGACTTTGCATTCTGAGCTGTGGCTTCAGTGTATGAAGTGTTGTGTGTTTTTGGTGCTTCAGAAGTAATATTTGACTCATCTAGCTAAGCTTATACGACCAATTAGATAGGTTTGAGACGATCTATATATATATATATATATATATATATATATATTACATGTTATGAAGTGTTTATTTAGCAACAATATTCATGCACACGTTTTTTCAAGCAGCATCTCTCCTTGACACATAGATGCTAGAGCTTCCAAAATGGCGTGGCTCGTAAATTGAACCACTGTTTGAACCCTATATTGAACTGGTCCAATTTAGGAAACCTATTGAAGTTCTAGGATTGCTCAACTGGGAATAGTATATCGAGTGAATAAATATCCTTATAATATGCTAAGTTAAAAAAAATCATGTTTAAAAACAGTGGATGACATGAACATGTGAATTGTGACTTGTCTGAAATGATGAACATGATCCAGTGTGTGAATTGTAGCATATGTCTACGCCAAAAGTGTGCAAAATTTAGTGCCAAGAAGAAAGTGTTTTATTGTGAAGACTGTATATAATTAGACTCTTTTGTATGAGAGTAAAAATTAGTAAACGCTGTATATTTGCAAATAATACCTATTCCAAAACCAAGTGATTGTCATTATACAAAAATTGAAAATGTTCAAGGAAATTGCTATTCTTATTACAATTTTGGACTCTACTTTTGTTGCTGATAGCATATTTGTTTTGAATGTGCAATAAAATATGTGTATTTTGTATTAATAAAAATACTTTTAAACTTAAAAGTATACGGTTCATTTTAAGACACGGGTGGTTCAATATAAGGACCACGTTCCTAATTTGAACCGATGTACACCATCTCACTTTTTAAATGTTATTTATTTGGTAATTGTATTAATTTTAAATTGTGTTGAGGATATTCGTAGCGCAAGGATTTGTCACTTTAACGCTGGTATTTCTGAAAAATTTGATTTGAAATTATAATTATTATTTATATTTAGGTTCAAGTGGTTCAATATAGGGACCTTTCCCCTACCATGTCTATGGCCCGGCTGTAAATGAAACGCATGCTATACATCCTTGCATATAGTCGAGATTATTAGAAGATTATGCGGAATGTCAATGAACTACACCGAAATAATCTCAGAGTTTAGAGAAGTCTTATATAAGCAATTTGAGAAAGGCAATGTATGGTCCACATCTGAACGCAATTTTATAGTGTTAAATATTTTGGAACCAGTTACTGATAAGTAGCTGTTCAAGTCAAGCAGGGTGAAAAACTGGTTTAGAAAGTCCTCGCGAGTTAGAAATATCGATGTTCTGGAGTTCCTTTTTAGCAATTTCAAGCTCTGAAATCTACAACTAATCGTCTAGACAGTGCGACACTGAACATTGATTAACTGCATTTTTGCGTTAATTAGTCTACTTTAAGAATGGCCGAGTGTATAGCGCTGCTGTTTCCAAGGTCATGGGTTCGATTTTTATCTAGCAGTTAATTTTTACTTTCTCAGCCAAGCAGTTAGTCCCCATTAGCGTTCCATTAAAAAGAATCCTCAACGAGAATTCACCGGAAATACGTGTTTTGAGGTACCCTGAATAAAACACCGTTTTACTTCGTTTACCATGAACTTCCTCTGCCTAGGACACAGAGGAAGTAGATATTGCATTTCAACCAAAAATTCGTTACCGAAATTTTAAATGCCTATTTTGAAGTACTCGGAATAAAAAACAAGCGTTCTACTCCTTTACAGGAACTTCCTTTACGTAGGACTTACAGGAAATATTGATTCCATCCAAAAATTCGATATCGATATTTCACTGGAAATGCATGTTTTGAGGATTCCTGAATTTTAAAAAAAAAGCATTTTAAAAGATACTGTGTGTTTGTGTGAACAGCATAACTCACAAACGAAATTTCGGATATCTAGCAAACTAGTTATTTAAGTTCAGTATCTTCCAAAGATAGCAAACCAAAATTTTCCGGAAAATCTCCCCATCCTAAAATACCCTTTACATAGAAAAATATCGTTAAGTTTTATTTTCTCAAAAATGGCTGTAATAATTTGGATTAAAATACCATACGTTTTAGATAAGTTTATAAGTAATAAACTTAGATTATGAATTCTCTGCGAATAGTTTGTGAAGCCCTCGGAATTATTTTGTCTGTTTTATCTCTCTTCATCTCCTTCTCCACTGAAAATGTTGCCAACACCATTCTTTTTGCACATGACACAAGTTAATGTACTGATAAATGATAATTATAGCAATAATTGAGCATTTAAATTAAATTAATTTATATTAAATTAAATCTCAAGTTGCCATGTTATTCATTTAAGCAAATAAATTATCTTTAAATTTAGATAATATTAATGTTATGAAAATACCACAGATTCTCAAATTTCTAACTGATTATTGATAATGGAATATTAAAACAAATACATTCATTCCCTGTTTACCCTCATCTTATGTAGGACTTACACCCCCTGGGCTTACAAGCGGGTGCCTGGGGTCAGAGGCCCGTCGAGGAGCAGACACTCTCATGGAGCAGACAGAATGTCCAGGATGGGTGATCAGCCCCGATGCCTGGTATGGGATGAAGGAAGTAGATGAAACGAAATGATAGCGAAATGGATGATAGGAAAAGTGATGATGGAGGAGTTGGTGGAATGAATGGCGGGGGAAACCGAAGAACCCGGAGAAAACCCACCCAGACGCCGCTTTGTCCACCACAAATCCCGCATGCGGGTCCCTGGGATTGAACCCGAGCCGCCTCGGTGATAGGCGAGCGGTATAACCACTCGGCCACGGCGCTGCCTTAAAACAAATACATGACATTAAATTCCTCGGTCTACAGGCAGATAACCCATGTGATTTGGAAACCACGTGTTGACGTTATCATGCTTAAACTGAGTTTTGTAAGTTAGGCTATTAGTGCATTATCAATCTTGAAATCATTGAAGACTTTTAACATTGATTTATTTTGTCTATTTCATAATCAATGACATATGATGTAATTCTTGGGGAGAAGTTAGTTGAAAGTAAACGCGCCTTTATATAATATCCAGAAAAAGGCAAAAAGAATAATTTCTGATACACATAGCAGACATCAATCTGTTTAAGAATCTAGAAATATTGCCTATCACTTGTGAATATATAGTGTCCTTATTAAAATTCTATAGAACATATCATTCTAAATCAAAATATTCCTGGCAAAATATTAAGACAAAAAGGAGATCTATATAGAACAGTTTCAGTGCTATTCTGCTATCAAAAAGGAGTTCATTATGAAAGCATTTTAATATAAGCTGTTCCCTATATCTTGAAGGTCTTAACTAACAATGCTGTTAACAATCATTCAAAACTTCTCTTAGAACTTCCCATGTAAAAAGGCATATTATTCTGTAGATGAGTTGGTATATAAATAACTAGACAAGTTGATTTAGAGAATTTATATGTTAACTATATTAACCTATGCAAACGTGTATTTAGGAGTATGCTGCTAATATTATATACAGAAAATATGTATACAGACTTTATATATAACAGTTTACTTATTGTGAATACTTGGTCTGTAGATGATAATAAGATTAACGCCACATCATACTGATATACAACTTTACTGTTTAAGAACTATATTATACATATATCGTTTAAAGTGTGTAAAATGGTCTTTGAATCCCGTAAAATATGTTCCTAAGTCGTTATTCTGCAGATGAGTAATATTGATGTAAAATCTCTGTATAAGTAATATTAATTTATGTGTATATGGGTATACTTGTTTCTTATACAGTACGGTCGTTTTACGGTGAGGCCACGGATCGCGCGTATGCATGCTCCACGCATTGTCTATTACACTGGTTTTTTTTTCGTTCCGTAACTCCCCCGTTACTTGCGAATGATAGTAACATGCGCTATAATGAGTACCAGCTTGTTATACGCGTAAGTGGTGTATATATAGTCGATCTGTAACCTTACCTTAAAAATACGCAATTTATATGCTAAGTACGTTAATTGCCCGCTTTATCTGCAACTTCTATGTACGTTAGTCCTTGTGACTTTTCACAAACTTAAAGAATCCTATTCATTCAATTTAACTTGTGAACCCTAAGTGTGTGTGTGTGTGTGTGTGTGAGAGAGAGAGAGGGAGAGAAAGAGAGAGAGAAAGAGAGAGAGAGAAAGAGAGAGAGAAAGTGAGAGAGAGAATGTACTAGGTATACCAAACAGTAGATCTCGTTAAAACATACAATTTAAATCAAATAATATTTTTTGAGATTCAAGGTTTTATTGATAAACGGTACAGTTTTCAAATACTTTATTCCTTTCTCTCCAAGTACCTAATAAGTAAAGTATCACATTCCAACAAAACATTTCAGGTAGAAATTTCACCGGAAGTATTGTTTTGGTGGCCCTGAATTAAAAACAAATCTGATATGGTACTCACATGACTTTCTCTACTCTTGTACAAACTATTTTTACAAACTCTCATTCTCCAGCTATTTCATATTAATCGAGATAAACATTTGCAGAAACGATCTTTTGACATGCAAAGAGAATTACATTTACACATAGTGACCAGTTCTAGAAATATTTGACCATCGCTTAAGACGTAGTATGTTCCCCTTGTTTATAGAAATACAGTAGCCTTTAAGCATAGACATGTATCTTAATAGCTGGTTGCTAGGTGCAGCACCATTCTCTTTGCCACAGATTAATACTCTTTGCATATCCAAGACAAAATAATCTGATGTGTTACACTCACATGACTTTCTCTACTCTTGTAGAAACTATTTTTACAGACGCTTATTCTCCATATGCTTCATATTAATCGAGATATCGAGATGTCAATCTTATTGCTAATTTTCTTGTAGATGTAAGGGGAGTATGGTAGGTTTTAAGGGATAGTCAAATATTTTAAGTGCTGGTTGCTATGTGGCGCATTTCATTCTCTTTGCATGTCAAGGACATAAAAAATGAATAAGGAATTTGAGAAAAAGTATACGTATTGGTAAATTTAAGGGAATAACAAACAATATCTCGAAAACGGTTCACTCAACAAAAAAAAATGTATACGACATAAATTTGTATTTTAACGCGATCTACATTTTGTGTGTAGTAATATTTTGTCTATCTCTTATGGTTTACCAGTTATGCAAAAGTCGTTCACAATGAAGAATACTTTTGGAGACATTCCCAGAAAATTCTAGATATACATTTCATTTCTCATGACGATATCTTAAACATATGATATTTTAATCAAAATCTTTGGAGCCAGTTTTGAAAAAATTAAAATTTTCGAAAAATCTTCTATGTAAAGGATTGTCTGGGGGGGGTTTCTGGAAGATACGGAACCTAAATACCAAGTTTGGTGTTTATCCGACTGTTCGTTTCTGAGTTATGCTGTTCACAGACACACACACACGGACATGTTTCCAAAAATGCTTTTTTTTGGATTCAGGGGGTCTCAAAACATGTATTTTCGGTGAAATCTCGGTATCGCATTTTTGGGTGGAATACAATACTTCCCCTACTTACTCTACGTAGTAGAGAAAGTAAAAATGAATAACGAATTCCCATTTGAGAAAATAAGTATTTAAAAAATTTAAGGGAATAACAAGCAATATCTCGAAAATGGTTCACTCAACAACAAAAAATGTATATGACATAAATTGTGTATTTTAACGCGATCTACATTTTTCGTGTAGTAAAATTTTGTCTATCTCTTATGGTTTACCAGTTATGCAAATGTAGTTGACAATGAAGAATACTTTTGGAGATATTCCCAGAAAATTCGAGATATACATTTTATTTGTCATGAAAATATCTTAAAAATATGATCTTTTAATCAAAATCGTTAGAGCCATTTTTGAGAAAATTAAAATTTCCGAAAAATGTTCAATATAAAGGATAATTTGGGGTGGTGGGATTTTCTTGTAAACCTTCGTGTCGCATCTCTGGAAGATACTGAACCTAAATACCAAATTTGGTGTTTATCCAACTGTTCGTTTCTGAGTTATGCTGTTCACAGACACACACACACGGACATGTTTCTAAAAATGGGTTTTTTGGATTCAGGGGGTCTCAAAACATGTATTTCCGGTGAAATCCCATTATCAAATTTTTGGTTGGAATACAATACTTCCCCTACTACTATACGTAGTAGAGAGAGTAATATCATTTTTAGAAAAAGGTTCTTTGATGTGTGTGAACAGCATAAATAAAAACGCAAATATCGGATAAATACCTACCAAACGTGTTCAGTATATTCCAAAGATGCAACACCGAGTTTTTTAACAAAATTCCACAGCCAACTATACATAAAAAGGTTGGTTATTTTTAATTTTCTCAAATATGGCTATAACGATTTTGATTAAAATACCACATGTATAACATGTTTATAATAAATGAAATGTATATGTTGAATTTTCAGGTAACAGGCTGCGAAGTCCTATATCTGAAATAATTTTATGTAATTTTGTAATACCCATTGTATGACTATAAGTGATACAAACCTAAAGAAGAAATCCAACGGCATGCGAATACGAGTTAACGAGATTGCCGATAAGGCAATATGTTCCAAAGGTAAAAGGACGCCGATGTGACCATTGCAGTTAAAGGTGGGTATAAATGTGGATAAAAATAAACAGTGATAGACGTAAGCTTATTGCACAAATCTACATCCTATCTTCAGAACACGCATTTCAATCCCAATAACCTTTTTGAGCTGATCCCGTAGCTCAGTCGGTAGAGCACTTGCTTGCTGTTTGAGAGGTCTCAGGTTCGATTCCCGGGGGGGATTTTTTTTGTAGCCAAGATTATTCCCTATTCTCCCCAGAGTCTGGAAGTATGCATGAGTGTGAATGTGTGTGTGATCTAAGTGCAATAATTCCAACGACAAGAGAACAAGAGTCAACACAATTGCCAATAGGAAATTTCCAAAGGAAAGGTCAAAGGAAATGGAACTTAAAAAAAATCTGATGTGTTACTCTCACATGACTTTGTCTACTCTTGTACAAACTATTTTTACAAACTCTCATTCTCCATCTATTTCATATTAATTGAGATAAACATTTGCAGAAATGAGCTTTTGACATTCAAAGAGAATTACATTTTACACATAGCGACCAGTTCTAAAAATATTTGACTATCGCTTAAGGCGTACTATGTTCCCCTTGTTTTGTAATTGCAAGGGCAGTATAGAAATACATTAGCCTTTAAGTATAGACATATCTCTTAATAGCTGGTTGCTATGTACAGCACCATTCCCTTTGCCACAGATTAATACTCTTTGCATATCCAAGACAAAGAAAAAATTAATAACGAATTCCCATTTGAGAAAATAAGTATTGAAAAATTTAAGGGAATAACGAGCAATATCTCGAAAAAGGTTCATTCACCAAGAACAATGTGTATGACATAAATTGTGTATTTTAACGCGATCTACATTTTTTGTGAAGTAAAATGTTATCTGTCTGTTATGGTTTACCAGTTATGCAAAAGTCGTTCACAATGAAGAATACTTTTGGAGACATTCCCAGAAAATTCAAAATATACGTTTTATTTGTCATGAAAATATCTTAAACACATGATATTTTAATCAAAATCGTTAGAGCCATTTTTGAGAAAATTAAAATTTTCGAAAAATGTTCCATGTAAAGGGTAATCTAGGTTGGGGGGATCTTCTTGAAAACCTTTGTGTCGCATCTCTGGAAGATACTGAACTTAAATACCAAGTTTGGTGTTTATCCGACTGTTCGTTTCTGAGTTATGCTGTTCACACACACACACACACACACACACACACACACACACACACACACACATGGACATGTTTCCAAAAATGCTTTTTTTGGATTCAGGGGGTCTCAAAACATATATTTCCGGTGAAATCTCGGTTTCGAATTTTTGGGTGGAATACAATACTTCCCCTACTTACTGTACGTAGTAGAGAAAGTAAAAATTGTGCCAAAATCCATTGTTATTCGTTAAAATGTTTCAATGTTTTTGTTGTTTTTGAAGCGCTATGACCATTCAGTTGTGACTTGCGATTTAATACAATTTCAGAGCCAGCATACAGCGGTCCGCTTTTAACATTTGACTAAAATCACTTAGGTCTTATGTCTCCCCTTTGTATTACAAGGAAGATATAATGAAACTATTGTAGCATACGT
Source organism: Deroplatys truncata (assembly GCA_030765065.1). Lineage (NCBI taxonomy): Eukaryota > Metazoa > Arthropoda > Insecta > Mantodea > Mantidae > Deroplatys > Deroplatys truncata. The sequence goes on from CM060980.1 coordinate 101,025,625, forward strand.
TTATCTCGTTTAGCATAAAGTAGCAAGAAATAGTTTTGTAGAATAATTTGTAGAAGATATGCAGAAAGAAACCATAGTGAGTAGAGAAACTTATGCGAATGTAACACCTAAGAATTTTTAAACTGAGTTTACCATTAAGTTATTTCTATTTGTCATAGAAAAAAATGTGGAATTTCAAGGTCAGGATGTAGTGATCCGTTTTTTACTTTCTCTACCACGTCTTAGAAGCTAGAGAAGGTATTGCAATCTACCCAAAAAATGTGATAGCGAGATTTAACCGGAAATGCATATTTTGAGGCTCCCTGAATCCAAAAAGAAAGAATTTTTAGAAAAAGGTCCGCGTGTGCGTGCGTGTGTGTGTGTGTGTGCGTGTACGCGCGCGCGCGCGTACATTTGCCTTTGAACAGCATAACTTAAACAGGAATAGTCGCATAAATACCAGACTTGGTATTTAGGTTCAATACCTTCCAAAGATGCGACACGAAGATTTTTCAAGAAAATTCCCCAAACCCAAACTACCCTTCAATTGTAAGATTTTTTTCGAAATTTTTATTTTGGGAAAAATGGTTCTAATGATTTTAATTAAAATATTAATTGTATTTACATGACAAATAAAATCTATATCTTGAGTTTTCTGGGAATAGCCTATAAAGTCTTCATTCGGAAGGAATTTTATGTACGTTTTATGTACAGACGAAAACATACTACTCAAGAAACATCTCTTTAAAACATACAATTTACTTCAAGCAACTTTTTTGTGGCACCAACCATTTTCAAGATATCTGTTATTAAAGGTACGAATTATTCATTTCTTGGTCATTCTCTTAAAGTCCTATCAACATTCAGTAGTTTCTCGCGATTGCATGAAAACAGTATGAAATGTTATGGCCAGCATGCCTATAGTGTATGTCAATATTTCTGCAAAGGCTTATTTGGATTAAAATGAAGTAATAGAAAAATAAGTTTTAGTAAGAATAGTTTGTATATCCACTAATAGGTAAGACATAGAAGTAACACATCAATTTTTTCTGTTAGTCAACTACATGTAAAGGAAGTGGGAAATCTGTTTTAGACACTTTCATTCAATCCGGATCACTTCAAATACATTTTTGCACGAAAATACTTAGTACTTCAAATATTACTTAAATACTAAGTAGTGAAGCTTCGGTCTGATCTTACCTTTCCAATCTTGTCTAGACACGCCTTCATTTCTGAATTATACTTTTTTCAGAGAGACAGTACTTAAAAGTTCAATTAATCATATTTTATGTACTTCCTGAGAAGAGGAAATATTTATCTTATGTCAGCATGAATATGTCATTTGAGTTTCTTACATTTATATCCACTACTAAAACATGAAGTATTTGTTCATCGCATATAAATGTATGTTTGGAGATTGAATTTAAGCAATTTTATACCACTATTGCACATAAAATTAATTAATTATTCTGGAAGGTATTTTTTATTGATTGGTACGTAATATACTTTTTGTGCTTTATAGTTAAAATTCCGACACAACAACAATAATAATAATCCGCAAAACGCCCCCAAACGTCATTCACTGCCCATTTCAGATAAGCGATACCAGGGCCGTCCAATAAATTCTTAGAAAAAGATAGAAGAGCAAATTATTTTTAGTATTTTTTTCAACATAATCTCCGTTTGGCTGCATACATTTTTCCGAGCATTTCTCCAACTGTTTTAAGCCATCCAAAAAGTATGATTTCGGAAGGTCCTCAAAATAGGCGTCTATTTGGGAGATGACCTCCTCGTTAGAAGTGAATTGTTTTAAGTTGAGCGACTTTTTCAAGTTTAGAAATAAAAAAAAGTCACTGGGTGTCAAATCTGGTGAATGTTGTAATTCAAACCTGAATTCCACAATTTTCGTCTGCGTGCATTGTCTTGATGGAAGAGAATCTTTTTCTTTGCCAGACGAGGACGGTTTTTCCTGAAATCTTCCCTCAACCGATACAATAACGATGCATAATACTCTACATTTATCGTTCTTCCTTTCTGCAAGTAATCGATGTAGATGATTCCGCGTGTAGCCCAAAAGCCGAGGCCATCACCTTGTCAGCCGATTTCACCACCTTTGCCTTCTTCGGAGCCGTTTCGCCTTTAAAAACCCACTGTTTCGACTGTACTTTTATCTCTGGAGTGTAGTAGTGTACCCATGTTTCGTCCACAGTTATGTATCGACGCAAAAACTCGTCAGGATTGCCACCGAAAGGTGCCAAACCAGCCTCCGAATCGAACACACGATTGCATTTATTCTCCGTTGAGAGCAAACGGAGAATCTTTGCCTAGATCTTTGTGAGAACTAATTTTTGGTGCAAAATTGAAAACACTCTACCTTTTGATATGCCTGTGGCCCAACTATTTCGCGAACTTTGATTCGTCGATCATTCAAAACCATGCTGTGGATTTCCACTGGACGTCCTGAACGATGCTCCTTATTTGTAGAAGTACGGCCACGTTTAAACTCATTTACCCAATTGTAAACAATTGCAAACACAGAAGCAGATATACCACGAACTTTATCCAACTCGGCTTTGATCTCTTTTCGTGTTAAGCCTTTTAAATATAAGTGTTTAATCACCGCACGAAACTCGTTTTTTCTTTTTTCCATCTTTCTAAATAAACACAAGTTCACTGCTTCAATCGCCTATAACAACAAAAGGTGATATAGTTGAAAGTTTAACTGCCTCTAGTAAGAGATGACGCTTACTAAGTGCAAACGTTTAGTTGTAGGACATTAATATTAAAAAGAATAAATAAATAAAACTTGTATCTCATCAATATTAATATTATGAGAGAATATTTGTATTATCGTAGGTCCATAGGAAAATGTCGAAAAGCACTATGCCTCTTTTGGTAGGTATTTGGTAGCTACATATATCACGATCGAAAAGCTCTGTTCTACCCGACGGACGTAGGCTATAAAACATCATCTTATATCAACTTTCAAATCACTAAAATACTGAAAATGATTATAAGACCTGGATACTAGAATACAGAACAGAAAGCATTGTAGTTGTCTCCATAGAAAATGCGCATAAAATAAAACAGAAGCTGCAGGTATTTCATTCAAAGCAATATAGGTAGGTATAGCTAACTAGCTGGCTTGTTGCACGGGTACCTTTTTAAACTAATTAATTTCATTTACCCTTCCTGTCCTGTATAGAATTAAATTGAGTTTTATTTATGGACGTTCTTTAATTAATGTGGTCCTTTGCGTCCCATTCTATATTGGGCCTCTTTATCAGGCTTGAGGTTCTTTTAAGTACCAAAAATTTACGACACGGGACCATTGACTTTACTTCCCTTCCGAAGAAACTATGACTAAGGGGTTTTAGGCCCGAAAAAAATCCATCGCCCTCCGCCGGGTTTGAACCCGCGACCTCGGAAACTAGAGGCTATCGTGGTACCCCTGACCACGGAGGATGACCCCATCCTTTGTGAAATTATTGTACATAATCTTTACGGCGAATACTCCCCTTTACCTATTATAATTTCGTGCAGACCCGGCAATTCCTAATAACGGATGAAAAATCCCCCGATATTAATGTAAAAGGATTTGAAACATCGCATCTGTGGCATTTGATAAATGGCAATTAAAGAAACGGGTATAACACAGGATCGATTGTCGCTTTTTAAACTCTGGTCTTCTGTCTGCTGAAGTGTTACATCATGACCATCTATGTATACCTATTCCTTGTAATAAAATGCCGCCGGCTTTTCTTTTTATACTCTGTGGAGTGCAGCAACTATTAATTTGTGAAGTAACAACTATTTTTTCTACTCATTGGCACTGAACTAAAAGTCAAGGCCTTATTCGCAAGTATATTCTTTTGTAATTACAGTGTGTTTGTATACAAGTATAAGGGCTTTGTAAATGCAGTTTAGTCTTCTAGTAATTTATGAAATGAAATTAAAAAGTGCTTTACCTATAGCCCAATGTCCGGCAGAGCGAATTAAATCGATTGAATGGTTTTTGAGATTACCCTGCACACACACACACACACACTCACACATACACACACACACACATACACACACACACACACACACACACACACGTTTTCTCCCTTTATAATGTTAGTATACAAAACTTATACACAGATGAAGAAGATACATCCTGTTTATAACCATATTGCATTTATGAGATAACCGTTTTCTTTGACGTTTTATTCGGATACAGTAGATGTAGAAGTATTTAGCATCAGCATTACTGAGTAGCCTTAATTGTAATTATAACAATTTTGTAATGAAGCTTCTGGGTTACAAAACCTTTTAATAACCCATATGCAAAGAAAGATGTTATGTATTTCCTCTGCAAGTTGCAATCAAGTTTGTTTCAGTGTTTGTTAAATATTTATATAAATAGAGAAAATAATGTCCAGAAACTACTCAATCGACAGAGAAGGCTGTTTTACTCAATAGTTACAGAATTCAAACTCCCAAAAATTTGAAATCGTTCTCCTGCACGTGCAGAAATCTCATATTCACAATTCAGCCCATTTTTTTTCTTTCTGAAATTGATGTTATTAAATAGCTACTGAACAAAAGGGATTGTTATCTTCTGTGATTATCTGAAAGCATTTTCAACCATTTTGGTGGTTTACTGTTTCACGGTTAAAAGATACTTGCAGACTATGCAAAATTTCCAGTGTTTGGAAGACTGTCCGGGCAGAGCATATTTGTTCCTTTATACGAAGATCACGTGGAGTTTGCGAAAGAGAATCATCAAAAATATCTTCTAGTGCACCATACAATCATTTCATAAAGACTATTTTGGAGGTTCATCAAAAGAATTAAATAGATGTACGATATTTAGATATCTACCCTTGGATTACAATTTTGATAGTAGTATAATAAAGAAAGAAGAGAAAATTAGTAATTTCGATGATAAATGACAAGGTTTTTGAAGATATAAGTTTATTCCATTCAGCCGCTATAACAATAAATGCAACACGCGATGCACTGGTTGCACGTGTGCTAGACGGTGCAACAAGCACTAACTTGTCGTAGTTCGCCGATACGTCCACAGATGGAGACTCGTGTGGCAAGTTTCCCTGCCGGCTGACGGCATGGGGGCAAGCTCCGTGTTATTGCATATGAAGCTAATGGGGAGAGAGGGAGGGAATCCTTTTCCCCCAACCTATACAGCACGCTTGGTCGGCCGGTTTCCCCTCATTCATTGCTTTCCCTGCCCTCCCAAGTGCAGGCCGTGTCTGTCAAACCACGCGATCAGCTGTTCACCATGTGCTGCCGGGATTAAAAACGCTCATATCTACCGTACAGAACATTATAGGAACGCTTACTCTGTGTCTGCGAATCATACATTTGTTGATACTGTGAGGTGCTGTGACAATTGAACATCGTGTAGAGACTGTGTTTATACGCATGGACAGATGACGATTGTGGTAACGATAAAAGTAAACAAGTGACGGTTGGAGTGTGAAGAGAAATAAATAAGTGACGATCTCCAGGAACAGTACAAATATATTGAAATCTATTTTAAAGCCAAGAGAGAGTGCGTTGCAAGTGAGCTGAAAGCGGAGCAAGGATTGTTCAGTGTTTGTTGTGCACCACTCACAATAGTGAAGCTACGTTTGGATACAAGCAAGAAGTCCGCACGTAGAGACATGCACACATTCACACAAACATACGTATGTATGAACGGTGGTTGAAGCAGCAGCAGCAGAAGAGGCGTTCCCCAGTTAAAAGGATAAAAGCAAGTCAGGCGGAACTTGGTGTGCGACCAATGGGAACGCGGCGCCGTGTAAACTGAGAGCCAATCCGGTGCGAGCTGCGCATGTCGTGCGGATAATGACTGTGTTCTGAGCTTCCATCTCACTCACCCTGGCGCAGCCCCCCTCAACAACGAAAGAAAATAAAAGAAGCAATTTTATGTATACGTGTGTGTGTATGTGTATGTGCGTGCGCGCTCTCCCACCATCCCTTTCCCCTCTCCGCAATCTTACCTCCCCACCACGACCGCCGTCTCCTTCTCCACTTCTTTTCTGCCCTGTTTCCTTCTAACCCATGTTTTTATTTATTACTTTTGTGACTGTGGACGAGAATATATACTTCTTGCAGAGCACATCCCCGTGTCGACGTCACTGCGGGGGCTGCCGGATGTAATTCCTAAGAGTGCAACCCTCCCCGTAAACCCCCCTCCCACTAAAAAACGGACTTGTGTTAGTTAACGTGTGTGTGTGAGAGGAGAGGCATATTCCGTCTCGTTTCTGTGCAGACTCCCGTGTTGTGCCGATTGGTCCTGAAGGCAAACTCAGGGGTGAGGAGCATCAAGCGGAGAGACATATCGGTGGACTAAGAAGGAATAGTTGTAACAGCGAGTGTTCCAAAGTTTTCTACCGATTCTCTCCCTCCATTTGCCTCCCCTCTTCTTCGAGGGAGTTTCGCACTGTCTCTCTCCCTCCGATTCTTCTTCGCCGGTGTATACCGCTTGTTGTTTGTTCTTATTGTACCGCTGCTACAGACAGTACAGTCGTACAGATAGACAGACAGACAGAAGGAGGCGGGACAGCAACGACTGTTTGCCCACTCTTCCACTCCTGATGGACTCGCCGCAGTGACAAGAAATGGGCGAAGATCCTGTCTAAACCAAATTACATTGTTTGTTTTCGTTGTGTATCCTAATGGTGAAGATGTCCAGTGCAGTAATCTTTAGTGCAAACTGTCAAATTATGACAAGGTGAATATTTTGGACGTGTGGTGAACAGTGTTGATATCGTTTGATAAGACTAGGAAGACTCACTCTTGGTGAGCAAGTGTTGATTCTTGACATTTGAGAGGTGAACTATGAGTATGGATTCCGTGATGGACTCCTCATCCACGAACAGCGATCACAGCAGTAACGCCTCGTCTTCAGCATCGCCACCAGTTACCATCAAGCCACCTCTCACGCCTCCAGGTTCTAACAATAACACACCGACAGCTGGCGGAGGCGGCGGTGGAGGTGGTGGCGGCGGTCCCACTACTCCTCAGCAACAGCCGCCACAGCAACAGCCACCTCAGAGCCCCCTGAGTATGGTGAGGCAGCCGGGCAGTCCTCCTGGCCCTAATCAACAGGCACCACCAACACCTCAACAGCATCCTCAGACACTAAGTCCACCGCCCGTGTCCACGCCGAACAGCATCACGGCCGTCCCTCCCAGGATATCGCAATCCGTGATGCCGCCCTTGCCGCCTCCAGGTCTGGGGTTGCTCAACTCTTTGGGAGGCGGCATGATGCACCACTCGCCACTGGACCTGATGGCCGCTGCCCACCATGGTGGACCTCCACGCTCCTACAACAGTCCGCCGCCGATCTCCAGCTCCGATCCCACCGCCAACGAATGTAAACTCGTCGAGTACCGCGGCCAGAAGGTGGCCGCCTTCATAATCGCCGGAGACACCATGCTATGTCTCCCTCAGGCCTTCGAGCTTTTCCTCAAGCACCTCGTGGGCGGTCTTCATACCGTGTACACCAAGCTGAAGCGTTTGGACATCGTGCCTCTTGTCTGTAACGTGGAACAGGTCCGCATTTTGCGCGGTCTAGGTGCCATCCAGCCCGGCGTCAACAGGTGCAAGCTTCTCTCCTGCAAGGACTTCGACGTGCTGTACAGGGATTGCACCACAGCCAGGTACATCTGCATGACTCCATCTGTGTCTAAATGTCATCTCAGGATATTATCCCCTGCACGTGCGTTTTGTTTAAGAATGTTTCTCATATGCGTTTGACAGTTCAGAATCAGTGATTTGGCTTTATTGACCGCATGTTTACGTTTCAATGTTACCTGCACGAATGATTACCTTGTTAGTTCCAATTCCTGTGAGCATATCTCTAGTGGGTGACCTAAGTGCCAACATGTCCACTTGGCATTCGGAAAACTTTAAGATTATACAATCCAAATTACATTACGAATGCTGTCCAAAATAATTTTCTTTCCCAGTGAATTTCTGCTATGCCTAAGGTAACCACTTGCCAGTGATCAAAATTCATGCTGAAATCGTATAAGTACTAATTTACATCCAGTGAGTGTCGTTATTTTCGAAGGTTTATGAGCATGTAACGATAGGTGTATGCAGCAGTGATAATCAAATTGGTTACAAACAATTCTTTGAAGAGTATTGAGCATTTACATTCTAATTTCCGACTATAGCCTGGAAGCAAATACATTTTAAAATACTCTAGCTTAACGAAGTTTCCAAACACATTTCTCTTTGCATTTTTCTGCCTTCTAGCCGGAAATTCCGGTACTATTAACTAAGACTGCTGTTGTGCATGGACGTGTGCTAGATCACAATAATATCAATCCTTACATTAATTTGAACTACCAGCCGTGCTATATGAGAAATATGATAAACACTTCGCTCGAACAACCTGGACTTCACTGATAAGTGTAAGTAAATATTTTGGCCCGATAGATTATCCTTTGTCTAATTTATTTGCGAAAATCTTCAGAGTATACGATAGTCATGCCTGACTAGGCGACACTTTCGCTATTAGCATGCGCACTTCACCGCGACATTTTTACAAAAGTCGAGAGCATGATAAGGGAATTGAAAAATTTAGATTCATTTGCTCACAATAGGGATGTGGTTATTAAGAATCTCCCGTCGCTCCACGAGGCCAAACAACCATAGATTGAGGTCTGAATTGACACAAATGGCGCAATGATGGGCGACGTCATGTATTTCAGAATTGCGACATGCCACTCTTGTGCATTTCACGAAATTGGCTCGGGCTAGGGGAGCACATATTGTGTGGTTTATGCTCACCCTTCCTTACTCGTGCTCGTTGACTGCGGTGTACCAAGGGCTCTCCAACATTACACGTCCTAAAACAAGCACTCCCGAGTCTGGATAACCTCCGACTTGGTTCAAGACAAAAGCGACTTTTGCGCTTTCCGAGGTGGCGTTGAATTACTCGTAGGTACCTTCTCGTGTGAGTTCAATTAAGGATATGCAACTTATATCCTATAAAAGTCATATTTTGGTTGCTAAACTGAAACGTTTACGAAGACCCACAATCCAAACTATGCTGGAAGTACCGTTTCCGAAAATGTCATCTTTGTTGGCGTCAAAAGTCGCTATCTCCATAGTTTCGGATAGTTTGTGACGAGTGTTTTCAATTTTCCCTAATAAATCAATCAATAATGCCACTGCATCTTCAAGTGACTAACTACCTTTATATGCTCTTTGGAAACAGTTTTGATCTCTATTTGTTTACTCAGTAAAGCCAGATTTTCGTGCAGAATTCAGTACAAACGAGATCGATGTTATAGATTCTGCCTTTTTGGGAGAGCTTTGTGTAGGAATAAACGTGGTAATTTTCTATCTCCATTGTTGAATTCCTAGGTATACTAAAAGAAAACAAATTTTGGGGCTGAATTCGGTCATCCAAAACAAAACATTTGCATTAAATCACAGAAGAAGAGTATTTTCAATCATTTGCGTGATCTAAAACACTATGCTTAAGCATTTTTGTTAATCCAAGTGAGCTCTCATATCAAGAATGACTTAAAAATCAATCTCAACAATACTTAGAATCCATAGCTAAGATACATATAGTACCTACAATCAATAATCGTATTTGTAATGATGTATCAAGATATATAATTTGTTTATAATTACGTATTTTTAATTCTAACGATTAAGAACTAACGCCACAACAAATATTGAAGATAGTTAAATGAAAATGTAATATTTTTGAAACATAACAGCTACTGAAGATTTCTTAATTCATCGGCCAATATAATAAATTTAATGACAGTCAATTGCGCTTATTTGTCCACTTTGCTAAAGTTCAATGTTAGTTCGAATTGGCATACAAAAAACCTCAAGCAGAGTCTGATATGTATATGCGCATTAACTCTCAGAAAACTCCGCATTATTTCACGACAGTTTTATACAGAGTTTGTTTCCTTGTCAGGCATTAACACAGTTTTATATTCAGGAATTCTAGAGTAAAATTGACGAAATAGTGAGTTTTATCCAGAATAAAAATTAGTTGATGCGTTTCTCCTTAAAAGGACTTGATATGGTCCACGTTTAGATGCAAAAACTCTAGCATAATCGAGTTTAGAATTGATTAGCGCACTGAGTACTGCATGTAGGCACAGTAATAGAGTGATAATTCAAATTAGGTAGAGATACCTACCTCTTTTACAAAAAATATTTGTTGGTATTTGCCCCCGAAGAATCTGTTAAATATTAATGACGTGCATTAGCCCAAAGCTCCAACAAGATAACATTTTGAGGAAACATTATTTTAGTATGGCACTAACCTTATGGGTATATATACTTGTACACATTACGTCTTATTTTGTGAGTAATATTGCGTCATGGGAGCTATGTGGAGATTTCCTGTATTTCTGGAGTCAGAATTTTGAATGGATACGCAGAACATTCCTAGTGCAAAACACGGTAACATTTTTAGAGATGATCTGCGAGGTCTAATCGCTAAACTGAGGTACTTGGATCTGTGTTGCGCTGCTTGGGTTAATGGGAATGCGAGGGTGCCCGGTACTGTCTCATGACTAAATGATGACGTCTGTTGAGAAGATGATAACGGCCATCAACCATTGCTTACTCTTGCGAGGAAGAGGTTACTGTCTGTTCAATCGTGAGCGAAGGTGGTAAAGGGCATCAGGAGGTTTGCCTTGCATGAATTACAAAACGCAGAGGGTCGCTTTTGCCCTCTAGCAGAAGGAAAATGTTTGAAATTCTTTCCAACATCTCTCACTTCGGATGAAATCCTCTTCGGCCAGCTCTGTGTACAAAATCTGCATTGAAAATTTAACGTGTACGTTTATTGTCCAAGTATGCAAAATAGCTTGTCGTTATTTATAGAAATGTCTGTTGTTGCAGTACGTGAGAGAGTTTCTACAAAGTCTAATATATGCCTATATATTTTCAAGCTAGATTATTTCCCTACCCGATTAGATGCAATCATAAAAGTTTCTAAGCCCTAACAGTAAAAATAAATATAATCAAAATTAATTTCCATAAAATCAATTAATTTATAGCCAATAGTAGACTTTAAACTTCAAAGAAATTTGTAACTTTTCCGTTTTCAAACTCTCAAACTGTTTGCGAAAATCAAATATCTGCGTTTAGCTGTTTCGTCGCCTATTACCTAGAATTAAATATAATGAAATAGCCCAGGAAAGCAAGTCAATGTGTTTAAAATTAATTTTAAGATTCTAGAAAATATTAATTTAACATTTTGGGAAAACAAGCAAATATACGCATCCCATATTTGTAAACGTTTATCAATAGTTATGCTTTTATACGGCTCCATTGAAGCTTAAATAATGCGAATAATAAATAATTAATAATAAGTTACAGCAATTTGTATTCATAACCTTCATTCTAAACTATTTTTATGTCGAATGTGTGAGACACCTCATATGAAAAGCGTTAGCACAAGCATTCAGTTTTATGTTAATACAAAATCAAAAGATCTTTTGAAATACCCAGAAAATTATGAAATTGTAATTCTACTCGCAATCAACTAAGAGTAGCGTTAGTAGCCCAGAAAATCAAGTCGAATAGCTAAAAAATCTAGTTCACCGTCGGACATAGAGAAGTGTAACACTTGAAGGCAATAACTTCGTTGAAATGAGTTGCATTACTTATATCTTTAGTTGGTGCTTGACGTTGTTTCCGAGTAAAACAACAACAAATATTTTGTATATTTGCACTTTTGCATTTAACCTAAATTTTAAATAAAAATGCAGAAGATTTATTTGTTATTTATAAGCATGTAGTGAATGGTTTAAGTAAAATAATAATTACACATCAACATATAAAATTAATGTGGATTGTATTTTCTAAAGCACATCTTTTTGCTCGGCAAATTCTCTTGAGTTTCATGGAAACGACAGTATGGGCTGAACGGACTGGTTGTATTCAGATAATGCAGATAAATATTAATTCAAAGTTGCAAACGAAGTGATAAACGCTGGCTGATATTTTTATGAGATGCCTTCAGTAAACTTTCTGTCGTAACTCGTATCGTAGTTATTTATGACACATTACAAAATGCACTCAGAATGTGTATTCTTGAGGCAAAGACCGCAAATTTTCCAGTGTTAAACAAACAGAGATTTAGTTTATTCGTTGGCAAGCTGGATGGTGCTGTCAAGATTTATTAGGCGAGGCAAACAGAGTTTATTTGTTTTTAAATAAGTTAATCTGCTACATCAGTTTCTCATTTCAAGCCTCAGCACTTACACCTCTAAAACCAAAAAGAACTTCGAGTAAAAGACCGTGACATTATTACTCTTGTGTGCTAAAAGAACACTTAATTTTCTTTAAAATTAGCTTGAAGCATTTGAGTGATATGCAGTAAATCTTCAATCTCAATATAATAGTATTTAATTCATTAGCCCAGTAACTCCGTTGCTCATATTTCTGAGAGCAGAAAATTAATTTTATTTACTGCGAGAAAGTCTCAACTTCTTGCGATCCTTCTTACTTATTTGTTTCTGTTATTTCAATGACATAAAAGTCGAATACATCAAGTGGTCAAATATAATTCTTATATTTATTTTCTTATAGGTATAATCTATTTATTTTCATAATTTTTATTGCGCATTTTAACCGATCGCCGAAAATTTAGGCACTCCTCGTTAGGCTTAGATCTGGAGGAGGAGTGCAGTTATAAATATAAAAATAAGACGTAGTAATTAATTAGTAACACTATTCATATGTTCCTATTATGGAATAAGCCCAAACTGAACGTATCTAAAATATTTAGAAAATAAATATAGCGAACTTTTTAAAAAGTTTACATGTTTATAAGAGGTCGATGTTAGCATGCAATAGTTTTAAATGTTTGGATAGTATTTACACCTTAATTTAGGTAAACAGCAATTAAAATACACATAAATTAATTTTCTTGAAGTAAAATTTCCATCTCCAAACGAAATAACTTGTGTTGCTCTCTCTTTATTTTGTTTAGATTCAATTTAGATTACGCATTCACATGGGCAAAAGTAAATGCATAATATTCCAGAGTCCAAGTGAATGATTAACAAGGCGTAGGCAGAACTAAGCTCATCATTTCTCCAGGTCTAACTTGTTAAAAATGCCAGGTGACCTCATCGCTAGGAACTTTCCCCCATCTCTTCAACGCTTCGTTAGGCCTGCCCCCTCCCACAACATTGAAATAATAAAAATTAATTAATGCATACATCTCGCTCTCTCTCTTAATTCCATTTAAGCGTGAAATATTTATGGTTCTTGTTTATAGGACTGATTGTTATTTTTGATTGGGATGCGCATCTGGTTTGTGTACATATATTTTCATCCGATAGCTTGAAAATTGGGTGTTGAATTTCTTGTGGACGAAAGCCTAGCCGCTCTGTGGTCAATGAAACCAGAGATTGAATTTAAAGTAACTATTATTGTGAGTTGTTAATACCAGAAGCTGTTTCCTGTGGTAGTTATTTCACACATAATACAGACCTTCCTACAACACACATACAGACAGTTGACTGATGCTTTAAAATCTGAAGTGCGAAAATTCGAAAAGCGTTTCTTCAGAAGACAGTCGTAGGTATATGTATTCATTTGTTTTTGTTTCAGTATCAACCGAGGTTTACCAGCACTGTGATGTTATAGAAATGATATTTAGAGTAATTTTCGAGACATCCTTTTCATTCACTGTAATCTTTCATTGAACTCTCAAATTAAACATGTATTTCATGCCGTATGCTAAAAACGACTAACCAAAAGCTTAATTTCTAACACTCAACAGCCATGAAGCTTATGAGTCATGTTTTTCTTTGCGTTTCGAGAAATAATCATTCATTATGTGCTGCTTCTGTCTGTTCTTTCTAGAAGCCATTCACTTATGTTAAAGCTTGACTGAAATGGAACCTTTGAAAACTTAGCAGTATCCCATTTTACACGCGCTTTTATAAAATATGGACTATGTTCTCAAAATTGATCGGAATAGGCATATTATATAAACAAGTAAGCTATCTTGAAGGGTAACTTATTAAAGAAAAAAAGGGGGAATATCTAGAAAACGTTTGCAACAACATTTTCGAATTTTTAACAATGAGAATATCACTGTAGTTTAATATAAATATTACTAGAATGCTTCCATGTGTGAAATAGGTTTAATGTTAATTCTATTAAGCTCAGCAATTTTTAAAAACTGTAAGCTATTTATTTTTGCAAGCAAATTTCTATACAAAAATCAATCATGCTTAAAATTTTCACCCCTGATAAATCCAATACCCAGAGTGAATCCACAAAAATATATTAACATTCTTAGCACTATTGTCTGTTTAAATGAGATGTAGGTAAGGTATAAAAATTAAATTATCTAAAATTTAATCATAATCATTAAGCAATTTATTACAAAATTGTAAAGTCAGATTATTTCTTTCTAACATTAAAAGAATATAAATAGGATGTAATGCTGAAAGTATAAATTAACATCAACCTAAGTTTAGTGCATTCTCTGGGCTTGTAAACCAAAATAGAAAAAAACCAATTAAATTAAGAATCCATTTCAAGTAAAATTTAATTTAGTTTTATATCTGAAAAAATATTACAGAAAATATAAACAATAGATAATGGCTAATTTCTAGCACCACCCTAAGTAATTCTTCTGTTCATGACGTATTCCTCACAAATTAACGTAAACAATAACTATAACTAAATTATATTTGTGATTTTAAAAGCAATATATCTCTTAATTTTAAATTATAAAACCCAATTTTGTTTCACAAATTCTTTAAGAACGCTCACTTTTTAAAGAGAAGAAATAAAAATAATAATAATAATAATAATAATAATAATAAATATCGCCCATAATTAATTTGAGGAATGCAAAAATTATTTCTATTTGGAAATTATTTTATGATAATTGTTTGAATTGTGGAAGTTTTGTTTTACAATATCGTCTTAAATCTTCTGAATAGAAAACAATTTTATGGAAATTTAATCAATTCAGCCTAATTAAGCATGTTAAAAGCACGAATTCCTTACAATAATTGAATGAAACAAAAATAGTTTCATATTCTAACCATATCCTTGAATTAAAAGGCGGAAATTGTAGATACATTTTGACATCCGCGATAACGTGAAAGATCTAATTCAATAATCTTAGCGATATTTAACACAAGATCAAGAATTCGTCTTTATAAAAGCAATAACCTAATAATTTAGTTTTAATTAATACTGTATTAGAAAGCATCAGTTTTTTGCTTCTTAACATCTTTAGTCAGTCAGAAACATCAAACTTGATTACGTTGACCGAGCTATTTTGAGGTGCTATTCCAAATATTTATTTTGGTAAACAAGTGAACAAACACTTTTATTAGTTACAAAAACTTTCTATATTTACGAAGTATCTATAAATTCTCAAGGATAATTAATAAACATTCCATACTCCTTAAAACAGCTTAAGCCAAAAATTTGTTTGTTTAACTATTTTATAATTTTACCTTTATCAAAATATTGTAAACGCTACAATATTTTGAATATCACGGAAGGCCATGAGACGATTTAGAAGCTCAAGCATTATAAAATTATAGTAGAGAAATCCTGTTTTATTTTTTGTTCTATTAATCAAAGCTACTAAATACACCGCTTTTAAGTGACTAAGCCGAAGGAAACAAATGCTAAGCGCTCTGCTACAAAATGTTTCCTTCCAAACAAGCACCGAAGGCGTGATACACCAGCAGATGTTATGCAATTCTCATTTCCTGTACGAACCCGAACTATGGCGACAGAGGTATTCTTTTCGTGTTTTTTTAGAATGTTTTTGTTTGCGTGACTAAGCGCTATGCTTTTGAATTTTCTTTGGAGAATAATTGCGAAAAGAATTTCCTAAATACAGCATCACGATTGCTTTTTTCTGGTGGAAATGCAAACTAAGCCATATTAGCTTCAAGGATAAGGATACCTCCACAGACGTTTTTCCTCCCTTAGCTCTTCAGCCGACTGGAAAGAAGTTAATAGAATAGTATAAAATCAACATTGGAGCTTTTACCAATAACCATTTTCTCATTCTCATGGCTTGTTCTTGTAGATTCTCAATCTTCCCGACTTGATTTTAACGACTGGAGAATATGTTTTACTATTATGTATAAATGTCTTGCCTCTTATTTATTCTCCAGTTGATTTAAGAGCTGGGGCTTATTTCATGGGTGTTGACAAGTTGATGGGTTCCTCTGTAGAAGTTGTAACAATATACAACTCTTGCCGCCGTCTCGCTTCGCCAGTTGAGCCTACTTGCACGCACACTGCCTTCTTTATAACGTGTTTCTAATTAAAATGCTCTTCCACTTTCCTCAAAACCATCGGTAACTTGATGCATCATTCGTTTTCTCCAAATAAAGAAGTTTTGTAACAGTATAGCGCCGCAATGTTTGAGAGACGGGCTTTGGGAAAGAAACAATATTATTTTGTTTCACCGCCATTGCGAGTGTTATTGTCTATTTCAAGTAAACACATGAAAGAGGTGACAACTGAACAACAAGGAAGACGTCTATGTTTTGTTTTTCAGAATTTCATTTTATGTCTTACTACAAATTAAGGTTTTATTTTCACTTTTAAGTAATTTATATAGGTACGTAAAGTTTTGATATAATTCGGGTAAGATTTTTCTAACTATTGTATCTTAACAGAATTTTCAAAATCTCCACCACAGTTTTGAAAACAATCGCTTTTAAGCATATGACGTGTAAAGTTCTTAATGCGGAATTTATTCCAATTTACTTACAACTTTTTAAAAAAGTTTACCTAGATTTAGCATTCTGCCTTCACATTTGTTTTCAGCGATCTTTTGCAACATGTCGGTGATTTATCACACTTTACTCACCACAATTCTTATTTAGATATGCTTTACGTGAAATAATATATTTCATCATCACATTTTCAATGTTTATTTTTCCCACCTTGCCCTGCGTCTTCCTCGTTTTCTTCTTTTCTGAGACAGCCACACAAATATTTGCTTGGGTAATCTCTTTGGATCCATTTTCATTAATGTGTTCAATATGTCAGCTAGTCGTATTTTTTTTTAATCTAGCACAGTAATTTACCATGTATTTCAGCCAGTAATTTTTCTTCTTCATTGTTTCATTCAGTGTCCAAACCTCTCCTCCATGTATGATGCAGCTTTCCATCCTCGTCTTATAAATGTTTCTCCTTTTCTTCTTAGTTAAAGTAATCTTAATGTAGTTTCTCTGTAAAGGCTTTTCCTTTATTCGTTTTATTTATTATACCTTCCACATTTCTACCATCGTTATTAAATTTGGCACCAAATTTTAGAATGCAATAACACTCGCTTTACTGTATATGTTAGTAGGAGAAATGCAAGACAGATAACTTTTACTGGGCATTCCTACTTAAGGCGCAAATAATACTTTAATATAATTTTGTAATTTCTGTAAGCATATTTAAGTGCATTTACTTAAGAGTGTTAAGTAACAACCACTAATAACCGAATTGTTTTTGAAACATTAATATAATTTTTAAAGTATATCCTGTTTTATAATGTAACCTGATTATGATGCATTTTCGGCTATTAAAACGTGTAACTTTTATTTGGTTTTCTGCTTATAATCTTATCTCATTTTGGGTGTCCCATCATACATTTTCGGGTATTGAAAAGTGTAATTTTTACTTGGTTTTCTACTTATATGTTTTATAAATTTTTTGCAACTGATATTTATGTTAAAATGTTTCGTTTTGCACCACAGATATAGCTGTTTTCGCATTTAACCGTATTTACAATTGGGAAGTTCCTCTGCGTTTTATAAACTCCACTCTTATGTTTTATAGAAACAATATAGTGGATTATAACCTTTATTATTATTTAGGATGTTTTTGTTTTCAAGGAATCCATATTACTTAATATATTTGCTATTTTATTGGTTCTATACAGATTGTTAACCACGATAGAGTATTGATTCATCAACATGTGGAAGGTATTATGTATGTGCTTCCACATGTAAGCGTACCAGCCTTATAGTTTCAAAATCGGTAAACACCAAAATTAAATTAGGGCCTTTACAGTGATACTCATTTTTTTATTCATAAATGCGTTAACAAGTAGAATGCTCTGATTCTATTAAGGGCTATCGCAGTGTTATAATACATCAGTAATATTTCATATCTGCATCACAGTTTTCATATCTTAACCATTGTTTCTTTAGTGTTTATAATTTGTGGATATTCAAAAGGTATATCATAGATAACATTAATAATATGACAAAGGTATACACTTAGATTACTGAAGTAGAGTTTAATATTAAACTTTTAAAATGTTAAAACCAAAAATCCTCAAGCGACGGTAATGAATACCATAGTATTTCTTCAGAAACCTAAAGCATTTTCCTACTTCCTAAATTCATTAAAAATGACAGTAAATCCATTTTATGGCAATATTATTAGCAAATCGATTGTGATTTGATGGGTTGAAGCAATACAAAGTAAGTAGAATGTTTACTAATAACACCAATTTCTTTGAAGAACTATATTTTGTATCTGAATGTCCCCACTTTATTTTATATAGTTTATAAAACATAGTATTGCAATATTAATAGTTTTGGAGGATTTCTTGAACTTTATCTGACGATTATTTGTTGAGAGGAAACGAAATAAACATTTTCTCTGTAAGGAAATATTCTCGTAAAACGAATTGTCAATGTAATGTTTGCTTCATTGTATAATATAAACATATGGATTAACGCTTTTCTTAACGTCGTATTATTTGCTATAATTTTAAATATTTTGAGATATATTTATAGCAGTTATATTTAACGTGGGATTACAAAAATACCTCTACTAATATAAATATAACAAAAAAGATGTGTATGCGGGATTACACAAAATGACACAAAAAGGGTTGTAGCCCATGATTCGATCACACATCATTTCTGTTTTAACCTGTAACGACTGTAATACAAATTCTTTGTAGTATAAAATTTCATCAGGAGGTATGGTCGTGCAGATGTGCAGTATTGATGTGGTTTGAACTGATCATGCTACTTAATAAACCTAACGTATTTTGTCAACATAGTCATGGAATCTGCCAAGTATATTTGAATTTCATAAAGTAATGTATGCGAAATATTGTAGTTTATCAACGTAAATACGGGATCCATGCTGGTTAACTTCATGCGAATTTTCTAATTTTAAAATTAAAGACGTTTAATTGACTCGCTCAACGGTATAGATATTTTAATGGCTACAGCAGTATACTTACGAAAACATCTGCTCTCTTGCTGTGGATATAATATTCATGGACATAACGTAATTGATAGGAAACAAAGCGGACGTTATCAGCGTTATCAGTATTTCAGTATCTAATTCCTTTAGAAAAGCGTTCACTACAAAAGCTACCGAATTTCGTTCTGCCCACTGTCATTACGTAGGAGTCGGCCAGTCGATTTTCTTTCTTGACAGCTCCTGAAGCGATAAGGCAGTTGTTTCGCATTTCAAATGCATGAAATGAAGCATGGCACGGAGACAACACTGTATATTTATGTACCGCTGTATTTACTGCGTCTAGAATAGGCTACAACCAATTTTATTTTGAATCACGTATACGTTTTCCCTTTTAGGAGTGGTGTGGCGAAATGATTTGCTTCGAAATTCTTCATTGGATTGTTATTATTAATAGATGAAGCCGTAAAAATTATTTTTCATTTATTTATGTGCATAAACCAGACTTTATTTTATTTCTGAGTTCCTTTTTGGAGCGTTATATGGGTTTGACAAGCCAAATTAAAGAAAACTATAAATGCTAACTTGTTTAAGCAGAATTCTCGGTTATTAAACACAGATCGACGCATTATAACTCATAATTTGAGGTTATTCATAAAATTTCGAACAAAAAGACCTTAATTTTGAATATTAGGAGGCAAAAATTGCGGAACGTTTTAAATTTTTGCAGTGGCATTGTATGGTAACAATATAAATATATTAGTATGTATCAATTGGATTATAATTACTATCTGAAACTACATGTAAGTTTACGAAAAAACATGTTTGCAACCTTAATCTTTACTGAAAGGTTTCCACCACTTTGGTTTAAATGATTTTCAAAAACAGTTGCCAAGGATTAAGTAAAACTTTAATACAATATATCTTATCATCTTCAGCGCAGGATTACTGTAGTAAATAAGATAATCTAAAGAATATAAATCACTTTGAACATTCAACCAAAATAAAGGAATTTATGTACCCACCGACGGAGTTCGCTTCTTTGAGACAAAATTATAATTATTAATGCATTTTTAGGTCTAGTTCAGCCACAAATATAATTTTGGCATAAAACTTTAAACAAAGCATAATTCTTTCCCTTTATAAGTGAGATTATAAGGTTGTCACTTGTTTACTGAATTACTGACTACATTGATTATGGAAACAAGTAAGAGAATTAAACGTTAGTCTAGGAAGTTTGGTAAAAATGTCTGTCTCTATTTTACTTTCTATGCCAGCAACCTTAGTTTGGTTAGAGGAAGTATCGATTGTATTCCATCTAATAATTCGATATCGAGACTTCGCTAGAGGTACATGTTTTGAGGCCTCCTGAACGCGCGCACAGCGTAACTCCAAGCTCATTAATTCCTACGATGTGATACGGAGATTTATAAACTATTCTTTACAAGGAAAGTTGTTCGTTATTTTGATTCATTAAAAATGACTCTAACCAATCTTGATTACATTACCATATGTTTAAGCTACTTACGTAACCAATAAAATGTGTGTTTAAATTTCTTTCGAACAGCCTGTAAGGTTCTTAACTTAAAATGAGTTTTGTATAATTTTGTATAAATGGTAAACCATAAAATATGGACAATAACTTACTGCATGGAAAATGTAGGTATATCTCGTTAAAACACAACGTCGTGAAATAATTTTTTTCGTGGCATTAACCGGTTGCAGGATATTCGTTGCTATTGTTTTGAATTTTCCGATAATGTAATATTTTTTGAAGTGCTAAAGTCACCATTCTTTTGTTTCTGATGATGTCGTGAAAACGGCATGGAATTACAAAGCCAACTTATAGCGACCCACCTTGTAATGATTTGACCAGCGCTTCAACCTCCTGTATCCCCTTGTATATACAACGAAATGCACAATGAAATCGTGTCTGCACAGCTTCACTTATATTAATTTACATGAATTAGAAAAATAAACTTTTGAGGAATACCTTGTAGAAGAGGTATAAAAGTAAAGCATTATTGGGTAGAGAAAACATGAATGTAACATGTTAGATTTTTTAAGTGCTTCAACCCTGCAGGATGGTCTAACTTCGTCGCATTTAAAATCTCCACTGAAGGCGATTGAAAGACCTTTTTGAGGCGATATTCTCATACTTCAAATGTTACTACATATTCTGTCAAAAATATCAAGAGAAATGAATTTGTGACTGAACTAAAAAATAAAAAATCTGATGTGTTACACTCACATGACTTTCTCTACTCTTGTACAAACTATTTTTACAAACTCTTATTCTCCATGTATTTCATATTAATCGAGATAAACATTTGCAGAAACGATCATTTGACATGCAAAGAGAATTACATTTTACACACAGCGTCCAGTTCTAAAAATATTTGACTATGGCTTAAGGCCTACTATGTTCCCCTTGTTTTGTATTTGCAAGGGCAATATAGAAATACAGTAGCCTTTAAGCATATACATATCTCTTAATAGCTGGTTGCTAGGTGCAGCACCATTCCCTTTGCCACAGATTAATACTCTTTGCATATCCAAGACAAAAACATGAATAACGAATAAGGATTGAAAGATTTATGGGAATAACAAGCAATATCTCGAAAATGGTTCACTCAACAAAACAAATGTATATGACTTAAAATGTGTATTTTAACGCGATCTACATTTTTTGTGTAGTAAAATTTTGTCTACATCTTATGGTTTACCAGTTATGTAAAAGTCGTTCACAATAAAGAATACTTTTGGAGACATTCCCAGAAAATTCAAGATATACATTTTATTTGTCATGAAAATATTTTAAACATATAATATTTTAATCAAAATCGTTAGAGCCATTTTTGAGAAAATTAAAATTTTCGAAAAATGTTCCATGTAAAGGGTAATTTGGAGTGGGGGGATTTTCTTGAAAACCTTCGTGTCGCATCTCTGGAAGATACTGAACCTAAATACCAAGTTTGGTGTTTATTCGACTGTTCGTTTCTGAGTTATACTGTTCACAGACACACAGAAAGGCACACGGCCATGTTTCCAAAAATGCTTTTTTTGGATTCAGGGGGCCTCAAAACATAGATTTCCGGTGAAATCTCGGTATCGAATTTTTGGGTGGAATACAATACTTCCCCTATTTACTGTACGTAGTAGAGAAAGTAAAAGTAAAGTAAAGAAATATAGTATGTTCAAAGACAGTTAAAATTTTGGAATTGTATATACCAACAATATAGAAGTTTATAGTGTTAATGTTTTAT
This sequence comes from Deroplatys truncata, assembly GCA_030765065.1. NCBI lineage: Eukaryota > Metazoa > Arthropoda > Insecta > Mantodea > Mantidae > Deroplatys > Deroplatys truncata. Next base: position 101,048,097 of record CM060980.1, read on the forward strand.
AACCATCTCTCTGATCAGGTAATGTCCAGTCGTTTTACAAAAGCTTTGTGCGATGTTATTTTAAAACATGCAAAATTTTAAAACAGAATAACTTTTTATACCCCCAGAATATCGAGCAGTATAAAGTTTTGACGAGTAGATTTAAAACTGTAGATATTTCAATTCTAATCTTACCTTAAAATATATTAGAGCCGCATTTTAAAAATTGTGCCCACACATATCTTATCATAACAAGTGACTTTTACTTCTTTTGTGCCCAGGAATGCTCACATTTAGATCTCTACTTTATTTTGTAATTTTTCCATAAAGCTGCATTCTTTGAAAAATGTTATCTTCATACCTTCGTGTATTACTTTCTCTACTACGTATAGTAAGTAGGGGAAGTATTGTATTCCACCCAAAAATTCGATACCGAGATTTCACCGGAAAAACATGTTTTGAGGCCCCCTGAATCCAAAAAAGGCATTTTTGGAAACATGTCCGTGTGTGCGTCTTTGTGTCTGTGAACAGCATAACTAAGAAACGAACACTCGGATAAACAGCAAGCTTGGTATTTAGGGTCAGTATCTTCCAGAGATGCGACACGAAGATTTTCAAGAAAATCCTCCACCCTAGATTATCCTTTACATGCAACATTTTTAGAAAATTTTAATTTTTTCAAAAACGGCTCTAACGATTTTGATTAAAATATCATAAGTTTAAGATATTTTCATGACAAATGAAATGTATATCTCGAATTTTCTGGGAATGTCTCCAAAAGTATTCTTCATTGTGAACGACTTTCGCATAACTGGTAAACCATAAGAGATAGACAAAATTTTACTACACAAAAAATTTAGATCGCGTTAAAATACACAATTTATGTCATATACATTTTTTGTTGTTGAGTGAACCATTTTCGAGATATTGCTTGTTATTCCGTTAAATTTTCCAATACTTATACTTTTTCTCAAATTCGTTATTCATTTTTTTTTGTCCTGGTAATGCAAAGAGAATGGAATACTCCACATAGCAACCACTCTTAAAATATTTGACTATCGCTTAATGCCTACCATATTCCCCTTGCACCTACAAGAAAATTAGCAATAAGGTTAACATCTCGATACCTCGATTAACATGAAGCATATGGGGAATAAGCGTTTGTAAAAATAGTTTCTACAAGAGTAGGGAAAGTTATGTGAGTGTAACATATCAGATTTTTTTATTTTATGGTCCATGTGTTTTTACGGATTATTATCAACATGAATTATAGCAAGTTTTGAATTATGTTTCTATTTTTATTGGTTTAGAAACCACATATGTAAAGTGTTTATTAATCATTAACTGAAAATATAAGATGGCGAAAGTCTTTGTAAAAATATGCATATGTTTTGTTAAATCTCCCTGTAGGTGTATGTTAAAATTCTGAATATGCGAACTTGAGCAATGGTGGCGGCTTACTTCGGTTTACTCATATATGTGGCATTCGCTTGACTTTCACTCTCCCCTATCGTTTATTAGTGCGTACACAAACTATTCCTATGAAGGCTTATTTTCCATCCACTACATTTTAATCGAGATAAGCATTTGCAGAAATAGCCACATTACTAATTTTATTATAGATAGAAAGGGAATAGCGATAGTTAAATGTTTAGGAACTGGACGCTATAAGCCGGCCTGAATTCCATACTGTTTCCATGCAATCGCGAGTAGCAGCTGGATAGCAGAGAATTTGTTAGTATTGAACAATTCGAATCATTAATAAACGTTATAATATTAGGTTTTATTAAATTTTCTTATGAATTTAATGAAAAATTTATATTATTAGGAACTTTAATTTTAATTTTAATTACCACTCAATGATGACGTGATGTTGTTAGTAATTATATTATTAACAAATTTATTCTCAAAAAAAAAAATTGAAGACCGAGAAAAAAATTCACCTTTTGAGTGTGGATTTGATCCAGGATACCTCGGAAATGGCTTATACTACAAGAAAGGTTATTTGAAATAAATTGTGTTTTAAAGAAACCTATATGTTTTGTGCAGTACGTTTTCGTTTATCTTTAATGTTTGCTGTCGTATAAGATTATATAAAATTCTTTCTGAATGAACAGGGCTTCACAGGCTATTCACAGATAATTAAAGATGTACATTTTGTTTACCATGTAAATGTACTTAATATATAGAATTTTAATCAAAATGACTAAGCCGTTTTTGAGAAAATAGAAATTTCGAAATACTTGTTCATATGAATGGTAGTACGGGTTTAGAGATTTTTCTCAAAAATTTCGGTGTTGCATCTTTGTAAGATACTGAACTGAAACACCAAGTTTAATTTTTCGTTTTTGAGTTATGTTGCTCAAAGACAAACATACTTATCTTTTTGTAAACAAACTCTTTTTCGGATTCAGGGGACCTTTAAACTATATTTCCGGTGAAATCTGGATATAGAATTTTTTGGTGAAGTGCAGTGCCTTCTCTACCTGCGAATTATACATTAGAGAAAGTAAAAATAAATATTGAGGAAGTGTGACCTAGGCATCCAACTGATGATAAAGATATGGAGAATGATATGCATTCTAGAAGCATAACGTTATGGGGTGTTAAATGCTTGTACACGTTCTGCCTTGGCACAGAACCCAGATTGTTGCTTGTGTCTGCCCAAATTAACACGATTGAGCTGTAACCTCCAACATTCCCTTAGCTTGGGTGATAACTTCAACAGAAATAAAAAAGAAGTTGTTTCTCTGCGGCGGCATGGTGTTATTTTTACGATTGGAATATTCTCGTAACCGCACTCAATAAACCGGAACAAGCCAAAGGATAGGAAGGACAATATAAAAAAGAAAGGATAGAGAGAAGAGAAAAGATGCCGCCGTTGTTATTTCGGGCACAGACTTATAATTAAACCTTCTCTTTAGTTAACACTCGCCGAAAAACAAACACGGGAAATAGAAACGTCATATGGGAAGATCTTAAACATTATTTTTCCTGCTAAAGAGGTAGCAATGCTTGTTCTTAAAATGCAGACGTATTTTGTTTGGTTCGTGTTAAATATGGAAGAGATACATGAGGCATTAATTTAATGTTAATTTTAAAGTTCGTTTTAGGATATTTAATTATTACATCCTTACATTGTCTTAAATTCCCCTTCTTAACTTATCAAAAATATTAGTTCATTTAGCTTTTTAAGTCAAAGACATTATTAATACAAAGTTGAAATTCATTCGATATTGTTTTAGTAACGAAAATGACAAATATTATTGAATTTATTCTTCCAAAAGCAATACTGCGATATTTGCATACCAATTTTCACATTACGAACAGAAATAGATAATTATTTATTCTTAAGAACCGTAATAATTAGAAAAAGTATCTTAAAACTGTGTGAACTAGTCATACCTCTTTCTATAACCATTATTACAATTTATTTCATACCTATTCTACAATCTGTTTAATTTGACAAGCTTTATTTTAATTTACTAATAGGAATCTGTTCACAAATTGGTATAGAGAATTACAAAGTACCCACGATACAGGATTCTTTTAAAAAAATTAATGTTGACGATAATGGTTGCGAAACCATGGCAACTCACTTATAAAGTGCATTACAGAACAACGCAACTTAAGAGTTTTATTAGAAAGTTGTCTTTTAGAATTATATTTGACTCGAGAGCAGAACAGATCTACAAATAAAGTTATACTTCCTAAGTATGTATAACGTATAAACTTAAAATACGCTTTGTAACTCAGATTTTAAGAACCAAAAATTTAAGCTTTACTGAATGATGTGATCGTTGCTCAGTGTTGTTCAAGTTGTATGTAAACAAGTATTACAAATTATTAGATCACCTCAATAATATATAGGTAATTCAAAGTAATTTTCGGTAACTTAGATATATGTATTTTCCATTTTCTCTATTTTGACATTTGCAAAAAAAATGAATACTTGCAGGAGTACAGCATCAATTGTATTGATATTTTATAGAAGACAAATTAAACACAAACAAAGGCATGGAAGTGCTACAATTTTGAACAATTCACATCTCCTTATATGGAATAATAACGAACTTCTTAACAGATTTAAGAGGATGCCTAGAGGTTTTAGGATACCAAATATAGATTTGAATAATTATTTCATTTACGATATCCTTTTAATTTTCATTACTACTGTATGGCAAGAAGTAAATCTTCAAACAGAGAAACTTCTTTATCCTCAAATACCCTGTTTTACTTTCAAAAGTGTTAGAGAAATACTTCTTTTTCACGTATTACCGTGCAAATGCACTTGCATGATTTAATACAGTAAGACAAAACAAAAGAGGAGCGAAACCAATTTGCTCTTTCACGAAGACCCGCTGACATTTTTAGATTGCGATATCCTTCGCGTTCTTCAGCCGTTTATGGGGACAAGAAACGCACAGATCAGATGTTTTATAAACACTTCTCCTTGTAATGGAGTGAATTTTCTCTAGAACGTTGATTTACACCTAGGTTACAATCTGTCACGCGTGCAGAGAGCAATATCCCAGCAGGATATCTCCCGAGGGATGGCACGACTAACGACGGGGGTCTTGCTTTATCTTGCTACAAGATGTGGTTCCGCAATGGTACATGCCTTTTGTTTTTCTTTATATTTAACTCGCATGTCCCTTCAACACTTCAGACCGCTTCGTGTTTACTTGCCAGTAGGCTTATGTTTCGCAGGTGGTTTCTGTTAATCGTCATCATCATCACCACCACCAGCAATCCGGTTTCCTCACTTCTCCGGCAAAGCACGTCATGATCAAAATATACTTCACGCGAAAGCAGCTTTGGTGCTTTAATGAGAGCTTAAAGTAATATTTCATCGATGGAGATTTAATACCCATAATGTTACGATCGTCAAATCTGAAAAAATACTGCTTGACTTTTGAATATTTGTGGAGATTTCAACGCACGAGTCAGCACACTAAACCCTCACTTTTCGCATAGTTTCATCCATGCAAAGGCCTCGGGAGATGCCCACATTATTTCTCATTAATTTTCCGAGTTTTTAAATCAATTGAGTGGAAGATAACGTCGTATAATATTTTGCCATGCAATATTCTGGAAGCAGTAGGCTAGGAAAGAAGGCTTTGCATTTATGCGCAGTAAACCTTAGTAATACAAATAGTCTCTCCTTTCGTTACTTTCAATTAAAAATCTTTAATCAGAATTATTAAAAACGATTCAATTTTTTTAGAATGTTATCTTTGCTTTTAAATTAGTAGGAAACCAGCATTAAACTGGGCAATTCTTTTGTATGAAATAGCCCTTTGTGAACTCAGAATTTTGCATGGATATTGCATTTACCTCAAATTCTTCTGGAACTTAGTTAACTCTACTACTAAACATCTCAGTAGTGTTTGTTTAGATCAAGCTATAAATGGATCAACTTAATGCATGTCTTCACAGTGATTCAAACGCCTTTCTCTTAGCCATTCAAGACAAGTAAATAATAATCCTCTGGAAAATATGGGAATTATCAGAACACCAAACATGTTTGCCTAACACAGGTTAAGGGCTATGCTGAAATTGTTGGAAACGAAAAATTTCTCCAAATCCAATCTGGAATTTAGTTATTCGTTATGTCCAAATTCATATTTAAAAAAATTGTAGAAAATTGGAATCATCTGTGGTTAAGCAGCTTAAATGGATAATTAAAAAGGAATTTATTTTTTCCTTCAGCTTTAGATCGCCTCTCTTGAAAATATTTTACACCAAACTATATTCTTACATAAATTTATTACTGGACACGGAAAATTTAGAAGTTACCTAGAGTAATCACATGTGCAAGTGTGAAATGTCAAAATAAGCCGTATTCCACCTACTGTTTCAGTGCGATCGAGAACATATGAGAAGTGTCCTACATTCTACTAGGAGATCTCTATAATTGTAAAATTAATTTTACAGCCATTGGCAAAAATATTCCCCAATTCATGTTGCACTTCTGCTTTTATATCCTTTATTTCTGGCATTTATTCATCCATTTAATTATTTGTAATAAGCTAATTTGTTATATGTTTGTTTGATTTTGTATGTTTATATATAAAACCCTAACATGTCATTTGGCGCACTAGGCTTTAAATAAAGTTGGAGAATAAATAATCATAATAAACATGTCAGAATTTGAACCTATGATTTTCTATTATTTACACATACCTTTTCTATTAAATATCATTGAATATATTAACACTGAACTATACAATATAAAACTGTTAATTAGAACCTGATGCTTAAAAGTTATAAACGATGCGACTGTTACTACTACACGGGATAGGTAATTGATGATTCTGGTACTCTGTTGCTACGATGTAGAGGAATTATTTGGATGAATTATGCTCTCTTGTAATAATAACAACAATTTTCTTGCTTCTGAATTCAAATCCGCTGACATGGTCAGTGTGCTTGAAGGCGGCTAAGGGAAAGAAAAAGTAAAAAATGCGAATAGAGTTCACTGGTATTTGAGCGTTTAAAACAGTAAATTCTTACGTAGCATTACAAATATCCTTCCCTCTAGTGCTGTACTTCGATGCTTCTCTACAAAATGATTTTCAAGGCATACTTAACTGGTTGTACATATTTTTACTGATAAATCTGAAACCCCTTGGGCTAGCAAAACGGTATGTTCACCGACCCAAACATTGTATTACTCATACACCGAATGCTTTTTTATAACACATAAATTGATTTCACGCTTTGTGGAGGTAAGGTGTATATGAGAATCCATGACCCAGTCTGCAATTGCGAAACAAGAAAATAAGAGCGCTAATGTTACTCTTCTTCATAGCTACAAAAGCAATAATGATTTTTCTTGCTATGTATAAAACAGACCTCATTCTACATGCTTTATACAGCTAAATTAATGTATTATTAATATAATTAAATACTGGATGAAGAAACATTAATAAAGAAAGCTTGTAGGATCACAGAAGGGGAGGTTAAAATTATGAAAACACTTAAAAAAAATCTGATGCATTACACTCACATGACTTTCTCTACTCTTGTACAAACTATTTTTACAAACGCTTATTCTCCATCTACTTCATATTAATCGAGATAAACATTTGCAGACTCTATCTTATTGCTAATTTTCTAGTAGATGTAAGGGGAATATATATTTACAAGCGCAATATAGAAATACAGTAGCCTTTAAGCATAGACATTACTCTTAATACCAGGTTGCTATGTGCAGCACCATTCTCTTTGCCACAGATTAATACTCTTTGCATATCCAAGACAAAAAAAATGAATAACGAATTCCCATTTGAGAAAATAAGGATTGAAAAATTCAAGGGAATAACAAGCAATATCTCGAAAATGGTTCACTCAACAAAAAAATGTATATGACATAAATTGTGTATTTTAAAGCGATCTAAATTTTTTGTGCAGTAAACTTTTGTCTATCTCTTATGGTTTACCAGTTATGCAAAAGTCGTTCACAATGGAGAATACTTTTGGAGACATTCCCAGAAAATTCAAGATATACATTTCACTTGTCATGAAAATATCTTAAACATATGATATTTTAATCAGAATCGTTAGAGCCATTTTTGAGAAAATTAAACATTTCGAAAAATGTTCCATGTAAAGGGTAATCTGGGGTGGGGGTTTTCTCGTAAACCTTCGTGTCGCATCTCTGGAAGATACTGAATCTAAATACCAAGTTTGGTGTTTATCCGACTATTCGTCTCTGAGTTATGCTGTTCACAGACAGACACACACACACACAGACAGACATACACACAGACACACACACACGGACATGTTTCCAAAAATGCTTTTTTTTGGATTCAGGGGGTCTCAAAATATATTTCCATGAAATCTTCGTATCGAATTTTTGGGTGGAATACAATACTTCCCCTACTTACTATACATAGTAGAGAAAGTAACAATAAACGAAGCATTCTCGCTGTGGATTTAAACATCTCTTTAAAGAAATGCAATAATACAAGGAATATAATAAGGTAACAAATGGAGAGTTTTACGTTGTTTAAATATGAAAACATTATTAATATCGTCTACATGTTATTGCACATTATATTAGGACTTTCGAGGCTTTTTGTGCATCGGTTTTTAGGAAAACATAAAAATTTAATTTTTCGAGTTTACGATGGTATAGCAGAGCTTGAACATTTTAGTTTCTAAACAAAAGGAAAAATAAATTTTCAGAAATGTTAACGGAACAGTAAAAACAGTGATTGTTAATCCTATCAAAACGGATTCAGCTTTTTTTCGATGAAAATGTTAAAAATTCCATATTAATCAAGAAGTAAATATAAAATAGGTACCAAATTTGATACTCGCTGAGACACCATTTAAGCATACCACGCAAAGATTTTCAAGAAGATTGTCCCACTGCAAAATACGCTTTACATGCAACAACTTTCATATTTCCTCAAAAATTTCTCTAATGATTTTTATTAAAATGTGATATTAAAGAGACGAATTAAACGAGCTATTAATTAGATAATTTAGAATAAATGAGAAACTACAACACATAGACAAAAATTCATATAGGAAAAACCCAGATATTAAAATATACATTCATTTTTATCAAATAACATATTTTGTAGTATTAACCATTTTCAAGATATTCCTGTTGTATGAATTTTCCATTATAATGCATTGTTAGAAATGCTAAGTTACCATTCATTTACTTCTCGTAGTCATGCAAAGAGCTTGCAAAGTCTACGCCAGCATATAGCAATTTAAAGGATTTTACTGCCTTAGCCTGAAATATGCCCTTGATTAGATACAGTAAAATGTATATTGAAACAATTTCGTTCAATGTTTATCATGTTTCACAGGAAACATATTGCAAAAATTATAGAGTAGCTATGAATGTAAATTATGGTGGATACACGAAGTCGTCGACTGTAATACATCGGGTATAGTTTTTAAAAATTTAAATGCACTGAGATTCACAGTTTTCAGTATTTGAACTTTAGGGAACCACTAAAACGAAATAAAAGTTTCCTCATACTAGCCAGAAATCGAGCAAGAGCCTTCAGAGTCTAAAAGCCAAAAATGTTGACTACCAAACCTCAGACTAGCAATACTGATTAACATGTTTACGCTTTGTGTTTTCTAATGAAATGCCCCCAAAACATTCTTCTAAGAGGATTTGAAAATAAACAACAATTCATTTTTTCTTCGATTTCTTGAAACAGAATAACATTTTCTTTAATATCACTTCCAGCAGCAGATGCTCACAGCGTTTTGGTTCAAATCCTTTTTTAATAAAAATAGCATTGAAGTTTTTGCTTGGCTGTAAATGGAAGTGTTTTTATAAATAGTTACTTAATGAAGAGTTGCCTGCAATGTTAGGGGAATGTATATTTTTAGTTAACTTTGGAGATTTTTTAACCTACAAATAGATACTTAGCTTCTTTATTTGTATGTTATAGGAAATTTGAAGTTTTAACCTTCATACAATATTTTATCAAATTATAAGATCTTTGTGAAAAAATATTTACAATTTTTTAAAAATATGTTTGATTTGGGGTTTAATTTTAAACATCTCACTAATAGTGGCTGTATTAATACACTTTAGATATGTTAAGATAAAATTTGTTGTGTACAGTTTAAAGCTAGCTTAAACAAAATCTTTCTTAAACAGTACACGTTTTCTGATTACATCTTGTTGTTTAAGGATGCGTTTAAAGCACGCAGATTGCGGCATACGTTGTTAAAAGTGTAATTTATAGATGCGTCTGTTATCTTTCCATCGGAATATTTTTCTCATTAATGACATTATTAAGCACAGCACACAAAATATATTACATCCATAATTTTAAAATGTGACACATTATAGGCGGTAGCCAGTGCTTACCTCTTTGTTATGTCAAACTAATGACAAATAATATCCTAACGCTCATGTCTGATGCATCCATCTTGGCATTTCTCAACATGTAATTGTGTTTTGGTTTAATTAAACTCGTGTAGAATGCGTACATTCATCATTTGCAGGAAGTTCAACAGACCATTAAAAATACTTTTCTGTTTATGGTATGTACTCCAGACGTTATCTTTGTTTACAGATGTCCTTTTGTGCTCTTTCGGATAAACAGAGAAACTCATTTTAAGAATTGGAGTTCGTAAGACAACCCTTAATGCTGTCCTCTTATGCTACTACTTTAAACATAGAGTTTGTTCATACTTAGATCCGCAAGCGAGAATGTTTACAAGCCTATATTCATAAAAAAAGTTTATCAAATTACATTCCTTAAGCACAAATCCATTGTGAAGATTAGTGAAATCAATATCATAATAGGTGTTTACAGGGACCAGTCTTGATATTAAACATCATTATCAGTATAGGATACTTTTAGTTAGCCACAGTAGAGCATCGATTATCCGAAACAACTGGGGACGGGGAGTTTTGGAATAACTGATTTTTCAGACATTTATGAAAACAAATTGTACCATGTGTCATAGCAATATGAAACTAAGAAACACTGATATTAAACACAACTATGCATATATATTTTTATCACACGTCTTAAAAATAACACAGATAACTGAATAGCCTAGCTTGACAACTTCTAAATGACAATTTAAAAAAGCCTAGAGCAAAGGAAATGAAGTCTGCCTTTGTTTCTTTTTGGGGGGCTTCAGAGCTGAGACCGTTTTGGGGGGATGCTAAATCTCGGAAACGTTTTAAAGACAACAAATTGGACAGCATCATATTCATGTTATTCTCTCAAGGCAGTGAAAAGCTTCCTCACTGGGCGGTGATTTTTCAAAATGGTCTTCGTTGTCGCCACCGCTAAGCTCTTCATCATCGTCGCAAGTGACACAATGATTTCAGTGTCTGTCAATATTTGATAGCCAGTCAACTAGATTCACATTCAAGCTAGTTATAACGTTTTCCTGGCCGCATTCTTCAAATCCTGAAGATTCTTTAACCAGCCCAGCCAGTTCTGGTACAAATTGGTTGTTTGGTGGCTCTTCAGGTCCAGTGATAGACTCGTCTGAAGGAAGAAACTTATTCCAAGCTTTTGCTAGTGCAGTGTCCTTGATAGTAGCCCAAGCTTACGTTCCCATATACACAGAAATCCTTAAATCAATTTCTTTATACAGTTGCTGGATCTTTTTTCCTCGATCAGAACTAGATGCGCATGCAAATTTGAAATTGCCAATTGGAAGCTTTCGGTTAAGCGATGTTTCGGTTGATCGGTATTCGGATAATCGATGCTCCACAGTATTCCATATCGGGTTGGCTCACGGTAACGTGTGAGGCTTGCATTTGGTAGGTCCGGGTTCGATTCCCCTTTGACCGCCCACTCCGTCCTTGGGTTTTTCGTGGTTTTCACTGATCGATAGACGAATACTGGGATGGTTTCTCAACTTTTAGATGCGATTCTGGATATATGGTGTTGGACAGATGGCGCGGATGTTTGCTCAAAGGAGAGAGTACTCCCGTAGAAAATAGAGGGCTACTTGGTCAACGGCCCTCATCCAAAAAATAGAATTGGAATTAAACTTCCTGCAAAAATAAAATATAACTTTATTAATCTACGAAAAGTATAATTGGAACAAACCACAACTTTATATGCAATGTAATTGAAAGTCATTCAACTAACAACTTACTTAACTGATTTTCGTTTGAGCCTGGAACTGTTAGGGACTTCCGCGCGTCTCTTAGCTTGTCTGCCTACGAGCTGTAGGCTGCTATGGTTTCTTCACTTCATCTCTTCCTCCCTGGCGGTGTCAGGCACAATAGATCTATTTTGGTCTCAGTGGGCGAGATGTCTCCCTCTTATAACTATAGATAACTACCTCATAATATGAAGTACTTTGCTATAAAAGTAAATATCTAAGAATCCTTTCTCTTAAAAAACGGCAGCAAGTAAAGATGTTATTTATGCCTTCCTTAAAATTCAGTATGGATAATGTTGGTGCATCCTTTTCCTAATTTCAGTTAAACTATATATTTTTGTGCTTTCATTTTAATATCAAATAGGAGATTCATAATTTCAGTCATATTAGTAGTTTTTACATTTCTGATGTATCGCACTCATGAAGTTAAATTTAATTAAAATTTAATGAAAAATAAAACATTTAAATATGGAGTAGATACCCTAGTTTGTATCTTGAGCAAGTGTGTTAGTTTGATTCCTGACAGGGTTATATAAGTTTGTCGATTCCTTTTCTTTTCCTACACATTTATGAATGAAAACCTAGTAATAATCTTAAGTTCCAATGTTACTGTCCAAGCATATTTTAGATTAGGTCTTTTCCAAACACATTCTGGACATAATTTAAATTTCAGCATTAGAAAGTTCACCTGACGTCCCACAAAAAATTTCTGTCGCTTAAGAAGGAAACCAAAATTTTATCTTCATTACTAAACTTTGAAAACAATTAATTTGCTACTCCAAACATGTTTCGTATAGGCTTTTGTAGGTTTCTATGATATTATGGCAGGTAATTAAATTACTTTAATACGTTTAAAATAAAGTATTAACACAGAAAACAATTATTCCAAATATGTTGTACAAAGAATCGGTGATTGATATTTCCTCGAAGAGTTAACAATTTCCATACATAAAATTATAAGACTAGAGGTGGTCCTGAAAGAAAGAAAATAATTGGGACAGAATGTTTATCTGTTATCGTTTGGCAAAAAATCTAACAATTCTAATGTTCTATGCTTACACTTCATGTTAATCACAACGCGGAATAGGAATAGTTTAATTTAAATTCCACAATAAGACACATTTTCTTGTACAGTCGCTTCCATTTATGCCGTCGCTACATCTTCGGGAGGTATTTTACCAACTTCTTCAGCGGGTGCGTACATAACAGGGAGGGGTGAGTCTGTAGCGCTCTGCCTGTGTTATTCGACCAAGCAGTGTGTGTGTTAACTGTAGCTCATACGATGCATACGAATATTTCCTAGGTGCATCGGGGAGAATTGTGGATATGTGGGAAGCCAATTTGTCATTTGGAAGACATTGCTAAGGCAAATTCAATGCAGCATTCGCATGGACAGATTATTAAAATAATGTCTAGTAAATGTGTTCTCTTTGGTAGTAAAAAGTATAAATTATTTCAATTAAAAATATTTTTGGTGGAGATATCGTGCAAAGCAGGGTTCTATTTAGTTATATATTTTAACATGGTTATTATAAGTAATGACGGGTAAAGCTATTGCTCAAGTTATATATTCATATGCGAGTAATCTAGAAAAGCACACGTAAAACAGAATGCCACCGCATGCGCGAAAAGGTAAACAGATATATACACCTCCTCCTTGGTATACATTCTCCACGTGTGAAGACCAGTAAAATACCGCCTGAAGCTGTGGTGACGGCATATATGGAATCGAGTGTGCATACATTCAACAGTGTACAAAATAAGTCATTAGCCGTGATTTTATTTTTCGAATTTGGCGTTATAATCCTCGATTACTATACTGTGTATTATACGCCAGGGCTCCCGCTTGTTCTGCTATATGGGATGTAGCTCCACCTTGGTATTGCAGTTTACTCTCCTGACGAGAGTTACGTGGTCGCATCCTTTACTTTCGGTAAAACGACTTCGTCCCACAGTACGGTGCTTCAGCGAGTGACTGGCGATCGATTGCGAAATTATTTAACGTGGCAACGCTTAGTGGAAATTACCACGGAATGTGTTTAATTTGTACGTAATTGAGTTATACAACTTGCAGTGGTGACTAGCATGCCATTATAATTAAGATATTGTTTCAGCTTTGTACCATGTTAAATTCACATATATGCCTTAAATGTTTGTGATGGATATTCCTAAGCTAGAGTTCCTTATTTGTTGTATGTTAATGGCGAGTCAAATGGGACATTTAAGTGCTACAGTTAAATCGAAAGGAGATTTCGTGTGTGCAATAGTATGGTTAGATGAACTTACCTTCATCCTTTCTTTGTATTCATTGGTTGAATACGTTACGGAATTAATTAGATAAAGCAACAAGTACAGGTTACAATATTTCGAATCTCTTACATCTTAGAATTTTGTACTAACCCCTTTGTTTTAAAATACCTACTGTTACAGAATATATATTTTGTTTTATTAAAACTACTTTCCCTTAAAAAATATAAATATATGTTTATCACCTGAGGGTTTACTCAAGACTCCTGTTAGTTGCTAGGCAATTGGGCAGGAAATCAATTCCTTGTCTCTGAAACACTAATAGCATATGCACAAGAAGGTGGTAGCAGAGCGTGGTTGCATTCTAATATTACCTACAATGTTAAGTGATTTGTGAGAAAATAAAAAAAATAATAGCAATGTTTTCAGGAAAAAACATTTTCGAAAATTCTATGCGCCATTGGAAGATAATATTCACGAACAAACAGACAGATATACGCATGCCACATCCATTTTTTGTCAGGTTTATGAGCTGATAGAAGCTCTAAATGGCGTTGTAGCTCCCACTTAACGCAAGAGGGAATACAATTATTTTAATGCTTGCTAATATGCTTCGTGTTTATAGGCATAAATAAAAAAGTGTACATTATATTTTGCTCTGTAATGTAGATTTGTATTGATTTATTGTTTACTACATATAAAGTTATTTATGTAAATACATTTGCTTAATGAAACTTATAAAACAACATTGGCGTTTAATTAAAACAAGTAACAATAATAACAATCACTAGAATTATTCGCCGTAAACAATGTTTTATCCTTCCATTTGGCTTGTGTATGAATATATTCTTTGGCACTCCTCGCAAGTAGGAGGGGAAAGGAGAGACTATATTCAACTATGCGTAGATAACCTCCAAAATTACACACATTTATCATGTGTGAAGTTTCTTTTGGTAGCCCAACTGTGAAAAGTCTGCATTTTCTTTCTATATGTCTTAATTTCTTAGTAGAATTCCAGAGTCCAGGTATTATTGTGCAGGCGGATTCTAAATAAACATACAGCTTTGTTAAATTTCACCTAATTTTTCTTCACTTAAGATTTGCTGGTACATCACTATATTAAAAGTTCTACTTGCAGCATTATACATTTAGGAGAAAAATTAACCTATAATGAAAAAAATTAGCTTAACATTTTTCTGTGCTTTTACGTACAAATATTTTCATCCAATCAATTTTAAGACATCCAGAATTTTTCTGTTTAAAATACAGTATTATATACAAAGTAGAGATACTAACTTCTCTAATAATATAACTGATGAATTAATCATAAAGAATGGAAAATTACCGAAGGGGCACTTTTATTGCAAGATTGAAAAACCCAACAGACTATTTCAATGCCATAAAGATTTTTCGCGGATTCTTTACATTAATGCAGAAAGACCCGGTTTTCCTTTATTGTTTCACGTGCATAAGCCACATGATTTCCTTTTTTCTTTTCTTTCCATATTATCGCCTGCAACATTTTCCCATGGTAGGTAGAGGAAATGTTGTATTCAACCCAGAAATTCGATATATAACATTGTTCCTCAGAAATGCACGTTTTGAGGTCCCTGGCATCTCCCCAAAGGATACTTCAGGAAAAGATACCTATGGATATATGAGAACAGTGTAACCCAAAATCAAAATTTGATGAATACCAAACTTGGTATTTAAGTTCAGTATATTCCAACGATGCCAACATATTCCAATATTCCAATTTCATGCCGAAGATTTTCAAGAAAATTCTCCCACCCAAAACTGATTTTTTTCAACTATGGCTAATGATTTGGATTAAAATACCATAAGTTTAAGGGTTTAATTTTGTAGATTTTGCCTAACTGGTGGACTACAAGGGATAATAAGAGATAGATCGTATTTTACTGCGTGAAGAATCTAGAGCTCAATGAACTATACAGTTTATACCAAACATATTTTTTGTAGCATAATATTCTTGTTACTCAGGTTTAAACTGCTGTTTCTATAAAACATCTTTCGCACTTTTTTCACATCGGTTCGTTAGCAGTAAACATCTGACTTAAGATACGCCAACGGTTGTGTTTTGGCGGAGGGCGATGGATTTTTTTCGGGCGTAAAAATCCTTAGCATGACTTCCTTAGGAAGGGATGGTCCCTGTCGTAGATTTACGGCTTGTAAAAAAATTTCAAGCCTGATAAACAGGCCTCTGAGCAAAATTAGTGTTTTTCACGCCCAATATAGAATGGGACGCTAACAACAGTTAAAGAGCGTCCATAAATAAAACTCCATTTCATTTTTCGGTTGTGTTTTGTTTGCTACATGAGGCATACACCTAAGTCCATATTGCCTAATTTGAGATTATATCTATTAAACATCTTATGTGTTGCATTCACATGACTTTCTCTGCTCACTATTCATAAACTACTCTTACAAAAGCTTAATACTCTATCTACTAATGGTTAATCGAAATAAACTATCAATACCCATTTACTCATTTGTTGTTGGATGTACAAGAGAGATACAGCAGGCTAAAGCGATAGTCAGATTTTTAAGAAGCGGATCACTACTTGATAACTTTGAAATTCCATGCTCCTTGCATGACCACTAGAAAATACGAATAGTGACTTCCCATTTGATAAAGTATACGTTTTTGGAAACTCAAACCAATACCAAGGAATTTCTCAAGAATAGTTAACGCCACAACTTTTACTTGACATATCTTGTGTGATTTAACAAGATATACATTTTTGGTATAGTAGGATTTTGTCTATCACTTACGATTTATATACAAGTCGTTCAGAATGAAAAGGACTTTACAGGACGTTACAGAAAATTCCAGATATACAGTTTATTTATCATGCAAATAAGGCATTTTAATTAAATCGTTAGGACCATTTTTGAGAGAATGAAAAATAATAAATATGTTTCATGTAAAGAATAGTTTTGGGTTGGGGAATTTTCTTGAAAGTCTTCGTGTCGCAACCCTGGAAAATGCTAAGCTAAGTTTGCCATTTAACAGAGTTTTCGTTTATAAATTATGCTGTTCACACACACACACGCACACACATGCATACACACATACGGGCCTTTTTCTAATAAATGTATTTCCGATATCGAATTTTTGTGTGGAATACAATACTTCCTCTACTTCCTATAAGTACGAAGTAGAGAAAGTAAAACCGTATCGTGGACGGAAGAATCACTAAATCCTGTTTCTTATAACCTTGCCCGGCAGACATGTATTCTCTCGCGCTGCCTTTCCTTCCGCTGTCCCCTTGTTGGCTAATGTACACTTTCGAACGGCGATAACAAGCCGTGTGCACTGCAAAGATAGGCGCCAAAAGCGATATAAACACACTGTAATGATAGATGTACTTTCGTCATCCTGAGAGAAAATTTTAAACCGAAGGATCCTCCCAACCATTTCTTGTTAGGAATTTACATACATTCCAAGTGTATTAATTCTGTTACGTAATATGTTTAATTCATACGGTTATGAAAATACAATTATCTTTCAATATACTAAAGTAAATGATCATATTAAACAAGGAACTATTTTGTATCGCATAACACTTCTCCATGACAGTAGCCAATGAGAGATGACTACTGCACGTGACACTTAAGAGATACGGGGCAAACCTATGTGGAACAGTCCTTAATTACATGAATATAAGGATTTATGTGAAGTTTTGATGGTTAGAGGAAGTCTTGTGAATTTGACACATATTTTGTTTTTGAGCCCTCATTATTCTAACTGAAAAAAACAATTGAATGCCAAGGTTCACCGAGTTCTAAAGTGTTACTGTACCAAGGTTTGTCTCATTAGGTCAGACGGTATGGGTTTGTATAAAGAATAAACAAACTTCGTATACACTTTGCTTCTACAATACAAGGTTAAGGAATGAAGTAGCAAGCATATAAATCCTACAGCAGTCGGCAGTCTTTTTAACAGCTCCTCTTTCTTCACGGCTGCTCTCAGATAGAATTTATGTCAATGCATTTGCGTTAATTCTGCGTTCGTCACAACAGGTGTCTCTGCGGAGATAATATTTCTTCTGTTTGTGTGACTCATCCCCTTTCTGTTTCTTTCCTCTCTCCACACGACGGCATCACCCCAGCTTTTCTCTAACTGCCTTCCTCGAATTTCTCAATGAATGTCTCTGTAGTGGGTCTTCCCCCGCATTCCCCTCGCACTGCCAACATGGGGGAGTAGTAGCGGAGAAATACGAATGGTTTGCAGTAGAGAGAGAGAAATTCCGTCCGTTTGTCGCATTCCGAGTTCGACTGAGCTGGGAGGCGCACGCATACAGTTGCGTGGTGGCGTAGTCTCGCTGCCAGGCGTAGCGATGCGTCGCTTTCCGACGCCAATGGTTTCTATTCGCCGGCAATCGACGCTGCTTCTGCCGACATACTTGAGCGCGCTGCCCCCGCGGTTTCGTTTGCTCATGTTTCCTTTTCTTCTTCGGTGCTAGTGCATGCTCTTGAGACACGCCTTCATAAACTGTTGTGGTGGGTTGTTAATATTGGACGCAGGTTGTAATTTTGTTTCCCGCACCTGTTCCAAATATTCTCTCGGGAGATGCCGCGCTACTTGCCGATACACGCGTCGTTTCACTTCCCCGGCTGTGCTAGCGACAGTGCGGTTTAAACGAGAGTTTCAAATGTGCTGAAATTTTCTGACGAAAACAGTGCAATGTTTCTTAAAAAATGTATCGTGTACCACCGTTCACTGACTTCAGTTTTGTTTTTATTTTATTACTAAAACTAGCAATCGGCCCCTATTGCCTTATATCATTATCTGATAAATTTTTCCTTTCTTTCTCTTTGTCGTGCTAAGCTTGTTTTTACCAGTATTAACTGTAAAAGTAAAATACAGCTGTTTTAATGTTCAAAAACCAACAATAAAACAAAATACAGAAGAAAGGCGATGTTAGATTCGGATATGCGTAGACACCTACAGAAAAATATTACATTTTACCACGTGCAAAATATCTTAAGGTGTGAAAACATTGTAAAATGACAACATTTTACGTTTTCGTTTTATATGTCATTTCCTTCTTGTCCAGGGATTCCAAAGAAGACCTATTTTAAATAATTATTACCTTAGTGAAATCTTAAACTGATTTTGCTTTACTTTATGGTACGTTAAAAATCTTACTTGCTGTATTACTTGTTTTAGGAAAACCTTTAATCTACAGTGATAAAAACGTTTCTTGAACATTTTCCCCACTTTGTGCGACAATTTGTTCTTTCAATTACAGTTTGAAAACACAATTAAGTTTTCAGAAATATTGAATTTTAGGATACTCAGAATGTTTCTATTGAAAATTGGACGAGTTTTGTAACAATATAACTGATGGATACGCTTTATAGTTTTAAATTGCTTAAGTTGAAAGCTATTACCCAAGGAGAATTTATATTTCAGGCTTAAAAATGTTGAGTTGTGTAAATTCGCGTAATTGTAACATTTTCTAACTTAAAATATCTCTTCTATACTTCTGGCAAGGATGTTTCAATACACTTTCAATTAAAATCCATATGCGTACAGTCGCATGAATTTCTCTATCGATTTTTTTGTAGGTATAGCTATTCTGCCAATTATTCATGAAAATAATCAATTTCCTATTTACGTTCTGATAATCATGAAATATTTGTTAAAAATCGATTTAATGCGCGCTTTTTTGTACATTACAGGAGAATATTATAGGCGGTAGTCAACTGTTTCATAAATATTACATAAATATTCCTGCTTATGCATGAGATCATGAGAAATAAATGAATAATCACATAAGACTCCAAGGTGCAATGCGTAATATGTAAACAAAATCTACAAAGCTCAGCAGCAAATATTTCGAAAATGTTTAATGGCACAAAATTTTACTTGGTATAAATATCACACCTTAATGGTACTATATTCTACATGTTGTAAGCATTTTTCTTCTCTTTTGGTTCCTCAGTTATGTAAAATAGAATGAAAACAAACAGGCTGTTTACAGAAAACCAGTCACACACACCAATACCTCAAACATACGATGTTGCAATCAAAATCGCTAGTGTCGGTTTTGAGAAAATAAATATGACAAACGTTTTTCCTAATAAACTGCCGTTCCTTTTAAATCTTTGCAGTCCAAGAGATATCAGAGTTAAGTACGAATTTTGATATCCATCCTATATTTCATTTATAGTTAATGCTGTTTACAGACACGGACTACCTTTATGTCCTAGATATCTTAAAGGATTATGATTCCACATTTATGTTGCATTTACTGAGAATTTTGTTTTTTGATTTGATAGTTTTTTGCACAGTAGTTGGAAAAATTCTATATAATAGCTACATGTAACACTAAATAACACCAATAATACTTTTGTTATACTTAAAAATGCAACTTTTGATAACTGTGTACATGAAATTACTCTGAACCTTATATAAATATTAATTTGGTACATTTTGAAAATGAGTTTCACAACTTCTATTGTCGATATTTATTGAAACTTCCATTGTACTTGTGCACTATAAAAGATCTTTTTGGTTTCTTAATAATTTATTTTACAATGTAGTTTTTTAAGAAAATATTTTTATTAACTTGTTTTCAATCAATATAGCTCAGTAACTTAGAGGCATACATGATAAGCTTCGCTAAATTTGGAGGGCTGGTGTATTTTGAATAAATAAAAATATATTTTCAGGAAATCATAGAGTGACCTCGTAGATAGATAATGGCAGATACAAAGTCTAACGATGTTAGCTTTTTGTTGAAAGAGTAGCTTTATTCTCGGTAGCAATGATCCTTGAGGTTCTGATTTCGCTTTGACAAGTAAAGGACCAAATATCTGATGAGAATACCTGATATTTGGGAGAGGAAAAATTGCAATATGATGTAAGATAATCCAAACCATTGTGATTTCTATCCTCCGCTGCTCCAAAATTACAGTATTTGCTAATAATAGCTTTCTTTGAACGCCATTTGCGACTTTCATCACATTTAGTGTAAGTACATAATACCTACTTGTATGCCTTGGGCAATAGTTCTCAAACGACTGCCTCCGTGGTCGAGCGGCCAGCGAGCTGCCTTCGCACCTGCAGATCTCGAGTTCTGTTCTTGAATTTTCTACAAATGTCCCGAGAAGTTCCCTTTATTTGAATAATTTTGTTTGGTTTTTTATAACGCGAAAACCTTAAAAAGAGACAAAAACATGTAGAGCTCATTAAAATATGCAATTTGTAACAACTATCAGTTTTCGAAATATTCCATTTGCAAGTTTAGAGCTTTTGTAAGAGTCACCTATCGCACATTCTTGAAAGTTAGCGATTCTTTCTCTCTTTCTCCGTTTCCTTTCTTTCCATCAAAACAGCTTGTTAACACGAATAAACATTTGAGTTTCCGCATGTTGAGGCCTTCCCACTTAGTTTCACATCATTCCTAGTAAAAATGTAATCGTGAGTAAGGTAACATTAATTTGTATTTGGTATGGAAAAACGGGTGAATGTATCATATGTGATTTTTCCTTATATTTGTGTATATTTCCTTAGCAAGTAAACATACATGCAGTTTTATTTTACCTACATGTCCTTAGTAACATTTTAAGCATGTGATTTCATTGAGATTTTTTCAAAGATAAAATAAAAAATCCTGAGAAGTCAATTTGAGACATTTAATATTCTTTATCCCTCTCTAGCGCGTTTCTCTTATTGATTTTAATATCAACACTTTTCACGCTATCAACTATTAAGGTTCTTAAGCTCGTACTCCGGATGTTCTTCACCAAACAATAAGTTGTCCTGTATGATCCTCTGAGAACAATACCGAAGTTGGTAGCTTGCGGTTGAAAGCCTATTTATGTTGTTTAAGACAACATAAGGTAGGCATGTTACTAATTAACAACTCCATCAACGGAAAACATTAATATACATTTGTAAGGATAACTCCCTGAAAGGGGAGAGAACAGCCTTGCATTGTCTTGAGGAGATACAGAACAGCATCTGACAGATGAGATCTTCAAGAGGGTTTTCGGCACATAAGGCTTCTTTGGTAAAGTTGGACGAAGTTCGGACTATCATAGTGGTCTTTAGAATTGATTCCTTCTGGAGGAAACCTCCAAACCAGACTCTGACTGCAACAAAGGGCTACTTGAATGTATGTCGACGTCGAACGCTTTGCTCATCTTCAAGTTTGCAACCGCAACAAGGCACTGATGAGGGATATTTGCCGGTGTTTTCTTAAAAGAACACAAGAAAACTCTTTAAAGTTATTTATTTCCTGCCTATTTCAAGCGTGTGCAATAGAAAGATCAGGTCTTGATGGAGATCTTAAAGCAGCTATGTATACATATAACTGTTCTAAGTTTTATTGTTTGTCGGATTGTATTCCAAAAGGTTCCAAAATATCGGTCCTATGTCCAATATACACACTGATTCACGTTTACTTTCGCAACGCTTAAAATGGTGTAGAGGACGTTTATCCATATATTTTATACAGAATTTTCCTCAGAAGTACATGCTTTGAAGTTCCCCCGAACCTCCCAAAAAGACTTTTAGAAAAAATCACATGAACTGAAAAGTCACAGAGACACCAAACTTGGAAGGATGCGGCACAAGAGTTTTATGAAGTTTCTCCCCCATCCCAGGAAAAATCGTTCATTCTGGTCTATTTCACTGCATTGACCTAAGGAATATTAGAGAAAGATCCTTATGTGTGTGTATGCCTATAAAGAGCATAACCGTCGTCCTCCGTGGTGTAGTGGTTACCATGCTAGCCTCTAGTTCCCGAGGTCGCGGGTTCAAACCCGACGGAGGGCGATGGATTTTTTTCGGGTGTAAAAATCCTTAGCATGGCTTCCTTCGGGAGGGAATTAAAGCCGGTGGTCCCGTGTCGTAGATTTACGGCACGTAACAGAACCTCAAGCCTGAAAAGTGGCCTCTGAGCAAACTTATCGGTCTTTCACATCCAATATAGAACGGGACGCTAAGGATCACAGCAGTTAAAGATCGTCCATAAATAAAACTCAATTTAATCTAATTTTAAAGATCATAACCTAAAACTAAGATTCGGCAGATATCAATCTTCGTATTTTAAGTCCAGCATATTCCAAGCATGCAACACGATTTTCACGAAATCCCCCTTTCAAAATACCCTTTGCATGGACAATTTTTCGTTGGTTTTATTTTCTCAAAAACAGTTCTAACGATCTTTATTAAAATGTAACTATTTGACACATTGATAGGAGGATGTTTAGAAAAAATTACTCGTGTGTGTGTGTGTGTGTGTGTGTGTGTGTGTGTGTGTGTGTGTGCATGTGTGCGTTAGCAAACATGGTGTATTTATGTCCGAGATTTTCCCACCTCCGCGGAGTGGGAAAAGCGTTTCTGTCTCCATCCAAGATGTCCCGAGTTCGAATCTCGATTAGGGTGAGTATCTGGATAAGGTTTTCTCCCGGAGTTTTCCCTTATACTGAGAAGACGAATGTCAGGTAACTGTAAGCTCTAGGGTCCCATTTGAATATCATTTCAACTGTTTCGTTCATCACCGTCCGATACGACTTACCTACCCAGTTAAAGAACGTTAAACATCAAAAAGAAAGAGGGAGGAAAAAAAAGAATTCCGGGATTTACCAAGGATGCGATACGATGTTCACGATTCTCCCCACTTAAAAGTGCCATTTACATTAAAAACGTTTCTAATGATTATTATTACAATTTGGTATGCTTGATATATTGACATGAAGAATAAAGGTATTGAGTTTTGTGTAACTATGAAACCACAAGAGATAGACTAAAACTTAATTTAAAAAATAACTAAACGCAGATCTCATTAAAATACACTTTTGTGCAATCACTTTTTTCCGTCGTTTTATCCTTTTACGACATATTCCCTTTTGTTGGTCTGAAATTTTCAGTATTTCAAGCTTAATTCTCATCAGGCCATGCAAAGAGAAGTATTCAAAATGTCTAAATCCTGTTCGTGGTTATAGCAAGCTTCCTTTTAAACATGGAATTTAGTACTAGCAGACTTCATTCTTATATAAACCTACATTAAAGAGAATTAAACTAATTCGGCAGACATGCTATGGTTAACAATCAGTAGAAAACATTATTTTTACGAGTAATTTGTAGTACTGGTGTGAAAGTAAATCATAATTGCAAGAGATAATCGTGTAATTGTATATAACACATCAGATTTTTTTTCAAGTAGGTTCAACTACAATGATAACATCAATAAATCCATAAGAGACGGTCATTGTTATAAGCAAGATATGTGAAGTAATGTAAGTGGCCTTAACAAATTTTGGACTATTTGCGAAATTGTGTTATTTTAAACCTCTAAGACATAGTTTAGTCATTCAATAACATTTAAAGTAGGAAGTAACGATAATAATAAGCAACCAACTGTCGTAAATTTAAAGAACAAGGAAAAACCTAATGTGCTAGATTCACATGACTTTCTCTATTCTCTTTCGTTTATTAGTACGTATACAAACTATTCTTATGAAGGTTTATTTTTCCATTTATTTCATTTTAGTTTAGATAAATCTTGGCAGAAATAGCTACATTACACATTTCGTTATAGATGCAAAGCACTAGCGATAGTTCGAATGTTTAAGAACTGGGCGCTGTATACTGACCTTAAAAATTCATAGTATTTCCACGCAATCGCGAGAAACTACTGAATATCAAAAGGATTTTAAAGGAATGACAGAAGTATTGAAAAAGTCGAACCATTAATAAGGGATGGCTAGGAAGTGGCTTGTAACATTAAAAAGTTATTGTGTGATTTTTTTTCTTTTTGTGTGTGTGTAGCACGTTTTCCCTATAGCTTAAGTTTACCAGTTATACAAGATTATTCAAAATTCCTTCCGAATAAAGTGGACTTCATAGGCTATTCCCAGATAATTCAATTGTCGTCCTCCGTGGACTAGTGCTAGCTTCTAGTTCCCGAGGTCGCGGGTTCTAACCCGGCGGAGGGCGATGGATTTTTCGGGCGTAAAAATCCTTAGCACGGCTTCCTTCGGAAGGGAAGTAAAGCCGGTGGTCCCGTGTCGTAGATTTACGGCACGAAAAGAACCTCAAGCCTGATAAGAGGCCTCTGAGCAAAATTACCGCCCAATATAGAATGGGACGCTAAGAACCATAGTAGTTAAAGAGCGTCCATAAATAAAACTCAATTTTATTTCAGATAATTCAAGATATACATTTTATTTGTCATGTAAATATCTTTAATATACAGTATTTTAATCAAAGTCGCTAGAGCCTTTTTTGAGAAAATGGAAAATTTCGAAAAACCTAGCATGTAAAAGACAGTTTGGGGTGGGGGAATTTTCCTGGAAATCTTCGTGTAGCGTTTTTGGAATTTACTGAATTTAAATACCAAGTTTGGTATTTAACCAAAGGACACAAAGGACTTTCAGAACTATGCTGTTCAGACACACACACACGCGGACCTTTTTCTAAAAATGCTTTTTTTTATTCCGGGGGTATCAAAACGTGTATTTCCAGTGAAATCTCGGTATCGAATTTTTGGGTGGAATGCAATGCTTCCTCTATTTACTATAGGTAAGTAGTAGAGAAAGTAAAAAACAAATGGCTGTTTCACATAGATAATGTAAGGTTATGAAAGCTCTACTGAGCGGCATTACGTTGTTTAACTCAGCAATCTAATGTTTTAGCCCTTGGCAATTTCTTTCAGAGAATGTTTACGGAAGCAATGTAACAAAGAATGATATTTTATCCACGTAATGCGTAAACGCGAATCATTTTATAACTCTCGTAGTAGAATCCATACTCGGTGCACTCTAAAATTACACTTAATGCCAAAGAACTGCGGAGCAGGGAAGTAAAACAAAAAAGAAGGGAGGTTGAATATGATCTCAGCTTTGGTAATTGCAGTCTGTGGAGTTTAACAGAGCTCTGTGATACCATTATACGTTTCAATGGAAATTGAAACTGCTCCGTAATTCAATTATCCCTCCAGTTTCTATTTCCATTTCAACAGGAAAATTAAATCAGTTGACTGTTGTATTACTGAGGGACCCTCAAATATAGTTGCTGGCAGAACCGCAGTAAAAGCACTGTTATAATGTGCTCGATGAAAGCTACCAGAAGTCCTCTGTAGTGGGTATAATTTTTGCGTTTCTACTTGGTACATTTTCAGCTGGTAATAATAGAGCGGGTATTTTGATGCCACGGTGTGTGTGTTGGGGTTTAGTACGTATTCTATTGGTGAAATAATATGCTTACATTTTTTATATTTACTTATCACATTTTGATCACCTGGAAAACCGATTGAATAAGGACAAAATAGAATAAATTGTTATATCTCAAATAAGAGGAACAATTGAACTTCTCTGAATTATTTGTATAATCATCATCTTTATAGTTTTTTACAGTTTATAATTCATTACTGGAAATGATGTGCTATATATCATTTTCTATTATCACGTTTAACAGTCCTTTTGCAGCTTTTAGTTTTCTATTTTAATACCATATATTAACTGAAAAATAAATTAATCCATTGCCATAGCATTGTTACTCTTTATAGAATTGTTTCAACTTAATGTTTCTGCTGTACAGAATGTGCTTATAATGTGTGTGTTCTTGAAGGGCAGGCCATAAATACAGGATTTGTTATTGTGTCAATAAATAAATACATACATGAAAGAACCACATTCCTGAAAGAACTGAATCTGATGTACTGACGTGGTCAAAATAAGTATTAATCTAAAAGCTGCCATTTAGTTAATTCTTGAATTACTCATTATAAGGATTAATTATTATTGCAGTAAAATATTCCTAAGCATTGATTATAAATCCAATTAGTAAAATTTCTGGCAATTTGTTTGAAGAACGCAGTTTCTTTTATTCATCCGAGTCTTCTGGCATTAGGTTAGATTAGACTGGGTTCTGTGAGTTCAGTGACGATGACCGTTGATACTCATAATCACAAAGTATGTACAATTTAGCTACACGTACACATAAGCATTATATATGAACAAAGAACATATTGAAATAAATACGAGGGCTGATCAATAAAGATTGAGACTGATTTTTTTCTGTAGTTTCCTCGATAGTTTTGTCTCTTTCACGAATGCTTGAAAAGAGCAGGGTTTCATGTATAATGTCCATAAGCGACAGCACTCTCGTAACTGTAGGTTGGTAGTAATGCTGTATATTGTTGACCCTACTTGAATTTCGCATACCACAAAATGGAGGTGACACGAGAGGTGCAATACAGCGCAATAAAATTTTATTTTCGTTTAAATCATACAGCCTTGAAACTTTCGAAAAGCTGAAGCAAGCATACGGTGAAGATGCACTACCTCGTGCAAAGGTGTTTAGGTGGTCCAAGGACTTCAAAGAAGGGCGAGTCCTCTGTGCTAAGCAAGGTGGGCCTGGTGTTTCGGAATGGAATGATTTACCAGCATGCAGTCCCCCCTCACACTACTATTACAGCAGCTACTACACGTCAGTATTGGCTACACTGAAGAAGCACATTACAAGGAAACGTCCAGAACATTATCGGAATGGGTGGCGACTTCATCACGACAACGCTTGGCCTCACGTCGCAAATCAAGTCCAGGAATTTTTGGCTAAATTCAACATTACCAATGTGCCGCATCCGCCTTAAAGCCCCAGTCTTGCCCCCTGTGATTCCTTTTTATTCCCATTACTAAAGGCAAAGCTCCGGTGCATTCGATTTGAGAGCACTGAAGCACTGAGGCGATTCTCAAAGACCTGACAAAGAATGGCCTGCACCATGTGTTCGAGGACTGGCAGAGACGCTATAAAAAGTGCATTCAGTTAGAAGGGGACTACTTTGATAAAGATAATGTCAACATTGAAATGGAGTAATAAATATCTGTGAAAAAAAATCAGTCTCAGTCTTTATTGATCAGCCCTTGTAAATAAAAGTAAATAAAACTAAATATAAGATGCTGTGCTGTACAGTTATAGAAAACGTCAAAATGTGCAAATTTTTATAAAATTATATTATAAATGAAACTTTACTTCATGTAAATAACGTCACTTAACTTTACATTTGCAAGAGACTTTTATAGCGTCTGTGTCTCAACATAATTTTTACGTGTATTTTATTTGCAATGTATAACATAATTTGACAATTTACCTATATTTAATATCTGCAATACATTGATAAAATTATGAGTCGAAATGATATTAAAAGCCTTCACTTACATAAAGATGGTCAAAAGATGGACGATCGTTTCGAGGTTGTCAAGACCTCATCATCAGCGGTTGAAAGACGACTCTAGGATTACAAAAATTATTCTTAATGTAGTTGTCAACATGGGTAGGTTTTCTATATATACCATATTCTAACTGATTATTAATTCTTGATATTTTTATATCCAAGAAAGGAAGACAACTATTTTCTTCTATTTTCATAGTAAACTTAATAGAGGTATCTTGATTATTCAACAGATCCAAAGCTGTGTCAATTTGTGACTTAGGAACAATAGCTAGTATGTCGTCCACATATATGATCCAAAACTTGAATAAGTGTGGGTAAGTGCTAGTAACTTTTGTCTCCATTGAACTCGTGTATAAATCTGCTAATAAAGGAGATAACGGACTACCCATAGCCAAACCATGTGTCTGTTGGTAAATTTCAGTGTCAGAAGTAAAAAAGTTTTGATTTATGCAGGTTTCTGTTAGAGTGATCATTTCTTTAACTATTTCTTCTTCAACATCATGAGTAGAAAGCCAGTTTTTTATTAACTCAGGTAGTTTTCCAGTAGGTACATTGGTAAAGAGTGAAGAAACATCAAAGGAGAATAAGGTGTCATCGCCAGATAGTGAAACTGTTTTCAATTTTGTAGTAACCTCTAAAGAATTTTTTTATACTTAAGCTCTCAAATTTTGGCCAGAAATTAAATTTTTTCACAAGCCATTTTGCTAATAAATAATTAGGAGAACCTATATTGTTAATAATAGGTCCCATGCTATTTTTTGCTTTGTGGATTTTAGGTAAGCAATGTAATTTAGGTAATGTAGGATTATTGACCTTGAATAATTTTTTCTTGGGCACTGGGACCAGCAGACTATTAGAAAGAGCTTTGTTGACATCTTTTACACATTTATTAAGAGGATTTTCTGTATTATTTTATAATATTCTGAATTTAGCAAGTTCATTACTCAGTTGTAATATTCACCTTTGTCTAAAATTACTATCTTATTGCCTTTATCTGCTTTAATGTAGATCACAGGTTTTTTTTGTTAAGCTCTTTAACAAGTTTTAAGTGAGAGTTGTTATTATATGATGCTTGTAATTCTTTTACTATGGGAGCACATTTCTTTTTTTATTAAGGTTTTTTCAAATTCTGGTAGTCCATTAGTGGTTGTAAGTATATCAGCTAAGTAATCATCTGGGTTTTTTTGAAAAATCAATGCAAGTTCTTCCACCATAATTGAGCAGTTACAGTTGTTTCTCAGAAAAAGTATAACTGAATTGGTTTACTAAATTTATATCTGGTTTTGATCTTGAAAAAAGTACCTAGTATGATTCATGTTAATTTCTCTGAAATTGAATAATTTCTTTTTTAAAGTGAAAGTCTTTTTTGCATGACCTTTTGTAATTTTCTGCACATGAAAGATTGAAAATTCGTCCATAGTATATGGCCAAGTAACTTTGGAATGATTAGGTGTAATTGATAAATGTGTAAGTCTAAGGAATTTAACTTTCTGTTATGGTTATTTCTTTGACATATGATAACTTGTTTTTCCACCTTTTTCTGTGCTTGGTTACGTATGTTGTCTTTAACTATCTTTCTTACAAAAATTGGAGTGACATCATATTTCAAACATAAATTCAGAAATTGAATATCTGCAGCCACATGCCTTTTTTTAATTTGTAAATTAACAAACAATTTTAGTTTTGCAGTTGAAGCATGAAGGTTTTCATTAAAATCTATTAACGGACCAAGTGTAAGTTGCATCAAAATGATTGTCATAGGTATAAAATCCATGAAAGTCCCTAGGCTTGCTTGTCTCATGTTTTATCTTTGTAGCAAATGGGACACTATTAACAGTGAAGAGTCAATTGATATAATTATGAGTCGAAATGATATTAAAAGCCTTCACTTACATAAAGATCGTCCATCTTTTGACCATCTTTATGTAAGTGAAGGCTTTTAATATCATTTCATAATTTTATCAATTGACTCGTCACTGTTTTTAGTGTCCCATTTGCTACAAAGATCTGCAATACAATAAATAAATATACATATATACATATTTATATTTTTCATTAATACTAGAGCAGCTATCGTAACAATGATTTGCCATTTTAAAGCAGCAGAGATTAAATTATCATTAAATAATTTCTTACGTAACTTTGCTCTTGGTAAACTCGACATTACAGTACAATAGCAATCACATTGAAGCTTACCCTTACATAGCTGCACAGCCTCTCTCTCTCTCTCTCTCTCTCTCTCTCTCTCTCCCTCTCCAGAAGATTCTCCTTCTCGATGTTTCGATATGCGACGGGTAACAACGCCTTCCTCGAACTTTCGAAGTCTAGAATGTGCCTGACCAGATTATCCAAGCAATTGTTTAGGAGTAGCAAGTGACAAAAAGAATACCTATGCTCTCAGGGCGCCACCATGAACAAAATTATTGTCTCTTAGTATGCGATGTACATTTTTTAATTCTTTGTCATCTTGTAAGTGCTGGATTTTTTCTATCTATACAAGAAATTACTGATGCTTCTATGAGTCGTTTTTAATTGTAATAGGCAAATAGATTAATACATCGAAACAGACCTCTATGTTATGACCCACCAACCACAACATATTACTCTTTTTAATACTTTGAATGCAGTATGATTACAATTTAATATATATTAGAAATAAGATTACTTAACTTAGTCCAACATTTTACGATGTTCTTACTTCTCAGGTGCTACATACTTAATGTTCCTTTGAAGGATAAATTTCATGCACCACACTCTCTTTCTCTCCCACCTCCACCTCTTTTCTCTCTGATCTCAGATCGCAACAAGCCATTCGAAACTACTAATCTTCCTAGTAAACTGTTTTCAATCTTTTTAGTCTCTAAGAATATTTTATTTTATTACAGTAAGTTTCTCGCCCTTTGAAGAGTTCTATGCCCACAAGTCACAAGAATAATAATTTAGTATTCAAAACAGCATACACAATCTTATCTGACAAAAGTAACATAACAGTAATGAATGTTTACCTACTACTAAACATTTAGGAAAATCTATGAAAATATACTCATATTCATTTCATCCTATCTTTCAGTTGTATATAGGCCCTATTATTTATTTCTAACAACAAATATTTAGTATTCAAAATTTCAGTAAAACTAATAACTCTTGGAATCACTAATGTAATATTGATATAAATACTAAATAACCGGGTAAAGATTTTACGTGGGGTTTAAAATCATTCTGTATTCTATATTTTCATGTAGATTTATAGGATAAATAATATTTATGAGCACAAACATTTTATTATATTTTAATGAAATTGATTTAGCATTTTTTCATTTATTAAACAATACTTCATTTAAAGCATTATTATTTATATGTGCTGGAATAGTAAGATTTGTTTACTTTAAGTTCTGGCATCAAATACAAGTGATTTATTTTGGGAGAGATTAGTTCATTAGAAATATTTTAAAGTAACACTTGTTATACAAACCTGAAGGTGTTTAATCGTAAATATTAGCAACTTCTTACGCGTAGCCGGTTTTTATATTTAATATTTATTCATTGCTCACAAGATCTGCAGGTTTTATAGAACTTTATCATGTCTAAAAAGAATATTTTATATTGTATGCGATTTTATTTAAATAAACAGATAAGTTTTTCACCTAAAATTTAATGGAAATGCCATACTGAAAGTTTATTTTTCTTTTGTTTAATCAAAACTTTAATAACAATATTATTTATATTTTTTCACTTTTTGAAAAGCAATAGATATAAAAAAAATCATACCTTTTTTGTCTGTTAAGTTAAACCGAGAAATCTCCACCTATTTTATTCCTTCTAATTCTTCGATTCATTTTACAGAAATTTACCAAACAGTAAACGCGCCATCACTATAGTAATTGGGCGGACAGTTAAACATTTAAGGGTACTCGTATGGAATTTTTGAACAAAATTTCGAAAAAATAACCTCTTTTTTCCGTGAAAAAAATCCTCAAGCTGTAAAATGAGGATGGAATTGTGGTTTTGCCTTTCTGCCCTTTAAGTGCCAAAACGCGAGGCTTAAATGGATGTGCGCAAGAGTGCGCAAATTGCACGTGAAATTTTAAAACCTTTTTTTCCAGTAATATTGTTTTCTTACGATTTTGCCAAATTAAAATGCTTTTCATGATGCAGTTTTTGTTCAGTTTCTTTCAGATTCTCAGCTACGTACTCTGAATGTGTATGAAGAGATAAAACGAACCTTTCTTGATATCAAAACGAGTTTTGGATTTATAGTTTTACTAAGTTTAATTCATTATTTGTGTGTTTAAAAATTAAACAATTAAAAGTTACAAAAAGTTTAATATTTGACTACAAAGAACTTCATTCCAGGAATAATTCCAGGTGTGATGATACTACTCCATTTTCATTTGTTGAAAGTAATAATAATACTAATAATAATAATAATAATGATAATAACTTAGGTTTATAGAACAATGAGGATTAATTTTGTACCAACTAAACCAGTTGAAATTTGTAGAAATTAACAGATTAAGAACCAAACACTCTTAAAAGAGTAAATTATATTTATTTATTTCCATATATAGGCACTGATAAATCAGAGTAGTAAAAAAAATGTGTCAATAGGAATATAAATTTAGCACAAGATTTCACTGTTATTTACATTTAAAAGCTTTTATTTACTATTTATAAAACAGAAACAAAAAAGACATTTTAGAAACTATTTAAATATTGTGTTTGAGAGTTTGTTTAACAAAACAAGACACTAAATTTAAAGGAAGACCAAGTTAATCTTTGAAGAATCGGCGTTGTCAGTTTTCGGCTTTTGCGAACAATTGTTAAGGAGAGCAGTATACAGTAAAAATAGCACCATCTAGGCATTTTAACCCCAAAGATTGCTGTCATTGGTTGTAGTGGGACGAGGTAAGGGCAAGGTTTTCTACGGGAGAAATTCGTTAACCACCTTACGCGTTTCGCAGATCCTAGTGTACAAGTCAAAGAAAGTATCTGAATAAGAAATGTTTGAAAGAAAGCTATACTAAAAGCGATTCGTTGCGCGAACTACGTGGTTTTAACACGTATGACACAAATATGGGTTAGGGTGTGTGCATAGAGGTGCTTTACTCGTACCACAATATCCAGGAATGCCTTCCCAAACAAGCTGTTGCCACGGCTGAGCATGTTGGAGATTCGAATTTGAAAAAAGAAAGTGCATCATGGGAGACCACTCATCATCAGGAAACTTGCCCGCAACAAGAGGCAGCAGGAGCCAACAAGTGGAGGTAGCAAGTAGTCATATTTAACAGAGGAACATCAACCGCCCCCTTTGCGGTCCAAATAACAACTGCAACAGATTATGGTAAATGGTAATGCAGCAAAGCTTGCCAACTGCAACCACCACCGCCATCTGACGATGGTAAAGTCTGTTTCACCGTGCACGGCTCCTGAAGTGAACAAGCTCACGATCCGCACGAGAACAGCAAATTTGTCATCGTAAATTTGCAAAAGGAAAACCGTCAATTTTATTTTTCACTCTACGTTTTTCTCTCTACTTCTTCGATATCAGATTCTTGAGGCAATGCATCAGTTTTCTTTCGACTGACTAGAAATTCATAATTTTAATTATAGATGTCACTGACGTATTATTTTTTATTTTAAATTAATCATCTTTTATATGCTAATAAAAACGCTGCATGAACCAAATAGTTTATTAAATCCCTCCTAAATTGTTATACATGCATGCATTAATTTTATTTAATGTGTTAATTTTCTATCCATTTTAACTTCGCATATACACATAAATATTAGGTGATCTATCTATTCTTTAATAAGTGCCTAGTTAATACAAGATTCAAGTGTTAATAATATCTGAAGCATGAACAATTCTTGTGATGGAAAACATAAAAGAAGAATCGCAAACTGATACTTTCACTCAGAATGTACACTTAAGTTAATGTATGCACACATAATAGAATCCTTTGAAAACGGCTAACGCTACGACAAAATATTTTTGATACATATTGTGCATTTTAATCAGCTCTACATTCTTTGCACTGTGCATTTTTAGATATCCAGATTATACACAACTGAATTAGGATGAAGAGTACTTCTCACGCAAGATGCATATTTTACTCTTAATATCTATGCTTCAAGCATTCGATATTTTACCCATTCATTGGAGCCATTTTTGATAAAACGAAATATGAAGAAAAATTTCCACTTGAACAATAGTCTGAGATAAAATTTCATGAAAGCCTTCACGTTGCATTTTTGAAAGATGCCAAAGTTAAATATGAAGTTAGTATTCATCCAACTTTTCGTTTCTGTGCTATTTTTTCTACATGCATAAATTGTTCTAATAATTCTCTTTGTATCCAGGAGACCTCAAAATCTGTGTTTGAGGTGAAATCTCGGAATATAAAATTTAGGGGAATACATTCTACCATAGATAAGTGATGGAGAAAGTAAAAGTTGTTACCTATGTTAGTGAATTTTTCCGTTTTGTGTGTATGACTTATGGAAAATATTTAATTACAAGTTAACCTTAATATTTTTAATAACTGTAGAGATATATTTAACCTTTAATATCTCAAGCTCTTCTGAAAACTTTAAGCATAAAATTAAAACCTTTGGCACGCAGAGCAGATTAAATAGTGAAAAATGCCCCAAAAGTATGCTGAGGAAAATGAGCTTGAAACTTAACGCTGCACTTTATCTAAATGACACGGAATGCTCGTTTGGAGTTTAAAAATGACCGACGTTAAGGAGGTAACAGTGCAGCATGAAGAAACAATGTGCAGGCATAAAAGCACAAACAAAATGTAAATTTTCGTCACTTTTTGGCCAATTTCAGTACTTTACTATATTTTCACCACTTTTAAAATTTGTGTCCATATTGTGCCTTCTGTATGTTCGCATAATTTAATCCATCAGCATGATGGAAATATCTACACCTCAAGATTTTTCTTTCCTATTCTCAATGATTGCAAGTCATGCCTTGTGGTGTTCTAGAAGGTACTTACCTTCCATTCTGTGTCGAAATTTATTTGTTTGCAAACTGAAACCGAAAACTGAAGTTACATAGTATTTTCCATAGTACATATTTACCAGCTTACATAAAAAAATTCGCTATTTTCACAAAATAATTGTTGGGCTGTAGTTCCGGTAACTCCTGTAACCGCGCTGTAGTTGGAGTGTTGTATTCTGATTGGTTTAAAATTGAGTTTTATTTATGGACGCTCTTTAACTACTACGGTCCTTAGCGTCTCATTACATGTTGGGCGTGAAAGCCCGGTAATTTTGCTCAGAGGCCTCTTTATCAGGCTTGAGGTTCTTCTACGTGCCGTAAGTCTACGACAGGGGACCGCCAGATTTACTTCCCTTCCGAAGGAAGTCATGCTAAGAATTTTTACGCCCGAAAAATACATTGCCCTCCGCCGGGTTTGAATCCGCGACCTCGGGAACTACAGACTAGTATGGTAACCACTACACCACGGGGGACGCCTTGATTGGTTTGGCGACTTAATAATATTTGAATACAAACCATATAGTAACACAAGTTGTTAAAATCGAATGTTTCTTCAGATTTCCGTAAGCTATATTGAGTTGGATCAGAAATACCCAATTAAAGGATGCTTTGTCAAGCGACAGTTAAACGTTTATAATTGTGTGCAAGTGGCTTAATTTACAAATACACTATGTTATTTCATGTCATCAACATCTCCTCATATGAATTGGGAAAGGAATGGAGAACACGCGGAAATTGTTAATGCAAAAAAAATAAACGATACGGAGAGCATTGAAATAACTGAATTTTCCCAATTATTACCGGATAGCACTACCTGACGAGGGTTACATGAACTACGTAATCGTGACGTCATACAGTAGCTCTTCCATTGGGCTTTCCTCTCTGTGCTACTGTTTATTCCAATGATGTTTCCAAAACCAATAATCAAGCCTCTTTATTATTATTATTATTATTATTATTATTATTATTATAATATATATATATATATATTTCTTATTGTCGCTTCAACTTTAAAGTCATATCACGACTGCTTTAGAATACAGAACATGATTACAATGAAAATACAATATTTTAAACAGTAATAGTGCGTACAACATTAAACTCTCTAGATAGGTGTGTTCTGAGATGTTAGTAAACGCTTATTTTATTTTCATTCATTCCATTTGTTAAAGGATAGCCGTATCAAATAGGAGGAAACGCATTGTTGAGTCCATTATATATTTACTTCTGAAATGCTCTATGCTCTAAACTTTCATTCGGATGAATCACGCTATGCTAGTGTTTTCATGTAAATGTTTTGTGCACCGCAGTTAAAATATTGGACTTTCTAGTGAGATTATTTGTTCATTTATTGAAACGTAAAGTAGTTTAAACTTCGAATCAAAATTTTTCCAAACTGTTAACATAAATTTATCACAAAGCATCGATTCATTTGACGAAGCATTCTTGTTGGCTTATCGGGTGCATTCCTTTGCTAGGTCCATAGTTCATCTCTTGACGCACAATCATACAGACCATAAATCATGGTACACGATGACAGGATACCGCGACACAATACCCTGACATATTTCGTGCAATACATCACCATCCAGACCGTTATCCCATCAGAATCTTCTTACGCGCGGAATAATTATGCGCCGCTGCAGAATTCTTTCATGTAATTAATGTATCCAAGGAAACGTTTCAACAAACGAAGTGTTTGCTTTTAAAACAACAACAAAAAGGCAGACTTTACAAATCATACAGAGAACAAATTTCAAGCATGGAATTTATACTACCTAGCAAACATTTTTAGATACTGCCATCTTAAGGACGCTACAAAGGAAAAATTTCACAAACCTAATTCTACCCGAACTAGATTTAGGAACTTGCGAACTAGTTAGAACTTGCTAGACTGTTTAGCTTCTTTGTATTCTCATTTGGGCTTCTTAAGGACTTTTGCATAAAAATTTGCTAAGTTCCAGTTTCAAATTCTTGACTGGAATAGCTATGTTCTGGATTAATATTTCAACAACATGATCAATTTTAAAATAATTGGAACTTGCCACAATGAAGCAAATACTTAAACTATGAGTAATGAATCTACATTAAGCTCCACCTATCAAATAACTAGCAGGAATGTTTCGAATGTGATTTCTCTATCTTCTTCTTCTCTGGGCATCTGCAGTGTTATCTAGTGGAGGGACTACAAGAAATACAAACAGCTCAAAAAATAGCCACACTAATCGTCAACAAACCTAAATTTAAGAAATTCACATACCACCCCTGGACATTTCACAAATTTCAAAAGATTTTTAAGGAATTTAATGATGTACTAGCACCGCAAAGTAAATACAACTTAAAAAGCATGTTGAAACCAGAGCGCACAGATAGAATCTCCTCAGAAAATAAACCAGACTTTATAAAGTAGACTGTTTAAAGTGCAGAAAAACCAAGAGAAACATTAACACAAGATTAATCATTCATAGGCAGTCACTTCTGGGAAGAAAATCACAATATAAAACAAGCAGTCAAGCTGCTAAAATAAGTGCATAACTCCTTAAAATATATTATTATACATGATATAATCATTATGTATAATATATAGAATCTGTTAAATGATATAGGACATGAAGTGAAGAAAGCCGTGTGAATGTTATGTGTTAGTATCGTTTTTATTTATGCAATACTTTAGTTTCATCTCTACGGAGAGAATTCCACTGAAAGAACCAGTATTGCTGCAAGGGAAAAAAATTCTGGTGTCACATTCCCATGACCTTCTCTACTCACTCTTGTACCAATTACTCTTACGAATTATTCTAGTTCTCGTTAACCGAAATAAACATTCATTACATATTTAAACATTACTTGTAGGTATAAGAAGGATACAGCAGCCTAAAGCGATAGTCAGATTTTTACAAAGCAGGTCGCTATGCGATGTCTGAAATTCCATGCTCCTTGCATGCACACGTGAAAATTGAGCTTTATTTGTGGACGTTCTTTAACTGCTGTGGTCCTTCGCGTCCCATTCTATATTGGGCGTGAAAGAACTATAATTTTGATCAGGGGTCTCTTTATCAGGCTTGAGGTTTTTTAACGTGCCATAAATCTACAACACGGACCACCGCTTTACTTCCGTTCGAAGGAAACCATGTTAAGGATTTTTACTCCCGAAAAAAATCCATCATCCTCCGCCGGGTTTTAACCCGCGACCTCGGGAACTACAATGAATAGTGATTTACCACTTTAGATAAATATTTGAAAATTAAAATCAATAACAAGCAATATCTCGGATCGGTTAACACCATTAAAGTGTTATTGAACGCAAATTGTATGCTTTTACGAGATAATTCTTCTTCTTTTTTTTTTGTGAAGTATGATTTTGTCTATCTCTTACAGCTTAACAATTACACAAAAGTCATTCAGAATAAGGAGGTCTTCACAGGAATAAAGAGATATTCATCTCTAATGAGATCTACATTTTTTTTGTGTAACACGTTTTTGTCTATTGCTTAACGTTTACCAGTTATACAAGATTATACCAAATTCCTTCCGAATAAAGAGGACTTCATAAGCTATTGCCAGGAAATTCAAGATTTGCATTGTATTTCTCATACAAATACCTTAAACATGTGGTATATTAATCAACATCGTTATAGCCATTTTTGAGAAAACGGAAAATAACGAAACATTTTCCATGTTAGTGTAGTTTGGGGCGGGTATACTTTCTTGAAAATCTTGAGCATCCTTGAAAAATACTTGACTTAAACTCAACATTTTGTTTTTGAGTCATGCTGTTTACAGACACACACACACACACACGCGCGCGGGCCTTTTTCCAAAGATGTATTTTTTTATTTAGGGGCCTCAAAACGTGTATTTCCAGTGTTATCCCGATATCGAATTTTTGGGTGGAATGCAACACCTACTTCCTCTTCTTATAGAGAAAGTAAAAATAGGACACGTTTTGAAAACTGCATTAGCCTGAAAGAGATTCCTGTATACGCACGCATCTTCCTATTCTCACCCATCCCTTTCAGAGTTCCCGTTTTAAAATGCAAAACACGGTGGCAGAAAGTTGGAATGAAAGGTCATTTTTCAGGCTTTCCGTACAGCAGAAGGCGATCAACAATTAGCACCCCCAATTATTTGGTATCGTACAAACAAAAGGGCAAAAATTGTGGTAATAATCAGATTACGTAGTGGATATTGTTTTGATTATGAAGCGGGCGGGATTTTTGGCATGATCCGCTCTCTCCCTCGCCCCTCCCGCAGATATTGTGTTGGAAGTGTTGCATGAATGGGGTTGCACTGATCCTTCCCACTTGATATTGGCCGATGCTGTTTTGTTTCGGCCGTGAGTGACTGACTGGCCGGCATTAGTTAGCTATCACGGTGTAATCGTTTGCCATTAGTTAAAACCTCGCTGACCATCATGGGATTCAGGTATCATGTGGATCAAACTCTCCTTCCCCATCTGTCCATGTGTATGACACCAAACGAACAGAATGGATGAGCAAGATAAATCCTTGGGTGATGAATTGTTGTGGGAGAGGAGGACGGTAAACTGATGTGGAACGAAGGGAAATTGATGTCAACACCAGCGAGGAAAAAAAAAAAAAAGTAATTGATAATGAACAAGAGAAAGTTTGATACTATGTTTCCCAGGTGTACCATCATAGCATTTTTATCCATGTCAACTGAAAGTTTATAAAAGAATACATTTTCCAGAACATAATTTTCGAGGCTTCCAATGCTAGGTGCCGCCGCCGCGCGCTCTCCTTCAACCAGGGAGAACCGGGTTCGATTCCGCTAGCCGTAAGTGGGATTTGCGGTGTTTGCTTGCTTCGGCAGGGGAAGCGTTTTTACTTGGATGTATTTCACAGTGTTGGCAAAGGTTACTAATACATAACAAATTGTTTCGAAAATAGACTGTCTTTTGCCTTCACAAATTCCGTTTGAGAGACGGCCAAAAATTTGTGTGCTACATTCACATAACTTTCTCTACCCACTATCGTTTATTTTTATATAACTTCTGCACACTATTCTTACTAAAGACTATTTTTCTATATACTTAATATTCATTGAGATAAAACTTTGCACAAACAGTTGCATTAAACACTTCAAAATAGGTAGAAGGGGATAAATGAAATCGAATCGATAGTCAGATGCGTAAAAGTGGGCCGTTATATGGTGGCCTAAAAATTCCATATCTTTCCACGACATTGCGAGAAGCAACACAACAGCGACAGCGCGTTTAAAAATGACAAAGTATTGAAAAAGTTTAACCAGTAATAACGGATATTTCTCTAGCTGATGCCATAAAAGGTTATTTGAAATAAATGGAGCATTTTAAAGACTTGCAGATTTTGTGTGCTATGTTTTTGTCTACCTCTTGTTTTACCAGTTTTACACAATTCTATAAAATTCCTTCCGAATGAAGAGGACTTCACAGGCTACTTCCAAAAAATTTGAGGTAAACATTTTATTTGTTATGAAAATATCTAAAATATGTGTTATTTTAAGCATTATCGTTAGAGCCATTTTGAGAAAAAAAAATCGAAAGACTATTTTGGTGTGGAGATTTTTCTTGAATATTTGCATTAAACCGACTTCACTAAACTGAATTTTATATAATATTGTACTACTAGTAAATTATAACATATAGAGAAAAACGTATTACTCATAAAATGTAGGATTAGTTAAAATATAAAATTTGTATCAAATAAAAATGTATGGCATTAACCATCTCCATGGTATGGGTTATTATTTGTTAGAATTTAATCGCCATTCGTGAGTTTCTCGTAATGTGATGGAAAGAGAGTGGAATTTAAAATCCAGCAAGTATCTTATCTATAGCGACTTGCCTTTTGAAGATTTGACTGTCAGTTACTTCAAGAAATTAACCATCAAATTTTAAAAGCAGCGAAAATAACTGGCTGTGTTAATGATTTGGTGTGGAGAAATAA
This sequence comes from Deroplatys truncata, assembly GCA_030765065.1. Lineage (NCBI taxonomy): Eukaryota > Metazoa > Arthropoda > Insecta > Mantodea > Mantidae > Deroplatys > Deroplatys truncata. The sequence continues at coordinate 101,089,124 of CM060980.1, forward strand.
ATACATGAAAAAGGAAACAAAAGTTAAAACTTATAAAGTGGTTCGGCCAATAATGACTTATTCCTTAGAAACAACAGAAATGAGAGTGCTGAAAAAATAGCTGGAAAGACATTGTATGGCCAAGTAAAGAATCGGGATACTAGAGAGAGATGTAAGATCTAGCCTGTGACAGAATGGGTTGCAAGAAGGAAGAAATAATAGAATGAACATGTATCCTGCACGAATGGTAAGAGACAAGGGAAAAGCAGTCCAGGACAGCCAATAAGAATATGGAAGAGGGTTTTATTTACCGATAGAACAGGTGACTGCGTCTAACTCAAAAAGAAGAAGAAGACTATCACTTCAGCCCTGTGTTCCCTTGTACCTAAAACGAAACGTGTAATGTAACCATTTGTGGAGCATTGCATTCTCATTGTATGTCCAGGACAAAAAAAAGCAATAACGAATTCGTATTGAGGAGAACTATAAGTATTGGGAAACTTAAACTAATAACAAGGAATATCTCGGAAATAGTTCACTCGGCAAAAAAAAAAGTATATGACATAAATTGTGTGTTTTAACAAGATCTACATTTGTTGTGTAGCAAACTTGTAGAAAGCCTTACGGCTTTCCAGTTATGCAAAAGTCATTCAGAATAAAGGGAATTTTCAGGACATTCACAGAAAATTCATGATATACATTTCATTTGCTATAAAATATCTTAAACATATGATATTTTAAACAAAATCGTTTGAGGTATTTTTGTGAAAATCAAACTTTTTGAAAAATGTTCCATATAAAGGGTAATCTGGGGTGGCGGGATTTTTTTGAAAATCTTTATGTCGCATTTTTGAAAGATACTGAACCTAAATGCCAAGTTTAGTATTTATCCGACTTTTCGTTTTTGAGTTATGATGTTCACAGACACGCATACGGACCTTTTTACTAAAAGGGTTTTTGATTCAAGGAACTTTAAAAATTTATTTCCAGTGAAATCTCGGTATTGAATTTTTGGGTGGAATGCATTACTTCCCGTTCTGACTATACGTAGTAGAAAAAGTAAAACATTTTTGATGTGTTACACTCACATGACTTTTTCTACTCTTATACAAATTATATTCACAAACGCTTATTCTCCATCTACTTAATGTTAATCAATATAAAAATTTGCAGAATTTTATGTCAAGGACATAAAAAAAAAGAATAACGAATTCCCATTTGAGAAAAAGTGTAAGTATTGGAAAATTGAAACAATTACAAGGAATATTTATGAAATGGTTCACTGGGCAAAAAAAAAAAAAAATGTATATGACATAAATTGTGTGTTTTAATGAGATCTACATATTTTGTATAGTAAAATTTTGTCTATCTTTTATAGTTTACCAGTTATGCACAATTCATTCAGAATGAAGATGACTTGAGCACATACCCAGAAAATTCAAGATACACATTTCATTTGCGATGAAAATATCTTAAACATATGATATATTAATCACACTTGATAACCATTTTTGAGAAAATTAAAATTTTAGAAAATAGTTCCGTGTAAAGGGTGGTTTGGGGTGGGGAAATTTTCTTGAAAGTCTTGTGTCGCGTCTTTGAAAGTTACTGTACCTAAATACCAAGTTTGGTATTTAACCGATTTCTAATTTTTGAGTTATGCTGTTCAGATACACCACACACGTGCTTTTGTTTGGATTCAGGGCGCCTCAAAACATGTATTTCCGGCGAAATATTGCTGTCAAGTTTTTGGGTGGACTGCAATACTTCTCCTATTTACTCTAGTAGTAGAGAAAATAAACAATAATGGGTATATATTTTAACTGCATAAACTGGTTGTTTAATTGAGACAATTAATTACATATTGTAACGTCTTAAAACGTTATAAAACGGCTGAGTGAAAAGGTGTGAAAGCTATAGATTTTAGCACTACAAAAATGTTGCAGAATTCGTGTTACACGACACTTTAGAGAAGTCTTATGTTCGCATATTGGAATCCATAATACCGGCCATGCAAGCTGATACCGTTTTTAAGTCTTATGCGAGTGTAATACAATGCAATGAAACTGAAGATCCAAACTCGAGGCACCTGTATGGCTTCGGTATCTGTCAAGTAAACTTTTCTGCATCATTCCACACAAAAATCACGTCAGCTACTGTTCCTCTAAACAAAGGAATGTAGAGAAAGGCTGTCCTTGAGATGACAACTTTGTAATAGCTTTTAGAAAACGGCCTTTTTGAGCAATTGCATATGCAAACACGCACAAAGTGATACCTGATCCAGGCGCACCCACGGAGAGGTCTAAGAGTTAAAAAGTGTCTGCAAGTGCCTGCTTCCTGTTTCAGACAATCATTTTAAATAAAAAACTCTATTCCATTCATTAATAAAATAAAATACGTATATAAATAATCATAGTTAGACTGTGTAATACAGTGAATTTCCATGTTTACTTTCTCTACCACTTACTAGTAAGTAGATAAGGTGCCTATTGCATTCCACCCAAAAATTCGATACCGAGATTTCAACGGAAATACATGTTTCTAGGCCCTTTAATAAAAAAAAAACGTTTTTAGAAAAATGTCCCTTATGCGTATCTGTGAACAACATAACTCAAAAACAAAACTTCGGATAAATACCAAACTTGGTATTTAAGTTCAGTACCTTCCAAAGATGCGACACAAGATTTTCCAAACACTCTCTCGCCCCAAACTACCCTTAATATGGAGCACTTTTCAACTTTTTGTTTTCTGAAAACTGGTTCTAACGATTTTGATTAAAATACCGTATATCAAGGATATTTACATGTCAAATAAATCTTGAATTTTCTGGGAACAGCCAGTTAAGTTCTGTTCAATCGCAAAGAATTTTGTATAATCAAGTACATAAAAATATAGGTCTCTTTAAAACACAATTTATATCATAACTTTTTTGCGGCACAAGCCATTTATTAATGGTTTGCATTCTTGAATACATTGTCATTATTTAATGTCCTGTCGCATTCACTTCTTTTTCGCGATGTCATGAAAACAGTATGGAATTTTAAGGTCATCACGTAGCGTCCTGTTCTTAAACTTACTATCGTCACTCCCTTTATATCTATAACGAAATGAGTAATGTTGCTATTTCTGTAAAGGTTTTTCTAATGAAAGTGAAGTAAACAGACAAATAAGCTTTCGCAAGAATAATTTGTATACCCGCCAATAAACGATAGAGGCTAGAAAAAATCATGTGAATGTAACACAACAGATCTTTTCCTATATTTAACTGTTCTACAACATTCCACAGATTTATACTACGAGATGTAACAACTATGGTACGAATGCTAGCTTCTAAATTTAGTGATCCCATCTTTGGGCTATTCACGGAAATACAGCTTTGAAGTCCTCTGAATAAATAAACAAATAAAACAGTTTTCAGAAAAATATCCTTTGTATGATACGAAGATTTTCAAGGAAATACCTACCTCCACTCCAAACTAGCCTTTACATTGAAAACATTTCATTATTTTTTAATTTCTAAAAAGGCTCTATTTTGATCAAACTTCCATATATTTAGGACATTTGCTTGAAAATAAAACGTAGGTATACACTAAATTTCTGAGAATAGCCTATAAAGTTCTTTTTATTCTAAATAACGTTTGTTAAATTTTGATAAACCATAGGTGATAGACAAAATCTTACTGCACAAAAAATGTGAATCTTGTTACGACGCACAACTTATGTCAAACAAAATTGTTTGCGGCGTTCAGCATTTCCGAGATATTCTTTGTGATTGTTTAAATGTTAAAATATTTGTTATGCAAGGAACATGGAACTTCAAAACCATTGCATGGTGCTTAATAAGAATCCTACAAAAATTAAATTGAGTTTTATTTATGGACGCTGTTCAACTGCTGTGGTCCTTAGCGTTCCATTCTATATAGGGTGTGAAATACAGGCTTGAGGTTCTTTTACGTGCCGTAAATCGTCGGTACCACCGGCTTTACTTCCCTTCCGAAGGAAGCCATGCTAAGGAAATATACCTACAAGGAATCTGCAAATGTGCAATATTAATACGAAGTAGATAGAAAGGTAATCTTTCGTAAGAGTACTAATCTAAATAAAACACATCGGATTGTTTGTTTGTTTGTTTGACGTTTTTGATTTAAAGTCAAAGTAATATTTTTAAGTCGAAGCCTGGATTAAAGCAAAACAGTGACTGAATGCCATTAACAAATTCATACTAAAACTAAATGCTCTTAAAATATGTTTTAGAATTGTCTTATACCTCCATAATAATCGAAATAAACCTGATTGTTTATAACCAATGAGCATGGTTTTTAATCACTCAGCATATTAAGATTTCAGGCTGAACACGCGATTGCCCGTCATTGTATTGAGTCTGAGAAAAATGACTACTAAATGTACACATAAGTATATTCCATTAACGTAATATCGCTAAAACACACATTTACCAATTTGTAATATTATTTATTACTTAAAAATTATTTTTTCGTTGTACGTAGAAGCAGGTCCAGTCCTGGAGCAATTTTAAAACTTGATCGACGTAATACTGAATCAGACCTACATAGACACAACTGTTAAAATTTGAGGTTTTATATTCATTTTACAAGTCGGTGAAATAGTAGAAAAACAAGAGCTTATTCTCTTTTCAAACTAGTAGAGAATTTCTATGTACTATTTCATAGATTTGGATATACAGGGTTATTCAAAAAGAAGGAACAGACTTTAAATATTTATTTCTAATGAACGAAAATAGATGGCGACACATGCTATACATCACAGAATAGAGAAACGTTCAAAATTTTAGTTTATATGTTCAAAATGAGCATCATTTGTAATGCGAGGACGACCAGTGCTTTTCCTACGCAACCACCTTCTACAAATGTATTGTTTCAATTGTCAATTTTTTATAACAAGGCGGCACCTTGTTGAACTTACAACGAAATGCACACTGCAATGAAACAATGGATTCAGTCTTTGCACAATGCAGCACACAAAACGACTTTGCCTGTGGTGTCGCCATTTTCCCGCAAATAACCACAGCACCGCTGTAGGCACTGAATAAAACTAATGGGTGGGGCTTACAACTTTGAACTTTCCTCTATTCAATGATGTGCCGCTATCTATTCTCCTTCATTAGAAATAAATATTTAAATTCTGCTCCTTCTTTTTGAATAACCATGTATATAGCTGCATCTTATGTAATGTTTTTAATTTTTAAAAATGATAAATAGCAGGAAAACGCACGGCAATCGTAGACAAGATGTATAAGTAATAGAATATAATAGATTAATGTTATGTAATTTATTATTATTGTTGTTATTATTATTATTATTATGCTATCATCATTATTATCAGAGTGAGTAAGAATGAATCGGATCAAAAGGGCGAATCCGGTCAACTTTGAAAGACTTGTCTAGATTCGCAAAAGCAAGTGAAGAAGTCGGAAAGGAATGGGGAAGCCTTCGATTCCCCTCCCATGTCCACGCACAGAACATCACACCTTTATCGTATGTAAACAACCAAATAGCGAATGACACCGTGAATGGCGTGCTCCTCACAGTGGCAATTGGTGAGAGGGTAGATGCCGTGTTTGGCTTCAATTTTGTTCCAGTTCTGCGTGCCTGTACTAGACAAAACCGTGTGCTGGCTAGATTATGGCTTTGAATAGATCTGAATGAATGCCAAGCTATGGTTTTCTGTGGCATATGGAAGCAAAGTTATAAAACTGATGATTTGCCTCATGATACGATTCGCACTTACATATACCGCTAAGAAATTTGTTGAGTATATAGGTGTGGTAGGGTAATATCGTTCAGAACTAAAACGTTCGGCGCTAGATGTCGATTTCTCTTCACACTACATAATCCCAATAATTTTTTACAATTTTAGGTGAATTTTCGCACTTCTAACAATGTACCATGTTGCATAATCTTAAAAATTCTGCAATGTTGCATTTACAAGGCTTTCGCTACTCACTATTCTACAAAATATTTTTACAAAAGCTACTTCTTTCTTCTTGTTAATCACAATGAGCTTTGATTACTCATTTACACATTTCGTTGTAGGTACAAGAAGGATACAGTAGGGTAAAACGATAGTCAGGTTTTTAAAAAGCGGGTTACATAGCATTATGAGTATTCAAAAGTCCAAACAAAACGAAATTCTAACATTACATCTTGCTGAAACAGTTAATATATCTCGGAAACGATTAACGCCACAAAAAATGAAATTGACATAACGAAACCTACTTTTTCGTGCAGTAAAATGTATTGTCTATCTTATGGTTTACCAATTATAAAAGGTCACTCATAATGAAAAGGACTTTACAGACTATTCGCAAAAAATTAAAGAACAGACAAAAATATTTTAAACATTTGTTACTTCAATCAAACTCGTTACAGCCATTTGTGAGAAAATAATAATAAAATAGTCTGATGTGTTACACTCACATGACTTTCTCTACTCTTGTACAAACTATTTTTACAAACTCTTATGCTCCATCTTTCATATTAGTCGATTAATATAACATGCAAAGAGAATTACATTTTACACATAGCGACCAGTTCTAAAAATATTTGACTATCGCTTAAGGCCTAGTATGTTCCCCTTGTTTTGTATTTGCAAGGGCAATATAGGAATACAGCAGCCTTTGAGCATAGACATATCTCTTAATAGCTGGTTGCTAGGTGCAGCACCATTTTCTTTGCTACAGATTAATACTCTTTGCATATCTAAGACAAAAAAATGAAACGAATTCCTATTTGAGAAAACTTAAGGGAATAACAAGCAATATCTCGAAAATAGTTCACTCAACAACAAAAATGTATATGACATAAATTGTGTATTTTAACGCGATCTACATTATTTGTGTAGTAAACTTTTGTCTATCTCTTATGGTTTACCAGTTATGCAAAAGTCGTTCATAATGAAGAATACTTTTGGAGACATTCCCAGAAAATTCAAGATATACATTTTATTTGTCATGAACATATCTTAAACATATGAAATATTAATAAAAACCGTTAGAGCCATTTTTGAGAAAATTAAAATTTTTGAAAAGTGTTCCATGTAAAGGGTAATCTGGGGTAGGGAAATTTTCTTAAAAACCTTCGTGTCGCATCTCTGGAAGATACTGAACCTAAATACCAAGTTTGGTATTTATCCGACTGATCGTTTCTGAGTTATGCTGTTCACAGACACAAACACGGACATGTTTCAAAAAATGCTTTTTTTGGATTCAGGGAGTCTCAAAACACATATTTCCGGTGAAATCTCGGTATCGAACTTACTTACTATAGAAGTAAAGAAAGTAAAAAAAATCTGATGTGTTACACTCACATGACTTTCTCTACTCTTGTACAATCTATTTTTACAAACACCTTTTCTCCAAATGCTTCATGTTAATCGAGAAATCGAGATGTCAATCTTATTGGTAATTTTCTTCTAGATGCGAGGGGAATATGGTAGCTTTTAAGCGATAGTCAAATATTTTAGCGCTGGTTGCTATGCGGCGAATTCCATTCTCTTTTCATGTCTAGGACATAAAAAATGAATAACGAATTTGAGAAAAAGTATAAGTACTGGAAAATTTAAGGAAATAACAAGCAATATCTCGAAAACTGATCACTCAACAAAAGAAATGTATATAACATAAGTTGTGTATTTCAACGCGATCTACATTTTTTGTGTAGTAAAATTTTGTCTATCTCTTATGGTTTACCAGTTATGCAAAAGTCGTTCACAATGAGGAATACTTTTGGAGACATTCCCAGAAAATTCGAGATATACATTTCATTTCTCATGACCTTATCTTAAACATATGATATTTTCATCAAAATCGTTAGAGCCATTTTTGAGAAAATTAAACTTTTCGAAAAATGTTCCATGTAAAGGGTAGTCTGGGGTGGGGGGATTTTCTTGAAAACCTTCGTGTCGCATCTCTGGAAGATACTGAACCTAAATACCAAGTTTGGTGTTTATCCGACTGTTCGTTTTTGAGTTATGCTGTTCACAGACACACACACAGACACACACACACACACACACACACAGACACACACACGGACATGTTTCCAAAAATGCTTTTTTTGGATTCAGGAGGTCTCAAAACGTGTATTTCCGGTGAAATCTCGGTATCGAATTTTTGGGTGGAATGCAATACTTCCCCTACTTACTGTACGTAGTAGAGAAAGTAATAAATAACGAGAATTTCTCTATGTAAAGGATATTTTGTGTCGTGGTGCTTCCTGGAAAACCTTCGTGTCGCATCCTTGGACGACGTTGAACTTAAATTACTAAGTTTGGTGTTTAATCTACTTCTCGTTTTTGAGTTATGCTATTCTTTTTCTCTAAATGCTTTCATTTATTTATTTAGGCAGCCTAAAGATGTGTATTTCTGGTGAAATCTTGGTATGGAGTTTTAGTGAAATGCAATACTTCCTATGTTTACTATAGGTAAGTAGTAGAGAGTGAAAGGATTAGGACACCTACCAGCTCGACCCGCAAGGGATCTTTTCTGCATACACTCCCGGAAGGAACGGATGAGATGAGGATCCGCAGGAGACGTACAGGCTGCAGGATCGGCCGAGGTAGGCGACAGAGACGCGCAGAGTTCCTTAATACTTCCAGGCTTCACCACTTGGCCGAAGTGCGATCGGCGGCGGCCCTCCCAAGCCACCGGAAGAAGGCTCGCAGATTCTCCTCCAGTGGAGACCGTACGCTCGACCTAGCGGTGGAGGCTCGAACGTCTGCCATCTGACGGGGCCGAGAAGGAGTTCCGAAGCGCAACCCCGCACCATCTGTCCGCCTCCGACCGACACACAGCCCTGGAGTCAACCTGTAACTTGAAAAAGAGAAATGAAAAGAGAGGAAATAAGGGAAGGAGGAGACCCGTGGTAGACTACACCAGCCCAGCATTTGCCGATCAGGGAAAACTACGGAAAAACCCAAGATCAGAGTGAGTGGTCACCAGGAATCAAACCCGGGACCTCCTGAATGGGAGTAGCACACGTTACCACCTCCCTCGGTAGTGAAAGTAAAAATAAGCCACATACTGTGAGCTAGTTTTTAACCAGAACAAAGCTTTTAGCCACTTTACCACTGGAACAATTGGGTATATCGTAATGCATTAATGGACCAAATTTCTTTAGATACTCTTATTATTTTTATTTTTTTATTTGCGCATGAGCCCGTGTAGAAGTATACAAAATACTTAGAGATGTTCCTTTATTTTCTTTTGAATCCATAATTCTCTCATTCTTTGGCTGTGGGCTTTCTTTCTCTCGTCTGTCCATGTTGTTCCAGCTCTCTTCTTCGGTTTGTCCTCTAGGTCAACTTGCAGCTTATGCACTTTTATTCTAAATATATATCTGTTTACTATAATTTCTTGCATAATTCCTGCCATTTTTGTCAGTTTTTTCTTCACCAATCCATTTCATAGCACCTACTTGTGCTTTACTTCTATTTTCGAATTCTTTATTTGCTTTTTGTGAGCCCGTTTGAGTTCATTCGTTTAATATGTCCATAAATGGATTTTGGGAAATGGATTTTTGGAATTATATTATTTTGGGAACTACAGGTAGTTACCGTTCATTTTCAAAACTAAAACAGAGAAACGAATCCTTAAAAACACACCATATATAGGAGTTTATTTATAATCAATAAGAATACGAGGCTTGTTTTTAAAGAAAGTACTGATATTTTTTTAAAAAATAACAGAACATCATTTTCCAAATACTTTATTATCATTCATTACCTTACACTTCTCCACATAGTCACCGCCGTTATTCTGGCACTTGTCGAAACGGGAAACCAGTTTTTGTATGCCTTCATCAAAGAATAATGCCGCCGGTGATGAAAGCCAAATCCGTACTTCTTGTTTCATAACATCATCGTCATTGAAATGTTTTACACCAAGGAATTTCTTCAGATGAAGAAACAGATGAAAATCGCTCCCTGCCAAATCTGGACCGTAGGGAGGGTGTTCCCAACCAAATAATGCGATCAGATCTTGAGGTTGTTTGGCTGTGTGTGGTCGAGCATTGTCAGTCATTATTGTTTCCCCACAAAAACCTATACATTTGCGATGAATGTTTGCTGGCGTAACATTTCTTACATTTAAAAAACGAATCAATGATCTGAATCCACAGTTAACGGGTTGTTGGATCGTTTTGAACATTTAGAAACGCTCTAACAACAGGAAAACTCAAAGTGACTATCGCTCACAGCTGCGTCTGACTTCCAAATGATGGAGGAAGTGATTGCGCACGCTTAAAATCGCGACTGTAGCGGCAAAATATTAAAACGGTATTTATTTTAAAAATAAGGCTCATATATTATTATTATTAATATTATTATTATTATCAGTAATATAGCATTGTTCTATTTGTTGTCGTCGTTGTTTGTGATGAATACGTCAGCCAATAAATACCTATTACTTCAGCTGTTGTTGAGTGCAGAAGATAGCTATACCGGATATTAATATCTGCTTCTCGTTCAGGGATAAAGTAGATAATAGTGGTGGATTACACTACTGCCACTTCAGGCAACCCACACACCTTTTCCTCCCACTTATGCCATTATGTTTGTTGCCTATCTGCACCACTGTATCGTTATTGTTGCCATGAGCATGATTCAGCATTCAAACGCCGCGGCGGGTTCATCACAATACGAAAGTGAAGTAGTATTTCAAGGAGCGGTTTTCCAAAACGTCGACTCATTGTAAAAAAGTAAATAAAATACGCAAAGTGAACAGGATCAGGGGGTGAGCGCTACCCTCCCTTGCAGCCGCTACCCTCTCCAAAGAGGAGGAGGGAGACAAAAAAGTGAATGAAGTCTAAAGAAACGAGAGCAGACGGCACGCGATGGAAAACAGTTCGTATTGTACTTGGTTGGAAAATCGACAGCTGATGCACACTGCAATATTACCTAGTTACATTGTGTTTTCGGCAAACAACAGACCCTGCTTCAACTGTTGTAAATTTATGACCTCAGTTGCCACAAAAACAGCTAATTTTATAAACTTTTTACTCTCTCTACAGCTTACCTCAAATAGTATCGCATTTCACCCAAAAATTCGATATTAGAGTTTTATCGGAGTTGATCTTTCGTGTCTGAGAACAACAAAATTCTAGAAAATTCTGATAGAAAATATTTTGAAGTATATGGAGCATTTTTAAGACTCTCACTCTCAGCTATTTGCTTGAAAACATGTTATTTTCTCAAAAATGGTTGTAATGATTTTAAAATAAATGCGGTATGTTTGGGATAGAATAATGAATAAAATTAAAAATAGTTTTTCTGCAATTCGCACTGAATTTTATGTACTACGGAACGCATACAAAAAAAATTTACTATATGAAATTAGGGATCCTATTTATAGTATAAATTTACAGAATAACGATCTTGAATATTGTTTTCTGTTATTCGTTTGAATTTTTTCACACTTTAGGTGCATTTTAAAATTTTAAATCGGTCATATCGTCGTCGTCTACATCATCCATTATGTCTTCAACAAAGGCTGATCCAACCATCCTATTTCTTTGTCCCCTAAGTTTCTATTTCTAGCCGGTTTGTATTTCATTATTTATTTTGGTATTCTATTGCTATCCATTCTATCTAAATAAGCCCACCATTCATTTCTTCGCTTTATTATTATATAATTTATATTCTCTACATTTAAACGTATTTCTTATATACTTATTTTCAATTCCTTTTTTCTATGCCTTCTATAGTTCTTAAAGACCGAAGATGAAGGTCCACACTTCAGCTCCATGTAGACATGTGGGGAGTGCAATAGTTTTGTATAGTTTTATTTTTGTTTCTTTCCTTACTTTTGTTTTTTAAATTTATGTTAATTTTTCCATTAATATATCCCATCCTATTTAATTTTTTTGACATCATTATCAAAGTTAGACATATTAAATCATAGCCAATAGCAAAGTTAAATGATGTAGCTTGTTCTATTATGCTATTACTGATAATTTTGTTTCTCTTTATCGAAAATCCCCAAAATGCCATACATCAACTTGGGTTTAATTAGTTATTTATCGCTCAGCCTCCAACGTACAACAAAATATATTATCACCACGGTCTTACACAATTGAAACAATTTATTGTGAAGACTTGCCATTGATAGATAAAGTAAACAGAAAAAAAGAAACAATCGCATACTTACCTTATACATTATAACATTCATTAAATACTGATTCTTCAATCCACGTTACATTATTCAAGATACATATTTCTCTAGAAATGCTTTGAAACTAAGCAATAAAAACTTAGTGACGTACAAAGGTGAAAACAATATTCAAAGATTCGATGGAAGCACAGAGAAGTAAAGTACTGCTTTATGGTCGTAATAACGAGCTATTGGGAAGAAGACAAAATAAATAAATAAAGAATAACAAGAAAAAGGAGGATTTAGAAGATTTCAAGCATCTTCTCTCAGAGCATGCACTTAAATGTAAATCAACATGAGATGTTTCGAAAACGCTAACGCTACTAAAAGAGTTATTTACCACAAATTGTAGATATATTTTAATGAACTCTACAACTTTTTTATGAAATGAGCTTTTGTGTGTCTCTTAATGTTTCGTAATCCTACAAAAATTCAGTTAGAATAAGGGGGTATTCATAGTCTACTCAAGATGGATTAAATAGAAGATGAAGAAGAAAAGTTTATATTCATCTTACTTGTGATTAATTAAGCTGTTTACACACACACGCACGCGCACGGATCTTTCTCTAAAAATTTCGACAAATTTGTACCTACCATAAGTGAGCGAAAGTAAAAGTAATCAGCTTTTATGAGAGTAGCTTGCTGAACTTCTATGAAATCTTAATGTGAAGAGGAAGCTTAAGATTTTTCTGTATTGAAATACATAGAAAATTGTGAGACGTTAGTCTGGGTGTATTCGTTTGCAATTCCCTCTCATTCAACAGAAAATAAATATTATATTCACTCGCCTTAGTTCACTGTCATGAATGTGATGCAATAGGTATGTCTAATGTTAGCCTCGTAGCACAGAAACCTATTAGCATTGCAAAATGTTCGATCTGAGTGCTCTTAAAGAAATCAAGAAGACAACTATCAATTAATTTTTCTTGTACTGTCATTTATATCACAACGTATAACATATATTATACAGGTTATTCAAAAAGAAGGAACAGACTTTACATATTTATTTCTAATGAACGACAATAGATGACGACACATGCGATACACCACTGAATAGAGAAAAGTTCAAAGTTTTGTTTCATTTGTTTAAAATGAGTACGATTTGTTATGCGAGGATGACCAGTGCTTTTCCGTTTGCATACGCAACCATCTTCTACGAATTTATTGTATTAATTGTCAATTTTTATGACGAGGCTGCTCGTTGTTGAACGCTGCAATGAAACAATGGATTCACTCTTTGCATAATGCAACACACAAAACGACTTTTCCTGTGGCGGCGTCATTTTCTCGTAAACAAACACAGCGCCGTTGTAGGCAGTGACTAGAACTAATAAGTGGGGCTTAAAACTTTGAACTTTCCTCTATTCAATGATGTGCCGTATGTGTGGCTATCTATTGTCGTTCATTAGAAATAAACATATAAAATCTGTTCCTCCTTTTTGAATAACCCTGTATATTAATTTTTGTCATATCTTTTTGTGTATTGAACATATTACTCTAAACGTATCTTAAACCTAGAGTTATAAGAGTCAAAAACTCAAACAAACAAGCAATTATTAAGGCTATGGTAATAAATGAAGAGCATATTTCGTTTGTACGCTTTAATAACATTTGAAAAGTACCTAATTTTACTTTTCTTATTTTCAGGTAAGGACGAGATGAAGTTTCTATCGAATAAAGAGGATCCAGCAGCAGCTTTAATATCTAGAAAATGTAAGTTAATTTTGGTTTGCAGCAAAGTGGAAAATATGCTATAGAAGCTACATGTGTCGGGTTTGCATGTTTAACAAACCGGGATGCAGGATAATATTATAATAATCGCTTGTCTAATTTTAAATTATTCAGGTTGTCAAAGAAAGCTGCAATTGTATGACAAATTCAGAAAAAATCCTATTAATAAACATGCACTATTGCTAAATACTAAAAAGTAAAAAAGCTTTATTAAATAAAATTGCATGACGAAATAAACACAAAATTCTGCAAGATATTTGTTCAAAAAGCATGTGAAACAACATCAATAATTTACAGCTTACTCGTATTTTGGAAGCGTTCGTTAAGATTTATTAAGAATAAGGCGTCTTATGTTGCTTTTTTGGAGTCTAATAGCTTTATATTTCATTTTTGGAATTGCTAAAGATTTCGAATTATTATTGTTATTATGCCTCGGGGAAGTATATAGGTCCTTAGAAGTTGTTAAATCTGCCCTGATAGCGTAATTTCTTTATATTGCGAAGATGTGCAGATTGATTTAAGTACAGCTATATATAATGTTATTGGTGTGATAAAGTCAAACGAGAATTTAAAATCCGCATCGAGATGTTGTATCTAGTATTTTCTTTCTCAGAGATCTTCTAAAATCTGAGTTGTTATAGCATTGAAGAGATCGAAAGAACACTGTTTTTAGGCGAGTAATTGTTTCATAGAACGGTATAAGGGGTGGGTAAGGTGTAAAAATGTGGAAACGACGTAAGTGGTAGATGTTTACCAAAAATAAAATAAGTAGATAAATAAATAAAGTAAATAATCATGTGACGCAAAGCCAGTGGACATATAGTAGCTTCCGACACGGAAGTTACTTTATGATAGTATCTCCAGTAATTTGAGTACCTGATAGTAAAAATCCTTACCATGGCTTCCTTCGGAAGAGAAGTAAAGCTGGTGGTCCATGCCGTAGATTTACGGCACGTAAAAGAACATCAAGCCTGATAGAGGCCTCTGAGCAAAATTTCCAGTCTTTCCGCTAATATAGAATGCGACGCTAAGAACCTTAGTAGTTAAAGAAAGTCCATAAATAAAACACAATTTAATTTCATTTGAGTACCTATAGTTTTTCGGTAATTTAATTGGGCCCAACTAATGTTTGTTGTAATGACAACGAAACATATACTTTTACGAGTTGTATTCAGTGAGATAATCATAATGGAGAAAATGAATATTTTTTTATTCTTATCTTTATGACATCACGGTAGAACTTATTCACTTCCAAAATAACTTCTTCTTGAATTAAAAAAAATCAATCACACAAAAGAGATAAATTTTTTTCGAAATCATTCTTCCTAAAAATGTTTTATTAAATTTGACATTTTAATATATATATTAATATATATATATATTAAATAATAAAAAAAATTCTTTATAAAATAAAAATTAAATTGTCTTTTTTAGCAAAAACAAATTCATTAGTAAGTACCCCAAGCTGAACCGAACAGATATCTGAAGTTATAAGTATTAATAACAACTGAACATTTGAGGTCAAACAAACGTGCATATCGCCAGTACAGTTTCCTCACTCTATAATACGTAGAATGGAAACAAACAAGATGGGAATAAAACAAATTAACGTAGGAGAAAAAACAGACAAGCTTTTATTTGAAAATAGCATGTTATTGATTACCAGCAAAATTTATTTGTCATGCGGTCAGCCAAATAACAGCAAGTGCTTTCAGCTTAGTTGTTTTTCGGATAGGAAGAAGCTTATTAGGTACTTTATAAAAAATGCGTTTCGTGCATGTTTTTTGTTAGAATTAAAGTGTATTTTGAACGTAAAAGGTGACATTGATTGACAGTGACAAAACTTGTACTAAATATATTATTCATAACAACTTTATTATAATTATTATTGTATTTGATTATTTATCAGATAACGAGTATCCTTTCTTTTTCCTTCTGAGTTATTATCTGCGCCCTCTTTTGAATCCCCCATAGCTCCAGTTTGGGATTACTGTGAATATGTTAACCCTTAAAGGTTCAATTATATCAACTATTCCTTCCGACTTTAACTAATTTTAAAAAATGTCATGTGTTACATTCACATAACTTACTCTATCCTCTATTGTGTATTAGTAGGTATACAAATTATTTTCTTAAGTTTATTTTTCTATCTACTACATTTTAATCCAAATAAACCTTTTCAGAAATAGCTCCATTACACATTTCGTTAGGGCGCAAAGAGATCAGTGATAGTCAAATGCTTAAGAACTGGATGTTTTAAATAGATCTATATATTTATGTGTACTCATTTTCGTCTATCGCTTAATGTTTTGCAGTTATACAAGATTAAAAAATTCCTTTCGAATGAAGCGCACTTCATAGACTATTCCCAGAAAATTAAAACAATAGAATTTATATGTAATGTAAATATCTTTAATACATGATATTTTAATTAAAATATTTGTGGTAGTTTGAGCTTGATGATCATGTCGCATTTTTCGAAAGCACTGAACCTATTTATCCGACTTTTCGTTTTTGAGTCATGCCATTCATAGACACACGGACCTTTATTCTAAAAATGCTTTTTTTTTAGATTCAGGGAGCCTCAGACCTACTTGGGCCTTTTCTAAAAAGTGTTTTACCTTCTCTATCTACTAGGTACGTGGTAGAGAAAGTAAAAATACTATATAGCATTTCGAAAATATAGAATTACATTTACTTTTATTGTCCTCCTTTGTGTAGTGGTTACCATGCTAACCTCTAGATTCCGGGTCGCGGGTTCAAACCCGGCAGATGGCGATGGATTTTTTTCGGGCGTAAAAATCCTTAGCATGGCTTCCTTCGGAAGGGAAGTATAGCCGGTGGTCCCTTGTCGTAGATTTACGGCACGTAACAGAACCTCAAGCCTGATAAAGAGGTCCATGAACAAAATTGCCGGTCTTTCACGCCCAACATAGAATGGGACGCTAAGGAACACAACAGTTAAAAAGCGTCCATAAATTCAAAAAAACAACTGAATTTCACATTTCTTTCGGTTAATTTCTCTAAAACTTATAATAATAGTCACATTTCCATATTATTATTTGATAATGTACTAAATCAAGAGGCAATTGTTCCGAATAATCTCATTTTTTCACCGTATCAGCAGTGTTACTCTAAAGCGACTGTACTTATTATTAATGTTCTCAGAAGATGATGCGATTTTAATTGTGTAGTAGACGCAGATTTGCGTTCTGTGGAGGGGATGGTGCTTCCAAACAAAAATGTTATTAATTATGAAAAGAATGAACAGAATTAGTATAGGGGATATAAAATGTCTTAATACGAAAGATTCATTTGTTTTTTTTTTCTAACCCTCCTCTAGCTCCGGAGAGTGAGGAGGAAGTTAATTAATTAAAAAATAAAAAAGGAAGCAACTTCCCTTACCGTTTTCTCAACATTGATCCGTTTTTTTTCTCTCACCCTTCTCCTTTTATTTTGTTCGCAATACTATTTCCTGTGTTTATCTTACCAGTTTTAATAAAGATGTAGCAAACTTCGATATTCTAACAGCAAGAACAAAACAGAATCTTTAATTATATTCCATTCAGCCTAAGGTAAATGTATACATTCACAATATAGTATGCAAAAATTCACATATTAGGATGTTAAAATATTGTCGGACAACGTAATTCCCTTTTCCACGCTCAAGTTAGAGACGACATCGAACGCATTAGATAATCCTTTGCATTCATGGCTGTTTCTGATGTTTTGTTCCCGGAGGACCAGGAACGGTTGGCAACAGCTCGGAGAAGGGTGTAAGAGAGAGAGCGACTGTCAATCATTCGTTCAATTTACTGCCTGCAGAAAAAAAGCGAGAAAGTTCGCATTGATGAGCGAGTATCAAAACTTTGTTGATTTTGAAAGTCACAAAGCGTTACAGGAATCTGAATTTGGCTTTATTTATGCAAAATAATAATAATAATAATAATAATAATAATAATAATAATAATAATAAATATACAAACTGGCAATATACGGTGTGTAAAACACACCGTAAATGGTTATTCATGCCCAGGTAATGGCCTCGCTGTATGACAGCATATATTATACAGTCCAAAATTAACTTTAAGATATTTGTCTTACTGATAAGTTTTATTTAACAACTTAAAGCCATATTATAAGGACAATAAAACCGAGGATTTTAACTGCATAAAATGCCGAACTCTGACTAATGTACTTTTCTTTAATATTTCCTTCTTTAAGTATGTTTTGTTCATTAGGCAACCCTCATTGAAAAAACAGAAAGAATTAAATTTATTTTTATTTAAAACTCTTAAAATATATGAACATTTAAATACCTATATGACAGCCAATACGAGTGCCCCAAAAGTAGCCAGAAGCCACTTTCCTTTCTCTTGACTCTAATTCGTGTTTTGTTTGAATCCCCAGGGTAATATCCCTATATTTAGAAAATACTTTATATCGCAATAATTTTTCGACATGATTTCTATACATATTTTAACGAGAGCTAAAATGTTACTCCGGGTTTTCGTTTAAGGTTTCAGTTGTATAGAATTCAATGAGATTGAAGAGACCGGCATTTATCTATAGAAACTTTAAGACGTAATCGTTATTGCCATGTTTGGCTGGTAGGGGGAATGTCATACAAGTTAAATCAACAAAATTCCTCCATAGAGTAACAGTTTATTAACGTCTTCTTAAAATGGATTAGGTCAACTGATTGCTTGTTTATTTCTTTTAAATGTATATTTTAAAATTTTAAATTCCCAAGTGTATTCTTTTGTTTGTTTAATTAAATTATCAGATAAGGAGCACCTCAATGGCGCCAGCCGGCCTGACAGAGCTTCTATTCCCCTCAGATTTTGGTTTTGGGTAACAAAGGGAACATTATAACAATGAAGCCTGTTACATTTCATGGGGACTCTTAAAGTTATTCCCAGCGTGTGTTTCGACATTAGTATGTTAACAAAGAAGTATTTTACAATGCTTACTAATAAAGAAAAGTAACAGTTTTATGAAGGAAGCATTCCTTTTCTACCATTCTGTGCTAATACTGGCGGCGTTAAAACAAACAAAGCAACGTTAATACCCTCTCCAAATAGCAATAAATATTGTAAAGAAATCGTCTTGAAGATTGCCTTATGAAGTCCTCGTCCTTGTGCAGTTTTTCTTGCATAGCCGCTCGCTGTAACCTGCATCTCATGTCGTAAATTATTTCTCTGCAGGAATGTTGGAGTGTGTGAGTGCGGTTTTTGTGTGTTATCTATCATAACTGTCTCTCTACGCACTGCTAACGAGACTCTTAACTTCCAAAAAATCCGTATAGAGTGCTACTCGATTTTCTGCACATTTTATTGCTGTTACAATTTAATTACAGTTCTCTATTAGGTTAGAACAGCATTTAAAACAAGAATTTATGTAAAAGTGCTCTAGTTTTTGCTTCTGAGACGTACATGAATGGGGTTTCAGATGCCTGCATTGTTTTTATAGCTGATTTTTCTCGCATAAACTGTCAAGTAGAAAGAATTCATTTGTTCTTTTGTGCTAGATGTTACTGAGATGGCGATATGTAGTGTGTATATGTATACGTAATAATAATAATAATAATAATAATAATAATAATAATAATAATAATAATAATAATAATAATAATATACACAGTGCTACAGCATATAATCAAAACTTTCATCATTGTCTCTCCATTTCTTCCATCTCGTAATCCTCTGGTTCTACAATTGTGTACTGTTTTTGGTATACGATTGAAACCCATTTA
This sequence comes from Deroplatys truncata, assembly GCA_030765065.1. Lineage (NCBI taxonomy): Eukaryota > Metazoa > Arthropoda > Insecta > Mantodea > Mantidae > Deroplatys > Deroplatys truncata. The sequence goes on from CM060980.1 coordinate 101,108,773, forward strand.
TTTATTAGAACTTCCTCTTTCAGAAGATTGTCATACAGAAAAAGTACATAAATTACATAAAAAATAATATAGTTGAACATTAATATTTTCTAGTATGAGTAAAATATATCAAATGTAAATACATATTATATGTAAGTTAATTATCTCTTGTTGACTTATTCTGTCGAGGAATAGCTATGGAATCCCATATCGCTGTGTTGGGATTATGGCATTCTAATCTGTGTCTATCAATTCTGGTAATCCCAAGTTCTTTGCAAATTTCGAAATTTTGTTTGTGATTTAGCTGCTGTACCTGGCTAATTTACGCTGCCCCTTTATTCTTAATTTTTGCTTCTTTTTTTTTTTTGCTAAGGACCAAGATTCTAATCCATAGATCACACTTATGAAAAATAAATAGTAAGCAGAGATACGGTCTATTTTAAATAATTATGAATGGTTAGAATTTGAAGTTCTCCAAGAACAGCTTTGCATTATACTTCTTAGAAATTTATTTTATCAAGAACTTGATAAAAACAAGAAGTATATAAAATATCAACCAGCTGTTCATTCATTTCAAAATAGAAATTAAATTCAAATACAATATCATGGAAACTAAAACCATGCGTGGTTTAACTGCTTTTCTGTTGTTAACTTCCCTTACTTCCTTTCGATGTCTTCTTCTGAAAAGAAGCAGCACATGTTTTGTTTTTCTTATTATTTTTTTTTTGCACATGCATTTAAACTGAAGTGATTCATGAGAAAATAAAGTCATGTTGAAACAGTGGTATACAACTCGACTTTAGAAGATATTGGAGGAAGATATTTAGAGGATAGTATTCAGTATGTTCGGCTCATAACTGCATTATTAGTAATACATTATTCTCGTTATTTTTCTGAATTTGTTAGTTGAATGGTAATCAAAAAGAAACGTTTTTAAATGTTCAGAAAAATATACAGGATGGAATTTGTTTGTATCCCACAACAATGCATTTTTGAAATGAGTACAACAGACGATTGAAAAGTTAAAAAGACGTTTCCAAGTGAACACAAAAATTTATTTCTGTATTGCAATAATTCTAATTTAATTTTTCTTGTACGGATTTTTCATTGCTCCTTGATGCATTTTCTTAAGTTTGTATTCAATTAATGTTTGGGTTCTGGGCACTTTTATTTGTAACGAAAAGTGTAGCACATAGTGCAGAAAATTGACGTTGCGATGAAGAGAGGAAAATCAACTGGAAGCATTTAAATCGTAATGTGCGGAACATGTGAAATGAACGCAAAAAGGGAAGACAAAAGAAGAACGATATTGCAGCTAGTCAGGAAGAGGTTGGAATAATGGGTGAGAAGAAATTACTTGCCAAGAGATGCACTATAAGGAATGATGAAATGGAAAACGGGGTCAGTGCGGAAGAAGATACTAGATGATAAATGTAGACAAGGAGGGAAGAACGGAGGGGACTAAATTTTCGGTGAAGAGATTATCCTGGACAGGAAATTATGATTGACTGATTTTGATACGGTTCTGTGTAAGTTCGTGAACAGAAGTCTGCAAGAATTCGTCAAGAATTCTTTAAGGATAAGTTGCATCCATTTAGAAAGCTGTACCTTTAAGAAGAGTCTTTCATAATTAAATGAATTGTTAATACCTTACTACGTTTTAATGGCGTGAAAATGTTCAATTATTTGTTATTTAATATTTACAAGGATTTTAGTATATGCTTAATTGAAAAAAAATCTGAAATTATATTTCTGACTGCTGATTGCAAACGTTTTTGCTATGCATCTATCCTTAAAAGATTTCTGCATTATTTGCCTCTATTATTTTATGCGGTAGAACGAAGAGTGACATGGGAATTTTATGCACATAATTTTTATGTTTTTTTTTAGTCTGACACATCCCTGTTGTATCCCTTAATCCATTACTGGCGAGGTGTAAGCGACAACTTTAATATTTAAGCAAGTAGCTTTTTATTTGGAGAACATGCGATTTTTAATCCCCCTATTTAATATGCCGCGGTTTTTCACCGGTGACCCAGACCAACACCACGAAAGAGAATATACACATTAAAACCAGCGTAATCATTCAATTTTTTTCGTCCCCAGACAGTTTAAATGACACCGAACGAAAACCTGGACTGGAAAATCCTTTTTGATTTGGTACATATTCACATTCCCCTACTCGCGGATATCCCCCATATTTACACTCATGGGGGTATTGGTGGCATTTAAAACACCGCTCCGTGGTAGCAAAAAAAGAGTGGGGGAATGGCGTGGTTACACGTAACGTTGTCAATTTATAAAATCCCCAGGTTTGTACATATCAATGAGATTAAGCGCATCAGCATTGAACACACGTGTTATTGATGATACTCCATGTTGTTGTAATCCTATAGCTTCAGCTTGTTGGCAATGTGTGATGGCTAAAGTCAAGTATATACTTTGTTTGCATTCATAACAGCTGACATGCTAAAAAATTCCTCCTACTCCCCCGTCCTCTTCAAGCATGCGGGAATAAATTAAAGATCACGCTGCTACCGCTAGTACTCCACTTGTTAGCACGCAATGCATGCTGGGTAATTAAACATGGCCCCAGTAACAAGAATCTGAGTTACGAGCTGTTATATCTAGTCGTGGACATTCACTTATTTGAGAAAATAAGAACTTAGGTAAGGAAGTAATGAATGCTAATTGCAGAAATCTGCCTGGGCTATCGTTTAGATTATTTCCCGCAAGTTACGATCCCATCAAATGCACGAATGTACTTTAGAAGTCTTCTTTTGTTCTTCCTGGTGAGCTTTTTCGCTAGTTTGCGGTTTGTTCACACCCCTCCTTATTCCCTCACTGCTTTTCTGTTCCTGCTGCTGGTGTAGAGTAACACGCATAGATACTCCATGCGCAGTGATTCGCGCAGTTTCTGAACAGGAGCTTCCTTATTAACATGCTTATACTATGAACATTATTACTATTTAAAACTTTAAAGCAACTATAAACATGAGCCCGAGAAATCACACACTACAAAATACGTATCGTAACAGTGACTTTTACCTTACTTTCTAATGTTCCATCATGTTTTGTTTTGCTGGTTTTTTAACCAGAATAATATTGCATTTTCGGACTCATTCGTTTTAACAGATGCACGCTGTGCATAAAACCACAATATGTGAGGCATAGCATTTAAATAAAGGTTACGTAAATAAGTATGCTTTATGAATCTTTATGGCTGAGCTAAAACCTTAGAAGAGAATTCGAAATCATCTTAGGGGGATTAAAGCCCAGGAGGTGAAATTTGTGTAAAAGATTAAAAAGGGATGCCCTTTTTTGTTTCTTTTTTGTTTTCATGCGTACTTATATAATTTATTTCAAGACAAACTTAATTACACAAAGCGCTGGAGATAATAATAATAATAATGTAATAATAATGTATTGCTATTTTTAAGTTTCTAAACCTTATATAATATTTGTTAAACAAAAGAAACGCTATTTCATAAACAAATGTTTTCTTTGATATAAAAGAATTCAGAAATTGAAAGTTTTAAAGAAACCAGTAGGAGTGGGTGGACAACAAAGATTTTTAAGCTTTGAAAACTGTCAAAAGCATAATATGGTATTCTATCAGTTACCTTTGTATACATACTTCAGTAAAGAAATTAAGATTGTAACAAATTAAATTATTTGTAATTATTTATAAAATTAGACTTAAGTTCGCCATTTTAGCAAGAGTTAGCATATTTGAGGCGTAAGTTTAAAACACTGCGCATTGTAACCTCACTAATGTAATCATTTGACACATGTTTTGTTGAATGTCTTACTTTTAACCCCCAAAAACCGGTTACTCTGACATTGGATTCTTCCCTTCAGTAGACACGTTTTAGTCACTTTTAATCGGTTTTCATTGCGTGCACAGTAGTTGGAGAAAGTACATTACTCTGAATCTGTAGATATGAAATGCCTGAGCTAATTATAACCGCTGGTCAGGCTCGCTAAGGCGTTATACTCCGGCTCTTCGCGACATTGGGAACTGCAGGTTAAAGCCTCGTCTCCGACATGGATGTTTGTCTAAGCAATACACACACACAATGTTTCAGGACCTCTGCGACAAACTTTGAGAAACGATACATCCCGCAGAGGGGAACGTTTTTTGTCAAGCAAGTGTTATTCTCCGACGCATCGTTACGGAGTTATTCACCCTTGTTTGAAGCGTATTCGGTAGGATAGGTTTGAGAGGCACAGCCAACTCGCTTTGACTCTGTTTGTTTAAAACCGCGGAATCAAGTGACATCGCCTCTTTCTTGTTCCTTACGTCTGGTTGTGAAAAATAGTTCCACGCATACCACCTCCAGAAAGTACAGGGACTGTGCCCGAAGTACTTCACACCTCGTGTTTAGTTTGTCCAGAGGTTTCTGCAACGAAATACTGCGGATTTCCCGCACATGTCTTGCTTACCAATGAGGCCTGCTTCACACGAGACGGATACTACAAGAACAGCCACATTTGGGATGTTGAGAACCCTCATGCAGCGTTCGTTGGACATCACCAACAAGAGTAGTCTGTAAACGTCTGGGCTGGAATTATTGGTGATCGTCTGCTGGGACCTTTCGTTTTGCCGTCCCGTATGAGTTAAATTGGGCTGTGCGTCTCAGACCTACCAAACCTATCAGATGCAAGGGACAAGAAAGAGGCGATGTCACTTGACTCAGCGGTTGTAAACAGAGTCAATATGTAGTGGCTGTGCCTCTCAAACCTATCCTACTGGAGACGCTTCAAACAGGAGTGAATAACTCCTTAACGATGTTTCGGGGGATGGTTGTTGCTTTACAAGAGAGAGAGAGAGAGAGAGAGAGAGAGAGAGAGAGAGAGGGAGAGAGGAAAAGTAGTAGTAAAACTCCAGGATAATAAGAGCCGGCCGATGGGTTTTTACTTTCTTTGGCACTTGGCTATATGTATAGGTAGCAAAAGTACCTACTGCATCCCACCCAACAAATCGTTATCGGGATTTTCGTACTTAAGTCGGACACTGCTTAAACATGCCAGACGAAGTTTTTTAAACCTCAAGCTACCCCTTATATGCAAATATGTTTATTATTTGCCATTTTCACAAATTGGCTCTTACTATTCTGATTAAAATTAATATCTTTGTGGTGTTAATGTAAAAAATTAAAGTATATCTTGAATTTTCTGTGAATAGTCTGTTAAGTCCTTCATAGTGATTATTTTGTACAATTTTGAATAACTTGGAGATTCAAATCACAGGAAATTAAAAAAAAGAACTTACTACAGGAAACATGTAGAGCTTATTAGAGTACAAAATTTCTGTCAAATACATTTTTTCGTATGTTAGTCGTCTTCGAACTATTCTTGTGCATTTCCCAAATGTACAACCGGTGCACACGTCTTAAAGCTTGCGATTACTAGCTCGTTACAACATTTCAGTACTGTATCCGAATGCTGTATGCACTAAGCACTTATTGCTTAATTTAAAACCATTTTTAGATAAAAATAACCACGTAATTTAGGATAAAAATATTTATATGAATACTACAATAAGTAACGGATATATGTGAAATTTCTCGAGCATAAAATCCCTTGTGAGTGCTCACATCAGATTGTTAACTTTAGTTTCTAGTCTTTTGTCTTAGAACGTTAAGGCATTACAAGCTCTTCAACTTCTTGCATATAAAAACACTGATCACGTGTTCATGCATTCTCGATTTTAAATAGTGCTCATCAAATTGTCACATTTAAGGACCTCTTGTGAGGTTTTATTAACCAGTAAAGCTTCTAGTAGTGCCTGCTCTCTACCACTAGAGCCTATTAGATGGTAATAAGAACTAGGTGCTTGTCGGGTGTGAAAACTGTCGAAATTTATGTCAGGGTTCCTTTTCTAAGGCTAAGAGGTTATTTTTGTTATGAATAAATACATGTCTGAAGAAAGGAAGCTATGCTAGGTATTTTACGTCCATATAGGTCCTCCCGCTAGTTTTGAACCTGCGACCATGAAAAGAGGCTAGCATACTGACCACTATTCCTTGAAGTACGACAGTGACGTCTCTGGTTAGCATAAAAAATACAGCTCTTTCTGGCAGCAGCTGTTTCTCTGCCTGCCAAAGAAAGCACTGTTACACTTCTGCGTAGCCTTAGGATAGTGTTGAACTCGGTGCATGTGCTTACAGATGCAAACATATCATTGCTATTGTAACTGGCGTTGTGTTATGTTATGCGAAATGACGGGAATTTGCAGCAATATATTACACGGTAGTTGAGGTTTTTATCTCTTCCCTGGGTTCCGCACAGCAAGCGGGGAAAAGAGAACTCGTGTTATGAATAAAACATACTCACTCACATCCTCAACAAGCACACAGAGACTTCGCTTGTAGAGAATAAGGCACTTGTAGTTCGTGCGCACTCGCCTTCTCTGGTATTGTTCATCTAGGTTAGTTGGACTTGGGCTTCAGAACAGTTCAGTTTGTTTATTATTTTTTTTATTTAGGATTTTTCTAACCATACAGTAGTTTTCCTATAACCCTTCATAATGTTATGTCTCCATAAAACTCAATTCATCTTCATCTGCTAGTCCTCTAGACACCGTGCTTCTTCAAACCCCATCCAGCCATTGTTTTCTTCCCCGTCCTCTGTATCCTTCAGCTTCCCATTCTAGCACCACTCTTACCATTTTATCATTTCCCATTCTTTTCACATGGGCGAACATTTTAATCTTCTTCTTCTTCTATTATTTCCAATACATTCCTTTTTACATCCATTATTTTTCTAATTTTATCCCTACTGGAGATTCGAGAAGCCCTCCTCCGAAAATCCATCTCTGTTATTAATAACTTTCTTTCTTATTGCCTATTCATTATCCATGTTTCTGCCGCATAGAGTAATTTACTTTGGGCTATTGAATTATGAATGAGCTTTTTAGTTCTATTTAAAATGTTTCTACTTCATAACATTGAGTATTATTATTTCACGTGTTTAAAATCAGCTTGTTTAATTCAGAATATTCAAAAAGACAACTCAAAGCTAACCGCACTTTCAATGAATCATGTATATAGCTGAAATAATAGTTTTATAAATTAAAAAATTCTAGATCTGTATCTATAGACTCGTCTATTACTTCATTCGTATTTTGTCTTAGAACATATAAATGTCCTCAGGAGATTTCACCTGGTCTATTTTGTGTTCTTTTTTACTTATTGTTTATGTTAGGATTAGGTTTAGAATTAGTCACTTGAATTAGGCCTACAGTCACGGTAGCATAGCACCGCACGTAAGACCTTTGTGCTTCCACACGTAGGACCTTACGCCTGGGAATAAGGGGAGACCCGAAGGGCGACCAGAACCGCACGACGATGCACGCTAGCAAGGACGGGATATCTAATGGTTCCAGAATAACAGTAATAAGGCATTATCCCGCCTTAGGCATCTTCAACCTGAGGTCCCGGAATGAAACGAGGCACTCCCAGGAAGGGGCCCCAGCCGGTCAGCCAAGCGCCAAGGAGAAGTCTTTCCACAACGTCATTTCCACCGTCCCGTCGCAACGCAACAATCGCCGTCGCCTGTTCTCACAACCCTGAAGCATATGTAATAAAACAGATGAAAGGAAATGAATAGGACAGGAAATTCGTGGTAGAATCACCCATCATTCGCCTACCGACCTGGGGAAACCACGAGAAAACCCACCTCAGATTGGCCGACACGACGGGAATGGAACCCGGGACCCTCGAATGCGAGTCTTACACGTTGTTGCGGAGTCATCTGGCTTTGTTATTTTTTATGTTACAATAATGTTAAAACTATTCCATATGATGCAGTTTTTACCAAATATATTTCAAATTACTACCTACAAGAATGGATGAATTAGTATCATTGAGTTTAATGCACTTAAAATGGAACATATCGTTTAAAGTGATAATGATTGATGATAAGAATAAACCATAGTTTTCAGTCCAACAGTAGGTATTTTAATAATAACCCAACCTCCTCCATTCTTCTTCTTTTCCGCTTTCATCATCGTCTTCCCAACATAAAATCCTAACATTTTCTGTCATGCGGTGCTTTTCTATTGGCCATTCCTTCCTGTATCCCCAAGCAAGTACTTTTCTGTCTATCCATTCCACACGCTCCGTTCTTCTCTGCATTCACATTTCAAATTATTTCAATCTTTACTTTCACGCAACGTTAATACCATATTAAGCAAAACCACCTCCGTGTTTTTCTTCCTTAGATCATTCTTCAAGGCTCCACAGATGAACACTGGTTTTCTGTTAAAAGCCAATTTTCGTATCTACCCTGCTTGTGTCTTCTTGACAAAACCTCATTTTGCTACTGAAGCCGTCCACTTGCTCCACTATCTTGTGTCGAATTTGGGGATATAATGATGATGATGATAATGATGATAATAATAATAATAATAACAATAACAATAACAGTAATAAGAGCTGTCATTTACAACTCTTGTAGAATTCATCGACCATTACATATAAAACCAACATATTTATAATATAATTGTCCCAACGATTTGCGGCAGAAGCTGCAAATTCCTGTTCTCATTTTCTGTACAGTTTAGGGAAATAATCAGTAGTGCTGTGTTGCAGTTTATTCTATACGCTTTGGAAGCTCAACTATATTAGTATTATTGGAAATTTGAATAAGGGATATAATGATGATGATAATGATAATAATAATAATAACAATAACAATAACAGTAATGAGAGCTGTCATTTACAGCTCTTATAGAATTCATCGACCATTACATATAAAACCAACATATTTATAATATAATTGTCCCAACGATTTGCGGCAGAAGCTGCAAATTCCTGTTCTCATTTTCTGTACAGTTTAGGGAAATAATCAGTAGTGCTGTGTTGCAGTTTATTCTATACGCTTTGGAAGCTCAACTATATTAGTATTATTGGAAATTTGAATCACACTCGAAGAAATGGAATATCGTGAACTGGACTCGAACTTTCCGTGCTGATTCTCTTACAACTTGTGCTAGCATGGCCAGATACTCGTATGCGCATTAATCCTTCTCATTTGCTTCAGTTACTCCGGTAAGCCTTCAAAACGATCTCATATACCCGATATATCCCAAATGGCATGCAATAATACAAGTTCTTTTCATTTCCGGGCTTTACAGGGTGAATTTATATTTGATAACTGTTCTTTCACAATATCGGTGTATATGGAGTAAGTTGGAAATATTCAGTACCGTAACCGTGATTGATTTTTGGTTCTCCGTGCTCTTACCGCTTGAGCTACCGTGGAGCGGTATCTATGGTTTTAGTCTCGGCCGTGGCAATTAATTTTTCAAGTCTGGCTCATCTTTCCAATTTACTGCCGGTGTAAAGGATTAAATATATCTAAGTTTTGTTGTTATTTATTATTATTGTTATTATTATTACTATTGTTATTGTTTGTAAAATTGGAGGTAGAGTGTTTAAAACACTAAACAAAATAAAAGAAGAGGTAAAGGAAAATAAACAATACGAACAAATGGATGACGATCAGTGTTCTCGGAGACCATTGTAAAATACGTAAAAATGTTTTAGAATCTTATTTTAACAACTCTAGAACTTGGTCTTTAGCACAAAGGAAAAGTAAAATAAAGTGTGCATTCTGACTTCTCAACACAGAGATACCGTTTCGATTCCCAGCTGGGCTGGAGAATTTTTCGTTAATTAGAATAATTTCCTGACTTCTGCAGAATCGAAGTGTGAATGCGAACATTTCATTGTTAGAATGAATAACCTACAGTGAATGTTTACCACACCATTTCTTTCTCTCAAGTCAATGCATTCGATATGACATGGTAGTTAGAAGGGACTAGGAAAATGGATAAAAGAGGAAAACAACAGAAAATGAACAAAGAAATATCTCCGGGAAAAGCTACCGTGAAATTATAACAGTAATAAACTACATTGTGGAGAACGTAATACTTTCTGGGAAAATAAAAGCTATTTCTATTTTGGAAAGACATTTTTCTGCCAAACATTTAGAAATTGCGTACATGTGAGGTAATATCTTAATTATTTTGTATTCAAGCACTTTGCATTTGAAACAAACTAACAAATCCAAGCCTTTTTATGAGAGCTCGATGAATCACATAAGTAAATAGATAAATTATATATTTACTGGAGCTCGAGGTTTAGGCTTTTCTGTATAATTTGATTCCAGGAAACAGCCCGGGCAAAGTGGCTTGTGGCAGGAACAGATAGCAATGATGTCAGCTGGGGAGGGAAGTTACCCGTACAAAATGTAAGTTAACACCCTCATAGCATTTCATGATGGCAGGCGGAGATCGCTTACAAAATTCATAACATTCGATACCTACTCACGGCCTATGTATTTTATGTTTTGATGCGTGCCACAACACAATGCATGCGTCGATATTTGTGTTCTTTTATTCGTAAACTGACTGTACTTTATGGACGTCAAAGAAGAAGTTAATTGGCCAATGAGGGCCACTTCAAAATTTGTGTGAGAAAATAGATTTTGTCAAAATTTAAATAAACTTTTTTGTAAAAGATTCTAATTGTATTTGTTTTCATTATTTTACAAATAAAGTTTATAAAAAGGAAACATTTATGTATAAAATAAATATACTTACAGCTACGAATTTTCTTGGCGTGGCTATGGAAAAAAATAAAGCAAACTATTCAATATTGAAACGATAAATGAAAGTGACAAAACGAATACGGTAAAACAGAAATAAACAGCTGCGGTTGGTCTAAATTATATCCCGGATCACTCAATTTACACATTAATGAAATATTAAAAATTTAATCCTGCATTATAAAAGCGTGACATTCATCTACATACAGACGTTAGTTTACAGAGTATTAAATGCAATGTGAATGGGAAGAGCAGTGAATACGCTTAACTTTTCTCCTTAATATTATATTAAATCATATATCGATATTGCATAACAAGTGAATAGAGTCGGTTTATAATCTTTTTGAACTGTGAATCTAAATAGCTTTGTACACAAGAGCTGCTCTCTACGGCACAACGAAAACATTGTGGTCTAAGGGAGTATATATTTCGCATTGTAACAATCACTAATTGGCTGATTTTTTACTGTGAACAGCTCATTTAATTTAAATCTATCTGATGTTGGCGACATTAGGTATCAGAGAGGTCCTTGACTTGGAACTAACTTCGTATTTCCAATACTGAACAAATGCATGACAAATATTTAAGAATCACCGTTGTGGGGATTAAGATATGGGAAAATAGCACTTTTTGCACAAGCAAAAATACCTTTAATATACTTTTCAGGAACGTTTCTGTAATTTTGATATAGCAATGACGTCCACGAAGTACATTAACTGCTGCAGCTAACTGTTAAATGTATCAATAATTGAGCTTCAGCATGCATTGTTTTTGCTTTAGTTGTTAAGAAACACTGCGTAAACACAGCTTATTTTAAATAAACAAAGGGTTTTTTTTCTAAGATTCTCCAATGTTCTGATAAATACTGCCTCTCCAGCTGACTATGGGTTTCAAAGGGTTTCCAAAGAAAGAGGAAGCATCTAAAGCTCACTATTATGATATATTTTCAAGAAATTGTACTATACCTACTCTTAATGTCTTAGGAGTTAACTTTTTGATGTTCTTTTGCATGTGAATATTCTTTTTTATTTTTTCTAATATGTTCAATTGAAATCCACGGAAACTATTAATAAATATTATGAAATGTTTACACACATTTACCAGGTAAGCTCTAAGTTAGCTAATATTCAAGATTTTGGGGCAAACAAAACCCTACAAGCACCATATCAAGTCAATCTTGTTGCCAACCAAGACATCATGAAGGAGGTAAAACGTTTAGTTATAAATCTCTGGTTCATTTGTCCTGAAATATTATGGGAATGAAAGTGTCGAAGGCAATTTAAGAAAGTAAGCAATATGGCAAAATAATACTGAGCGGTCAGGTTAAGTTTCGTCCGATGCAGTGCCGGACCTGAGACAGCATTTTGAGGATCATGTTACTACATGCGTATACATGGTTCTTTATAATCGATCAATTCAGCCAGATTGTTTCTATCTCCAAAAATTTCTAGAATAAATGAGTTTTACTTGTGTGAAAACCGACTCATGTTTTTAAAATTAGGGAAACTGGTTTATTAAACAGTAGAAATCGTAACGAGAAAGAATGGTTTTAAAGAAGGAGAATGCTCTAGCTAGAAGAAAGTCTTTACTTCGTCTATCTCAGAAGGTGGCTTCTAAAAAGTATCAGCCCGTGCGACAACTAAACTGTTAAAGTTAAACATTGTTGCCATTTGGGTATAAATGAACAGAGCGTTAGGAATTGAAGATTTCGGAAGCCAGACACAACCAGCCTGCGAACCGCTAACTCCCTTTCCCGGCCGAAACGTTAGCTGACTACTCTGTGTACTTTGAATTTATCTACCGATAAAACTTGATGGGACAGGTAGGGAAAACGCTATTGAAAACAAGGATAACTGATAAAAATAGTCTTAATAGTTTCAAATTTTCAAATTCTTAGCTAAGAAAACATCTGCAACTTTGTGCAGTTAACTGGGACTATAGATCAATAATCCATTTAAAGTTCTTTTATTGATTTGAGACTTGGATTCTTACACAAAAATGTTTAGACAAACAAATTCTCGTTTTTTACCAACAAAGAAATATGGACATAAAGAATAATTAAGATGTCATAAGAAATGTTATGAATATGTATTTAGGATGCACAGTTTCTGTATTCCAAACATGAAGGAAGAAGAAACTTGGAAAGACCAAATTGATATCGGTATATAAATTTTAAACTTTGTGATATCGAAATAAGCGAAAGGTTTAACCATGTAGTGTAGTATTTGATGGTGATAATCCTAAAAATTAAAAGAATTAAATTGAGTTTTATTTATAGACGCTCTTCAACTATTACGGTTCTTAGCATCACATTCTATCTCAGTGTATTTACACACCAGGATAACAGAAACGCTGAATTCTTTTTGGGCGCTTGGGCCTCGTAACAATAGGTTGCTAAGAAGGATGATCGCAAACGTGGCAGAAAATGGACGTGAAAGACTGGAAATTTTGCTCAGACTCTTTATCGGGCTTGAGGTTCTTTTACGTGCAGCAAATCTACGACAGCGGACCACCGGCTTTACTTCGCTATGCTAAGGGTTTTTACGCCCGAAAAAAATTGAGCGCCCTCCGCCGGGTTTGCACACGCGACCTCGGGAACTAAACCTTTAGACCACGAATGACCACTTTTGAAATTAAAGCATGTAGATTCCATCCTTCTATACTCTTCTTGTATTATGTCTGTAGCTATAAGTGGCATTGTAAATTAAACATTTTAATGCAGCATTTTAGCAGAAATTCGGTGGAATAGAAGAACAGCAAAAATAAAGGGTTTAGCAATTCCATCGCTTCCCTATTTTTAAACGAAAAGTAACACATTGTAAACCTAATAGCTGCGTGAAATCTGGTGAAACTTTGTTTTGCGTGTGCATACAGATGCTGTTGCGGAAACTAACAGTCATGGAGAAGCACGTTAAAGCTAGGAGCAACTGCTAGTGTTTACGCTCGAGTTGTTTTTCCAGGTGTAACAGAAATATAATCCAGTTTTGCTTCCAACCGAGTCCATTGTGAACGAGTTCAGGTAGCTATGCTCAAACCTAAAGAGATATTGCTTTAAACCATCATCCCGCTGTTTATCTGCATGCTCTTCTACCTTCTTTTGTTTCCACTGTTGCAGGTTCATTTGTTCATACTTATAAAATGCAGTGGTAGAACACGACGCCATTACTTAGCTTTAAGTACGTAGCTAAAATACACAAGATAATTTAACTGAATAGGACTAAAGAGATAACTTCTTTCATAATACATCTGCAGTGATAAGTGGCATTGTAAAGTAAGAATTTTAAGCGATTATTTTAGCAGAAATTATTGGATAGGATAGAAATAAAACGTGTGAAGCTAGTAAAATATTGTATTATTCATTTCCTGTGATTGTAAATAATGAAGTTACCGAACAATCAGAAAACATTGCCGTTACATTCACATGATTTTTCCCTGCCCTCTATCGTTTATTAATGGGTATACAAATACTTCTTACCAAAGTTTATTTTTCTATCTGCCTCATTTTTATCGACATAACCTTTTGTAAAAATGACTACATTACACGTTTCGTTAAGGTACAAAGAGAACAGCGATAGACATATGTTTAAGAGCTGGGCGCTATATACTGGCCTTAAAATTTCATACTCTATCCATGCAACCATGATAAACAACTGAAAATTGACAGCAAGGTATTGAAGAAATTAATAACGGATATGTTGGAAATGGCTTATGACACCAAAAAAGTTATTGAGATAAATTGTATGTTTCAAAGAGATCTACGTTTTGTATAGTACGTCTTCGTCTATCGCTTAACGTTTATCACATAGAAGATTCTACAAAATTTCTTCCGAATGAAGAGGACTTTACAGACAATTCCCAGAAAATTAAATCTATGTATTTTATTTGCCATGCAAATATCTTTAATATATGGTATTTTAATCTTAGAATTTTTTTTGGGGGGGGAAATCAAAATCGAAAATTGTTTTATGTAAAGCTTGGGGTGGAATATTTTCTTTCGAAAATTGTTCCATGTAAGCAAGGCGTGGGATATTTTCTTGAAAACCTTCGTGTTGCATCTTTGGTAGGTACTGAATACAAAGTTTGGTATTTATCCGTGATTTCGTTTGTGAGTTATGTTGTTCGCAGACACACCCACACAGACCTTTTTTTTTCCGAGAATGTTATTTTTTACTTTCTCTACCACATGTAGTAAGTAGGGAAAGTATTGTATTCCACCCAAAAATTCGATACCGAGATTTCACCGGAAATATATGTTTTGAGACCCCCTGAATCCAAAAAAAGCATTTCTGTAAACATGTCTGTGTGTGTGTGTCTGTGAACAGCATAACTCAGAAACGTACAGTCGGATAAACACCAAACTTGGTATTTAGGTTCAGTATGTTCCAGAGATGCGACACGAAGGTTTTCAAGAAAATCCCCCACCCCAGATTACCCTTTAAATGGAACATTTTTCGAAAATTATAATTTTTCTCAAAAATGGCTCTAACGTTTTGATTAAAATATCATATGTTTAAGATATTTTCATGAAATGTATATCTCGAATTTTCTGGGAACGTCTCCAAAAGTATTCTTCATTGTAAACGACTTTTGCATAACTGGTAAACCATAAGAGAGAGACAAAATGTTACTGCACAAAAAATGTAGATCGCGTTAAAATACACAATTTATGTCATATACATTCTTTTTGTTGAGTGAACCATTTTCGAGATATTGCTTGTTATTCCCTTAAATTTTCCAATACTTATACGTTTTCTCAAATGGAAATTCGTTATTCATTTTTTTTTTGTTCTGGTAATGCAAAGAGAATGGAATATTCCACATAGCAACCAGCTCTTAAAATGTTTGACTATCGCTTAAAGCCTACCAATTCCCCTTGCATCTACAAGAAAATTAGCAATAAAATTAACATCTCGATATCTCGATTAACATGAAGCATATGATGAATAAGTGTTTGTAAAAAATAGTTTGTACAGGAGTAGGGAAAGTCATGTGAGTGTAACACATCAGATTTTTTGGATTTATCGTGACATCTCGGTATCGAATTGTTTGATAAAATGCAGTTCCTGCTCTACCTAATAGGTAGGTATTAAAGAACTGTAAATCCTTTAAATTTAAAATTCCAATTATCAAATATTGCATGTGCGATGGTTTTCACGGCCGGAGTATTTGTACAAATATGTTTACCCTTAGACCACGGCCTTCCAGCTCGGAAGATTTTAATATTTTATCGAAATACTGCATGTTTTAGAAGTTTATCATAGGAATAACAAGTTAATATTAAGAAAGGAAAGCTGCACTTCAGAATACTATACCTTTATGCAATCCTTGCTTTATAAATACATGGTCAAAATCGTGAAAACTGCATATTTCTGGAACTGGTACCACAATACTAGCTTAGCAACAACGACGTCATAAATCTGTTGAAACGCATGCATTCATAATCGATTCGATTTTAGTTCCGTCTTCACCACTACAAACTCGTTTTGTAAAGTCTCCCTGTTGACTCCTTTCTATTTAAGTTGGCAATGGAAGCGATTACCTTTTGTCTCGAAGATCAAACATTGACCTTATTTCATTGCTACTATTGTATCTAATGTACAATGCATGTATAAACTAATAACAAAATCTTTATTATTCGATGTGGCAAGATAAATTACTATAAATCTAACACTCGTTCCAGCTGTTCATAAAAAATAACTTATAGGAATTTTGTATAATCTTGTATAACTGGCAAACTTTAAGCGATAGACGAAAACGAACTACACAAGAAATGTAATTATCTTTAAAACATGCAATTTATTTTTTTTTTGCGGCATAAGCCATTTCTGAGATATCCATTATTAATGGTTCGAACTGTTCAAGACTTTGCCATTCGTTTAAAGTCCTGTTGCTGTTGTTATTTTTTTATAAAGTTTTTTACTCCCTGCATGTCTATATTTTAACAATACCTACTTGTTTTGCTCTTCTACACTCGCAAAATTTACCATAATTTCTCTCATGTGATTGTTTAGATTTCTGTGGAATAAGATGTGCCTCAGCTGCCTCAACTTCTTTTAATAATTCTAAAGGAATATCTTCTATATAGTCTACTTATTATTTTCTTCATTCAATTTGTAAGTAAACAAACAAAACACACTTGGCACTGAAAACAACTAAGCAGGCTTCCCTCAGTCATTTTGAAACCATGAACTCATTTTTCGGCTAGCAAAGAAAGTAAAATGAAATTTAATTCTCAATTATTGTTTTAGAAATGTTAAAACTTCATTATGAGCATACTTGAGTGACTTTCAGTAAAACGGAGGAAAATGTAAATTATAGTTACTGGCAATGGTCTCCATAGAAATAATTATATTGCTGACGTAATGCGTAATATGTGAAGTAGGATCTAAATCCAGAAGGACTATTCAGATCGTCATTGGTTCTGGATGTTGCATTTGTTTAAACGATTTATCAGCGACTGTACTCTGGTTTTGTGAATCTAATAAGCGTTATTGCAGCTTTATCCCCAAAGATATTAAGCACTCTTTAAAAATAATTCAAGTATTGGGAGAAACAAGTCGCCTATTTCACCAATACAGCACATCGGTTATTCATTGGGTATCATAACCCCTCCAAATGGTTATTCTGCATTAGTTCTTTTGGCTTTGATCAATTCAGATACATAAAAAATGTTTCGGCGTGTTTGTATCTTTTCTTTTTGTTGCATTTATTTGGCAACTTAAACATCTTTTTTTTTTTTTTTTTTACTTTTTTACTTTCTCTACCACGTATAGAAAGTAGGGGAAGTATTGCATTGCACCCAAAAATTCGATACCGTGATTTCACAGGAAATACATGTTTTAAGGTGCACTGAATGCATATAAAGCAGTTTTTGGAAACATGTCCGTGTGTGTGTCTGTGACTGTGAACAAAATAACTCATAAACGAACAGTCGCATAAACACCAAACTTGGTATTTAGGTTCAGTATGTTCCAGAGATACGACACGAAGGTTTTCAAGAAAATCCCCCACCCCAGATTACCCTTTACATGGAACATTTTTCGAAAATTTTAATTTTCTCAAAAATGGCTCTAACGATTGAATAAAATACCATAAGTTTAAGACATTTTTATGGCAAATGAATGGTGTATATCGAATTTTCTGGAAATGTTTCCAAAAATATTCTTCATTTTGAACGACTTCTGCATAACTGGTAAAACATAAGAGATGGACAAAATTTTACTACACAAAAATGTAGATCGCGTTAAAATACACAATTTATGTCATACGCATTTTTTTTTTTTGAGTGAACCATTTTCAAGATATTGCTTGTTATTCCCTTAAATTTTCAAATATACTTTTTCTCAAATGGGAATTCGTTATTCATTTTCTTTTTGTCCTGGTAATGCAAAGAAAATCTAATACTTCACATAGCAACCAGCTCTTAAAATATTTGACTATCGCTTAAAGCCTACCAATTCCCCTTGCATCTACAAGAAAATTAGCAATAAAATTAACATCTCGATTAACATGAAGCATATGGAGAATAAGCGTTTGTAAAAATAGTTTGTACAAGAGTAGAGAAAGTCATGTGAGTGTAACACATCAGATTTTTTTAATGGCAGGCTAGCAAAACGAGTCCTACATCCCTTACGGGTAGGTTTGCCAAGCTGAATGTTCTGTGCGAAATGCGCTTCAAGTGAATCTTGCTTAAATGTATGCAACTTAGTACCAGCTTTTATAATTTATAACTCCGAGAAGGTGTACAAACAGTACACATAAGATTGCATTTATGACATGATTAAAAACAGGCTCTCCCGTATCTCATTCCCAAGTTGTACTTATGGAATGGATGCACTAAGTAGGGCTTCATTAGCACAGTGTGCAATTCCTTGCTTCTTTCTCAAACCCCATGTCCAGTTCCTCTTCCTCTTTCTAACACCATTCTTGCCCTAGTCAAAGTTTTAGTTGATAGTACTCGTATATTGTGTAATTTATCCCAGTTTTCATCCAAATAAAATCATTCCATTTTTTTAGCTTTCACACTACACAAAGGATGATATCGTCCAATGTCGTGCACATCATCAGCTTCCAAGATCTAGGAATTCTTTATGTTACCATCCTGGATTTGGGCGTCCGCTTCTTCCTTTCCCTTCTTTTGATCTGTATGTTATAATTTTAGGTAGCCTTTCTTCTTCCATTCTACCTACATGTTGCTACATCTATAGACATATCGGCGGCTTTACCCTTGGAACAATTGCTCCTTAGCAATGGTGTTCACTCGATAACTATTGGGTAATCTGCGGATTCTATACTTTGCCTTATCTTTCTAAACATTAAATTTACACAAACTTTTGCAACATAACTCATACTTCCAGACACTAGAGAGGATAGGAAATAATCCTGGCTAAAGAAAAATTTTCAGTTTCCAGCCAGGAACGAACCGGGACTTCTGCATTTAGAGGCTAACACGCTAACCAACAGACCACAGAGGCAATGTGTTTGTGTCTTGGCCACCTGTCTAAAACGGAATGGCGAATGTTACGTGACTGCTAATAACTTATGAACATTAAACAAACTGTATTGTAGTAGTGCTTAAAATTGCTGCATCTAACCGAAATAAGGAAGACAAACTCATGATTGTAACGGAGTTTGTTTGTCACTCTCACAATGAGTTCTAACAGCGGAACGAAATACAAGATCTCTATCTTCAAGCCAGAAATGAAGTCGTTGCACTATTCAATTTGCGGTTGCGTTCTCATGTGTGTACTGCGCATTAATAGTACTCCATCAGTGGAATTAATTAATTTTTGCACAGATATTCATTTCCGCTTCAGCCACATCTAGAGTAAAATGAGAATTTGAATACTTATAAGCACAATAAACATGTAATAAATTTTTTCCGATAATTTTAAATTTTAATTACAATAATTATGATTTTGTTTGTGTCCAATTATGTCATCTTCCCATTCCACAGTGAGCGAACCGATTACTATGAAACTTTGTATATAGCACACCTGTACTACTTAAAGTACTGGCTATATTCCATCTTAATTATTTACCCCAAAAGAGGGGTCAAAACCTATATATATATATATATATATATATATATATATCACTTATTTAATTCTATGAAAATATTACCCAACATTTATAGTAGTTTTTCAAACAGGTGGCAGTTTAAATATTCAGGGTGTAATGTCTCATACCAGAAATATGTTGTTCGGAAGTTACCACAAGACATTCAGCTTGCTGGTTTGGCAACGTTTGTATTAGTTATTTAATTGATTTACTTTCTGTAAAAATGGAAGATCGATAAAAGCTATGTGTTGGAAAAAGTATTTTATGTTTATTTAAATATATAACCTTAACACCATATTGGTGAATCCGATGTGATTTGAACATGCAACCTTCTGGGGTGATGTGGTGAAATTGCTGTTAATGTCTTAATTATTATTTGAGTTTTATGAAGATATTACCTAACAATCATGGTAGTTTTTCTAACAGGTGGCAGTTTAAATATTTAGGGTGTAATCTTTCGTACCAGAAGTAGATGACGGAAGTTGCCACAAGACATTCAGTTGTCGGTTGCCATGGCAACGTTTAGTTATTTAGTTGATTTTATTCTCTAAAAATGGAAGGCCAATAAAAGCCTCGTATTGGGTAAAATGTTTTGTTTATTTAAATATAATACCCTTAAGATTATAAGTATGTAGACAAAATAGGAAAATTCAGTACAGTTGTAGGAATCCACGGTAATAACCACCTTCAAAGATGCATAAGAAACTGACAGCGTATAAAAGACATGCTTCAAGAATATAATCCAGAAATGAAATTTAAAGAACTACGGCCAAATATACAAAATTTAATAAAAAGATCCAAATCGAACACCTGGGGTTCAACAAGAACTAGAGGTAGAGGAATAAGTGCAATATTCAAACATGCAGATAAAACTGACTCAATATGTTATCAAGAATGACATAAAACTGATATGCTAAAATAGTTCTTCAAAAACAACTTACAGGTAAAGGAAATCAAGCCAATAAAGAGATGATACAAACAATGTGAGAATGAAACCAATCGGATTAAGAAATCCAAGTTGTGATGAAGCAGAAAAGTAGTTTTTCTGTTATTTAAGGTGACCAAACTGTGACATATGCAGATTCCGTATTTCTTAATAACTTCGTTTGATATTTTTATTAGCTATTTGTGATATACTCCAATTCCGCTGGATGGCTCATAAGAAAGAAAGAACGAAAGGAAAAATCTTGTTGTGCTTCTTAATGGCATACAGGAAAACATCCCTGCCGTGTAATTTTCCAGTTTGGGTTTTAGTCTTTCTTACAACCATTTCACATTAGCAAATCAAACATAAATTACTTAGGAAAACGGTTCAAATGTATAAGCCCTTTAGTTTTTTACGTGTTTTATTCATAAAAATAGTTTCTAAAATCAGAAAATTCCTTAATTATATTTTCCCGAAAACTTCCAGGGACAACTTTTATTTATTATCGTCAGTTAAAAAGCAATTGGTAAAAATTTCCGCCACAAAGAACAACTCCTGTGTTAGCTTAACGTTAAAAAACTAGGAATAATCGGTTGACTTTAGATTACAAAATTACACTCGTGAATGTTGACACCTTATTTCGGCGCCTGAGCCATAATATATCTACCCCTCTTATAAGAGATTGTATAAAACCTGGTTTTTCGTAATTTTCGACAATTTTCAAAGTTTCGTCCCCTTAAAAAGCTTGGATTTGATGAATATTTAAGGTTTTATGCTAATGTTTTCCTTACTGTAAAAATTATCAAGCCAAATTTTTGATAAACTTTATTTTCTGGCTTACAAAGGGAAACAGCATAGTTATGCCTAAAAGCATAAGTTTCTAGGCTCTCGCGCTGCTGTGGGTGAGAGAGAGGAAGAGAAAAGAGATGCAATAGGGAAAAGAAGAGGAGTATGGAAGTTGGAAGCAGAGAGAGAGAGAGAGAGCAAGAAAGGAGGGGGACATTGAGAAGGAAGTTACTGTGGACTAGAGAGAGAGAGAGAGAGAGAGAAGAATTTCTGCAGTTAAGGGTACCAACAGCTGAAACTTCTAAAACTTGAAGTTTATAAAAACAATTTTGAAAGAATAAACATGCTTATACGTCTTAATCCTAATAAAAATATCTGATGTGTTACATTCACATAACTTTCTCTACCCTCTATCGCTTATTAGTGGGTTTTCTTACCCACTAATTCTGACGAAAGTTTATTTTCCTATCTACTTCATTTTAATCGTGATTAATTCCGGAAGTAGCTGCGTTACGCATTTCATATAGATGCAAAGGGAATAGTGATAGTCAAATGTTTTGGAATTGCATGCTATACTTGGCCTTAAATGTCCATATTCTTCCCGTAACATCGCGAGGAATAACTGAAAATCGATAGGACTTTAATAAAAGAATGGCTAAACATTGAAAAATGCGAACCGTTAATAACGAATATCTCGGAAATGGCTGATGCCCAAGAAAACTTATTTGCAATAAATTCTGTGTTTTAAAGAGATCTACATTTTGTGTAGTACGTTTTCGTCTATGCTTAACGTTTACCAGTTATACAAGACTAGGCATAGAAAATTCCTTTCCAAATGAAGACGACTTCACAGGTTTTTCCCAGAAAATTCAACATATACATTTTATTGTCATATAAATACCTTTATGATATTTTAATCAAAATCGTTTGGTCCATTTTTTAGAAAATAAGAAATTTCGAAAAATTTCCGTGAAAAGGATTAGGTTGGGGTGGGGGACTTTCTTGAAAAACTTCGTATCATATCCTTGGAAGGTACTGAACCTAAATACAAGTTTGGTATTTATCCAACTTTTCGTTTTTGAGTTATGCAGTTCACACACACACACACACATTTCTAATTGTTTTTGTTGAGGGCCTAAAAACATGTACTTCCGATGAAATCTTGGTATCTAATTTTTGTGTGGAATCTTAATACCTTCTCTGCCTAATAGGTACGTGGTAGAGAAAGTAAAAAGGGTTGTAGTTTTAAGTATAGCTTTTTTCTACAATTTATCGTTAATGGATCAACACCATATTTTGGTCAGTTTAAAAATGTACAAATAATACGCTAATGATTTAAATTAATTTTTTCTGAGTTTCTGCCGATAATTTGAAGAATATTGGTCACAACTGCATTGTGGGGATATTTTCAATATGCAAAATGCAAGAAAACCAAAGTCGAGAGAACATTTTAAAGAACTACAGGGCTTTAGGAGGCATGCTAATGTGCATTTAAATGGTTATTTGGAGGACTTAAAAGGTTCCAAGGAAAAAGGAGTGGTTAACACATGCTTTAAGCTAACATTCCTCCTTTCGATACCCTTAACGCAATAACGAGAGCGGAGGTGTGGCTTGTGCTTGTTTTTACATTAAATGTTAGCTTTGGTGTCTTCTATAAGCACTTTATTCTTAAGAATGCCCACATTTAACTGTAGGACACACAAATTGCACATTGTTTTCTCTAGATGACTTTTTATTACATTCCATGGCAATTTTCCGCGCCAATTTCTGGCAAATTGCTGTTGTATCCATATCTTCCACTGAACTTTTTAAGGCAGGTGAGCTGGTCGGTTTGCCGGCTGGGCATTGTCAATCAAACTACGGACATTTCTCTGCCTTCGCGTGAGTTTTTCTCTCCCCACTCTTCCCTCCGCACCCCTCTCTACCCTGTAAAGCGTGCTCCATGCTCGCACCATTCACACATGCACACGCAATTGCATATTCCAGTTTCTATAAAAAAGTGGCATATGTATGTCTCAAGACTTTACGATTTTTATCATCAGCGTTACAGTCTCTTGGGTGTTAATCCTTTAGACTCTTGAATTTCAAGACATATCAACATTTAAAGGCAGAAGTTTAAATACTCTGATCCTGTATTGTAAACCTACGTATATACGCTTACATTGAAGTAGATATAGTATCTTTACGTTATTTGCCCCACGTTTTGGGCGTCAATTTGTAGTTGTTGATGGTTAATGTATGGAAAGCCAATTTGAAGTAGGGGTTGTTGTATTGTAGTTCAACTGTTGGGGAGCCGAACTTGAAGTAGTTGCAACCGCACGTATGGTAAAATGTTTCCGGTAGCCTTCGTCCAAAAAATGTTTAAAAAAATATTAAATTTGTAATTTTGACTGTTTCATTAAATATTATACATTTATGTATTTATTTTTAGAGACATGAATGTCTTAGCAGGGAGTGATGCGGCTGAAGAACGTAGGCTTACACAGATTATAGTTTTTAATTCACTCCTTTTTATTAATTCTTGACATGATTTTAATAACACTTCACTGATATAGAGAGCTGTGAGATTCTTTTGTTAACTACTTGCACTTTTTAACTATTCGTTTCACACGAATACGTATTAAATTTCTTGAGGACGCATCTCGCGTCCGATTAGGAACACTATCAACAACCAACGCGTCCAGTTATGAGCGCTGTCTACAAGCAACTGACTTGATTTCTACCTAAATTTGTAAATTTCTGTATTTCAAGTCTCTAATCCAATAGAATACTTTTATTTAACTAAAGCTTTTTCTGGTTGTTGATTGGCTATTTTATAAACTGTCCAAAAATTACACGATTGCTTCCAAGAATGACTAGTACATTATTACACTTTCTTACTCATTATTGCTTCAAGGTTACCTCATTGATAGCAACTTTTAACCTATTATTCTCACAGCTCCTACATTATTGAATTATGTAATCATTCACATAATATTATTGAACATGTATACAATAATATAAACATTTACAATGACTGCAATATACACTTTTTATATATTGTTATATACACATATTGCTTTAAGGCGGGCTGTTATTATATTTTATATTACATAATTTGTCTGAAAGCCAAATACTGCCTCAACATTAATCTCGATGAGAATTCAGAATACACATCATATAGTTTATTTCTACTAATCTCATAAGACATATTCTATTTATAATGTAATATTGACCATTTATTTCATTGGCTAGCCATTCAATACTGACCAATTCACAGCCCACGCCAGATTGAACCAAACATGGTGGGATTTCACCGATATCTTGGAATAGACTGTTGCACCTGAATCGTAATTTTTGGAAGTCGTCGACGCATTAGCAATTAGTTCGGATTTCTTCTTCACCGTTTTAGCCCGTTTTTAGCTCTGATTTATGAGCTAAAATAACGAAGAAAACTTTCTTAAAGAACATGAAACTTCATGCTACGGAATGACGTTAGTATACAATAAATTCAGTTAAATAATGTTATATAAAATATCTATCTTATTTTCATTTTGTTAATATTCCTTACTAAACATTTCTTTCAGTAAACAGTCTTAGCTGCGCTCTCTTGAAATAACATAGTCGTGTAGATAATTAGGTATTTCGTTCACTGAAAAGCCGTGTTATTTCCGAAGGGCTTAGGCTCTGACAGCTCCTAAGACTAAGAAGGGTTTTCAAGGCAAGTACACAAATGTTGAAGCCCTAAAAAAAACAAACTTGGGAAGATAGCGTTGACTTTACGTTAAGAATGCCATGGAATGGAAAAGTCATTGTTGTTATTGTTACTCCGCAGCAAATGGGTGTTAAAAACGAAGCCGTGGATATCATTCCAACTAATATGACCAGGATCTGACCACTGAGATAACATACCACAGAGCAAAGAAAAAGACAATTGAGCTTTTAACAGTACGTCCTATATTTGCAATACTTTAATGTTTCTTTTTCAAATACTGCGTGCACGATTTAGCATCAAAACCTGAGAATAACTTTTTCTAATTTTATAGATGTATGCAATAAGGTTACTCGACCAGTATTTATAATCAACAACTGAGAATATTATTTTACTCGATGTTTACAGACTATGTGCCATTTCCGAAATATTTAAATTGATCAGCTGGGGGTGGGGATCTTCATATTCACCAGTTTTGCCCCTATTTCCTTGAATATTAACATCAGATATTTCTATATTATGCAAAATCTGTAGGGTATTTACATTATTAATAATTAGGAGAACTGGTGATTAAAAGAAATACCTATCTTATGCGTTACATTTATATGACTTTCTCAACCTACTATCGTTTATTTTTTTACTGCTTTCACAAGCTATACCTATTTTACGAAAGATTACTTTTCTATCAACTTTATGTTAACTGAGATAAAACTTTGCAGAACCGTTTGACTACACATTACATTGAAGTTACAAAGGAATAGCCGTACCGGTAGTCGGATGTTTAAAAGCTAGTGTCTATCTGCTGACCTAGAAATATGTCTTTCTATGAAATCGCAATAAACGACTGAATAGCGACGTCACTTTAAGAAACCACAAAGATATCGAAAAATTCAAACCAATAATAACGTATGTCTCGAAAATGCCTAATGCCACAAAACATTATTTAAAACAAATTGGAGATTTGAGATCTACCTTTTTTGTGTAGTTACGTTTTTGTCTAGCCCGTATGGTTTACAGTTAAACAAAATTGTGCAAAATTCCTTCCTCATGAAGAGGACTTCGCACGCTATTCCGAGAAAATTCAAGATATAAATTTTATTTGCCATGTGGATATCTTAGGCGTATGGTATTTTAAACAAAATGTTAGAGCCATTTTTTAGAAAATCGAAAACTTCGAAAAATCTTACATATAAAGGGTAGTTTGGGATGGCAGGATTTTCTTAAGTCTTCGTGTCGCATCTTTGAAAGATGCTGAACCTAAATACCAAGTTGGGTATTTATCGGACATTTCGTTTTGAGTTGTGTGTTCAAAGATAGACTCACAGACCTTTTTCCACGTTTTATTCGGGGGACCACAAAACATGCATTTCCCTTGAAATCTAATTTTTTGATGGAATGCAATACCTTCTCTACCTACGATGTGCATGGAAGAGAAAGTAAAGAAAAAGAAAACATCACGACCACAAGACATTTAGGTCTGTTTTGCCTAAACAACACATGGCTAAAATGGGCAAAGTTGCACGCGTCTGTATATAGATTTCGGCAGCGAACTTGTTCGTACGATACACGCTATAGCACTCGCATCAAGAGAAGGGGGAGAGACGAAAGAGGCGCAACTGTGATTATTTTCTGTAGTAGTATTTCCTGCGGCTAGTGAAAGAAAGAAGAAAAAAAGAATGCTGTTATATCCCGCTCCAATTTCTTTAATGTTTAAATCATAAAGTCTTCATGTTTGGATGAATTTGAGTGGACGGAGGGAGTGGTAGAATTTGATGGACCATATATCTGCGGCGATCATTGTGTCTCTCCAGGGGATGTGGAATATAAAAGTAGACTACAGCTCAGGAAAGATATGGCTTTATGACCTTGTAACAGTGACCAAAAATCGATGATGGTAATGGTAGTTGACTGCCTTAATGGCTATTGTCTGACTTCCATTGCATCCCGAGGCATTGTCCAGCCAGTCGCCAGAAATCTGATAATCGCTCTGAGGCCGTAGGGCTCAAATCTTTCTTTTTCATTGTCTTTTTCTGGCTGCGTTTCTCTAAACCGCGTGGCACATGCCTCAGGATGAACATGGGCGGAATATTCTTCGGATTTGGTTAGGTACGTCATCAAAAAATATGCATTTTTTAGGTTATAGGAGGTGCACTGGGTTTTGAAATGTAAAACCTCCATTATCTTTTGCAAACAGTTACTAAACTACGTACAGATAATGTAACAGTTGGTGCTTTATAACAAAATGAACTATTTTCATTTTAAACATTTATGATACAAGCATCATATTATAACCATTTGAAAATTTAATCAAGCTCAAGGTTTAATTTATTTATTAATTTTCGCATGCGTGTGTGTCTGTGCGTGCGCTCTTTGGATTTTGAAGAAATTCGCTGGAAAGGAGTTTAGAAGTACGCAAAATCTGTAGGCTCTGATATCCTGGAAAGTTAATTGAACGCTCAAACTTGTCAACAGGAACAAATGTTCTATAAGAAGCACTTCAATAGCATCCGCAGTACTACTGAGGAAATAAACCTATTTTTCGCCCATCACGATTAGTAGCTAATACCGCTGCCGAAGCGACTTCAGCTGTTAATTCACAACACGAATAACCCCATAGCCATGATGCAGTATTTAATTCTTCAAGTGAGGAAACTTAACCATAAAGGTTTGTCTTACGAAGGGCACTATTTATATTTTGAGTCTAATAATTAAAACAAAGTAATTTCTGATTGAAAACTGCTTTATTGTTTTTCAAAATATTCTCCTTTATGATCAAGACACATTTACATCCGTTTGAACCATTTGTCAAAGCCTTTGAACCATTCCAGTCTTTTTGAGATACCTCCAAAACATGTTTTTTTAAGGCATTAACGGCTTCTTCTGCCAACGAAAATCGTTGTCCACGCAATTTATTCTTGATTTTCGGGGACAAAAAGAAGTCATTGGGTGCCAAATCAGGACTGTATGGCGGATGACCCATCAATTCGATTTTTTGAGCCTTCAAATACTCTGTTGTTAGACGAGATGTGTGTGCGCTCTCATTGTCTTGATGAACGATCCTACGGTTCTTGTTGGTTTTCCTTACTTCACCGAAGACTTCCGGAAAACAAATGGTTGTGTACCATTGACCGTTTTACCCTCCTCTAAAGGCACTATTGAAAAAGAAGGTGACTTTTTGCTTCGAATTGCTTCGAGTGCGAACAACTTTTGTTGGATTTGCTTCATCTTGGAACACCCATACAGTCGACTGCTGTTTACGTTCCGGCTCATACGCATAGATCCATGATTCTTCATCTGTTACAATCTTATATAAGTCCTTTGAGGCACCGCCATTGTATTTCTTGAGCATTTTTGTACACCAATCGACACGAGCATCTTTTTGAGATTGCGTCAAATTATGTGGGATCCAACGAGAGCAAACCTTTTTCACGGCTAAATAATCAAGCAATATTTTATATATGCTGGTGAAAATAATGCATAGGGTTGCCTCAATCTCACAATTTGTCGCATGACGATTTTCATTATTAGTTTTGCACAGCATCAATGTTTTCTGGCACAACAACTGATTTTGGACGACCTTCACGAACTTCATCATTGAGTGAATTGGCGGCCACGATTAAATTCGTTATACCAGCGTTTCGCAGTGGCAAAAGATGGAGCTTCGTCGCCAAATGTGGAAGTTAGTTGATCGATGCACTGTTGGCTTGATGATCCATGTCGAAAGTCGTAATAAATCATTGCACGAACATTTTCAAGAGTTAACTCCATGTTTTTGTTGATACACAATTTTCAAGTTAGTGTAAACAAAACAAATGACGCTCTATTGACAAAATGTTTGAAGTAGATTATGATCAAAAATGTCTAACTTTCCATTGGAAACGTCAGATGGCACCTACAGCATTCAGGGTTGCCAAGGCTCAAAATATAAATAGTGCCCCTCGTATATGCCTAAAGAACAATAAAACATGCATTGTTTCAGTTCGGCAATGGACATGCCTATACTAGAAATATATGAGATTTAAATGAATAAATGAAGTTTCTGATTTACCTAAACTCAAAATACTTCCACACTAATGCATATGCATAGTAATGAAAAGTCATTTTAAGTTATTCCGAGCTGAATTTTAAAATAGCAAAAGTATCTGTTTATCTACTCTCACTCACAATAACTGCTAATGATTTTGACTTAAGAACAAAGAAGAATCTATATTAGAAGTTCTCAAATTACTTCGACACTACTATAACGTAATTTTATACTGTAAACGTTCTGGGCGTTTTAAGGTTAGTAAAATTAAATCTATCGTTTCGAAGGTGTTTCAGCTTTGCTTTAGAGGGATTTATCGTTCTTCCTCAAACAATTTTGCGGCGAAAATAATGTCATTTGGCTGTGTGAAATTAAGATAAATCGTACGTTATAGTAAAACTAATTCACTGTGGTGAAATCGACCACAAAGGCGCAAAAATCTATTGAAAACGAAGAACTGAAATTTATCGTCTTCAATGAACGACCTCTAGGGA
Organism: Deroplatys truncata; assembly: GCA_030765065.1. Classification (NCBI taxonomy): domain Eukaryota; kingdom Metazoa; phylum Arthropoda; class Insecta; order Mantodea; family Mantidae; genus Deroplatys; species Deroplatys truncata. The sequence goes on from CM060980.1 coordinate 101,138,349, forward strand.
AAGCACAAGATGCTATAATGCAGGGATCGCAAAGGTATTTAAGGCGTAATGGTTGCACGGAGTACGCATAAAATCTCAATACATTTACCCCTTGAGGCAGTGAAGAAACCGGTAGTCGTTGAATAAGATAGCCACTATTGGTGCTGGTATTTTCAACGCTCATATTAGTGGCTTGTTTCGGTACTTACAAGGAAACATCATTCATCTAAAACTATATTGGTAGGAGCTATTGCTGTGATGACGTAGTTGCGTTAACTTGCGAAAATAATTTCTTTGTCTGCTCGTCTTTTAGGCATTCGACCCAACATTTGGTATCAAAACTTAACCACAATTAAACGTTTGGAGGCCCTTCCCCCCAAAAAAGAGTCGGTGGCCTTCCGAGGATGCAAGGCGAACATTTATAATCAATTTACTCTCTTTTTAACTTTGTTTTAATTTATTTTCAATGCTTAATTTGAAAAGCTACTATTTGTTTTCCCAAAATGTGCTTTAGTTTCTGCGATTAAAAATACATGTTATACAAGATGTCAATTAAATAATTTTAGTAGCTCTAAAATTCCATGTAATTAGAAAAACAGATGGATAAACGTTTAACATTTTCGAAAGTATGCGGTTTTTTTATGTTATCCATTTTCAAAATGCTCGCTCTTGAACGTTTCTATGTCTAAGATGTTTCACCGCCTTAAAATGTTAAGTTTTTTGCGACTTATATTGCGCCAATCTCCTGGTATAACAAAGTATACATGATCAAAATATAGGTTATAAAGTCTATGGGAAAATTCGGTTTCCTAATGGATGGCAAAATCATAGTGACCGAGTTGATAGCTTGGTATATATCACTGTTGAATAATAATAACAACATTAATAATGATGTCGTTAACTTAGATACTTCTAAAATCTCATAAGTCCGATTTTGAGCATTTTGAGATGTGGATAAAAGATCCTAGGTCTTCATTTTCTCTTCAAAGCACAGAATGCATCTGTTTTTACACAATTTTGAAGCCTGATTAAAACCGCCTTTGTGGAGAATATATTAGGATGAAAACGTGCGACAGTTCATACGTTGTTTTTAAAAGTAAACCGATGTTAAATGATATCTATATCTCTTCTTTTTTAATAATTGCTGGTAATATTTTGCCATGTGAAAATGTGATAATTTCAAGTAACAGTTTGCGAAAATATTTTTAAATGAATGCAATTTTGGCGATATAAATTATAAGGGCATTCTATTTCCTATTCCTTCTGAAATACGGCAACGCATTATTTTATGCATTCTCTGTTCTGTAGGTATAGACTTTAAGCTTTTTAACTCGTAAAAAAAATTGATGTTTTACATTCACATGGCTTTCTCTACTATCTATAGCTTACTAGTGGGTACACAAATTATTGTCACGAAAGTTTGCTTCCTATCTACTTCATTTTAAACCAAATACATTTTTGTAGAAATAGCTGCATTACACATTGGGTTATAGATACAAAGGGAATAACGATAGTCAAATGTTCGCTATATGCTGGCCTTAACATTCCATAGTCTTTCCATGACATCGTAAGAAACAGCTGGATGTTCACAGGACTTCAAAATAATGACCAAGTATTGAACAATTCGAACCATTAATAAGGATATTTCCGAAATTGCTGATGCCACACAAAAGCTTATTTGAAATTAATGGTGTGTTTTAAAAAGATGTACATTTTTGGTGTAGTACGTTCTAGTCTATCACTATACGTTTACTAGTTATAGACAAGATTATACAAGATTTCTTCCGAATGGAGGGGACCTTGCAGGCTATTCCCAGAAAATGCACGACATACAGTTAATTTTTCATGTAAATATCTTTAATATAGGGCATTTTAATCCAAATCGTTACAGTCATTTTTTTTTTAGAAAATCAAACATTTGAAAAAATTTGCCTTGTAAAGGGTAGTTTGGGGTGGGGGATTTCACATCCTTGGTAGATGCTGAACTTAAAGCCAATTTTAGTATTTATCCGACTTTTAGTTTTTGACCTTTGTCTAAAAATGCTCTGTTTGGATTCCGGGGGTCTCAAAACATTTATTCCCGGAGAAATCTCGGTATCGAACTTTTGGATGGAATCAATACTTACCCTACTTTACATAGTAGAGAAAATAAAAATTAGTGATTAATTAACAGAAAAGCTCTACACTTGCCTTCTTTAGAAAATCATATAAAATACACAGTATTGGCGCAGATGCTTCAATAAATAACACTAGTACATAGAAAAATAACCTTCAATATATGCGAGTGGTTTCATAGTTATTGGTCAATATTAACGTTCAAATACTTGTTAATGTTACTTTTCTATTACTTTCTCACGTAGTGTCCGCCCAGATCTTTCACATTTTCCCATGTAATTGAAAGGCGTTTAAAGCCAGCATTAGTGTTGTTATTGCAAATAGAGATGCTCCAACTGGCTTGCTTGGATATCTTGGACCACATAAGCCTCCTTCATCCTCCGAAACAAGTCAAAATCGCAAGGCAACATATCGGAGAATACTAAGGACTGATCGAAGTGGGTGCAAAGGCAATTCGTCGCGTAAAAGCTTTAATGTCAGTTAACTTCCTTTACTTCTCACACGTAGAGATGCAAATTGTTTGCAGAACTTTTTAGAAGATTAGATTTTACTTTGCAGATTGACACAAGGTTTATACCTAATAAACACAATAATCAAAAGCACAGTGTTAATTGCTGTTGTAAAGACCATTGAAACCTTTTCTAGGAGCATATCGACTTGTAATATTTATTTTTAATGCAATTTTCATTAGTGTAGTAGATTGGCACAAGTTTTATACCTTAATAATCACAATAATCAAAAACACAATATAAATTGCTGCTGTAAACACAATTAAAACCTTTTTTACCAGAATATCAACTTTAATTTTTATTTTTAATGCAATTTTCATTAGTGTAGTAAGACAACACATTGTTATTATTATTATTATTATTATTATTATTATTATTATTATCAACATCATTATTATTATTATTATTATTACTTGTGTTTTTGCTTTTATTGCTACTTTTATAATTGCTGAACCCCTTTTCGACTCTCAATCCTCAACTCTTTCTTTAAATCTGCATGTAGTTTGGTCATACGATTCCAAATCACAGATGCATAGGTATTCGAGATTTTGCCGAATGAAATAATGATATAGCCGAATTAATGTTCTTCTTTGAATATATAAAATTTCAAATAATAAAAGCATAGATACAGTTGAGATTTTGTTGCTGCTATTTCAAAGTGTGAATTAAATCTACTATTTTTCCAAAAAACACATCCTGAGATTTTTATTTGCAAACTATTTAATGAGGCGTGCTATTACACATAATTAATACACATGTTTTTCTTCTTGTAATTAATGTTTTTGCATTTATTAATATTAAACGGGAGTTTAATATAATTACTAAAATTATAAAAGAAAGTTGTTGAAAGCCCGAACGCTATTTTGGAGCGGTTACTAAGGACCACTGTCATTTGTTTTGCTGCTGTTGTTGCTGCTTCTACCAACGGGCGGCCTGATGGTATAAACAGTCTAGAAATAGTTATGGAGGTGTGACTATTATGCTTTGATTTTTTCGCGTCTCGTGAAAATGAAGAGAACGAAATTAAAAGGTAAAAACATCGAAATATGTTAGTACTAAATTTTTATGTGAAACGAATTCTGGTTGTAAAACCAATCAAAGTGGAAATTGAGTGATCAAAGCAAGGTAGCATTTGCCAAGTAGTAAATTGATAGCCGTGGCGTTCATATAATAAAGTTCCCTCACGTGAATACGTGATCCAGCACTGTAACATGGAGAACGTTCCCGCCCCTCTCAGACCAAGTTCCAGCAACTCTTGATGATGTTTAATAGTTAATATTTTTGGGGGAATTAATTTGCAAGCCTTGCAACCTTCCACCAAAGCCTTCAAGGAGAGAAAGTAAGGGGAAATATGAGAAACTTCATATTGCTTCGGCTTGCCTTTCCTTGTTAGAACCATGTTAATTAGAGAATAGTTAAAAACCCCTTTTCTCTCTCTCTCTCCCTATTCCTTTCCATCCTTCCCCCCTTTCCTTCTCGTCTTCTCCTCCTCTTGATAATATCGAACTTCTAACTCTCTCTGTCTAAGTGTACGTTTGCTGGAATATTTGCGAGCACAAGAATGACTTAAGTGCATGCAAATTATTCAAATGTAATTAATGGATAGTACAGCTTCATTTAGAGGAGTTGGATACTGACAAGAGTGGGACAAACATGAACTCTGCCACAAAGATGTAGCAACACAGAACATACAGACTTTCGAATCTTTTCCCTAAATAGTAAATCAAAGTTTATAGCAAAATAAAGCAAATTCCATTTTAAAAAGTTGTTATTGAGGCAAATAATAGTAACGAAGATGCAAATGTTTATATTCTGCTAAGACAACGTTGCATAGTTTTCTGGTACTGGTCACGTTTTTTAAGTGATTGATAGCATCTTAATTCAAATAATATTTCATCTTATTATAAAATATTTACTTGTTTCTTCATTCTGTGAGAAGGGTAAAACATACTACAATTTTCAGTACTATACAATTTACTGGTCCAGTAATATGTGTATATGTAATAGGACATGTAAAAATTACGATTTATATATAATGATTTCAGATTTAAAATATTGCTTAAACTTCAGAAAGAATTTTTACGGGTCAATTTTTTATCTTAAACTTAAAACAGTTTATATTTACAATTTTGATACATTCTGGTAATTCATTATAAACTTTTATTGCAATAATTTAATTTAGTTTTCTAAACCTTACGAAAGATATATGCATTTTTACAGAACTTCTAGTGTTATACACATGTATCATTAATCACCACATATTAGTTATTTAAATTATTAATATAACACCATAATTTCGTGTCGTACACAAATGAAAAAACATTTCGTGCTAGATGCTCTAGTACATAATTAATAAGAGCCTAGAAGGATTTCTTTCAGAAAAGATAACACGTTTTTAAGATAAAAATATTTTTGAAACCTAAAAAATTTAATTTATGTTTACTTATTTTTTTATGTTTAATATCATGGAAAGCAACGGAAATAAATAAAAGCTTTTATAAAGATTGGAGTGATCTAAATACAATCGATGTATCGATTCTCATATCCCTAAATCATAACATTTTTTCATGCCTAAAATTAAATAGTTTCTAGAATTAAATTTAACAAAAATGTCATTCTTACTATTAGGATTTTTAAATTCAATCTACATATCATTTCCAAAACAAAAATTAGCTCTTAAAGTAAATCAGGAAAAAACGTTTAACTTATCAAAGTTTAACAATATATTATGTGAAAATGTTATTGTATAAGCCTTCAAGAGTAACCATTCTTATTTCCCTAAATTTAATTTTACAAAGCAAAAGTTATTTTTCTTACAACAGAGGGTTTTAATGTGTGATGAGACCGGTGACGTTTCCATTCGTTATATTAATGCATGCACTGATCGCACTCATGCGCTTCAAATGAAGAAAATTCACTCATTTTAAAATTTAGTATTTTGTATTTATATGTTAACTACTTTCCTTAACAATTTTACGTATATGTTTAATTATATTTTTGAAGGAAAAACATGTTTTTATAGTTGAAGCAACAATAAATGTTATGTAATTATATATTATAATGTATTATATAATAATAAGTTTAAAAAGTGAAAAGTCTTTAAAGACTTGAGTAATCTAGAAGAGAATCTCAAAGCTTTCAGAAAATTCGTTGTAGAAGATGCAGGCTAAATTTAATTTCTCTGGGTAAAGCTGTTTTTGAGATTTTTTCTAAATGAGTAAAACGCAAGAACACATTTAATTTTTAACATAGTATTAAATTATGGGTATATGAATATAAAATGACTGTAAAAACATTGTGATTAATCCAGCGTCAAGATATACTTATGTTGTTTATAATTAACGATAGCTTATACAATCGCATCAGAATTTAAAATTTGAGGTTTCGCAAAGAAAATCATTATTTTCAAGCCCTCAACACTACATTTATTTTAAAACATCTTAATTTGTATATACGTAAATATTTAACAAATCAAATCACCTCTAAATTATTATTTTTAAACACATGTATACAAACTTTTAAGAGAAAGTATTATATTCCACCCAAATATTCGATATCGAGACTTCAAAATATTTTAGATGTTTCTACTGAATCTCCCATCCCTAAATACTCCTTGAATTTAAAAAATATTCCTTATTTTCTAAAAAAAAAATAATAAGAAATAAAACTATATCTAGAGCTTTTGTGAATAAGACTGTGATGTCCTATTTATTTGATTGTATTTTGCATAACTTTGCATAACTATCTAAACAGACACAGACTTTCATCAAGAACACTTAGAACTAGTGAAATACGCAATTTGTGTTCCGTAACGTTTTTCGAAGCGTTAACCTTTGCATATGCCATGTTACATATTTAGACTATTCTCAAGCACCATCTAACGCACATTCTTGAAAGGTTACCTTGTTTTTCTCTTCTTAATTTTCTTTTCTTTCAGTCGCCAGAGTCTGTTTCTATAAATAAACATTTGGATTTTGTAACTAAGCATTATCTTGCTTAATATAAAATCACTCCTAAGGCAAAATATTTGGTCAGAATCGTCATGTAGATATATCTTCACTTTTTATATGAATAGTGTAATACATAACGGATATATGTGAATTTGTTATTGGTAGAGAAAATTTTGTGAATGTTCAGCATCAGATTTTTACTTTCACCACCACGTACCTCGTAGACAGAGTAATTAATGCATTCCACCCAACAATTCGATATCGAGATTTAATTGGAAATACATGTTAGGTCCTCTGAATCCAAAAGAAGCATTTAAAAAGTATACGTGTTTGTATGCGTGTGTGTGTGTTTGTATAACTCAAAAGCGAAAAGTCGGATGAATATCAAACTTGGTATTTAAATGCAGTGTCGTCCAAAGATGTAACACGATTATCAAGAAAATTCCCTCAACCCAAATTAACCTTTGCATTGAACATTTTTTCAAAATTTTTGTTTTTTAGAAAATTGGCCTTATCAGTTTGATTAAAGAATCGGCTATTTAAGATAGTTACATGACAATTAAAGTGTATATCTTTAATTTTCTGGAAAATTAAGTCTCTTCATGCGGAAGGAATTTTGCATAATTTTGTTTAACCGGTAAATATTAAGAGTGTGGATCCCCTTAAAACACACAATTTAAAGCGCTTTAAAGCTATTCTGCTGTTTCTCGCGATGTCAAAGAAAGAGCATGGAATTTCAAGGTCAGCATTTAGCTACTCGCTTCGCTTTCCTCTACCCCTTTAACCTCGAACGAAATGTGTAATTAAACTATTTCCGCTAGTGTTTATTTCGATTAACATGAGGATGGTAGAAAAATAATCTTTCGTAAGGATAATTTGTAGAAGATATATATATATATAAATTAACGGTAGAGTGTAGGTAAAGTCATGTGAATGCAACAAATCAGATTTTTTTTCTTCCTATTTTTAAAAACAAGTCTGATATTTTGGTAGAATTTGTTTTCATATTATGAAGGCCTTTATGCCAGACGATTTTATTTCACCTTATTAAATCACCTCCGTTCAGACGTTTCTCGAATTTCAAGTATCGAGGTGGCTGGTGGTCTAAAATCGCTAGGTTTTCAGTATCCTTTTACGCCATTGCTGCTCTTTCACAGTGGGCAGATTGCCACAATGAGTAGCTCGGACGATGCAAAGTAAACGGAAACCCCTTTTTCTCCCATCTTTATACACTCTCTCGTATCCTTTGTGATGTGATCGTAGCAGTCATCACTTCCCATTTCAGCGTCAAGGAAAACTTCAGTTTTAAATTACAATTACGCTTATAGCAGGCCTTCCTCCCTTCGTTTCCTCCTTCCTCGACGTCCTTCGAAAATTACTGTCTTTATTTACCTGCAGAGTATTGAAAACAAACGCAGGAAGCTTTGTTTTCCTACTTGGGTTCGCCGAAAGGTGTTTTTCATAAAGAAAATGGGATCCACTGCAAGAGTTAGGGATAAAACAACACGAACCAGGGAATTATCTGCTTCCTAAGCTTTCTTCATTGTATTTGCATTTGGACGCGTGGTGAAGACGTCTTTGTTGCTAAAAACTGCTAGAATTACGTTTGAGAGTTCCACTTACTTTTCATCCTCCTTGTTTCTTGTCATATTAAATTACAATAAATGAAGAAATATTTCATATCATATCACTTCACTCTATTTATCCTATCATAGCTTATTCTTACCTTTTTTCTCCATCGTATACCTATAGTAGCTAAAGGAAGTATTACATTCCACCGAAGTATTCGAAACAGAGTGAGAAAGGTAGAATGAGACTGAAGAATCGAATGCCATAGCCAGAATTTGAACCACAGATCTTCCGGTTTCCGTCCGGTTGCTCTAACCAACTGAGCTACCTGGTAACATGCCGGTACGACATCGAATTCCCGAAGTTACTTGCAATTTTATGTTGTGCCAGCATGTTGCCATGGTAGCTCAGTTGGTTAGACCAACCGGACACCGAAAGATCCATGGTTCAAATCCCGGCTATGGCATTGAATTTTTCAGTCTGATTCTACATATCCAACCTTGTCCTACACACGGCTTGTGTGGAGGAACAATTAATTACTATTCGAAACAGAGATTTCATCAGAAATATACGTGATGTGGTCCTCTGAGTCCGAAAGAAAGCATTATTAGAAAAATGTTCGTGTGCTCGCGTGAATTTCTATGAACAGCATAACTCAAAAAGAAATATCAGACAAATGCCAAACTTTGTATTTAAATTACATATCTTCCAAGGATGCGGCACGAGGAATTTCAAGAACTCCCACTCAAAACTACCCGTTTACGTTAAAAATGTTTGGTTATTTTTATAAAAAATAACTAACACTTTTCAATAAAATAATACATGTTTAAGACATTTGCATGACTAACAAAACACATATCTTGAATTGTCTACAAAAGGCTGTGAAGTTTTCGTAATTCTGAATCAATTCACTATAACTGCCAGGCTATAAGGGATAGGCAAAACTTTACTACAGAAAAATGTAGCTCATTAAAATACAAACTGTGTGGTAAATAAAAGTTTTCGTGGCGTTAGCCGTTTTCGAAGTATTCTATGTTTAAAGCATCATCGACGTATATATTTGAAAGTATACGACCTTTTTTTGTTTAATTTTATCGCAAGAGCTTGTTAGCATGCATAAACATGTAAATACTGTTTCCGTATATTATAAGAAAGTACGTCTTGTTTAATTTGAACATTCCTGAACAAAAATTTATCATGAGTAATGTAATATAGATAGAAGAATCATTTTAATATGAAAATATAATATATAACGAATATGTGTGAATTTGTCATTGATGTAAACAAAATGTATTCCTTTTACGAGTTTCACCTTTGGTTCAGCAAGAAGTGTATCAGTTTTATAGGTATATTTTCTCAAGCGTGTATTAGATAAGCAGATAGGTTTGTTACCTTTCACTTTTGGTAGTACTTCGAAATGGTCATTAAATTGCTTGTTTTAAAATGCAGTTCATCAGAGAGCATTACATCACACGTATCGCGTTTCCAATCGTACTTATTTTTTGCATCGTTGGTTTTAGTCTGTGTGCCATTTAGACTAAATGTTGCACATTCATGAAAGAGTTTATTCCGACAGCTCTTCATCTATATCTTCAGCACATAAAGTGTCTTTAACTATGATCACATTTCAACGACAGCTCATTGCTGCTGTCGATTTATGTCGACTTGTTTTTCACTCTTCAGACAAGGAAGAAATAATCATCTTACTAAATGTGATCGGTGAGATGATTTGTGGATGCACTCGCGAGATAAGTTTTGTGATTATATGTTGGGGAGCAGCTGGCTTATTTGAGTTGTCCTTCACTCGCAACTCACCTCTCATTACAATTTTTCATGTCGTGTATTACTCAGGTTGGTAATTATTAATTAATTATGCCTCACCTTGCACTATCGAAAACGCTGTGCAGAAAAATGCCCAGAACTACCTAAGGCCAACTAAACGTAATTTACAATTAAAATCCTTGTGGATAGTGAAGTTTACTCTGCAATTTCACTTCTTTAGAAAATAATGACCTCTAGCATTATGATGAACCACGATAATTTGCTTTAATGCTCCTTTCCTTCTTTCTATACAATCCGTGTAATCAGTAATATGAGCATTAACCTCGAGTTAAAACATGGTAACCTTTAAGGTTAAGATGTGTGTTTGTTTTACTTTATCTACTACTTAAAAAAGTTTCAATAGAAATACACGCTTTGAGATCCCCGAATAGAAATAGCATTTTAGAAAAAGTGTGTGTGTGTGTGTGTGTGTGTGTGTGTGTGTGTGTGTAGCTGCGAACAGTATAATTCAAAAACGAAAAGTCGGTTAAATACCAGACTTGGTACTCTATACTTCTGTATACAGTAATACTTCTATAATGTAATAGAGGAGTGTTTTCAAAGTAAGTACCGTTTTAATATTTTGCCGCTCCAGCGCTGCAGTCGGTATGCGCGATCATTTCCTCCATTCAGTAGGAACCAGGCGCAACTGTGAACGACCGTCACTTTGTGTTTTCCTGTAGTTAGAGATTTTCGAAATGTTCAAAATAGTTGAACGACCCGCCGACTTTGAAGTCAGATCAGTGATTCAGTTTTTGAATGCTAAATATGTTACGCCAGCAAACATTTCGCCAATTGTGTGAGGTTTATGGTGAAACTAATGAGGTGCAATGTCTGGTTACACACAGCCAAACAAACTCAGGGTCTGATTGCATTTGGTTGGGAACATTTCGACCACCCTCCGAACTGTCCGGATTTGGCACCAAGCAACTTTTATAGGTTCCTTTCATCACAGGCGGCACCATTCTTTGACGAAGGTATGCAACAACTAGTTTCCCGGCTCCCCCCCCCAGACTAACCTTTACATGGAACATTTTTCATTGATTTTTATTTTCTCAAAAATAGTTCTAATGATTTTGATTAAAACACCATGTTTAAGATATTTGTGTGATAAATAAAATGCATACAGTGAATTTTCTGTGAATAGCCTACGAAACTCTCTTCATTCCGAATGACTATAATTGGTAAACCAAAGGATATAGACAAAATTTTAATAACAATAAAATAAAGATCTGGTTAAAGCACACGATTTATGACAATCTTTTTTTTTGTAGTGTTAATTGCTGAGATGTGCTTTGATATTGATTTGCATTTTTGAAATACTTCTACTTCTTCCAATTGGTAAGTCGCTATTTTATTTTTCTCGTGGTCATGAGACAGAGCAAGGAACATGAAATCACTTAGCCACTTTTGTTGACTAATCTATCTAACCTGTAATCCTTCTTATACCTAAAGCGAAATGTGTAAGTGCCTAGTGAAAGTTTGCTGCGATTAACAAGAATTAGATAGAAGAATAAACTTTTCTAAGAATAGTTTGCAAAACAGTAAGTAGAGAAAGACATGTAAATACAACAATCACTTCGAGTTTTTCGTTTGCACTTATCAGTTTTCATACCGATAGCTAGTTCATTGCATAGTCAAATTCGTAGCGTATCAAAGTATAGTTAACTAGGCAACTAGCATGCGAGAAACACATGACTATGGCCTTCAGTAATTGATGTTTGGAGAGTGGATATGATCCAAGAAAGGCACCGAAGTCCGTCCCACAGTGGCTGGGCGCCAACAAGCCTCTTCTGTTATGTACGGTTCATCACTTTCAGCGGCCTCACCTTCGATTCGTTACGCTTTACATCATCGTTGCAGGATCTGGTTACCTGGTATCAGTTTTTTAAAACACCCTTTCATCCCACTTCTACAATAAGTTTTTGATAGTTCCGTAGCAGAAGTCATGTTTTATAATTTAAACAGGACGAGTTTTAATTTGCAGCTCCTCAGCTCCTCATCTTTATTCATTTTTAGTTGAAATAAACATTAGCACACGTGTCGTGTTTATTTCTCAAGTCCTTTCTTGAGATTTAACATACTAGTGAAACTATAGTGGACCAAGGGAGGTAATGAAATCCAAAATAAAGAATATTTAATTGCTGAATAACTCTTAAAAGAGGAAAATTAAACTATTACTGTTTTATATCGTGGAATTTTTCCCCTCCTAGGATTATTAGGCTAACCTTCACTTTTAGCTTTCTCTACCTTGTAGGTAGGGAAGGATTGTAACCACTCAAAATTCGTTACCGAGATTTTACCAGAAATACATGTTTAAGACCCCCTGAATCCAATTTTTTTTAAATAAAAGCCGTGTGTGTCTGTGAACAACATAACTCAAAAACGCCTGAAATGTCGGATAAATACCAAACTTGGCATTTAGGCTCAGCATTTTCCAAAGGTGTTGCCAAAAGTTTTTCAAGAAAATTCTCCCGTTCCAAACTAGCCTTTACATGGAACATTTTCCGAAATGATTGATTTTCTAAAAAATAGGTCTAACGGTTTTGATTAAAATGCTATAAATTAAAATTATTTACATGAAAAATAAAATGTAAATCTTGAATTATGTGGAAATAGCCTGTGGAGTCCTCTTCATTCTGAAGGAATTTTGTATAATCTTGTATAACTGATAAACGATAGACGAAAATGTACTCCACAAGAAATGCAGACTCTTTAAAACTTACATTTTATTTGAAGTATGTTCTTTTGTGGCAGTAGCTATTTCCGAGATATAGGTTAATACAGGTTCGAATTGATAATACTTAGCCATTCTTTTAAGTCCTGTCGATTTTCAGTTGTTTCTCACGATGTCATGGAAAGAGTATGGAATTTTAAGGGCGCCAGGTATTAAATATGTGACTCTTACTACTCCCTTTGTATGCATAATAAATGTGTAATACAGCTATTTTCGGAAAGGTTTTTATTCGATTAAAATGAAGTAGATAGAAAAATCATCTTTAGTAAGAATAATTTGTTTACCCACTAATAAGCGCTAGAGGGTAGTGAAAGTCATGTGAATATAACACATAAGCTTTTAACTATCATTTGTGAGTAACTTTGTATGAAAAGTGTGAAATTGGCTTTTATTCCCAAAAAGAATATGAAAACAAATGTGGATGTATTGTTCTTTTTAAGTTAATTTATTTATGCACACTTTGTTTAAGCTAAGCAAGAAAATGACGTGCTTGAAGGGTTGAGCGTTTCCTTCATTTCATTTGTTTTTTAGGGTACATGTTCAAAAAAGAAAGATGCCAAGACAGTTGGCTATCGAGATTCCACAATAAGAATGATACAAAGAGAAGATATTGTAATCACATTATACAACATTAGTATTTTATTTGCGTGCGGCAGGAGCCAAACCTTTGTATAGAAGCAGTTTAGTGTGACCGGCAGGTAAACCCACATAGTCGATTTTTGGTTTTAGCAACGAATGCGGTTTCAATTCTCCCACAAAGTATGAGTGCTGTTGTATAGGTAAAAACGAAAACGGTGCATCTGCTTTCAAAGTCCCCTACCATTGCACTACCTTTTCACCTCTTCTCCTTCGGAAACAGTAACATTGTGTAGCGGGAACAAATTATGGAAATTGAGCAGCCAGCAGGCCTTAAAGGGGTGCAAGAAAGAGAAGGCAGTCACCCAAACTAACGGGAGGAAAGAAGAGGAGAAGAGATGACGAAAAAAAAAAAAGCTGATTTCTAATGCTAATGGAGATTTGACGTGCGCTTACTCTGCCTGGCCACTCCTACTTCTTTCTTTATTTCCTTTCTTCCGTTCCTTTTCTCTCTCTCCTTTACGTGATCTTTGTCTTTTTTGTCTTTTGTTGCCATTATTGCGGTTGAGGTTTTATTCTTTATACTTAAAGAATATTTTATAGCAATTTTTGTTGCGTGCATCTGACTGCATTATGAATAACAAAACTCAGTTATATAAAACGAATTAATAATAATAATAATAATAATAATAATAATAATAATAATACTTACATATCTCTATGCAAATTAAATGGAGCCCACCTCCGTGGTATGGGTAGAATGTTTGCATCGCAAAAAGAGGTCCCAAGTTCCAGTCTCGTTGGGGGTGAGTAACCTCGATAAGGTTTCTTCGGGGTTTCCCTTATCCTGTGAAGACGAATGTCGGGTTACTCTAAGCTCTAGGGACCCCGGACCCATTTGAGCATAATTTTAAACATTTAGTTCAATCACCGTCCGATATGATCATCACAGTTGAAGGACACCACACACACACCATATATATATATATATATATATATATATACATACATACATACATACATACATACATGCATACATACATGCATACAGTGCGGTCGTTTGAAGTAGATATTATCTTTACGTTATTTGCCCCACGTTTTTGGGCGTCAATTTGAAGTAGGCTTGTTGCTTCACGTATGGAAAGCCAATTTGAAGTAGGAGTTGTATTGTAGTTCAACTGTTGGAGAGCAGAACTTGAAGTAGTTGTAACCACACGTATGGTAAAATGTTTAAAGAAATATTAGCTTTGTAATTTTGACTGCTTCTTTAAATATTATATATTTATGTTTGCCTCGGCCGCGTGAGTATTATTTTGTTTTTAGAGACATGAATTTCTTAACAGGGCGTGATGCGGCTGAAGAATGTAGGTTTACACAGAATATAATTTTTAATTCACTCCTTTTTATTAATTCTTGGCACGATTTTAATAACATTTCACTGATATAGAGAGCTGTGAGATTCTTTTGTTAATTACTTGCACTTTTTAACACGAAAACTATTTTCGTCACACACGAATATGTATTAAATTTCTCGAGGACGCATCTCACGTCCGATTAGGAACACTGTCAACAACCAACGCGTCCAGTTATGAGCGCTGTTTATAAGCAACTGACTTGATTTCTACCGCCTAAATTTGTAAATTTCTGTATTTCAAGTCTCTGATTAGCTATTCCTAATCTAATAGAATACTTTTATTTTACTAAAGCTTGTTGCTGATTGGCTATTTTATAAACTCACAAAAATTATATTATTACTTCCAAGAATCACAAGTAGCATTAAACGTTCAAAATCATTATTGCCTCCAGGCTATCTCATTGTTACCTCATTGTTAGCAACTTTTAACCTATTATTCTCACAGCTCCTACATTATTAAATTACGTAATACATTCACATCATTAACAATAATATAAACATTTACAATGACTGTAATATACTTTTTATATACTTTTGCATACACATATTGCTTTAAGGCGGGTTGTTATTATTTTATATTACATAATCTGACTGAAATCATTTAAGTGTTACAAACACTGTTTCACGTATTATGGTAAAGTCACAGACCAGCTATATGAACCACTTATAACAACGTTAGTATTCATTATAGAGCATGTTCACATCACTCATAAGCAACGCGGGAGTTAAGGAACGAAAAACCCCCTATGTAAAAGACAGTTTCGGAGCACGCACATGCGCAACCCCTGGCCTCGCCAAAAAACGACCGCACTGAAATATATATACTATGTTGTATATACGTATCTTCTATGTAAATGCTGTACTTCTAACATCACAGTTCCTTAGAGCATTTCTTCCGGGATGTTCAGGTATTGAATGTTACACATTATGATGAGTATATTTTTCGTCCTCTTTCTCTCAAGGCGTAGGTCTTTGAACGTGTTACTCGACTAATTAAAGTAATCTTTCCATCGTTTGTGGTCATCTAATATTTATTTTTCCGCTGGATTTATAAAATAAGGCTTGCCAGTTTTCCTAAGACAATTATCTGTACTGCTTTTGCAATTTTTCTATTTCTATGTGTCTCATTTGATTGCGCTCTCATTTCCGTGTTCCTAATTCGATGTGCTCCTTTTTATTTCTTTTTTTTTTAGTGTATCGCGACTAAAACCCATATATACTAAAACAAAAACCCAAATTTTGCTGGTAGTTTTCATTTTCATGAATCACAAAATTCCATTTTTGAATTTTGCACGTGCGTGCACGTGTTTGTGTATGAAATTTTCATTCCACACAAGAATATGCCCATCAGTTACTATAATATTTGGTATACGTATTATTGTACAGCAACTTAATTTGTTTCTCCAAGGTGGGAAGACAATAATATAAATATCTCTGTTGTTACTGCGCCTTTTAAAATGCTAGATAACAAAAGCTTCTAAGCATGATGTTTGTAATTAGTTTTGTTATTTAGAAATTTCTGATAAATGACTAGGAATTTGTAACAGTTTGTCCTTACTACGAGTATTATTTGTGCACGTAAAGCGGTTACTGCGAGCAATAATATAATTCCGATCACTGGGCAAATAAGAGGCATAAGTTTGTGTACGTTTGAAGCTTTCAATTGTGTTTCAGGTATTGATATATTTAGAAAAGCTAGTTTTATATCCCTTTTCAAAACCTCACATTACAGGGCGATGGAAAGAGAGAGGAGGGAGAAGGAGAAAGGAGTATTGTAGAGAAAGACAGAAAGAGGGATGAAAATATGGGAGGGAGAAGTGACGAAACATCGAGAGAGAGAGAGAGAGAGAGAGAGAGGGGGGGGGGACAGAGAATAATTTTCGGTTCAACGCAATAACGTGAGCAGAGTTACGGGTTCAATTAGTTAACACAAACATGTAAACCTCTGTCTGGAAGAACAGTGCTTTGCTTTTTACTTTCTCTACTACGTATAGTAAGTAGGGAAGTATTGCATTCCATCCAAAAATTCGATACCGAGATTTCGCCGGAAATACACGTTTTGAGGTGCCTCAATCCAAATAAAACATTTTTGGAAATATGTGCGTGTGTGTATGTATGTCTGATTGTCAATCTGTGAACACCATAACTCAAAAACGAAAAGTTGGATAAGTACCAAACTTGGTATTTGAGTTTACTATCTTCCAAGGATGCGACACGAAGATTTTCAAGAAAAACCCACCTCAGAATATTTTTTACATGGAACATTTCTCGAAAATTTTGATTTTCTCAAAAATGGCTCCAACGATTTTGATTAAAGTGTATAAGATATTTTCATGGCAAATGAAATCCATATCTTGAATTTTCTCGGAATGTCCCCAAAAGTCCTCTTCGTTCTGAATTACTTTCGCATAACTGATAAACCGTAAGAGACAGACAAAGTTTTACTACACAAAAATGTAGATCTCATTAAAACACGCCGTTTAATTCATATACATTTGTTTTGTGGAGTGAACAATTTCGGAGATATTCTTGTTATTTGTAATTTTCCAATACTTATACTTTTCTCAAACGGTACTTCGTTATTCATTTTTTATGTCCTGGACATGCAAAGAGAATGCAATACTCCACATAGCAACCAGCTCTTAAAAGATTTGACCATCGTTTAAAGCCTACAATATTCCGCTTGCACCTACAAGAAAGTTAGCAATAAGATTAACATCTCGATTAACATGAAGGAGATGGAGAATAAGCGTTTGTAAAAATAGTTTCTACAGGAGTAGATAAAGTCAAGTGAGTGTAACACATCAGATCTTTTAAAAACCAATATGTTTGACCGAATCTTATAGATGCCATTTTGTTTAGAATCTCCCGTAATCGGAAACAAATGGCGGTGAGTGCATACGATTGTATTTTCCTCTAAAACTGTAATTATCGTGATCCAAAGGTTCTTAAACTGTATTCGTCCATATGGCTTAGGATTAGAATTACGCTACGGAGGGAATACCGACCGACACAGGTATCTTTTGTGCATACATCCCCTGGAGGAACGGATGGGATGAACGAACTGCAGGTGACGTATGGACTACAGGACCGGCGACGCAGGCGACAGAGATGCTCAAAGGTCCCTAAGAGTTACAGACTTGACCATTCAGTCGCAGAGGGCTCAAGACAGCCCTCCTAAGCCACCAGAGAATGGCTCAGGCTCCCGTCAAGTGGAGACCGGGGAAAACCGGACCCAACAGTAAAGACTCGAGCGGCCTCCATCTGACAGGGCCGAGAAGAGGTTCCAACAAGCAAGCCATCTGCGTCATTTGTCCACAGTCGTCCGACACACGGGGCTGGAGTCAACCTGTAACGTGAAAGAGGAAGATCAAATGAGAGGGAATGAGGGAGAGAGAAATTCGAGGGAGACAATTCCCAGCATTCGCCTAGTGACCCGGGGAAACCCCCCCAAAAAACCCCACGTGTCAGGACTGTCGGCCGCGGGAATGGAACCCACGACCTTCCGAATGCTGGTCACAGACGCATCCGTCTGAGTCATCCCGCTCGGTCCCATATTGGTTTACCTCGTGTAAATGCAATAGTCAAAGTAATATTGCGGTGTGAGTTATTTTAACCTGCTCGGGATTATAATAGGAGAGCATTTGTCTAGCTAGAAAAATATTCAATTTACAATGTAATCTGTAAACACAGAGTGAATAGGAAAACATATGCTTTATTTTTATTCAGTGTTGGATGCTTTAATTTACAGTATTAATGTATGAAGTAGTATATCTCACGTAGTTTCATATGTAATTCATGGTTTGAAAAAAATAAATATTATTTCTTGACTTTTTGTATAAGTTCTCTGTAGTGATAATTCTTTATGCTGAATTTTGACGAACTTTATCATGGTTTTAATAACCCTTAGCAATTACACAGCTAGATAGCACAAGTAAGTCATTTTGACAAGAGATGATAATTTTCCACGGCTGCAATAAACAACTCGCAGACGACAGAAATTCATTCCGAGTTATGGTTATCATTGTGCCATTAGAAAACTCCATAATTAGTCATAATTTCAAGTAGCAAGTTTATTACTGAACTGCACATGGATTTTATCTTTATTTTCGTTCTTTTTCGCGCAGAAATAATAAAAAGCTAATTTAGGTTGTTATATAATGCATCACTACAACGATGTTATGCTTGCAGCGGCTGCAGTAACACGAAATGAAAATGTCTTTATCTGTAATTAGCCGTTTATTGCCGCCAAGCCACAAGTTTTTATTGCTCAGACATACATTAAATCCTTCGCTCTAGTCCAGTATCAAAACGTGTCGCGACATATAAATTCTCTGTGGCTGTTTCACATGGACTTTCAGATTACAGAAACTATGTTTAGTGTTTAATCAGTGCACAAAATGAACAACATAAGGGCATATAGCAGCATGCAGTAGTCCTGGATTTATTACGAAAAGTGGGCGTTCGAACTTGTTAACGCAGTACTTAATGCAGATTTGACTCTATGATGACGGTGATAATGATGGCGATTACATGATGATAAAACAACTTATCGATACCCGAAAAAACATTGTCACCACACTTGCTAGTTTCCTAGATATTTTAGTAACGAGGGTGTATACATAGATACACAAGTGCTATACATTTATTCATGTTTATTTATTCCATTTCTATTCTGTCTCAGTTCTGAAATAATTGTAATTTATAAAATTTCAACCAGTTTAGTAGAAAATTTTATCACGTCTTTTAGTTTAACCTAATTATAATAAAATTAATTTTCGTGGCCTAAGTTATTTACTTTTCGTATCTAAACATTCAAGAACATACTTTTCAAAAATTAAAATCAAGTCAACCATTAAGCTTTGCACATTATTCCTCAAATGTAGTTATTTACAAACAAATATTATTTTTGTAGCATTAAAAATTGTACTGGAAAAATAATAAGGTGCGCAACCTTTTAGTTTTCTAAAGTAAATTATGTATTAAAAACATAACCGTTAAAATCAAGAAATCAGTTTTAACATATTTATCCACCTTTAATGAAAGAGTATTGGAATCTTGAATTAAATAAAATATTGTATTGTGGGTAACTTTTGAAAGTGGCAGAAATGTAAGGCCACAAGATTACCAGAAAATGCATTTTTAAAACTTATTTGCACACACCTGGCAATGTCGTTTTAAGCGTTGCGCTTAGATATTTCAATGGCCAGAAGCATAAAACTGCATTGGATTCCTATTGTGCTATGTTTGATGATTTTCTCTGTAAAAATAATAAAAAGTGTTCTTTTTTCAGATTTTGTAACATTTAGTACCGAGTACTACAACTATGCCTGCATCGGCGTTTTTGGTAACAAATGCTCATCAGCTAAGTTGTTACATTAATTCGCTATACTTATTTGGTTTCATTACTGTATATTCTCATTTGCCACACTTTCTTTCATATTTCTATACTCTAAGCCAAAAGTAAACAAAAATTTCCTTCCAGCCACAAATATAACCCAAAACCTCTAAACTTAGAGGTTAGGAAATAAGCACTACAGTGCAGATATAATCGTAAAGTTCGTGTTTTAGTAATTAAGAACAACATAAAAGTTTGATTTTGGGTTTTTACGAAATGTCTTTCAGTTTTCGTATAATGATGTCAAATATAGGCATAACTTTTTCCTTCGCCTTTTAAATTAAGCGTCATAGGATATGTTTGATTACTCAGGTTTTTTTAATGTATACAAAGCAGTGCAAACCACTTTTAAAGTTAGTCTTAATATACAGTCGTGACATTTAAAACTTATTTGAAAACTGTGTCGCAGTGAACTTTTGGAATGTTATAATTGCTGGAAATGAGCAATAAAACCAAATATTTAAACACGGAACTTTAAACAGTGGTATTGCACCGTAAGCATTCTTATAATTAAACACAGAAAAAAATGAGATCGCATATTGAAGTAGATAATTTGTTTCGTTATTTATTTGCCCCACGCTTTGGGCATCAATTTGAAGTAGGTTGTATTGTAGTTCAACTGTTGGGGAGCCGAACTTGAAGTAGTTGCAACCGCACGTATGGTGAAATGTTTCCGGTAGCCTTCGTCCAAAAAATGTTTAAAACAATATTAACTTTGTAATTTTGACTGTTTCTTTAAATATTATATATTTATGTTTTCCTCGGCTGCGTCAGTATTATTTTTAGAGACATGAACTTCTTAACAGGGCGTGATGTGGCTGAAGAATGTAGGCTTACACAGATTATAATTTTTAATTCACTCCTTTTTATTAATTCTTGACACGATTTTAATAACACTTCATTGATATAGAGAACTGTGAGATTCGTTTGTTAATTACTTGCACTTTTTAACACACAAACTATTTTTGTCTCGTACGAATACGTATTAAATTTCTCGAGGACGTCTCGCGTCCGGTTAGGAACACTGTCAACAACCAACGCGTCCAGTTATGAGCGCTGTCTACAAGCAACTGACTTGATTACTACCGCCTAAATTTGTAAATTTCTGTATTTGAATTTCTAATTGGCTAATGCTACTCCAATAGAATACCTTCATTTAACTAAAACTTTTTCTGGTTGTTGATTGGCTATTTATAAACTGTCACAAAAATTACGTTATTGCTTCCAAGAATCACAAGTAGTATTGTTAAACTTTCAAATTCAGTATTGCCTCAAGGTTACCTCATTGTTAGCAACTTTTAACCTATTATTCTCACAGCTTCTACATTATTAAATTACGTAATACATTCACATAGCATTATGAACATGTATACAATAATATAAACATTTACAATGACTGTAATATACACTTTTTATATATTGTTACATACACGTATTTCTTTTAAGGCGGGCTGTTATTATATTTTATGTTACATAATTTGACTGAAATAATTTAAGTGTTAAAAAGGCTGCCTCAATATGAAATAAAAATGAATGAATATTTCCAAACCTTAAAAAAGACATTGTTTTACTAAGTTTATTCAAAATCAGAGAATACTTGAGAAGTGCGGATTAAAGTTGTATTTGCTGCGTTATTCTACGGACCTCTTGTATTAAGTCGTTTGGTACAATACTATGACGAATCTGATGTTAGCAATTTTATGAAAAAAAATTGTAGCATTAGGTTAAATGTAACGATATTTAATTTTATTTTAGATAAACCCAGAATTAAATTTTAAGCCAAGTAAAAAATTTAGAACATGCCAGTCTTCTTCTAGCAGGACTTAAGAATCAAAAGCTACAAAATAAGACAATAAAAAGTTAGGTGTAAAGCACATTAGAAACTTAACAGCAGCAGTTATCCTCATAGTTCTTATTGGGGAGTTTAAACACCTTAAAAGGTTGACAACTACACGATCAGTTGGATTCACGTTGTGTTCCTGTAAGTTATAACTCTCTGTCAAAAATAACAACACGTGTTAAACATCGTAAAAGTTAACCATCAGCGTACACTTCATTTAGAACATCACAATAATAAACTATATAATGGCTATATATAACACTTAAATATCCCAACAACTACAAACTGAATCATTATTCTTTTGGCTGTGCTGCTCTCTGGACTACGTATTATCATAATTACTTACAGTCCCCAACGGTTTCCTTCACTGTAATTATGCCACACCACTCCCGTTGCTGGCCGGCGCAACATACCCAGACCTATCTCAGATGGCCTTCAACTCTTTAATCTTCATTTTTATTCCTCACAACTATACACCTCTTCCTTTTCTTGCTATTTTTATACCTTTACACGGTTTATATACATGTAAGTTTGTAGATCTGTGATAATGTCTGCTGTTAAAATAAAATTTATGGAAAATGTGGAGTAACTCCGCCTATTTCAGTATTTAACTAGTATGTACCATTACATTTTCATTGGCATTTTAATATTTCTGCACTGTTCTATCTTATTAATACGACTTTCTCTACCCATTACGTCACATAACCGCTAATTTATTATGTTATTCACATGTAATTATTATTCATGTTACGTTGCTCACGCTACATTTTTCACTAGCAATAATCTCAAATTAATAAATGTCCACTTGGTGATCTGCGTAATACGGAAAAGACCTATAGTTGAAGCGACAATAAAAAACCGGAAAACAAAACATAACTATTCGCATGTCGCCTATTTTTGTTCCAATGAACCCATGCGGAAAGAAGAAGACTCAAGTAAGATGCTTTATATAGATCTCGCATGACAGTTCAATCTCGAGAAACTTAAATGTATAACTAATATTTTGTAATTGGCTAATACTACAAAAACGTTATTGGCATAAATTGTGTGTTTAAATTAGCTAAACATTTTTATTTGCTACGTATTTCTCCATCCCTTAGTTCCAGTTATACAAAATTCATTCAGTAATTCACAGGCTGTTTACGGAAATTAAGATTATAAATTTCATTAATCAAGCAAATATCCTAAACATATGTCTCTTTAATAAAAATCATTATAGCATTTTAGGGAAAATTCAAAACTACAAAAAATAAATAAATAAAATAAAAAATAATAATAAAATACATTCCAGGTAAAGGGTACTTTGGGAATGGGGGATTTTCTGGAAAGTTTTCGTGTCGCATCCTTGGAGGGTTCTGAGCTTAAACACCAAATATTTGAATGACTTCTTGTTTTTAAGTTATGCCCTTTACACCTACCATAGTAAATGGCGGAGAAAATAAAAATAGGTATCTTTTACTTCGATCAAAATATATTGTTGCGTTTTATTTGTTTTCATAAATTCTTTAATGGACTTCCCCGAAGTCGAGTGGTCACCGTTTCATCTTATAACCCATAGGTCTCGGGTTCGATTCTCGGCTGGTACGCAGGACTTTCTTTTTACTTTCTCTACTACGTATAACAAATCTGGGAAGTATTCATTCGCCCAAAAATTCGAGACCAAGATCTCATTGTAAATATATATTTTGAGGCTCCCTGAATCCAAATACGTAAAGCATTTTTGCAAACATGTCCGTGCGTGTCTGTGATCAGCATAACTCAAAAACGAAAAGTCGGATAAAAACCAAAGTGCGTTTTGGTTCAATATCTTCCAAAGATGCGACACAAGATTTTATACAAAATCCCCCACCCCAAATTATCCTTTGCATGGAAACATTTTCGAAAGTTTTGATTTTCTAAAATTGCCTCTAACGATTTTGATTAAAATACCATATTTGAAAAATATTTACATGACATCTTGAATTCTCTGGGAGTAGCCTATGAAGTCCTCTTCATTCGGTAGGAGCTTTGTATAATCTTGTATAAATGTTAAACGTTAAGCGACAGACAAAAATGTATTACATAAAAAATGTGACACAATTTATTTCAAATAACCTTTTTGTGGCGTAAGCCGTTTCTGAGATATCCGTTATTGAAGGTTCGAATTGTTTGATTCTTGGTCATTCTCTTAAAGCCCTTTCAACATTCAGTTGCTTCTCGCGATTGCATGGAAAGAGCATGGAATTTTAAGGCCAACTTCTAGCGCCTTGTTCTTAAACGTTTGACTGTCACTGTCCCCTTTGTATCTACAACGAAATGTGTATATAGCTATTTCTGCAAACGTTTATTTCGATTAAAATGTAGTAGATAGAAAAATAAACTTGAGTAAGAATTATTTGTATACCCACTAATCAACGATAGAGGATGGAGAAGGTCTTGTGAATGTATCACAGCATATTTTCTAATTAGAATCATTCTCTAGTCTCCGAATTAGTCTGAAAGTATGAATATGGGAGTTCCTTGCGAAAATGAATAAAATGTGTTTTATGAATCATTCCAAATGATGAATTGCATATAGGACAGGGGCATTTTTGTTGCAAGAGAATATTTTAAAGCATTCCATTTGGATAATGTATAAAGAAGTATATTAATTTTCCAAAAAAATTTACTGGACCTCGTGTTTATATAGTCAAATTACCCACAAAATGTGCATAGCAAGGAAGGGATTGATGACCACCTATCGTCAAACAGTGCGGGAGCAAGCTTCCGTTTTGCGATTTCTTCCCCCTGTCAGTTTTGGCAGCATGTGGTATAGAAACACTGTTAGAAGTCCTGATTCTTTCTGCCTTTCTCCGTATACCTTTGCCGATCAGTCCAGATTACCAAATAACACACACACACACACACACACACACACACACTCTCTCTCTCTCTCTCTCTCTTTTCAAGCGCTACGCACCGTTTGCTAAGAATGCGGTTGAATGCAGGATATAGGTGGGTCGAGAACCAGCAAAATGCGGGCAGAGTTATATAAACAATATCCCATGTAGTGCGAAATTATAAAAATGAAAACAACATAAGCTTACCACTTTAATATTATGAATGAAGATTTTGGTTATCATCAGATTACTGTTCACCTTAAGGACTGCCACTGCCTGAGGGCCCGGATTCAGAATTCATCATTCTGCATCCAACATCCTCTTGTAATCCAATTAGTTCGAGGCAGTCTGGCACATTCTGTCCTTAGGGGATTACATTCCTGAAACTATCGAGTCAACAAGGTGGCATTTAATGATTAACACATCCTTAACATATACCTACGAATTGCGTTTGATTTTCGCCGCAATTGTAACCACCGGCAGTAAATTTGTTGGAATATGTGAGTTTGAAACTTTTTACAATAGACAGTCCAAACTACAGTTATATATGTGTGTGTAAATCATTTGTTATATCTTACGATATGTTCTCTTATATTCTGCCACTGCTATTAAAAACATTTCATTTATTTCCGAGTCTTCTTTTTTTTTTCTCCGTAATAATCCATGATTCACTCCCATACAGTAATTTTGGCACTGACTTACTTTATAACATTTTAATAATTAACCCTACATTATAAGCCTGTTTTACCAATAACTATTATTAATCTATAACCATTATTAACCCTACATTAACTGCTTATAATGAACAAAAATAAGTCCAAATGAATTAATAGAAATATAATGGATACTATGGTATGGCTAATCAATTCTATGTCGTGTATCGGAATGTTAGACATAAGCGTACGGATGGGTGAAAATTTACTGGTGCGTAGAAGTGACGTCATAATATTTTTCAAGACCCCTCATTACCAGGCCAAATGGTAATTTAGAATTTTAAACCAGTCTTTCTCTCTTACAGCTTTGCCTAATATTTGGAGCTTCAAAAAATCCAGACGTTGCAAGTTTTTTTCCCAATTTTCTTCAACATTTTAAGATAATTAATGAAGCTATAAAGGAAAAGAATGTTGAAAATATTTGATACTTATCTATATAACAACTTATCAAATCATCTTTGCAAAGTTAATAACTTTTCTCAAAAATTAAAAAAGTAATAGCAAATCTGTTTAAAACTTTTTTCTGCAGTATTAATTTATATAAAAATGCAGATACATTAATAATGTTTCAGGTTATTAACTTAGTTAACATTATATTTAAAAGTACTGGAGATAGACAATTAAAGTTTTTGTGTATAGTATTCTTTACTAAGCAAGTAAAAAAAATGCCTACTGTGATATATAGAAATTTCACCAATGGATACGCTTAAAAGAGAATAAAAAAGTGTTTGGACATTCGGGGATACACTTCTTAGATCTTTAAATGCGAATAATTAGGAAAATATTTCCATTTTATGTAAGTAGTGGCAGTAATTTGTATCACAATAATGTAAATGCCAGAGTGATTGTAGTGTAAATAAGCATTATTTATGACATTGATTTGAGATGTTTGTTAATTATATCCATTGTTAGGAAATAAGTTTACACGACCTCACTGAAACTGACAATAAGAGCGGATAACAATGAGCGAGGGGGTGAGTTGAATATTAATTAGAAGAGACAAACAAATGACGTCAGATTGGAGCGCTTTTCTTAGAAATGGCGGGAATTTTTTCCCTAGAACATTTGTGTTCGTAATTTTGGTTGGATATAAAAATAGACGCTAATGTTGGCGCGTTTTATTAACCAATAGCAGCTCGGTTATAATCTTTAGGCATATCGGGGTGTGGGAGTATAAAAAGCTAAAGTCAGAGGCAGATTTCGTCAGTCCAACAGAAGCATTCGCGTGTAATATGTCGATCAGTTCAACATAAGTATTCGTGAGTTATACGTCGCGTAGTTCAACGGAAGCATACATAAAGTGCACGTTACGCAATTCTA
The DNA here is from genome assembly GCA_030765065.1 of Deroplatys truncata. Lineage (NCBI taxonomy): Eukaryota > Metazoa > Arthropoda > Insecta > Mantodea > Mantidae > Deroplatys > Deroplatys truncata. The sequence goes on from CM060980.1 coordinate 101,165,148, forward strand.
CAGAATCTCTCGTGTCTTAAAGTTTGTTATAAATGTGAAACACGCAAATTAATAATGTGCAGTAAACAAGTGATTATAGTGATATTAGAAAATATAACAGTTTCAGTCTGGCGTGTATCACGAGTCAATATGTGAACTTAATTAATTGTGACGGTAATAAAAGTGTAAAAACAAATTCTTTTATCAGTGTTATCTTTGAGTAACAAATCCTTTCCGTTTACACACCTTGATTAAGAGATATGCTCAACTGAATAATAATAATAATAGCTAGCCGGAGGACAAATAACCCAAAATTCAAACTATTAATATAATAACAGGCGCCCAACAATAGATAACACGAAGTGACCGCGACAAATTGGTTCCCAAACGTGGGGCTAACAAACCAACTACTGCTAACAAATATACTACTTCAGCTTAAAAGAGAATAAAAAAGAGTTTGGACATTAGAGGATACACTTCTTAGATCTTTAAATGCGAATAATTAGGAAAATATTTCCATTTTATGTAAGTAACATGGAAGTAAAACTCAGTTTGGCGACAAGTAATGTGTAAAGAGCAAGAAGAAAGACATAAAAAAGTAAGGAGAATGACAGCAAATTAGTTTTCCAAGATTGTGTGTCTGTGTAGAACTATTAGTTGCAGAAACAAAGACCCAGCAAATAGTTCAAGAATGCTTCAATTATGAAGCAGGCTCAGGTGCCATAACCCTTATCTAGCCAGATGATGATGATGATGAAGAAGTAGTAGAAGAAAGAGCAATGGTAGTATCGTTTATATTTCATCACTTCATGATTGTATATGTATAATTAGTCTCTAATTATTCCGAGTATCGATGCCATGATCAGTAGGGACTTGAATGCAAGATTACGCGATTCTGTTCTTGCTTGCTTACATGCATATGCAGACAATGTTTACTTTTTCTTTGTTTCTCTTTTTTGCTTCCTCTTGAGCCACGTCAAAATTACGGGGTAATAGGGAAGTGGCTCATTATTTTAAAACCAACATGTGCAATGGAACTACAACCTTGAATTGGGAAATTTTGCCGAGGAAGCGTGGGGTCTGCCAGAAATCGAGAAAAGCTGTATGCAAGTGAACTGACAGACGGAAGACTTCTGAGGCAGCAGTTGAAGGCAAGAAAGAACAAAAACCGCCCGAGGGCTCGAGCGTACCTTCCAGTGCTACAGCTGAGCATTACCCGCATCCAGCATGGCGAGTTCCGAACCGCCCCACGCCATTCCTCAGCTTCAACAACGACCGAGAAACCTATCATACAAGTTTTTAATCGGTAATTGCTTTTTGCCTCAAGGCTAGAGATTCGTAATTGGACTGTAAAGGCAACCATTGGTCGGAAGATACACCTTCTATTATGCAAAAGGATATACATACCGCTACAAAGATGGCTGGACAATTTACATTGGGATGGTATGGAGCCGCGAATGCTAAGCAGTAGTTTTTCCATCTCTCGCGGCCTTTCCATTCGTCAATATTCTGGAATGTGTGCGAGTTGCGTTCGTTGTTTTCCCTCGATAAAAAAGAAAGATGCATACTAAAGCCCCTCCTCGTGACTTTGAGTTGCTCCAACGTATAAATCGTGTAAGTGGAAATGATACGTTTGCTCCTTACAAATTATCCACTTACAGTTCTCGGTGCTTTTGTTTTGCTTGGCTCTCCTAAAGCGTGGTTGTAATACTTGACGTGGGAGAGAGCTCTCTGAAGTGACATCAAAATGGCCTACTCAAGTCTGAAGATCTAAACTTAACCATTTGTATATCGATAAAACCTCAGTAGACCATTTGTGCCCTACACCTCGCTGTTGGTCTTAAAAGAATACGTTAGGGAGGTGCCTGTAGAACTAGGGCTTATAAGTGGGTCAAGGTCTCCCAAAACATCTTCGTCTCTCTCTAGTTACAAAGAAGAATTTAAAAGCGCATTATTGATGCTGGAGTAGAGAAACGTCAGCTTAGCTTTATTTAGACAATATGAATCTATAAATAGACAGTACAAACGCCGAAACAATATATACTTTCAACATAGGTTACTTTTGCGCAAGGACCTTTGCCCGAGGGTAAGAATACGAAAATCTAAACGAAGAACCTGTAATTGCTTGCCCATGAACATCTCTACCGCGTAGTCTTCGAAATTCTGACCACCCAATTATTTGTATTTCATTGGTACATAATTGCAAGATGATAAGTTTGGACTGAATGAGAATTTTCAACCAGTGTCTGGTGAGTTCCTTCATATTTTAGCAATGATAATGTTTTGATGAAACGTTTTGAATGCAAGTTATGTACCATGAGTAATGGCCAAATAATTTTTAAATAGTTAACACCAGGTAACTACAAACTAACTATAGGGTCAATGCAAAGAATGAAAACACTACTACTCTGATTTCCAGGTAAACCGGTTGTAGGTTACGGAGAGAGGGGAGTTTCTGAGTTGTGACGTCATTTCTACGCTGTAGTATCAAAACAACTTCTTTTCCTCTTCTTCCGGGTATAGTGCATTCATGATCAGTCGCCTGCATTTCGATCTATGAAGTGGAGGACTTCTAAACTCTTGTTATCCAAATAGGAAACCCTGTTCTTACCGTTACCTCACCCCACAACTACAGAGTGACAGGAATCTTAGATGTAAACTTTCCTATTTTTACATTAGGCTCTTCCTCGTTTCTCTTCTCGCTTCTTGGAGTTGCTCCTTAAATCTAAAAATGACAGTGCTGACTTTTGAAGAATCATTTGTTCTGTTTTTTGCTGGCCTCTTGCCTATAAAAGGTCACGTATCGCTTCTTCGGTTGGTTTTCTATCTGAGAATTGAAGTATAAGAGTGATAATTGTACCTAAGGACCTTATTGGCTAGCTGAGTTGCGGGCCATGTCGCCCCACTTGCAGGCAGTACTGACCACTGGTTTAATTTCGCTAATCTCGAATCTTTATTATCTTCCTCGGTAATGTTCATTCTTGACCTTAGTTGACAGTTACTAGGATTTCTGTTTCATTCAAATCTATTTTATGACGTCAACAAATCCCGGTACTTCAAAATTTAAGCTCCTCTTGTACACACACACACACACACACACACACACACACACACACACACACACACACACGGAAGAGAAACGGAATTAAAGCTCAAGCTCGCTCCCCGATGCAATCACTGAGGCTTGGCAAGAGCTCTGGTCAACGGCACCAATAAATACATCACCACAATCATAACATTCATTATCACAAATGTACAAATTTGTGCCTGTCGAGAGCTAAATGTAAAGAGAAAATTAGTATTTTTGCTCACAGTTTCTGGCTTGAAATTAACCCTCAATTTAGTTTTAATTTCTGCCTCGTATTCTACACATTAACTCTAGTCTCCGCGCTGAACAGCTTTCGTCCAACGTACGGAATCACTCTCTGACTTCATGATACATCTGGGTAAGTAAGACAGGTTCAAAAAGCCAGCATCAACAGCTGAGGGTTAATCCAGTGCCCAAAAATCATCCAATTATTATTAACGGGATGGTCGTCCACCTGCAGACCCGAGGTCAATAGCGCGCTGGTATGCCTTAGCTGTTTCCAAGCTCTAGCGCCATATTTAATTGCTGTCTGAGACTTAACTCCTGATGTAAACCTTCAGTCTTTCTGAAAGTTAGTAAATGACATGTATGAGAATAAATATCACCTTGACAGAACATTATTTTTTCATTTTGTTTCTTGCAGTTTAGTAAGATGTTTTGGAAGATAGAATACAACATTTAGAGAAAAATCTGGGTGATCCATAGTTTTGTTTTTCACTGCTGATTTTTGTTTATCATCAGTTCAAGTATTCCAGCAAGCAGACTATACACTGACCTTGGGAGAAAAAACGTTAAGCATGAAGATCTTAAATGTAGTCATATCATTTCTGGTGCGTTTGTTTTGGGGCAGAAGTAATGTGGAAGCATTGGTAAAATGAATCATCGTGGACATTTGACTAACTAATCCTTAGTTTATACACATGAACTAGCATTAGTTGAGCAGCAGTTTAGTTCTATCCAGTTTGAAAGGCGTCAATAAAAGGCTAAAGCTCGTGAATTTTTAGGCGAGTACCTTATTATCTACCGTTAATTTTGAACACATTTCAACGATGGTAGACCATGTGCCCAAAATATCCTTCTAAATCTTGATATAACATTTCATACGTGCAGGAATTCAACTTAAGAATATTGCATTTTTAGGAAGATTTACATAGAAACATCCTTAATTTTATGTGGTTTATACTCAATTTGAAATGAGTCAGAAAATTTTCATCAAACTGATGTATAAAATTGCATCTGAATACATACGGAAGTTCTTGAGTTGTTCGCCTACATGGATAGAGGAACACACCTAAAAGTAGCTAAAACTGACTTAATTTTCTCTGCAAGTTATGACATAATATAAACTTGCTCAAGAAATATAGCTACAGGTAGCAATATAAAGGCATAAAATTCGATTCAATGTAATAATTCTTTATACACGTCGTATACGGGCGTTGTGTCACGTGTTTCTATGCCTCGTATGCAGCTGTCATACGGATATTAATATTCACCAAATAAGATCATCAAAAGTAGTCAACAGATCAGTGGCGGATATAGAAAACGGCTTTGATTGCCTTATAGTAGCCTTTTCTCACTACGTATATAATTTACGTATATAAATTCAAAATAACTACCCACTGTTAATACGAGCATCCTAACAATAAAATAATTACAGATTATAAAAATAAAATACACAAACAGCGTTTTATATTTAGCTGTGGTATTTATTAAAAATCACTACCACAATGAAATGCTAAATCCAAAAATTCTGACGAAATAAGATGATAATATAAAAAGCTTTGAGTGATACATGATGATTTAAGAGACACTGTAAGAAAGTTCTGGTCTTGATTCAAGTTAAAAGAACAAAAGAGAATGCGTTATTAGTTTTGTTAGTCTCTAATTTGTTGATGTCTAGCACGTTATGTAGTGTCGTCTATAAATGCATAATTATAAAAACTGATTATTTCATTAAACACTTCGAAGTATTATACGAAACAAATCTATTTTGTTTCGGTATCACACCCATTCAGTTGAAGAAACAAAACTATTATCTACTTTATATTTTTGGAAGGTTGTGATTTCCGGGTTATTCTAATGCATTTTTGTTTCAACGAACACCATTCAGCAAAAGGATTTATATTAAAACTGAAAGTGCATCATATGACTGGTCCATAAATTGTGGGTAGTTTAAGCTGTATTTTTAAAACCATGAAATTGGGATCAGGTATTTAATTCTTAGTCTTTGTATTCTTACAGCCAAAAAACTTAAGTTTTATAATTTAAATAGCTACAATGTTAAAAAAATATAGAATAATATTACGTTAGTGGTGCAAAAATGATAATGAAGTTCTGTAATTTTTCAAATCGTAGAATAAGAATAAATATTACCCGAAAACAAAATGTGTTACAGGACACTTACTTAGTACTATTATATTATTGTTGATATGCAGGCGAACATTTACTTATTAAGAGGCATTTAAATACTACAAAATGTAGCCGATTATAATTAATCTTTTTAAGAAAATAACATAGCTTTGAGTACCAAGCTTTATTTTTTTAATTAAATATAAGGAGGTTGAGGTACCTTCAATTAGTTTATTGAAAGAAAGAAAACTGTAAGTATACAGCTGAAGATCCTTAGGTTCACAAAACATTCTTTACTTATATTCAACATATAGAAGTTCAATAATGATTTTCTCCTCGATTATTTCCGGTTAATAACATTAATGTTACAGTTTTATGACTGGTGTTCAATTTAATAATTACATCTTCGTGTTAAAAATACTGTTTTTGTAAGGAATATTAATTAAACAGCTAGAATTTTTAGTGAAAATAGCCCAACGATAACATCGGATTTCTATTGAATGGCGCGACAGGCAGCCCGATGCTGCCATGGCACTGCAATACGAATCCGTTTGTGTAATCCGACCGATTGCTTCTCTCCAAAATACCGCTAACAATGCGAGTATGAATACGTTATGCTTATCTTTCATTGTGAAAAGTATTCGAAATGATGCATTTCTGTGTCTTTACAAGCCTGGCACCACTCAACACCCGATGAATTTCTGCAGCCGAAAATCAGAAAAAACAGAAACAGCGATTTTCTTGGACCTCTTTTCATGAAGGGTTAAAATGCTGGCTATGTTTCTTTTTGTCCAACAGAGAACCGGCGTCTTTAAAGTTTTCTAACATATGCCACCAGGGAACTTCTGTATTAATTAAAGCTGCCAATCCACATGTGACTCCGTTCGAACAAAACTTAACACTATTAGCACATTCTTCTGTACTATGTATCCCGATAGCTGCACACAATAAACAAAATCAATATCAAGCTTCACTTAACGTTATTTCCAAAACACCATGCCAAACAATGATAGACTACACTGAAAATGCCGTTATCTCCGTAGACGCTTGTGCAAGGCTACCACAGAGCGAGGTTATTCAACCCGATACCTCCTACCAATCAGACCCGGCGGTCATCAGTTACAGATTCAATATAAGTCCGATATTATGGGCTTTAACTACCACAGTCCGTATAAACATTTTATTTAGTTGCAAACCGATTACATAAAAATAACAGCATGTACGTAGATTCTTGCATAGTTCTCTTCTTAGCTTCAGTTTCGGAATTATGGAAACAGTAAACTATAATCAACTAACAGATGTATTTAAGTTCAAGTGTGTTTGCAGTATTTTCAATGCCGTGCACCGTAACGTAACCGATTATCACCCAAGTGAACATAACGTTTCTTGAGACCCACCACTGCAAAGGAAGGAGGAGGCGAAATATTTCGAGATGTCACTCAGAGGTAAAACAAAATGGTTCCCCTTTAGCGGTTGTAGAACAGGTGGACGCAGTTCGTTCTTCTTTGTGACGCACTGTAACTAACTTCCGCGAGGCTCCACCTTCTCCCATCCTGCATCTATTTTAATAGAGACAAATCGATATGCATTGTACATTCAATTTAGTAACAAAGCGTTATGAATTGCATAGTGTTTGGGTACGTTCGCACCACCAACGTTAACCCGCACACAAGATGTGGAATGCTTAATTTTAAATTTAACTGAAAAAATGTTCAATGAAAGCAGCCTTTTAGCATCTTAATACATCGATGACACATCTAAACATTTATTTCGCTCAGTCATGTACACATCATAAATGTAAAAATAAACCAAACAGATGCCTTATAGAAATTAATTATTAAACTTTATTAATGAGTTTTCATATATTTCAATATATTTATATAAAACTCAGATTGTAATTAAATAAAATGTCTACATTAAAAGCTTCCATATAATTTCGTCTTTAAAATCTACGAATTTCAAAATTATTATGGGCACTGATAATGAGTTAAAAAGAATAGTACTATAATGGAAGGTATAAGCAACCATTTTGAGAAAATATCAGTTTTCATCAGTTTAGGAATAAATCCAACCCAAGGATGGAATTTTATTCCCTGAAAGAAGTTTTCAAAATAAGTAAAACCCGCATAACTCATTAGACTACCTTTTTGTGTTCATCACATTCAGACAAATTGTTACATTTCCCAATTACATAAATGTGTGTTTAATCTTTCAAATAAGCAGCAAAAATTTAATTCTGGTATAACCCCGAATGCTAAGCTCAACCTTAACAGACCTTTTTTTTCGAGCAGAGGACTGAAAACTTGCTGTTGATGGGAGTGCTCTATCTTGCACGTGGGTTTGGACGGGGTGGGCTCAGGATGAATAAACGGTGATACGGCATGACTGTATAGGGTAGGTAGAAGCTCCCAGTATGAATCATATTTAAAAAAAAATTAAAAACATTATGTTTACTTCTTAAATCAATTTCCGTCTAACTTTAAGGATTTTCATTTCCATAAAGTATATGTTTTTAATAGTTAAGGCACCTTTCTCATAAGTGACTTTAGCTAAACTAAAGAAATGTTACAGCTTACCTTTGTAAAATGTAGGGGTACTTTTTGTATAATGGGAATTTGATATAGCAGCTTATTCTGTTTCGATGTTTGTGAAAAGACACTTTTTCAGCCATATTTTGACAGATTGTAAATACCAGCGAAGGAACAAACATAGAAAGATTGTTTTAGTAATAAAAGGACGTTTCAGAGAGATTTATGGGGCGATTCTCCTAATGTAGACATTGAAGTTAGAGAAAAAAAGTTTTCAGAATTAATACTAACGATTAAATATTATTAAAAGCTTCTGGATTACATACTTACAAATTATTTTGCAAAAGTTTATAAATATGATGATACATTTACTACTTGCTAAGAAATTGCATATATGGCTCATCTCCCCTTCAACAGTCCATAGGAAACATTGGTGAGATGATTTTTTAAACGCTAAGGATTCACTGCATAAACAACTTCTCGACCATGAGGAGACATTATCAAAACATGCATATTGGAAAACAAATCTTCATAAATTTCATATTCTTTAACGTGAAATAAGAATGTTAATAACAAATATGGTGATAAATAAAGGCATCTATCAGAAAAAATTGCTCATATTTGACGCTTTTTCCTTATGTTTTACTGCCATAAAAGGGTTTTAACCCTTCGTTACATAAGAGAGTGTGTACATTCAAGAGTTTAAACCGTGAAACTACCACTCATGGCACACGTATTGTGAAGAGTGCAGTGCAGTAAATGTAGAAATATGGACGACTTTACATTATGCATATGGACAATGGCTTTGTGGAAAGGTTAGAAAGCCCTTTTCTGTTATAGCTGAAAGGCATTTGTGAGTTGTTGACTGCAGGTATAAAAGCCAATTTATCATGGTCTGATGAAGCTGTAATTTTTTAATATCTACTTAACGTGAACAAATGTGGCTACTGTGTTAACATTCACATTAATGATGTTAAAACAAACATTGTTGAAGAGGTGCAAATAGGCAGCTCAATAGAGTGAAAGGAATTCATTGGCTTGCATTCCAAAAAGGGGTTGACGTAGAGAAATGAAATCACTCTCTCTTCAATTTTATCGTTTCCTGTTTGCTAAGGAAAGTAAAGAATGATCCATTGAAATGGAGTTAGAAGTGCATTACCTGTTTGCTAGAGCTTTTCTACCATCCTAACATTTAGACATTTTGTTTATGTTGGCGAACACTTTGATGTCGATATTAGCTTAAACAATAACTCCATTAACTGCAGTTTAAAAATGATGAGGTTAAAATAATTTTAAATATCATATTTTAACTGTGTTTTAGGCCATCATTATAGTTTTTCCTTTTATCAGGTTTGAAAGAGGAGTGTAGTATGTTCTTTGTATGCTTTCCTGTATATATTGGAAATACTTGATAAATGTATTTGCTTTCTATATTTTCTAACCCATTTCCCCATGGTTACTTTCATAATTTCTGTCATTCTATGAAATTATTTATTTCTCGTTTTTGATACATACAGCAATTGCTATTAAGTATTTAGATTAATTATTTTGCTTCATTTCATTTTCAATCGGCAATGTTTTAAATCTGGTATGCTCTGTCGCCTTGATTTCTTTCCCTTAAACATTTATACATACAGTAAATGTTTAACCAAATTCTTTCTGGTAATTTTGGATTTTAGGTGAATAATTGATACCAGTTTAACCAGAAGCAAGGAATTCCAATTTTAAGGTTATGTTTATACGTATGTATATTGTAACCTAGCGTAATGCAATGTAATGTATGTACTTATGTGTCTAATCCCTGAAGTGCCAATAGATACAGTAAGAAAATTTGTGTAGTTCCATGATAAAGTCTAATTGGTCACGCAGAAGTGAAATTTGGGGATGGGAAAGAACAGAGTATGCAAATATAACTCGGGTTGTATTTTGGAAAAGAGTTCTTGGACTTTCACAAGGCACGCTCAGTTCTGGGGTAATGAGGAAGGTGAAGTACTGGCTGATGCTGAGCAGAGAGATCATTCCACACTAAGCTGCAAATGTTACAAATACCAGCGAGCAAACCTGTTTCCTAACTTTTTGGCAGCTGAGCTGGAATCAGGTTTGAGGCGAATAGACATGTAGTCAGAGCGGCAAAGACGTGAAATAACGACAAAAACATGGAAGGTGTCAAAAGAAGATTAATAGACGTCAGCTGACATCTCTGAGTCTAGCAAATGAAATAAAGTTGAATTGGAGTAAACAGACCTTAGAAAAGGTTAAGGAATGGTATGGTAAGAAGGAGAATGGCATGTTAGGATCTATTGGCTGAACATTGGAACTGGCAAAACACATGGACAGTTTCCTGTTTAAAGTGCGTGAAAACAGACCAAATTTGTTCAGTTAATCAGACAATTTATATATTTTTATTTCTTTTCTTCAATTTAACTTGTATCTTAAATAAGCATGCAGGCTCACAGACCCATGCACTAAGCGTTTGAATAATAAACCTAATGACTTGATACCAATACATATACTTTGTCTATTTATATGTGGATAGGTATGTATGTGTATTACCTAGGTTTACTGCAATGGTTTCCTTGGAATATTAAGAGATGTACAAAAAGGTACTCTAATGAGGAAATTATAACTCTTGAATAGGCATGTAAACACTGCTGTTATGTATCTTCCATTGTAGCACCGTTTGCTACTCGCAGCAAAGTAGGGCTAGAACCTCGTAAAACCTATTTAAAACTTCGTTCTGCGCAATGGAACAACTGCTACCAATATCTTTTTATTCTTCCCTTCGGGCTGCCTTTCTTTGCTTTTGTTGTCGGCGCTCTAGCGATGGTGAGATGCACATATGGTCGGTTTTCTTCCGAATCTTTGCTTATTTTTCCGTTTGTGTCCCTTTGATGAGGATTTACGGGCCATTGGATTTATAGCTCCACGGATCAACAGACAGTAAACTTTATGAAGTGCAAGAATCCGATCCATATGTCACTTTTCTAGTGCAGACCACAGCTTGCTACAGCCTTCGGAGATTAAACAAAAGAGTGATGTATTCTTCTGTTATACACAGTCATGGAACAAAATATGGCTTCGTTTCTTATTTTGTTTCCGCGTATTCTTATTTACGTAATCTTTTTTGGGGGTTATACAGCGTTTATGCGTTAATTCTATACGCTGTGTAGTTCAACATCTTCCTCAGCCAATAAAATTCGTTCCGTATTTTTGGTTCATGTTTAAAGGGGTATACTGAAAACGCTAACTTCTATAAGTAGACGTAGAAGGTTTTCATTTTTACTTTCTCTGCTACTTACCTTCTTCTTTAACTGATTACCCTTCTCTTTGTAGTCCTTAAACTCCCAAGGACGAACACGCAGGGGCAACATATAGGGGGGGGGCTGGGGCCAAACTGTCCCCTCTAATTTATGAGAAATAATTAGGCCATTGGTTATTATTGCTCTACCAAAAGAAAACTTACTAGAGCTATACTTTTAATACAAATATCTCACATTTAAAAATAAAAGTTTTCTTTTAGGCTAAATGTATAATTAAAATTCAATGAAAATTCGGGCAACTGCTTCAGGCTATCTTGTCCCCCTCCAAGCAGAAACTGAAATGACGTTCCTGCTTACCCGTTAATGCCTTGGGTCAGTTACCTGTCGAGGAGCAGGCAAACTCTGGATCATAGCGCATCCAGGATGGGTGATCAGTCCAATGCTTGTTATGGTTGTGGTGGTGAAGGAAATGAAATGTAGTTGTGAAAGGGTGATAGGAAAATTTGCGGATCAAATCATCCAAACCAGCATTTGCCTAGGACCGAGAAAAACGTCGAAAATACCCTCGGTCAGATGGCTCGGACCCGGGGATTTGAACCCGAGACCTCCCGAATGCGGGCCACAAATGTTACCGCCTAGCCATTGCGCTAAGTTTGCAACTTAACTATAATAGGAAATTTGATATAAAGATTTGATCGAAAATACATGTTCTGAGGTCCTTGATAAAACAAAACAGCTATGTACCTGCTTATGGAGCGTGTTTGTGTCTATCTGTGCACAACATAAATCAAAAATGGAAAGCCGGAAAGTGGCACAGATTACCTGTAACTGTAGTAACTGTAAATATAACATAAAATTTTCCATCCGTGGATCCTCTATACTATAGTATGTAGATTATGTTAGAAGTGTATGTACATATTTTTAAATAGTCTAACTCTAGTGTAGCAATGACATTTATACGTGATTTGCATTAATATACTAGCTTAAAAATAAAATTAAATATCAAAATTAATTATTTACGTTTAGAATAATTAAAAACAACTTAAAGTAATTACGCTTGCTAAGCTGAATTAATGCCATGTTGAAAAACTATTCTAATTCTTTTCTGACTGATTGAAATCCTCCTCTGCATAAAATATGTGAGTGGCAAAGCATCGTTTTAATGCAGACCCAATTTAGTTTTTATTAGTATGGAGTTCCTTTATAAATGAAAGGGAGTTACATAATACTATAACACTGTAGTAAACTTCCGCAAATTATTACTTGGCCTGGTGTTTGGTTTCAGGTGTCTTACCTCAGTATGCTGGGAAATATTCAGCTATTTATGGCTTTGGAATTCGTCAATATACACTATTTATGGGTCACTGACTTGAACAGTGCACACTATTATAATTATAGTGAGTCGTTACATATTAATTTCCACCACATTTGCGCTAGGTGTCACAGTCGACTTAAGCTGAAGATGGGAGGAACACGTCTCCCGAAAGCACTCAATAGATAACACCTAGCGCAAATGTAATGGAAGTTAAAAAGTAACGACTCACTATAATTATAATATGACAGCATCACAATCAACAGTACTTCTGTCAATTATAACAGTGCTCACTAGTTTACATCTACTATAATGCTTCTATAATTGCACTTTTCAGTTTTGATGAAATGCTTTCTAAGTAACAGTACATTACTACAGCCAAGCTTCTAGCTGTGCAAGATCCGATCGCAAATTCCAAGGCCAAACCGCGTGGAATTCTTTGCTCTAAAGAAACCCCGACGGCCGAGGGATGGGTGCGTTTTTATGATCTCTCCCAAGGTTTGTGTTTCTTTTCTGGAAAAGCTGGTGTTGTTACGTATTTTAAAGGTAGCAATAAAAGTAATTTAGGGTGGGTACGAAATTTTCTTTAGGGTTCCTCTTCCCAAAATGTATTCCGTTAGGTCTGGCCCAGATCGCCGTCTCAAGGTCGCGACTCACACAAAAGATGGAAAGTTTGCGTAAAAGCCAGCCCATGTACCGTTATTCCGGATCTTGAAAAGCAACACAAAGCTAGAAACCGACACTGACCCTCCACTGTCATGGATGTGGACATTCGTTTAGATTCCGTCATATTCTGCTAGGCTTTAACGAGATTCCATTACGCGTTCAATCCCATTACTACAAGTGGCCTCTCATAAAATTGACGTTTGCATTATTAAATAATTACTTGACTCTAATCAAGCCTTGTTAAACAGTGGTGGTGATTGCATGATCATATCTGAACCAACATAATTCTTCTCCGCGCTAATTTGATTTCTGAAATACGACTTTCAATTCAGTAGATTAATAAGAACATAAATACTGCGCCGCTTTCACTCCCCCCGCCTACGAGAGCTGATTTTTGCATTAATATTCTCAATATTTTGGGTAGACAATGACGTACTATCCCGTTAGCAAAATTTCGCTGATGAAACGTGTTTGCGTACCGAAAAATCAATATGTCAACGAAATGTTCGTTCATATGCTTAATTGAATAAAATACAAACAAACTCATAACAAAGTTTGGGCCATTACTATAACCTACCGCTTTAAAAATAATTAATATTTCCACGAAAGCTCCATATAGTGTACTTAGCTAAAATGCTTGTAATAAAAACGACCTTGCAGATGAGCAAACAGCGGGCACAAACACACGTGATAGCGAAGCTGTTATGATGTCCATTTAAGTGTAAGTATAGGTGAAAATTGGCCGAAGGAATCCTCCAAAACTAAATTACTGTTATGATCTCCCTAATTACAGATATGCTTTTATGCCTATCACTGTCGACCAGAAATGACAAGTAACCTGAGCAGAAGTAAGTAGCCCTTTGAATACACAGCTCTTTTTCTCGCTTTCCATTTCTTTTTTATAGATTTCAGAGACTCAAATTGTTCCATACTATGGAATATTTGTTCAGTATTCCTCAAAATTTTAAATAAAATGCCAAACTTTAGGCCAAAAATACCTATGGTGGTTTTATCAATATATTGATTAATATTAATTAGCTGATAAAGGCACTAAAAATTATTTTAACAATTTTTTCTAAAAAAGTAAACAAAAAGAAGACGCATTTGTGCTTCAAAACAAACATTTAAATCTGTAAACTTTTTTGAGTTCATTGTATGGCTGAAATAAGCATTTTTACTTATAAATTGCCTGATAGAAACTTTAATTTTAACTTTAGTATAATTTTAAATTTGCGTAGTTCAACCTCAAAAAACCAATAACAAAAGGAAGTCTATAAATTATGGAATATTAAAGAACAGTTAAAGAACAAAATCCATGGCCTTTATTAAAAGCCAACAAACATGAACAAACGTTTAATTAGATCAGACGTTATGCAAGGTCTGAATTATCTAAATCAATTCTGATATTATAGTGTATCATTTGCAAAGCATGGGGACATCAGAACACAGCTGGGGAAGTTCCAACCAGTGGTACAATCAGAAGAAATTTTAAAAATCTGATTGATACATTCGCATGACTTTCTCTACCCTCAATCGTTTATTTGTGGGTATACAATTTTTTCTTACTCAAGCTTATTTTTCTATCTATTACATTTTAATCCAAAATAAATCCAAGAAATAGTTACATTGCACATTTCGTTATATATACAAAGGGAACAACGACAGTCAAATGTTTAAGAACTAGGCGCTATACGCAAGCCTTATAATTCAATACTGTTTCCATGCAATCGCGAGAAGCAACTGAAATATTGAAAGGACTTTTAAGACAATGACCAAGAAATAGACCTTTAATAACGGATATCTTATAAACGGCCTTATGCCACAAAAAGGCATTTTTTGTGTAGTACGTTTTCGTCTATCACTTAACGTTTACCAGTTATACAAGATTATACAAAATTCCTTCCGAATGAAGAGAACATCATAGGCTATTCCTCCAAAATTCAAGATATACGCTTTATTTGTCAAGCAACTATATTTCATGTATGCTTTTTTAATCAAAATCGTTAGCCATTTTTTAGAAAATGAAATCTTTTGAAAGTGCTCCATGAAAATGGGTAGCTTGGGGTTGGGGAATTTTATTGAAAACTTCGTGTAGCATCTTTGGAAAATATTGAACATAAATACCAAATTTGGTATTTATTCGACTTTTCGTTTTCGAGTTATGCATTTCACAGACACAGAGACAGACACACATACTTAAGTTTTTCCAAAAATACTTTGTTTGGTTTCAGGGGCCTCAAAACGTGTAACGGTGAAATCTTGGTATACTATACGTAGTATAGAAAGTAAAATTAAACTACAAAGGTAACTGAATTAAAATTCCACAAAACAATAGCAGCTTGTGTAGTTAAATGGATCAGAGATTGGCCATTAACTTAGGATTATAAAAGAAACATTCAAACTTCTGAATTGTGCATCCTAAGATCTGTCGCTGGATTACCTTGAGATCATAAAAGAAATGAGCATACCGTGGGCTAGTTCTAAGTGCACTAGGAAAAAACTTAACACAGAAAAAGCATACTGCTTAATAAAACACATTTTAGATCAAATATTGCAATTAATAATTTCTTTCCAGGTTAAGATTTATTTCCGCGTGTCATTTTCGAACATATGAATATATGCGATTCTCTCTCTTTCATTTTTAACACAAGCTCGTAAGCATAATTTTGATGAAAACTTTTCGTAACATTAAGAGGAGATTAAAATTTCTAAGATAACCTACTATCTCAGAAACTATTTAAGGTGATATAATGAAATTTTTATTGGATACATGTAGACGTAGTAAACTGATCAACGTTTATAAAATAAGTTTGCTTATTAAGGAAGATAATAGATATATTTTCAATTATATCATCTTTGATTAAAATATTGTGAGCAATTTTGTTTTAAAAATAACCATCTTATTAACAGCAAAGTACATTTACAACAGCACTTAGGGGGTGTTTATATCATTATAAAATGTAACATAGCTCTCTTCAATAGTTTCTGAGGAAATGGATATTTATATCAGAAAATGTAAATCGTGGAAAAAAAAACTGTTCAAAGCTACAATAGAGGAAACGTCCCCTAAAATGGGCTAAAATTCAGCTCCCTACACCAAAGCGTGTAGGAGTTGTGATGTTTTCCTGTAAAGTGATGCAGAATTCACAACACAAAATGACAGATGCAGTACCGTTTTCAAAAGTATATTTTAGATAGGTATAAGTATTATTTTCTTTATTGATATTTATATTTGGGATTTATTTTATTATAAGCGATTTAATTATTTTTGTTGAATGGGACATAGTTAGATTTAATACTTCTTCTATTGTAATAACATTATTATTGGATTGAATATCTTTTATATTTATTAGTTTTGTTTTATTAATTTCATCGTATGATTTTATATATATGAAATTAAAGAGGAAATTTCTATTAAAAAGGCTGTATACAAGACTAAGGTGTCATTTTTGGGCAATTTTCGCCATTTAGTCTAGCCATAAGTGGACAGAAGAGTGATGTTTTTAAATGAATAGCCTATATGGGTATGAATTAATAACAAATTAGAGAAAATTCTGTGACTGTTAGACATTAGAATTTAGATATTTTAAAACCATCCTAGTAGTTTAGAATGACTTTAACTACCAAAGCTCGGAGACTGTGCTTAGGATCGAACTCTTGTACGAGTGCTCAAGGGCATCGAGGATAAAATCCTAGTCTTTCGAATGACAGACCCTGACCGTTTTCCTTGACTGGATAACTGTGGTGCAATTGCCAGCAATAACATGATGTTCTGCAAAAGGTTCACAGGCCCAAGGAGAAATCTAGGGTCGATGTCAATGACATGTTTGTTTTGCTTCGCGGAGGGAAGGTTCATGTGCGACCCTCGTCTGCTTTTGTGCCGCCAGAGGGATCACGGGAAATAGGCAATAAAATTCTGTCGGTGTTTCTATAACCACCGTTCTAAATACTAACTGTGCCTATTACGCTTTGTGACGAACCATTTGATAAACCTGAGCATATATCGCCAAGTATTAGATCACTTCTATCGTTGTGTTACATTCACATGACTTTCCCCACCCTCTATCGCTTATTAGTGGGTATACAAATTATTCTTAGGAAAGTTTATTTTCCTGTCTACCTCATTTTAATCAAGATAAACCTTTCCGGAAATAGTGGAAAGGTTTCATTACAGATACAAAGGGAATAATGATAGTAAAATGTTTTTGAACTGGATGCTATATGCTGGCCTTAAAATTTCATACTCTTTCATCGTGGGAAACAGCTGAAAATCGACGGAACTTTAAAGAATGGCAAAGTATTAAGCTATTCGAACCAATAATAACGAATATCTCTGAAATGGTTGATGCCACAAAAAAAGCGTCATGTGAAACAAATTCTGGGTTTTAAAGAGAACTACATTTTTTGTGTACTGCATTTTCGTCTATTCAACATGTGTTTTATTTGTCACGTAAATATCTTTAATATATTATATTTTAATCAAAATCCTTAGAGCCATTTTTAAAAAATAAAACATTTACAAAAATGTTCCGTGTAAAGGGTATTTTGGGTTGGAGAAATTTTCTTAAAAGTCTTTGTATCGCATCTTTGGAAGGAACTGAACCTAAATTTATATAACATTTCGTTTAGGAGTTATGCTGTTCACAGACACACACACACACACACACACACACACACACACACACACACACACAAACAGACACGGAACTTTTTCTGAAAATGCTTTTATTCATTCATTGGGCACAAAACATGTATTTATCGGTATAGAACTTTTGAGTGGAATGCATACTTCGTCTGCTTACTATACGTAGTGGAAAAACTAAAAAGTATTTTAGAAAAATAAATTTATCTGTCAGATAAATACCACACTTGGTTTTTAAATTCAGCATCTTCATAGGACACAAACATTTTAAACAAAATACCCCACCCCAAATGACGCTGTATGTGGAAACATTTTCGTTATTTATTATTTTTTTATATATGACTATAACGATTTTGATTCAAATACATGTCTAAGATATTCTCATGAGAAATAAAACGTATAACTTCAATTTTCTGGGAGTCCCCTGCGAAGTCCTCTTCTTCTGATAGACAAAATCCTAGTACAGAAAAAATGTAGACCTCGTTAAAGCAAACAATTTATGTCAAATACAGTTTTCGTAGCATTAACTAATATTGTTTGTTATTGGTTTGAATTTTCAAATACTTATACTGAGTGGTAAGTCGCTATTCGTTTTTTCTCGTGGTCTTGCAAGCAAACATTGAATTTCAAAACCATCACATAACAACTCGCTTTTTAAAAAACTGACTATCGCTTTACCCTATTCCATCCTTCTTATACGGAATGTTTAAATGTACAATGAAAGCTTATCTCGATTAGGAGCACCCTTAAGTGAAATTTGTAAACCTTGTAGTTTTATCCAAATGTTTTAAATTTTGTCACATACTGCTCTACCTCATTTATAAGCTTTTTAAATTAATGTCTTTAATATTGAATCAATAAAATGTTTCATACGATGCAGAAATATTACCACATTACCACATTATTTAAATACCAATGAACAAAACTGGCATAAAGCGTTTCATTCACCACTCTGGTTGTCTCAGAAAAAAAATTCAACCTTGAAATATTTGATTTTAACAATTTATCCTCAGTGGTCGAATTAATTGTATAATATCTTCAGCAATTTAAAAGTTAGCAAAAACCATATTCTAGATTTTTAACTTCATTCTCTCTGAGTTGGTGCTGAAAATTTCAACAAGTTTGGTTAAAAGCTCCATCTTATGGAACATTTTTGGTGCGTAAAAGCGTAAGAAAAATCAAAAGTCGAGTAAAAGACATTGAAAGTAAACACAGGCTATTAGGCTGTGTACTCTTGGTTATTTAAGCGATCACGTATTGAAGCTTTAAAGGGCTTTGAGAGCAAAAGTCACGATATCTAATTGAAGCTAAAGCTAAAAACTATTTTTGGACATAAAACCCAGTTTTTTAATTTATTGAAAATTTGAGCAAAATTCAGCTATTGATATCCTTAACAAGAAGTAGAAGTTCGCAGTATCCCAGTACGATCTTTAAGCACAAACCACTGAAGACACTGTAGTGAGTATGAAACCCTTCCCCATGTGCTTGGAAAATGTCCTCAGGGAGAACTTCTTAGAATTAATAGACACAACATCATAAGATCCATCTTGGCAAACGGTCTACGTGAAACCGGATCAGAAGTTTACGAGGAGGTTCGCAGCCTAGCTGATGGTGGTAGTACTAGTTGCATAGACATCATGTGATAAGCGGAAGAAAATTCGAAGCTGAGATAGTCAACCCAATCATCCGCTTTAGTTGAATAAAGACCAACCTCAAGAAGTCCATCTAGAAAAGCCTAAAATATATGAGCCTACCAACCATACTTTAATAAAGAACATTACCACCTCAAGAAAATAACAGAACTAGGCCTATTTTTTGGATCCCGAGGAACAATCACAAATATATTTGTGAAGTGGAAAGGGAAATATAAAATTAATAAAAGTGTTAAAGATGCAGTCACACAGAACATTATAAAATACTCTTTAGCCATCTTTCGGGATCAGCGTATGATTTAAACAGTATGTAAAATGAATTATCGTTTAGAAAGCAATTTATTTTACAAATTATCCTCTTTTGTTTATTCAGTGGCACTAAGCAATCTCATTTATGAGCCAGACTAATAAATAAGAATAAGCTTTTTAAAGACTACCTTGTAGAAGAGTGAGCAGAGAAAGTAATGAAAATACACCACATCAGATTCTTTTCGTATAATATATTTTTCGCTAGTGTATGTTTGTCCTGGAGCAATATCTCCGCTAAAATTTCGTTCTTTACGGATGCTAGTTCTTTGCCCTATGCTCTTTTTCTTCCCTCGATCCTTCTTTCTCTGTTCTTTTTACGTTCGTATTTCTTTGCCCCGGTAATAGCTCGGCAGTGTGACCTCTGAAATAACTCACATAGCTTTTAATATCAGGAGGAAGAACACTCACTCCGCCCTCCGATCTATCCTTGGCTTCAGGGCTGACAACTCTCTCGCACCCTCCTTTACCTTTCCCTACCCTCGTGCCGGTCAGTGATGGAATGGCTACTTCCAGATACACACACCTCTATAATTCATACACTGTTACCTTAGAACTCTTCAGCTATTCATCTAACTGCGTTGAAACACAAAGGAGATTCTTAAACAACGCCATAAGAGAAGAGAGAGAGAAAGAGAGAGAGAGAAAACAATATGCAACAGCCAGATAGTTTTCTGTACCCATTATAATTTATTTTCATATCGGCACTAGTGGGTAGAAAAAATATTGTATTCCACCCAAACATTCCATACCGAGATTTCACCAGAAATACATGTTTTGAGGTAAGGATCCATTTGTGTGTGTATGTGTGTGTGTGTTGTGATGTTTGAACAGCATAATTTAAAAACGAAAAGTCAGAAGAATACCAAACTTGATATTTAAGTTCACTATCTTCCAAAAAATGCGACACGAAGATTCTCAAGAAAATTTTCTCACCCCAAAACTAGCTTTATATGGAACATTTTTGGTGAGTTCTTATTCCCCCAAAATTATTCTAATATACCGTATATTTAAGATGTTTACATAAAAACAAAATGCATATCTTGAATTTTCTGAGAATAGTCTGTGAAATCCTCTTCATTCGAAAGTAATTTTGTATAATCTTGCATAGTGAGTAAGCATAAGAGATAGACAGAAAATATAGATCTCTTTAAAACACACACTTTATTTCGAATAAATTCTTTGTGGTACCAGTAATTTCCGAGATATCGGTTAATATTTCTTTGAATTATTCAGCAACTAGTAAGTTTTTTGGTGCTGTCATTATTCCGTTGTTTCTCGCGATCTCATGGAAAGAGTATAGCATTTTTTAAAGGCAGGATATCGCGAGCTGCTTTTAAAAATCTGACTATCGATCCCTCTTGTACCTAGAACGAAGTATGTAGTGAAACTATTCCTGCAAATATGTATCTGGATTAGCCTGAAGTAGATAGAAAAATGAACTTTCGTATGAACAGTTTGCAGAGTTACATAGAAATAAAGGATAGTGGGTAGCGAAAGTAATGTGAGTATAACAATAAGAATTTTTTTTACATACACTTTTTAATGCCTCATTTATTTGCCGCCAACATCTAAGGTCATATCGGCGGCTTTGCCTATAACACTGCTCATCAGCAATGTTGTTCACTAGCTTAATCTGTGGGGTGGTATTACTTTTAGTTATTTCGTTAAATTCACACACACATTCGCACAGCAATTCATACTTCCAGACTTTAGGGAGGATGGGGAATAATTCTGGCTAAGGAAATAGTCTCACCCCTCCAACCGGGAATCGAACCCGGGTTCTCTAGATGTGGAGGTTAGCATGCTAACCACCAGACCACAGAGGCAGTATGTAGTTTTTGTATGAACTCAGAAGAATCAAAATGACGACCACTTAGCAGTTAAAAGCAGCGAATAGTTTCGAAATGGTTAGTGTTGAGCAAAGCTATATATCTATGCATAAACTGTATACCTTAACGGGGCTCTAGATATTTTAAGCGGTAAGATTTTGTGGTTTCCTAGTTACAAAAGATTTTATGGAAAGTAACGAATTTCAAGGGCTATTTACAAAAAAGTTGGTGTGTATATACATACATATATATGTATATATATTCTGTCTTGTCAACAACTCAAACTTACGGTGTTTAGACCGGAACCTTTAGAATCATTTTTGAGAAATAAAAATGTAGCGTAAGCATTTCCGTCGAAAGGATATTTCCCAAAAAGTCTTTAAGGGTCCTTAAGGGTGAATGACATAAATACAATCGTTGCGTTCATCCTACAGTTCTTTCAGTTAATGCTGTACGCAGTAGGCACAATAACCAAATTTTTGTTTTTTTATCTAGGGATGTCGAAACACGTATTTCCGATGAAATCTAATACAGGGTTTCGTGGGTCGTACTTCCCCCACCTTGCATAACGGCAGAGAAAGTCAAAATCCAACGAGATTCGTGACCCGGGTCGTATTTTGGCCTAAAGGTTTTGTAAAAACATTACAGCATCTTTTAAGAAAATGTTTTGGAAAGTTCGTAATCCCGTCTTGCCAGTCTTTCTTTGAAGTGCCATACTTGTAAATCGTAATTGTAAGAAAGTATTAAGACCACCGCCATGGAGAAGGTTAGATTTAAGACAGCCAGAATTTGAATTACATTTGAGACGGCTATCTAAATAATAGTGTTTTTGTTTCTGTGAAAGCAAATGTCAGATTAAACCCAGCTTGAAGAGCCCCGGCTTCATTTGAGCCTTGGTTAATCATCCTTAGAATCATCACCTGCACTTAGCTTATCGTGAGGTCTGTTGCAAAGGAAGAGTGAATCTTCTTCTAAGCTCAGCTGAAACTTTATACATTAGTTTATTTGAAAATAGGAACCTGTTCAAATTACTTTTGTTTTCTTTCTTTTCCTTTTCGCTTGTAAGCATTGCCATTTCCAGAAAAAGTTAGATTATGTTCTCTCTCCCTCTCTATCTCCCTCTCTTTTATCACCCTCTTTCTAATTATTAAATGTTGCACTGTAATTATTTGTTATTTATTTTATATTTGTATTTTTTTGTTTATAAGTATAATTACTTATTCGTGAAAAACAAACTGCATGACGAAAATTAATGGTTATTTCCCTTGATGATGAACTAATGTGTCTCATCAGCGTGCATATATTAAAGAACCATCTTTCCATTTGTTTCAATCACTATTCTCTTCTACTACGTCATACTCCTTTCGACCAAGAAAACGAAAAAATCTTTGAATTTTAACCTAGCTGTTGCTATTAACTTATCGTTTTGGGAGCATTATTTCCCTAGCTTATGTTTTTACAAGCAGAAGATGATCCAGATGCAGTGGCTGGCTCTACATACAGATTAGATTTCAGTTTTATTAATTTCGGTTTATTATCTTAAAGCACTATTATTTTTATTTTTGAAAAACTCTTATGAAACACTTTGAGTTTTTATTTTCTATAGAGGAATTTATTCTTGACTTCATTCCCCTCAAATCTGTCGATAAAAATATTTTATTCAGATGGATGGATGAGGTTTAGAAATCTAAAGCTTAATGGAGTTAGTCATGGTCGCTGGTCACTAAGGATAACTAAATGACCTTAAATATTATAACAAAGCCTATTAGTTGCTTGTTATTTTTGCACTATTCTTCCAGTATATTCTTATATTTGAAACGCTTCAGAAACATACTTTGACGGTGCCATAAGGTTAGATTCAGCGGCTGCATTTAATAAGAGATGTGTTAAGAAGGCAGTAGGCTGGAAGCTTCCAATCCTCCACCTTTCAGCTGCCCTTGGCCGGTCGGCCCACCCATTCGTTGAAATACTTCTCCAGGGATTTAAGCAGTTGGTCGTGCCGACTTGCCAATCAGCAATATTATTTGAGGAACTCGTGAGGATTTAATTTTCTTTTATTCCCTTTCCTTCGCTGCGGGCGCCTCCCACTCAATTGAACACAACAGAAGTAACCTTCCATTACGGAATCTCCTTCCATCATCTTTCTGTTATTGGTCGGATTGTTAAGATGAAGGCAGAAATTCAGTGGCGACAATGCTACGTGCAACACGTGTAATCCCTTGAGGAACACTACTTATTAATACGTTCCAAAAGACTTTTTTGTCAACTGTTCTCTGTAAATACTTAACAAAGTGCATTCTTAGAACACCAAGATATGTAAAATTCGCTTTCAAAGTCATTAGACGAAACAAAATATTTATTCTGGATGAAAATTGTAATAGAAAACAATAATATATTTCATTTGCACACCTTTTAAAAGTGCAAATTATATTCTCAGAGCTATTACCTCTCTTTGAATGCGTTCCTTAGTACATAATAAGAAAATTATGATACGGAATAATAAAAATTCAGCTTAACGAGATTCGAACTCAAGGTTGGAAGGTCGGCATGCTACCTCTATACGTAAGTGTACTTGCATAACAGGCGCGGAAATGTTAGAATAGTAGACGTAATAGCGACCGAGCTATTACCTCTATTATGGCTCCGCGGTAACGAGTCAGGCTCGCACTCGGGAATTCCCAGGATCGATTACCGTCGTGCCGGCAACTCTGGCCATGGGTTTTTTCGTGGTTTCCTCCGCCCGGTAGGCGAATGCTGGGGTGGTTCACTCCTGCCAGGATTTTCTGTCCATCATTTCCTTTCATCTGCTTCACTACACCTGTATCAGCGTTGCAGGACCAGGCAACGGTGGTTAGTGTGTTGCGGAAAGACGGTGCAATATGCGCTTTGCAAAGATTTTTCTGTGGCACTTGACGGTATTGCGGTCTCGTTTTTTCCAAGTTGCGTGTGACTCGGCAGGGCTAGTCAAGATCAGTGCCGTGTTAGAATGGTTAGGAACCCCGTCCTTGAGAGCGCACAGCGTCGTTCGGATCTGGTCAGCCTTCGGGTCTCCCCTTTATCTCTTCCTCCAAGAGGTCACGTTGAAAACACAGAGGACCCACTATGCCCTACGTGCAGTGCTGTGCTCCAGTTACTGAAGGAACCTCCGTCTGATTACTCCTGACTCCTAGAGTTAACAGCGAAGGTCACATGCCAGTCAGTGTTGTCAGACTGTAAAGGCGAGCTGTATGTATTTTCTTTGCCGACACAGGAGTACCTAGTTCAGCAACCATTCTACAACATATTCAGATCCCTTAATATAATTCTACCACGATTTCCTTCCCTTAATTTCCATTTCATTCCGTTTCCTTCTCATCTTCTAGGTTTCGTGGTGTATGGCGGTGCCAGATAGATGGCCCGGAATTCTGCTTAAAGGAAAGAGTAAAGGGCTGCTTGTCAAAGGGTGGTTCATCGTCCTCTCTAGCAGCTCCAGCTTTGGGACGGGTCTTCAAGCTGGAATTGTTAGGGACTTCCGCGCATCTCTGTGACCTGTCTACCTGCGGCCTGTAGCCTCCTACGGTTCCTTCATTCCTTCCTCCTGGGGGTGTTAGCTGCAATAGATCTATGTAGGTCGCAGTGCGCGAGGTGTCCCCTTCCGTTGTATAACCTATAACGTATACCTAACCTAAACCAAAGTTACAGCTACTGCAGGGGCGTAGCGTCAATGTATGTGAGAGATGTATTACATACCCTATAGTTTTCCCCAAACTGGGGAAAAATTGGCGTTCATTATAATTTTGAGGTACACAATCGTTCTAATCCCATTAAAAATCGAGTTTTCTTAAATATCATGATTTGAATTCGCGCCATGCTGCGATAACTTGAACGCAGTCTGCATAGAAACTAAGCTCTGGTCAACGACACCTGCCGTCAGTGGAGGAAACTGGTGTTGTGTGCTTGACCCATGGTATGTACCGAGTTAGAGTACATCTCGTATTAGAAATCTTGCTCATACTATTGCGCATATAAACGTGAATGGAGAGTAAATCCCGAGTTTTTTGTATGTGTGTTTCTTCAATTGTGAAAATTTGAGCTTTCGTTTTGGACACTAGGTTACTCACTATCAAAGTAAATGTAGGTTAAGATTTGCACGGGTTCTGGGAGAAAGGTATGCACACAGGCAGTGTACATCCGAGAGGTCACGAGGCGGATAACAGCTACAACAGCAAACAATACATTGTTTCAGTGCGGTTGTGGCAGCGAAAATGGAAACAAACTGTTATGTGATCGGCAAACTCTAGCTAGAAACTTTCAGTCATTAAATTTCTATGAAAAGGAAGATGTAATTAAAACAGGTCCTTCAAAGCCCGCACTCAATATTACAACTAACATTAAAAAAATGTGTAGGGCATTTCAACATCAAAGTTTATGAAAGTGAGTCATGGCTTTGCGGTTGTAAAACCTTAAACAAACTGTTTTGTTAGTCATGTATTTTTTTTCAAATGAAAGGTGCATCTGGAATTCCAGTGGTTATGAAGATTTAAATAACATTTATAAGGCAACCAAAAAAAAAAAAAAAAAAAAAACACAACTATTGTTGTAATCATGTAAAAATGAAAAACAACTAAAATTCTTCGGAAAAAGTCCCAGAATAGGATTTTCATTGAATAGTCAGTATAGCTCTCAGTTGAACAGCGTAACAGTGAAGTGAAAAAGAACAAAGCTTTACTTTCTCACTTTGTACAGGCTGTATGCTTTTTACGAAAACAAGCACGTGGTCTCAATAAGAAAGAAGGATCTTTAAACAGTGGTAACTATATTGGGTATTTAAATGGATTACCAGTATATGATACCTCTCTGAAAGAACATTAGAAGGTCGACTGTTTTTCGTGCAACTTCACCTGATATTGAGAATGACTGAATTTCATGTGTGAGTGCCGTCATGACGAATGAAATTAAGGAAATTTCTGTTACCTTGTTTGTTTCATTGATATTAGATGAAACTCCTGACATAAGTAATAAACAGCAACTCTCTGCCATTTTACGATACATAACTATTGACAGAAATGTTGGAGAGGTTTATTTGCTTTACAGATGTAAACTCTGACAGAAAAAGCTATTTTCTCTTGAATCATGCTGTCTGTATTATTAACTTTTATTGTTTAAATAAAGATAATAACATAATGATAACACCATGATCCCAAGTTATGTTATTAAACTAACTTCCAGTGTACCAAGCATGCGTTAATGAATTTACAAGGTAATAATTCTAAATTGTATAATGAAAATCTTGTTTACACTACATATTGTCTAGCTGAGATTAAATATCGATATGGACAATTCTGTTTAGTTTGGGTCACATTTAAACGAATTTTATAATATACGTTGAATTACATACCCAAGTCTGATAATCAGGCTACGTCACTCAGCAAAAAAGCCAAACCGCTTGTTATGAAACTGGTATACAAAATACCCTACGTTCCACTCTAAAAAGGGATGTATTGCTCCAAAGGAGAGTTCTAGTGGGTTGCAAAGTGAACAATCGAAATATCTCGCTTATAACTCACTTTTTTGAAAAATGTTGCATAACAAAATTTTATAGACATATTTCTGACAAGTCTTAAACAAAATTTCGATAGGAGAGCATTTAAGCAATTAGAATTTTTTCTGTTTAGTGTTTTTCGTGCACATAAACCTCTTACCACTATGACTGTGTAGTCCCACATTATAAGCACAAGGAAGAGGCAAAAGTTCGTTTAGTAACATTTTATCTGTGTTTATTTTTTATAAAGGCAGTTCTAATGCGGATTTTCAAAACATCTTATGTCATGTACATTGACATGAGAGAAAGATGGTAGAAGGCTACATAAAATTATAGACAAAATGGAAAGGAAATGGGGGAGAAAATGAGAGTGAAAGAGGGGAAAGAGAGGGAGTGACACAGAGTGTAATCTCCCAAGTTGACTCAGTAACTCGACCAGAAGTGCGGGTTCTTCTATAAAAGAATTGGCTTATTCATATCCGAAAGAATGGGGAAATAACACAAAAAACATGGAAGGTTAAATCCTAACGCAACTTCAGTCATCTAAATTGAAGGCTTTTATTCAGAATGGAAGAGAATTGTTGATAATTATATCCAAGTTGCTTTATCTTCAATTGTGGTAACCTATTTAAAATGTACATGCATTTACACAAATAAAAAACAACAGAAAACGAGTATAAAGATTTCAGAATCTTTGCAGTAGCCTGCTTCTTGCATACTCCTACACAGTCTTTAATTTTTTCGTGGTGTTTATAAGACCTGTACACGGCCTTAATTTGGGAGGTGGATTGGAGAATTTGGCTCTCCCTCACATTTCCAACCTAGCATTTTATTTTGGGTTACTTTATGCAAAAGCAAGAAATATTATGCTGCATTTAAATTAATATAGTCTTCAGCTAAATATATATGTGCAGTGTGAACATTGTATTACCATTACCCTATAATTATCTACAAAACGATCACATATACTGACCTTGAAGGTTCAGAGTAAGTGTAAGTTTATATTTTCCTAACAATAAGCTGCGAGCATGTTAAACATCATCTGTGTTTTTATTTTTGTTTTGTAGCAATATACATTTTAACACGTTCTGGAATGGCAGTGTCTTAGTAGAGATAAGTAGGATTGCAGATCAACTGTCAGGGTTTACGTCTTTTGTTTCCCATTAGCTCGAGCAATAGCATTTGCACCCGACGGAGAGGGATCGCGGTAACGTGTGAGACTCGCATTCTGCGGTTCAAATCACGCCAGGACCACCCGACTGTAGTTTTTCCAGGTTTCCCTCAGTCCTCATAACTGGTAAATGCCGGGGAGGTAACCTAAATATCCTTTAATTATATGTATCATTAGCATTCACCGTCTGTGGTGTCGTATGTAATAAGAACGGGCGTTAAACATTACTAAAATAGCAATACAACATCATGGATTACTCCTATATGAAATCATTTATTGTGAGTATTTATATTAAGTAAAACGAAGCAGATACAAAATAAAAATAATGCACATAACTTGTAACTAGGTATGAAAATAAATCTACGGAAATTCGTGCGACTCTTACACACCGAATATTTTATTACGGATGCTAATTGATGGAAAATATGTGTTGTCGAATTATTATTATTATTATTATTATTATTATTATTATTATTATTATTATTACAAGAACAACTACTAACTAAAATAATTAAACTACGAGGCATTACACCACACTGCTTTATATAGACCTGGAAAAGTTTCCAACTTTCTCTCAAGAGAATTTTGTTATAAGAAGTTCTTTAAATATTTTAAAACATCGTTTACTCTATATAGTTATTAAAATTATTAAGCAGCTTAACAAATCCACTTGAAAATAACAAGTTCTTTTAATTATTTATACACCTATTTTATTTTAAAGGTGTATCATCGGCTTTCATATATTTTATTGCTTAATGTTTACGTTTTCGTTGTTAATTTATTGTGTACTTTTTACCAATACTTTAAATATTTTAACCGCTATGTTTACCTGTCCATGTTGGCACCTGTAAATTCAGGAGGTTGTTCTTAGTTTTTACGAATAAATATTGTTACTATAGTCTTTTAAAACTATTTACGCTTTATTACCTCGAAAAGTGACTTAATAGAACATTTAATCGTGTTTTTACTATGTTAGATTTTGGTTTTCAACTACTTCCCTCACCTCCCCCTCAAAGATGGTTACTTGGCCTAAGTAACTGATTTACTGAAAGTTAAGTTGTGACTTGTGAAGCATAAACCACCTAAGCTCGTAGATCTAAACGGTGTAACATTTTCTTATGAAGGCGTTTAACGTTGTTGAAGAGAGAAGCGCTGCCTGTAAAAACCAGTGCGTTAGGTCAGTAAAAACGAAATATGGGTCCATGCTCGACGCTATCAGATGGGCGGCCACCAAATAATTGCCTGTATTCTACAATCTCCTTTCTCATTCTATTAATTACGACTCTTGGTTTTACTGCCCAGGCGAAGCGGTTTCGCCCACAAAACCCACGGAAAGGACACGTGCGGACACGAAATCTTCTCCAACATAGTTACGGTGTTATAAAATCTGTCGGAGAATTCCTTTGCAGAAAGTGAAACAAACACTAAGGAAAAAAATATCGGAACACATTTTTATTGTTCCTCCGCGGGAAGGAAGAAAGAAAGAGCCAGAGGGGGCCTGAGAAACGGGTTTGGTGCATTACGGAATGCTTGAAAGCCAGTTCAGGCAGAACACCGTCGCTGTTTGGAGCCAGGAGGCCTGTTTTCACATCTTCTGTCAGAGCCGCCTCTCTGCCCCTTCCCCCTGCCTGCCTGATCTTCCGGTGATGTAACTTGTGCCTATGTGACAACAGTACTTAAGTACTTAGCATGCTGATTACTTTTTCTAACGCTTATCTAAGGTTTAGGAAACTTTTGTTTCTAGTAGTGGCGTCCGTAGTTACTACATACGGCACCACAGATGGTGGGCGCTGGTAAGGAAATGTTTCAGACCTAAGTTCAGGGTGCCTTACCGGCATTTGCCAGTTATGAGGACTAAGCAAAAACTGAAGAAAGAAAAAAGAAATAAAACACCAGAGATTAGAACCACGGACTTCCCGCTCACGAGGCCATTCCTTAACATGTTGGTGAGTATAAGAAGTATTCCACCAAAAACTGGTAAAGAAACGTGTACCTTTTTAAAGCCGCCTGGACCCAAAAGGTAATTTTAGAAAATGTGTGTGTGTCTCAAAAACGGATCGTTGGATGAATCCAAACTTCGTACTTAAGTTCAAGGACACAACACGTAATCAAGGTTTTTTTCTGTTTTTTTGTTTTTTTAGAACATTTACCCATCCCATTTTTTTCTATTTTTATTTCCTCCATCAATTGCACATAATAGCTAGAGGACGTATTTTATTCCAGTCAAATACACATTTCATTACAAATACGTGTTTTGCGTCTCCCTGAATCCATCAAAAGCATTTCAGGGAAGGGCAGTGTAAGTGATTGTGAACAGCATAACTCAAAAAAAAGTCCGACAAATACCAAACTTGGTATTTAAGCATGGTATCTTCCAAAGAATACAACATAAGATTTTCAAAAAGCTTTTTAATTTTTTATTTTCTGGCAAATGTTCTAACAATTTCTGTTAAACCGCCATATTTTATGGATGTAAAAATTGTATTGTAAATTTCTAGAAATAGCCCACGAAGTTCGTTACAATCGACATTCACTCCCTATTTTTGCTTAACCAATATTAAAACACAGAATTCAGTAACATAAATTATTTTTTTCTAACATGTGTTCAAAGGAGAATTTAATACAGCAGGAAACAGCTTCTGTTCTGTTTATGCTCTCATTTGCAAAGCGTCATTGTTATCTACGGAGAAGCGTTTATTTATTGTTTTCTTTGTGGTATAAACGTGTGCTGTTTATGAGAAGAAATTCTGAAACAAGTAAGAGAAGTAGAAATATATTTAATTTTCAATTATTTTTGTTAAAGTTCGGAATACAAAATCTGTAGAAAGTGAAAATACCAGATATGTTTCTAATAAATTAGGTTTTCTAGTAATTAATACATTCCGTAGGAAATATAAAGAGTGCAAAATTATAATGGAATTTCAAATGATTCTTTTTATATTAGAATTACAGCACATGGTTGATAAACATTTCTGAAATGTGTTCAACAGAACAAAAATTGAATTACAAACAGAACAAAAGCTTGTTCTGTGCCGGTGCGCTTACTCGCAACGTCTGCTGAGGTATTTGTCTATTACAGGTGCCGCAAAATACCATATAATTTTAAACAATCGTGTAAAGCCTTTATTAAAATAGTTAAGTTAATAAACGCCAAGTCTAAGAAAATGCACCGAAATAGTTCCAAACTAAGTAAACTTCGCGCTGCCATTGAAGGGTTACTAAGTTATAAATGTTTAAACAAGGGTTAGAGCGGTACATTAAGCTAATGAAGTAGTACGATTAAGAAAGGATGGTATATTTATTATCAGTGATAAGTCATTTTGTAGCTTCGTTTTTTCAGCTCTTTGCCATAAGAGGCTTTCTGGGTAGTAGAAGTGGTCAGTAAAGGAAGGGAAAAGAAATGAAAAAAAGGAAAGGTGGACAAGAAATGGCCTCATCACTGGCGAGAAATATGAGAGAAGTCAGGACGTCTTGCTGAGAGAACAAATCACTTCTCACTGTAGCATCAACAAACCTCACTCACCTCCATCTCCAACAAATCATTATCATCTAGACTTTTTTTATTTCTTTTCTATTTACCCTTCTCACATCCTTTTGTTTTTCGCCCGTGCTTTCTCTGGGTCCCAGCATTAATTAATATACCTTCTTCTTAATGTACTCGATACTAAAGTTAGTTAGACCACGAAGCAGTATGGTCACTAAAAAGGTATACAATGTTTTGCCAATACCCATTCCTCTTCCTGATAAAAATATTTTCTGTTTAGTAATTTCCTGCAGCAGTTACTTTGTTCTCCACCTAAGACATGGAAAAATCACTAGAAATGAACATTTAGCTTATACTTCATTTAAGAGCGAATTACCTCATTCCAAACAACACTTCGTATTAATTCATTGTGGTATATTCACACGATTTTTTGCACCCATGAGTAATTCACATATTTTTATTCATTTATAATAATGTTAATTTATAGCATCACGACTGAATGAAACGTGCAGTGCTTAAAGGGTGGATTAATAAGTATACAGATATTTCATTTGTGGGTATGCCCCCTTTATTCTGGTGTAATTTATTGACGTTTCAGTATCCTAGAGACTTTAAACTTGGAAATAAGTAAGCTAGGGTTGATAGTTTTCTTTTGCCCTAAACAGAAAATTATATATATATATATATATATATATATATATATATATATATATATATATATATGTGTGGCATATTCCCAATTTCCATTCAACATACTCCTAATACAGGGTTATTCAACAAGAAGGAACAGAATTTAAATATTTGTTTCTAATAAACGACAATAGATGGCGACACATGCGATACATCACTGAATATAGGAAAGTTCAAGATTTTATTTTATGTGTTCAAAATGAGCACCATTGGTTATGCGAGGACGACCAGTGCTTTTCCGTTTGTATACGCAACCATCTTCTACGAATTTATTGTATCAATTGTAAATTTTTTATGACGAGGCCGCTCGTTGTTGAACTTACAACGAAATGCACGCTGCAATGAAACAATGGATTCATTCTTTGCATACTGCAGCACATAAAACGACATTTCCTGTGGTGTTGCCATTTTCTCGTAAACAAACCCAGCGCCACTGTAGTCACTGAATGGAACTAATAGTTTTAACTTTCCTTCTATCTGTTGCTATCTGTTGTCGTTCGTTATAAATAAATATTTGAAGTCTGTTCTTTCTTTTTAAATAATCCTGTATATAATAAAAGAGAATAGACGGGAAGTCAAACAACTAATGAGTCAAGAGTGGATTATTCATTTCCAACGGATAAAAGCTCATGTTGGCGGATTTGGAAACGAAGTAGTCAGCATACTTTCAAAGAAGTAACCGAAGGAGCAGATGCAACATAATTTACAACAAAATCCCAAAAAGTACATTAATGGAGAAGAAAGAAGAAAGACATTGCAAAGTGGCAACCAGGATGGTCAAATTCACTCAAGGGAGCTATTACTAAGAAGTTCTTCTCATTAGTCCAAGATAGATTGAAGATAAACTTCGCTTTAACAGCAAATCTCACTGTCATAGTAACGGGACATCAAAAAGCCAGAAATTATCACAACATATTCAAAATTCTAGATAATCCAGAATGCCCGTGTAATGGTGGGGACCAAACAATAGATCACCTTCTATGGATATGCCCAAAGCTCAGCCAGCAACGTAGAACTTTCAAATTGGAATCCAGATGCGGCAGACACTGGCCAATAAAGTACAATGATGTAATTAAGAAACACTTAAAACCATTTGTGCGCTTTGCAAAAGTATGGACTACCAGTTATCACATCTAGATTTTAGAGAAGTAATAGGAATATGTATACTTACAGATTACAATTTAGATACTGCTGTAATATTCATGTTAACCTTCAGGCTGCTATGCTTTTGTACCTCCTTAAACCAGAGAAGGGTCCAAGTGGACGCAAAGCAGAAAACTCGAACTAACACAATATAATTATCTTATGTTCTACTTAGAATAAATAAAATAGTTTTAAAACAACAATTATGTCTCAACATTTTTTTAGCAAAAATGTACCTCAAAATTATCATTGTCAAACAAACAACCGAATTACAAATTACAATATTATTTTTAGGTTTCAGCACTGTCGCATTAGATGAAATAATTTGTTTTATTTTTTGTTTTTCACTTTATATTATATTTTATTTTTCACTGGGATTCGCAACTGTATTTAAATTTTTTACATGGAGTTTAACAATTCATGTTCACTAAGTTTAACATCCAAGACACACCACTCTCTGCAGTTTCTCATGGTAGATATCGCAATTGAATTTCTTGCAACTCTCACACATTGTTCTAGTTTTTCTATCTTTTTTCTTGTACATAACTGACATCGGCCTTTTAAAAGTTTCACCTTTGCGCTTCGACATGACTACACCTTACAATGCACACTAGAAGAGTACTGAACAGTTTCCACAGAGTTTCAAACCAACAATGCACGCTAGAATAACTGAAAAACACAAGGCAACCAACATGCATCTCTCAAAATGCAGAGCATTTTATGAGACATGAATTGCTAGTAGGGGTCCAAGTGGACCCCTTAGTTGTAGTTTATTTTTTACAGTTGTATTTATTGAATATTTATGGACTATTTTATGCCAATAAAGCTGATTAAATTTGTAACGCATTACACAAATTTCAAAATTCTAAATTAGATATTTCATCCATAAAAACTAAAACGTTTAACACTGGGATCCAGCTGGACTCCGCACAGCAGTCTGAAGGTTAAAGAAGTTATATATAAATAATGTAATGTTACATAGTGTAATGGGACATGATATTGAAACAAATAAAGAAAAATCTCTTAATGTTTTTCCAAATTCTCCAAATTTCTAATCGCAAGTGTAGAGTTGGGAAAACAAGACAAAATAAAGGAAATAGATTACATTAGATGACAGGGGTTTCTGTTGGAGTTTTACGAGCCTCTCGCACGTCGGTCTAAAAAAGCTTATTGTGCAACCCCATTGGAGAGGGTACTGTTGCTTGTTCCCTGATCAAGCAGCAGTAGCTTGCTTTCAATGTCAGCATCCTTTTCTAGAAGTTCTCTGGTTATAGAAAGAGTAAGTCTCTTTCTTGTAGAAATGGGCAGTCAAAGAGGATGTTTTCTCACCCTGTTTACACATTCTACAGACAGAGGAAAGTTAATTATGTATGCTTCTCACTTCACGATATGACATTTTCCTGCATTAGTTCGTAAAACAGAGCTAATTTTAAACTCGCCAAGTAAACAAGGTTTTGTAACTAATCAGTCATCGGAAAATCATAATGAGCCTTTCAGTTCTCTCTGCGAATTGCAGTGTATTTAATTTTAGCAACTGAAAACCCAATTTGAAAGCAGGCTTTGTTTTCATCCCCTAAGCTACGGCGTAATAATTCAATACTAGGCGTTTATTTGTGTGTGCACGCGTGTGAATGTGTACTCCAATTTACTAGTGGGAAAACAGTTCCTTACTCACACCCAACATTCGTGGAAGCGCCAACGCTATAAACTGCTTTGTCAAGGCGTAAATCAAAGCTTTATTGGCGGTGTCAGCCACCCATGAAATTAATAATATAATTCCTTCTCTTTGCCTAATGCCAGAGCAACCCCTTTTCTTATTACGATGCGTGTTGGGGTTGTCCCCGAGGCGTGTAAGGAGGGGGTGTGTCTTAATGTGGTTTGTTGTTACCTCTTGAAACAAAGACGGGGTAGGGGGTATAACGCGATTATGGGGAGGTTTAGTCGCTTCGGTTGCCTCGTCGCAGGCGCGGGTGTCTTTGTTGAGAATCTAAATACCGTTGCCATCCCCACCACGTCTAGAATGATATGTGTTTTGTAATTATATTTCGCGAGGTCTAAATTATTTCATTTACGGCATGATTCAGACGCGTTAACGGTCTGAGGATTTCATGCGGCCGTATTTTGTGTTTTGAGGATACGGTTTTAAAATAAAACCGTTTATACCGATGTTCTACATTGTGTGTATATGTAATTCAAACCTCAAGAAGAGAGAAATTAATCACATAAGATGCAGTGTACCATAGGGTAGGGGGTATACAGCGCACTGCAGCTAACCGAGAGAGGTTGCGACTCTCACCCCCCTGGAGGAAGGGATAAAGAGAAGGAACCACAGTAGGTTACAGGTCGCAGGCAGACAGGCTACTGAAACGTGCTGAAGTCGTAAAATTTCTGGCTCGAAGACCCGACCCACTATTGGAGTTACAGAAGGGCGTGTACGACCCGTGCAACCAGGCAGCTCTCTTTTATCCACGGGAATACTGTTTCCTTGGAGCAAGCATTCATACCATTGGTTCGCCTCGCCTTACGCTATGAAACCTAAAAGCACTCCTGAAATATGAGAACGAAACGAAATGAATGAGGAAAACATAAACTGTGGTAGATGAGATGCTACGCTAGAATTCGCCTATCGTCCTCCGTGGTGTAGTGGTTACCATGCTAGCCTGTAGTTCCCGGGGTCGCGGGTTCAAACTCGGCGGAGGGCGATGGATTTTTTCGGGCGTAAAAATCCTTAGCATGGCTTCCTTTGAAAGGGAAGTAAAGCTGATAAAGCATAGATTTACAGCACGTAAAAGAACCTCAAGCCTGATAAAGAGGCCTCTGAGCAATATTTCCGGTCTTTGACGCCCAATATAGAATGGGAGAATGGGACGCTAAGAACCACAGCAGTTAAAGAGCATCCATAAATAAAGCTCAATTTAATTTAGAATTCGCCTACCGGCCAGGAAAACTACGAAAAACTCAAGGTCAGATTGGGCGGTCCCGAGAATCGAACCGGGGATCTTTGAATGCGAGCCCCACACTTTAGCGCTAAGTCAACATGCTCGGTTTCCCTGTTCCATTCATACGTTTTCGCCAACAGTGCATCACTCGGCTCTTCTTGGAAAGAGTTACGGAGTCTCGTTCTGTCACTAATCCTCCAAGATCATTAGGAAAAGTAAGTTTCTGAACAGCTTGCTAGATACCTTGAATAAAAATATGGACAATTCTGTTATTTAGGAAATCCAATGCTCTTGTGCTTTACAATTTGTACATTATTACTATATTGACATCAAAGTGTAAGTAATTTATTAATTCATGATCAATGGTTTATGCATATACTGAAAAATGTATGTTATTTCATTGTTGCTATCGGCTAATTCAGTTTTCAATATAGTATTACTCCCCTGAACAGTTTTTAACACTTTTTCTGTAGTTTTTTTTCTTGCTTTTCAATTTCTTAAAACATTTTGAGCGAAATTAAAGAAAGAAAAAAAACATAAAAGTAGCGACTTAAAGCAACAGAACATTGCTCAGATCTGAACATTTCGCACCCATGAGTGAGAACTCCTTTTTGACAAAAGCCAACTAAAGTTCGTACCTCGTATTCCCCAACATATTTAGATATTCAACCACTTTACACATATATTTAATATCTGCTTGAACTTCTAATAAATATGATTTTACAATGGAATATTCATGATGCAGCTCTGTAGCCTTAACTTATGGCAATAATACCAACCAAAATAACCATTGTCCTTGGAGAATTTCCGTCAGAGTAATTAAATCACTTCTTTTCTATAACCTAAAACAATTTTTGAACATTGCACCACATTCTCAGACGCATTTATGTTTCAGCAGAAATTTAATTTTGGAACAGCATAAATATCAACGACTTTTGATTGTTCAATTGCGATTTCTTGTTGGATAACTCAGAATGGAATATCCATCCTTACCAGGCCAAAAGTCGCAGAACTTTAGGAACAAGTTCTCACGTCAGAAGGGAATACAGCCAGAGAATGGGGGGGGGCGACCACATTAATTTTTTAATTTGAACTACTAAAATCTTTAGAGCGTCCTATATATTGAACAAGTTTCATAAAGGTCTAAATTCTAAATGCTTTTGCGTAGGTTGTGTTGCGTAGACCAAGATCATCCTCTCTTCAGAGATCACTGTTGTCAACGTCTTTGAGGAATATAGGTTAATGATCTGTGAAGATTTAGACATTTAGACCGTGGATACGAAGTATCCAAAGAAAATAAATCGCTACTTCTACACGGTAGTACAAGACCAATTATTGACCACCGATGACGTGTGCAATGAACGATTACAATTATTGGGAAGCACCGCATCGCCTAGCCTGCGATCAAAACACCAATCTATTTGTTTCTGAACTTTTCTACACACTGAAAAATCCAATTTAGCGTCAGTATTTAAAAACAATTGCGTGTACTTGTAGTGGTGTGTAAAATCATAAAAAAATAACACATGCTTCAGATAAACAACTTTATGTTATTTATAATTACTTGCGATTGGGTGATAAATATATCGCTTCAATATAGACTACTACTTATTCTTTAATTTGCATATAACGCATTGCAATACATTTATATAGATATGACGTTTGGAACGTTTCTAATCTTATGAGCTCATCTATTTGCCGGCTCGTATTCCAGGTTAGAATGAACAAAGAAGGTATAGCGGAAGAGATAACATTTTAGGTACAGCTGCAATAAGAATTGTATACCAGAGAAACATAACACAAGCGTCTTTCACACATTCAGTTGTTATGAAATGCGACACCTGGCAGTGTTGTTATTTGTCGATAATCCTACAGCGAATGTAGGATCGAGTAGTGCATCTCTGACAATTCGCGGTGCAATGCTTTTTTGTTTGGGTAATATCACATGGCATTGGAAAGTAAATTTCCCACACTACAAGTCTGAGGACTGGTACTAAAACTGAAATGGATATGCACGTAGCAATTGTATCGAGTAATAAGAACAGAAATAGTGCAGTTGGTATTCTAGAATTTCAATTTACTTGCAATACTTGCGAAATGAAGCGATTAGCTGATTTTGAATCATTATTCAGAAATAATTTTTAGTGCATACTCTCTAAAATAGCTGCTTGTCGGACTGTTAACACGCCGTAAAATAGTACTTTAGCAGCGTAATAAACGAAATCCACATGGCAGTATCACATTTTCTTTCATAAGAAAAACATTTCTTACCTTGCACCAGTCTTTAAATGCAATAAATTCCTTCTTATACTGCAGATCCGATTCAACCGAAATTTCTCCGGATTTCACCCACATTTTCACTCACAGGTTTAGAAACAAACGCTCAGGATAAGCATTGCCAACTACATCTGCATCTCATATTGTTACGGTCAACGCTACCTAGAAAGCGTTGGTACGGTTCATAGTGTAGGATTCAGGCGGCTGTGAGAATATGTCAACAAATGACATATGCTTTTTATATTTATACAGTACTTGTATTACATTTATTTAGTTTATTTAATATAATTTAGAGAGATTTTACCAAAAACTATTGTACACACTAGGTATGCAAGAACTTGAGTGCAACTGGCTGCTTAACGTGCATTATTATGAAACTAATACTATTATACTAAATATAACGTGGTGAAATAACCCGTTGTAGTTTAGGAGTACATAAATATAATGTACTCTACAGTAACATAAATTCGAGTAGTAAACGTAATGGAGCACATTGCTGGGGTTTATCAGAAAATCTGATGTGTTACACTCACATGACTTTCTCTACTCTTGTACAAACTATTTTTACAAACGCTTATTCTCCATATGCTTCATGTTAATCGAGATATCGAGATGTCAATCTTGTTGGTAATTTTCTTGTAGATGCAAGGGGAATATGGTAGGTTTTAAGCGATAGTCAAATATTTTAACGCTGGTTGCTATGTGGCGCATTCCATTCTCTTTGCATGTCCAGGACATAAAAAAATGAATAACGAATTTGAGAAAAGTGTAAGTATTGGACAATTTAAGGGAATAACAAGCAATATCTCGAAAACGGTTCACTCAACAAAAGAAATGTATATGACATAAATTGTGTATTTTAACGCGATCTACATTTTTTGTGCAGTAAAATTTTGTCTATCTCTTATGGTTTACCAGTTATGCAAAAGTCGTTCACAATGAAGAACACTTTTGGAGACATTCCCAGAAAATTCGAGATATACATTTCATTTCTCATGGCAATATCCTAAACATATGATATTTTAATCAAAATCGTTAGAGCCATTTTTAAGAAAATTAAAATTTTCGTAAAATGTTCCATGTAAAGGGTAGTCTGGGGTGAGGGGATTTTCTTGAAAACCTTCGTGTCGCATCTCTGGAAGATACTGAACCTAATACCAAGTTTGGTGTTTATCGGACAGTTCGTTTCTGAGTTATGCTGTACACAGACACACACACACACATACACACACACACACGGACATGTTTCCAAAAATTCAGGAGGTCTCAAACATGTATTTCCGGTGAAATCTCGGTATCGAATTTTTGGGGTGGAATGCAATACTTCCCATACTTACTATACGTAGTAGAGAAAGTAAAAAACTTGTGAAGTCTCTTCAAAATTTGACCACAAAGAGTGTAATTACATTTTTATCTATTAAATATCTTATTAGATGGTAAGGACACTGCAACCGCACCCAAACCTTTTCAATAAAGAGGTGTA
The DNA here is from genome assembly GCA_030765065.1 of Deroplatys truncata. NCBI lineage: Eukaryota > Metazoa > Arthropoda > Insecta > Mantodea > Mantidae > Deroplatys > Deroplatys truncata. The sequence continues at coordinate 101,205,470 of CM060980.1, forward strand.
ATGCTATTTATGCATATATACTTAACCTTAAGCCTCGTTTTCTTATTTGTATTTTTCCATTACATTAATGTATTGAAAGCATCTCTTACGATGCTATTTTTACGAACTTATTTTAAAATTTTCCACAGTTTCAGAAAAGCTTGTCAAATTTACGTTTTTAGAAAATAAATTCGTTTTATGAAAAGTATGTTACATTTTTGGAATATTAAAAATTTTAGGAATTATTTTATGTCTGTAGTATAAAACCCTTTTAGTGCAATGGTAGTAAGCTAATGAAAAATCCAAATGAATAAATGGATTCGCTTCCTTATAAATTCATTAACTAAATCATCATCGCAGGGGTAGACAGTCCTACCTGTTCCGTCTACAGCGTTAGGCCTATCTTTTCCTTGGGCTCCCATTCAACCTAGTTAGCGTTCAGTTGCCTTTATACATTTCTTTTTTCTCGCTTAGACTACTTGTACTTAATTCTTCTCGTGTATATTCATTTCGTACCTGGTCTATTTTCGTACACCTTTTACCCTAAATAAACTAGAATTTTCTCCATGTTTTCCAAATTTAATACATGGGGAGTACTTTGGAATAAATATAAAAAATAAAAGTTAATACTGAAATAACCTAAAGACAAATGTTTTAAATCAGCAAAAGCTTAATGCGATTCTTTTAACAACTAGTATAGCTTTCACCTATGATTTATGCTTTTGATTCTTCAAATTTTACATATGTATCAGCTTAGAGTGTTTTAGTTTTAATCTCTTACGCATATTGATGGCAAACTGAGAGTTACTAAGTTGTAGCATATTAAAAATAATCAAGAAGAGCACTTAGCAAAACATTTAAATCATAAAATTTTAATTCAGCATTTAATTTTACTAGAGCGATTTTTATGGAGAACCGCTAATAAATGTTTTTCTTTGTCGTGTTTCCTTTACTTTTCCGTTCAAAATAAATATTCTTAGAGTCGTTTTTGAAAAAAGTTTAAAAAAATAATGAAACCTTTTCTATGTAAAGGTTTAGTTTGCGGTAGAGGGGTTTCCCTTGAAATCTTTGTATCGCATCTTGAAAAGATACTAAACTCAAATAACAAGTTTAATGTTTATCCTGTGTTTCGTTTTTTAGTTATGTTGTTCAGACATACACACATTTTCGAACGTTTGTTTATAAAATGTTTTTCTTTATTCACTGTATCACAAGGCGGTGAAATCTCGATTTCAAATTTTTGGGTGGAATACAATATACTCCTCTGCTATAGGTGTGTGCTAGAGAAAGTAAAAAAAAATCTGATGTGTGTTACACTCACATGGCTTTTTCTACTCTTGTACAATCTATTTTTACAAACGCCTATTCTCCATATGCTTCATGTTAATCGAGATATCGAGATGTCAATCTTATTGGTAATTTTCTTGTAGATGCAAGGGGAACATGGTAGGTTATAAGCGATAGTCAAATATTTTAAGATCTGGTTACTATGTGGCGCATTTCATTCTCTTTGCATGTCCAGGACATAAAAAAATCTGATGTGTTACACTCACATGACTTTCTCTACTCTTGTACAATCTATTTTTACAAACGCCTATTCTCCATATGCTTCATGTTAATCGAGATATCGAGATGTCAACCTTATTGGTAATTTTCTTGTGGATGCAAGGGAAACATGGTAGCTTTTAAGCGATAGTCAAATATTTTAACGCTGGTTGCTATGTGGCGAATTCCATTCTCTTTGCATGTCCAGGACATAAAAAATGAATAACGAATTTGAGAAGAAGTATAAGTATTGAAAAATTTAAGGAAATAACAAGCAATATCTCGAAAACGGTTCACTCAACAAAAGAAATGTATATGACATAAGCTGTGTATTTTAAAGCGATCTACATTTTTTGTGTAGTAAAATTTTGTCTATCTCTTATGGTTTACCAGTTATGCAAAAGTCGTTCACAATGAAGAATACTTTTGGAGACATTCCCAGAAACTTCTTGATATACATTTCATTTCTCATGACATTATCTTAAACATATGATATTTTAATCAAAATCGTTAGAGCCATTTTTGAGAAAATTAAAATTTTCGAAAAATCTTCCATGTAAAGGGTAGTCTGGGGTGGGGGGATTTTCTTGAAAACCTTCGTGTCGCATCTCTGGAAGATACTGAACCTAAATACCAAGTTTGGTGTTTATCCGACTGTTCGTTTTTGAGTTATGCTGTTCACAGACACACAGACACACACACAGACACACACACACACACACACACACACACAGACACACACACGGACATGTTTCCAAAAATGCTTTTTTTGGATTCAGGAGGTCTCAAAACATGTATTTCTGGTGAAATCTCGGTATCGAAGTTTTGGGTGGAATGCAATACTTCCCCTACTTACTGTACGTAGTAGAGAAAGTAAAAATGAATAACGAATCGAGAAAAAGTATAAGTATTGAAATATTTAAGGAAATAACAAGCAATATCTCGAAAACGGTTCACTCAACAAAAGAAATGTATATGACATAAGTTGTGTATTTTAACGCGATCTACATTTTTTGTGTAGTAAAATTCTGTCTATCTCTTACGGTTTACCAGTTATGCAAAAGTCGTTCACAATGAAGAATACTTTTGGAGACATTCCCAGAAACTTCGAGATATACATTTCATTTCTCATGACATTATCTTAAACATATGATATTTTCATCAAAATCGTTAGAGCCATTTTTGAGAAAATTAAAATTTTCGAAAAATGTTCCATGTAAAGGGTAGTCTGGATTGGGGGGATTTTCTTGAAAACCTTCGTGTCGCATCTCTGGAAGATACTGAACCTAAATACCAAGTTTGGTGTTTATCCGACTGTTCGTTTTTGAGGTATGCTGTTCACAGACACACACACACACACACACACACACACACGGACATGTTTCCAAAAATGCTTTTTTTGGATTCAGTGGGTCTCAAAACATGTATTTCCGGTGAAATCTCGGTATCGAATTTTTGGGTGAAATGCAATACTTCCCCTACTTACTATACGTAGTAGAGAAAGTAAAAAGTGTTAATTTTTATTTTGTTTTAAAGACTGAATCACGACCAAGTTCGCACTCTCATTCATACTTCTCAAGGAAGGATAATGAATAATCCTGTCTCAGGAAAGTTTCCCAGCCTCCGGCCGGAAATCGAATCCGGGACCTCTAGTTTTGAAGTTTAGCATGCAGCACTGCGGATAGAAAGTACACTTCTTTGACTTATACGGCCTACAATTATTCTTGCTGCAGACATACTTTTTTTCGTTTATAAATTCCACAGCTTGCTTTTCAAAGAATAAACCTGTTTTCCCAGGAAACGGTATGTAACGCGCATATTAAGCCACGGTTACTGTATGAAACATCAGCTGTGATGGAGAAAAAAAAAGTACGTTAGACACGATAATACTAAAGTAGAAGTTCTGCATGACCAGTTAAGCTTTTTTATTTTTCTGTTGAGGCGGACGGAGAAGTAGAAGATGTCATTCCGAATGATTTATTACGGGGGTCGATATGTCAGATGCAGGTAAGAGATCCATAGCTTGCACAAATATACAAACACACAGAGAAACGTGTGCAGTCCTCAATACCCGGCCAGATGTACCGCTTTCTATTGAGAAATAAGGAGGGGTCAGTTTATACAGCTGCGGATAACTTACGTCTTTTCCATTCGTTGCAAAATATCTGCCTAAAAAATCTCATGTTACATTCACATGACTTTCTCTATCCTCTGTCGCTTATGTACAACTTATTCCTGCAAAGTTAATTTTCTTATCGACTTCGTTTTAATTGAGATAAACCTTTCCGGAAATAGCTGCATTACACATATCGTTGTAGATGCCAAGGGAATGGTCAAATTTTATAGAACTGTGCGCTATACTCTGGCCATAAACTTCTTTCCATGGCATCGCGAAAAACGCCTGAAAATGGACAGAACTTTGAAAGATTGGCTATTGTACAACTCGAACCATTAATTACGAATATCTGGGAAATGGCTGATGCCACAGAAAAGTTATTTGGAATATTGTATGTTTTAAAGACATCTGCATTATTTCTGCTGTACGCTTTCATCTATCGCTTAACGTTTAACTGTTATACAAGATTATACAAAATTCCTTCGGAATGAAGAGGACTTCACAGGCTATTCCCAGAAAATTTAAGATATACAATTTGTTTGCCACGAACCTATCTGTAATATATGTTATTTTAATCAAAATCGTTAGTAATTTTTTTAAAAAATAAAAATTTTCAAATACTGTTGCATGTAAAGGATAAATAGAGACGGGGGAATTTTATTTAACTCTTTGTGTCGCACCCTTGGAAGGTATTTCTTAAGTATCAAGTTTGATTATCCACTTCTCGGTGTTTAGTTATACCGTTCACAGGCACAGGCACGCGCACAGACACACAGACATGCGCACACACGGACCTCTTCCTAAAAATGCATGTTTTGCATTCAGGGTGTCTCAAAAGATATATTTCTGGTGAAATCTCAGTATTGAATCTTTGGGTGGAATGAAATACCTTCTCTACGTATACGTTGTTAGTTTGCATTCCCCTGAGTGAAAATATGTTGATGTGTCAGTTAATGGAACATATTCGAGTTACAGTGAATCTTCTTTTTTCAACAGGATCTCATTTACTTATATAAATATTTTGTTGTAATTCTTGCAACTTGCAGGTAGTCATTTCCGTATCATTACCACTTCCTTCAACTTTCAAGTTACAATACAGGTTTGAATCTTTATTTTTCTTTTGCATTTGGAATTGAACATTTTAGCACAGAAGTTTAATGAGGTTTGAAATCAGCTATACCGGCTTGATTTTTAAATCGAAGGACTGAAACAATTAGCATTAAAGAAACCATCCTACTGTACCGAGAACAGTAATCAATCATTACAGAATATAATTGCAGAGCTCTTGGACCTATGTATCCACCACAGGAGTTGCAGAAAGCCAATCCAATCGACCATAAAATATATATTTGCTGAAGCATTCTATAACGAATATTTCTATACCTTCCTAGTTCCAGATCAACGCTACTATTGCTTTTTAACTTTTCTCCAGCTCATTTGCATTGGCGCAACAGTTAACATAATACGAGGGTTAGGCACAACAGTGTTACGAATAGCATTGTGAGCTGCAGAGGAACGCATGTTTTTGCAAAAGAACCGATGTTTTTGTCAAAGATTCGGTTTCCATAGGTCCAGAAATCCAGGTCGGCTAAGAAACCTGGTCTATACCTTTTGAAATAGGAATGACTATGCAAGATGGTTCAGGCGGTTACGTGTGGGACTCGCACTTGGGAGGTTACAGTTCAATTTGACAGCGTTTTTCTTTTTGTTGTTGTTTGTTTTGTGGTTTCCTTCAGTTGCTTGTTAAGCATCGAATTGGATATGCAGTACCACGAGCCAAAATTCCAGCTACTGAACAAAAGACATTGAAATAAAAATAGATGGTACAATAAGGCGACTACGCAACTAATGTCATCTGTTTGGCATTCACGACTCAGTTTGGCATACACGAACCTACAGTAGCATCACGATATGACCAAAAAGTTAAAACGCCGTTACTGTTTAGTAGAGAATGAATCTAAGATTTCAGTAGTTCATTAAAATATCATTTTTTTCTTTTCTATCAAGGGAAGTGATACTTGGTGAGTTTTTGCAATACACAGGATTTTTTGGTTCTTTTTTTTAAGCTATGTCAGCTACCACGTTAACTTTTAAAGCATTTTTATTCGCTTTTATTTTATGGATTTTCGTAAACTTTATTTCAAAACGACAGAGTGGCAGCTCATATTAGCATATAAGAATTTCTAACATTTTTATTACCATTACTTTTTTCCTGCATCTTTTTGCAATGTTCCTTTTGAAATGTTCCAGTTCTCTTTCCGCAAAGGGAAGTGAAAACAATGATAGGAAGGGAAATTTTTTATTCCTCTTTTCCCTGTGACGTCCACTTGTACCCCTTTGATCTAGCTGGTGTCCCTGTAAGTTTTCATTTGTCGATTATTAGCCCCCTACCCCCTTTTTTTCCTCGTGCTGTTCACTAGTAAACCCCCTCACTCTCGGCGTCTCGCTGAAGGCTACGATTGAACAACACATTTTACTTCAACCATCCCCCCTCCTCCCTTTTCGTACACACCCCCTAACCCTTTCTCTGTTTCAGCAGCAACTATGTACATCCATTTGGAATAGCACCCAGAAAAGAGAAGAGAACCACGCGTGTGTGTCAACATTTTTTTTCTTTCTTTTGTTTCCCCTCTTTATTCCCACCAAGCACTTCTTGCTTTGTCTTCTGCCGTTTTTTCCGCAACCAAGTCGTCTCCTTTGCATTGCAGATATAGTCCCTGACCCTTTAAAATGAGTTGTGTAGCATCTAGCCTCATAAAAGTTCTGTCCAGCGAGTCGTTAAGATTCTAGAACGAGTATTAGAATGGGATTAAATTGGTTTCGGAATTGGGGCGTTCCATGAACGGTGCTGCGTTTCTTTTATGTAGCTATATGTGCTGAAGAGGCGGTATGGAAAACTGCGTTCAGGTCTTTGTGATTCAGATGTATGCCATAGGTAGCCGCTTTTCTTTTATACAGGGCGTTCCCGTACTCATATAACAAAGAATAAGCGTTAAATGATGTAGCTGCGATGAATTGCTTTCGGCAGCCGTGTGGCGCAAAGGTTATTGAAATCGGAAGATTGCGATGCGGGAACTTTTAATTAAAACATTGCTTTGAATGAGGACTGTCTTGCTATTGTTGAGGATATTTTGATAATTAAGATTCCAATTAAGTTCTAACAGTAGTAGTCATTACTTTACATTTGCATTACAACGTCTAAGAATTTTAACATTTTTATATTATTAATTTTAACCATTGAAGAATGAAACGAATTGCCTGTGGCAGCCTTTCAGGGCTGTCCTCTGTACGTGAGGAAATTTAGGAAAAATCTCAATATAATAAATATTGGATAATTAATTATAAACCTTACTTACATGTGTATATGAAATTTTATAAACTTGTTGTGAATACTAATACTAAATTTATTGACTATACTGACTGAATAGGTAATTAATGAATGTAAATAGAAAATCAATTAATGATTTCAAAACTTTTAGCTGTTATGTTACGTGGTGGCTGCAATAATATGATTGTTGATAGAAAGTTATGAACATTATTGTTTATTGTATTAATATTGTTTGTGCAATTACTCGTATTCTGTGTAATATTATTTTGTATATTTAATTCTGTCACCGGATAACACCCATTTGCAGTGAATAAGTACATAAATATTATTTATGCCTACTAAATATACCTACTGAGGAATGTATCTCTGTCTTTAGCGATTTTATTGCAATCTCTGCTATCGACAGATTTGTAATTAAATATTATTTTGGAATATAATGTCCAACAATCTTTGAATTTCTTTGCTTCTCTTGTTGCTTGCATCCTTTCACCGATCATGATAACTATTATCTCAGATAAATATTTATTTTAATTATTATAAAACTATCATAACTAGGTAAAATTGCATCTATGTACTAATTTTGAAATTTTTAACATAATTTCGGAAGTACTAATACATTTTATTTAATAACCTTCCTGTTTCCTTGATCCTTTTATAAGATGATAATCAAAATGATACATTTGGCAGATCTTACATGCGTCTAGCACATTTCTGTCATAGGTGATACCAAATCTGCTACCTAACCCGTGATCGATCACTTATTTGGTGTTTAAGGATGAGAAGTTTGCTAGCAGTAAAGGAGTGCACCTGTAAAATAGTTTTTTCCTCATCTTCATTAAAAAGTCAGATGAACGACTTTCGTTAGTCATTGACTGCAATGGTGTCTGTGATGACAACTATAGGGCGTTCTGAACAAGCTGGACGTTTGTAGTTAGTGTTACGTCTCCAGCATAGAACAGTGCGACAGCACTTCGAACACATTATTCATTACGTTTTGCTAAAATGTTCTCCAAAGTTTGATATGATTTTGAAAAGCTTCAGGTAAAAGTATATCGAAAGCAATGAAGCACGGGCTGCAATAGACCCTGATTCAGTCTGTTCATTTGAGTTATATTTTCCATGCCTCTTCATTTCAGAATTAATATCAAAATTTATTTTTGTTTGAACCGAGCTTCCAAATACAAATCGACACGGCATAACCTTTCATTTTTCAGTGCAATTTTGTGCAATAAAACGAACACTTGTATAAACTATTTTTATAGAAAGATGACCTCCGGGTGCGATCGGTATGTGGCATTATTTTCGAGGAACAATCCCCAAAAGCAAATTGCGTTTTATTTTGTCAGTGTTCAAGAGAGATTTTTAACCTATAGAGAGAAACCACGCCTAGTTTTCATGCTTCTATAACTGCAATAGTGCAATCTTCCTGTTTGTGTTCTGTCAACAAGGGACATACATTTTTGACGGCAGAGGTTCTGACGGCGCCTAAAGCTATCTGCAGGCTGCCTTTCTCAGGACAAGAGAAACTACAGGGGTGATTTCATCATGTCACTTGTCTATCCCAGAACTGAACCCGTTCCCATATTTGACAAACACACATATTTGCTGAGTCACGGCAATGGCGTGAGAGAGTTTGCCTACCCTGTATACACTGTAGTACATAGGTAAATTGCGTCTTCGTTCAGTATAGGTAATACAAATTGAAAAACTAGGTCGTATAAACATAGTAGCAAGCACGCTTTTCAATTATTCACGCATTGATTTCAGTGAAGAAAAATCACTCATAATGACTTATTTTGGTAATAAACTGGATCATTCATAACATACACAATGTTCCGAAATGTAAAGGGGGCAGTCCAAATTTTAAGCTTAAGCTTCTACAAAGGAAATATTTTAAACTTCAGATTATTTTATCCTCTCGATCGTTTTCACTGCTCCGTTCTCGTTTTGGCTTTAAGAATAAGTTTTTATGCAATAATAGCAATTATTACTAAGCAGTTTCATCCGGAAACCTACCTATGACATTACTCTTACAAAAACACGAGATATAAGGAACTTAGGGGCAAAAATTGGATTTGGAGGCAGGTACAGACCTCGGTTTGTTTGTGCTGTTATATTTTGGCTAAAGAACGCTTGAATTTTTAAATTTTATCTGAATTCAAAGAGGTAAAAGGATACAATGAGTTATGAAGACTGATTATTTCCGATAATATAATTCTGCTGATAGTTGTCCAACTTTACTTTCTCCCCATCTCTCATTCCTTGCGTTCCTAAAATACCAGAAATCTCTGTATAGCTGGAGTATGAATTTTAACCTTTATGCATCAGCAATGAATGTAATTCTTTTAAAAGACTAAAACGATCTTATTAGATACTTAATGATTTATCAAATGGAACCATCATTTCCTTCTATCACTTCTCTCGGCGTAAAACCACAATTCGCAGACATGTTGAGGAAATTCTGCAGTGCAATGTCATTCTCAAATCACTTGCAGAACATTTAAACTAGGTTTTTAGTTTGAAATCAAGTTTCAGTGAATGAAGTAAACCTTTGTATGCGCTTTTAGTTGCATGCAACAAAAAGGCAATTTTTATTTTTGTTTACGAAATGCATTTTTTTCTGTATTTAAAAGATTAAAAAAAATGATTTGTAAGATTCTAGAGGTAAAAAAATATTTTACAACATTTTTGCTATTAACTAAGGTGTGGTAACTTAATAAGTCAGAATATGGCAATATATACAAATCAGAAAGTAAAAACGACTGACTTTCTTGGCGTTATAACTTGTCTCTGCAGTTGAGGAAAAGTGAATTTCGTCTTTTTATCTTCCTCTTTGACTAATAAAGCCTTTTATTTCATAGTTAATAACGGGAAATTGAGCGAATTCGTACTTTATCTCAAGTTTCAATAACCACAAGTTATTGAAACTAGAAGATATTTGCGTGGCTTGTTTGTAAATCAGACAGCTAACAACATAGAAATGGATTCTCGGAAAAACGGCCTAAACACCAATTTCTTAAAAAATATTGAGTTATATTTGTGGACGCTCTTTGACTACTATGGTTTTTAGCGTCCCATCTACACGGCGTGAAAGATTGAAAATTTTGCTCAGAGGCCTCTTTATCAGGCTTGAGGTTCTTTTACGTGCCGTGAATCTTACGACATGGGACCACCGGCTTTACAACCTTCTGAAGGAAGCCATGCTAAGGATTTTTGCGCCCGAAAAAATCCATCACCCTCTGCCAGGTTTGAACCCGCGACCTCGGGAACCAGAGACTAGTATGGTACCACCCCTAGATATCGGAGATCGACAGGAGGCCGTGCAGTTTATGTAACTGGTAAGATGACTGTATTATCATATTATTCTTGTGAATGCTGGAATCTACGGGCGATTTGTTTTATTGACATTTTCAAAGGTTGACTTTTCTCTGTTGTGATAAAATGATGGTTAGCCCGTCTCTACGAACAGCCATTAAAATGCTTAAGCGGACTATCTCATTAGGATTATACCTTAGAACTCTGCAAGTGCTTGTTTGGATATCAGACTCGATGTATCTGAACCGACCTAGTGTAGAAACATCCACCGCTGCCCGCTTTATATGCGGGAACCACGTCATTAAGCCAACATTATGTGACTGTGACTGTACAACCCAGAGTGTCATGATAACAAAGCCTGTCTCCCTGCCTCAGTCGCTAAACAAATACTACATAAACGTGTGAAGCTTTTGATTTAAATGGATCAAATGTAACACACAACAGTTTGGTTCCCCCTCAACGTGTGTTTTATACAGAATCGTATAAAAGCGAGGAAGGTCCATGTGTGTTGGAGGTGGGGGTGTTTTCCCTTCTGTTTCCTCTTCTCTTCCTCCCTTACGCGTCTAACACGATCCCCGGATGGAACGCGACAATTTTGCACTTACTGCGCCTATACTTGTCGTGTCGTTTGTGATCTTTACGTCGGAAAAAGAGCTGCAAAACCATGGAAGAGAGGTTAGTAGGGGACAATTGTCATTTCAATGGTGCTTCCATTTGGAAAAGTATTGTGTGACAAGCCTAGGGGAGAAAATAGTTTGGGGAGAACGTTTCCTTTTTTTATTTATGTGTGAAAAAGAACACAGAGATCAAACAGGCTGACCCTACAATACTTGTGACTGTCTGACTGTTTGGATTCGATTCAATTGATTGCGTTTGTTGTGTGGTAGAGGTGTTGCTGCCGTAGGTATTTGGTTCAGGGGGGGGAGTGTCCCTAGTGCATTCTTAGTGGCTACTGCAAGCTATTCAGCGGTGGAGGTCTTTGACGACTTGGAAGAAATTTATGTACCAACGGGATAGAGTGTGTCTCCGTTTGGGCGCGTGGTTTTCACTGCATCCGCTTAAGGTAGATAAACTTCGCTTTAAACATGCGGCACGTATTCGTGATCCTATTTTTCTTCTTTCGTAGAAGCATACGAGGACGATTTATTACTAGGTAGTTCAGGTAATCAACAATTTGTCTTATAGAAACCAATCGTCTTCTTTCGGAATGCCTTTCGTATAAGTGAGGAAGCATAAAATTAAGACGGAAATCTAATACGGAAAATGTATAACTCATATGCATTTTCTGTATTAGACTTATGCAATTTGTTTGCAATAAAGGTTTAAAATTGTTTAATTTTAACTCATATGCAATTCGTATACAATAACATTTTTCCATTGAATAAGCAATTTTCCATATATTCCATGCTATTTTCTTATCTTTTCCCACGCTGATGTGCGTCATCTGGTGAGACTTTGAAATTCTCTCCTTCCCTTTGCTCTGAATTGTTTCTGCCTGTTGCACGAAACCATATTATTTAATTTCAAATCATTTATAGGAAAAAATTCTTGTGTGTTACACTCACATGACTTTCTCTACTCTTGTGCAAACTATTTTTACAAACGCTTATTCTTCATCTACTTCATGTTAATCCAGATAAACATTTGCAGAAACTAAAATCTTATTGCTAATTTTCTTGTAGGTGCAAGGAGAATATGGTAGGCTTTAAGAGTCAAATCTTTTAAGAGCTGGTTGCTGTGTGGAGCATTCCTTCCTCATTGCATGTCCAGAACATAAAAAGCAAAGAAACAAAAAAAACAAAAACAAAAAACAATAACGAATTCCCATTTGAGAAAAAGTATAAGTATTGGAAAATTCAAACAAATAACAAGGAGTATCTTGGAAATGGTTCACTCGACAAAAAAAAAATGTATATTACATAAATTGTGTGTTTTAACGATTCAACATTTTTGGCAATCTCTTATGTTTACCAGTTATAGCTTATTCAGAAGAGCACTTTTGGGGACATTCCCAGATAATTCAAGATATACGTTTTATTTGTCATGAAAATATCTTAAATATATAATTTTTAATCAAAATTGTTAGAGGCATTTTTGAGAATATCAAAATTTTCGAAAACTGTTCCATGTAGTCTGGGGTGGGGAGATTTTATTGAAAATCTTCGTGTCTCATCTATGAAAGATACTGAAAATAAATACCAAGTTTGGTGTTTATCCGACTTTTCGTTTTTGAGTTATGCTTCACACAGACACACACACGGACCTTTTTCTAAAAATGTTGTGTTTTCTATTCAGGAGCTCTCAAAACATGTATTTCCGGTTAAATCTCGATATCAAATTTTTGGGTAGAATGCAATACCTCCCCTACTTACTATACGTAGTAGAGAAATTAAAAAGGTATTGTGTATAAAGTGCGAGATGGATGGAAGATTCAGGTTTTATTTAAGGTGTAGTATATAATGTATATTATGTATAAAATATATAGTGTGTAATTTATATTTATAATGGGTAGGGAAAGTCGCGTGATTTCCTCACATTTAGGGATACTATTTTAGTACCTGCACATTCTTCTCTTTTAGCTCCTTCAAGCTGCGAACTATTTCTTATCGCTTGTTCTGTTTCCTTTTGTAACTTATTCTCTACCCTTAATCATTCTCTTTCTCTTCTGTGTTGAATGCCGTGGTTAGTTAATTCTTCTTCCTTTCACGGTTTAGGTTGAACTTATTCCATATTTTATATCCGGTGCGTATATACCTTAATGCCTTTTCTGATATGAATTGATATTTAGAATATGTAACATGTAGTTTTTTATTTTTGCTCTGTGGGTTTATTTGCTATTAGATAATTTTGCTGACACATATTACATATCTATCGAATATAACTTTAAAAATACCATAGCTTCTTCTTAATATATTCCATGGAAAAGATTGCTTTGTTTTTAATAACTTATATTTCACAAAATATTTTCCTATGTTTGCGTACTTTTTTTTCCTTCTCGCACCACTAATCTTTCTCTACTCGCACCACTATATTCTTATTTTTTTCTTTAACTGATTACCCTCCTCTTTGTAGAACTTACACCTCCAAGGATTTACAAGCCAACGCCTTGGGTCATAGCCTGTCGAAGAGAAAGCAAACTCTAGATCATAGCATATCCAGGATGGGCGATCAGCCCAATGCAATGGCGGTGAAAAAGAAGGAAATTAAATGTAGGATGAAAGGGATGATACGAAAATTCGCGAATCAAATTATCCAATCCAACATTCGCCTAGAGACCGCGGAAAACTGTGAAAAAATCTTCGGTCAGACTGGTAGGCCCTGAAGGTTAAATCCGGGCCACAGGCATTCCACCTCAGCCATCCCGTTCAGCGTCACTCTTGTTCTCATTTTTGTTGAATTTCAGCAGGTATTCTCTCTCTCTCTTTCTAACACACACACACACACACACACACACACACACACACACACAGCGTGTAAGTTGTCATCGGTGCAGAACCCACTCCTCATTCAGCCATGGCTCATTTTGTAGTACCTTACTACCTACATCCTCCTAAACCAAGCTAGCCCTACATGGGCTGATTGCTCCAATCTTTTCACTTCCCTTCTTCTGGCCTATTTAAAACACACTTCTTGCCCAACTCGCGGACAATTTCTGCACTGCTTTGCAGTACACATCTATAATGTAAAACACAAACCTACAAAACAGAAAAGTGTTGGTCCTTCGTTAGGTAGAAACGTCAGCTGATAACGCATCGTCTGCAAGCATTTTTTATGCTTATAAATATATCTGGGAAGTCCATTTTAGAATCCAGATTGTTCCATTTTCTTTTCTTGAGTACTACCACATCTCTAAAATACTGAAAGCTTTTCTTTTTTTTTTAACGTCCGACATAAAAGCCATTCACAGGCACTAATCAGAGGCTGACATGAAACTGAAATTTCAGCAACTGTGTAAATGCCATGTAATAACTCTCTAAGACTAATAATCGACCTGAGGATCAAATGATAGCAATTGGAACATACGGAAGCAGTCGCAAGTCTTGCGTCACAAATGTCTCCGATTGTGGCTGGGCTGGGATTACGTCACGATTCTTTTTGCTGGGGGATAAACCATACGCTGGGATTCGGAAAGGCATTGCCTGAGAAGAAAATTATACACTTGCAGCTCGGCACAAAATAGACGAAACGTACAAAAGTTCCCGCCTCTTTAAGATTGTGAAATTATACTCCGTGTAAAATGTTCCAGGGAGCAATTTCTTATCTCTCGTTCTGATCTTTCACTCACAAACAGTACAAAAGGCCAAAACAAAAGCTCGAAACGGATTCCTCCAGCTCTGAACATGAAATCGTCCTCCTCCGGTAAAATGTAGTCACGTCATTAGTACCAACCTGCTGTTATGTACGGAAGATGATTGCAATGTAACACAGGATAGTTAAACGAACCTTGAAAAGCGTGTCATACATTATGTAACGAAATAAAGCTCAGTGGCACCAAAATTTAATGGAGGAGCCACTCTGGTATGGAAGTTCAAAGCCCTAGAGTTAGTTTTACGTATTTGGTACACATACTTTCTTGTACATAGTACCTTCAAAATGCGCCTGATGACAGAATGAGACCCTGGCACATAGCTTTAAAGTTCACGGCCGCACGTGCACTTGTAAATTTTGCACCAGGTTGTAAGCGTGCACACAGTATGGATTCCAGGTTCGTTTTTTGGTGGAAATAATGCACCACTAATCAAGCGTAACTAAAAGGTTTCTAATTTTAAAGGGAAGCTTTAAAGGATCTCAATAGTGCGCATGTAATTCGCATTTTATTTCGAGGGCCTGGAAATGTTACTTTATGGAGTAGTCTAATTAGAGCAAAGGTCGAAGAATGAACAAACTACAATCAGGAATCTTACCCTGTTGCGCTGATAGACGCTAAGAACTTCTTCTTTCTAAGTCTTCTTCTTTAACTGATTTCCTCAATGACTTGGGTCAGTAACCTGCCGAGGAGCAAGCAAACTCTGGATCATAACATATCCAGGATGGGCTGATCATTCTTGAAGAACAAGGAAATGAAATGTAGTGATGAAGGGGATATGAAAATATGCGGATCAAATTATTCAACCCAGTATTCGCCTGGCGATCGAGGGAAAGCACGAAAAAACCTTCGGTAAGATTGGTCGGTCCCGGGGGTAGGAACACGGACCCGAGTATAAGAGCATATCCTTCCAGAACATATTAAAATAAAGAAATCCAATTATGGGTATACCTCAATTTTCCATCTTTTTTGTGTTGTGGCCTCACACAAACTTCTCTAGCCACTATAATTTATTTCTATATCTATGCAACAAGCTATTTCTAAAAATTACGTTTTTCTACTTCTAGGTAATAAATTAATGTTTTTCGAAATAGCTTCAATATACAATTCGTTGTAGCTACTAGAAGTACACAGGACGTCAGTACGACAGGCAAATATTTAAAAAGAAGGTCGCTATATTGAATGCTCTTTGCATGACCTGATGAGAAACAAACGAAGAGACATGGCATTTCAAAAGCACGTAGCTTGAAATACCGAAAATTCAGATTCACAACAGTAAATATCTCGTAAACTGCTGAAACCAGAAAAAATATGTTTAAAACCAACTGTGCGATATATGTTAATAAGTTCTACATGTTTTCTAAAACAAGATTTTGTCTCAAATTTTTTCAGTTACATTTAATCAGAATAAAGGCTATTCTCATACCAGTGTATCAAAGATACGATATTTTAATAAACGATTTAGAGGCATGTTTGAGTAAATCAAAGATAATGAAACATTTCCATGGGGAATTTTGGTGGAGATATTTTCTTGGAAATGTTCATGACGCATCCTTGATGAACGTGGATAGAAATCAAACGTTTTAGAGTTATACTGTTTACACACACACATCCAGAAAATTCTTCTTTTGAGTTCAGGGGATCTGAAAACGTATTTCTGTTGACTCTCGAATTTTTGGGTGGAATACATACGTAGATAACGAAGTAATAATCTTAAACATTGTACATTTATAGGAGACTCTCGATATACTGTGCACTTAATTTTATACCAATTTGAACCAAAATGGAAATGTGTGAACAACTGATCTTCAAGATCCTATATATATAAAAATTCAACTTCATACATGCAGTAGTTCACTTAAAGATTTCGTATAATTTTCAAATTTTTCAACCAAATTTGAAATTGCCCCCAATATATTCTTCAAAATAAGATCTCAAGTGTATTAGTGTCAAGTTATTTCGTGCACACAGACGGACATATGGATACATAAAGCGATGCCGATGCTTTGATGTTAAGTACGCAGTGTATATTTCTGTTTACATTCCGTATGTACTTTACTATAAGATCAAGATGTGCTGGGAAATGTAGTCTACTGTCAGACAGAGTTGCCAAGTGTTATTAGAACCCCGCAAGATGGCCTTTCAATATCCGCAATTTTGCAAGTAAAATCTCCAGATTTTAACATGTCGATAGTATTATCACTTGGCGTCTAAACTAAGACCCTTCCCTCTAGCCATTGCAGAGGATTGCAGTGGCATTTACTCAAAACATATATGCAATCAGCGCTGCCTTCGATTTTGTAAAGCAGAAATTTGATCCTCTATACAAGATCATTACCTAACGTTGCCAGATTATTTTAACTTGATTGTCCAAGTTTATTAGTATTACCACCATTATGTGCTACAACTACTATGAGTATTTTATTACACTAATTAGTTTAAAAGCTCCCAGAATTTCCTCTAGGCGTGATGAAATATTTTTCCCGTAAGGTTAATAGCTGAAACTTCTAAATCTAGCGGGAAAGCTACTAAACTGGCAACTCTGACTACAGGCCCGCTGCAGGAGGTCATAGCAGTGGAAGCGCTGCCGGTCTAGCAGCTTCAGGTGGTGTGATAAGGCGCACGCTGGTTCGCATTTTTACCCCCTCAGAGAGGGCGTGTATGCTGACACAGACGTCTCTACACTGTCGCTTGTAGGAGTTTGGTAGCGTGCACACAAAAGTCCTCATTGACAAAGCCCTCCTCACTTTCCTGAAAACTAAACAATAGGGCAAAGTGTTATGGAAGTGAAATTAGTGCATTGAGGGAAAGGCATGGTGGAAGTTTTAAGAAAAAAACAAGAAAGGAAATATATATATATATATATATATATATATATATATATATATATTTATATTTATTTATTTGAAAGGCTTAGTGTTCCCTGGTGTTCAAACCAGGAACTTCTGAATGAGAGCCACAAGTGTATCGCGTTTTCCATCTCGTTGGCTCTCTAGTGTAACTAATGAAGGGCTGGAGATCGAACACGGAACCCCAGCATACTAAGTGCTACATCACTAAGGTATTATTGATGCTGTGTTCCTGGATGGCATTAATTTTTTTTATATTATATGTTAACAATTCTTTACCAAACGTTTTGGTAGTCTGACCTGTGTAGATTAGAAAGAAGAAAATACCGGCGAGATTACGGTAATGCAACACCTTGAGCGAAATGTGTGACGTATTTGCAAGGGCGTCAGTCCTAGTCGCTGATGTAGAAGTCACGTATTCCATTCCTGCAGGGGTCAAGTTGCCTGAAAGAGATTTTATCCAACGTGGCTTACATCAGGTCAGTTAGCTTTAGCTTCACCTCCTTTCCGGACTGCCACAGGATGAAGAGCGTTATTAGGTATCTGCAATCTTCTAAGGATCACGTTAGATGGGAATAGTTAATAAAAACTTAGGCATGTTTAACTTGGTATTTAACAACCTACGTCAGAATTTTAAAGCTTGGGAAAATTTTAAAAGAAATGGTATAGTATGTTTTTTAAATATGAGATCAGCTAATAATGAACACACCTGCTATTATGAGGCGAATTTTGCTGGGTTCTTAAAATTCGCGCTGTTATAGTCTTTATTTCTTAATTTAGACTGCTGCATAATAGTTAATATTATGAACAGACTGGTACAACTGCAGACGCGCCCAGCAATAACACCAATAATAATAATAATAATAATAATAATAATAATAATAATAATAATAATAATAATAATAATAATGCTTAAGTTGTTTGACGAAAGAAAGGGTTGTCATTGTGGATGTTTGTTGTGTACATAATTAAGTACAGAGTTTTAAGGCAAGAACGAAGCAATGTGTAAATTAAATTGTAGTTGAAAGTATGAATAGTCTGAAATAATCTGGAGAAGTTTCCACGCCCGTGCAGGTACTGTATTATTCTAATACAGACAATGTTTGCTACAGTGGTCTACCATCTAGTGACATTAACATAAAATTGTAATGATACGTAGTATGGAAACACAGCGAGGGAGAAGCTTTGTGCACGCCTTCATATGCGCACGATCCAAATGCGTTTGACCCATAAGGTAATTACGTCATACCAGTCGCGCATGCGCAAAAGCTCCTTAAAACGTGCACAAGTCAAGATTACTGACCCTGTTGCCACATTTCGTCAGTTTAGAGGAGTAGCGCGGTAGATTTAAACCCGTAGATTTTAAATTATAACATATATGTTACGTTTAATATCATTCAAGGAAAAAATAACCAATAAAACTGCAATATTAATTGTGTGTTCACGTGCTCTTGTGTTCTTATACAGCAGCCGCCACTACAATTCTGATTTGATGGCTTATACCAAATTTAGTCCGGAATGTGGTGATAAATCCTGAAGGATAGACGGAAGAAATGCTACTTGAAGCGCAATAAAAGACATGTGCGTTGATTTTCTATCAAGTACACGCCTAAAATAGTAGTGATTAAAACCAAGAAATGGACATAGTACTATACTGCCGCAGGCTCTAATGAAGCCCAGAAAATAGGTGCGCTACTGGGTTGCAAGAAATCACATCAGGCAATAAATTACTCTTAATTTCAATGTAATAGTCATGTGATAAATAACGCATTTGTTATATCAGTGTCATGTTTATAGTCTCTCAGATCTGGCCAGATTATTTGCTGTCTTATTGTTCTTGCTTTCTTCCTACTATTTCACCTTGTAATACGATTCATTAAACGTAAATGCATTTGTTTCATACTATTTGAAATTTCAGGTTTTTCCGTCTCCAAACCAGTACATCAAATTGAACTATTTCATTCAGTTACTTTACATATTCCCAACATCAACATCCGTTCAATAACGTTTAATCAGTAACTTAACTGTTGACCCTGCAATGAGCATATGAAACACATGATTGCGTCCATCTACAACATAACATGCAGTACGATATTTAAGCAATATATAAAGTATGTCGACTTATTATGAAAGAAAATATTATACGTAATTACAGAAAAGTGCTTTTTTCAGGATTCGTTTCAATATTTCGCATATATTTTGATATTTATATGCTATTCGATAATCTCGCTTTGGTCGTAAAGATTTTACTCGTCCTAAAAAAACTCACCTTTCTATACGTAAATAACTATAAGTTCTTACAATGCTTTTGTTTATCTGTTTCTGCCTTCCTATTTTTCTTTACCCAAAATACATACTTCTGAAATCCAGGAATGGAAATTCATTTTCAGGAGTCCTTAAGTGTTATCCCCCTCTCTAATTTCGCTGTGATTCCTCTTTCTTTCTCCAAATCACTTTAAAGAGGAACTCTATTTTTATGTTCTTCACCATCTATAGCAGGCAGAGGAAGTATTGTATTCCAGTCAAAATTTCTATATAGATATTACACCAAAAATACACTTCTTGTGGTTCATCGAACTCAAAAAAGATCAGTTTAAGAAGGTCGGCACGTGTGCTCGTGTATGAACTCCATAAATAAAAATGTAAAGTCAAATAAACATCTACCAAATTATATTAAAAAACCAAACATATTAAAATGTATGGTCTGTTTCTCTCTCTCCCTCTCCCTCTCTCTCTGTGCATGTGTGAAACTCAAAGTGTAAGGTAATAAACACCAAATTATATTAATCTTATTAAAAAACAAAAACATATTAAAAAGTATGTTATGTTTGTTTGTGAACAGCATAACTCAAAACCGAGCCGAATAAACAAAGCTTCATACTTGATTCACGCACCATAAAAACATGCCAGGCAATGACTCTCAAGAATGTTCCTCCATCCTAAACTATTCTTTATATGCAAAGAATTTCATTATCTCTTTAGTTTTCTGAAACGCGCCTGATTAAAGGGTGATATATTTGAGACATTAATGGAAATATCAAATGCATGTGTTGAATTTTCTGTCATTATTTGTAGATTTTGTTTTTGCTGACTGGATTTTGTAAAACATTATACAATTGGGAAGCTATAAGAAATAGGTAAGAACTTGCTGAAGGAAAAATGTTAGGGCTCATTAAATTTTACACAACACGTGGTAAATATTTCTTTTTTTCATAGTGTTAGGTGTTTTCTAGATAGTCCATCTTAGGATATGTTTACACCTTCCCGAGTACGTTAATCTGAGGATGTGTTTGAAAGCCTGCGATTCTTCTGTTTTTTTTTCCATCCTAGAGCTGTTGCCACGAATATCCTAGATATAATATATCGTGAGTGATGTAATTAAGGATAGAAGAATAACGTTTTATATGAAGACTGTAGCATATATATATGAATTTGTCATGGGCAGAGTGTTCACATGGTTTTTCTGAGCTGAAATTTTTCAATTTAAGTTTGCCATATCCATTTTGCTTCCATCTTTGAACTCGAAATAACTAATATTTTCTTAGAAACTATGCTAAAAGAAAAACATAAAACTCAACAATACGCTGTCTCTCCTTTTCTCTCCTTTTTTCACCTTTGTATGTATCAAAGGACAATAAGGGCGCTACAATCAGAATATCCGTGGTAATTTGTCCAACACTACGCATGACCGCCGCCTATTAGCCAACACAAGAACTACTCTCGGAAATTGAAGCACAGCCAAGAAAAAGCCTTCCATTGTAAGTGGATGTGCACAATGGCATTGCTTGCAGATTCGCAAAGAACGCGTTGGATACCAGCTGGTAATTGGCCGAGCTCACTATGGGTGCATGATACCGTGCTGTCATTCAGCTCGACTTTAACGCATCCCCGGACACAGTTAGGCTACCGTTGACACCCTGCTGAGGACCTTGGATTACTCCGTTGCAAGTGTATATAGAGTTTCACACAACAAAACCATTTCACAGCGCTATATACTTCATAATCCTCACCCCAACCCTTAAGAACAAGTGGCTAGGGGAGGATTTGTCTACCTACACCACGTTTTTAAACTTACAAGGGTAGTTTTCTTTTCTATTTGTATAGGGAGATGAGCCAGAGGGTAATATATCCATGGTTGCTCGCCTCCGAAAAGAGATAACACCGAGGCACAACATTTCCTGGGTACAATGGACTGGAGGCCAAAAAGCAAGATGCAGCGCCCCAATAAAAGAAAAAGGGGCGCACCCTACAGTAGCAGATGCTCCTCACACCCAAAAGGGAGGGCAACTCGGTGACACATTTTCGGCTAAAGTGGATGATAGGCTCTCTACAGTTTCTGCTTCGCCGCCAAAGCCGGGTGTCGGGGCTCGGGTTTGTAATTTTCTAGCTACTTTTTAAATCCCCCTACTTGGTCATGCGTTATGTGCAGATGTCTCTCTCAGACACGTACTCTGCTATGTAATGAGTCATCGTTTCCCAATTATTATATTGGCAACTTCATACAAAGAAATCACTGGCTCTTTTCCAATGGCAATATCAGCTCTATACGAGGACAACCTCCCATTGCGCTCGAACCATTTATTATAGTGGTCTACTCTTGCAGTATTATATTCTGATAAGCATGGATGGCTGCCTCTGGTTTCAGTAATCGATTTCAATTCCTGGGAGAAAATTGTTACATTCTATACCACCCACCTTAATAGTATGTAAGAGGAAGTATTATATTCCATCCAAAAAATCGATATGGAAATTTCACCGGAAATATGTTTTTGAAGCCCCCGAATAAAAAATTTAGAAAAAGTCACGCGCACGCGCGGTGTGTGTGTGTGTGTATGAACAGCATAACTCTGAAAGAAATATTAAAGAAATACCAAACTTGGAAAGGTAGAATCAGGCGACTGAAAATTTCAATGCCATAGCCGGGATTTGAAACACGGATCTCCCGGTCTCCGTCCAGTTGCTCTAACCACTGAGCTACCATGACAACATGCCGGCACGACACTAAATTCTCCAGCTGATTCTCATTTTTCCCGGTAAACCACAAGGAGATCTCAAATTCAGTCGCCTGATTCTACCTTTCCAACCTTGTCCAACACACGGCTTGTGTGGAAGAACAATTAATTCCAAATACCAAACTTGATATTTAAGTCTAGTATCTTCCAAAGATAAGATTTTAAGGAAAATCGTCCCATCTCAAACTACTCTTTACACGGAAAAAGTTTCCACATTTTTTATTTTCTCAAAAGTAGCTCTAACGATTTTGATTAAAATACAAGATATTCATTCGGAAGGAATTTTTATATAATTTGCTTAAGGATTAAGCGATCAGAGATAGACAAAACTGATCACACAAAAACTGTAAACCTTAAAACACATAATTTATTACAAATATACCTTTTTGTGCATCAGCCACTTCCGAGATATCCGTTATTAGTAGTTTGAATTTTTAATACCTAATTTTTTTTAGACTGCTGCCGCTATTCAGCATTTAGCGAAAAATAAGTTTAAAAGAAAGGTCTAACTTTTTAAACATCTGATTATCGATTCGTTTTTCTCTATCCCTCTTGTAACTACAACTAAATGTGAATGGAAACTATTTCTGCAAAGGTCTATTCGATTAATATGAACTAGTTTATTCTCCATATACTTCATGTTAATCGAGATGTTAATTTTATTGCTAATGTTCTTGTAGATGCAAGGGGAATTGGTAGGCTTTAACCGATAGTCAAACCTTTTAAGAGCTGGTTGCTATGTGGAGCATTCCATTCACTTTGTAGTTCCAGAACATAACAAAACGAATAACGAATTTCCATTTGAGAAAAAGTGTAAGTATTGGAAAATTCAAACAAATAACAAGGAATATCTCGGAAATGGTTCACTCCACAAAAAAAAAAAAAACGTATATGACAAATTATGTGTTTTAACGAGATCTACATTTTTTGTGTACAAACATTTTATCTATCTCTTACGGTTTACCAGTTATGCAAAAGCCATTCACAATGAAGAGGGCTTTTGGAGAACATTCCTAGAAAATTCAAGATATACATTTCATTTGTCATGAAAATATCTTAAACATATGATATTTTAATCAAAATGGTTAGAGCCATTTTTAAGAAATTCAAAATTTCCATGCAAAGGGTAGTTTCGGGTGGAGGAAATTTGTTGCAAATCTTCGTATCCCATCATTGAAAGAAACTGAACCTAAATACCATATTTGGTATTTATCCGACCTTTCGTTTTTGAGTTATGCTGTTTTCACAGAAACGCAGAGGCCTTTTTCTAAAAATGCTTTTTTTGGATTCAGGGTGCCTCAAAACATATATTTCCTGTGAAATCTGGGTATCAAATTTTTAGGTGGAATACAGTACTTCCCCTACTTAGTACCTATATGTAATAGAGAAAGTAATAAGCTTTCGAAAAAATAGTTTGTATAAGTTATATAAAAATAAACGATAGTGGGTAGAGAAAGTAATGCGAATTTAATACAAGATGTTTCTTTAGTCAGAGTCCTTTCATACTTCCCGCAGAGTCTGAAAATGTGAGTTGTGTTTGAAGAATTATAATGAACTGACGCGCTCATCCAGCGTTTTGCATGGTTGACATTTTAAAATTCGAATGGCAAGTTAATTCACTTTATTTACTCCCCCCTCCAATCTTATTTAGAAGATTTTTATAGCGATTCCTCCCCTTTACCTCTTATCGCGTAAATGCAATGTAAAGTAATGATAACACGCAAAATATTTTAACATAGCCAGGTGGTATAAACCGTATTATGTTCTTTTTTGGTAATTCCAAAAAAAAAAAAAATAAAAAAAAAAAAATAAAAAAATAAATAAATGAATAAAATAAAATGCAAGTTTTCTCCCCGTTAACTTGGTTGCTAGAATTTTTAAGGTGGTAAAAGTAGTTTCTGTTCTATTGGCATATCTGAAAAATGTTCTGCCTCTCTCTCTCTCTCTCTCTCTCTCTCTGAAGCATTAACTATTTCTGATGTATCTACTATCAGCGTTTAAATTTTTAAAGAACATGAGTCCAGTATTTTTGGGACTGCCAAGTGCCCATTGTTTTGCTTAGTTGTTTTTTTATTTGCCTGTTACTGGTATATTGATTTCTACAGTAGACTGCTATCTCAACCGCCTGAGATTATCTTGCTATTAATCTATTATTTATAGTACTTTTACTAACATGTAATGGAGAGAAGCATAGCAATTTTGAACTCATTGATATAGGGCTTTTGCGTCAAAATAACTTTTTCGTAGCATTAGACGTTTTCTAAATATTCTATGTTGTAGTTTGCACTTTCCAAACAGGTTATTTAAGGAACAAGCTTGCACGTTTGCGATTCTTGTTTTTAGCTCAATACCACGTTTGCACTGTATGCTTATGGAAATAAAAATGTTCGTAATGATTTAGTAAAAGATGTCATGGCTAGCATAAAATATTTACTGCGTTTTTGGACAGTCAACTGCTGTCTCAGCCTAAAAGACGTGTATTTGCCAAAAAATAGTAACACATAACATAATTTATTGCGAGTATTTATCTTTATTAACTGCAAGTAGATCGGAATACTATCAGTTTGTAGGATTAATTTGTTCATTAGCACCGGCAGGTATCCGAGGCTCTTAAGACGTAGAACGGGAGAACTGTGGTTCAAATCCACCAGGACCATCATCACTGACAGGTTTTTTCAGGTTTTTCTCAGTCTCATAACTGGCAAATGTCGCGAAGGTACCTTAAACTTAGGCTTGGAACGTTTCCTTTCCAAATTTGATTTTTCAATTAGGCATCATTTAATTTCATGTATCAGCAGTGTACATCGCCTGTGGTGTCGTATGCAGTAAGAACGGGCATTAAACACTACTAAACCGATGTTCAGTAGCTATTAAAATAAATAATAGTGTAAAGAGAAAGGCTCGTCTAGGAATCCATACTATTACACTAGAATCATACGATATTGTGAAGAATTAATTAGTTTCAAGTTGAATTGTTAGCTTTAGGAATAATTAAATATCATCTACGTTTTGTTTGTGGCTGTTACGTAAAATAATTTTATTTCTACTGTTTATTTGTTATCTATAAATACACCACATCGTTTCACCACAAAAAGAATATAAAGTTATACCATGCCTCATTTGTCGCTCGCCCCCAAGCTCAGTACTGATTATTCTGCAAATACAGCTGAGTGATTCCAAACGAATCCAACAGAGTATCTGCAGCAAGTGGTGGAAATGAACGCTTATGAGTGAAAATAATGTGTATGGGATAGGAAGCGAACTGGATCATTCGTTCATTCAGTCGTCCCGTCATTGGTCAAGCTTTACGCTGAGCGGCCGTATACTTGCCCCTTGCGCATTGTTTGCTTTGTCACTGGACATCGGCTCTCGCCTCGCTGACCGCTACACTTCCCCCTGCTTCCTCTTAGAGAGTGAGTGCATTTGTGACCGCAAAGCTGGAAACATTCACTCGGCTTCATACGTAACCGTGAGCTCTTCAAAACACTTTGTTTAATAGAAAATTGCGGGAAAGAAGTCTGACGTGCTAGACCAGTAGCCGATCAAATCTTACCGTGCTTCACATATCACTCATAGTTTTGTTTCCTGTTTTCCTCTTTGTCTAAGTTAGTATACCATTTTTTCTCAAGGGGCAGGTGGAATGAGGTTCAAAAGGATATTTTATACTGTATTAAAAACATAGAGACTTAACTTTTTGTACAAATATAACTAGGAATTAAAGAACTTTCAAACAAAGTTTCACATCAGTATGTCATTGCAGTTTTCAGATATTAATTAATTTATATAAACTATATTAATAAAACAAAAACAAATTTTGCAATGGAAATGTTCATATATGGATGATTTTTTTTCTTTTTCTTTATAATTTCTCTGCCACTTACCTACAGTAGGCAGAGGAAGCGTTGTATTCGGCCCAAAAGTTTGTATTCCGTTATATTTAGTTTCCCAATAATAAGCAAACTATTATTTTGCTCATTTATTAATGATATCACATTGTTATGTTTTGAGACTCTCTGAATAGTATAGGACTAGAAGCGAAGGGAGACTTAGCAGCTCGACCTATGCAGATGCCCCCTGACGGGGCGCCCCCGGGAGGGAGCGATGAGGTGAGAGGAGACAGAGAGCGGCCGGACCAGAAGGCAAGACAGGCAGAGGGTAGGGCCCCTACCGTTCCCCTCCCCTCTGTGGGCTTATACATCCCTGGGGAGCCCGGGATCCGGAGACCGCCTCCATTCCGGGGACAAAGATTTACTCAGAGCATCCTTTTCCCCTGCCATGCACACGTCGAGACCTCCAGCCGACACTTGCAACCCGGAAAGAGACCAAGCAGATGTAAGGTGAAGTGAAATGAGAATGGAGGTGAAATGGAGGGACAGGAAATTCAGGGGATGTAGTGAATCCTTCCCAGCATTCGAAGAGCGACCTGGGGAAACCCCGAAAAAAAAACCTTTGGGTCAAGAAGGTCGGCCGTGAAATCGAAACCATGAGCTCCCGAATGCAGGCCAAATACGTTACCGCTTGAGGCATTTCGCACGGTGAATAAAAAACGCAAACAGTGTTTTGTGTGTGTATTTGTCAGTGAACAGCAAAACTTAAAAACGGAAAGTCGATTAAGTGCTACATTTGGTATTTAGGTTCAGCGTCTTCCAAAGATACGACTAAGATTTTCAAGAAAATCCCCATCCCAAACTACGTTTAACATGGAAAGTATTCCGCTATTTTTTATTTTCTCATTGGCAGCAACGAAGTTGGTTAAAACACCTTATGTTTAAGACACTTTCGTGGCGATTAAATTGTTTATATTTAATCTTATACAAATAGGCTGTGAAGTCCGTTTCGTTTTAATGACTTTTGTGCAATTTCTAAACCGTAAGAGATAGACAAATTCTTGCTACACAAAAATATAGATCTCGTTAAGGCACATAATTTGTACCAAAATAAAATATTTTGTGGCATTAACCATTTCCCGGATATTGTTTGTTGTTGGTATGAGCTTTCAAATAGGTACTTATACTTTTTTTGAGTGGTAAATCGGTATTCGTTTCTTCTCGTGGTCCTGCAGGGAGCATGGAATTTCAAAGCCATTACATAGCGATCCGCCTTTTAAAATCTGAATATCGCGTTATCCTTCTGTAATGTTCTTACAGCTACAACGAAACGTGTAAATGGATAATGAGAGTCTATCTCTATTAACAATAAGTAAATAGAAGAATAAGCTTTTGTGGGAATAGCTTGTCGAAGAGTGAGTAGAGAAAATCATATAAATGCAACATAAAAGAATTACTTTCCTACTTTTTTTAGCTATGTGACCATAGTTCTGCTATGGACAGTAGGAATCCCTAGCAACACCGAAAATAGAATAAGACAAAACACTTCTGAACACCGTTGTAATAAACATTGTACTGTTTAGTGACGGCTCTTGCAGGACTAGATCAGATCTCTGTGTGGTAACAGCATGACAAGTGAATGTACATTTACGCCACTGACCAAAGCTTGCAGCTTGGCTTGCTTCCCGCTTCTGGCGGAGCAAGTTTTGGGAGTGCATTGTAATCCAATGTTCTATCTTTGTCTGGCCCTCACCTGTACATCTCTCGATTACGTAACAGGGCTATAGCTTGATAGAATCAACACGATATGCACTTTAATGTACTACCACTCTGAGGCTATATATGGCGACCTGTCGCCACTAGAAGCTACCTATCGCGAACAAACGAGATCTTCTAGAGTGTAGAACACTCCGGTGTAATTTATGCAGTAACCTTTAGTAAACATTCTTGAACGTTGAAGAAATTTATATATTATTAAATTACAAATATACTAAAAGCAATATTTACCAATTCATTAAATTCCCTAAGAAAGAAAAGTTAGTTATTTTTTCGTGTTTATTTTGGGTTTAAATGGATTTCCAGCTTAAAAACAATGACATATTATTGTATTATTTATATTATGCAAAAATGCTATGAATATTTTATGTGTAGGTATGTTAAAATCAATGTAAGTTATTAAAGGCTGCAGCTAGGAATATCCTCACGCATTCACACGACACAAAAATATTCTTAGTAGTAAATGAATCATGATAGTGCGCTGAACAAACATAAATATGTAATGTGTTTTAAATAAGCCTATAACAGAGTACGCTTAGCAACCACTCATAAGCTACAAATATACAGGGCGACCCAAAAGAAAGGTAACCTAAATTCTATAACGTTTGTAACATACCTTTTTCTTATTTTACAAATTATTATTTCAATTAATAGAGTGGAAAAGAATCAAGAAAGTTGACAGTGCCGCAGCACACCACACAAGAGCGCTCCTGGGCCGCTGAACATTATTTTCTCTCCTATAGTACTGGAAGTTTTAATAGGCCATCGCTGAAAACTGTGCAGTAGGGTTTTAAGGGTGTATTCCATAAACCACCAACACCTAAAACAAACAATTCTGCTTTGGGTGGAAATGTTGAAAGACAAGTTCTGTTACCAATCACAACTGCAGGAAGAGTGAACGACCAAAGACCACAAGAACAAATGACAATATTGAACGCGCACCCGACAAAACCTAACTTCTCCAAAGAAAAGTCCTGATCTGTCTTTATGTGATACGCTTCTGCGGGGAATAGTCCCCCGTACCTTACACACTCTACATGAACACATCGAAACAGTTCTGCACAACCTAACTAGAGAACAGTGGGATGATTACCAGGATGGTAGAGCGCACTTAGTTGTATGATAGTAGTCATACTCTGTGGTACAGACATTTCGGTTACCTTTTTCTTGGGCCACCCCGTAGTATTGTCGCTTGCATAAGAAACCAGCAACTTAGAGTCAATTAGAATGGGAATACCAGATGTAAAGTACATATAAGTCCATGGAATAATTCACAGTCTGAACGCAGTTGCCAGTGAGATAAATAGTTTTGTTGCTAACACTATAACATTAAAAAATCTGATGTGTTACACTCACATGACTTTCTCTACTCTTGTACAATCTATTTTTACAAACGCCTATTCTCCAAATGCTTCATATTAATCGAGATATCGAGATGTCAATCTTATTTGTAACTTTCTTGTAGATGCAAGGGGAATATGGTAGCTTTTAAGCGATAGTCAAATATTTTATCGCTGGTTGCTATGTGGCGCATTCCATTCTCTTTGCATGTCCAGGACATAAAAAAATCTGATGTGTTACACTCACATGACTTTCTCTACTCTTGTACAATCTAATTTTACAAACGCCTATTCTCCATATGTTTCATGTTAATCGAGATATCGAGATGTCAATCTTATTGGTAATTTTCTTGTAGATGCAAGGGGAATATGGTAGCTTTTAAGCGATAGTCAAATATTTTAACGCTGGTTGCTATGTGGCGAATTCCATTCTCTTTGCATGTTCAGGACATAAAAAAAATGAATAACGAATTTGAGAAAAAGTATAAGTATTGGAAAATTTAAGGAAATAACAAGCAATATCTCGAAAACGGTTCACTCAACAAAAGAAACGTATATGACATAAGTTGTGTATTTTAACGCGATCTACATTTTTTGTGTAGTAAAATTTTGTCTATCTCTTATGGTTTACCAGTTATGCAAAAGTCGTTCACAATGAAGAATATTTTTGGAGACATTCCCAGAAAATTCGAGATATACATTTTATTTGTCATGACAATATCTTAAACATATGATATTTTAATCAAAATCGTTAGAGCCGTTTTTGAGAAAATTAAAATTTTCGAAAAATGTTCCATGTAAAGGGTAGTCTGGGGTGGGAGGATTTTCTTGAAAACTTTCGTGTCGCATCTCTGGAAGATACTGAACCTAAATACCAAGTTTGGTGTTTATCCGACTGTTCGTTTTTGAGTTATGCTGTTCACAGACACACAGACACACAGACACACAGACAGACATACACACAGACACACAGACACACAGACAGACACACACACGGACATGTTTCCAAAAATGCTTTTTTTGGATTCAGTGATTCTCAAAACATGTATTTCCGGTGAAATCTCGGTATCGAATTTTTGGGTGGAATGCAATACTTCCCCTACTTACTATACGTAGTAGAGAAAGTAAAAAAGCATGGTACTGAAACATAATCATCATAAATTTAATCCAGAAGTATAGACATTTAAAGAGCATTGTGAAATAATCGAACAGTAATACAAAATAAAGTCAACTTCCACCGAGAAGGAACTAATAGTATCGTAAAAAGTAAAGAGAGAATACATAAACTGAGAAAAACTTCCTCGACAGTTTATTTATCCTGTGACCACCGTCTCTGAGAGTAAAAACCAAAGAGGGATTCCAATGCTCTCAAAGCAGCAAACCAGTGAGTCGACGCAATAGTGTTTTGTGGGATTTTTTCGGAACTGGAAGACGAAGCAAAGCGAGTTCCTTCCATTTCTAAGATTTTATAATGTGGTTAGTATACATGTATTACACATGTATATTTCTGAACGGTGGTGAATTAGTTTGTAAATATTATTTACTCAAAAACGCTAAAAATATTTACAGTTGTTGCAAAATGTATGCACCAAAGGTAAACACATTGCGTTTTAGTGCCTTCTTGGATTATTATATAATAATATTGCTGATGAGTTTCAAGAGAATTTTGAGTTTAAATGCGATAATACTCTTTTGTGCCTTTACCTTCAACTGAAATAACTTGAAGTAGACTAAAGCGGTTAAAAATTATTCTTTGAAATATCGGGTTCATTTGCCAGATAGGCAATGAAAATTGCATAATTTCTGGTGGGCTTAACTTTATTCCTGCTGAACTATGTGTGCAGGATTCAACCTTAGGAAGCGTTAATGCTTAATTTCCGAAGTTGTGGCACATTTATTTCCCTATTTCAGTTATAATAAATTACAACTTAATATGAAATAAATGTGTTGAGCCAGTTACATAACGAATAAAATATTGGCTCCTGAGTAAATTAGATTGGATGGCATTAACAAATACACTATCGTAAATGTACGAATTATTTTAATACATCATACCATTTCACAGATCGTGTAATGATTTCTTTTATCTTATACCCATACACAGTTTAAAAGAATGTTGTTAGTAAATAAAATTCCTTAATATATTACAGCAAATAGTGTTGTTAGTTTTGTTGAGCGAGCTTATAGTCCTCTGTAATCACATCGTTCACAATATCTAAGGATTCCATTTCAGAATTCACTTGGACTTGAACACGCTGGTAGTGTAAAAGTATAATTAGTGCTAAATTAAGATGCGTTTGTCTACTGGGGGAAATACAATTTTAAATTTTGTTGTTCTGGAGATTTCGTGAAAATAATATTAAAGGTATCCTTAGTTTTGTAACGATTTAGGCAAAATTTGAAATATTCCGATATTTGAACATGTGTAACATCTCAACTCCGATTAGCAGTGTTTCGAGAGTTTCTTCATGCGTACATACGAACGAATGAAGAAACGTACTGAAGACATCTAAAATATAACTAAGGGCACAGGACAGATGTAGTAGTAAACTTTTAATTACTAATATGTTAAAATTTACGTATATGTTAATGCTTACGTATATAAGCATTTAAGGCAAGTAACACAATGGTGACATAGAAAAGGTACGGTAGGTTAGGTTGGTAACTTCGAACACAGGAAAATCATTTACCTAACATTTGAAAGTCAAAGGGAGAGCATAAAAATCTCCAAAGGTAATATTTAGGATATTAGCGTCTTTCTATGGTGTTTCAAAATGTCTACTAATGTACAGTTTGTTTTAAATTGTCAATTTACGCATCGGTTTTGTTCGTGGCATTCTAGGCAACACGTACTGTTCATTATATATAATTTCATGAAGTGTTCACTCACTTAGTTTGGGTCTATCCCCAACATTCACGCGCGTGCAGCTTCGTCCGAGCGTAAAGTGATTCGAGTCGCATTCGATTCAACGCCCGCAACCCTTTTCCCTTTGATCACTTGTCATTACTAGGATTTTACCCCAGCTTCTGTCGCCCCTTCGCCAACTTTCGTCTCTTTTTCCTTTTCTTTCCCGTCTTCCTCTAATTACCCGATTACTCACTCGTGGCTCCAGTACAAAAGGAAAAGGAAACTTTACAGAGCTGTATATTTTCTCGTATTTACTCGGGTTTCTCCGGGCATGTTATCCCCCTAGTTTCCGCGTTTCCGCATTGATTGTGTGTGTGGTGTGTGGCCTAAGCGGACAGGGAGAGCAACAAGTGGTATATATAGGATAGGTAGCGCGCTCTCGCCCAAATCTAACCACAGAATGGTAGGGGGGATGAGTGAGTGTGTGTGTGTGTATATGTGTGTGTGAGGCCAGCAACTGGTCAGCTTTGGCCCAGGAAGCCTTCGCCAGATTCACGAGAAAAATTTATCGTTTTCAGAGACACGACCAGCAGATAAAATGTGGGCAGCAGAAGATATATCAGTGTTAAGGAAGGAAGCTCTAGAAGGAGAGTGAGAGAGATAGAGAGAAGAAATTGGTTTGTCTGTTATTGGATCTTGAGAGAGAGAGAGAGAGAGAGAGAGAGAGAGAGAAGAAGAATTCCATCTTACAACGTCAAACCTCCCTTGACCTGAGAGCCGGAGAAAATACAATTTCCATCCCAGCGAAGAGAAATAACAAATGAAAGGAAAGAGGATGGGCAGTATTATTTTTTCCGGTTCATTTTCTGTTGCGAACAAATATAAATGAGGAAAATGTTACCCTCATTCTTCACACGGAGATGTTCCTTTGTTTTAATGAACTTTTGTCTGCTGAAAGTGGAATGGGGGAGTTCATTTCGTTTAGCAAATGAACTGTCATTTTAGAAGTAATTTAGAATTTGAAATTACTTTATAACAGTTCAACAAGGACCACAATCAACAGCTGCAAGTTATTCTTCGTTTTCTTACATAAAATATTTGTAATTTTAATTGATTTCTTTGAAAGAAGTAATTAACTACCTAACAAAGCAGGTTACAAATCTGATCGTCATTATTAATTTAAAACTTGAAGGGTTTAACACATCAGATAAGTGATCTATTTTGTGCTTTACATAAAGTTAGCAAAAGCAATTCAAAACACTGAGTAAAGTAGATTGAAGTAACTTCAAAATGTTTAATGCGTACCTAATAGATATTTGCTAGCAAAATTCGCGTACCTAGTTTTTACTGCATATAGATATGGTAAACGTAAACTCCAGATAAGATAGCCCTAGTATATAACAGACATACAGCCGGCCGCTGCAGCTTCTATCTCCGTTCACACGGATATCAAGGAGAGAGAGAGAGAGAGAGAGAGAGAGAAAGAGCAGTAATAGGGTTGACATGTAATCAGTATATCATTTCCGAGACCGAAATAGCTACTTTTCCGTGAAGTAGTTCCTCAGGTTCCTCAACTGGTCTTCAAGTACCTCAAGTGACTGAGTTCCCCATATCACACCCCACAATTAGAAACATTCCTCGTGCCGGTGTCAGGAATCCAACGGGGTACCCTCGTACCTCATGCAGTAATATCGCCACAGCACTACCCAGAACTAAAAAGAAAAGCAGACGTCACATGATGAATTATTAATAATTAAATGCCACTGGCGAGAGAGTACAGTTTCTGAAAATAAGAATGGGAAACGCCCACTTAAATTTAACGGTGTACAGCACATGGAAGTTGTTTTATTTATAAATTCCATGACTGTTAGTTCTTGTTATACACTAGGTGCGGAGTTATGATTTTATGATGAATCATTATTAAAATTGAATATGCACTGTATCAAGGTCATATTCTGTCCTTTACCTCAAATGTAGTAGCGTTTTAATAATTACAAGCATTCCTTCCTATAAATCTACGCATTTTATTCAATCTAAAATCTTTATTATTTGACAATCGTATGCAATATTCTAACACTATTCGAAGCATCATTTCTTCGATGTCTTTAACCTGCAAACTGAAGAAGTAAACATTGATTCCTAGACTAAGATTCATGCAGAACTTGTTACTAAGTTAATATAAGCATACATCTTTAGTCGAACCCGTGATTAACTGCAGACACTTGCTTTATGTCAACGCTATTTTGGAATGAATAGAAACGACCGTGTGATTACGGTATGTCATCTAATTGTTGAAATATACTTTTCTTGTGAATTTAAAAATAGTTCTGTTTGCCATTTGGGAAAAATAATGCTAGTGAAGATGATTTTATACTCACTGATGTATTTGTATGTATCTTCAAGTTCCTTTTACTTTACCTACCAGATACATGGAGGATACCTAAAATAATGTTTTCTATAAGCCGTGACCGAGTGGTTAGACCGCTTGCCTCCCACCGAGGCGGCCGGAGTTCAATCCCAGGGACCTGCATGTGGGATTTGTGGTGGACGAAACGGCGTCTGGGTTTTCTCCCGCCATTCATTCCACCAACTGCTCCATCATCACCTTTCCTTTCATCCATTTCACCCACATTTCGTTTCATCTACTTCCTTCATCCCATACCAGGCATCGGGCTGATCACCCCTCCTTGATGTTCTGACTGATCCATGAGTGTCTGCTCCTCGACGGGCCTCTGATCCCAGGCACCCGCCTGTAAGTCCTGGGGGTGTAAGTCCTACATAAGAGGAGGGTAAACCGATAATGAATGAATGAATGTTTTCTATAAGGATTCGAGGCTTCATCGTAAATACATGTTTTGATATCGCCAAACCCAAAATAAGCATTTTTATGAAAAGTTATAAATCAAGAAGTCGGATAAAGTTCAGTTTCTTTTAAAGATGCGTCCAGAAGATTTTGAAGGTAATTTCCCTCCCATCCTATGCTACCTTTACATGACCAATTCTTCCTTATATTTTTATTCAATTAAAAGATGAGGGCCAGTATTTTGATATGCTTAAAAGATTTGCATTATAAAATGCTTATCTTGAATTTTCCGCGAATACCCTATGAACTCCTCTTCATTCTGAATTAATTTTGCGTACTTTTGTGTAACTGATAAAAAAAAACGTATTACAAGCTCAACTGCCAATTTTTTGTGCATTAACTATTTCCCAGATATTCGTCGCTAGTTTTTTTAAATTTTCTAGTACTTTATCATGTGTTTTTAAATTGCTAAGTCAATATTATTTTGTTTCTCGTGATGTCATGCAAATACAGTGGATTTCAAAGTCAGTGTATAACAAGTTCTTTTTAAAGGATTTACTGTTGTTTCAACCTCCTGTATCCCCTTGTACCCACAATGAAGTGCAATAAAATCATTTATGCAAACATCTACCTGGATTACCAGTAGATAGAAAAATAAGTTTGAAAGAATAGTTCTTTGAACAAGTATAAAAATAAGCGATAGTGATGTAGAAAGTAAATGAATGTAACTTATCAGATTTTCTTCGCGATTTCTCTTAGCTTTAAAAATGTGTGTTTAAGCTGTACAGCTATTGACATTAACTTTCGACTGAAATACAAATTCTTCAATCAGTATTTAGTGATCAATATCAACTCTTAAAGTTTCAATCTATTTATACTCCAAACGACACAGAAAAAGGGGTTTGTGTAATATTCGTGTGTTTGTGTATACATGCTGCTACGGTGCCATTTTTCCACCTGTTTGCAAACCCGTTCCAAAGCCATTTAAACACCAGAGCAAAGTTTGGTTGAACAAGTTGAGATACTGTTCCTAATTTTACATTTTCCAGCTACAAGGCACAAATCCAACGACGGGAGCAATATTGTAACTTTTAATTGAAAATCCAAGTTGATTTCAATTGGACATTTTCTCTTGCTGGCTTGATTCACTTCAGAGACCGTTACTCAACACTTTTTATTATTACTTCATATAAAGAGAAAGAAAAGTCATTTCCCCTCAGTCATTTTTTTTTCCTCCGCTCCCTCGGTTTAATAATCTGACTCATTTCAAGAACAGAAATAAGTTCGTTATAGCGGAGCAAAGCTTTCCAAATTCAAACGACATTTCCAGTCCTACATTTCGACATTGACATTTCGTTTTCTCTCTTTCTCTGTCAAACGTTTGCCTTTCCTCTGCTAACAGAAATCCTCTACAAATGACTCGACAGCTCCATCCTTATTTAAAATAAACTTGACAGGTGACTTAATAACTTTACAGAGAAATCCCTAACTCATTTCACATACAGAATGATTTTAAATCGCTTCGTTTACTCTTACTTGCACAAGAATTTGGCAGAAATTTCGTTTTTCTTCCACGACTTTTAGAGATATAAAAATGTTACAAATTGGCTCTTAGAACCCTTAATTCTACAAAAGAAACTTCTTTCTGAAACAGTTTGCTAAATAAGCTGTTCCGATTCCATTTATATTTCAGACTGTATTAAATGGTGAGACTCACAAAGTTAGTTTATGAATTTAAGGATATAGGGATCAGATATAACCTTATACAAAAAACAATGCAATAAAGAAATAAATAGGAAAAATAATCAAACGCAACATACTGTAAAATAATCAAATACTCCAAACACAGAATTTTAACATAAATTATTAACTATCAAAGCCAATAAAACAAAAACATCATATATACCCCTTTGTGCTTGCTTCTCCGTTCCTTTGTTTCCAATATATCTATCGAGTATTCTTCCTCCTCCTTACAATTTAATCATATTCGCAAACACTTTGCAGTAATAAGGATCAAAGTAAAATAAACAAACTATAAATAACATGAAGGTCTAGATGCATTTAAAGATTTACATGTATTATTTAGATATATTTTCACATGTTAATGTTTTTATGCAACAACCAAAATCATGTGAACATTTTAAACAATTATTCATGTTTTAAACATTATTACAACATCATGTTGTGGAAAACAAATGCTCTCATTTTTCAAGGTCACAAATTTTAAAATCTAAATTAACAAATAGCGGTTTACAAACTGATAGAAGAGTGGCATTACAGCTTATTATTATTATTATTCCGAACATGATCACATCGGATGATGAATGGATGTAGGGAACAAATATGAGCCCGGGGTCCAGCGGGGTGAGACCTACCCGTTTGTCTTCTCAAGCTAGGGAAAGCTCCAAAATAGAAACTTTATCCAGGCATCTCCTCTGAACCGAGATTTGAATCGTGACCCTTTGGGTTAGGAGGCGGACATGCTACTCCCACATGACAGAAGTGGGCTACAAACAGACTGATAAGATTGGCTTCCACAAGAATTGGATTTATGACCTCTGTAGTAGAAGAATATTTTATTTCCGTATACATTTATTGGTGCTCACAAGATATAGTAAGCTATTTGTTGGCTTTCCCTCTGCATTCTCCCCTTCTCTTATTTCAGGCAATTCCTGGGATCAAATTGCTTGTTGCTCTTTTATTCTTTCTCTCTTCCCTCCCAGTATTCTCATTTCGGTTCGCGCGGGAATTCAGTTCTGATAGTCTTTTGCCGGCTCTTCTGTTTCAGTAGGACAAGTGAATACAAGCAATTTTCCAGCTATTTCGAAGCTTTTATTGGTTAGAAGGAAAACTGTGTCTCCATTGTGCTACTAAACGGAAGAGTTTTTTTTTTCTTTCTTCGTTCTCTACAAACCGATTATCCTTTCTGGAACAGGAGTGTATTCGTTTCCGTTTTTTCTTCTTAAAAACATTCCAACATGTATTCAAATATGCTGTTATCATTAAGGGCTTAATTGTTGTAATTCCGAGTTTGTGTACGTTTAGCGAAAATGTAATTTTACGTAAATTTTTTGGCAGAAATCTTTTTAAATTCTAGGGTTAGTAATAAAAGTACATTAAAACTTAACTGCTTCGGTATAACAACTTTAAGCTTGACTCATGCGAATGTATGCAAAACAGGAACGATTTCACTGATGGTTTATATAAAATCACGAGAAAAAGTGTATAAAATTTGAATATATTTAATAGATTAGTTTAAAATAAAACCAAAATGGTCACCTTTTATTCGTCCTTGCGAGCTTTTCTTACACTTTTTAGTTAAAAGTCTGATTTGTTGCATTCACATTGCTTTCTCTAGTCACCCTTTTGCAAACTATTCTTACAAAAGCTAATTATTCTAGCTACTTCTTGTTAATCTAGATCAACTTACCATTCACCTTTACCCAAATAGTCATACGATCCCGTGACGCTACAACCCATGAAGGATCTTTACCTGCCAACCCGACTGCCGCTATGGCAGAGGTGGCGATCATCCAACCGATCCGCGGAGATGATGTGACTAGCATCACACATCCCCCAGCCAGAATGTTGGCCTCCTTGGTCGTGATCGCTGCCTATCGTTTCTTGTGCGACACAGCAGGCAAAGCGATATCCAGATTTATCAAGAACGTGTCGCTATGTGCGACTGTGAACCTCTATCCTCTTTGCATGACCACAGGAAAAACAAATAAGGACTTTTTATTTGAGAAAAATATATAGTATTCGAAAATTCAAATCAATAGTAAACAACATCGGAAGTGGTTAACGCAACATTTTTATTTGAAATAAATTGTGCGTTTTAAGGGGATCTACGCTTTTTGTGTGGCAACATTTGGTCTATCTCTTACGGTTTCCCAATTATACAAAAATCATCCTAAATGAAGAGGACTTCGCACGCTATTCGCAGAAAATTCAATATATGCATTTTGTTTGTCATGCAAATATCTTAAGCATATGAGATTTTAATCAAAATCGTTTGAGCCATTTTTGAGATATTAAAACATAACGAAAAGTTTTACCTGCAAAGGGTAATTTGGGTGGGGTGCCGCAGTCTTGAAAAGCTTGGATTTTAGAAAGCTTTTCGCTTTTGAATTATGCTGTTCACACACATTGACAACCACAACACTTACATATCTACATGCGTGCGGAACTTTTTCTAAACTTTTTTTTTTGATTCAGGAAGACTCAAAACCTGAATTTCCGGTGAAATTTCGATATAAATTTATTTTGGGAGATAAAATACTTCCTCTACTTACTAAACGTAAGTAGCACTGAGAGTAATGATTGTTTTTAAAGAGAGTACATACAGATTTTGATCAATCATGTGGTTTATACTGTTTCAGTCTTAATGGAATAAATAATAGGGTCCGAAGTTTACTTTGCGGTAGGTCTAGGGCAGGGAAGAGATAGATGAATGAATAATTTTAATCGCCCGTTCGACCACCAGGTAAAGTTGATTGCCGCGCATTTGCCTACTCCCTTCCCCGCGGGCGATATAAGTTCTCTGCACTGAGGTAGTGTCTTGAAGCCGGACGAACGTTAAATAGACACAGTGTACGCTCTCTGCATAACCCACTGAAGTAATAAAGTTGTATATTTTACAGCATTAATCTGTGGGGGAAAAAGTCAGTTTTTGGAATCTTTAACCTTTGAAGCTATGTAAAGGAAAACACTCAGATAAACAAAACTAAGGTTGTTATCTGTTTTACTTTCTGCACAGCGCTGAGAGCAAAACAAAGCTAATGCTCTATTCCCTTACTTGTTTTTGTTGTGCTGAATGTTGCTAATTACATTCGGCAGCGATCAAGACAGCTGTGGCACATTCCCTACTCCTAGCCGCTGTCTAAATTGGCATCAGTTTCATTATTTTGAAGAGATCAAATGAGAAAAACTGACAGCTTGTAATTTTCTTTGGCTTTACAAATGTGCACTCCGAAATTTTAAACCATTAAGCATTAGGTTTCTACTGCCCATTTCTCGATCTGCCTTGTGTGGCAGATGGCAAACATGGAATTGAAAAGCAAAGCAGGATAGAGGTATTTACTATCTGTGCAGAAATATACAGGGTATCCGAGACGAAACGCCCTAATTTGAAACACTTATCTGAACATAATAAA
The DNA here is from genome assembly GCA_030765065.1 of Deroplatys truncata. NCBI lineage: Eukaryota > Metazoa > Arthropoda > Insecta > Mantodea > Mantidae > Deroplatys > Deroplatys truncata. The sequence continues at coordinate 101,245,670 of CM060980.1, forward strand.
CAACCCATACAATTTTGTTAGGTGTTAGATAGATTAGCTGTGGACATTTATATTTATAATGTTATAACAATTCATATTTATTACTTTCTCTACCAGGTATAGTAAGCAGGGGAAGTATTGTATTCCACCCAAAAATTCGATACCGAGATTTCACCGGAAATACATGTTTGGAAACCCCTTGAATCCAAAAAAAGCAGTTTTGGAAACATGTCCGTGTGTGTGTCTGTCTGTGTCTGTATGTCTGTGTGTCTGTGAACAGCATAACTCAGAAACGAACAGTCGGATAGGCACCAAACTTGGTATTTAGGTTCAGCATATTCCAGAGATGCGACACGAAGGTTTTCAAGAAACCCCCCACCTCAGATTACCCTTTACATGGAACATTTATCGAAAATTTTAATTTTCTCAAAAATGGCTATAACGATTGTGATTAAAATATCCTATGTTTAAGATATTTCTATGACAAATGAAATGTATATCTCAAATTTTCTGGGAATGTCTCCAAATGTATTCTTCATCGTGAACGACTTTTGCATAACTGGTAAACCATAAAAGATAGACAAAATTTTACTACACAAAAAATGTAAATCGCGTTAAAATACACAATTTATGTCATATAAATTTTTTTGTTGGGTGAACCATTTTCAAGATATTGCTTGTTATTCCCTTAAATTTTCCAATACTTATACTTTTTTTCAAATTCGTTATCCATTTTTTATGTCCTTGGTAATGCAAAGAGAATGGAATACTCCACATAGCAAGGAGTTCTTAAAATATTTGAGGCTCCCCGAATCTAAGAATGCATTTTTAGAAAAAGGCCCCGGTGTTTTTTTTTTTAATTTATGGACGCTCTTTAACTACTATGGTTCTTAGCGTCCCATGCCATATTGGACTTGAAAGACCGGTAATTTTGTTCAGAGACCTCTTTATCAGGCTTGAGATTCTTTTACGTGCCGTAAATCTACGACACGGGACCACCGGCTTTACGCCCCGGTGGTGTGTGGCGCGTGTGCGTGTATGTATATGTGTGAACAGCATAATTCAAAAACGAAAAGTCGGACAAACACCTAACATGGTATATAGATTCAGTACCTTTGAAGATGCGACATGAAGATTTTCAAGAAAATCCTCCACCCCAAACTACCCTTCATATGCAACATTTTTCGAAACTTCTTTATATTCTAAAAAATAGATCTAACGATTTTGATTAAAATATCATGTATTAATCATATTTAGATAAGTAAAATGCCTATCTTGAATCCATGCAGTGGTCTTTGAAGTCCTCTTCATTCGTAAGGAATTTTGCATAATCTTGTATAACTATAAACGTTAAGCGATAGAAATAAACGTACTACACAAGAAATATAGATCTCTTTATAACACAGAATTTGTTTCAAATATTTTTTTTGTGCCATCAACCATTTCCGATATATTCGTTACTAATGGTTCAAATTGTTTATTGCTTTATAATTCTTTAATGTCCTTTCAACATTCAGTTGTTTCTCTCGATTGCATGGAAACATTATGGTATTCAAGGCAGCGTATAGTATCCAGTCCTTTAACATTTGAATATCGCTGTTCCCTTTGTATCCATAATGAAATGTGTGTTGTAGCTACTTCTACAAAGGTTTATTTGGATTAAAATGCAATAGGTAAAAAAAAAAAGCTTGATTAAGACTAGTTTGTATACTCACTAAAAAGCGATAGAGGTAAGGAAAGACATGGGAATGTAACGCATGTTTTTTTTAAAATTATTATTGTTGTTATTATCCACATAAAGTTATGTTACCCGTTTAGATTTTAATTTTATCTGTGTTTTGAATACATTTTATATAAATTTGGAATCTTTCTTATGCACACCCCCCCTCCACACACACACACACACTCACACAAGCTTCTGAACTCTACGAGGAGTATGATTTATACATTCTAGATTTTATTGATTACATTTTATGTTAATCATTTTTCTATATGTATCAAAACCTATATCGATCTAAAATTATCATCAATATTTAATCTATAGTGCAAGCAATACTCTACTTTTTCTGTTTTACTTCTTTTGCACCCGCAATATTTCCCTAGAAACGCACGATGAAGTTCAACAAGGTTCGCTGAATTAGGTACACTGCATCAGTCACTAATGGCGGAAAGTTCAGTGACAAACGTGAACAGTTCAGTAAGTAGCGACGGCAGCGCTGCGAGCGACCAACCAACCAAGTACATTTGCCTGTTAGGCAGCATTCACACCACCGCACGTACCGTATTGCCTTTGAACCTAACGCAAAAACGTTCCCATTTATTTCCAGTTGTTAATGTTGATAAGGTTTTACGGAAATTGGGCCTAGTCATGCATCCATCAGCGGTTGCCAGTGTAGTGGTGCATGCAAATAAAAATGTCACCACAGTGCGTAACGGTCTGTTTATCTTGTTAGTTAATGTGATCATTCATTCACGTGCCATCTCCCTCCATACATTTTCTTCTGTTACTGTGAATAACAAAGTCCTACACTTGTGGGAATATCACTGTTTGTTATGTAAAGAAATTATGAAAATTATAATTGTTATTATTATGTTCTGCCATTAATATTAACAAAATCTGATCTCGAATTTCTGTTCTGATTTCTCTTGCAAAACCTACTTTTGTGCACCTTTTATACTATTTAAAAATTTAAATGTAGACTCTCGCGCCATATTCTTCATTGTATTACCGTTGCAAGTTCCTGTATTTACAAATGTGCAAGGCACCACAGAAGCCCAATAGTCTCACGTAGGAGGGGATGTAGTATACAAAACGTATTTGAGAGCTACCTTTTCCAGATTTCAGAATCCTTTATTCCTATATTGTGTAGATATCCATGTCATTTTAATATGCCATATAATGGATTGAACATTATTGATGAGAAAGTTACATAAAGGCTGATTGCATTATTGAATTACACTCTTCCTGTTGAAATCCACCAAAAATTAAGAAATAAGAGATGAGTTAAAAATAGGATTCTTATGACAAAGTGACAAACTAGGGACAAAAATAAATTAACCACATGAACAGATTTAGTGAGGTAGGATACCCACTACTATCGAGGAACTACCAAACAAGAGAGCGACGAGATGTGGGACGTCTTAGAAAGTTTGGGCTGACGCTTTGTGAAGCCAGAACGGGCAATTGGCTAATCCTTGGAGTAGTGATGATGATGTTGATGATAGCTCGTGGTAGGTTTCATTATGAAGAGTTTGATACTACCTTTGTGAGTAAATCTGACAGTTGTTAACTCGTGGAGAAGCTTACTCCTTTAATTCTGTAATTCGCACGTCTCTCACGCTTCATTGACATTTTGAGTCATCAAATTATCTGTCCGAGTTACCTCTTACGTTATCTGATAGCATTCAACTATTATGAGAAATAAAATGCTGCTAACAAATACAAATCCTTGTTATTTTGGGATACTTTACAAAGTTTCTTAGACACTAGTGCCGTCTTCATAGCGTCTTGACCGGCACTTTTAATAGAATGGATTATCAATGCCTCAGGCTTGCAGCTGAGGATGACGATGGACTAACTACTGGGAGGTATGATTCCGAGCGACATAAGTCAACCAGAAACCACTTTGGTGAGGTTGTGCACCTCCTTGTTAGCTTATCGATATCTCTGTGGTGGAAGATCCCTTTGGGCGACATACGCAATGCAGGTGCTCTCTTAGCAGAGTGCTGGTAATTAATTGTTGCATCAAATAGCCGTCCTCCCCGCTACTCCACCTCTTCCATTGTATTGTATAGCGCAAATGTCAGCACGGCACAAATTATTCCTTCATAATAGCCATTAAATTTTTTCCGAAGGGCAAATAAAGAGCAGCAGTCACATTTAAAACGGAAATTACTCCACTGTAGCCAATAGATAGCAAGGCAATCGGGGTAAAAAAAGGTCAAAGCCATCGGTGGCGTCACAAAGGCATTTGAAATGGATACTCGTAGTTGCCTAACGCAATTATGCCTGGTGACATTTTAAAGGCAACGAAATTAAAGATGGGAATGGAAAAATAGACGCACTATATTTGAAAACATTAAACGTTCACTTTGCGTCGTATTAAATCTTGCTGAAACAGACAGGATAGACTGAGCGGTTGTTACAAATTTACATTTTTACGACACGATTAAAATATGCTCTATTGAAACATTACAAAAACAGGAATCATTATCATATGTTCCCACATTTTTTCATAGCTCATGTTTCGTTTTCTCTTAAATAAGTGTGAGTAGCAACGCCAATCTTGCTTTTTCAAGTATTTGTCCATTTTCTATAAATACAATGTTCTCAACAGATTATAAAATAATGGTTGAAGAAAAAAAATTATGAATATGTTTATTTAAATTCTCATTTATCATAGAAAATGTGTGCTTTTATACAAGTGTAATTGAAAGAAGGTTCAGCTTTTAAATCCACAACGCTAGTTACTATTCTGACTGAGTCGGTTTTGTTATTAAGATTTTCTCTCTCTTTAAATTGAATCTCATATTAATAACATCCCATATTTGTTACCTCTAGCTGTGTAATCATATTCCGCTTGTATTACACATTTCAAGCACGTAATTTACAACCTAAAGGATTGTAGATGATTGTTTACACAGTGACCTAACTCAAATTAACAAGTCACAGACAATTATTGCTACCCGCGGAAAGACTTACTTCAGCCTCCCATTCAACCGGACAACATGACATTTTATTAATGTAGCATTACATGTATCTTAAAAATAGAAAAGTAGTTATTTTTGCACCAAGGGTGTTTCCTCCTCAGGACCGAGGGTTTATAAGTTGTTCGAGGGCATAATACTTTATAAATTCTCGTGGTGTATACACTAATTTATGGTGCACCATGGTGTTATTGAATAAATAAATAATTTAGCAAAAGGGGTGTAAATTGGAAATTCGATTTCTGACTTCCATTTTTGTAGTTGATATGTAGGTATTTGTACCTAAAGAAATATTGTAGTTTTGTAAGGAAAAGTTGAGAGGAAATTCGGTGGATAATACGTATTAATGATGAGTATTTCTGTCTTACTTCGGACTGGTTAAAACATGTCGCTTAAATTAAATATCACGACGAACTTCAGCAACTCTGCTAGCGGTCGCTGGAGCAAGCATAACTGTTTCAAATCGATTTGCAGCATTTTTTTATTTATTTATGGACGCTCTTTAACTGCTGTGGTCCTTAGCGTCCCATCCTATATTGGGCGTGAAAGATCGGAAATTTTGTCAAGGGACATCTTTATCAGGCTCGAGGTTCTTTACGTGTCGTAAATCTACAACACGGGACCACTGACTTTACTTCCCTTCCGAAGGAAGCCATGCTAAGGATTTTTACGCCCGAAAAAATCTATCGCCCTCCGCCGGGTTTGAACCCGCGACCTTGGGAATTAGAGGATGGGAGAGTACATCTATTGCTGAAAGTTGTTTAGAGGACAGCATGGACTCGAGAAATAGCATTTCCAGGAGGTTAGCTAGAATTCCTTCTTAATATGCTTAGGGACCCTGTGTCTAAGTTAATGAAGAATATGAAGTAATATTAGACAGTCTATATCGCCATCAGTGGCTTATTTAATCATTGTGATTCTTCTCACTTCTAATTAATTACAGTTATTAATATTTCAAGTCTTAATGAAAATGTTTGTACTGTGGGATCGTATTAGTTAATGTTTGAGTCAAATTAAGGTTGTATAAATCAAATATATTCTTTTAGTATTACCATGGTGATTCCTTTACGCCTGCAGAGGCATAAAACATTCTAAAGACCCGGGAAGGTATTAGAAACTCTGTAACATATCTCGTAACTATACAATAAAGTTTAGTGATATTAGAAAACGTACTCAGATTGGTGTCTAGCATCTTCGCTGTAAAGGATGAACCTTATTCCGATTAAACCTTATACAATGCGCTCAGAAAGATATGTTATTTTTATGCAACTTCCTTTAAAAATCGCCTAATATTGCTTTTGTGTTTTTAATCACATTATTTTTTCTTTGCAGGTACGCACCTGATAAAGTTGGTAGAACTGATATAAATCACGAGCAGCGCATGCGAGCTCAAGCTGAAATGAGATTATTCAGTTCTGCCAACAATTCAATGCCTGGTTGGCTTGCAGACGCAGTGCAGTGAGTATTATATAGAAATTTGCTTCTATGTTAATTATAACATTTGTAATCAGACCTGGCCATGCCATTAGGGTATTGTGTAGTTTTAACGTTTTATTTAACCACAGAAAGCAATCATATAAGGAAAGTAAAAATATGCTTATAATGTTTTTATACTTTTGAAGAAATTCGCCGTGCTTTTAAGTACGATTTCAGTTAATCGTTTTCAAAAATGTATAGCTTTGTAATAAATTGTTTATTACACGCTCTATAGAACAGCTGCTCGTAAGACTGTTAACACGCTAAAAATCCAGATGGTACTGACCAATCACACCAACTTTAACACGATTTTAAACAAACTACTTGCTCATAAAAATACATATATAGGCAAACATTATTTTTTATGTTTTTCAGCATTTTTCACAAAACAATTCATTATTTAAAAACAAATATCAGTTGACACCATTTTATTCTGTATCTGAAACCCTTCACAAAATGAAAGATTTATTTCCCAATGGCTTTCAGTGTCGTTTTTCTGTAAATAAAATTAGTATCATATATTCATTCACAAGAGAAACACTGCTTACCTTGCACCAGTTTTTAAAATGCAGGGAAAAAATGAGTTTTATTTATGGACGCTCTTTAACTGCTATAGTTCTTAGCGTTCTATTCTATATTGGGTGTGAAAGACCGGAACTTTTTCTCAGAGGCTTGAGATTCTTTTACGTGCTTAAATTTACGGCACGGGATCACCGCCTATACTTCCCTTCCAAAGGAAGCCATGCTAAAGATTTTACGCCCGAAAAAACATTCATCGCCTTCCGCCGGGTTTGAATCCGCGACCTCGGGAACTAGAGGCTAGCATGGTAGCCTTAGACCACGGAAATGAAATTGAGTTTTATTTATGGGCGCTCTTTAACTACTATGGTTCTTAGCGTCCCCTTCTATATTGTGCGTGAAAGACCGGTAATTTTGCTCAGAGGCCTCTTTAGCAGGCTTGAGGTTCTTTTACGTTCCGTAAATCTACGACACGGGACCACCGGCTTTACGTTCCTTCCGAAGGAAGCCATACTAAGGATTTTTACGCCGGAAAAAAATCCATCGTTTGAATCCGCGACCTTGGGAACTAGAGGCTAGCACGGTACCACTAGCCCACGGAGGACGACTAGACCACGGAGGAAATGCACGGTTCATAACGTAGGATTGGGCGGCTGTGAGAATATGTCAACAAATGACTGACTATGCCTCTTATATTTACACAGTACTTATATTGCATTTGTTTTATTTAATATAATTTAGAGAGGTTTTACTAAAAGCTATGCTAAAGCCCTTTTGCGTAATTCGTAGTAAGTAGCTATTAACACAGAAGCATATAAAATCTAGACAGAGAATACTTGCACAAATTTCTTAACTATTAGTTTTTTCTTCCTCTAATACTAAATATAGCGGGGGAAAAGCCATGAGTTGAGAGTTTATAGAAACATTAAGACAAAACCAACATGAAAAATCATTGCACAATCGCCTCGTATTGACTCTGCCGGAAAACCTGCAGGCAATAAAACTGTGCACTTATGTGAAATATTTAGGCTAAATGAGAAAAATAAATTATTTTTGCTTATCTTTGCCACTACTTTATAATCATGTCAGAATATAATTTATTTTAGTATTAAATTATTCATTTAATGCTTTAAATGCATTCAACGGAACCTCACATTCCTTAAGTCTTCCAACCTGAAATAGCTAGTACAATATAATAATATAGTCAAAGAGGTTATTTATTATATTCCCCCAGAAATGTCAAAGGAAGTCAATTCACGATTTTTTCTTATTTTTATGACAATCATGTTTGTCTCATTCTTAAGTCATGAATAAAACAATCGTTTTATTGGCGTATTTTATTTTACTATTGAGTGTCTAGCGTTGAAAGGCTCACATTTTGTTTTTTACACTAAATGTTTTTATGTACAATAGTCTCCTGTTAACACCCTCAAGTTTCAAGTTACCGGTTTAGTAGTTTCTGAATTATTGAAGCTTATCGACCAAAATTTTTGTTTTCAAAATCTATTTAATTCCATAAAATATAAAGTGTAGGCTTGAAGGAAATTGTACAGCATATTTCAATCATTCTTACAACTTTGAAAAATCTTAACATACATTATTTTTAGGTTAGTAAAATAAAGAGCTTAGAAAAACTATTTTAAAACTGAATTTAAGAGCCATTTAATGTTCCTAGACATTTAAATATTATGTGATTAAGGAAATTTCTAAACGTTAATTGTTCTAAAATTTGGAAACCTGTTGATCTAAGGTTGGTAATTACATTATTATTCTATTAAAGTATTTTTTTCTGCAAATTGGCCAAAATTTCACCTATCGTGAAGTTTAAGAGTGATGGATATATATACACCCACTCGCTATGATATCCAACTGTGTCCTAGAAAACTAGATTGAGAACATCTATGGATATCGATACCCGATTGCATAAACAGAAATAGGCAAACAAACAGCAGATTGTTTTGTTGACTGGAGTGTCTGAGATTTGCGTTGATTGTCTCATTCATGAAGGCCGAATCTTCTTTTCTCACGATGCAAAGAAGGATATTACAATAAAAACAGCCTTTTTAATGCTTTTGGTTAAACAAAAGACAGGCTTATGAGATTGCACTATAACGCTAAGGTTGTTCGCCACATCTGTCACCATAGATGATAAGAACTACTGACAATGTAATAATTATTCATATTATTGTTTGTTAATTTAATATGTACTTGCACAAATGCCAACGTACGAGATCAAACACTAAAGCATTATCTGAAGGAAAATCAACAAAGAAAGGCCATCAGTTACGGTCTTTATGTTCTACGCGGTCTTCTGTGTTTCCTTTAATCATTTGTTACGGAGACTGTTTTCAACCGTCAATTGTTCAATTCCAAGTCTTCACCCATTCTTCCTGTTCCCTCACATTTCCCCTCCCCTCAGATAGTTTCCGTTTTGGTTGTGAGCTTTTACTGTTCATTAAAACTTCATTAAATGTTGATAAATTAATTATTGCTTTCGCTTATTGCCCCGCCGCAATAAGCATTACGACCAACGTAAGCGCATTTGTTCCTCATATCAAAGAGCAGAGGGAACCTCGTGGAAAATGTCTCCCTTTCCATCTTCTGCTAAAAGCAGAAGAGGCAAAGACCAAGCATATTCAGAAAATAATTTCAACTGAAAGTCTTTGAAAGATTCCCAGTGACCTCTACAGCGTATCCAAGGTTCCTTCTGAAAGATTTTTGCAACAATATTATTCTGTGTGCCAATTGTCATTTCTTCACACCTATACATATAAAGTGAATAAGATATAGCTTGGAATTATCAACGAAATTCGAAACATAGATCTGTATGCTTAAAATATTATCGATACTTCTGAAAAAAATGCTTCATTTTAATTACTTTCTCTACTACGTATAGTAAGTAGGGGAAGTATTGTATTCCACCCAAAAATTCGATACCGAGATTTCACCGGAAATACATGTTTTGAGATCCCATGAATCCAAAAAAAGCATTTTTGGAAACATGTCCGTGTGTCTGTGTGTCTGTCTGTCTGTCTGTCTGTGAACAGCATAACTCAGAAACGAACAGTCAAATAAACACCAAACTTGGTATTTAGGTTTAGTATCTTCCAGAGATGCGACACGAAGGTTTTCAACAAAATCCCCCCACCCCAGAGTACCCTTTACATGGAACATTTTTCGAAAATTTTAATTTTCTCAAAAATGGCTCTAACGATTTTGATTAAAATATCATATGTTTAAGATATTTTCATGACAAATAAAATGTATATCTTGAATTTTCTGGGAATTTCTCCAAAAGTATTCTCCATTGTGAATGACTTTTGCATAACTGGTAAACCATAAGAGATAGACAAAATGGTACTACACAAAAAATGTAGATCGCCTTAAAATACACAATTTATGTCATATACATTTTTGTTGTTGAGTGAACCATTTTCGAGATATTGCTTGTTATTCCCTTAAATTTTTCAATACTTATTTTCTCAAATGGGAATTCGTTATTCATTTTTTTGTCTTGGATATGCAGAGTATTAATCTGTGGGAAAGGGAATGGTGCTGCACCTAGCAAGCAGCTATTAAGGGATATGTATGTGCTTAAAGGCTACTGTATTTCTATATTATCCTTGTAAATATATATTCCCCTTACATCTATAAGAAAATTAGCAATAAGATAGACTCTGCAAATGTTTATCTCGATTAACATGAAGTGTATTAATCTGTGGGAAAGGGAATGGTGCTGCACTTAGCAACCATCTATTAAGAAATATGTATGTGCTTAAAGGCTACTGTATTTCCAAATTGCCCTTGTAAATATACATTCCCCTTATATCTACAAGAAAATTAGCAATAAGATAGAGTCTGCAAATGTTTATCTCGATTAACATGAAGTGGATGGAGAATAAGCGTTTGTAAAAATAGTTTGTACAAGAGTAGAGAAAGTCGTGTGAGTGTAACACATCAGATTTTTTTGTCTTGGTTATGCAAAGAGTTATAATCTGTGGCAAAGGCAATGGTGCTGCACCTAGCAACCAGCTATTAAGAGATATGTATGTGCTTAAAGGCTACTGTTTTTCTATATTGCCCTTGTAAATATATTTTCCTCTTACATCTACAAGAAAATTAGCAAGATAGATAGAGTCTGCAAATGTTTATCTCGATTAACATGAAGTAGATGGAGAATAAGCGTTTGTAAAAATAGTCTGTACAAGAGTAGAGAAAGTCATGTGAGTGTAACACATCAGATTTTTTTTAATAGCTAGGTTTTATCTGTCGTTATTTTTAAAGTTATTTTCTATGAATATCTTAATGAAGATTGCTTCGCTGCTAAATTATTCATAGAAACTCAACATTAATTGCAATGAAAGCTATTAAACTTGACTTGTATAATTTCTCCAGAGCAGATGTTTTAAAACGTAGTAACATTATTTTCTAAAGACAGAAAAGGTATATAAATGATATGCTAATAAGGCCTTGTTTGGAAGTTATGATATAAAATTACTAAAGTTAACTGAATCATTATCAGCCATAAATTCACGTGCTGTGACCATTCTTATACGAAGTGTGCAGCTGATAAAATATTCATATCTTGTGCTATGTAATTTACTCTCTCTCAAAATGACCTGCATTCTCCGAGTGTATGCATAAGAAGAATGTTTCTTAATTTATTGGCGTTGCTCTGATATTTCATGAAAACGCACAGTCGTGATGCAAATGGGAAAGCTAAAACAAGCGACGAGCAGCATGCGTTATGAGACTGTTGAAGTGTGACACACACAGGTTCGTGACCAGGTGATGAACATTCGTTTAGAGTAGCCAATTTGAAGAAAGGAGGCTTGTTAAACCTGTCATTATGGATTCGACATTCATGATTTCGAAACTGGACGGAGTTAGTGTGCAGAAAGTAGTATTCCGATCGTATATTCCATTCAAATTAGCGTAACACTTCACTTTCAATGAAGGCGATTGCTTGCTTTCTCTACATGCCACTTTCACGTATGGAATAAAACGATCATTTATGTTACCTATAGATTTCCCTTATCGATATACTATTTTTATTCTACCAAACTAATGGTGGTAACTTTCTCTCCGCTAAAAGAAATAGATCATAAATGCACACATTGCATTAAACTTCAGGTTCGTTTATGTTGCGACAGAAAGAATTTTGTAATTCTGGAAGACAATGCTAAACATTGTAAGTAAACCAAGGTTAATTTTATTTCGGTTTCAACTACCTTTTATGTCAACTAACATTTCTTAAGCATACTTGGGAAGCATGCCTGTGTTGTCCATTTAGCGTTACCCAGGGAACACCACGTGGAGACAGACTACGTCGTTCCCCTAAACGAGGTAACCAGTCCAATAGAATATATTGATATACAATATCAGAATTACCCGATATATATAATACACAAACAAAACAATATACCGGATGAAACGAGAGCCATAGCAATAGCTACGGAAAATGAAAGATACCCAGAAAAAGAATGGCACCGAATATATACAGATGGATCCCTTATCAATAAAAAATTCTGATGTGTTACACTCACATGACTTTTACTACTCTTGTACAAACTATTTTTACAAACGATTATTCTCCTTATGCTTCATGTTAATCTTATTGCTAATTTTCTTGTAGATGCAAGGGGAATATGGTAGGTTTTAAGCGAGTCAAATATTTTAAGCGTTGCTTGCTATGTGCGCATTTCATTCTCTTTGCATGTCCAGGACATAAAAAAAATGAATAACGAATTCGAGAAAAAGTATAAGTATTGGAAAATTTAAGGGAAAACAAGCAATAGCTCGAAAATGGTTCACTCAACAAAAATGTATATGACATAAACTGTGTATTTTAACGCGTTCTACATTTTTTGTGTAGTAATATGTTGTCTATCTCTTATGGTTTACCAGTTATGCAAAAGTCGTTCACAATGAAGAATACTTTTGGAGAAATTCCCAGAAAATTCGAGATATACATTTCATCTGTCATGAAAATATCTTAAACATATGATATTTTAAACAAAATCGTTAGAGCCATTTTTGAGAAAATTAAAATTTTCGAAAAATCTTCCATGTAAAGGATAGTCTGGGGTGGGGGGATTTTCTTGAAAACCTTTGTGTAGCATCTCTGGAAGATACTAAACCTAAATATCAAGTTTGGTGTTTATCCGACTGTTCGTTTTTGAGTTATGCTGTTCACACACACACACACACACAAACACACACACAGACACACACACGGACATATTTTCAAAAATGCTTTTTTTTTGGATTCAGGTGGTCTCACATGTATTTCCTGTGAAATCTCGGTATCGAATTTTGTGTGCAATACAATGCTTCCCCTACTTAGTATACGTAGTAGAGAAAGTAAAAAATGCCGTTGCAGGAGTATACTGTAAACATTTTGCACAGTATCTAGCATTAGATGAAACGTCAAACCACTATGATGGAGAATTAACAGAATAAAAGCAGCATTACGATATTTTATATAGACCATACATAAAATAAAAAATAGTCATCTTATTAGACTCAAAATCAGCCATAGATGGAATTGTAAATTACAAAAATATAATAACAAGAAATATTAAGAAAATAAGAAGCCTAATTAAAGCAGTTGAAACTAGAAATCATGTCAATCTACTATGCATCCCAGCTCATGTTGGACTTTTGGGCAATGAACATGCGGATCAATTAGCAAAGAAGGGTGCAATACAACAAGTAAAACTGTAGGACAAACAGAAATAAATAAACAATTAAATAACATTAAACAACATTTCAAAAGACAGCAGAGCTTGATGAAGAAGATAAATTAAAGGATAAAGATAATAAGAATATTAAAGATAGAGTTGATATACAAAAAATGCCAAGGAAGGCTGCAGTGGCCTTATTTAAGATGGCAACTGACCACGATTGCCTCGCAGAACACCTCTATAAGATCAACAAATCTTCCTACAACTCTTCTGCATTAAACTTCCACTCCAGTTCTGCAGCGGTTTATCTAAAACTTCTAATTTTCATGTCGCTCCGTGGTATTTATTTCAACAAATTTTGAAATTTTTAGGCTTAATTTTTTCAAACTTATAAAATTTCAATTGCGTACACACAGATGTTCACGAGTTTAACCATGAGTGCTGATATACTAGCTACGCTAAAAAGCAAGACATAAAATGTATGTTGTTTCATTACCATACTGGATGGAAGGAAAATAAAATTGTATCCCAAACTATCCTTTCACATTAATGGTTACTGGTTAACCATTATTGCGAAAAACAATACCTAGGCAGCATATCTTTTCGCACTTATTCTTCTCAAACTACAAAGGAGAATGTTCAGGATAGTAGCAAGTATCGAGAGAAATCTATCTTAATTAATTTAGAATATACTGATAATTTCTATTATATTTTATGTTAGTGATTTTAAATAGATTGTCTTTAGCAAAAGTTTATGGTATTGGAATAAAATTTAGTTTAACGATTAAAATCCACTACACATAACATAATCTTTTATTTGTACACTGGCTTTTTAATTAATGCTTCTGATCACCATTTAAGTGCAGAAACAGAAAGTTATCTTTAAATAAAATTCATTAAACTATATTTTAAAAATCTATCAAATTGAAAATTCATCCATTATACAATAAGCCTAGAGATACACTAGGCCCACTGCGCAGCGACTTTGAACTGGCTACAGTTTCCGCATCCACCGCTAGGTTAATTCAAGCTCATAGCAAACGACCCGTGTGTTTTATCAGCTGAGGTTTTGCAGTTACATGGGATGGAAATTTGCCGAACGTTAAGAGCAAAATTGCACTTTGTATTTATGGTAAGATATTCTTTATAGTTGAGTGTACAGAAGAGTATTTTTATGAAATACTCTTCTGCAATAAAGTCTCAGACAAAATTCTAGAAGTTCAGACCGCTATTTATAATCTTATGAATAAAGTCAAGCAAACAAGGGTTTGTTTTTTTTAATAAAACAGGGAGTTCTACAACGCTGTGTGTTCACTGAAGGAAAACTGGAGATGAAATAGAGATACAATAAATTTGCTCGCAATTCAAGGTCATCATTTTCAACCTCTTTGGTGATACAGGAAGCCAAGCATGTAAGTTTATATGGTTTGAATTGTAGTTACTTTACCCTGACTTGCCAGCTATTTCTGCGTAACTTGCAACGTGATTGTGGCAACTCCGCTCAATCCAAGCTAGCTGCACATTTGGTATAGGCTAACTCTATATGCATTGTATTTCTGCCGCCCTAAGTATGTCGACAATATGAAAGTTTCAGAATCAGGACACACTGACACATTTATTGGCGTGATATGTGGGATTTCTTTGTCTTTAATGTTTATGCGGCACCAAATAACAATCGTCGTTTAGAGGGAAAACCAGAAAATTAATGCCATAGAATTTGTTGCAAGGTTCATTACGTTCTCCTCGAACCAGTAGCATATAACACCACATTTGGAACGCTCAGTGATGTTATAAATAAGAGATCTTAATTAATAATTAGTGGATCTACGGTTGAAAAACATCCGCTTTCAATTCAGCAATCTTCCAGTTCATTTCCGCAATTCAAACAAATTAAGATACCCACTTTGAGTGAAATTTGACATGTCGAGACATAATTTTCGACTGTGCTCTGTTTCAGGAAAGGAGAGGGAGAGAGAAAGAAAACAATATGAGCGCTGTTCTTCCCGTCTCCCTTCCTTCTCCCACCCCCGGAAAACCATTAGTGATTTCATCAAATTTCCAAACCGCCCCTCTTCTGTCGACGGACTGACATTTCATACACAGAAGCTCTTCCTGCTACTGCCTCAGTCTCTTTTTATTATTTCTCTCTTTGTCCGCTTCTCTTTGAAGTGAAACTGCCTCTTTTGCTTGCTGCTATTTAAACTCCGCCTAATAGCACTCAGAAATAATCCATATTAATTTCTGGATGCATTTTGCTTTCCTGCCATGGTGCCTCCATCAGCCCTTTAATGCTTGCAAATTCATTCGAATATTACAGTTCTAAATCACTGTTTAACATACGTCTTTGCTGTAGAAGCTTAAGAACAAACTTAAATATTTGCCCCTGAGTTTCAAAACTGCTCTTATTTATCAAAAACTCTTAACATACATTGAAAGCAAAATTATTTCTCAAACTTTGTAATAACAAATGGCTTTATATTTTCTATTAAGCTTTTACGATACTTGTCTTAAAGCGTTTCAGGGTATTAAACTTTAATGCAAAACAAAACTGATGTGTAACATTCATATCACTTTCGCTACCCATTTCGAATTCACAGCTATCCCACATTTATTGTACAATTGATATAAAAGTTATTGTTCTGTACAGTTTACGTTAATCACGATAAATGTATGCCTAGAAAAGCTTTAAACTATCTAATCTGGATTAAAACGTTTTTGGTCATTGCCACGTCAAATCCCAACGTTTCGAAGAACGTGCAGTCATCCTCATCAGGGATGCTTCTGCCTTAAAAGCTGGCTGCTCGTGTCTTATAAGGCATGGGCATTGCTGATGAAGATTGCAGGGTCTCTGAAACGTTGGAATTTAAGTAATATTAACTTGGCAATAACCGAAAAAAGAACCTTTTTATATGAACACAAAGACAATTATACTCTTATCTAGTATACTTACATGTACGATGAGAAAACAAAACTCATTTGTTTATATCATAAGTGATTTGGTGTTAACGAGTTCTTAGGAAAACATAAATGTTTCGGAAACGCTATTGAAGTATTATATGACTTAGCTGTATATTTTAATGAACCCTACACTTGTCCTGCAGTCAGTTTTTGCCTACCTCTTATGGTTTTCAAGTTATATAAAATTCAATGGAAAGGAAAATACTTTCATCAGTTACTTTTGGAAAGTCCAAGATATTACGCATTTTGTTTGTCATGCAGAACATCTCAAGATTTACTCAAAATCTTTAAAGTGATTATTAAGACAATGAAAAGAAAGGAAGAATGTTTCCATATCAGACAACTGAATGCTCGGTGACGTTAGCAAACAAGTCTCTTCTTGCTCCGATTTCTGAGAAAGAAACTCAGCAAGCAGTATAGGTCAAGTAAGCCAAGGGGAAGGACATTACTACTGTTAAAGGGTAAGGGGAATGTATGTTGTACTTTGTATTTACATGGTGGTGTGACACAAAGCCTGCCCTTCCGGACCCTCCGTACCCCTTACCAGCGTATCCCCGAAGCGGTGATAAGTCACACATAATGGAGTTGGCACTCTTTGATGTAAAGGGTTGTTTGGGGTGGGGAAAATTGCATTAAAATTATGTGTTTTATGTTATTCGTCTACTTTTCCAACTTTGGAGATATTTCAAACAATGTTAAAAGGAAAATAATTCTTTGATACAAACCTATCAAGATGGATGAAAGTTGAGACGTGCGCTAATGATTTTTGAGATTGCACAATAATATTCCGCAAATGAATATATTGTCATTATTATTATTGTTATTATTATTATTATTATTATAATTCTTATTAAAAATAACACACTTATACTGTGTAATCATGGCTTAAAATATCCAAAAGCTGTCCGTAGCATATAAACGAGATCAATTTCATTTTAACCGAACCAAAACTCTTCTCAAACGCTAAGAGTACAAAGCAACACGAGAAATTATTATTCTCAAAGGAACCCAAAGGAAATACTCTGATTTATTGGTATGCCCATTGTTGGGATAGAAGGTGTGGGGGAGATGCTTGGGGATCGGGATAAAGTGGTGAGGGTGGGATGGGATTGTGTGCCGTTCTTTTTGTTCAAACGAATGAGAAATCTTGGGAGGGGGAGGAAAAGGAACAAGAACTGGAAGACGAGGCGAAATATTTGAAGATGCGATTTAGCGAGTAATTGGGAGCCAAACCTCCGATCTCCATGCTTGCTTCACGACGGCAGTTAATTAAAATAAGGAAAATGGTACCGCCTCTCGCGTGCAAAAGGGGCCAATGTCCATCGGCACTTCAGCTAATTCCATTTATCGATTGTCCTAATTCGTTCATGAGAAAACACTAAATGCCAGAAGAAACTAAATTAATTCACTTCTGTACCAAAGATCTAAGGATTTTACAGAGAAGTACCGTTGCATTCCTGTATTACTTTATTTTAATAAAAGTACTTATATTTTATTTATTTTTATAAACTAAATTCATTAAAGACTATAACAGGAAGGCAGCTTAAGTAGACAGTAGAGAAAACTGGTTAAGGAATTACACGTTTATTTATCCCTTGTGAAATAAATATTTATTCTCGCGTTTATATTTACATACCTCACTTTAATGAACTTACCACTCTGCGTAAGACATGAGAAGGTTTAATCTTTAATAGAAATATGAACATTGGCTAGTCATTGCTGCAATTATGGAAAAGATATCCAAAAGCCCAAAGCAGTGAGTAAATATTTGTTATTTCGTCAAATATTTAAAACTTTTTGGTTAATAAAATTGTGAAGTGAAACACACTAAATTTAAATTTAATGGTTTTATTAAATAAAGAAACACTTCTCATTATGTCAATGTTTAGTTTGTAATGATGTTTATTTACAAACTTAAACATTATTGATCTTTGTAAAAATTATCACACAGCAAAATTTTATGAACTCGAACACTTGTCTTTTATAAGGTTTGTTATTTAAAATGTAACACTTCTATAGGACATATATTTAAGAAGTTCACGAAAGTTTTCATTATCATTATTAATATACTAAAGAGACAGTGTGACATATACTTATGAATATTGTCTGATAGGGTTTTGGTTTCGTTTGGAAACAATAAAGTTCCAAAAGCATAAGGAGCACAGGCAACAGTCACACGTTTGTGCTAATTTACCTCGTAATTACAATAAATGAAAACTAGAATATTAAGATAGAAAACACAGTTTAGATTTTACAAAATAACGACAATCCTATTAAAAATATGTAAACTAAATTACAAACAGACAGACTGAAAAAAGAATTACAGTTCCTGAAATGAGAGTTCCTAGACCGCTGGCAGGCTATTCTTGGATAAGTGAAGGGACACAGAAATAAGAAATTATCTAAATGCAGGCTTTCGCGTCGTTATTCATATTAAAAGTTCATTTCGGTAAACCATGTTCTGTTATAAATTAAACATTTCAAGGACGTTTCTCTTGAAGAAGAGGACCGCAGTGTCCTTGAAATGTAACTGATACGGATCAAGTCGAAAGTTAATTTTGAAATAAAATATAAATTGCAGTTCTTTTATATTTTAGAAAAAAAATAGTCTAAATGAGAAAATGACCAGAAAAATGGAAGTCAAAGATAATGTATTCATATAATCCTGTCGGACTGTGAAGAAGTAGGCTCTTCATTAGACGGGAAAGTTAATTGTCATTCTGTTGAGGATGGAGCAGACCACCTATAGACCTAATGCTTGAAATGTATGATAATGATGAGGTATGTTTTAATTTTTAGTAACACTTCAAAAACTACATTTTATTCTGAGTTTTAAATCTTTACATTTACGGTAGAGAGAGAGACAGAGAGAGAGAGAGACAGACAGACAGACAGAGAGAACGAGAACGAGAGCGAGAGAGACCCTCAATATTCTTCTATTTTCGTTAAATTTTTTTATTTTCTATTGTTTATTACGGAATTCTTGTGTCATTTTGTAAGGAAAATTACCACAGAGTAATCCTCTTAAAAATAAATTTTAAAACACCTTTTAAAAGTTGTCAACGTTCTTAAGTTCGCTACATATTTCGCAATAAATCTGCACTTAAGCCACTTTCAGGCAAGAAGACTGGAGTCGGCTCCTTTAGTTTGCTTTACTCCATCCCCGCCACGAGCGCGGCACGAAATGAGCCGGGACTCATTCAAGTGTATCTTAAAGTGTGAATAATTTGAATTTAGGCGATTCACTGACTTCATTTCGAATGTAAGTAAACCTTTCATCTAAACGGCGGAAATTTCAGAGGCCAATGCCGCCGCCTCGAGACGCAGGGGGAAGGAACGTCGTCGACAAACAAACGAAAGAGACAAATAGAGAGAAAATGTGAAGAAATGGGGCAGATAACTATGTAAAGGCATTCTCAGACGGGATGGGAGGGAGTGGTGCGGTTAATGAAGAAAAATACTGCAAAGCGGCTTGCTATTCCTTTGTAATTATTGTCCTGTGCCTTCGTACAAAGTACGCATGAATAGACTGCAAATTCAAGGAAGAGCGGCAAGGGAGCATGTATTGATAGAATCGATTTTAATTAAACTAGTCGACGTTACAAGCAAAGAAAATGGGAATATTTTCTTAGGAATTCTTGGTATTGTCTGTGTTGTGAAAAATCATCACTACCAGCATCCTAGCAAGTGCTTGTTCAATACTCGCTCAGTACATCACCAAGAAACTTTGCTTATCTTCAAAATGTGAATAGCCAGGCGCCAAAGTGGTCATTTGGATCAGTGGGATTCATAGATATTAAACGAACAAAACCTTAAAAATCATTCTTTTTACTGAGTACCCTGAAACAAAAGACCATACGAGGAGAATGTTGATGATGGATATTCTGTCCGATTCTTTCAAGGGAGAAATTTTTTCCACGACGGTGAGGTCCAAACCCCTTTAGACTTTCCTCAGTTCTGGCACAGAATTTACCTTCCCAATTATCATTCCATTTCATGTATTATCAGATTTATCCCCTATGATACCGTATATAGCACCAATGGGTGTGAAACACTACCCCACAAAAAAAGCTAAAAAATTCTCAGACTCGAGGGTGAATAGAACCTGGGTCATTTTTCGTGTTAGCCTGGAGGTAGAACCACCCCGACCGACAGACAGACTTATTTCTGTTAAACCAATTAGAAAATGTTATTAGTCCTTGTCAAATATAACTTACGTTTCATATATGTTACTTTACAGCTGTGATTATGTTCGTTAACATTGAATAAAATATATTTCTCCTCTCACTTAGTGCAGATTTGGGGTTTAGTAACCATAATGCATGCTGCTGCGGTATAACACTTATCTTAACTGTCCAGATAATAAAATTACATAACAGCAATATTAAAATTAATGGTCCATCATTTTCATGTTAAAATGTAGCTATTATATTTGTTGTGCTTTTTTAACGTAAGCAGTAATAATATATACGCTTTTAGAGATAATTCTTTGTTCAATAATTTTTATCTTCTTCCCCCTAAATGGCACATTGCGGTAAAGTTAGCATTAGCCCACATCTTTAGTAGGAAATTGTTATTTACTTACGATACTAGTTGTTCCTTTGATTCATAGTTCCGCAGATAACGCCTTGAATGTGATAACTTCATAAATAGCTGGTGAAGACTGCTAGATAGGGACGAAAAATTCGACGAAAGTTTCTGGAATAGCTATATGTCTCCTATAAAGGCGATACTTCAAAGCTACTACAGTTTATATTCTAGAGATATTCTTTTTTTCCTCCCCCTCTATCGAACGTTGCTGTAACTACATGGTCATATCGCGACGGATCTGTTAGGAGATACCTTGTGGGTAGGTGTGTGGCGAACATTTAGGCTTCTAGGTCTCATCTCTGTACTGCACCATCTTGCTTCATCACGTGTCCACAGAGATATGTGTGCAGCAAATGTACCTCTGTTTCTCTACGTGCCGGGAAGATGGCATTAGGATACTCTCGAGTATACCTGCTTTCATTATCAGCGTATAGATGGCGAGTATTTGCTATTTTCAACTATTTTATATTTTGATGTTTTAGACTTAAGGTGGAACTTTGGGCCGTGGTATTAAATATACAATCCGGTATTTACATTGACGCCCGAGAGAAACCATGAGAATCCCCAGTCAGACTGGTCGGCCCACGGGATTTGAACCCGGGACGTCCCGAGTTTTTTTTTTAATCAAGCATTTATCTCGGATGCTCGTAGTTCAAGTTTTCTCTCTATTTATTTGTGTAAAACCTTTCAAATAGATTAATTTTATTTATGTACATTTAGGTATGCTTAATTTCATTTTTTTTCAAATTGAATACTTCTGGAAACACAGTTTAACCTAGGCAGTGATAAGGTATCTCTTTCCCGCTCCCTTTCCATTTCGTTGTCTTATCAGTGTATTATAGTTGTGAGGTTGAACATTTGCATTTTCTGATCTCGAAAGGAGCCCTCCATATCGTCCACAATTTTAGTATTGCTGCAGTATGTCAACATCTATGAAACTCACTTCCTAGAGATGACGTATAATATTCATAGCCAAGCTCGCGGAAGTCTAGAAATTGTTGAGCAGCTGGGAGGGAAAAAATTTGATGTGTTACACTCACATGACTTTCTCTACTCTTGTACAAACTATTTTTACAAACTCTTATTCTCCATCTATTTCATATTAATCAAGATAAACATTTTCAGAAACGATCTTTTGACATGCAAACAAAATTACATTTTACACATAGTGACCAGTTCTAAAAATATTTGACCATTGCTTAAGGCCTACTATGTTCCCCTTGTTTTGTATTTGCAAGGGCAATATAGAAATACAGTAGCCTTTAGGCATAGACATATCTCTTAATAGCTGGTTGCTATGTGCAGCACCATTCTCTTTGCCACAGATTAATACTCTTTGCATATCCAAGACAAAAACATGAATAACGAATCCCTATTTGAGAAAATAAGTATTGAAAAATTTTGGGGAATAACAAGCAATAACTCGAAAATGTTCACTCAACAAAAAACAATGTACATTACATAAATTGTGTATTTTAACACGATCTAAATTTATTGTGTGTAAAATTTTGTCTATCTCTTATGGTTTATCAGTTATGCAAAGGTCGTTCACAACGAAGAATACTTTTGGAGAAATGCCCAGAAAATTCAAGATATACATTTTATTTGTCATGAAAATATATTAAACATATGATATTTTAATCAAAATCGTTGGAGACATTTTTGAGAGAATTAAAATTTTCGAAAGGTGTTCCATGTAAAGGGAAATCTGGGCTGGGGTGATTTTCTTGAAAACCTTCGTGTCGCATCCTTGGAAGATACTGAACCTAAATACCAAGTTTGGTGTTTATCCGACTCTTCGTTTCTGAGTTATGCTGTTCACAGACACACAGACACACACACGGTCATGTTTCCAAAAATGCCTTTTTTTTGCATTCAGGGGGTCTCAAAACATTTTTTCTGGTAAAATCTCGGTTTCGAATTTTTTTAGTGGAAAACAATACTTCTAAATTTTGTTACTGAGGTTTCGCGGAGATTAAAATATGTTCTGTTCTCTACCCTTAGCCAACTTAATTACTAAAATCATCATCTGAAAATAAGAATATTCACTTTCTAGTATCCTAAACTTGATGTGAAGCAGTCTGCTAGATACTCACAGCTTGATTATGTTTTAATGGTGACAGCCCGCAGCGGTCGAGGCGTGTCATCTTGCTGGTGTTGGTTTCGGTTGCAATCTTCATTGTATCTCCCCATGAGGGCACCAACATCGCCATCTCATCTCCCGCGTAAACTACTCGAATTCTTTTGTCTGCAGATCTTGGGAACTCATTGATAGAGCAGACAATCAGTGCCATCTTCTGTTACACGCATAAGAGTTCTCATGGGCAGAGCCCAAAACGTGTCTGTTTCCTCGACGCCTTTTGTCTCAGCAGAAACAAAGACGTGGTGCAGGGGTGAGATTTTGTCGTGCTTTGTTTTAAATTAACAATTATGAGGGCTCAGCCGTATCACAGCGTCAGATCTTTTCCTGTATGAATCGAAAGCTTTCAGGATAATAGCGAGGTCCCCTACCTTAACACAAGTGCTACATTCTAACGTTTAGGGTGTTTGCATTTGATGAGATAATAGACGTATTTTAGTATTACTTCACTAGCCTAAAGCATAGGCAGAAAAATCGTGTGATTATCACTATGCGATTATAGTGCATATGTTTAATGGATATATTAAAACACGTATACATTATATTTATCACAAAAAAATTATATTGTTTCTGTAAGGGTTTATTAAAGGTTTATTAAGTAACTATTCCTTAATTGGAAATTTGCCTACAATGGAAACTTATTCATACTTCGCTGCTTTTACTTTCTCTACCACGTACGTAGTAGGTAGAGATGGCATTGCACTCCACCCAAAAATTCAATATTGAGATTTTACCGGAAATACGTGTTTTGTTCCCTCAATAAAAATCACTTTTTTTTAGAGACAGCGCGCGCGTGTGTGTAAACAACATAACTCTAAAGGAAAAGTTAAATAAATACAAACTTGGTATTTAAGTTCAATACCTTCCAAAGATACGACACAAAGATTTTTATGAAACCACCCCAAACTACCGTTTACATGGAATATTTTTCGAAATTTTTTACTTTCTCGAAATTGTTCCTAACAATTTGATTAAAATATAATATATTAAAGATATTTACGTTCTAAACAAAATGTACATCTTGAATTTCCTGGGAACAGCCTGTGAAGTCCTTCATTTGTAAGGAATTTTGTATAACCCTGTATAACTGGTAAACGTTAAACGATAGACGAAAACGTACTACACAAAACATATAGATCTCTAAAATTCAGAATTATTTCAAATATTTTTTGTAGCATAAGCCATTTTAGAGATATCCCTTGTTATTGGTTCAATTTGTTCAATACTTTGTCATTCTTTTCAAGTCTTGTCGATTTTCAGCTGTTTCTCGTGATTGCATGGAAAAAGTATGGAATTTTAAGGCCAGCATATAGCGTCTAGTTCTTAAACATTTGACTATCGCTGTTCTCTTTGTATCTTAACAAATGTATAATGCAACTATTTCTGTAAAGGTTTATCTCAGGTATAATGAAGTAGATAGAAAGGAAAAGGAAGAAAATGTTCCAGGCCTAAGTTTAGTTACCTCCCAGTTATGAGAACTGAGGAAAACCTGGGAAAAACCTCAGCCAGAGAGGACAGTCCTGACGGAATTTGAACCGCAGACCTGCTGTTTACGAGTCCGTGTCTTAACGACCTCGCCTAGCCATGTCGATATACTTCTGTTTCTATATAAGGAAACAGACAACGAGATTGCGCTTCAGTCGCGATTCGTTTGGTTATTTTGTAGTTCTTCTTCTTAATTGATTTTGATATTCTGGTAAAATTAACCCGGGAATTAATTTAGACTCGAGAAACGATTAACTCTATTTTTGTCAATGACATTACTTGCACTCGAAAATTGGTTACACATTATAGATTTTTTACTTTGTACATAATTTTACTCACCTAATTACTGCCCTCTGAAACCCGCCGCCACAGGATGTCGAGCCTGCCATACATTAAGAGTTTTGTAGGAAAATGTTTAATTGCTTTAAATATATCAGGGTAGTTTACTTTAATCCTAAATGCTACATTGCACTAAGCATTGCATATCCAACAAATTTATTATCATCATTGCAGTTGTCGAGACTGTATTATAATATTAATGATTTTTGTGTTTCCTTAGCATCCTGGGTTGTATTTCTTCATATTCTATATATTCAGATGTATAGTTACTCTTAACAATATCGTATTAGTTTCTTTTGTGTATTATTGTAATTATTTGTATGGCGGTAAAGGGAAAGACAAGGTCAACCTGCCCTAACTCTCCCACATTAAAATACTATTAAACGTGACTAACTGTAGATTGTTGTTCACTTCTTAAAATTCCTTGTTTGCACTTCTAATTCTACACAGCGACTTCACATGCATTCTACATTATGTCTTCGACATAACTTCTAGAGCCACCGGATCAACAATTTACTGCTTGCTGATTGGCACATGCGACAGCTAATTCAATAACTCTGCTCCTCCTGGACAACTATAAGTGCTTCCTCCTCATTTATTTCTTATTCAACTATTTCTGCGAGTTTCTTGACCTGCTCTTATTGATTGAAAGATACTTCTCAGAACCACTGATATATCCAAGTTACTTATGATTTTGTTTTTAACATCCAATCAAGTTCTTAATGGACCAAAGTCTTTAACATTCATGGTTATAGTGCTGGAATATTGCCAATGTTAACTTAGATACACTCGGTCAATTAAAAACTGGCCAGCGTCTAAGCGCTCAAATCGGGTACTTCCGTGAGCACTCGGAATAGGCAGTCTTTATGCAGAAGACTGCGTATATTCTTGTAGTAGCTATAATGGGGAACACAACTATAATCACAGTCCGCCGAGAAAATAATTTATATACGAGGTTTTAAACAGACAATTGTTTCAAAGTGTTTCAAGCACTGAAGTTTGTTACCAAATCACAGTTTATTGATGTATGATTCTCAAGTAGAAGCTTGTTACAATGCCATGTTTACTGCAGTACTCTTATTTCGATGGTAGAGAGTTAGCTTATTGTTCCTGAGGTTGCAAGTTCAAATCTTCGTGGAACCTCTCGATTTTCCCCCCTTCATTTTAAATACATGAGTGAAAGTATAACAGTACTTCATGTTTATGATGTGGCGTTTACTTAGTAGTCCTTCATACCGGTAGACGACCGCCATAGCATTAATTTATCCATTGAGAGGAGGTGTCATATTCAGTCAATTTAATTTTATAACCACAAATTTCACCATTATTGTAATTATATTTGTAAGTAAAATTAAGTAACACAAGCGTATATTATTTAACGATATTACTGTAAAACAATTTGTAAAACTAAAAAATAACACTCTACCACGGAAAATCGAATTCGAGCTGCTTGGGTAGAAGTTAAGTGGTTAAGTAGAACGGCATGAGGTAGCCCAAATCAGAGGCCTCTGGCTTGTATTATAGAGTTAGCCAAAGCTGTGCACAGAAATTGACGGTTGTGAACCGCGCGCTCGCTCGAAGGGACTTTGAAAACAGTTAACTGTTCAAGAGTCCGCCCGCTTTCAGTTTGACCGAGTGTACATTAGCAAAATAACTGTTACTCTCTTAGGAGGTGGTAACTCAAACTTTAATATTTAAATTTTGGGTTTAAACTGTGATTGTAAACTTCATTTTTTCCCTTGTCATAAACTTCTGCACCTATGTTGTACCTATACAGAGAGCCTGCAATAAGGCCTATCAAGCTCCTTCAAAGGCATATTAGGTGAGAACCTGCAGTAAGACTGCATTATCGTGTTAACATCAGAGGTTCTTCTCACCTATTCTAATGTGTCTCCTCCACCTTACTCCCACCCTTCTCCATATCTCGTTATAACCCATCTGGTTAAATTTCGAGTTAACATAAACACTTAAAAGCTTAGAAAAGTGTGTTAATATCGTCATTATCTTAAGTAATGGTTCTTAAACGAGCTACAATCACGGGTATATATTTTTTAGAAAATGTTAGTTAATCGCCCAAAGCTGCAAATCTTTAATTCTAAATGTAACAGTTTTCAATTAAACACATTTTTTAAGCTTCATTGTAAATGACACTCCACACAAACACTCATAACGTCATTTGGTATTCCTATATGTGCCTTTGAAACAATAATAATAACGTGGAGGTCAGAAAGATTTTGGCTAAAGTACGTTTTAAAAATACTTATTTAGTTGACAATAAGAATTATTCTGCAACGTCACGTACACTTTTATTCAGTGATTTATGTAAGAGTAATTTTCTGTTTGGATTTGTTTGAAGTGAAGTTTTCGCCTGCATAGCTTCATTAAACGTCATACAACTCTCTCTAAAGGAGTGGATTTTAAAAAGGGGATGCCTTTGTGGGGCGGCGCTTAATGTTTCTGAATCACGATAGGTGGCGTCGTAAAGAGGGCATCGCACACAGATTTGATAGTCGCGTAATTAGCGTCTTTTTCTCGCATTTGCATTTTATTCCGAATCTAAAGCTCTAGGTCTGCGGTATTTTAAAGTCGTACAATTTTCCTTGTAATTAGAAGTCGTTAAAATGTGTTGGGTGGGGTTAGAGGTTGTTTCTGTACAACAAGCAGCGGGGTGGCTCATATTAAACCCCATTCCTTCCACAAGACACTACCTCTTTATTCCTCCTTCCACACACACAGAGAGAAAACGGAGGCATTCGCCTCGCTAAGACGTCATACTTTTAATGTATTACAGGCCAAAGTAAACTCATAGAGCGCGAAGGAAATTACAATGTATAAATTTACCTTAAGACGACGTTAATGAAATTTCTTCGTTTCTGTTTTCTCTCACCCTTCCTTCCTCGCTGTTCTTCTGCCTCATCCCCTAACCTGTTTCGGAGAAGAAACATTGCTTTTATATGGTATTTAAATAATGGTTTCTCTTTGCATGAATTTTAGTGCGACAGACGTATAACCTCCTTGTGGTGGTGCTAGAATCCAATTCAATCCCAGCCCCCCAGAAAACTGTACCGCATTTTTCCCCTTCCAGATATGCATTAATTCCGACGGCTTACAACTTAATTCTTTTTCTGCGTAATTACCGTGTTCCAGAGAGATAAGATTTAAAGCAACAGGGGCCTATGTTAAGCATTTTACAATTTTAGGTATGGGATAATAGTATAAAGTATGAGGGGGGGCTTACGGAGCATTTCAAAGAAACGTATTTGAGCTCGAAAACTCAAACATATTGAAAATATGCTTTCCTAGTTTATAAATCAATGACAAGAAATAATATTGTTACAATTTTTCCCACTCCAGTTACCTAGGATGTAATATTATTAAATTCGACAAAGACATTAAGATAAAGGTTAATAGATTTCAAACCATTTGTGGAATAAGTAGAAGAACTTTAAGAAGAAAAACTAGAAAAGAAACACAAATTAAATGCTATAAGGTTATGGCTGTGCCCACTGATGGCTCCGAATCGTGGACAATAACAAAAAGAGAGAGATTCATGTCTGCAGCAATGAAAGTTATGAGATATGTAAGAGGATGTATTAAAGCTCATAAAGTAAGAAATGAAACAATAAGTCACATTTACTTGGATATTTTATCAGTTAACGATAATATTTATGAAAATAAAACAAATTGGAAAGATCACCAAAGAAGATAATGCGTTATCAACCAACAGGGAAAACAGTTTAGATAGACCTCGCAAGAGGGGTTGGATGATAGAGACCGAAACAGGTGATATCACGTAATACTTTAAGGGAGAAGAAGAACAACAAAAAAGCGGGTGTGTATCTTTCCATCTGAAATTTTAAGTCCATGCATTCATGGGAAAAGTGCTTACTAATGTAAAGAAAGAATGGATATAACAGAAACGTGTTGTTGTTTAGTTATGTTGCTGTTTTGCTTAATTCCATCAATAGCGTTGCAAATCTCCTGCATAAAACACGCAACAGCGTGTGATTTAACTTTACAACACTATTTTGTCAGGAAGTTGCGTATAACCATAACTCGGAGAGAGAAAAAGAAATGTTATATTTACGTATGAAAGGCGTAAATTTTCAAGAAATTCCCCCCATTCTAAAAATAACCTTGAGTGAAAAATATTTAGGTTTTTTTTCTCTAACTCTAAGGTAAAACAGATCTTAATCTTAACTTCAGTGTTATACTGTAATATAGGATAAGTACTGAACATAATTAAAATTAATAAAGTAATTTTAAACTTCGGTCTCTGTAATGAATAAAAAATTGCCCTTATTATTCTTTATTTACACCAACCTGTTAAAACCAGTCCATTAATTAATTTTGAGATAAAATGAATGAATTGAATCCTATTACCATACATATATAGCATGTAGTAGTAGTAATAATTTCAAAATTGATATATCTACACTAACAACTGCCAGGGTCATGTTGCATCGCCTATATACTTGCATTTTATCCCGCAATATTTCTTTCATTTGTCAGCACATATACTGACTTATTGAATGTATTGGGCTGGGATCGAATTGTTAACCTTGGTCAAGAAGAGCCAGTACTTCCAAGAGGCACACAATTTTATTCAGATCTTATCATCGAAACATTTGCTGTTATTCGTTTAACTTTCTCCACCTTTTAAGTAGTACATTTTGAAATTGAAAGCATTTGTTCATTTGTTTCTCAGAAACTCGGGAAAATATCATGGTTGGCATAATATATGCGAGTTGTCGGTTGTCTCAACCCACAAAATACCTATCCTAAAGTTTAACCAATTGAATCCATTTTGGCGAATATGTGTTTATTTATTTATTCATGAGTCAGAGCTAAGGGCTTCTCTTACTCACAAACACAGAAAAATCTTGAATACAATGATGATGTAAATCATATTCAGAGGAACGCAAAATATAATAAAATAAATATTAAAAATCTGATGTGTTACACTCACATGACTTTCTCTACGCTTGTAAAAACTATTTTTACAAACGCTTATTCTCTATATGCTTCATGTTAATCGAGATATCGAGATGTTAATCTTATTGCTAATTTTCTTGTAGGTGCAAGGGGAATTGGTTGGCTTTAAGCGATAGTCAACTATTTTAAAAGCTGGTTGCTATGTGGAGTATTCCATTCTCTTTGCATTGCCAGGACCAAAAAATAAAATGAATAACGAATTTATATTTGATAAAAAGCATAATTGTTGGAAAATTTAAGGGTATAACAAGCAATATCTCGAAAATGGTTCACTCAACAACAAAAATGTATGTGACATAAATTGTGTATTTTAACGCGATCTACGTTTTTTGTGCAGTAAAAGTTTGTCTATCTCTTATGGTTTACCAGTTATGCAAAAGTCTTCACAATGAAGAATACTTTTGGAGACATTCCCAGAAAATTCGAGATATATATTTCATTTGTCATGAAAATATCATAAACATATGATATTTTAATCAAAATCGTTTAAGCCATTTTTGAGAAAATTAAAATTTTCGAAAAATGTTCCATGTAAAGGGTAATCTGTGGTGGGGGATTTTCTTGAAAACGTTCGTGTCGCATCTCTGGAAGATACGAACCTAAATACCAAGTTTGGTGTTTATCCGACTGTTCGTTTCTGAGTTATGCTGTTCACAGACACACACACGGACATGTTTCCAAAATGCTTTTTTTTGGATTCAGGGGGGTCTCAAAACATATATTTCCGGTGAAATCTCGATATCGAATTTTTGGGTGGAATACAATACTTCCCCTACTTACTATACGTAGTAGAGAAAGTAAAAATATATGTATACATTTGTGTGCACAATGGAAATTAAGATATTGCTTCTCAATTAGCAGTTACTTTTAGCTGCAATGTACAAACCGAGACGGAAAACATTTTAAGTTTGACAGGCCTAGACAACCTGTGGAAATGAATTCAAGAGCCTAGCATCTTCTGGTGAAAGATGATGAGCTTTCTTAGGAATTCTTAAGCATTTGGCTTCAAGTTATCTGCACTCAAACCATATCAACACAAATAATGTAAAAACAGTGGCAAAGGGTTAGTGAGAGGGAGGTAATACCGGTCTGGTAGTGCTGTCTGCAAAGGCCCCGTAGGTGGGATGGGGGTTTGTTTGTTACCTGCAATAACAGTTCAACCTTATTCCATTTCATTCTGGCTTTAATGCTCAGAAATTATTATGATTTATGATGAGTATAGAGATTTCGGTGAAGTGGTATTGAAAGAATGTGATAATTCTCCAAATGTATGTGAAGGTTGTGAAATGAGTACAAGCTTTTAAAACGAGAAGCTAAGATAGTAAGAGAAGATGTCATGGTTAGCAGAAGCTTTCATATGCATATTTGGTACAACAATTATGAAGTAAATGAAAATGGACAGGAAAAGTATTGTGATTGTTACAGTTTAAGTCATATGGAACACGCCTGTTGCAATATTTTCTGACTTATGCCACTCTTGATGTGAACCATCATACGCGTGCCGGCTATCCAGAGAAATAAAAGCTGAAAGAAAAAGAGATCACCTTTGAAGAGAGGGAAAGGAAAATAAAGAGAAAAATCTGCACAATTAAGGTGGGGTAAGAAACGTCTGTCTTGAGTAATTCCAAAGTTCCCTCAGCGGAAGGTGCAGGTGGTATTTCGGTGGGGTTAACCTGCTACCCGCGGAGTGAACTGCTTCCTGTGTGTTTTATGCCCAACCCTATGTTAAATTACTAACCATATTACTCCTAATTAATGGCAAATGCTAAGCCCCCCTTCCCTCTGACACCACCAGTGCACCCTATCTTCTTCCAAACGATGCGGCATTTAATGAGGCCAAGCAGGAAACTTTCTTCATTTAGGAAATCCCAAAATACATGAAGAACATTGCAACAATTTTATATTTGTACAATAAGGATTATTATTCTTGATGGAAGTCTTTGAAAGCTGTTTAGCAAATAATGATAGATACATAAAATGACTATAATAATGACTGTACTGTTTATACATCTGCGCCTAGGCTGAGTGGTTAGACTGGTCGCCTCTCACCAAGGCGGCTCGGGTTTCGATCCCAGGGACCCGCGTGTGGGATTTGTGTGGACAAAGCGGCGCCTGGGCGGGTTTTCTCCGGGTTCTCCGGTTTCCCCCGCCATTCATTCCACCAACTGCTCCATCAACACATTTCCTTTCATCCATTTTACCATCATTTCGTATCACCTACTTCCTCACTCTCATGCCAGGCATCGGACTGATCACCCCCTGGATACTACATCTGGTCCAAAGTGTCTGTTCCTCGACAGACCACAGGCACCCGCTTTAAGTCCCACATTCGAGGAGGGTAAACAGAGAAAGAAACAGAAGCGTGTACCTTTGATGCAGTATATTTGCACAACTTCCTCTAGGGCTGGTCCCGTGGCTCAGTCGGTAGAGCACCTGCATTTTGTACTAGAGGTCCCGGGTTCCATTCCCCGCTGGGGGACCTTCGGAATTTTTCTCTAACCAAGATTATTCCTTATCCTTCCCAGAGAGAATGAATGTGTGTATGATCCAATGATTAAACACCAAAGTGCAGGAAAGCCAACGACAAGAGTTACACAATTTAACGCCAATGGCAATAAGTTCCAAAGGAAAGGCCGCCGATAAGACCAATGCAGTTAAATATGGGTATAATTGGAACTAAAAAAAAACCTTTCCCTACCCATTGCAAATTCACTTGTTTACGTTATATATTACAGATTTCATTAAAGCAAGAAACATCTTCAGGTGTTTTCAGAAGCACGAACGAATAAATTCAAAAGTCTTACATGGAGGAATTCATTAATGCTGCGTTTCCAATTTTTGTCAAATGACCATTTACGTTCGACAAAATATTATCATACAATATGGGATATTATGAAAACGGTTGACGTTAGAAAAGTATTATTTGATACAAATTCTATATTTTAGTGACCTCTAATTTTTTTTCTGAATTTAGTTATAAAAATTATGCAAATTCAATCAGAAGATGCTTCCCAGGATATTCACAGAAAGCTTGTGGTGTGCATTTTATTCCTCATGTCAATACATCAAACCTGCTATTTTAATCAAAGTCTTTAGAGCCGTTTTAGGGAGTTTTTCCTTGTAAATTGTAGTTTGGAGTTGGGATATTTCGCCAAAATCTTGATGTCGCATCCTTGAAAGATGTTTGGCTAAACAAACAAACACACACGCACAGAAATACAGGTGCTCGGTTTTTTTGGGGTACAGATGGCTTGTTCATAGTTACTGTAAAATTTATTTAAAGGTTAGTGCCTATACACGTGCGATATTTCGAACTCTCTTTTAACACTTTTTGCATTCTAATTACCAAATTCCGAACCAATTTTATAGTCCTATTTCTTGGAAGCTACTTATATTTTGTTAGCTAGGCCACGTTTAAAACCAAAATAATACCTTTAACCGCGCTATACTTACATATAATCAGCACTAAAACTTTAAAATAGTCAGCATGAGATCAAAATAATGCAACATTTACATTTGCAGTTCTCCACGGTTCACGTGTTGTCGAAAGGGAATGATTCCACAATCGCCAGCTCAAGGAGTGGCAGAGGGTAAGACAAGCCTTGAAATTACAATCTGTTTTATTCAGGAGCTTGTAATTGCAGTGCGAGGAAGCCCATTCCTCTTCCTGCTGCCTCCCTAGTGGCTGCTGCAAGAGTGCTCTCAATATGTACATCTCCAACTCATTTCCCATCTCCAGCCGCACTTAAAACTTTGTACATTTCCAGCTCTGTTGTTGTTATCATTGCCGCCGTCTTGGGACTCGAGCGTTGGGTCTCACTGCTTGTTTAATTTCCACATGAGCCCCTTTATTATGTTTATTCGCACCTCTACACCCCTTCCTCAAGATGCGTTTTCTCTGTATCACCCGAATATTGTTTTAGTTGGGAAGTGGCAACAATATGTCAAATTTCCTAGCAAGCTATCAATACATATGTGACAAATGCATAAATATCGCAGAGAAATAATGAGTATTTTATTTCAGCATTTAAAGTGACTTCCAAATATTACTAAACAGGTTATTCTAAGTTCAGTGGACCAAAACTGCAAGCTCTATGGCCTATAATAATAATAATAATAATAATAATAATAATAATAATAATAATATTATCATCATTTTATTGCACCAAGAAATATATTAGTACCAAATTAGCCCTCGTAGGATTTTATATGAACATCTTAAGACGAAACAAAGACTTCTTCAGAATGAGTAATAATGTAATTCTACATCAGTATCGTGAAACAACTACAATAGCCTCTAGTTTCCAAGTTCGCGGGTTCAAACCGCTTGGCTTCCTTCGGAAGTTAGTAAAGCCGGTGTCCCCGTGTCGTGGATTTACGGCACGTAAAAGAACCTCAAGCCTGATAAAGAGGCCTCTGAGCAAAATTACCGGTCTTTCATGCCCAATATAGAATGGGACGTTAAGGACCATACTAGTTAAAGAGCGTCCATAAATAAACTCAATTTCAATTTCTGAACGTTAAATATAAAACTCCAAGAGGAAAGAGATTCATACCTCCAATAATGTCCAAATAACATTACTTGGTAACTCATGCTGCAAGTATCTAGTGCAAAATATAGTAGGAAATCTTTCTCCTGAACCCCACTGATACGGCTGACAGGAAGAAGCATTTTTATTGAAATATAGGAAAGGACGCGACGACTTACACTCTCGCCAAGCAATCCAAATGCCAAGCAGAGCAGGAAATTTCCCCGTGGTACGCAGAAGCTGGGCGCCCATACAGTGTAGAACATACGATAGCAGCATGAAAAACTGGCAACCTTTCGTTTTGGAAACCAAATATACTGAACAGAAATAATTGGTACATCTATGTTTACTCTAAACTTGCCGTTTTTCTGGAATTATTTATTTCAAAAGTATAGCATCCAAAGATAGCTTTTATCAAGAAAAACTTGCATAATGGTTTAGAGCAATAACAGAGAGGTGCATGCAGGAGTAAATATTCATAGTTTTTTATTTCACTCCCAATATTTTACATGCTAACTCGAGAACAACCAGCAGGAGTATGAAGTTCGGATTCATTTGCCTACGAAACAGAGGATGTAGAACGGATTTTGATTATCGAAGAAAGAGAACTGGAAAGAATAAAAGAACAAACCAAGAAACAAAGCAAAGCAACAAAGGCCGCAGCTTTTGTCGTAATTACCCTGCTGGCTAGACGCGACTGGAAAATGCATGTAGCGTGCAGATATTCACAATATATGACGAGCTGTTGGAGAAATTTATGAATCATGCCTCATTTTTTCTGCATTTTGAATGTTGCTTATTCAGGAAACCAGCCTGATATGCCTACCATAAAATGTTGAAATTCTATCTTCAAAATTTTCAGTCAATTAATCCAAGTAACTTTAATTTCTTAACTTCTTCAGTTTACAAGTTATTACGTTTCAAAATCAAGTTCGGATCTATAACAAACATATTCAATATAATTCCTTAAGAATACTCTTGATTTTAAATTTCATATTAATTATCCGATCATAGTTTATAAAATTGTAACATAATTTTCTATACAAGATTTTCTTTCCGAGAGAATAAGTTTTAAAGAAATAATTGTCTATTTTTAAAATTTATTTATTACTCTAAAATCAGTAACTCAGAAAAGAGTACATTTATCTGATTGTTTTAATTCTTTTCGAAATGTGCATAAAATATTTCAGAGAATCTGGATGAAAACTTCTTGTGTGTGGATTTAGAATGAGATAATGAGCTGAAAGGATTGTCAAAAACCAAATCTGAAGTGAAAAACTCATTCGATTGTAAATTCTTACTTTATTGTGCATAATAAAAGAACGGAAGTATTATACTCACTATAAATTCACCTGCATGCTTGGTGCGTTTTTGTATTCATTTAAAGTGATTCTTCTATCCACGTTAAGTTACTCGCGACATACTTTTCCTTTGAAACTAAGCAAAAAGTGATTTGGTTCTAGGATATGATGGAAAAGTATGCAAATGTTTAGTCGTAGTAACAAGTTCTTGCTACAGAAAGAAAAAGGAACACTCACAAACGCTCAAGTATATCGTCAGATGACGCGCTTGGAAAGGTTTATAAATGTAGCATGGAATACTTCGAAAACAGCTAACTTTACAACAAATAATTTGACACATATAAGTTTAATGAGCCCAACAATCTTCCGGGAATCCAATCTGAAGTGATCAGGTGCTCTACCAACTGCAAAAAGAGGCCAGATTTATTTTGTTTATTGATATTTGTGCGGTCTGTGGTTTGAACATCGTCTTAGAAGAAAGAGTATGATGCTCACAGTGTAATTTCTCTAGTTCAATCCATATAAGGTAGCAGTTTTCCAGTAGGTGATGTGCAGGTTTTACGGCAGCTGTCTGCGTGTCGACAACAATAGGTAAATTTTCTCGCAGTTCTTTGTTGGAAGCACCAACACTAAATTTGTCCTCTTTTCCTTTTCACGGTTGTCGGTTTATGTCGGTTTCAGAAAGCTATCAAACATCCTCCTGCAGAAATTCCTTCTCTCAAGGACCAGGCCGAAGTAAGAGGGGATTTTAACTGAAGCCTTTTTAACGCATCGTCGCGTCCAAGGCGATGAAGGGAAAAAGAGGGAAGATGTGAAGTGATATTCCTCCATCTCGACAGAAAGAGAATTTAGGAGTGACAAGAATCTTGTTCGTGTTTTTCTCGGAGGCGCCCTTGTCCTCCCGGCCTCACTAATCTCTGGAAATGGATTCTTCTCGCGGATGCGTGGGTTGCTTCTTGCACCACGTCGTGGTAAACAACGCAATTCTCAGGTGCAAAAACGCGTTGAAAAGGATCTGTAATCTTCTTGTACAAAGGACAATCTTGAGAGCAAATCTTTCTGGTTTCTCGCATTCCGATGCAACTGAAGCGGTCGATTTTTGCAGTTCTCTGCGTTTGCATGACTGCATTAATCCCTCGGAACTTTGGTCAAGCTTCATTCTTGGTGTACAATACTTCACACAGAATCAGAAATCGGCACTTTTCGTACTGTAAATATATACAAGCAACAAGCAAAAACATTGGTATTACAAAACTTTAAGTATTAACGCTTTCTGACAGTGATAAAAGACACCTTTCACAGAAACATAAACATATGTTTTTGAACAGGAGAAACTACTCTTTCTCCGGTGTAAATTTTAGAGTCTTATGTTTCATGCTAAGCACAAACTGAGGTCAGAGGTATAATAGTAATAATCATCAAGCATTGTGGCTTATTATCTGAGTGAATCGCGATAGTATATAATTTTTTAAATTTAAAAGTTGCGAGAAAGTGAGGTGAATATGGAGACATATATAGCGTGTGAAGTGTACAGATAAAATATGACATTTTTATAGAAAAATTGTGCTATGAAAGAATACTTG
Organism: Deroplatys truncata; assembly: GCA_030765065.1. Taxonomy (NCBI): domain Eukaryota; kingdom Metazoa; phylum Arthropoda; class Insecta; order Mantodea; family Mantidae; genus Deroplatys; species Deroplatys truncata. The sequence continues at coordinate 101,282,957 of CM060980.1, forward strand.
TAAAAATATGGGGAAAATCCAAAGAAACTGAATGGTTCTGAATGAAAAGAAATTGCCTGCTAAGCAACGCTGACTAGGAGAAAGTTTTAGGGCAGAAAAATATAATCATATTATACACCATATTAACATGCATGGTTCATATGCGGAGACAAAAAGAGGCGCAGAAAACAGGGAGGAGGAGGAGGAGGAGGAGGAGGAGGAGGAAGAGGAGGAAGAGGGGGAATTTGGATTTGTAGTGAAGCATCAGTCTTTAGGTAGAGAGTTATGATTCATTGAATGATTTATGCGTTATAATGTAAAGGATAGATTTAAATTGTTCTCTCAGTTATTGTAAATTTTAAATTAGAAACTAAATAATTTTTTTTAAAATTCCCTTGTTAGATTTTGGCTGCTGAAATAATCTTTTGATCACAATTTCACGAAAAGACATTTATTTTCGGGAAGTGGTGCTGTTCTGGGTAGCATGTGGGAGGGCTTGTAGCGGAGGGCTAGAGTTAAGAGCTTTTCCATTATTTTATCTTGTCCTGAAAACATAAAGTTGAGTCAATTTCAGAAGATATCAGAACTAGATTTATACACTCTAAGCAATACCTTTGCATTGCGTTGCCCATGGAAACATCGTAAAATTCAGAATTATGGTTTGAGCATAAGGAGAGCATATCGTGTGCTCTGCCCATTGTATCATATTCTCCGGTATTTAACTGCCTACGCTTTGAGGTGAATTTGCGTGTCCTCATATGGCACCAGTAAACACTTCGCTGACGGCATTAGCAAAATCCTACCCGTGTAGTAATAAAAGGGTATTTGTTAATCAATTGTCTTTTCATGTTGCAGGAGAGATTATGATCACAGTTTTCTTCCATCTGTGGCTTATGTACCTGTTTTGGTTTAAGCTCTAAACCACTGTGGGATTCCATATTCTTTTATGGTTATTTTTGGTGTTCGGTGCTGCGCTCTAACACCGGAATTGTAAAATAATTTTCACGCGGGGATTAATTTAAAATACGAGGCAAGTTTTTAAAGTAACAATGATTTTTAAAAAAAAATAACAGAATATTATTTTCCAAATACTTTATTATCATTTATTATCTTACACTAGTTCTCCACATAGTCGCCACCGTTATTCAGGCACTTGTAATGAAGCCAGTTTTTGCATGACTTCGTCAAAGAATGATGCCACCTATGATGAAAGTCAAGTCTGCACTTCTTGTTTCACAACATCGTCTTTGAAGTGTTTTCCACCAAAGAATTTCTTCAGATGAAGAAACAGATGAAAATCGCTTGGTGCCAAATCTGGGCTGTAGGGAAGGTGGTCGAAGTGTTCCCAACTAAATTACGCCATGATGCTAAATTTGTTTGGTTGCGTGTTGCCAGGCATTGACACTAATTATTGTTTACCCGCAAACTAACCAAATGATGATGAATGTTTGCTGGCGTAACATTTCTTGCATTCAAATACGAATCATTGATTTGGCTTCATAGTCGGCGGGCCATTCAATTGTTTTGAACATTTCGAAACGTTCTAATAACAGGAAAACACAAAGTAAGAATCGCTCACAGTCGCGTCTGGCTTGTTAATGAATGGAGGAAGTGATCGCGCATGCTCAAATTTGCGAATGCAGTGGCAAAATATTAAAACGGTACTTACTTTATAAACAAGCCTCGTAAATGAAAAAGACAGGTTGTGTAGTGATGTAATGATAAGTACTTCTTGATAGTATCCCACATCTGGTACAATTTCTCAGCATCCTGTATAGTGTATTGTGTACTTCACCCCTAACTCTTGCGTAAGATTCTATTTCTGTGATTTTCTCATTTCTGGTTATGCTTGTTGAACTAAAACGTTTTTGACTCCACAATGCTGTTTCAAACCTTCCACGGCGTTAGTCTTGTCTGGTTTCTGTCATGACTTTCCTTTGTATACGTGATGGGTTAAGATGGAATTTGGTTTGACGTGTCATGTTTATTATTATTACTTCAATGTTATCACCCCTACGACTATGGTGCAAACTTGTTATTGGATATTTTATTTTCTTCGTCTATCGTTGCTTCATTATTAATTATCTCACCGACACAAATGTGTTTTCATCCCGGAAGGCGAGCAATAAAAAGGTTGTATCACTGAGTTTCATTTGCTCAAAGACTAATTTATCACTTGTCAGTTTAAAGAAGTGGATTTCTTTGTTGGTGGTACAGGCTGTTTCAAAGCGGGGAGGGTCACGTAGAATAGCACGCGCTCTAAAGCCTTCACCTGTCTTTTGGCCTTTAATTCTACATGGGTTTTCTAGAGCTTCTACACTCCTAGAAAAATGCACTTCTAGTAAATGAAGTCAAACTCATCGTTTATTCGTCGTGTTAAATAACTTACGATTAAAACTTTTACTAATGCCCTACCGCTGTAGGTTTTAGAACTAAAATCCCTTCAATTGGTATGGGTATAAGTATAGGTTACTCAACGAGGGGGACACTCGCGCACTGCGACCTCACAGATCTATTGCAAGTACCACCCCCGTCCCACTGCTGGAGCTGCCTAGAGAAGGCGATGAACAACCCAATGACCCAGCAGCCCTCTGGTGTCCATTGAACATTCATCTGCGCCATCTGTCCGGCATCGCCATACGCCACGAAACCTAGAAACACACCTAAAAGATGAGAAAGAAACGCAATGAAAGGGGAATTATGGAAAAGAAATCGTGGTAGAGAAGAAACCACCCCAGCATTCGCCTGCCTACCCGGGGAAACCACGAAAAGCCCATGGGTCAGAGGAGGTCCCGGGAATTGAACCCGGGACCTCCCGAATGGGAGTCGCACACGTTACCGCTGCGCCACTTCGTTCGGTAATGCTTTCAAGGCACATTTAGCTAAAAATTTGGGTTAGTTCGAAAAAGTACTTTACTTTTTCTTTCCCTTGTATAAAAATAAAAAACTCTAGGAAGTTTTACAGTTGCTTCTTTACTACGAAGCACTTCCTGTACTATTAGAATGAACTCTGGGCCATGGCACCTGGGCTAAAAATTTCATAATTATAATTTATATAGTATTATTCACTTGTCAGTAAAATCAAGTGATAACCATAGAACTACATCTCTTTAATTCAGTTTCGTTACAAACAATGTCCGCATCGAATCCACGAACTGTGCATTTGCAGAAAAACACGACAAGAAATGGCTAACATTTCGGATACTAAGCTGTATTAAGTACAAAATATATTTAGATTCTACTAGATTCTACGTCGCAGCAAATGCGGGAACTTTCAATAGGTAACATCTTTGAAAAAGGTAAGCACGTTTTCTGTTTTTCACGGAAGTTGTATGGTTGTGTGCAACTATGCTCTGTATGACTGCTGCCACTCTTTATCCGCCAGCGGGATAAGATAAAATGCATGCGCGGTATGTATTTGAAGTATGTGCTTTTTTTTTTAGAAAGTTGCAATTATTAGAACATTTATTCATCAGAATGCTTATCCTTTGCGGCACTTATCCTTCATTTTTTTTTTGGAAGAACTAGATCTGCAAATATAGGGTATTTGTAAAGTCTTTCCCCATATGATGCAGGGCAATTATGCGCAGAGGTACCAATCGATATTATTCAGAAACATCAAACATCACGTAGTTGCAACTCTAAAAATAAGGAACGCTTGGTTGAGGAAGAATTTCAATTTAGGAAACTTATTTGCAGTAACCGGCATTTAAAACAAGCCATACTGCATGTCACTCTAATGAGAGTAATGGTTATAAAATTTGAGAGAGAAAGGGAACTCTTTTGTGTGATGTAAACACTGCAAACGCATTCCCACTCCTTTTATACGTCAGTAATCTAATTGCACAAGTATGCCAGTCTACTTTTTGTTTTTAAATAAATGTCTTAGTCATTTTTTAATTTAAATTCCTGGTAAACCTAAGAGTTGCATACATGTGAGCTTGTTTGACAACTTAAGTGCAAGTTCCCTCCTATTTGTTAAATTAGTTTAGGTGGTATATTGTAGTTGAGGGGATCATATGAATTGGCAACAGTCATTGGTGGTAGTTGCGGCGGTGGTAATAGGGATACATTCTGGGTGTCCATTTCCGAATCTCCCCTTCTTGATGTCCCAGCTGAACGCCCACAATTGTCCATCTCTCCGGAGATCCTGTTGTCGGATCACGGTTCGTTCATTGTTCATGTTTCTGTCCGCACGATTTGCAAATGAATGGCCTTGAGCATTTCGGAAACGGCATTGTGAAGCGGCTTGTGATATTCATAAGAAGCTCGAGGAGGAAGTTGTCTTCACCTGAGCCAGAATAATACTCCACAGATTATACCGACGGCGGCTGTGTCGTGCACAACGGGAAGTTTATTGAATACCCCACTTGTTAGCTGTATGCATTCTGTGAGAACATTTACACCTGTATGTGCTTACGGGCCAGGAAGGTTAATATCAAGTCTATTCTCGAGTGCGTGTGCTAAAGTGTTAAATTGCTTTCCTCGAGTTGCTGACATCATTATGAAAACAGTTTGTTATCAATGTCTATATCTCTAGAGTGTATCTGCCCACGCACACCCACTCTACCATCGTCAAAAGTAGAATTGGATTCTGTAGCTGTCATGGGATATTAATAACAATCACATCACTGGCTGGGTGCTGAGACAGGAACTAAATGAGGTTTTGATGTCCATGAATTTCTTTATTTGAATAACACAATGATAGTGTATCTCTGGTTATTATTAATGAGACTTTTAATGACATTCTCTCTCCACAAAGATGCAATGGCGTATATGCAATGCTTCATTTCCAATCTGGGTCACTAGGACTTTAGGGCAAAGTAGGTGTGTGCAAGCAACACATTGTGTATTGTGTTCTAGATGGATGGTAACAGATTTTACAGAGCGATTTTATGCTATTTTTCTACTGACGCATGGATTGAAAAGAAATCTTCCATACACCCCAATACGCCAATATATCCGAGGCCATATATTCCGATTATCATCACCCCATCATAGTTTTCTACCCAAGTGCAGGCCTTTCACTGCAAACCCAGCCTCCTACATTCGTCCCTTTATTCTTCTTTCCTCTTCTCCGCACATACTGTTTATCACCGTTCCTCCAATGTATCTTATAGCAACTACTTTTTTCTCATTCACTCCCCAATCAAGTTTGACCAGTTACATCACTGGTCCTCCTTCGCACTCTATTTAAAATAGTTTCATTATTTATTTGTCTGTCCAATTTACATCCTCTTTTCTTCTCCATTTTACCTTTCAAATGCTTCCAATTGCTTTTCCCGCGTAATACTTGAATTTTATGACAATGACAAGCGTCGTTTGGAAATCCTGTGATCAACAGACTTATAATCTTGACTTAACCTTGTGACAGTACAAGGATTTGGTTCATTATCTTTTATTGGGCTTCAGACATGCGCACTTCTCCAAGAAGATACCTGAGCACACTGTATTCCACTCTATTTTTTAACATTAAGAATTTTCTTTTTATTTGTCTTGTTCTTCTGTTATCCTAGTTACTTGTACTATTTTGAACTCCCTCCGCCTTACACACACATTTACACGGATACAAACAAACACGACCGAGGCGGGACTCGAACCTGCGGTCCTCCACTTGACGGAGCATCAAAGTCACACGCTTTAATGACCATGGCCCCGAGGACCAGCTCTATGGCTCCTAGGATTAAGAGCCTAATGAGAAACAGGTAAGGGTTATATGATGGAGGCGGAAACCTCGTGCACTGCGATCTACATATATCCATTGAAGCTAACACTCTCCTGAGGAAGAGATGAAGTGAATGATCCACAGGAGGCTACAGGCCGCAGACAGACAAGCCACAGAGATGCGCGGAAGTCCCTTACATTTCAGGTTCTAAGACTAGTCCTACTGTTTTTTAAAGAGGGCGATGAACGACCCGTGGACCAAGCAGCCCTCTAATGTACACGGGCCATACTCTTTCCTTTGAGCAAGCTTTCCTTTGAGTTTGTCTAACACTGGCATATGCCACGAAGCACAACTTAAAGGTGAAGGAAAACGGAATGAAAGGGAAATGATGGAAAGAAATTCTAGTATATGAGAATCCACCCCAGCATTCGCCTACTAAACACGGAAAACCATGAAAAATCCAGGTCAAATTGGGGGAATGAACCCGGGATATCGTCCTCCGTGGTATAGTGGTTACCATGCTAGCCAATAGTTCCCGATATCGCGGGTTAAAATCCGGCGGCTGGCGAGTGATTTTTTCGGGCGTAGAAATTAACATAGCTTCCTTCGGAAGGGAAGTAAAGCCGGTGGTCCCGTGTCGTAGATTTATGGCATGTAAAACAACCTCAAGTCGGTCTTTTATGTCCAATATAGAATGGGACGCTAAGGACCCCATCAGTTAAAGAGCGCCTACAAATAAAACTCATTTAATTCGAACCCAGGACCTCCCGAATACGAGCCTCACACGTTACCGCAGAGCCATTTCTTTAAGTGCTAATGAGTAATTGTCTACAAGCGTTTCTTTATTTTCAGCCTATTTCATAGTTTGGAAAACCGATAAAATTATAATGTGAAGCTCTAAAATCATTCATGAATCAGACCAATCTAGTGTAAGAATATCAAATTTTAACAAATCACAACTGCCTATTGCTACATTTTGTCACTGTCGCTTATCGCATTCATTTTATCGCACCCAACTGCAGCAGTTTTGCATTAAAGTCATCAAAATAGCGTTATGAATATGATACATCTCTTTATAACCTCCACCATGCTTCAAAAATCCATCCATTACCAAAGAGCATGATTAGAAAAGTAAAACAGTGAAATGTATTCATTTTTTATCATAGCTAAATATCGCCGTTGCTCTTGACTTTACCGATAGAATCTAGAGCTCCCGTTATATTAACGAGTGAAAGGAAATCGTGTTAATGAGAAACCACTCCAGCAATTTCCTACCGACCAGAAACACCACGAAAAATCCAAGGTCAGAGTGGGCGTTCGAGCGCAATTGAACACTGACTTGCCAAATGCTGATCTCATACATAACAGCGAAGCCATCTAGCTCGGTTATTTATGAAGTAAATTAAGTACCAAAATCTGATGTGTTACACTCGCAAGACTTTTTCTACTCTTGTACAAACTATTTTTACATACACTTATTCTCCATATGCTTCATGTTAATCGAGATATCGAGATGTTAATCTTATTGCTAATTTTCTTGTAGATGCAAAAGGAATTGATAGGCTTTAAGCGATAGTCAAATATTTTAAGAGCTGGTTGATATATGGAGTATTCCATTCTCTTTGCATTACCAGGACAAAAAAAAATCTGATGTGTTACACTCACATGACTTTCTCTACTCTTGTACAAAAGATTTTTACAAACGCTTATGCTCCATATGCTTCATGTTAATGGAGATATCCAGATGTCAATCTTATTGATAATTTTCTTGTAGATGCAAGGGGAATATGGTAGGTTTTAAGCGATAGTCAAATATTTTAACGCTGGTTGCTATGTGGCGCATTTCATTCTCTTTGCATGTCCAGGACATAAAAAAAATGAATAACGAATTTGAGAAAAAGTATAAGTATTGGAAAATTTAAGGGAATAACAAGCAATATCTCGCAAACGGTTCACTCAACAAAAGAAATGTATATGACATAAATTGTGTATTTTAACGCGATCTACATTTTTCATGTAGTAAAATTTTGTCTATCTCTTATGGTTTACCAGTTATGAAAAAGTCGTTCATAATGAGGAATACTTTTGGAGACATTCCCAGAAAATTCGAGATATACATTTTATTTGTCATGACAGTATCTTAAACATATGATATTTTAATCAAAATCGTTAGAGCCGTTTTTGAGAAAATTAAAATTTTCGAAAAATCTTCCATGTAAAGGGTAGTCTGGGGTGGGGGGATTTTCTTGAAAACCTTCGTGTCGCATCTCTGGAAGATACTGAACCTAAATACCAAGTTTGGTGTTTATCCGACTCTTCGTTTTTGAGTTATGCTGTTCACAGACACACAGACACACAGAGAGACACAGACAGACACACAGACAGACACACTCACGGACATGTTTTCAAAAATGCTTTTCTTTGATTCAGTGAGTCTCAAAACATGTATTTCCGGTGAAATCTCGGTATCGAAATTTTGGGTGGAATACAATACTTCCCCTACTTACTATACGTAGTAGAGAAAGTAAAAAAAATCTGATGTGTTACACTCACATGACTTTCTCTACTCTTGTACAATCTAATTTTACAAACGCTTATTCTCCATATGGTTCATGTTAATCGAGATATCGAGATGTCAATCTTATTGGTAATTTTCTTGTAGATGCAAGGGAAATATGGTAGCTTTTAAGCGATAGTCAAATATTTTAACGCTGGTTGCTATGTGGCGCATTCCATTCTCTTTGCATGTCCAGGACATAAAAAATGAATAACGAATGTGAGAAAAAGTATAAGTATTGTAAAATTTAAGGAAATAACAAGCAATATCTCGAAAACGGTTCACTCAACAAAAGAAATGTATATGACATAAGTTGTGTATTTTAACGCGATCTACATTTTTTGTGTAGTAAAATTTTGTCTATCTCTTATGGTTTACCAGTTATGCAAAAGTCGTTCACAATGAAGAATACTTTTGGAGACATTCCCAGAAAATTCGAGATATACATTTCATTTCTCATGACATTATCTTAAACATATGATATTTTAATCAAAATCGTTAGAGCCATTTTTGAGAAAATTAAAATTTTCGAAAAATCTTCCATGTAAAGGGTAGTCTGGGGTGGGGGGATTTTCTTGAAAACCTTCGTGTCGCATCTCTGGAAGATACTGAACCTAAATACCATGTTTGGTGCTTATCCGACTGTTCGTTTTTGAGTTATGCTGTTCACAGACACACACACAGACACACACACACACAGACACACACACAGACACACACACGGACATGTTTCCAAAAATGCTTTTTTTGGATTCAGGAGGTCTCAAAACATGTATTTCCGGTGAAATCTCGGTATCGAATTTTTGGGTGGAATGCAATACTTCCCCTACTTACTATACGTAGTAGAGAAAGTAAAAATCTGATGTGTTACACTCACATGACTTTCTCTACTCTTGTACAAACTATTTTTACAAACGCTTAATCTCCATATGCTTCATGTTAATCGAGATATCGAGATGTCAGTCTTATTGATAATTTTCTTGTAGATGCAAGGGGAATATGGTAAGTTTTAAGCGATAGTCAAATATTTTAACTCTGGTTGCTATGTGGCGCATTCCATTCTCTTTGCATGTCTAGGACATGAAAAATTGAATAACGAACTTGAGAAAAAGTATAAGTATTGGAAAATTTAAGGTAATAACAAGCAATATCTCGCAAACGGTTCACTCAACAAAAGAAATGTATATGACATAAATTGTGTATTTTAATGCGATCTACATTTTTCGTGTAGTAAACTTTTGTCTATCTCTTATGGTTTACCAGTTATGAAAAAGTCGTTCATAATGAAGAACACTTTTGGAGACATTTCCAGAAAATTCGAGATATACATTTTATTTGTCATGACAATATCTTAAACATATGATAGTTTAATCAATATCGTTAGAGCCGTTTTTGAGAAAATTAAAATTTTCTGGGGTGAGGGGATTTTCTTGAAATCCTTCGTGTCGCATCTCTGGAAGATACTGAACCTAAATACCAAGTTTGGTGTTTATCCCACTGTTCGTTTCTGAGTTATGCTGTTCACAGACACACACACAGACAGACACACAGACAGACACACACGGACATGTTTCCAAAAATGCTCTTTTTGGATTCAGAGGGTCTCAAAACATATATTTCCGGGGAAATCTCGGTATCGAATTTTTGGGTGGAATACAATACTTCCCCTACTTACTATACGTAGTAGAGAAAGTAAAAAAGGAATAACGAATTCCCATTTGAGAAAAGTGTAAGTATTGGAAAATTTAAGGGAATAACAAGCAATATCTCGAAAATGGTTTACTCAGCAAAAAAAATGTATATTAAATAAATTGTGTATTTTAACGCGATCTACATATTTTGTGTAATAAAATTCTGTCTATCTCTTATGGTTTACCAGTTATGCAAAAGTCGTTCTCAATGAAGAATACTTTTGGGGACATTCCCAGAAAATTCAAGATATACATTTTATTTGTCATAAAAATGTCTTAAACATGTGATACCTTAATCTAAATCGTTAGAGCCATTTTTGAGAAAATTAAAATTTTCGAAAAATGTTGCATGTTAAGGGTAATCTGGGGTGGGGAGATTTTCTTGAAAACCTTTGTGTCGCATCTCTGGAAGATACTGAACCTAAATACCAAGTTTGGTGTTTATCCGACTGTTCGTTTCTCAGTTATGCTGTTCACAGATACGCACACGGACATGTTTCCAAAAATGCTTTTTTTGGATTCAGGGGACCTGAAAACATATATTTCCGATGAAATCTCGGTATTAAATTTTTGGGTGGAATACAATACTTCCCCTACTTAATATACGTAGTAGAGAAAGTAAAAAATACATTCAAAGTAGGCACACTGAGGCCTCCGAGACCAGAAGCACCGAGAGTAGGGATTTTATTCCTCCAGCATTATACAAGCTGTTTGTTTTCCTAACAACCCTCAAACAGTCATTGACCTACAATTTTTTTCAGGAGTTCTTACCATTGTTTCCTCTCAACATAATGATTACAATGTCTGTACCTCGTTAGCGAGCCTTGAAGATGGTCGCGTTGGCATGATCGAAAAGTAAGAACGAACTCGCAGCTTTAATTGAGTCAGGAAAATGCATTCCGAGTCACGTTTTTCATGTAGAGAAGGCGCAGCGGGTACTTGAAGAATAAGTGTTTCAACATATGCGGGCTGCATTTCTATCTTTCCCTCTTCTCTGTTTTGCATATCGCAGACGTAGATGCGCTCTTACAGGTCTTTTGCATAATCCTTTCTGTTGCCATCAGCTTTGTGACAGTCTTGGGAACTTCCAATCTCTCGATCAATAAATAGTTCTGTTGTCGCTGTCGTAATCTGCCGTACCGTAAGCTCTACTGTTAAGATTAAGTTTTTAAAAGAGAATAAATATTGATGGAATCTCCTAGCTATAGCTTGCCTCAACCTTAAAGGAAGTATGAAGGTAAATGGATATCTCTTTCTTTATCCAACGCTTGTATGTTGCCATTAGCTCCGTCCTTTTCTAGTCTCCCGCTGTCGCCAAGTTGCTATAACATAGTGTAAATATTCAGGTGTTATAAATTTCAGCTTTGAACACATTAACCTATACAGAATATTTTTCTCTGTCAGATTATAGCATTTTTAGATCCTTTATGGATTTCTATGAGCACAAATTTCTAAAGAAAAGATGTTTTCAGTAATTTCGATATTTTCTGTTTCTATGCTTATCATGCAGTAACTAATAAGCTGAAGGGTAGAACACAATAATAATATTTTTTCTTAACTAGAGTAAACTCCAGTGTTAATACCTGCTCAGTTTGAATTCTCTATCTTTAGTAAGATGAGCGTTATAATATTTTAAATTAAATATTTTTGGAAAATTCTATATCTATATAGAAGAAACGTCAACTAGCGAGAAACGTTTTTGTTATTAAGTTTACAATGAGGGCCAAGCGAGACAAAATGTTGAAAGGGTTGGGAACAATTTATAAAAGAATGTGGAATCTTGTAACTTCTTGTATTCCATTGTGTATGATAAACAAAAGTCATCCATCTATTCAGCTAACAGGCGCGAGGCAGAAGTCAAGTTAAAACCAGTTGTAAAGAAGTGGGTATGTTTATGCACAATGAAGTATTATTCCGGTTGTGTAATTGGGATTTTACGTAAATATTTATAGTTGTGGAGGGAGAAGCAAGGAAGAGACGAAATGTTGGTAAACTAAAAAGAAACGCAAAATAATAATGCATGTGTAAGATTATTTAAGTAAAACGAGTGTTAGTAAGCCAGTAAAAGAAACAGCTAAGGCTACCATGTGTTCAGAAATAGTAGTGTATGGGACAAAAAATAAATAATGTAAGGACCTCTAAGACCATAGAAAATTAAATAAAAAAGCAACAACACGCTAAGTTAACCCAATATGATGGAAAAGCACAAAGTGGAGTGGGGCACATCGGTCTTTCTTGGTTGTTTGAAAATATTACACTCACGTTGAATATAATTTTGTCAAGGGTAAACACTGATGATACCCTACCAACTTAAAGCTTTTATCATTTTATATCTCCATAATTCTTTTATAATGCATATTTTTATGCCTGTAAAATCGATTTCAAGGTATTAAACATACAAAGAGGAAGGATAAAGTGAAGGTAAAATAAAAGTCTTACAATAGCCGTAAATATCAGTGCAGATATCTCACCATTCGGTAATGTATATCACAAAATAACATTAGATTGGACCGATCGCAGCTGAGCGCCAAAGTCGCGAGCGTACGTATAGTAAACGTGGCAACACTGCGTCCCATTTAACCTGTACTGTCTTTTAAGCTTCATTCACAATGAAATGTAAGCGCTAACGTAATGCAGCATAAGCTCAGGCGTGAGGGAACACCATTCACAAAGCAGCCGTAGGCGTAAAGCAAGAAGTTTACACGGGTTTCTAAATCCTTAAACTAACTGCGGAAACGTTCCGAGTGCACCGTAATTTCAAATTGAAATATATAACCAACAATACCAAATAAGAAAGTTCACTCAATATTTTATAAATAAGTAGGTCACAAAAAATACATACATACATACATACATACATACATACATCATACATACATACATAATACATACATACATACATACATACATACATACATACATACATACATACATACATACGTCCAACAGCCGCCCATAGTGTTAGTGACATCACGACTGTCTGCTCAAAACACTTAAATTACTATGGAATCAGGGCCATTATTCCGTATGTGGGTAGTGAGCACTTTCGCTATCAACATGTAACACACGCACTTGCATCATGTTAGCGTTACTGTCGTTGGCATTCTGCTGCCAAAGTTGTAACCTCATGGGCCCTAAGCCGCAGGGGCCGCAGCTATGGAGCGACGACAGGTCGTAGTACGTAGGCACAGAACAGCCGTTGCATCTGCGCGTCTAAACTCGAATGATCCACTTTAGCTACATTTTCCTTGCTTCGCGACATTCCGTTAGCCATATTTCTTTTTCATCACGTTCGCAATATCTTCTGACATGATTTCCGCAAAAGCTAAGTGGTCGCCAAGAAGGGCCCAATGTTTTCGATAAAACAACAGCTCCTACACAATTTAAGAACCCAGGCTACTACACAATCAACTTTGCGTATTAAAAAACCCGGATTCCGTAAGTTTCTTAAAATTTCATACCTGCTTCCCGCGTACGGAATAATGTCCGGGAACTGCAGCAAATTATACATGTGATGATACAGCTGCACAAGTTATATTAATGTTCATTATCTCTTTTCACCAGAGCCACGAAATCTAGACACAGATGCCGGGTTCATCCACTAAATGAAAGAGAATTCAGTAAGGACACCATAACCTCATGAGAGAAATTAGAGATGGTGACCCAGAATTTGTGTGGCGCGGCCTAATGGAAGAGAGCACGCATGTACATTAGACGGCTAAAGTCTCACATCGCGATCTGCTGTTGAACAGCAGGAAATGCAAAGAGAAAGAAATGCAGAATTCTTCCTCTATGCATGCAACGTAAGCATAAAGTTTAGAGTTTGCAAACTCTTGCGTTGCGTGACTCTATGTGAATGGTTCCATTAAATAACATGAATGCAAAGTCTTGTGCTTATGCTACGTCTGTGCTTACATTTCATTGTGAATGGGCCATTAAGCGTGAGAGGCGATATAATAAACTTTTGGAACATTAATGTTCCATTCTTCTTCAATAATTAAGTCCTGTAGTTTGCGATTCTCTGTGATTTCTTTGACTTGATAACATTTATTTCTGACTAACATACGTGCAGCGGTAGAAAGGCAGGAATTTGGGATCAGGAGGTCCATGGTTTGAATTCCACCGGGACGATATGGCTTAAGTTTCTGTAAATAAGTGGTGACATCCTTGTAATTCTAACCGAATTTCTTATATGGGAGATAAAGTAACATACAAACCCGCTGGAAAAATGTAGAGCTCATTGAAATAAAATGTGTGTAACATAATCCTTCTTTTTTCTTGGTATTGTTCGCTTGAATATCTGATGCTTTAAGCGGTATATTTTGAAACACTAAGTGATCATTCTTTTGGTTCTCATGAGCACATGTAAAGCGTATGTAATACCATTCATCGATCTCACTATTCATCTCAGCCTCCTGTAAACTCTTGAGTATCTACAAAATAGAATTGTACTAGATCATTTCTATGAATACTAATGCATCATAATTGACAAGCATTAGGCGAAAGTGTGTCCTGCACCTAAGAGGGATGTAGGACCGTGCCGCTCAGCATCGTGAGAAGTTGCTATAGGCATCGATCCCGGCCATGGAGGCCAATATTCTGGCTGGTGGATGCGTGATGCTGGCCACAGCTCCTCCCCGTATCATTTGGATGATCACCCACCTCTGCCATGTGTACATGAGCGTGAGGCCGGCAGTCGGGTTAGCAGGTCTAAGTCTTTCATGGGCTGTAGCGTCACGGGATTTTTTTTTATTAGGCGGAAGAGTAAGCTTTACATAATTTATAGAATGACTATGGAAGTAATTTTAAACAGTGAGAGAAAATTGTGTAATTATTATTTATAGGGATATCTAGTCTAATATTCAACATTTTATATAAATGAACTAATGGGCCAACGCATATATTGTTTAATATTGCTAGTTGAATAAATCTACTGAAATTTAAGGTTATAATTACATGTAGGCTGCAGTCAGATTTGGAACACAATAAAATAGTGCTCCTACTTTCTCTGTTGCTCTTCTTAGTCTAGATTATATGCATTTTATTAAATGCATTTCTAACTTATTGTCCATATCTTGATGACATACAACAGCGCTTTTGTATATACATAACGTCTTTAGGACTTCTTTGAAATATTTTTCCCATTTAAAAAGTATTTAAGTCTTTATATTGTGTTGTTTGGTATATTCTTTTTACATTAGAATTGATCTTCAGGTGTATTCTATCAGGCATGTGTTACACTGTGTGGCCGTCTGTAATTATTTTTGTTCTGTTATCATTTTATCTTTCAATTGTTAAGTTTGTTGTTATTATCCCAGGGGTTACAGCACCACTAATTTAGCTAGCTTTAGTTGATCTAGATTCATCTGGCGAGTGGCAGCACAGTCACGGGTTTGTGTAAAGAGTAGATACACTTAGGTGGATATGAAACTGATTCCTCACGTTTTGGGTTTAATTTTATTCTAAATTTAGTTATGTCTTTTTGTCCTCTCTTTTGGAACCATCGCATCCCAATAAATTGAAATTAAATTAGACACATAAGAGACTATATTATTTATGAAACGACACATTTTGAGCTAAACCGTTTAAACTTATTGTGACACTTTCATTTCCGTCCCTTTACACAACCCGTGTTTCCATTTGCCATCACAACAAGGCAATAAATGGTACCCTTGGCGGCTAGTAGGAATGTTTTCTTTCAATGATCGCTCATAAAGAAAGAAATGCCCTCGAAGTTCTATAGAGTTCCATACCAGGTGGAGAAATTGTGCGGCCCATGTGCCTTTGCGTCAGAGGAAAACCAGGCAAACATGCAACATTGCAGGCCCTCCTTGCCCGTCAACACTATTATTCAGCTATCACTCCAGAGACACTACTAATTACTGCACTTTCTCAGTTACGCATATCTGACATAAAACCTCTTTGATCTACATGAAAATTACATTGAGCTATATTCAGCTGAAGAGCTTGCATGCTTTTAGTACCTAAAGAGTGGGTTAACACAGCCTATTGCGTGATTATGCAGAGAGCGTTTTCGAATACTAGGGTCACGCCTTCGTATGACTTGAGGTCTTCAGATCGATTCTCTAGTAGCCTACGCTTCCTTGTAGTCAATGAGATCTTTTATGAAGTGTTTGCGTTTTCTTCACAAAATCTTGTGGATACGCAGTCCCTGAAATTTGAATGCTAGAAGTTTAAAAGCACTTTAAAACTAAACTAAAATTATATTACAGGTGATTGTAAAATATAAATTAATTCACTTAAAGCTTTAAATTATATATTACTAAACTATGTATCTTAAGGGTGCCCAGGACAGCGGACAAAAACATAATTTTCTATAATTTTTTAGCTACAGTCCACAAATTTTACACTACAAAGTAACATTCCCTAACAACAACTTTCTGTACGTCATCAAAACTGAATGAGCAGTTCTTGAGATGTTAAGTTATTAAGCTAATATATTTCAAAGCCAAAATATTATCCAACTTTAAAATTAATCCACTATGCCTAAGACTTTTAAATAAATTGTTTGCACTAGTATTTAGAATATTTGCAACAATTTCCTTGCAGATTGGATGAAAACTATGAAATGGCAGCATCAGCTAGCAATTCTCTGTGACGTCAGCGAATGAATCTCTTCTTGCTGCCATCTATCAGCATTATGATTACGGCTCAAGAGAATGCACGTTGTACTTTGTACATATGTGGTTATAAGATGAAAAGCTTGCCCTACCCTTCCCTCGTACCCCTTATCTACGAAGTGCCAAAAAAGCGTGTTACATTACAAGATGGTAATACGTCATACGTAATTCAGTTGGCTCATTCCGACGCTTGGAATATGTTGCACGTGGAAATACAATTTCAGGAAAACTTAGATTAGTAAATAAAAATACGCTTAAAAATCTATGCTAAACTATTTTAAAAATGTATTTTTACTACATACCACATTAGTCATTTTGCAAAAATTGGGAAATTGACCATTTCTATAATTTTGGTTTAAACATTACCGTTAAAAAGCACACTGAAGCATCGTAAATACTTTTCTCAAAACCGTAGAAAGCTTCATGGTGTCAGATAAGTAACACAGTATTTATGAAATATTGTGAAGATATAAAAGAATAAAAAGGCTTCTTAATAAAAATAGAAATTGCCGATGTCATTTGAAAGCCTATGTAAGAAAGCGTATTTTTATAAACCTATTTATGCGTGTTGCCTAGGTTTATTACCAATAAAGTGGATATATATACAGTTATTAGTAGATTTCATTGTATTGCTACGCAAGTATGACTTAGTTTACTGTGTGTACTGCAGTACAGAAGCTTCATGACTGGTATAACGTTGGCTTTTCGTGGCACTCCTGTTTATTCCCTTGGACTGCAAGAGAGAAATGTGGTAATAGAAAAGGGGTTAATGGTTAAAAGAGTTTCCTCTCCGGTGCATTCTTGTACATGTATCAGCACTGCTTACACTGAACAGAGGAGTTCCCTCACGTAGATTTAGGCTGCATGTGCAATCTGCCTCAGAATTTATCATTTTTCTCGAAACGGTAGGGCAATGAATAATTCCTTGAAAATTACATTGAGTTTTATTTATGGACCCTCTTAACTACTATGTTTATTAGCGTCCCATTCTATATTGGGCGTGAAAGACAGGGAATTTTGCTTAGAGTCTCTTCTTCAGGCTTGAAGTTATTTTACGTGCACTAAATCTACGTTACGGGACCACAGGCCTTACTTCTCTACTGAAGGAGGTCGGCTAAGGATTTTTACGCTCGAAAAAAGCCATCGCCCTTCGCTGGGTTTGAACCCGCGAGCTTGAGCACTAGAGGCTAGCATAGCACCCCTATACCACGGAGGATGGTTTTCCTTGAAGGGAATAAAACAATTGTCAGATTTTAGTACATGTGTGTGTAATTGTAAATGGAATCTTCTGACAGACCCCAAAATGCATTTCTTTTAAACATCTATTGTTATTGACTGCAGCTGAATAAGAAGTTCTGTGAAATTTCTTCTAACGTGGACAAATTTGGAACATACTTTCACTATTTATTCCAAAATAGCTGTGGATTATCCTTTCGAGCTCTTGAAAACAGCTTACACTACGGCTGTCAAAGCAAAACTTGTGAAGCTATTTTCTAGGATAAGCGGCATTTTATTCCATCGCAAGTACATTGCCAAAGGGTGGCAGCAGCAGTGTGCATGTCGGTGGTGTATGTGTATGAAACACGCCACTTACTACCAACTTCTGAATGACCAAATTACTACCCCACCCCGGCCAACCCCTCCACTTGAAGGATTCAGGTCAGCAACATGCGAGTTGGTTTTCATGCCCATGATAGGGAAATAGAATTAATGACGCAGAGGAATATTATGCAAAATAGGCAGCACTGTACACAAATGTCAGGTTTCAGCCAATCTCGCAGCTGTTGTGGCTTTCCATACTAGTAATACTGCTTCGATGTAGACTGGCACAAAATATCAACTGGTTTTCTCAAGCGCCTTATTCCAGCTTTTTCTCTGCTAAACAAATTAGTTTTTGGGTGAATGATGCTCTACAATTGTATTCATTTTAAACTATCTGAAACTGAGAAAATAGTATACTTTATTTACTATCCTGTTGTACAGAATGTTGTATTTACTATCGTCAGGCATTTCTTCAATACGTGAAATAAGCTGTAGTAATATTTTAATTCACCTGTCTATCAATCATAAATTTTTATTTCGCGCATCTTGGTAAGGTGATAATGGAGTACAATGGAATAAATAGTGGCTTTAAGAGAAACTAGAAGGTTTAGCTGACTAACTTTATGCTTTGATAACTTCGTATTTTTGGAACTAGTAGAGGATAATTCTCCTTTACATTTGTTTCTCATCACTTCATTTACACTGCATTAAATTGACGTAACAGTTTGTTTAGTGTCTTGGAAATATACTCCGTTATAAAATGCATCTCTCTCTCTCTCTATCTCTTCGTTCTCAAAGAAGATCAGTTCCATCAGCTGGGATCGAACACTTGTCACTGTAAAATTTTAGTCTCTCTAAAAATTAATTGTTGAGACCGAGTATTTAAGCTAAATGTTCCTTACAGCGAGACTGTGACATCTAAGATCACTGTATACAACGCTTCTTCCCCCTTCCCCTTGGTTTTCAAGGAAAGGATAGCTTTTAAAACATCTATAATGATTTTTGCATAGAATATTTCCTTCATGTATCAGTGATCAATCCGAAATTGATATGACATAATTTGGACCATTCAAAGCTTTCTATGCCACTGGTTTTACTATTTTTATTTTATCACCTTGACGTGCAATTAATTGTTTTTGTTAGTCTTGCCAACTGTATTATTCAATAATTCCTTTTATTTTTGACTGCTAAAGGAAATTAAAGCGCTAGACCGGACATTCATAACCGTAAATGTATTTCTTTTTGGATCATTTTATAAGCGTATTTTGTGGATGTTTTATTTCATTTTTATAATTTTATTCGTAAAATAGTCAAAGTGAATATACTGAAGACAAATACTGGAACTCTCGTTATGTTATAGCATATAAATGATAATGTGCATTCATTAGAAACTGTTTAATTAATCCCTGTTTTATGTGTTTGGTGCAACAGCTACAAAGCTTTCAGAAAAACGATTTCCCACGTCCTTTAGGTTAGTTATTATTTACCATCTTGTATTAAGGAATATTCCCAATTTTATTAAATATTCCCCATCTTAAAAATAAAGGTTTGCCATTTGATGCACAACCACTTTTTTTCCCCGTCTGTCAAAATACTCAAAATTTGGTTAAAATAAAATAACATTTTATTATTTCTTTATGTTAAAAAACAAACTGTAAGAAAATTGTGATTTTCTCTTTCATTCATTTACTATATAGCCACGGAGTGTTTTATAATAGACACAACAATGTCACCGTGAAGCGGTTTGGAGAGCTCATAACTTTGTTTCCATTGAAGTTAGAATTTCCTTCCATTTTGTAATAGCGTCCTTGCCAATAATAATAATAATAATAATAATAATAATAACAATAATAATAATAATAATAATAATAATAACAGACAGTAGCTGCACATTACATATGTCGTATACGCATAAAAAAGAGATTGTTCGGCTCGTATATGATACTCTTCCTTATTCATACTTTTTGTTTGTTATGAATACTGGATAATTGCTAGCACATTTGGATTATTCTATTCCAAGTAGGTAAAGAGATTAAATTTAATTTCAATCTTTATGGAAATTCTAGAGGATTCTGGGAAAGCATCTACGAGGAATGTTTTTAAAATATGGTTCGTAATACAAATAAACAAGAGCTACTGAATATTTTGGTTAACTATTTTTTTATTCCATTGTATATACCTTAAGGTTTCTTCCCACATTGTTTCCAAAGTCAATTAAATTATCATTTTGGTGAAGAATAAATTTTAGTGGCCTATCATAACAGAAAATCACCCCAATCTATAAAACAATTGTACAGTTTCTGAGATGCGTTTTTCTGTGTCAAGGTTCCGTGGCAGAAGCAATTGCATTATTGTTAGATAATTAGGTAACGTTACCTACACAATATGGCAAGTATCGTTAATTTCAGGAGAGGGATTCAAATTACTGGTCCGGAAGTCAGATCTTTTGTCACACGGTAGCTGCAAGAAAACAATTGTTATGTGTTACCCTTGAAGATATTAGCCTCTTAGCAAGCGTGTAACATCACATGTTAGCCAAAAAACTGACGACTCATTATTTATCTATTCTTTCAAGAAGCTTTCGTGCATGTACCGCAAATATTCCCTTAGAGGTTATCGCAGCTCATTTTTAACACAGAAAACCGTAGCTCTAGAAACAGCTACGCGTTTCCCAGATGGACTGGCGGCGGAAGTCTGTGACGAAGTTCTAAAAAAAACGTATCTTACGATAAGAAAAATGCTGGAAAAACATATAACTGGTAGAAAAGCAGTGTAAAATTTGAAGGCTTGGGTTAAAATTAACTATCAAAAAACATTTATTAGTTTGTAGTTTATTGCAAAACGGACCTCACTTTTAAAATAGCCCTCATACAAAGGTTAGACTTGTTTTTGGTCTGAGAAAGCAAACAATTTGTCCACAAAGTCTGTCACCAGGAACAAACAAAGTTGCAATGAATGAACAACTATGAGAAAATGTTTAACTATGCACAATGCTGTCGCTTGATACAACAGTTAACGCTTGATTCTCACATCCTGTACAAGCACAGACCAGACGGAAAGTGGTTGTAAAAATTCCAGACTCGCGTATGCCTGTTTGGCGATAGCAAACTGGGAGAATTGCTTGGTGGCGCCACCGGTAAGGGTGCTGTGAGTGCCTTATCGTTCTTCAGGTTGCGGAAGGCGCGACACCGATTTCCTTCTCACGATAAGCACTTTTTCTTTTTTAACATAAAGCGGAGTTGTGCTGCTGATCTTTGGCCTTAAAAAACACCGTGTTTGGTTTTACGTTGAGACCACAAACTCTGCCTTATCCTTGATAAGACATTCAATTTTGTGAACCCTTTTCTTAGAAAATATTAAATTAATTTCAATGAAATTTTTACAGATGGTTCTGATCCATAGTAGAACATTTATGACCTCCCGAAAGTTTAATCTAATTTCTGTAAAAAATTAATACAAATGGCATTATATCGGACGTATGGCGTGCTGTATGTAAACGTCTGTATTTTATTACATATAGGAAAGTTAGTGTTGCTGTAGATTAAAAATACTATACGGTGAATGCGAAAATTTCCGAATTTACACGAGTTTTCAATGTAATTTATGTTTCATACGAAAACTCGGTTAAATACCAAGCTTGTTATTTAAATTCGGTATCATCCAAACATATGAAATGAATATTTTCAAGAAAATCTCCCACCCCAACTAGCCATTACATGGAACATTTTTTGAAATTATTGATTTTTACAGGAATGGCAGTAACGATTTGGATTAAAATACCATAAAGATATGTAAATAACAAACAAAACCTATGTCTTGAATTTTCTGGGAATAGCCTGTGAAGTACTGTTCATTCGGAAGGAATTTTATATAATCTTCTGTAATTGCTAAAGGTTAAGCGATAGACAAAAACGTACTATACAAAAAAATTAGATCTTACTGAAACACACAATTTATTTCAAACAACCTTTTTTTATGGCATAAGCCATTTGCGAGATAACCGTGAAATTAATGGTTCGAATTGCTCATAACTCGTCATTCTTTAAAGTGCTGTCGACATTCAGTTGTTTCCCGTGAATTCCTTGGAAAGAGTCTGGAGTTTTAAGGCAGCATATAGCGTCCAGTTCTTTGACTATCGCTGTTCTCTTTGTATCTTTATCGAAATGTGTAATTTCGCTATTTCCGCAAAGGCTTATCTCGATTAAAATGAAGTAGAGAGACAAATAAGCTATCGTAAGAATAATTTGTAGACCCGTAATAAACTATACAAGGTAGAGCAAGTCGTGTGAATTTAACACATCAGATTTGTATATTATATATTGATGGTGGAGACGTTATTAAGCACCTAATAATTACGGATTAGCTAAAGTGGAAAATAATTTAATACCACATTTAAGATTACACCATGCATTTTTGCATTAAACATTTGAAATATGCATTTACCTCTGGAATATTTATTTATATACATTATCAAACACTGCTCAAATTGTCAGTGAAAGTATACTATAAATGTGACAAAGTATAACATTTCCGCATACTTTTAAATGTGTGAGAAACACACATCTTTCACATAAGTCCGAAGTATTATAATAATAACAGTTTTAGCGAGGAACAGTTTCGGTTAGTTACTCGACATAGTTCCAAATTTAACCTTAAACAAGTGGCTTTATCGCTATCTAGAAAGTTTCCATTCAGAACTGCCGCTTTAGAAGTCTCATTTTCCGCGCAGTCCATCAGTGGGGCAAACTCCCCGAAGCAGACAAAACAGATACTGTTGCAAGGGGATCCCTTAGTTTCAAGTGTGTCTACTCCTTAAAAGGGTAAGTCTGGTTTCTGTTAACTCTCTGACTGTTGAATTTCATCTGGCTAAATTCGTTTACCCAGTAGAAGGGAAGTACGTTTAAGGCTTAAGGTAATGTTTGGTTAAAACTAAATGGTTTAAAAAGTTCTGATTAGCTTTTCTGGTATTTTAAGAAGCATCTACATATACTTCGACTTGGGAAAAACACTTATCGTATGAAAAGTAAGGTATTTGCTCTCTTTTAGTTTTATTCCTGATAGGATATTTTATTTAATTCCCTTTCCTTCCAGATCTGCAACGATATATTCAATAATTATGCTTCAGCATTTAATTCTTTGTATCTATTTCAACAGTTTACCCATAAATGAATTTTCTCATCCAAAAGATACAACATAGTAGCTTGTTTGTTTATTTGTATGTGTGTGTGTGCGTGAACTTATCTCGCCAGAATGATCAAATCATATGCTAAATAATACCTTAGATTCCACTAAAAAGAAAATAGACTGAAGGGCATGTTAATTACATTATTTCCGAAAACGTGGGCTCTAATGGCGCGTAATGTAAAAACAATAGAAATAAATTATTCAGTTTTTTTAATGATGCATAACTAAAATTTACAAACATGCTATTTGAAGCAAATTATGTTACTTACTAGGCTGAAATACCAACTTTTCGTTTCTATTGTTTGTGTACGTAAAACGGCACGAAAAACCTTTTACTTCAGATCATACTGCAAACATAAGGAGGATGCGCAAGCTTTTATGCTGTTAAATTTTATAGCTATATATACTTTCTTTACCGCGTACATAGTAGGTAGAGAAAGTATTCTTTTTAGTTCCATTTATACCCACCTTTAAGTACATTGGTCTTATCGGCGGCTTTTCCTTTGGAACTTACTGCCTATTGGCAATGGTGTTAACTCGTATTCTCTTGTTGTTGGGTTTTTTGCACTTTTTACATCACACATACATTCACACTCTCGTTCATACTTCCAGACTCTGGGGAATAATCTTGGCTAGAAAAAAATTCCCATCCACATCGAACCCAGGACCCCTCTCATAGCAGGCAGGTGCTCTACCGACTGAGTTATGGGGCCAGCTGAATACGAGAAAGTATTACACTCCCCCCAAAAATTCGATATCGAGATTTCACTGTTAATACATGTTTTGAAGCTCCCTGAATGCGATACGACACAAGGATTTTCAAGAAATTTCCTCACCCCAACTACCCTTTACATAGAACATTTTTCGAAAATTTTGATTTTCCAAAAAATGGCTATTAACCATTTTGATTAAAATGCCATATATTAAAGACATTTACACGACAAATAAAATGTATATTTCGAATTTTCTGGGAATAGGCTGTGAAGTACTCTTCATTCGGAACGAATTTTATATAATCTTGTATAAGTCGTAAACTTTAAGCAATAATGTTCATTCAATTTTATTGTATAACCGCGGATGCTGGCACAAGTTTAATTTATTAGGAATAGAACGTAAAATAGCATAAGCAAATAAAAAATACCATTCTGGCTGAATATGAACTGGAGATAGACGAAAACGCACTATACAAAAAATGTAGATCTCCTTAAAACACACAATTTATTACAAATATTCTTTTTATGGCATAAGCCTTTCTGAGATGTTATTGGTTCAACTTGTTCATATCTTGCTCATTCTTGGAAGTCCTTTCTGCATTCGTTGTTCCTCGCGGTTGTATGGAAACAGTATGGAATTTCAAGGCGAGCATATAGTGCCCAGTTCTTAAATATTTGACTATCACTGTTCTTTTTGTATCTACATAACGAATGTATATAATGTAGCCAGTTCTGCAAAGGTTTACTTGAATTAAAACGTAGTAGATATAAAAATAAAATGTAGTAAGAATAGTTTGATACTCACTAATATACGATAGAGGGTAGAGAAAGTCATGTAAATGTATCACATAGGATTTTCTTGGTGTTTAAGCTAGTAGTTCATATCAAACGATGAATAAATGAAGTTAGTGAAATGATCCTCGAACGAACTCGGGATCTTTAGAGCTTAGAGCTATCCGACATTCTTCTTCTCAGGATAAGGGAAAACCCCGGAAAAAACTTAATCCGGGAAACTCACCCTAATCGAGATTCAAATTTGAGACCTCTTGAATGTGAGGCAATCATACCCCCACACTACGGAGGTGAGCTCTCTTACAATTATGTTTTAATTATTATTAACAAACAGATGGTGGAGAGCATGTAAAAGGAGAGCTGAAAAAGGAGGAGATAGTAAGAAAGAGGGGGAGAAACAGTGAAAAGGGTGAGCGGAAGAAAGACAGAGAAGAATTGCGAGCACAGCTGCGGGTTCTGTAGTTTGGACATAAAAATTAAGACATTATATTCCAGTCCAACACACATCTTAGAAACATCGGAAGGGTTATTTTTGTAGGACGCTGTCAACTTCCGTAAACTTATATAAGCGTTTTGATTACTCAATGACAAATGTTTTAAAATGTGCAAAAGAACACAGATTTTGAAACAAAGTAAGAGAAAGGAATTCACCAGAAGTCTAGACAGTGGCAGCATATGCTTGCTTCACTCCTAACCTTACCCTCAGAGAAACAGTATTAAAGTATCACTTGAGATTTTTTCTGTTTTCTTTATGTGCATACATTCCGATAGTGTTTTCTCCCTTTCGACTCTGATGATACCGCACCAGATGTCAGGAGTGCAGGCACAGAGCATCAGCAGCTCATGTAATCCTTGGCCTGACCTAATCTCAACCATCATTCACCATATTCATGTGCCTGTCTAGCTGCGCGGCTCGGCAGACTGTTTATTTAAAAAGTAGCAAGGAGATGGAAACAGGAGTCGAAAGGAATACACAGACCTTTTTCATATTTAGAGAACTTTGGATGAGTGGTTTTTTGTTGCCAAAACGCATGGAGTTATTTTTAAATCGGCTCCAGCCTGGGAAAATAACTTGTGGGAGTGTTATTCTGGCGAAATTATTTTTGCGGAAGTAGATCGCCTTTTTTATTGTGTGTGTGTCATCTTTCCTTTAGTGGAGGATATTCAATAAATCATGTAGCCAACATAAACTCGGATTATTCTTGAGCTGCGCTTTTAATATCAACACCTTGGTTGTAAACAGAAACTTGCCGAAGCTACAGCAAGAAATTCATTAAGAAGTAATAGAATTACAGTGAAATATTATAAAAAGCCAAGAAGTGAAGATGCTTTATTGCCTATTTTAAATGGGTTTAACGTATGTTTTATTATAGAAAGTTACGTAACAATCGGTCGCTTATTCTTGAGTTACAATTTTATATATGCTGTTACATTTACATGACTTTCTATACACAATAATGTTTATTTCTATTTCTTATCAATAAACTGTTATTACATAAGTTTATTTTTCTGTCAACTTCCTTATAATCTAAATAAACGCTTGCAAAAATAGCCTTATTGTAAATTTCGTCGTATGTATAAAAACGATATGGGAGGCTGAAGGGATAGTCAAATCTCTAAAAAGCGGTTTGCTATATGCTGGCTTAGAAGTTACATACCCTTTGCATGGTATCGTGAGACGCAAAAGAATGACCAAGCATTGCAAAAACTACAGTGCTAGAAAATTCAAACAATAAAGAACATTTCGTAAATAGTTAATACCATACACAAAATTATTTTACATAAATTGTGTGTTTTAACGAGATCTATATTTTGCATATGGTAAAATTTTGTCTATTATTGGCTTACCACTTCATGAAATTTTATAAAATGAAGAGGATTTCCTATGTTGTACTCATGTATGGAAAAATAACAATACTAAAAAAAACCGTTTATAAAAGGGTGGTTTGGGATTGGAGAATTTTCTCGAAAATCTTCGTGTGGCATCCATGGAAAATGCTGATCTTAAATAACAGATTTGGTGTCAGTCCCAGCCTTTATTTAAGGACTGGTATCGAATTTCTAGGTGAAACTACTATTAAGCAACCAATCTGGAAGTATAGTTTTCTGCAAGTAGATATGTTGAAGTATACGTGTGATTTTCTTCAGTTGAGTTTTGTCACTGTAACCCTTGCGGTTTACCAGTTATACTATTTTTACTTTCTCTTTCGTGTACATAGTAGGTAGAGAAAGTATTGCATTCCATCCAAAAATTCGATATCGAGATTTCACCAGAGATACATGTTTTGAGATCCCCTGAATCCAAAAAGAGCATGTTTAGAAAAAGGTCCGTGTGTGTGTGTGTGTGTGTGTGTCTGTCTGTCTGTGTCTGTGTTTGCGTGCGCGCGCCTGTTTCTGTGTACAGCATAACTCAAAAACGAAAAATCGAATAAATACCAATATTTAGGTTCAGTACCTTCCAAAGATGCGACACAAAGATTTGCAAGAAAATCCCCCACCCCTAACTACTCTTTACATGGAATATTTTTCGAAAATTTTGATTTTTAAAAAATTGTTCTAACGAATTTGATTAAAACATAATATATTAGGGATATCTACAGGCAAATAAAATGTATATCTTGAATTTCCTGTGAAGCCCGTTTCATTCGGAAGGAATTTTATATAATCTTGTATAACTGGTAAACGTTAAGTGATAGGCGAAAACGGACCATACAAAGAAATTAGATCTGTTTAAAACACACAATTTACTTAAAATAGATTTTTTGGCATAAGTCGATTATGAGATATATGTTATTAAAGGTTCGAATTGCTCAATATTTATTCTTTTAGTCTCATCGATTTTCCATGCGATTGCATGGAAATAGTATGAAATTTTAAGGTCAGCATATAGCGTCCATTTCTTAAAATTTGATTATCCCCGTTCTGTTTCTATCTATAACGAAACGTGTAGTTAACTATTTTTGCAAAAGTTTATTTGGGTTAAAATGTAGTAGATAGAAAAATAACCTTTAATAAGAATAGTTTGTATACACACAGTAAAGATAGAGGGTAGAGAAATCCATGTGAGTGTATAACTTCAGATTTTTTAGTAAGTAGGGGAAGTATTGCAGTCCACCCAAATATTCGATACCGAGATTTTACGACAATACATATTTTGAGGCGCCCTGAATCCAAATAAAGGATTTTGGAAACATGTACGTGTGTGTGTGTCTGTCTTTGAACAGCATAACTCAAAAACGAAAATTTGTATAAATACCAAACTTGGCATCTGAGTTTATTATCTTCCAAGGATGCGACACGAAGATTTTCAAGAAAATCCCCTATTCCCAGTTACCCTTTACATGGAACATTTTTCGAAAATTTTGATTATCTAAAAATGGCTTTAACGATTTTGATTGCAATAAAATGTATATCTTGAATTTTCTAGGAATAGCCTAGGAAGTTCTCTTCATTCAATAGGAATTTTGCATAACTGTGTATAACTTGTAAATTTTAAGGAACAGACGAAAACGTACCACAAAAAAAAAAAAATGTAGAGCACTTTAAAATACGCAATTTACTTAGAATAAGCTTTTTTGTGGCATAAGCAGTTTCTGAGATATCCGTTATTTAATGTTCACATTGTTCAATACGTATTCTTTAAAGTCCCATCGATTTTCGGTTGTTTCTCACGATTGCATGGAAACAGTATGGAATTTTAAGGCCAGCATATAGCATTCAGTTCTTAAACATTTGACTATCGCTGTTCTCTAAAGATAGAGGGTAGAGAAAGCCGAGTGAACGTATCACACAAGATTTTTTCCATATCTTTATGTCTTTGTTTCAATTGTTACATCTTTTAATTATATACACATTAATTTAGTAATTTGTTCTTCTACCATTATTAAACTATTGAATTTGTTGTGTTTATTACTATTATTTTCTATAATTGCCTTATATTTTAGTAAGAAATAATATTTTTAGTTTGAAGAACTTACACAAAAAGTGTAGAAAAATATCACTCTAGAATAATATCGAAATTTGAAATTACTTTTCAAGATAATAAACTTCATTAAAGTTGCCTCGCAACATGGTAAAAGGTATGTGTGTAAAAAAAAGGTAGAATTCAATATTTCAAAAATTTAAAAAGTTAGTTTTTTATAGTTAAATCTGATTTTCCGATTTACATACATATAGCTGTCATTTTGGTATTTGTAAAGTACTCAGTCGTTCTGAAGTAAGAATACTTGTGAGTAAGCAGGTAAACATATTTATACCTTCTATCAATATGGGGATAAGAGCCCTGCTTGCCCAAGCGACCCTTACCCTTCAAGTTTAGGAGGTGGTGTGATATAGAAGCTCAAGTCTTAAGAGGCCCTTATCAACCATGGAATAGAGTTATGCTGACCTCTAGTGAAACAAAATAATAATGCTAAAACCTTGATAAAATAAAGCTTACTTAATCAGACACTTTGCGGATATTTCCGCATTTGCCTCGTTTGCTGAAAGAAAATAATTTCTATTCTTAGAATGAAGAATGAATTTATGAACTGCTTTGAGAATGTACACGAGTTGTCCTGTTGATTTAACACAAGCCTAAGGAGCAAGAATTAACATTTACTTGAGTTCCAAAAGCAGTCTCCTCGTGAACCTATATACCACAGTTGCGTTCTAAGAAGTTGCCAAGTAGCAAATTAACCCCACGAAACATCGTAATAAAGCAAGATTTCGCTATTTGAAAACTTCCTTCCAGAAGTATTTGATTTCTGGTACATCTGCCATTTATCATTCCTCGAACGCATTTGTCTTAAGTTTGCTGATGAAAGGAGAACAAACAGACGCTGTTCCTCTTGTCTCCCACATTTGTTTGTTCTATGACACAAATCGCTTCCAGATTGCTTTTATATAAACGGAGGAAGTAGGCGTGTCGTAAACTCTTGACTGTGGTGGCGTGTTGAAATTACGTTATGCAGAGAATTCATAACTGAAAGGGAAGTACCATTTCCTGAATGCTTGAAAGTGACAAATGTCTGTCAAAGTAAATAATTTACCACTTGTACAACAAGCTCCCAAAGTGTATCAGGAATAATCCTAAAAGGCCACAGTCTATAGCTTTTGCTTTTATTTCCATAGTATATAAATCGTATTTTATTATTAAGTTAATATGTCAGCTATTTAAAGATTACAGTCTTCTCCATAAATTCTGTCAGTAGTCCAATTCCCGACCTATTAAACGTTTGTACCCATCATGATGACTCAAAAGAGGGTCTATCAAATTCAGTATACCAAGCCAATATAACAGTTTTTCTTTCTTTTTTCGTGGTCAATTGCAAGGAAACGTCATATTGCATATACAAAAACCATGACTCAAGCTCCAATTCAGAATAAAAAAAACAAATATAACAAAAGCTGCACGAAGGGTATACGTTCCATTTAAATCAATAGCAAAAAACTGAATGGTATTAGAGAGCTGTAGCAGCAAGTTACGCGAGCAGATGAAGGCAACTATGCAACTAGGGTCATTGTTCTGACACATTATGGGTAATGACCTAAATATTGAAACAATGTTTAGAATACGACATTTTTTAATGATAAGAGACTAAATTTTGTCTAATTTATGAAATGGCATTAATAGGATAGGGCCCTCATTAGCGTCTCCGGCCTATCAGAAACCCAAGGTTAGGAACGCCATCATTTTGGCGGACCCTAGTTATAGGTTACCCGTTAATAGGCTGGCAATTTCCTGTGCACGTTACTAAAACATTAGTTCTTAGGCTTAAATCTGGAGAAAAAGAAAGAGTTATGTGCTTTTAGGTATCTGAAAAATATCCTTTATCGTTTAAAGTAAATAGAAGGAAATGTTTAAATTTAAAACTCTCAACCAAAATTTTTTTTTCTTTCTGTTTACCGCAGAAATAGATTCTATCGGACTAAAGTACCCCTTCCGCATTCAAAAACCTTAGGACTTGGAGGAAAGCTGAGATAATTAAGGGAATCCTCTATTGAACTTTAGACCAAACCTTAAAAAATTCATACTTTAAAAATCTCTGAACCTTCAAACTCTGTTTCATTTTCCGCTTTTGTCACATTTAAACACCCTTCAGCGTGATTTAAATTGTTACTATTTTGACGATTCCACTTTTTTACCAAACTTTCTTTCAGAATTTTTGATATTACAAATGTTCCATTTGATTTAGGGTTTGCATCCAAAGTTATTGAAAATCAACAATGACATTTTGGAATGAATTCATAAAATTTAAGATAGTTTAGTGGCTGTGGTTTTATTTTTTGTTTGTTAACCAATGGAGTGGTACATGTTATAAAGCTTTCTTTTTCTGGAAACTATAAGAAATACACCAAAATAATATTTAGTTTTGAAGAGGGCTCTTTAAAAGTTGATTGTTATATCTACAATTTTAAAATTGGCGATCATGAGGTCCTCTTTCCAAAATACTTCAGTTTTTTTAAAGCAATACTTAGAAAATTTTAGGATATACTGAGCTGAAGTATCAACACCTTCTATATACATATGAGATAAAGTTTAAATTTTATTGGACATTTTGGAACATCATCTGTGGAACATTGACTTAGTTAACTTGAAACTGCAATCTGCACTCCTCCCATTCCTAGCACAGTGTTTACGTGGCCATGCTGACTTAAACACCCGAATAGCCCAAATTATAAATTACTAGCACGTGACGAACATGTAACCAGTCCGTGTTAAGAGAGATGTATACAGAGCAAGACCAAAATGTAATGAACAATCATACCTACTGCTGTCATAAACAATGTTAATAAGTACGTCATGCACATTTTCTCAGATTACTTGTTTACCTCTTCTTTTACTTCACACTTATGATTTTCCCTCTCTTGATCTACTTCATTGTGTTCTTCATTACCTTAAGCATTCTTTCATCTTTATTGTAAGTGCACTGAATTGATTTAATGAGAGCATTTGAACTCATCACCCGCTCTGTCGACTTGATCCTCTGCAAAATTAGATTTAAAAGGGGTTCAGCGATAGTGTAAATCATTCTCTTCAAACTCTAGGAATTGCATCAACTTTGATGAAAATTTAACTGAGAATTTAGACTATCATATAGAATGAAAGAGACGTGAGAGGCAAATTATATATATTGTAAATAACCTCAAATGGTTATTATTGACTCAGGCCGTGCATACACTAAAATGGGTTTTAGATTGCAAAATTGCAACTGCGACGAAAGGCCTGCCACCATATATACTGCGCTGTTTTTAACCACAGTAAAATGGTGATCCCTTTTCTTTTTTTTCAAAGAAAAAACTCTTGGCAACCACTGACTGAATCTGATGGACCCCGAAGTGAGTCGAGGATTCCTAAGTCACCGGAGGCCCGTCTAAATCAGATGACGGAGCCCACACGGAGCTGGTGACCAATACCTCGTATTGGTATATACCAGGTGGCCCACACAAGCCGTACTTAATTGAAGTTAGTTTCTACCGGATACCAGGGATGCCAAAAGGTTTGCCTAAGTCGAACTGAAAAGGGGACTCCATACCGACAGAGAGGAGATCACTAAATGAAAGACCAATGCTTGAAAGCGAACACTTTTAACTGTTATTATTACTGGTCCCAGAGCTCACTCAGTAGAGAAGCTACCTGCTCTATGAGGTTTACCGGGTTCGATTCTCAGCTGAGTTCCAGAAACTTGTCTTTAAATAGAAACTTTTCACGGTATGCCCAGAGTCTAGTGTTTGGATGTGGGAGTACCTATGCGTGTGTGGGGGTGTTATGACTTATTTAATAAGCAATTCATCATTAACAAGAATTCAGGATTGCCGCTTGACGCAAACCTGAGCACACGTTTTAAGTCGTTTAGTTCCATGACAGTTAATCTACAACCAGTACAACTATATGGCACCAATAAAATTGATGCCGAAAAGTTAACAAGATTAAACAAACTACTCATTTTATATTTATGTACCATTAAAGATGCGTTAGAATTAAATTATGTTCTAATAATGCGTTATTCATAATAAGCATGTGCACCACCTTGATGGACGAATTGATGTAAGGGCCTATCAGACCCACATTCTACCTGAAATAATCCACAATTTCTTAAAATTGTTTCTGTACGTTAAAAAAGAAAATGTGTGCAGAAGGCAGATGCCGTGAAAACATTTAGAACACTACCTTGGAGCTTACCTTTTTGTCTGAATGACCTGGCTCGAACTGCAGACAGGCGACCACGCGACGCTTATCAGTACGAAACTACCGCATTAATGGCCTTTCGCTTTGTACCCTCACTGCCCCTTTGAACATCAGTGATGCAGCAAGTTATTGTGCACCTACGTATGCGGGAAACACAAAACTGCAAAGGACGCCTTCTCTGGACCTTTGGCTTTTCATATCATTAAATATAAAGAACACAGCTTTCCTTTGGTACTTGTACAATATCATTTATTTTCTTTATTGTAGTGAAAGCTACTTATTACCTACACTGGACTGTTGAAATTTGGCTGTTCCTGTTACACTACAGGAAAATAAAATTTGAATAATATCATTTCTAGAGTTGTATGGAATTAAGAAATAAATAGACACCACTGTGGTGCAATAACAAAGTTATTCACATTATAGGGGCCAAATTTGAATCACGGTTGGGTCCAGCTGCCTGGATGTGGATTTTATTCGGAACCTTTTCCGGTTAAAGGAAGTCAGTCCTTTGCCGTCCCTATTCGTCATAACGGTCATTCACTTAGAATACAAAACAAAATATTAGTGCAAGAAACATTTTACTTAAATGGTTCTGTCTTCACTGCTACATACATCGTTAATTTGGTTAAATCATCCGTTTTACTTTCTCAACCACGTACCAATTGCACCCAAAAATTCCATACGAAATTTCACCGGAAATACATGTTTTGAGGTCCCCTGAATAAAAAAAACATTTTTAGAAAAATATCCATGTATGTGTGTGTCTGTGTCTGTGAACGGCATGACTGAAAAACGAAAAGTCGGATACACCCTAAAATTATATTTAAGTTTAGTAACTTCCAAATATGTGACACGAAGGTTTTCAAGAAAATGCCCCCATCCAAAATTACGCTTTACATAGAAGAAGTTTCGAAATTTTTGATTTTCTAAAAAACGGCTCTGACGATTTTGCTTAAACATTAAAGATATTTACGTAACAAATAAAACCTATAGCTTGAAATTTGGGAATAGCCTTTGAAATCATTTTCATTCGGAAGGCATTTTATATAATGCTGTACAACTGGTAAACTTCAAGCGTTAGAGAAAAACGTACTATACAAAAAAATGTAGATCTCTTTAAAATACATAATTAATTTCCGATAACTTTTTGTGGCATCAGCCATTTCTGAGATATCGGTTATTAATGGTTCAATTATTAAATACGCAGCCATTCTCTTAAAATACGTTGATTTTAAGTTGTTTCTCGCATGTCATGAAAAGAGTATGGAATTTTAAGCCCAGCGTATTATGTCCAGTTCTAAAACACTTTACTGTCGCTATCCCCTTTGTATCTATAACCTAATGAGTAATCAGCTATCTACAGAAATGTGTATATCGATTAAAATGAAGTAGATAGGAAAATAAACTTTCGTAAGAATGGGTAATCTGTATAACCCATAATAAACAATTGAGGGTACAGAAACTGAAAGTAACATACTAGAATTTTTAATGTTTAAGTTCATGTGTAGAATTGGTTTTTCGACACCATGGTACCGAAGTCTCGTCAATAACGGATCATGTTAATCACCGTTTGTTTTACGCGGGCTCACCCCTTCCTTCACCATATATTGGTAACATCTCAATGATACTCAACTATTCTACAGCACTGCAGCCGTTTTAAGGTACTATGAGGTCTCATCAGAGTTTTGTTAGAGATCTGGTGTAAAATCGTTAAGTTTACAAAAGAAAGGGAAAAAAAGGAAGAAAGAAAAAAAGGAAGAAATTTGATCAATAGGAAGTCTAAATTCAATAGGTTTTGGTATGTTGCTGTAGTTGCCATTTGTCTTTAATCCAGTAATATATGATTTCAATAAAAGGGAAAACAACTTGAATTCTGTCACCTTTCAAATTCCATTTCTCACTCCGAAGAAGCCGCCACCGTGCTGTGTGCGGCGCCGTTTCAACTCAACCTTCAACTGTTGAGTGTTTCCTCCCAGCACTCTTCACCCCCTCAGAATAAACTCGATTCTTGGTTCGTCTGTCATCCCCATCACCTCCTCCCCCATTTCATTTCTCAGTCGTCAAGTTGGATTTGTAAACTGCCATCTCTCATTTGATTCTTTTCTTTCCTTCTCTGTAAGCGTCCCGCGGAGACCAGAAAATCTGTTGCGAAGCCCTGATAAAGAACAGTTTAGTGGTTTCTGTATTTTCTGCTTTTAGCGACGCAATTTATCTTCAAGCATTTGTTACCGCTGAATTTTCTGAAACTTTTATAGGCGCTTTGGCGTTAAGGAATTTAAAAAAAGAATATAAATTTCAATGTCGAAATTTCCCTCCTGTTGTCGAAACGTTGATTTTGATATTCTCTTCTGTGTTAGCATTTCAAAGCGAGTCTACAGCTGACAGTCCGTAGTAAAGTAGGTGGCAAGTAATACAAGCGCAGGAGTTGGAATCCCATTTGGGATGAGGAGTCTGATGGCGTTTTTGCCTTCGGGGGTTTCTCTTTTCTTACAAATCTAAAAGTTGGGTAAATCTCAGCAAATGAATCCCGGGTTTATTTAAACACTCAATCTTCGACACTTGCATCACTTAAATAATAACCTCTGTAGAACTATGATACTGTGGTGGAATGCTAGGGATGATTCATGCAAAAAGTGTACATGTCTATTAAATGTTGTGTTATTGAACATAAATACTTGCATACTGGTTTCAGTAATGGTAATAAATATTTTGCCATTCGCAAGAGACTGTCAGAATTGTTGACATAACAGTCGACTTAAAACAAGTCGATATGAGCCTATGAGTAGGTAGTTCGGATCTTTGTGACCATAACATGGAGGTGTAAGCAAATCGGGTCAGAAGTATTAAACATTGAACACATACTTGACCTTGAAACAGGCAGCATAGGCGGCACAGGGCACTAAAAGAGGATAGAAGTTACACTAATAGCTATTATGGGCGTGGTTATCATATTCACACAAACAAAAGTATAAACTGTAAATTTGGTACAGACACACTCACACAAGGTGCTGCCTAAAGCCTCCCTTACAGATTACTGTATTCAGGATAACGGTGGACATTAGTACAAGCATTTAAATTTAGTGATGCGTTTTTCTTGGCGTCAGGTGCCCTCCTTCACTTTCAGGACGTTTCCTTACAATAGGATCTCAGGATTCACGAACAATGCACGCTACGTATTCACTTCAATTGGGAGTTAGTGCACGAATGCAAAAGCTGTTTAATTATTAGCTTGTTTGCCCATTTATATAATTCTACAGAATATTAAAGAGATGCATTTTATTTGTTGGGTCCTCGCCTCTTAATCGCAATAATTGAATCAAAGTCATTATGGCCAGCTTAAAGAAAATAAAATAACTCAGAAGTTTTAAAAGTATAACCTTTCCTGAAAATTTTCCTCTTGAATCTTCTTAAAATTCCTGTATTTAAGCAGGTGGTAAATTTATTTATGACTTTACATTCTTAATTACACTTTTCACAGATCTACCATGGAGATATTAATTTTAAAAATATGTTATATTATTGGCGGTAACTTGCTTGAAAAATTTAATGCACTAAATTGCATATTACGTTTGTCAGTTTCTTATCATCAGAATTTCATCAGAAAAACACTCCAAACAAGAAAACTAACGTATGACTTCACCATTATCGACCATTTTTGACGCCAGACATCGAACAGCAGAAGGGTAGGGGACAAGACCGAAGTAAATACAAAAGATTGCAGGAGAGATGGCGTCATAAACACTCCAGATTGTTAAGGCAAGCCCAGAACCGTTTAAGTAGAAGCCGAGACAAACAAAGAAAGGAGGTGGGTCGAAGGTGAATTCAAGCTTTTCTATTGGTAGCATTCTATCTTAGCATTAAAAGCCTTCAATTCATGCATGTCAGGCAAGAGAGCGTTCAAAGTGGAAACAATTGGATACAATAGGTGGAAATTGCTGGCCATTACGTGAAGGGTATTGGACTTCTTGTTCTTGGAAGTGTGTGCCGGACAGCGGGGAGGGGGAATTGTTTCTCATAATGTTGCGAATCCGACCGCCATTGTTGCGCTAACAATCGAATCTTGATAGGTTCATGGTCGCAGCTGCCATAGGGAGTAGGTATTAATTAAATTTTGATTCCTTTTCCAACCTTTTTTCTTCCCCTTGCTGCTGAAGACGCTTTACACGAAAAAACTAGTAATGTACATTACTGTCCTTTATATTAATTCGTTTAGCGTTTCTTTGTAGGTGTAAATTCTGTAATTACGTTTCTTTTTCGCACACAGAAGGCTCCTATTCGTTAATTGTCATTAGGTATCACTTTTTCTGAGGCTGCAAGCAACATTCCTGCAATGAAATTATTTTCTTAGCCAATCGCTGCTTACGTTTACGGTGGAGTTAGGTATCAACTTCCTTGGAATCGGAGTACGCAGTGCAACATTTCTTGTATTTCCTTGCACTAACAAAAGAGCAAACGATGGCCTAGGGCGCTACCAATAAGGCGGTATGAACGTTTAGGGTGTGCTAAGGCTACATATAACAGAAATCTGGTGTACGGGGTTGAACAAATTATTATTATTATTATTATTATTATTATTTCAAATTCCAATTTCCACAGTATTATCAGTAGCTCTTTCTTTCGAGCTACTTTCATAGATGGGCATTAAGGTGTTATTTCAGTTAAACCTAAGAAGATACTAATTTAAACTTAAGTCCACCATTAAAAATATCTATCATTTCCCTAGTCTCAAAGTATTTTCCTTATTGTCTTTTGCGTATTGTACAGACGATTGCACAAGAATATAATGACTATATTATTATATGTCGCAAAAATTCCATCACTTGAAACTTTAAAGTAACAGAAGCTTTTAATCCCAGGAGAACAATACTTTGTGTTATGCTTAAGCAGATAAGATATGCCACCATTCCTATGGGGTACATTAAACGTGCTTCCGTAGATAAATATTTCACTCTACATTGATCTTTTCTTAAGTTTATTTATGCTCACATTTGTCGGAGCACCTTGTGCAATGAACGCAAGTGAACCTGCTTTATGGCTATGATAATACATTTTGCATAGAAAACCGCGGAATGTTTAAGGAATGTGCAGCAGCGAAATTAACTATGAGAAGTATAAAAATATTACGTGTCTTTCACACAAGCACGAAGCTTAACCAGAACTGTCAAAACTGGTACTTGAAACAAAAGATGGCATTGAGTTTACCCCTTGTCTTCATTCAACAGTTTTAATGATGTGGCAACAAAATAAACACGTAGAGAAACAGAAAAAAATCGCTCAGGAACTTGCGTGTATTCCATGACTCATTTTGATTGAAGGGTGGGAAACAGAAGTGGG
This sequence comes from Deroplatys truncata, assembly GCA_030765065.1. Lineage (NCBI taxonomy): Eukaryota > Metazoa > Arthropoda > Insecta > Mantodea > Mantidae > Deroplatys > Deroplatys truncata. The sequence goes on from CM060980.1 coordinate 101,321,228, forward strand.
GGATTGAAAAAATATCCCCTCTCTCTTTCTCTGTACCCTCCTCTTCGTACCTTATCTCCCTTCACGAAACTAAGAGGAGATGAGTTAGAAAATACCCTGCCCTCTTTCTGTCCTATTCCCTCAAGCACCACGTGACTACCACGTGCAAAGAGTAAACAGTTTGAGGAAGAGAATGTGTCCTCTTTGTCTTATCCCAAAACATCTTGTTTATAGTTTAGTTTTAGAACACAAAAATGGTTTTACTCTCGCTTAATATTTGATTTATGACGATGTTCTTCTTCGCTTCATGGATTAGGCAAAAGGGTCTCGAAATTAACTCATTCCAGCTTTTCCACTGCATTTTCTCCATTTCTTTGTCCCTTAGGTTCGAAGAAATACTTCCCAGAAACACCATTCTTGATGCTGAATTAATCCATTTTTCTTGTTTTCTACTGTGTATTGAACTGATATGTTCTTGTCATGCACTTTGGCCTATGTGTTTAGAGCCTAATACTCAATTTGCTGCCACGAACTATGCATGGATAGAGCATCGTGAGGAATTTCAAGGGCTGTTATAAATAACGATATGTGGATCTAGTAAACAAAGTTCCGTTTGAGAGAAGCATGTTGCTGACCAAATCTCCTGTATCGGATGGATGATTGTATACCTCTACATTGAGCAAGTGGGCGTGAGGTCGTCCGTCGGGTTGGCCGGCCATGGCCTAACAAGGGATGTCACACCACAAGGTTTGTTAACCGGTTAATATTTTCGTTACCTATTTGGTATAATTGAATACCCTCTTTACTGGTCTCAAGTGTATTTTAATCATGTTTTATTTATACGAGCCAATCAGTTACTTATGATGTATCAGATATTTGTAACGTTTCTGAGAATCGTTGACAAATGGGGAGGCGGCGCCGTGGTCGAGTGGTTAACCCGCTTGCCTCTCACCAAGGCGGCCCGGGTTCAATCCCAGGGACACGCATGTGGGATTTGCGGCGTCTGGGCGGGTTTTCTCCGGGTTCTCCGGTTTTCCCCGCCATTCATTCCACCAACTGCTCCATCACCACCTTTCTTTTCATCCATTTCACCATCATTTCGTTTCATCTACTTCCTTCCTCACATACCAGGCATCGGACTGATCACCCATCCTGGATATTCTGTCTGATCCATGAGTGTCTGCTCCTCGACGGGCCTCTGACCCCAGGCACACGCCTCTAAGTCCTGGGGGATGTAAGTCCTACATATGAGGAGGTTAAACAAATAAAGAAGAAGTTGACAAGGGGTTTAGAGGGAAGGGAAGGTCACGTTTTGTGAATTTCAGTCACAAAGATCCAAAATACACTTTCTCCACTCTTCCATATTTTAACACTGACTTTATCTCTCCTCTCGCCTCACCTGCCCTACACTTTTCCGAGAGTTGTCCTTTCTGAACCGGGAGCCAGGAGAGACTCGCCCTCTGGACGTAACAGAGCATTCAGCTTTCCGACAATGTTCATAGAATACTTATCTCACCTTCATGGTGTTGGAAGTGCAATAATCTTATGGAATGCTATTTGAGCGGAAGTGGGTTCAAAGGACATAAATTATTAAATTAAGTAACGTAATTTGCTTTCACAAAAAGAATGTTAATTTACAACAAAGGTAAATTATTTTGACAATAGTAAAACCATCCCTTAAAATGGTCCAACATATCTTTCATCATCTCCAGCAAACTTTAGTGCGATAAATAGATATTTTGTAAGTTTAAATTAAAAAGGAAGGAAGACCCTATATTTTTCAGGTTAGAGAACTGTAAAGGGAATGTCAACTTTCTATTTTTCTTTCCTGTAAAATATTACATTTTGGACATTAAGCGATTTGCAATGATTCTCTTCAAAGCACGTCTTATAAGCATCTTGCAAGGATGAATAGCAAAACCGAATCACGTGATGTTTATGGCCTCAAATCTTCTACAGCTCTGCTTACCACTAAGCAATGAAAGAGCCGACCAAAGCATTTAAGGACTGAAAATTGCTATTTTAACTACCTGAGAGTCACAACACGAAATGCTTTTCCATTTGACTGCTGAGTAGAACGAAGATTGAATTGTTTTTAATACCTATAACCCAAGATTTAAGAATTCATTCTGGAAGTTTGCCCGCGGGTAGTTGTTTTCCCACCAGTTACAATCTTCTAATAAATTTGATTGTGCCCTCTCTTGTGCGCTTCTCCGACTAGACATAGACATGCAAGCAGGGTTGCTGTACCTCCCCCATTTCGTGACAGCTGACGACCCTCAGAACGACCAACTGAATAACATTTCAAACTAATGGCTCTGCAGAAATTAATCTCTACCAGTTGTTGCTGTTGCATTCTCCACTAAAAAACTGTGCGTCTTTCAGCTGGAGACAATGCTGCAAACTTCTGGAGGATGAAGCTTACACTTGGCCGTAGACCAACGATTAGGGACAGAGGTTAGAGTTACTTCAGTAAAGCTCGACACGCTGATAACAGTAGTGCGTGTAATCAGCTCACACATTTTATGGCAGAAGGAAATATTCCAGCCCATTTTACTTCATGCACCTTTTTGGCACCATATATTAATATTGTGTTATGGTAGTGAAGCATGGTAATTAAGAGGATGGATGAAAATAGAATAACAATCAATGAAATGTTTTCTTATGAGAGTTACAGCTCCATGTACGAGATGGGACCATATAGAAATGAAGTTATAATACACACCTATCAGAAGAACTGGATGAATCGTTTAAGACGAATTGAGATCCCATAGAATCCCTAAAGCTATGCTCAATTACCAACACCATAGAAATAGTTCTCTGGAACGTATCAAGAAGAGGTGGAAAAAAATTCTTGTCTTGTGAGATCATAATAGGCCATGTAGCTTAATACTTGTTTGGGTGACAAACATAAAAATATAAAAGGTAAACTTCTTACTGTTATTGTTCTCTGGGAATTATCAGAGACACCTCATACAAATCCAAGTTTACCACTTCAAGTCAATGTGAAGAAATTATGTAACCGAGCGGAGTGGCTCAGGCGGTAACGTCTGTGGCGTTTCCTGTGGCAGGTTCCGGGTTCAAATCCCATGGGCCTACCAATCTGGTTGAGGTTTATCGTGGTTTTCCTCAGTCGCCAAGGTAAATACCGGATTGGATATTTAATAGCATGGCCCAAAGTTCAAACCTTAAGTCTAAAACAACAGTAAAACACCAAATAGATGGTAATAACTAACCTAATCTTACCTAACCTAATGAGCTTCCATCTATCCACACACAATGAAAACAGGTAGACTGATGGCATCTTAATGCCATCTGCCCGAAACATGTAAAAGCTGTACACATGCCTCTGTGCACATGTAAGATGGTATGGTACAGGGATGAGACCTAGAGGGCCAACTGATCGCCACACACCGATCCACAAGGTATCTCCTAACAGATCCTGCGCGATATGACCGCTAGTTAAAGCGCTATAAAATAAATCGAGAGAGAGAGATGTTATGTGTATATATGTGTGTGTGTGTGTGTGTGTGTTTTGTCTTTGCTGTACCGATTACGAACCCTACTACGAACCTTGGTTGTAACATACCTTAGTTCCCACTTAGTGAATGGGAAAGCTCTAACAGAGCGCGATATCAAAAAATCGAAATATCCTGCTCATTATGAAGTTTCTTGAAAAAAAAGGTTATGTAACAAAAGTTTTAAGTATAATATTTCTGATAAATTACATTATTTACAACGCTTCTGTGGGATGAACACTTAAGAATACATACTTGGTAAATAAATTTCTAATTTCCACAGATTTCAACCAATTTACTTGAAGTTTTTATCAGATATTTTTAACATAATTATATTAGAAATTGATTTTCATGATCCTATGTACCAACTTTCCAAGAATATGTTTCAAAAAATAAAAATATAAAATGCTCCATGTGATGAAAATTTGAAAGTATTAAACTTTTATATTTTACAGAATTCCTCTTGAATATAGTTAAAAACAGCCAAAGATTAACTTTCGTGTACAATTAAAACATTTCTGAAAAAAGAAGTATATAACACTTTCTATCTTTCAAAAAATCAATCATATATTGATTAATAGAAACCCTAAATCAAAAACTATTCTTTATATGAAGAAAAGCCTGTCTAGAGCTCTTCAATCACCCTCGTAGAACGTTTACTGGAAGTTTGCAAATAATTAAGAAAAAGTGCAAAATATAAGAAAATATAACTTACAATCAAGTTATAAAATATCGCATTATAATAGTTTTAATTTTACAGATAATGGAGTTGGTTAGCTTGCAGTAAAAATGAGTTTCTGTCCCATGAAGAAAACAAAATATTAGCAACATTCTCCCAAGTTTAACTCTGGAATTGTAATGCCAATTTTTTTTTTTTTTTTGCAGTACAGTAATTCATCTACCTTAATTAAACAGTATGTACAAATGTAGGACTAACCAGTCCAGTAGCAGTAATAACAAGCTGTAAAGTGTGTTTGCGTTCTGAATATTGCATGTCTAGAATAGCCTTAACAGATGTCACCCGCTCTAAGAGGCAGGAATGGCAATTTAAAAGCGAAAAACGATCTGAGAACAAGATAGGTTGAGAAGAAATATAGCGGGAACTCATAAAGAAAACTAACGACTCTAAATAATAGCTTATTTTGGTTACTCTCAGCATTTCTTACTCTACCTGTCGTGTGCACGTAATTTAGAAAGCAAAGAAACAGCTGTTGTAAGGGGCACATAATTCAAAGAGGAACGAAAGAGGAAAATAATTTGTAATTATGTACCTATAGGACTTTAAGAAAAGCCGTGTTAATTAATTTAATTTGCCCTGGAGTTGTTTTTAGAGAACCAAGAGTGCACTTTGGTTTCGATATTACTTCTCTGTCCCAGCATCTCAATGAATAGAAACTGTGCTCCAGGGATGGTTTTCCCACCTGTTTCTGACGTAGAATTTATTTCCCGGAGAAAGGAAAAGCGATGCGCGGTGGAACAGATCCTTTTACGATGGGAAGGGTGGTATTAAAACACGGAAGGATGCCGTACGAGAGTAGGGGGTTGGATGAGAAAATATATTAAATGCAATTAATTTCTTTCATATTGCCCAAACTGGAGAGTAATCTCGAGCCCGTCTGTGTCTACCATCAGCATAATGTTTTAATATTTTCAACTCTTCTTCCACTAACATGCCCTTTTTTTCTACCTTAGGGAAGGGAGTTTTTTCTGTAAAAAACTGCTGCAGTTCTAAAGATATTATGCCTTAAGATAAAGTGTTATTATTTTTGAGGAAAGTTTATCTTAAGTTGCAGAGGTCCATAGAAGAGAAGGTTTCTGGTAGGTTGTTCTCCTGACAGGGAGTAAGTGAGAGGACGCTCACATTAACCTAATCTAACCGCAAACTGTTTTGGCTCTGAACCGTCCCGTCTGCATGGTAACTAAAGGAACATCTGCTCCTAAAAACCACAGTCGAAAAACCTGTAATGTGAAGCCTCCGTTGCCGGAACCACTCACCTGCATAAACTTTGTAATTGCTAAAGATCTTCCTACCGTTTTTTTTTTTTTCTTTCTTTTTTTCTTCTCTGTCTTTGACACTCTCTGGGAAGTATCGTACACTCAAGCGTTCCAGTTTATGATAATCGTGTGCTGGGTTGCAAGAAAACTGTTCCTTAATTGGTAATTAATTGTCCTTCCACATAAGCCGTGTGTAGGACAAGGCTGGATAGGTAGAATCAGACGACTAGACAATTCACTGCCATAGTCGGGATATGAATGACGGATCTTCCAGTTTCCGTCCAATTGCTTCAACCAACCGAGCTACCATGGCAACATTCTGGTACAACATTAAATTCTCGAGCTGACTTGCATTTTTGCCAGTAAACCACAAGGAGATCTCAAACCATTTTGAAATGACATACCCCAATGGTGACTTACAATGTCGTAAGTACTTTAAGTCCCGGGTTTCGTAGTTTAACCAACTACTACGTCAATCATGGTAACTAATTTTTCTTTCATACAAGCCGTGTGTTGGACAAGGTTGGACAAGTAGAATCAGACGGCTGAAAAATTCAATGCCATAGCTGAGATGGTTCAGTTGATAGAGCATCAGGACGAAAACCATAAATCCGCGGTTTAAAACTCGGCTATGGCATTGAATTTTTCAGTCGTCTGATTCTTCCTTTCCAACCTTTCTTTAATCGTTATTCTGCCTTTAGTTATCGGGTCCATACCTATATTCCAGCTTAATATGTAGTTGCAGGTGCAACATTTTGCAATCTGTTAACTATTCTTTTTTTAAAGTTTCTCTAAGGGGGAGAGAGAGAGAGATAACGAGAGGAGAGAGAGAGAGCGATTTTATTGAACTGAGCTGCAAATTACAAAATATAATGCTAAATCTTACGGATGTGGTTAACAAAAACTTCGTTTTAAGTTACCGTTTTGCTCGGTATTAGTGTGATACACTTGTACACCGACACGGGGTGTCCGAGGTCGTTCAGGCAAGGACTGTGAACTGTCCTACCTGACTAAGGTTTTCCTCAGTCGCTGGGGAGGTACCTACCTAAAACTAGGCCTGGAACGTTTCCTTCCAAATTTCCTTTACCAATTTTCATTTATTTCATGTGTCATGAGTGCCCACTGCCTGTAGTGCCGTGTGCAGTAAGAACGGACGTTGAACACTACCCCTACAACTGTGGAGTTCTATTCCTTATATGACATGGCGCTATAGAGAGTTCAAAAATGATATAATCATATGGGGAACCTTTTTAACAATTGTGGGAAATAGGCGTTCATCTAAAGGTTGAATAGTAAGGGCCAGAGAAGGCTTCCTTGTGTGACCTCGGCTTTGAGGGCCGTAATCCGGATGAAGGAGAAAGTGCAGCCGTTTAGGTGATGTGCGGTTAGTTTTTGCATGTGGTCACTCACGTCAAGTTGTTCTGTGCCCCCAAAAAGAGAAGATTATTGATTAAACACTCGACATCCTTAAAACCAGATCTAGGAATTTCTAAGCATTAAAGCCAGAACGGAAGGAAATACGGCTGAACTGTCACTGGAAGTCACCCCACCCCTCGTACAGTATTTAGGCGTTTGCAGACAGCACTCTTATCGATTTTTACCTGCCTGTCAGTGACCTTTGACCTCTGCATTCTTTGAAGTGATAATGGTTTGGGTGTAGGTAACTTTAATCTAACTGCTTAACAATTCTTATGTCTACTTATATAACTTTTGTAACGAGATATCTATGCACTTTTAAATAGAGAGCTTTCACTAACTTCAGTTTCATAGCTTTTTTCGCCATATAACTGTTAGAGCGAGGTACTACAGGAGCAATGCGTACGATCCCACTACTGCATGCTATTCTCCAGTTTTTGAGAAGCACGTGTTCAGGCATCTGCTCAGAGAGAGTTTTGAGATATGCTAATTTGTTAAATCAACAACCGGAACTTACAGCATAAGCATACTCGCATAAAAGCACGGTCTTCACATACACGTACACACTTTCGCACTCTCCCACTCTCTCCTATTCGGTTGCCTTCTCTACAACTGTCTCTCTTCTTCCGCAATGTAAATGCCATGTGATGTTTTGAAAGCCGGTAAAATAACTGTCTTTTATGGAATGTTAATAAACATTACAATGTAAGTAAAAGATTTAAGAATATACAAAATTGTGCACCTCCTTTTTGTTTGCAATGCTATCGAAACTACTTTTTCTTATGGAACTGGAATAGGTACTACTGACGAATAATTGGTATAACCTCTTAAATATTCATCATATCGAAATTTTGTGAATAGAATTGTGAATTTTTGTTGGAAGCATTATCTTATGTGTGTGTGTGGTTTTAGTTTGTTTTTAGTTAACACTACAAATTCAATAATAAGCCAGATCGATATTTTGTTTTGAATTCCATTAAAATCATCTACTTTGGTGAAAGTAATTAAGATTCCTTTGTAATTTGAAATAATATATTTTATACGCTAAGTTATATTAACATAATTTGAAACAATCTTATGTGGAAAATGTAACACATCGACATGCATATTTTAAAAATGATTTTTTTCAGTTCAATCTTGTCCGCTGTACGTTAGTATGAATTATTCATTCACACGAAAACTATGAGAAAGATTTCGGATACTTTCTATTGTGTTGTGTGCAGAATAAGTATATAACATCATGATAAGATAATGCATTTTAATAATAACCTGTTTTTGTGCATGAATTTCGGCTTTGCAATATAACATACCATATATATGTGTAATCCGCTTACCAGCTGTATCTAACGGAATCGTGAAATTGCTTGGATGGCAACGTGGATAGATTTCCTTAGTGGTTTATAGATTGGAGTTTCAATCTTTAGCTTAGGATAGAATAGTTATGCAACACTAGTCTTGGTTTTTCTTGTTTAACGGCGCTCAACTGCTAGATAGCACCCTTAACACTAGTCGATTTGTAGACGCATCTATATGCCAATACTGTAATGAATTTGAATTTTTTTAGTCTGTCTCTACCTTTCCAACTGTAGAATATACCGACATGTATGAAAGAATAATTGATTATCATTGATTGACCTAATAATAATTAGTTATAAGCCCCGGGGCTTAAAAGTACTTACGAGATCGTAAGTCGCCATTGGGGTATGTTATCTCAAAATGAATTCGGGAACAATTTAAGTAATTTGGAAAACTTAATGTCGTTCTAGCATGTCGCCATGGTAGCTCAATTGGTTAGAACAGCTGCACGGCAAGCCGAAGATCCATTGTTCAAATCTCGGCTTTGACGTTGATTTTTTAGTCTGATTCTACCTTTCCTACTGTAGTCTACACACGATATATGTGGAAGAATAATTAATTAAAATTGACTTAAGAGGCCCTGGACTTATCGTCATTGGGGTATGTTATCTCAAAATGTGGTTTACGCTTTGGGGAATCTAATGTCCTATGGCTTGTTGCCGTGATAGCTCAATTTGTTAGAGCTACGATACGGTAAGCTGAAGATCTGTGGTTTAAATTCCGGCATGACATTGAATTTTACAGTCTGATTCTACCTTTTCAGCGTTTAACGAATCAATAATTAATAAAACTTTTAATTAATAAATTAATCCAAAATGATTGATAGTAAAGTAATTGTTAAAAGAATTTTTTTGAATTAAAAGACATTGCGTATCTTGTTTATAATTATTTTCCAATGATGAGATTAATGTGTTTACGTCAAGTTGACATGAAGGCTTTAATTGCTTATTCGTCTGTAGCGCTTGTGAACTTTTAGCAAAATCCTCGTCCTCGAAACCGCGTGTCAGCAGTGTGGTCTTCAAAAAAATCTAGCTTAAGGCCCCCATCTAATGCGGAAATGAGTAAGTGATGAATCCAAATGCTGTGTATATATTGGCTTCAATTCTAGCAAGAAAATCTAATTGCGTTTTTTCCTCTTAGTTCCACTTTTCCTATAAATGCTTTCGCCAAGAGATGTGGAATTCCAACAGTCCAGGTTCAAGAGAATCTATTGAAATTCCTTTTCTAAGGTCTAAGTTTAAACATAAATTGGTTGTATACAAATAAAGAAGACGAATTGTGAACAGCAATTACTCATAGTTTGCTAAGCAAACTGTTACAGTGTCCATTGATGCACTGAATGGAATATAAGTTACTGCTAGCATATCATCAGAGGCTGAAACACGATGTGTAATCTCACAGGATAAGAAGAATAATCCTCAACAAGGAGCGCCGTGTAGAACAGAGTCATGTGATAATCCTCACCTTGAGACAAGCTATCGAGTCCTGAGTCACGTCTCCCAAGCTGCAGAGGACTTAACCTGGATCTTTGGTACTCGCAGCAAGAAGAATAGGGGTGCTGTAATCCACAGGTAGAAACACGATGTGTAGTCTAATTGAAAAGTTTCTGCTGACAAGAACTTGAGAACGAAGATTATGTCTGCGAATGTGTGCATCTGTTTCTTTTTGTATTATACACTCATTAAACGTCGGTGATTTCTCCAGCCGGGTCATTCACATGAACACTTTATTAGTTACAATCCATTGTGAGTCCCCATATTAAAGTATCTGCTTCGTTCATGAAGTACTGAAGCTCATTAAGCTTGATGATTCAGGAATTGCTTCATTCTCAACATCTCACTCAGTTAACAGAAAACAACAAAATTGGGTGAAGGTATACCTATGACTGAAAATCTAAAATTATAAACTGATAATGCTAGTTATTTTAAATGTATGCCGTAAATGTATTATAATGCAAATATATTACAGCCTAAATTTCATCCAGTTTGCTCTATTTGTTTTAAAAAGTTGTGATAAAATTTGTTTGTTTTCGTTACGTCAGTAAAGAAGTCCCTTGCGTTAAAAAATTAAAAATTTGGTTTGATATTTTACTTTACCTTCGCATTACATGCACTTGAAAAAAATTGTCCTAGGTTTCTGTGAGTCTCTTATAGTTTGGGCTCTAATATTTTTGGAAGTTATCAATATTCCATTTTTTTCCTACACTTTGCAATTTTTGTGTTTGGAAATTAAGAAAGTATATTAAATCCATCTCACAATAAAACCTAGGACAAATTTTATACATTGTGTCTCTTGAACTTGTGTGACAGATTTCATTTGTTCATCACAAAACCTGCTCCAGAACGAGTATTTTATAGGAACAAAAATGCTGAAAATATAAATAACTAAAAAACAGCGACCAAAGATTTGAATGTATAATTCGCATTAAAATCCACAATGTTGGTAAATTGGACCCTCAGATTTCCTCTCCTCTGTTGCTGCTTTTCTCCTGAAGAACTTCGGTTCTTACTTTGCATGATGCGTGTAGATCTTGTTGATCCTATTGTAGTTTTCCTTGCTGATTCTACCATATTTATTACATTTAAACACGCAAAGGAAAATTTAAAAGTTACGAGTCAATTTTAAATATTTCAGATTCAGAAATGTTTAAAGTATGTTGTAGTATTGAAAACAAAAGTGAAGTTTTTTGGTTAATTTTCATGAAATTGCAATTAAAGATAATTCGGTCTAAATTCCACGCGAATACACATGCCTCTTAAAATGCGCTTTTGCAATTCAAAGGCAGACTTTAAACGTGTATAATTAACGTAGATGGCCTGCTTCCTTTCTTTGTATTCTGTGGTTGAATGCAGTATGGGGTTAAGTATGGGGTTAACTGTCTAAGAGAACAAGTACATTGTAAACGTAATGCAAATCGCTTGTATCTTGGCGTTATGAATTTAATGCTCCTTTTTGAAATTGTTACGATTGGATTTTGTTTTGTGAAAATTTTCATTGAAAAAGTGATCCTTGCTTCTTCTTAAATGATTAACATTTATTTTCTATGCTCTTCCAAAATACTTCAGCAAATCTAACACTTTGTTTCGCAAAATAAATATTTCCGAGCATTGGTTCTTGTATAAAAGTTGTTTATAACAATGTCCTCTACCATGTCTAACAGTTTGTAACAGTCACGGTATCACCATATAAATATTTTATTAATAAACAGCACCTTAGTGATTCAAACAAACGCGCTAAACCGTTTTAATACGAAAGGTTCATTCATACGGTGACAGTTAAAGAAATACAGGCACGAGAACTTGCCTGGGGTAATGATGACCTGCTAAATTTCCTTCACGGAAAAGCTGGCAATGACTATAATCGAGCTGAACTGCGGCACAATTTGGTTGGTGTTTAAATGCTCAAGTCATTTCGCCCTAACGATTTACGGAAAAGGGTGGGCATCTCGAAAGACAGATGGGCCATCGTAATAAGAAGAGATAATCTAAAAAACTTGCTCGCGGGCACACGCCGCCGTTCAACTACAGATCACATCCCTAACTGTCTGTCCAAATACGCATGCGTCATTCGTTACACACAAGACAGGAGCAAGATCCCCTTAGGAGAAAAACCGATACACTTCGTGTGGAAGAGCAAATTGAAGATAAACATCATGATATGAAGGTTATTCATTGCATTGTTTTGTATCTGGCAAGGTCATTGGTATTCAGACCGTGAAGAAGGACTTGTAATTGAGTCCATTAAGAATAATCTTGAAGTAGGCTTGTGCGATACTCCACGATGGCTGGCAGTCTTCTGTTCTTCCAGGCTGATCAGTAATTATTCTACACTTTCTAGAAAATATCTATCCAGTTTAGTAACTTAGATAAGTGTTTTTACTCAGAATTGCTAGACAATGTTTACCAAGGAGCAAACACTTGAATGATGCATAGCAAGTACATTAACTTCGTTTTAAGAGTACTTCCAGTTCTTGATTTGTACTTAAGATTATAAGTATGATAAATCATGTTTTAAAATTCCTAATCAAAGTAAAGTACCTCTAATTAGACATTTATTTAATTCCGAATGAAAATAGTACGAACAAGATAGGTATAGGTTATACGACGGAGAGGAACACCTCATGCACTGCGACCTAAGTAGATCTACTGCGGCTACCCCACCCCCCTCCAGAGAGGGCGACATTTGCGCCATTTTTCCGGCACTGTCACACGCCACGAAACCTAGAAACACACCTGAAAGATGAAAAGCAAACGGAATGAAAGAGAAATGGTGGAAAAGCAAATGTGGTAGATGAGAAACCACCACAGCATTCCTCTGACCAGGGAAAAATACAAAAAAACCAACGTCAGAGTGGGCGGTCGACGGGAATCGAACCTCACACAGACCTCCCGAATGCGAACCTCACACGTTATCATGAGCAATCTCGTTCGGTATATGAACAAGATATCGAGGGTTGTTGGCATCAAAATCAGTAAATTGAATGTTGGGCAAGTTTTATCTAAAGCTTCAGAACTTCAATCCCTAGTGACGTTTCCTTTTACAATGCACATATTTTTCATTTTCTTATACAATGTGAGCGCGTGTGTCTGTGTATTATTTTTTCACCCACCGTCCCTTTTGGTCTGGTATTTTACTTCTGTCAGTTGCTTATTCCTTTCTGATACAATAACATTGGGAGATGATCCACACAGTGGTGGGGCAGCCTATATCTGTATCATGTTTCTCATTGATTCTGGCGTGTGCCTCCGCCAAAAAAAAGTCCTCCCCTTACTTCACCCTCACCCTTCAACTTTAACTCATCCCCGTTAACCAAGCCATCTGCCCTTAAAAATCCCGCCGGCTGCAGTCTCATGCTTTTAGATTAACCCCTTTCCAACCTTCTTTCTCTTTAAAAATGAAGAATACAGACTATAACATTCCACTATCAAGCGTCTCTGTTCCCAGTGGTTGCTGGAGTATTTCTTCCCTTTATTTAAAGATACATTCGCCATGTTTCCTCCTGGTTGACCCTGAGTAGTGTATATATCAGGTACAGAGCATTAAGTTGCCTTTTAAAAGTAATCAACGTTCGAAATGACGACATACGAGTACACTTTTAGCCGAGCTCCAGAGTTTGGAATGCATGGCAATTCAGTTTTGAGAAGGTATTTATAAATAACAGTACATTGCGATACGTGGGTACACTGATGAACATAATTCCCTTTTTCGCGTGTTCTGTCAGTTGTTTTATTGGTTCTCGTGAGCTTTGTATCAGCAGACTTCCTGCATTCGAGCTCCGCTTTCTTTACCCATCCGCTCCGCTGTGAGGTATCAAGTAAGTTGACGGAATGTATTGCTTCTGAGTAACAGGGATAATTAATATTAATATTACTAAGACAGAGAACATCAAATATGACAAATAAAAAAATGTGCTTCAATTTTCTTACTGTTTATGAATTGAAATGAATACCACAAATATGCAATTTATGTAGAAAATAAGCTTAAAGAACCGAAACATAATTGTTCAAAGAAGCTTCTTATATCGCGAGATTTGGCCTAGCTTGTCACGTCATTTGTCACCATTTTTTGTTAATACTACACCGTTTTCGCAAGTAGGCAAATCAATTAATCTTTTCTTAGCAATTTACCAAATTAAAATATATTAAAATTAGTGGAAAAAGACAATTAAGTGCCAAAATTAAACAGTTAATTGTATGTGATTATATTACTATAAGTACATGCACCAATATTAAAATATGCTTCTGATGTTAATATCTCCCCAAGTGTAGTTAAGTTAGTGGAAAAAGATAATTTAACATAATAATAAATATAGCTAATTAAATCAGGCAACCATGAATGACAATCACCTCAGATCAGTATTAAAACTTGCCATTTTGTGCCCAAGTATATAATTAACTGTATATACTTAAATCGGCGACGCCGTGGCCGAGTGGTTAGACCGCTCGCCTCTCACCGAGGCGGCCCGGGTTCAATCCCAGGGGTGGGATTTGTGGTGGACAAAGTGTTTCTCCGGGTTCTCTACTTCCTTCCTCCCATAGGGGGCTGATCACCCATCCTGGATATTCTGTCTGCTCCATGAGTGAGTGTGTCTGCTCCTCGACGGGACTCTGACCCCAGGCACCCGTTTGTAAGTCCTGGGGGATGTAAGTAAAGAAAGAAAGTATATACTTAAATCAATATAGGGAATATTAAGTATGTTATGTAGTATAGCTATGTACAGAAAAACAAAGTAGGAACAATATACCGAGTTCTACTTGTGATGTCATTTCGAGTATTCACTACAGAATACAACAGTCGTTGTTCAGCTGGTAGTTATGCCTATTCGGATTGAAACTAGCGAATACTGTTGAAGTTTGTCGTCTATAGGAATTACAGTAATTACGTGGTATGGACATGTACAAGGAATGGAGGAAAGATGGACCAGACGGATAATTGATTGATTTGTGGTAATGTGAGCAATGGCTAAATTTTGCTTGAAACGTTACAAGGCGTACTTTTAAAGTAAGTACCGATAATTTTTTAAAAAATAACAGACATTGCTTTCCAAACACTTTATTAACATTCATTATCTTACGACTTCCACTACTTCACACAATCATCGCCGTTATTCGGGCACTTGTTGAAACGGAAAACCAGTTTTTGTATGCCGTCGTGCAAAGAATGATACCGCATATGATAAAAGCCAAGTCTGCACTTCTTGCATCACAGCATCGTCGTCGTTGAAATGTTTTCCACAAGGAATTTCCTCAGATGAAGAAACATATGAAAATCTCTTGGTGCCAAATCTGTAGGGAGGGTGGTCGAATTGTTCCTAAATAAATTATGCGATGAGATCTTAAGTTTGCTTGCTGTGTGTAGCCGGGCATTGTCACTCATTATTGTTTCCGCATAAAACTCAATTGGCGATGAATGTTTGCTAGTGTAACATTTCTCGCATTCAAACACAAATCACTGATTTTCTCAGTCGGCGGGTCGTTCGTTTGTTTTAAACATTTTGAAACGTTCTAACAACAGGAAAACACAAAGTGACGATCGCTCTCACAGCTACGTCTGACTTTGTAAAGAATGGAGGAAGTGATCATGCATGCTCGAAATCGCGAATGCAGTACTGCAGCGAAAAATTATATTAAAAGCAAAATACTATTTTATAAACACGCCTCGTAAACCACAATGGTGGACAGGTATCAAAAGCAACCGCTTAAAATTGGACAGCTACATTAAGAAGTAATTGTGTGAACCAATAACAAATAAAATAATTAAATTAATATCAAAATATTGACGTGATGGGTCAGTCAAATATGACAAAATTAATAAGTACTAAAGATGGTAAAATTAAATTAATGAACAAGTATTTCTTCTCGAGTGCAACCCAAGCACACGTGGAAAATGCTTGGGTTAAAACTACCTGGAGCGATGACTGCAATCCAGTGTTCACATATTTCTACAAGCCCTCTTTTGGTTTAATCGTTGAAAAAAATCTGGAATACAAAACCTGCACCCTTATCCCTCTACAGACTATACAGATAAAATCTAATAAAAAGATGAAAAATTACTGTACCATCCATAATCACTTACTTATTATTGCAGACGAGAGCCGTTGTATGTAACACGATATCACCCGCGTGTTGTATGGCAGAGTTGTATTGCCTTATGGAAATCCAATTGTTATTCCCATTCCAAGTGAGCAAGGGTTTGAGAAGGGAGAGTTTTATCGTTTTGCAGCAAAAGGGGGGCAATGGGAAAGGATTCTGACGCTAATCCAATACGATGGAAATAACAATATAGTCTGTACATATTTCTCACCCCTTCACAACTCTTTTAGTATAGATTTTTTGTTTCCTCCTTCCAATTCCCCTTCCCTCGAAAAACTTGGAAACCAAGCGCTTCTATTGTTAACTTCCGTGTATTCTCCATTTGAGAGTTGGGTGAATCCATTCGGCTGGATTAACAAAACATAGTCAATCCAAGTGCTCCCACATGGTTTCAAACGGATTACTTACACCA
Organism: Deroplatys truncata; assembly: GCA_030765065.1. Taxonomy (NCBI): domain Eukaryota; kingdom Metazoa; phylum Arthropoda; class Insecta; order Mantodea; family Mantidae; genus Deroplatys; species Deroplatys truncata. The sequence continues at coordinate 101,337,496 of CM060980.1, forward strand.
GACTGAGGGGAAAAATTGGAAATAAGATACGCATACACGTGACCAAGCTTGCATCCAGTATAGTCCGAATCTTCAAAACAAATGTTACGAGCAACTTCAGAATCACGTTTGAGACAAGGTCATTAATGATTTATTTTGTTTTCTTTGTGGAAGTGTGAGGCCTTGCTGCCTTGTATTGTTTAGAAAATACTAAACCAATTTATAAGTAGAACATAGTAATTGTATATTTAATTTACATTTAACTATATGGCAACCTTCACGGGGATTCAAAAAACAAAACCATTGCTACATTACTTGTAAATAGTAATAGATATTTATATGAGATTTTTTATTAACAGTAATAGTATTTTATTGAATTTCTAAATTAGGAAGGATTAGCAAATTGTATGTTTGGAAATTTAGCTATCAATTCGTGTAGTCTCCGACCATAGTTCTTAATGTGATTAAACCTACATTTAGGTTCTGATAAGCATTTATGAGCATATTAAATTACGCAAAATTATACGCAAAAGAGTTTAGAGGTAGGCAATATGGACTTCGTTGCATTCTAGATGCGAAACCAAAATAAGTTATTTATATTATAAATCCGCTTTTTCTAGCAACTATTTTGGAAAGGCTAATGCTACGAAAAAAAACAAAAACAAAAAACTACAGAACTGCGGAAATTACAGATATACATAGGATATAACTGTTCATCGTTGTGCCAATCTAAAAAATAAAATATTTTAATCAAATGCCGTTTCTCAGAAAATGAAAAATAACCATATAACTGGTTCTTTCGTTTGATTGTTGGAAATATTTTTTTGGGGGGGGAGGGCGTCTTCAAAAGCTATACTTAAATACTAATTCTAGGTAAACTTTAGGGAACAAAATATTGAAAATCTCGACATTACGATTAGGTACCTGTACAAAAATATTCAAAAGCCAACTTCAAAGTAATTTTCACTTTTGATACATTTCAGAACATTTCTTTTTTCAAATGCATTTTTATGCATTTTTTCTGAAATTCTTCACGTTAATTTTATGTGTTTCGAAGGGTTTGCTTTACGTGGAATACCATTTCTAGCTGGGTTTAACAACATAATTTTGGAAGTGGTTTCTTCAAGAAATGTAAATATATTTATGTAGTTTTAATATATGTTTTAGATTTTTAAGCCCAAAACAAGTAATAAAATAGTAATTTAAAAGCACAATACTTTAAAAATAATGTTATTTTGAAGGATCTAGCACAAATAATTATGTGATATTTTATGCACAATGGTCGGAGACAAGGATGTTAAATAGAAACATTATTTTTAAACCTTCACTGTTGGAGCAGTGGTATAGGACAGTAAAATTTATTTTCCAAACTTAATAATTTAAAAAGTACATTAGATACTGCGTGTATATTTTAAAAACGTTTAATATTTACGGAAGAAAGTTAAGATTAAAGTTTTAACCAAAAGTGTAGAAATGGCATTCCCTTAAAAAGTATAAACCTATTGACAACCGGTATATGTGCTGCAAATGTCTCTTTTACAAATACCAGACTGTTGTTATAGAAGACCGCTTCTAGGCTGACCCCGTAGCTCAGTCGGTGGAGTAACTGCCTACTGTGCGAGGGGTCCCAGGTTCGTTTCCCGCCTGGGGAGGGATGGACGTGTTTTTCTAGCCAAGATTCCCAATCCTCCCCAGAGTCTGGAAGTATGAATGAGAGCGTGAATGTGTTTGTGATCTAATGTTTAAAACCCAAAAAGTGCAAGAACCCCAACTACAAGAGAATACGAAAGAAATAGGCAATAAGTTTCAAAGCAAAGGCCACCAGTGTAGTTAAAGGTGGCGTATAAATGGACCCCCCCCAAAAAAAAGACCGCTTCTGTGAGGAGTGCACAGTTTAATTCCTGCTATTCGAAATTCAGCGATTTAAAATTTCAGCTAAGTATTCCGAGGGAAAACTGACGATTGCTCTAAGGGAAAAATAAAAAGGCAGAATATTGAGATTGCTTTTTAAAAAGTCCCAGTAAAACAAGAAGCAACTTTGATAATGGCCGTCTCAGTGGAGCTATCGTGAGCAAAGAGTAGCACGGAAAAATGCAAGGGAAATGGCTTCTTGCAGGGTTAATCTAGGCTTATTAATCAGAAGAGGTGGGGTGGAATCTGGAACATTTCTGTGTAGGGGGAAGAGAGGGGAAGTTACTGCTGTCCAGGGAGTTGCATAACGACAGGGGCGTCACACAATCTGTCGCAGTGCTCCCAAACCCAGCCTACTAGCATCCGTCTGTCTCATCTTCCAATTATTATTATAGGTTTGCCTTACTTCTTGTGTTTTTCCTTCTACACGTGACATTTGCTTCTAAATTTCGATTCAGTTAAGTTAGCCCTGCTCTCCCACAAGTTTCATCAATATTTGCTCGTGAAATGATTAAGATCTCATGCCACAGATGTCCAAGATGAAAAATCGAAAGAAAAAAAACCAGTAAATGCAAGCTTTCATTTGTACACGTCATACCCATTGGCGCACGTAACATTGGCAGATCCGAGATTTATTCTCCTAGAGGCAGTTTTTCCAATGAGTCCTAAAGACCTTGCAACTTCAAGAAATAAAATATTGCTTATAGCCGCATTCTTTTTACAGCAATTGGAAGACTGAGTAAGCGAGTATAAGCATACAAACTTTAACCTTATTAAGAACTCCAGGGAAGTGCACAGAAAGCTTAAAGAATGTGCAGTGCACTTTCAGTGACAAATGAAAACTTACAGTTTAATGGTTAACTTGCTAGTCTCCGATTTCTGGCTGTAGAGGGTAGATTTTTCTGTAATGTGTGTTTTTCTGTATTTTCTACTCTTAGCAAATTCAGAAATTAAACGGAAATATCATTTGTTTCTCTCTCTCTCTGTGTGTGTGTGTGTGTGTGTGTGTGTGTGTGTGTGTGTGTGTGTGTGTGTAAGAGAGAGATATATTTAAAGTTAAAAACCAGAAGTAGTTCTGTCAGCCTTCTTTTTTTTCCAAAATGATATGAGTTATAACTTACATGAATTATAACAAAAGGAATAAAGTGTTGCTTCTCTGTTATACCTTTTGCTTCTGGGACATAAAGCATTACACTCTTCACTTTTAATCTGAATTTCATAAAACATATCATTTTTAAAATTTATGTAGCAAATAACAAACCAATAATCTCAGTAATTCATAAGATAATTTGTTGTCTTACTTTGTCAAGAAGAGTGGAAAGAACTTTAAAGATATATACCAATGGCAACAATTAGTGATATTTTAAACATACAAATACGTAAAGAAAGTAATTTCGATTTAGACCACTACATTTTAACATAAAAACCGCGTGAAATATGCTTCAGGATCATTTAAAAGCACGGGTGTAACAATTTTTTAAAGTATAAGGTTTAGGTTTATTTATTTCAGATTGACATTTTTACAATTTTTTATAGTTTTCTGCCGGTTGATTCATTTGAACTACCTATTCAGAGGTCCAAATTGATTGAGTTGGGCATTTTATTTATATGCTTTAAATTATTATTCGTAAATTTTGTTGGTGCTACATTTAAAGATGAGAAATTTTCAGTAAACGTTTCTAAAATTCAGAAATAACTCGGCATGAGCTCGTCTCTAAGCCATTAAATAAACAAAAATCGTACGGTTGGGTTGCTCTTTTGTGCTGTAATTGAAAGAGTTTTTATTGTTATCCAACTCCAGTTATAAGTTTTCTTTCCCTTTCTTATGATCATTATTAATATTTACATCTTCATTATATTGTTGCTTTTGGACTTGAAAATAAATAAAAACTCGAGAGAAAGAAAAGGCAAGCAGGGAATATGCGTGTTTGGGGGCAGCCTGGGGCAATGAGAAGAATGATCTACTTTTATTCAGAAGCAATACTCCTTCCCGAAGCAACTAAGAAAACGGCCCTCTTGTCTGTCTGTCTATCTCTCACGAGGTATCATTTCTCCCCTTCTAACAGCCTCAGGAAATCTCAGATAAAGAATATTTGTTATTTAAGAAAAAGTCAGAAAACGAATACTACCGGCGTATGCAACAGAGATTTTTTTTATTTTGCCCCCAGGGTCGCTAGTATACCCAACTTTGCATTTCGAGAAATCTGATACAGGTACATTCTTCTTCTTGCTGAAAGTTAATCATGCGTAATATTTAGAATACAAGGAAGAAAAAATCCAAACAAAGGAGTCAACTTTGTAGTCATTTCAATTCTTTTGTGGGGGTTAAAATGTAGTGGAAGAGATTCTTCGCATTGTGCGGACAGGAGCGTTTTTGAAGCAGTGCAGCGGCGTGGAAGAGGTACAGTTGTTTTATGTAGTCTTGGTTCAGCCTATCTTCGAAATGATGTTCTGTTTTGTCCTTGTGTAAAGCAACACTGTTCATCGACCCATCGAAACTGTGAATTTTTCGGTGTCTTTTAATTTCTGATTTCTTCTAGATAGTCTATGTTTTAGCTTCTATTGGGCCCCTGTTTTATTGGTATCGGACTATGAAGCTATCCTTTTGTTTGTTTTGTTTTTTGTTTACAGATTTTCTATTACTTACTTGTAGTAGGCATAGGTTATTCAACGGATCGAGGCACCTCGCGCACTGTGACAGAGATCTATTGTGACCACCCTCCAGGAGGAAAGGATGATGTGAAGGAAAACAGGAGGCTACAGGCCGTAGGCAGACAGGTCACAGAAACGTGCGGAGGTCTCTAACATTTCTAACCTCGCAGATCCGTCCCACTGCTTGAGCTGCCGAGAGAGGGCGATGAACGACCCAGCAATCAAGCACCCCTGCGGTGTCCACGAGGAATACTTCTTTCATTAAGCATGCATCCGCGCCATCTGTACGGCACTGCCATACACCACGAAACCTAGTAGCACAGCTGAAAGATGAGAAGGAACCGGAATGAAAGGAAATCGTGGTAGAGAAGAAACCACCCCAGCATTCTCCTTCAGACCTCAAGAAAAGAACGAAAACCTTGGGTCCGAATGGGCGGGGATCGAACTCGGGACCTCCCGAATGCGAGTAAAACACGTTACCACGACGCCACCTGTAGTAAGATCGAAAATTCGACACCCAGATTACACCGAAAATACACGTTTTGAGGCTCCATGAATCCAAAAAGAAGCAGTTTAGAAAACTTATCGCGCGTGTGTTTTAAAGTGGGTTAAATACCAACCTTGGTATTCCAGTTCAGTATCTTCCACGAAGATTTTCGTCCAACACAAATTACCCATTGTATGGACTTTCTTTTTTATGAAACATGGCTCCAACTATTTTGATACAATGCCATACGCTTGCATGGCAGACATAATGTATATCTGGAGTTTTCTGCGAATAGTCTGCGAATTGCTCTTAATTCCGAATGACTTTTGTATAATTGATAAACCGGGCGGTAACGTCTGTGCCCCACATTCGGGAAGTCCGGGTTCAAACCCCCGGGCTGACTGAAGGATTTTTCGCGGTTTTCCTCGGTCGCTAGGCGAATGCTGGGTTGATAATTTGATCAGCGAATTTTCCTATCATCTCTTTCATCACTACTTTTCATTTCCTTCTTCTTCACCACCATGCCAGGCATTGGCTGAATCACCCATCCTGGATGTGCTATGATCTAGAGTTTGCTTGCTCCTCAAAAAATTGAGTTTTGTTTATGGACGCTCTTTAACTGCTGTGGTCCTTAGCGTCCCATTTTATATTGGGCGTGAAAGACCCGTAATTTTGCTCAGAGACCTCTTTATCAGGCCTGAGGTTCTTTTACATGCCGTAAACCTGCGACACTCCCCTTTCAAAGGAAGCCACGCTAAGGATTTTTACGCTCGAAAAAACCCATCGCCCTCCGCCAGGTTTGAACTCGCGACCTTGAGAACTAGAGGTAACCACTACACCGCGGAGGACGACAGCTGATTGCTCCTCGACATACTACTGACACAAAGCATTGGCTTGTAAGGCCTACAACAAGGAGGGTAATCAGTTAAAGAAGAAGAAGAAGAAGATAAACCGAATGAGGTAGATACAGGCTTACTACACAAGAAATGCAAATCTCGAAAGCAGATAATTTATATGAAATAAGCCTTGTTTGTGGCGTTAACCATTTCTGAGATATACTTTGTATTGCATTGAATTTTCAAATGCTTATATGAACTGGTATATCGCTATCCATTTTTTCTCGTGGCCATTCAAAGAGCATGGAATTTCAGAACCATTACATCGCGACCCGTTTTTTAAAAATTGGCTATCGCTTTGGCCCATTGTACTCTTCTTATACCGACAACAAAAGCTTATCTCGATTAACAAGAAGTAGACACAACAATGAGTTTTTGTAAGAATAGCTTGTAGAAGAGTAACTAAAGAAAATCACGTGAATAAAACGCACAAGTATATATATATATATATATTAATCAGATGAACCTGCAGCTCTAGCGTTATTTCATTTTTTTCAGAGATTCTTCTCTATCTCTCTCCCTCTCTCATATCGTTGTTCGCGTTCCATAATCTCTCCTTCCATCTTTGTCTTCTACTCTCCTCCCTCCGTGCAACTTCCATGACAGTTGGTGTATAAAAAACAGTAATAATACTACTATTTCTGAGATTTACTTATACATTAAGACAATTATAAAAAGGAATAGTAAACAATGGTGTGTTTTTGTTTGAAATGCTTTTGGAGCTATTCTTTTATGCATAATAACAACGAAAACTCTGTATAATTTCTTAAATATTCGTCTCATGGAACGTTTTTAAATTACAAAACTTGTTGGAAATAATATGCTGATAAACGTCTTCAAAAGCTGAACATTAAGCGCGATATTTCGAGTTTTCCGTTTCCCATTACGACACTCCTCCTCCCCTCAGCTTTGGGAAAAATAATTCAGTTGCAGCATAGAAAATAATTTTGACCTTTATTAATTAGTAAGGTAACACGTGCGCGCCCGGGATTCGAGTTCCCCTGACTTAAAAAGTACTAACACCTTACTTATGTGAACAATGTAACACATGAGTGTCGGATAAGTAGCAAATTTAATACCTAAATCAATCGTTTCTTTAAAGATAGAAAGAGATGTGAGAAAATCTTATAGCTCAGGTAACCTTTCACATACCGAGCGGAATGACTCGGGCGGTAACGTCTGTGACGCGCATTCGGGAGGTCTCGGGTTCGATTCCCGGTGACCGCCCACACTGACCCATGAGTCTTTTTCGGGCTTTCTGGCAAATGCTGGTTTCCTTCATCCCCCTAATTTCCTGTCCCTCCATTTCGTTCCATTAATTATTTCATTCATCCTTCACCCCGTTTGGTCTGTTTCAGGGTTGCAAGTGTCAGTGATGGTGTTTCAGTGCAGCGTGGTAGGGAAAAGGATGCTCTCTGTGAACTTTCTCCGTCACTCGGTTGCCGGGATATAAGTACCGCCCCTTAGATCTGCCTATCCGACTGCCGGGGCGTCTCAATCTGAAAACTTCAGAGATCCTGTCATTGCTGTGCCGTCACTCTTGGTTCCGGCCATTCGATGTCTCCCTACACCTCATCCCTCCCTCCTGGGGCGGCCTTTCGTGGGCCGTCGGTACAATATCTTCATTCATGGGCCGGTGCCGAATCCCCTCCGCTTCACAATCAATCCATTCCAATCCAATTCAACCCAACTCTTTTCACGAAACATATTCCTTGGTTTTTATTTTCTCAGAAATGGTTCTAACAGTGTTAACTAAAATAACTTTATAGAAGATGATAGTTTTACATAATGAATTTCCCGTGAATACCCCTTTTATCCTTAATGAATTTTCTATAACAAGATAGTAAGAAAAACACACCCCAAACCTTACCTAGGAAAAAATGTAGTGCTTATTAAAAATGCATAGTTATGTCAACTTTTTTCATGGCACTAGCCAGTTTCGTCTCGATTGTTCAATATTTTTAGTAGCAATTACACTTTGAAGTTAACGTTTCCGAACTTTATTTTCAAATGAGGCTTTTCTTACCTTCCTTTAATGAGTGATGTTTTAAACTTCAAGCGAAAAGAAATAAAATGGAATAGAAATACGTTTTTTGCATTAATTGTCTGCACTAATAAGATACGTAGAATATTTGAAGCGGCACTTGGAAGAAACATTGGAGTTTCTTTGTTATAAAATTTTTACCACGAAGTTAACATAAATTTTAAAATCCATAATTGCAACCAAATGAGTTCCAAGGTTTGAAAGCAGATTTGAAGTTTCCAAAGTCAGCAGAAATACAAATCCAGACTTCAATATCCGAATACCATTAAGGATTCAGATTGTGCCTATCCCAAAAATGATTTAGATACTTATTTGCTTTTAATACAATTGTAAGTATACTATTACTGAATTTTTGTTTCATTTTTCCGGTTACGTAATATTTTATCACTGCAAACGCATCAGAATAATACTAGGAAAGTTAAGTATAAATGATTTTATGTGAATAAAAGCGGTATATACAATATTTGTTTCTCATAAACGGCGTTTCTGAAATAGTTGCTTCTGTCTGTGGATTCATTTAAATGTTTAGCTCATTTTTATCGCTATCTGAATACAATGGCTAGCTCAACGATATAACACGAACTCAGAAATAAAGATATAACGACCTGAAAGAAATTTCATCCCTCTATAAATATTAATATCCATTTTCGTGATTCCCACCATCACCATTATTGTGTTCTCCTTTCCCGGATGTTAAATATTTTACTGCCGTCTGTGATTACACTTCCCAGAATATCTGGCGACTTCCTACACCAGGGTCTTCAAACAAAGAGTAAGAAGAGATAAGACAGCTTTACGCACGAAATTCTTATAGGCAACTTTTCATTAGCATCATTAACAAGGCAGAGGAATATAATATATTGCGGGCTGGCGCTTAAAATACGCTGAGTCTGAAATATCTAGCTAAACAAGAGAACACCGGCAGATATTCTTACTAAAGCTACAGTACAGGGCATTATCTGGAGCAACACGTTAACCCTTGTTTGTATACAGTTTCGTATGAAATACTGGCCTTTTTTATTGCGACGGCAAAGGGGAGAGAGGAAATCTAGTGCAGGGGAAGGTGTTTACAGCCTGTCGGGGTCCTGGGTACACACAGCCCCATAAGACTCGGCTTACAAGAGGGAGAAAAAATGTGCAGCAGCACGATAATGCTGGAAAACCGCTGTTCCAGCTTGCGCTACATTAAACAAAGTGTCACAAGTAGAGATAGTGTATGTCTGAAGCCACATCTTTCCTATATTCATCTGTCGTTTGCGCACGTGCAATTAGAATAGCAGAAAATAACTCAATTGATGGGAAGCAACCCAAAGATCTAATGCAGCACTTTCACGCAATTTCTCTATTTAGTGCTGTTAATTTTCATAAGTATCTTAGAGTTTCATTTGAAAAGTTATTTTTCTCGCTAACACGTGCCAATATTTTTCAAAGGTTATACTACATAAAATTCATTTTGCTTTAGATGCACAGAATAACCGTCAACTGTTTAAGAATAAGATAATATTACATATCCTTTCCTGAATTCGCAAGAAACAATTGAACGACTACCTACCTTTTAACGTAACCGGTTTAAAAAATTTAAAGAACCAAAGCTTAAAACAAATCATTTCATTAGAAATACTTATATTTTTTGGGGGCGAATGTAATACTTTCTCTCCTTGAAGCAAACTGGTAGTGCAAATAAAACAAATACCTACTTAGGCAAATTTTCAAGGTTGGTGCTATAGCATTATTCGGGAGCTTCGTATGCATTTGAGGTTCTGTAATTCACTCTTGTTTCATATCATCGTACACTACTTATTTTATTTCAAACAATGCTATTTTAACCACGTCCATAATACTACTACTACTACTACTACTACTACTACTACTACTACTACTACTACTACTACTACTACTACTACTACTACTACTACTACTACTACTACTACTACTACTACTACTACTACTACTACTACTACTACGACTACTACTACTAATAATTATAATAATAATAATAATAATAATAATAATAAAAATAAAATAATAATAAAAATAAAATAATAATAATAAAAATAAAATAATAATAAAAATAAAATAATAATAATAATAATAATAATAATAATAATAATAATAATAATAATAATAATGCATGCTCGTTAAAAGCGAGCGCCCATGTACCGGTAATGAAGATGAATGGTCAGCATCAAACTTCCCCGAGCCGGAATGTTGGTTTATACACCTACGCACCTACAGATCGTTAGGTACGCAATTCTTTATATTCTTTATGCAACATACATGGGTCGCAAAATCCCAAACTACGTCAGTGGGATCGAGCCCAGGGGCATTTCATGCCCCTGTAACCGCCACGATACGAGCAAGATTGTTTCTTACCATCGCTTAAGGGTACTCGATACCGAATCTTCTACCGAATTCCGATTTTTTTTTAAAATTTCGATGGAAAACAACCCACAAACATTATGGAATCAAATTAAGTTGCGGTTTTACACATCTGTTCATTTAAATACTCAAAACGCACTGTTTAAATGAATATATGTATGTTTATGTGTGCGTGTGTGATTGCGCGTGTGTGTAGCTCGTTAAATTTAAAAGCGTTACATATTTTAACATATTTTTCCAAGAAAAGTTTTAATGTTGCACAACACTTAATGTTTGACTGTAAAAACTACTTTCGATGCATAATAAGCAAAATTTAAATATTTAAAAATTTCATGTTTTTATAATTTGAATTATTTCACATGAGATTCGATTTTAATTTTTTAAGAATTATTTTGTTGGGCCAAATGACCACAACATGTAATTTTATGATATAATTAAATTGTATATGTCTGTGTTAAAATTCCAGGTAAGTTATTTGAACGTTGTTATTTCTGTATCGTGTACCCTAAAATCCTAGACCCTAATTTTGGGTTTATAATATTTTTTACACGAAGCACTCTGAAGGGCTATTAACCTAGCTCGTACTTTTGAAACTTATAAAAGAAACACCACATTTCTCTACGTTAGATTCTGGGGTACTACTAACTTTGTAGTTAAACAAATGACAACGTTTTAATAGGTGATGAAGAGTTGTCCACTTCTGTAAAACCTGTTATAAAGAATGCTACTAGATGCCTTCTTGTACAACATTCTGGATCGCATGATGATAGGATACACAGGAGATTAATTGCTTGTGAAATAATTAGCCTATTAAGGAAAGAAAGACACCTGTTTGTATTTCTGGGTGTACTGTACCACAGAGCATGTCCTTGTATAATAAAACGGTCCCTGTAGAAAGATACAAGTATCAGGAGAGTTGGGCAGAACACGTCCGTCCCATAAAACGTGTCATTGTGTTGGATGTAAATAAAACGAAGGTTGGTCGTGTTGATAAAGTGCCGCGGAAATTTAGGGCGAAATGTTCAATTAAATGCTGTGACAGACGCTAAGTGCCACTTCCGACGGAAGGTAAACAAAATGTCTTCCCCTCTCTCGTTTGTGCAACTCGTAAAACTAGCAAAACCACAGGGAATCTCGTGCTGGCAAAGAATGACTTCTTGGTATATATAAGTGACCGATGTAAGCATAGTGTAGATTATACCACTGAAATGCTTACCTTGCAATGCATACTTGCGTACAACATATGCAATTGTGTTTGTACAACACATGTACTATACACATAAATTCATGGACTACCTAGGCTATAATAGTAATTTTTGGTCAACCACACTATTCAGTGACTCATGATGTTACTCGGTGGCGCGCGCAGCTCCCCTATCGCTTATACCTTTTAATATATTCAAATCAGCAGTCCACTGGGATCCATTCCTCACATAAACAATGAAATATGTGTATTTAAAATAAAATAAATTCTGTTCATTGCAATTTCAAAATTGGGTTAATTTCTTTTGCTAATATGCGTTGCTTTCACGTTACCTGCAATAAATAAATACGGCATGTACTTAACAATGCTGCCATCTGTTGCACTACTCGCAAACACGTTCAAGGCCCTGTCATAGTGCTGACATCCGAACGTTATTTAATTACACATAATTAACAAGGTAAGACCATAAAAACTCGAAGTTTGGAAATTATAGCGTGGTCGACCAAAAACAGTCGTATGCAATTTGACTATAATGGTGATTAAGACCCTCGTATTAAAATTATGAAACTCGCAACCCTCTCGTCTCATAAAAATACTTGCTTTATGAAACTAGTATCTTTTTTTTTATAGACGCTCTTTAACTGCTGTACTTCTTAGCGTCCCATTCTATATTGGGCGTGAAAGACCGGTAATTTTGCTCAGAGGCCTCTTTATCAGGCTTGATGTTCTTTTACGTGCCCTAAACCTACGATACGGGACCGCCGGCTTTGCTTCCCTGAAACTACTATCATTATAGTCTTAGTGCATAATATACTATTATGGAACAAGTGGGTAATCTTAATGATTATGGCTCGAACATTTTCACTAGTGTCATATTAACATTATTTATGAGTTGGATACTACATTTTATACAATCTAAGATTATAAATTGTAGGAAATAAATCAAAAAATAATTCGGCAGCCATAGCTGACATAAGCGAGAGCGTCTTCATGTGTTATGAAACGTTATATTTCACTTATCCTGGCGTGTTGAAACGATAAACAAGACAGCCACTTGCTTGCATTCCCTCTTGGGAAAGAAGTAATCACGTGTAATGGACTGTGATATATCCTATCATCAGCACAACATGATAACTAATTTTAAACTCCGAACTTAATTATGCTATATGTAATAATGTACAAAGTTTTTTGCGCCTTGCTCAGAGAAAAGATAATCCAAGGCAACTTAGAATATTTGTATTACATCACTGCTATAGAAAATACATAGTTGCTATTATTGACAAGCACAATGAGCCAATTACGTACGATATAGAATACTGGACCTGTTTATAACGGGATTGCATAAAAACGCTTTGAAGTGAAATGTTACAAGCTCTATTTAGGCAAGGAGGCGTATATTTAAGGTAAGTACCATTTTAATATTTTGTCGCTGTAGCGCTGCAGTCGCGACTTTGAATATGAGCGATCACTATCGCATTCATTAGGAAAACGACGCAGCTGCAACGGACCGTCCCTTTGTGTTTTAACGTTAGAGCGTTTCGAAATGATCAAAACAATCGAACGAACCGCCGATTGTGAGGTCGTTTTTTGAATGCGAGAAATGTTATATCAGAAAGCATTCATCGCCAATTGTGTGAGATTTATGGTAAAAAATAATGAGTGACAATATCCGGCCCCACACAGACGAGCAAACTCAAGATCTGATCATCTCATTTGGTTGGGAATACTTCCACCACTCTCTCTACAGTCCAGATTTGGCACCAAGCGATTTTCATCTGAAGAAATTTATCGGCGGAAAACATTTTAAATGACGATGATGCTGTGATACAAGAAGCGCAGATTTGGCTTTCATTACAGGCGGCATCATTCTTTGACGAAGGCGTACAAAAACCGGCTTCTCATTCACGACAAGTCTCTGAATAATGGCGGTAACTATGTGGGGAAGTAGTGTAAGGTAATGAATGATAATAAAGTATTTGAAAAATAATGTTCCGTTATTGTTTAAGAAATTATTGGCACTTACTTTAAAAACAGGCATCGTATATTCGACCTAAAAATCGAAAATGCTATAGCACCAGAAGATATGAGTCCACTAGATTTTTATTCTTATCAGATATAACGAAACGTTTTCCACATAAAGGGTAGTTTTCATATGGGGGGATTTTCTTAAAAACCACCTTATCGCATCCAGGGAAGATACTGAATTTAAATACCAAGCTTAGTATGTAATCGTCTGTTTGTTTTTGAGTTATGCTGTTCACAGATACATACATGCGCGCGCGCACACACTAACCTTTCTCTAAAAATGATTTTTGGGATTCATAGAGTCTCAAAACATGCATTTCCAGTGAAACCTCGATATAGAATCTTTTAGTGGAATACAACACCTGTTTACCTACTAGGTATATGTAGAAAAAGAAATAAACGTTAGTGGATAGGGAAAAGCATGTCCACTTATATTTGTTTTATTATTTTAGCGATAGAAGCATTTGGGAGTAAAAAGCTTATTTTATGATATTTAAAATAATATTATTAATTTCTGTGTCCAAATTTTATTTTCGCGGTCAAAATATTTGAACACTAACATTTTGATATTTCAAGACAATATGTGGTTATGATGCCCGTGCCAAAATAAACCTTCAACTTTTCTCATTCGTTCTAGTGTGGGTGGGAGCAGCTTCACAGGCAGATATTTAGACAGTGTATGTAAACTGTATAGAAGTCGAGAGTGCCATTCACTCTGTTTATTTTGAGATTTCCTTGGGTATCCATGGATACAGCGTTTTCTTTGAAGGAACAGAAACGCCTTCATGATTACCTTACGAGTAGAGGGGATGCGTTGGTGCATGTGTGCAGTTCACATGCAGGAGAAGCGCCACTTTTTTCGTGAGAAACAGCCTTCGAGGTTCTGTATAACATTTTATAACTCTACTGAAGTCGACCTAAAGGCCATTGTGATAATGTTTGCATTCCTTCCAGGTTTTATAGAACGCTGGGAAAGATTATGGTGATTGTAACGTATGAAGTGAACGCCTAAACAAACAACTTCCACAAACGTTAATTCCCTACTGAGCGAGTGACGTATGGGCGTCGCATTCGGGAGGTCCCGGGTTCGATTCCTGTCAAACCCAACTAGGTTCTCCGTGGTCTTACCTGGCGGTACCTGGTTTCTCATTTACCACGACTTCCTTTCCCTATTTCTCTTTCATTCCGTTTGCTTCTAGTCTTTCTGATGTAATTCTAGCTTTCGTAGTGTGGCGCTGCCAGACAAATAGAGCGAATGCTTGCTCCAGTGAAAGAGTATTTCTCATGGACAGTAGAGATTGCTTGGCTGGTCAGGTCGTCCATCGCCCTCTCTGAGTGCTTCAGTAGTGGGACGGGTCTTCGAGGCACGAAGTGTTAGGGAATACCGCACGGCTCTTTCACCTGTCTGCCTGCGGTCTTTATGCTTCTGTGATTACTTCCTTCATCCCTTCCTTCTGCGGGGTGATAGCCGAAATATGTCTCACGCAGTTCGCAGTTCATGAGGTGTATCCTCCGTTATATACTCTCTACCCTATAATTTTACTAAGAATACATGCTTCCCGGTAGTAGAACCAATCTATTTAATTTTGCGAGTAATATGTTGACTTTCTAGAAAATGCTTTCTTCTGTATAATAATAAAGTAATTTTTGTGGTTCTCTTGTTTGTACCCAACCGTCCGAGAAAATAATTTAAAAATAATTTTAAAAATGTCATATTATGTGAAATGCCTTTCATAAAAAATATCTTTTACATTCTGCATATTATTTCTAAAATATCGTTATTTACAACAAAATATTAAGTATATAAATGAGTAGCCGGGCTGGTAAAAACCGTACCCATTAGGCGAGAGGTCCGCGGTTGAAATCCTGCCAGGCCGTCCTTCCTCACAGATTTCTAAGCCCTCATAACTGCCAAATGCCGTATAATATCTTATATCTAGGCGTGAAACGTTTCCTTCTCAAATTTCCTTTCCCAACAATCATTTCATTTCATGTATCACAGTATCCACCGCCTGTGGTACCATATGTAGTAAGAACGGGCGTTAAACACTACAAAACACTGTAAGAGCATAGGACTGCGAGAAAATAGAGAAATAAAGAAAAATTACACCCACGTTCATTTAGATGTCGCATTTGATTAAGTAAATGGTCAAAAGCCACAAAACCGCAATAGGATCCTGTATCTAGGGCATCTGTTTAAAGATGTTTCTGCGAACATTTTCTAAAAAGCGATGTTTTAGAAAATTTTATATCGAGCATCCTTAAGAAAAACAAACTTACCTTTTTCTTTTTGAGGCTGGAGCTGCTGTTAGCAACTGTTCCACAATCCAAGATTTAGTACTTATACTGCATACAATACGTACAGAGCGAAGCGACGCCGCGGTAACGTGTGCGACTCGCATTCGGGAGGTACCCGCCCATTCTGAGCCAGGGATTTTTCGTGGTTTCCCCTAGTCGATAGGCAAATACTGCGGTGGTTCCACGACTTTCCTCCTCCTTATTTCCTTTATCCATCATCGCCTTCCTTGTCATCTCTTTCAGGATTGTAGGACCAGGCGACGGTGTTCGGCGGTTTCGACTGGCCCTTGGATGTGGCTTAGTAGAGGTTTGTTAGGACTCGCCTCCAAGTGGGTCCCACTAGGGGACGCCGGGGATCTGGAGGCTTGTGAGTGGTCCAGACAGTGTCGGATAAATTCGATTTGGAAGCGTTAGGGACCCCGTTCATGTTTGCGGCCGATCTGGTTGCCCTTCGGGTCTCTCCCCTTATCCATCCCTCACAGGAGTCACGGTAGAAGTAAAGGGGTTCGATGGACCCGATTGCGATGCTCTGCTCCGGTTGCAGGAGGCCTCCGTCCGTCGGTACCTTTACCTTTTACATACACACGTGGTCGTGGTAATGTTTTTAAACAAAACTAAAGTGATGTGACATTTTGTGTATATTTTATGACAATGATATTATTTATATCAATTTATTCGTGAAAGTGTTGTAACAAATATCAATTGAGATGTTGACCTTATTCACTTGCCCTCGCGAACTTATTCCTTAGTCTCAAAATGTCTTTTGATTACGTATGGTAATTTTATATTCATTCCTTTCTTTTGTTAAAAATAATCAAACGTAATTACTGATTGACCTTATGCTGTATAAATCGAAACAGTATCCTTTTTCCACTTCTTGTGGCTTATAATTATGGGTTTATGTATTTTAATCAACAATTTCATTTATCATTAATGAGGAAGCAGTCTAGATTTTAAGACCAGAACATTCCTCTCCCAAATCAACAGCTATAAAATGCTGATACCTGGCCCTTGTTTTAAGCTTAACGCTTTTAATAGCATAGTAACACTCACAACCGCTTGTCCTACATAAAAAGTTAATTTTAGCATGTTATGAAGATCTCCCATAATCAAAACAGACGACTGCTTTGTTTCCCATACAGGAATTTTAATTGTTTTCTAGGAACAACTGGGCTGCCAATCTTGCTTCCTAATTTTATAATGGTTATAAAATACGTATACACAGCCCAATGTGTTTTCACTTACTTTCTAATTGAAAAACTACAATCGAAGCCCTCCCTACATTAAAGATACCCACAGCTGAAATTTCATCAACATTTTGAAAACATTAAAACATTAGTTTATATGTCCAAAAAATACGTTGAAACCTTAGCCTCAATTACATACTTTAACTTTTTCTCTCAGTGCCCTTTGAAGCTCCAAGTGACCAAGAGCACGTGGTGTGTATTTACTTCCAATGCCTGTTAACTCGACTTCGATTTTTCTTATACTTTTGCGCATTAAAATGTTCCATACGGTATAGTTTGTAACCATTTTTGTTAAAATTTTCCGCAACAACTGACAGAGAATGGAGTTAAAAACTGGCATATGGATTTGCTACACTTTTAAATTTCTGATGATTGCGACACAATTAATTCGACTACTGAGGATAAATTGTTGCTAAAGTTAAATTTAAAGGTTTTATTACTTTCTCTACGACGTATCTAGTAAGTAGAGAAGGTATTGCTATCCACCTAAAATTTCCATACCGAGAGTTCATCAGAAATACATATTTTGAGCATCCAAAAAAAATCATTTTTGAAAAGCATCCGTGTGTGTCTGTGTTTGTGAGTATGTGTGTGTGTGCGTGCGTGCGTAACCCAAAAACAAAAAGTCGAATCAACACCAAAGCTGGTATTAAGTTCAGCACTTTTCAAAGATGCGACACGAAGATTTTTTTAAGAATATCCCCCTACCGCAAGTTACCCTTTATATGGTACATTTTTAGAAATGTTTTATTTTCTAAAATATAACTGTAATAATTTTGTTTAAAATACTGTATATTAAAGACATTTACATGAAAAATAAAATGTATATCTTGAATTTTCTGGGAACAGTCTCTGAAGTTCTTTTCATTCGGAAGGAATTTTGAATAATCTTGTATAGCTGTTAAAAGTTAAGCGATAGACGGAAATACAAGAAATATAGATCTCTGTAAAATACAGTTTATTTCAAATACAGTTTTTTTGTAGCGTCAGCCATTACCTGTTATTAATGGTTCAGTTGTTCAATGTTTAGCTATTCTTTTAAAGGCTGTGAACCTTCAGTTGTTTCTTGCGATTCCATTGAGACAATATGGAATTTTAAGGTCAGCGTATAGCGTCTAGTTCGTAAACATTTGACTATCGCTGTTCCCTTTGTATCTATAACGAAATGCGTAATGTAGCTATTTCTGCAAAATTTTATTTGGATTAAAATGAAGTAGATATAAAAATGATCTTTAGCAAGACTAGTTTGTATGTCCACTAATAAATTATGGAGGGTAGAGAAACTCATCTCAATCATTACAGACTTTTTTCTAAAACAACCAGAAGTGAAAACAATTATATTTTCCAGTTTTGCATATTAGTATTTAAGCAATGTGTTATTATTTTTATTCTTTATAGTTGCAATTCCTGCTTCCATTTGATGAAGTGGCATTGTAAAACTACAATAATTTTTTTTTATAAAAATGATCGAAAAGATTTAAATAAAAACTACATGGTCTAGAAAGTTCACTCGTTCGTGCATTAAAACATAACAAAGATGTTCAGAAATGTTCAGATTCAGTCATTAAATTACATTATCTGAACTGGTTTGCTTGAGACTGTAACACATTCCAGCACTTGGTTCCGTTTTTTTGTCTGTGCATTTAAGTTTAAACTGGCGCCTCAGTTGTTTGTTTATACCCAGGATTACTTTCCGAGTTGAGACAGATGCCCCAGTCGTTCCATATTCCTGGAAACAAATTCATGCTTCTGTTTTACGTAACCTTTATGAGTTTATAATATGCGTCTCTTAGGTTCCAGCTCGGCTATAAATAAACTTTATTTAACGTATTTTGCTTCCAAGATTTATAGAGCCTCCTGAGAATGTTTTCTCGAATCAAAATATTGCTGGAAGCACTTACACATGCAGCTGATTCAGCTGGAGGTAATAAATCTTAAGGTGAAACTTTTACCTGCTTTTGGTCACACGAGTGATATCGGCGACAGAGCTGATATGTAAGTTATGGTACTGGTAATATATTATCGTTATTTATATGAATTATTACGTCCTCCTTTCTATTTCTTGAGTGCTACAACACGTTCATTTACTTATTTTTGAGCATAACGAACCGATATCCAATTAGAATGTTCGTAATACAGAACACAACACAGACTACATCCACATGACTTTCTCCACCTACTATCGCTTATTTTTATATAACTTCTACAATCTTTTCTTACGAAAGCTTAATCTTCATGTGAGATAAACCTTTGCATAAATAGTTCCATTACACACTTCATTGTAAGCGAATCGATATTCAAATGTTTAAAAACAGGTCACTGAATGCTAGCCTTGAAACTCAATCTTTCATAGACATCACGAGAAGCAAATGAATGGATAGACATTAAAAATGACAATAATGAATAACTGAAATCAATAATAAAGGATACATAGGAGATGGCTGATATCACAAAACAGTTTATTTGAAATAAACCGTGTATTTTAAAGAGATCTACACTTTTTGTGCAATAAGCTTCTGACTATTTCCTGTGGTTTACTCGTTATACAAAATTCCTTTCCGAATGAAGAGAACTTCATAGGCTGTTCCCAAAAGAAGCAATGTAATTTTCATGTAACTATCTTATACCTTATATAAACGATGAGAGAATTAGAAGTATCGAAATTATTTACATATTTTTTGGGATAGGAAGATTCTCTTAGAAATCTTAGTGTCGCATCTTTGGAATATATTGAAGTTAATGCTAAGCTATTAGCAGACTCGTACACAAACACGGGTTACTTTATAAAAGGTATGTGTAGAGAAATTGAAAAAGGAGTTTAAAAAGAATTTTTTCTCACCTTTCCCTAGCTACATCAGTGAATGCTGAAAACTCAAAGGTTAGACAGCATCAAGGCAAAGTATCTGAAAATGTGGTACAGAAGTAAGAACATATTCGATTTTTTGTTGTTGCGTCTTTATTATACTTATCAAGTACAGGTATTTTCATGCCACACAATTGCTTTTTTAATATCAACAATTTTAAAGCAACAAATGGCTACTTAATCGGTTCTGTAGATTTAGGTAAAGCGCCGCGTTGAAATTTAAGCTCTATTTTTCTGATTTTTTTTTCTTCACAGTATTATTTTCTCTACCACGCACATAATAGGTAGATCAGGTATTGCATTTCACCTAAAAATTAGATACCGAGGATTCACCATATATACACCGAATTTTTATTTTGAGGCCCCCTGAATAAAAAGAAAACATTGTTAGAAAAAGGTCTATGTGTGTGTGTGTCTGTGAACAGGATAACTTAAAAACGAAAAGTCGGAAATACCAAACTTCTAAAGATGCGATACGGAGATTTTCAAGAAAATCCCCTACCCCTAACTACGCTTTACATGGAACAATTTTCGAAAATTTTGTTTTTGATTAAAATTTCATGTATTAAAGATATTTATATGACAAATAAAATGTATTTCTTGAGTTTTCTGGGAATAGCCTGTGAAGTCCTCTTCATTCTGAAGGAGTATAATCTTGTATAACTGCTAAACGTTAAGCGATAGATGAAAACGTACCAAAAATTTAGATCTCTTTAAAACACACAATTTGCTCAAAATAAGTTTTCATGTAGCATAAGCAGTTTTTGAGATATCCATTATTAAAGGTTCGAATTGACCAATACTTATCATTCTTTGAAAGTATCGTCGGTTTTCTGTTGTTTCTCGTGATTGCATGGAAACAGTAGGGAATTTAAGACCGGCATATACAATCCAGTTCATAAACATTTGACTAACGCTGTTCTTTTTGTATCTATAACGAAATGTGTAATGCAGTTTTTTCTGCATAGGTTTATTTGGATTAAGATGTAGCAGGTAGAAAAATAAGCTTTAGTAAGAATAGTTTGTATACTCACTAATAAAGATAGAGCTGGGGAAATTGTATGTAAATGTATCTCAATAGATTTTTTTTTCAGAATTAAATATACGCCTTCGAATACACTTATTAGCTTTAAGTTTTCATGTAAGTTGTAATTACGGACCTAAATATAAAATTAACTATTAAATTAATTATTAAAAATTAATTATTTTCCATAATTCACATTGTAACATTAAAAAGTTCAATAACATGTAAATAATATTTTCCCTTTAACTTCTTAAAATGAAGAAATGTCTGTACAACAATTTCTTTAAGGTTGTATAATAGCTTAAATTAAAAATTTGGGTACGATATGATAAGTAGCATTTTATATTCATGTACCAAAAAGTGATCAATTATGAATAAAAAATTAATATCTTAACAACCGTTTGACATAGCTCATTAAAATATCGTATGCAGTATATGTTTTATGTTTTGAGTATATAGCAAAAACGTCAACGCAATCAGAAGAAAACTGTCAATTTTTGGATTTTCACAGATGCATTCATTGCCTTATGACAAATGAAAAAGTCGTACAGAATGCAACTCTAAGGCCCTTTGTATGGTTTACCGGAACTACTGCAAAAATTATATTGGAACAAAACCTAAATATGTCACAATATAAGCTAAAGAAACGCTAAATAAGTGTAAAGAAAGAAACAAAAAAGGGCCGATAAATCCGAGATAAATATCCCCCAAAGAGTTACGAACGTTGAAGACTAGCCGTAGTGGTATTTTGGAACCAAAGAGTATTAGGTCCCATAATTACGAGGTATATTAAGAGAATCCTCTATGGGGCTATGAACTCCAGGCGCGAAATCAGAAAAGAGAGTGGAGATGCCCGTTTCTCGGAAGTGGCATCGTAAAGAATATCGCGAGAGAGACTTATCAAGATTTCTGACAGAACTTAATCTGTCTTCACGACACGTATAAAGTACAAAACTAGCGAGGGATGGGAAATGAATGATATAAACTCTTGGCGAGCTATTTCTTATATTAGAGCTATAAAAAGGGGTGGGGGGAATAAAACACGAAGTCGAGACTGACCTGTGCTCAGTCTTTACTGTGATGACTCCTCAAATTGCGGGAGAGGAGTGGAGAAGCAATCTACAGCACGGAACATAGTGGCCTCGGGAAATGGAACTGTTTCCTTCACTTTCAGGGGTGCCACGCCACTTCCGCTAGGGAAGTGTGTCTTCGGGTCTTTATTGATCACTTCTATATCTCATCTCCATTACAGGCTTTCATTCTGATATTTTTTGTATTCCTTTTAATTCACGCCTTAAGGTTGCATTCGTTTGCAACTAGATGTAAATATAGTAGCAACAAGACTGTAAGTTAGTAATTAAGACGCGAGTATGTTTATGAAACGAGCGGTAACGAATTTCATAATTGTCATACGAGCGTCTTAATTACAGTATAGTCAATTACATTCTACTGTTTTTGGTCGACCACAGTATAATTTCAAAACTTGAGCTTTTACAAAAAGATTTTATCTTGTTAATAGTGTGTAATTAAATGCTGATCGAATAGGAACACTGATAGCAGGACCTTGACCGTGTTTGCAGGCAATCCAACAGATGGTAAGACTATTGAGTACACGCCGTATTTATTTCCTGCAGGTAACGTGAAAGCAACATATATTTAGCAAAGGAAATGAACTCAGTTTTAAAATTACAATGAACGGAATTTATTTTATTTTAAATACACATATTTCATAGTTTATCCGGGGAAGATTCCTAGTGGTCTGCTGCTTTGAAGGTGTTAAAAGATATGGGCGAACTGCGCGCGCCGCCGAGGAAGATTATAATGAGTCGCTGAAGTATTATGGATGCCATAAAAATTCAGTTATGTCACATATATTCAACGTGTTGTGGTGTGGTCTATCAAAAACTCATAAATGCATGTGGTGCAGATATGCTGATCTGCTCCGAAGTAAATTTATTTGTTGTTAATTTAAACACACTCAGAATCATTTTCTTTACTGACTCAAGAAGTCAGAATTCAGAGAATTGGTCCATGTTTAAGTGTATGTGTGTCTTTAAAAAAATACTTCAAAACCGAAAATTCGAATAAATATCCAACTTGGTATTTAAATGCAGTATCTTCTATAGATGCGACACGAAGATTTTCAAAAACATTCTCCCACCCCAAAATACATGGAAACATTTTCGATATTTTGGATTTTGTCTTAAATGGCTGTCAACGATTTTGATTAAAATATTATATATTTCAGACTTTGCATGACAAATAAAATGTATATTTTGAACTTTATAGGAATAGCCTGTGGAGTTCTCTTCATTCGGAAGGAAATGTGTATAATAAGTAAACCATAAGAGACGTAAAATAACTTACTGCGTAAAACGTGTAAGATCTGTTTAAAATACACAATTTATTTCAAATAAATTTTTGTGGCATCAGCCATTTTCATATATCCTTTATTATTGGTTTGGATTTTTTAGTACTTTTTCGGAGTGTTTGTCTATCCAATTGTTTCTCGCGATTTGGAACGGTCTTGCAGTTTCCAGGCCAGCACACAGCGACCCGTTTTAAACATCTGAATGTCGATTCGGCTTCCTCTATTCCCTTTTACTTACAACGAAATGTGTAATAAAACTATTTCTGTAATGATTTATCTCAACAGCTTTCACAAGAATTTTAGCCGCAATTGTAGCCTTTGAGTATACTTATAAAATTAAAAATGTATGAGGATCAGGTGGTTAAGCAATTTCTGTTAAATTTGTTAAAAGCTTTTTATAAAGTAAATTAAAATCTATAAGGAAAGAGAGAATAATTTTATTATAATACGGTGGCCAAGTTATCGATCCAGAATTCATGTTCAATAGTTATGGAATTGAATAGAACTGCATTATGAATCATATCTTTTTAAGATACAAATTGCACAGGACATGATACATTTGGTATATCTTATAAAAAAACACGGAAATTCCGTTTATTTTGCAGTGCAAATGCTGTAAAGTTTGATATATATATATATATATATATATATATATATATATATATGTGTGTGTGTGTGTGTGTGTGTGTGTGTGTGTATTCAAATATTCCTCTAATTATACAAGTTAAATTAATGCACAATAGTTCTTATATAGAACGGAGTAAAACAAAAATCCATTTAGCGTTTTAGTGAATGGAGAAGATTTCTTTTTGTATTATATAGCGCTGCTATTTGCGTATATCCTGGGCTCGTACACTATCACCTCTAAAATTTCTTTCGAAATGTCAAAGAGGTATCTCACTAAAGGCTGAACTTTAGAAGTTCCCAGACAAATTCTCTATCAAATACATCTGTTTTCAATAAATATTTATAATGATTACTAATTAGATGTTCGGATGAAATGCAGTCGCTCTTTAAACTAACTTTCTTGTTATACGACATCACATGTTAAGTTGGGCACCACTAATGGATCTTAGTGCAGTCCTGACTAACTGAAAGTCACCTCCAGGGTTCAGACTACATAAGAAGAAGGAAAGGAATCCCTAAACTGGAAGTGCCATGTCCTTCTACAGGATGACAGTGATGGTTAGACATCCCTGATCGA
Organism: Deroplatys truncata; assembly: GCA_030765065.1. NCBI lineage: Eukaryota > Metazoa > Arthropoda > Insecta > Mantodea > Mantidae > Deroplatys > Deroplatys truncata. Next base: position 101,362,080 of record CM060980.1, read on the forward strand.
TCTTAGTGCAGTCCTAATTCGAAGCTACCTCCAGGGCGAGAGTACATAAGCAGAAGGAAAGGAATCCCTAAACTGGAAGTGCCATCTCCTTCTACCCTTGGCATTAAGCGCTCAGTGTACATCCCTGATGGATCTTAGTGCAATCCTGGCTAACTCAAAGCCACCTCCAGGGCGAGAGAGTACATAAGCAAAAGGAAAGGAATCCCTAAACTCATGTGCCCTCTCCTTCTACCCGATGGCAGGCACTTGCTACAAACGAACAAGTCTAAATGGGAGCTGTGCCCTTCCTCTTCGCACCAGTTATGATCAATTTAGTCTGCGCGTCTCAAACACAAGAGAGAAGTGAGAGGCAATTCCGAGGTAATGCAGCAAGGAAGAGGGGACGAGCAAAAGCTAGGATTTCTGGCCACGAAAACAGGTTCAAATTATTAGATAGGTATATCTAATAGATGCGTTAAAACACTGCATGAATTGTACGTACAATTTCAAATATATAAAAGTTAGATTTGTCCCGAAATGTGTGTTCAATCAGAAATTTTATTAATTGTAATACTAATGCAGTGATAAAGTTAGATTTTTACCCTTTTATGGTCTTTGCAGAACATTGGCTTCTGTGGCATATTATTAAAACAGTTGAAAATATATTTATTCCAGGACTATAAACATAATAGTGTCAGCGATTTGTGAATTTTGAAATGTTTTCAGCTGCATTTTCTGTTATAATATTGTGTTTGGCAGATGTTTCTTATGAAGAAAAACTAATTTAATTCAATTTAAAATAGCTTTCTTCAAGTGACATAGTGCAAATAAAAGGGTTCGATTACTAAATAAACCGTAAATTGAAGTAGATATTGTCTTTACGTTGTTTGCACCATGCTTTGGGCGTCAATTTGTAGTAGTTTGTATTGAAGGAGTTGTATTATAGTTCAACTGTTGGAGAGCCGAACTTATAGTAGTTGCAACAGCACGTATAGTAAACAGTTTCCGGTAGCCTTCGCCCCAAATTTAAAAATATTAGCTTTGTAATTTGACTGTTTCTTTAGATATTATATTTATGTTTGCCTCGGCTGCGTCGGTATTGTTGTTAGAGACATGGAAGTCTTGGCAGGGTTGTGATACGACTAAGAATGTAGGCTTACACAGATTTTAATTTTTAATTCACTACTTTTTATTAATCCTTGACAAAAATTAAATAGCACCGTCTAAACTTGTAAATTTCTGTATTTAAAGTCTCTGATTGGCTAATCCTACTCCAATAGAATACCTTCATTTAACTAAAGCTTTTTCTGGTTGTTGATTGACTATTTTTAAACTGTCTTAAAATTTACATTATTGCTGCACTAATAATGACTAGTACTATTTAAACTTGCTTACTCATTATTGCCTCAAGCTTACCTCATTGTTACCTCATTATTAGCAACTTTAAACCTATTATTCTCACAGCTCCTTCATTATTAAATTACGTAATATATTCACATAACATTATTACACATGGAGGATGCAATAATATAAGCATATGCAATGACTGTTACATACATTTTACAAATTATTACATACACATATTGCTTCAAGGAGGGCTGATATTGAATTTACATATTATATAATTTGACTGAAATCATTTAAGTGTTAATAATACTGCCTCAAAATTGCTCGAATTATTTATATATAAAATTATAATAATTTTCTGTACTACAGCACGAAGCACCTCTAATAAGAATAATTGTAGCCTGAAACGCAGGTAGGGAGGAGTAGCTGCTAGGCGAGGAGACATTTTAATTAATTTTTTAGACAGCATGGCCTAAAAATAGAACTTCCAACACAGACCACACGAACTAAAAGCATTAGAATATCGCACTGTTCAGTGTAACCAACTTTGGTTTCAAGCCCAATCACATTGCAAATACCCTTTATTTTTGCACATGTTTAATAACTTGATTTGGTTTGATTGGACTGTTACTTTTCATCATGTCTTTTTACATGTTAATTTATTATGGCGCTTGCATTATCTCTTCACAATACAAATCGTCATACAATTTATTGCAAATCGCTGTAGAGTTAACCTATACGTTATTTTCCTGCTTTCTTTTATCTAAAGTGCTATTCTTTATCTAACCTACATAAACATTAAATGACGGAAATTGTGAATTCAGAAGAAACTGAAATGAAAGTGAAATTACTGTAGCAGAAGAAAGAATAACACTAGAAGTATTTGCATAAAAAGTCATACAGCAATATGATATAGCATTTAATGGCTTCATTGCCTGGTTTAAGCCAAAACATGTTAAAAATGATTTCACTGAAATTGACTACTAGCAAATAACAAACATCAACACATATGACACCTCTCTTTTTAACGTCATTTCTCTTGTTTGAAGGACGCGTTCTAAACGTTATATCTGTTAGTTTCAGAAATCAATATAATATTATTGATATTTTACAAATTCGAGCACTGTCTAAAAATAGTATATGTCACACGTGTTTTATTTTGCTCGTAAGATTGTGAACATTTCTACTTGCAAAATAAAAGCTTAGTTTTACCTCTTGTATCATAATCTACTACTAATGTATATTATTTTTGAAAACGAATTTTCAAAGAAAGAGAAAGTTGCCTTAAATTGTTCCATCATAATTCTCTAAATTTGTATTTGTATCTCCAACATATTGTGCGTTTTATCATTAGAATGTATAACAGTACGCCGGCCCTCGTAGCCGTGGTCGCTCCGGCGCTCCGCCAAGCTGAGGGTCGTGGGTTCGAGTCCCGCCACGGGCATGGGTGTTTGTGTGTGTATGTGTGTTGCAGAAATAAGCGGTATGAAAATAGTAAAACACAGTAGCATAAACTGGGTACAAGGGAACTTAAAAAAAATGTAGTGAAAGAGGGATACTGTGGTAAAAGTAAAAGTAAAATTAAAATGTTATCTCAGTTTCGCTTACACTTCACAAATAAACGGGAAATAAGCGTTGAATTTTAATTATCTTTATCTACTATGTTTTCGCTACGACTTCATTTTAGTTTCATCATTTCCCTAGGTTTATTTATAAATATTTCCAGAAGATAATCGAAATGCAATGACTTGTGGTTGCTCTGTTTAAAGCCTGATGTGTCTTCAATAACTGCATCTTTGAAATCACTCATGTTATTCTATTTGGAACCGAGTTTGCTTTCTGAGTTTTATTTCTGTAGACATTACAAGTTAATTTCTCTTATGTTTGATACTCTTAATTTCCCCTACTTATATTTGCTCATTGCGGTGACCATATTTTGACTTTGACAACAAAACTTTTATTTGCATGTGAGGTAACTATTTATGTATATGCTAGAAAAGTTGAAATGCCTAACCTTACAATCCAGGATCAATTGAATATTTATAGTATGAAATTTAATACAAGAAAACAAAAATACGTTACGAAAATCATTAATATGACCTTCTCTATCCATTATCGTTTCTGCAAGCTATTCTTGCCAAATCTGGTTTTTCTATGTATTTCATGTTAATCGAGATAAACGTTTGCAAAACAGATTTTATTGTATATTTCATTGTTGATACAGGAGGCTGAAACGATAGTCAAATCTTTAAAAAATGGGTCGCTATATCTGGCTTTGAAATTCCACACTCTTTGCATGGTATCGCGAGAAATAATAGAATAGTGGTGAAACACTTGAAAAACATTTGTGGAAAATATAAACCATAAGCAATGAATATCTAGGAAATGGATAATTCCACAAAATAATTTATTTGGTATAAATTGTGTTTTTAATAAGAATTGTATAACCTTTTGTTTATCTCTTATGGTTTAACAGCTATGCGAAATTATACAAACTTCATTCAGAATGAAGCGATTTCACAGGCTAATTGTAAATATATGGTATTCTATCAAAATCGTTAGGGCCAAGTTTGAGAAAATTCTGAATAATTAAAATGTTTCGATGTTAGGATGGAACGATTTTCTTGAAATTGTTGCATCTTTGGAAGATCTGAACTTGCCTAAATATCAAGTTGGTGTCTAACCTAATTTTGTTTTTGGATTAATCTGTTTACACGCACACACAGACTTACCTTATTCTAAAAATCCTTTTTTTTGGATTTATGTATCTCAGAAATTGTATTTCTAGTGAAATGTTTAAACAAAAAATTTTTGGGCAGGAATGCAATACTTCCTTTACCTATTGCGGGTATTGGTAGAGAAAGTACAAATGGAGAATAACGAAGAAGCTCTACAGTACAGAGATCTCGGTTATCCAAGAAGGAGGAGAAGGGATGACTTTCGTTCCTGAATGAGCAGAGCGTAACTGAAAGTTTAATCTGTTATAGTGCTAACGGTGATGATATCGCTATTTCATTATTTTGTTTGATAATAATAGCCATTGTGTATATAATTTATTAGAGTAGAGTAGATTAGGTGCGGAGGAGGATTTCGGTACGGAAGCACATAGAAGGCCTACTGTACCTATGGAACCTCCGGAAGGAAGGACACAGAGGGCGACAAGGTTCGGACGCAGGCAGGGTCCCTAACATTTCCATATGTGAGATTCCGAGACTGCACAAGCCTCCCTCCCCAAGGGAGCAGGAGCTTTGTCACACCGGACGAGAGGACATACAATTATTGAAAGCAAATTTCCCGCCGCACGCCTAGCCGTGCCGCCCACTCGCCTGATCCTCCGACCCTGAAACAAGTATGGAAATGAAACCACGGCAATGTGGGAGAGGAAAATTCGCGGCATTACAGAAACCATCCCAACCGAGCTGGAAAAACCACGAAAAAACCCAAGATCAGAGTAGCCGATTTCAAGCGGAATCGAACCCGGGACCTCCCTCACACATTACCGTGGAGCCATCTCGTTCGGTATACAATTTGTTGCATTTCATTATCCTCGTGACTTCGTACTCGTAAATTGAACAATAAATTCAAAACGTTTTGTGGTATTATTACAGACGCACCTAAATGAATTTCTACTTGTTTTCTAGAAGTGCCCCCTAAAGGGTATTTGACCATTCACAATGAAAATTAAGCATTAAACAAAGTAAAACTAGATATAAACTTAAGGTGATGTGTTGACATTCACATCGACAACTGCAAACCTTAAGGAGGACTGAACTAAAATTTCACATGTGTATTTTATTTAATATTCTACAAGATCTTGGATTGTGCATAATAACGGCGATGTACAACTTACCGCTTAGGATCTGCAGGGTAGCGCACTGTGGTGACGTCATGCAGCTGACCAGCATCCTTCAAGCAAGTATCTACTGCCGGAGTAGCTGATCACTCATAGCGTTAAGTTTCAAAGGGAATGTGTAGTCACTGTAGTGCATTGAATATTTTCATAAACGATCTTGCAGGAAACCATACATCAAATGGTGTATATTCGGAAATTTCTTTTTCATCAAAGCACTAATACACTTAGGTGTGTTTGTCAGGAACAATTTTATGAGCAGGTTTTTATTCATAGAAGTTAGTATATTTTCGCAAGCAGCTTTTTCGTTATCACCACTTACAGTTCCTTTTGTGCAGTTATGAAGTCTAATATTTGATTTATTATAGGATGTGACCATGTTTAGTAGAAAATCCTGAGGAGTTGTACTGTCCATTTCCACATAAAATAAATCTGAATGATTCATGGCAGTTACAAAATTACTTTCTTTTGACCAGCCTTTGTGTACGAAAGGAAAACAACTTTTTAGCAAGTCTATAAAAATATTATTCAGAAAAAATAATAGTTTTATTACTTATGAGAATGCCAAAAAACAGTTAAATGTCATTCCGCAAAGATACATGCCAGAAGCTATGCACACATTACTTTTCAAACTTCCATTATCGCCTCCAGAGTACCACTCACAAGTGCGTGCGTTCACACAATGAGTTGTAATTCGCATTAATGCCCCTTGTGTGTCAGATCTTCCTTCAGTAACAGGCACATCACATGTGTGACAAATACTGAATAGCGCAAGGAGAGCATTTACAGTTTACACATACAAACATATCTCCAGCTTCACTGGATTCTCTCAAATATTCATTCGGTTTATAACCGTCATCATTTACAGCTGAAGATTCGCCTTCCTCATCAGTCAAAGTTTGGTTCACATTTGACGCAGCCACGCTACGTCCTCCATCAATGAAGCACTATCATTGCCTCACGATTGCTGCGTTTCTCCTCCTAGTTGGTTTTTTTTATACTTTGCCACGGCTGCTCGAGCATGAGATCTTAATCACTGGGTATGCGTGAATGTATGTACATTGAAACACGAACGCTTTCTTGGAACACTTTTATTCACCATTAAAATAAGACTTAAGGTTTGCCGATCACTTTTAAATTCTTACGATGTTACTGTGGTTCTTCCAAGACCGAAGATTATCAATTACATCTGATCGTTCGACCCTCTTGCAAGTTCGCACCCAGTCTTCGGACCTCGACGAGACCGTTGTTCCGCACTCCCAGAGTGCTCCAGCGAGAATGTCCTCACCACACGCGCGATACAAAGAAAAACCTCCTAACTGCCCCTCTCTCCCCTTAAACATTTCGTACCAAAAACTCAGCGTCATGAAGCTTCTAATGACCTTCACATCCTGGCCAGTGCAACTGCACCCATTAATTCCAAGAGAAATTGGCTTCAGCGGTTTTACTCTTTATACCTGGGGCTGGTCCCTAATTAGCTAAACTGTGCCTGACTGGTCTTTCTGTCGCTTTTAACAGTCAACAATTTTCCCAATGCTTATCCTTTTAATACATGTACTGATTTTAAATATTTTATTATTTATTTTATTTCATTATCCTTTCCAGGTTATTTAGATAATTATTGACTTTATTATTTCGGCTTCACATTAGCCCGTTTAAAGCACTAAAAGTTTAGTTCCCAACTCGCATTATATTTCAGCATCTCTTCAACTCCACGTGTAAAACTCAGAAATAGTGTCGCTTCGCTTTCTTACTAAGAATTGCTTTCTAAATTATCGACTAGTTGGAGTACTTTCTTTCTTTTTTGGAGTTTCTCGTCTAATCTTGATAAAAATTTCGAAGGCATTATATTATCTATCAGTCCAGGGCTTTTGAATCTCTCTTTCTTCATTATTCTTATAACATCCGGATCATTAAAACCACTTTCGTTGAAATGAATTCCACATAGTCTAGCATTTTTTGGTTGGAAAAATATTTTTTGCATTTCAGAGCAACATGTAATGACTACCATGTCTGATTACGCCGGAATTATTTGCACAATAAAGCACTGCACGCGGGAATTCTTGACCTAACACCTCCAAGAACATTAGGAAAGAAAAACTATCCTACAATCACAACAACAACAGGAATAAAATTCAACACAAGGCTAATTAATGCAAGTGACATTCAGTAGCGTGGCACGAAGATGAACATTAAAGTGCTTCTAGAATGAAAATTGAAGGTCGTCGAACGACACGGTTTTCATCAATATGCTCAGAATTGTTGTATTTTTTGTTGGAAGTCTTTAAAAATTTAGTTCCTCCTTTAAGCAAAAGCCAATAGCAAGAGCATTAAATAGCTAAGAAAGAGGTTATGTACTTGTATCAAAATGAACAAGAGCTAACTACTCGGTTAAAGGACATTAAACTCACAAAAATTATCACCTATAAATAACAATTTGTTTTGATGCGATTTTTATGGCTACCTCAGTGGTTTCTGACCCGTGAATTTACACAAAAGGTGCATTAGGAAGTCAACACATAGAGACAAAATCTTATGGAAGATGGCAGAATGATCACGTGATGAGAGTCGCTCTCTGATTGGCTAGTTTCTTATCTTTGACGTAGATATAATCTTAAAACTCGGATCTTATAAGCTTCTAAGGTTATGTCTAATTCAATGTTTATTTTTATGTTTTCGTGATTCATTGTGAATGATTCCATTACAATACATAGCATCTAGCTTTTAAGTTTACGTTATTCTTACTGTTAATTTTCATTGTGAATAGAGCCTAAGTCTTTTTGGAACGTATGAGCATAAGATAGCCTAGGCTGATGAAGTAAAGGCTGTATAACCCATCAGGCGACCGCGCTTTTCCCATTCTTTGGAAATTATTGTTTGTATCGCCCCAAAGCAAGTAGTAAAACTGCGAGGGAGGGTTATGAATCAGGGAAAGCCTGCTCCTCGATATGAGGCTATGTATCACTGCAGTGTTGCGAGTTGCCTCTAGGATTTAGCAGTTATTTACCGCTCTCTAGAAGGTGTTACGCCCGGTCAGAGGGAAACGCGAAATGAAGACAATCGTCCGGTAAATGGGGTGGGAAGATGCATTGGGAAGGATTACATCCGTTCCTTCCCCTTCTCTCACTCCTCGCCACAAAATAGCGGACAGCCATTAGTGTCAAAATAGAAATGTTGCTGGAAACAAGGCGATGGGGAGAAAAATCATAAGGGGAAATAAATTTCTTACCGATAGAACGCGCCCCCTCCCCCGACCTTTGTCGCACACCTACACCTTTTGGCTTCCGGATCAACACCCAGTTCGGTGGTGGTAATTTTTACACCTGTTCTCTATCGTTTTCTCTTTGGCTATCCATTATCATAACAAAGTTTAATGTTCACATTACCATCGTAATAGCAATTACAATAACAATTGTTCATCCACAAAAGCCGTGTGTAGGCTAAATTTGTAAAGAGAGAATCGGACTGAAAAATTCAATGCCATAGCCAGGATTTAAACCACGGATCTTCGGCTTTCCATGCTGTTGCTCTGAAGTATGGTATATAAAAAACGAAACCGAGGTCACCTTTTGATTTACTGGAAAGAATTGTCAGTGTATTTAATATCGTACGGGTATGGTAGCTCAGTTGCTAGAGCAAAAATTGACTTTACGTCAATTTAAATCAAATGTGTGTAACATTATCGGTTATTGTAACATTAATCTAATAAATGCATAAAAATAGGTTTGTAAACTCCAAAAATGATGAAACATTTATAGAAAATTTTGGAACTAATAAAATGAAACATCTTGAAAAAGTATAACACTTAAAATTAATATTGTTTGTTCTTTCTCATTAGAAATGACATTTTCTTTCTCCGTAAATTTTGCTATTAGAAATGTTTAAAACGGAGACGAATATGGGTCTGGATATTTTACAGATTTTTAGGAATTCCTTGTAGTATTTCTATAATACCAGTTATAATTTGAAATCTGCTCAGCTTTATTTCAGTATTTGTAATTCCCTAACAGGAATGCATTAATCACAGTTGAATAAAGCAATTATTTTGTTTTCTGCGTTTCAGCTAACATTTTAATTTCTTTATAATACCTATTTTATTACTGTCTCTACCACGTATAGGTACTGTACTGTACAGAAGGTACTGTATTACACCCCAAAATTCGATGTTTCACCCAAAATACATGTTTTGATGTCCCTGAATGAAAAAATCACATATAGAAAAAAATCTGTGTGTGTCTGTGTCTGTCTCTGTGTTTTTGAACAGCATCACTCAAAAATAGGATAAACACCAAACATGCTATTTAGATTTAGTACCTTCCAAAGATATGACGTAAAGATTTTCAAGAAAATCTCCCTACTCCAAGCTACCGTTTACATGGAACATTTTTCGAAATTATTGATTTTATAAATAAATGGCCCTAACGATTTTGATAAAAAATACCATATATAAAACATATTTACATGAGAAATAAAACATATGTGTTGCATTTTCTGGGAATGAAGTCCGCTTCATTCGGGAGGAATTTTGAATAATCTTGCAAACTGGTAAACGTTAAGGGATAGATTAAAACGTATTTACAATAAATGTAGATCCCTTTAAAACATACAATTTATTTCAAATCAGTTTTTGTTTGTGGCATGAGCCATTTCTGAAATATCTGTTATTAAAGGTTCGAATTGTTCATTACTTGATGATTGTCTTTAAGTCCTGTCAACATTCAGTTGTTTCTCGCGGTTGCATGAAAACAGTATGGAATTTTAAGGCCACCATATAGTATCCAGTTCTTAAACATTTGACTACCGCTGTTTTCTTTGTATCTGTAGCGAAACGTGTAATGCAGCTATTTCTGCAAAAGTTTGTTTGGATTAAAATGTAGAGGACAGAAAAATAAGCTTTAGTAAGAATAGCTAGTATACCCGCTTATACATATACAGGGTAGAGAAAGTCATGTGAATGTATCGCATCTGAATTTTTTTAATTTTTATTTTTGTTATATGACTTCAGAACTGGCGACGTTAAAGAAGCGGTAGCCAAGAGTGTTTAAAATGTCAGGTGCCTCGCCAGAAAGTATGGAAGACATTAAAGAGAGACCAGAGGGGTCACAATCCACACTCTTTTCCACAACTCTTTCTGCATTAGTTTTCTTCACCACCCAGTTGCTTAGGACTTGCAGGACTTGTAAGCACAACTTCTCGTTGCATAAGTGTTCTATGTTTCACCATTCTTATTTTAAAAGTCAAGAATGCAGAAAATGTTAAGGTGTGATTAGGCTGTACAGAAGTTTTGAACATATTGTTGATGAAAATACAAACCAACAAGCTTACCTGTATCTCCAAAATAGGTGCTGCAGCTGTGGTATCCCATAGAACAAGAAATATCTTGCGCATGTGCACAGACTCATTAAGCAAAGGCGTTTGGCTACACCAATAAATTCAATCTAAGCATTTTAAAATGCACTATTTGACAACACAGAAAATATTATACTTGTATAAGTGTCCTAATTGAAGCGTTTGGTAGGTATAACTTAAAATGCATAGTAATCCTTATATTATTGCTTATGAAAGTTATTATTTATTTTAAAGTTAGTTATTGTTTTACATATGTAAGCGAAATAGAGAGTAAATTTATTCCAGTGCAGTGGCTGCTTATTTACTGAAAATAAAATATTGTTCAATCAAATCCTGGTATCGTAATCAATGATGCCATCATATTTTATGTTTACATAAATTTAACAACACCAATTTCAATAGTAGTTGGAAGAATACCTGCAAATATACATTTTGGCACATAAAAATAGGAAAACATGTTTTAACGGCACTGGATTATTTATTCCTCTTTGTTTCTGGAGCGTTGAGTATACTAACCTCTTCCAAACTTGAACCCGAACCTATAGGTCCATATGTCTCTTGAGTAGTATACCTATTAGACCCTCCTGAGCCTTATCCCCCAAAGAGGAACATGGTCACATTATAAATTGAAAATCATTAATGAGGGAAACATCCCATCCATACTTTAGCTGTTTGGATTTACAGCAACTTATAAATTATTTTCAGAAGTGGATGTATAAGTGTAGAAGCTGTTACAGCGGCTCACATGATTCAGCTTACACCAGATATTCAGCTATGGAAACTTAAATATTTGGACAATTAAACTGCATTTGGAGTGTTTATGTTTATCATAATTACGAGTCAGGGTTTAAGAAAAACTAAATTAAATAAAGTACGATCGGTTTTGTTTAAAAATCATGCATGTCCATTTTATAGAGGTTACTTAGAAAAAGCTGTGTTAGCAATGCTAATGACACTTAAGAGTCGAGAAGAACGAGAAAAGCATGTACAAAACGAAAGAAAATATTAATGTTTTTAAATAAAAAACAAACCAAATAAAATAGTACACTAACTTAATTCTAAAGCCGTTTTATAGCTTAAGTAATTTCATTCATGAATACGAATTTCCTCTTTTAGTTATTTGGTAATTGTTGTCATTTAACCTATGTATGTGCATAATTAATGCTATATAATTATTTAATTGCAATCAAATGTCTTATCCATCCAACTGTTCAATCTTGTGTAACTTAGGAAAACCTGGCTCAGAATTATGATAAAAGTAAGCACGCAAATTCATGGTGACGTATTTAAGTATCCATACTTAAATAATTAGGGTATGCTCAACTTGTTTGTGCCACTGTAAATAAGATACTTTGTTGACATAGCTGCAGGGCTGTAAAGATAATTCTTCAGCAATTATTCTAATTTTACAAAGGGACAGCTATTGCAAAGAAGCTTCTATTCCCTAGATGCCCTGAGTAATTCGAAAATCAATTGAATTACAAGTGCTATTAAACAATTTAAATGAACCATAAATGAAGGAAAGTCCAACAGCCTCAGGACTTGGGGAGATCAGCTTCTGAATAGCAAACATTTAGGCCTCGTGTGACCATGTGTGTTTCTCCTTGTCCCGCGATCCCGTCTACTAACTCGCGTTCCTCTAACCACAGTAACTCTCTGCTACTCCGCAGCTCCAGGCCTGGGAGACCACCGAAACGAGCCACCGTCGGCCTGTCCATCGCCGCATCTCACCTGAGTCATCACCACCATCAGCTGAAGAAGCATCGCCTCGACAATGGCGAATATCCTGGCTACGAGAACGGACACCTCGGCGGTGAGTACTGCTTTCTTATGTCTGTAGTACTAGACTGTAAGGTCGCGTGTCAAATAAGTTTATGCACACTTCTTTGGCAGATTTTTTCTAAACGAAATATATGCTATCTTTTCACCCAAGAATGATTGATCCCATTATAAGGTATAAAACTTGATATGTAACATACGCTAATACGAGAATGCAGTATGTGATATAATGGATTTCCCAGTGTTGTAATGAGACACAAACTCAAAAACATTCAAGTAACTGAAACACAAGTTTTGTAAAAATGTTGCATAATGAACTTAATAACTGTAATAACCGTTTTTTACTCTGTTTCTATAGGATATTTATATAAATTTATCTTTATTATTATTCGTATACCTACATAAACAGATATATGTTAGATGGATTGTAATTCTGGATCTTTTACCTACTGTCAATCTTTTTGCTAGGAGGATAGTACAGTTTCGCGCCGCGGTAACGTGTGCGACTCGCACTCGGGAGGTCCCGGGTTCTATCCCCGGCGAAGGCCTGCTCTGATCCATTGATAAGCGAATGCTGGGGTGGTTCATCTTCTACCATGACTTTCCCACCTCTCAATTCCTGTATCCATCGTATTCATTGTCATCTGTTTCAGGGTTGTAGGACCAGGCGACAGTATTCGGTGTGTTGCGCCTGGGCGGTGGCTATGTACTCTGTGAAGGTTTCTTCCTGGCGTCGTTCAGGAACAGCTCAGTTAGAGCCCACCCCCGGGTGCTTTCGGGCAGGCGCTGCTTCGGGGAGCCCCGGAGGTTAGGGGCTTGTGGGTGGGCCGGGTGGCGTTGGATATGTTCAATCTGGAAACATTAAGGACCCTGCACATGCCCGCGCCCGTCGTCATTCGTATCTGGTCGCCCTTCGGGTCTCCCTTCTGATCCTCCCAGGGGTCGTAGTAGAAGCACTAGGGTCCCGGTGGCTTGTGTGTGGTGCTCTGTCCCAGTTCATCAATATCTTTACCGTTTACAGTTTCGAAAGCACAGCGGTCATTAGTGGTACGAACCTTATGAAAGTTATTACTTACGCTTAAGTTTTACCAATATCCCGGAAAAGCATTATGAACAGCCAGATTGCACACACGGGATAGACAGAGAGAGGGAGATGCTGACTCTGCTGGTACAACACACCATGAAATGTCAAAAGAACCTGGCAAGTTTAATAAGATTTGAAAAACCTAATGTCGCGGCCGAGACTCCACCTATGGTTCTTTGGCTTTCCATACTGCGACTCTACCACTAAACTGCCGTGATGATAGCCTAGTATATCAGTATTAAATTTCTCTCATTGGGTCATAAAGGCAGTTTGCAATGCTGCTGAGGTTTGATTTTACTTTCATACCGGTCGTATGTATGGAAATGCTAGAATATTAGATAATATCAATGCCTTTTTTTCCAGTAGTTGATTACATCCCTGTTTTATAAAGAGACAATCATTTTCACATCGGTTTCAAGAGAATAATGCGGAAATTTTGCCGCTGTTGATGGATGCCTATAATCCATTAAAATAATTAAAACGAAGGTGGCGATGCAGCATCAGAAGATGGATGGCTTCTAAATGAGGAACCCCACTTTTGTCGCCGCTGGGAGAGCAGTTTAATGACAGCCTGGGTCACCACATCTCGTCTATTTCTGGGTACACACATCTCCAGGGATAACGCTGATGTTAACGAGCAAAAATGCAAGCCTTGCTGCCCGCAATTCTTTCTTTACAGTAGGGTTTTTCCCAAACCGTTTCACTGACGCTGAATCCTAGGCTTTAGGCACATCTGAGCTCCGGTGTCTGGAAATGGAATTAAGGATTTTACACGCAACCTGTAACCTTCTTGGAGAAGTAAATCACGGTATTAGTGAAAGCATAAAAAGTTATTTTAAATTTTGTGAAGCATACAACATTTATGGAGCGACAAACCTGTGGAATAATGGGATGTGGTCAGCATATCACCCCCCCCCTCCGCTTTGCGAGCCAGATCCGCTGCTTTTCTGTCAGGTATCTTCCCAAATGTTCCTCTTGAGGCTGAGTGCTCGTCAGAACAAATCTCGCAGTGGGGGAAGAATTCCCTTATCGATACTGTGAATCCAACTCGAGTACACTCGCACCGCAGGCAGCAACGTTACCGCAGATTTACGGGAAGACATGTAGATAAGGAATTAAATTATTAATTGTGAAATTTGTTCTTCGACGTTTAAATTTCTACAGAAAAACTGGAAGGTCATGATATTTGGTTTATGTAAAACCAGGAGCCAACACTCTATACCATTTTTCCAGCATATAAGATCAATTCTATGATGTCAGCCTAAGTTTACCATGAAGTGCCTTAATTTTCGGAGCTTGCACAACAGATATACCGAGGAATATTTTGAACCAGAAATGAGCAACTCAAAATCCCTGAGTTGTGGTACAACATAACCACATTTCATAGCTATTAGTGCAATGTATGCAATGAATGAATACAGATACATTCCAAAAATCAAAATATCCGGGATGTTCACAAGACTTCACTATGAGCAGCGTTAAGGAAAATCTGATAGTTCCATACATGGTACCAATTTGCATGGGGCATCAAGTATTAGAATGCTCCATACTTGCCTTTGATAGAAAAAGATCGATTGATAACACCAAACGTCTCCCATTGCTTTTGAATATGATATAAGGCATGACCGGCAATTGTTCTGAATATTCATGCTTGTTTATTAATGTAGATTCACTTCTTTGTTTAGACTAAAGCTACACAGCACTCCTATGTTAAGAATCGAAGTTTCACTGCTTTAGACGTTTCGTGAGGAATCTCATATGAATTTGTTGAAAATGACTGAGGGAAAGAGGTAACAGAACATCGGAACCATATCAGTTGTATCTGTTTTCCACTAGTGCTAATGTAAACATCGCGTCTTAATTTCCTACACCACCGTCATCTGATTGGAGTCATCCTATTGGCAGATACTCCCCTTAATATGGGCACTTTTTACAGAACAAAAATTATTTCCTGAAGCCATGAGCGTAACGACATTCAAAATGGATTTTCTGAGATATTAAGGCAGCAATTTGGCTCAACCAGGGATGCGTCTGATGAAGGTAATATTATTTGGAGAGCAAATCGATGTTTTGGTTACGCTTGAGTCTTTGTACAAAAGAAATGGGGAGAGAGACGAGCAAAGTGGATAGAAATGAGCTTTAAAAATGTACCACGCCTCCATTCCGCAGGTTCCGGAAAGGTGTTCCCATGTCCGCACGTGTGTATATACATAAATGTGTAAGCAAATAAACCATTGTCTGCGAGCCCTTACAAGCACGTAAATTCAATGAGAGGGAAATTTGTTTGCTCGTGTGTTGAAATTCTCTTCCGCCATTACCATCGCTTCCAATGAAAAGCAAAGGGTCTTTGTACAAACTATTTCTAATTGTGTTGTCTTTGACACGTGTTCATCAACATTTTTTTCAGCTTTCCACCCTTCCTCTCCGCCTGCTTACTCTTATTATTCATGTTGTTTGATTGCACTGGCGGAGGAAAGAAATAAAGCATTTCTATGGTCGAGGTTTTGGGAACTGCTAAAGCGATTTTGAGCAGGAGTTTGGTTATGGTATATCAAGATAAATATTTTCTGTTTAAAATAGTTAAATGAGAAGTAATATTTGAAGCGATATTTGTTTATTATTGCATATAATTGCAATCAAAACGTAAAAGTACTAAATAATGGAATAATTATAATATATTTCAGTACTTAAACATCGTTCATTTCAAACAGTTTTATTGTTATGTTCATTCCATATCATACAGATCATAAATGTAGTGTTATATTTAAACTGTCATCGATTTGTGGTGAAAATAATTCTATATTATAGATTTTTTTGGAAATATCTTTTCATGTAAGCTATATTTAATTTTACAGTCCAAGCTTTTTTCCGGCTTGACATTATTGTATCAATCAGCTTTTATTAATTCTAAAACTTATCGTTTAGAAGCGTTTATCTAAAGGCGAGTCCCATCTACATCGATTTGTAGTTAAAAAAAAAAAGGCTTTCAGTAAATTTCATTAAGGACGTAAAAGTCGTTTACGGAATTTCATAATAATTTTTACTTTCTCTATCACTTAGGTATAGCACGTATATAGCACGTAAAGATTGTATTCCACTCCAAAATTTGAAATCGAAATTTTACCATAAATACACATTTTGAGGTACAATGCCCCCCCCCAAAAAAAGACTGCGTATAAGCTAGCAAAACACCAAGCATCATATTGAAATCAGATATGTACAAACGTGCAAGATGAAGAATTTCAAGAAAAACTCGACACTCTTGTCTACTTTTTTTATCCTTTCCTTGAAGTTTGTCCTATAATCTGGTAGATCATATCGTAAACCTCATCTGTGTAACTCATCCTAATCGATATCCAAACTGGGGATCAGTAGACACGCTATCCCCAAAAGATGTGAGTATAAGAATAGTTTTTATATGAATTCTGTAATATACAAGGGTAGGGAAAGTTGTATGAATGAGATAGTGTTTGTTTTCATAACTTAAGAAAATTAGGGTTTTTTGTTTTCAGAAAAAAGCGTATATATATTACTTTCTCTACTACGTATAGTAAGTAGGGGAAGTATTGCATTCCACCCAAAAATTCGATACCGAGATTTCACCGGAAATACATGTTTTGAGACCTCCTGAATCCAAAAAAAGCATTTTTGGAAACATGTCCGTGTGTGTGTCTGTGTCTGTGTGTGTGTGTGTCTGTGTGTGTGTGTGTCTGTGTGTGTGTGTGTGTGTCTGTGAACAGCATAACTCAAAAACGAACAGTCGGATAAACACCAAACTTGGTATTTAGGTTCAGTATCTTCCAGAGATGCGACACGAAGGTTTTCAAGAAAATCCCCCCACCCCAGACTACCCTTTACATGGAAGATTTTTCGAAAATTTTAATTTTCTCAAAAATGGCTCTAACGATTTTGATGAAAATATCATATGTTTAAGATAATGTCATGAGAAATGAAATGTACCTATATCTCGAATTTTCTGGGAATGTCTCCAAAAGTATTCTTCATTGTGAACGACTTTTGTATAACTGGTAAACCGTAAGAGATAGACAGAATTTTACTACACAAAAAATGTAGATCGCGTTAAAATACACAACTTATGTCATATACATTTCTTTTGTTGAGTGAACCGTTTTCGAGATATTGCTTGTTATTTCCTTAAATTTTCCAATACTTATACTTTTTCTCAAATTCGTTATTCTTTTTTTTATGTCCTGGACATGCAAAGAGAATGAAATGCGCCACATAGCAACCAGCGTTAAAACATTTGACTATCGCTTAAAAGCTACCATATTCCCCTTGCATCTACAAGAAAATTACCAATAAGATTGATATCTTGATTAACATGAAGCAGATGGAGAATAAGCGTTTGTAAAAATAGATTGTACAAGAGTACAGAAAGTCATGTGAGTGTAACACATCAGATTTTTTTTTCGCACTCTGAGCTCTATTTCAATACATTTCATCAATATTCTTGAGCGGCGTTTTCAATATCCATTGACACTTTAGAAGCTGCTAGCATGTCTACGTAATTGGAACAGCTTTTAAATATTGCACAAAGACGGCAAAGTGTCCCATGTTTTTATTTTGAAATTATAGAATGCAAAGACTAAAAAGATTTGGCTATAAACGATTCGCGCTATAAGTGTGAAGGATCGCTATTAGATGACACTGTTGCTTGAAACAATAAAGATTTTTTTAAAGTATATAATGCGAGTGTATAAGAAGAGTGTTTAAAACATTTAGATTTTAGCGTTTGAAATCCCCACCAGAGAGGTCCTATTTCAGGCATCAAAGAAGGCGCTCTGCTTGGAGGTGATACATGTAGCGTATATTTCGCCACTTTGCAGAACACGTTGAGTACACATGTCACGGGAAGGTCTGACATGAAAATCAATATCGTGCTGACTAGACTCAGATGGCAACAATTTCTGAGCCCACCCTTACATGACTTACACCCCCCTTCCTTTTACTGACTTAAGTTTATGACAGCAGGGTAATGAGAACACCAAGTGATGGGTACCTGAAACGTTTCTTGCAAATAAATCGATAGCAGCAACAGCAGCTTTATATGTGAGCAAAATGCGTGTTTACCACTTAGGTGGGCTGTTAAAGGTTGTGGGCTGCGACTAGAGCAGGTGAAGTTGAACAAGAAGCAAATGCGAGGAACATATTATCTTTTCACATTTCCTGTCTTCTGTAAGACTTAATTTTCTCAGAAAGCATGCAACGGTCACTACACGATTACAGTTTTTCTTACTTATCTGGGCGCGGTGAATCTGGAGCACATAATTACTGATATCGTAAATATTCAATTACTTACGTTAATGTAGGTTCTCGTAGATGTTTCTCTTGCCGCGGCTTAGCTCTAGTGTGTATCACGGTCGAACAAGTATCTCTTCAACAGGGCGTAGTAGCGGAAGGAACTTGCATGAATATATGTACACAGTTCAGAATAATAACATAAGTGGGTGGAATCAAACTTCTCATGGATTTATTTCTAATGATTTTTACAGTTAACAGTCTTGCTGATAACTCATGAACTATCTATTGGTGAAATTTATGCTCTGATGGGCTTGTAGTTGAAGTTTCTAAGTTCCCGTATAGCTGTTTTAATAAAAACCTCCTGCTTACACAATTTACTTCTGCGAACGCAGATATTGTTACTTAATCTGAGTATACTGTATTTGTTGTGAAGTTCACGTTATTAACGCAGAAGTATAACACTACATACTCAACACACCACAAAACACGTCTTTACATCTTGACGGTAAACTAATATCTCGTACGCTTGCGTAAGCTATTCTCAACTACTACCTTAAGAAAATATTTTAAATATGTTTGTTTAAATTTTATTAGTTGCTTCTTGTTCACGTTAGACAGTTAAAACTCTACATTCGCTGCCGGAAATCACATGAAATACGTTCTAATTTCGTCTGTTGGGTGTTCTGCTATTAACCGTCTAAAGGAAATTTCCAACAATCACCTCGGCATGCTATACGCAATAGAACGAGGCAAAGCTAATGTATATTTCTCTACGTAACAGTTCTCTCTGCACTGAAATAATAACACTCTTCACATTTTAAGACACCATCAGTTTCCACTAAAAATAAATTTACTTATACACTACCAGTTAAAATAATATTAGCAGACATATACATGCATAAAGAAATATATTCAGACCTTAATTAATATTGTTGATATTTATATATGATTAAAATTTGTTAATTATTATATTATTTATTAAAATAATTGACTTTAATTAATAAGGTACGAAAAGTACTACTACCTCAAGCAGCACGCACTTTTACCACTGAATTTAAAGCATTTAGCACAGAATTTTGTTTCTATAATGCTGGATAAAACCGTCTATAGTTAGTGCATAAAAATACTCATGATGATACAGAATGTTACACAATGATACAAAAGTTAAAGAATGTCTAAGGAAAGGAAAACATGAAATATCAACTTTTAACACCATATAGTGGAATAAACGTATTATAAAAGAAACCAAGCATAACATTTGAAATTTGGAAAATACATTGAAAAATAAATTTTTGAAAGGGGATTATTGCTGAGGTTAGCAAATGTTTCAAGAAGAGAAAGAGTAAAAATGAAATAATTAGGTAGAAGATATACCAACAAGACAATAATTAAGACATTATGGACATGTGGTAAGAACGAAGATTCTCATATGAGTGGATTTCAGCAAGAAGAAGGAAAAGAGGAAAACCAATGACAACATGGAAAATAGACATTATTGAAGTGATGGAGAAAGGACTATTGAGAGAACAATAATGGGAGAAAGAGACTAGTTTGGTGCAGTAAAAAAAATTATAAATGGCACTGAACTGAAATTTGGCTCTCAGAAGTAGTGAATAACATTGTTATCCGAGCGAATAAATAAACTTGTTTTGTTAATCTGTAGGTATAATTAAACCATAACCAACATTTATTTTGGTAATTTTTTATTCTAGACGAATAACTTACTTAAACCTGTATAATAGACTACTCTGGAGTAAAACATCGCGTCTTTTAATATTTTTGTTTGCGTTTATGGGCGTTGTTACCGTTTCATACAAGAATGACTTAAACAATATATAACTATATATGATTCTTAAAACATTCGTACTTAATTATTTTAACCAAACAGAAACACTTTTATTAGAGTAAGCTATGAAGTCAAAAAGTCCAAATTACTCACTTATTGAAGTGCTATGTATAAAGTACCCATAAAATGTTTATGAGCGTGGTGTCCTGATGCGCTCTAAAATTTCGGCAGGAAAAATGTACTTACATACCTTTCATTAAAAAGTGCATATTAATCGCGTACACCTGGATGTTTTAAGGGTATCATTGGCTAGAGACTTGAACTTTTGATGCAGTAACCTCTTTGCGGGCATTAACACTTTTTAAGTTTAAATTCCACCAAACGTTTTAATTATTCAAAGTTTAAAACATTGCTTTTTCCAGATGTATCTACTTATGTGCAATGATTCCATAAGATATAAGCTGGAGGTCTGAAAAAAACTGCAAAACATATTTGGCATTCATGTAATTTAGCAGTCGAGCTACAACCTTAATGTTGATATATAAAAGATACGAAAAAAAAATATTAACCCAGTATTTTGAAAAAAAAGAAGTGATTTTTATGGTCTAGACGGTGCATTTGATTTTTATCCCTTAAAATCTTATATTATCTCAAATAGATCTCGATATTTCTTTTAAGCATAGCTCTCAGAATGCAGTACAAATTGTAGTATTCTATAATATTTGAACATGAGCAAATATGGTAAAAAATGTAGGCGAAGAAAATGGCTTTAACAAGCATTTAATTGTGAAGGTGTTTAAATATGACGTGGTAAGGGTATTTTAAAGCCTCACAGGGCTTTATAAGTTTGCCAACATATATGAGGTTATAAACTATTAATCTATAACTAAATGGGGGTATTCTTGAAAAGTGATTAAAATTTTATCCATAACCTACCTTAATATCGTTTTATGGTTACGACAGGAAACAATATTGTGCATAACAATCACGAAAAAAAGGTAAAAGTTTGTGTAATGTTAAACATTTTATTTATGTTTTAATTTTTTATTAACGTCACAGAATAGGCAGTTCTATTATCGGCTTTCAAAGGGGTGTTGCGGGGTGAAAGGGATGAAACAGGAAGAAAACCAAATTAGGAGAGAATGAAGAATCTCCTTAGTTAATACAAAAAAACGACAAAGAAACAAACAAAAAAATCATGCTAAGCCGCAGATTCTGCTAATACTTTATAAAAGAAAAACTAAAGCTGATTCAAAGCAAGCTTTAAGGTTCATGACAAATGCAGTAATAAGACTATTCTCTATCTGCTTCTTAAAAAGCTACAGTTAACAACAAAAACCTTTCACAACAAATGTTCAAACATTTAGACAGGAGAAACTCGGCATGGTAACGCCCATATTGCAGTGTTCGCAATTCCTTGCTTATTCACCCATGTTCTTATCTCCCTCACAGAAAGGCAAATAACCTAACCGTGTGTGCGGAACCAAATTAATTGCAATTTCGCCAACGCAGTTTGACTAATACAGTCATAATGGAAAGCAAAGTGTGAAAACAGCTGCATGCCCTGCTCGTGGTAAGAACACAGATCTCCCAAAGGAGTGCCTCAGTCCTAGGGGAACTATTCCAAACGGCTCCAAAATTACAACTTATTGTGTGAAATTAAAAGAAACTTTAGTACACTCAATGGAATATTCCCAAATGTGTGAGGCCACTCCCTCGTGTCAATGAACGCATGCATAGCAGGTAAAATTCTTGTATTAAACAAACGTACCTGAACTTTATTAACGAACTCCGTCCCTGTAGATATGAGAGCGATTCTAAAACTGCCAAAGCCGAATCAAACATTAGCAGACCTTTTATGCCAGTACTTGTGTTTAAACCAGGTTTTCGACATGGGACTTTAAGCTTATACTTGAAGCTGAAGTAGGAAATCAATTCCAAGCATGTTATGTGGCCAAAATTTGGCTAATATTGGGAATAGCTTAAGTAAGCAGTAATTACTAAAACCTATTTTGTTATCTAATTTTTATATGCCAAAAATGTTGTGAAAAAATAACCTGTTCTAGTACGTTCATAGCTTTCTTTATGAATTACAAATTTATATATATATATATATATATATATATATATATATATATATATACAGAGCGGTCGTTTTATGGCCTGGTCGCTGATCGCGGTATGCGTGCTCCACTCGCTGTATACTACACTGGAGGGTTTTCCATTCCAAAACTCCCGCATTACTTACTCATGAGTAATAGTAACATGCGCTATAATGAGCACTAAACTTGCTATAAGTGGTGTTGAAAGTGATGCACACGGGCAATAAAACGAACGCTCTGTATATGTAAAACATATAATAGCATACATATAGTAAAGTAGGTAATTTTATAGAAATTTCTTTGAGCTAATATTATAACTTTGTGGTATCTTTAAAAATAAGTGAAACATTGAAAATATAATTTTTTTAAACTGTGGAAAGGTAATAATACCACATTACGGTGTCTGCAATGGTTTCTTAGTTACGGTATAACGACTAATGCAAATTCCAGGGCTATTCATAATAAAGGGGAATTAATAGGCCAATTCACAGAAACTTCAAGACATTACTTTTATTTCTCACATTAATGGCTTAAACCGCTGGTACTTTAATGCAAATCTTAAAAGCAGGAATAGCAATAATTATAAAAAAAAAACAGTGTTTCATACAAGGGGTAATTTGTGATGGGAATATATTTTCATCCTCGTGTGCACCGCTGAGCTTAAAAACTGACTTTTCATTTTTGAGATATGCTGCTTGCGGCCAGACAAACACGGGCATTTTTAATAAGTAAATAGGGTCCAAGGCACCTAAAAAATTCATTTACGGTAAAATCTCCATAAGAAGTTTATATCAATTGCTTACCAAAAGGCGGCGAAAAATGCTATATGGAACCAAATTTGGCAAAATGTGAAATATGAAAAATTCACTATGTTCTACAAATTATATATAATAGCTTGTTTTTCTAACTGATTTCTGTTAAGACATGGTGAGTATACGCTGAAAATGGTTTAACTTAGTAATATTACGATGATATAAGTACTTTAGTAATTTAAAACAACATTAAAGTCATAATTGTACATTAAACAATATTTACATATCATTTCCATCAGTCGTGATTAGCACAAGAACGACCATTTAACATTTAGAAGTGTACGAACTAAAAGTGAAAAAATTCAAACGAACAAAACCATATATTTTGGGAATGGTTGTCACAAAAATGTTCATTATACATAAACAGATATACATTTTTAGTGAAATTAATTTGTTCTATACCTTAAAGCTTAAGATGTATATGAAATTCAAAATAATTAAAAGTATTTTAAATATCCTTTCTATAACATACAACATATTCGATTTATCATATCAAGCATATATTTAAATCAAAATAGTTTCCAGTTTTATAAAATAAAAAAAACAATTTTGCATTTAAAGAGGGTTGTTTAAGAGGGAGAATTTCACGAAAAGCTTCTACTTTCACTTTTAAAGTATGTTGGAGTGAGTACCAACCTTGGTATTTGTTTTTTAATTCTGCTCTTCATAGGCAGACACGCTTAGAGGCACCTTCAAAAAAACTTGTTCCTTCTTTTAGATTCAGAGGAGCTAAAAAGCCGTATTTCCGGTGAAATCTCGACATTTAATTTTTGGGTCGAAGTAACACTTTCCCTGCTCCTAGGTAAGCGACGAAGAAATTAATACGTTTGGAAAATTTTGAGAGCTCTCACAGTCTTTTAAAATACTCTACAGAGGGTCATTTAAATTTATACCTATTATGATTATTCTACTTTGCAGGTCAAAATAACTTAAAATTTGCGTATTAGTTTTTGTATAATATTCATGAATTTGTGTCAGTTTTAAATTATCTTCGCCCATCAAATGTATGCAGCATGTATGTACAGTTCACAGATGAGAAGAATGCTACTCAGGATGAGGGGCCGGAGAGCTTTTATACTGCACGCTGTGTTACTAACCTAGAAGCATTCCGCTAAGCCAGAGGGAATCGCGATGAGTTTATGCTTGAATTGCCAATTTTTCTTTACTAATGCATAATCTCAGTCCCCTCTTGGAGCTCTAACTTTTTATGTTGGCGATCCTAACTGCGTTCCCATGTAGGGAGTTTTGTTGCTAGTATTGTTGCCATTGCGGAATGTGTTCCTTTCTAATAAGAACATCTGTAGATTTTTTAAGCGGCATAATCTACAACTGGTCTAGATGATTGGAAAAGAATGAGTGCGATTAGTATACACGGTTTCTTAATCCCGCATCAATTTTCTTTCTAATTTTGCCCACAGCAAGTAGGGCGGTAGTCCGAAATGTAAGCAACTGCCAGTCTCTTCCGTATGATACCTACGTGGCCATTAGCAGAACGAGTGAAACGCAACGGCTAATGTGAGCGTCCATTAGTTTAAGCGATCGAGTCTTCTCTATTGAAGCTAATTGCGGAAAATTAGAAGCAACCTGTTAGTTAATCAAAAGCGGTGGCTCGGCCCCAAGTCCGGAGACAACCAAGAAAGTTAAGTAAACGAGGTGTGTACAGAAAACACCGCACACACCCCTTTCTATTAGCTTCGTACACTGCCTATCTTGACTGACACTTTGTATCTGAAAGGGAGCCTTTTAAAAACTGTTTTAAATAGGTTCTTTAGAATGAATCTCATTACATGCTCGATGCGTTTCATGTTCAACCTGACAAAAGTTTTGAAAACTCGTTTGAGAAGGTGTGTCCATATATAGTATATTCCGTAAATGAATAAACAGTTAAAACAAATAAAAGATAACAAGCGTTCCGATACACTAGCCTTGTCCAACCTGTGGTTGAATAGTTGAGTCAGATTTGAAAAATTCAAAGCCAGAGCATGCGGCAAATAAATTTTAATAATGATATCTCGGATTGGCTGATACTGTCGTGAAGGTTTATCCTGATATAGAATCACTAGCACACATTCGGGTAACTAACAACGGTAGCTCAACGGTAGAGCAACGGCTCGAGAGTCGGTTATTAATTTGAGTGCCAACCCTGACACAGAGTTTTTCCAGTGTGATTCAGCTTTCAAAGTAAACAATATCCACATTACTAATCTAAATGTTTTTGTTATGCAGACTCGACAAATCTTTCTAAAGGAATACTTAACTTCTTAAAAGTTTACCGTGGATTTTTTCTGTTCTTTATGGGAAGGCGGATCCACAGTTTTCCGTTCTGCTAAACAGAATTGTATATTATAACTAATATGATAATATTAGTTATAATTGTGACACCGGCCGTGAAAACCTACGTTCTTACAAGAATTGTATATATTACGCAAACATGTGCTCATGCTCGTGCCCGAGTTAGAAAGTGAGCCAACTTCTTGGTTTCCCTTCTTCCTTTTTTCTTTCTGTCTTGTTTCTCTTTGGTATGGTCTAATGTGTTCGCCTACATTGCTTACATACACATGCATGCATTTGTATACACACAAAAGTGTACTATTGTACAGTGCGCCAACTTTGTCGATGTGACGATGTGAAGAAAGCGTTTGAAGTTTAGATGTGGATCATAAGAAATAGGCAGAGAGAGAGAGAGAGAGAGAGAGAGAGAGAACAGTTTTGAAAAGAATGGGTGGAGAAAGAATAATACTGAAACTTATGAGGAAGAGAAAAAGCGATTATTTGGGACACTAGATGAGAAGAAATTGATGCTGGAAGGAATGGTGAATTATGAAATGGTTCGGGATAGAAGAAGATGCAAGATCTATAGTAAGTTGTACATATGGGGAGACGAAGAAGAAAGCAGAATATAGGAAAGATTGAAGGATGATGGGTTTCAGGTGAATGATCTGTCCTTGGGTAGAAAGCTAGGAACGTTTTGAATATTTATAAATTATTTTTATCACTTAAATATAGAAAGAGATGTAAAGTAGGCTTTCAGTATAGTATGAGTTTATACATGTTTTTTTTATTTCCGTCCTCCATGGTCTAGGGGTACCATGCTAGTCTGTAGTTCCTAAGATCATGAGTTCACACCCGGCGGAGGGCGATGGATTTTTTTGGGCCTAAAAATCCTTAGCAATGATTCCTTCGGAAGGGAAGTAAAGCCGGTGGTCCCCTGTCGTAGATTTAGGTCACGTAAAAGAACCTCAAGCCTGATAAAGAGGCCTGTGAGCAAACTTTCCGGTCTTTCACGTCCAATATAGAATAGGACGCTAAGAACCACAGCAGTTAAAGAGCGTCCATAAATAAAACTCAATTTATACCTGGTTTTTAAGCCAAACATACAGAAGGGAGTTGGATAGTCAAGAGTGTTACAATTGAGAAAAGATGTTTCGCTGCATAATTGAAGGGACCACAGCTCAATCTCCTTTCTTCAACATGCCAATTTAAACAAATACGACAGATTTTTGTTTCTTAAATCATGATAAGACTCTGACTGGTTATTTCGAGCAGCTAAGTTTGCGATTCATGGAAAAAGAGTTAGTGTCTGCAAGAAAAAGTTTCTGTGGCGCTATTCCGTAAATTAAAAAAAAAAGTGTACGTGTACATTCACATGACATTTTCTACCCACTATTTTTCCACAAACTATTCTTACAAAAGCTTATTTTTCTATCTGTTTCATGTTAATCCATAAACGTTTACAAAAATAGTTTGACTATACAGTTCGTTGTAGTCACAAGGATTATACAGTAGGCTGAACCGACAGTAAAATCTTAAGAAAAGCGGGTCGCTTTGAAATGCATATCTTTACATGACCGCGATAAACAAACGAATGGCAACATAGAACGTATAAAATTACTTGCAAATTCAAAAAAATGACAATGAATGTCCCGGAAGTGATCAATGCCACAAGAAATGTATTTAACACTAACTGTGTGCATTAATAAGAGCTAAAGCTTTTGTCTGTATTCTAGTAATTATATAAAAGAGTCAAATTCATTCAGAGTAAGGATGACTTTAAAGAAGTTTAAGATAAGGCATAGTTGGTATTTTAATAAAAAGAATTTAGAGACATTTTTGAGCATATCTTGAAAATCTTCTTGTCACATCCTTGGAAGGGTTGAGATGAAAGATTCGAAGGGTGGTTGCCTGGACCAAATAGCAGCAGGTGCGGATATTGCGGGATATCTAAATTTCACAGATGGTAACATTCCTTCAGGCAACCTAGCGCTCCTACTGACGAACAGGTCGAACTTATGAGGAAGAAACAGTCATAGATCGCACATCCACCACACACCACCAAACTACCCAGTCAAGTCCCGTACCCAGAAAAGTAATAGGAAACGAAATGATAGGGAATGAGAGACTGGAAAACCATCCTAGTATTCATCTGGCGACAAGGGAAAACCAAGAAAAAACCCAAGTCAGAAATGCCGGACGCCGGGGATCGAACCCGGGACCTCCCGAATGCGTGCCTCAGACATTGCCGCCTGAGCCATCCCTCTTGGTTTCACAGACACTTACCTTAACCATGTTCTAAATCTGCTTGTTTGGATTCAGCCGCAAAATGTATTTCCAGTGAAATATCGGAATCGAAATTTTGGCTGGACTACAATACTCCCTCTATCTACCATAGTAGGAGGAAGAGAGAGAGAGAGAGAGAGAGAGAGAGAGAGAGAGAGTACGAATGAAAAGGAAGAAAAAACATCGCTTATCCGGCAACCTTGAGTGGATCTAGATCGACGTTAAACACCAATCAATTCCCCGTCGCATGTTACTCTACCTCTCTATACAAGCGAAGTACCGAAAATTAAGCTATTTTTAAGTGGCCAGTTTGTGCAAATGTTACCCTTTGAGCCGGATATTTCCCTCGTGAAAACCAGCGGCATTAAATTAGCTCGAACAAACATACCGCTGCGAAAAGAAGAAATCCTAGAATTTTATCATGTTGTTACGCTTTTGTTTGAGTGCGTCCAAAAGTAGGAAACTACTTAAACAAGGTCCCAGTGCAACCGTGCATGTGGCATTTACTGCCTAACCTGTTGTTGGTCATTGTATGCAAGGCAAACAGATATACCCCACATAAACAGTGTACGGGCGTTTAATGTGCTGCGTGCTACCCGCGGTGGTTAGTTAAGTCGCTGCAAACATTTAGCAGCATTGCTGTACAGCCGGTCAACAGCTAGGCTAGCCTTTGGTTAAATGACAATATGTTTGTTTATGGTTTGAGGCTCGCATGTTGATTGTGTGAATTGGCGACTTGCTAATGTATACATATCCGTCAGTTTGTGTGTGTATACATATGGGCATACATATAGATACACAGATTGCAACTGTAATGGCTGCTCGCTTTGTGAAGTGAGGGGCAGGTACCACCAATGACGTGCTTGCCTGCGGGTCTGGCTCAGGTGAAATACAAACTTTATATGCAGAGAAAAAAAAGTACGAGAAACGTTGCGTGGTGGCATAACTCAGGCTTGTTAAAAATTCATTGTTTCATTCATTTTTACTTTCTCTACTACTTAGCTATAATAAGTATAAGTAATACAATATTCCAACAAAAAATTCGATATCGATATTTCATCAGAAATGCATGCTTAAAGTCCCCTGAATAAAAACACTTTATGATCCGATACATTCACATGACTTTCTCTACCCTCTATCTTTATTAGTGGGTATACAACTTATTCTTAAAAAAGCTTATTTTTCTAATCTACTATAGTTTAATCCAAATAAATATTTGCAGAAATAACTACGTTACACATCTCATTATAAAAGCAAAGAAAATAGCGATTAGTCAAAGGTTTAAGAACTGGACGCTATACTCTGGCTTTAACCTTTTCCATGCCATCGCGAGAAACAGCTGACTGGACTTTAAGAAAATGACAAAGTAGTGAATAATTCGAACCATTAATAACGGACATCTCAGAAATGACCCATGTCACAAAACACTTGTTTGAAATAAATTGTGTGTTTTAAATAGATCATCAGTTTTTGTGTTTTAGGTTTTCGCCTATCTTTTAACGTTTACCAGTTATACAAGATTATACAATATTCCTTCCAAGTGAAGAGAACTTCACAGACTGTTCCAAGAAAATTCGAGATATACATGTTATTTGTCATGTCAAGTATAGTATGTTAATCAAAATCGTTAGAGCCATCTTTTTTAGAAAACCAAACTTTTCGAAAAAGGTTCTCTAAAGGATGGTTTGGGATGGGGGATCTTCGAGTCGCATTCTTGGAAGATACTGAACTTAAATACCAAGTATGGCACTTGTCAGACTTTTCTTTTTGAGTTATACTGTTCAAAGACACACAGACACATTGAAACACACACGGAATGTTTTCAAAAATGCTTTATTTGGATTCAGGGGCCCTCAAAACATGTATTTCCGGTGAAATCTCTGTATCGAATTTTTGAGGGGAATGCAATACCTTCTCTACTTACTATGTACGTGGTAGAGAAAGTAAAAATGCTTTTCTATTAATGCAGGGGCCTCAAAACATGTATTTACAGTGAAATCTCGTAGAGAATTTTTGGGTTTAATGCACTTCTATGTAATTCCCTACCTACTATGCACGTGGTGGAGAAAGTAAAATTGCTTTTCTTTTAATTTAGGTGGCTTCAAAACATGTATTGACGGTGAAATCTCGGCATCGAAGTTTTGGGTGGAATGCAATACCTTCTCTGCCTACTATGTACGTGTTAGAGAAAGTAAAAAAAAAACAAAGAAAAAGAAAAGAGGAAAACAATAAAGAAATCTGTGTCTGTATATCAACAGCATAACTCTAAAACGAAAAGTTGGTCAAATATTTACGAGTAAATTCGATATCTTCCAAGGATGTGATACGAAGATATCCTTCACATAGAATATTATTTGGGATTTTTATTTCCTCAAAATCTGCTGTGACGATTTTGATTAATTAAGATATTTGATATATTTAAGATATTTTCATGACAAAATGTGTTTATTGAATTTTTTCTGGGAATAGCCTTCATTCTGAATGACTTTGGTATAATTAGTTAATTGTAAGAGATTTACAAAATCTTACTAAAAAAATGTAGATCTCGTTAAAGCAAACAATTCGTCAAATAATTTTTTGTGATGTTAACCATTTCCGCGAAATTCCTTGTCATTTTTCGAATTTCCAAATACTTTGGTATTTCACTATTCGCGGTCATGCAAAGAACATTGAGTTTAAAAGCCATCATGTCGCAATCCGATTTTAAAAATCAGACTATCGCTTTAGCCTCTTTATTTTTGTTATACCTACAACGAAATGTGTATATGTAATAATCAAAGTTTACCTCGATTAACCACAACTAGACAGAAGAGTAAGCTTTTGTAAGAGTAGTTTGTAGAACAGTGAGTAGCAAAAATCTCTTTTACGAACTAATCTTACAAAAGCTTACTGATGTATCTACTTCGTTTCATACGAGGTCAACAGTTTGCAGAAATGGTATGATTACACATTTCGTTGCAGATACAGGCATTAATCAAATGTTTAAAAAGCAGATCGCTATATGCTGGCTTTGTAATTGCACTCCTTGCATAACACCGCGAGAGGCTAAGGAACGACGACAAAGCGATGAATATCTCGGAAATTGTTAAAGCTAAAAATCATTTGACATAAGTTGTGTGATTTGGCGAGATTAGTGTTTTCTCTATGACGTATAGTAAGTAGGGGAAGTATTGCATTCCACCCAAAAATTCGGTACCGAAATTACATCGGAAATGCCTTTTGAGGCCCCCTGATTCCAAAAAAATAATTTTTAGAAACAAGTCTGCGTGTGTGTCTGTGAACAGCATAACTCAAAAACTTGGTATTTAAGTTCCGTTTCTCTCAAAGATGGACACGAGGATTTTCAAGAAAATACCACTACCATTTACATGGAACATTTAAAAAAAATGATTTTCTTCAAAATGGCTCTAAAGGTTTTGATTAAAATATCATATATTTAAGATATTTTCATGACAAATAAAATGCATATCTTGAATTTTTGGGAATGCCCCCAAAAGTCCTCTTCTTTCTGAAAAGCTTTTCCATAACTGGCAGACCGTAAGAGGCAGACAATATCTTTCTACACAAAAATGTATATCTCATTAAAACACACAATTTATGTCATATGTTTTTTTTTGTCGAGTGAACCATTTCCGAGATATTCCTTGTTGTTTGAATTTTCTAATAAATTCGTTATTTGTTTTTTTATGTCCTGGACCTGCAAAGAGAATGGAATGCTCTACTTAGCAACCAGCTCTTAAAAGATTTGACTAACGCTTAAATCCTACCTTATTCCCGTTTCACCTATGAAAATTAGCAATAAGATTAACATTTCGATATCTCGATTAACATGAAGTAGATGGACAATAAGCGTTTGTAAAAATAGCTTGTACAAGAGTAGAGAAAGTCGTGTGAGGGTAACAAATCAGATTTTATTTTTATGTAGTAAGTTTGGCTTACAACGATTCCATACCAGTAGAGTGAATCGAAATAACGTCACACACCCCACATTAATCGATGTCATCCTGCAAATGCATGCTAACTATAATACCCACGGTTCAGAATGTGGTAGATTTTGCCGTTCTAACAATAGAAGTTGCTATTGACTTTGTGGTAGTACGGCAGCTTCAAGGATTGGCATAGAAAATATACTTTTCTCTTTCTTTTTTTCAAATAACCTCTCTTTGACATCTTTTACTGTTTTGTTCGGTTTCTTTTTCATTTTCACCTTTAAATTTGATTTTTATGGCATACTTTTTCTGCAGTTTTTGGCTGCAGTATCTAATACACCAGAGGTGGCGAAAACGTGACTCGCGAGTTATTTTGTTTGCAGGCGCACGTTCCCTTTCTGCAACCGTCCGTTTGATTTTCACATGCTGCTGAGTGACGCAGTGCGTGTTGCATATTTGGTGACTCGCGGAAGGAAGTCGTTTTCGCCACCCTTGTAATACACTATGAGTGCAATTTTTAAGTGCCAAATAGGTATAGGTGTAGGTAGAGACTAAAGAGTGCAAGTAAACAAGTAGTGTTATTATTAAACAATGACTGAATAGGCACCACACAAAAGTGACTAAATAAGCATGTGCAACGCCTAGTAGGAGTAGCTGTGGAGGGGGACTTGGCAC
The DNA here is from genome assembly GCA_030765065.1 of Deroplatys truncata. NCBI lineage: Eukaryota > Metazoa > Arthropoda > Insecta > Mantodea > Mantidae > Deroplatys > Deroplatys truncata. Next base: position 101,394,591 of record CM060980.1, read on the forward strand.
CTCTACCTACAAGATCTTTCGTGGCTGAGCTCATGACGGCGTGCCCGGAAGAGAGGGGTGAGGTAAGAGGAGTCAGAGGGCGGCCGGATCAGGAGGCATGATAGGGCAGAGGGCATGGTCCCTACCTTTTAGATTGAAACTACCCGGATGCCAGCTGTGCAACCGGCTCCCCTCCCGCCCTGCGGACTTGCACATCCCCTAGGTGGTCTGGGAGGATTACGGAGAGCATCCTTTTTTCCCGCCATGCAACGCCGAAACTCCCACCAACACTTTCAATCCTGAAGCCTCTGAGCAAAATTACCGGTCTTTCATGCTTAATATAGAATGTGACACTTAGGACCACAGCAGTTAAAGAGCATCCATAAATAAAACTTTCAATCCTGAACTAGACCAAGCAAATTAAAGATGAAGTGAAATGAGATTGGAGGTGAAATGGAGGGACAGGAAATTCGGCGGATGTAATGAAGCTTCCCAGCATTCGCCTAGCGACCCAGGGAAACCCCTGAACATGGGTCAGGAAGGACGGCCGCGGGAATCGAACCCACGACCTCCCATTATCGCCTCAGTCATCCAGCTCGGTTAGCAACGCATAACGTGGAGTAGACGACCATGTTAGTAATATTGAGGTTTTCCTTGGATAGGAGGCCTCCTTGCCCTTTAGGAGACAGTTTAGGCTATTTTTCATTTTTCTTTCATACAATGGAGGGGGGCACCTCGCACACTGCAACCTACGAAGATCTATTGTGGTTAGCAACCCCCAGGCGGAAGGGATGAAGTGAGGGAATCATAGGAGTCTTCAGGCAGATAGCCCATAGAGACGCGCGGAAGTCCATAACAGTTCCAGTCTCGAAGACCCGTGCCACTGCTGGAGCTGCTTAGAGAGGGCGGTGAACGATCGATCGACCAAGCAGCCTCTAGTATCCACGTAAAGCACTCCTTCCTTTGAACGAGTAGCCGCGCTATCTGTCCAGTTCCGCCATACATCATAAACCTAGAACTTACCTGAAGGTTAAGAAGGAAACGGATTTAAGGGGAAATGAAGGAAAGGAAATCCTGGTAGATGAGAAGCTACCCTAGCATTTTCCTACCCACCAGGGAAAACAATAAAAAAAACCTGTCAGAATGGGCGGTTGAGGGGAATCGAACCCAAGATCTCCTGAATGCGAGCCTCACATGTTACCGCGGAACCATCTCGCTCGGTTAAATGCAAAATACATTTATTAGCATTTAATTTGTTTAAATGTGGGTTTCGCAACATGTATACTAACCTTCGCACCTGCATACCAAACCAAGAATCCAACTGGATTAAATCAAGAGCGAGGGGCGTGTTTTTCCTTGAACGGATTGCGAAGTAAGAAATTAAATAACTTCTATCCTACCTACTCTGATTGTTAAACAGTTTCACATAGAGGGGAACAGTTCTATTGTATTAATGGTTAGCGTTGAGAGGATTGTCGCATTAATTACAAAAGGTGTTGAATTATTTTAAGACCCTATCGCCGAAAATCTAAACATTAAACATTTTAAAATGTGAAGCTTTGATTACGTTACGATTACGTGTATGTCTGAGTAAGTTTGCTTTCTTTAGGGGGGAGAGGCATAAACACATAGCTCGCACTTGAACTGCGTGATAAACAATCCAAATAAAATTTAGAATTCTATAAAGTATTAAAAATAGATTAAAGAGGAAAGGAAGTTTTACTGACTAAAGCAGGGTTAAAAATATAGATTATAAACTAAAATAATATGCAGTAGAATAAGTAGAAAGAAGTGAAAAAAACAAATAGATGCTGCCAACGTTGGTGAACCGAAAAAATACTTACCCATCCAGAATCAGGTAGTACGTATGAAAGAGAAAGCCTGGTGGTGGCTTTAACTCTGCTCAAATAATCAAATAAATAAAGCAAACAAATAAATAGGCCTTCTAAAACATTTTCTCGTGGGAAATAAAACATAAGATATCTAAATCCACGCTACTGAGTTCTGATTTTTTCTGGAATAGCTAAGAGATAAACATATATATAATAATAAAAAGTACTTAAATAATATACAAATAATTGGGCTTATATTTAAGATAATGTTTAGGATACGTAAATGATTATCTGGAAAACACATCTATAAAAACAAAACAATCAAATTTCAAATTCCTTGTGATGCATACCAGTTTGAAGACTTAACTTCATGAACTTTGCCACTCCAATCTCTTTTTCAATTACTAATTTATTTTAATTCTAGCTTATTAGTTTCAAGATCATGGCATCTAATGCCTCTGCTTGAGAAAGCTTTTCTGAATAAGTTTATGCTTTCTGTAATGCATGCTTATGTTTTTATCTCACCCTAAATTTCGATATTGAGATTTCACTATAATTACCTGTTTTGATATCCCCTAAATCTATGAAAATATTTTATGGAAAGATCCGTGTGTCTGTATCTTTGAATACCATAACATTAAATGAAGTACCATTTTATACTTAAATCAGACACTTCGGATGCAACGTGAAGATGTTCAAGAAATCTCCCATTCCATAAAACGTTTAGATGGGAAGTATTCCCTTGTTTTTTATTTTCTTAATATGACTCAAATTAGTTTGATTAAAATATCATACATTTGGCATTTATTGCTTGAATTTTTAGTAAATTTTATTTTGCTGAGAAACCGTGAGGTATATTCCAAAGCTTCTTACTGAAAAAAGTAGAGCGCTTTAAAGCTTGGTAATAGTGTTAAATTTTTTTTGGAGCGTTTCCGAAGTATTCATTGTTTATGTTTTCCCAGACCGAAGATAAGCTCAGATTCTCCATTCTTTCATGCGTTTCTTACAAACAAAGCTTACGAAACTTCGTTTCCGCATCTGCCTAGTAACTAGGGAAGAATAAAGGCAACTATGTATATAGCTTAATTTGAAAACATTTTTTGGAAAACATTGTTTTTAGAGTAATTTTCATACGAATAGAGTGCCTGTGAAATGGGAATAGCGAGAAATTCTAGTGTGCACCAATTAAGATTTTTATTTGTGTTACGTTCCTTATTTATTTAGAATAGTTAAAGAAAAACATCTATACTGCTTTAACAGAATTTTGTTCCCTTCGTGGTTGCGCTCCATGACCTTAGAAACTCTGCTTTGGTGGGACTTACTAATTCTAGATCATTTGTTTAAAATATTGCAGAAGAAATAGGCAGTGTTAAACCAATGTTTATTTTTTTCTCTCATTATGTTGCTTCATGTAATGTACAGCGGGTATCTTCCATCATACTGGCTAATGCCCTGACATTACGTGATTTAGAGCCGTTAAAACTGTACGCGCTAGAAACCGCGCGAATTAAAAAATAAAAGGAGACAAAGAAACCCGCTATCTGCTTATTACATCCAGGGCTTGGGAAGAAACCGTCAGGGTGTGTCATAATTGCAGTTCCAGGTGTCTCAGCCGAGGTGAAATATGATAGCGTGCCTGACTGATTTATATCCACTATTGTAATGGATTTGTCATCGGAGAGTGTTGGTTCTATACGACTTATCTTTTAGTGGGCATAGATAAATAGGACAACACAATCACTAATTTCATGTTTCCTTTGTAGGAACCTTTCTTCTGATGTTAATAATTATATTGTGCCATACATATATATTTATGTCATACACATTAGTCATGACCCGACTTAACTCATGTTGTGTATAAACGTGAGGATAAAAAGGTTATTATTATAATTGTTTTATTTTCTTTTTCATTTTGCCAAACTCTAACCTCCCGTTAAAGTTTAGAGAAATTTTAGGGCTGATAAGTCATATTCACACTTCTCGCTTCCAAGCTAGGGGGTCACATAAACACATCATGCAAATATAAATACATACATACATACCTATGTACATACCTATGTACAAAGATGCAAATATGGATCTTTTTCCAAAGATGCTCTTTTTGGGGTTCACGGCGTCCTCAAAACATATATTTCCAATTAAATCTCGTATGAATCTTTTTAACAGAACACAATATTTCTTCTGGTTATCATAAACAAGGTATAGTTTAATTATTTTTGCTATTTTGGGGGAAGAATATTAAATTAAATGTTGACTTTACTCCAATACAAATAAATAATAATTCTAAAAAGCAGGCTAGCGAAACCTTTGCCTAATTCTTTCTATGCACATTTAAATTTTAGTATTTTATTAACAAATATTCCTAGACAGTAAGCTAACCCGCAAAAGGCCCAAGTATAAAACTGTAATAAAAATTTTGAATATTCCAAAAACAAAGAAAAATTTATGCCTCTAGCTTTATTAGTTAAAAAATATATATTGATGTTCTACATTCACATAACTTTCTCTTCCCTCAATCATTTATTTTTATATATACAAACAATACAATGTACAAACTATTCTTGCCGAAATTATTTGTCTATCTTCTTCAAGTTAACTGGCCTAAACGTTTTCATAAATAGTTTCATTACACATTTCGTTATGGTTAAAATAGGAACAGCGATTGTCAAATGTTTAAGCTGTTCGCTACACACTGTCTTCTTTCCATGCATCGCGAGAGACAGCTGATCAGCCACATAAATTTAAAACTCTGACACAACATTGAACAATTTAAACCAATAATAACGAATATCTTGGAAATGACTGATGCAGAAAAAAAATTACGTGTCTTAAGGCATTTGCAATTGTTATGTAGAACGTTTTCGTCAGTCCCTTATGGTTCACCCGTTATATAAAATTATGCAAAATTCCTTCCGAAAGAAGAAGACTTTTCAGGCTATGCCCAGAAATTTCAAATATACTATGTGGATTGTATTTGTCATGTTAATACCTTAAATGTATATTTTTAATCACAATCGTTACTGCTATTTTTGAGAAAATAAATTTCGAAAAATGAATTATGGCTGAGAGCAATTTCTTGAAAATCTCGGGTCGTATCTTTGAATGGCGCTGAACTTAAATACCTTCGGGAGCAGCTGAATATCGAAAGGACTGATGCCATAAAAAACTTATTTGGAATAAATTGTGTGTTTTAAAGAGATCTGCATTTTTGTGTAGTACGTTTTCGTCTGTCGCTTAACATTTAACAGTTATACAAGATTGTACAAAATTTCTTACGAATGAATGGACTTCACAGGCTATTCCCACAAAATCCAAGATATACATTTCATTTGTGGTGTAAGTATGTTTAATATATGGTATTTTGATCAAAATCGTTAGCGCCATTTTTCAGAAAATAAAAATTTTCGAAAAAAGTTCCATGTAAAGAGTAGTTTAGGGTGGGGGGATTTTCTTGAAAATCTTCGTATCGTATTCTCTGAAGATACTGAACTTAAATACCAAGTTTGGTACTTATCCGACTCTTCCTTGTCTTCACAGACACACAGATACTGACACACAGACACACGCACGGATATTTTTCTAAAAATGCTTTTTTTGGATTCAGGGTACCTCAAAACATGTATTTCCGGTGAAATCTCCGCCTGCAAGGTACATGGTGGGGAAAGTAAAATTCCTATATTGCTGCATACACCTTAAATACCAGAAATTACCATAAATATTATGTACCGAGAAAGTTGGTGAAACATGCTAGGAGTTACCAGGCACAATTACCAAGCTGATTGCACCTTACAACCCAAGAAAGTTGATGTTCCGCTTCATCGCCCAAAGAGCTAAATTTAAACATTTTTGGCTTGCATATTTTGAAGGTGATGGAACTGTTTACAGTTAGAACAAACTATTTTCATAGTATATTACATTAACCTAAATTCATTCGGTGAAAGTTATTGACGCCCACTGAAAAAGTTGTTTATGCAGAACATTCAGGTGTCTCTCTCTTAATGACTAATGAGTTTATGGTAAGCATACATAAATACAGTTGTATGTGAAGGCAAACGTGTGGAATTAAACGTGTTTATATTCCAGACAACTTCCTAGTTCGATAATTATGATTTATAATGTTATTACAATTCGATCACAAGCCGAAGGAAAAATGGAACTGCGTCGAAAAAGGCAATCCTGTCAGACAGTTCAATCATTTTGCATGCTCAGTTCTGTGTTTATTTTATTGTAAAACATTAATTTAATTATAACGCTCATAAATTATACACAGTAGAATGTTCCGGATGCCATGTCATCTGTGGAGTTGTAGTCTTCACTATGAACAGATGTTTAGCTTAGCTGTATATAAAGTTGATTTTATGGAACGCTTTTAGTTTGAAGTTGATATGATACCAATTAAAATAAGACCCATTCCTAATATTTATTCATTGATTTCTCCTAAGAATGTGTATGCTTTTCCATTCGTGATATTCGAAATATTTCATTCCGTCAGTCACCTGTTATTTTGAGTAATTTTATACATTATTTCGTGTATTCACACGGCTTGAAGAACAGAAGGAAAAGTCCTCTTCGTTGGGGTGATCCACGATCCTGAAAAGGAAACTTAAAGACAGCAGCCCCATCGCCTTCCTTACCCTGCGTAGCGCTCGTAACGCAGGCGACATGTTACTGAAAATTTACACAGAATCTCTTAATTTAAAAACATATAGATAAGCAGTGACGCCATACGCCAAAGAAACTAAATATTAAAAACTTTAATAAAATGATTTAAGAGAGAAAACCTCAGTGAAATTACCATATGCTAAGAAGAGATACAAACAGACTGACAAAAATAATTCTATCCCACATGCTAAATGGTGTATAGGAATTGTTATTTTATATCTAATCCTGATGATAGAACGGTCAATTGACTTGATCCTTGTAAATAATGATGATGGTTTCTTAAGTTTAGATTATGTTTAATTGATGTGTACTACCACATCGATACTTTTTGGCTAAATTATCTCTGACTATATAAAATGAAAACCATGACTGACTTTCATCTAATGACATCCTAGTTTGTTACAACGTTACTGAAATAATTTAAATTTAGTAAATACATAAATTATGAAAAAACCGTATAACTTTAGACCTACTTTGAGACTGAGAAATGGCTGTGATTGTTATATATTCATTGTCGTTTCTTATTTTAATAAAACCTCAAAATATACGTGCGTGAATACACCTCTATTCCTCTACATATATTCCATAACTTTACACGAGGGATAGTTTTCTCTTTTTAAATATTAGAGCTCTCTCAGTCTGCAACTACCTCTTTGTTGATAAAGATGTTGACAGACTGTGTGATATAAGTAGCGTAAAACAAACCTTTTTATGCAAAAGAACCCTTAGTAAGAAATGCATTATTGCACTACTAAGCAATGAAACTTCAATGCAAGTTGCTCAGTACAAGAACTTATTAATTATATAGCAAGCATCACAGTAGCTGCAGCATAATGTTATGTGTTGCAACTATTGAACGAAAATTCCTTTACTGGCACGTTTTTCTTAGTGACAGGCGGTCTCTTTTCAGATTTACGGCTGCGCTCCCTTGTTAGACTTTCCGCAGACTGCGGTCCTTTCATGAACAATTAAAATATGAAAGACGCTCCATTACTTGAAAGACTTCTGGTTGAACGTATAGCTATTTAGTCACCAGTCGGAAAAGCAAAACTGGCACATTTATTAGATCTGATTTCGGCTCTGTCTTTAAGTTTATCTCTGGTGTGAAGATAACGTTGCACATCTCCACACCTCTCGCAATGGACTGTTGAATAAACGTATCTCGCTCTTCTCTTGAGTTCGGCGCTAGTTACAACGATCCTCGCTACGAGCTCTACTTTCGTGCTTACCGTTGCCATACGTATCCACAAAAATTATGGATTTTAGGCCTTATTCAATCCATATTTTAAGTGTTTGCAACTAAATATTGCACCTTCATCCGAATACTCATGTGGACGCGCCACGCGAAAGATTTTCCTTTATTTCACAGACCCCTACTACATAAAATTTCAAATTCGCACACGCCGTTTATGAACTGATAGACCGACAGGAAAAACGTCTAGCGTCGCAGCAGCAAGCACACCTAAAATGACAGATTATGATAAAATACAATTTTGAATACAATACAAAAAATATAATTAAACACAATTATATTCACATAATTTCTCTAACTACTGTAGTTTATTTTTATAATAGCTTCTATAAGCTAGCCTTTTGAAAGTCCATTGTTTAATAATTTTAATCGAGATAAACGTTTGCAGAAATAGTTTCATTCCACATTTCGTTGTAGATACAATGAATATAGGATAGTAAATCTTTATAAAGCTGGCTTTGAAATTCTGTACCTTTTGCAAGATATCTTGAAAAACAAAATATGACAGCGCTTCAAAAAATGACAAGCATATTGAAAAATACAAACCAATAACAGCTGATATCTCCGGAATGACTGATACCACAACATTTATTCGAAATAAATTGTATTTTAAACACATCTGCAGTTGTTGGTAAATTTTTGTATCTGTTATGGTTTACTAGTTATGCAAATTCACAGGCTATTCACGGAAAATTTAATATATACATTTTATTAATTATGTAAATCGCTTTAATATGCGGTATTTTAAGCAAAATTGTTAGCGCCCTTTTGAGAAAATAAAAAACATGACGAACATTTTTCCATGTAAAGGATAGTATGGAGCGAAGAGACTCTTTTATCGCATCCTTTGAAAGTGCAACTTAAATACAAAACTATGGTATCCATCCGACGTTTGGTTTTGGAGTTGAGCTGTTTCCACCACACACGCGCTGTCTGAGGTTTTTACTGAAAATGTTGTTTTTAGATTTAGAGAATCTCAAGACAGTATTTGCGGTGATATAGAAGTTTTTGGTCGGATGCAATACTTCCTCTACTTTCTATAAGTAGAAAAAGTAATAATCAAGTTTTTGAAACTACAAAACTAAATCAAATTGTTACAGACTTTAAGAAAACGATTGAAAAACTTTTGCACAAGAGGTGTGAATAGTTTTTGTATGTACAAACCTCCAACACGTGACGTTTCTACACAAGGCACTTGAAGTATGTTATATAACAGGGTATCAGAATGTTGTACACATAGAAGTTGTTACTCTGCTTGTAAAATACACGTAGGTTTTCCCACGAGAAGCGTTGCGGGCACGCATAATTTTCAGGGGAGAGGGCGTTGTCACGCAGGTTGCCTGCATAGTTGGCGAAGGGAAGCTGTTAATACGGGACGACCGTGTCCGGTGTACTCCTCCCCGCTCTCCCCTCTCCTAATCTACATGCCACAAAAACAATAGGGACAACAAGCTCCTGTTGCTGTACAAGGCAAGGCGAGGTATTAATTGATTATAGGTATTGTGGCGAGAAGCATCCAGAATACAGATTAGCAACCAAGAAAACCTCTAGCTCGAATAAATCCCTGACGCCCACTCGGATACATTCTCTTGAAATAGCTTCCTTTCTGTTATTGTTATACCTCAGTGTACCCTCTAAGATACTGAATATGTATTTGAGAGCCATGGAATGATTTAAAAATGGTAATTGAAAAAATTAAAACAACCAGAGAGAGAAATAAATCTAAGAGAAATATTTACAGATGAACGAAGTTTTATGCAAGTTTATAGCCTAAAGAAATGAATTTATTGTTGAGATATACCACAAGTAACGATCAGAGAAAATTACAATGGAAAAGGAAGCTTTTACTCGAATGATCTTATATAAGCCTTAAGCAAAGAGGCAAGAAAGAGATAAGCAAAATGCTTTGCTTCGAGTGTGGCAGTATATAGTGCGGAAACTTTTATGTTGGGATGAAGTGAGGTAAAATTAGATACATTAGTTGAAGCGTGTGGAATGGAGGGAAAAGTAGTTAATGGATCTGTTAGAGTGGGGGAGGGAAGAACAATGTTGAAACTGATCAGAAAGAGCAAAAATAATTGGCTGGAACACAGCAACAAGTTTATTTTCATCCTAAGAGCGTAATGGAAGGATTAGTGAATGAGATGCAAAATTAAAATGAATGATTCATATATGGAGATGAAAATGAGCACACAAACGGAGAAAATGGTTAATTGATTGTATTCCTTAATTTTGAGACAACAGTAGAAAAGAAACACTTTCGTTCCTCAAGTGATTATTAATTTTCAGTAATTTGCACGTTTACAGCTGGATATGTGTGTATAAATTGGGTCAGTATTTCAAATTACCTGTAAAAGTTTTAGGATTTTGAAATAATGTTTTTGAAATACATGTGGGTATGGAGAAATCTAATGTAAATACATCAGATATGGGATTTCCTAGTGACGTAGGCAGAGTGCAATACTCTATTTCAAGTTCGTGTAACTACGCTGAGGGACTGCGTTTTCCTGAATGATAGGATGGTTATGGAGATCCTGCAATTGAGCAAGTCTCCTGGTAATGCGAAAAAGAATTTGAATGCACTAAATTCACTGGTGCCGAGATTATAGCAAATAAGAAATATTTCTGGCATATACTGTAACTCTGTATATAGTTCCATTGAGTATAAAGAAATGTGAATGAATTTGAACATTAGTTTATTTCATGTAAAAATATAAATCAGTATGTTTAAAATCTCTCTATCTATCTATCTATCTATCTATCTATCTATATATACGCATACCCCTATGTGTGCCATACCATCTTGGTTTCAGTGCTAGGTAAATATACTTCTGCTTCTGTGATGGGCACATTGCAGCCTCGACACGTGTTCACAGGGACCTTATACTGGTCAACTGTATCTCTACTTCTACACGTGCCGAGGAGATGGCATTAGGGTGTCGTCCAGTCTACCTCCTTTCATTATCTGTGGATGGATGGCAGAGAATTCACAATTACCATATATTTTCATTTTTAGTATTTTTTAGTTCCATTTATACCCCGCCTTTAACTGCATTGGTCTTTTCGGCGGCCTTTCCTTTGGAACTTATTGCCTATTGGCAATGGTATTAACTTGTGTAACTCTTGTCGTTGGGTTTCTTACACTTTGGTTTTTTAACATTAGATGACGCACACATTCACACTCTCATTCATACTTCCAGACTCTGGGGAGGATATGGAATAATCTTGGCTAGAGAAAAATTCCCACCCAACAGCCGGGAATCGAACCCGTGACCCCTAGCACAACAGGCAGGTGCTCTACCGATTGAGCTACGGGGACAGCCATTTTTACTATTGTTTTAGTCTTAAGGTGGAACTTTGGGTCATGTATTAAATATCCAATCCGATATTTACCTTGGCTACTAGGGAAACCAAGGAAAAAACTCTCAAATTGGTAGGTCTACGGGATTTGAACCCGAGACCTTCCGAACGGGCCACCTGAGCCATCCCACTCGGTTAAAATTATACCTTCTTCTTCTTCTTCTTCACTTCAAGGATTAGGTATTACACTTCTTCCGTCTGCACATTCTTTTTTTATTCCCGTCTCTTTTTCCTGACGGTTTATATTTATTAATTAATAATGGTATTCTTTCTTCACTCATGCGGTTCATGTGCTCTTTCCAACAATGTTTATTTTCTTCAGTTTTATCATATAATTTATAAATATTCAGTTCTTGTCTAATTCTTTTATTTCTTATTAAGTTTAATCTAGTGCATCCTTAGTTCTCCGTAAAAATCTCATTTTCGCCGATTGAATTTTACTTCTGTCCTATTCTTTTATTATCCAAAATTCACTGCCATACATGATCACCGGGACTGCCATGGTCTTTTAGAACTTCAGCTTCGTTTCTTTTCTTGTTAAAATTGTTCCTTAGTTATATTAATATAATAATGTACCTAATAATCTGATTTAGCTCTCTTAATAATTATGCTTACTTGTTTTTATCCTTCATTTAGTTTTTACTTTGCCTAGTAAAGTTTCCTCATAATTAAAACAAATAACAATTAGTATATGTTTGGCCACAAGTAGACACATTGTCCACACTCCCTTCCCCATCTCTTACTCCTTTCAATTTATAATCTCCGTTCTAGCCCACGTAAAGCATTCTCTTCCTACCTTGTCACATTTTCATCTACTCCAAACCAGTTTTAGTTCTCCCGTGTACTGTTAATTTGATTTCTTTCCAAACACCATTCTGTAATGCTTCTCTAACTCTCCATATTTCTCCAAAACCATATTTTTTCTAAAAATTTCTTTAAGCTTATTAAATCAATGTTCTCTTTGATTAATCCTTTTTGATAATTTAAAACATTGATTTTTTTGGATTTGCAATTCTAAATTAATATTCAGTCTCTTACCAACATTTTATCCTTAATACGAACTCTTCCTGATTGGATGAAGCTGTTGCAAGCCCAGCATAAGTTTACAAACCACATCAAGATTTATACAGCCTTCCTCTTAACCTCAAATTTCAACTCTGTTAAACATTTTAGTCTCGACTCTCTCCAACCATGTTGCTTGCATTCCTGGTGTTTTACCTATACTTCCACTAATAGTTTTTAAATTCCAGTCACTCTATTTTGCACATTCCAGCTACCATTACTATTTAATCTTACCCAGAATCAATCTTATTTGCCACTTTACTGCTTTTCCTTACCAATATAATTTTGAAAATGACCTGCTTCTGCCTTGATTTTAACTTCAGTTTTCTTTATTTTATATATATTTACACCTTGAAATACTCATTATTATTTTTTTTAAAAAATCTTTGAATAAGTATTTTATGCTCAAATGTAGGGAAGTATTAAGTGTATAATTTTGAATCGTAACAGTTTGATATGTTACATATACATGTTACTCAAAAGGAAAAGAAACAGAAAGTGGGAATGAGGATGGCTTCAAATTTGCAAAAGATTTCTGTGACGTTCTTGTACTAAAATCTTAAACTTCTCCTCTCTTCCTTAATTTAGTATGCAGTTAATTGGAGTATATGGCAGTACTAGAAAGAAAGAAAAAAAGGACTGCTGTACGTAAAATAAGCTTACTGCCATGTTTACAGTTCATTTCTTCTGGTCAGAGTATAGTGTATTTTCTACCCTCTCTCTCTCTTTTATTTGATGTCGTGCGGTGTTAATTTTCAGCAGAAATGGAAGGAGGCGGTGGAAGGCAAGGGGAAGGTGAAACCATTTTCTCTTCTCTCTTAATTTCATAATTACTCAGTAGCGGGACCTAGGTCTCACCCCCCCCAGCATTATCTGTTCTTTCCCTTTCCGTGCCCTATTTGCACCATTCTAATCCCATCCCTGCTCTTCTTCACTCTCTCTACATTACACATATTTTCATTTATTTTGGTTCCCCCCTTTCCATTCTTTTTTTTTCTTCTCTTTCTACCAGAGGGAATGTAGGAATAGATTTGCAGCCTTTCATGCATGGCCCCATATTTTTTGTCGGTAGACCTCCCCCTTCTATAAGTCATAATTGTGTTTTCGGGATAACTTAAAAATGTTTCACTCCTCCAAGGGCTCCATCGTCGGAATAAAAGCGAACTAAATACGTTTGTGTTGTCCTCCGCGTTGCAGAAATCACAGTTGATAGAGAAGAGACTGGTAAAAACCTATGAACACCTTTTTCAGGGGTTTGCCTCATTAACTGCCTTAATTTTATAGCGATTTCAACCAATCAAAATATTTTGTGGTGCATTCAGGTTACATTCTCTACTAACTGTCGTTTATTTTCATTTCCCTCCTGCAACTATTCTTATAAAGGTTTCATTTTTACTTTTTCTACTACGTATACTAATTAGGGGGAGTATTGTATTCCATTAAAAATTCGATGTCGAGAGATCACCGGAAATGCATATTTTGAGGCACCTGAACCACCCAAAAAATTAAAAAAAGGTCATAACTCAAAAATGAAATTTGGTTAAGCACCAAACTTGGTATTTTAGTTCAGTATCGCCCAATAATGTGACACGAAGATTTTAAAAAAATCCTCCAACTACCTTTACACGGAACATTTTCGAAATTTTTGGCTTTTTAAAAAATGGCTCTAATGCTTTTAATTAAAATACCATATATTAAAATTATTTACATTATAAATGAAACATTTATCTTGAATTTTCTTTGAATAGCTCTTGAGTCCACTTAATTGGAAGGAATGTTTTATAATCTTGTATAGCTGGTAAACGGTAAACGTTAAGCGATAGACGAAAACGTGCTGCACAAAATATGTAGTTCTCTTTAAAACCACAATTTATTGCAAATAAGTATTTTTATGAAATCAGCCATTTCTGAGATATCCATTATTAAATGTTCGAATTGTTCATTTCTTGGTCACTCTTTAAAGTCCTTTTAACATTCAATTCTAGGATTGCATGGAAATAGTATGGAATTTTAAAGCAACGTATAGCGTTCAGCTCTTAAACATTTGACTACCGCTGTGCTCTTTGTATTTATAACTAAACGAGTAATGTAGCTATTTTTGCAAAGTGTTATTTAAATTAAAATGAATATATAGAAAAATAAGCTTTGGTAGGAATACTTTGTATACACTAATAAAGATAGGGGGTAGAGAAAGTCATGTGAATATATCACAGATTTTTGTATCCACCTCAGCTGACTGAGATAAATGTTTGCAGAAATAGTTGTATTACATATTTGGTTGTAGTTACAAGGAGGATAAACGGGGCTGCAGTGATTGTTCAATCTTTAAAAAGCGGGTTGCTATATACTGGCTTTGAAATCCATCACCTTTGCATGTTGTCATGAGAGGTTAAGAAAGCTCTTCCAAAAATATATTATGATAAAGTATTGTGAAGTTTAGATCATAGTAACAAATATCTTTGAAATGATTAAGGCCACAAAAGCTCTTATTATTTGTAATAGATTGTGTGTTTTAACGAGATCAACATTTTTGTACAGTAAGTTTTGTCTGTGTATTGTGGTTTAAAAGCTTAAAAAATTATACAGCATTCATTCAGAACGAGAACTTTGAGAAATCAAATATTAGGAAAATATTTCCTTATAGTTTAGTCTTTGTAATGCATCTTTTAATTAGAGGCCTCAAAACAAGAAATCCCGATATGAATGTTTTTATGAATACAATATTTCCTATATCTATATTTGGTAAATGATGGGGGACAATAAAAACATAAAATTTCAATAATTAGAAGCTGTTAAAGCTGTTTCCGAAGATTAATGATACCCAAATGAAAATCGCTGATAAGAACTTATATGTTACAGGCCTGTAATGGACGCGATAAAAGATTCAGAGCTGTATTATATTAAAAGTTAAACAGTTTTAGTAGGAAAATAAAAATAGACATAAACTGATACAATTCCTTAAATATTTATCGTATTCAAATTTTATAAATAAAAATCTGATGTACTACATTCACTTAACTTTCCCTACCCTCTATCGCTTATTAGTGGCTATGCAAACTATTCTTACTAAAGGTTTTTTCTATCGCGCATTTTAATCCAAATAAACCTTTGCAGAAATGGCTGGCATTACTTATTTGCTTATAGATACAAAGTGAAAACAGTTATAGTCAAATGTTTAAGAACTGGATGCTATACGCTGACCTTAAAATTCATTCTGTTTCAGTGGAATCGCGAGAAACAACTGAATGTTGGACAGGACTTTAAAAGAATGGCTAAGTAGGTCAACAATTCTACCATTAATAAACGAATATCTCGGAGAATGGCTGATGCCACAAAAAGAAATATTTGAAACAAGTTGTACGTTTTAAAGAGATCTACTTTCTTGTGTAGTACGTTTTGGTCTATCGCTTACTGTTTATCACTTATAGAAAATTTTATAAAATTCCCTTCCGAATGAAGAGGACTTCATAAGCCATTCCTACAAAATTCAAGATATTCATTTTATTTGTATATAAGTATACTTATTATATGGTATTTTAATCAAATCGTTAAAAATATTGTTCAGTACATAATAATTTTGAAAAGTGTTCCATGTAAAGGGTAGTCTGGGGAGGGGGTGTTCTTGAAAATCTTTGTGTCGCATCTTGGAAATACTGAAATTAAATACCAGGAGCTTTTCCGACTTTTCTGTTTTGAGCTATGTTGTTCACAGACACACACCACACACACGGAACCTTTTACTAATTTTTGGGGGGTTTTCGCATCTTCAAAAACACGTATTTCCGATGAAATACGTGCCTTCTCTACAACATAGAGAAGTGCACGCAATGCCTTCTCTATGTTGTAGAGGAAAGTATAAAAACTGTTAGAAAAAAATTGCTTATGAAGTTTGTCTCTTTCTTTCTTTCGTTAATTCAATATCAGCTGAAATATTTTGCCTGTATCTCTTTTTTTTGCAGAAAAAATAATACACAATATATTCTATTCTGTAAAGGGATATAAAGTATGTTAGGTACCATTTTTTAGCAACAAACTCGTTAGCATCTGCTGAGATATTTCTCATTCATCTCTCTTTGTCAAGGAAAAAATTAATATAACACAGTGTATCCTTCTTCTGTAATAGGGTTATGAAGTAGTATATATCGTATCAATGGGTACAAACATTCTTGAGCAAATAAATAAACACACTTATACAAATACTACAAAATTTAAAAAGAACAATGCTTTTGGGCTCAGAATATTGCATCATATAAGTTAACATCAGTTATTTATATAAAGCAGTTTATTTCATTACGTTACTTTGCTGGTGCACATAAATATCCTACAGTGCTGCACTGAAGCACAGAGGCGCGCGATCATTCGTTACAGCGAAGCCAGTGAAGGTACAAATTACCAGCAACTAGAACTGAAGACTATTAGTCGGTGTTTTAAACGTTGGTAATGCGCGAAATGGCGTGTTTATTGTTTCAGTGCTGGGTGGGGGTGTTGACGAGGTTGTCTGGTTGGGGTAGAGAAGGGCTCGGGGAGGGGGGTTGAACGTTTCGGGCGACTTATTGAGCACGTCTATTGTTTTTCTGTGCACACGGCAGTGTTATATATTTATTGCCTAGGGATTTTTGCTTTTACCCTGAGCGTTTCCCACATGTTGGCAAGATGAATGGAAAGATTGGTATGCCTGCAAAAGCCTCTCAGAACGCGGCATTGCTATGCCGATGCGGTATTCAAACAATTGAACCTATTTCTATGCGTATTACTCTTGCAACAAAAGACTGGCGCTAATGCACGAGCTGCTCTTGGACTGCTCTGTAAGCATGCTGCCTATATTATAATATGTTCTATTGGAAGAACTTCAAATCCTCTTTTGGAATTCCGCCTTTGAAACACGTACCTTTTCGGCAATGTAACTATTCGTATGTTCAATTAACAGGTAATGAACATAGTTGGGAGTAGAAATGATTGGCTGGACAAGCGCCATTATTGTGCATTTAAAACGTTTATGCTAGCCACAATCAAAGGTACAAAGTTTGCGAACGTTTGTGTGATCTTCGTCGCCAAAAAAAGGCAGAATATAGTACGCCTCGAACCGCGCACCTCATTTCGACGGAATGTGCTATGCTGTAGGCCTGTGGAGATAGAGATGGGAATTATAAACGGAGGAGGATTTCAGTGCTGCGGCCAAGGATAGGTCTGTAGCAACCTAATAAACCTCCGAGAAGAATGGATAAGTTCAGATGGCGGCTGGTGTAGTGCAGTGGAGAGCATAACGCTTCCAGATTTAGCACCCTCTCCATCACTTCCATGCACCCTTAACCCACGGACAGGTTTCGACAGAGTTTATATGCCAGGGAAGACACACTTATCCTCTCAAGGCACATCCACTGTATCCCATCCCACTCCACTGTTCACCGCGCTTAACCCTACCATCTTGCAAAATGAAAGGAAGCGAAATGAGGGAGAGAAAAATTCTGGAAAACTGCGAAAAAAAAAAACATAGTCAGGATAAGCGGTACTGCGGAAATAAATCGGGAACCTCTCGAATTCGAGTCCAGACTCTACTACCTGGGCCATTCTAGGTGATAGGGCAGTAATAAAAGCAATAGGGATCCATCAGGGACAATAACTCTCCCTCAAGCTCAGACCATAATTATATCCTGTGTCTTAATTTCATACTAATTTTAAGGCCAATCAGGAGATATACCATAAGAACTTCACAGAATAACAAGTAACATGAGAATTTTAAATCTAAATTACCGACAGAATAAGAATTAGTTGCGGAATCAAACAGCATAATACAAAGTTTCTATCCTCTGGATTAATTATATTTTGAAATATTTTAATTCTAGTATTAATCACCAAATTTCATTCAAATAGATTGGTCATTCAGAGTGAAAATAACTGTTCCCACCTAGTTCCTGCCCCATCATATTCTGTCGCGATGAAAACCATATAAACGGTTGCGTTCTGACTGTCTTGTTTATCGACCACTGAATAGCTACATCTTATTTTGTCGAATACCGTAAGCACAGCGGAGAGGACATTGTTTTAATACACAATAGAACCAAAGGACGTCAAACGGGAGTTCACTGGTCATTTCTGCATAACCTATCGTGCAGCGGTCACTGTCATACCGTTAGCACGTAGAAGCACAATATTGCACGTGGAAATGCAAAAACGCGATCTTTACGTCGTCAATGGCGGTTCCAAACCGCAGCACATAACAGCGACACATTAGGACACAGTCGGAACACTATGTACTGGTTCCCGACATAGTCCACAAGGTATCACACGTTGTTAACCATCCGTACTGCATTGTTAACAGTTGAAAATCCAGAGACTGAACTAAAAAGTAGAATCAGATGTATCGATAACAGAAGAGAATTTATTGAAGAATTGGGCCAAAAATTAAAAGATAAAATTCCCATAAATTTTGAAAATAATCACTATTGGGATAAAATCTTTGTGAATGATGTGACAGTACATAAAGAAGAAGTTGAAAACATTAAGCAACAGTTGCCTTTCAGACTTGGTTGCTTGTCACACGATCAGGATCACCAGTGGGCAATGACTCGGTAATCTGTTCTTTTTATGAGACACATACCTGGTGATTTGCAGGAGCACGGAAGGATACAGGGAAGAAGCAGTCCTTTACCGAATATGGTGATGGGCAATGTTGGGCTCTGCAGGCGGGCATGCAGGCAGGTAGGGAGTTTGAAGAGGTCTTCTGTTGTTGTTGTTGTTATTGTTGCTGTTCCTCTTCTTCCTCAAGGATTGTGTTGTATATAATTCCGAAAAAAACGTCACTGAAATTGCTTCGCTCTTTTTCATACTATATACGGTTGATGCTTCTGCTTATACCACGTTGGCAACTTTCATGTCTGTCAATATAGCTATTATTTGTCTTTTACAAATGTTATAATTGAAATAATCCATCCTGCTATTTGCGTTTATATATATATATATAATTTTTATATGGGCAGTTTATTTTACCACACATTCCCCTACCCTTAAGTACCAAGATTTCATTTTGGGCAAATTTATTCTCAAGGAGAGATAATTCAGTAAAGTTTTGATAATCTGGAGGGAGATACGAGCAGAGTAAGCATAACATTGGTTTTATGCTACTTTGTTTAACCATTTTTCACTGTCCAGTATTTTATCATATTTGGTGTCACTGTAATACAAATTACATTCCGATATGCGATAGTTTAGGTCCAATCATAGTTCATATTTCACGAAAGTTGTACGTGTCAATACACAAACAATTAATTTAGTACGTGCAACAGTATGAGAATACTTCATTGTCCTAGAGGAGACTCGTATATTTTCATGGAGATATCCTTCAGGAGAGGAGGAGCTTGATGAGTTATTGTTGATTTGAAACCACTCCTGTAGCCGTCACTTAAATGCAAATAGTAATTGTAGAGGAATGTAAAGGACAAAATAAAGCATACCCTGCGGGACGGAGGAACATGCTAGAAGTAATCCCCAGTCGAATATCCCAATAAATTTAAACGAGTCGATCCCAGAACCACAGTTCAGATATCGATTTCTTTCGAGATGCTTATCGAAACTTGTAGAAATACGTAACAGAGTGGGGTATAGTGAGTAACATTCTAGGTATTGCGATTGCCTCTTGGTTTAAATTAAAAGATGAGTTCAGGAGTGGTTTAACCGATTTGTCATATCGGTATGATGCAACAACAGTGCCATTAATTTTCCTTCTAGCAGCGCTCCAAATGAAAACAACGGGCATGAACGCATTAGATCTTCCAGCAAAGATTGTTGATTAATCTATCAATAATTAAACATGAACTTATTAGGTGAGAGTGTGAATAAATGGGACATGTCTAGTTTTAGCTACTCTATAAGTAGGTAAGAGAAAAGAAGAATAAATCAATATACATAAAGAGAAGGTATAAAAATCTAAAATCTTACATTCTTATAGCACCTATGTGCTTCTATAGAGATTCATTATCTCAACAAAAATTTTTAGATAGTAAAGAGATAATAATTACGAGACCAATGTGAATTAGGTACTTTCAAATCACTGTGTTCATTTTAACGTTTCACAGTTACGAGAATTCAAGAGTACTTTAATGCAAAAGTTTCTTTGTTTGCTAATAAGTCAATAACAAACTCGCAAGAATCTGTAAATGTAAATAAAATGCATCATGGATGTACTCTTATGAACATTTTAAAGCTTTTTTAAAGTTCTTATGGGTCCAAATAGTATTAAAACTGCTGATAGTATGAACGCAGAATGTTAAAATAGCTTAAATAAATTAGTGATGTAGAATGAAAATATGCCAAAGCCTAATTTTTTAAAATAAATTATTTATATATCAGTACGCAACCAAATTATCTTAAACATTTACGATGCAGTAGTTTGTTTTTATCATACAATAATTGAGAAAAGTATTTCGAAATTATGCAAATTGGCAATAAAAGTAAAAACTGACAGAATCTGAAGTCTACATCATCGACATGGCGCTATTAATGTGATCTATGTGAACTGTTGATTTACAAAATATATAGTTCCTTTTTACACTTTATAGAAACTGCGCTCAATTCAGAGTTTTGCTCACATAACTTCAGGCAGGTAAAATAATCTTTAATATCCCAAAATTCTATAAGAATATTCAGCTGAATGACCTGATATGAAGTACAATGTGGTAAATCCCTTACTGGTAAGACTAAATAAATCACACATTTCTAGCGTTTTCATTCATTAAAAATTAACTTGGGATATTACCCTAACTTGGGACAAACTAACTACTCTTCTCATCAAGATTGGCAGCTTTAATTCATGTATCAGCTTTCTCTGTTACGGGAGCGTGTTCCTCATGTAGGTTATGCTATAAAATATTATAGTCTTATAAACTATATGAAAATTGGAAAGGTAGCATCAGACGAAAAATTCAATGCCATACTCCGAATTTTAAACACGGATCTTCCGGTTACCGTCCGGTTGCTCTAACCAATTGAGCTACCATGGCAACATGTCGGCACCACATTAAATTCTCCAACAAATTTGCATTTTTCCCGGTAAATCAAAATGAGATCTCAAATTAATTTTGAGATGAAATACCCAAGGTGTGGGGTATTTCCTTCCTTGTGTGAAGGAACAATTATTACTATATGGAAGTTATTTTGAACGTATGAACTATTTTAAATGGAATGTTGCAGTGACAAAGGTAACTGCTGTTCACACCGTTTATGTAAATTGTTGCCTAGAATAATTTATTCTTATATCAAAGAATTTTTCTTTTAATTTTTTTCAGCGTGTTTTCTACAGACAGAATGGAGCTATAAATGTTAACACATGCGCACACGCGTAGCACACAGTGTGCATATCTACTACTTAAATGTAATGGTGCTATTGATAATAATAGTACAGCTTTGTGATCAAATATAAAGAATAGGTAAATTATGGAAAAATTGGGTTACAAAAATAGTTGTCTATTAATGTATAACGTAAACCAGCTCATAGTATAAGGAAATAAACGAAAGTTGATCATAATAACATCAAGTCATAATAGATGAATATTCCAGGAAATGCCTTTTGAGTCTTGAAAACTGACTTATGATCCAAATATTCCCCAGCTAACACAGTTCCAAGAAGTTACCGAAGAACTTCCGGAGTACTGAAACTCGGCTTTCTGCGGTTAGAGCTCGCTCCAGTATAGTTATCTCTAGG
Organism: Deroplatys truncata; assembly: GCA_030765065.1. Taxonomy (NCBI): domain Eukaryota; kingdom Metazoa; phylum Arthropoda; class Insecta; order Mantodea; family Mantidae; genus Deroplatys; species Deroplatys truncata. The sequence goes on from CM060980.1 coordinate 101,416,435, forward strand.
AAATGGAGGTTGGAGAATAAGGCTCTCTCCCTCGTTTAAAAATATAACCATTGAACGCATCATGTACTAGAACCAGTCGTGAATTTGTCATAAAAACTAATGAAACGACATTTTATTGCAGGAGCAACGGTCACATTATCTGAAGCGTGGGCATCAACGGGGCATATAATCCTGGCCGCTTCCTCCGCCTCCCATATTCTTTTATATCGACTATTACCCGCGTCTCAATACAATTTATTTTACTACCACCAGCGGCACAGCAGGAACCGAGTGCTTCGGACCTGAAAAAAAGTGAAACAGAGGGCCTGGTTTCTCCATCAAAGAAAAGTTGTTTCTCTTTTATGTATAATAGAGGCCAAATTCGGAAACATTACATTATTTCTCACATTTTAAAGACACGTTATGAAGATGATCCTGGCCAACCGAAGATTTTTATGACCAGTAGGCTCTACACGTTGTATTTTTGCTACTTTTCGTGTTTAATAAGTATCTATTAGTACTTTCACTGAAGAGTTCGTGCTTTTTGGAAAACAGGTTTGCAAGCATTCGTATATAACACCAGTAAAGATACAGAGGATATTAAGAAAGTTGTTTAGAACATTTAATTCCGCTGTGCGAGTCAGGGGCGTACGCAGGCAGAGTATTTTGCGAAGGGCGGTGCCTAAAACTGGAAAAGTGAAATACATTGGAGTCAAGTCATACCTTCATTCCGTGTTCACTTTATACAGTCTGGATCACTGAACAGGGAGGGTTTATTGACTAAAGGATTCGATGGGTGAGCATTGCCAACAAACAAATTAAGTATTTGTAGGATCAAAATGCAAACAGAAGCACATCATGACTAAACTCCCCAATCAGGCTCATACTCACAAAGTGTGTTACCACTAGACTGCAGGAAGACTCACTCACTTCGCTAACTACAGGAGGTGCTCTGTAACCATCTAGTACTAACTACTTGTGACTAAACGCGTGCGGATAGTAAATGAGTGGAGCCAACTAACGAATTCAATGACAGCAAAATAACAGACTAATTTTCCTGTTATCCGTCAGTATTTACTACTGTTTTAATGTGCAGGTATAGTATTTTTGTTTAGCTGTTAATAAACAGCTACAATGGGTATACTAAACCTTTAAATATAAAGAGTTACAGACAACAAAAATGACACTGCCCCTCTCCTGCGTGCGCCCCTGATACCACCTCAAGATGGAGATATAGAAGAGAAAGAAAGGAGAATAATTTTTCACAATACATGTTCAAACTATGACGGTTTATTTTACGTAAACGAACAAGTGGAGAGTTACAAACTCTGCAAATAACACACCCCTCAACGTGGCCTTCCTGGAGGTTCTGATTATAACTGTCATCTAGTTCATTTTTTTTCAGTTATTTTTAGGTAACACAAATCTGACAGTCAAAATCATATTTCTGTGATGAATCATTAAGAAACAGTTCAAAACGGAAAATTTTCTGGGCCTCATACTTATAGTATTATTACATTTATTCTATTCTAACCAAAATGTGATATCAAGATTTCATAAAGAAACGTTGGACAAATCTAAAGTTTCATACTTGAGTCAGATACCGTTTTAGCGTGTCGGGCGAAGATTTTCAAGAAAATTCCCCCACTTCAAAATACCCTTTAGATACATTATTCATTACCCTTTCAATACATTATTTATATTGAGAATTCGTATGTGAAATATTTGAAGTCCAAATTAGAAATTAGACTAGGTATATGGCATTTAAAGTTAATATCCCCAAATGGGGAGGTTCTAATGGAACAGCTTTTGCAAAATGTGACAATCATAATGTTTCTCAGAATGATTTGTTGTTATTTGCAAAATGTTAATATAAAATATTTAAGTCTCCACAAAACTTTTTGGTGTACGCAAACAGATTATCACGAGATTATAATGTAATTCCTATCGTATTTTATGCATATGGAATAGGCACAAGTCTGTGTGCTTTTAAAGCTTTGTTTTAATTGTACAGAGAAGGGAAGAAAGGTGGTCTGAGGGTGATAAAGGGGGAAGAGAATCAAAGAGTGGGATACAGAATGATATGGAGGTAGAGTGATGGGAGGAGAGTGAGAGGAGAGAGGGGGAGATAATAATATCTGAATTTAACGCAATAACGCGAGCAGAGCTGCGGGTTTTGCCCGTTTAAAAATAAATTTAAAATGAGAGACAACTTCTCCGCTATTTTGATTTCAGAAATAGTACAGCTGCAAATGGGAACTGGCTATGGAGTGGAAGGCTACGAGTCTAAGGAGTTTAAATACCACACAGAAAAAAGCAATAATCGTCAAGTTCAGTGGCTTCAGTATTAATTATGTAACCAACAATTGACAGCCTCCAGTAAACGCTTCATATGGCTGTAAAATTTACAACCGCTAGCGGAACATACCCAGTGCATCTTATGCTAAACGGCGACTTGTCTCCGACACAGAATAGATTATGCAACATCCAAGGTTGACTGCGACTGAAATTAGGGCAGCTTACTCCAGACTGAAGAAAAAGGCCATTGAATTGTGCGATACTGAATCAAAACAATTGACTATGTCCCCTGCCCCACAATAACAAAACCCGGTGAGCTACAGGGGAGAAGACGAGGGGTGGAACGAGGCGGAAGAATGTCATTAGAAGTAATCGGTTGTTTGAACGTTTCCTCTTTGCGTATGTCATTCGTTCCCCTTCATCCCACTTTTATATCAGAACAGCTGATGTTCAGGGGCAGCATTTCAAGGACGCTTCACCTGGACGATTGCCTGTAGCATTGGTAGTGGGTGACGGTGTCAGAGCTGCACCAGAATCGTCCTTGATGGTCACGAGGATGTCGTAGTCAAGCAACTCCCGATTATCGGTAATATCCTTTCTCTCCTCCGACATTGATGTTAACTGGCAGATACAAATATGTGTGTAAAGGGTGTTTCATAAATAACACATAATACAAATAAAACTAAAATTGACTAACAAATAAGTAATACTCGCTCTTCGGGAATCTTTATATCCCTATGTCCGTGTTCTTTGAATTTCGTTTCTCTTCTACTTACGGGTGCATAAGTTTCATTGAAAAGTTTTGTATACATCTTACTACGTGCAACTTTCTGCCAACAACTTCTATCATCATCAATTTCTCTTAAAACATTTTATTTTAGACTGATGTCACGAATGAAGCATTTTTATCACACTAAATCGTATACACAAGTCAAGAATAAAACTCTTCCCATAGCAACCAAAACATTTGTATGAAACAACTGAAATGCTGCATGCAACTAAATAAAATAACTATCTCTCAAGGGGAAAAAAGGCTAAAAAGGAATATGTTAGCATTTAATTATTTTGTCAGTGACATCACATCTTTTAAAGTAATGACTGAAAGTGTCTTTTTTCTTTTTTTAACATTCCAGTATTGATTTATGCGTTGCTTATGAAACACTCTGTATATAGACAAAATTATCATCGTCCCAGTTAAGGTTCCCCGATAGCTTGGTATAGACGACTTCCTATTTAGAGCAAATGAATGCAATAATATTAAATGTATACAAACAAAAATATATTTAAGAAAAGGAGGATAAAGAATTGTAAAACATCAGCCAATTTGAGAGGTTTGTAATATGTTTTAGAATAAAATGTTTGAGTTGCATTTGCAAATTTGCGTTACGGGTTTAAGGAGCGCATAAATGTTATCTAATGATTTGAACAGCATATAATTACCAAATCATGCACTTAATTTTCGCTTTCCTACAGCTGGAGAAAGTCTAAATGATACAAGATAACAAAATTATTTATTTACAAATGCAAGAATAATGATGATGATAATGATAATAGTAATAAATGCTTCCTATACAATGTGGTAAATGACAGTAACGCTATCATTTTAATTCTGAACTCTTATGACTATAGTTACATTAAAATTGCAATTTTCTGCTCAAAATTCTATAATTTTTTCTTATTAGCTTATACAAGGCATTGAGGCATACATTTTTATTGCTTGGAAGAGCTTCGTAACTCCTTGATCACTAAATGAAGAAATAAAGAGGAACAGAAGAGATTAAACATAACGTTAAAACTATTATTACAGTCGTATGTTAGTAGGAAAGATAGGAAAATTAATTTTTTAACCCGTTAGTAAATATTTCAGAGAATAATTATAATATAGTGAATTAAAATTATTATAACGGCCTGTCCTGTAAGTAAGATTACTTAATTCTTCAAAACATTAGGAAAACTTAGGGATTCGATGTTTTACTTGCGTTTAAATCCTTATAAATTGCATATAGTTACCTACTATTATTCCTAGGAAAATTACTAATAGTATTCTTTAACATGTTTCTGCGTCCCTTAAAAATAGGAAGAAAGAAATGGACTATTTTTAAAGAGTCACGAACTTACTTGAAAGCAATGTTTCTATGACAGAAAGCGAACGAAAGCTAATCGAAAAGTCGCCAACAGATCCCATTTTCTTGTTTATTGGTCGTAAAACCGAATCCCTCGTTCGTTTTGTTGTGCCGCGTTCGGGAGCCAGCTGTAGGTTATTTGAAAATTAAATTTTCCTCCTTAACATGAGACAAACGTTCCGAAATGGAAGCCACAGAGAGACACGTGATTAATAAGTCGTGTTAGCTAACTGGTTGTTCCAAATGTGCCGCCCGTTATGTTAAATGGGATGTCTATCCTGCCAAGAAAGCCTGCGTGAAATGCAATACTTCTCTCCTAGAGCTCTCCTTGAATCCTCAATCTCTTTTGAAAACGCAAAAACATTTACGAAATATAAATTATTATTAATGTACGATATTACTAATGTAAGTAGTTAAGATACTTAAACTCATTTGTTTAACTTGGTTCCTCCAAAAGCGGCGTTGTATAAGCCTGTGCCTAAGGCCTGTTTGACATGAAACTTGCGCTCTCTCTCAGCGAGCGAAGTAGCACCACGGTAACGTGCGTGACTCGCATTCGGGAGATCCCGGGTTCGATTCCCGGTAACCGAGCACTCTGACCCATGTTTCATCATGGTTTCTTTGGGTTCGCAGACGAATGCTAGGATGTTTCCTGTTCTACCACGATGTGCTCTTTGTAGCGGTTTTTCCCGTGGCGTCGTTGCGGGATTATTCAGATTTCTCCTCCGAGTGGGCCTCGCCAGGGATCTGAAGACTTGCTGCTGCGCTCGATCTGGAAACGTTAGGTACCCCGTCCATACTTGCGCCCTCATCATCGGATGTGCTCCCCCTTCGTGTCTCTCCCCTCATCCCCGCCTTCCAGGGGTCACACTAGAAGCAAAAAGCGCTGGTGCATTCTACTTGCGGTGCTCTGCCCCGGTTGCGGGGGCCCCTCCGTTAGTCCGTACCTTTACCTTTGCGCTCTCTCTCTCTCTCTCTCTCTCTCTTCCCTCCCCTTTCTACCTGCGTTTCGGGAAATACAAGAATCATTACATTCTTGTTAGAAACTACAACTGAAACAAATGTCCTACTACATCTAGAAATGCAGGTTTCGTGAATGAGGCCGAGTATCGATGTTGTAATGACTGCAGTGGCGAGTTGTTGAAATACAACTAACGTAAATACTCGCCCTGTATTGTCATTATTAAACTCATAGAGCATTTATTAACTGGAAATGACGTGGCAGAGTAATTAAAAAATGTATCGCTGCCACTTAGTGCATATCTTCCTTTCCGCCTCCTTCCCCCAGTGTAACATACCGAACACAAGTTTAATAATAATCATTATAGATTCGATTATATAGTTTATTCATAAAAATGACACCTTATTAGAACAGTATAAAATAAATAATGGAAAATAAATGAAGAAATACTCCATATTTATTTAAAGCATTACTCAGAAACACTTCAGACAGTATTATTCAGATATTAAACTTCATATGCTTCATAAGATCAATTAGATTTCCTTTAGTAAAGTGTATTTCGTTTCATTGTAAAATCCAACGTAAAGTACTTTATTCTAACATTGGGGAAACACTTTCTTTACTATGCTTTTACTGAATGTATTATATAACAGTGTAACTTAAAGGGCTCCGGGGTAGCGCGGTGATTTCTCTGGCTGTCGTACTGAGGGTCCGGGGTTCCGATTTTAAGTCGGTGCTTCCACGTCTTCACCTCTGATTTGCTCAACGAGGTTCGGAGTCCACGGTAAAAGCTGTAGGTCCTCTCATTCCACCGACATTCTCGTTATCACCCTACCATCGTAGGCAACGGATTCTGCCTGCTAGGTGCTTCCAACTCTAAAATGGGTCTAGTCATTGCATGTTGGAATGAGACCCCCGAAGGTCATAGACAAATGGAGAGCGTTAGAAACCACGACGAAAGTATAAATAAACCATAATTTATTTTCAAAAATTCATTCACTGTCACTGAAACGGAAAGTGAATATGTAAATGTATTCTCACTCCACTGGTGAGTGATTTAGTAAACTGAGGTGTGTATTCAGCCTCAATGTGGACACTTTCTTAAATGCAAACAAAAGTCATATCCAGTATTTCAATAGCTGTCTGATTTTGCAGAAAGTGACCTGAATCTAATTATTTCTAATACAGAAATAATTGTCTATATAGATTACATTAAGGCATTTGACAAAGTAGATCGTGTAGAATTATGGAATACTTTAAGAGAAAAAGGTTACCCGAAACACCTAATAGAAGTCATTGAAGACACACTCAGGAACATCGCAACCTCACCGACGACGCAACCCGCATCAATGGCGACGCCACTGAGCCGGTATATATTAATCAAGGAGTAAGGCAAGGATGTTACCTATCACCTCTACTTTTTAATATTTATATGGATAACTTAATCAATAAGTGGAAATAAAACGTCCCCCCAGAAATTTATTTAAAGCAACATTTAGCTATAAAGACTTTATTTTTTGTCAACGAGCAAGTTATCATTGCCACAACAGAGGATAATCTTCAAAAATCAATATATTCTGGAAACAATGGTAAACAATGTAAGTTAGAAATATCTACAGAGAAAACTAAAATTATGCCTTTTAAAGGCAGTAAAACTCTTAAGATAAAAAATATGCACATAATAAGCTCCTTGGAACAAGTTCCTCACTTTAAATTTATATGCCGTGATATATCCTATGGCTATGGTCACGATATAGATAATAAAATTAAGATACACATTCAAGTATGCTGAAAACGATGCGTAGAATATTACATTATTATAGAAAAGAAACCCAACTACAATTTTATAAAGTTTTGGTGGTGCCTAGTTTAACATATAGCTATGAATCGTGGGTAATAGAAGAAAAATAGACGGCTGAGATAAAACTTCTGAGGGGAGTGAAAGGATGCAGTAAAATGGGACATACGAGAAGAACTCAATATATTTGCGATACAAGACAAAATCAGTGAATATGTGTACAATTGGTACCAACATGTCAATAGAATGGATGATGGCAGAAAACCAAAGTTGACCATCAATTATAGTCCTCGAGGGAAAAGAAGTATAAGACGCCCAAGAATGAGATGGTCAGTTATGCCGGAACAGGCTATTGAACCTAATCATGAAGTAGTAGAAGAAGAAGCCTTCTTCTTCAGAAGCCCGAAATAATCTACATATTAGAATATTTTATGGAACTTATTCAGATTTAAAATAAAATATAAATTAGAGCCGAACTACGACGTAGTCAGAATGAGTATATAACTGCAGAGAATTCATTTCTAAGCACCAGTATTATCTAATATTACCGGGACCATCGGTGGAACATCAGAACTGTTGCGTGCAATATTCTCTCGAAGTTTGCGTTAGATCGTGTATTGTCATGTTTGCGTGTCGATAAGTTCTAATTTTTGAGATCCTGCTGCTTATGGCCTAAAGCTATTGTTTTTCACATTTTCTTAAATCGAGACAATAGCGAGTTTCTGAAAAATATATGAGCACATAATTGGTTTTCAACCCATGTTGGACGTTCGTGATTTTTATTCGTTTTGGGTGTTATTCACCAGTACTGTTCTGTTCACTATCTCCACTAGGCAAAATAGCAAGGAAGGAAACGAGGCCTCGAGTTGAAATGCTAACAATTTGCCTCTAAATTAGTATATGTTACCTTACATTTTCATTTCGATGCGTTTTTAATTTGTATGATTTGGTAAACGGTCTGTTCCAAGAGTGACTGTAATTCTTCTACCATCATTTTATTTATTTTTTCTCGCTCTGTGATGTGGGTTTGACATGAAAATAAGAGCGGATGTACCTGGCCAAGACACCTGGAGCTATAATAACTGGTGTTTTGCAAAAGGCTGGAGTAAAATCATAGCAATTCTATGAGTCCGAAATGACATACCACGCGTTCAAACCTTTACTTATGCATTTAACCCCTTTTCTCGTTTCCGACTTCAAGGGTTGAATCCTCGCTCTAACCTCATCTTTATTCCTGTCTGAACTGTAAGGTTCTGTTTCCCCTTTCCGTTTCCTTAAAACCGTTTCACGAAGGAAGCAGTTCTGTTCTTGCCTTAGGCAGTACAAGTCAGCATTTCATGTAAATGGCTTCTCCAATAAAACCCACGAGTTAGCCACAAATTTGTGTTTTATTTTGAAGAGAGCTTTTGAAATATCATCCATATATCTCCAGGTGTATATCATTACTCGAGGAGCAATATGGTTAAAGAAACGTTCGTGTTCTTCTCTCGAAACGCGATATTTAAGCGGAATAGGTGAGGGTAACGTTATTCGGCGAAATGAGGCGGGCAGGTGCTGAAGAGGATGGTGCTATAACCTATTGGCACTAGCTAATGTGTCTCTCTCAGATCCAAATTCAAATATTCAAAAACAAATACTATCACAATGGGAACTTTCTTGACAGATTTGGAACATTCTTGGAGTTTCCTTGGGAATAATTATGACATACTCCATAAAAATGTTAAAGGTCATATTCTGTTTCTCAGTACTGGATAATATTTGAGTATGTAAACTTCTAGAATTTAGTAAAATATTTGGAAGGCATAAATGAAGGTAGAATAGTTCAGAAAATATTAGAATGTTGTACAAACAAGCTCTTTTAATTAATCACACTCATTTTCCTGTCACACGGGTTGGAGTGGGATGGGTCCGCTTATAGCTCTCCCTTTTATACTTTGACTCTGAAAAACAGACAAAATACTAATGTTATTACCGAGGCCACACCGTTTGTCGCAATATTAATTTTATATATGGGAATTTTCTTTACTCTTGTTTAAGTTAGATAACTATAAGAGACAAAGGAATGCTTGTTATATCACCCCGTGCAGTTCCTTTCCATTCCACAGGGAAAGGGTTTATCTGTGTAGGATTCCACTTCCTAGCGGTCAAGGATCATTAATGCTGCCTCAGCAATGATGAAAAAAGAAGTTTCCGTATATCACATCTTTTTCTTTACTCCTATTTATACCAAGGACTTAAAACGAAATTATATTACACCGTTTGAAACACGACAGTCCTTCATCCAAATAATGGATTGAAGGAACAGCGGTCGCGCGATGGAGGCTGGTTTGTTTTGGCTGTATGTAGGAATAGTATCAGGATGAGGAGTATCGAAGTTATTTCTAAAAGGGCGCTCGTTTATAAGCGATTTATAAATGTTTTCCGAACTTAGAGTGCCTTCTTTTTTTTTTAATTTGTTTTGACAGGAAATTTAGCTAAAAATGACAATATTCTACTATTACTGAGGCTAATATAATAAGAGTTTTTCTTATACAAATTTTTCTCAAAGTTCATTAGTGGAATTATAAATTTCAGTTTCTTAGAATACTAATAAACCACGTTATAGCTACAGAGCAAAGAATATACCATTCTGAATGTATTGCATTACAATTCCCTACTTCAGCTATTATAATGTATGGCGTCTTTAGGTTCAATGTGATGCAAAACAATGGGTAATTTATACCTCTGTCACTAGGCTTTTTCATCCTCTCTCTTTCTCTTAGTTTCCTCGCAAATGCTGCATACTTTCAAGGTTAAATGAGAACCGAGGCATGTAAGTATTTGTAAATGCCCACCAACTTATTGGCTGGTCCTCGTGACTATCTATGGTCGTTAGAGCGTTTGGCTTAGGTGCTCCGTCGCGTGGAGGGCGCGGGATCGAGTCCCACCTCGGGTCTAAGTGTTTGTGTTCATGTAAATGTATACGTGGGTAAAAGTAAAAACAGAAAAAACAATCAGAATCATAGGAAAGTAATCCGGCAAAAAAGGATACCGACAGTCAGGAGGAACAAGCACGGTTACAGATGGGTAGTATAGGTTAGAATAGGAGTAGGACCGCAGGGGCGCTCCCGGAGGGAGGGATGGATGAGGTGAGAGAAGACAGAGGGCGGCCGGACCAGGAGGCATGACAGATAGAGGGCAGGGTCCCTGCCTAATGAATTAGGAGTAATTGCCTTAATTATATCTAGATATTGCTATTGTATTTACCATTAAGATTCTGATTTAACTCCCCGAGGGCATCTGGTGCAGCCGGTTCTCCTCCCTCCTCCTGTGGGGTTACACATCCCCTGAGAGGCCCAGTACATGGAGACCGCACTCTTTCTGGGGGACAAAGGTTTATTCAGAGCATCCTTTTCCTCTGTCATGCACACGTCGAGACCTTCCACCGACACTTACAGCCCTGAAAGAGACCAACCAGATGAAAGTTAAAGTGAAATGAGAATGGAAGTGAAATGAATGGACGGAAAATTCGGGGGATGTAATGATCCTTGCAGCATTCGGGGAAATTCCCGAAAAAAATCGATGGGTCAGGAAAGTAGGCCGCGGGAATCGAACCTACGACCTCTGAATGCAGGCCAAAGATGTTTCTGCCTGAGCTATCCCGCTCGGTTACGGTCAAGTAAATCAAAACTTTGCAAACCATGATATATCGTTTCTTTAATAAAAAAATATGCAGGTGAAAATGAAACAAATACTAACAATGCTTCTCGTGCAAATTAAGAGAGTTAACCGGGTAAATATTCAACAATAATTATGGTAGTTTCCAGTTATTCAGATTGTAAATCGTTTATACAACTTGAGAAAACAAATGACGGAAACACAGAAAAATAAATTATTCCTTAACGGTCAAGAAGCGAGTTGTTGCCAAAGAAAAAGAAGAATTGTACACTTGAAAGCATATTCCCTCATTTTCCTCATTTGGGAAAATTAATTATATAGTATGGAATATTTTAAAAACGGCTATTGACAAAAACTGTGTATTTTAGTATTCTCGACATTTTTCTGAAAACCTTGGCTCCTCTTAAAGGCTGTATAAACAGTGTGTAGGAGAGTTAACAGGATATTTTAGAAAATTCAGGGTATACACTTTATTTTTCATGTGATATTGAATTTGTAACCATTAGAGCCGCTTTTACCATAATTACCATGTAAAGGATAGGATGGTGAAAATTTTGGTGTTGCAGACTTGCACTTTTATAAGTTTGGTATTCTTCCAACTTTTCGTTTTTGAATTACTATCTTCAGATAACAACTTTTTATATAAATGGTTTTAAGGGTTCAGGCTCCTTCGAAACCTGAATTTATGGTGAAATATCGATATAGAATTTTTGGATGGTATGCAATACCTTCTCTGCTTATTATAGGTAAGCGACGGAGAAAATATAATACTACGAAAACAAACATTGATATTTTTAAAATAGTTTATCCATAATTTCAAAAATTCGATCCCTGAATAGATAATGAAAGAATGCTAGAAAAAAAACCAATTTCGGTAAAGAAAATGCCTACCTCTTTGCCTTTGAGTAGTTTTCATGCAAGGGCGAAGAAATGTAGATAGCAATGAAGCAGTTTCAGTGTAAATATTAATATTCACTTGAATTATTGACAATAAACAGTATAAAGTCTGTAACACTTGAGAGAGAAAAAACACATCTTGCATGAAGGTTAACCAGAATTCACTTGGCTCAATTCACGCAACTTTAAATGCAGAAGGGAAACAGATGGCTGCCCAAGTTCCTAGTGGCCTACAAAAGAAACAAAAGAACAGCGAAATGGAGTTCATCATAACAGAAATCTTTCCGCACGAAGGTAAACACAAAATATGTCCGTTTCCATTTTACGCTACCGAACTCCTTATATCTCCATCTGGATTTTTTTAAAGCCCATCTTTTTGTATTTTATTATCGTCATATTTCGTTTCTCTTTCATCCCTCTCTTCTCCATTGTGTTTCAGTTGCAGACTGTTTCTATATGTACTCTGCTGCAGCCGAACTTCCTATTATATTAATTTTGACGATGATTTGATGTGACTCATTGTACAATAGCATCTTAACAAAAGCTTGCGGAGAGGGGTGGTTTTTCACCCTCCTTCTATACCGCCCCTGTGGGGGAAGAAAAAGTGCAGGGGGAGGGATTCTACAAGCCTCGCTGAAAGCACTGCTATCATTCTCCCTCGCATTTTCTGATACATGTTTCAATTTCAAAAGTAAACAAAACAACGTATTAGAAAACGTTACAGTCAGATATTGGGATCAAACATGGCGACCAGTATTTCCGGTTACAATGGGATATTGCTAACAGCAAACATGTGCAATGAAAGAGATAAGAATAGAATATTTAGTCACGTGTTTCTCCCTCTATGCGGCTTAAGCCGTGGATGGAGGAGAGAAAAGGAGAATAGAAAAGGAAAGAGAGACTCTTTTCTGGCAGGTATTGTCATTGCAGCGTCCATTTGAGCTATCAGATTAGATACCACATAGATCTGCTCTGGAAGATTAGGATCACTGTTGCATGTAACATACGTACAAATGGATTTTATTGAGATTGACCAGCTTCTTTTTGTTTCTTCCTTATTCCTTTCTTCCACCTCTTGTTCCTATGTTTCACCATGTCTCCTTTGTTAGTGTTGTTTCGTTCTTTTTCGACTTTAATGAGCCCTACTCCATATGCAGAGGCGGACAAAAGTATTTGTCTTCACTTTATAAAGACTACTAAGCAGTCAAATTAATGGAGATAAAGCTATCTTTTTTAATACACAGAAAGAACAAGCAAGTGCAATTTTTTTGTGTATCCGATCTCATATTTTCATCGACGTATAATTTAAAATGGCGAAGAAATAAATTTCTAAAGTAAAATTTGAGGCGTTGATGAGGGGGTTCCGGAAAAACGTTGCACTTAATTTTAAATTGTAATTTTATGACTTTTAACGAATTAGAGGACAGACAGATTTGGGGAATGTCTTGCAGCCATTCAGGTAAAATGCTTCCGTTTCCCACCTCTTTCACCGCTCACTTTGTTCAAACCAATAAGCACATCCGGGTAGGTGGAATGCAACTGATAAGGGGATTCTGCCAACATTAAATAAAGAAAAACACTATAGGAAACCAAAAGCATTGGCACTTTTTTTGACCGTGCTGTACCATGTCCTTAGGTAATTTGGTAAATATGTAGCCTCAAACATGCGGTCACACTCTTGTGTTCGCTGTTCAGTGAGTAATTATACATTTAATCAGTGAAATTATATAGACGAACTAAGTCACCCTCCTGTATTATGTATATATTTTTTCTCAATTGTGGTTAGATCCTGTGATAATAAAATAACTAATCTAGTATTTTCCTGGAAATGAAGGAAATCGTGGAAAAAGTAAAACTTTCAGATTGGCTGCTAGTGAGACTTGAACCCGTGGCCTATCGAAGGTGATCCGCAGATGCTATCACAATAGCCATTGGCTACTTTCTATGATTTCTTTGACCTCTAAATTTTGTTTGCATTTAAAGAATTGTTTGCACTTAACTGTACTTCTAAGAATGAATTAATAATTCGGTATACTTATTAACGGCAAGACTCACAACCACTCGCATTATTGCGTCAAATGCAGAGACTCCTCTATTTCTCACCTCTCTCATTATCTCTCCCCCTCTCTCCCTGTGTAATTAAATGCCATGTGATATTTTGAAAACCGGTAAAGCAATCTGCTTTGCATAGGATAGTTATAAAAATTAAAAGCGTTTCACCATATACAGATCTATGTGTCCTCCTTTGCTTGTAATGCAATCGAAATCATACTATTTCTTATGGTAACTGTTTGCTGACACATATTGTAACGAAAATTGGTATAACTTCTTAAATATCTTCTGCTCGACGTTTTGTATAAATAACAAAACTTATTAGCGACGTTACGCGTATAAACGTTTTACGTAAATTCCTTCAGAAAAAAGTGAATCATAGTCGAGATATTTGATTATTTTATTTTATATCTATTAGAACCTGCTATGAGGTGAAATTAATTATGATGCCATATAAGCGATATGCAAGTTATTTTATTTTTTAAAAATTTATAATAATTAATTTGGCCATGTTTACTTGTAAACGTTATATTAAATGCCATTTTTGTTTTAAGGTGGATCATTTTACGCGTTTTTAGCAATTATTCACCCCAAATCGACAATTACTATTAAGATCTGGGTACAATTCTGTTATATTTATTATTATTATTATTATTATTATTATTATTATTATTATTATTATTATTATTATTATTATTTGGAATCATTGCTCATCCTGTAAACGACATACGAAGGAACAAAAGCTTGCATCTTATGTACACGAATGTTTGTATCGTCATAGGATAGGCAACTGCTTATTATGTACGTGCCGCAATAAGCTACCAGACAGACGCATAAAACACATTAACTCACTGCATTCCTTGGCGGAGTGTACAGATGTATAAAACAAGCGAGCGAGCGATTCTGGAAAGGGCCAAAAGGCTGCTGGAGAAGGTTGACAGGTTGTGAAGCGCTTGTAATTATGGGTTGTCACCCACACAACGTGAAATGCAGACTCCCTTTCTTCCATTCGGCGGGATGGGCTATTATCTGTATTTCTTGTTTCGACTGGAATCTTCACGGACTTTTCCAACTGCCACAAAAGCTCACGCCCCTACATTACTCTGCAGTTTATTTCATTCCATTTCATTTGGAATCGTGCCTACCGAGAAGACCGGGTCTACTCCGCCCCCTGGCAAATGTATCTCTCAGGGCAAACAATGTTCGGCTCACTTTTAGGTGTGCTTTGATTTTTATCTCTTTCTTACCACGATCTGTACGAGAAACACCGAACAGAATATACATTTTATGCAACGTATTTAAGATTGCAGCGGGAAGTAGGTTGTACGTGCCATATAAGTTTACACACCCCTGAAAATTCTGGTTTCTACGCATTCGTACCTAGCAGGTTCTATGTTTTCCATGCTAAAGCATGCAATTGTATGAACCTTTTTCTATATAAAATTATTTTACATGGATGTATATTATAAATACATTTTATTTATTTGTATTATATATATATATATATTTTAAAGAACTGTTTGGAATTTCTTCCCTCACACAAAATATGTCGCTTAAACTCATTTACAATTATGGCGTA
This sequence comes from Deroplatys truncata, assembly GCA_030765065.1. Lineage (NCBI taxonomy): Eukaryota > Metazoa > Arthropoda > Insecta > Mantodea > Mantidae > Deroplatys > Deroplatys truncata. The sequence continues at coordinate 101,431,779 of CM060980.1, forward strand.
TACAGACTACACTTTCAGGCACATTTTTATTTCATTTGATCTTTTTTGTGTTCAAAATATTCTATAGATTACAAATTTATTCAAAATTTCAATAGAAACTCGGAAGCATTGAAGAAAAGTTTTGTCATATGGTATTGCTAATATAATTATGTTACTATACATATCTGAAATTCCCGTTTGACAATTTAACATTTAGTATTAAAATTTTCTTAAATTTCTCTAGCAGTCAGAAAGACTAGAAATAAAACTATTGCCAGTTTTGTTCTATAAACTCAAATACATGTTTATAAAATTATGTCTGAAGTACTTTAATTGGTCTGTAAGAAAAATATTGTTATTCTTTATAAAAACAAGAATAAAAACTGAACTGTGATGTACATTGTTGAGAATAATTTAATATAAGATATTAAACAGCTTAAGTTAAGAACTGTAGAACATAGGGAATTTCAACAGTGTGTACCATTAAAGAATTGTCTTAACAAGGTTACATCTTCGATCAAACGCGTATGTTCTGGGAAAGTTTGTACTTTTCTCCCAAGTATAATTTTTTCTTTAAAACTGCAATAAATATATAGCTTACTATGTCAGTTAGTCTGACTATAGAACTATATCTTCATTATAACTAGTTTTACTTCCACTAGAAACATGCAAAATATTCAGCAATTGCTGAGGAAACTGGCCAAATGTTTAGAAATGTTCATTTCTGAGCGTGTATGTGTAAAAGGTAACTTAATTGTCCTTGGAGGTTAATTAGAAATAGAATTTAAAGCAGTAAAGATCTTTCTTTTGTATTTATATTTTCTGAAAACTATTTTTGTTCTAGTGATTACAGAAACATAAATAACAACGCCATAAGAAGCTTTTGTAAAAAAAAATAATTTGTGGGTATTATTTAGGACACATCTTATGACATATGAAAACTACAAAACAGAACACCAAAGACAATAAAACTTTAGTTGAACTACAGCCGGATATATTATAAATTTTGCGAAAGAGCACCTTATATATTACAGAATAACAACCTCAAAATATTTTTAAATTTGACAGATACACGTATATTTTTAGTATAATATAAATCATACAGAATTCTCAAAAAATAATTCTCAGAACTCCTTTCACTGCATATAGAGTAGCTTCAGCCAGAATTACATGTTAAACATCGAAACTACTGGATAAATTGCAAAATGGTATTCCGAAATTCATGCTTCATTAATAAATAAAATAAGCCTAGTTTTAGCTATCAACAATATGCCAACTTTCAGGCTAAACACATGATTGCACGCCTCTGATAGAAATTAATCACAGTTCTCCCCTTAGTGTCAGTGGCTATGCGAGATGTGTGTCAGTGATGTATATACCTTTCCGATACTTTAAACCCTAAATTGTAAATCTGAAATACTTGATGTTGGGTTCCTCATATTAAATTGCCTCCTTTGATGCATTAACATCTGCATATTAAAGTTTAATATCAGGTTCCTTCCTAGCTATTTCAAATGTAACATCGTATGCCGAATGTGTGGAGCTTATGAATAAAATCATTTAACAAAAACGCAAACGAGCCCCAGGCTCTATAACTATCTGGGTTAAGGAGTCTTAGGATGAAGTTGTAGGGATAACAAAGCAGTTTAAAAGGAAAATAGATATTTCAAATAATAATCAAACTCTCTTACCGTCAGAAGGAGTCATAATAATTCTGAATCCCGCAAAGAGTTAAAATCAGTGAAAACAGAAGACAAATGCTGTATAATTTTAAGCACACATTAATTCCAACAAGAATAGAGTGATTAAAAAAGAGTTTCAGTTCAAATTAAAATAATTCATAAACTGAATAATAGTTAAATAAAGTAGAAATTCAGCACATGAAAATGAGAAGAAAAGCATTACTCAGAAACTTAAAGATAAGGGACAAAGTTTAAATAAAACATACACACGTTTTGTATACTAAAAGTCGGATGTGTACAAGAAATTAAATTTATTAAAATTAGAGCAGTTTCTATAAAACACGTGATGCAACCATGACTTCAAAAAATTAGTTCTAAATGGAAGAAAAGAATGAATGAAAAAACTTACAGATTAATTTATATTTTAAAAGGATTACTCAAATGTCGTAATTGCTAATAACATTTTACTATACATCTGCTTCGCACTCCCTGCTCTGTTTTTTCGGAAAGTATGCTTTCCCAGCAGTTTCTCTTTGGTGCTAAAGGATGTTAACAAACTCTTGTGTGCACCGTTCCTGCCAGATATTTTGAAGCTTAAATTGAAGCTTTGTGATTTTATTTCCTGGTTGTGGAAATCATACCACGTACTTTGGAGCCTGCAATAAGCACTGTGGACAGTGAATGATATGAATTAATGATGTAGGCGGACCCGGAATCCGTCGGCGCCTGAAGCCACCTGGCGCTCGGCCAGTTGTTACATTTGTCGTTTTCTCTTATGCTGCAAAAGGTGGCACTTCGTTCCTTCTAGCTCTCTGAAGGAGCCGATAAAAATTCAGAACCAATCCTCGAAAAGAAATGCGACTTTCAAATAAGTGACAAATTTAGAATTAAAGTGCTTCGTTGTTTCCCAGCTGTTTCACCCTAAAACCCAAACTACCAGCTGAGCGAAATGCCTCCGTGGCAACGGGTGAGGCTTGCATTCGGGAGATCCCGTGTTCGATTCCCGCCCAGTCTAACATTGGGTTTTTCTTGGCTTTCCCTGGTCGGTATGCCAACGCTGAGGTGGTTTCTCATCTACGACGATTTCCTTTCCATCGTTTTCCTTACATTCCGTTTCCTTCTCATCTTTCGTGGCGTATGGCGGTGCCGGACAGATGACACGGATGCTTGCTTGTTCGACGGGTCATTCACTCTCTAGGCAGCTCCAGCAGTGGGGTGGGTCTTAGAGCCTGGAACTATTGGGGACTTTCGTACATTTGTGGCTGCCTGTCTGCCTGCGACCTGTAGCCTGCTGTGATTCCTTCACTTCATTCCTTCCTCCTGGTGGTAGTAGCCACAATAGATCTATGTAGATCTCAGCGCACGTGGTGTCTCCCTTCGTTGTTCATCTAACTTAACCAACTGCTATATTCAGGTTTACTGGAATACGTTCTGTACTTTAACCTTGACAAAAGTGGCAAATGTAGGTATATTTTTTCTTCGTAAGTTGAAGTAAAAGTTTTGTAAAAGCACATACTTGAGCCCAGTTTACTTAAGTTACTCTTCTTTAGCTAAACAAGTTATCCTCTTAGACATGACTGCAAAATATAATACAAAGTTTCTGAAAACATGTTTAGTTTTACAACCTTACTTTAAAGGGAGTGTAAAATTAATACAAATGGCATCTCTGTAAGTGGATTTTCTACCTCCCTGGATTGTTGATGTGTGGCAGAATTTTTGTTATTGTGCATGTGTTTCTGTCTCTGGAGTGGATAAATCTCTGTTGTCGCAATAGGCACAGTTTTTTTTAAAACATCCCCTTTCTAGAATGTTGAGAAAGTAACATCCCCTCTTCCACTGCCCTTATTTTTGTGTCTTTTCTTCCAATGTACCGATTCAAAAATCCGTTGCTTCGTTGTATGACATTTATTTTACTATTTCATAGATACAAAACTGTAACGATTCTGCCAATAGTTTCACCGTAATGTGTACAGCAAGTGCAATGATGCGTCATCCTTATTTTCTGTTTTGCTTTTTAAGATCCCTTGTTGTACCCAGTTTATGCTACTGTGTTTTACTATTTTCATACCGCTTATTTCCGCAACACACATACATCCATGCCCGTGGCGGGACTCGAACCCGCGATCCTCAGCTTGGCGGAGCGCCGGAGCGACCACGGCTACGAGGGCCGGCTATGTTAGCATATAATATACACAGAATGTTTAATCTGAGTTGCTGATTTCAATTACAAAATGAAGTCGTATAACTCGTTCTCGGATGCAATATGATCCTATAATGGCACTGCAATATTTATGGTCTCATAAAAAATAACTAAATGAATAAATAAAAGTCACACACACACACAAACTATGCACTAGAACCTCCGGGCTCATTCTGCCTTGATACGAGTTTAATCCGCAAGAAAAGAGAGATAACACGCACATGGCTGGCTCCGTAGCACAGTAGAGCAGCTGCCTGCTGTGCGAGAGGTCCCGGGTTCGATTCCCGGCTGGGGGTGGGAATTTTTCTCTAGCCAAGATTATTCCCCATCCTCCCAGAATCTGGAAGTATGAATGAGAGTGTGAATGTGTGTATGATCTAATGGTTAAACTCAAAAAAGTGCAAGAAACCCAACGACAAGAGAATACGAGCTAACACTATTGCCAATAGGCAGTAAGTTCCAAAGGAAAGGCCGTCGATAAGACCAATGTAGTTAAAGATGGGGATAAATGGAACTAGAAACACACACAAGTAAAAGTAAATGCAGGTACAGTTATTGTTATTATTTCTTATTATTCATGAAGTCAATGGATACGCTATTATATAACTTAATCGCCACGAACGTATTATGTATTATTAAAATGTTAGTCATTTTCATAAAGGAAATTTTTTCCCTTTAAACGATACTTTGACATGGAGGATTCCTTGAAAATTCTCGCCTTGCATAGACACTTGAAATTTGGATCTTATATAACTTTCGTTGTTGAGTTATGGCTCGTATAAACACACACAATACATTTCTTTTAATTTATAGGTCCCTAAAGCACGTATTTTCGGTAAAATCTCGATATTGAATTTCGGGCCAAATATATGCTTCCTGCTCTTAGATACCTAAAGGGTAGAGAAAGTAAAAATGACGGGTATTTCCAAAGCGTTATGGCGTAAACCCTTTCTGGAAATCTAATTTAAACTCCAGCGTTTAGACTTCTTCATTACCTGTCCTGAACTGGAGTCTTTCGCTAGGGTTAGTTTTAAACAGTTAACAGTCTACCATTTTCAGTTATTATTGTTTTCTTTTATTGTTCCCGCACTGTCATACTGAATGCAATATATTTCCCCGCTTGTTCTGCCCGCCCCAAACCCAACGCCTCTTTCCCAGACCTTTTCATTCTACTCTTTATTATTTTTTCTTATTTTCTGTTAACCAATTTTCCACTTTATATACAGTCATATAAAAGGCATAAAAACATTTCGAACATTGCTTGCCGAAAAGATTTACAGCCGCAGCGCAATTCCAAACGTCCTTCCCCCTCTTCCTCCCCATCCTGTCTCTGACTCGCACGGACATGTGCACAGGTACAACGAGAAAACGTTTTAATGTTTCATTTCAGTTCATAGTGCTCTTACTCTTCGTATAATCCAGTCTTACCAGCGTTAGTTAATTTTGGAGGATTTATTAATTGCATCTGTATTGCTTCATGCAGTACAAAAGGTTGCTAATTGCGTGTTGAAAATTTAATTAAAATTATCTCGTTTAGGAACGTAATATATAAAACTTCTTCAGTGCGTATCTTATCCACCCTTTTTCACACATACACGCCCAAAAGTAGGAGATACGTCGCCTGGCTATTTTTCTTAACTGCGGAACCGTGCTAAAAGACCATTCACGGAGGTTTTATAAATCGTTCTAGAGTTAAACTATTCATTATTCCACCGCAAGCAACAACTAATTATTCGATGAAGAATTCTTGTTCAGCATTTTAAACGCCTAAACATTATTTCACTTCGTTGATGATATACTTAAACCAAAAGCTATAAAACCAAAATGGACTGGCCACGTAGCTCAGTCGGTACAGCAACTGCATGTTGTACTAGGGGTCTCAGGTTCGATTCCCGGCTGAGGGGGTGAGAATTTTTCTCTAGCCAAGATTATTCATTATCCTCCCCAGAATCTGGTGGTATGAATGTGTGTATCATCCAATGATTAAAGACCAAAGTGTAAGAAACCCAATGACAAGAGTTACACGAGTTAACACCATTGCCAATGGCATTAAGTTCCAAAGGAAAAGCCGCCAATAAGACCAATGCAGTTAAGGGCAGGGTATAAATGGAACTAAAAAAAAAAAACCAAAATATGTCGGAAAATTGTTATATGATAAGGGTAATAAATATACTTTTAGGAGACGAATCTGTCTCTCATTTCTGGAGCCATGATAATGGGAGTTGATGAAAATATCTCCCCAACTAGAGGTATTTACAGGACCACTGAACGTACGGGACTGAGTTTGGCGGCGGAAGTAGTAGCGCTGAACAACAGCTGTTGTTCCTGTTTTGTTGGGGCTAAATGAAAGGGTCATGAAGAAGGAATTACCGTTTTCACTAGAACTCGCTCATGTCTTCCTCCATATTAGGAACTTCCGCGTGTGTCAATTTGCTTTCAAGAAAGTAGGACACATATTTAAATGTTAACGAATGAGACGCAGCCAAGTCCATAATTTCAGATGAGTACGCTAAAGACCTTTGGGTACTTGCTTCATGCATGGTTTTTTTAAAAGTCCCCCAAATTAATGCAATAGTTATTTAAGTATTTCCTATAAAAACCAAGTTCGCTAACGTTTGTTGTTATGGTTTCATGTGACGATCGTAGTCTGAGAATTAGTTTATCGAAATTTACGTTGCTAAATGGGCAAAAGTTAAATAAATGTTTTAAACTGAAATTCTACCAGCAATATCAGAAGGAGTAGAATTTTTTAAAAACTAGAGTAAAGCGTGTATATTGTAAATGAGGATCTATTATTTACTTACATTTATGAAAAGTCGAAAGTACCATTGTCATCTCTTTGGTCAAAATACTCAAATATTGCAATATTTATTTTTAGTCCGTTAAAGCAGCATTTGTAGCGGTTTGTTTTCAGTCCCTAAAGTAACCATTTTGGGAGCGTGTACAAACAAATATTTTATCAGATCTTGTAGATCCAATAGCTAGTAAGATCCTTCAAAAATCGACAAAATATGATTCATATTTAACAAAGTTTTAAAAAATGAAATTTAATAATCTAAAATATTTGTAAATTTGGCAAGGAAGATAGGGAGCAAGCTGTAGGAATCGTTACAGAAAAATTAATCCCATAGGGGAACAAACCCAAACTTTTGGGATAGCCGAATATTTTATCAAATCATTGTTATTTTCTGCGCAAGAAAATCTCCTTTCTTTCATTTCTCTGTGTGTTTTTTTATTTCTTCTTAGTATGTAGTAATATAGAAATTATGCACTCTACTTAAAGAAAATTTTCTATAAATTATTGTTCGGAGAATTATTATAGAAGACAAATAACGCATTAATATCTAAGACATTAATTTATTATCATCCAAAATAGACCAATACACGTGCTATAGACCCCTATAGATTTCGAAGCGGTAAGGTGCACACACGAGCAAAAACTCTTGTCTGTGTGGGGCAGTTTCAATTGACATTGAAATCTACGACATCCTTCCTTCTTCTTGTCAACTTTCCTTCCTGGTTTCAAAACTGTTGAGTATATGTAACTGTTTTAATAAGGCAAATTACACAATCCTATCTCTTTACCCCTATAGGGTCACGCCTCTGAGCTTCGTTGAGGCAAGCCAGACCTATCTTATTTAAACAATAAACTCAGTTGTTTTTCCGACTGATGACATTTGTTCATTTCATTAGTCAGATAAGTACGCGCTTGAATAGATTCAAATGTTAGTTCTCGACATGGAAAATTTATAAAGTTCGGGAACCTGACTGAAATGCTTGTTTGTGACTGTACAAAGAAGTGTAAAAGATTTTATTTTTATAACAGTGATAACAGCAAATTTTGATTTGTGTCTGATATACTTATTTACATTAAACCAAAGAACAAGGACCGTAAATGTTCATTAAATACTTCTTTTAAGTATTATTAGCCCAGTTGATTTAATGCTGTTCAAAGATAGCATTGCATTGGAATATATAAAGATTGAGTTAAGATTTTTCTAGTAACCTCTTCTTATTTCTGCCTGAAAGTAAAACGCTTTATGTTTTTATGTGGGAGATATTTTTCACACGTAATATATTCTTAAGATGCATTAAGAGTGAATATTAGTATTTCTAAGCAATTGGTACAAAATCAACATGTTATGCAAGGGAATTGTGTATCAGATCGTAATTCATCTTTGAAAAAAACTTTCGGAAATTAATCAGTTCTCTACCGCATAGTCCATATGCTATTTATACCCAACTCGTAAATCGTTGCGAAGAGAAATTCTATCACGCTCATTTCAAACTTCGGCATTCCCTGCTTAGCAACTTATTCATGTGCAAAGTTAGCAAAGGTTTCAGAAGCGGAAGGATGATTTTGTCAACAGGCCAACTACTAGCGAGTGTCAAGCTATCTTAACATTTGATATCATGCAATAGGCCGGAACCCTCATTCAGTGCATTGTAAGGGCCGCATTGTATCCCAGCATTGAAATCAGTGGAAAGCGCATCATGTTTCTTTGAAAGCCTTCATGCTTACGTTACACAGTAGAGTTCCCTCCAGGCGATTAATGCTACTTGCCTAAGTTATGAATTGTGCGCAAGAAATATTACAGTTTTAGTAGAAATCCGCTTGTAAGAATGAGTCCCAGGTGATATCAATCCAAATTCTCGATTGAATCCGGTGTCCACAGCACTGAAATTTACGTTTGCTTCCACAGGATAAAGGATATGTAAAGCCTTACGCTGCCAATTCACGTCAACCAAGATTCACCGGGTTGCTTATAAGAGTGAACCTTCATTTTTTCCGATTAATGTTTTACGTTATATTTGCGTTTTAATGTCCACGCGATTTCTGCTTATATCATGCTTCAAATATGTTTAAAATTCACATCTCGAGTTCTTCTTTTATTTACAAAACATTTCGGTTGTTCAGAACATAACATAAATAAAAACACAGCGTTCTACAGTTTTAAGAAAAAAACATTAAACTATAGACATGAAAACACAAGTCATATAAAGAAAAAGAGAAAATGGAAGAATGGTATGCGGAGAGAAGAAGAGAATTATAGCATTCGTGATCTTGTAATCGAAAATCAAATTAAGTTTAAATTGACTTTTCTCGATGAAAGATACGATCAGTTGTTGACAAATTGAATGCAATTAATTTTGTGCCTTTTAATGCAGCAGTACCTATTCTAAATAACGCCCATGTTTAATGCCCTTTTATGTAATTTTGCATAACTATTGGATATTACATCTGCCTTCATTTTAACTTTATCATATATTATAGGAGAGGAATTACTGTATCCTACCAAAACTTCCGTATCGATGTTACATTGGAAATAAAATGTTTTCAGGTCAGCTGAAACGAAAAAGGCATTTTTAGAAAAGTTTCGTATTTGTGTATGGGTGGGTGTGTGTGTGTGTGTGTGTGTGTGTGTGTGTGTGTGTGTGTGTGTGTGTGTGTGTGTGTGTGTGTTGTCTCCCTGCCTGCTGTGAACAAGTAACTCATCTCGAGTAACAACTCAAAAACGAAATGTCGGATAGATACCAAGCTTGGGTTCAGCTTAACTTCAGCATTTTCCAAGGCCGCGAGAGAAAATTTTTTAAAAAGTTCTCTCTCGAACTACCTTTTACTTGGAAAATGTTTCCTTGATTATTTTGTTCCTCAAAAATGTCTGTAGAAATTTTATTTATGTCCAAGAAATTTTCGAAATATGGGAGGGGCCGCCAGGGTAAAGCAGTGGTTCTGTTTCTGGATCTTTACTAAGGGTCCGCGATTCGATTTCCGGCTCTGGGGTGGCGATTTTAAGTCGGCCATATCCACGCCTTCACCTCTGGCTTGCTCATGTGAAGTATCCCCAAGGCCCAACGCGGTTCGGATCTCACGGTAAAAGCCGTAGGTCCTCTCCTTCCAATGATTCCTCATCACCCTACCATCGAAGGCAACAGATTCCACCCACTGTGTGCCTTCACCTCAGAAATGGGTCCAGACATCGCTTGGTGGAATGAGAGATCCCCGAATGTCATATGGAGAGCGTTAAAAATGACGACTTTTCGAAATATTCCCTGTTATATCTTTTAAATCTTCCCAGGATGAATTGCCATGCGCATTTTGTCTTGGCGATTCTTCTTTTTACAGCATGGGTGACTTATTATATACATACAGTTATGGTTTATTCCCCGCAATGTGCAGCAAAAAGTCCACAGTGCTTAATTTGAAATCATTTTTTGTTCAATGCTTATCAGAATGCAGTTTGAATAGAATAGTAACACCTTATATGCATACTATAATATATGTGGGATTGTGTGAAGATCTAATGGCTAGTGAAGTGTGAATCATCAGATTTTCACGAAGTATTTGCTAAAAGAAAACGCCTGGTTTAATCATTTCAATTTTACAAAAAATGAAAGAAAGTAAAACATACCTTTTTACGATACTTCCGAAATATCGTGATATTTACACTTCTGAAGTCGTTTAAATCAGAGAGAACAAATTAAGTGTGGGAGTGAACTAAACGGATATTACTCTGTACGTATCTTACTTTACTCTCCCACGGAACTGTATTAAGAAAAAGCGGTAGACGCTTGAGTGCATGACAGGCGATGACCGTTTCGATACTAACTTAGGGAGGTCGTTCGTGAAGATGTATTTATAGATATAAAGTTTCTAAGAAGAACAACTTTATATCTGGATTGTACTTTCAACAATGACGAGAAAATACGAAGTAATTGTCGTCGTGATCGCAAGACTAATTATGATGTTTTCAATCGAATCTTTCATCACAGTAGGTGCATGTGACTCGATAACTATAGCATGAGTATATCGTACACCTACTTCCGGATGTACTTAGTCTGCCACAACGCCAAAGAAAGTTTTCCAGGTCAAAGCATCTCAAAGCAGGCTATATGCCACTTGCACGAATTTCTAAACAAAGCACGTGGATTCATATTTGTATTACTTCGCTTTGAAAACCACAGGAAAAACTTCCGTCAACTGGCCAGATTTTATTTCTTTGTTTCGCCCAGAATTTATTTCTTTTCCGCTGTGCTCTTCGTCTTTGTAAATTAAGCATTTATATTATATTGTCTACTGTCTAACAGTTTCTTTCTGCCCCGAAACTTGTTCCCATTTTCCGTTCCTGCAATATTATATCTTAGCAAAGAGTTTCTTTTTTCTTTCTTTCTTTTTTGTTGTTATATATTCTTTATTGTCGCTTCAACTATAAAGTCATATCCGAATACAGAATATGATTAAAATGAATACAATATTTTAAACAGTAATAGTACATAAAACATGAAATTCTCTAGATAGGTTGGGCTATGCATTGTTATGCAATAGGAGTTTCTTCTCATCCATTGTCCATCCATTTTGTTTCATCTTTCATCTCTTTGTGAAATACTTTCATTACTTATTTTGTTTGTTCATTTCACATGATTCACTCAGTGTCTCTTTCTCTCCTCTGGCTTTCAGATGCTTTCAATGGTTTTTGCTCACTTCGTTTCAGGGTAAAAGTTTCCCCTCTACACTTCTCTTCCTTGGTTCTTTCTTCAGAAGTCAACAGAAGCCACTTCTAATTCTTCTGCCATTGTTAGAGCACATTTTTCTCCACAATATTTAGAATTATAAAGCATACGTTCTTTGTTTCTCTTCAAGTAACCATGGGTTTCTGTTTGTTGCATTTTTCATCATTCTATACGCCTGATTGCGAGTAAATTGTCATTTATTTCCATGAACTTATTTCTAAGGATCGTTTCCTCTTGTTCTAACTGTAGTAATTGAGAGTGGTATACTTGTAATATTATTTAATTTGTTGAGCCCCACGTTTGGGAGCCAATTTGCGACGGTATTATTATTAATGTTGTTTGTGTATTTGTGTTTACTCCACGTGGTGAAGCCATTTTGTGACGTGATTCTTTGTTAGGTTTGTTAGCTCCATCTGGTGTTAGCAATTTGCGGCAGTATTAGTTTTTGTTTGAAAGAATGCTACTGTTATTTTATTTAATTTTGGTTCACTGTCCTCCGGGTAGCTATGATCTTTTTGGTCGAGCACTTCTCTTTATACAGGTTGTGTAAACGGAAAGGAATCTTTTATCCAAAGATAACACTGATGAAAGAATTTGTTTTACACTTTTTATTGTCGAACACATTCACTATCACCTTTACACATTGATCTTGACACTCGCCAAACTGAAACTGTTATAATAACTTCATTACTGGTCACTTTTAATTCGGTACTTCAGCTTTTTGTATAATTAACTTTACAATACTTTAGATTTTTCATAACTCTGCTACGCGTAACTTGCAAATCGATAGCCGACGTATACTGTACAAATATTTCTGCTGGACTGAAGGCGACGTGTAACGTACAAATGTTTTCGACGAACTGACGGACTGACGTGTAGCATACAAATATCTTCGGTGAACTGACGTGAAGACGACGTGTAATGTACAAAGATTTTTAATGAACTGACGGGGTCTTTCATTTCATTTTCATTTTTATTCAATAAATTTGGCCTGATGCCGGTACATTGGGCCCGGCTTACAGGCATTAATTAACATAGATTATACTTTACATATTTTAAATTTGATGATTTTAGGTTTATACATAAAGATCCATACAGAGGCCAGCGTTCTCTAATCTAGCCCTTTTTATACTCCTACACCCCTATATGCCTAAAGATTATAACTGAGTTGCTATTGGCTAATAAAACGCGCCAACATTAGCGTCTATTTTTATATCCAATGAAAATTATGAATACATATGCTCTAGGGAAAATGTTCCAGCAAATTCTAAAGAAAAACGCGCCAACATTACGTAACTTCCTCGTCTCTTATATGATAAACAGCTCACCCCCACGCTGCATTATTGCACGCTATTATTGTCAGTTTCAGTAAGGCAGTATAAACTTACTTCTCAACAATAATTACAATCAACAAACATCTCAAATCAATGTCACATAATAATGCATATTCATATTATAATCATTCTTTACATTTAAATAATTTATGATACAAATTACTGCATCATAATTCTTATACATTATGTTCATCTTCCACTTATTACCGTTATTTTCTTGTTATGAACACACTTCCACGTAAAATTGTTCAAGTAGATGTTGAACAGTGTGGTTGGAGTCATAAGGGACATGATATGAAATAGGTATGTCACATTTTTCATTTCTTTGTCAATCGTAAACATCATTAAAATTAAAATCCCCAGTGGGTGTTTGTGAACGCGTTCTCACGTATAAACAATTGCATGAGAGCAGCGGTGGCTGAACATGGATGGCGTGTAGCCAGGGGGCTGTCATGGTCTTCGGCAAGATAGTACATCCTCTGAGGCGAGTGGTGGAGGTCGCCCGAGGCCGGCCTGGTCGGCAGCTCTTCAAGAAAACGAGAGAACGGACAAGGTGGGACTCAGCAGGGATGCTTGTTATGGGACTGGCCCCCCGTCGGTTGTAGAGCGCCGGTCCAAAATGGGCGCCGTATATTATCTTCCGAACTAATACTTCGCTCCTCTTTTTGCTTGTGTTTCTCCCATTAGTCGTAACCAAGGGTCTAACCTCTGCGGAAAGGGCCTATTGAAACAAATGTTACCACGGAAAATGAATTATTGGGACTGGGTAATTGCCGAAACCAGTTCAGCTTCTCATGCCGTGATGTGATTCAGAAACTCTATGGCATCAAAGGGTTTCACTGCTGCAAAGACACAGTTTTCTGATGATCTAACTAAAATATATTCTTCTTCTATCTGTCCAGGATTAGGCTCTAGGCCTGTTGCGATTTCACCGATTTTGCCTCGATTTCCCAATGTATCTCTTGCATATTATTTTGTATTTTGTTTTACTATTTTTCTGCAGGTATACGTAAAATGTATTCATCCGTTTGTATGTTTATATTGAGAGACTGTTTCTATAACGAAATTTCATTCCTAGTTCTTCTTCTATAAGCTCATTTCTTATTTGATCGATTCTCGTGCAACTTTTAACATTTCTCAAAATCTTTATTTCTGATGTTTCTTTTTCTTTTTGTGTTCAAAACTCCGACCCATATAATAAAGTACTAATGCCCATAACTTTGTAAAATTGTGTTTGCCTCCCTTTTGTCATCTTTATAACCTTATACCGCATTTCCTTCGTTAAGTATTAATTTTTGTTAATGCATTTTTGTCCTCCCCGTGTGTTTTAGCATTTCCCAAAAGCTGAAATGTGATAGTGGCTCTAATACACGATTATCTAAATATCTACAGGTTTATGACTTAAAAATTCCACCGTTTTAGTTATTTATAGTGCAAGTGGTAAAACAGGTAATGTAAAAAAGAAGAGAATTTATTTGAGACGCACCCAGCCTTCATCGACTATAATAAAGCCTTTAATCGAGTGAACAAGACTATGGCCAAAGTCTTTACAAAGACTTTATATTTTAAATTCAAGTATAAATAAAATTCAAGTATAATAACCTACCATCTATTACATGGTAAGTTGATATGATACTGGAGAATGATAAGTAGTAAACACACTTTCTCGTAACACCCTCAAGCTACTGAAACTTCTCGGCACCCAGTTAAAAGTGTACCTCTTTCTTACCTGCCAGGGACAAATGGTGTAAAGTGCGAGAGAGAGAGAAGCGTGCTAAATCGTGTTTGCTGTTCAGGGACAGGGCCAATCTAAACGTATGCGTAGACACGGGGACGGGCGAGCTGCAGTGACGCGAGAGGGCAGCTTCACTTGATTGATGACGTTAAGTCCCGAATCTCGGCAGTTTAATCAGTCTCCGTCTCATTGCATTCATTTCATTTCGTGTTTTAAACTACACCACCAGATGGGGTGAGGGTGGGGGAATACAGATAAAGCTGGGATTTGCGAGTCCGCCACGTTTTGGATCTCCACATTACCTCTCCCGATGTGGGCTAATTTTGAATGGTCTTCATTTAGGATTTGCAATAAGCATGTTACTTCATAGCGATAGATAAACCAGAATAAATTAGTTACAGTTCATATCTGTTTGGTGAAAAAAATATTTGATTTTTATCTCTAAAATGATCTTGAATCTTTGCATTTTCAAAAAAAATCTTTATATTCCCAGGAAATATTCTTTACATTAAATTATTTTAGTTCCAAAATAGCCTTTTTATTTGACCTAAAATATCTAACTTGCCCCAAAATTATGTTTTTGTCCCTCTCTCTGTGTCTAAAGACCATAGTAGTTTAAATACTTACAGGATCTACACACTAAGAAAAATTGTATTTCATTCACATGTTATTCCCTACTCGCTCTGTACAAACTATTCTTACAAAATATCGTTTATCTACTTCATACAAACACAGATAAATGTTTGCAGAAATGATTTCATTACGTATTTTGTTATAAGTGCAAGGCTGAAGAGTGGAATACTTAAAAACGACTGGCTATATGCTACTCCATACTTTGCACGTCATTATGAGAAACAAATCAATGTAACGTAACGCTTTTCGGAAATGGTTATAGCAACGTAACATTTATTTGACATAATGAGATCTATATTTTTGATGTAATAGGTAGGTAATCGTTTCTTTCTTACTGTTTACTAGTTGAACAAAAGTATACAAAATTCATTCATAATAAAGAGGACTTCACAGGTTGTTCACAGTATATTCAAGATATAGATTTTATTAGTCATCCAAATACTTCAGCGGCGGTTTTTTAATCAAAATCGTTGGCACAATTTTTGAGAAATTCAAGCATAACAAAACCTTTGCAGTTGAGGGTAGTGTTACTTAGTTGGTGGAATTTTTATTAGCGAATCTTTTTCTAAAAATGCTTTGTTTTGGATTCAGGGTACCTCAAAACATGGATTTCTAATTATAAAAGTTTAAAAGTTATATAACGCTCGGCAATTCAGACCTCTATATGACCGACGATAACAGAATGTAGCTACAAACTAATGACTAGAAGATATTGTGAATCGACAGCGGGGCGGAGTGGAACTTTGAGCGTTTGGCCTTTTTACTTTCTCTACTACGTATAGTAAGCAGGGAAGTATTGCAATCCATCCAAAAATTCGATACAGAGATTTCACCGGAAATATATGTTTTGAATAAAAAAAAGCATTTTTAGAAAAAGGTCTGTGTGTGTCTGAACGGTATAACTCAAAAGCTAAAAGTTGGATAAATACCAAACTTGGTATTTGGGTTCAGTATCCCTCAAAGATGCGACACGAATATTTTCAAGAATATCCCTCACCCCACACTACCCTTTACATGGAACATTTTTCGAACATTTCATATATTTAAGATATTTTCATGACAAATGAAATGCATATTCTGAATTTTCTGGGAATATCACCAAAAGCCCTCTTTATTTTGAATGCCTTTTCCATAACTGATAAACCGTAAGAGATAGACAAAAGGTTTCTAAGCAAAAAAATGTAGATCTCGTTAAAAAAACACAATTTATGTCGTATACATAATTTTATCGAGTGAACCATTTCCTAAATATTCCCTGTTATTTATTTTTTTTTTAAATTTTCCATACTTATACTATTTCTCAAATGGGAATTCGTTATTCGTTTTCTTTGTCCTGGACATGCAAAGAGAGCAGAATGCTCCACATAGGAACAGCTCTTAAAAGATTTGACTATCGCTTAAAGCCTACCATATTCCCCTTGCATCTACAAGAAAATTAGCAATAAGATTAACATGAAGCATATGGAGAATAAGCGTTTGTAAAAATAGTTCGTAGAAGAGTAGAAAAGTCATGTGAGTGTAAAACATCAAATATCTTTTTTTTTTTTTAAGCTTGTGTTGAATATAGATGAGATTCCTTATGCCTAAAATCTATTATTTTAAATATTTTTCGACATTTTAGTAAAAATATATATGTGCATAAACTTTCGATTACAGTGGTCATTAAACTGAGTTGAAATTTAGCAAAAATCATTAATACCAGGTGAAGCTAGTGAAACGCCACTGCAGCTGTTTTTTTAATTAGGTGCACTCGAATATACTTTTATCCCTATTTTAAGTACTTTGTATTTAAATATTCACTACTCATATGGAGGAATATTATTTTACGAATCACTATTTTAAGAACGAAAATCGCCCTATCTGAAGTGTTGCCGCGGCAGTAGTAGAAAATAAGGAAAATGGGTTGTAAGCGAGCGAAATGAGAAAGCAGCAAGGTCCATGAGTGGGTAAAGTATGTTGCTACTCTCGTCTCTGGGATACTCAGCTGCACTTTTGTTTGGTTGCCATGACAACCAACTCACGCTGGAACTCCACAAATACCTGGTTCGAGGCTGAGGTGAAGTTAAACTCCTTGATCTTCTGGAGTAGAAATATCTCTTGTAGAGGCTAGTCGGCGGTAACTGACGCTTTTGATATCAGAATGACTTTCCTCTCAATCACCTTTCAAACTACAAGTTCTCGGGATGGGTGCTTCAGTGTCAGTTCAGTTCATGAACGAAAACAATCTGTACATACTGTCGTGTGTATGGTCTTGAAAGTCAGCTAGTGTGATTAAAGCACCAATAATAAGTTTGTCTTAAAACGATTAAACTATTGGCGATTTGCAATTAATCCGAAAAATGACATAGTGTTGTGTATTACAAAAGTATTTTTCACGATGAACTGAAGACGATTAACGATGTGTAATATATATGGAAGGCTTTAGCCAATTCTTAGTGTATCGGCACATAAAGTGGAGAAGAAAGTGTGAAATGTTACATTAGACATTTCAAAAGCTTGTGGCATAGTGAGTACGCAAAAATAACAGGATAGGTGGAGCTTTAACTTAATATACAAGAAATAAGTAAGTTCCATGCCTTGTTTTGTATGAAAAGAGCCTCACGTATTGTTTAGGCCACGAGCAGCCACTGATTAATACCACATGCGTAGCATATTTGAAAAATCTAAACATTTCATATCCCAAATATTTATAATAAATTCTTGTATTATATGCATGTAACTAAGTAAAGCATTCATAAGTATTTACTTTTCTCCTTTAGGAACACACCAACATTTTAAAACCACTGTCATCATTCTTTAAAAGCTTGTTCATAATTATGGTTTAGTGTACAAGGAGTTAAAACTTCGCACAGTATGTTTTCATATTTTCAAAACTGCAGTAAAATTTTGTGTTTTGTTTTAAAAAGTTGTGTAGTTCTAGCATTTTTTGTGATTTTAGTTTTTGAGACAAATATTTGAATACAATATAATAAAAAGTGTGCAATTCTAAATGTCATTTGAAAACGCTACTAAAATCTTTCTATATTTTCATTACTTTTAGGACAATAAAATTCTTTTCTGCTGGATACTGAGAACATCAATAAAGCGTTTTCCACAGCTTAGACTTTTCAAGAAACAGCACCACATTGTTGAAATGTTTATAGCACTCGATAAGAGACACGAACAGTAAGGAATTAAAAGTAAAACCTCCAGGATTCATTATGTACCGAACGCAAGTCCTTTCAACAGGTAACCAACTGAAATATCTCTAGGTCAACTTTAATGAGTGTAACAATTGACCCGTAAACGGAATGCCAACTTGTTTACTCTGTTCTCCAACAGCAAAAAGAATGGAAATGAAAGATGTGCGGGCGTCTGGACTCTAATTTATGTGATAGATTCACGCAGAAAAGTCTGGGAGATGCACTTGCGGGATGCCTATACGGGACTTTGCCAGGCGCCAAGAGCAAGCTATCGTCGCCTTGCAAGACAGATTCGTGACCACCCCATGATTACTACACGCTTTACTGCTTGGTGTTTGTAGAAGCTGCTAGCTTCTCTTTGCCTCCCATTATCTTTACATTCTTTTCTGTTCCCCCTGCCTTTCTTCATTCTTCTTCTCCCTTCGCTCCCAAGTGATAAAACTCGTGGCCCATACATCACAAACGTTCCCACATTAAGCATAGTTTCTACTACGTGAAACTTATCTCGCTGTTAAAGCTAAAAATAAAACAAATAATACTCTTATCTTTCCATTCTATGGTAACAAGCCTAACATACACAGTCAAAATTTTCTGAAAAATCTAGAGATCAGCTACAAACTCTGAAAAGGGATTCCTATTATCTTATTAATTACTAACAGAACTCGCAGTTCTCCATTGTTGCAGAAATACTCCTCTCCTCCCTCAATTTTCTCACTCTGTCTCTCTTTTCCACTCTCCCTCCTACTTTCTCACTCTCCCCCTCCATCGCCCTCACCCTTTGTCTCTTCCCTTGTGCAACTCATATATAACACGATGTTTTAAAAACCGGAATAATAATAATAATAATAATAATAATAATAACAACAACAACGAAATCATAAGTAAAACATTTAACAAAACACAAATCTGCGTTTCTTCCATATGCTTACATTCCTATTGGTATCCTATAGTTTGTGATGAATGGTACATAATAGTAACTAAAAATTAGTTTAGCTTCTTAAATATCCATCCTATCGTATTTTTATAAATAAAATAGCTTGTCAGAAATATTATGGGCATAATACTTCGTCCCGTAACTTTAAAAAATAATGAAATAAACGATATATTTTGATGTTCTTATTTCCACTCCATTTGAACCCCCCTCCCTTAGGCTATCTTCTAAGTTGCACCTAGAGTATGGCATATACAAAGTTTCATTACAGATAATTTGACAATTCTTGTGTGTAAAAATAACTTCACTGTAGGGTGAAGTACACTTACACTTATAATTCTTACACTTAGTAAGAATTATTCATTCAAAGTCGAAAAGTAACACAAAAATTTCTGTTGCAGTTTTATTATTTGTAAATTATTTGTGTCTATGTGACCGAAATGCGAATATCAGGAATGAGCTACTCCCTGTTTTCATGCTCACTAATTATTTTGCCAGAAGTACAAGGAAACAGAAAAAAAGGGAATAAAACCAACATAAGAGAAATCTGATGCTACATAAGCGTGGAAGATACCAAAACAATAACCTTAATAAACAGTTTAGTTACCCTTATATGGAAGGAATATACATAGTTCAATATTCATACTTGAAGGCACTAAATGTGAAGCTAAAACATCAGTTTACTAGCTTACTTAGAGGAAGGATAAAATTTCAAGTTCTTTTATCTTAAGTGTCTTCGTATACAACAGGCGTAATAGTTTGTCAATATAAAGTTCGTAAAGTAATTGTTAAACTTTCATCGTTTCAAACTATTACATTGTGGTTTTTTTTGAAATATTTTCTTACAAGCACTGGAAAATACTATAAAAGAAAAAAATACCACAAGGTATGCATTGCTTCTCTACACTATTCAGTACTTTTTAAGTAGAAAAACAATTCTTGCTTATTATGCAACCCAGTGAGCTATCTTGAAATCTGTGAAATTGGAGCACTTGTTCCAAGCGAAAAACACCAGGATCAAATGTGATGCATAATTTACACTGAATTCCAGCTTGTATTTCCGCCAGGATTATGTTAGAGATACGGGAAAACCAGTTTGACTCTCAGCTAAACTTTGCATTTCGTGTTGCAATGCTTAAATGTGCATATTGTGAAATGCCTGCATGAGTTTGGTATCGTTTGTGCCTTAAAATGTTTTGCATAAAGCATCATAACGTCACCATCATCATCATCATCATCATCAAACATAATTGTATTTGGAATAGCATCGGTAAATTGTGTTGTATATTCCAGGATTTAAAGGCATATAACTTTTATTCTGCAAAGTTTTCTGATGTTTAGATTACAGTAAGTAATAGTCGAATAAATTGCATTACAATCATTTCTCAACAGCTGCTAGGAATTCCTCTCTCGTTAGCGACCTCCTAGTTAATTTTATGATAAATGCCCTATTCGATCCTAGAGTCAACCAATTTAAATATACCGGGTTGCCCAAATGTATCAGTAGCTATTGAATTAGATTATCACCGTGGAGATCATGCCGTTCCTGAATTTAAAGACGTAATGAGTTTGGTTTATTTATCCTTTCTTAACTAACTGCAGTCTAATTGATATTGCCCCTTTAACATAGAAAATACTTTGTGCTTTATCCTGTTTGAATGTCTGTCTATGTTTGCTTACCTGTAGGCATTGCTGGGTCACTTAGTGAGGTTTCTCCAAAGAGGATAGGAAACCCAGGTATTGATTCTGTCTACAAACCTTTTGCTTCTGGTCTAGTACCTGATGTATAGCACTAGGCTACAAACAAATTAATGTGAAAAATTACAAGTTAGCATTTTAGCTTTGTTATAACTTGGACAACTTTTTAAATGGATGAGACTAAACATTGACTATCTTTGCATTATGAATCATACATAGCTAGACTTTTGGATTATCCTGTACACATTAAAGCCGGTGGCAGAGGTGGAGGGTGAAATAAAATAGCTACATGAGCAGGGAGAATATAAGGCAGTGCTAGGGAATCTTGTTGCCTAATTATCCTGCAGAAAACGATAAATCACCGCACGTGGTTCCGCATCACCCGGCCGTCAACGTGGTGATCTGCGACTTGAGAACGAAGGGGACTAATGAACTTGCGCGCTCCCTCCAGCCTCTTTTAGCATTGTCAGCATCCAAACTAAATCTCTGACTTTGATTGACTTCGACTCAAATCGCTACAGACTCTGTGAATCTGCTTATTTCTCCAAATCATAATCGCAACGGCCAACTGCCAGTGAAATGCCTTTGGGGAAACCCAGCTACGTCGAGGATTCTTTGAGCATATTTGAGTTTCATTCGTTAACAAACCAGTTAAGTTTTATTATGGACGTATTGCAAATCCAAAAATCTTATGTGTTACAACACACTTGACTTCCTCTGCTCTTGTTCAAACTATTTTTACAAATGCTTATTCTCCATCTACTTCATGTTAATCGAGATAAACCTTTGCAGAAACTTATTGCTAATTTTCTTGTAGGTGAAAGGGGAATATGCAAATACAGCAGGGAGCCAAATCTTTTAAGAGCTGGTTGCTATGTGGAGCATTCCATTCCTTTGCATGTTCAGGATATATAAAACGAATAACGAATTCCCATTTGAGAAAAAGTATAAGTATTGGAAACTTCAAACAAAAAACAAAGAATATCTCAGAAATGGTTCATCCGACAAAAAAAGCTATATATGACATAAATTGTGTGTTTTAACAAGATTTACATTTTTTGTCTAGTAACATTTTATCTATCTCTTACGATTTACCAGTTATACACAAGTTATTCAAAATGAAGAGGATTTTTTTGGGACATTCACAGAACATTCATGTTATACATTTCATTTGACATGAAGATATCTTAAACATGTATTTTAATCAAAATCGTTAGAGCCATTTTTTAGAAAATAAAAATTTTCGAAAAATGTTCCATATAAAGGATAGTCTGGGGTGGGGATTTTCTTGAAAATCTTCGTGTTGCATCTTTAAAAGATACTGAACCTAAATACCAATTTGTCCGACTTTTCGTTTTTGAGTTATGCTGTTCACAGACACACACACGGACATTCTTCTAAAAATGTTTTTTGTTATTCAGGGGGCCTCAAAACGTGTATTTTCGGTGAAATCTCGATATCGAATTTTTGGATGGAATGCAGTACCTCCCCTAGTTACTATACAGAGAAAGTAAAAAGTAGTCAATCTAACAATTTTATTGCATATAAATCTACAAAGGTTAACCTATAAACTCTGAAAACTTCCCAACCTGCAACAATGTTTTCAAGGAGGTAGATATTCATAACCTCATACTGAAGTGATTTTTAATATTTTTACTCTAGACATTCCTAACGCACGGTTAAAACCCACTCAGATTTAGATTGATTTCACAATTTAAAGTTTTAGGAAAAAACTAAGGTGTAACAATATTATTTTAAAAAGCATATGCTTTACATTCACATCTTCCTCTACCCACTATCGTTTATATTATATAGCTTATAAAATCTATTCTCACGAATACTGTGTCATGTTAGTCGAGATAAATAATGTTCTTACATCATACATTTCGTTTTAGGTTCAAGAGGGAATAGAGAAAACCGAATTGACAGTCAGTTGTGTAAAAGCGAGTGGCTATATTCTGGCCTTGAAATTCCATACTCTTTCTAAGACATCGCAAAACAACTGAATAGCCACCGTACTTTAAAAATTGGCAATGTATTGAAAAATTCAGACCAATAATAACGAATATCCCGGAAATGGTGATGCCATAAAAGAAGTTACTATATGTTATAAATTATCAGTTTTCAAGAGATCTAATTTTATTGAGTTGTTAGTTTTTGTCTATCTGTTAACGGTTTTTATACAAAATTCCCTCCGAATGAAGAGTTCACAGGCTTTCCGAGAAACTTCAAGATATATATTATTTGAGACGTAAATATCTTAAAAATATGTGGCATTTTAATCAAAATCGTTGGAGCCATTTTTGAGAAAATCAAACTTTCGAAAATTTTCCTTGTAAAGGGTAATTTGTGGTGGGGAATTTTCTTGGAAGTCATCATGTCGTATCCTTGGAGAATAATGCACTTAAATACCAAATAGCGACTTTTCGTTTTTGAGTGTGCACAGATACACATACGGACCTATTTCTAAAAATGATTTTTTTAAATTCTGGGGCTCTCAAAACATGTATTTCCTGTGAAATCTTCATATCGAATTTTTGTGTGGAATACAATACCTCCTCTACCTACTAGGTGCAAGGTAGATAAAGTAAAATGTGTGTTAATGCAAATCAAATGCAGCTTTTGTTAAGAATTAATGTTCATTTACAAAAGAGTGAAGAATATAAATGTCAGGATTTAGCGCGATGCGATTTGTTTTGAACAATAAGGTTTTTCAAAATATGATGTGCTGCCTAAACTGGCCCCTCCTAGTACTTTAGTTAGTGGCTTAAGTGTTTTATAACTGCATGTAAAAAAATACCTATAACCTAATTCTTTTCAAAATCAACAATGGTTCTCCTTTATGCATTTTTACTACTTTCCCTTCTTTATAATTTGTTTTAAGCTAATTCTAAATTTTGTCGCTGTCGGTTTCCAATATATTGTTCCATCCCTGAATCAAATTCCTTGAAAAGCACTACTGTGACGTTGTACAGGTAGTGGCCGTGGAACCATAAGTGGATAAGCAACTCCTTCATATGGATACGAAATTGAGCGATTATTGGAAAATCGCTCGCCTAATGGAAGCCAGGAAGTGTTTTGTCAAGGAGATAACATCCGACCATGTTATATTACCAAATAACAGTTTTTGCGCTTCTAACTGTAACAGAATTATCAACAAAGATTTGTTGTAAAGTTTTCTATTTCAGAACGTATTATAGACTCAATATTTAATGGAGCTTCTTTTTTTGTGTTGTAGATCCACCTCGGCTGGAGAAGTCACCGTTGCTGGCAAATGGCTACAACCACCCGCCCACACATCTGAACCACATGCAGTTCATGCAGCTGAATCACCATCCAGCGGCCGCACACACCGCCATTCTCTCCCCTGCGGGGATCCCGCACCACGGCTTGGCCAGGGCTGACGGTTCCATCATCAAAAACCAGGGCATACCAGGCATGGACGCCATCGCCAGGTGAGTTCAACTTATTTGACTTATAGACTCAAGAAATGTAAGATGAGGTGTCTTCAACGTCTCTAGAAAGTGGATCTTGATATAGATACAGGGATGAAATTCCCTGCACTGTACTCGGGGAAAGAACCGTTTTAATGTAACACGTAATAGCTTTGTTGACAGCAATATTGATAAGCTAAATCCTTTATAGAACAATTAATTCTTTCGACTGAACAGTATGTATCTGTAGCACTATATTAGAGTACATATAAAGCAAAATAATAAAATATGTTTCAGTTTATTAAAATGCGTAGCAGTTCTCTGAGAAATATATCCGCTGTATTCTTTTGGCTCAAAGACATTAAAATAAAATGTTAGCTTCTAATTTAAATGTTCATATATTTTTTAAATTAGCCTAAAGAAGTAAAACGAATTCTATCCTTAGTGTTTGCTAGTTCGCGTATTGGAACTCTTATATCATCTACTATTAAACAGACGCCCCTGTTGGTATTAAGTTATTCACCTTGACTTTATCAAATTGCAACACGTTTAGTACATAATTACATAGGTATCAGACTGTAATGGAGTCAAGCCAAAATAGACGTGTTTCATTAGCATAAGGACAGCTTTACACAATAATTTTGACCATATATGTGCTGGGTACTGTTCTCTGTATACTAACTAGTTAAGTTTTTGCTTTTACATGCAACAATTGAGAATAATTACGCTATGCATACGTCATGATTATATTTTATAATTTAAATACATATATGGAACTTGTTGCCAATTTATGCTCTTCAGGAAAAGCTGCTCATGCTTGAAGAAAATTTCAACTTAGTAAAAGCTGCCTAATTGTATACATTAGACCGTCACACTTTATAGCAAAATAAACCATACTTAGAAGGGGAAGAGCTGTTAATGAAGATGCAAATGCTAATGATGTTGATATTCGCTGTGGTGAATAATAACTATTTTTAATTCTGAATTTTTAATTCTTTAAAAAGGTTTCATGTCCGAAAAAACATAAGATTACTTCAAAACTTAGGCTTGTCAGTATTATTTAGTTAGAAGTCTACAGTATGCAGATATTCCCAACTTTGTGTAAAAAGAATTACCAAATTCAAAAGTAAGTCTCAATAACTTCAAAATAAAATATGTAAAACCATAAATGGCAATAAATAAACTTTCCACATCAAACAATGTGTAATAATCATCATTATTGTGATTTCCTTAAACATTTTCACTGAAAACGAAGCTCCCAGTATACTGCTTTATATAGTCATTGATTTAATTCTGTAGACGAACACATAAAGAAATAGCGGTAATATAGAAATACAGTTTTATTGCAATAATTTCTATATTCATGCACTTTTTTGATAATTCTCTATTCTGAGATTTTTTATCTCTTAACTCCATGCTGAATGCTGGAGTTTCAAATTAAAGGGTTTAAATCAAAATGATCGAAACATATACTGATTTCTCATACACAAAAAATGCTGGTAATATGGACCCCACGCATTACGTTCTTAGTTCTTTGATAACAAATGAGGCATATTGCAAAACAAAAGGGCCTTTATAAACAATAACAAATACAATATATTATTTTAAAAATGAAATTTAACACAAACAAAACTATAAGCACAGAATGAAGACGAGAAATTAAAATTATAGTTTAACACACGTTCTGGCTTGTCAATACATTTTCTGTTTTCATCTTGGCTTTTTATTACCCACACCAACAGGTTTCACATCGAAAGAATTATAATTTTGAAATGTAAACAAATTTACATTCAAAGCAAACTCATTTATATACTCTGTCACTTTATATTATAGTTTATGGTGTACAGTTATGTACATGCAATCATGCCGATATAATTCTCAGTGGTTATTGTTGGTAAGGAAATACTAAACAGCGTCTGCCATGCCCAGTCAGCACCCCTTACCTGGCTCTATCGCTCCACTTAATGTTTGTTTCTCTCCGCCCTTTTCCTTCACACCTGAGCCTGAAACCAACTCGTCATAGTTAATACCTGAGTAGCAGACTTTTGACATCAAATCAATGTGAAAAAGACTCATTCAGGGGCTAGAGTGGACCGCTGTTGCGAAGCTGCCTTCGAGCTTCTGAATTGAAATGTTTCCTAATTCCTCCCTTTCGCCGCTCACCTAGGCCTGACCTTTGTTCATAGGCTAATGCGTGTGTGTCGGACTTGAATTCAAATCAACAGGAGATCGGCTCACCCAGGGCTGTTGAGGAACACAAGATGGCGAGTTTTTGCCAACATTAAACTATAGAAAACTAATAGGAACACTATAAGAAACCAGAGCCACAGCATGTTTCCGTGCACTTGACTGTAGATTACAGGTATTATCATTTTGGAACACAATCTATGCTTTAAATACGTGAGCCAGTGTGTCAAAAATCTACGAAGAGAGCCACGAACACCCTTTATGTAACGTTTCTCAGTTAATGAAGCAAATACGTATTTCTGCCTAGAAATCAACACAGCTACTTAAAATAGCCATGCTAGAGTGCATAGAGAGGCGTTCCATGTTGCCTGCAGGGTTCAATAATAATGCAATTTTTGTACCAACTGTAATACAGAACTCAGATATGTTTTTGCCTTGGGAATATAAACTTCAACAATATAAATCGTTTTCACAGCTTGAAGTGGGCTAGCAAGTGTAGGCCAACACAGTTTATTTTGTTGTGTCAGTACTCCACCAGAGGTCTCGTGATTAGCGAAAGGCCGAGCATGTGAGTGTAACCTCTTCACTTTTCTACGGCTTTAATCCGTCCTCTAATCTGCTTACGACAACTCCGAAGAAAGGAGATTTCTTTTGGCCTCCTCATGACAGTAAGTAAAAGTTTTGCTCTCTGCCACCCTTCCTCTTTATCCAATTTCAAGGCTTAGTTTCAACTAGATTCCTTGAGCAGTTATTTTTCTCTCTTTCCGCGTCGCTTACCTTGCTGTTTTATGCTTCGGGTTTCGAAATACTATTGGTTAAGTCAGAGAAAAAGAAGCTCTATAATCTTTACATATACAATGTGGAAGCCTGTGAAATGCTGGCTTTACGTGTAAGGTTTAGGAATTATCATTCAGGGAGAAAACTAGTAAATCGGTTTAAACACAAATTACACGCTAAATTTGCATTTTTGAAGCGCGTGAGCAGGCTACGATTCCTCCGCAACGTAGTAAGAAGTTAGAACTATGTTTGAAGCTCCTTTCTGTACATATTTGTTGATATACTACCAAGAAATACCTACAACAATTTTGCGCTACTTTTATGGTAAGCGACAGAGCTTTGAAATCCCTTAGTCGTTTAGATTTGGAATCACTGAGCTTAACCGACATTCCGGCTGGGGGAAGTGTGGTGGTGACCACATCATCTCCCACCAGTTGGATGACCGAGCACTTCTGCCATATGCATGGTGGCGCGAGGCCCGCGGTCGGGTTGGTGGGCCTTGGCACTTCATTGCCTGTCGTGCTATAGAATTATTATCACTGAGTATAGCTAAGGTTAGAGCGCTCATGTTAATAGCTAAATAAAGTTTTTTTCTTTCTGATTTGTTAAGATAAACGTTAAAAGAATATTTGAGTAGTAATTAGTATTGGTGAAAGATGTATTATTGTTCCTCCATTAATGTTATTTTTAATTATTGTGCAATATGTATCTTAATATGAGGTCGAAGCTTATTAGTAATGTGTTTGTTTCCTAATTATGAGGTAATTTTCAGCAGCGTTACGTTATATTTATCTTCTGGAAATTAAGGTACGTTTTGGTGCTTTAACTTATTAAAAGTTCCATTTTATTTAATCGTTTCAGTTTTATAATATTTATTTAAAGTTTTTCACAAGTCGATTACATCTATAGAGCACGGGTCACTTTAAAGTCCTTCAAACCCCAAATAGTTTAGTCTTACTTCTTGAAGTACTTCAATATACGAGTATATCAACAAGAATCGACTAAGTTAAAAAAAAAGTTTGAGTTGCCAGAAACCATAAATAAAAGCTCAGAAGAGAATACACAGAAGTTCACAAAGCCGAGAATGTGTTCTAAAGGGCGCATTTATTCCAGATTAACTTGCAGGTACATCCCTTTCACCTATAAGCAAAACTCACTTGCCTCTTTTTCATCTTATTATCCGCTCTTAGAGTATCATTCCCTTCGCCTACACACAAAGGTAAAATTACTCTTTTAGATTAACACCTCAATTAGTGTCTGTATGTGATCGATCTCCTCTCTTTACAGAATTAAAATTTTACAGGAAACATGTCTCTAGAACATGTCTTACTATATTTGAAACCAATAGATACTGGCTCCCATTATTTTAATTGCCTATTATTATTCATTTTTGGCAGCTACATGAACTAATGCGTAATAGAAGTTAATACATGTAAGCGGTTATAGTTACTGAATACATGTATATTCCTGTGGCGGATCATAAATTTTCTTCCTTGCAGATGCGCTACGATAATACTGCCTTGGCGAATAGAAAAAAAATTACAAGAACCGACGACTTCCTTATATAGCAGGTAATGCCCTTTCCGATGTTAATGGTCGGTAATATTAAACCGTGTTCTGTTATGAAATTATCTAGAGAAGAGTATGCAAAGTTTTAGCTGACTGTATCTTCCTAAACTACAGGCAAACAGGAATTTGCTGCAGAATTATGAAAATCTGGACACAAGCACCACTAATGGCACTCCTTCAAAGTCTTCAGTAACGAGTTGAGAATTTTGGTTCAGAAAGCACAGTGTAAACCTTCCTAATTTTTCTCTGGGAGGAAAACTTCTTAAAATAATTTCTGCAAAGTTATTAATTGTATAAAAATACTTCCAGTTAAACCAAAGTCAAAGGACACAATTTGTTAGAATTCTAGTTTCATGAAAATTTGTGTAGGTTAGAAAGGCAGAAGGCTTGTGAGTAACATCAATGAAGCAACTATCAGCCAGACAGAAACATATGTCAGGTAGAGAGGTAGAATAAGTAGAGATGTATCATCCACGGTAACGAAAGCAATTTTTAAAACAATGATAAATTTTTCTGTTTTTAACTAAACACCTTTGTATTCGACCACAACCCTTCCAACTGAAGTGGATACAAGACATAATTATACTGACAAGCAGTGTGAGTTATGTTTAACCATCCCAAATTTTCACGAAATGCGTGCCATTTCCTTTACTAGAGCAATAACATATAATAAAATCAACGATTTTCAGTATGAAAGCGAACCGTTGCATTTATTTTTCATTTGCTGCTTGCTACAGAGAATTGCTCCAGTTATGTGAGCACCTGCGTTAATCATATACTCTAAGAAGGGAGTGCTATCATAAATAAGCTTAGGAGACCGCCTGTCGCTAAGGAAAATGTACCAGTAATAATCATCCAACTCGTTGAACATAGATGATTTTCTGAACATTCGCTTCCACGTAAAAGATTAGTGTTAGCCATTGTAGAAGAAAAATAATACATGCTATTTGCTGATGGTATGTTGCTGCTGGGAGAAGAGGAATCGATTATAAGACATGCTGGAACTAGATAATAACAGTAAGTTGTTTAGGAGGTACATAATGTGGAGATACTTTGTTTATTGAATTCAAAGCAAAAAAGATACGCTTGCCTTAAGAGATGAGGCAAAAGTGGACAGCTTCTGGTACTTGAATTGTACCAAAAGCAGTAACTTGTGCTGTTGTCAAGAAGTCAGACAGAGGTTAGTAATGGCAAAGAAAACTTCTAATAGAAAAAGAAGAACCTGTAAACCCTTGAAGAAGTTAACAAAAGTGTGATATTGTATACTGAGAAAACTTGAATGCTGCGATGAAGTGAGATTATGAAGATGAGTAGAGTGTGTGAAATGGGCAGACCAAAGCAATTAAACTGTTTTAGAAAGAATCAAAATGCTGAAAGTAATCAGTAAGAGGAAAATAAATTGATTGGAACACTAGATGTGATAAACCACTGCTAAGAAATGCACTGGAATAAATGGTGAATGAGAAAAGGTCTCGGAGTAGAATGTAAGACTATCATTGGTTACTTAAGCAAACAATGCAAAAAAATGAGCTTTGTGTATAAATAGTATGGAATACCTATGAAGTATTAGTGGGTAGGGATATGCATGTGACTGTTACAGATCCAAATATCTTGAAATGTAGCAATAAAGAGCAGCATATAAGAGTTTAAAAAAGTCTGTGTGGAACCAACCCAATTTTGTATGTGTCAAATTTAGCAGATGTAAAAAATTCAGTGTCCATAATAAATTAACTTCTTTATCTGTTGACTTTTCGTGATGCTTAAGAAACCATCAATGGAAAGAGCAGCATTCTAGTGGATTAATCATTTAGTTTCTTTTCTCACAGTTTCTGACATTTTACATACCAACCCCTTTCATTGCTTCACCCCTTTTCTCTCTTCTCTCGACCCCCCTTCTTTTAACTCATCCCTTTCGCATATAATCCTCCTTATGAAAGATTTGCATTTTAATTAAAAGCAAAGTGATGAAATGATAATCAAGTCGCGCGCAAGAGAAAGGCCTCTTTCACTCTCTCCTTTCTTCCTATGGAGATGGGAGGATGTTTCTTGAACTGCAGGTAGGCGTTGAAAATGCAGCTCTTGTGGTCTCTGAATTGCGCAGATACAGGCAGCTCCCACCCACCCATTATGAACTTGGCGTTTCTATGTATCACAGCTGTTAAATATTAGACTTGGACTGCATGGCGCTTTTAGTAATGGCAAACTTGTATTTACATTCCGGACATCGGACCATAAAGTGTTGACTATATTGAGTAATATCCTCAAATACTAATTCCTAAAAGGTTTCTGATCATTGATAACCGCCCAGAAATTATAGTATTAACGATTTACTATATGGAGCGTTTTCTGTTTCGAAAGAAATGCTTGGGCTTCAATCTGAACAGGAAAAACCGTGAAAATTACATTGAAACTCCTGCAGTGTAATTCAAGTGAAATAAGGTCATATTCAAATAATTATTTTTAGCTGCAAAACTCATGGTGTTGAACTGAAAATTCAGAATACTGCAAACTGCGATACAGATTGATATCCCTGCTTGAAGCGAAGCGGGGCTGTACTGTCGTTTCCTTCTCCTGCATCGCGCCAGATGCGGCCGTCAAGCAGGTAGTCAGGGGTATCCCGTCCAGCCAGGTCAACGAGTATGTATTAATTGCCTGTAGTTTAAAATCTCATTTTAGCAATCGATTTCAGGGCCTTGAAGCTATTTCTGTAAGATAAATTTTATCTATAACTGAAGTTTCAAGGTAAATGTTATTTAAAATCATGGGGTTAATTATTTCCGATGCTTGTGTTCCTTAGTGATCTTTGTTCAGAGTCTTTTGAGACTGTGGAAGGGGTAGATATGGACGTCGCACGGCCGGTAGCTATCACAAAGAGCCGCCACACATAGCGTACCCGGGCACGAGTAACCGGTTTTCTAGCTTCCCCTATTCCTGTTTCAAAAGACTCTGAACAAAGAATATGTCCAGTCTGCCCCATTCTGCACACCTTAAAAACCTTTGTCACAAGGGCGGTATCTCATCCACTATACAGTTATTGTTCATATTCCTTTACGCGCAGTTCAAGCTGCCAGGACTTATCGTGGCGCGCTCAAATTACACCTGAATGTTCTTGACATAAAACGTAGCTTTACAGCCACGAATGAATGCTATTGTTATTATTATTATTATTATTATTATTATTATCTTGCATTTATGTTACGTGCTTGATAACTGTGCTAAATGCTTCTTTAAAAGCATGAAATACACTTGATTTTATATTTAGGAATTGAAATATTTCTGGAAAGGTGAAATCCACGCAAGATTAAATTACAAATGTAGAAATCATACTTTTTAAGTTTATATCTTCCAGGAACTGTAGCTAATGTAAGTTAGTACGAAGCGAAAATAAAGTGTAGGTAATTTAGTAAGTGCATAGTAGTAGTTCAAATATAGCAGAGGAAATGAAGTCGACTGCTGGCCGAGACTGACGGAGTTAGACTCGCGAGTCCCCTGCTGTAAGTTATTGGGAATGTATATTTTCACGTTTTTTGCATTCAGTATAGTGCATATTGTAGCGAAATTAGCTTCCACAGTAAAAACACAACATTAAATAAAAATACGTTATTCTCCCGCTCTCCTTATATGGAAATGTTCTTTATTTTCTTCTATTGGTCTAAAAACCTATCTTGTTCCATTATAGTTATGCTACAGATATCTGTCGTTGGCAAAATATCAACCAAGTTTTCTGCTTTCATTTAATTCATTTTATTTCCTTCAGTTATGGGGATCAGTTACCCTTGCGTTTGCAAGTGAAATATAGGTGCAAGACATGGAAGAATTAGGTATTCGTATTAGATAATACAGATAGAAGAAACAGAATTTACATATTTATTTCTAATGAACGACAATAGATAGTGACACATACGACACATCATTGAATAGAGGAAAGTTCAAAGTTTTAAGCCCCACTTATTAGTTCCATTCAGTGCCTACAGCAGCGCTGTGTTTGTTTACGAGAAAATGGCGACACCACAGGAAAAGTCGTTGCTGCATTATGCAAAGAGTGAATACATTTTTTCGTTGCAGCGTGCATTCGTTGTAAGTTCAACAACGAGTCGCCTCGACATAAAAAATTTACAATTGATACAATAAATTCGTAGAAGATAGTTGTGTATACAAACGGAAAAGCACCGGTCGTCCTCGCATAACAAATAGGGCTCATTTTGAACATATAAAATAAAACTTTGAACTTTTCCCTACTCAGTGATGTATCGCATATGTGGCCATCGATTGTCGTTCATTATAAATATATATGTAAAGTCTGTTCTTTCTTTTTGATTAAGCCTGCATGTGTTTGCTTCACTCCAATTTGAGATTCAATATTGAACCTCCTTCCTTTAATGAAAACGTACGATGAACATATGTATTCATTCTACAAAAAGGCCTCTGCTAATGGTACAAGAGTTCTTATAAAAGAAAGAGGAAATGTAATCATATCCGGGAGATATGCTTAGCGGTAATAATACTCTTGTCGAGCCTGTCTTTAGAGGGATTTAAACTTTTTCTCTTATTTATTCCCTTCGTGACTTATAAAGGAAAACCTCCTCTTTTCCCAATCAGAACTAAAGCCTCAAAAAGACGTTGGTAATAGGATATTGGAAGGAAGATGCACGGCGTTCTTCTTTTGCTGTAAGTGTATCAATAGAACTTCATAACCTGCAGCATATAAGTTGCACAATGATAATGATAATACATTTACATGACACTTTGCTTTCAACAAGTCGTCAAAAGACACAGAATCTGACTGCAGCTCTAAAAGTGTTTTAATTGCACCAAGCAGACGCCTAGGGCATGTTTAACTATATATGTCATAGCCACTTTCTTAAAATAAAAACGTTCCACTTTATGAAGTGGCCAAGAGTGAAAGGAATGAAGCGTCTAGGGTGTTAGACTTAAGGCTAAAATTAATTATTAGTATAAGGATATGTTGTATGCTGCCGTTTCATTTTGAGATTGTCAGTCTGTCTTGACCACTCCATAAAGTGACTGGTTTTTTTTAACGAAAAGTGCTTATGACATGTATATCTTTTTTCAATTTTCAGGTCCGGCATTTGGGAAAATTGCCGTGCCGCATATGAGGACATCGTTAAGCACCTCGAAAGGTAGGAAAAATGATTTTGATAACACGCTCTTCACTGCACAAAACTCTCTTCTCTATGCTTTAGTTTCTTTAGAACTCTTTGTAGATGAGTGCAATTAAGATAAATGACAGATTTTTTCCTTCTTAATGCATCAAAGTCTTTATGCTTATCTTAACCAAGTTTACTTCTGAATATTTGTTAATGCTGTGTTGGCACTATAAGAATATTTTTCACGCTTAAAGAAGTAATATTAGATTTAGGTGACTGTTTTACCTCAGGAGCAAATGGTGTATAAAAAGAGTTAAATAGCATAGGTGTATATGACATAGGGCAAACATTTTTAAATTTGGTGCAGAATACTTATTGCCGTAATAAATTCAGCATGAACACACATTCCTTTAAAAAACGTACATGCCGTAGAAGAAATGAAAGAGAGGGGAAGACAAAGCCTCAGCTTCTGCAGTCCAAGCGTGGACTACGACGTGTTTATCTTACGTAGAGAGTGGATAATTACGTATACTTTAAATGGTACATAGAGCGCCAAAGAAAATCTTCGGCGGATTTTGTATAGTTTTCTGCGGTCTTTTGAGGCGGGTCCTTCACCTTACTTATCGCAGAGTGTGGTGGCTTGATAACACAGCAATAACGGGGAAAAGGGTGGAGGTTGATGGCTTTGCTTTTTCTGGTGTTATTGAAACCAAAACATGTTTATTGTCTCAGAACCAGTCATGCCGTATACTAACGAAATTACTCGTGGACGTATCGTGGTATGTAGGAGGCTGATCGCATTGTTACAGAAATTGCAACGGTAGAGCATAGAAGTGTTTTAATAGTAAATTACTGGATAAAAATATTTTAGGAAAGTGGGGAAGACAGTCTACATACTCGTCAGAAAGTGAGTAGACCGTAAAACATCCGCAGATGATGATATTCGTTCACTAAATGCAAATTACTCTTTTGTTATAATTGACTATTCATGTTTACAAACTAGAGATAAATATGTATATGTATATGGTTTACCGAATATGACATACATATTATGCAATAAAATTGGGTTATATTTTTGTCTATAATCCTGTTATACTCCTGTGATCAGCAATATGTTAGTAAAGGTATACTAACAATTATAGCTTGAATTAGAGGGGAAAACGTGCTGCTTTATTTATTATTTAATTATGTTTGCTTCTATGTACCAACAAGCATTGATATCACTGTGAGAATACAGTTTTGTTTATTTTTTGTTATAAAGTGCTGCCTTGCTATATATTTAATGAATACCATTCAAGCTGTAATTTGTACCCCTTGAAAAACTTCTCACACTGCACATTCTACATTTTGGTAACCTGGGCGTTTATCAAGTTTTCCCCTTAGCTTTTAACCCTTTCAAAGGCGTGTCCTGCACTGGCCGATAAGGTATGGGCTACTAATCACGATAAGAGGTCTGTATGACAAACTGAATGCACTCACTCTACCTCTTTCTCGTTTAGCCAATACGTTCGAGAGCGTAAACATATATTTCGTTTCTACGCCATTTTGGAACCTTTGTTGTGGTTATTGGTGCAACTATTTAGCAGGAGGAGTGGCGCACCCTTGCACCGTGGTGTAAAGCAACCAGTGAAATGGCTTTGCAAGGCCACGTACAACGATAAATAATGTGACTTAAACGCGAGGTGCAGTGAGATTTTCTTTGGCGCTCTTTGTACAACCTCCATTGGTGCGTTCTGGAAGGGATGGACGGCATCACCTGCTTCTGGCGTAACACACGATTTCTTCCATTTTTGCATGCCTGTTTCAAACAAACGTATGATATTACATCAGTAACGTTTTTAAGCACAAATGGCTAGAAAATATTATACAGATTATTAGACTCTGGTTGAGAAAATATAATTATTGTTTATAACTTCTATATTTTGTTAATGTTTGCACCCTTAAAAATACTTTTTCGAGTGATTGAAGTACTTATCCGACCAGGTAGCATGAGTGTAAAGTCGCAGGACTTGTATTAGCTTTCTGTGGCTTCTCATTCAGTACTAACACCTTTGCTTTGAAAAGCAAATCAAGACGCCTACAAAGAAAGGGAAGATAAAAACAGTAAAAAAGAGATTAGTTGCTGTTGTATCGTCGCCTTAATCGTTCTGTGTGTATATAAAAATTTGACGAAACATGGGGAAAATTAATTTTTTCCGTGTTGAAATTAGCGTTTACAAATTAGAATGGTATTATGTTTCATTCCTCTTTCTGTGCATCACTCCTATGAGGATGACATCTATATCTCTTCCAGTAAAGAATTTAATCAGCATAAATTACAAAAATTAAGTAAATTAACTCGGATAAACCCTGCAAATTCATTATTTTGAGGAGTATTTTACAAAATAATAATATGGTATGTATATTTCTGAAGTAAGACATAACATTAGAATATTCTCTTGTGACTATTTAAACTGTTGATCTTCAACACCTACGCTCTACTGTAGTCTAGATTTGACACTCGCACACATTTTACTACCCAGTTCTTTATTTATATCAATTTCTTGGCGTGACTCCCCAGTGAACTCAATCATGTCAACAAAGTATGTGGTCTTCTTGCAAAAACCTTATACAAATTGAGTAAACTAAGACTACCAACGCAAATATCCCTGAAATAAACATAGGAATAGAAAAATAACTTTCACAAACATAAAGCTAGGAGAGGGATGACTCATTAAAGTAGTTAATATGTTGTTACATGCTGGGTAAAGGCCTAAAGGATTGCATGAAAAATCAAATTAATTCTTAGTACCCAGAACGTACATTGAGGGGACGTATACTGACTTGGCTGCGGAGGACCGAAATGTGTTGTGGAGATTAAGAGTAAGGCATGGGTTGTTCACTGTACAAAATTCATTACACAAATATACTCACTCATCCCTAGATTTATTTCCCAACTGTTTGGGGTTCCTACAGTATTAAATATGAAAGGTGAGGAGAGATGTCCACCGATCCAAAAGCCGGCTTGCACGCGCGATCCGCTTCTCTCAGAATCCTAAGTAAGACACACGTCACTCGCGGCTAGCAAAAGCTCCTAGCCAGGAATGACGTCATCCCAGACGAAAACAACAATATGGCTGGTAATGACAATGAAACCCCCAAATTATTAATACGCCACTTCATTCCACGTAAGCAAAATTGATCCTTAACTTAATTATGCTTTTTGAAATGAAAACTCCGGTTTATTTTTGACGTAGTTTATAACATAGAAAATAACATTAAGAATGGCACTTGTTGCATCGCAATAAGTGAATTACATAACAATCGTAACTTGAATGCTATAGATACAACGAAAGAGGTAACCACTGTTTATTTAGTTTCTTATGAATGGAAACCTGTATTATTTAAAGTGAAATTAATAATAGCATAACTAACACAGTTCTTTGTCGCATTGTAATACATCGATCACCTCAAGATTAACTTCTACGACGCAGTTGAACCTTACAATGTGCAACTGATGTGCGTTTCGTTATATCTCGTCAACTTCACGTTACAATTTCTTGGGTTGCAATTGACCTATTGCGATGCAACAAACGCATCCTTTATGTTATTTTCCATGGTGCAAATTGCGTCCAAATAATGCTGCGTTTCTATTTAAAACATGAGTTTATGTTGAAAATCATATTTGCTCAAGTTCTTCAAAGTCCTGTATAATTTACTTTAATGAGTCCCTACCTTCATGGCTGTGAAAGCTGTTTTTAGTTCCTATTTTTGCTTCAGATATGTTTGCGCTGATAGTTTTAGGGGACTCACCCGGTAGTTATCCTCTCCAGCCCAATTTATTTTCGATTGAAACCGATTCTTTTTAAACCAGATGGTATATGCCGGATACTTCTGTACCAGAACTTGCCTTAATCTCGGATTTGTAGCTCAGGCAATGAACGTCACTAACGGGATTTCGGAACCCTGCTGCGGTATCACCAAGTCTGTGGTGAAGGATGGGATGGGTCCACGTAAAATTAACGGTGACTGATATGCCTGAGTGTTATCAGGACTATAGATGAATATGTTTTATTTCTATTTATATTAATACATATTATTTTTGTTCTTTATTTTATTTTTGGGCTAAGACAATATGAAATTTAAAGAAACTTGTATGACAAAGATAGAGCATTATTGAGATTTAACGTTTGCAAGTCAAGCTTTTTATCGAATTTCGAAAAATTACTATATATAGTGATGCCATATGGCAACATTGGGTTGGAAAGGTTTAAGAGCACTCAACACTCGTAAAGAATCCATAGGAACAAGGTCCGGAGATCTTGGTGGCCATTCTGTTGATTCCCTTCGTCCTATTCAGTTATTTGGAACTTCCTCGACCAAAAAATATCTCAAAAGTCACCCACTGTGTACCTACTTTTACCCACCCCTATATTACCGCACTGTTTTCCCCATAAAATGAACGCACCTGAAATGTAACCCTAATCTCGCATAAAGCAAGTGCGATTCTCAATTTTTTGGCTGTGAGAATATGTTATCCGATAAAACCAGTCGCGTTTGCAGAGGGAAGAGTGTCCTTTTCCTAAAAGCTGGCTTAGTTAAGAGATTGTGGTAGAAGAGAGAGAGAGAACGGTCTTTGATGTTGCTGATTCGCATTGCGACAGTGATTTGTCGTGATGTCGCAGCGTGTTACGTCGCCGGAGCGTATAGAGACAGCAACAGTGCTTGGGATTTCCTACACGGCACCTCCCCTTTTTTGGTGGTAGTGGCGCAAGTTGACAAGTCCATAAACCATGTTTCCGACTCGCTAAACATTGCGCTGGCAACGCACGTAACTCATTTTGAGGCCGCGGGGGGAGGGGGGAGGTGGCAGGGGCTAAACGGGGTCCAGCCCGTGATCATCGCAGACCGAAGTAACACTATCCCCCACCTCTTAGGTCGTTACACGGCGAACACTCGGGTCTTCACGCGGTTCAGCGGATGTTGTCGCCATAAATTGATAAATATGCTCTAAGCTCCATATTTTACCTCTGAGAGAGGTATATGGCCATCAGAGCGAACACCTGGAAACGAATTCTAGAGCTGTCATATTCATTTAATTAATCATCCGTACTTCTAGGGGGAAAAAGAAAGAAAAAGGAAAACGTTTATAAGTGTTCGATAGTGCTAAACCTGACATGGAAAATATTAATGCGACGGTGCTGACAAATCTTCTTATCACTACAATATTTTGGGAATCAGTTCTAAAAATCTTATATTCCATTTTTAAATTCTATCTAAATTATTCTTAATTGTGCCATAATTTTAATCAAATTTGAAATGTGTATACAAATTTTTTATGAACGAATTTGGCACATTATTAAATTAATTTTTTGTACTTATGTTTAAAAAATTATGTTTAATTAATTATCACTTTTGCACAGTATCATGTGATGATTTAAACGCCCTTGAATGCGCGGTCTAGTGTCCTGCAACTCTATAAAATACTTTTTCATAGTCTTTATGCACCCAAAAATATTCCAGCAATAGATTTTGTAACCAATAGTTACAATGTTTCTTCAGAAACTAGATGCAATGAATGTTATGATTTTATTTGTAAACTGCTGAAGATATTATATAATTAATTTGACCATTAATGGTGACCTTAGCAATTTTTTTCTGAAATAACCAGTAATCTGAGAATATTACTACATGTAAGTTTTCTTTACTAGTATCAAAATAATGTAGGTACCCGGATTTTTTTCAAAGTTATGATTTTCACATCGTGTAGAAATTCTGGTTAATTAATACCTGTTATAATGTTAATCAAAAGGCTTTTCTTCTGAAAAAAGCTATTAGAGATGTCTACATGAAGTTAACAAACACTCATGGTTATGGTAGAGCAGCACGAGACCGCACATTTTGCAAACGTTTATTGAATATCTACAAGTGCTAAACGCCTAACTGCTCGGAAGGACTTCCCCACCCACTAGCTAAAACGTCGTTGAACACACAGTAAAAGACTATGGAATTAATTGTTCTTTCACACAAGCCGTGTGTTGGACAAGGTTGGAAAGATAAAGCGTCTTTCAACAAGAGTGTCCTATCTTAAACATGTGATAGCTGCCGTTGTTATTGAGTTACAGCAGTCACTTTTTTCATGTGGTTGCAGTTGTTTTTGACAAATAGCCATGTAACGTTACAGCATTCAGCAACGCGTAGAAGTTGTGAAAATGTATTATCAAAAAGGATCATCTGTTCGCCAAACCTTCCGTGTATTGCGTGAAGTTTACGGTGTGCGAGAAAACGATTCGGCGTTTGAGATAAATTTGAAAGAAGTGATTCTGTCAGCGATCAAAGAATGCCTGTACGTAATCGACGTAAGCGCTCCAACGAAAACATAGGCGTCGTTCGTGAGAGTGTACGCGAGAACGGAAACAAATCAATTGCTCATCGAGCGCAAGAATTGGGGCTTTCGCCGACCACAACTTGGAGAATTCTGCATCTGAGCTTGAAGTTTCACGCTTACAAAACGGTGTTTACTCAAGAATTAAAGCACAACTACCATATGGTGCGCGTGTATTTGAGCTATGGAGCAATTGGAAGCTGACCCGGATTTTTGTCGAAAAATCATCTTCAGCGACGAAGCCCACTTTTGGATGGATGGTTGTGTTAACAACAAAATTTCCGCTATTGGAGCAATCACAATCCAATGCAGATTCAAGAACGACCACTTTATCTCCAAAAGGTTACTGTGTGGTGTGGATTTTGGTATGGTGGAATAATTGGTCCATATTTTTTCCAAGATGAAGATGGAGAAGCTGTAACTGTCAATGGAGAAAGATACCGGGCTCTTATAAGGGACCATTTTTGGCCTCAATTGGAGAGTATGGATCTCAGAAACATCTGGTTCCAGCAAGATATTGCCACATGTCATACTACTCTCGAAACAATCGATTTTTTGAAGGAGAAGTTCAGAGGTTTCATCATTTCCCGTGGTGGTGATGTTAACTGGCCCAGAGGTCATGTGATTTAATGCCGTTGGATTATTTCTTGTGGGGTTATGTTAAATCTCGAGTTTATGTCAACAAGCCAGAAACAGTAAGTATCTTATGAATAATATCACGCGTATTATTCGTGAAGTTAGACCTAATTTACGTTCTTCTGTCATTGAAATTTGGGTCAACCGTATACGCGCAACCCAACGAAATCGCGGCGGTCACTTAAGTGATGTTCTCTTCCACACGTAATGACATTAATTATGTTCCAAAATAAAAAAGAAATAAACCTCTATCATTTATAGAACGTGTTTTATTTAAGTTCAAAGATAGGACAATCTTGTTGAAAAATCCTATAGAATCAGATAACTGAAAAATTCAATGCCATAGCCAGGATTTGAGCCACGGATCTACCGGTCTCCGTCTGGTTGCTCTGACCACTAAGCTATCATGGCAACATGCCAGCACGACCTTAAATTCCCCAACTGATTCACAATTGTTTTTCCCGGTAATCCACAAGGGGATTTCAAATTATACTGAGATGGCATATCTCAGTGGCGCCTTACGATATGCGAATCAGTTGGGGAATTTAAGGTCGTGCTGGCATGTTGCCATGGTAGTTCAGTGATTAGAACAGGCGGATGGAGACCGGGAGATCCATGGTTCAAATCCCGGTTATGGTATTGCATTTTTCAGTCATCTGATTCTATCTTTCCATCAAAGACTACCTCTCAGCCCAGAGGTACAGATTTTGATTCCTAGGTGGAGCTGGAGTAATTTACTCCCACTGCAGAATTTGGAGTTGGAAATGCGAGAGGAAATGTAATAATTTACACAGTAAAATAAATACAGTCTTATAAATGTGAATTCCTATCATTATCATCAAACGACTGTTTCTAAAATCAAAGCTACCGATATGATCAGAGTATATGAATAAACAATTTTCTTACAGTAGAAATAGAAATAGAAAACACAAGGCCTATTCATGTCAGTTTATAAACTGTCGTTAATTAAATATATCTAAACGCTCTTATGCAGCACGTTATTAAAAATAAGAGTTCTGGATAATTAAATTGCAAATTTTTACAAAAATTCAACTAATTTATTTTAAATATCTGTTCAACATAATTAAAACAAAATATGAATTTTTATGCTCATATCTTACCAATAAAATAATTTTAAAAATATGAAAATCAAGTGTTAATGTAAAATATGCCACCAGATAAACGTTTAAATACCTTAAACTTTTAAATTCGGACTTTATTCCTCGAGTGTAATTATCTACAAGAATATTTAGTTTTATATAAGCCTAATATCTTTCTGTAAAAAACATAAGCTTGTAGAAATCAATTAGGAATTAAATTATTAAAAGTGTAATTCTAAAGCTATACTGGATAACAAGAAAAAATCTCTCTAGTTCTTTCATCCCCCTTCAAAGAACATATACTAATAATCTGAAAAAGTGTACTAACTATTGCATTACAGGGAGCATTTTAAAGTGGTAAAAATGTAAGAAACCAAGTTTGAAAATTCCATGCACTATTTGCAGTCACCTACGCGCTGGGACATTTAAATCGCAATTGGATCCTTATTCTATAATGTTTAATGATTTTTTCCATTAAATGTTTTTTTAAAAAAGGTTATTTTCGCTGTAACATTCTCGAAAATACAAATAGAGCTAGAAATACAAATAAGAGCTCTATTCGATAAAGCATTAAAATATGTCATGGGTTAAGCTATGTGTTACGAGTTACTGAAATAAAGTCAAAGGTTTCGTGACAGGTTCGTATCTCCTCCTCGTGGATCTGGATTACACCACAAGGCTCCGAAAGATTATGCCAAATCAGAATTTGAAGTTTAGTTGGAAATACTACGAAACCAGCAGAAATGAAAAAATGCACCTGGTGTTGCCCACGTGTACTTGTACATTTAATCCTGGCCATTTTCTTTAGACAGTCCCCACTTCATGTGGCAATAAATTGGTTTCAGTCTGGACCAGCTCCCCGCAGTTCCATAATGAATTCAGAGAGCGAGAGAGAGAGACTTGGCTTCTAAAGACCATGGGCACTCATTTGTCGGCTAGAATAATCGTTGCTGTGGTCACAAGATTAATTAATTTTCCATTCTAAATTCAAATCAGTGCATTTACTCATTTAGGCGTATACACACTTCTCCCTCCTCCTTTTCTTCACCCCTCTCTCCCTCCCTCTCTATGTATTTAATTTTAATTGCTTTAGTAAGCAAAGTGGAGAAGAGAGGCTTCGCACCATAGACACAAAACATGCCATTGAACTAACATGGTTTGACATTTGCTTCATATGCGTTTACACATGGAGACACATTGGTTAAGATGTTCTCATCGTAGCGTTAGTTGTCTTGTAGGCGCCAGCATTGCACATCTCCATTAGGAGAGGATGCAGTGACGATGAGAACGAAACGAGTTGAGTTTACTTACGATTCTTCTGAAAGTACTTAATTAACTTTGCAGCTATTGTAAATTTTCAGATTAAAAATTCGCGAGCAAGATTAAAATAAAAGCCTGAAACTTCTGTTTTCTTTTATATTTACACCAGTAGGATTCAATGAGTATGGACGTTTAAAATTAGAACTTAATGTTACTGAATAATTTTAATTTAAATGATATATTTAATATTTTATTTGAGAAAAGACGGGTGTCACTTATTGAAAATGAGAGAGTACTACAAAAGGCAACGTCGTCAGAAAGTCGAGTCTTATATAATCTGACAATAACTTCTGCAAACACCATAGGCTTCAGGGCACCTCGAATAAAATTGTTGTTATTAATAAAAAGCATTGAAGAACTTACATATTTTAAATTTCTTTGGTATTATACATCTTACAATATTTGATGACTATATGAATAAACAAATTTAAAGCGTTAGACAATTCGTAAAGCACTTACAACATTAATAGAAATTTAAAAAAATGTATTATATAGGTAAAATAAGCAAAGATAAAAACTGCTGATTTTTTTGTCTCACACCAGCTACGTTTAGCCATTAGGCTGTAAATTTGAATCAGGTTTGAAACATTCAATTACTTTTGGGGTTCGAAACATATGGTATTTCGGGTATTTGTGAAGGCTTACAAGGATACCCCCATCAGATGAAAAGGAAACTAGTATCTCGGCGTAGTAGCTTAATGGAAGAGCATCGGCTCGAAAGGCCGAAGAACCGCGGTTCGGGTGAATTTTTCAGATCTCATTTAACATACCAAAAGTAAATAAACAAAAATAAATGAACTCTTAGAATGATAATTGGAAAGGAACTTTGGGAAGGAAACGTTGCAGTTCTAAGTTCCG
Organism: Deroplatys truncata; assembly: GCA_030765065.1. Classification (NCBI taxonomy): domain Eukaryota; kingdom Metazoa; phylum Arthropoda; class Insecta; order Mantodea; family Mantidae; genus Deroplatys; species Deroplatys truncata. The sequence goes on from CM060980.1 coordinate 101,476,018, forward strand.
CGTACTCCCCAGTATTTGCCAGTTATGAACTGTGGTAAATCTGGAAAAAGCCTCAGTCAGGGAGGACGGCTCTGGCGGGTTTTGAACCGCAGTTCTCCCGTTCACGTTGATAATGATGATGACGTTGTAACACCGAGAAAAGCAAGTAAATAATATAAGTATAAAAACATTTCAAATATCATTCAGGTTATTGAAGTATGCCATAAGTCATTCTCTCGAATATTTAGGTGCAATTCTTTTTATGTTCATTAACCTCAAAAGTAGTCTTTGCCAAGAGCGAACTCGATATTTTATATGATAGTTTACCTCGTATTTACCTCGTAACGTTGTGGAAGATAAGTTAAGATATTTCCTTCAATTACACGACAAAGAAGCACTCTCTTAAAAGCGTAATACACAATAGTGCGTCTTGGTAAAAGAGTTGCTGTTTTTACTGCAGTAGCTTCGGCTTTAAAATGAAACATTGTGAACAGCGCTTGTTCCCTCCTATATATATTATCTTTCATTCGAAATTAGCTATGGTTTGAATTCGATGATTTACAATGCATATGTAAGTAAGATAATACAAAGTATATACTATAACAAAGAGGAATTATATACGTCGCATATCATGCCAGTAGGTTTCAGTACGTTCTCTGTTACGCTCTTCCGGATCTCGTGTACTATTTAATGCTTCATATTATGGAATTGCTGATCAGCAATGTCTCCTCTCGATGAAGTACATGAACTGCATTTTATCATTAAGCAGATTTTAAACTAGTAAACAAGTAGATTATATTATAATTGAAAAGTTGTGCATCAAAGGTGTAAGATTTGTTAAGCCTAAATAAAGAATATATATCCTTCTCAATATATTATATAACTTATATCTTGTACAAATATTTTAATCATTTCAATTTGTGAACACTAATAATTTGTGTTTTAGAATAAATGCCGGGGTTTTCTCTATCATACTTGCAGGCGGAAATGACAAAAATACCTGGATATGTTCACCGGAACAGAGAAAATTTCAATCTTTCCTGGAAGGGAAGGACTCCAATAACTAAGCATCAAAAGCTTCTTTCAGCCATTAATCAAAGACGTAGAGGAAGATGAAGCAATTTAAAAATCTTATCAACTGGAGTTTCATTCCTGTTTATGGAGCAACGAACCATTTGTATATTGAAAATGCGGAGCTATATTTCCTTCACCAAAATATACCTGGTGTTTTAAATATGGAAGGTTGAATACAGGGCTTCCAAGTGATATAGCAGTAAGCTGATGTAAATTTGTTGTTTTATGACGATTTATTCATGGAGAAATAAATAAGCTACAAATGTATTTATGCTTTTGATATATGAAAACTTTGCTTTGAAGTGTGTAATAAAGTGTGTGTGCTCATATAGCACCTTCACTTACTAAAGCTAACAGAAACATACTATTATCTTAATTTATACTTGATTTTTCTACCTTCTGCCTGTAGTAGGTGGAGAGAATATTATTTTCCACCCAAAATCTCCATATCGCAATTTTACCGTAAATAACGTTTTGAGGTCTACTGAATCCCCGCAAAAAATGATTATTAGAAAAACGTCAGCGCGCATGTGAGTCGATCTTTCTAGAAAAATAGTGAAAAAATGAAAAGTAAGTTTGATACCAAATGTCATAATGAAGTTACTGTTTATAAGTGCTTCAAGAAGATTTCCAAGAAAATTGTTCAATCGAAATTAAACAAGTTGCACAAAAGAATACTTGACTTATAATTTTCTAGAATATTGTAACAAGTTTGCTTAAAGTACCTTATAGTTAAGAGATCCTCTTTACACTAGTTGAATGATGGACACTTCTGTATAACTGGAAAATCACAGAAGATAGACAATACCTACTACAGGAGAAACACAGTGCTAATTGAAATACACTATGTGATCAAAAGTATCCGGACACCCTCACAAACATACGTTTTTCATCTTAGGTGCATTGTGCTGCCATCTACTGCCTGGTACTCATTATCCGCGACCTCAGTAGTCATTAGACATCGCGAAACAGCAGAATGGGACTCACGGACTTCGAACGTGGTCAGGTGATTGGGTGTCACTTGTGTCAGAAGTCTGTACGCGAGATTTCCACACTCCTAAACATCCCTAGGTCCACTGTTTCTGATGTGATAGTAAAGTGGAAAAGTGAAGGGACATGTACAGCACAAAATCGTACAGGCCGACCTCGTCTGTTGACTGACAGAGACCGCCGACATTTAAAGAGGGTCGTAAAGAGTAAAAGGCAGACATCTATCCAGACCATCACACAGGAATTCCAAACTGCATCAGGATCCACTCAAGTACTATGACAGGCGTGAGGTGAGAAACCTTGGATTCCATGGTCGAGCGGCTGCTCATAAGCCACACATCATGCAGGAAAATGACCAACGACGCCTCGCTTGGTATAAGGAGCGTCAACATTACACGATTGAACAGTTGTGTGGAGTGACGAATCTCGGAACACAATGTGGCGATCCGATGGCAGGGTGTAGGTATGGCGAATGCCTGGTGAACGTCATCTGCCAGCGTGTGTAGTGCCAACAGTGAAATTGGGAGGTGGTGGTGTTATGGTATGGTCGTGTTTTTGCTGGAGGGGGCTTGCACCCCTTGTTGTTTTGCGTGGCACGATCACAGCTCAGACCTACATTGATATTTTAAGCACCTTCTTGCTTCCCACTGTTGAAGAGCAATTCGCGGATGGCGATTGCATCTTTCAACACGATCGAGCACCTGTTCATACTGCACGGACTGTGGTGGAGTGGTTACACGACAATAACATCCCTGTAATGAAATGGCCTGCACAGAGTCCTGACTTGAATCCTCTAGAACACCTTTAGGATGTTTTGGAACGCCGACTTCGTGCCAGGCCTCACCGACCTACATCGATACCTCTCCTCAGTTCCGCTCTCCGTGAAGAATGGGCTGCCATTCCCCAAGAAACCTTCCAGCACCTGATTGAAAGTATGCCTGCGAGAGTGAACGCTGTCATCAAGGCTGAGGGTGGGCCAACACCGTATTGACTTCCAGCATTACCGGTGGAGGGCACCACAAACTTGTACGTCATTTTCAGGCAGGTGTCCGGATATTTTTGATCACGTAGTGTATATGTTTGTATCCATTTGTTTTCACCGTTTTCGAAATATTCTATGTTGCATATTTGCACTTTTCTAAGATCGGCACTTGCCTGAAAGTTTGTGATTCTTTCCATCGCAAGAGCTTCTTATTAAAGTCCGTTTACGAATGTTGTATGTAAATAAGTACTTCTTGCATATTTTGAAACACTTCCTAGACAAAAATGCATCGTGAGTAACATAACATAATAGAAAAATTCATTTTAGCATATAAAGGGAAATGTAATGAGTTAGTTTTGTGTTGTGATTTATATTGCATTTATTTTTATATTTTCAAGTGTCCAGACAAAATTAATGCCAAGGAATGGGGTGTGTCGGCAAAATTTCAAGCTTTTCTTTTGAAATAAACATGAACAACTAATTTTTGTTTATGCTTTGTATGTATGACTATTTTGTGCTAGACTGTATTCCTATGTGTTGGATTTTAAAATCTATTCTTAATATATCATTGTTTAAAGCATGACAGTACTAAATGAACCGTAATAGTAAGCATTTCGCAGATAGAGGGTCACTTTTTTTTTTAACTAACATCCGTGGACGCCCCTGGCAAGGCGCTGTGTTGTCTCCCTCTGCAGAAAAAGTTACGCCGCGCGCGCCGCCTGGCTGACCGAGTGGTTATTAATGGCAAGGAACAGACGACAAGCCGAGAAAATGACGTTCTCTTCGCTCCCGGCCAAGATAAGGGATGCTAATGATGCCACAACCACTAACACACGATAAGAAGAAGAATGCCTCGCATCTGATAGCATTTTACTTATAATGAATGTGACTCTGATGACTTCTGACTTCCGCGCGTCGCTAAATGAAAATCAAAGTTCTTGTCAGCAATTTGGGCCGAATTTCTTCGGTGATTATAGGGAGGTTTGAGGAATACACTGCTTAAACGTATATGCTACAGGATTACTGTTCACGCACCAGAAAGCTTCTCCAATTGCTGGTGTTTCCTGAATAATGGCGACTGTCTTATGAAAGGGGCGTTATTACGAGAGAAATGATGTACTTTAGATATTTATCTTCATATGTAAGTTCATGTACCTAATAGTAACAGTGGCAACTAGCTGGAGGTGCATAGTTCTTTTACTTTAATCATATAATATTTCTCATAAAGCCACTAGCGAGATATTTTGATTTTTTAATTCCTTAACTCAAACATTAAAAATCATTCTTTGGGAAAATTAATTACTAAAAAATAACCTATTCAATGTGATGGACATACACTATGTTTGACAGCAATCCGTTTGGTTACTTTGGAGTTACAGGTTAGGTATTATTAGATTTACATTTCTGCGGATATTTGGATAATGTATTTCTTTTCATTATTAAATTCTGCGAATTATGCCATATTTAGGCCCAAAATATGTAAGGTACTGAAATTTTTAAACTAATATACGAATAAAAAATAACATTAGCATCGGTTGGACGAAGGGTAGAACCTTCAGACTCTGCATTTGTAGTAAGCAGTGCAGTTAATTTATTTTAGCTTCATTTAGAGAAATCCTAGCAATTAAGTACTAGGGTAACATGTCTCTCAGTTCTTCCCTCCTCACTAACCCCTGTTTTCACTCCATTTATCCTCTTTTTTCCCCTTGGTAGTTGTTAATGCGGATTTAGAAACAGAGATTCTCTGCAGTGGTATTAAATCACTAAGGGCACAGAAGGTTTAAATATCCTAAAATAACACAACATGATATATTGTATAACAAATGAACTGCTTATTGAATACTGCGTTCACAAAACTGTTCTAGCAAGCCAATGAAGTATGACGTTCTGAGGTACAAGCAATATCAAAGAAAGAGAGAGAAAACACTGTTAAGATACCATATATTTGATTTACTTCTTTTCTGACAAGTGTAAAATCTTATTCCTCTATCCTACCCAACACAAACACTTAAAACATACAATACATAAGGCTTTAGTAAAAATACTAAGATACTCCAGAAATCATGACAAACAATATCAATCATGGCTAAGGTTCAAAAACAGTCCTGTAACAGTTTACGCAGCTGGCCATTATAATGAAATATCACCGTTCAACTAATTCCGACAGAACGAAAGAAAAATTTAAGAGAAAGAACATAAGAAGGTGTTGAAGTTCAATACCCTATACAATTATGCACGTATAGCTTACAAGTTATAGCATTAAAATGTTAACCAGCCAAAGGTCCTGATATTGCATCACGACTTAGCACTACACTTCCCAACCTGTTGCTAATTGATTGATGTAACACCCATGATGCTGTCCCAGCTACCTGGCTAAAGTCTGCTAGGTATTGTTCCTTCCCTCCCTTACAATCTCGCATTGTCCACAACTGAAGCTAGGTAGGTAACCGGGCCAGCCCGCATTGGTTTTATCGCAGTAACTGTAAAGTTTTATTAGTAACTTTTCATGGCTGTAACTTTGAAAACAAATATAACATACGTGCCGTAAACTTTGTTTCCAATTTGTTTGTGAAATAGGATCCTGGAGAGTTAGTGCTCGAATTTGTGATATCCCTTATTTAAAATATGTTATCACTTGTTGGATCTGACTTGAATGCGGAAATTTGGAGAGGCGATATGAATAACGAAGAATAACAACCATAAGTTGGTTAAAATAATAACATGAATAATATCAATATGAATTACAGTAACAATGAATTGAGGTGTGTGCGTTGGCGAGGGGTAGTAACATGTATAACATATAGAGAACCAACATCATTTAGGGATCTAGATATGGTGCATGTTAAATAGGAAGAATAAGAGAGTGAGAAACTCTTCAAAGCATGATAACTGGTTTCTTGGGACGTTGTTTGGTCATATTTACAAAGCTTTATAAATAAACTTGAAAACATGTCGTATGCAAGTATGCGCATATAGTTGTAAAAATGGCGCGTGTGTATAATTTTTTACACGCATAGCCTGTGATTGCAATGTAACCTAAACTCTGTATACTGCGCATATGCCATAAGGCACCAGTATCAGCTTCCAAAATTGCATGACCACATTATCACTTACCCATAAAATTGAAAGTAGATTTCTAGGAAGTGTTAAAAGCTTTTCTGACGCACAGCTTTGGTTTTAGTAGCCTGTTATTTTATTTTCGGAGCCGAAAAACAAAGCATCTGCAGCAACTGAACACGCAACTCTTTCTTGCTGTTATTTTTAATATCCTCCCAAATAACACAACACGTGCAACTTTTACGGCTCGTTTAGAAACTTTATGACGTTACCAATTTGTCTTTTTAATTAATCTATTTTTAATCCTCTGTCTGCTCCACTCTAAGGGAGGCATTCTATAGCAAGTAGTCAAGCAGAAGAACACGTGTTCGTCACTCCGCAAGCGCTAATGACGAGTCCAACACGCCCCCTTTTTTGTTTCGCCAATATTAAAGATAGTTTTCAATCTCACGCACTGCTGCCTAAAGCTAACACATTTGTGAATCGACCACGGAAACCAAAGAAAAGGAGGTGCCAACTGCCGAAAGAACTGTGGATTACCCTTCTCCTAAAATAAATAGAGAAGGAAACTATAATGCAGCACATACTCCGGAAGCATTAAGAATTTCTAACCTCTGGTCAACTCCAAATTTTTCTGAATTACAATTTATCTTGGAAGAGAGGCCTACATTCTCCTACAAAAACAATTTTTGAATAAATTGACATTTTTAATTTAGAATAAAGCAGAGACCTGCCTTGGCATCTCACTTGGCATGAAATTTATTAATATTTTCAAATGTGGGCTTCACAGCTCGAGTTATACCTCGCGCCAATCAAGAAGGTGATTGACATTTCGCGGAGCGAGAGAGGCGACGTTGCCGCTCATCGCGACCACGTGGAGGAGGAGACTGGGTTGCGCCTGCATTGTAGAGCGGATACTATTTATATTCGTATACGAAGACAATTGTAAAATAATGAATCTACGTGCAGAGGATAGATCATGCAAGAATATATCAGTGTAAAGATCTGCGTTAACAGAAGAAACCTGTGAAATATTGATGCTTATTCTAATGGAAAAATGCCACTGATCTCTGAATCGCATGCATCGCTGTTGTTGTTGCTGCTGCTGCTGCTGTGCTCGCTTGAGAGACTTATTCGGTTCCTGAGTGCGTCCAGTTTTTCGTTTGGCTACGCTATCTTTGTCACTAATTTTGGACATTGTTAAATATCCATTAAACACAATTATAAATGCTCACACAACACACACACGCACAAATACACGTAACACAAGGCAAATACCATACAAATAGGACGACGCAAAAGAACTTTTCAGTACGCAGGCAATCTCTAAACTGATACAAAACACACAAGCAAGCTGGGGCTAAAAGGAGTAATTGTTTATAACTGCTGCGACAGCAGAAGATAAGACTTCAGTTCTGGTTACTGCAACGGTCGCTCGTCCGGCACGTCATGTCAATCACGTGTTACGATATCGCAACAACGCATTTGCGTCTATCGTTGCTATAGAAACGTCTTAGTTCTAATTGGTCCTTCCAATGGTTGCTATGACGACCGCTGTGACGTATTCATCCCCTCCCATTCATTTAAAGCTTTCCGCCACGTGGTTAGCAACTGTCAAACACCTTCTTGATTGGCGCCGAGTAGTAACATCTTCCAGAAGGTCGTGGTCTATGTGCAAAATTGTTTATACCCGTTCCCTCGGTTGCCATCTTCAAAGGGTTAATAATGATTACGGACTTTCAGCACGGGAAGATTTTACTATTTGAATTAACACCTAAAGCATCATGTAAAAATCTTGAGTCAATTTTTGCTTTATACTCTTGAAAATATATTGACGAGTTTGGAGAACCTTATGAAATCATGCTGCAGTAATTCGTGATTTTATGTTATGACGGTATTAAAATTATTTGAAAAGTTAAGCATTGGAAAAAATTCAGTTGGGGTGACGATCATAGAATTCTAAGAATACAGCACTGTCGTTTACCCTCTAGAGTATACAGAATTAGTCATCATTGCCACAGAACGAACTTCGTTTCATTGCCTTTACTTGCTGCTAAAGTATTGCATCATTAGGACATGTTAAACATGATGGTAAGGTATTGAGTTCTTCGAAATAGAGCCTTACTGTCCTTTGGGACGCTTTCTGGCGTTGCTTTGATAGACAGATGCATGTGCATTAGAGCTATGTGTCCGTAGTTCTCAGGATAGGAGTAAGCTTGTCGTCAAATTCCATGCCAATGATATATTTGCTTCTTTCTCCGACAAGAAGAATTTGTAAAGAAACAATATTGCAGCTTATATATCTAAATTTTAGTTATATTTATTCCTTAAAGGTAGTTTCTTCTGTTCTAATGTCCCAGCACTGCTCTTATTCCTTCGTTACCTGCTTTTGAAGTAGCATCGTTAGGTATTTTGTCTCTATATTTCACATGCTCCAAACTTTTCCAAATCCACAATTGAGATATGTTCAATCGACTTCATCGCGACATAAGAGTTTCAGCACTAAACATGATACACTCCGCATAAACCATTTCAATGTCTTCCTTAGATCTTTTTCAAAAGTCTAGAAAATATTTTGTTTTCTATCAAAACCTTTCTTTGCTTTCATTTGAATGTCTGATAACATGTTCATGCCCACCATGTGGAGGTAGCTTCATATTCAAGAGGTCCCGAGTTTGAATCTCATTTAGAGTGACTTACCCAGATAAGGCTTTTTCCGGAGTTTTCCCTTGTCCTGAAAAGATGAATGTCCAGCAACTGGACCCCAGGCTCATTTGAGTATCATTTCACCCATTTCATTCATCGCCTGATATGACCTATACGGATTAAGGACGTTAAACTTACAAAAACACGTTTATATTGCATATCCACTTGAAAAGAGGTTAAGAAATTGAGAAAAGCACGGAAGATAAAATAATTTAATTCTCATTCACAAAATTATACCTCAATGAAGCTCGGTATAGAACATTATTTTAAAAAATTAAATATTTTAAAAAATAGATTTTCCGTATCGATGCTCTTATAAACTGAGCTACCGTATCCCAATAAATAAAATTAACATCTACAAGAGTGAAGCAACATTGGGTAAGACAGAGAAAAATCTGGTCTTGTTTATAATATTATATTAGGAAAGTAAGCACCGAGCGAGGTGGAGCTGCGGTAGCGTGTACTACTCGCATTCGGGAAGTCCCGTGTTCCATCCTTGGTAACCGCTCAATCCGATCCATGGGGTCGGCAGGCGAATGCTGGATTAGTTTCTTCTCTACCACGATTTCCTTTCCATAGTTTCCCCTTCATTCCGTTTCCTTCTCATCTTTCAGGTGTTCCTCTAGGTTTCGTTGTGTATAACGGTGCTGGACAGATGGCGCGGATATTTGTTTAATGGAAACATCATTCCCCGTGGACACCAGAGGACTGCTTTATTGGTAGGTGATTCATTGCCCTCCCTCGGCGACTCCAGCAGTGGAACGGATCTTCAAGCTTGGAAATATTAGAGACATCCGCGTGTCTCTGTGGCCTGTCTGCCTATAGCCCATAGCCTTATGTTCTTCCTTCACTTCATCCCTTCCTCCTAGGGGTGGTAGCCGCAATAGATCCTGCAGGTCGCAGCGCGCGAGGTGTTTATCTCCGTTGAATCTCCTGTACCTTTATTTCTAGGAAGCTAAGCTAACCACCATCTAACACGTTCTTCCACTTAGTTAAACTTTCTGCACTTGGTTCTAGCAGTTTAGTTCAAGTAATGCCCAAACTTTTCCATCATTTCACTCGCTGTTCAGCTAACGTTCTTCTCTATTCACGACAAGGGACTGGCCAGAATATATAGCATAGTGCACGGTTTTTGCAATATGAAATTACGGACGCACATAAACAAAGATAACATCTGAGAATGTGGTTAGCTCTGCCCAGATAATAGAAGGTAATTGAAGAGGAATCGCTGTCGTTTCTTTGTCGCAAGGGGTTATCGCATACAAGATCAATCCTTCACCCGTTTTATTTAAAAGAAAGCAAGGCATTTGAAAGGGAGCTCGTGTAAACCTGGTGTGGATTTTTGCATGTTGGTAATTTCTGTTATAAAGGTTATCTCCATCAGGCAATATAAACTTCCTACGCAGGGTTTTCATACTTTGTACAGAATTTCAGCTATGCCGCGCCTTTGGCATTATCGCCCAATTTTACCCTGTTCATGTAGGCACGCTAGCTTTTCTGGATAATATCGTACATTATTATCCCGTCACTTAATGTCAAGTTTCAGGATATCTACGCGGTCTGTGTCAGTTCAGCATTCTTTTCGAAACCTATTTAGAGAATAATAACTGCACCCTATTTCCTGTGATTATGTGAATGTAATGGAACCAGACACAAAAGAGGTGACTTAGAGCCTGTTACATTTTCTGATACACTCACACGAGTTTCTCTACTCTGACAAATGCACTTGTTATGGTATTCATAGAATAACCGAGTATTCTAGACATATTACTTTACTAAGAACATATTTTTGCCTAGGAATTGTTTCCAATTGAGAACTAAATACTTATTCACAACATGCGGAAACAGCATTCAAATTTGGCGAAAAGTTCTTGCGATGAAAAGAAAAAAGAAGAATCGCAGACTTTCAGACAGGTCCATCAGATGAATAAAAATATAAACGTATAACATAGAATATTTTGAAAACGGTTAAAGTTCCAAATACGTTTAGACACAAAATAATTTTTACGTAACTGTATAGGAAAGTGGGTATTTTTTCAGGGCAAGATATATTGAAACGAGTCCTGAAGAAAACACTTTCCTGCAGTTACGCACAATATTTTGTTTCATATTATATCGAAATACTTTAGATATTGGTTAAATATTGTACTGCATATTATGTTGGATGGACCCAGTCATGTTTTATATGCTCATTGCAGGGTCAATATTCATATGTTTGTTGTTGGAGTACGGAAAGTAACTGAATGGAAAAGTTCAATTTCACGTACTAGTTTGGAGACGAAAAAACATGAAATTCCAGATGGTATGAAACAAAAGTGATTTTAATGAGAACTACATTTTCCAGTTGTAAGACTTTGAACTCTTTCTTAGGGTTCTCCATGTACACAAAGTTATATAAATTTAAAAATTCTGAAGAGGACTTCGCAGGGTAAATTTACGAAATTCAAGTTGTACATTTAATTTGACGTCGTAAGCACTCAAATAATATTTACTAATTTAAAGAGATAAACATTGTGTGGGAGGAATTATTATCTCGGAAACCACTCAACTGCTATTGATAATTCCTTCAATATAGCCTATAAAATATTTACAAAATTTTTAAAGTGCTTTAATATTTTTTCACCCAATTTTAATCCCTTTTCTTTGAATACGACTATCAGAATGTATATGTTTCACTTTATTGCGAACATAACAGATTTTTAATCGCTTCCACACTCGAGAGGTAAACGAGGAAGCTTAAAATATTTTAGCATTTAATTATTGGAGGAGGGATTCATATAATTTACATATCACCAAATTTCTCTCTAATTTCGCTGAAGATTGTTATAGAGTATTTTTGTAAGACTTTGAAAAACCGTGCTAAATATCGATTTTAGAATCTGGAAAAAGTGATAAGCTGTCCTATAACTTTAAAAAAATGTCCGTTACCATATGTTCAACAAGATGCGAATAAACACTCTACCTAGTAAAATTATAATTTTGGATCAAAGAAAATTAGAGACTATCTTACAACTCTCAAAAACTGCCGCTGCTATATTTTCACTCGCTTATATTTAATCCATCCGGTCAAAATGATACAATTATCTTATAGGATCTGGCAAAAATCAGAACCTTACAACGATTAAAATCTACCCAGCTCTTATTTTTATTTATATAGTACCTGGAAATTCCTTTAAAAACAACTATCGTCGTGTATGGATGAAGCCATTTGGCCAAACAGTTCACACGACATATGTATGCGCTTGAGCTATAGGAATTGCTGAAGCTTATAGGATATCTGTAAACTTGTAAAATTAACCCTACTTATAGCTTCAACCTCTCGAGCAAGATTTGCATCATTTGCTAAATATTTGGACATTTGCTTACGTAAGGGTAAAAATTGTAAGCTAAACATGGCTTTGAGAAACCACTCCTATCCTTCAACCCTTTACTTACAGAATGCATCCTGCTATCCCGTGTAAGACAGCTAGTCTTAAACCTCAAAATGGAGCAAGGTGGATAGAAATAGGTTGGTCTTTGTATCTGGAGCCACCAAAGGCATTTGATGCTACACTCAGTTTCACACCGATTTACATGGCTTCAAAAGATGACGTAAAGTATCCACACATCCATATTTACACAGTTTGGAGAGTGAAAAATTCCATGCACATACTTTTTGGAGTTTGTGGTCTCTTGAAAAGCTTAATTTTGCAATGCGAAAACACGTATGGATCACTTGATCTTTATCTGGCTTTTCATTTTTGAGTTACGCCGTTCTCTCTCTCCCCTTCTCTCTCTTACAAACACATATTTTTTATAAAATTCTTTCATTTTTCAGCTCAGAGTATCTCAAATCGTATACTTCGGGTATAGGTCTCGATATCGAACTTTTACTGGAATGCAATACTTATGCTGCTGCTTATACCTACGATAGGGCAAGCAAAAACCTATAATTTCCGTAAAATTAGGCTAAAGCTGAAATATAAGCGTGTTTTTAGACCAATGCTTTTGTAATCTTGAGGTGTTCACGTCTATTAGAACGTGGCACAAAGCAAAACTTCAGGATGTTACGCTTCTGAAGATGTTATACCTTGACGTACTTAATTAAAACCTCGGGAATTAATATCTTCTCTATTCATCATTTCATGACCTGCTTGTTTATTTTCTGCACTGAGACAGAAACGCAGCAAGATCACGTCATAAGCTTCCCAAGTCTTCATTTTCCCCCGCCCGAAACGTTTATCGGACTCCTTAACGACCTTCTGCCTCTCGTGCACGCATCCAAAGAATCGAAACAACCGAACATCGCAGGCTCAAGTGAATAATGTGCTAAAAAGTTAATAAACGCTACGCTCACAAACATATAATAACATCCTCTCTTCCACTGGCGCCCCCCTTCCATTCCTCTGTGTAGTTATTATTAAAATACGCTCATTAATCATGATCGGACGGAAGGACAGACAGACATAAACTCGCCGACACGTCCTCACCTTCGGAAGAAGCGGAAAACACAGTTGTTGATGATGCTGTTGTTGTAGGCCCATGAGAAATTCTGCGAGGAATGCGACGCTAAGAGAAAACAAAATAGTCGCGTTGAAGTGGCGCCTTCTTTAAGGCATTACTCATTTGCTTACCACGAGTTGGCAACGGCCTCTATGATTATATTACACAGTCCTTGAGATGCATCTTCTGAAAATGTCAGCCGACTTCCATGGTGGGGGTAACATGTCTGCCTGCCTTCAAACTTGAAGGCGCATAGAATCTCGGCTAGGGTAGTTATCTGGATAAGACGTTTTTATTTTCTCTGCCGCCTAGAGGAAGTATTGTAATTCACCCAAAGACTCAATGTTGAGATTTCACTGGAAATACACCCTTTGATGTCCACCGAACCCCCTTCCCCCAAAGTTTTAAAGAAAACTAGCCATACGCGCGGGTGTAATTGTATAGCATAGCTCAAAACGGGATAAAAAAAAAACAAAGTTGGTATTTAAATTCAACATCTTCTAGGGATGCGATACAAGGAGTTTCATGAAGTTAACCTTTATATTTAAAAGGTGTGTCTTTTTTTCAAAAAAAGGGTTCCGACGATTCTAATTAAAATAACCTCATATATTTCAAATACTGACATGATAACTAAAATGTGTACTTGAATTTTCTGTGAACAGCCCGCAAGCTCCCCCTAGTTCTGATTGAACTTTGTATAAGAGATAGACAAAAACCTAACTGTTTAAAATAAACAGTTGCGACAATTTTTTTCATAGCGTTAGTCGTTTTTTAAATATTCCAAGCTGTATGCCTACACCAAATGTAGGTGAATATGGTGGATACACATTTAAAAATTCTACAATAAAGCTCATTGCTACTACTTCTAAATTGATTTCTGCGTACTTCTTTTAAACATTTTAATAACATGTAACTAATGCACTTATTGCTTAGATCAAAATGGTTGCGTCCAAACCTACTTCCTAAATAATACAGCGCGACTATAAGAATAATTACTTTTTAACGAATGATATACGTGTATGAATTTGTAAGAGGACAGAGGAAGTCCTATGGATTGGAGTGTAAAGCGGAGAGGATTCGGCACCGATCTAGGAATGAGGATATTATACCGACGCCGCATGAGCGATGAGATGAAGGAAGACACCGAACGGCCGGAACCAGGAGTGACGGCACAGCAATGATAGGATCCCTACAGTTTCCAGATTGAGACACCCCGGCAGTCGGATAGGCACAGCCAGGACCCCGCCCCACACAGTATCAACGCCCCTAAGGGGCGATTCTTATCCTCCGACAACCAGCCAAAGGCCGATGGACGGAGAAAATTCACAGAGAGTATCCTTTTCCCTGCCACACTGCATGGAAACTCAATCGCCGACAATTCAACCCTGAAACAGACCAAAAGGGTGAAGGATGAATGAAACCAATCATGGAATGAAGTGGAGGGACAGGAAATTCGGGGGATGATAGAAACCACTACGGCATTCGCCTGACGATCCTGGAAAACTCCTGAAAACCCCATGGGTCAGAGTGGGCGTCAGCTGAGTGTTTGACCCGAGAGCTCCTGAATGCGGGTCACAAATGTTACCCGCCTGAGCCATCTCGCCCGTTAAGTCCGGATATATAAGAAATTATTTTCTTCCCTTTAAAAGGTAGCCTCCGTGATCTGAAAATGCCCCTACTGATTACTATTTTTTTCCTCTTTATTGCTCCCATTTGTATTTGGTTTTGTTGTTCATGCTAAACCTATATATAGTCACAAGCCCATACCTTAGGCGGAACTCGAACCGAAATCCCCTGCTCAACAGAGCACCAACGCTAAATATCTTAGCGAATGTGGACACCTGCTTCGGCCAGGGTACCTTAAAATGCGTATTTCCAATGAAACATTAACTACGAATTTTTGTGTCGAACGCACTACCTCTCCACCCTAGGTAAGCGACAGAAAAATAACGTAAACGTGCCGTTAAATAATGAAAGTTTGCTGCGGTTCTGTAAATTATTTTGTACTTATAGCTATTGTAAGTACATGAAAAAGTTTCGTAATTCTTATTAGTTGACAGGCAAGCCATCTCGTCATAGGCTGTATTACAAATGCCTTCTCTCACCGAATACAGAAACACATTTAATGAACGTCCGCAGTGACAGTTATGGAAATTACGGCGTCTCATAGAAAACACTGGAAAGTTCTGCCCATAACCTAAAGACAATTTATATATTTCTAAGAACACACTAAATCCTGTTAAATTTTACGTAAACTATAGTACTTAACGTGCATCTTTTGAAAGCACTAAAAGTGATTAATTGACATTCGATGCCCGATGTAGCTCTAAACAAGCTGGATTTGCGCGGTAACTTCCAAAGAGCTAGTTGATTTACATAATCGGGATAATTCAACAGGTTTTCGAAACCTAAATTTATGTGGGATTGATGCGGGTTTGTATGTATCTAGTGGAGTGGCTATTCTTTATTGTAAAGATTGTCTGTTATATCCGATGTTAAACAGCTGTGTCAAAATTAATTGGCAGCCCTTCTCCTTTTTGTGCCTTTAAGTTACACCGCTGTTTGACGCCGATAATAAATCGATTTTGGATCCATGCTGGATTAAACACAAGTTTCGGCAGGAGTTCGATCAAGGATTAATACTGTTTTATATATGTAGTATATTTGAGTGACTGTCATTTTCTTTTTTGTAAATAAGATATGCAGTACACACTCTCCAAAATATCACAAGCAATGGTATTTAAAAGCAGTTGGCCCAAAAAAGTCACTCGTGTGTTTCATTCACATGACTTTTCTACTCACTCCTCTAAAACTATTCTCCCAAAGGCTTATTCTTCTATCTAATTCTTGATAATCCAGATAAACTTCCATAGCACATGTATACATTTCGTTTTAGATGTAAGGAGGATACAGATGCTAATGCGAAAGCCAGTTTTTTTAAAAAACGATTCGCTATTTGATGACTGCATTTCCATATTTTTTTCGTGACCATGAGAAAACAAATCTGATGTATGGCGTTTACAACACTCCCTCTACTCACTCTTGTACAAATTATTCTCCCAAAAATGTATTTATCTATCTACTACTTGATAAAAGAAATACATTTTCATTACACGTTTACATATTTCTTGGTGGGTATAAAAAAATACAATGGGCTGAACATAAACCATATTCTGATTAAAAAAAAACAAACAAAAACGGATCGCTATGTTATGGCTTTGAAATTCCAAGCTCTTTGTATGACCACAATTTTTTTTTGATGTGATACATTCACATACCTTTTCCTATCCTTTATTGTAGGTATACAAACTAAGCTTACTAAAGCTTATTACTTTCCGTACTGCATATAGTAACTAGGGGAAGTATTGCATTCCGTTCGAAAATTCAACATCAAGATTTCACTGGAAACATATGTTTTAAGGCCCTCTGAATCCAAACAAGGCATTTTTAGAAAAATGTGTGTATGTGTCTGTATGCGTGTATGTGTCTCTCTGTGTGTTTGTGAACAGCATAACTCAAAAACAAAAAGTTGTATCAATACTAAACTTATTATTGAAGTTCAAAACCTTCCAAAAATACGACACGAAGACTTTCAAGAAAATCCTACTACCCAGAAACTACTCTTCTTATTAAACATTTTTCGACATGTTTTATTTTCTAAAAAGTGGCTCTAACGATTTTGATTAAAATATGATATATTAAACATATTTACATGACAAATAAAATGTATATATTGAATTTTCTAGGAACAGCCCGTGAAGTCCTGTTCATTCGGAAGGAGTTTTGTATGATCTTGTATAACTGGTAAACGCTAAGCTATAGACGAAAACGTACTTCACAAGAAATGTAGACCTGTTTAAAACACAATTTGTTTCAAGTAAGGTTTTTTGTGTGGCATAAACCGGTTTATTTGGATTAAAACGAAGTAGATATAACAATAAGCTTTAGTACGAATAGTTTGTACACCCACTAAAGGATGATAGAGGGTAGAGAAAGTCATGTGAATGTATCACATCAGATATTCTTTATATCTACTTCACTTTAATCCAAGTAAACTTTCGCAGAAATAGCTACACTAAACATTTCATTATAAAGGGTATTTCAACAAGAGTGTCCTATCTTTAACATGTGATAGCTGCCGTTGTTATTGAGTTACAGCAGTCATTTTCTTCATGTGGTTACAGTTGTTATTGACAAATAGTCATGGAACGTTACAGCATTCAGCAACGCGTATAAATTGTGAAAATTTATTATCAAAATGGATCACCTGTTCGCCAAACCTTCCGTGTATTGCGTGAAGTTTACGTGTGCATAATCGTCCCTGCGAGAGAACGATTCAGCGTTTGATCGATAAATTCAAAAGAAGCGGTTCTGTCAGTGATCAAAGAATGCCTTACGTAATCGACGTAAGCGCTCCAACCAAAACAGGCGCCGTTCGTGAGAGTGTACGCGAGAACGGAAACAAATCAATTGCTCGGTGAGCGCAGGAATTGGGGCTTTCGCCGACCACAACTTGGCGAATTCTGCATCTCGACTTGAAGTTTCACGCTTACAAAATGGAGTTAACTCAAGAATTAAAGCACAACGACCATAGGTTGTGCGTGTATTTGAACTATGGAGCAATTGGAAGCTGCCCCGGATTTTTGTCGAAAAATCATCTTCAGCGACGAAGCCCACTTTTGGATGGATGGTTGTGCTAACAAACAAAATTGCCGCTATTGGAGCAATCACAATCCAATGCAGATTCAAGAACGACCATTTCATCCCCAAAAGATTACAGTGTGGTGTGGATTTTGGTATGGTGGAATCATTGGTCCATATTTTTTCCAAGATGAAGATGGAGAAGCTCTAACTGTCAATGGAGAAAGATACCGGACTCTTATAAGGGACTATTTTTTGCCTCAATTGGATAGTATGGATCTCAGAAACATCTGATTCCAGCAAGATGTTGCCACATGTCATACTACTCCCGAAACAATCGATCTTTTGAAGGAGAAGTTCAGAGGTTTCATCATTTCCCGTAGTTGTGATGTTAACTGGCCCCCGAGGTCATGTCATTTAATGCAGTTGGATTACTTCTTGTAGGGTTATGTTAAATCTCAAGTTTGTCAACAAGCCAGAAACAGTATCTTATGAATAACATCACGCGTGTTTTTCGTGAAGTTGAACCTAATTAACGTTCTTCTGTCATTGAAAATTGGGTCAACCGTATACGCGCAACCCAACAAAGTCGCGGCGGTCACTTAACTGGTGTTCTCTTCCACACTTAATGACATTAATTATGTTCCAAAATAAAAAAGAAATAAACCTCTATCATTTATAGAACGTGTTTTATTTAAGTTTAAAGATAGGACACTGTTGTTAAAAGACCGTATAGATACAAAGCGAACACCAATAGTCAAATATTTAAGAACTAGGCGCTATACCTGGTCTTAAAATTCTATACTGTTTCAATGGAATCGCAAGGAACAACTGTATGTTGGCAGGCCTTTAAAAGAATGCATAAGCATTGAACAATTCGAAGTATTAATAACGGATACTTTGGAAATGACTGATTTCACAAAACAGTTATTTAAAATAAATTGGGTTTTTTTAAGGGATATGCATTTCTTATGTAGTACGTTTTCGTCTATAGCTTAGCGTTTATCAGTTATACAAGATTATACAAAACTCCTTCCGAATGAAGAGGACTTCACAGGCTGTTCCTAGAAAAGTCAAAATATACATTTTATTTGTCGTGTAAATATGTTTAATATATGATATTTTAATCAAAATCGTTAGCTACTTTTTAGAAAATAAACCATGTCGAAAAAAGTTTAATAAAAGAGTAGTTTCTGGGAATAAGAGTTTCTTAAAAATCTTCGTGTCGTATTTTTGGTAGCTTTTGAACTTAAATAATAAGTTAGATGTTGATCCGACTTTTCGTTTTGAATTATGCTATTCATGGGCACACACACAGATACACACACGGACCTTTTTATAAAGATGCTCTTTTATATTCAGGGGACCTAAAACATATATTTCAGTTGAAATCTCGGTAAAATACAATACCTTGTCTGCTTACTGTGCACGTGATAGAGAAATTAAAAAAAGAATAGGAGCTTCCCACTTGAAAAAGTATGAGTTTTTGAAAATTAAAAAAAAATAACAACACACAACAGAAAATGGATAACACTACAAAAATATTATTTCGCATAAATTGTGAATTTTAACGAAATCTACAGTTTTTGTGTAGTAAGATTTTCCTATCTCTTACGGTTTACCAATTAATAAGTCATTCAGATAAACTTTTTATTCGCCATGAAAATATCTAAAACATATGATATTTTAATCAAAATCGTATAGCCGTTTTTGAGAAGACCAAATGTTTCGAAAAAAATTAAATGTAAAGCGTATTTTGAGTGTGAGATTTACTTGAAAATCTCCTTGTTTTGAAAGATATTATTTGGAATATACTGAACGTAAATGCCAAGTTTTGTATTTATCCGAGTTTTTGTTTTTCAGTTATGCAACAAACACTGGCATTTTGCAAAACATGCATTTTTTTTTAAATCAAAGGAAACCTAAACTTGTATTTCCGGTGAAATCTAGATATAGAATTTTTTAGTGGAATACAATACCCTCTCTACCTATTAGGTACCTATGAGGGCAAACCCAACGCAAAATTTGACATCAAAGTGATATGTTTCTTGTTAATTATTTGGTGCGTTCAAAAGTAAAGCTCTTCGCCGTTTCAGTTTCAAAAGTCTAAGTACTCTATCCAACTGTAAATGTATTGATAAAGTAATGAGAGGGTTAAGCAGCCACTGTTCACTGTACTAACCATCTTTCGGGTGCTCCAGCAGCGGTAAAGGTTTAAAACCAGCTTTTAATCACTTACGCTGAAACCACCTTCGCAACATGCGTGGGCTGGCAGCATGTGACCTAGTGGAAAATTGGATAAGGCACGTTTTGGAAGATGTTTGCCCTTGCTAACTGTCTGGCGGCATTGTGCACTTCCCCTCGCAAGATAGATGTGGAGTAATTTCATCAGGAACAATGAATGTCAAGCTTCTTCACACCTCCCTTTGTGTCGTTTGTTTGTTTGCTTCTTGTGGCCAAGATTTACGAAGATGGACTTTCTGATAGTGTTGTGGCTAACATTTCTGGGGTAGGGGATGATATGTGTTATGTACTGTTCCGAGTGACGTTATTTCCACAGACACGCGAGCTTTCTCGGCATATGTTCCTGTTTTCCTGATTCACAAGGTTATGAAAATTAATGGCGTATTAGAGGTGTTTCTCTGGATTGGCACCACACCCAGATAGTGAATTATTTCTATGGTAACCTCAAGACTTTAGCGTTACTTTATTCCAAGGGTGGTGAAATGTGTCTCGCGATTACATTTGGATTTGCTATGCTGCTGTGTCTTTGATAAGTAGGCCTAATTTCCGTTCATTTTTATGTTACGTTTTGTAGTTGTTTGCAGCACGTATGGTAGCCAACTTGAAGCTGTTTTGACCACGCACGTAATGGATGCCAATTTGCGCTAGATTGTTTCTAGGAGTGTTCGCCCCACCTACGATACAAACTTTCTGGTGGCCTACGCCCCCACGTTTAAAAAATAAACTTTGCGTTTTAATGTTTATTTAAATATTATATATGTATGCCTCAGCTGCGTCAGTAGTATTTCTTTTAGAACACGTATCTCTTAGCAGGGTTGATATGGATAAAGAACACAAATTATAATTGTATTGTACTTTGTTTATTAATCCTCACGTGATTAAATAACACTTCACAGATATATCCTACTATAGAGCTGTGAGATTATTGTTATTTGCACTTTTAAATAGTTAAACTTTATATTCTTCTCACCGCAATATTTTTTCATGTCTCACATTGAACCTCTATCGTACCGCTCGGGTACGAATTCTTGTAGCGTCTGCCGCCTGAATTTGTACATTTCCTCTATTTCTAGTCTCTGATTGGCTAAGCTACTCCAATAGAATAATTTTATTCAACATTTAGTTTTTCCAGATTTTGATTGGCTATTTATAGACTGTTTTAAATATTACATTATTGTTCCAAGAATTATTAGTAGCCTTTATTAAACTTTCTAATTTATTGTTGTCTCAAGGTTACCTCATTGTTAGCAACCTTCGGCTTCTACTTTGTAATTATGTTTGCTTCGGAAAGCAGCTTGCTTCTATTCTCACAACTCCTACATTGTTAAATTAGGTAATACATTCTCATAACATTATTATACATGTACATAATGATATAATCATAATACAATGACTTACACACACTTTATATATTATACACATATTGCTTTAAGGCGGGCTGTTATTACATTTTTTATTCTATAATTAGACTGATATCATTTAAGTGTTACAAATACTGCCTCAGTTTATATGGCGCCTTTAGCATCTAAAATTGAATCAGTATCAGTAAAATTAAAGTAGCTGGAACATTTCAAGTAATTGCATAAAATAATGGTAGGTATAAAGGGCACAGCTGCTCAACCTTTAAGAGGTTGATATGACATTTCTCTGAGATAATATTATTGAATATCCCAAAATACATATAAGCATAAATATTTATAGCTTCGGAGTTAAACAAATCTGATACATTACATTCACATGAGTTTCTCTAACCACTGTCGTTTAGTATTTATGCATCTTTCGCAGTCTATTCGCACAAAAGCTTGTATTTTAACATTTTTGTGTTACTTGAGACACACGTTTGCAGAAATTGCTTTGTTACATATTTCTTGTAGGTGCGAGGATGATACAGGAGACTACCACCTTTAAAATTACATTCCCTTTTCATATCACGAGAACAAAAGAATGTTCCATTAGCACTTAACAAATGTAGAGGTATTCGAAAATTCAAACCAATGGTATGGAATACCAGTTGGAACAGCAATAATTATAGTTGCTCCTGTAAAATAGGCTCGTGTAGGTTATTGCCACAGTAAAACCTGTTTGGCATAAATTGTGTGCTTTAACGAGATCTACATTTTTTGGCGTGTTAATTTGACTGTTTCCTATGGTTTATCACTTAAAAAAAATTATAGAAAACTCTAGATATACATAAATATTATTAGTTATGCATATATCTTTAATATACATTATAAACAAAATTCTTAGATGATTTTTGAGAAAATAAACAATAATGAAAATCTTCCAAATGAAGGGCGGTTTGAGGCGAGGGGATTTTCTTGACAAAGTTCGTGTTGCTTCCTTGGAGGATATTGAAATTTGGTATTTTACCGACTTTTCTTTTAGAGTTATGTTGTTCACAGGTGGATCGATTGACAGCCAGACTGTTTTTCAAAAATGCTCTTTTTGGATTCAGGGAACCTTAAAACGTTGATGGAAAATACCGAGCGAGGTGGCGCCGCCGTAACGTGTCGACTCGCATGGGAGGTCCTGGGTTCGACCCTCGGCGACAGCCCACTCTGATTTATGGGTTTTTCATGGTTTCCCTGGGGTCGATAGCGAATGCTAGGGTGATTTCTTCTCTACTACGATTTCCTTCGCATCATTTCCCTTTCATTCCGTTTCCTTCTCATCTGTCAGGTTTCATGGTGCATGGCGGTGCCGGACAGATGGCGCGGATGCAAGCTCAATGGAAAAGGTATTCCCCGTGATCAAGGCTGCTTGATTGTGGGTGGTTCGTTGCCCTCTCTCGGCGGCTCCAGCTGTGGGACAGGTCTGCAAGTTTGGAAGTTTTAGGGACTTCCGCGAGTTTCTGTCTGTTTGTTTAAGGTCTGTAACCTCCTATGGTTCCTTCACCTCATCCCTTCCTCCGGGTGGTGGTAGCCACAATAAATCTCCGTAGATCGCGGTGCGCGAAGTGTCCCCCTCCGTTGAATGACATATATCTGGTGGAAAATCAATAGAGGGTTTTTGGGAGGAATACAATACTACCACTGCCATGAATATGAAAATTAGATTTTCTTAATATTTGTTCCTGTGGTCTTCACTTATATTAGCTTTTATCGTTTCTGATGAAGAATTGCGGTATCAAAAAGCCTTATTAAACTCAGCGTCGCACACGTTTGCCTTTCGTGTGCTGCTAAACAAAACAAACAGAAAAGAGAGAACCAATTTATGCGCAGGTATACAGCAGTAAACATTGTAAGCAGAGAGCCATTCCAACAAAGAGGAACGGGACAATAAACAAACAATCTTTACTATTCAATCTCTGACTTCGCTGCGGCCGACTGCACTGCTTGACGGTTTCGAAATTAGCTCTGAGGAGGAAGGAAGGTTGGGATGCACATAAAACAGGCAATTCCAACTCCTGCGAACGTAAACCAACATCTCTCGGTGATGTTTGTATCTATAAAAGCCCATATAAAACAACCATGATGCGACTAATCTGCTCTTTAACCTGCACGATAGCCCCTTTTTAATGTCACTCCCATCCACAATTTCCACGCGGCAATTTAGTGGGTGTCTCGCCCCTAAACCCGCACTCTAAGGATCAGCGCAGGACTGTTGCCACCTCTGTAATTGTCCTTACGAATCCACACGTTCTTTTACGACGCTGGCAAACGCTTTTAATTAATGGTATCCCTAGGGGTGTCCACTGCGGATGAACATTATTGCAATGAAGCAATGGTGTATCACATCCACATGATTTTCTCCACCTACTATCAGTCATTGTTTCTGGTACCACGTACCTAGTAGGTAGAGAACGTATTGCATTCGAACCAAAAATTCGATACCGGTATTTCACCAGAAATATGTTTAGAGATCCCCTGAATAAAAACATTTTAGAAAAAGGTCTATGTGTGTACGCGCGAGTGTGTGTGTGTGTGTGTGTATGTGTGTGTGTGTGTGTGTGTGTGTGAAAGAAAAAGGAAATCGGATAAATACTAAACATAGTATTTAAGTTCAGTATTTTCCAAGATCCACCACCCCAAATACCTTTACATGGACTATTTTTCGAAAATTTTGATTTTCTAAAAACAGCTTTAACGATTTTGATTAAAATACCGGATATAAAGATATTTACATGATAAATAAAATGTATGCCTTAAATTTTCTGTGAATAGCCTAGGAAGTCCTCTTCATTCGGAAGGAATTTTATATAATCTTGTATAATTTGTAAACGTTAAGCAATAGACGAAAGCGTACTACAAAAAAAAGTAGATCGGTTTAAAATACACAATTTACTTAAAATAAATTTTTGTGGCATAAGCTGTTTCTGAGATATCCTTTATTATATGTTCGATTGTTCAATACTTGTCATTCTTTTAAAGTCCCATCGATTCCCATTGTTTCTCGTGATTTCATAAAAACAGTGTGAAATTTTAAGGCCAGTTCTTGAATATTTCACTGTTGTATTTTTAGTTATAACGAAGTGTGTAATGTAGCTATTTTTGCAAAGATTTATTTGGATTAAATGTAGTGTATAGAAAAATAAACTTTAATAAAAATAGTTTGTGTACCCACTAATACAGATAGAGGGTAGAGTAAATTAGGAATGTATCACATCAGATGTTTTTTAGGTTCTTCGATACATCTGAGTCAGATACACTAGAAAAAGGGCTTCCTTACTGCTTGTAAGTTGGTAACAGATGAATCTGATTTGCGGGTTCGCCTAACCATACATTTATTTTGTTATACGGAAGTAAGGCATTTGGAGTTATGGAACTAAGCCGCAGGGTGCGTTTTGATACACTTAATCAGCGTACATTCCGAAAGATGGCTCTAGCTGCGTAGTCACCTTCTGCTTACGCAACTTGTTAATACGATATTATTCAGTTTCTTTATGTATTTTCAGTTTTTTGTTCTCCTTATTATAATTTTTGACCGGATTTTGGACCGTGATGATCAGATAATTAATTATCATTAGATTTGAAATTTAGCTAGGGGAAATAAAAGCTCAAAAGTGATTCAAGTGCATTATTTCACGAATAAGGTTAAATAAATATAGTAAATAATAGCTGCATTACAGCCAGCAATTTTAAATCTATACTGTTCTGGAAATGTTTATAAAGCAGAAGTATAGGAAGCATAATTATAAAACCCTAAACTAGCAGGGATACACATTGTGATCGGTTATCTTTCGAATTTACCTACAACAATAATGATGTACAAGATTTTGTAACAACGTACTTACACTAAAAGTTTCTCAGAATACCCACAACACTTTGTTTTATGTTTTAAAAATTAGTGAAGTAATTGACATTTTATGATATTTCCTTGAAATTTCACTTTATTATAGCTTTCAAGAAGGTATTTTACTTTCTCTAGTACAAGCATAATTCAATTTATGTAGATGTCATTGAGCATTTAGGCTGCTATAAACAATAGGTATAAAACGTATACAATGTTGTACTTGACTATTACATATAAAAATTCAACTCATACCTAAAATTGCCCTCAAAAGAAATCACTTAAATTGTAAGATGGTCTGTCCAAAAGGTAACCAGACATAATACGTTTTAGAGCAAGGCAAAGGTATGTATCAAGGAGGAGGCCCCGGAACCGGGGCAGAGCACTGCAAGTAGACCATAACGGCCCTTTTTGCTTCCAACGTGACCCTTGGGAGGCAGGGTTGAGGGGAGAGACACGAAGGGTGACCAAATCCGGATGCCGACGGGCGCACGCGTCAACGGGCCCCTAACGTTTAGAGATAGAACGCATCCGACGCCGCCAGGTCCCTCCAGGATCCCCGGAGAGAAGCCTACTCGGAGGAGAGACCTAAATCAGCTACATTGCAGCGAGAATTTAGGGACGATCTATCCAATTCAGACACATCAAATGGTAATGTTTTGGCAATTTCGAGAGCCATGTACATACGAGATTCCTTGTCTTTTCTAATCTGCTTCTAGGCAGGTCAAAGTTGTCATAATATTTGGTGTTGCATTTATGATCTTTTTGTTTTGTGCTTAGATAAATGCTGAATATCCTTGACCTAAAGTACTACCCCAACAATGTATAAAAATATCGCCGTCGTAACTTTTATTAAGTAAGCAGAGAAAAGTATTGCATTCCACCCAAAAATTCGGTACCGAGACTTCACCATAAATACATGTTTTTAGACTCCCTGAAACCCCAATAAAGCATGTTATAAAAAAAATCAATGTGTGTGTGTCTGTGAAAGCATAACTCAAAACCGAAAAGTCGGTAAAACACGAAACTTGTATTTAAATACATGACCATAAAAAAAAACAAACAAACAGGAGGATTTTGAAGAAAATCCCCCAGTTTAACTACCTTAAACATGGAAAATTTTTTGGCATATTTTATTTTCTCAAAATGACTCTTATGATTTTAGTTAAAATACCACGTGTTTAAACTATTTTTATGAAAATAAAAGGTATATCTTAAATTTCCTGTGAATAGCCTTACACTCCTCTTTATTCTGAGTGACTTATATAACACTAAACCGTAAGTGATAGACAAAATCATACTACAAAAAAAATGTAGATCTCTTCAAGCACACAATTTATGTGGAAGAAAAGTTTTTTGGGGGGTTAACCATTTCCGAGATATTCTTTGTTATTAGTTTGAATTTTCAGTTACCTTACATTTTTCTCAACTACAACTCGCTGTTCTTTTTGGTTTCCTTTTGTTTTTTTTTTTTCCTTTCTTTCTTTCTTTCTGTGTTCATGCAAAGAGAACGGAACTCAAAGCCATCATAAGTGTCCGTCTTCAAAGGGTTTGACTATCGCTTTGTATTTTTCTTATACCTACAACGAAATGTGTAAAAAGTAATGAAGGTTTATCTATATTTTTTAACAAGAAGTAGATAGGAAAATAGGTCTAGTTATAGGTACGTCAACGGAGGGTAAACCTCTCACCTGCAACCTGTACAGGTCTATTACGGCTACCATCCCCTAGGAGGAAGGGATGAGTTGAGGGAACCACAGAAAGCTACAGGGCGCCAGACAGGTCACAGAGACGCGCGGAAGTTCCTTACATTTCCAAGCTCGCAGAACTGTCTCGCTGCGATGAACGTTCAACCAACCAAACGCCCCTCTGGTGTCCACGGGAAGTACTCTTTCCATTGAGCATGCATCCGCACCATCTGTCCGGCACCGCCATACACCACGAAATCTAGAAACACACCTGAAAGATGTAAAGGAAATGTAACGAAAAGGAAATTATGGAATGGAAATCGTGGTGCAACGCATCAGATACATTGCACATATATGGATTCTTACAAGCAGTTTTTTGATATTTTGTCAGCCACACCATTCTTGTTTCCATTCCAGCCATCAAATCGCATTTGCCTGCTCATTTAAAATCGATACTGTCTCAAACCATTCAGCTCATCTGCTTTTGACAGATTCAACCATTTTTCTCTCTTCTGCATTCTAAATGTGCTCCCATCCCCCACTTGTATAAAATTCTACAGAGGAGTCAAGTTTCCAAGAAAGGGCAGGCAGGAGAGAAGAATCTGTTTTACATTGCAGCATCCATCCCATTTACTCATAAAAATTCACTCGCGTGTGTTGGCTCAGACCGCATCGAATTATGCCTCCCCCCTCCACTTGAATACTAGCTGATGCCGCATTTATCGGGAAAGTGCTGGAAAACCATCAGCTGACATTTTTAGAGGAATATGTAAAGTTCCTATCCCACCCTCTCAATCTGTTATATTATAAGGGTAGTAAAGGGGGATGCAGGGGGTGCTTCAGTGTCAATAGTAATCTAAAGTGGTGCGTAACCCCTCAGCGACTTTTCAAAGCGTTGGGTTTATGCTGGCATCGTAATCAACTTAGCTTCTGACTGTGAGAAATCAGTTGCGCTGCAATGTGCAAATCATTCTGGTAGCTTATTGATAATATATATCACAAATAGATAGTTTCTATAATCTGTTCTACAGATGGGAGTTACTTTAGACTTTTCATTTTGACAACAATGTCCCTTCTTCTATAGTGAGTTAAAAATAAAACATATTTTAAACCTTAAAATTCCATCGTGTAACTTGAATATTTAGATTTATTTTTAAAGAAATCGAATTTCAATGGTTTTTGTCCCCGTATTGCAGTATTTACTTACTCTACCATGTACATAATAGGTAGAGAAGCTATTGCATTCAACCCAAAAATTCAGTACCAAGATTTCACCGGAGGTGCATGTTTTGAGGCCCCCTGGGTAAAAAAGCATGTTTAGGAAAAGGTCCCTTGGTTTTGTGTGTGTGTGTGTGTGTGTGTGTGTGTGTGTGTGTGTGTGTTTGGGTGTCTGTGACAGCATAACTCAAAACCGAAATCTCGATAAATACCAACATGGTATTTAAGTTCAGTACCTTCCAAAGATGCAACAAGGAGATTTGCAATAAAATCCTCCCAGCCTAATCTACACTTTACATGGTACATTTTAGCAATATTTTATATTCTAAAAATGGCTCTAAGGATTTACAGGACAAAATGTATAAGTATCTTGAATTTTCTGGAAATAGCCTGTGAAGTCCTCTTCATTCGGAAGGAATTTTGTATAACTAGTAAATGTTAAGTGATAGACCAAAATGTACCGCACTAAAAATATTGAGCTATCTAAAACACACAATTTATATCAAATAACATATTTTTGATACAAGCCATTTCCGGGATATCTTTTATTAATGGTTCCACTTATCCAATATTTTGCCATTCTCTTAAGTTCTATCGATTTTCAGTTGTTTCTCGCGCTTGTATGAAAACGACATGGAATTTTAAGGTCAGCATATAACGCCCAGTTCTTAAACATTTCACTATCGCTGTTCTGTTTGTAGCGTAATGTAGCTATTTCTGCAGAGGTTTATCTCGATTTAAAGGAAGTGGATAGAAAAACACCCCTTCTAAGAATAATTCGTATAGCCACTAATAAACGATAGCGTTTAGAGAAAGTCATGTGAGAGTAACACATCTAGGTTTTGTTGTTTTTTTTACTTTCTCTTACCTAAGCCAAATTGAGCCTGATTCCCTAGTCCGTTCTTCTCAAGTATCTGTAGACACTTAACCCACGAATTTACGTATAAAGCTGTAATATCCTTCTGAACGGATACACACAATTACTTATACCTTCAACATATCCTTGCTACTGCTCCTGGTTACCGCCCCTCCTGGAATCCTTCAGCAACTACGTGTAATTTTAAACTGAATTCCTAGCTGCGGGTTCCAAACTTACAACTTACAAAACTGCTAACTATTTATATAAATTTTCAGTGGTCCCTTACCTTCTTGAATATTAAAGGACATTGTTGCACTCGGGTGTACCGCATATTTTCAATTCCAATATCCAAAAAACAAACTCTTTAGCAACATTTGGAGAGCGTTCGAACCTACACAAATGTGTACGTCATGGAGTGAGGCATGAAAGTTATGGCGCTGTTAAAGAAGCAATAACATTTTTGATGTTACTTTAAAACACCTGAAATCCCTATAAAGAGGCAATTTCAACTAGCCTGGTAGTACTTTCCTTCTCTCGTAAGTCTTCACCTAGGCAGCTTGGCCGTGAATTTTGAATATACCGTTAAATTACAAGGAATCTTCATAAACTGTTAACTTAAATGTTTGACAAATTTAAACCGATATTCATACAATAATTAGGGTAGATGCAGTAAACTCTGTTTTCCATAATCTTTCTTGAAGATATCTAGCAATTATAAGAATTCATATGCAGGAAAAAGGTACAGAGTTCCTGGTGTTGCTGTTTTGTGTGTCGAAATATAGTAAAATTAGAAGGTGAATTACCATAATGTTAATGGTTCAATTACAGTTTTTCGCCTAAGCGCAGGTCCTTCACTTTAAACCCAGCCTCTTGCATTCTTTCTTACTTTTCACTTCCCTCTTTGTCAACGTGTATGAACCACTTGTCTTAATATTACCTACTATCTTGTATCTTCGTCTGCTTGAACCTTTTCCCTTTTATAGTTCCTCCAGTGTATCTCTTAACAAGTAATTTTTTGTCATCAAATATTTCAGATAGTTTATTTTTCTGTACATTATCATTTTTTTCAATCATTCACTTTTTAAATACAGCTAAATTAGTTATTTTCTCTTGAATTCATACTTTTTATTCTTGTCTATATTCATATTTCAATTTTCCTCACTTCGCAACGTTAAATTTCAGCACTATAGTGCGAGGCGCTACAGTCATAGTATTCATTAAACATTTACCTAGGCCTTTCTTCAATAGTTTGCAGAAAATGCTTGCTTTTATTTAAATTTATGTTCTATTATCAAACATTGAAGCTCAGATCATTACACATATCTAATATGCTAATGATAACGCAGGTGCGAATTTTCACTTTGAATTGTACAGATTTGAAATCCATTTAGAAGGGCATCAGGCTGGGGAGAGTCCGCGTACTCTCATCTTAACTGCGCAGGGAGTAT
This sequence comes from Deroplatys truncata, assembly GCA_030765065.1. NCBI lineage: Eukaryota > Metazoa > Arthropoda > Insecta > Mantodea > Mantidae > Deroplatys > Deroplatys truncata. Next base: position 101,506,615 of record CM060980.1, read on the forward strand.
GGAATTAAGCCACGTGTTTCTGATAGATGGAATAATATATTGCAGTGCAATGTCGTGTGTGTGTGCCTTATAATGACGTGGCAATTGTGCAAACACACAGTCCGCGGGTCTGCCACTGTGCATGCATGCTTGCTTGCTTGCTTGCTTCTCTCTCCCCCCACCGAATGTAATGGCGTGGGGTGTTTGTAAAAAAGAAGATATCCCTCCTTCCTTTCTTTGCAATGTAACAAGCCGGACCTCTTCTTTCCAAACAAATGAAACGGACACACGTAATACGCACAAAAACTGGTAGGTAGCGAGCGGGTCCGTTTTTTAATTAATTTTAAATGTGTGTTGAACTCGCCAGTGCATAAGGATTTCCTGTGGCAGGCATTCATCATCATCCATTATTACTTACTTCGTTATCAGTTTCATCTGAGGGTGACCTTAGTTTACATTGTCCCTGAGTTTTTTTTTTTTTTTTTCAAAATATCACTTTGTTTTCCTTCGTGTCCACCCATTTTGTCAGCTATTTCTGCTTTATTTTTCCCTGCTTGAACCTTTTCATTCTGCTTCACATTTTCAAAAACTAATTTTAATAACAAAAGCGAGAGAGTAGGCTGAAAAAGCTGCTGTTACATTTTTAAAATCGGTGAAAGTTTATATATTAGATCCCCCATAGGAGTACATCTATATCCACCTCAAGGATGAAATTTGTTTTACTACAGCCTTTAGGAAACTATAAAGCTGCCGATATATGGAAAAATAAGTTTATTTATGACAATAACAAAATAAAAAACCCAGCTTAACTAAGAAGGTTCAAGTGCAAGAAGTGCAGTTTTTTAAAATTTTTATCTTAAATAGGAACGCTGTGTATTCGCTATTCAAATTGTTTATGCTCAATAAGGTTCCTAAAATTAAATCTCACCATAAATTTTCATTTCGATTTCGCAAAATTCTTTATTGTAAATTTTTATCATGTTTTGTAAATAAAACCATGTACGTAATTAATGGAATTTCTTTTACATTCGTGAAATTTTCATCACAAACATAGAGGCTGATGACGAACTTTCCACTTGTAAAATAATCCCACTTCAGCCACAAGTATAACTTTACGAGGGATGATGTGAAGAAACAGAGTTGCACCGCGTACTAACCTAAATAATATAATAATTTTATATTTTTTTATAAAAAAATACGTTTAAAGCCAATGATTAGAACTAAACATTTATGTAATACAAACCTAAAGTTCACACCCTTCTCATCTTCACTACAGTGTGTTAAAAATTTTAATGTGCAGTAGTTATTGGTTTCTAAAGCATTGGTCGCAATATTATATACTTTTTGTAAACAGATGGTGAGCCGTTTCTTAAAAAACTTTTGATAAGTGTTAACATTTGCAGGTGGTAAGAGAAAAAGTATTAACATTTTGCACAGAAGCTTGCACCTGTGTTGCATTTGAAACATGAAATTTAGAACACAAATGTGGTCTGTGAATAAACTACTTTTGCAGCACAGGATATGCATATGTCTAATATTAAAACTAAAAATAAGACAGTTTTCAATTCTTGCGATGAATGGGTGACTAAAATGTGCTATAAACAAATGTCACAATGTTTTAAAAATTGCGTGAAGGTACTTGAACTACCAGCTGATTAAAAGATGGCATGCATCTTAGGACAAGTATTACTTCTTTCATTGGCATATATAGGCGGTACTGTCTGCAAATTTTCGCAGTAATAGCTTAAAAATCTGATGAGTTGCATTAGATGACTTCTTCTGCTCGCTCTTGTAGATAAAATTGTTCTTACAAATCTTTATTCTTGTTAATTGAGATAAACATTTGCACAAAATTACATTATTTCCTAGTAAGTAAAAGGGGATTTGGGGAATACAGAAAGCTTTAAGCGATAGTCAAATATTTTAAGAGCGCATAAAAGCTATAATGATGTCTTTGAAATTCCGTTCTCTTTGTATGGCAATAGAGGGGGGAGGAACGAATAACGACTTTCAGATTGTGAAAAGTATAATGCTTCAAAATTCAAACCAATTACAAGGATGGAAATGGTTAGCTGCAAAAAATACTTTGACATAAATTGTGTGTTTTAATAAGATCTACATTTTTTGTGCGATAATACTATCTCTTACGGTTTACCACTTCTGCAAAAATCATTCAGGATGAAGAGGACTTCAGAAGCTATTCTCAGAAAATTCAAGATATACATACATTTCATTTGTATTGAAAATATCTTAAATATATGGTATTTTAATCAAACTCATAAAAGCCATTTTTGAGAAAATGAAAATTTTCGAAAAATGTTCCCTGTATAAGGGGTAGTTTGGTGTGGGAGAATTTTCTTGTAAACCTTAGTGTTGCATCCTTAAATGCAGAACTTAAATACCAAAAACGTTTCGTTTTTGACTTATGCTATTTACAGACACACACATATACGAACGTTTTCTAAAAATGCTTTTCTGAGGGATTCAGAGGGGCCCAAAAAAACACATATTTCAAGTGCAATTTCGACATCAAATTTTTGGATGGAATACATACTTCCCCTGCTTACTGTACGCAGTTGATAAAGTAAACATTGCAACTAAAGGAGCAGTTTAAGTATTGTTAGATGTCTAAAATTATAAAACGGAGAAAAATCAATTCAACGTTGAACACAAGGTATGAGAAATTTAAATTATTATGTGATGGTCTCAATTTCACACACACACACACACACACACATATATATATGATAAAAGTATATATACATAAATCAAATTAATGTCTTCAAATTAAATTGAGTTTTATTTATGGACGCTCTTTAACTGCTATGGTCCTTAGCGTCCCATTCGTTATTTGGCGTGAAAGACCGGTAATTTTGCTCAGAGGCCTCTTTTATCAGGCTTGAGGTTCTTTTACGTGCCGTAAATCTACGACACGGGACCACCGGCTTTACTTCCTTTCCGAAGGAAGCCATGCTAAGGATTTTTACGCCCGAAAAAATCCATCGCCCCCCGCCAGGTTTGAACCCGCGACTTTGGGAACTAGAGGCTAGAACGGTACCACTAGTCCACGGAGAATGACAAAATAATGTCTTCAAGGAATTATAATAAAAGTGGGGAAGCTAAAGTTTGATTTTTTGACCGTTTATTTTCACCGCTCAGTTGTCTTAAAGAAATGTTATTAAATTCAGTATACACTGATTGTGGGTATTTCTGTTTGATTCGAATCAGAAGTTGACACTGTCCTCGCGATGTCCCTGTGGTAAGATCCAGAGGAGAAGGGGCGGGAGGTTGCTGAAGAAGTGAAAGAAGTGGGGAAGGGGGGAGAATTAGCTTTTTATTCAACGCCGAGACGGGCTGTCAATGTGCTGACAAATGGAGGCCCGGTCACTCATCCCCAGAAGAAAAACGAGTTTCAGATTGAAATCCAATATTTTGATATGCAATTTGAGTCGTTTCTCCCTCTATGTAGCTCACCCTTTTGGTAATGCAGGCGTACGCGTATGTGCGGGGAGTGAGAAGTATACAATCTAATTTATTACCGGTTCAACAGTAATGGACTCGCCATGACAATGGAGTTCTTGGATTTTCAATTAATTCCAAATACTCGGAAGGGTTCCTTAAAGGGATAATCTCCACCGAAAAAGAGCTCAGTTTTCAAATATATACGTTGTCTCTCTCAGAGGAGCAAAAGTGGATCTTATTGTCCATTAAAAGAACAAATCCTAGAAAACCAATAGCTGATATAGCTCAAATTATCCCATAGTTTCCAAAAGCTTCTTTTTTCCCTCTTTCATGAGAAATGACATGGGAAATTATACCAAATCCTGGTAAAATTAAAATATATACTAGGTGGAGCTCATATAGAATAATCACAATAGAAGCAAAGGACAATTGGGATTATGAAAGAGTGTATGTACATAAAAGAGATTTTTTAACAACTCTTAAATATTACGTTACTATGAATTAACCCTTCTGATTCTCGGAAAAAATGTTCTGATAATTTCGGTTTTGGATTAAGGTACGTAACGGGCTAACTTTGAGGGAAACATCGTAGTTACCGACGTGCAATCCTTTGTTTTCAGACTAATGGCAGCACTTCCTTTCTTTTCCAGCAAATTGCACGATTAAATGAAACTCATAAAAGGGCCTCCACTGCTTTCCCATATGTATGTCTTATATTTCCCTCGGTTGGTAGGTTTGTGGTCGAATAAAAAGCTGTTTGGTTATTAGAATGAAAAGCAAAACTTACGCCTGGTCTACTTTTGGCACTGTCTTTGATTCCAAGTTGATTTTTTCTTTTTTTACCTTTTCATTCTAGAATGAGAAACCAATAAGTAAGAAACTTAAATGTTGGATCCCTCTTAGAGAATAGGTTAAAGTCGTTTAACCTAGTAGCTCATATGGGATGATGAATGAATGAAATGGGCGAAATTATGTTCAAACGAGTCCGGGGTCCAAGCTTAGAGGTATTTGACATTGATTTTTTCAGCATAAGGGTAATCCGTAAAAACTGTAAACGGATAACTCACTTAACAGAGATTCGAACTCCGGACCTCTTAAAGTGAAGCAGACATGCTACCCTCGGCAGTTATGCAGATATGTGAAAAAATAGTGATAAGAAAGATTGCTAGGAGTATATTTGCGATTAACTATGTTATACATTAGCCCACCTCCGTGCTGTGCGGGTAGTGTACCTTACACTACCGAGTTTGAAACTCGGTTAGAGTGAGACCTGGATAAGACTTTTTCGAAGGTTTTCTCTTATCCTGAAAAGATGAATGTCAAGTAACTCTAATCTCTAGAGGCCCCGGGCCCATAAGAGCATCATTTCAATCATTTCGTTCGTTCACCGTCCGATATGGCCGACGCGGTTAAAGGACGTAAAAGAAAGGTATTTACAGTTATATAATTTTTGAGACTAATTTCTGTTATTTACCAATGTTGTTGTGGATTGTTAATTGACAATCCCACATCTAACCTGGTTGCTCTACAAAGCTCTCTTTTTATGAATGAAAAAGATAATCTGTGCGGTAAATGAATCTGATATAATCAAACATTTATAATAAAATAATGAATGTAAAAGTACAACTTGTAAAATTTTATACTTGAATGTTATTGGATCTCCACTATCCTTTTCTTTAACATGAGTGCGTTTGTATTATCTTTCTGCAGAAGCAAACAGAATGCTGCAGAACTGTTCCTTTCTCGTAGCAGTCACTTGTATCAAATATATATTTTCTTTATTACTACATTTTAATTAATATTAGTGCTCATCGTCCAAAAGTAAAAAAAAAAAAGCTGTACATGCATAACAAATTCTCGGAAATAGAAAAACTCAATTTCATTATACGTAATATACCATTTCATACTGGAATAAAACTTTTTTATGTATTCCATAGCACTTGCTTTTTTCGTGTTTTTATACTCATAAAACAACTCATAAAACGATAGACGGTTCATATATGACTTTGAAGAATATTTGTTGATACAATTCAAATGTTATTGAAACCGTTACAAAACTTAGGATAGTTTAAATGAACAATATTTAAAATTGTTTCCCAGAATATCTATAGCAATAAAGTTTATCGTTGTTATTGCCACAAAAATAATGCAAATGAAATATAACGCTTTGACTGGGTTTACGATCCTGTTATCCTTTTGCTTTGTTCCACAATTTTGCACAACACTGACTTAAGTTAATGGCGCGACAACCAATGAGGTTAAGACCTAGAGCGCGGTCGCAGGATCCTCTGCATCCGCCAACAGCAGCTTAAGCACGTTAGCTACTACTTCTCACTCAAGTAGGTTCTCAATTGCTACCCAAGGCTGAGTATAACCGATAACAGCCTCCTAGCATGAGAAAAAACCGCGTTGGTACCGGAAAAGAATCCCTTAACATTGAATCGAATACCTATTTTCATGGTCAAAGATTCGGATCTGATGCAGGAAGATGGAGTTTTTTTTAGTTCAAAAGTTTATAGCATGATTTTTGTGAGCGAAATGAATCCTCGGTATTGTGCGATGTTATTCCTAGCTTTAGAAAATATTCTTTGAGCAAAACATTGAGTCAATTTCACAGTTTCACGCCCAGCGGGTGCCTGCTTCTTCCTAGCGTAATCCAACGGTATTTGGGCTAATATTCATCAATGACAAAATGTGGTGGCTATTACAAAATTGATCGATTACATAAAACCTCGCTAGAGGTCCTTGTATATGCTCTAGTTGGGACAATAGGTTATCTTCATCATCAGACTAATTATGTTTCGATTGTTACGAATGCCCTGAGAAAAGCTTTTTATATCGATTCGGGAAACGACACCTCAGCAGAAACATATAGGAAAAAGGAATAATGCTTCATATGCGTGATACAATGTCGCCGTTCCTAGCGCTCCCCATATGGCCTGTGACCTTTGGAGGTTAGCTTATTCCACCAAGCAATGACTGGACTAATTCCTGAGGTGGAAGCACCCAGCGGGCAGATTCCGCCTCCGATGGTTGGGTGATGATGAGGATGGAATGAGAGGACTTACAGCTTTTACCGTGAACTCCGAACCACGTTGGGCCTTGGGAATGCTTCACATAAGCAAGTCAGAGGTGAAGCATGGAGAGGGCCGAATTAAAATTGCCACCCTAGAGCTGGAAATCGAACACTGGACCCTTAGTACGAGAGCCGTAAACGAAACCACTGCGCCTCTATGGCACCCGTCGTTATATAATGTTAAAGGACATTTTTTAAGTTTAACGTCTTTTAACCTGGTAAAATGAATGATGAATGAATAAAATGGATGATATGATGCTCAAAGGAGTCTGGGGTCCTTAGAGCTTTCATTTACTCTACATCCGTGTTCTCAGGATAAGAGAAAAACCCCGGGAAAATCTTATCCTGGTAACTCGCCCTAACCGAGATTTGAACCCGGGACCTCTTAAATAACATATTTTATATCCCAAAATATTTTATTTTCAACCATAATGAGAAATACGGTATAACTAAACAGTCTCAAGTGCTAGAAGAACAGATTTTTCAAACCAGTGTCTTAAACCGGAACTTCCTCTTTAAGACATGCTGTGTATGCTATTCAATTGCTTATTTCTAATACGAGCCCCAAACTTAAATCTCGCAGTATATTTTCATTTTGATTTCGCAAAATGTTTGTTGCGAATATTTGTTAGAGCTTGTAAATAAAATCATGTACGCAACTAGTAGAAATCGTTACGCTCGAGATGAAAATCTTTCCGCCCGTAAAAAAATTCCACTTCAGTCACAGACTGAAAAATAGCTATTTCAGCTGTATTAGTGGAGAAATACTTTTTAATAAATATATAGGTTGTTAGCTCCTGATTCACATATAAACGTATACTGGTTGCTATTCTGCTACTGCTAAACGATGTGCATATAAATGCGTGTATAAAAGTTGGGAAGAGAGACAAATGAAATCACACTGCAGCAGAGTAAGAGCTAACATATTGGGTCAGACAATCAGTTACGTTTCTATTTTTTCCCCCCAATTCTCCCTGGTCTTCCGCAACATATCGACTCCCTCCAGCTTCATATATCTGAGTGAACGATTGGATGCAATCTACCAACTGGTCCAGCACTTGTTCATCAATCCACTATCCTCTCCTGTCCCCCCTAGAGTCCATACATCTCTCAGCACTACCCCAACTGTACAATATAAATGTTTGGTCTGATGGATCAAACACAAAGCTCAATTTAAATTAATTGACTATTTTATATTTTATTTATTTGGATGTTCTGTGGGGGTGGGTGGTTCCCACCACTACTTCCCCCTATGGGGTGGAAAAAGACAATTAACCACGGCATGCCACTAATTTATTATCTACCGCCAGAGTACAGATAACCAATAACATCGAGTTTTCAACTGCTAATACTATCAGTTGATTATGTAAGGCCTAGCTGCTGTATCAAATGGTAATCGATAACTAGTAATCATTGGGAAGGCCTTGACATTTCCCCTGCTGTGGTGACTGCAAGTTGGCTCCAAAAAGTCCAATGTTCCAGTGCATGAAATTATAATTTCGGCGATCATTGCCTCCGATAGCAAAGATGAGAGAGCCTGACAAACAAAAACTCCTCATTCTACATTCATGCTCATTTGGATTGGGGCGATGGATGGACTGTGCTGTACTGAAAATGACCAGCGGATCACACATTCATCGGGCTACCAAATAGGGTCAATAATGTCAGTGGTGACAGCGTCAGAGGAAAGTCAAATCATTTCTATTCTTGGATCAGCTGCTTAGAGATGCGGTAAATTCATCTTATGCATAAACTTAACTAATATTTACTCTCTCCAGCACCTACTTAGGGCCGGTTTCACAGTTTAAGCTTAAGCCGAAGCTTTAGTAAGCTATGGATGCCGCTTAAATAAGGCTTAAGCTTTGATTTAAACTTTGTGAGTTTCACAGTAGGCAACCAGATTCAGCTTTACTGAGCTGAACAATTTAACGGAACAGTAAAGTTGGTAATACTTGCGAATTAGCATCGAGTCAATTCCCATCATTGTTTATGGCAACGCTGTGCCTAAAATAAGCTTTTGTAGGCAACATAAAATTAAAGCGACTGAAAAATCAGTCAAAACATAGAACTTTACCTCTGAAGAAGTCAGCATTTTCCTAGAAATTTTGAAGGAGTATAAGCTTATAGATTGCAAGCAAATGGACAAATTACCGTGGAGTACGAAAAACTAACGTGGGGAGAAACTGCAGTATAAAGGGTAGATTAGAAAGGATGGTATGTGACAATTTTGATAGATCTGCATGCTGCAAGTTTTAAGATGCCTGAAAAATATCCAGTTGCAATTAGCATGCTTTCACTTGCATATAACCTAAATGTTAAGAGAAGCACTGTTCCTGACGAGAGCGCTTTGTTACTGAAAAATAAAGCAACAGTTTATCTGTAGGTGCAACGGCAATGAGTGCAACACTGCATACATAGGAGTATGTAGTATGAATTTAAAATTAAGGGCATGCCAAACTAAGTTTGGCTTCTTATCAGTCGGTTTTATGTTTAATTGTATCATCAATAATTTCATCAACGACTGTTTACTTAATCGAGATTTCTCGTAGAATTCTGGTCATTCCATACGTAAAAATGATTTGGACGCATTCTAAACATTGTAGATTACCTTCCGTTGTCTATATGAGTTAAAATAATATATGTAATACATACATATTTATCAGTAATATCGTCTACTTCAGATAACACAGTCACTCAGTTCAATACGGTTTAAGCAAGCCACGTATAAGCTCAGTTTATCGCTTGGACTATGCATTGTTAAACTCCATTGCAGCTTAAGCCTCCGCTTAGGTCCAATTTGAAGCTTAAACTATGAAACCGGGCCTTATAGTGATTAGAGGAAGCATTGCACTCCACCCAAAATTTCGACATCGAGTATAGATCGTAAATACATGTTTTGGTGTCTGTTGAATCAGAAAAATGCATTTTTAGAAAAACCGTATATGTGAGCGTAACTTAAAAATTAAAACTCAAATTTCGTATTTAAGGTGAGCATTTCCAAGGATGCAACATGAAGGTTTTCAAGAAAATCTCCCACCCAAAATAACCGTTACCTGGAAAATTTTTTGTTATTTTTAATGTTCTCAGAAAACTTTTGACGCATTGACGTGAGAAATAAGTCACTTTGAATTTTCTGTGAATAGTTCTGAAGACGGCTTTTTTGTTTCTGAGTTTTTTATAATGGTGTATAGCTAGGAAACAATAAGAGATAGGCAAAAACGTATTACACGAAGCACGTATCTTTTTGGGTTGGCCACTTTCGAAACATTCCAGGTCGAAAATTTACACCTTTTCATGTTCATCTTGAAGACATGCTTGAAAGATTTGCAATTCATTTCTGTTCTTCCATTGCAAGAGCTTGTTACCACGAATAGACATTTTGAAATAACTTGTAAGCAAAAATGTAACGTCAGTAACGTAGAATGGACATAAGAATCCATGCTTATATAAGTAATATATTATATAAAGGATTGAATTTGTCGTTGATAGAGAAAGCCATGTGGATCTATCAAATAGAAGGTTCTATACCAATTTTTTTTTCCGCCCGGATCTGCAAGCTCTGAAAGATAAAAATTTAATTGAAATTAGAGGGAATGAAGAACGCGTGTATGGTAGTCCAGGGTATATGATTTGCATAGCTACTAGGTAAAACCATGGAAATCGTGGTTTGGCCGGTTCCAGGGTTTTCTTCCTATGTATGTTCTTTTAAGGTACAACCATAAGATTTGCTGATAACCCCTAAACGCGGCTTCATATTGAAAAAATGTTCCTTATTCTATTTCGATCAGAGTATAGTTTTTGCGGATTTAAATTAGGGGAAAAATTATTTTTTTAATTTTCTCTACATAACCGGTGAAGTACTCTTCGTTCTTACTGAATCTTAAATTGTTGAAAATAGACGTTTTCCACGTCCTTAAATATTATATAATCGAATAAAATCGTACATATACAGCAGGAAGATGCCAGTTGTTCCATAATCAGTAATTATCATGGCTTGGCTTTGGTTTCTACCTCTTTCTGACTTAAAGGAACGCTCTGTATGTCCTGTAAAACCCACTGATAAGAGAAGAAACAGTTAATACTTTGATTAGAATTCTCTCTTCCATCAGCAGCGAAATGATGGACCCGTAAGGCCTCGGTTCGATTCTCTATAACGAAATGAGGATATTTCTCCTGTAGAGGGGCCTGATACTGGGTGCACCCAGAATCTTGAGGCCTACTTGATGGAAAAATAGAGGCTACAGTCTCTGAAATTGCATCAAAACAACAGGGAAAAAGTGGAATGCTCACCGCATATAACCCTCATTACTATACTATGCTCAAGTGTCCTGTTGTACGGAAGCTGAGGGTTCAACGGACGTGCGGTATGTTTTGGTTCACTAGTGTTGTGGGCTGTTGGTCCAGCAGTTTATTCCTTTCTCATTTTTTGGCCAGGAGTGAAAGAGAGAACACCTAACCTTATTCCATTTACATCCTATGTAATTTTCTTTTTCTTCTCCACGTGGTTATATACTAGGCTTATAGCCTGTTCATTCCAGAAACCAAGAGTCTTTCCAACAAACATTTGGCTTTTAGGTGACCTGCTTCCAACGGCCAGTATGTTATTCTTGATGGCATCCTTTTGATGCCATTCGAGATCTTGGAGGTTCCATCCATATCTTCTCCTATTCACCGTTTCATTCACTGCTTCAATGTCCAAATTTTCCTTATTTCCTGACTTTTAATTTTATCTTGAGGCTAGTCTAGGAAAAGGAAAACCCTGAATAAAATCCATCAATAGCCGGCCTATAATTCCACCCGAGAGTATTTATCAAATTCAAAATACCTAAACAAAGAGAGGCAGAGAGAGAGAAAGAAAGAGATAACCGGAGTGTGTAACTGTGAAAGCTTAAAATAGACGAAATAATGTTGCAGGAAAACTATAGCTCTGGTTGAAACATAAAGTGCATAGCTTTTAATTTATTCATCAATATTAGGCATTTAATAATCCCTGATTTAGGTCTGCATTTTTCTAGTCCGTTGTGAGTTGAACCCTTCGATATGCTCATGCATATCCACTTCTTTTATGAACTGTTATGTGTTGGCTCATTCTGCTGCACTTTATTGTAGTGCTATTACTGCTATTTATAGTGATTAGCATTTAAGGAATGGAAAATTTGGATTTTATTTGACCCATTTGTATAACAACTAATTAATGCTAATGCATAGAGATATTAATGTTACGTTACATATTTTGTACTGTCTTTATCAAGTTGTTTTGAGATAATCCGAAATTCGCATTTGCTGGATAAGAAGAAACTTGATGAAAAACTACAGTAGACCTTACCGAGACTTGAACTCCGAACTTGTGGATTTTATCGTGGATTTCACCTACATTTAGATAAAGAATGATGCATATTCCGCTTTAACACTGGGAAGTTAAAGGAGCAAGGGTTTTGATTTAACGCACGGCCGAACTCCAGACAGTGAGCAAGTAAGGGCATTATACACTCCCCAACTTGGTTGGTCTAATCTCCTAGTTGAGTGACATAATCCTGTAAAACTGTCCGAAGGGTAAATCTGCCTTCTAATACTTAGGATCTCTCCAAGATCAGGTTTCATTTGAACAAGTGCATTTGTCTGGTGCAAGGATGCTTGAATTCGTTTAGGACGGCTAGTTTATTTGTTTAACAGGGGTTTACATGCGACATTAGGTTGCATCCAAGGTTTGTTTCAATTGGTATAGTGTATTACTTTTTGCCTTCTCTACTACGTATATTAAGAAGGGGAGATGTGCAGATATCGTCGGAAATCGTCGATATTGACGCCCCCTGAAGGCCAAAAAAAGCATTTTTGGAAAAAAGTCCGTGTGTGTGACTGTGAACAGCATAGGTAGTCAAATCGAAAGGTCAGATAAATACTAGCTTGGTATTTAAGTTCAGTATCTTCCAAAGATGCGACACGAAGATTTTCAAGAAAATTCACCCACCCCAAACTACCTTTACATGGGACATTTTTCGAAATTTTTGATTTTCTAAAAAAAGTGGCCCTAACGATTTTAGTTAAAATACCACGTTTTAAAGGTATTTGCATGTAAAATAAAATGTAAATCTTGAATTCCTACAAAATTCCCTGGCATAAGCTATTTTCAAGATATCCGTTATTAATGATTTGAATTGTTCAACAATTAGACATTCTTTTGAGGTCCTGTCGATTTTCAATTATTTCTCGTGATGTCATGGAAAGAGTGTGGAATTCTATGGCCAAATTGTAGCCTCCAATTCTCAAACATTTCACTGTCGCCATTCCCTTTGTATCTATAATAAAATGTGTAATGCAGCTATTTTCGGAAAGGGTTATCTCGATTAAAATGAAGTTGATAGAAAAATAATCCTAAGAATAATCTGTATATCCACTAATAAACGATAGAGGGTATAGAAAGCCACGTGAATGTAACACATCAATTTTATTCTGTATAAAATTCCATTTAGTGCATAGTTATAACATTGTAGACATTAATTTTGCTGAGTTTTATGCTGAATTAAAAAATATTTATCTTACGAGCATTACCCTTACATTAGCAGAATCCGCAGCTCCATTTGGATTATGGTGTTAATTTTGAAAAATGTTGTCTCACACTCTCCCCCCATCCTTTCCCATTTTCTTTCGCTCTCGCTCTTTTCCCATCAGTCATCCTCTTCCCATATCTTCTACTCTGTGTGAACATGATATTTGAAACATGTGTTTAGTAGGTATTTGAAAATGAATCAAAGTACATAAAAATGCGCATCATACTTTAGCTTATTGAAATACCACAGATGAAACCAAAACGCTGGGTGACCAGCGTCCTGTAGCCTCGACCGCCTCAAAAAACAAAACAAAAACAGAAAACTCTAGTGTGCTATTGACCCCAGAGATTCATTAAACAATCCTCTGGTGTATATGAATTTGTTAATTTCCAAGTCATAATGAGGTGTTCTGCAGCTCTCTGAGATGCAGACTTTGCAAAAACATTGCCACCAAGGTATCTTTTCCTCACCATGCCGGAAGTGAATGTCTTTGTTTTCTTTTAGAAACCTAAAATAAAATGTTCGATATCTTAGGTAACATCTGTTAGCGTATAAACAGTATGCATTCGATAACTTACTTAATTTTGAAGTAACACGTAAAATAGCAAACGAACTAGCAACATAATTTTGAAAGTTATTGGTAGTTTTTTAGGTCATTTATCTTGTCACTCCATTCTGTCTCTCACAAAAGTGCAGCAGGATCAATTAATGAGACTGTTACAGAATGTCAAGGGTGACTCTTGGCCGAAGAATAGTTGAAAGATATAATGGCCCATTGAGCCACACCCAAGGAGCTCCATTGTCCTCTATCTAAATCGAATTGCGGATATATAGGTTGTATCTTGAGAAGAGAGAACAATCACTCTTAAATGCTACATCTATACAGCTACATAGTTAGTGTACATGCTTCCAACTACGCCTGTTTGGTGTGCGGAGTTAAAAGTTGTTCCACATGTTTAATTACTAGATCCTTGTTTCTTTTATGAGGAACAGCGATTTAACGAGGGCAACACTGAACAATTTTTAGAAATGAAACAAGGAATTACTTTTAAACATTTTAAATGAGTTTATTGTTTTTCAAAACATTCCCCAATACATTTTTGCATTCGATGAAACCAGCCCTTAAAGCAATGATGTACCCTTCCTGAGCTACTTCAAAAACCAGGTTTTTATAATGTTCTTGCTTCATCCGAGACGAAAACGTGATTCCATGTATTTTATCTTTAATTTTTGGAAGCAAAAAGAGATCACAAGATATTAAGTCAGGAATGTATGGTGGCTGACCTTTAGGGCATCCAGATACTCATTTGTTACGTTTGCTTGTATGCGACGATACGTTGCCATGGTGTAACTTTATTTTTCCTTTTGGACATTCTCACGAACTTTTTAAAAAAATTGCGGTAAACAGATATTTGTGTACCAATCGGTAGTGACGGTACGTCTATCTTCTAATGCTATAGTAGCAATATGGGCCGTTTTAGAAGAAAAAAAACTAGCAACCATCTTCCTACCAGCACTGCAAATTCGTCGGACTTTTGGAGGCTTAGGTTCTGATCGAAAGACATTGAGCCGATTGCCTTTTCTTTTCAGGATCATAACAATAAATCCAAGATTCATCACATTCCAGCCAAATTTAAGTGCCGCCTTGGAATTTTTAACACACACTCACACACAAGCACGCGCCTTTGGAGATTTTAAGAAATCTTCAACATAGTATTTTCGATACAGAATTTTTCGGTGAAATGCAATATCTCATCTAGGTGGTAGATAAAGTAAAATCTGATGTGATATATTCACATGAATTTTTCTACCCTCTATTGTTTATTAGAGATATACAAATTATTCTTACTGAAGATTATTTTTCTGGTTACCACATTTTAATTCATATAAGCATCTGCAGAAATAGCTACTTACACGTTTCGTTATAGATACAAAGAGGATTGTGATATTCAAATGTTTAAGAACTGGACGCTTTATGCTGGCCTTAAAATTCCATACCGTTTCCATGACATCGCGAGAAACAACTGAATGTTGAAAAGACTTAAAGAGAATGGCCAAGAAATGAACAATTCGAACCTTTAATAACGGACATCTCATACTTATGCCACTAAAAACCTTATTTGAAATAAATTGTGTGTTTTAAAGAGATCTACATTTGTTGTGTAGTACGTTTTCATGTATCGCGTAACGCTTGCCAGTTATACCAGATTATACAAAATTCCTTCTGAGTGAAGACGATTTTAGAGGCTATTCACAGAAGATTATTAATCAAAATCGTTGGATCCATTTTTAGAAAATAAAAAAAAATCGAAAAATCCTGCATAAAAAGGGAAGTTTGAGTTTAGAGTTTATCCTACTTTTTATTTTTTACTTACGATGTTCACAGTCACATACACATAGACATGTTTCCACAAATATTCAGGGGACATCAAAACATGTTTTTTTTCGGTGAAGTTTCGGTATCGAAATTTTGGGTCGAATACATACTTCCCCGTACTATACGTAGTAGAGAAAGTAAACTGAACGAACAAAACAGAAAGGACACAGAATTAAACATTCGAAAGTGAGAAAGAAGTTATTAGCTTATTTATATTCACTTTAACTTCTAATGTCGTTCCGTAATATGTTTAGGCATTAGTTAGGGTGTACTTCTTGGAAGCAATACGCTTATACCGATGATGGTATTAAGAGTTTCCTGTATTTAATCTGGTTTTGTTGCTATTGATGGTGACCACACGTGGATTTCTCTGCTGTACTGTTCACTTAGGTTTTGGTACCATATGACTAAATTATTGTGCCAAACTTACATTCACGTTTGCGGTTAGGGAACACCACGAGATTGGAAGGATCCACAACAGCAATCCTCTCTCCAAATACGGACCTTCATAAAGACTGAGATGTCCTGCTTGCTAAATTCCAACAAGAAGACATAGCAAATATATTTTACCTCGATTATAATATAGATGTACAGTTTTTATGACTTTCATGAACAGTTTTGTAACTGAAAATCCTTATTAGCAACTGCTTTTATTGTCAATTGAGTTATGAATAATTTTACTGTGGAATTTTCTATAAAACAAACGTTTTTGTATTGCTGCTGAGGGGGTAGGTTTTGGTAAAGTTTGTGATGTTGAACACAGTAATAAAAGTTGTCAAGAAAGACATCATTGCCCTAAAATATAACATTTGCGGTGCATTTAGCTTAAAACAACACTCGATTAGTTGGTGGCCAGGATCATCTAAGATGTTTGCCCTTTGGAGAGAAACGAATATCTCGGAACTAGGGTTCACGCCCCATGAAATTCTTCAGATTGTTTCCGATAGCTCCAGGTGCAGCTGCTGGTGTCCGGAGGAGGATTCCAAACGCTCCATTACTGTAGCAGGATTAGTAATTTAGAGTTCTGTTAATGTGCATCACAGAGAGTGCTATGGCTGGTATAACCCGAGGGCAGATTCTGACTTAGATCTCGTGCCATGGAGCTTGGAGGGGAGGTGCAGTGACATGCACTCCGCACGCAACCCTTAGTGTTGTCTTAAGTAGTTAAAAGTTATTTGTGAGCGCGTGATCATAGATGATTAATAGAGAAACCAGTGTATTGTAGTACCGTGAAGGTTTTTAAAACCTAAGTTCGTGGTACATTTTCTAGAGAAAAACGAGAGATCGCAGTACGTAAATGAGTATTACATATGGATTACATATGTTGAATGGGTTTCAAATGCACAGATGATAGTGGAGGTCAGTAAGAGTAGAGGAACACTGGAACCATCTTTTTTTTCCCCTACCTCTTACAGCTTTCTCGTAATGTATGAAACCCTGACCAGTTAGCTCCTTGTGGATTGTGGCTTGATTTCGAAACCTCCTGTGCTCAAACCACATCAGACTGGCTAACCAAACAGAAGGATTTCCAAAATCGCTGAAAGGTTGTGTTTCTCAAATAATAATTTCTACATCATTATTGCTATACTCAGAAATAACACACACTGCAAATGCGCCTCCGTCTCCATGGAAATGCGTGGTTATCTATTCCATTTGCAGTATGTGAAAACATCTGTAAAGGTTAAACTCGTTTATTTAAAAACGTTTTATCTACAGAAAAGTAAAAGGAACGAGAACAATCCTTCAGGTGAATTATGTGTCATTAACGTAAATGCATCCAAAGAATACTTCTAATATTTTAAATGCTATCATAAACACTGTATATGCTTTTATAATAATTACGCCCAATTTTAAAATGAATTTTCTAAAAAGTAAATTTTTCATACTTATGTTCATTTTTTTGCCATGTGTGTGCCATCTTTAACATCTGAGATTATATCAGTGGACTTGACTTTGGAACGATTGAGTGGTCTCTTAATTGTTGGTTTGTTTAGCTTAAACATTTAATCCCGACTAAAGAAAAGTTCTCGCCCTCCAGCAAGAAATAATCTGAATGCTGAACCTGGCAGTTTAACCACCACGGAAGCAGTCTTTTCGTTTATCTAAAAACCAAATAAATGGTCTAAGATAGAACTGAAACATATGCTTGGGATTTGTTAAATATTTCCATAGATAATTAAAAGTTATGGTACATAATTGGTAAGAATTAAATAAAATAATTATGTTTCACAGCTTCTAATGCTTAAGAAGAGGCATGAACAATAATTTTGATTTATAAATAGTATGTAAGGAAATGGTGGCGGCGCCGTGGCCGAGTGGTTAGACCACTCGCCTCCCACCGAGGCGGCCCGGGTTCAATCCCAGGGACCTGCATGTGGGATTTGTGGTGGACGAAGCGGCATCTGGGCAGGTTTTCTCCGGTTCCCCCCGCCATTCGTTCCACCAACTGCTCCATCATCACCTTTCCTTTCATCCATTTCACCAACATTTCGTTTCGGGCTGATCACCCATCCTGGATCCATGAGTGTCTGCTCCTCGACGGGCCTCTGACCCCAGGCACCCGCTTGTAAGTCCTGGGGGGTGTAAGTCCTACATAAGAGGAGGGTAAACAGATAATGAATGAATGAATGTAAGGAAATGAGAATGAAGTCAGTTATGCTTTATTGAATAAAATTGAATAATTTTTGTATAATGTAAAAATGTTTTAAAATTAAGTTTTTAACTTAGAAGGTAACCAAAAACGAAATGAAACATTAGAAGTACGTATGTTACAAACAAAGAGTCGAAGTGGAATTGATAAATATAATAATTTGAACTTCTGCCATTAAGGGAACTGGTATTTTAAAACATGGATTATTAGATATCTGATTCATGTAATATTTTGTTAATGTCTTGATACTGAACTCTGGCTGTGGTCGAGACACACTGTTATTATAATTTAGACAAAATAGACCTCAGTAGCTATTCGGCTTTGTTCCAAGTAAAGCAAATGATTGTTATAGTCGAATTTACAGTATCACAACCCTTAATTTTCTCTCTGTATTACACTGGTAACATGTTTTTTTACGCTTTGCAGTTTGCTGTCGATCAAGTTACAGTAGCTACAGAATATTATTTAGAATATATGGACAGAAATCTCATTGCAGAGTGTGAAACGTTCTGAACTCTCTTACTACAGACCATTCGCATTCTTTTTTGGCCAGGTCTGGAAGGAGGGAGAGCAGGCCACCTAGCCCTACAAATGTATCCTCCCCTCCCTTCCCGTACTTGCTGGCCGAAGAGAATGCGAATGGACTATATGGCTACAGGAGGAGAAAAACAAGATTTGATAATTGAAAAGAAAGGAGTAATTAAATATACACACAAATATAAATATATGATTACTGATAATGGTTAAATTATAAATAAATTAAAAAAGACATCTAAAAAAAGGAAAATGTGCAATATCACCTTCGATGTCATATTCTGTAATAAAACATATTAAAAGAAACCAAGTACAAAATATGTAATCAGTTATAAGACGTACAGCTTTATATGGATCAGAATGGCAAATGCAAAATACTTTAAAATACATTTTTTTGCAATGGGAGCGTATTAGTGAGGTCAGCAGGGGTTAAAATAAGAGACAGAGTAAGGAAGGAAATAATTATACACACGATTGAAGTAAAAATTTACACTGTAGAAGATATAGCAATAAGATAACTAAAACGCCATGGAAACCTCATGAGAATGAGTGTAGGATTATCAATATCGACGTATGAGTGGACTCAGCAAGAAGAAGGAAAAGAGGAAAACAACATAGAAAAAGAGCATTATGGAAGCAATGGAAAGAAGGAGATAAATAGAGGAGGATAGGTTTGTGCAGTGAGAGAAATTTATAAATAACTGTGAATTGATATTTGCCTGTCAAAGTATGTGAATAACATTGTAAGCTGGCTAAATAAATAATGTTGCGCCCTTTGGTATGTTTTGGTAGAATGTTAAAGCAAATTCATCCATAGTAAATGGGCAACAGGGAAACTCTGAGCGGCATAGCTGAGTTATGCTCAGAGTATCTCATCTCCCCAATGTAAATTTCAAGAGATAAGTGGTTTATTAAGCTGTAACAGGAAGCGAAATTAAAAAAAAACAGATGTCAGAAACCTCTAGCTAAAGAAACTTCCACAGACAATGCTCACACTTGCTCATGGAAGAACACAATTTCAGGAGCAGTTTGGGCAGCGCTAATAGATGTTATGTGTTATTTTCAAAAAGCTGTCTCAAGATCGCTGTATCAAATGTGAGGATACAGAGTAAAGAGGGCTATTACACGAAGCAAGAAAATTGGACATGGGTGTTGGTTGCACACAATGCTAGGTGGAGACTTACGGAGTAGAGGGGACCAGAAACCCAAGCTCACAAGTACTCCTCGCCGTTTTCTCAGCGCAGAGAGAGAGAGAGAGAGAGAGAGAAAGAGAGAAAGAGCATCAACCTGTCATCAGATAGACTCGTGCTCAGCAACACCCCTTTTATACAATTATTATTCGTAGTTCGACTCTTCTTATTAGCAAGGCAAAGAGGAGGTGAAGGCTCTGTTAGCGCTGGAAAAGAAAGAAAAGAGAGCGATGAATGGAGGAAGGACAGAACAATAAAAAGGAGGAAGAAAAAACAATCGAAATCCACATAGCCAATGGGAAGAAGAAGACTGGCCTTGGCGTCATTTTGTGATGGACTTAAAAGACAGCCATGTTTTGGATGAGGAGATCAAGACACTTGAATTGTTGTGAGGGGAAAAAGGGCTTAAAACCAATGTAGGAGAAGGTGGGCTCTTAATTATACAAGATTATATTTTAGTGTCTTAAGAGTTGTCTAACATGTAACAAGCGCTTGGATTAGCAGATTTCATCAGACTGGCAGACTGAAATTAAAACTTCTCGAGTTTTTTCCGAAACCACGGAATCATTACATCTATAATCACTAATTTCTCGGAACTCTTCAGTATTCATAGGTTACTAATGATGAACGTATATCAAATGTTCTCAGTTTTGGAAAAACTGACTGGCATTCAAAATTTTACCAAAGCTCAAGTTGCTTTGAATGTTTAAATAATGTATTTCATGTATTTTTCTCCCTTCTTAAACTAATTTACAAGTTTCTAGTAAATACTTATCTGTATCGCTGTTGCTAAAGGGAACAGCTGCAACTTTTACTAACTGGTTACGAGTAAGTAGGAAACAACAATCAATTAGGGCCGTAGTGCAAATACTTTAACCGTAAAACTGTGTGGATTCTAACTGTTGACACGCTACTTTAGTATAAGAATATCTACTGATACCTTCAGAGCAGTTAATGAAAGAATCATACCATAAAAACTTTAAGAATTGAATTAGGAAGTGTGGGTTGTAATTGGACAAAAATACGAACGGAAATCGTAACACTAAGAAGGCATTGGAACTTTCATGCAGCGAGAAACATGATTTACAATGAATGGACAAATACGAGAAAACAAACCAAAGCTTAATTTTTGCGTCGAGACTTTTTTTCAAAGGTAATTTGACAAATTTTGTTCATTTGACAAAGAACTTGACATAAACCAGTCACTGTTCATTATTTGGTCTCAATACTTCTGATGTTAATAACTTCCTATTATACTTTCGTAAAAACTAATAAATTTAACCACGCTCTGCTACAATTTTCTCTGCTGTACTCAGTAAAACCATGCCCGTTCTTACTGTAATGTGATCTCATCTACAATAGTAATTTTCCTCAAACATAAAGCAGATTTTGATTCTGTGGGAACAGAGTAAATATTCTTGACGTGGATATCAACATAAAGTATTGCATGAGATCACTGATTATTTGAGTTTAAAATGAATGAGATTAATTAACTACAGCGTCCGTTAGTGTGAAGAATTTAAAAATTGAGAGTAAGAAAATACAACAAGGCTCTCCCCTGTTACGTATCGCAGCTGGGGCATGAAACGGGGCCCTACAAGTGAGTGACGTCCCCGGTGCGTTGCTCTTGTTTTGAATGGCACAGTGTTATTGTTTGGAGAGTTAATATTGACGACTGACTGTGGGTTGGTTTAGCAGTACAACCCTACCGCAATCGGCCGTGTTAGCAATGTAATTATGCCGGACGTGGTGAGAGAGAGAGAGAGAGGGAAGACAGAGAAGCTGAATACAATTGGCGAAACGTGTGTGAAGGGAGCTGTTCGCTTCAGAGTCACGACTGACAACTGCCACGTTCCATTGACAGTGACACTAATAATGTCAGATGTCAGAACGTCCGTCTTTTCCTGACTTCATTCACTGCTGTTGACTGTAGATTATTAGCTTTCTGCCGACTTATTAACTCTTTTGTATATTACTGAGTCGCTGAGTAACAAGGAACTGACAAACAGCAAAGGGTGGCTTTATATGCAATCATATTTACCTCAGAGCATTTATGTTGCTCATATTTGGTAGACAGCAAGTAACTGGAAGTATTAAAGGGTTACAGTAAATAAATACAATAACTTTAATGGATAATTTTAACAGAGATAATCACAGTCTCTAGAAATGCAGTCAGCTGCACGCTATAAACATATTTATACTTAGGCCATGCCAGTTTCCTAGTTTCATCTTCTGGATTCTAGAGATAGAAGTCCCTTTTAATTATGATTCCCGTATCGGGTCGGCAACGTAATAACATAACTGTAAATGTAGCTTTCTGTTTCATGAGATTAAACATATCTGCGCTAGATGGCGAGATTCAGCCTCATATAAACCATTTCGTTAGCTTACAAGATTTGAAAATATATTTTGGAAGTGTTTACTCAAAATATGAAATGAAACAATAAACCAAACGGAAGTTTTTATTTAATGTCCTTTTAATTAAGTAAAAAGTCCATTTTTTCATCCTCGCCTTTTTGTAACGCAAGAAACAATTCAGCAACCGCGGAATTTAAATACTCTACATGAGTCTAAGCAACATTTGTTGGCACATTTCAGATTTGGTTGAAATTGATACAAATTAAGGTAGGTTATTTAATGAAGTTCACCATTTTTAGATGAACAGCTTCATGTACATACATGAAATATTTAGTGGAACCTTATCGATGTATTTTAAATTTGGATGGAGGAAATGAATCCACGTTAAGCATAGGTGATTCACATAAACAGCCTCCAAAGGCTATAATCTTTAAGTGAAGCACTTCACATGTAGGTTAAAGCTTAATGTAAGGCTTTACCTTGAAGGGCACGACTGGCGTCGTATAGGTATCAGGTTGAATGACCTCGCTCTGAGGTAGCTTAGCTTACGTGCCTGCGGAGGGTTGAGGCGTTTGCAGTTCAGTGAAACGTTATTTGGCATGGCGCATAGTGGGAATACCCTTCTGTTTGACGCGTGTAGTTATCATGCTGAATAATACAGAAAAGTCTGTATTTATTGTCAGCTTGAATTTGCACAGACATTTCCTGGTGCTACGTTCATAGCTAATCCACACTATATAGGTTGTTAGAAAAGCTTAAACAAACTGAGTCCGTGTTAAACGAAAGGAAACTTATACAGCTTGCAATTCTAATTGAGGCAAAACTGGGCGATATGGGGGATATTGGTAAAGAATTCCAAGAAAATCACTGCCTAGCATTACAACGTGTTTTTGATGACAGAATAATTGACTCGCTCTCAAGATCTAAATCCACGTGATTCTTAACTGTGTTATGCAACACATTTACATAACTGGAGGAATTAGCAGATAGTATCCGGCCTGTGTTTTCCATTGTTTGAACTGCGGAAATTCGTCGATTGTTTAATAACGAATTCAATAGATGTCTGGTTTGTATAGATGATCATTTCAAACACCTTTATAGCAAAAGATAATTGTAACATATTCATATTGTTTCGTATCCTTACAATCTTTAGGGCGTTGGTCCACCGATACTACACGGGGGGATTCATATAAGAGTGACGTGGGGGGATGGGTTCCGTCATTCAAGAGAAACTCGCCATAACAATTTAAGGAATATTATCAACACCTTCCATTTATATTGAAACAGATACAAAATTGGGTGTATTTATATTAAAAACTTATAATAATTTAAGATTTGCTACAATTGCAGAGTTGATATTTTATGTATAATAGCTTAAGAAACACTTGAACAATTTTAAACTTGGTTGAAGTCGATAAAAAATTAAGGGCAGTTTATATGAAGTGTCTCTTGAAATCTGATGATTCTCAGAATTATTTACTGGAATTTTAAAAAAATAATACCTTTTTGTAGTTAATGCATTGTTTACACCACTAAATGAACACGCTTATGCATATATTTACAATCTCGTGAATTAAACGCTAAAACATCGAGATTCCAGACGCCTATACAAAGCAACATTCTCCACCAGTCTCAGGATAGGACTGTAAAAGATCACGCAAGTGGTTACCCGCCGGCTTCTTGTGGGTTAGCAGTCGCAGATCAATATTGATCATTACATCGGTCAAGCTATAAAAGTCCAGGCTTCAACTAACGTTAACATCTACATTTGTTTTGACATAAGTACTGCAAGTATTGCTGATACTATAGCTGTAGAACAGAAACTCGGCGGTCAGTAAGGGAATTTGCAAGTACAATCAATGTAGGATCATCAAGAAGAGATACTTTGACGTTTATGGCCACCCGACGTATATGGTTAGCATATGACAGAAATCAGCAAACGCTTTAGGCACTTTCACGATTTGCAACAAAGAATACTTATGACTTGAGAAATATTTATGACTGAAGAGAACAATAGAATAAAGCTTTAGAGCATCTAGATTGTCAACTTTCATTATTTTATGGATGATTATCTATAAAACATTTACAAGTTCCTTAATTAGTTTGAGGCATTTGAATTAAATGACGTGTCTAACAGATAAATCTGAGTGTTGGTGATTTATTATTATGGTATTTTATGTCATTTTCAGGCATTGTTACTGTGTTGAATTTATTTAACTTTCTTAATTGTTCTTTAGATAATATAATAGGAGGTAATAATGCATTGTAATACGCTTTATCGTTGTTTGGTAGGTTGCTTTAACTGAATTGCTATATTTGAATATGTTTATCTTACTTTGTTCATGCAGGGCTGTTTTTTTGTAGCGATTTCTTTTCTATTTTTGTCTTGCGGTTAGGGATGACTGGTATGTTTGAATTTAAATAAATATACCTTTTCATTAATTCTATTTATTTTATACTCCGCATTTATAATATATTTAAATAACTATTTTATATAATTGAAGTGATTAAGAAGCACCTTCTTGTATGTAAAATTTGAACTAATATTCTCCGTATTTAAATGTCGGTAAATATAATTTATTCGCACAAATTCCGGAACTAAAGTGAAATGCTGACGAATTCTTCGAGGTAAAAGCTAAGGTGAAAGTCATTTTTGAAATCGGTAAAATGTAGATCTATATCTTAAAGCCTTTCAAGTTGATATATCAATCATGCAAATGCCTAATCATGTGTTGGAAACGGATGGTTTCTCAGCTGGAAATGCGTAGGTGATCACTGTGGTTACCCAGAACGTGGTGACCTAATAAAGACGTGGATCAAAACCCATACTTTTAAACAGATACCGAGTTTTTATGATCGGCTTTTTCTCTGTCCATCCGTATCTATGTTGCGTTCTCCGGTATATTTGAAAGATTGTGGAAAATATAAGGAAATAAATGGGGTTATTGCATGATCTGTAGTAGACGTTCTTATGGAAAAGTTGTTAGATTTTATTATGGTCATGCTACAGTTATAAAGGAATTAAAAAAGAATTTTCTGTTACCTATAATGAAAACAACTAAGTGAATAACAAGGAATACGCAAGCATATGGCAAAACCTTAAAAAAATAAAAACATGAAAACGCGGAAGACATTTTAGAAAGCTTAACACTGATAAAGTTAATATTATTCATGTGAAAGTTTGTCTTATAATTGTACAATATATGCAGAAATAATCAGGTAATATAGGATTATTTTCCTATTTAAGAGGAGATTAGTACATCTTTAAGAGTCGAATAAAAATGTTTAATTTTCCTAAAACTGGCTAAGAGTATTTTAACGTGGCAATTTCATAAGGCTATCGAACCTTAATTATTGTGCCTGGTTTACCGAAAATTGCTTTTCATTTTTTTTTGTTATCTGTGTTCAATATCAAACAGAAAACAAATATGAAAGGAAAAAAAAGGGGAGAAAAGAAAAAAGAACAGCTATTTCTGGCATATGAGTATGTAATAATACGGTACTTATGCGATTTTTATTTTTCAATTTTATTTTGAAACCTGTTATGACCTAAAAATCAATATTAAAATTTAGATTCTTCTTTAGATTGAATCTTGCTTTAAGAAACAAATATCCTTTCAACTAACTTTATTAACCCGGTCTATAATGTTACATTAAATAAAGAGTTACATTATTCTTATTATGCTTTTCATTTGAGAAAAAAAAGGAATTTTATTGATATTTTTGAGCAGACTCTAATATGAATTTTAAATGTATATTTAGCATAGGCTAAAAAATCACCAGAATATTTGGAACTCAGCAGTGTGCATATTTTCACGTAGATATTGCAATTACATTTTACAAAGTGATCGCACATTATCTGTAATAACATATTGGTGTTTGAACTTTCTAGAGCGGCACATCAATTTTACCTTCTCCCAGATGTTAGGATGTAGCACATTCTCCCTTCACCTTTCTCATTTTCCATTAGCTTAAAAAATCAAAGCTTCAGAGTCAAGAACAATCAAGAGATTGGGATACAGTGGAAGGAGAATTGTCTCGAACTCAGGACAGCTATGCGGTGTCACGACGACAGCTAATTGTGGTTGGAGTCAACGTGCATTTGGCGAGTAAAGCAAGTGGAGCGAGTATTGCTGCAAGCGCTTCCGGAAAATGAAGTGTTGCGGAAGCGAGGCTTTATTGGCTTTATTTTAAATCCCAGAAGTTACGAAAAGTGAGCTAATTAAGTTACACGACCTAAGGAGTCGTAATATTACGAGGCGTGATTTCTAAGTAAGTACCGTTTTGAAATTTGGTCGCTTCAGCGCTGCGACTGCCGTTCTTCACATGCGCGTTGAGTACCTACATGTGTTGCCTACCACAGAAACCACTACGGAAAAATTCGACCATTGTTTATGTCTGTTTGTATGTTAAAATTCTTTAGCAATTGAAAATCGCGCCGGCTGTGAAGTACGCTCTGTCATTCTTTTTCTTAATGCAAAAAAGTTTTAAAGCGGCTGAAATCGGCTGATCAGTGAATGTATGGAGAAAACATTATGAGCAAAGGAATAGTAAGAAAATGGGTTAGAGCATTTAAAGCTAACCGCACGGATGTGCATGACGAGAATCAAAGGGGCGACCTTCAAAAATTTGGTGCAGAAAGTTTATGGAAAAGCTCGAGAGAACAGACGCTTTACGATTTTATGTTTATCTCGTAAGTTTCCTCAAGTTTCAAGAAGTGTTCTTCATAGATTTGGGATAGAACAAAAGTTTTCTTTATGGAATTTTGGCAGATCACTAAAAACGGCCGTGTTGCAGTGGTTATCAAATCAGGCGGCAGATTTCTATGACGATGGGATTCATAGAATGAGGATGGCTGTACAATATGACAAGTGCCATAATATTGGTCGAAATTACGTTTGAGAAATAGTTTGAAGTGCAGCCTCTGATGTAAAGATAAATATGATAAAAAAGTACACTTCTGCTTATTTAATTTCGAAACGGTACTTACTTAAAAAAAAAACACGTAGAGCACACGAGAACATCGTATACATTTTTCGATTTCCTGTGGCCCATTTGTGTATTATTTGTTTATAGCTTTGTCGGTTGATGTATACTGCCGTTTTTGAAAATTGCAACACCTAGAAGGAAACGCATGAATGCAATGAATATAATACCACAAGTGAGGTACAAGACAAGTAACAAATGATAAACTTTTCAAATCTATACATGAACTTTCAGCCCTAATATTCAGTATTTCGTGTGGCCCCCATGCATTGCAATTAGAGCTGCTATACGCCGTGGCATTAAATCAAAAAGGTTCTGAATAAGTTCCTGAGGGATTTTCGTCCACGCGGTTTGTACTCGAGCCCACAAATCCGTGACACTCGTTACTGGAGGACTGTGAACAACCGTATCCCAGCATGTTCAATGGGCGATATGTCAGGCGAACGTGCAGGCCAGAGAAGCAATGGTACCCGTCGCTCTTTGAAGAAGGCTTGTACATTCCTCGCAACATGTGGCCGAGCATTGTCCTGTTGAAATGTGGCCTGTGGAGATGCCTGAAGAGGGGGAGTACCTCAGGCTCTACAACCACCGTTAGGTACTGGTTGCTGTTCAAAGTTCCCTCAATTCGTAGGGAGGCGAGAGCGGTTGTTGTAACCAATGGGACCCCAAACAATTACACCCGGTATTTGTGCGCTATACCATTCAAAAATGCAGCCCTCCAGATTGTGCTCACCACGGTACCGCCGGACACGTATGCGGCCATCTCTGTAGCACACGTTGAAGCAGGACTCGTCCGAAAAGACTACATTTTGCCACTCAACGCCCCAGTGACGGTGTTCACGTGCCCATTGCAGTCGGAGGAGCCTGTGGTTTCTGGACAATGAATCCGACTTAATGGCATGCATGCGGCCAGTCCAACCTGCAGCAGACGGCGACGGACCGTTGATGCAGACACGTTTATACCTGTTGCAGTGTTCCAGCGTCGAGCCAACACTGTGGATGAAGCTGTACGCTCCGTTATGGCCATGCGGACAAGATGACTGTCATCCCGTGCTGTGGCCATGTTCCGTGGTCCAGTGCCTGCTCTTCGCTGCGTACGACCTTCATCCACACACGCATCACTGTCGTAGCAGTATGCCCTGTACGAGCCGAAATGTCACGGTATGGCAAACCCGCTTCCTGTAGACCGATCATTCTGCACCGTTCGAACTCGCTCACATGCCGATATGGCTCCCTTTGACGTCGACGAGGCATACTGGCACTCACTTTATTGTTACCACCTTGTTTGACAGCTCTGTACTGACTACGCTGGGCGCAACACTGACCTTGTCGGACCAACACTAGAGGGCTCTGCTCGGCCTACGTGTACCCCATCTCTGTAAACCTAATCACTTGTTCTTGCACACTCTTCTACGCTTCCACCAGGTTTGGAGTTATTCGGGAAATTCTTTCTTAGTGTCGCAATTTTCACAAATGGCAGTGTGTATAGAAAACCACTTGTCAGCAAAATGGATATTTAAAAAGATTAAGTTGCTTTGTATTAATTAATGGGGCAGATAGTACATAGGTATACATCTTTCTGATTGTTTCTATTTTTTTCGTGAATAAATGAAAATTTTGAAACATTCATGACGATTCGCGACCGAAAATACCAGAATGTTGTCCTAAACACTTCTTACTCAGTTTACAGTTGTATCCGTATTAGTCCCATGCGAAATTCCAAATCTCTGCTAATTACTTCAACATGATGGAATTATTTCTTTGTCATAATAATTAAAATTGGAAGCTTCTCAGTAAGTATACTATATAGACTGTTAACACATCGTAGCGTGTTTTTACCCAAGGACGACCATGGATTGAAAAAAAAAAAAATTGAGTTTTATTTATGGACGCTCTTTAACTACTATGGTTCTTAGCGTCCCATTCTATATTGGGCGTGAAACACCTGTAATTTTGCTCAGAGGCCTCTTTATCAGGCTTGAGGTTCTTTTACGTGCCGTAAATCTACGACACGGGACCACCGGCTTTACTTCCCGTGCTAACGATTTTTACGCCCGAAAAAATCCATCGCCCTCCGCCGGGTTTGAACCCGCGACCTCGGGAACTAGAGGCTAGCACGGTACCACTAGTCCACGGAGGACGACGCGACCATGGATGACAGATTAGTTCCTTCTTAACTATTCCAAGCCTATATGACTCTCCATTCTCATTGTGCATTTGCCTATATTTTTCCCCCATTCTCTGAATCCTCCAAAGCCCAGGACGTTTCAATTATGAAACTAGCACGACACCACCCACTGTCTACCCACTTTTCTTCCCTTCAATGTTAAAAGCTTTCCAATTAGAATAATAGAGTTGCTGGAAGTTACGCTGCATAGCTCCCCATTTTTCGATTTCTTTAATTTGTACCCATCACGAGAGGAAACAACTGAAACCTGTGCAGGAAACATTTAAGGGAAATCAGTTTATTTTCTGCTTCCTGCCACGCGAGGATCCATTACGTGTTCGTAGGAACACATGATGCCATCCATCCACCTTTTACCTTAATGGAGAATTTCTTTACCCAAAAATAAGTAATAATATCTTCGGTGCTCTAACTAAATTTAAACCCAAGGGAACTCTTCCTGCTCAGCTACAAAACCCTAAGAGAGAGACGTTAGATAGATACTTATGCGAAGAACGTCGTCCTCCCACCAAAGGCTGCGCCGAACATACGAGTAGGAGCGCCAGCCGGTTAACCGAGGACAAGAATGCGCGAGAGCCCACAAAAGATCTGTGTGGCAAACCAAAATAACGGCATTTATTTAAGTTCAAATTCCTTGCTCCTTATCATTGTAATATTTGTGATCTATGTGCAGCTCCATCCAGTTCCACCCAAATTCAACAATAATCAAGAGGGAATATGAATCCACAATTGAATGAAATAAAAAGAACTTGAATGTTACAATATACAATTAAGAGAGGAAAAACGCATCCTATAGGTTATGATTCAACTTACGAGTATAATTTTGTTTTTCTCAGTTCTGTACAGAGCTCGAATGAAAGTGTTAATTGAAGAATCAGTTAATGGAATGTCTTCATTGCATACCCATGTTCGTTTACAAGCCTAAATTCACAGGACGAATGAGAAAGATCTATGTACCATTCAAATCATGATGTTTTATATTATTATTATTATTATTATTATTATTATTATTATTATTATTATTATTATTATTATACACTATGCTAGTATACAATCCCACATTCAATAATATTGTTGTTTGTAAGCCAACTCGTTTTTGTTGTTCTAAATTTATTTTGTTTGCTTTATCAAAATCTATAACTTTGAAATCTCCACGTTTTCTTCCTTTATATGTATTCAAATGCTTAAATATGTGTTAGTAGAATTTCATGAGCTAACTTGTTCCAATACAAGCACAGAATCACTGTTTATAAATATTGCTGAATTTATTTTACTTTTCATTCATTTCACCTTCCTCTTCGTAATATTCACAAGATTTATTTGCAATTAAAGGTAATTACAAATTTATTTTATTTTCCAAAATTTACTAACTGGAAACATATAAAAGCTAACAAAAAGCTAAATAAACCCATGTGCATTGATACAATTACGTCATCAGTAGTCCTATATACAGAAACAAGGCTTTGTTTTCCGCTATAATGTAAATCTGTTGAACACATTTCAAAATTAATCGATTAATTGCTAATTGCGTATGTTGGCATATAAATATAGCGCGTGAAATATGATTACAAACCCGTTTTACTTGTATGTATAGAAAATAGGAGCCGAGCGGAGCATGCACGAAACTATAACATTATACTCATAAACACGTTTCATAATATAATATAAAACAGGTGCCAAAACAGGAACTTCACCTATGCTCGCTATAGTTATTAATAACGTTCTGCTACACAGATATACTGCCTGCATTATAAGAGGCTTATTTTGGAATAAGATGTTTCAAACGTTTCGGAAATATAAGCCCGTTCTTAAGCCTCAAGAAAGAAATGCCAATGGAGGAGATTCTTATTTCTTCTTGTAATGGTAATCACGTAGCTACTCTTAGAGGTTTTAATGTCTCTTACCACTGGGTTATTCTGACAGTGCGACGTCGATTTGTCATTGCAGACTTTACCGCTTGTCGTCGCTGTGTGCATTAGGGGACAGTTGCTTAGGGGAACTATTACTTCACAACATGTTCTTCATCCGAGTGTCATTTTTTATCCAGTTCTCCCCCTTTCGAAAACTCTTTATGATTCCCCAGACTTTCTTGTTCTTCGTCTCCTCTGATCTGCCTCTTATTCTCTACAATATGACGGTATTTTGCGGTGATGTTAGTTTTTTCTTTTCCTTTCTTTTTTGTCGCCAATGACTTCTGGGGAGGGGGGAAAGCAGGGGTAGTAGAAATACAAATGAGTGTGAAAGTGACATATTTAGGAATTTTAGGAAGTAGCAATAAATTCCTATAGTGGAAGCAAAGGTCTTGATTTTTTTTTTTAGTAAGCACTTTAGAAACAGTCATTAACAAGTCCACACACATGCAAACGTTTGAAACCATTTATTAAACTATCATTTTGGGAAAACAGTAGTTACAATATGCTGTAAAGAGAAAAAAATGAATGAAAGCAGCTTTCTATAGATTTGGTACTAATGACAACATATTTTTGAAAACTTTTATGCCACATAAGTTGACTTTGACTATTGAATTAACCTGAAATGATTATAATCTACTGCATTGTAAACTACAAATTATTTTTTAAAGTTGAAAGGTAATTTGTAAATAATTTATATATTACTGAATATTGATACATCAGCATAAAGCACACACATTTCTAAATATTCGTAGAATGTACAGTAAACAAATTCTGTCGATATGTTTTCTGATATACAGAACTATTAAAAATTGTATGCAGATACAGGAAAGAGAGGAAGTTATCTGAACATAAGTAGTTTAATTTCACAAGTTAGATGCTCCATTCACACAAAATTTCGCAATTATCGGAAAATCGTAAACATTTTCACTCGACCAATTCATAAGCTGAAATATATAGCTATTTAAAACTACCACAACAATGAAATAGCTCAACATCTTGTGTGCGGCACGTATAACAAAGCTTAAACACTTTCTGATTTAAAACATTATTTGTTTCCAGTAAATACGCCTTCTTCACTTTTATAGGTACCTGCACCAAGAGCAAGCATACGATTGACTTTCTTTAACCCTTTAAGTGCTAAACGACATATTTTTTTCTCGGAGTGTTAAAGTGTCCATGTTTATCTGCATCTTATAATGGTATTAGTTGTCTCGTTTGTATATTATGGTGATAAGTATGCTAGTTCTGCTGAACGTAGATATGACTGTTATTGGCTTTCTGTGAATGCAGGTTAGGGCAAACGTCCTGTATTCAGAAAAAATCGATATAAGGTATTTCGACGTTCAAATTAGCTAGCAGATGTTCACGAAGCAAGTGATTAAAGGGTGTGTTCTAAAATCGTGCGAGAAACATTCAAAAAAGATATGCGCGGTCGACTCAGTACCAAGCAGGTTCCTGGTTAAGCAAGATATGTAACAATGAAGCGGATAAAATGTACAATTAGAATAAAATTAAAGCACGGACTTGAGAAAGGAAGGTCCACGGTTTTAATCCAGCCAGGAACACCCTCCCTAACTGAGATTTTTTACAGGCATTCTTCAGTCCTCATAACTGATAAATGCAGGGGAGTTACTTTAAACCTAGGCCTGTAACGTTTTCTTCCCTAATTTCCTTTTCAAATAATCATTTCATGTATCATCACTCATCAGTAACCACCGCCTGTGGTGCCATATGCAGTGAGAGCGGTCATTACATACTACAAAAAAAATAGAAAAAAAATCTGATGTGTTACACTCACATGAATTTCTCTACTCTTGTACAAACTATTTTTATAAACGCTTATTCTCCATATGCTTCATGTTAATCGAGATGTTAATCTTATTGTTAATTTTCTTGCAGATGCAAGGGGAATTGGAAGGCTTTAAGCTATAGTCAAATATATTAAGAGCTGGTTGCTATGTCGAGTATTCCATTCTCTTTGCATTACCAGGACAAAAAAAATGAATAACGAATTTGAGAAAGAGTATAAGTATTGGAAAATTTAAGGGAATAACAAGCAATATCTCGAAAATGGTTTACTCAGCAAAAAAAATGTATATGACATAAATTGTGTATTTTAACGCGATCTACATTTTTTGTGTAGTAAAATTTTGTCTATCTTTTATGGTTTACTAGTTATGCAAAAGTCGTTCACAATGAAGAATACTTTTGGAGATATTCCCAGAAAATTCAAGATATACATTTTATGTCATGAAAATACCTTGAACATATGATATTTTAATCAAAATCCTTAAGTCATTTTTGAGAAAATTAAAATTTTCGAAAAATGTTCCATGTAAAGGGTGATCAGGGGTGGGAGGAGTTTCTTGAAAACCTTCGTATCACATTTCTGGAAGATACTGAACCTAAATACCAAGTTTGGTGTTTATCCGACTGTTCGTTTCTGAGTTATGCTGTTCACAGACACACACACAGACACACACACAGACACACACGGACATGTTTCCAAAAATGCTGTTTTTGGATTCAGGGGTCTCAAAACATGTATTTCCGGTGAAATCTCGGTATCGAATTTTTGGGTGGAATACAATACTTCCCCTACTTACCATACGTAGTAGAGAAAGTAAAAACTATGGCTGAGCTCCATGGTGTGAGAGCCTGTCTGCCTCATTCTAGAGAATCCGAATCTGGGTTAGAATAACTTGTTTGAATAGATTTGTTTCATGAATGCACAATTTTCAGATAATCTACTCATAGAGCATTCATTTCGTTACATGCATTCACTCTCCTATATGATATGAGCCGTTAAAGATCGATATACTTACAATTGAGAAAAATTAAAATAAAACGTTTCTTCAGTGTATACATACATAACACACACACATCAGATTTTACGCGGGGTCCCTCTCGGAAATTACGAGACTGCTATGAGATTCGAAACTAAGTTCGTTCCGTTTTGCTATATGAAGTACGACTGTTTCGCCTGGTGAATGCTCATATCACCATGCGGTGCAAACAAATTTGAAGTTCACAATACATAATGCTGCGCGAGGTGTCACGGTTTCGATTCCCGACTGGGGGGGAGGGAGTTTTTCTCTAGCCAAGATTAATGCCTATCTTCCCCAGAGTCTGGAAGTATGAGAGTGTGAATGTGCGTATGATCTAATGATTAAAAACCAAAGTGTAAGATACCCAACGACAAGACTTATACGAGTTAACACCATTGCCAATAGGCAATAAGTTCCAAAGGATAGATCGCCGATAAGACTAATGCAGTTAAAGGCGTGGTATAAATGGAAATAAAAAAAATACATAAGAAACTATGGCTTTGTGGTGGTGTTATTGTTCAGCAACTTCTCGATCTCTGGTTGTCCAGAATGAAGTTAGTTCCTCGACCGATAGCAGTCATGTTTTAACACATGTTTGGAGGTCTTTAAGACCTTTCACAAGACACAATTGGTTCGTGCTTTAATTGTAATGACACAAAATTCTGCTTGTTTGCTTTGTTTTCTAAACAAGCAAATTTAACTTTTTCCCTTTTTTTCCGCTTTTCCGCTATATGGAGTACATACGCCACTTGTGCAGGAAGTATTTTCTTGCTGAGTTCCGCAACGGAAGAGATGATTTTTATGTGCGCTGTCGAAGATGGCAATTTGGTGCACGGCGCCTTGTAACCGAATTAAAAACTGTTGTAGCTCGATGTGCACATCTGTGTCCCCTACGCTGTGATAAATGATCCAAGACAAGAAAATAAATCTTTTTGTCACAGCTAAGAAAGAGAAAGCATCTCAGAGTTTTAGCGTTTCTCAAGTAAAGTTTCTTTAAAGAAGATAAGATGTGTAAAGTATATGAAAGTTATGGGCTTTTTATGTTCAACGATAACGTTGAGAAAGAATATTTCATAGAACATTGTTATATGCAATTACAATTAATTAAAAGGATCGGTAACAAGAGTATTCTTTTTGTATTTGTTATGTTTCTTTATCGTAAACAAACATGGAACAAAGAATGGAAATTTGTAATACATGACCATATATGTGAATTTGTTATCGATAGACAAAACTCTTGTGAAAGGTATCACATCAATATTTAATAAACAGTATGTAAACACATTTTTGCCGATTTTTACTTTCTCTACTACGCATAGTAAGTAGGGGAAGTATTGTATTTCACCCAAAAATTTGATACCGAGATTTCACCGGAAATACATGTTTTGAAACCCCCTGAATGCAAAAAAAGCATTTTTGGAAACATTTCCGTCTGTGTCTCCGTGTGTGTGTATGTATGTATGTCTGTGAACAGCATAACTCAGAAACGAACATTTGGATAAACACCAAACTTGATATTTAGGTTCCAGAGATGCGACACGAAGGTTTTCAAGAAAATCCCCCACCCCAGATTACCCTTTACACGGGACATTTTTCGAAAATTTTAATTTTCTCAAAAATGACTAACGATTTTGATTAAAATATCATATGTTTAAGATATCTTCATGACAAATAAAATGTATATCTCGAATTTTCTGGGAATGTCTCCAAAAGTATTCTTCATTATGAACAACTTTTGCCTAACTGGTAAACCATAAGAGATAGACAAAATTTTACTACACAGAAAATGTAGATCGCGTTAAAATACACAATGTATGTCATATACAGTGTTTTTGTTGAGTGAACCATTTTCAAGATATTGCTTGTTATTCCGTTAAATTTTCCAATACTTATACTTTTTCTCAAATTCGTTATTCATTTTTTTGTCCTGGTAATGCAAAGAAAATGGAATACTCCACATAGCAACCAGCTCTTAAAATATTTCACTATCGCTTAAAACCTACCAATTCCCCTTGCATCTACAAGAAAATTAGCAATAACAATAACATCTCGATATCTCGTTTAACAGGAAGCATATAGAGAACAAGCGTTTGTAAAAATAGTCTGTACGAGAGTAGAGAAAGTCATATGAGTGTAATACATCAGATTTTTTAAATACAAATGAAAATAAAATATGTATAAAATTTTAAATATCTCCAAAATCTCAAATTATGATTTCAATATACTTTGTTAAATTTGATATTTTCAGACAGGTGTTTAAGTGAGTATGAATTTTTCCCTTAAGCTTTAGTTATATTTTTGCATCATTTGTAATAATCCTGTAGTAGGACTTCAAAAGGTGAACATCAACAACATAATCGATTTACACGAATAAGTTTAGGATACTCGTAACTGTAATTGCTAATTTATACAAATCCAACCAATTTAGTTGACATATTTATCACAGATTTGTCTAATATAATTACAGAAAAGCATTAATTTACATTATTATATTTACCTAAATTTCAAAGAGAAATAATTCAAGGAATTCGTGAAATGCCCCCAAGAGATGAAAATTTGAAAACATTAAACTTTTAAATTTTGCACGTTATTCCCACAATACGATTGTTTACAATACACTAGACGAATTTTGCTTAACTTTTAATGTAAAAATAATAAAATGTGTAACAATTTCTAAAAAGAAATCATGTGGTAAGGTATTAAAATCCTAAACAAAGAAACGGCTATTCACATCTCCTCATCCACTTACAAAGAAGGTGTAGAAAAGAAATTTAACAAAAACTGCAACATGGAGAGCACTTAGGTGGCAAAAATCTAACAAAATTATGTTATAATAAATGTCACGTGCTATTTGGACACAGCTGTGTACATTCATCTAGATGTTATTACAGCTGCTAATATTCATCCAATATGATTAATTGATGAGAATGAAAGAATTTTATAACAATTGATTTCCACTACAAAGTATTGAGTTATCAATCTAGTTTAATATTATAAGAAGCAAATCAATGATAATATAAATGACTAGAAATGCAAAACAGCAATTGAATCCTACTCTTTAGTGTTTTGAGGACTTTTTCATAAAAATTAAAAAAAACCTGATTTTTTCAAAATGAAAATAAATCAGTTTCCAGTATTCCTAAATTTAAAAGGTCACAGTCTAAACATTGTTTCTTGTATTTTATCATAACGACATTGGCTAGAATGTGCCAAAGTTATTCAATCAAGCAAGGTTTACAATTTTCGTAGGAAGCAATATTAAAACAAATAATAACTGGTCTTTATGAGTAAAATTTAATTTTGATATATTTAATTTTTGCTGCGGTCTCCGTTATGAAATGTCGACGTTATTGCCCAGCGCCACGAGACAGACGTAATAAAACAGCCAGGTCGAAAAAAGTTAAAAAGAATGAAATCCAATATGGAAATCGACAGCTGCTGTCTAGGAACCAATGTATCAGTGGTTGAAAGTAGTGGGCGCTGAGGTTAGTCCTGGAAAAGGTGTACACTTTTATAAATGATTTATTAATTAAAATCACAGGTGATGTGCTAATAATTGCAATGGGAACGACTGAAATATCGCTATCTTTTAATCTAATAATAAACAAAAAGAGAGAGAGAGGGTAGGGGGTGGGAATGTTGAGCGTAAATACCGGGGATGGAAGCTTTTCATGTGGCCGGGTCCGTTTGTACAGCCACACACCCCCTCCCCCTCCCGTCGGTCGTGTTTTGTTTGAAGTTGCGATATTTGCCATTGCCAATCGATAGACCTAGCAGCATAGCTCTTGCACGAGAAACAACCTGTATGCGCTATACGTAAACATATATACCGTAGAATAATACAGGGACTACTACTACAACTACCCTTTAATATCCATCCCCTTCAGCGCCTACAAAGACAACTGCCGTTAAAGGGATACGGCGGGGAATGCTTTACTCATCGCCACCCCTGGTGATAGGCAGGGGGGTGGGTGGAAGAGAATATTATTACCTCTACTCTCTAGCCCGATGCACCCACCCCCAAATATCTACCTGTGCACGTTAGATTGGGGGCGATTCATACCGTCAACATGCCACGCGTCTGCTACAACTCTAATTGTAAAATATTGACAGTCCACAATTATTATTTTCCATTCTCTCGTGCCTCAGCAAAATATCCCATCTCAAAGCTTCTGCCTTGTCTGAACATCCGATATACATGTGAAACGAAAACCGATAATGTTTTTCTGCGTAAAGGATTTTGAATTCACGAGGTGCTTCTTCATATGAGGCGAGCGCGAAGCTTTTTCTGCTCTCCCTTTCATTTTTTTTCTTTATTTCTTGATATTCAATCCGAGGTACACAGAGAAGCAGTTTCATAAGTTTCGTAAACGTAGATGATATAAAATGTACGATCCACGATACCGCTATCAGCGTCGCCAGTGTGCCCCGCAGAAGTTCTTTTACTAGTACGATTCTGTCTCACTTACATGCCATCGTCCTGGAGTGCGATCGAATCGCTCAACCTGCTGCGTCATCCAGGTAGATACCTCTAGAATTCACACGCAATTTAATTAATGCTAATGCGTTGTTCATTTTTCAATTTCTTTAACACCTAGGCAGAGGAAGTACTGTATTTCACTAAAAAATCTGATGTGTTACACTCACATGACTTTCTCTACTCTTGTACAAACTATTTTTACAAACGCTTATTCTCCATCTACTTTATGTTAATCGAGATAAACATTTGCAGACCCTATCTTATTGCTAATTTTCGTGTAGATGTAAGGGGAATATATATTTACAAGGGCAATATAGAAATACCGTAGCCTTTAAGCACATACATATCTCTTAATAGCTAGTTGCTAGCTGTAGCACCATTCCCTTTGCCACAGATTAATACTCTTTGCATATCCAAGACAAAAAAATGAATAACGAATTCCCATTTGAGAAAATAAGTATTGAAAAATTTAAGGGAATAACAAACAATATCTCGAAAACGGTTCACTCAACAAAAAAAATGTATATGACATAAATTGTGTATTTTAACGCGATCTACATTTTCTGTGTAGTAAACGTTTGTCTATCTCTTATGATTTACCAGTTATGCAAAAGTCGTTCACAATGAACAATACTTTTAGAAACATTCCAAGAAAATTCAAGATATACATTTTATTTGTCATCAAAATATCTTAAACCTATGATATTTTAATCAAAATCATTAGAGCCATTTTTGAGAAAATTAAAATTTTCGAAAAATGTTCCATGTAAAGGGTAATCTGGGGTGGGGAATTTTCTTGAAAAGCTTCGTGTCGCATCTCTGGAAGATACTGAACCTAAATACCAAGTTTGGTGTTTATCCGACTGTTCGTTTCTGAGTTATGCTGTTCACAGACAGACAGACAGACACACACACACACACACACACAGACACACAAGACACACACACACAGACACACACACGGACATGTTTCCAAAAATGCTTTTTTTGGATTCAGGGGATCTCAAAACATGTATTTCCGGTGAAATCTCGGTATCGAATTTTTGGGTGGAATACAATACTTCCCCTACTTACTATACGTAGTAGAGAAAGTAAAAATTCTATACCGAGATTTCACCGGAAATAATGTTTTTGGGTCCATTGAACCTAAAAATTCTGGCTGTGAACAACTTAACTCACAAGCATATATTCCAACTTTCATATTTGAGCCAGGCACTGTTTAAGCACGATAGGCGAACACATTCAAGCTTGTTCTCAGCAGTCATCCCAATATACTGGCGATAAATCTACTAGACAACTGCACCAACACTACCAACTGACTACAGAGGAGCTTGGAACTGCTTTACAGATTTTAACAATTGCCTATAAGCAAATATAAAGCCAATGGGTTTGTAACAAAAACTGGCAATGGTATCATTATTATTTATTGTTCAACTATTGAATGGATTGTAATTTTGTAGATATGTTAGAATAAAAAAATCATCCATCCCAAAATACACTGTACATAGGACACTTTTTATTATTTTCTCAAAAGTATTTTGTGCGATTGTCGTTAAAATATGTTTTAATTAAATTTGTATCTGGAATTTTCTGTGAATAATCCATAAAATCCTCCTCATAATATTGCCATTTATATAATTTTGTATATCTGGGAAATCATAACAGACGAATACAAGCTTATAGAACTCATTAAAATACCCAGTTTTGGTAAAACTGTTTCGTAGCGTTGGCAGTTTTCGAAATATTTGTTACCTGTTTACACTTTCTCTCACGTTATCTTACGGACATGATTAATAGTTTGCGATTTTTTTTCATTCCGTCGCTAGAGGTGATTTCCACGGATAATACTGATTCCGAATGTTCCAGCGCTTTTTGTTGAGTTATTTGTAAGTAAAAATATATTGTGAACACCATACGAGACTTTTTATACAAACATAACGGATGTATGTGAATATGTCATGGATAGAGAAAGTCGTGTGAGAGTTCACATAGATCTTAATGATAAGGAGAAGCTCAAAAAAAGGAAGGAAACCATAAATCCTAGGCATTTCGAGTAAATGGACTTGGTATTTTAGTCAGACAGAATAACTCTATAATTTCTAATTAAGACCCACAGAGAGAAATTACCGTATCTATAAATTACGGGAGTAAATCAGAAAGTAAGTTTCCCTATCTTAGTACTTGTAAACCAAGGTCCAGAGGGTGCTTCAATGTATCTACTCCCTTATCTGTAGCTTCACTGGCAATTACAGGTGTTATGCGAGTTCTCTTTTACTCCAAGTCCTTCTTTTGGAAGATTGAGAAAGTATTCTTGATATATTTCATGACTCTTTGTGCAACTGAGACCGCAGCCGTTTATCAAGCGAAACTTAACAGGACTTGCCTATGTAGGACTCTTAAAAGTACAATGCTTAGACATGTTAAGTGGGGTTCAACTGTTGCAAGATAATGCAAGGTCTCTCACATCGTCTACATCAACACACACTGTACATGTTTCTGACATTGGCAACACGTTCCTCATCCACCATATGCGCTTTTCGTTGTGGCTCTGAACTTTTATCTATTTGATAAATTGAAGAACGGACAGACGGCTTAGCAATGCCAACGAAAAGATGTTCAATGGGTACGACACGACTTTCCACCATCAAGAATTTCAAATTTGGCCGGACACTATGGAAATGCCCGAATACTGTATGTACTTATGTATATCGAAAAAATAAATTAATGGTTCAGCAACTAAACAAAGTTCTTGATCTTGACATATCTTTACTCGTTCATCTACAAAAATTAAGGAAACTTACTACTTGATTTAATCTGGTATAAGGTGAAGGAAGGCGATCATCTTAAAGTCACCACTAGGCGCAAAAATTTCTCTTTGGCATACAGAATTAACAAACTGATATATTTAAAGAAATTAACAAAATTAAGGGCTGAAAAACCAGACGAAGTCTCCTGAAATTACTCCTCAGTATTGTTTCGAAAAGTGACTGTCGAGAGATCAGTATGGCCCCAATTACTGCTAAAATGTCCTCGTCTAAGAAGCCGAGAAATCCATTATAACCCTCTTCAGAGCCCAAAAGAGATTGTCATGGTCAAAAGGTTTAATTCCCACATTTAAGGAGACATTTGGCTAATAATACCGTGCAGAGGTCTGAAAAAAGATAACAAAAAAGAATATTTTGCACACTTATTTCTGCAAGCATGAATATAATAATATTAAGTGCCTTTTCAGAAAAAAAATATGAAAATTTCAAGCTCCACTTGGAGGCTGTATGTTATTCCTAACTCGGGATTTATAGAGCAAATAATCGGATGAATATTTTGTGGAATTCTTTACTCTGATGACTTCTATGTCCGTTTACGGATTCATTTCACCTAAGTTAATGTCTTCTGTTCAGAAGCGTTAACTATCCAACCTCAAAAGCAGAAGAGGAAAATGGCATTCATCTAGCAATTTTTCCGCGACTTAAAACAAATCTTTGAAACTATTATCATTATTTTGGGAGTGGAACTGAAATTGAAAGGAAAAATTGAAATACTACTGGTTTGAATCTTTAGCTCCCAACAGCCTACCTGAGAGTTTGCGACGCTACCTTGTTTTATCATTATTTGCCCTTTTTTTCTCGCGTTGCTCCATCTACTGGTAAAAATGTTGATAATTAATAAAGCGACGGTATTTTAATTCTCCGCTGCTGCTATGTTGTTGCTTTTATAACTTTTTATCGCATATTTCCGCCTACGAGAGCCGTCGCTGCTAATCTTGAAATTCGATTCATTTTTCACATGAAAGAATACATCCTGGATACTGGCGTAGCGCAGTAAAGCTGGAGGGGGGATTTTGAGCAGTGCAATTTACCCACAGAAAAGGAATTCGAGGAAAAGGTACAGGTATCGCAGAACGAGATTAACAAAGGGGTAAATCAGATTCAATAGCGTATGTAATGTAACACATGGGTTCACCCAAATATAGGGTAAGGCATCTACATGCATGGTCAGTTATAAAATTGCTTGGTAGGAAAATCACTCGTTAAATAATTCTCTTGGAGACATTTTAAAAGAGTGTGTTAAAGAATGCAATATCGTCAGCTGGTTAGATGAAATATTGGAAAGCCTTAGTAAAGGAATTTCACCGAATTGAATAGTTTGGATATTAGACTTCACAAAATCAAAAATGAAACTACACGAGAGCAGATGTAAGTGACCGCAGTAAATATTATCGATTCTACAGAAGGAAGGTGGTTAAGATGGTACGGACACCTTAAAAGAATGTCAACTGAGAGTTGGTCATTAAAATTATATAATTGGCAGTCTCCTCGGCATAAGAAGAAGGGAAACCCACGACTGTTGTGGAGTGATGGTGTGAGAAAAGCTATATAAGATAGGCAAATGACAGATGATGATTGAAATGAAAGGAAAAGATGAACACATGAATGCGAGATACACTGTATGTGTAAACAAACTTGCTTTATATAACCAAGTTTGAGATAGAAGACATTCTTTAAGTAATAGCAGCATCTACTTAAGTAGATGGGCTGTTACTGTTCAATAACAATAGAGCGGATTGCAGCTTATTTATGTAGCGATGGTGGATAAGTAATTATCAAGTGATTATTATTTAATCAAAGTAATTAAATAAATAGTTTTCATAATAATTGTAGTAGTGTTCAGTTTCAATGCGGAACGAACTTTTGTCGGTAATTATTTTGTAATCCTAACCAAACATTTGCAGTTTACTGAATTCTTCAGAGAATAATGCATCACGCATAAGACGATTTTGTATTCCTACATGACAAAAATTCCATTACATGGTTTAGAAGTCTTAGTCATTTCAAAGTGCTTTCGGAAGAAATGAAAATATTTAATTTTCTTCCAACCTACCTTAAATTTTAACGCTTAAAACACTTCCTCTACTACTACTACTACTACTACTACTACTACTACTACTACTACCACCACCGCTTCTACTACTACTACTACTACTACTACTACTACTACTACTATTACTACTACTACTATACTACACCCAGCATTCAGTTTAATACTCCATTTCGATTCCAACTAGGTCAAACCATCTATTATTTAGTTTTTTTTCTATATTTCTCCAAGCTAGTGCCTATAATTTAGCTCTTCTATTTACATTAGATGTAGGTATTCCAGACATTTCTTTCTAATGTTGTTAACGACACTGTCGTTTGTGAAAATTGCAACACCAAGAAAGAATTTCCCGAATAACCCCAAACTTGGTGGAAGTGTTGAAGAGAGTGCAAGCAATAAGTGATTAGATTTACAGATATGGGGTACACGAGGCCGAGCAGAGGCCTCTCGTGTTGGTCCGACAAGGTTGTTGCGCACAGTGTAGTCAGTGCAGAGCTGTCAAACAAGGTGGAAACAATAAAGAGGGTGCCAGTATGCCTCGTCGACGTCAAATGGAGCCATATCGGCAAATGAGTGAGTTCGAGCGGGGCAGAATGATCGTTCTCCGGGAAGGGGGTTTGTCATACCGTGACATTTCGGCTCGAACGTGCTGCTACGACAGTGATGCGTGTGTGGAAGCAGTGGCTGGATGAAGGTGGTACGCAGCGAAGAGCGGGTACTGGACCACGGAACATGACCGCAGCACGGGATGACAGTCATCTTGTCCGCATGGCCATAACGGACCGTATACTTCATCCACAATGTCGGCTCGACGCTGGAGTATTGCAACAGGCGTGAACTTGTCTGCATCAACGGTTCGTCGACGTCTGCTGCAGGTTGGACTGGTTGTATACATGCAATTACGTCGGCTTCCATTCTCCAGAAACCACAAGCTCTTCCGACTGCAACACCGTCATTGGGGCGCTGAGTGGCAAAATGTAGTCCTGGACGAGTCCCGCTTCGACGTGTCCTACAATGATGGCCGCATACGTGTTCAGCGGTACCGTGGTGAGCGCAGTCTGAAGGGCAGCATTATTGAGCGGCATAGCGGACAAACACCGGGTGTGATGGTTTGGGGCGCCATTAGTTACAACAACCTATCTTGCCTCCTACGAATTGAGGGTACTTTG
Organism: Deroplatys truncata; assembly: GCA_030765065.1. Lineage (NCBI taxonomy): Eukaryota > Metazoa > Arthropoda > Insecta > Mantodea > Mantidae > Deroplatys > Deroplatys truncata. The sequence continues at coordinate 101,551,225 of CM060980.1, forward strand.
AACAGCAACCGATACCTAACGGTGGTTGTAGAGCGTGAGGTACTACCCCTGCTTCGAGCATCTCCACGGGCCACATTTCAACAGGACAATGCTCAGTCACATATTGCGAGGAATGTGCTAGCCTTATTCGAAGAGCGACGGGTACCTTTGCTTTCCTGGGCTGTACGTTCGCCTGGCATATCGCCCATCGAACATGTCTGGGATATGGTTGGTCGGCGCCTGGTCCTTCAGTAACCAGTGTCACGGATTTGTGGGCTCGAATACAAACTTCGTGGAGGGAAATCCCTCAGGAACTTATTTAGAAACTTTTTGATTCAATGCCACGGCGTATAGCAGTTCTAATTGCAGCGCATGTAGACCACACCATATACAGAATATTATTCCTCAAAGGTCATGTCTACATTTGAAAAGTTTATCATTTGTTACTTGTCATGTACCTAATCTGTGGTGTTAAATTCATTGAATTCATGAGTTTGCTCCTTGGTGTTGCAATTTTCACAAATATCTCTTATACTGTAGACGTGTCCTTAATTCTTGTCCTATTCTTTCGTATCTTATTCTGCCTTAAAAACCTAAACTCGACGGATTGTATTCTGATTTCATCTCTCCTCTTCAAGTCTAACACTCACTATTGTATAAATATATGGGTGTGTCCACTCTTTTGTAATTTATTATTATTATTGTTGTTGTTTTTCCGTTCTTTCTAATTGCGCAACTGTTTTGCGTTTTACATCCGTTTATCCAATATATGATACCTTAATACACGACCTATTCCACACTGTTTTATGCAATGATTATTTTTATCTTCTTGGAGCATAGCCAACAAAAATTTTATTTTGGTTAACATATTATTTCCATTCCATAATTCAAGTAATTCAAAAATGTTATTTTCAATGTATCTTCATTATCCGAAATCACCTCAAGGTGAGATGCATACAGGAGTGACGTTATAAAACCTTTAATACAATCATTTTTAATGTTTAAAATGTGTAACTGCTGATCCCACTGTCAAATACAAATATGAATATATAAATAAAATTAAGCAGTAGTTTAAAACTAAACAAATGTTTGCCATAGTATTGTTTAACCACTGGAATTATATTACTTGGAACAGTATGAATTATTAAATTTCTGGGTTTCTCCAATAATTTCCTGCTAACTTTATCAGAAAGAGATTAATTAGTGTAGAGAACTAAAACTCTTTAAATATTTGAGGCGTGAAATAAAATATTTTATGAACTTAGATGAATAGTACTCGTATTCAAATATTACTGAAAACATTTCCAATAAACGAGGCCACATTCGAGGTTTCCACTTGAAATTATTTCTCCCTGGACTTTGGAATGGACGGAAAAGCTAAGATCAGAGAGAAGTAATGACACAGATTAGAGAGCTATTAAAAACGCGAGGGCTGAAGAAGAACAATAGCTTGGGGAAGCGAACAAACAGTAGTAGAGTCGTTGGGTATTCAATATTGGACTTAAGTTGTTTCACTGTAGCATTCAAATCTCCCCTTCTTGCTTCAAATAAAAGAACGCATGGAGGGAAAGTAATTTTTCCATAAGCACAGTTCGGTTCACCACTGAGTCCAAGAGAGCTCGGTCTTTTATTAAGGAGTCCTTCATTTGTAACAAAATTGTTTGCATAAAAGATGACTAACTTAGTCCTTCACAATTCCACTTTATTATTAGAATTCTACATTAATTTAACAAGACTATGGTAGCTTTTCCAGAGAAGAACACGCTCCCAGATTTATCAAATGCTACTGTGTTTTACCTAGTTAATTCCAAGCTTTCAGAGTAAGGGACATTAAGCTGATTTTTATTCATATATCACAGTTTAAAATACCTGGAAACTCTTCTTAAAGCCTAACATACAGTAAGTATTTATATCGCTGGTGATAGTGGAATATAATGGATAATTTGGGGTTACAACAAGTTACTAATTTATTCTGAAATAACCTTAATTACTTTGCGTTTTTTGATCGATTAATAACAGCGAATTCCACAAATCTTATGTGAATTATTAAATATTTATTTCCGTTTACACAACAAAATGGTTAATTCATGTTTTAAAATTTAATGTCAATTTAACGATGCAGACAGGAGAAATTTATGAGCTTTCTCCCATTTTTATTCTTGTACTTTATTTTTCGACACGAAGATTTTCATGAAAATCCCCCCTACACTTTACAAGGAACATTTTTCGAAATTCTTGAAATTCTTAAAAATGGCTCTAATGATTTGGATTAAAATGCCATACATTCAAGATATTTACTTGAAAATATAATGTGTAGGATTTTAAATTTTCTGGGTATAGCCTGTGAAGACCTCTTCATTCGGGAGGAATTTTATATGATCTTGTACAATTGGTAAACGTTAAGCGATAGACGAAAACATACTACACAAAAAATGTTTATCACCTTGAAGCAGAGAATTTATTTCAAGTAACGTTTTTGTAGCATTCGAGATATCCGTTATTAATAGCTCAAATTGTTCTGTATTTTGTCACTCTTTTTAAATCCTTTCGACATTCAGTCATTTCTCGTGATTGCAGGAGAGAGTATGATATTTTAAGGCCAGCGTATAGCGACCAGTTCTTACCAATTTGACTGTCGCTGTTCCCTTTATATCCGTAACGAAATGTGTAATGTAGCTATTTCTGCAAAGGTTTACCTCGATTAAAATTAAGTACATAGAAAAATAAGCTTTCGTAAAAATAGTTTGTGTACACCCTAATACACTATAGAGGGTAGAGAAGGTGATGTGAATGTAACACAAGAATTTTTTCAAAAAATGCTCTTTTAGGGTTAATGAGATCTGGAAGTATATAATTCTTTTGAAATATTCAGATGTTTGGTTGGAATGGTCTTATGTCTATCATAGATAAATGGCAAAATAAGCATATCGATGGCGTATAGTAAATAAACGGCACACATTTCTTTACTCACCCAGAACAAAGTGCAGAACAGCAATGAGAAATGTAGCTGCAATACTAAGAAGAAGATGAACCACTAAGATCGGTCGGCTTAGCTGCTAATTTTGTTGTTGGAAAACAATAACACGAAATAATAGATTGAATCTGCGCCACAGTGAAGCTACTTGGCGAAGTGCGTTTACTAACACATACATCTTTCATCTCTCTGCTTAAGTGCGAAGGAGGAGTTACGCTAAAAGCAACTAACTAGATATGTATCTGACAGGCGGGACCAGGAATAATGAGAGGGACTGTGCTTGTTTTGTAAAGCGCTCTTTGTCGCAGCAATTTCCTATGTCGCAGAAATACGGAGCGTCGTCAATCGAGTTCTTTTGTGCGCTTTAAAAATTAGACAAACAATATGTATGTCGCGTGAGTCGATAACCATCTCGCAGCGACAGTTCAATATGGTGAGGCGTGGCATGATCTTTCTTCCATATAAGGGAGTCAGTTGTTGGCTGCTTTATACAGTTACTGCCTTTCGACTTGGTTATAGGTTTACTTTCACCAATAAGACAGTACCAATGCCACCAAATAATAAACTTTTACATAAAGACACCTCTTAAGGGTTTTTTATATTGCATTTATCTGAACACCTACTTATCGTTCATTAGGTATAAAAGTCGTTTAAAAGGAGACTTACTTTTAGTTAGAAACCGAGAAATTAGAACTAAATAACATAAAATGTTCTGTAATAACGGCTTCTTACTTTCTCCACTACGTAGAGTAAGTAGGGAAGCATTGAATTCCAACCAAAAATTCTATATCGAGATTTCACCGCAAATATATGTTTTGAGGCCTCCTTAATCCAAAAAAGGCAGTTTTAGAAAAAGGTCCGTGTGGGTGTCTGTTTTTCTATGTGGATGTGTGTGTGTGCGCGCGCGTGCGTGTGTCTGTCTGTGAACAGCATAACTCAAAAACGAAAAGACAGATAAATACCAAACTTGATATTTAGGTTCAGTATCTTTCAAAGATACCATTCGAAGATTTTCAAGAAAATCTCCCCACCCCAGACTACCCTTTACCTGGAACATTTTCCGAAAATTTTGATTTTCTCAAAAATGGCTCTAACGACTTTGATTAAGATATCACGGTTCAAGATACATTTATGGCAAATGAAATTATTTCTTGAATTTTCCTGGGAACGTCTCCAAAAGCCATCTTCATTCTGAATGAATTTTGCATAGCTGGTAAACCGTAAGAGATAGACAAAATGTTACTACGCAAAAAGTGTAAATCGCATTAAAACACACAGTTTATGCCATATATATATTTTTTGTGCAGTGAACTATTTCCGAGATATTTCTTTTTATTTTTTTGAATTATCCAATACTTATACTTTTTCTCAAATGGGAATTCGTTATTCCTTTTTTTATGTCCTGGACATGCAAAGAGAATGGAAAGCCCCATATAGCAACTAGCTCAGGATTTCCACATATTTCATTGTTATTCTAATTGATAAGTGATAACCTAAACATTTTAATTTCTCACCTTTACCACAAATATTTCCACATATAGGTATACAGTGAAGCTCCTTTTCGGTGTTTGGAGATATAAATAAACCACGGTGTTACATTCTTATATACATGTGTTTATCAAAGTGATAAAAATCAGCAATAGGAAATTGCGGGAAAAATCAAATGTGCCGACACATTTACACATAGTAATAATAACAAAAAATGACTAATTGTGACCAAGACCTCAGAATATAATAGAGCAAAATTCACGTGATATCCAAAGCATATATTAAAACCTTGTAATTTCCTGAGGAATCACTTTTAACGTTAAACAAGTGAAAGCACTACCTATAAAGGTAAGCAAAATTAAATTCAATATCAGCCAGCAATGAGAACAAATGTTTAGGGAAAGTTTAATTCCAAACATCGGTGCATAATGAAGAAAAATGGTTGTAATTTATTTATTTTGAAATATTTCAGAAATGATATGATGAAGAAATAATGTGTCTTCTAAATTAACAACATATATCATTTTTAAGTCTTACAAGTTCTGGGTTTTCAGGTATAGAGAAGACAAACCATTAATTTGGATTCACTACAGCATATCTCACTAGGGTATGAAGTAGCCCACGTGCATTATAATGTCAAAACATTAAGCGCTTTCATAAGCTCCCATAAACGCAAAAGCGTTAGCTGTTAATTTAACAGAATAATGCACATCACCTGGAAGAACGTAGTTTATTTTAAGATAAACCAATCAAATCCTTTAAAACACAATTTCTTTCATCTCCCGCAATCGGTAACAAATGACGGAGGAAGCCCAATTTTCACGTCCTTTAGATGCGAAAATTAACCTGCAATGAAGCCGCGATTGGTTGATATCGTAAGCGTTATTGAATTTCACTCGGCAGTATCTTTCTTACGTCATATGAGTGGAATATTATTAAAGCATTATGTTGATGCATGTCAGTGTCTATTATGTATCGACTGAAATATCTTCAACCGAATATCTTTTGTTCTCTAAAGCCTTAACATCTCAAACCCTGCCGTTTCTTTATTCCTTCTCCCCAAAGACGCAACACCCAAGTTCTGTTTCTATGCCCAGTTTTCGCAAAGCTCCCTTCTGATTTTCTAAAACGTATCTCAACAGCACCGCGGCATAGAACAATTTGGTTCAATCTCACATTAAAAATCCATCAAGAGAGGGAGCTCGCGAGAAAAGATACTTGGACCCTTTTGTGCAATGTTAGTTTTAAGTGTTCGTTACAGCTTGGCTTTACTTTTACTGTCGACAAAAAGAGAACTCCTCCCCTTCTCATGACTTAAATATCTTGGTTTTGTCCAGGGACTGCCGCCCATGAGGGAGGGGGAGAGGGTAAGCACAATGACAGTTTAGGGCTGTTGTTGTTGTGTAATATGATTAATGTGCTCCAGATTTTTTAGGACACAAAAAAGAACGGAAGTCACCTCCCTTTCTTCTGCCCCTGTGTGTTAGGTAATACTTAGTGGGAAGCTGTCGTGCTGGTTGCGTTGCAGGGGTAACGCCGTTTGAATATACAGTTTAGTATATTGTACTATTTGATACAGTAAATAGAGAAATTGTTATTGGTATTAGATTTTCGAAAAATTGAGATTTTTGGATTCGTATTTTCAGTCGCTTACTAAAGCAATCAAAATGTTCTACTCGAGGTAAGGTACATCACTGCGAAACTCATCCTCCTCTTCTTCCCTATTTTGCAGTATCCTTTTTCTCTTCACACATGAATTGTTTATCTTATCAACTGTTATGTTCTTATGCCCTGAAACTTGTTCTTGTTCATCATTCATTTCACACCGTCTCATAGCAGATAGTATAATAACATCCAATAACACATGGATTTTCTTTTCTTCTTCCTTTTGTCTGCACGCTCCATTAGTTTGCTTTTCGTATGCTTCTAATACCTGTCCAAGTTGCTGCAACTCTAGGTTTCCGAACTATTCAATGCCACACTCCATACAAAGCACACCACTAATCTCTTCTTTAGTTCTTTGCACAAGAGTTTCCTTGCATTAAACCCTCCCTTTACGAGTTATCCTCTGGCTTATGTAGACTGCGTATGCTATATCCCAAGTTCCACTATCTCATCTCAAATTTGCAAATGTATTTTTATACATGTTTTCTTCCACTAACCAATTTTTGTTTGTTTTTCATCATTTTAACTCGATCTTTAGTTCTCAGTGCTGGCAAAGCTAATATATTGAAATATAAACTTTGCATATCCCTACAAAATTGCGTATAAAATTAACAAGTGTTTTGATTTCCAGTAGAATTTTTGTATTAGGTATAGGGTGAAAAGTAACTTATAAGTATTTTTTATATTTTTAGATAGTAATGTCAATGCTGCTAGCACTTGCTAGGGGATGTCACGGTTACAGCTCAAACCTCGGCAGAATAACCTAGGCCAAAATTAAACAGAAAAGCGCTATTATATCCAAACTAGAGAGAAGTAGCATCTCACAGTTTCTGTATAGTTAAATCATATTTCAATCGTCGTATACAACGTTTTGAAGGAACGCAATGAAGCAAACTGTGACAAATAAAAGAGTGTATTACCCTGAACATTCCGAAACTTCCAAAAGCCCTTCTCTAAGATACTAGGGTTTGCTTAGTTTGAGAATTAATGTTATTTAAATTCGCAGCTTTTCCATAACTATATAAAGTTTTATATAACCGTTCAAAAGTCTCTGCATTGGTAGAGATAATTATAAGCATTTCCATTTAACCTTAAAAAATTTAAGTATCTTTCTCATAAATATAAGAATTTCAAGATTATTTTTAAACATCTTAAACATACGGATAACCTATAAACTTTAAAATAACAACAGGTATGCGCTGTAAGGACAATCCTATTTGACGCCATTGTAATTACATATTAGCACGTAAATTTCCAAAAGTAACATCACCCTTTTATTTATGTGGTTTTAGAAACGGTGATGGATTGTACCACCGAACCAAAATTATGCTTCGAAGCGTTGTATACTACTGTATTGACCATCTTTATATCAGCATAATAAACAAAGGCAGGTAACGTACTGCCGGCCTCACGCTCACATACACATGGCATAGGTCGATAATCGCCCAATCGATACGGCGAAGTGGTGGCCAGCATCACGCATCCCCCCAGCCGCAAAGTTGGCACCGAGGACAGGACTGCTGTTTATCACAGGTCCACCCTTTCATCAAGATGCTGAGTACCGGTCTCCTATACCCAAGACCTAAAATTCGCATCCTCATGTGTCGGATCGAACCCGGGCTCAGTCGGTGGCAGGGAACCAGAGAACCACGCTCCATACCACTGCGCCACGGTGCAACTTCTCAAATAGAAAATCTATAGTCATTCTTCATTTTGCGGGATAGAGGTGCTATTCATTCCTGCTTTTTATTTAATAACTGAATGCGATAGGTACTTAGGTCAATGATTGCTTTGATCCATTAGATTTCTTATTCATTTCTCCCTCGAGGACAAAAAATGATTAAACTTATTTCCTCAGAAATGCTATTCATTTCCAGTTGAAAATAAACGTCATTTGTTAATTTAAGTGCAGATCTTAGTCTTGCGCAGTTCTTTAAGCCCCACCCTTATGTTCTGCACCCTCCAAAGGGAGATACTGGTGTTAGAAAAATAAAAAAAAGGAGAGAGACAGAAGGCAGCGTTGTTGGATCCCCCACTACCACCTACCAGACCTGAGCAGTGCAAGCCATTCATCACTCAACCGGGGAGCTGTCACTGATGAAAATTAACTCACCAAGAAAATCTGTAGATATACCAGTTCTTGTCTCAATTCCATGGACCACACTTGCTGAAGAAGATCCGCCAGTGACTGCCTTCTTGATACACTCCCTGCTGCAGCTCTCAGTTTGGTGGTTGGCATTTTAAACACGTCAATCAGTTGATTGCTTGAGAAGTGAGCACCTTGTATTTCTCTGTTTTATTTCCCCTTTTAGCGATGCATTGGTCGAAGGAGTGCCCAGTGATTAATGATATGAAGGGCTTTGACCAGAAGAATTCTGACTCCGGGCTTCATTTGAGAATATCAAATTTCATGGTCAGAGACTTGGAGTTTGATGATTCACTAAGAGTCCGAGTGTCACCTCTAAGGTCGTGCAAAGGGAAATTAATTAATAACTACAGACATTCTGGACTTTGAGAGCAATGCAGTTGAAGGTCAGAGAATTGCTAAACTAATACGAAATGCAGAATTAAAGTGTAGTTGGCTGGTTTGCTAGCAGGTGTAGAGAACATACATATACACATTGGTAACAATTTGAGTAAAAACTACAGAGTGCATTCTAATTTGAATGACATCTGCGAATATGTGTAACATCATGGACTCCGAGTTGTAACAACTCAGGTACATTTCAATGAAAAAAGAAGAAAAGTCTTTGTTTGTGGTGAAGGTCATAATGATGACCAACGACGATGAGTGTAATTATTTCCTAACGACATTCAAACGGAGGATCGTTTGTCTTACAGATGATCACAATCTATCTCAACATCACTTGAGAAGTTCCTCTTTTTTAGAAGAAAACTCGCAGGGTACATATGTGGAGAACTATAGTACTGCAAAGATATTTTCCGCGATTTATCTGTGCACCACGAAGAGGGTAATGGGCATGTTGAGCGCTACTGGCAGGAGGAAAAGTGGAGGAATTACAGTTAGGTAAATCTCTGCTTAGACGAGATACCTTAAACCTGAAAGCACAAATACTATAGAGGAGGTTATCATGAACAAAGCTGTATAGAATATTTCTGTATACTGCTGCATTGTGTATGTTGTACAGTGCTTTGGTTTATTCTCTGAATATAAGCTCCAGACATGTTCTTCAAACTGGGATTTAAATCTGAGCTTTAAGTGTAAGACACAAAATCATAGAGACATAAACTATAATTGCATCCGTCGTTTTAAAACGGCTTTTCAAGTTAGTATATATAGTTTAATACCATACATTCTCTCCCACGTGGTGACTTAAGGGCACTACTGCTAACTTTCGCGCTCCGGGGTTGTTTACAATGTGGGTCAAACTTCCTGGCTGAGGTGGTGGTGTGAGTTTGTCCTCAAGTCCTCTAGAAGAGGATTTGAGGAGATATTCTTATCATGCCAAGAAGCAGAACTTTACACTGCTACCTCCCATCAAAATGGAAAGAAAGTGAGACAGCTGACAAGTGCCAAAAGTATCTCTCGCTGTAATAGTTACCTAATGTAAATGTAAGATGAGGCAGAACTGCCATAAAACAAATTGGTGTTCTAACCAACAGCTTGGTGTGTTTCGGAATCAGTAGGTGGAGCGGTGAGCGGTTCAGTCAGTCCCATATTACTTCAAATGTTGTACGGCGTCATTGTGAATGTGATGAGCGGTTTCAACTGTTAAAACACTGAGGGACTGCGTTTTTATCCATTTAGATTTCTGAGCATATTTGCACATTCGTTTCAAAGATACTTTCATTCAGCATCTAACAGATAAACAAAAGTATAATCCAGGCGTGCTTTTAAGTAAGTACGACAATTTAAAAAAAAAATCTGATGTGTTACACTCACATGACTTTCTCTACTTTTGTACAAACTATTTTTCCAAACGCTTATTCTCCATCTACTTCATGTTAATCGAGATAAACATTTGCAGATTCTATCTTATTGCTAATTTTCTTGTAGATGTAAAGGGAATATATATTTACAAGGGCAATATAGAAATACAGCAGCCTTTAAGCACATACATATCTCTTAATAGCTGGTTGCTAGGTGCAGCACTATTTCCTTTGCCACAAATTAATACTCTTTGCATATCCAAGACAAAAAAATCTGATGTGTTACACTCACATGACTTTCTCTACTCTTGTACAATCTATTTTTACAAACGCCTATTCTCCATATGTTTCATATTAATCGAGATATCGAGATGTCAATCTTATTTGTAATTTTCTTGTAGATGCAAGGGGGATATGGTAGCTTTTAAGCGATAGTCAAATATTTTAACGCTGGTTGCTATGTGGCGCATTCCATTCTCTTTGCATGTCCAGGACATAAAAAAATGAATAACGAATTTGAGAAAAAGTATAAGTATTGGAATATTACCAGTTATGCAAAAGTCGTTCAGAATGAAGAATACTTTTGGAGACATTCCCAGAAAATTCGAGATATACATTTCATTTCTCATGCCATTGTCTTAAACATATGATATTTTCATCAAAATCGTTAGAGCCATTTTTGAGAAAATTAAAATTTTCGAAAAATGTTCCATGTAAAGGGTAGTCTGGGGTGGGGGGATTTTCTTGAAAACCTTCGTGTCGCATCTCTGGAAGATACTGAACGTAAATACCAAGTTTGGTGTTTATCCGACTGTTCGTTTTTGAGTTATGCTGTTCACAGACACACACACAGACACACACACGGACATGTTTCCAAAAATGCTTTTTTTGGATTCAGGAGGTCTCAAAACATGTATTTCCGGTGAAATCTCGGTATCGAATTTTTGGGTGGAATGCAATACTTCCCCTACTTACTATACGTAGTAGAGAAAGTAAAAATGAATAACGAATTCCCATTTGAGAAAATAAGTATTGAAAAATTGAAGGGAATAACAAGCAATATCTCAAAAATGGTTGACTCAACAACAAAAATGTATATGACATAAATTGTGTATTTTAACGCGATCTACATCTTTTGTGTAGTAAAATTTTGTGTATCTCTTATGGTTTACCAGTTTACCAAAAGTTGTTCACAATGAAGAATACTTTAGGAGACATTCCCAGAAAATTCAAGATATACATTGTTTTCGTCATGAAAATATCTTAAACATATGATATTTTAATCAAAATCGTTAGAGCCATTTTTGAGAAAATTAAAATTTTCGAAAAATGTTCCGTGTAAAGAGTACTCTGGGGTGGGGGGATTTTCTTGAAAACCTTCGTGTCGCATCTCTGGAGGATACTGAACCTAAATACCAAGGTGTTTATCCGACTGTTCGTTTCTGAGTTATGCTGTTCACAGAGACACACAGACACACACATGGACATGTTTGCAAAAATGCTTTTTTTGGATTCAGGGGGTCTCAAAACATGTATTTCCGGTGAAATCTCGGTATTGAATTTTTGGGTGGAATACAATACTTCCCCTACTTACTATACGTAGTAGAGAAAGTAAAAATAACAGAACATTATTTAAATACTTTATTATCATTCATTACCTTACACCACTTCTCCACATAGTCCCCGCCGTTATTCAGGCACTTGTCGAAACGGGAAACCAGTTTTTGTATGGCGCCTGTGATGAAACCCAGGAGTGCACTTCTTGTTTTACAACATCGTCGTCGTTGAAGTGTTTTCCACCAAAGGAATTTGTTCAGATGAAGAAACAGATGAAATCGCATAGTGCCAAATCCGGACAGTAGGAAGAGTGGTCATATTGTTCCCAACCAAATGATGCGATAGAACTTGAGTTTGTTTGACTGTGTATGGCCCGTCACTGTTTCCCCATAAACTTCACACAATTGGCGATGAATGTTTGCTGCAGTAACATTTCTCGCACTCAAAAAACGAATCACTAAATCTGAATTCACAGTCTTTTGATTGCGTTGAACATTTCGAAACGTTCTAACAACAGGAAAACACAAAGTGACGATCTCTCACAGCTTCGTTTGGCTTCCTAATGAATGAATGGAGGAAGTGATCGCGCGTGCTCAAAATCATGACTGCAGAGCTGCAGTGGCAAAATATTAAAACGGTACTTACTTTAAAAGCACGCCTCGTACACAGTTTATTCTCTCGTTTCTTTAACTTTGGACGCTAAATTTCCTCTCAACCTGTATTTCCACCAAGGCTTTCCATCGAAGTCAATAAAGGGCTTAGTTAATAATGTATAAAACCCAGAAGTACATTTTCACTCTTGTGTTTGAACTAAGGTAGAACTACTGTAGTGCTGCTTAGTCAACTCGAAAGCCATTTGCTGATATTCAGATCGTAAAAAGCGGTTTGTCAATACTTTCAGGAGATATTTGTCCGTCACTACCTGTTATCACTGTGTGTGTGTTCCCGAATGTAATGAACCAACAGGTGCACGCGTTCAAATTAACGAGAAGCGGTGTGGAAAAAAATAGCTGATAACACAAGTAAACGGAAGCGAAGAGCTAAAACAAAGATGGTTAGCAAACATCTAAAATGAATGTTTTCTCCCTTGGTTGGTAAAGGACGTTGAGGAGTGATAAGAGCTTGCTGTGGTGTTTTGAGGGTGTTGAATGAAATGATAAGACAGTGTTAGCCATGCAAAAATAAATGCAGGATAGGAAGGTGTGAATTAAAGTGTTTCAATGCAAATTGCGGTATTTTACACCACCTTCTGAACGAACTTAAAACGAACGTTTAAACTCGCACAGGGCTTCACAGCCTATACAACTTCTTAGGGCTATTCAGTACTGAAATTGCTAATTTTGACAACTTTCACCCAATTTAGTTGACTTTTTATCACAGATTTGTTGTATATAATTATAATAAAATTAATGTTTAGTTTAAACAAAATACAAATATTTAGGAAGAGGTTTAAAGCCTAAGTTGGAAATAAAGTGATTTTGTTTAATTTAGTTAAATGCATAGATATCAAAGCTGGAACGTCTTTAATAGTACTTATTTTGCAAGTTATTTTTGTTATTATTATACTTAATGGACATATTGGCAAACCTGTATATATTTGTTACGCAGTTATCAAATTGATTAAACAGGTTTTATTTATTTTCTCAAAACCTAAACAGAAATTAATTACGAAAATGCACTACACCTTTATCAACTTAAATAAAATATTACGTACTTTACATCTAATTATGTAATACGACATCATTCTTAAACGGAGTTAAGCAATTTCATTAAACTGTATTATTTATACGTACGTTTTTATTTAGTTCAGTAAAATTCGATTTTAATTCTTCATATTCTTAATATTAGGCTTGGTTTGCAATGCAAATTGTTTATAGGGAAATTAATTAAGATGCTATGTAGCCTGTTCTTGATATGAGACTTATATAAATTATGTATATTTTAGTTTTGAGTGATCCTAGTTAAAACAGTTTTAGAATAGCCCGTTATAAACATTACTATCGGTCACTTCTACAAAATATAGTCATAAAAATGTTGGTCTCACTATTGTTATACTCTGTATAGTTCGTTTGCACGTCCCACGTTCGAGCCACTCTTTTCCAGAACATGTTCCCAGCTTGTTTTATTTTGTGAAAAAGTCGAAAGCGTGTTGGAGATGTAAATGACTACGTCATCTGCCTTTGCAGAACAAGTTACACCCTCATCGCTGTTATCGCTGATCGCAAATGACGACGCAAATGTTAGAAAATTAGCACTGCCAGGGCAGGGCGTGTACGATTTGGCGACACCCTCGCTGCAGACGTCGCTTCGGGTGCCGACACTTGCTGGGAACATTTTCAAACCTCACCTACTCTATATGGTACAACCAATTTGGTGCAAATCAAAACTTGTTGCATACTACTTGTATCAATCAGGTTTAGCAGTTGAGATTATCTGAACAACATGCAAACGTTCCTAAGCATGTTCTTAGACAATTGAATGCTAAAATAGACTGTAATTTTAATTCGAATAAACGCTGAGCTTAAATATACGATAAGCAAAAGGAAACAAGCCTGCTTGACAATTATGATCTCCAAACACATTTAGATATTGCTAATAAAATCCACATTTTTTCATTTAAATGCCTTTATTGCCTTTCTTCTTTTCAAACCATAAGGTGGCACTTCTTTTCGATTCACAGTATTTGTTGCGATAAAGCCTTAACTTACAGCGTATCTAAATTTGTAGATAAATTCTTATTAAAAGCCTAAACTGCACAGTGACACTCATAGAAATGTAATTAAGAATAGGAAATTAAGCAATTCGTAAGAGGCTGAAGGTTTTGGCCACACGGAAATCCTCTGAAAAAACATAAGAATAGTAAATTTGCAAGACCTGGATTATCTGGCGGTAAACAATATAGTAGATGACAAGATTGGTGTAGTACCACATATGTAGTTTGATAAACATAATGGCTTTTATGTCATAATCTGCACATATTTATGAGAGCTTTATTACATAAGATTCGACTCCAAATATTTTGACATTGTTCACCACTGATCCGACAAGGTCTACTCTTGTATCTTTGTTTTATTTCCGAGACAGAGAGCCGTCCACTATGACGTCATAGAAAATCCAATTGGAAGTGACTGCTCTATAATTTATGTTGAATTAGCCTTGTTCCGTATTCAGAATGCTTTGTAATTTTACTTTACTTTTAAAGTTGTATTGTCAGAGGACTGTATGAACGTCATTACCAAACCATAAACGACATACTGAATAAATAGATTTTATCTTTGAAAAATGCAAGTGGTAACGCATCCAGCGCTGGATTAGCCCATCGCGGTGAAACTTGAAAACTTGTATGCGTCGATAATATGATGCTGGAGTTCGAAATCTTATAATTTTGTCTGTCACATTAAGCTGTCGATAATGCAGTACTCTCTCTATCCATTTCACCGTCTCATTTTTGTTAATTCATGTTTTCATTATATGGAAATGTGTACAAAATTGTTGACATACAACAATTAGGATGAATGTTTACCAAGCGAGGTGGCACCATGGCAACGCGTGCGGCTCACATTTGGGAGGTCCCGGGTTCGATTCCCATCGACCGCTCATTCCAACCTGTTTTTTTTTCGGGGGTCGAATGCTCTGAGTGCTCTCTCATTCCCCGAATTCCTTGTTCCTCCATATAGTTCCATTTATCATTCCATTCATCCTTCACCCTTAGGTCTGTTTCAGGGTTGGAATTATCGGCGATGGTGTTCTGGTGTGGGTAACCGGGAAAAAGGATGCTCTCTGTTAAGCTTTCTCCGTCCCTCCACCTTCGGTTGGTAGCGTGGGTATACGGACCGCCGTTAGTGGTGTTGGACCCTCTATGTGGGCGGGGTCTCCGGTCTGTCTGGCGAACTGCCAGGGCGTATCCATCTGGAAACTACAGGGACCCTGCCCTTGCTGTTTCGTCATTCCCGGATCCGGCCGCCCGGTATCTCCTCTCACCTCACTCCTCCCTCCCGAGGAGCGTAGGTGCAATATCGTAATTCACTGGATCTGTGCAGAGTCCCCTCCGATCCATAGGATGAACGCTTTGTTGGGTAAGAGATACATACTCAAAATATGTGTTTTGTTACGGAAGAGACACATTCACAACTACAACTTATTATCCCCGAGCAATGCAGTTGCACGGGTGCTAACAAAGATGGGCTATCGTCATTTTGTCATAAAAGAAAAAATCGACTTTGCAAATGCCTGGAAAAGTCACCGTCCCTATCTACTACCATGCAAAGAAGCAAGAATAGCCAATCAAGTGCAATAATGGCATCTTCAAGACCTCCTGAATAAAAGGTTGTTTACTTGATTTTGCAACAATAAAACTGTATAAGATTGCAAACTGTGTACAGGTTTCCTTAATGCTGACACAACTCATAAGAGATAATATGTGGATTCCGCATTTAACCCATTTTAAAAAACCTTTGATACTTGGCCTGTTTTGACAGCACGTGTTCAGTTGTGCGTTCTCTTTTAATAAACACGTAATAAACAAAAATGATAAAATTATGTTATAGTGTTGTAGAATACTGATAAACAAAAACAGAAAAACACTGAATGATAAAGCAAATCGGCGAGGGAGGCGGGAGGTCAGTAATGTCATCTAAATTTATCATCATACAAGCTTTAGTAGAGCTAAATTGGCCACTGCTGGGATAACCTACTTTCTGTTTCGCCAGCCTGTGTTAAATTCCCTGGCAAAGCCAAGAATTTAGTTCATAATTTCCATATTCATATGTTTGAATATTGTTAATTTTTGCTGAAGTTAGTAGGATTAATTTTTCCCATTTAAGCAAGCATTTTCCCATCTCCAATTTAGACAAACCTTATTTAGGACATACACAAAGCATTTTATCGAGGCTGAGACAGCCATGCATAGTTTGGTAGCTTTTCTACCATGTTTTCAACGCTGATACTTATCCAACGTGTTTTCCTTTGAGACCCCCTCTCTCTAGTGAAGAGAGAATCCAAAGGATTTTTATGATGAGGCTTATCAAGAAATATATGTATAAGCCAAGCTTCTGAATATCTTTCTCTCCCTTTCCATTTTCACTCAGAAAATATCGAAGGAAAGCGAACTTTTTGGAATCGTTTCAGGTCTAGGAAATGCTTCAGAAATCTCGGCGTATCGGGAGACACTATTATATGTTCAGGAAATGGATAGGCGGATGATTACCACCTCTCACCCTACATCGCATCTTCGACCCTTTTCTTCGACCCCAGCCATTCTATCGGTTCGCTAAGCGTCACTATTGATATCGCCGCCGCGAAGTTTCGTCGCCTGACGTATAGGCTACCCATTCTGCATCTAACTCTACTCATTCGCTCGATGTAGAAATTGTTCTCGCTTCGGTGCCCATTCTCACCCTTCTGAAGCATTGCCACCCTTGAGTTTTGGTTACCCGTTTGATGTCAGGAAACCAAGAGATAAGTCACCTCTAAGCACCATATTATTACGTAGATTTTGGCATCGAGGTTCTTTATCGCTTTCTGGAGGAGGCTCTTATGTGATTTCCATATTCGATTGCTTCACTGTGTTTTTTCTTCGTAACTTTTGAGTTTATGGTTTAAGTACGAATACATAAAAGGATATTCAAAGACAACTATGTATACAAATTTAATTCATACGAATATGTGGCACTGTAAACAACACACTAAAAACGGAGACTATAAAGACTCATTAATAACGTTTTACAATGTGCTCACTCCTTCAAAATTACTTTAGAAAAGTGAAACATGGACACACAAAAAGTAAAGAGGTTCCATAAAGTCGAAGTTACATAGATGAAATTCTTAAGAACAGTTAAGGGCTGCACAAGAATGGATAGACAAACTTAGAAAGAAAGATGATAGCACAGAACTAAATGTTACAGAATCAACAGTAGAAAAAGTTATACAATATAAAATAAAATGCAACTTACATGTAAAGTTAGTGCCGGACAATCGCATCCCACATAGAGCAGTCCATTATTCACCACATGGAAAGAAGTTTAGGAAGACCACATCGTGTATTGTGATTCGTCACTCCACACAACGTTTTGCCACTGTTCAATCGTGTAATGTTGACGCTTCTTACACCAAGCGAGGCGTCGTTTGGCATTTTCTTGCGTGATGTATGGCTTATGAGCAGCCGCTCGACCAAGGAATCCAAGGTTTCTCACCTCACGACTAACTGTCATAGTACTTGGAGTGGATCCTGATGCAGTTTGGAATTCCTGTGTGATGGTCTGGATATATGTCTGCCTATTACTCTTTACGACCCTCTTCAAATGTCGGCGGTCTCTGTCAGTCAACAGACGAAGTCGGCCTGTACACTTTTGTGATGTACATGTCCCTTCACGTTTCCACTTCACTATCACATCAGAAACAGTGAACCTAGGGATGTTTAGGAATGTGGAAATCTCGTGTACAGACTTCTGATACAAGTGACACTCAATCACCTGACCACGTTCAAAGTTCGTGAGTTCCACGGAGCGTCCCATTCTGCTGTTTTACGATGTCTAATGACTACTGAGGTCGCGGATAATGAGCGCCAGGCAGTAGGTGGCAGCACAATGCACCTAAGATGAAAAACGTATGTTTGTGGTGTGTCCGGATGCTTTTGATCACATAGTGTAGACACATACTCGCTACAGAGAAAACTCGGATATTGCTAAGTTATCATTACATAAGCGCATCAACTATTTTCGAAATATTCATGCTACATTTGAAGTGGTTTTGGGGTTCGCTGTGGTCTGTGATCTGATCCTGGGTTCCGCTCTCTGCTCCGGCTCTGGGTCTGGTCGCTCTGTAACTCGTGTTTGTCTTATTTGAAATTACTACTCCAGTAAATAAGTTGGTAATGTTGTACACGCCTGATGTGGTAGACGTGCAAGTTGGTGGTATACAAACTTAATTCAGTGATTGTTGGTCCGTGCTAACTATCGTTACGTGATACAAATTTTGAGAAGGTTTACTTTAATTTGTTGTGTATATCCAGCGTACTTAGCAACCTTTTAAATACGTATAGCTCAGCAATGAGAATGAGACTTCTTCAATCACAGGATTTTCTAACGTGTTTGAGAAAAGGTAAAACACAATATCATTTAATAATTAACTTCACGTAAAACTGTTTTATTTCCTTTCAGGCAATGCGAAGTTTTATTATAGTACAATAATTACCTTTTTATGGTTCCATTTTACTTCATTTCATTTCTTTAGTCACTTAATATCAACAATGTTGGTTGTTTTTATTACATATAATAATGTGATATGCTTTACAGTTGAAAATAATTTCCTTGAGCCTTGCTCAAGATGTCCGCGTCTCAAAAAGTTTCTTCAGAGTATTGAAAAAAAATTGAATGTTTAATTGTTATGCTGTTGCTAAGCATAAGAAATAAATGTTAACATATGTACAAATTATTTGATTAAGCAATTTACATTTGAATACAATTCACATATCTTTGGTTTAACTTTCCTTTGCAAATATTTTAAATATGTTACACAGTATTTTTAACACAATGATACCCAGCATAATAAATGTGTCAAGCATTGTTCTTTTCTTTAGAACTACAATTTCCATGTGCTTTTAAATCACTTTAAATTCACACGTCTCTTTCTGCATCACATTTTAATATTTATTCATTCAAGTATAACGATTTGCTGTGTTAAGCGTACCCATAGTTGAAATTCGGTCAACATTTTCAGAAAATTTAAAAATTAGTTTCAATGTCCAAAAAATACTTTAAACTTTTAACTTCAGTTAAATACTATGGAGTTTGCTCTCAGAACCGTTTAGGCTTTCTCAGGTGACCATTTAAATGCCCAAAAACCCACAGCCTAAGAGCCTATATTTACTTCCAATGCCTGTTACTCGAGTTTGATTTTCTTTACACTTCTGTGCATTAAAATGTTTCATTTATGCAGTTTGTAACCAATCTTGTTTAAATTTTTGGTAGAAACTCAGAGAAATTGAACATAAAAACTGGCGTTAGTTCAAAAATTATATTTAAAGATTTAAATATTTTTCTGAAACAACCACCAGAGTAAAAATATTTCTGTATGCCAGTTTTGTGTATTGTGATTTAAATAATGTAGTAGTATGCTTATTTTTTCAAAATTAAAATTTCTGCATCGTGTGATTAATTAGTCCAACAAAAGTAAAGTAAAATGTGCTTCCCAAAAACTATTAAAGATATCTGCATAAAATTAAAAACACACATATTTATGGTAGAGCAGCATATGACAACATTTTGAAAACACTCACATAAACGCTGAAATATTTATAAATCCCATCTATATAGGTACCCCATTAAGTAACCTTTCCTTTGTTTCTCATTATTTATGGGATTGAACGTAACATCGGTTTACTGTTGAATACCGAGCGGGATGGCTGAGGCGGTTACGTCTGTGGCTCTCACTCGAGAGGTCGTGTGTTCGATTACCACGCTGATCATCCGTGGGCTTTACGGGGGATTCCCCAGGTCACTAGGCGAATGCTGTGAAGGCTTATTGATTCACCCGAATTTCTCTTACCTCATTCGCTCTCATTTCATCTTCCTCTTTCACGTTACATGTTGGCTCCCGGTCTGTGTGACAGACAACTGCGAACAGATGGCGCAGATGGCTTGCGTGTTGGAATTTCTTCTCGGCCCCGTCAAATGGAGGCCGCTCGAGTCTCCGCTGCTGGGTCGAGTTTTCTCCGTTGGAGGGTGCCCTTCAGTCACTCTCCAGTGGTTTGGTAGGGCTGCCTAGAGCACTCTCCGACTTGGTGGTCAAGCTTGTTGCGCGTTTCTGTTGCATACGTCGGCCGGTCCTGCAGCGTATACGTCGCCCAAGGTTCTCGCCCAAGGTTCCTTCATCTCATCCGTTCTTTTCGGGTGTGTATGCACAAAAGATCCCTGTGTGGGTCAAGCTGCTGTGTGTCCCATGCGTTTCGTAATCCCAATTTCCTATTGTTGAATAACAAACTTTTTTGCAACAGTGTGTTGGCCTTACTAAGTGCGAATCCACACCCTGGAAGTAGGTATTATAGTAAACTTAATGTTGCCATGGATGTAGGTAAAACCGCTGCCTTCTGTATGTGCTAAGGTCCGCATGACTCCACGTAAGTGAATGCCCCTAGTAGTGCCAGCTCTTACCATTAAGTCAGGTTTGTTTTAGTATTATGCATTTTATTTGTTACAATTATATAAACATGAAAGTGTCTCATTTTGCAAGACACTGATGCCTCAGTTAAAATATATCCAAGTAGATTTGTCGTTTTTCTTCATAACGTTTAACTGAATCGCGATTTCAGAAGCTACACATGAACACGTCGGCAAATAATATTGCTGTTAGACGCTTTCACACTCAGATAGGTTTCAGCATCAAATTTAGTGAGTCAGTTCAACTTGAAAATCGCTATCATGTTACTAGAAATATTATCCACTCATCACAATCCTGTTCTCTCTCTCTTCTTTCTTTTTCTCTTACTCTACACACATTTCTTCCATTATCCTGTTCTCTTATTGTGAAAGGCCTTTACAACGTCATGTTCATTATTTTCGTGCACAGTCACATCAACAGTCCCTCCATGGGGTTCGAGTACACTACCGGCTAATGGTTACAGTTGGAACTTATAATTATCATTATTCATGACAATCTTAATGCTGTCGCTAGATCGCGGTCTTTAGGAATAGAATTAAGGCGTTAATGAGAGTAACTGCTGGTTTTGGTTCCCTTGGTGTAACTTGAGCCTTCTTGGTAGAGAAAGCTCTGTCTTCACGTCTCTTACAGTTTTCAAACAGTGAGAAGCAACCCCAAGGGGAAAACAGGGGTGGTTGAGCTTATGACAAATCCTTCAACCAAGTTTTGGAAAAATTGAGTCCGATTACACATAGGAGCGCTGCTGTATTATGGAAGTAATTTCAACAATAAATATCTTCCTTCTTCCAAATTAGTTCCCAGTTATAAGTTTCCTCAAATTCTAAAATCACCATTTACATCTTGGACAAGGTGTAAATAGTGATCTCCGGACTTTAAATCTTTTTCGTATTTGGATTTTAACATAACTTTCAATATTTTTATGGTGTTGCTCAATTTGATATATATGAATCGGTATAGCAATTCTGTTGAACATTATATGATATTGTTTTTCTTATCTGTGTTATCTTCGTCCGGGTGCAGTAACTTTAAAAAATGTATTCCTACATACAAATGCCCCAATGTAATCACAAAGTTTGAGGTTTTGCAACTATTTCTAACGTGCTGTAATCATAATGAAAAAAATACAATTCGTTTGTTATTTATTAAAAAAAGAACATCTCCACTTCCAAATAAATATTGGTAACTGTTTTTGAAACCTCCACAATTTTGTTACTATTCTTAGTTTGCATCAAATATGAAAAACTATCCATCAAAGTCTGTTGTGGAAAAAATAATTTAATTCGTGCTAAATGGCTTCTGGATAATGGTAATGAAGCTGCAAAATTTAACATTACTGGAATAGGGCATTTTAACTCCCATTATTATTTATTACTTCTCTACTGCATACAGTAAGTAGGGGAAGTATTGTATTTCACCCAAATATTCGACATCGAGATTTCACCGGAAGTACATGTTTTTGGGTCCCCTGAATAAAAGGAGCATTTTTTTAGAAAAAGATCTGGTGAATCTGTCAGTCTGTTTGTCTTTGTATATATATGTACATATATATATGCGTGTGTGAGTGTCTGTGTCTATGAATAGATAACTCAAAAATGAAAAGTCGGATAAATCTCAAAACTTGGTATTTGGGTTCAGTACTTTACAAAGATATGACAGGAGTATTTTTAAGAAACCCCACCACCACAGACTACCCTTTCCATAGAACTTTTCAAAATTTTTTATTTTCTATTTTATTTGCTTCATTACCATTGTTATTAAGAATAATATATCTTTATAATAATTTAAGTTATTTAGTTTTTTATAATAACGTAAGTTATTTACTTTTTTCATTGATTTATAAAAATGATTTTATAAATTTTTATTTATATTTTAGAATAATTTTAGCATTTTTGGTTAAAATACCTATTAAAATGGATCTAACGATTTTGATTAAAATACCATATATTAAAATATTTATATGACGAATAAAATGTATATCTTGAATTTTCCGGGAATAACTTGTGAGGTCCACTTCATTTGGTAGAAGTTTTGTATAATCTTATATAACTGCAAACGCTAAGCGATAAGCGAAATCGTAGTACACAAAATATGTAGAGCTCCTTAAAACACCCAATTTATTACAAATAAGTTTTATTGTGGCCGCCATGTACCGCTATTAATGGTTAGAATTGTTTATTTCCTGGCCATTCTCTAAGTCTTTTCAACATTCAGTTGTTTCTCGCGATTTGTTGGAAATAGTATAGAACTTTAAGGCCAGAGTATAGCGTCCAATTCTTAAACATTTGAATATCACTGTTCCCTTTGTGTGTATAACGAAATGTGTAATGTACGTATTTCTGCAAAAGCTTATTTGGATTAAAATATAGCAGACAGGGAAATAAGCTTTAGTAAGGATAGCTTGTATATTCACTAATAAACGATAGTGGGTAGAGAAGGACATGTGAACGTGTCACATCAGATTATTTTTTTCTATACCTTGTTACAAATCTACCTTGTGTAGTTTTAAAGGAATGAATTTGTGGAAATCTAAAAATACAAAATTAGTTTTAATTCTTTTCAATTTTTACCACATATTTAGAATAGAAAACAAAAGAAAAATGCAAATTTAATGAGTCAGATCAAACCGTTTGTGAACTATTAACATTGTTATTTATAACAAATCAGTTTTATGCATAAGTCTCTTGTACGAAACGTTTTGTACTACCTGCCATACAATTTTACTTATAAAACAAATATAAAAATGATGGATTCATTTTAATTAGTGTACTAAGAAAAATTGTTTTGTATAAATGTTACTATTTTTAATGTTAACTAACTTTACAAATTAAAAAATGTAATTTAAAATCTAATGAATATTTTTTAAAAATTGCACGGAGTATTTTTATCTTGATTATTTGAAGTTTTCCTGTAAAATCATAAGGATTTAAATTGAAAATTAGTACGTAGAGCATATTGAATAGTAAAACATGCTGACAAATTAAAGTTTAACACTATACTTTACCTAAATGGCACGGAGCCATTTCAATGCCCGCATGGAGCTTTAAAAATTGTTGGTATTGAGGTATTGAAAAAACAACAGCGTAGCATTCTACTACAAGAATAGCAATAAATTGATGAAATATACAAAATATGTTAATATTAGACAGCATTTGTAATATCTTAAAATTTTATTTATCTCTTGTCACGTTAGCTTCCCAGTATTATTACTTCTTATGTTTATTTGTACTTACTTTCTGGAAGTAGTTTGCTTTTCCAAAAAGTTGGCCTTAGTGTTGACTTCTATATCATGTTTATTTATATTTTTCTGTTTCCACCACGTTCAAAAAGCAATACGAGCACTAAAAGCAATTAATATAGCATAAATAAACTTAATTCTATACACACTATATGAAATTAAACTCGATGGTAATTTTTTTTTATAGTATTTCATGTTGTAAAGGAAAGATAGCTTCTTACAAAAGGTGTGATTCACTAAAGTTGTTCGTATATCACAGATAAGACATGTGAAGGCAGCGGTCATGATATGAATTAATGTTTCCCAAATTCAGTAGTTTAAACACATATGAAAGGCTTGAGTGGGACGCGCTGTATAGCGATAATATAGGTATGCACTACACAAGTGTGATATCGTTTTCAGCCATGTACCATACTCCTTTAATGCGACATCGACATTATATAGTTAAATTGATCGTTATTTCCGAAACAGCTACTTAACAATACTAGCGAGAATGGCGCACATATCCAACCGCCTCCCTTTCCCCGCCGCCAAAGCCCCTGGGGGCAAGAGAATCATTGAGATTGCGAGTCTGCCAGCAGCGTATTTGAACTGAAATGTAATCTGAGCAGCTGTACCCATTACGGTGTTGATGGATATCGTCGACTCTCCGAGTACAATTCCACTGTGTGACGTCACGTGTTTAATAATGGTCCCCAGCGCTGCTATCTTTCGGCTTTCATCGCACAGCGTGTCCTAATGAAGCTGCATGTATCTCCATTGTCACCTAATTAAAACGCGTTTATACGGGGAGTCGGATCAGACACAGGGGCCGACTAAATGCTACTCTCTGTCGCCGTACACTCAGTCCCTAAGATTTCTACTTGTTGCCTTCCCTGCCTCCTCAAGTAGGAACAGAACTCCTCCTCAACCTCAGCTTCGGCCGGATAAGCTCAAAATGCAGGGCCCGAATTCACTGCAAACGCATAAGGCGGAATGAGAGATCAGATATAACGTGCTTACAATACAGCGGTTGCATATACCTAATATTTTATCTTCACTCGGTTTTCAATTCTTGTGGTATTTGTCTCTATGACTTCTTCTTTCTCGAACTATACGAGTTCAGCTCTAATATGAAGCCATCCCCTTTCTTGGGCAATCTGTGATCTAACATTCTGCCAATGTGTTATTTCTATTTTATTCCTTAATTTCTGTACCTTCGTTTAAGTCGATGATTTCTCATTTATTTTTATTACTTTCCCTACTACGTACAGTAAGTAGGGGAGGTATTGTATTCCACCCAAAACTTCTATACCGAGATTTTACCGGAAATGTATGTTTTGAGGCCCCTTGAATTCAAAAAAAGCATTTTTGGAAACATGTTCGTGTGTGTGTCTATCTGTGTGTCTGTGAACGGCATAACTCAGAAACGAACAGTCGGATAAACACCAAACTTGGTATTTAGGTTTAGTATCTTCCAGAGATGCGACACGAAGGTTTTGAAGAAAATCCCCCCACCCCAGATTACCCTTCACGTGGAACATTTTTCGAACATTTTAATTTTATCAAAAATGGCGATTTTGATTAAAATATCATATGTGTAAGATATTTTCATGACAAATGAATATGTATCTCGAGTTTTCTGGGAATGTCTCCAAAAGTACTCTTCATTGTGAACGACTTTTGCATAACTGGTAAACCATAAGAGATAGACAAAATTTTACTACACAAAAAATGTAGATCGCGTTAAAATACACAATTTATGTCATATATACTTTTGTTGTTGAGTGAACCATTTTCGAGATATTGCTTGTTATTCCCTTAAATTTTCCAATACTTATGCTTTTTCTCAAATTCGTTATTCATTTTTTGTCCTGGTAATGCAAAGAGAATGGAATACTTCACATAGCAACCAACTCTTAAAATATTTAACTATCGTTTAAAGCCTAGCAATTCCCCTTGCATATACAAGAAAATTGGCAATAAGATTAACATCTCGATATCTCGATTAACATCTCGATATCTCGATTATTATGTAGCATATGGAGAATAAACGTTTGTAAAAATAGTTTGTACAAGAGTAGAGAGAGTCATGTGAGTGTAACACATCAGACTTTTTTTTTTTATCACTCCAAGTATTTTCAGCAGTGATCTAAAATCTTCATCTCTGCAGCCTGTATCCTGGATGTGTGATTTTTGTTAATGCCAAACTTACATCCACGTAACAAAACATTGACCACAATAACTTTGAGTCTTTTTGCATCTTATTGATCTACAGAATTGCTGAAATTTGGATTTGGAAAGTCTATATCACATTTAAACTAATTAGATATATTGCCTTTATGAATGATTTATCCGAATAGTATCATCTGGTATCTTCTTCTTCCCCATATATTTTTCCCATTCACTATTCCTTTCATTGTACATCTTAACAAGTAGTTGCTTTTTATACAATGTCTTATCAGTTTATTTATCATAGTGTTCTTCCCTCCCGCAAAAAAAACTCTTCAATTTTAGGTTTTATTTCCAATTTACAGGCTCCATCGTTATGCATATGCACATTTAAAATGACCACTCCTACCTCACTTCAGGTTTTACTTTACAGGTATACTCCACTAAGACACTAATGGATCTGTTTATGCTTCTTTTTTTAAGTCTGACCCAGAGTTTCTAAAGCGAACCTTAGGACAAAGTTTACCGAAGGGAGTGTACAGAGTAAGGAGGAGGAGATTTAGCAATTGCGATAAACTCCGGCACGGGAAAGTGTTTAAGGTCTGATCTGATGAGGAAACCGACCTAAATCTTTGTGGCGACCTCCCCCCTTGCATCTTTCCTATCTTTAGGTGAAACACAACGGTGGAATTATGCTATAATTAACGGAAGCGGCAGGCTTTATGCAGGCGATGGTTTATGTTTTCGGTGCTAACTCTTCCCGAGGGATATGCCCAGGTGCTTGTGGGTAAATGGGATAGAGTCATCAAATTCGATTAGTGCGTTTTCTTAATGCATGAGCTCAGAGAAAAGCAGACTTGAGCCCTCTATGTTGAGCTTAAACGATTTGTTACTCTGAAATATATAGTAAACGAACAATAGCTGTTATTGTTTGTTTTCATCTTTATTAATGACAGGTTTTGGTTTAAAAGTATTATACAATACAAAATAAGTATTTTAAACTACCTGTATGATTATAAATATAGAAAAGTTCATTTAAATATTCAAGAAACGGTGAGTAAAAGGTTCCCTCTAAATATTTCCATTACTGAAACGTAATCCTTTTATTTCCGTTGTTGTTGAGTGATATAATGACCTTTTTGGCCAAGCTACGCCGGTTTTATTCTTAGGAGGGCTCATACAGGTGTCCGCACGAACTCGTCAACTAGTTTTCAAGGAAACCATTCTTTTCAAAATCGTGATAACCATATTATCTTCTAAATGTGATATTTCTCGTATTACAACTAGTTAACCAATCAGAAGGAACGAATTCCAACATCAAGCGCGATCAGCAGGTAAACGTTTACTTGCCACTCTGCCACATAGTACCTAATTGAGTGTGTTTATCTTGTTAGCGTGAAAATCTGAAAGTTAACATTTAACCCGTTATATGTAAACAGCAGTGTGCGATGGGATTGACGTCTTCTATTTGGTTAGGATACATCTAGAAGCCGTTTTAGTGTAATTTTCTTCTCTTTGTTCAAACAATACAATCCTGAAGTGCCTGAAATAGTGAACTGCCTGTGTAGGACAGAGTAACTAATTTTAAACTCACAAAACTGACTTCGGAATGTACTCTTATGAACGTAATAGCACTATTTGTATATATATGCATACACACACACATATATATATATATATATGTGCGTGTGTGTATGCATGTATATGCAGAAAACGTATGGATCATTAGCGTAAGGCAGAGGTTGTAATCACTAAGCAAAATCTGAGTAAAAATGAAAGTTTGAAACAAGGCAAAGTAAAACATGATAGACGCACAAGAAATAAGTTCGAAGCAACATACACTAGGAATAGAGTAGAGAAATACAGTCTGCTTCGGTATAACATGCTTTTCTAATACGGGGTTTATGACGTATAATTAGAGCATTCCGCGCTGCTTACATGGAGGATAAGCAAGTGTAGGTAGCTATCGTGATATAACTAGGCTTTGAGGCCCCTGTCGTCCTCCGTGGTCTAACGGTGCCATGCTAGCCTCTAGTTCCCGAGGTCGCGGGTTCAAACCCGACGGAGGGCGATGGAGTTTTTTCGGACATAAAAATCCTTAGCATGCCTTCCTTCAGAAGAGAAGTAAAGCCGGCGGTCCGGTGTCGTAGATTTACGGCACGTAAAAGAACCTCAACCCTAATAAAGATTTCCGGTCTTACACGCCGAATATAAACGCAAGCTACGGACCATAGCAATTAAAGAGCGTCCATAAACAAAACTCACTTTAATTTTAATTTAGAGAGCCCATTAAACACTACATTCAATTATTATTTTTAGACTCATCAAAATTTTATAAAAATGCTGTCATTCAGAAACAGCAGATATATAGAATCGAGAATTTAATGGCAATTAACTAGGAAAAAGTTTTAGTAGACATATATTGCAAAAATGAATAAAGGTAAATTTACGAGAAGTAAATAAAAATAGAAGTTATGGATGAAGAAGGGATTACTGCTCGTCGTCTTTGCATCTGTCGATTGACTGCCAATACTAATGAATGATAATGTTTTTTGAGCTGCTGTGAATGCAGGATTAGACAGAAGACGTGCACATTATTACCTCAGTGTTTTAATTCTGATCGCTAGCGTGACTTGAGGTGTAGAATTCTGTCAGCGTTCAGCGCTGAAGCCATCGAAATGTACTAAAGCCAAAGATACAAATACTCAGGAATTACACCTCCTAGAACTTACAACCACGCCTAGGGTCAGAGACCTGTAGAGGAGCTGTATCAGAGAGTGAAGTACCTGGAATGGGGCATCGGCCCGTATCCAGGTATGAGTGAGGGAAGAAGATGATATTAAATGAAGGCGAAATGGATGAAAGTAAAGGTGATGATGGAGTAATTGGTGGAATGAATAGCAGGGGAAACCGGGGAACCCGGAGAAAACCCACCCAGACATCGCTTCGTCCACCACAAATCCCACATGCGGTTCCCTGGGATCGAACCCGGACTGCCTTGGTGGTAGGCGAGCGGTCTAACCACTCGGCCACGGCGCCACACCAATATACAAACAAATAAAGAAAAAGCGAGACAGGTAATAGTAAACCAATGTTAAATATAGAAATAGAAAACACATGGAAAAAGGAGGTAAAACTATGTCATTTCTGACGAGCGATATGGCCATATTTGGATCCATATCTAAAATTAAACAGAGTAGAAATATTTGATTGTAATGCTCGAGGGATGGAGGGAAGTGAAATTGCATTCGGACATAGGACGCGCATCTAATGCCCTGCCGCGTTTGTACGGGACGCACTCTGTTGATTTGATTCCGAGTGCGAATGCTCGAACGAGCAGCGACGGAAATCATCATCTCTCCCTCCCAGCTCCGACGTCACTTCCAGGGAAATGTTTCCAATCTGAAATGTGCATGGGCAATTAGAGCTGGACTAAACAGAGAGACGCGCCGTCCAGTCTAGATGTCAGAGACCGTGTTATGTATGACTAGCCCGTGCTAATGATGATACTATTGCTAATTTGACACCTTCTGCCTCTTAAACGGCATTTAAAATTACATTGAAACTGACTTTAGATGATCCATTTTTACTTTCTTTGCCACGTATATAGCAGCTTGGGAAGGTATTGCATTCCACCCAAAAATTCTATTTTCACCGGAAACACATGCCTCTGAATAAAAAAAAAGGCATTTTTAGAAAAAATGTAAGTGTGTGTGTCTGTGTCTTTGAACAATATAACTCAAAAACGATATGTCGGATAAAGACCGAGCTGATATTTAAGTTCTGTGTACCTTCCAAAATTGTGGCACGAATATTTTCATGAAAATCGCTCCACCCAACTATTTTTTACATGGAACATTTTTCAATTTCTTTTGATTTTCTGAAAAATAGCTCTAACTATGTTGTTAGATTAAATATATTTACATGACTAATTAAAGATATATCTTGAGTATATATAAGTATATACCTATATTTCTGAGAATAGCCTAAGAAACCCTCTTCATTTGGAAGGAACTTTATATAATATTAAATAACTGGTAAACATTAAGCGATAGACAACAACGTAGCAGATAAAAATGTAGATATCTTTAAAACACACAGTTTATTTCAAATAACTTTTTTTTTTGCGGCATAAGCCATTTCCGAGATATCCATTATTGATGGATCGAATTGTTTTCAATACCTTCAAGTCCTGTCGATTTCCAGGCGTTTCTCGCGATGTTATGGAAAGAGTATGGAATTTTTAAGGTAACAGTTCTTAAACATTTGAGTATTGCTGTTCCCTTTGTAACTGTAACGAAATGTGTAATGCAGCTATTTCCGTAAAGGTTTATCTCGATTAAAATGAAGTAGATAGGAAAATAAACTTTCGTAAAAATAATTTGAATACCTATTGAAGCGATAGAGGGTAGAGAAACTTACGTGAATGTAACAAATTAGATTTTTCTTATGCAATTAATAAAAGTGAGTGTAAAGCTTAGACTACAATGTTATAGAGGTGGTTAATTTTACAGGTATTAAAGCTTTTTTTGATCGTTTCATTTGTATAGTCTGTTGTCATATCGGGGACTTTGACTTGAGAAACAACTGATGGTGCATTTACTCATATGAACTGTAGGATATCTTAAAGTTTTTTTTCTTTTTCACAATTTTTGCAATCGAGAACACTCCCATATTCTTACTTCCAGACTCTGCGGAGGTTAGAAAATTATTCTGCTTAAAGGAAAATATTCCCGCCACAGCCGGGATTCGAACCCGGGACTTCGGTGTTGTCAAGCCAGAACTCTGACCACTGGACCACAGAGGCAGTCCTGTAGAGCTTTTGTTGTTTTGAAATAGCTGACATTTTGGAGGACTTCAATTATTGTTGTTATTATTATAAAGGTCGCAGCCAAAACTTTTAAATTTCCTTTATGTTTAGTTTTTTAATGATCATGTATATTATTTCCACTAGCCAAATTTATGAATTTTCTCAGAGATAAAAACTTTCATTAAAAAGATTGCTATAAATGCTTTTTAAGTACTACTCAAGTAAGTGATATGAAAAAGCAGATAAATTTAGTGCTTTTATGAACTGCTGTAAAACTATTGCACTTAGATTGCATACCGTCAGATTTTACTTCTTGATCGCTGAAGTTATAGAAAAAATTTGAGAGTAAAAAGGCAAAGATGTGAAGAAAGAGGGAGAGAAATTGTGAGGATAGTAGAAAAGGGAAAGACTAGGATAGACGGAAAGAGGAAGGGACCGTGAGAAATGAGAGAGAACAGTTTTTGCTAGTAAATGTATTGCAAAACATGTCTTCGAAAAACCAGATTGTTGTGTTACTGTCTAAATATATATTTCTAAATCTCATCTTTTTAAGACAAAAAACAGCCCAAAATGGTTTAACTATTCCCGTTGCGACTTGGTTAACTTCGATATATTTCCAACTCTCCTCCACGTGCGGTTTGTACTGAGGACCTTCGGGCATTTTGTGTCTGTGCTAGACCGGAATTTCACAGTTGGAATTACTATTTCGATATTCGAGATCCGGAATCCATCAAAACGGCGAGATAGGGAGACTAAAGAGGGAGTTGGGGAATGCCAGAGAGAAAATTAAGATTAATTCGTCATCAGCGATTCTAATACCTTTATTAAATAGTGACTCATATTTCCAATTTCTACCCCTCCTCCTTCCATCATCATCACTTTCCTTCCCTCCGCTCACTCACCCTAATTTGTTTCTTTGAAATCGAAACGAGTAGAAATGATTATCTGTTTCTCTTGTTTCTTCGCATTCGCCCCCTTCCTCTGTGAGTAATCAGTTCATTTCCTCGCTTCCCTTTTCCGTTTCGCTTACTGATATCATTGACTTTTATTAGTCTAAATTAGCGGTAGCTGAATTGAATCAAAATTCATCAAAATATTATCGAACATGCGTTAATCAAACAGCTTACAATAATATTGTTCACATCAAATGTGTAGAAACCTTAACATTTTATCATCAAAATTGGTTGATAATTCCTTTCAGAACAGCTATTTTACTGAACTGTGAAGCCTATTTACTTTCTCTACCGGATACATAGTAGGCAGGGAAGGTATTGTATTCCATCCAAAAAATTCCATATCGAGAGTTCGCCGGAAATACATCTTTGCGACCCCTTAATAAAAAGCATTTTTAGGAAAAGACCTGTTTGTGTGCCTGTGAACAGCATAACTCAAAAGCGAAAAGTCCGATAACTACCAAATTTGGTATTTAAGGTCAGTATCTTCCAAAGAAGTAAACATTTCTCCACTCTTTACACGGACTTTTTCGAAATTTTTTATTTTCTACAAATGGCTATAATGATTTTGATTAAAATACTATACAGTAAAGATATTTACACGACAAATAAAACACATATCTTGAATTTTCTTGGAATAGCCTGTGAAGTCCTGCTGATTTGGAAGGGTTTTTGTATAATGTTGTATAACTGGTAAACGTTAAGCGACAGACGAACACGTAGTACACAAAAAATGTAGACCTTTTTAAAACACAGAATTTTGTAAAATAACTTTTTAGTGGCATAAGCCATTCCTGAGAAATCCGTTATTAAAGGTTCGTATTGTTCAATACTTTGACATTCTTTTCAAGTTCTGTCGATTTTCAGTTGTTTCTTTGCGATGTCATGGAAAGAGTGTGGAATTTTAAGGCCGGCATGTAGCGTTCAGTTCTTATAGGTTTGACTATCGCTGTTCTCTTTGTATCTATAACGAAATATATAATGTATCTTTTTCTGCAAAGGTTTAAAATGAAATAGACACAAAAATAAACTCTAGTAAGAATACTTTGAATAGCCACTGATAAACGATAGAAGGGTTGAGAAGGTCATGTGAATGCAACACATCAACGTTTTTGTACATGGGTCGGAATGCGACAGGCATACTGGGCACTACTGGTAGGGGAGAAGAGATACGTTTCTGCTTAAAGCAAAATAGCTCAGTCCGAAAATGCACATGATCTTAGAGAGGTGTGAGGAACAAAACTAAGCAAATTACGCATGGGATCTGTGCTATTTTTATATGATTTTATTTCTATATCAATGCAGCGTTGTATAGCTGTGAGGTAGGTATTTTACAGATTATTTTTATCTGAATTATTTTTCTTTTCTGTCCATATTATCACTTGAGCACGTCCTGTAACGTATTTTAAGCTAAACAAACACACCGCGAACGAACTAATGTCTCCTATCATTAATTTATGAATGCAAGTCAAAGCTATTTATTGTAGCAGTCATAAAAGTTATAATAGCTACTAGTTCGAATCTTCATAATGTTTGTTTAATTCTCGGTAATGATTTCTTAAATTCATCTTCTACAACCACTTCGAATGCTTTGGGTTCAGTGCTTTTTGTTTAGTATTACACAGTTTATCCTAACTTTCGAGGAGAGTTGAATTATTCTAGTGTGTGCCTCTATAGACAATTACACATTAGTTATAGCTTCAACTTGAGATCATTACTTTCCCTTCCACTTATTATGGTAGGGATACAAGTATTATACTCTAAAGTAAAATTCAATACCCAGCTTTCATTAAAAATACACGTTTTGAGGTTTACCGAACCTAAAAATAAACATTTTTAGACATTGGTCCGTGTAAGTACGTCGTTTTGTGTGTCCCTGTGTGTACAGCATAAGTTGGATAATTACCAAATTTCATCTTTCAGAAAAATTCCACAAACATAAACGATACCTAACATGGACAGTTTTTTGTTAGTTCTCATTTTTTCAAAACTGGTTCTAATGTTTTTATTAAACTTTTAGACATTAATATGATAAATGAGTTTTCTGTGCTAGGTCTGTGAAATCCCTCTCATTCTGATTGAAGTTTTTATTAACTATAAACCATAAGAGATAGACAAAAACTTTATTGAAAATTATACACCTCCTTAAAATATAGTTTCTATCCTTTAAGCCGTTTTCATATCATTAGCGATTTCTAAGATATTCGCTGTTGTTCGTTTCAATATTGAAGTATTTTAAACAATACACTTTCAAGAGTCGATCGTTTGTTTCATCTGAGTTCATAATAATATCAAGCAGACATATCAGCCTCGTCTATGCTGGTGTGTTCCTTCTTATGTACTGAAACAATGTTTCCAAGATTTGTCGTGTTTAAAACGAAGTTTATGTAAAACAAGTTTGTATCTGAAAAGTTTGCAGAAAATATATACAAATAAATAAAAAGTGGGCAGGGAAAATAGTATGACATTTGAGGCAGTATTTTTAACACTTAAATAATTTCAGTCTAATTATATAATATGTAAATTCAATAACAGCCCGCCTTGTGTATGTAATATGTGTATGTAATAATTTGTAAAATGTATGTAACAGTCATTGCGTATGCTTATATTATTGTACATGTTGAATAATGTTATATGAATGTATTATGTAATTTAATAATGTAGGAGCTGTGAGAATAATAAGTTAAAATTTGCTAAGAATGAGGTAACTATGAGGAACCTTAAGGCAATAACGAGTTTGAGAGTTTAAATGTTACTTGTGATTCTTGGAAGCATCAATGTGATTTTAAATACAGTTTATAAAAATAGCCAATCAACAACCAGCAAAAGCTTTAGTTAAATGCAGGTATTCCATTGAAGTAAAAATAGCCAATCAGAGACATGAAATACAGAAATTTACAAATTTAGGCGTTTGAAATCAGTTCAGTTGCCTGCAGACAGAGTTACTAACCAGACGCGAGATGTGTCCTAGAAATTAATTACGTATTCGTGTGAGACGTAAATAGTACTATACGTGTTTAAAAGTGCAAGTATTAAATAAAAGAATCTCAGAGCTCTCGATATCAGTGAAGTGATATTTAATTTGTGTCAAGGATTAATAAAAAGGAGTGAATTAAAACTTAAAATCTTTGTTAGCCTACATTCTTGTCGCATCACGCCCTGCCAAGACTTCCATGTCTCTAACAAATACTGACGCAAACATAAATACTAAATATTTGAAGAAACAATTAAATTACAAAGTTAATATTTTTAAACATTTGGGGCTAATAAATATATTCTCAAATTGACGCCCAAAGCGTGTTGCAAACAACTCCTACAACAATAAACATATTTCTTCACAGTAATACAATATGTTTAAACTCTATGTTCTTAAAGGGTACTGTTTGAAAACCAATAAGCAGTTTAGCCATTGACTTCAAGTTAACGCCGAAAAGACTGTACTTTTATTTATTTTATTATAGTTCAATTTTCACCCCGCCTTTAACACATTGGTCTTATCGGCGGCGCGGCCTTTTCCTTTGGTTATTGGCAATGGTGTTTGATCGTTGGGTTTTTTGTACCTTTTTGGATTTTAATAATTAGATCACACACACACACATTCACACTCTCATTCAGATTCTGGTGAGGATAGGAAATAATCTTGGCTATAGAAAAATTCCCACCCAGTCGGGAATCGAACCCGGTAGGTAACCTTCGCACAGCAGGGGTGGTTTCTTGACTGCGACCTCTCTGCGTATAGTCCAGAACATTCAAACTTATTTCTTTAGGTATTGGCTTTAATGCTTAAGCAATTTCTATGCCTGCTAATAAGAAACATAAACAAATACTATACTTTTTATAAGCTTAGGAGTTTTTTGTATTTAATTAAAATGCCCAAATACCACAACGATTTAATACAATGTATTCGTGGATTCTTTTTGTGTGAATACAGAAATAAATGGTCATTTTGAATGGGAACAAGGAAAAATAATGTGAGGATATTTTCTATTAGAGGAAATGCCATGTTCGTCAACTTCCATTTGCAGATGAAAAGGAGCCGAATTAGTCAAAGATGACACGCGGCATTGAACAGCCGGGCAAACAGAATGAAACTACATACGTCAACTGGAAGAGGTGAACATTTTCAATTTTCCAACTTTAATTACATTTTAATTAGTGCTTACAGCTAATTAAGACTCAATCAATTAAATTCAAGTCACGGTGTATCATCACCAGCTACATAACTCTCGCAACAACTGCAGCTTCCACTTATTAAATTTGTAATTAGAAGATACAATATTACTGTGCAGTAGATATTAACAGGGGAGGCGTGGGTGGAAGGGTTGGAAAGCAGACGGAATGTCGTCGGTAGTTTTGTTTACTACATCACCCTCATGCTGTTAGAGAGAGGGTAGAACAGTTATCATCACCATGGAGAGCTGCTCAAACTTGCCTTACATATACGTTTATTTGGAACGCTGTTTTATATTAAACAATAAGTCAAATGCAAGTAACCCATTTTTAATGCACTAGTCTGTTGAAATATTATATAAAATTACAGCTAATACTAATGTTTTAGTCAAGAAGTGTTAGTTTTTGCAATTGGATTTAAAGCTCCTTTGCCAATAAATATTTACCGTTCACTTCTTAATTAATGCCATCATTTGGAGTATTTCTTAATTCCTGTTGAAATATAAACTAAAAAATCTGATGTATTGGTTGTCCCATAAGTTCATTCCTTTTGCTCGCAAGTTCCATCTATAGCGCTGAAAACCTTGAACCCGCTGTACACTCAAGTTATCCTAGTTGCTTAACCACCCCTACGACTTAAAGAACAACAGCCAGACTCGCTATTGGTTATGTCAGTGTGTATTTGTGACTGACGTTGGATAGAACGGCGTAAACTTGTGTTTACAAACTATGGAAAGCAAATAGGAACATTTCCGACATCTTATGCTGTTTTACTATCGTAAGAGTAAAACCGCTTCACAATGCTGGCAGAAAATGTGTGCTGTCTACGGGGAAGTAACGAAGCAGTAACGAAGCGATCATGTCAGAAGTGGTTTAGACCATTCGAGCTGGGAATTTCTCCCTAAAAGACAAACCTGGGTCTCGACGGCCAATGGTTACTTACGTGGAAAGAATTCATGAAAAGATAGTCAACAATCCACGAATTACAACTCGGATGGTGGCATTGGAGCTCAATTTAGCTCGTGCTACTCTAACCAGGAACTTGGCAATATATTGTCGACAATAATGGTGTATGCTGCAGGAAATAAATAGTTTGATTATAAAAAATAAGTGCCGTAGTTATGTATCTTTTGAACTACCTTGTGTTATAGTTTGTAAACGGAAATTTCGGCAACTACGCTGTCGTAGCTATGCTGCAGGTGAGGTGTGTTCCCAAGCGTTCTTAGTGATTGCAGTGTAACGAAAAGCGAACGAACTTATGAGACAACCCTATATTTAAATATCTATTCTTAAAAAGCTTTTATTCTAACTACTTCTTGTTAATCGAGATGAATGTTTGCAGAAACACCTTTAATATACATTTTGTTGCAGGTGGAATAGAGATACACGATACTTAAGCAACAGTTAAATCATTAAAAAGCGGGTCACTATGTGAGGCTTCGAAATTGCACATTGCATGATCAGGGGGTGGGAAATAATAGCGACTAAGCATTTGAAAAAAAAAATTAAATATATGAGCATAATAGAGATTATTTGCAAACAAGGGACGTACAATATAATTAATTTGATATAAATTGGTGTTTTAAGGAATCTACATATTTTGTGAAGTAAGATTTTATCTAAGTCTTACGGTTCACTAATTACACAAAATTATTCAAAATGAAATGCACTTATTCGCCTATTTGAAAAAGATTTAAGATATACATTTCATTTGTCATCCAAATATTTCAAATTTGTGGTAATTTAATCAAAATAATCAGAAGTATCATTGAGTAAATAACAAAAATATTGAAATATTTGTCCATGTATAGGGTTGTTTGTGGGTCGGAGACTTTTTAAAAAAAATTTTGCATTCTTCAAAGATTCTGAGGTTAAATAGCTATTTAACCATTTTGGTATTTAATCAAAATTTTGGTTTTGAGCTACGCTCTACACACACACACACACGTGGCCCAAATACACACACAACGGCCCAAATTTTAAACACAGACCTCTGGCTTTCCGTGCCCATGCTCCAGCTTTGAGCTACCTCAGCGAGATAATGGTACCCGCATTAAGCTTTCTCATCGGGTTTAAGTATCCCGACAAACATTCAAAGCGCTCTAAAACATTCGAGATATTATACCTGAAAGCACATGAAATGTGGCAAATACTTTTAATCCTCGGGCTGTATAGTTAACCACTATTAGGGTTAGTCTACATCAGAGGTGGCGAAAACGCGACTCGTGAGTCATTTTGACTCATAGGCGCCGTTTCCTCTCTGGCACCGTCCCTTTGTTTTTCACGTGCTGCTGAGTGATGCAGTGCGTGTTGCATATTTGGTGACTCGCGGAAGGAAGGCATTTTCGCCACCCTTGGTCTGCATAATTCTCTACTCATTAGAATTCACAGATATACTTTGGGTATACAAGTTGTTCATATAAAAAGATTGTGCAGAAAAAAAGTTACCAATTTAGCAATCGGATTTGGATGCATGCATATTCAGAAACAATATCCAAATGTTTATGTCCCAAATCGGCTTATGCCATAATGAACTGGTAGAAAAATTTAAACTTATAAGAATACTTCAGTATTCTAAAATATCCAGATATGCATATTTAACATAAGCTTTACATCACAAATAGGGTTATAAGTTTTCGGTAGTAGGTTTTTCTCTAGTTCTTATGGTTTCCTAATTGTATAAAACAATGAAAACCTACTTACAGTGTGATTAGGTTACGCCTCTTTTATTTGTAATTTCAACATCTCAAACATACTATACTTACATCAGAATCGATATAGTCTTAATGTGAAAATAGAAACGAAAGACATATTTTTGGCATAAGGGATCTTCTTTTGGAGTGGTGAAGTTTAGATTTTTAACTTGCACCCTAAAGATTTTGGACTGAAATCAAGAAACCTATGGATATAGGCATTCTGTTAAGACACATATGCAAACAAACATGAATCCTCTACGCTTGCAGGCTAACAACCGTGTACCAGAGCGCGCGATTTATTAGTTTCAGTAAACTGTGGACATAACCGACTGGAGCTCTTGATGGTATTGAGAAACCCTGATTGAACATTTGATCTACTACGAATGGTTTGGGGGAGTAGTTCATGATACTCGCGAGATTCTGCATGATGAGCGACCTAGCATTTGTGATATGAAGCTTAGAGACAGATACTGAACATGTTGACAACAGAAGCAGGCCATAGGGTGTCTTGGTGCATATTGATAATTTGGTAATTGCGATTCTCTTGGGAATTATGAAGGTATTGTCGGACGGCCAAAGTATATCTCTGGTTGCGGTTGAGAGAATTGCGCTTATAATATTGAAATGATCTTCCTTAGAATAAAATGTATGGCTATACATCTAAACTATGAGATTTATAATAATAATATTCTTTACTGGCCGATTGAAAGGATCTCTTTTAAAGAGCTTCTTCTTCTGATTTATTTTCCCTACGTATCTCTTTGCCAAAAACTTTCGATATAGTCATTTTATCTTAAGCCAATTTTTAAGGAGTCATTGAAACCAAAAATAAATGCACTTTTGATAAAACATATGTACTCTGAGGGAAAAAGGCTGTGACTCAAGAATGAAAAGACAAATACCAGTTTTGTACATATATCTTCGAGGCTGTAAGTTATTCAGGATGTCTCCTTGAGTAACCCTTTACTTCGAAACATTTCCGACAATCTTCGCTCTGTGCAAAATTACGCCAAGTGTTGTATTTTCCGAAAATGTGTACTTTTGATTAAGTCTTATTGCAATAAACATTTTCTGAATATACACTGCTGAGTGCCATTATTACCTTATTGTTATCGCTGTTCCAAACAGATTGTGAAACTGTTGTGTATTTAACTGAGGCAAAAGCACCACAAATGTCCTATGTAAAAGTGAGATAGGGAACTACTGAAGGAATGCAGAACTTGTCTATTTGAACGAATCAAACTTATAAGTGAACCATTTCGCCCATCGTTAATTAACACACAATAAATACTTGGAATTTACATACAACGGTAATGAGCAGAAAAAATTTTGCTTGACGTGACAGGTAATTTTTCTAGGGCGGGGAACTATGACTACAAAGAGCATAGGATTCAGGTATTGGAGAAGAGTAACTTGATTCTCTTTGCCTATCCCACCCCCACTCTGACTGCTGCTGATGAAGTCAATTGGGAACGAAGAAACAAGGGCGGGGGTGATATTCTCCAATTCCAGAGCTAAGTTTGGAAGCTTGTAACTTCCTCTTGGTGGCTAATTATGAGCCTAGTAACCCCAGTTTCTTCCCCATGGGTAGCCTATACGCAGGAAATGAGATTTGAATGCTGCCCCAGCGGGAATCTATGTTTGCTAGCGGAGGTGAAGGAGGGGCACACTGGTGTTACACAGCAGATGAAAACAAAGACAGAATCATGCTCCTTAATAATAAGATTTATCGGGCTTCTTACGAGATCCATCTGTCAGTGGCATGGTTGACAGCTAGATGATCTCGTATCACAAAGGGGAGTAAATATGCAACGTTTCTCAAAGAAGGGTTTACCTTCTTGGCTTATATCTGTTTCTGTTTAATACATGTCTGTCTTTACCTCTCTTGGAGAATCAAAAGGAAATTATGTGGCTATATGCCTTCAAGCAACATGCTCATTAATAACGGAGACTGTAAGAGGAAATAATTATCGCCCAGATTTATTTAATAAACAAGTATACACAGAAGTATTCTGTTGCATTTTTAATTATATATGATTAGGATTTTCTTGTGAACATTTTCAGTTAAAACTTTATTCTAGGGAATTGTTTGCTGTAGAAAGTTGTGGTTTAATTGTAACCGGAATAGCTATATATGCGTTACCTACTTTCTGTTTTTCATATCTTCAG
The DNA here is from genome assembly GCA_030765065.1 of Deroplatys truncata. Lineage (NCBI taxonomy): Eukaryota > Metazoa > Arthropoda > Insecta > Mantodea > Mantidae > Deroplatys > Deroplatys truncata. The sequence continues at coordinate 101,592,119 of CM060980.1, forward strand.
TTTGCTGGTTGTCAGACACAAGCTTAAATGTTACTAAATTTAAAATTTTTTCTCTGGTTCGGCTAAAATCCCAGATATATGTATTGCTATTATTAAAATCTTTATTCCAGATCCTTACATTTTTTGTATTCATCATCATTTATCATACGATCAAAAACAACCAAGAATCCTTTACTGTTGCTTCGTTATATGTATGAATAATACGATTACGTCTGTTTTATTTTATTTTGCTTCTATATTTTCGTTGATATTAAATAATCCTTTGGTAGGTAACTTTTCAACTATATATACCCTTCATAAGTATCACTTCAATCTACCCAGTTACTTGTATTTGTTATACTGTGTGATCTCTTTCGCAGTTTGACATAAAAAAGAAATCGAGATTCGTTCCTTCTTTTAGAATAACCATACACAATAAATGACCACTTTAATAATTTAAAATTCTCCTTATATTTTTCGTATTAGAACTTTCGTAGTGCCACTCTCGCTATTGAATAAATTGGGAAGTTTCTTCCAATCTCTTTCGTTTCCACAAGCATACTGTCTCTTTCTCTGAGTCTCTTTCCCTATTTATTTCCCTTTCTTTCCATCCTCTCGCCCCTATTTCTTCAGTGCATGTCATGAGATGTTTTAAAAAACAGTGATAATATTTCTGGAAATTGATATAAACTAAAACATAAGTAAAGCATTTAATGATACTATCAGTTCCTTATGCTTGTTATGTAACCGGAACTCTGTTTACGGATATAACTGGTTTATGGGCTTGAAAAAGTTGATGACCCTTAGAAGTTAAACTTATACATATTTTTTAACAACAAAACGTGTCAGAAATATGTTTATAAGCAATTATTAGTACTCAGTAAGGAGCAATATCAACTTTTTATATCCAAGAAACGTAAAAAACTATGAAACATTCTGCATGACACTGGATAGAGAAAGATTTAAAACTTAATGAACGTTGAGGCTCTATGAATTTACAAAAACATTTTGTTGCTCAGAAATATCGATATAGAAGACCATTACTTGTACGGAAATCAATTTATCTCTAGTTATCAAACTTTTTTGCCTCACATAAATTCACTAATGGAGAAGCAGCGGGTTTGTTGAATCTGCTGCAGAAGTAACATGTTGCAGTTGAACAATGGATTCACAGCATGCAGTGTAATTTTTTTCCCTGTGCTCACAATATTTAAAAAATAACCAGCATTTCTTTGTGCCATTGAATGAAGTCCTAAGCTTGAACTTTGAACTTACCTCTAGGTATCCAGTGTTGTGCAGAATATTTTTATTACTTTCATGGTTTGTTTGAAATGAAAATTTGAATATGGTCATTCTCTCTGAACAATCCCTGTAACATTTTTATTTTGCTTAGCAATAGCAACATTTCTATTGTTCGATTTCGTGCTCGATTAAAACCCCCCTTTGGGGAAAGTAATTAACTTATCATAAGGGTGGGATACTCTCTAAGTGATAAACTAAATACTATAACAATTAGTTTAGTTGTTCCTGTATAAACACAAATTTAAGAATAAAAGTTTAGTCTTCAGCGTGGCCTTTTGGAACGTTAATATCGGGTTTGTTATTTTATATTTTTGTTTTTTTAACAGTTTTGAACACTCGCTCTTGCTACATACTACTTCACAGGCGGTAATACTGGTCATGCATGAAATGAAATATTTGGGAAGGAAATGTTCCAGCCCTAAGTTCAGGGTACCTGAATGTGGTACCCGTGACGTTATAAAATCGGTTATCTATTCATCCAAAATACTTATGACAGTTTTATTATATGCAAAAATACCAGCTGCCCATCAGTGGTACATAGATAATATTAGCAGAGTTAATATCCATTTAAGCATTTTAGGGGACATTGGGGCTAAAGTTTTAGGTAAAAATGACAAAATGTTCGATTTTTGAAGTGTACCATATTCTATACGCACCTGTAAATTATTTTACTGACACTTTTCAGAATTGACCATTTTTGAAACCTCAGCGACATGTTTAAATTACCCATGCGACCCCTTTTAACCCTCATGCCTTTACATTTCAATTTTGCTCGGATTTGTATGCAAATTTGCACACGTATTTTAAAATAGGTTATCTAAAGATTCAAGCATGCATTGTATGATTGCTTTATTCATTGGTTCACGAAAAACAATTTATACTGAAAAACAAAGAAAATTTTAACACTAACAGCTTCATAAAAACGAAAATGTATTTCTTTACAACTAATAACATAAATTTCAATCAAATCTTTACATTTACTGTACTCAAGTATTAGAAAATGTCACTGTCATACTTCCTCGACAAATGTGAATGCACAAGGCAGCTTTAGAAAATTTGCATTTTTTTCGCTAATTAAAAACATTTAATTGTATTGTGTGATAAATATTTCAGTTAGAGCTTTGAGCTTTGGTGTAGTCATTTCTTTATTCACTTATATTAAGTATGTTAATTTTAAGTGAATAGATTTAAAATGAAACAGTTAGAAAATGCAGTTCCAGTGTCCCTTAAACGCATAGCAGGAAAAGTCTGTAACCTTAGGCTCTGCAGATATTGTGGTAAGCGATGCGATAAGAGGTGCAAGTAGCCGTTATATAGCACGAGTTCACTCAATCATTTCTGCTGTAGTGTAGGAGGGGCGCAACGATCCCGCCGAGCAGACAAATTACAACCGAGATCAAACTGTCAAAATTATATAGATAGAAGTAGCCCCCTCCGTTTCCTTTGCTATCTCCCGCTGATAGGTAGCGCCTTCACAATCGATACCATTCAATGCAACTCACGTCTTATTAAGATAAGAGACCACAATATCGGACTTTCCTATGCCCCTTCCGTGACCTCTCGCAGGGTGCATTTTATTAGGCTTATGAAAGTAGCATTTCCGGTTTCGAAACTGGTTGCCAAGTGTTCACCTCTCTCTAATGATACTGCGTTTTCTGTACATCCGTAACCTTATAAGAGAAACACTAATATCTGAATGAGGAAGAGAGAGAGAATCAGAAATAAGAGGTGTCACTGTTAGTTCGGTACATTGTGTTTGAACACACAGTTCGCTTTATTTACTAGCTGGTGGTCTTCCTGTAATTTAAGGGCACTGGGAGGTCAAAATTCTTCAAGAATTTTTCTTTTCTGTGTGATAAAATATAAAAATCCTCACTTTTAAAATTAAGGGCACTGGGAGGTCGAAATTCTTCAAGAATTTTTCTTTTCTGTGTGATAAAATATAAAAATCCTCACTTTTAAAATTATATATATCTTTTTGGGCTTATTGAAAAAAAACTTGGTTTTTACGCACTTAAGATGTACTTTTCTCAAAAAGTGTTAAAGATATGTACACCAAAGTTTTACTGCATATTTTGAGAACTTAGCTCTTTATGCTAAACTAACTTTTTCAGATTTTAAATAAACGCGAGAATAAAAAGCTATTTAGGGAAAAAATATTGGCATTTTATGTTACACAAATTCAATTATTTTTTATTCTCGATAGGTTAAAGATATTTCAAAAATGTTTATCACAGTATAAAATTACCTTTGTATGAATTAGAAAAAATGGTGGTAATACAAACAAAATCATTGGAGAAAAGTACATCTACAGTATGAGTTGCAACATTTTGAGCTAAGAAGTAGAGTACGTACCATTTATATCACTTTTGCACAACTTTAAGCGAGCGTTAATTTATTATTTTTATAATCATTATTTTCAGAAAAATTTAAAATGTATTCGTTACCACTGATTCAGTATTTATTGTATAACCAGAATTTAAAGTAGTGCCATGTGTTAGTTTCCTTAGTTTCGTAATGACATCGCAGTGCCCTTAATTGAGCGTAATGTATGTTTTTTGTTAATGACGCATGTGTTTGAAAGCGAAATTAAATTACCAAAGCAAAATATCAGCTTTCATAAGTTTAGTTCCTGACTTATCTATTTCGCTTTTCTTGGCAAAATTGTGTGCACAATTATATTAAATTTTGTTCCAGAAAGAACCGAGTACATACTGAAATTCAGCTACATTAGTAATGATCGCTCAAGTTTATAACATACTAACCGACAATACAGACAAATGTACGTTTTCTCGGTTTATAATAGTATCAAAGAAGAGAATATGGGAATAAAACAAATGTTTACTGGAGGAAAATGAGTAATAAAGACATTATGGATTGGCCAAAGGTTTTCTCGTGTAATTGTTTTTTTTAAAATTCAGAATTGAGCATTCAAGATGAAAGACTTATCTTAAGAATAAAGTTATAGTATTAATCTCTGCGAATTGACACTAGTATCTGAGTTTTATATGCTTAATATTAAGAATATTATTATAAGTAAAACGTAACGGTTTGGAGGGGCCCCCGCAACCGGGACACAATATCACAGGTAGACCCTTTTTGCTCCTGCCTTGACCCAGGGAGGGATGAGGGGAGGGTGCCGAAGGGTGACCACATCCGGTTGAAGCGGGGTCCCTAACGTTTCCAGATCGAACGCATCCGACGCCGCCCGGACCCACCCACAAGTCACTGAATTCCCGGCGGAACCCACTTGGAGGCGAGACATAACTGAACAATCCCAACGCCCGAGATGGAATGTATGCAGAGTGCATAACCACCGGCCAGCCGCAGTGCACCGAACACCTGATCCTACAACCCTGAGATAGATGACAAGAAAGATGATGGGCACAGGAAATGAGGGACAGGAGAGTCGTGGTAGAAGATGAACAACACCAGCGTTCGCCTCCGACATGGGGAAACTACGAAAAATATGGGTCAAAGCGAGTGATTGCCGGGGATTGAACCGGGACCTCTTCCGAATGCGAGTCACACAAGTTACCGCCGAGTTATAATGCAGGTACAAGCAGAATCCGCAATCTACTCGCATTATTGAGTTAACTGCGGAGATTCTCTCTTTGCTTTTTTTGAAATGTGGTACAGGTTGAGGCATAATTAATAATTTGAATATTACATGTGCCATATCCTCATATTTGTACTGAACCCCAGAGATGTAATGTACCGAACGTAAAGGGATTTAGTATGAGGATAATATAGTGAACTAATATATATATATATATATATATATATATATATATATATATATATATTTAAACTTTATACTGTAGTTCCGATAGTAAGTGTATATTTAAGTAGTTAAATCAGTTGTTCGCTATATTATCCCCGTACTTCAATATCAGCATTACAGTCTCTGTCACGAATGAAACTGCTTGCGCAGTAAGAAAACTCTGCGACGTCAAGGTCACGTCATAGTCACGTGACAATAGTGATAACCTGTTTCAGAGTGCGTTTATGTTAAGTTCCATTTTACAGTGAAATTGTTAATTTTGAGCTATTAAATGGATTCCTTTGAGCGGACAGTTTCGGGATTCAATTTTAAAGGAGAATCCAAAGATAAGAAAGGTAAGATATATGCAGTGAGTTAACATTTAATAATGAAATAATGCGTCGCCCGGTTCATGCCAAACTATCATATGCTTGCCACCACCCTTCTACCCCTCCTTGCAATTGTTTGCGCCGCAGGTGTCATTTACCGCCTTCGTTTGTGACGATAATAAAGAGAAGAATTATTGTATGCGCGCGCGTGTGTATTTAACGATTGGCTTCTGTTCTTTTGCAATTGGGTTATATTTTGGCTAAAAATTGAAAATCACAAGCATTTTTTGTTTGTTTACTGATATATTTATATTGGAGATAAGACTAAGTTATTCGTCGTTTTAATATAGAGGTACTTCTGTTAAAATAGTGTAACAAAATAGGGGTAATCAGGAGTCAGAAAAGATGTATGCCACTTACTCAAAAATAACCCACAATTTTGGAATATTGGATGGAAACACCAGGAAATTATTAAAAGAATATCAACAAATCAGCTAACAAACCTATGTAAATACTACGAGTAAGGGCTTAAATTTTTATGACTTTATTTTTAATATTTTGGAATTAAGCGTTTTATATTCGACTGCATTTAACCTGTGTTCATCAAGACTAATATTATTTCTTTTTACTCCCGTCCACATCGCTGTAAATTCAATACTCACTGAAGCTTACTTGTGTAGACCAAACAGAATGTCTGAATTTATGTGCAAGCAAAAACGCAAACATATGTCAGTTTGTTGTCTCCTTCATTTGTTGCTTGTTAGATGAAACTTGCTAGTTATGTGACAAGACCTTTGTATTTGTATTCACCACAAATAACTTAAATATAGAAATAATCAATTTATGTATAAAATCATTGGACTCCAAGTGATGCTTCGAAGACTGAAATGCATGTTGTGAAGCGTGGTAGCCCTGTTTCTTCGACATTGTTAAATAGAAATAGTATCGATAAGGAAGCTACCATTTCTGTGCCTCTGTTGTTTACCATCAATAAATGAGATTTATGTGTTAATCTACATAACAGTGGAGTATAATGCTGGGGCATTTGCAGCTAGGGCAAGATGATATATGGAGAATGTCGACTTTGTGTAACCTTGCCTTCCGAGGTAAGGCTTTAAACATATCTCAGATATAATGAGATCGCCGATATGCCTGTATTGTGTCCAGACAAAGAGCCTAACACCAGAAAACACTCCTGAAGACGAACAATCGCAGGATAATTATATCGATTGATAAATAGCGCACCTTCGAAATACATTGTAAAGAAATTGTGTAATACATTGGAAAGCAATGCTTCTGTTCATTGTTTAGATTAAGATACGATTAGGATTATTATTTTATTCATGCATCAAGTGAATTAGGATTTGTACCAATCGTAGCCGTCTATCCTATCCGTTGTATCGTTTTTATTTTCCAACCTTAAGGTGCAATTCATTTTTTCTTAGTGACTAACAGCTCACTATACCATAATTAGTTTTAATTTTAACCTTTAGCTGTTCAACTGTTAGCGGAGATTAAAATGTGAAATTGTACATGAATAAATGTTTATTTTTATAATTATTAATTTTATAAGTCGATTTTATGGAAACATTGCCTGAATTTTATAATTTTGATTAAAATATGGACTTTTTCTTTATTACTACAAATGATTTTCCTGCAACATCCTGTGTTTTTGCATTCATAATTTTAGTGTATAAAATCTTAGCCAAGTATATAGCCGTAAATTAGCAAATTATACTATTACATGAAAGTGCCACCCGCGTGAAATATCCTGTAAGCTTTTCTATTTGCGATGTTTTTTCCAAAAAGTACCATCTAGTAAGGATTTTAGAAGGCTTATATGCATAATAACCCTACACATTAGACTTTTCGTTCTACTTCAATAGCTCGTTCCCTGATTATTACCATGCAGATTGACTTTTCATGTAGTAAATCATGAACGAAGCTTGCGGACTCCACTATAAAATCTGAAAATTGTATAACAGAGCTATTCTCTATAGGAAAAAATGGAACTCCAACTACTATTACTACGGAAAAAAAGGTTTTGCAGTTATTATCTACAGTGCCACAAAAATATTATAAACGAATATTCATTCTTAAATATTAAAATTGACATCACAATTATCCTTTTACTTAAGAAAATATGACAATAAATGTGCAATCTTTTTTTAGTAACGTTTATAGATGAATATATCTGTGCACGTAATTTCTATAAGTACAAAAATTTACGAAATGACATAATAGCCTTATTTCTATATACGTGAAATCAGAACACTCCATTGATTTAAACTAAAAATACATTTACAAAAATAATTAAATATATTTGTTTTATTAATTAATGAGTTATGGTAAAAATAAACCTACAAAATGTTAATACTTTAGCCTGAAGGTTTTCTGCTAATGGCACAGAAAATATTAAAAAATACGTGAATCTTGGAAAAGCAAAGTTAAGGATAGAACTTTTAACATTTTATTTTTCTCGTGTTCCAAACATTTGACACTAAATAAGTATAGGCTGCCGCATTTTTAATAAATTTAGATTTCCTAAAAGTAAATTTCAAGAATATTCTTTTCGTCAGAATTCCTTTAAAACTGAAAACTAATTTATAACATAAACTGACACTGCATAATACAACAATTTCATTGAGTTTGTACTACTTACAAATATGCAGGGAACCATGGAATTTTTTGACTCTTTACAAGGACCACGGATCCAACTAGGGCCGTGTCATTTACGATTGTGTGTACCTATGCATAATGCAAGAGAGCGAGGTATACCTTGTTATTGCCTACTCGCAATAAGGGCTCGCAAATTAGCCACTGTAACGAGTATTTGTTGATAAAACATTTAGTCAACGTATTCCATTAGTGTTATTCTTGGATCGGAACAGGCTTGTTAATCATGAGTATGAAAAACGTAGCTGTGACTCGACCGCGGAAGTTCAATAGAGTCCTTTTGATTAAAAAATCCACTAGGAATCTGAAATAACTTAGTCAATCACACAGATTTGTTTAAAGATTAACTTAGATGTTACTACCCTGACTTTAGTTGCGGTTTGTTGATGCTATTTGTTTTTATTCCTTCAGAACACGTTTTTCTAATTTATATACCTATTTATGTATTTATTTTTAAAGTTCCCTTGTGTTACCTGGTATATGATACTGTGTTTTGCCTGTTTTTTCGTTACCGCTTATTACTGCATTACACAACACAAATACACACACAAATACCCACACCCATGGCGGGATTCGAACCCGCTACCCTCAGCTTGGCGGAGCGCCGGAGCGACCACGGCTATGAGAGCTGGCAGTATTAAAAACCCAGCAACGTGTTACTGTTAAGAGTAACATATTATTGTTCCAAGCATATTTACGAGTTAAATTAATTGCATAAAATCCTCTCCAAGTTAGATTTTATTTTCGACTGATTAGGCATGTTTGCACGTCAATGAACCACAGTGAAAAGAAAAAAAATCATGTTGCACTCACACGACTTTCTCTACTCTTGTACAAACTATTTTTAAAAACGCTTATTCTCCATCTACTTCATATAAATCGATGTAAACATTTGCAGAAACTACCTTATTGCTAATTTTCTTATAATTGCAAGGGAATATGGTAGCCTTTAAGCATAGACAAGACTTTTAAGAGCTGGTTGCTATGTGGAGCATTCTGTTCTCTTTGCATGTCCAGGACATAAAAAAATAATAACGAATTCCCATTTGAGAAAAAAGTATAAACATTGGAAAATTAAAACAAATAACAAGGAATATCTCGGAAATGGTTCACTCGACAATAAAAAATGTATATTTAACGAGGTCTAAATTTTTTGTTTAGTAAAATTTTGTCTATCTATTACGGTTTACCAGTTATGCGTAAGCCATTCAGAATGAAGAGGACTTTTGGGGACATCGCCAGAAAATTGAATTTATATATTTCATTTGCAATAAAAATATCTTAAGCATTCGATATTTTAATCAAAATCGTTAGAGCTGTTTTTGAGAAATCAAAATCTTCGAAAAATGTTCTATGTAAAGTGTAATCTAGGGTGAGGGCATTTTCTTGAAAATCGCATCCTTGGAAGATACCACACTCAAATACCAAGTTTGATATTTATCCGACTTTTCGTTTCTGAGCTATGCCATTCACAGCAGACACATACACGGACAAGTTTCCAAAAACGCTTTATTTGGATTCAGGGAACATCAAAACATGTATTTCCGGTGAAATCTCGGTATCGAGTTTTTGAGTGGAAAGCAATACCTCCCCTACTTACTATACGTAGTAGAGAAATTAAAATGAACATCATACACTTATCAATTTCGAATTTTAGTGATGCATATTTTATTTTCCAATTTATTTAAAGTAAACTTTAACTACGAGGCAATACGTAACTGTTTCTCTTGTAGATAATTCTTGTGGGATTAACTTGAGTAATGCTGATGGCCTTAATTATATAGTTACTTTCCTGTGTCACCTATTTTGTTTCTAGTGTTTTATTCGGAAGGTACACTTTTAGCTCGTGAAACTGAATTATTGTGATATTTTGCTAAACGCAGCCAGAGGAGATTTTTTGTTATAAAGTGGCCATCCTCTACCTTAGCTTGAGTAGTATCGCACTCATTAAGTTAACATGCATGACCGGTTATTGTGTAAAGCTAATGGTTAGAGATCAATTACACGTGGGATCACAGTACACCATTGCGACATATTTTCCTCGTATTTCTTAATCCCCTAGTCCGTCTTCTTGCATTAAGAGCAGAGCGAAACGTGGCAACTGGCCAATCTCAGTAACGAGAAATAGGAGTAATTGTTACAGCAATAATTATAATTCATTCATTATTTGTCCATCAAACTGGATCAAATAACCCCTTAGGAACAAGTATTTGTGGTAGCGATTATAATGCAATGGCCGTGGTGGAGGTAGATGACTTTAGTTGCGTAATCAGCTTCCTGCGGCATGTGTTTTATGTTTATTTAATTGGTGAGCAAACTTTGAATGCTGGCGGGAAAAATAAAACTCCAATCAGATTGGAAGGCTCACTGGGTTTAGACATCGATATCCAGATTCAACGTCATGTGTTTTCCCAAATTGGCTTGTCATGGGGTATCTCCATTACATGCTGCAGGATCCCACTCCAAGTGTACGAGGTCTCGAGACTTTTCTGACAGACCACCGGACCCGACTAAAACGGAAAAAACGAGAGACGCTGTTGTTAATCGGCCCCAACTTAGATGTTCTCTCTGTTTAAGAAGATGCATTTGTAAAGAAGAATTTTAAATTTAACATTAACTTTCTTTGCGATTAAGTGTTCCTAATAAAGTCGAGAAAAAAAAACGGTGAAAGTGTAGTGCAGTGAACTTCAGATACTTTGAATCAGTGCTTTGACACACATACTCAATCGAATACCAGCTATCAACCAACAAAACAGACTTTTGGAAATTTATATACATTCAGAAGAGAACATTAACAATGCAAAAATTGTCAAAATAATATAAGAATTATTGTACTTATTTTGTGAGTTATCAATTCTTTTTTTCAAATATTTGTATGTGCAAATGGGTTGTAGAGGAGATGGAATTTGTACACTATTATATGAGCATTGTAAGCGTAAAATAAACAGAAAGAAAGAAAGAAAGAAAAGAAAAAAACACGGACCTGTTTAATGTAAGACACAAACTTCTCAATACCTTTGAGAAATCCTCTGGAAACTTTCTCTTCCATAACTAATTTATTTGGAATAGTGTACAGTTAGCTTGTGTTCTTAAAAATTTTCTGAAGCGATTTTGATTGAAATGTCAGGAAGTAAACTAAATTAAATAAAACAATACTAAGAACAGGAATTATACAAACTAAAATTGACGCGCTTATGAAATTCTTCTCTGTCCCCAAAAATGTTTAACTAGATCAAGTATGCCACGATTAATCTGTGGTCTCTTATAGGACGGCATATACTCGAAATGAGCAACCAATGATGGTCCGCTTTTAAAAAAAACAGTAAATACAACTATTCCCTATCAGCAAAGGGAACGAGTGCCTTATAGGATACCGCCGTGATATCATCCGTCCTACTCCCTCCAGTATACAACTTTGACGTACCCGAATTAGACTGAAGCTACAATAGCTTCGAAGTCTTTTAGGAATATCATAGAATGTTAAAGACATTAAAAATAAAATGATGTTATATTCACATAAATGTATCTACTCACTAACTTTATTTTTCTATGTCCTGTACAAAGTATTCCTGCAAAAGCTTGTTCTAGAATCTAATTCAAGTTATTTTAATACGTTTTTGCATAAATAGCTTCATAGTACATTTTGTTATTAGGAGGAGAGAAGATAGTAAAATTTTTAAACATGTGTTGTAATATTCTGACATTGAATTTCCATCATCATGCCAAGAGATCACGAAAAACAACTAAACAACTAGTACTGAACAATTTAAACCAATAATAACGAATACCTTGAAAAGGCCGATGCCACCAAAAATTATTTGAAATACATTCAGTCTACGTTTGTCTATCTCTTATAGTTTACCAGTCCCTTGCGAATAAAAAGGACTTTTCAGGCTATACCCAGGAATTTGAAGATATCCATTTCGTTGGTGATGTAAATATCTTAAATTGTGCTATTTTAATAAAAATCATTAGAGCCAATTTTGAGAAAATCTAACATTTCGATAAGTTTTCCATGAAGAATATTTTGGGGTGGCGAATTTTCTTGAAAATCTTCGCGTCGCAGCTTAGGCAAATACTGAAGTTAAATACGAAATATCTTTCATATTTGACTTATGCTCAGGGAGCTACAAAACATGTATTTCCAGTTAAATCTTGGGTTCGAATTTTTGGGTGAAATACAATATACTTCCTTTTATCTACTATTAGTAGATGGCACAGAAAGTAAGTAGGTATCAGGTGCCATTCTCCTCCATAATTTTAGATGTAGCTGTAGTATATTTAAATTTAATGGCCAACAAAGTAATACATTTAGATAAAATTAGCTACAAGTATATTGCGATCAAACCATGATCAGCCGTTAAGTGACATTAAATAAACAGTTATTAAACAAGAGAAACAAAAGAAGGCTAAGAGATGAATGATTCTGTTTTAAATATTCATACATCATGTGTTAAGCTGCCGCATAAACACTGGCCCAGAGCTATGGACGTTGTGCTCTTTTATTGAAATGCTTATTTTCCAGAGAGCTCATTCAGCCCCGTGTTTGCTCTTTGCTGGACCTCACCTCCTCCCTGATCATAAATCTCTTCCTTGTCAATAGCTTTGTTACTGGGAGTTTGCTTATTAGCCAAGGTAGGTCTTCCAAGTAATAATTCCTCTCTGTCTCTTTCTACCGTAACAATACCCCGCCTATACCTTCCCATGTAATCTGTCTCCGCTTCTTACTGGACTTCCACCCCTTATCGTTTATCAGTTACATTTCAGAAATGTTACAGCACAAAGAAACAGACGCTGTGGATCTTTCGGGCCATGTATTCATGCATATACGTAAGGAATCGTGAAGATAATGAAATAGGAAAAATTATCGGGATGATCAAGTGATCCTTTCCGACAATGCGGTGTATAAGCATAAACAAATTGAGTATTAATAATAATAATCTTACAAGAAATAATAATCTCATGCATTTATCGCAGAATGAAATGGAAAGTTGGTTAATTATAATAATTTTAGTTTCAGAAATATTAAAAACTACCCTTATGAGAAAACGCTGAAATATTTATAAATGACATGTTTCACTGCACTCAGGAAAATAGAAAGCAAACATAAACTTTATAAATGAATGGTAGTAACACAGTGATAGCTCTATGGGGGGAGGTATGAACCATTATAAGAAAAGGATAATATTATATTAGGCTGATACATAATTTAATAGCGTTTTTAAATTTCATGAAATGTAGATATCGCATGATGGTCAGATTGGTGTGGTAGTCGGAATAAAAGAGTTCTAAAGCACTTTGACACTCTTCGTCAAAGTCCTGTGGTCTTACTGAACGTGGTGAATTGACCACTTAAGGTGGTGGCCCCTTTTTGAAAGTACAATTTTCTTTCGTGTGTTCTACATGACGTTCTTTATTTAAACGTCACAAATGTTTCGAGTCAATTCTGCTGCCTTCGTTTCTTCATAAAACTCAGAAAGAGGAATATGTCGGAAATGTTCATCTTTTTAATCTTAAATTCATTTTCTTTAGCTCACAACTAACTCAAGCTTTCTTCACATCTGTCCCATTTAAGGCGTATTTACTAGGTCAACACTCCAAATAACAAATGACAGATGAAAAAGGACGTACCATTTCCTAGCAACATTGCGTTGTGTTAACGAACTGAAACGCTGCGATCTTATGCTCCCAGGTAATATAATCGAAGGGATTTAAGCCTCGTACTTCCTATGTGCTATTAGTAAAAGTTTGTTGTCATTACTTTAAAACGCTGAATGAATTTATTTTAGCACACTGAAAATAATATTTACCTTTGTTCAACATTAATTTGATTCTGTTACATTTAAACATTTTAATATTTGATTGTAAAAATTCCTGGCATGATCTAATGTTCATTCAAAATAATTAAAAACTACATAATGTAAAAAACTGTAAATAATAATTTTTATAGCAATTTGGCTAAAATTCAAGAGCTTTTTGTTTTAAAAGTTTAACCAATGTGACCCAAGTTACTGCAAATATTATTGTCATAAAGTTTGTATCCTAGAAAAATAATTATTAAGGCCTATTACCCAAAGAACCTAAATAATAATTTATTCACACTCGCATTTAAATTATCAAATGGCTGGAGTTTTAACATCTTGACACCGAAAATAGACGTGGCACATGCACGGAGTTACAAAACAAATAGTGAGCACAAAAGCAACAAATTTGATTTGTTTCTAGTTTTGGTCATAATTTCGCAGATGTGTTTCTTTAACAGGGCACAGGAGTGTAGGTAAAGAGCAACTGCAAAGTCAGAATTTAGTATCAGTCTTTCAGACAGAGATATTTGCAATCTGGACCTATGCTCAAAGAGGAATCGAAAGGGGCAATAGAGAAAAGCATGTCTACATTACATTCAAGCTGGTCTAAAAGTTTTTGACTCTTACCAATAATTTTAGTTCAGAACTAGTGTGGGAATGTCTTCAAATGCTCCTAACACTTTGTACTCTAATGAAACGGATCCTAGCCATCCGAGAATTGAAGGAAATGCCTTGAATGATAAACTGATCAAGAAAGGAGCTAATACTCCAGTCATAGGTCATGAACCGGATTCTGGAATCATCATATTGCATGCTAGAGCCACAGTAATGCATTGGTCCAAGAGGAAGCATCAGCAGCAGTGGTCCAGTAATTCTGTTCAACATCTTGGCAAATTAATATTCAAGGAAGCTAACTATGCTCTACTATGTCACTTACGTTCTAAGCAGAGGAGTAATTAGGGTAGAGGTGGGCTTGTTTCTGGACATTGTCACTTCAGAAAACACCTAAAGATTACTGGGTATTTGTAGACTATGTGGACAGTGCTTAGAAACTCCAAAACATAGTGTTTGAGTGTGAGACAATGAAAAAGTATTCTATAATATATTATCTGGCGTCTCCACAGAAGATAATGTAAACGATTCTGAGATAGGAGAAAACGTTCTGAAGCTAGCAAGATGTTAAAGGAAAGTCCAGGTTGCTGAGTGCGGGAGTAATAAACTCCCATATTCCTCACATATATTAATATTTCTTTAACAGGGATTTGTTTTTATAGAATTAATTGTAAACTGGGATTGATTTATCCACATTTGCAATTCCGCTTCTGACTGATTCCAATGTTAGTAGTATGTAGCTCTTATATGCAAACCGAAGAGGGAACGACCGTTAACGATGGTCCCACGGCAGGGAGCTGCTTCATTTCCTCTCACAAACATCTTACGACATTCTGTAACATACTAAACGTCCAACTTGCAGTCTTAACACAACTCGTGGAAAAGAGGAGAGGTGAGGAAAAAAAGATTACAAGTCTAATTTAACAGGAGGATGGTACAAGTAATTAACAAACTGAAGACTACGAGCCGTTCTTTTTTTGTCCGTCGTACACGAGATCGTCTTTTGTTTCAAGGCGCTATAGGGAACTAATTTGAAGCACAGAGATAAGCGCCATAGGTTATTGTTGTCTCCCTAGTCATTGTTACGTAACAAGAGTCATTTGGAAGTTACTGCAGTGGGGGAAGTAACAGCTTTCAATTTGGGAATTGTGAACTTCATTGCTTTGCTGCTCTGCTGGAAGGCTGCCTACACTGCTGAGGCATTAAAAATACACGCGCCCAGTGGATTCGACACGCAGTCTTAAAGTTATTAATTGGCGGGCTTTATAATTGTTGGTTTGTAGTTTTGTTCCTCTCACTACGGGCTCACAATAGGAAGAAAGGAGAGAAAAAAACAAAACATGTTTCTAATTAAAAACTTTTACAAGAGTTGCAGGGGAAGATAAACCTGAGTAAACAAATTAATGTGCTACAAAGTATCATTGGTTGAGCTTGCAGTCATCTAGCATTCTTCTTTAAAGAGCAAAAGACAAGCAAAAAAAACAATGGCTATGGAAGTATGTTTTTCATCCTGTGTTTAGAACATACAGGGCATCTTTTCGGGAGTCTTCTGCCAGGCAGTTTTTGTTGATGATTTTCTCAACTGCTAAAGATATCCACTATGCTGCTCATGAATATGGAGGTAATAATCGCAAGATGTGAAAAGCGTTGATCATGCAGAATATGTACCGATCATCTCTACTAAATAAACTGTTTTCCATCAAGCTCTCATTTACGCTTAGGCGTTTGTAAATCAAGGCATAGGCTTATTTATACATGCATTACTTTATTCCAGTGTATACATCAAAATGGAGTTTGGGAGAGGAAACGCAGATCGTGTCAACACTCACATTCCCCATATTTTTTTAAGCAACTGATACTTCACCTATTTTTTGCTAGAGCTAGAAAACCATTCTTTAATTTACTTACTCTTTAATTCGGCAACAATATGGCAGTCTTCCCCACGTTGGTTTGGAAGTCCGCAATGAATTGGACATCGTGGAACTATGGATTGGCCAGCCCGCTTGTATATAACATTGCAATTTGTTGTGTGTTCCTCATTACTAGCAAACATACATCTTAGTTACAATGGGACGTTATTAGATGTCTCCATGAAGTTCACCATGGGTATTAGGAAAAAACTATTACCGGAAGTATTTTTGGCTTCCAACAAACTGAGGACAGCATGCTGGGACATGATTCTAAAATGCCAAAACTGGCCACGCTTGGGCACATACTTAATGGAAGTACGTTTACTAAGAGATAAAGTGTTTATGTAATTTTTCTTTAAACATATTTGGTGCTTGAGTACTTGTGCGCGACTGTGTGTGTGTGTGTGTGTGTGTGTGTGTGTGTGTGTGTGTGTGTGTGTGTGTGTGTGTGTGTGTGTGTGGTGTTTGAGCGTGTGATTCAGAGTTTTTTTTGTTTTTTTTCAATTTTATATGTATGTATATACTGCGGTGATTATATATAAAAAAATAGTTGTTTTCTGGTTGATACTGCAAGTCACGTATACAGAACAGGTATTTTTCTAGAGAGCATGTACGGTCTTATGACCCATGTGACTGTGTTATGCAATTAATGTAATACTAAATGCTTAATAAATACCACTACTGCTACTACTACTACTACTACTACTACTACTACTACTACTACTACTACTACTACTACTACTACTACTACTACTACTACTACCACTATGGAAGTAGAACAAAATGGTTGTCTTCCTTTCTTGGACATTAAAATATTAAAAACCAATAATCAGTTTGAATATGGTGTTTATCATGAACCTACACATGTTGACAATTATATCAAGAATAATTCTTGTAATCATGTACAACATCAATATGCTGTTTTTCACAGTCTTATTCACAGACTTGTGAATTTACCTTTATCAGAACAAGAGTATTTGAAAGAATTCAAACATATTCAACAGACAGCCTTAAAGAATGGTTTTGATCCTATGTGTATCAACAAAATAGTAAAGCGTTACAAGTATAAAAAACAATTGAAAGAGATCAGTACTCTTAATAACATCAAAGAACAGCCTTCAGCGTTTAAAAAATATACTTATCAGCCTAAGTTATTCAAGAAATTTGAAAACATTTCTAAGACTTGTGGAATAAAGTTAGCTCCACTTAATAATTTGTTAAACAAGCCAACTGCAAACATAAACGTAAGAAGAGTCTGTCTGCTATCTATAAAATTAAATGTGAACATTGCAAAAGTTTTACATTCTACCTCAAGGTCTCCAAGACACCGAGAGAGGGCATTATTACAGCATTTTTTTGGTTCACCTTTGCAGTTACAGAAACTTCTAAAAAAAAAGTGTGAGTTTAGTCCCGACTTGTTTCCGCTGAAGATGGGGCCATTGCAGCCTCGAAACGATCGTTCATCCTTCTAGACCATCATGATGTGTAAGTGAAGGCTTTTAATATTATGTCGACTCAAAATTAAATCAAACACGCATCTATTAAAGCCGCACCATTAACACGTATTTGATAATAAATCTCGCCTATCATGTGTTTGTAAGTTTGATTTAAGTTTTATGAAATGCTCTGAAAGTAACAGCGGACTATTGGAGCACCTGTATATTTGGCTCAAACTAGTATGCTTGTTACGATAGCATGTTAAATTTCACTATTGATAAATGATATACATTAGCTGCTATACTTCTTTCGTGGAGGGAATAAAAAGATAAAGCCAATAACATATTTGTTACAAATGTAATGTAAAGTTAATAGTTAAAGGATATGAGCGGGACAATATGTACATAAAATTGTATACAGGACGTTCATTTCAAATTTCCTCCCTAAACCATTGTTGTTTTAAACTTAATTTATTTTAAAAAATCATGTTGAGAACTTTCAAACACTTTGCATTTTAGCTTCCACTCCCTCACCCCAGCCACATATTTCAAACGGTACCAACCGATTGAGACTATTTCATTTCTTTATACATCTTTATTGGGTTCCCATGAAATTATAGGTGTTAAATAAACAACTTTATGACTGTTGGTTCTAGCTAATTGGAGAGAAAAGAGATCATGAAGCCATTCTTGCTAATGCTATGCCATTGTTAAAAGATTTTTCACAACTTTTGTGGTCCTTTCAGTAACTTTTTTTGTTTAAATACAACTTTTTTGCCTTTGTGTGCATTTCTTTTAATAAATATCCACTTTATTTCATACAATTGCAATAAATCGAAGAAATGTGAATACGTTCTGAGGTTTTCAACTAGAAACAAGAGGTCGAAGTGATAGAAGTGAGTTTACACTATTTCCCAGCATTGAAATTACTCGTCCATAATTCCCCGCAACTCTAAGAACGGTCGTTACGGGTATTACAAAAACACATTAAAATGTCTCACTGCCATTAGTTTATTCCTTTTCTTAAAAGCGTTTTCTCATTAGTACCTCGCCTTTATATTACGGATGCCTCGCGCCCACATAGCATCATCCCCGACACGTATATATATAAAGGGAGCGGTACTTTAAAGCACTTTTCCCTACTTACGTATTCCAGTGTGTGTATGTAGACACATGGGGATGGCGGATGGGCTATTTTCTTAGTGGCTGCTGATTCTTCCCCCGATGGAGGCAGCTGAGACCCGAGAAATGCACGTCATAATTCTTCATTTATTGCGTGCGAGCCTTTTACTCGCGAACATCAACCAACCACCCACAACTCGACGAATATAATGTAGATTCTTTTTTATTCTCCTTCTTCTTCTTTGGCGAGGCGGAAAGTGTATTCCCTCAGGATTCGTTTTCACGCCCCGGAGGAGGGAAAATGCAAAATGGGAGAGGTAAAGATGTTAGGGTCCTGTGTGTTTCTTTATATACGTGTTAATTCTTGTGAAAGCCCCATCTTTCTCTGTTTTACCAACGCCTGTCTGCTAACCTTATTTATTAATGGAGCAATAGAGGCAGAGAAAAGAAGAGAGATGAATGACAAAACGTTATTGTGGTAGCCTTTGGGCGGATTTCTTTCGGCAAGAACATTATAAAGTAAAGTAACGCAACTATTTGAAAGAACGTCGATTGAAATACGGCCCAAAACAACAAAGAATGAAGATATATATTGAAGTTGATATTTAGTTGCTTTAATTTAACTGCCCCACGAATGGGACCCAACTTGAAGTAGGTGTTATGTTACGTTTACGTAATTTTTTATTTAGCTTCATGCATTGGAAGCCAATTTGAAGAAGTATTGTTCTTGGAGTTACTTTAAGAAGTATGCAACACGCTCTGGGTGTCGGTTTGAATTTGTTGATTAAGTAATAGTTACTGTTGTTACGCAGTATGCTGCTACGTATGAGAAACTGATTTAAAAATGTATTTTTGTTGCTACACTCCAAGTTTTACACTATAATATTTGACTTTGTTATTAAAACTGCTTCTATATATTATTTATGTTTGAATTTGCCTCGGCTGCGTCAGTAATGTTTGTGGAATCATGTATCTCTTAGGCAAGGTGCGGTACAACAATAATTGCAGACATACACAGAATTTAAGTTTTTAAATTCAACTTCTTTTATTTTATTCTTTGCACATTTTAATAAAGCACTACAACTTTTAAGAGCTGTGAGATTCTTTAATATTTTCACTTAGCTAACGCGTAGACATATTTTACAATTCACACGTAATATTTCTGTAGAGAACACATCTTCCATCTGGTCACTACCAAGGTTTGCCAGCAATTGAACATTATTTCAACCGTTAAACCTGTAAGCTTCGGTATTTCAAGCCTCTGATTGGCTAATTCTAGTCCAATAGAATATCAATTACGTAAAGCTTTTCTTTGCTGTTGATTGGCTAATTTTAAACTATTACTGAATTTACATTATCGTTGCTCTAATCATGACTAGTAAGTTTCAAACTCTCAAACTCTTATTGCCTCATTGTTAGCAACTTAAAACTTATTCTCACAGCTCTTGCATTATTAAAGTATGCAATGTATTCACATAACATTATTAAAACATGTATGCAATAAAAATAAGCATTTGCAATGACTGTTACATACAATTTAAATAATTATTACATACATATTGTTTCAAGGCGGGCTGTTATTAAATTTACTTATTATAAAAATACAATTAAAATTATTCAGGTATTAAAATACTGCCTCAATATTTACCACGAGGGATATACAGGGAGTTTCAGAATTGCTTCAAACAATAAATCTACATTTGTGTGTTGCATTTCTCACACCCGGTATCCAGTTTAGAAAGCAATAGGAATATAAAGAAATGTTGAAGGTATTTAACAATTAATTATGGTATTATTCAATTAATTAAATCTCCTATTGGAACAAACCGAGACACTATATTTAATACATCTACAAATACTATTTATGTAAAATATTTTAATTCACTATTACTCTCAGTAAGCCACAAGATCTACGCTATATTTCTCTCATCACATATATCTTAATCACGTGAAATGTAAAATAACTGATGTATCAAATAATACAATAATAATAATACATGGCAAAGTAAAAGAGGATTATCCTATAGCTGAAATCGATGTTAAGAATACAACTAAGCTTAGAGACTCCAAATGTTATTTTAAGAATCCAAATTATGTACATAAACAGTTGCAGATAAATTTATGGCAACATGTCCCATTATGAAATAATTAAAAACGTGATGATTTTTTTATTTGTCATTATCAATACATTATTGCAGGTATGGTGTATGAATTAGGACTCAAACATATTAAGACTATGTTAAGAATAATCCAGAAATTAATGCTATTCTGCTGAAAAACTTTATTCGGTTTCTAGCATGGAATTATATCAAAGTAGTTCTGATTTCCCTCCAATATGTATACCGTAACTAATATCGTAAACTCATCATCATTATCATCATCGTCGTCGTTGTTCCACAGTTCCATAGCGCTATGAAGTGTTCGATTTTCATATCAATTGTAAATTATATACACTTTATTGTTGTATCCTAAATGTGTTAATGTTTTTAAGTTATTTGTATTTATTTAAAGTATTTGGTAGGCGTGAATTTGATTGATCAAGAATTAACGAATTTCAAAAGTTATAGGTCAGTAATAATCATTTAGGAATACGCTACTCAATTAGTGTCGGTCTAGAGGTACTTTTGGGCTTGTTCCTTATATCGAAGCTAGCAAGTTTAATTCCTACGATGTCTTTAAGTGTGCCTAATGTGACACTCTCGTGTCAGATATAAGGGAATGTAAAGGACTGCTATGGACGAAATTTCGACACCAATCACTTCTATATAATTGAAAGTAATAAATAAACTTTACCAGCGTTACAATGCAATGTGGATTCAAAATACTTACAAAACTAATACACTTTTTTGACATTTTAAAAATGTAGAATGTTTAAGAGTTTTATAGAATTAACAAACAGCTTCTTAAGTTATTTTTAGAGTAGCTTAATAAAACATAAAGATAAACTGAAAGCTTTGCAACGGAAAGCGGCTAATTTAATTAAATCCTTTTCCTGCAGTGTGTACAGTAAACCGTTAAATGTTGCTTTCAGAGATGGCAGGCAGGCACCAGGGTGGTCGTGAACAGTGACAAACGTGTCCAAGTGTTTACCTCATGCAGGGTGGTGAGTTCACGTCACGTGGGTGGGACTGCATGGAAGAGGGTGTGTGGGATGAAGCTATGTGCTCAAGGCCCTTACAGGCTAAAGGTTCTGTCCTATAAATGCTTATTGGTTAACAGATCAAATTAAAACAAATGCTTTGTCGAAAGAAATGCTGCTTAGATCATGCATCTCAACATGACGTAATAAAGATTACATCTACCCAGAACATGCTCTGATACGTTATATTTACTTATATAATACCACAGCACAAGCTTCAGTTTCTCTTCCACTTACATATGTTGGTAGAATAATTATTTTAGTCTACTATAAATTTGATACAGAGGAGGCAATTTTGAGATTATTTAATACATAAACTTAAAATCGTTTTTAGGAATCACTCCGACGCGTTTACGAATTGCACAACTAAAACTTTAATGCCGAATAAAAACCAAATGTTACACTTGAGTTAGGTTAGACAACACAGAAGATTTTAAAAAAAATTCCCCCCGTTCCAAACTACTGTAGAGTTGGAAAAAGAATCCTTATTTTTAGTTTCTAAATGGCTTAAAATATTGTGTATAAACTGTCGTATTTTGAGATGTCATTAAAACATATTAAAATGTGTGACTAATGTTTTGATTGCATATCAAATCAACAAAATCAATCAAAATGAAAATGACTTCACAGTTGTTCACAGAGAAAATATATGCAAAATGCGCATTTTATATGGCATGTGTGTATATATCAAACATGCAATATTTTGAACAAAATTATCAAAGCCGTTTTTGAGAAAATAAAAAATAATGAAAATACTCCCTTTAAAACGTAATTTGGTGTGCGATGAGTTCATAAATAGGAAGTTTGGTGTTCAGCAATCCTTCGTGTTTTTTTGTTTTAATTTTATATATATATTTTTTTGTTTGTTCATAAACAGTTTGCTCACTCTCTTCTCCTACCTCTACACAAACACAACTTTTTGTTTCATTTGACTTCAAATGGTATATTTTTTGTGAATGCTGCATATCAAATTTCTGCATGATAGCGAAAGCAAAAGTGCTATTTCTGTTTTTCTAAATAAACGGTATGTAGTATTTTTAGTATGAACATCAATTATAAAAGTGAAATTTAAGGAGCAACTAATTCGATTTTCTTACATTATATACAGTTTGAGTCACAAGAATTCCCTTGCTGAAATGTTTTAGAGACAAAATACGTACGGGATGTTAGAATACCTACACATTTTCCAGGTTACCTTCAGATGATTTCTCATATATGAATCAAACATTCCTGCTGCCAAGAAATTCAGGTCAACTGAAGATGTGAAAGCTTGCGGTGCACAATAATTAGCCGCGCAGAAACCCACAGGAATTCAGTTCCCACGGAATTGAATTGCTGCCTGCAAGATGTCCACGTGTTGTGTGTTTTGTATAGCAAGCAGTACGAGGTTTAACAAAGCCAAAGCTCTAGTTACTGAAACTTCTGTTATGGGTTGGGAACGGCATAATATGAAGGCGATTTTGCGAAAATATAAACTAATTTTGGAGTTATATAAAATTATACAATTTACTTTTAAGAATGCCTATAAACATAATACATATTTTCCTATTAAAATGTATTCATTACTACAATTTTTTCAACCATTTATTAAGAGATCATACTTAAAATAAATGCTGTTTAGCACGTGTGTTTTCTTGTACTTATAGAGCATAAATGCAAGGATTGTAAACTAACACCAATTATTGTTTGTTATGAACCTATAACAGATAATAATCATATAAATAGTAACTATCTACTGTGATGATGTACTTGAAAACATAAAAGTGTATATTATTTGCGTTGGCAATGCAGTATGTTCGTCACCCCAGGTTTGTGCGAATGTTTAAGTGCTTTGTGTTTTCCAAATATAAAACCGTCATAAAACATTGTACCACATCCATTTTAGAGAATCTCGGAAATAAAATAATTCGCGTTGATTTTATAAAATTAGTTTCTCCATTTAATATGTTAAGATACTTGTAGTTATCTATTTAAATTATTTTAAATTGTAATAATGTTATACGTATTTTTCTAACTCAATACAAATGTAAGAGTTAGGTACCTCCAGTATTTATTGAAATGTGTTTTACTTAGAAAGTTTTGTTTATTTGCACCTTAGCTTCAGAAACATAAATGCGAGGATTTTTAACTACTATTCTGAATGATTCATGTTTAAAACCTATTTTCTGTTCCTCCTGTTTTTGGAGTTCGCTATTTACCTTATTTGCATGATTTTTATAAAGACATCATTAGTCTCGTTTGGTCTGCCGATAAAAGTAAGGGTAAAGGGAGGGCCCCCAAAACTGGGCTCAGCACCGGAAGTAGCCACAATGGTCCTTTTTGCTTCTACCGTCACCCCTGGGGTAGGGATGTGGGAAGAGACCCCAGGGGTGGCCATATTCGGATGACGACGGGCGTAAGCATGGAACGGGATCCTTAACGTTTCCAGATCGAACGGATCCGTCGCCGCTCGGGCCCACCCACAAGACACTAACTCCTGCTGGTCCCCCGAAGGGGCGCCGGCTCGAAAACACCGGAGCTGGTCCTAACGGAGCAGTTCCGCGACGACGCCAGTGAAGAAACCTCTACAGAGCGCATATCCACCGCCCAGCCGCAATCCGCCAAACACCTCCTGAAGAAGATAACAAGGAAGATGATGGGTACAGGAAATAAGGGGCAGAAAAGTCCTGGTAGAAGATGAACCACTTCAGTAATTTGTCTTACGACCCGGGGAAACCATGAAAAACACATGGATGAAAGTGGGCGGTCATAGGGAATCAAACCCGGGACCTCCTGAACGTGAGGAGTACACTTATCGCGGTGCCATCTTGCTCGATTGATTTGCCGATAAGCCTGCTAGCTCTGGTTTTCTGTGAGTGAAGTACGAAGGTCATTTACCGTTGTAATTCCTACTTGTTCCTCCCTACGTTCACAGAAAGTGAGTAGGAGCTATACTAATTTTCTGCAGAATTAATTGGTAGAAAGAAGTAAATGAGGAGTGGGTCTCAAGCCGCGCGGAGAGTGTTCAGCATGGAGCGAGCAACGTCGGTGCGGCGGCGTATGCACCGCGCGGTCGCTGAGTTCGCGACTTATGTAGCAGTGAAAGAATTAAGGAAGTTTACCTGCATTTATGACTAATCCTTCCTCATATACTTTCACTCCTGAAGTATGATAAACTGTTGTATCCTTCAGGGACGCAGAAAGTCTTGCAGCATAAAAATTTTCTGCACGCTATTAACTCCGAAAGAAGCCACGTGTGTTAACGGCGTACTCGGGAAGGTTTGCTTAAGCGAAGAGAAATTCAAACACGACTTGCGCATGCACGATGTGCGAAAATCCAGTGTTGATGATAATAGCACGGTAGGAACAGCGCCTATAATTTATGCATTACGCAAATTTTCTGCGTAGACTTTGCAGCACCTTGACTAGAATGTCAGGTGTCAAAAGTTGATCTCCACACGTCACCTCTTATGAGATAGAAGTAAACGAAAGTGCGTGCATGCATGTATCTTCTGCTTGGCTCTTCACGCTGCATTATATGTTACCCATGTAAATACATGGTTTATATAATTCTGAATATGTTTTGAAATTACCATGATGTATCTAATAAATATTTCTAATCAAAGCCTATATTTTCGGCTTAAATGAATCATTTAAGAAATTTATTTTCATTCATAAATAATTATAATACGCCCAAAACATTTTCGAAAATATTTAAAAAAGAAACCTCTTAATCAACAACAGATGCTAAAAGCCATTATGATGTTGGAGTTTCTTTCGTCGCTAGTAAGGTATAAGGCTGTATTTCCCTTAGATCACAATAGTGCTTTTTTCTGCTGTAAGATTTCCACGTTTATCTAAAACAAACAGTATACTGCACCCAGCTCTTATCACTTGTCCCTATGAATACCTTGAAATAAGTACCAAGAAACAAAAAATAAATTATATTCGTTATTTCTTAACGACTTCTGCTCTGATTGGAGTAAATAATTAGAGGTGGGCCAGCCCAATGTAATAGGATTGGAGACCAAACCTTGCAGAGGTTATCTGAGGCATCAAAACGCACAACAGCCCCATTATTTATGTAAAATGTTTCTTCTGAAGTAGACATGCAAGCTATGTCTGAAAGATTCACTATTGAATAGGAAGGGGCCATTATTTGTGTATATCTATATTATGTATAAATAATAATAATAATAATTATATAATAATAATAATTATATAATAATAATAATAATAATAATAATAATAATTAACATCGGTAGTGAATAACGGCACTGATATGGTCTTAGTAGCCAAAAGCGACGTTGGTCATTACTGTCATCTATCATCATTAACATTAACTTTACTGAAGTAGTAAAACATATACAGTTCACTAATGGTGTTACCCTCCATCCATTTTTTGGTGACTTAAGCAGCTTGTCTTTAGTAGGAGAGAAGATGTTTTGCGCACAAATGTACATATTTAATTATTCTTGGAAAAATGATCTTAAGAGTAATAATTTGCTAAAAAAAATACGTAGTGATTTCTCAAATTATACGTTAAACACATAGTTTTGTAATATGCGTACGTAAAAATACACGTAATTCCTTTATAAATGATAAAAACTGTATCTGTTTATTGTACTTAAATTTTAAATGTTAAAATTTTTCTGAAATGTATTCTATTATCTCACTATTAAATTTAGATACCGTTCTGTGCAAGTCCACGAAACTATTTCCGTAACAAATGTGCTTTTTGCTTTTCTTGAGCACTGTAAATCAATGAAGCGACATCAAATCAAGTGTCGTAAAAGAAAATAGAGTTAAAATGATTTCTAATCCGCAAAAAATAAATACGATGCTATACATTGTGATGGTTCAATGCAATAGAACTAATTCCTATCAAAATTTTTATTTTTAGGGAATGTATTTATACAAAAAAACTTCGTAAGTAAGTAAAACGTTATGCTCATGTGCATCTTTTATATTCACGTGTCAAAGCATTTCTTTAGCATTAAACACAGTATGTCAGAATATTCAGGGTGTTTCTTTGACAACAATGATTGCACTAGTTCTACATTACACATATTAATGCTTATCACCCTACTTTATCTTAGTTGACTTTGCTACCATTTTCCATTTCAGAAATCCCTGCTGTTATTTTCGATGTTCTACTTGTTGGCATTGCTTTTGAGATAAAAGCCGGTAGGTGTGTTTACTTTGTTGACAGCCATATGGCAGCAATGATTGGGATCCTATTCGGTGACGTGTGCGTTAAGTAATCACGTGAAAATGTCAACTGATAGTGTCTGTTTCCTTGGGAAATTTTAATTTTTGCTTGTTTTATGTGCTAGGCATTTGAGGGAGAGGGAGGGATTTAGAGGAATGCTGGCCTTGGAATGATATCATTTTGTTAATATCTATATAGTATGCTAGATGTATTTATCGGAGGGGGACACCTCGCCACTGCGACCAGCTGATCTATTGTGGCTACATCCCGGGAGGCAGGGTGAAGTGAAGGAGCCTCAGGAGGTCGCAACTCCGTAGGCAGACAGGCCCATAGAGACGCGTAGAAGTCCCAATATTTCCAAGTTGAATTACACGCTCACCAGTAGAAGCAAAGAATCCGAGAAAGGCGACAAAGCGACTCTAGAGGGTGGGACAACGCACCCTTAGAGAAATATTTACAATGCGCAAGCAACTACGCCATCTGTCCGACATCGCCAACACCGCAGGACCCGAAGACACTCCTGAAACATGAAAGGGAGAGATGAAATGAAAGGAAATGTGGAAAAGGAGAAATCCTGATAGAATACGCCACCCCGGCATTCGCCTAGGCGACCAAAGGAATACCACGAAAAGCCTCATGGTCAGAGTGGGTGGCCACCGGGAATCGAACCCAAGACCTCCGGATTGCAGGCCACAGACATTGCGCCTGAGACTTTCCGCTCGGTATACCGATATGATATTGCAGTTTGATAAACACTGTGCGTGTCTTAGACACACATTTTAAATTTTTTTTATTTAGAGGACTACAAAAAGTGTTCCAGGTGAAATCTCGATATCGAATTTGCTACTTTCTATACTCATACTTGTAGTTGTGTTTATATTATGCATTCGCACAAACACCCCGTATGGTTACTTTGCAGTTTATATAATTTTTTTAAATACGAACCCTAATTTCAACTGTTTTTTATTAGAATCATGATCTACATGAGAACGCCGAGATGCATATCTCATTTATTTTCATCACGCTTCCATTCGGAGTTTTACAAATCGATCCCCAACATCAATACGTCAAATATTTCTTATTAAAGATACACTGTCAATTACGGAGGTTGTATTATCGCCCGGAGCCGAAATAATAACTCTATAGTTATTCGCTAGTCCAGTTTCTCTATCGTAGGACAGATAATATCGACAGGTGAAAGTTTAGTGCCGTTAATGCTGCCGAATTAGTGCACAACACCATCACGGCAACCGCAAAGTTCTAGCGCCTTGATGTATATGCTTTTAATTACTATTATTTAAAGGAAGCAAGTGAGCATCTCGAGCAGTATTTTGGCGCCGACGTTTTCGTAACGTTGCAGGCACTCGGGGAGTGATTCATTATCTTATGAAGGTTATGATGGTAATGCTGAATGTGTTTATCAGGGCTTGCGTGTGATGTTGATTTGTGTTTGTGTTGCAGGTTACGCGAGGAGAGGGGAGAGGCTGAGCGGGCGCTTGCTCTGGACCACAAAGTGAGAGACCTCAGCTCCCACAACGGTGAGTTTTATCGGCCACATTTCTCACTGCCCACACCCGATATAGATGGTGCCGATTCCCGGCTCGTGTTTCACACACACACTAACACGACTTTCGGTAAACCTTGCATCAGTTCTTAAGCATGTAATTTCAGGTTTTCTAATCCTTATTCACTTCATTCCTTTCTTTGGTTTGTTGAGAATTCGTCAGGGGACCCAAACATTTTCCTCATTTCTTTTTCATTGTTTTTAGTTCTGTGTATTTTTTGTTAGGCTGTGCCGATGGTTGCTCTGTGGATTGGTGCAGTAGTCAGTGCATGCATAATCGCCTTTCTATATTTTCCATTTTGTTGCTATTAATTTTGACCCGTGAGTGGAACCTTTGGGTTAAGGAAAACCACGAAAGAAAAAATTGATGCCGCGCTTTGCTGAATGTAAGCTACAGAGCCCACCACTTGAGCCATCTTGCTGCTCAGCCTTGTCCTACGCTTCGAGTGTCACTATCTTCCTTCTCATTTCCATGATCAATCATAGTTTTCCACCTAAGAGCATCTCCTACACTACAAACTCTGTCTCCTCTACCTTTCCCTCTTTTTCGGCTTTCCTCTTCGCCTTCATATCGCACCACTAAGCTGCTTCTGCCAAGAACTTATTTTCTATTCATCATTTTTAACTGCACAGCTTCTTCTCCTCCACATTTCTTTTTTTTAATCACTTCCTTCGCCCACTATTTCTGCTTCGTTACTTATCTTGTCTCTCCGCTTAACACTTTTATTCTTTTCCACTGCACGTTTCCAATCGTTTTTTCCTCACTTTGTCGCAGCGTTAAAGTTTTCACAGAATATTGTGCCACATTGCATGCAAATAACTTTGCTAATCTCTGTCTTAGTTCTTTCTTAAACGAATCGTTTACTGTGGAAAGACTCATCGTGTCAGTTTTGGCAGTTTTATTTGCGAAAAAATAATGCACTAGCTTCTACTTTGCAGAAATCCGTAGCGTATTTTGGAAAACTATGGGGTGTGAAATGGAAAGTATATCTTGTGTTCTCAAATTAAGAGCTTAAATGCATAATGAACAATGGAGCTGGAATAGAAAACTCTCATACCCAATCCAATAATTTCTTTCATATTTCACCCTCCCAAAAACCATTAAAAATTAAGAATAATGGACAGCAATCATCAAATAAAGCCTGTTAGAGTGCAACAAGTTTAGTCGATTTCTCCGATCTAGATTTTACACTACACTGATTTTGAGAACTACAGACAATGTAAAAAATATAATGGCTTACTCACCAATTAAACATCGAGAAGGTGCAAAATATGATATATGTGAAACAATTTCGTAAATAATTCAGTAACACTACGTCACAAGCAAATACAATAATCTGGTTTCCTATATTCTGTTTAGACTATGGAATTGATTAGAAATATTTTCACTTTTTCTACTACGTATAGTAAGTAGGGGAAGTATTGTATTCTACCCAAAAATTCGATACCGAAATTTAACCGGAAATATATGTTTTGAGACCCCCTGAATCTAAAAAATCTGATGTGTTACACTCACATGACTTTCTCTACTCTTGTACAATCTAATTTTACAAACGCCTATTCTCCATATGCTTCAAGTTAATCGAGAT
Source organism: Deroplatys truncata (assembly GCA_030765065.1). Classification (NCBI taxonomy): domain Eukaryota; kingdom Metazoa; phylum Arthropoda; class Insecta; order Mantodea; family Mantidae; genus Deroplatys; species Deroplatys truncata. The sequence continues at coordinate 101,622,535 of CM060980.1, forward strand.
ATTGAGATGTCAATCTTATTGGTAATTTTCTTATAGATGCAAGGGAAATATCGTAGCTTTTAAGCGATAGTCAAATATTTTAACGCTGGTTGCTATGTGGCGCATTCCATTCTCTTTGCATGTCCAGGACATAAAAAAATGAATAACGAATTTGAGAAAAAGTATAAGTATTGGAAAATTTAAGGAAATAACAAGCAATATCTCGCAAACGGTTCACTCAACAAAAGAAATGTATATGACATAAATTGTGTATTTTAACGCGATCTACATTTTTTGTGTAGTAAAATTTTGTCTATCTCTTATGGTTTACCAGTTATGCAAAAGTCGTTCACAATGAAGAATACTTTTGGAGACATTCCCAGAAAATTCGAGATATACATTTCATTTCTCATGACATTATCTTAAACATATGATATTTTCATCAAAATCGTTAGAGCCATTTTTGAGAAAATTAAAATTTTCGAAAAATGTTCCATGTAAAGGGTAGTCTGGGGTAGGGGTATTTTCTTGAAAACCTTCGTGTCGCATCTCTGGAAGATACTGAACCTAAATACCAAGTTTAGTGTTTATCCGACTGTTCGTTTTTGAGTTATGCTGTTCACAGACACACAGACACACAGACACACACACACACACACACACAGACACACACACGGACATGTTTCCAAAAATGCTTTTTTTGGATTCAGGAGGTCTCAAAACATGTTTTTCCGGTGAAATCTCGGTATCGAATTTTTGGGTGGAATGCAATACTTCCCCTACTTACTATACGTAGTAGAGAAAGTAAAAAAGAATATTTGGAAACATGTCCGTGTGTGTGTGTCTGTGAACAGCATAACTCAGAAACGAACAGTCGGATAAACACCAAACCTGGTATTTCGGTTCAGTATCTTCCAGTGATGTAACCCGAGGGTTTTAAAGAAAATCCACCCACCCCAGATTACCCTTTACATGGAACATTTTTCGAAAATTTTAATTTTCTCAAAAATGACTCTAACGATATTGATTAAAATATCATATGTTTAAGATATTTTCATGACAAATAAAATGTATATCTTGAATTTTCTGGGAATGTCTCCAAAAGTATTCTTCATTGTGAACGACTTTTGCATAACTGGTAAACCATAAGGGATAGACAAAATTTTACTACACAAAAAATGTAGATCGCGTTAAAATGCACAATTTATGTCATATACATTTTTTTTGTTGAGTGAACCATTTTGTGATATTGCTTGTTATTCCCTTAAATTTTTCAAAACTTATTTTTTCAAATGGGAATTCGTTATTCATTTTTTTTTGGATATGCAAAGAGCATTAATTTGTGGCAAAGACAATGGTGCTGCACCTAGCAACCAGCTATTAAGAGATATGTCTATGCTTAAAGGCTACTGTATTTCTATATTGCCCTTGCAAATACAAAACAAGGGGAACGTAGTACGCCTTAAGCGATAGTCAAATATTTTTAGAACTGGTCGCTATGTGTAAAATGTAATTCTCTTTGCATGTCAAAATATCGTTTCTGTAAATGTTTATCTCGATTAATATGAAATAGTTGGAGAATAAGAGTTTATAAAAATAGTTTGTACAAGAGTAGAGAAAGTCATGTGAATGTAACACATCAGATTTTGTTTATGTCTCGGACATACAAAGAGAATGGAATGCGCCACATAGCAACCAGCTCTTAGAATGTTTGACTATAACTTAAAGCCTAGCAATTCCCCTTGCATGTACAAGAAAATTAGCAATAAGATTAACATCTCGATTAACATGAAGCATATTGAAAATAAGCGTTTGTAAAAATAGTTTGTACAAGAGTAGAGAAAGTCATGTGAGTGAACACATCAGATTTTTTACTTTTTCTATCACGTACACAGTAGGTAGAAAGCTATTGCATACCACCCAAAAACTTGATATCGAGATTTCACTGGAAATACATGTTTTACGTCCCCTGAATAAAAAGAAACATTTTTAAAAAGATCCGGGTGTGTGTGTGTGTGTGTGTGTGTGTGTGTGTGTGTGTCTGAGAACAGCATAACTAAAAAAGGAAAGTGGGGTAAATACCAGTCTTGGTGTTTAGGTTCAGCACCTTCAAAGATGCGACACAAACTTTCAAAAAACTTTCCTCACCCCAAACTATCCTTGATATGGAAATATGTTCGAAATTTTTTATTTTTTTAAAATAACTGTGAAGATTTTGGTTAATATGCCATATATTAAAGATGTTTAAATGAAAAATAAAATGTATGCCTTTAATTTTCTGGGAACAGCCTTTGAAGTCCTCTTCTTTCGGAAGGAATTTTGTATTATTTTTGTATAACCAGTGAACGTTAAGGATAGACAAAAACGCACTATTGAAGCGATCTCTATAAAACACAATTTATTTCAAATAGCTTCTTTGAGGCAAAAGCCATTTCCGAGATATACGTTATTGATGGTTCGAACTTTTCATTACTTGTTGATTCTTTAAAGTACTTTGAAGATTCAGTTGGAATTTTCAGTATGGAATTTTAAGGCAGCATATAGCCTCCAGTTCTTAAACATTTGACTATCGCTGTTGTCTTTGTATCTATAACCAAATGTGCAATGTAACTATTTCTGCAAAGGTTTATTTGGAATAAGATTATGTAGAGAGACAAATAACTTTAGTAAGAATGATTTATATATAAACTAATAAACGATAGAGAAAGTCATGTGAATGTAACGCATCAGATTTTTTAATAAAATAAAAAAGGCAGTTGTGTTCGTACACAACTTGTAAAAATTCAAAACGTTTTCAATGTTTGCTGTAGGTTCTTCGAATGGCCATAGCCCAGTGCTAAACCTGAGCAAGAGCGGAGGAGGTTCAGGTGGAGAGCACTCGGGTAGTGAAGCCGGACACACGGGTCCCGAGGATGACGAAGACGATGAGAATGTCAGTGATGTTGACGAAGAAGACGAAAAGGACCAAGGTAGGCACGTTCTACTTAACAGAGTATGTCAATAAAAAATTGTCTTGTATTGTTCAAGAGAAAGTTCATAAGGGTTACATAAAATTATATTAGGTTTTTGCTATATAAAGGTATAAGTATACATTTAGAAAGGTAGAATTAGACTGAAGAATTAAATGCCATAGCGGGATTTGTACCTGCCTTTGCTCTAACGCATTGAGATATCATTGCAACATGCCGACACGGCGTTAAATGACTCGCAAGTTTTGCGGAATTTAATGTCGTATCGGCATGTTGCCATGGCAGCTAAGCTGGATAGAGCAACAGCACGGAAAGCTGAACATTCGTGGTTCAAATGCCTGCAATTGTTTAGTCTGATTCTACCTTTCCAACCTTACCCTACACACGGTATGTGAAAAAGAACAATTAAATTTTAAGTATCTCGTTTTCTGTTAAAATTCATTAAAAATCATTTTTATCATCTAGTATATAACAGTAGAACAGATGAAGAAATAAAACCAGTATACAAAGTACTTTTATCGTTGGTACATAAGATTAGCAAGTCATAAACATTTTTATAGTAAAAACATTTTGTGAACAGAATCAGAATTGAACAATTCAGCGTCGCGGTTCTTAACATTCCTTAATGGCACTATTCCTGGAGTAATGAAGTTTTTTTTATTTATGGACGATCTTTAATTGGTATGGTTCTTGGCGTCCCATTCTTTATTGTGCGTGAAAGACCGGAAATTTTGCTCAGAGGCCTCTTTATCAGGTTCGAGGTTCTTTTACGTGCCGTAATTCTACGACACGGGACCACCAGCTTTGCTTCGCTTACGAAGGAAGCCATGCTAAGGATTTTTGCGCCCGAATCAGAGAACACTAAGGCTGTGAGATTTCTTACCTTAAAGGCTACTTGCATCGTTGCAGCTACGTTTTCAGAATGTATTAATTATGGAATCACTGTTAATCCGTTCTTCGAAAATAATTCTTTTACGTGGCCAGAAGAAGCTCCGAAATTAACAAGTACTTACAGTATTGCAAGTGGTCTTTAGAGATGATAATATCTCGTATTGCTTTAGGTTTGTGCTCAGGTTTAGAGAATCGTACTGAAAGCCAACATCTGTGCTTTCAAGCCCGGGAGTGTCACTGAAATTTTTAAATGTGATTATACTTTGCAAACTTAGATTTCACTTTCGTACCAGTGATGTATTTATACAGAGCCACTTGATATTAATTATTGACATAGGTTGTTTTCAACAGGTGTTTTTAGAGAGTAAGCATTAATGCTATTTATGGAATTCTTTTGACAAAATGATCCTAGCAAATAGCACTCATATTTTCATCTATCAATAACATCAAACCACTCTTGATATTACTATAGATAAAGATTTATTTACCATCACTAATTGGGTGCCTTTTCGGGTCTGTCTATGGGAGCATAAAGAAAAGAAACAGGTTTTATTCCGAAACTGCCCGAAGCTATTTTCGGTAGCAAAGTTAAGCGCGGGGGATCAAACAAGCGACTAATTTCGTGATTCTCGCAAATAATTCATCTATTACGACCTACATGACAATTTTAATTAAACTTCAGAGGGCCAGAAACTGGAATCGCAATACAATCCGCCTATCTTTGCATTTATTTCAGCACTTGTTAGTTCGGTACACATACCAAAACAGCTTTGTGAGTGTGTGTGTGTGTGTGTGTGTGTGTGTGTGTGTGTGTGTGTGTGTGTGTGTTGTATGAAATTTCGAGTCAGAGGCTGAATTTATAACCTCGTTTATAAAGCAATGATGCTCTTCCCGCAAGGAACACGAAGAACGAAGAAAACTGCTTATTGAAATGATTACCTTCGTGCCGCGAACTAATAAAATACCAGCAATAAGACAAGACACCTAGATTACATTATGATGCTAGATCGTACGTCATTTATTTCGCCTGACCAATTCGTACTACAAACCGAAGCTACATGTTCGAGGGACGTATCATTCAGGAGATTTATGGGATGACGCGGTAATCCTCTGCTTCAATTCCTTATTATAATAATAATAAAAAAACTTCTTTTGGTTGTTTCTTCACCTTGGAACCGTGTGAAGCTTTTGGACCCACAACTGTTGCATAGGTTTGTATTAGTGATGGTTAGTTCGTAAATGAGTCGTTCAAAATCATGTCTTCCCTCCTGTGAACTTAATAAGCCGGTGATTTTTAATCAATGGTATATCCAACACGCGACTTCTCATTTGGGTTACCAAGTTACAGTACATTAACAGTGCAATCTATAATTAAGGGATATCACATTCAAAGTATTCATACGACAAGTAACGGTACAAGCAAACGAAAGTGCATTTAACATTAATGAGGTAAATTGGTGTGTATTAATAAGATTAAGAATGCTTATAATTAGTGATTAGTTTAACATTTGCATTATATGCACATCAAAGCAAGAACTTTCAATTAAAAAAGAATGAATTTCTTCATCCATTAAAATTGTTACTGAGGTTCGTTCAAATGAAGTAGTTTTTTTCATGAAGTATTCAGTCCTGATTAAACGATGAAATTTTCATACACTGTAGCACACTCATCTGTACTAAGAGTAGAGGTTTAAACACGAGTCATTCATACTAGAAATTGAAGACGAAAGCACTTATTATAGTCTTATGGATGTCTATAGTCCACTGTGTGTAATAGGCATATAACACTCAGTGGAATATAGCATATTATGCAACGAGACTATAATGGTAGTAATTAACACGCGAGTATTATCATACGAGCGTTTTAATCACCATTATAGTCTAGTTTCATACGACTGTTTATGCTCGACCACGTATCTAAATTAAAGGTTTGATAAGTATTCGTTTCTGGTTTGAGTGTTATGTTACAATCGTTATTCCTTTATCTATGGTTACAATACACTGACCTTGTAACACCTGTGTCAAACAAAGTTGCTAGCGTTGTGAGACATACTACGCAGAATAATCGATACTTGCGCTTTCACAATGTTACGTGGCCACTTCTGATTGGTCGAATACCAATACTTTAAAGAACAGGTGTACTTTAATGGGGCCCATTAAAGTACTGCTACAAGTCGTATAAATACTACATTTTGGCATGGTCGAGCACAAATATTTTTATAGCACTGCATTAGTACTACTCTCGTTTCTTGCGAAGGAAATTATATATGTACATTAACGGACACCTTATATACAGTAATGTAATACGTATCATTTGAGTGACTCGGAAATGGGTTCCTCCAATGAATTCAACTGTTTCCAATCCAAACAGTAATCAGTGATATTATCAACTCCTATGCTGTTTCCTGAGCATAAGGAATTAATATTACAAATTATAAGAACTTTACAATCAGTACCAAATTACACCAAAGAAATAATAATAATAATAATAATAATAATAATAATAATAATAATGTTGAATAAAGTATAAGTTTATTAATAAAATTGTTGTTACACTTATTCTATTGATTTATTTTTGCCACAGCCTTCCATATATTATAGCATTTATTATTGTGTAAGTTTCATATTGTCAGTACTAATGCTAGGAAGGTCAAACAACAACAGACTAGAGCTCATCATTGCGCATGTTCAAATGTATACTGCTATTTTTACAGAAAATTCAGCTGGATACTTAGTAACCTAATGCTCAGTGCTGTCTAAAATTATTGTATGACAAAATATGTTAAAAGTTGTTTTATTTTGCAACTCGTAATATAAAAGTGCACTTTTAACACTTGCATATAAATAACTATTCCTCTATGTTATGGAATTAGATCATAGCTCTGTTTCCAAACAATAAAAAATCTTGCCAATTACTTAAAGCTCGTCCAGCAACTTCCCTTTGCTTCAAAGTAGTTGTTTTTATACTGGGTATATTTCATATGTATTATTCTTTGAGTTAAATTGAAAATAAAGTTGTGTAGGGATGCGGCAAGCCATACTCTGTTTAATTTTAACGCGTATATCTTAATTTTGTCAGAAGATAAAGTAAACTAAAATAATAAAATTATTCACGTATTCTACATTTCTGTTGTTTATTATTTTTGTACATCCCATACAATGTTTCTCTTGGTTTGTCACAGTTTTTGCCTTTTCAGTCAACATTTTTAAGTTTATTTTCCGTAATTTATTGATGACTCTTTGGAGATCATATACAGATTCACTAATAAAGACTGATTGTGTGCGAATAGAATCAAATTTAGCTTAATCCGATTAACTATAAAATTCTTAATAAAAGTTTCTTGCCACCACCTAGCGACATCAATGTAAGTATTGAACAATGCAGAGGAATAAAGACAGCTGAATTAACCCCTTGGATTATTTGAATGGTTTTGCTTCACCTCCCGTAATATTTAAATGCGTCTTCCAGACGACATAGGCAAATGTATCCATACAGATCACTAGTTCTGTGTGCACTTCGTCCTAAAGACTTTGTACACCGCCTCATTGGGAGAGAATGAAAGACTGAAGTAGAATCAAAGAGACGTATGCAACGTGTGAAGTTGGGTGGAAAGGAAGTGAAATTGCGACGGAATAATGTGCTATAAATTACTTCAGCATTTAATAAAATACGAGAACTTCGAAAGATGAACGAATTATGTCATTTCAACCCATCATTATTGTCCATGACTAGTCTGTTTTAAATGCAATTATGGATGTGATCTAGGCATTTTTGGTAAGCATAAAAAATAAGGTTCAGTCGCTTAGTTGCTCTAGTGTGCAAAATTTATATGATCCATAATATATATCTCGCGCAATATGAAAATAAAGCCAAAAATATTGAAGTGCCATTAGCATGTAAGGCTTGTATATATCCTTATTTAGAATGAATGATTAGTTGAAACCAAATTAGAGGTATAAAATATGAAAAATAGAATTACCTTTACTCATACATTAAATAATTTTTTATTGAAAATATATAATCGGGCAGGTTTAATTTAATCGTAGAGCTAGTATGAACCTTAAAATAAACAGTCACTATGCCTTTGGCAAGCTACACTCATTTAGTACCAATTCATTAACATGAGGGTTAGTTTACATTTCTCAGAGGTGAAGTGTTCCTTTTGAACCACTTATGCGTGAACTACCTATCCCTAGAAGACATGAACTACCATAGAGACAGGAATAGCTCGACCACTGTTTGTTTTACGAGTACACTCTTACGTCACACAGATGCTCGGATGCCACGAAGCACGAAATTTTCTGTCCATAAACAAAGACATTATTTAAGTAAATATCTATTATGTTGCAGCTTCAAGGGTGTATAGTGTATTTTAAGGTTTAAGATCCGTTATGATGTCATAAATATAGCTATATCTCTGATTTTCTCCAACCAGCGGAGCTGAGTGATGCCCCCGAGATCGGCGGCCTCAACAGTGCTCCGGGCAGCGACTCTCAGCATGCCATCAACTACTCCACCTTGGCCTCAGCGGCGGGAGCTGTGGCGCCAAGCGTCGGTGTTGGCGTCGGTGTGGATCCCAGCAGCATCTCCTCCACGGAAACCTTGCTTCGGAACATCCAAGGGCTACTCAAAGTGGCTGCTGATAACGCGAGGCAGCAGGAGCGTCAGATCAACTACGAGAAGAGTGAGTAGATGACGTTTATTCTTCAAGTACAACAGGTGTGGCGAAAATACCCTTGTTGCCCCAGTCACCGCAACATACAATATATAACAACATATAAAATAAAATGAAAATCAGGCTAAAACTGAAGTGGCGGAGTAAGATCAAATCGCGGGACAGTTTTCGCCACCCCTGTAGTACAGTAAAGTGAGCGCGTATTACTACTCTTTTGCTTCATATTAATTTCCAATACATGAATTTCAGAAAGCGTTTGTGATTAAAGCATATCGTGTTAAAATGGTTGAAAATATTCCAAACCAAAACTGTTCCCATAAATTTCACTTTAAATATGACATACTAGTTTGAACTACAGTTAAATTTAATATTCTATAGACAGTCATAACCATTCTATTATTAGTTTAAGAAATCAGCAATTTGGAAGGTTTCTTAATTTAATTATGGCACCGAAACTTTACACGATATTTCATATACATTCGAGTTAAAACGTGTGTATCATCTTAGTGCTTACTTGTAGCCTCATTGCTAATATTCGAACTCCCGTTAAGTTTTCAGTAAAAAGAGAAACATATTTATTATTAGATAATCATTGGTGTTTGGTTTACTTGCTTTTCCTTTTTGTGCTCCGTAACATTTACAGTTAACATTTACGCTATCTTGATCATTTGCATTACTGAATATTTATACACTGTTGCTTAGTTTTTTGCTTAGTTTCATTTAATTTTACATACTTTGATATGTTTGAACTCTGCGATAGATGGTGAATTCTCATCGTGAAATCAGTAATGCATACAACGCACCCTTTAATATACCAACCTCTATATCTTTCCCTAAAAGAGTAATTAAAATTTTAAAGAAGTTTATTTAAGAAATTAAAACATGTTTATATACGTTTTGTATTTTTTAAGCTGGTTTGAGCTGCTATGATGAAAGTAAAAATCACCATAATGTCATTTGGTATTAATCCTAGCTGTAAAGTGTTTTTGAAATGTAGTACACGGCACGTATGAAAGCAGTAGGTTATTTCTGTGGGTATAAGAATACTTGGAGCTATAATTTAAATGAAGTCTTATAATTTCCTTTTTATCTCTGCGCTGGTAGAAAAGTTAGATTTTGAATTATCACCATTCTATTTCAACAATATGACCTCCAGCTGAACTTGCGTTGTGGGGTTATCTTAAAGAACATGCTTCTAGTAGCCTTATGGCATTTTCAAGACAATTTTCACCTTGAAGACATTCTGGAATATTCTGGTATATTCTGGAAATAGTAGTATTTTTGGAAAGGAAGACACCACACATTCCCAACTTTTTAAAAGCCATTTTTACTTTCTCTACTACGTATAGGAAGTATTGTATTCCACCCAAAAATTCGATACCAAGATTTCACCGGAAATATATGTTTTGAGGTCCCCTGAATCCAAAAAAAAGCATTTTTGGACAGATGTCCGTGTGTGTGTGTCTGTGTGTCTGTCTGTGAACAGCATAACTCAGAAACGAACAGTCGGATAAACACTAAACTTGGTATTTAGGTTTGGTATCTTCCAGAGATGCGACACGAAGGCTTTTAAGAAAATCCCCCCATCCAAGATTACCCTTTACATGGAACATTTTTCAAAAATTTTAATTTTCTCAGGAATGGCTTTAACGATTTTGATTAAAATATCATATATTTAAGATACTTTCATGACAAATAAAATGTTTATCTTGAATTTCCTGGGAATTCTCCAAAAAGTATTCTTCATTGTGAACGACTTTTGCATAACTGGTAAACCATAAGAGATAGACAAAATTTTACTACACAAAAGATGTAGATTGCGTTAAAATACACAATTTATGTCATATACATTTTTTTGTTGAGTGAACCATTTTCGAGATATTGCTTGTTACTTCCTTAAATTTTCCAATACTTATACTTTTCCTCAAATGGGAATTCGTTATTCATTTTTTTTTTGTCCTGGACATGCAAAGAGAATGGAATGCGCAACATAGCAACCAGCTCTTAAAACATTTGACTATCGCTTAAAGCCTACCATATTCCCCTTGCACCTACAAGAAAATTAGCAATAAGATTAACATCTCGATTAACATGAAACATATGGAGAATAAGCGTTTGTAAAAATAGTTTGTACAAGAGTAGAGAAAGTCATGTGAGTGTAACACATCAGATTGTTTAAAAGTAGAATTCGTGTGACCTCAAAAGGAGTTTACTTTAGTTGAGATTAAATTTACTTAGGTATAACTGCACATATAAGGTTTATAAGTACGCTTATATTCCTGAGGTTTTAGAAATATTATGGGAACTCGGTACAAATATATAAATATCTGGCATAAGTTAAACAGGGAACAAGAAGCTTAGAGAATAAATATGTTCGGATGCATAAGATTTTTTACATTAATTAAACGGCAGATTTTAGACTCTCTAGAGTCATATATGAAAAGGTGGTTTCCAAACATCACCTTTAAAGATATCCCCGACTTGAGAGAGGGAGAGGGAGAAAGAGAGAGAATAAGTCAATATTGAAAACATGATAAATACCAATCTTGGTATGTGAGTCCAACATCTTTCTAGGATAATAGGCAAGGATTTTTTTTCTTGCCCTAAACAACCCCTTAAATATAAAAGGAACATTTAATTTTCCAAAAACATTTCAAATAATAGTGATTAAAATGTTATGTCTTTGAGATATTGACATGACAAATAAAATGTGCATGTTAAATAATTTGTCAATAGAGACCCCTTCATTCTTATTACATCTCACAGCCGTAAGAAATACCTCAAAAATGCCTACAAAAATATGTAGAGCTGATTAAAATTTACACACTTTGTGACAAATAGCAGTAACCTTGTCAGTTTTCGAGATATTCCTTCTATCCGTATGTCTCGGGATGTTGAAGCGGGTCATTTGATGGAATACTGTGTAAATGTGCGTCTTTCCTTTTACTTTCTCTACTATATATAGCAGGTAGAGAAGGTAGCACATTCCACCCAAAAGTGATACCGAGATTTCACGGAAAATACTTACTTTGAGGTTCCTTGAATAATAATAATAATAATAATAATAATTAATAAAAAGCATTTTTAAAAAAGTTCGACCCGCGCGCGTGTGTGTCTGTCTCTGTGTGTGTGTGTGTGTGTGTGTGTGTGTGTGTGTGTGTGTGTATCTGAACAGCTTAACTCAGAAATGAAAAGTCGGATAAATATCTAGCTTGGTATTTAGGTTCAGGTTCCAAAGATACAACACGAAGATTTTCAAGAAACTCCCCCTACTCCAAACTACCTTTTACGTGGAACATTTTTCGAAATTTGTTATTTTATGAAAGGTGGCACTAATGATTTTGGTTTCAATGCCATATTAAAAATATAGTTACATGACAAATGAAATGTACATCTTGAATGTTCTGGGAATAGGTTTTGAGCCTCTTCATCCGGAGGGAATTTTGTATAATCTTGTATAGCTGGTAAACGTTAAGCGATAGACGAAAACGTACTACACAACAAAATGCAGATCTGTTTAAAACACAAATTCATTTCAAATGACCTTCATTGTGCCATCAGCCATTTTCAAGATATTCGTTATTAAGGTTTGAATTGTTCAATAGCATTTTAAAGCCTCGCTTTTCAGTTGTTTCTCGCGATTGCACGGAAAGAGTATGGCATTTTAGGGCTGGTATAGCGTCCAGTTCTAAAACAAATGACTGTCGCTATTTCTTTGTATCAATAACGGAATGTGTAATGCAGCTATTTCCGGAAAGATTTATCTCGATTAAAATGAACTATGTAGATGGGAAAATAAACTTGCGTTAGAGTAATTTATATATCCACTAATAAACGATAGAGGATCGAGAAATCATGTGAATGTAACATCAGATTCCTTTCATTTTGTTCACTTTATTATATAAATATCTGAATTGTATCTGCTTGTGACTAAGCCCATATCTGAAATAATTTCTGGTAAAAAATTTATGGGGAATAAAGTAACATGGATGGAAGAATAACTTTTTGTACGATACACAGATGTTTTAATGTATTTACAAAAGTTAAAATTTTAAGCACCTAAATACTAACAGAAGTATTTAAGACATATGGCACAGGCATTTTGTATCGGCTTTATACGCTCTTAGCAGAGAAAAATAATCACGGTATTATAATGACCTTTTCTTACATAGTTAAGACTTGTACATTGCTTCTAAAACCGTACGTTATATGCATTAACTTGAGAAGAATCGATGCTTCGATAAGATTACGTATTCGTGAAACAAAACCAAACTAACATTATTTCTACGTGTAACATCTTTTTAATTAGGTAAAAGCGACGCTAAAGATTCCAGCTCCCTCCAAGGAAAGTAAAGTGAATCAGTTAAACGTTTTCCTTTTTCCTTCGATACTTATTTACGAAGGCAACTTTCCATTCTTGTTGCAGCTATAAAAATTGCTAAGAAAGAAGACGTTTTTACAGTGCTGTATAAGTCAGTCACCATAATTTTACTGCGAATGCCTATCTTTAACGAATACGATCTCCGGAAAGAAAAGTACAAAGTGGAGATTGTGGTCCGGCTTTTAGTTGTTAATGATGTCATTCCGCAGCCTTGAACCGAACAATAAAATCATGATTCACAGCAAACACAATGGAAGAAACGGCTGTGCTGTTCCTTCTTGCGCTAATTAGCGGTGAATTTAATCTAGAGGTTTGCTTTAGTGCTGCTGGTGCTTGTATTTATACATACACGAGGGCTCAGAGGCAGCAAGCATGTGATTGTAGTGTAACTTCAGCTCCGCAAATGCTTTTAGCTCTAGAATATTTCCAGACGCACCATCTTAGAGCTTTGTTTGAAACTGCAATCTCTTTTGAAATAATGCATTTATTGAATATCCCATGCACATGCTTGTGTTGTTTACATTTGTCACTCTGTGATATGAGTGATACCAACATTCAGTAGAGTTTATAGACTTATTTTAGTTTTAAACGAAATAAGAAACACCTGTGTGGAGCACACGACATTTTATTTTGTAAATGGCCGAATCCAAACCATAGCCTTATCTAAACTAAGTATCATAAATTGGGCTAAAGTCTTAAACAGATCAAATCATTCCAGAACGTACAGATCTCGCCAAGATGCGAATAATAAATAAATCGAAACATCAATAACCACAATGAAGATAGTGCTCCGCGAATATATGAACTATTACATTTCTAAAATACTATTTGTAATTGTTATTGGTACCAAGCAGTACTGCAGTATACATTTAAAGTCATAAGATTAAAACAATAATCCGCTTAATATTTAGCAACATTTTGGTATCTCAAAAATACGATTAAAATAAATTGTGCTTACATTGCGTTACTGTCCGATACTTTTCGACTTGAACACTGTTCGTTTCACCAAAACTTGGTAAAATCTTGCCCTTGCCCTTCCTCACCCCACAACCATAAAGTAGCAGGGAATCTCTGGAGTAAATATTTCTACCTTTTGCCGCTTAAAAGAGTAATGCTGCTCTCCTCCTGTCTTCCTACATTTTATCAACTTTTCGAAAAACCCGAAAACTGACAACGCTGGTTCTCCAAGAACCAATTCGCTCTTTGTTTGTCCTTACCTGAATGAGGTTGCGTGTCAGATTTATGACCTCTTTTTCGGCAGGAGGAAGTAAGTATACATGTTCGTCGGCAAGACGTGGACGGCAGGGACACTCTGGGCATTCGAACTCCCTGAAAGAACAAAGTAAAGAGAGCGGCAGAGATGGTATTATTTTGTTCAGGAACAATTGACTTAATTCTGCAACAGAATTGTTATAAACTATAGATCTCTGTTACAAAAATTAGAAAATTGTGTCACGAAATCAAGGTTGAATTAAATTATTCTTTGTGCTAAGCGAAGTTATGTAACAGGATTTTTAAAGCAGTGCGTGAGAATATAAATTTGTCAGTATTTAACTAGATTTCAATACCGGTTTTCCCTTATGTCTATTTAAACTCGACAGACATACAGATATTGCTTATTTATTTTCAAGGATATAAGTTATTCTCTAGAGAGGTTCTAACGGTAAAATTTCAAAGACGACTTTCCCAAATCTGTTCTCTAATAAAATTATGTGATAATTATAGACACACCAGGAAACTCGACTCACGTGTAGTTAGCTAACTAACATTCCAAGGCGCGAAGTATACGACTTTTGTATACATCTCTGTATGTTTTCACCAGTCTTTATAGACTGTGGAATTCACTCGCAACCATAGTAACATACCATCGTTCCTAGTTAGTACAGTTTGCAAGATATATCCCGAGGTTAGGTTGTGTCACTGTGAGTTAAGAATCTGCAAAAGTCTCCTGATGCATCTTGGTATGCGATAAAAGCGAACAGGGTAATGAGATAAGTAACCAACCACTGTTGCGAAGAATCGTGGTCGTTAGAGAGACTTGATGGTGGTCCTCGTGTGTGGCGGCTGGTCTTCCTCCACGGCGGCGTCGTCGTATCGTCCACTAGGCACTATTTATTGCTCTGACACTGCAGTTTGTTATTCCCAGATACCCAAATCTGCTGCATATCTACTTAATTTCCATGTCGTATGTATTAAATTTTGTGATAAGCATTACTTATCGTGTAAACTGAATGTTTAATAACTTTTAGGTTATTAGCTTTGCAGTGAAAACACTCTTAGTTTAGGGTCAGGCTTTGACGGGAATGCTTTAAAATAAACAAACGTACTGATTCAATTGTGGTCAAATGCTTTCAAGGTCAAACCCATCTAGAGGGTGTCGGGTATAAATACATAACCCGTAGTCCCTACTTAGAAATGGAAAGCTATTCATAGCTTCTTTTGGGATTATTTCTCATAGACATTGAGAATAAACAGTAGAATTTCTCACTATTTGCCCATTCAAATCATTGTTTTTGGTGTTTTTTTCAAAACAAATTGTTCAAGTTCTTTTTAACCAATTGCTAGGTTTCTTACCATGCGTTTTTAAATTACATTTCGTTTTGTTCTACACTGTCATTAAATGCTGCTTAAAAAAACCATTAGAGCATTATATAGCCTTTTCTGAAAATCACAAATTCTTCCTCATTTTTCGGCTTATTCTCAAGATGCGAAATTGCCGTTTTCTGTACCAAATTTTCATGAAAAAAGAACGCATGTACCCCTATAGTGTTCTTGACCCCTTTACATTTCCCTATGTAAAAGGGAAATAAACCATGCTACAGACGAAAGCCAATGTATTTTCACTGAAAGTATCGTGAACAGTCCGGATGAATCTGGAACAATTAGTTACTTATATAGTTTACATTTATCACCTTTGTTGCCTTTTTCCTACTCCTTACTATAGCTTTAGTCAAGAAATTGCTTACAGAAATTTGGGCCTTTATCTGCTCGAGTGTTAGGCGGAATTTAAAATACTTGACAAGGCTGTAATCTAGTTTTCCTAATCATAAACATTTCATAAGCGCATTTATATATAAATATTTATAGCTGTTATTTCATTTTTATAAGCTTATTTCTGAAATAATAAAAATAAATATAACCTGATCTGCAGTTTTTGATCTTTCCTTATATTCATATAAAAAAAGAAACGAGTGTATAAAAATACTGTATAAACGCGATAACGCAAGTCAGCCAAACAGCCCATTGCGGACGAAGGTCAACCGCACGATCGCTGCAATTTTTGCCCCTCTTTACACAGGCATCACGGGCAGAGTTCAACATTGAGGATGGCAGGCCTGTAATCAGCCTGCACTGTCATCCGGCCGCTTCTAGACCAACAGTCGCTAATTTTCACGCAATTCAATCCTCAATCAACTCCCAGGCACTTTATGAGGCTGAGTGCAAATCTGCAAAAAAGTTAGCATTAGAAAAACTGGAATCCATTTCACTGTTCTGCAGAAATAAAAAATGTACCGCTTTGTCAAGAGGATTGTGTGTTCCCTTGCTCTTCCTTCCCCTTCCCCTCCCTCTCTCTGTTCCAAATGGAAAAATTAAAGGTCATATTAAAGAAATTTTGGACGAGCTTTACAGTATTGGTGTAGAAAAATTACTAAATTACTTTAGAGAATCTAGTCCAAGCAGGCCATATTCCTAAAAGAAGCGGTGATTTTATCTGTCATGTTTAATGATCAATATTTTGTTTTCTTATTTTTTGTAGTGAGGTAAACATCTTCGGGCCCTTTCCACACCACCAGAAATACCAATTATACAAAGAAATTTGAATGAAAAATAATAGAATAAAATATTATAATCCAGAAAAATATGAATGACGATAATTCTTTAAAAAGATTTATATTCCTTAAAACATAATAATACAGTAAGACTAAATGATGATTCAAAACTTAAATAAAAACAATTTAATAATAATAATAATAATAATAATAATAATAATAATCAGATTAATCACATTACATATCCCTCCTCAATATTAGATGACGTATAGTTATTTAAATTTAAGAGAGAAATAAACGTAGACATGTGTATAAATTAAGGTATTACACAGTGACAAAATTACTTAATTTACATTTTTAAAACACAATTCTCTAAGTTTACGAAATTTAGAAAATGTCTCATATCAGTAGGCATAGAAAATTACTGCATAAAACTGAAACAACAATGACTAATTTTAGTATAATTTAATACACAAATTTAAAAGAGAAGAAAGGAGTCCGTAATAAAGTAATGCTTATACTAATAAACAACACTAATCCAATTAATGTTAATGTTTACAAGAAATTTTACTACAAATTTGCAAACCAGTAAAGATTTTAATTGTTTTTTATTTAACAAATTTTCAGTGCTGCAAATCTGGATTTTTTTTACATTTTATATAATTGTTAACTAAGATTTCTACTACGACTAAAGGCTACAATTGTAAGATTTAGGTTCAAACGAAAAATCCGATAGTTAATTTTTGTATGAATTTTATTTTAACATTAGTTCAGATGCGCTCTCGTATGTTAAGGCAAATGACTCAGACTATCCTAAAGGCATTTTAAAAGCAATCAGAAAGAGACAAATTCTCGGTCCCTGTCAACCACTTGCCTCAAATAGTCATAAAAGAACATTTTATCATCCTCTCATCACTCTTAATCCCCTTAAGCCCAAAGGCAATAACTATACCGGCAATCGCTTGACCGTACTCATGTTAAGAACCTTCAAGTGCCATTTTACCGCGGAAATATCACTCCAGTTAATAGAACATTAGTTTCGGTTTATGCTTGACAGACTCATGCAAAAACAAAAAGGAAACGTTTTACGAGACGAGATTGTTAGGGCAATCAAAAGGAAACGCTTGTGCTAACATGTGCAGCGATAAAAATGTAATGTGGAGATTAATCGTATGCCATAATATAGAACGTCTTTTCATTTATCCGTTTTACTCTTAGCGAAAGACAAACGATCACAAAGCTTTTCTTCTTATATATTCGGATATAACACGCAATGAAAGGATTTGTAAATATGATGTTGATTAATTGGAGAAATATAGAATCAGGTGACTGAAAAATTCAATGCCATAGCCGGGATTTGAACCACGGATCTCCCGGTTCAAATCCCGGCTATGGCATTGAATTTTTCAGTCACCTGATTCTACCTTTCCAACCCTGTCCAACACACGGCTTGTGTGAAAGAACAATTAATTAATTAGAGAAATAGTTGTAAAATACAGATTTAGTAACGGGTTACCAACGCTAATATTGTAACTTAGGTATTGCTTACAAATTGTATTAACAGAATATCTGAATTACTTGAAATCATTTTGTTTTATTCTTTTGATTTCCTAATAAAATGTCGACCGAGCGGGATGGCTCTCTGCCCGTATTCGGGAGGGAAAATAGATAGTAATGGCGAATGCTCTGTTGTACCGAATTGTATCCTAATGTCATCTGCCCGGCACGTGTAGAGGCAGAGGTACATTTGCTGTTCACATGCCTCTGTGGACACTTGTCGAAGCTGCCATCTGCACATCACAGAAGCAGAGGTACAGATGCTATGCACATGGCTATGTGGACGTGTAAAGAAGTAAAGTGGTACGGTACAGGAATGAGACTTAGAAGGCAAGTTGTCCGCCACACGTTGACCCACGAGGTATCTTCTAGCAGATCCGTCGCGATATGACTACGAGTTAAAGCGACGAAAGATAAATACGGGAAAAAAATATGTCGTTTTATTTCCCTTAACTAAATATATTCATTTAAATGTGTATCAATTGTTAGAAACAGTGTACGTAGAAATAAACTAATATTTTAATCACTTGTCATTTTAAATACTTAAAATAAGATTACAAGAAAGTTTTGATGCTTCACTACCTAAAATAAGAGAAGCAATTGAGTAACGTTGGGTATTCTACGAGAAAAAGGTAGGACTTATGCGAAGTTCAGTGACTGGCGCGCGAGAAGATGAGTTAGAGAAATTTTTTTTTATTTTACCTTTTTTTTTATTTCCATGAAAAGTCGAAATGCAGAAAACGTTTATTGTAGTGTGTCTGTTTTGGTTTTACTTTGCATATTATTATTATTATTATTATCGTTATTAACTATTCACTTTTGTTAATGGAAACAATGAACTACTTATCCAGCTTTGCATCACAATAGATAACCTCAAGTTGCTTATACATTTTTAAGTTATTTACCTCATCTATGTAAATATAAACATCTACGTAAGCATAGTTTGTGTCTATGAATTTTGAGCAGAACTTTAGCAGAACTCTTTCTCTCCCTCTGTGTGTATGTATGTATATATATATATATATATATATATATATAAGTGTGTGTAAGTGAATGTTTGCTTTCATTTATATACACCCCTAACAGAAAATGGCTAGAAATAGTTTTATGCAGGTCGTTAAAGAAATGATGAACGAATCGTATGAATTGTAGATGGAGGTTTAGTGAATATTTGATAGATAACCAAGTTTTGAAGGAATTATATTATGCAAATCTTGAAATGGACCTTTAGACGGCAACTTCTAGCCATGCAGTTACTCCAAAGTCTCTGCAACGCAAATAACGGTATTACTCATGCGTTTTCCTAGAGACAGGAGGTTGCCTTTGCTTTCAGATTTATGATAGGACTCCTTCCTAAGCTTTCTACGCACAATGGCGCTCTTACGCGGTTAAAACACCTGCGTGTCAATATATGTCTTGTATTTAGTTTTAATGGTCTGTGGGCAAATACAAAGCTGTTTAGTTGTCCTGAAATTAAAACTAAACCTTTTTATACTTTCGGCAACATCTTTGACATCAACAATAGCTCAGAATAGTACGAGTATTAATAGATTATGATTTAAAATCCGACGACATGATGAAAGAAATCGTAATTATGATAAAAATTAATTTTCATAGTCACACTTACTTAACATTCCAAGAAAATAATATTTCACAACTGAAAATCGAATCGTGTGTAAAATCATCTACGCGATGAACATTTGAAAGCTTAAAAAATTAGTTATTTATTTAACATTAACTTTCCTTGAAAGAAAAAGAAAACAGTGAGGTACTAAGAGTTATTACTTTCCAAATTTTACCATGTATTGAATTATTAAAGCCATAAAGAGAAAGCTGCATTTGATATCAAGAAAAGGCGATTTATATCTGTCCATCCCACTTCAAATTTGCAACGCACTGAACCAATACGGCATCATCGTAAATTGTCAAAAATGTAAGAAATAAGTTTAGGAGAAAATCAAGTTTTAAAATGTGCTATTTGCAACACCTGACCACGTCCATTCATATGCATTTAAATAACCAAAAGGAAAAACTGTAATTGGATCCTGCTATACGAAGATTTGTTATAGGAATTTTTAAAAATCCATCTTTTTCCCCCCAAAATTGTCGAAAATTCCGTGTAAAATCTTAATAATTTTACATGTATTTTAATATCTCTTTCTAGAGATATCAAAATGAAACAAAAGAAAATTTAAGGCTTATTATTGCATAGTGTTATTTTTAATAGTGGTTCTGTTTATCAATACAAACTTGTAAACAAAAAATGTTGCAGAGTTAACCCAATTTCGTATATAAGAAATGCGTGGAAAGAAACCAGGGATTGAAAACAAGAATATTGCTTGACTGCTCTTAATTTACGTGTAATATATTCATACTAGGTATCCTGTGATTTCAAATTCATTACCTTTAATTTATACTTTTTAGTCTAAGGATGAAAAATGTTTAAGAGTAGCAATTAAAACTTGTGTTCATTTATTACAGATATGTTACATGACAAGTTCACTGCGGAAAATCTCAGAACTACATTTTTCTCGTATGTTCGTTCCTGTTCGTTTAAATTTCAAGCAAAATATAACCTTTCTTGTAGATTTTACCGTTTGTTTATGAGCCTGTAGCACTTACATAAATTAGTGTGGTGCGTCTCGCATTTTGTTTGCGTTGTATCGTATGAATACTTGTACAAACGCATTTTTGGTGAAAAACTGTACAAAATTGTACAAAAATCATAAGTATATAGTATCCCATCCCTTGCGTGAGTGAAACCTAGGTAACCTTTGTGATCCTTGAACAATCGTTAAAAAGTAGCCAATCTTAATGGCTTCACACACGCGCTTCACTCGGGGGAAGATTCCTTACGCTATGGTTTCCAACCATTCTGCTGCCAACGCTGCCGTGTGTTTAGTATTTAATTACCAGCCCTGGGAGAACATAAATCCTTAAACAGTATCCAATATCGTATATTCTTCTTTTGCCTCTCCCACTTCTTCGGTGTACTTCATAGACTCTTCAAAACAAATGCCGCTTCAGAATTAGTGAACTATTGTTTTCGAATAGTACCAAACATTTGCTGGTAATTAATTATCAATTTTGTATAAGTAACTGATGTATTGCCAGTATGTATGTGTGTATTAAAGACTAGTTTCTACTATATCTTAATTACTCTGCCCCAAATGGTGTTTTATAATCGGATACGAAGTAAAAGTTCAACATACAGAGTTTCTCGTGAATGATGCGACTGGCAGCCCGCTCTCCCACAGCACTGCTATGCGCATCTGTTCGTGCTGCAGCGGCGGACGGCCCGCCATTTCTCTCTTAGATAACGCTAAATATATGAATGTGTTATGCTTATCTTTCGTTATAAAAGGAGTTCGAATTTCTGCAGCCAAAATATTGGAAAATGCACGTCGGAAAGCATCTCCTAATTCGTGAACGTATGGAAATCAGTTGCATAAAGTTTATTTTTAAGCACTCTCACAAATAATATTGTTTTCGTGAAAACCATTTCCCAGATACTCTTGCTAATTGTTTGAATGTTCCAAACTGTTATATTTTTTTGAAGTGTTAAGGCACCAATAATTTGTTTCTTGTGATGTCATGCAAAGAATGAAATTTCAAAGACAGCATACAGTGACTTGCTTTTTAAAGATTTGACTAATCGCTTCAGCTTCCTCTCTATGTGTAATAAAACCGTTTCTACATTCGATTAATATGAATTAGAAAGAAATATCCATAGGCTCTTCTAATAATGGTTTGTAGGAGTTTTGTAAATGCTCTTTTAACTGTTACTTATGGGTAATATTATACTTACAGAAAGGTATTTTTTACACACTGCATCACGCCCAAAGTTCGATACCGAGATTTCATCGAAATACGTATTTTGAGGCCTGCTGAATTCAAAAAAAGAAAAGGCATTTTAAGAAAAATATCCTTATGTGTGTGAGTGTGTCTGTGAACAGCATAACTCATAAACGGAAAGTCGGATAAATACCAAACTTGGTATTTAAGTTCAGTATCTTAAGATATGACACGAAGGTTTTCAAGAAAATTCCAATTTTTTATTTTCTCAAAAATAGCTCCTAGAATTTTGTTTAAAATATCGTATATTAAAGATATTTACATTAAAAATAAATATTTATCTTGAATTTTCTCTGAATAACGTGTAAAGTTTTCTTTATTCGAGGGAATTTTGTATAATCTTATATTACTGGTGTGGGTTAAGCAGTAGAGGAAAACGTACTACACAAAAAATAAAGATCTATTTAAAACACACAAGTTATTTCAAAATTTCTTTTTTGTGGGATAGGTCATTTCCTAGATATTCATTATTAATGGTTCGAATTTTGCAATACTTGGTCATTCTCTTCAAGTCCTGTCGATTTTCAGTTGTTTCGCGCGGTGTCACGGAAAAGTATAGAGTTTTAAGGCCAGCGTATACAGTTCAGTTCTCAAGCATGCCTATGGCTAATCGATATTCTCCTTGTAACTATAATGAAATGTGTAATGTAGCTATTTCTGCAGAGGTTTATCTCGATTAAAATGAAATAGATGGAAAACAGCTTTCGTAACGACAGCTTGTATGCCCACTGATAAACGACTGATCGTAGAGAAAGTCACGTGAATATAATATATCATATTTTTTAACATTAACTAAAGTGGGGTGTTTTAAAAGCTCTAAATTACAAGCTGTATTATTAATAACTGGTTTGAACGCAACAGGCCCCTGATTCAACACCTATGACGATGTTTTATCATTAAAAGCATATTTTCAGTGTATTCTTTTGCATTGCTGCCCCAGTTTTTGATACAAGAGTTGGAAAGAAACTGTAACACCTCTGGAAGTGTAGTTCACGAGGCAGAGGTTCCCTATCTGTGGAAATCTCCACACGGCATAATCACCGCGCGTGATGAACAATATTCGTGTTAATATACAGTGTCCGGAACAAACGTTTCCGCTCCGATACACAATAGAGGCTCCACCCGTGAAATTATTGATTTGGTGGCTAACGTCTTCTGGGCGAACAAAAATAAAGTAGAAGAAAACAACAGGTGCTTTATCAAAACGTGAAAGTTATTACACTGCAATAAATGGT
The DNA here is from genome assembly GCA_030765065.1 of Deroplatys truncata. Taxonomy (NCBI): domain Eukaryota; kingdom Metazoa; phylum Arthropoda; class Insecta; order Mantodea; family Mantidae; genus Deroplatys; species Deroplatys truncata. The sequence goes on from CM060980.1 coordinate 101,645,848, forward strand.
ATGCCATTATCCGGCCAGACTGGAATCTCGCTATATCGACTATTTATGGTCAGCGTGTACGTTGTGGCCGCAGAAGACAGGAGCTTTACTGTGTGCGAACATGTACAGGCACTTCATTGTGAAAGAGGGCAAACGCTCTCACTATAGCCCAATGAAGCAACCATAATGGATACTTTATTGCTAAATTTTTCGTTTTCTTCAAAAACGATAATCAGCCCAGCTATCCTTCGTATGGTTCAACACCCATCATTGTATGTGTCATTGTTTTATTAATTTACATATTTATACTTATTTACATTTAACAGTCTCCCTAAGTAAAACAAAATGGCATTCAAAGAAAACAAAACTATAAGATCAAAAATTGTTATAGAAAATAAAATTGCGGAACACGTGGTGCAATTTACTATTTAGAAGCAATTTACCCTATAAAATAATCTGATTTATTAAAAAGAATCTGAAGTGATACATTTACATAACTTTCTCTACATTCTAATGTTTACTACAGTTTTTTTATATCTACTACATTTTAATCCAAATATACCTTTGCAGAAACAACTACATTACACATTTCGCTATAGACACCAAGGGAACAGCGATAATCAAATATCTAAGAACTAAACGCTATGTCTAGGCCTTAAAATTTCGCACTGTTTCCATGCAATCGCGAGAAACAACTGAATTTTGACAGGGCTTTAAGAGAATGACCAAGAAATGAAAATTTAAATCTTAATAACAGAAATGGCTTATGCCACAAAAATACTTATTCGAAATAAATTCTGTGTTTTAAAGAGATCTACATTTTTTGTATAGTACGTTTTCGTCTATCGCTTAACGTTTGCCAGTTAATACAAGCTTATACAAAATTCCTTCCGAATGAAGAGGACTTCAAAGGCTATTCTCAGTATATTAATTTCATTTGTTATGTAAATATATTTAAAATATGGTGTTTTAATCAAAATAATTAGTGCCATTATTTAGAAAATGAAAGGTTACAAAACGTTTGCCATATTAAAAGTTAGTTTGGGGTGAAGGTTTTCTTAAAAATTGTTGTGTTGCATCTTTGGAGGACACTGAACCTAAATACCAAGTTTGATATTTGTCCGACTTTTCATTTTAAAGTTATGTCGTTCACAGTCAGAGACAGACACATGCACACAGACTTTTTTTTCTAAAAATGCCTTATTTAAATTTGGGGACATCGAAACATGTACTTCTGGTGAAATTCATTTTTGCGTGGAATGCTAATATGTAACCTTCTCTACCTAATAGAGAAAGAAAAATGGAAGTCGTTAATTATTATTTAAAAGCACTAAAAATGTTTGCAAAAGAAAGCAAGCAAAGCCACAATATTAAAATTTTATAAAGTAATGTCTGTACCAAAATTACTGTATGGGAGTGAAGCATGGATTATGACAGCGAAGAGCAAAAAGAGGTAAATGAAATGAAGCTTTTAAGAGTAGTGGCAGGATATAATAGAACAGATCATAATGAGGATATAAGAAAATATTTAGATACATACAATCTGAATCAAATAAAATTAAAGAATATGAAACTTAGTGGATAAGTCATCTTCAAAAAGGAATATAGAGACATTTCCATTCCATTTTAAGAATTATAAACCAATAGGGAAAAGAAGTATTGTAAGATCAAATACAAGATGGCACGAACGGATATGTAGATTGCTACAGACAGAAATGTATAGTGCATGAATGAAGAAGGTACAAAATATTATTTGGAATCTCGTTCCTTTTCAGTTTTTACACCACTTACCTGTAGTAGTTGGAAGCAAATATTAAATTCCGCCCAATAATTCATTATCGAGATTAACCGGAAATTAACATAAATGTTTGCTAGCCCTTATATTACAATTGTTCAATTTTGACCAGATGGTTTAAATATTGCAAATTTCTATATAAGGGCTAGAAAATACGATAGGGATATTTTTTCAGAGTTGCAAGTAGTTTGTAATTTATTTTGAGTCCTACAGTACAATCATGTATAATTTCGTTTAAGTTGGCTAAAGAGCATGGAATTGTATTTTAGAGGATGAAAATAAGGCAACGGAAGTTTTGGAAAGTTTTAGGATAAATTACAGATTCTAAAACCCGAGTGTGCCAAGTTCAAACTAATATAAAAATACTCTAGCGTAATCAGCAGCAAATTTGCTATTATGTACACGATATGCGACTCCATCCCTCCATTAAAACAATTTTAAAACGTTATCAAGGTTCCCTTTGGGAATTCATTAAAAACACACCATTTTTGCAATAAAGTTTCAAAAAAATCTCCTTATGGTATGTTCAAAGAAACGGGACTGAAATTAGTTGGCATGAATGCGAAAGTCCCCTAAATTCCTCCAGTTTTGATTTTTTGGGAATATTTTATAACCGATGTTATAACCGATGCTCGGAAGAACATTGGATTTCTTTGAATTCATATAGAGAAATGAGGAAGGACTCGTAATTGTAATGCGTAGAGGAGGTCCTTGAGTATTTAACCATAATAAATTTTCCCACTAGGATCAAGCCAGTAGCCAGGGAAAGGCTTATTTCCCTCTAAATGTATTTTTTGGGGCGGCGCCGTGGCCGAGTGGTTAGACCGCTCGCCTCCCACCGAGGCGGACCGGGTTCAATCCCAGGGACCTGCATGTGGGATTTGTGGTGGACGAAGCGGCGTCTGGGCGGGTTTTCTCCGGGTTCTCCGGTTTCCCCCGCCATTCATTCCACCAACTGCTCCATCATCACCTTTCCTTTCATCCATTTCACCCACATTTCGTTTCATCTACTTCCTTCATCCCATACCAGGCATCGGGCTGATCACCCATCCTGGATGCTCTGTCCGATCCATGAGTGTCTGCTCCTCGACGGGCCTCTGACCCCAGGCACCCGCTTGTAAGTCCTGGGGGGTGTAAGTCCTACATAAGAGGAGGGTAAACAGATAATGAATGAATGAATGAATGTATTTTTTGACTCAACCCGGTGTTAAATTTTTTAATTATATCGTACAAATATTCTACATTTGAATCGTTTTGATCAAACATGTTTCGCGATCCGCTATTTTTAAAAGCCCGGTGAAACGCTTAAAAGATCCGTGCGCTACCTTTTAACCCCATTGGACTACTCTGTATGCGATTTTTCTCAGTTTTACATTTTTACGCATGGAATTTATTCCTTACATTTCAGTTGCTCTGAATTGTATGTATATTTGTATACATAATCTAAAATGTGCTATCTAAAGATAGCCTTTTATGATTGCTTTATTCATTGGCTCATAAAAATTAATTTATACTCACAATCAAAGAAAATTGTAACAACAACTTCATAAAAACATCATTTGAATTCTCTACAACTAATATCAATTTCTATCAAATCCTTTGATTTATTTTCGCTTCACTAAGGTATTAGAAAATTTCGCTATCATACTTCATACTGACAATTTGAATGCGCAAGGCAGTTTTATAAAATTTTTCGCTAATTAAAAATATGTAATTGTATTATACGACAAAAGTATTTGAGCTAGAGCTTTGAGCCTTTGCACGAGCATTCCTTTATTTACTCATATTAAGTGTGCCAGTTTTCAAGTGAATAGCTTTAACATTAAAAAGTTAGAAATTTCAGTCCTCGTGTCCCTTAAAGTAAAAATTCCCTAAATATAATGATTTTTTTAAAACAAAATTTGAAAATATATTTCTACCCTTTAGACAATAGATGGCATGGCAGTGTCTAAAGTACATCAATTCAATGCAACCTCTTTGGGTTACATATGTGTATGCTCTTTCCTGTCTAACTGTTTGTTAAATCTTATCCTATCGGAGAAAGCAATATCGCCGAATTTTGAGTTACATAAAAGTGTGACACATTATTTACACCCCCCTCGAAACATAAGGAACTGGCTACGAGCCTGGCTATGATTTTATCTGTGGATCAGCGAAGAAGTGATTCTAGCTTTAAAATATGCAGAGACGTTCGTGCTATGCAAGCTCGTGGTTCCGTTATAAAACAGTTGCTCGAGGCAAAACAGCAGGTGTGAATAATATCAGAGTATGCGAAGTGGTGTAGTCTGATTAACTCTTGGTCCACAAGCTGTTGCATCAACCTTTGATAAATCTGGCGTTCCGATGCTCACACTTGGTCGTGTATTTCCAGATGCTGAAGGTCACAAAGTCAGCCCTAAATTCCTTTAGCACTTCTCTTCGATGTAAGTCCGGAAAACAAGCATCAAACAAAGTTATGCTGTGATACATTCAGCTTCCATAAAAAAGGACCGACCATGGAAACAAGAGATTAACGATGTACCGCAAAGGGTAGGAGAAACGGCAGTCGTCTGACTTTTGAACCTGGGATTCGTAAAACGTTGAGGTTATGTCCATAGTTCTCAGCTACTGCTGGCGATTTTCACGCATCAGACATCGGCGAATTGAATGTGAGAGTTGTGGTTACTACATTATGGCTTTTATTGACGCCTTCTACGTTCCGGCTGTAAATATAATGCTGTTGGAAAACCTCGCTGTCTTCTGCAGCGAAGTATACGATACGCTTCTTGAACTCGGCGATACCCTTAGCATTACTGCTTCCGAGATAGAACATGCCACTTCGCTATTCTACATTCTTTTAACACACAGTGTGTCAAAATGTATTGGCGTAGAATACACCATGCACCATAATGTGAATTAAAGCGGTGTTTATGTTTTTAACAAGCTTCTATATGAACCAGAATTTCATAAAAACAGATTGGAAGGTTCTGTATGTTAATATCGCGCTCAGACTTCAGGGAAGTACAGTTTGAAACAACGGGCTCTACTACATCATAACGTAGATATTTTGCCAATACGAAATGGGTGCTTTTAGTCGCAATGAGAAGCATCAAACCCGCTAATTTTTAGCTTAATTTTAAAAATATTTTTTCCATGGCATGCACTGATTACTCTTTACTTATATGTTCCCTTTGGCAAATGAAATCATACACGTATCTTCACCCACCTTTAAATCAAGAAATTTTCTTCGAATACAAAAATGTAATTTCTTGACATTTTATAAACCTTAAAAAACATGCAACTTATGAATCTTTAAATAACGTTAATTCCTGTTTAACCACAGTTCTCCAGACAGAACTAAATGTATTACGAACTACTAATGCAGATACTTTTTTCAGTATAAGAACCTTGAAGGGTACAAAGAGTTTAAAGAACCTTGTGAACCCATATTGGCTTGGAATACCTCAATATCCACATCAGTTAAGCAAAATTATATTGTAACGTTTTGATTTTCTTTCACATTCTCGGATATACAAATTAGAGCAATTTTTCAATATATAAGAATGAGCGAAAGCAAAGCCATTTATATCCAGCTCAACAACGTAGGCCGGACAAAACAGCTGAAAACAAAATACTAGTGTCTAAATGTTTATTAATACCCTCAAAATGCAGAATCATTAACACTTGCGAAAAAATCGTTAAATATAAGTTGTATAGAGAGAAAGAAAGCGGGGGGATGTTGTCGAATGATTGGGAAAGGATAAAGAGCGAAAGAAATAAATGGAGAGCGAAAGAAAAGACGAGGTAAAGATAGAGACTTAGGCACAAAGAGAGGAGAGATGGAAAAAAAGGAGCGTAAAACTTTCGGAGAGCGCAGCATTTATCTCAATAAGTCGAGGAGAACTGCGGGTTGTAATTAAAGATATTAAACAGAAACTTGAAATTTGCCTTTTCCTCAGGAGCTTATTCACCCTTGGTCTTGCCCTCTTCCGGCTGGTATCCATGGCAAAATCTGTTATGCAGTCTTACAGCCTCCATACGTAGTGTAGTGTATTTCCATGCCAAGTTAATTGCTGATAATGATTAAGATTAATTACTTTGTCAGTTATAATTTTATCTAATTTTGAACAGCTTCCATATCTTCTGAAATCAATTTCTGTATATTGCAGTTGAAATCTTACTCTTGAAGAGTATTGAATGTACTCTTGAATTCAAACTTCTGCTCCATAAGTGATCACACTTGTTTTTGTTATTTTAAAATGTACTGATCCAAAATATTCCATTTAATCTTTTATCTTCGTTTTGCATTTCCCTCCTTCATTTCTGTTTCATGTCCACCATATTTTGTAATTTTAACACCTAAGTATTTATATATTAGACGAACATAAAGGCAAAGTAACAACAGTACAGATGAAATAATTAAGAATAATTGTGGGAGGGACTAGAAGGGATAGGGTTAGAAATGAAAGGACAAGATTAAAGAAATCAATAACTCTTACAGTTACAGAAGAAAGGGACTGAAGTGGTTTGGGCAAAGAAATGAGAGTGAAAGCAAAATTAGGAAGAGGAGGACCAAGAATTAAATGGGGAAACATAACATAAAGAATAGTACAAAACGGGAGAAAACAATATTCAAAATAAAAAGCAATGTGTATGGAAGAAATGATGGAAAGAGGTAATCCGATGCTTGATAGGAAAAGGGCTTGAATAAGAAGTATTTATTTTCATCACAACCTTTACTCAATTCTCCTGTATCTTCCAGAATTAAATCTTATAGATTAGGAATCACTTTTCGTTGCATAATTATCAATCTACAGCTTACTTCATAGTTTTGTGATTCCTCAAGGAACTTTTAAGAGTCACGGTGGCTAGTACAAACAGAATATACAAATAGAATAAAGGCGACATAATAAAGCAAACAAACATACATGCAACACACATTGAGAACTGAAAACTGCAGAAATAAACAAGAACAGCAAATAAGGTTACCAAGAGCTTGTTAGTTAATGGATTCTCTTCGATAGAATTATTACTGCATCTTGCTCGCTACTGTCGCGCCAGTAATTACGTGGCAAGAAGAGAAAACACATGCAAATAAAGTTCGTCCCTCTCTATCCCTCTTCGTGGCCTTAAGAGAAACCTGTGGTCAGTCTATAATTGTCACCACCTGCTTTAAAGTACTTCCCTGCCTACACGTAATGTTTATAGTTGTCGGGATAATGGGGCAAGAGAAAACAGTCTACAAACGTTTAACATCAAATGATATTCCGCTTGTCTCTTGTTTTCTCAAGTGGAAAATGAACCGGTTATGATTTATAGGCGTTAGTCTTTGAATTTTATTCTTAATATCTGATTTATCCCTTTGTGCTTACTTTTTATTTACTTTTGTACCTTTTACAGCAGTTCATTAAAATTCTCTTGAATTCTCGAATTACTTTATGCTTCAAATATAGGTAATTAGGGTATTACTATGGACCTTTGTCAAAAATATTGCATTTGTAATTAATAATAAATTGGCTGAGCATTTACCATCCTGACCGTTATAATAAGTCTAACTACCTGCATTTACTTTTCACAGAAAATAAACAACAAGATCGCAAATATACGCATATCATTAAATTTCAGTGTGTTTTCGTTTTGTGTCGAAAGTATTGCGATGGCAGTGGTAAAATTCGTTAGGGAAATGTTGGGGTAAATTTCTAAAAATCATAATGCTTTCAGAAAATGTTGATATTCAATCCAATAATAATGTTGTAACAATTGATGAAGTATTTAGGAAGAATTTTATTTAAATACAGATTAAATTATTATTTTATAATATATAAATATTATAAAATAGTTTTTTTATAATTTTTTGAATATATCAATATTTAATATTTCAAGTCAAGGTGCAGTAATATATAATCTTGTGTCATATGTGAAATGTGTGAACATATTTTCTACAAAACTGTATTTTATATATAAACTTTCAACTCCGTAATTGCAGCCATTTGCATAAATATCTTAACTTTTGCCTATTACAACAAAATTTTATTCAACTATAATTAAGCTAGAGTCATAATTTATAAGATTGTCTTTGTACAAGCTATTCTAATTTTTTTACTAGTAAAATTAAACTTGAAGTTTATCGTTATTTTTGTTTTTTAATCTTTTAATAACAAAATTCTATTCTCTTTGTCCAAAATTGGTTAATTCCAGTACCATAATAATAATAATAATCATAATAATAATCATAATAATTTTAGTTTCAGCTAAGTTTTAAATGTGTTAAAAACTTAATAATCAATTCGGGAAAGCATTACTAAATAGAATTAATAAATAAACCCCAGCCGTGACTAAAGTTGAAGAATGAGCCAAAACCGACAATTCATTTATAGGATTAAGGGTGGTAGTAACTCTACTTTCTCTAATCAGCATAATTTACTTTCTGTTTATTTTGTAAGCTATTCACAGGAAGGTAATATTTCTATCTACTTTCTGTTAATAATAATAAATATTGTTAGAAATGACTTGAGTACACATTTAGTAACACTTACACAGAAGATACGATAGTCAACTCTTTTGTATTTGACTGCTTTGATGTTACATAATCTTGGCATAATTTCCGGAGAAACACAAGAACGCCAACTATCTTGTTTAAAATTTAATAAGAATGCAAAGGATTTTAAGGTTATTCCAGAAATGCATTTTATTCGCCGTGAAAATAACTTCAATACAGTCTAGGGGATGCAACGGAGGGGAACATTTCTCACACTGCAACTTATTGGCGAGCTTTTGTCTGCTGTGTAGTGAAAATCTGTCGATCCGTCATGTGCTGCTAGAGTGTATAGCTCTAGCACCTCTTCGGGCCTCTCTGGGGCTGCCGGTCAGCCTTGCGGAGGTCTTAGTGGACGATAAACAAGCGATTGAAATTAACAAAGATAAACTTTCTATTAAGCATTTAGATACATTTATCTCTAGTTTTTCATACCTCTCTGTTTAGTTTTATATCTTTACATCTTTTCTAACTTTGCTATGCGTTTTATATTGCTCTTTTTCTCTGTCCTTTGTCATGGTTTTATATCGCTGTTTCTCTTGGTCTTTGCATGAATTTTTCTTATTGATTTTTATCTCTGGCCTCTGCCATAATTTTTATATTGCTATCTATTTCTGGCCTCTTCCATGGTTTTTATATATAGTTGTTTATCTTTGGCCTTTGCCATAGTTTTCTTTTATTGTATTCTATCTCTATCCTCTGCCAGGGTTTTTATATTGCTGTTTATCTCTGGACTGTGCTGTGATTTTCCTTTGTAGGTTTTACCTCTGGCCTTTGCCATGTTTTTCATTTATTGACTTTTATCTCTGGTCTTTTCTTTATTGATTTTTATCTCTGGTCTTTACCCTGGTTTTTATATTGCTGTTTATCTCTGCCCTCTGCCTCTCTGTTTTTCTAAGGGCGCTAATGACCTTGCAGTTGAGCGCCCTTAACTCCAAATCATCATCATCTTATAGACGATCTATTCCACTCCACAGGAGGAAGGACTGTAATGAAGGTACCACAGGCTACGGGCTGCAGGCAGACAGGTCACAGAAGAAAGACGCGCGGAAGTCGCTAAAGTTCCAGACTCGAAGACCGGTGAGACTACCGGAACTGCCCAGAGAGAGCAATGTACGTCCCGTCCAACCAAGCAACCCTCTAGCGTTCACGGAGAATACTCCTTTCTTTGAGCAAGCACCCGCGCCATCTTTCCTGCACCACCCTAGGCCACAAAACCTAAAAGTACACCTAAAAAATGAGTAGGAAACGGAATGAAAGGGAACTGAGTGAAAGAAAATTGTGGTAGAGGAGAAACCACCCCAGTATTCCCTACCGAACAGGGAAAACCACGAAAAACACACAAAAAATCGCGAAGCAATCTCGCTCGATAAATAACAGCCATAGTCATTAATAAGTTCTTGCCCGTCTGCTGCAAACGAGAGTTGAATGCTAGTTAGGTAAAACTGCGAAGCTGAGGTGTTTACTTGAAGCTTAAGCCCTGTAGTATCCCAAGATCATTTTCATAATGATTTCTTTAGTTTCTCTTATGATGAGTGCAGAAGAGACAAAACGAAGTAATAACAGTAATAATAATAAAAATAGAAGTAATAATAGTTTTTGAAATATTTGAATTAGAGTATTCTACTTAATAATAATTGAATGAACTGCATCAACATTTGTTGATATTGCATGGAATAAAGCTCGCAATTTCAAGACGACTTTTGTTTGAAATGAAATATTGAAGTTAATGCAACTGCTCTAAGCTTCGTAACATAGTTCTAGAACATCAGAATATGATACAAACAATCTCCAGTCGATTGCTTGTCTGAATCAATATATTAAATTGTAACAGCAAACTCAGCTCTTATCTTCCACTTATTTTACCATCAAGAGTAAATATCTTGCGATGAGTGTATCCCATTATCTTACAAGGCACTTCTCTTTAGCTTTTACAAAGTTTTTATGGACAGTAAAACTGATTGAAAACAGGAGTCTTTTGCGGGAATGTAATGAGTTTTGTAGCTTAAGTGAGTCAGCTGAGATAGGGAACCTATACCCAACCGTTTAATTTATTGCTGCAGAGGTCAGGTACCGCTGCACTAATTTAACTTAAAAGGCACCGAGATTAACTCCATGTATTTTACTACAACCTTCAATAGCATTTGTAGGAAACTTGACACGTTTGATTTTTTGCATTCATTACCCAGTTTACAAGCAACGTTTCGAATGTGAATTATTACCTACACAACTGAAAAGCATTTCAATGTTGTTGTTTTTTTAATTAAAATGCTACTTTCCGTTTTATTTTTTTTCTCCATCTTGGACTTACGGGATTTTTTGGCTAGTTTCTTTCTTACTCCCTCTTTCGTCTTAAACATCTTGTTTTCAAATTATGCTGGGCTCTCCTTCTGTCTTTAGTACCATGGCTTTAAAATTATTCCATCGTAGATTGTTGTAGGAGTGATGATTAACCATGCTTGGTATTCAGTGGTACTTATAGGATATAAGGTATAACGTTTCCAGCATATATAGGTACTGAGTGAACCATTTAAGTTGAGACAGTAAAACATTTCCAAAACTAAGCTTTGTAGAAAGAAATGTCTTGAATAAAAGTTGTTTGATATTATGGGGGAAAGCAAATGCCACAAGTCGTGTTTTATTTGGATGACGTTGTATGGTGATTTTAGGGTCAATTTAATTTCACCCTAATTGTACGTTCTCATTTTAAAAAATTACGCATTTGCACAATTTACTTGCCGATATGAAAGCTCAGCTATATTTTAGCATTTTCACCGCACCTTTCTAATAGGGCTTATTGGCAACATTGCACTTTTCTAGCTTCGTTACGTGGCTTTGATGTTGGTTTCAAGTCTCAGCATGACAGAGTTTGGGCCATTCGCTCTCTATCTGTATACCTGCTCGAAGGTATAAAGGTAAGGGTACAGACGAACTGAGGGGGGCTGAAGCCGCGGCAGAGCACCATTCCCTTGTGCTTCTACCGTGATCCCCAAGAGGGAGAGATAAGAGAAGACACCCGAAGGGCGACCAGATCCGGATGACGACGAGCGCAAGCTCCGTAATGTTTTTTTTATTACTATTTAAAGTTCCCTTGATTACCCAGTTTGTCATTACTGTGTTTTTACTGCTTTTCATTACCGCTTATTACTGCAATTACACACACACACACACACACACAAACACCCATCCCATGGCGGGACTTGAACCCGTGACTCTCAGTTTGGCGGAACGCCGATGCTACACACTCCAGCGACGAGTGCCGGCATGTTTGCAGCTGAACGCCTCCAAGCCGCCTGAGTCCACAATATAGGGCCCCGAACCTCCCGGGTTTCCCCGAAGGAGCTCACGCCCAAAACCACCCAGAGGCGGCTTTCAGCCGAGCAGTTCCTGGACGACGTCAAGATGAAACTTGCACAGAGCGCAAGCTAGGGTCCAGCCGCAGCCCGCCGAACACCATCGCCTGGTCCTATAAGCCTGAAACAGAATGACAAGTAAAATAATGGGTACAGTAAATAAGAGGGGCAGAGGAGTCATGGTAGAAGACGAACCACCCAAGCATTGGCCTGCAATCCGGGTGACCCGTGGGACCCATGGATCAGAGTGTGCAGTCGCTGGGGATTGAACCCGCGACCTCCCGAATGCGAGTCGCGTACGCTACGCGGCGCCAGCTCTCTCGGTGATATAAGCCATAAGGTACACAATACGCACAACGACCTACGGAGATCTATAATTGCGGCTACCACCTACCAGGGATGAAGTGAAGGAGTCACAGGAGTCTATAAACCGTAGAGGCACGCGGTTCCTGACTCGAAGCTCCAGTCCACTAATGGAGCTGCCGCAGCGGGTGTTGAGCCACTCATGCAACCAGGAGGCCCTATAGTTCCACTGGAATACTCCTTCCTTGGACCAAGCATCCGCGCCATCTGTCCGGCACCACCTCACCTTATGAAGCTCACCTGAAACATGAAAAGGCAGCGGAAAAGGAAATGAGGGAAAGGAAACTCGTGGTAGATGAAAAACCATTCCAGCATTCCCCTACCGAGGGAGAACCACGAAAAACTCAAGACCAGATATGCGGTCGACGGTAATCGAACGCGGCACCTCCCGAAGGGGAGGGACTTCACGTGTTGAACGCGGAGCCATCTCCCTCAGTCACTTGCACTTATAGAAGGCTTTTCTCTAAAGGCGCCTTTTTGGGTTAAGGTGATCTCAAAACAGGTATTTCCTCTATTTACCATAGGTAAGCGGTAAAGAATGCGGTGTTCTGTGAAAACAAAAAAAGGTGAAACGGAAATAAGTTCAATAGCGTAAGCCTTATCTCCAAAGAAAATGATGTTACAAAGCAGTAGAACGTCCGAGAGAGGTGTCGCCACGGTAATGTATGCTCCACACACTCTGACCCATGGATTATTCGCGGTTTCCCCGGATTGGCAGGCGAATGCTGGGATGGTTTCTTCTCCACCACGATTTTCTTTAGATAATTTCCCTTTCATTCCGTTTCCTTCTTATCTTTCAGGCGTGCTTCTAGATTTTGTGGCATATGGCAGTGCCGGACAAATGCTCAAAGGAAAGAGTACTCCCGTGAACACCAGAGGGCTGCTTGGTCGTCGGATCGTTCATCACCCTCTCTAGGCAATTCCCCATCAGTGGGACGGTCTTCGAGTATGGAAATATTAGGGCGCGTCACTATGGCCTGCAGCCTGTAGCCTTCTGTGGTTCCTTCACTTCATCTGGGATGTGGTAGGCGCAGTAGATCTTTGCAAGTCGCAATGCACGAGGTGTCTCCCTCCATTGAGAAAACTATAACTATACCTAAACAGTAAAACGAAGTATCAATAGACGAGGTGGACAAACTAATGACCTCAAGCCGAATTTTGGGGACAAAAAGAGTTGAAATCCTGAAAATGCGCAGAAGAAGAAACTCTGCTAGCAATGTGGCTATTAACATTATGTATCGTTGCTCCAATCATCCCTACCCATGCCCTGCCACTCTCTGCTTTTGTTCGTGGTATACAGTCTTGTACTTACTCTGATTTATGTATGGGCTTCATGATTTCCTAGTTATCTTACCCAGTGTATATTTTCTTCTGTTCCCGCGTAATGAAGTCTTTTCAAGCAGCAACTGCGCGTGCTGAATATACACACCAATCTCGAAACAGAACGGAAATATCAACGAGAGTCTGGAATGGTTTTGCTATTTCTATTTGTTTCTTCTGTCAGGTTTGCGCTAAAAAGGTGTTGAGAAATGTTTAACACGATTCCTGAGCGGAAATCTCTCCAGGAGGGCATTTCTTCATGTAAACCTTTTAGTTTCCACTGTTTTAAGTTTGATCTCATCATTTTTTATTTGCAACGAAATAGTGCTGTATTTTCAATGCATTTTTAACCTGGCGTTCTTAAATACCAACCTAAAAATTATTATGATTATGCATTTGCTTAGTGATAAAGGTTCATAATTTAAACTCAAGTGAGGTAGTGTGTTTAACACTTGAATGATATCAATCTAATTATATAATATAAAATATATAACATCCCGCCTTAAAGCAATATGTATACTATAATATATGTGTATGTAGCAGTCATTGCATTATGTTTATATTATTATGTACATGTTTAATAATGTTATGTGAATGTATTATGTAGTTTAACAATGTAGGAGCTGTGAGAATGGAAGCAAGCTGCCTTCCCTAGCAAACAGAATTACAAAGTAGAAGTCGAAAGTTGCTAACAATGAGGTAACCTTGAGACAACAATAAATTAGGTTTAATAAAGGCTACTAATAATTCTTGGAACAATAATGTAATATTTAAAAGACTTTATAAATAACCAATCAAAAATTATAAAAAGCTTAAGAAAATAAAAGTATATTCTATTGGAGTAGGCTTAGCCAATCAGAGACTTGAAATAGAGTAAATGTGCAAATTCAGGCAGCAGACGCTACAAGATTGCGTACCCGATCGTACGGTACGTGTTAAATGTGAGACATAAAAATTAATTGTGGAGAGAATAATATAAAGTTTACGTGTTCAAAAGTGCAAATAACAATAATCTCACGGCTCTACAGTAGGATACGTCAGTGAAGTGTTATTTAATCGTCTGAAAGATTAATAAAACAAAGTTAAATACCATTATAATTTGTGTAAGCCTTCATTCTTTAACCGTACCAGCCCTGCTAAGAGATACGTGTTCTAAAAATTACTACTGATGCAGCCGAGGCATACATATATAATATTTAAGTAAACATAAAAATACAAAGTTGATCTTTTAAAGGTGAGGCGAAGACCACCGGAAACTTTGTACCGTACTGGGGCTGCAGCAACGACTTCAAGTTTTGGCTCTCCAACAGTGGGGCTACAACTACCGCAAGTTTGGCTACCATACCTGGGGCTACAATTAAACTACTACACAAGTCAACCGCTAGGATCTTTCGTGGAATTAATGAATAAAACAAAGGAACAAATGAACGGGAAGTTTTTCTACGCTTATAGTTACTTGGTGATTAGGTCAGGGAAAAGAAAAAGATAAAGGAGTGGAGAAGGTCATAAAGGCAGCTTTGCCTCTATCGTTTGTTGAATTTATGCCAAACTAAAACTTATGGGCTGGAATATAATTTTCAAGTAAATTGGGTTTCGTATTGTAATTTTCTATTATGTTTTAAAACCATCCGTTTGTTAGTTTTATATTAAATTTTATTCCATGTGTGCTTTATGATATAGGTCGTTTAAATAGTATGCTTACTTTAATTTTCTTTAATAAAACCGATAACAGTAATGCAATGAACCTTCTGGAGAGCGATTCTCCCTGGTATGGAAATTTTCTCACGCTGGATCGGGGAACACTGTCTTAAAGATGCCGTTAAGGTCCAAAGAGTGTTGGACAGATGAAGGTAGAGGACACAGCGATGGAGGATTATGAAAGAAGTCACATAGTTCTGGTAAACATACAGATTTATGCGGAATGTAGTAAACTAAACATTCGTAAGGCTCGGAATCGATCCCCGGTCGTAACCATTTGCGCTGGTATTGTTTTCTCTTTCTCTGAAAGAAGGAACGCCAGCATACTTAAAGAGCTAAAGTACTCTAAGCTTTCTTGTGGCCTTATTTTATAAACCAGAAAGATGCAAATAACTTATATTGAAAATATATTCACTGCCTCCAAAATTCGAATTATTGACATTACAAAAGCAGCGTCTGTAAGTTTTAATTATTGGCTTCATATTATTATATTTTATTTGCTCCTAAAATCTTTTAATTTTAAAATTTATGTATTTAAAAAATCTTGTTTGGTACCATTTTATTTCCTTCTTTCATCATTTTGTTTCTAAATAACTAATATCACTAATTTTCAGCAAACTCTTAAGTAGAAAAATACCACGTTAAAAGGGTTATTTGTAACCTTTTTAATACTTTACCATTAGAAGATATTTTCATGATTGCATATTTGGTGATTGAGATACCACAGTACCTTCTAGCCAAAACTCAAAGCACAAAGGGATTTTAGCTGACAAGAAAATGCAAGAGCACTTATGAAGGCTGGATGGAGTCTGTAATATTTACTCATAAATTAAAACCGCTTTGTTGGAGAGCACGAAGAGAATGAAATGCTGACGTAAGGTTCGTCATTTCTGCTTCTATCTTTACCTGTGCATACATTCGCCTTGTCTCTTTTACCCTTCTTTCGATATAGCTTTTAGTTCTACAGCTCTTAAAAGTTATAATCGCCTTTGTATTCGTTCTCTGTATTAGGTGTTTATAAATAAATGTACACACTTCAATTTTTACTGTAAGATGAAGGTCCATGCCTCTGTCCACTCCAATAACACTTATATTAGGATAAGCAGTTTCAAAAAAGCATTACTTGCCTAGCGTTGGTAGCAAACTATTGCTGTTTGCAGCAAAGGTAGGCAGCATTTCAAACCAACACCTCTTATCGTACTTTGCTTCTTTTCATTCTAGTAGTCATATAAATCAATTCTATGGTGGTATTTTTAATTCCTTAATTCTTAATCAACTGTTTTGAAATTTTAGCCACATATTAGGAAGTTTATCTTATAACTGTCTGCAAAGTTTTATAAATCTGTGAAAATAATTCATGTTATTAATTATTATTTATACAAATATTATTAGTTACCTATATAAAAGTCAAATGCATGAAATTATTATTTAAGATTTTACAATATCATTTTTCCTGGCGCGGCGGCACCGTGGCCGAGCGGTTAGAACGCTCGCCTCCCACCGAGGCAGCCCGGGTTCAATCCCAGGGACCTGCATGTGGGATTTGTGGTGGACGAAGCGGTGTCTGGGCGGGTTTTCTCCGGGTTCTCCGGTTTCCCCCGCCATTCATTCCACCAACTGCTCCATCATCACCTTTCCTTTCGTTTCATCTACTTCCTTCATCCCATACCATGGGCTGATCACCCATCCTGGATGCTCTGTCCGATCCATGAGTGTCTGCTCCTCGACGGGCCTCTGACCCCAGGCACCCGCTTGTAAGTCCTGGGGGGTGTAAGTCCTACATAAGAGGAGGGTAAACAGATAATGAATGAATGAATTTTTCCTGGCATTAGCAAAACATATTGCTAAGGCACTGAAATGACCAATTTTAACCTTAAACTTTTTGTTCCTTTTACCGCAAAAATCCACAACATTTTCATTTATATAATTATTACACAATATAATTTTTTAATAATTCACGTATTTATAAAGGGCTATTTGATAAAAACTGCATCGTGTAAAATATGCACTAAAAATGTGGAAAACTTTGTTTCTTATAAAATCAAATTTAAGAATGTACATTCCATTAGTTTGTATTTCAGACCTTGATACTGGATCAAAATTATCCTAATTAATAGTCTAAATGTTCGAAATAGTATATAATATGTTTTTATTGATTCTAATTATTATTAAATGGCAAAAACAAACACTCGGAAATGTTGACGTTTTTAGCCAAAATCTCACCATAGGGTTGCCAAAAGGCTACGTTAGTATATGGATATTTAAGTATCCCAGCATCATTAAGATTTTTCTTAAAGCACTTTTGTTCTAAAGCTTAATTTTATTTTATATTATTTTCATTATAGATGTGGTGTAAAAATAGCTTGTTTCAAGGAAAAACAGCGTATCATAGTCATTTTCAGCAAATAGATCTCATGTCTCTCCATGTTCACAATTGTAATGTGATTTCTGATCTCACTGCTACTTCTGGATCTTGGTTCGGCTTCTTATAGCCTCATAATTATGACTCGTATTCTAGACGTCGTCATAGTCATCAACACACGGCTTGTGAGACTTGTGTCTGTGCTTCGAGATGGAACTGGGTAGTCAATGCCGCCACTATCATAGTCAACGCCATCTCTATCCTTAAAATTAAAATCAAGATGTACATTTAATGTAATATATTATTAACCCAAAATATTATAATCAACATCATTAGAGCCATTTTTGAGAAAATTAAAATTTAAAAAAATTATATTTAAAGAGTAGTTTGGGGGAGGGAAAATGTTCTTTCGTCTCACATACTTAAACAGTGTCTGACTTGAGTATGAAGTTTGATCTTTATTCGGCGTTTCGTTTTGGGTGGTGCCGTTCACAAATATATGCACAATTGGGTCTTTATTCAAAAATACATTTTGATGTTCAGAGAACTTCGAAACATACACAATTGTATAACATCAATATTGGAATTATGGGGGAAATGCAGTAGGTACACTCCGGTGCAGGGAATCGTACTGCTATAATACGCAATGGTTTATGTTGATAAGGAAATACTGAACCGCCTCTGGCTTCACTTAATGTCTGCTTTACACCCCCCCCCATCTTTTTCTGTTCTCCTTAGCCTGAAACCGAGTTTCAGTGCCAGACTTTTGAAATCAAACCAATACGGGACGGTATTTCACTAGTCATTAAGGTGAAATGTTTCCGTATACCTTCGCTTTTACCACCCACCTAGGCCTGACCTCCGTTCATAGGATGATACGGGTGTGTCGGACTTGAATTCAAACCAATAGGAGATTAGTTCAACCAGGGCTGCTGATAAGGCAGTTGCTGCCAACAATATTAAAGTAAAATTGTATAGGAAACCAAAAGAATAGCATGTTTCCATGCACTGGACTGTACTTCAGCTACCTAGTATAGGTAAGCGGTGGAGAAAAAGTAGATTTATAAAAATCAATTTGGCTTCAAATTAAATAAGCCAGAATTAAACTTAAAACAACGCTCTGAATTAGAGTGTCATTCAGATTACCGTATACAATGTCCCCTAAGATGTTACTTGCTTATACAAAAACATTCCTATTAAAATAAATCAGAACTACTACTCGTGTGAATTCTTCGGCCACTATCTACCAAAGGATTTCTTTCTCTCAAGGATTGCTTATAGCCAAAAATGCAAACAAAGTGTATCCCATTTGTTATATTAGAAACAAGGAGAAGAAGAATCACGTTTTCGCTGTGAGCATGTATTCTTGTTATATAAGTTTACACGCTAGTTTTATCATTTGTCCATTTTATTTTATAGTCGCGTGATTGGCCCGTGTTTGGATTGTATACCATGCCGGCCATGTATGTGGAGCAGAGAGCTCAATAAATATCGAAACCAATAACATTAATAGCGAATCTCCAACACACAACGCGACCCTTCCACCTGATGGCGACCTGACATGGAAGCGCGCGCCTTCCTCTATTCCGTTATCCATGGAAACAACGTCGAATCGGAAAGCGTTTACATGTTCGTTAAAATAAATAGCAGTTCTGAAAGAAATGTTTCTCTTCGCAATAATTTTAATTTATTACATGAGGCTCCTATTGGGAATAACGACAAAGATTAATATCGATATTTTAATACCCATACTCTTAATGTGTTTGTAAAATTATAACTTTAAGAAAAGAAGAAATATACAGGATGAAAAATGCCATAGATTATATGTTCCGAAGTAAATAATTTTACTTAAATTTTACTCTGTGAGTGCTTATTTCGACAAAAAGAAGTTTTGCCGACTTTTTGTGGCATTATTATTCACTCACGGAACGACTCAGGCAACTATTATTGAAGTACGATATAAAACAGCAACTAATATACATTTTTTATTATCCACACGTTTTCCATGAGTGTTTCGTTTCGCCTCAATGTAGAGTTTTTGTTTTGTGCAAATAGTAAGTTACTCTGGAGTTGTGACGTCGCAGCAGCGGGCTTGATAACTGGTTCCACATACACGCTTCAGACGGCACCTCACAGCTTCAGTATAAACAATGTAATGAATATTGTACGTAGCTTTTACTTACGTTTGTTATTAGATGTTTAAATAAAAATAAGATAGTTCAGATATTATTCCCATTTATCAAATGTTTAGTGATTTGTTTTATTGCATTTCGTTAAATTCTTAAACAAAAGTCCTTTCATATCGATAGTCATGAGAATATTTTTGTATCTGACAGTTCTCCTAAATCTATTAGGTTTTTGCATTGAATGCAAATTAAATAAACGTTTCAGTTAAAACATTTCTTTTCCATCATTGTTTCACTCAAGCTTGAACATTAAATGTTAATATTTTCGGGAAGCATTAAAAAAAATTTGGCTGAAAATATAAGAAACCACTGTATTGGAAATAAGCATCATTAGCGAACTTTTGCGACAGAGCTTTCGCAGCAGCATCGGAAAAGAGAGCGCCCATCATAATCCGCGGCGGGCCTAACCTTACCCATCAAGTGATATTTTCTCACTCACCTGCAAGATGCAGGAGAAAGCGCTCTGTTGCCAAATTTCTCTGCATTTCAAAACACTTTATTGAAAATCTTTGAAACAGAGACAACTGTACAGATACCTTTTAACGCGCACATTCAGAACTATCTCTGGTTTAAAGGATGACGTACTTGCGCTTAACAACTTTAAAATAAATAGTACTCCATATTTCAGTGGCTTCAAAGTACGTATTATGTTTTAAATATAGACAAAATATTTTATAACTTACCACCACTTTAGTTCATATCTAAAGCCTTCTTTTTGCATTTCTTTCGTTAAGTTCATAACATTCAAAATACTTCGCAAATTACTATTTACGTCCATTATTTATTTTTTGTAAATAAGAAACATTTAGGATTACACTGTTTGTTAAGAAAATAATACGGAAAGCATACTTTATACTTTTAAGACAGTGAAGCTGTTTCATAAACCTTTCTCTAGATAATATTACTTAACATATTTCATTTAATACCAATTCCTTTATTACAACATTACTTGTTTACTGTGTTCAATATTTAGTTAGTGTATAAATATTTCAACTTGCAACTAGAAAAGTTAGTTACTAATCTTGTTATTTAAACTTATTAGTCTGTAAAAGCAAATGGCTTCCTGTAAAATGATTCAGTGAGTTTTGTTTCTACTTTTTGCAGACTTTTAAAATAATTCCTATTTGTTTCCCCAAGTGGTAAAATTTATTTTTCCTCCGTAAAGTTAACATTTGACCCTGCCCAATCCTCAGCCCTTTTTACTTTCTCTACTACGAATAGTAAACAGGGGAAGTATTGTATTCCACCCAAAAATTCGATACCGAGATTTCACCGGAAATATATGTTTTGAGACCCCCCTGAATCCAAAAATAGCATTTTTGGAAACATGTCCTTGTGCGTGTGTCTGTGTGTCTGTGACAGCATAACTTAGAAACGAACAGTTCAATAAACACCAAACTTGGTATTTAGGTTCAGTATCTTCCAGAGATACGACACGAAGGTTTTCAAGAAAATTCTCCCACCCCAGATTACCCTTTACATGGAACATTTTTCGAAAATTTTAATTTTCTCAAAATGGCGCTAACGATTTTGATTAAAATATCATATGTTTAAGATATTTTCATTATAAATGAAATGCATATCTCGAATTTTCTGGGAATGTCTCCAAAAGTATTCTTCATTGTGAACGACTTTTGCATAACTGGTAAACCATAAGAGATAGACAAAATTTTACTACACAAAAGATGTAGATCGCGTTAAAATACACAATTTATGTCATATACATTTTTTTGTTGAGTGAACCATTTTCGAGATATTGCTTGTTATTCCCTTAAATTTTCCGATATACTTTTTCTCAAATGGGAATTCGTTATTCATTTTTTTTTACGTCCTGGACATGCAAAGAGAATGGGATGCGCCACATAGCAACCAGCTCTTAAAATATTTGACTGCCCCTTAAAGTCTACCGTATTCCCCTTGCACCTACAAGAAAATTAGCAATAAGATTAATATCTCGATTAACATGAAGCATATGGAGAATAAGCATTTGTAAAAATAGTTTGTACTAGAGTAGAGAAAGTAATGTGAGTGTAACACATCAGATTTTTTATCTAATTTACCTAAGATGAATATAGGAAAATAAAAGTAAGTGTTTCAAGAAATTTACTGTGATTATTAGGAAAGGGAGGTGATGCTTTACTTTTCTAAGTATATAAGGGAAGAGTTATTTGGCATTTCAGTTGCAAGTAAAACCTGTGCTCCTACATCGGTAAAATTATTTGCCTACAAGCATGCTATTTTTAGCACTCGAATGAGATTCGATAGTGTTCCTCTACAGTTTCTGAATATATATGACATAAATTATCAGCAGATGATTTATTCTCTGTTTGTGTGGGTATGGATAGGTGATTTAAAAATATGGTATACACATATTAGTAGCTGAAGATCAATGTTTATCGTTTTAAAATATTCCCACTTAATGATAGCTAACCGTTTTCATGTGCAATCAAGGCAGCATTTCAAAGAATTGTAATAGTACAGACTGAAGCCTTAACTTAAAAGCGCAATAGTCTAAGAGTTATTTGCTATTCAACAGACTGTAAATTGGAACTTCAATAATCAATATACTGCATGTATATATAACGATCTGCTATTAATTCTATTCAGATAAATACAATCTTCATCTCATAGCTACAACAATCAGGAAAAGCATAATAAATTATAATAATCTTTGTCATGGATTAAGGGTCATGAACGATTACTAAGGGATGGAAGAACATATGAAATTGCAAAGGCATCTACGAACAGTCACAAAGAATTCAGTTACTCAAATTGTCCAGCATCACGTCCGAAGATGGAATATAGGAGACACTTGAAAAGAAAATGGATAAATAGCATCAAAGGACTCAACTTTTTTCGGACTTAAATACTCGTTTTAAATGCAAAGACTTCCGTTCAAATTATGTATGCACATAGTTCATGACAGGACATGCAAAATTTCAAGATTATTTCGAAAGGTTCCACATCAATATTGAAAGTATTTATCAATGTCTTTCTGGCAGTGAACGGACAGAGCAACATTTATTATTTGGCTATCCGGTCTTTAAAATTAAATTATTTTTCTCTATTAATCATTATCGTACCGTAATAATCAATTTTGTAGGCCTCTGTATCATTTATTTAAAAAGCAATGTAGTAAGAGTTTCTTATGTTTTATCCGACACATTCATGCTAAGTTGCAATGTCATAGTTATTGAGGTTTCGTATTTAGTTTTTATTTTATTGTAAGTTATAACCCTAATATACATATAATTTTATATGTACCAAGTGACCCAATGAACTATGAACCAGCGGCGCGGTGTTTTTCCACTGGGCGTGTGGAAACGTGTTTCCCGCTGCTGCAACCAAGGTCACCTACTGACGCTGGCTTTGCTCTATTCTGCGGTATTGCGTTGACCGTGGTGCAGTGTAGTGCAATTGTTACGAGTTATTTATTATTGTGTCTTGTATTCAGTCACAATATGTTTACTATTACGCAGGTGTGTTTATGTATGATTTGTATGTACTAAGCAATCAGCTGCTCAAGATTGGAAGATAATTTTTTAAAGGGGTGCCAAAAATGTATTGACAACGACGGTGGCCAGGTTCAGCACCTCCTTTCATGAGATTGTAAAGTGAAGCTTTTAAGCATAGTTAAGAAACTTGCTGTATGGTTGCATCAATGCCACTCTATTATAGCCACAGACGGCAACGCGCGCCGCCATCGCGAACCTGAAAAACACTGCACAGCCGGTTCATAGTTCATTGGGTCTCCCTGTGTATATATACCAGGTGGCCCACACAAGTCGTCCTTAGTTGAAGTTAGTTTCTACCGGATAGCGCAAATGCCAAAAGGTTTGCCTGAGCAGAACTGCAAAGGGGATCCATGACGACACAGAGTAGACCTCTAGATGAAAGACCAATGCTTGAAAACGAAACCTTTAAATGCTATTGCTGGTTCCAGAGCTCATTCGGTAGACAAAATGCCTGCTATAAGAGGTGTTCCTGGTTCTATTCCCGGCTGGACTCCAGAATGTTGTCTTTAAAAATAAACATTTCACGGTATGCCCAGCGTCTGATATTTGAATGTGTAGGAGTACTTATGTGTGTTTGTGTGTGTGTGTGTGTGGGGGGGGGGGTTGTTACCGGTTATTTAATAAGCAATTCGCTCATTAACCAGAATTCAGGATTTTCGCTTGACGCAAACCTGAACACACGTACTAAATCATTTAGTTCCATGACGGCTAATCTACCTATACAATCAGTACAACTAATGACACCAATTGGTACCGGAAAGCTAACAAAATTAAACAAAATTCTATTTGTATTATATTTATGTACCCTTAAAGGTCGAAAGAATTAAATTATTGTCTATTACCGCATTATTCATAATACGCATCTAAAAAGCATGCACATTTTTTTTAAGTTCCCTTGTTTACCTAGTTTCTCATTACTGTGTTTTCACTGTTTTTGACTTCCGCTTATTACCGCAATTACACACACACACACACACACACACACACACACACACACACACAAACACCCATACCCATCGCGGGACATGAAACCGCGACCCTTAGCTAGGCGGAACGCCGAAGCTAATTGATGTAAGGGCCTCGCAGGTTTACGTTCTACCGGGAATGATGCATCATTTCTTAATACTATTTCTGTGCGTCCAAAAAAAAACCCTTGCGCAGAATACAGATGTCACATCTGAAAATGATGCGTCTCTGCATAGATCATAACCATATCTTTGTGTTCGTTATTGGTGAACGTTACCTTTTTGTCTTAATGACCTGGCTCGAACTGCAGGCAGGCGACCACGCGACGCTTATCAGTAGGAAACTACCACGTAAACACCTACAGACAGCAGCGCTACCTCAGACGTTTCGCTTTGTACATGCACTGCCCCTTTGAACAGCAGTGATGCGGCAACTTCTTTTGCACCTATGTATGCGGGAAACAAAACTGCAAAGATGGCTTGTTTGGGCCACCTGGCGTATACATATATGTAAAATAGGGTTGACAATTGTGTAAATAAAAATACCTCTATCTATGCTTCTCTGTTACCTTTTTGCCAATAAAACCCACCTAAGAAATATTCAGATATTTTCTGCTACAGTAGTACTTTTACAAGATAATGACTGTCTTCAAAAGAAAATATTCATCTTACAACATACTGTTACTCAGTGCTAATTGAATACTTTAATTTTAGGAAGTAACTTTCACTCATTAGTTTGGTAGTTATTTTTAAACACCCGGTATAGCTGCTAATATTTCTCAACAAAATCCCGAAGCTCAGTTTCTTTCCTTGGCGACAACATGAAGCTTTCCTATAACAAAATAATTCTTACCCATAGCTTTGAGCATACAGTATTTTAAACTATTCCTCAGCTGTCTTCCCACTGCAGCATTTTAAGTTATTAGCGGCACTAAAAATGTAAAAGGCCCATTTTCTGCCATGGGAAGAGCAGGAAGATTCTAAATAAACAACGCATGATGCCACGAGGTTATTCTAATGAATGTTAAAGACTATAACTTCAGCCATAACTCAGGAAGTTGTTTTAATTACAGAAGCCCCAGACTGGTTGATATTCCCGATAGGTAATTATATAACAAATAATAAAACAAATATAGGTTGGATTTATGGGCTCCCATCAGAATGACACATAAGATTCTGAGAAACTGTAATTAGTCTTCGGCCAGTTGAACTCGTTAGGAGTAGTCGAATAACAGAATGAGAATTATAACAACCGGTTCCAACGATATATCATTTATACATCTGCATTCAATGACAGTCACATAAACCACTAGTTAATTTAGAATATTGATGTAATTTTGAAATTAAACGTAAAAGCGACACAAGTAGTGGATTTTTTGTTCCTGGGGCGGAACAGAGAGAAACAAACGGAATTTCAGCATTACTTTTCGTTTCCGTTATACAAATTGATGTTTCGGTTCCCAACCCTAGCTTTGGTATATCTGTATTTTGTTTTCTAAATTGCCTGCTTCTCTTCTGTTATATGCTGTATGATTTATCCGCTCATTCCCACAGAGGTAGCTGTAACGGGATTTGATAATTATCTTCGTATATTTACTACACATGCTCCGGTTTCTAATATTATTTCTAGCATAGAATTAAGTACAGGGTGATTCAGACATTAATGCAATCTGTGCTGTTATATGGATTTATTTTAAATTAAAATGTACTACGAAAGTTTAAAAGTGAAAAGTTTTCAAAAATGTTGCATTTGTTACTAATGTAAAATTTTACGTATAATTTTCAAATCAAAAGTAAAATCGTTTCATATAATTTAAGAAGTTTGTTTTTAAATGTTGCTTACTGCATACGTTAATTGAGATTTCCGCAATATTAAGTAACCCTCTACTGAAATTTCAACAAAATATTAAAAAAGAAAGATTTTTTCAAAAGAACATTATCTAAATCTGGTAGATTCATAGTCTATTTGTACTATATATTACAATCAAATTTAAATAAGTATAACATAAATTAATTCTGCTAATTCTGCTGTTCAAGAGAATATTCCATTCAGTCCCTTTTAAACCTTCAGCATAAACTTCTGTAAACAAAAAATCTAAAGATTTGTTTTCTTTCATGCTTAAAACAGTTTTATGGCTTCAAATAGAGCCATAGTGGTTATTGCTCTAGCTCTATTTAAAGATAGAGTTGTATATTTTTGCTTAAAATGGAATGATATACCTTACAAATTTCTTCTTAACATAGAAAAAATAACCTTAGTTGTGTAGAAAGGTTTTTTGAAAGTTGATCCTTATATTTAAGGTTTTGGAAATATTTATTGCGGAGAACATATATTTGCAAGCTAAATGTATGGCATAAATTTCAGCTATATTTATTCAAAACGTGAAATTCAGCATTTTATTTGAATGGTTACCATAAAAAATCAAAAGCTCTTCACTCATTTAGCCATCGTTTTAAAAATAAATTAAAAGGTTATTAACCCCTCAGCTCCTAGAGCATACATTTACATGGCGTACACTGAAAGCCGTGGCTACTTTTTTAGTTTTTTTATGTACACAAAAAAATCGTCCATTTATCAAACATAGCCTCCATCCGTCACCGTTTATTTTACTTGAGCCCAAAAACCAAATATTGTTAAATAATAATAATAATAATAATAATAATAATAATAATAATAATAATAATAATAATAAACTTGAGTTTTATTCTTGCCTTAAATTGTGCATTTTAACATTAATCTGTACGTTATCTATAGAATTAGTTATTTTTCTTCCAGCATGTCTAACTATAGGACATATCTTTAAGATTTTGGTTTTCCTATGTTTTACTTTTACCATAGAATTCGTAGCACTGCAGAGAGGCTAGCCAACTTCCAGCATCTAAATCCTGGTTATCTTTATCAAATTGGGCTAAAACTTGGAAACAGGTATTAAAAACTGAAAATTTGAAAAACCCATTTTGATGACTGAAAAATCGCTTCTGAAAGGCCAAAACAAATTAGTAGTAGTGAACCTGGTGGTGCAGAAATAACGTCTTTTTCCCCTCCATTATATAGTTCGAGTTATGAATCCCGGTTAAGTCAATCTGGCTGTGCGTTTTCCTTCCTATATATATATATATATATATATATATATATATATAGGAGGTCATTCAATATAAATCCAAACTCCCGTATTCTTCCCTCATTTCCTTTTCTTCTACGTATGCGCATTTATCTGAATATTTCTATTATTCTAGTCTGGATGTCTTTTTGCCATTTATCTTTCCTTCCAGTGCATTTCTTCTTCTCATCCAATGTCCTGTCCCTCATCAGTTTCAGAATTAGTCCTTCGGCTACTCTTTCTGAAGCGCCTTCTATACATTTCATAAGCTCTGTTCTTTCCATCCACATTTCAAATGGTTCCAATTGGTTTCCTTCACTTCGTCGCAACATCAAGTTTCCGTGTAAACTGACACTCTTCTTACAAAGAATTTCACTAATATCTTCCTTATGCATTCTGCACTTGCTGTTCATATTATTTTTGATATTACAATGACATTTTTACAGAAAGTATTTTTTTCTATGCATTTGTATTATTTGATAAATAATTGACTTTCTTTTATTTCTGTCTAATTAGAAAATTAAGTTTCCTAGTAACATTACACAGCTGTTCTGCGTGCGCTTTTGGCCTTTTAATTCTGCAGATCTGTGCTCAGGCTTACTTAATGCTATAAATTTTCGACCTGTTCTTGAAATGTTAATTGCTTTAATATAATTAAATCTCAGTTTTTGGTGCTTGTAAATGTCATCACTACCTAACGAGTAATGTAGCAATTACTTATAATTCCATAAAAGTCAAGAGAAGGTGTTTCATTATAAGCGTTGCTGATAGCCTTGGATACGGTTTTAATCAAATGTCATTGTGTATGCATTTAGCTCGTTGTTGTTCTGTATCCTTGGAGAACGGACTATCAGCTTGATCTAACACAATTCATCGTACTGCAATGCTATTTGCTATTTCGTAATATGTCCCATTCGTGTAGCCAACCGGTTGTACAGCAATTTTCCTTCCAAGCACGCAATCCGTTTAGATATGAAAAAATGATTACAACAAATGAAATATTCCTCATAACTCTTTAAAAAATGCTAGTCATTCTTCCAGATGTAGTCATAAGTGTAAAACAAAGGACTTTTATCTTGAAACAAAGTAGCACAGTTCTTACTTCCGTGTTTTCAAGAAATAAATTTGTATGCTTGATAACGGTATTTAATGTTATATTATTTTAAGGTAATCACAAAAGAATATATATAAATATACCTTTGAAAGCACTTTTATTTTTGAGAAACGCTTGAGTACAATGGTAGCTTTCTTGTGTTTTGTAAACTATTGTTGTTTTCGGTCCTTGAATTTTGTGCTGGGAAATAAATGTTTTTATAAAAATAGATTCTTTAAGATTGAAGAGGGAGCAAATTGCAGAGCAGTTGCTTCTAAAGTCTAAGATGTTAAAAGAGAAAGAGACAAAAAACCAAAGACAAATCGAATAAATAAGAAATATCTGTTTCGAAAATCTAGGAATGCATTTACACGAGGATTGCTTGGCATATATCACTGCATTGTGCATGCCAACAGTTTGAATTTAGAATTTGGTTCAACGGCATTTCAACTGCTTTCAGCACTATAATTATTTAGATATCCAGAGGAAATGTAACTATAGTGCCACTTCCCACAAATCATTTGAAATGGCAGTGTTGCATCTCGATCTTGTTCCTTTGCCTTCTGATCAAGAAGTCGCGACCTTGCCTCCTTCGATGCATTCAGGAACATCATTCTCAATTTAGTTATTATGCTGTCATTACAAATCACACAGAAAATGGTTTGCAGAGCCACATCACGAATTTCTAATAATGGCTGAAACGCTATTCGTTCTACGTGGCGCAAATTAACATCAGATCTTCTCTGATTCTTTTGAAATGTAGCGGAATGTGACTTTGATGTGCAGATACGAGGTTTAAAGCTTTTATTTAGTAACTGCAGCAGTGTAATGTACTGTAACCTACTGTCCATAGCTTTTCTCTGGGGAAAAACGCAAAGTTTGGGCAACCAAACCAATCGTTGAAATATATGAGCAGTGAACCTCAACCTTCGTATGTTTCAGGCAATGTGTTAAAAGTCTTGTTTCCGATTTTTCTCAAGGTTCTTTGAATCACTGTGAGCCAGAAGGCACTTCAGTTGCGCAGTCGACTTCGTGCACCCCGTTTTATTGCTGTTGATTTAATCGGAAGTTTAGCTCTTTGGATTATTGAAACTTCAGGCTGGTCTATGAGCCTACGCGTAATCAGCAGTAAATATGGTCATAGCTGTGTAGTCACCTCCGGTATCATAGTGATTAACTATTATAATACTTTAAATATAATCATAACTGGAAAAGGAAGCGTTCTAGGCAATTTAAGGTTTCTATCTGGCACTCTCTGAGGAAAAGCTGTATGAAACCTCGGTCTGGCAGGTCCAGAGAGATTTGAGGCCGTGCCGTAACGATCTCGACCACTCATGTAGGATGTGGACACCTCGCAACTGCGACCAATTGATCTATGACTACATCCTCCGGGAGGCGGGGATGGGGTGAAGGAGACTTAGCAAGTCGCAGGTCCGCAGGCAGACAGGTTCACAAAGAGGTGCAGAAGTTTGCAATAATTCCAGTTTGAACACCCGCGCACCAATAGGGAGCGAAGAATCCCGAGAGAGGGCGATGAAGCAACCCTAACGCATCCTGGTGTTCAAGGGAGAAATCTCTCCAATGCGCAAACAACTACGCCATCTTCCCGACACGACCATCACCGCAGGACCCGAAGACATATCTGAAACGTGAAAGGAAGAGATGAAATGAGAGGAAATAGGAACAAGGGGACACCGTGGTAGAATACATCGCCCCATCATTCGCCTAGGCGAACAGGGAAAACCACGAAAAGCCCAATGGTCAGAGTGGGCCGACACCGGGAATCGAACCCGAGACTTCCCGAATGCGGACCATAGACGTTGCCGCTGAGTCCTGCTCGGTCAACCACCGTTTGCTTGAGTAACTGTTGACAGGTAGTCTTAGGTACTCCATTTATTTGAATCTGTGGTTGGAACTTTGGGTCAGATATTGAATATTCAATCTAATATACGAGTATTCGACGACTCAGAGAAACCACGAACATATAATAATCAAATTGAACGTGGATGCTCCCGAATGCAAGGCTCGGGTACTACCGCCTGCATCAAAGCCGTTATTTTGTTGTTTAATGCCTTTAAATATTCTCTCTGATCCTTATATTTAAAATTGTGAATCAATATCATTTGTCGTATTTAAGGTTGGCTGCAAATTCCCTCGCCTTATTGTTCACGAGAAAATTATTTCTCTAACACCTTAGTATACAGCAGCTGAGTTATAATTACCACAAATGTTGATGTATTTTTAATAAATTTTGTTCGCTGCGAACTGCGTGTTTTCCTGTTGCAGTTATTTATCCATTCTGCTCCCCATGGAATATTTTGAAAATTTAATCCCTTTAAAATTCTAGGAGAAAGGAGTCCAGACTTTGTTGTATGAACTGCGTTTCTTATTTTTCTTTGTCTTCTGATATTTATTCAAAAAAGGATAATCGGCTTCTAAGAAATACTTCTGTATTTTTACTTATTTAATCACACCTTGCCACTTGGCAGAGAAGGGAGAATTGCCTGGGTTGTTTTAGTGCTGTACAGGTGCTTTTGGATCACACAGTGACTAATAAAAATAGAAGGTAGTCTAAGTAGGCCCTTGTAAAAGGCTTGCTTAGATACTCTGCATCTCACATCCGGCACCTGGCATCGAAGTCGGGTCATCTAGGTTGCAGAAAACTAGTCTTACCACTCAGCTAGATTGCAACTGGCACCGCTTGATAAACACAGTCATGGCCTGACTTCACCTGCTGATCTCTGGATTTCCAAAGATATATCTGCTCAAATACCGTTAAAGTTTCTTTAATTACTGAGTTTTGAAGCTGACTTCTTTAGATTACTTAAAATAACATGTTCTTATCATGACAGCTTTTCACATTACAAAACTACGTTAAATATTTTTTCTGGTAATTTTGGGGAGAAATAAGTGATATTTAGGGTGTAAACCCGTAGGCCAAATATCACGGTATACGTGTTGGCTTTTCATTAGGAATGACTGAACCTATTATTATTGAAATTAATATATAATGAATAATTATATGAATGAATAATTACCCATTTAGGAATGAGGTCAAAAAATCGAAGTGTCTCGCTTATAATCGAGCTTTGTTCATATGCATAATGCTTCTTAAAATGTTGTTAGGAATATTAAACAGGTCATTATCATTTTTTCCTTTCTATTATTCGTGTACATAAGCATGTACGACACGTTATTCTGGATTTGTTTTCTGGTAACCATGGAAAGCATAAAGAAGCATAAGTACGGGCAAAGGTTTGTACAGTTAAATTTATTACCTTATGTTTTAAATTTTATAAACATCGCAGAAAAAAGCATCGCATGAAAAGCTTTGTGGAAATGGAGGGAAGTTCAGTGATAGAGGGAGAGAGACAGTGAGAGAACACTAGAGAGAGTGTGTGAGAGAGAGAGAGAGAGAGAGGGGAGGGAGCAGAATTACGCAGTTAGCACAATATGACTGTGGTAAGTATAATAAATCTCGCAATAATACTACTACGAATACAGTCAAAGCAATGGTAAGATGTTGTTAAACCGTTTTAAGTAAGTTTTGTTGGCGATAGCGTTAATTGTCACAGCTATGGATTGGCCAAAAGAAATTGACATGTATGGGAGCGCCGTTACTTGTATTCATCTACGCCTCTGATATGAGCAAGCCGTTTGATCTCGATAGAAAAAGTTAGTGTGTTGTTGGCACGTGGGGAAACAGAAAATTGGTACATAGTGAAACGGAGTCTAGCCTTTAGTTACTCAGTACTGACAGCAGAGCTGATATTTACCGTTGTACCAAGGGTAGGTATAAGAACGCGTGTAGCTCGATAACGCCCGCTCGCTTGTGGCGGGCACTACGCGTTTTCGATAGGAAATCCAACACCATGCCCCCTACAATCCCGACTTCTCTTCCCAAGGGTCACCAGTTCACAAAATATGTTGTCCAAGACGGCATTGAAGAACGATTTTGCAGCCAAATACTTTTTTCACCTTTGGAACGCATCATCTATCCAATGGACTAAACAAGATGACTAACTTTATGTAGACAGTTGTCACTCATGTATAGTAATGGCAATTACCGGCTTTCCAGTTGCATACATTGGAACCCTTTACTCCCTCTGTGATGAAAAGTTCTTGTCTTTGTTAGCAGAGCAGGCTGTCAGGCCAAGTGTCATGCATCGTTATCCAAATGCTAGAATCAAAGCCCCCGAAATGGAAATAGAATTAGTGATTTTATCCTATCAATCTTTACTTTTGTACATGTAAAGTATGCCAAACAATAAACCATTATGAAAATCCCTGTTTCATATGAGTATACCTGTATGTTTCCAGGGGCGCCGATCCCCTCTAAACAATCATCCTCCCATCTGATTGTTCTGAGAGCTCAATTTCAACTATTTAGTCCTTTTTTATCCGCTGGAAAGCTTCGCAAAGAGGCTGTCTTATATCTGTGTACTATTGTAGATACTGTGATACCGGTACACAATAAAAGCTTAAATAAATGATTGGACAGTTTAAATCAATAAAAAGCTAATATTTACTGCAAAAAATTAAAATAAAATATGTCAGGTTGTGTTTCATTACTTGGTATTTGAGTGTATCTTATTGTTTCTACCTAAATAGACAAATGTAATATGTGTAATAACGCCATACGCTCTGGATAACTACATACCAACCTATAATATTATAGTTCCTTTTATACACCTACAAAAATTACTATTTGATACGCCACATTATAGCATCCGGTATGAATTGTACTTAGTATTGCGTTTTAGGTGGGGGTTACAGCACATTTGGATTAACAAACTTAAAAGATACAAACCGAGTTAACAGGTACAGTACTGGATTAAAAATTGTAATAAATGTCTTTATATTACCTATGTTAATTTACTCAATATTTTTCTTTTCTCCAATATTTTGAATTCCCCCAAAAATGTTCCTGATGGCGTCCCTCTCCCTGAGCGGCCCCAAATGTTTCTTTCAACCCATAGTGTCGTTCCTCCGTGGTGTAGTGGTTACCATGCTAGCCTCTAGTTCCCGAGGTCGCGAGTTCAAACCCGGCGGAGGGCGATGTATGTTTTCAGGCGTAAAAACCCTTAGCATGTCTTCCTTCGGAAGGGAAATAAAGTCGGTGGTCCCGTGTCGTGGATTTATGGCACGTAAAAGAACATCAAGCCTGATAAAGAGGCCTCTGAGCAAAATTGCTGGTATTTCACGCCCAATACGCTAAGGACCACAGCAGTTTAAGAGCGTCTACAAATAAAATAAAAAAACTACCCTCAGTAAAATTAGCGCAGTGATGATATTTTAAGGTCAGTACCAGGGCATACTTTGAGTGACAAAGAAAACGCACAAAAATAAGATAAGAATTAGACATTCTTGATTTAAATGGAAATATACAAATCTACAGACAGAATATCTGGAACACGCGGCTAGGTAGCCAAATAATACTTTTAAGAGCACTCTTTAATGGACTTTCAACATTAAACAAATGATCATGGAAATAACACCCAACAATTTTAGAATCAGGGTACAATAATTGTGACTTTGCTTTTCTAGTTATTTAAGTGTGCAGGCATGGCATTTAATTGGAAGTGCGTAGATTTGTCTAAACCGTAATCTTATTTTCTTCCGGTTTTGCCACTATAACTGCCGCCATGTTGCCTTACAATCAAACAAGTTTCGCTTTGGGGGCAATAGTTTTGCACATTCATTAGCGCCGTGACTCGCATTAACACTTCTCATGCCATTCATCGTCCGCGTGTAGTTCAAAACAACACAATAACATCAACTACGCCCTCTTCTAAATGGGATTGATAATAATTACACTTAGAGAAGAAAACACGTATCAAACACATGTAACAGCAATATATTCTGTTTCAACCATCAGAATCGTGAAGGCTACACGCTGAGCCGTGGGAAATGGTAAGCAAAAGCTTGGAAAAGAGATGTAACTACCTAATGGTAATTTTCATTTGACCAGGTTACGCTTTCTATTTATAATTTCAAGAATTGCTCACGCACGAGGCGGGAAGATTTGTTAGCTCATCTGACATTAATTATTGCTGCGGACATGAGTTGCTCAAGCTCTGATAACTCTTGTTCCTTTCGAGCCTTTAGCCGTTGAACTTTACAACATTTCCGATGAGATATATTCATGATAAAGGTTAACATGATATTGGAGAGCAATGCTTGTTTAACAAGCTTCTTCAAGATTTCTTATGGACGTGAGCTTTTGTTACTGGGCATCAGAACAAGAAAATATCAGTTCTCAGCAATTACATATCATAATGTTCTTCTTACTCTAGAAAATACATGCTTAGATGTTTTTTTTATCAGGAAGGAAGTTAGGACGTTGAAGAATAAACCACCTTTTATTCACCACAACTGAAAAAATCTGATGTGTTACACCCACATGACTTTCTCAACTCTTGTACAAACTATTTTTACAAATGCTTATTTTCCATCTACTTCATGTTAATCGAGATAAACATTTGTAGAAATTATCTTATTGCTAATTTTCTTGTAGGTGCCACGGGAGTGTCGTAGGCTTTAAGCGATAGTCAAATCTTTTAAGAGCTGGTTGCTGTGTGGAGTACTCCTTTCTCTTCGCATGTCCAATACATGAAAAAAACAATAAAAAGTAACCATTTTCCATTTTATAAATAGTATGATTTGGAAAATTCAAACAAATAACAAGGAATATCTCGAAATGATTCATTCGATAAAAAAATTTATTTGACATTAAGTGTGTATTTTAACGAGATCTACATTTTTGAGCAGCAAAATTTTGTCTATCTTTTACGGTTTAATAGCTATGCAAAATTCATTCAGAATGAAGAGGACTTTTGGGGACATTCCCAGAAAATTCAAGATATACATTTCATTTGCCATGTAAAGATATGATATTTTAATCAAAATCGTTAGAGCCATTTTTGAGGAAATCAAAATTTTCAAAAAAACATTCCATGTAAAGCTTAGTCTGGGGTGGGGAAATTTTTTAAAAACTGTCGTATCGCATCTTTGAAATATACTGAACCTAAATACCAAGTTTGGTATTTATCCGACTTCTTGTTTTTGAGTTATGCTGTTCACAGACATACAGACGGACATTTTTCTAAACATGCTTTTTTGGATTCAGAACGCCTCAAAACATGTATTTCCGGTGAAATATCGATATCAATACGTCCCCTACTTACTATATGAGTAGAGATATTAAAAAGTGATGTCCATATTTTCAGTTTAAATAATGAACGATAAAAATTTAATAAACGGAGCTTCAGACAAACGAAAAAGTGCATTTCTTCAATTAGTTTAATTTTAAGTAATATTTGGTGGATTCCCATAACTAATTACCAACGACTTATTTAAATATAGGGTTAGATACACCGACTTTTACTGCCCAGTATTATACCCGAACCAAAATGAAACACTGCAGACATTGCCCTGAATTTTATACAGGCTCTAAGTGATATGATCTAATGCAACATATACATATGGTTTGGAAGAAATAAACCTATATTGTAATCATCATCTATCTTTTCTTCCGAAAACCAGAACTCTATTAAGTTCTTTCTATTGTTTTAAAATGTGTCCACTTTTCCAGCAACGAAGCATTTATGTGATGTAAATTAATATGCATTAGAACTTAAGATCTTAGTTTATCAACTGTAATATATTTCACTTATGGCCTGCACATTAAAAAACCAAAATTGCCGCTAATATCTTTTTATTGACGAATAAATTAATGTACTGATAGAAATAAAACTACCACATAGCGTAGCATAGCTAAATACACAAATCAGCAAGAACTTCCATTATAAACTATTACAGTCTACTTATGTTAATTTCACACCAGGATTGAAGATCCAAATACAACAATACTAAGTTTAAGCTACAAAAATCCGGCACCAAGGCTAATAGGGAGCCGGAAAAAAGTAAATGTATGAAGAGAATAAAAAAACTATAACACATAATCATAATGATAATAATAATAAATAATAATGTATATTTTAATAGAAATCCTATTTATAGTTAATGCAAAAGACAGAAAGGGAAAAGGAAATAAAAATCTTGAATTATATCCTAAGTTCAATACAATGTTTTTTTTAATTTGCGTGTACATTGTGTTACAATTGCGCTAAAGTAAGCTAAAAGGAAATCTAAAGTATAACCTATAATCTCTTTGCATGTGTGCCAAAATAATAGAAAATGCAACAAAAATAAAGAAAGCAAGAAAGAAAGAAAGAAAGAAGAGAAGGAAACAAGCTGAAACAATGGTTTATAAAAAAGAAACAAGAAGCATCTACTGAGCGAAATGGCCCATGTAGTAGCGTCTGTGACTTGCATTAGGGAGGTCGCATTTCCAAATTCCTTGTATGGGTCCATGTAATTCGTGGTTTTTGCCTAAAAGTAATGCCTGATCTTTAGATGGAAAATAATACGTAATATTACAATTGCGAAAAACGTAAACTTTAAAATACAACTCATGCCTCGTAATCAGCCTAGAATGCAAACATGTTAAGGAAATTACAAATGTGGAGAAAATATCCATTGCAATTATGAATATATAACCAGAAGTGGAAACATCCGGGGAAGCATCATATGGCTTTAGTCTCGTACTGTGTTTTGGCATAACTATTTCAAACACATAATATTTGCAGATATGTGCGTTCTTTGCTAAAATTCGCGTTACAACATCAAAGTCTAACAGGAATGGTGCGATGTCTGCCGATAAAACATTACTGTTTGAAAACACCCCGCATTAAAGGATCTCGTGTCAGTGAGATATCACTTAAATGGCAACAAATGAAGGTAGAAAAAACTCTTCAACAGAGAGAATAGTATATGAGAATTGTAATGTGAGTAATTTCTTATCTAAATTACCCACTTTAGGCTTTAGATGCGTAGAGATGTTTACGGCGTGTTGGAACTCACCCACTCGGAGCCTTAAGGAGGTCTTAACCTCTGATTTCATTTGCAGACGACAGTTTATGTTAGTTGCTTTGGTTATCGCGAAATGGTCATGCGTTAGACTGTCCCACAACTACCAGGAAAAGCTTTTTACTCCAACAACGTTTCCAATAGTCGATGTTGCTAGCTCGTGTTATCAGAACAATGGCGTCCCTTCACGGTTTTAATCCCTGTGTTTGTGCTCATCCTGAATGGGAGACAGAACCCATTTATCGACGGAACATGAGCAAACACACACTTGAGATCTAACCACCTGTTATTCCAAAGACACGGAATACCATACCGTCCATCTATAGTTGTTGTTTGGAGAATATAATACCATTGTTTCAACAATGGTTTGAAACTTATAAGTAGCCTATTGGTATGGAAAGTTTAGGTATTAAACACCTAAAATGGGTCATAAATGTATCATATTAATCAATAAATGACTCGTGAAGGGAGGTTCGCTGTTCAAATATGTACCACCAAAATCATTCTATCTGATTGAGCTTTTTTCCAGGTGTTCCTCAGTCTTCATAACTGGCAAATGTAAGTCATAAGTTAATAATAATAATTATTATTTCATTTCATATATTATCAGTGACCAACGCCTGTTGTGCCGTATTTATTAAGAACCGGCTTTAAACAATATTCAAAAAATGAATCACTAAATAGGCGATATTTTTAATTATGCGGTAATGCACTTTTATATATGAGCATAACTCTTTCAATCATAGCACTTTATTCTTAATAATTAACACTATAGATTATCAAAATTATTCGAAATTAATTCGCAGTTCTTTTCTGTGCTACGACTTGCAAAGGACGCTGATGTCTAGGCACGAACTTAAACGTTATAATATTTTTTTGTCCCCACTACTCCGGACTTTCTTTCCGAGCACCTACACATTTAATTCGACAATCAAAGAGTTTTTAATACTTAAAAATTAAAGAAATTTTTGAAAAGTTAAAACTAAAATTAATTTTAAAATTGAAAATTAGAATTGAAGAGTTTTGGATTTTTTTCTTTACTTTCACCCGTTTCCAAAATTAATTTATCGATTTCCGTACACTTAAATATCCTAAAATATTTAGTTCTTGTCTGTTTCATAAACCATAAATCATTATTTTATAACTGACTAGCCAGGAAGAAATTAAAGAAGTTGGTATTATTGCAATGCAACTGCAGAAATTACGAAATAGAGGTACCGAACAACAAACAGAGATTAAAAGTAAAATTTAAAATAAGCATTCAAACATTGATTAGCGGTTAGCAGTCATTTTTTTATTGTTGACTTGAATCCAGATTTTGCTTTCCGCGCTTACAGCTGTCTGTGTGCTAGGAAAATTTAAAAATAAATTGCTATTTTCAAAGCTACTTCTTTCTAACATTTCTAGACAAAAATAAATTAAAAAATACATTTTAGCCATTACAAACTGGATTTAGTAGGCTTTCGTGATTCGCAAACATTTATGATTACTTTCCTGATTACCCACATAGAACTATATAAATATTAGCGGTATTATATGAGGTAGTGAATGATTCATTGTGAATATAACTATAAAAAAATCAGATATTTCAGTATCACGATCCACAGTTCTACCCATATAATTAAAAAAATGGAAGTAAAATCCATGATATTGTTTAAATGTAAAATAAGGCTTAATTTTGAATTCCAACTGTTTACATTTTTGCTTATCGAACTGATATACTTCCAAAAATGTGCAACTTTATTAAAAATGTGTGAATGTTATGCACGCGTACATACAATATCTTAGAAAATAAAATATTTGCAGAAGAAAGGATTATTTTAGAACTGCAGCATTCTTAAATGCTTCAAAGTGTGAATTTTTTAAGCCAATAATCCTTGACTGTGTCCAAGACTTCCGGTTTCACAACTGGACATCAGTATCTCCCTTGTGAGATTTGCGAGTGGAAACTCTAGAGAAAACAGGTTTCAATTCTGTTAATTACGCTTTGTTGACTTACCTGACTTGAGAAGCGTTTAAAATTTGCTGTAACATGACGTTGTTGGAATCCACCCTATGTGGTTATAATATTCACACGGTAATACGAAGAGAGCGTGACGTCATGCAAAAGGACCGATACATGTAATACTATATTGTATTTGTAAACTTTCATTCTTGTAATTCCAGTAGATCTAATACAGAGAAGAATCGCCGGCTGCGTGATAAAGAATGCCAATCAACGGCCCACAAACTAAAGAATGTCTGGGGGCGTCTGAGTTTCATGAGTTCAAAAACGAGTTCCTTGAAATGATAAGTAATATAGCATTTCTTTCCCGGTTAATTCGGCAACTACTGCCGATTTTTGTACTGCTGAGCATTAAATTTTATGCATATAGTTCGACCTAAGTAGTATTTCTCAAATTTGGTTTGAGACCTTTTCTTCTTCAAATCTACCACTTCTCCTCCGTACATGTTTTGCCTTGTAGCTCCTTACGAATAACTCGGAAAAGTCGTTTACAGTCCTATGGGCTAATTGGGGAAGAGCTCAAAATTCTCTGATTCTACCAATCAAATTTCGACCACTTTTCACTCCAAGCCTTATCAAAGCTTCTAGAAGCAGGAGGACATATTTTAAAAGCATTTTGTGACTAAAGGTAGGCTTAATAATGGTGGACTGAAACAGACTGAAGTACTCAATGCCGCGGCCAGAACTCGAAGTATGGTTCTTCGCCAGTACTCTACAACTGAGCTACTACGCCTGAGTCAATTCTCCAGCATTACTAAGCACGACCTGTATTTAATGAGGGTTAATATGTATTACACAGCTTGTTTAGTGAGCTAATCAGGACACAAACGCCCGGCCAGTCATCTACCACTGCACTGCAGGAGCGCCGCGGGAGTTGTGGGCTCTTGGTTGCATCACATATAATAAACCCTGAACCTTTCAAGTT
Source organism: Deroplatys truncata (assembly GCA_030765065.1). Lineage (NCBI taxonomy): Eukaryota > Metazoa > Arthropoda > Insecta > Mantodea > Mantidae > Deroplatys > Deroplatys truncata. Next base: position 101,685,953 of record CM060980.1, read on the forward strand.
CATCTGCATAACTGCGGATAACACATTTGCAGCATTTTAAATTACCCCACGGTTGATGGAATCAGGAATTCTATATTAAAAATCTGATGTGTTACACTCACACGACTTTCTCTACTCTTGTATAAACTATTTTTATAAACGCTTATTCTCCATATGCTTCATGTTAATCGAGATATCGAGATGTTAAACTTATTGCTAATTTTCTTGTAGATGCAAGGGGAGTTGGCTTTAAGCGTTTAAGAGCTGGTTGCTATGTGGAGTATTCCATTCTCTTTGCATTACCAGGACAAAAAAAGATGAATAACGAATTTGAGAAAAAGTATAAATATTGGAAAATTTAAGGGAATAACAAGTAATATTTCGAAAATGGTTCACTCGACAACAAAAAATGTATATGACATGTATTGCGTATTTTTACATTTTTTGTGTAGTAAAATTTTATCTATCTTTTATGGTTTACCAGTTATGCAAAAGTCCTTCATAATGAAGATATTTAGAGACATTCCCAGAAAATTCGAGATATAAATTTCATTTGTCATGAAAATATCTTAAACATATGATATTTTAATCAAAATTGTTAGAGCCATTTTTGAGAAAATTAAAATTTTCGAAAAAGGTTCCATGTAAAGGGTAATCTGAGGTGGGGGGATTTTCTTGAAAACCTTTGTGTCGCATCTATGGAAGATACTGAACCTAAATACCAAGTTTGGTGTTTATCCGACTGTTTATTTCTGAGTTATGCTGTTCGCAGACACAGACACATACACGGACATGTTCTCAAAAATGCTTTTTTTTGGATTCAGGGGGCCTCAAAACAGGTATTTGCGGTGAAATCTCGGTATCGAATTTTTGGGTGGAATACAATACTTCCCCTACTTACTATACGTAGTAGAGAAAGTAAATATATGCCATGTTTTACAGTAGCGTTTTTTGTTTGTATAACACCAGTGTAACATTAAATTTGGAGCATTTCTATAAATAGCACTGCATATACATTATAGTGTTTTCCAAACACCAAATTTGAAAAATATACGGGATATTCCAGAAATTTGTAATAATAGAAAGTCGCATATTCTTAAATGAAATACACAATATTTCATTCCATAAATTTATTATGTTATTCATCCTGATTAAAATATATAAAATGAAGTATTGTGTTTATATTCATGTAATTTACAAAGCTAAAATGTTACATTTTATCTCTTGTTCCATTGTTATGAAATTGTTCAACAGAAAGCTGGAATCAGAGTTTATTTTAACCATACTTCAAAAGCGAAGTTCAAGCGCCTCTCCTAATCCTAAAATACAGGTTATTCCATTTAAAATGCTCGACTTTGGGCTATTAACAAAATCCGGAATAGCTGCATAATTTCATACCGCTGCAAATAGTAGGCTTTGGACATCATAACTTACAAAAAAGTGTTTTAATTACACATCGCACTAGAACGCTTACTGCTTAGCCGTTTCAGGAATGTGAATTTATGTTACACGTAAAGAATCCTTTAAAATATCAGATTATACTAGATACTGACGAAAAATAATTATATGGAAAATATCTGCAAAATTAAGATAAAAAGGCCAAATTAGTTTCATAGTTAAGAGAAAAGTGGTGAGTGGAATATTAAAAATTCAAAATACAATAATTCTCGTTATAATTTTAATAAAAGCCAAAACTGGATAGATCAGGTAACAATAATAAAAAAGTTTATTTTCATTCAACCAAAAACGGATTCCTATGCCCATAAGAGTGATTACAATTTACAAATCATCTCCATTCTGATCTTCATTTGTTCTTCCTCCTCTTCTCCTTCAAAACCTACAGGATGTGTACGCCTTAACTGTTTATCGTTTGTCTCAAATTATACGACTGTACACAGCGAAACAGAAATAATAACAGAGAAAGCAGGCGAGGAATGAGCGTGGTCAAACGAAGAGCCACGCAAAGAAATGAACGCATTACAAAGATGTTATTTGTGTGTCAACATAGAGAGATTCACATTAAGATTGAAGCCAGTTCGACCAGCTGGAGGTCTGTAGTTGTTATGACAACTAATTTCCAATCGCTGTTTCTGTTAATTGTTTTTACGGCTGGAAAAGGCGGCATTAATAAATTACGTGCAAAGCCGCCTGACATCGCTATAGACTATGTTAACATGTATGGGGAGGAGAAGGTATCACCAGAACAGGACATGCTTCCTTCTAGGTGCAGCTCCACTCAGGTATCTTCAGTAGTTTTACAAATAACATCTTTTATACAGGGTGAAAAAAGCTGCTTGCCGAAGAGTCAGTAATAGGATTTGATATGATAACAGAACTATGAGTGCTATTTTCTGCGTGCCTTATTGCTTTTGATAAAATAAAATGCCAAGGCACTATCTTAGTAAAGAATAAAGTTTGTTGTCAGAAAGTATTATTGCCGCAATCATCGTCTTAACATGTCTGTTTCCGGTTTTTTTAGAGTGATAATCTTCCTACAATGAAAACTTCCTTTAGTCAGTACCTGTACACGTTTACAGTTGACACGTGGAGTCCAAGCACACTGATGTCACAGTTTTTTCTAGTAGTTATTAACAGTCAAGTCCGATTTTTTCCACGGAGAGCAGAATGAAATATAGCAACAGTCCACTCAACAGACAGGGTTTTGGTATGAAAAGTTAAGCAGCATTTGAGACATTGACGTTAACGTAATGAACACAAATAATACAAATTAGTGCTTTTAATTTCAGTTAAACTTGTTATAATATTATGAATAAACATTTTCAGGTGCAAACATACGTTAAAAATCTTCAAGTTGAGGCAGTATTTTTAACACTTAAATGATTTCAGTCTAATATAAATTCAATAAAAGCCCGCCTTAAAGCAATATGTGTATGTAACAATATATAAAAAGTGTATATTACAATCATTGTATATGTTTATATTATTGTATCCATGTGTAATAATGTTACGAGAATGTATTACGTAATTTAATAATGTAGGATTTGTGAGAAATAGGTGAAAAGTTGCTAACAATGAGGTAACCTTGAGGCAATAATGAGTTGAGAGTTTAATAATGTTACCTGTGATTGTTGGAAGCAATAATGTTAACTTTGAGACAGTTTAAAAATAACCAATCAACAACCAGAAAAAGCTTTAGTTAAATGAAGGTGTTCTATTGGATTAGGAATAGCCAATCAGAGACTTGAAATATAGAAATTTATAAGTTTAGGCGGTTGAAATCAGTTCAGTTGGTTGCAGACAGCGTTACTAACCACACGCAAAAAGTGTCTTCAAGAAATTTAATACGTATTCGTGTGAAACGAAAATAGTTTTACGTGTTAAAAAGTGCAAGTAATTAATTAAAGAATCTCATAGCTCTCTATATCAGTGAAGTGTTATTTAAATCGTATCAAGTATTAATAAAAGGAGTGAAGTAAAATTATAATCTGTGTAAGCCTACATTCTTAGTCGTACCACAACCCTGCCAAGACATCCATGTCTCTAACAATAATACTGACGCAGCATGGGCAAACTTATATATTATATATTTAAAGAAACAGTCAAATTACAAAGTTAATGATATTTTTAAAAATTGGGGCAAAGGCTACCGGGTACTATATGTGCGGTTGCAAATACTACAAGTTCAGCTCCCCAACAGTTGAAACACGATACAACTCCTTCTAAAATACTCCATCCTCAAAGTTGAGTAAAAAATTGCAAAACATGCATATCATCATTTCTCTTTATTAACCAATGCACAGATATTACGCAATAGTTCAATAGTGAAAATAGTTTTAAAATATTTTGCTCTATTTATGGCATGGACTCAATCCATTAAAATATTGCGCCAGGATCCTTTCAATTGGACAATGATTTTGTTTAATATGGAAAATAGCTCACAACATGGAATGTGCTAGACAGCTAGAGTGTTAGAGGTAGATAAAATGAGAAAGAAGTTCAAGATGGCCACGTGTCGAGTGGTAATGACGACCACCATTTCTAGATGAAGCAGAAGCATTTTCTCAGGAATACTTGTCGATAAACCGGTTGGAATCAAACTATGAAATTATACTTCGTATTTAGAAATATGATTCTGCTGTTTTCTGCTTTCATTTTTCGACATTTTTGCCATCGCTTGATTCTTTTAGTATAAGCAAAGGAATCATGGGTATTGCAAGCACGGGCATTTTGTACCTGTTGTGAATTCGTTTCTTCATATCCACGCTCTCAGGGAGAAAATTTAAAACAGAAATTATTTGTAACCCTTTTAAAGGACTATTCCGTATATAACTCCTTATTTGTGAAGCGGTGAAAATATAACTGTTTTCCAATCGCTCGGACACTTATTTCTGCATCATTATTATTCATAGCTGTTTGTAGTGTTCTGTGGTATTTATCACAGACTCACAGAATCATTCTTGTGTAGACACCGTGTATGTACATGCACATACCGTGTACATAATGAAATGATTCCAAACGGTTTTCAGATATACTTTATGAAGTTCATATCTAGTTCCTACAACAATGAAACGAGTATCAAACTGTATCAAATTAATAAATGCTGCTACTAATACCGTCTATATTTCTGAATGAACAAATAGAATGGTTAACAGTTTTTACTTTCTCTACCACATATATAGTAGGTAGAGAAAGTATTGCATTCCACCCAAAACTCGATTCCGAGATTTCACCGGAAATACATGTTTTGAGGCCGCCTGAATAAAAAAACAGCATTTTAGAAAAATGTCCGGGAGGTGTGTCTCAGTCTGTCTGTGTTGACTCATAAGTCAAGAAAAGTTGGATCAACACCAAACTTGGTGTTTAAGTTCAGTACCTTCCAAAGATGTGACACGAAGGTTTTCAAGAAAATCTGCCACCGCAAGCTAGTCTTCTCATGGAACATTTTTCGAAATCTTTTGTTTTCAGAAAAATGGCTCTAAGGATTTTGATTACAATATTAAATATATTTACGTGATAAATAAAACGCATTTCTTGAAATTTCTGAGAATAGCCTGTGAAGCTCTCTTTATTCGAAGGAATTTTGTATAACCTTGTATTACTGGTAAACTTTGAGCGATAGACGAAAATGTAGTACATAAAAAAAGCAGATCTCTTTAAAATCACAATTTATTTCAAATTACTTTTTCTGCAGCATCAGCCGTTTCCGAGATATCCGTTATTAATGGTTCGAATTGTTCTATACTTTGTCCTTCTTATTAAGTCCTGTACATTCTCAGTTGTTTCTCTTTGTATCTATAACGAAATGTGTAATTTAGCTATTTCTGCAAAGGTTTATTTCCATTAAAATGAAGTAGGTAGAATAATAAGCTTTCGTAAAATAATTTGTATACACACTAATAAACGATAGAGGTCGAGGAAGCCATATGAATATAAAACGTCAGATTATGTTTTAATTGGTATACATCTCGCTGTTGAAAATAAATACTTACAAACTGTGAGTTCCATAAACAAAAAAGCAACAACAAACAGAACATAAAATAAGAAACAATTATTGCAATGAAACATAATTAGAAAGTTATTAAATAAATAAAAACATCATAGTAACTTAGAATGGCAATGTAAACCAAATATTTAGAGGTCTTGTGTTGTAGCTTCTGTAAATTCAGAGGTTAAGGTCATCGAGAGAAACGATTTGTGTGAGTAAATCTAAAACTCCTTGTACTCTTTCCTTGGATCCACTAACTGATTGGGTATCAATATACGTAAATTAGCACTCTCAAGTGAGGTATTAGGGCTGGGGATGGGAAGGTTCATCACTAAGGATTAAGTCAAGCAGCATGTAGATGCACCGCTCCCATTACAAGTGGTCTGTAATGGGAACGCCTTTACTTCCGAACATTCGATTGATCTGCCCTAACTAAATCCTCTCGAGCTTCCAGTGTTCACTGCAAATGCTGATCCTTTTGAAAATCATAAACTAGAAAGACCTAAGCATGTAAAGTTACAAATAATTCCGGAAGGAAACATTAAGATCATAATGATCAACTAGAAATGGGTAAATATAGGGGGTTCTTAAAACAGACTTAAAAATTGTATTTTGTTTTGAAGTGCTGATTGTTTATAGAAAGGCAATGAGCACAAGACAAACACGTTTTTTTTAAATTGTTTAATGTCGCTTGAACAGTTTAGTCTTATTGCAACCGTACAAGGTTAAAACGCACAACTTACTGATACTGTGTATTACTGTAGAATAAATATAATTTTGTGTTCTCTCATTTGCTGTTCAATTGCAACAAACCACTTCCATAATACATTCAACAAACAGGCACGTCGTCATAAGCAAATTCTACATGTGCCATAAAAGTTTGGAACTAGGAAGCATTTGATTTTGGTGTGGCAAGTAATGGACAACTACTTTAATATTTCCGCGTGTAAGTTTGTTCTTGTAAAATGCATATAACCTCAATGGGCATAAAACTTTAAGCCCTCCTCTGCCAGTGACATTCAGAATATTTTCTTGTCTGTCACAGTTTCTTTGATGGAAAAATTCGAAATCGACTCCTTTTTGAATAACCTTAGATTACGTACCCAAATAAATAGACTAAAGATTTTATTCTCAATCTAAATCCATTATAGGCCCAAAATATCATTTTAAAGAGCACTGATTTATACATGCATAAATTTTAAGCAGTTCAAACATAGCGACCATTACTGAAGCTACTGTAGCATTTCATAGAACATCCTTCGATGAACGCCATGGAACATCTTATAAAACTCACATGGAGTTAACTAATTTAAAATAATATGTCCCTGTCATTAGTTAAAGCGTTCTTTTAGAAAGACAGAACTTGTCTTTTTCTGATAAGTGAGCAATGAAGAAATAAAATATCACTAACAGAGCTTTTTCGAAATTAATCAAACATTTTACAAGTCATGTCATTAGGTAATGAGCATAGATAATAAGGCAAATCATAAATTATATTTTTTAATAATATCCAAACATTAGAGAAAGAATGAAGTAAGTCGGATCAACAGTTCAGAATGCAGATCTGCAGTTAGTGACGCCGCCGCAAGGGCGGCAGCACGTGTAATGCCCATTTACACATTCCATAACCAATAAACACCGATGCTGGAAGCCAGTTTGATACAGGTATTAACGATGCGGTTTTCGATTGCTAAATCTGTTTGTGCTGGCTGTGTGGACTATTAATTATCCTTATCACTTTGTGACCGTGGGAAAAGTGAGCGTGGGTGTCTGTTACAAGTGAAACAGATGGCAATCGCTTGGGGCTCTCATCTCGTGCAAAGTGGCATGACATATGGACACCTCTCACGGGTGTTCATTCACTCTCGCAGCAAACTTGCGACGTGTCAAGCACGTAACTCATAACATAACCTCTCCAGCATGCAGTTCAACAGATAAATGATTGTACCAAATAGCTGAACTGTAACTGTATTGGACCTTCCAGGATGAATTGACGCCCAAATATCAATGTTATTAACGTTTCATTATTATTTAAAAGGGTTCTTATTAAAGGGTGAATTAAAAGGTGAATTCAAAACCTGGGAGCATTTTACTTTCTCTACCACTTAGAGAAAATATTAAATTCCACCCAAAAATAGATTTCGACATCTCACACGAAATACGTGTTTTGAGGACCTCTTAATTAAAAAAAGGCATGTTTAGAAAAACGAAAGACCCACCAAATTTTGTGTTTATGTTCAGTTTCTTCCAAGCGAAAGATTTTCAAGAAAATCTCCCGCCCAAACTATTCTTCACATGAAACCTTTTTGTAAGTCTTTATTTTCTCAAAAATGGTCCCAAGGATTTTGATTAAAATTCCATATACTTTAGATATTTGAATAAAAACAAAATGTATGTGTAGAATTTCCTGTGAATAGCCTGGAAGTTAGAAGAAATTAGTTTTGTGTAATTTTCAACCGTAAGATACAGACTAATATTTACTTCACAACAAATGTCATAGTTCTTGTGAAAACATAAAATAACCTTTCTATGCTTTTGCATAACTCTAAAACGGTAAAAGGTAGATAAAAATTCACTACATAAATTATAGATCTCGTTAAAACACACAATTAATATAAATAAACCTTTTTAAGGCTTTACCGAGGCATTCGCTGTCATTGTTTCAATTATTTCATACTTTTTCGAAGTTCTAAGTCGCCTTACATTTGCTTCTCTGCTCGTGAAAGCAATATGTAATTTCAGAGCCAGCATGTAGCGACTCGCTTTTTGAAGAATTTGGCAATCGTTTTTGCTTCCTGTATCTCCCTTGCATCCACAACATGTGTAATGAAGCCGTTTTTGCAAAGCTTATCTCATTTAAATTAAATAGACAGAAAAATAAGCCTTTGCAAGAAGCTTTTTAGAAGAGCGAGTAGAAGAATCACATGAATGTAACGCATACGATTTTGTAGTTTTATGTGCTCTTTTACAGTGTAATGGTTACCCCAAAAAGGAGTTTCTTTCTCAAGGAAATGAACAGGATGACACATTTTGTGAGCTAGATTCCAAATCAATGTAACTATTCAATTGCAAAATTCTGCGGCAAGAGCTATATAACTGTGGCACACATAATTCGAATTACTTAATCTGTGAATTTTATTATTCTAGGAGTAATCAGGGGGTGGGAATGACTTGTGCAATCCCTGTAATTGGGCTTCCTCTCATGAATTTTCAGTAAGACTTCACAAAAACAATTCCGATAAAAGTTTCTTACAAACTTGGCACTCGCACAACTATTTTAATCACTAATCATTATAACATGATTAATTCAAGAATTTTATTTGAATTTTGCAATAAAACTTCTGGAAGAAAATATCCCAAATTAAGAATGCATGATGTTAATACTGACTGGAGTTTATGATGTTGAATGAAATCGAGAACTTTTTATTTGGGATGCATAAATAAATAGGTCAGTTCTAGGTATATAGCAATAGAACTTTAAAATATCCTGCTGATGTTGAAAAATGGTATGTTCTATGAAGCATATAGATCATCCTTATTTGGGAAATACCTAAGCTTTCAGTTAATTTCGGCCATCCTTCGGCACTGATGTAGCATTGCTGCCTGCACTGCAAGGAGTCCCGGGTTCGTTTCCCGGTACCGCCTCGTGAGGACCTTGGGGGAAAAGTAGCGGCCCCGGTCTCGGAAACCGCACTAAGTGGCTTGGAGAAGCAGCATGCTTACTGTGTGAACGGAATCAGAGGATGCAGTTGCTGTGCGGTTGGCCTTGTCCAAACTGGGCCAGGGGTTAACGTTTATCGGTCCATTTTATCTTTGAACTCATTTTCCAAGGATTACATTTTCAGGCTTAAGTGTCCCAAGTTCTCACTAAATAAGGAATATTTGGGTAGCGATGTTACTGCAAAGCTGAATTTAAGAAACAGTACATTTATTTACTGACTAAAACAAATACATTGCCTACAGTTGCTGAAAAGAATTTCCTATTATAAAATTGAAGCATTGGACGTTTCAGTACTCTAGAACCGTTGTCCAACTATCTGAAGTAGTTTCTGAGAAAAAAGATGATGGTATAGTTTTGACAAGTCTTTTTGTTTCTTTCTTTACCGATTTTTGATGCACTTACACATTGTCCTAAAAATATGTGGTTATGCATTTATTTATTACTTCATATTTATTTCCTTCCTAAAATTTTCACGAAATGTTTTGCCCACTTATCTAGGAAATTTTGACTTAACATAATGCAATTGAAAATTTCCTTCGATTATTTTTAAGCTTTTACCTCTGCTAGGGGCTTTCTTTTGTAGTAAAGCAAAAGTTGTTCTATAGAACAAAATAGGGTCAGCGTAGGTTCAGAAATTTTGTTTATACAAACGCTCGTTGCTTCGTAATTTATGCAGACAACTCAATCCTAAGAGAAACGGATAATTGGTTTTGGTGTTCACCAGTAATTCCATCAACAGTAATAACCGAATGTGCCCTCTCCTGAACGTATGTGCACTCATGTTTCACCGCCCACGTATCAACGCCCCATGCATGAAACTCCTACCGGCAGGAAGCAAGAAGAATTCACAATATATGTGAGATAATTCGGCAACCAAATGTTGACATCATCTTCAGTGGGCTTTGAAATAGATGGTTTGTGGACAACACTGTATATGTGCATGCGCGCGAGAGAGAGGGAACACCAAGTCACGATTTCCCACAAGAAAGCTCGAGGGAAGGTGAACCAGAGATGCAGTGGAAGTTCTGTACAAAAACGACATAACAAACGTAACTCATTCGTGTTTTAAGCGAATGTATTCCATTTACTCAAGGAACTACAGTTCCATTTATTGCTGTTGTTATTGTAGCCGATATTCATGTCTGATTTTTTTCTAAGATTACTTGCTGATATTCCCAAGTAGTTATAACATAGAAAAATACGGTATAGTTTTTAAATTTATTAAAATTTTTAATATACATTAAAGTTAGTGTGTGTGTGTGTGTGTGTGTGTGTGTGTGTTCCTTATAAGCTTCTATACCTTTGCACTGATTTCAACCAAATTTGGCACAGATAACATTTGGCACAAGGCAAATTCTCTAGGTTAGAATTCAACACTGCGCCCCATTTTACGCGATTGGATATTTAATTTTATGTAACACCCAAAAATGTTCGCAAGACCATCTATATCCTTCTCAACGATAATCGTAATAGGTCGAATATTGCCAACATAAGAATAATTACTTAGGCTTTCATAGCCTCAGAAAATAACGAAGGAACAGCGAGTTCACATGTTATTCATTCACCTTCTCTCCGACGTTTATCATGGAGTAATAACACCGTAAAACAAATAAATTACTACAGCTATGTCACCTGTGGCTATGATTGCGCAACGTAAAGGCCTTTATATAAAGTTAATAACATTTCAAACTTATTATATTGCACTGTGGTAACAGTAACGACTTCAAAGGAAACAAAATATCATTTTTTTCTTATTCTTCTTTATCTTCATATGATTATTTATTGCGTATTAGTATAAAATAACACAAAATCATTTAACACAATTGCATTGACTACAAAACTCTCTATGATGCTCAAACATTGCTAACATAAGAGTAATAAATAAGTCGAAGTACATATCCTTATATTCTGTGGTGTAATGGTTACCATGCTAGCCTCTAGTTCCCGAGGTTGCGGGTTCAAACCTGGCGGAGGACGATGAATCTTCTCGGACGTAAAAATCCTTAAAATGGCTTCCCTCAGAAGGAAAGTAAAGCCAGTGGTCCAGTGTCGTAGTTTTACGGCACGTAAAAGAAACTCGGGTCTGATAAAGAGGCCTCTGAACAAAATTACTGGTCTTTCACGCCCAGTATAGAATGGGCTACTAAGGATCACAGCAGTTAAAGAGCACCATAAATAAAACACAATTTAATTTAATTCTGCGATCATACTCCGATGTTGGGATATTCACTATTATAATTTTTAGTTAGTATCTTTGTTTTTAAGTAACAGGTTTCTTTCTCTATGGGAAGTTTGTGATGCTTTTATAAGCATAAAAACAAAAACTGAGTGACATATAAAATCACAGTGGATAACAACAGCATCAAATCAGTCGAAGTATTATTTCTTATTGTTATTCTTCTTTTCTGTGTATATTCATTTTATTTTGTCTTTGTGTTTTCTTAGTAGTTTATAGTGAATGTTGGTTACTGAGAATAAACAAGGTTATATTGATGTTACTTAAACTGGTATTATTTCTTCCCAACCGAGATTTTCTCTATAAATAACGACGAGTCATTCCGAATGTGACAGCGTGGAACCGTCACTCAGCTGCATTCACGAGAAATTATCATTACAAACTCTGATATTTGTGGTTGTTCAGCAATGCTTTTGCATAGTGTTTTCTCAGCATTATTATTATTACTATTATTATTTTTATAGAGCTCTGGGAGTTTTAATTAAATGCCTCCAAAGAAACGACTATTGGGTAAATGCAACCTAAATCTAAATATTGCAGGGATAAATTGCCTAACCACGGGCAACACCAAGTGTTTCAGTTAGCAACACTATAAATACAACATATTAAAATTAATTAGTCATTTTTATTTATCTAAACAATAGGAGAATAAGTGGATATTATATAAAATATGCACAACAAAACAAGCCACTTTTTACTTTCCCTAGCACTTACTTTAGTATATAGAGGAAGCATGCATTGCTTCTGAAGATTAGATTAAGATTTCATCAAAATACCCATTTTGAGGTTCTTTATTACGAAAAAAAACAGTTTTAGAAAATGGCGTATGGATGTGAGTAGCATAATTCAAAAAACGAAATATGATAAATAAAAACGTGCTATTTCGTTCAGAATATTCCAAGAATATGCACAAACATTTTCAAAAAAAAAACACCCCAATCTACCCTTTACTTAGAAAACTTTTCATTGTTTTTTATTTCCTCAATCTTCAAAGGATTGATATCAAAGAATTTTTATAGAATTAACCATTTCTGAGATATTGGTTACTAGTGATTTGAATTATTTTAATACTTTGTATATATTGAAGCATTAAAATAATTATTATTTTGTTTCTCATAATGTAATATAATCAATGGAAACTCAGAGCACCAAATTAAATATTTAACTATTCCTTCAGCTTCCTGTATTCCCCTTGTATTGAAATGTGTAATGAAACGATTTCTACATGCGATTGTATCTACTGACATGAAGTAGATGGTAAACTAAACTTTTGTAAAAAGTAAAAATAGCTCCTAGAAGAGAGATAAAATAAACGAAAGTGAGTAGAGAAATTAATGTGATTGGAATATATAGATGAAAAAACCATTACATAAAATGATTGAAACATAACCAATCAATCTCCAGTATCTCTTTATGAGGAACATAGGGCATTCAGAAAGTATTTCCATCGGACCCTATTTCTTGCTAACTTCTTTACTTCATTTCATGTCTTCCCTTTTTTAGCAATCTACGATAACTGTTCTCTTCCACGTGTTTTCATTGTTTTATCTTCTCTTCTTAGTATGTGTTCTATACGCTTCCAATTTTGTTTTTTCTTATTCCTATTGTAATTCCTTTCGAGATTTTTATTTTCCATAATTCTAATTTAAATTTGTACTGGTATTTGGCCATCGCATTCTTATAATTCTTCTTAAACATATATTGACAAATGTTTTCAATTTACTTTGAATGATTTGTATTTGTTTTCCACATTTCACAGCGATATAATAAAACTGATTTCACATTACTATTAAAATTTTTAATTTTAGTGGTCTTGACATAGATATAATTGGATATAATTTCTTTCCTTATTTCTATTCTTAACATCTTCAAGGACTCCGCCATCCTTATCAATTATACTGCCTAGACATTTGAATTCCCAAACTGTATGAATAATTTTATTATCTATTATAATTTTTCTCATTTATTTAGCTTCCTTTATATTAATTTTCATATGAGTCTTCTTTATTACTTCTAATAGAGTATTCACTTTGCTTTGCATATCATCAGAAACAAAGTCAATGCCGATTGTATTCACTGACGCTTCCGGAATAACAGTGACGGGATACCTTCCAAGGATTATTTACAGCGTTAAAATTAACAGTTAAAGCTTCAGTAATTAACTCTACTCTTAATGCCGTTACTTGCTGTAATTACAAGACGATATGAAACAAGGAAGAAATTATTCAACAGGTACAGCGTTTGTTTGGCCGATAATGCGCTCTTGCACAAAGTTGCTGAGCTTCTCCCGGGCTGGAACAGAGCTGTTAATGCTGCGACTTGAAACTGGTTCCTTCCGAAACCACGAAACACAACACATAGCCATATAACCCCTTCTACCGCCTACTCTTGCATTAATTCAATTATTGAATCGTAAAGAAATTAATCTTGTAGTGTTTAGAGATGGAGCAAGACGGAAGAAGAGAGAGGAGGGTTTACCAACTACTGCACAGGATGGATCGAGAGCACGTTATGCCCTCTGGTTGTTTGGTTTTCGAGGAGCACCCACCCCATCTTTCCCCAAAGTACTGCAACAACCCCTTGCCAGCTCCTGGATGTAGGCAACCCACATCACAACGCGGATAGATGATGTTGCTCTAACTTGCTTGGTTTGTCCTTTGCTTGGGGCGTTCACTTAGGCTTAACGTACACTCTGTAGCACTGAAATTTCCTGCAGTTATTACGCTCTTGCTAGACCCACTCTGTGCTCTTAATCTATAAATTATTAAGTCTGCTAATGCAAAAACAATTTCTTAGGTTTGGAGTAATCTTAATAGTACATTTAACTAATCAAAATGGTCTGATATCAACATTATTATAAGCTATACTAAACTATTTTTATAGATTCTTCGGATCCTCTTTTGGGTAGAAAATTTATATATCTAACAGTTGTTCTTACAACTAAACTTGTGCTATTGTAACTGAATCTCCCATAGTAAACCATCACAGAATAGTAACTGACTAATATTTACATTCAGATAAGCAAATTTTATACTTTTCACGAGATGAAGGAAAATTAATCATTATTTTACCACCCTACTAAATTAATATGACTGTTTTAACAGCTTTACTGCAATATCTTGAATGACGTAACTGGCAGCTAGCGGACCTTGACTCGTAGGTATCAGTTTGAATGACTTTTGCGGTAACCTATGTAACATCATTCACAGTTCAATCTGAAATTGTTTGGCATATAACTTAAGTAAAGTTGTCTGTTGATTGTGTGTAGTCATCATGGCGTATGCAACAGAACAGCATGTGTTTATTGTGTTACATTTTGCTCAAAAGAATAGTCAACTTGATTTTATACACAGCTTCGAACAAATCCATACTTTATTGGTTGTTACAAAAATTTAAACAGGCTGGAAACAGGTTAATCAAAAAGAAGCACAGAAAACCAACACTTCTAATGGTGAAAACATTAAAGGATATAAGGCTTGTATCGGAAAGAAGCTCAAGAAAATCGCCGTCTCGCGTTACAACCTGTTTATGATTACAGAAAGATTGACTATCTTGCTCGCTCTATCTCTCTAGATCTGAATCCACGTGATTATCTTTGAGGAATGCTTAGCGATAAAATTCATACAATAAATTCCTAAAGGTTCAACAAACCAGAATACAACATCCGGGGTGCGTTTACTAATACTTCGGCTGCAGAAATTACGGACTTGTATATATGTCCGTAATATATACATTGATTGGATAGGGTAAATGAGGATGATGGGTGAATAATAGACATCATCCTGCAGAAGAAGGATTCACTGCACTTAATCTTCAAATTTTGAACTTCATGTTGTAACTGTGAAACCATAGAATGAATCATAAAGCTAAACTACTACTATTTTATGAAATGATGGCATTAACTGTCTTGTTGATCTATGAAAACTAAGTATTGAAGAAGTGAAATTAAAGAAAAATGATAGCTTTGAAAGGAGCTGGATATAACTACTGTTACAGACAAAAATAAGAATGAACTGATAATGCGGAAAGCTTCTGAAACAATAAAACAGCATCAAAGAAAATATGGGGAACATATGGATAATATGCCAGATTCAAGCTACAAAAACAGTATTTTAGTATAAATCACGAGGTAAAAGAGCCATAAGAATACCGAAAAAGAGATGGCTGTATAAGGTTTAAAGGAGATGGAAAGAGCTATAAGTGAACCCCAGAATGGAGAATGATTATAAATATCTGAAAAGAAAGAGAAAGGAAGCTAACCTCTCTCTCTTGGTCACTCAGAACCAATGTTCTTAATATAACTTGTACCTTTTTAATTTACCTTTTCCTCTTAATTTTTAATGAGCTTCAATAAAGAGTAAATTTGCAATTACTTGCTAAAACTGAACAGCGGGATCGGATGAATCGCCCGGTATATTCATATGAGAGATACTTCCTCGTTTCTAACGTAGACAGGATAAGCCAATAGCTTGCAGCAGTTGTATGTGTTCTAATTTGCTCTCTCTCTCTCTACTATATATAGGTAGCTACATCTCTTGTTACTTATCTTGGCAATCGTTGCAGGTGGATATAATGAAAAGAACAGATTCGTTTCCATTACCAGAGCCCAAGCAACAAACCGGTCGTGAGTTATGGCCACCTGCTACCAACAGTTAAAAGCTAAGCTGGATCAGTGGAAGCACCGCCCTCAGCCAAACTCTGCTCGTATGTCTCATTAACATGGCTGCTCCCATACAGCACACTTGTCGTTACGCACGTCTCATTAACATAATTTAATTAAACAATGTCTACCTGTAACATAAGCTGGTCTTGCGGACCTCGCGGCGAACATACATATAAGAAGACGTTACTTGTATTTGGAGTTTTGTCACTCGGTGGAAAATATTAATATGTAACTTTATGTGGCAGAGTTGAATATTATAAATCTCTGGTTACAAGTCATCGCAAGGAGCATATGTTGAAATATTCCCAGAAAATTGGATTTAATAGAATTTTCTGCCCCTTAACACAGTAATTCTAGGTACGCCCGAGCGGTGTGTTTTGTGTGCGAAGGGCATAACTCAGAAACGAAAAGTTCGGGATGTATATTAGACTGTTTATTTAAGTCTACAATCTTCCAAGGATGCGACTCGCGGATTCTCAACAATCATCCCACCCTAATTTACCACCCTTTATATAAAAATATATCTGTTCTTATTTACTTTAAGATGGATCTAATGATTTTGATTAAAATAACATATGTTTAAGAGGGCGCTGGGTAGCGCGGTTATTTCGTTTTCGGCTCTCGTACTGAGTGTCCGAAGTTAGATTCCCGGCTCTGGGGTGGCGATTTTAAGTCTGCCTAACCGCGCCTTCACCTTTGACTCACTCATGTGAAGAATCCCCAAGGCCCAACGTGGTTCGGAGTCCACGGTAAAAGCTGTAGGTCCTCTCATCATCCCCCTAATCCAGTCTCGCTTGGTGAAATAAGGTATCACCCGAAGCACATAGGCCATATGGGGAGATTTAGAAACGACGACGACATATATTTAAGATATTAATTATAAGACGAATAGATTGTATATGTTTAAATTCTATTATTAGCCTCTGAAGCTCTGTTTATTCAGAATGAATTGTATTTTTTTGTATAAATGTTCAGTCGTAAGACAGAGAAAAGCTTAGTGTACTAAAAAGAAGTTCTCGTTAAAACACAGAATTTAAATCAATGTTTATGCAGGATTAATAATTTCCAAGATATTTGTTGTTACTGGTTTAAATCTTTAAATATCTTATGCTTGTTTGAATGCTAAGTCGCCATTAATTTTTTCTGGTACTCATGCAAAAAGTGATATTTTAAAGCCAGAGGTAGCAACTCTTATTTTAAAGAGCTGTCTATCGCTTCAGACTCAAACTATACCTTCAACGAAATGTGTGATGAAACCATTTCTGTAAATTTAACTCAGTTAACTTGAAATAGATACAAGAATAAACTTTATAGAAGAGTGGGTAGAAAAAGCCATAGGTGTATTCGTTGCTGCAAACCTCTTATTAGTCTCACTCTTACAGTTTGCGTATACGAAGAAAAAACCTAGGGATAACAATTTTGTGTATCTGCTAAAATGTAGGATCTTTGACGGGGGTTGGAAGATTTATACACGAGTTGAGGAATATCCTTGGAAGCATTTAAAACTGTTTGAAGTCGGTACAAAATTAAGATTATTCTATATAAAAATCCTCCTGAAAGTTTACAATCTCTATGGAAAGCGCTGCACCTACGGAAATAAAACATGATATATACTGGCTAGGGAAACGTGTGTCGAAACATTTCAAGTCTCGTTAAAAGAAGTACAAAATTAATCATATTGAGAGTACCTATGTCTCCAAAATTACTATTTTTAAGCGATACACTGCGCGGATACTGTCAAATTTAATATCTAAGATTTTAAAGCATATTTGTTCACATATTTAAATTTTAGTTGAAATTTATGCAAGAATGAATGAAATTAGGTTTTACTATTAATTTATATTTATATCTGACCGTATTTATTACATATTTCGAGTGCTAGTGACGTCATTAAAATACAGAGTTTTCATGCTGTCACCGTTTACATATGGATGTTGCTGATCACTGATCAGTACAAGATTTCTTTCTTGGGTGTCAGAATGTGGCTGCAAGTAATTTCAGCAGCACTAACCTGGTTTATGAATTATGTTAATTCTTTGGCGGAAGGCACGACTTTCGCCCCCACAGAGTACACCGTTCTCTGAAGTTCCCCACCGAGACAATCAATAATCCTAAACTAGATGTGAACCCATGGCCTTTAGTTGGAGGACACACGCCACGCCAGCCAACAATATGTCGTGATCAGCACACACATAGGTGTCGTCATATCGTGACTGGCACTAATAAAACAAAGCAAATGTTTTGGCATTTGCAATGAAGTAGGTCAAGTTTGAAATTCTGGGCAATACTCAGTGACAATGAGGTTCTACCATAACTGTTAACAGCTAGCTTATTGCATGCTTCTAGCAACCTTCTTTAATTCCAGATGGATAAAATTAACAACACACCTATTTGTTCACTCGTTTTGTGACAGTGAATAATATTTACAGTCAAATATATTCAAACATTATATACAACTTGAGTTATTTACACCGAATTCAGAACTGGCAGCAAATGTGAAACAATTAAAGGATCTTCTTAGAGTATACCTGAATTTTAGCACTCAATAACGATACTGCCAGTATAACTTCTGAAATAAAATGTAAATAAAAAGGTAGTAAAATGATTTCATATATTAAACGGCTAAGAGTATCATGCAAGATTTTGTACAGAGGTACACAGGTCGAAACTGATTACAATTAATGTTCCTCCTGCTTATTTTAAGATCGATTCATAGTTTGTCGCGGTTTCTTCGTGTTATCTTATTGCTGAGCGCCTGTTATTTTTTTACTGTTTTTAATTTTGAGTTCTTTGTCCTCCGGCTAGCTATTATTATTATTCGTCGAGCAAATCTCTTAAACAGGGTGTGTAAACGGAAAAGAGTTGTTATTAAAAGATAACACTGATAAAAGAATTTGTTTTTACACTTTTATTGCCGTTACACTTCATTAATTTCACAGATTTACTTTTGATACGTGCCTGACTGAAACTGTTATATTTTCGAATGTAACTATAATCACTTATTTGCCGCACATTATTAATTCGCGTATTTCACATCGTTTAACTAACTTTACGACGCGAGAGATTTTGTAGAACTGCGCGACGTTTAACGCGTGAATGATTCTGATGAACTGAACGAAGTATAAGCCGCGAATGATTCTGTTGGACTGAACGTTACCCGGCTCTGGCTTTAGCTTTTTATACTCCCTCACCCCGATATGCCTAAACATTATAACAGAGCTGCTATTGGTTAATAAAACGCGCCAACATTAGCGTCTATTTTTATATCCAATCAAAATTACGAACACAAATGCTCTAGGGAAGATATTCTCTCCATTTCTAAAGAAAGGCACGCTACTCTGACGTCATCTGTTTGTCTAATCTAATTAATAAACAACTCACCCCCTCGTTACATTGTTACCCGCTCCTATTGTCAGTTTCAGTGAGGCCGTGTAAACTTATTTCCTAACAATGCTTATAATTAACAGACATCCCAAATCATTGTCATATAATAATGCTAATTTACACTACAATCACTCTGGCATTTACAGTGTTGTGATATAAAATACTGCCACAAGTTCAATACTTTTTGAGAGCAAATCGAATGTTATAATTCACTCAATGACGGAGATACACTCGTATATATTAGAATTACCAGAAATTACATAAGTTTCGAAAGAAAAACAATCGACTTACACAAAGTTAATTTATATTTCACGAAGAAATGTAACCCATTATTAAATCAGTTTATACAGAATTTATTATAATATTCAGCTTCCCCCAATTAAGGCTGCGATTGAGGCAGTATTTTTAACACTTAAACAATTTCAGTCTTATTATATAATATATATAATTCAATAACAGCCCGCCTTAAACCATATGTGTATGTAACAATATATAAAAATGTATGTAACATTCATTGTATATATTTGTATTGTTGTATCCATGTGTAATAATGTTATGTGAATATATTACGTAATAGGAACTGTGAGAATAATAGGTTAAAAGTTGCTAACAATGAGGTAACCTTGAGGCAGTAATGAATTTGAAAGTTTAAATGCATCTAGTCATTATTGGAGCAACAATAATGTAAATTTTGAGACAGTTTAAAAATAGCCGATCAACAACCAGAAAAAGCTTTAGTTAAATGAGGTACTTTATTGGATTAGGATAGCCAATCAGAGACTTGAAATACAGAAATTTACAAGTTTAGGCGGTTGAAATCAGTTCAGTTGCCTGCAGATAGTGATTGTAACCGGTTGCGAGTTGCGTCCTCGAAAGATTTAATACGTATTCGTGTGAGACAAAAAATAAATTTACTTGTTAAAAATTGCAATTAATTAATAAAAAGAATCTCACAGCTTTCTATATCAGTGAAGTGTTATTTAAATCGTGTCAAACATTAATAAAAGAAGTGAAGTAAAATTATAATCTGTGTAAGCCTACATTCTTAGTCACACCACAACCCTGCTAAGAGAAAAGTGTCTCTAACAATAATACTGACGCAGCCGAGGCAAACATAAATATATAATATTTAAATAAACAGCCAAATTACAAAGTAAATATTTTTTAAACTTGGGGCTAATAAAATACCTACTTCACAATAAACAAAGCATACTAAACAACAAAACGATATAAATTCATAATTGAAATTGTAAGATTTAACTACCACTTAAGCGTACTCTATTACATACTTCGATGTGGCTACAACGAAGTATGTAATAAAAGTACTTTTGTAAACACTTATTTCTATTAACCATTAACAATTTCTATTAACAATCTATTAAGAGGAAGTGGATAGAAGAGTAAGCTTCTGTAGGAATAGTTCATACAGTGGGTAGAGAGGTCATGTGAATATTACACATCAAGAATTTTTTGTGTACATTTTGTGTGTGTATAGTTGTGAATCTTTTAAGTCGCTTTCTGTTTAAGATGGGAAGCAATTTAATTTTGAATGCTTACGAAGCACATAGAGGGTATTACTTTCTCTACCACGTAAATAGTAGATACAGGAGATATTGTATTCCATCCAAAAATTTGATACTATATTTCATCGGAAATACATGTTTTGATGTCATCATAAACCAAAAACGTTTTTTTCTTCTTTTTTTAAGTCTATGTGTGTGTCTGTGAACCGTATAACCCAAAAACGAAAAGCAAAATAGACACCAAATTTGGTATCTAGGTTAAGTACCTTCCAATGTTACGACACGAAGATTTTCAAGAAACTTCAAACTACCCTTTACTAGAAGACTTTTGGAATTTTTTTATTTTCTAAAAATGTCTAACGATTTTGATTAAAATACCATATATTAAAGATATTTACATGACAAATAAAATGTACCTATATCTTGAATTTTTTGAGAGTAGCCTATGAAGTCCTCTTTATTCTGAAGAAATGTATAATCTTGTGTAACTGGTAAACTTTAAGCAATAGATGAAAACGTACTACACAAAAAATGTAGAGCTCATTAAAACAAACAATTTTTTCAAATAACTTTTGTTTGTGGAATCAGCCATTTTCGAGATATCCGTTATTAATAGTTCGAACTGCTCAATACTTAGCCACTCTTTTCAAGTCCTGTCAATTTTGAGTTGTTTCTTGCGATGTTATGGAAAGAGGTTTAAGGCCAGAGTACGTATGACGTCCAGTTCTTAAATATTTGACTATTCTGTTCCCTTTGTATCTATAATGAAATGTGTAATGCAGCTATTTCCGGAAACGTTTATCAGGATTAAAATGAAGTACTAAGGAAGATAAACTGTTATAAGCAGAATATGTATACCCACTAATAATATATAGAGGGTAGAAAAGTCATGTGAATGTAATACAAGATTTATTTTTCTTTTTTGGTTTGTATAGTCCCCTTTAGCTTCTTTGGTCTTTGATTTCAGAAACAGCTGTTGGTGTTATTGTTCGCGTTTCTGTAGCGTTTCTTAATGCTAATTTTATCGGTTAGTTTCACCATAAAACACACCCAGATTCACTCCTTCATTCATACTTCCAGACTCTCTGGGGGATAGGGTATCTGGTATCCCCGAACCAGGGCCTCTGAATTGAGGTGCCACTCGACCGCATAAGCAGTCCGTGAGACACATTATTTATGTTTTAATTTTTATTTATATACCAGGAAACAAAAACATCTTAATGCCGGTTTTCAAAATCTCCCATGACGTACTTTGCACAAAGAGAGAGAGAGTAAGTAAGAGTAAGAGAGGGGTAGCAAGGGGGCTCTGATAGTAACATGCCAAACCTGTACACAGCTAAAATTCACACGTAGTTACAGTGTTCGCGGAATGCATATTAGTTGCACTCTCTCCTACCGAATACAGGAAGACATGACTTCAGAGACCCACGAACCTGCCCCTAGGTTCAGGTCGGCTAAAACATTCATCGTCCCAACTTTCCGCGCACCAAATCACAGAGAAGTAAAAGTGCTATGTTATAATATCACGGAACTTTGTGCACCGCGGTATATCCCGGTACATGATTCCGCGAACACTCCGGGATTAATGGTGATGAATAATGCCGTTTATTATACGCGAGATTACTTCCTTTGTTTGCTTTCAAAATATTTTCCCCATTACACGGACCCCCTGCTTTGCGTGACGTGGGTATATCTTTGGCAAAATATTCAGAAACCTCCTTCATCTCGCTTGTCTTTAAGACAATGCGAGGAAGACACTTTATGCGTCCGACTGTACGGGATTAAATAACGGAAACTCCTCGCTTAGTTTCACCCCTCTAGCCTTTTCACCCCTACCTGTTAGTCTTCCCCTCCCTCCCTTTCTTCAATATTATCCAAACTTTAGTGTCTTCGGCAAGATTTTCTTTGCCCTTTCTTCGGCCCCCTCAGCCTGTCCAGAGTTGCCTCGGCAGAAACCTTCATTGCGAGGGAAGTTGTAATGCATAAGTAAAGATATACACCTATCTACGGCAATGCCGCTGAAATGTTCTTGTTAGATCCAGACAGGGGTTTCGAAACCGCCGAGCATGTAGCAGGAACCAAAAATAGCCTTATTCGTCTATGGTGTTTTATTTCTCACTCCCAGCTCTTGCTATCATGCGTAGAAGTTAGAAATTCCTGCACTCTGTGCGTTTTGCATTTTTGTCGCAGACGTTAATACAACGTATTTAATCTTTGAACTATTGATATGTATGCCTATTGTTGCAGACATGCAATATAATAATATTTTATAGTTGAATGTTACCATTTAAATCATACCGTCTTACTTCCCTTTTATTTTAATTTTTATACTTATATCCTGTTTTATATTTCTATTTACTTATATTCTATTTATAGCTTTAACTACAATGGTCATATTGCCTGTAGTGTTAACTCGTATACAGTTGTCAATGGATTTTTTCCTTTCTGTTTATATGCATTAGATCATGCATTCGTACCCTCATTCATACTTCCATCCTCTAGGAGGGTAGGGAATAAACTTGGCTACAGAAAAAATGTTCAACTTCCAGCCGGGAATCGAACCCAAGACCCCTCGCACAGCAGGTAACTGTTTTACCGACTGAGCTATGTTGCCAGATTCCCTTTGTTACTTACGATTTAATTCAAGCAACATATAACTTTCGGCGCAAGCAGTCATGTAGTCTTCAGTTGTTGACTTGGTCAACAAGCAAAGTGTGACTAATCCATCAGCAGTTCATAGAGGATACTGCGGTGGACCTTAATACTGCTTGTGAACAGCTGATTAGTGATTAATTTTATTTTCGCATAAGCATTTCTATCATTCACTATCATCGAAAAAACGTATGCAATACACGGAATCATTCATACTTCGACTTCGTCTCGTATTTCCAAACATTTTCTTAGTTCTACAAAACCGCACTTATATCGGAATATATACTACACTATATTGGCTCTTTACCAAGCATGTGCGGCTGTAAATTTCCCACTACATGTTCTAACGAACACGATTGTTAAGCTGTTTAAAGTTACCAAAGCTGGCCCCGTAGCTCAGTCAGTGGAGCTCCTGTCTGCTGTACGAGGGTCCCGGGTTCGATTCCCGGCTAGGAGGTTGGAATTTTTCTCTAGTCAAGATTATTCCCTATCCTCCCAGAGTCTGGAAGAATAAATGAGAGTGCGAATGTGTGTGTGATCTAATGTAGAAAATCAAAAGGAACAACGAGAAACGCACGGACAACGGTATACGAGTTAACATCATCGCCAATAGGGAATATTGTCATAAATAAAGGCCACCGATATAACCACTGCAGTTAAAGGCAATGGGCAAATGGAACATTAGGAAAAAAGTTACCAAAGTTGTCCTCTTCAGCACGCTATGAAAAAATGACTGTTCAAAATCCTGTTCAAAGAAATAAATTAATAAAACTAAACCAAATTACTTTTTGAATAGCTTCAAAACAAAATTAATAAACACAATATAAAAGGAATTGCCGACCGCCTTATGTTATATTGGAAGTCGAATGCACTTCCGTGTCGCTTGCATCACTCTTTTTTATTAATATAATGCTCTAAACTTCTCCCAGTTAAGAATTTATTGGCGACGAAACACATTTTTCTTTATTGCCGTGTCAAAGTAGCGTAACTAATCATGAATACATCGCTGGTTCTGATAATGGCGCTTTCTGAACTTGTTTCCAAATAACTTACCAGTATAAAAGTGCAAAGGGGTTAGGTATCCAAGCAACAACCTTTTGGTCACAACGTCAAATGTAACTGATGTAAATGCTCTCCAAGACCATACCACTCTTACTTATAATATTGCAGCTTCTCAAGTGCAGAAATTCACATGAAAATTGTTCTCTCTATATACATAAATCACTTATAGATGGCATTGCAGCTCATACTGCACCAGTTCTTGGGTTGCGCGCTACCTACGGATAGGCTGTGAAAGAGCTCAGCCCTAAGGCTTTTCCGCAGATTTTTCTTATCCCGTAAAGACAGGAGTTAGGTAACCCTCAGCTCTTCGGACTCCGATCTCAGTTTCCTGAGATGTCGGGCACAGCTCTTGTGGTATATGAGAGAGTGTATTGAGGTGTTGACGTGTGGCTTTCGCTGATGAGGAAGTTTTAGAATTTTATTTCCAGTTTCTCGCATTAGTAACTATAAGCGTAATGTGCTTGGTGTCTGGAGATTAGAAACTCAAATTTGGGGCACCCAACGTGGCTCAAGCCTGTTTTCGTGGTATTTCTCAGTCCCTAGGCGAATGCTGAGTTCGATGATATACACGTACTTCTGGGAATTTTCTTATAATCCATTTCTTCATTTCACCTCCTTCTTCACTACCATAACCTTGTTCTGGACCGATCTCCCATACATAGGGTGATAAGGAGTCAGCTGTTTCTCGAAAGGGTCTGTCTTGTAGCTGTTATAACGGAAGTAATTCAGTCGATATAAAAGATAATGTTGTTTTAAAAATGTTGCTTTAAAGAGCTCTATAATCAATGGTTTTTCTGTCTGTCTGTCCCTCTCTATCCGTTTCGTTTACTGCCCAGTACTTAGAGCTACTAATCTCCACCTGGTCATTAAATTTGTATTTTCTAATGCTGAAATCTCCCTGTTCCGGACACCCCTGATTTGAAGCAAAATACAGCCTTAAGACCAATCCTTAGGGGTGCGTTTTGTGGCTTCCGAGCCATATATTGCCTCCCCACCCTCTCTTTTCTATTGGTGTCTTCACTCTCGCCGTCATTCTGTTTTCATCTCTAGATTACAAATAAAAACAACCCCCTAGGTAGGTGGCAGAATGGCTGTACACCCTCCTTGCCAGGATATCGCTGTTATACTTATTACAAAATATGCAAATATAACGGGCTGGAAGAAGCCGGGAGCTTCTTATGATTACCACGTACAAGGTTTGTGAATAAAACCAAGCGGGGCTGAATGTGGGACACAACAGAATGTGCGCTATCCTAAGGCGGCTTTGCGTGCATCGTGTCGTGGCGATGATTTCTATACAGGGTGTAACACGTCAACCACTTTGAGTGACACTTATGAGAATTTATATAAAAATATCTTATGTGTTACACTCACATGACTTTCTCTACTCTTGTACAAACTATTTTTACAAACGGTTATCCTCCATCTATTTCAAGTTAATCGAGATAAACATGCAGAAACTATCTTATGGATAATTTTCTTTTAGGTGCAAGAGAAATATGGTTGGCTTTAAGCGATAATCAATTTTTTTAATCCATTCTCTTTGCATATCCAGAACATAAAAAAAACGAATAACGAATTCCCATTTGAGAAAAAGTATAAGTATTGGAAAATTCAAAGAAATAACAAGGAACATCTCGGAAATTGTTCACTCCACAAGAAAAGAAAAAAAAATGTATATGACATAAATTGTGTATTTTAACGAGCTCTACATTTATTGTGAAGACACATTTTGTCTATCTCTTACGGTTTACCAGTTATGCAAAAAGCCATTCAGAAAGAAGAGGGCTTTTGGGGAAATTCCCAGAAAATTCAAGATATACATTTTATTTGTCATGGAAATAAAAATATGTAATCTTAAATATATGATATTTTAATCAAAATCGTTAGAGCCAATTTTGAGAAGATCAAAATTTTCGAAAAATGTTCCACGTAAAGGGTAGTCTGGAGTGAGGGAATTTTCTTGAAAATCTTCGTGTCGCAGCCTTGAAAGATACTGAATCTAAATAAAAGCTTGATGTTTATCCAACTTTTCGTTTTTGAGTTATGTGACACACAGACACACAGACGTACCTTTTCCTAAAAGTGCTTTTTTATTTGGGGGTCCTCAAAACACGTATTTACGGCGAAATCTCGGTCTCGAATCTTAGGGTGGAATGCAATACTTCCCCCATTTACTATATGTAGTAGAAAAGTAATAAATTTTTGTTATTCTTTAAATTAATGTCATAAAATAATAAGACCGAAAGGGACATCTGAGGTAGTAGGTAGGGTTTGTGGCTCGGATTTAGAAAGTCGCAGGTTGAAGTCCTGTATACCGAAGTCTAACTTTTATCTATTTATTTATTAATTGTTTCCCACAGCCGTCAAGTACATACTGAATTAAATATTTGATACCACGTGATAAAGTTTGCCTACAGAACGTAAGAAATGAAAATGAAATAGAAAGGCAATACGCAACGAGGGCATCTTTCAGGCTGACTGATGATAATTAGTTTTGATAACATAAATGTAGTGCTGACCAGATAGATGAGCTTTATTAGCCAAACTCACATGATAATTCACCTAAAGTTAAATTCGTTCAATATCACTGATAGTGCAGAAAATAAATAATTTAAAACCCACGTTGAACTTATTAACCCTGATGTCATTGAATACCTTAAAGCTATAGCTTTGTGTTATAAAATTTTGAGCACTCTGAAGATGTCCCTCACAGTCAGGAACGAAACGTCAGGAAGTATTTTAACTACGGCAAAACAGCCCGGAAATTTTAGTAATGCAAGTGATCCCATTGGGGGGGGGGGACTCAGTTAAAAGTAAACGTGTATTTCTACCCAGAAAAAAAGTGATAACAAAACGCTCTTGCACACGCAGCAGGCATTTATTCAGATGTATTTATAAAAAATAGTAGATAATACTAATTCTTCTTGTGAATATATTATACTATCCATATTGATATTTTACACAACAAAAGCAAGGAAAGTACATGGCAAAAACAAATCCATATAGACCAGTTTCAGCACTAAAAAGCTATCAAGAATGAGTTTATGGTGATAAGCATAATATAAAGTGTATTTCCCCTTTGTTAAAATATTTTATTAATAACGTTAAATCCTTCAAAACTGCTCTTAAAGATCACCTCCGTAAAAACACTTGCTATTATATAAATAACAAATCATCATGTTGATGTTTAACTTTTAAAAATAATTGATGTAATTTACATGTGAATACGTATAAGTAGAAAAGTGTTAACAGCCGTTGCAACTGACACGCTCTGTTCGGAAGCCTTTTTACTACTGAACGAGCTTAAAGAAATATTCCTACAGCTAAATTAAATCAAGCTTTATGCATGCCAGTATTATTTGTACTATTCCAGACTACTGGCAGACAAAAATGTGTAGCAGCAAACGACATTAAGAAGCAATAGAGATGTATTAAATTTTATATTTTTATATGAATTATTTATATATTACTGCATACAAATAACTAAATAAAAATAAACAAAAAAGTAAATATTACAATTGTAAGTGTTTTAAAACACTAAAATCTGCTAAGTTGAAAAATATTCAAGGCTGTTAAATATACCAGAATATTTTTCAGAATAATATTCTTCACGCGGTTATAAGCACATTCACAACGTAATACACATTAACAGAGGAGCGTCAAATTTTACGTAACGTGTGCAGATATTGACTGAAGTCTCCTGTACAAAATTAATGACGCTATGTAATCTCCCACAGCGATCTTATCTGCAGTTTGCTTTAGATGCTCGCAGGTGTACTGACACTCATATTTTTACAGAAACATTGACGTAGACATGCCACTCTAATTTACTGATGGAGCTATTGTTCTCAAAAAGCATTTTCGTCACGTTGCGGCTTTATTGCAAAATGGTAGCACCAGGATCACAGATAACCTTGAGGCGATTAAAACGATAAGCCAAAATGCTCTCATTACAGTAAGTTGATGGCAATAGTGCTTCAGGATAGGTATTTTTTATGTAGTTATAACAAATAAAAATCGGAGACGCAGTATACTCCGAGAACACTTTGGATTTCGAATAATCTTTATTTATTTCTGCCTTTGATTTTATTTCCGATTTTCCTGTTTACGTACACAGTAGGCATTGCATTAACGGTGGAAATTATTCTTTCCCTGAATTCTCGTATCTTCCTTTCTCTCAGTCACTTTCCTTATTTCTTCCTCATTAAATATCTTCTCCTCTTCTCTCTCTATCTCACGCTCTCTCACTCTTTCCAATATTGCTCTCTAATTCATTCCCCCCCTTCTGTCTCACTTTTTCTCTGTATGTCTGTCTGTGCAACGTGTATACCGTGTATGGCTTTGAAAACCAGTAATAAAGCTGTTTGTCTTGTGCTAATAGTAATTTAAAGCTTAAATGGAGTTAATAGTATTATGTGCCAATCTGACTTGTGTATGTACGCTTCGCATTACAAGTACGTTTACAAAATGCTGTGTCCTAAAAGGACCTTCATTCTTAGAAGGATCTCAATATTAACTACTCTTAACTCTGAATACTTACGAACAAGTTTGAAATTCCTTGACAAATTTTCTTCGAATTGTCATAAGTGCAGTTGAACATTTTAAGATAATCCTTGTAAACTGCCCACAATTTCGAATCGGCTACAATCAAATTTGAAATATGTCGACGAATGTTCTATAAATTCTTGTGTAAGAAACCTCAACATGAATTTGCTGCGGTTTATGCCTACGAACGGTTGGACGGTCAAAGCTAATAGATGTCTTGCAGTAGTGAACAGATAAGGAAATGGTGTAGTTTATTAAATATTAATCCTATTCAAATTTTGTCATTAATCTTGACAGGAGAATTATTCTCACCTATAAGCGTTTGATAATATAAATAATAAGTGCGGTATTCGTTGAATTTCTGTCTCATTTCCTCCTTTGCGGAAAACAATTAAGCTGTTACCATATAACATTCTGTAAGTGGGGCGTAACCACCTGCAACGTTTCATAGCAGTCGTTTCAGCCATTCTTGAGTGAAATATGCTTACATATAGGGTAGTTAAATTATATTCGAACCCATTCGCGGTCTCTCTCTATTGCGCGAGACAGCCGGCAGTCGCCGGGGAAATTACGCCGGCAGAGGCGGACTAAAATCCTTACCCTATAATAGATGCTGGAAATGTTGACCTGCTGCTCTCAAACAGGCAGCATATCTCGTGTAAATATTCTCGCTCACTCTCCGAAGCTCAGCAGCAGGAATTCTTGTGATTTCTTGCACAATGTTTTCTTTAAGTTCCTGTAGTGTGCGAGGATTGGAACGATACACTTTGTCTTTTAAAGAACCCCATAAATAAAATCACAATTCGTTAGGTCAAGAGAACGAGGGGACCACAAATCAACACTAATTATTCTGGCATCAAACACCTTATTGCTTGTAATGATTCGGCAGCCTTATGTGCTGTTGCAAAATCTTGCTGGAACCAACCATACGATTTCTCTTCTTTTGTTAAGCGATTGAAAAATGGCCTCAGAATTAACCTCTGATATCGCTTTGCATTTATTGTTTCATCAAAGAATATGGGCCGTAATATTCTTCTAGCACTTATCGCACATCACACTCCAATTTTATGATCATAATGAGGCATTTCATCATAAGAATTCCTGCTGCTGAGCTTTGGAGAGTGAGCGAGAATAGTTACACGAGATATGCTGCCTGTTTGAGAGCAGGTCAACATTTCCAGCATCTATTATAAGGTAAGAATTTTAGTCTGCTTATGCTGGCGTAATTTTCCCGGCGACTGCCGGCTCTCTCGCGCAGTAGAGAGAGGCCGCGAGTGGGTTCGAATATAATTTAACTACCCTATACGTACATATATATACATATATATATACTCGTACGTACTTACATATATTCATACGTACATACGTAATACATACATCACATACATGCATGCATACACACGTACGTACATACATACATACGTGCGTACATACATACGTACATATAAAGAAACAAAAACTTTCTTCTACTACCTTCAACCATATGACTTCTCTCATACGCGGGTTTCTGTATACTTTATTGCCTTGTTCCAAAAAATTAAAACTTAATTTTTGGGAAAAATAACATACAAAATAAACATTATTTATGACAAAGTCACTGAATCTTTCTGGATCTTCTTTAAGAATTTAATAG
Organism: Deroplatys truncata; assembly: GCA_030765065.1. Lineage (NCBI taxonomy): Eukaryota > Metazoa > Arthropoda > Insecta > Mantodea > Mantidae > Deroplatys > Deroplatys truncata. Next base: position 101,716,800 of record CM060980.1, read on the forward strand.
AATATTTAAGGTATTGCATACTTTATTTTGGAGTTATCAGTAATGTGACACACTTTAATTTAAACACTGGGCGGTTAAATAATTTGCAATACTAATACCGTTTGTGATTACCACCAGTAGTCCTATATGAAGACATTTTAATAGCTACCAATTTAAATGATGCCTAAAGAAAATTCGATCGTTATTCATCATAGTTATCATCAGTACTAACAGTATCCGTTTCCACCGCATCTGTGTAAAAGAGGATTTTATTTGTTTTCTGCAACATTTAAGCGGCATATACCATACAGAAGATTGAGCAATTTTTGCAAATAAGTAATTTATTCTTAAAATTCCAAAAGCTTACCAGCTCTGTTTTACCGTTTTCGAAAATTAAATGTTTGATAGCTTTTAAAACCAAGTCTCACGAGTGTAACTTTACTTAATTTCGCATTCCTTCTTGTTAATTTTTCCCTCAATTACACAAAAAAAAAGCTGTTCAGACTCCATAACTACAAATAAAGCAGATTAAAAATTGCTGTCATTTTGAGTCCAGGCTTTAATGTTTTAAGAGAAAATTGCCTTTATTTTCCTCCACAAAATATTTTAAAACTAGTTTTCTCTTTAGTAACAAAATCACTGTCACTGAAAATTATACCCTTTTTGACATGTAGACCAATTTTTTAGCATAACGACAGAAGCCGTACTTTTTGTCACATTTCCTCTTACTTTTTATTTTTCCCTTCTTTTATCCAACATCTAGCGATGGGAACAAAAATCCGGTTTTGTTATTATACTTCAGCTGGTTCCAATTATGATTAATTAGATTTAATTTCTATTCCTCTCAGTGTTTATGGGACAAGGCGATGCATACGAATGATTCCAGATAAAAGTTTCACCACAGCCTTAACGGGTGTTGGAAAGCCTGTTACCTTCACAAAATAAGACAAGGTTTAATAAAAAAATACAGGTCCTATTAACAAACCCAAACAGAAAATAAACCAAGGAGTATGGTATGAAAATCTTACGGTAAATCGATCTTTAATGCATTCCTTGGCTATTGGTTGCGGTGCCGTTCTTATTAGGTATTTAAGGAAGTAGAGGTAGAATATTTACTATAAACAAAACATTGAGTTATTTGGATGTTACCTATATAAAATAAAAATATGATGTTTTGAATTTCCATTAATTTCTCTACTCATTCTTCAAACTTTTCTTACACAAGCTTATCATTTTATATAAACCTTCAATTCATATTTATATATTTGCTTAAATAAAAAGTTAAATAGCATTTTACTAACGCCCTTTAACTGCTGCAGTCATTAGCGTCCCATTCTATATTGGGCGTGAAAGACCGGTAATTTTGCTCAGAAGACTCTTTATCAGGTTTGAGGTTCTTTTACGTGCCGTAAATCTGCGGGACCACCGGCTTTACTTCCCTTCCGAAGGAAACCATGCTAAGGATTTTTAAGCCCGAAAAAAATCCATCGCACTCCACCGGGTTTGAACCCGCGACCTCGGGAACTAGTAGCTAGCATGGTAACCACTACACCACGGAGGACACACACATTTCGTTGGATGATACAGTGGAAGTAGTTAGATTTATAAAGAGGTGCTGCTATATGATGTCCTTAAAATCCCATGCTCTCTGTTTGACCACGAGGAGCGCCCCCAAAAATATTTTATAGTTGAGAAAACTATAATCATTTAAAAGTTCAAACCATTAACAAAGAATATCCCGAGAAAGTTAACTTCACAAAACAATTATGACACAAATTGTGTGATTTAACGATATCTATCTCTTATAACAGTAATTCAGAATGAAGTGAATTTCAGGTTTTATTCCCAGAAAATTTAAAGTATGCATTCGTTTATCACGAGAATGTCCTAAACATACAGCATTTAAATAAAAATTTTTAGAACCAATTCTGAGAAAATAAAAATTTTCGAGAAACCTTCCACGTAAAGGGTAGTTTGGGGTGGGGGATTTTCTTTAAAATCTTCCTCTTGCATTCTTGAAAGATGCTGAATTTAAATACGAAGTTTGGTATTTCAATGATTTTCCGTTTTTAAGCTATACTACACACACGCGCGGGCGTGCTCGAACCTTTTTCTAAAAATGCTCATTTTGAATTCAGTATGTGTATTTCCAATGAAATCTCGTTATCGAATTTTCTAGTGGAATGCAATACTTCCTCTACTTATTACAGGAAAGTAGTAGAGAAGAAGAAACAACTAATTAGGTGAACTACATGATTCAATTTTTCTAGGGAAAATATATAATCCAAAATTACCGTTAAATTTTGAGATCTCATTATAAGAAAGAAAATATACAGGAATATATTATCTATGATTTCAGCAATTTCATATGCTGAATTATTGAACAATTATTTAACGGTATTTGAAACTACTCAGGAAAATGTTTTGTCAATTCCAGCGGATGTTTATAATGGATTATTGAAAAGCCAATGCGTTTTAAAAGTCACAATATTAAGCTGAATTTTGCTCCGGCAATATGACCACTGCAAAGGGTAGAGTCAGCACTGGAAGTCGACAAGCAGAGTCCCTCTGGCCACTTAGACGTGGTTTAGGCTATCACATACTTAAATGCAATATCAGGGAAGAGAATATATTTATTTACTATAAAAATTTGGTAGTATTTTATTAATTATCACTCGCTTTAAAAGACTGCATTCATATACTTCAAACATTTAGAAGTGTGTAATAAGCTACTGTAACAGATTTAATGTTAACATTTCTACGGAATTCAATACTCTTTACAGTAGTATTTTAACAATTCTTATTCAGAATAAATATTAGCAATATATCCTTTGGCTTTTCAGCAGTATTCAATAAATTGATGTTTTACGGCTGTAAATTTCAAGCAGAAAATCAGTGAATGTTTACATAACCCAAGGCAACCCCATAACTAAGGTGTATCATAAACTTAATCTCAGTTACTATAAATGGGTGTTTACTCAAAACTTAATTTAATAAACTGTCGTTTATACTCTTGATAGCTTCAATTCACTTCTTTTATACTTGAAGTTGTTCAAATGCCTAAAGCCGCCCACACTTTGAAAGTGAAGAAATACATTAGCATTTATGCTTGGGTAGCATTCAAAGAAGCTAATGAAGCATTCATTTAGGGTGATTGGCGACTTCCCTTATAACAAACTCATTTTCATTAGTCTTTTGATATCAAACATTTTAATTGTCAATAAGAATTAAAGCATCACGTTTTTCATTTTACTCTAATGAATATTGGTCTCCTTAATTAATACCACTAATTGATTGCCCTCCAAAAATGGCAAGTCTTAAGAAGTCCCGATCTTGATTAAGAAATGGTAATTAAAAACAATTGAATTAATAGTTATTTGACTTTTTAATTCGTGTTCCGACTCTATCACTTGAAATTTTGTGTTTAAGCTGCTTTGAAACTTACGTAAACATATTATATAGAATAAAGTAAATAAAAGCGAACTTTAGCAACCGAAACATTTTATTACAGCTGTATTACTTGTGAATAATGAATAATCATTAACTGTTTGTTTAAACGTTTACCACCTATGACCATAATTTAACAATTGGATTATTAAAAGAGCATATATGGTTTATGGCAATACTTTATGAATTTTAATAAAGTGTTTAAGGTTTATAAACCATAATTCCAAATGTTTCAGCTCAAAACATTTAATCAGCTTTAGTCATTCCTAAAGAGAAAGCTCTTATATTATCTTATCATTTAGTGATCCATTTCTTAGGAATAATACAATATTATTTCAGTTTCTTTAAAAAAACTCATACATGCCTTCTAGCTGTTAATTTGGTTAAATTTCGCACTTCTTATTGTTAAATATATTGAATTAAACTTTACATACCTGCTTTTATACTTAATAATACATGTTGTTTCAGGAGAAGTTCAAGAGAAAGTATTCCTTAAACACTGATTAACGTCATAGAAAAAAAGTTTTTTCCCAACGATCTGGTAAATTTACAGTTTTGTTTGTTTTAATGCAAAGTTTATCACTATATGGGAAATGTAAAGTTAAAAAATCGCTCTGTGGTTTAGTTGCAAGGAACAAAAACGAAATAATCACAAATAAGCTTTTGGGTAATATCTGTGATACTAATAGAATACTGTTCATAATAAGGACTGTTCAAGAAAACATGTATGTCAAATAGAGTTGACCTTATCCATGATTTTATAATTACCTATAAAGTTAATGTGGCTGTAATATACTTTAAAGACTTTATAGCTAAACAATTCCTCAATAAAATATTTATTGTTTCTTGTTATTCTGGATATTTTATTATTATAATTAACAATGAAACAGTTTAATTTTTTATCCCAAATGAAGCAAGTTGCTTCGTTTTACGTCAATCTGAAAGCTTCCGAGTCCCCCATTTTCAAATTAAAGTGAGAATTGAACAACCATATTAGAAAGTCGAGTGTTAACTTTATCAGATGAAAACGATTGATTATCGATAGGAATCATTGTCACATAACAGCGAGGGACTGAAACCTGGAGACATCGATCATGATAAAAACTCCGCCTCCATAAGCAACCCGTTAGTTCAGCTTTCATGAAAAAGCTAATAACAAAAACAACACTTAATTTTTCGCCCATGGGCGTCACCTCTAACACCTATATCAGCTTTCGTAATGCAAATACCTTTGGAGTTCTAGCATTCGGTACCCCGGTCACGTACTTGACTCTGCGGTATTATTTTATTATACCATGTACCAAAGCAGTTCCGTGTCAGATGAAGAAATCTACATTGGGACTCACGATTCTATAATTTCCTTTCAGTCAATCCTTCTTAATCTGATGCTATCATATTCAATTAGCGAGAAATAGCGGGTCCGAAGGTTCTAGGTGCCTAAATTTGTGTGTAAAATTAAATTGTTTCACGGAATGCTAGATTCTCTCGGGCAAATTCTTGTATTGCGTGGTGCTTCACATTAAGAATTTCAGCACTAGATAAACAAGAAGCCAACAAAAATTTCGTTACTAAGTTTAAAAGCAATAAAATTAATACAACAAAATAGGTTCGTGCACTTTGAGGTAATAAGATATTTTAGGAGGAGTAGGAGTGGGAGTAGTAGTATATTATCATGGAGAGGCCCCCCACCAAACCGGATCAGAGCTCCGCAAGTGGCCCTTTTTGCATCTAACGTGACCCCTAGAAGATGGCAGGGAGGGGTGAGGAAGAGACACGAAGGACGAAGATACGGGGAAGATTTGCGTAAGCATGGAAGGGGTTCCTAACGGTTCCAGATAGAACTCATACGGGTGCCAACCAGCCCTACCCACAAGTGTCGAACACCCCGGGGGCCCCAAAAGCCCAGGGATGCCCCAAGAAAGCGGATCCCTTACCAGTCCAATTAACGCCAGGGGGAAACCTTTTCAAAGCGTATATCCACCGCCCAACCGCAACACACCGAACGCCGTTGCCTGGTGCTACAACCCTGAAACAGATGATAGGAAATGATGGGTAGGAAATTCGTGGTAGAAGAGAAACTACCCCAACATTCGCTTACCTACCAAGAGAAACCACGAAAAAATCCCATGGCGGCTCGACGGGAATCGAACCTAGGACCCCCGAATGCGCGCCTCACATGTTAGCGCGTAGCCATCTCGCTCGCTAACATAGCTCATGAAGCTTTCTTTTACCAACCTAATGATATCCAGCGTATTTATCGAGTTGATCACAAGCTCGACTTTCCTAAAAGTTCATTAAAAATCGCATTTTCCCCGGTAAACCACAAGGAGATCTCCAATTGCAATGAGATGACATACCCCAATGATGACTTACAATGTTGCAACTAGTTTAATTTACCTAATAGTGGTTGCAACTATGAAGCCCGGGACTTAAAGTACTTAATGTCGTGTCGGCATGCTGCCATGGTAGCTCAGTGGTTAAAACAACCGGAAGGAGACTGGGAGATCCGTAATTCAAATCCTGGCTATGGCATTGAATTTTTCAGTCATCTGATTCTACCTTTTTACCTCGTCCAACACACGGCTTGTGTGGAAGAACAATTAATTCCTATAAGTTCTACCTAAGTAAGTTCGGAAGTAAGTTTTTACTTTCTCTACTACGTATAGTAAGTAGTGGAAGTATTGCATTCCACCCAAAACTTCGATACCGAGATTTCACCGGAAATGTATGTTTTAAGGCCTCCTGAATCCAAAAAAAAGGTATTTTTGGAAACATGTGCGTGTGTATGTCTGTCTGTCTGTGTGTCTGTGAACAGCATAACTCAGAAGCGAACAGTCGGATAAACACCAAACTTGGTATTTACATTCAGTATCTTCCAGAGATGCGACACGAAGGTTTTCAAGAAAATCCCCCCACCCAGATTACCCTTTACATGCAACATTTTTCGGAAATTTTAATTTTCTCAAAAATGGCTCTAACAATTTTGATTAAAATATCATATATTTAACATATCTTCATGACAAATAAAATGTATATCTTGAATTTTCTGGGGATGTCTCCAAAGATATCTTCATTGTGAACGACTTTTGCATAACTGGTGAACCATAAGAGATAGACAAAATTTTACTACACAAAAAATGTAGATCGTGTTAAAATATACAGTTTATGTCATATACATTTTTTATTGAGTGAACCATTTTCGAGATATTGTTGTTATTCCCTAAATTTTTCCGATACTTATAGTTTTTCTCAAATGGGAATTCGTTATTCATTTTTTTATGTCTTGGACATGCAAAGAGAATGGAATGCGCCACATAGCAACCAGCTCTTAAAAGATTTGACTATCGCTTAAAGCCTACCTTATTTTCCTTGCTACTACAAGAAAATTAGCAATAAGATTAACATCTCGATTAACATGAAGCATATGGAGAATAAGCGTTTGTAAAAATAGTTTGTACAGGAGTAGAGAAAGTCATGTGAGTGTAACACATCAGATTTTTACTTATTTCTTTGAGAGTTTCGCAGTTATACAAAATGAAATGAGAATGAAAAGGAATTCAAAAATTGCAGAGATTATTGGAAAATTCAAGACCTTCATCGTATTAATATCTAAAACAAAATCGATAATTTAGTCAGAATCGTTGCAGTCTGAAACAATTAAACATAAGAAAGCTTGTTCATGCAAAGGGTTTGGGAGAGGGAAACTTCTGTAAAATTCTTAACACACACACACCTTTTTCATTTCAGAGATCTCAAAAGTGTATTTGTATGAAGCCTCCAAATTCAATTTCTGGTCTAATGCGATACTTGCGCTCTACCTTCGATAATTAAGCACTAGAGGGAATAAAATGATATTTATTGTGTTAGAACCGATGACTTTATATACCAAGTCAGGGTTGCTAATAGGTAGGTATTCCTTGAAGGTAACACTTTATTAAGTGAAACTAGGTATGGCACAGCAGGAATATTGCATATCCTCCTAATGTGTAGAATGAGTTGAAACACGCGGTGTAGTGCGCGCTTGATTCTCTATGGCATAATTTCAGAAATACTAAGCATGAAAAAACATATAATCTTTATAAGGATATAAACCAAATTAAAACGTTCGACAGAGCATTCAATAGAACTGGAGCTTCGTAATGTCCAGTGCACAAAGCATCCGAATTTGATATGAAATAAACAAGAAGTGTGATTATTGCCATTTTTCGTCTTAAATGTGCATTGATTGGGCGTATACCACTCAATGGTTTACTCAAAACTCGACAAAATTGTGCACTGACTGTATCGTACTCATTATTTTTCCTTAACTGTTCTCTAATTCTGCGTAGCAAACTCCTATAGGTATCATTATTATGTTTGTGTTTTGGTTCTAATTTGTCCTTTCCTTAAATTAACTTAAATATACAGCAGGGGTACGTAACGTGTTCGATTCGTAAGGAAAAATACTGTACTAGGGTATTATATAGTTATATTTTTAGACCGGGATATTGTTTTTTAGTAAATTGTGCCCAGTTATAATGTTATTTTTATAAAGGAAATAGCAGCCATGGCAAAAAATGTTAATTTCTTAAAATAACACACAGGAATAAACTGGACTTATAGACATGTTAGAGTAAATCAGAAAATAATTATGGGTTGCCATTCAAGACAAATGTATTTTTGGTATAGCCTGCGTATACGAGGACGAGCATTATCCAAATTATGTCTATTATACCGAGTAATGCACCACCCCAAGATTAAGAAATTTTAACATCCTAAAAGGTTTTGAAATTATAAGTGTATAACCAATATTCCATTCACTTTGCTCATCCCATATATACTCCAACTTCTGATATCTCACCGGCTCTCGTGATGAAGGATGCATTGACGTTACAAAATTTGCCTAAACGTTTCTTTATAATCATGTAGCGGAAATAAGGCGTGCTGCTCGGAAGTTTCTAACATTTCTGCATCTTGGGTCTTCCACAACATGAGATTTTATCTGCTATGGACAAGATTTCCTTCACCAAGACAATTTTGCGCAAGACACAATGAGCAGTAGAAACAGAAGCAAGGAAGGAACGTCTTCCTTACCCCCCACTCCCTTCTTGGCCTTAGCTAAAATTTCATAACTGCCTTCACTATCCACCCCCTCTCTCCCCAATTTCCTTTCCCTTATGTCCCAACCGCAGTCATCTTGCCCTTTACTGTTATGGCTTCAGAAATATGAGGAAATAATCCACAAAGCTCACCGACCTCTTTTAAACAAAGAACGGCCTATCTTACATCGGATTTGTTTCTGGAGAAATTGCAGCTCATCCAGGATTCCCCTTTCTTTGCAATGGAACAATGTCATCGCGGTGGTTCTGTCGCAGAATGCTGGGTCATCAACGAGCTTGCCTCCGGTGAGCTTAAGATATATTGAGGAAGATAAAAAAAAGTTCATTCATTTCGCCTTCTCTTCAGATTTCAACCCATCTTAGAGGAACGCATAAGTATAAATGACAGTAATCAGACGTCTTCAGAAAACGCACTCCTCAGCGACACTTAGACCCAAGACGCTGCCCAAAGTAAATTGTAATAAAAACGCCAGTTTTACTTTCCAGAAAAATAACTAAACAGCCTTGTATTCTCCCTCAAACCTTGCAATTGAAGTGAATAAACGACATGCATTGACAAGTAGTGACATTTTTGTACTAATTGCTTGCGGACCGAGCCTCATTGTTTGCAAAGATGCCCAAGAAAGGAGACCACCTGTCGCCAGGGAAAGCTGTCAGTAATAACATCGACACTGAGTAGCATATTAATGAAATATAAGCTACGATATTAAAAATACTCATACAGATACTCATATACAGTTCACAAATGAGAAGAATGCTGCTCCGGGGTGAGAGGCCAGGGGAATTTATCCGATCAAGTTGACAGTCTATTTATTACTGAGAGTGATGTTACCAACTGCAATGCAATTGTGTTGCACCAAAAGGAATCGAGGCATTTTTATTTGTTCGTGTTGACATTTGTTTACTGCTTTGTTTAAATGCAATCATCTCGCAAAGTTCTGACTTACTTGGTTAGCAATCTGATTGTGTATAGGTATGCGTTTGTATTGAGAGAGTAGGAAGTATTTACGTAGGTATCTTAGAGTTCCTTACTATAGAGTTCCGTAAACACAGTACACCAGACGAAGACCCAATACGCTGCCTTATTTGCTATTGTACACAGTAAGTATAGTCTAGTGAATAAAAATGAAGTAGGACACACACCATCGGAACGAGAGACAGAAGCGTATTGTACGTACGTCTAGTCACGAAGAGGGTCGGCCTCACAGGTAAACAACACCCCAATGCACCATCTCACTCCACCCTACTCGATGCACAGTATACTTCACTTCACTGTTAAGTTGTTCGGATCCTTAGCCTTATTGTCATCTGCGGGCTGTAAATACACTCAAACATAACTTTTAAAATATTATATTTGGCGTAGGTGTTATACACATTAGTATCAGTAGGTTAACAAAGGTAATCTCTGTTACATTCGCATGACTTTCTCTACCCTCTATATCTTATTAGTAGGTATACAGCTTATTCTTACAAAGTTTTATGTTCCTATCTACTTAATTTTAACTCATAAACGTTTCCGGAAAAAGCTGCATTATACCTTGCGTTATAGATAAAAGAGAACAGCAATAGTCAAATGTTTCAGAACTGGACGCTACACTTTGCCATTAAAACTCTTTCCATAGCATCGCAAAAAACTGAAAGTCGCCATGAATTGAAACGTATAGGTAAGTCTGGAATAATTCGAATCATTAGTAACGGATATCTCAGAAATGGCTGATGCAACAAAAAGAGTTATTTGAAATAAATTGTGTGTCTTAAAGAGATCTACATTTCTTGGGTAGTGCGTTTTCGTCTATCACTTAACGTTTAACAGTTATACAAAATTACACAAAATTCCTTCCGAATGAAGAGGACTTCAAAGGCTATTCCCAGAAAATTCAAAACATACATTGTATTTCTCATGTAAATACCTTTAATATATAGTATTTTAATGAAATTCGTTAGAGCTATGCTTAAGAAAATCAAATATTTCGAGAAATATTCCATGTAAAGGGTAGTTTAGTATCGGGAGATTTTCTTGAAAAACTTTGTAAGGTATTGAATCTAAATACCAAGTTTGATGTTTATCCGACTTTTCATTTTTTAGTTATGCTGTTCACAGACACATAGACACGCAGGGGGAGAGAGAGAGAGAGAGAGACACACACACAAACACGAAACTTTTTCTACAAATGATTTTTTTTATTCAGGAGGCCTCAAAGCATGCATTTCCGGTAAAACCTCGTTATGGAATTTTTAGATGAAATGGGTTCTCTCCTACGTACTATGTACGTGGTATAGAAAGTAAAAATACCATAAAGGTTTTGGTTACTATTTTATTATATGTATAGATGCTAAACCTGAATTATTATCAGTTAGTTTAGCTCTAGGCTTTGCTCTAGCGCCATAGAAGTGCCATACATAATACATACTTGGAGAAAGGTCGGTAAAAATAGAAAGAATAGCCGTTATATGATTTCAAACTGGGCACCAGGACTTTTAAAATGGATGGTCACACCATATGCTCCAGTAGCAATGGACACATAAATAGCTGTTGCAATTATTTTTACGAAACTTTCCTCCGGTTTGGTAGATAAGATATAAACACCAAGCAGTAGGGGGAGAGAGGAAGTGGAAATTAAAATTATAGACTGGCGGGGAGAAACTGATTGTTGCAGAGGGGTAATTTTCAAACAATAAGATGGAATCCCTCCATTAAAATTTTAAACTACAAGGGGCAGCAAAACAAAAATCGTACATCTTCTGGGAGAATAATTAGGAAAATCGAGATTATTATTTAAAGTTTTTTTATCATCACTTCACCCCAGTGGGAGTAATAGCGGTGGTTGCGTCCCCCGCTTCTTCTTCTTCTAAAGAGAAGACTTTTAAAATCTTTGTGGTGAGCAGGGGACGGTGTTATTAGTTAATCTCCGGAAGAAAGATTGAATTGTCGCCAGAGGAGAGGTGCTGCAGATAAAATAGAATAAGATTATTCCCTTGGCAAGAACCTTCCTTTCAAATGACTCACCCTTAATTTTCGCAGAACAAAAGTTGAAAAACTTTAATGAATTTTGGGGTCCCTGAAACTATTGAGCAATGATATTTCTTGCTTATTCTTGCAGGTGCGTTGATGCACTGTTGTTTTGTTGTGCTCTCTTCTTCAAAGGCATCCTTATTTTTTTTTAATTCGCCTTAGCCACTATAGATAATCCGCTGCTTCTACTTTAGAAATACTAGCTATTTGAATTTGGTTAAATATTAACTCTAATACCTACCTTTTTAACATAGAAACTCAAATTCACTCTCCCATTCGACAGTTACTTTGCTTTAGTTACGATTACTTCAGTAAATGTTAAAACTACACTAACATGCTCTTTGTTATTATCGTGTTTGAATGTTTTCCTGTAACATTTTACACATTTCACACTCTCCTGTGTTGAACCGGCTATAACTTTTTAACTTCGAGGTTAAATTTCCATTTGCAGCACCCATAAAGAAAAAGCTTTTAGACCGCGATTTTGAAACACCAAGGTTAGTTAATCTATATACAATTTGCTGCATTCAGAAAATTATACAGTTGATAGAACCTGAGTGAAACTGTTAAACATTAATGTATTCATTTAAGTAGTGCTTAGTTTTCTGTATTTTTATGTAAATATTAGAGGCATCCTAATACTTTTGGTGATATACTAAGTTTGGAAACCCCATTAATGTTTCTAACAGTTAAATAAAGAGAGTCAAAAGCATAAAATCTGAAGTTTACAAATTACGAGTAGCATAGTTAAGAAAGGATACAAATCACACTGCAGTAGAGTTAAATCTTAGGCTATCATCTTCCTACTCTACAATATATTACAGAAATAAAGCAGGTATGACACTTTTGCCGCCTTTAATTCTTCATTTACTCAGCTGTTATGGTTTTAACAACAGAACAAATTTTAGCATATTTAAAACGGAGAAGGGCCGCTGCAGTGAAACTACCGAGTCATGCACGTTTTAATCTTCCCCTGAAAACCGTTTTTAAAGCTTATAACTATACAAAGTGTTTCTTCTCAATTTTTTGCAATTCATTGCGTTTGAAATTCCTTATTTGCCAAGAAGGATGTTTTGAACTTGCAAATGCGATTCTCTATCTGCAGTTTCATTTAGGGCAGCTATTTTCTAACTTTAGCACTTGTAAAAAGAAACATTTTGACATGAGAAACTAACGTTAACTTAACACAAGGTTTAACGCGTTGTTCAAGCTAACGTTGTTGATAATACTTTCTTAGTTAATTTCAGTGTTAAAGTTATTAAACATCGAGTGAAATCGTCAGCACATGTTAACGAAAACAGGCTTTAGTGTTGCATGGTGTTGGATCCGTCACCTCTCAAAACCGCGACACGCAATGGAAGAAGTACGAACTAGCAGTAACCAACGCCTGTGGCGCAACTGCTTTCAGCATACTGGAAGTGGTTGATAGTCCAATTAACGAAAATATCAACCTATCTTCCTTTACTGTCTGCAAGACTAAAGTAATAATCGACTTTAGTATTATTCTGTTAGTGAAAATAACGAAGAGTTGATATGTGAAAAAAAAACATTTTTTTTTACATTAGGAATCGAACTTAAAGAAAATCAAAAGCGACAAGATTATCTGTCTAATTTTCTTAAATTAAATAGATAAATATTATTTGTTTTAATGTTGTGGGCATAATGTCAAACGGTTATATTGAAATAGTTAACATAAAGGTTTATTTCTTTGACACTGGATTTGTTTAAACTGTACGTTTTAGTCTTCAAGGGTAAGGAATGATTCTAACTGAAGATTATTATTTATCCGCGTCATACGTCATATATGAATCGAATCCTGGACCACCTTTATAGCCGAAGTACATGTATGGAGAGGCAACAGGAAATTGTATAACTAGTTGGAGTAGTTCTGTTCCACATAATATAATTCTTTGTCTACTGTGAACACCTGGGAATCTTAAACATATCATTTTCTTGAACACGATTCTGTCATCTGAGGGTAATATAAATTCTGACAGCAAAATTAAGTTCCAAAGTTAATGAGATATAAGAAAACGGAATGAAAGTCAATAGCTCTAAGGTAAATATGTACCGTTATGAATAACAAATAATTATAAAACCAGAAACTGTATAATAGACAATTACTTACAACTATTTAATAAGAGGCGTGACGTATAAAACTGTGACAAAACGTAACCGATTATAGTGCTCCCAGTAGCCTGTCTCGACTATTAAAAGTGACTTTTAGAAGAAAGAAAACAGCTGAGGAAAATCAGTTTTAAAATGTTTTATGCAGCATTAACAATTATTAAGTAAGAGATATGATCAGAAGAAAAATGAGGAGCTAATAGGCAATATTTTCAAAGGAGGACACGAATGGAAAATTGTAATGAAAATGGGGTTCAGAATCTGAGATAAACGCAGCAACTTATTGTGTAAAATCAATATACAAAAGGAGAGATACTAACAATACTGTTTTTTCACAATTTTGGCTTCTTAAAAGTAATAAAACCAACTTGAAGAAAACCTAGAATTCAGGAATAATCACAGCATTAACAATTTTTTCTCGAGACCAAGCCCCCGATGTGACCATAAAATTAAGGGGACTACAAAAATTAAACAAGTTAGCTGCCTGATAATAGAGTTAATAATAAAATATAATGTACAATTTTTTACTCATTAGAATATGATGTTTCTAGGGTGCATTACTAATGGCCAGCAATGAGAAAAACCTTAAAGCTATAATCCAAATACACGACTGTAACCTTAAACCAAAACTTCTCAATGTTTTCCATTAGTATATGGGATTTCGCAAGACAGAACGAATTTAAGCGAACAATTTTTGTAGTTTATTATTATTATTGTTATTATTATTATTTAATTGCTTTGTAATTACAAAGAGTTTTTGTTAAACTCTTAGTTCCAGCCAACTTTTGCAGTCTGCTTCAACAAAGAAATAGAAAGTTATTTGAATCATCTCGTGAGAAGCAAAAAAATACCTCCGTAACATTTCAAAGTGTACTATTTAAAACATGACTTTCTAAAATAATTAATCCAACAAAAGTTTTATGTGACAAACATTCATCAATTAGCACTTTTCCTGTAGTAAACCCTCGTCCATCTTAAAGCTTCGCAGTTGTCTAAATCCCAATGGAAATTAAGAGGAATTCCAAGATCATTTACTCAAAATTCAAGACGTAAACTTTATTTGTCATTCCTGCCTTACAAACATACAGGTTTTCATCAATATTGTTGGATCTGTTTTTAAAAAAAAATAAATATTATCCAAAATTTACCGCTTCAAGGTTTTTGTGGCGAGAAATTTATGAAACTTTTCACAACAAAAAAACAAAACATTTGGGTGTTAGATTTAGGACCTCTCAAAAGTACGTTTTTGATGAAATGATCACATCGAATGTTTGAGTCGAAGCAAATGCCTTTTATATTTCAGGCATATGCGTGGTAAATAAATTATATTATGATTATTTGTTATTATTTTGTAAATTTATCCTTTTATCAGTTACGGGTTATAGAAAGTGAATAAACATAATGCATTAAATGATAAATGGACCCCAGTTCCACAAATTTTACAAATCTGCACCTTCTCCAGATAACACGGGGGGGATTCTTATTCAGGTAACTCACCCTAAGAGCAGAACTCGGGACTCAGTGAATGAGGCAGACACACCAGCCTTACACTAAGAATGGACTGGTAAAAACATTGTTGGAGTTATTCTGCACGAGATTTCGATGAGAAACGCTTTAGAAATATAAACTTCAGAATTGTTTCACCTATTTTCCCACCAACAATGGTTATTTCTTCGAGACCAACAAATCAATCTTCCACCACCCTCCTCACTCCGCACTCTCTCATATCTTCCACGTGTACCCTTCCAACACTCTCTCTCTCTCTCTCTCTCTCACACACACACACACACACACACACACACCCCATGTGTCACAGGCCCTTTACGGGCGCCTCGGCGAAAAGTAATTATTTCGATATAAATCATAGCGCTAGCTGACAGTTCTTTGCAACTGAGGCGGGAGTTCAGATTATAAAAGAAAGGGATACAGAAAAAAAGAAAAGACATGCGAAGAAAAGCAAGGAGCTGGGGATTGAGGGTGGTTTGAAAGAAAAGCCTGGTGCAGTATTAGAATTCCACCCTCACCCCACAGTGGCTCAAGCTACCACCACAGCCTATTTATTAGAAGCGTGGTTCTGCGTCCTATTTGAATACCACTCGATGGATTCGGCGTGGTTATTCATCGAAAGGAAGAGACGGGGTGGGTATTATGTACATCTTAATCTCTCTCTTACACAGTAGCTCAGGAGTTATACTTCCATTAGCTCGGGCCAGTCTTCACCGCCTCTACATCTCTATTCCTACTCTGCAAGATTTCTGATTAAAAATTAATTACGGCTCGCTCGGTACATAAACAAGCTTAGCACACACAAAAAAGGAAGTCGCGGTTTGGTTAATAAATCAAAACCTGGAGATTTCAATGCTAGATCCGAGAGAAACTGCAAATTGAAAGGAAGCCTGTGGAAAAGAGCCGAAGCAAGAAATATGCATGAGGAAAACAAGCTTGAGAAATCGAACCCAGAGGGGCCAGCTTCTGTAAATCTAGTTTAGCAACATTATTGATGTAGTCGTAAAAATTAAACGCTAGTTATAATGGATTAAGTCTCTTACAACTCTTAGTGAAGTTGCCCGAATTCCAAAAATAATATATCTTGTTTAATGAAGCTAAATTAGTGGTGTTTAACTTAGTGTGTCAAGCCAGTTATATAAAATCCATTCAGTTTGGATGCCTACTATGTGTGCATAAACAGTACACTGAAGCCCTAAATAATGTACCAAGCAGAAAAGTAATAATACCGCCATCAGAATGATTGCCCATTCATAGTCGGTTCAGTGTTTACTTTCTCTATCACGTACACAGTAAGTAGAGAAGGTATTGCATTCCACGCAAAAATTCGATATCGAAATTTCACACCGGAAACACTTATTTTTGGGGCACCCTGAATAAAAAAAAATCATTTTTAGAAAAAAGTCCGTATGTGTGAACAGGACGACTCAAAAAGGAAATGTCACATGAATACCAAACTTAATATTTAATTTCAGTACCTTCCAAAGATACGACACGAAGCCTTCAAGAAAATCCTCACCCCAAAATATACTTTACATAAAACATTTTTCAAATTTTTTTGTTTCTCTAAAAACAGCACTAGCGATTTTGATTAAAATGCCATATATTAAAGACATTTACATTACAAATAAAATGTGTATCTTAAATTTTCTGAGAATAACTTGTTCTGTCCTCTTCAATAGGAAGGAAATTTAAATAATCTTGTGTAACTAGTAAACGTTAAGCGATAGACAAAACGACCACACAAAAAATGTAGATATCTTTTAAAACACACAATTTAGTTCAAATAACTTTTTTGTGGCATCAGCCATTTCCAAGGAATCCTTAGTAATGGTTCGAATTGTTCAATACTTAGCGATTGTTTTAAAGTCCTGTCAATTTTCAATTTTCTCGCGTTGTTGTGGAATGAGTATGGAATTTTAAGACCAGCATATAGCGTCTAGTTCTAAATCATTTGACATTTGTGTCTATAAGGAAATGTGTAAGGCAGCTATTTCCGGAAAGGTTTACCTTAATTAAAATGAAATAGATAGGAAAATATACTTTCGTAACAATAATTGGTACCTATATCCACTAATGAGCGATAGAGGGTAGAGAAAGTCAGGTGAATGTAACTCATTAGAGTTTACTAACATATTGCCTATTCAGTACCTGTGACCAATGATGCTAGATGCTAGAACCAAAAACCATTCCCAAGATTTTTATACGTGCAACGAAATGAGTAATGAAAGTTTATCTCATTTATCAAGAAGTAGGAGCTATTGTAAGAATAGTTTGCAGAAGAGTGAACAGAGAGACTCATCTGAATGCAACGTATCAGATGTTTTTATATTATCTGCATACTACAGAATCTTTGCAGAAATAACCTGTTCGACAAAGTAATACTAAGGATGCAATTGTAATTGAAGATCTAACAACGTGAAATACCTACTTTAAAACAACTTAGATAATTCTGATATACCGTGCGGGTAGTGTGTGAAATATGTTTTTAAATGTGATATATGGCAACATAGCACTTAATTGACTAATATGATTTACTTGACATTCACAATTATTGCATGTGGCAAAAACTGAAGAATTTTATAATCCAGCAACTAAGAAGACTAGTGAAAAAAAGTCTGATAAGATACATTCACATGACTTTCCTCTATCGTTTATGATTAGGTACCTATACAAACTATTTATATATAGCTTAGATTTTATTTACTATATAAATAGCTTTAAATATGATATTTTAATCAAAATATTTGGAAACATTCTTTAGAAAGTTACACATGTCGAAGCATATTCCAGTAAAGGGTAGTTTGGGGTGGGAGACTTTTTGAAAAATCTTCGTGTTGCATTTCTGAAAGGTACTGAACCTGAATACCAATTTTGGTATTTACCCAGCTTTTCGTTTTTCAGTTATGCTGTTCTCTTTCTTTCTCTCTCTCTCTCTCCCTCTCTCTCTTACACACACACACGAACATTTTCTTAAAATTCCTTTTTTTATTCGGGGGCCCTCAAAACTTGTATTTGCGGTGAAATTTCGATATCAAACTTTTGGATGGAATACAATACCTCCTCTACCTACTAGGTACGTGGTAGAGAAAGTAATATAGGACTGCATCTGCTCCGATAAAACAGAAAAATGTTTTCTGCTAACGCAGAGGGGTGCACCAGAACGTAGCAATTCCCATTTTTCCCGTTTCCTTCCGCTCTCCCTTGGATGAATTATTCGGAGACTGGTGCTGTACTCTGTGGAGCATCTTCAGTACTAAGTAGTGACGGCAGTCTGCTAAACGTTAAAGTAGTGGTTGAAGAAGCTTCTGCTTATCTGGGCACCCAACTGCTATACCTGTTCAAATGCATACAACTGTACAATGTGGCCTTCGAAATTCAAAACCAATATTATAATAAAATTTTTCTTATTTATTTCGCTCTTTCTTCTTGTTTTAATATCGGTATTAGTTTTTTCCTTACAAAATTTACTCCATTCTTACGTAATTTTTTTTTTCTCCTAGTCTCTACATTCCTTCTTCTTACATTCTTTCTCCATTTTTATTTTATCTTCTCTACTGCTTACCTACCGACAGATAGACGAAATACTATATTCCAGCCAAAATTTGAT
Organism: Deroplatys truncata; assembly: GCA_030765065.1. NCBI lineage: Eukaryota > Metazoa > Arthropoda > Insecta > Mantodea > Mantidae > Deroplatys > Deroplatys truncata. The sequence goes on from CM060980.1 coordinate 101,735,581, forward strand.
ATCGAGATTTCATCCGAAATAACTTTTGAGGTCCTTTAAATAAAAGAAAGCGTTTTTAGAAATTTTTAAGTTTGTCTGTTTGTCTTTCAACAGTATAAATCAAAACAGAAAAGTTGATTAAATACATAATTTCATATTTTTGTCAGATACTCTTTAAGAATATCAGGGAAGATTTTTTCAAGAAAATCATCACTTCAAATTACCCTTTTCATGTAACAATTTCAATTATTTTTTTGTTTTTTCTAAAAAACCTCTAATCTTTGGGCAAGAATATAATATACTATATTAATATAACAAATGAAACGTATTCTCGAAATTTCTATAAATACTCTGGGAAGTCCTCTTCATTCTCATGAAATTTTATATAATTTTGCATAACTGGGAAGCTACAAGAGACGGACACATAAATTTTCTTCACGAAAAAGTGTATATCTCCTTAAAATATGCAGCTTGTGTCAAATAAGAATTTTCATAGAATTAGCCATCTTCGAAGTATTCGCTGTTTTTCATCTAAATTTTAAGCATATGCTTTACTGAACTTATGCAAAGAGTATGTTATATCAATACATGCATATGCAACTTAGCTAACTTTCGTATTATCCTCCTGATTTACTCTGCAAAATGTGTACTGAAACTATTACCGCCAGTGTCATGAATAACAGGAGGTGAATAGAAAAACAAATCTTTGTATATATAACATGTAGGATTGATATGAAACTAAATTATATTGAGTAGAGACTGTAACACACGGGGTTCTCCTCTATTACTCATATCTTTACGTATCATATCTTTCTTTAATGATACTATTACTCCATTAGTTATGTGTTATTACTCTGGGTTAATGCGTAAATATTTAAACTTTCGTAAAAGGGTTTATAAGACATTTTATTCTCTGAAAAGCGCAACGCTTCTGTTTCTAAAGCACTTGTGTGTGTTTTTTCTTTTTTTGGGGGGGGGGAATACAATTGATAAGAAAAGTTACCTCCAATTAACGAAAAAGGAAACAAAAATATATTATATATATGCTGAAGCATACGAAACAAAAATAAAGTAAATTTTTTCGCGTTTATTCGTTGACGTAATAGGAGGAAACATAACTGTTACGAATGCTGACAGTTAATTCTACCAGTGTTTTCTAATGTCTCTTCTTGGCTTGTACTCAAAATCTGTTTTGAGAGTCGGTTATACTACTACAGGAAATATTTTGACATCATCTTAACAAATACGCAATATAAATGTGAATTAGCATAGGATTCAAAATAAATAACCTCTAAGAAAACCTGCAATTAACTTGAAAGATACATTAGTGTTTCCCACTTCTGTGGTCACAGGTATTGAAGTAAACCTGAAAGAATAATAACAGCAGAAGTATGATTTATGAGAGGTGCGTGTTATGCATAAATACGGCGAAAGAAATGACGACATACTACTTGGAAGAACAATGAAATAAAAAGGCGAGATCAACCGAAGCCGGAACATGTTCATGACACAATAGATGGCTGCAGATTATTTTTCTCCACCCCCCTTCTATGCTTTCTTTATGATTGCTCTTTATGGATATTTGCAAACATTAGGCCAGTCTAAAATAGTAATTTATGCATTAAGTAAAAATGTAGCTTATAACATTATCTTATCCATCACATAAAATAACTTATCTAGGACATAATAACGAGACCACTGGAAAAACAACTTATATTCCGTGAGTTAATGAGTCCAAAATCAATTTATTTATGTTACTTCATCATTAATATTTACGAACATTAGGCTTGTCTAAAACAGTAATTTCTGCATTAAATGAAAGTTATACTTTTCAATATTCTCTTATCCGTCATGTAAAATATCTCATGTAAAAAATGCATACCAATGCAACAAGGAACTTATATGAAAAAAAATCTCATGAAGATATATCATCATCTTACGAGAAAACTAGAAAAAGCTGTTTTCTATGAATTAATAAGCCCAAGATGGGTACCATTGTTACTAAAAACTTACTATTATTTCTTGACTACATTACGCAGACTTAAGTTACTACAAGAAAATTATCTGAAAATTAAAAATTGAAAAAATCTGATGTGTTACACTCGCATGACTTTTTCTACCCTCTAGCTTATTAATGGATATACAAATTATTCTTATGAAAGTTTATTTTCATATCTTCTTCATTTTAATAGAGATAAAACTTTATGAACCGGACACTATGCCCTGGGCTTAAAATTCCAAACTGTTTCCATCTTATCGCGAGAAACAACTGAATTTCAAATTAATTGTTCTTTCACACAAGCCGTGTGTTGGCCAGGGTTGGAAAGGTAGAATCAGATGACTTGAAAAATTCAATGCCATATCCAGGATTTGAACCACGGATCTCCCGAATTTTTCAGTCATCTGATTCTACCTTTCCAACCCTGTCCAACACACGGCCTGTGTGAAAGAACAATTAATTCCATTAATTGACCTAATAGTGGTTGAAACTAAAAGCCCGGGACTTAAGTACTTACAAAGAATGTAAGTCGCCATTGGGGTATGACATCTCAATACAATTTGAGATCTTCTTGTGGATTACCGGGAAAAATGCGAGTCAGCTGGAGAATTTAATGGCATGCCTGCATGTTGCCATGGTAGCTCAGTGGTTAGAGCAACCGGACGGAGACCGGGAGATCCGTGGTTCAAATCCCGGCTATAGCATTGAATTTTTCAGTCATCTGATTCTACCTTTCCAGAACTTTGGGGTAATGACCAAGAAATGAAACATTCGAACCTTTAATAACGATATCTCAGAAATGGCTTATGCGCAAAAAACTTAATTGAAATAAATTGTGTGTTTTAAAGAGATCCGCATTTTTGTGTAGGACGTTTTCGTCTTTCGTTTGCCTGTTATACAAGCTTAACGTGCACCAGTTGTACAAGATTACACAAAATTTCTTCCAAATGAAGTGAACTTCACAGGCTATTCCCAGAAAATTCAAAATGTACTTTTGATTTTTAATGTAAATATCTTTAATGTGTAGATTTTTAATCAAAATCGTTGGAGCTCTTTATTACAAAAACAAAAATTTCGAAAAATGTTCCATGTAAAGTGTATTTTAGGGTGGGGGAATTTTCTTGATTCTTTTCACGATTTTAACATATACTTTTCTTGCAACTAGGGAACTGTGTTACGAGTTTATGGGATTTGTTTGGAAGGCCAAACGCTTGGGCGATTGTTACGCAGTAACCGGAAGCGACGAGAGATGCGGTGCTGGATTCGAGACTCATCATCTGTTTATTAGGTTACAGTCAGTTGGCTGTCTCTCCAGGGTATTTGTGGAAGGGAATTCAGTTACGTCGAGTTCTACACCGTCGTCACTGTCAGAAACCGGAATAATCATTATTGAACGATTTGCGCCAGTCATCTAGAGTGGCTAAGAGCCATGGACGGACGAATGAACAGCCCTACAGCGACGTTGTGAGTCTGTTTCCAAAACCAGAACTTGCTGATTGGCTTGTTCATCCGAGAAGTTATAACCCGGTACTGCTCAAGCGTTAAGTTCTGTGATGAAGGGGCGAACCTAAATACTTCAGTATTGCTAGCTAGGGGTGATTTATACTTGTATGTCTTGTTTGGGTGACAAAATTCAGCTGAACCAGCAGTTTCAAATTAGATACAGTTCAGTTTGTCATACCAAAACATATAAAATTGCACTTCTGATATTTAAATAAAAAAATTGGACCTCTTTGATTAAAACGTGCTCTGGCCTGTGTACTTTAAATGCGAATTCTAAAATCTCTTAATGAAATAGCTGAGAAATATTTTGTGCTTTCGCGAATCGTTTGGTTTCTGATTGCTTCTAAGATGTCAGTTGTTGACATTTGAGGCATCAAAATCAAATTAAAATGTTGGACTGTTAGATAGAGAATGTCATAATTTGATTGACGTCATCCATAGCCGAATGCATTAGAATAGAGGCGGAGACCTTTGAAATATTGGTATGTAAAAGGAAACATCTGGACATTCATCGTGAAATTTCTTTTAGCGTGTAGCTCTAACCAAACATGACCCCGTGCGTTGTTAAAATTCGTGAAATATAAGCTAAAAAATCAGGAGTCAAAAAGCTGTTTTCAGTACACTTCTTACTTCACTCACTCCATCTCCCCACGTCTGCATTCCAAATGCTCAAAGCGTCGCTCATATATTCTCTTGCTTAGCTCTTTCTCAAATTCCTCGCAGAAGCTATGGGCTTCCTTTAACATTGCTATCCCCTGACTTGAGGACAGCTAATGTACCTACCTACCACAAACAGGTAAATGAAGCAGTCCACTAGCTTCACTACCTTAACTCAGGTTGTGGAGTTTTCTTCCAACATTAACAGTCAACTGTATGCACCTTTTGTTACTTTCTCTACCTCGTACCTAGTAGGTAGAGATGGTATTGCATTCTTCTTCCCAAAAAATCGATAGCGAGATTTCACCGGAAATACATGTTTTGATACCCCTGTACCCAAAAAAATATGTTTAGAAACAGGTCGTTTGTGTGTGTTAGTGTCTGTGAACAGCATAACTCAAAAACGAAAGGTAGGATAAATACCAACGTGGAATTAGGTTCAGTACATTCCAAAGATTGATACGAAGATTTTTAAGATACTCCTCCCACCGGATGAACAGCTTTAAAATAGCAGTTCATATACTACCCAAGTCCGAAGTCATTGATTGAGCATTGGAATTCTTAGACACACATGCTGCTGGAGATCGGCAGTCAAACCAGACAGCTGAAACCATTTGTGTGTAAGAGTTATTGTAGTATCATCTCTGGGCTAAAATTAAGTTGTGGAGCGTTATATTCTGAAAATTGGAAAGAGATACATGCATGCTGCTATAGGTTCTTGTAGCTGGACATAAAACTTACGGAAAATTGGGCAAAAACTCTTGATATTTCGATGATCAGTTAGCAAAACTCCTTCAGATAAAATTTTGTCTGCCGTCAACGTATGAAAGGCATTCCTCCTTTACCGCCGTCCTAGGTAGACTTTGAGAGCCCCTTCTTGCAAGTGGCTTTCTCTGGAGTGTTCCTTACATAACTCCTCATTTCAGATCTCTCTTCTACACTGAACCCTCCCCCTATCCCGTATTCCATCTAGCTTTTATTATTTGATCCGTTTGTCGCGGAAGTGAGGGAAACATAGACGTCGCTTTCTGGAAAGCAAATCTTGCTGATGGCGTTATACCAAGGATTGGATTACTTAACTCACTTAGAGATTTCATCTTTCTGTCTTTTCTTTCATCCCCAATTTCCTTTCCACGCCTCCTGTGTGTATTTTCCTCTGTATACAGTGCACCCCACCGTCCTCGGATCAGCCCAAGTGTGAAATGCATGCGAGAATGGGGAAAACAAGTATGGAAAAAAACGTCATCGCCAGGTTCTGTCTTTCTAACAAAAAATATTTTCGTTCCATCGTCTTTTCCGAGTGATGTTACTTGTTGAGAGTTGCTGGGGGATGAAGTTGTCTTAGCTCCCTCGGACTGATGGAATGGTTCCCAGCTCTCTATGTAAATATTGGCATGTTTTAGCAAGATATGACATTACTTCTGCAGGTTTTATTTCCGTTAGCTTTTCTCGGTTGTCTTAGCTAGGAGTTTCCAACATGTATTGGTAGTATCTTAAAAATACTCTGTACGTAGGTTCTGAAGTCGTAACTCTGAATAAGGAAAACCATAAAAATAATGAAAAAGATATCTGATATGCTGCATTCACATGACTTTTCTACTCACTCTTCCACAAACCATCCTTACAAAAGCTTATTCTTCTATATATTTCATGGCAATCAAGTTAAATGTTCATTACACATCCACACTGTCATTGTAGGTATTAAAAGTTTCACTAGGCTAAAGCAATAGTCAGATTTTAAAAAGCGGATAAGTATGTGATAGTTTTGAAAATCCATGCTCTTGAATGACCACAAGTAAAAACCTATAGCAGCTTACCACTTAGAAAAGTAAGTATTTGAAAATTCAAACCAATAACAAAGAATATCTCCCATATGTTTAATACCAAAACAAATTTATTCGACATAAACTGCGATCTTTTATAAGATTTGCATTTTTTGTGAAGTAAGATTTTGTTTATTTCTTACGGATTACCAATTAAACAAAAGTCACTCAGAATGAAGAGGACTTGACAGGTTATTTCCATAAGGTTCAAGATATACAGTTTAAATCTCATGCATGTATCTCAAACATTTGGTATTCTAATCAAAATCGTGGAATCATTTTCAGAAAGAAGGAATTTCATGTACTAGGTAGTTTGGGTTAGGCGGATTTTCTTGAAAATATTCGTGTCACATTCTTGAAATATGCTAAACTTAAGTACCAAGTTTGGCATTTAATGAACTTTTCGTAAACCCATACCTTTCTCTAAAAACGCTTTGTTTGGATCCAGGGAGCCTCAAAACGTGATTTTTGGTGAAATACCGGTTCCAATTTTTGGGTGGAATGCAATACTTCCTCTAATTACTATAGGCAAGTGGAGAAAATGATAATAGAATTTGTAATGTGCAAAAATAGAGGAAAAGTGATAAACTTCTTGTGAAAATACCTTACACAAAGGGACGAAGTGTTGAATGAAGAACAGAATATTAGTTACATTTTACTCCTTTTGAACGGTCGTGATGCGTTGTCGCCTACTTCGAGAACCTTCTCAAGAGCACATATGAAAACAACAACTCTGGCCTTTATTTAAGAGGCATTAATTACTGTAAGCACAAAGCGACAGTTGCCTCCCCTTGCTCTAGTGGTGGTGTAACCGTGAATTAGTCGTACTCTGATACTGTTCTATTTTGTGTCTCAGTTCCTTGGCTACCCTCCACTCTCGAAACACTCCGGCAATGCAAGGATAATTACACACATAACATCACATTAAGTATTATTATGGCTGTGCTTCATTCCTGGTAATTGAATTAAACTACTCGCTGAGTGGAGCGTCTCCCGATTCCTGCTGGAGGAGTGGGAGACTCCTGTTTTAATGTGTTCCAGGAGTTGGGAACCCTTTTCCTTCTGTTAACTAGCCTCTTGTATCGCAATAGTTAACCTCTCATTCCAGTGCTCTTGTGACGATAGCTAGGTACTACATGGTTTGAGGCTTGTGCTATGTCGTGCACTCCCACCACTAGAAGAGGATCGGTATCGTCTCTAGTATATTGTCATTCCGTTTTCAATTTCTCTACCTAATAGGTAGATGTACTAATAGAAAATACTACCTACTACGAGTACTGTATTCCACCCAAAAAATCGATGTCGAGATTTCACCGCATATACATGTTTTGAGGCCCCTGAATACAAAAAAAGCGTTTTTATAAAAAGGCCGTGTTGTCTGAGAACACCATAACTAAAAATGAAATGTCAGATAAATTCCAAACTTGATATTTAAGATGCGACGCAAAGATTTTCAAGAAACTCCACCCATCCCAAACTACGCTTTGCATAAAACATTTTTCGAAATATTTTATTTTCTAAAAAATTGTCTAACAATTTTTATTAAAATAATTGATTATATATATATATGTTTTAGATAAAATGTATATATTGAATTTTCTGTGAAGCCTGTGAAGTCCTCTTCGTTCGGAGGAAATTTTGTATAATCTTGTGTAACTGGTAATCATTAAGCGATAGACGAAAACTACTGCACAAAATATATAGCTCTCTTTAAAACACACAATTTATTTCAAATAAGCTCTTTTGTGGTATAAGCCATTTCTGAGATATTAATGATCATTAATTGTTCGAATTTTTCATTACTTACTCATTCTCATGATGTCCTGTCAAAACCGGCCCAGATCGGTGATTTTTAAGTGTGCTTAAAAGCGACAGACCCATATCAATTGATTTACCAGCATGTAAAAGAACTCCTGCGGGACGAAATTTCGGCACTCCGGCGGAACTGATATGATCCTGGTAATTGACAGCGTTGTTACCAAACAAAATGTTTATTTTATTTATCTTGAGGTCATGTCAACATTAAGTTGTTTCTCGCGATTGCATGGAAACAGAATGGAATTTTAAGGCCAGCATATAGCGTCGAGTTCTTAAACATTTGACTATCGCTGTTTCCTTTGTATCTATAGCGAAATGTGTAATGTAGCTATTTCTGCAAAGGTTTGTTTGGATTAAAATGTAGTAAATATAAAAATAAGCTTTAGTTAGAATAATTTGTATAACCACTAATTGACGATAGAGGGTAGAGAACGTCATGCCAGTGTATTACACTCGCTATGAATTATAAACTGGAGAAACTTGAGTTCGAAGTTTTCAAAGTAAAATCTGTTATTAACTGCAAGTTGAAGGCGTTACAAAGAGCACAAGACCTTCCTAAAGGGATTTTAACAACATAAATAATCTTATATTGAAGGTTCTGGGAAATGAAACCCCAATTTCAGTAAATTATATCATGGGTTTTTACCACTAATTATAGCGAAAGATAATTTTCATAGACCCATGTACCTAAATTTACAAGAAAATAATTTTAAAAAAATGGAAATCGAATTTCATGTAAAATGCCTCACCCTCACGGGACGAAAATTTGGAAAATTTAAGCTTTTAAATGCTCCGTGTTATTCCTAGATTTTTTTCTGAATAGTGTTTAACGTCAGTTCCTACTACATGCGAAATTGCAGATGGTGAACACTGATGAGTGATGATATATGAAATCAAATGAAAATGGGGAAAGAAAATCTGGAAGGAAACGTTCCAGCCTAAGTTTAGGGTACCTCCCCGGCATTTTCCAGTTATAAGGACTGAAGAAATCCTGAAGAAACCTCATTCATGGAGGACAGTCCCTGAGGGATTTTAACCGTGGACTCTCGGTCACAGGTCCTCCCTTAACGACCTCTGCCACACTTATCGGTATTTACTCCTCAAATATTAAATGTCGTATGGCTATAAACCTTTTCTTGTAAAAACCATATGTAGCACCTTTCATTTATTAAATATCTAAACCCAAAATTATACTTGATATCAAGTAGGTAAAGTTTTTACATTTCTTCAACCACATTTAAAGAAGGTATTCTGAAAATGTGAAATAAATTAACAAAACTGGCAAATTGGAGAGGATTTCAAAGAGGAAAACATGTAAGAAAACAAGATAACAGGAAACTGAAGTTTCAAAATTTCACGCGCAAGGGTCGCATTTGTGTATTTAATTGAAAGAAGGGTAAAATTGCAATTAGGCTCTAATTCTAGAATGTTTGAGTTTTTCCATAAAAAATTTAAAAAGTATTTTTTTAAGAAAATGTTTGTCGAAATACTAACTCTTAAGCACTAAAATTCATTACATAAAAATATTAGAATAGAGTACCATCATCTTTTTTCATCAATTACGAGAACCTACTTGATCCTCAGTCTTCCAAGAAAACATTAACTGTAAATATCACTGGATATATATATATATATATATATATATATATTGAAGATTAGGCAGACATACCGCTTATCAAATAATATTATAAAAACTTCTTCTTTATCTGTTTAACCTCCTCATATGTAGGACTTACACCCCCCAGGACTTAGAGGCGGGTGCCTGGGTTCAGAGGCCCGTCGAGGAGCAGACACTCATGGATCAGACAGAATATCCAGGATGGGTGATCAGCCCGATGCCTGGTATGGGAGGAAGGAAGTAGATGAAACGAAATGATGGGGAAATGGATGAAAGGAAAGGCGATGATGGAGCAGTTGGTGGAATGAATGGCGCGGGAAACCGGAGAACCCGGAGAAAACCCGCCCAGACGCCGCTTTGTCCACCACAAATCCCACATGCGGGTCCCTGGGATTGAACCCGCGCCGCCTCAGTGAGAGGCGAGCGGTCTAACCACTCGGCCACGGCGCCGCCCAATATTATAAAAACTAAATTCTATAAATTGGTATTAGAAGGCCTTTAACATATCTATTGTAAATTTCCTCTTGAAGGAGTGGTTAAAATAGGAGGTGTACTTTTACTCCTGACTTTCTTGAATTTAGAATGTTCAACATATTAAAACATTATAAAGATGTGATTGTGAAGCAGTTAGTTAGAACGTGTTATATTTTTTGAATGCGTAATAAAACAGTAACACATGCACTCTTGCCTAGTAGTTTCATGCATAAATGTTAATGCAATAAAAGAAAAAAATTTATACCAATACTCGTCCGACTTTCTCCACCGGTGATAGATTCACATATCCGTTATATATCCATATAGAAAGTGACTCTTTCATCCGCGTTACTCTATTCACAACATAATGTAACCTAGAAAGGATTTTAAATTAAGCAATAAGTGTTTACATACTCGTTTATGTGGAAACATCTTTCAAAACTTTACCCTTCGCAACGGGCTCTTACGATGGAAAGAAAAAGGAAGAATTGCAAACCTTCAAGCATGTGCGTCAGATGAGGTATTTAGGAAAGTTAAACATTAAATAGATGTATCAATTTCTTATGATTACCCAGTTATACACAATTGTACATAATTCAATCAGTATGAAGAGGAGTTTACATGTTGTTCACAGAGAATTCAAGATATACTTTTATTGGCCATGCAAATGTCTTAATTTTAAATCAAAACCTTTAAAGTTATTTTTTAGAAGAAAAAGACCCTTTTTTCTCATGTAAACGGTAGTTTGAAATAGTTGGAAAATTTCTTTGATAACCTATCCCTGACATGCTGAAACAGTGTCTGACTCAAGTGTGAAATTGGTATTTATCCGACTTTTCATTTTTGAGTTACGCACACACAAGTTTTTTTTTGTTCAGTGTACTTCCAGTGAAATCTCGATTTCAAATTTTTGGGGTGGAATATAATGCTCCTTTTATCTCCATAGGTAGGTGCTAGAGAAAGTAAAACTTATCAGCACCTTAATTGCCTTCCAGGGAATTGGCTCTGCCTTGTCCTTGATTGAAATATTTCAGCACAGCTGATAATGACTTATATTTCTAAAGTATCAAAGGCAGCAAGCAGGTGGAAATGTTGTACCGAAAGGTTTTGTTTAGTCCCTTCTTTAATGACCGAATTTATTAACGGTAAATTCAAGTTTTGGAGTAATGTGTGTGCCTCAGAGCATTTTTAGAGTAGGGTGAAAGCAAAACCCAATTTCATGGACAAAGCTGTTTTTAAACGTACCCGAGCTGCTTTTTTAACAGGTTTTCTCTCAGAAAGGATAACATTTCCAGTTTGTCTGATCGAGATTACAGTTCCACATTTGGGGACAAATGACAGTACATTATTTTAAACCTGATGAGTTAAGTGGAACAAGAAGACTAAGTACAGAGTAACCTACCTGCATTTCAATTTGTCCATTACTGTTAGCTTCGTGGTAGGTTCGGTTATTCTACTTTGAGTTCCGGTTAATTCGGGCATCAAGACCAGGCATCTCTGAAAATCCTAATATCTACAATTACTGATCGGTCGAAATCAAGTTCTGACCTAGTCATTAAAATGCAATAGAAATTCCACATCCCAAATAGTACTACGTCGAGTCGCTGTTGAGAAATTAATATTTATTAACTTAAAGATACTGGTATGGACCTAAATTCTGATTGTTATACGAATCTTGCGGGGAACCATTCAAAGTTCTTTAATTTTGATGTTTAAAAGCAATATCAACAATTTTATTTGGGGTTTTAAGACATACCTATTGCTTTGTCCATACAATTTTCAGAAATCAGTATAATGATTTTCTTCACCATTTCATTAAGAGGCATAGAAAATTTAATAGCTACTAGACATTTCAAACACACAGTAATGTGGCTTTAATGCATTATAATGTACTAGTGGTGAAAATTTCAAAAATGTTTCATGAACATTCCACCGCATTATGTTGAAACATACTTTCTGGAGGACAATGGGTTTAAAAAGTCAACCATTACACGAGCAACGATTTACGCCCAGCTCTTTTGGTATTTTTTAACCAATTTCACCCATGCATTGCCTTATAAGTGATGAAAATCAGATGAGATGACAAAGAAAGGGCACATCCTTCTGTTGTTTGAGGCCTGAAACTGTTACGTAGTTTTGTGCTGAGTTTTAAGCTTCAGATTGTTTCCTTGACAGGATAATCGTGCTCAAGTACTTGTAAAACACACCCATGATTTCATTCTGGACAAACAACTGTGCTGTTACACTGTTGTATGTTGGCGAGTTGTAAAGTTGAGTCATCTTTGAAAAATACAGCGGTCTAGAGAGGTAATCTGTAGCAGCGTATATACCTAGAAACATTGCTTGTGGCACAAATTGAAAGCGAGTTAAGAGAGTTGTTGAGCAGAAATCTGCGCTTATATTCTTACCTCAATCATCATTATCCTCATCAAATATATGATCTGTTATATTCGCATGACGTTCTCAACTCACTAACGTTTATTTCGATAACGTTTCTACAAAATATTCTTACAAAATATTTTTATCGAGACAAGCAAGAGTTTGCAGAAATGGTTTCATTACACGTTTCGTTGTAGGTGCAAGGGGAACAAAGGGCCGTATACTGGCTTTGAAATGTCATACTATTTTCACTTTATCCGAGAAATAACCACTGACAGCACTTAAAAAAGCTGTAAAGTACTAGAAAATTCAAACTTGAAGATGCTGAACTTATATAAAGATTGGTATTTATCTGACATTTAGTTCTTTCTTGAGTTCTGCTGCTCACAAACGGCTTTTATATTCACTAAACCTCAAAACCTATATTTCCGGTGAAATTGCAATATCAAATTTTGGGTGGAATACAATATTTGGTCTACCCACTGTAATAAATATCTGAACATGGCAAAGTAAACGTTTATAAGTAATTCAATTATATCACAGTCCTTCAGTGATTTTGTCAGAGAAATATAACGTAAGATATTTTGCAGAGTGGAATGCTCTAAGCATGCAGCTTATAAAGAATACTAAAGCACAAAAAGAAGAAAATAGCGGCGAAAGCGTTTTAAACAGCCCTTATCTAAATGAAAAGCGGTTGTTCACAGCTCATGCCTCTGGCGACTGTTTGTTTCAAAGCACTTCGCCATAACAGAACTGTATACCACTATGTTCACTCGGGTTGCTGAGAAAATTAGAGACAAGCGCTGTGTTGTTTCCACCGAACGGTTGGAGTGGCAGCATTGCTTTGTTTTTGTGCGGCTGAACAAGTGGAATTGTTTGGTATCGCCAGCAAGTACCAGGAGCTCTTCAACTTCTCTCGAATTCCAATGCGGCTGGGCTCCACAAGAGCCCTCCTAGAGGCTGTACTCAGATTAGCTCAAGAGCGATTCTTTTCATGCGGAGCTGCGAATTTTAATTAGGGAATGGTAACAATAAATGAACAAGACCAATAGAATGCTTCAAGGGGAAAGAAAACAAAAGACTGGTGGAGGACCTAGAGTCTTGAGTCTTCTCAGGCTACAGTGATGTGGTTGCATTCAGGGACACAAAATATATCGTTAATTAATTGTTCACTGGATCATCCAAACAATGTATTCATTTCTTAAGGACCTTGGTGGCATCTTATATGGTTCAAGAAAAAGTAGAGGTACATTTAGTGTATGCTTCTAAGGCTATGAAAGATTTACTCGCCAACTTCGATACCATTCAAATTATCAAAGAGCTCTTTTGCTATTTAAGTGGTGCAACTCAAGTGTACATTGTAACAGTCTTCATTATCATATTACTGAATGAAGCTTTCTTAAAGGACTCTTATGGACTATTTCAAGCAGAAAAAAAACAATAACTCTGTGATAGCGGTATTTTGTGATCTCATGAAAATGTACGAAAACAGAAGCTATCACTACCGTGATCATCATTACCAAACTTCCCATTTTTATTTATTTTTTTCAATTTCTTTCTACTAGTTTCCTATGTAAAAGACAGTACTTGTTTAGGTTAGAATAACACGATTTTTCTTGTTATGCAATTTCGTATATAACGTCTAAATTTGGGATGTCTTATTTGTGTTCTCCAAGAAATTCTCATATAGCATTTAATTAGAAGGCCAGTACCAACAGAAAATTGATTTGTCGCTTAAACTCCTTTCAAGAATAAAACAGAGGGTTCATCGATAGCCAGTGGTGGCGAAAACGCGACTCGCGAGCAAGTGTGACTCGCAGGCGCAATCCTTTTCTAGTCGTCTATTCATTTGTTTTCCAGTGCTGCTGAGTGGGGTAGTGCGTGTTGCATATTTGATGACTCGAGAGATCTATACCAGTTACTAATCTTAGTAATTTCCTTTGGGGGGGGGTATGGGGGACTTGAATCCCATATATGTATAAATTCTGTTTGTTACTTCAAGTTTGGTACCAAATCATCTTTGAGTCAATCTCCGTGGACTAGATGTACCATGCTAGCCTCCAGTTCCTGAGGTCGCGGATTCAAACCCGGCGGAGGGCGATGCATTTTTTTTTTTCGGAAGAGAGGTAAAGCCGGTGATCCCGTAAAAGAACCTCTTTTGTGGCACGTAAAAGAACCTCAAGCCTCATAAAAAGGCATCTGAGCAAAATTTCACCCCAATATAGAGTAGGGCGCTAGGAACCATATTAGTTACAGAGTGTCCATAAATTAAAAAAAAAGAAAAAAGCATCTTTGAATTAAATTTTCAATACATCTTTACATTTTTCCTTATCTGGGATTATTATACTACTATAGACGCCTGCTACAATAATTCATATTTTGCAGTGCAAACGTACGTACTCGTAAATACCTGCAGAAAACCAGTATAAACCCCCTGTAATTTGATAGATTGACAATAATTCAATTTGAAACGCAGGCTAGTAGAGTACTGTCATTATTTAATACTTAGGTTTTATATACCTTACAATCCAATTTTTAAACAATGTAAAATAGACGGAATAACGCTATACACTTTGTCATTTTGACAATGCAAATAGGAAGTTGTGCAGCATTAGTGCTTGTGACTTCACTGAGTCGAACAGCGCGACGCCATGTTAATTTTTGGCCATAGAGGTCTTGCCGTCGATTCAGCGATTTGCATAACAACAGCAGGGCACCGCCCCAAGGTGCATTTCTAGCGCAGTAAAACTCCTCGCATTTAAATGCTAATTAAAGAGCTCGCAAGGTGAAAACAAAGTCTGAATCATTTCCTCTAATCTAAAAGCTGAGCAAGCCTTGTGGGGTTTGTCAACAGAGAGGGAAGGCTAGACAGCGAAGTCTACCCCTAAGTGCATTTACGTAGATATAGTTATCGATTATCCAAAACTGCTGGTGCTTTGAGGCAGTAATTGATCTTAGACATTTAATTTAACTTTTTAAAAATGTTTTTTCTTTCCTACGCTAAGTACATATTTTTTAATTATTATTTTAAAAGACCTTTGCACTTTTTTTCTTTCTTTAATTTCTCAACAGAACCCGCAGCTGCCTCGCAAATTTGGATTAACTGCGAAGATTTTCTCTTCTCCTCTCTCTCCTTCTCTCTACATCTTCTTCTCTCTCCCAACTCAAACACTGTCCCCTTTGGTCTCCCTTGCCAGACCCGATAACGCGAAACGTTTTGCTTTTTGGCGTTTCCCATATTAAAAATCTGATGTGTTACACTCACATGACTTTCCCTACTCTTGTACAAACTATTTTTACGTACAAACGCTTATTCTCCATATACTTCATGTTAATCGAGATATCGAGATGTTAATCTTATTGCTAATTTTTTTGTTGGTGCAAGGGGAATTGGTAGACTTTAAGCGATAGTCAAATATTATAAGAGCTGGTTGCTATGTGAATTATTCCATTCTCTTTGCATTACCAGGACAAAAAAAAATAAATAACGAATTCCCCTTTGAGAAAAAGTATAAAATTGGAAAATTTAAGGGAATAACAAGCAATATCTTGAAAACGGTTCACTCAACAAAAAAAATGTATATGACATAAATTGTGTATTTTAACGTGATCTACATTTTTGTGTAGTAAAATTGTGTCTATCTCTTATGGTTTACCAGTTATGCAAAAGTCGTTCACAATGAAGAACACTTTTGGAGACATTCGCAGAAAATTCGAGATATAAATTTTATTTGTCATGAAAGTATCTTAAATATATATTTTAAACAAAATCGTTAGCGCCATTTTTGAGAAAATTAAAATTTTAGAAAAAATGTTCCACGTAAAGGGTAATCTGGGATGGGGGTATTTTCTTGAAAACCTTCGTGTCGCATCTCTGGAAGATACTGAACCTTAATACCAAGTTTGGTGTTTGTCCGACTTTTCGTTTCTGAGTTATGCTGTTCACAGACAACACACACACACTGACACATACACGAACATGTTTTCAAAAATACTTTTTTTGGATTCAGGAGGTCTCAAAACATATATTTCCGGTGAAATATCGTTATAGAATTTTTGGGTAGAATGTAATACTTCCCCTACTTACTATACGTAGTAGAGAAAGTGAAAATTATAAAATAGTTGTTTGTGTAAACAATACATAATGAAAATTTTACAAAATAAATCATATCGAAAATTCCTGTCCAATAATGACAACTCAACGTAGTCCAAAAGTTAACAATTTTTACATTGCTTGGTTCAACCATTCATGAATGAAAAGATATTGCATACACCAATTCGATTATTTGCCCAAAATCGAAAGCTTCTAGGACATTTTCGATTATAGATTCATTCTATGTATAGATGATGATATTTTAATGACTAGTAATTAAATTTCTTTAAAACAATTTCCAGAGTTTCTGGGCCAAGCTGAGAACAAGTTTGCGAGCAAATTTACTATACCCATTTCGAGTTTCAATGTCTGTTTACTTGCTCTATTACTAATAGCAATAGGGGAAGTATTGGAATCTACCCAAAAATTCGCTACCGATATTTCACCGGAAACACATGTTTTGAGTCCCCCCGAATCCAAATAAAGCATTTTTGGAAACATTTCCGTTTGTGTGTCTAAGAACAGCATGACTAAAAAACAAAATGTCGGATAAATACAAACTTCTCCACGCCAACTGCCCTTTACATGCAACATTTTTCTAAAATTTCAATTTTCTAAAAAATGTCTCTAATGATTTTGGTTGAAATACGGTACCATATGTGAAGGATATTTACATAAAAAATAAAACGCATATCTTTAAATTTTCGGAAATAACCTTTAAAGTCCTCTTCATACAAGAAATTTTGTATAATCTTGTACAGCTTGCTAACGTTAAGCAATAAATGAAAACAGCCACATAAATATTGTAGTTCGCTTTAAAACACAAAATTTACTTAAAATAGGTTTTTTGTTGCATTAGCTGTTTCTGAGATATCCGTTATTAACGGTTCGAGTTGTTCAATACTTTCATTCTTTTAAAGTCCCATCGATTTTCAGGTGTTTCTTGCGATTGCATGGAAACAGTATGGAATTTTAAAGCAGTATATAGCGTCCAGGTCTTAAACATTTGACTATTGCTGTTCCCTTTGTAAGTATAATGAAATGTATAACGTACTAGCTATTTTTGCAAAGATTTATTTGGATTTAATTTAGTAGGTAGAAAAATAAGCTTTAGTAAGAATAGTTTATTTAGAGGGTAGTGAAAGTCAAGTGAATGTATCACATCAGATTTTTTGGTTTCTTTTTTCATTGCGCTTAACATCTTAGTATTATTATAATCAATGAAATGTGCCTTTGTAGAGATTTTCTTTAAGTATGAAAATTATTAACATTTGAAATTTGATAAGAGATTTAAGGGTATTTTATTGGTAATTTGAATTTGCCCAAACCACAGTTTTTGGAGAACATACAAACATCAGTCCCACCCAGGATAAACAGAATGATATTCTTAAGCTGCTGCTTTTGAACAGGGTTTGCCAAACAACGGTCCGGGGGCCGAACCCAGCCCTGAGCTGCTTTTGTTGCCCCCCTATAAACTTTAAGAGTATAAATAAAAAGAAACGGTGTGCATTTATTAGATTAATCTATTCACAAATTTCGAATGACTAAATAAAATTAAGTGCTCAGACTTTTAATTGATATACAGTGTAATGAGAATGACCTACTGAAGGACAAATACAAGGCAGTTAATTTGGTTGATGTTTACAAATGTCTGATGAAGGGTACATTTGCTCGTTTGGAAGAATTTACGAAGATGAATATCAGTGTTCGCATCAACGTATATCTGTGAAAATACATTTTCAAAAATAAAATATGTCAAATAAAAACATAGGCCTGATATGACTATAGAGTACGTTTTGATGATAGACTGCACAAAATTAGAACCGCAAATGTCTGCAATTATAGCATAGAAGAGTCAGTTTTATTCTTCTCATTGAGTCTAGAGTCTAATTAAAAATGAATAAATATGCGCATTATTTTGTTTATGCTTCTAGAGTGCCTTAAAGTCCTTGTATCAACGATCCTATGCGTTTCCAAAATAAGCTTGTAAATGTTGAAATGCGGGCATACAGAGCAGCAAGTGAGCGTATGTTAGCTAATAATAATTTAATACCAAACTCTCAAAGTCTGCCGTCATTTTATAGAAAGGTAAATATTCTCTTATGCATCTCCACACAGAACGTTTCATTTAATAACGGAAAACAAGGAATCAACATTGTAGAATAATAGTATTATTAGCAGATAATTCACTTAGCATCCACCATCAAAGAACACGAAATACCAATGACAAAGCCTGTTGTGGTAGCCTATTATGGTTCATAGAGTTTCTCTCTGGCGTTTCCATTTATTTCCTTGTATTCTCCAAAACTCTCACGGGAGTTTTAGTTTCTCCATTTCGTGTATGTGATATTTAAGCCAGGTGGTTAAATCGATTTATTAAAAATCCGTTCTTTTGAGTTTCGGTTACAGGCGAGGAATGTACGAAGCACGTTTTTAAGATTCCTACGGAGTTATAGAAGAATTAGAGCATACATTCCAATATTCCTTCACTAGTTTCACCATTACTGAGGCTCTTAGCATAACGGGGCATCATTTAGTCTTTCGTCATAAAATAATGATGCATTTTCGCAGTTCCAGATGTAGTGTCTATCATATTTGCAAAGGGTTTATCTTCCAGTTTTCCCTTATCTCGAGAAAGGAATGTCAGTAATTCTCAACACTATGGACCAGGGATTTCGTTAGATCTTCACATTTTTCTTAAAATAAAGAAATGTTTAAATTAGCCCAAAGAGATTACGCATTTATTTGAGCATCTACTCTATAGCCATCATCTGGGTCGAAATGATTTTCTGCGTTATAGCAACTTCCTTAGTGGTGAGCATTTTAATGAAGAACTAAAAACTGGATGCATTTTTATGAAACTACATCAATAATGGTGAAGTATTTTAAAATATAGATAAAATACCGAATTACTTACTAGGAACTAAATCTGCAAAGAGCTAAGAGCGAGTAACTTATGAATAAGTGTCACTGAAGTTCTTGAACGGTGACAGAAGTATGATATTGAAGACGGAAAAGAAATGAAGGTATATTCTATTGGCAAATTCGCGACCAAATGACCAGGGAAACAGCGGAAAATCCATGGATTCAAACTGCATGATCTAACTCTCTTGGAATCCAATGAAATATTTTCAAAGCAATATCTAAATAATACTGTCATATTACACTCACAGAACTTTCTCTTCCCATTACAAATTCACATATATACCACATGTTAAAACGTGATGCATTTATGTATTTGCGTTATTAACAATGTATTTTTGCCTAGAAATGATTTCAAATTAAACCATGAGTGCTTAATTGTATATAACTTATGGAAAAAAAAACATTCAGATGTAAGTATCAGTAGCACAGGGAAATAATGTGTGAGCTCTTGCGAAGAAAAATATAAAAGTAAGACAACATTCAAACCCTCCAACAAATGACGCACTTTCACTTGGGAAATTTTAAACATAGATATAACATGGAATGTTTTAAAACAGCTAAAGCTACAAAAATATATGTCACAAATTGTATATTTTAATGACCATTTCATTTTTCGGATACTAAGTTTGTATCTCAAATTTATGGTTTACCAGTTATACAAAATTCAGCCAAAATGATCAGGAAATTAAATATATAAACCTTGAAAATCTTTACGTTGCGTTCTTGAAGGATGCTGGACTTAATTATGAAGTTTGACTTTCATCCGACTTTCGGTGTTAATTATGCTGTTCACAAACAGCCAAACATTCTTTTTAGGAGACCTCAAATTGCGTGCTTTTGTTTCAGATTATAGGTTGTTGCTTCACTTATGGAAAGCCAATTTGAAGAGGTTGTATTATAGTACAACTATTGGGGAACCAAACTTGATGAAGTAGCTGCCCCACGTATGGTACAACGTTTTCGGTGTTCTTCGCCCCAATGTTTAAGAATCAACGCTGTATTTTTATGTTTTCTTTAAATAATATATATATTTAGGTTTGCCTCGGCTGCGTCAGTATGAATTTGTAGAAACATGTTACTCTTTGCAGGGGGTGATGCGGCTAAAGAATGTAGGCTTACACAAATTATAATTTTTACTTCACTCCTTTTATTAATCCTTCACACGATTAAATAACACTTCACTGATATAGAGAGCTGTGAGATTATTTATTAATTACTTGCACTTTTTAACACGTAAACTTTATAATATTCTCGCCGTAATGGATTTTTATCTCGCACTGAATACGTACCGAGCGAACGAACTGCTCAGGTACGTTACCTTCTGTTAACTGACTTCTACCGCCTGAATTTGTAAATTTTTCTATTTCAAGTCTCTGATTGGCTAGTCCTACTCCAGTAGAATACTTTTATTTAACTTTTAGCCTTTCTAGTTGTTGATTGGCTATTTATAAACTGTTTTAAAAATATTACATTATTGTTTCCAAGAATTACTAGTAGCATTTTTAAACTTTCCAATTCATTATTACCTCAAGGTTACCATATTGTTACCTTATTGTTAGCAATTTTCGGCCTCTATTCCCACAGCTTCTACATTATTAAATTACGCAATACATTCACTTAACATTATTATACATGTACACAGTAATATAAACATTAATACAAATACTATTACATACATTTTATATATTATATTATACATATATTGCTTTAAGCCGTGCTGTTATTTTTTATATTATAGAATTAGACTGAAATCATTTAAGTGTTAAAAATACTGCCTCGTGTTGTAGAAATCTCATTATTGATTATTGGATGCTACATGATACCATATTTCCTCTACCTTAGCGGTTAGAAAAGAAACTAAAATTGCGTATTTCTTATAAATTAAACTTATTTTGAAGGTTTAGTTCATATAATTAGATTACAGTGGGTAGTTGTGGGAGGTTTTAAGTTTCCTTTCCTGTAATTTTATATTTCCTTCTTACTGCACATGTTTGAAGTGTTTGTGAGTAGACGATGGAGGGAGGAACTCTGAAAAAGTATTGGAATAGAGTTAATACTTTTTAAATCTGTTGCTAAAAGGCAATTGACTTTTTTCTTTACAGCGGAACTGAAGATGGATGTGCTAAGAGAGCGCGAAGTCAAGGAGAGTTTGGAGAGGCAGCTGATGGATGAGCAGAAGATAAGGGGTAAGTGATATAATACACTCATTTCATGCTTAGTGAAAGGCATACATCCAGTAGCTTTAAGAGATGCTAATGGCCCCACGTAGACCAGTAGTGTAGCCCCCTCTTGTCTACTTCCTTATAGGAAGAGAAGCAGAAAGATCAACTAATAGAACCCAACTTAAACTTTGTCTCTATCTACCACTTTCTAGCAGTTTTTTTTTTTTTGTTAAGTTTCCTATGATTTTCTGTTGTAGAAATTTGAGATAAGTGAACAACCCCAAAGTGTTAAAGAAATATATTTCTATTTCTTGCGTATTTGCTGCAGATGAAAAGCTTTGTTGCCTTAGGCCTCATTTATGCATGCGATTTCATGCCGCGCGACAAGGAATACGCGATCTGAAAGAACATTGAGAATAAATGGGAGCATTTATGCAATGCGACGTGGCGCGGGACCTGGAAACACGTCGCTTGGTCTTTCAGCTCGCATGACATATGCGACAGTCGCATTACTCAATATACATGGCTGTATATGGGTCTGTTTATGCAAGTCGCATTGCCGCGTTGTGATGAGTCAGTGCTGCCACTTCGAGAAATGTTCTGCTGCCCGTTGCAGAAGCTTGAGCGCGTTGTAAACAAAGTGCAATTAATTGTACTTTATTCAGATTATTTATAGTGTTATTTATTAATTTACAAATGTTATTGTTTATTACAATTATATAGACATTGTCTATAATGATGTTTTGCATTAATAAATGTATACAAGCATCTCAGAGTAATAGAATAATCCTGCTCCAGCTAACAATACAAAGTTAGTGATTTTTTTGTACTTATAAGCTAAGCATTCTGCTTCCTGTTGTTTCCATTCGCTCTTTTGCATTAAAAATAAGTTAAATAAAACATTCAGGCTTTCACGGTTATTATTGTCCTCGCCACAGTCATCAGCAAATTCCTACCCTTGTACCTCACGTTGCATTCAAGGTGACGTCACTGTACAAGCCGAACGAAAAGAGGCAGCTCTTGATGATTCCACCATGGTTTGGTAGAACTGATTTCCTAACAATATACAGTGCGACATGTCGTACATATAAATTGCCCATTTTAAGTTATGCGACATCGCATCATTCCTTGTCGCGCGGCATTTACTACTGGTTCTACAATCTGCCGATAAAGCTATTTACCGGATTTCTTAGCGATTGGCGTTCTACAATCTCTGGATAGCACTACTCGGAAGATATTTGTGCCGATAAGTTTTCGGCTAGTTGGAGCAGCCAATACGTCCATTATCCGACCAGTAACAAGTTTTCACATTCAGGATTGACAGGATTCTTATCATTAGCAGTAGTAATCATGGTAGAATTGTGTTATCGGACGAAGAGGTGGAAGTAATGTCTCTGCATAACATGAGAAAGCCTAAGTCATAAGAGAGAGACAAAATTATTTTAAAAAATTGAACGAAAACGAAATTTATGAGCTTGATTTTATAAAAGACTGTCTTGAAGTTTCACGGGTAGTTTTTTCTTTCTTTAGCTCGAATGACGTATTAATTAATTTCATATACCCGTCGTTTTTTATTAAACCGTTGTACAGTCATCTAGAGCATTTTGTGATTAATCCTTTCCTTTACCTCTTATAACTGTAATTTCGTACAACCCGGCTATTCCTGATAACAGATGAAAAATCTTGATATTCACGTAAACGGAACTTCTGACTTCCTTAACCCCCGACAGTCTTCGCAAGTACCTATATTCTTTTATGACTCCAATGTGTTTGTGTTCTAATACACAGAAGTTGCGAATACGTAATTTAGTAATTTATGAACTGAAATTATAAGCTATTTTACAGTCCATGTCCGTCACAAAGGCTGGGTCTTTTCAATGGTGAATTATTAAAATCGGTTGAGTTATTTTAAAGATTAACCCACATACACATACATACTAATTTCTCCCTTTGTAAATATTATTATTATAGTAGAGCTTTCAGCTTTGCAGAAGGAAAATAAGGGAAGAGAAATTCTTCAGCAAATAGTCACCAACACAGAGGTAAGGCTATGTGAACTCTAACGCGATTGTCTCCCAATTTCGCCCCCTCCCATCAGGTTACATTAGATTTTTTATTCTCGTGCAATCTTATATGTTTCGCTTTACAGCGAATATGTCGTTGGTGAAGTTTTGTGCTCTGCTCTGCTTCCCTTCGTCAGTTCCATGTCATTAAAAAACGATGACAAAAGAAACCACATGATAAACACTAACTTTCATTTTGTTTGTTGTCTGCTTCGCAAGGTAATTCTCGTTTGTTTTCTAGTTTTCCGAATTCACCAATAGTGGCGTTTCCATCGAATTCAGAATGGCAAACTTAATACATTACCTATAGGATTGCTATCCAGAGGAAGCAGTGTGATTGTAGGACCAGTGCATTGCCTATCGGCCAGAGACGTTTATTTGGAGGGTAACTACAGGCAAGCTTATCGAGACATTGTAGAACCGGCCCTTAACCAAGGAACTTTTGTACTTGTAGGGCATGTAGCGTTGAAGTCAGCATAGCAAAGGCATGGACAGCGCCACTGAATTCACGCATTTACTGTTTTACAGCATGTTTCAGCGTGTGTGAAATTATTAAGTGTCCAATATGGAAAATGTATCTCCAGGGCTACCAGTGGTACCTACGGAAAATTTAGTGCACAGTTTCCGTAATTTTCTTGTAGCAATCTTTTAACTAAGTGTGAAATACTTTCAAGAAAGTTATACGTAAACCCTGGGATATGTTTCTGGCAAACAAAGCAAAAATTGGGTATTTTTGCAAGCTTCTTTTTGGAAACCCACTGAAAATTAGGTAGTTGATGAGGCTAAATGGTGATTGTGAAATTGGCTTGTTCTTAACAAATTAGATAGATCGAAAAAAAATCGCATTAGTTAGAGCGAATCTTCGAAGCGTGAAGGTTGCTTATTAAAGGTTAGTTAGACTTAAAAATTGAATATTCCTCTCAATGAAATGCTCACCAGCTCGAATCTCCATTACAAGTGGTCTTGGGGAAACTCTACAGGGAATATAGCTAACCTAGTTTAGACTATAAAGGTTGAGTAGGGGAAGGAAATGGAATGGCTGTTGGTACGCTGATGAACCTAAGAACAAAAGGACATCAAACCCAGAAGACGAGGAACAAGAAATAACTGCAAGAGGAGAAAGACGGGGTTGGAAAACAACCCCTTTCAATTTCCCTATCTCCAGAAGTGCTCTGAGATATATATAGTCTTACTGTACAATAGATATTATCATGACCTTTCTCAGACGACAGGGGTTGCGTGAGAAAATGTCAGTTGTCGACGGCGCAGATCTTGAACAGTCCAGTGAATTTTTCTTGGACTGTTTTATGGCGCTAGTTCTTTACTTAAGTCTATGCTTAAGGAGTAAATTAATCTTGTACAACCAGTAACTCTTGTTTATATTTAATTTCTTACATTTTGCTTTTTACACTCATGTTGGGGGGGGGAGATCCAAATATTAAGCTTATCAGAAGTGGTCGCAAATATAAATTACAGAAGAAATTCGCTATTAGAATTTTTTATATTGGTTGTCCTGACGCTTTATCAAATTCGTTGGTTTAAAGGTTGGAAGGAAACAGTACCACAAAGAAAGACGAGTGCGTTTTTATTAAAATAATTGCAAATATTTAAATTGCAAGTATTTATCTGCCTTAGAGAATGCAAAGAAGGTTCCTGAGATATTAAAACTAGTGCCATTTCAAATTAACATTAGTGATGATAGAAATAGTTTTACGAACTTCTATGGATTTAATTTGCATTAAAATATCTTAAGCGACATAAAACCTGTAAATTAACGCCTTTAAGAGGTTTGTTATTCATTTGAAGACTTTTATCAGTTTCTTAGTTCATAAAATGGATGCTGTAATTCATAACAATAGTTCGTCATAAATCAATGTCATCCAAAATTTGTTTAGAGAATAAAACATCAGCAACAATGCGAAATTTTATTTATTCATTTTATTTTGGTGGTATGTGAAGGTTCCATAACATTTGGCGTTTCAAATCAATGATCATCGAAATTATCCATTTAAAGGTATCAGTCCATCGTTAATTGCATTTACTTTGTTTGAAAAAACTTTGGAATATTGATTTTTAAAGTTGATCGGGAGTTAAAAGGGAACTTACTTACTGGTCTTCCCACGCAGGGAGATGTTGCACTCATTAAATTAAAATGCAACATAATATGTTTCCATAGTTTATTGTTTCACTATTTTGTATCATTTTATCCAATGTAATTATTCTCTTAGCCAGTAGTTGCTCAAGTTTATAGTTGTATTTATCTCCATTGTAAGAGTTATACAAAAACTTATTTTATGGAACAAAACAACAATTTTTTCTCATACCGTTTAATAACGTCCGTTTGCTTAAACTGAGAGCAGAACAAAACGTGGCAATAGGCCACAGATGTTACCTAATGTGTGCGGCGGTCGTATCATTCTCTTTGGTGCATACATACAAAAACGTCCCTATTTATTGATATCATGTTACACAATTAGAACGCTGGGGTGAATTAGTTTTTCTCCCTTTTTCATTAAAGAAAAGATACCCATAAAATTGCGTTGCTGTGTTCCCTTCCACGTTGTGTCAGCGTACGTTGTTTGCTTATTACTGCGCTGAAATTTGAAATAACGTAATCTGCAACTGTTATTAGGAAAATATCTATGAACTGCTGAACACGTCCCATGGCTCCAGAGCAAACATTAGAATATATTAGGATATATGTTATCAAGGTGATTTTTAATAGCGCTTCAAGGAGACTGAAAAATCTCTCTGCTGATTAGGTATTCTACACCGGCTTAACCTTAACAGGCTGTTTATAACGGACCTTTATTGGCTGGAGAGTTCATTGCTTTTACTGCAGAGATCCCAAATGTCTTTGGGAGATGTTGTGGCTTTGCTAAATACCTTGGTAGTTGTCTGTTTTATCACCGCCACTCCCTAAAGGTCCAACCACTGTGACAGAAACCACGACACTACTCTTCCACGATACGATGCTTTATCAAAGTCTTAATGACGGGGGGAAAATGTCAGATAATAACGAGCCCTGCAGCTAAAGATTTCTCTTCTGGACTTTTGCCCAGTCTGAAGGAGGAATTTACGAGCGCACAGCACTCCTAATCGCACAGTAAATATGAAGACAGGATAATAACGTGCTGACGGCTGTTTATCGGAATGGAATTGTAACACGTCCAAACACTTCACAGCTTACAAAATGTATTATTTGAAGTTCAGTTGAAGCGTTCTTATTTTATGTTAATGTAAATATTAGAGCACTATAATTATGATTTCAGTTCTCATAATCCGCACATTTCAGATCTCTTCATCTCTTCTACATCTTAATTGTAATGATGGATGATGAAATGTTTGCATTCTGTAAGAAATAACACTTCGCTCTTAGGTAAACAGTGAAACATCTGCATAGAGATTTATAGTACATAAACGAAATTAACCTCATTTACAATACTTGTGTCTGTTCCGTCTGACAAAGCCATGACTTAATGACAGAAATAAATAATCTACTGACAGTTCCTTTAGAGTAAGCAGGTACAACATCACAAGTAATATTCAGTAGATCACATATGTAATATAGAAGTTCGAGTCAGACATTTTATAACATTCTCTTGTAACACAGTACATAACTTGATATTGAGATTATCACAAAATTATATCTGACAGAAAACTAAAACGTCTGAGTAATTTCTCAGTATACAAGGACATCTAAAAAGCTATCCCTACAATGTTTTTCAGACGGTCGCATTAATTATGTTATGAAGAATTGCAACATCAATTCTATGATTTCCAAAGAGTTGGAAAAACTATCGATTACATGTCATATTCATACATTTCAAACGCGCATATACAAACATAAAAATGCACTAATATCCGTAAACTTCTTTCGTGAGCGTGTACTCTAAAGGTGAAATACTAATCCTGAAAAATGACATATTTTCTGAAAGCTCACTCAGAACGAGGTTGATTTTATTAGCAATGCATAGAAAAAGTTTTCCCTGCCTTAAAATATGTAGCAAGATGCTACTCTCGTCTCGGTTCTGTGTATTCGTGTTCCAAAAAGGACAATAATCTAAGCTCCTATACGACGTGGTCATCTTAATGATATGTGCATATTCAATTGGTTAAAAAATATACCACTTTTTACTTTCTCTACCACGTACATAGTATGTAGAGATGGCCACCCAAAAATTTGATACCGAGATTTCACCGGAAAAGCATGTTTTGAGGACTGGCGAATTAAAAAACGCATTTTTAGAAAAAGGTCCCTGTGTATGCGTGTGTGTGTCTTTGAACAGCATAACTCAGAAACGAAAATTTGGATAAACACCAAGCTTGGTATTTAGGTTCAGTACCTTCTGAAGACGCGACACGAAGATTTTCAAGAAAATTCCCCCAACCCCAATCTAGCTTTTACATGGAACATTTTTTGAAATTTTTTATTTTCTAAAATGGTTCTAACGATATTGATTAAAATATAATACATTAAAGATATCTACATGACAAATAAAATGCATATCTTGAACTTTTTGGAAATATCCTTTGAAGTCCTATTCATTCGGCAGGAATTTTTTATAGTCTTGGATAACTAGTAAACGTTAAGCGGTAGACGAAAACATAGCACACAAGAAATGTATACCTCTTTAAAATACACAATTTGTTCCAAATAATTTTTTTGTGGTATAACCCATTTCTGAGATATCGGTTATTAATGGTTCGAATTGTTCATTCCTTTCAACATTCAGTAGTTTCTCGGGATAGCATGCAAACAGTAATTTATAATAATAATGACAGCATATAGCATCCAGTTCTTAAACATTATGATGTCGCTGTTCCCTTTGTATCTATAACGATATGTGTAATGTAGCTATTTCTGCAAAGGTTTATTTGGATTAAAATTAAGTAAACTAAACTTTAGTAAGAAGGATTTGTATACCCATAATAAAAATAGAGGGTAGAGAAAGTCATGTGAATGTTTTTTCACTTATAAAGAATGATAACTGATACATTGTAGACACTTCTACAGTTCAGAGAAAGCAACTTTCAGAACAAGTGACGATGTAGGCAGTGCTATCCATATATTTTGATTGCATCTCTTCCGGCTTTATCGTTGGTCAGTCATGAATGGAATTAATCTTTATTCATTATCCTTATTTGAATCTTTGAATTTTTCATTGAAATTTGCTGCTAGTAATATGAAATACTTGTCTAGAATTTGATTAACTCAAATATTGAAAAATATTCTTGCAGCTAGTGGAAAAATTAAATAAGCATCCACTAAAGTTTACCCAGAAATAGAAGCTCCTATATCATATTCTTTTATGAACTACTAAATATTCCTGAGCGATGCAAAGCGAGTCATTTGCGCCAGTGACTGAAGAAGAGTTTTCTTTTAGTTGGTAAGTGTGACTGGGAGGGTACCGGCCTGTAATCAATCAAAACTATGACGTACTGAAGACCCGCGTCTTCTGCTAGAGACAGACAGCGCCGATGAGTTTGATCAATGAGGCTTAATGGGGGACAACATAGGGACAACTAGCGCTTCGAGCACTTGAGCAAATGCTTGGAAACATCTCGACCAGTTCCGCATTCAAGTCCTCTCTCGGCAATTGTGGATGTGTTCTCAAACATTGCGTTTGTAAAACACATTTAAAAAGATTTACGTTATTATCATCATAATATGTACCTTGTCGTCTGCTTAGCGCTCAAAAATATTTGTGATGCCTATAGGTATGTTTTAAAGTTTGACTCTTATCATAATGTGATTTTTTTTAATACGCTCATTATTTAGTAACTCTGAAATAATCGACCTTTAAGCAATATTTAGTGATAGCTAACGCTGATTTTTCTTACCTTCCATTTCTTTCCTAAGTTCCTTTCTGTAACATCACTCTCGCTCATACAAAAACATCGTTAAAGTTACCATTTAATATCTTTGAAATAACTTAATAAAAGAACTACGGATTTATAAAATAGATATCGTACGATTTCTTTCAAAACTTCAAATTATTACTATGACTGCAATATTCCATATAGCATTGGCCAATGAATTCCAAGTGTGACTTCAATTTCAACGCATCCTGACTATTTGCTGCTGTAAACCTTTAGAAACGAGATGATAGTACTTGATGCTCACTACTGAACACATTTTTGTCATCCCTGCTGCCAAACAAACTAAACTTAATGAAAAGTCATCCAAGTGAGCGAAGTTGTATCGAAGCATATTAATCTGAACAATAAATACAGAGGAATGTTATTCCCATAGTTATATTTAATCATGTTAGGACTGTCAGTCGTGTCTTTATTTCTGTTATTCACGAAACCAGGATCACAGAAGGTGGTTCAGAAGCATAAGAGTGGTATTTAAAAGTGTTAACCTTACGTCAGTGCAGTTCGCGGAGTGAGGTGCCATGGAGCACTCTTAACGTTAACGGTTTCTTTTACCGGTGCCATGTTACCAAACTTAGCGGAATCTCTCTGCGCGGCACAGATTCATGACGAGTTTATGTGCTCACGTTGACACTTTGTTTACTACTGTGTAATTGCAGTCCCTCGCGGAGCCCTGACTTATTTGCTTAGCGTGAAAAATGTAGAAGACTTTTATACATTACGTTCCCATTGCTTGCATTGTCATCTGCAGTCATGCAACCGAAAGAGATGGCTCCACGGTAACGTATGAGTCGCATTCGGGAGGTCCCAGGTTCGATTCCCTTCGACTGCTTACTCTGGACTTGGGTTTTTGGCGGTTTTCCCTGGTCGGTAGGCGAATGTTGCGTTCGTTTGTCATCCACGGCGATTTCATTCCCGTCATTTCCGTTCCATTCCATTCAGTTTCCTTCTCATATTTCAGGTATGCTTCTAGGTTTCGTAGCGTATGGCAGTTCTGGACAGATGGTGCGGATGCTTGCTCAAAGGAAAGAGTACTCCCCGTGGCAACTAGAGGGCTGCTTGGTCAAAGGGTCGTTCATCGTATTCTCTGGGCACTCCAGTACTGCTAAGAACTGCTAAGAACTTCCGCGGTCTCTGTAGCCTGCAGCCTCCTGTACTTCCTTCACTTCACCCCTTCCTCCTGGGGCGTGGTATCCAAATACATCTATGTAGGTTGCAGTGAGCGAGGTGTCTCCCTCCGTTGTGTAATTTCTACCTATATATCTATACCTATAAGCAACTGAACCCCTGCGGGATAAGCTTCCAGCACATCAACGCTGGTATGGCGCTGGCAGTTGCTAGGGTCACCTGCTTGTTATTAACGAAAATAAGGTTTGTGAATAATACTTGAAATTATCGAACAGGTAGAAACCAATCAAGGTATTACCACAGAAGGTCCACTGAAATGTTACTTTCATTTCAGAGCAAATAAATTAAAATCTAAGAAGTAGGTCTATACATTAGTCCTTCTCTTTCATTATTCCATTTTGCAACTGTACAAGGGCAGTTGTAGACATCTCCGTATGAGGGCGCCGAAGGTACGTCGAAGAGGTAATGTGATATAGGTGGGCGGAAGATCACATTAGTGGCAATTACCTACCGCGTCCGGTCAAAACTTTCACGCAATCTCAGAGAGAGTAGCACAGAGAAGGGAAGGTCTGCCTTAAATGACATTCAAGAAACTGTCACCTATAAAGTTACGAATACTAAATAACAGAAAAAATAATTTGCTATTCCACGATTCACCTTTTAGAGTATAAACCATAATAATATACAAAGTAGACTTCCTGTTCCACATATGCAATTTAGTTACACGCCGCTGAATTAAATTGCGCCCTTTTTGCGTTCTCTACTACTTACCTATAGTAGAAATTACATTCCTCTCAAAACTTCAATACCGAAACTTCACCGAAAATACACATTTTGGGACTCCCTGAATAATAGTAATAATAACAAAAAGCCTTTTCAAAAAATGTCCGCGTGCGCGTGAATTTGTGTCGGTGTGTCTGTGAGCAGCATAGCTCAAAAAACAAAATTTAGTTAAATACCAAATTTAGTATTTAATTCAACATCTTCCGAGGATAGTACATAAGGATTTTGAAGAAAATATCCCCATTCCAAACTATCCTTTACCTGGGAAGAATTTTCGTTATTTTTTTATTTTTTAAATACCATATATTTAAGATATTTATATAATAAATACAATCCATATCTTGAATTTTCTGTAAACTTCGCTTCATTTTCAAGAAGTTTATATAATTTTGTATAATGGGTAAACCATAAGAAATAGACAAAAATATACTACACACAAAAAATGGATTTCTTTAAAACACACAATTTATTTCAAATAACTTTTTTTTAGGATTAAAGTTTGAATCTTTCAATACATTGTCATTTTTAAGGTGCTGTTGCTATTCGGTGTATCTCGCGTTGCCATGGATAGACTATGGAATTTCAACGCCAGTATATAACGACGTGCTTTTAAGCATTTGATTTTCGCTATATCCTTAGTGCCTATATAAAAACGTATAGTGAAACTATTTATACAAACGTTAATCATAATTATCTTGAAGTAGGTACAAAAATCAGCTGTTACGAGAATAGTTTGTAGAAGTTAAATACAAATAAAGGATAGTGGGTAGAGAAAATTAGGTGAATGAAACGCATTTTTTACTAAGTATAAATTGATCAAAATGTATAAATATAACAAAACTGCAACCAAAAGTATTCTGGTAATTTTTAATTTTAGAGAAATAATTAACACCAACGTATAATGCTATTTTGAGCCAAATTAGCTATTTTTAGAATTTTTGCTTGTATTTATTTGTGTGCATGTTACCCTTCCACCGTTTTCATGAAACTTTGTGGTTATATAACGTATCTAATGCCCCAGTTATAAAATATCCTGTATAGCCTCTTAAGGGTGGTTCATAATGAACTTTCAGAAAATTTAAGATTTTTTTAGAAAAAATATCAGGTTCATTTGTGTAGTGCCTTTAACTTCTATAGTGATACTGTAAATTTGACTTGAGAAACAACAGTTGGTATTATTGCTCCCTGTGCTGCAGGTTTTCTTTATATTGGCTTTCATTAATTTTTACTATTAAACACTCTCTCAGTCAGTCCCACACTCATACTCCCAGATTCCGGGATGAGAGGGAATGCTTCTGGTTAAAGAAAAATGCCCCCCATCGAACCCATGACCTCTGGGTTGAGAAATCAGAACTGAATGCTGGATAACAGCTTACATTTTTGCTACTTTAAAATGTTCCTCACGATGCATTTTTTCAGCTTCTTTCACATTTTCAGTATGCTTTCTTTTATGGTGGATGATGCTAAGCATAACTTTCGATTTAGGGTTTTAATCATTAAATGATTTTAATTAAACTAGTTTTGGAAAATTAAAAGTGTTACATGTCTTATTATTTTTTGCCAAGAAGATTGTACAAACGTTAATACTGTATTTTAAAGAACTATTTACCACTTGGGACATTACATATGATTCAATTTTCATTTTTACTTTCTCTACTACGTATAGTAAGTAGGGGAAGTATTGCATTCCACCCAAAAATTCGATACCGAGATTTCACCGGAAATACATGTTTTGAGACCTCCTGAATCCAAAAAAAGCATTTTTGGAAACATGTCCGTGTGTGTGTCTGTGTGTGTGTGTGTGTCTGTGTGTGTGTGTGTGTGTCTGTGTGTGTGTGTCTGTGAACAGCATAACTCAAAAACGAACAGTCGGATAAGCACCAAACTTGGTATTTAGGTTCAGTATCTTCCAGAGATGCGACACGAAGGTTTTCAAGAAAATCCCCCCACCCCAGACTACCCTTTACATGGAAGATTTTTCGAAAATTTTAATTTTCTCAAAAATGGCTCTAACGATTTTGATGAAAATATCATATGTTTAAGATAATGTCATGAGAAATGAAATGTATATCTTGAATTTTCTGGGAATGTCTCCAAAAGTATTCTTCATTGTGAACGACTTTTGCATAACTGATAAACCATAAGAGACAGACAAAATGTTACTACACAAAAAATGTAGATCGCGTTAAAATACACAACTTATGTCATATACATTTTTTTTTGTTGAGTGAACCATTTTCGAGATATTCTTGTTATTCCCTTAAATTTTTCAATACTTATTTTCTCAAATGGGAATTCGTTATTCATTTTTTAGTCTTGGATATGCAAAGAGTATTAATCTGTGGGGAAGGGAATGGTGCTGCACCTAGCAACCAGCTATTAAGAGATATGTATGTGCTTAAAGGCTACTGTTTTTCTATATTGCCCTTGTAAATATATTTTCCCCTTACATCTACAAGAAAATTAGCAATAAGATAGAGTGTGCAAATGTTTATCTCAATTAACATGAAGCATATGGAGAATAAGCGTTTGTAAAAATAGTTTGTACAAGAGTAGAGAAAGTCATGTGAGTGTAACACATCAGATTTTTTTAGTCATGTTCATAGAAATGTTAGGTACATAGGATCATTAAAATGAATTATAAGTTACACTAAATATGTTGAAGTAATCCGTGATAAAAATTTCTGCATACTAAATTGTTTGAAATTTGCATAAATTAATAATTTCAATCAAATATCTTCAATTACTTCCCCAAAGGTGTGTTCAAATGAAAGCACAATAAAAATATCCAAAACTTTAGCCTATTTGAAACTTTTTTAAAAAGTGTTAGATGTTTTGATATCTTTTTTTTATTTATAAAACTTGGATAGGGTGTATATTCAAGAAGATATATATATATATACAGTACAGTTTCAATACTGTTAAACCCCTTAAATACATTTAAATGTATTTATCAAACAAGAAAGAAATCACTTTTATTCCGTTTTTAAAACATCGCATGCATGCAGGTTGCACAGAGAGTAGAGTGAGGGGGAGAGGGGAAAAGAGAGGAAGAGACAAACAATAAAAAATTGATAGTGTCAGTGAAAATTTTGCATTTAACGCAATAATGCATGTATAACTGTGGGTTCTACTGGTGAAAAATAAAGTTAAAACTCGTTACTGCACAGTGGTTTTCCAACAACAAATGTTATTTATAAATTAATACCGTAACTATGTGTTAAAGCTTTATTAAAATAAAAATGCTCTTGCGGATTTTTATGAATTAGAATTAATCAGTTAACATTTCATAACCCACATTCAGAATGTACAACGAAGATCTTATAAAACATTTTGCTTTCAATTTCTCAAGTAAATCTTTTTTTTATTTTTTGCTTGAATTCAACGTCATTTAACCGGGTAGGTCATGTCGGACGGTGAATGGACGAAATGATTGAAATTATGCTCAAATGGGCACTATAGCTTACTTAATATTCATCTTCTCAGAATAAGGGAAAATTTT
This sequence comes from Deroplatys truncata, assembly GCA_030765065.1. Taxonomy (NCBI): domain Eukaryota; kingdom Metazoa; phylum Arthropoda; class Insecta; order Mantodea; family Mantidae; genus Deroplatys; species Deroplatys truncata. Next base: position 101,770,367 of record CM060980.1, read on the forward strand.
GGAAAATACCTTATCTAGGTAACTCATCATAAATGAGATTCGAACTCGTGGACCTCTTGAATGTGACAAGACACCAACACCATGGAGGAGAGCCGGTATTTACTTTGTGCACGTAAGTAATTCTGCTTTAGATTGTAGCGCATGTCAAAGAGTGCAAAATAGGTGTTGACTGGTGGTTAGCACTCCAGCAGCCAAATCCAGAGGTCCCGGGTTCGATTCCCGGCTTGAGAGTGAGGATTTTTTTAAGGCAGGATTATTTCCTATGAGTTTGGAAATGTGAAGATGTCAGTTAACAAATTGTATACGAGTGAACATCATTGCCGGTGAGTAACTGTACCAAAGGTAAAACTCCTCCGATATGACCTGAGATGTTAAAGACGATATATAAATGGAGTAAAGTGGATGTAGTTAGCGACTCTTGCAGAAGGAAACGTTGCTTGTAAGATATATGATTTATAGTGAAAGTTACGCAGCATTGTTGCCTGCATAACGGCCAACGAGAAGCAAAAATTTCAAAAGAAGGCCGTTTCAGGCGACATCTGACTTCAACAGTTCAGCTGAACTGAGCCTGATCATGTTTTATTGAGCTATTTATTCTTAAAACCGATGCCGTTTCAAGGGTTACTTCACAGTGAATTTATCCTTCGTTTCACATGCCGGTACGTCAGTGAGGATAAATCAACCAGCAGCATAGACCATACACCTACCCACCACTCGTGATAAAACTCTGGAGTTATGCTTGGAGGTAAGATTATCAGCTGTTTCAAAATAGTACACCGAGCTAACCATTAAAATTCCGTTAGTGGAAACGTTTTTATTTGTGCATGTGTCGAGCAGGGTATCATTAGCCGGGGGGTGGTTTCGGTTGCAACTGTTTTCAACAGCTCACTCTAAAGAAGATAATGGAAGTTGTGTAGGAAATCTCCACCCCTTTTCCTTTCTTGCAACTTTGTAATTACTGGATCCAGATAAGAAAGGAGCTACGAAAATTAATTCGCTACACAAAGATCTGGATCGTGGGTGGTCTCCAATATAGCAACACCCAGGAGCATATCTGTCATATTATTTGAATAAGTGTAGCCCGCAGAGCGTGCACCTGAGTGAGGGAGCTCTATATGGGCGTACTGCGTTCAAAGAGGTTCTTTATGGCCTTTGCCTTCACTTTCTGTATATCTCCTTGCTCATTTTAGAATATTCTATGTTTATAACTGTAATAATATTCAAATTTACACAATTATTATTAGTGTAGAAATGTATCATGGCATGAACAAAATCGTACATCATAAATAAAACCAAACAGGCCCATTTTCTTTCTCTACCGCTTACCTAGGATTAGAAGTAGAAGCGGAGGTAGTCTTAGTGCCTCGACCTATGGAGGTCTCTTGTGCCTGAAGCACCGGTCGGGGTGTCCACGGGAATAAGGGGTGAGATGAGAGGAGGCAGAGGGCAGTCGGACCAGGAGGATTACAGGGCAGAGGGCAGGGTCCCTACCTTTTCCAGATTGAAACTCCCTAGATGGCAGCAGGTACAACCGACTTCACTCGCAGACCGTCCCCATTCCAGAGGACGAAGTGTTATATAGAGCATCCTTTTCCCCTGCGATGCAACGCCGAGACTCCCGCCGACACTTGGAACCCTGAAACAGACCAAGGAAATGAAAGGTGAAGAGAAATGAGAATGAAAGTGAAATGGAGGGACAGGATATTTCGGGAATGTAATGAATCCTCCCAGCATTCGCTTATCTGCCCGGAAAAATACCCATGGGTCAGGAAGATCAGCGCGGGAATGAACCACGACCTCCTGAATGCGGGCCACAGACGTTGCCACCTGAGCCATCCCGCTCGGTCACAGCTTACCTAAGATTTCACTCGTTTTCAAGTTTCCAGAATCCTAAAAACTCTTGATATTCAGGTTCAGCGTATTTTTATGATGAAAGACGAAGATTTTCATGAAATTACTCTCAACCTAAACCACATTTTATATGAACAAGTTTTCGTTATGGTTTATGTTCCCCAAAGCAGCCCTATTACTTTGGATTAAAATGTTATACATTTCCGATAAAGACATAACAAATAAAAAGTATCCTTGAATTTAATGCGAATACCTTTGAGGTGTCAATGATGATTGAATTGATGTAATTTTATATAACTTGTAAATCATGGTATAGATCTCGTCAGAATTTATGTCAAACCGTTTGTGACATTAACCATTTCCAAGATATTAATTCTTATTGGTTTGAATTTTCAAATGCTCTAGACTTGTTTGAAGTACTTGGTCATCACTATTTTGTGTCTGACGATGTCATGAAAGCAATATAGAGTTTCATATTTGACTAGCCCTTCAATTTTTGTATTACTCTTGCATATACACCAAACTTGTATTCTGCAAACGCTCACCTATTAACATAAAGCAGATAAACAATAAAAAAAACGCTTTATAAGAGTGGCTTGTAGAAGAGATGGAGAATAAATGAGAGTGGTTAAAGAAAGATATGTGGATGTAACACTTTGGATTCTTTTCCTTCTTCTTTTCTCGACTGCTGTTGCTGATAGCTCTGGGCGTATGATTTCATTGGCGTTGTTCATGATGAAGGTTGCTTCAGTTAGTGACACGTCAGTTTTATTTAAAGCTCTACGCTTTAGAACAATTACAGGTCCCTTCCTCACAGAGGTTCGTGACTCAGGGAGGTTCGTCTGAAGCAGGGACTTTTAACTCTCCTGAAACATAGGATTCTTAATAATCTTAATGACAGAAGCCGAAAGTCCCTTTAAGCAGCTGTTGCTCATAATGCTATTAAGATACCAGTGTTTTTGTTCAAAATCTTTTAAAAGCATCAATTTGGCAGGATATTAGGCAATAAATGCAATAACACAAAGCATGGTTATTAGTTTGCATCTAAGAAGAAAGAATTTCAATACTTCTATCCTGAAGAAAAAATTGCACAACGGAATTTACATATGCTTGGATTCGCTTCTTGCGGTTGTAAGACACACAAGAATAGCAATAAAGGAAACGCAGTGACCAGGTCTAGTGTGCTAGGGTGTATAGTTTACCTCTACACGGTAACAGTAGCCGACCAAGCAAACACAGAGCCATTAGTGTCGTCCGGTAGGAACCACTCCCATGGAGTTCCATCTATCGGTCACCCACCCACCCACCCAGTCCAAGACAAACGGGAATATGCCCCCCGAGTTAATTGGACTCGCAGGAACGAGATCTGTAATGCAATTCAGATTAATCAAAGGCTTCGAAGGAGTGTCAAACTTCAAACGTGAAACGCTTTTAAAAATGAGGTCATTAACAGTTGATGCAGATGGAATGCTTAAGTTTCCATATTCATTTAATTGAGTCAAAATTTATTACATAATTATACCTCAGTGGGCAGACTATTCATATTTGTAGAGTCGCGGGAAAGAGATATACTTCCGTGATTGTAAACCAGCTGCAATCCTTGAGAGCGTAGGTTCGTTACTTCCTGACCGAATTAGGGTCAACGAAATTCAACCTAATTTCGGTACCAGCATCAGAGATTTCTACAAGTAACCAAGTTAAAACAAAGCGCAACAAAATCTGTAGCAAACATTTTGATTTCAACGATTACAATCTAATGGCAAATACAATGCAGTTCAACTTCAGGGATAATGACACTTTTAGAATCTATGTCGTGCCTTTCAAGCTGCTTACTTCAGCTCCCATGACGAGAGATTTTGCATGATCAAAATGTATAAAGCTCTCTGTGATGTGGTGGAAGCTTATCATTTTATGGAGGTCCAAGTTCGAATTTTTGCGGTCGGGGTGAATTTCTGTTTAAGGGGTTTATAGGGGGATTTCTTCTAATTCCCAAAAGACAAATGCTGGTAACTCTTATGATCCATGGGTCCCGATCCCATTTGAGAATCATTTCACCCATTATTTAATAGATGTTACCTAAAATCTGATCAAAATATTGCATTTATTACAAAATTAGTGCATATAACTAAAATATTTAATAAAGTTTAAATATATTTAATTAAAGCTAATTCTTCCTTGGAAAAGAACTGCGTTTCTGTATAAAATGTATTAAAATATTCTGGAATATACCAAAGGCAAATTTATTACCAACACTATACACGTGTATTCAAGATATATGAAGAAAATAACTAGCTATTTGAACAATGAGTACTATTTGCCTGTTCATCAAAATGATTCTTATTTACCTCTGTTCTTTATTCGATTTAAGGCGGTTATAATTCATATTCTTAGGATAGCTTCTGCATCATACCTAACTTGTAGTGAAACAATCGAGGCTCACCTCAAGACCGCTGCATCCTCTGCCTCCGTGCACACAGGATATCATTGGCAAGATGTGTAGTACCTGGTCAGCGATTTGCAATACCAGGGTCACTACTTCTCCATCAAGTAATTCCTCAATTGTTTTCCAAGGACCTCAGGAAGCTAAGCGCATGCCTTTCAAGACTCCTTGTAGGGGAAACATCCACATGTCAATATAGGGAATCGAAGCTGGTTTCGGGTGTGCCACAGCTAACAACTATACCGCGATGCTATGGGGAAGGCTTCTTCTGCATCATAGTTTTTCAAATTTCGCGACCTCCCTGACGTCGCCACCCAATAATTCTGCAGGAGCGCGCATATCTAAATGTATGCCAGTTTTTTAGGCACCTTGTATTCAGAGTTTGATGTGGTATTTAAATCCATCGGCTAGTACGCCTTCATTTTTATAAGTACACTATGTGATCAAAAGTATCCGGACACCACCCAAACATACTTTTTACATCTTAGGTGCATTGTGCTGCAACATACTGCCTGGTATTCATTATCCGCGACATCAGTAGTCATTAGACATCGTGAAACAGTAGAATGGGACGCTCCGCGGAACTCACGGACTTCGAACGTGCTCAGGTGATTGGGTGTCACTTATGTCAGAAGTTTGTACGCAAGATTTCCACACTCCTAAACATCCCTAGATCCACTGTTTCTGATGTGACAGTGAAGCGGGAACTTGAAGGGACATGTAGAGCACAAAAGCATACAGGCCGACCTCGTCTGTTGACTGACAGAGACCGCCGATATTTGAAGAGGGTCGTAAAGAGTAATAGGCAGACATCTATCCAGACCATCACACAGGAATTCCAAACTGCATCAGGATCCACTCCAAGTACAATGACAGTTAGGCCTGAGGCGAGAAACCTTGGATTCCATGGTCGAGCAGCTGCTCATAAGCCAGACATCACGCAGGAAAATGCCAAACGACGCCTCGCTTGGTGTAAGGAGCGTCAACATTACTCGATGGAACAGTGGCAAAACGTTGTGTGGAGTGACAAATCACGGTACACAATGTGGCGATCCGATAGCAGGTTATGGGTGTGGCGAATGCCCGGTGAACGTCATTTGCCAGCGTGTGTAGTGCCAACAGTGAAATTTGGAGGTGGTGGAGCTATGGTGTGGTCGTGTTTTTCCTGGATGGGGCTTGCACACCTTTTTGTTTTTCGTGGCACCTACATTGATATTTTAAGCACCTTCTTGCTTCCCACTGTTGAAGAGCAATTCGGGGATGGCGATTGCATCTTTCAACACGATCGAGCACCTGTTCATACTGCACGCGCTGTGGCGGAGTGGTTACACAACAATAACATCCCTGTAATGGACTGGCCTGCACAGAGTCCTGACTTGAATCCTATAGAACACCTTTGGGATGTTTTGGAACGCCGGCTTCGTGCCATGCCTCGCCGACCTACATCGATACCTCTCCTCAGTTCCGCACTCCGTGAAGAATGAGCTGCCATTCCCCAAGAAACCTTCCAGCACCTGATTGAAAGTATGCCTGCGAGAGTGAACGCTGTCATCAAGGCTAAGGGTGGGCCAACACCATACTGACTTCCAGCATTACCGATGTAGGGCGCCACGAACTTGTACGTCATTTTCAGCCAGGTGTTCGGATACTTTTGATTACGCAGGTATGTTGCAGTACGAGCAGAGAAAGGACTTTATTTGGGTATATTTGCTTCAAAAATTAACATTGTTTCTAATAATAACACTTCATGGATAAGCTCTAAATTAATTTTATATACATTCAATTTGTATTCATCACCGCAGTGCTACTTAAAATTACTTGAACAAAGAAGAAGCCTTACCCTGTTTCGTGTGGCGTGTTTATTTTCAGATGGGGGAGTTGTATTAATATTCTGTTTATGAGATAAATTGAACTTCTAAGGCTTTTTATTTCGCTGGCTTTATTTTTAATATGAAAAACCGTGTTTCCAAAGGGAGTATATTTACGTCTAATTTAAGAACGTCCGTATAGGGTTGTGACTCTCTTTAATTTCAATGGAGATACCGACTTGCCTTTGATATTGTCAAGCATCCCTCTACTTTAAACATGAAGGTATTACGGAAAGAGACAATATGGTGCAAATTGCAGGGTGTACTCTTTAGTATGATGTGACTGGAATAACGGAGTTTTAGGTTTTATTTGCTTTCTGACGTTTATTTAAGGGTAATAAGCTTATTTTAACATTAGAACTCTTTATTATAAATCTCTGAAGTTAACCACATCCTCCCGATTTTATTGCCACAGAATCGAGATTATAGGGGAAGTATATGTGTTTATATCACAGTCTTAAATTTCCAAGCTTCGTAGACAAGCGTTTTTTTCAAGTCAGTTCATTTTCTCACAATATATTCTTATGTATTAGATCAAAGTAACGTTTCCAGTAACGTGTTGCTTTATTAAATATTACTTTATTGCCACTAAAAACCTCCTCGGCAACAGAGATCTCAAATTTACCTCACAAGAAAATCATAAACTTTGAGGTCACACGTATGACCTTTTATGTTTTAGTAATTAGCAAATGCAAAGTCTTGAAAAGTAATTAGAAATAAAAGTCCTAAAATGAATGAATTCAGTTTTGGTATCGCCGATATCTTAATCCTGTAAACATTTAATTGTCCAAATATTACATACTTATTTATTTATTACCATAGTTATATAATTAGGAGCAGTCTTGGTGTATATAAAACTATATTTTATATTCTGTTGGAGGGTATGGTGACCTCTAGTGTGTTTACATATTACTTTTGTTTTATCTCGTCTAATATTACAGCTTATAAGTTCAGTGCAGTGTTCATATGTATAAAAAGATTAACATATTATTAAAGCAATTGAAAAAATATGATAAATATATTGATATTTCTTAAAGAAATTACGTCCTCTCAACAGAATCCTGCTAAAAAGTTATTCCACATAAGGGGCGGAGGGTACATGGCATTTCCATTAAAAACGTATGTTTTCGTTTTGTATTCGTTACTACTTAGCTTATTGCATAATGATGGTTTAACTAAATTGTAAAGCCATAGCACTTCAAGAAAAACATGATGTTTACTCCTATCAAGGCACCGTGAGTGCCATTAGAGGAAAGGAATATGTTTTCAGCAAAAAAGTGCCGCTGCGAATCTGGACGGTACTACTATGTCCCTTTAGAGTGCTTGGATGTGAAAGTGTACCGATGGATAAGCATACACTTTTCACAGTCATAAATGTAGTCTTTTTCGCTTGTTGTTTTGCAAATTTTTGGGCAAAAATAAAGTTTGTACCAAGCATGGTGTGTCCATAGTTTTGACTTCACTGTATTTGCAGTAAAAATAGTATTTTTATGTATAGCTTAGCCCAAAACGTGTATTATAGAAGTAACTTAACATTTTAATGGGTGCATTTACGATTCAGTTCCCTGACTCTAGCTGTTAACACTTTAACATGAACTATTCACAGCTATGACGATTTAAATAGTATTCACAAAACAGAGAATCGGCGAAGATATTAACTTAATCCCACTTCTTGTAAAATAAACCTCTCCTTATTTTGTAATAAAAAGCTAAACGAGCTTGCCTTAAGTGTACTGGAATGCAAAAAGTCGTCAAAAATGGAATGTTTGTTTTAATTACCGGTTGATTGCTCAGATATTTCTTTATCTAAGGTCAATATTCTGCTTTTTGTTTCCTTAGGAATCTTCAGAGAATACGAGGAACGCGAAGGGCATTTTATACTGACTATCTTAATATGTAGAAACATTTTAATGCCCAGCTTATTCTCAGCTTTAAAAATAATAAAAAAGACGTTCTTTGAGGAATTTCCAAGGACAAGTTAGGCTTTTACCTCTTGCATTGTTTAATACTGGAAAGTTAGTCTTAGAAAATATCATCTAAAATAATATCTGATAGTTTTACAACCAACAAACCCAAGGATATGTGTAAAAGAGAATTGGTTTATTAAAACGTAATTAGTTACACAAAAAATGTGTTTTATTTTTTAGAATTATCGAGGGTTATAACTTAGTAGAAATGTGCAAGTAACTTAATCCGTATGCAAACAAAGTCATGATGTACATAATATGCTTCCTCACTTAAATATGTACACCCCTGACACAGACTAACTAGTACAACTCCATGGGATAGAAAAATATTAAAAACGTAACATGGTAATGCGGACGTCATGGTTGTATGAAATTATTTTCATAACATCCTTCATTGAATGGTCCCCATGTATATATGAGTTTGAAGATACACAGCATCTCTTTTTCTGTCTCCCCCTTATCTCTCTCTGTCTCTCTCTTTCGATGATATTGGATGACATTTTTATAGAGAAAATTCTCCCTGGATATGTCCGCTGAGATCAGAGAAGGTAATCCCATGGATTTTGAAGACTACTGGGGCTCGAGGAAAAAGCGAGATTTTAAAATTAAAACTGTCAACTGGGTTATCAACCACAGCAGTATTCATGCAGGCAACTTAGAAAAGAGCATTTGGCAGGTTGATTTCCGTATGAGTGACAAAGCTAATATGCGATGTTTTAATACCTTGAATCCATTACATTTATGGGCTATAATTTATTTGACAGTTCTTTTAGAACGAAAAATGCCACTGTCCTCCAAACATGATAATATTTTTCTAATAGAGTCATGATGAATACCAAGCTCGCAAATGGACGCACTAATAATGTTTACAATATGTTGTATCTTGCCAATGCTAATTTACTAACTTCAGGGCCCATTATCTCAGAGATTATTTAAGATATTAGACTGATATTTTTACAGCACATAAATGGATGCTAAGTTCACTGATATACTATTATACAATAAGGTGATTTATTGAGGAAAACAATCATTACACATTTTTATTAAAATTTATCATAAATTAATTTTTTAAATATAACTAGACAACTCATTAACACCAAGGTAGATCAACAATAGCACCCAGTTGTTCCTTTTATTATCTCAAAATTTAATTTAGTTATGTTTAATAGTTCCCTCAAACATGAGTCATTTATATCAGAAAATGTAATTTACAGAAACAAGTGTTCAAATTAAAAATCTGATGTGGTACATTCACAAGACTTTCTCTAACCTCTATCATTTATTAGTGAGTAAACAGACTATTGTTACTAAAGCTTATTTTTCTATCTACTGCCTTTTAATCCAAATAAGCCTTTGCAGAAACAGCTACATTACACATTTTGATATAGAGACAAAGAGAACAGCGATAGGCAAATGTTTAAGAACTGGACGCTACATGCTAGGCTTAAAACTCCATATGTTTCCTTGCAATCGCGAAACCATTGAATGTTGACAGGGCTTAGGAAAATGACCAGAAATGAACAATTCGAATCTTTAATAACGGATATTTCCAGAACGGTTTATGTCACAAAAAATAAATGAATTGTGTGTTTTAAAGAGATTACATTTTTGGTGTAGTACGTTTTCGTTCGTCGCTTAATTTTTACCAGTTATACAAGATTATATAATATTACTTTCAAATGAAGTGAACTTCACAGGCTATTCCCAGAATATTCAAGATATACCTTTAATTTGTCATGTAAATATCTTTAATATATGATATTTTAATCAAAATCATTAGGACGATTTTTTAGAAAATTAAACGTTTCGAAATATCTTCTATGTAAAGGTTAGACTGGCGTGAGGGGGGTTTTCTTGAAAATCTTCGTGTCGCATATTTGTAAAGTACTGAACCTAAATACCAAGTTTGGTATTTATCCTACTTTTCATTTTTGAGTTATGCTGTTCATAGACACACACACACATACAGAGAGAGAGAGACAAACACACTTACGCACCTTTTTGGGATTCAGGTGTCCTCAAAACACGTATTTCCGGTGAAATCTCGATATCGAATTTTTGGGTGGAATACAATACCTCCCCTAGTTACTATACGTAGTACAGAAAGTAAAATGGAGAAAAAAACTCAAATATACAAATAAAAAGAAGCAAACAGTTTGCTTGGACATAAGGAAGCTACCATATTTAGAATTTGCGCTAGTTTGTAGAGCAAGCCTTCCCTTAAAAGATGAGCCAAAATGTACTTCCGTACTCCAAAGTTATACTTTTTTCTGTGAAGTGGTGCAGAATTCAGATTATAAAATGACAGATGCAGCATAATTTTTAAAAATATACTTAAAATATAAATATTGTCCCCACAATAAAATACACAGATAAAAGAGACAATTCTAATTTACTGTATATAAAAACTTTAAAAAACTTTAGCAATTTTTTCCATTTAGTCTCCCCTTAAATATCTTTTCTACTTAAATTGATACAGTAATGACATTTTGTTAGTTGGTAAATGAGAAGTGAATTTGGGGTAGGGCATGCCAGAAAGCACTGAAGCTACCGAGTCTGCACGCTGACTATAATTGCATCAACCCCTAGCCCATTCGTATCTGCCGTGTAGTGGCTGGGAGATTCACGGCGTCAATTATAGCATGGATTGTAGTGAACTAACTCACTATGAAACTGATTCTTTCAATGAATTGATTCGTTCAGATCAACAAAATAGTTTGTTGCCTCTTCGTACTCTTCGCACATTGATGTTCATTTATGCAATACTATGTCAATTCAACAGATTGCAGTTTCACCTGGATTAAACCAACCAGGTTTATCTTGAATGACGCAACTGGTGGCCGCCGCGTCTGACACATTGCAGATATCGGGTTGAACAACCTCGCTCTGCGGTGGAGTTGCCCATGCAGTTCATACTAACGTTTCTTGGGCATGGTGTAGACGTTATGTAAAGTTGTCTCTTGTTGTATAATAAATTAATATGAATTATCTTTAATTTCGTTTTTAGTTATCTTTGCTGAAATATGCTCATGTATCAACGTCTATTCTAATTGTAGATATATTATCGAAAACATAAACGATTCCTCTAAATACCTATAGACTATAATACCACCAAATTCCTTATGTTTCAAAATGAATTTTCACATGTTATTTTGTTCTTCTACTTATTTTTGGAGCCGCAGTTATAGTTCATTTACTTTTTTATGATTATGATGAATATGATCATGATGATGGTGGAGAGGAAAGAAGTCCGACAAAATCGATGCCTCACATTACATTGTGTTTTTGATGACAGAATAATTGACTGGCCTACTCCAGATCTACCTCCATGTAATTATTATTGTGGGGAAATCTTGTAGTTCACACAAGAATCCCCATACATTTGAACGAAATATCCGGAGTGGGTTTTCAAATATTTCGTCAAGTGTTCCATAGATGCCAGGCTTATACCGATTTATAGGGGCATCTTTTTGATTACTTTTTATGACAAAAGGTAAGCGTAATACATTCATGTTGTTTCGCATTGTTAGCATTATTATCTAGGGGAGAAACGGCCCATCCGTCACTACTGCACAAACTGATTCGTATAGCAGTGCCGTGGGAGTGGCTGGCTGCTATTTGCGTCATTCAAGAGAAACCAGGTACATATTATGCAAAATATGCACATTTACTTCATTGCCACTCAGGTTTTTTGAACCGGAATGGAATAAGTGCAAATAATTAGTAGCTTGGTATAATGCAAATATAGCAATGAAGAAGTCTGTGGTTATGTATTTATCCTAGCGTTTATCTCGTCAACTACGCAACCCAATGAGCAGAACCCATCTGTGAACTACTTGACAGTGGCATACCACTGGCTAATAGTGAACTTTCTCCAGCTTCAAGTAATCTCGCAGATCATTTACGAACGATTGTAGTAACAGTAGTATCCGAGAATCAAGTAATTAGTTCTAAACGAGATATCATAAAATATTTATTTTATTAATATATAGTGGCATTTATACACGAGACGTAAAATTAAATATCAAACGCCACAGCAGTAATGAAATGGAGAATCACTAGCTAATTATACTTATAAATAATCAGTCCATATCGGCATGGTGTATGGCATTGTATAAGATCAACAAATGAAATAAACTCAACGTCTGTTTAACTATTTCTTGTTTTAAACTTTACGTAACCCTTTTTATCTATACTGCATATGTGTATGTGGGATATAAATGTTTTGGTTCCATAACTGTTACAAGTTCTAATAGTTTATTCGCCAACAACAAACTTTCATTGCAATATACTGTCAGCGACTACTTTTGACCGCAGTTTTCGATCACACGGAAGACAGAAAGTATTCTGTGTTCAAACAGTGTTATGTTCTCAATGTTATGTATGGACATATGGTCTGTATCCTCATGAGCTGAATCTACTGCAGTATACTGTCAGCGACTACTTTTGACCGCAGTTTTCGATCGCACGGAAGACAGAAAGTATTCTGTGTTCAAACAGTGTTATGTTCTCAATGTTATGTATGGACATATGGTCTGTATCCTCATGAGCTGAATCTACTGCAGATCATTCATCCTTATTCTAGCATTATGACAATCAATGTCAGGTATGCTTATATTAAATTAAACATGGGAGTAACAATAGACACCCTTGTCTGACACCACCATCTGTTTCTACCGTTTGTTTTCCAGATCCATTTCCTTTGTCAATGGTTTATATATATACACACACATATATATATATGTGTGTATATATATAAACCATATATATATATATTAATGATACCATAGAATCTTGCCTGCATATTTTAGATGTAAATTTTAAAATTAATAATACACCTTTGAATTGCCTACTTCTTGCGGATGACCAAGTAATTATGACTAGTGCGGAAGATAGACTTCAGATAGCTATCCACAAGTTATATAACATAATTAAAGAATACAGTTTAAATATTTCAAGTTCAAAGGCAAAAGTAATGGCGTACCTACATAGGAAAAAATTCCAAAATATCAAAGACAGTAATCAATATTAAAGTCATTGAACAGGTGACCAATTTAAAGATATGGGATGAAGGATATCTTATCCGACGAATGAATATAGAAGGGAAGCTTCATAAATATCAACATACACGTGGAACTATAAGAAGATGTTTATGGAATAGAACCCTTAAAGAAATACAGTTAAAGCTTTTTAAATCTGTAGCTATTCCCAACTTCTTTAGGTATGGAGCAGAAATATGGATTCTAACATAGAAAGATAAAAAAAAACCTGGAAGTTTCAGAAATGAAATTTCTAAGAGCGGTGTTAGGTATAAAATTGACGGGACATATAATAAACGAAGATATTATCCATAAACTTCATATGCAAAATATAACGGAAAAAATTCAAGATTCTCAAAATAACTGGATAATAGAGCTTTGAACTACTCCCCAAGATGGGGAAGAAATGTTGGTCGTCCTAGATTATGTTGGCACCAGCTTTTCTGAGGAGACCAGAACGGGTCTTTAGGCCCAAGCCGTGCTGATGGTATAGTTATATATTCTTTCTCACATTTCTTTAAATTGGTAAGATTGAAAATTATTATCAAAATCCTTGTTGTGTTAAAACTATGTTCATATAGTGAAACAAACTGCAGATTAGTCGTCCTCTCCTCTGGTAAGTTTAATTGTTCATCTCTCTCTTCTTTGACGTATACGGTAGAAGAGAAATACGATAAGCAGAGTAGAAGGGAGAGACAAACGAAAGGGCTGGAGCGCAGCAGGATTACTAATCCACATTGCCACATGATGCCAGTTGATCTCTGTATCACTGTGTTGATTTATCTGGTGCTTCCCTAGGGAATTAATTAGCGTTCCACGTGGGTGTGAAGGGTCGCATTGCTACATTAATAATGACCACTACACAATTAGTGCCGTATTAAATACCAAATGTAATAAGACAAGTGATATTCTAAAGCGAAATTTCTTGAAAAACTTTCAGAATTCGTTTTGTCACCGCCTTAAATGGTAGTTGTACTAAACTTGCATCAGGCTTTCCCCCACTCCAAGTTGAAGTATGTTTCGATGACATAATACTTCATATAGAAACCAAACCTATAAAAATAACATTATTTGATATATTAAAGGGTCAATGTTATACATTCCCTGTACCCAAATTACTTTGGGTTTTCTTGTCCATACAGCTCTGCCTTCCAAATTTTTTTCTTTCAATCCTGTTTTCACTTCCTTATCCACTACTCCTAGAGTTGCCATTTTTATTTTTTACTATGGAATTTGATGCATAACGTTTAAATTATATCTCTGATATCGTCTGACGAGTGCATAATATAAGTTTATATATTTTATACCTTTTAAAAATGAATTCTGTAATTCCATTTTCTGTTTGATTTTTAGATTTCTAAATTTGGAATGTCCTTTATAGAAAGAATTTTCTTTAGATCAGACGGCTGCAGTACCTTATTTCCATTTTCATAGATGTCCACTCCAATATCGGTATATTTTCAACCAGAATTGATTTAAACACCAAGTTTAATATCTAAATCTTATTTTACTTGTAGCGATTGAAGTATATATTTGATCCTTTTCTTAATCGCTATATTTTTATCCTTAATATTAATTTAAAGTTTCTACCGATGGCTTTCCTTTCTCTTATCTGTAATTTATATCTTCCTGTTTTTCATCCACTACTTCAAGAAAATTTGTGCAAAATTTTGGAGCAAATGACACTACATTAAATCAAAGCCTTTTAACTACTACACTAACGGAAGCAACTGTGTATCTGTTCTTACAAAATCAAAACACAGAACGGAGGGACACATTATGCTAACAGGAAGTCGCCATGTCTACCGGAAGCTGCAAATAAATCCTGGAACGAAAGTAGAATACTTGCACTTTGGGCATACAAAAAATGATGTGTATAGTTCTTGTCATTTTTGCATGGGATGACACAAAACAGACACGTTGTCTTTGGCACACGTGGTGATATGAGTGCGAGGACTAAAAGGCAGGACAAACAGATGTTATGTTTTGCAAATTTATTGTTCTTTCTGCTCTGTCAAGACTTGTGTTTGGTTTACATTGCTTCTCAATAAACTACTCCTGAAAGTGTCACTACGAAGATCGACATTGCGTGGCATTTTGATACTACATACATTAAGAAGTTTTTAAGTAAGAAATTCAGTAATACCCTAAAGCACTGAAATAACACAGAGCGGTTCCAATTCCGCAAGGACCGTCCTGCGTGACTGAGGTTTTTTCCTGGTTTTTCTCAGTCCTCATAACTAGTAAACGCCGAGAAGCTACCCTAATCTTAGGCTTAGAACGTTTCCTTCCCAAATTTGTGTTTCCATCATCATTTCATTTCTTGTATCACCATTGTCCGCCTCCTGTAGTGAGAAGGGGGGTTATCAAGCGAGATTACTGCGCGTAACGTGTGAGCCTTTCTGGAGATCCCAGGTTCGATTCCCATCGGGACATTGTCACTATGGATTTTTTTCGTGTTTCTCCCAGGTCAGAAAGCGAATGCTGGAGTGGTCCTTCTTCTAACAGTCTACGAAACAGTCTAACAGTCTGTCCCCATAATTTCCTTTCATATGTTTCACCTCATCTGTCTCAAGGTGTAGGACCAGGCGACG
Source organism: Deroplatys truncata (assembly GCA_030765065.1). Classification (NCBI taxonomy): domain Eukaryota; kingdom Metazoa; phylum Arthropoda; class Insecta; order Mantodea; family Mantidae; genus Deroplatys; species Deroplatys truncata. The sequence continues at coordinate 101,786,126 of CM060980.1, forward strand.
GCGGTTGGCGTGTTGCGGCAGTTCAGAGAAATTTGCCTTTGGAAAGATTTTGCGTTTGGTGGAGCTGCTAGGACCACCTTCTTGGGGGTTGTCTCGATTGCTAGGGAAGTCCTAGTTGCGAGTGGCTTAGGCAGAGCTAGCAGACGTCAGGGTTGACACCATGTTGTAATCGTTAAGAGTTCCTATCCTTCCTAACGCAAATTGTTCGGCTATGATTGCCCTTCGGATCTCCCCCAACCCTTCCTCCTAGGGGGCACATTGGAAGCAAAAAGGGCTCACTGTGGCCTAATTGCTACTAGAGACCCCTCTGTCTGCATATTCCTAACTCTTCAGAACGAACGTTAATCACTATACGAAATAACACAGAGAGTGCTACTTTAACAAATGCATATTTATAGTTTACTCGAAATGATTTGAAATGCTAAAGCTTTAATCCTTAGGCATCCAGTCACTGGTAGAAAGTATTCCCATTTACTATCTTGCTTTTGTTTTGTGTTTGTGAGAGTGTTACTTTAAAGTTTCCCGTCCTGTTCTTAGAATGCTTAAAACGCCTTAAACCTACAATCACCTTTTCTCACTCTAGAGTACATCATTGGACTTTGTGACATAAAATATAACAATGCACCTCCTTAATGACGAGTAAAGACAAATGTATATATGATGAATATCTGAGTCATTTCTAAGGCAAGGGAAAAATTCTATATGAGTTAAAGTATTAATTTTTTTGTTGAACCACACTTTACAAATAGATTTTTATGCTTTACAGAAAAACTAGTGTAACCAACATACATAACGATGTATTTTATTTAAAATCGCTGTCTTCTGCACGTGTTAATTGCGGTGACCTTTCGAAATGACTCCGCTCACATAAATCCATCATAGCATCAATTTGTGTTAGGAGCGGAACCTTTTCGTTAACATCAGCCATTACTCACTAACATCGCTTTTCATTCTGTAAACACACTCCTCAGTCTCGGCTTGTAATACATCGTGACATCGAGGAATATACTCATTATTATGTTTGAAAAGGAAAGTATATTTAAACAAAATATTTTCTACGGTGAAAAAGTTTGCTTTTTAGTTCTTTTATTGTGTTGATACATTTATGCACTGAAGGAAATATAAAATGAAAAACAAATATAAAAAGTTACAAAGATTCGGTTTGGTATTCCCCTATCCAGTTTTTCTAACTTTGGAAACGGAAGTATTTCATTCCACCCAAAAGTTCACTGTGGAGCACGTACCTGATGTGCGAGGGATCCTGCGTTCGATTCCCGGCCGGGGGTTAGGAATATTTCTCTAGCCAAGATTATTCCCTATCTTCGCCAGTCTGGAAGTATGAATGAGCGTGTGAATGTTTGTGTGAGTCTGTGTGTAAAATAACGAATAAAACCCACAGAAAAACCAAAAATCCAAAGAAAACTTTATCGTAGATGCCATTATCGATAGGTAATATGTTCCAAAGGTAAAAAGGCCGCCGATATGACCATTAAAATTAAAGGTGGGGTATAAATTGAACAATAAAAAAACGTTCATTATCTGGATTTCACAGGAAACACTTTTACAGATTTCCTGAATAAAAAGAAAACCATGTCTATGTAGGTAAATATGAAATGTTATACCTAAGCAGATACAGATTAAGAATGTTAGGCGAGGATTTTCAAGAAAATACCCCAATCCACAGAGATTTTCCCGTCATTGTTTTAGTTTCTCAAAAACAGTTATAGTGATTTTTAATATGTTAAATTAAGTTTAAGATTCCATCATGGAAATGAAATTATCTTTAATCTTCTATGAACAGCCAGTCAACGACTCTGCATTTACTAAATAAAACTGGAAAACCGTAAGAGATAGACAGAAACTCACTTCAGGAAAACGAAGAGCTCGTTAAAGTGTACTAACTCTGTAAAATAAGCTTTTCTCATATTCACTGTTCAGCATTTTAATTAATCCACTTTGAAGTGACGTTCCTTTGTTTCTCAAATAAAGAGTATGTAATGTCAAGGCAAAAGAGTTGATTGTCGTATTAGTCTCCATTATGTTATTTTCGGCCAACAGTCAATGTGTGTAATAACTGGCAGAGTTTTTAATGAACATATTTTCTTTTATAATATATGTTAAACAATATATGTTCTTTTTACTCATATGGCAATAAAGCCACTAGATAATAATCAAATAAGCTTCGTGTTTACGAGTTAAAACATGACTGAGGAAAACTTGCATATTTGATAGTTTTAATTGACTAAATGTACCCTTTTTTGGGTGAAAAGTTTGAACACTTCGATACAGCTTTAGCGAAGAGAACTTCTAAACGAAACTGTGACGTTAATGAACGAATTTTCCTTGTAAGTGTAACATCAAGCAAGTGTGACATTTATAATACCAGTATGTTTCACAAATATCTCCATTACGTCATCCTATGTGTGAGTATGAGCGCGCATAACTCTCTTCACGGCATCGAACGGAGAGCAAAGAGAAATGGGGGTGAGGAGTAAAATAAAGCAAAAATACACAAAGGCAGCACAAACAGTGACCTAACATTAGCAGCATGGAGCCTGCAAATATCGCCGAGGGACCAAGTTGTGACTGCAATTTCCTGTAAAATGTTTTGAGACGGCGACTACTATGATTTCTCAGTGCGACACCAGAGCAAACAGAAATTCATCATCTCAGGAGGGTGGACATCGCGTCAGGAGGGAGACTGAGTAAACAAGAACAATACTCCAGCACATCGCCGCAGAAAGGTGTAGTCCTCGCTGGGATATACCACATGCGGATTTTCTGTCATTACCTCCTCTTATCACACTTGTTGCCATGCGAACTTTAACTACTGATAGAAGGCTTAATACTCCGGTAAGAAGCGTGCATAAGTCGACACTGCTCGTAAACCATAAATCGAAAAAAGTTATTTTAAAGACTAGAATTGCGCAATTTTCAATACCTTAAATTTTACGTTTAAAATATACGAATAATTAACAAGAGTTCGTCATTGCACAACCAAAACTCTAATATGATACAGGCAAACCTTTCTCTGCCCCTTGCCAGTTTACATACATAGCTTTTGTTTTAGAATATTCATTAAAAACTGATACTGCTATCGATGCGATACATTAAGCACATTCAAGAAGATTAATGGATTTTGGTGAAGGAGGACATGAAACCTCTTAAACCCATGTTATCCACGTCGGTCAATCCGAGAATTTCAAAGCAAAGTTCGGAACGCTATATGCTTATGCATCAAACCAACAGCTGCTTAGCAGCATGCTGCGATTTATCTCTTCAGATTTTCAATCTGCATTCACCAATTTTCTGTCCTTAATGAGGGAATCTTTACTCCAAGATATCTGGCATTATGTACTCTTTCCAATCAAATTCTCAAGAAGGACGCTGTTAATTTTTTTTTCTATAGGAGTTCTTCCCTTGATAAAAAATTAAACTTGTTCAAATAATTATATCCCTTCAGTATCTTAGAACTAGAGGCAGAGAGTTATTTATAAATTTCTATTGCAATGAAAGGTTTTGCCTAGTCGTGCAGGACATTAACTGATCGATAGATTTTCTGCTGTCGAACTCTTAGGGAGTTGAACCAGTACCTTGATGTAAAAGTGACGTGAAATCCTTCAACCCAGCCCGCATAATCGGAGTCGAGAGCCACGTGGACAAGGCGATTTGCGGGAGAGGCTTGGTTTCGTATCCTGGCGCACACAATACCGTATTAACAGAAGGCACCATAAAGAGAAAGAGATGGTGCCAGACCACAATCCCTTTCGACATTTGAAAGCCTCATTAGCCAGCTACTGATGATGCTGCAAGGCTTCAAACCGACCGCAGAGCAAAATGATCGCGTTCTGCTGCCTAGGTTTAACGTCATTTCCAGCGTCCTTTAATGTAATCCGCACAACTTTCGTATAGTCATGTGGTTTTGATTTTCTACGGCGCTGAGATTCAGAGATTTCCTCAGAACGCATTTTGAGCCGTACTTTCATCATTTGAAGGCGAATAATAATGCACGCCTTTGCTCGGTTGAACTGCATAGTGCATCGTTTCAGTTGAATGTGTTCAATTTATTTTCTGTCGTTAGGAAATTTGTTACTAGTTCCTTATACTTAAAAGATGATGCTAATCAAGACCGCCACAGTTGGCCATGTAGAAACTTTTGACATCGCTAAACCAATTCGACGAATTCTTCTGCAGTCTTACTTAAAAACTTACCGACGGAGGTGGCGCCGCGGTAACGTGTGCGACTCACATTCTGTAGGTCCCGGGTTTGATCCCTACTACCGTCCACTCTGAACCATGGTTTCCCGGATCGGCAGGCCAACGCTGGGGTGGTTCATTTTCTACCACAACTCTCCTGTCTCTCATTTCCTCAGTTATCTCTCGCCTCCGAGTGGGCCCCGCTTTCCGGGGGGAAAGCAGTGGTTTGTGGGTGCGTCCGAGCGTCGTCGGATGCGTTCGATCTGGAAACATTAGGGACCCGTTCATGCTTCCACTCGTCGTTATCCGGGTCTAGTCGCCCTTCAGGTCTATCCCTTATCCCTCCCGGCCAAGGATCACGTTAGAAGCAAAAAGGGCTGTTGTGGTCAACTTGAGGTGCTGTTTCCTGGTTGCGAGAGTCCCTCCGTTCGTGCGTACTTTTACCTTTTACTTAAGAACTTGCTTACGTTAAATACAGAATGTAGTATATGACTATGTCTTCAGACTAAATGCGTATATGTAGGCAGTATTTTTAAACATTGAATTTTAATATTATTGTATGTGCATTTCAGAGGATAGTTAAGCTTCCGTAAAGAATATCTAGCCGAATTATGAAATTTGACATTCATTCAACGCAATTTCTAAAAATCTGATCTGATACATTTGTATGACTTTCTCTGGCCTCTATCGTTTATTAGTGGGTATACAAGCAAGTCCTACTAAAGCTTGTTTTTATAACTACTACGTTTTAATCCGAATAAACCTTTGCAGGAATAGCTACATTACACATTTCGTTATGTATACAAAGGTAACAGTCATAGTCAAATGTTTAAGAACTGGAAGCTATAAATTCCATAGCGTTTCAACGCAATCGCGAGAAACAGCTGAATGGCTGAGTATTGAACAATTCGAACCATTAATAAGGGATATATTGGAAATGGCTAATGCCACAAGAAAAGTTATTGGAAATAAATTCTGCGATTTAAAGAGACCTACACTTCTTATGTAGTACGTTTTCGTCTATCGGTTAACGTTTACCAGTTATACAATATTATACAAAATTCCTTCCGAATGGAATTCCTTCAAAGGGTGTTCTCATAAAACTCAAGATATACATTTTGTTTGTAATGTAAATACCTTTAATATATGATATTTTAATAAAATAATTACATTAGTGTTTTAAAAAATCAAAAATTTCGAAAAAATCTTCCATGTAAGGAGTAACTTGGGGTACGGGATTTTCTTAAAAATCTTCATGTCACATCTTTGGAAAGTACTGAACTTAAATACCAAGTTTGGTGTTGATCTGATTTTTCATTTTTGAGTTATGCTGTTTACAGAAACACACACATATATAACTTATATCTACATAAAAGTTTTGGCTAGAATGCAATACTTTCTCTACCTATCCAAAGGCAGATGATAAAGTAAAAAAGGAAACGTAGAAGGAGAAATAAAACATCGTTGCGTATCACCCTTCGAAATTTCAAGAAATATATTCTTGAAAGTAAAAACAGATTTTTTGAAGCTTGCTTTCGAAGAGAATATTTTGTTGCTGTAGTTATTTTCCTCTTTAAATTTCCATGGTTGTGTTTTACGCAGCGTAAATGAATACCAGTAAATGACAATTAATGACAGCATCACCAGGACACTTTGATATTGCACCATTCTAAGCATGCAGATGGCACTGCTGCTTTTTAATTTTAAAACGCCAGCTTCCCTCACGAAGCAACGGTGCGAAAATAACGCGTTAAAAATGTCCATCTAAATAGCATATTTTTGTTGCATAATGTCGGTCGTAATTTCATAATAAACATATATGAACAGGGCTATGCATTTGAAATGTATACGAGAGTACAATTGGGACTGGTGCATATCGGAAAAGACTAATGATGTGGAGACTGATGCGAGATTGAAACAATAGTGACGTTTTAGAACGCCTGTCCTCTTCGTTTTTGTTTATAATATGGATTGTGTTTTGCGTTTCGACAGGGAGGGAATTAAAATAGTCATGGATTTTTTGGAAGGGTTGGCGATGGGGGAAAAAATTTCGCAACGAAAATTTAAATGGACATTGATGAAGTTACAGAACCCCGAAAAAAAAATGCTGAAGCATCAGACAAGCGATGGCGTGGGAGGGGAAGGAGAGAGTGATTTTTATTTTTTTTAGCGCGCCTGTATACAATGAAAAAACGGTCAACGAAAATAACAGCAGACATAGCCTTAATTTATTTGCGTATGAAGTATCTAGAATAGCAGTGCTGTGCCCCGCGAATCAAAAGCTTAATGGACACATATCTGATGCCCGACTCACCCCTTGCTATCATCGTGTCACAATACAGACTGGCTGCAGAATTGCAACCTGCTGCTGCTGATGGGACAGGCATGTAACGTATTTAAAGGCAGTGCAATCTGTTCACACTGCACATTCAGATTTTATTGCGAAAATAAAACAACTACACACTTCCTTCCCTTCGGAGCCTGCACTCCCATATTTACGGCACCGTAAATGGACGAAAATGCTAAGCCATTAAACCTCATTTTTTCATTTTTTTTATCCTTCCGCTCTCCATTATTCAGATATAAAATAGTAAAGAGCAGAGTACAGCTAGTGTGATTCAATTTAAAAATGCATTAGTCCCCGAGTCCCGCATTTATACCAGTTGGTACTTCATCACCAATTTTTTTTTGTTTCTTGAATCTGGTACAAGCAACGTTTTCGTTAAGAAGGTAGTGGTTAAATATAGATAAATGAAATTTTAAATGCAGTTTGTGTTCACTCAAAACGCTCGTCACATCTAAGCTGTCGTGATTTTATTTTCTCTCCACTTATCGTGCATTCAGATCTCCAGAAGTAAAACAAAACCCTTCTACAGCAAATGCTGTGAATTATTTACTATCCGTATAGCTACGACTTGGGTATACAAATTAAATACAGCCCTTCTTAATACCACCTTTTTAAGCAATGAATTTATCAGACACATTTACAGGCATTTGATAGTATATTACTTATACTTGCACAAAATTATAAGCTTAGGATTCAGAGTTCATTTTATGACATCTTTAAAATCATACTTGTTTAATTGTTAGATGTGTGTAATAATTAAAGATAACCTTTGCTGAGTTTAATACATAATATGGCGATTCTACACTTGGCCCTCTTATTATTTAACTACACAATTGAGGGTACATTTTAATTTTATGCTGACTTCTATTGTTGTGCGTTCTCAGTATTGTGGTGACTTAAAAAATAAAGCAAAAATAGCTAGCTCGCAATTTTCCGTAGTATTTATCAATCAACCTGCTAGTACAAATCTTACTATCCAACTTGGAAATGCATTGCTTAAAACTCAAATTACGTAGTTTAAAATGTCCTGACAAATTGATGGATAAGTTGTTGGATCGTAATGAGCATTCTGCTTTTATTACTAGCAGAAAGTTCAAACACTTTATTATAATATAATATTACAAATATGATGTAGTATTGTTTTAAACAGCAGCTTTGGAGTAAAAAAATTTAAACTTCTATTCATTCATATTCGTATATGATTAATTCCTTTAAAAATAATGAGAATAAATATGATAAAAACTCAGATTGTATAATTATGGTACACAAAATTGTTACAAGGTTACTTACTACTGAGAAGTTTTAACTGAAGAAATATGAAAATCACCTGCTTATAAATGACTGTTTGTATAAGTTACCACTGGGTGTACAAACGTTATTAAGTTTAAGGTTAAATGAAATTTTATCGATGATTTTTATACTGTGAAAGAATGTTTAAATTATAGCATACATTTTTTTAAATATACATCGTAACAAAGTTTTATCCGTAACAAAATATCTCTAAAACATTAGGGGAAAATACGTAGCTATCTTTGCATAAAATGTCAACCCACATACAAAGAAACAAGTTTTAATGTAGTTTTCACTTTTTCTATAATGCACATAGTAAGTAGACAAGGTATTGCATTTAACCCAAAAATTCGATTGCGATAGTTTCCCGAAAATACATGCTTTGAGACCGCTGGATCCAAAAAAGGTACTTTTAGAAAAAGGTCTGCATGTGTCTGTGAACAGCATAACTCAAAAACAAATATCGGATCAACACCAAACTTGGAATTTAAGTTAAGTATCAAGAAAATTCCCCCGCTCCAAACTACCCTTTACATATAGCGTTTTTCGAAAATTTTGAATTTTTAAAAAATGACTCAAACGTTTTTGATTAAAATACCATATACTAAACATATTTAGTGGCAAATAAAATTTATATCTTGAATCATTTGGGAATAGCCTGTAAAGTCCTCTTTATTCGGAAGGAATTTTGTATGATCTTGCATAACTAGTAAACGTTAAGCGATAGACGAAAACGTGTTACACAAATAATGCAGATCTCTTTAAAACACACAATTTATTTCAAATAAGCTGTTTTGTGGCATAAACCATTTCTGAAATATCCGTTATTAATGGTTCGAATTGTTTTTCTTGGTCATTCTCTTAAAATACTGTCAACATTCCTATGTTTCTCGCGATTGCATGGAAACAGTATGGAATTTTAAGACCAGCATATAGCGTTCCAGTTCTTAAACATTTGACTATCGCTGTTCTCTTTGTATTTATAAGAAATGTTTAATGTAGTTATTTCTGCAAAGGTTTATTTGGGTTAAAACGTAGTAAATATAAAAAAGAAGTTTAATAAGAATAGTTTTTATACCCACTAATAAACGATAGAGCATAGAGAAAGTAATGTAAATGTATCCATTACATATAGAGGTTGATATCTATCACTAAGGTACTAAGAAACACAGTCTACATAAATATGTTTAAGCAGTAAATTAAAACTAAATGCAGAAATACTTGAAGCTTGGTAGCTGAAGCAGGAAACTTTGGGGAGCAATGGTATCGCAGTAAACTAGCAATTTAGAGCGACTCCCCAGCCATGCTATTATGTAATGGTTTCATTACGTAGGAATGAATTGTCTTGAGCCCTTTTTAATATCCTTGAAGTGTCTTGTTAGCGAAGAGCACGGGAGAACCGTATTATTACCTTAATATGATGTCTTTTATATTACCCTTCTATTTCCACTTCCTCCTCGAGCTCATCCTGAAACATGCCACGAGGTTTGTTCCCGAAATTCTCATTCAGACGATAAGCTTTTGTCTCCGCGATTACCTTGTTATAGAATAAGTTTCGTAACAAGCTAATGTTTACTCTCTTGTTTCACAACAAGTGAGTATGCGAATGTTTACTCTTTTGTTTCACGAATAGTAGCGTTGCAAATTTTGTACAACTTCAACAGGTGGATCGGTGAATGCAAAGGGAATGTGATTTTTGCGCTATTCGAATATGGGGATTAGAAGCGCTAAATCAGGAAATGACTGTGACGTCATGAAGTGCCAAAGTATTTTGATGTACCAACACCAAAGGGCGGAATGGGTAAAGGAGGAACAGGGTGTAAAGTGTGAGAGCTGTAGTTGGAATGCAGAATGGACACATGCAAATATTATACAGATATTCAATACGTCTCTTATTAGCTCAACTATGAATTATTTTTGCCTTTCGGTCTATATTTTGAAATATTCAGAGGTAAACATTCTTTTTCCATTCTTAATGCATGTTTTAGTTCCAATTTTTACTTTCTCCACTACGTATAGTAAGTAGGGGGAGTATTGCATTCGATTCCAATATTTCAGCGGAAGTACATGTTTTGAAACGCCCTCAATCCAAATAAATCTTTTTTGGAAACACATTCGTGTGTGTCTCTGTTTAAGTCTGTCTGTGTGTCTGTGAACAGCATAACTCAAAAACGCAAAGTAGGATAAATACCAAACTCGTTTTTATCATTTTTGAGTTATGCTGTTGACAGATGAACTTTGTATTTAGGTTCAATATCTTTCAAAGATGCGACACGAATATTTTCAACAAAATCCCCTCCCAACCAAAACTACTCTTTACATGGAACATTTCTCGAAATTTTTGATTTTATAAAAAATGGCTATAATGGTTTTGATTAAAATACCGTATATTAAAGATATTTACATTACAAATAAAATGTATATCTTGAATTTTTGGAAAATAGCCTATGTTCATTCGGAGGGAATTTTGTACAATCTTGAATAACTGATAAAACTTGTGATAGACCAAAAAGATATACACAAAGCATGTAGTTCTCCTTACACATACAATTTATTTTAAATAATTTTGTTTGTGGCATAAGCAGTTTCTCATATATCCATCATTAAAGGTTCGAATTGTTCATTTTTTGGTCATTCTCTTAAAGGTCTTTCAACATTCAATTGTTTCTTGCAATTACATGGGAACAATATGAAATTTTAAGGTCAGTATATAGCGTCCATTGGTTAAACGTTTGACTGTCGCTGATGCCTTTGTATCTACAACGAAATGCGTAATGTAGCTATTTCTGCAAAGGTTTGTTTGGATTAAAATGTAGTAGATAGATACATAAATAAGCTTGATTAAGAATAATTTCTGTACCTACTAATAAACGATAGAGGGTAGAGAAAGTATTCCATAAGACTTTTTTTCGATATTCTCAATCTTGTTCGTTATACTTAACATTTTTAATTCATTTGGAAGTTCTTGATTTTTCTTTTTATCCAATAAAATATATCCTGCTCATATCTTAAAAATATTACTTCCGTTACTGCTAATCCTCTTTCGAGTGCTTTGTTTATTATCCAGAATTCCGACCCACATAACCACTTTGGTACCGCTAATATTCTGCAAAATTTCAACGGTATTTATTTTAACTCATCAAATAATTAATAATCTCATTTGTTTATTTGGTTAATTTGTTTTCATCAATTGTTTTGTGGAATGTTACTTATCGATAATGCTGTATTCACTCGTTATGCCTGTGAGACTGAAGGATGTCTAAGGTAGCGTCTGTAAAATTTAGGTTGCAGAAACATGGTTTCTGTACCCATTATCATTTATTACTTATTTTCTCTACTAATTACCTATTGTACCCCAAAATATACGTTTTCAGGCTACCTGAACCCCAAAACAGAATTTTTAGGAAAACGTTCATATGTGTGTGTCTATTTTTCTGTGGACAGCACAACTCAAAACGAAATACCAAATTTGGTATTCATGTTCAGTATCTTCCAAGGATGCGACACGAAGATTTTCAAGAAAATCCCCACCCCAAACTGCCTTTACATGGAAAAAGTTTGGTTATTTTTTTATTTTATCAAAAATGATTATAACGGTTTTGATAAAAGTACCATATGCTTATGATATTTTTATGACAAATTGTACACCTTGAATTTTCTGGGAATAAACTCTAAACTCCTCTTCACTCTGAATGACTCGTGTATTTGGTAAACCGTGAGAGACAGATAAAATCTTGCTACACAAAAAATGTAGGTGTTGTTCAAGGACACAGTTTATATAAAATAAAATTATTTGGGGTGTTAGCCATTTCCTAATTGGGGTGTTAACCAAATTTATACTTGCTCTTTTTTCAAGTGCTAGGTCGCTATTCGTTTTTTCCCATGGTCATACAAAGACCATGAAATTTTAAAGTCGTCATATAGTGACCCGCTATTTAAAAATCTGACTACGACTTTAATCTAGTGTTTCCTTCTTATACCTACAACGAAATGTGTAAATGTGTAATGAAGACTTATCTTAATTAACAAGTAGATAGAATAAGCTTTTGTGTGAGTAGTTTGTAAGGGGATGAGTAGATAAAGTCATGTGAATTCGATATTAAAATCTTTTTTTATATTCTTTATTGCATATGCTCGCACATCAATCATTGTAATTTGGAATTTATAAGCTTTATATGCCACGTAAGAGTATCTTTACAGATTTCTTTTGGTATACAAAATATATGCTCTGTATGAACATCCTTTAGCTTTTTTTAAAGATTACTTTACTCTTGGAGAAAATTGAGCTTTTATTCAACACACTGTCTTGACAATAATCATAAAATATTTATATTCACACCTTTATATGATTTATGGCATATAGCACCATCTCAGCTAAACAGAAGCTGAGTGGTAATATTAAAGTGCTCCAACGACCGCGAGGTCAGGAGAACGTTTGTCTTTTCGCCATTAGAGAAAGCACTAATGAGGCAACTTACCTTAAACGAGATTCAAATTCGTGTTCTCCGAATTACCTATACATTACACCTGGAGAAGGAGGACAGGAACTTCTTTGGGAGACTGGAAAAAAAATTACAGATGAAATAGAGAATATGCGTTTGTATACTAACAGGTGTTTTAAATATTGCTAATCGACTACTAAAACATTATGTTGTTTATAATTTTAAGTAAATAAATAAGAAATGAAGCATTTTAAAATAACATTAAACAACTCTAAAAGAACAAACATGATTTCAGTGTTTAAGCGACTTTAAACAAAAATAAATTTAAAAAAAATTCCAAAGCAATTATTTTTTCTATTTGTCTTAAAGGATCGTGTTTACCATTTTGGTATTACAACTTTTTCCGCTTATAAATATTTGGTTTGTTTGCGAGATCTGTTTCTTCTTTCCTCTTCTGCGCTGGCAATAAGTCTCTCGCTTGCTGAACTTCATGCAGTAGCACCACTGTTACAATTCGAATTGCCATCTTCCAGCTGCCAAACTCTGGCCAGGCTTTCTCAGAAATGTTCTCCTCTGGATAATTCGGGAACAGTAAAGCCACGGCGGACAACAAAGGGCTTCCTAAACATTCGCCATCTCGAAAATGTACAGCACTTTGGCCCGATTGTTTCACCGATTGTTGAGGTTATGTAACGAACACAAAGCAATTTTGAACCAAACGCAGACATTGGATAAGAATCGAGAGAGTAAATGAATTTAATAATAACTTGGAAAATTGTGTTTATGGCAGAAGGAAGTTATATAATTTGCCTCAGTAGACCAGAGTTGAACTTTCCCCTTGGTTATTCGTTTCCGACTTCCTGCCTTTTCCACCTTCAATTCAGAAATAAAAATCGATTATGATCTCGTTTGGTATGAGGTATCGAATTAATTGTAAAAGAGATTCCACCCACATCGAAGGCGTTCACCACATTATGCTCACGGTCCTAACTTACCACCATTAAAAAGACTCTAATTCGGTAAATGGCGTTCACTTTTCACCATTATTAGAAAATTATAATACTTCTTCTCCCTTCCCTTGTACTTTTCGAATTGCTTGAAATTGTATTCCCAAATTTTCCATTTAAATATGGCAAGGGTCGTATGGAAGGGAGCCATCCTTCATTGCAAACCCTTTTCTGATCCGCCATATTGCTTCGTTAAATTGGTCTCCCTCCGTCTCTTTCTCTCACCCTTTTCTCTACGTCTTTCTCGCTCGCTCTTCTGTGTTGACTGCCTTCAAAGTGTAACTTGATTAACGAATTCCATCTTTTGATGTTTGACTGTGAAATAATATGGAAGAGAAGTTGGGCTTGCGCTGCACCCCATTATAAATGTATAACAGCGAGTCTATTTCTAAATTGGAATTGCGATTGAATTGAATAAGGTTCTTGTTGGTTGATGGTTTTGAAAGGGAGGAGGGCTGGGTGGGGTGAAGTGTCGAACACGTTTCTCTTGAAGGGTTAAAGCACAAAGCATAGAGTCGGACCAGAGTGACAGAAAATGAAGTTTCAGAATTTTAAACATTCGTAATGAAATCCACCCCTTCCTGTCCCCCAAAGAGATGATCTTTATAAAAGTTGCCCATGCCTCCTTTATCGGAAAGGGCTTACAATGCGGCTATCTTTATTTATAAGCTCTTTGTTATTATGTTATCAGTTGTTAAGGGGAGAGCTTTGAAACTGACATTACAAATTTCAGGAATGTTCTCGGAATTATTGCAAGATGTCAGTAAACATATCATCCTGGTAATAAATTACATATCATTATTAACATCTAGAAACCTCGTGTGTACAATTTATGTACTTCTTGATTTTCTTCTGCACGTTTTAAAGTCTTCCCAAGCACACAGCATTTAAGTTTTGAGTAAAACACCGAAGCATGTTTATAACTATAATTCTTCCTCTTACGTACGCAATTCCGTACCTCAACATTTTCAAAATAACTTATTGTTGTGAGGACAACATATTCGGAAATTAAAACTCCATCTCAGCATTTGCAACAAAACGGAAATGCAAGGCACTCCAGTTGAGTTTTAAGCCAAAATAATAATATTTATTCGCTAACATTGGGCTGAAATCTTTAAATAATTTGTTTTCAAAGTTTGACTCGCAACTTAAAACTAACAAGGGGATTTAGGGAAGTAATGTAAGCAAAGTTTATGTTTAATAGAAAATTAAGCGCAGTTGCATGAAAAGTTATTTTGTAGAAAATCACAAACATAAAAAGAACATAAAACATTCTGGACATTCTCTGATATTTAAATTCGTAATTTTACAATCCATACAAATTTAATTGATCTTAGAAAATATAAATTTATAATATGTGTAAAATATTATAAACTTAAAACATTTTTCTTTTAATTCTCACAAGCGTTACAGCAAGCACATTTTTTGCTGAATTTATTTAGGGTTTAATGAAAATCAATGAACACTTTACTACATTTTGGGCTTCTCAAATCTTTACATCCAATCTGGTGTAAGCACACCTAAATTTAGGCAAAAATAAAAGTAGAAACGATGTCTTTAAAGCTATATTCAATATCCTGCTCTTTTGCAACATGTTTGAACTTCTTCTTCACACATTCATGGGGATATTGAGTGAAACTGTAACGCCGAGGATTCGGCTATAAAATTGGCAGTTTGTAAAATAAGGCAGAAATTTGGATAATAATATACTTAGGTAACTTTAAATTTAAAGAATAAGTATTGTAGATTGACTAAAAAGAAAGATATGAGCCAAGACAAAAAAGTTCATGGAGTTTTCGAATTACTTTTAAATATAATATACAGTACTAGGAAACAGGCGTTTAGGTTTAGTGATCCCACAAAGAATATTTGGAAAAAAAGTCAGTGTGTTTGTCTGAAAACATCATTAACTCAAACTAATGATATAACCACAAATTTAACATTTAAATCGAACGCCTTTTAAGAAGCTTTCGGGAGCTACCTCCACATCAAACTGGTTTTTGCAGATCTTTTTTTATTTTTTGCAAAAATGATATCAGGGTTTTTATTAAAATTTTAGTATGTTTAAGATGTTGACATATGTATCATAATTTTCTATAAACAAGCTCTTCTCTTTACTCTAATTGGATGCTGTCTAATAGAGAGATGAAGAGAAGCTTACGAGTTACAAGAAAATTGTAAATGCCTGTACAACACGTGATTTATATATAATAAAATTGTCGTACCATTAATCATTTTAGAAACAGTATTTTGTGTTTATTTTCTCGTTTGAAGCAATAGACTGAGATTTTAAGTGGTCGTTCTTATTTGTAGTGTTGTAGTTTGTAGTGTTACGACTACCACTGCTTTCGAACAGTTGATTTTCATCTCATCCTCCTGTATAGCCTACAACATATGTGTATTACCACAGTATTACCTAATGGAACCGTTTATCTTGATTAAAAGGAAGTAAATAGAAACATAAACTTTTGTATGAATTATTTTTGAAATAGCTATGAAACTGAAATGTATCTTTAGAGAATTTCATATAAATTTGTGAAACACCGTGATTTTTTAGAGGAGTGTATATTTAGGTACAGCTGGTAGAGTTGTCCAGAGATCTTAGGGAGCTGAGAGTGGCCACATTCGTACCGACGAACACAGCTCATGTGTATGTTCAAGACCACTGAAATGTAAAACTTGGTATGCCAGGAAAGGGTGTGAGGGCTATTAGCACTGTGTAATGGTAGTAATGAAGAGAAAGGAGGTAGGGAGAGTTCCTTTGAAGTTGGAACACAGCTACCCTCCACCTCAACCCATTACCTTCTTGCCTTCTTCCCCGTCGTAACTCGGTTACGGATATTCGAAGCCTCTTTGTTTTACACTCGGTATCCCCAAGCAGTGTCCAGCAAGTGTAAATCTTAAGGGGGAAGCAGATTTATTGCACTGGTGTTGCAGCTATTCCTTGCTCCCTGCGACATTCATCTTGGTTTTGTTTCGATAGGAACGTGCTTTTCAGAGAGTTTATAATACAATTCCACAATAAATTAGTTCAAAATATTTAATGCAAGCTTTTAGAGACTATCTTGCACTAGCAGGTGACCAAGTGCAATACATCATATTACATGAAAGCATCACTGCAGTTTGTAAATGTTTAAAAGTATAATACTACATTAATTGGAATTATATTTGTTTTAATTAATAGTTTTTCCACACATGCCATATGTAGGCTAAAGTTAGAAAGGTAGAATCAGACGAAAAATTCAATAGCAGAGCCGTTGTTTGAAATTAATTTCAGCACATCTTTAGCGGAAACAATATGAATCCGCTGGGGAATTTAATTCGTGCCGGCACGTTACCATAGTAGCTTAGCGGCACAGGCGAAGATGGCATGAATTTTTCAGTCTGGTTATACCTTTTCATCTTCAGGCCATATGTGGAAAAACAATTAATGATTATTGATTGACCTAATTGTGGTTAACTGTGAAGCCGGGTCTTAAAGCGCTTTCAAAATTGTAAGTCGTCATTGGGGTATGTAATCTCAAAATCCATTTGAGAACGCCTCGTAGTTTAACGGAAAAATGTTTATCAGTTGGGGAATTTAATGTCGTACCAGCATGTTGACCAAGTTGTAGCACGGAAGGCCGAAGATCCGCGGTTCAAATCCCCGCTACGACAGTGTATTCGTTTTGTTTCTGTCTTTGTGTGTTTTTATAAAGATTAAATTGTAGTAAAATACAGAGGATTCAAAAATGTACGCATACCGTAATGATAGTAATCTACGTGTTTCTAAATTCTAAATTTAGTTATTTTTACAGTTATATAGCAAACACATGGTCACGATAACAGTCAACAAAGTGCATTAAGTGGTAAAGAATATGCTTGACTTTCAAGTTCATTATGACCTGGGGGGACCTTAAAATGTATCATGTACCAAAGGAACCGAAGAACAGGAAGACATAGAAACGGCGTGCAGAGGAATCCCTGTGGACGCTGCAGTAATCAGTTTGTACATACTCGTGAATTTTAGACTTCAAAACTGAATATAGTACATGGTAACACAAAAATTCTTATTTTCACTCGTTATTAAAATTTGTTAATCGAAAGTCTTTAATGCTGCACAAAGTTTTATTTTTGATTGTAAAAAACTACATTCGGAGAATAATGTGGAAATTTTACGCTTTAAACTTTCAACATGTTTATCAGATGAGGCAGTTTTAGGCACATACGACTATGAAAAAATTCAGATTTTTATTCTATAGCACATCGGAAAATGTCGATAGAGGAAAGTGTAGTTGTCTTTGAGACACTTTTCTGACTTTCCTGAGGCTATAAATGGATCCTCCCTTCTTTAGCTCTCGACATCTTGTAACGTTTTTTCGCAGCAACAGATTGCAACATCCGTAAGACAAGCAACGACAAGTTCTTGCTCGAGGTGTCACCCGACAGACACTGTTGTTATTAAAGCCCCGAAGGTGGTAGGAGTTTCTCTGTCACAGAGTCAATTGGGAGGAGGCATGCTAACATTTACTGATCCGACGACGACGTCACTTTGTATGTAGCACACACAGGGGAGGAGATGACACTGACCAAGCCTTGTTGGTGTGAGGATCACTTGACTGAACAAAACGCTTTTCCCGTGTGTGGGTGTGTAATTATTATTTCAACTCTTTCCTCTCCATTCTCTATGTAGTACATTTCCTCTGTAAAAGGAAAACCACAGGTAATGGTTCGCTCACTCCCTAGCTACGTTTTCCACTCTTATTTAATTTCACAAACCCTTTCCACTCCATCTGTCCCCTCACCACCACGTCCCCTCCTCCACCCTTTAACTTCACACTGCCTACCATCGTTTTACCTTCCTTTTACCTACCATACAATTTTCAGAGTCGTGCTTTAGTCTGGGTTTCAGCTTTCAGATGTAATTCACAGATGGGATGACATATGGGGTCGGAGGTACATAGAGAGCAAAGTGGAAATGGTGTTTCCTTTGCCAAAAGCCTCAGCAACCTTGTCGTTCAAGCTTCTCTCTTCCTACGCAGCAGTCGATATTTCCTCCCCTTCTCATCCCACCGTATAGGCAACCCTTCCTGCTCTCGGTGGCAGGCAAATCAGAGCGAGTGAGTGAGTGAGTATATACTACAGGGGCCTATAATGTAACGCACGGGAGTACAAAAGGCAATGCGGTGTTCCATTGTGCTGACGGTAAATGACACTCGTGTTTGCTCGATAAGCTGCCATTGCCTGCCTAACAAATCCAATAGCTTGGAGGTGGAGGAGGGTAGGCTCAAGTGATCTGCAACGCTGATCGTGATTTGTTTCCACCTCTAGGAAGGTACAATTGTCCCCAAACAAACATTACGGTACTTTCTCGGTTTCGCAAAGCTGGCTGGATTAGTTAATTGAATACTTATCTGCCTCAAGCTGGGCGCTTGTGCCAAGACAAAGGGAAGGATTTATTTCTCCAGGTACCCTCCTTGATCCGTTTCATATTCATAGCCTTGCTGACAGTTACACAATAGATAGGTTCTCTAAACTATCGACACTAGCTTCTAGCGATAGTTTACCTGTAGCTTCAACAACAGTGTTTCAAGCTAGAGATAGCGGTCCCTAGTTTATCTAAGAAAAGGAGCGCTTTTTTCACGAGGGATGTTTTTAAAGTATGGTCCGTTATGCAATAAAATAATAACTACTGAATATTTTGGTTAATTACTTTCTCTACTATGTATAGAAAGCAGGGGAAGTATTGCATTCCGCCCAAAAATTCGATACCAAAATTACACCGGAAATATACGTTTTGAGGCCCCCTAAATCGAAAAAAAGCATTTTTAGGAAAAGGTCCGTGTGATGTCTAAGTGGCTGTGTGTCTGTGAACAGCATAACTCAAAAACGAAAAGTCGGATAAATACAAACTTGGTATTTAGTTACTGTATCTTTCAAAGATGGACACGAAGACTTAAAAAAAACTCTCTCCACCCGGAATTCCCTTTACATGGAACATTTTTCGAAAATTGTGATTTTCTCAAAAATGGCTCTAACCATATTGACTAATTTATCATATGCTTAAGATATTTTCATGACAAATTTTCGTGAATTTTCTGGGAATGTCTCCAAAGGCCCTCTTCATTGTGAATAGCTTTAGCATAACTGGTAAACCGTAAGCGATAGATAAAATTTTTGTACACAAATCGTGTAGATCTCGTTAAAACATACAATTTATGTCATATACTTTTTTTTGTCCAGTGAACCATTTCCGAGATATTCCTTGTTATTTGTTTAAGTCTCCTAATACTTATACTTTTTATCAAATGGGAGTTTCTTTCTTTTTTGTCCGGGACATGCAAAGAGATTTGACTATCGCTTAAAGCCTACCAATTGCCCTTGCATCTACAAGAAAATTAGCAATAAGATTAACATCTCGATATCTCGATTAACATGAAGTAGATGGAGAATAAGAGTTTGTAAAACTAGTTTATACAAGTGTAGAGAAAGTCATGTGAGTGCAACACATCAGAATTTTTTTTGTGGAGTGAACCATTTCCAAGATATTCTTTGTTATTTGTTTGAATTTTCCAATACTTACACCTTTTCTCAAATGGGAATTCCTTATTCGTTTTTGTATGTCCTGGACATGCAAAGAGAATGGAATGCTCCACATAGCAACCAGCGGTTAAAATATTTGACTATCGCTTAAAGCCTACAATATTCTCCTTGCACCTACAAGAAAATTAGCTATAAGATAGTTTCTGCAAATGTTTATCTCGATTAACATGAAGTAGATGGAGAATAAGCGTTTGTAAAGATAGTTTGTACATGAGTAGAGAAAGTCATGCGAGTTAAACACGTGGCGTTTCTTTTTTATTCTATTCCATACACCTTAAGCTTTCTTTCCACATGGTTTTCATAGTCAATTAAATTGTCATTTTAGTGTATAATAAATTTTAGTGGTCCCTCCTAATAGAAGTTTCCCGACAATCCATAAAACAGTTGCAATTTTCTGTGTCTAACATTTTGTGGCAGAAGCAATTGTGTTATTGGTATTGTTGGTTTTAGGAAGGAGATTGCTTCAAGGAAACAATTGTGTATCTGCAGGTTAATGCGACGTTAGGCAAAAGCAGTCTCATTTCTTATGTACTTCCAAAAGTGTTCCCTAAGACATTATCACAGCTCATTTTTAATACAGAGAAATTTAGCTTCAGAAGTAGCTACACATTTCCTAGATCGCCTGGCGGTGGAAGTCTGTGACGACATTCTAAAGTATGTATGCTGTAATATGACAAATGTTGGATAAACATTGATAACTGGTAGAAAACATGGATAAAAATAAAACTATCGAAAAATATTTAGTATTTCGTGCTTTATTGCAAAACGGACCTTACTTTCAAAAATACCGCTCGTACACATATCCAGCCCAGAATTTAATATTATGCGCGCTAATCTGGTCTTTGTTATATGCACAGCAATATCAGGTGAGTTATGTATCACAAGTCACATATTCCTATCGTACTGTAGTCATGATTGCCCTTTATTATACATTTTACTCACTAAACCCTTAAAAGAAAAGCATTAATCCCAAATGAAAAGGCTGATGTGTTACATTCATATGGCTTTCTCCACTCTATCGCTTATTAGTGGATACACAAATTATTCTTACGAAACTTTATTTTCATATCTACTTCATTTAATTCGAGAGAAGCCTTTCCGGAAATAGCTGCATTGCACGTTTTGTAATAGATACAAAGAGAATAGTGGTAGTCAAATGTTTTAGAACTGGGCGCTGTACGCTGGCCTTAAAATTCCATACTGTTTCCATGACATCGCGAGAAACAATTGAAAATCGGCAGGACTAAAAGAATGGCTGTATTGAACAATTGGAACCATTAATAACGGATATCTCGGAAATGGTTAATGCCACAAAAATTTATTTGAAATAAATTGTGTGTTTTAAATGGATCAAACATTTCTGTATAGCATGTTTTCGTCTATAGCTTCACGCTTACCAGTTATACAATATTAAACAAAATTCCTTCCGAACGAAGAGGACTTCACAGGATATTTAAAAAAATTCAAGATATAAATTTTATTTGTCATGTAAATATTTTAATATGTGGTATTTTAATACAAATCGTTAGGACCACTTTTTACAAAATCCAAATTTTCTAAAAATGTTCAAGGTAAAGGATAATTGGGATCTGAAGGATTTTCTTTACAATCTTTATGTTGCTTCTTTGGAGTTTGATATTTATTCGAGGTTTCGTTTTTGAATTATGCTATTCAGACGCACACACACAAGCCTTTTTCTAAAAATGCTTTTTCATTAAGGGACCCCAAAACGTGTATTTTCTATGAAATCTCGGTATAAAAGTTTTGGGTGGAATGCAACACATTCTCTACCTACTAGGTACGTGATACAGAAAGTAAAACTAAAACATTTAAAGATGAAGTTAATTTTTTTTTCATACTAAACACATCAACTCATCTTAACGATACAGGAATTTTCTCAAATTCATACATATAAAAAGCAATAAAAATCAACTTCAAATAAAATATAAATAAACTTTACAGCATAATATTATAAATTATAATTGTATTGCAAAGCACTAAGTATAAACACTAACGGCTAACTTCTAGCACTACTCTTAAATGAGAAAATCTCGTCTACATGAGTTGATATTATTAAACAGTTATAAACTAAATCAGCATTTGTAATGCTACAAGCAATGAGACATAATGTTAGCGTTAAGCTACACAGGTTACTAACCTCAAGTATAAAAAAGGATAAAAAGATTGTGCTAACCTAATAATTATACCAATAAGAAAATAACATCAATGCAATTAATTTAAAGTATAAAACGTAATTTTTGTTATGAGAATTCCTTCCTAACAGTACTTTAAATTATACTTTTAATTTAAAAATCCTATAATCTTGCAAAGCTAAATTTATTTTATCATTATTTACCATTGCTCCATCTAATTTTAGGGCACCACTGTGTTCGCTGCTATTTATGAACTACTACTTCTTCAACGGATTATCCTCCTCTTTGTAGAGCTTACGCCCCAAGGACTTATAAACAAATGTCTTGGGTCAGTAGCCTGTCGAGGAGCAGCAAACTCTGGATCATAGCATATCCAGGAAGTGTGATCAGCCCAATGTCTGCTTATGACGGTGGAAAGAAGGAAATGAAATGTATGAATGAAAAGGATAATAGGAAAATTAGCAGATGAAATTATCCAACACAGCATTCGCCTAGCGACCGAGGAAAACCGCAAAAAAAACCTTAGGTCGGGTTAGTCAGCCTCAGGATTTTGAACCCAGGACCTCCCAAATGTGAGTTGCACACGTTGCTGTGGTGCCACCTCGCTCGGTGCCGTTTATAAACACTGAGGAAAACCTGAAAAAAAAACCTTTTAGGAAGGACAGTCGTGACAGGATTCGAAGCACAGACCTCACGAATCCATACCTTGATGACCTAGGCCACATCTGTCAGTATTTTGTGGTCATAGAAGCCGCAATACTCTCATCTGAACCAGTAAAAGAAGAAACAATAAACAAGATATGCAATAAAGTGAATAATATATTATAATGGGCAGCAGATCAACAAATTTCTGTACCTGAATTTACATCACAAAGTTCCCGCCAAGGTTTCTACAGTTCATAAGTGCGATGATACATTTAACGCCCGACTACTATGGAAATATGCATTTGTTGTTTATCAGTAAATTGCCCCTGGCCATCTCTGACCCATAACTACCCTTTCACAAGATTACAATCAACGGAACTATTTCCTCACTTTGAAGCAGTGGATTACAGTACAGACTTCTGCCCTCATATAGTCCAAAACATCCAAATACGCTTTACTTTAGGATTGGTCAGTAAGTTCGGTTGCCTAACGTGCTGGGTGTCCACCCTGGAGAAACTGACAGACGCAATAAACTGCGTAGTATCCCTTTTACCCATAAGAACAGTGTCACAGGTCTTCCAATTGATAGCAGTAAACAACGTTAAGCCAACAAGCTTTGAATGCATGAACAAATTAGTATAGCATACTTCTTGTCTCATTACCTTTGACGCGCATGGATTACAAACGAGTTGTTTTTGTAGAATAAGCGGAAACACACGATTAATCTTCTTCTATACCAACGTATAGGCAATACATTTCATTCCGTCTTCAAAGATTATCCAGCGATCTCTTCTGAGTTGCCTACAGATCTTCCACCAGTTAGACTGTATCTCCATATATTCTGTTTGTGTAGTCTTGTATCTGGCATCCTTCTATATGTTCCTTCCACTGTCGCTTGAGATCCTTCACTTTGTTGTTCTTATTAAAAATATATAATTCTTCTGTAATGCCTCTACTTCTTATAATATAATTTTTGCATCTCTTAGCTCCCCTTAATAATTCTCTTTCTGAAGCTTATATTTTTTTTCTTCTTCTTTGCTAATGCCCAGGGTTCACTTCCATTAAATAGTACAGGTGCAACTATGACTGTAAAACTTTGTTTATGTCTTTCGGCTTACTTTATTTCTAAAACTATTCTGCATCAAAATATTGTCTTCAGCTCAAATCAATATATCGAGTTGAATTAATTCGGAGTTGGGTCAACCTAAATCTTTTTATTGTAGACGGTCAAATATTTTTTAAAATTACTATTAATTGTTGTAAAGATCTTCAACAACATCCATAATTTATTTGATATATCATAACCTTTTTATAACTAACGCTTTTCCGTTCTATAATTGGATTATTAATTATTATTTTCGTTCTGAAAATGCATTACCCATTTTCTCAGCAGTTATTACTTCCCCTACTACGTATAGAAGTAGGGGAAGTATTGCATTCTATCCAGAAATTCGATACCGATATTTCACCGGAAATACATGTTTTGAAGCGCCCTGATTCCAAATAAAGCATTTTTGGAAACATGTTCCTATGTGTATCTGTATGTCTATATGTGTGTCTGTTAATACCATAACTCAAAAACGAAAAGTTGCGTAAACACCAAACTTGGTATTTAGGATCAATATCTTCAAAAGATGCGATAAGACGATTTTTAACAAAATCCTGCCACTCCAAACTATCCTTTACATGGAACATTTTTCGACATTTTTTATTTTCTAAAAAATAGTTTAAACAATTTTGATTAAAACACCATGAAATATATTTATATGACAAATAAAATGTATATCTTGAATTTTCCAGAAATATCCTATGAAGTCCTCTTCATCCCGAAGGAATTTTGTTTAATCTTGTATAACGGTAAACGTTAGGCTAAAGACGAAAACGTACTACACAAAAAATATAAATCCCTTTAAAACAAACTTTATTTCAAATAAGTTCTTTGTTGCATAAGCTATTTCTGAGATATTCATTATTAAATGTTCGAATTCTTCATTTCTTGCTCATTCCCTAGAAGTCCTTTCAACATTCAGTTGTTTCTCGCAATTGCATGGAAAAAGTATGAAATTTTAAGGCCAGCATATAGCGTCCAGTTCTTAAACATTTGACTATCGCTGTTCCCTTTGTATCTATAACAAAATGTGAAATGTAACTATTGCTGCAAAAAATTATTGGGATTAAAATGTAGCGGATAGAAGAATAAGCTTGAGTAAGAATAATAATAATAATAATTTGTAAACCCACTAATAAAATATAGAGCGTAGAGAAAGTCATATGAATGTATCACAGCAGATTTATTTTTATTTTAAGCGAAAGATGTCTTATTTTTAAAGTGGTTATTGGATATTTATGACTTCAACTTAAAGCATACTTTACCTTAACAAATCCTGTTTTAATAAAACCAGGTTTAGATGTTTATGGATTCTATAAATCCGATTTAAAAGGATATGTATTAGACAGTTATCTCCATCCGAAAATAGCTAATTCGAATACAAATATAAAAGTATAATCGCTGTTTATTGTAAATGAGAAGAAATACACGTTCACAGCTTCAGTCCAGATAATCGCAGAATGCCTGTAAAGTTCGGCTCACAATTTCCTGTCAGGTTTACACATGCGAGTCCAGTATTGCTGATTGTACCCTCCTGGTAGAGGGACCCTTGCCTTTGTTTGGAATGCAGTAATCGTTTCCTCTGGTATAGCAAGAACGATTCTCATTTCCTCAAAGCCAGTTTTATTGCCTTTCGCGTTCCATTCACCCCCTCCTCCCTTGCTGAATATGAAATATAATTGCTTCATCTTTCTCTGCCTTCGGAATTCCTTCACCTGAACGTGTACAAAGGAGGGAAAAGACTGACCGTGTGATACATTCATCCTTCTATTTCCTAATGATTCATTCTTTGTGGTGTATTGGGTGTGATTAACATGGAAAGGAGTGAATATTCGTAGAAAAATAAAGTAATTAATAATATGTATGCCAAATCTATAATAATAATAATAATAATAATAAACACAAGCGTTCATAAAACCGAAACCATTTTAATTAATAGAGGGGTAAGACAAGGGTGTAGTATATCACATCGAAATATCGGATGAATACCAAACTTGGTATTAAGGTTAGCCATCTGCCAAAAATGGGATACGAAGATTTTAAAGAAAATCCTCCTATCCCAAACTACCCTTTTTATTAAAGATTTTTCAAAATTTTAAATTTGCTCAATAATGGCTCTAAGAATTTGAATAAAATACTACATGTTTACGATATTTACATAAATAAAATGCGTATTTTGAATTTTCTGAGAATAGTCTATGATGGTCCATTTATTCGGAAGGAATTTTGTATAATTGGTAAACCATTAGAGAAGCAAAATGTACTACACAAAAAATGTAGATCTCAACAAAACACCATTTATTTCAAATGACTTTTTTGGCATTAATCATTTCGAATTATATTAGTTTGAATTTGTAAATACTTTGTCATTTTTTAAAAGTTTGTGACTGTCCAATTGTTTCCTGCAATATCATGGAACGAGTATGGAATTTCTAGCCCAGCATATTACGATTAGGTTCTAAGCACTTGACTATGAATTCGGTTTCGTTTATCCCCTTGTATACCTTCAACGAAATGTGTAATGAAACTATTTCTGAAAAAGGTTATTTTGATTAACAATAAGTAATTAGAAAAATAAGATTTCGTAAAACTAATTTGTGGAAACTATATAAAAATAAACGATAATAATATGTAGTTATAGAAATTTATGTGAATTTAACACATCCGATTTTTCACCATCATACAAAGGTAATTTAGGGCCCAAAGACAACAGGTATATGCATACCCCACACGGCACTGGTTTTAGTTTAGAAGCCTACCGCTTTGAACATTCCTTGAGAGGGAATGGCACGTGTAATGAGCCAATAAAAATAACAACCGGCATAAAACTGCAAGATAAATGCAAGATATACTTGCATAGGAACTCGTTTTGGCGGCTGATATCTTATGAAGCAATCTAGCGGTGTTAAATGCTAATGATTAAACGTAGGTAGTAAACGTTTATATGATAAGTCGGAATAGTCATCGGAAATTACAGCAATGCATTTACAATACAGAGAAGAAGGGCATTGCTGTAATTGTGTAAAATTAATTGCAATTTGTCATCAAAAGAATGTTGTGTTACGTCTCATTTAAGGTTTAGTGCTTAGGGACAAGAACAACTCTTAGGACACTTTTTATTTTTCTTGCTGCAAACTTTCAGTCAATTTCACAAGAATATACTGACAATATGCATCACTTCAGGACCAAGCAACTTTCCTGTATTGAAACGATGCATTATACGGATAATATCTAACTTCTTGGCCCTATACCCAGCATGAGCCTCCCCCTGACCACTTAGACGTGGTTTGAGACGCTATTTTTCCACAATTATCTACTCAGTTGGTCCCCAAGGACCTCACAAGTCATACCAGACCTTAAACAATGGTAAAATATCCCGATGTCCATAACGGGAATAGAACCTTGGTTCCCGCACTGCAGGCAGCAATGCTATGGGGAAGACCATCACGAATAATATTAAAAAAAATTGGTATACCTTCTTAAATATTTGTTCTGTAGAAATGTTATAAATAATAAAATTTGTCAGAAACACTATGCTTATAAGGTTTTGTTACGTGTTATTTTTCACACTAACGAACACACTAACAATACTTCGGTTATTATTTTTTCATACCTGCATTACATCCCCTCCCTTTGAGAAAAACAATTAAAAGTTACCTTGTAGCACTAATACGACACTGTTCGAAACGGGGTTGCAATGTTAACTGGCCAAGGTGTTATATTTCACAGAATATTAAATGGTTTAGCCCGAAAATGATATTCAGGGCCGTTTTCAAACGTTTAAGTTTGAGCGGTCGACCTTGTGCTTGGCGCATGGAAGGAATGTAAGAATGTGGGAAGCCAGAGATACTAGAGATACCAAAAGGCAGCGCTCTAATGAGTGGATCAGTTGCAACACGTAAGAAATCCCAGTTTCGTAGGAGTGGAGTATTACTTGTAATTTTCACAGTCGGTCATTTTGGTGTGAAAAGGAAACATATACACACATCAAACTTAGCCTTCAGGATAAACCATTCTGTATGTTGCCATTTGCTGTATGTACAGAATAAAGACTTTCCAGAAACATTTGGGCTACCGCTTGATTTTATTTATACACATACCTGTATAGAGATCAAAGTGTTTAATTTCTTTCAATATTTTAATTCCAAGCAGCATCTTTTAATTTTCCACACGGCTACGTCTGAGACGTTCATCATTTGAATGCGTATACCACTGCAGTGCAAATGAGGTGAGGATTTTTATTAAGAGCTTTATTGAGAGAGGGGCTTATTAACAATTATTCATGCACGGTGTTTTTGTGTGAGCGTGAAAGGGTGGAGATCCTAATGTGATTCTCCTTGTTACCAATTGTTTTGTTCTCTTCCTTCCCATTTGTTCTCACGCCCTAAGTAGGCATGTTGGCCAGCCAATTGTTAAAGAAGTTCATAATCCAGCCAGGCGTTTAATGCACGTGGATGTAAGCCACTAAACGCCTGCATTCCTTTGTTACTTTCGGTAGATTTCAAAAATTCTACTTAACTTTTATTTTCTCTACCACATACATAGTAGGCAGAGAAGGTATTGCAATCCACCCAAAAATTAGATATCGACATTTAAAGGAAATACATGTTTTGTGGCCTCTGAATCCCAATAAAGTGTTTTAGAAAAAGAACCTTGTATGTTTGAACGACATAACTCAAAAACAAAAACTCAGATGAATATCAAACTTGGTATTAAGTTCCATATCTTCCAAAGACGCTAAACAAAAACTATAAGTAAAATCTCACACCCCAACTATCCTTTACGTGGAATATTTTTCTATTTCTTTTTTAATTTCCCCAAAATGGCTGCAATCATTATGATTAAAATACTATATATTACAGATATATACATGAAACTAAAATGTATATCTTGAATTTTCTGGAATACTCTTGAAATTTTATTTAATCTTGTATAACTGATAAACATAGACCAAAATGTATACACAAAAAATGCCTATCTTTTTAAAGCACACAAATTATTTCAAATAACTTTTTTGTGGCATAAGCCATTTCTGAAGTATTTATTATTAATGGTTCGAATTGTTCATTACTCTTGACATTCTTTTAAGTTCTTTCGACATTCAGTTGTACCTATCGATTGCATGGAAAGAGTATTAAGGAATTTTAAGGCCAGCATATAGCGTCCAATTCTTAAATATTTGAAAAAACGCTACTCTCTTTGTATCTTTAACGAAATATTTAATGTTGCTTTCTACAAAGGTTTATCTCGATTAAAATGAAGTAGACAGACAAATAAGCTTTAGTAAGTATAATTTTTATACTCACTAATAAACGATGGAGGGTAGACAAATTCATTTGAATGTAACACCTAAGATGTTTTACATACAGATCATCTGAAACAAATGATAAAATGCGTCTAGATTAATATCCACAGATTAAGAGCTTTCTAGATTCTATTCTTCGGCTGGGGTCAGAAGTCCCGTGTTGCTGGAGTTAAACATAGCAATGTATGTGTAACTTTTTTAAAAGTTGTCTTGCACAGTTGTGCTATGCACTTTAATCCATTCGCCACACGCTTTTGTCTATCTCGTCGGTTTCTGTTCTTACCGAGAATAATGACGACTGCTCCAACTTTTAACGTTTTAGACAGCTTTAAATACCACTTTGGGCAAAAACCGTATCACTTTAGCCGCCTAAGCTTGCAATCCGAAGGAAACCGCAGTTTTGAACGAGTGTTGTCGTGTCCGTATTGCTACCAGAAGTAGTACTGTTGTACCTAAAGCAGTGTACGTACTGGAATTGTTTTGTAGCACATCATAGCCCGCAGCTAATCTTCTGAGGTGTAGCATGTAGGATGTGTTTATCGCTGAGAGACACCTCGCACACTGCGACTATTTCGATCTATTGTGGCTACATCCCCTGGGAGGCAGGGATGAGGTGAAGGAGCCTTAGGAGGTTCCAGGTCCGCAAGTAGACAGGCCCACATAGGCGCGCAGAAGTCCTAATATTTATTTCCAGTTTGAACACCCGCGCACCAATGGCTAGGAATCTCAAGAGGACGCAGCGAGCAGGTGGGAGGGCTCACTCTGTAGTTCATGGGGAGAAAATTTTCCAAAGTGCATGCGTCCACGCCATCTGTCCACAGGAGCCGAGAGAACATCTGAAATACGAAATGGGGATGAAAGGAGGGAGAATTAGCGAAAAGAGAAATCGTGGTAGAATACATCACCACGGCATTCGCCTTGGCGACCAGGGGAAAACCACGAAAAACCCTATAGTCAGAGTGGGCGGTCACCGGGGAGCGAACCCGGACCTCTCGAATGTGGGCCACAGACTTTGCCGTCTGATGCATCCCGCTTGGTACTTCCTAAGATGTTTCTAATTTCTTCCTTCTTTCCCTCTCTCTTGCTCTTTATCTTTCTGTCTTTTGCAATGCATTTGTTGATTAAAAGGTTCATAAATGTTCCATTTCTTGGGTTGCCATAAAATAAAAATATAATAATCTATTAAACCGATAGTTAAATTTTCAGCACGGTTAACGAAAAAACAAAATCATTCATAATTACCACAGAGAAGAGCTCATTAATGTGCTTTTTCAAATTTTAAAATCTTTAGCGTTCAGAAGACTTTGGATGAAAGCATGGAATGAATATGGAAGTTAAGTTGTATAGCGCTAAAGTTACAGATATTTATCCTAAAGATTGATGAAAAACCGAAAGAAAACCTAAGCCGGAATGATTGACCCATCCAAGATTCGAGCCCTGACCAACAGCATAAGCGACACGTTTTGGATGTTTGCAACTATACCGTTTTCCATAGTAACTAGAAAAGAGAATGTGTGCATATTACCTCGGTTATAAACAAACATTCGTAATGGAACATGCTTATAAACTTTAGTAACATTTTGTTTTCAAAACATACATAATTTGAGTTTTTTACACCGTGCCCCATTGTCGGGCTGTAATTTTGAGAAGCAATTAAGATACCAAAACGCCATATAGTAATTGGGATCTAAAGTATATTAGGTATATGTCAAATTTCATAACACTTTGTTGGTTTAGCTATTACTGAGTGAATACATTCCACTCAAAGATGCAAACGAAAAAAGTTTGAAAACGGTATCTTTAACTTCAGGTAGACGTAATTTCAGATTAACTTTTGCTACTTAAATCAAAATTGCCAGAAAAATTAATTTCTAGTATATAAATTAATTTAATAGGAAGAAAAAAAATGAAATCGTATTGACTGCAGAAGGGGCTTTAGCTCTATGAATATTCTAATATACTGTTCTAATATAAATTGTATTGAGTTTCTTTGCTTGCTTTACCTTCTACTGCATACCTACTCAATGTGCTGCAGTATATTTGTATTGCATTCTTAAATTATATCAGTTCTAAATTTCTGAGGCTCTTAATCTAATTCAAGTTCTGTTATGTTCTTACAATTAAAATGTGATAATCTGTAAGCTGTATATTCTTGAGTTTTATATTTTGATAAAAATAAATGTATAATCACTTTTTCCAAGATCTAGTATTAAGGAACGAATACAATGAATGAAACCTGAATATGTCAAATTTATTCTTCAGATTTCCCTTACTTGTATCCCTTGGAGGTTATGGAATCTCCCAGAGTTGAGATCGAGGACCTATCGCCGCTGAGCTGGCCCCCGAAGAGATATTAGAAATCGATCTCTCGCACACATATCCTTAACCTAGTCAGCCTAAATTGACACAAGGCGTCGAGAACAATTTTCATTGTATTGTGACGGGGGCGTGCTGCAGTGCCAGGCAGCGACACCCGATACTGCCCAAGTAAATCATGACGTGTCACAAGTAATAATTCGCGTGACGTAATGATGACGGAGTTCCGCAGGACAGGATCAAGTCGCTTTATAGTATCCTTCCATGGTGACAGCCAACATCCGTCATTTCGAAATATATACGGTAACGGTATCGCATTACTCTGCAGGTATATATGGAAAGCGACTGTATAAATTAATATAAATGCTACAAAGCCTCTGCAGTTTTTGCTAAATCTTTCATACCTGATATAATTCAACCGTCACGATAATGGAAAGAATATTCGGTTTCAAACTGAACTGGTGACAATTTTCTTGCAACAAAAGCTGTTCTTAACAATAATAATATTAATAATAATAATTAACACTTGAAAATTGTGTTGCTTAAAATATTGGAATTCTATCAAACAACAGGAAATATTACGGAAACAGCCAATGCTGCAGGAAAATTCATGCGACACCAACTGCATATTTTAATGGGTGGTGCATATATTTTTATAAATGTTTATATCAACATCTTCGTTTTCCAATTAAACGAAATTCAATGAGAATGAAGAAGGCTTCAAATACTATTTGTTAGAAATTCAAAATGAGCACTTGTTTGTCCAAAATCTCAAACCTATGATATATAAATACAAATTGTTAGGATTTTCAGAAAATAGAACCTAAAACTGTTACACCTTTCACACAAAGTGCTTTTTGGAGTGGAAAATTCGCGAAAATCTTGGAGTAACATCTTGAAAGTAAATGGCATGACGTAGAGATCATCCTCCGCCTTCTGCGCTCACTGTCTGCATCCACCAGTGTAAGCTTCAGATTGTTACTCGTTGTTGCAAACATAGCTTATACTTTTATGGCATGATCGTAGT
This sequence comes from Deroplatys truncata, assembly GCA_030765065.1. NCBI lineage: Eukaryota > Metazoa > Arthropoda > Insecta > Mantodea > Mantidae > Deroplatys > Deroplatys truncata. The sequence goes on from CM060980.1 coordinate 101,818,545, forward strand.
ATTAAAAATTCCCGACGTCGCGGGTTCAAATCCAGCGGAGGGCGATGGGGTTTTTGGGCGTAAAAATCCTTAGCGTGTCTTCCTTCGGAAAGGAAGTAAAGCCGGTGGTCCCATGTCGTAGATTTGCGGCACGTAAAAGGACCTCAAGCCTGATAAAGCGGCCCATGAGCAAAATTTCCGGTCTTTCTCGCCCAATATAAAATGTGACGTTAAGAATCACAGCAGTTAAAGAGCGTCCATGAATAAAACTCATTTTTAATTTAATTTTATTACAAAAGTTCTCCACTGAACATAGCGGATATTACACTAATTTTCAGCATGCTAAATGCAGCTGCTAATTGTTCAAGAAAATACAGCTGACACTTGAAGATTTTCCATTATGCAATTATTTGAAGTGGTTGTTGTCTCATGCTACTTACCATTGTATTTTAGTATTAAATGTTTCAAACAATGTTCATTTATTATTACTCCTATTATTATATTTTTCAGCCCATCAGTTAGTATCTATATACTGGGTTACTTTTTAAAGCTAGACTATTGCATCAGCCAGCCTTCATTACTTGCCAAAGGTTTATAATTAAATAAAAATAGGAGAAAAAATCTGATGTGTACACTCACATGACTTTCTCTACTCTTGTACAAACTATTTTTACAAACGCTTATTCTCTATATCCTTCATGTTAATCGAGATATCGAGATGATAATCTTATTGCTAATTTTATTGTCGATGCAAGGGGAATTGCTAGGCTTTAAGCTATAGTCAAATATTTTAAGAGCTGGTTGCTATGTGGAGTATTCCATTCTCTTTGCATTACCTGGACAACAAAAATCTGATGTGTTACACTCACGTGATTTTCTCTACTCTTGTACAAACTATTTTTACAAACGCTTATTTTCCATATGCTTCATGTTAATCGAGATATCGAGATGTCAAGCTTATTGCTAATTTTCTTGTAGATGCAAGGGGAATATGGTAGGTTTTAAGCGATAGTCAAATCTTTTAAGCGCTGGTTGCTATGTGGCGCATTCCATTCTGTTTGCATGTCCAGGACATAAAAAAATCTGATGTGTTACACTCACATGACTTTCTCTACTCTTGTACAAACTATTTTTACAAACGCCTATTCTCCATATGCTTCAAGTTAATCAAGATATCGAGATGTCAATCTTATTGGTAATTTTCTTGTAGATGCAAGGGAAATTGCTAGGTTATAAGCGATAGTCAAATATTTTAAGAGCTGGTTGCTATGTGGCGCATCCCATTCTCTTTGCATGTCCAGGACGTAAAAAAAAATGAATAACGAATTCCCATTTGAGAAAAAGTATATCGGAAAATTTAAGGGAATAACAAGCAATATCTCGAAAATGGTTCACTCAACAAAAAAATGTATATGACATAAATTGTGTATTTTAACGCGATCTACATCTTTTGTGTAGTAAAATTTTGTCTATCTCTTATGGTTTACCAGTTATGCAAAAGTCGTTCACAATGAAGAATACTTTTGGAGACATTCCCAGAAAATTCGAGATATGCATTTCATTTATAATGAAAATATCTTAAACATATGATATTTTAATCAAAATCGTTAGCGCCATTTTGAGAAAATTAAAATTTTCGAAAAATGTTCCATGTAAAGGGTAATCTGGGGTGGGAGAATTTTCTTGAAAACCTTCGTGTCGTATCTCTGGAAGATACTGAACCTAAATACCAAGTTTGGTGTTTATCCGACTGTTCGTTTTTGAGTTATGCTGTTCACAGACACACACACAGACACACACACAGACACACACACAGACACACACACGGACATGTTTCCAAAAATGCTTTTTTTGGATTCAGTGGGTCTCAAAACGTGTATTTACAGTGAAATCTCGGTATCGAATTTTTGGGTGGAATGCAATACTTCCCCTACTTACTATACGTAGTAGAGAAAGTAAAAATAAATTGAATGAAAAAAAAACTCGTAGAGAATGTCGAGTAAATTTGAAATCAGAGTAAATTATTCTAGGTAATATCGCAATCCGATGTCAGATAAACTCCAAAATATCTATTGATTTTCGTTGTATCTCCGGAATAAACTCGATATATTGCTTTAGTATTAACAAAAGTAATTTTTACTTTACGTTCTGTTTAAAAACAAATCACAATATTGCCTCATGTTGTACCATTAATACCAACAGCTAAGTTATAAAACATTATACTTTCAGAGTAAAAATGCAAAACTGTTGAAACAGCAACACTTATTTTAAAACGAATTAACTAAATCTTAGGGATATCTTACTAATTCCTGCTAATATCAACCAATTTAACTGAAATGTATATTCATAGAATGTTCACGATCCTATGTAATTAAATTTTCAAGAAAATAGTTTTCCAAAAAATAAAAGTCAAGTCATATGTAAAACGCCCCAAATGATGAAATCTTAAAACATTGGCACATTGCATATTCTCAAATACAGTATTTTTAGAATAAAGGATCAAAGATTACATTCTTTATGTCATTAAAATATTTCTTGGAAAAAAGATAACGTATATAACACCATTATTTTTTCTAAATGTCAGACATGTAATCAATTGAAAAGCCCAAAATTCAAAATTGTACTAGATATCAAGAAACTTCTCTTTAGACTTTTCATCCATCTTCAAAGAACCTACAACACTGAATGTCTTAAATGTCACTCCTTGCACACACCCACTCACATCAATTTAAATGTCATATTTGGGCATTTAAACGATCATAATGGTAGAGTCACGCAATTGGATGCCGATTCTGCAGTATTTTTGGGATTTCCTATGAAAATTTTAAAAATTGTTTCTATGTTCAAATTTGTCTGAAACTTCAGAGTACCCTTTACTACCATTTTATTGTTTGTAATCTCTCGGAAACAGAAAGGACGGACGCTAGTCACTTCATTAAGATAGCTTAAAAAAAATTGTGTTACATTTACATGAATTTCTTTGCCCACTATCGTTGATTTTATGTAACTTCTACACACTGTTTCTACGAATCTTATTTTCTATTTATTTCATGTATTCCAGATAAATCTTTGCAGAAATACTTACATTACACATCTCGTTGTAGGTGCAAGGGGGATAGAGGAGACCGAATTAGTAGTCATATGTTTAAAAGCGAGTCTTAATATTTCATACATCATTTCATGTCATTCCATTACATCGCGAAAAACAATTGAATAATGACATCATTTAAAAATGACAAAATGATTGTAAAATTCGAAACAATAAAAGAGGATATTCCAAAAATGCCTGATACCACAAAAAAGCGTATTTGAAATAAATTGTATGTTTTAAAGAGATCAACATTTATTGTGTAGTGCGTTTAGTATAACTCTTAATGCTTACTAGTTAAACAAAATTATACAAAATCCCTTCCAAATGAAGACGATTTCACATGCTCTTTCCAAAAAACGCAAAATATGCGTTTATTTGTCATGTAAATGTCTTAAATATATGATATGTTAATCAAAATCGTTTAGGTTTTTTTTGAGAAAATCAAAAGCTTTGAAAAATGTTCTGTGAAGAGTTATTTTGGGGTAGGGAATTTTCTTGAAATTGTGCCTGTCGAATTTTTGGGAAAACTTACCTACGACCTTCGTTTTGAGTTATGCTGTTCTCACACACAAACACAACCTTTTTCTAAAATATGTTTTTACTGAATTTAGAGGACCGCAAAGCATACATTGTTCTGCGTCCACATTCGATTCCACCCACGGGGGTGCGAATTTTAAGTCTGGAGTATACGACCGGTGCCCACTCAGCATCGCGAGGAAAGCGAGACGCTGCGACAGGCAGCGATCCCGGGCATGAAGGCCAACATTCTGGCTGGGGAATGTGTGATACTGGCCACATCACCTCCCCGCATCAGTTGGATGATCGCTCATCTCTGTCGTGAGTACGTAGGCGTGAGACCGGCAGCCGGGTTGGCAGGTCAAGTCTGTTCATAAGTTTAGCGCCACGGGATTATTATTATTATTATTATTATTATTATTATTATTATTATTATTATTATTAAAGCATACATTACCGTTTAAATCTCGACATCGTGATACCCTCTTGTCTGCTAGTTATGTGATAGAGAAAGTAAAAAAGTACCTATTGTTTTGTAGTGTTACAATCATGGTGGAAGTCAGCCGTAGCATTGCTATCCTCCTACAAAAGCTCATATGTTTACCTGTTATAATATATCCCAAGCATCTAAATCTATCTACTTGCTCTACTACTTCATCTCGGACTTTCAAGTATATTTTCTTTTCTATTCTTCTAGTAACCACAGTCTTTTTTCGGAATTTATCTTCTCCTCCTTGTCATGTTTCTCCTAGCAGTACGATATCACTAACAAATAATGCAGTATACATTTCTGAAGTCAGTTCATGAAATGGTTTTCGCGCGTGAGTCGCTTTTGCCTTATAGCATTAGCCTAGCACCGTCAGTCGCTTCAAGGTACTGGAATAATGGGGAATATCTGAAAATGGCAGTGTATATCATTTGAATGAAGGGGATGAATGCGAGGGAACACGCTGCATTATGTTGATGGAACTTGATTATTTGTAGTAATGGCGAAGTTTTATTCAATACAATCTCCCTCCCTCTACTCACACCCATGCAGGTAGAGATATAAAATCCGCGTGCCTGCAGTCATCATTCCACGCTATACTTCTGTGAGTGACACTGTAATGAATTCAGGTATTATTTCAAATTATATTGTATTCTGGCTATAATAATGCAATTCGGCTTACCATTGCTTTTGTTTTAACGTTTTCAAATGATCGTATTCAGAGTTTTTGTTGGTTTTGCACAATGTAATGGAAGTGTATACAAAAAATTAATGAGAGTATCGGTAACAGCAAAGTTATTTTTAAAATCACAATTATGATGAAAGAGGGGGAAAATATATCTCTCAATCTGTATATGTATCTGTATAATTAAAAATTTGGCGTTGGTAAAAGTAAGAATACTGTGTTCATTTGTTTCTTACGCACAAATAAAACTAATTAAAGCCTTACTAAATGTGATACTCTTTATTTACTCTGCATTGAGATCGAATTTTATACAACTGGGAAACCATGAGATGGTATAGGAAAAAGACTACAAATTATGACATAATTTTTAAAATATTGTTTAAAGATATTTAATGTTATTGGTTTATTCAAAATTAGTTTACAACAAATGTCTTTTAGCGATAAGTTGTAAATTTACATTATCATAACCTTAATTTACTATGATTAGTTGCAACATAATATATATAAATTTCAGCAGAATGCTAATATGTATACAGTGATTCAAACAAAGGAAAGTTTAACAAATTATTGAAATAGGGATGACAATTCAGAATTCAGTCGGTTCGTTTGATGTTGCATGAAGACCTGGAGGAATTTGCGGGCGCTACGATGGTCTAGCGGATATTTTCAGTTATAATGTGTTTGACAGTCTTTTGCTGTAGTGTTTATAAAATGGAGGTACCTGTCTAGCAAACAGATATTCGTGTATTAATTTTGTGTGGAAAATTCTTAACCTGGAGAGTAACATCTGCACATGCTGGTGCAGATTTTATAAAGCATGCAGACGTAATTGAAGTTCACAACACGTAATTTGCTGTTTAGTCTGAATTTAAGCAGTAACATTTTAAAATGCCACGCTCTTTCTTTTGTTTGTGAGTTCATGCAGAGAGTATTCAATATCAAGACTTGCATATTCAATTTATTACTTTCTCTACTACGTACAGTAAGTAGGGGAAGTATTGTATTCCACCCAAAAATTCGATACTGAGATTTCACCAAAAATACATGTTTTGAGAACCCCTGAATCCATAAAAAGCATTTTTGGAAACATGTCCGTGTGTGTTTTTGTGTCTGTCTGTGTGTCTGTGTGTCTATCTGTGAACAGCATAACTCAGAAACTAACAGTCGGATAAACACCAAACTTGGTATTTAGGTTCAGTATCTTCCAGAGATGCGACACGAAGGTTCTCAAGAAAATCCCCCCACCCCAGACTACCCTTTACATGGAAGATTTTTCGAAAAGTTTAATTTTCTCAAAAATGGCTCTAACGATTTTGATTAAAATATCATATGTTTAAGATATTTTCATGACAAATAAAATGTATATCTTGAATTTTCTGGGAATGTCTCCAAAAGTATTCTCCATTGTGAACGACTTTTGCATAACTGGTAAACCATAAGAGATACACAAAATTTTACTACATAAAATGTAGATCGCGTTAAAATACACAATTTATGTCATATACATATTTTTTGGTGAGTGAACCATTTTCGAGATATTGCTTGTTATTCCCTTAAATTTTTCAATACTTATTTTCTAAAATGGGAATTCGTTATTCATTTTTTTGTCTTGGATATGCAAAGAGTATTAATCTGTGGGAAAGGGAATGGTGCTGCACCTAGCAACCAGCTATTAAGAGATATGTATGTGCTTAAAGGCTACTGTATTTCCAAATTGCCCTTGTAAATATATATTCCCCTTACATCTACAAGAAAATTAGCAATAATATAAAGTCTGCAAACGTTTATCTCGATTAACATGAAGTAGATGGAGAATAAGCGTTTGTAAAAATAGTTTGTACAAGAGTAGAGAAAGTCATGTGAGTGTAACATATCAGATTTTTTTTAACAGTAGACTATTGCACCAATCTCCTCTCTGTACCCATAAAACACTAAAACCATATCCATCGAATATTTTTAATAAGAGAGCATAGAAAAATAAACTTTAATTAGAATAATTTGATGAACAGCTCATAAAGGAGGTCCTGATATTGCTTTTAAATAATAAGGTTCCTCTTATACGCTCTTGTGTTGAAAAGCAGAATTAATTCCCTAAGTAAGCATTTATTCTAAACCTGCGAAGAGATTTCAAAGATGTATTGCAAACCAAATAACTTGACGACAATTTCTTGGAAGAACAGACAGACTGCCAATACCCTGAGTATCTGTGGCATGCACAGCGACGTCTTGAGATGAGAATGTGGTCGACATTCCTGAATGTCGTTGTGATGCAGTATGTTCAATACTTGTAACCACCTAATCTCCGCCTTGCTAACTTTACTCCCTCCTACTACCAAATTCTTCCAAGACGTTACCTCCACCTCTTGTGTTTGCGAGATTGCCTCAGGGCGACAAGGTTTCCTCAACATCTGCGCTCATCGACTGCATTCATCATTTAGCTCAACATTCCTGCCTGCCGCTGTACTTTACGTGTGCACATTGTTAGACTGTTGTTCTGTTACTACTGTGTACATTTGCCTTCATTAAACTAGAACCCCTCCACGAGGTTTTTAAGATAAGCACTGGAACTAAATTTCGCTTTAGGCAGCATCCATAGCACGGTCTCTGGTGATTTCAAGAAACTACTTTTGTGACAACAACCTCTCTAACTCTTACTGCTTGGGTGTTTTAATACCGAAATGCAGGTGATTTGAGTTTTCGAGAGTCGATGTGTTATAAATGCTAATTATTTTACATAAGAAAGCATTTAGTGCATGAGCTCATGAAATATCTTGTACTGAGAGCCTGAGAGGAGAACGATTTTATTCAAAAACCAATGAAAATGAATAGGTAAAAGTGACATAGTTTGTATTATTCCTCATGTTTTGGCAGTAAGTTTGACGAACCTCAGGGGCTGCTTACTGTCTCCAATTTTGTTCTTTGTGCTGCTGCTGCCATAATTGAAGTTTAACGTATACAACTTGTCTTGAAGGCAACCTAAAGCATTGACAAAACATATAATTTTGTACCTTAAGCCACTTCGCCCCTCAAACAGTTGTATCTAAGGAGCTAAAATCTCTAAGCTATCCCTGCAATCTTTTCTGAGTATTGCAGTGAAGATCTACAAATTTTATCCTGATAATTAATTAAAACAGTGCAGACTTGTATGTAACAGATGGAAAATAAGGATAGGAGAAGTATTGAAAGTTGTACGTTTTTGCCGTGTTCTAGATTACAATTGTTCTAAATTTTCTCCAGATCACCACAAAATACTCCCTGATATCAATACTCAATTAAATCATACGAAAGATAGCAAGAAATATGAAGGTAACAGACCCTCCCCAACATCCGGTTTTAAAACTTTTAAGATCCGTCTTTAATTCATAGAGCTAGATGTTTAATATCTGCCACATTCGATATAAAATATTACAAAACTATATCATTTGGTTTCAATCCTCAACGAAAGTGAAGTGAAATTTGTTGATATGGTTATTAAAGAGAGTCTGCTGCTGTCTCCCAGGTTATACATTTTTGGATATGTCTTATTTGAAAATATACATTCACATAATCAGTCAATTCGTATTTATTGCAGGGTTCATCTCAGTTTCTTGTGATTATTTGCTTTGCCAGCAGTAGGTACATTCACTTAATACATCTGAAAATTTTCAATCAAAACTTATTATAAAGTATGATTTGTAGTATTGTATCTGACATTCTGCCAAAGCTGGAATTTATGAAATTATTAATAATTTTGTATTTCCAGCGAAAAGTTTTATAAACATACTAATTAGTGTTACCTATAAACCAATATTATCTTACTTCTCTGCTCAACCAAGTGTATTCCTCTAAATAAATGTATAAAATATATAGTACTAGGAATGGAATAACAAGCGGAGAGAATTTCGAACTGATCCAGGGAGTCCGGACATCGTACCGTACGCCTCCAAAAGGGGACCCCCCGAGAAGGAAGGGATGCGGTGAAGGGAGACACCGGGTGGCCGGAATCAGGAGTAACGGCACAACAAATGACAGCGTCCCCAAAGTTTCCGGATATAAACGCCCCGGCAGACGGACAGGCAGACCGGGGACCGCGATCCAAAGGGGTCCAACGCCCCACCGAGGGCGCTCCTTATACCCCGGCAACCAGATGAAGGCCGAGGAACGGAGAAGCTTCACAAAGAGCATCCTTTTCCCTGCCACGCTGCACCGAAACTCCATCACCCACACTTCCAACCATGAAACAGACCAAACGGTGTGAAGAATAAATGAAATGTTTAATGGAATGAAATGAGGGACAGGAAATTTGGGGATCCGGGTAAACCTCCGAAAAAATCCATGAGTTAGGAAGGTCGGCCACGGGAATTGAACCCACGACCTCCAGAATGTGGGCCAGACGCAGCCGTCTGAGCCATCCTGCTCGATATATTCTACACAGAATGGTTTTATTTGCCTATAAACTGGTTTTATAGATATGATCATTTAATATTCTATAATCTTTGATTCTATAGGTAAAGGATACATAATATATGTAGGTCTGCGCCAAAAATAAAATATAAAATAACACATCCACTGTTACTATACTGTTCGTTATATATTGCGTGAGTTAAAATGTGTTTATGCTCTTCTAGTGATTTATACGCCTCGATAATTAGGTGAGATATATGAAGGCTGGTTCTCTCTGCCTTCATTTTGGTGAGTTTTAGTATTTCTTGCATTTTAGCTTGAAAATATTGTGTTATATTTTACACGATATGAACCCCATAAAGACAATATATACATATACCAGAAATAAAAGTTCGATAACATGGTAATTACTTATTTAAAAAACTAAGTGAGATCATGGATGAGGCCTAATGACGTCGTTTTTAAAGAAACGGGTTTCTCCATTAAATGCGTGATCGATTCATATGTATTATTACATATAAGTTCCGGCTGATATGGTAAAATTACCTGCTTTTCTGTTATTTTCTTATTTCTGCCAAACTGACTACACGCATGCTCTGAGAGAATAACCTGGTTTTACTAATTCTTTTGTTTCTCGCAACCTCCAGCTTCTTACACCACATGTTATAATTAGAACTACCAATTATAACATATGTATTGTTTTATTCTGTAGAGTAGTTCTTATTTAGTAAAATAAGGTATATAGGTGTTTCTTGTATATACAAATGCTGCAATATAACATTAGATCTCCAAAGATGCTTACCTTAAAAGGTTATTAATTTTAGTTCTAACTATAATTATTCTGAAATAGTACTATTTAGCTCGTCTATTGCCATTTGTAAATTATTGTTAGATTCTACCAGAATTAGACGATCAGTCATCCACAAATAAAAAAGTAACTATCGAAAAAGAAATTGCTCTAAAATGACCAATTTGACTGCCACTGAGGGAGAGCTGCGCTAATATAAACGTTAAAAGGAGGATTACGAGGATTATAATAAGCATTGTACCAAAACCAAATTCCAAATTCCCCTCCTCATGATTTTCAACAATATGAACTACAGAACTTGTGGAATATTATATATTGTATATACATTTTGTTTCCTATATGTGAAAATTATACTATAATGAAATCAATAAGAGCTGTTTTTTGTAAAATAAGGACCAACTATTTTTTCCATGCAGGGAAACATATTCCATTTGGGGTGGGGGGCATTTCATGAGAATCTTCATTCACATCACAAACTTAAAAGTTAGTTAAATTATTAGCTATATGTCTTTCATAGACAGACAGACATCAAAACACATAAAACCTTTTTAAACACGGTTAGGGTTTAGTGAACGCACCAAAAATGCATTTCACTCGAATTCACCATATTTCTAAGCAGAAAACGCAACCGACTTTGTAACTCGGAGGAAATAAGGAAACTCACTTATATGGTCCACTGACCTACAGTCAAAGATCCACTGAAAATTTAGAACAATCGTAGTTTATTTTCGTTTTAAATCCACTTTGGAAGTTTTCCTTTATTTGTAAAATCTACTGCGCTCACTATTGTCTGTTTAAAATTTATCTTTCTCTAGCTTCTTTATTTGGAATTTTTTCCAGTAGAATTAGATTATTTACATCATCTTATCTAGAGATTCAACAGAATTTTCTTATTATTATTTTGGTGTGTAAACACCTACTCAAATAAGAATGGTGTAGTAATAATAAGAAGAAAATACATTTCATTTAGAAATACTATCAATTGCCAGGATCATATGCTGAATCTGATTCAAAAATACCAAAACATGCACTGACAGAAATGTGAACGGTAAAATGTTGGGGATAGAAAAATACACCGGAGTTTAGAGGATATGAATGTTCATCTGAAAGGAGAGAGTAAGGCAGAACGGGGGGAGGAAATGAAGAGATTTGGTTTAAATGAAGAACCTTACTTTGGCTGAAGTTATTATTATCATTGTTATCATCAGCATCATTTTATAATTCTTGAAGCACCATTTTGACTACGACTATTCTGCCAGAAACCACGAATGATATTTTATACAGAGCATCGTGAAGTAAGAGAAAGAAGCAAAAGAGGAATGGGAGAAGAGGGAGAAAGAAATATCAAATATTTTGAACGAAAGTGAACGTGATTACTTGGCCTGTCACTAATTCATGGGGGAAATATAATCTCATCCCTCCATCAAATTGTATTAGGGAATTAATGCATATAATCGCAACTGCCCGAGCTAAAAAACAGATTTCTTGCTGTCTTCAGTCCAAAAAACAAGGGGTTTTAATTCTGGATGAAAATACGAACTGAGGAAAACAGAGAAGTCTTCGTCCAGATAGGAAACGAGATTCAAATAGAAGAGTACATGAAGGATTGTAGAATAACCTAGCAGTAGCAGTAATAAATGCACGAAAATGTTACAGATTATAGACAGAAAAATCCAGGTGCTTTATTTGTTTATTGAATTTAAATTTAGGATTAAAATCTACGGTTTTTTCTTTAACTAGGATCATTTCCTATACTCCACAGAGTCTGGAGATGTGAATGTGAACATGTTTAATAGTACAAGTTAATACAAAAACTAATATTTAAAACTACCCAGAGTAATGAGTTATAACACAATCAGTTGCTTCTGAAATCAAAGCTCCCGACATCACCATGGAAGTTACAGCGTATACACAAATGAAGTAATCAAAAAACAGAATGGATGTACATTGAGAGTGGACACAAACACATTGCCCAAGCGAATGTCTGAATGGATGCCCCAGTGTAGAGGAAAACGATGAAGAAGAAGAAAAGGTAGAAATAAAATATTGAGAATTTAATGTGTAACATAATATTCCACCCACTACGTATTTAGGTAAGAACTTAATGAGAGGGGCAACCTGCAATAAACGATCCATAGCATGATGACGGTGCTTATAAGTCAGAACACTTGGTGCAGATTGAAGAGAGGAACCTAAATGAGCTACAGGTTACATATAGCAAATGTTTCTTCTGTGACGTTCTGTAACCTCTAAGGAAGGGAAAAGGAAAATAACTGAATAATTATGTGACAGTGAAACTAAGAACGAAGGTAACACTCATTTGAGATCTACTTGTTTGCTCATTTTGTCAAGAAGTCTCGCTACAAGATTACTCAAAGTGTGCAATTAACGAAGCGTGGGGAAATTAAAGTTAATATTTTCCGTTCGACTGCTTATGGACTGTACTATTTTCAGATTTATCCACTAACCCTTCCTGGCTCTCAGGTTCACCTCCTAAAAATCCTCACGCATGAAAAAATAGAGCTCTTTTTCCACTCGAGTCGCTCCCTCTTGTGAATCCCTCGCGGGCTACGGTTGCGGAGGGTTGTTGAGGAAGCTGTATGTGTGGAGAAGTGATTGGAGCATGCACAATCAGATCAGCCTTGGTTCGCTTCACACGAGATTTCTCTCCCCGCCGCATATCGGTTGCTTACTTCATCCCCGCCCGCCTTCTGGACCCCCTGGAGTCGAACCCGAGGCGTTAAGTCTTCGATGAAGCGTGCCACTTGGGGACGAGGGAGAGAAAAGAAGCGTCGCTAAAAACGCTGCGAATATGGAAATGCTTTTAATGTACTACCCGACCAAAATTGACTTGAGGGGTATTCTTTCCGTGTAGCTGGACGACCATACCCATGTCTGCCCAAGTGGAAAACTTTGGTCGAGACGTTTGTTAACGGAGGGAAATTGCGAGGGAAAAAGTTCGAACCAAGCGAAATAAACGCTTAAAATAATAAGTGAAACTAAGCAGGTATGAAACACATACGACCACGCATGTTCGACCTAAGGGCCTCATCAACTACCCAAGTGATTACAAAGCATCATAGGGAAGAGTATGTGTGTATACCTAGGGCTAAATGCAGCCTTTTCTACCTAAAGAGGTTAATTTTATACGCATCGGAGAAAAAAGTATCATAAAGTGAAACTGTGATCTTAGATTTCATCTCGTTTGCATCCTACCTTCTATAATCGGTATCTTTAAGGAAAACCAATTTGTAGGTTACGTGGTAGTAGGAGAAAACTACCTCTCATATAATCTTGGACTGCAAAGTGTTAGCCAGACGAAGATATGAACATCTGGAAGTGACTGACTCAACAGAGCTCCCTGGAAAGAGTCTAATTAATAGTTCACAAACCTTTGCCAAAGGTTCTCGTCTATTTAACTAGAAACAATAAAGTTAGAGAATAATACAATACAGGTTTCAGTGTTATATATATATATAAGTATATATATATCCTTAATCCATCTTTATGCTAATGTAATCTAATATAATCATCTGCACCTTAGAGACATTATAGAATACAAAGGACAGGAGGGGAGGGGAAACCTAGCACCTCGACCTCCCAATGGATCTTGGTGCACACATCCCCAGGAGGAACGGATGAGATGAGGAAAACCGCAGGAGATAAATGGGTTGAAGAGCGAGGCCGGATCAAGTCGACAGAGAGCGCAGAGTTCCCTAACAGTTGACCACCCGGCCACAGGAGGGTCGCTCGGAGACGTCAATCTAGTGGGATCGGAGAAACACGACCCAGCTGTGGAGGCTAGACAGACTTCTCTCTAGCAGAGAGAAGAAGTTCCAAATCGCAAGCCTCTGCGCCATCTGCCCGGCATCGATGAACCGGAGCCCGGAGTCAACAACATGAAAGGGAATGAAATGAGACGAAATGGGGGAGAGACGAAATCCGAGGTGAATACGAGTACACCACTCCGATATTCGCCCATGGCAACCAGAGAAAACCACGTTCAGAATGGTCGGCCAGGAATCGAACCCGGGACCTCCCGAATGCGAGCCTCACGCGTTACCGCGGAGACATCTCGCTCGATTGAAGACGCTATACTCAAGCTGTTCTGTAAAAGTTTTTGGAACTGGATGTTATTAAAAATCGTAAGTGGTTACAGCAGTCTTCATTGAAATAGATGTTCTAAAAATATTATTTAATTATGTGATTCCTGTCAATCATTAATTTTTAATCATTAATGATTTAAATTGCTACGCTGTGCCTTATAAGGTACTGTTTAAATTATATATTACATCTGTATGACTTCCTCTACCCACATTTCCAGGTGCGGTTAATACAGAACTTTGTTTTTCTACCTCCTTCATCAAGATAAATGTTGACAGAAATGGTTTCATTATACATTTTCGTTTAGGTTACAAGTGTAGTGCTGGAGCCGATCGCTATAATACTAACTATGAAATTATACGCCATTGAATGGCTATTAATCAGATCAAAAACGTATAAAGTATTTAAAAATTTAAACAAATAACAACAAATAGCTACGAAATGTTTATTGTTACAACAATTTATTTCACGTAAGGTGTGTGTTTTAACTAGATCTACTAAGCATTTGTTAATTTCTTATGGCTTACCCTTACTGACAATGAAGAGGTATCACAAGCTGTTTACGGAATTTTCAATGCACATATTTTATTTGACATTAAAACATCTTAAATATTTCCTATTTGAAATAAAGTCGTTAGCGCCATTTCTAAAAAAATAAAAAAGGGTCGATTCTGATGAGTGAAAAACTTTGTGTCGCATCTCCTTAAAAGATGCTGAACTTAAATACCAAGTCTGGTGTTAGTAATCCGACATTTCGTTTTTGAGCTATGAAGTCCCCACACACACATTTTTCTAAAGAGTGTTTTTTTGGATTCAGGGGATTTCAAAACATGTGTTTCTCGTATAATTTTTGTAAAGAATATTGGGTAGAATGCAATATTTTCTTTGCCTACTATAAGTAGTACTTAGAGACTGTAAAACATGAATACATTAGGTGCTCTACAGAGAAACGAACAGTCTAAGATTCAAAGCTTAGAAGTGTTTTAAATACGAGGATATATAAAAAACTGCAAATAATCACGAAGTGGTTATTACCACATTAAGAAAAACTTAGACTTTTTTACTATTTTAAAAATATCAACATTTTTTCTACAGAAAGTTTTTATCTATCGCTGATTATTTCCGAGACTATAAGTCTTGTGTCATCAGATTTGCCGAATAAATTGCCGAATCGTTCGCGCTGTAACATGGAGAGAGCCAGTGCTTAGAAAAGTGGATGCTCATTTTTATAAAGATTTTGTCGTATAAACTTCTTTGATTGCACAAACTGAACATTGTCCCTGTACAGATGTAGCTTGTTATGCAGTGTGCAACATGCCTCGGCTGTTCCACTTACTGAGCACAAATTCAAACCTTTTCTTGTGATAGAAGCAAAATATGGGTTTTAATCCTTCTTTCGCATTATTTTATAAAAGATAAGGACATTGTCATTAGAAACTAAGCCAGTTTTAAGGAAACAAATGATAGCATAATGTGTGGCGTATATAATGCTGTAGGGGGAGGTGCCAATAGAAGTAATAGCCCAACCTGTAGCGTCGCATATCGTCTAAAACCAAGGCATAAAAACTGAAAAATTGCCCACATATTCACTTTAATAAATAACAGGCTAGAACTTTGCTTTGTATGTGATATTCGACACTAGATTAAATGAAAGAGAGAAGATATGGTTATATTAAGGCTATATCTGCAACTTTTGTTTTGACAAAACACTATAAGTTTAATAAGTTTATTCTTAACAGAATAAGCTGGGAAGGATTCATTATAATATTTTATTTAGTGCCACTTTTAATCTAATACTGGAGAGTGAAAATGTCTAGACCGAATTCAAGATAAAACAAAAATGGGAGGGGGAAAGGATAGGTAAGAACAAATATGAGATAGGACATGACGATAAGACTAACTAGAGGTGATGGTGTGAAAGAATGACACAGACGTTTAGGCACGGATGGAAAAAGACAAGACAGGGAGAAGTATCAAGGACAAATGAAAAGACAGAAAGAGCCAAAAAGAACAACAACAAAAAAACACAGGAGTATCCAATTTCTCCAGAAATGCTTTTCCAGCTTAACAGAAAGGCAATGTCCGGACTAGTTCAACTACTTACGGCTTTCTTTTGACTTTGAAATGATGGAGGGGGTAATGAAGGCCGATCTGAAGAGAAATGAAGAATTTAACCTCTACACTTGCCGACTCAGCCTGCATATACATGGAAATAGCCATCATGACTCGTCAAATCAGTTGTTGTTTCTTTGCGTCTTTAAGAAGTTTTATTCTATAAGAGTTTCAAGATTAGATCATTTGAATAAAGCAAAACTGGCATGGAAATTTCTCTTCAATTTGAACATTAGTTTTGCATCTGAAAGTGTCTCTGGTATTTCATCAGTAAACATGCAGAAATGCCTTTATTCCATTCCTCTCAATGTTTTTTATACTAGTAATAGTTATCATAGAAGCCAGTTTTAGTTAAGCTAAATTGTAGGTGTATCATTTTTGCAGACGAAGTTTTTGCCCTTAATTTAAACGCTAAGATAATGCATATGTGAAATTTGACCAAAAATTTGTGAAAACTTAAACAAATAAACTTATTAATATTAAAATGGTATGAATTCTAAACTTTAAGAAAATATGTTTTTTTCTACTTGTTGCATTTAAAACACCAATTATTAACTGAAGATATAAAGAACAATCGCGTACTTATTAATAGGCACGCCCAAATTTAAACCTTGTTTTTCGCAAACATTTTTTCAGCATTTTTCCACATTCAAAATGCTCAACACGATACAACCTTTTCTATTAATTTGTTTCAAAATTTTTATACTATCTCTCAAAAGTACATTAAAGAAAAGGACCAAATACTTTTTTTAAAAAAAATCTCCAAGTTTGAGAAATAAAGTAATTGTTTTTGAAAAAACAAGAGTTTTAGAGCGCAAAGTAGTAATACCTTTTCTACAATAATTAGGGGGGAATGTAAAAAATCTGATATGATAGATCTTTTTGTAAACTCACTTACTGTAAAACCTGACGTTTTATGTGTATATTTTATGGAGCATTTTATAAGAACAATGGATTTACACAAGAAATTAATATTTAAACAACTTTGTAACTAGAATTTTGAAAATGGCAAAAATGTTACTGTTATTGTATGTAATAACTGGCATAAACTTTAACCTGATATCTTACATAAAGACTGTAGATTTTGCAAACTTCACATTGCATTTCCTAAATGCTTACTAGTCAACATATAATCATCCCTTTTGTCAGCAAGTTCTACACAGCACTGCATTTCATTACGTTGAAATTACGATAGCCGGCTGTATTCTCAGATTCATTTTAGCATCGTAATATCAATATGTAGGGTGCATCGTAATAACGTAAACTGAAACATCAAGTTGAAGCAGAAGAAAAATAAATCGTAGTAACTATGGTCTCACAAATTAATTGTTTGTAACCTGCAAATGTATGGGTTGAGTATGACTTAGTAATGGAAGAAAATTTCCGGGAGAAAAGGACGAGGTCTGAGAGTACGAAGGGTAGCAGAACCTGATAGCGGCAGTGCCGTAGTAGGATCCCTAATGTTTCCAGTTTGAGCACCTCCTTTGATGTGCCCCTATCCTCAAAGCACAACCACGACACACGCCGCGCTACAGCGACTAACCCTGATACCCTGCAAGTTGAAAGGAAATGAAACGAGGGAAAATGGACATGAACATTTAGTGGTAGTATATAACCTACTCTATCATTCGCCTACATACCTGGGAAAACCACGAAAAAGAAACATGGTCAAGGTAACCGACCAAATCAATATCGAATCCTGGACTCCCGAATGCAAGCCTCAGACGCTATCGCTTGAACTTTTCCACCGTCACTGACAAAATTGTTTGTAAACACTGCTCCTAGAACACTAGAAGCGGTAGGAGTTTTATTCTTTGATCACAAAGCTGATCATTGCCTAGAGGTGGAGTTGTAAAAGCATGCATACTGTACAGAAGGCACACGCTGCACAGTGTGCAAAGGTATAGCAGGAAGTCTGTGGAGTATCAGTTGACTGTGTTCAAAATGGAACGAAGTGAGAGAAACTAAGAACATGAATGTATTCTTGCATTCAAATTGAAGGCAGTGGGAGCTCGTAATCATACATTCGCAGCTACCTTACACAGACTCGAAGCTGTTGCAATAAAACATTTCGGAAGATTAATGCGTGCAGAGAAGAAAACATAGGAAGGAGAGAAAATGTAAGTTTCTTTACTCAGAGTAGGATATATTTTTATCATAAATATATGTATCTACTGTAAAGAGAGGTTTCCATTGCGATAGAGTGTTAAAGATAAAATGTTGGTAGGGTTATGACATATCCTGGAAGGATGACATAAAAATATCCAAAACCATTACAGGATTTGAATATGTGGTTACGTAGTTGTGACATCAGGAATTATAGTATGGTTATCTATGAATAGGATTAGAAATTACCTTACTCTCCTTTATTCCTCTTCTTTCTTCCACAAAAAATATATTTTCAACAGAAGCTTCACTCAAATATTTTCTTATTCAAGCCATTTCTTCATCAACTCTTCTTTTTTTAATCATTGTAAAATTAATATTCAAGAAATATTTTATTTCACAAAATTCAATCACTGAAATTCGTTTATATCCATTTACATTTTTATTTTAATTTATATAGTTTAAATAAAACATTACATTTTCATTGTAAAAATAAATATATTTATTTCAATTTTATAAATAAATATTATCTACTTAAAGATAAATGATTATCTCAATAACAGCTTCAATGTTATACTCTATATAAGATATTTAAATAAATAAAAAATATTATAATTAAAACAATAAAAAATATCAAATAAGATTTTAAATCATTACAATGAAATCATTGATTAAAACTGCTTAACTTTATTAAAACATAATATAAATTTTGTGTTCCAAAATATTCCCTTCAACCTAAATTCAATACATTTTTATTGTTTTAATTATAATAATATTTTTTGGATTATTAGAAACAGAGCCTAAAATTAATGTGACTCAGTTATTTTCAATTTTCGTATTTACTGGCGACTACACGGTATATATCAAGCAATGCTTTTTAAAAACTTTAAAGCTATTTTGCTATCAAGGAAATCCAGTAAAAATGCTCAACAAGTATTGTTTACCATTAATTTATTAAATGCTGCATAATTACGTAAATCTGAGCGCATAAAATGGAGTGTTTAATATTAAACAAGTATTATATAAATCTAAGCGCACAAAATGGAGTGTTTAATATTGAACAAGTTTTTCAAGCTAAAGTGTTCGCAAATATAAAAACAGCTTTTCATTAAAATATAGAAAAAATGGCTGGCTAGCTTGAGGCAATTAATAATAAAGCAATAATTTACTTGCTACATATTCGCATTTAGCGAGCTTGAAATGCACTTTTGTGAGGCCATTGCAGTGTCGAGGGCACATAACAGTTTCTGTCTTGAAACTTAGCTTTCAATCATAATCCTATCTGGACGGTTTGAGTAAGAGCCGGCCACTTTGGGGGTTTTAAGAGCCCCATAACTTGGAAGTAAGGTGGTAAAGCAAGGGAGGGTTGGGGATAGAAAATCTATTACTGAGAGACAACGGACTGGAAAAGGAGGAGGTATAAGCGAGTCAAATAGCAACGGAGCAGGAAGAAAATCAGAAATGCAGACAGAATTATTTACAAACGTTGATGATTTATTCTAATGTCTTGAGCGTATCCAAATATTGGGAAATTCAAAGTAATTTAAGGAAGAGTATAACGATGTCTGAATGAACAAATAAGGAGTGTTGGCGATCGTGCGGGGTGGCTCAGGGGGCAATGTCTGTGGTCCGCATTCGGGAGGTCCGGGTTCAAAACCGTGGGCCGACTAATCTGACTGGGTATTTTTCGTGGTTTCCTCAGTCGTCAAGGCAAATACCGGAATGGATATTCATTACGTCGCCCCAAAGTTCCACCTTAAGTCTAAAACAACGGTAAAAATGAAAATATGTGGTAATAGTGAATACTATAGCATCTATCTACAAGTAATGACAGCAGGTAGACTGGACGGCACTCTAATACCATCTGCCCGGTACGTGACGAAACAAGATGGTATGGTACATGGATGAGACTTAGAAGACCACCTGTCCGCCACACACCGAGCCACTTCTCATCTCCTAACAGATCCGTCGTGATATAACCACGTGGTTAAAGCGATGTAAAATGTTTTAGCGGTGGTATCAGTAATGATGTTTTTGAAGCCTGCATATTGCACGCTAAAGAACTAAGTAGAATAACAACAGTAGAAATGAAATTTCTAAGAACAATAAAGATTGCACAAAGCAAAGCTAATTTAAAATCGATAGCATTAATACTTTTATATGTTTGAATTAATAGCCTAAACAGACACGTATCGACAGAACTGAAAGGAATATACTTAGTCAGAATGGATAATGAAAAACTTATAACAATTAATAAGCTACAGACCGAATAACAAAGTTGGCTGAAATTGAAACGGATGACTGTTGGAAGTGATGATTGTTACATACTTAGGATAGGATAGGACTAGAAGCGCAGGGGGACTTAGCACCACCGCAGATCTTTTGTACCAGGACCTAACGGGGCGCCTCCGGGAAGGAGAGATGAGGTGAGAGAAGGAGGCACGGCAGGCAGAGGGCAGAGCCCCTACCATTTACAAATTTGAACTCCCCGAGTGCTGGTTGGTGATGGCTGGTGCTGGCTCCACTTTCACCCTACCCGCGGGCTTACACATTCCCTGGGAGGACCGAGACCCGGAGACCACTGCAGTCCAGAGAACGAAGGTTTACACAGTTTTCCCCTGTCATGCACAAGCCGAGACCTCCCACCGACACTTGCAACCCTGAAAGAGACCAAGCAGATGGAAGGTAGGGTGAAATGAGAATGGAAATGAAATGGAGGAACAGGAAATTCGGGGATGTAATGATTCTTCCCAGCATTCATCTGGCAACACGGGAAACCCCGAAAAAACTCCTGAGTCAGAAAGGTCGGCCAGGGGAATCGAACCCACGACCTCCCGTTACCGTCTGAGACATCCCGTTTGGTTACATACTTATAATTCAAGAGTGTTTTAATGTTATAGGAAACTAGAACGCACATGTGTTTGGTTATTCCTTTTTTCTGTTTTAAATTTTTGCTTCTAAGTATTCATATGAGGTTAGGAGTAACAGCTCGCACGTTGAGGAGCCGACATTAAGGATATTATAATTTTATAGTTTTGCAAGGTCAACTAGTTACATTGTTGCTTGCTGCACATTTATCTGTGCTCATATTCATATTTAGAATCTTTGACAGAACTTAGGTAAAACGAAAGAACACTAGTTACCCCTACAGAAATGTAATGCGTAACAATGACACGAATTTTTCATATATTATCAATTCAAAATGGTTACTTATAATTTATTTATACTTATTTATAATAATATATTTATTAGAAACGGTTTCAAATTATGAAAAACGGTCTTTGTTGTTTATTCAGGCTAGGAAGAGAGTACTCAGCTGTTTATGTCAGAAATCCATTTTGTTTATCATTAGTACATGTGGGGAGGGAAGAAATACATCATTGAATTTCAAATATCTATGCTTAGACTACAAACTGGAAAATTTTAAAACCATAACGTTGAATAAGTGGTTAATTTCACGAGAAAAGTCATTTAATTTAGATGTTAATGAAAACTACAAATTTAGTACATTTTGGGTTTTTTAGGTTTTTTATGGTTATTAGTTCTATTATTAGTATTATTATTAACTAAATATTACTGTTATGGTTTAGGTAGTAAAGTGAACTACACTAGATATTTAAGGATAAATTCGTCATTGCAATATTTTGACTTTATATCTCAATAAAACTTGTTAGAGCCAGTTTAAATACCATAAAATAATATATAGGATGGGGGCAATTTTGTTAAAATTCTGCCAATGAATAGCTAAAACTATATTGAGTATGTAGGAAGTTTCATATGCACTTTTGTATGCTTCATTCATTTTTTATTCACAGCCCTTTAAAACGTATTTTCAATATAGAAGGGTGGAATTCAATACTTCACTTCTTAAGTGGCAGAGAAATTAATAGGGATTTAGGAAATGTATATCCTTTTAATATGCTTAAATTGTGTTGTTAACAGATCATATAAAAATACATGGATTAAAAACAAAATAAAAATGTTAGTAAGTTTTAATTCTCTATCACTTACATAGCAGGTAAAGAAAATACTGTATTCCACCATAAATTCTACATCGAGATTTCACCGGTAATATATGTTTTGAGGCTCTTGAATATGTGGTGAACTCTAAGAGATAGATAAAAACCTACTACACAAACAATGTTGATCTCTTTAAAACACATAGTTTATATTAAATAACTTTTTTGGAAATAAATCATTTTCGATGTATCCGTTATTGGTGGTTCGAATTGTTTCTCGTCATTGCATGGTAAGAGTGGAATTTTAAGGACAGTTCTTAAATATTACACTATCACTATTTCCTTAGTATCTATAACGAAATGTGTAATGTAGATATTTCAGCAGCTAAGTTTATCTTGATTAAAATGAAGTTGATAGGAAAACAAACTTCGTAAGAGTAATTTGTATTCCTACTAATAAGCGATAGAGGGCAGAGAAAGTCATATGAATGAAACACAGCATATTTTTTAAAAGTTGTTGTAAGGCATTGTAAGTATGACATGCGGATACCAGGTTTGCTCCCCAGATTTTTCTCTAGCCACAAGGAAGATCTATAAACGGTTTCAAGGAGAGATTGCAAACTTTTCTGCTACTTAATCACTATCAAGTAAACCGCTGTCAAGAGCGAAATGACGTGACAAATAACAGTAAACAATGAGATGCAGCAACACAATGGGGCTGGAGGCGTTGCCAGAACAATTGAAGCTTTCTAGTGACCCTATGCTTTTCATGTCCACGGCCCCGAGGGCTTGCACCGGGGTTCGAACATATCACCCTTCGTATTTTAGATGACAACATTGAGGTAACACGTTGTTGCCTTGCACAATAACAAGCAACATAATCATATCAGAAAGCCACACAGATCACTAAATCCCTCCTCGATAATAAACCCACCCCCACCCCCTCTACTGTCGGTGTCTTTATTGTGCAACTATTATTCCAGTAACAACAGACTCACTGAAGCGCATCCTAAATGTCCATTAAGCTAGGAATCGAGTGGAATATTTCGATTATGTAGGGACTAGGAAAATTACCAAAATAGACGTACGCGCTGTGGATGTCATTTGTTAATTACACTATGCAAACGATACCGGAGCAGAAGAAAAATGCGTCCAAGGCTGCGGAAATTACCCAGTCATGTGTAAGGGAAATGATAGATTTAGTTTCAAGAGCTGGATAAACAAAGGAAAAAGTTTGCATAACATATTTGTTTTTTATGTTCGTAAATATTGCACTAATTTGTTATAATGGCAGTGGTGTTTACTGGACGTGTTTACACTTTCATTTGCAGCTAATGTCCCTCAATCAATCAATCAATCGAATGATTTTATGTGATGATGGTAACGTTTTAAGTTAATGTAGGAAATAGATTCTCCTTTCGGCATGAGAAAACACGTAGCAATTTTTAATGAAAATTGTCTCTATAGAAGGGGGGGGATTAGTATTCATAAGCGTTGGTACATTATGGAACATTCAGCCTGGAATGTAACAACTGTCATGCACTGTATATGCATGTAAATGTGAAGAACAGAGAAGTATTCACTGACATTTTTGTTAATAAATTGAAAATTCTTATAGTTGAATAATGCAACACACGAAAACTCTTAACACATACAAATATTTGTTCCCTTCCCGCACTTCCCCAAAAACATATATAAATAAAAAGTATGATTTGTTACATTCACACGACTTTCTCTGTCTCTATCATTTACTTTTATATCTCATCTGTAAGCCATCCTTACAAAAACTTATTATTAATCTACTTCGTGTTAATGAAGATGAAAAAACGGTTTCGTTACTATTTAGTTGTCGGGGAACACAAGAATCTGAAGGGTAAGTCAATAATTTAAAAAGCTGATGATTTTGATATGTTGTACTCTTTGCATGACATTACAAAAAAAAAAGAAAAAAAAGATAATAATGAGCAAGCGAATATTAGTAACTTCAAAACAACAGCACGATACCTCGGAAATGAATACTGTCACAAAATATATTTGACATAAACTACGTGTTTTAGCAAGATCTAGATTTTTCGCTCTGCAAGCTTTTGCATGTTTCTCTTATAGTTCACCAGTTATACAAAAATCATATAAAACTCACTAAAAATGATGAGAACTTTACAGACTAGTTATTGGAACAAAATTTAGGACATGCAGCTTATTAGTCACGCAAACAACGTACCTCTAGCAGGGCCGAGAAATTCCAAATCGCGAGCTTCTGCGCTATTTACCCGACACCGACCGAACCACAGACCCGGAGTCAACCTGAAACATGAAAGGGGAATGCAATGCGAGGAAAAGGGGAGAGAGAAAACCCGTGGTAGAATACATCGCTCCAGCATTCGCCTTTGTCAACAAGGGAAAACCACGAAAAACCCATTGATCAGAGTGGCCGTCCACCGGGAATCGAACCCGGCACCTCCAGAATGTGAGCCTCACACGTTACCGCAGAGCCATCCCGCTCGGTTTCTAATACATATAATGGACTACCCTGAAACCATAATCATACTTTGAAAATGTTTATACATATGAATGTATATGTGTATTTGTATGGCTTTTCATACAGGAATGTCATATCGAAGCTTGGTAAATAATACTTTAGATCCCACTTTGGTAAAAGATTACAATGGGGCGCAAATAATAAATACATATAGGTTTATTATTATTATTATTATTATTATTATTATTATTATTATTTTGCAAAATACACCATGATAACGATTGCATGAGATTTTATATCAATTTCGCGTTACTTAGGGAACGGGCACTTCTGTTTTAATTGTTATTAACCTCCCAGATTAAACGTGATACGTAAGTTGCACACAGGAGAAAGAAGAGTGAGGGAGAAGGAGGAGAAGAGAGTAGAACATAGCTGTAGGTTCTGGTAGTATAGAAATGCAAGCTCTAAACACAGCAAAGATCAACCATTGCAACTCCGCCTTCTGAAATATAAAACCGAAGGATTAATCGCAAAAGTCTACTAAACCGATACCTATATGAATCTTTGAAATTAAAGATTTACTTTTATTTTATTGGTCGAATATATTTTAAAAATCTGATATGACACATTCACATGGCTTTCTCTACCCTATCGTTTACAAGTGTGTACACAAACTATTCTTACTAAAGGCTTATTTTTCTACCTACTACATTTTAATCCAGATAAACCTTCGCAGAAATAGTACATTATACATTTCGTTACAGATACAAACAGAACAGCGATAGTCAAATGTTTAAGAAGTGGACGCTATATGCTGGCTTTAAAATTTCATACTGTTTCCATGCAATCGTAGAGACAACTGAATGTTGACAGTACTTTAAAGGAATGACAAAGTAATGAAAATTTCCAACATATAATATCAGATATCTCAGAAATGGCTTAGGCTACAAAAAAACCAAACTTATTTGAAATAAATTGTGTGTTTTAAAGAGATCTACATTCGTTTTGTACTAAGTTTTCGTCTATCGCTTAACGTTTACCAGTTATGCAAGATTATACAAAACTCCTTCCAAATGAAGAGGACTTCACAGGCTATTCCTAGAAAATTCAAGATATATATTTTATTTGTTATGAAAATATCTTTTAATTATGGTATTTTGATCAAAGTCGTTAGAGCCATTATTTAGAAAAAAAAAGTTTCGAAACATGTTCCATGTAAAGGCTAGTTTGGAGTGGGGAATTTTCTTGAAAACCTTCGTGTCGCATCTTTGGAAGGTACGGAACTTAGAAGTACCTCTAAGTTCCGTACTTATCCTACTTTTCCTTTTTGAGTTACCTATTCATATACACACACGGACTTTTTTCTAAAAATGTTTTACTTGGATTCAGGGGGTTCAAACTATGGTGAAGAAGAAGGACATGAAATGTAGTGATGAAAGGGAAGAAGAAAATTCGCGGAACAAATTATCCAAACCAGAATTTGCCGAACGACCAAGGAAAAACGTGAAAAAGCCTTGTCATATTGATCGGCCCGGGAGATTGAACCCGGGACTTCCCGAATTCGGGCCACGGACGTTACCGCCTGAGCCATCCCGGACGGTCCCATCCAATATCCAGAAGGAAATTATTCCATAAATCTATCCATAATTATATTTTGTTATTTATTCAATATTTATGAAAACTCCTGTCTGTGATCATTGCCGAGATATAGCTGTGACCTGTGATAGCAATGCATTTGTTTTTAATTTTCTTGTGCTCTTCACTAGATTTATACTACGCGCAATGCACACCTCAAAAACTACTTTGCATTTCAGTAAAATAACAAAAAGAAGCTACATGACCTACACAGACCACACACGAGTTTCTGGCTCCAAATGGAAGCAAAAGAAGCACCGAATCTACATGTTGATGCGGCTTCTACGTGCTACCCCATTCGGTAGCAAGACCATGAATACAACTCGACAATAAAATCCTCGGCCGAGGCGTAGGTTCGTACTGTGTTTAATAATTGCGAAGTCCGCGGTCCCGCACATGAATACGTACATCCAGTAATCAGAATTTTACTGCTCCATAAGGATTTTGATTTACTGTTACTACTTGGTGGATAGGGTTATAGCGCAGTTGGAATCTTAAAAGGAGCTGTCGCCCCGATGCGCTCTAAAGACCATTTCAGAAGCGTCGTACTACAACTGTAAACATATTTCAGTGGCTGGTAATATTTCTCCTAATTGTGTGCAAGAGTGGCATAGGAAAGCTCAAACCAGAACACGTCTTTAATATATCTGGGCTCCTTATAGTTGATGAACTCTAAACATTTCACTCTCTGATGTATTCTATAAACTGCACAGTTTCAAGCCCAGTAAGGCAACAGAATATATGGGAGCTTTCTCTACAACGCATTAGTTTGAGAAAAGTTAGGTATTCCATAATCTGAAGGGAGTTCTTTGTGTCTTTATATACACAGTGAATAAATAATATGGACATTCCTTGGGGTTTTAGAATAGTTTTCTTAAAGATATTAAACACTGCGTTTTGTGCATTACTTAATGGTTAGGGAATCGTTTACTAAATTTGCCTTCTCAGATGTCTTAAAAGACACATTTTTCCTTTTTACTTAAATCATACTAGCAATTCTTGTAAGATGAGTTTATTATTATTTAATAGGTTTTTGTTTCTAACGCTCCCCTATCATCAATGACCTTCGAGAGAGCCTCGATTCACTAGTTACGTCTGGATTCATTTATTGTTGGAGGCACCCAGAGGGTAGTGTCTGTTGTCTCCATTGGACTTGGGGATGCTTCAAATGAGCTAGTCACAGGTGAAAGCCTGAGTAGGGACGACTTAAAATCCCAACACATAGCCGGAAATCAAGCCAGGAACCTGAGCACTAGAGCCGCGAACGAAACCACTGAGCTGTACTGACACACATTCTTTAAAACTTAACTCGTTTGCCCTTCTGGATGTCTTTAATTTCGTTATAATTTGAAATGATCACTGTTGTCTAAGTCTGTTACAGAATAGGTAAATGTTTTGGTACAGTAATTCTGTTACGATTATAAGTTGCTGTTCTGTCCTGCTACACCAAATATTTAAATTCATTTAAATACTCTAAACAAAGATAAAGAAATCTGTTAAAAATACGAGGAATAATTTCATTTTTCTACGCCCAGAATTACAGAGCAGTTCACGAATATCAAACTGAGTATACTTTTTGAATACACGTGCTTGAGGGTATGGATCCTCCAAACTACCTTTGGCAATATTTTAAGATTGCTACTACTGGTTTAGCTTTCGGAACTCATTCTGAATTATTATACTGCGAATGGTCCATATCGTTAATCAGTAAATTCACCTTCAGCGAACTTTACATTGTAAAATAAGGATTGTGTTATGTGTTACATTCACATGGATTTCTCTACCCATTCTTCTAAAACTATTCTTACAAATCATACTCTTCTGTCTGCTTCATATTAATTGAGATAAACATTTTCATAAATGATTTCATTACAATTTTGTTGTAGTACAAGAGAGATATAGAGTGCGATAGTCAAATGTTTAAAAGGCGTATCGCTATTCGCTAGCTTTGAAATTGTACTACTTGGTAGTGGTAATGTTTAACGCCCATTCTTACTGCATACGGCACCACAGGCGTATATTTGGAAGGAATTCTAAGCCTAATTTTAAGGTACCTCCCCGGCATTTGCTAGTTATGAGCACTGAGCAAAACCTGTCAGGAGGGACAGTCCTGGCGGGAATTGAACTGCAGACCACCCATTCACAAGTCCGTGCCTTAACGAACTCGGCTACTATAAGGATCTAATTCCACTCTTTTTACGATCACCAGAGACAAACAAATGCGCGGTAACACTTAAAATAAGAGAGGCAGAAAAACAAAGACTAAAGTATTCGAAAATGCATACCAATAACGAGTATATTGGGAATTGTTAGTGCTACAAAAGGCTTTATTTGACAAATTATGTGTTTAACTTGGTATAGATTTTATTGCAATGCGTTTTTGGCTGTCTCATATGGTTTGCCAGTTATACAAAAGTATATAAAATTAATTTATAATGAAAACGTTTCAAAGGATATTCACAGAAGTTTTCAAAATATACATTTTATTTGGCATGACCATATTTTAAACACGTGGTATTTTTATCAAAATCGTCAGAAACGTTTTTTATAAAATTAGAAAAATTAAAGGGCGGCGCCGTGACCGAGTGGTTAGACCGCTCGCCTCTCGCCGAGGCGGCCCGGGTTCAATCCCAGGGACCCGCATGTGGGATTTGTGGTGAACAAAGCGGCGTCTGGGCGGGTTTTCTCCGAGTTCTCCGGTTTCCCCCGCCATTCATTCCACCAACTGCTCCATCATCATCTTTCCTTTCATCCATTTCACCATTATTTCGTTTCATCCACTTCCTTCCTCCCATACCAGGCATCGGGCTGATCACCCATCCTGGATATTCTGTCTGATCCATGAGTGTCTGCTCCTCGACGGGCCTCCTGTAAGTCCTGGGGGGCGTAAGTCTTACATAAGAGGAGGTTAAACAGATGATCGATGAAGAAGAAAAATTAAAGAAAAAGTGAAAACATTTTTCTATGTAAAGGGTAGTTTGGGGTGGCAGTACTTTCTTGAAAAATCTTCGTGTTGATCCTTGTAAGAAGCTGAACTTAAATATCAAGTTTGATATCTTTTCCGTATTTGTTTTTTAAGTTATGCTATTCACAGACATAATCTAAAAATGCTTTTTAGGGGGTCGAGATTCAGAAGATCTCAAAACATGCATTTCCAAAAAAAATCTAATATTGGAATTTCTGGAGGAATACAATATTTTGATAAGTGGTAGAGAAAGTAAGTTTCTCTGAAATAAAAGTAATGTTTATAGGTGTATCATAACGCCATATGTTCAGTTGCAGAACCGCCTAAGTGGTGCAAAATGTGTGACTTGGCTCACTGTTGCATTAAGGAGGTGTTACAGAGCATATGGCAGACACGTAATAACAGGTAGTGCCGAATGTCGTTCAAACTGAAGGGGAACTTGGTCGGGACCCAGCTGGCGACACGAATGACGTCATAAGGCGCGCGTCTTCTCTTAACGACACCACTTAACTCCAGCGCCGGATATGGAAACGGAATAGGACTTCTTTGCATTAAAGCACAGTTAGTTAAGCTGGTCATGTACCGCCAGTCTTGCAACGGGCGTAGTATCCTCAAAAGACCTCATCAGCAGACCGCTAATTACTAAATATGGCCTCCTAAGCAATTAGTGCCTTCCGCGGTGGCTTGGAGGTAACGTAATTGCCTGTCATTGTGCAGCCCCGAGTTCGATTATCGATAGCGACAGTTTTGTCTCATTTTGTACAGGGAATGACTCCGAGTTTATCTGCAACCTTATTATCAATTATTAATATAGGAATAAATGCTATAGTTAAAACTGGAATTTTTTTTTGCCAAAAATTGGGTTATTTTCATGCTCTAAGTTGCATATCTACAAATTATGATGTCTGTTGTGAACTCTAATTACACAATTCGTGTTTTTTTTAAAGGAATGTATCGTTTAAGCTTGAGGTTTCGTTTGCAAATTCTCTTAAATCATGGTATTGGTGTTTTACACCACTAGGAATGATTTTACATACACTTTTATTGACCTAGAATTATAAAATTTGACATATATGCTGATTCATGTACTGTTTATAAACTCTGATATTCATATTGCGAATACGAGTATATTATTATTGTTATTATTATTGTTATTATTATTATTATTATTATTATTATTTCACTTAAAGGGTTCAATAGAAAATATACCACTGCAGTTCAGAGATACATGCAGTTTCTTTACATTTTGAACAGAGTAACCTCTTCTGCATTATTAGGATTTTGCATATAATACTTAATAAGGATAAGTTTTTTTCAAAAGAAATATTTTGAGAGCTACATTTTTGTGAATGCTTACACCACAAGGTAGCATCTGGAGTTTTCAAAGCCTTAGCTTCCAAGATGGAAATTTCCCATAGTAGCCATCCCCTTAAGTTTTTTTATCCCTAACAGATCATATTTGCGGAAATAGTGAAAGAAATTGGTGGAATAATGCTTAAATGAGCCCGTATACGTTATCTTAATGACATTTGTGTCGTCATGATAAGAGAAATCCTCGAAAAAGCCTTATCCAGATAACTTACCTTAACCGAGATTCGAACTCATGCATTACGGATAGGTCTCTACTGCAGCACCACCATTAACCATGTAGATTGTGCATCTTAGCCACAACAGCGCGCATTCAAAGTAACCAAGATCGTAAATGCGTGTTTTGATACACTTCCTCTGCGTTTGTTTTGGGATATAAATCATACGGTAGTAGTCAAAATTATGTACGTTGGAAACATTTAGAAATATTAATTTTGTATCGACTTAATATTGACAGTGTTTACAAACCTTCTTCAAAGTATAATAAATAAAATGTTGAACTGCGTAGGTATCGAGTTTCTTCTAAGGGTTTCCGTATAAACAATACGGTTAATATTGCAGATTTAAAAACTTTTAGATGGATTTTCATATAAATTAGCTATAATACTTTCGATTTTAAACAAACTTGAAATTTATCGACGGACTTTCTTCCACTCAAACAGTTAATGAATGGACTTAAAAAAACTAAAGCATTATTTTAGAAATGCACCATCTTCATATTTTGTATTATAAAGTCAGAAAAAAGAGTGCGCATTTCTGTGCGTTTAATCTTTTGTTTGACAGAATAAATATGGACAAAGAAGTAGAAGAATGAAGAAGCTGGACTGGAAGAGGAACTGTGTCTCTGCATTGACTGTACGCAGGATCTCTTCCCCTAATAATGGCCAACAAGCCAGGAAGTTTAATGCACATCCATGAACATTGACGTAATTTAACTTGCAATTATTTATTTATTAACAGTGCGAAGAAGGGAGGAGGAAGACGATAACAACAATCCCCAACCCTTTGCCATTCGCACAAGGAAGAGGTATAATAGCTAAGGATATACGATTCCTCTTCCTCCTTCTCCAAACTGTACAATTTATGCTGATTCCACGTCTTAGTTTTCGGCAGGAGCAATAGTCGATGGAAAAGACTCTGCAACCAACCCCCTCCGCCTCTCCAGAAGCTCCTGGTTGCCGTACCGACGCTCCGGTATAAATAATTAGTAGGGTAATTCCTGGCCCAGCTTGGTGGTGGCTTACGCCTTATTTATAAAGTCTAACGTGTAATTTCCTCTAGTTTAAGACTTAAGCAGCAATATCCTACACTAGAAGCATGAGGATGTACAGTGTGGCCATTTAACGTATGCTTAATGCGAACTAGAGGAAAACTCTAGGCACTATGGCCTTCCCAGTCCGAAAAAATCTGAGATTTTACATTCATTGACTTTCCCTACTCACTGCAGTTTATTTATATCTATATACTATCCTTGAAATTCTATGATGTTTCCATGACATCGCGAGTAACAAGTGAATAGCGACAGCATCGAATTACTAAGTATCGAAAAATTCAAAAATATTAAGGGAAATGTCTGATGTCACAAAAAAATTATTTGAAAGAAATTGTATTTTTTAAAAGAATACTACATTTTTTATGAGGTAAGTTTTTCTCTACCTCTTATGGCTTACTCATTATGCAAGATTATAAAAAA
Organism: Deroplatys truncata; assembly: GCA_030765065.1. Lineage (NCBI taxonomy): Eukaryota > Metazoa > Arthropoda > Insecta > Mantodea > Mantidae > Deroplatys > Deroplatys truncata. The sequence continues at coordinate 101,850,915 of CM060980.1, forward strand.
TTTCCTCCGAATGAAGTTTACTTCACAGACTATTCTCAAAAATTTCAAGCTAAACATTTTATTTATCGTGTAAATGTTTTAAATATGTAGCATTTTAATCAAAATCGCTAGAAGCATTTTCAGAAATTAAAAAAAAAAATGTCGAAAAAATTTTGATGTAGAGTGTAGTTGGAGTGGAAAGATTTTCTTGAAATCTGGTGTTGCATCTTTGGAACCTAAATATCAAGTTTGGTATTTATTCGACAACTTTTCATTTCTGAGTTATGCTATTTACACACGCGCGCGGACCTTCTTCTAAAAGCTTTATTTTGGGGGGAGGCGGTATTCAGCGTGAAACACAGTACATTCTCTACCTAGTAGGTATGTAGTAAAAACGGATGAGAAAGAAAATGTGTTAAAGAAAAACTAGAAGAGCCGGTAATATCTTGTAATCTAATTCATAATGTCTTGGGTTAAAAACTGTGTGCAGGTCGATTTGACCTTGCAGTTGTTTGATAAATACTTTACTGTATAACTAAAGCTCCATTCACAGAAATAGAATAAAATAAGTAAAATATTGGTACAGAAAGGGCGACTACGCAACTGCCTGGCATACGCTACGTGAACCAAAAGCTGCAGACCCTGCCAGGTACCCACGAACGTTGAAATGCGACATTTTATCACGGCCGTTGTTGAGAACTATATTATGATGCTGGTCACATCTTCAGTGTGCGTCAAGTTTTGCGCTGTTTGTAACGTGCGCCCTAGCATTCTATTGTTAGAACTGCTCCAGCGCAATGATCGTTTCAGAGAAGTAGGTTGTTTTCTAAAGATGGAAGTGGAGTTCCTCATAAGTGACATACAAAAGCTATATGTGTTTGGGCATGCGGTTGTAGAAAACATACGAAAATCATTCATATTTTCTAAGCTGGAGATATGTCCATAGACTGTGCCGTTAAAATATATTACACTAATAAATCGGAGGCAACCACCGCCTTTGCAAATTGCTGGAGTCCACCCTGCGTCTAAATTAACACAAACAAAAAGGAGATGACACAACTAAGGAAATCACCCAAATTAATTACATTTCATAATAACCAAAAATTAATTTTAACTTCATTAAAGCTACAAAACTCTATAGTGTCTCCTTCCTTTAACAACATTTAAGTCTTTATATTTAAAATCTAAATTGAATATGAGCAAGTAACTCAAGTAGAGTTACGTAATTAAAGGCATCTCTAGGAATATTTATGGTATAAACTGGCTCATGCATACTCAAGAGCGCAAAGAAAAAGTTAGTTAAAAGGAAGTCAAGGAACCTTAATATTTATAAGAAAAAGGGGGTTCTTAAGTATAATGGGATGAATAAACAGTACGTTAAAAGGCATAGAATGCACCAAAACATTCTCACTGTGTATAGAGGGTTATTAGAGAAGTAATTTTAGAGAAGGGGTTTATGGGTCAGACATAAAAATATTGAATACAGTTTTTTTTAAATAATCGCAATTAATTACTGCAATTCTTACTTAAAGAAGATTATTATATTGGCTTCACCTCTTCTCCAAAAATCAAAGCAAAACTGGTTATGCACTAAAGATTATTTCCACAATGTATTTGATTTAGGCCAATTACACGGCACTGCATGCATTTACGAATTGGAGATCTGTGATTAGAAACCCAGTTGATGTTCTGCCTAGTACACCTATGTATGAGAAGTATTTATCAGTGGCGCACACCCGTGGCGCTCTTCCCCTATACGGAAGAGCGCCTTGTTTACACCATACGCACTGCAGTTGTGTACTCGCTGCAGTAAGTTGTACGGCATTATGAAACATGCTACCTTTATATGTCTGCTCTGTAGCGCTATGGAAAAGCATAGGGTGCTTCTGTGGTTAAGACCGCAGGTTCGCTTCTCGCATGCAACAAACACTTTGTTTTTCTTCTGTTAATAATGTTTAGTCAACACATAGTGGATACTTATTTTCGATATGCTGCATTTCATACACAATATTTGTACAGAAAGGGCGATTACGCAACTGTCTGGTATATTCAAGATGATTTCTGGGCACAAATTCAACAAAGCCTAGGATGTTGTAGCTCTCGTCCACGTTACTCCAGGGATTGAATTTCATTTATAACCCGAAAATGAGATCAGTTATACATGTTCAGGGTTCATACACCCGATATTAATTGTGTTCCTTTATTTTCTCTACTACGTGTAGTAAGTAGGGGAAATATTGCATTCCACCCAAAAATTCGATACCAAGATTTCAGCGGAAATACCTCCTTTGAAGTGCCCTGAATCCAAATAAAGCATTTTTGGAAACATGCCGTGTGTATGCTGTTTATCTCGGTGTGTCTTTCTGTTTGTGAACAGCATAACTCAAAAATAAAAAGTTGGTTAAATGCCAAACTTGGTATTTTAATTTAGTATTTCCAAGCATGCGACAGGAAGATTTTCAAGAAAATTCCCCACCCTAGACTACCCGTTACGTGGAACATTTTTTGAAAATTTAAATTTTCTCAAAAATGGCTATAGCGATTTTGATTAAAATATTACATGTTTAAGATATTTTCATGGCAAATGAAACGTATATCTTGAATTTTTCTGGAATGTCTCTTCATTCTGAATGACTTTTGCATCACTGGTAAACCGTAAGAGATAGATACACAAAAAATGTAGATCTCGTTAAAACACACAGTTTATGTTATATACTTTTTTTCTGGAATGAACCATTTATGAGATAGTCTTTGCTATTTGTTTGAATTATCCAATACTTAAACTTTTTCTCGAATGGGAATTCACTCCTCGATTTCTTCTATGTCCTGGACATGCAAAGAAAATGGAATGCGTCACAGAGCAAGCAGCTCTTAAAAGATTTTATTATTGTTTAAAGCCTACTGTATTTCCATATTCCCCTTGCATCTACAATAAAATTAGCAATAAGATTCTGCAAATGTTTATCTCGATTAACATGAAGTAGATGGAGAATAAGCGTTTGTAAAAATTGTTTTTACAAGAGTAGACAAAGTCATGTGAATGTAACATGTCATAATTTTTTGTGTGTTTTAGTGTTAAAAGATAATAGTTTATTTGCAATTATTTCTTTAGTTATTTAAAACGATTGTTTCGAGTGTTTTAGAATAATTATTGTGTTTTGTGTATATGTATGTGTACAATGTTAGTTGTATTAATACAATATTATATTCTACACATCCAGTCATAAAATTAACAAATACAAAAAATAACAATAACTAATGCAAGATTTGAACCGAGGAGCTTACGATAGCAAGCAATGTATTTTTAACCCCTCGTCCAAGGAAATATTTTCCCGTGCTCTCTTTTTAGTAGCTTATAAGCGTCACCTCTTTAAGGTGACCGTTGTGTTCACTGGCAGAGACCATTCTACAGTTCCTGCATGTGCGTTGTGAAACAGCTCTTATGAAGGCCTCCGATCGTCACACGGAATCAAAGGGGATGGTTAATTTATTTGTCCACGGGTGTACACACCCGTCAGGAGATTTAAGCTTAAACAAGCAAGTTTTAAACCTTCCCATGCGTTCCTCATCGTAACTTACTTGCTCAATACGCCTGTGTAGTTATAAGGTGCAAGTATTCCAATGTTATTCACTATCACCCTGTACGGAGTATTGAGGTTTTCTAATGCTAATGAAAATTTCATTACAATTAGTAAATAATAATTCTGATTCTTATAAAATATGCACATATTTTATGTAAGTATTGGGTTTAAATTGAGTTGGCAAACACATTTGGTTCTAAAAAGAAGTCACTACAAGCATTTCGTGCTATTTAAATGCAGTGGTAGAGGTGATATCAAATGGGATTTTCTGTGTAATTCTTAACTTTAGTCATTAAGGCAATTAACAGTATTTATATCACACTTGTCTTCACGTTATCGTTGTTTCCTAGCGATCTCTTATTTGTGTTACTTTTTTGTTTTCCCTTGTGTTTCTACATTTTCTCTGGTTGGCTCCGCATAATTACATAACAGAAGAAGACAGCCGTCATTTTATATCATTCGGCTATGAGGTCGGGCTGATATTATCAGTTCGAATAACTTCTTCTGTAACCCTATGCTTTAACTTGCCTTCTATTTACGTTGGTCCAGAACGGGTTTGGGATGTATCCAATCGTGAAACGCTTTGACTTGCCGTAGATAGCTAGCGATCCTTTCTTTATCTCGACTTAATGTTCCTTTATAGCCTCACAAAATTTCTTCGCTCTGATAGCATTGCAGTTGGAATTAAAATTTTGCCCAGTTTATCCACAAAAAGATAAAAAAAAACAGCTGAAACAATCAAAGTCCGAGTAGTGACATTTTTTAAAAAAAATTATTTAAGTAACAACTTTGTTAATTTTTATAGTTGAATTTCTATTAATATAAGAAATGGGGAAATAAACCACATCTGTAGCTCTAAAACAGAATTACTTTTAATAACATTTAAATATTTTCCCACGAAAGAAATACAAGGGGCTGCTTATAAAAATAATTATTTTGATATTTACTTTGATATATTCAAAGCAGGTAAAAAATATGACACAATATATATTTGTGATTTTAATTCACACCTTAGCATAAATTGATATAAACCCCTTGTTAATACTTTTTTAACATTTTTCAAACTTGCACATTTTCCTGTTAGACTAGTTTTCCAAGGAGCCCCAAATCCATAAAATTCTAAACATGTTTTAAGGAACACCACCTATCTACTAGGGTTTGGATTACCTAAACGCTTTTGTGTGAGGCAAAATTCCGTATATGTCCAAACAAAACAACATAAAATTATAATTTGGTCCGTTCTTGAACCATACTGTACTTTATAATATTAGGTATAATACCTATTTACTCAAAAAATACACCCTATATATTAGGCAGTAATATTCTAAATTTGCTGTGATCTACGCAACTATTCTGATTACACAGCATTTCCTATCGAATAATCACTGACTTCATGTCTGGATTGATCACTTTGCAGGTAGCAGGTCGGACCACTAAGCACTTGTGTTATTCGAAGAGCTTAAAAAACGAAATAGAGGCTTTCTGTTCTGTCAATGCATTTGTGATTTAACGTATGGAGAGAGAGGACTTGTGTGGCTACCTCCTTGATAGGGTAGAGATACAATGTAATTTATGAAAGGGGCTTCGTGTAAATACTAACATAAACCTTTTAGTCAATAGCCAGTAACTACGCCGCTGGCCATCACATTCTAAACACCCTCATCTATCAGTAATATTGAGCATATAAATGAAAGCAAGGGATATTTTAATGAGCTAACGAAGAAGAGAAACATTGTCATTCTAAGCTCCCACCAGAATTCAAAACCTGTGCGTACTCTTTAGGGAAGCGTTATTATTATTATTATTATTATTATTATTATTATTATTATCTTTTTACTTTCTCTGCGTATTGCTTGAACCAATAATCATGCTTTATCTCAACTGGGAATTCTTTATTCGTTTTATTTATATATATCCTGGACACGTAAAAAGAATGGAATGCTCCACATAGCAGCCAGCTCTTAAAATATTTTACTATCTTAAAGCCTACCGTATTTCCCTTGCACCTACAAGAAAATCAGCAATAATATAGTTTCTGCAAATGTTTATCTCTATTAACATGAAGTAGATGGAGAATAAGCGTTTGTAAAATAGATTGTACAAGAGCAGAGAAAGTCGTGTGAGCGCAACACATCAGATGTGTTTGATTGCGAATGAGCCCATGTAATTATATTATCCATAGTTCTCTCATCTTTTGGCTGTGGGCTTTCTTTCTCTCGTCTCTCAATGTTCCCAGTTTTTTTCTTCGGATTGACCTCTTGGTCAGCTTGCTTATGCACTTTGATAATAAAGATATCTTTATGAGATCTTCTTATGTAATTCCTGCCAATTTAAAGCCAGGGTATCTACTTCTGCTTTAATGCCATTTTCGTAGAATTTCATTATTTGTTTTATCCCTGTTGGAGTTCATTAGCTCAATGTTTCCATAAAATTTTTACCTTCGTTTTCTAATGTCATATTTTTATTTCATTTTACTTCTCAATTTCTGTTGTTCACCTGTGGCTTATGGACCTAACATTTTTCTTATAATTTTGCATTCTTTTTTCATAATATTTTAAATATCTGCTTTTCTGTTCAAAATTAATGTTTCTGAAACTTAGAGGCACTCTGGTTTAATTACACCATTATACTGTCTTAATTTTGTATACTTAGACATGTACTTTTTGTTACAGATGTTATGAGTAAGCCCATACGTTTTTTCCAATTTCTGGTATCTACTTTTATTAGTATTGGTTTCAATTTCATTTTCCTGAATTATTTTATCAAGGTATTTAAATTGTGAAGGTAGTTTAACTTTTCCTTATTTGGTTTCCATGTATTGTGGTGCTTCGTTATTGCACTAAATGTATTCCATTTTTTCGAAGGATATCTGTAGACCGATTTTATCTGCAATTTCTTTTAATAGTTCAATTGGTTTTTGATCTGTTACGATGTCACGAGTGAGGATTACTAAATCATCTGCATAAGTTAGGCAATCGAGTTTAAATTTTTCTCTGCCTAATATTATCTGTTGATTAATTTGGAGCGTTGTTTTCTGTTTACGCCATAACCAAGTATTATTATTACTATACCTGAGAATAAACTAAAGTTCAAAATAGTGTCTCCCTGTGGCAGTAAAAATAAAAAGTGAACATGACATTTTCGAACTCTTGCCACCGTTCAGTCAAGAAAAGCAAAAGTTGGAAGCAAAATCAGACGACATTTGCTCACTTTCACGTTGACTGAAGAAGAAGGGTGTAAAGGGGGAAGTTGAGGAGCAGAAAGGGAAGGAATTAACGTCAGTGAGCTTCACCTGCGTCTGGATTTGACAGGTTATCACTGGGGAATGTTCCTATTGCCAACTCACGTTGAGAAAAAATATGACTTCATCAATTCGAAACATAACCTAATGATTTAATGCCTCAACGTTTTCTAGTCACGAACTACTCTTTTATTCTGAAGAGGGAGGATGATAGTTAAAATCTGTTTTCGAAAATGAGGTAAAGCATTTTAAGTCTTTGCCTCTCTCTCTCTCTCTCCCTCTCTCTCTCTCTCCCTCTCTCTCTCTCCCTCCCTCCCTCCCTCCCTCTGTATCTCTCTCTCTCTCTATCTCTGCCTAAATATTTATTTGAAATGTTCAGCAGCAAGTAAATATCAACCTGTTTTACTGGGAAGTCAGTTAAAATTAACACATAACCCATGGATATAATATTATGAAAGCTGTGTCTATTCATTCTTTACTCTTGAAATATGTTGGAAACTAGTGTTTCCACTTTAGCCGGAAAATGGGACTATCAGAATCATATTACAATGAGTTTAAAATTAACTGGTTTACGTGCATGAATAATTGTAACAAAACGCTACAGTATTTTAATTCATTTAGGTACCCAGCGACTTAATCTTGGCCAAAAATGATTAAATTTTGAAATTTTAGTTAATTACATATAAGCGCACTTAAAGCGTAAACTATAAGCACTATTATCATTAATATTTACCTCTTTTCTCTTCTATGACTCTCTATCGTTTCTTGAGGTATTGTTGAGATGGTCAATGGGCAGCAATTTAAAGGCTTATGTCGTTGCTTTTGCATTTTCCTCCAATGTGCATTTTGCAGGATGTAAATTGTTCCTTGAACATCAGTTGTGATCCAGTTTTAATGAAAACATTTATGCTTGATTTTTTATTTTGTACTACTAATTTTGACTAAAAACTTTTTAATAACAGAACATTTACGAAGTTTTATTGAAAAAATATGTAGAGAAAGAAAAGCATTATTATCCCAATAATTAACATAGTGTTTTAATACTAATAACTTCTACTGTTTTTGTAATCTTATAAAAGAAAAAGAAAATATTGACTGCTTTATTTAAAATTCTATGTTGTAAGGAGACTTCGCAGCTCTATCAGTACTATGTATTAAATGTTGGTATAATATTTAATAACCTGAAAATAATTATCATATCAAATTGAAATTATATACAACAGTTATATTTATTTAAATTAACTTTAAAATTACAGAAACTGATAAATTCACCCAAAATATCCCTTAAATATTTATTCTACAAAAATTTGTAAACGGAATTTTAGAAAAAGTTTACATTTATGGATTTTTCTTACTCAGTACTTTCTTAGAAATCTGAACACTAAATGGGATATTTCCACTTCTTGACTTCGTTCCGCATTATGTGCCCCCTTGGAGTAAGCAGCTAAGCCACCATGCAGTCTATTCTCCAAATTTCTTATGCATCGGTTCAGGCATTCATGAACGAAGACGTAACACATATATACGTATTTCGAAATAATGCAATTAAAATGCGAATTTTTTTAGAGCAGCCCACTTTACAGGTTAACATCAATTATTTATACAAATAAAAATTACCTATTCAGATTTTTTGCGAATGTGATTATAGGTTTTGCGCATTTTGACACCAAGGATGAAAAAAAGTGTGTACAGTACATTTAGAATACTCTATATTAATATATTTCATATAGTCTTTATTATTGTCGTCCTCCGTGGTGTAGGGATACCATGCCTCTAGTTTCTGAGGTCGTGCGTTCAAACCCGGTGGAGGGCTATGGATTTTTCGGGATTAAAAATCCTTATAATGGCTTCCTTCGCAAGGGAAGTAAAGCCGATGGTCCCTTGTCGTAGATTTACCGCACGTAGAATAACCTCAAGCCTGATAAGGAGACACCTGAGTAAAAATTCTGGTCTTTCATGCCCGATATAGAATGGGACGCTAAGAAACAGCAGTTACAGAGCGTCTGGAAGTGAAAAGAGTCTTTGTTAAAACATTAAGACGCTTTTAAAATAAAGTGTATATATGTATATATATATATATATATATATCAAAAGAGTGGTTACAAAATTTAGCTTTCCAAACCTCAAAAATGGATTAAAACGAGTTTTGTTTATAATTACTAATACCGTCTGCTTTATAACCATTATATGCATCATATTTATTTAAACATAACCTCTCCTTTATGAACCAAACCTATCGAAACTAAATTTTAAAGCAATGCCTGCAAACATACTCAGTATATCTTAAGCAAAAAGTAACTGATATATAGTAAAATAAAATATATTATTACTATATAAAAGAGTTTCCGCCAACTAAAGGTTCTGTGATGTCAAAAAACGCTCTCTCCTGTTCCTGGTACAGAGTAAGAATTTTTAGGGTAAAGAAGGTAAGAGGAAAGGGAAGTTGTTGATAAGGAAAATGTTAAAAGGGCAAGTACATTTTGTGTTTTAAAATATGTGATTGTGAAGCAGGGCTTCCTTCCCTTCGTATACCTTCCCTATGATTCTCCGGAACCGCTCCGTTGATCTGTCTTAACGTCGCACACGCTCTGTTATGACAACGTAAATAACTCGCACCCTTAGACATTTTCGTTTATTTACATTTGTGCTTTCTTTTGTAAATGATCTTCGGTTTTGAAACCTCCTATTTGTTTGTCAGAATAATAGAAACAGCTTTGTTTTTTTGCGAACATTGCTGCTTTATGAGCTCTACAGGACTTCATAAAGCCTCGAATGCAGATTCTGTAGTTTCCAAAAGCTGCATATGTTAATCTGTGCTCATGCTATGAATATTTCCCATAGTTTTTGTGGTTTATTTCCATCGCTGAATACTCGCGCCTTGAAATCCACAACACGTTTTCTTGTAGCTTGAAGAGATGAATGATCGTAAGGTTCATATTCTAATGACACAATCGTATAAAATCGTCCTTATACATCTGAAGTGGCAATGCAGTGACATCACTAACTTCTGCGAAGCTGATGTGCATACTGATATGCCAAGTTTTTTGTTTTTAATCTTACTTTTTTCTCTCAACATTTCTTCTGAGAGAACACGTCTCCCTAACGTCATGACTTTTGAAAATGATTGTTTTTAGCTGTCCAACCCTCGTGGAATACATTAAAGCTGGAATTAAAAAATAAAAAGTGAGGTCGTGTACCTCCGTTACCACACTTGGGGACGTCATTACGAAGCAGTCACAGGGGTACCAACTTTTTACGGCTTGAATTTTTAATTTTATTGGCAGCTATTATTGTGCTGGCACAGGTGCTGCAGTGCTTAGTATGCTGTCGCAGCTGGGGTTCCCCGCTTCAATGCCCGTTGGATTTATCTCATTCCATTACTACTTTAGTAATTACCAAACGTGCTGTTGCAGTAATAGCGGTGATACAGATGTTTACCTGAATTATAAATGAGGTTTGCTTGGTGCTTACGTTGCCCAAGAGAATGCTAGCTCCTCTAAGGTTTGTCTATTTCTCACTCCTCCATACCTTTCCTCTCTCTTTATTCCCTTCCTCTTTCGAGCATCCATGCAATGCCTTTTTATAAATTTAATATGAAACTACAGCAGTCCGAGATAAAAGCTACACAGTGCTGGTTTATCTCACAGTTAAAATCCCACAATCTGATTCTTTTTACCCTTAGATTGCACACCATACTTAGGTGTGATGATACTCTAAAGTGGGATATAGTGGGAATTTATTCTGGAAAGCTCACAAATCAGAAGTATAATCTGAAAAGCAAGAGCATATTCGATAAATCATAACCTTAAAATAGTAGTATCTATTAGGTATCGTACTCAGATAAATTTTTCAATAAGGCTTATAAAATCCTAGATTAGACATGCTAGTACACAGGATAATAATACAGTTTTTTTAAATCTCCAATCAATAGTACTTATTCAGAATTACTGGTATTTCTCAGGAATAAATATCCTTTTACAAATCAATATGTTTTATAAATGTATCTTAATCGTTAATAGGGTTAATTAAAATGTGTTGGTAGTATCGTCTTCAATTTACATTCCTAGTAATAATAGCTATTCAAAATTAACTTAATTTTTAAGATGTTTTATTCACAGAAGCGGATTTCATTAGATATTTACAGTATATCCATAAATTAACAAATTTTCTTGTATTTCAAGTTTCCATTTCTAAACACATGTGGAGAAAAACATCCATGCTAAACTACGTGTATTTTCAAATCTTTCGTTTCTTTTTCAGAAAACCTGTGTGTTTTATAACATCTGCAAATCTTGTGTAATTTTCTACATTTATTCAAAGGTTCCCAAAATGAAAGTAAGCTCGAATTTAAAAAAGATAGCTTTGTGAATCCAAAATATGTTATTGACTTAATATCGTGTTTTCGTGACGAGTAGCTCTAGAAATAATTTTGAGAAATGCTCATTTTTATCCTTTCAACCAAAACCGGTTTTTAACCAGAATACCATATTATAAATATATGTTCCCTTAGAAGATATTTCTAACCTGATCTCGGATTCATCACTGAATTATCAAGTAAAAGACGGAGTGGACTCACGTAAAATAAACGGTGATTGGTGTGCGTTGATATTGCCGGGACTTGGTAACATTGCGGTGGAGAACATGTTTTGCATCTTAATTAAAAGGAATCAATATTTTTAAATGTTTTTAAATTTAGCAGTAGGGATTAAAATATTCGAAAATTGAAGTTTTTTATAACCATTATTTGTTTTGTCGAAAGCTGCATAGGACAAAGGGCATGAAATCTTTATAGCACGTAATATATGTCAATGTAGATGGCATCAACTATACTTATGTAATGTAGTAATAACAATAATAATAGCAATAACAGTTGTGTTTGTAAGAATAAGTTCTCTATCTTTTCTGATAGAATTTTCTATGCTCATGTGTCATCCATTCATATGGTAGTTTTGTGCAATGATTACGTAGGCGCTGGCCGGCTCTGCTGCATACGATGTGCAGCATCCAACACAAACGCCTGGGAAAAGGTTGGTAATAATGATCTGGTACCATAAATCCCAGACAGAGAGACAGACAGAAACAAACATGTTGCTGACCTGATGACCCTAACACATAACCCGCCTGCTGTAACATCTCAAGGGCGTTTACGCGAAACAAACTTCTTGGGCTGGGAGAGGCCGTCGGGTTCGCACTGAAGCGGCCTTTCTCGACTTTGGAATACAATGATAATTAGTTATTCCGAAACTGTGAAGTTGACCGTAATTGTCTTTGTTAGAAAATAGTACAAAAGAAGAAAATGCACTGAAAGAATTGAATGTCTCAGTCAAGCATCACTGCACCATTATTCGACGCCTCAGGAAACAGGCGACCTTGATCTTGAACTTAAACGTTGTCGTAAATGCATATACCGGGTGTTTCACGTGCACTATTGTTTCTTTCTTAAATCCGGGGGCTCCTTGTATAGGCATGACTCCAAGCGAATTTGTAAGAAGAGACTAAAAATCAAAATTCACAATTCACAACTTCGTGAACCGTTATATTAGTCATTTTCAGCTTATGAAACAGACCTTTGGTACCAGCACGTCTCGTAAAGAAAGTTTCATGAAGGTATCAGGCAATATATGAATTCTTATGAAAGGCTGCAAGAAGTTCAGTAAGAAATGTTATACACGTAACTATTCAAGATAGCCAGAGGTACTTTGGGTATTGAATGGTGCAAAAGCTGATCAGAACTGCAGTTACTCATAAATCCATCTTCATCTTCGAAAGCATGTATATTACATATTTTCCTAATTATGTAGCATTTCCAGGTTCTTTTTCCCTTTTCTGTTTCGTTTCTGTAGTCGATGGTTTTTCTTCAAAGACAATCCTTTTCTAGTTCAAGTAAACGTCTCCGTCCCTCAGACTGGAATGGAACGTAGAACTTTAACATTTGGAAAGCAGATATAGTCAAATGTCAAGCATTTAAAACTCATTAATGATACACATGAAACGTATTAGAAGTTAATAGATGTGTAATACTCTTTGTAATTCTGGAGGTCAGCGATGGGCCTTAATCTCGCCTGCCGTAATCCAGATAATCTCGCATGCTTATTGAAACTGGGTCGCCTGGAAGATGCTGATTGTAATGACGATAGAGTGAAGGTTGGATGCGTACTATCCTTAATGACCAGCATCAAAGAACGCAGTCCATGTCTCGTCTTAGATTCTGAAGTATGTGCTGTTATCACTTTTCTTTTGAATTACATAGCTTTGCTTAATCATATTCTACTAGCAGTCACAAGTAACAGCTCAATGTTGAGTCAACGGTATTGAAATGTAAGACAGACAAATGTAGCTTATTGTTTTGATGACGAAAGGACATTATATCCTTCTGTAGACCGAAGGCTTGCCGGACATTTGCTGAGGATAGTGCGCATATCATTTAAAGTTATAAAAGCCTACAAATAAGTCTTCTTAACCAGGCATACCAGATTAGATCACAGTGGCGCCAGCCATTATAAGGCATGGTTGAACAGCTTGACTGCCAACTTTACGCCCATATGCGCGCAATCATTCAGCCGGGAAGATGATGTGGTCAGTATCATGCTTGTCAATTTGGAATGTCGGTTTTCTATACCCACAAATCGCTCCATATCTCAGCTCCTCAAACTCCTCACGAGAATAAGTACGAAGGGGTGCTATACAAGGGCCTAAAGATCCTCACCCCCATAGGTGGACTTGAACCCATAGGCATTGCGTGACTGGGAACCAGAACATTCACTGTTACCCTCTACGTCACAGCACAGGACAGGCTAATCTCTGTTAGGAATGAATAACTGAAAATATTACACGGTGAAGGCCTTGAAAGCGATACAGAGATAGTGGACTGCTCTGGTACACTTTGCAAGCTATGAGAAATAACTTCCCACCTACCAGGAGTTCACTGTAGTCCACATCCTTAAACATAAAGCCTGCACAACACTAGAGCGAGGCGGCGTCTTCGTCGATTGTAAATTGCGAACACCGTTAAAAATGTCTTCTGAGCCGAAAGAGTCCTTGAGAGCTCTCGCATATTTCAAGTTGTTGAGGAGAGATTGTGTGTCATCCGTTACCTGGTCAGTGCACAACAAAGCGGTATTTCCTTTCCGTCATCCCCGGAATTTCAGTCCAGCAGAACGAACGATATTGTTGGTAGAGAGGGTTTTCTCTGGGCATCACGTTACGATTTGCCTCATTGTGTCCTCAAGTTTCACAGCCTCTTCATTAGCTGCCATCATCACCTCAATGGCTTCCCTTTCTGTTGCTCTTTATATTAAGTTCCAGAGGATATTCGCCTCACTACACATTTCCTGTATTTGCAGATTCTTGGCAATATCTTCGACCCAGCGCACACCATCTGTTAGCAGTTCTCGCAAACTTGTCTCATCAGCCAACTGCGCAGTTCTTTCCTTATCCTCTTAACTGCCTATAAAATAATAGGGATCTTTTTAGCCTTAAGGAGAAAGCAAATGGCGAAAATTGCCAAAAATGAAATTATTTTATTTTTCTTTCCTACAGTCTTGTTAATTTAAATTGCCTCCAAAGTTTCATATGTATATTATTGTTGGCACCATTATTTTTAAAAATGGTACTTATCTACTCGCATTCTGCACTACTTCACAGGGAAAAAATAATAATCCGTAAACACTTTGGAATAAATAGGTAAGTTTTAGCTTATGTTTTAGGGGCAATTTTGCTCTGCAAATTGGCATTACTGTGAGGTATGCAAACTTCTGTTTGCTGAAGCCATGTGGTTTCTTTCTTTGCAAATATATGGAGTTTATTTTCTGTATTTTTGCTTTGAATATCTTTTTCCGTGACTGGCATTTTCTGGAATAAATCACTGTTTTATAAGGAACTATTGAAGGTAACTAAATTAAATTTTGGGATACTAAAAGCAACTTCTAAGTGGTGTTGTGGATCTACTTTAGTGTTAATAAGAAAGTTGGTTATTTTTTAAAAAATAATTGCTGATATGTTTTAATAAAAATTCTATAATTGAGAAAAAATACCCAATTTTCTAATAAACAAAGTTATTGGATAAAAGCAGGCCAGTGAATTTATTAGACAGTCGTCTTAATCCTGTAAAAATGCAGTCCAATATCTTAAATAGTTTCTGACATAATGGGTCATGGATTTAGCAGATTTAACATTGGTGGAATAGGACTTTTAATCGCTCCTGAAATCGTTTATTGAAATGTTACTGTCGTTCTGTGATTTTAAAACCTAATGCAGCCATTTTAGTGCAAATTGTTAGTCTCTTGATATGTTAGTTGAACTTTTCAGCTTTTTTTCCTCTGATGTTTTACTTTACAAAAGAAGCTTAATCTGGTATAATACAAGGAATTTGCAAACTACGTTTTGCAAACTACTCGGCTTATTATGCACTACAAAGTAACTCAGTTAACTTTAATGTTTTTTTCTATATTTTATGTCTTAACACTAGCAGATATGTTTAGTAATGGTACAAAGAACACGCAGGGAAAACCTATAAAATGTACTATATATTTGAAATGAAAAGTGCTGTAAAAAGGACACAGTGACCAAATCGTAGGAAATAAGACAGCCTTGAAGTGGGATAAAATAATTTAATATTCAAAATACATGCAACAATTACACCCTTATCCTTAAGGTTAAAACACCTTATATTATGAAACTCCCCTCACCCCCGCTTCCCCGTTTACCCACAGTAGACTGATCCGATTTCTTGACAGTCGTTGTCCGGGTTGCTTTCTATCCTATAGTATAATTTTGTGCACACCGAATAATGATATAAGTACAAAACTCAATGATAACCGCACAAAAAACAAGAGCTTAATATATTTCATACTTTTGGCTATAATTTCATACCTGCAATCCTAATAGATTGGTTATATTGAAATGCTTATGTCTTCTGTTTATCTTCGTTTTGTCATGTCAGATTTCACAATTCTGATTTACTAATTTGTCTCTCGTTTAGTTGTTTATTTTCAATATTTCAGCTTGATTTATAGGATTTAATTGAATTGATTTATAGGATTTAATTTCAAAGTTACAGAACAATTCCCCATTCCTGCTAGTAATAGAACCTGGCACCTCTGTGTTGACCACTGGACCACAGAGGCAGTCAATAGATACTTCTAATCATTTATAGGAGAGCATTTAACTATTAATTAACAACTAAAATTAGCTCTTATAAATCCTTTTGGGCAAGAGCCTCTTTCAAGTGAAGCGGAACTGGATTTTTTGCAATTCCGGTTAGCTATTACGGAAAAAATCAAACTAGTTTATTGTCCTACTGGCTATTCTACTAGTTTTTTCCAAGTTTCTCTCTCTTTGAATATCGTGGTCCACCTGCAGCTGAAGGTCCTCCTCAGTTCTTCTGCTCATCGGGTTCTCTACCTGCCGACGTTCCTCTGACCAATTCTGGGGTCCCAAGAACTCACTCTGTATGTCCATCTATTACCGTGCCGTTTCATAACAGTTTACGTAGCTTCCTGTGGTCCTTTAATCGTGTCCTCTTCCTGATTTCTTCGTTCTCGTATCCCTATCTCTCATTGTTATACCCAAAATTTTCTTTTCCATTTTCCTTTGGCAGATGTCTATCGCTTGCCCCCCCTTTTTTTTTGTTTGTTGTCTTTGATTTTTTTGTTTTGTGATCCTTATAACAGAGCTAGTTAGATACAAATCTTTGTGAGCCATATAGCAGAGCTGGGTACATACACATGTTCATTATTTAACCTTTCAAATTTGTATTGTAGGATTTGCCTAGAAGTATAAAATTTAGGGAGCAGAGTTTAATTCCTACTGCTGGTGCGTCGTGCTATTTCGTTGTTCGTGGTGCTCTTAAAGAAAATGTTTTGACCTAAGTATGCAATTTCGTTTACGTATTCCAGAGATTCGTTACCCGTTAATATGGCAGTTGCACAATAAATATTAGTTAAAAATCGCGGTATGACGTACGACCAGCAGTAGAGGGGGACTTAGCACTTCTTTCGTGCCTGGGTCCCAAACGGGCCGCCATCAGGGGTGTTGTGAGAGGATACAGAGGGCGGCCGGAGGCACGAAAGAGCAGAGAGCAGGATCCCTACATTTTCCAGGTTGAAACTCCCCGGTGGCAGCTGGTACTACCGGCTACCCTCCCTCTGTAGACTTGCACATACCATTGGGGAACCTGGGACTCGGAGACCGGGGGACGAAGTGTTAATGAGAGCATCCTTTTTCCTTCTATGCAACGCCTAGACTCCCGCACACTTGCAACCCTGAAAGAACCAAGCAGATGAAATGTGAAGTGAAATGAGAAAGGAGGTGAAATGGAGGGACAGGAAATTCGGAGGATGTAATTAATCTTTCCACCATTCGCCTAGTGACCCGGGGGGTCAGGAAGGTCGGCCGCGGGAATCGAACCCACGACCTTGCTTGGTAAAATCGCGGTAAGGCTTCCAAGAGTTCCTTCTTCAGAAGATTCTCTCTGCTAAGAGCATGCACATGGCTGAAGAAAGCGAAATAATGCTTGCAGTTACGTTGAATACAAATGAACCTACTCTGGATCTTACCCTAGTCTTCCCTTGCATTTTCCTTATGTATCCATTTACCAGAAGAGATAATGAATATTATGTATCTGCTGGAAGAAAGAAAACAGTTTCAGCGTCGGATATCTGGTTGTAATAGAGAAGAAACAATCAATCATCACGTCTGAAAATGTAAAGAAAAGAGCCACTTTACTACGCTTGTGTTAATTTCGTCACAGCCGTAAGAAGATACTCGCTTTGTGGTAATCTTGTGGATGACTTCTTCTCTCCATTATTTTTATTAACAGTTTTCTTCTGCATCGTCTTTCGTCTCATTGCCGCGGCCACAACACCAATCTCCTTAATGGTTTGCCCGCCCCATTATCGTCTTCTCCCTCGCTGTTGACAGTGTGTTCCTGCGGTTTTCCAGCCAACTCCTTCTCTACATGAATTTTTCTTACATCTTTATCGCGCTCGATCCCAAGAAAGTGTCTGCTTCTGCCTCTTTCTTACATTACAATGAGAAGTTTTCTCTTTTCTGTTGTAATGATCTTGAGACATATCGTCAGTATTTTATTTGATTACTGATCACAAATGTCCAACTTTGACAATAATAGATAGAACATTTGTAAACTTAACAGGACCGATGTGTGAGTTTTCCTTAACAGCAAGTATTCTAAAACTGTTTTAATTTTTACTTTCTCTCCCACGTAGAGGAGGTATTGCACTCCACCCAAAATTTCGATTCTGGGATTCCACAGGAAATACATGTTTTGAGACCCCCTAAATAAAAAGTGCATTTTTAAAAAAATCGGTGTGATTGTGTCTATGAACGAAAAGTCGGACAAACACCAAACTTGGTATCTAGTTTCAGTACCTTTTGAAGATGCAATATAAAGATTTTGAAGAAATTCCCCCACCCGAGACTACCCTTTACATGGAAGAATTTTCGAAATTTTTTATTTTCTAAAAAAAAAAGCTCTGACGATTTTTATTAATATATTATATTAAATGATATTTTCATGGCAAATAAAATGTATATCTTGCATTTTTTTGGAACAGCCTTTGATGTCCATTTCATTCGGAAGCAATTTTGTATAACTAGTAAACGTTAAGCGATAGGCGATTACCTACTAAACAAGAAATATATTTTAAATAACTTCTTTGCCGTGGGCCATTTCCGAGATACCGTTATTAATAGTTCGAATTGTTCATTTCTTGGTCATTCTTTATTCGTTTCAACATTCAGTTGTTTCTCGCGAGAGTGAAAGAGTGTGGAATTAAGGGAAAAGTATAATGTCAAGTTGTAAAACATTTGACTGTTGCCTTTGTATCTATCACGAAATGTGTAATGTAAATATTCCTGCAAAGGTTTATTTGGATTAAAATGGAAGTAGACAGAAAAATAAGCTTCAGTTAGAATAGTTCGTATATCCACTAATAGGCGATAGAGGGTAAAGAAAGTCATGTGAGTGTAACACATCATCTTATGTCTATAAAAAGGTGTGGTTTCAAACTTTGGTGCATGTATGTAAAGTCGTTCCTGGACTTAAAATATTTTACAACTACAGCTTCTCTGTGTTTTAGAATCTAATTATTGTCTCTAATGAACAAAGCCAGAACAGAGGCGTTGACGAACGCGCCTGCATTCCCCCAGTTGTATCCATTCAGTTGGCTTGTTACTCATTTCCCCTTCTGCTTCCCCCGCTGCGAATCCCATTGATGACGTCACTGAACGGATGTTTAACGCACTGTTATCGCAGTTGATTGATCCGGCCATTACGTTTCTGCGTTTGACTTTGATGTGATACGCGGCTACCAATCCATTCGATAGTAACTGATTCACACCTGTGATCTGAGATCCATTTGTCGGTCAAATGTCAAACCGAACACGAGCGAGGGTGACGTGCCCATTGTGCTATCCGGCAACAATAGCTGGCGGCGATGTTAATTTTCTTCTTTTTTTATTTAGAATGTATTCATCACGTTCGGTTGGGAAGTTCAAACACGATTTACAGAAAATGAATTTGTAGCAATTGCGCAAACTAATCAACGCAAAAATCAAAATTTCATAATAAAATCCTGGTGTATCTCACTTGCACGACGATCTGAATCTTTTACAATCTCACATGACAGAAGTCATTTAAAAAGTGATTCTTCTATTCACATTATGATATTTTTTAAGCAATATGGGCTTAGAACTCAAAACGAAAATGTTTGCAGACACAAGTCAGTTTTTATTACTAATGGACCCATGCCAGGAATATTACAATATCATGTCAGTTAATCCTGGGCAAACTTAAAGATGTAACAGCTAATGATACAAAAAATATATATTTGACATACATTATATATTTCAATGAGCTCTAAAGTTTTTGCACAATAAGTTTTGGTCTATTCTTTATAGTTTACTAGCTGTACAAAATTATACAATATTGAAAATACTCTAAAATTAGTAAACGTTCCATGTGGAGTTATTTCACCTGTGTAGATAACCCTTTATGCAAAACGTAATTTATCCGGAGGGAAAACATATCCTTGTAATACTCTTTCAATAATGAATTAACAAGACATAGAAATAGTAATATTTGAATTTGGATTTAATTTTTACGTTCTCTACCATATACATAGTAGGTAGAGAAGGTATTGTAGTCCACCCAAAAATTTGAAATCGAGATTCACCGAAAATATATTTTTGAGGCCGCCTGAGTCCATACAAAGCATTTTTAGAAAAAAGTCCCTGTGTGTGAGTGTCTGTGAACAGCATAACTCAAAAACGAAAATTCGGATAAATAGCAAACTTGGTATTTAGGTTCAGCACCTTCCAAAGACGCGACACAAAGATTTTCAATAAAATCTCCCCACTTCAAACTACCCTGTAGATGGAAAATTTTATGAAATTTTTATTTTAGAAAAAATGGCTATAATGATTTTGATTAAAATTCCAATTATTAAACATATTTACATTGCAAACAAAGTATATATCTAGAATTTTCTGGGAATAGCCTGTTAAGTCCTCTTCATTCGGAAGGAATTTTATATAGTCTTGTATAATTGGTAAACGTTAGGGATAGAGGAAAACGTACTATACAAAGGGTGTAAATCTCTTTATAGCATACAATTTATTTCAAATAACGTTTTTTGCGACATCAGCCATTTCCGAGATATCTGTTAGTAATGGTTCGATTTGTTCAATACTTTGTCATCCTTTTCTAGTCCGGTCGATTTTCAGCTGTTTCTCACGATTGCATGGAAACAGTATGGAATTTTAAGGCAGCATATACCGTCCAGTTCTTAAACAAGCGACTCTCACTATTTCTCTTGTACTGTAACGAAATACGTAACGTAGCTAGTTCTGCAGAGGTTTATCTTGATTAAAATGAAGTACATAAAAATTATTTATATACTCAGTAATAAACGCTAGAGGGTAGAGAAAGTTATGTGAATGCAACACATCAGAATTTCTCTCGTGTACTAACGTACAATACTTGTGCATAAGTTATCTTGTAATCCCGATCCTCAAATATAATCGAAATGCGTTAGAGTTCCTTCTATCCTTAATGTTACTTGATAATGTAAAGTAACTAGGACACAACCCCAGTATGTGATGAAGGAGAGGACAGAGTTAAGCATGAGTATAGAATTTCAAACGAAATGTTGTTGGTGTGAAATAAATGATTTTATACGTATATGCATATGGGAGGAGAGATGCAGATAACGGCAGATATGTGAACCATATAAAACTACGAATCTTAGGTGTTTAACTTCAGAGACTATACCTTTTCATCCTAATGTAGGTTAACATAAACCTTCCGTCATGTAATCGAATAAGATCGTTGAGACGATAGCACATACGGATTGCATTTAATAGTGTCGGAGCTCTCGCCCTCGCTGGGGGAGGCGCAATGTGAATATTCATACTGCTGAGATGTAACTCTGGGATGCACATAGCCTCCTATACCTTGCTCTTTTCTAGTGTTTTATACTGTCTTACTCTCTGGCAGGTTAAGCACATGGGGTCAAGAGGCCTTGTTTTCACAGCTTCGAACCTAAGCATCCATCGAACAAACAGCCTCGATCTACCACCATGACTCTTTTGGCGGAACGCACAGAAGATCGTTGGCCCTTCGGATCAGTAGCAACAATTCCTACTCTGTAGGCATCAATGTATCTGTAAAGGCTTAGATTTGCGAGAACCACCGATCTGTTTCTCATGGCCATAAATCTGCATCATCTGCAGAACTGCAGTGTATCTCACGCCACCAAGAAGCAAAGAGGCGTGTCGCTCTCATTGTTTTCGTGCTCACGAATCTGCCGACATACAGAAGTTTCAACTGCTGCACGACTAAGGAAATATAAGTTCTTACAACCGAACCAGTTGAATTATTAAAATAAAGCACAAAGAGAGAGAGAGGGAAAGATGAAAATCAACCAACAGCTAGCTGTGAAGCATCGATAATTTTTATTTATTTTTCATGATGTAGCTAACTACTTAGCTGCCACTTATCTTACCTCTGATGTTCACAAATTCTTCTGGGTCACTGTTTATTGGCTTCTGCTATCATCTAAGAATTATTAACTTTCCTGCAGCAGAGGAAGGAAATCAGCACTTACCGTTGCTCGAAAACTGCAGAAGAAAACAAGAAGCATAAAGAATCACACGTTTAACCTTGATGCTTCCACATCTAATTACAAGCTTTCTGTTGATATTTGTGACATATCATAGTAAATATAATCCTAGAGTTTTGTTAGAGGAATATTTTATATGCATTTATAATTTTAAATAAAAAATATACTTTTGTTGTAAAAATTCCTTAAGACATTGGCCGAAAAGGCTTGAGTAAAGCATCACTTAAAAATAATAAGTCGTTAGGTTTATTTTTATTTATAAGACAGCTGACAATTATCTTTTGGACAGCAGCTTTTCTCCTTCACGTTGATATTTCCCTATATGGCCTACGGAACGTTGTGATCAAGAGTCACCGTAATTAAACCCTATGCCACTTTCCCCTCCTTGGCCTTAATTCCTCCTCTCTCCTCGCTTCACGCATGTGCAGAGCAGCTATTTTTACAGTTTAGTATACCCATTACATAAATTCCCTAATATAATAGCAGCTCCAACATAACACATTGGCATATTTTATCTAGCTCGGCGCTCATCACGGCCTTATGGTTTTAATATTTTGTTGTAACACATACGAAATATAGTCATATTTAGTAGCTAAATTTCACCCTTTTGATTTTCCCTTGTCCTTATTGTTTGCTTATTTCTTAATATCATCTGATTCATTTACTCGTCAATACAGTGAAACAAACTGAGATTACATTAGTTTTTGCTTGAAACAGAAGCTAACAATTGCCCGAACGTTAATTTTCAGCCGTTATTGTCTTGTTTAAAATAAAAAGTTCCAATTTATGCATTACTTTGAAATGTAATTTCAAAATCCTCATCTCCACTAGTTCCATAACAAACTTTTGTGTCATTAGCAGGCTAAGGATCCGGGATATATTAAGAGTGAAGTGAAGTATACTGTGCATCGAGTAGAGTGGAGTGAGGTGGTACTGCTTCTCATTCCGATGTATGTGTCCTACTTCATTTTTGACCATCAGTAGACTGTTTACAGTAGCAAATATTGCAGCGCGTTGACGTCTTTGTTTAATCAACAGTACCTTTTTACGGAACTCTATAGTAAGGCTGCACATACATTGGTTGGTAACTTGTCCCAAATTCTTAGCCTAGTCATTAGAAGTGAAACACTTCATTAACAGGTTTAAAATTATGAGTAGTTTGTGGTGAATCCAACGTTTTGAATAATTTCCAAAATATTCGTAGAAAAAGTATTAACAATACTTTCACGTTATTTCCGCCACAAAAGGAAGCCGCCTCAAGTTTAATGTTCCCGAACATTACATTGTAGACAAGAAGGTGTTCTGGTATGTCACCGGAGCGAAACAAAACTTACCTAAACAATTAATAGGAGTCACCACAGCACACACGTGACTTGGGGTCATTTCACTGGCTCCATTTTCAGTAAAAGTGACTTTGTTGCCACAGAAAGCAAAAACAAGACATCGCTGGTTGGAAAGAGAAGGAAAACAAAACGTGATGACAGACACGCTTTGAATTCCCTGCATCCTCTTTCGCTTTCAGAGACGCCGCAAAAACTGAAACATCGTCTCTCTATGGCCAATCTTAAATTAACGTTAAGGTTTATACAAGTGACTATTAACAGGGCAAAAGAAAGTGGCGTCAGTCTCGTCCTTTTTTTTTCAAACAGGTGAAGCCAATTAGGTGGAAAAGAATCGGTGTCGAAGCGTAACAAATCAAAGTTGAGCAGTCGGACTGATGCGATCACGAGAAATAATAAAAAGAACAAGGAAGGCAAAAGGAAAGAAAACCAAAAAAGAAATAAAAAGAACATTTCAATGCTTTTTCTTTACTTATATTCATTTAAGGCTACACCCCTCTCTCGTGCCGGTGTTATGTCATGTCACGATTAGCATTCGTTATTCAAACAGTTCTGCAACGGCAATGGATTAGAGAGGTAGCACAATCCATTAAGAGTTTAAGTTATTAAAAGACAATGAATATGGTTTATCAAAAAGTATGCAGGTGCTTTTATTTTAACTGAATGACACATCAGTGAAAATATGAGATATTTTAAAAACTATGAACTTATCCATTAAAGCATAAAAATGCCTACATCTTAACCTGAGTAATTTGAAATCATTATATGAGGGTAGCATTGCTATGAATTAATTACCAATACACCATTGGAGGAAAACTTAAGGAGTGCAAGGTTTGTAAATATTAGTGAGCATGTAGTGGCACTAAATTCCCCAGATTATTATTTCCACTCCATCCCTACATTTGCGTATAGAGGGAGGTACAAAATTCAGAACCTAAGGAACGAAGTAACATTTAATTTCAAATTTTAGAAATATTTATCACACTCTGTTTAAACCATTTTTATTACTTCTTATTTTTATTTTTCCAGATGTAAACAGTTTACGCTTTAAAGCTGAAGGTAGCACTTGAGCATTATTTATGAAAGCATTTAAATAAAGATGCTACGATCGTATGAACGCCAGTACTGGAATTTTGTACCACAGAGACCGACTGACAAACGTCGCAGATCGGCACACTTGGAAGAAAATCGGTCATCTAGGCGAAATAACATTTGCCGCAACATTTTTGAGCCAATATTTTCGTCGTTTTAAGTTGTGCAATTATGACACAAAATATTACCAACATAAGCATTAAGTAGAAACAATTTGAGCACTTATATCACCAGCTTTACACAAAGATACAGATAAAATTAGCAGAGGGAAAACTAACAGAGCCGCTAGGAGTGAATATGGTATGTGGCCTATCCCCTCTGTTATTTAATACATTGTATTTAAGTAAAATTGTGGCTACAGTATAACTTAGAGGAGTAAAAATTGGAAGCAAAAATTAGCTAAGAAAACTCAGCCTTGACGGATTTTGAAGATGACATTCAAAGATCATTTACAACTTTAAACAGCACTTTGGAAGTACATAATATGGAAATATCTACTCAAAAAACAAAGTCACTGAGAATATAAAGAAAATAATGGATAATAATAAAAGATGCCATAAATAATAAAATAATAGGCCAGGCTCTCAAGTTTTCGTGTAGTTTTGGTATCAAGGAATAAATATAGATATGGAGAAAACATTTTGAAATATAATAAGTTAAATGGAATGATTAAAGGAGAGCTAAATAAAATGAACAGTGAAGCAAAACAAAGAATACACAGCGTTACTGCAAAACCAACTTTAAAATTTGGTAATGAAGGAAAAGAATTGTCGAGGAAGTTGGGGAATACCAGAATAAAAGGAGATGACATGTGAAAAGGATAGCACGACAGAAAAGGTTAAAGCAGACCGCGAGTAAGAGGAAGGATTATTTCTGAACTCGGATCGTACATTGGTTTTCCAGACCTTGATTAGGAGGAAGAAGACAAACTTACATAAAAATGTTAATTTCTTAAAACTTTGAGTTACTTGGAGCAACGTTTGGTTACACTTGGCAACATGTAGTCCCATCTGTGGACACTATGTAAAGTAAACCTCAGATTCGTTACACATTTACTAGAACTCGTGTCATGAAAAAGGCTATCTGTCCCCAGTGCATGTTCTTTATACTGTGGATCAAGTGTGAGAGATTGGTATTGACACAGGGGTCTGTTGACTGCCTTGGAGAAAAGAATTCTGATTGAAACTACGATGTCTCATCGTGCCTCACGACCTCTGCCGATGATAACCCTGCTAAGACCAAGAGCGGGGAGAAGTAGGAGAACATTTCTATTCTTATTTTATAACCCCTTTTCCAATTAAAAAGGTCAGATATCTTTCGCAGATGAAGGGTGCAGGGAATATAATTATTTGAAGCAAACACAATGCGGAAGAGTGGTTAGGATGTTATCTTTGCGTGCAGCCCACGAAGCAGGAAGATGATAGTTGGGGAACTGGACACGGAAAGATGTAGGTTCACCTCCCCTTTCAGTGTTTTGTTTGTCTGCAGAGATGGTAGATATGATTACTAGAGGGAAATGGACGCGCAAGAATGAGTTTCTGTGTTTACTTTTGTGGGAAAGCTCTGATTTGTGCCTCTCTTATACAGACAGAGAAAAGAAGACGTGCTAATGCCGTGTTTTGACGTAGTCAGTCTTTCTGATCTATCGTTAGGGCTGAGAGAAATCCTAGACGCTCTTACTTGCAATTGCATCATCGTCCATGAGATCAATAACTTAAGCAGTGATTCACGCCAGACCTTAGCAGTTCATGTTGGTACTATTTCTGCTTAGTGCACCGATGATGCAGTTATTCTGTCGCACAAGACATCCACTTTCATTTTGTGTTCTTCTTTAGCTCTTATTTTATAGAAGAGTTTGGATTGGACAGACGGAGAGCCTCCAGTAACTGGAACACAGAGCCGCACCTAGGTTATAGTGGGCCCTTTGTGCTTTCATTGTGACCCCTGGGAGGAAAGGATGAAGGGAACACCCGAAAAGGCGACCACATCCGGATGACTATGTGCGCTAGCAAGTGCAAGTTTTGGTCTCTTACAATTCCAACATGGCAATCCTAACGCCGGCTAGTCCTGTCGGAGCCACCCGCAAGCCGGGGGTCTCGGATACAGCCCCGCCAAACGCCAGGGAAAAACCTCTCCAAAGCGCAAATCCCATCGTCCTACCGCAACACACCAATCGCCGACGCCTGGTCCTACAACCCTGAAACAGATGAGGTGAAACGGATGAAATGAAATGATGGATAGAAAATTCGCCGTAGAAAGGGAACCACCCATTTTTATATACCTTCTTATATGTATACTTTCAATTTCCCGTTCACTGCGTTTTGTATTTCTGAATTTCTGATTTTTTTAATCCTCTTCTTGTTCTCATTTTTTTTCTCCTTCCTAGGGCTTCATATATCGCAAGATTTGTACATCTTGGACTGTCATATAAAATCAGACACCCTTAGAACAATCCGAAATAAATACGCGGAGAAATTAATCATCTATAATGTTGTATACATACTTTTGTACACAAACAAACAAAACCTTCACAGAATGTCTTAAGCGTTAGCATGCATTTCGGGTTACTCCGGAGTCAAAAATCGTATTTCTTAAACTATTTTAAAGTCTGTGTGTATTTGCGTAACCTGATAACTCAAGAACGACTGAACCGACTGCTTTGAAAGTTCATATAAAATACAATAATAATAATAATAATATTTAAGTCCGCTTAACAATCCTAGCAACTGCTGGGTGGCTACCATCTTCTTCTGAACTACTACTCCTCCTCCTCACTTCATGTTTAGGCAACATGCTGTTTCAGTTTCACAGCTGTGTCTAGTGTTTCCTGGTTGTCTTCGATCTCTTCTTCCTCTCTGCGTATAATTGAAACTGCTTTTGGAAATCGTTTAATTTCCATACTTAACAAATGTCCAGTATATTTTTATGTATTATAAATCTGCTATTATTTACTAACTCTTGCTCAGCTATTCTCTAATGTCGTCATTCTTCATTTCATCCAATTTTGTACATCTTCTCTCGCTGCTAAGAAATATAATATTTTTCGCTTAATTTTATTAGTTTGCTTCCCAGATACCCTATCAGTAAGTATCGGGTAAGCCATTAGCGTACACAATTTAACTTTCTCTTTTCTGAGTTTATTTTTAAGGATTCTGTGAGTAATCCCATGTATTTCTTGAAATTTGTTAAATTTTATCATGCTTAAAGGTTTTTTTTCTTTTTTTGGCGATATTTAAAATTATACATCTTTCGAGAATGTTATTCTCTGTTAAAAACTTTAATCTCATTGCATCGTAACCTCCAAGCGCTATTACTTTTGTTTCCTTAACTCAACGTTTAAAATTGTAGAATTTACATAAGTTATTGAACAGTTACTTGGATGATTTAGTGCTGGTTACACTAAAATTCTCTTTGAATATCGTTAACGTATACATTGAAAAGAGTGTGTCATAACTGCAACCATTATTAAAATTGAGAAATTATTTTGCTTCCAGTTTCTATAATTATCTTCTTCCTTTAACTGCTTCTTATTACCGAAACTAACTGTAATAGATAGTCTTCCTTTTCTAAAGTTTGTCATAGCTTAGATCTGTCTATTCTATCGAAAGCTTTAGAAAATATAGCCGGCTGGCTGGAGCTTCATATACCAAGAGCCAAACCCCACATGTATTTGATATGTGCAGATGACCCTTCGTGCTCAACGGGGCAATTCCAAGTAAACACAGATCAGTGGGGAACTGGTGCATTAGTGTTCTAAAAATCCACTACCACTAGCGCTACTTTACTACTACAGCAGCGGTTCTCAGAGCATTCATATGGATACACAGAGACGGTTTGAACATCCTATCAATCAACAGGGACAAAATTTCGAACACATCTATTCAATGAGCAAAGTCAGCATAACATTAACGTTAGATGACGATGATAACAGCAACAAAATTTGTCAATACAATAAAATGTTAATCGTAGTGAAACCGCGTGTTCCCATATTTGTTGCTTATAGTCCATAATGTCACACAAGAATTGCGTAAACACAATTAAAAAGTAGCTATAGGCGGATAGGTCAAATAAAGGCATTCCAATTAATTGTTAGTCTAAAAAGTGAATTTATTCCCTCGAAAACAGAGCCTTGTAACTGAATTGGAAAATATTCTAAGATTTTTACAGTCTAGTTTTGTCTACCATCACGGAATGTACTGTATTGCAAGCCTGGGAAGTGCCTCTCAATGAGCGCGAGGCGCTCATCGTGGTTGTTGATAAGCAAGAGGTGCGAGTATAACGAAGCTCGGCTGACCCCGTAGCTCAGTCGTTATAGAGCACCTGTCTGCTGTACCAGTGGTCCCGGTTCGATTCCCTCCTGGGGAGTGAGAATTTTTTTCTAGCCAAGATTAGTCCCTATCTTCCCCAGAATCTGGAAGTATGAATAAAGTATGTGTGTGAGATTTAATGATTTAAGTCCAAAGTTTACTGGAAACCCAAAGTCAAGCGAATATGAGTTAACACCATTGCCTACAAGCATTAATATGTTCCAAAGAAAGGTTGTTGATAATACCATTGTATTGAAAGGATATAAATGGAGCTTAAAAAAACAACGAAGATCGCTCATGCTAATTCGCCATTTCCTCATTGACCCGTGTTTACTTGGAATTACCTCGTCGAGTTAGGCAACCCTTTTAACGCACTTGAAATACGGCGCGGTTGGGCCACCTGGGATAACTGTTCTGTAATTCCAACCCACAGCAGCGGGTAAAGATATCCAACACTCAGCTAACTTTATCACCCCTTAAATAATAGGATTATGACACCTTAATATCATTCCTCCAAATGGGAGTTATAACGGTGATCCGAAGTAAAAATCGAAAGATCTCGCTTAAAATGGTATTGCACATTTTTTCTTTTCTATCTAAAACATTTCAGAGAATAAATATTTAAAGATGGCAACTTCTTTTTAATTTTCAGTTTATGTTTGATAATAATTTTAGATTTACTTCGGTGCTTTTTTAGCTAACTTGGGAAACAGTGTTTCTCAGAAAGTATGTGTAATTAGATAAATTGAAACAAAATCAAGCGGCTTCTTATTTTTTTTTCTTGTTTGCACGTTTTGGCGTGCAAAAATGGATTACAACTCAAAATATGATTGTTTTATATAATTCTAGCATTAATACAGCTTGTTATGACACTATAAATCGCGTACAATTTACCTAGTACTTGCATTGTGCTGCAAAAGGTTACCTAGAAACTAGCATTCTGTGAGTTCATCACCGTCTTTAGAACAATTTAATACAACTTACATGAAAGAAAAAGTAAATGTTTGCCCTGACAAGCACATAAAAATTCAAACATGAGAATCTAAAACCATTAGAACAATGAATAAGAATTTATTAATCACTCATATTAGAAGATTTTCCGCTGAGCTACACCTACCTACCCTATCTTATGTTATCTACCGATACGGAGGTGACTTGCCACCGATCCACAGGGGATATTGTACCTACGCCCCACGAGAGGGCGTCTCCGAAAGGAAGGATGAAGCGAGAGGAGATCCGGGAGCGGCCGGATCTAGGAGTGACGGTACAGCAATGACAGAGCCCCTAAGTTTTCAGAAGTAGACACCCCGGAAGACGGACAGGTAGATAGTGGACCCCGCCCATGAGGAGGTCCAACGCTCCTCAAGGGGGTTCGGATACACCAGCAGTCAGCCGAAAGCCGAGGGATGGAGAGGGTTTACATAAGCATCCTTTTCCCCTGCCACGCTGCACCGAAACACCATCGCCAACATGAAAGAGACCAACAGGATGAAGGATGAATGAAATGATTGGAACGAAATGGAGGACAGGAAATGTGGGGACTGAAAAAAAGCACTCCAGCTTTCGCCTCACGACCCGGGAAAACCCCCCCTGAATCAGAGTGGGAGGTCATCGGGGATCAAACCTGGGACCTCATAAATACAGGCCACAGCCGTTCCGCTCGGTTACCTACATTAACATTTGCAGTCTATATTTTATTTGCAATTGATTCTCTATATAACTTCTAGCAACTGTTTTTGACTTCCATCATTCTACCTTCTTAACTTCAGTAATATTTTTCAATTTATGTTATTGAAAGCATGTTTAATTTTTTTAGCTTACATCCCACTGAAATTGTTTGAATAAAATCAAAAAACTTACCAAAAGATGAAACAATGTCCTCTTTTAGTCACACCATGCACCTTTAGTTACACCTTTCGAATGGACACACAAGAGTGTCGAAAAAATAAACACGCTTGCAGTCTAAAGGTTAAATTACTTAACAGCAATAACCATAATCATAATAAAAAATAAGTGTTTAAATTAGTACGAACTGTGAAAGTTATTTCCACAAAATTATTTTCTTTCTCTCTATTTTATTTTACGTCGCTTTAACGCCCTGGTCATATCGTGACGGATCTGTTGGTGAATAACTCTTAGAACTATATGTGATGGACAGTTAGCCTCCTAGGTCTCATCCCTGTAACCACCCGCTCCGTCACGTGTCACAGATACCCTGTATAGCTATCGAATCTTCTGCTTTCATGCCATGCAGACGGCATTAGGGCACCATACAGTCCACAAAACTGTTTCATTCGTTGCAATAACATATTTCTCTTTTTTCCCATTACATAACTTTGCATACATTCATTAGTAAATTGCCAGACATTTCTAATTGAATGCTTCAGAAAAATCACAAAATAACAGTTTACAAACAATTGATAAGCATGTCCAATACTTATCTATGCTAGGTCATAACATTAAATCATAGCATTAAATTTAGCAAACTTATATAAAAGTTTTATAAATATTAACGCAATAATGACATGAAACTTGTATGTAAGTACGTAATCTCTTCATGCACCCTCATTCATTCGTGCCACAATTACTAAGATTAGACAATATATATAATACCTTTTATGAAAGTTAGTATAAAATTACGTATAAAATGCATTTTTAATAATATTTATCAAGATCCCAAAGAAAACAGTTACGTTATGTCGATCGTTGCAAAGGCAGAGGGAGAGTGAAAGTGAAAGGTCATCTTGCTTTAGGAAAACGTAAGTGCGCCTGCACTCTCTCCTTCAGGTGTAACTAGAATAATGCTCATATCTGAGTACATATGTTGCTCGCTCATTTAAGCAATTTTAGTATACATTGGGCGATTTGAAGTGTGGTGATATGAGAAACAACCCTTATAAGGCTAGTATAGTCTTCTTTGTATGCCATTTTCCCTTCAGGTCCCCTTATACTTCTTGCAGAGCTAGACCCTCTTTCTTGCTGTCCTCTACCCCTATGACGCCGTTGTCCCAGGAAACCAATTTCGCACCAGCCGTGTCCGGTCTCTTGAAGAAGTCGTGCCTTCTTCCTTCTCTCCTCCTGCCGCTGCTTTGCATGGCATGCGCGCCATTTGGGCGGCCTAACCTTCAAGGGGTTAACTATGCACAACAAAGGCAAAATAACAAGGAGACATGAGGCTAAGTGCGGAACACAGGTGTGGACTATGAATGTTTGTCTCGTAATGAATGGCTGTAATATGGGCTGCCTAATCTGCAAGGTGCAATACAGAACGTGATCATACCTCCTCACAGGACGTTTGGTCCTTCCAAGGATTAACTGCTGGCGTTCGCTGGGGTGCTTTCGTACTGA
Source organism: Deroplatys truncata (assembly GCA_030765065.1). NCBI lineage: Eukaryota > Metazoa > Arthropoda > Insecta > Mantodea > Mantidae > Deroplatys > Deroplatys truncata. The sequence goes on from CM060980.1 coordinate 101,882,943, forward strand.
AGGGGATATTGACGAAGAAGACGAAAGCAAATATCACACATGGTGAAGAAGCACTTTAAACATATTTTATATGTAAATGTTTCATCTAAGATTATAATTTTGTTTTAAAGTATTTAACATTTTTGGTAGCCTCAGTCCTCATTATGCATTTAACGTAATGAACATATTTTTAACTTTCTATGCACTTAACTAAGAAGGAAGAAGATGTAATACATTACATCCAAATTCGTAGTCAGGATTTTATGAGAATGTCACTTTAAGGTCTTCTGTACGAAAAATTTAATTTACTGACTTTTTTTGAACAGTGTAACTCAGATAACGGAAGGTGGCATAAACGTAAAATTTTATACTTATATTTTTAAGGATGTACGCAAAGAGTTTGAAGGAGATGACCATTTGCGTAAAAGTTTCATTTTTTTCTCTGTGAAATAACTTCAATGATTTTGATTAAAGATGCGTTTGAGATGCAGGTATGACAAAATATGCATCTGAAAGGATATTTAAATTTACTCTCAATATTTTACGTACGTAAATGGAAAACCAGAAGAGAAAGACAATGCCTTACTATACATAGTTAATATAAAAAAATTCAGCGACATTAACCATTGCAACAAATTAATTGCTATTGTTTATTTAAATTTTTCAATACTTAAATTGCAAAAGCTGCAAAAAATTATATGTCAAGTTGTTCTGTGGTCTTAAACATTAGAATTTCGTATTTAATTTGATAAACATATATAGGTATACTACATATAGTATACATATATGAGTATATACGAGGGGCGTCCAATAAGTAAGTTTTCCTATTTTATGAAAAAAACATTACACACAATTGATCATGTTGAATTAATTTTATTTATATTGTATAATCCTTCTGTTACTTTTCTGCATAGTCAACATGTTTTTCCAAGCATTTTTGTAGACGTGACACAAGTTTTTCCAAGCCGGTGTTGCACCAGATCGGGTTCTGTGCTCGCAAGCAGCTGTTCACTTCTGATTGAACTTTGTCACGGTGTTAAAGTGCTTACCTCCATGATGACCTTTGATTCTGGGGAACACGTAAAAATCACTTGGGAAAAGATCTGGTGAATATGGAGGATGCGAGAAAACTTCCCAGTGGAATCTTCTGAGCTCCACCTGGTCAAGTTTCAACTTAGAAGTTTTCTCGTATCCTCCGTATTCACCGGAGCTTGCCCCAAGTGATTTTCACATGTTCCTTCAACTCAAAGGTAAGCACTTTTAACACCGATGATGAAGTCAAATCAGCAAACAGCTGGTTGCGAACACAGGACCCGATCTGGTACAACACTGGCTTGGAAAAACTTGCGCCACGTCCCCAAAAATGCTTGGGAAAAGCACGTTGACTATGTAGAAAAGTAACAGAAGGATTGTGCAATATAAATAAAATTAATTCAACATGATCAATTGCGTGTAATGTTTTTTTATAAAACAGGAAAACTTACTTATTGGACGACCCTCGTATACATACACAAAATGCTTGTTTTAAACATATTTTGAAAACGTGTGGCATCTATCATTTGTACTCTGAATTCTAAATCACCATACAGGAAAAACCATAACACCTATACTCCCTAGAATAGAGAGATAAATTTTAGCTGATTTTATACTTTTATTTGTTTTTATCTTTTAGTTTTTCTCACAAAATGATGGCATTGTTAAATGTGATAGCTTCCATGTACGCAAGCTATGTGATTTGTTTCTGTGAAAATATACGCGAGTTTGCTTTCTCCATTTTTGCTTTGAACGACTGTTTCTGTGACTGACAGCTTCTCATATAATGAGCATCTAATGAGGATAACTAAATTAAATTTTAGGTTGATAAAAACAACGCCATAATGGCGTTGTGATTCTACTTTGGTGATAATAAGATTTTTTAAAAAACAGTTTTAGTCCCTATCTTCATTATTAAAGGGCTTTATTGTAGATCAGTGATCATGGCAGACCTACATATACCTAGGTAATACTGTAAAAGTTATCTGAATGGTATCTTAAGCCGTTTCGGAAATAATGGGCCATTAAGCTAACATATTTAGCATTTGCTGTAGGAATTTTGATTTCCCCTTAAAGCAGTATGCTTTTCAGTGTTTTAACCTTGCTTTTGCATCTCGTAACATTAAGACTAGCGTATGTTGACATTAAACAGCTTATTGTTGTCTCAGCCTCCTGTCTTCCTACTAAAAATGAGCAACCAAATAATTTATGCTGAATATCAATTAAAATTTTGGTTAACATGAAATGAATAGAAAAATAAACCTTTGTATAAAACGTTTGTAGAATAGCTATAAAAGTAGATACTGATAATTGATAGGGAAAGTAGTACAACGCTACAGATTATTTCTTCCTGCTGAAGGATATACTTTGTAGTTTAGGCATTTCTGAACTATCTGTCATTTCGTACTACAGGTTTCATTATACTTAACCTGTACTACAGAAAATATTAGTTTGTCTTTTTCAAAATTATGTGTAGTTGTGTTCTCTCACTCTTATGTTAGCTCAACAACATCTGAACATGGTTGAACATCCGATGTGTTACATTCACACAACTTTCTATACCTCTAATTATTCTTACGAAATCTTATTTTTCTATCTGCTTTGTGTTACTTGAGATAAACCCTTCAGAAATAGTTATATCATGCATTTCGTTATAGATACAAAGAGAACAGCGATAGTCAAATGTTTGAAAACAGGACACGATGTGCTGGCCTTAAAATTCCTTACTGCTGCCATGCAACCACGAGAAACAATTAATTGTCGGTAGGTATTTATAGAATAACAAAGTATTGAACAATGCAAATCATTAATAATTGATATCTCTAAAATGGATTATGGCACAAAAAAGTTATTTTAAATGAATTCACACTTTTTGTGTAGTATTTTTAGTCTAGTGCTCAACGTTTACAGTTATACAAGATTATACAAAATTCCTTCCGAATGAAGAAAACTTCTCAGGCTATTCTCAGAGAATTCAAGATACACGATTAAATTTTTATGTAAATGTCTTTAGTATATGGTATTTTAATCAAAATAGTTACAGACATTTTTTAGAAAATCAAAACGTCGAAAAGTGTTCCATGTTAAGGATAGTTTGGAGTAGGGGGATTTTCTTTAAATCTTTGTATCGCATCTTTGTATTTTTTGGTATTTATCCGACCTTTCGTTTTTGAGTTATTCTGTTCACAGTCATACAGAGGGACAGACACCCACATACGTACGCAGACCTTTTTCTAAACATGCTTTTCTTGGATTCAGGGGGCCTCATAACATGTATTTCCGCTATCTCGATATTGAATTTTGCAAATTTTGGAATGCAATACCTCTCTGCCTACTACGTAGTTGATAAAGGAAAGTAACAATGATTCGGGGAATGCAAACAGAACAAAATAACATTTTACAGAAATTACCAGCTGATAAATGTTTTCTCAGCATTATTATGTATTATATGTATCAACTCTTCCCATAAATGGCAGCTGTTGGGCTATTTGCTCTGGCTAGTACTTGCACCAGGCTTCCTCAAGGCAAGACAACGTATATAATATGACTTTGTTCTTTGTCCGATATTCATTAGAGCAATTAAAACTGACTTAGAGACGGACTAGTTAGGTAGCTTGCCTGCAGCAGACGTCTTCCACACAATTAATTGCTGCAGCTAACTACTACGATTTGCATCTTGATGTAAATGCAGCTCGCCTCTTGTTGTAGCGATTAGCAGACGTGTGGGAGGCGATGTTGCCGTCTCAGGTCACCGTGATCTGCCTTCTGATTCATTACAGAGGCACGAACGGAGGCTCTCGAACCCATAAGTGTTTAGTATCATGTCATGCCCTAGAGTGGCATGTACAGTGCGTCCGCTAATTCAACGCGAACCTTAAAATTATTATATCTGTTCAAGGAAACATAGTAAGGAAGTGAAATATACTTCAAGTCGCTTTCCCAATACAATTAAATCACGTTGTTTCTTTCAATACGTAAACTTCAACAAGAATAAACAGTATTTCGCGGACACTTTATAGAAAATTTAATTTGATGCCTCAAAATTATAATAATTTAATAAAATATAAATAGGGAAATTTTTGACAAAATCAAAACTAAAAGAATTCTTTCAGAAAAAAATACCTATATGAATTAACATACGAGTCCAGGACTTGCATCATTCAATATTATCATATAAACTTTTCTCGTACCAAAATTGTTATGCGTGTAAATATCTTGCATTGCACAGGCATAATGTTTTAAAGAATTCAATGATAATTATGATTTTAGTTCCAAAAGAGCAACCATTTGCACAGTTATAAAATACGGAAAATGCAGCGGTCTTAAACTCCATTTATCTAGAAACTAAGCCTCGATAAAACGGATCCAAATTAAAAAGCAGGTTTACAATTCCAAAGCATTATATGAAATAGTACTTAAAAATTAAATAATAAGTATTATTTACTCAAAAAGGTTTGGAATGCCTCATTATTCGTGGTAAATAACAAATAATTACTGAAGTTTTAAACAAAATTCATGTATTTTTATCATATGGTTTTGCACACTAAGAAAAAAAAAACACTTTTCAGCTCCTGAACTTATTCGAGCTTCATGTAAGAAGTGGCACTAAAGTTCGCGTTGTTAACTTCACTCTAGCCGAAAAGAGACTTGAGTCATCAGAACAGCACCAAAATTTTGGAAGAAAAAAGCCATAATGGAAATGATTTAAATTCTCCATGTTTACTATTTTGTGTGGTGTGCTATTTAATGTGGTATGTTTAATGTTTATCACAGGAAAGCTTTCTGTGTAAGAAAAATAAAACACTTTTCATCCTAGACCTTAAATATATATTCCAGTGTGTCATACATTGTCTAAAATTGTTACTGTTAATTGTTTTTAGTTCCATTTATACCCCGCGTTTAACTGCATTGGTCCTATTGGCGGCTTTTCCTTTGGAACTTATTGCCTATTGGCAATGGTGTAACTCTTGTTGGGTTTCTTGCTCTTTTTTTTAATTACTAGATCATATACACGTTCACACTTTCAGACTCTGGGGAGGATAAGGAATAATCTTGACTAGAGAAAAATTCCACCCCTAGCACAGCAGGCAGTTGCTCTACCGACTGAGCTACGGGGCCAGCATTGTTAATTTATCGGGAAGTCTGAAAAGTCTTATTATGTCTTCCTCATACGCATTGCGGTTTTCATTTATTTATTTATTTATTTATTGGTCTATTCTGATTCCAAATTCTTGCTATATCTCTCTTTTCTTGGCCTTCCTTTCTGTCTTTTTCCTAGGGACCAACTCAAGGTTGTTTGTGTATTCTGACCTTTGTGATGTTGTGCCTTATTTCGTTATTTTGTTTTCCATCCATTGCTGTATATTCAACTATTGCACCAAGGAACCTCATTTCTGCTGACTATATTTAGCTTTTTATTAGGATTTATGGTCCTATTTTCTGCACAAATCATGCGTTATTTTATATAGCTTTATTATTGATTGTTATCTGCTTTATAAATGTCGTTTAAGTATTCCTGTTATATAACTAAATTTATTTATTTTAATACTGATTTCTGTTGACATCTAATACCCACATCAGGATGTTTAATTGCATACATGCTCCATTGTCTTGTATTACGTACACTATATTCCTATGAGGAATATTTTCTCATAGACTATAGATGGTTGAAGCTTTTGTAAATTGCGGATATATCTCACAATAATGCTAAGTTAGCAAAATGTAGAAAATGAATTCAGTAAGTATAAAATTTCTGCGTAAACATCATAACACTATAAAATTCCTCAAGTATCACAGAGGCGGAAATAAGCTTCAAAACTCTGACAGAAAACAAACAGTTCTTTAGCCAAAAGGAAAGGAGGTGTGCACAATGATTTATTTAAAGGATTCGATACTGAAATTTTGACGAAATTTCATGAAAAACATTCTCAAGCGTTGTAAAACTAGAATTATATTGCGGTTTTATCTCTCTGGTCATATAAATGCAAAAAACGCGGCGTTTAAATGGACGTAAGTTTAAAAAGTGCCTGAAAAGTTATTACCTTATTTTCTCGTAATCTTGTTTTTTTAGGTTATTGCCACTTTAAAATGCTCCCTATGACACGGTTTGCTTCAGAGTTTCGGCATACGTTCTTTGAATGTTGTTGAAGAGATCTAAAGAGCACTTTTTCATACCAAGTATAGTTTTTGGTTTAGATTTTTAATATTTTAATTATTGATTTTTAGAAAATTAAAAGTGTTGTATATTACATAAAATTTTGTAAAAATATATTCGTGGAATAATATGAGGGGTTTAAGGTTTAAACTTTACAGATTTTCATAATGCATGATTTCACATCCGTTTTATTTTTTGAAAGTTATTTTCTTAGAATGGAAGTTGGAAAAACTAAACTTTATGCATGGATGTGGTGAACAAAACATTTATAAAAATTTAGTTAGAATGTTGAAATTTGTAAAGTTATCAGCACCAAGTACCTTTAAAACTGCCTCAATAAAAGCACGCTGATCAGGAGATTCGGAAACAACAACAATAAGCAAATTAATACTTTAAACCATCTATACGAGACAAAATTAACTTATTAAATTTAATAATTAGTACTCTTTTTTTCCAAATTATCATTCAATTGAATTATTTAAATTCTAAAAGAGTACCAGCGATAATTAAAGGAAACTGAAATCATTTAAAATAGGAGTCCTTCAGATGTATTACTTTAACTTAAACATTGCTGCATTTTGCTAAAACGAGGACGACCTATGAGAACAGGTCATATACCACTGGCAGATGTCCTCTTAGGAACAAAGCACTGGAATATAAGGGAGAGACGGTACACAAGTAACACTTTACATCTGCAGCGCTGGAAGCTAAGCAAACGAACTCCGTCTGCTTTAGACCAGGGTAGTTATGGCGATTTACTCCCGGAAAGTGTTCTATGTGTCAGAATTCTGAATGAAGCTCTAGCTTTGAGGTATAGTGTGTTAATCAGAAGCCTCCCCCCTTCCGCCCTCCGCTTGCAGTTTTGAGGACTTGGAAAATGAAAAGAAGAAGAGTTTTTGACTTTGCAGCTGTTTGAACAGACTTAATGACTTCTTTTCTAAAAGATATATTTCTCTCCGTATGTATTGCACTACCCTTTGTTCTTTCTTTCGTTTTTTCTGCACTCTGCTTCCCATTCATGGCGAGAGGGAAGCACATGCAATTCCTTGGCAAATAATTCATTCCGTTTACACACCGCAGCTCATTGTGAGCGAGCATTGCTTCAAAAGGGCTCTCTTCCCTTGCCTGCTTTTTGTGTGGAATGAATGCCTATACTTTTTATTTTCTGTACGTCTTCTTGTCCCATCTTGATAGCCTTCCTGCCCAGCTTTGAAGAATTTCTTTGTTATTAGCCATACTCCACCAAAGACTTTAAGTATACAGCGTTTTTGCTAATCGTCTAAACTGTAACAATAATGGATATTTGGTTCTTAGACTTAACCCAAGCAAAGCAATGGAATTCTATGTAAAATAAATGTTACGTTTTTATTACTGGTGTCAATTTAGCACCATTTCCTGCAATCAAATATATAATTTCTAAATGTTCCCATTTGTACAAGTTCAAACTCGTTTGATCAAATAAATTAACGCCCTAATGTGATGAAAAAAAAATATTTTGGTCGTAACCCCTCTCAGTGTTGGTTATTATATTACTGGTATTAATTTTTCAATGACTATTAGAAAACTTAAAATGTGACTTTTACTATAGGTATAGTACTATAGTTATAAGCATAGACCGGAACTTAGGCAGAATGCCTTTTTAAATGTGTCAAATTTATCTTCAATTTGAAAGTGAATTTGTACGTATTACATTTTGGTGATTGAAATGCCACAGTTTTATGTTGCCTTTTTCTGCCTTTTTAAATATGAAGGCCTAGTTTACGAAATAAATGCTTTTTGTTGTTTTTATTTTATTATTTATCTATTACTTATTAAACATTTCCTTCAGGTACATTTTACTTCAATATCCGTTAGTCCCTGACAATGAAAGTTAGTTCGCCGAATGTATATTATTGTCTGTAAGCTGTAGACAACGTAGGCGTTCTTCATTCGGTTCATTATTTTCTTTGCAACAATGAGTGCTGCCGCGCAAATAAATGTATACATAACAGAAAGCGTTTGTTACAGCTTGTGTTATTTTAAAGGTTAATAATGAGTGCGGGTCTAACTTTGTTTTTCTTTCAGTTTTCATTGCGACGTTGTTGTAGCTAACTGCAAGATGCCGAAATTCAGTGTTTATTTACGCAGTAAATTACAAAGTTACGTTAATACTTTTGGATCCGACGTATTTTGTACCGACGGTGAAGTACTCACTTGCAAAATATGCGAGCAGTCAGTGAACTACGAAAAGAAGTATTTTATATCATAGCATATCGGCACAATCAAACACAAAAATGCACTTTCCAAGGCTACTGGGAAGAAGATTTCTTTGCTTCCACAGTAATTGCGACATCGAGTCGAAAATCCCAGTTTGTATTCGACTTATGTAAAGCTTTCCTCAGCGCCGGACTCCCTTTGTGGAAATTACAGAATCCTACATTATCACAGTTTTTGGAGAAGTATACTAACCAAACTGTACCTAGCGAGTCAAGTTTGCGAAAATGTTACGATGACACAATGAAAATCATTAAAGATAAAATGAAAAATAAGAAGATCTGGATTTCTATCGACGAGTCAACTGATACCATGGGCCGTTTCATTCTCAATGTTGTTATTGGACCATTGGATCCTACAGAAGATGAATCAATGAAACCATTCCTGTTAACAACAGAGTGTAAGTTAACAATTCAACTATCGCGCAGTTATTCACCAGTTCATTAAAGTTGCTGCGGCCTGAAGAGATTCAATACAACAACGTCTTACCGCCAAGAAACTTCTCAAATCTTCGGAAGTGAAAAATGACTAACTTTACTGCGGCCGAGTTTGGGTTCCTGCCACAAGTAATCTGCCAGCTTCAAGAAAGAGGACAACCTTTAACGAATTCAGTAAAAATTGTGGATGATGCAGTGCAAAGACTGGATAGTGTACCAGGGAAATGGGTTTCATTAGTTAGCGAAAAGTGTAAAAAAGTGTTATCGAAAAATTTTGATTTGGATAAACTTGTAAACATTTCAAAAATTCTACAAGGTGACAATTCTTTTGCAGTTAAAACGGATGCTATGTTTTGGATTTGTCCCAATAACCTCTGTCGATGTTGAAGAGGTCATTTTCTCATATGAAAAATGTGTTATCTAACAAGAGGCTCAACATGACCCCAGAGAACTTAAAAAAGCATTTGGTTGTCATGTGCAACGAATAAGGCATTGCAATACACAGGTCTTTTTTAAAAAAATATTTCATTTTTGTGTCAATTACAACACTAGCATTTTGTTTAAAAATTTGAAGTTCTTTAAAATATGACGATCGAGTGTAATTTATTAAATAAATGGATGTTTCTAATTGCCTTTTATTGCCTCTTTTAGTATTTATAATGCCTTTTTTCCGCCTATTTTAGCTATTTATTATGCCTTTTTGCCTACCTATTTTAATGATTTGTAATGCCTAAACTTCCGGTCTCTGGTTATAAGGAATTTTTCTCCACTATTATTAAACCTTGAATTAAACCTTTCTCAAGCTTGAAATTAAAATCTAAACAATGTTCCAAAACCTATTATTACCTACATATTTTAAGCGCAAAAAAGGAGTAACAATTGTTCAGGTAATCTAATTATATGCTTAATCAATTTACTGTTTTACCTCCATCTATGATTTCTTTACCTTTATCTAATGTTTTCTTTTGTGTATTTTTCTAGTTCCTTTGGATTTATAACGACGCACCATTCACTTTGATTCAAATAATAGATTTTGTCAGTATAAAACAAAAAAATGCAAATTAGTTGCAATAGAATATATCAGATGAGTTCCATAGCTTTGTAGGATTTTATTTTAACTCATGCTGAGTTTTGAAGTCTGTAAAAATCGTAATTTCTTCTGAATAAAATGCAGTCAAACTGAAGAGCTGTAATCTTAAAATGGATAGATCCAGCTTTTATTTTATTTAGTTTTTATTCCCAAATTTCATTAACTGAATTGACTCATTGTAGTAAAAAAGTAATAAGCATTTTTCTCACAAAATATACATTTTCCAACACAGGAGTGGTAAATATTTTTAGTCCCTCACTTAGGCTCAATTCTTTTGAGTGCTTTACAAAATCCCCGACTGACTTATATTAGTTTTCTCATTTTTGTTGGTCTGATCTTTACAAAATAGCGTGAATTTTTCAAAATTGTCTTTCTATATTCCACAAAAAACGCGCACATAAGAACTATGAGATAAGCCTTAGGTACCATTTTAACAATAAAGCATAAAATAAGCATGAAGTATTTAATTTGATACATTAAAAAGAATTTTAATGCAAAATTCTTTTATTTTTAAACGTTTAATTATTTTTTAAACTTTTATAGGTGCATAATATACCATACCTTAAGAAGCTTTCCATTTAAGAGCTGAAAAGTATCACATTCTTTTTGAACAAATTTCTTCCAGAAAATATTTACAATGTTGTTGCCTTATTGCCAATTATAAATATTATATAGTCATTATGTAATTGCAATAAATATAGTAATTGATTTTGTATGATGGAATATTCGTATATAAAACTAGTATACGAAAGCAGTATGATTCAGTAATGAAATCGATATATTTAAAGTAGCTTAAGAATTATATATAAGGTGGCTAATTCAAATAAAATCTTATATAACATCCCATAAAAGCAACTACTCACTATAGACTTTTATACAAATTACATTCACTTTGTCTTTCATTCCTCATTCAATCGATTATATTTTACGTTTGTTTATTTTTCTGCGCTGTTTATGAAGAAACTGCAATTAATTCTAGCATTTTTAAGTGCAAAAGAACCAAAATGAAGGTATTTTACACAACTGAGCCCCAGATTTCAGCGTCCTGCTCCTCCGTCCTTAGAATTCAATTCTGAGATCCACAAATCCATATCCTATTTCCGTATCCATGAAAAAGAAGCGGCCAAGTTTGATAGAATCCTCCATGTCAAGCACTTTCTCTCTGTTTGTTCTTTGTTTCTTTTGTTTTTGTTCTCGGAATTTACTTTTCCAAAGCATGTGCTGTGCCTCACAAAGCCTCAAAGTTGCATTTTTTTGTATTCAAAAAGCCCTTAGGTGTCCGATCAGCTTTTCCCTTCTTCTGTCCATCTCCCCCTCCCTCTTTTTGTGCACTCGAGCGATTTCCCAACATCGAAATGTGTCAGAAAAGGTCAGGAGTTAAAGCTAAACATTTGCCTTGTCTTCCCATTCCGGAGCATAGTAAGATAGGCACGTTCAATGGCGGACAATCTAAATAAAAGCTTGGAACTTGCACATCTCGATGTGAGAAGGTTGGATGATTGAGAGGAAGCTGTTGGCAACTCAATCCTTGTATTGCAATTACACATTTTACTAAAAGTATGACCCTATGTTATTTGTTTACTTTCAGTGGCATTTGAATAAACACAGGGAATTAGTTACCATAAAACTGTGAAGTAGAACACTAAATAAGGAGGTATATCATAACAATTTGCATAAGGACGAGATTTTACGTGAATGGAAAATCAGAGTCACCAGTTTTAAAATAATTATTTTAATAATTTATTCGCTCTATTCGCCTCAGACGATCAGAGAATATAACAAAGAGCAGCCTTTTAAATTAAAAAACTAACGAAATATAACATTTTGAAGTATCCCCTAAACTTAAAGTACTAAGAGGTATGAAGTACAGAGGTAAAGCACTAATTTATAAATCCACTATTAAGTTGTTTAAATAAAAAACAGTGAAATAAAAAATTTAGAAATATATTCCCAAAAATTAAAGTAATACGGCGTATGAGGTACAATTAAAGGTAAAGCATTAGTTTATAAATGGGCCAATAAGTTTACATGATTATGAAAAAACATATTGGTAAACCGATATAACGGATTGCAAAAGATCTGCCGTTTTCATTTCGCGCTATTAGCCGTGCTTACTGTACAAGCATCATTTGGAAGGTGCTTACAAGATCCAATTTCAGTTATTCCAGAACTGACAGAATGGTTAATCACTTGTGACGAATAAGATGTGAAACAGCAGAAATGTTGCGGGGGTGGAATAGCTAGGTCAGGAAACGAAATCAGCCGGAAACACTATGATGTATCAGAAACAGGCTTACCATTAATGTCGCTAGTGTGCACTACCAGCTTGGTAACTAAATATGGGCGCGAGTGGTTTTGCCATGGCGCCAATGAGACAAAGAAGTACTGGCTTACCTGTGACTTACGGGACCACCCACATCTCTAAGGGAATTACACCTGAATGCTTTCCGTCAAGGGGAACATTATACCTCTTGCATGACCAAATTAGGATTGATAACTCCTTGAGGACTATATAGCCCTTTTTTGCTGGTTTTACGACAGCGACACTATGGACTTCCGCTGCGGTAATTTTCTAAGCCTTCTAAATGCTTTTCTTTTTATTGTTCATCGTTCTGCTCGTTAGAAACTTTACACACTGTAATCTTGAGTCATGCATATCATCTTTTAGCATAAATATTGCTTCTAATAATGAGAATTCTTTTTTGTTAGGTATTCGAGATACTGAATGAATTATGGCATTGTTTCTGAAATTATCCTGAAGTCTGGAAGCTACGTGTGTTTAAAAACCGACAGTATTAACACTGGGGAAAATAAAGGTGGAACATTACGTGTGGAGGAAACGGTTTTCGACATTAAGTACTGGGTACCTATGTGAGGCCAACATATACATGCTAGTTTTTGGCATATAGTAAGACCTCAGAGGTGAAATTTAGGCCAATATAATATAAAATTTAATAAGTGCATTATGTTTAACTACATCGCTGTAGTTTTGTTTGTCTATCTCTCAGTCCGTATGCATGTTACGAAACGATGCAGGTACGAAGTTATAGCGTAATAAATTAGTATAAGAATTTCAAATTTGTTATACAAGATTTTGAAGAATGTTTTACAATTTTCACAAGAAAATTAAATATTCAAGAGACCCTAAGCTCGAATCTTGGTTAGGGTAAGTTACCAGGATAAGGATATATCTGAGAAATATAACCTACCAGGCTAAAGAACGTTAAACTTAAGCAAAACATAAAAGCAAATAGTAAATAAACTTAAGATTTCATAAGGGTGTGAAGTAGGAATTAAAGGAATTGGTACGAGTGTAAGTTCTTTTAAGATGTGATAACACCTTATGGAGGTTCACCCGGATGCATGAAACAGATGAGAGAAGTTTCAGTGAATTGCCTCCGTAGCTCAGCGCAAGAAAATCGACATTTTTTAAAATAAAACGATGACACCTGAAATATATGATAATGTGTACATTCAAAATTTATTTATCGATATATTAAATTTCTCAGCAATCAAATTTTCCTTACACCTTAATTTTCTTCCGATTTATCACAAATATGTGCATACATTCTACAGACTAATGCATTTTATAATTTGCAGTATTTTTATTTAGTCATCTTCCTACACATCTGTAAGTTGCTATAGACAATTAAGTACTTAAAACGACATAAAACAAAAGAGAGGAAACAAGAAAAAATTAAGAGAATAGTGTATAAATCTAATAAAAGCAAAATAAGACATTTAATATTAAATTAAATAACAATAACAACTATAACAATTACAAATAACAAAAGCAAGAATGTGTTATTTTGGCCAGAAGAATGGTTCCCAAAAATAGAAATTGGATCCTTTTATATCGTGATAACAATGACTTTCAAAATATTCTCTTGAGTATTAAAGGGTTTAAAACTCGATGATTAAGTCGTCCCACTTCGATTGATTTAAGATGGCATTTATCTTTTAACAAATCTAATGTTGATTGGTAGACATTCCTCTTCACTTCTTCCACTTGGATCTACAATATATGCGTGAGACAAAGAAGACTTAAAGGCAATAATATCTGCGATTACTACCTTCACTTGAAAGTCCATGCAGTTCCTCCATACTTCAAGTCTGTTATGGAGCTTATGTCATAAACGCAATGAATACAATTAGTTTATTAATTAATTTCAAACCTTTGCATACTTCTACCTGTGAAATTACCGCTCTAATGCGGCTAACCCCCCCCCGCCCGGGAGGAAGGGATGAGGTGAAGGAACCACAGGAGGCTATCGGCCGTAGCAGACAGGCCACACAGATACGTCCCAATGTTGGAGCCGTTGAGAGAGAGAGAGAGAGAGAGAGAGAGAGAGAGAGCGATGAATAACCCACCAATCAAACGGCCCTCTGTGTTCACCGGGAATACTGTTTTCATTGAGCATGCTTTACACCATGAAACCTAGAAGCACACCTGAAAGTTGAGAAGGAAACAGAATGAAAGGGAAATTATTAAAAGAAAATCGTAGTATAAAATCAAAACCTGCAGTCCCTAGGGAAACCACGAAAATCCCATAGGCAATTGTAGGGGATCGAACCCGGGACCCTCCGAATGCGGGTCGCACGCTACCGCGGCGCCAACTCGCTCGGTGGAGCACTTAGGATGCAGTGCAAGTGACCGACTGGAATGCTATATTACCGTTTGTCCCGGACAGTATTGTTCCAGGTGAGTGAATATTTGATTCTCTCGACTAGAACGAAACAAGGGCTGTCTGATTCACTTTACGACACGGGAAAAGGAAAGCTCGATCTTCTATTGTCCTCTGAACGTGTCGCCATATAACACGTCAGGGCGCGTGCATGTTACGTAAAACCCCCAGGAAATATTTACATGCATTTATACGGAGATATACAGCCATTACTTCTGTTATTTTACTCCAGCCCTTGATTTACGCATCTCTATTGCAAAGCGTGCGTGCATTGTTAAATGAAAATTAAGGGTGAGAATACAAATTCCTCTATATGGTCCAGTAGTTAAAACTATGAGATACATGTTCATTTATCCCTAAAGAAACAAGTGATGCAAATCAAATGTTTAATATATAAACCCTATTATAAGGAATACATTTAGTTTCGTAAAATATTTTAATAACACAAATAATCTCAAACATGATTCCATATCAGTTTAAAACTCGACGTTATTGAGTAATTCTGAGTTACACTGTTGTGTATACTTAAATTCGTTATCTGAGCGCAGTGGCTCGGGAGAAATGATTATATTCCGACAAACCTTCCTGGGCCTAACATGGCTTTCCGTGGCTTCATTGGCAAATGCTGTTGGCACACACTTTTGCAACCCCTAATAAACCTAAGAAAAACAGCACAGTGGGGAACTCTAAGGCTGTTCAACGCCAACAAAACAAACTGTATAGCAGATCATCTTTTGACTAATTAACTACTTCGCATAAGTGAATTGGAACAAACGCATTAAGAGCTACCTTTATCGCCTTTGTTATGAGCCGCAAAAAATCGTTATTAATCGTAAAAAAATGAAAATTACAATTGGGAGCTTTTGGAAAGAATAATAAGTAAATGCTTGACTCTTAAAAGGGTTTACTTAATATTTTTTTTATATAAAACATAGAATGTAGAAAAAAATTTAACATTAAAGCTGTGTTTATTTTTTGTAAACCTTTAAACGCAATATTTTAATATATATATAAGTTTGTAAAAGGGCTTTTTTTATTCCAAAGAACTTGTGTAGTATCTATAATGTATATAACACGAGAGAGAGAGAGAGAGAGAGAGAGAGAGAGAGAAGTTTAGCTCATTTGTTTCAGAGATTGCGCTTAATGTATTTTATAATTTTTTATACGAGTTGTTTTCTGAACAAACGTCGAATCCAGAAAATAACAGCGTATGTTATAGTTTCCCATTCGTGTCCCTTAGTCACACACTCCCCCCCTTCTCAAACAACCCTCCCCAGGGGGTGTAGGGTGCCAGTTATGTGTCATGGATCCCTTATCAGTTTCACAGTTGTGAATTTTCCCGATAAAAACAGAGAAAAAGAATATTGGGGCCATTCAGGGTGGGAAAAGCTCTTAAAACTGAATATTATACACATCGCAATGATCCCCTATTGTTGGAAGGGAGACGTTCCATATGTTACGGAACACCGACGTCGATGATAACTTCAGTACATAAAAATAAATAGCCTTTTGCTAACACTGCTTGGAAATGATTGCCCGGTAGGTGAATTCAGTCAAAAGTCGACCCATTCTCAACACTGGATAGGGGGTGGAACTATCAAAGAAGGCACTCCCTCATATGTTCTTCTCTTCCCTTCGTTTTTTATTCCTCTATTTCATCGAGATATATCCGTTTTTGCTATAAAAGTCAGTCGATGTAACACGGACATTAAATTTCCCAACGGAAAGGAACTGTCCTACCATGACAAGAAGAGGCACGGGTGATCTGGTTTTCGATTTCGATTATGACTGACAAGATTCATCTCTTAGTTTCGCTCCAGGACACTGGGTTGTAAATGTATGACGGTTGTGGGTTCTAAAGATTTTAGTTACCAAATTCGTTTTCCATAAACTACGTTAAATGAAGCATTACCCTACACACACGTGCGCGCGCACACACAACACATACACAACTATAAACATACCGGTCAGCCACGATATGAATATGCTTGAAGGAGGGTGCCACTGTTTTAGTTGACAAGCAAAGTCATCAAGACTACGGATCAGAGGGTGAGTGAGGAGCAGGGCGATAGGGGAATGAGCAGCTGTGCAATGAAAGCAGTAGGTACTACAACTCTAGGCCTCAGCCTCACTAAAAGTGCAACTAGGAACTGCGGATGCCTTTTTTACCTGGCTGTCCTCCGATGCCCCGCCCACTTGTTCCACAACTGTTTAGTTCCCGCCGCACGCACTCATATCTTGGCCGACTAGTTTGTAAAAATTTTCTCTGTTTATATTACTGTAGATATCATGTATTTCCTGAGATTCTTTGATAATGCCATTTGCTTTGAGTCTGTTAGGACTGAATGTCAAAAGTTACCAATCACATTGGTTTTCTAGTTTTTATAAACTAATAATATAAAACATAATAATGGGTTAAGTATTAATTTAAATACTCAGAAATGTTATCGGAGAAAGAAGATATTCAAGCTAGATTTCCAAAACTTTAATCTTCCTCTTTATTCAGCAGGAATTTATTCTTATTCTTATTCCTTGTACCATTGCTCCCCTCTTTCTCATTGAGTTCGGGGATCTAAAGCCCTAAAATTGCCCTATAATTTCACTAAAGAATGAGAAGTCTCTTAAATCCTTGACGCAGCTGGGATTCAACCTTGGACAGCAGCGTGAGAGGATGTTATGACTTGTAGAATTTAAGGCCACACTGTCTCCATGGCGACCGGAAAACAGCATATTTGAATAAACAAGATGTTTTATTTACCTCAAAAGTAACCAAAAATTTTCTATATAGCTTATTAAATATTCATCCAAGGTTTATAAATAAAGATTGTTAGAAACGAGAAAACTTATGAGGAATTATTGTCTGTCATTTTTTCTCAAAAAACAATAAAAAGTTTCCAAAAATGTTCATGGTCTGCTTAATTATTTATATATATATTTTATACTTGCATCCAATTCCAATTTAAAATGATGGGTTGATTAGCTCTAGCCCATTACTCATCCAAAGGACCAGTTTCTGATATATACTGGTAGATGGCACGGAAGCAGTCTCTCTGTTTCCACTGACAATCATTAACCTCAAAACTAGCGGATAAAAAAGCGACATAATGGCGCTAATCCTATCTTAGTATTAGCTAGTTAAGATTTATACCACCAGATGCATCTTATTTTACTTATCCGTTTTCTCATTTGGTTTTCGAATCATTTTGAGATCACTTATTAGTAAAATATTATTTTTCTATAAGTTCCTTTAATGGTAAAAGAATTACATCACCTTCTTTCTGGCATATGTAAAGTATTCCTTATACATTTACATAATGGAGGTTGGAAGGAGCAAACATTATTATTTTAAGTGTTAAATGAACAAAACTTACACCATACAGCGTTTATTATGAGCTTTTATAATACCAAGTTGCTGTGCCGCCCAGTAGAAGTCTCATCACTTCTATACGTTGCAAGAACTGGATTCCACCCCGATGCATGCACAATGTTGCAAAAGGCATTTTTTATGTAACATATTGAAATTAATTCATTTTAACAATGATTTCTTAGTAAATAACAAGGGCAGGAAAAAGTAACACATAGAACAGCAGCGGTCGTTTAATTGTTTGGTATTTTTACATATGTACACACACACACACACACAAACAATATATATATATACATATATATACAGAATGTATATTTATTGGTGATATATATTTGGGGGACGTGTTCCCAACATCAAAACAGTAAAAAAAAGTTCATATGAACATGGGTCTGAACATCATTCATTTCAGAGATACAACACAAAATCGAAAGTTACAAAAATTGCTCGAAGTGGCTTCCTCTTGCTTCGATGCACGCAGTAAGCCTACGTTCCATGCTCTGGTGTACTCTGTTGGAAATTCCTGGTGTGTTTTGTATTTGGTCAAATCCAGTTTGGATACGTCCTCTCAAAATACCAACATCAGGTACAGGAGTCGCGTAAACCAAGGACTTTAAAGGTCCCCAGACGAAGAAATACATTGGATTCAAATCAAGTGATCGAGCAGGCCATGCAATGGGTCCCCCTCGACCAATCCATCTTTGCGGAAATCGATCATTCAAAAACTTACGAATTATCATACTGAAATGAGCTGGAGCACCATCGTGTAAAAAGTACATTCGTTGGATAATGTCCAGAGGCACATTATCACTTAAGTGATGCAACTCTAAGAAACTGGAGATAGGTCTGTCCATTCAGACGCAGAGGGAAGAAGTAGGGATCAATAAGGTGATCATGAATGATTCCACCCCAAATGTTGAGAGAGAACCTCTGTTGATGATTGTCCTGTCGTACTTCATTAGGATTTTCAAATGCCCAGTTATGAGTGTTATGAAAATTGAAGATGCCGTCGCGAGTAAAACCAGCCTCATCCGTGAATAACATACAGGCTAGGAAATTGATGAACACAGCGCACTGAAGTAACATGCGTTGACAGAAACGTCTCTTGGCTCAAGGTCCGCCTCATTTAATCCTTGCACACGTTGAAGGTGATACGGGTAAAGATTTTCATGCAGAATTCTTCAGATAATCATATGACTAACTCTTTCCCTTCAGCCATACGTCTTGTGCTTTGTGATGGGTCTGCATCCACAGCACGAACAACTCGTTTTTCAAGCTCAATGCCTCGTACCGCTCTTGGTCTCCCAACATCCCCTAGTACTCCTCTCAAATGCGCCATTCTCTCTCAAGCGTTGGTGGATTCGTGCAAATATTCTTGCACACGGTAACGACCTGTCAGGGCACCTTTCTACATAAAGTTCACCTGCTTATGCTGCATACATCTTCTTTGACCTATAACAACGAAACGGTTGATTTTCAGACCCATGTACACATGGACTTGTTTTACTGTCAGAAACACGTCCACCAAATATATGACACCAATATATATATATATATATATATATATATATGGATGTTCAAATTTTAATAATGACTATATGGATTTTCATGTGAGCGTTTTCTATTTTATCATAAAGAATTACCTCGTGAAAGGAGCAAACCCTTAGACCCTTCGTGGGGGTTCAGAAAGAGAATACCTATTTTAAAATGTTACTGCGATCGAAATTAGACAAGGCTACCAAAGAAGTAAGGCAACTTCAAATATCTTGTTATCCTAGTTACTGCAGTATAATATTCGTGCTGATGTGTTTCTCCATCTCTATTGTGCATAAATGTCATACAGGTTCCCCACTTGATTGGAGTTCCAGAGGAAAGTCTTTTCCCACCAAAGATGACTCCATGTTTATCAGACTCGTCCAGCCGTGCTCGTCATAAATACCATCATTTACCCCAGCAAGGAAATCCCCCCGAATGAAATTTTATTGCCCGAAAGAAAGATACTGTTTTTTCTCCGTATCAGCTATTCTTCCCATTTTTTCCGCCCTTCAGTTTTTGTCGCGCTCTCTATTTAATGCTGATATCACACGCCAGACGTGTCGCTGACTATTATCCTTGACTGGCAAGGGAATCACAGGACAGGGAGTTTTTTTATATCAATGTTCATGGTAGAGATCCAATCAGCAGGATTATTGTCCGAAATAGGGTCATGACATTCGTAATATTGTTTCAAATGGCCAGCAGTAAGTCAACTGAGAAAGAGATTTCTGCCCATCGATTCTAAAAAAAAAACATTTATAGCATAAAAACGGGTTTTAGTACCTATAAGTATAAATTTTATTCATTCCATTCTAGTTCTCATTTTCTATTAATGCTACTCGCAATCAGTTATAAATTTGCTGTCTATAATTTAAGTTTAATTAAACACTCCCTTGAAAAGAGGTAAGACGACAAGTGTTTCTGAAATAAAAATAAATTTGGTAATTTCACAATTGACAAAATCTAACCAACCAAGCACGATATTACATGCCTTTTGCAATATGACATATTGTCCTGGAAGGAGTTATTGTAGTCTTTCCTTCACCATGGTTCCTGTGCAAAACCTTACTCCACCGATAACTCTTTTGGGAGCCACATGTAAGATTACCGACCCCGGCCAATCAGGCGCAGTTGCACTTCTAAAACAATCCATCTCTTGATACCCACGGATTCACTTCTGGCAACAGTTCTAATGGTACAATATTTTGGTTATGTATAATTCTAAATTTTGTCTTTAAAAACAATGAAATCTAAAGGTATGATTCATTTATATGCAAAAAATAAGTAACCCTATTCTTTGCTTATTATACTTTAATTGTGTTCTTAGTTTTAAAAACGTACAACCTATCAAATAGCAATAACCTATAGTTCAAACTAACACCATCAGTTATTTCATGTCAAGTGGTCTATGCTAAAGGGACTAACGAAATGAAGCAGCAAAATAGAATATGTCAGAATTACGTTTATGCATAACACACCACATTTTTTACATTAATCGTCTCAATATCTTACTAAAGGAAATATTTTGTTAATGCAAGTTGTTGCCTGAGCGAGAAAACTCGTTCTTTAATGTAACCCCGAAACTGTAGACTAGTTGGATTGAAGTTTATAGATACTGAATGGAATGTGCCTGTTGAAGACATGCTTGCCTGAGTTTTACAAATGGAATAGGATCATTCTTTTAAATCCATAAATTTGCAAAATTTCTTAAATATTGGGAATTGTGACAGATGACACAAACAATGATTTGCATCTTAAAAATTCATTTTAGATATTATTTAAACTATGTTTTAATAAAAAATGATGAGCATACTATACGCCAAAGAAAAATGTAAAGTTAAACTTGCAATATAGTAATGTTGTTTATATTTCTTCTAACTAGAATATTATATTTATTACCCTTAAAATTTGAAGTGGCATCTTTCCATTTTTCTGTAATTGGAAACGAAAGCAGGCTGAAAACAGCAACTGTTTTATTTCGGAAGTCTTTTTTCGGTACTCTTGAACGATTCTTTTGCTCTATTCAGTCCCTATGACTTGCAGTCATAGTTTATTGAATGACTTGCTACTTTTCTATTGAATACGGCGACCTGTTTCTCTTCCCTACGACAGTAATGAAAAAAAGCAAAGCTTTCCTTACAAAAAATAAACGAAAGGAAAGGAAGGATGCAAGCAATTGGCAACGATATTGGAAGAGTTTGAGTAGGCATTCCTGCAAATTGAATTTATACAACGACAGAAAGGGAGAATGATAAATAAAGAATGTCTCCGCGTTTAAATTATTCAAAGAAAATTTCCCTTTAATTCTTTCTTGTAGGAATCGCGATTCATGATGTATAAGAATAGAAAATCTCCCCATACGTTTCCCCACTCCCTTTCTGCTGTTTTGCTTTCTCGGTTTTATTTTCCATTATCATTTTTTCTCTCTTTAAAGCGTTACTCTTACCTTTTATTCTTTCTTATAAATTCTTATGTCAATAAATGGCAGGAAAGGGGAGAAACTGTACATCTGATATGCAGCAGTTTTCCATTGTGACTTAGCGCTCTTGCTTTCATGTTTTCTACGGAAACGGTAATAAGCAGTTTCTTTTTTGCCCTCCCTTCTTTCTTCCGTGCTCTGCAAAGAGGAATATAAAAAAGAGTAAAGACCTCGAGTTCTTTATTCTATCTGAATCCCTTTGCAAGTTTTGAAGGAAAAGAAACTGGCCGTCTCTGAAGGGATTTAGAGAAAACGATACGTTTGATGTATTCACGTCGTTCTGCCTACCATAAAAAAGTAACTAGGATGTTTATTAAAACTTGGTTTTAGTGAAGATTTCTTTCAGATCATCGAGAAAACTCTGTTGAAAGTACTATCCTCTCTCTTTCCCTCTCCTTATCGCGTTTGCTTTAAAGTTCCAAGCATTTGAAAGTATATACGGAAAAACAACAAAAATAAACTATATTAATCATATAATATTCTTGACCATTCTAAAAAAGTAACTATTTCGTGTAGCTGAATTCATCTAATTAATAAAACAATTAATACTCTTCTCCTTTCCTGCCTTTCGCGTATAAGACCTGCTAAGTTTTTCTGCCATGCACACTTTTATTGTTGTCTGTTTTTCCCATAGGGGTACAATTAATGGCCATTTTTCGAATTACCGATTCCATCCTTCTCGATAAGTCCTTCTATGGGAGTTTGAATTGTTGTATTTTATCATTTATTAACATATGTAATTACTTTTTAAATATTTCCTTTGGTATTGTATCACTCTTTGTGCAATAATTAAAAGTTCTTAGAAATTTAATTCACATAGTTTAGATATGAGTATTTTTATAATTTGACTGGAACAGCTGTGATCCTATATAATTTAATTTTGGCTCCTTATAAATACGTTTCTATGTTGGATGAATAGTTACACACATAAAGTGATATTTATGTAGTTTGAAGTCTATATTTCTGTCGCATTTAAATAATTCAAAATAATTAAAATGTCATATTATTTTACTTTATTCATATTTTACGCTTGTCCACTTGTATATAATTACCCTACTAACCCTTTTAAATTATTTTATGAGCTCTATGTTAGGCTACACTGTCAGCATACAAAACTATACTAGAATATTAAGGCGGATATAAACATTAATATTGTCAAAGAACTATCTTTCCTATCCTGGAACTGTGTGATACACATTGGCATTAGTAAATAATCTTATTTCAAACTGTGTTCTGTATATGAACTGCGAATATAGACAAAAATGCATAACAGGCATAAATAATTTTTAAGACTCTTTTGTTAAGCTATGAAACGAACGAAAGCGCAGATTGATACGGTGCAGATTATGTAAAAGACGTTAGTGTTGTAATGCATTTAATATTTCCAGATTTCTAACATGCTGTGATTTTTTAATTATATACATTAGCATTTGATGTGCTAGCATGCAATATAGATAAATAATATTTCCGGCAGTAGCTCATGGGAATAAAATAGTCTTCGTTTCTCTCATTCTCTCGTTCTAGTATGCTCCTCTTTGTACCATACCAGGTGGCTCAATGGCGCCGGCTGGAAAGAAAATATAGACAGTCATTCAAACAGAAGACCACCTGAAGGGTTTCGTATGTTCAAAGAACTGCTGCTAATTAAGAGAAAACCAATAAAGGAAACGCATTACGTCTTTAAATTGGGCCGCTGCATAACATGTTCTCCACGGCGAAAATAAAATTCAATGTCTAGCGATCAGGTAGGGCACCCGGTATATTTTCTGGATCAAACACTATTCCTTCATTTTGTAGTGCTAAAACACCTAATAACGTTTTTTAAATCGTTTAAAGCTTATTATTCTTAGAGAGAAATAATCCGAAAAAAAAGGAATTGGAATAACAAATAGATACAAGGCCCATTTTTAAAATTCACTATGTAACGACACGAAAAAAGCATATAAAGGCTTAAAGCATACATTTTATTCTATATTACATGCTTCTAAGAGGAAAAATCGGCAATGAAGTTAAACATTTGAATAGATCTCTTTAACTTGTCCAAGCTTTGACAGTGAGCCGAAGAGAACTGAATTATGGAGCATTTTTTGTGGAAATTTCTTTATTTTATTATGTTTATATCTTCTTGTAACGCCCTTTTTAATTTTTCTCTGTGACATGTGAAACAGAAATGATTCAAGAAATAGTTAAAATGTTACTTTCATACGAAGAAATTTATTATCCTTATTCTTCTTTCTTTAACAGCTTTACCACTGCCCACTTATGTGCAATATTCTTTAATCGTTCTATGGCTAAGATCTGAACAAGAACTGATATTTATTCTTCAGTAAGCTATTTTTGTTAAACCGTTTAGAACGTACGATATTATTAATCGGAATACTAATGCTTAAACACTTGGAAAACTAATATTGACACATTTGATATAACTTTTATAGACTGTAAGCCTATGACATAGATTTGTACTGTTTTCTTTTTAAACATGGAACGATGCACTCAATAACTGAGAGCTTCAAAAACCAGTTTTATCATCTATCATACAGTTAACCCTTCATCATCTCCGTATCTTCAGTTCCTTTACCCTTCTTTTAATTTTTTTTTCTGTTTCATCATCCCTACAGGTGGTATATAGGTAACCGTCCCATCTTTTCTCCTAAACCTCTCATTTTCCATATTCTTTGCCCCAAACCATGTTTCCCCTTTCCGTTTTCTCATTCGGAATGTGTATATACACCAATTTTCTTTTATCACTGTTTAAAATCAAAGTTATCTTAGCTTATGGCTAGAAATGAAGTATCGAATAAACGCTCAGATCTTCACTTCATTTGTATTCATTTCGACTGTAAACCTCAGAGTTGGGATAGCCTTTGGACATCTTATTCTATTTCTTCATTGAAAAATTCATGTTTTTTGTGATATTTTCTTTCTTTCCCTCCCTGTCTCTCACCGCTTACCTAAGATGGTTAGGAAGTATTGTAGTCATATCTAGATTTTACTGGAAATATAATAAGGCCACCAGAATAAAAAAAAGTTTTAAAAAAGGCCCACCTTTGCATGTGCTGTTCAGCAGATAGTATAACTCAAAAACATGAAGTCAGATGCTGTAAACGTTCACGCAAATAAGCACACAGAGTAAAGATCGGCAAGAAATGCCACCCCCACCAGAAATAATTTTCTAAATGGAAAATGTTTATTTTCTTTATTTTTCCCAAAAATAATTCCCCTAATTCTAATTAGGAGTAATCAGCTTTTCGTAATTATTTGACATAATAAATGTACGTACGAGTACGCGCTAACTCACAAAAGAATCATTTTTTTTTTTACTTTTAATATATCTCGGTACTTATTTTTGAAATGCCTTCACAGGCAAAGCCGTATAGGTGATTGGTGTGATGGAATGCTCGCCGTTAAGGCACTCCATGATCACACCAATTGTATTGCATTAGGTAACTGTAATCAAACGTCTTTTATTTATTTTCTTTTAATAAATCAATACATGATTTTTAATAATTTGAAATGTATACATACCTAAAGTACGGGAAATATTAGAAAAGGAAGACTGGCTATCTTTATATTTAATAATAGGGACGTGATAAAGAATATAATTGTAGAAACTAGAATCAATAGATGTGACCACTTTAGACATGGGTGAAGTTTATCACCCACTCTTTTTAATATGTGCATTTAAGATTTTCTAAATAAGTGGAAAATATTAGCAGATCAAAGAATTAAGTTATCTGAGGTTGTACATGTGAGGGCTCTAGTATTTGGGGATGATTAAATACGAATAATAATTCAAGAAAAGAAATTGCAGTTATTAAAGTCGATGTACCTGTTAAATAACTTGTAAATACTACAATTTTAAAACTTCAGTAAAGAAAACATCATTGGATTTTAAAGGCAAAGACCTAATCAGATCAAAGATATAACAAGAGAATAACACCCCAGAGTAGGTAGCGGGCTTTAAATATTTTCGCAGAAAAATGAGATTTAAGAATGATAAGGATTTTTAACACAAAGGATTTTTAACAATTTTAAAAATAAAATTATGAAGAGACCACTCACATTATATAAGATAATAGTTTTACCTACATGCTTTAACGATTCAAAAGTAAACAATAATATTAAAGTGGAAGAAATGCAATTCTTAAGAGGGAAAGGATATTCAAGGAGGGATAAAATAAATAAGATATAAGAGGAGAGTTGAACGCAATATCAGTGATTAATAAAACAACAGATAATAGGCAATAGTAAACTGAACATTTGCTAAGAATGGAAAATATTACCTCCCCAAAATCAGTCCTAAATTATACGACGAGACAAGAAGAAATCGAGACAGACCCTGGAGATCCAGAAATCCTGGAGAAAGCTGAAAAGCTGGAACAAGTCTAGTCCGTGAATTGGAGGAAGAGGAGGAGAAGGAGGGAAGGAGGAGCAGAAGAAGAAGGCATGGAAATAAATGATGTACAGAAACAGGTCATATGACTGTTACGAATAAACATTTTCCGACGATGTTTGTTTTTCTATTTCTTCATTTATTGCCGCGTTTATAAGCTATAATTCTGTGCCTTATAAGCAAAGCTGCTATCGATTTATAGACCCTCAAATGTTTTTCAACCAGTTAAGTTCTTAAGGATTCAATAGTCTTGAAGCGAATTTTCTGCAAGAAGTTCATGTATGTATATGGAAGTTCTAAATCATTTTTGTAACGTGTGTGCCTTTAAGAAAGCTATTAAAAGGCGGTAGTTATAATAACTCCTGCCGAGCCGTCATTAAACCACTGAAAGGAGTATATACACAACGTTACACAAGAATAGACTAAGATGGAAAAAGAAAATCAGAGAAGAAAGTAGGAAAGGAATTCATAAGGGGAACGGGAAGGAAGGAATATGAAATGGAAGGGGTTAAAAAAAAGTCAAAGTAATATTACGAAATGATTGTGAAAGGCGGAGACTATGTGATGCTCACTTGTTTCATGTTGCCGAGGAGTGGCTTAAAACTCGGTTGTTGCAATCATTGTTCCCTACATCGACCAATCGCAGGTGAGTCTCGAGATAATGCTAGGCTAGAGGGTAATAAAAATGTTCCGTGAAGTATATACATGCATATACACCACCGTACAACCTGCTTATTATTCCTGGCGAGCCACGGAGGGGCAGGCGGGGCGCGGGGCAAGGCGCAACCAAGATGGAAGCTGCAAGGCGAAGGAAAGGGTTCGAATTGATGGATGTTCGATTCACATTCTGACTACTGATGAGAAGTGACCGAGCTTTGGAGAACATGAGGGGCGTAAGTTATCTGTCGCTTGTTTGTTTTAACTAGTGTATCAACAATAATTTAACTTGCGGCCAGGTTGTATCCAGCTCTTCCTCCAATTTCAAATGCTACCGATTTGCTCTGAAGTGGGTTGTTGCTTCACGTATGGAAAGCTAATTTGAAGTAGGTTGTATTATATTTCGAATGTTGGGGAGCCGAACTTGAAGTAGTTGCAACCGCACGTATGGTAAAATGTTTCCGGTAGCCTTCGCCCCAAGTTTAAAAATATTAACTTTGTAATTTGACTGTTTCTTTAAATATTATATATTTATGTGCCTTGCCTGCGTCAGTATTATTGTTAGAGACATGAATTTCTTTGCAGAGAGTGGTGCGGCTAAGAATGTAGACTTACACAGATTATAATTTTACTTCACTCCTTTTATTAATTCTTGACACGATTTAAATAACACTTCACTGATATATAGAGAGATGTGAGATTATTTATTAATTACTTGCACTTTTTAACACGTAATTATTTTTGTCTCGCACTTAATACGTATTAAACTTCTCGAGGACGCGTCTCACGTCCGGTTAGGAACGCTGTCTGCTAGCAACTGAACTGATTTCTACCGCCTAAATTTGTAAATTTCTGTATTTCAAGCCTCTGATTGACTATTCCTAATCCAATAGAATACTTTGATTTAACTTAAGCTTTTTTCTGGTTGTTGATTGGCTATTTATAAACTGTCTCCGAATTTACATTATTGTTGCTCCAATAATTACAAGTAGCATTATTAAACTTTCTAATTCATTATTGCCTCAAGGTTACCTCATTGTTAGCAACTATTGACCTATTATTATCACAGCTCCTATATTATTAAATTACGTAATACATTCACATAACATTATTGAACATGTACATAATAATATACACATTAATACAATGACTGATACATGCATTTTATATATTATTTATACACATATTGCTTTAAGGCGGGCTGTTATTGAATTTATATATTATATAATTAGACTGAAATCATTTAAGTGTTAAAAATACTGCCTCAGCTCCTGCAGGCTTGGTTATATCTCCATGGTATATTTATTTATCAGCCTTGGTGCTTATTGTGTTTTTGGCAACTCCTTTGCATTCATTCCTACTAAGCATTTGGATTAAGCAAATTCCTAATATAGTATTTTTTATTTATTACATTTAATGCTATCCCTTAGCTATTTTACTCCCATTATTCTCCTACACATTGAAATCTTAATGTACAGTTACATCAGTTTTATAAAATAATAATTGTAATAATTTGCATCAAAGCTTCTGTAGGTACTTAAGTGGCTTAAACTTTATGACATTGTTTGCTAAAGTTTTTAGCTAAAAGTTTTTTTCAAATGTTATAAGTGATTGAATACTAAATCAGATATTTCAATGCAGATTCATGTAAATACAGAGCATTCGTTGTTTAGAGGTTTACTCTTAAATTATAACAGCATATGTTAAAAGCACATGTTTGGGGTTCACGATCAATATTTATCAAATACCCAGCTCTGAATTTCGGACTAACTCTAAAGTTAAACTAATTGTGAATTTCAGCTTTACTCTACCAGTAAAATGTTTAAAATGAGTTTTGCAATTTCTCTTATTTTCATATAAAAAGTAGTACAATAACATTAATAATAAATACCTATCTTTCTCGAAGATTTTCAAGGATGTTTGACTAAGAATACTTGGAGCTACGCAAACTATATCTACAGTTGCATAGAATTTGAGTATTGAGAAAAGAGTTTTGCCTGTCGTGTCAGATATCAGGAACTCTCTTATAAAACTCTTTTAGCTTGCCATAGTTTAATACATTTACTTACATGCCATCAACTCTTATGTCAACATTAGTGGGGAAATAGAGAAGAGGTTCTTTTTGAGAGTAATCACACTAATTAAACATTAAATATATTATACGAATTCACCTTCATCAAGGCGAGCGAATGGCGAAAAAAAAATTGTCCAAAATATTTTTTCCCGACTGTTTAAAGGTTCTTTATTCACTACTAAAATGCGAAGGAGAGAGTGAAAAGTGGTCTGTTTTATTTTATTCCCCATTTTCTTACATTTCAACTCTCCAAAGTTTGGCACTGATTAAAGCATTGTAATGATAAAAGTGGCAAAGCAGTTTATTGTATATTTGGTATACATGTTCTTGTAAGCGTAATTGTTTTATTCATTCTTTTTAGATTTTTTAAGGCATCTATAGAAAATATTAAATGGATGAAACATTTTAGGTGTGCAAATAATGTAATAAACACGCTATTCTCTGAAATGAGTAAACAAGTCTTAAAATGTATCGGTGCATATTAACCAGTAGCAGTTCATTGTAATAGATTTTAAAACTTTTGGTTAATATATCGATGTTTGCATAACATTAAATTAATTAAAATAATAATAAATTAAAATAAAAATAGGAAATTCAAAAGTGGTATGTTTTGGAAAACGTGTAATATTTTAGAAATATTAGTGAAATAGATGTCTCACCATTTCCTGGACATAATGGGAATGGAAACTAATCATCTAGGCGTTATAGGTAAGGTAAAGGCATAATGTGTGTAATTTTCCCTGCATTCTTCCACGTTGATAACACTAAAGGATACACAAAGGTTGAAATAATTAAAAAGTAATGTGACCTATGCATATTCATACTTGAAAATCATCCCTCACATTCGTAAGCATACATAACTGAATTACAATTACGTTTTATTCTTTGAACAAAACTAGTAGGAAAACTTCGTTCATGCGAGAAACGTAAGAGAATTCATAATTGACGTGTTAACTATCTCATTTTACTGTTAAAGCATAACTTTGGTTCAATTCCAATATCAAGTGATCAACAAAGTCTGGTAAAGATAGTGAAGTTAAGGCCCTTTTTAATTTCTCTACCACGTACATAGTAGGTAGAGAAGGTATTGCATTTCACTAAAAAATTCGATACAGAGATTTCACCGGAAATACATGTTTTGAGGCACCTAAATCCCTCCCAAAAAAGTATTTTTAGAAAAAGTTCCATGTGTGCGTGTCTGTATGTGTGTGCATAACTCAAAAACGAAAAGTCGAATAAATACCACACTTGGTATTTAGGTCCAGTACCTTACAAGCATGCGACACGAAGATTTTCAAGAAAATTCTCCCATGCCCATTACTCTTTACATGGAACATTTTACGAACATTTTGATTTTTTAAAAAATGACTCACGATTTTGATTAAAATATCACATATTAAATATATTTACATTACAAACAAAATGTATATCTTGAATTTTCTAGGAATAGCGTGTGAAATCCTCTTCATTCGGAAGGATTTCTGGTAAACGTTAAGAGATAGACGAAAACGTACTATACAAAAAATGTAAATCTCTTTAAAACACAAAATTTACTTAAAATAATCTTTTTGTGGCATAAGTCGTTTTTCAGATATCGTTGTTAAGGGTTCGAATTGTTCAACAATTGTCATTCTTTAGTCTCATCGGTTTTCATCTGTTTCTCGCAATTGCATGGAAACAGTATGGAATTTTAAGGCCAGCATATAGCGTCCAGTTCTTAAACACTTGACTATCGCTGTTCTCATTGTACCTATAACGAAATGTGTATTTCATTTTTTGCAAAGGTTTATTTGCATAAAAACGTAGTAGATAGAAAAATAAGCTTTAGTAAGAATAGTTTGTATACCCTACTAAAGATAGTAGAAAAAGATATGTGAATGTATCATATCGGATTCTTTTTAGTTTATGTTGTAGCACTAAGTTAATCAATTAAGTTTATTGCTGAGTATTAATTCTAGGAACTAAGTTTATCCTATAAGACTTGGCCAATAACGTTACACACAAGCAAGAATTCATTTATGCTATTTTATCACGGTAATGAACCTTAGGATTAATTATCAACTGGCAGTAAATGCTCTAGGATCCATCTACTCTTGTTTTATATAACATCCCACCTAAGCGTGTTGTCATGCGCCGCTCTTTCACCAAAGGCTGAAGGTATTTAAATGTCGCACTACATCTGACGCACTGAAGCTCAACGGTAGCCGGCAATCGTAGGTAATCTTCTGACAAATTCAGATGCTGAGAAAAGAATTAATGCGATCTCTCCATGGCGGGCGGTCCCCCAGGCGACCGATACATGTCCAGAAGTTATGTTCGGTTATAAACAGCGTCTGTGAAGCTGGTGGACAGGTAAATTGCGGCCCGTGGACGACAGGTTGACTTGTCTCGGCTACTGGTGCCCCAGCAATGAGTTATGGCTTCTCACTTGGCCAAGGATGAGGGTAAAAGCGCTCCTTCACAAAGAAAAACCACTGTCGTGAATTAATGAAACTCCAGAAGCGCCCCCATTAAACTTAAACAATAGTAATATTTTGTGGCTCTGAAATTATACAAATGAAGCTTTTTAAATATGCTAACTATAGATGGTCTAATTTTAAAACCATTATACGTAGCCTTGGATACGAATAACATTATATGAGTACCCAAACATAAATTGATGCGATGAATGTGTGTCTTTTTCCGTATATAATTCTGTGATATTTCTCTTGCGTTTACATTTTTATAAAGCGGCTGCTGTCATATCTACTAATTACACGAAATTATTTCAATGATACCCTGCCTAAAGCTATTTTTACAATATGTAAAAATGCAATAGAATTTTTCTTAATGAACGATGATTTTTTTCCGTGTGGCTAAATGGCTATAAATCAGAATGCTCCTTTAAATAATAAAGTGTAACTGTGGAATAGCATGTCATGCTCAAATAAATGTATTAAATATTCTTTTACGCTATCTAAATGTATTGAAAGTTTACAGAAACTGAAATATACCTATTTTATATTCTATCAATGTATTAGAAAAATCAGGAATTCTTTAAACTAAGGCGTATTCTGAAATCATGAGGTAAAATGGGTATAGGCCCACTACATAGGATAAAGCAGTCGTTCATATGCCTTGCTGTATAAAAGCAATTATCTTTAAAATCACTAGACGGATGTTTTGCAGCTTTCATAACTATATAGAGCTCTGTAGAGGCGAGAAAATCAAGCATCGAAAACAAAAGACAAGTTGGTAAAATGAAAAAAGGTGAATACCTTCAGTAACTATGGGAGAGGGGGTGAATTTTCCTATAAGTGAAGTTCAGTAACCAAATTAGGTTAATACATATAGAAACACCTTATAAAATATTTTGACATTAATAGATTTTGTAACTTACAGTAATTTAGAACCTTTGAAAACTAGTTAAATTTTAAGTGCACTATCGGCGAAGCCAAGTATGGAAGCAGACTTTCTACATAAGTGTGTGTCATTAACACTTGTTTAATAA
This sequence comes from Deroplatys truncata, assembly GCA_030765065.1. Taxonomy (NCBI): domain Eukaryota; kingdom Metazoa; phylum Arthropoda; class Insecta; order Mantodea; family Mantidae; genus Deroplatys; species Deroplatys truncata. The sequence continues at coordinate 101,915,567 of CM060980.1, forward strand.
GAAGTACCATAATTCCTTGGTGGTTTAGTAAATAATAAATAGTTCAGTTATTTAAAGAAAATATACGACTTTTTCAAAGACTAATGCGAATATACGCACTAAAGCTTATTTTTCTATCTATTACATTTTAATCCAAATAAACCTTGCAGAAATAGCTATATTACTTATTTCGTTATTGATACAAGGGGAACAGCGATAGTCAAATATTTAAGAACTGGACGCTATACGCCAGCCTTAATATTCCATACTGTTTCCATGCAATTACGAGAAACAACTGAATGTTGAAGGTCTTTAACCCTTTCCAGCAAATGCTGCCATATGGCATCTAATTTATACATATGTTGTTGAAAGTTGCAAGGGTTAACTTTGAATAATTCTCTACCTTTATGATACAAACTTCTTTAAATTTAATGTTAGAATTTCCTTAAAAAAAGAAAATAAAGAACTTCTTTCACTTTTTTAACATAAACTCAAAGCATGTGTTCAGCTACAGTGCTAACGAGTCACATGTCAGTCGGCATTTGTTTTACGTGGGTCCACCAAATCTTTTACCACAGATTATACCGAAGCAAGGATTCGAAATCCTGGCTAGTGATTCCATTGCTGAGCTACAAAAAGTTATGTGTTTTAAAGAGAACTACATTTCTTGTGTAGTGCGTTTTCGTCTATTGCTTAATTTACAGGCTATACAAGATTATACAATATTCCTTCCGAATGAAGACGACTTCGTAGGTTATTCCCAGAAAATTCAAGGTATACATTTTATTTATCGTGTAAATATTTTAATATGTGGAATTTAATCAATATTTTTAGAAAATCAAAGGTTTCGATTTATCTTCCATGTAAAGGGTAGTTTGGGGTGGGGGATTTTCTTGAATATCTTTGTATCACATCTTGGGAAAATACAGATCTAAATACCTGTGGTATTTATCCGACTTTTCGTTTTTGAGTTATGCTGCTTAGATACACACACAGATACGGAGCTTTTTCTAAAAATGCTTTTCTGTATTCGGGGATTTTCAAAACGTGTGTTTCCTGTGAAGTATTGCCATCGAATTTTTGGTAGAATTCAATACCTTCTCTACTTACTATGTATGTACGTGGTGGAATAAGTAAAACTTGCACTGCAAGGAGCATTGTATGTGTCAGTATATTTCTAAAATTTTTTAAATAAAACAAAAATGAAACTCATTTAGAGATGGAGAACATAATAATGACCCACGGTGAGGTGTTTTAAATTGTCACGTGACAATTTGTTTGTTTGTTTACATTTTATCGTTTCTCACCGAATGTTTACCATGGAAATGAATATATGTCATATTGTTGAAATATGGGGGAAAGCACATATTCCTTTATTTATATCTCCATAACATTACAAGGTTGGGAAATGAATTTATGTTTGCAGGAAATAATCTTTTACCCCGAGCTACTATAAAACACATCACATTGTCAACTGTTAAAGTTTAGTTCACTATGTAAATTTTGAATAATTAAACTACTTAAACCTAAAACTAACCTAGCTTAATGATAACACATGGGATATGAAGATTTCGTTGCCTATGTAAATTGAGTTAATAATGGATGTAACTGAATAACAAGCTGACTAAAAGACCGTTGCTGTGATTTTAGGTGCAGCACAGCTAAAGAAAGTAAGTGCGAGTTCATAACCCTAAACTTTCTGTATAATTTGTAAAATCTACTTCCAGTAGAAAGTCCACAATCGTGCAAAAAATACCATTTGGAGATTATAAAAACTTTATGTGTGACTTTCTTGATTCACTATCGATTATTTTTATATCTCTTCTACGAACTATTCTTAAGAACTTGTTTCCATCAACTTTATGTTAATTGAGATAAATTGGCTTTGAAATTCCATATTTTTGCATGACATTGTGAGAAACCAATTAATAACGATTTAGCAGTTCAAAATGTAAAATATTGGAAATGCAAATAAGAGGAACAAATATCTCGGCATAAAAACTTTATTACACATAAATTTATGTGTTTACCTGATCTAAATTTTTTGTATATTAAGCTTTCTCTATCAGTTATAGTTTACTAGTAATAAAAATTTGCCCAACTTTCAGTTAGAATGAAAGGAATTTCGCAGGCTGTTCAGAGAAATTTCAAATACTTATACGTTTAATTAGCCATGCGAATGCCTACACATTACTATCTTTCCACGGCCATAGATTAATTTAACAACTTTACTGAACTTTCCTTACTTCAGGTCATGGCAAATGGGGGGGGGGGGCGTATACTTGCATAGCATACAAAACTACTGGATTGAACTCAAGAGGATAACCGGAATTATTATGGAGAAATACAAAAGAATTTCAATTTCGACAAATCACGCATTAAATCCTTTACAAGAACATCCTCCTCGCCCCAAGGCAGATGCCCGGAGCACTTTACCCTGTGAAAGTCACATCGCTAAGGAGGGCGAATCAAGCAGTCCCATGATATTTATAATTAATTATATTCACCACTACTTCCGATTAATGTCACTCCAAGTTACCTGACTATTCTGGATGATTCTAGATCAACCTAGAACAAATACAATGCTGCCAACATTAAGCTAATACTTCCGGGAGAGGTTCATCAATCCCTTCCGGGAGGATCAGCTACGGGCCTTCCAAACTCAGTCCACACGTGCTGAGCACAATAATATCAGTCTTTTTATGTTTCATTTTTGTAGCCCCCTTTAACTTTGATGGCCGTATTGGGACTTTGTTTTGAGAAACAGCTTGTTGACTGTAGTTGCGTAACTTTGACTTTTTAACTATTTGTTACTTGAAATACCCACATTCACTTCAACATGTACACTTCCAGACTCTGTGGTGGATAGGGAAAGATTGTAATTAAAGAAAATTCCCCCGCTCCAGCCGGGAATCGAACCTAGAACTTCCGCTCGAGAAGCCAGAACGCAATTATCAAAATTGTTATACACATCTTTAGAGAATAACTAGTAACGAAACTTGTTGCACGTAAAGGGCAACTTTGGGTTGAAGCTTTTTCTTGAAAGTATTCGTGTCACATCTTCGGAAGATGCTGGACTTAAATACTAAGAGGGGTATTTATTTAACATTTTGTTTTGGGGTTATGTTGCTCAAACACACACGTCTTTTTCTTAAATAATTTTTGTAGGGATCAAAGGGTCTGAAAACGTGTACTTCCGAAGAAATACTAATATTGAATTTTTGGGTGAAATACAATACTTCCTCTACTTAAAATGGTATCTGTTTATTTACAGTCATTAATGTCATAATGCGACTAACAATTTACAATTAATAAATGCAAATACATTGTTGGTTTACAGTACAAATAATTGACACAGTTCATAATAGTTTGTAGCAACAATTAGCACGTAAAGCATGCGCTTCGCAAACAGGCAACATGTGTTCAATTCTCGGCCCCCCTGTGGGTATCTGTCTCACATTCAAGAGGTCCCGAGGTCGAATCTCGTTGGGTGAATACGGTTTCTTTCGGGGTTTTCCCTTATCCTGAAAAGATGAATATCGGGTAACTTTAAGATCTATGGACTCTGGGCTCATTTGAGCATCATCTCACCCATTTCATTCATCGTTCGACATGACCTAACAGGTTAAAGGACGATAAATAAAAAAAAGTTTTTAAATGTTGTTACACAGTAGAAACGTAAGGTAAGCTGCAGTTAACAGTTTATTAAGAGTTTCAATTTACGACAAAAGCAATTCACATTAGCAGTACCAAATTAACAATTTTAGTTGCAATTTATGATACAATGATATATCCTCAAAGAACTCGCGTATTTTTGTTTGCTTGGGTGCTTTAGACAAATCTGGGGAAATGCGATGATTTTCTCTTTTCCCCATGCAAGCGGTGCATTCAATAATGATAGTTAAATTGTGAGAAGAGTATTACAGTTTGACTACAAATGGTTGCAGCTTTGCTGCGTCATAGAGAAAGTAAAAATATAGAGTGGTTTTATTACTGTAATATAATTTCACGCCATATATATTTTCAATTGACAGCTGCCTACACTTTCGTGTTTCATGGTTTATTTATGTTTACATGACTCAGTAGTACTGCAATTTATTCCTCTATTTTGAAGTACATAATTTTAGTGATGGTCCAGCAACATTTTTTCGCGGTTGTTGAAGCATTCACTTTCAGTAATTAACACCTCGGTTTCCCTGCAAGCCGACAATTGTAGCATTCCCTTCCTCGCCGAGGGGTGAGCGGGACTCCGCTACTTGTTGCCGTTTGAGATGTAGTGGTGCGTGAAATGACGGGACACATTGTCGACAATGCCAATCACTTGTTTGCGGATGGATATTCTGGCTGCCGACACACTCCTCACTGTGTGGTCTCGGAGAGTTGGCAGCGCCACTGTGAGGCAAATTTTCCGCCTGTCCGAATACTCAAATCGTTGCAACTCTGACCTCCCACATAGTTCTGCAATAAGAAAGATATGTCCCATTGTTTCGCAAGCAAACAGTGTTTGTTCCCTTTGCGTCTCAGTATTTTGTTTTGTTTTCGGACAGAAAAGAAAGAATCTAGACCAGTGGTAAAATCGATTATCGGAGTTTGAGCGGTCATTCCTCGGACTATTCAACTTCATCCTTCGCCCTCCTCTGCTATTTTGTGCCATAGCATAAACAAGCGATTTTCAGATTTAAGATACCAAAAGCTTCAGCGATGCAACTCTCAGGTCTGTTATACAATAACTAACCTTCTTTCGGCGAGATTATTTGCGCAAGATTGAACACAATCGATCTCAATACAAAGGAAAAAAGAGAAGAAAGAACAAAAGAAAGAATAGGATCTTGTTTGTTCTAAAGTGCACCAAAACATTCAACTCAGGGTAACAATTTCAAACTGTTCGACAACACTGCCCTTTTGATCAACATGTCTTAATAAAATAAAACAGGTAACCACATGGCACCCACTTTGAATAAAACGTGCCAAATTAGCTGATTATTCCATTAAAGACAGTGAAAATGTTTTTAAGAAATAATTGTTTTTGTCAGAGCCAGTGAAAAGTATATCTGAGAACAAATTTATTTGAATCAAAGTTCGGTAACTTTGCTGTCAAAATGTTCAGTTATATTACACACTGCTCTAAATATTTCATAAGTGCATTTGTGTATATTTGTCTTTTTTTCTAACCCTTGAATATAATACTAAATTAAAACATTTAACATTATATTGTTTATAATACTTATAAGAGGTTCTACAACACAATTTGCAAGCATACATTAATATCCCATGGCTATTAAGCAACTACAAATTTGTCGCGTCCTTAATAACTGTTTTAAAACAGTAATTAAAATGCTAGATTATTCGATTTTTCGGCATGTGTTCGGTTTATTTTAATAAACATAATATGTACTCTATTAATAAATACTCTAACTGGCGTATGTTTATTAAAAGAAGTTAGTTAAATGGTGGGTTATATTTGTTTTTCATAAAGGCTACCATATAAATGCTTTTTGAAACGTAAAATCATTTTCTTTCGGAGTCGTAGAGCAACAAAATGAGCAATTTGTGGTATTTAAATTTTAAAGGAAACTTATAGGTTGTGTTTGCATCTAAAAAAGGGTATATTTCTGCAATACTAGGCTATTATTATGTTTTGCAATTTGATACGTTTAAATATATATAAACGTGACGCAGCTGTTACAGGAACTGCACAGATTTATAAGCAAAGTTTTGTTTTCTTTTTCTTTCCTTCTTGAGTTAACAAATGGGCATACCTGAACACACCCTTGGTTATCTATCAGCTTGTTTCAAGGCGGCACTCTCGAAAAAGCATCACATATTGTTCGTTCTAATGTTTTATTAATAATTAGTGCTCCGCAGATTAGTTGGCAGTAGATATACTGCTATCAATAGAGATTACAACATTTCCCATGGACAGCCCAGATCGCCTTTTGTTCTTTTATTTTTTTTCCTTTGAGGTTGTTACAAGGCGTACGAGAGCTGGTCAAATGTCCGCGTCTATGAGCATACGTATATTGGATGGAACGGAACTAGACCCCCCGCTGATGTGAATCGTGTAGGGGGCTCCCTTTTCCAGCAGGGGGTTCCAGGAACATCGCACCGTTCTTTACTGCCTTCGGCACTCCACACTTCGGTCTCTTCAGGGAAAACAAAACTGATAAAAAAACGAAAAACAATGATAATACAATATAGCGTGTGGTGCTGGTTTGTAATCTCACATATGAAATTTGTTTCACTCAATATGCACTTATACCTACAAATATACACTTGCAGGACACACCTCTTATGGATATAATTTAGGTTCGAAAATGTGTTTCAATGCCCTGTGGAAAATTGCACATAAACACATTCGTTTCTCTGTGCTACAGAAAGATTAATAGTGTCATTATCATCAATATTTTGTAAGGAATATAATTACCTATTTTTGCCCTCAGAATAGTATTGTTATACTTTCACAATTGTTAAAAATTGAAACGGTGCCGTAAACAATATAAATTAGTTTAATACGTAAGGTAGAGCAAATATAATCTAGTGAAGCGATATTTAAATAAAACCTATTTTGACATTCCACCTAAGCGTAATATGGACGAATAGCGCTTAAGAGGACTTTTGAAAATGCTAAATTCCACATTTTCATTAATTTAACTGAAATTAATGTTATTGCCTTATCTCATGTACATGTTGCAGTTTGGTATGTTCTAAACTTCTCGAGGTATTCATCTGCAAAACACCTTCTGAAATATTTTGGAAAGAGTATACCACAACGACAATTTTGAAAACATAAATTATTGATAACTTAATAATCTTCTTCAAACTCACAATGATTTATTGTGTATTCCTTATAATTAACCAGAAAAAATGAAGTTATGTCACTCCATACTTAAACAAAAGGTGCAAATACATTTTCAAAAGTAAACTATAACAACATAACTGTTTCCTTATTGTTTTTTAAAGAACTTGGGCTGAAAATTTCAAACAAATTGAATGAAAATTACATCGCGTGGAACATTTACAAAGATGAAAAATGCTGAAATGTTAGACAAAAAAGCTGAATAGAGCTGTAAATTCCCTATCAATTTACCAGGATACTATTTAAATCACGTTGAAGGGCATTTAAATGTGAACGAGGTTCAAAATGCTAATAGATTATGAATCTAGAACATTTAAGTCTATTCTTCAACAGAAAAAGTAGAAAATTATGTTGTTAAAGTTACAGTAAAGCACTTCCTAATATGCGGGGTAATTATTTAATATAAACGAAGTGATATTATATAATAATTACTCTGCCTACGGCATTTGTTTCTGATTGCCGGAGATTCAAAATAAAATGACAGCTCTAAGATTTGTCTAAGTCTGATGCATTTAGTTTTTTTCAAAAATGAAGTCCCCTTCCTGAGAGTTTGTACTTTGATTCTGTTAGTGTAAAATTTTATTTCTGCTTCTGCGGTTATGTCTGTGGATTACGCATTGTTTCATAATTCATCAGTTGGTACTAGTTGTAGGTACTAATAATATGCTGCAATATGGTGACTTGTTCTTAAACAGAATTAAATAGAAATTATTTTTACCTTCTCTACTACGTATAGTAAGTAGGGGAAGTATTGCATTCCACCCAAAAATTCGATACCGAGATTTCACCGTAAATACATGTTTTGAGACCTCCTGAATCCAAAAAAAGCATTTTTGGAAACATGTCCGTGTGTGTGTCTGTGTGTGTGTGTGTGTGTATGTGTGTGAACAGCATAACTCAAAAACGAACAGTCGGATAAGCACCAAACTTGGTATTTAGGTTCAGTATCTTCCAGAGATGCGACACGAAGGTTTTCAAGAAAATCCCCCCACCCCTTTACATGGAAGATTTTTCGAAAATTTTAATTTTCTCAAAAATGGCTCTAACGATTTTGATGAAAATATCATATGATTAAGATAATGCCATGAGAAATGAAATGTATATCTCGAATTTTCTCGGAATGTCTCCAAAAGTATTCTTCATTGTGAACGACTTTTGCATAACTGGTAAACCATAAGAGATAGACAAAATGTTACTACACAAAAAATGTAGATCGCGTTAAAATACACAACTTATGTCATATGTCTTTTGTTGAGTGAACCGTTTTCGAGATATTGCTTGTTATTTCCTTAAATTTTCCAATACTTATACTTCTTCTCAAATTCGTTATTCATTTTTTTTATGTCCTGGACATGCAAAGAGAATGGAATGCGCCACATAGCAGCGTTAAAATATTTGACTATCGCTTAAAAGCTACCATATTCCCCTTGCACCTACAAGAAAATTACAAATAAGATTGACATCTCGATATCTCGATAACATGAAGCATATGGAGAATAAGCGTTTGTAAAATTAGATTGTACAATAGTAGAGAAAGTCATGTGAGTGTAACGCATCAGATTTTTTTTTATTTATCTTGAAATAGTAATTAAGAACTCGTAAAGTTACTTGATCATCTCCAAACCTCTGCTGATATTATTACCTATGATAAAAGCTTCGACTTGCATGTTTTACTATACCGCGTTGTTGCTTTTTCAGCACTTATGATGAAATGTAAAACTAAAAACATTTAAATTATCTAAGAAAGAACACAAATTCTGAAATCAGTTTTTCATGTATCCAAGTATAGATAATCACTGGGGAAATATTAGCACCTAATAGTGCCATTTCATTAACTTACATTGTTACAGCTAAAAGTCAAAGTCAGGTTCTGAAATATCAGATTAACTAAAACCTTAAATTATAGTTATACATGGTGAAAGAAAACTCATTCCAGATCATTAGCCAGTGCTGAAGTGTGTATAGATTCCTGCATATCAATAGTGGCACTCTGGTATTACCTTTGCGGCAGTTCATACTGTATGCAATTTTATTAACTAAACGGAAAGACAAGAATGTTCGGCAAAAACTTAATATAAATCAGATATTAGAAATCAGGTAGTAGTTTTCTATTAAAAACTCGAAAAAGCACATATAACGTTGCTTATTCCAAAATCATTCAACACTGTTATTTCTTATAAAAATTAAACTCACTCAAGTAGAAAAAATTAATATAAAGGTATTAAAATATTAAACTAGAGTAGCGCTTAAAGCAATTTCGTATCAGTCATTAAACAGGCATGGTCGCTTATCATATACAGAAGAGAAGCAAATTATTATTTGCAGTTTTATCATTTTTGGAATAAAAATAAACTTATGTTTTTATGGTATGCTTTTCCTCCAAATTTCATTATTTTTAGACGGAAATATATTAATCTTTCTTTATCTTTCGACCTCCTATTTTATTCCATATCCTTCTGAATGTAGCGTAATCAAATGTTGTACAATATTATTTATATAAGATGAAGATTTGAAACTCGTTTCTTCATTTAAAATGATCCTTTAAGACAGACAACTTTAAATTACATTACTTCAACATCCTTCATGCAATGAAACAATTGAAAATAAATGTAAAAATGTGTCCGAAAAGAAAATAATATTCATATAAAAATCTGCTGTTTGCATTTCTCACAAAATATGAACACTGTCATACATACGGTATTAACTATTTTTGCTGAGCTTTATCAGAAGTTGAGTATATCCCATGATGGTTTCTCAACCTCAGGACTTGGTTTGAACTCCAGTCTGTGTCGGGAGAATCTTTCTTTAATCTAAGTCATTCCCTACCAAAAGCTGAGTTTTATTTATGGACGCTCTTTAACTGCTGTGGTCCTCAGCATCCCATTCTATATTGGGCGTGAAAGACCGGTAATTTTGCTCAGAGGCCTCTTTATCAGAGCTGAGGTTCTTTTACGCGCCGTAAATCTAGATACGGGACCATCGGATTTACTTCCCTTCCTAAGGAAGCCATGCTAAGGATTTTTACGCCCGAAAAATCCATCGCCCTCCGCCGGGTTTGAACCTGCGACCTCGGGAACTGCTAGCATGGTAACCACTACACCACGGAGGACGATTCCCTACCCTCCGCAAGTGTGTGTGTGTGTTTCATAGTGAAATGAAGTACAAATTTGCCAAAACGTCAACACGAGTGAGCTAACATAAATATTTTTACTTTCTCTACCATATATAGGTACATAGTAGGCAGAGAAGGTATTGCATTCCTAAAAAAAAAATTCTATTCGGAGATTTCACTGGAAATACATATTTTGGGGCACCCCGAATAAAAAGGCATTTTTAGAAAAGGTCAGTGTCCATCAGCGCCAAACTTGGTATTTAGTTTCAATACTTTCTAGAGATGCGACACAAATGTTTTCAAGAAAATTACCACCACAAACTGCCATTTACAGGGAACATTTTTCGAATTTTTTTATTTTCTCAAAAATGGCTCTAACAATTGTGATTAAATCAGCGTATATTAATGACATATTTCATGGAAAATAAAATGTGTATCGTGAATTTTCTGGGAATAGCCTTTGAAGCCGTTTTCATTCGGAAGGAATTTTATATAATTTTGTGTAACCAGTAATCTTTAAGCGATAGACAAAAACCTACTACGCAAGAAATCTGGATATCTTTTAAACATACAATTTATTTTAAATATTTTTGTTGCATAAACCGTTTCCGAGATATCCGTTATTAACGCTTGGAATGGTTCCTTATAACATTCATTCTGTCAACATTTCGTGATTGTATGGAAACAGTATGGAATTTTAAGGCAGCGTATAGCGTACGGTTCTTAAACATTTGACTGTTGCTGTTCTCTTTGTACCCTAACGAATTGTGCAATATAGTTATTTTTACAATGGTTTATTTGGATTAAAATGAAGTACATAGAAAAATAAGCTTTAGTAAGAATAGTTTGTATACCCACTAATAAGCGATAGAGGGTAGTGAAAGTCATGTGAATGTAACGTATCAGATTCTTTTTAACGTCAAACCCAATAACATGAACATTGGTTATCGGAAGTCGACACAGCTTGCTGTTTAATGGCTTCATGCATAAATCTAACGTCAAAAGGAATATACATATATTCTAACATGTATCCCAGTATTAACATCTGTGACTTCATAGCTATTCTTTAAGCTATTCTAGAAAACAATGACGTTCACACACACACACCAGGCGCCCTTTCTTTTATTTTGTTGTTATCTTTTTCTGTTGTTCGCACGAGCAAATATTTACAGCCTCCTGAACGGACCCCACGCCGTAGGGGGGCCCCCTCACGCTTTCCCGACAAAGGGCCTGCGACCAAATTATTGGTTTCTGACCCCTCCACCGAACCTCTTCCTCTTTTCTATATAAAAAGAATAAAACAAGAAAGTGCAGGTAAATCGCGGCTCCGAAAAAGAGGAGATGGAATGGACAATTTCTTTTGTGTGCGCGCTTCACATACAAGTGGGCGTTGTATTGTTGGTGAAGGCTAATCAACGGCGTATTAATGATCCGACTCCCCGCCCGCTTCCAGATGAGTCTATTTCTTTCCGAAAGAAAAATACTCTTCCCAAATTAAAACCGGTCTTTTTCGCCCTTAATTTGTAGCGGCGAGCGATAAATGGGAGCGAGAACCAGATCATTTGTCGTAGTACGATTCTTAAAGTGTGAAATGGACAGCAGAAAGAAATGCTTTGTGTTTTTATTTTTTGCTATCCGCGGCAAGTATTACACCTTCCTCAGTTGCAGGATGTTTCATTGCGATTCTTTATACCTCAGAAAAACGCAAACTTTTCGCATACGGATTCGGTTCCTTTATTTAGACCCCAGGTCTGAAAGTAAGCTTGTTTGTTATAATTGTGGCCTTCTCTCTTATTCGTAAAATCTATGCTGTAATTATTGTGCATAAAATAACCATTAAATAAATAACAATTTTCAAAAAAATCTCCATTCCCTCACCTAAATTAAAAAAACCTTTGAGCATTTCTCCATCTTTGACTTCTTGAAAATGGGATAAATTTTTACATAGATTTTTGCACACATGCTCTTATTGTTACACATTTCTCAAAAACTTGTATAGACAGACCAGAAAACGACGGTTTCCTTAGGTATACTGAACAAAAATTTTTATGAAATATTTATTCATCTCACAATTATTCAACAAGCGTAAAATACGCTAGTGTGGGAAAAATAGTACGACGCATATATTTCCCTGCAATTTGTGTCTGTCTATTAATACTTTCCTTGTATTTCTTGAACATTTAATCTGGAAACTGAGGCACAAGCTTCAATTTTACGTTGTTTTAAGTTCCTTTTGGTTTTAGTTTTCCACAAGCCTGCGACAAAACTGTTTTTCGTATATCATTACAGAAGCTTCTGTAAAAGGATAGCTTATTTCTGATTATTGTACATATTATCAATTTTTTATTTATTAAAATGAAGATAATACGTAAACAATATAACAGGCTACATAATACATTACATCAATACATAAAATCATATTACTTACCAGACAAATAAAAATTTAAAAACCCATTAACATATTATTAATTCATATTTTCTATTTATTCTTGAATATATTATTTTCAAGAGCAATAAAGTGTTAAGGCAAGCGGTTATAGAGCTTAAACCCATATACATGAAGCTATGCAGTCTGAGATGAAGCATCTGTACCAAATTGTTCTATTTCTTGTTCTGTAAGAGTGTATAGCATTTCTTTCATCATATGAATTTAGATTATGGTATTCTCGAAAATGTATAAATCTGTGACAGTTATTATACAAGCATTATCTGTAAATATTTAAAAATTGTGACAATAAGCAATCAGTCCCGAATTTCTTATTATTCTTATGAATCTTTTCGGTAAAACTAAAACTTAAATCACAGGATATCAAATTGTGAAAGAAGGCAAAGTATTTGCAAGTGGCTGGTAACATAGGTATAAGAGTTCTTAATAATACACAATCCTACTGAGTCTAGTAACCAAATAAATTACATACCTGTCCCAATTAGTTTATGATCAAAGCAAACTCCTAAAACTTTATTATTATTATTATTATTATTATTATTATTATTATTATTATTATTATTATTATTATTATGCATGGTCGCTACCTAATGTATATTTCGAAAGTCACTTCAAAACTTAAACTGTTATAAAGTATTTTTGTTGGAGTACATAAACATTAAATTGCTTCACATAACTTTTGAGTATGTTGGAAAATTAAGAGAAACTCCGCCGTAGCACCTTATAATAACGATATCGTTCAAGAAATGGAAATATTAAAATACAATATATCCAAAACGTTGAGCAAGAGAACAGTGGTATGCTTGCTTGTTGTTTAGTGTTTCAAGTATTATGTAACTTAACAACACTTTAAACTATTAAGTGACTTTTGAAAGACTTGGACATCAGTAAATTTAATCTTTCTTCCATGTATGACTTGTTGAATATAAATCACTTCTGAAAGTTTGTGGGTTGTGGAGGCTGGAATATGCAGCGCTCCCTGCTATACCACTCAAGACAGTATATCATATTGGAGAGGTGTTTTTGGTTAACAATCGCTGTCATGAAGCCGTTATGAAACTACACCCACGGCTGTAGGATACGGGGCCCCACCTAATGTTAAATCTCTTGCTAATAGTCGGCTGTTTTGTTGCAGTGTTATTCCAGAAGCGCTTCAAGAAGGAGCGCAAAGCCCGCAGGCGACTCCAAGAACAGCTTGAGTTGGAAATGAAGCGACGTTCACAACTTGAGGAGGCGCTTAAAGCTAGCGGGGCGTCCGCCGATGCTCTACGCATGCTCAACGGTGAGTTCCGCTTTAATACACAATATTATAACTAATGCAATCATACCGAGCAGATATCACAAACTGTAACTTTTGTGTCTCGTATTTGGAATACCCGGTGTCGGACAGCATGATCAAAGGTCTTAACTTGCTTTTCCGATCGCATATGGTGTATCCGGGTTGGAATTTAGGAACTTTCCATCTTCCTAACCTTCATGTACTCTCAGATTCGTGTATGCAATATCTGTAACTTTTGTAAGATCATCTCTGACTTGACTTCTCCTGAGACTGCTTTGACCCTGGTCAGGGGACGCTTGTGCAGCCTTCCGACCTGCAGAGGGTGAAGGGCTCCTTGAGCTCCTTGGAAATGTTAGTGATCTCACATCACAGCGAATTACTCTTGTCTGCAAAGCCCCCTTGTGGCTCCTACCATTCCGCTCTCCCTTTCGAAAGTTAAGTTTCTACAAAAGCCTATGGCACAAGTGGGAAAATCCTCCTGCGCATCTTATCTACCTAATGAAATGATACGCGTGCACAATTAGCAAAACATTGCACAAAGAGCAAGGTTGATTTGTCAAGTCGGCAGTAACTTTTCCCCTTGATATTTATTTTACAGTTTTAGATTACTTGCTCACTTTCAGATTTGCTAAACCCGGTTTGCTATATGCTACAAATTTTTTAAAGCTTGAGAAAAACCTTGGATTAAATTGCAACTTTATCTTATTGTTTATACAAATCGTAAATATAAATCATTGCTATTAGGGCTCGTTCTACTGAGGTTTTAGCAAACAACCGCCTAAAAATCGAAATCAGTAGATTTGCTAAAAATATTCCTTGAACCCTTAGTAAGCTAGTCAGTTTTTTTTTAAATTTAATGTTTGCTGAAAAATACTGACCATTTAACACACAGGATAAGGCCATTTAGATGTTTCACATTCCACTTCCAAATATGGGGATGTTAATATATTCAAAATGTTCAATGTATGTTAATTACAGGGCAAATTCAGTTAAATCTTCCAGGTAACCTAACTAGGCAAGCTATACATTTACAGAGAGAAAATGTTACTTCTGTTTAGAAATTTAAATACTAATACTATTTTTTAAACCATAAAGGGTATAAATATCAAATACTCAATAGCACAGGATATATTCATATGCCTTATGAATTAGTTTTACGTGTTTCAAGATACAGATTTTCACATTTTTGTACGTTTTTTATACTGTAATATAAATAATGACACAAAATACATCTTGAATTTTAATTAAGAACTTATTACTCCAAAGTTGTGCGTTTTTATATCAAATGTTAACCGTTTGACTTAAAATGTGTTTGCAATATTTTTATGTGTTTGCTCTAAAAACACCAGGAAAAAGGAAAACTTGTTGACCTTCAGAATTCACACAACTTAAAGTCCAGGTAAAATTAAAGGTAAAATTAAATACATCTTTAAAGTAATTTTGAAAATTAAAAATAAAATCCTTGGACAATCTTCCTTCATTTTATGGATCTCTCGTCTTGAGAAGTGCTAAGAATGAGAACCATATTTTTCCCAAAGCTCTTTCCACAACAACTAATTAGAAAAGTTGACCGGATCTATATATGCTATCCAAACTGTTGAAATTCATGTTTCAGAACGACAGGTTCCGAGTCAGATCATTGGAGAAAGAAAACTATCTCCCTTCTTTAATGTAAATGTAAAGTGTTTAAATACAGTAAAATCGCCATCTTGGTAACCTGTACACCACAGTTGGTATGCTGAAAGAAAAACTGTCAAAGTTATTACTGAATAGAAATTCAATAATAATTGATGAATACAAATGATAACAGCCTCTTACGTACTTTCTCCTAATAGTCTGTGATGTAGTTTCATCTTTTAGCAGTTCTTTTATGAATCAAAAATATGTTATAATTGCAGTTAATCTGGTAAATTTCGTATTGTTTGCTTGAAATTTGTACCAGTTCTTTACGGCTGTTCTGTACGGCTATCAGTTCATAAATATCAGGGACAGTTTTACCGTATATTATGAATTATCGTTCGTTAAAAGGTTTCACATGATGTTGGTTAAAATAAAATGCTATCGAACTTTTTAAAACAGCAGGTTTAATGCTAAAATGCGCGAGTTCCATTTTGTTGTGCGTTAACAAATGAAGAATGAGCGGCTGGTTGACAAATGACTGCGTTAACAGAGAAATACGAGCATTTCATTCAGTTTACAGTGGCGATAATAATGGTAAATCTAAGCCACGGTAAACAGCAGTCTTAAAATAAAATCGGTTATTGAATTCATTACGCACACATTCCTCCGTTGTTTAAATAAAGCCAAGTCAGGCATTCAAAATGTTTCGAATCTACATTTACGTTTAAATCAAACAACAGTAAAGGTTTACGTTGTCGTGCATACACAAATACATTCAAATAATTAACACAAGCAATCTTTCGAAAGCAATTTTAGCATATTTTAACATTAGTTGTAATGTTTAACAAATGCCAAAACAAAAGCTTAGGAGTACAGTCTAACAAAATGAAACTCGCGATTTTGAAACATGAAACAAAGCGTTCTGAGAGATCAATGGTTTATTTTTCTAGTAATGCAGAACTGTAATACGAAATTAAGAGGAAAAAGTTAATTTAATCATAATGCAGCTCTTTGCTAGCGTCTCGACACGTCACAAAATATCAGGATATTCTGGAATTGCTTTACAGTTCACGAGGGCCTTATGCTTGGTTTATCATTGCATTTTATAAACTTAGAATAGTTTTCATATTTTAAATCGTTTTAATATTTTTATCAGGAAACCAACAAGGATGGCAATTTTATCATTGTGCTGAAGACATGTAATTAGCATGATACATTAGATAGTTCAATTTATCTGTAATTTGACACAAAAGTGCCAGAAGTTGGGGACTTATTCAAAATTGTAAAACACTTAACATCATATGAGAAGAACTTTGTAGATATTTAAGGAAAATAAATTGTAACGACGTTATAAATCTAACGTTGGAAGCATTTATATGTATTTTCAATTTTTGCAAGATCTTTAAATAATTAGTATTAATCAATTGTAATTAAGCTTCAGTATAAACATCATAATTCTTATGGCACCTGTTAATAATTAATCTTTTAAATACTGATACTTTTTTCTCAAAGAGCCAAATATTAAAAAATATATTAAATTAGTTTTGTGGTTTTTTAACACGTAATCGAGACTAAATTTTGTTCGTTTGCGCTTTAAAAATAAATGTATTATACGTAGTATTGTTGTTAGTTACATTTACGGTTCGAAATAAATAGTTTATTTTGTACAAAACAGTGAACCATGTTAACAAATGCATTATTATGCCTAGAACGTCGAAGAAATCCAGGAATTAGAAGTATACAAATGAAACTCATTTATCGATGAAATATAACATTGGACTAGCAATAAGGTACATATATCACTTAAGTCTAAACAAAGGTGCCTGTTCTGTTTTAGAGGCTACATTTATCTGTCAATTGTACTCGGGGGTAGTGAAGATACTTTTAAAGAAAATAAAAGAGGAAATAATTTTGTAACTATATTTAAAAAATGAGGGTATCTTGCATAAATAATACAGAAAAATGAAGAAAATAAATGTAATTTTAAAGTTTCGAAGACATTAGGTATAGTTTATTTAAGCAGCCTATTAGAAAACTAGCCAATTATGTTAACATACTACAGATTACATTATAAGTGTTTCTTTCAGTTTTTAAGATGATATCTGTGCCTAAATTAGTTAATACATACACTTTCATAAGTTTTGAAGGCATCATTGTTTACTGCAGGTGCTATTAGAAAACTAGGGAATAATGTTAACGAATTATATATTAGAATGTATTTTATTACCATTGTTTCTTTAAAATTTTAAGTTAATGTTTATGCCCAAATAAGTAGAGAGTAAAAGAAAGTGTAATACGATAGCTTTAAATCTTGCCTGTCGTAAGATACACAATAATTGTTGTAAGAGTTTAAAGTATGAAATAAATATATTTTAATAAAAACCCTTTTGGTATACATCTTATTTCAAATGCAAGTTTGACATCCGGAGACACGCTTGTACACCACAAATAGTGAACACATTCCCAATTTTCCGAGGGCTATCTTGGAAATGTTAGATTTCAAGCGCATCCAAACAAGTGAGGCTGAAGTATCGTTAGCAGATCGGGGGCTTTATCAGCTGATGGGATCTTCCTCTTGGTTTTTGTTGCCCAAACTTCTCATGAACCACCAAGTGAATTCAAGGAAACCAGTTATTAAGGCGGTCTTGAAACTAAAGTTTCTGGAAAGCAGTACTGGTTCAGGATGAACGGGTAATGTTATTCAGTTGCCCAGAGGCCGAAATGGGGTGCAGACAAAGGAGAATGTGAAGCACTACCTCCCCATTTAAAACATCACTCTAAACTGTAACATGACTAGAAAACTTTTCACTATCTTTTGCAACAGCATTTACTTTTTCAGAAATACAGTGGTGCTTGTTAAAATTCGGTGAAGATAAAAGATAATCAAGCAGTTGTAAGGGAGTTATTACTGGAAAACAAACTTTTTCTAAGAAAAGGGCAAGATTTACTTTGATTTTTATAAGATAAGTAATGAGGGATTGTACTAACCTAGATAGTTGCATAACGGTTACATTGTAGTTGATTTTATCTCATATCGTAAAACTTGTTCTAAGCAGAAAGTCTATACCTAGGTGTCAAGATCAATTCAAAAAGTTCGCTTGGTTCGCTTACTTATTACTGCAAAGGTTCTTCTCTTAGATACGAGCTTTTATCAAATGATTGGGAGTGAAAAAGTTGAATGAACTGCAAGTATGTTAATTCAAAAGGATAATCTGCCTATTGTAGAACGAACTGTACATTCCAAAATAATAATAATAATAATACAGCCGCCGTTTATTTCGTCCTGAAACGCTACTTACATATTTTGTTCATAGTCTATACACTTGTTGTAAACCACTATATATTTTTTATTACCCATAAGCTGGCTCACGTGGTGAGGCTTGCATTCAGAAGGTTCCGGGTTTATATCCCTTATGGCAATCTAACCTGAACTGTCTGTCGGTGTTGGAAGATTTGCACGGCCGCAGGCTAGAACGAAATAACTGACTTGTTGAATAACATGTTAATAACTTTCTACTAAAGATAAAGTTTACACCCGTACTTTTAATTTTGGTATTGATTTAGATAACAGAATGTCAGCTTAGAACATGTTCACTCACTTTGTTTTGCTTTCTATTCTCTAAAACGGATAAAGTATTTCATTACCCTTTCGCTATAACTGCCCATTTATTTTCCTGACATTTCTTATCTTTATTTCAATTTCTCCTTCACCGTTATATCCTTATCCATTTAGAGAGCGCTAATTTCTTGATGGTTCCTCACCAGAGCCAAGGTTTGGTTGGGGGTTCTATGATTGAAGTCTCCAAAAAGTAGTATAATTCGAAAAAAACATAATAATTTAAAATTACTTGACAATATATTTGCTTTAGAACTATGCACAATATATAAATAATATGCTCTTAGCTTTATTTCTTTAGTGTTTCCTGTTAAATAACATCTCCAAAGTTGCGAATATTTTAAAACTATAGGGCATGGTGGCTACTGCGTATTATTTTAACGCACGTAAATTCTGTATAGATTAGTAAGAACATTTCTTCTTTTCCTTCTCTTTATGTCGGCAGGGGTTAGGTTATGAGAACCTGACCTATTTTTACACACTTTATTTTACATTTCCCGATATCTCTTTCGTTTGAATATTGAGAGATTGAAAAAAAATTGAAATTGAAGTATTTTTGGATGAAATGTTTAAAATATTTTAAGGTATATGTATGTGTATGATTGTTTATGAAGTTAAAAATATAAACTTTAACTGATAATAAATATAAAAATATAAAATCAATAAATATAAACACGAGGGGAGTTTTTTGGATAACAATTTGACACTTGAAAATACTGCATTGTTGGGGACTAGCTGTTCGGTACGCAATCGCAACAGAAGGCAGCAGCAGCGCTCAACAAAGAAGGAGAGAAAGGGGAAGTGAGCGGGCCAGACTTGTGTTTGTTGTGACCAGTTGGTTGTTGTGCAGATGTATAAAAGAGCCTAAATTTAGATTAATAAATACTACCAGGGAGATGCTGCCCAGCGCACAACAGCAGTCGTGCTGAAAATAATTTAAGGTATTAATTCAATTAGGTGTTTTGTCTTTTTAGCGGTTACTATCTGAAGGGTAGCAAGGTTGGATACGGAAGGAGTATTTTACTCACGATGATCACCATAGTGTGGGGCTAAGGACTACGGATTCTGATTCCCATTTTTTACATAAATGGATGCATTAGTTACCTTCAATACATATCTGACATCGGTTTGTCCAGGAACTTTACAGCTTCCCTCTTCTGTCAAAAATTGGCCTTTATTTATGGACGCACTTTAACTACTATAGTTTTTAGTGTCCCGTTCTATATTGGGCATGAAAGCTCGGAAATTTTGCCCAGAGGCCTCTTTATTAGACTTTAAGTTCTTTTACGTGCCGTAAATCTACGACGTGGGACTACCGGCTTTACTTCCTTTCCGAAGGAAGCTATGCAAAATATTGTTACAACCGAAAAGAAATCACCCTCCGCCGGGTTTGAACCCCTTGGGGACTAGAGGCTAGTTCCTCTAGACCACGCACCAGACCCTCTGACGTCAGATTTTCATTATTCACCTCTGAAGTTTTAGTGAAGCCGTGTTGAACATCCCTATTCTATATTCTTTTTCTTCTTCGAGACATTTTGTTAAGATAATTTTACAATTTTTACCGACTTATTAGCGCAATACATGCCCTAAAGGACAGATATTCATGCAAAGCTACAGTTCAGGAAATGAAACAACTATTATATATTAAGAGCATAGGGAAACAAATCACAATCACTTGAATACCTTCCCTTTTAGGTATTAAAGGCAACGAAGCATCAGAGAAGACACCAAACATTCTCTAGAATGACCTTAGCATACTTATAACTTTCCAGAAAGTCCTATCTTACATGATAAAAATCTGATGTGTTACGCTCACATGACTTTCTCTACTCTTTTACAAACTATTTTTACAAACGCTTATTCTGCATATGCTTCATGTTAATCGAGATATCGAGATGTTAATCTTATTGCTAATTTTCTTGTAGATACAAGAGGAATTGGTAGGCTTTAAGCGTTAGCCAAATATTTTTAGAGCTGGTTGCTATGTGGAGTATTCCATTCTCTTTGCATTACCAGGAGAAAAAATGAGTAACGAATTCCCATTTGAGAAAAAGTATAAGTATTGGAAAATTTAAGGAAATAACAAGCAATATCTCGAAAATGGTTCACTCAACAAGAAAAAATGTATATGACATAAATTGTGTATTTTAGGGCGATCTGCATTTTGTGTGTAGTAAACTTTTGTCTATCTCTGATGGTTTACCAGTTATGCAAAAGTCGTTCACAATGAAGAATACTTTTGGAGACATTCCCAGAAAATTCAAGATATAAATTTTATTTGTCATGAAAGTAACTTAAATATGTGATATTTTAATCAAAATCGTTAGAGCCATTTTTGAGAAAATTAAAATAATCTGGGGTGGGGGGATTTTCTTGAAAACCTTCGTGTCGCATCTCTGTAAGATACTGAACCTAAATACCAAGTTTGGTGTTTATCCGACTGTTCGTTCCTGAGTTATGCTGTTCACAGACACACACACACACGGACATGTTTCCAAAAATGATTTTTTTTGGATTCAGGGGGGCCTCAAAACATATATTTCCGGTGAAATCTTGGTATCTAATATTTGGGTGGAATACAATACTTGCCCTACTTATTATACGTAGTAGAGAAAGTAATAATTGGTCCAGTTGATGCCCAAACCAAACTACATGACATAATATCTACTAAGTTTTAATAACCCCGTACACATTTACAACGCTATGAGGAAATAAAAATAAGACTTCGCATTGGACAGGACTCTCGCATACTACTACTTTACGCAACGAACCACTACATGGATGTCAACAAAACAAACCTTATTCATCAAGAAAATCTTCACAGTATGCCCAGCATGCGAGAGAAAAAGAAAACATCTCATCTTCCAACAGCATTCAGTAACCCGAAAATGATCCGAGCTGTCCTTGAATTTCTTCACTTTACATCATTGTGTAACTTCATGTGGCTGTACAACAGCCGCATAGGATTTATTTTGTAAAACTCTGTATGTTGTACATGTATTAGGTTGAATTAATTTGATATAATGCATTATATTGAAGGCTTTGCATTGTTCTCTAATATGTGGCGGTATTAGGTTTATTTATTGAGCCCCACGTTTGGGAGCCAAATTGTGACGGAATTCTTTGTTAAGTTTGAAAGCTCCACGTTGTGGTAGCCAAATATGCGGCGGTATTAGTGTTTGTTTTAAAGATGCTACTGTTTATTTGCCGCACGTATAAAAGACAATTTGTCGCGGTCACTTCGTGTTATCTTTTACTGAGCGCCTATTATTGTATTTAATTTTGGGTTCACTGTCCTCCGGCTAGCTATGATCTCTCGGTCAAGCAAATCTCTTAATCAAGGTGTGTAAACGGAAAGGAGTTTTTATCCAAAGATAACACTGATAAAAGAATTTGTTTTATACTTTTATTGTCGTAACACATTATGCACTTTCACGTATTAATCTTGACACTCGCCAAACTGAAACTGTTATAATAACTTCTTTACTGCCCATTATTAATTCGCGTACTTCAACTTTTTGTGTAATTAACTTTACGACACTTGAGATTTTTTTATAACTTTGCTACGCGTAACCTGCGAATCGATAAACTATGCTCTGTATTCACCATGACTGTTTTTGTTGAACTCAGCGACGTGTAATGCACAAATGTTTCCGATGGACTGTAGCCGACGTGTAATGTACAAATGTTTCCGATGAACTGGGAGGGATCTACCTCTGACTTAGCCCTTTTTATACTCCTACACCCCGATATGCCTAAAGATTATAACCGAGCTGCTATTGGTTAATAAAACGCGCCAACATTAGCGTCTATTTTTATATCCAATGAAAATTATGAAAACATATGCTCTAGGGAAAATGTTCCAGCAAATTCCTAAGAAAAACGCGCCAATATTACGTCATTTGCTCGTCTCTAATAATGATAAACAGCTCACCCCCTCGCTACATTATTGCACGCTATTATTGTCAGTTTCAGTAAGGCCGTATAAACCCACTTCTCAACAATGCTTACAATCATCAAACATCTCAAATCAATGTCACACAATAATGCATATTCACACTATAATCACTCTTGGCATTTACATAATTTGTGATACAAATTACTGCGTCAAATTTGTGCGTTGCAATATAACCGCGATATGTCTGAACAGGCGATAATAAGTAAATAGGCCACCTCTTTGTACGAGTAACATGTCTACCTTGCATTCTAGAGGTCCCGAACTCGAATCTTGGTTATGTGAGTTATCCGGATAAGCTTTATTCCGGGGTTTTCCCTTATCCTGAAAGATGAAGGTCTAAGCTCTATGGACCCCGGGTTCATTTGAGCATCATTTCACCCATTTCATTCATCGTCCTATATGACCTAACCGGTTAAAAGGTGTTAAACATTTAAAAAATAAAAGTAAATAAATAAATAATCTTGTAAAAAGAAAAACATAACATAGATTTATCACTTTATTTAAAGTGCAACAAAATATTGCAATAATAGTTATGCCGTAAATAAAGTACTGTACTAGCACGAGTGCTCCGGTTCTTCTACAGCAGGGGTTGCCAAAGTTTTCGTAACGGGGGGCACATTGACCGTCAGAGAATGATTCACACACAAGTTTAAGATATGAATAATTAATTAACAGGCAGGAGCGCACAGGTCACATTGGTTTTCAAACACAGTCTTTTATTGAACTAAAATTCACACTTGCATATTAATTACTGGCGTAATTAAATACTTAACAAATAATCAGTCATATTCTTATACAATTTAAATAATAGGCAACACACACACCTGTTACATGAAGTATCTTTACTTAATAACAATTCATATCCAATGAGAATAATGAAACCGACTTTTCTGTGCTGTAATTGCAGACATTTATATTTCTAATTCTGTGATGTCTATATTAAACGTTCATCAGTCATAGTAGACCTTGATTTCACATATTTGATTTTTGAATTTGTCTTTTCACTGATATACGTTGATGCGAACCCTGATATTAGCACTCCTGCAAAGTCTTTAAAGCGAGAGAATATGAAATTCGGCAAACAGTTGTAAACATCAACCAAATTAATTTCCTTGTATTTGTCTTTCAGCAGGTCATTACACTTTATATCGATTCAAAATCTAAGAACTTAGTTTTATTTAATGGCTCGAAATTCGTGCATAAATACAGGCGTACCGCTTCTTTTTATGTATACCTTTTGGAGATTGTAGGTGGAATAAACAAAAGCAGCTCGCGGGCCCTAGTTTGGATAACACTGCTCTACAGAAAAGCATATGATTCCTTTAAATACAATCCCTTCGAGACGCAAAAGTAGACTCATAGAAAGTCAGTTAGAAGATGATCTATGTATATAATTTACTACGTTATTTGAGATTCCCTGTTATTAGAAGACTCATGGTGCAACCAAAGGCGGTATAGATTTCGTGACCTTTCTTTCATCACTTGTACTTTTATCCAAAATTGTCTTTAATTCTGAGATATTTAGTCTTGTAATATGTAGCATAAATGAATGACATCCATTGCATATTTGAGCATTTTGAAATGTATTTCTTCAACGACGGTTTTATGTAACATATATTATTATTATTATTATTATTATTATTATTATTATTATTATTCGTGTTATTACTATTTGCTGGTATACATATTACTAAATGTTGGCGATGTACCAGCACCATAAACATCTCACTTAATGCTACTCTACGAGGAGAAACAGTAGCAAGAATATTGCTCCATCAGGAGGGCATAAGTAATTAATAAATCTCCACCATTTCGCTAGTTCTCTCCCCTTGTAACCACCACCATCTCCATCAACCCTCATCTCTTAGCAATCACTCTCTACCATTTCCTTGCTTATACTTTTGCAAACACAAACAACTACTTGCCGGCTAAAACAAATGAATCGCTAATACCGTTCTGCTCAGACTACTAATCCCTGGCCCTCTTCTCGATACACGAAGAAGTATTAGTCGCTCTCTCTCTCTCTCTCTCCCTTTCTCTTCGGTACTTGTATATTACTGTGCAGCAGAAACAAATTAGCAAAACCTCTCTTCCCTTCGCCTAGTCTCGTACTTGCAAGGGATTAATTTTTAACTTTTAAGAACTTCATTACATCTTATACGTGTTCGTAATTAAAGAGCGGATTGGGTGGGGGAGGGGGAAGGAAGAAGGATCCACGAGGATCGGCAGCTGAAAGATGCTGGGGAGATTTGTTGTATGTGTGAGAGAGACGGAAGGGTGGTTTTTGTTGTGGGGCGATAGAAAGTAAACCCCCGTGCATGGCGATGACAGGTAAAGAGGAAGAATTTGAGATTGTTTTAAGGAGTAGGTGCACCCACGCCCCAAATTTTAAATTGTTAAAGGGCTAAAGAGGGATTCGCTTTCTCTTTACTGTAGAGTAAGAATGCATTTACAAATTATGTAATGTTTTGCTGCAGTGCCCACAAATTAGGGCATCAAACAACTGGTGGCCCCAAGCTAAATTAAAACGAGTCACATTTACCTGTTTTGTAGAACATAAAGAAAATCAAACTATATACAGTAAAAGTAAACTTCTTTCAACTATTTAATTATACAGAAACATTTTGAAACTATACATGCGTGCACTATTTATATCCAAGAAAAACCCCAACACGCTAAATTCGCATGGCTTTCTTTACTCACTATCCTTTATTTTTATATTTCTTCTGCAAACTATTCTTACACCTTATTTTTCTATCTACCTCAAGTTTGCAGAAGTAATTGCATAATACATTTCATTGTAGGTACCAAGGGGATACCGTAGGCTTAAGCGAAGTCAAATCTTTAAAAATATGTAATATAAATTATGACTTATTAAAAGCCCACCTTAAATAAGGCTTTGTCTCTCTGTCATGGTTTAACAGTTATACAAAATTATACAAAAGTTAATGAAGGACTTTATTCGCAGAAAATTCAAAATATGCGTTTTATTCGTCATGTAGTTATGTTAATGAAAATTGTGGGAGTCATTTTTGAGTAAATAAAAAATAACAACTTTCTTTTCTGAATTCTCTTCAGTGCCTAAGTTTCAGATCCATATAATATTTTTCTAGTTTCCTAAAGGCATGCTAAAAACCTAAGAAATCCACAATTTTCATTAGAGAGATCTGAAATGTTTATACAGGTAATGTAATGTAAACACTTCATACAAAATTGCAGTTAAGATCTGCATTTATTCACAGATATTAATGTTTGTTCTGGATTTAACAAGTTGGTGTTAACTAAACATGAACCACGTTGTCAAATGGTTTCAATTTCATTTTGCCTTTAACAGACCATTATAAAGAACACCACATTGGATTTTTTTAAATTTGTATAAATTATGCCAGAAAAAGAAGTGATGTTCTATACACATGTTAAAATGTGTACAATTTATTTTGCAGGTAACTTCCTGCTTATAAACAATGTAACAATCCAAATATTTTAATGAACCCAAATATGCATAATGACACAATTCCTGAACATAAAACTATACATAAAATGTAAACCAAAAGGGAATTAGGATTCCTGGTAGCAGTAATAAACTCTACAAAGAAACGTATTCTATGTTACAAAACACAGCCGGTGCCCTTTAATTTCACTTAAATTACATAAGACCAGTTCTTGGTCTCTGAAATACCACCGCACTCATTAACGAAATTACTGTTTTGAAATAACAGTACTCGGCTTTCACACGTATAACTCGAGATAAGCAAACAATTGTGTTCCGGTAAACACTGTGATACGGAGACGCATATAAAGTAGCTAGTGGGACCTTTTCCAAGTAAACTGTAATTACACATGTCTGTCTCCCCGGACACGGAGAGAAATCCCAAAGGCGAGGGCGTGGACGGAAATGGTGTTGTCACATCGACTACCAGCCACTTTAATAATATGATTATATGTTTTGCGAGGGTGGTAGAGACAAAAGCGTACGACTCAAGAAGATCGGGTTTGATATTAGTTGAGTCCAATCCCAAGCCTCCAGAAAAATCAATTTATTCCTATCTTCATAATTTTAGTCATTACCTTTGCATCTGAACGATTTTTTTTTTGCAAAATCTAATGCAATCTGGTACATTCGATAATTTATTATAAGGCGAGGGCATGGACGGAATTGCTGTTGCCACGTCGACTACCAGCTATCTTAATATGAATATGTATTTTGCGAGGGTGGTAGAGACAAAAGCGGGAGTCTCAAGATCTGGTTTGATATTACATAAGTCTAATCACCCCCTCCAAATCAATTTATTCCCATTTTCATAATTTTAGTCGTTACGTTTGTATCTGGAAGGAATTTTTTGCAAAATCTAGTGCAATCTGGTACATACAATAAGTTTTGGAATCATCGAAGTTTATTTACTGTCTTTTCAATGCTTGTCAAACATTTACTATGATATTGTCTGTCTCTCATTTACTACTCCTTTCAGTGCTCTCTTAGCAAGCAATTTCTTCCCATTCAATGTCTAAGCCTTTCTTTTTCTATTAAAAGCTACTTCTATCATTGTTCTATTCTGCTTGACTTGTGCCAATATCTCATGCTACTACCTATGGTACACTTGTGTGTTACATTGACGTGACTTTCTCTACCACTGTTATTTATTTTTGTATAGCTTATACAGAGTTTATTTTTTTATCCACTTCAAATTAATTAAGACAAACGCTTGAATAAATAGTTTCCTTACACATTTCGTTATAGGTACAAAAAGGATTGGGATAGTCAAATGTTTCAAAGCATTTCCTGTATAATGGTCTTGAAATTCCAGACTCCTTCCTTGACATCGCTAGAAACAACTGAACAGCTACAGCACTTTAAAAAATGAAAAAAAAAGTTGAAAACTTCAAATCAATAATAACAGATATCTCCGAAATGGCTGATGCTACAAAAAAGTGATTTGAAATAAATTGTGTGTTTTAATATCTTCATTATTTGGGTAGTACATTTTTGTCTTGCTCTTATATAGGGGGATATTTTGAGAAAATAAAAAATACCGAAAACCTTTCCATGCAGTGAGGGGATTTCCTTGGAAATCTTCGTGTTGCATCTTTGGAAGATACTGAACTTAAGTTTTGTTATTTACCGACTTTTCGTTTTTAAGTTACGCTGTTCACACACATACATGCACGTGGACCTTTTTCTAAAAATACTTTCTTTGGATTGGGGTCTCAAAACACGTAGTTCGGTGAAGTCTCTGTATAGATTTTTGAGTGAAATCCAATGATTTCTCGACTAGACATGTGGCAGAGAAAGTAAAAAAGTCATAGCTATAACGTATCCGATTCTGAAAATATCAGTATAGTTTGTTCTGGTCGTGTGTTCTGATGGCTGAGCCGTTAAACATCCCTGTCTAGTAATTAGAACCACTTCGATTTGAATCCTCCATATGCTTAAGTATTTTTAACTATGCTTAATAGTATGGCAGTATTGTATATTTCAATTGGTAAGATATGTTTGAATTAAACATAAAACATAAATGAAAATCCCTAACTTCAAAATAAATCTCCGGAAGAACAAGGCAGCAGTAAAGCAGAGTGATTATTCAACCAATACAAATTTATAATCGTTGTTTAAGAATATTTATTAATTGTATACACTTTGGAAAACAAAGAAGTGTAAAGCAGGTTTTTGAGTCTGGGCATAAATGCTGCAATTGAAAAGTATATCACGGCGTATATAATGAAAATTGCATTTATTGAAAAAGAAAAGAATTCATAGACAGAATTCGAATCTTGATAGTCCTAACTCTTAGATCAGCTTTTAATCCACTCAGCTATCAGATCACGTTTGTTGTTTAGTTTTTGATACGATGATGTCAGCATATAGATTAAGGCTCGCGCGCAGAGATGCTAGTGTGAATCGATTGCGGAGCGTAGCGTAACTTTGATAAAGTTACGTTTCGAGAGCCCACTCTTTTGCGTAGGTGCTTTTGTAGGGGTGCACACTCCACTATTTAAACCAGTTTACTTGTTGAATCTGCAGGTATATCTTCCTTTTTGAATTTATTCTTCATCGTATCATTTAGCTCCATTAGCAAGTTTTTTAGGAGCTTTTTCCTACGACCGCTCCTCTAAAAACAGTTTTGGTCTTGTAGAACCTAAACATTAGAACGCTTTTTTGCGCGTCTTATTTTCATTTGTAGCATTGGAGAGAACAGTATGCTGCTTATGTTTTGATCAAAGGTTTTGCTGATTCAAAGATCTAATTTCGGTTAGTTTAAATGCTTCTAATTCCCGGTTTTATAATTGGCAACCTTCATCGACAAAAAATGAAGGAGAATGCTTTAAAAATATGTGTACCAGGTAGAAAATAGCTTGTTGGTATGCGACACTTCCTTCCGCGGTTTGAACACAAGGTCGTAGTCGTTAGACGGTGTAAGGGACTAACTAATACATATACAAACCCTTGAGAAAGTTGTTTGACTGACGTTCAGTACACCTAAGCCAACATGGTTTCTTTAACTAAAGAAGGAACCCTATTACATCCGGTACTGACTGACTGACTAGTGACTTTGATAAGTTTAAGTGGAAGCTACAGGCCTCACCCCTTCTGGAGTATCTTTTCCCTCTGCAGAGTTGCCTGAGGTGATGTTTGGATCCCAACAGGATTTCTACCAAAACTGATCTTGGCGTTTGCTCATGCCTTACTTCAAGCAGGAATTCCGCAAGTATGAAAACAACGGGAAACTACAATTTTCCCCATTGAGGAAAATGTTCAACTTATGAAAACTGCTGCTACTTTCAAACTTTAGTCCTAACGCACTTTATAGTAAAATTTTATTTAACAGCGCATATTCTGAATGTTTGGAGCAAGGCGCATTGTTTGCAAACTTCTTGCATTTATATACTCAAGCCATGTAATGGATCGAGAAAAAAAAGAGTGCAAAAAATTTAAGGACTTTTCATAACAACAAAGGAAGACACGAAATAATGTTTAACAGTAAGTGCGGGAGAGCTTAGGGTTACTACTACTACTACTACTACTACTACTACTACTACTACTACTACTACTACTACTACTACTACTACTACTACTACTACTACTACTACTACTACTATTACTACTACTACTACTACTACTACTATTTGTTATTGTTGCATTAATTAACCGTTCAATCGTATAAACCAGTGTGAAACTGGTGGTGTGATAAATTTCTACCTTTGAAGAAATTTGGCAAGCTGGAGTAAAAGTTATTTAAATTACTGAAAAAACTAGTACGTTTTATATCATTTTTTCGTATTGTATTGTAGCGTATGTGTGTGCATTTCGCATCGGACTCATTATTTTGATTGGGAGTTTGAATTTACGTCCGACGTGGCATTTCCCTCCCCACCTCCTTAGTCTGGTGGCGTCACTAGTAGAGTCAGTTTTGTGTGTCTTCAAAGTAAGTGGTTTGTGTATGTAGCGTGCGTGGACCGTGTGTGTGGAGCATCTCCCTCCAATGTTTGTAACCTTTTGTGTACAATGTAGCGGCACCTTATTAATTGTAATAAACCACAGGTAATGTGTTAAATGTGTATTATGTTATGAATATCCCACGCCTGCTTTAAATTTGTGCAGCAAGTTCCTGGTATCTCTCGTTTGCTCTGCCGCTATGTCCCCAATGTTTATGCCAGGGTAACTAAATTTAATATTTTAACTGCAAATCCTTTTGGCCTCACCCCGGTGTATAACAGTATTATATTATTTTAGTTCATATTTCGGTTTTTATCATTTTTTGAAATTTTAATGATTTTCTAAATTTACATGTTTTGGGCGCAGATTTCACCTATGACCGCCGGTTGGATCCACTAACCCAAAGTGGGAAAAATGGCTGAAGGGAGAGCGAAATCAAATTCTCTTTGGCTCCTCCTTCCTATACACCTATCAGAGTTGCAATGACTGCGAATATCTCGTTTGATTTTATATACCTTGAAGAGCTCTACTTACGAAAGATTAATGGTGATAATTCCGGGATCGAATTCGCAACCTTCAATACCAAATCCCGGCGCTCTTCTGTTTGTGCCTGCACTAGCATTGTTGGTGTTGGAAACCCTCCATTATTGTAATAAATGTTAATCTTCGACAAGGATGTGATTGATGTTTATTATTTTCAGCATAGATTTCTTAGAAATCATACAAATATTGGCAATTTTAAAAATACACCTGCAAGCTCAAATGTTGAGAAGGTCAACTATAGCTAGTAAACACAAAATGTTCCTTTCGTATATAGCAAACATAAAACTTCACGATATATGAAATTTTTTTCCACTTATCCATATCAATTATTTCAGAAAATAAATTAAAATACTTATGTGTAACAATATCATCATAATGCAAATATCTTAATTAGCAAATGTATCAGATATTCAAAAGGAAAAAATGTTTAAAACGTATTTTTAATCATATTTTAACTAATGTAATGTCCAGACAGCAGTTGTAAAAATAATACCCCAACTCCCCCCCTCCAAAAAAAAGAAAAACAAAAGTAACCTGTCTTCACACTTTTCTTATGAAAATCAGTTGCTTTAAGTTTATCTACAGCATATTCGTAAATTTACATATATTAGTTTAATCTCCACCTCAGTAAACTCCAAATAACATCAGGTCGCATGGATTTACCGAATAAAACACAGGCAAACACTTTTGCTTAATATTTGTGCAATATATAGCATCCTCTTAATCATATTGTGGAAATATTTTATAAAAAACTATAAAAAGTACTTATATATTATTAAATTTCTGACAGATACCAAATTTATGCCAGTATTCCACATATTTGTTTTTTAATTGTTGCATTTATATTACACTTCTTTAGTTATATCTGTGGTTTTCTTTGTTTTTATCTATTTACTACAAAATAAATAATCTGAAATGAGTATAAAATCTTTTCTCAGATAGATAGTTTACAGCAGTATGTAACCGAACTCAGAACTATACTTGTTTTTTTAACGGATAAAAGCCACGAGTATGGTTTTTGCATACTACAACCTGAAACTCGGAGACTTTTTAATGTACTCATAT
Source organism: Deroplatys truncata (assembly GCA_030765065.1). Classification (NCBI taxonomy): domain Eukaryota; kingdom Metazoa; phylum Arthropoda; class Insecta; order Mantodea; family Mantidae; genus Deroplatys; species Deroplatys truncata. Next base: position 101,947,473 of record CM060980.1, read on the forward strand.
GCGAGGAACTCTCTACTTTTGTGCATATAATTCCAAATCCTGTTTTCGACGTTTCTGTTTTAATTGCAAGGCGTTATTAAGCTAGCTTTTCCTGTTTTATGTCTGATAATTAACTATTATTTTGGCCATTTCCGTAATTTTGAGCATCATTTGCATTAGAATAAATATCATTATGGTTAATTATCATTTCTTAAATTACTGCTGGTTTTATCCATCAGTCGTGCCAGAGTTTCAGATTTTTATCTCTCCTGTATTATATTTTTTCATGAGAGCTCAACTTACAAGCGTGAGTGGCAGACTTGACTTTGAAATCATACATGTATATAAAAATGCTACAACTTCTTGAGGCTACATTTGTAAAGTGATATGAAATACTCTTTGCATTTAACTGAAGCGTAAGACAGCTCTTAGCGGTGAATATTTAAAAAAAATTAAACGCTGTGTTCGATCACTGAGTTCAGATGCCAAAAATACCAGCTATACTTTCTTCTTATATATTAGCTCAGTGTGTTTATAGTCGTCTTCCGTGGTGTAGTGATTACCATGTTAGCCTCTAGTTCCCGAGGTCGCGGATTCAAATGCGGCAGAGGGCGATGGATTTTTTTCGAACGGAAAAATCCTTAGCATGGTTTTCTTCGGAAGGGAAGTAAAGCCGGTGGTCCTGTGTCGTAGATTTACGGCACGTAAAAGAACCTCAAGCCTGATAAAGAGGACTCTCAGCAAAATTACTGGACTTTCACACCCAGTATAGAATGGGACGCTAAGGACCATAGTAATTAAAGAGCGTCCATAAATAAAACTCATTTTAAGTGTGTTTATAAATTTTATATCCTCGGACGGCATTGGCTTCATAGCCCTTTGAAGCTAGAGCATAAATACTTAATATTTTTAGTATTCATTAAACTGGAAATAATTTTTCTGTCTATAAGTGATGGAGTAAAAGGCCAATTAATTGTATAATGTCTATACATTTATTGATCGCAGGATACTAAGTTCCTGGAAACCATGCTATAGTAGGTTGGAACCCTGTCACGATATGTGTCTGTGTTCGAGTCCATCCATGTATGTGCGAATTTTTCGGCCCAGAGTAAGGACTATATAATAGGGGATACATCATTAAATCGATTTATTTTTTTTTGTTTTAATATTTGTATTATCAATAATATTTTTAGTTATAATCCCAATTAAATACATTTTATAATAATCAAAAATTAATTTACAACGTAATTATTTTGTGTAGAACCGGTACTTTCTTAGAGGAGGTACGGGAAGGAGGTACGGGAAGCGCGATGCTGACCACATTTTCTCAACGCTTTTGTATTCTTTGGTTATATTTGTGTTACTTTTTTAGTTAGACTTGAATCTCTCTCACAAGCACATACATTCTCACTCTCATTCATACTTCCATACTTTTGAGAGAATAAAGAATAATCCGGGCTAAAGAAAAGTTCCCATCCTCCAGCCAAGAACTTATAGATTTGAAGGCTAGCACTTTAACCACCAGACCACAGAAGCAATCAATGTTGGATGGATGATCTCCCATCATTTCCGTGCGCTTATGGGCGTGAGGCTGGCAGTTGGGGCTGGTCGGTTGTGTCCTTTCAGGTTTTTCGCCCATAGACTATCCTTAAGACTTCTTCAGAGCATTGAGACCGTTCAAGACTTACAGAATACTCAGGATTACAATTTCTTCCTTTTCTTTTTATTTTAAACCCGCACAAAATAAAGTTTTATTGGTGTTTGTCTGGGTAATAGCACAGATTGTTTCCTGTTTTATAGATTTGGAGATTAACTTTGCAGATTTCACAGGTGAAATGACTTCTTAAAACCTTAAATTGGTGAAGCTTCAACAATGGCTACAGTTGGGTTTAAATTATAGGCTCAGACTGTACGAATTTATGGGAAAATGTCGCTTCCTTCAACTGCAGGCTCGTATCCGCAAACCTTACCAAGATGAAAGATATTTATGTCTGCATTTGTTATTTTAATAAGTTATTTATACTGAAATAGATTCAAATAGGAGCATCTGTATGCGAAATAAAACTGCTAGATAATTTCTTAGACACATAAATAACAAATCTAAAATTATACAGTAATAGGCATAAAATGTATTCGAAAACATTATCAAGAAACGTGAAACTAAGAACTTGTGTGTGATAATTGCCAGCCTCAGCTTTTATAGAAATGCGAAGTCTAATAACTTTAAGCATTTATTCATTTTAAATGTGCGTAAGATTATTCGTTGCATTTCAGAAATTATTTGCAATTAATGTACACGGCCGTGCATAAAAAGTGGTCCATTCCCCCAGATTACCATGGTGTTTTTCAGGTAACCAACTTTTGACTCCGCCCCACCGGTATCAGCTCTCTATGTGATTGGCCTGAAAAACAATTCAGGGGATTCAAAACTAACAAGTGAACGTTTGGAAATTAATGATAAGTTTTTCTTTCCTTTGAGGCTTTAGAAGTTAAATTTACTTAATTTTTATAAGTAATGGTAAACAAATAAAATAAGGAATTAAAACTTATTCAATTTAATATTCTTCCTCCAATAACATTAAAAATCTTCTTAAACTAAGAATTAAATTTTAACATCTTTAAATAAATAACAAATTCCAAATTCAATAACTTGTGTGGAATAAAGGTGTGTTAGGACATCACTTCTATGAAAGAGTTTCGTTACGATTGGTACACAAGGAAAACCTAAATCATTTACAATATAACTCGGCCTTCTAGAGGAAGGGATGAAGAATTATTTGCATGTGAGGTTAATCTGGACTACAGCTATGATATTTACATATAGGAGAACTTTCATCAGAGACGTGGAGAAGAAGGTTAAGTTTTTGCTGCTACTAAACGGCAATAAGAAAACGGAAATGTAGCATGAAAATATAAGGTTTAAGTTGTAATGTTACACTTCGGCATACTTTGGGGGAGGCAAGGTACGCTGCCAATCCACTTGCTAGAATTATACTCGAAAAACAGAGATAGTCACACGGGTAGTAGATGGGGCTATATTTTCTCAGTAGCAACATAAGCAGCTTCGTTCCATTAAGGGCCACATTTTATGCAGTATACATTCGCTGTTCGCTTAGTTACAGTATCGCTATTCTTTAAGGTGGGTTTAGAAGATTCTACAATTTTAATAGCCATGGTTGTTACCTGGTGCAGGATAGGGGCGATAATTTCGTGAATACGCGGACATGTATTTAAAATTCCTCCGCGTACACTAAATTGTTGCCGCTTAGTGTATGTGTTGGTATGTCTTACACGAAAGACTCATGCGGTGTATGAGTGAGCATTTATCTTTAATTTTCTTCTTGATACTACCTACATCAGCCTTTATTTTGTTTCCTACATTTATGGACAGAATAATTGTCACATTTAAATGTTACTTAACATTTTTATCTGATTTCCTAACTTAAAATAATAGTTTTTATTACCATATTACAGTTATATATGAGATATTTTGCTTTTTACATATTTAATAGTTAATTTTCATTGTAGTAATATAAATGATAACAAAACGCATCCTTGAAATTCATTATTTTACTTTCACAGTTTATTAATTTAGAATTATTTATGAAGTAATTACAAAATCCCTGATTCCAAATATGTTATTCAGATGCGATACGTCTTCCCCTTGTCACTTATCCTTTATCCTCTAACTTAAAAATCGTGGTTTTCTTCCAGTTACTTATCTGTAACTTCTCTTCATTTAATTTAATAAACCTCTGAACATTGTCAATCGAGACATGAAGACATGACATTGTATTTACTGAAGATTTTAAAAAAATCAACATTATTTTGTACTAATTTTCCAAGACTTTCCTTATATCCCCAAAGCATGGTTGCCAACTAACTTTTGGAAAATTTAAATCTAACTCCTTACCAAAAGTTCCTAAGGAATCTTTTCCACACTATGTAAGATTCTACAGGCCGAAACCAATTAATTTCGCAAAATTCGTATTTCCACTTACAAGAGGAAACAACGTGAAGCATATTCTTACGAATATCGTAGTCTTCCTCTCCCCTACCATCCAATTCTCTGTGCCTTTGACATTTCATCTTTTTTTCCTTTGCTTAGATGCCATCTCTAGTACTTTTATGCTCGACAATGCCAAAATGTAGTAATTATACCACTGGTAGCAGTACTTTAATGGGCCTCATTAAAGTACACCTGTTCATTAAAGTATTGGTATTCGACCAATCAGAAGCGGCCATGTAACATTTGAAAGCGCAAGTATCGATTATTCTAGTTTAGATCGACAACGGTACTAGCGCGAGTTTAGAAAAAAGTCAAAATGTCTGACACTAACAACAGTGACATTCAACTTACACCCCCAGAAATTACGACAAAAATACTCACTCTTACCAATAACTTGTTGCCACAAAAGTCAAGAAAGATGTACGAGAAATTCTATTCACAATTCATGGATTGGAGAATATCATAAGGTATAACTTCGTTCTCAGAAAATTTCAGGTGCTACAAGGTCATTGTATTGTAACCATAGATAAAGGAATAACGATTGTAACACATCACTCAAACCAGAAAGGAATACTTATAAAACCTTTAATTTTGATACATGGTCGAGCATAAACAGTTGTATGAAACTTGACTATAATGGTGATTAAAACGCTCGTTACATAATATACTATTAGCAGTTCACAACATGAATCTTGTTATAAACTATGGCATTCAGGAAATTTCTGGAATTACATTTTTGTTTTGTCATAATCATTTAATTAAATAAAAAATCTGTTGTGTTACACTCACATAAATTTCTCTACTCTTGTACAAACTATTTTTACAAACGCTTATTCTCCATCTATTTCGTGTTAATCTAGATAAAGATTTGCAGAAACTATTTTATGGCGAATTTTCTTGTAGATGCAAGGCGAATACGGTAGGCTTTAAGCGAAGGTCAAATATTTTAAGAGGGTTGCTCTGTGAATCATTTCATTCTCTTTACATGTTCACGACATAAAAAAATAACTAATTTCCATTTGAGAAAAAGTAAGTTTCGCAAAATTCAAACAAATAACAAGAAATATCTCGGAAATGGTTACTCTACCAAAAAAAAAATGTATATGATATAATGTTTCAACGAGATCTATTTTTTGTGTAGTAAAATCTTGTCTATCTCTTACGGTTTACCAGTCATGCAAAAGTTATTCAGAATGAAGAGGACTTTTGGGGACATTGTCAGAAAATTCAAGATATACGTTTAATTTGTTATGAAAGTATCTTAAATATATGATGTTTTAATCAAAATCGTTAGAACCATGTTTCGAAAAATGTTATATGTAAAGTGTAGTCTGGAGTAGGGGGATTTTCTTGAAAATCTTCGTATCCTATCTTTGAAAGATACTGAACCAAAATACCAGGTTTGGTATTTATCCGACTTTTCGTTTTTGATTTATACTGTTCACGGATACACAGACAATATACGGACCTTTTTCTAAAAATTCTTTTTTTGGATCCAGGGGCCTCAAAACATGTATTCCCGGTGAAATCTCGGTATCGAATTTTTGAGTAGAATGCAATTCTTCCCTACTTACTATATGTAGTAGAGAAGCTAAAAGGAACGAATATCCCTAAGTATATAGGTGCATGTCCCTATAGTTAACAACCTTGAAGCTCATTAATTTATTTTGGAATGATGTTCCTCCGAAGTTTACACCTAAAGACTTCAGATTCCTGCAGGATCTGGGTTAAAGGTCTCCATCTATAAATGATTCTCGTGTTTTGGAAACAATGTATTTAGCTTATTCCTGTTGATTTTGTTCTTTTAAATTATTTTTAATGCTTTATTTCGGCCAAATAAACAGGACCGTTAATTCTGACGTTACAGTTTAAATCTTCAAATCTCTAATACATTGTAATGTTTAGTAAAATGAATTCCCCTGTTTCGCTCCTATGGAAAATAAGAATTCTTCTTAATATGTTCTTAGTATTAGCTGCTCCTCGGTAATCAAGATCACTGATATTTAAAAACGTTCTTTTTTGTGTTAGTAGGTAGCAGAAATAGGCAACTAAGAGTTACATGTGTATAGTGATTAGAATACCGTTCTTAAATTAGAAGACTAGTTTAACAAAAATAATTTTGCTCTTCAACATCAGTTAATGTTCGGTTCATGCAGGCAATTGTTACAGATTAGTTTAAAATATCAGATTACATATAATAATTTTGTCATCAAATTTTGGCCGGAAATGCCACATTTGACGACAAAAAGGGCCAATTACGAAAGTTGTGCAGTATGTAGTTGATATATCTGGATGACTTACAATGATTGGCATTTTCCTTGTTTGGCAGAAAGTGGGAGCGAACACAGAGTGTCGAGTGGCGGGGACCAATCCGAGAGTTCGTACCCCCGGCAGCAACCAGCCCATGTGCCGGAGCCACCTAGCGAGAAGCAGTGGAACTACTCTGGTCTCGACCTCATGGGCTCTGGGGCGGCATTCTGGCAGAACTATTCAGGTTAGATAGCCGTCATTGTTTGTCAGTGGTACAGCTATCGAGATTATAGTCATTCTATGTTCTGTGTGTCAGTCGCAACCCCTGAGGAAAAATGAGTTATTGTTTTGTTTGTCATCTAAAACGTAAGCCTTATTAATACTAATGAGCCTAACCAAAATGTGATATACTTGTACAATGCTTAAATACAGAACTGGATTAAGAAACTACCTCATTAAGCGTTCCACAAGACGAAATAGCTGACAACTACTAAAATATTTGCTTTCCTTTTGTATGATACATACATATTTCTTGTGAAAGTTATGTAATTAGTATTTTTTTTCCAAAATACACTGTGTAAACCTTGAAGTGAATAAACCTCAGTTTTATTCCAGCGTGCTAATTTTGAGATACATGTATGCATTCTAAATAAATCGTCTACCAAAATATGATCATACATGTTTCGATTAACTTGAAATTAGCTAACCTGCATATCGAGTGGACTACTTACTAAAGATAAGGCACTGCAATTTAATGTTTACATATTTACATGACATTGATCCGATCCAATAAAAGTAATTTCCACTTACCAGAGCAGCGTTTTAATTACACAGTTGCATTCCTCTCTGTAATTTTCTAGTACAGTTTTCAATCTCTTTATTTTATCATTTTTCTGATCTATTCATGCCCTCTCTTATTCATTTTACCTTTATTTAAATTCACTAAGCAGAGGTAGAGATACAGGTATTCCTGTAACTTCAGCCAATTTGTTAGCACCCAAATTGCAACATATTTAGTAAATTATTTTAGTTCACATATTTAATGGAGTTGTAGCACTGTGCAGGTATAAGAAAGTTAAAAATAAAATAGGTATTCCTCAGAAATCTTGTCAGCATTATTTGAGACAGCTCTTCAACTTTAAGGAATCGAGGTTTAATGATAGAATGTAAGCCGAAATACTTTGAAACAAGAATTATTCATCATTATTTCAACTGCAAGTACATGTAATACTGTATTACACGTATTGCTTTCCTCAAGATGTTAAGTTATAATTTACATTCCTTTGGATCAACAGCTGAAACATTAAACGTCCAAAGAATTAAGTTAGAACAACGAATGGAATACATAAAGCACTTCTCATCTTTACAAAATTATAGAAATCACAGCCTATGATCAGCTTTGTAACAAAAGAAAAACGGTAAAAATATTAAGAAATTGTGTGAAGGCAAGATACATTACAAATCACAACAAACTATACACGGAAATGTTCGTAACTTAATTCATAATTGCTGAAATAAAATTTCTGACATTTTGTATGCTGTATTTGAGTTTGTGTTTTATATTATGTGATAAAACTCGGAAGGTAAAAAGTAACTATGATTTGTACGCTGGTTCATGAAAAATCACTGTGTGCCATTCTCTTCAATTGCGAGGCATAATTTGGTGGCCCGAATGTCATACAGTTAATGAGTTGTCAGGTGAATTCATTTATCCAAATATCTAGGTGTAACTGTAGTGTGTTATTTGAGTAGCATCAGAATAAAAACTGTTTTTTTAAACATATGGGGATAATAATATAATTTTTTTCCTAAATATAAAATGCACCCTCATACTTCAACCTTGCTGTAAATACTGAGTGAGAGAATTTCAAACTTGAAGTATGTAAAGTTATTGTTTTTCTTTCAATAACTCTAGTTTTATTACAGTTCTATAAAATAATAAAGTGAATTTCTCTTTTCATCTTGTAGCCTTCCACTCATTACAAGGAATAATTTTGTAAAAAATTATCACTGAATTTCCTACAATTCTCCATAGATTTAAGCTACCAATTGTGTTTTACAAATAATGTAAGCAAGAAACAGAATGAAAGAGTTAAATGTTTCGCTAATATACTGAAGTGAAAGCTAATGTGTCAGTATAATGTAAATTTGACTAACGTTTTCGTGAATAAAAACATTTTTTAACGTTTAACATCAGATAAAACCAACATATTCCTAATTTCAAAGATATGGTCTTTAATCAGGCGTAATGTCTATGCCATTTCCGTATCATTACACTTGTAGGTTTTAGGAAACCTTGTACGATAACACCCTATCACAAGGAAGTTTCCCTCTCCACTTTTACAGAAGTAATTCTCTACGAGCATGCGTTTGTACACTTACAAGGAAGGGATATAAAGCGTGTACCTTCCAAATTACCACCACTGCTCCGTATTATGAAAAGCTTTTTCCTGACGCCATGGTCTACATGCAAGCTTGCCACTGCAGCATTTTAATATCTCCCCTCCCTTTTCCCTCTCACCTTTCCTCCCACCACCACCCCTGCCGCCTCCGTCATGTTGAAAAAGCGTATTAGCCGACTATAAGTAGTTTGTCTACACAACTTAAGCCGTATATTGGAATTACATTGCTGCCTGGATCATATTAATGGAGAGCCGTTTTTAGAAAAGATGAGAGCGCGTCCGGTAAGTTGATAATTATTGCACGTTTAGACTATCCCGTGGTCAGGAGGGCGGGGGTGGCATACGCTGAAGTTTCTATACGATACGCAGCTTTCAGAATCATAATGGATCAAATCTGAAGCGTGCAGCGATACCTTATAACCAAAACCTCGTACCTTGCGCTTAGTCGTTTTTCATTTCACTTTCTGGTACTTTAGCAGTATAGCCATTTACAGATTAAGGGATTAACTTGTTTTCTTCAAAATGTAGCTCCTAAAGCTCGTAACTGGGCAAAACATATCAAATGGCCCGTTAGCAACTATAGACAAGCATTGACATAAAAGAAAGCACCACGTTTTTTCAAGGGGCAGGATCAATAAGGCTGCTACTCTTCCAAGAATCATCAATCAATCTCCATGGTGTGGGGGTATCGTATCTGCCTCCCATTAAAGACGTCGCAAGTTCGAATATCAGGATTGAGATACCTGGAAAGTTGGACTCATTTGTATATCATTTCACCCATTCATTCATCGTCCAATTCAACCACAACAACAACAATAATAATAATTATAATAACGGAGCTGCAGCCCGTTTGGGCCCTGGGCCTACCAACCCGACTGCTGGCCTTATACCCATTTACGCATGGCAGAGGTGGAAGATCATCCAAAAGATACAGGGAACAGTTCTGGCCAGCATCACGCAACCCCCATCCGTTATGTTGGGATCGCTGCCTATCGGTCCATTGTCCGATATGGTTTACGTGGTTAAAGGACGTTAAAGTATATAACAAAGATCCACAAGAGATCCATTACCCTGTTTAGCACGATCTATAAGACGAAAATAAAATTCGAAGTTGCCAACTCAAATGAACCACCTATAATATAGGGGGAGTTAAGTCGCAAAATATCTTCTAATAAAAGCACTGTAAGAATTGAAGTTGCCAACATTTTGAAACTAACAATAAGGTATCGACAAATTATTTCTGCTATTACAAGGTTTAACGTGGACATTTACCGTAGCAGCGGAAGTTTTATTTACTATAATAATTTTTTTTTCAACTGAACCCCTTCTTTTTGCCTCTTAGAACTATGGTCATAAACTCCAATCATATTCTTAAAATGTATAAAAATTATTTTAATATGAAAGAGAATTGGATGCGCAGAGAGCCGACTTTTGTTGCGTAGGATTGAGGGTTCGATCTTAGCCTTTGAGTGTCTTTGAATGCGACAATAAATACGTATGCTCGCACTAAAAGAATTTCTGCGGACTGAAATTCCATCACTCCGGCGACATTGATATGACCCTGGCTGTTGTTAGGGCACAAAATAAAATCTTAATAGAACTCTAATTCTAATGTAACAGCAATAATGAATATTTAAAATGCTGAACACCAGAATTTTTAGGCAATTTAGGAAATATCGTTACAGACCTGAAACCATTGGGAAGAAACAGTGAAACATATATTAAGTTTCTTAAGAGCTAAGACCTACATTTTAATTTTAGCGCAGTCCTTTACTCCTTAGCGTTTTGATTGTTAAACCCAAAATATTGGGATTAAGGGACCAAAGAATCCCTAAGAAAGTCAATAACCGGACAGCCGGAGTACTCCACTGCACCTCCCCCATTCGAGACTGACTAGAGGTCCTTTGGAGCGAGTTGGACTATGGCCATAGGCTATCCAGCGGTGTCTACCATGTTACCATATTCACATCTTATTTCTTTATGGACGTTAGCAAAGTTTGTATCCACTATACAGATATTTTGAATGAATATATTATTTGAAAAGTTCTGCGGAGTGGCGCTGTGGGCTAGAGCATGGAGCTTTGGTTCCCGGCCACAGAATGCGCCCGGTTCAATCCCACCCATGAGGGTGCGGATTTTTAATCCCTGGTATGGGAGCGATGTCTACTCAGCATCGCGAAGAAAGTGAGGAACTGCGATAGGTAACGTTCCGGCCACTGGGGTCTACATTCTGGCTGGGGATAACAAATACAAGGTTATCATGTTCTGTAAGTAGTTCGGGCAAAGCCAGTACTTTAACCCCAGGAATATGTAAAGATCGAAACTATGTTGCTGTTTAATGTAATATTTCCGTTTGCTGTAATAAGAATAAACAAAATGACTTCTGTGCCTTAATTTTTTTTTTCAGAACGGCTATATTTGTTTCCAGCATTGCAGGAGACATTTGCCTTTATTGGTTCAAATTATTGTAGAAGACAGACTTTAGTGAAAGAATAAAAGAGTTGCATGAAGGATGGACTTTGTCCGTTATGGGGCTGAACCCCTCAAATACGGAAAGGTATTTCCCAATCTGGGGAACAAACGGAAGGATATTGCTGGAAGGGGAGGGCAAGCGGAGCCGAGGAAAGGAGGTGACGTCACGAGGGCTTAGCACTTGAGCGCTAGGTGCTCTTTTTATTGTAGCAATTTGTGAAATAGAACAGAAAATGGGAAGGTAGGGGATATATTAGAATAAGTTGGGGTAGCCAAGCGTGAGGAATCTGAGAGCCCGCCAATTATTGGGGGTGATTGGATTCTTGTGTATTAGTTTCCAGCCTCGCGAGATTGCTGTTTTCGAGAGCTAACTTCCCTCCAACCTGACGTCAGCTAGAGCAATCAAAATAACGCGGAGGGCTCCTTGTTGGCTCCGGCAATTAACCTTCTCACTCATATTACGGTACATTTTATAGACCTGAATATGTAATCTGTAAAATATTCTTTGTTTTTATGTATTGAGTATCAGAATGAATGTAATGTTACAGATGCATGCACTTTGTACATTCACAGGTATGCTGTGTTTAGGGTATGAATGCGTAGACTTAAAGGTAACCTCTGTTTTTTCGCATGGTTCCTCTGCCTGTTAAAAATTCAGATGTGTACGTTATATATTACAGTAGTCATATATCGTTACGTTATTCGCTACACGTGTTTGCCAGATATGGCTTGAAAGTAAGCAACAAGTGCTTAGTTACTTGCGAATTGTGGAAACAGCGCTCGAATATTAATATCAGAACCATGGAGGAATAAATTGAGCGAACTCTTACGAACGAAGAGAAAAAGAAGCAGAACCGCAAACATTTAAATGTTCTGGCTGATGGCGCTCTTATACTTAGAAAAATATAATAAAAAATCTGATGTGTTACACTCACATAACTTTCTCTACTCTTGTACAAACTATTTATACAAACGCTTATTCTCCATCTACTTCATGTTAATCCAGATAAACATTTGCAGATTCTTATCTTATTGCTAATTTTCTTGTAGATGTAAGGGGAATATATATTTACAAGGGCAATTTGGAAATACAGTAGCCTTTAAGCGCATACATATCTCTTAATAGCTGGTTGCTAGGTGCAGCACCATTCCCTTTCCCACAGATTAATACTTTTTGCATATCCAAGACAAAAAAATGAATAACGAATTCCCATTTGAGAAAATAAGTATTGAAAAATTTAAGGGAATAACAAGTAATATCTCGAAAATAGTTCACTCAAAAAAAAAATTATATGACATAAATTGTGTATTTTAACGCGATCTACATTTTTTGTGTAGTAAAATTTTGTCTATCTCTTATGGTTTACCAGTTATGCAAAAGTCGTTCACAATGAAGAATACTTTTGGAGACATTCCCAGAAAATTCAAGATAAACATTTTATTTGCATTAAAAATATCTTAAACATATGATATTTTAATCAAAATCGTTTGAGCCATTTTTGAGAAAATTAAAAATTTTCGAAAACTCTTCCATGTAAGGGGTAATCTGGGGTGGGGGATTTTCTTGAAAACCTTTGTGTCGCATCCTTGGAAGATACTGAACCTAAATACCAAGTTTGGTGTTTATCCGACTGTTCGTTTCTGAGTTATGCTGTTCACAGACAGACACACACACAGACAGACACACAGACACACAGACACACACACGGACATGTTTCCAAAAATGCTTTTTTTGAATTCAGGGGGTCTCAAAACATGTATTTCCGGTGAAATCTCGGTATCGAATTTTTGGGTGGAATACAATACTTCCCCTACTTACTATACGTAGTAGAGAAAGTAAAAACACATTGCATTAGTGTTTCTTTTAACAAGCATTGTATTGTTCCTTTAGTAAGTTACCGTGTGTCTCTTACGGTTTCCCTGGTTACAAAATTTACAATATTCAGAATGAAGGGGATCTTACGGGCTAGGCAAGAGATTGTACGTTTAATCCATATTAATCTTTCAAGTGTATAATGCATATAATAAAATAAAATTAAACAAATGTTAAACATTTTACCATTTAAAGAGTAGTTTGTGGTAGGGGAATTTATTGAATATCTTTATGTTGTACATAATGGACCTAAATACTAAGTTGGTATTTAATATGTCCAACTTTTCGTTTCTGAATGTTGTCCAGATACAGGGACATAAATACAGGGATCTTTTTCTAAAAATAATTTTTGGAAATTCAGGGGCGGTCTCGTCGAAATATCGGCGAAATCTCAAACCAAATATGTGAATGGCCTACAATACTTCCTTATATAACACAATTAAGCGGCAGAAAAAGTAAAAATATTGTGGAAAGCTTGAATTGTTAATATTTCAACATCCCTTTGTCTTTCACTGTTGAAATATCTGTTGTGATGTACATCTTATTGTTATGAACGATCTCTTACAATTTTACGATAAAATGAGTAGCTTAGCCGCTAAATTTGTTTTACAAACTCTAGTTTCGTCATATCTATTGGGATGCACGCTGAAAATACGCTTGCCAAGTACGTCGTTAGTAAAACCAGTACTGACCTGCGAGTAGAGAGGTAGGCCAGACTTTGCTGACAACCGCATCTAAACTTGCCCCCTAGACACGTGCTCTCAGCGTCGCTCACCTTCTCTTATTGCTTCTGAAGTACGAGTACCTGCTTGATTGGAACATTGTAGTTATTAACGCGGTAAGTTACCTAGCAGGAGGGTTCCAAGTCATTGTATTATATCTGCAAATTTTGTTTGTGTGATCTAACTTTATCTCGAGACCAGCATCCTATGTGTAGCTGCGTTTTAAACTCCCGTAGGTGTGAATGCCTGCCAGAGAGTGGGTCGATTTCTTAGAACACAAAACATTTGGCTCTTCATGAATATAGTTGCTACCATAGTGGGCAGATAATTTGTTTCATAATATTTAAATATCAAAAAAGGTTATTCAGCTCACGAGTGCATAGCACGAGAAACTTTCTCTGATTAAGTTCGAAACCTCGAGTAATATTTATTATGTTTATTTCAGGGATAACAACGATATAAATAATTAAATTATTATAAAGTATACATAATAAAAGTAATTTATACTTATGTTCTATTTAAAGCGGAATTACACAACCGAGTGTTATACTATCAGTACTCTACTAGCCTCTGAATTATGAAACAATACCCAACACAGGCCTAAATTTCAAAGCAAAGGCAAAATGTTACACTTACTGGCTTAACCACATCTTAAACCTGACATTTTGTTCTAATCTCAGATATCGGAGGAGATATAATTATCGGATGACGATTACTGCTTACATTTTTCGCCAGAACCAAATTTTCATACAGACTTTTCGTTCGTCACATTTTAATACACGCACCAGTGCCCCTGGCACCCAATGTGTTTTATAGCGGCATACAATAGCAGAGTTCAACATAGAGAAAGCCAAAATGTATACCAGACAGTATAGTTTTATATTTTAATGAAACTATATTTTTCACCGAGTATTTAAATATACGCAGAACATGCATTGTTCGTGATGTTTATGTCTCAAAATAATGCTATTTTAATCATATTCGTTAGAGAAATTCTTGAGAAAACAAAAAATAAAAATTTCCACATAAATGGTTGTTTAATGTAGGTAAATTTCTGGAAGATTCTTTGCTTTGCGTCCTTAAAATCAGTTAGTATTACGTAAAGAGTTTTATGGTAAATAAAATAAACATAAACTGTCAGTGCAATTTTTTAAAGAAAGAAACCCAAAAACTTAACATTTTTCGACGTAAATTCCTGAAAAAGCTTTGCTTTGCATCCTGAAAAAATGCTTTATTTATTTATGCATGCAACTAATTATCTGTTTTTTAAATTTTGAGTTTGTCGCTCATTGGCACGCTCACAGGTGCGTACACATACTTAGTTCTTTTAGAACTTATATTTTTGGTTTCATGAGCCTAAAATGTTTTATTGTAGTGAAAATGGCAATGTGGAGCATTGCTGTCGATTGCAATTATTCATGTGTTGAGTTCGTATACATAATGCTGTTTTGTTCTAAAGGCACAGAGTGGCGAACTCAGTGCGCAAATCTCGAGTCACATAAATCCGTGATGCGACAATTTAACAGTATCTCAGCAGAAAGCGTCTTTGTCTGCATACTACCAACGTGCGAGGTTCATTCGCAATAAACTTGAATTTAACTACATTCTAAGTTACCACGTAACGTTATATCCCGTCGTCGCAAGAAGCTGCTTGAGCTGGCTGCCTATCTCATGCATTCTAGACGAGGCTGCTTGTCCTGCTTGCCATGTCGGATTCCATTACCTTGGAAATCGGCGACCCTAGCGGGTAGGAGGGCGGTCTTCCGCCTCGCACTTTATGAAGACTTGGGCACAGACACCGAAGTAATTTCCCTCGCGACTCCGGGCAACCTCCAGAAACTTAGAGCACGTTATGATGTTGTATTATCATAGCTGCTTCTGTTGCTGCTGTTGTTGATGATGTAGTGCGTTCAACTGTATGGGATACAGGGGTGTCCAACTCTTGAGAATCATTCCTATTCTCGCGCATAATACTGTGTGTTTCGTTCGATGATCAATAATGGTAGTAATTATAATCCTTATCGAAATAGCCCAATATATGCAATAAGTAAATATATTACACATATTTCATGGGTGAACTATATGTAACACATACATGATTTTTCTCACGCTTTCTCTGTTCACATGTTAGGAAGTACGACTTTTCTACATTCTGAGATCCCAAACTAATCTACTGTTTCTACCAAACTATAATTCTGCAGTGTTATGTTTCATTATTTTAATTATTACAGGTGCGGAATAAAATCACATTTGTTTGCATTTTAATTTCTTTTCAGATTTAAATTACCCGTAATGTTATACAACTATATGAACTATTTGCTCATCACGCATTTACTAGACATTATTTACCTATAGGTAAGTATTGCGTTTTACGCAAAATTTCGAAAACGAGATTTCTGTGGAATACACAG
Organism: Deroplatys truncata; assembly: GCA_030765065.1. Classification (NCBI taxonomy): domain Eukaryota; kingdom Metazoa; phylum Arthropoda; class Insecta; order Mantodea; family Mantidae; genus Deroplatys; species Deroplatys truncata. The sequence continues at coordinate 101,963,591 of CM060980.1, forward strand.
AGGTCCTAGAATAGAAAACAGAGCGTTTTTAGAAAAAGATTCGTGCGTCTGTGTACTTGCGAACAGCGTAACCCAGAAACGAAAAGGCGGTTAAATCCAAGGATGTAACACGAAGATTTTCAAGATAATTCCCCAAACTCAAATTACCCTTTACATAGAAACATTTTCGTTAGTTTTTATTTTCTTAAAAATGTCTAATAATTTTGATTAAAGTACCAAATTTTTAAGATATTTTCATGACAAATAAACTGTATATCTTGAACTTTCTGTGAATAGCTTGTGAATTCGTCTTCATTCCGAATAATTTTACACTTGTGAAGTGTAAGTGATAGACAAAATCGTACTACACAAAATATGTAGATCTCGTTATATCATACAATTTATGTCGAAGAAAATTCTTATGGCATTAGCTGTTTCTAAGATATTATTCATTATAGCTTTGAATTGTCATATACTTTATACTTTTTTAACTGAAAAATCGCTATTTTTTTTTCTTGCAGTCATGCAAAGAGAACAGAATTTCAAAGCCATTATGTAGAGACCCTTTTTAAGAGATTGTATTTCCTTATCCCCCTGGTACTATAAGGAAGTATGTAATAAAATTATTTCTGCAAACGTTTATTTCGTTTATTATGAAGTATATAGAAGAATAAGCTCTCTTAAGGATAGCTTATTAAAGAATGGTACAGAAAGTCATGTGAATATAACACATATACAATATTTTTCACTGAACGCCTAGTGAATTAAAATGCATATGTTTGTTTTAGAGCCTTTTATTGTAAGAAAAGGTACACTTTATGAAAATAAACAATCAAAATTTAAAAATCTTCCACAAGTTCATCGGCGACACTGTAATAAGAATTAGACAGTTAAGTTTTAGACAGTTTTTTCACTATTTCACCATACTCCTGTTCTTCACTTTTTTTCTCCGCATTTGAATTCTAATATGTGTAATATCTTCTTCTACCCAAAACATCTTTGTCAGTCACTATTCTTCCTGTGCATCCCTTAGCATCAATTATTAATTTCTTATGCAATATATTTTACTCTTCTTTCTTCTATTTTTCACTTATTTTACGCCTTAAAATATTCTGCGTGTCCATGTTTCAAACGTTTCCAATCGTTTCTGCACAATTCGTCGCAACGTCCGCACGTCCGCACTCCAGACAAAGTTTTTCGCGAATTTCATTTTGAGTTTTTCCTCAAGATTCATTCCTTTTCTACACCTCCACTTCTTGTTTAACGGCGATATAGTTTTGAAGGTGCATTTAATGTCAATGATTCAGTTATGATAGTTAAAATCCTAATTTTTAATATTTAAAAGAATTATATTGAGATGTAAAATTTTACTCATTTAATGCATAATAACTCAACCATTTAATTTCAATTTAAGTAAATTATGCACCAAACCGTTTATAATTTAGCAAAGCATTTTTGAAACACATGCGTATATATTTTTTTAATTTAGCCTAAAACCTCCTGATTCTTCCAATGCGCCAAAATTAAGAGACACAAACTTTATCTTAAAGTAAATCGATAGAAAGGAGACAATGTATAGAGTTCGTGGCATTGTAATTAATTAAATAAGCTAGAGTTTCTTTAACTTAATACACACTTTTAGATTTTTAAAGTGACTCACATGGTCTCGTTCTACAAGCAATTGGGTAATACCCATAAAGTTTATATCGTGTAATCCAGCAGTTTACTGTCTTATACCAATGAAGTATGACACGGGCTGTTCTGCTTCCTTTTTATGCAACATCCTAGATACGAAGGTTGATCGTAAATAAGGTCCCTTTATACAACACACCATCATCACAACATAACCACCTCCTAAAGATGAAGACCATGCAAGGAGAGTAAAAAACACAGATGGAAGAATAGAAAATTGACAATAACAAACTCTGACGCAAAATAAGAATGGATGAAGATATAAAAAATATAACGAAGGGAATTATATATATATATATATATATATATATATTAAAGATACCAGAGTCTTGCATGAAAGATTCAATATTGGAAAAGTTATCAATGCTTTGAATGCTTCTCTGCAAATTGTCAACAATTAATTTTCAACTCGCATTGCTAGAAATACTTGGAGCATGGGAGAAATTCTTTTTCGGTTGAAGAGTTTCAGAAATGTTTCAAAGAAAAAGTTCGATAATAGCACTGATACAAAAACCCGCCTCAAAAAAAAAACTGGAAAGAGAATGATATGCCAAAGAGATAAAAAAAAATGTGAAGAAGCAGGAAAATGAAACTCTACCACAGAAAACATTACAAGCAAAAGAATTAGAGCTTGTACAATGTTAAACAATCTCCCATATTTTAATTTTACTCTCACACTTGAAAAAGCTGTTTCACTTTTGGTTTTTAAAACGTCATATAATACATATCCTGCTTGCATGGAAGGGACAGAGAGAGCGGAAAGCGAGCTAGCGAGTGCTAGCTAAAATGCATTGTTTTTTGCTCCTATCCACGTAAATAAATAAAATCTCATGTGCAGCAATCGCTATTTTCTCTACCATTAAAAAGCAACGTGCAAATGCTTATACCATAAGTCATAGCGAGCTCATGCAAAGTAAAATAAAATGGAATAAACGCAAACTTTTAAGCTTTATTGCGTCAGATAATGGACTCACAGCTGGGAAAATTAAACATGCAATATGGAATACTTCGAAAAGAGTTATTGCTACGAAAAAATTCTTTGGCATAAACTGCGTTTTGTAACAAGATCTGTGGCAAGCTTATCTATATCTCCTACGGTTCCCCAGTTGTACAAAGTTACACAGAATTCGATCAGAATAAAAATAAGTTTATAGACTGTTTATACAAAATTCAAGATATACATTTTATTCTTCATGTTAATATCCAAGTATATTTTAATAAACATTTATAGAGGCATTTATTGATGAATTAAGAAATTAGAAACTTTTCTATGTAAAGGGTGGTTTGTAATTAAACGCCTTATTCAAAACCTTTAACCTTTTTTGTTTTAAAAATATTGTATTTTTGAGCTATTTTCACACTTGCAGGCATATGAACGCAGGGATGCTCTTCTGAAAATGGTATTTTTTGCTGTGAAGGAAACCTCAAAAGGTGTATTTTCGGTGAAATCTCAATACCGAATTTTTGGATCAAACTGCTCTTAAATGTATACTATGCTTAGAAATATGCTTATGTACTCTATGGTTTGTGTATTTCCTCTTTTCCTTAAAGTTTATTAAGGCAATACATCTTTGAAAATTCCACATTATATAAGATATATTGTTGAAACTTATGCCAGTTATTACTGAGCGTTTTTGCCATGTTTCAAAATTCTAGCTTGGATGGCTTTTAAACATTACTTTTTTATTGTGCAACTTAATTTCTCTAATAAAGACGTTCCACATGATGTATTTTTAAAACTATTCGCTTAAAAATATATTTTGTCATACTTTTATATTAATCTGTGATTATTTTACAAAAATTATTACATTTTTAGTCGCCATTATTCTTGATTTTTCAACAGTTAATAATGTATTTCTCAAATTTGAAGCATTATTGTAAAAACTATATGCTAATTTTCTTTAATGTGTTTTTGAGAGGCAGTACAAAATTTTTGGAACGAATTAGTACAAATTTGTATTGTGTAGAGTATTTTGAGTATTTAAAACTGTAAAACAAGTTTTTCGAGAAAACAAGGTTTAAAGTTGGGCATGCCTATTATTAAGTGGAAACAACTATATGTTTTTTTTAAAGTTTAGATTTAATATTCATTTATTATCGAAAAATAACTTTTTTTAACAATTTTTTATCAAATCTCACAGATGTCTTAACAAAATTACCTTAACATTACAACAGATTATTTTAACTACATTATGATTACAATGCATTTCTTCATAGGTATGCTACAAAATAAAAGAAAACGAAAGTTAGCCTTATATGGGCTTCCCTTTTTCGTAACGTTTTCTTTCCCTGTATAATATAACACGTTGGAAAACACATCTGTACGTGGAAGGGAAACGGTAGATATGAGAAACTTCTGAGGGGAGGGAAATATAGGTAATTCAGTCCCGTGAAACTACGCCTTGTAATTTGTATCGAGACTGCAATATGGCTCCAGAAGCAGATGTCAGACGTAGTTGTAGAAGGGGATACAGCGCTCCCACGACCAGCAGTTGCTTTCTTATTTACATTTTTAAAACTGAATTTTCCACGGTTTTAATCTCTAATTTACATCGTATTCTTTGTTTGCTCAAAGCTTGTTTTGTTCCACGTATATCTCTATGTTCGAACCTCTACTTAAAAAAAAAAAAAAGAGGAGGAGGAGGAGGAGGAGGAAACAGTGGGCAGGTAAGCGCATCTTAGGTAATGCACTAATAGCTTACAAAACTAATATTTCATTCACTAGGAGGAATATAATTTCCACAGTCATTGTATAACTCACTCATATTGCGCAATTTATAAGATTTTTATTGGTACGTGTGGGAACAAAAAAAAAGAATGATGAAAATATGCACGAATAATACCAAATGGCACACTCGAATCACACTCATTGAGGGATTTGGGTGGAAAGTCTCAATTACTTTTTAATTTAACTTTTTTGGTTTTTTGCCAAAGCAAGTGTAATAACACTATTTTAACTGCTTCTGAAGTTATAAGTTCCTAAGGTACTTGGAACCTTAAGAAATGATATCATTTTAAAAGAATGCCTTATTCCAATTAACTGCAATACAGACTTCAAATTACGTTTTCCACAGTTCCATTTTTACTTTCTCTACTACGTACATTAAGTAGGGAAAATATTGCATTCCACCCAAAAATTCATACCGAGACTTCACCCTAAATGCATATTCTGAGGTGCCCTGAATCCAAATAAAGCAGTTTTGGAAACATGTCCGTGTGTGTCTATCTGTCAGTCTGTGAACAGCATAACTCGAAAACGAAAAGTCGGATAAATACCAAACTTGGTACTTGAGTTTACTATCTTCCAAGGATGCGACACGAAGAATCCTCCACCCCAGACTACCTTTTATATGAAACATTTTTCGATCATTTTGATTTTCTCAAAAATGGCTAACAATTTTGTTTAAAGTATCATATGTCTAAGATATTTTCAATGCAAATGGAATGTATAACTTAAATTTTCAGGGAATATCCCCAAAAGTCCTCTTCATTCTGGATGACTTTCGCATAACTGTTAAACCGTAAGAGATAGACGAAATTTTACTACACAAAAAATGTAGATCTCGTTAAAACACACAATTTATGTCATATACATTTTCTTATGGAATGAATCGTTTCCGACATATTCCTTTTTATTTGTTTGAATTTTCCAATACTTATACTTTTTCTCAAATGGAAATTCGTTAATAACCTTTTTATGTCCTAGACATCCAAAGAGAATTGGATGCTTCACATAGCAACCAGTCTTAAAAGATTTGATATTGCTTAAAGCCTACCATATTCCCCTTGCACCTATAAGAAAATTAGCAATAAGATCGTTTCTGCAAATGTTTATTTCGATTAACATGAAGTAGACGGGGAATAAGCGTTTGTAAAAATAGCTTGTACAAGAGTAGAGAAAGTCATGTGAGTGCAACACATCAAATTTTTAAACTGTTTCTCCCACTAAATGTATACAATGAACTTTTAATTTTTACTGAATGTTCTTAAAAAGATAATTAGTGAAACTAAATATCAGATTTTTGGATATCCTATGTGCTTCATAAAATAAAACTTTAAATACTCGACAGGTTCTCAAAAGGTTCGACTTTTAAAGTTTAGTACATTCATTATTTTTTAATTTATGTAAGGATCCAAATATTATTATGTAAGGATCCAAATATTAAAAAACTGAGTACTTCAATATGTTATACATAAGTGAATGATACCGCAGGATTTTTTAAATATTTTGCTCAAAATTTATAGAAGTAGATAGATTTTGAAAAAGCACATGGCTTTAATAGAAACAAGAATAACTCAAAAACTATTAATCCCTTCAAATTAAACTTGAATAGATTTATTAGTAAGCTATGAAAGCTTTGTGTGCTAAACATGAAGTTTCTAGCTCAAATACTGTAAAAAGTAGAAATTTCACTCACTTCTTTCCTTAAGAATGCCAGTTAAGATTTTCATGATAGTTTAATATTCCAGCTTACCCTTAATACATTCACTGTTGTTATTTTGAGTTCTTGCAAAAACCACTTAATACCAAGTCAGAAATTTATAAAAAAATAACCACCATTTCAGTATTTTGTGTAACTGTTAAAAAGCATGTATGAAAAATGCAATAACATCCTTGTTCCGACCAACCTGACTGGGGTTCCTCTTAGATTTTCTCTAGCCGCATACCGCAGGTTGGCATAACTGTTCGCAAGCACTAAGCTCACGGGCGGAAATATACAATAATAAGAAGAAAAAGTATAAAAATCTAAAGCTTGTTAATCAACATAAGTAAATTGATTACACAGAAGGCAACTTTAAATTTACCCGTCTCATACAAGAAGTATACTACGAAAAACTATATGTAATCCGCAATTCTTCCTTTTTTACTTTCTCTACTACGTATAGTAAGTAGGGGAAGTATTGAATTCCACCCAAAAATTTGATACCGGGATTTCACCGGAAATACATGTTTTGAGACCTCCTGAATCCAAAAAGAGCATTTTTGGAAACATGTCCTTCTGTGTGTCTGTGAACAGCATAACTCAGAAACGAAAGTCCGATAAACACCAAACTTGGTATTTAGGTTCAGTATCTTCCAGAGATGCGACACGAGGGTTTTCAAGAAAATCCCCCACCCCAGATTACCCTTTACATTCAATATTTTTCGAAAATTTAAATTTTCTCAAAAATGGCTCTAACGATTTTGATTAAAATGTCATATGTTTAAGATATTTTCATGACAAATGAAATGTATATCTCGAATTTTCTGGTAATGTCTCCAAAAGTATTCTTCATTGTGAACGACTTTTGCATAACTGGTAAACCATAAGAGATAGACAAAATTGTACTACACAGAAAATGTAGATTGCGTTAAAATACACAATTTATGTCATACATTTTTTTTGTTGAGTGAAACATTTTCGAGATATTACTTGTTATTTCCTTAAAGTTTCCAATACTTATACTTTTTCTCAATTGGAATTCGTTATTCACTTTTTTTGTCCTGGTAATGCAAAGAGAATGGATTACTCCACATAGCAACCAGCTCTTAAAATATTTAGCTATCGCTTAAAGCCTACCAATTCCCCTTGCATCTACAAGAAAATTAGTAATAAGATTAACATCTCGAAATCTCGATTAACATGAAGCATATGGAGAATAAACGTTTGTAAAAATAGTTTGTACAAGAGTAGAGAAGATCATGTGAGTGTAACACATCAGATTTTTTATTTTATTTTATTTTATTTTTTTTGACCAGACAGAATATAGAGAAAAGTCAGAATCGCGGTTTCTTCTGGTAAACGTAACGTATCGTTAACAAGGGTTCAAAGCATATATAAACTATAAACCTACTAGTTTTAATATAACTCATCAGTAGATTAGTAATGAATAAAAAGGAGGGCTGGTTATTATTTTCTAAAATTGCACAGGCCGTTTAGAGTTTTCTATCGTTAAAAGTATAATTAAAAAAAGATAAAAGTCATTTCCGAAATAAAATGCTACGTCAGTCCCTATCTTCTTCATTAGAGAAACAAGGAATTGTATCTCTATCCTGTGCAGTAAGCGGTATTTATTTAACATACAGATATATTTAATCATAAAGAAAATATTGCATCTTAGACAGAGTCCTTTTGTGTTACAAAAATAATTTAATTTCAAATTAGATTACAGTATGGAAGAGTGAAGCGGATGTAGGGGTGTTAATTTTATTCATTAAACTATGACTTGCAGAAATAAAGTTAGTGCCGGGCAATCCCAGTAGGCCGAAGTGGTAGCAAAAACTAACCTATATTATTTAGGTATATCGGCAACTAAGAAACGGAAACAACGGAACTCAAACATTTTGATGAGATAAGAAAGCAGAGCCTTTTGTAAATCTGTAAAGCTATAATCTGAGTATATAATGCTTTATGGTGCAACATAGCTCAAAACTAATTTTGCCAAAAACGTACAGCTTTTGAGAATTGTAATTAAACCAGTTATGTATTGAATATTTTAAAATAACTCCGGCATTCGCTGTTGAAAATCATTCAGAATTACTGAGTGCAATTAAGGGCATAGAATATGATTTGAAAGCTGAATGTAATAGATTGTAAATTCAAAATATAAAACCATAAACATGACACAATATAATTATGATGAAACTCTGGCTTAGGGGCTTGAGATACCAAAATATTATTTGAACTTGTTTTCTAGAGAAAGTGTACGGGTTTTCAGTCGTTCTCAATGTTTTCACAATATTTCATTTATAATTAATAAAACAATTCTAGGAAACTTTGATGAAAGCATAATTTTTACGACGATAATGGTGCGTGCCAAAATAAGGTACGCAAGGATAAGAGTTATTTCTTGATGAGAGTTTGTTTTGAAAAATTGTTCCGTCGCATATTCCAGCTAATTCTCTTCTACGTAAGCGAAGAATGAGTTCATTATGCGTAATGTTGTTGTGTTTTCTTTACATCTAAGTCACTTAATCATTTATTTTAATATTTGCTTTAACTATCACCATACTCGGTGACAAGTGAGAATTTTTTCCATTCGTAACCATTCGTAATAGTGGATTGATTTTCAATAGGTTCAATATTTTCAATTAACCTAAAGTTATCTTCATTTGTAAATATTTTGACTAATTTTATCAACTAAAACGGCTTATATTGTATTGTGAAAAACTGTGTTTACTATTACGCAAAATTATTGTTCCTCACTAACATTATCTTTATTATTAATACTACAGTTACGTTATAATAAACTTGAATTGATTGATATTAAATGAGTTTTATCTTGTTCATAAATTATAACCACGCAATAAAATATTAGTCAGCTTTTCCCATATGTAAATCCGAAGTTCCTGAAAGATATGGTTTGTATATTGTGACTTTATCCAGTTTTTTTCTGACACTTTTCTAAGTTCTAGCTGTCACTGTTCTAAGTTCTTATCTAGTTCGATTTCACTGTGTTCACTTTGTCCACACTATCATTTCACTAAGGCCAACTGGCTCAATTCTCCGTCCCTTCACTTCCTTCGTGACGTAGCTTCCTCACGCTGGACGTCTCACTTCACTCGGGAGTTGAACACAATCTCCACAATCCGTCGCTCCGCAATAGTACTCGCTGCACGTCACAACAGCCCTCACTAACTCGCTCGGAGAATCGCTCTTGATGTTGCACCAGAGACGCACTCGTTAACTTGCTCGCTCACTGACTCAACAACTCTCACTTGACTTGAACTTAACTCGACCCACTCTCGCGAGAACGCTCGCTTATATAGGCAGTGGAATCTTTCCACAAGTTTCTCGAACGTTCTGGAACTATTTCAACACACTTCCTGGAAGAAGGCGAGAAGAAGCTTCCAGAATGTTGCCGAAAGCGAGCCTCGTGTTTACGCTTGCGAGCGCAGTTGTCATTGTTTACACCGACCGTCCGGCGCCGACCTTCCGATAACCTTGGGCCATAGCCGCTGCGTCACAATATTGTTGTAGTTTTGAAACATCCGTAAAATTCATCAGTGCTATTCTCTAAGGTTAGGACCAGGAACGTAATCCATTTGAAAAGTTTCTTTTAGTTTCGCAAAAGAAAACAAGGTCAGTCAGTGCCGGCAAGGTGAGGAAAATCTTAATGTCCTTTGGTATCAGTGTTCCTGCAGCAGCCACATCACAAGAATAGCACTATCTTGTAAATGTATCTGTCGTCTTCATTATACCTTGGAAAATAAATAAATTCTATGGCTAAACAGTCACTGGGGCCGAACTCGCCCTACGGGTTATTTATTTATGCTAAGTTTTTCGAAATCTTAGCGTTTTAATGCTACAGGAAAGCTAGTCTCCTGTAGCATTTTCAAATCTGACGTCTTACCAGTCAAGCAATTTTTAGCCTTTTTACGTATTTCAATTAGTTTACTTGTGACAAATAAACATTAATTTGGTAATTAATTGTGCTTTCACATGTCATGTGTAGGCTAAGGTTTGAAATGTAGAATCAGACTGAAAAATACAATACCAGCTGGGATTTGAACTACGGATCTTTGGCTTTCCGTGTCGCTGTCTAATTAACTGAAGTATTATGGCAACACATTAAATTCTCCACCTGACTCATATTTTTTTTTCCCGGTAAATCACAAGGCGTTCTCAAATACATTTTCAGGTAACGCATCCCAATGGCGACTTACAAACTCGTGAGTGTAGAATTAGACTGAGAGATTCAATGCCATAGACCGGAAATGGCATTGAAGTCTGGTTCTACCTTTCCAAATGTTCACTTGTTTATTTTATATTTTCCTGTACCGTTTGAATCCCTTTCTTATGTCCGTGCGTAGGTTGGCTGTCTTCGACTCAGTAGATAAGTTTTAATAATAATAATAATAATAATAATAATAATAATAATAATAATCCCGTGGCGCTACAGTTCATGAAGAACTTTGACGTGCCAACCCGACTGCACGGCAGAGGTGGGCGATTATAAATCCATATGGGGATGTGACGCGTCCAGCATTACGCATCCCCCAGCCAGATATTGGTCTGCGTGGTTGGTATCGCTGCACCTCACTTTCCACACGATGCTGAGTGCGCACCGGTCCTATACTCGGGACTTAAATTCTTACCCTCATGGGTGGGATCAAACCCAGCGCAGTCAGTGCTCCGGAACTAGAGCTCCGCGCTCTATCCCATAGGGCCATGGCACAGGACTGGCTATTTTTAAGTTATGAAAATAAAGACAGTCCACACCTGGTTGCGATACATTGGTGAAAGCAATTGTAACATAAGATGGTCTTGTAAGTATTTAAATACGTTACATTTAAATTTTAGTGCTAAATGACATTCAGAGAAGCTTTTAAAAAGGTGTCCCTCGATTCTATAATACCATCTTACACACTCATATTGCAGTGTATATATACACTGCTGTATAGCAGAGAGATTATGAAGAGAATGCTTTTATCGATAACTCTGTGGCATATGTATACATACCAAGAAGAAAAATATAAAGAGAAGAGGTTAGACAAAGACTTTCCATGTGAGCGAGGTTTTAAGAGACTCGTTTATTCTTGCAGGAGAGCAGTTAAAAGAAAAACAGATTCTCCAAAGCTCTTTGTCGATATGCATGTAAGAACTACAGTAAAAAGCATCGCTAAGAAGAAGATACTGGCTTCGAAATGTTGTACACGGCAGACAATGAACTGCAAGCCACGTAATCGTTTCTTTGAGTCAGTGCTGCTTCTCCGCCGTGCTTCATGCAGACTCTAGCCTTTATTACAGCTCATTAAAAGCAAACGCCTCTTAAAATACACTTCCATGCATGATCTCCGATACCTTCGCCATATAAAGCCTCTGTCTGAGCCACGCCATGAAGTTGCCGACCACTGGAGTATATACCAGGGCTCACCAAACCGCAGCCCAGAGGCCAAATCACGTCCGCACCGCGGGCGAAAGTACCAGGGAAAGATTTCCAACAAAGAAACATCTTGAAGAAATTCAACAATTCGTGGAGTATTACTTATGGTTCTACTTCTGAAGGAGCTGAATGAAATTGATTAGGAAAGAAAAAACCTCGTTTTATTACTTTGTGTGAAATTTGAATCCTGGAACATTTTGATTTCATAATACGCTTTGAAGTAGTTATTTTTAATTAAAGATTTATCTAATTTCATTATTTCAAAGGATTTTGCGTTGGGTTAAGTTTATATTAAGACAAACTTTACTCAAGATTACTTTCTATGTTATTATTATTATTATTATTATTATTATTATACATTAAGTACATCGAACTTATACAAATAAATAAACTAGAGAAATAAATCAGTTTTGTTAACTTTCCAGCATCACTCTTGAATAAAAACAGTTACTTTTATACAATCACAGATTAGTTTTACAAAAATTGTTTCTTGAGAGTTTAATTCGTTCTGAAATTTAATAATACTTTATAGCTTCACATCTCGTAACCTTTTTCGTATCACAGATCGACATTAATGCTGTGATTGAAGTCAATTGTCAACTATTTGAGTCCAAAGAAACGTTAATAAACGAAATAATTATAAACTACTTTGCCTTGCGTGAGTAGTTGCCACTACCATCATCTTCTGGCAGAATTCAATCATCATAGAAAATAGAATTGTTTATTGCCACTACCATCATGGTCTATCTTCTGGCAGAATTCAATCATCTAAGAAAATAGAATTGTTTACTTTAATAGTTCATAGGCACACAACTGGAATTTATTTATATGTTTTGCATACAATTTTATAGAACATTATTATTATTATTATTATTATTATTAATATTAATTTTCTATTTCTGATCACATTAAATTCATAAAGTAAAGGCTGCATTGTATAATTGTACGTATTACATATTATTTAAATTCCTTAAGTATCCTATTTACAGACCAGCATTGTAAACTGCATTATAAAGCTTTCAGTTTACATTCTTCGAAATCATTTATATCGTATTAGAAGTTATTAAGTCTTTTCCTATTTACTGCATACTATTTACATTATTTTAAAAAGAACAACATTGTATATCGTCTATATTCTGCTTTATCGACTTATTTTATTTTTAAGAATTTTTGTCTGTTATTCCGTTTGTTTGTGGCAAATATATTTTGGTTCAGACTGAAATAATAAATCAGTTGTACCTTATCTTAGAAACCACATGGATTTGCATAACTTTTGTGGCTTTCGCAAATTTTTCTATAAATTGAATCCAGCAATTAATAGGACAAATTTTTAAAATTAAGTTTGAAATTTAAAATTCATCCAAGTTTTATAAAAACAGTCATTCCAATACTATATGCATTAATCTTTATATTAAGAAATTACAGTGATAAAATATACGATAATCACAAACTTTTTACTTTAGGTAGAGTTTGGAGAACCCTGGCTATATATAATAAAGACAGGCGTGATAAACTGTAGAATGACCCTGGAACGGAGAGGAATAAAAGAAACAGGGACTGATGGACGGATCTGCCCTACCTATCTAAACGGAGGAATAATGGTGAACCTATGACTTCGCATTTAGAATGTAATTAACTGTCTCGGATGCAAGATACCCTGCGGCGCCTGGGTACATATACGCTACCGGACAATCAATTGCCGAGAGGATGAAAGCTTCTCTCACAAATAATAGCTGGCAACAATGGCCGTGAAAAAGAAGTACGAGTGTTGGCGCTAAAGAATTCGATTCGGTCGTCAGCTGCTGGGTAAATCCAAGCGTTTCCAGACGCATAAAGGAAAGATTCCATGCTTTTCATTCAAGGGAAAGGAATAGAAATAAATTTGTTCTGCTTCTGGACGTTTAGGGCCGAAGAAGAATCGTGAATAAGGTCGTCCAGGAGGAGGCGGCGGCTTCCAGAAAACCACTACTGCTGTGGGAGTTGTCTAATGCCGTAGTTAAATGAACCCCCAAAAACTCGTAACAGTTCTACTCATTACAATTTAAAGTATCATTTACTGGTATATATTCTGCTTTTCATATAATAAGTGTTTCCTTTAGCCATTTTACAACTATTCCTCCATAGCTACATCCGACTCCGACTGACTGCTGGCAGGCTAAGTTATAGCCCGAGTGAGTCTTTGCTGTGTGCCCACCCTCAATAGGGTTTACCACAGGATGTGTATTTCAGGAATGATATTTTTAGAATGGCGGTTTTGTCTTAGATTGAGTAGAGAGAAGGGAGGTAGCACATTGCTCCTCCATAGCTACATGCAAATGCGGTTAGCCATTTATGTCCTTTCATTCCCATGAACACATGTGAAAAAATCAGAATCCGTCAGGTTCAAATGTTCATAAATGTCAATCAATCTAAGTTGGTAATGTAAAATGTGCATATTTTAATGGTTCTACATTATTTTCTTGGTTAAGGGACAGTGGGAGTGAATTTTTAGGCGAAAATGACACCATTTTCGATGTTGGAATTATATTATATAAATAATCTATAGACAATTGTGAATCATTTTGGCCAAACATTTTGCATTATCTGCCATTTTTAAAAACCCAGCGACATGTTTAAATCACCCGTGCGTTCCTTTAAAACTCCACTGTACCCGCCCACTTCCTAGTTCTATATGTAAAGCATCATAATTTGCTAATTTCTGAATATTTTTCTATTTATTTGGCCGCGTTTTGGGATCACATGCAATTGCCTACTTTGTGCTTCCATCTAGCGCCTAAATGCATAACTATTTACTAGGTAATGAACACAAGTTTAGTCTTTGAAAAGAAAAATTATATTTTGGTACTGTAAGAGCCTATTTCATTAAAATTCTCTACATTTGCCAACATCATCTTATTTTACAGCAGTTTGCAGTTATTTAAATACGTTATTGGTTGTTTATATATCTATCTTACAGATCTTTTGATACACTTTGTTGTTTATGTACCATATGGAGTATTAAAAGCAAACTTTGAGTGAGTTGTTTGAAAATGCTACTGTAGTGAATGTAAGCGTTCAAATGTGACTACAAATTAGAGAAGGACCAATTTTCTGAACTTTTGATGCGCGTGGTTAATTTTGATTATGCGATACATTTACATAAGAAAATTTATGAAATAATTAATAACTCGCAAAGTATTTACCAACTTAAATGAAATTTGGTGTTCACATTAATCTAACAGCAATAGACTCACAGTAAAATTTTCAGAAATATCCATACAATAATATGGAAATTTGAAAATTCACTCCTAGTGTCCCTTAAGTGTTTGCTTATGCTTTCCTAGTTATATAAAATTAAATCAGCATGAAAGAACTTAGCCGGCTTTTCACGAAAATCCAGGATATACGATTTATTTGTCTGCTTCAGTATGTCAAACATCGACAGTTCTTCTTGTAAAGGGCTCCATCTTGAGATGGAGGAATTAAAAAAAAGTCATGGACTTGTACCATTGAAAGTTTTCTGGGCTTCAATATAAAGTTTGAAATTTATCTAAGTTTTGAGTTGTGCTACTGTCTCTCTCCATATCTCTCGCAACACACAAAGATGCTCTCTAAAATTGTTTTTTAACGATGGTGGACTTTGAAACAGGAATTTCTGTTGACACTTAAGCGTCGAAATTTCAGGTATGTCACAGTTAAGCAGCACATAAAGTACAAACAACACACCTTCACCTACGACATAGAATGTTTTTCATTCGACGTAAAAATTCTGGATCGAACTTTCACCAGAACCAACCCTCTGCATGACTTTCCTATCGCAGTGATGGAGTCGGGTTGTAATTGCTCTTAATTCTGAAACTTAAAGGTTTGTTGTATTATCTCGCATAATTATTTTAGTTAAATAATACTGTCCCTTTAATTAGGGACAGTAGTTTATTAACAAAAATTTCTTTGGAAAATCATCATTTGGGTTGACAGACTCAAAAGTTCGTATCTTTTCCTACCTAGTGCTTCACATTTGAAGATCATATGAGGGAACTTTCGACCTCCTTGTTACATACTGGTTCCTCTCTAAAGATTCCCATCGTACGCAGGTTTCTCCGTGATCTACAATGTCCAGTCAAGAGTCAGGTTATCAGTTTATTTCACATCTAGTGAGATTAAGTACATCTTCACTCAGTGAGAAGGATATACTGCCCATCAATCTCTTGATGTGCTTACATCCCTCTGTTTGAACCCATCGCTATTGATGGTTATGATTCATTCACTAAGCAAGACCCTCTGCACGAAAAAGAGGAGAAAAATATTCGGATAGCTTTGTATGTGATTAGTTCTAAAGCGAATACCAAATGTCGAGCATCACAATTATAAGTGCTTTCCAATAGTTGTAAGACATTTAGTGATATAAGTTAAATTCTTTTTAATATTAGCTAAAATGACACTAAGCTTTTATTAAGAGTGAAACTTTCAAAATAATAATAATTTTAAATATGTAATAAATCAATAAATTATTCTCAAGTTGCTTGATTGCAATGTGTGTATTATATCTAGGGTCTGGATTTTTAGGGTTTAACCTATATTTTTCCTCGCTATTTAATTAACACATTTAAATATATATACTCGTCTCACACCTCCTGAGCAGAATATGCGAACTTCATTGCACCTAAAAAAGCCTAAATGACGGGTTAACACCTAAAATAACCTAAATAGCTGTTTTTCCTTTTTCGAAATGAAGAATGTTATTTTCGGATTGAAACTCATTGTAAAATTATTTTCACCACTTATAGCCAGTAGATAGTTCAAGTTACTACAGTTAAACGCAGCACATGTGACGTGGTGACACCTGGATGCAGCTGATAGAAGGTCAGAACTTAACTGTCTGCTGCCATTTACTATGCCGAGCACCTAAAAACATTAAAAATGTCAATGAATTGGATGAAACAGAAGCTTCCTGCATTGCCAAGGCTAAGAAATCACTCGAGTGCCCCACTCTTGCCGCTTCCCTTGCATACATCATGAACATTTTTGTTTTATACCAGAAGCTACTCTCCGGTTTGAAAGTACAACTTTGCCACTGAAAGATGCTCTAGATATCATTGGCAATATTTCCAGTAAAGAAATACCTGGATCAGTGGGAGTTGCATGTTCTTCGAAGTTGTAGAAGATTCTTCAACGAAATCCTGCTTGTGAAGATATGAAAATCATCATTTCAGTATTGCAGGGAGAAACGTATACAGGAAAACTACCCCCAGAACCTGCTGCCCTGGAATCTATGTTCTACGCTCCAATGACGTCTTGTTCCATTGAAAGAACTTTTTCTTCACAGAAGAATGTGTTACGTGATAATAGGAAATCCATTACGCCAGAAAATTTGATGATGTATATATCTACTGTAATGCCAAAATATAAATCTTACAACTAAGTACCAGAAAATCAAAATTATAGATGCCTGTATCTATTGAGCCGCAAAGCAAAATATAAAAAAAACTATTTTAATCAAGAAAAATCTAAAAAAACATATTTTAAGCATATAAGAAACCTAAAATGAAGGTTTATTCCACCTAAAAATCAGGGCCCTAATTATAGCGGTAGTTATAGAATATAACATTTGTGATTCTAAACTGCCCCAAGAAGATAAATTGGTAAGAAAATGCATCTAAGTCACGATTGTAAGAGAATATATCGTTTTCTGAATAATTACATTAGAACATTAACTGTTATGTTTCTTTTTACTTTAAATAATGTATCCTACTTTCAATGTACGTGCAGAATACGTTCTTGGTGTCTTGTTTGTATGTATCCGATATTTTAAATATAATTTTATATGAATTCTCCATGCGTGTGGAGGTAAAAATGTTTGGGAGACATTCTTGCAGATCGTGAACCACTGCCCTAGATTGTGCCTAACCTTTACACTCTAAAAGGAAGCGAGAAACTGCCATGAAATCGCTTGTGGGTCGATTATTCACCAATGCATGTATCTTTCGATCAGCGTTTAAAATTCCAAACGGGTCGGTACTTAGATATTCAAATAATTATTATTGCGAAGTACGAAATACGTGTTATGCGACGGCAGTACTTTTTAAAACAAGATAAATTTTTTTGTTATTTTTAATGCTTGAGCAATTCCTACACGGGCAAGTAAACCTGATCGAGTTAATAAGTAATTTAAAGATCTAGCTGAATCGATTCATGCGTTTTTCTCCAGGAAAATGACCCTACGTTCTCGGCAGGAGCAAAAGAATAAAAATCTTGCCCTAAGTTATAATGCTTGCCACAAGAAATCGATTCATACAGCCTATTAACTCGAAGGGGTCTTTTTTGTATCTTTTATTTAGCAGTTTTACATAGGTACTCGGCATCTCGCATGAATATTGATTACATTTACAACAACAACAGATAATGACAGAGGCACTCTCCTGCCTAGTTAATCGGCATGTGTCTCGAAAGAAGGCATGGGAAGTCGTCCATTTATGAATATATAATAATCGTCATAACAATTTGAGAGGGAGGGGGATTCTTGACTACGCCTCCTTGTAACAGTCGAGTCCAATCGCTAGCGCCCACAGACAGAATCTAATAATGAAAGTTTTTACATAAAACGAAAAAAGAGTAATAATAAATGGAACCTTCTGCTATCTCTCCACCTGCCCGGGGCTTCTTACCAGTGGCGTATCTGTCGAGATGAATTAATTAAACATACATATTAAGAAACGAACACCAGCAGCTGAAGAAATGCGCGAAACTTCGTGGGGTTTAAGAAATCGCTGTGTTGTCCACAGTCGGGATATCTTTTAGCCTGGCGGGCTAGAGAAGACTTATTCAGCAAAAATTGGTGAAACTGGAGAGAAAGAAAGTGACATACCTCGCCCAGTTCATGACCTCACTACCTAGAACCCATAGAGGCAGCATAATGGAAAGTTCTCTGGATATATGCGATTATCAGTATATTTTTACTAAGTATCCTTTTCGAAATCGAAATATAAATATAATTATTAAAATAAAATTACCAAAAAATCGAATCCTTAACAAAGCGTAAGGATTTTTTAAAACTGTCAAAGTTATAGCATAAATGGTTCTTAATATTTCAGGAACTGTGATTCTTTGTGAGTAGAGAAGTCATATGAATGCAACACATCAGATTTTACTTTCTCTACCACATAAATATTAGTTAGAGAATGTGTTGTATTCTATATCCAGATTTCACCGGAAATACATGTTTTGAGATCCCTGAATAAAAAAATGTTCAGAAAAATGTCCGTGTGTGTGAACAGCATAACTCAAAAACGAAATGTCGGATAAACACCAAACTCGAAATATAGATTCAGTATCTTCCAAGGATGCGACACAAAGATTCTCAAGAGAATCCTCCCACCCCAACTACCCGATTTTTTATTTTCTAAAAAAATGCCTGTAGCAATTATGATTAAAATGCCATCTATTAAGCTATTTTCACGTCAAATAAAATGTACATCTTAAACTTTCTGGTAATAATCTGTGAAGACCTCTTTATTCTGAATGACTTTTGTATAACTGATAAACCGTAAGAGATAGACAAAACCTTATTAAACAAAACATGTAGGTCTTATTAAAATGCACAATTTATGCCACATAGAATTTCTGTGGCATTAAACATTTCCGAGACATTCTCTCAATTTTTTCAATGGGAAGTCGTTATTCGCTTTTGTTTTGTTCATGCGAAGAACTCGAACTTGAAAGCCATCACATAGTGTCATGTTCTTTAAAAATTGTATAACTATGAATTGAAAGTTTATCTGGATTGACAAGAAGCAGATAGAAGAATACATTTCGTAATTAATAGTTTGTAGAAGAGTAAATGGAGAAAGTCATATGAGAGCAACACAAGAGTTTTTAAACGTATTTTAAGTATTTGCTGATTTAAAATAAAAAATATTAAATGTAACTGAAATAAATACAGTCTATCAGTTACCCTATTGTCTAAAAACAACATAAGCAATTAAAATTAAACTAAAAGCTTACATAAACACATCTTTCTTCCCCAAATATTTATCGAGATAATTTCTTATTCGTGAAATTATAGGGTTTCTTGAAAACATCTCATATATTATTTCACTAAGCATTGCAAATGGTATGGGACAAATATTCTACTAGGTAGTTGCTTCATGTATGGAAAGCCAATTTGAAGTAGGTTATTTTAGGTGGTGTATTGTAGTTCAACTGTTGGGGAGCCGAACTTGAAGTAGATGCAACCGCACGTATGATACCCGGTAGCCTTCGCCCCAAAATTTAAAAATATTAACTTTGCAATTTGACTGTTTCTTTAAATATTATATATTTATGTTTGCCTCGGCTGCGTCAGTATTATTGTTAGAGACATGGATTTCTTTGCAAGGTGTGGTGCGGCTGAAGAAGGTTGGCTTATACAGATTATAATTTTTACTTCACTACATTTATTAATCCTTTAAATAACACTTCACTGATATAGAGAGCTGTGAGATTAGTTTATTAATTACTTGCACTTTTTAAATACGTAAACTATTTTCTCACACAAAATATGCATTAAATTTCTCGGGGACACATCTCGCGTCCGGTTAGGAACACTGTCTACAACCAACTGACTTGATTTCTACCGCCTAAATTTGTAAATTTCTGTATTTCAAGTCTCTGATTGGCTATTCCTAATCCAATAGAATACTTTTATTTAACTTAAGCTTTTTTCTGGTTATGATTGGCTATTTTATAAACTGTCACTAAAATTACATTATTGTTGCTCCAAGAATGACTAGTAGCATTAAACTTTCAAATTCATTATTGCCTCAAGGTTACCTCATTGTTAGCAACCTTTAACCTATTATTCTCACAGCTCATACATAATTAAATTACGTAATACATTCACATAACGTTATTGAACATGTATACAATAATATAAACATTTATTATGACTGTATGTACACTTTTTATATATTGTTACATACACATGTTGCTTTAAGGCGGGCTGTTATTATATTTTTTATTATATAATTTGACTGAAATCATTTAAGTGTTAAAAATACTGCCTCAATATTAAGGAAAGTATATCATTAATAGAATAGGACAAATGAGCATTCTTATAAGCATCAGGACAAGGACGGGTGTAGGATGCAGAATGTGTTTATCGGAGGGGGACACCTCGCGCACTGGGTCCATACTGATCTATTGTGGCTACACCTCCAGGGAGACAGGTATGAAATGAAGGGACCGCAGAAGGTGCCAGGTCCGCAGGCAGATAGGCCCACAGAGATTCCCAAGTTCCTAAATTTCCAGCTTAAACGCTCGCGCACCAGTGGCGAGGAATCCCATTAAGGCGACGACGCAGCTATCCTAACGCGGGAAATCTCACTCTGGCGTTCATGGGGAGAAATCTTTCCAACGCGCATGCATCCGCGCCATCTTCCCGGCACCACCAGCACCGAAGGACCTGAAAGCAAACCTGAAACGTGAAATGGAGATAAATGAGAAGAAATGGAGCAAAGGAGAAATTGTGGTAGAATACACCACCCCACATTCGCCTCGGCGAAGGGAAAAACCACGAAAACCCATGGTCAGAGTGGGCTGTCAGCGAGAATCGAATGTGGCAGGACGTGTGTAATAATAGAATAAGTTTTCCGAAACTTTACTTTTATCTGCTAGAGTGCATTATCCGCCCAAAAACGTATTGAGGAAATTACATAAAATAAAATTACAAGCTTCAAGATACAAAGCATTTGACCAATGAATTGATTCCATAGTATGTGATTTCTGCTATGCATAAAGGAACACTTTACCGAGACGAATCTTTTCTCATATGTAGCCTTTTCAAGAGCGAAATCATTCAACACCATAAAAGTACGTAGCTATTAAGAAAATCTTCCACAAAAATGAACCGCAGATTCCACTTTACGTTCAACATTTTGCACAATGTATATATATATATATATATATATATATATATAAATGTATTTTGTTTTGTGTTACTGAAATAGGTTTCTAATAACAACTTACACCTTTTAATGAGATTTCTGCTCACGTTCTTTGCCTTCATACTAAAGTGCAAAAATTTGGATGGGCCCAGTAACTTTAATACTGTAATAGCACAAATAATAAAAAAAATTATCACAAAAGTTCCAGACTACTTCCTTCAACGTAGAATGCAAATGAAGTCAAATATTTGTAAGCTGTTAAGGACATGCGTTTTACTCGTTCGTTTCTTTGGTACATAATGAACGAGACTCCCTCGTTTCTTCCAGCCCAACTCGTTCGAATATACCGAACTATTGTCGAGATTCTGGTTCACGTGCTCTCTCGCGGGAAACGGGTATTTATTCGTTCCGTATTCGCATCATTCGCGTTGTCAGGCGTATTGCTTCAGTAAGTTAAGGCAAAGGAATGACAACAACCTATGCCATGTTACTGCTTTTTCGACTTTGTTTCTACGTACTGTTGTGGTCAAGGTTTCTTTTACTACATTATGATACACAAATTCCATTTTCAGTTTTGTTTTACCGTTACACCTGAGCACAATATGCATGAAAACGTGTTCAAAGTAAATATAAAAGTTTCATATACAACTTCATTCAGAATTTCTGTGAGAGAAAATCAACTCAGTCATCTGTATAAACATTTGATTAAATAATCATTACAAATTATATATTACAATACAACAAATCAAATAATGTATTCTTTAAAGTTCAAAAGAACACCCTCGTCCTATTATTTACACTGACGAAACTTGGGTAAACCAAAACCATGATAGAAATTTTACGTGGCAGGATTCTAAAGAGACGGTGGTCTAAAGATTCCTTTAGGTAAAGGATCATATCTAACAATCTATCATGCCAGATAAGCCAAATATGTTTTCATAGAAAGGGCAGATTTAGTGTTTCAGTCAAAAAGTGGTGGTGATTATCATAAACAGATGAGTAGTGTTTACGGATTGATTTACCGATCTCCTTCAGAGACTGGAAGGGTATGTGATAACAATGTACAATGCGGCCTATCCACTCTATGCTTAAAAACAAATCTTTAATACAAACTCTAGAAAAAGCCGAAATTTTGTAATGGCTTCAAAGCAAGAATGCACCTCATCATCTGCATACACAATAGCCGAATAATAAATTAATTGTAAAACAGCCGACAAAGCTCATTATTGTTAGTAACGCATTGTTGGTGCACACACTGTGCTGGATGAGAACGGGAACGATATTTTTAAGTGACGTAAGAGGTAATGATAAATATCAGCAATTTTTGATGGCGAGGAAAGAGTGGAACATTATTTAACTAAGATTTTAAAAGATGAAGAGAGAAAATCTGGCAAAAGAAATGGAATAATATGGGGGATTTAGTTGTATTGAAAATGTTAAAATGCAAGCAGGAAGAAAGAAACAGGAAAGTAAGGAATTTTTTAATAAAAATGAAAGAGAAATGGACGAGAAAAGCCAAGGAGAAGTAGAGGGAGAGGGAGGGATCTACTGGCTGTGCAACATAAAATGATATTTTCCATATTTCACTGCCAAAAGTGCAACTGGCAGCAAGTACAACTCTACTAAGAGACTAGGCAGTGAAGGGTGACTGTGGCAGCTCTCGAATCGTCATTAGTACACTCCACTCTTAAGCCGGTCAGGTAGTGTCAAAATGGTCGTGTTTCAACTTAAACCCCACGTACTGTACCTGTTCAGTGTAGCAAACTAAATGGTCTGAGAGAGGTACACCGCTCGGAATCCAGTACACCCAATCTGGCCGTATGCAGGCGCTCATTTGTGTTCAAGGCATGAATGGTACACAATAATGACCAAAACTCGTTCGATGGACAGCTCTAGTCCAGGTTCAACCTCCAGGCCCTACCAATCTGACCAAGGTTTTTTAGCGGTTTTCCTCGGTCGCTAGGCGAATGCTTGGTGGATAATCTGAGCCGCGAATTTTCCTACCATCTCTTTCATCATTACATTTCATTTCCTTCTTCTTCACGTCTGCCAGGTCACCCATCCTGGATACACTATGAGTTTGCTTGCTCCTCAACAGACTATTGGCCCAAGGCGAAGAAGAATTTAATTCAAGTGTTTTCCTAATATCCAATCATGTTTATTTTATACTAGTCTTTTGTTTTAATGTTAATAAAATTTAGAAATAATAGCATCAGCAATTTCACCAATACAAGATAAATACATTCTGCTAGTTTCATGAATATATGTTTACTATAGTCTGAGAAAATGTTCCTTAAGTAGGAAAGAAGTAAACTTATGGTAATTGGACTTAAAAATTCTGCAACTTAATAATCCCTACTCCATAGCAGTTTAACCAGTTTGAAGCAGAAAACGTATGCACACCATTTTATTGAAAATTAAAAATAATGCACTGATACTATCTTCATAACTGATACACCATTTTAGAGATTTTAAAGCACTGAAAAATATATCACATCCTCTACTACGTATAGCGAGTAGGGAAAGTATTGTATTCTGTCCAAAAATATCGAGATTTCAACGGAAATATGTATTTTAAGGCCCCCTGAATCCCCAAAAGATTTTAGAAAAAGCTCCATGTGCGAGTGTGTCTACGAATAACTCAAAAACGAAAAGTCGAATAAATACCAAAGTTGATATTTAATTTCAGTATATCTTCAAAAGATGCGACAGAAGATCCCCCCACCCCAAACTATCCTTTACATGGAACATTTCAAAAAATTTTATTTTTTAAAAAATGCTTCTAACGATTTTGATTAAAATAGAAGAATATTTTAAAGGTATTTCCATAGCAAATATATATCTTAAATTTTCTGGGAATAGTTTGTAAAGTCCTTATTCATCCTTATTCATTCTGGAGGAATTTTTATACTCTTGCATAGCTCATAGATAGGTTAACCGTTAGACGAAAATGTGATACAAAAAACTGTAGATCCATTTAAAAGCCACAATTTATTTCAAATAACTTTTTTCTCGCTTACGCCATTCCGAGATATTTGCTATTAATGGTTCGAATTGTCCATAGCTCGCCTTTCTTTTAAAGTTCTGTCGATTTTTGGTTGTTTCTCGCGATTACGTGGAAGATTATGGGAGGCTAGTATACAGTAGCCAGTTCTTAAACATTTAACTATCGCTATTCCCTTTATATCTATAACGAAATGTGCAATGTAGCTATTCTGCAAAGATTTATCTGGATTAAAATGAAGTAAATGGAAAGATATGCTTTCGTAAGAACAGTTTGGATACCCACTAATAAGCGATAGAGGTTAGAGAATGTTATTTGAATGTAGGTAACACAACAGCTTTTTGTTTTACAAAATATATCTTTTCAACCCTAAACCCATTCCGTATTCCCTTAAGCGACATATGAAAGAGTCGAAAGCAGACAAAAGACACCCACTCATGGACTGTAGGTATATGCTGGGCACCATAAATAGAAAGAACTGCAAAACCGCCTGTTTCTTTTTATGTCGGTCATCTAGCAACTACGGAAATTTTTTCTTCGTTTGAAAAGAGCACGCCACTGTCGGCGCACGAGCGTGTGGAATATATAAACGTAGGCTTGCGAGTCGGGCACCCAACCGTGCAATTATTGTAGTTGCCGGAGCCATGTACCACGGCATTTTTTCAGCTTTTTCTTCTTCTTTTTTTGCAATCCACTTCATTCGACTGACCGCCACATATGTGCTTTTTATTTCTTGATGCGTGTGTATGTATGTGTATGCGAGCGAGGAAGGGAGGGAGGAAACCAAGGGGGAGGTATTTCTTGGCGCCAAGAAACCGACTTCCTGCAGTGTAATGTAGCCTACGTTACCGTCCAACATTTTTATTTCCCTAATCTACATTTTTCTGGTGCTGAATATTCTATATTCCATTCCTGTGTTTCGATTTCACCACTTATTGCGTGTTTTTGTAACCCACTCTTCTCATTCCGAAAGGATGAAATTCAATATAGCGTGAAGGATCCCAATAATTTTGTGCTTAATTTAGACTTAACACCTCATTAAAGAATACCAGAGGAAACTATTTTACTTGCTGATCTCAACAACCTTTATACTTTAGTTTACGAACAAATAGCTTTGAGTATAAATTCTTAATAAGTAATAGATAATAAAACATTATACATTCAGTTACTATAGGTTTTTAGTGTTAACTATCTCACTCACGCATCAAGTAAATAATCCACAAACTAAAATGCCTTGAATCTGGAACAGTCAGAGCTGTCTGTCCTCTTAGAATTATCATATTTATTTTATCACCCACAAACAACCTTTTTTTTCCATGTTCGGAGCTAAATGTTGGTTTCTAGGTTACCAAAAACGGAGAGAAGTATCACATTTTCTCTCCCTAAAGGACAGACAAATTAACCACTCTACTTCTACACATCTTAACGCGATATAAACCTTAATAATATAATAATTATTTTATAAACAAAATCTTAAGATAGAATGTTGGGCCCATGTAGTAGAATACTTGTATTCCTTCCGTACTTCCCTATTTCCATGAAATGGACCAACAAGGCATTTACTGGTTGCATCTGTACATTATTTAGTAAACACCATTTTTTTAAAACAAGAGTACGCTCCTTCGTATAATCTGGATTTTTTTCGGTAACAAAACACTCACTACCTCACTAGTAGTACACGTTATATCTTTTACTTCTTCAAAATTATCGATTTTGCATTTAATGCATAATGTAACCATTGCAATCGATATAAACAACGTTGCTACGCATATCTTTTCAATCATTCCCAAGCATTTTATCTCTTTTCAGTAATTCCAAAGCACCTCAATGAAATAGCGAAATTCAATGAAAATAAATAAAATGCGACAGATTAGCTCCGATAAAAAATAGTATATACACCAGGGATTCGAAAGAGATTTTCTGATCAGTTCGTCTGTAGCCTAAGGAATTTATCTCGAGGCTCCAATTATGTACCTCGTGTAAAATCATCTGTTTCTCTCCCTTAATGTATAATATACTATTTCTTATGGTCAACAACTGTGTTATCTCGTAAATCGTTTTAATTTCGATCTTATTTGTCGACTGTAAGCATAAATTAAAATACTGGACTGGAAATTCATAACTGTCATTCATGATTTGTAAGCACATTTTATGAGTATTTTATTTAATTTTATAATTTTATTCGTGAAATAGTAAAATATGAAATGTGTTATTTCCACATGCTTTTCTAGCCATTATCTATTAAGTATTCTTAATAAGCGTATTTATTCTATTTCATATTAATTATGAAATTCTGTTTCGCTTTTGCAGAATAGTTTCATTGTACATTTCATTATGTGCACAAGGGGGATACAGGAGGGTGAAGCAATAGTCAAACCCAGTGATGCCCAAACCTTAAGCGAATCAGAGAAGGGCGGATTTACCCCCATGCATTGTTCACGGAGCTATGACGTGCTCATGGCAATCACAAACTCTGGTTATCTTGGAACGTGCCATTGCGATCACCGTCAGAGTGAGTGAAGGGGAAATGCTTCATGACACAAAACGAAGGAATTAGGGTGAAGCGGCAATGTGACGTCATTAGCTCATAAGAGAAGATGTGGGGCTTCACCGGTCAAATCTTTAAAAAGCGAGTTTTTATATGCTGGCGTTTAAATACCATAGATTTTCAACGACAACTGAATGGCTACAACACTTCAAACAATTACGAAAATAATGAAAGATTAGAACAAATTACAACAAATATCTCGGAAGTGACTAATGCCACATAAGTTATTTGATACTAATTGTGCATTCTAAAGCGATCTACATTTTTTGTAGGTATAGTAAGTGTTTGTCTATCTCATTGTTTGTGCAAATTAATTCCAAATGAAGAGAACTTCATAGGCTTTCCGAAAAATGCAAGATATATATTTTATTAGTCTTGCAAACATCTTGAACGTATGGTATTTCAACAAAAATCCGTTACAGCCATTTTTGAGAAAATCCAAAAATAATTAAGAACTTTCCATGTATGAGGTAGTTTGTGGGACATTTTCTTGAAAGACTTCGTTTCGTAACCTGTTGAACTTAAAAATACCAAGTATAATAATTATCTTACTTTTCGCTTTGAGTTATACTGTTCACAGACATATTGACACATGAAACAGGCACGGTCATTCTCTAAATTGTTTTGTTTTATTTATTCAGGGACTTCATAACTGTATTTTCATTGAAATCTCAATATCGACTTTTTGGATGAAATGCAATACTTCTTCTACTTATGGGTTAGTAGCAGAGAAAGTAAAAATATAAAAGAATAGGTGACTTCCAAAACCCGAAAGTAGGTATTTGGTGGTGATAAAGTAATCATCATTTCCTGGTTTTAGTATATGTGCTACCTCCGTGCGTTTTGCAAACAGCACAAGTATGAAACATGTTAGGAACATGAAGTGGATATTACCCAACATGCTCGATACACCTAAACAAATTGCTTGAAGACGGCTCTAGTGTTGATGTTGCGGTATGTCCATTCTTATTCAAGAACCATGTCCCCTCTTCCTGACTTGGCACAACCCAACCGTGTCCCTCATCCCCTGCAGCTTTCTCAGGAATAATTCAGACCTTTGGCTAACTTCCCACTCTAAGCTGGAATGAATTGATAATTGGTGTTGCGGAGAAGGAATGGAGGGATCCCTGGGGAACTTCTTGCTTTGTAAAGCTGTGGTTTTGGGAGCCATCTTGTCCAGTTAGTAGCAAGGGATTCTGTCAGCAACTTTCCAAATTAGCGTCATGAGGCGTAACCAAGAGAATCTGTCGACGTGTGTCCCCTGCGCCAGTAGGTCACGCAGAATGAATGTTGCGAAAATAAACGAAATGTCTGCCCTTTCTTTACTGTAGAAGGATTAAATTACTTGCCAGTAACGCAATATCTGATTGGAATGGCGTAATGATGCAACTGGACAACTTGTTTGCACTAAAACCCTCTGTCGTAAGCACTTAGTCTTACGATTTCCTTCAACATCCTCTGATTCCACTTTTTCAGAACTCTAGTAATATGTCCTCTGTACATTTCCTCATACGATTTTCATAGGAAACTGAAGTAATTATCAAGAAAACATACAAATATGTTCGAATGACGTTTAGAAAATTATAGACATGAATATTAGGAATGTCAAAGGTGCGAGGAAATCCAGGTTCAATTCCTGGTGTTGATAAGGGAATTTTTCCCCTGCTGGGATGTCTATAGGACTCATCCTCCTGAGGTCTTTGATAACCGATTGTTGACTACATGATAAAACGTGTCCACGATTTTGCAAACCTCGCCTAAGCGGTATGCGATTATACGAAGCAGACAGAAGAATTAATTTTGCAAGCCAATTGTGTAGGAACTAAAAATAAACAACAGCGGGCGGAGAAAATCATTTGAATGTAACATGTATTTTTCGTAATAATCTAACTGCTCATCGAACGAAATGCCTTTTTAGAATAATTTAATTGTTTAGTTTTTTCATTGATTTATAAAAATGATTTTAGAAATTTTTAACATGACTGAAGAATTGTGAATGGTACGAAATTTGAGAATGTTATGAAATGCGTGAAGTGAGAATAAGAACGACGAATGGGTCGTGAATGTTATGATCATAGTGATGAAACTAATGAGAATGATGATAATTGTACCCTGTCCACATTTTGTTTCTAATACAGGACAGTGTCATTCCTCAGATATGAACCACTAAGTTAAAAAAAGCAAAATACTAATAAACGAACAGTCGAAAATCAAGCGGTGGAGAGAAGGGGGTTATTGCCCCTGGAGGCAGGTGGGGGGACATACAGACACACACAGAGGGAGCTGTGTAGAAGGGGAAAATGCCAGAGTATCTTATTAAATTTTATTGAACAGCGACAACGGCAGTAGCTTGGAAAAGGATCCATCATATAGAGACAGGCGGCCTAGATAATTCAATTTGTCTAGTCTATCTCAGGCAATGTTAATATGACTCAAAACACAATTCCTCCGTTTGTTTGATACCCTCTCTTACGAGTCATTTTTATGTAAAACTACACCAGACAAAGAAGTTGTTGAAAATAAAGGAAAAGAGTCTTTGGGCTGGTGAAAAAGGGAAAAGAAGGGGGTCAGGAAGAAAATGTTAAATTGTAATATGTAACAACCCGAGCATGAAATTGAATAAACTTTTCTGAAGTAAGCGAGAGGAAGGGGGGCGGGGGAGAAGCATTATACGATGTTGTAAGCATTGGGATGAAAATGTATTTTCTCTCTGTCGTTTCTGAGAAGTCTCGAGCAAGGGAAAGGGATGAAGAGGGGTGAATGCGTAATATCTTTGTAGTTAGCTCTGTTTGTGCGAGAGTCTTTCTGAGGATTGAAAATGCTTTCAGGAAATAATAACAACAAGTTTCAAGTTTTTAGCGCTTACATCTTCCTGGGGCTGGTCTTTTAGCATTTGGATTATTGTCGGTGTGAAATGAGCTTCAGAACTCGGTAAGGGAGGGGTGACCCTTGAAGAAGTGTCTTTTGTAAATGTGGAATAATATAAAGAATAAAGTGTGGTGAAGTTTTGTTATGACAAAAAGCCTCGCAGGATACCTTTAAATACTGATGATGATGATGATGATAATAATTATAATAATAATAATAATAGTAAATCAGATGTGTATTCATACGACGTTTGTACTCAGTGATATAACTTCTGCAAATTATTGTTACGAAGGCATATTTTTTCTATCTACCTCACAGTCGAGATAAACCTTTGCAGAAATAGTTCATTACACATTTCGTTGTGGGTACAAGGGGGATAAGAAACCGAGATAGTCAGATGTATAAAACCGGGTCGCACTATGCTGCCCTGGAAATCCCATACGCTTTTCATTATATTGCAAGAAACAAATGAACTTTAAAATGACAAAGTAGCAACAGATATCTCGGGAATGGCTGAAGTCACAAAAAATATTTGAAATAAATAATGCGTTTTAAGGACATGTACATTTATTGTGACTATGTTTTTGTCTGTCCCTTATGGTTAAGCAAAATTCCTTCCGAATGAAGAAGGCTTCACTGTCTATTCCCAGAAAGTTCAAGATATACATTTTGTTGGTCATTTGAAATTCTTAAATAAATGGTATTTTAATCAAAATCGTTAGCCCAATATTTGAGAAAATAAAAAAAATTCGAAAAAAGTTTCCCTTAAAGGATAACGGATAGATTATGTGGGAGATTTTTTTGAAAACCTTTGTGTCGCATCTTTGAAAGATGCTGAGCCTAAATACATTGTTTGGTATTTATCGAACATTTCCTTTTTGGAACACACACAAACAACACCCTTTTTATAAAAGTATTTTTTTTATTCAGGGAGCCTGAAAATATCTATTTCCGATGAAATCTTACATATAATTTTTAGGTGGCATACAAACCTTCCTCTTACCTACCATAGCAGTTGACAGAGAAAGCAAAAATTAGTAATAAAATCTTCGAACTAAAATAGCGCAACTGAAACCATAAAACGGTTTCGGTACCCTCACTTCGTTACGGAGAGAAAATCAGATAGTATAGGAGAATATAAGCTGTAGAAATAATTTTCTTCGTCGTTATCTAGACAGTTCTGATTTGGACAAACTATTGCATGAACAACATCGACTATTACGGTGTACACAGGGACTGCTCTGCATGCCATTTCATTTTCGTCCTATAGTTCAGCGAGTATAATTGGTTTGCTTCGTTTCACCTCTTCCGGAGCTTCCCACATGTAAAAGTCAGGGATGTCTTGTGTTGCTCGAAAGTCAAGCATCTGTCATTTTGTCTAGTTTGTTGACTCTTATAATGGGCCACGTGATTGTTATAGCAACTGTCAAACTACTGGCATATCTAGAAACAACATAATACTTCACATTGATGGCAGGATTGAATGTAGAATTTAAAAAAACAGCAAAGATAATTCATTATTGAAGTATGTTTACCTTCTTGGAGCCTCTGTAGGTTAAGTGATGATAAGAGGAATTACATATTTATGATCCACATAGTGCATAAAGAATCTGAGTAAAATGATTCAACACTCAACAAGAGCGCTAGATTTCAAAGTCCCATAAGTTCTGCTTACCTAAACAACCAAGAGGGTATGGCAACAGAGGAAGACCGAAATCAGATGATGGGTTTGGTATTCATATCTTGAAGTTAGAACATTGAAGAAAAATGTTGTTATTTATTCCCGGCATTCTCCTATAAAATATCTGCTAGGGAGCCAGAAATACAGCCACTGAATAGAATAGAAGTTCAACGTTTTATAAAGCAGACAGAGATTGCATTCAATGCCACAAAGCAATGCTGATTATTTATAGAAAAATGACGAGCAGAGGAAAAGTGTGCTGCAGTTTGCTATGAAACCATCCTTGAAGTGATACAGGTCATTTCTGCAGTAGATATGACAATCATAAGCAAATTTACAAGCGTTACAAAACATTTGGTAACCAGGAACCAACTGATTTGCTTCTGGCAAGAAATGGACTACTGCGTTTGATGTTTCTGTGCAACAAATGACATTCTTGTTAAATGTATGCAGCCGCAATGACCATAAAACTTTAAGGTTTCCTCTATCTAATGATATGCAGATGGTTTCTAACATTCACAGTTTCTTTGGTATAAATAATTGAAATCTGTCCTTATTTTTGAATTACCTTGTACATTGCTTTCGCTATCTCCAAAACAAGTGCCTGTTTAAAAACCACATACATTATTACATCCGTTTAAGCAAATATTAGCACTAGTACCACATAGTAATACGAGATGGGAAAATATATTTACTTTTCTCACTTAATGGAGTAAATGCTAAAGTTCTACAATTTTGTTTAATTATTATATACAAAGATTATAAATTATACTAAAGTTGAGTTTTCGACTCAAAATAGGTGTGTGGGGTTGCTTACTGACAGATAATTTCGAAATATCAAATTATCATACTTGTAATGTTGCATTGTGTTTGGTACAGTACCTGAAGTTGCTTAGAACATAGGCTTGTATAAAGAGCTTAAAGTATCTTAATAACTTGGAGATGTAAAACAAGGTTTTGCTTGTTACAGAAACGCTGGCCCAGGAGCTTGAGATAGAACGGAAGTCAAGACAACAGCAACAGCAGCAACAACAACAGCAACAACAAGCTGACCGGGATGTCAAGTCGCCTCTACAAGGTGAGGTATACCTTTCTTTATGTACCTACTCATTATAGATTCGCAAAGTGCAAGGCAAATGAGAGGCAAAATACTAATTTGCAAGGCATTTCGCAATTATTAGAATCTTATGTGTTACATTCACATGAATTTCTCTATCCATTATAATTTGATTTTATATAGCTTCTACAAACTATTTTTACAAATCTCGATAAATGCATATTTCGTTGTAGGTAGGTACAAGGGGGATACAGGAAACCGAAAAGACAGTCAAATGTTTAAAAGTGAGTCTCTATATACTGGCCTTGATACTCCTTACACTTTTCATGATGTGAGAAACAGCTGAATAACGACAGCACTTCAAAAAAGACTATTGAACAATTTAAAATAATAAGAATAATTCGAAAATCGTTTTGATGCATCAAAAAGTTATTGGAGATTAATGGTATGTTTTAACGAGATATACATTTTTTGTGTGGTAGGTTTTTGTCCATTTCTTATAGCTTATCAGTTACATAAAGTAATCAACATTCCTCCGGAATAAACAGGATTTCACAGGTTATTACCAGAAAATGCATTATATACATCTTATTTGTTGTATTTTTAAATATATTAAATATCTGGTAGTTTAATCAAAACCCTTAGAGCAATTTTTGAGAAAACCAAAGATTTCAACAAATGTTCTATGTAAAGTATAGTTTGGGTTGCGGGATTTTGTTGCAAACCTTCGTGTCGTATTTTTAGAAGATACCATTCTTAAACATAAAGTTTGATATTTTTTATATTTATTCGACATATTTTTTTTAATTATGCTGTCCATAGGTGCACACATACACAGGCACACACACAACAGAGACCTTTTTCTAAAAATGTTTTTCTTTGTATTCAGGAGGCATCAAAACATATATTTCTAGTGAAATCTCAACCTATACGTACTAGGTACGTGGTTAAAGAAAGTAAAAATTTATGATGTACACCCGTATGACTTTCTGTGCCCAACACCGCTTGTAATTTGTACATTATTGTAAAATACATTTTTGATGTACATTTCACTTTAGGAAGCACTTCAAATTAGGCTATATGAACTTATTCCAAAAATAACAGCAAGCTGTTTATCACAAGCCAATATTTTTTGGGAGAGGGCCATGAGTCACCCGTAAAGTAAAACAGGAGAATCGCGAAGTTTACACGTTCACTGATGTCACCCAATGCTTCAGCATGAGAAAGCATACACATACGCAGGCTGTCCCAGAAGTACCCGACCTAACAAAGAAAACACAAACATTTTGGGAAAAAAATCTTTATTTCACTACAGTCTCCTTTCAGCTCGATACACTTTTCCCAACGGTGTCCAATTGCTTCGATACTCTGTTTATAGTGAGAACCGTTGAGTTCTGCAAAATATCCATCAACCGCAGACTCCACCTCTTCATTCTTAGCAAGTCTGTTACCACCAAGCCATTTCTTCAACTTTAGAAACAGAAAATAATCAGAGGGGACTAAATCTGGTGAATACAGTGCATGAAGAAGCAATTTGAAGTTTAATTAATTGATTTTAGCCATGGCGATAATGGATGTGTGAACTGGTTCATTGTCTTGATGAAACATTTTCTTTTTCGCTAAATGCGGCTGTTTTTGCTTGATTTCATCATTCAATTGCTGCAATAAGTTTGCATAATACTCGAAATTCATTGCTTTTCCTTTTTGAAGATGATCAATGAAAATTATTCCACGCGCATCACAAAAAATTGACGCCATGACGTTGCCTGCAGATGGAATTGTCTTCGCCTTCTTTTGGAGCCGATTCTCCCCTTTCAATCCACTGTTTTGACTGTTTCTTCGTCTCAGGTGTGAAGTGATGGACCCATGTTTCACCCATGGTTATGAATCGACGCAAAAACTCGGCTTTATTGCAGTGAAACATTCCCAAACACTCGACTGAAACATCCTCACGACGCTGCTTTTGTTCCATTGTGAGTAAACGCGGCACCCATCTTGTGCACTTTCAATCATAATGCAATGTACAGCACCTTTTGAATTCCTACGATGTCTGCTAGCTCGCGCACTTTCAGTCGACGGTTATTGAATACTTTTTTGTGGATTTTCTTCACAATTTCTGGCGTGGTCACCTCATTTGGTCGACCATGCAATGTTCGTCTTGGTAACTCGTACGGCCTCACTTAAACTCTACTACCCAATATTTTACTGTTGTAAACGAAGGAGCAAACTCCCCCAGAGTAGAATCTAGTTCAGCTTTAAAATTAGTTGGACTAAGACAAATGAAAGTATTGCATAACATAACTATGACCAGTTTTATCCATGTTTATTAATTTGCTGAGTGTGTTCACTATTGATGGCTGCCAAGCATTTACTAAATAACATAGCATCAAACTTCAAACTTAAGATTTATAAGGTTGGTACTTTCTACCATAGTCATTTGTTTGAAACAACAACCACTATCTATACGTCAGGTCGGGTACTTCTAGGACTGTCGTCGTATTTGATAGAACCTAGTGCCATAAACATTTAACATATGTTTTGTATTTTAAGGAGTTCTGTATTACAAAATAAAGAAAACGTTTAGATACAAATTGTTGTTTGGGATGAGGGGGGGTTCATGAAAATCTTTGCCATATATCTTAAGATGCTGGGTTTAATTACCAAATTTGGTTACGATAAATACCTATCTTCCTGAGAATTGCAAACGATTGCAAAGAACTTTGATGTCACTAAAACTACTTTCTGTTATAGAGACGGCACGAATGACAATTTTAGGCTGGAGTGCCTCTGGCGTAAAGAGATGTAAATAATTTGTGAGAGCTTCAACCTGGAAAAACCTTTAGTCTCAACTGAAAAAAATTAAACAGCATTAGCTGCCATCATTAGTACAGTTTTCGAGGAAATCACGTAGAGCTGTGAAAAATTAGGGTTTTCATTTCAAGTGAAAATGAAAGAAAAGCTTTATAAAGGAAATCTCAAGATATTGCTTGAGAGAGAGTTCAATAATAGTCTACTCCATTCAAGTGCGAATAATAGCGAGAATAGTTAACCTACTAAGGCAACTAAAATAATTCTCTCCCATCAAAAATCTGGGCTAACTTCTACCAGGCTGCGGCACTGTTTATTCGCAAGCCTGTAAATTATCTTTCGTCATTAGTGAACGATGCGGGTGGGAACGGTTCATTTCCTGTCTTATCCTAAATCTGTTTCTTAAAGAAGTAATGTGTGCAAAGACTAGGTAAAGAAGTAGCAGATCCGGGCGTCGGTAGCCAAGATCCCTGTCGGTTCAGGCAAGTCCAGCCTCCTCCTTCTCTGTTTTCGATATTAAATTAAGGGGACAGCGCTCTGTCAGAAACATGGGGCGATTTTTGAGTCTAGGAATGATTGATAGTGTATGTGAGAGGAGGGAGGGAGAGGAATAAGGAGGAGGAGGAAGAGAGCGCGTCCAATGATTGATGAAAGATCGGCCGCCCCACACACAACATACACACAACAAAAAACAAAACAACAACAACTACCATTAAACCGTGTGTTGACGTAGAGCAGAAGAAGACTGCTTCGTGAGATTTTAGTAATAATGTGTGTGTGTGTGTGTGTGTGTGTGTGTGTGTGTGTGTGTGTGTCTGTGCGCGCAAGCTCCCGCTTTCCTTCAAAGTCTTGACGGCATTATACCACCACCAACACCGCCGCCTCTCTCTGTCTTACTTGTGATTTTTTTTCCCTCCTAAAGCGGTGCAATCTCATCGTGTACCCCGAAACTTTCCTCCCCCTCCCTCCCTTCTCGTCTATCCGCCAGTTTCGTAATTAAACTTAAAGCACCAAGTCATTATGTCTCGGACTGAAGTATTGTTTTCCTTGTAGCTTGGCTTCGGTTATATCAGGGAGGAACTCAACTTCTTGTGTGATTAGAATAGCGGTTTTATAAATCTCTATACTCAGCTCTTGTATAAGCTCGCCTCCTTCTCTCGATGGTTATTATTCGAGATCTGGCGGTCGGGCGGTCGCTCCTTGCGAGCCATCGATTCAGCATCTCCTGATATGCCACACCATCTTCAAGGGAAATTGTAACAACTCGGTTTTGGACAAGATTTGTTGCTTTAAACTATACAAATGTATGAATATTTCTACAACCGAGTGGTACAGTATTCTGGAGGTTCCGAGTTCAAGTCCCGTGGGACGAACAAACAGACTGGGATAAGGTATTGATTGGATATTTAATACCACGACCCAAATCCACTTTAAATCTAAAACAATGATAAAAATGAAAATAGATGGTAATAGCGAATGCTCTGCTATCTATTCACAGATTGTGAAAGCAGGTAAACTGGACAGCACCTTAATGCCATCTGCCCGGCACGTATAGAGACAGAAATACAGTTGTTTACAACTAATCTATGTGGACCACGTGTTGAAGCTGCCATCTACCCGCCATAGAAGCAGTGATACAGTTGTCTAGCACTAAGGTTTATGTGACACATGTTGAAACTGCTATCTACCCGTCACAGAAGCAGGGATACAGTTGCCTGGCACTAAGTCTATGTGGACACATGCGAAGCTGTCATTTGCCCGTCACAGAAACAGAGATACAGTTGCCTAGCACTAAGGTCTATGTGGACACATTGAAACTGCCATCTACCCGTCGCAGAAACAGAGTTACAGTTGCCTAGTACTAAGGTCTGTGTAGGCATGTGCTGAAGCTGCCGTCTACCCGTCACAGAAGCAGAGATACAGTTGCCTGGCTGTAAGTCTATTTGGACACATATTTAAACTGCTATCAACCCGTCGTAGAAGCAGAGTTACGTTGCCTAGCACTGGCCTCTGTGAACACGTGGCGAAGTAAGACGGTACAGTAACAAGGATGAGACCTAAAAGACTGAATGTCCGCCACACACCGATTTACAGATATCTCCTAACAGATCCGTTGCGATATGACCACGTAGTTAAAGCGACATAAAATGAATACAAAATATCATATAGAATAGTACAGAAGGTGAGAATTTGATTTGTGCAATTTTTATTCAAATTAGAGATAGATAAAATGGAAAGATAGAATCAGACGATTGAAAAATTCGATGCCGTAGCCGTAATTTGACTCACGGATCTTCCAGTTTCCGTTCGGTTGCTATAACTAATCCGCTCGCCTCCCATCTAGGCGACCCGGGTTCAATCCCAGGGACATGCATGTGGGATTTGTGGTGGACGAAGCGGCGTCTGGGCGGGTTTTCTCCGGGTTCTCCGGTTTCCCCCGCCATTCATTCCACCAACTGCTCCATCATCACCTTTCCTTTCATCCATTTCACCGACATTTCGTTTCATCTACTTCCTTCATCCCATACCAGGCATCGGGCTGATCACCCATCCTGGATGCTCTGTCTGATCCATGAGTGTCTGCTCCTCGACGGGCCTCTGACCCCAGGCACCCGCTTGTAAGTCCTGGGGGGTGTAAGTCCTACATAAGAGGAGGGTAAACAGATAATGAATGAATAAATGCTATAACTAATAAGCTATCATAGCAACATGCCGGCACGACATTAAATTCCCCGAACAACTCGATTTTTTCCTGGTAAACCACATTGAGATCTCAAATTATTTTGAAATGACATACCTCAATGGCGACTTGCAATGTTGGAAGTACTTTAAGCTCCGGGTTTCTAGTTTAAGAACTATAGGTCTGATTCTACATTTCCAACCCGTCCTACACACGATTGTGTGGAAGAGCAATTAATTACCATGTTTAATTTCTCTACCATTTGCCTATGGTAGGTATGTGAACTATTGCCTACATTACAAATTCTATATTGTGGTTTCGCCGGAAATGCACGTTTTCAAGTCTGAACCCGCGCTAAAAACTGTCTCCGAACAGTATTTAAAAACGCAATGTTGATAAATTCCAAATAAGGTTTCAACTCAGCATTTTTCAAGGCTAAAAAATTTTGATTAAAACAACAAATAAGATATTTGCATGGCTAAAAAATTGTAGATATAATTTGAATTTTGTATAAATAGCCTACGAAGTCCTCTTCAGTTTGAATGAACTTTTTATAACGATAAGCTATAAGAACTAGTCAGAAGCTTACTACACAAGAAAGCAAAGCTCATTAATATATACAATTTATGACTAATAGCCCTTTCTGCAGCATTACGCATTTTCGAAATGTTCGTTGTTTCATCTTTTTAGTTCTTCCAGATTGGGCTTTCAGCCTGTCATGTGGCATTTTGCCGATTCGTTTCCCCCCGCAAGGGTCATTAATAAAAAATAACTGACTTAAGTAAGCGAAAAGTTGTTTTTTGATATCCGAATTGTACATATAACCAAGTCCTTAGCTTAATTTGAGAATGTTTCCAGTAAAAAAAAAAAAAATATATCGTGGGTGAGGTAACGCGAATAGTGGGATTTAAGCGTTAAATAGTAAAGTTCTAATGGATATAGCTTTAAATATGTGCCAAAACATGTAATTTTAAAGTACCTGACTGTTTATGTCATTCACAACATTTTTATTTAATAGTTTTATAACAATATTTAGTTGTGGCTAATACCTTAATCATTAGCTCATAAACATAGAGTAAAGGGGGCAGAACACTAAGGGAGAAAATTTATAAAGTCTATGAATTCAAAAACGAAATGCCGTATAAATACCAAACTTGTATTTGAGTTTAGTACCTTCCAAAGGTTTGACGAAGATTTTCAAGAAAATGTCGTCATCCTAAACTACCCTTAACATGGACAATTTTTGGAATGTTTTTATTTTCTCAAAAATGGTTAAATGGCTTCGATTAAACTGCCTAATATTTAAGATATTCACAGACAAGTAAAGTGTATATCTTGAATTTGAAATAACCTGCAAAATGTTTTTCATTCGGAAGGAATTTTATATGATTTCGTATAACGGTCAACCATAACTTCAAATAACGCTTTCTGTGGCATCAGCCATATCCGAGATATACGTTATTATTGGTTTGAATTTTTCAGTAACTTTTTCAATTGCTACTGCTATTCAGTTGTTTCTCGCGATTTCATGGAAACAGTGTGGTATTTCAAGGCCAGCATAAAACAATTACGCTTTCCGTATCTCCTTTTTACCTATAACAAAATTGTAGTGAAGCTATTTCTGCAAAGATTTATTTCGATTAACATGAAGTAGATAAAAAATAAACGATGGTGGGTAGAGAAAATCATGTGAATGTAACGTATATGATATTTAATATACTTTTTTTAAAATGCATGTATATGAAATATTCAGATACATAAACATATTTAACAAAAGCTTATAATAAAAAGCTTTGAGATATGAACCAAATGGCAAGGATTAATAAAGTCTTCGGTGTATGATTTCGTTTCTTTGCTGCAAAACCGGATCGTCGATTGGCAATGAATGCTTTACCCAACAACTTCATTGTTACGCTGTCGCTCCAGTCTGAATGATAGAGACAACAGTCTTCCTTTCACTTTTAAGCTTGTCCTGTCATTGTTCGCTCGTGGAGGTTTTTCCACTCGATGTAGTACAATTTCTAGCCTGCCTATGACAAGACAGAGGGGTTAAAACTGCACGTAAGGATATTCATAACTTCAATATCAACGACAAACAATAGATTTTAAAATTAAAGTTAAAGCGGGGTTGGATTTTTATCAAATTCATTTGCACTTCACTTTTCTCTTCCACGGTTTTCGTTGAGTTTCTGTTGCTGCAAAGATAGCCTTAGAATTTAAGAGCAGATTGTTACAAATTCGATTTCAGTCTTTTTTATTTCGAAAACTTTGTGAAATATCCTAGGAATACATTCCAAGCTAGGGGAACAAATTACAAGCCTTCATTTAAGAAGCACACAATTGGAATTTTTAATTGTGTTCTATACGAATGCCAAAGATTCCCAACTATTTTGCTTTGCCA
The DNA here is from genome assembly GCA_030765065.1 of Deroplatys truncata. Taxonomy (NCBI): domain Eukaryota; kingdom Metazoa; phylum Arthropoda; class Insecta; order Mantodea; family Mantidae; genus Deroplatys; species Deroplatys truncata. The sequence goes on from CM060980.1 coordinate 102,004,075, forward strand.
ATAAAACGACTACAAATGAAATCCAAACCCGTAATTATTGTAGAAAAATTATTGCATTTTGTACTCTCCAAATTCTTGATTTTTAAAAAGTTAATACTTTATTACTACAAATTGGAGCGATATTTTAAAATGATATATGGTATTGTTCTAAATGTATATTTGAGGGGCGGTATAAGTAATTTAATACAAGTTAGTAAAAAACTGCATCGTGAGGAGCATTTTGAGTATGGAAAAATGTTGAAAAAAGTTTGAGAGAAAACAAGGTTTAAAGTTGGGCATGCCTGTTAATAAGCATGCGGCTGTCCATTTATAGACTCACTTAATTGATAGTTTATATGTGCCAAGTGGAGAAACCTTGGTAGTTTCCTGTAGTTTAGAACTAATAGTATTTCATTACTATTAGTATTTCATTACTAATTTAATTTTTTAATTTTTGTAAACTTTGGTCACATTTTACTGATACTTTGGATTATGCAATTTCCGCAACATGGGGCTACAACACAGAATGAAAACACGGGTACCCTTTTAATATTACCTAACTTCCCAGAGACTGAAAGGAGGAGTGATTTTTCGATGTTTTCTAGCACTCAGCATCTATATAGCATCTGCCGTTTTACAAAGATTACATATTTGATGCACGCATGTCTTTTATTTATCCAGGCCCTCAACCGTAAATTATTATAAGTTTAGTAATCGTTTCGGAATTATGTAGGAACTGCCCTGTGTAGCTGTTGAGGCAGGTGTAACTTGAAGTGATGGTTTCTTCAATTTTTTTTCCAATTACGGGGAGTATTAGATATTTCCGTCTACAACTTCGCCCATTATTCTTCAGCAGTCCTGTCTAATACATTTAAATTAAAGGTATGCCTTATATTTATGCACTAAGGCAGATAAGGGAATAATAATCTGCCGAATAAGTAATTAATTTGATAAATAAATTATATACACTTATTTAGCTATGTTTGTTAATTTCCATTCCTTTACATCCACTATAAAGGAGAACTTTTTTAATTTTTAGTATTGCACTTTTATAAATGTATTGCAAAGACACTTCTGTATGGAAAATGCGGTTCCTTATGAATAATTTTCTTCTGTAATTGAAATATAATTACTTGCCTATAAAATCTCTCCTTGTACATCCACCGTTTAGATTTTATAATTGATGTCTTTGGTTTGAGTCATCTGATAAGCCAACAATGGTAGCATTAACCTTACAACTAAAATTAAAACTACTGATAGCTGTTGCACACTTGTTCAATACAACCACTAATGTTATGGAAATTTCATGTGATAATTGGTACCCTAAGTAACTATATTTTGAAATCTGTTCTATTACACCTCATCTATAAAAGTTATTGTTTCAGTACATTTTTTGCCCTTTAAAAATTTTATTGTTTTGTTTAATATGGTTATTTGCGAATAGCAGTGGTGTCAGTGTACTAAAACCTGGTTCCATAACATCTTCCACTTTAGCTTACCATAGTCTGACTATATGGTCTATACAAAAGTCAAATACAATAGATGGCAGGCTGCATCCTTGCCTTGATCCTACTTTCGTATCAATTATTTCATCAACTGTCTGTATGCTAGTGTTTCTTATATAAGTTGCGTACAACGTGCTCCACAGGCCATACGTGTTAGATTTTAAGCTATTCTCTAAAACATACCAAAAGACGATATTGTATATTCAAATTTAAAATAGAAAATTGGGCTGCAAATTAGAAACATGTCCTTTTTACTTTCTCTACTACCTATAGTAAGTAGGGGAAGTATTGCATTCCACTCAAAAATTCGACACCGAGATTTCACCGGAAATACATGTTTTGAGGCCTCCTGAATCCAAAAAAAGTATTTTTGGAAACATGTCCGTGTGTGTCTCTGTCTGTGAACAGCATAACTCAGAAACGAACAGTCGGATAAAAACCAGACTTGGTATTTAGGTTCAATATCTTCCAGAGATGCAACACGAAGGTTTTCAAGAAACTCCTCCCATCCCAGATCACCCTTTACATGGAACATTTTTCGAAAAATTTAATTTTATCAAAAATGGCTCTAACGATTTTGATTAAAATATCATACATTTAAGATATTTTATGACAAAAGAAATGTATATCTCGAATTTCCTGGGAATATCTCCAAAAGTATTCTTCATTGTGAACGACTTTTGCATAACTGATAAACCATAAGAGCTAGACAAAATTTTACTACACAAAAATGTAGATCGCGTTAAAATACACAATTTATGTCATATACATTTTTTTGTTGAGTGAACCATTTTCGAGATATTGCTTGTTATTCCCTTAAATTTTCCAATACTGATACTTTTTCTCAAATGGGAATTCGTTATTCATTTTTCTGGTCCTGGTAATGTAAAGAGAATGGAATACTCCACATAGCAACCAGCTCTTAAAATATTTGAATATCGCTTAAAGCCTACCAATTCCCCTTGCATCTACAAGAAAATTAGCAATAAGATTAACATCTCGATATCTCTATTAACATGAAGCATATGGAGAATAAGCGTTGTAAAAATAGTTTGGACAAGAGGGGAAAGTCATGAGAGTGTAACACATCAGATTTTTTAAATTATGTTTTTTTTCTCTCACCTAGGAAGTCAACTTTTATATGAGCGCATCTGTGATCACATCCTATATGCCATGAAAATATGATTTTATTCTAATGAATAAGAAGATATAGGAAATAGCCAGTTTTTTCAAAGGCTCTTATAGTCAGCGGATGTACTGCTGAATGTTGTCTGTAAGTACATTTGTTCTTTGATCAGTAACTAACATGTTCTTCCTCTTGTGTTTGCAGAATCCCGAGCAGGATACTACAAGAATTCTGTCCTCTTCACCAGTGCGACTTAGTGAGTCAACACTGACACACGACTCAGCAAAACATCAACGATCTCATTGAACGCCAATTGATCATAAGTCTTCGCCACTTCAGAGATGTTGAATTCATCACTTTTGCAACTATCATTAAGTTTCCTTTGGAAGCCTTGTGACTGTTATCGCGAGTGATTCGCGGTGCGAGTATGAATTCCTACTGCCCGAAATGAAATGTGAAAAAAACTTTGAACGGAAGTGTGATGCGGGTTAGAAAGAAACGTGAGATCAGTTTATCGCTATATGGACAATTTCAGCAGACCGTCCCGGTTAAGCTATGACAATTTCTTTATGTACAAAAATGTGTGCCGATGTTGAAAAAAGTGTTTCGGCGACATCTGAGCACATATCTGGACATACTGTGCAGGACAGAATAGCGTTTATAGTGTGCGTTAAGTAACACTTAAAGAATGAACATCTACATTCGTTTATTTATTATTTTGTCTCAAGTGAATTTTAAAGTTGAAAAGAGTTCGGAAAATGACACTTGGACCAGTTTGATTGCTGATGTTAGTGACAGACTTTCCAAAAAAAGCTGTTACATTGTATAGTTATCACCATGATTGATTTTAATCATAATGTTGTACTGCAAATGTTTATTCCCTATAGAAGAAATCAAGTGGCATTGATCTTGTAAGTGTTAAGTAAACTTAACATTAGAATGAATGATAAGATTATCATTGCTCTGATATGCACTTTATTATTAATTGCAGTTTAATTTTATTTCTTTTTTTAATTCCTATATTAGAGCTGTAGTTATGGCCGAGAGAGTATCATACGCAGTCAACATATCAAAGACGTATGTCCTTATACAAGTGACGTTAAAGAACGTGTTTTTGGGAAAGAATGCAGCCCAAGTGTCAATGGGCTTCCTGCAAGTGGAAAGAACATTTTATTAAAATAATAATACATAAATTATTGTAATTAAAAAGACTGCCTGCGTGACAGAATGCTTGAGAAAAAGTGTGAGTCAGCCATCATCATTTAAAGTGTAGATAGATACCAACATAACAGAGACTGTAAGTTGATCATAAGGCATTGTGATTTTACAGTAAAACTTAAAAAACACAAGTGTACAAAAATATGGAGTGTATGTAAAGATTAGGGGGGAAGATCTTTGTGAATGTAATTTTTTTCGTAATAGCAAAGTAGTGTTTTGTCTCATTAAAATTATTATAATGAGGAAATGAAAAACAAGAGTATCAACAAAAAACAGATATGCCATGTGAAAAATTACAGTAGTACGTAAATATAACTATAAATATTATATATTATATTATATAAATGCTTCGTATTCATTATGAATGGTCGTTATTATATACAATTTAAAGACAGGATCTTTGTACGTGTTAGCATTTCATAACAAGCAACAGCAAGCTTTGTGCGTGTCGGCCCCCTCTCCCAAATTAAGATTGTCAGCTGTTACAGTGTAGTGAACCTCCCCTGTATTGGTGTTGCACGAAACCCAAGTAGTGCTAGTGCAATGGTCATTGTTGTCTTCGGAAAGGGCGGACACAACACTTTTCTTCCCCCTAAATATGTTTCATTATTTAATGGCATCTCTATTCCAAAAAAAGCATAGTGACGAACGATATTTTGTTTGTATAGGCAAGGTTTTGGCACACGGAAAAGCTGAAAGAGAATAACTCCAACTATTCTGGTTTGCCTAATAATAACCATATCCTAATAATTATATCCCTAATTTATTCTCCGTTTAACCCTGCAGCCAGTTCTGTATACGAAACCAGTGCAATGTGTTCGTCCAATAAACTGCTCGTGTTCCTTTTTTTATGAAACAAAATAAATAAGAAAAAATATAAATAAAAACACCATTGCAATGTATCGGTGTTAGAGTGTAGACGATAAGAATTTCTCCATTTTACTTTGCGCTGAATTTCAGTAACTCTTCCACTCTTCTTGCACGTTAATGTGTAATGTCTCTACATGATTCTAACCCCTCTATAATCCAAAATATACAGCAGTATACGTCATTTGACAATCAAGTTCGGAACATCACCTCTCAAAATTACCGAAACAGTTTTTCCAATACAGATTACATAGCGACCGAAACATACATGTTTAGTTTGCAAATATACCTACAGCCGTAGAGCTCTGCTACAGCTAAACAGTGTCTGCATATTGCGTTATTTGTATTACAGTTTTAAATACGTACAGCCGAAAAAAATTAGTTCTCATACAAAGCACCCAGCTCCAGTTATTTGTCTGTATCGTTTCTCGTAACTAATACAGTGCACAGTGAAATAGTAATTCTTCTACAGATGCTAGAGCTAATTTTTAGTTATAATTAATATTGTGAATTCCTTCATGAGTGTCATATACAAAACTATGAGAAATTACAGCAATTTCTTGTATGGTACTTAGCATTTTTATGTAAGAAGACAAAACTATTACAAGATTTTTATAACTAAATGTTTGGGTTATGAAATCTCCAACGATTGTGATTGACGCTAATACGTATTATAATTATTATTTATTATTATAACTATGAGTACCAAGCACTCTTCGTTAGTCATTTCTCTTCCCCCAGTTTGTTTAGGAACTTGAGAGCAAAGTGCAGGAATACAGCTAAAGAGTTTGGTTGAGTTTAAAATGGTACTAATTTCAGCACCTGAGAACTTTTTAATTAAATTATGTTTACTAAATAATAGGTATATGCTGACCTAAAACCACAATTGTATAAATAAAGCATCATCACGTTATCTGGTATCAGAAGCAAAATTCGTTTCTTTCTCGTGCATTGAAATCTCCGGTTTAATGATAAATAACCTTTTCATATACAACCAAATTTTGTTGACCATTCACTTCGCTACTTATGGAAAGGCTGGGAAAGAAGCTTTTGAAATTATTAGCAATTAAGAACATTATTATACAGATTTAATCCATTTCTATCAGTTAAATGTAATAAGTGTCCCTGGCTACAACATTAACCGATGAATTTGTCGTGCCATTTTGCTTCGCTCTCAGGTCCCTCTCTTGAGTAATATGCCGCTTCACATCGGTATTTTGGTAACTGTATATTTGTGTGTGCCTTGTACTGTAGAGACATGAAGGATATACAAAATAATAACGATAATTGAAAAGATAAACTGAGTATGTGTTTGTTGTCTATCACTTTGATCCTTTCCTACCTACCTTGCTCCTTCAGAGGCATAAGCAGTTAATAAGCTGGTATTCACCAATAATCTCTATTATGCCAAAACCCTACCATAAACTTTACATATGTTTAAGTAATGAAGATATATATTATCTAGTATGACCAACTTCAAACATCAGTAACTAAATGGTGAATAACCAAATACGCATCAGAAGAACGTCAACGTTACAAACGCCTGTGGTGTGTGCTTTGACTACGCCATTAAACAAACCAAATATGCAAGTGGACCACGTTATCGTATGTTCGAGCGTTATCTTATGTTAAAGTGAAGGCAGCAGGCCTTCTGTTGCTTGCAAGAAACGCTTCTAGAGTGAAGATAGACAAATACACATTTTTATACATATATAAATTTATATACACATACGTATACTTTTATTTATATATGTGTATATTTGCAGATATTCTATGCAAATGTTGAATATTGCGGCAGATATTTAAGATTGCCTTTATCACTAAAGTCTACGCCAGTTTTTAGAGGATTTCGACATGATAAACTTCCCTTGTAAGTTAGCTACGAACAAGAGTATCAACAATACGCTGTTTGTTGTGCTGGTCAAGGCAAATGGTAGGGATGCGTGGTTGTTAATGAACGTATTATTTCCCAGAGAAAATCATCCAATACGATACAAACAAGTTCTGATGGTATTCAGCTACGATGTCTGAAGGCTTACCACATGTCATAGCAATTTGATAATAGGTCAATAAAAGCATTACTATCCTTCCAGAGGTATGGTGGGCTTTGGTTCGAATTGGGCGTGAACATATGTTATTGGACAAGACTGGCCGTCTTATCTTCCGGGTGATATTTTAACATCAGTTTCAGGTAAAGAGATATTCAATGACACCTTTTGACCCATTGTCTTTGAATGCCTCTCATAGGTAAACGAGTAGAATATAAAAGTTTCCCGATTTAATTCTGGCATCTTGGCAACCGACTGTCCAGGTCCTCACTCATAATTATGGAAGTTCTTGATGACTAACCAAATGATGAGGAGAAATACAGAAAAATTAGTTGCACATAGTATTAAAATATTCTATAGTCCTATTAAAATGTACTAAACGTTCCAAGAAATATTTCCAGTATCTATTATACCTTTTGGTTTCCATACAGAAAGTTAAGAAGTTATGTGTATTTAGGTAGCAGTATTAGCCCATTATATTATTACATTATCCCATTCCATATATACGTTTCATTAATGGGTTTTATTAGCAGTGGTTCATTTAATCGGATTAGATATAAGATTTGTATCTTTATCCGGTATTAAATGAACTTTATACATTATAGCTTTGTTTACGTAAGTATTTTTGCTCTTTGTCATGTTGTTAAAATATTCATTTTTGAAATTATTAAATAATGATCGGAACAAATATCGCTTCCTCGATATACTTGTATCAGTTATCAGTGATGATGCTTTCTTATTAACTGTTATATAACGATCATCGTTTTCGAGCTGACCATGCATATTTGTATTAGTAATGTTCAGGTTATTAAAAATTATCTTAATCTTGTCCAATTTTTTATACAAAAAGAAGGCTAGATTTAGGAGCAGAATATAATCGAAAAGCGCTACATGAGAAAAAAAAATACTTTTTCTACTCTTGTACAAAGTATGTTTATAAGTGCAAGGAGAATATGGTAGGTTTTAAGTGATATTCGAATCTTTTAAGAGCTCACTGCTATGTGCAGCGTCGTCCTCCGTGAACTAGTGGTACCGTGCTAGCCTCTAGTTCCCGAGGTCGCGGGTTCAAACCCGGCGGAGGGCGATGGATTTTTTTCGGGCGTAAATGCACGTCTTCCTTCGGAAGGGAAGTAAAGCCGGTGGTTCCGTATCGTAGATTTACGGCATGTAAAAGAACCTCAAGCTTGATAAGAGGCCTCTGAGCAAAATTTCCGGTCTTTCACGCCCAATTTAGAATGGGACGCTAAGAAACATAGCAGTTAAAGAGCGTCCATAAATAAAACTCAATTTCATTTCATTTTTCGCTATGTGCAGCATTCCATTCTCTTTGCATGCCTAGAACATGTACAAAAAAAAAAAACAATAAGAGAGAAAAAAAAAAAAGAATAACGCATTCCTGTTTGAGAACAAGTATAAGCATTGGAAAATTCAAACAAACAACAAGGAATATCTCGGAAATGGTTTACTCCACAAAAAAAGTATTTTTAAATATCTCTAACGTTTACCAGTTATACGAAGTCATTCAGAATGAAGAGGGCTTTTGAGGACAGTCCCATGAAGTTCAAGATATGCATCTCATTAGCTATAAAATATCTTAAGCAAATGATATTTTAATCAAAATCGTTAGAGCCACTTTTTAAAAAATCAAAATTTTCGAAAAATATTCCATGGAAAGGATAGTCTGGGGTACGGGGATTTTCTTAAAAATCTTCGAGTCGCATCTGTGAAAGATATCGAACTTAAATACCAAGTTTGGTATTTATCCCACTTTTCGTTTTTGATTTATGCCTTTCACAGACACACACTGACATGTTTCCAAAAATCCTTTATTTGGATTCAGGGGCCTCAAAACATACATTTCCGGCGAAATCTTGGTATGGAATTTTTGGGTGGATGTAATAATTCCCCTACTTCTATACGCAGTAGAGAAAGTAAAAGAGCACACAATAATAGATTGGTAAAGTGATAGTCTTTAGAAACATGAAACGTGATAGTGAAGGATAGCAACAAATTTCTCATAAAGAAATCAAAGATTTAAGTAGATAAGAAAAAGATTCAGCATTGCGCGACAATCGTTGGAAAGAACATTATAAAAGGTTGTGGTTTTACCAGGACTCTGAGATACAACCAGGAATGTATGAATGTGGAAAAGGAACAGATACGCTAACTTTAATGAAATGAGAAGCAGCATCAAAAACATTGCAAAATAAAAAGACGGCGGGTACAGATAAGATTAACTCAAGTTACCAACATGTGGAGGAGCCCCTTTCTAAACTTGGGTTTTTACATCTAAATTTATGCTAGAAGAAAACTAGCTAACCGGATACCTGAGTGACTGCGTTGCATAGATACGCATTTTTTAAGAAAAGAGATCGGAAAGATTGTAACAATTATAGGGAAATAAGCGTTTTAACTTCTGGGAAATATACACCAACAGCTTAGAATTAAGGCTAAGACCAGTTGCCAAATCCATTTTAACTTAAGACTCGAGTGAATTAGTTGGGAATAACGTGGATCATGTATTACATTGAGATACTGATTATAAAAAAGATAATTTAACAAAGAGGCGCACATGACTATCAAGGCTCTTGATAGGTAAACAGGATAAAACTCTGGTCCGCATTTCAGGAAACTGGTATTCCACGATACATGATTTAAAAAGCTTATATACCAAGCCTAGGTTTGTAATAAAAAAGGCAATAAAACAGGTAAGAATGCCATCTTACTAATATTTTAATATTTGCACATGAGTGGTGTCATTAGTAAGTGGAGTGAATAAACAAGTAAACTAATAAAAATTATGTACATCGCACAAACGTATTAATTTATGGTAGTTACCAGACAGTAATAGCCACTAAAGGGGATTTAACAAAGCAATAGTTTGAAACCTAATCAATTGTCAAAAACATCATTTTAAAATATCAAAAGAACAGAGAAAAATAACGGTACGTTGAGGAAAACTATTATAACATAAAAATATCTGATATAATACATTCACATGATTTTCTCTACCCTCTATGGTTTATTAGCGGGTATACATACTATTCTTACTAAGGCTTATTTTTCTGTCTACTACATTTTAAGCGAAATAAACCTTTGCAGAAATAGCCGCATTACACATTTCATTGTAGATACATACGATAGTCAAATATTTAAGAACCGGATGCCATACGTTGGGCTTAAAGTTCCATAGTTTCCATAATATCACGAGAAACAACTGAATGTCAACAGGACTTCAAGACAATTGCCAAATAATGAACAATTCAGAAATGATATCTCAGATATGACTTATGCCCACAAAAACTTATTTTAAATAAATTGTATGTTTTAAAGAAATCTACACTTACTGTGCAGTACGTTTTCGACTATTGCTTAACATTTGTACAACATTATACGAAATTCCTTCCGAATGAAAGGAACTTCATGGCTGTTCTTAGAAAATTCAAGCTATGAATGTATTTATGGTGTAAATAATTTTAATATGTGGTATTCAATCAAAATTGTTAACACTTTTTTTTTGTAAAATAAAAAGTTTCGTAAAGTATTACATGTAAAGGGTTGTTTGGGGTAGGGGATTTTCTTGAAAATCTTCATGTCGCAGTTTTGAAAGTACTAACCCTAAATACCAAGTTTGGGTTTTAGTTATGCTGTTCAGAGATACACACACATAGATATAGCCACACGGAGAGATCTCTTTTTTCTGATATGATACATTCACAAAGACCTTCTCTACGCTTTATCGCTTATTACTTAGTATACAAATTATTCTTACTAAAGTTTATTTTGCTATCAACTTCATTTTATTCCAGATACACCTTTCGAAATACCTACATTAAACATTTCGTTATAGATACAAAGGGAACAGCGATAGTCAAATGTTTAAGAACTGGACGCTATACGCTGGCCTTAAAATTCCATACCTTCCATGACATCGCGAGAAACAATGCTGAGCAAAGGTCTACCAGGACAAGAGCCGGAGCCCAAGTCCCCTTTCTATACTCAGGGTTCAGCGCCAACCAAGTGGCTCTCCAAACCGTGAGGGGTTTCCCATGAGGCCAATGTCTTGTTTCCGATAAAGGCTCCCCGCTTACGCGGAGATGGAAGTGGATATGCCACTTACGCGCGTCATCCCGAAAGGGAGACTACCGATAACCTCGGTAGGGCCGACAGCATTCTAGCAAGCCGTCTACCGGCTATCCAGGTCGGTACCAGAGGACATTGAGGCGTCTCACAACCCCGCTGTATGGAAACCCGTACAGACGTACCTAATCTCCCATGGGTATCGGGAGCCACTGCCCCGTCGAGACCAACCCAATCCGAACAGCACCCCAACGGGGGGGTTCGAAACTGAAAATCGGCACGACTTTAAATGAATGGCTAAGTATTACACAAGTTGAACCATTAAAAACGGATATCCCGGAACTGACTGATGTCATAAAAAATGTATTTGAAATAAATTATGTGTTTAAAGATCTCTAGATATTTTTTGTAATACATTTACGTCTATCGTTTAATGTTTACCAGTTATAAAAAATTATACAATATTTCCTCCGAAAGAAGAGAATTTCACAGGTTATTCCTAATAAATTCAATATATAAATTTCCTTTGTGATGTAAATATTTTGGAATATGATATTTCAACCAATATTTTAGAAATAAAATGGAACTTTAAGCTAGTTTTACAGAACATAACAATAAGAGATGTTGGTCCGCCTAGGAAACACTGGAGTTAAGCTGAAGCCGGAACAGGTTCTTGGAACCTAATCCTTAAATGTAGATGCCATGATGATGGGGATATGTTGATAATGTATAGAGGATAAATATATGTTTATTAAATGGAGGAATTAGTATAAAATATAAAAGGCACCATAGGAAATAATTTTCAGTACAGAAATAGTTATGATACAAGTGTTAAAAGTGTTTCAGCCTCTTTTCGCAAACATTCCTACTTGCAAGTGTTATCGCATGCTACTTTAGAAGCCCTGAATATTAAATCATAAAGTATCCAGCTGAAATGTGTGTGAAAATAGTGTACATTTGAACATGCGCAATGTTGTTTGGCCTTCATAGCACCAGTGCTGACAACACTATGATTTACGCAATCATAACATTCCCTTGTCCTGCAGAAGGCCGACGCAAAAATAAATCATTTGAGTAAGGTTATATGTTTGTCAATAAAACTACTTATTTTATTTAACATTATTTTGGACAAAGACAAGCTAGCACACTGATAGCAGAGGAACAGGAATAAGCAGAGTAGTTTATGAACATTTAGTAAAGCAGGCCTTCAAGGATGAACCCATTTGTAGAATGTGCAAAGAGGAGATTGCCTCGCACATTCTCTTTGATATTGCCCATTCCGTCAAGAAAGAGACTTACTCTTTATATACCAGGAAAGGTCTAGGAAAGGATGCTGACATTGGAACTTGTTCAAAGAACAGATTTCGGAAAACAATGAGATCATCCATTCCAACGGGATTGCATAGTAAGCCTTTCAGGTGGTCGACAAAACTCCGAAAAAACCCTGCTATATGTCATTCCTTTGCTATAACTGTGATGTCGATTGTACAATTTTTACAGAATGAAATATTCATTCCTTGTGTAGAGGAAGTAGATTTGGAGGTTTCCTCTGGTTCTGCCGAATCATTTCCGAGTCATTCTAATAATACGCATACTTTCCATCGCAAGAAACAAGGGTAATTCAACTGTGAGATCGAGAAGGATCTTGGAGGAAGAAGTAACAAAGGGTGGTAACAATGGAGTGTTATAAAAATATTATTCCGTTGAGTTATAATAGTTCTTTAATTTTTAGTATAACTAGTTAAAGGCTCTACTTTTAGAGCCAGCTGTCTAAAAAAAATTTGTAACATTGGAAACATTTATAAAGAACGGTATAGCGAAGGCTAAAAGTAGCTCAAGGGAATTTCATTGTACATAATAGGCAATGTGACAGGCAGAGAACTAGGCATACTAAATGCAATGAATGACTTACTAAATGCAATTGAAGGAACATTTACACAATCTTAGAGTAGCTGCTACCTATGTTTATACAGGCATGGAGTATAATGATTTATGTGGGCAAAACCTAGAAGTACAGACCACCTGAGACAGTTTGCAAAGTCATCAAACTAAGTAGTAACCATTCTAGTTCTTGGCTCCAAATAATGTAGCAATTTGTATGTATTTCAGACTGCATTAAGTTAAACTTAATTATTTATCGAGCGGTGGCGCCGCGGTAACGTGTAAAACCCGCATTCGGGAGGTGCCGGATTCGATCCCCGGCGATCGCCCACTCTGACCCATGGTTTTTATTGTGGTTTCCCTGGGTCGGCAGGCGAATGTTGGGGTGGTTCATCTTCTACCATGGCTCTCCTGCCACTAATTTCCTGTACTCATCATCTTCTTTGTTAGCTGTTTCAGGGTTTGTAGGACCAGGCGACGGGGTTCGGCGGCTTTCGGCGGGGCGGCGGCTGTGCACTCTGTAGACGTTTCTTTCCTAGCTCGTTGCCGAGCTACTCAGTTAGGTTTCGCCTCCAAGTGGGCCCGCCCCGGGGAGTGTCGGTGGCTTGTGGATAGACCCGGGCGTCGTCGGATGCGTTCAATCAGGAAACGTTAGGAACCCCGTTCATGCTTACGCCCTTCTTCATCCCGATCTGGTCTCCCTTCGGATCTCTCCCCTCATCCCTTCCTCCCAGGGGTCATGGTAGAATCAAAAAGGGCCGTTGTGGTCTACTTACGGTGCTCTGCCCCGTTTGCGGGGGAACCACTCCTCCCGTTCGTCCGTACCTTTACAGCTTAATTTGCAAGAACTTAATGTTGTTTACATTCTTTTTGTGCTGCCAGTTCCGCTAAGCAGCAGAATGAACAACAATGACCAGAAGTTTGCATAATAGGTTTCTGAAAAGAACTAGCAGTACAAATAGCAGATGTGAACTTTAAGTTTTTGGCTGCTTTGTATGCCAAAGATAAAAAATATGCTCCAAATAACCTACACCTTATTTTAATGCAGATGTTTAGAAGCATCAACCACTTTGGGGTTGTATTAATTCCAGTTTTAAGTCCCAGCCGGCCCTCTAGCCATGGTCGCTGGAATGTGGAGCTTCGGCGCTACGCCAAGCTGAGGGTCGCGGGTTCGAGTCCCGCCACGAGCATGAAATTTTGTGTGTAATTGCGGCAATAAGCGGTAATGAAAAACAGTAAAAACACAGTAATGATAAACTGGGTAATCAAGGAAGCTTAAAAAAGTCCTAGTTTTAAGTAATGACGGTGTGGTGATGATGATAATAATAATACGACAAACATATCTTCAAGATTCTGATATAAATTAACTACAGGGCGTAATGTGGTTCTGACCCTCTTTATAAATGTAAATTAGCGGTTTTACATTATATAATATACAATTTTACCGCTATTCAAGGCTGTTACTAAATATCAAATACTGCTTTTTTAACCTATAAGTCGTATTATTGCTACAGCTAAATGTCAAAAAGAAGCCATTTTTTCTAGTTTCTGTAGCTTTTATTGGGTAATTTACGTTGACAATTGCAAACAAAAAGCTTGTGAAAGCCTATGAGATAGCATATTTTAAGAAGCGAAACTCTAGAAAAGGCAGCAACTCATATAAAGAGCAAAAGAAAAATGGGGTTCCATCACCAAAGGATAATGACTCGCTCTCGCTGAAAGGTTTTCTTCAGGAATTACACATTATTGATGAACTGAATGTGCTTCTAACTTATTCTAAAATATTGTTTATCAAAAATCCTGCATAAAAATATGTGGCGTTTTTATAAAAAATCTTAAAGGTATGAAACATATTTATATGCTGGAATAATTTTTTTCGCTTTTATTTTTTCTTCTAGTTTTTTTATTCCATATAGTGAAATCGGTCAATTCAAGAAGCGCCCAAGAAAATCGAAGTATTACCGTCTTAGTATCCAATAAGCCTAAAAAAGAAAAATCAAATACAGCACCAAAAATTAACATTCATAGCCAAACGTACCGTTCAATATCAAACGGTTGACAGACTTAGTTACGATAAGACGATTAAGGAAAAGTGCTGGTACTAGGTTCTTTGTGGTTGCTAACCTCAAATCAATAAATGACCAGAGAATGTCTTTATTCCAAGCTATTTGGCAGTCTCGTGTTACAAAAGTAGGGGTGTTTGGTGACTTCTGTGCCGAGCATCATCCTTATCTTCAACCAAGTGTTAGGCTATCAGGCATGTTACGATCTTTCTAAGAAATTTTCCTTCCATCTCTTTTTGGGACGGTATTATCTTTAAAAAATAACGAAATGCATTAAACTGAACTGCTTTTCACAGAATTTCTGTGGTTCCGTAATAAAAACTACAGGGTTATGTAGTTATCTTATGCTCAGACATAATAGAAGATCTTCATATTTTCGTTTTAATGTTTCCAGGGAAATGCAATTTTTCTAAGCTTTCTAGCTATAGGTATACGTGCTAGGGGACTTGTTGCCTTGACCGACTAATTTGTAATCATTACTATGCCATTTGGATTCAGTATGGAACTTATGTTCAGACATCTGCTTGTTTGAGTCCTGGTTTAGAAAAACTACTTATGGCCGCTTATACGAGCTCGGAATATATCTTGAAACAATTAAACTAGGAATACCCAATTAGAGTATAAATGAGGCGAGGAGTGTACAACACACTTGTATTCCTTAGATAGCTATTCAAGTGTTAAAACTAATGTTAGCTATATTGCGAGTTATTCATAGCAAGCTTGTTACGTAATCACTGCTGGTTTAAGCTTGTTTTGCTGAAAGTTGTGTAGCGCCTTGATCTAATTAGATCTTCACGTCTCCCATTTTCTTTACCTTTTTTTTAATTGCAATTATTATTTTAATTTTTTATTTAGAAATTTCTTTAATTTTACCGCATTGCTTTCACAATCAACTGTTCCAATAATAACTTTATTTCGTGATAATGATTAAGTAATTAACCTCCTTTAACCTGATAGGTCATATCGGTCGGGAGTGAGCGAAATAGTTAAAATTATTCTCAAATGAGGCGTGGTCCATAGAGCTTAGAGTTCCCCGACATTCGTCTTCTCAGGATAAGTGAAAACCGAGAAAAAATCTTATCAGGAACTCGCCTTAACCGAGATTCGAACTCGGACCTATAGAACGTGAGACAGGCCACGCAACCCCCACATCACAGAGGCGGGCTCTTATTATTTTTATGGTGGGCAGTTAGCCTTCTAGGTCTCATCCCCGTATCATACCATCTTGCTTCGTCTTGTATCCACAGAGGCCTTGATGTTAGCAACTGTATCTCTGCTTTTGTGACGGGTAGATAGCAGACTCGACACGTGTCCACAGAGACTAGTGCTGGGGAACTGCATCTCTGATTTTACATGTACCGGATAAATGATATTAGGGTGCTTTCATTTTCTGTTTATAGATGGCAGAGCATTCGCGATTTTCATGTATTTTCATTTTTACTATTGTGTTAGAATTAAGGTGCAACTTTGGGTTGAGGTATTAAATATGTATTTACCTCGGCGACTAAGAGAAACCACGAAAAAAATCCAGTTCAGATCGGTCGACCCACGGGATTTCAACCCGGCACTGCCCGAATGCGTTACCGCCTGAGCCATCCCGTTCCGTACCTTTTGTTGTATCTCGTGATGTGTCGACAATAACTTAACTTCACTTTTTATATCACTATGCATCGTACTAGTGAATTCCTACACTGTATTTTGGGTTTAACATGCGTGGTATATTTAAACCTCACTGTTTCCATAAAACCATCCTTTCTCAACTTGAATATACTTGTTCATTTATTGGAACACCTCTAGGACTTATTGCCTTAAGCTTTCTGGTTTCAATAACATATTATAAAGATATTCATTTATATTGGACAAATTTGTGTCCATTGCCCAAGGAGCTATTTTCTTTTTATACTCGGAATAAGAGTAATGTCGCACTAAAGCATAGAATATCATATTCCATGGTTATGCTCTTGATAGGACCTATTCGGGTATCGTACAACACAGTTTACCAGCTAACCACGGAATAAGTCCAAACAGGAATTTAATCATTTAATATCTGAAACATTTAATGGCAGATCAGACTATGCGTTCCAAAGCAACTTTCTTAATTAAAGAACCTTTCCTAGAAAATGAACGAGAATCGAAATAGGGAACTTTAAACTCTGGTTTCGGAATGAGATAAATTGCTTTAAAATGAGAAAGATTTTTCTCTTTCTCTCCTATTTACTTGTAGGAATTTTAGAAGGAGCTAATCAAAATACCACAATTAATATAATATAGTACTCTTGATTTGGCTTTTTCAACTAGTTTTCAGTTTACATTTTGGTTGCATTCTCTTCGGAGTTTAATTTTAACTAAGACATTAAATTCCACAGCAATGCTTATGTTTAAAATACATTTAAAGCGCGTGTAGATAATTAAGTGAAACATTGCATTACTGATTATGTGCACTATTAGTTATTGCATTTCCTTACGAACGGAAATGCTATTTCCTTTACTATTTAGGTAATATAATTTCGCACCACACTATATATAAGTACATACTTTAATTAAATATGTTCTGGTAGATTATCGTTCATTACAAAGTAATTTATAATTTTTTATTATAAACGACGGCTCTTGAATGAATGAATGAATGAATGAATGAATGAATGGATTTATTGTACAATTTGTTGAACAGTTCGGTTTACAATACATACAATGTATATTCGTATATCATTTTACCCCTACATCTATTGTACAATTTGTCTGGTGCTTGTTTTCTTATTGGGCAACTCACATTGCTTGGCTCCCTGGCCGTTTCGCTCACTGAGCGGCCCTTGCCTGTCTTACTTTTCTATATATGTTTTTTCTCTTTGCCTTCCTTAATATTCTCCCATGTCCTTGATTTTGTTTCTTAGAACCTTTTATTGAGTCAATCATATCTTTAAGATTTCACCTTCCTTCGTTTTCCTACATCTAACCAAATTTAGTCCAATCAATTCTTTGTAACCAATCCATACTTTTGGTCAAAATTAGATTATATTACGCAAAACATGTAATGATTTAAAATATAAAATACTCAGTATGAAATAAATGCGATTCTGTAACTTGTGATTTCATACAACCAGAACCGCAGTTCTGCTCACATTATTGCGTTAAATGCGAAGATTTTTTTCTTCTCTCTCTCTCTCTCTCTCTCTCTCTCTCTCTCTTCTATACCATCTTTCTTCTTTTCTCGTTCCACCCCACTCCCATCCAACTGACCGCCTCCCTCTCCTTCTCTCTATGCAGCTTAGATGTAACGTAGGGTTTTGAAAACCGACAATAAAACTACTTGGCTGGCACCGTAGCTCATTCGGTAGAGCACCTGACTGCAGTGCGAGGGGTCCCAGGTTTGATTCCCAGCTGGGGGGGGATTTCCTCTAGCCAAAATTATTCTCTATCTTCCTCAGAGTATGAAAGTGTGGATGAGAATGTGTTGTGTGTGTGTGTGTGTGTGTGTGTGTGTGTGACTAATGATTAAAGCCCAAAGTTTACTAGAAACCCACGACAAGTGAATACAAGTTAACACCATTGCCATAGGCAATAATATGTTACCAAGAAAAGGCTGCCTATAGACCATTGTAGTTAAAGGCGGGATATAAATGTAACTTATAAAAATAAAATAAAACTACCTCTTCTAGTGTGTAATTAAAACACAAAATTGTTAAAACATAAACATGTGCATGTTATTTAGGCTTGTTAATCCATAGAAACTATACTACAATTGGTCGTAAACGAGCATCGGTAATGAAACACTGGTGTAACTTTTTAAATATTCACCCTATTGAAATTTTGTAAATATAAAAACTTGTCAGAAACATAATGTTGACAAAGCTTTGCTGTTAAAATTTTGTTCAAGAGAATTAAAAATAAGCGAGATATTTCGACTTTCTTTTTATTAGAGCAGCATTATAATCTTCTTTAGAGACAAATAATAAGATGTCATATATCTTATATTCTAGGTGGAACTTGAATTATATTATATAAAAAGTTTAAAAAAAATCGATTGAGCCATTCTTCCGTCACAAACACACACACACACACACACAAAATTAAAAGCTGAAAAAGATATATTTGGCTTTAGGATAGCTATTATACAGGTTAGTCTCAATTATTAATTAAAAATCTAAAATTATCAGATAGCTTTCGGTTACTATTTTATCTACCTAAATTGTGTTTTAGAAGTAAGTACCAGTAAAGCTAAAATTTACAAGTGTTTTAATGTGCCTCAATTATAATATTTATACATGAATCTTTTGCAAAACATAAAAAAAAATCCTTCGGTAAATTACTACATATATAAGTTGTGAGGTCATCGACAATGTTTTTAAATTACAACCTATTATTTTTTATTCCTTTCTGTAACGTATTGTTTTCTTTAGTTTCATGCAATTGTTTTTTTCGTTCGTTTATTTGTTCCATACCGATCATTTAGTTGCTGTGGGAACAGTGTAATTCTTGACTTATGCATAAAATTTTGTTTGGAGGTACTATTGTGTTCATGATATCTGTCTAAAATAAAGTGTTTTAACAGAAAATGTGAAGATTGTAATACTGATGATGGTAGGCATTGGTGACAGAAGGCGTTCACAACAAGAAGAATGCATGATTTTTAATGAAGTTCATTCACATCGGTTGTTTCATAAACAACTGCGAGTAGAAAAACGAAACGAAACAAAACAAAATTCAAAGAGCACGGACATGTTAGAAATATAAAAATTTCCGATAGAGCTCTAGCAAATCTGACGTGTTAGAGCATTTAAAAAACGTTAATTTTAGTTTCAATGGTATATGGTGCGTTTCTTATGAAACGGCCATTATTATTATTATTATTATTATTATTATTATTATTATTATTATTATTAGTGCATATTATTGTGAAACATTTTGTTGTAATCTGAAGTATTATAATTTCTTGGTGTATATTGTCAGTAAGTAGTACAGAAAATAGCTAATGAAGTACAAAGTTACATTTTCTGTAGTCTTCAATTCAGAAACTCAGAAATTTTGGCATAATTTGGAACAATTAATTGGATTAATTGGTTTTACATAAACGCTCCCTACAAATCTTTGCTGTCATCTTATTTAAATATACCGCAGCTCCCGCATCAGCAAACAAATACACCATTACACTGCATCGATTACGTATTATCCGGTAAAGCACTCTTGATGTTCTGTTTAAACCTATTAACGCTGTCTTTTGATTTGAAATAAAAAGTGCAACATTTTAAAAATCTCATGTCTTCTCTTATGCACTTGTTTTGTTTTTTATCTTCATTACGCCTTTGTTTCTTCTTCAGAAGCTTATGTATCTTAAAATCTGCGTAGGTCTTCTTTCTCTGGTTTGTACAAATAACGCATTAGAAGTGATTTATGGAAGTTGAGGTCGCCGCTGACATTAAAACGGTATACATAAGCCATGAGCAAACATTATACTGTCCATAGGTCGTAATTTATGTTCCTTTGCAAGAGCACAGCAATTTTATTTTGTTTTATGTTAAGCTGTAACTCTCTTTATGATCTACACATGGTAATACTACACTAAAAGGTTTATTAGTCTGCTAAAATACTTATTATAGAATATTTCGTAGGCAGCCTTTTCACATTGAGATTACTCTAAGATTTCAGTTTCTAGCAGCATGCTAGTTTCTGTTGACAAGTCATTAGGGCAACACATATTTAGATTAAAGTTTTTTAAAGACATACAGAAGTGTTATACCAAAATATGTTAATGCTTTGAACTGTTCTGTAAACGTAATGCATAATACTCCCAAAAAGTTCTCCACCAATTAGTAATCTAAAGCACCCCATAAATGTAGCAGTTATTCATATCAAAACCTCCTTCTTCTAGAAAGGTTTCCGGATTAGCTAATATTAATTTCATTTTATACAGTATCGGAGAGAACACAGTTGATTTTTGTTAGACGAGAACAAATAAGTAGTCATGAGGAACAAAGGATATATAAAAATAAATGTACATTCTTCAGGGACATATTCCATGGACTAACAGAAGAAATCGAAGTCAATAAATATTTTTATTTTACTTCTAACTCAAAAGTTTCATGAAAAGTTAAATAACCAGAAAGTAGTTCGTGCAAGTTGCTCTCCAGTCTGTTACTGATTTTTATACCCAGGCCTGGCGAATCGGTTGAGAGTCAACTTCCTGCTCTGCCATACAGTCCCTTACCTTACCCCCTTAAGGAACTGTATGCAGAAAGAACAGTTAGAAGTTGACCTTCAATCTATTCGAAAGGCCTTTGGATATTAGTGCAATTGTAATTTTATTCTTTCTATTCCTTCCTTTATTGTTCTACGCTGGAAGCTCGCTCACTAAATTCGAGATGGTATCAACGGCTCCCACATCAGGAAGTAGTGTTCTTCAACTGTCTTTACCTTGACTGCTGGATAACCACTGCTACTTCTCACTAAAATCTTCTCTTTTGGTATTTCCGAGCTACGGCGGACAGTAAAACAGTTCTCAGATTTAAACAGATGCTAACCATGTGGAATGGGTTAGCATCTGGGATCTGGCAAGCAAGGGACATAGCTAGGATCATAATTCTGTGTTCTTGTTCTAAATATGATAAGGTAAAATACTTTTCATTTAATGTGCGTTCCTAGTTGCAGCTCATCTCTTAACCTCGGTCTGTACTTGTCTGTCCGCATGAAACAACTTATGAATTACTGGATGTACGAGGATGAATATATGTACATTAGTCATGCTTATAGCATCAAATCTGTAGCTTAGTCGGCCTAGGGGTTGAAGTTTTCTGTATAAAATGAACTGTGAGGCCCAGTTCTATTGTAGGTGGTCAGAAAAAGTGAAAAAGGATTGTTCAGTTCTATGGAAACTTCCAAAACAAAGCTCATGAGAGGTATTACCTTTGACGTTTGACATATTCAGTATACGTGAACTTGGTAGTCCAGCTGGTCATTTACCCAGAAGGAGGTTATAGGTTAAGCACCACTAAATTGTATAAAACATAATGATTTTATCATTTAATTGTTCACATTGGTTCAGATTTACTCTGACGACCAGCCGTAACCCAGGACGTTAAACGTTGCATCTTCTGAATCGCAATCACCATCACCACTGCCACCACCTATTGAAGGCTACTCATTTGTATCACCTTTGATTTTGTCAAGTTAAAGTCATTACCTACGAAATTCCTTCGAAAATTCTTTCCCTAATTATTACTGTTTTTAATGATCAACGTGACTTACCTGGCTACCCAACACATAAAAGCTCCAAGAAATTCGTTGAAATATTTCAGATTTGTTGGAAATGGCTATAAAACAAAGAGTAGATTGTATGGAGGGCGTTCTTAAATGTATTGCTCTACGTTTGGAGTTAAATATTTGATGCAAAACAGCGCCAAACTCACCCGACGCTTCTGAAAGGGTAAAAATGCGTGTGCATCATTCAATATAAAAGGTTGAAGAATATTTCTAATGCTATGTGACTTGACCTGCAAATTGATTTTAGAAAAGAAAGATCTTGCACTGACAATGTTTTCATTTTGAAATTGATAACTGCGAAACGTCCTGAATTTAATGTTGTTTATTTTAATACGGCATTCGACTGAGTTGAGAGGTCTATACTGTGGACAACAAATAGGGTTCCTTCTCACTTAATGAGCCATTAGAAGCTTGTACTATAAGACAAAAATACGCATTAACTCAAACTTGCATCACTAACCAACCAAGGCATGAAACAATCTTGTAACTTATTTCCAACTTTATTTAATATTATATGGGTAACTTCTTAGAAAACTGGGACCGCAGCAGTTAAATCAGGAATAAACATAAAGTAATATAAATCAATGCAAATCAATGAATCTCAGGAGATGATACTCTTTGCAGATGATCAAGTTATAATCATCACCATCAACTATCATGGTTTAGACCATTTCTGATCTGTTCCGGCTCCTTATATCCATCTTTTAGCTGGTCTTTCGCGACTTCTATGTCCTTCTTCTATAATCAGTTTTCTCGTAATGTTGCTTTCATACATTTTTCCGCTTTAAAATGGTCCCCATGATGCAATTTCTGACAAATTTTCTTTCTTTTAAAGTGCACGAAGAGATCTAAATAGGCTTTCTTTGGCATTAGGCATACAGAATTTTTAGATTTGGGTTTTGATGATATAATGCACGATTGGTTTTTATGAAACTTTAATTACCTAAAACCTATTACCTATTAATTTTAACTCATTAATTAATTGTTACATTTATTAATCATTAATTAAATATTAATAAATTAATTTTAAACTATTAATTTTTTCAGCAAACATTTTCCTGCTATACAAAATTTAAACTTTGATTGCAAAGAGATATATTTGTGAAATAATATGTAGTAATGAAACATTGAAAAAACTTAAATTTTTATCAAGGCGGGCATTTCACTCATGACTCGGTTTTCATTTTTTTTGTTATTGTTTTCTTCAAACGTTATGTACGTTCATAAGCCACGAAACTTAGTATATTGTTATAATTATGCTGAAAACATATGTAACAGAGGTTCAGATAAGGTAATTCCATGCTAAAAGCTTTGGTCTCTGAGTAAGTTACAGACAGAATGGATCCGGGTGTAATGACGCCACGAATGAAGCCAAATTAATAGCACGATACCACTAGTTCTCGATACCCGATCCTACTGATTGAGCACCGATACTGGATACTTTGCTAAAAACTAAAAATTATGTTCTTATTAGTAACTTTCTGTGTATAAAAGCATGTAACCAATTTTGTATTCAATGCTAATTCCAAAATTGTTCTTGTTTGACATTCTCCAATTGGCAGCAATTTTGCTATCTTGATAATGCAACAGGTTATATAACCCTATTGTTAGTCAAGTCTAATAATAATAATAATAATAATAATAATAATTTCTATTCTTCCCTTTTTATGCAACTATATTTTGTGCTGAAAGCTTTGTTTTAGAGGATTTTCTATTCATAGAACAACCAATACTTTTCTTTATTCTGAAATCTTGAAAATATAAACTAATATATATTTTACATGAAACTCAAACAACTAAACATAATGTGTGTTTACACCGTTTTACCACTATTCACAACTAACACTAACATATGCAATTTTCATCTGGTAATAAGAAATTAGGCATATAACACTCGGAAACATCTTACGTTTGTGGATTAAGCCTCTCTACTACCCACCAACATACATTAGCATATACATGTTTAATACAAAGGCGTATTAGACATAATTAAAAATTTGAAGAAAAAAATCAAGGAAGTATATTAGATGAAATACAGAGATATAAAGGAAACAAAGATTTTTGTTTAAGAACACAAGCATTGTTGAGAGAACAAATATTTCCATGCGCTGTATTATCTCACGATTTAAGTTCTGATTTGTTTCTGCTGGATTTACAGAGTTTGGTCATCTGAGTAGGTAAATGTAATGCCTGAGAGTGAGGCACAAAGCCAGACTGTTGCAGAAACGTGATTTAGTGCGTCAACTAATCAGC
Organism: Deroplatys truncata; assembly: GCA_030765065.1. NCBI lineage: Eukaryota > Metazoa > Arthropoda > Insecta > Mantodea > Mantidae > Deroplatys > Deroplatys truncata. The sequence goes on from CM060980.1 coordinate 102,028,349, forward strand.
TTCAATCACAACTCAGTTAACGCTGTATGTTACATGAGTTCCTCTACTCCTTCCCCCATGTTTTGCATGTTGTTATTTTAGACTCAAGAGTCTCTGGAATGTTGCATTCTTTCACCCACAATAAACGCAGTCAAGGACTATTAAGAACTACAGTCTAGCAACTCTTTGGGGACACAGGCAATAACATGAAGTTTCGACTCGTTTCATTCCCTATTTACGATAAAGTTAAACGCAATAGCTTTCAATAATGCAAAATTTAAAAATTTAGAAAGTATCAAGTTTTATCTCAAAGTATTAGACATACTTCGATACCACCGAGTACCAAGAGTATCGAGGTATCGACAGTATCGAAGTCCCATTTCTAAGCTAAATGAAACACGCAATTATACATTTGACTTGATTTACTTGTACTTAATTGTTCTCTAAAGAGACAAAATAAAACAACCGCAGCCTATTTTCGTGGTGGAGCGTAAGGGAGTGGTTTGATTCCCGGTCGGGGAGTAGGAGTTTCTCTTTAATTAGGATTATCCCCTATCTTCCATGGAGTCTGCAAGTGTGGATGTGAGAGTTAATGTGCGTTTGAAAATAAGTTAAAAACGACAAAATCCTACTTCAATTTAAACTAAAAGTCCAAAGAGTAAAAACACCATGAAATGTTTCTATATAACCAGTTAAAGAGGGTTATAGAAATAGAAAAAAATCTGATGTGTTACACTCACATGACTTTCTCTACTCTTGACAAACTATTTTTAAAAACGCTTATCCTCCATATCCTTCATGTTAATCGATATGTTAATCTTATTGCTAACTTTCTTGTAGGTGCAAGGGGAATATAGTAGGCTTTAAGCGATACTTAAATCTTTTAAGAGCTGGTTGCTATGTGGAGTATTCCATTCTCTTTGCATTACCAGGACATAAAAAAATTAATAACGAATTCCCATTTGAGAAAAAGTATAAGTATTGGAAAATTTAAGGGAATAACAAGCAATATCTCGAAAATGGTTCACTCAATAAAAAAAGGTATATGACATAAATTGTGTATTTTAACGCGATCTACATTTTCTGTGTAGTAAAATTTTGTCTATCTCTTATGGTTTACCAGTTATGCAAAAGTCGTTCACAATGAAGAATACTTTTGCAGGCATTCCCAGAAAATTCAAGATGTACATTTTACTTGTCATAAAAGTATCTTAAATATAGTATATTTTAATGAAAATCGTTAGAGCCATTTGTGAGAAAATTAAGATTTTCGAAAAATGTTCCATGTAAAGGATAATCTGGGGTGGCGATTTTCTTGAAAACCTTCGTGTCGCATCTCTGAAAGATACTGAACCTAAATACCGACTGTTCGTTTCTGAGTTATGCTGTTCAAAGACAGACAGACACACACACAAATATACACACACACACACACACACAGACACACACGGACATGTTTTCAAAAATGCTTTTTTTTGGATTTAGGAGGGTCTCAGAACATATATTTCCGGTAAAATCTCGGTATCGAATTTTTGGGTGGAATACAATACTTCCCCTACTTACTATACGTAGTAGAGAAAGTAATACACACCCACAGATAAATGTTATATTCTTACGAACATTATTATTTCATGTCGAAGAAAACTAAGGTCAGAGGAGTACAAACCACTTAAAGATATGCATAAATACAGCTGATAAATGGAATCACGAATCTAACTGAGCACTTGTCACGCTAGACTCAACACTTGGCCGATTTCAAGACAGTGCCATGGTCGTCATCGAGTGACGGAGGGAAATGGCGGCACACTTGTCATTAACATTTATCATTATGCGCTAGTACGGAGTAACCGTACGCCCAGTTCCGGCCGGAACTGAGCATTTCACCAATGGCGGTGCTTGCTCGGCCATTGCAACGGAAGTTAATTTATGTGCTGATAAGTGTCTAAGGTGTGCATGCTGCTTGACAACCATGGCCGCGAGACGGCAGCCGTCTTTTGTTTTTTTACATTACGAGCTTCTCCAAAAATAATGACAGGACTGGTTGTCAACGCTGTAAGCAAATTCCAGGTGAAGGTCGTTGAAAACTTACACTTTAACTGTAAATTAACACACTGAAGATAAAGTTATTAAAATGCAAAATGGCTTAAGAAGAGGGTACAGTTTTAGGAATTAAAAATGCTATTTTGTTTACAGAATAGACTTTAATGAAAGACATACTTAATTATCTTCTAAATTTCCAGACATATATTCATAAATGTCAAGGTATGCCACTAGCTTCATCCCCTTAAATTCAATAGTAAGTCCAAAACATTTTTCTTATTTTGAAGCTTGTTTCCGTTACTACCATTTTTATACGTTTTCAATTTAGCTCAACCTATCAAAGATCAGGAATGACATTTTGAATGCTAATGTATCGTATTAATATGGAATACATAAACTTGAATCTTACTTCTGTTATCTAAAATTTATTTTAAAGAAGTTATTGCCATACTTTACCTATAAAAATCAAAGATATATCTTCTTCTACTTCTTTCTCTGTTTAACCTACTCTTATGTAGCACTTACACCCCCAGGACTTACAGGCGGGTGCCTGGGTCAGAGGCCCGTCGAGGAGCAGACACACTCATGGATCAGACAGAAATCCAGGATGGGTGATCAGCCCGATGCCTGGTATGGGAGGAAGGAAGTAGATGAAACGAAATGATGGTGAAATGGATGAAAGGAAAGGTGATGATGGAGCAGTTGGTGGAATGAATGGCGGGGGAAACCGGAGAACCCGGAGAATACCCGCCCAGACGCCGCTTTGTCCACCATAAATCCTACATGCGGATCCCTGGAATTGAACCCGGGCCGCCTCGGTGGGAGGCGAGCGGTAAAAGAAATATCAATTAGTAAAAATATTTTGTAAGGGACGCCATAAGAGCCTTAGATGCAGTTTAGTGCAAGAATTGTGTAGATATTTAATCATTTGTGGAGTGTATATTGTAAGTGGTATACGAAAGAAAATTAGTGCTAGGTAACGGAGACGATTTAAAAAAATATATACATTTTGTTAATATGTAAATAATGCATTTATCTATGAACGTTTTGCTTCGTTATCAGTTATGGGCACTGATTACTTCTTCTTCAATGGAATACTCTTCTCTTTGCAGAACTGACATTACAAGCCAATACCTTGGGTTAGAAACCTGTCGAGGAGTGAGTAAACTTTTGGATCTTAGCATATCTAGGATGGATGATCAGCCCAATGCCAGGTATGTCGATGAAGAAAATGAAATTTAGTGGCGAAAGGGGTGATAGAAGAATTCGCGGATCAAATTATCTAGCCTGCATTTGCCTAGAGACTGAAGAACCTTCAGTCAGGTTGGTCGGCCCTGGGGTTTAAACCGGAGAATGAGAGTTGCACACGTTACCGTGGTGTCACCTTGCTCGGTGGTACTCATTACAGAATATTTAATTTTGTTAAATCGTGTTTGGTAAAGGTGCACCTACCATTTAAATTCTTTTATACATTTCGACAATCTGCTCTTAGTTCTCTTCCTTGGTGATGAAAATGTGTTATATGTCCAACAGACGAATATCTAATGCCGCCAAATCCGGTAAGATACTCAGCCTCAAGTCGTAGCCGAGAGATTGACGTCCCTCAGCCTCAAAACGTAGCCGAGGGATGTTTTTTTAGAAGGAAAGCCGTGTAGCAAAGAGAACTAAGAGCAGATTAGTCATACATTTTTTTTTAAAATTCCTCAGTGGATATTGGTACTGGATTTGTAGTCTGGGGTGCAGGTCTCAGATCTCTGCTCCGATTCTAGATCTAGCTCTGTTGTTGACCCGTACACTGTAACTTGTAATTGCTCATTTGAAGTTACCGCTCCAAGAAATCGCGTCCGCCTGGGGTGGCAGAAGTGGTTCTTGGCAGAATATAAGCTCCCCCAGTAATTGTTGAACTGTATTAGCATGCGTTACGCTACTAGAATTTTGTGAAAGTTTTATTTCAATGTGCTATGTATATCTGGTGTATTTTAAGTCGTAAACAATCTGCTCTCATCAAGCATTTTATTACGTGTTGAGGCAGTATTTTTAACACTTAAATAATTTCAGTCTAATTATATAATATGTAAAATATAATAACACCCCATCTTAAAGCAATATGTGTGTGTAACAATATATAAAAAGTGTATATTACAGCCATTGTATATGTTTATATTATTGTATTCATTTGTAATGATGTTATGAATGTATTACGTAATTAATAACGTAGGAGCTGTGAGAATAATAGGTTAAAAGTTGCTAACAATGAGGTAACAATGAGATAACCTTGAGGCAAAATGAATTTTAAAGTTTAAACGCTACTAGTCATTATTGGAGCAACAATAATGTAAATTTTTAGATTTAATAGCCAATCAGCAACCAGAAAAAAGCTTAAGTTAAATAAAAGTATTCTATTGGATTAGGAATACCCAATCAGAGACTTGAAATACAGAAATTTACAAATTTAGGCGGTAGAAATCAAGTCAGTTGCTTGTAGACAGTGCTCATAACTGGACGCGTTGCTTGTAGACAGTGTTTCTAACCAGACGCGAGATGTGTCCTCGAGAAGTATAATGTGTATTCAGTGTGAGATGAAAATAGTTTGTGTTAAAAAGTGCTGGTAATTAATTTTAAAAAATCCCACAGCTCTCTATATCAGTGAAGTGTTATTTCAATCGTGTCAAGCATTAATAAAAGGAGTGAAGTAAAATTATAATCTGTGTAAGCCTACATTCTTCAGTCGCACCACAACCCTGCAAAGAAAAACATGTCTCTAACAATAATACTGACGCAGCCGAGGCAAACATAAATATATAATTTTTAAAGAAACAGTCAAATTACAAAGCTAATACTTTTTTAAATTTGGGGCAAAGGCCACCGGAAAGTACATTTGGGGCGAAGGCTACCGGAAACCGGGTACCATACGTGCAGTTGCAACGAGCTTCAAGTTTGGCTCCCCAACATAAAAACTACAATAAAACTCCTTCTAAAATAACGAAACATAACACAACAGTTAAACTATAATACAAAAAACCATCTTCTTCAGTGTTTAGGAAAGGTAAGGCAATTTGAATCATTGATCCCAATAGATATTCAGTGAAAAGTGTTTTGTTTTCTTTCAGGCAATCGAATAGCATAATGTAGAATAATATTTACTGTGTTTTAATTTCACTTACTCCATTTTTCTATTTTTGTTCGCTGATTCTTTGTGTTTCACAAATGTCTATAGACAAATTCTTTTTGCACATAATCCAATTCAATATGCGTTATAATTAAGATAATTTTCTTTGAGCCTTGCTCAAGATATCTGCTTCTCAGCGAAAATTTTCTTTAACGTAATAATAAAAAAATTGAACGTTCTTTATTTTCTAACTTGGTTGCTACGTGTAACAAATAAATTAAAGCATATTTACAAATTCTCTACGTTAACAAAACATATTTTGATAGACATAACATATATACAATATAATTTCAGTCTTTAACATTTTTATATTTTAGTTTTCTCTTTTGTTGACATTTTTCATTTCCTATTGTATTTAAAATATTGTGAATGCAAAATTTTTGTTCATTCTTATTGATATATTTTCAATTTTTACATAATTAAATTTTCTTTTGATCTTTTTACATGATACAATATTTAGTTGATTTTTCATAATATATGAAATGGGTCAGTTACCTGTCGAGGAGGAAGCAAACTGGATCACGGCACATCCAGGATGGGTGATCAGCCAATGCCTGATATGGCAGTGAAGAAGTAGAAAATGAAACGTAGTGACGAAAGGAAAACTCGCGAATCAAATTATCCAACCCAGCTTTCACCTAGCGACCGAGGAAAACCGCGAAAAAACCTACGGTCAAGCTGGTAGGTCTGGGAATTTTAATCCGGGACCTCCAGAATGGGAGCTGCATACATTACCGCGGCGCCACCCGGCTCAGCGCACTTGCTATGCAGATGAAACAATTTTAAAAAACGTTCTTTCATACTCGCCATATGTAGGAGTGAGCTGGAAAGTTAAATCAGACTTTAAAAATTCCATGCAGTGAATCTAATGCATGGAGAGCCAATGCCAGCCATTGCACTGAATTTTTACTTTCTCTGTACAGGAAATGTTGCATTCCACCCAAAAATTCGATACCGAAATTATACCAGAAATACATGTTTTGAGACGCCCTGAAGCATTTTTGGAAATATGACCGTGTGGGTGAGTCTGTGAACATCATAACTCAAATACGAAAAGTCGGATAAATACCAAACTTAGTACTTAGGTTTCATATCTTCAAAAATGTAACAGGAAGATTTTCAAGAAATTCCCACCCAAACTACCCTTTACATGGAACATTTTCAAAATTTTTTATTTTATAAAAAATGGCTCTTTAAAATACAATATATTAATGAGTTTACACGGCAAATAAAATTTATATCTTGAATTATCTGGAAATAGCCTTTGAAGTCGTTCTTCATTCGGAAAGAATTTTGTATAATCTTGTATAACTAGCAAACATTAAGCAATAGAAGAAAACGTACCACATAAGAAATGTAAATCTCTTTAAAACACAATTTATTACAAATAATTTCTTTGTGGCATCAGATATTTCTAAGATATCCATGATTAAAGGTTCGAATTGTTAATTTCTTGGTGATTCTCTTTAAATCCTGTCAACATTCAGTTGTTTCTCGAAATTGCATAGGAAGAATATGTTGCGTCCAGTTCTTAAACATTTGACTGTCGCTGTTCTCTTTGCATCTATAACGAAATGTGTAATGTAGCTATTTCTAAAGAGGTTTATTTGGATTAAAATGTAGTAGATAGAAAACTAAGCTTTAGTAAGAATGGTTTGTATATCCACTAATAAACGATAGAGGTTAGAGAAAGTCATATGTATGTATCACATCAGATTTTTCAAGTCTCATTCAACTTTGCTCTAATGGTTAATTAGAAATAATATCTAGGCAAAGGTTTATCGTGAATAACTGACATGTATAGAATAATCGTCATTTATGTGAGTCATAAAGAGTATAGAGAAATACAGATCAACTTGTAATGGAAAAAGAAAGTAGCATGAGGGTGTGTTGTACCTACACATGTAAGAATTTTTTTCCGAAGGTACCAAAAGCATAATTTAGAAATGTATGAATAGCGAAGTATACGTACATAAACATTTTTCATTTCAATCTTGGTAAGAAATTACAATGTTTGCAAACAGTGCCTAATACCACGTGTAGGACTAACAAGGTTTAGGTTTAACCGCAAAATACACGAAATTAACATTTTCAGCTTTCATTTTTATCACTATTATATTTTGGACACTAAAGGCAATAAATGCACTGGATAATTACTTCTGACGCAAATAAACGCAAAGTAATTACTGAACGAATTAGTAAGGAATGAAAATAAAAGCAAAAAGAATGTACTTGTGCATTCGGAATGAGAAATGAGCAGGTGGACAGCTTTAGAAACTTGGGAGGTAGCACAACAACTTGAGATTGCCATGATATCAAAAAGAATACAGAAATGATAAAGGAAGCTTTTAATTAAAAAAAGATGTTTTCTGTGTCCCTCAATTAATGCTCTATTGGTGCCCTTTGTGTGGACTATGACATTGTTTGTGGAAGGTTAATTTTTTTAGTAGGGGTTGTATGTTATTGCTGCAGTTGGAGAGCCAAACTTGATGAAGTAACTGCGCCACGTATAGTACAAAGTTTCCGGTGACCTTCGCTCCAAGTTTACTTTCCGGTGGCCTTCGCCCCAATGTTCAATTTATTTATTATATATATTTAGATTTGCCTCGGCTGCGTCAGTATTAATTTGTAGAAACATGTATTTCTTAACAGGGGGTGATGCGGCTAAAGAATGTAGGCTTACACAAATTATAATTTTTACTTCACTCCTTTTATTAATCCTTCACACGATTAAAATGACACTTCCCTTATATAGAGAGCCAAGAGATTATTTATTAATTGCACTTTTAAAGACGTAAACTTTATAATATACTCGCCGTAATGAATTTTCGTCTCGCACTGAATACGTATTAAACTTCTCGAGGACGCGTCTCGCGCCCGGTTAGGAACGCTTTCTACTAGCAAATGACACCTGAATTTGTAAAATTTCAGTTTCTGATTGGCTAATTCTACTCCAATAGAATACTTTTATTTAACTTAAGCTTTTTCTGGTTGTTGATTGGCAATTTATAAACTGTCTCAAAATTACATTATTGTTGCTCCAAGAATTACTAGTAGCATTATTAAACTTTCCAATTCATTATTGCTTCGAGTTACCTCATTGCTACCTCATTGTTAGCAACTTTTGACCTATTATCACAGCTCCTACATTATAAATTACGTAATACATTCACATAACATTATTATACAATAATATAAACATATACAATGACTGTAATATACACTTTTTATACATTATTATTTACACATATTGCTTTAAGGTGGGCTGTTATTGAATTTTATATTATATAATTAGACTGAAATCATTTAAGTGTTAAAAAATACTGCCTCATGTTTAAGATGGAAACCTAGACATTTCAGCAAAATCAGGAAAAGGTTTGAAAGCATTTGAAAGCTCCATGTACAAAATGGAGCGTGTTAAATGAATCAATAATAAAAAATCTGCTTTAAATGAGTAGGAAGTAAGAACAACACACACGAACACGAAGAGAAAAATGAGTTGCTGGGAGATTTGGATGGGAAGAAACTGCTTGTAAAGAAGAGCACTTGGTGAATGGTAAAAAGTTTGGTTATGAATATTTTAATACTAAACATAAAAGATCGAATTATGGTATTCATTACTGTTATTGTTGAAAGTTATTTCGAAGTTCAAAACTTTGTTCCTCAGCCAATAAGCCAAACCATAGCAAGCAAAAATATTAAGGCCCCTAATTCTACAAAATAGCCATGGGATACCTTACCGATGAAAATGGCAACAAAAATCTGCTGAGATAGACTCTTCTCTTTCCATTATTTTCATAATCGTTTATATAACATCAATATACAGGGTGGACATTTAAACTGAGACACTACAATATCTCCAAAACTAAACTTTGTAGAGAGAAATGTTTTGAATAAAAGTTGCTTGATATTATGGGGGAAATTTAACGCCATTAGTCGTGTTTTATTTGGAGGACGTTGTGGTGGTCATTTTATGGTCAATTTAATTTTTTAAAATGGTAAACTACCTCTTTTATGTTGTTTTCTCACTCCTCATAAAAATAAACATCATTCGTTTACAGCACTTTGCAATTGTTCTTACACCAACGTGACCTCAATGACCTCAAATTAAGCAATATGAACTTAGTTGAATGGAAGACCAAGCACCACTGTTTGCAATATCTCATTATTGTGCCCACGAAGGAAAAAAATGTAGAAACACGTAAGATGCTTTAAGATACCGCATTACAGTTCAACCTACGAAAATTTAAAGATATAACAACGAATATTCAAAAAACGGCAATGCTACAAAAAACAGACTTATTTGTCATAAATTGTATATTTCAATAAGCTCTACATTTTTACTGGAATATGGTTGTGTCTTTCTCTTATGGTTTAGCACTTATACAGAATTATAGAAAGGTCATGCAGAATGAAGTGGACTTTATATGCTATTAACACAGATTCAAGATATACATTTTGTTAATCATGTAAATAGCTTAAATATATTGTATTTTAATCAAGTTATTTTATATGTAAAGGGTACCTTGGGATGAGGATTTTATTTATGTTCAACCTTGGAAGATGCTGAATGATAAACTTTTTTTAATGCTGTTCTTTGGTTCTGCGGGTTTCAAAGCTTATTTTTCTGTCGAAATCTCCAAATGAGATTTTTTAGTAGACTGCAACACTTTCTCTGTATACCACACCTAAGTGGTAGAGAAAATAATAAAAATTGTTTCAAGGATATTAATACGTAACAGCCTAGAACAATGTACAAGTGAAATGAGGACGAAGGTGATGTTTGATTTAACCTAATTGTGAGACTATAACAAATCAATAATAACACTTTTCCGGCAGAAGAGTTAGTCACCGAGAGCTATCTTAGAGCAGAACATGTACCAAAGGCACAGGTATATTTTAAGGAGTTGATAATATCTGTACTATAATAACGGCACGCACAATTATCGTATCATCTGACCTTTTTTAATCTTCTTGAATATCAGCCCCTTTAAAATCAAAACAACCCTTTTGAGCATAATAGATGCTTAACTACGATAGTAATATAATGTAAATATTTAAGGTGAGACAGAAGGACCTATCTCGTCCATGTTAAACTTTGCAGCCTTTGAGCCCTTTCCCTAGTAACTACTGAATGGATTCTAACGAAATGTTTATTAAGTGAACTTTACAAAGGCTAGCGATTCTCGGTGAAATGCATATCTCTACTCTGAGATATCTTATGATTATTTTACTTGAATGACGGAACGCTATGCAGTGCAAGAGGAAAATTAGGGCATGCATTTATAATGCAACATAATCTGCTGATATATTCCTTGCAACATCCATTTATTATTAATATTTTTTATGTTTTAGTAACTAATATTTCAAACTTAAATATTAAACAATTTAGAGTAATTGTTTCACCTATATTAATATTCCACTTAAAAATATTTTGCTTGTGGTTTTTTCTTTTCTTCTTTTTGATATCTTTGTTGGACCTTTTTATATTTCTGTTTTATTATGTTATATGATATTGCCTGTAGAGTGGAAGAGAGGGCCTCATGGTACAAACTCATAGCAGGGTAAATAAATAAATACATTTAATATGTTCTATCGTTTAATTGTGGTAGTTAGAGGAAATAATACTTCCCTAACTCTTAAAAATTTAAAAAAAAATTCCTGTGTGTCTGTATGCCTGTGAGTAGAAAATTCACAATCGGATTAATACCTACATTCTTATTTAAGTCCAGTGCCTTTCAGTGACTCAAAACAAAGATTTTCACGAAATTTCCACCCTCTCCAACTATCCTTCACATGCAACATTTTTTGTTATTTCTTTTTTATTTTCTTAAAAACAGATCTAACCAGTTTTATGTATACAGATATTGACTTGAGACATAATATGTTTATTTTAAAGCCACCGTAAAAGCTTAAAGTCCTCTTTGTTTTATTGAATTTTGTATAAGTGGAAAGCCTTATTACAGAAAAAATACATCATTTGGATAATATAGGCGTTTCCGAAAAGCTCCATGTACTATGTTTACGCTTTTCCAAGAGTACGTCAAACATATTTGTGGTATACACATCCTCCTTTGCCTTTACATAAGTTTATTGCTATAATTTATAATATAAATGTTTGAATGATGTCGCATGTTTTATGTAAGGAATCCGCTATTGGTTAATTTGAATTCGCCTCTACACAAACTTGTGCTGCATACAAGTCTCCTCCCCCCCATGAAAAGTGTCATTGTAAAACAGCCACTTGAGAATCTGATGGTTTTACGGCCTCTAAAAAACCATGCAGAAATATCCAATAGGGCAAATGTACGAAAAGGTTGATTTTGGAGTCTAAAGCTGTCATATTAAAAACGTGAAATTTCTGTAGTTACCTCCTAGTGTGAAGGTAACTAGAGAGCGCCTGCACCGTGCTCCATCTTCTTTAAGACAAAAATGTAATTTTATTTCCTATCTTGTTACGTACTCAGTTCATGTTCATAACATCTAAATAAGAGTCTGCTTTTCTTCACATATTAACAGCATTGCAATAAGTGCGCTTATCTGAAATTTTCTCTTGGTCCCATCATTTTAGAAACATGAAGGTCACCAGTACGTGTGATAGAGTCGGGAGCACACACGAAGACCGCTCCGGAAAGCCACTCACAGAGAAATAGAGAGGCGGAGATACTACACTGTCTCTTTCTTTCATTCTCACTCTATGGGCTGGTGAGTCAATGACTTGGAGGAATGCTATTGCGCAACCCGCTTTTGTGTGTGATCTCGACGCTAGAGCATTTAGAAACTTTACAAAAGTCCAGACCACAACGTGGAATGAAGTCATTTAGAACAGTTTCATGAAACAGAAACATACAAAACCCTGACAAGTTGAAACGACATGTTTATAATTTGTCTAAAGGGTGACAAATGATAATTGTCAAATTCCTTTTATTTATTTCGCAGGGTTATAATTGCAATACAATAATATATAATTCAGATCTATTTTCATAAATAACCCATTATTTAATTATAGTAGAAACGAAAGTGTTACGTTAACTGAGTTTATTACTCGTAGTAGAGCAAATAGCTTTAAATTCTTTCTAGAACATTGTATTAAAGTTTTCGGTATGAAAAATATGAATTTATCTCCCAAATATGTTCTATAGAGTACAACAATCAAGTGAACCATTCGCAAAACTGATTTTTCTCTGATTCTTAATTAAAAATAATCGATTTTATTAACATGTTTAAGCGTAGCTTTAAACTATATCCCGAACTATCAATATTAATATGCCTTATTTGATAGCTTCAGTATAAAGTTCTATAAATTAGGCGAGATTCATATATCTTTTGAGTAGAACCCTAGAAATCAGAGAGATTTTATGTGGTAGCTAACGAATCGTTTCACAGCATTGCAAACACAATGTTGTTTCGTATTGTTGAACAATTTTCCTTCGGCCACCGTGAGAACTATCAATTCGTGCCTCTATTCTTTCCTCTCACCTTATCTGAACATAGAATTTCATGATGCATGATAATTTCTCTAATGAAAGTCGAATACTTCATTGGAATGGTTGGTGTAACTTATAACGTGCATTAAAAGCAGCCTGTTTCTTGAAATGGCACTTTTATTCCAGACCGTACTTAAAGTAATTATTTAAGCAGCTTGTGACTGAAGTGGGACCTCTTTCACGAGTGGAAGTTACGTTAAGAAAATTTCAAGAGTATAAAAAAAATTCCACCTTCCACAAATTTTGTCTACATTTTATTTACAACCCCCCCCCAAATCACAATAAGCAGTGTTGCCAAATCAAAAATAAAATAATTGTGGGACACATTTACGGCCTGTTTTGAGCATAAAGAGTTGAATAAACATACACAACATGTTTTAAAGAGGAAGTTTTGTTTAAGACACTGAATTTGACAAATCTATACTTCTCGAACGTGAAACTATTTAGTTATGTTGTGTTTTTTATTGTAAATAAATGAATTAACGACACATCCCTTCAAAGAGAAAAGGATAGTTTTCTGTACTTTCAGTGCTGAATTTCAATTACCAACGAGAAATATAAGGCAAAACTGAACGATGTTGGAATTGCAAGAGAGAATGTAAATCTATAGTCGTGTTTCATTGGCCATTCAGATTTATAAATATAATTAAATTCTTAAACGTGTCCAGTATAATGATAATTAAATAACGGCGGAAAACAAACGTTCACTTTTGCCTATAGACCTACTCGTGGCGTAAATACATCAAGACGGACTTTTATAGTTAAGTTGTTTGGTTTCTAGCTATTTACTGGAAGAAATTAAACATAAGAAATCGAATTAACTTTAATTCCGAATAAGTCTTATATATGTTCTGAAAGAAAGTATGCCAGATTTTGGAAATTAATGCAAGTGAAAGTGCCAGCGATATTTCTAAAATCATGTTTCTGGCATACAGATAGGAATGGGTTAGTTGATAGGTGTTTTAGCAATATATTAGATTTTTCTATAATAAATAACGACATGTATTACTTTTTTATTCCTCTTCTTCTTGCTCCTCTGCAACCCAGGGAGTAGGCTTCATACCTGTTGAGTCACTCCAATGCTTCTTGGATCCAGCTATATCTCTTCTATTCTTCGCCCTATCGTATGACATTCTTCTAAGAATTCCTTTATAATCCATCTTATCTAAACTTTCAATAAACTGTTTTTCCAATGATAAAGCATAGGAGTATATTTCTGATGTTGTGATTACTCTGTGCAGCTTTCTTCTAATCTTGGAATCTTGGATACACTATTCCATTTTTCATTATTATGCAACAAAGCTATTAAATTGTGAAATTTTATTTGTATTTCTCTCCTTGATTTATTGCTTAGTTTATTAATTTCTCCGCAAATATGCTGAAACGTTGATAACTTATTTTCATCTTCACTTCAAAATTTGTATGTAACTTAATATTCTAAACTTTAAAACTTATCTGTTAAGTTGCAATATCGGTTAGAATATTCTATTTTATGTAAAGGAATTGTTTTTTTTAATAATACTCTCTTGTGTTTAACTAGGCAAAGTAGAGCTTTCTGCCATTTAGGTTTTCCAGAAAATAACATCGCCAATATTGCGACATAGAGTAAACAACGAAGCGCTATAGACAAATAGCCAGAGGGACTTCTGGAAATTTCCTTTCCACCCACCTCCAGAATTCAGAACAGTCTATAATGTTCTGTGGAAACTTCCACCGGCTATTTAAGCCAGCTATTTAAAGCTCGCCAGTTAGAACGTTGATCAGTAAGGAGTGAGCGAGCGAGTGTGTTTCTGCTGCAACGAAAAGTGCTGTTCTCCGAGTGAGCTTGTGACGACTGCTGTGACTGCTGATTCCGCGATATATTGAAGAAGTCTTGTATTCGACTCCCCAGAGAGTGAACCGTTCCGAAGAAGAGACTACGCGGTGCGTATTTCACTATAACGCTACGTCACAAACAAAGTGAACTGATGGTGAAAACTAAGAGAAATGACAGTGAAAAGTTGAAATAGATCACATTAACGAATTTAGTGAAGTGTCTGGACAAAGTGACAATATAAAAGTATTTATGTAGCAAATTTTCTCTATGGACGCCGCAAAATGCTGTATTATGAACGATTTTGAGCAACAAAACAGACTGTAAAATAACACATTTTAGCAACTTTATCCCTTCAAGAAATTAATATAATTTTTTTAAAAATAAAGCTACACCATTTGAATGGAAGATAAAAAGAGGGGGAAAGCTTTTTAACAACTCCTGGAGGAGTTGACACTCACTGCCAAGCTTAATATCTGTGAAATGGATTTGTGCAGCAGCTACCCCAGCCCTTCAAATCGTATAAATCCTCTTTCTGGCAATAATAAGCTACGAAGTGAAATGTCTGCGGAACGTCCGTGGGGGAGAGAAGCCGAGGGGTAAATGGTCCAGAAACTGGGTCAGTGAGAGCAGCATTGGGGTGGCTGCTAAAAGATTTCCCCTAGAAGTAAGGGGATCAGATCCAGTGACGTCATGCGTGAGTAGGGGTTCGGCCTTGCATTGTGATTAAGGTTTGTATATGAACGAGAAACAATGACTGTGTTGCAAATGCGTAGCGCCGAATGTGTTACACAGCTCTGAGAGTGCATGTGTAAGTTTATAAGGAATAAAATTGTGCATGTAATGTACACACCAGAATTTTAATAATACGACTTTCAAATAAGTGAAACTGATAAATTAATTTTTGGAAGCAAATAGTAAATGTTGCAAGAGTGGATGAAGCTATAGTCTTAATGGTAACGGAAAAGGCATAAAAAAGCAGTTATGTGTTACATCCACATGACTTTCTCTACTCACTCCTCTGCAAACTAATCTTAGAAAGCCTTATTATTCTATTTCTTGTTAATCCAATATCGCTTTACCTACTATATCGTACAATGAAATATGTTAATTATTTACATAGTGCGTTATACGATACGGTAGGTAAAGCGATAATCAGAGCTTTAAGGAGCGTGTAAATTGGCTTTGAAATTACATGCTCTTTGCATAACCACATAAAATAGAGAATAGCGACCTCCCAGTTCGATTAGTACAGTAGCTATAAATATTTGAAAATTCAAACCAATAATAAGGATTGTCTCGCAATCATTTACTAAAAAAAAGTATGCTACCTTTTTTTTGTAGAATATTTTAATATGCCTTCTTACGGTTAACCAATTATACGAAAGTCAGAAAGTCTTTCAGAATGAAAATTAATCAAAATCATTAGAAGCGTTTTTGAGAAAATGAAACACAACTACTATTTTCCATGTAAAATATAGTTTGGTGGGGAAGTTTTCTTCAATTTCTTCGTCACATTCTTGGACGATACTGAACATAAATATCAAGCAAGATAACCGACTTTTCGTTTTCGAGTTGTGTTGTTCACAAACACAGGGACTTACACACACGCACGCGTGGATCTTTTTCTTACAATCACTTTTTGGATTCAGGGAGTTTCAAAACGCGCGTTTCTCAGTATCGAATTTTTGGGTGGAATGCAAACTTCCTCTACTTACTATAGGTAAGGAGTAGAGAAAGTAAAAATTGACTGCAATAAAATGATCGCTGTATGCCCAGAATTTCAGTCCAGTATTTCGAACCCCCTTCATAACCTAAGACAGGATATTGAATTAATAATAATAATAATGATGATGATTATAATAATAATAATAATAATAATAATAATGCATGATGATGCTGTTGGGTTGGTTTAAGTATCTTGACAAAATTAGGAGCCCATACACATCGCTCTTTCCTAAGGGTTGAACTTTGACGCCCCACGCATCCCACCCTTTGAGATGACCGCTTTGCTGGTTCGCAAGATGCACTAAGTTATTGATCCTAAAATAATTTAGCAAATACCATATTTTATGTACTAAGACCTTAATGTTGCATACCAGCTAACAATGAAGACATAAAGGATGAAATATCAGCATATGTTGGAACCATAAAAATATATCTTAAGAAATAAAACTAGGACACAAACAGACACAAAATGTATATTTAAAAAAATCCATCAGTCAGTTCATGTATGGTGTAGAGATTTGGACTTTAAAAAATAAGATTAAACTATTCATGAACATCTGAGAGGTGATTTTTAATATCTAAGCCTAGTGTGTAATTATTACATAAAACGAGTGAGGAAATCAGAAATAAATTTATCTTGTATAAACAGAGTGAAAAAAACTAGATTCCTATAGATAATGTTAAATAAAAAATAATTATGATGAACTCTTGCAGACCAAGTAGAAGATACTGCAGTGGCAAACAGAGGAGATATAGGGATTATATATACAATATCAACAATTACAAATTCACAAATTATTTGAACCATCTCAATGATTTGAAGGGTTCAAACCTTGAAACTGAAGAAAAGGAATAAGAAATTATTTTTTCTCTATATGCCTATGGTTCTGCTCGTAAGTATTTGAAATTTGTTCTATGGACTGATTTTTCAGTACTCCGTTACATGGAATAGGCCATGTAACCACAGAAAGCCATATCCTATTTTTTTACCTTATTTCCATATTATGTTGTGACGCAGCTCTATGGCCCTTGGTATCGGAGGTCGGCGCTGGAAGTCGGAGATAAATAAAGATAAGTAGCGCTCTCGTTCAGCATAAACACCAGAAGCGCTGTCGACAGATAACCAGTATCTTCTGGAAGTTTCCTTCCACCACCTCCAGAACACTCTAGAATGTTCGATGGAAATTTCCAGTGGCAATGTAAGCGAGCACGAGTATAGTTGGATTGGAGAGTACGTATCAAGTGTTGTTCTACAAACGAGGTTGCGACGACGGCTGTGAATACAAAAAGTGTTACCTCCGCGAGAGATTGGATACGTCTTGTGTTCGACTTCCCAGCAAGTGAAGTGGACTGAAGGAGAGGCTAAGTCGTGCGTATTTCATTACTCCGCTACATTCGAAAAAAGTGAAGTGACAGGGAAAACTGAACTAATTGTGAACTAAGCGAAGTTGAACCAGATCAAAACAGTAAAGTGACAGTGAGAGATTAGTGAAGCCAGAGTTAAAAACTGAATAAAGTCACAATATACAGGATATATAATTGTTTTTATCAGAAATTCCTTCCACAAAAATGCAGATTATGTTTCTAGGATTCTTGGGAGCAATAATAAGCTACGAGAGGTTCAACTAAAATTAATTCCGATAAATGGGTAGGAGTAGTTTAGTGAGAGCTTAGTGAAATCACAGTTAAAAACTGAGTAAAGTCACATTATACAGAAGTATACTTGTTTTCATCAGAAATTCCCCTACCCCAAAACAGAATATGTTTCTAAGATTCTTGGGAGCAATAATCAGTTAGGAGAGTTTCAAATAAAATTAATTCCGATAAATGGCTAAGAGTAGTTTTATATTGGGTATATAGCATTAGTGTATAAGCATGTTAAAAACTTTGTCCCTTTTCCTTTTTACTTTCTCTACTACGTATAGTAAGTAGAGGAAGCATTGTATTCCACCCAAAAATTCGATACCGAGATTTCACCGGAAATATATGTTTTGAGACCCCCTGAATAAAAAAAATCATTTTTGGAAACATGTCCGTGTGAGTGTCTGTCTGTCTGTGAACAGCATAACTCAGAAACGAACAGTCGGATAAACGCAAAACTTGGTATTTACGTTCAGTATCTTCCAGAGATGCGACACGAAGGTTTTCAATAAAATCCTCCCACACAAGATTACCCATTTCATGGAACATTTTCCGAACATTTTAATTTTCTCAAAACGGGCCCCAACGATTTTGATTAAAATATCATATGTTTAAGATATTTTCATGACAAATGAAATATATATCTCGAATTTTCTGGGAATGTCTCCAAAAGTATTCTTCATTGTGAAGGACTTTTGCATAACTGGTAAACCATAAGAGATAACAAAATTTTACTACACAAAAAATGTAGATCGCGTTACAATACACAATTTATGTCATATACATTTGTTTTCTTGAGTGAACCATTTTCGAGATATGGCTTGTTATTCCCTTAAATTTTCCAATACTTACACTTTTTCTCAAATGGGATTTCGTTATTTATTTTTTTATGTACTGGACATGTAAAGAGAATGGAATGCGCCACACAGCAACCAGCTCTTAAAATATTTGACTATCGCTTAAAGTCTATCATATTCCCCTTGTACCTACAAGAAAATTAGCAATAAGGTAAACATCTCGATTAACATGAAGCATATGTAGAATAAGCGTTTGTAAAAATAGTTTGTACAAGAGTAGAGAAAGTCATGTGAGTGTAACACATCAGATTTTTTACTTTGAGAAAGTCCTCCCAAAACAACAATATTTTAAATAGATCTGATTGATCTCGCGAGATTAAGTATACCATATTTCATTAGCAGCTGTTTTTAGCGGAATATCCTCATCATATCTTCGGGCCTTAAGGACCTAGATGTCGATGGGCCGTTAAACCCCACTCACTCACTCATTCACTCACTCACTCACTCACTCACTCACTCACTCACTCACTCCACTTACTCAAACACTCACTCGTCATATCTTAAAAGTATTCAAAATTCAGTAAATAAAACTTTTCATTACTGGAGAAATCATGCGGTGGATACATTAATTCTTTTTAATGCCAGAAAATAAATTGGGGAGAGGTGCAAGTAAATCTCTCATTTTTCGAAATCACGATGAAGCTATAATCAAAGGCATTAGAAAAGCAATGCTCAACCAACTGTGCCATGGAAGCCCACAAGCAGAAAAGAGGATCTAATAGGGAGGAAAACAATTTTCTCACGTGTATATTCGTATATATACACAGAAGTGCAAGCATTTAAAATGGCGTGCAACTAAAATACAGGATCGTGCTTACAACGATGCGCTATGCATACTATATTTATTTCTTCAATGGAATGTGATTAATATTCTGTGAATGTATGCAGGGAATTAACTTTCGAATCGAGACCTCTTAACCTTCACATACTTAAGGTGTAACAGCAACTTAAGACAGTTACTTTATATCCTTATGTAAGTAATGTAAATTTCATAAAGCTATTTTGTCTGTCTCAAAGGTTGCCTACATCCTATTGGATCTAAAACCTTTCTAAGAACTGAAGCCCTATAATTTTAAAATTTGATTCAGAAGGTAAAAATATATAAAATATTGACATTACAATGGATACGTGGAGACAACGGTTTAGAAGGAAACTATATGCTGATGTACATTGGCGTGCATAAAAAGTGGCCCATTTTTCCCAAGATCAGAACAGTTTTTCACTGTTAAGTTTTCACATTCAGGTTACCAACGTTTGATTCCGCCCGGCCGGTATCAGTTTTCTATGTGACTGGCCTGAAAAACTATACAAGAACATACAAACTAACCAATTAACTATGTTTATAATCTATGTGAAATGAAAGGGCGTTTGGATACCACCTCTATGAAAGAGTTTCTCTAGATTGGTACACAAGGAAAGGCTAAACCAATTACAAATAATTCGGCCTTTTAGAGAAAGGAGTGAATAATTATTTTCATGTGTAGCTAAACTGAATGGCATGGTGACGAAGGTTAAGTTATTACCGCTACTAAACGGCAATAAGAAAGTCAGCACTAAGAAAACGGTAGTGTAGTATGAAAATATAAGGTATAAGTAGTAATGTTACCCTTCGGCAGTTCGGAGAGGTAAAATACCCTGTCATTACAGTGGCTAGAATTATACTCGAGAAACAGAGTTAGGGCAACCAACCCTCGTTGATAGGCTTGGGACTAGAGTTTGTCAGTACCAACATAAAAAGTTACGTTCCATTATGGGTCACATTTTATGCACCGAACGGAAGGGGACCAGAATATTACAGCTTGTGCCAAAGATATTTTCTACCACACCATTAAACTCATAATAAAACAAACAGTGAATGAGAACTACAGCAATGAACTAGATGCAAAGATATTCAATAAAACCTGGAAACAATATAACAAACACCTCCACCGCGCTACCAAGGAAGACAGTTGCTGACATGACTGTCTAACACTTCCTACAAATTGGAATCAACATCACCCCAAAGTGAATGCTATGTAGAAAGGATGTGATCATGAACAGAGTTCAGCTCCAAAATTTTGCTGCCCTTCAAAGGAAATCAGAATTTATCCGCTACCAGGAAGCGAGGGTCAAAACATCTTAAGTTTCCATATGTGTTATAGTATTTAGAGACAGAAAATATTTGTGTGTGTGTGTGTGTGTGTGTGTGTGTGTGTGTGTGTGTGTCACTCGACAGATTTTAATTCAGTACTAAAAAGTGCTGCACCTCCCGATATGCAAAAGCTATACAATAGTTCAAATAACTTAAAATTTTGGGAGAGGGAGTTTTGGACCTTTTCATGTTCATGTCACCCAATTTCTATTCCGTTTGGTTAAATAGGTATCAATACCGCGGATATTCTGGCAGATATTTAATGATTTCCAAACCAAGGGGGTAAATTGGAAAACTTAAAATATTTTAAAATTGAGTACTGAAGGGAGCTGTTGCATATCGCGTTCCCATCGGCAAATGCCCTTTTCAATTCGTTGAACTTTATTAAGGGGATTTTTTCCGTAGGGGTGCTTCTGGAGTGGCCTAACAGCACATAAGGTCCTAAAGCTGCACCTTGAGCGGGTACCGGATGCGTCGGCAGGTATTAGATAGCCGGCACCTGATCAGCAACGTTGGTTGACTATTGACACGCTCAATCAGGTATGTCTCTGAATAACAAATAAGAGACCGCGAACCAACTCCCCATCCCTAAGGTGTTATGCGATCAGTGCCGGTGGGGTGCAGGGCACACGGGAAGATGTGTCGCATACGGAGGCTCCGAGATACTTGACGACCTCTCAGAGTATATAGTCTTACCCAGCATGCGGGGCTCTCTCTGGGCGGACCTGTGTTATCCTAGCTAATCGTGGGAACTGTGATACAAGCATTAATACTAAAGTTGAAGTGGTAGATCCTCGAAACAGGACTTTTCCAACGAGTCCAATGTAAAGGATACAGGAATTGTAACTCCGGAGATGTGGAGAAGCAGATCCTGTACATAAAACCCGACCTGCTTTTAAGAGACACCAGATTGACCATTATTACAAGCGCAAAGACTGAGTTTCCTGGTGTACCCGGACCCGCAAAATGCACAAAAGCAGGTGGGAACTGCGACTCCCGAATATGTGGAGATATAGACCATATCTGCTATACATACCAAAAGAGGACCTAGAAATCTTAGGAGAACCAGATTCCTTGGGAAATGTTTAAATGGGAGGGTACCCCAAGCTAACCTGTAGCACAATGTTATTCCTCGCGAGTTCTTTTAAGTATGGTATGAGGTATGAAATTTATGTTGCTATGTTACAAGAACTCTGGCTTCAACAGGGCTGTATCATGGGACTAAATATAAAAGGCTTTACTATCTTCAGCGCCTCGGCTGAAGTAACATCTAGAGCATGTGTCATTTGAGGCTCAATAATACCTAGGCCCTGCCGGGATTTCGTACTAAACACCAGGCAACAGTCCTAGTGAGGTATGGAGGAGGACGGAATGACACGTCAGTGTAGTCTGCTCAGCCAATTTCCCTTATGACTCCAAGGAATCACCACCTTTCAGGAGCCCAAGACCTTGTGATTGATTTCAAGGATAGAAACCTCAACTTGCTGATTGGTTGTGACTACAACGCCCACCTTAGCGTTTGAGGTAACACGGACATCAATGGTAGATGGGAGAAGCTGCTCGAGTACTTGACCTCTACAGAACTCGAGATTGCGAATCAAGGGGATGTTCCGACCTTTGTTAATTATCAATAGGAGGAGGTCCTAGAGTTGTCACTACGTCCTTTAGGATTCCTTAGAAAGAAACTATCCCCTCATAATGAGGTTCGGGCTAAAGATAACCTGCCTCTAGAGACAGACCAAAGCGATGTTTATATCTAAGGTAGACATTACTGCTGCAAGTTTAGGGATTTTCTCCTATAAGTCTCACTTCCTTTCTGTTAAAGGCTATGGAAAGACTGGTAGATACATTTTTAGGGATGGGTACTGGTGGACACACCCATATACATCAGTATGCCTATTGGCCGGGTGACTCCATAGGTACGGCACTCCATCAACTTGTGGTGAGGCTGGAGAGGGCACTGGACTGTGGAGAACTTGCCATGGTAGTTTTCCTGGACATTGAAGGGGACTTTAATAATATGACTTTAGGCATCGCTCAGAAATGTCTGGAGATCGGGTAGTCAGTCCGGTTGTAACGGACTGAATTATGACCTCCTTCGAAGGCGACAGGGTTTGGCAACCCTGGGGAGTGTGTCCGTGAGGGAATCAGTGCCCCGAAGCTGCTCTCAAGGAATCTTTTGTCACCTACCCTGTTGATCCAGCAGATAGACATGTTCTGTATAGACTAAACAGGGAAGGAATTCATTCTCAAGGCTATGCTAATGTCCATTGAACCGGACAAGACTGAAATAATGATCGTCACAAGGAGGAGGAAGAGGCTGTCAGGTTTGGTAGAGCCCCATTTGTTTGGGATGAAGTTGAAACTTTCCAGAGCGGTCAAATATCTAGGAGTTATTCTGGGTGCTGGGCTGAGCTCGAAAAAATCATGTAGATTACAAAATTAAGAAGGCCTACAATGCTTTGTGAGCTAGCCGAAGATCCATAAGCCTGGGTCCTGAGATGCAAGGTGGTCAAATTGCTATACACCTCGGTTATAAGGTCGTCAATAACTTATGCGGTGTTGGTTTGGTGACCTGCCTTCAAGTAAAAGTAGTCGCTGCCGGGCTGGATTCGCTACAAAGATTGGCATGTATAATGATAGCAGGGGCGGTGCGCATGACTCCTCAGTCTGCCTTAGAGATTTTGGTGGACCTCCTCCTCTGCGTTTGTTTGTGGAGCAGTTAGCTAGGATGAGAGCATACCGACTCTGGACGGTAGGGAGTGCCGTTCCAACCTAAACCACAAAGGGCACTCACGGTTCTTTTCTGGGTTACGGTAGTGTTCTATAACCTAGACGATCGGGGATTTGATGGGTGGAAAAGTATAATCTAAGTCCATCGTATACTGTGGTAATACCTTCCAGGGAGGAGAGGGACCCAGAGACCGGATCTCTTCTAAAGGCAGGGTGCAGGACGTGGTTCACAGACGGTTCCCACCTTGGGGGCAGGACGGAGTTGGGATCTATGGCCCTATAACCAGGCTTGTCATTCCCCTTGGGCGATTTTCCACGGTTTTCCAGGCTGTGGTCTACGATCTTAGCCTGTACTAGACATATTTACACCATGCCATGCGGACAAGCGGATGTGTACTCTGTTCGGAAAGCCATTTGGGCGGTTGAAACCGCACCCAGACTGGTGTGGCAATTCAGATATTGTTGGACAGACTATGTACTAGCTGCCCGGTTACATTTATTTGAGTTCAGGGCATGCTGGTATTAGAGGAAATAATATGACGGACACTCTTGTGAGGAGAGGATCACGGCTCAATTTTATCGGGCCTGAGTCCTTCCGCAGAATGTCTGCTAGTAATGTCAAGTATGAAATATCCCAGCTTACGGTAAGGGCTCATTTTTTGAAATCTAAAGCAAACAAACCACTGCCAGGCCATCATGATCTTGCATCGGGGCCTGACCGGAAAGTGACAGAGGTTCTCCTGAATTTGATTAGAGTTAAGCTCAGAGGGTTTGTGGACTATCTTAAGGGGTCACAACTCCCTGCTCAGACATCTATACATAATGGTTCTTACACAAGACCCTTTTTCAGGAAATGTGCGAGGGACCTAACAGCATATTCAATGCAAAGTTCTCGCTGTGCCTTGGTACGTATCCTTAGGGTCCTTGTTTTAGAACCTGAGGAGATAAGAAGGGCAGATATCAAGGACGTGGTCTATTTCATACGGAACTTTGAACTAGAGTAATGCCAAAATATGAGGCACAATGAACCTGCGTGCATGGCCTCTTTAGCAGGACACTCACAACTTCATCAAGAGGAATTTTTTGGTATCGTTTTGAGAAAATTTGGTATACTGAAGTTTTAGGGCATGACAAAACGATAAACTATTCTTATTTTCTATTCTTAAAATACAAATCAACATTACCATTTATTTTCGGATGAGTTACAGGACAAAGAGAAAATTATAGGTTACCTTACAGTTACAAAAACTGCTTCTATTGATATTTTCATCTCGTTATGTACAAACGTGCAATTCACCAAATCTGGACAAAACTTTGGACGCTTTTATTAGACCGAAAACTGTAAGCTACTCATGACTTAAAAAAGCGCAACTAATCTTGCTTTCAATTCCATACTCACGGAATGTATTTATCTAACAAAAAGGTAAAACTAAAATTTAGTGTTGATTGCATCATTTATATGCAATAAAATATGCTTTATGCGAAATAGGCCTTCTAGTGCCAAATTTCCTGCCGTTCCAAATAAAACGTAATTTATTTTAATTTATTTTATTTTCATACCGTAATAAACATATTCACCGAGATAATACCAAATACCTTAAACAGACTTTGATTGTTTCACCACTGAAAAGGTGTCAGTCTAGGGGTACCATGCTAGTCTCTAGTTCCCGAATAGCGGGTTCAAGCTCGGCGGATGGCAATGAATTTTTTCGGGTGTAAAAATTCTTAGCATAGTTTCTTTCAGAAGGGAAGCAAAGCCGTTGCTTCCGTTTCCTAGATTTATGGCACGTAAAAGAACCTCAAGCCTGATAAAGAGACTTCCAAACAAAATTTCCGGTCTTTCCCGCCCGATAAGGAATGCGACGCTAAGGACCACAATAGTTAAAGAGCGTCCATAAAAAAGTGAAAAAGTATTTCCTCTCGGTGTAGCAATCTGTAGTCTTAGAGCGTGGTGCTCTGTTCCCGACTGCGCCCGGGTTCGATCCCACTATGGGGGTGTGGATATCAAGTGCCGGGTATAGGGTGGGTGCTCACTCAGCATTCTACGGAAATTGAGGAGCTGCGATAGGCAGCGATTCCGACCATGTTATGGTTGGGAGATGTTGATGCTGGTCACATTATCTCCTCGCATCGGTTGGATGATCGCCCACCTCTGCCGTGCGTACGTGGCAGTCTATGCCCTTCGTGGGCTTATAATAGCAATCTCTATACCCAAAAATGTTAGATATATTTACGACATTATATAGCAAACTGGTCATTGGAAGGCCCAAAAAGTTCAATTATCTAAATTCCATATCTATAGTTTTACATCTGCCAGAAAGTTAATCAAAGTAACAATATCACTATTCCAAAATATAAAACAATACAACTGAAACGCTGTAAGACAACTCTTTACTTACAAGAAAACAAAAATTACTCACAAATGTCCATAATTCCTCTTTTTGTTATCGAAATATATCAGCTTAATGAGTAAATGGCATCTAGTTTTACTTTCTCTATCACGTACATAGTTAGTAGAGAAGGTATTAACAAATTCCATGTCGAGCTTTCGCCGGAAATGTATGCTTTAAGGTACCCTAAATCCAAAAAAGCACTTTTAGAAAAAGGTGTATGTGTGAGCATGTGTGCGAACAGCCTAACTCAAAAATGAAATGTTCGATAAATACCAAACTTGGTATTTAAGTTCTCTCACAGATGAGACACGAAGATTAAAAGAAATCCGCACTCCAAACTACCTTTTACACGAAACATTTTTTATTTTCTCAAACGATTTTAATTACAATATCATATAATATCGTAATATCATATACAGCCTGTGTAGTCCTCTTCATTCGGAAGGAATTTTGTTTAACCTTGTATAACTGGTAAACGTCAAGCGATAGACGAAAACGTATTACACAAAATATATAAATCTGTTTAAAACATACAACTTATTTCAAATAAGCCTTTATGTGATATAAGCCATTTCCGTATTATCCATTATTAATGGTTCAAATTGTTCAATACTTGTGTCATTATTTTAAAGTCCTTTTGATACTATGGTGTTTTTCGCGATTGCATGGAACGAGTATTGAGGTTTTAAGGTCAGTGTATAGCATTTGAGTATCGCTCTTTCCTTTGTATCGGTAACGAAACAAGTAGTGTAGCAATTTTTGCAAATGCTTATCTCGAATAAAATAAAGTAAAAGGAAGAATAAGCTTTTGTAAGACTATTTTGTGCACCCACTCATAAACGTTACAGGCTATAGAAGGTCATGCAAATGTAATAACACATAAGATTTTTCGTTTTGTTTCCAATTAACTTGTGATACGTTAAATTCTCAACTTCTCTCGGTTTGTCCTTAGCCATGCAACGCATTATTCGTTTGATTGGACGTGTCACTCAGGCGAGATGCTAATATCTAATGCATAGCATGACTGAGCTGGATCTGAATATTAACTTAATCCAATAAGTTCATCTGTTGTTCTGCTGTGTTATCTTAAGCCAATCACATTAATGGAGTCTTGTTATTGTATGGCTACCAGATACCTGACCCTAGCTATAAGGTCATGCAACAGAAGGGAGTTGTGCCACATTAAATCCTCTATTGCCATATGTACACAATAACAAGTCTGTAACAAACATTCCTGGTAATATTCAAACTTGCATATATAAACCATAATGGGCTACACTGAAGTAAAAAGTGGCGTTTTTTTGAGTGTTATTTTTGTCACCTATTGATTGATAAACGCGTCTAATATCCATCGTTCCAACACAAACTTTCTTGCTTTCAGAAAAGTTCTTGTTACAAAACCATTAAAATATTTAATGCTTTTCCTCCAATCTTAAGTAAAGGATTACAGTTCAATGGTTTTAAGACTGCTGTTAAAGAGTAACTTTGTAAAAAGTTTTTTGATTCTGTAGAAGACAATTTGAATGACAAATCATTGTGATGAGGATGATGACACCAGAATAGATTTGTAAGAATCTATTCTGCTTTTTAATAACAAAGTATAGTAATGACACCTATTCTGGAATTAGTGACAGCTGTTCAATATGAAATGTATATGTGTGTGTTTGGTTTATCTTGAATAACGCGACTGGCAGCCCGTCGTTCCCATGGCAATACTATACGAATCCGTTTGTGCAGTTGCGGTGGACCGTCCCGTAATTTCTTGCCCAGATATGTTAATGATGCAAAGAAATATGAATATATTAGATTTACCTTTCATTACAAAAGGTGTTCGAAATAATGCCCCTCTGCGTCTGTACAAGCCTGGTACTTGTTGAACCGTTAATGAACACGTCACGAATTTCTGTAGTCGAAATATTAGAAACGTAGACCGGATACTCTCTACTGGCACATACTGTCCTCTAGTATATGGGGATTTGCTGAATAAAAGGTTAAAAAAGGTCTTAATTCAGGGAACGATTTCCTTGGGCTTCTTTCTACGATAGATCCTATCTCATCTAATTTTCCTTGGTTAGAACTATTGGTTGACTATGTTTATTTTTGCCTAAAAAAATTGAGATTTTAATAGGAACGACGTCAGGGAATGTCTGTACAAATTAAAGCTGATAGTGTGACTCCAAGCAAAGCATAACGCAATAAACACACCTCTCCGTAGTATAGATACACTCGTTGTATTTCTGACGTTACCAGAAGTACACTGGGCCGAACATCTGCTCCTCCCGGAAGGTAACCGTTCAGATTGGGGGGTTCGGCGAGGTATGATTGCTGTTGCCCATGGGTTGTTGGTACCTTTGGGCAAACCCAGGCGGGGTTGTGAGACGTCTGAATGTCCTCCGATACCAACTTAGAGAGCTGGTAGACGTTGACCAGATACTGTCTCTCCCACCGAGGTCTTACTAGTCTTCCCCCTGGCGTTGACGCGCGTAAGTGGCGTATCCACTTCCGTCCCTGTGCAAGCAGGGAAGGGGCGATTTATGAAATAGGTATCGTCATAATGAAAAGGCCCGCGAAGGTTCGCCTCCTAGGGTCCCTGAATGAAGCTAGGTTGCCGGCTCATGTTCATGGATTTATTGCAGTATAGACCACGTTAACTGTACACAGTACACGCAATCAACAAACAGATTCGCATAACAATATTCCCAAGGTTCACTGCGAAGCCATTCAACCCGATATCTGCTATGAGTCAGAATCAATGGCCGCTAGTCGAGTCAATTAAGATATACCTTTTACATATATATTAACAACGTAAATATGTATTAGAACTATTGGATGGCTTTAGAGACTTAGCATGGACTATTAATGGTAACAAGAGCTGTTACCAGGAATTTCAACAAGATAGCAACGACGAAGGAAGTTGTGAATAGAAAAAGAAAACATTGTGTGAGCACTTGAAGTGTTGCATTTTATAGTGTGGAAACTTTGATTAAATGAAGTGAGGAAGGGCCTGCCAACCCGGCTGCCGGCCTCACGCCCAATTGCGCTCGGCAGATTTGGGTGATCATCCAACCGATACGGGAAGTAATGTGTACAGCATCATCATCCCCCAGCCGGAAAGTTGGCTCGCGAGGTCAGGATCGCTGCCTATCGCAACTCCTCACAATTTTGTGTGGGCACCGGTCCTATGCCCATATAGGGCATATGTGTGTGTATACATGTATGTGCTTGTGTTGCTAGTAAATGCCTTTCCCTACCTACAAGCATTAATTTTTATATTCTTTCTACGAACTATTCTTACAAACTATTATTCCAAATACTTCATGTTAATCCAGTAAATATTTTAAGAAATTATTTATTTACGTGCAGGTTGAAGCAATAGTCAAAGATTTTAAAAAGCGGTCGATAAACGCTGGTTTTTAATTTCGTTACCTACTCTTTGCATAGTCTCACGAGTAGCAAACGAACGGTGATTTGGCACTTTAATCATGTGTTATAAAGTACTGTAAAATTCAAACCAATAGTAAGGAATACTTCAGAAATTGTTAATGTCACAAAAAGAACTGTTCTTCATGAACTGTGTGATTAATGGATCTACATATATTTTTCGTACAGTAAAGGTTTGCCTATACCTTGTGGTTTAGAAATTATACAAAATTATACAAAATGCACTCAGAATGCACAGGGCTTCACAGATTATTCGTAAAAAATTAGGATATCCATTATTTTAGTTCTGCGAATACCTTAAACAAATGTTATTTTATCAAAAGCTTTCGAGTCATTTATGAGAAAATCAAAGTTAATAAAAAGTGTTCTTTATAATTGGTAGCTTGATATAGGAGGATTGTAATATCTCCTTGTCGCATCCTTGGATGATGCTGAACTAAATACAAACATTGGCGATTATTTAACATTTCGTTTCTAGTTTTGCTGTTACAGATATATACACAAGCACGCACATGCATACATACACGTAGGATACCATGTATTTCCTATGAAATCACGATAAAGGATTTTTCGATAGTACACAATAGTTCTTGCTGGCTTATAGATGTATCATAAGTTTTATATATATATATATATATATATATATATATATATATATATATATATATGTGTGTGTAGGAGCAGGAGTACAAAGACGGAGGGGTCTCCAGAAACGGAGCACAGCGCCGCAATTAGGCCACAGTGGCCCCTTTTGCTTCTAACTGATCCCTGAAGGGGAGAGATGAGGGGGAGACACAAAGCGCGGCCAGATTCTGACGTCGATGTGCGACAACAAGGGCGTCCTTAACGATTCCAGATGGAGCACATCTTCGCGCCAGATAGTCACGTCTTATCCCCGTGCCCCTGGGGGGCCTCTGTGGCCTGAGACACGCGCATAGGAGGAGGGCCCCAGCAGACCAACCAAACCCAGGAAGAAACCTTTCCAAAACGAGCAATCCGCCGTCCTGCTGCTACACACTAAACGCCGTTGCCTGAAACAGACGAATGGCAATGTTATGAACAGGAAATTTGTGGTAAAAGAGGAAACACTGACCGCTTACCGACCCGAGGAAACCACAAAACAATCCATGGTCAGAGTGATCGGCCCGACGGGAGTCGAACCTCTCAAATGCAAGATTTATATGTTACGACGGACCCAATAGTTGAGATTTATTTATGGACGCTCTTTAACTACTATAGTTCTTAGCGTCCCATTCTATATTGGGCGTGAAAGACCGGTAATTTTGATCAGAGGCCTCTTTATCAGGCTTGAGGTTCTTTTACGTGCCATAAATCTACGACACGGGACCACCGACTTTACTTCACTTCCGAAGGAAGCCATGCTAAGGATTTTTACGCCCGAAAAAATCCATCGCCCTCCGCCGGGTTTACACCCGCGACCTCGGGAACTAGAGGCTAGCATGGTGCCACTAGTCCATGGAGGACGACCCACGACGGACCCATCTCGCTCGGTATATCTATATGTAAACATCTATATTAAGATTTCTTTGGTATAGGTACCCATATCATAGAAATATTCTTTCAATCTAAAGTATCTGTAAACTAAACGCTGCTGGAGGAATCCCAAAGTACTTATCCCGAATAATATTCCTGTATTGTATATTACCTGTAAACTACATAAGTTCAAAGACTCTAAATCTGTTTTGTCTTAGATTTTGCGATTATATCCTCCATTTTCTGTAATAAGGCGAAGAATACAATTCTTTTGAAAATTTAGCTACTCAGAATGAACGCTCTCTCAACTGAGAATCATATCTGCAGCGCTCTAGTTCCTGAGGTTGCGGGTTCAAACCTGGCGGAGAGCGATAGATTTTTTCGGACGTAAAGTCCTGGTTCCGTGTCGTAGGTTAATGGCACGTAAAGAACCACAAGCCCAATATAGAATGGGACGATAAGAACCATAGTATTTAAAGAGCTTCCATAAATAAAATTCAATTTAATTTTATTTGCAAAGCTCCGAACAGAGCTCCGAATAAAAAAAAAAAAAAGTAAAAAAAAAAAAAAAAAAAAATACTCAGTATAAATTATTTTATTTGAATAAAGGGATACTAAATGAAGTTTACAATTATTGGGTTGTCACATTACGTATGACATCAACAATGATTTGTAAAGAAAACTATCCAAATTTTAACGTATAATATGTACAATATTATGAATACGAAACAAAAAGTAACAAAGGACACGCCTCTTAAGTTACATAAACTGACAGAATTGCCAGTTCTACATTAAGATAACGATATCAGCAAATGATACAAACAGCAGAGGTGAAATGTTTTAGAGTTGTAACGAAATATCCATTGATAGAAAGAAAAACACTGAAGAAATCAGGAAATAATTACCAATGAAAGAAAACTTTCTTGAAATAACTGAAAACAATATCTAGAACGTCAGCCATGCTACATAATTGCTAAACAAGCAATACTTTATACACCTAGAGGAACAATTTCAGTTGGGGACTCAAAAACAATATGGTTACGTAAAAATAAAGGAGGTACCGGACTCTGGTGCCCAGTCCTTCATGTAGATAATGACCATGACACATAACATAGACATTCTTATTATTTTTTTCACAAAACATGTATTTATTCTTGTGGCCTTCTTGAGCTAACTGCCCAGTCAACTGCAACATAAAACCGATTCAGAAACTGTTTTATTCGCAGAGTTTGTCTACATAACTAATTTAGAATGCTCAAATAGAGCACGGCACTTGCAAGTGTTGTATGATTTCAGCTCTTGTAGTCGGTTAAAACAAGTTTTAATAAGCAATAATTAACTTGATGATTGGAATATATGTGAATTCTTTTAATCTCTGAGCAATACAACAATAACTGCGAGGTATAGCTGAATCGCATTTTACATGTCATTCACTGAGATTAAAAGTGATGTGTAAAACGTGATTTGTCGCTTATTCTAAAATATAATAAAAACTCGAGCTCTTCAGCCTAATGTTCGGATGCAGACAAGAAAAGAAAGGGAAAAAAGAGGGAATGTTTTAAGGAAAGCAGAGAGACTCAAAATTGAGTTAAATTCCCATTCCGGATAACAATGTTTCACGCTCTTCTTCAGAACACATCACGATAAAAGTGGACTAAGAATAGCAGTTCAAGCTGAATCAGTAATGGGAAACGTTTCCCTCGTTTCCTTCCAAATCTCCCTTTCAAAAGAGGGTAAAATATGAAATTTTAACCCATTTCATATTGTATTGTGTTGTACGGTAGGAATAGCTATGAGCGGCCACCACTGTGGTTCTGGTCTCTCGTGTGTGGGTTCGGGGACGGAACACGGATTAGGCAAGGTACCTAGGTCAGCTTTTATTTGGAACTTTCATAGATTCTTGGGGTGAAGCTCTGATAATCTTTGATTTCCAAGCTCATTTGCACATTCATTTTATAGCCTCATTTGTAGCTCTGTATGGTCTCTATCAGAGTGGATGTTTAACTTAGAACAGTATAACAAAACTGCTTTTGCTGAAACCTGGTAGTGCAAAACTTATGATTGAATAATAAACAAAGTTTTTTCGAACACATTTACGAAAAAGCATTTTGTTATTGTACTTAATAGAAATAGACACAAAATGGTTTATCTGCTTTATATGCGAGGCGAGTTCCAATAATTTTTTTAAAAATGACAAAACATTAATTTCCAAATATTGGGTTGTCCCATTAGTTCGTTCGTTTTGCTCGTAAGTCCCATCTATCGCGCCTGAAAACTCTGAACCCTCTGTACACTCAAGTTACCCTAGTTGCCTAACCACTTAGAGAACAACAACCAGACTCACTATTGGATATGTCAGTGTGTGTTTGTGACTAACGTTGGATAGAACGGCGTTAACTTGGGTTTACAAACTATGGAAAGCAAAAATAAACATTTCCGACATCTTATGCTGTTTTACTATCGTAAGGGTAAAACCGCCTCACAATGCCGACAGAAAATTTGTGCTGTCTACGGGGAAGATGCAGTAAAGAAGCGAGCAGGTCAAAAGTGGTTTAGTCGATTTCGAGCTGGGTATTTCTGCCTAAAAGACAAACCTCGGTCTGGACGGCCAATGGCTACGGACGTGGAAAGAATTCTGGAAACGATAGTCAACAATTCACGAATTACAACTCGAGTGTTGGCATCGGAGCTCAATTTAGTTCTTGCTACTCTAGCCAGGAACTTGGGAATATATTGTCGACAATAATGGTGTATACTGCAGGAAATAAATAGTTTGTTTATAAAACATAACTGCCGTAGTTATTTATCTTTTGAACTACCTTGTGTTTAAAGTTTGTAAACGGAAATTTCGGCAACTACGCTGTCGTAGCTATGCTGCGGGTGAGGTGTGTTCCCAAGCGTTCTTAGTGATTATAACGTAACGAAAATAGAACGAACTTATGAGACAACCCTATACTTTATTATCATTCATTACCTTACACTACTTCTCCATTTAATCATCGCAATTATTCAGACATTTGTTGTAACGATAAACCAGTTTTTGTATGCCCTTGTCAAAACAATGATCCGACTGTGATGAAAGCCAAGTCTGCACTTATTGTATCACGCCATCATTGTCGTTGAAATACTTTCCACCAAGGAATTTCTTCAGATGAAGAAACAGATGAAAATCGCTTGGTGCGAAATTCGGACTGTAGAGAGGGTGGTCGAATTGTTCCCAACAAAATGTGCGATCAGATCTTGTGCCCGGGCACTGTCACTCATTATTGTTTCCCCATAAACCTCACACAATTGGCGATGAATTTTTGTTGGCGAAACGTTTCTGAAACAAACCATTGAACTGATTTCATTGTCGGCAGGTCGTTCGATTGTTTTGAGCATTTCGAAACGCTCTACAACAGGAAAACACAACGTGGTGATCGCTCACAGCAGCGTTGGGCTTCCTAATAATAGGGGAAGTAATCTTGCATGCTCAAAATCGCGACTGCAGCGACAAAATATTAAAATGGTACTTACTTTAAAAACACGCCTCGTACAGGACAATAATTTGAACAAATCATGCAAACAACTCAGTTGGCGTAGCTAGGGAAGTAGGTGAAGGTTTTTGTTTTCCCTTTCACAATTTGGAATTAAACAAAGCTATCAAAGTATAGTTTGCATTATTTAGAAATATTTCTTGACAATGTCGAACTTCCTAAAGAAACTTCTGGTTTAGTGGATGCACTTACTCAAAACCTCTTCTTTTCTGCATTTTTGTACACGACTACTATAAGCATCACCAAGACGTCCTCAACTTTCCCAGTAATAACAAAAGCTGAGATATTATAACTTTGTTCTAGAAGAAACACAGTAGAAGCTCTGCTAAATAGATCTATATATTTTAAAGATATTGTTTCTTTTCTTTATTTTTTGAATTCAGTTTCTGAGTTTTGAGGTAATTCTATGATTTCTTTTTCTGCTTTTCTTCCCTTTTCTGGTACAGTCCTTATACACAAATACCCATTCCCCAGGTGGGACTCGAACCAAAGGTAAGTCCATAAAGGATGACAACAAGCCAGGAATCAAAACCGGATCTGGAGGTTTAGAAGCCAAAACGCTGACCACTAAACCGCGGAGGCAGCAGTAATAGAGCTAACCTCAGTATCTGGGGTTTACCTCGAGGATTGTTTTGAGCTCCCTTCCTCTCTATTGTTGACGCCGCTTTTTCTGTTGCTTTCGATATTCCCGTCCATACCGTCCATAACCACAAGCACCCATACCTATGGCGCAACTCAAATCTCTAGTCCCTGCGTCATGGAACACCAAAGTTAAAACGTGATTATTAAAACGAAATTTTTTATTTCAAACAAACCATGAAAGTAAGAAACATATTCCGCATATCACCGGATAGCCAGAAGTTGAACATTTTAAAACGCGATCTCAGAATTTTAAAACGCAGTGCTGTTTGGTGGTAGAAAAAATGATGAACACAGGAAAAATAATTTTGTATGCTGTAAGTTTACTATGAATCCATTGTTCATGTGAAACAGGCATTTTTGAGGTTAGTTGAACAGATAACCACCTAGTCATAAGCACATTTGCATGTGGCATCAAAGTTCGATCACTAGGAACCAATCGATTTGCTTGTGGCTTCCCTGTATCCGTTCTTGCTAAATGCAGACAGCCGCAACAATCCTACAATTAAACTTTAAACTATTCTGTATACAGTGCATTCAAACTGAGTTTCTGCCTTCCACAGCTTCTTTGTTATAAAAGAATGAAATCTGCTCCTTTTTAAGTGTTGAAGCTATTCTCGGTACAACTTTGATGCCGCTCCCTGTTTCAAATTTTTTATAACATTTAATGTTAACTGCTCTGTTGATGTCGTCATCTCATAGCTGGTTCTGCGTTGTCTCATACGTCAGCTTCTCTAGTGGCATAGCTATGAGTTTTTATGTCAGGGTATGCGTGAGAGTGTATTTCGAAAGGATAATATCAGTTTAGTTAACTGATAAATTTTTATGTAGACTAAAATGTTCACTTTGGGAAGAGTCACCAACTGTTAAATTTACGAATGAATTACTTCTATAATAATACTAAAACGAAGCGCCTATTTCCGAAGTCGCAGAAAGATCCTTCTCAATAGCCGCTAAATATTTCTAACGCCGGCTCGTTCATGTGCGTTACACAACTTAAAAATTACACACGAGAGTACTTCACACGAGAGTCAAGTATCTCAGGAGAGTCACGGATATGTCACGAATATGCGCATGAATGTATAGAATGCACGAACGTTTCTTAACTTAAGCATCGCCACATACCAATACAACATGTGCCAAATCCACCCTCCCAGGAGAAATATACATTATGCGACGGGCATGTATCAAAGGAACGCTGCCGAATGCGGCAAAAAGAAGTGCAACGATCAACGTAGTAGTTCTTCAACAGTTTGCTACAAGAAGAAGAACCAGCACAAGTTTGGACTCACGTAGTAGTTCACGTCACGGGACTCGTCGACTGCGCACGCGCAAAAACAATCTCGATCTGCTCCAACGTGCTGGCTAGGAGGACGAACCAGTCTGTCTTCACCGAGGGAAACAAGCAGGATCACGTCAGATAGAAGCATTCGGCACGGTACACAAAATTCTCTTTCGGCTAAATATATTTAAAATTCTCTTTTGTAA
The DNA here is from genome assembly GCA_030765065.1 of Deroplatys truncata. Lineage (NCBI taxonomy): Eukaryota > Metazoa > Arthropoda > Insecta > Mantodea > Mantidae > Deroplatys > Deroplatys truncata. The sequence continues at coordinate 102,064,918 of CM060980.1, forward strand.
TTGGGTAGTGGTAAAGACTTATCGTCGGATAGATATATTTATTTTTGGCGTTTTACTATTTATCTTTAAATGTGAGAGCAGGAAGCAAATTGTAAAAATTGTAATTGAATAATAAATATTGAAACTGTAAACTCTAAAATGAAATAGGGAATGAACAAGGGTTGATAATTGTAACCATTTGTGTGATATGGACGTGTTAATTTATTAAAGTAAATAATACGGTTGGTAATTATTTTTATGAATATATCTTCAAGCCATTATTCCTTGTACAATCCATGTAATCCTGGGTCAAAGTAATCGCTTCAAACTAACAACGTTCCTTCTCGGGCGGTCCTATCTTAAAATCCTACGTATGCGTCTCTTATCTTGTTGCTACGCCATACTTTTCACTTTTCTAATTTACAGAATTACTGCCTACGTAACTTTACAAACATACTGAACTAAACGAATTAATTGTCTTCCACACAAGCCGTGCGTAGGACATGGCTAGAAAGGTAGAACCAGACACTGAAAAATTCAATGCCATTGCCGGGATGTCAACCACGGATCTCCCAGTTTTCATCCGGTTGCTCTAACCAACAGAGCTACCATGGCAAACATGCCTGTAGGACATTAAATTCTCCAGCTGACTCGCATCTTCTCCGTTAAACCTCAAGAAGATCTCAAATTGTTTTAAGATGACATACCCCAATGGTGACTTACAATGCCATAAGTACTTTTAAGTCCCGAGCTTCATATTTAAGCCTCTACTAACTAAATCAGTGATAGTTAATTGTTGTTTCACGCAGGCGAGTTGTAGAACAAGGTTGGAAAGGTAGAATCAGACGACTGAAAAACGCAATGTCATAGCCCGGATTTGAGCCAGGAATCTTTCTTAAACAGATCCTAACTTAATTTGTTTTTAGCTTCAGTTATAAATCTATAAATAATATTTACTGCATTCTCAAATAAACATTCGTGTGCGGAACCTATCCTTCTTTCCAGCAGAAAAAATTGGATGATATATAACTTTCAGAGAAATAATCCAATAAATGCTATTTTGTAAAACAAAGTTATATATTAAAGAATATTTAAATGTACTTTCAAATTAAATTTCACAAAATAATATTTTCTAGCTTACAATATTTTAAAATGTTGTCACAAACTTTTGAGTGTTGCATTAAGGACAGTCGTGGTGAAATTTAAAAAATAACAACCTCGAGTCAGTACATTTCAAATTTTAATACAGCAATTAGGGTTTAATGCATAATAGGTGCACCAAATTTCATAGTTATTTTTAAATTAGTTCCACAGATATTAAATTTTTAAGTTAATTTTTCACTCTTTTGAAAAATTAGTCAACAGGATGGATTTAATTTTTAAAATTAATATGTTAAAATTAAACTCTTTAATGGTATATAAATAAATTGTGGAGATTAATTTGTAACTATCGCACTATTTGGGAGAAAACAAATGTTAAACATAAGAATTAATTTTTTTGCTTAAACATTTACACAATTCTAATATTATTGTAAAATAACGCCCCAACTAAGCATGTTAATAAAAATTCATGTCATCATTCTTTTATGTTGCTATTAACACGGAGGTATACAAACTTCATTGACTTATCTAAGAAAAGTACATCGTATGGGACAATTTGAAAATGTGAATGTGCCGGCAAATGAAAACCCGAGAAAAGAGAACTTAACATCTGAACGCTCAAATAATACTGTTGCTGAGTTTATGATGTACATAGTGTATATATAGGCTCTCCTTCGCATTTTTCTGCTCCTCTGTCGCTAATTTGGTATTTAAAGGTTCCTAGATTCACTTTTACATAGGAAAAACATATCGTATTCACTACAGTTGCTTAGAATCTACAATCAGGCATTTAAATCGCTATATGATATGCTTTAAAAATGTCCTGCAGCTGCAAAAGCTATATAGAACTAAAGTGGAAGGTTTGTAAAGTTTAAAAACACCAAAGAGCATATTTATAAATGTTGAATCTTTTAGGCCTTTTTCCACCGATGAGGATTCCTAAGCGTAAAACAAAAGTCTTAATTCTTATAAAGGAAAGTCTTTGTATAATTACGTTCTACATTTTCTGAGAAACATGAAGATAGCTATGAAAGAAAGCCATATTTTTCGAAAGATCAAGCTTTAAATTTAACCTTATCTCGGTGAGTATACGTCATATTCTCCTTCGGAGAAGTCACGTTGCGCAGAATGGCACTCACTACGTGCACATGTGGCCGTTAGAGCTGAACGGAACTTTCGGGCTTGCTGTAAATGATGGAGAATATAGTTACATATGTTTCTTGTGTTACCGGCTGCCTAATTAGAAAGGAAGCGCAGAGTAAAAACTAAAGCGTTCTCATGCCTAATATAAAAACAAAGTGCTGAATAAAGAGTGCTCAAAAGAGACCGAGTTCCTAAGAGATGAGAGATATCCGGTCCTTTAGTCTTTAGGAAACCAAAACATTTCACCTGACTAAATTTCCAATACAGACCTTCTAGAGTTCCAATAAGAAACGCTATCCATTATGTAAAAGCAGGTGAGCACATATTTATTTTGAAAGTTTATGCATATTCACTAAAAGAATGTTTCTTAAAAATTTCCAAAATTCCAATAGGCCTAGAAAAATGCAGCCTTATCTTGTGTTAGATATCATAGTTCAATAAAATAATACTAATAATTTAAACTACGTTCCTTATGTTTATTTTACAAGCCTGTGTTGAATTGAACTACGAAATTCATTTCATGTACTTACTTCTCCGTAGCGCTTATGAAATCATTATAAACAACCTAGAAAAAAAGGTGTGCCTAGTCATACCCTTTACCCCTTAGAAATTTAATTCCTAAAGTCGTCGTAATATTTTCAAGATCTTAAAGTGTGTATTTTATGTCAAGTAAAATGTTTGTGGCGCAAACAATTTCCGATATACATATTCGCTGTTGTTACTCTGAATTGTTTGGTTTTTCGTGAAGTTGTACGAGGGTATGCATTATCAAGGCTAGGATACGCTGGCATGCTTTTTAAAGGTTTGACTATCGTCTCAGCGACTTAAACACTATCTACCTATAACGAAATGTGTAAAACCCTTTCTGCAAACATTTATCTATCTAGATTAACACGAAGTAGAGAGAAGAAAATGTTAGTGTTACATTCACATGATTTTTATCTCCCACTCTTCCACAAACTATTCTTACAGAAGCTCATTTTTCTTTCTACTTCTGGCTAATCGAGATAAACGTTTGTACATGTGGTTTCACTACGCATTTCTTTGTAGATACTAGGGGATACAGGAGGCCGAAGCAATAGTGATATATTCAGAAGCCGTGCGGTGGCCACAATGTGAAAGGAAAACACTATAGGAAAAGTTTCTGTTTTAGGATAAACTTGGTAAAGCAGAACTTATAAAGATACACATTAATTACATTTTGTATATAGGAACTAATGCAATCTGCAGTCATACAGAGCAAAGTGGACTCTGACGTCACACACCTATTTCAATAAAATGTGCCCGCTACCCGCCTAATCGCTCGCTGCCAGTTTCCCAGCATCTGCACATCGCTGCTCCAGAGTTATGCTTTTATGTATGAGGGGCATTCAAATGAAACCTAGTCAGTGCGTCTAACTTTCCATTACACGTAAGTGGCACCACGTAACTGCGTGTATGGTGGCACCATCTATTGGTAGAGCGACTGCAGCATGCTCAACGTTTGACGTTGCATAGCGACTTTGTGGTTTCAAGCCGAAGAGAAGGTGGTCACACAAGTTATCGTCCACTACTGAACATGAAGGCGAGTAAGCAGGAACAACGAGGAGTGATTCGATTTTTAGTTGGAGTTGGAGGCCGTGAAATGTATCGACGGATGAAGGCTGTGTACGGTGAGTACAGTCTGTGTCGTTCAAGTGTGATGGAACGGCGCAAAAGATTCCTTGAGGGGCGTGAGTTACTGGAAGACGAGGCTACTCCTGGTCAGGCTCATCGTGTCATCACACCTGAAATGATTGCGGAAGTGAATGCTTTAGTTTTGGGCAACCGCAGGATCACCATGGTTACTGGGTATTAGCGTGGGCACCATTCACACCATAATGCATCAACACTTGAAATTTCGAAAAGTTTGTGCGCAGTGGGTTCCCCACCAACTGACCGACCGCCGAACAGTGCAATACTCGAATGCGCTGTCTGTGAGTCATCTGCAACGATATCATGAGGAGGAATACGGCTTTCTGTCGCATATTGTCACTGGTGACGAAACATGGTGTCACCATGTTGGACCGAAAAGCAAGCGTCAGAGCAAGCAGTGGAAACATTCGATTTCACCACCTCCAAAGAAATCAAAGGCCGTGCACACCAGTTCTGCTAAGGTCATGGTGTCCTTTTTTGTCCACAAGGGCCCACTGCTTGTCGAGTTCCTGGAACAGGTAACCACCATCAATGCCCAGCGTTATCAAGCCACTTTACAGAACCTTAGACAAGCCATCAAGTCGAAACGCTCAGGCATGTTGTCCAATGGCGTTATTCTCCTGCACGATAATGCCCGCCCACACACTGCCAATGCGGTGAAGACGTATTGCAGCATTTTCGATGGGAAACGCTGGAACATCTACCGTACAGTCCGGACCTTTCACCGTGTGACTTTCATATTTATGGACCTCTGAAACAAGCTATTCGCGGACGACGAAGTGTGTGAATGCGTCCAGGCCTGGACCCGATAATAGTCTACTAGGTTCTTCAAAGATGGAATCGACCGGTTAGTGTCGCAATGGGATAAATGTGCCAACAGTTTTGGCGACTATTTTTGAGTTAATAAAATCGTTAACGTTACTTTACACAAGTGACCGGGTTTCATTTGAATGACCCTTATAAATAAATAAAACCTAGTAAAACTACTACAGACAATTAGAGGTGAAGTATATATAATTAACGCACATCATTCATTTGTGACATATCACTGAAAAGTACTAATGTGTTAATGATGGAAAACAGTGTGGTTAAAGGCATTACGTAAATACTAAAGCTAAAATACCCACCTCACCTGTGTTTGTAACGGTGTACATATTTATGACGCTCTTGCATGGAACTTTGTTCACCCACCACTACCGGAATAATAACATCATCCAGAAAAAGACGAAGACCAAGAAAAATGTGCATTTGAATGCAAATCAAGATGTTCGTATAATGTAATATTTCCTTCCTTCTCCTTTGCATTTTTCCCCTTTCTTTTCTTTTTACTCCCCCACTAGCAGTCGGTGGACCCCTTAAGAGCAAACCCCCTTTCATCGTTTATGCACGAGTCTACTTCGACGGTCTTAGGCAGTTGTACACCCATAAAGTACAACCTCTTAAGATAAATGAGGCAATTACAAATTTTGTTGAAAGCTACCTCATTCAGCAAAGCTTATATGAATAAAATAAAGTCTAGAGGTCTGATACAACTAAGAACAGGATATCCCTCTTATGCTGCATCTTCAGCTTTTTGTATCTAGGAGTTTAAAATTTGTATACAGCATTTACATCTTTATTTTATTATTTTCTCCGAAAGGTTTTAGTGTTTTTCCTACTCCAGCTCAATGCCTAAAGTTATTTCCCGGACACAGAAAGCATCAATAAAATGAATTTTTGGTACCAGTACACATTTCCAGTTTTCTTTGGCTACCTTTTCTTTTATCTGTTAATTATCTGAGGTAAAGGACATTGTATTTCATCTAAAATGTCGATATTGGTAGCTCACAGGGAGTACACGTTTTCAGGTTCCCTGAAAATAAAAATATGATTCGAAAAGGAAAAAAATTCAGGTATCTTTTAAGGCGATTCACCGATCCGAAAGAGCGTTTTAGGTAGGGAAACCTTTGTGTTTTTGTATTTCATAAAAAATTGATCCAAATGTTTTAATTAAAACACAATAAGCTTGAGGCATTAGGGCGATAAAAGTGAATTTTCTGAAAACGGCCTCTGAAGACCGCTTCATATGTATTATATTTTAAAGTAGGTAAGTGCTGCTTTTCAATCGTCTATGACTATGGATATGACCAGCTGACGGAGGTGACACCTAGCACCTCGACACCCAATGGATCTTTTGTGCATACACCCCCGGGAGGAACGGATAAGGCAAGGTAACCGCAAGAGATATATGGGCTGCAGAGCAGGCCGGCTCAAGTCGACGGAGTCGTGCAGATTTCCCTAATTGTTCTAGGCTTGGCCAGCCGGCCACGGGAGGGTCGCTTGAAAACGTCCCTCTAATGGGAACGGGGAAACACGACCCAGGAGGGGAGCCTCGGGAGCTTCTAGCAGCGCCGAGAAGCTCCAATTCGCAAGCCTCTGCACCATCTGCCCGACATCGACCGAACCACAGCTCCGGAGTCACCTGAGGGAAATGAAATAAGAGGAGGAAATGGGGATGAGAGGAAATCCGGGTACAATACACCACTCCAGCATTCGTCTGCGCCAACTAGGGAAATCCACGAAACAACCATGGTCAGTGGGCGGCAATCGGGAATCGAACCCGGTACCCCCCGAATGCAAGCCACACACCTTACTGTAAAGCCATCTCGCTCGTCTCCAATTGTCTAAGTTCGTATGGCTTAATACGAAATCATTTCTAGTCAACGACTGACGGACACATCGAATTTTAGCTAATTTTATATGTACACATATATACAGGGAGGGTAGGAAGTGAAAGTAGATTTTTCATATGGTGATACGGAAATTCTATGAGGGTATGATACAGTGAACCTTGGAATGGAAATGTATTGTTATGTGAAGTTTACTATAAACGGTTGCTTATTGCCTTAATTGCAAGAAAAAGCAAAGCTATTACATGTTAATTTACCGCAATTGTTGGGAATGTCGACCATAAACCTACTTGCACAACTCTGGTTGCTCCCTGATTTTCGCGCCCACTGCTACGATCCTCGCTGCAAGCTGTGCTTCTGTGTTCACTGGATCTCGTAGACAAGTGATTTCACGTGACTCTGCAGAAGCTTCTCATATAAACTGCAGTCTGCACTGCAGAGCAATGTAGATTGTACTGTGTAACATTGTGTTTATAAATTGCATTTTCGACCATTGATTAATTGCATTAAAACACTCGTTTTCCATACCACCTGCCAAAAAATCTTCAGGGATAAGTGTACATCTTATATATTATACACAATGAGCTGTAATGAGCAGAGAAAGTCGTGTGATGGAGTCTTGCTAATTATGTAGACACGTTACTTTTGTATTAATCTGCAATAATTTTCTTGGGCATCTTGTTGACAATACGTGAAATTCAGTTTGCCCAGTTTTAATATTAAGTAACACTTATTCAACTTTAAAATCTGTGCTCTTATAATTTGGACAATTTCCTGAAAAGATGCCAGAAAAGGACAACATTTTCAACATCACTTATATATATATATATATATATATATATATGCTTATTGTCATTGTAATTGTAAATATAAGAACGTGAAGCGGTTGCGGGGATATTATAACTGTTTCGGGGGGAGTCCGAGCTACAGCGGCCGACGCGTGAGTCACCGTGCTGTGGCCACAGTGTGAAGAAAAACCACTGTATAATGGATAACGGATTATCAATAATATTTTACTTGTGTTCTTCATTATGGTTTATTCGATCTTCTTCCTGCAGTACGGTGATCATGTTTCCATCTTTCTAATAGTACATCAAACAAAGCAGAACACTTCAGTTCATCCGACTTCCTTTTAGGTTACAATCAAGTTTTTTAATTGTAATTAACTTTTTAACAAAATCTGACAATGTACAGGAACGTGACCGTGAGCTTCTGTAAAAATAGTTTGTAGAAGAATGGGTAGAGAAAGTCAGATTTCAGATTTTTGTATTAACATTCAAAAGTTTGTGTTATCTGTGGTCAAACCTAAAGGTAGATTCCATTATGGCCGCAAAATACGATAGAATGACCAGCTCAGCCATGGTAATCTGTACTACTAATTGAGTGAACATCTGACACAACCTTATCCAATGCACCTGCTGGAGGTAAAAAAACATATCGTACAGACTTTTGCTCCTGTTCGGAAACTAAAAAAATCTGATGTGTTACACTCATATGACTTTCTCTACTCTTGTACAAACTATTTTTACAAACGCTTATTCTCCATATGCTTCATGTTAATCGAGATATCGAGATGTCAATCTTATTGGTAACTTTCTTGTAGATGCAAGGGGAATATGGTAGGTTTTAAGCGATAGTCAAATTTTTAAGCGCTGGTTGCTATGTGGCGCATTCCATTCTCTTTGCATGTCCAGGACATAAAAAAATCTGATGTGTTACACTCACATGACTTTCTCTACTCTTGTACAAACTATTTTTACAAACGCTTATTCTCCATATGCTTCATGTTAATGGAGATATCGGGATGTCAATCTTATTGCTAATTTTCTTGTAGATGCAAGGGGAATATGGTAGCTTTTAAGCGATGGTCAAATATTTTAACGCTGGTTGCTATGCGGCGCATTCCATTCTCTTTGCAAGTCCAGTACATAAAAAAATGAATAACGAATTTGAGAAAAAGTATAAGTATTGGAAAATTTAAGGGAATAACAAGCAATATCTCGAAAACGGTTCACTCAACAAAAGAAATGTATATGACATAAGTTGTGTATTTTAACGAGATCTACATTTTTTGTGTAGTAAAATTTTGTCTATCTCTTATGGTTTACCAGTTATGCAAAAGTCGTTCATAATGAAGAATACTTTTGGAGACATTCCCAGAAATTTCGAGATATACATTTCATTTCTCATGACATTATCTTAAACATATGATATTTTCATCAAAATCGTTAGAGCCATTTTTGAGAAAATTAAAATTTTCGAAAAATGTTCCATGTAAAGGGTAGTCTGGGGTGGGGGGATTTTCTTGAAAACCTTCGTGTCGCATCTCTGGAAGATACTGAACCTAAATACCAAGTTTGGTGTTTATCCGACTGTTCGTTTTTGAGTTATGCTGTTCACAGACACACACACAGACACACACACAGACACACACACACACAGACACACACACACACAGACACACACACGGACATGTTTCCAAAAATGCTTTATTTGGATTCAGGAGGTCTCAAAACATGTATTTCCGGTGAAATCTCGGTATCGAATTTTTGGGTGGAATGCAATACTTCCCCTACTTACTATACGTAGTAGAGAAAGTAAAAATGAATAAAGAATTTGAGAAAAAGTGTAAGTATTGGAAAATTTAAGGTAATAACAAGCAATATCTCGAAAACAGTTCACTCAACAAAAAAATGTATATAACATAAACTGTGTATTTGAAAGCGATCTACATTTTTTGTTCAGTAAAATTTTGTCTATCGCTTATGGTTTACCAGTTATGCCAAAGTCGTACTTTTGGAGAATTCCCAGAAAATTCGGTATATAAATGACATTTCTCATGAAAATATCTTAAACATATGATATTTTACTCAAAATCGTTAGAACCATTTTTGAGAAAATTAAAATTTTCGAAAAATGTTCCATGTAAAGGGTAGTCTGGGGTGGGGGTATTTTCTTGAAAACCTTCGTGTCGCATCTCTGGAAGATACTGAACCTAAATACCAAGTTTGGTGTTTATCCGACTGTTCGTTTCTGAGTTATGCTGTTCACACACACAGACACACACACACACACACACACGGACATGTTTCCAAAAATGCTTTTGGGGGATTCAGGGGTCTCAAAACATGTATTTCCGGTGAAATCTCGGTATCGAATTCTTGGGTGGAATACAATACTTCCCCTACTTACTATACGTAGTAGAGAAAGCAAAATGAATTAAGTTGAACTTTATTTATGGATGCTCTTTAACTGCTATGGTTCTTAGCGTCCCATTCTATATTGGGCGTGAAAGACCGGAAATTTTGCTGAGAGGCCTCTTTATCAGGCTTAAGGTTCTTTTACGCGCCGTAAATCTACGACACGGGACCACCGGCTTTAGTTTTTACGCCCGAAGAAAGTCCACCACCCTCCGCCGGGTTTGAACGCGACCTCGGGCACTAGAGGCTAGCATGGTACCACTAGGCCACAAAAGAGACTAAATGGTCAGTGATGTCTAAATACGTTAAACCGTTAACCCTAATGAGCAATTACGAGTAGGTCTACTTATGTACATTTAATTGTCCCACTGTCATCTAAATAATACTGAGCAATATCCTTATATTGAAAAGAAGCTTTAAAGGAATAGAATTGTCGGATACTCCCATGTATAGTATTTTTGAACTGCTATTTAGTATTAATTCACTATCACGTCATCGAAGGAGGCTCAGAGTAAACAAATGGAAGGTGACCGGCTGCTGTAGGAGGCGGTGTTTGTACCGTAAAGAGATTTCTCACTTCCTAGTTCAGTGGCGGATAACCGAGCTAGATGGCTCCACGGTAACGTGTGAAGCTCGTGTTCGGAGGTGCGCGGTTGAAATCCTGCTAGGGCCGCCCTTCTTGACTGAGGTTTCTTCCGGGTTTTGCTCAGTCCTCATAACTGGTACATGTCTGGGAGGTACCTTAAACCGGAACGTTTCCCTCCCAAAATTACTTTCCCAAATATAATTTCATTGCAGGTATCATCAGTGTCGCCTCTGGTGACGTTTATTAAAAGGTTTGTTCTATGACTTCCGTCCTTTTAGTGTATGTTTTGGGGGCATTTCTTAATTTGTATTGGGTTGGTTCGTCCTTATCCATTTTGCATAATCCATCAATACATGTGAGTCCCGAAAATTCGCTCGAACTCAGAGTAAAGGAATAAAGGTGTAGAGCTGGACAGGTTTGCGTGAATGAAGTGGCGGACAGTCATGGAATAACTAGATCCAACTGCATTGAAATGTATTAAGTCCTTAGTTACCCTGAAAATGTATATATTTTGCATAAAAAGTTATGTTATAACATAATTATGTTATGTCAATGATGATACATGTTTTGGTTTCCCACATGCTGCTTTAAATAATTATGCACATTAAAAGCAAGAAATGAAAGTTATTTTTTTCTCCTTAAAGCTATTTAAATTATGGCATGTCTTAAGTAACATTAAACTCTACTGTAATAACTCACTTGGTCGACCTTTCTTAATTCTCATCACTTGGCTCTTGATGTCGTTGGCCTCAGGAACGTTTTCGGAAAGAACCCTCTTCCCATCTTCAGCTCGGACTGTCGATGAAGATGGGAAGAAGGTTAGTATCATCGCTATCAAGATTGCTTCTTTTAATCATTCACTAAAATCTATATGTACTTCAATATTATGCGTATTTTCATATTTTAGTAAGGAAGTTTTGTGTGTTAAAAGAGACCGGCGCATAAATAAGTGTTTTATTACGTAGTTAATGTAATGGCCGAGGTTTTTAAAACATAGACTTCTATTATACATAGTGTAAAAGTAGGCTAATCCTGCAGGAGTTTATAGAGGAAAGATATATGTAATTTAGATTTATAATTCGTAAGTTTAGTGCGACTAAAAACTCGTCTTCAAAACCTATACTTCTAAATTACTGAAGCGTTAACACCACAACCCTACTGTTTATCTTTCGAACGCAGGTATTGAGAAGGATAAACCAACCTCTTGCTTTGTTTACATCGAGCCATTATCGGTGACAATGACGGTACTGTCTGTTCAACGACGTTTTACCTAATGGGTGGAGGAACCTTGCAAGCAGGTAGGGGTTTAGGTAGTAGGAAGGAGGTAGTGTTTACTTGGCCTGAGGCAAGTGAGGGGTTAGTGAAAGACTATTGGCTGTTTTCCACTGCGCGCGTAATCACACGCGGCACGAGTTCAGCATACTGTGTACCCCTTCACCAGCTAAAGCTTTACCTGAGAGATAAGCTACCCCACTAGCTAAAAAGTTGCTGGCCAGACAGTACTTACTGTCATAATTATACTTTTGTCTTCTTCTAAATATCTGCTTGATAGAAATCCCAAGGATTTGTTGGGGACATGGTGTTCTGTTTTCTATTTTCCTCCCTGCGCTGTAATCACCTTGATATATTCACAACTCATTGAACTCGAGTTGGGGATGTTGCTTTATTAATAGCAATTGCATGAATGTTAAATTTTGAGAGATTAAATTATATTTTTTATTTAGATTGTCTAATAAATAAGTATGAATTATATATGGTTTCATTTTTAGTTATCTTAGCCGGAATAACAAAAAGTGCACAAATTCCTTAACGTGAAGAAGTTATTTTGTTGTTTCACTTATGGAAAGCCGATTTTTTAGTAGGGGTTGTGTTATAGTTCTTACGTTGGGAGTCGAGATTGAAATTCGTTGCAACCGCACGTATGGTACCCGGTAGCCTTCGTCCAAAAAATTTAAAAACATTAGCTTTGAAATTTGACTGTTGCATTAGTATTATTGTTAGAGACATGGATGTCTTAACAGGGTTGTGGTGCGACTGAAGAATGTAGGCTTACACATATTATAATTTTACTTCACTCCTTTTATTAATACATGACACTATTTAAATAACACTTCACTGATATAGAAAGCTGTGAGATTCTTTTATTAATTACTTGCACTTTTTAACACGAAACTATTTTTCGTCTCACACGAATACGTATTAAATTTCTCGAGGACACATCTCGCGTCAGGAATACTATCTACAACCAACATGTCCAGTTATTGAGCGCTGTTTACAAGCAACTGACTTGGTTTCTACCGCCTAAATTTTAAATTTCGGTATTTCAAGTCTCTAATTGGCTATTCCTAATCCAATAGAATACTTTTGTTTTACTTAAGTTCTTTTCTGGTTGTTGATTGGCTATTTTATAAACTGTCTCAAAAATTACATTATTGTTGCTCCAATAATGACTAGTAGCATTTAAACACTTTCTTACTCATTATTGCCTCAAGGCTACCTCATTGTTAGCAACTTTTAACCTATTATTCTCACAGCTCCTACATTATTAAATTACGTAATACATTCAGATAAAATTATTACATGTATACAATAACATAAACATTTACAATGACTATAATCTACACTTTTTATATATTGTTACATACACATATTGCTTTAAGGCGGGCTGTTATTGAATTATATATTATATAAATAGACTGAAAATACCGCCTCAAACGCAAATTCTGCCTTTAATATTCCGCTCTTTGTGTTTGGTGAAGGTTTTTCTGAAATGTTCCCAAATGGACGTTTCACTCCGTGCTTCTAGGACATTTGAAGTCTGGAAAATTACAGCGTATCTAGTCCTGCTGTTGACCACCTAGACGCGCAGCGACCCAAAAGTATGTTTTTGTATGCAGTATTACAATTTTTGATACTAAACTTTCAAATAATGTTTTAATCGTCCTATAACCTATTCTGGGCTGAATTAATTTCCAAACTATATATTCCAGAATATTTTCCCTAACACCAAGTATTTAATGTATTGAAATGAAATGGTCAAAATGACTGTCCTAAGGAAACACGTTTACCCTTGCGTTCCAAATTGCTCGAGGAACATATTTGAGTCAGGATAATTATGGCCCCAAAGCCCTCCATGATTTATGAGCATAATTTCTTAGCATTTTGTAAGAATGATAAAATGAACCGACCGGTGGTCATGCAGAAAAGAGCAGAATTTTAAGATCTGTTTTAAACTCTTGATTACATTTGCTATCACCTGGAGATATGGTGGTTAGCATTTATAATAATTTAGTTTCCCAGACAGATACTCTGTATTCCGTTGTATTGCTGTAGGCAACTCATTCAGTTACTGCATCATATTATGTTTCTTGTACCCTTAGAGTCTTTCAAATTTCAAGATAGGAGTCCCTTAAGTGCATATCGATATGCGCTTAACGGGTTATTTAAATTTTAATCCCATTTTGTACAGTTATATTCAAATACATATATGCATGATCTTGTTAATAATATTTCCACTGCAAAGGTCAGTTCAGCAATTTTCTGGATTCCTCAATGGTCTTGAGTCATTTAAATTTCACCTAAACAAGGTAGGGTCTAGTTCTAACCTTAAAACTATAATAATGCAATACCCGTAGGGAAAATAATACAGGATTTGGAGCTTCTATGCCTATAATAAACCTACAACCATACTTTCTCTGGTAATTCTTTTTATTAAGATCTCATGCACAACTACTATAAAATAATAAAACTATCTCTTTTATATTTTGTACCACCTATCTACCAGTACAGAAGGTAGAGGTAATATCATATTCCACTCAAAATCTCGATATCGAGGATTCATCGGAAATATAGCTTTACAGGTGTAGTGAATCGAAAAAATAAGCATGCTTTATAAAAAATGTCTTTGGTGTACAGCAGAGGTGGCGAAAACGTGACTCACGAGTCATTTTGACTCGCAGGCGCACGTTCCCTCTCTGCAACCGTCCATTTGATTTTCACATGCTGCTGAGTGTTGCAGTGTGTGTTGCATATTTGGTGACTCGCGGAAGGAAGTCATTTTCGCCACCCTTGGTGTACAGCGTTACTCAAAATTAAAAAAGTCGGGTATATGTCAAACATGGTATTTTAAGTCTACTTTAAAATACCGGCATAAATATTTTCATGAAAATCCCTCCACCCCAATCTACGCTTTACATTGCAAAAATATCTGTTATTGTATTTCCTCAACATGGCTTTACCGATTTGGTTAACATACCATATATTTAAGAATATTTACATGAATAATATATACATGTATGCATTTAATTTTCGGTGGTTAACCGCTTACCACTGCCTGTATTTTGTATTATTTTGGATAACTTGAGAGAGAGAGAGAGGTGAAAACGTATTACTCAAAATGCTAATGTTCATTAAAATATACGATATGTGTCCATTTCTTCGTAGCGTTAGCCGTTTTCAAAAAATTTCACGTTGTATGTTTACACCTTTCCCAGTACGTTATCTGGCGATTCTTCCTTTTACTTTCCATCGTGAGAACCCGTCCCGTACTACGGCTAAACATTTGAATGTCCTTTCCGCATGATTTGTATGATTAAGCATTTATTACTTAATTTGAAATCATTCGTAGATAAAAAATGTAGTATGAATAACGGAACATAGATAGAAGAATAACTTTTATATGATTACTATTATATATACCTATATAATATGAATTTCACTGGTAGAGAAAATCTTGTGAGTGTTCACATTTTTACTTTCTTGGTCATTTTCTTCAAGTCCTTTCAACATTCAGTTGTTTCTCGCGATTGCATGGAAACATTATGGAACTTTAATGCCAACGTATAGCGTCCAATTCTTAAGCTGTTCCCTTTGTATCTTTAATTAAATATGTAATGTACTATTTCTGTAAAGGATTGTTTGAATTAAAATGTAGTAGACAGAAAAATAAGCTTTAGTAAGAATATTTTGTTTTCCGTTTAACAAGGAAAATACCCTTCTTAACGCATAAATGCACAACGTTTTCGAAGGATTCCAATCCCTGTTGGATGTTCCTAATAACTGAATGAATATCCCATTGGTTTAGATCTTTAGAAACTAGATCTTATTTAAACATTTATTCTTGTTTTCATTCATCATCGTACCACGTTAAAACTTAAAGAAGAAGGAAATGCATAAGTGAAAGGCACAACTTTGTGTAGAGTGTAATAGAGGATAAATTCTTTGGAAATTATTCAGGTTGAAAAAACTTTTACGTAAGCGTATTAAATAAGCTATGTTATGTGTTTCAGAACATTAGTTTAGTTTTCGCCTCAATATCCCAGTAAAATATGATATATGTACCACGCTCACACGACTTTCTCTAAACATAACAAGTTCACATAATTCCTATAATTATGGTGTACCTACCATTCACTTAAAGAAGTGATTGTTCTATTTATGTTACATTACGATAAACTAGAGGTAATTTAAGCATTATGGATTTGATCGATTACAAAATACCACAAACAAAACTAGTCTATGCATATAGCAAGTCAGTTTTCTGTTAAAATGAACTCACCGAGCGAGATGGTTCCGTGACAATGGCCGTAGTTTGTATTCGGGAGTCCTGGGTTCGATTCTTGAGGCCGACCTCTACAACCATGGATTATTCGTGGTTACCCTGGTTGGAAGGCGAATGCTAAAGTGATTTCTCTTCTACTCCGAATTTCCTTTCCCACATTTTCGATCATTTCACTTCACTTCATATTTCAGGTAGGCTTAGGGACTGTGCAGTGGCGGTCGGTGTCAGACAAAGGTGCAGATGCTTGCTCGTTGGAAAATTCTCGGCTCTTCCAGATTGGTAGCCTTCTTTAAGCCGCTCCGTTGGGTCAAGTTCTGCCCAGTTCCATGAGAGGGAAGCTGCCTGCCGGTGTGTCTGGGTCATAAAACTTGGAGTTGCTTGGGACCTCTGCGCATTTCTGTCGGTCGACCTGTCCACGGTGTATAGCCGGTGTATCTGGTCCGTTTCTCCGGGGGATGGCAAGCACAAAGTTCCGATTTGAATCGAGATGCGGCCTATAACCAGACTCCTTCGTTACTCCTGGGGATGGCAAGCACAAAAGTTCCGATTTGAATCGAGATGCGGCCTATAACCAGACTCCTGTCGTTACTCCTGGGAGCGGCAAGCACAAAAGTTCCGATTTGAATCGAGATGCGGCCTATAACCAGACTCCTGTCGTTACTCCTGGGAGCGGCAAGCACTAAAGTTCCGATTTGAATCGAGATGCGGCCCATAACCAGACTCCTTTCGTTACTCCTGGAAGCGGCAAGCACAAAAGTTGCGAATTGAATCGCGGTGCGGCCTATAGCCCTATGCTGTCCCTTCATCTCATTCGTTCCTCCTGGGAGCGGCAAGCACAAAAGTTCCGATTTGAATCGCGGTGCGGCCTATAGTCCTATGCTGTTCCTTCATCTCATTCGTTCCTGCTGGCAGTGGTAAGCACAAAAGACGATTTGGATTGAAGTGCGGCCTATAGCCAGCCTCCTGCCGTTCCTTCAACTCATCCGTTCCTCCTGGGGGTGGTAAGCACAAAAGATTCGATTTGGATCGAAGTTACGGGTGACTCTTCCATTCCCTGGTCATTGGTCATACTATGAACTCGTGCGAGCAAAAAGAACAGTTTGGTAAGAACTATATAGATGCCACATGGCATTTTAGCCTGGTAAAGCTTACAGGTGTAACGATGAATATTTCGAAAACATCTAATGCTACAAAAAGGTTATTGACCATAAATTGTATATTATAATGAGCTCTAAATTTTGTAAGGCTGTCTATTTCATATCGTAAATTATAAAAACCCTATATAAAACTCATTCCTTATGAAGAAGACTTCATAGACGTTTGACAGAAAATTTAATAAATATTTATTATTTATATAAGTATCTTAAACACACAACATTGTAATCAAAATCATTATTGCAATTTTTGAGAATATTTTCTAAAATAACAAGCATTTTCTAAGTAAAGAATAGTTTGAGGAAGGAGATTGGCTGATTATCTTTGGAAGATGCTGAATTTAAAAACGAAGTTTGGTATTTGTCCGACGTTTCATTTTTCAGTTATATTATTCGCGTGCGCACGCACACACACACACACACACACACCAATACACACACAAAATGAGATATAAACGGAAAGAACATGAGAAAGAAAAGAAAGACAAAAGGGAAACATCTCAGCACATAACATGATAAGCAAGAATAGTTTAAGGTTCTACTAGCAGCAAAATAAGAAGTATCAGTAATTAAATTGCAATCACTTAAAGATACCAGTGGCTTTAATGGGCTGTAGGAAGATAATGACTGTTTTTGCTTACCACAAAATAATATGTTGGGATCACATACATAAAGCTCTAATGCTACATTGTGCAAGGGTTATTCATCATGAAACACTAAAAATGCTTTAGATTAAGCATAATATTATTTGATGTACCCGCCACTGTACATAGTTGAATATTTTGTCCTCGAAGAGCCACAATTTTAATTTTATTGCACTTATTAGCTCTGGCAAGAGTTAAGCCCATAATGCCTTCTCTTCCATTCAACCAGTTTTTTGACAAAAATACATACAAATGCTGAAACGATATAACTGTTACACACACAAAAAACGTTTTATGTATATTCAAATGAGACTGTGATAGCCAAAGCGATAAATAAAACAATACATTGATGTAAAAGTAATGAAAAAGCAAATTAAATAAAATAATATTAACTTTATGACCTCTACTTCCTGATCAATCGATTTCTTTCTGCTGAGAATTAAGTAAACCCAGTAGCAGTTGTTAAGAATGGGGACAGGTATATTTAAATAATTTCACTTTTCAGTGACATGGGAATAACTTAGATGATTTTTTTCATTATTAGGAACAAGCCATAGGATTGAAATAAAAGTATAAAAAGTATATAATGATGTATATATATTTTTTTTACTTTAAGCATCTCTATATGTAAAGTATTTTTGACAAATGGAGTGGTAATATTTCATTGGAGCACAAAATCTGATGAAGTGGCATATAAACATTAATCCAAAGAGCATTTGCGTTAGCACCGCCCTGAATTAGCAGTCGAAATCCGTTCACGATTGGAGGCACTTTGATTTTAGATGAATTAAGCTGCTGTCTTCTCTCTTTATCCACTTAAAACCTCATAGCAACCTTATAGTTGGTTGTGTAGCTAAATATGTGATATACACGTGCTTTATGAATTTCTAGGAATTCGAGGCGAACTTTATTGGTTAGATCTCCTTAGCTGATGTACACTGCACAGTATCTTTGCGAATATGTATTTTTTTATGAATTAACAGCAACTGTGCGAGTTAATACTTATGATAGACGAATAAAAGGCTTATTTATTTGGGAATTATATTCTATAACTGGAACACAGCACCGCAAGTAAGCCATAGAGAGGCTTCCAACGTAACCCCTGAGAGAAAGGGGAGACCGTAAGTCTATCAGATCCGGACGGCGATGTGCTCTAGCAAGGGGGTGCCTAAAAATTCCGATATGGTGCCATTCCTGACGCCCTCTGACTCTGCTTAAGCCCTGCACAGCCGGGGTCCCGTGGCAATTGAGAAAACTTCCAGGATGGAAGGGAACCCGAGTAGTCCCAGCATTCACCTACAGACCCGGCGAAACCACGAAAAAATCCATAAGAGTGACCTGCCCGTAGGAAATCGAACCCGGCATCTCCCGAATGCAAGCCTCACACATTACCGCGGTGTCAGATCGTCGGATTGCTTTGTAGCACTCATTGTAAAACATAAATTTAAAATGGAGCATACACTCTTCATGAAGAAATCAAACCTTTTGCTAACAAAATACAAATGTTCTGAATAATTCTATGAACCAGCCTACTAAAACCAGCGTTATTTACTTCACGGAACATCATATAGTAGTAGTACGAGGGGTGTCCCAGAAGTACTCGACCTAACAAAGAAATACAAAAATTTTATGAAAAACATCTTTATTTTTCTACATAGTCTCCTATCAGCTCGATACACTTCTCCCAGCGAAGTTCAATAGCTTCGATAGCTTGTTTATAGTGAGAACCGTCGAGTTCTGCAAAATAGCCATCAACTGCAGACTCCACCTCTTCATTGTTGGCAAAGCTTTTACCACCAAGCCATTTCTTGAATTTTGGAAACAGAAAATAATAGAGGGGTTTAAGTCTGGCGAATAGGGCGCCCGAGGAAGCAATTCGAACTTTATCGCATTGTTTATGGCCATGGCGATAATGGATATGTGAACTGTTGCATTGTCTTGATGAAAAATAACTTTATTTTTTGCTAAATGCGGCCTTTTTTGCTTGACTTCATCATTCAAACGTTGTAACAAGTTTGCATAATACTCGCCATTGATTGCTTTTCCTTTTTGAAGATAATCTATGAAAATTATCCCATGCGCATCCCAAAAAACTGACGCCATGACCCTGCCTGCAGATGGAACTGTCTTCGACTTTGGAGCCGATTCTCCCCTTTCAGTCCACTGTTTTGACTGTTCCTTCGTCTCAGGTGTGAAGTGATGGACCCATGTTTTATCCATGGTTATGAATCGACGCAAAAACTCGGCTTTATTGCAGCGAAACATCGCCAAATACTCGACTGAAACATCTTCACGATGCTGCTTTTGTTCCCTTGTGAGTAAACGTGACATCCATCTTGCCCATAGCGTTCTCATGTTTAAATTTTCCGTCAGTATACGGCGTACAGTACTTTTTGAAATACCTACGATGTCTACCAGCTCGCGCATTTTCAGTCGACGGTCATCCAGTACCATTTTGTGGATTTTCCTCGCAATTTCTGTCGTATTCACCTGATTTGGTCGACCATTGCGTTGTTTGTCTTGGCAGCTCGTAAGGCCTCGTTTAAACTCTGCCACAAAATTTTTTACTGTTGTAAACGAAGGAGCAGACACCCCCAGAGTAGAATCTAGCTTAGCTTTAATATTGGTTGACTAAGAACTTTCAAATGAAAGTATTGTATCGCATAACGATGGCCAGTTTTATCTATGTTTACAAATTCGCTGAGAGAGTTCACTATTAATGGCTGCCAAATAATTACTAATGATCGTAGCATCGCCAGACTTCAAACTTAAGCTTTATAAGGGTGGTACTTTCTACCATAGTCATTTGTTTGAAACAACAACCGCTATATATATAGGTCGGGTACTTCTGGGACTGCCCTCCTATAGGATTAAAAAATCTGATGTGATATATTCACATGACTTTCTCTACTCTCTATGTTTATTAGTTAGTATCCAAACTATTCTTAATAAGCTTATTTTTCTGTCTACTACATCTTTATCCAAATAAAACTTTGTAGAAATACCTATATTACACATTTCGTTGTAGTACAAAGAGAACAGCAATAGTCAAATGATTAAGAACTGGACACTATACGCTGGCCTTAAAATTTCATACTACTTCCCTACAATCTCGAGAAATAACTGAATGTTGAAATGACTTTAAGACAATGAAATTAATAATTCGATCCTTTAATAACGAATATCTCAGAAACGGCTTATACCATAAAAATTATTTGAAATAAATTGTGTGTTTTAAACAGATCTACATTCTTGGTGCAGTATACTTTCATCTATCGTTTAACGTTTACCAGTTAAACAAGATTATACAAAATTTCTTCCGAATTAAAAGGTCTTCAAAGGCGATTCCTAAAGGATTTCAAGATATGCATTTTATTTGTCATGTAAATAACTTTAGTATATAGTGTTTTAATGAAAATCGTTAGGGACATTTTTAGGAAAACAGCTTCTTATTTAAATCTTCCATGTAAAGGGTAGTAGGGGTTGGAAGATTTTTTTGAAAATATTCGTGTCGTATCCTTGAAAGATACTGAACTTAAATACCAAGTTTGGTACTTACCCTACTTTTAGTTTTTGAGTTATACTGTTCACAGACATACAGACAGACACACATACACAGACATGTTTCCAAAAATGCTTTATTTGGATTCAGGGTGCCTCAAAATTTGTATTTCCGGTGAAATATTGGTATAGCATTTTTGGGTGGAATGCAATACTTCCCCTTCTTACTCTGCTAGCAGGGAAAGTAAAAGTATCCAATGGATTGCCTACTTTAATATTAAACTGTATGAAATGTTTAGTATTTGTGCAGTCATATAAACTACAATTTCCTTTTTAATTTGGTACTTATATATTTTATTATCATAGGCGCAGGCTTATGCTTTAAATACCTCTTCTGCACCGTTTTACAGAAAAATTTATAACTCTTACACTCTTTGTAATAAAGAAGTAAACTTTATCTCATCTTTTAGGGAAAGTTTTTACATTTAAACATGACTGATTCTGTGTTATCAAGCTATGTGGTTTCTTCCTTTGCAAATGTATGCGTGTTTGTTTCTGCTATGAACAGCTTTTTCTGTGAGTGGAAGTTTCTGATAGAAACCACTCGTTTTCTCAAAAACCACTAAAGATAGATAAATCAGGTTTTAGTGGCCGTGAATCTTCTTTATATTAATTATACAGTGTTTCTTTAAAATTTGCTGATACGTTTTTAAGATGGCATAATTGATAAAGAGTCCAATTAACCCACTTATTGAATAAAGATATATCAGTGAATTTAGAAGGCATTCATCTACATCCTGTAGAATTTTCATTATAATATTTCATACATTTTTCATATTTAACATTGGCGAAACGGGGCTTTTAATCTCCAGCTAAATAATTATGAAATTATAAATTTTTTCAGAACGGTGCACATAATAATATACTTATTTTGTGCCAAACGTGTGTTGCCGTTATTGTTTTGGTATTATTCTGTTGATATACAACTTATAACATCCAACGTCAGGGCACCGGGTTCGATTCCCAGCTCTGGGGTGGCGATTTTAAGTCGACTCTATTCACGCCTTCACATCTGACTTGTTTATGTGAAGTGTCCCCAAGCCCCAATTGTCCGGAGTCCACATAAAAGCTGTAGGTCATCTCATGCTAACCATATCCTCATCATCACTCCACCATTGGAGGTAAGGGATTCCGCCGCTGGGTCACTCCACCTCATAAGTGGGTCCAGTCATTGCTTGGTGGAATGAGGTAAACCCCGAAGCTCATAGGTCAAATGGGGAGCCTTAGAAACATAATTGAACATCTAATGTCACATCCCCGACTATAGCTTCGCTAATAGGCAATTATTTGCAATTATGTTTCTTTAAATAGATTATGAAAATAAGTTTTCTTGGAGACAAGACGTATGCAGATCGATTTATTATCTTTCAAAAATATATAAAACATTAACTCCTGTAATGGTATAGTATAACATTTTATTTGAGTTATTAATGGGCATAAATATCAATAATGATAATAATAATAATAATAATAATAATGGTAATAGAAGAATAGATGAGTAAATGTCATGGAAATTAGTCAATAAAGCAATAGGTTAGCGTTGGTTTTAAACAATTTAATTCCTAGATTTAACATATGTAGCGGAAAAACGTTGTGGATCCTTGTAGCTGGAAAACGTTGTTCCTCTGGCTGATGCCCTCTGCTGCAGTGTTCTTGTCTCCGGCTATTGCTGCTCGTCGGCTGCTGTATTCTCCATTCCTAACAATTACCTATCTAACTTCACGGGTCTCAGGGTTTTTGTAGGTGAGGCAAATTAAAATACACTGCATTTCCCTTAAAAGATGTGATTTATTATCAAATAAATACTTTTGAGCGGCAAGCTTTTCCCATTGTAACAATTCCCACCATTATGATAAATTAGGAGCCTAATCTAAACTACACACGCTTCCCACTCCAATCCACACACTTGCATCCGTCGTCCAGAGAGTATCACTGTGTGTACGAGATTCTATAAGAGCGTGAAAATCTGGGGCTTTCTTTCCCCTTTTATACCTAAGCCTAATGACGCTCACCTTTGCGCCTCCAAATGAAACGACATTTCTAATTGGTCCTCAGACCGCCTTACCTTATTATGTATGAAAATGTTCTGCTCCAAAGTTTTACGCATACGCGACCCAGTGACGCGTCCGGAAGCAGATTCAATATCTCTGTCTCTTTCCTTTCTATATCTGTCTCTTTCTATTTCTCCTTATTGCTTCAAGTTCCTTGTTCATTAGATTGATGAAAGGTGGGCTCTACCCAGAATTATCTTTTACCTGGAATTAGCTAGCTCGCCCGTCCCTTACTTATCTAAGTTACAATCTGCTTTTGTACAATACTTGGTTGCTAAATATTTTAACAGCTTTCTTGCTGAATTATATGATTAATGTACAATTCTTGTTTAATATTGATTTATATGTCTATGCAAATGTATATGTATATATATATATATATATATATGTGTGTGTGTGTGTGTGTGTGTGTGTGTGGTTTATCACCTTTCACATACCCGTTTATTTTTATTTTGAACTGTAGAATGTTCCGGCAGTCTCTTCTATCGTCCGATAGAGGGTTCCAAAGACGAGCTAGTGGTATATTGAATTTTGAATAGAAGTCCGTATGATCAATAGGCGTAGTAAACATGAAGGAGTTTTGCGAACAATTTTCTAGATTATAACAATCGAAGAGATAATTAAAGCGAGAGGTTAGATAGTCTGGAATGAAGGAATGAATAATTTGGCAGAGAGTGTAATCTTCTTTGCTCTCTACGCGAAAACCAGTGCAGAGTTTTGGCTCATCAGAACGTCGGAGGTTTCACACAATAGTATATTGCGATACAAGTATAATAAGTGCATCTTTGGAAAACGAGGAAAAGTTTGAAAATACGAGTCGAAATTGAGCTGCTTCCGAGGTTCTGAAGTGCACTTAAAGCATATTTACTGCATACTATTTCTTCAAAAAAAAGCGAATAACAGTAATATATAGTACTTAAGTGGAAATCAAGTTGATTACTAAAATGTGTTGAACATGGTGGTTTCAATAGCAAGGCCACCAACATTAACTTTGATGGCGATTATCCACGTCTAATTATTGATATTTATACACCTGGTAAATCACAAGAGAGAAAAATAAGTTTTCACACGATATTGAGAAAACATTCACGATATGCCTACTTTCTCTTTATATCAGTATCTCAAATATGGGATTGTAATAAAAATCGTTAAACACCCGTGGTCGAAAATAATCACAGAAAAGGCATCGTCATATGAACACTTTTGATAAAATAAAAACTGATATAAAACGTTCTATATGAAATGCATGTTTGGGATGGGAAATTTCCTTGACTCGTCAAATACAAAAACTGGTATATCTTCCACATTTCTTCGTGATCTCTGGTTAAGTCTGAATATCTAATGTAATATCCTCTCTGTTTCTTTGTGTTCCATTTATATGCCGCTTTTAACATCTGAGGTCATATTAATGACTCTTTTGCATTTGAAACAATTCCTCATTAGGAATCATGTTACTCGTTTTAAGTTGGGTGGCATTACTTGGGTAATTTCATTAAATTCAATTACGCATTCACACTTCCAGACTCTAGGAAGGATGGGGAATAATCCTGGCTAATGAAAAGTTTCCACCCTCCAGCCGGGAATTGAACCATTGGACTTCTGGATTTGTATGCTGACATGCTGACCACCAGAGCTTCTGTATGTTACGCAAGCGATAAAGTAAACGAGTTTGCTAATGTGGACGTCTAGCTATGAAGTAAAGTAACCACGAGCTGTGCAAAGAACGCATATCTAATGATAGGTATTGCCACACATTCGATAGCTACCGTAGGTATATACCTATTCCCTTATCGTCAACCGGTGCTTTTAGCCACTAAAGTAAAATAAATATGACCCTAACCACTTCGCTATCAAGAACAATTTGGTGCGCTCCACGAAAAAAGAATTACACAACATTTTACTTGGGGCCGACGGAGAGTAGGATTCAACGAAATTAAAATAACCACCAAGCATCCTGAAGGCGAAGCAGAAGATAAATGTTACGTCGGCTTCTACACAGTTTTATAACCAGGCGTTTGCCCTAAATTTGTGCCTCAGAGGGGGAGGGGGAGTGTGAGATTGAAAAGGCAAGTCCACGTTGTGAGTCGAGTTTGAGAGTATCCGTTAATTTTTTGGTCAGTGAGGCCTCGCTAATGCAGTAAAAGGGAACACTACGGGGGATTTGAAGAAACAACATTGTCCACTCACAAGTTGCGGCGTGGAGCCAGTAAGTTGATTTGCTCAGGTAACTGGAAGCATGTCGTCATAATTTTCTCTTCCTGACAATTTGATTACAAGGTAGGATGCACAGCTCTGATGACCTTTCGGAGAAAATCCCTCGGGGCTCTGAATACGGGGGTTAGCGACGAGTTTTACAATGTATAGAAAAAGTATTTAAAATGGACCGTCTGAGCGTTTTCATAAACAGGAATTAACACGGTGGGTCATGAAAATTGTTTAAGAGGTAGCCCAGTTTGGAACACCCCAAGCTCTTTTTTCTGCCTTTAATGAGGATCTCTTCCTTTGTGTAGGCATCTCAACAAGTGGAAAAATATAGAAATTTCTCACGTATAACATGTCATACATATTAAAAATATAACAATAATAACACTGAAGTTAAACCAGAGCAGAAACATTAATTTTGAATAGTAAAGCAGATTCGAAAACATTGTGAAAAAAAGAGTGAACAACTTTTGGTCCAAAAGTCACAGGTGAACAATAGAGACTCAGAAGTAAAAATTAAATAAAAATATATACAGACATTCACAGAAAGATTAGAAAACGAAAAATGTTATGGACCCAGTAAATGAATGAACTCAAACAAATAATGGAATTCTAAAAAAAAAGAGTAGAAGTAAAACACAAGGAAATACTATGAAGTGGATTGGTAAAGTAAAAAGGACTTAAAAATTGGCAGAAATTACGCAAGAAAATATCCTAAAAGATATATCTCTAGAATCAAAGTGCCTAAGTGGCAAAGTTGACTAAGAGGACAAACCGAAGAAAAAGGCGAGCGAAAGAGAGCTCACAGACAAATAATGAAAGAGCTATGCATTCAAAGGAAAACAAAGGAACATTTATAAGTAGGTACTTTACTTAGCCCTACATGGGCTAATTCGTAATAATAATATAATAATAATAATAATAATAATAATAATAATAATAATAATAATAATAATAATAATAATAATAATAATAATAATAATAAGTGTGATAAAATGCTTCAAGTAATTTTCCACTTGTGTGAATAACTGATGTTGGAGTTTATAATAGGGTATGCCAAAAAATTTGGTATTTAAGTTCAATATTTTCCAAGGATTTGCCTTAGAATCATCTACTTCAGAAACTTCGCTAAATGGATAATTTTTCGTTATTTTCTCAGAAATGTCTCCGACGATTTTGTTTAAAATGCCATATATTTAGAGCTCAGAATGACAAATATAATATACATTTTTGAACTTTCTACGCATAGCCTATGAAGTCCTCTTCATTCTGAATGAATTTTATATGTTCTTGCATAAATGAAAAATCGATGAGAGATGTACAAAAACTTAGTATACAAAGATGTATGTAGTTTCGTTAAAGTATGCAATTTATACCAAATTTGTAAAGCATTAACGTTTCCAATATATTCGTTTTTATTGGTTTGAAGTGTTAAGTCGCCATTCGTTTATTTCTGGTAGTCGTGGAAACATTATGGAATTTGAATGCCAGCATAAGGGCACCTCCCTTTTAAAGATTTGAATAATGCTTCGGCCTCTTGTATCCTGTTTGTACCTACAAGGAAATGAGTATTGAAATTATTTCTGTAAAATTATGTTTATCTCGAGTATCATAAAGTATATAGAAAAATACACTTTTGTAAGAATAGTGGGCATAAAATGAAATATGAATGTAATATTTGAGGCAGTATTTTTAACATTTAAATGATTTCAGTTTAATTATATAATATGTAAATTTAATAACAGCCCACCTTGAAGCAATATGTGTATGTAATAATTTGTAAAATGTATGTACCAGTCATTGAATATGCTTATATTATTGTATCCATGTGTAAGAATGTTATGTGAATATATTACGTAATTTAATAATGTAGGAGCTGTGAGAAATAGGTCAAAAGTTGCTAACAATGAGGTAACAATGAGGTAACCTTGAGGCAATAATGAATTAGAACGTTTAAACGTTACTTGTGATTCTTGGAAGCAATAATGTAAATTTTGAGACAGTTTAAAAATAGTCAATCAACAACCTGAAAAAGTTTTAGTTAAATCTATTGGAGTAGGATTAGCCAATCAGAAACTGAAATATAGCAAAATTTACAAATCTAGAAGTCAGTTGCCTCCAGACAGAGTTACTAACCAGATGCAAAAAGTGTCCTCAAGAAATATAATATGTATTTGTGTGAGACGAAAAGTAAGTTTACGTGTTATAAAGTGTAATTAATTAATAAAAAGAATCTCACAGCTCTTTATATCAGTGAAGTGTTATTTAAATCGTATCAAGTATTAATAAAAGGAGTGAAGTAAAATTATAATCTATGTAAGCCTACATTCTTGGCGCATCACAACCCTGCTAAGAGAAACGTGTCTCTAACAATAATACTGATGCAACCGATCCAAACATAAATATATAATATTTAAAGATACAGCCAAATTACAAAGTTAATATTTTTTAAACTTGGGGCAAAGGCCACCTGAAAGTACACTTGGGGCGAAGGCTACCGCAAACCGGGTACCATACTTGCGGTTGCAAACTTCAAGTTCGGCTCCCCAACAGTTGAAATATAATACAAATTCAGCAATTCCAAACTACTTCAAATTGACGCCCAAAGCGTGATGCAAATAACGTAACAAACCACCTACTTCATATATGATATGGCTTTCTTTCCTCCTCTTTTTCTTTTTGCTTTCCCTCGGTTTGACTTGTTGATTTATTTAAAACCCAAAACAGAGTAAATGTTATTTAGAGTATACACCGCTTAAAAGGGTACACTGTTATTCACAGTTCAAAGAAATATTGATCAAAATATTTAGAAATGATATCTAGATGTCGATCAGATCGTAATGTTTTATGTATACGATGATTTAGGTGTTTGCCTGAAAGCCAATGTTGAAGGAAAGTAGACGATTTGGTGCTTCTCTATATGTAAACCATCATTAGATAATGATATAGCATGACCACGATGTAGGGAAAAAAGAAATGCTTCACAGACGTCACCATAAAGTTTATATGCAAGTAAAGAGCTCATGGCATGACCTGAGGAAGGAAACACGAAGAGTGACAGAACCGTCAAAGCAGGTTAATAAAACAAGACAATAGATGTAGCCATCTGGCATTGTAAAGGTTACCATTTCAAACGTCAGCTGTGTGTCGCGCATTTCTAAAACTTCACTTGATTTTCGTTGTATGGCGATCGTATATCCAGAAGCCCGTCATCATGCAAACAGCGAGGGGGGCCCTCCTTGGCGATCATCGTGAGAAGAGAAACAAATGCTGCCTCTCCATTAAATTTATAACCCCATAACTACGTAACAGACCTGCGTGACAACACAAAGGAATGATACTAACAACTAGCGATTTGTGCTTCACAAGAGTGACATTTATTGCTCAAAAATGTGTCGTCTGTTTTCTTTTCAATAATCTGTTTTGATAGCCACTTCACTGCTAAACCAAAAAACAAACCACCATTATGGTGGTGGAGATTGGGACATTTGTGTTATATCTTATAATTTTCAGGCTTGCATTTCAAAGGAAATTGCCTTCCCTGCAACTTGACTGAAGTAGTCGAAGCATACTCCACACATATTTCCGAAATAAATGCACCTTTCTGAGCAGCGCAACTCAGAAAACGAAAAGTCGAATAAATATTTTAGTCGAATATTAATTTTGGATTTAAGGTAATCCATGTGTGAAAGTCTTAAAATATGTCATTCTTAACCTATGCAATGCAAATTCCACCAGCAAAATTTGACATTTCTATATTAAACCGCTGAGAAAAATAAATTTACTTGTTTTATAAACGTAAATTTAAATATTTTTAAAACGCCCCTTGTGGCAACTTTTAGTAATTTTGTACCCTTAGTGGAATTTTAATTTTTAAATAAGTACATAAAAATATAATTTTGTGCTTCATAAAAGTAACAATTGCCAGAAAATTTACCATTTTAATTAAGGCTATGCAAAATATTTATTACACAGTCATTCTTACTCATACAAAAACCAGGTCGACTGCCTCTGTGATTCTGGCGGTTAGCATGATAGCCTCCAAATCCAGAGGTTCCGGTTTCGACTCCTGGCTGAAGGATGGGAATTTTTCTGTAACCAGGATTACTCCGTATTCTCTCTAGAGTCTGGAAGTAGAAGAGGAAGTAAGTAGGAATGTGTGTGTGTGTGTGTGTGTGTGTGTGTGTGTGTGTGTGAATTTAAAGAGAACCCAAAGAATGAATACCATTACCAGAAGCAATAATGTTTCAAAGGTAAAGCCCCCGATATGACCTAAGATAATAAAGGCTGCATATAAATGGAGCAAAAAGGAAATTTCAGAAAGTGGGTACGAAAATTGCATCGCAAGAAAACTTTTCATACTATAATGTGCGGAAAAACACTATTAGCAAAAAGGTTATTTTTAAAACATCAGTCATGAAATAACGCACAATTAATTAATATGTTAAATAATGGCATTACGTCATAAATATTGGAATAATTAAAAACAAGGAATAAGACATTAAAAAGAGTACGTTTTTCTCTTTTTAACAAATTTCGTCGTTGCGTTGCCGCAAGCCAGGTTATTTTATGGATGCAAGACGTGGATTATCGATCAAACACTAAGCATTTTCACAATTTTTTATTTTCTCAAAAGTGATTATGGATTTTGTTTAAGATGTCATATTTTTGAGATATAAAACATAACATGGTTGACATAGCAGATGGTTAACACACCACTGTTTAATTCCTGTATATTATATAATTTTTACTCCCACAACTATGGAATTTGAGTTTCATATGAAGGAGTTTTAAAATAATCTACCAATACATTTCAAATTTGGTTGAGATCATTGAAAATTTACGCCAGTTTCAACACATTTTTCCCAAAAATGTACTAATTTTAGACAAATTGGAGGAAAAGTTAATGCATTTGACATTTGGTTAAAATTGAAATCAACATAGTACGTATGGAGGTTTTTCTAATTGTTAACGATTTTTAAGCTTATATACCGTATTAATAAATATTACTAGCATTATTGGACTATTTCCACCTCAAAACTCAACTTTAACGCTATGAATAGATTTACGACTTTGTTTCTTTCTCTATTTGTTTTATTTTTCCTGATTATTACTGATCTGAAGAGAGAGAACATTGCATAGCGTACATTCACCGGTGTTTCAACCAGGGTAGATATGGTACCTGCCCAGGCGAGATTTGCTCTAGCAATGCTGTTTGGGGACAAGATAACTGTTCTATACTCAGGGGGCCACACATCTACGACATACACACCCCTCGTCTACTTAAAACATCAGTGAATACATATAGCTTACATAATATCATTCACCTCATATGCAACCTATTTCTTACACTTATTTGGAAATTCTTAGAAGTTAACAAGGAACAAAGACAATAAAATACACTCTGTATGGGGTGTGTAAGAAAACAAAAGAAGTATATTTTTACATTAATGATAGTATTTGATGCCATACATCTGCCGTAGTAAACAACCTTCTTTTGTTCATTGTCTTTTTTTCTGAATTAATTTAAAAACTGTATACCTACATTTATATAATATTTGCTGTTTTAATGAGTGACAACAAGTAGGGAATCTGCCTGACAAGCAAGAGGAAGAAACACGAACGTTTTGAATGACTTCTGCTGTTGACAAATTTGCGTGTTGTGATATAATATACAGATGTTTCCAGTTGTGGCCACACACATACACCAAAACAGAAGTGTTAATAACTATTTACGTCTTTTTGACAGCCATTGTCATTGAATAAAATACAAACGAGTGAAAGATATAACAATGGCGTGTGACACAAAGACTTTTAATATGTGGCACGTTACCCATACTCACAAAAATATTACTGAATTATATTAGTACAAAGTTCACTGTTTAATTAATTCAACACCTCACATCCCTGAGTGTAATTCAATTATAGTATACCGTATGAATCACCGAAAGTTAGCATCCCAAATATTTCTCTAACAAGAGATGCTTAATGACTTGGTGTTTCCGCAGAAAAGAAGTTCAGACAAAGGATCTTTACAGAATTACCAAAAATGATAATAGAGTGCATTTCTAGTATTTATTTATGTTGTTTCAAACGGATCAGTGGATTTTGACTACAGAAATCTACAGAGATTGGAATTCGAATGAATTTTTCTGCAAGATTCTATTTCAGTAGCTAAGGAGATAAGCAATTCTGGCAGTTCTAACTTGTTCTCTCGTTTAACCATTTTACTAAAAAGTTGATGTGTTGCATTCATATGACTTTCTCTGCTTATTCTTCTACAAACTATTCTTACAAAACCTTCTTTTATCCACTTCTTGTTAATAGCGACAAACATTCATTACACATGTACACATAATTTTCTTTTGGGTATAAGAAGAACATTTTGGGCTAAAGTGATTGTCAGATTTTTAAAAGGAGGATTGATATGTAATTTCTGAAATCCCATGCCCTTTGTAATTCAAATGAAAGCGAATAGCAACCTGCCAATTACAAAAATGCACGTATTTCAAAATTCAAACCAAAGCAAAGAATATCTTAATGGTTGACATTATTGTATTTGACATAAATCGTGTGCTTTAGCGAGATCCACATTTTTGTGTAGTACATTTTTGTCTTCCTTATGGTTTAAAAATTACACAACAGTCATTCAGAAAGAAGAGACTTCACAGACGATTCGCAGAAAACTCAAGATGTGCATCTCATTTGTCATGCAAATATCTTAAGCATATGGTTTTTAATCCGAACTTTAAGAGAGGTTTTTAAGAAAGCAAAAACTTACAAACATTTTTCCATGTAAAGGGTAGTTTGGGATGGGATGATTTTCTTTAAAACCTTCGTGTCGTATCCTTGGAAGATGCTGAACTTAAATATAGGTTTGGTATTTTGCGCTCGGACCTTTTTCTGAACATGCCATTCTTTTTTTTGTTAATCAGGGAGCCTCAAATGCGCATTTCCGTTGAAATCTTGGTATCAAATTTTTGGGTGGAATACAAAACTTACTCTTTGTACTATAGGTAAGGAGTAGAAAGAGAAAAATGCACTACAGATTTTTGCTTACAATAACCAATTCTGCTTCTCGATTGATCATTGAACGATCATTTCGGCACTTTTCAACTTTAATTCCTAAATACCATCTTCTCTATCATATGTAGCATATACTACTGGGATAAATGCTAAAATTGGTTTTAGTTCAGCACTTCCAAAGATGCGACACCAAGATTTTTAAGAAAATCCCCCTCCCATTCCAAACCATACTTTATATGAAAATGTTCTTGCTTTTGATTTTTATGATTTTGATTAAAAAGCCACATATTTTAATATATTTACATTTCTAATAAATCTATGAATCTCGAATTATCTGAGAATTGCTGTGAGGCCCTCTTCACTCGGAATGAATTGTATAATATTGCATTACTGTAAACCCTAACAGTTTAATAAGAGTTAGATTGAGATTTCACTTTTGTACACATAAATATTGTACAAAATGGAAAGTTTACTACACAAACAATGTGAAATGCACTTTTTAAAACACACAATGGATTTCAAGCTTCCTTATTTTGGCAATTTCCGAGATATTTGTTTTATCGGTATCCGTTTTTCAATACTTCATCATTTTTTGAAGTGATAACCATTCAGTTGTTTCTCACAATACCATCTAAATAGTATGGAATCTCAACGCCAGCTATTAAATATTTGACTGTAGCTTCAGCCTACTGCATTCCCTTTGTACCTACAAGGTTCTAAGCATAGGGTAAGGAGGTACAATTTCGATCATTTCGGACAAATGCTATTTTAACTGGAAAGATATTGAGGAAATAAATAATTTCAACAATAGCACTTGTTCTTGGATGTTTAATGAGGCAGTATTTTTAATCCTTAAATGACTTCAGTCTAATTATATAATATAAAATATAATAACAGCCCGCCTTAAAGCAATATGTGTATAAATAACATAAAATGTATGTAACAGTCATTGTATTAATGTTTATATTATTGTGTACATGTTTAATAATGTTATGTGAATGTATTACGTAATTTAATAATGTAAGAGCTGTGAGAATATAGGTCAAAAGTTGCTAACAATGAGGTAACAATGAGGTAACCTTAAGGCAATAATGAACTGCAAAGTTTAATAATGCTACTAGTAATTCTTGGAGCAACAATAATGTAATTTTTGAGACAGTTTATAAATAGCCAATCAACAACCAGAAAAAAAGCGTAAGTTAAATGAAAGTATTCTATTGGAATAGGATTAGACAATCAGAGACTTGAAATGCAGAAATTTACAAATTCAGGCGGTAGAAACCAGTTACTAGTAGACAGCGTTCCTAACTGGACGCGAGACGCGTCCTCGAGAAGTTTAATACGTATTCAGTGTGAGACGAAAATTTATTACGGCGAGAATATTATAAAGTTTACGTATTAAAAAATGCAAGTAATTAATAAATAATCTCACAGCTCGCTATATCAGAGAAGCGTTATTTAATCGTGTCAAGAATTAATAAATGGAGTGAAGTAAAAATTATAATTTGCGTAAGCCTACATTCTTTAGCCGTATCACGCCCTGCAAAGAGAAACATGTTTCTACAAATTAATACTGACGCAGCCGAGGCAAACATAAATATATATAATATTTAAAGTAATATTAAAACTACAAAGTTGATTCTTAAACATTGGGGCGAAGGCCACCGGAAAATAAAGTTGGGGCAAAGGCCACCGGAAAGTGAACATTGGGGCGAAGGTCACCGGAAACCTTGTACAATACGTGGTTGCAACTACTTCAAGTTCGGCTCCCCAATAACGGAACTACAATACAACTCCTCCTCCAAAAAAATAAACCTACTTCATTAATGAATATATAACACTAATTTTACACCATTACGAGTGCTATTTTAAACACAAGAGAAGGTTACAGTATTTAAAAAATTGATCGAAAATGTACCACCCTCGGTATAATTGTGATCACTTCTTAGTGCAGTTCTTATCACTGACATCTTCCACATAAAAAACAGTTTTTCCCTCCGTCACCAACACAAACTTGGGGTACCAAACATTACATTTTTGGCAAGAATCCAGTCACCTTTTCCCATTGATTCCGCACTAAAACAATTCAAGAAATAAAATCAAGAATCGTCGTCGTTGTTTGCTGGGGATTTGAAGCTTTTAATACTTTTATCATTACTCATAGACTTATGTTTCTCTTTACTGTTATTGTTGCCTTTATTTATTTATTTATTTGTTCCCTGTTGAAAAAAACATCTCTTGCTGCGGACCTTTTCCAGGTTTTCATCTGAAGTGAGTCGAATTGATGTCTGTTTCCCATTTTCGAGACACTTTTTTCTCTGGAGTTGGATGCTGGTATTACGGATTTGCCATGCTTACTTCTTTTGAAGATATGCGCTCTTCACCCAGAATGCTGGTAGTGGCTTGATTGGTGTGGGTTGAAGGAGCAGGAACTTTGAATAACATTGAAGGTGCAAATTTCTCTTGTGGAATAATGTCTTTGCAGACGGACATTATTCCTGTGCACTGGAACCTCTTGGTGGCAGACTCAACGGATGCAGTTTTACTCTAGGCATCGCAGAAAAATGTACAGAATCTTTGTTTTGCAATGCTTTCATTGGGGTTGCGATGAATCCAATCAGTTGCATTTCTGGGATACAGCCTTTAGAGACTTGAGGAAAGTTCCGTCTAATGGCTGTAGTACATATTCGTTTAACATTTCTTCCAAAATTTTTAAACATGTATTTACTTCCGCTTTATTTTAACCTTCAGCTCTGGCTCACGAAAGAACCTCGGGTTTTCGCACGCTAAGGTAAGAGTGTCTCCTTTGCACGCGTGTCTCTCAACAGTCTTCCAGCAACCTTGCTTTCTGAGTTCCATGGATGTTTCAAATTATTTTTCTCATCCAACTGAAACGCAGTTCTTCTTAACTGTAGTGGCGACAGATCCAATCCTCGCTGTTCTAGAAATAAAGCTCTCTGGACCAAAGCATCTTCCATTTCAGAATTGAGTACCGTTAGATGGTCAATTCTGTTTTCTATAGTTGGAATTAATCCAGCCTTATTTTCCTTTTAATTTGTACTTTACCATGCAGAGTGCTGAAAGGCATATCATAGTTCTGATGCATCTCGAATGCTTACATGATCCATTCATTACACTCTTCATCGCCTCATTTAATGCAGTCGGAATTCCATTTATTGTACATTTTCTTTTCTGGTCGTTTTCGGGGCATCTAAAAGAAGGAGGTTTGCTTTAAAGTAATACGGTAACTCATTATACGTTACAATATAATCAATAAATTTGGAAAAAATATGACAAATCATTCGCGGGGAAGAAAAAGCTGAAATATGTTTAATTATACAGAACTTATTTACAGTAATAGTGAATTAATATGTCTATGGTAACCAGTTATAACCGACTAAACTAAACAACTGTAATGATCGACATTGTAATAGGGCATTGAAATTGTATCTTTGTTCTGATCGAGAATGTACTGTTGGTAGGAGTGAAATCACGAGTAAATATTACTGAACTGTGACAAGAGCTTTCTCTGTAGCTGTCTCGGAACACGCGGGAACGAAAGCACATCTCTAACCTCACTAGTATACATTATAAGCATATGGAAGCTAGGCAATTAAATAAGAGTGCATAAAACTAAGTAACATTACTTATGTCTTAACAAGAACAATTTTATATCTCTGTAGCACAAATTGCTGATTCGTGGTAAAGACAGGGGGAGTTGCAGAGACCTTCCGCACTAAAACATCATTTAAACCAAGTTCTACCAACATTACGAAACTGAAAAATGGCGCTAAACCTTTGTTGAGCGGAATTCTATCTATATCTAAATGGTACTACCTTAACCTAACCTTTCTAAATAAGGAAACAATAAAACAACTAACAAATGAAATTGTAAAAATGAATGTAGCAACGCTTTCTAGAAACTCTTACCACAGGAGTCCAAATATCCAAACTTTTTCTTTAAAACAACACGGCGGTGAAATAAATGATATTCGAAAGTTTACTGCTTTGAGATATACTTAAATACCGATTTTACTTCTGTAATTTAAATATTTAAAAATAGAATCCAAAACGGTGTAGTTAGGCAATCGGATGTTAATTTGTGATTTTCTAAACTATCATTGCTTCTAGTAAAAATGATTACTGTAATGGGTGCTCCTTTAGTATTATTGAGCCATTGACTATTCCACTAGTCTATTGTTAATTAGTTAAGCTCTTTGTATAAGAATAAATCTATATAAAGAATATCTGATTCGTTTAAGTGATACCAAAGTTAAACAGATACGATATGGTTCGAGATTAACCTTTTTAATTTCTCCAGCTAAAGCATTCAGACTCCATGTATTGTTTTTAGATCTAAGTACGGTATGTGAATCACTGTAGATACAACAGTTATCGCATCTTCTGTTACGGAGGGGGTTGGTACCGTTCCAGAGTGGATACTGTATCTACGCCCCATGAGGGAGTGTTTCTGAGAGGAAGGATAAGGCGAGAGGAAACACCAGCCGGCCGGATCCAGGAGCGACGGTACAGTAGTGACAGGCCTCCAAGTTTCCAGATGTAGATACCCAGGCAACGGGTGGGCAGACTGGGGACCACATTCCACACAGAGGCGGTTCAACGCCCCTTAAGGTGTTTCAGATACCCCGGCAGCCAGCCGAAAGCCAAGGGGGGAGAGAGAGTTCACACAAACCATCCTTCTTCTTCACTGCTACGCAGCACTGAAACACCATCGCCGATACTTCCGACCCAGAAAGACACCAGTGGGATGAAGGATGGATGAAATGATGAATGGAACGAAATGGAGGGACAGGAAATTCGAGACTGAAAGAAACCACTCCAGCATTCACTAATGAGCCGGGAAAATCCCGAAAAAAAACCATAGGCCAGAGTGGCGGACGCCGGGTATCGAACCCGGGAGCCCCCGAATGCGGACTACAGACGTTGCTGACTGAGCCATCCCGCTCGGTTAGATGCAAAAACTATGGGGTATATAGTTTATCTGCTAAACTCATGACCCATTATTCTTAAAAGTTTTACGAGATTTGTGCCTTCTACGTTCACTGATCTTCCTTTATACAATAAATTTATTTATTAAAAATATAGGATTATATTCCTAATTATACTCCTGTTGACTAAACTGTATCAGCAATTAGTTTCTCTTAAAGAATAGCCAATCATCTTATTAATACATAAGTGGATACACAACAGCATTTAGAGGTTGTTGATATGACCCTAAAATTCAATACAGCTATCTTAATAGTTTCTGAGAAAATTATCATTTATCTCAGAGTAGAAGCTGTAATGGAGCAAAAATGGAGAAAACAAACTTACAAATATTTGTACAGAAAGAAACCACATGGCTTGAGCACACAGAAACTTGTACTTGACAGTTATACCAATTTTTAAAAACAATCTTCCCCTAAAAGACTGACTTCACCAGTCTACTCTAAAGTGTAGGAATTATGCTTTTTTCTGTGAAGTGGTGCAGAATGCAAATGGTAGACGAAGTACAATTTTAAATTGTATTAAAATATAGTTATTGTGCTTACAATAATAAAATATATATCACATTAAAGAGCAAATTCAAATTTATAAGACTGAAAAAAAAACTAAAAAAATTACATTCTTTGGCAATTTTCACTATTTAGTCTCCCCTTAAAATCTGGAACATATGTCCACAGTGTCCCCACAATAGAAAATAGCTCCTCTCGAACATTGGACTCTTCTTTTTGACAGTCTATTCATCTGTGATTGGATTTCTTACCGTTCAGAAAACACCGCAAAAGCAAATCCAACTTTAAACTTAGTTTCTTTCTTATGCATATTGAAGAAGGTATTTTGTTGTATTATCTGCACAAAGCTTTGGGCGTCAATTTGAAGATTATATTGAAAGAGTTATATTATATTTCAACTGTTGGGGAGCCGAACACTTGAAGTAGTTGCAACCGCAAGTATGGTACCCGGTAGCCTTTGCCCCAATTTTTAAAAATATTAACTTTGTAATTTGACTGTTTCTTTAAATATTATATATTTATGTTTGCCTCGGCTGCGTCAGTATTATTGTTAGAGACACGTTTCTCTTAGCAGGGTTGTGGTGCGACTGAAGAATGTAGGCTTACAAAGATTATAATTTTACTTCATTCCTTTTTATTAATGCTTGACATGATTTAAATAACACTTCACTGATAGAGAAGTGTGAGATTCTTTTATGAATTACTTGCACTTTTTAACACGTAAACTATTTTCGTCTCAAACGAATACGTATTAAATTTCTTGAGGACACTTTTTTCGTCTGGTTACTAACGCTGTCTGCAGGCAACTGAACTCTAAATTTGTAAATTTTGCTATATTTCAGTTTCTGATTCGCTAATCCTAGTCCAATAGAATACCTTCATTTAACCAAACCTTTTTATGGTTGTTGATTGGCTATTTTTATAAACTGTCACTAAAATTACATTATTGTTGCTCCAATAATGACTAATAGCATTATTAAACTATCTTACTTATTATTGCCTCAAGGTTACCTCATTGTCACCTCATTGTTAGCAACTTTTAACTTATTATTTTCACAGCTCCTACATTATTAAATTACGTAATACATGCATATAACATTATTGAACATGTATACAATAATATAAGCATATGCAATGACTGTTACATACATTTTATAAATTATTATATACACATATTGATTCAAGACGGGCTGTTATTGTATTTAAATATTATATAATTAGACTGAAATTATTTAAGTGTTAAAACTACTGCCTTAATATGTTAACCATTGTGAAAATCTAGTTATAGCGATGTTTACACAACTTATAAAGTTAAGAAACAAAGCTGGATGTCTAAATGTTACAATATGAGAAGAGTTCTCCATTTTTGGCTATGATATTAAGCCTTAAATTGGAAATATTTCCTTATCAATCTAAGCTCTACTCTAGCACTTAGTGCATGCATATTTAAGGTACAAATTAAAGTTGACAGAAAGAACTAAAAGAAAAAAAGGAAAGATAAAAACATACAAATTACCTCTGAGTAAGTGAACAAATTTGACCTGGCTTCCGCACTTTAGCCAGAAAATTGCCCAGCTCCTTGCCAGTTCCTTTAGTCAGCAAGTGCATCCCAATATGCCAATCTCCTTCTACCGGACTTAAGAATTTTTCTGTGCGCATTCCGCCAAAATATGTACCCAGCCTTTATCCAAACAGAGTGGGCAGATTCACCTGTCAGAATTGTCAGTCATTTTCTGTGCCCTATAGCCTTCCAAGCTGTCGTCCTTCGTGGTCTAGGGGTAGCATGCTAGTCCCTAGTCCCCGAGATAACGTGTTCAAAGCCAGCGGAGGGCAAAGGATATTTTGCGGGCGTAAAAATCTTTAGCGTGGCTTCCTTCGGAAGGGAAGTTAAGTCGGTGGTACCGTGTCGTAGATTTACGGCATGTACAAGAACTTCAAGTCTGATAAAGAGGCTTCTGAGCAAAATTTCCGGTCTTTTACACCTAATATACTCTTAGAATGGGGCGCTAAGGATCATAGTAGTTAAAGAGTGTCCATAAATAAAACTCAATTTAATTTAAGTCTCCGAGTCTAAATCATGCCATTCCTGATGTTTCATTTCTTCCTCAGCAAAGTGCACCGTACAGTAAGAGTAATAGAATGGTTAACAGTTTATAGCTCATTTTTCGATCTCAAATTCTCAAGATGATTTAAGAAAGAATAGAATTATAGGTCTATCTTGCAACACTAGTCTACCTGTAGATGTGTTTATAGGATCAATACTTCGCGTAAAGAATCTTATCATCGGTTTAAGTGGAATACTTTTAAGTATTTTGAGAAACACACAAAATGGGATTTTGCACTTTAAATTTTTAAAACATTCTGCTGTAATATTAATGTCACTAGCATGTTATAAAACGCAATATTAATATGGTTCTGTTATAATTCGCTTAGAAAAATGATTCATAAAATGCATTTAATTCTTACCCATCTGAAACAGCAAAAAACGATAATGACAACCCCCTTGGAAGGCAGGTATATGAACATAACTTCTATGGAGTTTGCATCTAATAGGAAATTCTTAAACACAACATCACTGGCAACACTGACTGGTAAAAGAGAAGAAATACAATCAGATTTCTACAGTACAGGAGCCATGATAGACGTTCATGGCAAAGGCAAATTTCGAAATGAGACATGTCATCACTAGGCTGACAGCCCACGGATTCCACCACCTGATATGCAAAAACACACGCTCCCATGAACCAACATAGACTGTGAATGTATGTTGTGTAAAAAGACATGTGATCGTTACCACATTGAACTCTCCACAAAAAGGACAAAGACAATATGTGAATAGGAAATATGTAAACCATCAAGGTAATCTATCTTCCAGTTATAGTTATTTGACTGCAATAAATATATTATTAAATACAGAATCTGCATACGGAAAACTGAGAAAAAAGTTTATTTTGCTTTCAAAGTTTAGATTTGGTATTTGTTCATAAGAACTTTTCCCTTTTCTCCTTTTTGTGCTAATAAGAGCATTATTAGTTTCGAATTCCTTAAACTCTCTCGGTTGTTAGAAGTTTCAGAGAATCCAATATCGTAAAAAACTTAAATTCGCTTCTGACATAACTGGCTCTGTACATCAGCTACTTACGCTTTCAAGAAGATTGGGAATTAAAACATATTATTAAATAGCCAAGCAACTTCCTTTAGTCATTACCATTTCGTAGGTATCATACAACCAGGGCCATAATTGTGAAGTGCTCTACCCCTCTAGTTACGCTTTCCTATTGCTGAGATCAATGGTAGATGGAAGGAGTGGGAATGGGGGGGGGATGAATGGAGGAATAGTTTCACACCCTGAGTGCCTAAAATCGGACTTCTGTCTATCTGTCTTTCTTTCTGTCTCTTCTCCCTCCCCCCCTCTCTCTCTCTCTTTTGTGCCGGCATTAACAGTTAACTACAGAAATACTCCTCAGATGTTTATCGATGGCTATGGAGTTTTCTTAACGTTAGCGTTTATTTTCTTCATATTCCACAGCTAATACGTTCCTGAAAATAAATAAAACAGCATTTATCGGGTTATAGCTATTAAAACTACGTTACCTTTTTGAGAATGACGATAAAATTACCCAATATTATGAATAATACAATAACAAGTAGTAAAAAGGCACAATTAACACAACATAGGAACAAACTTATGCAATTCTTGCTTGCTAAATTTTCATATACTACACACAGGAGGTGCACGCTATCAGCGACACTATGCTGAGAAAGGCAACTTCAGTATGTTTGCACTTATACTGGCAGGCAGTCTGGGGACTACCAATGCTAGTCTAGACTTCTTCTGTGGTCTAGTTTTTAGCATACTAGCTTTCAATTCCAAAGGGCCCACAATCTATTCCCGATTCGAGAGTACAAGTTTCTCTTTAGCCAGGCTTATTCCACATCGTCCCTTTTCAACATAGAGTTGAAAGTGTGTGAATTTATTGTTAAATAATTCCCAATGCAATATAAATTCAATAATCAACACAATAGTAAAATAGTGAACATTATTGCCGATGAGCAATTGTGTCAAAGGCAAAGCAAGACCATAGATGTTAAAGCTAGCTTGAAAAGAAAGAAGAAATATAATGTTTTATATTTTAACGGCACTGCATTTTTCCTGCAGCAATGTTGTTTTTTGTTTTGCTTTGTTATTTATAAATGTTTCATTAGTATAACTTCCTTTAACTTCCAAAGTCATATCGCAGGTTTTAACTGAGAAACAGCTGATGAAATTATTAGTTGTTGAACTGTGGGTTTTAGCGTTATTTTTGTTCGTTTTAGTCATGAAACTCACACTCACGCTTACATTCACACTTCCAAGCTCTGCGGAGGCTAGGGAATGACTCCAGCTAAGAAACTTTTCCCCATTCCACTCGGAAATGGAATCCGGGGACTGTGGAATTTTTTTCACCTGTGGTTGTATTGTTTTCTAGCTACATTAAACTCAATGAGAATGAAGAAAACGTCATAGTCTGTTTAAAAACTTCAATACACAATTTAATTTTTCATGTCAAACTATTAAATAATAATTAATATTTAAAAAAACTGCTAAATTATATTTTTAGCGGATATAACTTTTCACATTTATCTTCTATACTACGTATATTAAGTAGCAGAAGTGTAGTATTCCACTAAAAAATTATATGCCCAGATTTCACCGGAAAGACTTGTTTTTAGACCACCTGAAATGAAAAAGCATTTTTAGAAAAATGCCCACGTGTGCGTTCATGAATAGCATAACTCAAGAACGAAAAGCCGAATAAATACCAAACTCGGTTCAATACCTTCCAAAGATGCGACACAATAGTTTTCCAGAAAATTCCCCACTCCAACTACCCTTTACTTGGAAATTTTTCTAAACTTTTTATTTTATAAAATGGCTCTAACGATTTTTATTAAAGAAATTTACATGAGAAATAAAACGTATATCTTAAATCTTCTGGGAATAACCTGTGAAGTTCTCTTCATTTGGAAGGAATTTTTTAATATCTCGTATAAGTAGTAAACGATAGAGGAAAATGTACTATACAATAAAAATGTAGATCTCTTTAAAATGCCAATTTATTTCAAATAACTTTTTTGTGACATTAGCAATTTCTGAAGTATCCGTTATTAATGGTTCTAATTGTTAAATTTTAAAATCCTGTCGACATTCAGTTCTTTTTGCGATTGCATGGAAAGAGAATGGGATTATAAGGCCAGTATACAACCTGTTGTTTTTAAGCATTTGACTATCCTGTTCCGTTTGTATCTGTAATGAAATGTGTAATGTAGCTGTTTCTGCAAATGTTTATCTCGACTAAAATGAAGTAGATAGAAAAGTAACATTTAGTAAGAATAGTTTCTATACTCACTAATAAGGTAGAGAAAGTCATTTGAATAACACATCACATTTTTATTATTGCGGCTTTTTAAAGCCATGTATTTTTGCAAGTAGTCCATTTTGCATTAAGATATTTTCATTTTTATCCCATTCAAATGCCCTCATTTAAGTATTTGTGCACTTTAGAAATCTTCATTCAACTTTAAGTAAGTAGTTTAATGTGCCATGGGACCGCCTGAACAAAATAATCTTCGAGGTTTTCATTGTTTAACAATGCCTATTTATATAAACAATTAATTCATAAAACATTTTTCGTTAGTACTTTGGAACATACATAATATAGCATTTTGGGTATTTATGTTGGAATGTGACCATTTTACACTGTCGAGGATGCTATTATGATTTTTAAAAAATGGGGCCATAAAA
Organism: Deroplatys truncata; assembly: GCA_030765065.1. Classification (NCBI taxonomy): domain Eukaryota; kingdom Metazoa; phylum Arthropoda; class Insecta; order Mantodea; family Mantidae; genus Deroplatys; species Deroplatys truncata. The sequence continues at coordinate 102,108,769 of CM060980.1, forward strand.
CTTATCTAATTTTAATATTAAATTTTATCACTCTCGCTTCTGAGATTCCAAATTATCAAGGTGTATCCCTTTCCACAAAAACAGTATCTTAACTGTCCCCATTATTGCATTAATTCAAACTTAACTTTCACTGAATGAGCTTGTTTTGTAATTAGAACTCTCCAAAATTAGGGTCATGATTTCAGAACAGGAATGCAGTCTCCCGCAGCTGACATCGATGTCCTCCGAAACTGCATCGTATATAAAATTCCTCCTTTATAATTAATTCTATGAGTTTGATATTCCTATCTTGAATAGTTAAACTCATATTAATGCAGGAATTTTTATCATTACAATGCGCGTTGTCATATCTCTTCTATATGTCATATTTTAATGGTTTCTATATTTGATTCTAGTCTTTTTTCACTGCCCAGTCAAAACGAAGATGCTAAAGTAAAGAAATGTGGGAAAAACAGAAATGCATGTGGATATTAAACCAAAAATTCATATTATTGTTCAACTAGAAAACTTTCTGTCGGGAAGTTGAATATAATGCTCAGAAAGTTCACAGATGTTCTTCTCTTCGTGTTAAACATATATATCATGTTTTTTTTCGTTACAAATTTTGTTGCAGCTATACTTGAGCATACAGGAGACTGGGATAAAATATTAGAAAAGCAGATGCTATATTACGACTATGTCCGGTTTTATGTTTCAATTCACTTAGTTCTCACTTTCTCCGCAAGGAAATGCGTGCGAATTCTCCTCTTTTTCCGTCCGTTTCGCTCGCTGGGGAGTAGAATATAAGATCTCTCTAATCCCTTGCAGTAGCAGCACTCACTGCACGCGCAAATGGCGTCATAACTAGAATGTTTGGAAGAAGGAAACTTCCAGAAGATTCTGGTCATTTGTCCATAGCGCTTGTGTTGTTTATGCTGGGCGAGAGCGCTACCGCGTCTCCTTATCCATATTTGTCTCTCCAACTGGCCGGTGCCGACTTTGAGGCAGTATTTTTAACACTTAAATGATTTCAGTCAAATTATATAATATAAAATATAATAACAGCCCGGCTTAAAGCAATATGTGTGTATAAAAATATATAAAAAGTGTATATTACAGTCATATTAAAGTTTATATTATGTATAATAATGTTATGTGAATATATTACGTAACTTAATAATGTAGCAGCTGTGAGAATAATAGGTTAAAACTTACTAATAATGAGGTAACAATGAAGTAACCTTGAGGCAATAATGAATTAGAAAGTTTAATAATGCTACTAGTAATTCTTGGAGCAAAAATAATGTAATTTTGAGACAGTTTATATATAGCCAATCAACAACCAGAAAAAAGCTTAAGTTAAATAAAAGATTCCTATTAGAATAGGATTAGCCAATCAGAAACTGAAATGGAACAAAATTTACAAATTCAGAAGTCAGTTGCTTGCAGACAGCGTTCCTAACCGTACGCGAGACGCGTCTTCGAGTAGTTTAATACGTATTCAGTGTGAGACGAAAATAGTTTACGTGTTTAAAAAGTGCAAGTAATTAATAAATAATCTCACAGCTCTCTATATCAGTGAAGTGTTATTTAAATCGTGTCAAGGATTAATAAAAGGAGTGAAATAAAAATTATAAGCTGTGTAAGCCTACATTCTTCAGTCGCATCACCTCCCTGCTAAGACATTCACGTCTCTAAAAATAAATACTGACGCAGCCGAGGCAAACATAAATACATAATATTTAAAGAAACAGTAAAAATTACAAACTTAATTTATTTTAAAACATTTGGGGCGAAGGCTACCCGGAACATTTTTACTATATGTGCGGTTGCTACTACTTCAAGTTCGGCTCCCCAACAGTTGAACTACAATACAACAAACCATCTTACTTCAATATACTATTTAGGCACAATTGAGGATATATATTTTATTCTCAATATACTATTCGGACTGCCTTATACGACATTTCACGCATACATTCTACAATTAAGGATGGGTTGGTTTTTGAAAATCGTAAATGTTTTTTTCATACACAAAGGGAAAGTGTCAAGACCTTTGTCCAGATTTTTCAAATAGTATAAATTTGTCCATAAGGGGTCGCAAATATGCGTAGGGGTAGTTTTTTGAAGTTGTAAAGTATTCTGCAGTTTTCAAGTTTATAATTTTGTGTCGTATTAGATAGTTTTGTTTACAAGGAAGTGAAAATAATGGTTAAAGTATTTTTAAAGTGTCAGGGTCTATGGGATTGAAAATAAGATTTGGGTAGTTTACGGAAGTTTATGAGGTACTTATGATTTTTGCCAGGTCCTGTAGTATAATACAACACATCAACCAGATGGGTTAAACAGTGCAGATTTCTAATATGAGTAAAGTAATTATAATAAAAGTAATATGAGGTTGAAAATATAGTAGATGTAGTTTTAGAGAGTTGTAAGTTAGCATGTAATTCTCATTGGGTACGATAAGTATGTGTACACAGTTTTGTGTGGTTGGACATTAGAATGTGGATTTGTGTGCTAGGAGTTGAAAATGGGGATTAAAAATAAGGGTACCGAAAGTTTTTGAAAGTTGTAGGTTATCTAATGGTATCCGACTCATGCGTACCAAGTTTTATTAAAGTCATATCAAACTTATTCTGTAACAATGAATACATTCTGTATTCTGTTCAAACTCTAATCGAAATTCAGCGGAATCACAGAAACTAATAAGCTATAACTCAATTTTAAATTATTTTCAACCTCCTCATTTACCCCTTTCGACTGGAAGTCATTAGAAATCTACAATGTTTGCGATAAAGTGCCAAAATCTCCTCTGATATTCGTATTTAACAAAACCGGATTGAAACAGGATGACATCAAAATGAAACCCAATCTTTCCAGTTTTAAAATTTTCGAAAATACCGTTTATCCGTCTGAGAGATTATGTGTTTCAACGGAGAAGATATTATAAACATCGTTTGAGCGTTTTTTGAGATTGTTATCTGAACGTATATAAACCCATAAACTCTACACTGACATCATGTCTCTTTTAAACAATAGTGTAATTTTTAATTTCAACCGCTTTTCAGAAAATAAAACATAACGAACACTTTATTTGTTAAGTGTAATGCGAAAACCTTCAAGCTGCATCCTTGAACAATGTTTGGTAATCCCCCGACTTTTAGGTTTTCAGTTAGCTCTTTCCTCTCGCTCCCTTTCTCCCACACTGCCTGTCTTTCTATCACACATACAAGTAAACACATATAAGAATTTCTAAAAGAACCTTTAGGATACAATGTGTCAGAGAATATGTCGAATTTTTTAATTGAAATACAGTACTTCTACCTATCATAGGTAAGGGCAGAGAAAGTTAAAAAAAAATAAAAATATATAAATAAATAAAATAAAATAATAATAATAATAATAATAATAATAATAAAATTATATATTTAAATTTCTTGTTTAACATTTGCTATGCTAAACTGTATTACATATTTAGAGATATATAAGACATAAAAGTTTAAAAGTTGAAGTTTCTTACAGCCATATTTTGTTTTTCAGTAAAGATTTATACATGAAAATGTGTTATTACGTATATGAAGATTGAAAGGATTAATACGAATTCTTAATTTGCGCATGCATAAAATTTTGAATCTTACAGCGGAGTTTAATTATATTCTTAGTTTTAGGGTACATGGATTTAATTTTTATTTTCTATACTGTTTACCTAGTAGTAAGCAGAGGAAGTATTGCATTATACTCAAACATTCAATACCGAGATTTCACCAAAAATATACGTTTTGTGATTCCCCTGTTATAAAAAAGAGATTTTTAGAAAAAGGTGTGTGTATAGCTCAAAAACCAAAATTCGGTTAAACATGTGCTGTTCAAAGACATACACAGACATACACAAAGACACAGACCTTTTTATAAAAATGTTTTTTTTATTTACGCGACCTCAACGCATGTATTTTCGGTAAAATCTCGGTATCAGATTTTTGGGTGGAATGCGATACCTTCTCTTCCTACTATGCACGTGGTAGAGAAAGTATAAAAGAAGATATTGGTAAAGTACACAATTCATGTCAAATAAATCTTTGTGGCGTTAAGCATTTCCAGGATATCTTTTGTTATTAGATTGAGTTTTCAAATACTTATAGATTTTTTTTTTCAAGCAGCAAGTCGCTATTAGTTTTTTCTCGTAGTCATGTAAATATTGGAATTTCAAGGCCATCACACAGCAGATGATATTTAGAAATCTTGACTGTGGCTTTACGGCTGTATCCTACAACGAAATCTGTAAATGTGTATTGCAAGTTTATCTGGATTAACTTGAAATAGATGGATCAATAAGCTTTTGTAAGAATAGATTGTAGATTACTGACATAAAACAGTAAAACTCAGTCTTCATCGTTGAAATTAAATAAAATATTGGCAAAGAAATGCAGATGTAAGCAAGAAAATGAATACTTTCTGTATAACCGTTTTTATCGAAAGATTTTTAAAAAACAGTTTGCTCAAAAGTTTGGGAACATTAGAAAGCGTAACGTCCCGAGGCTGTCCGGACATAAGTGGATAAGAGGCGCATAACTTTCTCTGAGATGAGGCGCATACTGGTATCTTTAGCCTGGGGAACAGGAATAAAACGGTTCATTGGAATGAGGGAAATGAATGCAGTTTTTGCCCTTAAAATGGCAGCCTTCACTTTAAAGATTTATGGCCTTTAAGAATTTGATCCGTTAGCCATTATACAGCTCTTGCTGAAGGAGATTTATAACCTTGGGAAATCAGGAGAAACTGTTGCCGATATAATACTGAGACATTATTAAGTTTGCTCGTTTAAGAGACTTTAGCAAATAAATCTCGGTTTAAACGGCCATCTGGAGTGGCGCCTGACCGCGGGTAAATGATAGAGAAGTACTCCTACTTGACGCCACTCTCCAGTTGGTGAGCGCCATGCTGGCCAATAACGGTAACAGATATCAAATAATCAAAACAAATTAAACCATCCAGGGCATACAAAACTGAGAAGTTCCTTTTCAAACGGAAATCAAACACAAAGAATGTGATGTTTAACACTCACACGATTTTCTCTAACCATTGCAAAGTCACATGCATTCCTTATGTGGCTGGAACGGATCTATAAGGTAGGGGTGGCCAACCCACTTTGAGTCTTAGCCAGTAAATTGATAGAAATTTTTGAAGGGCATTCTAAATAAATTTATTTTAATAGCTATTTTGAATCTGAACTAAATTACTAAATTATTCAGGCAAGTATAGCTACAGGCCGATGTATAAAACATGGTGTTTTAAAAGTCATTGTGTTTTTCTTATTATTCACCTTTTACTTTGAAAGAAAACCATATAAATTTACGCAGTTTTTAATATTATTATAAAATTCAATTACAATACAAATAGGTACTCTTTATTACAATATGTAATAAGAACATTCCGATGAATTTTGAAGACCTGTAATCTTAATGTGGTCTTTGTGCTTGTTTTTCACTTACCAATTTTTCAATATGAGGTTTAAGTTTGTATGTGAACAGAACAAGTATACTACGAGGGAAGTCTCAGAAGTACCCGACTTGATGTATATAGCGGTTGTTGTTTCAAACAAATGAAAGTACCGCCCTTATAAAGCTTAAGTTTGAAGTCAGGCGATGCTACGATCATTAGTAATTGTTTGGCAGCCATTAATAGTGAACTCTCTCAGTGAATTTGTAAACATGGACAAAACTGGCAATCGTTATGTGATAAAATACTTTCATTTGAAAGGTGTTAGTCCAACTAATAATAAAGCTGAGCTAGATTCTACTTTGGAGGCGTCTGCTCCTTCGTTTGTAACAGTAAAATATTGAGTGGTAGAGTTTAAGCGAGGCCGTATGAGCTGCCAAGACGAACATCGCAGTGGTCGACCAAATGAGGTGACCACGCCAGAAATTGTGAAGAAAATCCACAAAATGGTATTGGATGACAGTAGACTGAAAGTGCGCGAGCTAGCAGACATCGTAGGCATTTCAAAAAGTGCTGTACATCGCATACTGACTGAAAATTTAAACATGAGAAAGTTGTGCGTAAGATGGGTGCCGCGTTTACTCACAATGGAACAAAAACAGCGTCGGGAGGATGTTTCAGTCGAGCGTTTGGCGATGTTTCGTTGCAATAAAACCGAGTTTTTGCGTCGATTCATGGTTATGAAGCATGGGTCCATCACTTCACACCTGAGACAAGGAACAGTCAAAACAGTGCATTGAAAGGGGAGAATCGGCTCCAAAGACGGCGAAGACAGCTCCATCTGCAGGTAAGGTCATGGCATCATTTTTTGGGATGCACGTGGGATAATTTTCATTGATTACCTTCAAAAAGGAAAAGCAATCGATATCGAGTATTATGCAAACTTTTTGCAGCGCTTGAATGATAAAATCAAGCAAAACCGGCGGCATTTAGCGAAAAAGAAAGTTCTGTTTCATCAGGAGAATTTACCAGTTCACGCAATCTATTATCGCCATGGCCAAAATCAATGAGTTAAAGTTCTTCCTCTACTTCCTCATGCACTCTTTTCGCCAGACTTAGACCCCCTGATTATTTTTATTTCCAAAGTTGAAGAAATGGCTTGGTGGTAAAATATTTGCTAACAATGAGGAGGCGGAGGTTGCAGTTGATGGCTATTTTGCAGAATTCAACGCTTCTCACTATAAACAGAGTATCGAAGCTATTGAACATCGCTGGGAAAAGTGTATCGAGCTGAAAAGAGACTATGTAGAGAAATAAATATTTTTTCCCAAAATGTTTGTGTTTTCTTGGTTAGGTCGGGTACTTTTGGGACAGCTCTCGTACCAAGATGCGCATCTGTAATAATTGAATTTTAATTATCCATAATGTAACGTAAGGGTGGCGACAACACCATCAGCGTCTTCGCCAGATGTCACGCAATGGATGGGGACGTAGCGCAGGGATAACATCGAGAGGGTTACAGGTTGTGGTAGCTAGAAGTGTAGTGAAAGGGTGATACTATTAGTAAATGTGTAATTCTGCTTCCAAGAGAAAATTTAATTTTTCTAATAATAAACTTAGCTACATTTCATAAAGGAGAGAGAGCTAGACAGCTTGTGGGTTTACTTGGTAGATAGAAGAAAACCGGCGTCCATCTTCGTCGTGCTAGGGTCCGACGTCGATGCTGCAAGTTAGCAGTAAGTAAATTTAAGGAGCTGACCAGCCCAGCGTCCTGCTAGACAAATCATCGGCCGATAGGCAGCCGTAAAAAAACATCTACAAGTTTAAATACCGGACAGAATGCTGATTAGTGCCTCGTTAATTACAGACGTAAGCGTATGTCAGCAGAAATTACAAAACTCACCCACGTGTCGGACAAGAGGCGATCTTTCCCCTAAACATCGTGCCACCAAACCTGTGCTTACTTCGGCATCCGGGAAATGACTTGCGAGAAATTTAAATTCAATTTCTTGGATTTGCTTAAACAAAGTTTGTCCCGAACATCTCGAACTTTATAAAATCATATTTATCACAGTGTTTTAAAATGAAACTATAAGCATCACAATAATAACATTCGTGGCAGAAAATGTGTCTCACAAATGTACCACACGAGTCTTAGAGGAAGATCATGAAGGAAATGTTTCCAAAACTCAGTCAGTGCAGTAGAAGTGAATGATCCACAATGCTGTTTAAATTTAGCACAAAGTCCTGAGTGATTTTGGATTTCTACTATCTCCATTTGCAAAGATGGAGAGTATTTATGAACTCAGATTCTGAAATGCAAAATGGATTTAAGAACAAGTCTATGTTACTCCTTTCGGATTCGAAAGAGGAGGTGTTTTTAATGCTAAATAGTTGCGCATTAAATTTTGAGTTATCGGCGGGACATTTAAAATGTCTCAACGGAGCATATAATTGGCCCACGGGCCAGAATTGGTCGCCTCTGATATAAGGCTTTAGTGGAGTCAAGAAATTCTATGGAATAGAGATCTGGAGTGAAGGCGAATGTTGGGCAGGTTACTGAAAATGTTTTGTAAATTGATTTTAACAAGTCCATACAACACTGCACGGGAGGTAGCTATGTTAGAATTAGGCAAAGTAAGTTTACAAGGGATGATTATGGGAAAAGTGCTGCATTATTGGTTTAAAATTTATCACTTTTCACGGAGACACACTTTGAAGGAATCCTTAAAAGTAAAAGAAAAATGCATTCAATCAAAGAATTGAAATTAGACACTAGCTTTTGGAAGATACAAATAGACAGAATTTATGGATAATATTGAAACGAAAATGGTTCTCTGAAATTTTATAAATATTTTGGAAGTAATAATGGGAAAGAGATATATATGGAGAGGTGTAATAATGATCAAACAGATGGTGTTGCATGGTTTAAACTGGGATTTTGGAGATTAAAGTAACTCTCAATGCGGAGTAAATAAAGAAATACAAATTAACGTACATTTTAACACATTTTCCTGAGTAATAAATTTAATCTGATGAAATCTAAGCAAGTAGTGAATATATTGAAACAGACAATGCTGCGAAAAAGTCATTTTAACACAAAAGTGCACTTATTCATTTTGGATTTTTCTGTAGTAATTTTTTGTCTATGGATTTCCCCTTAAATAACACTCACTGATCCGGAAGAGGAATAGAGATCATGCGCGAAAAATTAAAGACTAAATTTCATCCGTCATTCCAATATCTCACTGCTTTTCACTTTAATTCAAAATGGATCCAGCCACATTTTGAGAAAATAAAGACAAATTTAAATGCTTGTTTTTTTACCGGAGTTTTTTTTTTGAGAAAATTTGATCTCTCTGTCATTTCCTTCTCTCCCTCCTCTCTCTCTCTCTGTATCTTTCACACACTAACACACACAGAGAATATTTACCTAAAAATCACGTATTTTCCTTTTTACTTTCTTAATCGCTTACCTGTGGTAAAGTGAACTCCTATTGCATTCCAAGAAATAATATTCAGATTTCACGGAAAATAAACTTTTGAGGTCCTGTATGTGTGTGTACAACTAATGCCCTATACGTACCAAACCTTGGAATTTAAGCTCAGCATCCTCAAACGATTGGGTACCATGGTGTTCAGAAAAATCTCTCCATCCTAAACTACCCTTTACGTAGAAAGTGATTCGTTATTTTCTATTTTATCAAAAATGCCTCAAAGGATATTGATTAAAATATTAAAATGTTTAAGATATTTTCATGACAAAGCAGACTGAAAATCTTGAATTGAAATTCTGAATTTTCTTGGAATAGTTTATGAAATCGTCTTCTTTCGGAACATTTTTATAATTATAATACTTTAAATATAACTGGTAAAGAAAGAGATGGACAAAAACTTTCCACACAAGAATGTATAGCTCTTTAAATCACAATTTTATATGAAATAAATGTTGTAGGATTATCCATTTCTTAGATAGTCGTTAAATTGGTGTGAATTTTTAAAAACTTTAAACTTTGTAGATAAGTGTAAGTGTTGTTTTTCGTGGTCATTCAAAGAGAGAGATTTCAAGCCAGCACCTGGCGATCAGAAATTTAAAGATATAACAATCGCTTCAGCTTCCTGTATATCCTTGTACCTACAACGAAATGTGTAATGGAACTATTTATGCAAACATTTATCTGGATTAACATGAAGCAGATAGAAAAATAAGAGGGCTTTTATGCGGCAATCGCGAAAAATTTGTCTTCCGTGCTTAAAAATCATGCTATATTTATTCGGCTTTACCTTCCTGAGTGAATTTGCTCTCTTTGTCCCGCTCTTCTCCCCCTCTGTCGCTTTGATCTCTCCTCTCTCTCCTTACACATACACATAATAATTTCCTAAAAACGCCGATTTTCTTTATAATTCCTCTACAAGTTACCTACAGTAAACACAGGAGGTATTGTATTAAAACAAAAATAGAGCTTTCACCGGAAATATACATTTCGAGGGTCTTAAATTAAAACACAATGAATTATTCTAAGATCCGATTATGTGAATATCAGAAACCAAAAGCGAAATTTCGATAAATAACAAACTTGGTATTTAATATTAGTGTCTTCAAAAGCTTCTCCAAGAAATTCCCCCCTATAAAATAGATACATTTTCGACATTTTTGGTGTACTTAAATATGGCTCTAATGATTTTATTAACATACCATATTTTAACAAGCTTTATATTTATAACGCGTATCTTTAATTTTTTGCGAATAGTATATGTAGAAGACCTCTACCTTCAGAATGATTATACCCATATAACTGATAAAGCATAAGAGATAGACAAAATCTTACTGCACAAAAAATGTGGATCTTATAAAATAACACAAATGTCAACTAAATTTCTATTGTAGCATCAACTAATCTCCCAGATTATTTCTGTAAATGTTTATCTCGGTTAACTTTAAGTAAATAAAATAATCTTGTATAATCTTGTAAATGCAACGTCACATTCTTTATAAATTCAGTAACTTCAATTGCGCATTTCGATGAAATTTGGATGTGAAATTTTTGGACGCAATACAATATTTGCTCTACTTAAAATAACTAAGTGTTACAGAGTAAGTAAATTCAAGATACCAATTTTTAAAAGTACTTCTACAAGTATATTAGATTTTATTTATAGTGAGAAATTGGATTCGACAATGATATTGAAGATTAGAACTTATATAACGGTTCAATAAGTAAACTCTCTAAGTGTATCAATAATTAAATAGTTGCCTTTTAATTAATAACACTTGTAAACATTATAAGTGAACTGCTGATAAGTGTTCTTTCAGGCCAACCGCGTGAAATTTGTAAATTTGAATCACTCTTGAATAATTCAATGCCACGGTTGGAATAGGAACTATGGATCGTAGGTTTTATATGTCAATGAAGTAGCAGCTCATGATAGAGCACAGGCACAAATATCTGTATTTAGGGTACTAGTATTGAAATTTCAACGGTTTATTCAAGCTTCCAAAGTATGAGTGAAACCAACCATGAATAAATTGTTTAGGATAAGTTCATTGAAGAACTAATTTACATATTTCCACACTATTTTCTTATGATATTTAGTTAATGGACCGAATTGAGTAATTAAAAACTTAAAAAATGTTATGAGAAGGCTTTCGAAAATAAATCATATCCTTTTTTTTTCTTTGGAAGGGATCCCGTTTAAAATATATCCTAAATACCAATGATATACTTATTTGTTAACTTTTTGTTTTTTTAACTATCATTAATGTTTATAATGGGCTACTATTATAACATGTCATAATCTGGCATAGAGTAATTAAAATATTAAATAGGCTCCTCTCTAAATGAGAAGGAATAAAACTGATACACGCACACACATTCTCTTTATAATGTGTGTACAGATATAATATATTAAAGACACAAATTGAATTTCTTGTGAGATACATGTGAAACCTCTCTTATACCGCCTTCATTTTGTTTAATTTCATATAACTAGGAAACCATTGGTAAAAATCTTTTACATGAAATATGTAAAGCTTACTGAAATACCATTTTGTGTCAACTGTTTTCATAGCGTAAGTGTTTTGGAAATATTCCATGTTATGTGTTCAAATTTTCTCAGGTGTAAGGGATCATCTGAAGCACGTGTTTTGTAATTTTGTAATTTTTTTCATAATAAGAGGAAATTGTCCTAAGGTTAAACATTTGAATGCTAAGTTGATAACCCATAAGCAAATACATTTCACGATTAACATAAGGTAGGTAAAAAAACTCTCTTTGAATGAATACTACAATTATTAGAGGATATATATAAAATCTTGCAAACTGGGTAGAGAAAGCCTGTGAATGTACCGGATAATATGGTTACCGTTATTAATATCTTATAAACGGATTTTGTGAATTATTTAATGTATTTATGACCTTATGTACCATATATTTAGTAGTATTGCATTGCACCCAATATTCTGATAACGAGATTATATGGTAATAGCATGTTTTGAGGCCCTCTGAACCCAGAAAAGCATACAAGGGTGCGCACACGCGTGCCTGTTTGTCTGTGAGCAGTCACGTGAGTGTAACACATAAGATTTTTGTTATAATTTTATTCATGAAATAGTCAAAACACATAGCAGTCCGTTTCAGATATCTTCAGAATAAATACTGGAGTTCTCGTTAAAGGCATTGTTGCAGATAAACAAAATGATACAAAGAAAGATTCCGTGGGAGTGAGTTACCAGAGAAACCGGTACAAATTATTGTCTTTCATTCGGGATATTTTTTGCCTGAGGCACTCAGTAAATGGGTATCAGACTAAACATATCGTATTAAGTAGCCCTACTTTTGGTTACACACCTCATTGCACCTTCCCACATTCACTCTCAAGACCTGAGATCATGGGTCAGGAAGGGTTGATTAACCGAGAAAGGCGCAGAGACCTTGCCGTGGCCTTCATGCAGGGTATTTGGAACACCACGAGACTAATGAAGAAGAAGCCAAAGAACAGGCAAGCTTTAATTTACCACAAGAGAGAGAATGTGAAAGAATATTGTTTCAGAAGTACAGCAGGCTAGAGAGGACTCAAAAGTGCAGGAGGTACAGGTGATCCAACTGGTTTTTAAAAATGACAACTGCTGCTTAACCTCCCACGTTGATCTTTTGTCTTTATACCCAGTGCACGTTATTTCCCGTTATCGTTGCACTCCACCTCACTTTGTCCAATAGTTGTAGATGTGCTTCCCACTGCAGAGTACCCATAAGCATCGCCTTGTGTGTCCTTCCTTCTGTTCGTCTGTAGCCAGAACGAAACACTGCATTACATAGCTGAAGTTGTATAAGAGGGTGAAGGTAAAAAATCGATTGGTTTCATATTCCTTTTAAGGAAACTTTTCCAAATAGTTTTAAAGAACCTCTATAACGGATTTAGTTCGCATATCTATAAGAGAAAGTTAGTTTTCATGATCCTATGCACCTAATGTTCGTACAGAATACTATATATTTAGAAATAAAAATTATAATAAAGCAGCACCTTTAAGTACTGAAACCCTAAATACAAAATTATACTACATATAAGGGAAAAAATCTGATGTGTTACACTCACATGACTTTCTCTACTTTTGTACAATCTATTTTTACAAACGTTTATTCTCCGTATGCTTCATGTTAATCGAGATATCGAGATGTTAATCTTATTGCTAATTTTCTTGTAGATGCAAGGGGTATTCGTATGCTTTAAGCGAAAGTCAAATATTTAAGAGCTGGTTGCTATGTGGAGCATTCCATTTTCTTTGCTTTACCAGTACAAAAAAAAAGAATAACGAATTCCCATTTGAGAAAAAGTATAAGTATTGGAAAATTTAAGGGAATAACAAGCAATATCTCGAAAATGGTTCACTCAACAAAACAATGTATATGACATAAATTGTGTATTTTAACGCGATCTACATTTTTTGTGAAGTAAAATTTTGTCTATCTCTTACGGTTTACCAGTTATGCAAAAGTCGTTCACAATGAAGAGTACTTTTGGAGACATTCCCAGAAAATTCAAGATATACATTTTATTTGTCATGAAAGTATCTTAAATATATGATGTTTTAATCAAAATCGTTAGAGCCATTTTTGAGAAGATTAAAATTTTCGAAAAATGTTCCATATAAAGGGTAATCTGGGTTGGGGGATTTTCTTGAAAACTTCGTGTCGCATCGCTGGAAGATATTGAACCCAAATACCAAGTTTGGTGTTTATCCGACTGTTCGTTTCTTAGTTATGCTGTTCACAGACAGACACACACACACACACACACACACACACACACACACACACACACAGACACACAGGCATACACACGGACATGTTTCCAAAAATACTTCTTTTTGGTTTCAGGAGGCCTCAAAACATGTATTTCCGGTGAAATCTCGGTATCGAATTTTTGAGTGGATTGCACTACTTCCCCTACTTAGAGAAAGTAAAAATTCCTTAGATATCTCCATCCAACTTAAAGGAAAGTGTACTGAAAATTTAAATTGGGGATGATTTTAAAATTGTCGATAAATGCTATTCAGTCTTATACATAACGTTTCAACACTGTATATGCAGATGGATTTCTGCACAACTGCCCTTACTTTTGTATCGATTTGTAGAATGAGAATACAGTTTTTGTTTTCGGTCATTTAAAGACACAAGCATTGGTTTTAAATGGACCTGCTCAGGTGTGTGCAAATGTTGGGGGGCAGGAATAAACGGAAAAATAAGAATCTTTGATAATTAATTCTTAAATGTAGAATCAGACAAAACCACTCAATAGTCTAGCCGGAATTTGAACCGAGGATCTCGACTTATCGTGCCGCTGCTCTAACCAACTAATTACGATTGATTGATTTAATAGTTGGTTAACTATTAACGCCGAGACTTAGAGTACTTGTGAGATCGTAAGTCCGCATTGGGGTATGTTAACACAAAGTGAGCTTGAGAACGCCTTCTGGTTTACCACCCCCGAAAAAAAAGAACGAATGAGTTGGGGATTTTGGTGTCGTACCGGCATGTTGCTATGGTTACACCACCTGCCATCCGGGGAGTTTCAATCTGTAAACGGTAGGGACCCTGCCCTCTGCCCTCTCGTGCCTCCTGGTCCGGCCGCCCTTTGTCTTCTCTCACCTCACACCTCCCGTCAGGGGCTTCAGGCACAAAAGATCTTTACGTCGAGGTGCTAAGTCCCCTCCGAAGTTGGTCCTAGTCATAGTCCTACACACACTTGTCCATCATCTTTTGTTTATAATGGCAACTCCTGAACTGGGAAAGCTGAAACATAAACAAATATTTCAATTAATACTATTATTGTTAATTAAATACTATCTGTATACTTATTTGATTCTGGCAATTGAGAAGTTCATAAAAATCACTGAATGTGTCTGTCTCAAATACTAAAACTGCTTTTTGGATGAAGAGTGCTTTAAAACGTGTATTTTCATGGAAATCTTGATCTCGAATTAAAAGCTAGATTGTAATACTTACTCCAGGAACCTAAATAAGCCGTAGATAATTAATGGGAGAAGACGAAATGAGGCATATCCTAATAAACGACATGCATGTCGAAAGCTCAGCGCTGACTGCAGAACGGATTTCATACGTCCCTAAATTTCATTCAATAACCGCAGCTACTGCGCGCACTGAGGGAAAGAAAGAGAATCAGATTCTTCCGTCATCGATTCCATTTTGAAAACCACCGCCGACGAAGCCAGTGCAGCTTCTGGAATTTATATTTCTAATTCTTCCTTCTCCCCTTTCCCTCCCGGCTTCCAGAAGTGGACGCAGCACGAAATGAAACCATGTAGAAAATGTAGTTGTCAATCCAATAATAAATTACGCTTCAGTGGAAAAGTTTACAATTTCAAACCTCCTCCCTCTCGGAAATCGATGTGGAATTTGATACCCCGAGGTGAACGGTACGTCTGCAGAATGGTCATCTTTCTTGGGAACAAGATAGGCGCATTGGATAAAGTAAATATCAGCACAGCTCTGCATCTGTAGGTAACAGCATATGCAAAGCTCTGAAATTAATCGCATATTTTTTTATCTATACTAATACAGTTTAACCTCACTTATACTTTATTCGCCTCTACGTTTAATAGATATACGTTAAATCTTTTATACCGAACCTTGCCCATTAATATTTAGCTCAGTTATACGTCACATTTTTCCGGTCCCCATGTACGAAATTTAACCCTTTACTTATTCATTTTATACGTTATATTTAGGCTAAGTTAATATATTTGTGACACAGCGGCTATGGCCCAAGGTTATCGGGAGATTGGCTCCGAGCGGTCCGAGTAAACAACAATAAAGACGCTTGCCAGCGTACACACTTGGCGCGCTACCGAGAGATAACCTTTCTGGAAGCTTTATCTCCCCCCTCTTCTATAACGTGTGTCGAAATAGTTCTAGAACGTTCGAGAATCTCCTATGGAGAATTCCACTGACTACATAAGCGAGCGCTCTCGCGCAATGGAGTCAGTTGTAAGTTGAAGACAGTGCGTGTTGAGTTGCGAGTAGAGTTCAATCAATGAATGAGCGACTATGCTTCTGGTGCGATATCAAGAGCGATTCTCCGGACGAGTTGGTGACGTGCAGCAATTACTATCGCGGAGCAACGGTTATGGAGGACTGGTGTTCGGCTTTCGAGTGAAACGAAATGTCCAGTGTGAAGAGACTGCATCACGAAGGAAGTGAAGCAACGGTGAATTGAACTAGTTCACCTTAGTGAAGTGACGGTTGAAGTGAACTCCCGGTGAAGGTGAACTACATAAAACGAAACAGTGACAATGAGAACTGAGTGATATTTGAGAAACTGGACGAAGTCACAATATATTATGCATAGTTTCTGTATATTGCATACTTGCTGTCACAGCACAAAACAATAGTTTATTAATGGACGCTCTTTAACTACTGTTTTCCTTAGCGTCCCATGCTATGTTGGGCGTGAAAGACCGGAATTTTGCTCAGAAGTCATCTTATTAGGTTTGAGGTTCTCTTACGTACCGTAATTCTAGGACACGGGGCCACCGGCTTTACTGCCCTTCCCAATAAAGCCATGCTAAGAATTTTTACGCCCAAAAAATCCATCGCCCTCCGTCGGGTTTTAACCCGCGACCTTGGGAACTAGAGTTTAGCATGGTACCCCTAGACCGTGGAAGATGACATGTTGGGTGAGGCATCAATATTTTCGGAACACATTATTGCTACGCATGGATTAAACTATGGTCGCTCAAGGCCATTTTTCTCCAAGCTGTATCGGGGAAACACACACACCACTTTGTTCTTACTACATATGGCACCATAGGCGGTGGATACTGATAATACATTAAATAAAACAGTAATTGGGAAAGGAAATTTGACAGATATGAGGACTGAAAAAATTTACAAAAAACCTGTCTGGGAGATCAGTCCTTGCGGGATTTGAACTACAGACCTCATGTTCAAAAGACAATGCTTTAACGCCCTCTACTACCTATGTCAGTACATGTGTATACATAAAGTAATATAAACTTTATTATATTATGTAATATACAACTTCTAATTTTAATTTGTAAATTACTTGAAGTGATTTGCAAGATTTACTAGAATGAAGAGGTGAGAATCATAACAACATATCGTCAAAGAGTACTATGATTTTTTTTAAGAAGCGTGCAGTAGAAAATAGTGTTGTTGTTACTATGGAGAACTTCCCTAAAAAAAAGACATAAACTACGGGTGCTTCATTCCATGCATCAGGGTATACACAGTCAGGAAAGCAAAATAATCGGATTCTGTTATATTTGTATGGAATACTAATTTTGGTTTTCTATGCTACGTATAGTAAGTAGGGGAAGTATTGTATTCCACCCAAAAATTCAATGCCGAGATTTCACAGGAAATACATGATTTGAGGACCACTGAATCCAAAAGAAGTTTTAGAAAAGGGTCTGTATGTGTGTGTGTGTGTCTGTCTGTGAACAGCATAATTCAAAATTGAAAAGTCGGAACAACACCAAAATTGGTATTTAAGTTCAGTAGCTCCCAAAGATGCGAAACAAAGATTTTCAAGAAAATCCCACATCGCAGACTACCCTTTACATGGAAGATATGTAATTTTTATTTTATAAAAAATGCTCTAACGATTTTGTTTAAAATATCACATATTAAAATATTTATATACATGACAAATAAAATGTATATCTCAATTTTCTGGTAATAGCCTGTGAAGTTCAGTTGGAAGGAATTTTGTATAATCTTGTACAACTGAATACGTTAAGCGACAGACGAAAACGTACTACACAAAATATGAAGATCTCTTTAATACACGCAATTTATTTAAAATAAGTTTTTGAGTATAAGCCATTTCTAAGATATTTATTATTATAGGCTTGAATTGTTCATTTCTTGGTAATTCTCTTAAAAGTCCTTTCAACATTCAGTTGTTTCTCGCGATTGCATGGAAACAGTATGGAATGTTAAGGCCAGGGTATAGCATCCAGTTCTTAAACATTTGGCTATCCATGTTCTCCTAGTAATCTATAAAAAGTGTGTAATTTAGCTATTTCTACAAATTTTATTTGGATTAAAATGTAGAAGATAGAGAAAAATAAGCTTGATTAAGAATAACTTGTATATCCACTAATAATCGATAGAAGGTAGAGAAAGTCATGTGAATGTACCACATCAGATGTTTTAATTAGTACCTACATTGTTCAAATATTGCAGATATGTGTGGGATTTAGCATTAAAATTTTAAGTAACGTTTCACTTCCGAGTTGGTTTCAATTTTCGAATACACAACATCAGACATAGGAATTTATAATCAGGACGGAAGGAAATAATGTTGAACCGTCACTGGACTATAAGCAAGAGTTCACAGATAACAAACCATCCTCCAACCTTCGTACAGTCTTTGGCATTTTCAGATTATTTTTAACTGCCTGTCAATGCTCCTTAGCCTCTGTTGTTTTGCAGTCTTTGGTTTGAGTGTAGATAAATTAAGGCAACTGCTTAGGAATTTCTATGCCTGCTCATCACGCATTTATTAAGTTGCTATATCGTGCACAGAATATGGAATTTCAAAGCCTAATTATCGCTTCAGCCTCTAGATACCTCGTGCTTTCAATGAAAAGTGCAAAACATTATCTCGATTAAGATAAAGTAGATAGAAAAAAATCTCATGTATTACATTCGTATAATATTCTTTATCCCTATCCTTTATTAGTGGGTATACAAATTATTCTTATGTTTTATCTTTTTCATTTCTGCTGTATCTACTTCTGCAGAAATAGCTACGCTACACATCACATTACAATACTAAGTGACAGCAACAGTCAGATGTTTAAGAACTGGGCACTATACGCGGGCCTTAAAATTCCATACTGTTTCCATGCAAACCGAGAAACAACTGAATGTTGATAGGACTTTAAAAGAATGACCAAGCAATAAACAATTGGAACCATTAATAACGGATATCTCGGAAACGGTTTATTGCACAAAAATTATTTTAAATAAACTGTGTATTTTAAAGAGGTCTACATTTTTTGTGTGGTACGTTTTCGCCCATGGCTTAATCAGTTATGTAAAATTATAAAAAATTCGAAAGAAGAGGACTTCTAGGCTATTTTCTGAAAATTCAACATATAAATTTTTATTTATCATGTAAATACCCTTAATGTATGGCATTTTAATCAAAATCGTCAGAGCCATATTTTAGAAAATTAAAATTTTCGAAAAATGTTTTATGTAATGTGTAATTGGGATGGGAGATTTTCTTGAAAATCTTCATGTCGCATCCTTGGGAGATGCTGAATTTAAATACCAAGTTTGGTAGTTATTCGACTTTTTGTTTTTGAGCTATGCTGTTCATAGTCACACAGACAAACAGACGCACACAGGGACCTTTTTCTAAAATGGTCTTTTTTTTCAAAACTCTTTATTTAGGGTCGTTTTTACCTTCCTAGGTTTTATCACGAGCATGTACAGTTGTTTACATTATTGGATTACAGTATAATACTTACACATTAGGTATACATGCAGGTTACAATTTGATTAAATGTATTGATATATATTAATTAATTTAAGAACATTAATTATTTTCAGGATGAAAGTTGCATCATTGAGTGCTGCAGAAATATTTCTGGGTATACCAACCTGACTACGTTGATTTTCCAATTTTGGACATGTTAGTATAATATGTACTACTGTTAATGCTGTTTTACATGTTTCACAAATTGGTGGAGAGATTCTATTTAAAAAATAAGAGTGTGTCAGTTTGGTATGCCCAATTCGTAGTCGGGATATTACAATTTGGTTTCGCCGCTGTAAAATGGTCTTGTTTATTCAGTGGCCTCATAAAAGGTACTTCCGGTGAAATCTCGATATCGATTTTTTGAGTGGGATGCAATACTTTCTCTACCTGCTAAGTATGCGGTAGAGAAAGTAAAAACCCTCTTAAAATAATTGATATAAAGTTGTCGATAGTAAGAACAGAAGGTGGTATGAATGTAACGCATCCAATTTGTAAGTTAAGGCGAAGTAACAGCTTAGTACTGCGGCCAAATTGTTCGCCTATTGAGCCTCTATGACTCCCAAGAGGAAGGAATGGGATGAGAAATTACCAAGAGCGGTGAGTTCTTTGGTAGCAGACACAACAAAAAGGGATCTCTAACGTTGCCAGATGGTGTAGACCGGCTAAGCAACCTTTCTATTCCTTCATCTCCGATTTTCTTGGAGAGGTTCGGATAGAAGTTTCCGATACCAAACAAGTGACTTGTCTTTTCCTGAAGACATCCTCTGCCCACTGTGCCTGGCTGAGAGCTGAAATGAGAGGTTATGAAGGTTAGGAAAATTTGTGATCTATCCATCGCCTAGCGACTAAGGAAAACTAAAAACAAAACAAAACAAAAAAAGTAACAACAACAACAACATAGTTCGAATTGTAGGTCACCTCGGCCTTTGAATATGGGACATCCTGATTTTGTAATATACTTTTTACTTTCTCTACTACGTATAGTACGTAGGGGAAGTATTGTATTCCACCCAAAAATTCGATACCGCAATTTCACCGGAAATATATGTTTTGAGACCCCCTGAATCCAAAAAAAAGCATTTTTGGAAACATGTCCATGTGTGTCTGTGAACAGCATAAAACGAACAGTCGGATAAACACCAAATTGGCATTTAGTTTCAGTATCTTCCTGAGATGCGACACGAAGGTTTTCAAGAAAATCTCCCACCCCAGATTACCGTTTACATGGAACATTTTTCTAAAATTTTAATTTTCTCAAAAATGGCTCTAACGATTTTGATTAAAATATATGTTTAAAATTTTTTCCTGAGAAATGAAACGTATATCTCGAATTTTCTGGGAATGTCTCCAAAAGTATTCTTCATTGTGAACGACTTTTGCATAACTGGTAAACCATAAGAGATAGACAAAATTTTACTGCACAGAAAATGTAGATCGCGTTAAAATACACAACTTATGTCATATACATTTTTTTTGTTGAGTGAACCATTTTCGATATATTGCTTGTTATTTCCTTAAATTTTGCAATACTTATACTTTTTCTCAAATTCGTTATTCATTAATTTTTGTCCTGGTAATGCAAAGAGAATGGAATACTCCACATAGCAACAAGCTCTTAAAATATTTGACTATCGCTTAAAGACTAGCAATCCCCCTTGCATCTACAAGAAAATTTGCAATAAGATTAACATCTCAATATCTCGATTAACATGAAGCATATGGAGAATAAGCGTTTGTGAAAATAACTTGTACAAGAGTAGAGAAAGTCATGTGTGTGTAACACATCAGATTTTTTATGCCCTGGACATGCCAAGAGAATGGAATGCTCCACATAGCAACCAGCTCTTTAAAGATTTGAATATCGCTTAAAGCCTACCATATTCTCCTTGCACCTAAAAGAAAATTAACAATAAGATTAACATCTGGATTAACATGAAGCATATGGAGAATAAGCGTTTGTAAAAATAGGTTGTACAAGAGTAGAGAAAGTCATGTGAGTGTAACGCATCAGATATTTTTAGTTATTTAGCCGATTTGTTTAGAGAATAAAATAATACTATCCTTACCTTCCTTTAACGCTGGACAAAATAATACGCAATATGATTAAAGGTAAATATCCAGGAGAAATGAAACATAAATAAAATGTAAAAGATATATTAAAATATTGTCTGAACCTCTTTAGCAGGCTGTAGTCTCAAGTAACATATCTACCTAACCCGGATCGAAAAGAAGATGGGTGAACTGACTCTTTATATTCACACTATCTTCTCTACCTATTGACGTTTATTTTGTTGCATATATTTTACAAACTACGTTTACATACGTTTATTTCTCTATCTACTTCATGTTAATCGGTAGATATCCGTTTGCAGAAATTATACTGTTACACATTTTGTTGTTGCTACCAGATGGATACAGGACGCTGAAGCGATAGTCAAATCTTTAAATGGAAGTTCAAAAAATGCACAGATCTTATGAACATTCAAACAAACAATAGGGAATATCTACAAAACGGTTAATGCAATAAAAATTAAGATAAATTGCATGTTTCAACGAGATCTACATTTTTGTGAAATAAGTTTTTGTCTCTGTGTTGTGGTTTACCGGATACATAAATGCGTATAAAGCTATTTTAGAATGAAGAAGAACTTCACAAATTGTTTGCGGAAAATTCAATATACTTATATGTACACTTTATTATGCAAACCTGTGGTAATTTATCTAAAGTGTTAGAGCTATTTCTAAGAAAATAAGAAATAATCAAAGATGTTTCATGTAAACTATAGCTTGGGGTGGGGGATTTTCTGGAAATCTTCATTTCTGATCCTTGAAAAATACTCAACTTAAATACCAACTTTAGCATTCATCTGAAATTT
Source organism: Deroplatys truncata (assembly GCA_030765065.1). NCBI lineage: Eukaryota > Metazoa > Arthropoda > Insecta > Mantodea > Mantidae > Deroplatys > Deroplatys truncata. Next base: position 102,131,094 of record CM060980.1, read on the forward strand.
AATTTTTGAGTTAGGCTGTCACAAACAGAAATACGAACCTTTTTGTGGAAATATGTTTTGTTTTTGTTTTTTATTTCCTCCTGCCCAGAAGAACTCAGAACGTGTGTTTCCTGTGAAATATCGATATCAAATTTTTGGGTGGAACCCAATACTTCCCTGGTTGTTAGCAAATTCTCTTCCAAATCCGGGTTTCCCGGGACCCATTCCCGGCTGGAGGATGGGAATTTCCTCTTAGCTATGATAATTCTGCATCCTCCCTGTCTGGAAGTATGAGTGAGAGAGTAAATGTGTGTGTGAATTTAATTTTTATAGAGAAAATCCAAAGTAAATAAATCGAAGGATTAAACAACAGTCAATTGATGAACATCGTTGCCCATGAGCGATCGTTCCAAAGGCAAGGCTGCCGATATGACCTTAGATATTAAATGGAACAAACAAGAAAAAATACTTCCTCTGTTTACTATAGACATGTGACGCAGAAGATAATAAAATAGAGAACATTTCTAATTCTAAAAGCAAGACTAAACGCAATGACAGCAAGCCAATATGTTTTATTTCAGATGTGAACTGTGCCCAGCTGTATAATTTATGCGACATTGTGGCATCACAGCAGTAGAAAATTCTGAACATTTGAAAAAATATTCTAACATGCGATGCTTGTTCTGACATTAGGCCCTGTATATTTGATAGTACACGATTCTGCATATCCTGTTAATGTTGTATGATCTATTAAATAATGAAACGTATTATGAAAGCAGACTAAAATGCTTACCTAGAATTACGCAAATTACACACATGCAATGCCGCCTTACTAGAATTGGATACGGTTTTGTCCTATTGAGGCAAAAAGCATGTTTCAAAACGTAAGCGGTTTAAGGGGAATTATCAAATCATTGCAATTGAAATCCGCTTGTTGTGTTTTTTATCAGCACATTTTCAAGCAAATGCAGTAGTATTAATATACTGAAATAGGAAAGCTATTTAGAGAAAATAACTTCATAACTTATGCCAATGTACACTTCTAAATGACAGAGTACACTGGTATTATGAAACTATACAGGGTGATCCGTTTGGATAGATAAAATTAAATTTTATTATAAAAGCCAACATGATTGTAGGAAAAATTGCTTGCTGGCTATATTATACTTAAAAGAAGGAGTTTCTATATTATATGACAAAGAATAATCATAACCTGAAAAGACAATTGAAAATCGTATAAGATTAAAATTACTACTACAAATCAACAGGGGTACAATGTGTTCTTTGGTATGCTGAATTTGAGAGTGTTAAAAGAGTTCAAAATGAATATGGTGTGCGTAATGTACCTAAATACGATTCCATAATTTTGTGGCATTGAACATCTGCAGAAACAGGTTCTATGTTAAAAAAAACATGCAGGAGGTCGCAAAGTTATACCAGTAAGAGAAGATATCACTGAAGCTCTGACAAGGAGTTCTACGAAAAATTTAATATGACTGTCAGCAAACATAGATGTACCATATACGTCATAACAGTGTATTGTTCGAAAGTACCTAAACTGTACCCATTTCACATACAACGTCTGCAAGCCTTACGTGACGAGGATCATGAAACTCGTTTAAGTTTACATCCATGATATGCCAAAATGACGGCTTCTTAAACAAATGGATATGTCAGGGGAGAGTATACACGTACAACTGCATTATTTGGGCAAGACAAAATCACAATGCCTCCCGAGCTTGAAGGATCAACTCCAAAAGTTAATGTATGGTGTGGAGTGAGCCGCAATAAAGTGTATGGACAGTAGTAATAGTCCCGGATGAGCCAATTGGATTAACGATAATCCTGCCGCTAGGGGCGCTAGTGTCGCTAGTGTCGCTGCGTGCGACGGCGGCGGCAAGTTTGAAAAGCGCCCTGTGCGGAAGGATTATCGTTATTGCAATTGGTTCATCCGGGACGAGTTAAAAGAATTGAGGATTAGGGAAAGATGAAGGAAAAACAGGAAGTGACGTGGAGTGTTTTGATTGGTAAAAATAAGACGAAATGTGCTTGGTTCTTAATTCGGGTGGAAGAAGAAGGAAGGAAGATAAAAAAGTATGGAGGACACGTGATGGAGCGGAGCGGTGTGGCGAGGTGTTGTCTGTGAGGAGGTCGGGACTGAAAGAGGGAAAAGATGGCGAACGAGGGATAAAAAGTATAACAGAAAGTGACGTGTGAAGTTGTGATTGGTGGGAATAAGAAGTGATGTTATTGGTGGAAAGGAACAAATGAAAGTTGTTGATTGGTAAGAATAAGAGAGATGATGATTGGTGGAAAGAAAAAGGTGTGGGAGTGGGGTATGTTGGAGGTGATGGGAAAGGTAAGTTTTGCTAGCAACAAGATTTGCAAAAGCCTGTGGAGAACTCATCAGCAAATTTTGAACGTTGGATGGTGGTTTTCTTGAGTGGATAGAGAGATGGGGCGATATGAGATGCGGTGGCGAAAATGGGAACTAAACAAGATGGTTGAGACAAGAGGTTTAAGGACGAGGAAATTTCGAGGTTAGTGGTGAACATGGCGGTCGCAAGAGGTGGGGAAAGGAGACGCGGTGGTGAGAATGGGAACTAAAAGAAGATGGCGGTAGCAAGAGCTTAGAAGAGCAGATTTTGAGGTTAAAATAGTGGGAACTAAAAATGGCGGAGGGTCTGCGACAAGGAGATGCGGTGAGAACTAAACAAGATGGCGGACGCAAGAGGAGGGTAAGGAGATTTGAGGTTACAGTACCAAAACACGAAAGGATATATTCCTACGCCAAGCAGGCCCGAAAAATAATTATGCGTGTGGTACTTACCTGTTACTGGTGTGGATGCGTCACCAAAAGCGCAGCGCTTCACGCGACGCGAAAAAATAAAAGGAAACTGTTTTTGAAAATGCTTAACCAGCTTTAAGATCAACCAACATCACTACGCACTGATATACCTAGGTTTTTTAAAGCGGTACAGACGCCCTTTGCACAGACGTAATTTAACTATACCAAAAACCTGGTACTGGACCATCGTAATGGTCGCTAGCGTACGTAGGAGCAGGGTTCTCATAGCCGGTCGAAAGCGGTCAAAAAGTGTACGACGTAGGTGTTCACAGTAGCTGCTGTCGAGTCAACCGTCGAGGTGTGAATGAACGAGATCTGTTCTTGCCGGCAATCTGGTTGGGAGATGAGAGGCGCGGTGGTAAAAATGGGAACTAAATAAGATGGCGGAGGCATGAAGTTGAGGTTAAGGAGCGGTGAGGTGTTGTCTGTGCGGAGGTTGGGACTGAAAGAGGGAAAAGATGGCGAACGAGGGATAAAAAGTATAACAGAAAGTGACGTGTGAAGTTGTGATTGGTGGGAATAAGAAGTGATGTTATTGGTGGAAAGGAACAAATGAAAGTTGTTGATTGGTAAGAATAAGAGAGATTATGATTGGTGGAAAGAAAAAAGGTGTGGGAGTGGGGTATGTTGGAGGTGATGGAAAAGGTAAGTTTTGCTACCAACAAGATTTGTAAAAGCCTATCCAGAACTCATCAGCAATTTTAAATAACTAGTGTTTCGGGGTTTTCTCTGGTAGGTAGACGAATGCAAGCTGTTTCTGCTTTTTCATAGGTTTTCCCAAAATTGAAAATGCATATATATTGTAACACAAATGTGTGCAGTGCAAACGAAAATAAAAATTAAATAGGCACACACACACACCCGTTACAGTTGCTATACTTATATTCTTCGTCTTTTCCTTTTTTTCTTTTTTTCTTTTTGTTTTTTCGTTTTTTTTAAACAATAACTAGTTTTTCGGGGTTTTCTGTGGTTGGTAAACGAATGGAAGCTCTTTCTGCTTTTTCATAGGTTTTTCCTGGTTGGTAGGCGTTTGCTGTAGTGGTTGACAAAGCCCTTTCTAATTTTCGAGGTTTTTCAGGTTTTTCGTGGTTGTCCCTGCCCGGTAGGCAAATGATGAAGTTTTTGCTTGTCGGCGCACGGATACTAGGCACATACTCGCGCACACACACACTATAATAGTAGCGTATAAAAAATTTAACAAACAAAATCTACACAATGACAAAATTGAAAATGTATATATATTTTAACACAAAAGTGTGCAGTGCAAACGATTTTCTAGCCCCTAGTGAGTGTAAAATTGCGTTTACTTCACTTCTTTCAAACTGCTTAAAAATCATATAAATGGTTGTTTCACGTTATAATAAGCCTATATATACCAAGAATACTGAGTTTTTAAAAAGTCAAGAAATTCGATTTTCTAGCTCCTAGTGAGTGTAAAATCGCGTTTACTTCACTTCTTTCAAACTGCTTAAAATTCATATAAATGGATGTATCACCTCATAATAAGCCTCTATATACCAAGAATATTGCGTTTTTAAAAAGTCAAGAAAATCGATTTTCTAGCCCCTAGTGAGTGTAAAATCGCGTTTACTTCACTTCTTTCAAACTGCTTAAAAATCATATAAATGAATGTATCACCTCATAATAAGCCTCTATATACCAAAAATACTGAGTTTTTAAAAAGTCAACAAAATGGTTTTTCTAGCCCCTAGTGAGTGTAAAATCGCGTTTACTTCACTTCTTTCAAACTGCTTAAAAATCATATAAACGAATGTATCACCTCATAATAAGCCTCTATATACCAAAAATACTGAGTATTCAAAAAGTCAAGAAAATCGATTTTCTAGCCTCTAGTGAGTGTAAAATCGTGTTTACTTCACTTCTTTCAAACTGCTTAAAAATCATATAAATGGTTGTTTCACGTTATAATAAGCCTATATATACCAAGAATACTGAGTTCTTAAAAAGTCAAGAAATTCGATTTTCTAGCTGCTAGTGAGTGTAAAATCGCGGTTACTTCACTTCTTTCAAACTGCTTAAAATTCATATAAATGGATGTATCACCTCATAATAAGCCTCTATATACCAAGAATATTGAGTTTTTAAAAAGTTAAGAAAATCGATTTTCTAGCCCCTAGCGTGTGTAAAATCGCGTTTACTTCACTTCTTTCAAACTGCTTAAAAATCATATAAATGAATGTATCTACTCATAATAAGCCTCTATATACCAAAAATACTGAGTATTCAAAAAGTCAAGAAAATCGATTTTCTAGCCCCTAGTGAGTGTAAAATCGCGTTTACTTCACTTCTTTCAAACTTCGAAAAAATCATATAAATGGTTGTTTCACGTTATAATAAGCCTATATATACCAAGAATACTGAGTTTTTAAAAAGTCAAGAAATTCGATTTTCTAGCTGCTAGTGAGTGTAAAATCGCGTTTACTTCACTTCTTTCAAACTGCTTAAAATTCATATAAATGGATGTATCACCTCTTAATAAGCCTCTATATACCAAGTATATTGAGTTTTTAAAAAGTCAAGAAAATTGATTTTCTAGCCCCTAGCGAGTGTAAAATCGCGTTTACTTCACTTCTTTCAAACTGCTTAAAAATCATATAAATGAATGTATCACCTCATAATAAGCCTCTATATACCAAAAATACTGAGTATTCAAAAAGTCAAGAAAATCGATTTTCTAGCCCCTAGTGAGTGTAAAATCGCGTTTACTTCACTTCTTTCAAACTTCGAAAAAATCATATAAATGGTTGTTTCACGTCATAATAAGCCTTCATATACCAAAAATACTGAGTGTTTTTCGTACTCACCTATAAGAGATAGAGGGTAGAGGTCATACGAATGTAACACTTGAGAATTTTTTATTCTGCAGTTTGTGTTACTCCTTAGAAAGGAAGTATCTGCTGATTCTATTTAATTCTTACATTTTACATAACAAGTTGCACGGCACAACACAAAAACACTACACACGACACTCATAGTTTTAAATATTGCACTAGTGGGGGTGCAAGCTGAACCACTATTAACAACATGTAGCAAGCGTTACAGTTCTGCTCACTTTAGTATCGGAGAAAACAGTAAAAATAAGCATTCTCATGTGCAGCACTACGTGAAAAGACCGTGTGCTGATGTGTGATACATTATGCTGACGCGTGTGTTGCAAAATACGCCATAACTGAAACATGACCGTGAGAAAGCGTGGTCGATGGTAGGGAAAAGTGCAGCGGTGAATGGTGACCGGAAATGCACAGCAAATGTCTGCGTTTACGACTTGACAAATTGTGGCGAAATAAGGCGTCAGGATTTTTAATGAGGCATTTAACTCGACGCGCATGCTGAAACTGCGGTTGCGATAAGCGAGCTTATAAAAACCCGGTGCCAAGAGCAACCGGCCGTAGTGAGAAACGGGAGCGATAGTGGATTTTTCTATAAAATCGTTCTATTTAACGAAACATAGTTTAAAATAAAAACAAAATAGCAGCAGCACTTTGCAGGGAAAGAGCGATCGGTGCATTCGGACGATAAGATGGAGCCGCAACCCGGGGGAAGTCGCGATGGCACCTTGCAGCCTACGTTCGAAATTATAGGGCACAAGCAGAGAACGCTGCCAAGGCTTTTTTCCGGCTTTACAGAGTCGCAAATTACCGTAAACCCGGTCCCCAGAGATGTTAACCCGGAGCAATGGGTATCGCATTTGTTTAACGATATTCTAAACTTTGCGAAAGAGAACCTGTTAGAAAACGAACCCGGATATTTAGGCATATCCAAAACAGACGAAAAGGAGGCGTCTAAAGCCTTCAACATGAGCGTGAGGCGCGTAGAGCAATTGAATGCGGATGTCGTTGTTGGAAGCATCGAAAAAGTAATGCAAAGTAACCAACAATTCTTGCTAAGCGGGCCTCTTCATGTAACGTTTGTGTGGACCAAGGAGGTCTCGGGTTCGTGCCACCAACTTTGCGATGCCTGTAGGGACAATAAAGGCATTGTCGAAATAGCCAACAAAGACAACTTGTGTTTAGCAAGAGTCATTGTTGTAGTTAAAGCCAAAGTGGATCGCGACGTCAACTATAAAACGATGACGCGCTCCGACTATCTGCAAAAATCGAAGGCCGTAGCCTTGTGTGCGAGCATCGGTCAAGGCCACGACAGCTGCACGATAGATGACGTCAGACGCTTTGACGCTGCGTTAAAGGGCTACGCTGTGACGGTGTTTGGCGATCATACGGGGAAGCACGTGCTGTACGCGTCGGATAAGAAATGCGATAAATACATCGACGACATGCTCCACGCCGGGCACTTTAATGCTATCGTGAACCTTCACAAGTGCTTTAAATGCAAATGGTATTGCCGCCAGTGTCATCATCCCTCGGCACACAAAAAAGAATTTCATAGGTGCGACGCCAGGTGTGCTAAATGCCATCAGCAGTGCGATGCGCGATTTGACGCCTACATACGCTGCGCCGAGTGCAACAGAGATTTTAAGGGACCGACATGCTTTGCAAACCACGCAAAGAAAGGCGTTTTTTACCCAAAGGCGCTGTCGGTGTGCGATGTAGAAAAGGTGTGCACGTCTTGCAATAAGCTCGTGAATGCGAGGTACAGAAAGACCGCGCACGAGTGCGGGGAAAAGTACTGCTATCATTGCAAGTTACACGTGAATTCTAGCCACATGTGCTATATGCAGCCGTATGCCACAAAGAACAAAAGAAACCGGTAGGTGTTTATGTTTATCGACTTTGAATGCACGCAAAACATTCCATATACCGGCAAAAAGGACACATACGAGCATGTACCTAACTTGTGCGTGTTGTACCAAGCCTGTCCGCTCTGCATCGACGAACGCCACAAGACGGCATACTGTACCGAATGCGGTTGCAAAGAATGGGTGTTTATGGACGAGCCCGTGAAGCAGCTTTTCGAACACATCGCGCAGGCGAGGTTCGAAGCCTGGGACGTCTACGTCGTGGCGCATAACCTCAGAGTTTACGACGGGCAGTTTTTATTAAAGTACATGGTGGTGCACTTAGACTGGGTGCCGGAGCTCATCATGAACGGGAGCAAGATCTACAGGATGAGGTACGGTGACGTCACATTTCTAGACTCGCTCAACTTCACACCCATGCCACTCTCCCGCTTGTCCAAGACCTTCGGATTGAAAGAATGCAAAGGTTATTTCCCGTACCTGTTTAACACGAAGGAAAACGAGCAGTACGTGGGTTCGATTCCCGACAAAACGCATTACTGTCCGGAGGGCATGTCGGCGGAGGGTCGGAAAGCCTTCGAGCAGTGGCACGAAGAAAAGGCGTCCTCCGGGTACGTCTTCGACATGAGGGCGGAAATGGTGGCGTATTGCAAGATGGACGTATTTCTACTCAGTCAGGGAGTTTCCAAATTCAGAAGGGAATTCTTGGGCGAGAACGGTATAGACCCTTTCAGAGAATGCGTCACCATCGCGCAGGCGTGCATGTGCGTGTATTGAAAGCGCTTCATGCCGCTTAAAAAAATTGCCCTCTTGCCAGCGGGCGGGTATCGACTAGCGGACCGGCAGTCTCGCGCCGCATGCATTTGGCTAACTTGGCTAGAGATGCAAAACCGCATCGTCATCCAGCACGCCATGCGAGGACGCGAAGTTAAAATCTTGGGGCACAAGGTGGACGGGTACAGAGAGGCTGAAAAAACCGCGTACTTTTTCCACGGCTGCTTTTACCACGGCTGCAGGCGGTGCTTTCACAATCGCCATGCGGTGATATACAACTCGGGACACGAAACCATGGCCTCCAGGTTAGAGAGCACCGAGAAGGTCACGGCCAAGATCAAGGCCGCCGGCTACGCCGTGGTGGAAATGTGGGAGTGCGAGTTCAACGCCGCGATGAAGGCCAACCAGGACCTCGCGCGCCACGCAAGGGACTTTCCGGTACCCGAACCCCTGAACCCCAGAGACGCCTTCTACGGAGGTTGCACCAACTGCACCAAGACGTACTGCGAGGCGAAGGGGGATAGCAAGATCTACTACTACGACGTATGCAGCCTGTACCCGTACGTGAACAAGACGAAACCCTACCCCGCGGGCCACCCCAAGATCCACGTGGATCGATTCCCGCGCTTGGAAGACGTGGGGGGGCGGGTTGGTGAAGTGCGAGGTTCTACCGCTGCAACACCTGTACCACCCGGTGCTACCGGCGCGCATCGGCGGCAAGCTCATGTTCCAGCTATACCGCGCTTGTGCGGAGGCGAAGAACCAAGACGAGTGCCACCACGGAGAGCGCGAGAGGGCGTTGTCGGGTACCTGGGTGATCGACGAGATGAAGGCCGCCCTGGAGGAGGGGTACCGCCTCCTCCGGGTCCACGAGATGTGGGAGTACGACGTGGTGCGGCACGAACCGACCACCGGAGCCAAGGGTCTCTTCGAGGACTACGTGAATCAGTTCTTGAAGATCAAGAACGAAGCTTCCGGCTGGCCCTCGGATTGCGACGAACCTGCCGCAAAGCAGCAGTACGTGGAGCAATTCTTCGAGCACGAAGGCGTCGCCCTGGATCCCCAGGCCGTCGCCACCAACCCCGGCAGGCGGGAGCTGGCCAAGCTGATGCTCAACAGCTTCTGGGGCAAACTGGGGTAGAAGGACAACCTCCCCACGTGCGAGCTGGTGGACCGGTACGACCGCCTCCTGGAGCTGCTCAACGACCCGGGCGTGGAAGTGCAGACCTATGTGCCCGTCACCGACCGGATCATGTACGCGGTGTGGAGGTACTGCGAGCGTGCCGCAAGGTCAACCCCGCCGCCAACGCCGTCCTGGCGGCCTACACCACGGCTCACGCGCGCCTGGTGCTCTACTCCTACCTCAAGAGGCTGGGAGAACGGGTCTGCTACTTCGACACCGATTCCGTCGTCGTCGCCGCCGCTCGGGGTGACTGGGGGACATGACGGACGAGCTGGAGAAGTACGGGAGGGGCTCTTACATCGCTCGGTTCGCCTCCACGGGGCCCAAGAGCTACTGCATGGAGATCGTTTGCCCCGAGACGGGCAAGACCTTCTCGGTGTGCAAGGTGAAGGGGATCACGCTCAATTCGGACAACCTGGAGCTGGTGAACGCCGAGGTGATTCGCGACGTGGTGCTCAGGGACAACGACCGTGCGGTGAAGCTGGCGGGCACGCAGATTTCGCGGAAACCGTCTTGGACGGTCGTCACCGAACCCAGCTCGAAGACGTTTAGGATGGTGGTCAACAAGCGCGTTCTCGGCGGCGAACACGATTCCTATCCCTACGGGTTCAAGAGGAACGCATAAATGAGACGTCTACAGCCGCGCCAAAGTCATTTCGAACCGGGCGCCCCTGAGGAGACGATGACCTCTCCCCGAGACCTGGGGAGATTCGAGTTTCCCAGCACGATGCTCGTGATGGGGCCGTCGCGCTGCGAGTCGAACTTCGTGAAAAACCTGTTACGCCACGCGCACCGGATGTTCGACGTGCGCCCCAGGAGGGTGCTGTGGTGCCACCCTCCGGAGTATTCGCCGAGACTCGAACCCTCGGCTCTGCGTTGCGAGACCCACGTGGGCATACCCGAACTTGCTTCGGTGGGCGAGAACGACCTCGTCGTCCTCGACGATCTGATGCTGGAGGGGGGCGGGAAGGACGTGTCCAATTTTTTCACCAGAGACTCCCATCACAAGCGCTTCGGCATCGTCTACATCCTGCAGAACGTGTTTCCGCAGGGTCAGAAATATCGCAACATCTCTCTGAATGCAAACTACGTCGTGGTCATCAAGAACAACCGGGACAAGATGCAGATCGAGAGACTGTGCCAGCAGATCGAACCCAGGAACTCTAGGTTTCTCTTGGAGGCCTTCGAAAAGGCCACCGAACGCCCTCACGGGTATCTCGTGTTGGACTGCATTCAGTACACGCCCGCCCGATACAGGTATCGAACCGGCGTACTGCCGGGGGAAAACCTCTCTTACTTCGTACCCAACTGAGACCGCCGAGAGGACTCGGGTTCGTTTCGTTCTATATTATCCCGGCAGAGTCTTACCCAACTGAGGCCATTGAGTCTAAATAAAAAGTACCGCTTTCGGAGCGAACGTCATTATCGCGCAAGCATGGCTAGAGGTAGGTTAAGGCTTGCGACGCTGACCAGTCCTCGCATAGAGAGACAGCACGGTAATTTGACGGCTCTGGCCAAGGCGAAGGCCCCTCTGCGCAAAAAGTTGTTAAAAAATGCCGATGGCGATCTGATCAAGGCCATTAGCGAATGTATGCTCAACGTGTGCAGAGGTCACGTGCAACTTCCCGCAAAGTGCTTGGGTCGCCTAAAGAAGCAAAAGGCTTCTTGCAGGAAGTTGACGGATAAACGGGTTCCTCTGAAGAAGAAGAAGAGCATCTTAGTTTAAAAAGTAGGTTTTTTGCCGGCATTTCTCCTACCCGTCTTGGCTTCGCTTGGCGGCGCGCTAGTGTCGAAATTAACAGGATGAAGTACGGCAAGCAGATCCTGGTTGCACCGCAACCGAAGATCGTCGATAAGCTTCACGCTATAGACCGCACCATATCCAGATTGGCTAAAGAAATTCAGAACCTGCAGAGCGCAAAGCTCTCTGCCGACGAAAAGTGGCGGCTCGTAAAACATAAATTGGACAACTACCTCGATCTCGTGGCACAAGTCAGAAAGCCCTTCCTCGGCGACGACGACGACGATTACGAAGACGTGCACGAACGCGTGCCGGTGAAGCAGGAGGCCGAACCCCGAACCATAAAGTTCAACCTCCTCTCGCCTCGCAAAAAGAAGAGGGCAAACCCTGCCACTCCGAAAAAGAAATCGAAATCGCCTTCCGCGTCGTACCATTTTCGCAAACGCGTCTGGCACCCCCTGTACAAGTAAAGCATGAAGGAATGGTAGGCGCTAAGGCGATACTATGCCAAACCGGAACACTATGCCGGTTTGGGTACGGTCAAGCCCCTTCGAAAGGCCACGGGTGCGTCTAAGGCGAACATCGAGTCCTTCCTTCAAACCCAGGACAGTTACACTCTGCACAAACCGGTCAGAAAGCGATTCCCCACCAGATGTTATCACGTGACGAATATGGACGGTCTTTGGGAGGCCGATCTAAACGTCATGAACAGCGTGAGGGAACATAACAAACCATACGTGTACATTCTGACCGTTATCGACGTATTTTCCAAATATGCTTGGGCCTTACCCCTGAAATCGAAGCTGGGTACCGAGGTTGCGCAAGCGTTTCGCTCCATATTCTCCCAACGCGTCCCCAGGGTCCTCCAAACGGACAAGGGAACCGAGTTTACCAACAAGACTTTTCGCGTCTTTCTGAAGAAACACGACGTGAAACATTACACAACCAAAAATAACGTTAAAGCCAGCGTCGTGGAGCGCTTCAACCGCACCTTAAAAACCAAGATGTGGAGGTATTTCACGCACAAAAACAGTTACAGATACCTAGAAGTCCTTCCGGCCTTACTCGAGTCGTACAATAGCTCGCATCACAGGTCCATAAAAATGGCTCCGAAGGACGTGAACGAATCTAACATTTTACGAGTGTACCGCAATCTCTACGGAAATAGGACCCTACCTCGCGCAGGGAAACCCACATTTTCCGTGGGCGATCACGTGCGCATCTCTAAAGAAAAAATGAAATTCGACAAGGGCTACGAGCAGAATTGGACGGACGAAATATTTCGGATAGCCGAGGTGGTGCGTGGTCGGCCAGTGGTATATAAGTTGAAGGATCTGGCCGGAGAAGCCATAGACGGCACATTTTACACCGAGGAGCTACAAAAGGTCGCGCTACCTCCGACGTTTAAGATCGAACGCGTTTTACAGACCAAGGGCCGAGGGCGCCACAAGCAGGTCTTGGTAAAGTGGAAGGGGTATCCGGCAAAGTTTAACTCGTGGGTTCTGGCTTCGACCATCGATTCGACATGATTAAGACCAAGCCCTTCTCCATCACTCTCGTGAGCAACGCTTCCATGGAACACCTTACCGACAACACCACGGCCAGATTTTCTAACATCTTGCCCGAGAGAATCGTTCTGCAGGGAGAATGGGAGGTCGCCCTGCAAAAGGTCAGGTATCCGGTGAAATTTTATAACCTTTCGCCAGGCGATGCCCGTCTGGTGGGCACCAAGTACACCATGACGCTCCTCCCCACGCATTCCAAATTCAGCCTGCAAATGCCGCAAGGCATCGTGCACAATCTCAAAGACTTGGTGAACCTCGTCAACGCCGTTCTACTCGAACACTTGCACGTGGAAAACTTCTTCCTCTTCGACGAGCGCAAGCAGACGGTGGGCGTGAATGCCGCCGTCGCCCATCCCGAACCACTACCCGACATTCCGTTCGACGGGTTTGTGGAAAATGTCGCGCGCACGGCCGTACCGTACGCGGTCGGCGAATACGAAGCTCTCAACGATGCGCCCCACCAGAGACCCAAGCCGAAACCGAAACCGAAGCCCTTGGCTTCGGGGCAGCAGAAACCCGAGGCAGCTCGTTCCGTCAGACCCAAACGAGACGTTTCAAAATCGCAGGACACTGCGGGACCTCTACACCGCATCCACAGTTTGCTCTTAACGCCCGCTATGGCAAAAATGTTGGGTTTCGAGCCCTACGTCAACGTCATTCTCGAAAAAGCTGCTAAACACCCCGTAGATACTTATATGGGGTTTCCTTACGAAATGTTCATCTATTGTAATCTAGTGACCCCGCAAGTCGTGGGCGACACCTTCGCCCAAGTCATACAGAGCGTGGCCGTGGAATACGAAAGAAGCAACAACACTTACATGAGCGACGAAAAGACGTTTTTTCCCCAAAATTGGGTACCCTTGATTCAGCAGGACTTCAAGACGGTCAACATAGATTTAAGGAACGGTTACGGCGATCTCTTGCCATTCGCCGACGGATTTTCCTCTACTATAGTTCTCGCTTTTCGTCCGAAACAGGCGTAATGGACGTGCACGCCGTAACGCGGTACTACCTCAATCAGACCGGCGGCGCGTTCCACAATCGCGATTTCATTCTCTACAGGGGCAAGCGCTACCAAAGAGGCAGCGGTCTCTTTTCAGCCCTCGGAGGACTCTTCGGAAGGTTGCTACCGTTTTTAAAGAGCGGAGCAAAAGCAGTCGGAAAGGAGGCCTTAAAGGCGGGCGCTCACGTTCTGTCCGATGTGACTGTGGCGGAAGCAGCGCCAAAGCAAGCGCTCCAACGGAGGCTGAAGGAGTCCGCATACAATTTAAAGCGAAAAGCCGACGAAATGCTCGATGCCATGCTCGGTTCCGGCGCCAGGCACCTCAAGAGAATAAAACCGAGCAAATCCAAAAAGAGCAAGCAGTCGAAGCTGAAACGCGGTAGGCGTAAGGTGCAAGACATATTTTCGTAATGGCAGACGCGGTCGCCCACATGAGTTCCGAACTGGACCTCTTTACAGAGGTGCCGGTTCAGATGAGCATCGAGGAGTCACGTTTCCTATACCTAAACCCTCAAAACACTTTAATGAAAAATGCCCCATCACCTTTCATTATTCCGAAAATGCGAACAATTACCTAGACTTGACCTACGTCGTACTCGAACTCATGCTGCGCATTGTAGATGACAAAGGGGAGGCCTTAAACGCTGACGCTAACGCCACTCTGGACAACAACGCCTTAAATTCCCTGCTTCAACAGGTGGAGGTAACCCTCAATAACGTCATCGTCTCCATGCCGCAAGCCGGTTACCCCTATAGAACCTACCTCGAGACGCTTCTCAATTACTCCGAAGATGCCATGAACACCAAACTGGAATCCACCCTCTGGAGAAAGGACACGGCAGGCATCTTGGACACTTTTATCGCCAATGCGGGTTTTCAGTGGCTTCAGGGGTTTACCAAAGGGAGCAACGTGGTACAGCTCATCGGTCCTCTGTCCAACGCTCTGTTTAGACAGGATAAGTTGCTTTTGAACAACGTTAGCATGACCGTCAAGCTCACTCCCGCCTCTCCCCAGTTTTATCTGTTTTCCGACGTAGATACCTTTAAGGGGTACGCCGACATCGTGTCTGCCACGCTGCGCTTAAAATCGGTGCGGCCCTCGCCGACCATAAAGCTCGCGCACCAGGCCGTGCTCGCAAAGGGCAACGCAAAGTACCATCTCAAGGACGTCAGCTTTCACGCTCTCAGCATCCCCAAGGAGTCCAGGGCAATGACGTTTAGCGACGTGTGCGTAGGGCAAGTTCCCAGGAGAGTGGTAGTAGCCATGGTCACCGACAAGGCCTATTCAGGCCATTTTAACTCAAATCCGTACAACTTGAAACATTTTAAAATGAACTTCTTTCAGCTCTACGTGAACGGGCAACCCGTTCCCTCCCAACCTCTGCAACCCGACTTTACAAAGGGACACTATTTGCAATGATTTCAAACCCTGCATGACGGCCTAGGCATTCATTTCATGGACGAGGGACACTCCATCTCCAGAGAAACCTACCCGCAAGGGTATACGATAATGGTTTTCGATCTCACTGCAGACATGAGCGCTAACGAGTCTCACATCTCGGGTCAGCGCCACGGAACCGTCTCTATAAGCATCGGTTTTGCCGATAAATTGACAGAACCGGTCATTCTTCTGCTGCTAGCGGAAATACATCGCACGGTCGAAATCGACGCCAACCGATCCATTCTGGTATCATGAACACCTTTCAAATTCAACGGTTTCTATCGACATGCCCCTCTACGCGCTCTCACTTTTTAGGCGTCTACCCCTGCGATAAACTACCCGTACTTCACGGCATTCGAACGCCTCCCTTGGCTCTAGTGGCTAACACCGACCCCAGCACCAAATCCGGGCAACACTGGGTTTGCATCTTTGTGGACAAAAACTCGCATGGAGAATGTTTTGACAGTTACGGCATAGGACCGCTTTCGCCCCATTTTCTCCGGTTCTTAAATTCGGTCTGCGGGACGCGTTGGTCCACCAACGCCAGAAGGCTGCAAGGTTTCGACAGCACCACTTGCGGTCATTACGTCATCGCCTACCTCACCCACCGCTGCTCCGGCTTACCTAAGCATAAATTCTTCTCAAAATTGCACGTCAGCAATCACGCGGATAATGATGTCGTCATTCGCAAAACGTACAAAGACGCATGCCGCGCAAAGTGCCCTGACGCTCAGCAAACTTGTCAACCCTTGAAGGTGAGTACGTGTGTGTGTGTGTGTGTGTGTGTGTGTGTGTGTGTGTCACTATTCATCACATCTAACCTAATCCATCCTCTTGTACGTGCTTTCAGAAGACGCTCCTGCTCATATAAAAAGCAACGTCACGGTGCCGCTCGCCTCATTCAGAGTGTACCATGCAGCACGCGGATACAGTCATGCTGCCATGCAGCACGCCCACCAGGTAGGTCCGCACCTATGTATTAGCTTGCTTATTTCTATCCCGTTTATCTCTCTATCCCTCACATTATTATTATTATTATTATTATTATTATTATTATTATTATTATTATTTTGTGTGTTCCAGTATAACCGGATGTCAAACCACGACCACCTCGAAACCCGGGGAGAAAAGGAAACTACCCATCTTCGACCTCCAACAGCATCCCGACAGCCCTGCTCCGCCAGCACAGTTCCAACACAGTGCAGTTGTGGGTCCTCTGGCGGATATCTACTTCCTCAACCCGCAACAAACTTAATTCGTTAGTGTGGGATTCTCCCCCAGCCGCCGCACCATCTCGTCGTCACCATTGCCAAATGTGGACAGCACAACGCAGTCGTCATGAGTTCCTCGCAGTGGCACAAACTCGTCGAAGCCATCCCCATCATTCACAAACGCTTGAATGACCCACAGGGACGTCTACAGCAATTTCAATTCAGCGACAGCGTCACCATCGTGTTTAAGTTTGTGTTCGGAAAGCTAAAGCTCGTTTTCAAAGACCCGCAAGGCGCATCCGTTACGCTCAACCAACAAGAATGGCACGTGTTGCATGCCCTGCAGCGTATCATTACCGACATCATGTATCACAAAAAGAAGGAAGAGACGGACGTGCAAAATCAAATCATGGCATACCACAAGTACATGCTTCACAACCATGCCTCCAACGTTCCCTTACATAACATGAATTTCACGCAGTTCACCAAGTACATACGGTGCGCCAATTTTAGAACATTCCTCGAGGTTCATCATTTCCTCAACACCCATTTCGCACTGCGCATCTCCCAAATAGTCATTAGTGCGCATGTATTTCTACCAGCGTTCCAACCGCACCTCACCCAAACATCTCGCGCCCTTCGCTCCCGCATCATGGGGTACAGAAATTACCTGTCGGTGTACTACCATGACAGTAAGGTGTTTAAAAACTACGAGGTGGACGGTCACCCCCATAAAATACACCTTATGCACTTCGCTTCGTCGACAGCACCTACGACGGAAAATCCGTCTCCACCAGAGTTCACAGCTGCGAAACCAAAATTCATTTTGTGCTATCTAACATGTACTTCAACGATATCCATTTCAAAGCAGATAAAGAAGACGCACAACATCAGTGGTTCCAATTTGTGCCCGCAAGAGGTTTATACATCGTTTTCTACGAACAGCAATACATTTCCACAGACAAAATGCAGCAAATGTTAAACGAAAACCCCATGTGCTACGGCACGTGCTTAGCGGCGCATTTGGGTCGCGAATCACCCTATATCATATCCGATCACATTCACGGCGTTTGCATGTTCAGCACCGTTCAAAACAGAGTTCTCCTCCAAGACCAAAACCGTTAAATCAACGGACACAGTGTTTTTCCTGCGGATGTTGTGCAATAATCGATAAGCGCTTCCGGCGGATGTAGTCAACCTCCAACGAACGTTTCCCCCACCACTGCTTTCCCCTGATGTGGTAATTCTCCAACGAACTTTTCCCCCACCAGTGCTTCCCTCTAATGTGGTCGTTTGCATGTTCAGCACCGTTCAAACCAGAGTTCTCCTCCAAGAGGAAAACCGTTAAATCAACGGACACAGTGTTTTTCCTGCGGATGTTGTGCAATAATCGCTAAGCGCTTCCGGCGGATGTAGTCAACCTCCAACGAACGTTTCCCCCACCACTGCTTCCCCCTGATGTGGTAATTCTCCAACCAACTTTTCCCCCACCAGTGCTTCCCCTGATGTGGTAAATCTCCAACGAACTTTTCCCCCACCAGTGATTTCCTGCTTCCGGCAGTTGGGTTATATTTATGCACGCGCATTCTTTTCCCCTTCATTCGGTGCTAGCCAGCCGTGGGGGAATGCCAGGACCGACGTGTAATGACTTCCACTGCTCGTTTTGCTTTCACCAAACGTGCAGCTGCGAACTTAGGCACCGTCTCACCCGCCTGTGCACGCAGTGTCAACTCGGTTTCTACGAAGACCTCGATCATCTCAACAAGCAAATTCAACAATTCCTTCGAAGGTACTCCGCTAGAAACATCACATGAACTGCTTCATCGTGCTCTTTCGGTATCTCGATAACGGACGAAGAATCCACCTGCTACTGCCCAGGGAACGCCAAGTGCTGCTGCAGAACGGCATATACATCTTTGAACGCTATCCCCCAAGCGACGTCGACCTTGTGTGGAACCAAATTCCCAGACGCACAGGTAGTTTGCGCACCTTATCGCAGGTGTAAACAACACTACAACCTTCCTCATCAAACCACTCATATAGACGGTCCTCCCCCGTTTATCAAAAACTGCCATCTGTGCCGTCATAATGTCACAGGACGCCCTTAAAGAGCTAGAAGAACTTTCCCGCAGCGCCGACACTCTCAGCGTATCTACGCTTGAACAGCACGTACCGTATCGTGTCGTCGGCGTCAAAACAATCGACACCGTTCACGGTACAAAGCTCGTCGCCAAACTCGACAACGACACCGAAGTTTTCCTACCAACAAGATTTGCAAAAGCCTCTCCAGAACTCATCAACAAACTCAACTCTACCTCATTCTGCATCATATACGCAGGCGAGGAAAAACTACGCAGCGGTTTCAAACGTTACATCGTCACGTTCTCCCCATATAACCCTAAATAATGTCCGACGAAACCTATCCCGTCCCCGTGGGGAACAATCTTAACCTACAACTCATTCTCAACGCAGCTTCACCTATCCGTATCCTCTGCATCTCCAACTCCTATTTCCGCAGCAGCAGAGTTGTCACCATCACACTCGACGTCCAAGGGGCTCACGCCGTCCACGTCAAATGCGTACCTACCAAAGTGCACCAGCATCAACAAGACGCACTATGCATCATATACCTCGGCAACAGCAACATTCCTGCTCTAACCAACAAAGTCACATCCACAGGATGCTTCTCAACCAGCCATTACAACGAATTTACCATCCCCATCTATATACCAACCTTCATCGAGTTCGTCAACGAAAGTTTCTCTCACCTGCTCGTCACCTGCATCACCAAACCTATCCACCAATTTACCGTCGATAGCAGCAGCAGCGATGACGAGGACTCAAAGTGCACCACGTACTTTAAAATCATTGTTGTGCGCGAAATCTGTGTGTCCTAGTGCCTCAACAAACTATGAATTTTAATGTGCTTTTTTTTTCTCCTAATATTTCTTATATTGTCCATTTATTGTATTCATATGTTAATCTCCTGTAATCAAATAATCCATTATGTTATTCTCAAACTATGTATTCATATGTTAAGCAAATAATACATCATGTTAATCTAAACTATGTATACATATCTTTATCCAATGTACTGTATTCAAATTATAAATAAAGAAAACAGTCCCGGATGAGCCAATTGCAATAAAGATAATCCTTCCGCTCATGGCGCTTTTCAAACTTGCCGCCGTCGCTCGCAGCGACACTAGCGACACTAGCGCCCCTAGCGGCAGGATTATCGTTAATCCAATTGGCTCATCCGGGACTATTACTACTATGGACCATTCTTCATCGCGAAAGACAATATGCCATTATCTTATTTGGATATATTGCAATTGTTTCTGTTGCCTCAACTTAAGCAAGACAACAGTATGAACATTATATTCCAGCAATATGGTGCACCCTCTCACTGGGCATGGAAGGTTCGCAATTTTCTGTTATGTTTAATGGTATGTGGTGTGGTGATGGACCCATTGATTGGCCCCAAAACTCCCCAGATGTAACCCTTCCTGACTTCTTCCTGTGGAGTTTGTTAAAGACACTGGCTATGCACAGAAACTCAGGAACATTGATGATCTGAGAGTAAAAATTACTCAAGCTTTTCAACAAATCACCTCTATAATGTTACAAAGGACATGGACTGAATTGCATCACCGTTTTGAGTTATGCAGGATGCACAATGGGGGTCATGTTGAGCACTGAGGAATATCCCATCTTTCAGTGTTGTGTACCTAAAGTTTCAACAAGTAAAGTTCATTATTAAATGTTTTACAGTATTTTTATTATATATATACTCAAATGGATAACCCGTATATGAAATGTATTTAGTATGTCATGAATAAAACAATTATCAGCAATTATTCATGGTTTTAACCCCAAAACACTTGGTTTTAATATGCCATGCCAAAATTTTTTTTGGATGTCTAATTTCAATGTATGATAATAGGCTATATATAATATAATTAAAAACGTTTGATTGCTAACACAATTTTTGACTATCTTTAAATATAGCATAGTATTAATGAAATCTGATTATGGAAGCAGCAAGAGTAGGTGTACTTTTAAATCTCTCCTGCCTGACACGTACACTGCTACAGTTCATTCCAAAGCATCAAAAGAATGTGTAATAAAAAAGAAAATGATATTAAGATAATGTGATTAGAATTCCCCCTATATTAACAGTGAAATATGGCGTATATCAGTCGATGTAAAAACCTTAAATTTGACTTTTATTTAGAATTTACGTATTTTTTCTGTGCTTAAATCTCTCCTTTTCATTGAAAGGTAATCAAGCATTTCTTACAGCAATAGCTTTATTGGTGCAAAACTTTTAAAAATATTTAGACAAAAACTCTTGTAGTCCTACACAACAAAATAATAAAATCTCACAAATAGTGTCTTGGAGATAAAAGTTTGCGTCAACCTCTACAACACAAAGTGTTTTGAGCTCTGTATTGAACTTCAAGAATTTGTTTTAACTTGTAGTTCCAGTGGAGTGAAAAATTACATTCCTAAAAACAACAATTTTTCTCCCAAAATGTTTGCACTTGGGATCTTTAGAGAATGTATGTGCATTTGTATGTATATTGTAACATTCTCATAAGTTACCAGCAATGGCCTTATGTCTGCCAACGTTGAGATTTTCATTGTTGACAGACCCTACATCACACGTACTTCAGTTGGCTGACCCTGTCTTGGATTTATAGTCTGACACAGCAGACTCAATATATAACAGCCTTGTTTACAGACTGCAACAATTACTGTAGTATCCTATATCAATTAAATAGTAACCAAAAGGTTTGGCAATCAGTAACCCAGAATGACTATAATCACCCTCATAATTACATTAATGGTCTTCCTCGATCTCCTTTTCCAGTTGGTTTGCACTTCCATGTTCATTTTGGCTAACTTGTATATGTGGTCTTTCTAGTTTGGTTGTATGCTTCTTACATTTTAATACTTACTTCTGTTATCTGTAACTGTTACGTGCAAAACCTCTCATGTAATATGAGGTGCAAAGCGATTTTTTCTATCAATGATAAACTCAAATATATTCGTTATACATTATGGTATTAATATAAAAGGTAATTCTTCTATCCACGTTGCGTTAATATGGATACACATACTTATCTTTGCTTAGGAATGATCTCAAATTAAGCAAGAAGTGCTTATTTGCAACATGCTGAAACAGCATTCAAATGTCTATTCGTGGTAACAAACTCTTGGAAATGGAAGGATTAAAAAGATAGAAAGAAAAAGAGAGAGAGAGAGAAGGAAAGAAAAGAAGAATTATATAAATAAATAAAGAAAGAAAAAAAGACTTTCAAGCTTCTCTGTTAGACGACGCCCGCTTGGGAAAAGCGTACCAGTAATATGGAATGTTTTAAAAATAGCTAACGTTAGCTATACATAACGTCAAATATGTTTGACAAGTTGTCTATTTTAACGAGCTCAACATTTTTCCTGCAGTAAGTTTTTGTATATTTTTAATGGTTTCTGTATGCACAGAAAATTCAAGTTATGCATTTTTTCATACAAATTCTTAAAACATTTTGTGTCGTAATCAAATTTATTAGATATAACGTTTCTTTGTGAATGATAGTTTGGGGAGGGGATATCTTCTTGAAAATCCTTGTGTTGCATCCTTGGAATAGGCTGAACTTAAATACAAAGTTTGTAGCTATCTGACTTTTCGTTTTTGATATATCCTGCTCACCTATCCTGTTCTTTCTGAGAGTGTGTTTTTTATTTAGGGACCTCAAAAAACGTATTTAATCAAATCTCTCTATTTAATATTTGGGTGGAATACAATACTTCCTCTACCTACTACAAGCTATAAAAAGTAAAAAGGGTACCAATAGGAACAGGACGATATAAGTTGGTAATGAAAGGTGTAGCTTCGCCCTTTCCAAGCGTCACCGTTCTCTGCTCCCTCTTGCATCATTCTAGCCTCATTTAACCTAGCCCAAAATGTGGGCGCAGGGTAACACTGCCAAAGGATTGGTTATACTTTTAGTGGTTGAGTAGGTACTATTACGTTAATTTTAATAAAGCTCACGAATGAACTCTATTTATTTAACGATGCCTTTGACTAGTATTGTCAAAACAGTGTCGTTATTATGGAATAATAATAATAATAATAATAATAATAATAATAATATAACTTTACTATTATTTTCTTTTGTCGAAACAGTTATTCGCCAACGTAGTTCTTGAAATTGACAAATTCATAGAAATAGTAGCCTCTTTCGTGATACTGTTTAGAACAAAGGGGTTGGATATTCTGAGTTACGTCACATAATTCAGCAGCTCTTACAGTGAACTGCCTACCTGAGAAACCAGGTTTGACAAAAATATTTGTCTTTTGCCTATTTTAACGGTACGAGTAAATAATTTCTCATCACCCCTCAATCTACAAGATCGAGCCTCTAATCAGCTAGCTAGCTAGCTAGCTCATCTCTCGCGATTTACACGATTCAAAGCAGTATTTATTAAAAGATGGAATTTCTGAACCATTTCTCCTCTATTTCACACCTAATATGACATCATCCATTAGTTCGTGTTTAATTCTTGGCATTTGTTTCAAGTCAGTCATAGAGAGAAGTGATAATAAATAGATGCTATCAGCTGCTAAATAAATATGGAAACGTTTTGGAGAAAAATTGCTATTGCGATCTAGGGCAATGTACCACCTTTTTGCACTCAGATTAGCTTTCTTTATTATGAACTTCCTACTTACTGCTACCAGGAATCTAATTTCGCCTGCTTACATTCTAACGACGATTCCTGGTACTGATATTAACTGATAAAACTTAGATTCATTCCCTTTCTTTTCTTTTTCCTAAGGTTCTGTGTAACTTTCCAAACAACAAGCCGCAAGTTCAATTTTTACGTCTTTATCACACATAAACACTTAATATCATATACTTGCTTTGCTATATCATTGTCTATTGGACCATCTATGGAAGACAACCATATTATTCAGTTGTAAAAATTAAAATTATAATATTCATAATTTGTTCATGGTTGTGAATCCTTCTTTATTCTCTTTAGCTGTGTGAAGGTCAGTATTTTAGGTAAAGGAACTATTGCATATCACCAAAAACTTCTGTAGCAAATGACATGTTTACTAAAAGCCTGGTGTATGTATGTGTGTGTATGTACGAGAGAGAATAGCAGAACTCAAAAACGAAAAGTGAATGTATCTCTATATTCCAAACTACTTCACCAAAACAGTTGTAACGATTTTAATTAAAACGTCATATGTTTGAGATATTGAAACGAAGGATAAAATATATATATTTAATTTCCTTGAACAGCCTTCTCCATTCTTACTTAATTTTAAAAGTTAAGTTATATCTGTGACTCTACAGTCGTTGTGAGCTTGGCCTACCAATCCGGCTGCCGGCTTCACGCCACCATACGCAAGACAGATGATCATACAGCCATTACGAGAAGATGATGTATTTCCCCAGCTGGTATTTTTAATTTTAATAGAACTGAAACGTTGGAGAAGTCATCAAAATGTGCAGTTTATAGATTTAGCCTTTTAAGATGTTTGCCGCTATTGAATATGAATTTTCCAGTATTTCAGAACTATACGCCTTTGAAATGTTATAATCTTTCTTTAGTATTTCATCATGAGTATGCAAGAGTATGAATTAAGATATTGAAGTAGATATTGTCTTTACGTTGGAGTTGTTACTATTTTGCTCCTTGTATGGACATCAATTTTGAAGATTGTTTGTTACGTAATATGCCGATGAGAAGCCGAAGAGAAGCCGATTTGAAAATGTATTTTTGTTGTAACGCTCCAAGTTTAAAAAGTAATATTAACTTTGTTATTAAACTGCTTCTATAGATATTATTTATGTTTATGTTTGCCTCGGCTGCGTCAGTATTGTTTTAGAGACAGGTTTCTCTTAATCAGGGGGTGGTGCGACAAGAATGTACGCTTACACAGATTTTAAGTTTAAATTCACTTCTTTTTATTAATCCTTGACACAAATTAAATAGCACTACACTGATATTAAGAGCTGTGAGATTCTTTTATTTAATACTTGCACTTTGTTAATGTGTATACTTAAATAATATATTATTAATTATAATATGCTATAACTACGAATACGTAATATTTCTCTAGAGAACACATCTTCCATCCGGTTCCAAGGTCTGCAGGCAACTGAACATATTTCAACCGTCCAAACCCGTAAACTTCTGTATTTCAAGTCTCTGATTGGCTAATCCTAGTCCAATAGAATACCTTCATTTAATTAAAGCTTTATCTGGCTGTTGATTGGCTATTTAAACTCTCAAACTCATTATTGCCTCAAGGTTACCTCATTGTTACCTCATTGTTAGCAACTTTAAAATTATTATTCTCATAGCTGTTACATTATTAAATTACGTAATGTATTCACATAACATTATTAAACATGTTTACAATAATATAAGCATATGCAATGACTGTTATATACATTTTAAAAATTATTACATACATATTGCTTCAAGGCGGGCTGTTATTGAGTTTACATATTATATAATTTAATTAAAATTATTCAAGTGTTAAAAATACTGCCTCAATATCAAGGAAAATATTTAGCGACCTTCTTTATAAACATTTAATTATCGCCTAAGTGTGCTGTATGCTATGCAGCTAAAACAAAAAGCTTTTGGAAATGGCTTGCACTTACTATGATTAACAGGAAGCAAGACAGTAAGACAAGCTACTTTAAGAATAATTTGTAAAATCTATTTTGATAGAGAAAGCGTATGTATGTTGCAATTCATCAGACTTTTTCAAATTGCGGTATACTTTCTGTAGATTTGGTGTAGTCCGTTAAAAAAAATCTGATGTGTCACATTCACATGACTTTATCGCCCCCTATTGTTTATTGGTGGGTATACAAACCAATCTTACTAAAGCTTATTTTTCTATTTACTTCATTTTAATCCAGATAAGCCTTTGCAGAAATAGTTACATTGCACATTTCGTTACTGATACAAAGAGAACGGCGATGGTCAAATGTTTAAGAACTGGACGCTATATGCTGGCAATAAATTCCATAGCTTTTCCATGCATCGCGAGAAAAATGAAAATCGACAGAATTGAACATTTCGAACCTTAATAGCGGATATTTCAGAATGGTTTAGATCATAAAAAGGGTTATTTGAAATAAATGCGTGTTTTTAAAGAGATCTACATTTTTTGTGTAGTACGTTTTTATCTATCGCTTATACAAGGTTATACAAAATTCCTTCCGAATGAAGAGAGAGAGAACTTCACAGGCTACTCCCAAAAATAGAAGATATACATTTTATTTATAAGGCAAATATTTTTAATATATGGTATTTAAAACAAAACTGTTAGAGCCATTTTTTGGATAATCAAAATTTTCGAAAAATCTTTCGTATAAAGGGTAGTTGTTGGAGGAATGATTTTCTTGAAAATCTTCGTGTTGCATCTTTGGAAGATACTGAACTTAAATACCAAGTTTGGTATTTAAAAACTTTTCATTTTTGTGTTGTGCTGTTCAAAGACAGGGGCCTCAAAGCATACATTTCCGGTGATATCTTGACATCAAATTTTTGAGTGGAATAGTATCTTCTCCTACTTACTATACGTAGAGATAAATTAATAAATAAGAGAACACAATAGTTATATCATTAAAATTAATTTCTGACTTTAATTTCAACTTTCTATGCATATATTTTATCTAAGGCAGCGGTAGTTACTGCATTTCACTGAGTCTCACCGAAAATACACATTTCGAGTTGTGTGTATGTATGTGTGTGTGCGTGTGTGCGAGCAAGCACTAATAGTCCAAAATGAAAAGCCAGATAAATAAAAATTCTATACCTAAAACAGGCACCTTTTAAGAATGCAACGTGAATAAATCTAAATATGGTAAGATGTTCATTATGCTCAGTAATTTTTAGAAACGGTAGTGTCTTTGAAACTTTTTCTGGTGGAATAAAGTAGTGGATGTGGAAAATTGCAGAGCAGAAGGACAACACATACATAAGCATTTTGAAGCTAGGAACACGTGGTTGCAGATGCTTTTCTACTGCACTACATACGTCGAGTAGATGTAAACAAAACGCACTTCTGTGTCACTGTCACTAGCTGTGTGAAATGTTCAATTCCGCTTTTGTGTTGTGAAACCTACTGGACAGTACTAAGATAATATTGAACGCACATTTTGTTCAGGACAGAGTGTAGTACAGTTCATTATGCTCACTAATGGTTATTTTGGGTACCAATGCACATTGGTTGAAACAGTATGTATACACTTCTCCTGTGAGTTAGATTTCACAAATAGAGATGCTTCATAGATTTAAATTTGTTCATGCATATATCCTTATATACTGTATCTACGATCCCATGCTCCTCACCTCAAAATGCTTAGTTTGGTAATGCCTTTTACTTCACAATAATTGTTTGCATATTATTTTTCTACAGCCTGTATATATGTTTAATTTCATGTGAAAAAGTTAGGATGTCCCCTTCTTTCCTATCCAGTTTGATACACTTGGGAATCCTTGAGATAGAAGAAAGAAAGACGAACAGGAAAAATGCACCTCTCGTTAAAAACATACAGGCTTCCAATCCTTTTCGAAACAGTACGTGTTGAAATCTAATTTGGTGTGTCATCTAAATAAAGCATCCTAAAATTACCTTCCTTTCTCACAAGAGCTATTAACTTAGCAACATTTGAATGTTTCTCCACATCCTGAACATAAACCAAGTCGTATTCCCTAATCGGAAGCCATTTCCAGCCAGATATGATAAACGTACAGAGGAAAGATATGGTTATACGGTCTGCCTATTACAGTTATCCTCATAGAAATTCATAGGGCGGTTAAACACTAGATTTACCAAATTACTCTTCCCTTCTTGCTATTTTAGCAGTTTTTACTTTCTCTACTATGTAGAGTAAGTAGGGGAAGTATTGTATTCCACCCCCAAAAATTTGATACCGAGATTTCACCTGAAATACATGTTTTGAGACCCCCTGAATCCCAAAAAGTATTTCCGTGTGTGTTTCTGTGTGTGTGTGTGTGTGTGTGTGTGTGTGTCTGTGAACAGCATAACTCAGAAACGAACAGTCGGATAAACACCAAACTTGGTATTTAGGTTCAGTAACTTCCAAGGATGCGACACGAAGGTTTTCAAGAAAATCCCCCTACCCCAGATTACCCCTTACATGGTACATTTTTCGAAAATTTTAATTTTCTCAAAAATGGCTCTAACGATTTTGATTAAAATATCATATGTTTAAGATATTTTC
The DNA here is from genome assembly GCA_030765065.1 of Deroplatys truncata. Lineage (NCBI taxonomy): Eukaryota > Metazoa > Arthropoda > Insecta > Mantodea > Mantidae > Deroplatys > Deroplatys truncata. The sequence goes on from CM060980.1 coordinate 102,158,847, forward strand.
ATGACAAATAAAATGATATCTCAAATTTTCTGGGAATGTCTCCAAAAGTATTCTTCATTGTGAACGACTTTTGCATTACTGGTAAACCATAAGAGATAGACAAACTTTAGTACAAAAAAATGTAGATCGCGTTAAAATACACAATTTATGTCATATACTTTTTTTTGTTGAGTGAACCATTTTCGAGATATTGCTTGTTATTCCCTTTAATTTTTCAATACTTTTTTTTTTTCAAATGGGAATTCGTTATTCATTTTTACTTTCTCTACTACGTACAGTAAGTAGGGGAAGTATTGCATTCCACCCAAAAATTCGATACCGAGATTTCACCGGAAATACATGTTTTGAGACCTCCTGAATCCAAAAAAAGCATTTTTGGAAACATGTCCGTGTGTGTGTCTGTGTGTGTGTGTGTCTGTGTGTGTGTGTGTCTGTGTGTCTGTGTGTGTGTGAACAGCATAACTCAAAAACGAACAGTCGGATAAACACCAAACTTGGTATTTAGGTTCAGTATCTTCCAGAGATGCGACACGAAGGTTTTCAAGAAAATCCCCCCACCCCAGACTACCCTTTACATGGAACATTTTTCGAAAATTTTAATTTTCTCAAAAATGGCTCTAACGATTTTGATGAAAATATCATATGTTTAAGATAATATCATGAGAAATGAAATGTATATCTCGAATTTTCTGGGAATGTCTCCAAAAGTATTCTTCATTCTGAACGACTTTTGCATAACTGGTAAACTATAAGAGATAGACAAAATTTTACTACACAAAAAATATAGATCGCGTTAAAATACACAACTTATGTCATATACATTTCTTTTGTTGAGTGAACCGTTTTCGAGATATTGCTTGTTATTTCCTTAAATTTTGCAATACTTATACTTTTTCTCAAATTCGTTATTCATTTTTTTATGTCCTGGACATGCAAAGAGAATGGAATGCGCCACATAGCAACCAGCGTTAAAATATTTGACTATCGCTTAAAAGCTACCATATTCCCCTTGCATCTACAAGAAAATTACCAATAAGATTGACATTTCGATATCTCGATTAACATGAAGCATATGGAGAATAGGCGTTTGTAAAATTAGATTGTACAAGAGTAGAGAAAGTCATGTGAGTGTAACACATCAGATTTTTTGTCTTGGATATGCAAAGAATATTAATCTGTGGCAAAAAGAATGGTGCTGCACCTAGCAACCAGTTATTAAGAGATATGTATGTGCTTAAAGGCTACTGTATTTCTATATTGCCCTTGTAAATATATATTCCCCTTACATCTACAAGAAAATTAGCAATAAGATAGAGTCTGCAAATTTTTATCTCGATTAACATGAAGTAGATGGAGAATAAGCGTTTGTAAAAAATAATTTGTACAAGAGTAGAGAAAGTCATATGAGTGTAACACATCAGATTTTTTCCTTCTGGTTCTTTCCTACTTCCTCTTATGCTGTACGTGTGGTTCATGGAAGGATTAAGTCACTTAAAGTTTTGTTCGGTTAGTCCAAGCTCAACATTCCATTAGAGTAATTATCCCTGACGATGCCTGTAAGTCCGTATGTTGCCTTGCCACGTAACACGTGTGCTGTAACTAAACTCTTTATACCGCATTCTAGTATTTTACGTAATCTCGTAATTCTGCTTTCGTTTTTCTTTTTTTGTCCTTATTATCTCCCATACTGTCATTTTCCGCAAAAGTAAATACAGCATATTAAAGTATCTGTGTTAATTCGATTTATATCCAGTACAACTCCTACCTTAACTGTTATATAACTAAAGCATTTACCATTGTGATAATTCAGTATTATAACCAAACAATATACGATTAAAGTATTTGTTTTAAAAAATTGAAGTGCTCCATTCACATGACATTCTCTACGTTTTATTGTTTATTAGTCGGTATACAAATTATTATTATGAAAGTTTATTTTCTTATCTACTTCATTTTAATCTAAATAAACGTTTCCTGAAGTAGCTGCATTACACATTTCGTTATAGATACAAAGAGAATATCGATAGTTAAATGTTTAAGAACTGGACGCTATATGCTGGCCTTAAAGTGCCATGCTCTTTGCATGCAATCGCGAGGAACAACTGAATATCGAAAGGACTTGAAAAGAATGACAAAGTATTGAAAAATTCAAGTCATTAATAATGGATATTTCGGAAATGGCTGATGCCACAAAAAGTATTTAAATTAAATTGTGTGTTTTAAAGAGATATATATTTCTTGTGCAGTACGTTTTCGTCTATCGTTTAACGTTTACCAGTTGTACCTACAAGATTATACAAAATTCTCTCCCTCCGAATGAAGTGGACTTCACAGGCCATTCCCAGAAAATTACAGATATGCATATTATTTCTAATGCAAATATCTTTAATATGTTATATTTTAATCAACATCGTTACAGCTATTTTTTAGAAAATGAAAAAATCCGAAAATGTTGCATATAAAGGGTAGTTTGAAAAACGTATTGCATCCTTGAAAGATAATGAACCTAAATATAAAGTTTGGTATTTATCCTATTTTTCGATTTGAGTTATGCTGTTCACAGACACACACACACACACACACACACACACACACACACCGACCTGATGTGTTACACTCACATGACTTTCTCTACTTTTGTAAAACTGTTTTCAAACGCATATTCTCTATCTACTTCATATTAACCGAGACAAGCATTTACAAGAACTATCTTACTGCTAATTTTCTTGTAGGTACAAGGAGAATATGGTAGGCTTTAAGCGATAGTCAAATCGTTTCAGAGTTGGTTACTATGTGGAACATTCAATTCTCTTTGCATGTCCAGGACATAAAAAAATGAATAACCAATTCTCATTTGACAAAAATAAATATTGCAAAATTCAAACAAACAACAAAGAACATCGCGGAAATGGTTCACTCCACAAAAAATGTATATGACATAAGTTGTGTGTTTTAACAATCTACATTTTTTATGTAGACAAATCTTGTCTATCTCTTGCAGTTTACCAGTTATGCAAAATCCATTCAGAATGAAGAGGGCTTTTGGGTACACTCTCAGAAAATTCAAGATATACATTTTATTTTTCATGAAAATATCTTAAACATATGATATTTTAATAAAAATCGTTGGAGCCATTTTTGAGAAAATAAAAATTTTATAAAAATGTTACATATAGAGGGTAGTATGGGATGGGGGGATTTTCTTGTAAATCTTCGTGTCGCATCCTTGGAAGTTACTAAATTCAAATACCAAGTATGGTGTTTATCCGACTTTTAGTTGTTGAGTTATGCTGTTCACAGACAGACAGATACATACGCACACGGACATGTTTCCAGAAATTCTTTAATTGGATCCAGGGCACCTCAAAGCATGTATTTCGGTGAAATCTCGGTATCGAATATTTGGGTGTAATGCACTACCTTTTCTACCTACTATGTGGTAGAGAAGTAAAAATTTATACACTCAGTAAAATAATTTGTTGCATTTGAATGTACATGATAGTGATATTTTTAGAACGAGGGAAATTGGAAAACAAAGAATTACATGGATAAATACTCCTGATCAGAGATTGAACAAATCGTTTTTAAATTTCACGCAACAGTGACATTTTCACCGCGTAAGTTGCATTTTATATTTGGATGTTTGTATGCTTTATGGTTCTTGTAATAGTTTTATTCGAACTAAGTATACATGTATGCTGTCAACGAATATCTAACCGCACATCCAGTTGATCGCAGTTTAGAATACCAAACTCCCACAACTTCCTCTAACAGCAGAAGGTAATAACATGGGTAGCTGTTCTCATATCGTACATCTCAACAACAGCTGCTTCATTTCTTGATCGTAATACCTTTTTTATTTAAATAAACGCGACATGGAAGAAAAAATGACCGCCGCAGGGATTTGGACGCAACTTGCATTGTCTCTAGTCTAAGAATCATCAGGTAGCCATCAAGTTTGCTTCCGATAATCATATTAAAGTTTTGGCTGCCAAAAGAATCGTTACTGGAGGCCAGCAAAGTGGGACTCCTTCAACAATGGAGGCAACATGTTCTAATAAAGCAGGTTCCACCCAACAGCAGCAACGACCTAAATGTAACCGTATTTTATACACGATTACCATTATCCATGAAAATGGAACCGAGTATCATTCTCCGATATTACTCCGCGATATTTTCTTCTGCAATGTCTGCCCTAGAGCAAGAAGGAGAATAAAAACCCTTCCCTCTATTACAAGAATTCCTTCTGCAGATTAAGTTGTAGTACAGAAGGCCAGGAACGGGACAGAAAAAAAATGAGTGCTGCTGGCTGAAAATAAATTCGCTTGTCTTTTGTTACAGGAATCCGCAAGTGCTACCAACTTCTCAATGGAAAGTCTTGTTGTGTGTACGCATGCACCTTGTTTGTTCCATAAGGGGATAGGAGAGAATACAAAGGATTTTCTCATTTCTTCTTCCCCAGTGCTTTCTTTTTGTGACAACGAAGCAGTAATGTAGTAAATCAGACAGAGAAGGTTTGCCCCTTAAGGCAATGCATCTATGGAGAACTAAAAATCCAGAATATTCTCTTAATTTAAATGTTGATCGTATATGCAAAACATAAAAGAAATGGAACTTAGACAATTTAAACAACTTATATCAAACTAGTTTGAGATATCAATTGCCTTGTTCATAATTAATCCTAATTGTTGATGAAGCCAGTAATTTCAACTGCCATGGCTGTACTATATCATATGATAAAACGAGTTGTGTAGAAAGAAAATTTGTTAAACTCCAACAGCTTATGGAAACGACTAAAACAATGATTTTTGGTAAAATTAGAACAGTAGCAGTTTTAAAATTATATAAAGTACTCGCCATGCTATAATTAACTTGTGGTTCGGAGGTTTGGACCTTAAGAGTGAGGCAGTATTTTTAACACTTAAATGATTTCAATCAAATTATATAATATGTAAATTCAATAACAGCCCGCCTTAAAGCAATATTTGTATGTAACAATATATAAAAAGTGTGTATTACAGCCATTATATATGTTTATATTATTGTATACTATTTTATACATGTTCAATAATGTTATATAAATGTATTACGTAATTTAATAATGTAGGAGCTGTGAGAATAATAAGTTAAACGTTGCTAACAATGAGGTAACCTTGAGGCAATAATGTATTAGAAAGTTTAAATGCTACTAGCCATTATTGGAGCAACAATAATGTAAATTTTAGTGACAGTTTATAAAATAGCCAATCAACAACCAGAAAAAGCTTTAGTTATATGAAGGTATTCCATTGGAGTAGGATTAGCCAATCAGAAACTGAAAAGGAGAAAATTTTACAAATTTAGAGTTCAGTTGCCTGCAGACAGTGTTTGTAACCGGATGCGAAACACGTCCTCGAGAAGTATAATACGTATTTTGTGTGAGAGAAAAAATAGTTTGTGTTAAAAAAGTGCAAGTAATTCATAAAAAATCTCACAGCTCTCTATCTGTGAAGTGTTATTTAAATCGTGTCAAGCATTAATAAAAGGAGTGAAGTAAAATTATAATCTGTATAAGCCTACATTCTTGTCGCATCACAACCTTGCCAAGACATCCATGTCTCTAACAATAATATTGACGCAGCCGAGTCAAACAAATATAATACTTAAAGAAACAGTCAAATTACAAAGTTTATATTTTTAAATTTGGGACGAAGGCTACCGGAAACTGTTTACCATACGTGCGGTTGGAACTACTTCAAGTTCGGCTCCCCAACAGTTGAAATATAATACAACTCCTTCAATACAACCTGCTTCAAATTGACGCCCAAAGCGTGGTGCAAACAACGTAAAAGATAATTACTTCTTCAAGCGTGGTGTTGTTTCACCTTTAAACGGAGCTGTGTATCTTGGGGACCCTTCAATCAGTGCTACTGTTCACGGATAATGTGCCCCTTCCTAAACAAAGGGACGTGGTTCTAGCATGGCGGGGCTCCCCTATACTTCAGCCATGCAGTAAGACTTCTCAACAACACCAACAGGAAGAAGCGGACAGGGAGAAGAGGACCTGTTGCGTGGCCAGCGCGATCGCCCGACTTAATGCCGCTTGACTTCTGTCTTTTGGCGCATGTGAAGAGTGTCGTGCATGCCACCCGAGTTGACACCAGGGAAGAATTGTTTGTGCACATACAAGGTGCCTTTGAATCAGAGACCATACATGTTGGAGAGGGTACGGCAGTCAATGGAACGACGGTAACTGAATGCTTGTACTGTTTGTACTGTTCTTACAACACAAACGGATTCGTATACCAGTGTCGTGGGAGCGGCGGGCTGTCAGTCGTGTTATTCAAGAGAAGCAAGATATTATTTTAACACTAAGTGCTAGAAGTTCCAGTTTGAGCATCCTATGTCAGAACATGCCACGTTTGCTATGAACCGGCTAGAAATCCATTTTAACCCTTTTAGAGGCACACAATTCACAAACCAATCAATAGAGAACGACTCCCATCATATGCACATTTGTGCATACATGAGTATATGCAGTTTGATAGCTCAAAGACAGAAAGTGTAAAAACTATTTATAGGAATTCATTTGTTTCTTAGTGAAGTTAGAATGACAATACAGAATAGGTACTTTGGAGTACTTACAAAATAAGGGCCGCCAGTCCCAATACCAGGACTCATTCTACTTATTCGTTCTCCAGCCCGATTTATTTTCAGTTAAACAGGACGGCATACGATAGATGCTTGTGCCCTTAGAATCATTCCCTGCCTATCTGCATTCCTAGCCCAGTTGGTTAAAGCACTGGACTTCAATGTCGGCGGATACCTAGGTTCGAAGTATCGCTGTGGTGCTACCAGGTCTGCGATAAAGGAGGGATGAATCCACCCAAAATAAATGGTGAATGGCGTGCATGGGTGTTGACATGACTTCGGCAGCACTGCAAAGGAATACATATTTTTACTTTCTCTACTACGTATAGTAAGTAGGGGAAGTATTGTATTCCACCCAAAAATTCGATACCGAGATTTCACCGAAAACATGTCCGTGTGTGTGTTTGTGTGTGTGTGTGTGTGTGTGTGTGTGTCTGTGAGCAGCATAACTCAGAAACGAACAGTCGGATAAACACCAAACTTGGTGTTTAGGTTCAGTATCTTCCAGAGATGCGACACGAAGTTTCCAAGAAAATCCCCCCACCCCATATTACCCTTTACATGGAACATTTTTGGAAAATTTTAATTTTTACAAAAATGGCTCTACGATTTTGATTAAAATATCGTATATTTAAGATACTTTCATGACAAATAAAATGTATATCTTGAATTTTCTGGGAATATCTATAAAAGCATTCTTCATTGTGAACGACTTTTGCATAACTGGTAAACCATAAGAGATAGACAACATTTTACGTCACAAAAAATGTAGATCGCGTTAAAATACACAATTTATGTCATATACATTTTATTGTTGTTGAGTGAACCATTTTCGAGATATTGCTTGTTATTCTCTTAAATTTTCCAATACTTATACTTTTTCTCTAATGGGAATTCGTTATTCATTTTTTTTGTCCTGTCAGTACAAAGAGTATTAATCTGTGGCAAAGAGAATGGTGTGGCACATAGCAACCAGCTATTAAGAGATATGTATATGCTTAAAGGCTACTGTATTTCTATATTGCCCTTGCAAATACAAAACAAGGGGAGCATAGTAGGCCTTAAGCGATAGTCAAATAGTTTTAGAACTGGTCGCTACTTGTAAAATGTAATTCTCTTTGCGTGTCAAAAGATCGTTTCTGCAAATGTTTATCTTGATTAATATGAAAAGGATGGAGAATAAGAGTTTGTACAAATAGTTTGTACAAGAGCAGAGAAAGTCATGTGAGTGTAACACATCAGATTTTTAATTCATATTAAAGTTATCAACGGTATATTTTATTTCGCTTTTATTTATGTTTGCCTTAGCTATTATCTATAAATTTTAAGCAGTATGTACCAAAAAACGTAGAGAATTAACAACGAAAGTTAACTCTTTAAAATCCAAATTCTTTACCCCGCTTGAAGCAACAAATTCTGCCAAAAGGCACAATTAGTCTGGGATAAACTGTTTGGAGAAGTGGTTTGTTTTTCGCAGACGTGGTGAAATTATTCAGAACTGTTTTACTTGAACATAACACTGTAACAAACAAGCTTCGCAGAAATGCTGACCTAAATTTGTCAAGTCAGAAAGTATTTCAAGTAAACCTATTACATAATCTCTAAGAAACTGATTATGTGTACTTCCCCCTGCCTTATAAGCCAAGCAACATATGTCCAGTATTCCTACATGGAGCCGTTTGACCATCTAATCTTTGATACAAAGTTCCGAAATCGCACGACCTGCAAACAACAAACAGGGAGAGCAATAAAACCAGCAGAGGTCGAGAGCGTTTTACTTCTTTTTCTCAGCTCTTCTATTGCATCATTCCATCTCTTTCCTCACTGCTATTACATATAATTATTATTAAAAGGTAGGAGTGGCTATAGGTGGGTCCGTCATAGCAATGATCATAATAATAAAGCTAAACACTAAGCTTTGTTTTTAAATTGTCTTATGCCTGGCACGTTTAAGCTGTTAGGCTACGGAGCAAAACCGGGCTAAAGCACCTTTCGCCTCCGACACTTTGGATGCTGGGTTTACTGCAGTCACGCGTCGAGAACTGCAGGATATATTCGTTTAGTTTGAAGCATTGGCTGAAATGGTGAACTCTTACACAATTCGTATATGATTTCAAACATTAGCAGCTATTTTGAAAAGAAGATGTGTTAAAATCACACGCATTTCTCTCTCTACCTATGTAATATATTCCAAATCGATTCTTCAAATTATTCGTAAACACGTTATTTCAACTTCTTAATTATGATATATGTTTACGTAATAGTTTTAATGCTACTTTTACTATATTTACATAAAAGCATACAGGATGATAATACGTCTGTCAAATGTTTAAGAAAAGTTCGTATATGCAAGCAGTGCTCTTCATATTACCAAATGAGAATCAAAAGAACAGAATAGCATTTTAAAAGTTAGGCAGCCTAGTATATTGGAAAATTCTGATCACGGAAACTATACTGCAAACGCCTAAAATTACAAAAGATATTTAACGAAAACTAATTGTTTTAATTTCCTTTAAATATATTATTCTATACAAGTATATCATATATTTCTTATGTTCTCATGCGAAACTTATTCAAAATGAAGGTTTCTTTACAGGATATTCACAGAAAAGATGATTCTAATGATTTTTATTAATATATATTTTTGATATATGAAGCTATGTGCCATATTAACTTTGAATAGGCTATAAAATTCTCTTATTCTCATATAAATGTTATTTAATTATGTATAACCATAAAAATTAAAATAAAATGTTTCAGGTGGAAAAATGTAGAACCTGTAAAAATACACAATTTGTGTCAAATAAGTGTTTTTAAGTAGTATGAACAATTTCCCCAAAACTCGCATTCTTCTTTAAAATTTTCATATAAACAATGAACTCTCAAGTATCATGTTTTTTGTTTCTTGAACCTATGCAAGGAGAATGTAATATTAACTCAGGTAAATAAAGCACTTGCTCTGCCCTTTTATTTCTGCTACAAACTGTAGCAGTTTGAAACCGTTCATGGTAATATTTATCATGATTAACGGGAAGTTCGTAGAAAAACAAGCGCTTGTGAGAACAATGTGCAGCATACACATGGAAATAAATGATGAGCAGATGGCATGTTTGTGTAAAAACTACAACAAAGGAATAAAATGTCGGATAAATATTTATTGGCATCTAACTCCACCACCTTTCTAAGATGCCAAGCGAAGTTATATATGAAATTAGTCACACCTCATGTATGCAATCCTTAACATGATAAAAATCTTAGTTTTCAATTTTCTAAAAAAATAACACACGATATTGATTAAAATGTTACATGTAATGTACTGACATCATCAATAAAATTATATCTTAAGTTTTCTGTGAATGGCCTGTGAGGACTTCATTCTGGTTGAATTTTGTAGAATTTTACATAAAGAAAAACATAAGGGATAATAAAAAATTCATTACAGGATACATGTAGAACTTATTAAATATATATACTCCGTCAACGAAGCAGTTTTTGGCATATTCTTTGTTGTTTTGCTATAATTTTTCGTTTTGATGCAACCTTTTGAAATGCGCGATATTTTTCCTTCAAAAAGCATTGGTGATATAGCTGTTAGTTTTGTTTCTGCCTGTTCAATTTATTTCTAATGTTCTACTAATATGTTTATCGTATTAAGGAATAACATTTTATAAGTATTATCTAAGTAAACAGGATACGTGTGAACTGATAATGGGTAGAGATATTTGAGTGTGTCTTGGACATTTATAAAAGTATTCTATTACGTCAGCGTTTCCAAAACCAGAACCATTGAGCGGATGGTAGGATTTAAGTTTATAAAATCCTCCACTAGGCTCTATCGGCTTAACTAGTCAGCATTTATACTTCTTTAATGCTATATGGTTTTAGGTAAGTAAATCGTTTTACAATAACTGCCTCGAGGAAAGAACACAACATTTGATCCAGCGTTGTGGTTTTTGAGAGATTGTCACATGAAATAAAGCTGCTATGAAGATGATGAGCTTGGAAAAGAAAAGAGAGAAAGACAAATTGAAATCTCAAATTACTGCGTACTGTTGTTGTCTGCTTTGAAATGTAGTTGAAGTTTTCATTCTCTTCCATTAGTTACCTCAACGCTTTATCTGTCTCTTTTCTGCTGAGAATTAAGAGAAAATCATAAACGTGAACTTCTCTGAAAGTTACCTACATGTAATATGGCACAGCGCTATTCAGATACTTCTCCAATAGATTAAAGATAAAGGTAAAAGCACGCACGAAGGGACGGGCCCCTGGAACCGGGGAAGAGTACCACAAGCAGGCCACAAGGGCCCCTTTTTGCTTTTAACATGGCCCGTGGGAGAGATAATCCCGAAGGGCGATCAGATTGGCGTAAGCATTCACAGGGTCCGTAACGTTTTCAGCTCGAACGCATCCGACGCCACCTGGGCTCACCTACAAGCTTCCCTGAAACAGATGGCAATGAAGGAGATCAGAGAGAAAGGAACAGGAAATGGGAGGCAGGAAAATCGTTGTAAAGGAGGAACCACCCCAACATTCGCCAGTTGACCGTAGAAACCACGAAAAACCTATGGATCAGAGAGGGCGGTCGTTGGGGATCGAACCTTGGACCTCCCGAATGCTTGTTGCACACGTTACCGCGGCCCACCTCAGTTGATTCTAATACCTAAAATAGCAATTGTAAATTAGTTTTATCTTTTTTGATGCCAAAGCTATTCATATATTTTCCTATCATCCATACATACCATTTAAGGCTATACAGACGAATGATACTAATAAGTGCGGAAAAAGTTGAGCAAAACATTTGCAGCAGGTACCACTCTCTCTAATACGGGTAAAACATGATGAAGTTTTTCTTCGCCCTATGAGTTCTATTTAAGTTAATAAAGGGAAAGTTTGGGAGTGTCTGAAGGTTAAATGCCTAGATGGTCATGGATCGGGGCTAAGGTACCAAAAATAACATTTTGACCAATTTTATGCAATATTAAAATGTTATATAATTGCATATTCTAAATGACATACAGTATATATAAATATCTATATAAGGGCTGTACTTAACTGACTATATATATTTAATACTAAATAATTATGTATATATACGAGTACATATATAACAATACCAATAGTGAATATTGAATCACTAAAACCCATGGAAACCTTGACATTATGGCAATAAATACAATTTGTAATTCATTTAAATTTCTAATGAACTTTGATACCATAATTATGGACGGGAAGATAGTATTAATTTAATAATGAAATAACAGTAAGATAATAATTTCGTACATTAAACCAGTGTATAATGTAACAAGTTTGGGTTGAAATGTTTGTCCGAAAAGATGAAGGTAATTACGTGTCAGGTTAACGAAAGTCATTAGTGAGCCATATAAGAAAGACATTAGCAACAACCGACGGTGCGAACACGTTTGGCGTAAAAGTTCTGGGAACGCAATTTAGAGGTAAATTCATACGCTTGAATATGCAGATTGGCCAATTCTGAAAATTGGAGAGTCGAAGGAAATTCTTAGAAAAGTGAGCCATCACCTAGTAACTGTCACATACGCTAACTTAGAGTTTTGAGATTTGGCAACGTATAAGGTAGAATGTTGATGGGAGTAATTCTAATGTAGGCGTGGCTAAAAGCAATAAAGGCGTGCAATATTAGATCACTTATTTGATAATAATCAAGCACATTGTACAGGGATTTTTTTCAGACTTTCAGGTGTCAGTTTCCTAAGTTCTCAATATCACTTCACATAGTTTTCACACTCACTTCACTAATGTGCACTAGTTCAGTTTCCCGTCACTTCACGTTCTCGGTTTTTTTTAAGTTTTATTTATGGAAGCTCTTTAACCAACAATGGTCCTTAGCGTCCCATTCTATATTTACGCCCGAAAAAATCCACCACGTCGGGAACTAGGGCTAGCATGGTAACCACTACACCACGGAGGACGACACACGCTGTCCGTGACGTAGCGGCATAACCAAATAGTACGACGTAACCTCTTCTTCTGGCAGGCTCACTCACACGTTTCGAACACGAGACTTCTACAATCTCTCGCTCCGCAGTAACACTCGCTGCGCGTCACAGCAGTGGTCACCAACTCGCTCGGAGAACCGCACTTGATGTCGTAGCAGAAATGCTCTCACCAAGTCGCTTACTCACTCACTGACCGACTCTGACTGACTAATCTCACGAGAACTCTCGCTTATATAGCCAATAAAATCTTCCACAGAACATTCTAGAACTATATGGAAACACATTCTGGAGGCGAGGGAAAGAAACTTCCAGAAGGTTCTGATTTTCTGCCGATAGTGGTTCTGGTGTTTACGCAGGGCGAAAGCGCGACTTATCTTTGTTTATTTCCAACTGCCTGGTGCCGACCTCACAGTACTATTTTCAGAAGCAAATATTACTGAACGACTTGCACTATTGCTCATGCTCCTACATTATAAATATTTAAAACCAGTTAGTATATTTAGTATATTTAGTACCAGCTTTGGTACTAAATATACTAATCTTTATAATGCCAGTTTATATACTGTAGAAGCTGCTTCTATTTTGAGTTTTAGCTACATTCCATGTCCTTATTCCGACGAAAACAGGAAACCAAATAGAATAATCATTTGGGCAGTAGTAGTAAAGGAACAGCTACAAAAAAGAAAAATTTATTTTCTACAATCAACATTACAAATTTACATCGATTTCATGCCTACAGTTTTTTTTCAGCAGATGGGAAATTTGAATTCTACCTTAAAAGTTGATTGAAATTACAAGAGCCGAATATAAATTTGTACTTCTGTCTCAAAGAAACTGTGAAACATGTTTACTTCAGAGTCCTGTTTTGATTTTGTTTTTTGTTTCTTTTTTTAAAGAACAGGATACATTTGGGGTGGATATTTATACACCTGTGGTGCGAGTTTCAGAAAGCGTCGCTTAAAACTTTACCGAATATTTTGCTGAATTCATTTTTAGAATTTTATTTGATATTTCCTAAAATGTAATAGTTTACTTAGATATTAAAATTAGGACAATAAATTTTAAATTTATTGTTAGATAACCAATATTTAGAGTTATGTCTTTATACGAGCATTTGGAATAGTTACAATGTTATTTACTTTCAACAGGGTATATTTATACATTTAGTTGTAAAATTAGTTCTAATATTCTAAGTGTGATTGTTATTATAAACAATTTAAGCTGATATAATAGGTTATGCAATTCTAAATTATGGTACAGCTATAACCGCAATGTACCATTGGGTAAAATATGGTTGTATAAATTGTAAATTAAATAAAAATTAAATATATGAATAAATTTATTCGCAGTCTCATATCTGCCTTTTGTACAATGTGGTAGATGTATGGTGGGGCCACAGATCGCATGCATGCATGCTCCGCCTGCACTGCAGTGACTTCGGTATTATTCCGCTGCGCACCAGTGAAAATGACCCGCTCAAGGTTACGATTATTATCAGCTGTGTCATACTCGACTGCGTCAGGTGCTACCTTCTGTTCGTGCTGTAAGCGCTAGAGTTTGTGCATTGTGCATCTCAAAGGTGAAATTCTATTCAAGATTATAATATTTAATTATACAACCTTTTATTTGTGCATTGCAGTCTTAATTGTTATTAATATAACTACATTTAGATCAGTATATTGCACTTCTGAAACGTTTCCCAAATCCTAGATTCACCATGATGTTCACTCCACACGTTTCCAATCCATTAATCTCGGCGAATAAATAAGAAGAAGTGGGAAGGATATATAATTATAATACTGAATTTAAGAAAAAGCCGTCACAATAGTATATACACACATTGACATACACATAAGGAAGACCAAAATTATTTCGAGTTAAACTTTGCTTCTTAAAAACGATAATTATGGACTTTTATTATGTTTTTTTTCAATATCATAAAACACAGGCAAGACACTGTAACTTGAAATGCATTAAAAGAAACTAAACATCAGTAAGTACATTCTACTGTGTTACTTTTTCTCATATTCCTGCCTTTTCTCGAATACAAGTGAAAGTATATTTAATTCTATTCATGTCAGTATACGATTTCTCAAATAACTCTCTGTAGCCCTCAACATTTCTTATTAAAATGTCCCTTAAATAAGAACATACATATAGAAACATAAAATGCATTGTTAAGAATGTATGTAATCAATACATGTTATTCGAAGTTAAATATGCCTGAAGAAATTTCAGCAACACTAAGCACATCACCCGCAACGTATCAGCGCTGTCGTTTGTGCCACTCTTGCCCGCATAGTTGCACTAAAGCAAAAGACCACAACATTCCTATGCTTTTCCACACAGAATAAAAACACAAGAGAAAATAACATATATACAGGTTCGTCTCGAGCCCACATTGGAAAAGCAACGACGCTGCTGGGCCACAGAGTAGGGGCACGGGCCAATTCCTCCCCCCTCCTTGTGTACCCTGTAATTACTCCTTCTACCAGCTAGTTCTTCACTCAAGGTACCAGACCGATATACAATGTCTGACGTGGACTTCACCTGCCAACACGTGTGTCACTGCGGTTATATCAGACTTCCGGTGCACGTAATGAAACAATATATATATATATATATATATATATATATATATATATATTGCGTTTTCACTAATATTCGTAATGCATAGGCGTAATGTGAGTCATATTTCATTACTTCCGCATCTCCATATTTATCAAAGCCTCAACAGAAACCTATCAACATGCGAATGGCATTTTCTTGTATTCTGATGATATATATATATATATATATAATATTCCCTTATTTATTTTCTACTTACGGCCTTAAAGAAGAAAATAAATTTGAGAAAAAGACAGTAATAGGAATAAAATCAGCATAAACAGCTCTCTTATTTTCTATCAATTCTAATATTATTCATACATAAGTTCCTTGTTTTGTTTACTATAAATTTTGATAAATATTGGTAAAAATTGTTTAAATGCGCATTTTGTAGCAGGTACACAAAAACAAGCTGGAGAATGATACGACGGTAAACTTTTATTATATGTTTTCAATTAGTTCAAGAGAAACAAAAGAATTAGACTTGAAAGTATAATGCCTAAACATACTGGAACATTCAAACGAACAACAGGAAGTATTTCGGAAATGGCTAATCTTGCGAAAAATTTTTTTTTAAAAAGTTGTATATTATAACGAGCTGTATATTTTTCGCGCATATCCTGATATATGAAAGCATACAATTAATGAGCATAAAGAGGGCTTCACAACTGTTCCTAGAAAATTCAAGATACACATTTCATTTGTTATGTTAATATAATAAAAATATTAATTAAAATTGTTAGAACAATTTTTCAGAAAATAAAAATAGCAAACAATTTCCATTGAAAGCGTAGTTTAGGTTAGGAATGCTTTATTTAAAGTCTTTGCCTGCTATGTTTTAACATTATGGTAATGTCTTATTCATTAAAATTTATTCTTTTTAGTTATGCTGTTCGCAGGAACACATATAGAATATTTCCTAATTTTCTTTTTATACAGGCAACATAAATCCAATATTTCCGATGAAACCACCAAATGGAATTATTGAGTAGAGTGCAATATTTCCTGTACCTACCTGCCATAGTTAAAGTGAAATGCTAAATTAAATACGAAAATTATTGGTCTCTCTTTGCTAACTACCCTCCAAGGAGTTTAGAAAATTACATTGCATGTAAAAATCTTCGAATCCATAGAGAGAGCGTTTTCAAAACTCAAAAGACGTTTTTTACAATTTTATGAACAATTAAATTAAATCTGTTTTATCCAAAACTTAAGCTTCATGTCTTTATTTTGAACATTAAAAAGATGTCTGATTTTATTTTTGGATTCAGGAAAGCCATTTTACGCCAGTTTTATAAGGAAATTATAGGATTTATATTATATTATACTTTTTTCACCTATATTTCGAGTTAACTCAAAAAAGTTATCGTCATTGGTGTCAATAATTAAAGTTATTATACCAATACAGAGTGAGCCAAAAACTACGAACCGACTGTGCGGTGTTTTTCATGTCCGCATCCTCGGCGCTCGCTGCCGTCTGCCGCTACCATAGAAAGGTGCGGATGAAACCATACAACATTTTAAAATCTACTTTTAAACGCTTTACTTGCTAGCTTTATGAAAGGAAATGCTGAAACTGGCCACCGTCGTTGTCCATACATTTTTAGCACCTCTTTAGGAAACTATCCATCAGTCGCCGTAGTTCACGTTGAGAAATGCTGGCAATTTCCTGACGGATATTTTGTTTTAATTCTTCCAGGGTATGAGGGATTGTCGTGTATACTTTGTTTTAAGTTACCTCAGAGATAGAAATCGCAGGGGGTTAGATCGGGAGACCGAGGGGGCCACAAATCTCAACTAGTAATTCTGTCCTCAAATACACTTTCAATTTTTCTCATCGAAATATTGGCCGTATAAGCTGTTGCAGAGTCTTGTTGAAAAAAAGTCAAAATCACGCTCCCTGGTTGTTAATTCTCTTAAAAAGGGGGCAAAATTGTATTCACATGTGTATGGGCTTCAACTGTAGACTCGAAAAAAATTGGCGAGTGATGGATAGTTCCCTAAATAGGTGCCAAAAATATATGGATGACAACGGTGGCCAGTTTCAGCATCTCCTTTCATAAAGTTGGTAAGTAAAGCCTTTAAAAGTAGTTTTAAAAATGTTGTATGGTTTCATCCGCGCCTTTCTCTGATAGAGGCAGACGGCAACGAGCGCCGAGGACGCGGACAGGAAAAACACCGCGCAGGCGGTTCGTAGTTTTTTGGCTCTTCCTATACTTATCGCATGGGTCATTGACGTTACTTGCATTTTTAAGATACAGTTAAACATGATAAAAGGAAATAAAACAAAGAAAGAAGAAATAAAGAAAAATTGCCTCTGACTATGATATACACTGGAAAGT
Source organism: Deroplatys truncata (assembly GCA_030765065.1). NCBI lineage: Eukaryota > Metazoa > Arthropoda > Insecta > Mantodea > Mantidae > Deroplatys > Deroplatys truncata. The sequence continues at coordinate 102,176,401 of CM060980.1, forward strand.
AAATGTCTGCAGCATGAGTATACATATCTGTCATAGCGAAAACTACAACTCTTAGTGTACAGTCCGAATATTTCGTGCACAGTCATTCATAACAATGCTAAAAGCTTTGCTCATGTGTTCTTACGGTAGATAAGAAAGCATTTTCTGCCCCTTTTGAGGCACAAATGTATCCCCAGTGTATAGACACCCTGCAATTCACAAACTTGGTACTAGAGGGCAGAACTTACCTTAATAACGTTTCAGCTATGTGCACAAACATGTACAAGCGGTCTAAATGCAAAAGTGACACTTATAAGAATAATATTATGGCAGACATTTAGCGTACACAAATATGGCCACCGGTAACTAGGACGTTTATGACACTGTCTACACGCATTAAGGATCTAACCCTTTAGGCTTTAGTTGCGTTTCCTCCTAGTTTTAGGTGGGAACCTTTAGCGTGGAATGAATATTTCACCTTTAGAGCGGTGAAAATATCGAAATCTACGTGAAGATACAAATTAAACTCACTTTCGGTGCTGCAAAATAACTTGGACCAGAATGGAATATTATGTTACAAAAGCAATTTTCTTTCTTCTCTTTGGTTAGTTAGGAGTTCTTACAAAGTCGCGGGCACTCAAATCCTCAGTCTTTTAGTCCACGTTTTCTGAAAAACATGGAAAACTTAAATTAAGTTTTATTTATGGACGCTCTTTAACTACTATGGTCCTTAGCGTCCCATTCTATATTGGGCGTGAAGATTTTGCTCAGAGGCCTCTTTATCAGGCTTGAGGTTCTTTTACGAGCCGTAAATCTACGACACGGGACCACCGACTTTACTTCTCTTCCGAAGGAAGCCATGATAAGGATTTTTACGCCGGAAAAAAATCCATCGCCCTCTGACGGGTTTGAACCCACGACCTTGGGAACTAGAGGCTAGCACGGTAACACTAGTCCACGGAGGACGACGAGAAACATGTACATCACGTCATAGTTTTGCCTCAGATCAAAAGTAATATGTTGTGTTGACATCCAAGGTTGTGCTACCGATTATATTCTTATAATTTTATGTATTTTTACTCTCTCTATCACCTCCTACAGAAGGTAGAGAAAGCATTTATTCCATCACACATATAGAGTTACTGATATTTCACCAGAAAACAAATACGCGCCTTGAAGTCTCCCGAATAAAAAAGTATTTTAGATTCTCTACAGTAAATAGAGGAAGTACTGAATTGAATTCGATGTCGATATTTCATTGGAAATGTATGTTTCAAGGCCTCCTTATCCCAAAAAATACAATTTTAGAAAAAAATGCCGTGTTTGTCTGTGTTCCTGTAGGGATTCCCTTCAGCTGCCGTGGTAGGAGCGCTGCGGACCCCTAGCACTCGTGTACTTCTGACGTTACCAGAAGTACGTCGCCCCGAACACTGAGTCTCTCCCGAAAAGGAGTTGTTCGTATTGGGTTAGACTCGACGGGGCAGTGGTTCCCGAAACCTATGGGATATTGGGTACGTCTGGGCGGTGATGACGGAGCGGGGTTGTGAAACACCTCAATATCCTCCGGTACAAGCCTGGAGACCTGCGAGACGATGTGCTAATTCATTCTAGTCCCTCCGAGGTTTTTTGGTAGTCTTCCCCTCTGGAGCTGACGCGCGTAAATGACGTATCCCTTCCGACAACGTGTAAATGGGGAACGGTTTAGACTCAAGGTATTGGTCTAATAAAAAGCCCCATGGAGAGCTGTGCCTTTGGCCTTCTCCCTGGTACGCTCGCTTCCATTTATGCCGTCACTGCAACATTGGGAGGCATTCTACTGGTCCTAACAGGTGGAGTGTGCAGAGAAGAGGTATGTGTATCTGTTTACCTTTTCGCGTATGCAGTGGCGCCCTGTTTTACGTGCACGATCCTACATTACTCGTATATAAATACATAACTTTGAGCAGTAGCTTTACTCATCACTTATAATAACTATGTTTAAATGTATAACTAAATAAAACCGTGTTTTTCGCAGATTCTTCACGGAAAAAGTTTTTAATAACAATATAATGTAAAACTTAAGTAAATTGTACTTTTCCACTCGTATAGGACACATTTACTAGATGTTATTTTAACAATCTGTCCAATCACCATTCTTGTCCAATACCTGGTTTAGCTGCCTATGCACTGAATCACTCTTCGCACTCTAGAAACACCATCATGAAATGTGGAAAAATTTGCGTTTAGAGCCAGAGTTCTTCCAGCACTTAATGTACCTGCAACGAAATGTATAGAGAAACCATTTCTGCAAATATTTATCTCGATTAACATGGAGTAGGTATGAAAATATGCTTTCACTGAACCACATTAAACCTGTGAATAGTTTGCCGAGGACATCACCATAGGCTCTATTGCGCTTTTTGTATTATACAAATATCACTTATCAATACATTCTAAAAGCAAGACCAAACTCCATGTATTTTACAATAAGTTTGCAGCATAATAACTTCACAAATTATAGAAAAGTATTCAAAATATTATGACAAAAGACTTTTGAAACGCCGATTTTATGTTAGTGCCTCATGTTTCCCTCACTTACGTGAACAAATTGTTTCTGCTACGATCTCACAGATACTTTTTATCCTTCAAATTCCGGATAATTTTGCATTCAGCCTTCTCTTTGAGACCAAAGAGCGCTGCTGCACATGATAGGAGGAAATTAATAATTCACGATAGTGAAACATACACAGTTTCACTCAATAGCTGGAAACATGCTAAGAGTTGCTACCAGCAAACCGCATGTAAACACTGAAGCCATTTCTCCATCGCTGAAAGTGAAGCGCGTGTTACCAAGAGGTGGAGTTGTAATAAAACTGTCCATACTAAGTACAAGAAGGATGCAGTAGACAGTTTAAAAAACTATAGATATTATCTCGCAAACGAGTCATTGAGAATCCTTGTTTACCAGACATTTTGTTAATATCATGTACATTTAACTGTTTCAGTTCATCGTCTCAATTACAATAAATCCAGTAGTTACAATAGGCATTAGTTTATAGGCATTAGATTGAACGCAAACAGTATTAAGGTCTGAACGAGGAGTTCCGAATTGAAGCAGATAAAATCAAGGTTTTCAGAAACACACTTCAGTACATTTTCTGAATGCTTGAACTTATATGCTTTACGAGAAGCAGGCGTTTGTTATGTCTTCAAAGATAAAGGGAACCTTCATAATTCTCACTTACATTCATAAGTATCACCCTTTTGTGATTTTTCTTTATTTTTCTCATTTACTCTTAATATATGCACCTAGAAGCATGAGCTATTAAGTTTTAATAAAAGATGCAAATTCAGTGCTAAATCAACCTTTTCAATCTCTCTACCATGTACCTACCTGGTAGCTAGAAAAGTTATTGCATTCCAACCAAATATTCAATATCGAGATGTTACCGGAAATACATGTTTTAAGCCCCCATGAATTAAAAGAAGGATTTTTAGAAAAAGACCTCTTTATGTGTGTGTGTGTGTGTGTGTGCACCTTTGAACAACATAACTAAAAACGAAGCTATAGTCGATATATTCCAAATATGCGACTCCAAGGTTTTGAATAAAATACTCCAATCCAAACTACCCTTTACATGGAAAACGTTTCAAAGTTTTTTTGTTTTCTCAAAACTGCCTTTATCGAGTTTGATTAAATTACATATATTTAAGATATTTACATGACAAATAAAACGTATACCTTGAATTTTCTGGGAATGGTCTGTGAAATCCATTTCATTTGGAAGGAATTTTGTATAATTTTGTGTTATACAAAGAAATAGATATCTTTAAATCGTACAAATTGCTTCCAAATTTGTTCCAAATAGCTTTTTGTGGTATCAAGCATATCAGCCTCATTCGAAACTGTTTAATATTTGTTACAATTGTTCAGTATTTTCTATTTTTGTAAAGCCTTGTCGTTATTTACATATTTCTCGCAATGTCATGGAAAGAGCATGAATTTTATAGCATACGGAACCGCATTTAAAAAAACTGAATATCGATTTGGTTTCCTCTATTCCTCTTGTAACTGCAAATGTTTATCTGGATCAACATAAAGCAGATAAAAAAAATAACTTCCGTTATTTTGTAGAAGCTGTGCAAAATAAATGTATGGGTAAAGAAGGCCATGTGAATGTAACACATCGAATTTTTAGATAGCATATCTAAGGGAGAAAATTCAAATCTAGTAAATAAAAAAAAGCTTCACCTAACAGTTTTTAATACTACAAGTTAAAGGTCATGACTCAATAATTTCACAGTTAGGAAGAACAAGTTACACATTTTTGCCCAGGGCGAACTTTTGATACAAGTTCTGCATCACTAGTGTTGAAGAAAGCTGTACGGTCAGATAAAATCTGTAAAAGCAATCACTGTATTCGGTTTCAGGTTAACCTATTTCACAGGCATTTAACCAATAAATCATCGACATTAGTTAGATATCTCGTGACTTAATTTTAGTAAATATTTCGAAATCTGTGTTAGTGTAATCACGTGTTCTCAAATAGGGGTCATACTGGTTTACTCGTGTTATTTCTTGGCGAAATGAGCACTAAATTCGCAATGTAATTATCGTACAGGGAGTGTATAAACATTGTGCTACATCTTAAAATATAAGGGCTTCAACTGCTTACATTAAAAGATACAGCAAAATGAAATGGTTACAGTAATTGGTTATATGCAATTTAAAAAAGGAAATCTGTTTAGAAATGATATTCTTTATTTCATAAGTGTTTTGAAAAAAAAACTATACTTCGACTGTCTATCATCGTCATACTATAAGAGACAGCTAAATAAAGAAATAAAATATATACAAACTCAATATGTAACCTTATATTATAGTGTTCATCAAAAAATTTGTTATTCTATCCACATTTCGTTATTCACGATGCATTTTTGTCTAGAATAACCTTAAAACATTATACCTGAAGCAAATAGGAATAACTTCAGAAGTCGTAGTACTGAGTTTTTAAAAAGGAAAAGAAGAATGGCATATTTCCAAACATTTTACATCACATGAAGCACTTATATTTGGGAAAAAGGTAAACACTCAGTATACAGTATTTGAAAAACAGTAAACGCTACAAAAATACCTTTTCACAAATAATATATCCTAATGAACTCTGAATTTTTCCTGAAGTTAAGATTTTGGTTAGTTTGTGGCTTCCTTTGTATAAAAAATTATACAAAATACAACCTGAATGAAAAGGACTTTATATGCTGTTCAAAGAAAATTCAAGATACACGTTTTACTTGCCATGTCAATATCTCAAACATGTGAAAGTTTGAGATTATATTTATTAGCCCCACGTATGGACGCCAATTTGAAGAAGGTTGTTTTCTTTTACGCTGTCACTTCACGTATGGATGAAGTAGGAGTTGTATTGTAGTAGTTGTATTATAGTTCAACTGTTGGGGAGCCCAACTTGTAGTTGCAACCGCACGTATAGTAAACAGTTTCCGGTAGCCTTCGCCCCAAATGTCCTTTCGGCGACCTTTGCCCCAAGTTTAAAAAAAATATTAAGTTTGTAATTTACTGTTTCTTTAAATATTATATATTTACATTTGCCTCGGCTGCGCCAGTATTATTGTTAGAGACACGTTCCTCTTAGCAAGGTAGTGGTTCAACTAAGAATGTAGGCTTACATAGATTATAATTTTACTTTTACTCCTTTTAATAATGCTTGATATGATTTAAATAACACTTCACTGCTAGAGAGAGAGAGAGAGAGAGAGAGAGCTGTGAGATGTTTTTATGAATTACTTGCACTTTTTAACACGTAAACCATTTTCGTCTCACACGAATACGTATTAAACTTCTCGCGTCGGGTTAGGGACACTGTTTACAGGCAACTGAACTCTAAATTTGTAGAATTTTCTCCTTTTCAGTTTCTGATTGGCTAATACTACTCCAATAGAATACCTTCATTTAACTAAAGCTATTTCTTGTTGTTGATTGGCTATTTTATAAACTGTCGCTAAAATTACATTACTGCTTCCAAGAATCAGAAGTAGTATTGTTAAACTCTCAAAATCATTATTGCCTCAAGGTTACCTCATTGTTACCTCATTGTTAGCCACGTTTAACCTATTATTCTCACAGCTCCTACATTATTAAATTATGTAATACATTCATATAACATTATTAAACTTGGATACAGTAATATAAACATTTACAATGACTGTAATATACACTTTTTATATATAGTTACGTAGACATATTGCTTTAAGGTGGGCTGTTGTTGACTTTACATATTATATAATTAGACTGAAATCATATAAGTGTTAAAACTACTGCCTCAAGTTTAATGACATAATTAATAACTTTTTGAGAAAATTAAGCAACAAAATAAGTTTCTCCGTGTAAAGAATAGTCCGGGATGGGAGAACTCGTAAAAGTCAACGTGATTCATAATTGAAAGTTATTGGGTTTAATTAAAATGTTTGGTATACATCTGAATATCTGTTATGTCAATAAATACCTCAAACATACGAGGCATTAATTAAAATATTTAGAGCCGTTCTTCTAAAAACGTCTCTAAACAACAAAACAGTTTCTGGATGTAAAAGGTAGTCTAGGGTGGGGGAACTCACGATGTGATCATCCTTGAAAGATATTAGATTAAATAAATACTTTGCTGTTTATCTAAATTTTCGTTTTCGTGAGTTTCTTGTTCTGTGTTTCTTCTCTCTTTCTCGCCCTCTCTCTCTCGTTTAAAACATGCTACATTTTACCTCAAGGTAGGGCATTAGAATAAATTATGCATTAAAATCGAAAATTATCAGCAGTAATACCAGAAGTGTATTTTATTTTGCCGAATATTTTATGAGCACGAGCGCGAGAAAGGTTATCCCAACGAGATGAAACCACTAGTGGAATTTATTAAGACTATTTACCGAATGAAATGTTCAACAAAATGAAATGAGAATAATGTAAGTATTTTATATAATGTGATTTAATTAATTTTATTTTTTGCATACTAATGTCGTATCACGCCTTCTATGTTTTTTAAGGAAGCTTTCTTCGTTTATTTTTCTTAAAAATCAAAAGCAATTACAAATCTGTGGTAAAAGTCTCAATTTGAGATTTCAGTAATAGTAGACCGTGATTGGTTCAGACACGCACTGTGAATTTGATGGTCTATATGGAGTGTTTGGGCTATAGAGTAATGACAAAATAATTCAGTTGCCGTTTTATAACATTACATATACCTCGACTTTTTAATAATAATAACAACCATAACTAGTGTAAATTCTCACAATAATTAAATATTTATACTGATAAGTATTAATATTTTGTTTTGTTTTGATTATAGTTATAGAGAGAATTAAAATTACAAAGAATAAGTTATGTTTTATGTGCCGACGATGTGGCTATTCTAAGCAAAACAAAGGATGAAATATAGATCTCAGCCTATAGCTTATCTAAACTATCCACAAAAATATGGCATGAAGATTTCATTCGACAAAACAAAGTCTATGAAAATGAATCATTTGGCATTAAAAATGTGACAGAAGGAAACATAGTTGAACAGGTGGAACATTTACTTATTTAGGTAATGTTATTTCAGTCTTAAAAATTAAATAGGCACAATAAAATAAATGGACTAATAAAAAGTATGTTTGGAAAAATTATACCAAGAAATGTACAATTAAAATTACATAAAATGTTAGCAAAACCGTGATAATGTTTGGTTGCGAAACTTAGATTTCAAAAATACAGGATGAGAAAATGCTTAAAACCCAACAAATGAGATTCTTGAGGCCCTTAATGCGCGTTACTCTTAGAGGTTGTATTCCCAATTAAATCATAAGGCAGGAGTTGGGAGTTTTAAATGAAGTCGAGGAAATAAAGCAGTATAAACAAAATTGGAAATAACACCTTTTTAGAATGGATTACCAAAGAATACCAAAGTCGTATGTGTAGGAGAGATGAGGGTAGACCTGAGAAGCATTGGAACTGAGACTTGGAACAGGCACTGGTGGCCTAATCCTTGAAAGTATGAAGAATAAGAAGAAGAGAGAATACTCTGGCTCTCCCATAGAAACACCCTATTACAATAAAACTAATCTAGATAAAGTTCTCCTCAAGCAAGGTTCACCGGAAATCATCACTTCAGTATTGTTTCTTTCGAACTCATTGTCAAATAATTTTTTTTCGATCGCCAAAGTATTAATGCTGATGATAAATACGTGAAAATAAAAGCACAAAGAAAACTAAGGCCAACAGAACGTAGAGGTAATTAGCCATAGATCATGTTTGTCAGATTTATCTTTTGGTTCAAGATAAAACAAAAATGGTCCAGTAAAGATAACCTCATGCCCTGTTTATTGTGACAGTATCGCTTTAACAAATACACTTCCTAGTATAACGGTCGTCATAAAGGTGCTTGTATAATAAGCAGTTTTGACCTAGGATCAATAGCAGACCTCAAAGATATATCTGCGGTTAGTATCCTCCTTTTAAGGAACACGTGTTGCACATACAGATAGGAATCAGTCAAGTCCTTTACGGGCTGTTGGACTCGCACGGAGTCAAAACAAGGAAAGGCGGAAGAATCTTGGTGTTTACCTCTAAACGATGTAATTAACCCTTTGCGTATATGTAATCTGTCGAAGTGCTGTCTTGTCATTTAGTTCGCTTTTTTCCTCTCTTGTGACACTGTGCACTCAGATGCATCTATCTGTCTTGAAAGACGTCTGCAAGAATTAGGATCTATATTTTGGTTCTTATTTTGATATGAATTTTATTCAGATATCAGATGTGTCTGCTTATATAACTTCTATTTGCTATCTGTGAATGCAGTGCGGAACAAATTGGGCCCGTACTATGTAATATAAGAATATATAAAACGGCGAAAAATATTATAATAAGAATTATTCTGCTGAAAGAAAATGCATTTCATCCTACGTAGATTATTAATTCGGAGATGAACGGGTTTACAAATTGTAGAAAATGCAGTAACGTTGTGAAATAAATTACCTCTTGTGATAACTGCAAGGAGGCGGCGCCGTGGCACGCCTCCCACCGAGATGGCCCGGGTTCAATCCCAGGGACCTGCATGTGGGATTTGTGGTGGACGAAGCGGCGTCTGAGCGGGTTTTCTCCGCGTTCTCCGGTTTCCCCCGCCATTCATTCCACCAACTGTTCCCATACCAGGCATCGGGCTGATCACCCATCCTGGATGCTCCTCGACGGGCCTCTGACCCCAGGCACCCGCTTGTAAGTCCTGGGGGGTGTAAGTGCTACATAAGAGGAGGGTAAACAGATAATGAATGATAACGGCAAGGATTTTATGAATTTGGAATCCTTTATCGACTAAACTCATTTACTTCAGTTTGTTACTGTATACAATTTTGTCCCTGTTTTAGTTTTTCCCTATATTTTTACGAATTTTGAAATTTCTACAACAGTGCCAGTAGCGTTTAAGGGAATTCCTGACATCAAAAGTAAATTTCACAAAATGATTATGCGTTGTACGTTCGAAGATTTACAATATGAAACCTTGCAATATTGTGCAAAATGGAAATGAGGCATAGTGTCCGAGTTCGCTTTCCCCTTACAATCATGTACTTGCTTTGTGTGTAATCCGAAAGAGGAATGTGAAAATCCCTGTAATGGTTATGCATGCCGTATTTACTTTCGATCTCGGTTACAAGTTACGATTAACCTTAAGTTGGGAAGGAAGGAGAATTTCAGCACTGCTGCCCAGGTGGTCCTCTTTAGCCTCATAAACTTCCGGGAGTAAGAAGGACAGTCTGTTGGCGGCAGGTACAGAGCAGTGGGGTTCTTAACGTTTTCAGACATTGACAGTGTCCCTCCTATATGCTCCCTATCTCCAAGGAGGAGTATATGTCGGATGTATTGATATCAGGAAACAAACAGTTCTTTTCTTCAAACCACGTCTACCGCATATGTGCACATCACAGTCTGGCCCTGCAAGACGAAAAGAGAGGAAATGAGAGACCGGAAAATTCTTGCTATTCGCCTACTGACTTGCAAAAGCAGTGATCAGGGTGGTCGGCCCAAAAAGAAATGGAACTCGGGACCTGCTTCAGACTCTAGACAGACGCCTCAGATCTCCTGAGCCATTCCTTAGAGTAACAACAGAGTTTATGGTTACTTGCTACGGTGGCAACAAATGCCTCTGCATAAATGTTACCCTTTAACTGCTTGTAACGTTTTCTTAATAATATGATGTGTTATATCCACTTGATCTTCTCTATCCGCTATCATTTATTAGTAGCCATAAAAATTACTCTTGTGAAAGTTTATTTTTCTATCTACCTTCTTTTAATCGACATTTACCTTTGCAGAAATAGCTATATTACACTCTTCGTTACACGTAAAAAGGGAATAGCGAGTCACATGTTTAAGGAATGGACGTTATATGCTGGTCCTACTTTTCGTTTTTAAGTTATGCTGTTCACAGGCACACAGGCACACACACACACACACACACACACACACACATACACACACACACACACGGACCATTTTCTAAAAATGCTTCTTTTTTATTCTGGAGGTCTCAAAACATGTATTTCCGGCGAAATGTCGGTATCGAAGTTTTGGGTGGAATGCATTACCTTCTCTACCTACTATGTATATGGTAGAGAAAGTAAAAACCTGATGTGTTACATTCGGATGACTTTCTCTATCCAGCATTATTTATTTTTGTAAAAATTGTTCTCCTATCTACTTCAAGTTAACTGCACTAAACGTGTGCATAAATAGTGTCATTGTACATTTCGCATAGGTACAAAGGGAACGTCGATAGTGAAATGTTTACAAACTGGTCGCTATGAACTGACCTTGTAATTCCCTGCTGTGTTCATGACATCGCAAGAAGCAACTGAAGGTTGGCAGTAATTCTAAAATTGTTTTGAAAAATTCAAACAAGTAGTAACAGATATCTCGGAAATTTTATTTATTATTTATTTATTTACTGTGGCAGAGCTAAGGCCATATGGCCTTCTCTTTCGCTCAACCACATAGCAAAATCCTGAATACAATATTCCGATCACATTGATGGTACACAGATAAAATCTAAAGGAACATAAACCAGAAATAACACAAATACAGAGGGAGTTAATAGAAAATAAAAGAGACTACCTTAATAGTCATCAATATCTTAAAAACATGGCATACATACAATGAAAATGATATTTCTTCTAAGTTAGCAATTGTTTTAACTAAAATCTGCAAACTGTGACGAAAAGCATATAAAGTATGAAGGCCCTGACATCTTGTGGAAGTGAATTCCAGAGCCTAGCTATCTTCACAGTAAAAGTAGACAAGTCTAGAGATGTTCAATGAAGCGGTATTGAAAGTATGCAACGAATTTCCGAGCGTGTATGAAGGTTGTGAGACGAGGACAAACTTTTAAAGCGAGAAGCTAGGTATGTAGGGGAAGAAGTGTGAATAGGTTTAAAGAGAAGTAAAAGACAATGAATGAATGACTGATGATAAAAACGGCTGTTTAATATAAATTGTTTGTTTCTGAGATCTACCTACATTTTTGTCTATCTCTTATGGTTCCTTTCGAATGAACAGGGCTCTTCCCAGAAAATTCAATATAAACATTTTATTTGTCATGTAAATGTGTTAAACACAGTGTTTTAATCAATACCATTAGAGTTATTTTAGAGAAAATAAAAAATATCTAAAACAATTCTATGTAAAGGATAGTTTGGGGTAGGGGGTTCTGTTGAAAATAATCCCCCGTGTCCCACCTTTGGGGGATGCTGAACTTAAATACAAAGTTTTGTGTTTATCCGACATTTCGTTTTTGAGTTATGCTATTCACAGACACACACTCGAGCGTTTTTCTAAAAGTGTTTTTTTTTTGGATACAGGGGTTCCCAAAATCTCGACAGGTAGCTTTAGGATGGAGTGCATTCCTCCCCCTTACCTATTATAGGTGTCTGACAGAGAAAATAATATAGTCATATGAATGTAACATATCAGAATTTCAAGTCTGATTCTGCCCTCCAACTTCAAAAATTCCTAACAAATGAACAGTTATTAAAATTCTGTGTTATTATGTTTCAGTGAAATTTAAATAGAGTGTTTGACAAACGCGACCGCGAAAGCAACTCCCAGCAAATCCTGAATGCAAGTTTGGTTTTAATGATCTTTCCATGTTCGAGCAACCAGCCCATGGGAACGCAGGGGCGACACTAACCATATGTGGGATACACGACCTGGAATGGTAATTGGTGCCTGTTTTAGAATTAAAATCGTTCCAGCTAATGAATTTACATGCCAAACGGGATTACCCTCGCGCCCCTCTTCTCGGTTTATATCAAATGCATTACTTGTAATTATATGACGGACCCAAAGGTATTAATAAAATCCGACCATGATTAAAACGGAAAATAACAGCAGTAGCAAAAACTTATGTTTGATCGCAGACATTGCTTCATTCTCACACGTTTACATTTATAATACTGCGTCAGAGAGAGACGAAAAACGTGCTATGTCCATATGGTGTACTTGCTAGATTTCTGCACCAGCTATCGCCTGAAATATCTGTTCTCGTGTTCAACCCATTAATTAATTGCTTGTAATATATGCTGAAATTCATTCAGGTGAAGCGTAATGCATTTTTAATCCCAGCAAAAATGGACCTTTTAATTAGTTAACTGTTTTTATCTTTACTTTAACTCAATTTACAAGATAATTAAAACATAAACCGCTTGCGTTAGTCGTAAGGAACTCATCATGATCATTAAATACAGGGTGTATAAATAATGATGCTCCCAGAGAAGTTTTTATAGAATTAGAGATGGGTGGATCGATCGTACCGTTTCTCCAAGCCACGATTGGCTAGATCGTTAAATTGCACTCTATATTCTACACTTTCCTTAGTAATATATTTTATTGGACTGGGAGATGAACTTGGGAAGAATTGCATGATTCCGCACTATTTTTATTTTATTAAATTGATTAACGTCGCTTTAACTTCTGGGCATATCGCGACGGTTTTACTGAGTACGTGTATGCCCGACAGATGGTCTTGGTTGCGTAGTTGTCTTACTGAACCATGCGACTGAGGAACCTGTTGCTAGATGAACTTAATTGCGTTGCCATCCTGCAAAATCTATTCTGCTGCTACTGAATTTATTTAGAATGTGTACTTTCGGATCGTGGAACTGGTAACTGTTCTTTGAGTGTACTAGCAGTCCTTGTGATGATGGACAGGGTTGCCAACTCATACATAATTATTGGGGCATATGATAATTACAACGTTTGTGCGCTACCAGCTAAACATACGTTAATATCCCTGCCGTGTTTATCACCACAGCGAAATGAAACGAACCTGACACAAACTACCTTCCCTGTATGATGATGTTGATGACACAACTAAACCTGACTACTATCTGAATTAATGGTCAGTATGTCGCCCTCTGTGGTGTAGTGGTTACCATGCTAGCCTCTAGTTCCCGAGGTCTCGGGTTCAAACCCGGCGGAGGGCGATGGATTTTTTCGGGCGTAGAAATCCTAAATGGCTTCCTTCGGAAGCAAAGTAAAGCCGGTGGTCCCGTGTCGTAGATTTACGGCACGTAAAAGATCATCAAGTCTGTTAAAGAGGCCCCTGAGCAAAATTACCGGACTTTCACGCCCAATATAGAATGGGACGCTAAGGAGTACAGCAGTTAAAGAGTGCCCATAAATAAAGCTCAATTTAATTTTTTGGTCCGTATCTATCTCTCTACAACATCCACCACATACCCCTCAAAACCTCCTTCCCTTTTTACTTTCTCCACCACGTACCCTGTACGTAGAGAAGGTATTGCATTCCAACCAAAAATTCGATACCGAGATTTCACCGGAAATACACGTTTTGAGGCCCCTGAAACAAAAAAAGTATTTTTAGAAAAAGGGCCGTGTGTGTCTGTGTGTGCGTATGTGTACCTGTGAACAGCATAACTAAAACTGAAAAGTCCGATAAATACTAAATCTGGTATTTATCTTCAACAGCTTCCAAGGATGCGACACGAAGATTTTCAAGAAAATCCTTCCACCCCAAACTACCCTTTACATCGAACATTTTTCAATTTTTTTTTATTTTTTAAAAGATGATTCTGACGACTTTGAATAAAATGGCATATATTAAAGATATTTAGATGAGAAATAAAATGTATAGTCTGTTAATTCCTCTTCATTCGCAAGGTAATCCGTATAATGTTGTATAAGTGTTAAATGTTAAGCGATAAACGAAAACGAACTACCCAGGAAATGTGGATCTCTTTAAAACTCAGTTTATTTCAAAAACTTCTCTTGTAGCGTCAGCCATTTTCGAGTTATCCGCAGTAATGGTTCGAATTGTTCAATACTTACCATTATTTCAAAGTCATGTTGTTTTTCAACTGTTTCTCGCTTTATCATGGAAGGAGCATGGAGTTTTAAGGCCAGCGTATAGCGTCCAGTTCTAAAACATGACTATCGCTATTCCCTTTGCATCTATAGCAAAATGTGTAATGCAGCGGAAAGATTTTTATTAATTAAAATGAAGTAAATAGAAAATAAACTTTCGTAAGTTGTATGCCCACTAATAACCAATAGAAGATAGAGAAAGTATGTGAATGTAACATACTATATTGTTTATCTCATTGTCAATCTGTCTAGAAAAGCTAATTCCAGTGGACGCAGTAGTTTCTAGTGTCCTGGAAATTGACGATCAGTGAACAAAACTCGGGAAAAGAATTGAAATTCCCTTCAAACTAAAGAACATGTCTGAATCTGATAGCTTCTGGAGTGCTATCCAATGTATATGCAACCCTGATGAAATAATTATTTGAAAGAACTAGCGGAATTTGTACTGGCGGCGGTTTTGTTGCCCAGTAGCAACACTTCTTGTGAACGAGGTTTTTCTAAAGTGGGTCTAATAAAAACTAAAATTCCGAATAGACTGACACTAGATAGTAAATGGGCTTATTCTGTCTTCTCAGAAGAATGTGGTGGGTCTGAAAACTTCCAAGTTACCGAGAAGTTAAACTCTATGACGACAACACATTTGATGCTGACAGCATTCAGAGTAAAGATGAGTAGATTGTGTGCTAATCCTGTCTGTAGTCATCCATATTGTAGCATATACTATTAACATGAACATTATTATCCTCAGCGTTAGTTTAGTATTATAATTCGTTTAGTTGTACAATAACTTTGAGCGCAAATTTATAATTCTGAGTGCCTGGAACGATGTTTTTACATTTAAAAGTTGGCAACTCTGGCTGATGAATGGTCTTAGTTGGGCATTCGCCTTCTTGTACCATCTTCTCAGGTAATGGATTAGATGGTCTTAAATGCGTAGTCGCTTTACTATACCATTTATTTATATAGTGATTTATTTTATTCTTTACGTGGAACTTTAGGTCATGGTACTGAGTATCCAATCTAGATCTACCTGGAAAATGAGAAAAACCACAAAAAGCACGGTGAAATTGGCCGGTACACGGACTTTGAACCGGTAACCTCCCAAATGCGAGCCACAGCCGCCATCACCTGATGCATCTGATTCGGCTCACTATATTTGCGAGTGTACCTTAAATGTAAAGTGTGCATGGATGTGATGTCGTAATTATTGACAGGAAGAAATAAATAATTAAATAAAGAAATAATAGAAAGTTAGAGAAATAATTTCAATAAACAATTTCCGTAGATGAAATCAGTGTGTAAGGTAATAAGCCTAAATCGAAAGATTTGTCCGAAGAAAGGGGCGATTAGCGAAGAATGTTAAGCAAAGTCATTAGTAACAGCGTGAGTAGCGAAAGTATTTGCACAAATATTCCTGGAATGCAGTTAAGTTATAAGTTCAGTACGTTTTCTTTCACATAGGCAGAAATCCTGGAAAAAAAGGTAAATGAAATTCTTAGATTCGGGGAAGTATCGTATAGTAACAAGGCCTGAGCTACATACATAGAATTTTTTAGTATTGGACCGTGGATATTGATATGCGGGTGGAGCTTAAGTTAAGAAAGGAGCACGCATTCTAAATCAGAGATATTCTCTCTCTCTCTCTCTCTCTCTCTCTCTCTCTCTCTCTCTCAGTAGCTCTCTCGATTTATACTTACTGACGATTCTTGCGCCTACGCGTGTAACGTTTTGTTTCATAAAAGTTGTATAGCGCTTAGTGATGTGCTTGTGTGAGTAAGATTTAGCCGCTATTGCAAGGGATCTTTCCGAGTAACATTTCTGCGACTTACGGCATCTGGAACTACACTTAATTATTGTTATAGAAGTAATTAGTTCGTAAATTCAGCATTCGGTGACTCTTCTCAAACTAAACATTTTAAGTCAACATTAAAACGTGTGTAACTAAAGGTAACTAACTTTCAAAATAAACTCACGCATACCCTGAGATAGAGAACTCATCATTGTACCACTAGAGCAGCTGGCGCAAGAGACAACGCAGAATGAGCTACGAAATGATGACAGGATTATACCGGAATGCTTTAGGTAACTTCCATATTATGTGAATGCCATGGGTATGTTTCTGCCTCAGTAGTAAGGTTCCTTCGTTCATTTTTGCATCAGTATTATGAAATGCATCGAGAATTTCGCTGATCGAAGGCGATACGATATTCATTTTCATAGAATTGAACGACAGTGAGTTTCAAGATATTTGGTTCAGAAGAAGAAGAACGAAGAACGCTCGAGAAAGAAGACCTCAAATATGCCGCACTGTGCTGTTTGCTTGAGAGGAAAACAACGAAATGCGTTATGCAATATTATGGAGCATATTCTGGCAAACCTTCCCTCCATTCAGACAAGTGTTTACAATTCTACCGTATAATGAAAAGCTGCAGTACATAATCAATCAATTTTATTTGTCCAAAATTATGTATATGAATAAGACTGTCAGGTAATATATATCAGTATGTTTAAATTCCCTTTACATACTTTGAGGGCTCGTAGTGGAGACCTGGACGATTAAGTTTAGCACACGAACTTGTGTCTGGGAAAGTACTGTTTTTCCGCTACATGCAAAATCACCACACACGTTTTTTCGGCGCCACTCACTAGGATGGTCTTGCCTAAGGTAGTCCATACGTCAATCACGATCACTTGATGTCCCAAGTCCACTACACGTTTGTTTACATGCCATTCAGTTGATTGGTTTCAGCAACAATACGGTCTGAACATTTGGGCAGATTTCCTTGATGGGTGGTAATTGGGCCATACCTTCTTCCACCAAATCTTACGAATGAATGTACTTGCGATTTCTTGAAGACGTACTGAATGGTTTCTTGGAGGATGTGCCATTGCATAAGCATCAAAACATGTGGTTCCAGCATGACGGCGCACTAACTCATTTTGCACTTGCGGTCCAACGTCATCTGGACCAACGATTTGGGCATGAATGGATAGATCGTGGTGGCCCGATTGCTTGGCCTGCACGTTCTCCCGACATTGGCCCCGCTTGATTACTACCTGTGGGGTCACATGCAATCTTTTATTTACGAGACCCCTGTGGGAAAACAGTACGTTTCTGGACATGAGTTCCTATGTCAAAGCTAACCATCTTGGTCTCCACTACAGGTCCTCAAACTCTGCAAATGGAATTTAGAAGAATATATGTTTATTATAATCAATTGTACTATCGCACTTAAAATCATTAATTAAATAAAATTATCTTTCAATTAGACAATTAGAAAGCTTTCTTTTAAAATCACTCAAGCTCAAAAATCCAAGTTTGATGTCTAATTTATTATAAAACTCTACAGCTTTAAAATAATGTCTCCTTGCTGAAGGCAAATCTACAATTAGGTATACTTAGCTTATGTTTATTTCTAGTATCAACATTAGAAGTTTAATCTTAAATCTTATTGATGTAAATGGGCATGTACATATATCAAAACATAAATTATAAACAAATTAAAACAGTAAGTATTCCCAGTTGGTAAAACGCAGTTTGCAATGTTCCTTTGATTTCTTTCATAGCATAATCCTGATGACTCTTTTGGTACAAGAGTATTTCTTAGACATGGGGGCTATTACTCCATAGATACATTACGTTTGAAATAACGTAAAATAAACGCGAGAGGAGAAAATAATTGTGAATATGTGTATGGACACAGCTTTATACAAAGACTGTTTTTGCTTAGCAGATTCTTTTAAAAATATGTTTCACAACGACTTTTGTTTTCTCTACCGCTTAGCTGTGGCACAACATACAGAACGTACTATATTGCATTGAAACATTAGGTATCTGTATTTCATCGAAAATAGGCGTTTTCAGGTCCACTAGACACAAGAAAGGCATTTGTAAAAACTTAGGTATCCACACGTGTGGGTATGCGTGTGAACAGACTTACTCAAAAGTAAGGATAGGATGACCGAGCGTGCTGGCACCGCGGTAACGTGTAAGCTTGCATTCAGCGGGTCCGGGGTTCTATTGCCGTCGACCACCCACTCTGACCTTAGGTATTTCGTGGTTTTTCCTGGTGGGTAGGCGAATACTGCGGTGATTTCTCATCTACCACGATTTTCTTTCCACCATTTCCCACTATTCCGTTTCCTTCTCATCTTTCGGGTATGCTTCTAGATTTTATGGAGCATGATAGTGCCGGACAGATGGCATGGATACTTGCTCCAAGGAAAGAGCACTCCCCATGGACACTAGAGGGCTGCTTAGTCGACGGGTTGTTCCCTCTCCCTCTCTAGACAGCTCCAGTAATGACATGAGCCTTTGAGCCTGGAACTGTAAGGGACTTCCGCGCGTCTTTGTAGCTTGTCTGGCTGTGGTCTGTAGCCTCCTGTGGTTCCTTCATTCCTCCTAGGGGGAATTTAAATTGAGTTTTATTTATGGACGCTCTTTAATTACAATGGTTCTTAATGTTCCATTCTATATAGGGCATGAAAGACCGGAAATGTTGCTCAGAGGCCCCTTTTATCAGGCTTGAAGTTCTTTTACGTGCCGTAAATCTGTGACACGGGACCACCGGCTTTACTTCCCTTCCGAAGGAAGCCATGTCGCTGTGTGCATGTCCTTCTCCGTTGTATATCCTAACCTAACCTAACCTGAGGATAGGATGGATACCAAACTTTATATTCAAGTTCAATACTATCCTTAAAGAATGGAACATGAATATTTTCACGACATATATCTCCGATATCAAAACACGTCCATGTAGAGCCCTAACGATTTGAAATACAAAATATTATGTTTGAAACACTGACATACCGAATAGCCCGTGTCATTCTTGTCTTTTGAATACTTCCGAATAACTGAGAAGCGATAAGAGATAGACAAAAACTGATTTCACGATAAATGTAAATCCCTTAAAATGCGTTTGTGTTAAATCGCCTTTTTTTCAAAGTATTTTATGCTATAACTTTACATTTTCACAGTATATCGTCTGATAGATCACGCTTGAAACATTGCGATTCTCTTTTCTTTCCTCTACTTTCCTGATGGTTATTACGAATTGTGATATGGACATCTTAATAATGCTTTTGTATGTTTTTTAACTAAGCACTATTTCTCTATTTGAAATAATTTATTGGCAAGTATTTATCGGAATTACGTTACGTGGTTAGAAGTACCACTTTTATGTAGTGCTATATACAATATATATGAACCTATAATGGGTAGAGAAGTTTTTATTCAATGCCTGGCAATGCCACTAACATATGATTTTAATTTATAGAGAACGAAATGTTTGTACTCGTAAAAGCTGAAAATTTCAGTAAAAATACTGATAATTTGCGACTTTGACATTTTTACCCTCTGTCACACCAAAACCGAGTTTTACAGTAATTTCAGGTATTGTAAAAAGTTTGCTTTTCTAAGAGCATTTAAGATAATTTGGAAACACCAGACATGAAAATATTTATAATCGGTACAATTGTTAAAAAATTATAAAAGTAATAAAATAAAAAATAGAATTGCCAGAACACGTCAACTGTAATAACCCTTCTTCAATCTGTATATTAAAGTTATCGACTTCATCTTCAGCAGTTTTGCTGATGGAAAGGTTTTTTATCTTTTTATTTTTTTTTATAAATTTATGACTAGTATATTGAGTTACTGGTATAAGTAATGCATACGTGATGTTAATATAAAGATGAACTTTTATTTTCTGAGATTTTCTTCAGGTCAATCAGATAAAGGCGTCGAAGGTAATGCGGGGTCAGATATAAGTAAGGCAGTAGGCCACCCTACGATATAGCTGCGATCTACAAGACCTTCTGCATATAACTGATCAAAGTCATCATTTAGTGTATTAATATAAGAAAGTTCCTTCCCACTTCCTCTTTGTAGGTCCCTTCTGGCACTTCCGGCTTTGCCGAAGTAAATGCTTTAAATTACTCGGAAGGGTAGATCGTGCATTGATGCTATTTTCATTGTAACGCAGATCTTAGAAAAAAGAACGAATGTAATTCAAAAACTTCTTTCCTATTTGTAGATTACATAATAGCATATGATAGGGTAGACTGTAAGAGGTTAGAAGGATATAAGATCCCTATGAATTTGAGCAACACAATGAAGTCATTATATTGTAACACTAAGATAATAATGGAACAAGGAAAACAAGAATTAGAGTTAACATGGCATTGAGACAAGGCTGTGGTTTGTCGCCTATTTTATTTGATTTATATTTGAACAAATAAGAGAAGAATGGAGAACTAAATGTAAATCAAAGGCAATTACTTTAAATAATCTAAAGTAAATACAATTAGTTGTATTGCATATGAACAGTTATTATTGGCAGAGAGGGAGGAAGATATGCAGAAATCAGTTTTTAACCTGCATGAGACAATAAAACTATACAATATGGAAATTTCTGGAGAAACAACAAAGGCAGTGGCCATGATATGCAAAGAACAATTTCGGGTCAAGATTGTAATCGAAGAACAGGTAATCGAACAGAATTAGAGAAAGAAAACATTTTAGAAGAAATCAAAATGTATGAGGATAATTGGAAAGAGCTCTTCAAAGGATGGAATCTACGAGATTATTAAAGCAAGCACTGTTTTATAAAGCTTTGGGACGAAAGCATAAGGTGGAGAGAGCAGTATAATTAACCTCGGAATAGGTCCAATCTGTGTTAAGGAAGAAGAAGAAGAAAATGTTTGTTCAACAATATTCCTCTCTTCCATTCCGTGTTTTGTCTTCTTTCCGTTACAGTTTTATTGGTTTATTATTAAATCTGTATACCTATAATATAGCACACATAGGCTTAGAATAAAAATTGTTCGTACACCCTATAAAATTCCAGTGTTAAATTAATGGAGATAACGAAATCTTATTTTTATGTATGTAGAAAGAAATAGTAATAATACAGTTTACCTATTTTGGCGCTTTTAAATATTTTGTAATTTTAAAGTTTTATCGTTTTTGTCAAATTCATAAAATTAGAACTTTCAATTTTATGTGCCATTTTTAAAATTCACTTTGCATTTAGTAGAATAGAACTGAAAACGTCTTGGAAATATAATTTAAGGTGAGAGAGTAATAATAAACTCTTTAATAACTAACGTTTTTGCTGAATTCCCTGGTTAATGCCTGGAAGTTCATGATATTTTTCCAACATATGAAATTTTAATCATTTAGATTTTTTTATGTAAAAGGTAATTTGGAATGATGGAAATTTGGTGAAAATTGTGTTGCATCCTTAAAATAGGGGTGTTCACACAATTTTTCGTTTTTAAATTATGGTGTCCACAGACGGATGGTGTTCAGAGGACCTCAAAATATCAATTTTCGGTGAAGTATCCATATCAAACTTTTGAGGGGAATATCTTTCATAGGTAAACGAAATAGAAAGAAAAAATGCTATGTTTAGCCGAGATTAAAATAAATACGACATTAATTAGAATATTAATTCAAAAGGGGGGTGTGTGCGTGTAAAGTCTGGTTTATTTTATGCAAGAGCTTCCTCGAGTAATGAAAGACAGCAATAAAAAAGCCGATTCACATACATATATGGTGTTATTAGAAGACTGAAGAGTGTTAAATTTCGGTTTCTAAAGCACGTAATTTTAACTTTTTCTAAACTTACACATGTTTACAGCAGCACCCTATGTATTAGCTTTAACTGGCTTTAGCTTACATTGTCAATAATAAACCCAAGAGAAAGTAATAAATATAATAAAAAAAAACCTCGAAGAATGTACTTATTTAAAAGTATGCTAAAGACCTTGAATTTACTCTCGTCAATTATAAGCAGCACAGGAAACTTGCGAATCCTTTTCTTGTGATATCTACAGATAGACTATAGTTTGCTGTAAGAATTGCTTGAAAGGAGATGGGGAACATTTAGAGAAGGCAGCAGCTACTTGACCTCAAGGACAAGTACATTCTCAGTGGTTATGCTTCTAACCTGATTTCTTTCTACTTACATGTTATGATCACAAAGATCCGGGTTTATAACAACAAAACGGTGTATTAAGTTTAGTAGAAATAAACTATACTTAACTTGTTGATTTCTTTCAATACATAAATTAAAAAACATTGATGCATTCTTGAACAAATTATACCTATTTCCTTCTATATTTTTCTTACATCACTAATTTGTTTGGAAATAGTCTAATTGTTACATCGTTTTAGAACTTGTTCTAAACTGGAGCAACAACAGACAGTTGACTAACAGTCTTGTTTTTCAGAAAACCGAGGGGGCTGATCTTTCAATATTATACAGTCCATTTTGCGGGTTTATCTTGAATGACGCAACTGGCGACCGCAGAGTCTGACTCGTAGCGGGAATCGGGTTGAATGACTTTGCTCTGCGATAGCCGAACTCACGAGCATCAGCGTGTAACGGCATTTTCATTTCAATTAACGCTGTTTGGCTTGGTGTACAGTGGGAATAATATTACGTGATGCTGTATATTGATTGTGTTTACTGTGTGTGGTTTCATGGTGGATTCCACAGAGTGTTTATTGTGGACTCAGTTGCATTTATAGAGGAATTCTCTGGTATCACCGTTCCTAATAAATCCACGTTGCTGAAGAAATTATGGAATGTTGAAAAAATAAAAATAAAAAAATAAACATAGTCAGCCAACAGTTCTAATCGAGAAAAACTAGAAGGAAGAAAATAGCTTTGTTGCATTATACGATTGACTTGCTTTCTCCACAGATATAAACCTATGGATTATTATCTATGAGGAGTACTTAAAATATAAAGTTTATGCAATAAATCTCCATATGCACGCCAGAGGGACACCGCTTTGAACGCCTTTTAGACAAAAGGTAAGCGTAAAATATGCATGTTGTTTCGCATCTAATAGCTTTGTCTAATGGGTCCGTCGCTACAACGCAAACGGATTCGTTAGCAGTGCCATAGGAGCGGCGGACTGCCGGTTGCGTCATTCAAAAGAAACCCTGTATATCAGCCGTTTCCGTCGCTCCACTTCACAACAAGGAGTTCTAGTTCACATATTTGGCTTAGATGACTGAGAAAATACCATTCCGGTTACAATAAAGACCAACAATAATCAGCTGCAGTGTTTAAATAAAAAAAAAACAAAAATCCAAAAGTACAAATAGCGTTACATTTCGATGCGCTCAGATAATCTTATACCTTGAATTCTATTTGTGGAAACAATTCGAAAAATCATACATTTTAGGAAATTACTTTTAAACTCGTATAGGTTTCTAACTCAAACGATATGTATTTGCACATTATCTTCTCCTATTATTTTAAATTCCATATCAGTAGTAAACGAGCTTAAGAAGGAAATTGCTATTCAAGATAGATCTTTTTCTAGTCTTAGTTATACACAACATGCAGAAAAAAACCTTAGGTAGGTTTCGTTAGTAAACTTTTCCTGCCACTCAGAGCAATAAATAATAATAATAATAATAATAATAATAATAATAATAATATTAATATAGAGGAATTCGGCTCTCTAAAGCATTACGACATGTCACACTTGAAGTAGGTGGTTTGTTATGTTATTTGCACCACGCTTTGGGCGTCAATTTGAAGTAGTTAGTTGCTGCTACGTATTGAAAGTCAGTTTGTAGATGCTGTATTATATTTCAACTGTTGGTGAGCCGAACTTGTAGTAGTTGCAACAGCACGTATATTAAACAGTTTTCGGTAGCCTTCTCCCCAAATGTACTTTCAGGTGGTCTTTGCCCCAAGTTTAAAAATAATAGCTTTGTAATTTAAACTATTTCTTTAAGTGTTAAATATTTATGTTTGCCTCGGCTGCGTCAGTATTATTGTTAGAGACATGGATGTCTTGGCAGGGCGTGATGCGACAAGAATGTAGGCTTACACAGATTTTAAGTTTTAATTCACTCCTTTTTATTAATCCTTGACACAAATTAAATAGCACTTCACTGATATCGAGAGTGTGAGATTCTTTTATTTAATGCTTGCACTTTTTAATACGTATATTAC
Organism: Deroplatys truncata; assembly: GCA_030765065.1. NCBI lineage: Eukaryota > Metazoa > Arthropoda > Insecta > Mantodea > Mantidae > Deroplatys > Deroplatys truncata. The sequence continues at coordinate 102,200,767 of CM060980.1, forward strand.
TTTTCGTTGCACTCGAGTACGTATTAAATCTCTCGAGGACGCACAAGCATCCGGTTACAATCACTGTCTGCAGGCAACTAAATAGATTTCAACCGTCTAAACTTGTAAATTACTGTATTTCAAGTCTTTGATTGGTTAATCCTACTCCAATAGAATACCTGAATTTAATAAATCTTTTTCTGGTTGTTTGATTGGATATTTTTATAAACTGTCACTAAAACTACATTATTGTTACTCCAAGAATCACAAGTAGTACTGTTAAACTTTCTTACTCATTATTGACTCAAGGTTACCTCATTGTTAGCAATTTTTAACTTATTATTCTCACAGTTCCCAAATTATTAAATTACGTAATGTATTCACATAACATTATTACACATGGATACAATAATATAAACATATGCAATGACTGTAATATAAATTTTAAAAATTATTATATACATATTGCTTCAAGGCAGGCTGTTATTGAATTTACTTGTTATATAATTTGACTGAAATCATTTAAGTGTTAAAAACATTGCCTCACACTTTAAAAGAAAAAATAGGAACATGGAATATGTAAAATTTGCTAATTCTACGAAAACAGTTATTTGACACAAATTATACACTTTAAATACATTTTTTGTGATCTGTTTTTGCCTATATCTCATGGTTTCTCAGTTATTCTAAATTATACAAATTCATTCAGAAGAAGGGAACTGCGTAGGATATTCCAGAATATTTCAAACTTTATTCATGTTTATCTCAAACACACAACATTTTAACCAAAATCGTTAAAAACTTGTTTGGAAAAATAAATCACAACTAAATGTTTTTTCATATAAATGGTAGGGGAAATTCCCTGAAAATCTTCAAGTTTCATCCTTGAAAAATTTCAAACTTAAATATGTAGTTTGGTATTCATTCCACTTTTCGGTATTGAGTTATGCTATTCACACACATATACACGGGCCTAGGAATCATACCTTTTAAATGCCCTTCAAGTTCCTCTTCTTAATACAGCTGTACCTTTAGCATCAGGAATTACTATTAATAAAGGATCAACATTTATTTTTATTTAAACATTTTCAATTATTCTATATAATAATTTCATAGGATTATTTCCCTATCTTTCTTCAAAAGGGCTTTTGTGGATTCAGAGAATTTGCTTCAAAGTCTTATTACCTTGAAATCTCGAATCCAAAATATGGGTTGAATATTACCTTTCTACCTATCAAGTAAGCAGTAAGGACAGTAATGAATTGATATAACAGTAAAATATGAAGCAGTAGTTATTCTTCACTTTCTAGCGAAATGCAATACCTTTTTCTGCTTTGAACTTGTACTAACCTCAGCAAATTCTTCAAGTATGACGTCATGCTCTATAACTTTGAAGTGGCGAATTAAGAACTATCCTGAAACGCGTCATTCTCACGACATCTATTGATCCGGCCCTCTTTTCGATTTATGTCTCGAGAGTTCCTAATATTCATGCTTGTAATTCGCTTTTTTCTTCTTGTTTCGTGTTTCAAGATCGGCACAAGATTGCCTCTACCATTATGCAAGTTCAGAACGCTGTTTAACAAAAGGAAATGAGTATTCATTAATCTACTTCTCGATCTGAGCAGCATGATCGTTAAAGTGTAGGTAGACAACTTCTCTTCCCCTAATTGGCCAGAGTTTTCATCGTTTGACCAACGTAGGTGAATGCAAAAGTTCGGCTGATTGGGTTCATTTCTGGAGTTTGCGACTGCGAAAGTTTTATGGCAAGAGATGCCGCGTTTCCAGGCATTGCATACGTTTATGGGAAAAATATAATAAATCTTACTTGTATATTTAACTATAATACAGTATTGTGAAACTTAATTTAAAGGTACTAAGTAAAGGGTAAAAGGTACGGACGAACGTAAGTGATCTGAAACCGGGGCGGAGCACCGCAAGTAGGCCAAACGCTCCTTTTTGCTTCTACCGTGATCCCTGGGTGGGAGAGAGGAGGGAGAGACTCGAAGCTCAAGCAGATCCGGATGTCGACGGGCGCAAGCGGGCGGAGTCCCTAACGTTTCTAGATCGAACGCTTACGGCGCCGCTCGGTTACGCTCACAACCCCCTAACGCCTAGGAACCCACCGAAGGGGCGCCCGTAGGCGGCTCCTAACTGAACAGTTCCGCGATGACGCCAGGGAAGAAACCTCTAAGAGCGTACACCCACCGCCCATCCGCAACCCGCCGAACACCGTCGCCTGGTCCTGCTACCCTGAAACAGATAAGGAAGATGATGGGTACAGGAAATGAAGGGCAAGAATGTCGTGGTAGAAGATGAACCACACCAGGAAACCGCGAAAAAGCCACGCGCCAGAATGTGCGGTCGCCGGGGAACGAACCCAGGACCTTCTGAATGCGAGTCGCACACGTCACTGCGGCCCCACCTCGCTCGCTAAGGATTAAGAGTACTAGATACTAAATTTGCTAACTTCTAAGATTCTTCAATCAATTTATTTGCAATGTTTTTTCACAGATGTTGTGAGTATTATTAAAATTTAAAATTAAGTTTTCTGGTACTACATACCTTACCTCCAGAAAATAAAACAAGAGTCATTTGATGATTAAAATTTTAAACCTTTAGATTTTTTACAAATATACTTCTTTGTAATCAAAGATTATGCTTCTGTAACATTAAAACTTTTCTTTGTAACGTTTGTGACACTTTTCATTGTCCAAAAAACAATAAATTATTAGAAACTCTAAACCAATACTATGCATGATAAAAAAAACACTGTACTTTTCTTCATCTATCCTCAGAGAACGTATAATTAAAATCTGAAAGAAACTGAACAAAATTAGCATAATTTTGAAGATTTTAAATTGGTAAAAATATAAGAAAACCAGAATAAAGAAAAAGTATCTATTAAATTTCAAACCTTATTTATATATGCTTATGTACTTACATTTAAACGTCACATTTGGATCTTTAAATGACCAGAGGGGAAAACTGCAATCGGGTGTAATTTTACAATCTTTGTGGATTTCTTCATAAAAAATTAAAAATCTCATTCTATCAAATGTTCTAAAAAATTGGTATGTAATAACCTTAAAGTAACGGATAAAAATATAATTAAACAATTAAACTGGGCTTTCAGGTTTAACATTTAATTGCGACCATTACGCTCCTTGTATTATTAAATAAGGTGGAAGTTTCCTCAAAGTTTCTAAAACATAAAAAGATTAAATTTATATGTGCTGAAAGTGTGTTACGTCCTCCACCACATATTTATTATAGTCAGTAGGGGAAGTATAGTATTCCATCTAATAATTGGATATGTGGATTTCAAAAGAAATGCAGGTTTTGAGGACCATTGAATTAAAAATTAATTTAAGAATGGCCTGCGCTTGCGCACACGTATGTGTGTGTTGTGTGAACACACACTTTAGAAACGATCTGTTAGTAAAATACCAAACTTATATTTTAAGTTCAGCATCTTCCAAGGATGCGGCAAGAAGACTTTCAAGAAAATTCTCCCAACAAAGCTACATTTCACATGAAAACTTTTTCGTAATCTTTTTTTGTTTTCTCAAAAATTGACTTAAAGAATTTGTTTAATAAATTTGTATGGAAAATTAAATACTAATCTTGAATTTTTGGAAATAGCTTGTAAAGTCTTCCTAATCCTGATTGAATGTTGCACATATTTGTATAACTGATAAACCATAGGAGATCAAAATTTACTACAGAAACACTCGCTAAAACACTATTTTTATTTCAAAGAAATTTTGTTATCACATTAACCATTTCCGAGATATTCATTGTTATCGGTTTGAATTTTCACATGGCTATAGTTTTTTGAAGTATTAATTGGTCATTGTTTGTTTCTAGTGTTCAAGCAAAATGTATGTCATTTCACAGTCAACATATACCGAGCAGTTTTTTAAAAAATTGACTCGCTCCAGCCTCCTGTATCCTCCTACAACAAACCGTGTAATGAATTTTGAGCCAGTATTTTTAACACTTAAATGATTTCAGTAAAATTATATAATATAAAATATAATAACAGCCCGCCTTAAACCAATATGTGTATAATATAATATAAAAAATGTATGTAACAGTCATTTTATTAATGTTTATATTGTTATGTACATTTTTAATAATGTTATGTGAATGTATTACGTAATTTAATAATGTAGAAGCTGTGAGAATAATAGGTCAAAAGTTGCTAACAGTGAGGTAACAATGAGGTAACCTTGAGCCAATAATGAATTAGAAAATTTAATAATGCTACTGATAATTACTGGAGCAACAATAATGTAATATTTGAGACAGTTTATAAAATAGCCAATCAACAACCAGAAAAAGCTTAAGTTAAATAAAAGTATAATATTGGAGTAGGATTAGCCAATCAGAAACTGAAATAGGCAAATTGTAGAAATTCAGAAGTCAGTTTCTAGCAGACAGCGTTACTAACCAGACGCAAAGCGCGTCCTCGAGAAGTTTAATACGTATTCAGTGTGACACAAAAATAGTTTATGAGTTATAAAGTACAAGTAATTAATAAATAATCTCACAGCTCTTTATATCAGTGAATTGTTATTTTAATCGTTTAAAGAATTAATAAATGTAGTGAAGTACAAATTATAATCTGTGTAAGCCTAAATTCTTAGCCGCACTACTCTCTGCAAAGAAATTCATGTCTCTAACAATAATACTGACGCAGCCGAGACAAACATAAATATATAATATTTAAAGAAACAGTAAAAATAGAAAGTTAATATTTTTAAACTTGGGGCGAAGGTTACCGGGTACCATACGTGCGCTTGCAACTACTTCAAGTTCGGCTCCCCAACAGTCGAAATAAAATACAACTCCTCCTTAAAGACAATACCTTCATCAAATTAGCCCCCAAAACGTGGTGCAAACAACGTAAAGACAATATACCATCATCAATTTATTGCCGCAAAAGTTTTTCTCGACTAACATGAAGTACGAAGAAAATTAAGCTACTATAAGAATCGTTTGTAGAAGAATGGATAAAGAAAGTAATCTGAACGCACCACAACAGGATTTTGAAGGTTGCGATGTAGCCTATTATAATCAGGTCGTATACGTAAGTACACAAAGTTTTATGAAAGGGGTTACACAGTCCAGATTTTTAAACAGGGAGTAGTAGATACATTAATATCATAGGAATATTTTAAAACTTATAGGTAGCCTGTAATAGGTAATTGTATGCTGAGATTTAACTGTCCAAATGGTTTAGATTTTCAAGTAAGTGCTTCAAAGATACGGTATAGGTTGTTATTCTCAGGACCCTAAAACACAAGATTCAGAAGTTTTGTTCAAATCATCCGAAAAATGTTAATTCTAGTTGTCCTGGTATTCTGTTCGTGTTATCTTTTTTTTTACTTGGCGCCTGTTATTGTTTTACTATTTTGAATTTTGGGTTTTTGTCCTCCGGCTAGCTCTTATTACTCAGTCGAGCAAATATCTCTTGAACAGGGTGTGTAAACGGAAAGGAGTTGTTACTAAAAGATAACACTGATAAAAGAATTTGTTTTTATACTTTTATTGCCGTCACACTTAATTAATTTCACATATTTAATCTTGATACACGCCTGACTGAAACTGTTATATTTTCGAATGAAACTACAATCACTTATTTGCAGCGGACTATTAATTCGCGTATTTCACATTTTGTAACTAACTTTACGACGCAAGAGATTCTGTAGAATTGCGTAATGTGTACTTCGTGAATGCTTCCTTGGAACTGCCTGACGTGTAACTCGCGAGAGAGATTTCTTAGAACTGCGCGACGTTTATCTTGTGAATGATTCTGTAGAACTGCGCGATACTTGCCTCTGGCTCAAGAATTGTTATTCCCTCACCCCGATATGCCTAAACATTATAATCGAACTGCTATTGGTTAATAAATCACGCCAACATTAGCGTCTGTTTCGTCAGCCAATCAACATTACAAACACATATGCTCTAGGAAAGATATTCCCTCCATTTCTAAAGAAAGGCACGCTACTCTGACGTCATTTGTTTCTCTCTTCTAATTGATAAACAACTCACCCCATCGCTTCATTGTTACCCACTCCTATTGTCAGTTTCAGTGAGGCCGTGTAAACGTATTTCCTAACAATGCTTATAGCTAACAAACATCTAAAATCATTGTCATACAATAATGTTAATTTACACTACAATCACTCTGGCATTCACAGTGTTGTGATATAAAATACTGCCTCATAGTTTAGAAGGTTGAAAATACGGCAGAGATATCGTTTTAAATGTTTAGATCGGCTATGAATTCTGTTAGGTCTTAAAAAAGAAGTTTCAAAAATGTCAAAATAGATTGAATGACACAAAATATACTTGGTGTTCCCGAATCGCCATGCACTTTTTTCAGATAGACAACTCAAAAGACATCAGAGATGGTACGACATCTCTACTATTTTATCATTAGGAGTGGATGCTTCGGTTTTCATTTATCTCATTTGAAAACGTTCTGCTATCAATATCACTGCACGGAGTGGGATGGCTCAGGCGTTAACGTCTGTGGCTCGAATTCGAGTACAAATCTTGTGGGCCGACCAATCTGACTGTTTTTGTTTGTTTTTTTACTTTTTAGTTTAGTCTAAAACAATAGTAAAATAAATAATAGATGGCAATATCGAGGGCTCCGCCATCTATCTATCCACAGATAATGAAAGCAGTGGATTTTCGACGGTACACTAATGTCATCTTCCCGGCACGTACAGAAGCAGAGGTATAGTTGCTGTACACATGCTCCTATGGACACGTGTAAAACTGCCATTGTTCGTCACAGGAGTAGAGGTACAGTTGCTCCACACATGCCTCTATGGACGTGTGAAGAAGATGGCATGGTACAGAGATGAGACCTAGAGGGCTAATGTCCGCCACACACCGATCCAAAGGGCATCCACGTAGTAAAAACGACGTATACAGGATTACCACAATGACCTTTCGGGTTTCGAACACATGTAACTTGCGTTTAATAAATCTTAAAACACGAAACTAGTGCCAATTGAAAGTGGATTTCAAAAAGATTCGATTATAGTATCGCAGTTTGCAACAATGACACATAATCACATACAACACTGCCCATTTTGAAAGTTACAAAATGGCTTGTAGTAGGTGATAGGCGAGAGTTTTGTGTTCTCAATTACCATGTTAATCAACCTGTAATTTGTTGTTCGACATTTTCGAAAAAGACTTGAAGAAGATCCACCCAACTGCCTTCAATTCGTAAGTGGTGCTCTGATTTTACAAGACTGGCATTTGTATGGGAAAAGCGAGTAAACTGAAAACCGGGTGCGAGTATCTTTCACAGCTAGTCCTAAAAAATCAACCACTGCAGCTATTATGAAACTTCGGATCCAAATCCACTGTACGGAAGATTCTGCACAAACATTTGCGATTTCATCCATACTAATTTCGGTTCCAAAAGAAAACGTTCTTTCTGCAAGAGTATGCAGTCACATGAAAACTGATTTTTTTTCTTCCAAACCTTAATGTTAAGTGACGAGTGGCGAATTGAAGGCCAACTGGTTGATCTACACTATATGTTGTTCGAAATAAAATGTCTGAACAACAATTACAAATTGATTTAACATAATAATCGCGAACACAAAACACTCGCCTACCAGCCATTTAGTAACTTTCAACAATTCACACAGTTGTTCGTGATTATACGTCATTGCTGCCAACCGTGATACTATAATCATAACTTTTTGGTTCTCTTTCCATTGGTACAAGTTTAATGTTTATTATACGCAAGTTACACGTATTCGAAACACGAAATGTCATTTGTGGTAATATATCACTGCGTACTAGACAAGCGTATTTGGGTACTAACATTTATCTTTTATTTTTACATCCATGTAACCGACATACTGTTTGTGTATTGTTTATTGCAGGCTTCGTATAGTTTATAATGTTCATAATATAAATACTAATGTAATATTCCGTAAGACATTACAGTATAATAAGAGTAATAATAATTATAGTAATAATAGGTGCGCTCTGTCATGAACCAGACATCTGAAAATAACCTGTTAGGTAGTTGCTTTGACCTTCATATCCGCAGCTATGCTTTGTATACGACTGGTTAGGGTGGTGAGTTTCTAAGTTCGAGTTCGAATACCGCCACCGTTTGGAGAGTTTTATATATGTAATACCTATTGTACTATATTTATAAAGAGTCAAAATTCGTAACTGATTAAAATTTGTACCACCTCTGAAACCCCTGCTACACATAACTAACATAACTGGCGCACCGAGCAACACTATGTATAACTTCAAGAAGTAGACGGGAATTCGGGAACACGAGTTAATGTCTAAGAAGGTCTCAGCATATAGACCAGAATTACAACTAACGACACAATGGTTGAAGAGATTAAAACGTATAATAAGAAATGGTACAGCCATGTTGGAAGCTTGCCTCATGACCCAAGAATTAGTTTATTCTCCCAAGGGAAGACGAGATGTGGGACTGTCAAAGGAAAGATTGGTACAGCAATTCTATTGAAAGTTCCTTTGAGGTCGGAACGGGGTATTTGAATTTGGAAGAAGAAAAAGGGTTAAATATAATGGGTTGAAAATATGTATAAGATTTGTTTTTCGGAAATGTAAGGTCACCTATTATTTTAGACGGCCCTTCCGCCATGTAAACATTCCATCCAGAACATTTATAAGTAAGGGGCTGAAAATAAGGATAGAGCAGTTTTTTTTTAAATTCGTAAGTATCTTACAATTTTCCCTGTGACACTGGTAAAATGATGCATATTTATAAAAGGTAAATGTACGTATTACAAAGGGGCACGGGGCAGAGCACCGCAAGTAGGCCAGTCGGCCCTTTGTGCTCCAACGTGACCCCTGAAAGGAAAGGAAAGGAAAGATGAGGGAAGAGAGACCCGAAGAGCAACCAGATCGAGATACCCACGGCAGCAAGCATTGACGGAGTCCCTAACGTTTCCGATATAACGCATCTGCCGCCTCGTGGTCCCTGCCACAAGCCACCAACCTCCAGGGTCCCCCGGAGCGAAGCGCCACGCTGAGAAGAAGCCTAACTGAGCGGTACCACAGTGCTGCTTTACAGAGATAAGTCACTGCCCAGCCACAACCTTCCAACACCGTCGCCTGGTCCTACAACCCTGAAACAGATGCCAAGCAAGATGATGGGTACAGGAAATGAGAGGAAGGAGAGTCGTGGTAGAAGGTGAACCACCCCAGCATTCGCCTGCCAACCCGAGGAAACCAGGCCAGAGTGGGCGGTCGCCGGCGACCGGGGATCGATTACGAGACCTACCGAATACACATTTGTACTTACGGCGTTGAAAATATAATTAAGCATAGTATGCAGAATTTAAGGTGCAGCCCATAGCTTTTAGGGAGTCCTAAGGCTCAATTGCATAAATTTATTTGCTGGTTGCCCCAACGGTGTGGTTTTGCTTTAGAGGTTTCAAAATAACATAGCGTTAAACAACATGTACACACTACATGATTGAAAATCAATATTTGGTTAGCTTTGAGAAGTTGTAAGTTTACTTACATACAAAGTCTTTAAAGCTTTTTTTAGGTAGCTTTTGTATGTTATGTTTGAAAGTAAAGGTAGTTGAAGTTTTTGAAAATTATAACACAAATTATAATTTTGACCCTAGGAAACAAAGCGTGGCCAAAGTGTGTAAAAATACTGCCCAATTACAAAGCTCACGAAAATAGAGGAAAATTAGATGACATAACACAAAATACTCCCTCTCCAAAAAGCCAATTTTAAAGAGTTTAAGCCTTTCCTTTTACCCCTTGTATCCCGTTTTACCCCTTTAGGCAGGAAGTCATTAAAAATCCACCACGTTCGTATTAAAAGTCCAAAGATATCCTCTGGTATTAATATTCAGCAAAACGGATTGAAATAGGATGACATGAATACGAAAACATCCCTTAAACCCCTCCCCCAGAATTTTAAAAAGTTAGGAAATTACTTATAGCCTATGTCTGTCGAGAGATACAAGTTTTTAAATGATAAAAGAACTATCATCCGTTGAGTGATTTTCCAGATTACCCCCCGCTGGCGCGTGCGGTTAGCTATAAGAAAATGTACTAAAATTATTTATAACATTGGTATAACTCGCTCTTTCTGCCCCCTCAACCTCCCCCCTTTACACTATCTCTTCTCTCCCTTCTCTTCTACCTCACAATACCACACTGTCACCCATTCCCTTTCACTCTTTCTTCTTTCTCTCGTTCAATGAATGTGTTATGCAAGAGTGGGTGTTCTCCCCGAAGTCAGAAACAACCCCATAGGCTAGGTCGTTGATGGCGATCACAGCTACCCAAGCGTATTAGGCTGCGGTGTTTTCATTGCCTATCGTACTGTGAATGTGATATGACACACATTCAGACATGAACCCAGGATGGACGTTTTCCCGACTTGAAATTCCAAGTTGAGAAACACACTCCCATCCCATTGTGTGCTATCCACAAGCACTGACCACTATGCGTAAAAACCCTTAACATGGCTTCCTTCGTAAGGGAAGTAAAGCCGGTGTTCCCGTGTCGTAGACTTGCTCCACGTGAAAGAACCTCAAGCCTATAAAGAGACCACTTAGCAAAATTCCTGATCCTTCACGCCCAACATAGAATGTAACGCTAGCCATAGTAGTTAAAGAGCGTCCATAAATAAACAAAAACACAAACACTGACCACTATGCGATGTGATGTTTTCAAAATCGCAATATAACTGCGTTTTTCTGGGTTGTTGTGTGCCTTTCACGTGAATTTCTCTACCACTATCTTTGGTTTCGCGCCGTGGCCGAATGGTTAGACCGCTCGCCTCCCATCTAGGCGGTCCGGGTTCAATCCCAGGGACCTGCATGTGGGATTTGTGGTGGACGAAGCGGCGTCTGGGCGGGTTTTATCCGGGTTCTCCGGTTTCCCCCGCCATTCATTCCACCAACTGCTCCATCACCTTTCCTTTCATCCTTTCACCAACATTTCGTTTCATCTACTTCCTTCATCCCATACCAGGCATCGGGCTGATCACCCACCCTGGATGCACTGTCTGATCCATGAGTGTCTGCTCCTCGACGGGCCTCTGACCCCAGGCACCAGCTTGTAAGTCCTGGGGGGTGTAAGTCCTACATAAGAGGGTAAACAGATAATGAATGAATGAATATCTTTGGTTTCGTATAGCTTGTAGAACTATTCTTACAAAGGATAGAATCAGACTGAAAAATTCAATGTCACAGCCGGGATTTGAACGACAGTTTCCGTCCGGTTACTCTAACCAAAAGCTCCATGGCATCATATCGTCATTATATTAAATTCCCCAACTGGCTCACATATTTTCCGTAAACCACAAGATCTCAAATTCGAGATCCAAATGTCGACTTATTGTCGTGAGTACTTTAAGTCCCGGAATTCATAATTTAGTTGATCAGATAGGGAATTCAATGTTGTGTCGGTGTGTTGCCATGGTGGTTCAGTTGGTTAGAGCAACCGGAAGATCCCGGATATGGCACTGAGCTTTTTAGCCTGATTCTACCTTTTCATCGCTGTCACGGCTTGTGCAAAACAACAATTAATTATTATTCTTACACAAGCTTATTACTTTCTCTAACACCTATTTATGGTATTAGGTACTGGAAGTATTGCATTCTACCAAAAACTTCGGTATCGAGATTTCACCGGAAATAAATGTTTTGAGGTCTACTGGAAAAGAGCATTTTTAGAGAAATGCCGTGCGTGCATGTGTGTGAACAGCTTAACTCAAAAACGAAAAGTCGGATTAATACCAAACTTCCTATTTAGATCAGATCTTTCAAAGATGCGACACGAAGATTTTCAACATAATCCCTTACCAACTACCCATTAAATGGAAAATTTTCCCAATTCTTTATTTTCTCAATAAATGGCTCTAATGATTTTGATTAACATACCATTTGTTTAACACATTTACATGATATCTTACCGGGCAGATGGCTTGGCGGTAACATGTGAGAATCACATTCCGGAGGTCCCGGATTCGATTCTCGTCAATTGCCCAATCTGAGATTCTGAGCTTGGGTTTTTGTGATTCGCCCTGGTTGGTAGGCAAATTCTGATTTTGTTTTGCTTTCCATTTATTTCCCTTTCATGTTTCAGGTGTGATTCTAGGTTTCGTGGGTATGGTAGTAGCGGATAGATTATGCGGAACTTGTTCAAAAGAAAGTTTATTCCCCGCGTCACTAGAGGCCTGCTTGGTTGACGGATCGTTCATTGTCCTTTCTGGGAAGCTCCAGGAGTGGGACGGGTCTTCGAGCCTGTTAGGGACTTCTGCGCGTATCTATGGCCTATATGCCCGAGGCCTGTAGCCTCCTGTGGCTCCTACAGTTCATCCTTTCCTCTCGGTGGGGGGGTAGCCGCAATAGATCTCCCGTAGGTCACCGGGCGCGAGATGTCTACTTCCGTTGAATAATCTATGCGTGTATGTCTTCAATTATCTGTGTGATCGTGGATCAGGGAGACAACACTATGTCCAGTAGCTGCCGCAGAAGCATGATTTTCTCTTTCTTCCAAACATCATCCCCTAAGTACAATATTCGTCTGAAATTTAAAAACCTCTAGCAGTCATTTTAATATGAAGAAAATCAAACGATATCAATCTTTACATGTTCTTGTGTTTTTCCATATTTTCATGACAGTGTTTTATTGTTGAAAATAAGACAAATTTGCAAATGTTCCCATTTTATGTGTTTACAAAATTTTATGTACCTATGTTTAGGAGACCAACTTTATTTTTCTGTACCACCTATTGATAGAACAATGCAAAGAATGTGTTGTACTGCACCCGAAAATTCGATATGAACATTTCACTGTAAATACTAGTCTGCTGATTCGAGAAAAACCGTTTTGGATAATGATTGACGCGGGTTTGGAGGGGGTGCACGTGAACAACATAGTTCAAATGTCAGATAAGCACCAACATTACACTTGAGCACAGCAAGAATGAGGCATGAAGATTTTCAACAAAATTCTCTGACGCCAAACCACTCTTTTCATGGAAAATAGTTTGTTAGTTTTGATAGTACTGACAGTTTTGATTAAAATATTATAGGTTTACGATGTTTTAATAAAATGTATATAACTTATTTTCTGCAAATAGCCTGCGATATCTCATCATTCGGAATTAACTGTTTATTATATTTTAAAACTATTAAACCGTAAGAGAAGGCATAAACTTACCAACCAAAAAAATGTCAAACAATTTTTGAGTTATTAGTCATTTCCGAGATATTCGTTACTATTGGTTTAAGCTATTAATTATTTATATATTTTGAATGTCGTAATCATTCATTTGTGCCTCGAGATGTCATGGAGAGAGTTTGGAATTTCGATGACAGCATATAAGCGAAGCGTGTTTTAAACATTTGACAATTGCTTCAGCCTCCTGTATTTCCCTTCTATCTACAACGAAATGTGTAATGAAACTATTTGTATAAACCTTATGTCGAGTAACCTGAAAAAGAGATAAAAGTGTCTCGAATAATACCTGTTAAACCAATATATAACTTAAATTGTGAAAAAATATATTTCTGAGTCGTAGGAACCTGAAGCATTAATAAGGAAGTTCAGTAAAAAGTTGAAAATTCCTGCTGATTTTTTTCTTCGTCCGATCAAACCCCATTTCACTGCAATTTTAGGTATTATACCAAAAAATATGCTGTACAATAACTTTGAAACCATCCCACACGAAAAGGTTGACGATTCGGAGCAATTTTAAAATAAATTTTAATACCAATAAAGAAAGTAAAAAATTATAACCAAATTGAGATAATTCAAATTCCTATTGTCATTGCTTTTCTCTACAGTTGGAAGTAAAAGCAACCTCTATATTGCCATTTTTACCTTACAGTTGATTTCTTTTAACGGCTGCATTGCAATACTGAGCACTATCTTCCTTTTACATTATTACTTTCTCCGCTCGTTATAGTAAGCAGGGAAAATATTGCATTCCACCCAAAAATTCGATACCGAGATTCCACAGAAAATACATGTTTTGAGATACCCTGAATCCAAATAAACCATTTTTTTGGAAACATGGCCGTGTGTATGTCTGTCTGTGAACAGCATAGCTCAACTTGGTATTTGATTTAGTATTTTCCAAGGACTCGACACGAAGATTTTTAAGAAAATTCCCCACCCCAAACTAGCCTTTACATGGACCTTTTTTCTAAAATTTTGATTTTCTCAAAAATGGCTCTAACGATTTTGATTAAAATATCATATATTTAAGATGTTTTCATGGCAAATGAAATATATATCTTAATTTCTGGAATGTCCGCAAAAGTCCTCTTCATTTTGAATGACTTTCTCATAACTGGTAAACCGTAAGGTATAGACAAAAAATGTATATCTTGTTAAAACACACAGTTTATGTGATATGCATTTGTTTGTCAAGTGAACTGTTTCCGAGATATCCCTTGTTAATTGTTTGAATTTTCCAATACTTATACTTTTTCTCAAATAGGAGTTCTTATTAATCTTTGCTTCTTTTTTTTTGTCTTGGGCATACAAAAAAAAATACAAAAAACGAATGCTTCACATAGCAACCAGCTCTTAAAAGATTTGACTATCGCTTAAAGCCTATCAAGCCATGGACCCACAAGAAAATTAGCAATAAAATAGTTTCTGCAAATGTTTATATCGATTAACATGAAGTAGATGGAGAATAAGCATTTGTAAAAATAGTTTGCACAAGAGTAGAGATAGTCATGTGAGTGCAATACGTCAGATCTTTTTCACTAAATTTTTCAGCATGCCCTAATTATCTTAATAATTTTCAAAAACATCACTTCTAAACATAAAGCAAACATTTTATATTAGAATAGCTAACTATAAAATAAAAGATAAGATTAATAACCAGCTCACTCTTATCAGTTCTTGATAATGAAGTGTCGGCACTTAAACAACTCTTTTCTTTCAAAAACTGAAATCCTGTGGTCGGACTGAAGTACACAAATTGACCACACAGTGATCCGTAGACTACTGCCAACTACTAAAAGAATAGATGACAGTGACCAACAAATTAAGTGCGTTTTATTAAAGGATGGGTGAGAGTTGGTATTTATCGGATAGAAAGGTTGTCATTTAACCTCTTCGTCTGCATTAAAACCAATAATGGTGTGTTAAATTTACAAAGCCAATATAAAAACACTCAAAACTATATACTTACATTAAAAACACAAAAGTAAAATACATATAAACATTTTCAATATATGATAATTGTTTTAGAACATTTACATTCTGAGTGCATAAACTAATTGAAAAAAAATGTTTTATTAAAACCTGCAGCCAATAAAATTATTTTTGTTTCTGTCTTTTGTTTACATTTTCCTATAAGAAAACGAAAACTATAAAAAGACTTGCGGAGGAGAGTCTGCAAGGGCTGAGATTTGAAGGTTCGGTCTGGCTCAGCCCTAGAATATTTTATCGTTTGCTACTAAGTTTCGAATCGTTTAACCAAAATAGAGGATTTTAACTGAAACGAAGATAATTCTCTGGTCATATCTATGTAATTGAAATGCGTTTATAAAATGAATTAATAATAATAATAATAATAATAATAATAATAATAATAATTAAAGTTTTGCTCTGTTTATCAAACGCGAGCCCACGCAGTCCTCTAATACTGAATAGTGTATCGCGTAATTAAATTTTAAATCATATTTTCCTGAACTGCTCTCTTATGTAGTGAAATGCAGTGGTTTAGGATCTAAAAGGGCCCTTTATTTATATTTTTGAGCAATTGCATATACTATTGCTTTTTAATTTTATCCAAGTTCTTATTAAGTCATCTATTATATACAAATTTAAAAGGCTCATAGCACCGTCAATTGCGACCGCCGTCTGTTTACCCAGCATCCTCTGGTGATCTTCTCTTCTGCTTAGTCTTATTCCAATAAAAACTGTGGCAGACAACAAAAGTTTCTTCAACATTCGCCAACCAGAAACAGAAAAGCGCACCTGTTCGATTGTCTAGCTAATTGTTGAGGGTGGCAGGAGCAGAAAGGAATCATTTGGCACCCAGTACGAAAATATTATAATAGTTTTCAAATTTATCTCAGGCTTTTCATATTTGCATAAGAGGGCTAAGTAAGCTGAATCTTATTGTTATACGAATGTTACAAATGCACAGCCAACAAAAACTTGTTACAATGAAGCGAGTCTACGGAAGGGTGCTGTTTGTAACATTTACATCACTGGAAGCTGAAATACGAACTTTCCTAGGGAAATGAAAGCAGAATGGGGAGAACGTGCCAAGAAGAAATTGGAGGATTACTTGAGTATTGAGTAAGGGGATGAGATATAAACGAAAATCAATAAGGAAGTGGAAGGAGAAGGACAAGATGGGGCTGGAATTAGCCACTCTGCTTCTCTTTTTCGATTAGTTATGTATGCAACAACATGTCGAAGGTTCGCAAGAAGCAGGAAGGGTCCCACCACAAAGAAGGATAAACAGCAAAACTAACCATCATTAGACAATTTCCCTTCCTCTCCTTTAGTTGCCCTCCACAAGAAAATCTCTCCAGGAGGCATTTCCTCGTGCTCTTTTTAAACTTGTGTTGCGATTGTCAGATTTTAACTTATGTCTGTAACATTATAAGCATGTCTAGAACTTTTAGGAGTGAAAAGTTGAGGTTTTGTGCACCTAAAATAGATAACATATTAAGTCAGAGAAAAAAATTAGGCATTTTTTAAATTATACAGCAACATAGTTTTATGTTTAAACAAAAGTCTTACTTGTTTGTGATTATCAACACCATGTTACAAAGACATTATATCAAAATGCATCCATAGTTAGGCTTTCACTGCTAATTCCATTTTAAAGATGTAGGTGGATATTAAAGACATTTTCTTAAAAATATTTTTGTACTCACTTCTGGATTTTTTTCTCACATATGTTTACCTGGCCTATCTAAAAACCTTCAGTATTTATTGGGAAATAAAGTTAGAGCATTTTTGGAAAGGTAAAATTAGAAGTTAATTTTAAAAGCAATAATGAATACGCAGCTTTAATTAGCATTTCTTTCTTGCTTTATTTATTTTCATTTTCTTTCAGCATACCCTCTTTAATGCAATAGTCTCAATACGCTTAAAAATAGTGAGTGCGTTTGTAATAAAGTAAATGTTCAATTCCTTCATAAAGGTAAACACGATTTTTCGTCTTGAAATAAGTTACTTACCGGTCGGGTTATGTTTCGGCCGGTAGAGTGCGGTAAATGACGCAGCGACTTCTGGGTCATGTTGCTGCATATGTATAGGTGGCTTTGTATAAACAACTTAGTAAAATCCCTCGGTCTACGGACTGCGCGAGTATTCAGGAGGAATAAATCGCCCGCACTCTACTTATATTTTTTCCCCTTTAGCTACTGAATTATCCAATGAAGTGTCTTAAAGAGGGAGTGGACTGAAAAGCGGGAAACAAGTGTCACGTACTGGTGCGAACACAGAAATTTTATAGTGTAGAAAAACTTAATAGGATCTTATTTACATCGTGATAACTCAAACACTAAAATCCTTATTGCAATTCTGTAAGAGGTATGTAAAAGAACACAGTTTCGAGATGATGATTGGTCTCCGTGTAAAAAATTAAAGGCGCTAGTTTTATTTGTAAAACTTCAATTGAAATAATTTATATTATGTAAATCAAACAGCGAGGAAGATTTTTTCCTTGAAGATATAGAGAGCGAAGGCAATGAAATACCCCAAAATGTGTGAATTAGCTTTTGAAAGATATCCCATGATAATATCGTAGTATGCGAAATGCCATCGCTAGTTATGTGCAAACATTTTTTACACACCCACTGCACTCTGCTATTTGCATGGCCTGTCACATTAATCTACAAACACAGCATTTTTGTTGCAATGCTCCTGTGTCTTTAGTTCTGCCTCTACAGTTGGATGGTTACAACATGGTGTGATTAAGTGATAAACAATTTTGTGAGAATAAAATAAAATAAAACACGACTAGGCGAAATTATGGCGTATGGTCCTTAAGCAGCGACTTAGAGGCAGAGTAGGAGAGGCATGCTCACCCAAGTCAGTTAGAGAGGGGAAATATATGACCAGGCAAGTTCCCCTCTAACGTTTTTTTTTTTAATGTGCTGAACTATAGTTCAATCCGATTGTGCTACCACGTGAAATAGCTGCTAGTTTTCTTTATTTCTGCATAATTTCCGTTTTGTTCAGTATAATTATTTCAGTATTATTATCTCGTTGCAATGCCGTCCAAAATATTTACTTTGGAACAAAGGATTTTCATGTACCACACATATGTCCAAACTGACTCATGTCGAGAGGTCTATAGACAGTTTTCACAGGAAATTTCCTGATATTGAAGTTCCAAACAGAGGAACAGTTAGAAAGTTTCTATAGGATGTTTAATTGTTAAGTTGAACTCTAAAATTCATATGTGAAACAAAGGGTTTTAAGCGAATAAAACTGGATGGAATTGGGATAGAAACTGAACTATTTAAAATTGGAACCGTAGGGTAAGTATAGTGCAGAAATTACAGACATGTGACAATGTAAATGGTTCTTACTCAATAGGCAATAAATTACGTAATTTGCATTTAATTAAAGAGGAGCAGGGCATTACAGAGTGAAGCCTCCGGGAGTCAGACGAAACGACACCGCATATTACGCTCGCGCTCTTCCGGCCGAAACATAATGTGACTGCTATGCATTATAACGCCACTAGCAACGAATTAAAGAAGCGTTCATAAATATATTTTTGCGTTGTCTCTTTTCGCAATACTGTGCAATGCAACATTTCAAGTATAAAATAGCACACATAAACATACACAGATTAGAAGTGAGCTTGCATAGTGTCGTAGAAATCAAATGTTGATCAGAAGCTTGTTAATTGACAGCAACCAGCCATAATGGATCGAATTTCATAGCAGTCTTTAGTACACATTCTAGTCTCCGTGCTTCACATCCCTTCTGTGAGTAATGCAAATTTAAAAATAAATAATACTTTTAAAATAGTAATGACAGCTCTAATCCACAAAATAACATTAAAATGGGCGTCAATCCCCCTTTTAAGAAATTAGGCAGTATAATGGAGAATCAGCTGGCCTGATTTTTCATGATTTATAAATGTCTGCAATTATTTTAGATGCTCACCTAAAAAAACTGAGTAGGCATTTATCTCAAAATCCGAAGACAAATTACAGCTGAAACAATATTTGTTTAGCCAATGTGTTATGGGAATTTGGATGAAAGAGATTTTCTTAAATGGATCTCTTAAAGCGAAGAGGGCCGATGCTAATTTCATGAGGTTTGGGTACACATTAAAAACATAACATTAAAGATACTCCGTTGAAACGTTGCATGCGTTTAACAAATATGTTATTATTATTATTATTATTATTATTATTATTACTCCGCAAAACCTGATGGCTATTAAGGTAGCCTATATAATATATCCTAAAATATCACCACAGTTTTTGTGTATATTCTAATGCAGAATATTTTTTAAACAGAAAGCTCGCATTTATCTATTAGGTTTAATAAATTCCTAAAAAGGGCTGGATGCTTTTTAAACAAGTGCATAAAGAATACAAAAATATGTTTAATAATCATACCCGTTTCTCAACTATAACTTAATTTTATATTCATTCTACAAATTGCTTACACAATAGAGATATTTTAACTATTATGATAAATATTGTTTAGAATGTTTTCAATGCACGCTTTGTTGCAGGTACGCAAGAAAATAAAAGAGGCAGAGGCGGTAATCAACTGTTTAAAAAGAAGTCGAATAATATTAAGTAAGTAATCATTGTATGAAATGATAAGAAACAAAGGATGACCACTCAAATATTAATTATAGAAAAACAATCCACACAGTTTATTGATTATTTCACTATTGCAAGCATACGGTATTTTAATACAATTATTAGTTATTTCTGTAATATAAAATAAATTAAATAATGTCATTGTGAAAGATTGTTTGGGTTAGGGAGAATTTCTAAAACACCTGAAATGTTTAAATGTTTCTGACAGAAGAGTGAAATTTTGTATATACCCATGCACGCACGACATTGACAAGAGTTACTATTTGCAGAGCCATGCATAGACTAAGGTATTCGTCACAGAATACGAAAGTCTAACAAAGGTGTTATTCTTATGCATCACGTATTAAAAATCTGATGCGGTATACTAACCCAAATTTCTCCACCCATTAAAAATTCGTATGCATTAAAAAGTGACTCTTCCATCCAGGTTACACATTTTTACATATAAATGATTTCAAAGTAAGCAATAAACAATTATTTATAGAAAACATTCGAAAGTGACCTTCAAAAGCTTATCGGAGGCACGGAGAAATTAATTCAGATCCTACAGGCATGCAAGAATAAATAATTATTCCTCCATTATCCCAGTAATTTCCGAAGAAATTGAAAAAAGAAGAATCGTAAATTTTCAAATATCTTCCATCATATGATACCCTGTATACTGTAAAATAAGAGCAGCGAAGTACTGGATGAGATTGATGCAGGGAAATAATTCCACACTACGGTGCAAACGTTATAAATTCCAGCGAGAAAACCTGTCTCCTAAGCTTGGAAAGAGGTTTGAGGAGAATAGATATGGTGTCAGTATGGCAAAAGGGTGAAATAAATGACAGAAACATACACAAATTGTCAAATAAAGATTAATATAATCAGCTGACAGGAAATTTAATCTTATTGTAAAATTAAACTTTCTCTAAGCCTAGGGAATGAAATAAAATTAAATTAGGGTAATGGGATATGCTGTATACTCAGGAAGTATACCTTCTTATATATATGTAAAGATGTACTTCTTATTTCTCATATTAGTATATAAAACTTATTATATCTTAACCTGTACCTTTAGAGATGTTTTGAGGAAATTGAAAAATAACGGAAAATGTTTCTTGTAAGGTGTAGTTTTGCTTGAGGAGAATTTCGTAAAAACATTTTAGACAGCATGGCCTAAAAGTAGAACTTCTAACACGGTGCACACGAGCTAAAAGCTTTAGATTATCACACTAGTGTAATAAATAGATGATAAACAAATAAGAGGGCTTTGAATTGCAGTTTTGCCATAAAACATACCGCCATCCACGCTTACAGACTTTGCATAGGGTAGGGAATAATTCTCGTGGAAAAGCATCCACCCAATTCAGGTGGAATCGGATCGGGACCTCTTAGTTGAGAGGGCAGAATGCAGATCATTACACGTGTGCTAAAAGCTATCTTCTTTCGCTTCCTGTGAACAACATTTTTTCCTCCCAAACATCTGTTAGGCACCTACAATACTTTTTAGGCCTTTGCTAATTGGTAGTTGAACTATATTAAGTATGTAGGTGTTATTATATGCTTTAAAGATTACTATTGGTACTGATATTGCTTAAGATGATATATTAAATTGCATACCTGTGTATGGATCTGTAAATAAATGTATGTATTGACAGTCATTATTTAGATCTGAATACTACTTGTTTGGAAATATTGTACTTACGTTTGTGTATATAATATAAGAGAGAAAAGCGTACAATGTGCATAGTAATATATAGTTTAATCTTGTCCTAGTCTTATTATTGATGTTGTTCTTTCTTTGCAATTTTGCGCATGGTATCTTTCACAGTGTTTGTTGCACATTTTTGTGTATATGCGAATTGAACTTTACTTTATACGGTTATGATGCAATTAACATTGGAAATATCACTTATAGACAAGCTTAAAGCTCAAATACGCTATGGCACGCTTATTCTTATTAAATATCTTCAACTAAAGATATTAAAATCGTGCTTCTCTCAATTATGTCAAACCATTCATGTACTTTAACAGGTTGATAAAAATAACAATAAACATTACACATGAAAATTAAATAAAATTAACATTGCTGTATTAGTTAACTGCCCCAGTGTTATGGATTGAAGACTGCTCGGGATTTTTCAAGCTCTAAATAGAATAACACTAAAATAAAGTTAAGATTTAAGAACAGTAAATCCAGATTTTGTTGGTTTCAACAGATGTAGGCATTAAAGTTGATGGAAAATCTGTAAGTTTGCAGGCGTGCATGGGAATAATTTTAAGTCCGGTCTATCGGCGAAATCCTAATATGTTCTCTAAGGGTAATTACAACCACCTCCGTAAATTGCAATAAACCGGATGAAGGGCGTTGGACGCAACAATATTTCCGCTCGGGGCACGAAATTTAATTGCCCCTCGTTGTGCCTTCCAATCCGTTTCAAAGTCAATTCTTTTGCTCTCCTGTTTTTTCTCTCTCACACTGCTGCGGTGTTGCACCATTCAGAACCTAACTTATAAAAGAATTAGGGGCGGCCATGATATCGGCATTAAGATGTAATATTAGTGTGAAATTGGAATAGATCCGGGAATTCTCGCCGTTATTATCAGCACCAACTGAAAATTCACAATTTATAAGGTTATATCCTAGTATTGGAACACACGTTTAATAATTGAGTGTGTAGATGAGCTGGCCTGTTTTCGACGAGGGTGGGGAAAAAAGTGGGGGTGGAGGTGTGGGTTCTGCGGGAGGCAGGCAAGTATTTTTTAAACAATTTGGAAGAGAGAGAGTGTGTGTATGTGTGTAGTGTAATCAATAGATGATATATGGGGGGAAGCGATAACCAACTTTTAACCCCTATGTGTGTGTGTGTGTGTGTGCAAGAGTACGGCAGTGTAATGAAACATAGCTGATGAGACAAATTGCACGGTGTGGCCATATCGCGAGTCGGGGTGTTGATACTCTGGGATAATAGCCCTATTGATTAGGGTGATTGTAAAACTCCTGCATCGGGGTACGGGGGGGGAGAGGTGCGCACACCCCCCTCAATTTTTTATTTAATGGATAGCCGGCGTAGCTGCCGTTGCTTCAATATACATCGTTTCTCTGGCAGTACAGCACGGTCTGGTCGGTTAAAAACCTCGTTTACTTTCAATTTTCAACTTGTTAATTTGGATATGGCTGGAGATGAGAGGGGAGGATGGTCAGCCAGAGAGAAAAAAATACATAAGCAACTTGTTAAAATTTACTGAAGTGAAGTGCACCGGACTTTTAATGATACGTTATTTCGTTTGCTTGATAATTGTGTACACAAATTGCCATGTCTTATCAATGAAGTGCTGATGGCGTTCATCATTGATTCATTTCCCACTAATAACTGCCTAACTCAGAAACTATGAATCATTATTCTTGCATCCACATTTAAAACAAATATTTTCACAAATATAGACACAGATCTGTTTAAATGAAAGAATATCTGATCATGACTTTCTCTACCCTGTATCATTTATTAATGTTTATAAATATTATCTTACTAAAGCTTATTTTTCTGTATACTTCATTTTAATGAGATAAACCGTTGCAGAAATAGCTACACTACACATTTCGTTATATACACAAACGAAACAGCAATAGTCAACTGTTTCGGAACTAGACCTATACGTTGGCCTTATAATTATACACTTTCATGCAACTGAGAGAAGGAATTGAATGTCGATATGAATTTAAAAGAACGACAGAGAATTGAATAATTCGAAGCATTAATGAGGATATCTCGAGAAAAAGCCGCAAAAAAGCTATTTGTAATACATTTTATGTTTTAAAGTGACCTATATTTTATGTGTAGTGTGTTTTTCGTCTATCGCATAACGTTTACTAGTTATACAAGATTATATAAAATTTCGTCCTAATGAAGAGGCCTTCACAGGATATTCCCAGAAAATTCAAGATATACATTTTATTTGATATGTATTTAATATATGGTACTTTAATCAAGATCTTTAGAGCCAGTTTTTAGAAAATCAAACAGTCAGACACACATAAGCACACACACGTACCTTCTTCTAAAAATATTTTTGTATACAGAGGACCTCAAAACACGTATTTCCAGTGAAATTTCGGAATAGAATTTTGGGTGGAATACAATACTTCCCCTTCTTAGTATACGTAGTAGACAAAGTAACAGAAAAATTATACTTTATGAACTAATTCTCTTATTATAACAATTTTACAATTGGGCCTTATATATAAATCCACTTAAACGAATTTGCACACCAATTTGAGGAAAAAATCTGACGTGATACATTCACAGCTTTTCTCCATCAATGACAAATTCACATATTAACCTGTTTATATAAAAAGTAATTCTTTTAGAAACTTTATATTTCTACGATATAGTTGCATTTAGGAATGTTTTCAAATTACACATGAATGCAAAAGAAAGAGAAAGGAAAGAAAGTAAACTTTCAAGATCTATTAGGCCTAAACTTGCAACACGGCTAACAATACGGAAAAAATTATTTGACACAAATTCGCGTACATTAATGAGCTCCACATTTTTCTGCTGTAAACTGTGGTTTAACTTTAAGATGTCCTTGTTATACCAAATTATGCACATTTAATTAGAAAAAGGTAACTTCAAAGTATAAATGTTATTTCTCATGTCACTGTATTCATAGACAAAATCGTTTGAGTGGGTTTTGAGAAATTAAAAAAATAACGAAACATTTTTCATGCAAAGTATAATTCGGGGTAAGTTTCGTTTTAGAGTTATGTTGTTCAGAGACACAGTTACGGGTATACACATACGCACGCGCTACTTTTTCGTTTTTCTAACAAAAATTGGGATGTGTTATACTCACATGACTTTCGATGCATTCTATCGTTTATTAGTGGGTATACAAATTATTCTTACGAAACTTATTTTCCTATTTATTTCAGTTTAATCGAGATAACCCTTTCCAGAAATAACCGCATTACACATTTCGTTATAGTTACAAAATGGAATAGCTATAGTCAAATGTATAAGAACTGGCCTGGCCTTGAAATTCCACTCTTTCCATGACATCGCGGAAACAGCTGAAAGTCGACAGGACTGAGAGAATGATAATTTGAACCATTAATAACGGATATTTCGGAAATGCGATGTCATAAAAAGTTATCTGAAGTAAAATGTGTGTTTTAAAGAAATCTGTGCTTTTATTTATTACGTTTTCATCTATCTTTTAACGTTTACCAGTTATGCAAAATGATATAAATTTCCTTCAGAATGAAAAGGATTTCGCAAACTATTCCAAGAAAATTCAAAACATACATTTTATTTGTCATTTAAATATCTTTAATATATGATATTTTAATCAAAGTCGTTAAAATCATTTCTCATTAAAATGAAAAATTTCAAAAAATGTTCCATGTAAAGTGTAGTTTGAAATGAGGGGATTTCCTTGAAAATCTTCGTGTCGTATATTTGGAAGATACTGAACTTAAATACCAAGTTTGGTATTTATCCGAGATTTCGTTTTTGAATTATGCTGTTCAAAGTCTCTCTCTCTCTCATACACACATATACATGTGCGCACACACACACATAAACAAGGATCTTTATCTAGAAATGCTTTTTTTATTCATGGTGTCTCAAAGTATGTATTTTCGGAAATCTTGTTATTGAGTTTCTTTTATTGGAATGCAATACTTCCTATACTTGCTCTACTTTACTTTCTATCTGTAAACAGCAGAGAAAGTAATGAATATTTTTATGATTCAGGGATTCCAAAACGTGTATTTCTTATGAAATTAGTTATAAAATATTTGATCAAATTGATCAAATAAATCAATACCTCCTATTACCTACTATACGTAGGTAGTATAACAAAGTAAAAAGAGTTGTATTAGTTTGCTTTTGTTCATTTTTAATATACTGAGAAAGAGAGAGAGAGATATATTACAGGGTGGAATATCAAGCTTTAAGTTGTTAGTCATTTTCAAATAATGCCAGTGTTAGCTGAACAAAATTTGGTCACAATCGGTTCAAAAGCGTGAATTTATGTTCAGTACAAATAAACAAATAAATCCTCAGACTCTGAGTTATAACACAACGGCTGTCCCGTTTAAAACACCAAGAAATAAAAGGAATTATTGTACTTCAATATGTATTAGTCAAGAAATAAATATTGATTGAGTGATGGAGAAATAAATATTAAAAAGCTAATAATTCAGTAAATATAGCATTATGTGCGCGAATGAGCAAAAAATCACGTCTCCCTTTGTTTGACGAAACGAAGTTTTTGACAGATGAAAAACACAGATTTCATCAAGAATTCAATACCCATTTCTGACTATAAAAATAATATGTCTAGGGGTAAATAAAATTCAAGTAATAGAAAGCTTACTGACGAACTAACTCCGATGATTTTAAGCGAAAAATCAGCATTGTGGTTGATACAAAATATCATTAATAACATGCAGTTGTGACCAAATAGTATGCTGAGAAATAAAGTTTGACCATAGACTTGGCATCTTCGCGCTACAAATGATATTCGTGTTGCAATGTGTTCAACATTAAAATTGCAACTCTTGGTACATTAAAAGTGTTAAGCTAAAATTAAATAAGTTCTTTATTTAATAGCTATGGGCATTTCTTTTATTGATATGTCAATATTGATTGTCAATATTGATATATATCTATATGATATATATATATATATATCATATATGTCATCGTTTGAACCAGAGATACATCTCAAGAGCATTTTGAATAAACTTATGAGTAATGCTTTTCTATGTTTAATAAATGTGTGGTTATACGCTTTGAAATGCAGAGACGTTTGGTAGCAGCGCGCTTTCCCTTGCGGGTGGAGGGTAAATCATACTTGATGGGTAAGCTTGTCTCCGATGTTATTGGTAATTGGTTGCAATGTTACGCGAATGATAGTAACTTTGCAGTAGTTTTTAATACCAATACAGTCTTATCGTGTATTTTCAGCGAAATGTTTAATTTTCAATGACAGCCACTAAAACCAAGATTCAAGTGTTTAAGTAAGAATCAAACAGCGAAAGAAAATCAATGCTTTAACTTAAAAATTTACTTATTATTCACTTGGTAAAAATAAAGTGCATAGAATCAGCTACTAAGAGGGTGACATCTATACTCCTTCCACCCAATATAAATTGTTGATCAAAAACACAACAAATTGTCACAAAAGGGTGTTAAAGGATGTAGTCTATCATCAACACTATTTAATATCTATATTGATGATCTTGTGAAAATTTGGAGGAGAGATTATATAAATTCAGATTTACAGATGTGTAGAAATTATTATTTGAATATTTGATGGTATGCTGATGATGTGGTATTAAAACAAAAGAGTGAAAAAGACTTGCAACGCTCCGTCTATAAGATGAATGTTATATGAAATGATTATAACATAAAAATATCAACAGTAAATCAAACGTAAAAACACCCCAAAATATCTAATATATTTTAGAAGCCAAAATATTACAACAAATCTCAAACTCTGAGTACTTCGGTTGTAATATATGTTTTGACAGAGATAAAGACATAGAAAATTAAATAAAAATGTTTCACCAAATATGTGGGACAATAACAAGGTCATTACAAAATAAAATTAGAAAAGATACAAAAATTAAATTTTTATGAAACAATGGCTAGTTAATGCATGGCAGCGAGTCCTGGATTAGGAGCGAGAAAGATAAAAGTAAATTACAAGCAGTAGAAATGAGATTTCTGAGAAGGGCAAAACGTTGTATCAGAAGATATCTCTTTCGAAATGAAGATATAGGGAAGAACTACAGTCCAAGGAGAATTGGAAACAACATTTCATTATAATGAATAATACCACTGATGATACAACAATATAAACCACGAGGTAGAAGAAAACGTTGGACGCCCAGGGAAGAGGAAGAGCTGAACAAAGGAAGACGGAACAGGCAATTTGCCTAATCCATGAAGTGAAGAAGAAGTAGATTTACTTGATACAGAAATAATAACAGCGTTTAAAAAACCACAGCACTAATCCGCACCCCTGGAAATATCACAAATACCAACGCTACCATTTTAGTTCATAAATTTTGTTACTCCATGTTGTTACTCCACTTTTTCCCTCATAAAGTATTCTATGAAATTTATTTTGGTGTTAAATAATGTTTTATTTAATCGTTGCTCCAAAAACTATATATCTAATTAGTGGTATAAAATGATACGCAGCGTGTGTAAAATAGGCTAAGCACAGCGGTGCCAACATAATTTTTTTCTCCATAATTTCCATACACTTTATAAGCATTCACTCGCTAGAGCTATTAAGCCAGGAACAGAAACCAATATTTCATCCGTTAAGTATCGGTTATGTGTAAGTTGTGCTTAATTCCTATTTTTTATCCCTATATGCGTGTAAACTGCCTTACTTCAATCTCATTTATTCTTCCTGGAACAGAATGTATACAACCACGGCACATATCAGTGTATAAAATTTGCTTCCGTAATTATAATAATTCATTTTTCGTATAAATAATCCTTCACTGTGTAACCACAAGGATCATAAATCTTGATTGATAACTACAGGTGGGCCAACATTACGTTTCACTTCTGGTGATCCTGATGCACGGATTTTAGTGGACCACTTTCTTTTCGATATTTTCTCCACGTTATTACTGTCCATTAGTCTGTGAACTGCAGAGAAAATTAAATGCTACAGGAAGTATAACATGCAATAAATTACTTGGGTAAGTAATTATACAGCGTGCTCTGCGTGAGCTATCATACGACGTCGATTTTTACAGTCATGTCGCACAACGGCTACAAAATTGTATGGTATCTTCCCGTAAATAGGAGGTCTCACCATTGCTGCATAGATTCTGCATACAGGAAGGTATATTTAATGATCGGGTACTAAACAGCGTTTATTGCACTTTGTGATACAATGTCCATAGATGCCGACATAATAACAGCAAAGTGCATCTTAGTTTATTAGCAGATAATTAAGCGCTATGTAAAATTAAGTGGGAAAATGTATAATTGGAAATGTTTATACTTATAGGTTATCAAAAGTTCGTTTAACATTTAATAGCTACTTCGGTAACGAGTTTATTCAATGTGTGTTCTTTTGAGCATGCAGACTGGAGTGTCGAACCTGCTTGACTTCTTAGCTTTTACCATGCTCAGGTTTTTACCGTAATATTCATTTTTATATTTCTGGTTTGGACATTAATCAAACTCTTCGTTGCAAATTTGTCTGCGGCACTTACTTGGTTATGTAAATTTGACATCCATACTGAGAATGAAGCCATACACGGTTTCACTCAAACTGCACTAGGAAGAAATTCAGCTTCTGAACCAGATGGAAGACAGAGGGACACAAAACTGAAGAGCACGATGGATGCCCCTGCAATTCTTGCTAAAAATTAATGAAACTAGACCAGCCTCTTGTTCGGTGTTTTTAACTTAGTAGTATTCTTGTGACATACTTGTTTCTTTTCTCCAAGGATCAATTTGAAAATCATGCTGCCACGCTTCCGAAACTCTGTTTGCTCCCGAAGTAACAATCGCCGCTAGTTCAATACCTCTCTGCACCTGGATTACTTACTGACTGATATTTCGCTTTTCGGTACTTTAAGGGCCTAATTACCGAGCGAGATAGCTGCACAGTAACCTGTGAGGCTCGCATTCGAGAGGTCATGGGTTTGATTTCCGTCGACCGCTCACTCAAACCTTGCGTTTTTCATAGGCTTCCCTGGTCAATAGAAAAATGCTGCGGTGGTTTCTCATTTACCACGATTCCTTTTCCACCATGTCCCCTTCATTCCGTTTACTTCTCATATTTTAGGTGTGCTTCTAGGTTTCGTAGCGTAAGGCGGTGCCTAACAGATGGCGCGGATGCTTGGTCGACGGGTCGTTCATCGTGCTCTCTATCCAGCTCCTGTAGTGGCACGGTTCTTGGAGCTTGGAACTGAGGGGCTTCCGTGCGTCTCTGTTGCCTGCGAACTGTAGCCTCCTGTGATACCTTCATTCATCCCTTTATCCTGGAGGTTGGTAGCTACAATAGATCTACTTAGCGCCTATAACCTATGCCTATACCAAATTCAGCATATTCTGCAAAATCAAAGGTTTTTGCATTCGTTTACACCAGAAACGAATCAAAATTGCATAAAGCTAAGCAACGAAATAGAAACCAGTTTCCCATTTTCAAAATAACACTATCAATCCCTTGCTATATCCTATGAAAAAGCTTACTAATCGCCGCGGTACTTCGAACTTTTCCCTTCAGCGGCCAAATGTCAAAGCGAATATACCAATTGGAATATTTCAAACCTATTGAATAATTTGTATCGTCGTTAAAACGTTTCTGTAAACCGCTAAAAATACCAGGTTTCTATCACACATTCAAGATTTCTTAAGATATTTCTATAGTTGTGGTGAAAGATTTGCATAATGCTTCTTCTTTTTTACAGTTTTATTCTTTTGAAGATAATTCCTCTACCGTTACAAAATATTCTGCCATAACCTTTCAGCAATTGACTTTATCTTATTTTTAGATGAACAACCTGCTGCTAGTCACTGCTTTGACCACAACTTCCCTTTTTTCTGATTCAAGTCCCGTTTTTTGAATTCAATTCTTCAATTCCATTCAACTTTTTAACCTTAGCTTACACACGACCATACTAAAAGGCCAATTAATTTATGCACATTATATCCTTATGGTGCGATTAGCTAGAATACCATAATTAAAAATCTGATGTAATACATTCTCTTACATTCTCTACCCACTATCTTTATTAGTGGCTATAGAAACTACTTTTATTTTTGTGTAGTAAAATTTTGTTTATCTCTTACGGTTTACTAATCATGCAAAATTCATTCAGAATGAAGACGACACTTGGGGACATTTCCATAAAATTCAAGATATACATTTCATTTGCCATAAAAGTATCTTAAACATATGATATTTTAATCAATCGTTAGATCCATTTTTGAGAAAATCAAAATTTTTGAAAAATGTGCCATGTAAAGGATGATGGCGGATTTTCTTGTAAATCCTCGTGTCTTATGTTTGAAAGATAGTGAACCTAAATACCAAGTTTCGTATTTATCCGTCTTTACGTTTTTGAGTTACGTTGTTCACAGATATACAGACACAAGTCCACACTCACATCCGCACAGCCATACACACGAATCTTTTTCTAAAAATGCTTTTTTTTTTATTAAATGGGTCTCAAAACATGTATTTTCGGTGAAATATCGGTATCGAATTTTTGAGTGGAATGCAATACTTCCCCCACTTACTATACGTAGTAGTGAAAGTAAAAAGTCAGTTCTGCTGCTGATCTAACACACTC
Organism: Deroplatys truncata; assembly: GCA_030765065.1. NCBI lineage: Eukaryota > Metazoa > Arthropoda > Insecta > Mantodea > Mantidae > Deroplatys > Deroplatys truncata. The sequence continues at coordinate 102,231,928 of CM060980.1, forward strand.
TATATTGCAATGTTTCAATACGTTACATGTTTGAACTGCTGCTATAAATATTATGCTTAAAGCTGTTTCTTTTTTATCTCTTGTTTTACGAGTCTTGCCCCAATTAATGTGCAAGTCACATTGTCACACACACAGTCCACTTAATAATCTGATAATTCTAAATATTTTGCGGTCTTTTTCACCACAGTAAGTTATATTCATGTATAAGCTTTGAGTAAGCTCCTGTTTGAACTGAAACCCAGGCTGATAAACAGACTCCTCGCATATCCATTGTTGATTCGCAAGAATTTAATACAAGATTAGGCTTCAAGGAATTGAAAGCAAGAGGGAAGGATTCCCCATTTTAGTCAAAAGAAATTAAGATATCCATTTTGTTTCTCTAGCAAAGCTGTATCTCTTCCTCTGTTAACCAAAATGTAATAGCCGACATAAAATTTAAGTGCGATAATGTTTTCTTGAAAAAAATATTATTACGTCCTGCATGTTTACAGTAACCGAACGAGATGGCTCCGAGGTAATGTGTGAGGCTCACACTTGGCAGGTCCCGGGTTCGATTCTCGTCGACTGCCTCTCTGAGCTGGTTTTTTGTGGTTCTTCCTGGTCGGTAGGCGAATGTTAGTATGGTTTTTCTCTACCTGATTTCCTTACCATCATTTCATTACCTTCTCATGCTTCAGGTGTGCGCTTCTAGGTTTCGTGGCGTGAGGCGTTGCCGGAAGATGGCGCGGATGCTTGTTGTATGGAAAGAGTGTTTCCCGTGTACACTAGAGGACTGCTTGGTTGAACGGGTCGTTCATCGGCTTCTCTGAGCAGCTCCAGTAGTGGTACGCTCTTCGAGCCTGAAGCTGTTCCATGTGTCTGTGGCCTGTCTCCCTTTCTGTACCTCCTGTGGTTGCTTCACTTCATCCCTTCCTACTGGGGGGTAACCGTGATAGATCCCTCTTAGGCAGCGTGCACGAAGTGTCTCCCTCCGTTGTATATCCTAGTATACCTATCTTTACAGTCTGTTGATGAGGATTATTCTGTCATCCTCCGTGGTGTAGTGGTTACTATGCTGGCCTCTAGTTCCCAAGGTCACGGGTTCAAACCGGCGGAGGGCGATGGATTTTTTTTGGGCGTAAAAATCCTTAACAAGGCTTCCTTCGAAGGGAAGCAAAGCCGACGGTCCCATGTCAGAGATTTACGGCACGTAAAAGAACCTCAAGCCTGATAAAGAGGTCTCTGAGCAAAATTACCGGTCTTTCAAGCCCAATATATAATGGAGAGCTAAGGACCACAGCAGTTAAAGAGCGTCTATATATGAAGATCATTCTAATATTGATGGGTAAAATAAATAGCCATTTATTTTTAAAGAAAATAAATATACGCAACTTAGAGCATTGTAACTGTAATTACCTGATACGCTAAGAAATCGTTGTCATGATACTTATGTTTTCTGCTAACGTAATGTTTTTATTTGTTATTTACTTTAGTGAGGTTTGAAAAGTTATATGATTGTGACAAATAAACACATCACTTAGCTGAATAACGACATGCGTTACAAGCCTCACTTTGTTGCTCTGACTTGCAAATCTCTCGCAACTCGCTTGCAACTGCCTCGCAATCGCCAATATTCATTTTCTGTCGTCTTCTTTTAGTTCTCTGTTGCTAGGGAGACATACTAATGCAATGCTCCAGAATTGACCACAATGCAGACAGCGAACTTTCTCGAAGAGTAGCTAGCCTCAACTTGCAGGTTGAAATCCGTGGAGGGCGATGGATTTTTTTCGAGTGTAAAAATCCTTAGCATGGCTTCTTCGGAATTGAAGTAAAGCCGTTGGTCCGTGTCGTAGATTTACGGCACGTAAAATGAAGTAGATAATGTCTTTACGTTGTTGCTGCTACGTATAGAAAGCCAGTTTGAAGAAGTATGGTTTGTTACATTATTTTTACCACGCTTTGGGCGTCAATTTGAAGTAGTTTGTATTGAAGGAGTTGCATTATACTTCAACTGTTGGGGAGCCGAACACTTAAAGTAGTTGCAACCGGACGTATAGTAAACAGTTTCCGGTAGTCTTCGCCCCAAATTTAAAAATATTAACTTTGTAATTTTACTGTTTCTTTAAGTATTAAATATTTATGTTTGCCTCGGCTGCATCAGTATTATTGTTAGAGACACGTTTCTCTTGGCAGGGTTGTGGTGCAACTAAGAATGTAGGCTTACAGAGATTATAATTTTACTTCACTCCTTTTATTAATGCTTGATACTATTTAAATAACACTTCACTGATATAGAGAGCTGTGAGATTCTTTAATTAATTACTTTTTAATACGTAAACTATTTTCGTCTCACACGAATACGTATTAAATCTCTCGATGACGCATAAGCAACGCATCCAGTTATGAGCACTGTCTGCAGGCAACTGAATTGATTTCAACCGTCTAAACTTGTAAATTTCTGTATTTCAATTCTCTGATTGGTTATTTCTAATCCAATAGAATACTTTCATTTAACTAAAGCTTTTTCTGGTTGTTGATTGGTTATTTTATAAACTGTCGCTAAAATTACATTATTGTTACTCCAATAATCAGAAGTAATATTGTTAAACTCTAAAACTCATTATTGCCCCAAGGTTACCTCATTGTTAGCAATTTTTAACTTATTATTCTCACAGCTCCTACATTATTAAATTACGTAATGCATTTACATAACATTATTGAACATGTTTACAATAATATAAGCATATGCAATGACTGTTACATACATTTTACAAATTATTAAATACACATATTGCTTCAAGGCATAACATATTATATAATTTGACTGAAATCATTTAAGTGTTAAAAATACTGCCTCAAAAAGAACCTCAAGTCTATAAAGAGGCGTCTGAGAAATATTTCAAATCTTTCATGCCCAGTTTAGAATGGGACGCTTAAGGACCATAGTAAAAGAGTCCATAAATAAAAACCCAATTTCAATTTTCGAAGATTAGCTGGTCAAAGCCTCTCCCAGTGCTTGCCGACTGTACCATACGCGTTTGCTTTCTCGAATGTTCCGCGTTCAAAGCCTTGATCGATGGCTTGGCTGACTGTATCCTGCAAGTTTGACCACAATGTTACATTTACTTTTACTGAAGCCATATAACACTTCTTCTTTAGCGCATTACACTCCTCGTTGTAGGCCTGATCCCCCTTTGGTTAGTAGCCTGTCGCGGAGCAAGCAAACTCTGGATCATAGCATATCCCGGATGGGTGATCATTACCTGGTATGACGGTGAAGAAGAAGGAAATGAAATGTAATGATGAAAGGGATGATAGGAAAATTTGCGGATCAAATTATCCAAACCAGCATTTACTGAACGAGTAAGGAAAACCGCGAAAAAAACCTTGTGTCATATTAGTCGGCCCGGGGATTGAACCCGGGACCTCCCGAATGCGGGCCACAGACGTTACCGCTTTAGTCATCCCGGCGGTCCATTCTAATATCCAGGAGGAAAATTGTGCCATAAATCTATCCATAATTATATTTTGTTACTTATTTAATATTTATGAAAAATCTTGTTCCTTGATCATTGCCGGAGATATAGCTGTGTAACTTTATCACACGAAGTTTGCTAAAATAATAATCAGTTTACTCAAAAAGCTTTTCTTTGTCTTTTTATTTTTCCTTCTCCTTTTATATAAGTACAAAACTATAATCTATAGAATACTTTTTTATTATTAACACTTCCCTCAATTAAGGGCTGCCCTATAGATAAAGTATACCTATACAATTTACAAATTTAAATTGACAACAATAGTGACGAAGTTAACATATCAGATTAATGTAAATCAACTTAAAATAGAAATATAAATGAACTTAAATCGGAACAGAAAAGTAGTATAGAACAATCCGTTATGCAGTTAGATAAATAAATATATAATAATTTAATAATTTCAATGATTTGTAATGTGGTGTATTAATATTATATTGAATACAAATTATTTCTGAGAATGAGAATTGCTTCTCTAATAGCCGTGATTGCTATTTGGTAAAGTAGGTGTTTATCTGGGCCATAATGTACCCAAAACTTGTGTAGATGTTTGGGTATCGTCCCTCTAGCTCCTCTCATCAATCCTGTGACTGAGAGTTTATTTAAATTATATTTATCCTTGTAATAGGAGATAGTGGGCTCATAAATGGCCGTTTTTTCTGCGTCTACTTCTTCGGGCTGTTTAGTGGGATTCAAAGCGAACAGTAGGTTCAATGATTAACCCGCTAGTGTCAGATGATGTCTTGTAGACGATGATGTCGATGTGCCTGCTGCTACCACTGTTGGATATACCTCCTCTGGTCCTGAAAACCTTTTTCCTTCATACCTGCTGCAATCACACTTCTTATTTTGTGATGTCTTTGTTTCGCAGCACTTCTCCGTATGGGCAAGCACCCAGAATTTGTGCAAGGGTTTCGTGCTCTCTGCCACAACGGCGACAGAGGGAGTGTTCTGGGATCTCCCTGGTAAGGAACGTAGAGCAACAACTCCAGCAGTCATTTTGTTGGCATCTCTCCATTCAGAGCAAGAAAGTCCGCGATGATCTCAGATCCATTTGGTAGTCGTAAGCTTTCACTGCCGGAGTCCAAATTATAACCAGAAGAATTTTCCGGGCTGAGAAGCCGTGGTCTGCTGGAGTTGACAGGTCAAAGAATTTTCCGGGCTGAGAAGCCGTGGTCTGCTGGAGTTAACAGGTCCATAAGAGCTTCCCAGCCCGGAAAATTCTTCTAGTTATAATTCAGATCCATTTATTAGCAGGTGTATAATCACTAAACATTTTAACTCCTCTTCCTTTGTGCTGCAATTCGCTCCAAGTTGGAATTCGTTTTCTCTCAGATGTCTTACATCCTTGCATCTGGGAGAAACTTACAGGATCTCTGATGTCGTTTTGACTGATGTTGAGGAGCCGTAAACAGTTTTGAGTTTCTTGATCAAAATCTCGTACAGTGTTAACAAGTGGGTCGTTGAAGTATTTTAGAACTTTGCAGATGTTTATATGTTGGAGTCGAACTTCACATCAGGCGCAGAATAGACCAAGGTCTTTATATTTTCTTTCAGAGTATACCATATGGTCTGGAACGTCCGTTGGTAACTGTATAATGTTTTTAAAGTGCATTTTAGGATTTTGTAAGCATCAGTTGAAAATCTTTGTGGAATTTTATCCATTGGAATAACTTGAAACGGATAAATTAATGTCGTTGAGATGGATGAGTTTAGAATAATAAATTTCTGGTCTGCTTGTAACAGGGGTGAACTTTCTAAAGTTTCAGACTTTTTACGTAACTTTTCTAAAGTTTGATGACTGTCAAAAATTATTTAATCTTTTAAGTTGATGCCTAGGTAACGCATTTTCTCATCAGGGTGTTGACATTGAATTTCATCAGCTTCAGATATCTTCATATTATTAGGAGAATATTTTCCATTTCTAATGGATAAACAAACAGATTTTGATGTATTGATGTCGAGGGCAATTTCTTGAAAACGTTGTATTGCTAATATAGTTAATTCTTTTGCTGCTTCCAAATTTTTCCCAATGATCACGGTATCAGCTGCGAAACTCATAATTGTTAAATTCTGACAATTTAAGGCCAACGAGTAACCATATTCTTCAGACAAAGATGGCTCACTGAGGTCCTCTAGAATGAAATCAGTTGCTAAATTGTAAAGAATAGGATATATATGTGAACTCTGTAATACGCCTCTTTTTATTTCTATCTGATTTGTTTTACCTTTAAATTAATGCCCCGAATGTTCAGCCAAATAATTAAACATCAGATTAATGGATTATCTAATGCTTTTGTGTCTCTAATTGGAATTTGTTGTTTGACCTCAGCGTATTTCGTCACGTGTTATTCTTTTTTAATGCTAATATTTCTGAATACTTTAAGCTGAGAATGCCTAAAGCTAAACTTTCTTAGCATGTTATGAGCTAGTTATTTGGATATTTTTTACGTTACAGACTGAATGTATTATCAAACACGCAATTAGCTAAATAATATGCCTGAATATTTCTCAAGCTCGATTCCTTACCGAAGAATAGTTATTGTTTTAGAGGATAAAAAAGAATCTGTGAGCCTTGGAGCCCAAAGGTTGTGATTTTCTCTTGACATCATCGCATCAGTCCATTACACACGTGACCCGCAAATTACATATTTTACTTTCGTTGTAGTAAAGACTGTGTCGTAGGGAGAGGCATACGGTGGGGATATATTAGAGATTAGCACCATTCGATGCAGAGGTACGTTGGGATGCCATATCATAAAAGTTGAAATAACTTTAATTGCCGGTCTCTTCCGCCTCTGGTGTTTGCTGCATGCTCCAGTTTCCTTCTTGCTGAACAATATTTTGCATGATAATGCCATTCTGCTCCGTTTTAATAAGTATAATTTCAGTGAGCAACCGAGAGATCAGAGATAAATGAAAATATACAGGGTGGTTAAAAGGTGTCGATCCATTCTGTAGAAGGTTTCACTCAAATCAATATATTATTCGTGTCACCTCTAAATGAAAGTCAAATTACAAACAGAATACCGTATTGTCAATACAGTATAAACTAAACCTATATAATATGAAATGTGTCTGAAGCGCAAAATCGCAATTGCATCCTGGGTCTACAATATTTTAAGATTTTTTCATGAAAGTTTAAATAAAATCTTACTTTTTTGAAATTTTGTCAAAACATCAGTATTGAGTACCCTTAAATCAAGTCTAATAGTTGTGCTTTTACACTAGCTGTATGAGCCATGCGGTAGAGAATTGCTATATTTGAAAACTCTGATAAGGTATATAGGGTATACTCACACGAATTTCTCTACACATTTAAAAATTCCCATATATAATTTAAATACTATGGCACTCATTAAAACGTGATTCTTCTATCGTTTCGCTATTCGTAACTTAAGTTTTTTTATCTTTAATATTTCAAATTAAGAAATAAGTATTTGGTAATATTAAAACAAACGCCAAAATCGGACTTTATTTACACATATTTTGAAGTAAACTGTGAAATGTTTCAGAAATCTATCTATTTTTGTCGGAGAAGATAGATTTTGAATATGGGAGCACGTACGTAAACTTAACGGGGAATGAAGTTTGTCGTATTTAACCAGTTAGCGCCTTTAAAACGGATTCCAAAAAAGGTTTCATCCGCCCAAGGGGAATTCAATCTTTCAGGAAAGGAAATTTAAGAAAAACTGCTTTCGGTCCACCTTTAAAATGCTATTGCAGCTAATCATTTGCAATAAAATCTTCTGTAAAGCCCAGTTGCACAAATTAGGGCATTTGAATGGAACCGCGCTATGACAAGTGTCATGAAGCCATAACTAAACAGAAACGAAAATGGGGCTTTATTGGTTTTTTTTTCATACTACGTGTTTATCAACTAGAAGAATGTCGATTTGGAATTTCAGATCACAACAGGATATTACTGCACAATTATATAAAGATATGAATTATGTAGCAAAATTGATTTCATACTATGTGTATTTGAGTATGGTACGTTTTAAAATCATAGAACAAATACGAAGGTTTGTCAAAGCACATGCTACCTAGCATTCATTTATTTATAATGCAAAGAATTAACTACAGGTCTACTCGTTTCATCAACGCATATTCCAATATTCAATACAAATATTGCGATTTCTGCACAGATGTGGAACACACATTATTAAGGAAATAATTAAAAAAGTAACATTTTCCTATTAGTATCGAAATCTTATAATCTTGCCTACGTAAATAAATAGTCGCTAGTTGTATAAGATTTGTTTATTTTGGTTTGCATGAGGTGAAATCTGCAATCCGATCTTAAACTTAATTAAAAACTGTCGTCGTCTTGTTAACGTAGAGAGTTCAGAATATGTTTGGTACATAGTTGCAATGGCACTTCATGAACGCCTATTTCAGACAGCTTTATTCCTTGTATTCCACTTCTTCATTGCATTTTATTTGCATACGTTCTATTCATTTGTAGCCGCTATATATTCAATCAAGTTTGTCATGGATTCAGCTCTATTTCTCTCCTGTTCTGTAATTTCTAAATATATCCTTAATTATTCTCACGATATTTTCAGGTTCCGAAAAGCGCTAGACTATTAGTAACTTAGTAAACTCTCTTGCTGTCATAGGGCAAATATAAAGGGTATTACGTAATATGTAATAACCGGAGAACTGCCTTGCCTTTGAAACTTATACTATGGGGGACAACTGGTATTTTCAATCAGGTCACAGTGAACGAATCTGAGACCAGATATCTTAAAAATTGGTAAATTTTCAACAATGGGGGGGACAAGGGGGCATTAGTCCCTTCCGCGATATTTCCAACGTAACATTTTATTTTAAGCAACTTTGAGTGAAAGTATAACATTGTATTTTTTTAGTTCCATTGCGACGGTATACTTCTATTATATTTAATTTGTTGAGCCCCGCGTTTGGGAGCCAATTTGCGGCGGTATTACTTATAATGTTTGTGTATTTGTGTTTACTCCACGTGGTGAAGCCATTTTGTGACGTGATTCTTTGTTAGGTTTGTTCGCTCCATCTGGTGTTAGCAATTTGCGGCAGTATTAGTGTTTGTTTGAAAAAATGCTACTGTTATTTTATTTAATTTTGGTTCACTGTCTTCCGGCTAGCTATGATCTTTTTGGTCGAGCACTTCTCTTTATACAGGTTGTGTAAACGGAAAGGAGTCTCTTATCCAAATATAACACTGATGAAAGAATTTGTTTTACAATTTTATTGTCGAACACATTCTCTATCACATTTACACATTGATCTTGACACTTGCCAAACTGAAACTGTTATAATAACTTATTTACTGATCATTCTTAATTCATGTACTTCAATTTTTTTGTATCATTAACTTTACCACACTTGAGATTTTTCATAACTCTGCTACGCGTAACCTGCGAATCGATAGCCGACGTGTACTGTACAAATATTTCTGCTGGACTGAAGGCGACGTGTAACGTACATATGTTTTCGACGAACTGACGTGAAGACGACGTGTAGTGTACAAAGATTTTCGATGAACTGACGGGGTCTACCTCTAATCTAGCCCTTTTTATACTCCTACAACCCGATATGCCTAAAGATTATAACTGAGCTGCTATTGGCTAATAAAACGCGCCAACATTAGCGTCTATTTTCATATCCAATGAAAATTATGAATACATATGCTCTAGGGAATATGTTCCAGCAAATTCTAAAGAAAAACGCGCCAATATTACGTAACTTCCTCGTCTCTAATAATGATAAACAGCTCACCCCCTCGCTGCATTATTGCACGCTATTATTATCAGTTTCAGTAAGGCCGTATAAACTTACTTCTCAACAATAATTACTATCAACAAACATCTCAAATCAATGTCACATAAAAATGCATATTCATATTATAATCATTCTTTACATTTAAATAATTTATGATACAAATTACTGCATCATATGCCCCACTAGAAACATAATTATAAATATTTACAACTTGTTTGGAAATTTTATAATTGGGTTTTTAGTCTCCTAAATCTTGGAACACACGCTATTTATCACTTTCACTTAACACTTCACACGAATTTAACACATGACATATGTTTTTCCTTTATCTCGCCACTATTTACTGGCTCTGGTTTAATGTGTTTAGAAATTAATCTGATATTACAAATTTTTTTATAGCAAATACTGTACCCTGAATTATTAAATTACTGTTACAAAACTGGTTTACTTTCTTATATTGTTGACAAAAATTTGTGCATTCAAGAATTTTTGTAATTATTACACATATTTACTAAAATATTCACCCTCTACACAAATATTTTTACATCTCTTAAATCTAGACACTGTTTCACATTTTCTGTTTGCTACATAAGTATTTTTTTAATTATTTTTTTACCCCATTTTTCTTGTTTTGTACTTTATATTCACAATACTCTTGGAATCATATCTACGTACTTTTACTTTAATATAACATTAAGTTTTAATTTTTACTTGCTTCATTTCAAATACTGTTACAGTTACTAAAAAAAATGTTAATTTTCCTTTTTTTTAACATTTAATTTTTGTCCAGAATTTATTTCTCTTTTCACATGACATATATAAATAGTTAACCCTCTTACTTTCCAATACATTGCTCTGCAGGTCATCTTTAACTATCCAGCATTTACTTTACATCTCATTGCTATTTACCCTCCTGGATCAAATTGTGTATGCCTAAGCATTACTCGTAACTGTATCCTAACCTTCCAAAATTTGTTCATTAATCGCCTCTTAAAGGATTCATATGATATTTCGTCCCCTGATATCATTTGAAAACAACCTAAAGTTTTCTGAACTACACATCTTTTAACAACTGTCATTTTCAATTCTTCTACTATCTCTTTAATTTGAGAGTACTCTGACAAATCTGTCATAAACTGTACTGGATTGCAGTTTTCAATTTGAATATCTTGGTACTTGTTAATTTCAGAAGTTAGCTTTTGATTATTTACAGGCAAAACTTTAACTTCTTCGTACAATTTATTTCTTTGCATTACTGGCTCCTTCTGTATTTCTGATATCTCCCCTCTGAAATTAACTTGCGCCTGATTCACATCTACATTCATAACCTCTTTCATCTCTCTTATTTCACTTGAAATGTTACTCATTCTACTACCTAACTCTGTACATTCTACAACAACATGTTCACTTTTAGTATTAACCTCACTTTCTTTGTTACCTATTTCCCTGCTCATGCCTAACATTTTCTTTGAAACTTCTCCTATCTCACTTGCTATTACTTCCTCATTTTCATCTCTCATTTCTGGCATACTACTATCTAGCTTCATAACTTTCTTTTCAACTTCTTCCTTTTTTTATCTAATGTTTGATCTAATATCTCATTATTCTTAGCAATGTATTCCTTTAATTCCCTATTACTCTTAAGAATATCTTTCATCATTTCCATTATTTCCATCATCATACCAGCATCAATATTAATATTTCCTGTTATTCTATTCTTACTTTCTGCACTAACATTTCCTCCCTCAAATACTACATTGTTTGAGCTATTTTCTGTAACCTGTAATGAATTACAGCTAACTGTTACACTATCCCCTTCCATCATTATTTCTTCAATATTACTTTTAGCCATTGTTTTCTTTATCCTACCGCTCCTAAGGTACATTTAAATTTTTTACACTTTTTTTTTAGAATTAAAATCACACTTTTCTAACCTTTCTGATGCTATCTGCTGATGTTGCTTTGATGTCCAGCTTTCTGCCCCTCTCCCCTAGATTATATGTTGCTTCTGCGTCGTCTTATGATGAATCTACGTCGTCTTGGTGTCCTGTAGTTGACTTCCCCTGTTGCCTTTTAATCTCGGAATTACGATGTCCACTCATCCGCGTCGTCTGTCGTCCCTGTAGTTGTTTCTGGAATCTGCGTCCTGTAGTTCAGTTCACTGCTCCATTCGTTCCACGTCCTGGTTCCTTCGCCCCTTCCTGGTTATTATGCTCCTTCCTGGTTATTCTGCTCCTTCCTGGTCATTCTGCTCCTTTCCTGGTCACTCTGCCCCACGTTCTGGGTGCAAATTTGAAGTGGTATACTTGTAATATTATTTAATTTGTTGAACCCCACGTCGGGCGCCAATTTGGGACGGTATACTTCAAATGTTATTTCATTTGTTGAGCCCCACGTTTGGGAGCCAATTTGCGACGGTATTACTTATAATGTTTGTGTATTTGTGTTTACTCCACGTGGTGAAGCCATTTTGTGACGTGATTCTTTGTAGGTTTGTTCGCTCCATCTGGTGTTAGCAATTTGCGGCAGTATTAGTGTTTGTTTGAAAAAAATGCTACTGTTATTTTATTTAATTTTGGTTCACTGTCTTCCGGCTAGCTATGATCTTTTTGGTCGAGCACTTCTCTTTATACAGGTTGTGTAAACGGAAAGGAGTCTCTTATCCAAATATAACACTGACGAAAGAATTTGTTTTACACTTTTATTGTTGAACACATTCACTATCACATTTACACATTGATCTTGACACTCGCCAAACTGAAACTGTTATAATAACTTCATTACTGATCACTCTTAATTCGCGTACTTCAACTTTTTGTATAATTAACTTTACAACACTTGAGATTTTTCATGACTCTGCTACGCGTAACCTGCGAATCGATAAACGACGTGTAGTGTACAAATATTTCTGCTGGACTGAAGGCGACGCGTAACGTACAAATGTTTTCGACGAACTGACGGACTGAAGGACTTTACCTCTAACCTAGCCCTTTTTATACTCCTAAAGATATGTCTAAAGATTATAACTGAGCTGCTATTGGCTAATAAAACGCGCCAACATTAGCGTCTATTTTTATATCCAATGAAAATTATGAATACATATGCTCTAGGGAAAATGTTCCAGCAAATTCTAAAGAAAAACGCGCCAATATTATGTAACTTCCTCGTCTCTAGTAATGATAAACAGCTCACCCCCTCGCTGCATTATTGCACGCTATTATTATCAGTTTCAGTAAGGCCGTATAAACTTACTTCTCAACAATAATTACTATCAACATACATCTCAAATCAATGTCACATAAAAATGCATATTCATATTATAATCATTCTTTACATTTAAATAATTTATGATACAAGTTACTGCACCACCATCTATGTCCGGCCTTAAACTACAATGGTCTTATCGGCGGGCTTTCCTTTATAACATGTTATTGCCTATAGACAATGGTGTTAACTCGTATTCGCTTGTCTTTGAGTTTCTGCTAAAGTTTGGGTTTTATTTATTAGAACGCACACACATTCACACTCTCATTCATATTTCCAGACTCTGGGGAGGATAGGAAACAATGTTGGCTTGAGAAAAAATACCACCATTCAGCCGGGAATCGAACCCGTGACACCTTACACAGCAGGCAGATTCTCTATCGACTGAGCTACTAGGCCAGACTGTTGCATTTTATTTTTAAATTAATATAGAGTAAAATATATTTTATCACATTTATTCTGTGATGAAAAAAGTGATTAGAATACCGAGTTCGCTTCTATTATATATGTATGTATATATATATTTCAGTATCGGTAAGTGACAAAAATCATCGTTGTTTTTGCTATGTATTAATATATTCTTTCGGCGATAATGTTTTTCTTCCATTTCCCGTCCATGCTATTATGGTGAAAAGTTGGATTTTCAGCACTCAATGGTGGTAACCTAACCTGCCTCCGTGTTTTGTCTGTTTTACTTCATGTGTATGCATGAACTGTATTAAATCTTCTAACATTTTATATATTTATTATTGAAGACAAGACTGTAATCATATTTGTTAGTTGAATTTTACCATTTAAATCTTACCTGGATCTTTACTTCGCTTTTATTTGTTTATATTTACTTACGATTTAATTCATGCAGCATTTTTTAGTTCAACAACTAGCCGAAGATAATCCATTAGCATTTCGTTACCAAGGTTAATGTTGATGGCCTTGCTAGTGGATTCATGCTCAATAGCTGTTAATAATTAATTATATTTTTTGTGTAAGTACTATTTGTATAATTAACTATCGTCGAAAAGACAGTATGCAGTTACGTTAAATAATTGGAGAACCTCAGAAATAGAAAATACTCACTTCATCACGTATTTTCAAACACTTCCTCGTACTTCAGTGATGTACTTACAGCGTCGTATCGCAATGTACTATTAACATTTTCTGGAGCGCCTTTGTCATAGTGGAGTTAAGTAGGGTTGTAGGCTAACTTCTAGTGTTTACTTTGTTTGTCATTAGTCCTCTCAAAGGTTACTAACATCTAACATAATTACTCTGACTTGGTTCTTAGTACTCAACCATGGTATTAAGCACGTGAAAGCTATTTCTTACGAATATTTAGCATTATTATAGGTAAGTGAGAGTAGATGAAAAATAATAAAACAGAAATTCTGATGCGTTATATTCACATGATTTTTCTACCCTCTTCGCTTATTAGTATGTATATAAATTATTCTTACGAAAGTATATTTTCCTATCTACTTAATTTTAGTCCAGATAAACATTTGCAAAAATAGTTACAGTACACATCTTATTATAAATACAAAGTGAACAGCGATAGACAAATATTTAAGAACTGGACACTGACCTGAAAATTTCATGATGTTTCCATGCAATCGCGAGAAACAACTGAAAATCGACAGGACTTTAAAAAGAATGGTTAAGTATTGAACAATTTGAATCATTAATAAGGGATGTTTCGGAAATGGCTGATGCCACAGAAAAGGTTATTTGGAATAAAATGTAGTGTTTAAAGACTTCCACATTTTTTGTGTAGTACGTTTTCGTCTATTGCTTAACGTTTGCCAGTTATACAAGATCGTACAAAATGCCTTCCGAATGAAGATATCTTCACAGGCTATTCCCAGAAAATTCAAGGTATACATTTTGCTTCTCATGTAAGTATCTTTAATATATGGTGTTTTAATCAAAATCATTAGTTATAGTTTAGAAAATTAAACATGTTCCATGCAAAGTTTCTTGAAAAACTATATGTCGTATCTTTCGAAAGAATTGATTCTAAGTACCAAGTTTGGTATTTTTCTAACTTTTTGCTATGAGTTATGCTGTTCATACACATTTACAACACACCACACACACACACACACACACACACACACACACACACACACACACACACACACACAACGTTTTTGTTATTTTTTATTTTCTCAAAGATGACTCTAATGATTTTTATTAAAATTCCATATGTTTAAGATATTTTAATGACAAGTAATGTACATATCTTAATTTTCCGGCAATAGCCCGTAAAGTCCGCTTCATTCTGAATGAGTTAAGTATTATTGGTAAACCGTACTAATTATTTAAGGAATGACAAATTCTAACTACACAAAAAAAAAAAATATATATCGTTAAAATACGAAAGCAATATAGATTTTTGTGGCATTAAGTATTTACGAGATATCGTTGTTATTGGTCTTTAATGTTTAAATACTTATACTTTTTTACAGAGGGTTAATTGATTCGTTGTTTCTCGTAGCCATGCAAAGAACATGGAGTTTATATGTCATCATAGTGATGCAGTTTTCAAAAATCTAACCATCACTTTAGCCTAGTATATCCTTCAACGAAATCTGTAAATGTTTAATAAAAATTTATCTGGATTAACAGAAGATAGAAGCAAAAATCACAAATGGTGAAAAATCGGCCAACTCTATTTGTTGAAAGATTAGGAAGCAGTTCAAATTAGCAATTGCTTTCCTGTAAAAGAATTGCTTAGTCCATTTGCAGGTCGAAACTTCTGTAACCACCCTGTACTTCTTGCTTCCGGCTCTCAAGCATAGCTCGGCCTCTAATCCTTATATTTATTTCTTCTCTAAAATATTCAAGGAGGAGGACTGTCAAAGACCTTCCAATCAGATCGCGTGATCCCTGTGTCCTCTCGAAGCAGCTTCTGGGCGTGGAACTGAAGGGTAATGTACGCTGCAGCAAGAAGAAAACGAGTACTCGCTGAAATTTATGGTTACTGCATGCCCTCGAGGTATAGCACATCGGTAGAAATGCGATACAGAGACGCTAATCGCCAGTGCTGCCGACTACACCGGTATTATTAGTACGGGAACCGGAGCACAGTAAATATGGTGGTTGACGAGGTTGGAGGAACGCAACTCAGAAGGCGGTTACATCACCACCAATGGTTACAAAATGGTAGCTTTCTGTACTTCGCTTTCGTTTCTTCTTATTCGTTCTTTTAGGTGGTAAAAAGTGGCTGGCTACCATTTTAGATTCAGGGGCACGGAGGAATACACACCTCCTCATATCAGCCAACCGTCTTTCTCTACCCAGCCCCCTTTTGGTCTTGTTTCTTAATATTAATTCCTGCCTTGTCGGAAGGAGTGTACTACTCGTAACTATCCGCTTCCATTCTTTCATTAAGAGCCGAGGTATAATAGTGGAGCCGTCGAGGGCTGTTTTTGCTCCAGCTTGAACAGGTTCCCAAAGCAATAGAAATGCTTTCAATTGTATGATTAACTACGCTACTTTTAACTTAATTGTTGATAATTACACAATTTATATTCATCTGAGACCGGCAACAACTGTCAGGCAGACATCAAGAAATGTAATGCATACGTAAATACACACGAAGGTTCATTCGTGACTAATCCAGGCGGTACATTTTACTTTAAGTTTGTTGGAAAAATTGTTGTTTAGGCTGAATTATTTATCCGTAAATGCATATTTTAAGGGCCTGTGCTCACAAAAGAGTATTTTGTAAGCCCATTACGTTGCGTAGAGGAGCAAAGGGTCCTGAAAGTTGGCATCAAATCAAGTTTGAGTATTCTTTGCATATGTGTGAGTAGTATTAATTGAAAGGTAAAGATACCTTGCTTACATATTTCTTTTCTTAAAAAATAGTATATTAAGTACAATTACAATTTTTATAAGAAAACTTCCAATAATCCTAAAAACCAAGTGTGGGCTAAAGTTGAAAAGGTAGAATCAGGCTGAAAAACTCAATGCCATAGCCGGATTTAAACCACGGATCTTTGGCTTTCTGTGCCGTACTGTATCAGGACGGCATTAAATTCTCCTACTGACACATTTTTTCGGTAAAACATAAGGCGTTCTCAGATTTGCTTTGATTGTAAGTTCCAATAACGACTTAAAATCTTGTAAGTACTTGGCTTCATAGTTAACAGACTATTAGGTCAATCAATGTTAATTAATTTTTCTTCCATACAACCCTTATATGTCAATTCATTTTCAGAATCCAAACGTATTATCACCATCGTTTATTATGATCATGTAATGCTTCGTTCGTTTTTTGACCTCTTCATCAAAAATGAAGTTGATCTTCAATTTTCCAGCTTCTAACTTTTTATGACACCAAGAAATCCTCATCTCTTTTAAAAGAGAGTGCTTCAACTTTTTCCTGAAAATTAACATGTAATAATGTAGAGTATAAATGTAAGTATTATCTGATTTTTAATTAGCCATAAAAGACCGCGTATTAAGAAGAGCAAATATCAGCATAAAATTAAAAAAATATACAAAATAAATAATACATATAAGAAAACGAAAAAGTTAATACTTGATCTGCTTGAAAACATCTAATTGTCTGTAGCTTTCTAACGAATATACTAAATTGTAGCATATAACAGTCATAATATGGAGAGTTGTCTTACAGAACTTCATACAACTATTTATATACAGGTAATAACTAAAATGCCAATACATACTTGAACTTAAAGGTTCTATAAGAAGCAACTTCAACACTTCCATCAGAGTGACTAAAAAGATATCGCAAAAATAGCTTATAAATAGCACCCAAACAACTCACCTGCACTCTCCGCATATAACTCGCTTCAACTGAGAGCCCTGCTGGAGATAAGGTATGTACTTTGCACTATAAACTGGCGTTTTATTGTGCATAGTGTATTGGTGCATCGGAATGTCACATAAGGCAATATGTCGTTAATTTATTTGCTTGATTTTATGCCAACTTTTAAGCCTCGTTCCTAGTATGCCTTTCTTCGAAACACAACATAATACATCATTTCAATATGTGAATCCTATAGAAGTGTACCAACTTAGAAGAGATAGTCTAACTCTAGAATGTAGATTGGGTCAGAAATTATGTACCTACATTAAACACACTTGATGTAATAATCACAACTTTTAATTTTTTACAGTTATTCAGGGATGGTTATTTTACACAATTTGAATAAATATGCCAACTTAAACATAAATCACACACATCACTAGTAAATTTATATTTGGAACGCTGTTTCCTTTTTCTGTAACCATTGGAATATGTATGGCAGAAGCTAAGCACTTATTGCTTATTTTTATAATATTCCTAAGTAAAAATATATCGTAAGGAACGTAACGTTACATGGATATTTAACACGTAGGTTAGACCATCTACATATTTCAGCATGCATTTTCATGTTTACCAAATATTTCAGGCCATGTTAGAAATTACGCACTATGGCCTTAGTTGTTTTTACTCATAATAACTAAATAAGCGGAAAAATAAAAATTGCACGTTTTCGACATAAAAATAAGCCTCAAATGGGAAACTTTAAAAATATTAATATTCTTAAAAAAACTCAATTTTACGAAAAATTTGCGTGATTTTATTGTAAGTTTTAAAGTGCTCTGTGTCTAAATTTTGGTCTATCTCTGTAGCTTCACACTTATATAGCATTCAACAAGAACGGATAGAACTTAAGAGGCTATTTAGAGAGCATTCAGAAACACCAATCTCGCAGTTGTGCTATATTTTAATCATAATTATTAGAACTATTTTATATAAAAAATTAATTTGGTGACGTGGAATTCCATGAAAATCTTTAGCTTTTGTCTTTGAAAGATATTTAATGTAAATACAAAGCTTAGTATCTATCCGATTTTTAGAGTTTGAGTTATACTGTTCACAGCCTCCATTTTAGATTCAGAGGATCTAAAACCTCTGATGACATTTTTGAGGGAATTTAATACATCCTCTGAGAGGCAAAGATAAGAAAACTAGTTTTTACCTGACAAATGATTAGTAACGATTAGATGAGACTAGTATTTTTAAGCAGTGTTTGCACACTTCTTCGTAATCGATATGACAGCCTATATCCCTTTTCGGGTCTACTTGAGGACTGAAGAGTACATTTGTGGCAAATATTGAACGAATAACGTCCTCATTGCTTGCTGCGCAGCTAAAACGAACAAAAATGGCGTAGCGATATACAAAAAACGGCTACAAGGATTGTGTTGATCTCTAAAATTTAACAAAAATCTTACTTACTGACACTAATTCATTAAAGTTCTAAACGTATATATAATATTTATCTTTACTGAAATTATCTGAAGTAGGAGCATCTGCGTTTAGAGATCTGCATTTTATTTTTTTTTTCCTTCTCTCTATTTGCGTGTCAAAGACCGCTTTAAAAATGTTGGGGCAACACTGTTTCATCAAGATTCGGGTTCTTAAAGGGGAAGGGGCTTGTTTATGCCACAGAGCATTACAAGAAGTGTGTAGAAGAGATGTCGTGTCCAATCATTCACTTAATGCTGGACTAGCTTTGTATTTGTGATGTCAATAGCTCAGAAAAAGATCGTAAAGGTATCGGGTATAATATATAAACCAAAAGTGCTAACATATACAAGCTGCACAAATATATATATATATATAAAATTAAAAACAAACCCAAGTAAACATCAATGGTTTCAACAACTACCTAGAGAATACAAGCTAAAAACGCAGATTACAAACAAATCCTTTTTAGAGAAGGATTATAATTACCTAAAATTATCAGAAAAATGCACACCTCATCCTCCTAGAACTAATCAAATGGAATTTATTAAGATAATAACGAATAAAGAGCTGATAGAAATACTAAATAAACAAGAAGACTCACCAGAAGTATGCAGAATTGCTACACTTGAACATCTACATAACCAATTCCCGGAAA
Organism: Deroplatys truncata; assembly: GCA_030765065.1. Lineage (NCBI taxonomy): Eukaryota > Metazoa > Arthropoda > Insecta > Mantodea > Mantidae > Deroplatys > Deroplatys truncata. The sequence continues at coordinate 102,251,390 of CM060980.1, forward strand.
CAGAGTGGCTTAGAATTTATACAGATGGTTCTGCAGATAAATTGAGAAATAATGTGGGAGGTGGTATATACTGTAAATACTTTTCATGTTATTTTACATTGCCTAGACAATCCACAAATTTTGATGGTGAGGTTGTTGCAAAACAACGAGCATTAGAATAGATATACCTACAGGGCTGATATAAAAGAAAATAAAGTAGTTGTTCTCACGGACTCAGTTTCTGCCATTCAAGCAATAGAACGATATGATAGTCCAGGTGAATATTATAATATTAAGGATGTAAGATCTTATTATAGATTACTCAGAACAAAATTTCAACAGATAATATTACTGTGGATACCAGTACATATGGGAGTGAATGGTAACGATACAGCAGACTTTCTGGACAAAAAGGGTGCAGTGTTATATTCAAAACCTGTAACGTCTTGTGAACTAGATATGAAACTAAAAGATCTCAAAATTAATATGGAAAAAAATACCAATATAATATTCAAAAGTAAATTACTAACAAAAATTACTCCAACATAAAAGAAATAGTACAAAAAATAAAAAATGTCCCAAGAAAAGAAGCCGTTGCTCACTTCAGATTAGCCACTAGTCATGACTGTCTGGCAGAACATCCACATAGGTTTGATTTTATAAATGACAAGATTTTAAATGGAGAACACCTACTAGAATGCCCAGAATTAAGGAAAGCTGCACCAGATGGGAAGATACACAATTTTATTGGCTTGCAAAAGAAAAATTGATGGATCAAAATCCTGCACATTAGATCAACAACAACAATTGTTAACATTATTTGTTGAAATGCAGAACAGAGGAAAGTTGCTTTAATGGAGTAATCGTTTGTTGAAATCAGTATTACACTGGCTTACAAAGAATTTATTAATGAATTAAACCCAAAAGATGTTCATTATTAAATAATTTGAAGTGATATTCTTTTAAATAAACTTATCTCAAAACTTATCACTCATGTGGTGTTCAAAAATATCAAATAATACTTTCAGAAACCTCAGAAAATATTTAAGTTTATTAATCATAAGATCCAAAACTTCAAGAATGACCAGAAATTACGCAAGCACAGATCTAGAGGAAATTCTGTTTGTGTTAGTGTTAATTATATTACTTTCCTGCCAGTTATTTATAAATAAGTTATTTCGTTATTCCTGGTTTGATGTCACAAAAATTACATTTATCTCGGCAAGAATCCCTATAAATTCACCAAAACGTCTAATAAATTATATCATTTTGAATGACAACGTATGCCCGTGAAAACTGCATTAAAGAAATGAAGTAGAATATACTATAGAATTGGTATAAATAAATGAAAAGTTAACTAAATGAACTAAATGAAGAAAGAAACACATGAACAAAAACGTTGATATTAGCGTTGTAAAAGCGTATGCAATAGTGTCTAAAAAATAAATTTACTTTAAAATACTATTAAATTCTAATCTGTGAAAATGCGTGTATAAGATGCTTATATACAGACCGATAAATGTCTTATGTACATAGAAAAGACTTAGACGAGTAATTTGAATAGAAAATCTGTGTTCATAGACGTGAATAAGTTTGATTTGTGAGCTCTTGATATTAACTGAAATTTGAGACTCATAAACGTGAATAAAGATGAATATGGTTAAATCCACCGCGTCTCCTTAATGATAAAGGCAACTGGTGGTTAGTACACAATTAATGCTGTTTTTACAGTGTGTCCTAAATTAATACGCAAAAATTTCAGGAAGATATGTGATTGCAGCCACTACGTTGTTATGTGGTAGACAATTTGGTTGTGCGTCTTTCCTTAGCGTTTGGGCTGTATGAGACGTTCGTCCAGTTTGAAAACTCAGATTTGAGCTTTAAAGTTTCAATACCGAGATTTTACCAAAAATACACCTCTAACTTCCTTTGAATTGAAAAGGCTGGTTACTAATTTTTGTATTTAAATCAAATATATTTCAAAGACGAAAGCCGAAGATATTCGCGGATTTTCTCACATAGTAACGCTTAACATTAAAAAATTCATGCACCTTATTTTCTCAAACATTTTGATAATATAATACAATAGAGATATTGCTTTGTATAATAAAACATATACCCTGAATATCGAAACATCTTGCTTATTTTTGCTGTGACCAATGTTATACAACAAAAAGGTTATATTCTTTTGTCAAGTTATTCAAGAAATTAGACAAACATTTAGAAGTTGTGCTAATTTTTGGTTAGTTTAACTCCTTCAATAAGCAAAATTCGTATTACATGTTACGGTTCCGAATCTTTCCTCGCTTTGGGGGGGGCGGCTTTCATGATACAAAGTGCAAGACTTAAATGACTTCAAGGTCCACTGAGCTGAGAGTTACTCGACATTTGTCTTATGAAAATAAGAGTGGGGGAACGAAAAGCCACATTATTCAAATTAAACTTGTATCCTCCGGGTTAGAAAGCAGACGTGGAGATGGGACGTGTTAGTAAAAATAACAATATATATAATAAGCTTAATGTTAAATGCAGTTATTATGTTTTTATTGTTGTACTTTGTATCATTATAACTAGAAAACAACAATATAAGATTCAAAACTGCAACGCACAAATATTAATTTCCTTAGTAATTGGTATAATTCCTAAATGTTCGTCCTGTCACCTTCTAAAATAACCAAACTTATAAAAAATTATAATATTACTTTCTCTACTTCGTGTGGTAAGTATGGGAAGTATTGTATTCCCCCCCAAAAATTCGATATCGAGGTTTCACGGAAATACATGTTTTGAGACCCTTGAATCCAAAAAGAATATTTTTAGAAAAAGGTCCGTGTGTTTGTCTGTATGCCTGGAACCACTAACATTTCATGTAAGCTTTTCTTATTATTTGTATATGTTTGGTTTCTCGCGTATTTTAATTTTGGGAATGTAAACTTTTAATGTACATTCTGATACTATCTTCTTTTTAGTGATCTAGTTAGAACTTTTACTGTCATGTCGCAGTGGAAAAACTATCAACACCTTAAACAAATCTAATGAATATTTTATTGTTTTATTTCTGAAAGTCATTTGTACGCTTTCACATAGATGTTGTAACTTGCTCAGATTTTGATCTGCGTCTTTTTCCTATTTATAGGAGATCCAACATCTCAGCCATTCCAAGCTGGTGACTTGTTTGACTGCCCCATTTCTCAAAATTAATACTTGATTTGATTGGGAAGTTACCCTCAAAAGCAATGCCTTTAAACTCTTGAATGCATATCTCCAGGATTACGTACTAAATGTCTGTTTTAATTTATATGCATTCATACTTGTTCTTTATACAAACTGGAAAATTATTAACAGAACTATAATAAAACTTTTGCCTACAGTTTTAGAAGATGCAGTTTTAATCAAGGAATAATACAGTGGCATTTGGACAATATTTCCTTGATTTTCCCCATAATACCTTAAATTCAACAATATCAACTTTGAAAACGTTGGAAGGATGCATGTAACGAATGTGCTTAGGTGTGTGAGAGAGAATAAAAGCAACGTTTATACTCGTGACTAGCTTCTCCTTACATATTAAGACACAATAACACTTAATTCCTTGTGAAGATCGTATAATAGTCGCTAATGAACCAATTTTGCTTCTACGAGGTACTAGCGAAGCGCAAGCCGCCAAAAAGAGATGATCTAGACAATAACCGATCGCCTGACCCCTCTTCAGTGACCCTGCATGGAGCTTTTATACTATACTCTACCCTGCAACACGATAATTCATGGTCGATAATCTTTTGTTACAGACAAATTGAAGTTTACACTCCACTGGTCTATATGCGTCGAAACCCGGAACAATCCCGCTGTGACCTCTGAGATATTGGGTTTGGGAATGTGAATTCCAAAGCGTGGCTGTGCATTTAGGTGTCAAAAGGAACAATGAATATTGAGTTTCAGAGTCATCCGTGATTTAATTTTGTTCATAAATATATTCCCAATATTTTTAGGGTTGCGAGAAAAACATCGAAAACTTCGCCAACGCACAATGCTGAATTATTAAAGCTAGGGTGATAACAAAGTACACCTAATCTTATATAGGCTTTAAAAGCAATTAAAACTGGTGTAAAAATGTGAATGTGCAAAAACCACAAGGCTTTCTACACCCATTATCAATTCAGAGGTATCCTTGTATATATTATATTCGAGTTTATCTTGAATGACGCAATTGGCGAGCACCTGGCCTGGCTCGTAGTAGGCATAGGGTTGAATGACCTCGTCTGCAGTAACCTAGCTCACCCGACTACAAAGGGTAACGACATTTACAGTTCGGTCTAACATTGTTTCACATGATGTATAGTGGAAATAACGTAATGTGAAACTGCCTGTTAATTGTGTTTACTGTAGGTGGTTAAATTGGTGTATACTACAGATAAATGTGTGTCTGTTATGTTATTCTGCTCAAACGGAGTCAGCTTAAATGTATACAGAAGTTCCCTGTGTCACCATTCCGTAACAAACATGCACTTTATAAAGATGTATAAAAATTAAACAGACTGAGTTTGTGTTTGACAAAAAGAAACATAACATAACTAACAGTTCTAAACAAGGAAACATTATACTGTCATGCAAAGAAGTACAAGGGGATCGCTGTCTGACTTAGAACTTCAAACCGACGATTCAATTTCACCTAACCATGAAATCAATCATGAATGACTGACAGGCCAGCTCGCCCTCCATATCTAAATCCATGTGATAATTATTTGTTAAGAATGTTTATAGACATTGTTTATGTAACGTGTCCCCAAAAGGCTCGAGAAGACAGTAATCGGCGAGCATTTTCCAGTACTTAAGCTGAAGAAATTCGTGGAGACTTCAGCAACGCGCCAGGCGTGTATAGAGCAGAGGTGCGCACACATTTTAAGTAAGCGTAGCATATCCGAATTATTTCGCATCATTAGCAATATCTAGGGATGAAATGGCGGGTCGCTATTGTACGAACGGATTAGTATAGCAGTGCCACGGAAGCGGCGGGTCGCCAGGTGCGTCATTCAAGTGAAATTCCGTACTATTGAAATAATAAGTTATACTTCATTTGGTTTACGTGAAGAGGAAATTATATTAATGTGTCTAATTGACTACGAACATCGTTACATGTATGATCCCAAAACAGCACTGACCTGTTATACCACAAATAGGTGTTCGCTAGTAATAAGTCGATGGAAAAAAATAAGAATCTCCCAATTGCAAACGAAGAAAAAGGTTATTAACCATAAATACCTATACTTGAATGAGATCTGCATTTTTTCTGCCTTAAGTTATATTCTTATGGTTTTCCAGTTAAATAAATTTCAGTAGAAATGAAGAGTACAATAAGAGGATATTTTCACAAAATTCAAGATATACATTTTATACTCAAAGCCTGAGTCTTAAACATATGATATTTTAACCAAAATTATTTGAGCCATATTTAGCAAATAGACCGTAAATAACATTTTTCCAGTAAGCATTGTTTGAGGTTGGGAGTTTCTTGAAGTTCTCGCCTTGCATCCTTGAAGTATACGAGGCTTAAGTATGAAGTTTGGCCTATGCACCTATCTAGTTTATCCTTTACAGTTATGCTAGTGAAGCGTATACACATGCGCGCGTGCGCTTTTCTTAGATTCAAGGTAATTCAAAACGTGTACTTCCGGTGAAATGTCGATATCGAATTCTTGGATCGAATGCAATGCTTCCTATCCATAGATTAAGGGGTAGAGAAAGTAAAATGCGTACTGCTTTTTACGTCATATTAATACTTAGAATTTCCCTATTACGTTAATATATAAATTATTTTAAATATTTAAATGCGCTTTGGATTATTTCGTCACCGCAGTCTATTCTTGCAGATAAAAGTTTACATCTCGAAATAAATTACCTACTGTGTAAGGTCATGGTTTCGTTCTTAGGGGAAAATCTACTCTATATACTAGCAGAGCTTCCTATAGGATCTCAGTTCTCTTTTTCCACCTACCCCTAATCTGATATTTGTTATCAGCTGTTAGCAGCCGCCTGCAAGCATTTTCTTAAATCATAGTTGCTAATATGTTTTCTCGTTTAAACAACTATCCCGCCTTCCAGTAAATATTAAAGCTAGAAGTTCAAAATTGTTTACATTTATTGGTGACAATTTGCTGGTAGTCTGCATTTACAATTTTTTTTCTAAACGTTTAATATTAATGTTGTAAACATTTTAATTAAGTTATTACACTTTAAATTATATATTAATCTTTAAAATAATTGCGCCTATGTCAGTGGACGCTTAAAACATAAATATAGAAGCAGAGAAACCTTCAGTGTGATATAGTGATAAATTCTAGATAAAAAGGGTCATAAATTCGATGGTGTCACATTAGCAATGGTACAAACTTTGATCAATCACACGCGTTCTTTCATCCGCCAAGCCACCCGTTACGCTTCAGGTACACAACAAATAAAAATGATGCCCAATAACAGCTCTAAAATTATGTTCACCGTTTATGGGCAACTTTCGTTTGTAGAAGCTTAAGTGCCCCGTTGTAGAACTGCAGTGCAAAAGTCATCGGGAGAGACACTTTAATATTTACTGTGTTCCTTAACCAATTCTATGAAGGCGGATATGTTCCACAACACAGAGGTCCAAACTCCTGTGAAGGAAGCCAATTTGTGTTACAAGGCAATGCTCATTGTTACACAGCTGCAGCACTTCTGCAGAGGGTGTTGGGAAACACAAAGTCATTTAACATGACAATGCTCTTCCAGATTTTTGGTTACTTTGTAAATTGAAAGAACCCTTGCTTGGTCGAAGTATACCAAAAAGATAGGGCATCTTAGCAGGAATGTGCCCTTTCTGGGTAAAAGTAGCTGCAGAGGATGTCGGCGCCTCCCAGCAGTATACAAATGCGTAGATCATGCACGAAAGCTGTGGAGGGCATAGAGGAATGTGGAAAAATTGTATATATAATATTGAGAGAAAATAAATTATTTTAAGATTTTTCGGCATTGATTTCATGCAAACGTTTTATAAACATTAACAAAGAGGATCTTTTGTGTTTCAGCGTTCACAATTCATTGACTAAATCTTCCATTTGTTTTCTATTTATTCTTGGATCGACTGTTATAGCTTCAGAATCCTCTGAAATTTCTAGTGTTGGCATGTGGGGTTGTATGGAAATCTTTGAGACAGACATTTGACGGATCTTCATAGCTAATCTCGCTTCTATTGTAATATATTTTGCTTATAAACGTAATAGTTCCGCTTGGTGCGAAAACAAATGAGATAAAATTAATTGCATTAGCTAAAAAATAATGATTGCTGATAAAATTGCGTAATAATTAACTGAAATATTATTTTTATTATACAGAACAGGCAGGCAAGTGTCTGTTGTCGAACAACCCTCCGTTGAAAGACATAATTTATTATTTATATTTTGCATTCTACCTCCATGAACACTTTCACAATATGTCCCACTTTCGAGGCATAATTTTTCACATTGTGAGTAATATACCCTCTTGAATGGACAAGCTGTTTAATAGGCTAACTTTTCTTTTAGAGTCGGCACTTAGATATTGTGTAAACCGGTTAAACAGGGAGTAATTAAGTAAATAATAATAGTAATATATTAATTATGGCAGAATTGGAAATTGGTGGAGCGGCTGATAATGGGGCGAGGTTAAAGAGGTAACAACAAATTTAAGGACAGCCCTGACTCACGGTAGCACGTCTTTACGCGTTAATGTTCCACACGCTGCGGTGATGTTGTGGTATGTTTCACATTTTTTTCCTCTTCTCTTGATCTTCACGGCGGAACAGATCCGGTTACAAATTTTACCGACGTGCTATCCTAACATTTACACAACATTGGCTGTACCTCGGGAATTCAACATGTCTGAGATAATCACCAAGGTTATTCTTAGAGTCCAAAAAATACAGGAAATTCTGCCTCTAAAAGACACGCACCAAGTGTTGCTCTTATTTAAATGAGTAGGTAGCTATCTTATCGGGGTCCCACGAAAGAATTTTTTTATGTTTAACTTTTTCAGTCTCCGGGTCCATTATAACAGACGACAAACAGTTTGTAGGAAAATAAAATATGACTGCAAGAACCCTAACTACGGTTAATTCTGTATGTTTACTACTACGTTTTTCGGTAGTGTGATTAAAATTGTGAATACTGAAGCACACTCGGAAGTCCCGCAAGAAAATCACCGTTTATTTTTCGTGGGCCCACCCTCACATTTATCACAGACTTAGTAGTCTCACAGTGAGGGCCGTCCTCCGTGGTCTAGGGGTCTAGTTCCCAAGGTCGCGGGTGCAAATCCGGAGGAGAGCGATGGATTTTTAGGGAGTAAAAGTAAAGGGGGCCTCTGAGCAAAATTTCCGATCGCTCCCACCCAATATAGGTATAATGGGGCGTTAAGGACCATAGCAGTTGAAGAGCGCCCATAAATGAAACTCAGTTTAATTCTTACAGTGAGGAGTTGAACATAGCCATCCTTCGAAAATGAAATTCAGGCCAGTGAACATCACTGCTTTAAGCAACTAAATTACAAAAGCAAGAACAGGTAACAGCAGCTTTTAAATATTTGAAGTATTTGTGTTACAGTTTGAAAACTATTATTTTGGTCCAAAATAATTTCGGTTTTGGTTTGATCTGAAAAGCTTATCTTCCACTCTCTTCATTTCTTAGGAGATTGAATTCAACAAAGCTTATCAAAATAACGGATCATGATATATTTGCTACATGAAAATCGGGGAATGTATGCTTTTCTATCTGAATAAACGTCTATCCCAATTTTTTTAAGACAAATAGTGGCTAAAATCGGCGAGTCACTTACATAAGGGCCATGAAACTTCAAAGTTTTGTTACTTTTCTTTTCATGCATTCTTAAAAATAAAAATAACAATAGTATCGAATTTGACCTAGGAGAATAACTTGCTGAACACCGTTCAAGATGCCATCAGCATTTTACGTGAGCCACATGGGAAGAACAGCGCGTAACTTGAAGGGACAAATGACAACTTTGAGGTATTCTTTGTACATCAAAGCAGGTCTGTGTAATCAGAGTGCATTAATATAATTTTGTTAATCAGCTTCTGAAATAATCTAGGGTGGGTGAAAACTAAGCTATATTTATATAATATTCTCCAGATGAACATTTGATATTTAACGCGAAGACTGGGGCTCCCATAACAATATACAACCTACATTACGACAGAAAACTAAATTAATAATAAAACCTAAACAAAATATTAAATGTTCTACAAATAAATACTAGAAGTAATGACATACATTAAAATAATCGGGAAGTGCAAACTGTAAAAAAATTACATTTTTCATTTTGAGCTAATAAAATTCTACGTCTCCTAAATAATTGATGTATACTTTATTAAAAAGAAATGACAGCCTTTTAAGACGTGTCTACAAAGCTCCAGCCATGTGGTTAGTCAGAAAATATCAGGTTGTCTCATAAGTCATGTCGGTCTTATAATTGGGCTTATATCGTACTTATATATGCTTCTATTTTTGTCAATACTATTTATAAGGTACTATAGTTATTGTTCCGTATTGTTAACATGTTGGTAATACAATATTTTAAAATGCAGGCAACAAAGTGTGAGGTTAGAGTCCTTCTGAACCAATAGTGGAAACAAGATTATAAAGCTGTTGCGCGGCTCAAAGAATACGTTAAGTCGAAGGTGAAGGTGTCATTAGTGAGCGAGTATCACACGATGGTTCCAGCGTATCAATAGTGGAGACGAAAACATTAAAGATTTACAACGTTCTGGAAGACCCAAGTTGTGGAACACTGAGAATATACGCAAAGTTTTGGAAGAAAATACACAAACACTCGGAGGTGGTCGGAAGAATTTGGTGCTTCAAAAGATACCATACATCGCTATATTAAGACACTTAAAATCCTTCAGAAACTGTAAATTTGTACCACATGAATTGACACCTGATCAAGCTGAACGTAGAGTGGATATCTGTCGTCAGCTTTCTCTAATCTCCTCTATTTATTAGAAGAATTATCATATGTGATGTAAAGTGGCTGTGTTACCGCAAACCTAATACCTCGAAACAGTGGCTCGATACCCGTCAGCCTGCAAACATTGTCGCTAAAGATAGGTTTAGCCCCAAAATAATGTTGTGGCCTGGTGAAATTTTGAAGGTGTGATTCACTGGGAATTTGTTCTAAATGGACGTGCAGTCGATGCGGATCTTTTATTCCTAACAACTGCAACCAGTTCATTAAGTTTTGAAGCAGAGATACTGGGCATTAGTTAGTATACAGAAACAGTAGCACCAATGCGAGACCTCATACACCTCAAAGTACAATGGACAAAATTCAGGAATTTGAAAGGAATCGAACTGCTACCACATCCACACAGCCCTGATATTGGGCCATCAGGTTACCACCTGTTTAGATTCATGGCCCATTTCCTACGTGAAAGAAATTTTGAAAACATTGAGGTAGTTGAAATGGATATCAAGGAATTCTTCGCACCAGAAACTGGTACCTTTGCGGGATAGCAGACTTCGATGAAAGGTGTTCCTTACTTTGAAGATTAGAATCACTTCCTGTAACGACACATTTGAAACAAAGTTTTGTTTAAGAACCGAAATTACTTAGGAGACATCATCTATAATTGCAATTTTGTTTTGTATTTTTTCACAAAGTTATATTTTTTTAATGATACAAATGTACTCCCTTTCCAGGTTTGGTGTGTTTAATCAGGTTGAAATTTTTTACACACATAGAATAGATAATTACAAATGCTAATGACTAGAACTATTAAATTCCTTCTCAATTAAAATTTTAAGAGCATAATTAATAATTAACAAACAATCAAAATTCAGTTCTCTTCTAATATCGGAAAAGAATCCTAGTCATCAAAGCTAAGTAAAGTATTGAGCATGTGTGACAACTTCATTCATATCCTTCCATTACTTTATGAGAGAAAGGTACATCAATGCATACATGTTTTATTACCCCTAATCTTTAATGTATCACTTTTTACTTTCTCTGCTACATATAGTAAGTAGGGAGTACTGCATTCCACCCAAAAATTTGATATCGATGTTTCGCCGGAAATACATGTTTTGAGGCGCCATGAATCCAAATAAAGCATTTTTGGAAACATTTCCTTGTGTGTGTCAGTCTGTCTGTCTGTCAGTCTGTGAACAGCATAACTCAAAAATGAAACGTCGGATAATACCAAGCTTGGTATTTGGGTTTAGTACCTTTCAAGGATGAGATACAAAGATTTTCAAGAAAAGCCCCTACTCCAGACTACCCTTTACAGGCTAACTTTTTCGAAAATTTTTATTTTTTCAAAAATGGCTCTAACGATTTTGATTAAAATATCACATTTTTAAGATATTTTTATGTCACATAAAATGTATATCTTGAATTTTGGGAATGTTGCCAAAAGTCATCTTCATTCTGGATGACTTTCGCATAATTGGTAAACCGTAAGAGATGGACAAAATGTTACTACACCAAAAATGTAGATCTCGTTAAAACACACAATTTTTCCCCAGCGAACCACTTCCGAGATATTCCTTATTATTTGTTTGAATTTTCCAATAATTAACACTTTTTATCAAATGAGAATTCGTTATTCCTTTTTTTATGTGCTGGATATACAAAGAGAATGGAATGATCCACACAACAATCAGCTCTTAAAGGATTTGACTATAGTTTAAAGCCTACAAGAAAATTAGCAATAAGATAATTTCCGCAAATGTCTATCTCATTAATATGAAGTATATGGAGAACAAGGTTTGTAAAAATAGTTTGTACAAGAGTAGAGAAAATCATGTGAGTGTCATGTGAAAGTCATCAGATTTTTTATTTTCTCTTCTTCTCAAATTCTCTTAGACCAAATTCAATGAAAACTGTTTACCAATGTCTACTGCGTTTATATGAAAATTTCACTGAGATATCTTTAAAACTTTATGAATTGAGAATTTGAATATGAGATCTGTCATTTTGGCTAGATATAATTTACGGGTTACCTTGAAGGTTTAAAAAAAATCACGCTGCTCATAGATGAATCACCGCCCATAGTCTGCACCCCTTTTGCCAAACAAATACGTTCTATCCTTCATGTGTCTAACCAGCATTCGTTATAAAAACAATTCCAATTAAGCCGCAATAGTTTGACGTAGCTCTGAAAACATAATAGAGAAATGCTTCATTGTAGAAAATGTGCTTTAATCAAGTGGGTTACTGTTCCATAAACTACTGCAATGGACTCGAAGATTTTTTATGAAGGCTCGTTCTTTATTTATTCCGTTTTAATTATTGTCACATGAACGTAAGCGTTTCACCAGAATGCTAATTATGATGTTGGTGTAGTTTATCTAGTGCTGTAGGACAAAACATTTCAAATATGCAATTAAGGTTCTTCTCAAATGCACTAAGGAGATTAACACAAATATTAATTTTAATTATTTCTTATCAAACCTAAAAAGCTTAACCAGTGTAACATATTGTATCCTTCATATAAACATTTATGCCAGAACCTACCATCCCAAGTCCGAATCAATGAATAAAACTACCTATTTAGTACCTGAAATTTTCACGCCTGTTAAATAACTCTAATCTAGCTTCATACTAAGCTAACTACTCTTCCATTTCTGAATTTTGCTTGTTTGTATGACATTTTAAACCTGTATTAGATGTTTTAACCTCATTATTCAAATAACACAAGCTGTTATATACGGTATATCAAATTTACCAGACGTAATTTTAATGTAATTTATTTAACTTATCGCTAGAAAATGTTACGTAAACTATAAATAGTAATGCTAATTTTAGCACTACACCTGAGTGAGAAAATCAGGCGTTCAGGAGGGCAATTCCTCACAAATAGACGAAGCACATAAATATTTAGAAAAGGTAATGTCAATAAACAGTAATGAACTAGTGTATACTGTAATATTAGCTGGTTGATCATCTAATTCTAATTATGCTTCGGGTGTTTGTGAGGATAAAAGCAACGAGAGATTACTTTAATTTTAAGTTGTAAACTGTAATTTTCTCTTACAAACTCTTTAGTAACTAGTAGTCAGTTTAAAATAGAAAATATAATACTATGCTAAAGTAATAGTTATAATAAAAATATAGCGATCATACAATTAATTTAAATTATGAAGCACAATTTTCACAATAACACGTATTTCCTGAAAATGCTTTTATTTGTGTTAGTTAAAAATGCTATAGCATCAAGATTTCTTATTGAAGATTTTAGTTAAACATTTTGGTTCACACAAGCACACAGAATTATATCGTTTAGTTTTGTATTTATGGAATACAGCGTGAATTTATTCCATAGTTTTTATATATGATTTAATAAAGCATTCTAATAAATTAGGTTGACTTTGCAATATACATTTAAGGCCTTCCTTATGGAAGACTACTGAATATCCATTTTAGAGGCAAGTCTGTTTCTTAATATATTGTAACTTATTTTTTTTCCAGAGGTTTCGTTCCACCATTTTCTTTTTGGCTGATTTTTTACTTTGGATTATTTGAGAGGTGTTTCATTTATTAGGAGTTTTGAGGATTTTTGTTAAGTAAACGTGTGATAAATCCTTTAAAGTCTTCTAGGAAATAGTATAGCTCTAATAGAAAGCGCTATTTTATTTGGTCCTCAGCCCAGAGTAACTTATGCACCTTAAAATTTTCTTTTGCTTTAAGTTTGGGACCTTTGATTATGTAATTAAAAGTATGAGCTTTAAAGGTGACGATAAGACGGGTCTAAGATACATATGCAGCAAGACCGGCTGCATAAATTCAGTAAAACTAGGGGACAGGCGGTTCCGTTGTTGTGTAAATAAGGGGATATTTAAATACTCTATGAACAGCGTTTTTAGGTTTAACATCGTTATTAATTTCATACATTATGGCACCAAATTAATAAAAATACGTATAAAATAGTTATGTAGCATTTTTCATAAACGCTGCAACATAGAGAAAATTAGTAGTGTCAACTCCTATCTATATTTTCAACACAGTATAGTTTCGGTGCAAGCAACAATGACGCCTTACGCAGGCTATAACAAATGTTATATAATTATAGTTAAATAAATTAATGTTAAGATTAATATTAACTATCAAGAAAAATTGGTTGAGTTTGACAATAGTAATAACCGTTCTGAAATATATGCCAACACCAATATTTCGGAAATATCTTTACTCTCCACACAATTAAGAGATCCTTTATTTTCTTCCTCTTATTTAGCATATGATTTTTTTGAAATTAGAGCTTATACTAAACATTTCTTCGGCACACACACATACAATTCTACCTTTAATGTGCTGTCCTTGTGGCTCAGTTGAGAGCACCTGTCTGCTGTTCCAAGGGTCCCGGATTCGATTCCGGCTGGACTCGAGAAAATTTTCTTTGATAAAGAGGATTCCTCAATATGTCCGATCTGGCGTATGAATATGCGTGTGTGCGTTGTAGCTATTTAATCACCAGTTAGCTTATATTAGAACCCTTGTATTATGGCAGATGTCTGAATACATGTTCCAATCATCCAGTCATTATATATGACGTAATTGACACATTTATCATAATGAGTGCATCATATGGCGCCAAGTTATAAGTTTTAAAGTAATAATAATAATAATAATAATAATAATAATAATAATAATAAATAAGTTTAATGTCAAAAAACAAACGAGGAACAATAACTTTCACATATATTGCCCGGCGCAACAAAATGCGTACCACAAACGTGGAGTTGCCTCGCTCTATTTGCAGGGATGCCAACAAAACGCGAGACGTTAAATGCAGGGAGCTGATTTACCGACACAGCTTACGGCTCCGGTCGTGATTCCTCTTAACCAGTTTGAATCCATTACATATACACAAACTAACTCTGTCTAACCTAACCTTTTGAAAGAGAGGACCCTGTTTCACGCTGGTCACTATGGCCTGACGGCCTACGCTTGCCTGCTGCTCGCTAGTCTTGTGCGCGAATATGTGTCGATAAATTAGCCCTATGCTACGGTAGCAATATGTAGTTCCAGTGGCCGCCGATATACATGTTGGCTGTGTCGGGCACTACAACACATCATACAAATAAAACACACACACTTACGTCACAGTATTTTCCTCTACGATAAGAGTATTACTTTTATTACTTTCTCTACTAGGTATACTAAGTAGGGGAAGCATTATATTCGACCCAAAAATTCGATATCGAGATTTCACCGGAAATACATGTTTTGAGGCCCCCTGAATAAAAAAAGCATTTTTAGAAAAGGTCCGTGTGTGTATGTGTGTGTGTGCGCGCGCGCGTGTGTGTGTCTGTGAATAACTTAACTCAAAACGAAAAGTCGAATAATTACCAAATTTGGTATTTAGGTTCAATATCTTCCAAAGACAAATATTTTCAAGAAAATCCTCCTAACCCAAGTTATCCTTTACATTGAATATTTTTCTAATTGTTTTATTTATAAAAATGGCTTTAACGATTTTGATTAAAATACCATATATTAAAGATATTTACATTAAAAATAAAAACATCTTGATTTTTCTGGGAATAGCCCGTGAAGTCCATTTCATTTGGAAGAAGTTTTGTATATTCTTGTATAAATGGTAAATGGTAAACGAAAGCGTACTATAGAAAAACGTAGATATCTTTAAAACACACAATTTATTTGAAATAACTTATTGTGTCATACGGCATTTCTGAGAAATCTGTTATTAAGGGCTCGAATTGTTCATTTCTTGGCCATTCTCTTAGTCCTGTCAGCATTCAGTTGTTTCATGCGATTGCATGAAACACTATGGAATTTTAAGACCGGTGTATAAGTCTCGTTCTTCAACATTTGACTATCGCTGTTCCCTTTGTGTCAATAACGAAATGTGTAATGCAGTTATTTCCGCAAAGGTTTATTTGGATTAAAATGTAGTAGATAAAAAGTAAGCCTTAGTAAGAACAGTTTGTATACCCAGTAATAAACGATAGAGGGTAGAGAAAGTCATGTGAATGTACACTAAGATTTTTTCATAGCACGCGGTTTTTAGGGATTTACTTTGAGAGACAACTAATTGTGTTAGTAACTGTGTGAACTGTAAATTTATATTCTTTTTTCTTTCTTTACTTTCTTGCTTTTCGCTTCCATATTCATACAATAAAACCTCGTACATCCGCAATAATACGGGCCGGGGTTTTACAGATTAATAGAAATAATGAAGAACAAATGCAGTTTTGTCAGTATCATTATAGAAATAAGTATACGAAATTTTCTGATACCGCTCTGTATCTCCCAACCTATGTCGTCTCACTATCCGCATTCCACTGATATAAAATGCTTCCACAGTTCATTAAAAGATAATGGTTTGGTGAATGAATTTTTCCGTTTGTCCTGGTTTAACAGTAGAGTACCACCAAAAGGGTCAAAACATATTGTAACTTAGTGGCTATGGCTCGAGCTTATCGGTAGGAAGACAACCAACCCCCAGCCGGTTGAAGAGATAAAGGGTAATACGAGGTGACATCAAAAAGTTTCCGGAATGACGTCATAAATACTACACAACAGTTTGTTTTGTCTAATCTGCACTATCACCCTCGAAGTAGTCTCCTTGGGAGTTCATACACTTGCGCCAGCGCTTCTGCCACTGCGAAGCACCTCTGGAAGTCCTCTTCTTTCAACGTGTTCAGAGCCTTCTGCGATTCGCGATGGATGACACCAATGTCCTCAAAACGGTGTCCTCGGAGCCGCATTTTAAGTCGCGGGAAAACAAAAAAGTTCACTGCTGGCAAACCTGGAGAATAGTTGGGATGGGGAACAGTATTCATCGTATTTTTATTCACAAATTGGCGAACAGAAAGGGATTTGTGCGCGGGCGCATTGTCATGATGCAGGAACCAGTCACCACTCCTCCATTTCTCCGGCCGTTTGCGTCGCACATTCTCCCTTAATCTTTGCAGCGCCTGTTTGTAGAACACTTGATTCATTGTTTTACCCTGTGGCACAAATTCCTTATGTATAATGCTTTTATTGTCAAAAAACACAATCATCATTGACTTCACTTTGGATCGAAGTTGTCTGGCATTTTTCGGGCGTGGAGATGAAGGACTCTTCCATTGTGAAGATTGTTGCTTCGTTTCTGGATCGTACCCATAAATCCATGTTTCATCACCAGTAATAATTTTCTCCATAAACTGTGGGTCATTTTGTAGCTTTTCTTTAAGATCGGTGCAGGCAATCACACGGCTTTCCTTTTGGTCATTTGAAAGCAGGCGGGGCACGAACTTGGCGGCAATTCTTCTCATGTCCAAATTCTCTTTCAAAATGCTTTGACCTCTTCCAAAGGAGAGTTCTAATGAGTCAGAAAGTTCTCATATTGTAATGCGCCTATCGTTTAAGACCATTTCCCTCACCTGATTTTCATCAGTTTTGCTGGAACAGGGTCGCCCCGAACAATCTGCATCTTTAACTGATGTCACACCGCTTTTAAATTTCTAAAACCACTCAAATGCTTGATTTTTGCCCATAACTTCCTCCCCATAAGCTGTTCTTAACATTTCATACGCTTCTGCTGCAGTTTTACCGAGTTTAAAGCAAAATTTCATATTCGTTCTTTGTTCTTCGTAATCTGACATTTTTGCTACGCGGAAAAATCGGAGCACAGGCAAAACACGTGCTCACTTCAGAGCGTCTACCTCGTCACTGCATGGTTATAGGAAGTTACGCAAACTCTCATTTTTATCGGGAAGAAGCGCTGCATGTACAGTCTGTGTAAGAATTAAAGAAATCTCAACGTCAGCATTATTGCGAAGCCATTCAGGAAACTTTTTGATCACACTTCGTAAATAGACAGAGTAGCGCTCTCACGACGTGAACACCAAAAGGACTATTCTAGAGAAAACTGGATTTTTCTGGAAGGTTTTTTCCCACCCTTCCCGCGAACATTCTAGAACTCTTTCGAAAACTCCAGCGGCTATATACAAGCGAGTGAGTTAGCGCGTCAGTGGCTTGGTGAGTTAGATGGTGACAACAGTTGTGACGTACAGTGATGGCTGCTACTGCGAGAAATTAGAGAAGTCTAGTGTTTGGTGCCCCAGGAAGTGAAGCGGAAAGAAGAAGAGGTTGCTTCACGCGTGTTCATTGCACAGCTACGTGCGAGGAAAAGTGAAAATCGAACTAAATCACATAGTGATTCCGAAGAGGAAGTATTTTATTCCACTAAAAAATTCGACATCGAAATTTCAACGGAAATACACTTTAGGGATTCCTTGAACCGAATACAACATTTTTAGAAGAAGTCCATGTGTGTTTACGTGCATATGTGTATGCGTGTATGTGTGTTTTTTTCTTTCTTTCTGTGAGCAGTATAATTTAAAAAGAATAACAAACTTAATATTTAAGATCAGCGTCCTTAAGGATACGACACGAAGATTTTCCATAAAAATAGCCCACCCCAAACTACCTATTGCGTGGAAAAATTTTCGTGAACTTTTTGTTTTCTTTTTATTAAAACGTTATATGTTTAATATATTGACTTGAGAAATAAAGTGCATATCCTGAATTTTCTAAAGACATTCCGTGAATTTAACTTATTTGAGTAAATTTTGTATAATGTTATATAACAAGAAAATCATAAAGCATAGACAGAAACCTACTACCGAAGGATTATTATTATTATTATTATTATTATTATTATTATTATTATTATTATTATTATTATTATTATTATTATTATTATTATTAATATTACTATTTCGTAATATTCCATGTTGCAAGTTTAGAACTGTCTTTAACGAGATCTAATGGACATGCATTTGTTCTAACGTTTTCCCCTTTGCTTTCTTACAATCGGAGAGCTTGTTACCACGAATAAACATTTGAATGCCGTTTCCACATGTTGTAACCTTCTTGCTTAATTTGAAACAATTCATAGGTAAAGTGTATAGTGAATAACGCAGCGAGGATAAAAGAATATCAGATTTTATATTGCTATATACCGGGGTGAGGCCAAAAGGTGTGCAGCTAAAATATTAAATTTAGTTACCCCGGTATAAACATTGAGGGACGTAGCTACAGAGGCAAGCGAAAGGTACCAAGAACTTGCTGCACAAAGCTAAAGCGGGCGTGGAATATTTATAAATAATTACATTTAAATTCACATTTTGCTCAGGTTTATTATAAATTAAGGTGCTCTACATGGTACACGAAAGGTTACAGACAAAACACTGGGGGAGATGCCTCACGCACACACATGGCAACTCGCACTCCTATACACATGCTAACACATTCGACTCTCAGAACTTTCTGGCTACAACTGACGCCAAGCCAACCAAACAAGCCACGCCACCACACAAAGAGAGCTATTCCCTCAATTGCCTTCACCCCCCCCCCAACTAGAAGATGGAATTGCCGCGCCGGACAAGAACTTGACTCACAAACACAACAATTACCTCAACAATATTATACACAGCAAGAATGTGTCCGACGTGACAATACACACATACGCTACATCATGAATAGTAAAATGTATAATGAACAGTATTGTCTCAGTGGTAGAGAATGTCCTGTGAATGCAGCACATCAGATTTTTTTCTTCGAATCATGTGTGGATTGAATGATATTCAGTTTAACGGAGATTTTACTGTATTATCGAGAGGAAGGAAATTATTCTAATTAAGGAAAACTTCTCCCATCCCTGAAGCCGGTAGCTCTGGGTTAAAAATGCAGAGCTGTATTATACGTAAATGTTTTCCTGTAAACTAAAACACTGCATGCCTTCTGTATTTTTAGTAGTGTATAACACCGTTGCTACTCCATCAGCACTACAGGCAGGGAATACTGATGATAAGGCCTATGAATTCTTAAGCAGTTGTCTTCAAGTTATCTACACTCAACCCATATGTTAATACAATGAATGTAAACAGCAGTGGCCAACGGATACTGACGGAAGATAAACGCGGTGTGGTGAGTTCTATCTGCAAATGCTAAGAGAGGTTTGAGGGATGGACTGATTTGTTACCTGCGATGTCCCTGCCTAAAGTCCAGTAACAGTTCATTTTTATTTACTTTCATCCTGGCGTTTATGCTTTGAAATTGAATGCTTGCTGATTATACATGATATGAAATGATAATTGGGAAAAAAATTTGGGAAGGAAACACTCCTGGCATAAGTTTAGGGTACTTCCCCAGCATTGTCTATTTATGAGGTTTGAGGAAGATCTCAGTCCGGTATGAAGGTCCTGGCGGGATTTGAACTGTGGACCTCCCGTCCACGAGTCCGTACTTAAACGACCTCGGCCAACGGTGTTGGTCTAAAACATTGTATGCGAAGAACCTCCGGAGATAGGACGCACTGAAATCAACAAAAGTAAGATAAATGCACGTTCGTTCTTGTTTTTCGTTTTCTGCTTAAATCTAGCTTCGGAATAAACAATGCTTTAAAATCGATACAATTAGTCATTCAACAATTAAGTTTTTAACAAATCCTGCAATGAACTAAAAATGTTAAGTACTAAAATTCGACCTTAGAAAATACAATAGGATAATGTTTTAACATTTTAATATATTGTGTCCAGCTATTAACACTGCAATGTATATTTCATTTTAAACTTTTTAGAAATTTATTGTTTTTATTCATTCTACGGAAGAAACTAGCATAAGAGTAAGACAAGGATGCAGTATGTCCCCACTATTTTTTAACTTATATATATATATATATATATATATATATAAGTTAAAAATAGTATATATATATACCGATGAAATAGCTAGACTGGATTAATAGTATATGTGTCTATTCAAATAATTTTAATAAAAATGGCTATGCATTAACTTTAATGCTCGCAGATGACCAGATTATTAAATCTAATTCAGAAGAAAATCTTCAAATGTCAACTTTTGCACTGAATAAAAAACAGAAGTATATATGGCAAAAACTAAGATCGTAGAAAGCTAGTACTATATTTAGCATGAAATTTATAATATAAAAACAATCTGATCTATTCAAAAGAAGGGAAGTCTTTATTTTAATGGCACTAAAAAAGATGTCTGAAAAACAAAGCAAGAAAATACACAATATTAACATTTTATAAAGTAATGTTAGTGCCTACCACCAAGGTGGCCCGGGTTCAATCTCAGGGGCCCGCATGAGGGATTTGTGGTGGACCAAGCGATGCCTGGGCAGATTTTCTCTGGGATCTCCGGCTTCCCCCGCCACCCAATTGCTTCATATCAGCTTACCTTTCATCCATTTCACATTCATTTCATACCATCTTACTCACTCTCATACCTGGTTACGGCCGATCTCCCGTTCTAGGTTCTTCTTTCTGTGATTCAACGTTCGTCTGCTTTGACAGGCCTCTGATCCTAGGCATGGGTGTTAGCCTTACATCCGAAGAGTAATTTTGGCAATGACTAAACAAGTATGTCAGTGCCAAAATTACTGTATGGGAGTCAAGCATGGATCATGACAAAGAATAAAAAAAGGAAACTCGGAAAAAATGAAATGTTTTTAAGAGCAGTGGTAGGGTATAAGAGAACAGATCATGAAAGAAATTAAGGTATAAGAACAGAATTAAATACATACAGTATGCATGAATAAATTAAAGAATATGAAACTAGGTGAATAAGTCCTCTTCAACAGTTAATGTAGAGAGGCTTCCATTTTAAGAATTATAAATCAATAGGAAAAGAAGTATTGTGAGACCAAATAAAAGGTGGCACGTACAGGATATGTAGATTTTTAAGGATAGAAATGTCTAAGCATAAAAGAAGAAGACAAGTTCATTCTAACACTCTGATTGAAATTTCCCTGGTTTTACCCATGTGAAGTTTAGAAAAGTAATCCAATCTTCGCATTCATTCAAGAAAATAGGTTAGGTGAACAAATCCGGGATCTGTGGTTCTGCATCTTCACATTTTATGAGCTATAAGCCAAACTACCCTTGTGAATATTGTCGGTTTCCCACAGCGAAGAGCACGCCAGTTGCACATCCTCCCTCAACAATAAAAAAACAACATTGTATCAGCACAGTTTAGGGCTGACCTGTTGGCTAAACACAAAGGTCGCCCAACAACAAAGCATGAAAAGAATCGAATCATAAAAAAAAGGAACAGTACCATTTTCCCATTCTTTCTTCCGGCGCGCATCCTTCCCCATTTATTCTTTTTTTAGCTCACATTTTATGAATACCATTTTCGTCGGAACGATTGAGACGCGCTTGGTTGGATCGGAAAAGGCATTCGCGAAGCCTCCGGAACTGAAATCATATTTTGGAATCGAGTGGGGAGAGCTGCAGGGGTGGGAGGGGGATAATATGGATAAAAGAGAGGGTGGAAGAGTCTAAATGTGATGACAAGAGAAGGAAGATGTTTAGAAAGAAAGAGATGGAAGGGTATGGGGAAGAGATATTGCCCATGTAGGACATCAGCCAACGGAAAAAAAGCAAAAAGTTTTCAAAGCACAACGGCTTCTTGGTTTCACATATAATGTTGGAATCACAATATGGACAGATGTTCCCAGCCTTGCATTCTTGGAATATAATGCGCTATAAGAGAAGTCGAAAATACGAGAACTTTACTAAGTTCTGAGCCCTCTGAACATAACTGGACGTATAAGGATTGTAAATTTCAGTAACGTAATCTAGAGAATCACTATGTTTTAAACTCCAAATATAAAACGTTTTAACCCTCTCCAGCCCAATTGATTTTCGGTTGAAACCGATTTTTTAAAACCTGATAGTATATGACGTATAATTGTGCCCTAGAGCTTGCGTTAATCTCGGATTTGTAACTCAGGCAATGAACGTCACTAACCGGGTTTACGAATCCCTGCTGCGGTGTTACCAAGTCTGTAGTAAAGGATGGGGTAGAGCCACTTAAAGTTAGCGGTGATTGACATGTGTGAGTGTTGTTAGCACTGTAGCTGAAATCATTTTTACTTTCTCTTATACGTAGAGAAAGTGAGGGAAGTATTGCATTACACCCAAAAATTCGATACCGAAATTTCACCGGAAATACATGCTTTGAGGCCTCCTGAATCCAGAAAACGTATTTTTGGGAACATGTTCGTGTGTGTGTCTATGTGTCTGTCTGTGAACAGCATTACTCAGAAACGAACAGTCGGATAAACACCAAACTTGGTATTTAGGTTCAGTATCTTCCAGAGATGCGACACGAAGGTTTTTCAAGAAAATTCCCCATGGAACATTTTTCGAAAATTTTAATTTTCTCAAAAATGGCTGTAACGATTTTGATTAAAATATGATATATTTAAGATACTCTTATGACAAATAAAATGTATATCTCGAATTTTCTGGGAATGTGTCTAAAAGTATTCTTCGCTGTGAACGACTTTTGCATAACTGGTAAACCATAAGAGATAGACAAAATTTTACTGCACAAACAATGTAGATCGCGTTAAAATACACAATTAAGTCATATACATTTTTTTGTTGTTGAATGAACCATTTTCGAGATATTGCTTGTTATTTCCTTAAATTTTCCAATACTTATCCTTTTTCTTAAATGGGAATTCGTTATTCTTTCTTTTTTGTCCTAGTATGCACAGAGAATAGAGTACTCCACATAGCAACCAGGTCTTAAAAGATTTCACTATCGCTTAAAACCTACCATATTCCCCTTGCATCTACAAGAAACTTAGCAATAAGATTAACATATCGATATCTCGATTAACATGAACCATATAGAGAATAAGCGTTTGTAAAAATAGTTTGTACAAGAGTAGAGAAAGTCATGTGAGTGTAAAACACATCAGAGTTTTTCAATTTATATTAATACCTACAAAGAATAAATGAAAGCCATTTATTATTATTGTTTTTTTATTTTAGGCTATGACATCAAACTTAAAGAAGCATATATGACAAAGATAGGGAATTATTGAAATTTAACACTTGCAAGTCAAGTTTGTTTGTTCAACTTCGAACAACAAATATACATAATGTTACCATATGACAACATTGGGATGGAAAGGATTAATAAGCTATTAATTTATCGCTCTGAATTGTTTATTGCCTTCTCTACCACGTACCTAGTAAGTAGGGAAGGCCTTGTATTCCAACAAAAACTTTTAACGAGATTTCACTGGAAATACATGTTTTGAGGCACCCTGTCTAAAAGAAACATTTTTAGATCAAGGTTTGCGCGCGCGGGCGTATTTAAGTTCAGGATCTTATAAAGATGCGACGAAAAGATATTCAAGAATATCTCTCAACCCAAACTAAGCTTAGATGGAATATTTTTCGAAATTTTTTTATTTTCTCAAAAATGACTACCAACAATTTCGATTAATATAGCATATATTTAAAATATTTACATAACAAATAAAATACATATTTTCAATTTAATGGACATACCCTTTGTAGTTTTCATTCGAAAGGAATTTTGTATAATTTTGTATTCTAGAAAACCATAGGAGATAAACAAGAACATACTACACAATCAATATAGATCTCTAAAATATAAATTATTTATTTCAAATACTTTTAATGGCATCGGCCATTTCCAAGATATCCTTATTATTGGTTTGAAGTTTTGAATACCTTTGTCATTTTTTAAGAGCTATCACTATTTTCTTGTTTCTCGCCATGTCATGAAAAGAGTATGAAATTTTAAGGCCAGTAATTATCTGTTATCGATTTGGTTTCCTTTATCCCCCTTGTGTAATAGACTAATTCTGCAAAGGTTTATCTAGATTAACATAAAGTAGATAGAAAAATAAGCTTTATAAGAATGGCTTTAGAAGCGCATACAAATAAACGATGGAGGGTAGAGAAAGTCATCTGAAAAATACTTTTGAGTTTTTATTGGCATATAAGATGCGGAGCTAGAATGCCTGCATTTATATTTCTAATAGCTGTCTGTACATGTGGCATTCAGAGCGTAAATAGAAAACAAGCAAGCATAGCTGGGAGCGATGTCATAACAGTATTGATTTTTGTTGCGAGACTCTCGTCTGCAGATGGTGTATGTAACATAAATGTGTATATCTGACAGTATATTAATTTAATTTAATGTTAGCAAAATACTACACATGATATAAAGCATAACTAATTTCTACACCATACCTGAATAAAAAAATATTGTGCTCGGGAGAGGAAATTTCTCGCTTTGCCTTTATGATTAAGATTTATACTTTTTGGTTGAATTAACAATACCAAACATATATTCGCCCATTCTTCACAAATATATGTATACTAGCGTGCATAAAATGTGACCCAATAATGTTTTCTCTCCGTAAGGTTTGCACCTTCAGGAAGCCAACCTTTGACTCCAACAAGCCAATATCAGTTTTATATGTGATTGACCCGAAAAACAACCGAGACACTAAAAGGTACCAATGAACGATATTATAATTGAAATGAAGAGGTGGTTCGCGTCTATGAAAGAGTTTCTTGATGAGTGATACAAAGGAAACGCAGAACAAAATCGACATATTCGGCATTCTACAGGAAGGCGTGAAGAATTATTTGTGTGTTGTTAAACTGCGAGATCAACGAATGGAGACGAAGACAGAAAGTTTTTCGTGTTTATTTTTACGTTTTTATTGCATTGTATTACGCCTGAATTCAACAAAGCATTGCCTTAAGGTACTCCGCCCTTCGGCAATTCCGCCATATTTTGGGCGAGTGGAAGCACCCTGCCAATCCAGCGG
Source organism: Deroplatys truncata (assembly GCA_030765065.1). Lineage (NCBI taxonomy): Eukaryota > Metazoa > Arthropoda > Insecta > Mantodea > Mantidae > Deroplatys > Deroplatys truncata. The sequence goes on from CM060980.1 coordinate 102,277,035, forward strand.
CTAGAAATTATGCTTGAGGAACAGAGTAGGGCTACATTTGTCACTAACAACATAATCAGCTGCTGTTCTATTATGCACCACTTTTTATGAACGTCAGTATACACACCACAAAATATGTAGAAAAAGGAATACGATTATTATTATTATTATTATTATTATTATTATTATTATTATTATTATTATTATTATTATATCGATAAAAGCCATAAAGTTAACTTTAAATATAAGAATTAATTTTAGTTTCCAAATTATTCAGTATAACTAACACTCAAGTTTAAAAGAGAAGGAAATATATCGACTAAAAGTATTTATAATAATAAAGTCAATACAGTGAATTTAAAGTATATGAAAATAATCATCGTTGTGCAAATATATTACTGGCGACTTTAAATTACGTTTTTATAATTTTAAAATACTGTAGCGACGCAAATATGAATATTTTGAATGTATAAATAAATATATATGTATATATACAGGGTTATCTAAATTAGTTACCTGAAAGTATGAAGGAATTATTTCGAAACTGTTGACGGAAATTTATTCCGATGTTCATCAAACCTTATGTCATATCATCAGGTTTTAAACATGGGCGGCAGACTTCGATACATGCACTCCCTCGCTCGTCTGGTGGGGAAAATGTGAGGCACTCGCAACATCTGGAGCCTCGTAAGCAGTCGCCATGGAGTCTTAAAGCGGTGCGGAGCGCGCGCAGTGATGTCTGTGGTTTCATGAAACTAAATCGTAAATTACCACACAAAAGACGTTTTCGTACAAAGTATCAAAAAACTCCCCCGCAGGTGAAAACTATCAAAACATGGTATGATCGATTCGTAGAAACAGGTTGTGTGGAACACCGAGAGAAAGGACAGGGACGCCCTCCTGTAGCAGGCCACGTTTTGGAAGCCGTGAGAAGAACTTATGCACGAAGTCCAAAGAAGTCTACAACTAGAGCTGACTATTCCACAACCTAGGTATGGAGAATTTTACAACGACTGCAGTGTAAGGGGTACAAGTTGCAACTGGTTCAGGGATTGAGTGCTAATGACAAGCTTAAACGTTATGAGTTCTGTGCGGACATACTGAACAGGATGGAAGAAGACGATAGTTTTCTTAATAAGATTGTGTTCAGTGACGAGGCAACTTTTCACCTTAGTTGTACAGTTAATCACCACAATGTAAGGATATGGGGCACACAGAAACCGACGGAATGTCTGGAACATACACGTGACTCACCAAAACTGAAAATGTTTTGTGCGCTAAGCTCCGTGAAAGTGTATGGACCATTCTTTTTTTATGAGTAGACTATGACTGACATCACATATCTAGATATGTTAAAAAACTACCTGATGCCACAGCTGCAAGAAGATATGAGAGATAATTTAATTTTTCAACAAGATGGAGCACCTCCTCATTACCACCATGAGGTCACTACGTACTTATCACACACCACTCCCGCTTGGATTGGACGTGGTGGGAACATAGCTTGGCCTCCACGATCTCCCGATTTAACACCGCTGGATTTTATTCTGTGAGGTTACATTAAAGATGAGCTTCGTCAACGAATTAACGTAGCGGTAGCTCGGGTACGGACATGATCACGCGTATCTGGGATGAACTGTCGTACAGGTGGGATATCTGCCGAGTGACAAAAGAGAGTCACATTGAACATTTGTAAACATTGCAAATAAAACTTAATTTTAATGTCAATGTATGTAATGGAAATGGAAATAAACTACGTAAGATAACTATGTATAATTTAGCTTTATTATCAGGTAACTAATTTAGAATATCCCTGTATATAATGTATAAATTTGGAGACCACGATTGTATTGTTACTGCAATCGAAGCTGCATTTGTTCAACATTTTGGTTCAGAAAAACACACAGAAGTATAGTTTAGTTTCGTATTTACGGCGATACAAAGGAATTCATACATTGGTGCATTCTGATTATGTTGAACAACAGAAGTTGTATTGGATAAGCAATAGACGTTTTCAAGCACATCTTAGTTAATCTTCTTTGTCTATAATGTGATTGCAATGGTATATTTGACCTTGTTTGTTGCATGTAAGCGCAATCTATTATTGCTTTTTGTTCTTCTGTTTTAGATTATTTGTTTATAACAGGACATTTGCAGCTATTAACTTTGATTACTTTTCTTAATATTAGCTAAAACTAAAAAGATAATACATAAAAGTGCTAATTTGACTCAAACCTTAAACACAAGTCATAAATCAGTAGCATGGGAACGGTACTTGTTTTCGTTGCTGTGTATATGACGGAGAAGAAACCAGTGAATATGGTACCAATATCCACCGTGCTCAATGACATTTGTTTTGTCAATGGTGAGGTAAACAAACCTTCTACCACCTCCCAAAAGACATGGATAACACGGAACCATCTGATATCAGAATATTCCGATTCAAGAACAAGCAAACACTGAGACCTTATAATTTTTTCAGCTTTCTGAAGAATGGGGGATGATGGCAGTAATTTAACGGCCAATAAAAAAAATTACTTCATCAAGAAAACCTCCGACAGAATTATGTATGGTGCTTTCAGACCTATGTCTATTGAAGTGAATTTTCAACACTGTCACTTTGTGTAGAGCAAATTGCAAAACTGTCTCTGGAGTCCATGAACCACGTATTGAAAACAGATGCTCAGGAAACCATCTAAATAAATTTTATTGTATTACGATTTTCTTGCGAAAAATTTACTTGTAAATGTAATTTTATCGAAAAATTTACTCGTAAATGTATCGATAAAATTAAAACCTCTGCTGATATTTTTAATACCATCTTATAAGAAGATTGTTATAATGGTCAATGTTTATCACCCATGCCATAAAGGTTGCCTGTAATAAATACAATATATGGAATCGAAAGTATTCGTGCGTACTCACATAGTTTTCTCTTAACATAAAGCATTCCAGATCAACGCCGCTTAATTCGTGTCTAATTAGTTGTCAGCGAAAAGGATTAAGTCACATCCCAACGATCAAAATTGCCTTATATAAAGCGAAAATCAAAGTCTCCATTCATCCCGATGTGGCAACATTATAATTAACGTAAAGTGATTTCAACCGAGCGAGGTGGAGCCGTGGTAACGTTGCGACTCACATTTGGGAGGACCCGGATTCGATTCCCTGTGCGAGCCCACTCTGACCCATGGGATTTCTCCGGGATTTTCCCAGCTCGTCAGATGAGTGCTGGAGTGGCTTCTTTCAGTCCCGAATTTCTTGTCTCTCTATTTCGTTCCATTATTTCATTCATCCTTCACACTTTTAGGTCTGGATTAAAAGAGTCGGCAATGTGTTTCGGTACGGCAGGGGAAAAGGATGCTCTCAGAAAGGAATTTTCTGTATCCTTGGTTTTCGGCTGGTTGCCGGGGGTAAACGGACCGCCTCTTCGGAGCGAGGTGTTAGACCCTCTGTCGGGATGTCTCAATCTGGAAACTACAGGGACCCTGTCATTGCTGTACGTTTAGTTCTGGTTCGTATCTCCTCTCACCTCCTTCCTCCTGGGGTCCCCCTTGTGAGGCCATAGGTAGAATATCTGACTGGGGAGGGCCGAGTCTTCTCCGATCATCAGGGGGAAAACCCCTGATTCCGGCTGTTAGTATATCTTAAACAATTTTTTCGCTCTTTGTTGTGAAAATAAACAATTCTGCAACCCAGAACTACAAATGCGGGTTTCAGGTTGATTTAGAGATAACGTAATTATTGCCTTTCATACTGGTAGTAATTATTAAGGCATTTGAAACGCGAAGTCACGCGTCTCTTCAAAACACATCTGTTCATTCTAAAGTTATATGTAAATGTATAACATTTATTTGTCAACCCATATGATTATATCAAAGAAATTTATGAATTTATTATAGATATGGAACTATAACAATCTTCTTCACATTATCCGTGTGTTAATCTAAAAATGTATCCACAAATTTAAATTAAAAAAGCAAAACCGAAGCAAATGTTACCTATTATAAAGTAATTATGTTTGTTTATGAAATAGGTAGTACTCCTCGTAACTGAAGCCATCACAATTAATATTTCATTAGTGTAATTTATATACCAATAATATGATGTGTTGCATTCAATTCTTTCTTTGCATAATGCTTTATTTTCACATCCCTTCTACAAATTATTGTTACAGATGCTTATTTTTATACACCTATACTATATGTTAATCCAGATAAACCTTTACAGAATTGATAGTTTCATTATATATTCCGTTATAATCACAAGGGGATACAAGAGGCTGAGGTGACAGTGGAATCTTTAAAAAGTGGGCCGCCATATGCTCGCATTGAACTTCCATCCCTTTGCATGACATTAATTAAACAACGAGAAATAAAATAATGGTGAATTATCACTTCAAAGCAGATAGTTGGGAAAAGTATTAACACTTATATCAATGGCGCCACAAAAATATATGACATAGGAGAATATTAATTTTTTGTGTACTAAGAATTTATCTATATTTTGTGGTTTACCGATTATACAAATTTAAATAAATGTCGTTCAGTATGGCGCGGATTTCACAGGCTATTTACAGAAAATTTAAAATACTTATTGTATTTTAATACAAATAATTAGAGCTATCGTTTAGAAAATAAATTTGTCCAAAACATTTTCATGGGAAAATTTTATTGATAATCTTCATGTCGCATCTTTGGAAGATACTGAATTTATGGTTAGTTGAAACAGAGCTTCCTGTATATATAGGCTGCCACTATGGACAAACCATACTTGTAATAAAATTTAAATGAGAGAAACAAGGAACATATAAATGGGTAACAAATAACCAAGTTTGATATTTATGCGCCTTTTATTTTTTCAGTTAAGCGTTAATACACACAGAAGGATCTTTTTCTAAAAATACTGTTTTTGGGTTGAGCCTCAAATAGTAATTCGGGTCAAATCTCGATATTAAATTTTGAGTGAAACGCAATAGTTTCTCTATATAGCACCATATGTTGTAGTGAAAGTAAAAGATCTTTTTCCTCGGAGTTTAGCCTATGTAGGCCGTTCAGGCGAAGTCATTTGTGGAGTCCATCTTTTCGTGGTCGGCCAACACCTCTCGTTCCTCTCGGGCTATATAAGAGGGCTCATTTTTGGTATTCCTTCATTGTTTATTCTCATTAAGTGCTCCGTCCACTTTCTTCTATATGTTTTAATTTTATCTCCTAGCTTATAAATATTTAGTTACTCTCTTATTGTTTCATTTCTTATCTTATCCGCTCTTGTACAAAGAGCGCCAAAGAAAATCTCACTGCACCTCGCGCCTACGTCACATTATTTATCGTTGTACATGGCCTTGAGAAGCCATGGCCATTTCATTGGTTGCTTTAGGCCACGGTGCAGGGATGCGCCAGTCCTTCTGTTAAATAGTTGCATCAATAACCACAACAAAGGTTACAAAATGGCGTAGAAAGGAAATATATGTTCACGCTCTTGATCGTATTGGCTAAAAGAGAAAGAGGTAGAGATGGTGCATTCAGTTTGTCATACAGACGTCTTATCGTGATAGGTAGCCCATACCTTATCGGTTGGTACAGGAAATGCCTTTGAAAGGATTAAAAGTTAAAGGGAAAACTTGGTTAGCGCCCAGGTTAGCGAAATGTAGAACGTGTGGAGTGTGAGCAGATTTTGAAATTAAAGCTTGAATGGTATTCATTAAATACATAGCAATACTTTATAACAAAAAATAAACAGAGCTGTATTCTGACAGTGGTATCAATGCTTATTGCTGCACAGAAGCAAACATAATTAAATACTAAATAAATAAAGCAGCATGTTTTCCCTATAATTCAAACTATAATTGGTTAATATACCTTCCACATATTGCCTGAAACTTTGATATTTTATTTTCTACAGCTTTATTTTCTCCATAGTTATATCACATCCCAGATGTTATATAGTATCACATCTACTGAAAATGTGATACCTCCTCTATTATTCTATTTAGTAAACGGCAGTTGATAGATTTGTTTTGTAACAAGTTGTCTTTGCCATATGATTGACTGATTTTATTGATTATTATGACGGATCACCAAGAATTGAGAAAACTGTTAGAACACTTTTCTCGGAGCCCTCTTGGTGCCGGAAATCGGGAACTACTTGTACCACACGAAAAGAATATAGAGCAAAAAGAAATGGAGTGCAACATCGACTGAGGCGTTCGAGATTTCGAGATTGAAAACATGGATATTAAGTCTAATAAAAAGAAAATAATACCTGAAGCGGAATAAGGCTTTAACAGATGTATGTATCTGATGGAATGGAACAAGTCCGAGATGATAGTCGTCATGAATTCTTGCATTCCAGTGGGATGCTAATCAACTGGTAAGGAACGGTAATGTTGTACCCCGTGGTGTGTTAGACAAAGCCTGTGTTTAGCCGTCATTGCGTGAATACCACGATCTGCCTGAATTTGATTGGAATCATGCCGAGAGCATAACTCTCTCAATTATTATATTATACACTTATATTCTTGTTTTTATATTTTGTTCTGTAGAAGGAGGAGGGGAAAACCTCTTCTCTTTTGTTATTTCAGAACTACAAGGAGGAAAGTGGTCGAGCAGTCTTGCTAACACAGTCCTTTGTGTGTTTGTTATGTATCAAGATCGTTAATCGAAACGTTCGTGCTTTATGTACGTGAGTTAGTGTAAAATAAGAAGCAAAGAAACCCTTGTAGCTTTATACAGAATTCTGGTCTCATCTGCTGCTGATATCGGATAAGCAAATTTCGTACAAAGATTCCTTATCTGGTATTCACACCAAAGAAAAGGTTTTTTGAAAGTATTTTAGATTTCCAGACATTACAATACAGGAGGCAGTCCCACTGAGGTATATCACCGGTGTCGGAGGCAATGGATATAAGATCGGAAATTGCATTTTACAGATATTATATATTGATAATCATTCAAGGAAAATCTTCAATCTTGCTTGTGGGTAGCTTTCAGTTATCACACTCATAGTTTTTTTTTTTATTATTATTTGGTTGCTAACCATACAGCCAAACACTGATAGCTAACCCAAACCTGGGTGCCAATAAAGTCTAATAATAAATGAAATGTAAAACTATGTGAGAATTGTCTTAAACTATTTACTAACAAATAACATTTTTAGACTTATACCCCTTCTCCCGACACTGGTGGTATATGCAAGAATACTTTAACAACCTAAAAGCAAAATTTTAGTACACTACACCATAATATAGCGTCAACTTTCTCATGTTTAATGGAAGCTGAAAACTACAACATTTTGGTGACTAAATGAATACACTGTTATTGAATTTGTTTATGTTTTCAGCTACGCTGTGTTTGAAAATGTTCTATCAAGGTTGTATTATTCACGATTATTTTTATAGAAATGTGTACAAATTAAGCATTAAGTACTTTATCTGTATACAACAGAGCGAAACAACATTCAGATGTTTATTGGAAGCACGGAGAAATCAACTCAGAAGGAAAGGAAAGAAAGAAAAAAAAAGAATTCAAAACCTAGCATCCTCCGTAAAATAATCGCAGCTCTATTTGGGGAAATGTAAACATACAGAATGGAACATTTCAAAAACGTTTGTTGAAAAAGCTACTCATGTTTAGAAAGCACGTGCCACAAACAGCAGATTGCTAAAACCGATAGCCTGAAATGTCCCAACAATCAACTAGCTTACTTTCAAAATGTCAGCGGCAACAAGTAACTCCTATTGAGGTAGTATTTTTAACACAAATGATTTCAGTCAAATTATATAATATATAAATTTAATCAAAGCCCGCCTTGAAGCAATATGTGTATGTAATAATTTGTAAAATGTATATAACAGTCATAGCATATGCTTATATTATAGTAAACATGTACAATAATGTTATGTGAATATATTACGTAATTTAACAATGTAGGAGCTGTGAAAATAATAGGTTAAACGTTGCTAACAATGAGGTAACAATGTGGTTACCTTGAGACAATAATGAGTTTGAGAGTTTAACAATACTACTTCTGATTGTTGGAAGCAATAATGTAATTTTAGTGACAGTTTATAAAATAGCCAATCAACAACCAGAAAAACCTTTAGTTGTAGGAGCTGTGAGAATAATAGGTTAAACGTTGCTAACAATAAGGTAACAATGAGGTATCCTTGAGGCAATAATGAGTTTGAGAGTTTAACAATAATATTTCTGATTATTGGAAGCAATAATGTAATTTTAGTGACAGTTTATAAAATAGTTAATCAACAACCAGAAATGAAGGTATTCTATTGGAGTAGGATAGCCAATCAGAAACTGAAATGGAGAAAATTTTACAAATTTAGAGTTCAGTTGCCTGCAGACAGTGATTGTAACCAGACACAAAAAGTGTCCTCAAGAAATATAGTGAAGTGTTATTTAAATTGTGTCAAAGATTAATAAATGTAGTGAATTAAATTATAATCTGTGTAAGCCTATATTCTTTGTCGCATCACAACCCTGCCAAGACATCCATGTCCCTAACAATAATATTGATGCAGCTGAGGCAAACATAAATATTAAATATTTAAAGAAACAGTCAAATTACAAAGTTAATATTTTTAAATTTTTGGACGAAGGCTACCGGGTACCATACGTGCGGTTGCAACTACTTCAAGTTTGGCTCCCCAACAGTTGAACTATAATACAACTCCTTCAATACAACAAAATACCTACTTCAAATTGGCGCCCATACTTGGGGCAAACAACTAAAATACAACCTACTTCACTATAATGTGTCTCTAACAGCCCTATTGCTAAATAATTTATACGAAACAAACCTCTACTCTATTTATGTATTTTTAGAGTTATCATTAGAATATTTAATTACCGTAAATTACTTCCGATATTTGATTGAAATCTTAAAAGAACTCTTCCCAAGGTTATATTTGTGGATTACAAGCAAACTCACAGTATGGTTTACGAATAATTAGATCACGTCCTCAAAAGTCCTGCATGTATGCACTGTATGGACATTCACCAAAATGTGAGTAAGGAATTTGAATAGGAGTTACTTTTTGTTTGAATAATATAACGCATAACGAATGTACCTATGTGGAGATTTAGTGAGCAGAGGTCATCTGAGCGTTATTTATTTTTAATTGCAAAAGTGATATCGTTGTATGATCCCCCTTTTCTAAATCCGTATATCTCTTTGTTTAACATATTTCCCTTGAACTAGTAGTTTATTACTATTGTTGAGAAGAATATGCACTAAAAACCGACAATATGCAGTATATGTTGCCCAAATATACAGTAATAAAAGTCCAAATATGCTCTTTTGTGCAAACAATAGCGATACAACATTACATATTCAACATTTTAATTATAAAGATGAACACGTTTAGAAGCTATTCTTACCTCAATTTTTCTGATTCTAGCGTATTTCTTCTGTCCATAAAAATATAGTTATAAGCGGAAAATGCGCTTTCTACATCACACAAGGTGATGGGATTAAACTTCAAATCAGGCAATAAACTAATGTTAATGCCCATATCATTATCGAGTCTTAGAAGGACTCGCCTAATTTCTCTTAGCTTCCGAAGTCCGTTATTCTTTTTAAAGACACTTGCGTTTTTCTTCTTCTTCACATCACTGCTGCGTTTTCCATTTGCAGTGTCTACACTTTCATGGCAGTGTCTACACTTTCATGGCAGCATCTTCAAACTCTCTGACTCAAGGGCTTTTTGCTTGACCTTTCTTGGCATTCTAATCATCGTGTACCATCTTGAATAAACCACAATAAATGAAAGAGACAAAGAGAAGAAACAGAGACGGCATTCACCTGTTTCACAAACAGCAATATCAGTATTACTACTGTAACGCTACGAGAGCATGAGTTTGATCGAAGTTCCGAAGCCTGAAATGGTAATCTGCTCAACACGTATATAAATATGCTCTAAAGAATATCATCTTATTTTAATATGAAACATATAATAACTAAACTTTATCAAGATGTAGCGTGATTTCAAATATACAGTTCATATAATATTTCTCGACACTATTTATTACGTATGTAATATCTGATCATGAAAATCTCGTTTAATTCCTATGAGAATACAGTTACAGTCTGAATGATGAAGCACGAGCCTCCAGGCGCAGATAAACAGTTTGGTGGAATACAGATGATTCCGGAACATTAGGAATAATAGCGGTGTGGCATGAGCTTTAGCCTCGTAGGTAAACTTTGTGAAGCCTCACAGATGGCAAATTACAAGGGGAGAAAGATTTGAACCTTATCCTTTATGGCAGGCATTCTTTTCCCTCGCTTAAGGGCAGGTTCTAATAAAAAGGTCCGGGAACCTCCTTCTCCCACAGAGACTGCTATTAACTTAATTCTGACTATTTTCTACAAGAATGAATAAAGGTTTTAGTTGGTCTTAATCTTATTATAGGCCGATGTATTGTAACCCTGCGATTTTGTAATGGTCGAAGCGTAGGGCTGTTCTTATTGTGAGAATAACAATAATAAGGAGAATACACAGCACCTGGAGGGAATTAAAACAAATAATTTGACGTCACCTTGTAGAAGAACCATATGGTGTAACTGAGATCCTCAGGAGAAAAGGCCAGTCAAAAATACATTAGCATATCGAAATATCAAAACGCCATGCAAGGTATCCCGGTTCATTCAAGCATTGTCTATCATTATCTCTGTGCTGGTGGCCACGATTGAGTAAGATAAGCCATGTTCTTTTCAGAATAATCTTAGTGTTGACTGTATTGCCATGATACAATAGTGTTTAGGTTGGTTTCTAGAACAAAACCTGCAATCCTTGAAAATATACATCTATAACGCAACAGTCTCCGATTTCATTTGCCTATTGGAATGTATTTCCAAATTACTCGTAATACTCTTAAGGACTGGACTTTGATACGCTCGACATTCAGTGGTGTCGAATTATTGTCTAATGCTTTGAAAGAAATGTTAGAAACCTTTTAAGCACTCCTAAATTTTCAATCTTTGGATTTTTCCCCCCGGTACCATTATTGCAATTGTTGCACTTTGTGCTCGACAAGAACAAAAAGTTATTATTTTGTTTACTTAGGTAAATCTGCAACATGCCATCGACTCTTATATGTAAATGAAAGCCTGGAAAACATAAGGAAGGGGAAAAGGTACTGATTTAGTTGAATCTCACACAGTTGTCTGGCTTGGTAAGTGACTTGCTCTCAGCATTTACATTTAATTATTCTGGTTACCAGAATCGGTAAATCCAGCAGAAATGAACCCTAACTTCAGTTATGATATAACTCAGTGTTTGAAAGTATTTATTTTACCTTCAGTTTCTTTAGTTTGTGACTAAGCCATCACATTCATGTCATATCCTAGGCGTTATATATAACCCATAATGTGTGGAGTACGTTGGGTTTAATGACATTTTCATTAAACATTTTGTTTCATTCAATATGTTAAAATATGTACAGCAGTGATATTAAATAAAATATGGGCAAAGTGTGGATATGCTTTGGAACGAACGCAACTAATACTATGATATCTGAAATGAGGATCAATATGTCAGTATGCCTATACATATATAGATCTTCAAAGTCAGTCACATTCACGCCAGTGTATAGGTATTAAAGAAAATATACAAAGGATTATTACTATTATTAGTACTAATACTATTATAATCATCATTAGGTTTTTGAAAATAATGGATATATGATCTGCAACTTCATTTTAACTGAATAAACAATAATAACACCAATAACTGCCCTACTAGAGTACATAAAGCCGTAATGGTTCCAGAGTCAGCATATAATACAAAACTGTTTATAAATATATGTTATAGGCTGAAAACTAAAAGGAATGGCATAATAATTCGTTTTACAAGCCAATATCTTCAGAGTTTCTTATAATTCAGTGCCACAAAATCAGCATATCGAATATCTCGATTTAGTGGTAACATCCCATGTCTCCTTATACTAACTACAACTTACTCATATAAATGATTTTATTCTATCTAGTTCCTGTTAATCCTATTACATATTTGTCGCAGACGATTTCGCTTGGGTAATACAACAATAATAAATACATTTTATATGATGAGACAAAAGTCATATGTTTAAAAAGTAGGTCAATAGTTGTATGCTAATTGTAACATTGTGTACTCTGCATGAAACCAGAAAATTAAAATTACGACCATTTAACATATTTAACAGATTTGGAAACATTCAGGAGAAGCAATTGCGAATATTACAGAAATGTTTACTTGCATACAAGTTTTGTATATACAATTCATTAATTCTGAATAAGAATTAAGAGAAGTTAAGAGTCTAAAAAATGCAAGATATACATTCTATTTATCATTATAATTCCTACAACTTATGATATTTAAATCAAAATGATTTGAGTGGTTTCTGAGAATACAAAAAATAACCAAAGGTTCTCCATGTCAAAAGCATGTTTGTATGGATGAATTTCTTTAAAATCTAAGGTAATGCATCATAATATCTCCTCCCCACATACCTTTTTTTAGTAAAAAATTATCGCTTTTCTCTGTATCAGAAGAATTTGAGACCTATGCTTTCAGTGAAGTCCTGTTGTCGAACTTTTTTACTTTCCCTGTTACGTATAGTTAAGTAGGGGAAGTATTGTATTCCACCCAATAATTCGATACCGAGATTTCACCGGAAATACATGTTTTGAGACCCCCTGAATCCAAAAAAAGTATTTTTGGAAACATGTCCGTGTGTGTGAAACTCAGAAACAAACAGTCGGATAAACACCAAACTTGTTATTTAGGTTCAGCATCTTCCAGAAATGCGACACGAAGGTCTTCAAGAAAATCCACCCACTCTAGATTACCCTTTACATGGAACATTTTTCGAAATTTAATTTTATCAAAAATGGCTGTAACGATTTTTTTTAAAATATCATATGTTTAAGACATTTTTATGACAAATAAAATGTATATTTCGAATTTTCTGGGAATGTCTCCAAAAGTATTCTTCATTGTGAACGACTTTTGCATAACTGGTAAACCATAAGAGATAGACAAAATTTTACTACACAAAAAATGTAGAACTCGTTAAAACTCGTTTTGTCATACATTTTTTTGTTGGATGAACCATTTTCGAGATATTGCTTGTTATTCCCTTAAATTTTCCAATACTTACACTTTTTCTCAAATTCGTTATTCATTTTTTTGTCCTGGTAATGCAAAGAGAATGGAATACTCCACATAGCAACCAGCTCTTAAAATATTTGACTATCGCTTAGAGCCTACCAATTCCCCTTGCATCTACAAGAAAATTAGCAATAAGATTAACATCTCGATATCTCGATTGACATGAAGCTATGGAGAATAAGCGTTTGTAAAAATAGTTTGTACAAGAGTAGAGAAAGTCATGTGAGTGTAACATATCAGATTTTTACTTTCTCTACTACATATAGTAAGTAGGGGAAGTATTGCATTCCACCCAAAAATTCGATACCGAGATTTCACCGGAAATACATGTTTTGAGACCCCCTGAATCCAAAAAAAGCATTTTTGGAAACATGTCCGTGTGTGTGTCTGTGTGTGTGTCTGTGTGTGTGTCTGTGAACAGCATAACTCAAAAACGAACAGTCGGATAAACACCAAACTTAGTATTTAGATTCAGTATCTTCCAGAGATGCGACACGAAGGTTTTCAAGAAAATCCCCCCACCCCAGACTACCCTTAACATGGAACATTTTTCGAAAATTTTAATTTTCTCAAAAATGTCTCTAACGATTTTGATTAAATATCATATGTTTAAGATAATGTCATGAGAAATGAAATGTATATCTCGAATTTTCTGGGAATGTCTCCAAAAGTATTCTTCATTGTGAACGACTTTTGCATAACTGGTAAACCATAAAAGATAGACAAACTTTTACTACACAAAAAATGTAGATCGCGTTAAAATACACAATTTATGTCATATACATTTTTTTAGTCGAGTGAACCATTTTCGAGATATTGCTTGCTATTTCCTTAAATTTTCCAATACTTATACTTTTTCTCAAATTCGTTATTCAATTTTTTGTCCTGGATATGCAAACAGAATAGAATGCGCCACATAGCAACCAGCGCTTAAAAGATTTGACTATCGCTTATAACCTACCATGTTCCCCTTGCATCTACAAGAAAATTAGCAATATGATTGACATCTCGATATCTCGAGTAACATGAAGCATATGGAGAATAAACGTTTGTAAAAATAGTTTGTACAAGAGTAGAGAAAGTCATGTGAGTGTAACACATCAGATTTTTTTCTTATACATTCATAAATGTATATGAAAGTATATAAGTATTCTTTAGCTAGACCAATTGTCAAATATGCCTTTGCGACTTTCAAAAAAGAAACAAGCAAACAAACTAAAGAACAAAAGCTGTCTCTATTGTGGTATTATACTTACCTAATTATTTTTACTTTCTCTGCTAATGACACTTTGTCTGTTAATATCATGATGTCAAATGATATGATTTTAAAATCATGACCCACAGAAAATTTGATAAAAATTTATATAAAATCATCCTTTCCCATTTTTCGTTAAAAGTCTTTAAACTTTTTAGACTCGTAAGCTATTTATATTTTCGACCTCATACACAAATAAATGCCCATCAGTTAAATGCTCAGCAACCTGGTAAGCTGATATGGAATTTACAAGTTAATCCCGTTTTCCTCGCAAGCATTAATTTATAGAAACTTGTCATCATTGTAAGTGTTTTAGACGATGCATTTTTGTCTAATCTGTTTGAAAATTTCAGTATAAGTTCTTAAAAAGCTAATAACAATACATACGCGTGAAATACCCCCATGGCTATGGTTTACTTTTTAAGTGTATTTAAACTTTTGTGTTTGAGTGCACAGTGAACTTTATAACTATTTCTGTAAAACTGTAACGACTAGATAATAATAATAGTAATAATAATGCATAATTATGAAGAAGGATGGTTTAAAATTTATCCTCATATTTAATACTTAAATTTTCCAAAATTTTCCTTTTCCCTAAAGCTTCCTTTTTTTCCTAAAGCTAATATATCAAAACGTTTAAACAACATCCATGTAAAAATTAAGCACCTCAATCATATAACTGAAATTCGTGGCGGCATCTTTCATAATTAATTTTATTATTTCAAAACGTGTTCTATATAATAAAATGACTCGTATGTTTAATAGAACTCAGTTCGCAACTCTGCCCCATTATTGCGCTAAGTGCGGAGATGCTTCATTGCCTCCCTTCACCTTCTCATTGTTTCTCCCTCCTCGGATATACATGTAAACCATAGAATGAACTATAAAGCTTAATCTGCAGACTATCAAACCCACTCTTCTATGGTATTTTAGACATCCGAAAAACAAAAACTTAGCAGCAACCGGATGTACTAGTCCAATTATATCTGAGTGATTAAATTGATTGATCGCCAGCTTAAACGAATTACTTAGGCTTCTCATTAACCAGAATTGTGTTATAAATTACAGAAATTCATCACGTTAACTTAATGACCGTTAAAAGTTTAAAAGAGATGCGGATGAATCCAAAAGCTTCAACCTTATTTTCGTTAATGCGTTTTGAAAAGTGGATATACATTCGCCTTTGATCTTTTACCTTAAATGGCTTAATAATCTTAAACGAAATATATAGCTTAACACGTGTCGATAATTTCCTTTTAAAGGCATAAAGTGGTTTTTCCCAAAGTTTCTCTGCTTTGCTATCTCCATCAGCCAGTCATTCGCAGGTACACATAGGAGCCTGAGTTAGGTTTTCAAAAAGTTTTGTGAAACAAATATCAAAACCAGATGTTTTTATTTATTTTTGCTAAATTCAATATTTTTTCCTGCTTTCTGGGCGTAAGACTGTGAGGCTGTTCTAAAAAATAAACGGATGTGCCAATAGTTCTTGTTTAACAAGAAAAGTAAATATTAAATTTATTCTTATATCTGTACGTAATGGAAATTTGCATGTGAAAGACTGGTAAAGTGACCAGAGTTTATGATTTCCAAGCAAACTTCTCAGTTTTCGGGTAGTCTATTTCCTTTTTATCTTATTCTAATTTCCCTAATCCCTTCTTTTGCCAACTTCAGTCAACTGACGTCGCAGAGCCTTTTTGATGTTAGAACACAGCAACGGAGCAGTTAGGGAGAGTCATTAATAATAAATAATGCAAAAGGAAGGGAGGTCAGGTTAGTTACTTTGCGTTTTAAGATCACGCATTTAGAAAACACATGTAATCCCTTTGTCTTTTAATGGAATTTCCCCCTCCTCACTTGACTTACTGTTCTCAACAAGTTCTCCTTGCCAGAAGCAAGAGAGACATGACTGATTTTAAAAGCTCCCATTATGACGATACTGGTATATGGGCTACAATACACATATCAAATACAAGTTATATCATAAACTGGTTTATTACCATCGCGTTTGGCAATCTTTGCTTCTTTTGCTACTTTTGTAATCAATGCTGCCTTTATGACAATAGATGAAGAGAGAGTGAAAATATTTCCCTCTACTACAGCAAAAACAACAATTAGGAAAATGTATGTAAAAATTTTAGTCTCCAGAATGTTCCATTCCACGTTTTAATAAAAAGTCAATTTTCGCTAAACTACAAGCTCCTAGAACAGTATCAGCGAACTGAATTCTCTGTGACGTCAGAGAACATTTTCCTCTTGCTCCCAGCACAATCTAACAGAGCTTCCTTTCTCCATAGTAGGGCACCAACACAGAGAACTATGTTTCTGTATTGCTACATCTGCTATGAGCTGTCTGTATATGTCACATCTTCTGTACTTTCACAGTAATCTGCAACGTTTTTTAACCGCACAACTTCCGCCCTGTGTAAAGTGACGTCGCTTTGGAATTGCTAAAGGAATTAAATTATAGATAGAAGATGGCACAGTGGGAATAGTGGAGTTCGTATTTATAACCTAGTGCTTGAACGTTCAAACGACATGTTCATATTGTGGCTTTGTTCAGTTTTTACTGTTATTTTACTTTTCCATTATAACTTAGTTCAGTTACTTAGTTAGTTCACCTCACTTTTCTTTGCGCTTAGTGATGTAATCAAACACACTTGAAGCAGCCTCTTCTTCCTTCCGTTTCACCCAGTGGAGTGTCGAACACAAGACCTCTCTAATCGCTCGCAGTAGCAGCACTCACTGTACTCATAACCTCACTCATAGAAAACACTGGGTGACCAGCATTTACTGTATCAAGAACAACTCACTAATTGACTCACTCACTGACTGACGCTCGCACGCTTGCTCATATAGTCGCAGGAGTTTCAGAGAATTCGCGGGAGGCGAGGGTAGAAATATCCAGGATTATCTCGTTGCGCCGTTTCTTCCTCTCTACTAATCGATGACGGGAACTTGGAAGGACAACAAAGATTAGCTTGGGCGAAGGACACGTTGCCAGCCGTGGCTGTAAAGTATTGGATTTGTCACAACATTTTTAATTTCTCTAGCATCTATTTATAAGTAAAGGAAGTGTTGCAACACAATAAAAAGTTCTATATAGAGATTTTACCGGAAATGCGCGTTTTGAGTTTTCTGAGTAAAATAAAGTATTATTTTTAAAGAGGTCCATCATGTGTGTGTGTGCGCGCGAGTGTGTGTGTGCGTGTGTGCGTGTGTGTGTGTGTGTGTGTGTGTGTGTGAAAATAGCACACTCAAAAACAAATATCCGATATATACCAAACTTGGTACTTAAATTCTGCATTTTCTATGAATGCGACACGATTTCAAAAATTCCTCCGCCTCACACTAGCCTTTGCATGGAATGATGCCCATTGTTTTTTGTTTTCTCAAAAATCTAACGAATTTGATAAGATATTTACATAACTAAAGAATGTATATTTTGAATTTTCTTAAATTAACCTGAGAAGTTCTTTTCATCGTATAGACAAACTAAGACGCTCTGACGATGTCATCCTCTTTTATAAGCTTGGGATTATCTTTAAAACAGGTTAATTTAATAACAATCATTAAAATGTGGTCGCATATATACCTACGTATTTTGCATATGTAAGTACAAATGACCTAACATACATTTGTGCAGTTTGGCCTAAGTTAAACAGCTCTTCTTTCGAAGGGCAATTCTTTGCAATGAAGTGAACAAAGAATACAATAATGTGTTGCTGCATGAAGCTTCATATGCTTATATATCATAATTTAATATACTCGTTTTGTAAATAGTTCACCATTTAGAAACCGTTGCTCCGTTATTTGAATTACCTTTACCAGATTTCTTCTAAGAAGATGGTGTTAAAAGTGGGATACTTTGCTTGCAAAATTGTGTATCTGCAGTGGTGGAATCTTGTTCTTGCAGCGTACAGATGTGCTACAGGTCGCACATGCCGAATTTTCTTAAACTTCATTTACATTATGAGACTTCGTACTTATTATGGAATATAATTATGACCAAGGAATTATATGAAAGATATGGCATAAACGACAACAGAATTATTTAGTTAAATCAGCCTCGAAAAATACAGTGCCACATCTGGGACTCCAATCAGGTTCTTCGATTCCGTGCCGATGCTCTAACTCTGAGCTACCATAGCGAGTTGCCAGTACATTAAGCATTCTCATTTGATTCAGCATGAGGAAAACCTTCAAGCCCATATCAGATAATTGAGATTCACACCTTAGGCGACTTCTAGCGAGTTTATGTTTGATTTATGTTTGCTACTTGTATTAGACTTGTGCAGACAGTAAACTGAAAAGTTGAATTTTTACTTTCTCAACGCTTGCCTACGGTAAGTAGAAGAAGCATTGCGTTCCACCCCAAAATTCGAACGACATTTAACCAGAAGTATACGTTTATAGGTCACCTGATTCCCAAATTGTTACTTTCTCTATCAGGTACTTAGTAGGTAGAGGAAACACTGCACTGAAAAATTCGATGGACATACATGTTTTGATGCCCTTTGAATACAAAAATCCGGGAACACCAAACTTGGTATTTAGATTCAGTATATTCCAAAGACGCGGCAGGACGATTTTCAAGAAAATCCCCTATTGCAAACTAACATTTACATGGAGACGTGTTGTATATTTTTTATTTTCTCAAATATGGCTATAACGATTTTGATCAAATTAGCAAATGTTTTAGATATTTGCTTGACTAGTATATCCTTAATTCTTTGCGAATATTCTGGGAAGTCATCTTTATTCTAAATGACTTTTGTATATTTTTCTATTGATAGGAAATTATAAGGACAAATACTTTTAGAGAAAAGAAAATGTAAAGTTCATTAAAATGTATAATTTATGTATTTTTAGTAGCATTAGCCATTTTCAAAACCTTTCATGCTGTATGTATCAAATCTATGTCATCTGACGAAAGATTTTTGAGAGTTTCCAATTATTATTTTTAATTTATTTATCACGTATCTAGGAGGTAGAGGAAGTATTTCATTTCACCTAAAAATTCGATGTCAAGATTTCACGGATATACTTTCTAAGGCCCAATGAATCCAAAACAACGCTTTTATAAACCAGGTTCATGTTGTATATGTGTGTGAACAGCAGCTAACCTTTATTCTAAAACATGTTCGACACTATTTATTTGCTGAAAAAACGGCGTTAACGATTTTAATTAAAATGTCCTGTATTTGACACATTTACATGCCAAATAAAACGTATATCTTGCATTTTCTGGGAATAGCTTGTGAACTCTTCTTTACCCGGGAGGATTTCTTTATCATTTTGTATAAAGGGTAAACCATAAGAAACTAAAACCCACACCCTAAACCATAAGAGATAGACAACATCTACTAATAAGAAGTGTAGATATCTTTAAAACACAGAATTTATTTCAAAAAACTTTTTGTGGCATCAGTGATTTCCGAGACATTCGTTATTATTGGCCTGAATTTTTAAATAGCTTTGTCATTTTTAATGTATTTTGGCTGTTCAGCTGTTTCAAGGATGTCATGGATAGAGTATAGAATTTCAAGGACAGCTTACAGCGATATGCTTTTAAACATGGTTTATTGTGTACTCCTTGCATCTGCAACGAAATAACGTGTAAACCAATCATTTATGCAAAGCTTTATCTTAATGAATATGAAACAGAGGAATAGGTTTTCGCAAGAATACAATAATTTGTAGAACCTTAACAAAAAAATCTTATGTGTTACACTCACATGACTTTCTCTACTCTTGTACAAACTATTTATACATACGCTTATTCTCCATCTACTTCATGTTAATCGAGATAAACATTTGCAGAGTCTATCTTATTTCTAATTTTCTTATAGATGTAAGGGGAATATATATTTACAAGGGCATTTGGAAATACAGTAGCCTTTAAGCACATACATATCTCTTAATAGCTGGTTGCTAGGTGCAGCACCATTCCCTTTGCCACAGATTAATACTCTTTGCATATCCAAGACAAAAAAATGAATAACGAATTCCCATTTGAGAAAATAAGCATTGAAAAATTTAAGGGAATAACAAGTAATATCTCGAAAATGGTTCACTCAACAAAAAAAATGTATATGACATAAATTGTGTATTTTAATGCGATCTATATTTTTTGTGTAGTAAAATTTTGTCTATCTCTTATGGTTTACCAGTTATGTAAAAGTCGTTCACAGTGAAGAATACTTTTGGAGACATTCCCAGAAAATTCAAGATATACATTTTATTTGTCATAAAAATATCTTAAACGTATGATATTTTAATCAAAATCGTTAGAGCCATTTTTGAGAAAATTAAAATTTTCGTAAAATTTTCCATGTAAAGGGTAATCTGGGGTAGGGGGATTTTCTTGAAAACCTTCGTGTGGCATCTCTGGAAGATACTAAACCTAAATACCGCGTTTGGTGTTTATCCGACTGTTCGTTTCTGAGTTATGCTGTTCACAGATAGACACACAGACACACACGCGAACATGTTTCCAAAAATGCTTTTTACTTTCTCTACTACGTATAGTAAGTAGGGGAAGTATTGCATTCCACCCAAAAATTCGATACCGAGATTTCACCGGAAATACATGTTTTGAGACCTCCTGAATCCAAAAAAAGCATTTTTGGAAACATGTCCGTGTGTGTGTCTGTGTGTGTGTGTCTGTGTGTGTGTGTGTCTGTGTGTGTGTGTGTGTCTGTGTGTGTGTGTGTGTCTGTGAACAGCATAACTCAAAAACGAACAGTCGGATAAGCACCAAACTTGGTATTTAGGTTCAGTATCTTCCAGAGATGCGACACGAAGGTTTTCAAGAAAATTCCCCCACCCCAGACTACCCTTTACATGGAAGATTTTTCGAAAATTTTAATTTTCTCAAAAATGGCTCTAACGATTTTGATGAAAATATCATATGTTTAAGATAATGTCATGAGAAATGAAATGTATATCTCGAATTTTCTGGGAATGTCTCCAAAAGTATTCTTCATTGTGAACGACTTTTGCATAACTGGTAAACCATAAGAGATAGACAAAATTTTACTACACAAAAAATGTAGATCGCGTTAAAATACACAATTTATGTCAGATACATTTCTTTTGTTGAGTGAACCGTTTTAGAGATATTGCTTGTTATTTCCTTAAATTTTACAATACTTATACTTTTTCTCACATTCGTTATTCATTTTTTTTATGTCCTGGACATGCAAAGAGAATGGAATGCGCCACATAGCAACCAGCGTTAAAATATTTGACTATCGCTTAAAAGCTACCATATTTCCCTTGCATCTACAAGAAAATTACCAATAAGATTGACATCTCGATATCTCGATTAACATGAACCATATGGAGAATAAGCGTTTGTAAAATTAGATTGTACAAGAGTAGAGAAAGTCATGTGAGTGTAACACATCAGATTTTTTTGGATTCAGGGGGTCTCAAAACATGTATTTCCGGTGAAATCTCGGTATCGAACTTTTGGGTGGAATACAGTACTTCCCCTACTTACTATACGTAGTAGAGAAAGTAATAAACGATAGTGGGTAGAGGAAAGCATGTAAATGCAACCCATCAGACTTTTTCTTTCCCGTCGCAAGCTATCGATATTATGGCTAATGAGGTTATTCCTTTACGCTTCTGATTTTTGTCTTAAATGTGGTGTACAATAATCAACAACCTATTGATAGTTTGAAATTATTTCAAAACAAAATTTTTGGTGAATAACGTAAAGTGGATGGAAGAGCTACTTTTAATAGATACCTATGAATTTGTAATCAATTAAGTTATAATGACTGTACCGCATCGGATTTTTACATTCTTTACCACGTATATTGGCGTGCATAAAATGTGGTGCAAAATGGAACGGGGCTGTTTATGTAGGCACTGAAAAATCTAGCCCCACCCTTACCAGCGTGACCACCTCTATTTTCGAGCATAATTCTAACCACTGGATTGGCTGGGTACTTTACCCCCCCCTGAAAGTATGACCGAATTACCGAAGGGTAACATAGAACTTAAACCTTATATTTTCATGCTAGTCTACCATTTTCTTAATGCGTTTATTAGCGGCAACAGCTCTAACCTTCGACTCCATGTCACTGATGAAAGCTTTCACGTATATAAATGCCATAACTGTCTTTCAGGTTAATCAGGTAGGCAAATAATTCTTCACCATTTCCTCTAGAAATGCGAATTATTTGTTATTGTCTAGCCTTTGCTTGTGTACAAATCATAGAGAAATTCTTTCTTAGTTGTGGTATCGTAACCATCCCCATTCCATTTAGATTATAAACATCTGAGAACTGATATCGACTGAGTGGGGTCAAAAGTTGGTTACCTGAAGTGGAAACCTTACGGAGGGAAAAACGCTATGGCGATCTAGTGGAATGGGTCACTTTTTATGTAGGACACTGTACGTAGTAGGTTGGGAAGGCATTGCATTCCACCCAAAATTTGTTATCGATATTTCATCAGAAATACAAGTTTTGTGGCTCCTTGAATCCCAAAAGAAGAATTTTTAGGAACAGATCCGTGTGTTTGTGCCAATGAATAGCATAACTCAAAAACGATGTCAGATAAATACCAAACTTGATATTTAAATTCAGTATCTTCCAAAGATGCGACTCAAAGATTTTCAAGAAATGTCGCCAAACTCAAACAACCCTTTACATGGAAATTTTTAGAAAAGTTTTATTCTCTCAAAAATTATTCTAATTATTCTGATTAAATTGCCATATTTTTTATTAGTGATCTCTGTTTTAACAATATTTATATCGGGATTGGGAGCAAATTTTGAATACGATTTAAAAAAAAATATTGCTTTATCGACTCTAAGACAATATTAAAGATATTTACATGACAAATAAAATGCATATCTTGAATATTCTGGGAATAGCTTGTCAAGTCCTCTTCATTCGGAAGAAATTTTGCATCCGGTAAATTGATAGATGCAGGTGTACTACACGAAAAAATGTAGATTTCTTTAAAACATACAATTTATTTCAAATCGATTTTTGTGTCATAAGCCATTTCCCATATATTCGTTATCAATCGTTCGAATTAACAATATTTTATCATTCTTTTAAAGTCCTGTCAATATTCAGTTGTTTCTCTCGACTGCATGGAAAGAATATGGGATTTTAAGGCTAGCATACAGTGTTTTCCTTCCCTTTGCATCTATAACGAAATGTGTAATATAGTTCTTATTGCAAACGTTTATCTGGATTAGAAAAATAAGATTTCGTTAGTATACTTTGTATACCCAATAGTAAACGATACAGGGTAGAGAAAGTCATCTGAATGTAAGGCATTAGACCTTTTAAATTTGATTCAACTTTCTAAGTGTGTACACTTGGATATTACAAAAGAATAATTATGGATCATATGCATGTTTGTTTCTCTTGCTGTTATCTACATGTACATAAGTAAATAAAAAAGACGCCCCTGCACGTGTGCAGAAATCGGGTCAGGTAGTTTCTTCGCATATACCCTTAGCTTTTTCTGAAAAGCAAAGGGCGCTATAAAACCCTGGTACAAGAAGTTTTAATTAATGCCAAACTCAAAGGAAGCGTTGTTGAAATATCGCTAAATTCCTGGCTGGAAGTAGTGTCATCTTACAGCCGGGTTCCTAGCTTACAACACTTCCGTCACCTCCTTTCCCCTTCTCTGCTGTCCCCAAGGATATTTACGTGCATTAATAAGATCGCTGGTATCTGTCTCACTACCTATGGCTTTTCTATTGTACACCTCTTCTATTTCCTAACGTTGCAGCATAAAACAGATCCAAAATCTCGCAGGGAGGAAAAAAAGTCTTAATTTTTATCACATTTTTGGAGCTTTTGAGAAGTTAGTATGAACCTTTCGGCCTATTGTCATGTTTATGAAGGTTATAAATGCTTTCTGTAATGCTGAACAAACTGCGCTATATCCGAATACAGAAGCCGACCTATAACAATTAACTAAATTATATTAAATATTTCATTAACACAGATTCAGAATTAAATGCGAATGCTGCAAGTAAATTTTTACGACGATAGTGTTTTTTCATCCACTTGCCGTTGAATTTCCTGCATTCAGTGCTGGTAAGGCCGGAGCCAACCAATCTGACCGAAGACTTTTTGGGGGTTTTTCTCTCGGTCGCTTTAAGCATTGGGTTGGGTAAGTTGGGTAATTTGATTCGAGAATTTTCCTATCATCCGTTTCATCACTATATTTCATTTCCTTCTTCTTCATTGCCATACCACTGAGGTGATAACCTATCCTGGATATGCTGTGATCCAGAGTTTGCTTGTTTCTTGACAGGGTACTTACCCAAGGCATTGGCTTATAAGCGTGGAAGAGTTTAAAGAATAAAATAATAATAAAAATCCTGAGGGAACGCTTATTCGCTAATATTCATTTATGATTTAATTCATGCAGTACTTAAATATGAGCCGCAAGTTATTTACCTTTTAAGGCAACAACTAGATGTGGATAATCGGTCGCCACTTTGCCACCAAAGTTAATGTCAGTGACCTTGGAACCACCTTGTGCAACAGCTGTTAGTAATTTATTAATTTTGTTTTCGTATAAGTACTATTTCAATTATTCACTATCGCCGAAAAAATCTTATGCAGTGCACATACATTTAGTATACTGGTGAATCTCCGAAGAAGAAACTACTCGACTTCATCTTGTATTTTTAAACACCTTCTTGTTTTCAGTTAAATTAAGTTTTATGTATGGACGCTCTTTAACTACTGTGGTCCTTAACGTCCCATTCTATATTGGGCGCGAAATACCGGTAATTTTGCTCAGAGGACTCTTTATCAGGCTTGAGGTTCTTTTACGTGCCGTAAATCTATGACACGAGACCACCGGCTTTACTTTGCTTCCGAAGGAAACCATACTAAGGATTTTTACGCCCGAAAAAAATCCATGGTCCTCCGCCGGGTTTGAACCCGCGACCTTGGGAACTAGAGGCTAGCACGGTACTATTAGTCCACGGAGGACGACTTGTTCTCTAGTGATGCATTTACCGCACGTGTATCGCAATGTACTATTGTGAAACTGCTACGGCAATGTAGTTTCCTGTTTTATGACAGTATACAGAGTAATTCATGCTTCATGTGGTTATGTGAATGACAATGATGTACCACATTCTTATTCGCAGAATATTCCAGAGAAACGTGCACTTTGGATGTGGAATCACGATAATACAATTTAGGGTCCATCGTAATAGTGGTCCTTATGCCTCTTAGCTCTTGCTCTTTAGGTTTGTCTGTGTTTCACTTTTGAATACGTAAGTTTACAAATGCTCCAGTAGAGACTTACCTGTCGGGCACCACTCTTTGTATTCTCTCTTTGCACTATCCGCTTTAGGAGCACTACCTATTCTGCCTTTTTAGTAAACTTACAGTTTACTCATTACTGTTCTTATCAAGCCTCCATGATTTATATTTTGTAACTATTCTCCCGCCTATACCGTGTACTTTACAATCTGGGCTTCGCTCTCAACCACGTCGCTTAGAAATCTACTATCTCATTCAGGATCGTGACAATACTATTGACTACTATTGTGGGAATGGAGATAGTAGAAATGATATGGGAAAGAAGAATAACAACAGAAGTCGTGTGTGTAAGTGAATTATAAATTATTTATTTTAGTTTTCTGCTTTATATCTGTACAATATCCGATGATGTACAAATAAATTATGTATTTTAAAATGTATTAAATGACACCTGTTGATTTAATACAAGACACAGAATTAGGTAAGAGTAGTTAATATTTAACTTTTAAAATGTTTATAATGTAAAGCTAAGAAAAGATTTTGAAACATTTTAAGTATTTGCTTGTCAACATGTCAAATTTCAAATTAATGAAAAATGTTATTGAATTTTTTATTTTATTAAAAGTAGCCTAAAAGTTGTTTTAAAACCATAACAAGAAGACTAAACGCGATTTCCGAAATACTATTAAAAAGGAATAAAATGGATTTCGAAGGTGAAGTGGAGATTGTGTGTTTATTAAGAAAGTCATGTAGGTCATTCTAAAAGAAAATAAGTTAATTTTAAGATCTTTAAGATCTTCATTTTATTTATTGATTATACAAAAAGGTTTGATAAAGTAATCCGCAGTAAATTGTGGGAGATAATGAGAAACAAGAGATGCCTAGAACATCTAATATTAGTCATAAAACATATGCATAAAAACAAAAGTGATTACAGATTCAAGTAAGAACAAACAAATTGATATCGGAAGTAATTAATCTAGGAGTAAGATAGGATATCTCGTTGTCGCCCGCATTATTCCATATTCTCCGAAGTGATGAAACACAACTAGTTTCAAATATAGTTTTGTTTACGGACGATCAATGCGTAATTACAAAGTCAGATCAATTACATTCGATGGCAGTGAATAACATTATGAGAGGGTATGATTTGCATATATTTCCAATAAAAAGATGGCTTTCCAGAGTAAGCATCAAATGAGATATAAAATAACAATTGATAACATAAATACAAGTAGAACATTTTAAATGTTTAGATGTGATGTGGGAATTTATTCTGATCATCTAAATCACAAAATTAATACATTTCAATAGATGTGTAGGACAATAGTAAGATCATTAAAAATAAAGTTCTAAAACACACTATGATGAAGTTTATAAAGTTTTGGTGGTACCCACATTGTTCAGAAAATTGGGCAATCACCATGTCAAATGTACGAAAAATAGAAACAGCGGAAATGAAAGTTCTGGATATACCCATAAGACCATATACAAAATGAAACAATAGATAAGTACTAAACATTATTAACTTAAACCAAAACGTAAGTCAAAAGAAAATAGATGGAATGAATACATTTTAAGGATGAAGCCAACAAGAATAACACACCAAACACCACAATATACCCCGAAAGGATTTCGGGATATTAGGTTTTTCTCGACGTAAATGGCAAGATGACCCCTGAGACAGAACGGGACTAGACGCCTTACTCACAGATGATGATAATGATACACTACGTGATCAAAAGTATCCGGACACCTTGCTGAAAATGACGTACAAGTTGTGGCGCCCTCCATCGGTAATGCTGGAAGTTAATATGGTGTTGACCCACCATTAGCCTTGATGATAGCGTTCACTCTCGCAGGCATACTTTCAATCAGGTGCTGGAAGGTTTCTTGGGGAATGGCAGTCCATTCTTCACGGAGTGCGGAACTGAGGAGAGGTATCGATGTAGGTCGGTAAGGCCTGGCACGAAGTCGGTGTTCCAAAACATCCCAAAGGTGTTCTATAGGATTAAAGTCAGGACTCTGTGCAGGCCAGTCCATTACAGGGATGTTATTGTCGTGTAATCACTCCGCCACAGCCCGTGCAGTATGAACAGGTGCTGGATCGTGTTGAAAGATGCAATCGCCATTCCCGAATTGCTTTCAACAGTGGGAAGCAAGAAGGTGCTTAAAAGATCAATGTAGGTCTGCGCTGTGATCGTGTCACGCAAAACAATAAGGAGTGCAAGCCCTCTCCAGGAAAAACACGACCACACCATAACACCACCACCTCCGAATTTCACTGTTGGCACTACACACGCTGGCAGATGATGTTCACCATTCGCCATACCCACACCTACCATCGGATCGCCACATTGTGTACCGTGATTCGTCACTCCACACAACGTTTTGCCACTGTTTAATCGTGTGATGTTGACGCTCCTTGCACCAAGCGAGGCGTCGTTTGGCAATTTCCTGCGTGATGTGTGGCTTATGAGCAGCCGCTCGACCATGGAATCCAAGGTTTCTCACCTCACGCCTAACTGACGTAGTACTTGGAGTGGATCCTGGTGCAGTTTGGAATTCCTGTGTGATGGTCTGGATAGATGTCTGCCTATTACTCTTTACGACCCTCTAAAAATGTCGGCGGTCTCTGTCAGTCAACAGACGAGGTCGGCCTGTACGCTTCTGTGCTGTACATGTCCCTTCACGTTTCCACTTCACTATCACATCAGAAACAGTGGACCTAGGGATTTTTAGGAGTGTGGAAATCTCGCGTACAGACTTCTGACACAAGTGACATCTAATCACCTGACCACGTTCGAAGTCCGTGAGTTCCACGGAGCGTCCCATTCTGCTGTTTCACGATGTCTAATGACTACCGAGGTCGCGGATAATGAGTACAAGGCAGTAGGTGGCAGCATAATGCACCTAAGATGAAAACGTATGTTTGTGTGGGTGTCCGGATACTTTTGATCACATAGTGTATGTCTGCCTTGACGTGCTTTTTTAAATTAAATACATTTCCTAACTTTGTCCCCTTCACTTGGCTATAAGATCTTTGCTGGTAGCACCTCCGATTACAATTTGATATTAGTATGACGTTTACTTCTTTGGTTTACAAACTCTCAGCCGTAACATCTACGTTATCAGTACGTTCCTAAACGCACGTGATCGTTTTCTAAGGAAGAAAACTGGAACTTTTACTGCAACTCGTAACTTGTCGGCTAAATAGTGAGCAGTATCATGGCTATCACTTCCCTCAACTCAATTGACTTAGATCATGTTCGGCCCCCATCTACTTCTTAACCGATTTGTTCCGATCCTCTTTTTGTAGTAGTGTCATGATAGCTAGCGTACCTATTTTACGTGGGGTTGTGCAGATAGGATATAGGATGAGCTTTTATAATTGTCAGTGAGGGGGAATCAAAAAGTAGCAACACTGTAAGTGTAGCTACCACATAGGACACAGTGCTCCTACCGTATTCATCCTGTATCCTTGCCGTCTTCTGGGGTGATCACTTCCACACAAAACCCTCTGCTATCTTCCTACTTGACATCGATCTCTGCATACACTTCGCTGTCTCGAATTCAGTAACCACATTCTTTTAACCTGTGAGAGACTGTCAAAGGCGACCAAGCGGCGCCTACTGATCATTTCCACATAGCCAATACACTATTCAGCTTATCTCTAATATGTTTTCCACCCGACACCTCTGAGGTGCGGCGGACAACAAAGAATTCTCAACCAGCGAACATGGTCCGATTGTTGGAGCTCTTTCGGACCCAGTGCGACACTACTCTAAGAAATTAATTAAATCTGTTTTAAATTTATTCACATACGTCACTTAAAACAATAAATTCTTTACATACAAATTTAATTACGTTCTTGTAAGTCAAATTTCAGCCTAAATGGATAGAAAGTGTGGTGAAACTAAATGTTTCATTACATAAAAAAAACTGAAAGCGGACATTTTGGGAAAATGGAGGGGTAGTAACTCTGAACACTCCATTAAATACCTAAATTAATGGTGATCTCACAAGGGCAAATACTTTATGATTGAATATTAGAAAATATTACAAAAGCCTATAGCGCGATCTAGGACAAATATTTTAATCCATCTTCATTGCACCCTTACCTTAATCCGCACAGAGCACTGGAGCTCTGTGTATTTCCCACACAAGTAGGAGAAATTAGCAATATCATGAGGTACACATTTGCTTCCTCAGTAATTCCCCACATAATGCTTGGAGTAATCAAATGGTATATTCATCCATTATTTTTACAAACAGAATCTTAAATAAATCATTAGCGTCCTGTTGGTATAGTAGACGGTGTGGTTTTTGCTTCCAATATTTTCTAAGAAATAAATTACCTATAACAATGTATGACAACACTGTGACTAAATACTTAAATGCCGTGTCTAAAATGTACACCGAGGCGGTTGCCTGATCATATTCCCTGACAAAGCTAGGTGTGTCAAGGCCATTTAAAAAGTGCAAGTAAATGAGTTCAATCTCACATGATTCTCAATAAATGTTTTCGTGTTTCCACTACACATAATTTTCTCCACGCTTAATTATGGAGTTTTGAAAAAAACAGCCACAAATACCTGAAAAATTGTATTTATTATTCTTAAACATATTATAAAGTTGCAAGTTAAAACGTAGAGTTTATGTTTATATAATCAATTAAATAAATTATATTTCATCTTCCTCTTCCTCCTCCTCCTCACCTTCCAATCATCATAATAATCACTTACGATGAGAAAACCTTGAAAACATCTTCCAAAACTTTTCATGGATCGAACTGTTCTTTATTTCTAAACTTAGAGTTTGATTCCTGTTTGTGGCGAGGGGAAGTTTCTTTAATACTAATATTCCGCACCCTGTACACATGCTTCTTCTTCTTCCTTAACATGGGTTAGGCCTTTAAGACCTGTTCCGAGTCTAATCGAATTGCTCTCTCTACCTCATACGGGGTTGTCCAATATCTCTTCGTCCAAATGGTTTATAAAATAGTGCTTGCCATGGTAGTCTCGAAGGTTCCATCCTTAGAAGTGATCTTTCCACTTATTCTGATACCTTTTAATTTCTTTCACTATGTTTTCTTTACGTAATTTTTCTCTTATATCTACATTCCGGAGTCGATCCTTTCTACTTACACCCAAAACGGACCTTAAAGGTCTCATCCGGGACGCTCTCAATCTTGATTTTTCCTTGTGCTTTGTCACCCATGTCTTACACGCGTATTTCATGCGAACTTAAATGTTCTTCTGTATAGTCTTAATTTAATGTTTTTCATCATATTTCTACCAAAGTGTCATTTAATACATCCATTGATTTTATTATATATTTTAATGTTTTCTTCTATCTCTGCCTTTCTATCGATTACTGATATTTCTAATCCCAAATATTTGAAGGTGGACACTTGTTCAATTATTTTTCCTCCGACTAAAATATTAATCCGGACTTGTTCTTTGCTTATTGCGGCCATTACCTCTTGTACAGGTGCTAGGAGTGTAATAAATATCAGATATTCTACATATCTATTTAGTCACAGAGTTGTCAAACTTTGCTGCAGGTAAATATTGGAAGTAAAAGACATATCAGATGAGCATTTCAATGCCATAGCCGGAATTTGAACCATAGATCTTCGGCTTACTGTGCAGCTGCTTTAACCAACTAGCCTTTTGGCAACATGTCAGCATGACATTAAATTTCACAATTGACTCATCTTTTTTCGGTAAACCAAAGGTATTCTCAAATTGGTTTTGAAAAATGATCCCAATGGCGACTTAAAATACTCTATGTACTTTAAGTCCCTGGCTTCATAGTTAACCACAGAGCTACCATTACAGCATGCCGATACGACATTAAACTCCTCAACTGACTTGCATTTTTTCCCATTAAATCACAAGGTGTTCTCAAATTCGTTTTGACATGGTATTTTAAGATAAGTCGACAGTGGGTTGTGTTATCTCAAATCGAATTTGAGCGCCTTATGGTTTACCGGGTAAAATGCGAATCAGCTACAAAATTTAATGTCGTAGCAGCATGCTGCTATGGTAGCTCAATTGATTAGAGCAGCGACATGGTAAGCTTAATATCCGTGGTTCAGATTCCGGCTATGATATTGAATTCTTAAGTCTGATTCTGCCTTTCCAACTTTCGTCTACACACGGTATGTGTGAAAGAACAATTAATATTAAAACAAATTCGTGTACTTTATCAACAGGACAAGGAAAGTTCATTTAAGATTGTATTATTAAAATAATGGATCAATATAACCTATGATTACTAAACCCATTGTATATGATTAACAATGATGTGGAATATATTTAAAAATAAATTTTAGAAACCCTCAAATTTAAAAGTTGGTATCCTATAAAATAATTTTGTTATTCTGAGCTAAGGCATTCATTTCTGCCACTGTTTAATAAATAATGAATTAACAATAGGTGTTGGTACGCTAGAGGCCAATATTCCAAAACGATTTTGTTGTGAAAATGGATGCGAATACTAATAAACGTATATATAAGATTCTAAAGACGTTTCAAAGATGCAATGTAAAGCAAAAAACTTTAATTAAACGGAGATCGTGTTGATATTAAGTCGTTGTCAGAAAAGCTTTGAAAAAACTTTATTGAAGTCGCCTCATCGATCGAGTGCCAGCATGCTAGTTTTTCATTTTAAAACTTCTAGATTGATTGTGGCGTGGGGCTTTTCTTTAATAAAAATGATTCCCTACCCTCCGCAGAGTCTTGAACTGTGAATATGACCGCGAATGAAGTAAGTTTCAAAGCAAAAGCAACATAAAGATTATTTCAAATTCCAAAATTCAAAGTTAATAACAAGAGTAGGGTTGCCATATTCAAATTGATAATAAAGCTATGACGCAATAACTAGGGAACGGAGGAACACTTTGACCTAACGTGAAATTTTGTGCTTACTACCCCTAGTAGGAACCTATGAGATGAAGGAAGCGCAGGAGGCTATAGGCCGCAACGAGGCCATCGTTGTACTACAGCCTGGATGCTCGATTCGTGACATCACAGAGCTGGTCATTCGCGAGGGCTTTAACAGTGAATGAACTAGGTCATATTTTGCTTTAAATCACTTTAAATCCAGTCAAAATTGTGTTCTTAACCGCATGACACTCTAGTTAACTACAATCAACAAGTTTAACACGAGAGCTTAAATCGTATCAATACAAAAATGATAATTAATCTACAAAAGGGAGATTACTTCGTGAAACGAATAAAATATCTATTTTCTATTCCATATAACTGTGAAGCGGAAGTAATAAAGCCACATTTAGTGCTGCTCCTTATCTTTAATCATCTTTTATGTAAATATTGAACAGTGCTTAAATAATAATAATAATAATAATAATAATAATAACAATGGGATTCAGATGGTCACAATTGCTCAAAATAAAATAACATTACAACCACTTCGAAGTTATTGGAAACAGAAAGCAGATGTAGTTTTTAATGAAAACACAAGAATAAAAGAAAATTACCTTAAATATTGAGGGTTTGTAGTTTTCTTTTCTTTCTTGAAGTTGATGCCACTGTTTGCTGCTTAATTTTGCAGTAATTATTCAAGAAGATATTGGCTAATATTTTTGTAATCCTCCTCACCAGTACATTAACCGTATTTCCATAGTCACAGGCAAAACTGATACCATTTTTTTACAAAGTTCACCACTTAAATGCTGTATTACAGTGCTTTGGTTTTTTGTTTTCAGATATTCACTTTCATATGAACCTGACATTAAGCACGGAAAAATTTTGAAAGTGTTCAGCGTTACATCGAAAATTAAATGTGTAGGCCATTTCAGCTCACCCCTGTCTATTATTCTTAAACAGTCATTTATTTCAGTCAATCCGCTGTCAAAATCAAATGGACGATCACTAAAAAGGACATTTTACATGTTTTTTTTTCATTTTGGAATACTGCTGTTTGCAGCGCAGCCAGCAATATATATCATAGCCATCTTGTTTGTCTCAATAATGTCTACGCCTTCACATTCAACAATAATGTTCCCAAAATTGTGTTTCAAATTCTCAAGAAGGCCTATATTATCATGATACTCCTCAGCCTTATTTTTGCTAGGTATTTTAAGATCTCTAATTCTGAACACGCCGCTTTGCAGATTTTATTTTCAAAAGACTCAAAAGTTTCAATTTCTTTTCTGACCTCACAACACAAAGTAAAGCTTTGGTTGTATGGCACAGAGCTGTTTGAGTTTCTGCTGTTAATTTGCCCCACCTTTTATTATGAACTCCACAGTATTCAGCCCTTCCCAATCTGGCAACCACTCGATGAAATTTCCTAAAAATCTTATGCATTCACAATCGTTATTCCTTATAGGGTCGCACAGATCATTGCACAAAAGCTTTCCTTTTAAGGGATGCTTTACGTTCACACATTTCCAACAGGCTGAAACGACTTCTAAGAAAAGTACAGTTACTTTAATATCTGTGTTCTTTAGTAGATTTAGAGCGCAATAGTTTTTTCATCAAACAATTTCAAAGCATGTCACATTTTGTCTCTCGAGTGATGTTGGATACGAAACTTGACTGGAAAGAGAGGGGGCAATTTTCGTGACATTTCCTTTCTCACTTAAGTATAGCTTTTTCAAAAATCCAAGTCTTGCTTTTAGTGATGGCGATGGAAGTGGAGCCTGCAGCAGCGTTGAAGTTGGGACGGCGGTAGTGGAAACTGCAGCGGCGTTAAAGTGTGGGCGGCGGTATTGGATCCTGCAGCAGCGTTGAAGTTGGGGCCGGCGGTAGTGGAAACTGCAACGGCGTTAAAGTGTGGGCGGTGGTAGTGGATCCTGCAGCAGCGTTGAAGTTGGGACGGCGGTAGTGGAAACTGCAGCGGCGTTAAAGTGTGGGCGGCGGTAGTGGATCCTGCAGCAGCGTTGAAGTTGGGGCCGGCGGTAGTGGAAACTGCAGCGGCGTTAAAGTGTGGGTGGTGGTAGTGGATCCTATAGCAGCGTTGAAGTTGGGGGCGGTGGTAGTAGATTCTGCAGCAGCGTTGAAGTTGGGGGCGGCGGTAGTGGATCCTGCAGCAGCGTTGAAATTGGAGCGGTGGTAGTGGATCATATAGCAGCGTTGACGTTGGGGCGGTGGTAGTGGATCATATAGCAGCGTTGAAGTTGGGGGCGGCGATAGTGGATCATATAGCAGCGTTGAAGTTGGGGGCGGCGGTAGTGGAGCCTGCAGCAGCGTTGAAGTTGGAGCGGCGGTAGTGGATCATATAGCAGCGTTGAAGTTGGGGGCGGCGGTAGTGGATCCTGCAGCAGCGTTGAAGTTGGAGCGGCGGTAGTGGATCATATAGCAGCGTTGACGTTGGGGTGGTGGTAGTGGATCATATAGCAGCGTTTAAGTTGGAGCGGCGGTAGTGGATCATATAGTAGCGTGGAAGTTGGGGGCGGCGGTAGTGGATCATATAGCAGCGTTGAAGTTGGGGAGGTGGTAGTGGATCCTGCAGCAGCGTTGAAGTTGGAGCGGCGGTAGTGGATCATATAGCAGCGTTGAAGTTGGGGAGGCGGTAGTGGATCCTGCAGCAGCGTTGAAGTTGGAGCGGCGGTAGTGGACCATATAGCAGCGTTGAAATTGGGGAGGTGGTAGTGGATCCTGCAGCAGCGTTGAAGTTGGAGCGGCGGTAGTGGATCATATAGCAGCGTTGAAGTTGGGGAGGTGGTAGTGGATCCTGCAGCAGCGTTGAAGTTGGAGCGGCGGTAGTGGATCATATAGCAGCGTTGAAGTTGGGGAGGCGGTAGTGGATCCTGCAGCAACGTTGAAGTTGGAGCGGCGGTAGTGGATCATATAGCAGCGTTGAAGTCGAGGAGGCGGTAGTGGATCATATAGCAGCGTTGAAGTTGGGGAGGTGGTAGTGGATCCTGCAGCAGCGTTGAAGTTGGAGCGGCGGTAGTGGATCATATAGCAGCGTTGAAGTTGGGGAGGTGGTAGTGGATCATATAGCAGCGTTGAAGTTGGGGAGGTGGTAGTGGATCATATAGCAGCGTTGAAGTTGGGGAGGCGGTAGTGGATCATATAGCAGCGTTGAAGTTGGAGCGGCGGTAGTGGATCATATAGCAGCGTTGAAGTTGGGGTGGTGGTAGTGGATCATATAGCAGCGTTGAAGTTGGAGCGGCGGTAGTGGATCATATAGCAGCGTTGAAGTTGGGGAGGCGGTAGTGGATCATATAGTAGCGTTGAAGTTGGGGAGGTGGTAGTGGATCCTGCAGCAGCGTTGAAGTTGGAGCGGCGGTAGTGGATCATATAGCAGCGTTGAAGTTGGGGAGGCGGTAGTGGATCCTGCAGCAGCGTTGAAGTTGGAGCGGCGGTAGTGGATCATATAGCAGCGTTGAAGTTGGGGAGGTGATAGTGGATCGTGCAGCAGCGTTGAAGTTGTGGACAGTGACAAAAGTCGTGGTAGTGGTGGTGGTGGTGGTGGTGGTGGTGGTGTTGATGGTAGCGGCGGCGGCGTCGGTATAAGAAATGCCTGTTCAGTGTCCTTTTGACTCAGCCAGTTATTTCTTACCCATTTTAACAGATGAACAGTGTCAAATAATATGCAAATATCTTCATCAGCTTTATGGGAATTTTTGAAATTAGTTAATAAGGAACCGTTGCGTATTTTTTCAAAATCTTCCTATTTACGCTATTGTTGTCAACAATCACAGTTAGTTTTCTATATCCTAGTCAGTGGGAGTTACCATTATTGAAACTGTATGTTCGTATAATTTTTCAGTAGTTAATTTTTCACCGGGAACAAACCTACACATCCTTGGTCTTGGATAATAATGAAGTCATAGCTTGATGAAGGGTTGAACTGTGCCAGCAGGTTTCAATGTTTCAGAAAATCCAGAAACCACCTTTGCAGGAAATAGTGGACTTAACGTATATTTCGTCAAAAAGCAGGTTAACAGCATTTTCGTGATTTTTCAAGGACACCTATTTTCTCTGTCAAATATTTTGTATGAACTGATCTAATAGAAGAAACTCCTGCACCAAAGTTTGAGTTAGTTATTGCAGATAGTCAGGTTGTGGTATGGAAAGAACACTGAAATTCTTAATTTGTCTATAAGAAGCTGGATTGGAAAAATATATAGAAGAAGCGCAAAATAATGTATATGGGTGTACCTGGAGGTATCATTCAATATTAATTTTACTTCCTCCTCTAAACATTTGGTCTTTTTATGTATTAAAGATTCTTTCATCCCAACATTCTTTTAGAAGCTCAAAAGCACGTTTTATTTTATCAGCTACTGATGTGGTCTGAATTAAATATGAATTTAAGTGACTTAAAAGTATATCAAACTTACTCCACTTGTCAAGTATCATTCCTTTCATAGTAACCATTTACATTTATGGATAGAAATGAAGACATTGTTATAAGAGAAGTGAATCATTAAATGATTTTAAGAGAAACTACAATTTATGAAACATTTGAAGAGTTATTTACTTTCAGAAATGTCACGTCATTGTTGTTTAAAAGGATCGTGAACCTATCAACTTGTGTTTTTTGAAGCCTGTTTTTTTTTTAACGTTTCAAAATCTGAAATCACATCACAGCACTTATGAAGCATTTCCTCGTCTCTTAATGCAAATCTCTCTATTATGTTTACGGATTTTTGCTTTTTGGGGGTGGTTCAGATGACAGATATGATGATTGTTTGGGACATTTTGTGGGCAATGCATCATTACTAAGCTAAGCTTATACTTCCATCATCTCTAGTTGCACGATCTTCCCGTTCAATATACTGTTTAGAAAAAAATGGTTTATGCACACCACACTATTAGCACCTGGTTCAAAATTGACCCTATTAATAGCACATATCCATTTTAGCCTCCGATGAGTTTCTTTGGGAAACGAATAAGTAGTCGAATATTCATCGGCGTAGTAATTTGATTTTCAGCCTAGCACACCACCAACGTGGCATTTTACTGTCAAATTATGTGTTATTTAATACATGACATTGCACTAATTAAACATACATTCATCAGCGCACGGCACATTCGTTAACACGGCCAGTGAGCTACTGATTGACCGTTGGGTTCGGATGTTTTGATCTGTTACGTTATCTGAGCTGCTGGTTTCCAGTTAAATGACCAATTGCGTGACGTCATGCGATTGTTTATATGCTGACATCCAGGCCTATAGTATAACTATGGTCTCGGGTGCAGGCAGAGATGCGCAGATGTCGTTAACGATTTCAGACTTGATGACCAGTTACACCGACGGGATTCTCTCTGGTGGAACCAGGAAGAACTCGGCCCACCTGAGGCGGCTCAGAGAAGGCTCCCACCTGGCAGGACTGAGAAGAGTTTTCCAACGAGCAAGTATCTGCGTCATCTCACCGATACCAACCGACACTGCAGAGTCCATAAGCGTACCTGAAATAGGAAAGGGGAAGCGAATTGATAGGAAATGAGGGAAAGGAAATTCATAGTAGAAGAGAAACCACCCCTGATATCGCATTGCCAACCAAGGAAAACCTCGAAAAACAAATGGTCAGAATGGCCGGGTCCAAGAATCGAACCCAGGCCCTCCCGAATGCGAGCCTAGCACGCTGCCGCGGAGCCATATCGCTCCATCGCTTCATCAGAAGGAACTAACTTAACAGTACTGTATGCAGCACTCTATAAAATAAACTAGGTGACAAAAGATGACGGAGTTCCATGAGGGATTACATACGAGGGCGGATCGAAAAGTAACGCACAATGAATTTTTTACAAAAAAAGTTTAATAGTTAAAACACAAAAAATCACAAATGAACTTACATCTTTTACCTACTTTTCGATATAGTCACCAAGTTCCTCAACATATTTCTCCCATTGTAATACCAGTTTCAATATGACCTGTTCGTAGAAGTCCGTTTCCCTGGAGTATAGCCATCTGCGGACTGTTGATTTCAAGCGTTAGCCGGCCAGGAATTTCTTCATGGGACCAAACCGATGAAAGTCCGAGGGTGAAAGGTTCGGACTGTATGGTGGATGCTGGAGCACCTCCCAACCAAATTTGGTGATTTTCTGACGAACAGCAGCAACAATACGGGGGCGAGCATTGTCATGAAGAATTTTGACATCGTCAGCATTCATGTTGTGGCGTTTGTCACGAAGGGTACGACGGAACTTCAAAGTTTTCATGCAGGCTGCAGCATTCACAGTGGTCCCTCTTCAGCAAAGTCCACCAATACAACACCATGTGTGTACCAGAACACCGTCACAGGCACTTTCCTAGCAGATTGAATCACTGGTGAACCAGCATGTTTCCACTCCATACTTGCCTGCTTGATTTTGGGCGTGTAGTAGTATGCCCACGACTCATCACCAGTGACGATTCCTTTCAGAAAGTCATGCCCTTCTGTGGTATACCACTTTAAGTGATCCAAGCTCGTCATCATTCGCTGGCCCTTATGGTTGTCTGTCATGTTTTTAGGCACCCAGCGAGCACTAACTTTACAAAATTTCAACGTATCATGAACAATATCGTACACTGCACCATAGGAAATGTTGAACTGTTGCGATAAGATTCTCAGTTGCACACGCTGGTTGTCGCCTCAATGTCTCTGACATTCTGCGGGATTGCAGCTGTTAACGGCCTCCCGGATCGTGCGTGGCGAATCACTAAGGTTCACATGGCCCTTTAGGAAGAATGCACACCACCTGGAGACTTTTCTACGGTCCATACAATCATCCCCATACACGCCACGCATGTCTCTGTGAATGTCACTCGGTTTATGCCCTTTGGCCCACAAATATCGAACCACACCTCTCTGCTCTTCACACGTGGACGACAGTAACATGAGCACCATCCTTGTTGCGCAGTTCACGCTTTTCTCGCTAGAGCTGCACACTAAACAAAAAATACCCTGTATAGTGAAAACTTCAAACTATATCTATGTGAAATTGCAACATTCCAGCTGCAATACAAGGCAGAAAAAGGATTATTGCGCGTTATTTTCGATCCGCCCTCGTATTATTTACTTACCGAGCTCCTCTGAACAACATCCGATGTATGTGAGGCTATATGTCTATGAACAGCAAAGTCGGTTAAATATCAGACTTTGTATTTAAATTCAATATCTTCCAGGGATACGACGCGAAGATTTAAGAAAAAACGCTCCAAACTAACCTTGTTATGGAAAATGTTGTTTTTCTCAAAAATTGTTCTAACATTTGTTATTAAAATACCATATGTTTAAGATATTTTAATGACAAACTAAAATTATAATTGACATTTCTGGGAATAGCACCTGAAGTCATTTTATTCCGAATGACTTTTGCATAATTGGTAAACCGTAAGGGATAGACAAAATCTTACTGCTATACAAGAAATCTAGATCTCGTTGAAGCACACGATTTATGTGTTTTTATTTACATATGTTTCATTTATATTGTCGTAGCCTCTTCTTATATTTACTCAAAAATGATGGGGCAACTCGCTTGCAAAGAATGTACCGGGAAATTAATCAAACTTCTTACACGGCGAGGCTACGACGAGGGACGCAGCTAAAGAAAGTACAGAAAATGTTACTAATCCGAAACGTTACATGGCTTAAAGGAAGGAAAGGACTCTACACTAACATAATTAAAACTTCCAGAGAATGGATGGCTGATGAATTTATTATATAAAGATAGATAACGTAGTGCTTACACTCTTAGCCCACATATCCGCCGGCGAGGCCGCATGGCAGTTGCACATCCTTACAGCTCGAAGGTCACTCCCTGACTCGCTTTCTCAAGCCACGCTATCCTCAAGCGTCAGAGACGCTAAACAACTCATCCCCTCCTAAAGATTCTTAACTCTCCCTACCCCAAGTTCCAACTGCCATCTCAAATCCCGGTGACCAGAGAGACGTATGTCCTATAATCTCTGCAAACGTCACATCTCCCCCTGGCCACCGAGATCGACGCCCTCGTCGACACAAGGCAAATAATCACAGAAAAGACAATAAAAAGAACAAAAAAATGACATACAAAACAAACATGTGTGTTGAACACCCAAAGAAAAAAAAGAACAATATAAATTGATTTCTTGTGGTCATTTATGAGTCTCGAGTCTTTTCGGATAATGTGTTAATTGAGCACTTATGCTCGAGCACCCCGCACACGCACACACACCACGCTGCCTCTGTCACACGCACACTACACTGCACCTGAGAGTGAAGGTCCGATGGAACTGTTTGTGGGTAAGTTTGTAGTATACCCACAACGACGAATGATGCTGGCTGTTATGTTGTTAATTCTGCAGGTCGTTGGTGATGACAACGGGGTGGGCAGTCGCTGGCTTGGACTGCCCCCCAAAATAGTGGCTCCTTATGCCACAGCAGTGTAGTGGCTGCCCGACAGCTCTCCTGTGGTGACTCTGGAACATCTGGTGTGACAATTGGGGTGCTCTGCTTATCCGCTCGAGCTCCGCCATCAGCAAAATAACTACAACAAAACCACAAAACAATAGAAAGGGTGCTCTAACAAACAATCACACATAAAAAAACAGTATGTCATGTACAATCAAATATTTCAAATGTTTAAAAGGTTTGCACTGAAAATTCTTTTAACATGGGGCAAAGAGAGGAAAAAAGAAAATGACTACATATTGACATAAGAACTAAACTTTATAGGGGGTTGCCATCCAAAATTTAACACACAATGCTTCACAATCCAAATGGAACATTAGAACAGAATCAGAATACATTAACATTATATCAGTAACATTGTCTTGTCATACAGTAACATGACAGAAAAAAAACATATTTGGGATCCCAATATTAACTCTTAATGACCAGCTGGTACCACTAACAAAAGAAAATAAGTGCATTTACAAGACATTCACACATGACAATGAAATGGAAGCATTCATACTGACCATGGCCCAAATTATGCACAACACTCACTTAACTAGCTACTGAAAACTACTGTATGCATTACTATAAACTACAAAATAGATCCACAGTACATCCTCGAACTACACCACGTGACATGCTTTCAACTACGATTGTCATACTCTGTCACTAATACAATTTCTCCTCTACATTACTATCTTCCTCATCTCATTATTATCATCATCTCAATGTCAATCATAATCATCATCATCAATATTTCAATCATCATCATTACTTCAGTCATCATCATCTTTATCTCAACTTTCAATTTTCTCATGGACAGTAACTACTGCGAAAACAAAACATCTTCACTGACGTGTCTCATTTAACATGCTGCAAAGTCAAAAATATCTAACATAGGCATAACTTTAAAGAAAGCACATTAACATTTCAGGAATGACACAAATAACATGACATTATACTGTTGCATCCACATCCTCCGAATCAAAATTAAGCTGGAAAACAGGTGGTATTAAAACTTGCTATCTAAGATGGTATTAAACTTCTTACACGGCGAGGCTACGACGAGGGACGCAGCTAAAGAAAGTACAGAAAATATTACTAATCCGAAACGTTACATGGCTTAAAGGAAGGAAAGGACTCTACACTAACATAATTAAAGCTTCCAGAGAATGGATGGCTGATGAATTTATTATATAAAGATAGATAACGTAGTGCTTACACTCTTAGCCCACATGTCCGCCGGCGAGGCCGAATGGCAGTTGCACGTCCTTACAGCTCGAAGGTCACTCCCTGACTCGCTTTCTCAAGCCACGCTATCCTCAAACGTCAGAGACGCTAAACAACTCATCCCCTCCTAAAGATTCTTAACTCTTCCTACCCGAAGTTCCAACTGCCATCTCAAATCCCGGAGACCAGAGAGACGTATGTCCTATAATCTCTGCATACGTCACAATATACTACTTTAACATCTAAGGTCATATCGGTGGCTTTTCCCTTTAGAAAATTGCTCATCAGCAATGTTGTTCACTCGCTTAGAGTGGTGTTAATCTTTGGAACGGTGTTACATTAAATTCACACACATACATATATTCACACTGCCTTTAATACTTCCAGGCTAAAGAATATGGGGAATAATCTCATCCAGCCAGGAATCGAACACGGAACCTCTGGATTTGGCGGTTAACATGCTAACCACCAGAAACAGCCCTTTTCTTTGTTTTTATTTATTTTTTGTGAAGTTCACAATTTCAGAGATATTCCTTTTATTGGTTTAATTTTTATACACGTACTTCTCTCATGGATAATAACTATTTATTTTTTCCTCGTGTTCATGCAGAAAAAGCAATTTTAAAATCATTACACAGCGACCTGCTCTTAAAAGATCTGACCAACCAAGAAGAGGTTTCTAAAGTAAAAGCAGCTGATATCACAAGAGTATCTGCCAAGCAGACTGGTCATGAAATCTACGATAAACTTTCAGAGGTTGTTGAGGGATGGTTGTTGAGTGCTTGATGGCCTAAGGCGGCTCATTTATGAGTAATTTGATGTAATGTCTCTTGAATCGTGAAAGAGTGTATCTTTGCATTACAATTATGTCAAACAAAGAATTAGACGTTACTGCCAACTCTGATACTTGCACATAATTGATCTTGTGATCATGAACCCATCTACAATCAAGTTGTTATAGAGTAACCGATACTTCCTGATAACAGGCCTAGGCTATGAGCCCATTCACAATGAAATGTAAGCGCAGACGTAGCATAAGCGCAAGGCTTTGCATTCATGTTATTTGATGGAAGTATTCACATAGAGTCCGCAACGCGCTACGCAACGCAAGAGTTTGCAAACTCCAAACTTTATGCTTGCGCTGCGTGCATAGAGGAAGAATTCTGCATTTCTTTCTCTTTGCATTGCCTGCTGTTCAACAGCAGACGATCGCGATGCGAGACTTTGGACATCTAATGTACATGCGTGCACTCTTCCATATGGCCGTGCCACACAAATTTTAGGTCACCATCCCTCATTTCTCTCAAGAGGTTATGGTTGTGTCCTTACTGAATCCTCTTTCATTTAGTGGATGAGCCGGGCATTTGTGCCTAGATTTCTTGGCTCAGGCGCAAAGAGATAATGAACATTGGATTAATAGGACTTGTGCAGCTGTAACAGCACATGTATAATTTACTGCAGTTTCCGGACATTATTCCGTACGCGGGAAGGAGGTGTGAAATTTTAAGAAACTTACGGAATCGGAGTTTTTTAATACGCAGAGTTGATTGTGTAGTATCCTGGGTTCTTAAATTGTGTAGGAGCTGTTGCTTTATCGAAAACATTGGGCCCTTCTTGGCGACCGCTTAGCTTTTGCGGAAATCTTGTCAGAAGATATTGTAAACGTAATGAAGAAAATTATGGCTACGGAATGTCACGAAGCGAGGAAAATGTAGCTAAAATGGATCCTTGGAGTTTAGACGCGCAGATCCTACGGCTGTTCTATGCCTATAGCTACGCCCTGTTGTCGCTCCGTAGATGCGGCCCTTGCGGCTTAGGGTCCATCACAGAACACCAAACGGTCCATGATGTTACAATTCTGGCAGCAGAATGCCTACGACAGCAACGCTAACATGATACAAGTGTATGTGTTACATACTGATAGCGAAAGTCCTCACTACCCACATACGGAATAATAGCCCTGCTTCCATAGTACTTGCGCAATTACTTTCAATGTTTTGAGCAGTCGTGATGTCACTAACGCAACCGTCGGCTGTTGAACGTATGTGTTTTTTACCTACTTATTTATAAAACATTGAGTGAACTTTCTTATTTGGTATTGTTGGTTATATTATTAAATTTGAAACTTACGGTGCACTCGGAACATTTCCGCAGTTAGTTTAAGGATCTAGAAGGCCGTGCAAACTTCTTGCGTTACGCCTACGCCTGCGCTTGTGCTGCATTAGGTTAGCGCTTACATTTCATTGTGAATGAAGCCTAACAGTTACTGCTACCAATGGCAGGTAACCATAAGGGCGTTAATGTGTTAATCATTACTTGTAACTGTTACAGCTAAGTAACTATGACGGTTATAACCGTTACGCGAAAATAACAGCTTTCATACTCCTATTGGAAGCAGCTGAGAAGAGACTTCTGATATTTGTCTAATTGTACGCTTAGATATCCTGTTAGGATTCACGTTATAAGAAAATCACTTGACGTCATAACATAATGAAAATACTGTGTCTTTCAAAAATCAGTTCAGACTTTATGGGTGCTCAGTATTTAATCTTCAACAATTTTTTAAGACAAATATATTTTAAACATTTTCATGGAAGGAATACACAAACTTCGTACAATCAGGAATCAGTTACGGATCTGCCTTACTGACCATTTAAGTAAC
Source organism: Deroplatys truncata (assembly GCA_030765065.1). Taxonomy (NCBI): domain Eukaryota; kingdom Metazoa; phylum Arthropoda; class Insecta; order Mantodea; family Mantidae; genus Deroplatys; species Deroplatys truncata. Next base: position 102,321,939 of record CM060980.1, read on the forward strand.
AAAACGCGACATTTAAGAAGACAAAGGAGTAGGCATGTGCAAATAGCGCTTGAAATTTTAAAACCTGATTTTAAAGTAATCTTTTTATTGATAGAGTTGTTTTATTTATATAGATCCCTTAAACTTCTATGGTAATTTCCGGGGTTTAGAGTTAAGAAACAACTCATTGACTGTAGGTTTCTTGCCGTTGGTTTTTAATCTTTTTATTTGTTTAAAACATGAAGCGCACTCACATTCACTTTCAAATACATACCTTCAAAATATGCGGAGGGTAGAAAAGATTATAATTGAAAAAGAATTCCACCGCCCCAGCCAGGAATTGTATCCAGCATCTCTAGGTTGAGAAAACCAGAATGCTGACCACAGAAACAGTTCTGCTAATCTTTTGTTACCTCTTGCCACATTAAAAATGCTCCCCATTATGGAATTTTTGTTTCATTTCTGTAAGATTTTCAGCAAATGTTTTCTTGAAGATTAATGAAGAGACCTACAAAGCCTTCTCTTGTTATCAAGTATAATTTTGTATTTAACGTGTTAATACATGGTTGACAGAGAATTTAAGTGTTACTAGCTTCCTTGAGATTTGATTTTATACAAAATGTGATGTTTAATTATAAAAAACGGTATTCGAGGAATAATATAAAAAATTTAAAACATTAAAGTTCAAAATTTCATCTCATGTTGTTTTTTTGGGGGGGGAATTTACCTTGGAGTGTCACATATATAGAATACTGTGAATTAATTGTATGCTATGACTAATTGTGTTGAAAGCTGCGATAGTAATTTAATTGTAAGAAAAAGCAATTTTTGGGGTAAATAATGAAGTTTATTTTTTTATAAAACATTGGGAATGTTTCTGTCAATCCCTTGCTCAAAGTACACCATTCTGATATACCCTGCATAACATTTTGAAGATCAGTTATCTAAGTTGCAGTGGGGTTGTCGGATGTGGCAAGAAAACTCGTTATTTAAGGTAACCCCAGAAGTAAGCGTCGGCCGGGTTGAGAGTTTGCCATACTGAAGTGCCTAGTGATGACAAGATCTCGTGTAATTAGTTTATTTTTTGCAGGGGTGTAGATGTGTGGCAGTGCGTCATCTTGCCTGAAGATTATGATTTCTCAGTCTAGGGTTGATGAAGCTCTGTAACATACTGCACTAGCGCTACCTCTTTGATGTAACAATCTCTCTTATTTTCCATTATTTCTTCTTCGAAGACATATGTGCCATTGTTGAACTATGAAGTGAAGCTATACTATATGGTAGGTTTAAAATCATGAAAATCTTGTTGAGTTAAAGTCTGGAGTAATTTTCTGATCGAACTCTATAATTGTATGCTTTAAGAAAGAAGTACCTCTGCTTCGTATTTCCGGAAAACTGTTTAGTACGAATTCGTTTTTGTAGCAGCGGCGGAGCTGCCTGACTTTTATCCCCTAGGTATTGTTAAATGTACAATACGAATGCATATGTTAGGTTCGAAAAGAAGCCCCTCTGTATGTATCAAGCCTGGCACAATAGTGTCTTCTAATTCGGCGTGGTGTGAGGACATGGTGCATAAACTTTATCTTTAAGCATTGCGCACAGGTAATAATCGCATTTAGATCTGGAGGTGGAGCAGGCTAGTCAATTATTCTGTCATCAAGAAGACATAATGTCAGGCTGCGATTTTCTTGACTTCTTTCAACGACACCGTCTAATGCTTCCTCAGTTAGAATTGTTGGCCTGTTAAGTTTCTTTTTCTCTAACACGGACCTATTGTTAAATTTTTCTAACAACCTTTAGGAGTGGTGACAGCAGGGAATTTCTGTATAAATTCAAGTTGACACTACGCTTGTGACTCTGTTTGAGCAAAACTTAACAAATAAACACGTGTTCTATTGTAGTATACAAGATGGCAACTACGCAAGTAAACAATCAATAAGCAGCATATCACAATATTAGACTCAATCATAATTGCCGTTACTTTCCGCAGGCGCGAAAGCTAGACTACTGAGAGCGAGATTCTTCAACTGATACCTCCTATGAGTCAGGCTCAGTGGTCCCAGTTGCATTATTCAAAATAAAGTCGGTGTTAATACTGATTTAAACATTGGAAGGACATTATGCTCCAAAATATTCAAAACTAGACGGACTATTTTTCGGAACTGATAAGCGTAGTATCAGCTGAAACGAAGGAGACAAGCGTGGCTGCTGATGATGGCAACCTATTCCTTTGGTAACCAGATTCTTATCTGGAACTATGAGGTTCCGCTCACTAGGGGATAAGAGATTTGGTGACATTTTTACCAGAGCAAACTAATACACTAGGCGTCACTGAGCCATTGTAAAATAATTTAGCCACTTTTATTCAACTAGACGTTATTTTAAAGACATGAATATACGGACTTTATTGAAAACAAACATAAACAATATGGGACCGGGATATTTTGTGATAAAGTAAGTAGAGAAGGTTTTGCGTGGGCAAGAACTGGTGTCATGAATTTAAAAGGTATAAGATGTAACTAAGATTTGTCGAAATATCCAATGTGTGGAGAAGTAAACGTAGCTTTTCATTGTGTATTATATTACAATCAAACAAAGGTATGGAGAGAAAAGGCATGGCAACAAAATTGGAATAATTTAGGTGAAGAAATTTTAATTGAGAAAATTTTCACTGTAAAAGGAGAAAAAAAAATATAAAGATTGTAGGAAATTAATTAGGTAAAGTGAGGGAGAAATGGGCAAGAATGGTAAAGAGGCAGTGTGAAGGAAGGGGAATTCTATAAGAATAATTTAAATATAAATAGGGATGGGTATGTAAGATAACGTGACGGTTACCAATGCGCAAATAACCTAGAATTGTGTGTACTGGAATAAATATAATACTTAAGCAAACAGCTTAATAAAGGCAATATTGAGAGAGGTAGATTTTATTTATATTTTGGCGAGAATAATCATTTGTACTAGAAGTGTATTCATAGTTATGATACTATTTAGTTGGAAATAAATTCAAATACAATAACCGTATTATTAAATAGTGTTTCTTCTGAGGAGCGTAGTCACAGACTTTCTAGGTGTATCCAGTGAACCCTGTTTGAGTTCCCCATGAAATATGGAAAGATAATACATTTTAATTTCCCTACTAATTTCTTTGCTTTTAAAAAGGAGGTGAGGGTTGTGAATGCTTTACCTTGACAATTTCGAACGCAAGGCTCGTGTAACCTTATCTTTCATCTTGCCTCGCCCATGCTGCCATCTAATGTGATGGAAGCACCAACCGACCGACTGTATGGTAATAAGAAATAATACATTTACTGCTAAGAGAGATGGGTTATTAATTAGATAATCACTAAACTAAAACCAGCGGGAGTCTCGTTCTTCCCTCTGGCGTCCATATAGCTTCCTGTTGTTTTCTAGAAGGAGGGGAGGTTGTGGAAAAAGGCAGAGTATCTGAAGCTTAATTCCTCCCCATCTGTGGAAATTGCAAGAAGCTGTTATCCCGCCACCCCCTTCTACAAGCAAGGGTTCCTTCGCTACTCCTACTCCTTCTGTCCTCCTCTAGTATCTAATGAGGTTACATGATCGAAAATTACGCCGATGTCTAATTATTGAATTACGAAGACTCATTTTCAGTACAGACGCGATGGATGGTAACATTGTATGTGCCGAGTAAAAGGAAAGACGAGCCGAGAAAACTTGGGTCCCTCAGGATGTCTGATAAGTTATTAACCCAGTAAGAAAAGTGCTAACCCTTTTTAATGTTCCGTTTTTGTTCTCAAGATGGAGTTTTCTACTCGGCTGCAATAATATTAACGCTTCCAACCGTATGATTACGCTCTGTGAAGTTTAAAATGTAAAATTAATTATTGGAAGGGAGAAAGGGAAAGTGGTCGTTCCTTTTTATGGAAGCTTTGAGCTAAGATAAGATAATTAAAGCATGTATACATTACGGTTGCTTCAGCTATCTGAATGGGAATTGCCTCTTCTTGATCACCCAACAGCTGAGAATAGAAAACCGTTAATCTCCATTACAGATTAGTTCTTACAAGGGATGCTTCCTAGTCTAAACACTTCAGTATAAATGAAACCTGGTTCATTTTAAGGAAATACACCACCGAAAACTTAATTTTCTAAAGTTTTCAGTGAGTTTGACTGAAAATGTATTAATTCTGTCTTAATTTAAACACTTGATTGTCAAGTTACACAGTTTAAAAATGATTTTTAATGTCTTATGCCAAATGTTTTGTTATAAAAATAGTTATTTATTTTAAATATCCATCTTATTTGTGTGATCATAGATCATAAAATTCATATATTTTATACTAGTTTTAGTAAAAGAAAATAATTTTTAAACGTTTATCATTTTAAATTTCTGTTTTACAACTCCTTTTTACTTTAAAAATTAGTAACTTGTAAACCTTTTTGCAAAATTTAACATCTTAGTTCATGTACTTTTCGGATTATGCTTGAAAATTTCCAGAAAAATTTAATGGAACATTTTGAGCTAGCAAAACTACTGAAAAAATAACTGTCAAAAGTCAAAATTTTAAATTAAAATAATTTTAATTTCATATTCTTACCTTGTTGTTTATAAACTTAACATTCCGGATATCGAAAGTGAAATGAATTTTAAAGTTATAGCCTTTGATTTTATGTTTTTCTTTTTAATTTCCATATCTGTTTTCTCAAGATTTTAACTACATACATTCCATTGGTGCGTTCCCTTAATACGTTGAGGCCTTAAGTCTCGTGGTGCTAGTATTTCCAGTGTCAAGTGAATCATTTTGCTTACAGTAACATTAAAAATTCTTCTTGATCTGAAATTAACGTCTCTCTCAAAAGAATACAGAAATGAACTCCGTTATCTCAAGCGATTAGGCTAAGGCCTATTGGAATACTTAAAATAAAAGCTTCAACCAAGATCTTAGCACAACCGGGATGCAAGCCCAGGCCATAGGATGAGAGGTAACAACATTACACCTGTACTGTAGCTGTGGTCAAATGTGCCTCTTGCTTGCGAAACATTAACATGTCTTACTTTACAGTAAGGCAGATCTCTAGCGCGTTTACACTAATCTGCCCAATCGATTCCCTCCGTGTCTCGGCTCCATGGCCTGTTATATTGTCCATTGAATTGCGCTTGGATCTTCTCCTTATTTTCCTCCTCGCCGGATAGTTACAATTCGTATAATTTACGTGACATTCTGTCATCATGCATTCTTCTTGTGTCCAAACCATAAAGATTGTATCTTTTACAGCTCATTCAGTGTATATTTTTTCCATTACAATTACATTTCTTACTTTTCATTCTTTATTTTATGTAATTCTTTTTCTGTATCGAGTACCTTAAACGGTGCCGTGGCGAGTGGCTAGATCGCTCGCCTCTCACCAAGGCGTCCCGTGTTCTATCCTAGAGAAACGTATGTGAAATTTGTGATCTGGGCGGCTTTTCTCCGGGTTCTCCGATTTCCTCCGCCATTCATTATACCAAATACTTCATCTTCAAGTTTTCATTCATTTCATCGTCATTTCATATCACCTCCTTCCTCGCTCTAATACCAGAATTCGGGCTGATTACCTATCTGCTCCCCGATAGGCATTGGGAGGCTCGTCCTCCAAAAACAGGGCTAGTAAGCCGAGAAAGAAGAACATATTAGAACAGTTCTGTTGCAATTAGTTTTTGCTGTTCCTTTTTTCTGGCATATTTCCGTACAAGGTTTTATACATTTTCTTTTGTGCAGTTTCTTAGTTTATTTTGTCGGATAAATCTAAATTCAATAACCTGTTATATTTTTCTCCTTATTCATCCTGCTGCGTATCTCAACCTGGCTCACGTCCTGTTTGTTTAAACAGATTCCTTAATACTTACTGCAGTTGTCCCCAATCTACCATTCAATACCAGATTTTCCACAGGTCTTGCTGGTCTTCAGCAAAATATGTGAGTATCTTGTCATTATGCACTGGAAATCACGTTTCGTTTCTGAAAGGTCAATTTACATTTTATTATTTTTTCCAATAGATAAGATTACATGGAGGACACCGCGCCGCATTGTCGCGTGCATTGTTTCGGTAGCCGGAAGAAACTAATGACAGAAGCAGCTGCGCGGTAATACTGAAACTTTCCTCATGTCAGAAATGTCTGGATTTCAGAAGTTCTGGGATTTGGCAGCTAAACTTCTTCTTATTCTTCTTTAAGGATTATCTTCCTCGTTTTAGGACTTACAAGCCAATGCCTTGAGTCAGTAACCTTTCGAGGAACAAGCAAACTCTGGATCATAGCATATCTAGGATGGGGATCAGCCCAATTTCTGGTATGGTGATGAAGAAGAAAATGAAATGCAGTGTTGAAAGGGAGATAGGAAAACGTCCGGATCAAATTATCGAATCCAGCATTCGCCTAGCCACAGAGAAAAACCGCGAAAAAATCTTCGATCAGATTGGTTGGCCTCGGGGGTTTGAATCCGGGAGCTTCCAAATGAGGGCTACAGACGTTACCGCCTGAGCTATTCCGGCAACTAAACAAAGGGAGAAAACAGCGAGTCGTTAGGTTCAAATACTGCGAGCTTTTGTAAAATCGATTGCTACGCAGAATTGATCTGAATATTTCAGTATGTGCGTGTAAACTCATTGTAAGAGCGCTTCGGAAGCGAGGTAGCAAAATCGTGAGTCTCTCTCTCTTTCTGGAAGATACAAAAATCAGACTAGGACTAACATGGATATAACAGAAGTTGCCATTCGTGCTAGTAACCCATAACTTAATTTCATGAAACTTGTGCAATACCATTTATATTGTTGGTGTAGAATCATCAGAACTTTAATATAAAGACAAATGAACCTGCCTTCCTTTTCGGAAAGTTTTATTAGCACGAGGAATGTGTTGGCAGAAGAATGTCATCATTAGAGACAGGTAAAATATGAAATTTCATGTTCTAAACCAAGGTTACTGGCATTATGGTATGTAATTCGAAATCAGTGAAATTCTATTTGGATATAAAAATGTTTATACCTCATATGTTCTGATAATATTTTTGTAGATCATTTAACAAAACCTAATGCCTAGATGAAAATTTTCCTGAAAAACAGAATGATGAGATGTATTCAAGAATGGGCAGCAAGATCTCCAGACTTGATGCCTTTCGGCTTCTTCCTGTGGAACCGTTTGAAATCGGTTGTCTATCTTCCGATGGCTGAAAATATTCAAGAACTGAAAAATAGAATGACCCAAGAATGTTAGAGAAAAAACAATTCGGAAGCATTCTTAAATGCGCTGTTATATTGTCTAGCCAACGTTGAAGGACATTTTGAACATTTAATTTAATATACCTATTTAATCATTTATATGTAGGCACAAATAAACGTTTAAATTCAGTTTACTAATAAATTGTTTTTCAAATATAGGGCGGATTGAAATCCCTATCCCACCAATTTTAAATCTACTAAATTCATGACCCATCATCTCAGAAACTATTCAAGATATCAGTTTTAAAATTTTATATGATGCAGATGCATGCATTCTAAGTTCGTTGATGTAATTTTATAAAATAAGTTTGTTTATTAAAGAAGACAGGATTCTTTTATGAGTTATACTATCATTTTATTAAAATTTATCGGGAATTATTTTCTAAAAAGTAGTTAAACATCTTATTAACATTAAAGAATGTCTGTAACAGCGCTTAGAAATTGTTATTACCATCCTAAAAGTGATTTATCTATCTTAAGTAGTTTTGGAGAAAAGAGATCGTTAATAACACAAATATCATTCTCAGAAAAAGCTGTTCAAAGCTAAAATACAGAAAAAATCCGACGTGTTACACTCACATGACTTTCTCTACTCTTGTACAAACTATTTTTACAAACGCTTATTGTCCATATGCTTCATGTTAATCGAGATGTTAATCTTATTGCTAATTTTCTTGTAGATGCAAGGGGAATTGGTAGGCTTTAAGCGATAGTCAAATGTTTTAAGCGCTGGTTGGTATGTGGCACATTCCATTCTCTTTGCATTACCAGGACAAAAAAAATGAATAACGAATTTGAGAAAAAGTATAAGTATTGCAAAATTTAAGGGAATAACAAGCAATATCTCGAAAATGGTTCACTCAACAACAAAAATGTATATGACATAAATTGTGTATTTTAACGCGATCTACATTTTTTGTATAGTAAAATTTTGTCTATCTCTTATGGTTTACCAGTTATGCAAAAGTCGTTCACAATGAAGAATACTTTTGGAGACATTCCCAGAAAATTCAAGATATACATTTTGTTTGTCATAAAAATATCTTAAACATATGATATTTTAATCAAAATCATTAGCTATTTTTGAGAAAATTAAAAGTTTCGAAAAATGTTCCATGTTAAGGGTAATCTGGGGTGGGGGATTTTCTTGAAAACCTTTGTGTCGCATCTCTGGAAGATACTGAAATTAAATACCAAGTTTGGTGTTGATCCGACTGTTCATTTCTGAGAAACTACATGGCTTGAGCACATGGAAGCTTCCGAATTTAATAGTTTACCAATTTTTAGAACAAAACACCCCCCAAAAGATGGCAAATGTTTATCTCTCTACTCCAAAGTGTATATGAGCTATGATTTTTTTCTATGAAATGATGTAGGATATATAGTAAAAAAATGGCAAATGCAATACTATTTTTAAATAGTAGATTATGATACAAGGGATAAAACACTTTTAACACGTGTGACATACACTATTTTTTAGACAGCGCTCGAAATTGTAAAATATCAATAGTATTACATTTATTCCTGAAACTAACAGAGATTGCGTTTAAATGCGAGATGTCAGAGTTTCGATGTTTTGTTGATGCAGTCGTTTTCAGTTAAATTATTTTCACTTTGTTTTGCCTTACATCAGGCAATGTAGCAATTAATGCTATATCATATTGCTTTCTGGATTTTATGAGTAAGTACTTCTAGTGTTATTCTCTCTGCTGCTTTGCAATTTCACTTTCATTTCAGTTTCTTTTGAATTCATAACTTCCGCCATTTAATTTTTAAGTAGGTAATAGTAGATAAAAGAGTGGCGTTTTAGAAAGGAGAAGGCTGCCAATAGATCGTATACGTTAACTTTACAATGAATTTGCAGTAAATCGCAGTACGATGATTTGTATTGTGAACAGCTGATACGAGCGCCATGGGAAATTAATCATGTAAAAAGACATAATGAAAAGTAAAACCTAGTCAAACCAAGTCGAGTTATTAAACGTGTGCCAATACAAGGGGTAATTGTAATGTGATTGGACTTGAAACCAAAGTTGGTCACACTGAAGATCATCACACTAGTGCGATAATAATCTAAAGCTTTTAACTCGTGTGCTCTGTGTTAGAAGTTCTGCTTTGAGGCCATGCTGTCTAAAAGGTGTATTTACAGTATAAGTATTGTGCCTACAATTATAAAGTACCACGCGTTCGATTTATAGCCGGGCCACAGATTGCGTATATGCTCTCACTTCAGTGACTTCGGTATTTTTCCACTGGTGCTATGACCCGTTTAAGACTACATTTACTAGTTGTATTTTACTACGTTATTTGCGCATTCAGTTCGAGCTGTAAAGACTGTTTTGTTCATTGTACTCTCAAAGGTGAAAGTTTATTTAAGATCTGTGTTGTGTATGAATTACTTTAGAGATTTATTATTATTTTTGCTGTTCTTGTCTTGTTACTGCTCCAAATGTTTACCGGAATATTCACGCTTGAACAAAGATTTTTATGTGCGATACATATGCAAAAATCGAATCATTCAGACAAGTGTGTAGAGAATTCCAGAACAAATTTCCTAGTATTCTATTTGTTAAAATGTTAGATGTCTGGTTAATAAGTTTAGGATAATAGGATCACTAAACGATAAACGTAAGGCAATATAAGAGCAGAAATTATGAAAATTACCCAAGAAAAGTTATGTATATGAATGGAAATTTCATCCTAATATGCCAGGAATGTCTCAATGCAGATGGACACCACTTTCAACACAACTTATAACAAGGTTAGTACTCATTTGCATGTTTCCATCACTCGTAAGTTGAGGCAGTTTTTTATATCACAACACTGTGATTGCCAGAGTGATTGTAGTGTAAATTAACATTATTGTATGACAATGATTTTAGGTGTTGGTTAGCTATAAGCATTGTTAGGAAATAAGTTTACACGGCCTCACTGAAACTGACAATAGGAGTGGGGTGAGTTGTTATCACTTAGAAGAGACAAACAAATGACGTCAGGGTAGCGTGCCTTTCTTTAGAAATGGAGGGAATATCTTCCCTAGAGTATATGTGTTTGTAATTATGATTGACTTATAAAACAGACGCTAATGTTGGCGCGATTTAGTATTTAGTAACCAATAGCAGCTCTATTATAACGTTTAGGCATATCGGGGTGAGGGAGTATAAATTCTTTAGCCAAAAGCAAGTATCGCGCAATTCTAAGAAATCTCTCTCGCGAGGTACATGCCAGGCAGTTCTAAAGAATTATTCGCGAGGTACACATTAAGCAATTCTACAGAATCTCTCGCGTCATAAAGTTAGTTACAAAATGTGAAGTACGCGTACGACAGTAATTATATTCGGAAATATAACAGTTTCAGTCAGGCGTGTATAAAGATTACAGATGTGAACTATTAATTAAGTGTGATGGCAATAAAAGTGTAAAAACAAATTCTTTTATCAGTGTTATCTTTTAGTAACAACTCCTTTCCGTTTACACGTCCTGCTTAGAGATATTTGCTCGACTGAGTAATAATAGCTAGTCGGAGGACAAAGAACCCAAAATTCAAAATAGTAAAACAATAACTGGCGCCAAGTAAAAAAAGATAACACGAACAGATTACTGCGACAAAGTAATACGGGAGTTAGTTTTAGAAAGGAAAATCCCCCAGTGTAATAGAGTGCGAAGCATGTAGGTCCGCGCAATCTGCGGCCAGGCAATGTAACGAACGCACTGTGTATATCAAATTAAAGAGGAAATCTCAATTCATAACTAAGCATAATAAACAAAAAATGTGCCCTTTTTTTTGGCTATTCAGTCTCCCCTTAAATTGTTATAGACTGGATCCTTACGACAATCAGTAATTCACCTGCCAGTGGTACAGGGGGGGGGGGTCTCGATTCCATGCCGGGATCGATAGATTTTTCTTTAAACAAGATTTCTCGGTATGCCCAGAGTTTGGTGTGTGAATTTGAGTTTGCTCGTGTTATCGATTATTTAGAAACCAATTCGCTCATAGAAAAAGATTTCACTCAAGTCATTACAATCATCACAATTAGATGGCATCAAAATAGGTGCCGCAAAGTGTACCACAGAAACAACGAGAACAAATTAATGAGATGTATCAACAAATGAATGCTCTTTCAAAAATAACCATAATAATCTAAGGGTGACATTTGAAATTTCAAAGCGGGTTAGATGTTGAAACCTAAATCGGAATTATTTCTGGTTTTAAACTACCCCATTAGTATTTAAATTGACTTGCTTTTGGATTCAATGTGCTTATAATTATAATAGCGCGTAACAAAGCACACGAAAACTAAATATGTCTCTTCTATGGAAAAAGGAAGTTAATTATTTTCTTACAGAAATATAAATACTTTGCACCATGTATAATTCATAATTACTCTACATTATTTTCTGAATTAATTATCATTCTATGAGACTGTTATTAAGAGGGAATGAAATGTCGGCATACCTTAGCTTTAGCGGCATATCATCACGGAATTTGGAGGATATAGAGGCTTAACGCTTTGCTAAAGAACTAGGTACATTGTCTCACTATGTTAACTCCCCTATGAAATAGGTACCATCATTCAGAAAGTACGTGATGGAAACCCTGCCCAAGAAGCTCTTGTAGTTTGTCACTAGCCCGTCTTTCCCACAGCGCGGTTCTAAAATTCCACACCCAAAATCCACTCCTCTTGGAACGTATAATTATTTATTGAATAACGGGAAGATATTCAAGAGTTAATTCTTACTTTGAAGAGGTGACTATTAGCATATGTAGTTTTATTACGAAATGAGATGGTTTCGAGTTATTTAAATATAAATTAGAGGAGCATTTATGAGAGACGTTGATAGTTCATAAAGGGACAAAATCTCTTTTAAAAATTACGTGGCAGGAGAAGTTTAATACTTCAGTTGATTTCATTTTTAATCCAAAAATATTTAAAGACCGTGAGTTCTAAAATTATAGTATTACTTCAGAAGTTAATTCGGGTTGACAACAGCTAAAGTGTATCACATCAGAGCATGGATTTCGTAACACTTTTTCCACGGTTACTCGGCTATAACCTTGATGTAGGATTTTAGAGGCCTTGAGAACATTTAATTTCGCAAGTTAGAAGGAAACAAATAGGTCACCATGTTGCCTGGTGGTTAGATTACTCATTTCTGAAAATCCTTGTTTGGATCCCAGCTAAAGAGGTAAATTTTTCTTAAACTGGGCTACTCTCTATCCTCCGAGTTTAGAAGTGTGAATGAGATTGTGTGTGCGCGCGCGCCTATGTTACTTTTTCACGCAATAGTGGTCCTAACACTATTTATGAAACCTTTTATATTACATATATTATATTATATTAGAAAATAGGTTATACGATATCTGTATTACTTTTCCTAAAGGGAAGATGGATTCTAATAGGGGGAAAACTAAAGCAACATCTAAATATCTCCTTTATCAGTCATGTTTGAAAAAAATTTAAAATAAACAAAACATAAAGGTTTCAAGCATAATTTTTCTGACAAGCTTTGTTAGAACGAATTTTTAAGAAGTTACACAAATTTTTCGTTACTATTATTCGTATACGTAAATCGTTCCCACGAGAAGCAGTATAGTTACCACTGCACTGCAACAGTGAGAAATTGATACGATATTGTGTAGTGTTAAATTATTTACATTTGTTTTCATGTTTATTAGCAAATCAGAAAAGTAGTTTCATAACTGGTTTTGACATCCCATGACATGTTGACTGATAGAATGAGAAAGATGGAGAGACGGTTGGGGGAAATAATGAGAAAATAGACAAGAATGGAGAGGAAGCCAGGGGTGAGAGAGAGAAGCAAAGACAAAGACAAAGTGGGTCTGAGAGAGAGAGAGAGAGAGAGAGAGAGAGAGAGAGGAAATTAAGCACTCAGCACTTTGGATCTTGTTACTAAATAATACAGATATCATCGAGTATAAAGAGGTTTTAGCATTTCTGTATTATGTGCAAAGTTCCGATGTGGAGAAATGCAGACTATCTAGCAAAGACAAACCTAGTTTTGTATGGCGGTTCATGGCACAAATGGAATTTACCGATACTAAAAAATGCCTTTTTCCCGTTATTTATTATTATACGTCATTTTAGCTACGTGGCCAATCGCAATGCATCTGTTAGTAGATACCTTGTGGCTCGGTGTGAGGCGGAGAGTTAGCCTTCTAGGTCTCATCCCTGTACCATACCTTCTTACTTACTCACATGTCCACAGAGGCAGTGCATAATAACTTTACCTCTGTTTCTGTGTCGAGCACATGGCAGCTTCGACAAGTGTCCACAAAGGCATGTTGTACAGCAACTGTACCTCTGCTTGGTGACGGATGAGGCAGTCTTTTTAACACTAAAATGATTTCAGTCTAATTATATAATATATAAATTCAATAACAGACCACCTTAAAGCAATATGTGTCTGCAACAATATATAAAAATTGTATATTACAGTCATTGTATATGTTTATATTATTGTATACATGTTCAATAATGTTATGTGAATGTATTACGTAATTTAATAATGTAGGAGCTGTGAAAATAATAGGTTAAAAGTTGCTAACAATGAGGTAACAATGAGGTAGCCTTGAGGCAATAATAAATTAGAAGGTTTAGTAATGCTACTAGTCATTCTTGGAGCACCAATAATGTAATTTTTGTGTGACAGTTTATAAAATAGCCAATGAACAGCCAGAAAAAGCTTTAGTTAAATGAAGGACTATTGGACTAGGATTAGCCAATCAGAAACTGAAATATAGCAAAATTTAGAAATCCAGTCAGTTGTTTGTAGACAGCGCTCATAACTGTACGCGTTAGTTGTAGACAGTGTTCCTAACCTGACGCGAGATGTGTCCTCGAGAAATTTAATAACGTATTTTGCGTGAGACAAAAATGGTTTACGTGTTAAAAGGTGCAAGTAATTAATAAAAAAATCTCACAGCTCTCTCTCTCTCTCTATCAGTGAAGTGTTATTTAAATCGTGTCAAGCATTAATAAAAAGGAGTGAAGTAAAATTATAATCTGTGTAAGCCTACATTCCTCAGTACACCACTCCTTGCTAAGACAGTCATGTCTCTAAAAAAAATAAATACTGACGCAGCCGAGGCAAACATAAATATATAATATTTAAAGAAACAGTCAAATTACAAAGTTAATATTTTTAAACATTTTTGGGGCAAAGGCCACCGGAAAGTACATTTTTGGGGCGAAGGCTATCGGAAACTTTTTATCATTCGTGCGGTTGCAGCTACTTCAAGTTCGAATCCCCAACAGTCGAAATAAAATACAACTCCTCCTAAAATAACACCTTCACGGACGGATGGTAGCCTCGACACGTGTCCACAAAGGTATGTGTACAGCGACTGTACTTGTGCTTCCACATGTGTCGGGCAGATTGCACTAGGGTGCCGTCCAGTCTATCTGCTATCTGTGGATAGATGGCAGAGCATTCGCTTTACCATCTGTTTTTCATATTTTACTATTGTTTTAGACTTAAGGTAGAACTTTGATATTAAATCTCCAATCCAGTATTTACCTTATAGACTGAGAAAAACCACGAAAAAATCACAGTTTGATCGGCCCACGGGATTTGAACCCGAGTCCTCCAGAATGCTTACCGCAGACGTTATCGCCTGAGGCATCTCACCCGGTAAGAGTGTAAGTTGACATTTAAGAAACTTATTTAAAAACGAGAAGCAATATAATAATTTGAGCCAGTATTTGTGATAAGTAGACTAGTACTGCTAACATGGTAATTGTGAAACAACATCTAAATATATAGTTTACTATAACTAAGGTTCTTTTTGGAGCAGAGAAGGGGGATTTAAAATAGGTCTTTAAACTACGCACAGAGCTAATTCAAAATTACTCTACGTTACCCTTCAATTAAGATAAATTTCAATATTTTCTGTTTTAGAGAAAGTATGAATGACGAAAAGCAATTTCATTAATCCGCAACCTTCAAACGTAATGCGTTGTTAATATTAAATTTTTCTCTACGCATGTTTTACTGCATACTTGTGTCCAGATATTAGTGTGTTGCGTTATCATGTAGAAGTAATGTCTGCATATCACAAATTACTATATATTCCAGGTGGAAGGGTTATATATGTCATTAATTCTACCAGAATAGTTCTCGGTGAGTACATAAGGAACAGATTAGGAACACCGTTATTCTATTTTTCAAATGCAACGACATTTGCCAACAGTGTAGTTTCTCTTGCATGCAGTGGGAAAATTACATTTGACGGGTAAGGTCAGGTACACCACAGAGTGAAATGCGCACCTTGTTTCCGATGTCGCTGCGAAGTTTCTGCTACATTACGGGAACGATATTAACTTCGTTAGTAATATTTGTCTCTCAGGGTAGCTCTTTCGTGTATTTTCAGGCGAAATGCTTAATGTTAAATGAAAGTAACTGAAACCGGAAAACATTTGCTTAAGTTTGAGTAACACAATATAAGAAAATAGAACGTTTAATTTAAATGTTTTTTTATTATATTATTATATTTATATTTCTTATTATATCTTCTTGTTTCACTTATTATAGAAACAAAAGAGCTACAGTACTTTAAAATCACCAAAAACAAAGTAAAGGGGCCTAGTGGCGGACACTTCTTCTTCCTTTTCTTGTTCTAAATTAAGTATTGGCCTGTTTCGACTTAAAGAAAGTTAAATTGATCTTGCCATCTTAAAAACTATCTGCCTCTGTATATAATCTTGGAGTACGTAATGGAATATAATTTTCACCGCAATCTCATTATATGTCAATGCCGGTCAGCAAATTAGTTTGTCTATGCGCTCATTCAGATTATAGATTTGCAATTATTATTTCTATATTTCTCTTCCCAGCTATTAATCGATATCTAATATTTATCTGAGGAATTTTATTCCTGCTCTTTTAATTCCTCTTCTGTCCTGTCTACTAGCAGGCTACTTTTCACTTCCATAACAGAAGACTGATACTGCCATTCTTTTGTATAGTTTTAACTGTGAAGCTCATTTTGTTTATTCTTTAATGTTGTTCCAGATTTATCTTGAAAATCCGTGACACTAAGCGGGCGGGAAGTACAATATGGTGTGAAGCGTGTGTCTAGTCACTTATCAGCTGCTGTTGCGAAGTCGTAACTACTTGTACGAAAGAAAAACTGCTACATTGTGGCGAAATTAGGAACTTAAGAATGCTTTCGTCGTCCTTTATGTACACTATAGTTAAAAGAAAGTTGTTGAAAATGGTGCTAAAATGCTTTATTCCTCTTTATACATACCGATAGAATCACCTTTTAAAAGGATGGCATTTATACCTCTTCCGTATATACAAGTACCTCTGCGGTGTGTAAGTGGGCGTGAGGGCGGCAGTCGGATTGGTAGCTCAACAGTATACCATGTGCTGTAGCGCATTAATTATTAATTATTATTATTATTATTATTATTATTATTATTATTATTATTATTATTATTATTATTATTATTATTATTGTACCAGAAGCTTAAACCTGCAAAAAGGTTTCTCTCGAGCAGATATTCATGTTCGTATAATTCAGATAACTATGTAGTTCTAGTGTTTTATAATGTTTTTGGGCGCTTTCATCGCTACCATTAATCAGTGTTCGCTGTGATTGAATGCATGCCTTGGAGGTATAGTTTATGGCGCTATAAAACAAATACACAACGGATTTCATTAAGATTGCATTTTTCTCTAATTCTCACAGCCTCAGATCGGATTCACAAGCTATCAGTAAAGGCTTTTTATAGAGGCTTAAGCAATTCGATTTGGTTCCTGCATAAGAGAAGACTAAATAATGAAGATGAAAATTACATAGGGCGCAATAGTAACAGGTAATAACATTTCTGTAAGGTTTATCGATGGTAAATCGTGCCGCGAAAATAACGTTACCATCTTTCTATGGAGTCTTTATATAATAAAAAAGGAGTGGAAAGGTACTGATTCTTCCGATAAGAAAACCTCGCCTTGCTTTGAATGTATAGTAAAAACGTTATTTGGTATATTACAGCCATTAAAATAATACACTTCATGTTTCTCTTGTAACCTGTGATTTCATCGTGGCAAAGGAGACTATCTGTTCCTCTCTTTCCCAGGGTTGCCAGATGCCAGAACTCACAAAGAGAAATACCAAAACAGGTCATAAAAGCAAGCTAAAACTGTGTTACCTGAAGCTTCAGATGAGAATTTCAAACCAATTCTAATTTCCCGTTTTGTTTCACGAACAGTCAGAACCCATGTTAGTTTTGTCTCTCTTAAATGTTTATGAAGACTTCTTGGATGATGATTTATTTATTTATGTCTTATATGAAATTCTATGTCAATTAAGAATCCTTGTTACATTTATGGCTTTCTCAATTCATTTTTTCAGAAACTATTCCTACAGAATAGAATTAATTATTCTTCCACACAAACCGTGTGCAGGATAAGGTTGGAAACGTAGAATCTGACGACTGAAAAATTAATGCCATATACGGAATTTGAACCTCGGATCTTCCGGTTTCCTCGGTTGTTCTAACCAACTGAGCTACCATGTCAACATGATGGTATGCTATTACATTCACCAGCTGTCTCGCATTTTTTCCCCGGTGAACCACAAGGAGATTTCAAATTGTATTCAGATGACATACCCCAATGGCAACTTACAATGCTGTAAGTACTTTAAGTTCCCGCTCGTCATAGTTTACCCACTATTAGGTAAATTAATGCAATTAACTGTTTTTCCACACACGCCGTATAGGAAAAGTTTGGAATTTAATGCCGTATCGGCATATTGCTGTAGTAGGTCAGTTGGTTAGAGTAAACGGACGGAAACCGGAAATTCCGTGGTTCAACTTCCGGTTCAGGCATTGCATTTTTCAGTCGTCCTATTCTACCCTTCCAAACTATTCGAACAAAAGCTTATTTTTGTATCTACTTCATGCACTCACGCGGTATCGTGTGAGACTCGCCTTCTAAAGGGCATGGGGTCGATTCCCGTTAAACCGGCTACTCTTTTTTTTTGTGGTGGGTTGGCGAATGCCAAGAATTCTACCAAGAATTTTTGTCCCTCACATCCCCTGTTCACATCTTTTCTTTTTATCTGCTTCATCTCAAATGTTTTAGGGTTGTAGAACCAAGTGAAGGCGATTGGTACATTTCGACGGGAAGGTGGAATTTGCGTTGTGTAAGGATTTATCTCTGATGCTTGGTTGGCCAGCTGGGGCCCCTTCCTGTAAGTGGATCGTTTTATTCGGAGATACCTAGGCTGAATTGGTTAAGGCAGAATCGCTGGTACAGGATTGGTGTCATTCTGGAATCGTTAGGGATCCCGACCTTGCTAGTGTGAATCGTCGTCCGGATCTGGTTGCCCTTCTGATCCCCCTTCTATCCCTCCTCCAGGGGTCACTTTGGAAGCACAAAGGATCTACTATGACCAACGTGCGATGCTGTGCTCAACTGGAACCCCCTCCGTCTGAGTAATACTAATTTACTGCATGCCAATCGAGATAAATGTTTGCAGAAATGGTTGCATTATACATTTCGTTGTATGTACAAGGGAGTTACAGGAGGCTGAACATATGGTCAAACAAAAGGATTGCGACTTAGCACCCCATAAAGATTGAACTATTTGAAAATCAAACCATTAATAACGAATATTTAGGAATTTGCTAATGGCATAAACAATTTTAATTAGATCACTTTTTTAATGTAGCAAGCTTTGTCTATCTCTTATGGTTTACCAGTTAAATAAAGGTATACAAGATTCCTTTCGAAAGAAGAGGAGTCCACAAGTTATTTACAGAAAATTCAAGATATAGATTTTATTTGTCATACGTCAAAATCTTCGAAAATGTTTCAGAAATTTAAAAATAAGAAAGGTTTTCTGTAAAGTGTAGCCTGGATTAAGAGGTGAGATTTTCTTGATGATTCTCTTGTAAGTTGCTGAACTTGAATATCGTGTTGGTATTTAACTGACATTTCGTTTTTGGATTATGCTGTTCACGCACATTTATTTTTATTCAGCGGCCTCACGTTTGAAATGTGTTTCGTTCTAGCCCTTAGAAGGACTTACGCATTTTTATATCAGCTAGCTATTATGATCTATATTTCCTATATTTATATTTGTTACAGATATTTTAAAAAAAACGTATTTTGCAAAACTCATTTCTCGTGTATAATCATGCATTAATGTATGATAAAGATATCCCTTAAATTTTATGCAGTTGTATCCAAAAGCGTCCGAATTATTTTACACTGAAGACTGTAAAACATAAAAGATATCTTTGGGGTGCAATAACAAATTGAATTTTAATCTCTGTGAGGTCAAATTACTAAGTGGTTTTTAAAAATTATGTCTACATTAATTAAACGATTTAGGATGGAAAACAAGAATTACATTTTTGGTGTATATTTTATACATATTTTTTTAATTCACCTAAATTGAGCACTAAATTCGGCGCTATTACTATTATTATTAATTATTATTTAATCATTTAACTATATTTAAACACTTAATACGACTCAAATAAGCATGTCGTTATTCATAATTAGCAATGTAGTACTTAATATATATTCAAACTTTCTGCGCAGTGTTTTCTCTGCTAAAACAATTTTAAAGGCTTAAAAGGACACTTGTGTTATACTTGCGAAACTTATTTGGTTAACCTTTCCTACCCACTTCTTCTGGAATTCTTCTCGGCGAACCAGGATGGTGCAGAATCAAATATCAATCAATAAATGTTCAACAACGGGAAATATGAGGGGCTATTGTAATGCTAAACATGAAATGCTGTTTTTGGCTTAGTTTTTATGGTTATTCTTCCTAGTTTTCATCTTACCTAATATATTTTAAATCCATAAAACATTTAAAATTGACGCAGGTAGTTCTTTCTGCCCCACGTTTAGGTGCAATATGACGCAGCCACGCTCCGTCCTCCAACAATGAAGCAATACGTTTGCCTCACGGTTGCTGCTTGTCTCCTCCCAGTTGGTTCTTCTTTTGCCACGGCTGCTCCAGCATGAAATCTTAACCTCAGGGTATGCGTGGGTGTGTACAGAGAAACACACAAACGCTGTCTTGGAACACTTTTATTCACTATTTAAAATAATGCTTTAGGTTTGCCGATCACTTGTAAATGAATACGATGATACTTTGTCTTTACCAAGACCGAAGAATATTAACTACAGCTAAGCGTTCTACCCTCTAGCATGTTCGCTGCCAATGTTCACAACTCGACGAGAATGTCGTCCCGCCCTCGCCAGGCACTCAGTACAGACTGATCTACCCACGCTGCACAAGGAAAACCAACGCCTAAACTTCCCCTCTCTCCCCACAAACGCTCTCATCAAACTTAGCGTCATGATGCTTAGAGTGGCCTTCACCAGGCTAAGTGCAGCTGTACTCGGCTGTTTACCAGGAAAATCTTGCTTCAATGGTAATTACCCTTTTTACCTGAGGCTGGTCCCTAATTAACAAAACTGTGCCTGTCTGGTCTTTCTGTCGCTTATAACAGTCAACAATTTTCACAATGCTTCTCCTTTTTATACATACACTGATTTTAAATACATTATTACTTATGTTATATCGCTATCCTTCTCAGAATACTATGGTAATTATTGCCTTCATAATTCCGTCTTCAAAATATTTTATTTTTAACTATTTGTTTCACAGACCAAATGAGACTTGAGATCATAACGCACCAACCATGTACGTTCGGAAAGTTAAAATTCTGCGTTTTTGTTTTCTCTTCAAAGCGCAGTTAAATACAATAGATAGATTACCAAATCAAAAATAGATAATAGATGTGAAATTTAAAATGAGCATTGCATTTTCTCTTTATAGCATTCGAATACTTATCAGAGACGCATTAATTGCTGGCGAATAAAGCGTCGTATTTTATTGTTGACTTGAATCCACATTGTAATCCTGGTGCTGCGCAGTCCCTTTGGACGTGGTTTAAATTCAAAATATATAATATATTTTTTAAAACTGTCTTCTTTCATGCAATTTCCACAACAAAACCATTAAGACAGACGTTAACCAAACATCCTTTCAAGATACTTCAGGCAGTGTAAAGTAAAATCAGTAAGCTTTATGTTTCATTATTGGTAAACATTTGTAATTACTTTTCACGTCCCTCTCATAGCCTTACTTGAGTCCACGGTGTAATAGTATCCGTATTTTAAAAATCTCTTATTTCAGGCAACCCTCAGAAAAAATATTGAGACAGGCGTCAACCCCCTTTCAGAATATTTCAGACAAAAGGTAATCGGTAAGCCCGATTTTTCATATTATGCAAACATCAGTATTTTTCGCGTCCCACTAAAGGAACATTAAAGGCGTCGTCAAAATATGTATCCTTTTGCAAGCCGATTTTCTTGTCTTAACAATTTGCATTTCCATAGTGTTTGCAGTAATATTAAAATAATTACGTATGTAGGGCAATTATTACATTCCACCCAAAACTTCGACACCACATTTTTCCGGAAATGCATGTTTTGAGACCCATGAATCGAAAAAAGCATTTTTAGAAAAAGGTCCGTGTGTGTCTATGTGGATGTGTGTCTGTGAACAGCATAACTCTTACATAGGTTCAGTAACTTTCAAATATGCGACACGAAGATTTTCAAGAAAACCCCCACCCCAGACTACCGTTAACATAGAATACTTTTCGAAATTCTTTATTTTCTCAAACATGGCTCTAACAATTTCGATTAAAATATCATTTGTTTAGGATATTTTATGGCAAATGAAATGTATATCATGAATCTTCTGGGAATGTCGCCAAAAATCCTCTTTATTCTGAATGACTTTCGCGTAACTGGAAAACCGTAAGAGACAGACAAAATGTTACTACACAAAAAATGTGGATCTCGTCAAAACATACAATTTATATCATAGACATTTTTTATGCCGAGTGAACCATTTCCGAGATATTTCTTCTTATTTGTTTCAATTTTCCAATACTTGTATATTTCCTCAAATGGTAATTAGTTATTCGTTTTTTTTTTGTTTTGTTTTTTTATGTCTTGGACATGCAAAGTGAATAGAATGCTCCACACAGCAACCCCTCTTAAAAGATTTGACTATCGCTTAAGCCTACCATATTCCCCTTACACCTACAAGAAAATTAGCAACAATATAGTTTATGCGAAGGTTTATCTCCATTAACATGAAGAGGTGGAGAATAAGCGTTTGTAAAAATAGTTTTACAAGAGTAGAGAAAGTCATGTAGTGCAACACATCAGATTTTTATACATGGAGTGAAATTACGCTTCTGTCTCTTCGCGAAAAAGCGAACACGATTTATAAAACTGTTTTATTTTACAATGGTGTATATGGCTTAATTAGAACTTAATAACTTATACATTTATGTTCAAGTTGAAAAACCACGAAATAATAAATGATTTTTGTCCCGCCTAATAGACGGAGCTGGATGCAACATATATCTTATATTAGCATTTACTGTTACTCCTCGGAAATAGTATGAAAACATTTTGTGTGTGACTAAGTGGAAAATAGTTCATACAGCGACTTGTTAAACATACTGAAATCGCATAACTCATCTCTACGCTCTTAAAAGATGTATTCTGTATAAAAGCAAGTAGAATTGAGTTTTTTCTTTTAATATCTTAAAATAAAGATTATTTGAATAAGTTCCCTTCTAGAATGTCGAATTAATTATCAGCAAAGAGAATGCAATCATAGAAGGCATTTAAAAATGCTCATTTGCTATAACTGAATCTCTTTTCAATTAAGATTGGCTACCATTATGATCAAATTTTCTCTTCTAGGTTGCCTTGTTGCACTCAAGAATAATAATAAATAGTTATTCCATGCTTAAAAGTGCAGCCTTTTAATAAAGACTGACATAAAATCCACAAAAAATAGTGATTGTATTTATATTCCTGAATAATGTATGACATTGAAATTTATTAACGTTAAACATAATCATATTCCGATTTAATCGATAGAAGTTCCTTGCTGTCTATCAGTATTTAATTGCTGCAGGATCGCAGTTATGTACCATCCATATGGCATTTATGGCCGTCCCAATTGTGGCACGATAGCATTGCTGTAACAGCGTGGAGATCCCCCCCTCTGTTGGTAGGTTAGATACTGGTGCAAGGTTAGATACTGGTGCACTCGGGTGCACTCATTAGGTACTTGGGTATCAATTTAGGAGTTACAACAGATTTTACAAGCTCAATGAGTAAAACACAAGGAAATACCCTTGCGAGATAAAATACATATATATTTTCTGAAAATGTAACAATTTTTGATGATACGAATGGATTTTCAAAGTGTTTAATTGGTAAAACGTGATTAACAGATAAAGTGTAAAACGTTTGCAAATTCTCGCCGATAGATGATTTCTCTCAGAGAAAACAATACATTTGAAGATGAGTTTTCTGTATTATATAAAGCAATACGAGTATAACGGGAGCTCCAGATGTATGGATAAATTCGGAGGAAACAAAGACGGAAGTAAATGTACGAGGGGTGTCCAATAAGTAAGTTTCCCTATTTTATAAATAAACATTACCCACAATTGATCATGTTGAGTTAATCTTATTTATATTGTACAATCCTTCTGTTACTTTTCTACATAGTCAATATGCTTTTCCAAGCATTTTTGGGGACGTGACACAAGTTTTTCCAAGCCAGTGTTGTACCAGGTCGGGTCCTGTGCTCGCAACCAGCTGTTCACTGATTTGACTTCATCATCGGTGTTAAAAGCGTTTATCTTTGAGTTGGAGGAACATGTGAAAATCACTTGGGGCAAGCTCCGGTGAATACGGAGGATACGAGAAAACTTCCAAGTTGAATTTTGACCCAGGCGAAGCTCATATTCAGCAGATCTTTTCCCAAGTGATTTTCACATATTCCCTGACTCAAAGGTTGTGGTGCCTGAAAACTCAAGTAAGACCTTTACTAGCCCTTCCTGCACCCTGAGCAACATTCTCAGGTCACATCAAATAAAATTTTAGGGTTTGGGTAGTTACAAAAACCATTTTTCTGCTCCTATAAAAGTTAGAGAGTTCAATTTTAAAGCTATTGTCATCATGGAGATAAGCACTTTAACACCGTGACGAAGATCAATCAGAAGTGAACAGCTGGTTATGAGCACAAGACCCGACTTCTGGTTCACTTCTGATGAACTTCGAGTGAGGGAATATGTGAAAATCACTTGGGAAAGGATTTGAAGGATGCGAGAAAGCTTCCCAGTTAAATTTTCTGAGCTTCGATATGGCGCCGATTTTATTTGTAATTTTTATATAGGGGAGAGACTGCTGAAGTAGATTATATTAGTCATCCAAAATGTAAGGAAATTTGATTTTCGGCATTACATTGGGATATTTAAATATAAACCTCTATTATTGATGACGAAATTGATAACATAGAAAATAACATTAAGGATGGCATTTGTTGCTCGCAATAGGTTAATTACAATCCAAGTAACGTAACGTGAAGTTGGCGCATGAGATACAACAAAAGAGATAAACCGTTATTTATTTTCCTGTTTCTGTAACTGGAAATCCTGTGTTATTTCCAGTGCAATTAATAAAAGAACATTCAGAACAGATTTCGTCGCATTGTAATGCGGCAGTCCCCCCGCGATTAAGTGCTACGTGATGTTCACGCTTGAGAACCAACAACGCGGTTAAACCTCAGAATGTGCAACTGATATGGGTTTTGTTGTATCTCAAGCGTTAACCTCGTGTTTAAACTCCTCGGGATGTAAAACGCCGTGCAACAAACACCATTATTAATGTTATTTTCCATATTATCAATTGCGTCTAAATTAACACAAAATTTCCATTAAAAACACAGGTTATGTAGAAATTTACATTTTCTTACATTTTTGAATGACCTATATAATTTACTTTAATGAACCCTCTCCCCTGCCATCATAACAATGAAAGTAATTTTTCAAGTGTTTCATTTTTGTTTTGTTTAAGAGGTATTTGCGTTGGAAGATTATATTTAACTTACCTTAAACTACTTTGAAAAATCGAGCAAGTATCTTATTTGTCTGCTAATAATTTAGCTAATTTCTTATAGATGAATAATGAGAAAGTTATGCATTTAAAATTTTCCTTGGATAGAATATAAGGTTTATAAAACCATAACATTGGTGGGTTTTAATATTTGAACAGCCTTGGATTGCCATCACACATAGAAATGTTATCCAATATATAGGATGGACAAAACTAAGCGAGGCAGAAAGAAATTTCTTTAATAAAAGTTGCTGGATATTATGGGGGAAAGAAAATGTCATTGCTCGTGTTTTGTTTTGTGGACGTTATGATGGTTATTTTAAAGTCAATTTAATTTTTTTAATGGGAACCTACATTTTGTATGTTGTTTTCTGATTAAAATGGTTTATAAGAAGCTGTTTATTTTGTGATGAGGAATATGGAAATAAATAAAAAATGTTGGTTCCCAATTACGAAACGCAACTTTATCCTCAAATGATTATCCATGGATGGTCCAACCATTCATTGCGCATTTCGTACACAGCCATTCAGAATTTTCGTTATTTACGTTGGTGTGAGAACAATTGCAAAGTGCTTTATACAAATGTTTAATTTTTAGGAGGAGTGAGAGAACGACAGAAAAAGGGTAGGTTACTATTTAAAAAATTAAATTGACCCTAAAATGACCATCACAGCGTCCTCCAAATAAAACGCGACTAATGGCATTTGCTTTCCCTCATGAAATCAAGCAACTTTTACTGAAGACATTTCTTTCTACAAGGCTTAGTTTTGGAGATATTGTACAGTCTCAACTTAAATGGTCCACTCTGTTAATATAATGGCACGGAAGTAAATAAATCAAATTTAGTAACTGTTGAAGTCAACCGAAATATAAACAATAACAGAGTAAATAAATATATATCTACAAAGGAACTATACAGTGTTTTTCTGTGGAATTTAAATACAAATAAACACTCATAGATGTAATAAAATGAAAATAACAAAAACAAAATTGATAAAAATTGCAATTCCGGATAATTCATATACTACATTTGTCTGATTCAAGAGCTAAATATTTCTTATAAAATATATGCTTGTACACACATTTCGCAGCTTAAGCTTTCTGAAATTATTCGTTTAGCATCTAGAAATATTTAGATAAATGTGGCAACACTGCTTTGCTTTCTCATCTGTGTGGTGAATGAAACTTTTAAACATGCACAACTAGTCTATTTTAAATCAAAAAGGTGATCCTATAGGCAGGCCTACCAATTATATCAACTTCCAAAACAAAAGAAGAAGCAGCAGCGAAGATGGAGGGAGGAGAGAAGAGAAAACTGAAACAAAAGCGATCCCATCTTCTCTTAATTAACGAAATGCTGCAGAGTCAGTCGATCAGTCAGTCATGAGGTGGAGTTTCCGTGATGAACTGCAACTCAGTATCCTACGTGCGCACTATCATTATCTCCTTCAATTGCCTCAACGCACACATACACTTAATAGCTTCCCCACATTCAGGGCCGTTAGGATCACAGAACAGAGATCACTTATTATTGTCACTAATTAATGTTGTTTATATGTGGAATTATGCGCCAAAGCTAACATTATAATGCATGGTTTTTTTGCCATGCTTTTCAAATCTGAGCTTCTTTTATATCACACTTTTATTTTAGTTAGGTGTTTACTCTACAAAAAAACCTTTGGTGAGGTATCCCGTCATTTATTGCACAGCATTATATAAAACAGAGGATACCTGCTACACAAGGCAAATTTTATTTCCGATGCGCTCTTCAATTCTGTTTTATCGCAAGGTTGTTATAGTTATAATTGTTACGTTTATTGATCTACAAAAAGCCTTTGATAAGTATAGCCGACATTTATTGTGGAACATTCTAAAGAATAAACGATATCTGCTATACGTAGTAAATTGTATTTCTGTTATCCTCTTCAAATATGAACTTCGGTTATGTCACACTGTTATTTTAATTATGGTGTTTACTTTTATAAATCTATAAAAGGCCTTTGATAAGGTATGGCGACTTATTGCTGATTATTCCGTAGGAATAATTTTTTTATAAATTATTTTTAACTAATTGCGGAGTGCATGGTTGAGTGGTCTGCATTCGGACTTCTCAAACCAGAAGCCCCGGGTCCAATTTCCGGATGGGGCACAGAAATATTTTTCCAAATAGAATTACTCTTTCCTGCCGCAGTATTTGGAATTATGAATGCGGGTTTATTACACCATAAATTAATAAAAGCCCAACAATAATCCACAGCTCTATAAGATACTCATGCTAAAGTTGTTTATTAAGTCAAACACCATAGAAGTTAAAGAACCTACACAAATGAAACAATACAAAATAATAATTCTAACACTGCAGGAATTGCTCATAAAGAATATGGAAAATTGACAAATGAAATAATAGCAAACCGTGGTTTAAAGAAGAAGATCTCCATCTCCAGCACTAATTACTAACTAGCACAACCCGCATCTCTGCTCGTGTCACTACATAAAAAACGAACATTTCCCCCTCTCTTTCTCTCTCCCTCTTCCGCTTTGTCATTGTTTCTTCCTCTCTACCTCTCTCTCGCCCTCATATTTTTCCGTCTCTTTCCTCCTCTTATTTCTTCTTTCTCCCTTTATCCCTCCTTTTCCACTCTTTTCCACATACTCTTTCCTGTGTGCTACTTATGAGATGTTTTGAAAATCGTTATTTTTATTATTATTATTATTATTATTATTATTATTATTATTACGATAATAAAAAATAAAAACCGCGTGTGCGTCGTGCACACAATCTCGGAATTTAACCGATTTTGAAAAATATTTTCCATTGATAAGCAGTGTTCTTCCGGAAGGACATTGGCTATAAATTCCAAAAAAATTAAAACTGTGGATCTGGGGGGTTAGTGGGCATTTTCAGTTTCACATCAGAAAATTTCAATTTCGTTTCGTTGAATATGAATACCAGAGGGTATTTGTGGCCCTTTATTGCGAATATGACAAAATGTTTAATGACTACCAGCCCAAAGGGGTAAATAGCGAGGTTTCAAATATTTTAAAGTTGAGTTATTGGAGTGGGAAGTTGCCTACCGTGTTCGTATCAATAAATTTCACTCTTATTTCGTTGGAGTATGTCATCAAGGAGTATTTTTATGATTTTGATGAAAGTTGCTGCATTAGGGTTTTAGAGTCTGGAAAATATGATAAACAGACCTTTCGAAGATTTGCGCTACCCTTATGCCAATACCTATTTTAAACCCATAAAATTATAATCAACACTCTTTGACCTATCTAGAAAAAACTTTGTACATTTATTATATAGGGCCCAGCGAAAATTATAGGCACCTTGTCTCCCCAAAATATCACTATTATTATTTGTATAAAACCCTACACTGTTTAACTTATCTGGTCAAAATATTGTGTAATTCTACTAAAGGATGTAGAAAAAATCATAGATTACTTTGCAACTTCCAAAACCTATACTTATATATTTAACTCTTGTGTACAAATATTAACCATTTGAACGTCCGGATAAAACTTTGAACACTTGAAGATTTAAAAATCTACCCCGTTTTTAACCCATACTTACAATATGCATATGTGCACTACCGAATAAGAGAGCTAATTGTTACAAACCGTTTTCTTGCAGTGTTAATATAACTTAACTTATATAAATAGTTTGAAAACTTCTTCTTCTTCTTCTTTATCTGTTTACCCTCCTCTTATGTAGGACTTACACCCCCCAGGACTTACAAGCGGGTGCCTGAGGTCAGAGGCCCGTCGAGGAGCAGACACTCATGGATCAGACAGAGCATCCAGGATGGGTGATCAGCCCGATGCCTGGTATGGGATGAAGGAAGTAGATGAAACGAAATGTGGGTGAAATGGATGAAAGGACAGGTGATGCAGTTGGTGAAATGAATGGCGGGGGAAACCGGAGAACCCGGAAAAAACCCGCCCAGACGCCGCTTCGTCCACCACAAATCCCACATGCAGGTCCCTGGGATTGAACCGCCTCGGGCCGCCTCGGTGGGAGGCGAGCGGTCTAATCACTCGGCCACGGCGCCGCCAGTTTGAAAACAATAAGGAAAAATTATAATAACCTCTTAAACGTTCGTTCTATCGAAATTTTGTAAATAAAAACATTATGTGTTACATTCGCAGACTTTGGGTACCCACCATTCCTTATTAGTGGGTATACAAATCATTCTTACAAAAGTGTATTTGATCTGCTTCATTTTAATCGAGATAAACATTTCCACACTTCGTTATAGAAAAAAGGCAATCAAACTTAAAATTCCATACTATGTCCATGACATCACTAGAAACAACTGAAAATGAACAGGATTTCACAGGCTATTCTTAGAAAATTCAAGATATGCACTTTCTTTGACACGTAAATATCTTTAATATATGTATTTTAATCAACATCGTTATATTAATTTTTATAAAACAACAAATTTCGAAATACTTCCATATAAAGTGTAGTTTGGGGTGAGGGAGTTTTCTTGAAAATCTTCGTGTCGCATTTTTGGAAGATAATTAACTTCAAAAGCAAGTTTAGTATTTATCCTACTTTTTGTTCTTGAGTTATGCTGTTCACAGACATACAGACACACAAACAAACACACACACACACACACACACACACACACGTCCGGACGTTGGACGTTTTTCTAAAAATGAATTTTTTGGGTTCAGGGAGCCTGAAAACATATATTTTCGGTGAAATCTCGACATCGAATTTTTGGGTGGAATACAATACTTCCCCTACTTACCATATGCAGCAGAAGTAAAAATCTTGCTAGAAGCTTTATTAAATTACTCTTAAAATAGTTTATTTTACTGCCTTTTCATGTTAACAAAGATAGGCCTTGTGACGGTATTAGTGTATTTGTGTTTACTTGTGTTTTGTCCACGTTTGGGAGCCAATTTGTGATGGTATTAATGTTATTTGTTTGTTTGTAAGATGCTACTGTTTATTTGCCGCATGTATAAAAGACAATTTGTCGCGGTCACTTCGTGTTATCTTTTACTGAGCGCCTGTTATTTTATTTAATTTTGGGTTCACTGTCCTCCGGCTAGCTATGATCTTTTTGGTCGAGCACTTATCTTATACAAGGTGTGTAAACGGAAAGGAGTTTTTATACAAAGATAACACTGATGAAAGAATTTTGTTTTACACTTTTATTGTCGTAACATATTATGCACTTTCACATATTAATCTTGACACTCGCCAAACGAAACTGTTATAATAACTTATTTACTGCTCATTCTTAATTCGCGTACTTCAACTTTTTGTGTAATTAACTTTACAACACTTGAGATTTTTCATAACTCTGCTACGCGTAACCTGCGAAGCGATAAACTGTGCGATGTATTCAGCGACGTGTAATGCACAAATATTTCCGATGGACTGGAGCCAACGTGTAATGTACACATGTTTCCGATGGACTGGACGAATTTGACTCTGAGCTAGCCCTTTTTATACTCCTACACCCCGATATGCCTAAAGATTATAACCGAGCTGCTATTGGTTAATAAAACGCGCCAACATTAGCGTCTATTTTTATATCCAATGAAAATTACGAAAACATATGCTCTAGGGAAAAATGTTCCAGCAAATTCTAAGAAAAACGCGCCAATATTACGTCATTTGCTCGTCTCTAATAATGATAAACAGCTCACCCCCTCGCTACATTATTGCACGCTATTATTGTCAGTTTCAGTAAGGCCGTATAAACTTACTTCTCGACAATGCTTACAATCATCAAACATCTCAAATTAATGTCACACAATAATGCATATGCACACTACAATCACTCTTTACATTTACATAATTTGTGATACAAATTACTGCATCAGCCTTAGCAGAAATGTCAGTATCAAGGGGGATACATGAAGCTTAAACAATAATCAGATGTAATCGGTTCGCTGTTTGGTGGCTTTTAAATTCCATGCCACGAATTGAAACATGGAGACCAGACACAAATGAATGGAGAGTTTTATTTAAAAAACTTGAATATCAATAAATAACGCCTCAGCAAAACATAAAAAAATCGTGAGTTAATAAAGCAATTTTTCATGTAGCGAGTTTTTTTCTGTCTCTTATAGTTTACTAGTTACTAAAAATTAGACAAAAGTCTTTGGAGTGAATATGACCTCATCGCTTACTGGTAGAAAAGTCAAGGTGCATATTGAATTGGTAAGGAAAATATCTTTAATTACGTGGTATTTTAATCAAAATCCTTAGAGCCTTTTTCTAAGTGAATGCGAAATAACATAAATAGAGTTTGGGATGAGGAATTTTATTAAACGGCTTCGTGTTACATACAATTTTTTTATTTACTTATACTGTTCACACGCACACACCTGCACCTTTTTGTAAAAATGGTATTTTTGGGTTCAGGGAACCTCAACACATGTACTGTTGGTAAACATTCCATATTGAAGTTTTGGCTCGTGTACAATACTTCCTCTACCTAAAATGGGTGAAAGTGAAATTCTTCTTTGATTTCCCTACCTATGTATCAAAATTTCATTCTATTACAATATCCCCTCCGTCTACTATGCTAAGTGGGCGAGAAACCAAAAACCAATAATGTTTGTGCAACAATTTAAAAAAAAAGTTATTTATTTTATTATTGACAAAATACATTGTAGTTTTAAATAAATCTTAAAAAATACATCACTGTTGGTATATTATTATTATTATTATTATTATTATTATTATATTATTATTATTATTGTTGTAATTTAGAAAACCGAAAAGTAAATATCTGTTTCTGAGTTCTGCTGTGTGTTCTTTTTACAAACCCGAGCATTTATCTTTAAAGTCTTGAATGCACTCTGGAAGTGAAAAGTATGAAAGTTCAATCCTATAATTTATCTTGAAGTAATGTATAAACGCAAATTAAAATCAAGTATAATATACCACACCTTGGTGATTGATTCTTTAGCAATACACTCTTTTTCAGGTTTATTACGTAAGGTGTTTATACCTGAGCACTTAAACCTGGTACAGACTATTCTCGCAAATAACAGTCTACAAATAGCCTGTCGTACTGTGGGTTCCATATGTAACACTTAAGTCAAGATACAAACCATTTTTGCAAATAACCTGCCATACTGCGAGTTCTATATGCCACACATACAAAGTCCATTTTCGCATAAAACCTGATCTACTGCGATTCTGATATATCACTTCTATTTCGTTGTATATGTTAAGGGTTTCTGTTTTATGTATAATCAATGTAGCTTTTGCGTTATTATAACTTAGGGAATAAAGAGAAGATACTGCAGTTTAAAATTTCACCTACAATAATTTTGGCTAATTCCTCACTTAGCATCTATGCTGCGAGTCCAATTTACTACACTTAAGTTAAGTGAGAGATTACTTCCTCATACCTATAACCTGCCATACTGCGAGCCTTATAGATGCCACACTCAAGTCAAGGTACGGACAATTCCCTCATGTAACCTGTGAAGAAGGTGGTTTGTTACGTTATTTTTACCACGCTTTGGGCGTCAATTTGAAGTAGTGTGTATTGAGGAGTTGTATTATATTTCAACTGTTGGTGAGCCGAACTTGTAGTAGTTGCAACCGCACGTATAGTAAACAGTTTCCGGTAGCCTTCGCCCCAAATGTACTTTCAGGTGGCCTTTGCCCCAAGTTTAAAAAATATTAACTTTGTATTTTGACTGTTTCTTTACATATTATATATTTATGTTTGTCTCGACTGCGTCAGTATTTATTTTATAGACATGTTTCTCTTTGTAGGGTTATAGTGCAACAAGAATGTAGGCTTACACGGATTATAATTTTACTTCACTCCTTTTATTAATGCTTGATACGATTTAAATAACACTTCACTGATATAGAGAGCTGTGAGATTATTTTTATTAATTAATTGCACTTTTTTAACACGTAAACTTATTTTTCGTCTCACACGAATACGTATTAAATTTCTTGAGGACACTTTTTGCGTCTGGTTAGTAACGCTATCTGCAGGCAACTGACTTCTGAATTTGTAAATGTTTCTCCTTTTCAGTTTCTGATTGGCTAATCCTACTCCAATAGAATGCATTGATTTAACTAAAGCTTTTTCTGGTTGTTGATTGGCTATTTTATAAACTGTCACTAAAATTATATTATGTTGCTTCAATAATGACTAGTAGCATTATTAAACATTCTTACTCATTATTGCCGCAAGGTTACCTCATTGTTAGCAACTTTTAACCTATTATTCTTACAGCTCCTACATTATTAAATTACGTAATACATTAACATAACATTAATGAACATGTTTACAATAATATAAGCATATGCAATGACTGTTACACATTTTACAAATTATTACCTACACATATTGCTTTAAGGCGGGCTGTTATTGAATTTACATATTATATAATTTGACTGAAAACATTTAAATGTTACAAATACTGCCTCACCTGTCCTGCTGCGAGTCCTATATATGCCATATTTAAGTCAAGATACGGACAATTCCCTCATGTAACCTGTCCTGCTGCGAGTCCTATATATGCCATATTTAAGTCAAGATACAGACAGTTCCCTCATGTAACCTGCCCTGCTGCGAGTCCTATATATGCCATATTTAAGTCAATATACGGACAATTCCCTCATGTAACCTGCCCTGCTGCGAGTCCTATATATGCCATATTTAAGTCAATATACGGACAATTCCCTCATGTAACCTGCCCTGCTGCGAGTCCTATATATGCCATATTTAAGTCAATATACGGACAATTCCCTCATGTAACCTGCCCTGCTGCGAGTCCTATATATGCCATATTTAAGTCAATATGCGGACAATTCCCTCATGTAACCTGCCCTGCTGCGAGTCCTATATATGCCATATTTAAGTCAATATACGGACAATTCCCTCATGTAACCTGCCCTGCTGCGAGTCCTATATATGCCATATTTAAGTCAATATACGGACAATTCCCTCATGTAACCTGCCCTGCTGCGAGTCCTATATATGCCATATTTAAGTCAATATACGGACAATTCCCTCATGTAACCTGCCCTGCTGCGAGTCCTATATATGCCATATTTAAGTCAATATGCGGACAATTCCCTCATGTAACCTGCCCTGCTGCGAGTCCTATATATGCCATATTTAAGTCAATATGCGGACAATTCCCTCATGTAACCTGCCTTGTTGCGAGTCCTATATGCGCCACACTTAAGTCAAGATACAGACAATTTCCGTAAATACGTTTCCATGCTGCGAGTCCAATATGCCACTCTTGCTGCGTTGGACGAGGCTAAGTTTGCTTCAGCTCTAAGCGATTATAGAATAATCTGCGTGTTGACCTGTGGACGTAACGATATATAAAAGTGATGACCTGTTGTCATACATGAAGTTACCATCGGCCGTGTGTGTGTAACGTATGCGTTAGCTAGCCGATGATGCTGTGCTGATAATGATAACAATCAATGTTATTTCACGTTGCACCGCCTGCCACATTGATGCTGCCTCTGTTGATGATAATGCAGTATGTACAGTCCATACCATGAGAGGCCTCACATTCAGCAATGTCCTATGACACACTTTAGATATCCTGGGATCGCCTAACCGTAGTTGAAGAGAGGTGTCACACCCCCTCAGAAGGAACTCTGGGTTCAGACTTCCTTTTCAGCGACACTTTATGTTTGTCTGAACTACTCCTCAGTTTCTGATACCAGGTGTCGCCTTCTGATAACTTTATTGTTTATTTAGCGTCCGATTATATAATTAAAGAGCTCTTCAAATATTTAATTTATTTCCCGTTTCCTAAAGCTTTATCATTCCCAAACTTTGTCCGTAGCCCTTTGGATTCATCCATTTCGTTGTAGTAATAGTTTCCTTAATTGCCAATCCACATATTCTGAAAATGCTGATTTTCTTTTGAAGTTTAATTTCTTAGATGACTCAGGTCTGTTTAAGGAATCCAATAGATTGATGATTTTTGTTTGGGGTTTAGTTTCTTAGCTGGTTAATGTCTCTTTAGTACTGGTCATATTTAGGGTTTTCTCCCTTAGATGACCAATATCTATTCTAATAGGGATCTATTTTCTCCACAACTTCCTTTTGGAGCTTCTCCCTTAGATGGACAATATATCTCTAGTTGAGAATCCTACATCACCGTAATTTTCTGTTGGTGTTTATTCCTTTAAATGACCAACATTTCTTTGGTTAAAGCTTCTTTTTAATCATGACTTTCTGTTGGAGTTTACTCCCTTAGGTGCTCAACATATCTTTGGATAGGAATCCTATCTCAGCATAGGTTAGATGGCTGATACCTTCTTAGTTGTGAGTCTATGAATATCCTTGCTTAGGGATTCTTCTTTCTGATTTTCTGTTGGAGTTGGCTTCCTTAGATGGTCAATATACGTTTGATAGAAATCCTATATCACTTAATTTTCTGCTGATTTACTCCCTTAGCTGGCTAATGCCTCTTCGATTAGGAATCTTTCACTGCATGATTTTCTACTGGAGTTTACTCCATTATGTCCAGTATCTCTATAGTTATGAGTCTTATCTATTAGAGGTCTACTGTTGAAATTTACTGCCCCAGTTTAATAACAGCTCCGTGAATTTAGATACATCTAGCTGTCGTTTGTCAGATTTCATTCTTTTGGTAAGTTTTGTTCCACCCAGAGTATTTCATTTCCTCGATGCACATTCATATCTAGAGAAAATTCTCTTATCCGCCATTAAGGGAGACACCTGATGATGGAATAACAAACGCACACAACTGGTTAAGTAATTAAAGAGTTATTATAAATTCCTCTATAGGATGAAGAAAAGAAGACACAAAATTGCCATTAAAATACGAGGCGTATTTTTACTTTCTCTACTACGTATAGTAAGTAGGGGAAGTATTGTATTCCACCCAAAAATTCGAACCAAGATTTCACCGGAAATACATGTTTTGAGACCCCCTGAATCCAAAAAAAGTATTTTTGGAAACATGTCCGTGCGTGTGTCTGTGAACAGCATAACTCAGAAACGAACAGTCGGATAAACACCAAACTTGGTATTTAGGTTCAATATCTTCCAGAGATGCGACACAAAGGTTTTCAAGAAAATCCCCCTACTCCAGATTACCCTTTACATATAACATTTTTCGAAAATTTTAATTCTCTCAAAAATAGCTCTAACGATTTTGATTAAAATATGATATGTTTAAGATATTTTCATGAAAAATGAAATGTATATCTCGAATTTTCTGGGAACGTTTCCAAAAGTATTCTTCATTGTGAACGACTTTTGCATAACTGGTAAACCATAAGAGATAGACAAAATTTTACTACACAAAAAATGTAGATCGCGTTAAAATACACAATTTATGTCTAATACATTGTTTTATTGAGTGAACCATTTACGAGATATTGCTTGTTATTCCCTTAAATTTTCCAATACTTATACTTTTTCTCACATTGGAATTCGTTATTCATTTTTTTTCCTGGACATGCAAAGAGTATGGAATGCGCCACATAGCAACCAGCTCTTAAAGGATTTGGCTATCGCTTAAAACCTACCATACTCACCTTGCACCTACAAGAAAATTAGCAATAAAATTAACATCTAGATTAACATGCAGCATATGGAAAATAAGCGTTTGTAAAAATAGTTTGTGCAAGAGTAGAGAAAGTCATGTGAGTGTAAACATCAGATTTTTAAAGTAAGTACCGATAATGCTTTAAAAATAACAGAACATTATTTTCCAAATAATTTATCATCATTCATTACCTTACACTTTACATACTTTTCCACATAGTCACCGTCGTTATTCAGGCACTTTTTGTAACGGGAAACCAATTTTTGTATGCCTTCGTCAAAGAATGATGCACATGTAATGAAAGCCAAGTCTGCACTTCTTGTTTCATAACAGCATCTTCGTTGAAACATTTCCAATCAATAAATTTCTTCAGATTAAAAAAAGATGAAAATCGCTTGGCACCAAATCCGGACTGTAGGGAGGGTGGACGAATTGTCCCTAACCAGAAGGATGCGATCAGATCTTGAGATTGTTTGGCAGTGTATGGCCGGGTATTGTCACTCATTGTTATTTCCCCATAAGCCTCAGACAATTGATGATGAACATTTGCTGGCGAAACATTTTTCGTATCCAAAAAAGAATCGTTGGTCTGACTTCACAGTCAGCGGGTCATTCGAAACGCTCTAACAGCAGAAAAATACAAAGTGTCGAATGCTTACAGCTGCGCCTGGCTGCTTAATGAATGGAGGAAGTGATAGCGCATGCTTACTTTAAAAACACGCCTTCTTGTGTCTTCTAAACACGAAAAGGGCCGCAGGAAGACCGCGAAACAGATGGATGAGTTTACTGCGATGTTGGAACATCGTTGTTCGATCCGTCGAGGAGACGAGAAGAAGAATGAGAAAAAATCATTAAAATAATAATAATTGCAGAAATATAAACGAAGTTATCAGAAACAATGCTCTTGAAAAAGGATACGTGTTCTAGCGTAATATGTTATCAATGTGGCATATGCTGTAAAACAGTATATTGAGAAGCAGACAGTATTTAACAGTTATATACAGGGTGAATCACCTAAAGATTGCACCGCAAATTTCGGAAACGAAAAGTGCTATTGATGTGCAGTTTTCACAGCATTGATTGGTAGTCATGGGCTCGTACATTTAGCCTATAAATAGATTTTAATACTACGAGAAGGCGTATTTTTTGAGCAAACATACAATTTTTTTAAATGGAACAATGCCTAGTTACACCAACAGAATAAAGGTAGGGTAAATTAGAATGTCAATGGTCTTTGTTGCAGGCTTCTAGTCCAAGTGGTTTACGAGAACTCGTATTTTGAAAAGTTTCCACCCCGACAATTGTTTGTTCCATTCAAACGCTTAGTTACTAGGTATGATGTTATGTTTGTTTGCATTCTGTTTTCTGATCATTGATTGCATTGCGACTTTCTGGTCAGTTAGTTTGCGACAGTTCAAGCGGTAAATCGTGAGTGGAAGATGCGCTTTACTAATGCATAAAAAGCCGACTTGCACATGGTGTATGGAGAGTGTAAGAAGAATGCAGTTCGTTCCTGTACGGTGTATGCGGAAACGTATCCCAATAGACGTCAACAATCTCGGCAATTATTTATCAACCTCTTCAACCAATTACGTGAAAGTGGTACTGTAACACCTAGAAAACGTAACAGATACAAACAAGTGACTGGAGAAGAGGCAGAAATTAATGTTTTGACTGCCGTTGCAGTAAATCCGCAAATTAGTTCCCGCACAATCGCACGTGGAAGTGGCATAAGTCAGGCAAGTATACTGTACATTCTCCATCGACATAGTTCCATCCCTATCACATCTCTCTCCATCAAGACACGCATGGAAACGATTTTGAGAATCGTGTTAACTTTTGTACATGGGCATTAAGACATGATACTCCAGATTCATGTATCTTGTTTAGTGATGAGGCAGCATTTACTAATCATGGGCAGGTAAACTGCAGAAACATGCACTATTGTTCTGTTGACAATCCCCGTTGGCTTTGTCAGGTGGAACGTCAGCGTCCACGGAGTTTAAACGTGTGGTGTGGGATAGTGAACCATTAGCTCCACAGAATCCACAGAAGTATTGTAATTCCCGTTTGTTACTTTCTCTGCTACGTATATTAAGTAGGGGAAGTATTGTATTCCGCCCAAAAATTCAATACCGAGATATCAGCAGAAATATATGTTTTGGAAACATGTCCTTGTGTGTGTCTGTCTGCCTATGTTCTGTGAACAGCATAACGAACAGTTGGATAAACACCAAACTTGGATTTAGGTTCAGTATCTTTCAGAGATGCGACACGAAGGTTTTCAAGAACATCCCCTCACTCCAGATTACCCTTTACATAGAAAATTTTAATTTTCTCAAAAACGGCTTTAACGATTTTGATTAAAATATCATATGTTTAAGATATTTTCATGACAAATGAAATGTATATCTCGAATTTCCTGGGAATGTCTCCAAAAGTATATTTCATTGTGAACGACTTTTGCATAAACCATAAGAGATAGACAAAATTGTATTACATACAAAATGTAGATCGCGTTAAAATACACAATTTATATCATATACATTTTTTGTTGTTAAGTGAACCATTTCCGAGATATTGCTTGTTATTCCCTTAAATTTTCCAATACTTATACTTTTTTCAAAAATGGGAATTCGTTATTCATTTTTTTTTGTGCTGGTAATGCAAAGAGAATGGAATACTCCACATACCAACCAGCTCTTAATATATTTGACTATCGCTTAAAGCCTAGCAATTTCCCTTGCATCTACAAGAAAATTTGCAATAAGATTAACAACTAATATCTCGATTAACATGAAGCACATGGAGAATAAGCGTTTGTAAAAATAGTTTGTACAAGAGTAGAGAAAGTCATGTGAGTGTAACACATCAGATTTTTTCCTTTAGTTTGTGCTACCACAGGTTGTGCGTAAAAGTTTCAAAATAAGACTTCTCGTAAACAACTTGCACTAGAATCTTTCAACAAACGCCACTGACATTGTAATTTACCCTACCTTTGTTCTGTTGATGTAACTAGGCTTGTTCCATTTAAAAATCGTATTTGCTCAAAAAATACACTTTCTCAGCATTATTAAAATCTGTTTATAGGCTAAATGTGCGTGCCTCTGACTACCAATCAATGCTGTGAAAACTGCACATCAATAACACTTTCCATTTCCGAAATATTTGCGGTGCAAGTTTTAGGTGATTCACCTTATATAGTTTTACTGGTTGTGAAAAACTATTTTAAACCTGTTCAGTTATAGAAAACGTTGATCCATAAGGGAATCAAACCAATCTTTATGAAGGACAAATAATTTAACATAGCCATGGAGGGCAACATGGAATCACGACAAATAACAAACAGGGTTACGAGGTACGTTATAACCAAACTTTGCCACAAGAGAGTGGCTTAACTCTGGTTTAACACAATTAATAAATTAATAACTCAAAACAGGTATTCAGCAGATGAACAGTTTTTGTTTATGGATTTAGAATATAACATATATAATGTTGCAAGGACGATTGGACTTTATCCTTCAAGAGCGAAGAAAAGATCCTTATTTTTGGAGGAAGCAAACCTATCAGAGAAAACATTGTTGTAGATATGTGAGAAAGTCGTCGCTTTTAATTGCTTTGAATATTTGGTCTCACTGTTTTGAAAATAAGGTACAGTAATGCTTATTTTTCAAGTTAGAGAAGCACTTAGTAATTAATAAAAGGATATTTCTGGAGAAGTTGAGTAATAATACTTCCATAACGCTATGGCAGTCCAAATGCTGACATAGGCCCCAAGCCTTGTCTCCCAACAAAGTAAAACAAGGAAGATTGGAGCAATAGAGGTGAGATTGCTTCCATCTTGAGCAATTTACACCCTGCTCAATATAGTGTTTTACCTACACAAAATATAATGGGATCCATAACTAACTACAGAAATGCCCGATATTATAATGTTACTTCAATCCATCTAGGAATTAAAAAGTAGTAGGAAAAAATAAAGGAAGATTCATGAAACGTAGCGCGATCAGCTAAACTTGAAGACAAAAGAGACATAATGTGTAATTCCGGAAGTTTTGTGATTTTTACTCTCGGTCCTGGTTTGCTGTTTATGGCATTTGCTTAGGGTTAAATTCGCTACTAATTTAGTAAATCAATGTTCAAATAAGTAATAGCGAGAATTAGTTGCTATTTCAAATGTATTATCCATGCAGAAGACATCTCATAACATTTTTCCCCAAGCACGAGAGTCCACGCCTGCACAATGAAGCCAATTTGTTGTGAATGGAGATCTGAGAGCAGCATTCCTAGAAACCCCAGAATACCCAAGTTCTACATTTTATTTGTGAAAATATTTGTAATATATGGTATTTTATAACCATCTTTTAGAAAATCAAAAATTTCGAAAACTGACCCATATTTGCGGGTAGTTTGGGAAGGTGGATTTTCTTGAAAATCTTCGTATTGCAACTTTGGAAGGTGCTGAACCTAAATACAAGGTTGGTGTTTTTCCCACTTTTAGTTTTTGAGTTAAGTTTTTCAGACACCGTTTTCTAAAAATGATTTGTTTGATTCGGGGGTCCTCAAAACATGAAAATAAAGTGCGTGATAAGGTGTGTTTAGCAACAATTGGTGTTCTCATTTATTAAAATATATTGGCATAACTATTTCCGAAATGTCACCCCAATAACTTAAAAATTGCATCGTAAGGAGCATTTTAAATGCTAAAAATGTGTATAATATTACAACTAAGAATAATACACCAGAAAGTTAACTCAAAAACCGGCTGTAATGTGTTAGGCAGTTTTTACTATATAGGGTACATTTTTACCTAAAATACATAAATTAGAAACGTATTAAGATACGTGGAGCCAACTTTGCTAAAACACTTCTAGAAATTTTGGAAAACAAATGTGAGACGCATAAAAAAGGCCTCAAATGTACAACCACGACTTCCGTTCGGGAATACAAATCCCGACTGGATTGTTCATATACCAGGTTATGAGTTATATAGTGACAGCAGTTAGGTGTATGCCGGAAACCCTGTAGAAATCTGAAATACCTACTATCTGTGTGGAAAATACCTTTAAAATATCTGTAACTCTATTGTTTCTGTAAGACACGGAAACGTTAACACTTTGATCTCTGGAATATTTTGTCCTGATGACTTCAGAAAGGTTCTCTGGTTTTCTCCGAGACCTGTAATAACCATTCAATGCGGAAAAGTAGTGTGGAAATGAAATCATTCGAAATTTGACCAGATTTGGTTGGTTTCCAACAACATATGGACAGTAATTTTTAAATTATGGACATCTCCTTTCATCGAAATAGCCCTGAGAGAAAGCCTGCTGTATATGAGATTGCCTCTTATTCTTCATAAGTAGTGTCCATGGTCTGCTTTGGGCTCATATGGGATTGTAAGCCCCATCGACGTATCTCTAGCATTGTCTGTTTTTGCTGGATGTCCATCCTTTCACTACCCGCCTAATGATAATTAAGGGAATACCAATGCTTATTCTTGTACTATCCAAAGAAGTTGACTGTATTTTAGGCTGAATTATGGTAATGAAGCAAACTGAAAACTTATTACACTCACACTATTTCTTCAATTGATAAAGATGTGGTTATAGAAGATCAAAAATATTTTTTCAGTTCCTTTATTTAGTAATTTTGACGGTCTAAAACTTTCCCACAG
Organism: Deroplatys truncata; assembly: GCA_030765065.1. Classification (NCBI taxonomy): domain Eukaryota; kingdom Metazoa; phylum Arthropoda; class Insecta; order Mantodea; family Mantidae; genus Deroplatys; species Deroplatys truncata. The sequence continues at coordinate 102,364,376 of CM060980.1, forward strand.
CTCTTTAAAGAACCTCTAATTGCATACTCAAGCCCTCAAATATGGTAACAGTGACTAGAACAAGAAGAGATCGTACAAATATGCTGCAAGTTGCTCGCCTCCAGTTTAATGGCACCACAGTTATATGCGGCTTGAATGCCTTATTTATTTATATATTTATTTGCATCAATGTACTGTAAGTACCAAACATCTAAATACCTCAGCGTACAGAAGAGTTTCACTTCAGTGAGTATGATATCCCAAATAATGATAGTTATCGGATTTTGAAACGTGCTCTTGCCTTGTTCAGGATGTAATCGAAATCGTTTTTCACTGAAGCTTCAAAACCAATAAGTACCAAGAAAATCACTTTTTATAAAAATCTGTCTACAACACACTGTTTTCATTTCATTGTTCAAAATAAAATAATCTGCAGCACTGCGCCGAGCACTAAGGATTGAAGACATCTGAGTACTGTGTATGTGAAATGCATTAACAGAATGTTCCTACAATTGCTCTCTTGATATCTTTCCTTTAGGCAACCAGGCTGATAAGTGATCGCATTGTGTTGGTAAATGAACCGATATAAAAGCACTCTTTTAAATGCAAAGATTAAAGTTACGTTTTCAAGCTTTTGAATGTTTCTTTAAGATATCTCTCTTGCTGTAACGTGATAACTTCTGCTGATTTTAAAAGCAAGTGATTGCTTGAACACATCTTTAATGATAGTGAAAATTACAGAACACCAGGATGTGTTGCTTTGAAACACATTTTAGAAACTATCCTTTTAAATACTGAGGCAGTATTTTAACACTTAAATGATTTCAGTCTAATTATATAAATATAAATGCAATAACAGCCCGCCTTAAAGCAATATGTGTATGTAACAATATATAGAAAATGTATATTACAATCATTGTATATGTTTATATTATTGTATCCATATGTAATAATGTTATGTGAATGTATTACGTAATTTATTAATGTAGGAGCTGTGATAAATAGGTCAAAAGTTGCTAACAATGAGGTAACCTTGAGGCAATAATCAATTAGAAAGTTTAAATGTTACTTGTGATTCTTGGAAGCAATGATGTAATTTTAGTGACAGTTTAAAAAAATTGCCAACCAACAACCAGAAAAAGCTTTAGTTAAATGAAGGTATTCTATTGGATTAGGAATAGCCAATCAGAGGCTTGAAATACAGAAATTTACAAGTTTAGGCGGTTGAAATCAATTCAGTTGCCTGCAGACAGTGTTTGTAACCGGATGTGAGATGCGTCCTCAAGAAGTATAATACCTGTTCAGTGTGAGATGAAAATAGTTTACGAGTTAAAAAGTGCAAGTAATTAATTTAAAAAATCTCACAGCACTCTCTATATCAGTGAAGTGTTATTTAAATCGTGTCAAGCATTAATAAAAGGAGTGAAGTAAAATTATAATCTGTGTAAGCCTACATTCTTCAGTCGCACCACAACCCTGCAAAGAAAAACATGTCTCTAACAATAATACTGACGCAGCCGAGGCAAAATATATAATATTTAAAGAAAAGTCAAATTACAAAGTTAATATTTTTTAAACTAGGGGCAAAGGCCACCTGAAAGTACACTTGGAGCGAAGGCTACCGGAAAACGGGTACTATACGTGCGGTTGTAACCAACTTCAAATTCGGCTCTCCAACAGTTGAAAAATAATACAACTCCTTCAATACAAACTACTTCAAATTGACGCCCAAAGCGTGATGCAAATAACGTAACAAACCACCTACTTTGGCTTTCCATACGTGGGACAGAAAATACATCTTCCTCAATACTGGTACTAATAACAGTATCTGCTGCAGAAAGCTCATAACCTTACTAATAATATTAGAGAAGTTCCAAAGGCAAATTTATTAATGGGGTCTGTATTGCCAGAAGAATCTCATAATCAATATTCCACAAAACCAAATGGACTGTATGTTTTAGCAGCTTTTCAAACTCCGAAACACAGAGGAAAGTAAAACTGGCTCATTATAAGTAGGCACATATTCTACCCTGTCCTCTTCGTAAATCTTTTCTTAAAAAGTATAGTGAAGTAGAATTCTTGCAACTTTCATACTCTAACCTCATTTTTAGGTTATTTCTAGTATTTCATTTGGAATATTTGCCAACAAAATGACTTCAAAGAAGGAAAATGCAGTAATATAAATACATCACCTTATCCCAAAACTTATGGAGAACCTGGTTCTTATAATAAAAGTTACGAAATACTTTTATTAACGTTTTCTTTGTGGTAGTTTCTTTCATGGAGTTTTATTGTGCATAAAGCCAAACTATTAGTGCATTAGCGTGAATCTAAATTTGAGCTGTTTCTAATGGGTAATCTTGCATTTCTAGAGAAAGTATTAGGTTTACTGATACTTTATACAAATGGTTCTGCAGGAGAAGCTTGTATTACTCACTGTTAAACATTATTGATTTGATTTTTAATTTTTAACTTCATAAATTATGGAATAGAAATATTTAATATTGCTACAAGTTATGAATAATATTTCTTTGTTTCTTAGCACATGTCACGCTTTTGGTGTAGGATATAATATACTCATATTTTATTTCATAACAATCATCCTCATGCTCGTCTAACCAAAAAGTTCTTTACTTTCCTTGTAACATCCACTTTAGGTCAGATTTTAAACTAACAAGCCATTGAATGATAACAGCACTTTTAAAAAGTTGTTTAAAATTCATAAAATTTTTGACGCACTTTCAATGAGTTATGAAGCTTCAATTAAATTAAGGCACTCGACGTTTTACAATGTCCACACTTAATAAAAAAGACAAAAAAGTGAAACACATGAGCTGTAAAAATGCCAGCAATTACTTCATGAACGGCTGGTGGGGTGGGAGGACGGTGGGCCCCAAAATTTGAGGATGTGGCAGGGGAGTTGACCGATAACCAGCAAAACAATGGCGTGAGCTCGGTGTAGCATACATACCGATACTATAATGTGTACCTCTAGTGACGGCAGTCTGTGTCATTCTCCACACACCACCCCTTCTCTTTTAGTAATTACACCCCCACCCCCTAGCGCTATTGTCACAACACCACCCTTCTATTAACACGCTCACACGGGACGCTATATCTGGTTCTACGCTATCTATGTCGATCCTCCCATAACACGAACCTCGGTACACTCCTTGCACTCCTGTATTTTTGCTTTATTTCAGAATGGCTGATACTGCAAGCAGATTCTGTTGCTGTACAAGGCAAGTAGCTGTACGCACACAATTGCCTCAGGGATGAGGTCAAAGGCTATCATCAGAAACTGACGTCTTCACTCCTGCTTTATCATTTCCATACATATAACAAAAACTGCAATCGAAACAAATTTATGATAGTAGATGAAGATCAATGCTTGAATTAAACACATCGTGTAAATTACATGATTATAAGATATCGGTAAGAAAATAAAGATTATGGTTTTTAAAGGCAAACAATTTTAAATAATATTCAGGATGTAGAAATGGATATTGATTATAAAATAAATAAATTCTAGACTGTATAGTGGTAAGTTACAGATAAGGACGAAAGGAGGGATCCCTGCAACCGTGGCAGAGCCCACAAGTAACCCGCAGCGGCCCTTTTTGCAGTGACCCTTGGGAGGGAGGAATGAGGGAGGAATGAGGGAAGAGGGAAGATACCCGAAGGGCGACGAGATCTGGATAGCAATGGGGGCAATCATGAACACCTAACATTTCCAGATCGACGCCGTTCAGGCCCAAACACAACTAAACAAATACCCGGCAGTTCCCGCCCTCCATAGAACCGACTCGGAGGAGAGACCTAACTGAGCATTCCCGCAACGACGACAAGGAAAAAGCCTCTACAGAGCAAACAGCCACCGCCCTGGTCCTAAAACCCTAAAAAATTACAAGATGATGCATAGAGGAAATGAGGGACAGGAAGGTCGTGATAAAAGATGAACCACCTCAGCATTCGCCTACCGACCCGGAGAAACCACGAAAAGCCCATAGGTCAGAGGGGCGGCACCGGGTATCGAATTCGGTAGCTTCCGAATGCTGATCGCATACGCTACCGCGGCGCCACCTCAAACGCTGAACTGTACAGAGAACTTTTAAAAATAAACTAAGTAAAGAAACAAAAATATAACTCTAGAGTTGTGGCAATTCCCACAATATTGTACGGCTGCTAAACTTGGGCTCCAACGCAAAAACAGAATTCAGACGGCGGAGATGAGTTTCCTTAGGCAAATAAAGGATTGCAACAAACTCGATAGGATTAAAACTGAAGAAACAAGAGAGGAACTAAAAGTAGAAATTGAATGACCATATGAGCAAAATGAGAGAGAAGAGATACTCATTACTAGCAAGGAACCACCAAGCAAGAGGACGAAAGATGTTGGACATCCTAGAAAGCTTTCGGTTAATTGGCTAATCCTTGGAGTGGTGATGATGATGATGATGATGATGAATGAATAATCGAAACTAGTGTATCATTAAACATAAATAAAAATCTGATGTGTTACACTCACATGACTTTCTATACTCTTGTACAAACTATTTTTACTATTTATTCTCCATATGCTTCATGTTAATCGAGATATCGAGATGTTAATCTTATTGCTAATTTTCTTGTAGATGCAAGGGGAATTGCTAGGCTTTAAGCGATAGTCAAATATTTTAAGAGCTGGTTGCTATGTGGAGTATTCCATTCTCTTTGCATTATCAGGACAAAAAAATGAATAACGCATTCCCATTTGAGAAAAAGTTTAAGTATTGGAAACTTTAAGTGAATAACAAGCAATATCTCGAAAATGGTTCACTCCACAAAAACAAAATGTATATGTCATAAACTCTGTGTTTTAACGAGCTCTACTTTTTCTATGTAGAAAAACTTTATCTATCTGTTATGATTTACCCGTAATGCAAAAAAGCCATTCAGAATGAAGTGCAATTTTGGAGACATTCCCAGAAAATTCGAGGTATAAATTTTATTTGTGATGAAAATATGTTAAACGTATAATATTTTAATAAAAATCGTTATAGCCATTTTTGAGAAAATCAAAATTTTCGAAAAATGTTCCATGTAAAGGGTAGTTTATGGAGGGGGTATTTTCTTGAAAATCTTCGTATCGCATCTTTAAAAGATACCGAGTTTGGTATTTATCCGATTTATCGTTTTTGAGCTATGCTGTTCGCAGGCGCGCACACGGAACTTTTTCTAAAAGTTACTTTTTTTGTATTCAGGGAGCCTGAAAACATGTATTTCCTGTAAAATCTCGGTATCAGATTTTTGGGTGGAATGCAATACTTTGAGGCAGTATTTTTAACATTTAAATGATTTCAGTCAAATTATATAATATATAAATTCAATAACAACCCGCCTTGAAGCAATAATTGTATGCAATAATTTGTAAAGTTTATGTAACAGTCATTGTATACATTTTCAATAATTTTAATGAATGTATTGCATAATTTAATAATGTAGGAGCTGTGAGAAATAGGTCAAAAGTTGCTAACAATAAGGTAACCTTGGGGTAATAATGAATTAGAAAGTTTAAATGTTACTTGTGATTCTTGGAAGCAAGTTTATAAAAATAGCCAATCAAAAACCAGAAAAAGCTCTAGTTAAATGAAGGTATTCTATTGGATTAGGAATAGCCAATCAGAGACTTGAAATACAGATATTTACAAGTTTAGGCGGTTGAAATCCATTCAGTTGCCTGCAGACAATGTTTGTAACCGGATGCGAGATGCGTCGTCGAGAGATTTAATACGTATTCGTGTGAGACGAAAAATAAGTTTACGTGTTAAAAGGTACAAGTAGTTAATAAAAGACTCTCACAGCTCTATATCAGTGAAGTGTTATTTAAATCTTGTCAAGCATTAATAAATGGAGTGAAGAAAAACTTAAAATCTGTGTAAGCCTACATTCTTAAGTCGCACCACAACCCTGTCAAAACATCCATGTCTCTAACAATAATACTGACGCAGCCGAGGCAAACATAAATATATAATATTTAAAGAAACAGTAAGAATACATTTGGGGCGAAGGCTACCGGAAACTGTTTACTATACGTGCGGTTGCAACTACTACAGGTTCGGTTCCCCAACAGTTGAAATATAGTACAGCTCCTACAAAAATATAACATCTTCAACTTCCCCTACTTACGTAGTAGAGAAAGTAAAAGTAAAGAATATCGAACATTTTTCCATGCAAGTGAAATTGGGTTGGGAGAATCCCGTGAAATCCTATTGTAACATCCTTGGTAGGTGCTGAATTTAAGTATCACCAATATATGATTTAATAAATTTGTGAAGTAAAGTCTGAGATGTTAATGTAGAAATTCAGTGAAACACTGATAAACCCTGACTGATATTTTTCTCTCCGTAAATAAAAACTTGTTCTCGCTACAATTTCGAGCATTGTACTAAACATTCTACTGTACTAAATGAATATAACATAATTTTATAAACATCACTGGAGAAAAATTGTAAAGTTTGTGCAATTTTAAAAACTCTGTTAAACAAAAAATATTAAGAATCTTGAAAAACGCCAGCATAGTAAACTGTATAGGTGCTTGTTCTTTTTGTGTATTAAAATTATCTGTTTTTAATTTAGCTGGAAGAATTCTTTGAGTTGGAGCGAATACTTATTTGGAGTCATTGTGTAATATACTGCACACATATTCTTAGTTACTGATTGTTAAAGCTTATCATGATTTGATGATCCACATAGTACAGAGTAAATTTATGTTTTAAATATTCAAATTGCTAAAAAAAAGTAATTTGTTATATTAATGTTTTTCTCAAAACGTATTTGGCAAGAAGAAATGAAAAAAATGCAAAACTTTGTCGCTATAACTTAAATGAACAGAAGTTTAGGTTATGTTTCATATATAACTACAGTGTGTGGAATGTTTCTTCAAATACACAGAAAATGCAACAAAAAGAAAAAAGTACAAAAAAATTAACATGAAATGGATGACATTTTTAAGACTTTGCTAATTGGTTTTGCTAAATACGAAATAAAGTTCAAATTAATTTAGTGATAAACCATAAATTTTCCAGGTGCACCCTTGCAAAGCTAGTAGTAAAGCTTTAAGGCTGAATGAAATTTAATTTGAACCAATTTTTGTAGTTGAACGTATTTCAAACAAAACGTTTTATGTAGCGTAGAGTTAGAATTTGTTGAAAAATACTGAGGTCTTCATTAAAAAATTACATTTAAATGTTTAACCTCAGCTAAATTAAATGTGCATATGACTTATTTACTCCCTGAAATGAAGAAGCATATTTTAAATACTTTCCTTGAAAATATGTTGTTTCTAGATATGCAGCGGAAAGCCAAAATATCCCGAACAGTTCACAGGAACAAATTACAAATAAAAGCGCCACGGCCACGCTGATTGCAATAGTTACATCACCCTAGCTTACCTCTGTCCTGTGACAAACAGAGCGTTTCCCAATTGCTGCAGCCACAAATCGAAAGCTTTTGTACTGAATGGTTAGTAGAATGTCCACCTATTGAATCACACAACAAATCGCTGCTAAGGGGGAGTGTGGCTGCATTTGCAAGTTTAAATTATACATCTAACTCCCCATCTGGTTTTGTCATTTCAAATCAAACGTCATATGGACTACAAAAACAGTTCCCCTATTGAATTCGTACTTTCATTCCTGCAACGTCCAAGCTACAGGGCGTTTCATTGCGGCGCGCGCTATAAAAACAAAAGTAATGTTAACATATTATGCTATCTTTATTTCAAGAGAGAATAAATGAATAGAACAAACCAACGCCAAGAATTCCAAATCTTATTGGAACAAGGCCTTTCAAATTATGACGTGGAAAACATTTCCACGGGGTTCCTTATAGGGCACAGGGGGGGCCAATCTCAGAATTAAATATTTCCAAAATGAATATTAAGCTGTTATAGGATATTCTCATTGAAGTGTACAATAGTAGAAATTAATACTGAACGAATAAGTTAGTAAATAAATACCCAGGTGATTACTTTAAATTACACTATTAAATGCTCAAAGTATCTCCATTAACATCTAAATACTTGGTGATTCTTTTATAAAAGCTTTCTGTAACTGTTAACAACATCCAGGGGCTAATAATGCGACTACACGTATTCGAAATTTCACTTTCTCTTTGTTTGTAGGTGCTATAAACATGATTATGTTTTTATGTATTCCCGTAAAAAGTACTCTGGTTGTTATATCAGATGAACGAGGAGGCCAATCCACCTATCACCAAATTTCTCATGTAACGGTTGACATGTACATATTAAAAATTGTGATGGTGCACCAACCTGCTGATAGCACATTTCTTTTCTCACATTGAAGGACACATTTTCCAAGAGGGGATGTAATTCATGGGTAAGAAAAAGGCAATTTGATTCAACAATATTTGTGTCTTCATATCAACATCAAAAACCGCGGTACTTCTCAATTTGGAAGAGCCACAGCAAATAATCGACTTGACCAACTACATACAGTATTGTATTTTGAGAGTTTGGGAGACTGAAACCACAATACCCATGACCGAGTTATTCCCTCCCCGAGTTCATGAGGCGTTGCTAACTTCAATAAAACACCCTATGAATACTAACATTTATATTGGAGTCCTTTCCAACTTCCAAGGATGCGGCAGGAAGATTTTCAAGAAAATCCCCCCCAAACTACCCTTTAAGTATGCCATTTTTCGAAAAGTTTGATTTTCTCAAAAATAACTAAAGATTTTTGATTAAAATACCATTTAATACATTTTCAGGACAAATGAAATATATATCTTGAATTTTCTGGGAATAGCCCCTGAAGTCCTCTTCATTCTGAATGACTTTTGCATAACTGGTAAAACGTAAGAGATAGGCAAAATTTCACTACACACAAAGTGTAGACCCCATCAAAGCACACAGTTTATTCAAATACATTTTTTGTATAATTAACCACTTTCGAAATATTTTTGGTTACTGGTTTTAATTTTCGAATACTTATACTTTTCTTAAATAGCAAATCATTATTCTATTTTTCTTTTTCTCCTGGTAAGCCATCACATAGCAACCACTTCTTAAAAGATTTGACTAAGTGTAAGTCTACTGTGCTCTCCTATTCCCAGACTACAAGGAAATATGTAATAAAACCATTTCTAAAAATATTTATCTCGATTAACATGGAGTAAATGCAAGAAGTAGATACAAGCTTTTGTAATAAAGTTTTTTGAAGAATGGGTAGAGAAAGTCATGTGGATGTGGCACACGAGATGCACGTATGGGTTTATAAATTTCGAGTAATATTGCTTAGATAATTGTGTTTCCTGACCATTTGTGACCTTCTTTGTAATGTTCGTTTTTTCTCTAAATGTCCATGCAATACGACGAAGTGACTCCATTTATGTTTTCTGAGGAAACAAAAGAATAATAGAAACATTTAATAATTAGGCTTTTTTACAACTATCCTGGATAAAAGGTGGGGCTATTCTTATTACCTAATCTCAGGCCAAGGTGTGCATAAATATACTAATTATTCAGTGTGTATGATCATAAAACCTTCGCTAAACAAAATGACAGATATTTTTGTTCAGTTCATCGCAAGAAAGTGACTTTTAATTGTACAGAAACAACAGGAATAAATCACCACGTCTTCCCTAGACAAACCTAATTTGTTGGCGTTTCTAGGGTACTTCATGACCTCATGACTTCATTTTATTGGGCGGTGGTGTCACTTGTAGGAGCTATCACGGCTTGTACTGTGTATCGCGCCAATAAGCATACCTGTGCTAATTCTGTCAACCCATTGGCAAATTACGGATATGTATAGGTGAGGAATGGCGGCCGATTTTGTCGGTATTTCGCCAGGTTAATTGCAAATATACAGCAAATATCTGTTTGGAAATGCTCTTGAATGTGTCAGTTTTCGAGGTGTTAGCATTTTAGTCCTCAAACATCAGTTATAAGTCCTCATATAAATTAGGTTTCCTAACTATTACATCTTCTTAAACAGGCAAGCTATATCCTCCTTCCTCCTTCAACGCACTAAGGGTGAAGACCCTATTAATGTCTTACAGACGATCAGAAATCGGATGTAGATTACATCTTGTGGGATGTGTATGTATTCTAATCCTTTAGCTCAATTAAAGGTCAATACCACGAATAACCTGTTGTATGAAACAAACTCAAAAATGGCACCTAGTGGGAAATGCCAGTCCGGTATGAATCACACAGCGCACAACAGTTTGACCCTCCAAGCAAACGAAGTGAGTCTTTTGTAGCACGCTACTCTGGTAGCGCTTCTGCCACTTTCAATAGGCAATTTTGTCTTGCCTGTCATATACATATTCTTTATATACAGAGTGTAACAAAAATTCTGGGACCAGTTATTTAGAAAATGTTCCATATTAAAAGAAAATAAGAAACCTACATGTGTTCTAAATTAATACTCTGTAAGCAAAAGACTCATTTGAAATTGCCGTAACAACAGCTCTTTGCTTTTGGAGTAGTTACATTACTACAGCGAGAATAATGTTGCATCCTCTTACTCTTTTGCGTACTGCAATACAGATATGAGTAGATAACACATGTTAACCTTATTTGCAGAACTACTTTCAACAGAGTTTCTTTCTAGAAAGATTTTGTTTTAGGAACTATATTATTACAGGCTAGATAGAGGCCTAAAGGTTCACATGAAAAATTAAATTAATTTTTAGTACCCGGCACGTACATTAAGGGGACGTATACTCACTTGGTCACGGATGGTCGAAACGTGGTGTGGAGGTTAAGAAAAGGCGAGGGTTTCACTGTGCAAAATCCATAGCACAAATCTACTTACACGTTCCCAGGTATATTTCCCAAACGTTTGGGGTTCCTACGTTATTAAATATGAAAGGTGAGGGGAGATATCCACGATCCAAAAGCCGGCTTGCACGCGCGATCCGCTTCTCACGAAATACTCCAGCAAGACAGACGCTATAAACCCACCACTCGTGGCTAGCAGAAACTCCCAGCCAGGAGTGACGTCATCCCAGTCAACATAAAAGGAAAACAACAATATGTCTGGTAATGTCAATGTAGAGCAATAATATGCCTAGTAATGACAATGTAACGCCATAATATTTGTTAGACCTTTACTCTTATTTTGGTGTAAAGAACTTGTCCTCAATATACCCTAGATTTTCACAGCCAACATAAATATGTGTCTATAAAACGATTATCTATTCCCTCTATAATCCTTTCTGCGTTACTCAATTCTACACATATCAAGCTTCACAACAGAATCGAAGGCTCGTAGAGAGAGAGAGAGAGAGAGAGAGAGAGAGAGGGGGAGAGAAAGAGAGAGAGAGTGTGTGTGGGGCTCGTATGTAGGGAATCCAGTGGTACGAAACCTTCTTATCCGATGACCAAGTTCTGTGTATTTCCCTACCCGTTATCCTTAAACGAAAAAGTTTAGATGCGGTTTGCAAGCAAAGTACAAGTATAAGTAGTCCATTTGGCTCCTTAGAATCTAGTTTCTACAAAAACAAATGCTGATGTGTTATGTTTACGTGACTTTCTCTACCCTCCATCGCGTATTAGTGGGTATGCAAATTATTCTTATGAAAGATTGTTTTCCTATCTACTCCATTTTAATCGCGATAAGTCTACCCGGAAACACTGCATTAATAACTTCGCTATAGATACAAAGGGAATAGCGATAGTCAAATGTTTTAGAACTGAAAGCTATACGCTGGCCTAAATTCCATACACGTTCAATGTGAGGCAGTAATTTGTATCACAATAATGTAAATGCCAGAGTGATTGTAGTGTAAATAAGCATTATTGTATGACATTGATTTGAGATGTTTGTTAATTATATGCATTGTTAGGAAATAAGTTTACACGACCTCACTGAAACTGACAATAAGAGCGGATAACAATGAGCGAGGGGCTGAGTTGAATATTAATTAGAAGAGACAAACAAATGACGTCAGATTGGCGCGCTTTTCTTATAAATACCGGGAATATTTTCCCTAGAGCATTTGTGTTCGTAATTTTGATTGGATATAAAAATAGACCTAATGTTGGCGCGTTTTATTAACCAATAGCAGCTCGGTTATAATCTTTAGGCATATCGGGGTGTGGGAGTATAAAAAGCTAGAGTCAGAGGCAGATTTCGTCAGTCCAACAGAAGCATTCGCGTGTAATACGTCGATCAGTTCAACATAAGTATTCGTGAGTTACACGTCGCGTAGTTCAACGGAAGCATACTTAAAGTACACGTTACGCAATTCTACAAAATCTCTCGCGTCTTAAAGTTTGTTATAAATGTGAAACACGCGAATTATTAATGTGCAGTAAATAAGTGATTATAGTGATATTAGAAAATATAACAGTTTCAGTCTGGCGTGTATCAAGAGTCAATATGTGAATTTAATTAATTGTGACGGTAATAAAAGTGTAAAAACAAATTCTTTTATCAGTGTTATCTTTGAGTAACAAATCCTTTCCGTTTACACACCCTGTTCAAGAGATGTGCTTGACCGAGAAACAATAGCTAGCTGGAGGACAATGAACCCAACATTCAAAGTAGTAATACAATAACAGGCGCCCAGCAAAAGATAAGACGAAGTGACCGCAACAAATTGGCTTCCATACGTGGTACATATAAACATGAAGCATCTTCCAACTACTACTAACAAATATACCACTTCAAATGACATCGAGAGAAACAACTGAATATCGACAGGACTTTAAAAGAATGGCTAAGTATTGAACAGTTCGAATCATTCATAACGAATATCTCGGAAATGGCTGCTGCTACAAAACAAAAGTTTATTTAAATTAGCTGTCTATCGCTTAACGTTTACCACTTATGCAAAATTATACAAATTCTTTCTGAATGAAGAGAACTTCAAATCTATTCCCAGAAAATTCTACACATGCATTTTATTTGCTATGTAAATATTTTTAATGTATGGTATTTCAATCAAAATTATCAGAACCTTTTTTAGAAAATAAAAAATGGAAGAATGCTGCATCTAAATGGTAGTTTAGGGTGGGCTTTTCTTAAAAATCTTCGTGTCGTATCTTTGGATGGTACTGAACCGAAATAAGCTTGCTGTTTATCCGACTTTTCGCTTTTGAGTTATGCTGTTCATAGTCCCACACGCACACGCGCGCGCACACACACACACACACAAACGTGCCCCTTTTTCTAAAAAGGTGCCTTTTGGATTCAGGGGTCCTCAAAACATGTATTTCCGCTGAAATCTCTGTTTCGAATTCTGGGTTGAAATGCAATACCTTCTCTACCTACTATGTATGTGGCAGAGAAAGTAAAAATTAATGTCTTGAATCCTCTCGCTCCATTCCTTACTGCTGCAACTCTTCTAAGCATTATGTCCATTACACAGACTGTTAATGATTAGCAATGATATATTTGCAACAACCTAATGGGGAGAGAGTCATAAAGAAACTGCTCTTTGAGGTTTAGATTTTAATATAACGTCTTAATTAGAGAAAACCTTTCACTCTCGCAAAGCTCGTAACTCCAGGGGAAGAGCAGAATCGCTAAAAATTTCTATTGGCACACCAAATCAGTGGCGTGCAAATATGTGTCCAGCAAACTATTCTAAAGCTAAACGTGATTCCTTGAATGTTAGCAAAGTTGATTTTGATTATTAAGCAGGTATAAAGCCGTTTTAATAGTATTTTAAACCTAGTTTAAGCTTTACTATGAAGTTAGAGTATCAAATTGCAATTACATTAGTTGCTCATTATTGGTCTTATACAAACTTCTTTTTACTTTCTCCACTACTTAGCTATAGTAAGCAGAGAAAGTATTGCATTCCAACCAAAAATTCTGTATTGGAAATAGACATTTTGAGGTCCCCTGATTACAAAAATAGCATTTTTACTTTCCCTACTACGTATAGTAAATAGGGAAAGTATTGTATTCTACCCAAAAATTCGATACCGAGATTTCACCGGAAATATATGTTTTGAGACCCCTGAATAAAAAAAATGCATTTTTGAAAACATGTCCGTGTGTTGTCTGTGTGTGTGTGTGTGTGTGTGTCTGTGTTTGTGTGTCTGTGAACAGCGTAACTCAGAAACGAATAGTCGGATAAACACCAAACTTGGTATTTAGGTTCAGTATCTTCCAGAGATGTGACACAAAGGTTTTCAAGAAAATCCCCCCCAGATTAACATTTACATGGAACATTTTTCGAAAATGTTAATTTTCTCAAAAATGCCTCTAACGATTTTGATTAAAATATCATATGTTTAAGATATTTTCATTACGAACGAAATGTATATCTCGAGTTTTCTGGGAATGTCTCGTTCATTGTGAACGAATTTTGCATAACTGGTAAACCATAAGAGATAGACAAAATTTTGCAACAAAAAAAAATGTAGATCGCGTTAAAATACACAATTTGTGTATATACATTTTTGTTGTTGAGTGAACCATTTTCGAGATATTGATTTTTATTCCCTTAAATTTTCCAATACTTCTTCTCAAATGGGAATTCGTTATTCATTTTTTTCATGTCCTGGACATACAAAGAGATGTCAATCTTATTGGTAATTTTCTTGTAGATGCAAGGAAAATATGGTAGCTTTTAAGCGATAGTCAAATATTTTAACGCTGGTTGCTATGTGACGCATTCCATTCTCTTTGCATGTACAGGACATAAAAAAATGAATAACGAATTTGAGAAAAAGTATAAGTATTGGAAAATTTAAGGAAATAACAAGCAATATCTCGAAAACGGTTCACTCAACAAAAGAAATGTATATAACATAAGTTGTGTATTTTAACGCGATCTACATTTTTTGTGTAGTAAAATTTTGTCTATCTCTTATGGTTTACCAGTTATGCAAAAGTCGTTCACAATGAAGAATACTTTTGGAGACATTCCCAGAAAATTCGAGATATACATTTCATTTGTCATGACATTACCCTAAACATATGATATTTTCATCAAAATCGTTAGAGCCATTTTTGAGAAAATTAAAATTTTCGAAAAATCTTCCATGTAAAGGGTAGTCTGGGGTGGGGGGATTTTGTTGAAAACCTTCGTGTCGCATCTCTGGAAGATACTGAACCTAAATACCAAGTTTGGTGCTTATCCGATTGTTAGTTTGTGAGTTATGCTGTTCACAGACACACACACACAGACACACACACGGACATGTTTCCAAAAATGCTTTTTTTGGATTCAGGAGGTCTCAAAACGTGTATTTCCGGTGAAATCTCAGTATCGAATTTTTGTGTGGAATGCAATACTTCCCCTACTTACTATACGTAGTAGAGAAAGTAAAACATAGAACATTAAGGTTTGAAGGTTAAAGCATGCTAGTGAAGCACTCTGTGTATCAGAAATTGATCACAAATCTTCACTCATGGAGGAAGCAGCACGATTACTTGCAAATACAACTTGGGGCTAAGGACCTTAATTGTTTAAGAGGCCAATAACGCTGTAGCATGGAAATGTTTGTAGAACAGGTACAAGCTCTGTGATGAGCGGGCTAGACCAACGACGGGAGCTTCCCAAGATTGCCTTTCATTTGTTTTCCTAGGGACTCCCCGCCTTCGCCGGCTGCACTAATAGCTCTAGGATATTAGGACAGTAGACAAAGGCACCCACGTGACCCTTCACCTCAGTTGTTACTTATCATCATCCCGCACAGCGGCAAACTTAAAAATAAATTAAGTTGAATCCAAGTCGATTCTCTCGAGCTAATAACCCTGCATCGTGCAGGAAAATTGACGTGACTTGTTGAAGAACATGACAGTGAGTTTAGATAAGCAACACAGTTGGGTCTATTGTATCGCTGGAAATAAACTGCTCTTCGGGTTAAGAGCAATGTGGATACTTGCATAGGTACCAAACAAAATTCAAAAGCAATCATAAAAAAACTTAACTGAAAGCTAAAGTAATTAAACTATATTATACCTACATATTTGGAAATATTTGAAACTTTCCAAAGTATAAAAGTTCAAGACTTCAGCCCCTAAATCAATAAAAACTAACACAAACGTAGATAAAACGTGTAAGAAAAGTTATACCGTATCCCAAGTATCCGCTAATTTTATCTTTCATTTAGTCTGTAATTATAAAATGCATTTATTGCCATTCAATATATTGTATCACAGCACATCTCCGTCAACATTTTCAGTATCTAATCCGAACCTAATAAAGGATTTTTTGGAATCCATACTCTAAAACTAAAATATAGATTTTGACGACAGACGCTTTGCTCCCTGCTTTAATTTACACCAGGCATAACAAAGTAAGTCTAATTGCGCTAGTGCGTAGCCTTGTAGCTGATAGTTTTAACAGTAGAAGAGAGACAGACGAGACGGTTGGTGACGTCACCTGACAGTACGGTGCAAACAGCTGGTAATGCGCGTACCATAAATAGGAGAAGGAGAACATATAATAAATTTAATTTACCTTTGAGAATACGACATTAAATAAAGAAATTTTTGCAAATACCCAACGCAAAAAAAAACATATGATAATAAAACAAAACTAATTTCTAAACACATGTAGTTTCCTTTGTGGTGATACTATTATATGCGTGCGTATAATACATTTCAAAGAACTGTTATATTTATATCGATGTGTTCCACAATTGGAAGATTAATTTCCTGAAACTAAATCAGTGCAGCATATCCTAAATCTTCGCTTTTTATATCAATACATATAATATATATGCTTGTGGAAATGAGGCTTTTATTCTCTTATTTTATTCTAATCTTAGCCCAAAAGGTCAAAATTAGACTCTTTGTCGTATGCTTTCTCTATGAATGGAATATGTTGCTTTAATTTACTCCTGGCATCGTCGTCCTCCGTGGTGTAGTGGTTACTATGCTAGCCTTTTATTCCCGAAGTCGCGGGTTCACACCCGGTAGAAGGCGATGTATTTTTTTGGGGCGTAAAAATCCTTAGCATGGCTTCCTTCGGAAGGGAAGTAAAGTCGGTGGTCCCGCCTCGTAGATTTACGACACCTAAAAGAACCTCAAGCCTGATAAAGAGGCCTCTGAGCAAAATATCCTTTTTCTTTCACGCCCAATATAGCCTGGGAGCTAAGGACCACAGCAGTTAAAGAGCGTCCATAAATAAAACCCAATTGAATTTAATTCCTAGCATCAGTGAACCACTTCACAATGAATGTGCCTTTCCAGTTACCTCATCAGCATTTCAAACACAAATGTGTATCAATATTACTATGGCAACATTTAAAAATGAAGACAGATTAAATATGATAGTATGTTTCATTTCACATTCCCTTACAGTATGTCACCAAGGTGACACCCCATAGATATTCAACTCAGATGCGGTGTATTTAGATTTACATTTGTTCTACTTCAGCGTCCGCAAGTAATTTTAAGATAAAAGATCGCACTCCTCATGACATCGCTCTCAAAGCAAATTGGTGGGAACAAACTGAACATACATAAAATACTACGTTTTGCAACTGTTCGCAGTTCCTGACACAGCAATTGCAAGCTAAGCTAGAGCGTTTATAATGTGTGCAGCCATCTATTGAAGGACTCAGTTTGCTAGACTCAAAAATTAGGCATAGGAGCACAAAAATGCAATACAGTATGACTAATAGTTTATATAGCTGCATTCCCATCTACTACAGAGCACTTATTGGGGTAACAGTTTATTTTGGGCTACATTGTAATGCACGTAAAATATCAGAACAGAAACTGCAAGTTCTAGTATAGGATGCCTTATTCATCTGCATAGGAAGTTGTGAGTGACGTAAACAGAGCTCATTTACACAAAAATAGCACATAAGAAAGATCTTTCAAGCAAACACATCCAAGAAGGCTCGAAACATTCAATTAATGTTTAGCACATGGCAGAATAGGCATATAGCGTTCGTAAGAGCTCCGCCGCGCACCGCGCAATATAAATGCTGATGCACACCATTTACTTGGCCGTTTATCCAGGACTGTAGACGACTACTTTTTGTTTAACGGATTACCATCTCATTGTAAGACATACCCACAAGGAGTTCCAAGCCAATGCCTTCCAGCAAACTCTGGATCATACCATATCCGTCAATGTCTGGTATGGCGGTGAAGAAGAAGGAAATTGAGGCTGTATTTTTAACACTTAAATGATTTCAGTCTAATTATATAATATATAAATTCAATAACAGCCCGCCTTAAAGCAATATGTGATTGTAACAAGATATAAAAAGTGTATATTACAGTCATTATACATGTTTATATTATTGTGTACATGTTCAATAATGTTATGTGAATGTATTACGTAATTTAATAATGTAGGAGCTGTGAGAATAATAGGTTAAAATTTGTTAACAATGAGGTAACCTTGAGGCAATAGTGAATTTGAAAGTTTAATAATGCTACTTGTGATTCTTGGAAGCAATAATGTAATTTTCTGTGACAGTCTATAAAATAGCCAATCAACAACTAGAAAAAGCTTTAGTTAAATGAAGGTGTTCTATTGGACTAGGATTAGCCAATCATAAACTAAAATGGAGCAAAATTTCAAATTCAGAAGTCAGTTTCTTGTAGGCAGTGTTCCTAACTGGACGCGAGATGTGTCCTCGATAAGTTTAATACGTATTCAGTGTGAGGCGAAAATAATTTGTGTTAAAAAGTGCAAGTAATTAACAAAAAGAGTCTGACAGCTCTCTATATCAGTGAAGTGTTATTTAAATCGTGTCAAGCATTAATAAACAGGAGTGAAGAAAAACTTAAAATCTGTGTGAGCCTACATCCTTCAGTCGCACCACTCCCTCCTAAGACATTCATGTCTCTAAAAAAAAATATAAATACTGACGCAGCCGAGGCAAACATAAATATATATTTAAAGAAATAGTTCAAAATTACAAAGCTAATATTCTTTAAATATTTTTGGGGCAAAGGCCACCGGATAAGTACATTTGAGGCGAAGGCTACCGGAAACTTTTTATCATACGTGCGGTTGCAACTACTTCAAGTTCGGCTCCCCAGCAGTCGAAATATAATAAACACCACCATAAAATTAACTTTCTTCAAAATGAAATGTAGTGATGAAAGGGATGATAGCAAAAATCGCGGATCAAATTAGTCAACACATTTTTCTAGCGACAAAAAGAAACAACAACAAAAAACAATTTTTTGCATATATTGATTTGAACCTGCCATTCTTACAGCCTCTTAAGTGCCATTTCTATAGTTTCACATACTTTCATACTACTGACAGATCTAATAGGTATGCACCTATTAGATGTGTCTTGAAACTATCTTTTCGGACCCCACATCCGTTGAAATGGTCATTAAATTATAAATTAGCTTGCAACAAAACAAACTACTATTGCAAGAGACCTTAACTTTGAAAAATGCTTTATATTTGTTGCTATGTTTTGTGTTAGTAAAATATATTAGCATTTATTGGTATTACCCTGGTTTAATTAAAAGAATTAAAATAAAAACTTTAGTTAACACGCCCTTTTGTGTATAAGCGCAATAGAGTTTCAACTCAGCACTGCAGAAGTCCTGTAAACATCTATGTACGCCAATCACCATTTATTTTAAGCGGGCTTTCCCCGTCCTTTACAACAGACTTGATGTCATCGCAGCAAGGATCCAAAACTAGTTAACTTACCTCATTGAAAAGTTAGTATTTGATTGTTCAGTGCTTTAGCAAAATGAAAACACCTTTTAAGGGCACAAGTATTTACAATACACCGTCAAATTTGAAAAATAGCTTTTGTTGAATATAAACCTGGTATGAAAGAGTTAAATAGAGCATATGGATGATAAATTCATGTTATTTAGCTACATGCATTCCAAATAAGATTGTTTTCCCATTTCCATTTTCAGGAGACCTTAAAGGCTGTGTTATATGACAACCATAGAGGAAAGGATAAACATAGAAGGAGAAATAAACAGCATTTTGAATAGAAAAAGGAAACACCACAACACATTGGTCCAAACGAGAAATTCCATATTATTAAATTTAATACAAGTAATTGAGAGCGAAGAAAATGCAATCACCACGACCCTTTACTTTGCTTTGCCTTTATATTTACAGTTTTCTGCCTCCGCTGTTTCTAATTCGGACGTAAAAGCAAACTCAACTGACGTGTAAAATATCTATAGACCAGCTTATGTACTGCATTTTAGAACCTTATTCCCGCCATTCCAGATTTTCAATCTGGCTGCAAGGTTTCATTTGAAATACTGCGCATGGGGATGTGGCTCAATTGAGAACTGGGTATATATTTCCTGAACAAAACTGCCTTTGTTTTAGTACAAAAACGATCTACATCTTCTCGTTTCTTTATTAGTTCATTCTTTACTGAAACATTTGAAAGCGTTTAATGAAAGCTCAACTTCTAGATAGGACTGAGAAAGCAATTGAAAACCGTAAACAGTGGAGTGTCTGTGTTAAACAAATGACATGCGAGGAGCACGTCCAGAAAGCTTTGAATTAATGACGGAAGCTTTTCTGTGCAATGTCATATGTGTCGCTGTTGCTGGCATTTGGCAAGCCTCCCAAGTATGCTGCCACCAGCGTCCTGCATTGTTTTCCACTTGGTTACATTTATCGTGGGTGGCGGTTAGGTCCCCAGCGTCAGACCGGATACTTTAAACTCAGATGAATCTGTTGTTGTCTGCGCATGCGTGATTACTGCCTCCACCCTCTACCGCCGCCGCTGCTGCTGCTGGTGTCTTATTTAAACAAAAAAGTAGACGATGAAGAATAACGTCACGTACTTTTTAAGAAGGTTCTCTCTCTTCCTTTTTTTCTTTGTGTCTTAATATCGGATTACTTCACCTGGTTTCTTTCAGTCACGAGTTCCTTGAGTACATGAGTGATGTAAGTCATTTTGGGACAGTTCCTGATAACCATCACATATTATACTACTATAACTGAATTTCACTCCTCACTAGTTATATTCGATTTTAGAACAAATCCTTTATTTCATACATATCCATAGTAATATTATAAAGGGAAAAATGGGTGTGTGTGTGAGTAATATAATCTCAAAACAACTAAACTTTCCCCATTGAAAAGTCCTATTTTAAAGATGGTCATAGGCTATATATGTTTCCAAAATTTTCAAAAAAGAGGGGTTAGGTGTTTCTTTTTCATATTCATGTCACTGAATTTCAGTCCCGTTTACTTGAATATGGATACCAGAGGCTACTTTTGGCGCTTTATTGCAAATATGGCAGATTTTAAATGACGTCGTGCTCAAAGGGATAAATAGGGAGGCTTAAAATATTTTAAAATTGAGTTGTTTTACGGAGTTTACGGGCGTTATATATCCTTCCTATCACCACATTTTCCTCATATTTCACTCTGGTTTTATCAGGTAATACTTTTAATATGATTCTGACAAAACCGGTTAAATTTGGATTCTAGAAACTGACACTAAGGGTATTAAGCTACCTTTATATTCAATTCCTATTTTCAACCTAACATAAAATCAAAATTCTTTGGCCTATATATATGAAACTTTGTACGCTTATACTACAGTACACAATAAAAATTATTACAACTTTAAAAATCTACCCCTATTATATTTTAAACCTCTTATGCACAGTTTAAAACCATAAGCTCAAAATATTGCACAATTATACAGCGGAAGTTGGCAAAAATCACAGGTTACGTTACAACTTCCAAAAACCACCCAATCCTTATTTTTAGTTACAAGTAGGTATTCTAAATTTTTAAAAGCTACCCTTACTCTATTTTAAACCCCTTATATATAAACCTATATATACTAGAGCACTTGGTCAACTAGAGCACAAAATTGGGCACCTTGACTATAGAAAATTATAGGATATCATTTATCTTCTAAAAGCTATCATAAGCACATTTTTAACGCTTTACACTATTTAACTAATCGGAAAATCTTTGGACACTTATGCTTTAGGTACAAGTGCCTAAAAAATAGACCATTTACGACTTTCAAGAATCACCCCATCCTTATTTTCCAGCCCGATTTATAGCAATTCAATGCCGTGTAGGTATATTATACATACGTATAGATTATATATATATGTGAATTATTAAAATGTACGAAAATAGCATCACTACTTTTTTATTCCTCTTCTACTCTTCTTTTTAACGATCCATGTATTTCATCCTTTTCAACAGCAAATACTCTTCCAGACAGGTTGTAAGTATAGAAAAAAATCATAATTATATACAATAAAAGGAAAAATAAAACCAAAATTGAGTATTAATTAACTCTTTAATGTCTAAGTTATTATTTTCACTTGCAACTTAAAAAATAAGTGTTGTATGATCATGTTGAATTAACCTCATTTCAAGTCAAATTAAAAAAAGGCTTTGTGTGACTCAGGGCCTTAATTTTGTTGTAGCTGGTTTCATGTCCTTTCTACCTAAAATGTTGAAAAGTAAATAATACAAATTACAAAATAGTGGTTTGGTGCAAATTCGTGACACCAGACATTATGGGATCGATTGTTCGGTGTTCGCGACGCCAGACAATCGATTGTTCTTTCACACATGTCATGAATAGCCTAAGGTTGGAAAGGTAGAATTAGACTGAAAAATTCAATGCTTTAGCCGGATTTGAACCACGGATCTTCTACCTTTCGTACCTTAGTCTACACACGATAATATTATTCACACGACATGTGTGAAAAAACAATTAATCGTTATTTATTGACCTAATTGTTGGTTACCCATGAAGCCCCAGGACTTAAAGTACTTCGGTGTTGTAACTCGCCATCGGGGTATGCTATCTCAGAGTGAATCTGGGAACGCCTTGTAGTTTACTGAAAAAATGCGAGTCAGTTGGGGAATTTAATGTCATACGACATCTTGCCATAGTAGCTCAGTTGGTTAGAGTAGCTTCATAGTAAGCCGAAGATTCGTGGTTTAAATCTTGGCTATGACTTTTATTTTTTCTGGTTCAACCTTTCTTCCTCTACTTTGTCTTCTTCCTCTTCGGACTACTGTCCTTTTTGGAGGACTTACACCTCAAGGGCTTACAAGCCAAGCCAATACCCTGAGTTAGTAGGCTGTCGAGGAGCAAGCAAACTCTAGGTCATAGCATATCTAGGATGGGTGATCAGCCCAATGCCTGCTATGGCAGTGAAGAAGGAGGAAATAAAATGTGGTGACAAAGGTGATGATAGGAAAATTCGCGGAACAAATTCTTCAACTCAGCATTCACTTAGCTACTGTGAAAACCGCTAAAAAAAGCTTCAGTCAGATTGGTCGGTCACGAAAGTTTGAACCCGGGACCTTCCGAGTGCGAACCACAGACCTTACCACCTGAGCTATACCAGTCGATGTTCTACCTTTCAAAACTGAAATTAATTTGTAAAATATTTTAAAAAATCAAATTTGACAATTTAGATACTTTTTTGGCCATGTCCCCTCCACTTTTTAATGTATACATAGACACAGATAACAAGAATGGCAAATCATTAAACAGCATTTTAGACTAGGACCAATAATTTTAAATACGTAGATAATCCAGTAATATATACTGAAAATGAGAACAGTTATTTAAAGCGTCACTCTTCTACTTTATAAAATAACTTCAAAATACATCTACAGATATCTGTAAAGAAATCTAAAGTTATGGTATTTAGATGAAAATACCGAGTACGATCCAACATAATAGAACAAATAGGTAACTTCAATTTCTTGAGACACTTTTTAAAACATTAAGATTTACAAAATAAATACGTTCCAGTTAATGTGTGGTACAATTAGCAGAATAACAATTAAAACAAGGTAGAACATACAGATGAAATTTTATAATGTAATGGTTACAGCTATGCTCCTGCACCGTTAAGAAAACAGGCCCCCCAATAAAAAACACAATCTAAGATAGAAGTGACAGAAATTAGATTCCTGAGGCGAAATGTTGGCTTTACTCTCCGAGATGAAATACAAAATAAGGCAATTATGAATGAACTGAATATATTCAATATTAATGAAATAATTCAATACAGAAAAATCCAATGACATGAGCATATTTCAAGGTTTACTTTGAAAATGACGATGATGAACTGCTTTTGGGAAAAATTAGTTTTGATTTTAAATTTTTAGTTGTTATATTATGACTAAAGTTATGTAAACAAAGGCATACATTAAGTGGAAACCTACCGTCACAATCCTTAAAAAATATTTAAAAACAGTGTTTTTGAGTTATAAGAAAATTGTATTGAACATTTTTAATTTATTGTCTAAAGACATTTTTGGCCTCCCTCTTCCAAAAACCAATTGGGTCCCAGAGAGAATTATCTACTTGTTATTTTCGAACAAACCTTCTTAACGATATCATGTAATTTAAGGAAACTAATAGATGACATTAAAAGCAATGAAACTAAACTTAACTCATTTAAAAAAAATATGCTTTCACACATAAAACTTCATATTTTCGGGAAAATATTTTACAAAAGACAAACCAAATTTTCAGTCATTATTCTTGTAGGATGTGACGTCATCGGTTTTAAATGGTAACGCATAACTTTCTATTTTTTTTCCTGGAAAGGTAGTTGTTTTCTTTAGTTAATTGTAAAATTTAATTTGTATCCTACAGAATGGAAACAGTTTAATTCTTGACTTATACATTAGATTTTGTGTGGCGAAACTCTTTTATTCCTGATATCAATATAAAATAAATTAAGTTTAATAGAAACTGAAAAGATTAAAGTTCTGATAATGATGATGATGATGATGATGATTACACAGAAGTTGGTTCCACAAGACATACAACCCAAGTATGCAAACTTTTCACACATTCATATCGGTAACCTAGGCAATCTTCAAGGATACAAAAAAGGTTCTAAGGAGCAACACAAATAAATAATAAAAATAAATAAATTTTTCGTATTAAAAGTGCGAGTTAATTTTAGTTTTATTGATATGGTTTACTTATGAAATCCCCGTAATAATCCGTTAGATACACTTGTGACCAAAATCTCCAGAAACTAAACAAAACTTTGCAGTTTGTTTTTGGATTAAAAACAGAAAATTATAAATTATCATATTAACGGTTTTAAAACATACTTGCAGCTGAAGTATTCAACTGGCATGTAGGTACAACAGATATAAATGTATGGGTATCTTTTTATTTACTTCTTTCTCTATTTATTTTTTCAGCATTTTGCTTCATATAAAATACTGCTTATGTAACAACTCAAGCTACAATTTTCGAATAATATATGTATATGGAATTAATATCTGACATATTTATTTTCATGCATTTACAATTTTCCGTAGTTATAAACAACATGTAAACTATACAGGGTGTCTACAAAGTGAGTACAGACGTTTCGTGTGGTAGTAGGGAACATCCATACGAGTGTTTTAATATAAGGAATATTGGGGCGGAAATACATGCTATAGGTAATATGAGTTGCAAATTGTTGGACACAAATTGTTAACTTAAAAGAATTCAAAGCTATTGCATGTTGCTTTACATCAATTGTTGGAAATATCGGCCATTGACCTGTTTGAGAATGGTAAAAATGAAACTACTTGCTTAAGAAATAGATACTTTTGAAATTTACCTTAATTTTTACAGTAGCAAGAAAACAGTATTAAAAGGAATTTGTTGCATTCAACCTCTACCCAAATATACAGGAATTGTCTTTCATTAATAAGTCTTTTGACAATTTGAAGATATCTCAAAGATTACATTTTAATGGATCTTCACACAGGAGAATTGTATTGAATATTTTGTTCGCTTTATCACATAGAATTCCACTTTAAAGGAACGTGCACTTTAATCCTTTCTATGCTGTATTATTTCAGTTAGGGCAGAAGGATACAAATCCTTCATACCAATCAAAACCGCTTGATTTCTCTTTACTTTTGATTTTATCTTCATGATCTAATGGCCGTTTATGGGCATGAAGGTGATTACTCTATTAACCTGTCACTTGCTTTGCATCAGGTTAACCTCCATGAAAAGTTAGATCTTCCTCTAGCTCACCATTTCCTTCCGGCAGAATGTAAAGAGTAAGTCATTTTCTCGGCCACAAGATTTATATCCCAGATGCTACTTGAGCCATAAGGGCAAGCATTAAATGCAATATTGAAAAAGGAGAATAATTCACCTTCGAGTAACTAACGCTGAGAAGAACTATGTCCCTCTACCTGGTTTCTAAAAGGACCTTGATGTAGCATTTGCATATCATGTGTACTAGTATTCAGATTGAAAATAATAAACCATAAGACATGTTTAAGTTACTTGTGGCGCTGAATCCTGAGTGCAGGTTTTACTTATCATATTCCATTTTTACTTCCTCCAACCATCTACTTACAGTACCTACCTAAGATAAAGTATTGTTCACGTAAAAATTCCATATCGAGATTTCAACAAAAATAATTGTTTTGGGGATCTCTGAATCCAAAGCAAGTCAGATAAATACCAAGATTTGTATTTTAGAATGCGACACGAAGATTTTCAAGAAAATTCGCCACTTCAAAATACCCTTTATGTGAAAAATGTTTCTTAGTTTCAGTTTTATTAAAAATGGCTCTAGCGATTTTGATCTCATATAAGTATTTAAGACACCGACATTAGTAATAAAACTATATCTTGAATTCTCTGTCAATAACCTATGAAGACTTCTATATTCTGAATGCTTACTTAGTTGGCTACGCTCCTCTTATTTAGGGCTTACACCCTCTAGGTCTTACAACCGTGCCTAGGTTCAGAGATCTATCAAGGAAGAGATGGACATTGAATCAGAGAATGAAGAACCCGGAACGGGGAATCGGCTCGTATGAGAGTGAGAAAGAAAATGATATGAAATGAAGGCAAAATGGATGAATGGAAGATGAAAATGGAGCAATTGTTGGAATGGATGGCATGGGAAACGGAGAACCGGAGAAAACCGGCCCAGATGCTGTTTCATCCCACATGCGAGCCTCTGGGATTGAACCCGGGCCACCTGGTGGGAAGCGAGCGGTCTAACCACTCGGCCTCGGTGCCGTCCTCATTCTGAATATCTTTTGTAATTTTTTATTAGTGGTAAACCATAATAGGTAGACAAAAAAAGAGGAGATCTCGTCATAAAGCATTATTCTTATGTCCCTTATGACGTTAAACGCTATGGAAATTCAGAGCCAGATCAATTTTTTAATGATTGAGTACTGCTTCAGCCTCCTACTTGTATATCCCTCTCGTACCTATGTACAACGAAATGTACAACTTCTGCACAATTTTATCTCGATTAACATGAAATAGATAGAAAATAAGTTTTTGTAAGACTTATTTACAGAAGAGACAAAAATAAACGTTAGTGGGTAAAGAAAGCATGTGAATATAACACATTTTCGTTTGCCAAAATTAAGGGTGATTAAGAAAGATGGAGAGCATTTCCATCATAGCATAGACATTTTCATTTATTGTGCAAATCACTGCATCTATAAAGTTGAACTCTTATACACAAGGTTTTGAAAATAAATTTGTCTACACATTTCACATTTCGTACAAAAATAAGGAGACTTAAGATAGGGCTTTCAAATATTTTCGAAACGAGGATACAGGCTTTGTAACTTTGCTAGCCTAAGGAATTAAATTAATGGAATATATCCACTAATTGATTGCAAACCAGTGTGAAGAAATAAATGTAATGTTTTTCTCTTTATTTTAATTTGATTACCATTAGAGGTAGAGTACAACTATAGTGAAATCCAGGGCGATAGCCGAAACACTGTTAGGTTGTTTATAGAGCCAAAATGTTGCTGTGCGGTGTGATGGTTTGTGCTCTCGCTTGTTATGTGGAAGACCGGATATTATTAGCCTTATGGATTAAACGCATTTTTAATTATTTTGCAACGATTAAGGATGTAAATACTATTTTTATTTTAAATCTATTGTCATTAATTGAGACTCATTAAAACATCTGAGATCCATCTTTATGCTCTCGAAAAGAAAGGTTTGTCTAGATATTATAAAAAATTAAGTCAACAAAATCTATAATCAAAGTAAATAAAACCTCAGAAAATCTACTAGACTTACAAAATACCCTATCACAACTGCAGAACCTTAATACGGAGGTTTACAAAATGCAAGCTGCAAACTTATGTATGTAATGAAAGGGAATATTGGTAATGTTGGTATCGTTTAACAGACGAGTGAAGATTTTTTCTAAAATACCACTCGCAAGGTATAAGATACCGAGCGGAATGGCTAAGACAGTAACCTCTGTGGTCCGCATTTGGGAGGTCCCGGCTTCAAATCCCATACATCTGTCTGGGGTTCTTCGTTCTGGGTTTCTCTCAGTCGCCAAAGTAAATACCGCAGATGATATTTAATAACACGCCTAAAAGTCCCTCCTTAAGTCTAAAGGAATAGTGAAAATGAAATATATAGTAATAGTGAGTGCTCCGACATCTATCCACAAATAATGAAAGCAGGTAGACTGGACGGCATCCTATGTCATCTGCCTGGCGTGTGTAGAACAGAGATACAGTTGCCTAGCACTAAGGTTTCTGTGGACACGTGTCGAAGCTGCCATCTGACCATTACAGAAGGAGAGGTGCGGTTGCTATGCACTAAAGCCTCTGTGGACATGTGACGAAGTAAGATGGTATAGTACAGAATGAGACCTAGAGGCTAATTGTCCATCACACCGATCTACGAGGCAACTCCTAATAGATCCATCGCGATATGACCATATAGTTATAGCGACTAAAATAAAGAGAGAGAGAGAGATAGAGAGAGAGAGAGAGAGAGAAGATACATGTTACCACAGTTCATATTCGAGGATTATTTGGGATATTGTTTTTTAGGATTTAATTTGGGTTTTCTCACCCTATTTTGTTTCGTTTCGCATAACCACTTTAAAGTTAGATCGGTGATTCGTTTATGTATGAAATATTATAGCCAAGTTATTTAAAATTTTAAAATATTCCCCTTTGTTTCATTTACTATAATCTTAGACTGATAGCGTTCCGTTCGTCTCAATGTCACACATTTTGATTTGTCGTTAATTCATTTAACATCTTTGCATTTTACTTTCCTTGTCTACCTAAATAATTTGACTGTCGGCAAATATAATTATCAAAATAAGGGAACATTAATTTTAAACGTAGTGCTCCAACACACTATATATAGACTACGGCAGATTGTGGAAAAAGTCTTTTCAACTTCTTTTCTTTTAACCCTTCTCTTCTAAGTGTGCTCGTCATCTGCCTTCTGCTACTTCTCCAAAACGACTAACCTATCAAGAGATTCCCTTTTTGCTGCGTCGGCTTCTCTATACATTCCAATTAATTACCAAAGCGACTTCCCTATTCCGAATTTCACACTGCAGTACATTGGTTTATTCATTACTTGTGCCGCTTACCGATTCAAAGTTATCTTTGAGTGGAAGACGTCCTCCGAACAAAAAAGCAACTATAGAACGGACAAAAAAACTCTTAAATAAGAATGCTGCGTCTAATTACCTGTTTTGGTTCCCCTTGATGATACCGCCTGATAGATTAGCTAGTGTGCGTGGTCAGTCGCTCACCTTTCCAGCAGAAACGGAATTGATGAACTCTGAATGTCGCTACGCATTAGAGGATGTGGTGGGCTGTGTATTAAATGAAAACAAGTTTATGACAAATATCAGCCGCTACATCACAACAGATACACAAGTGTACACTTGGTTTTTACTTTCTCTAGTATGTACTTACAGTAAGTAGGGAAAGTACCTATTATATTCCACCTCAAAAAATTTCAAAAATTTGTGACGAGATTTTGACCGGAGTACAAATTTTGAGGCCCTCTGAACCCAAAAAAGCATTTTCAAAGGGAGGTCCGCGTATGTCTGTCTCTCTGTCTCTCTCTCTCTCTCGGTGAGAGAGAGAGAAAGAGAGAGAATGAACAGCATAACTCAACAACGAAACGTCCGACAAATAGCAAACTTGATATTTAACTTCAGCGTCTTTCACGATGCAACACGAAGATTTTCAAATAATCTTCCAACCCTAAACTAGCATTTGCATCGAAAAGGTTTCGTTGCTTCTTATTTTCTCATACATGGCTCTAGGATTTTGATTAAAATACCGTATGTTTAATATTTTAATAATAATAGGTAATAATAATAATAATAACAATAATAATAATAATTCGCGGCGCTACAGCCCATGAAAGGCCTTGACCTACCAACCCCACTGCCGCCCTAACTCCCACGTACACACGGCAGGGATGGGCGATCATTTAACCGATATGGCGAGGTGATGTGGCCAGCATGTGTTGACCTCCCTGGACAGATCGCTGCCTATCGCAGCTCCTCACTTTCCTCACGATGCTGAGGGGGCACCGGTCTTATACCCGGGACTTTAAATCTGCACCCCAATGGATGAAATCGAACCCGGGCGCATTCAATAGCCGAGAATCAGAGCCACGGTGCGGAAGAGAATATTTGTATAACAAATAAACATATATATTAAATTTTCTGCGAATAACTCGCGAAGTCCCCTTCATCTTGATTGACGTTTATATAATCGGTAAACCGTAAGAGATAGACAAAATTTTACCACACAAAAAGGGTGGATCTCGTTAAAGCACACAATTTATGCTAAATAACATTTTTTGTGACGTTAATCATAATTATTATTTGTTATTGGTGTGAATTTTCAAACACTTTTGGATAGTGGTAAATCGATATTCGTTTTTCTCGTTGTCATGCAAACAGGTGGAATTTCAAAGCCATCACATAACGGTATGCTTTTTTAAAAATGTAGTACTGCTGTAGTCTAGTGTGTACTTTATATCTACAATGAAATGTGTAAATGCGTAATGAAAGATAACTGCAGTATTTGAATAGACTAATAAGTTAGTGACAGAATAGTTTGTAGACGAGTGCGTAGAGAAAGTTATGTGAATAGCTTAAGGAAATCTAAGGTACTTAAGCTAATCTATGAAATTACAATAGACAAACTTTATAACCTAGTAGGTTAATTAATTGATTGTTATTCTCACATATAAATTACAATAAATATTAGAAGAATACTGAAGAAATACATTAAGGGCACATAGCTGAAATTTGGTAAAAAATTTCAAAAAATAGATAATTAATTTTTTATGCCAAAAAATACTTTGAACCTTTAGCTTCAATTACACGTTATGGCGTTTGTTCTCAGGGCCTTTTAAAAGATTCAACGCGTGACAATTTAAAACCGAGCAGAATGGCTTACACGCAACTTCACTGGCCCATTTGGCAGCTCCCGGGAACGATCCCTGGAGACCGATCACTCCGACCCATTGGCTTTTCCAGGTTATCCCGGGTCGTCAGGCGAATGCTGGAGTGGCTTATTTCATCCTCCAAATTTCCGTCTCTCCATTGCGTTTTACTTTTCGTTTCATTCATGCTTCATCCTGATGGTCTCTTTCAGGTTCGGAAGTGTCGGCGATGGCGTTTCGGTGCAGCGTGGGAGGGGAAAAGGATGCTCTTTGTAACTATCTCCGTCCCTCGGCTTTCGGCTGGCTGCCGAGGTATTCGAATCCTCTTGAGGAGATATCGGTGAGCGTCTAAACTTATGGGCTATCAAGCCTTGTATAGAAACTTTAGGTTGTTCATAACGCATAGTAGTTATTTATTCGTTAGATTGAGAAACGAGCATGAATGAGTGCATCTATTGTACCTATATAAAATTTTATGCAATCCTACAATATAAACTATTAATAACTTCCAAAATTAGAGAGTCAAGGCCCAGTTTATTTTATTATTAACCAAAAATAATGTCATGGTTTCATGACAATAGGGAGAAGAGAAGTTGCTTAATTGTTTACAGTACCAGGCGTGTTTTATTTATTTACTTATAGAATTAATAAGGAAAAATTTCTGATGTGATGCATTCACTTGACGTTCTCTGCCCTCTATTGCTTATTATTGTGTATTGCTATCCTTCGAAAGCTTATTTTTTTATCTACTATATTTTAATCCATATAAACCGTTGCATAAATAGCTATATTGCACATTTCGTAATAAATACAAGGAGAACAGCGATAGTCAAATGTATAAGCACTGGACGCTATACGCAAGCCTTAAACCTCCATACAGTTTCTATGCAATCACGAAAAAAAACTGAATGTTGAACGGACTTTAAGAGAATGACAAAGAAATGAGCATTTCAAACCTTTAATAACGGACATCTCAGAAATAGCTTATGCCACAAAACACTTATTTGAAATAAATTGTGTTTTAAAGAGATCTACATCTACGTTTTTGTCTAACGCTTAACGTTTACCAGTTACACAAGGTTAAACAAAATGTCTTCCAATGAAGATGACTTCATAGGCTATTCCAAGATAGTTCAAGGTATATATTTTATTTTTCATGTAATTATCTTTCTATATGGTATTTTAATCAAAATCTTTAGAGCCATTTTTTAGAAAATAAAAATTTCGAAGGTTTGTTCCATGTAAAGGATTGGTTGGGGTGGGAGATTTTCTTGAAAACCTTAGTGTCGCATCTCTGGAGGGTACTGAACCTCATTACCAAGTTTGGTATTTATCCGACCTTTCGTATTTGAGTTATGCTGTTCATAAACACACGGGGCGCGTGCGAGTTTTTTTTATAAAATTTTATTTGGATGCAGGGGCCTCAAAACGTGCATTTCCTTGAAATATCGGTATCGAATTTTTGAGTGGAATGCAACACCTTCTCTACCTACTAAGTATGTGGTAAAGAAACTAAGAATGCGATTGAAATGGAAGAATTACTGAAGGAAACACACACATTGTCAGTGGAGAAGAGCATAACAAGTATGGTTATAACAAATTGTTTACTGATTACTATAAATATGCAGGAAGTCAAAACTGTTAAATCCTTTCTCTGTCTGTCTCATATACAGCAGATCCCGAGTTCGAATCTCGGTTAGGGTGAGTTAACGGAATAAGGCTTGTTCCGGGATTTTCCCTTTAACCAAGCAGACGATTGTAGGCTAACGTTAAGCTCTAGGTACCCCGGGCTCATTTGAGCATCATTTTTCCCATTTCATTCATTCAGCATTCAATATAACCTACCAGGTTAAAGGACGTTAAAAAATAACTAAAATCTATTTTGTACTTCAAGTTTGCAGCTTTTCCACTTTCCGCTTTGATTCAGCGAAGCACGTAAGATGCAATTAAGAGAAACGAGAAACGTATAAGTAATTTGCTGGGATATGTTGGCATATCAATTAAAGAAGACTTTGATGTTAGTTTATATATATATATATATATATATATATATATATATATATATATATATATATACATTGCCTTTTAGTTACAATCCTTTTTTTAAGTTCCGTTTATGTATCAGAGCTTTTTACCTTTGGAACAATTGCTCATTAACGAAGGCTCCGCGATAATTTAGCAACCAATGTATATGCAATGTAACTATAGAGTTCCAAAATACATACTGCTGATGTAAACAACGGCGCCAGTGCGCTACGCTAGTTGCTACTGTAAACGTACAGAAGATGGTGGAAAATGAAGTGATTGACACACATCGAAGTGAGAGACCAGGTGCATTGTACTTACCTCTGGTCAGAAGCGGATTCTACACAGCCTCACAGGTAAACAACACCCCATCGCCAACTCACTCCACCCTACTCGATGCGCAGTAAACTTCACTTCATTCATTAGATGTCCCGGATCCTTAGCCTCCTCATTAGCAATGGTGTTCATTGGCTTACAGTGTGTTAAACCTTTTGGTGGAATTACTTTTAGCTATTTACATTAAATTAACACTGTCATACATACTTTCAGATTCTAGGGAGGATGAGGAATAATCCTGATTAAAGAAAGATTCTACCTTCCAGCCGCGAATCGAACCCGGGACCTCTGGATTTGGAACTTAGCATGCTAACCACCAGATAACAGGGCTGTGTCTGGATACACTAGTAGGCCAAATATGTCACATTTTGGCCTTTGAGACAAGGCGTTATTCTTCCATTTCCAACTCAAAGAAATAGAAACCAAAAGAGCGATATTACACAAGGCTTAAGAATGTTGCGGGTTTAAGGAGTTAAACTGCATCCATTTCAATATATTTATTACGTCATTGTTTCTAAGAAACCAGTATGGTCCCGTGCTAGAAATACGCAGTTATGTGTGATTTGATCATCATAACGTGTTTGTGATGCTAGGATTGTATAAATAAGTTAAAATACCTACACACAGGCGATTAAGGATTTTTAAAGTGGGTTTTTTACAATAATACTGAGGCAGATTCTTTGGCATCCGCTCGTTTTTATATTTCCAGTAGCCTTCATTTAATCTCTCTTCAGGACTCGTTTTAACCACCTTTCCGAATATCTTCCTCGGGGCTTCCACTCCATACTCTTATTTGGCTACCGATCATCCTCCATTTTACGTGACCGTACCATATTCAGTTTCAGATTGTCTCTCAGTTTCATTCTCTCATTTCTTTATTATCCATTCTTCGGCTTCTTCAGATGCAATCTATGTCTACTAACTGGAGTTTCTATTTTTTATGCAGTTAACATATTTATGACCCATAGTAATATGGTCTGAACTATAATTACATAAATACTCTCTCTGTACGTTCACTAGTGCGGAGCACTTATTACTGTTGCTTTAACTTCTCTTTGTCCATCCATATGCATGAAACAACTCAGCTGAAATTACGAAGCTGAGATTTATAGTGTAGGAGTTTGAAGTGCATTTGTTGATACATTTCAAACTTGATTGAAACCGACAAAACATTAAGACTAGTTTCAGTGAAAAGACTCAATTTAATTTTTAAAATAGATTATTAGGTCGTACTGCGACCTATATAGGTCTATTATGGCTACCACCTTCCAGAAGGAAAGGATGAAGTGAAGGAAACAGGAGGCTACAGGACGCAGGTTGACTGGCCACTGAGACACGCGGAAGTCTCCAAGAATTTCAGGCTCGAAGATCCGTCCCTCTGCTGGAGCTGCCTAGAGAGGGCGATGTACGACGCATCGATCAAGCAGCTCTCTAGTGTCCACGAGGACATATCCTACCTTTGAGCAAGCATCCGTAATATCTGTCCGACACCACCAAACACCTGAAAGGTGAGAAGGATAGGGAGATGATGGAAAAGAAATCGTGGTAGATGAGAAAACACCTCAGCATTCCCCTACCGACCAGATAAAATCACGAAAAGACCAAGGTCAGAGTGGGCGGTCGACGGGAATCGAACCTGGGAGCCCCAAATGTGAGCTTCACACGTTACCCTTGAGCCATTTCGTTCAATAAAATAGATTAATACTTATTTAGCCAACACTATAACGTGAAAAGCGTTAAAATATGTGTAATTGTATAATGAAGTTTAATTAATATTATATTTTCAATGAACTATAAAGAAAATTTTGACAAACTATTCCATGAGTTACCGTTCCCTTTGAAATATTTTCTGCTATATTTGAAGTAATAGAGGTATTTTACGTGCAGAATTCAGATACTTTCAAATATATAATTTGCTTTCAAGGAAATCTTAGAAGCTTAACAACAAACTAAAAAAAAACACGTCTGAAGGAATATTCCATTCATTACATGAATATACTCTGCTTTTTTTTAATACCACAGGATTGAAACATGATAACATAACACTGCATGTTCGGATCCGCAATGACTGTTAATGAAAGCTAAAACAGTTATTATCATTAATGTGCTGAAAACATTGTCAGCTACGACGGAACAATCCATCATAAAATTTTTATAGACATAGAATTTTAATGAAAATCTATTTCAGAAGGGAAAACGAATTAAATAATACGTGTTATACATCAATGTTTTTTTCTTTTTTTTATATCTCGAAGAATTCTCTCCGTTCTTTCTGGTACAAAGAAACAGATTTATAAAGACTTTGCTACTGGCATTTAGAACACTCCTGCGGTACAACATATCAACCAGATTTATCTATGAAATATCTAAGAATCATATAATTTAAGTGTCAATCATCCAAGGTAAATGACAAACACATCTTCATTAAATCCTCACGAGTGCCTTGAAGAGCCTGACAAACACTATCAATCTCAACACTAAGGCTATGATCTGTGTAGTCAGCTGATCTAATTTTCAAAACAAAAAGGTCTCCTGAACATAAGCATTCTTAATTATCTCTCTGAGAACATACTTGAATTATGTATTCTGAAACCTCTGTCAAGAAGTTTCGCTCTCGGCGCGATGTCAAGTTAAAGCATTATGAAGTTTGAAAAATAGAGATTAGATAGGCCATCTGCCGTCATAATTATGTTCAGTTCCAGTGTCCACCGAAAGATGTATTACAGCCCTCTCTGTTGACACGTTTAATTTCCATGGCCAGTTTCATCATTTATTTGGACCATCTCCAGCTAAGTTACTCTGTGATGGATTGCAATTGACAAGGGACTTTGTCACAGGTATTTTTCACTACACTCCTCATAATTTATATCCGTATGTCCCATGGTAGATTAACAATGCTCCTTGGGGCATTAGGCCACTTCATCCCTTTGTGTTTTACCAAAATGGTTAAAAAATGTGCGGAGAAAGCATCAGTGTGTAACATAAGAAAATACTTTCCAGATAACAGGCTACACATAGAGGAACAGCAACAGTATAATAGGAATAATCTATTGGAAAAACTAACATTGTTTTCCATATGAAAATGAATTTGACTGCTGTTTTTAAAACTTTCATTATTATTATTATTATTATTATTATTATTATTATTATTATTCAATCACAATTTTATGCTCAATGACAGGGTTCTCGCTGCAACCCAGTTTCCTCCATTCTTCCCTCATTTCTATTTTGTTCCTCATCTTCCAATATGAACAATTTGGCATGTTTTTAAACCCGATCCTTAATCCTCCTTTCAGTGCAGCTCTTAGAAACTATTTCTTCAAATCCAGTGTCCCTGGAAGTTTTACTTTATCTTCTTGATTAGCTTCAGCATTTTTCTACCTTCACTCAATATTTATAAAACCACTGTATTGTCTAATATGGTATGTAATTTTCATATGATTCATTCATTTCTGCATATTTAAAATGTTTCCAATCATGTATTGTCACTTCGCCACAATGTGCAAGTTTCCGCTCTCTTTGTCAGATCTTTATTCAAACGCCCATGTGGAATATTCTTCCTTTGAAACCTTCTATTGCCATTGCTTACCTTTGTTTGATTGTTTGAAACAGGTTGAATGAATTGTTAATAAACTGAGTCGGCATGTTTTAGCTACGAATAAAAGGACGGTCCTTTCGAAATCGCTTCTGCCACGACCATCAACACATGTGCCTTTGTGATGTGAGAAATAAAGAGTGGACAGTGAAGGAAACATCATTTAATAATACTTCTTATAATTCTATAAAGGTTGTATAAATATTAATGCTGAATTTGCGGTGTCTAAAGCTGTCTAGTTGTTCGAGATGTATCTCCTGCATTTTTCTTTGAGTCTTCTTCACATCGTTGTCATTTTTCTTCATAAGTATGTTCTTAGGTGATTTCCGAAAATTTACTCTTCTTCTCTCATATACTGCTCCTCCCTTATAGAAAAAGCTCCACCCAATTCCCCCAATAGGTTTTGAAAAGCTTTTAAAAACAATGAGCAAGTGTCCTTATGCATTTAATAAACTTGCAGTTAGCCTTTTGTATTCAGTTTGGAGGGAGCCAAGGTTATAATTTGAGAAAGGAGTATTTTAGAAAGAGTTGTAACGTATTTCAACTGTTGGGGAGCCGAACTTGTAGTAGTTGCAACCGCACGTATGGTACCCGCTTTCCGGCAGCCTTAGCCCAAATGTACTTTCAGGTGGCCTTTGCCCCAAGTTTAAAAAAAATAACTTTGTAATTTGACTGTTTCTTTAAATATTATGTATTTATGTTTGCCTCGGCTGCGTCAGTATTTATTTTAGAGACATGGATGTCTTGGCAGGATTGTGGTAGGACTAAAGAATGTAGGCTTACACAGATTATAATGTCACTTCCCTCCTTTTATTAATGATTGATACGATTTAAATAACACTTCACTGATATAGAGAGAGCTGTGAGATTCTTTTATGAATTACTTGCACTTTTTAACACGTCTCACACGAATACGTATTAGATCTCTCGAGGATGTGTCTCGCGTCCGGTTAGGAACACAGTTTGCAGGCAAATGAACTGATTTCAACCGCCTAAACTTGTAAATTTCTGTATTTCAAGTCTCTGATTGGCTATTCCTAATCCAATAGAATACGTTCATTTAACTAAAGTTTTCTGGTTGTTGATTGGCTATTTTTATAAACTCACTTAAAATTTACATTATTGTTGCTCCAATAATGACTAGTAGCATTTAAACTTTCAAATTAATTATTGCCTCAAGGTTACCTCATTATTACCTCATTGTTAGCAACTTTTAACTTATTATTCTCACAGCTCCTACACTATTAAATTACGTAATATATTCACATAACATTATTACACATGGATACAATAATACAAGCATATGCAATGATTGTTACATACATGTTTTTATATATTGTTACATACACATATTGCTTCAAGGCAATTATTGAATTTATATATTATATAATTAAACTGAAATCATTTTAGTGTTAAGAACACGCCTCAAATTATAATAATTATACAAAGAGAAAAATGACGTTTAATAAAGGAAATGTACGATATTATTGAAATAAAATTTTCTAGAACAGAAAATGTGTAATATGTATGACTGATTTTACTCACTTGATAATCCTCGAGTTTCCAGCTGTCCTGTTCGTTTTCTCTTATGTAACACTCAGTAATATATTATAAAAGCTTAATTGTTTTATTTTAAAGCTTTAGGTATGTTTAAACATAAACCAAGCTTATCAGTTGCAATACCTAGCCACAAATACAACCATATAATATTATCTTAAGCCAGTTAATGAAACGAAGGTTAAAATAAAAGTGTGTGATTAACATAAAATTAATCCATACTTTGCGAAACTAGCGACACATGCTACCTCCACTTCTGAGGAGTTACAAAACAGGATGGTCTACAGACCGGCATGTTATTATGGCAATTTACAATTGAAATAGTTCTTTCATAATATCACCTTATGTTCAAGATAAACTCCAACTGCCCCATCCGTTACAATAGAATGACTGGAAATGTTAAGTTATTTTTCTTTGAAAATGCACAAACAATTGGCGAGATAGTTTATCATTTTCAATGTGTAGATCCCTAGTTGTAGAATTTTTAGTTAACTGTAAGCTATCCTCGGTTGTATTACTTTTATCTCCGATTTTGGTACACACGAATATAATCAATCGCTAATAAACCTTTCTTGGCTAGAAACAAAACGTTACAGTATCTCTACTAAAAAAGATGAATCCTACGATGTTATTCCACTGCCAATGTTAAATAGCCTTTATACTCGTATGTTTAGTAATTTAAGTATGAATATGCTCATAATACACTAATTTATTCCAAAGGGTGCATGTTTAATTAGTTTTGCCTTATTTATAGTCTAAACAGATAGTAAATGTTAACATAAATGGCGAATTATTGTAAAAGAAACTTCCATTAATTATGGAATATAGGGGAGAGTTGTCTATATTGTACTGGTTCCTAATTTGTACCACGTTTATAAAATTGGTGTTTATTGTAGCATATGACATCTAGTGCTGGTATCATCAACTACTGGCAATAAGGCACCATTGTTTTAGTTCTGAGCGTTCTGTTGTGAGAAACGGTTAAGAAGGAGAACATTTTGTACACTTATAAACTAATTTTGTGTGTACAAAATTTTGGCCAAGAGAATTGCGTTAATAAGGTAGTGAAAACAAACTTTGTTCTTCATAGGTTGAATGTGCATAAGGGTAGCTTAATAATTTCATGTAGTCTCGAATCTATAATCACTGTTGTACGTACGGAAGTACATTACAAACACAAAATGGCGTGGTTGCCTACTACGTACCCCAAACAGTTTCCAATACAATTAAGGAAACTAGTTATTGAAGGGTTTTTAAAATAATTACTAATATCATAATATTATTTGGCGACAAAATTATAAAAACGTATTTGATTTTCTTGGCATTTACTTATTTTTATAAATCACTAAGTTATATACTATTTATGAAATTATTTCTGTTTCAGTTACAGAGCCTTAAGTGTCCATCATAAAAATATCAACTTTACTCAAAATAGCCGTGAAAATAAGAGTAGCAAGGACCCCAGCCAGAGAACTTTTGAGCTACAGTGTCACCAGCTGTAAAAAATGACAGCCTTGCAGGGAAAATTAAAAATCAAGCGGTGAAAGTGAACGTGGTTCTTGAATTGAGTAATGAAGACAGGA
Organism: Deroplatys truncata; assembly: GCA_030765065.1. NCBI lineage: Eukaryota > Metazoa > Arthropoda > Insecta > Mantodea > Mantidae > Deroplatys > Deroplatys truncata. Next base: position 102,404,592 of record CM060980.1, read on the forward strand.
TAGAAAAATTGATCAGATATACGAAATGTAAACTTTGGATCCATGCAGAGTGTGCATGGATAAAGAAAGGTATGAAAAAGCTTTTTTGCGACGACTGTAAATAGTGATAACTTCTAGTAACACATCTTAATCGAGTTAAAATTAAACACAGCGGCTTTGTATTCCTTCACTCTATTAAAATGTAAGAACGAAAAATTTGGTCCAATTTAAAAACCCACCTCATTTGTAGCACTTGCAAACTTTCAGAAATATAAGATTTTAGGTACCAATATGTTATGATTTAGAACGTTTTGGTATCAAAACTTGAGATAAAATTATATTTATCATATTGGTATTGTTAAACACGCTTTATAAAGGCTTAATTGAGTTATAATAAACAAAATATATAAACTGGTACAATTTGGCTAACTTTCCCTATTTAATTGTATGCTTTTAATTGTCAAGTATAAATGCCACAAGATAGAGATTCCTTGTGTGGGTGACCTGGCAAAGGAGTGGTGACTTATCAAAATAAAGTATTTTACCGAAATGTTTTGTTTTGTGCGCAGAATTAGAATGCGACCGAAATAATAAGATGACCTTAAAATACATTGATAACTGCCGGAAAATCACGATAAATAATGTGACCAAATAATAAAACGACCTTAAAATACATTGATAACCGCCGCTAAATCACAAATAAGATTTCCTTTGTTTTCTTCCCTTAAAACGAAGGAACTTTTTTCTGTAACCACACCGCCAAAACGCTGTTTGTAGGAAACTTAAAAAAACGGTGCATAGGCCCCAAGATACTCACTATTCTATAATCGGTCAAAGTTTCTTGCCCACACAACATAGGAGATTAACATGCTGCCTATAGAGCAGGGCGTTTGGTAGCGGTATATGATTTAAACTCTTGTAATCCTTACAAGCAAGGCTCTGCACTGTACTCATAATGAGGGTCGGCAACATTTATAATTTAATATTTTAAACAAAGGTTGTTGGAGTTAAGAAATTTTGCAATGTGCTTATAAAAACTCAATTCGAGTGTGAAAGTCATATTTCGTAATATTTTGGCAACATTTTCAGTTTAATGAAAATCCTCATATTACTCAATATTTGCAAAATGTTAATCTTCACTTTTAATTTAGAGAAGGTTGTTTTAATTTAGAATGACCTTTTATTTCATCCCCTTTATTTTGTTTGCGTTAACAATGAACATGACTTTCCGTATATTATAAGGAGACAGCTTTCCAGCAAAACTGTATACATCGCCCAATACCCATGCACAATAGCTTGAGGGGGAACATGCATATGGAAAAACAGAAGTAAAACCAATTCTCTCTTTCAAGATAGTAAGGAACTTAAAACTTAAAGAATTGTGAATTATATAAATTTTGGAGTTAAAAACGAGTTTTATACAAATATATTGCTATTATATCAGCTAACACGAAGCGACAGTTTTCATTCTAGAAAACAACGCCAACTGATTGACGATGTAACTTTGCGTCAGAAGATATATTGAAAAACATTTAGGGCTTACTGTTGCTAGTGATAATTCCACACAAGGTAAATTGTGGTTTATTTTGTTCCCTCGGTGTAAAGGTTTCATTATCCACTGGTCCAACCGCATCTCATTTCAAGTGTGCAGATAGTCCTTCGTGCGTTAAAAGAGTTGCAGAACTCAAAGGAGCAATTCCAAGTAGGCAGGCAGATAGGTAGGTAGGTAGGTAGTACGTGGCTGCGTGGGTGGGTAGATAAGCAAAACAGATCAGTAGAGAATTGGCGAATTAGTGTGAGCGAGTTTTTTTTTTAAGTTCCATTTATAGCCTACAATGGTCTTATCGGTAGCCTTTCCTTTGGAACGTATTGTTGTCTATAGACAATGTGTTAGCTCGCATTCATTTGTCTTTGGGTTTATTGGGACTTTGGGCTTTAGTAGATAACACACATATTCACAATCTCATTCATAGTTCCAGATTCTGGGGATACTAGAAAATAATCTTGGCTAGAGAAAAATTCTCATCTCCCAGTCGGGAATCGAACCCGGAACCCCTCGCACAACAGGCAGGTGCTCTAACGACCGAGCACCGGGACCAACCAAGCTTCCTCCTACTCTTCTTGCATAACAGCAAAGACGATGAGCGGATCGCACTCGCTGAGAGGGACTTCTTCGCAGGCTTGCAATAGTATATGCAGTCCGTGATGATATACAAAAAAAATTCTGATGTGTTACACTCACATGACTTTCTCTACTCTTGTACAAACTATTTATACAAACGCTTATTCTCCATCTACTTCATGTTAATCGACATAAACATTTGCAGACTCTATCTTATTGCTAAGTTTCTTGTAGATGTAAGGGGAATATATATTTACAAGGGCAATATAGAAATACAGTAGCCTTTAAGCACATAAATATCTCTTAATAGCTGGTTGCTAGGTGCAGCACCATTCCCTTTGCCACAGATTAATACTCTTTGCATATCAAAGACAAAAAAATGAATAACGAATTCCCATTTGAGAAAATAAGTATTGAAAAAATCTGATGTGTTACACTCACATGACTTTCTCTACTCTTGTACAAACTATTTTTACAAACGCTTATTCTCCATCTATTTCATATTAATCTAGATAAACATTTGCAGAAACGATCTTTTGACATGCAAAGAGATATATACATTTTACACATAGCGACCGGTTCTAAAAATATTTAACCATCGCTTAAGGCCTAATATGTTCCCCTTGTTTTGTATTGGCAAGGGCAATATAAGCACATACATATCTCTTCATAGCTGGTTGCTATGTGCAGCACCATTCTGTTTGCCACAAATTAATACTCTTTGCATATCTAAGACAAAAAAATGAATAACGAATTGCCATTTAGAAAACAGGTATTGAAAAATTTAAGGGAATAACAAGTAATATCTCGAAAATGGTTCACTCAACAAAAAAATGTATATGTCATAAACTGTGTATTTTAATGCGATCTACATTTGTTGTGTAGTAAAATTTTGTCTATCTCTTATGGTTTACCAGTTATGCAAAAGTCGTTCACAATAAAGAATACTTTTGGAGACATTCCCAGAAAATTAAAGATATACATTTTATTTATCATAAAAATATCTTAAACATATGATATTTTAATCAAAATCGATAGAGCCATTTTTGAGAAAATTAAAATTTTCGAAAAATGTTCCATGTAAAGGGTATTCTGGGGTGGGGGGATTTTCTTGAAAACCTTCGTGTCGCATCCTTGGAAGATACTGAACCTAAATACCAAGTTTGGTGTTTATCCGACGGTTCGTTTCTGAGTTTTGCTGTTCACAGACACACACGCAGACACACAGACACACTGCGAGAAGAACAAATGGTATATATGTTTTAAAGCACCACGTTGTGGATGTTTCTCACGTAATGTTGTTTACCTCACGCGTGCAGCCATCTTGTGTGTTGTGACGTCATACGTTGGTCATTTGTTAACTCCTTCTGGCGTAGCAATCTATATGAATTAGTTTTAAGGTTATGTATATTGTCTTCCGGCCAGCTATTTAGGTAGGCATTTAATTCTTGCAGGGTGTGAAGCGGAAAAGGAATCTTTTATCCAAAAAATTACTAGTGAAGAAATGTGTTTTATAATGTTTTATTGTCGAACACGTGCACTAACACTTTCACAGATTTGTCTAGATAATCGCCATACTGAAACTGTTTATAATAACTTCTCACTTTTAACTCACGTACTTCAATTTTTGTATTTAAGTGACTTTGTAATATTTTAGATCTTTAATGATTTTCACTGCGTGTAATTTGACGAACTGAAGGACCGATAGGCAACATGTAGTCACGTAGTGTACACGAATCTTTGATGAACTGAGCTGCCAATGTGTAACTACGGAAGACGATGTGTAATGCTTCGTGAATCTTGCCGAACTGGGGGACTCTCTCTTTGAATCTACACTATTTATAGGCTTGCCCCAAGATACACCTAAAGATTATAAATGAATTACCATTGGCTAATAAAACGCGCCAACATTAGCGTCTATTTTACTATCCAATGAAAACCACTAATACATATTACTTTTATAGAATATTCTGGAAGCTTTTTTTACTGAAAAGGCGCGAAACATTACGTAACTTCCTGGTTCCCGGTAACGATAAACAACTCAAACCCTTCATTGCAGTATTGTTATTGTTAACAGTTTCAGTAGAGCCAAATATTATTATTTTACCATTAATAATTACAATTATTAAACCTCTGAAATCAATGTTACATAAAAATACATATTCATATGTAAATAATTATTTACATTAAAGTAATTTATGATACAAATTACCGTCTCATATGCCCCACTAGAAACATAATTATAAATATTTATAACCTGTTTATAAATTTTATAATTTTGTTTTTAGTCTCCTAAATCTTGTAACACACGCTATTCACTTTCACTTAACACTTCACACGCGTTTAACACACGACATATGTTTTATCTCTCCACTACTTACTGGCTCTGGTTTCATTAATTTAGATATTAATCTGACATTACAAAAAAATTTTTTTTTTTTTTTATAGCAAATACTTTACCCTAAATTATTTAATCACTGCTACCAAATTGTTTACTTTAAGCTGTTGACAAAATTTATACATTTAAGATTTTTGTAATTATTATACATATGTACCAAAATATTCACCCTCAACACAAATATTTACATCTCTTAAATCTAGACAATGTTTCACATGTTCTATTTACTACATAAATATTGATTTTTAATTATGTTTACCATTTTTTTTTTTTTTTACTTTATCTTAACAATACTCTTGAAATAGTATTTATGTACTTTACTTTAATATAACATCATGCTTTATTTCACAAGTCCAGTTACTAATAACATGTTATTTTCTTCTCAAACAGTTAGTCATGACCACAATTTATTTCTACATTTTCATGACGTACATTTTTATGTACCCCTCTTATGTTCCAATACATTGCTCTGCATTTCGTCTTTAACTATTCAGCATTTATTATTTATCATCTTTGTCTTTTGTTTCACCATGATCTTCATGGTTATATGGTTTAAGCATCTCAATATGGAACTTTCCTATGCTTTTTCGATTTGTTGGATTACATAACTCATATGTATTAGTTCCATATACTTTAACAACTTCATATGGTCCATGGTATTTGAGAAACATTCGCCAATAAAGTTTATTTTCTTTATCCGACAATTTCTTGGTTTTAACCAAAACTAAATCTCCTATTTTGATCCTCCATTCCTTTCTCTTCTTTTCTTCATGTTTCATTTTTCTTTTTATGGCTTTTTTCTTCATCCTCTCAAATGCTTTTCGGAACATCTCTTCTTCTGTTGGTGGTATCGAATGCGTATCTGGAATGGCTCCTGGGATTGTTTTACACATTGTATTGATCTTCTTTCCCAACTTAAGTTCACATGGTTTATATCCTGTCACATTGTTTATGGTTTCATTTAGTAGGTTCTGAACGAAGTTCACGTATCCATACCATTGGGTGTGTTTTCGATGACATAACACCCTTAAATAATTTGAAATTTCCTTAATTTCCCTCTCCACTGGGTTGGAGTTCGGTCTGTATCTTGACGAAAAATATTGTTTAATGCCATTTTCTTTCAGTCCATCCATAAATTTTTTTCCTGTGAAGTACGAAGCATTATCGCTCAATACAGATTGAATAGGTCCTTCTTCTATCACATATGACTTAAGTAATCTATTCAAACATGCTAAACCTGTAGGTTTTCTCAAAGGGTAGATTCTTACATATTTGCTGAATATATCATAGCAGACAAATATATATTTATTTCCAAATTGACTTGGAGGCATCGGACCATGAATATCAATACTAATTACACATCTCGGCTTATCCCTTTTAACCGAATTAGTTTCAAATGCATATGCTGCATTTATTTGCTTTGCCTTCTGACACAGGTTGCAGCACGATATAAATTTGCGAACGTTTTGACGCAATTTGGATATGTATAAATTCTCTAAAATCATAGAAGTTGTTCGGTCCGTCCCTGAGTGTGCTAACCCTTCATGAAAATTCTTAATTAGTTCCTTTTCCATGCTTTTCGGAACCATTACCTTCCAACTAGGCATTTCTTTTCCATGCTTTTTGTATAATGTCCCATCTCGAATTGCTATAATTTCTTTCTTTGCCTCCTCAATCAATGGTGCATTTTCTTTAAATTCAAATAATTTTGCCTCCTCATTTTGAATTTCCCCCATATTTTTCAATTTTTTAATCATTTCTTTACTTAAAGGAATTTCAATTGTCAATATTTTGACTTCATTTCTAGGCCTTTCAATATTTTCGGGAATTTGTGGGTTGTAGTTCAATCTTGATAGTAAATCACTGAAGGTATTGCTTTTGCCAGGAATGTGGATAATCTCAATATCGAATGCAGATATTGCATGAATATATCTAGCAAGTTTTCCACTACATAATCTACACCGTTGTATGAAAGTTAAGCTTATGTGGTCTGAATATACTTTCACCTTTTTCTGATAAATATAGGTTTTAAAACGAATTAATGAGAAATATAGTGCTCCAATTTCTAGCTGAGTCACTGAAGAATTCCTCTCAATATTTGTAAGTCCTCTAGAAGCTGTACTGATGACGTGAAAGTCATTGTTGATGTCTCGCTGTCCTAAAATTCCGGCGTATCCTTGCATTGATGCGTCGACATAAATTTCATAGTCCAAATCTTCTCTGGGCCTCTCGAGTAATATGGACTTAGCAAAGAGTTCCTTTACTTTCTCAAAACATTTTTGATGATCCTCTGTCCATCTCCACTTATTGTTCTTTCGGAGTAGCTGCCGCAGTGGTTCTATTTCCGCCGAATATCTTGGTACGAACTTACTCTGAAAGTTCAATACCCCTAAGAGACGTCTAATTTGTTTTACGTTCCTGGGTGGCGGAATTTTCATTATTGCTTCTATTCTTTTCTGATCAGGTCTTATACCTCGTTCATCCACTACATAACCCAGAAAATTTATTTCCTTGACACAAAATTTTGATTTTAGTACATTCACAGTCATACCATGTTGTTGTAGTTTATTTAACACATAATGGACATTATTCATGTGTTCTTCAAATGTTTGACTGATGATTAAGAAGTCGTCAATATACTTTATTAAAAAGTCATCTGCAGAATTTCCAAAGATACTGTGAATGGCTCTCAAAAATCCACTTCCTGAGTTTTTTAAACCAAAAGGATTTACACAAAAGCGATACTGAATCCCTGAGTAATGAAATGAAGTATAATCACGCACTTGCGGATCTAATTCCACTTGCCAATATGATGCAGTGAGGTCGATGGATGTCAAAAATCTCCCTCTTGAAAGTTTTGTAATTAGTTGTTCAATTCCCTCACTTTGAAAATGATCTGGTTTCATATACTTGTTGACATATCTGCCGTCTAAAGTTAATCTCAAACTACCATCTCGTTTAATACTCCAGCAGATTGAATTTATGTATTGAGAATTACTTTGCTCAATAATCCCATTTTCTAACATGCTATTTATTAATTGTCTAGCTTTGTCTCGAAGACTTATAGGTAAATTGTCATACTTGTGCCTATATGGTGGTACGTCTTCTACTTGAAATGTATGCTGATATACATTACATCTGCCTGGGATATTACTAAATACTGAACTATTGTTCATCAAAACATCATGAAGGATTTGTTTTTGCATTATCGTAAGATTATAAGCTTCTTCACACTTGTGTGTTATTTCCTCATTTCTCTTCTCCTTCCTGCTGTTGTTTGTCTCGCTCACATGGTCGTCTTTTGTTTGGATTGTAAATTCCTCTACATCTTCTGGCATTTCTGCTAACTGTTGAAAATATGGCGTGGTATTCCCTTCATATTCTGTGACTACCTGCTTTATATGACTATTTCTATCAGTTTCTGTTATTTGCACAAAAAACTCTTGGTCACAAATATTTTTCTCATTCTTTGTCATCTCGATTACAGAAACTTTTTCTTTTATAAATGGTACCCTTATTTCTCTATCTTCTTTTGTTATTTTTAACTCTTCATGTTTAAAATCTATACATGCTTCATATTCATGTAGGAAGTCACATCCTATAATTATGTCACAAATCAGATGGTTTACAATTAGAAACATAACCTCAAAATTCTCTCCGCCAATAAGTATGCTAAGTAGAGCTTGTGTTTTTATGACCTGTGTAGTTCTTCCGATTGCAACACGACAAACTAAATTACTAGTGGGAAGAGCCATAATTTTGTTACCTTCATTAATTAAATTTATGTAAAATTTCTGTGAGCAAATTGAAGCTGATGAACCAGAATCTATAGTTGCAATGATTTCTTTCTTCGCAATTTCCATTCTAACATGAGGTGACTCAAAATTTTCTCCCTTATCTTTTGTTGCTGTAATCTTATTACAGGGTGTATGTGTAGGTGTATGATTTGTATTGGTAATGGATACTGAATTATTAAAGACGTCCTGAGAACCTACTACACAGGAGTCTGTTAACAGTTTTCCTGGTTATTTCCATGTTCACGTACGGGACTGCCATTCCTAACAGGTGCTAAATCTATCTCCGTGTCGCTACCATTGTTTTGAGTTCCCCTTCCTCGAGTTCGAAATCCTCGATTTCTGACATTTTGTCCCCTTGGCACGTAATTTTCTTGCCGTTCCTCAGATCTTTCTTGGTTATTTTCCCTCCAGTAAGTGAAATTTCCCCTCTGTCTAGTGTACCTCCTTCCATAATTTTGCCCTCTTTCAGGCAATCTTTCTGTCCTGACATAATTTATTTGTTCCTGCCGTCCTGGTCTCCTATCTATCCTTGATCTTTCAAATTGTGGAACATATGATTGATACCGTTGTCTGGTATTAATTTCATGATGTCTGTCTTGTCCTCTTATTTGTTGATAATTACCTTGGTAATTTCTTCTATCTCGTACATCTAAAAATCTATGTTCCCACTCCCGAGACATATCTTCTTCCTGTTGTTCCAAAGCTGTTATTAATTCTGTCATCTCATAGATGTTCCGTGGTTTTGCAATCAATAAGTAATTTTGTATCCTGATAGGATAATGCCTTGCGAGCAAACTCACAAAATCTTCCTCACTGATTGGAGGTGACAAGTTTCTAACCTGACTTGCATGTTTTAGTAAGTAATCAGTCATCGATATTCCCTCTCGTGGATTAAATTGACCATGACTAAGCATTGCTCGTATTCTTTGCTGTACCGTAACATTCCAAAATCTGTTCATGAATAATCTCTTAAAGGATTCATATGAAATTTCGCCCCCTGATACCATTTGTAACCAATCTAAGGTTTTCTGGTCCAAACATCTTTTGACAACTATCATTTTCAATGCTTCAGGTATCTTTTTAATTTGAAAATACTCTGATAATTCTGCAATGAACTGTACTGGACTGGAGTTTTCATTAAATTTTGGAAGTGGAAAATCACTTAAGATATGATTGTAATTTTGCAAATTCCCTATTCCCATATTTAAATTCTCTAGTGTAACTTGTGCACTCTGAGTTTCAGCATTAGCTATAGATGAAGCTACCGCATCACTCACATTATTTGTCATATCTGAGGAACTACCTCTATCATTATTTTGTACATCTGACACATGCACATCACATATATTTGCCCTTGAATTCAATTCTAACCTATTTACAGTACCCTGCAGATTTTCTATTGTTTGTTCCAATTTTTTATTATTCTCATTTTGAACAGTTTGGTGTTTGTTAATTTCAGAAGTTAGCTTTTGATTCAAATCTTTAGACAAATCTTTAACTTCATCAGACAATTTATTTCTCTGTTTTTCTGACTCCTTCTGAACTTCAGATATTTCCCCTCTGAAATTAACTTGCACCTGTATTAAATCTGCATTTGTAGCCTCCATCATCTCTTTTAACTCACTTGAAATGCTACTCATTCGGCTACCTAGCTCTGTACATTTTACATTAACATGCTCTATTTTATTATTCACCTCATTTTTTTGGTTAGATATTTCCCTGCTCATGTCTAACATTTTCTTTGAAACTTCACCTATTTCATTTGCTATCATTTCTTGATTTTCATTTTTCATTCTAATCATACTACTATCTAGCTCCATGAATTTCTTTTCAATTTCTTTCCTGTTTTGTTCTAAGCTTTTACCAATATCTTCTCTTAATTCCCTATGACTCTTTTGCATATCTTCCCTTAATTGATCTGTAATACTCTTACTAGTATCTTCCCTATTTTGATCTATTTGCTTTTCTAATTTCTCATTATTCTTTTGCATATCTTCCCTTAATTTCTCATTATCTTCCCTTATATTTCTCAGCATTTCCATAATCATCATATTAGTATCAAGATTAACATTTCCTGCTATTCTATTCTCACTTTCTACACTAACATTTTCATCTTCAAACCCCAAAAAGTCTGGACTATTTCCTGTACTTTGTATTGGATCACAGCTAACTGTTACACTATCTCCATCCATAATTATTTCTTCCGTATTATTGGTAGCCATTGTTTTTATTATCCTACCGCTCCTCAATATCATTTAATTACCTTTTTGATGCTGTCTGATGCTGTAGTTTTGATGCCCAGCGTTCTGCCCCATTCTCCTAGGTTTGTATGTCGCTTCTGCGTTGTATCGTGATGAATCTACGTCGTTTCGATGTTTTCTTGTAGCTGAATTACCCTTCTGTCTTGGAATCTGCGTCTTGTAGGTCGTTTCACTGCTGCTTTCGCCTCTTCCTGGTTATTCTTGTCCCTTTCCTAGTCGTCTAGCCTTCCTTTCCTAGTTGTCGCTCCACGTTGATGCGCCAATTTGCGAGAAGAACAAATGGTATATATGTTTTAAAGCACCACGTTGTGGATGTTTCTCACGTAATGTTGTTTACCTCACGCGTGCAGCCATCTTGTGTGTTGTGACGTCATACGTTGGTCATTTGTTAACTCCTTCTGGCGTAGCAATCTATATGAATTAGTTTTAAGGTTATGTATATTGTCTTCCGGCCAGCTATTTAGGTAGGCATTTAATTCTTGCAGGGTGTGAAGCGGAAAAGGAATCTTTTATCCAAAAAATTACTAGTGAAGAAATGTGTTTTATAATGTTTTATTGTCGAACACGTGCACTAACACTTTCACAGATTTGTCTAGATAATCGCCATACTGAAACTGTTTATAATAACTTCTCACTTTTAACTCACGTACTTCAATTTTTGTATTTAAGTGACTTTGTAATATTTTAGATCTTTAATGATTTTCACTGCGTGTAATTTGACGAACTGAAGGACCGATAGGCAACATGTAGTCACGTAGTGTACACGAATCTTTGATGAACTGAGCTGCCAATGTGTAACTACGGAAGACGATGTGTAATGCTTCGTGAATCTTGCCGAACTGGGGGACTCTCTCTTTGAATCTACACTATTTATAGGCTTGCCCCAAGATACACCTAAAGATTATAAATGAATTACCATTGGCTAATAAAACGCGCCAACATTAGCGTCTATTTTACTATCCAATGAAAACCACTACTACATATTACTTTTATAGAATATTCTGGAAGCTTTTTTTACTGAAAAGGCGCGAAACATTACGTAACTTCCTGGTTCCCGGTAACGATAAACAACTCAAACCCTTCATTGCAGTATTGTTATTGTTAACAGTTTCAGTAGAGCCAAATATTATTATTTTACCATTAATAATTACAATTATTAAACCTCTGAAATCAATGTTACATAAAAATACATATTCATATGTAAATAATTATTTACATTAAAGTAATTTATGATACAAATTACCGTCTCAACACACAGACACACACACGGACATGTTTCCAAAAAATCTGATGTGTTACACTCACATGACTTTCTCTACTCTTGTACAATCTATTTTTACAAACGCCTATTCTCCATATGCTTCATATTAATCGAGATATCGAGATGTCAATCTTATTTGTAATTTTCTTGTAGATGCAAGGGGAATATGGTAGGTTTTAAGCGATAGTCAAATATTTTAACGCTGGTTGCTATGTGGCGCATTCCATTCTCTTTGCATGTCCAGGACATAAAAGAATGAATAACGAATTGGAGAAAAACTATAAGTATTGGAAAATTTAAGGGAATAACAAGCAATATCTCGCAAACGGTTCACTCAACAAAAGAAATGTATATGACATAAATTGTGTATTTTAACGCGATCTACATTTTTTGTGTAGTAAAATTTTGTCTATCTCTTATGGTTTACCAGTTATGAAAAAGTCGTTCATAATAAAGAATACTTTTGGAGACATTCCCAGAAAATTCGAGATATACATTTTAATTATCATGACAATATCTTAAACATATGATATTTTAATCAAAATCGTTAGAGCCGTTTTTGAGAAAATTAAAATTTTCGAAAAATGTTCCATGTAAAGGGTAGTCTGGGGTGGGGGGATTTTCTTGAAAACCTTTGTGTCGCATCTCTGGAAGATACTGAACCTAAATACCAAGTTTGGTGTTTATCCGACTCTTCGTTTTTGAGTTATGCTGTTCACAGACACACAGACACACAGACAGACACACAGACACACAGACACACAGACACACAGACAGACACACACACGGACATGTTTCCAAAAATGCTTTTTTTGGATTCAGTGAGTCTCAAAACATGTATTTCCGGTGAAATCTCGGTATCGAATTTTTGGGTGGAATGCAATACTTCCCCTACTTACTATACGTAGTAGAGAAAGTAAAAAGCTTTTTTTGGATTCAGGGGGTCTCAAAACATGTATTTCCGGTGAAATCTCGGTATCGAAATTTTGGGTGCAATACAATACCTCCCCTACTTACTATACGTAGTACAGAAAGTAAAAATTAAGGGAATAACAAGTAATATCTCGAAAAAGGTTCACTCAACAAAAAAAATGTATGACATAAATTGTGTATTTTAACGCGATCTACATTTTTTGTGAAGTAAAATTGTGTCTATCTCTTATGGTTTACCAGTTATGCAAAAGTCGTTCACAATGAAGAATACTTTTTGAGACATTCCCAGGAAATTCAAGAACATTTTATTTGTCATAAATATATCTTAAACATATGATATTTTAATCAAAATCGTTAGAGCCATTTTTCAGAAAATTAAAATTCTCGAAAAATGTTCCATGTGAAGGGTAATCTGGGGTGAGGGGATTTTCCCGAAAACCTTCGTGTCGCATCCTTGGAAAATACTGAACCTAAATACCAAGTTTGTTGTTTATCCGACTGTTCGTTTCTGAGTTATGCTGTTCACAGACAGACACACACGGACATGTTTCCAAAAGTGCTTTTTTTGGGTTCAGGGGGTCTCAAAACATGTATTTCCGGTGAAGTATCGGTTACGAATTTTTGGGTGAAATACAATACTTCCCCTACTTACTATACGTAGTAGAGAAAGTAAAAACAGTAGCCTTTAAACTCATACATATCTCTTAATAGCTGGTTGCTAGGTGCAGCACCATTCCTTTTGCCACAGATTATAACTCTTTGCATATGCAAGACAAAAAAAGTCTGATGTGTTACACTCACATGACTTTCTCTACTCTTGTACAAACGCTTATTCTCCATCTACTTCATGTTAATCAAGATAAACATTTGCAGACTCTATCTTACTGCTAATTTTCTTGTAGATGTAAGGGGAAAATATATTTACAAGGGCAATATAGATATACAGTAGCCTTTAAGCGCATACATATCTCTTAATAGCTGGTTGCTACGTGCCGCACCATTCCCTTTGCCACAGATTAATACTCTTTGCATATCAAAGACAAAAAAATGAATAAAGAATTCCCATTTGAGAAAATAAGTATTGAAAAATTTAAGGGAATAACAAGCAATATCTCGAAAATGGTTCACTCAACAACAAAAGTGTTTATGACATAAATTGATTATTTTAACGCGATCTATATTTTTTGTGTAGTAAAATTTTGTCTATCTCTTATGGTTTACCAGTTATGCAAAAGTCGTTCACAATAAAGGATACTTTTGGAGACATTCCCAGGAAATTCAAGATATACATTTTATTTGTCATAAAAATATCTTAAACATATGATATTTTAATCAAAATCGTTGGAGCCATTTTTGAGAAAATTAAAATTTTCGAAAAATCTTCGATGTAAAGGGTAATCTGAGGTGGGGGGATTTTCTTGAAAACCTTCGTGTCTCATCCTTGGAAGATACTGAACCTAAATACCAAGTTTGGTGTTTATCCGACTGTTCGTTTCTGGGTTATGCTGTTCACAGACAGACACACACACAGACACACACACGGACATGTTTCCAAAAAAGATTTTTTTGGATTCAGGTGGTCTCAAAACATGTATTTCCGGTGTAATCTCAGTATCGAATTTTTGGGTGGAATACAATACTTCCCCTACTTACTATACGTAGTAGAGAAAGTAATAGACCCTTGTACCAGAGTGTACTGTCCGTGATGATAGACAAAAATAGACGGAAAAGGTCTTGGAATATTTTCCACTTCAGCTACATCCGTACCCGCCCATAGCTATTTTTAAATTGTGTTTACATTGTTCTTTCTAACACTCGAACTATAAAAACAAACATTACAGCATGCACTGTTCATTGCCATTTTTGGAATGCTATTACAAACATTGTTGTTATTGTTATTATTACCATCACCTAATGGTACTGCTTGCTGACTTCGCTCATTGAATATGTGTTTTTCGAAATTTTGCCCCTGTTGATTGATTGATACGATGTTCCAACCATCTCCGTGTATCCATATGGACGTTTCTGAGAAGTAGTGGTGGTGGTGATTATTTAGGCCGCTAATGCGCCAGTTTTCCACTGTCCTGTGTTTACTTGTAATTACACCGTTGAGTTCTGCAACCCTTTTAATGCACGAAGGGTTGTCTGCACACGTCAAATACGGCGCGGTTGGGTCACCTGGTAGTGACTCAAATGCAATGAGTTTTATTGTATTTCATTAGGCAACATATTTTAATTTCATTATATTGAAACATTACAAATTCCTTGTATTTATTGTATTTCATTACGTAACATATTTTAATTTGGATAAAGATTAATCTTCAAACATTTTTAAAATAATATTGTAAATCTTCTCTAAACTGTTCAGCATAACATATTCAGGCATTAAAATATGTAATGAGTAAAGCAATGGGACTTCTCTATTTTCGACATAAACAATGTGTAGACAAATATACACATACTGTCCTCATAAATTTTCTTAGTAAGTTTTAAAGCGTTTGCTTGTCATTTGTAAGGTGCAAGGTTAAAATTTTCAAGTCTCTTTTTACTACTTTCTTTTCTTGAATATAATTACAATTGAGTGTTTCAAATCACTAGGATTAATGCTTAATCCGTTCAAAACAGAAGGACCACCCAATAATCCAAAGAGATAGCTCCGCAATAACGTGTGAGGCTCGAATTTGGAAAGTCCGGGATTCGATTTCCGTGGGCCGGCCACCTGGCAGTAGGTTTTCCCGGTCGTTAAGCGAGTGCTGGAGTGATTCTTTTTCTACCACGAATTTCCTGTCCTTTAATCCGTATTAGGGTTGTAGGACTAGGTGACAGCGGTTGGTATGCTGCGTCAAGACAGTGGAAATTGCGTTTTGGAAAGGTTTCTCTCTGGAGTTCGGTGGGACTACTGAGGCCCCTTTCTTTCTGGGAGCTGTCGTGTCTACTCTTGGGACACCCAGGATGTGGGTGGCTCAGGCAGGACCAGCCGGAATCAGGATCCTTACCTTATTAGAACCGTTAGGGACCCCGTCCTTACCAGCGTGCAACTGGTTGGTCTCTGTGTCTCACCATCATCCGTTTCTCTCATGGGTCCGTTTGGAAACACTAAGGACCACTGAGATTCAGTGCGGTCCTTTGCTCCAATTACTTGAGATTCCTAGTCTGACTAATCTTAACTCCTACCATCCAAATGTTCTTGTGGGATTTTGGTATATTTCAAGTAGCCTTAAAACATTTATATACTTTAATTGGAAGAAACAGTTTGTCTTCCTAAAATAAAACAAAAACAAGAAAAAAATAAGTGGACTTACTCGATTTATCTTGTCCACCTTTGCAAAATTAGCATGCTTCCCAATCCACATCATTCCTTTTTTGTTAATATTCATTTATTATTAAAATGCGGGTTTTACTTCGCAGCATTCACTTTGGCAATTCCATAAGATTTCCCATTATTTTAGGTACTTTTAATGGTAGCTTTCATTACTTTTAATTTGAGGAAACACTATAAGAGGTGTCCACTAGTACATGCTCTGAGATGTTAAAAGAAAATATTCTAATCAGGACAATAAACGTAAAATAAAAGAGTGTTATGATCATTAAATAAATAAATTGAGTTTTATTTATGGACGCTCTTTAACTGCTGTGGTTCTTAACGTCCCATTCCATATTGAGCGTGAAACACCGGTAATTGCTCAAAGGCCTCTTTATCAGGCTTGAGATTCTTTTACTTGCCGTAAATCTACGACATGGGACCACCGGCTTTACTTCCTTCCGAAGGAAGCCATGCTAAGGATTTTTACTCCCGAAAAAATCTACCGCCCTTAAAGTTGCTGTCCTTACAAATATGTTCAACATATCTAGATGGATAAACAAATCATACACCTTTGCTACGTATAGTGAATCGAGCCACGTTTCCCACAGTGTCAGAACCATACATGCTAGCCACACTATTGAGAACCACTGGTATACCATATTTTATTAGCGCTACATGGAGAAATTAAAATCCAGCATCCTATGTATTCTACTTGTGTTCCGCTTCTGATGTCAATAAAAAGAGCGTTATTTCTGCCAAGATGCAGTCAAGACCCTCAAAGGACAAGATGAGTCAAAATTATGTTATCACTCAGATAGATAAATATATGGCTATGAAGCATTCTCCCAACGTGTATTATCTATAGCGAACTTTTTTCACGAATAAACCCCTTTATATTGTTTTTCTCTTCAACTTGACTCGCCAGGTTATTATTGCCTCTATGACTCTATTGTTTATCGAAACTTTAACCCATAATGCATGTACACTGTTTTATAGGTTAAAAATTTCCTGTAAATTCAACTTGGATGGTCCACCATGGTGGCCCACCCCCATATTATGCCCATACACTTCGTGCCTACCTCAACCTTATATTTTTTGGTCGTGGCACTGGCACTCTAGACTCCGCAAACTTGACACCATGTGATTTCTGGTTATAGCGTAGGTAAGGGAGCGTGTGTACAGTTTGAAACTACCTAAAGGACCGGATATGGGATGTGACTTTATACATTGCGCTAAATGTGTGTATGGCTTTCAAATGCTAGTTTCTATGTGTTAAGCATAGTGGCGAACAGAGACCTGCAAATAAATTATATGACATTTGATAAATGGTAGAGCACTACCATTTGAGCGATAACATGATTTTGACTCACCCTGCTTGTAATTCACAAGTACTCCTATTATAGGGCAGATTTCGGTGACAAAGTAAGCATTATTTTTCGAAGACCTTCGACATCTGAGCACGCGCAAAGTCCTACAAGTGGAACTCGTTCATTTAAAGTAGCTCATTCTTTAACCTGTGCTTCGTATTTTAACACTATTTTCATATTTTGGCAAAATAAATTTTGATTCAGATAGATTTTTCTTCATATTGTGCTTGTTTCTTTGCATAATACGCAATCCTTATTCCTTCAACTGGGTAGTTTCACAACACAGATGGCTTACTTGTATATGCGAATAATATAATTTAAATACCAGTACAATTTATGAGACATTGTATGCGGTTCCCAGCATACACGTTGTTCTGGATGATTTATACAGCCAATACAACTCTCCAGAAATCAATATGGAGGCATACGTCCTCATCTACCGCTTCTTTACGACTTAATCGATAGCTCAGGGCGAAGATCCGCCTATAGATCTCGCTGTAGTAGAACTGGTTTCTGCTGGACCAAGTTTGCGAACTAGACTCAAGTTTTTTGAAAGACCGCGTAATGGGAAGTAAGAAAATTTGATTTTCTCGGTGTAACGAAAGAAGCTACAGGAGTCTCCTCCCCTTTCCCTTTTTCTTTCTGTGAACCTCTGCTCTCTTCTTCTCCTTCTGCTTTGCTTCCTTTCTTGACTTCCTTTCTTTTTATTTAGGCATAACAAGGTCAAGCATATTCATAATGGTGCAAGCAGACTTCCAAAGGAACCGGCACCTTCTGGTGTATATTAATTACTGAAGGCCCAAACTAAGTTAGCGGTTACATTACGTGGAAAGTCAAGAAGAGGAAAATGATGATGAAACATGGCAGAAAAAAATATATAGAAGAAACTGAAAACTCATCCTTCTCCCCCGTCTACCAACGTGTCTTCATATTTTTCCCCCATTTCCTCTCTTTGCAGTTCTTAGGGGCTCTTCCTGTTCAAGATGTGGAAAACTTCAAAGATGCCATTTCTCCCTGTTACGTGTGTGAAAGTTCGAGTATGGTAACTCAATTGAACCTGATAAATAATTTAAACAGCACATGCATCTTATAGACCGTCACCACAGCGATGCTGTCTGCGGAATGATGAGGTAACCCGAGTTCATTTCCGAAGGTAGGTGGTGTAGTTATTCTTGAGAGGTTCTTGGGAACAACTGGTTTGAAATCTAAGTGCAGTATGCAGTAACTGAGTAGTACATCAGAACAGGTATCAGGCTTGCTGCATGGATGTTGCAAAAGGATCGCCGACCATAAAAGTTCAAGGACTTTTCTGATTTTGGGAGGAATAATCACCGGTGCTTTCTGTAAGATCACGGACTTATGGAGTGTCAAGTATTTATCGTATCAAACCTAAGACTAGGGGCATATTTGGCGCTACCGGTAGGCAACGAAAAGGAGGCGGCGTAAATTTCTACTTAAGCCAGGATAGTTCAGGTTAAAAAACGCTAATAATCGGGAAGGATTAAGTAAATCTGCAGCATGTTTGTGCTATTTGTATATTTTATTTTGTTGTTTATTGTTACATATTTGTGCTGTGTATGTAGACCAATGCAATAGGGGGAATTAATTCTTCAATTCCAATTGTTTGTTAGTGTACAGCCTTAAGATGTTATGCTATGTAATGTTTTCTTTCTGCTTATCCCCTTGTGATTTTACTATCGTGAATTTGTTTCTTTTCCTGAAAGAAACTCTTTCCTGAAGCATACAATGCATTCATAACGTGGGATTTTATCTCGCCAACTCTTAAGACATGGCTTAAGCCATAAAATACTTTAATACTGAACAACAGTAGCTAGAAAGTTTACGCTATAAATTACTCGTATGCATATTGTTACTTGATTGAAAACTAACGCCTCCTCAGGGTTGGCAACATTCCAATCTCACTTCTGGTCTCCGCGCATGAGTCGTTAATGGATGTTGGGAGAATGAAGTAGTCGTGCGGTGAACCTTGACCCCAGGCTGGCGCATCACAATTTATTTACTATGCATGTTCGTCCTTCTAGCATTGACTTCTGGATATCTATCGGCTTATTAAATTATCTAGAGTACTCTAGAGACATTTTTATTTTATCGATAGATTTGCTAGTTATAATGAAATTAGTTTGGTGAAATTTAAACCTGGCGTTTTAAATTTGGTATCTCACAAATGGTCTAAAGAACGCAAAGGTTAGAAGAAATAAATTATTCCAAGGCAATAAAAACAAGAGGTAGGAGTTCAACCTTACCTCTACATAGAGAGAACTATGGCCAGCAATTGCAACTCGAAAGCTTTGAAAGTGTTCCTGAAATGTTTATAAAACAAGGTAAAGTTATGGAGAAGGCTTTAAAGGTACTATGCTATATCCACATGATAATTTTGAAAGCTTTGCAGATATGTTACTCCTTGATTTTCAAATTTATACAAACCAAATGATAAATTGATGATAATAGAGGCCCATAATTGTTTTAAATTCAACCTTTCCTTCCTTTTACTGTTGAAAGCAATATATACACTACATAGAAGTCGATTGATAAGTATATTCCTTTCAGTAGTTTATTTATTTGATTGTGCCATATCCTAATGAAAATATACCTACACGTTGCACTGATTCCAAAAAAATTACACAGATTGTTTTTGACACTCATGTGGACGTGAGGTCGGCAGACCATTAGTAGGTCAAGGCTCACAAGCTTGTAGTGCCACAGATTTAACTTCAACCTTTAATACAACGGCTGTCTAACTTGGAATTTGATATCTTGCTCTGAATTCTTTCTCTGAGTCTATGTATATATACAAACATGTGTTTTACTTTCTCTAATATTGCCCCCAGGGACTTGTGTCTTTCAAGCACGTGGACGGCGACCACGGAATCCTGAGCTGAGCTTGGTAATTCTTAAACTAACCTGTAACAAACTCAGTTTTCTCTTTTATACTCTCGGTCTCCTTGATCAACTCTTGATTTTTCGACACCTATGTCATCACTATTAGGGAGTCTTTCCTTTCTTCTGTACTTCTTTGCTATTAAGGGATAGGATGCGGACTGGGAAACCAAATCATAGTCTGATTAGAAGGTCAGCTGTAGAGAAGGCCGATGTGAAACAATTCTGCCGAGGTCCTGCTCTATCCCTTGCCCCCATCCTCTTCGGCCGTGGCAGGTAGTGTACCATGGGTAAAGAATGTGAAGGCTTTTACTGCTACGAGCGAGCTCCCAGGATGTCGATGTAGTGGGTTGGGCAGTATCCAACTCCCCGGCCTGGGGGAAAAATACTATGAGTAGTGACGGACTGAGAGAAGTCGGGCAGGATGAGTACCCGGAGCATGCCCAGTCACACCTCTGCTCGCTCCTTGCTACACCAAGTTAGGATCAGATAAAACTTACTTATAGCTTCTGAACCTTCCAAAGTTTCAGAAAACCTTACAGATACTGAAGAAATAGTTAAGTCATCAGCAGTATCTGAACAGCCTATACGTACTGGAGTTTATGTCAGCATCAGTACCTGATCCTTCTCATGAAGGATACTCTCCCTCTGAGGAATAACAAATGTTGTTGGAGGAAATCAAAGAATCTTCCCCAGACGAATTGAAGCTATCACTAAGAGAATGTCACTTCTCAATGTGAAAAAAATTGAGCGAACGAAAAGCCAGGCTAAAAGAGAAACTTGCCACTCAAGAGATACTTTCGGATCCCTCCGAGTGGAATAAGAAAAAAATTATAGGGACTTCCTCGGTAGCGAGAGAAGGAGAGTACTGGTGGCAGCAAACGTAGCTGTCCGGAAAGCCAACCCTCCAGCTGTGAAGGAAACTCTAAAGAAACCAAGAAAGGAGGAGTCAAAAACAACGATTCTACAAGCTACAAACACACACTGTCGTCTATTAAGATACAGTAGTAATTCACGATTATCAAAATAGCAAGCCCAAAAACGAGTAGCAGAGAAAATTGAAAGAACCATAGTGGAAAAATCTAACCTATGCGAACGAAGTAACTAAAACTTGGGTTATAGAATCTAACCCAAAATTAAAACCTTAGGAAAATGCGAAATTACGAACGGGTGAACGGAAGGAGATCCTGAGGGTGACTAAGGTGTTTTTCAAAGCGCACAAAATACGCTCAAAGGAAGAATCTTCAAAATCCTGACTGTAATTCAGAAACAAAAAAGGATATAAATACATCCGATTGGAAAGTTGTCAGCTCCAACAAGAAAACTCCTTCAGGGCAAATGAATATGTTTGTTCTAATTGATGGCACTTCACTTTAAGCTAAAACTGTGAACTCTTTTCTTGGTGAAGTTTACTTTTTCTAGTCCATCATTTCAAAATAACAAAGAAAGACGGAGAGGATAAAACTCATCCAAGTGAACCTACGTCACAGTACCCTGTGTCCAAAATCCATAAAAGATGACATACGCATAGCCCTAATACAAGAACCACGGATAAGAAATGGTAGACTTATGGGACTTGGAAATATTCAAGGTTAACTAATACGCAATAGCTCTATAAAGAATTTCATAACGTGCAGATTGGTAAAAAGGCACATACAATGTTTACTGCTCGTGAACTTATGTTCTAGGGACATAAATTGTACAGAATTTACTTTGGTTTCGGGATAACTAGGAGGAACTAATAATCAATTCGTAATACTCTATGACACCAGAGAACCTTCACCTACCAAAGAGCAATCCCTGGTTAGTTATTGCATGACGAAGCGGAAACACTTCTCCGTAGAAATGAACTCCAATTCGCATATGAAACCTGAGGACCTAATAATACAGTTCCAAGAGATTAACTCTTTTAAGCTTCATTCTTGCTGGCAATTTCGTAATTCATAATGTCGGAAATAAACCCACTTTCAGGAATAACTGAAAAAAGAACTTCTTCACATTAGAACTTCTACAGAATTTCTTGGAGCTTCGATATCTGAGTGGCATGCCTCTAAAGGCCCGTCACTCTCAGATCATACACAAATAAGTTATTATCTGAACTCAGGTCTAAAACCTTGCAAATTCAGAAATATCAAAAGAACTGATTGGCAATCCTATCATGAAACCTTAGCTGAAAAACTGGGCTACATGAATGGGAAAGTCGAGTTTTGGCTGATATTGACTCTGCTGCTTCTGACTTACAAGAAGTTATAATACATTCATTCCAAGAAAATTGTGCCATCCAAACTAACCCAAGCGCAGAAGTGCAATTTGGCGGAATAAAGAACTAGAGCAAGACAAACTAAGGTTAGGCACTCTTTCAAAAAAGCAAAAAGAGAGGACAAGTAAGAAGATTATTACAATAGTCTTACCAATTTTGTTATAACTCATAAGTAGTGCCAAACGAGCATCCTGGAGAAAATACTATGGAGAAAATATTATGCAGAGATAAACACTGTAAAATCAACTTCCAGAGTTCAAAAATTATTAACCCTTGATCCAATGCCATTTTAGGGACTCTAAAAAGGCCGATGTTTAGTATGCTACATCTAGTGGGAGCACACTGAAATTACTAGGAAAGAATCATTTTCCAGAATGTATATTCGTTGGTGAAGAAAGAGAAAATCTAAATTATCTTTGGAATATCCATACTTTGAGAACATTCAGAAAGGATTGGAAAATAGCTCGTTTCATAGTCAATGTAGCCAATATTAGGTCTATAAATAAATTTAAATCAGTTAAGCCACCCGGTGGCTTTATCATCTACCCTCCCTTGTTATAGAAAGCCCCAGAACCACCGTTCCATTTACTCTGTCAGACATTCAGAGCCAGTCTGACCTTTTTATATACCAGTGTTCTGGAGAATTAGTAGAGTAAGATTCATTCCGTAGCCAGGTAAAAAGGGCTATACAGATCCAAAACTTTTCGATCAATCTGTACTTTCTTCTTAATTCCGAAAGTACTGGAAAGACTGGTTCGTAGATATATACAGGGATTCTAAGAAGAAACCTCGTACATGAATATCAACATCCTTCATGCGACACAGGTTACATCAGCTGGTCAGCATAATCGAAGAGTCGCTAGGGTCTAAAGATCTAGCGCTGGGAGTCTTTCTAGACATTCAGCTGCTTTTGATAATGCAACCTATGATTCAATCATAAGGAAAATTAAACAACGGGGTCTGGATGAAACCATATGTAAATGGTTAAAATTCTCACTCCGCAACAGATTAATCCAAATAGATTAATTTGGTGATTGAGGCAGTATTTTTAACACTTAAATGATTTCAGTCTAATTATATAATATATAATTCAATAACAGCCCGCCTTAAAGCAATATGTGTATGTAACAATATATAAAAAGTGTATATTACGGTCATTGTAAATGTTTATATTATTGTATACATGTTCAATAATGTTATGTGAATGTATTATCTATGTAATTTAATATTGTAGGAGCTGTGAGAATAATAGGTTAAAAGTTGCTAAAAATGAGGTAACCTTGGGGCAATAATGAATTTGAAAGTTTAAATGCTACTAATCATTATTGGAGCGACAATAATGTCAATTTTGAGACAGTTTAATAAATAGGGAATCAACAACCAGAAAAAGCTTTAGTTAAATGAAGGTATTCTATTGGAGTAGGATTAGCCAATCAGAGACTTGAAATACAGAAATTTACAAATTTTAGGCGGTAGAAATTCATTCAGTTGCTTGTAGACAGTGATCTTAACCGGACTCGAGATGCGTCCTCGAGAAGTATAATACGTATTCAGTGTGAGATGAAAAATATTTTACGTGTTAAAAAGTGCAAGTAATCAATTAAAAAAATCTTGCAGCTCTCTCTATATCAGTGAAGTGTCATTTAAATCGTGTCAAGCATTAATAAAAGGAGTGAAGTAAAATTATAATCTGTGTAAGCCTACATTCTTCAGTCGCAAAGGCCACCGGAAAGTACATTTGGGGCGAAGGCTACCGGAAAGCGGGTACTATACGTGCGGTTGCAACGAACTTCAAGTTCGGCTCCCAACAGTTGAACTATAATACATCTTCTTCAAACTGACTTTCCATATGTAGCAGCAACAAACCTTCTTCAAATTGGCTCCCAAAACGTGGGGGCAAATAACAATACAAGAAACCATCTTCTCATGATAGAATTGAAGTTTCAGCGGTGAAAGGAACTTCTCAGGGAGGACTCTTCTCACCTACCCCATAGAGTATAGTAGTAGACACTCTAATTGACAAACTCAACACTAAGGGCATTTGCACTCAAGGCTATGCGGACGATATAGTTATATTGGTTAGAGGACAATTTTCTAATTCAACTTCAGAAACACAAATGAAGCTCTGAAAGCTGTTTATGACTGGTGTAGAGAAGAGGGTCTTTGCCTAAACCCCAAGAAAACCGTTATTATATTACCCTTCACCAGGAAAAGAAAAATTTCGGGGTTAAACGATCTAAAAATTGACAACATAAAGGTTGAAATCTCAGGGAAAAATTAAGCATCTAAGAGTTATACTAGATGATAAGCTTACCTGGAATTCACACCTAGAAAGCATTACCTGTAAAGCTAAATGGGCACTTATGACTGGCAAACGTTTAATAGGTAAAAACTGGGGTCTAAAGCCTAACATGTACCTTTGGCGCTATAGGAGTGTAGTGAAACCACAAATCACTTATGGAACATTGGTATGGTGGCCAAAGACTCTACAAACTAAAACAAAAGAAAAACTAAATAGTCTCCAGGGATTTGCAAGTTTAGGCATATCTGAAGCTTTTATAAGCACATCCTCGTTTATTTAAGAAACCTTACTAGGTCTTACTCCGCTAGAACTATGTATCTAAGTTGAGGATAGACTAACAGCATACAGAATCATCCAGGTAGGAAGGTAGAGAGAGAATCACTGGAAAGCACGCCACCTCTCCATCCTCAACAAAATGGAAGATTGTTTATTATCAATGAAAACTGATTTCATGTCAGAAGTAATTTCATTTTCCCAACCCTTCAAAGTAAGTATTGCTGACAGAAACATTGAAGAGAGGTATAAGAAACACCTGTTAATATATACTGATGGTTCATGCATAAATGGGGAAACTGCAGGTATTTACTGCGAATCAACGAGTAAATGCTATAGCATAAGCCTAGGAATATACTCTTCTGTTTTTCAGGCGGAAATACTTGCTATACTGAAAAGTGCACGCCTATGCTGGGAAAAAAGAATCTTGGGAAAATATATCCTTAAACATTCTGACAGCCAGGCTGC
The DNA here is from genome assembly GCA_030765065.1 of Deroplatys truncata. NCBI lineage: Eukaryota > Metazoa > Arthropoda > Insecta > Mantodea > Mantidae > Deroplatys > Deroplatys truncata. The sequence goes on from CM060980.1 coordinate 102,430,215, forward strand.
ATTAAAAATTCTCAGTTCCCATCACCTTAAATCAACATTAGTGTGAGGATGTTATCAATATTTATCAAATCTTTCCTCCCACAATACAGTAGAATTGTAGTGGGTACCTGGACATATAGGTATTGCGGGAAATGAAAAGGCTGATTCCTTAGCAAAGAAAGGTGCTCCCTTTTTAGGAACAAGCATGTTAAATGCTAAAAACACAAACTTTGGGTCCAAAACACAATCCAAAAGAAATGGAAAACTATGCCCAAAAACATGCTATATAAGCGATTAATTAATAAGCCTAGAGAAAACTTTAATAAACTACTTACTAAGCTTAACATCCCCTCACTTAGAAGAGTTATAAGCTTCATAACTGGATATGAAAAGTTCAGAAAACACCTGAAGACAATGGGATTATAGCGCATGGAACCCATTTTCCGTCTCTGTTTACAAACCAATGAAACTGCGAAGCATACTACTAGAATGCGAAGCCAAATTACAGGTAAGATACCACATTCTTGGAGCTACCGCATAACTAAAAAACAGACCCTAATCTAGTGAAATAAATACTACAAATAACCAAAAATTGTAGATATTGAGCCCTTGATTAAAAACCAGAATTGCACAAAAAGAGGCGGAGGGGCTTAAAGGCAAACGTGCTTGCAAGTACCACCTCCACCGCCGCCGCCGCCGCCACCACCTACTTTTAGCGTATGGAGGAAACATTGTATTCTAACCAAAATTCGATATAGGGACTTCGACAAATTTGACGTTATAAAAGTGTTTTTAGAAAAACGTCCGCGTGAACAGTATAAATTCACAAACGAAAAGTCGGATAAATACGAATGGTATTTAAGCTCAACGTTATGAAACAAAGATTTTCAAAAAACTACCCCCAAATTACCCCTTACATGGAATAATCTTCGTTGTTTTGATATTCTCAAAAATGACTACGGAATTTCATTAAAATCTCTTATTTTTTTTATATTTGTGTGACTACCAGTAGATGTATACCTTAAATTTCGTGCGAATAGCCTGTGAAGTTTCTGAATGAATTTGATATAAGTTTGTGTAACTGTTAAAGCATAGGAGAAAGATAAAAGTTTACTTCAGAAAAAATATACATGAGTAAAAATAATTTGCGTTAACTTTTATTTCGTTATGTTTGCTGTTTTCTTTTTTTCCATCGCAAGAACCTTTTATCACGACTAAATGTTTGTGTGTTGTTTCCACGGTTTATGTTACTAACCATTTCACGTTTAATTAATTTCTTAGCAAAACACTTTTTATATGAATGTTATAACCTACCTACATATATGCAAATTTGTAATTGGTAGAGAGAATCGCGTGAAGGATTCACATCATGATTATTTCATTAAGAATGATTGACAGCTAAGCCTATATCATTTATAGTATGTATTGAAACAATCCGAAATATTAACCGACTATATTTATATCACTAAGATAAAGCTAAACAAAACAGTAAGCAAACGAGCGAAAATAACAATTTTGTGTCTCTTCTTTTCGTATTTTTCATATTTTAATGTTTATTAACATCCAAAAAAAACAGTTTTAATACATGTTGTAAAAACACCATGACATGTAAGTTGCACAGTGAAGGTAAGGGTGGGGTTGAGGGCCATATGGTGGAGAGAGCTGAAAGTAGAGGGGGAGAAAGTGAAAGGGGAAATAAAGGGAAAGGTAAAGACGAAGATGTAGGAAGAGAGGAGAGAGAAGGAGAAACGGAAAGGCAGAGGGAGGGAGGGAGAGAAAGTGACAGAGGGCGAGAAAGAGACAGGACAGAGTGAGTGAATGAGTGAGTGAGTGAGTGAGTGAGTGAGTGAGTGAGTGAAAGTGACAGATACAGAGAGGGAGAGAATGAACTCCATAATTAACGCAATAACGTCAGCAGTGTCTCGAGTTCTGCTAAATTTGACACATTCTTGATGTTTTTATAAATTAAAATCCACTTTTCTGTCAACAATGCGATGATTTAGTTTCTTTACTATCTAAAACATTGCAATGACTTTTGAAAGGACAACTAACACATTGAGGTCAATTCTTCAGCAGTGGTCTGTGTTATACAAGTATGTTAAACATAAATTGGAGACTATTTGAAGTAGATGGTTGCTTCTTCATATGGAAAGCCAATTTGAAGTACGAGTTGTGTTGTAGTTCAACTGTTGGGGAGCCGAACTTGTAGTAGTTGCAACCCACGTATGGTACCCGGTAGCCTTCGTCCCAAATTTAAAAATATTAATTTTGTAATTTGACTGTTTCTTTAAATATTATATATTTATGTTTGCCTCGGCTGTGTCAGTATTATTGTTAGAGACATGTTTCTCTTTGCAGGGCTGTGGTGCGACTGAAGAATGTAGGCTTACACAGATTATAATTTTGCTTCACTCCTTTTATTAATGCTTGACACGATTTAAATAACACTTCACTGATTTAGAGAGAGCTGTAAGATTTTTTTTAATTAATTACTTGCACTTTTAACACGTAAAATATTTTTCATCTCACACTGGATACGTATTATACTTCTCGAGGACGCATCTCGAGTCCGGTTAGGATCACTGTCTGCAAGCAACGCCTCCAGTTATGAGCGCTGTCTACAAGCAACTGAATTGATTTCTACCGCCTAAAATTTGTAAATTTCTGTATTTCAAGTCTCTGATTGGCTAATCCTACTCCAATAGAATACCTTCATTTAACTAAAGCTTTTTCCGGTTGTTGATTGGCTATTTATAAACTGTCCAAAAAATTACATTATTGTTTCCAAGAATGACTAGTAGCATTATCACCCTTTCTTACTCATTATTGCCTCAAGGTTATCTCATGGTTACCTCATTGTTAGCAACTTTTAACCTATTATTCTCACAGCTCCTACATTATTAAATTACGTAATACATTCACATAACATTATTATTATACAATAATATAAACATATACAATGACTGTAATATACACTTTTTATATATTGTTACATACACATATTGCTTTAAGGCGGGCTATTATTAAATTTTTTATTATATAATTTGACTAAAATCATTTAAGTGTTAAAAATACTGCCTCATATTTCATCTTGGTGGCTATAGGCGAGGAATTAAACACAGTAAGTTTTTCCTAATTCGCTCTTGCACTAAACTACGCCCCAAGGAAAGGAGTAAGGTCGAGACCTCTTTGGCTTCTAAGAGCTGTCCAATCTCTTAATCTGTTTTCCTTTGCCTCCATTTTGTCTTAATGTATTCCTTCGTCTCTCACAGAAACCTTTAATCTCATCTCCGTTTCTCCCCTTTTCATCAAATATTCTCTTCCCTTTTCGGAAGAACCCCACTTCTCAACACTTAAAAACTTTAACACTCTTATTGCTAATGTACCAAACCGGAATGAAAATGTTTGACTATGCTTTATGGGGAGGAAAATAATGCTACCAGGGCCCTCTAGACTTCTCTTACACGTGGTTAGAAACGAGCATTACGGTGGCCGTGTTGTCATTTTAACGTGTTTGTTCCGCAACGTGAATAATCGTAAAATAAGGAGAAAAACATATGTTAAAAGGGCCAGATTGGACGTAGTTTAGCCTTTTGAGCTGCTTAGAAAGGGATTTTGTTAGCTATTTTTACTTTCTCTACCACTTAGCTACAGTAATAGAGGAAATATTGCATTCCATCCAACAGATGAGCACGTTTTGAAGTCCCCTGATTTCCTCCGTGTATGTGTGTATGTCTATATAAAGTACAAGGTAAAGGTACGGACGAGCAGAGGGGGCCCATAACCAGGGCAGAGCACTGCAAGTAGGCCACAACGGCCATTTTGCTTCTCCCGTGGGAGGGATGAAGGTAGAGACCCGAAGGACGAATAGATCCGGATGACGATGGGCTCAAGCATGAATCGAGTCACTAATGTTTCCAGTTCGAACGCATCCGACGGCACCCGTCCTATCCATAAGCCTCCTAACCCCCGGCGGGCCCTAACTCAGTCCCGCAACTACGCCAGGGACGAAACCTATACAAAGCACACATTAACCGCCCAGCTGCAACCGACCGAACCACCGTTGCCTGAACTCTGAAACAGATGACAAGGATGGAGATGATGGGTACAGAAAATGAGGGACAGGAAAATAGTGGTAGAAGAGGCACCACCCTAGCATTCTCTTGCCGACCCGGTGAAACCACGAAAAACCATGTGTCAGAGTGGGCGTTCAGCGTGGATGGAACCCGGAACCTTCCGAATGTAGGTCGCACAAGTTACCGCGGCACCACTTCGCCTCGGTATGAAGATAATTCAAAAATGAAATTCATATAAATACCAAAGGTCATCTCGAAGATTTTTAATAAAATCCCCACCCAAGATACCGTTTACATGGATTTTATTTTTATTTTTTATTTCCTCATAATTAGCTTTAACGTCTTTTATTAAATTATCATACGTTTAAACTACTTGCATGACAAATCAAATGTATATCTTGAGTTTTCTGGAAATAGCTGTGAAATCATCTTTATTCAAAAATAATTTTGTATAACCTTGAATAAGTGGTAAACCTTAAGAGTTTCCTGCCCTTACTCCAATTTTACCTACAGTGAAATGTGTAATGAAACTATTTCAGCAAAGGTTTATCTCAATTAGCATGAATAATTTGTACAACAGTGGATAGAGAAGGCCATCTTAATCCGAGAGCCGTCAATGAAAGCCCTGCGATACATCGGCGCGCTGTTTAAAAATAACACGTCTGCATTTTCAAGCTTTTTGTCAGGTGATTTCTTTAAAGTAGGTGTTCTTGAATCAAGTTTCTATGCTGATTCCGGAAATAACTTCCGTTTTTTTCTATCACGTCAGGTTTTTACACAAAATAAGAAGAAATGTTTTGGCAATTTTACTAATAAGCGTAGAAAAGTATTCAAATATCATTTCACACAAGGTAAGTTTTTATTCAAGAAACATTTTAAGAATACTCTCAAGAACTCTCCTAATTTATTTCATGACTACATTTTAACAAAACAAGAAGCCAAAGTGTTTCATTTAATTTTTTTCAAACTTTCTCTTCTTTGACTTACTTGCTGATCCTTGAAGATGACTGTCCCTCCTCAATATCCAACAGTAGTCGGCCATTGTTTCATTCCATCTCCCCTGGTACCTCCTCTCCATTTCCTTAATATCTTGGTGAAAACCTTCACCCTGCTCTTCACTGTAATGACCCAGATTTTCGGGAAGGTAGTCGATATGTGAATGCAGAAGATGAACCTTTACACTCATGTTACAACCTATCTTCTTGAAATTCCAACATTGTTTCGACAATGGCCTTGTAATTAGGATCTTTGTTATTGCCTAAGAACTTTTCAGTAACTGATCGGAAGGCGGTCCATGCTTGTATTTCTCTCTCATTCATTGTCTTCTCAAAATCTTCACCCTTCATCAGTTTCTTTATTTGAGGACCAACAAAAATTCCAGCCTTTAATTTGTCTTGTGTAATGAAGGGAAATTTCTTGGAAAGGTACCTGAAGCAGGGTCCATCCTGTGGTAGAGCCCTTACAAATTGCTTCATCAAGCCCAATTTTATGTGTAGTGGCGGAAGCAAAATCTCTACATCGCTATATATTTGAAGTGAACTTGTGAAAAAAATGTACGTGATAGAAAAAACTAAAAGCAGTTCTTAAATCAGCATAAAAAGTGAGTTACAATCACTTATTAGTTTTTAGTCATCTGATATCATGCAGACTAGTATAATGAATTAAATAAAGAGCATTGTACGAGATGTGTTTTTAAACTAAGTATCACATCTTTTTAAAAAAAATAACACATTATTTTTTAAATATTTTATTATCATTCATTACCTTACATACTACACTACTTCTCCACATAGTCACCGCCATTATTTAGGCACTTGTGTAACGGGAAACCAGTTTTGTTGCCGCTTGTGATGAAAGCCGAGTCTGCACTTCTTGTTACACAATATCATCGTCGTTGACATGTTTTCCAGCAATTTCTTGAGATGAAGAAACATATGTAAATCGCTTGGTACCAAATCCGGACTGTAGGGAGGATGGTCGAATTATTCTCAACGAAATGATGCGATCAAATCTTGAGTTTGTTTGTCTATGTGTGGTCGGGTGTTGTCACTCATTACTGTTTCCCCATAAAACCTCACACAATTGGCGATGAATGTTTGCTGGCGCATTCTAAAAACGAATCACTGATCTGACCTCACAGTCGACGGGTCGTTCGATTGCGTTGAACATTTCGAAGCGCTCTAACAACAGGAAAACACAACATGACGATCGTTCACAGCTGCGTCTGGGTTCCTAATAGTTGGAGGAAGTGATGGCGACTGCAGTGGCAAAATATTAAAATGGTAATTTAAAATCACGCCTCGTATTTAAACTATATTCTAAACAGTAAGCAATCTCTTAAAGTGGAATGAATATTGTTACAAGACAAACATTTTGCAATGAGAGAAATGGAGTTTCTTTACCAGCTATTCCAAAAGATCAGCTACAAGAAGCGAATAATGTGATCCCAAATGCGAAAGCAATATGTTTATAAAAGCACAGCTGTATTCATCGTTATTGACCTGTCCTTGACTCCAGATCCTGTAAGTAAGTCAGTCATTCATCGCCTCTTGTATCTAATGAACTACCTTGCAGATAATGAGGGACGGGAGGAGATACTGATATCACTTGTGGCATTACCTGTGTTTTAAAAGGGTAAGTTCATTTGAATGCAAGTCCATTTTTGAGGAGGGAAACAATTTTTCCATTGTAATTTAAACGAAAACACAATGCAACAAGTAATTTATATGCTCTTACCGAATTTGCGTTAGAACATGGAATACGCAGAAATAAATCTGTGAAGTAAAAAGCGAGACATTAATGTCGAAGTTCAGTAAAAGAATTGGTAATTATTGCTTTTATATTTTTTCTCCGTTAGTTAAAGCACATTATCACCATAATTTCAACGATTGTACAAAACAAAATCGCTCTATTAACTGTAAATAAAATAATTTTCTTAACACTACACACAAATTATAAAATCAATGAAACGTTTAAAACCTCTAAAACTGATCAAATGAAAAATATGAAAAACGCCAGTACACATAAACTGAAACATGCTTTATTTTTCTGGGGCTTAAAAAACTAGAATTCCCTATCCGTTAATTTTTAAAGTAGAGATTAATATAATTTGGAGTAATTGCATCAAACCACTGGTCTTAGGAAATCCGTTTTTCTCAGATACTCTTTCCTTGTTGATTTTAGGGACAAATTTAATAAGGATATTTTTAAAAACTACAAAGGAACGGAATCCAAAAGCCGCAAGTTTGTTTTATGTTTATTTTAGAGAGATTACCAGCGAAGTTTTATTAATTCTTTCTTTTCCACCGAAAAAATCAATAACTGGATTTCACCGGAAATACTTGTTTTGAGGCTCCCTGAATAAAAAGGGGCATTTTTGGAAACATTTCTGTGCGCGTGTGTGTCTGTTTGTCTGTGACCTGCATAATTAAAAAATAAAAGTCGGACAAATACCAAACTCTGTATACCCCAACTGATTTTCTAAAAAATGGTTATATCGAGTTTGATTAAAATGCCATACATGAAGTATATTTAGAGTACAAATAAAATGTATATGTGCAATTTTCTGGGAGTAGCCTTTGAATTCCTCCTCATTCGGAAGGAATTTTATATAATCTTGTATAACTGGTAAACATGTTTACGACAGACTAAAACGTACCATACAAAACACGTGAATCTCCCTAAAACAGACAATTTATTTAAAATAAGTGTTTTTGTGGCATGAGCCGTTTCTGAGATATGGTTATTAAAGGTTCAGTTTCTTTTTTATTTCCATTTATACCCCGACTTTAACTGCATTGGTCTTATCGGCGACCTTTCCTTTGGAACTTATTGCCTATTGGTAATGGTGTTAACTCGTGTAGCTCTTGTCTTTGGGCTTCTTGCACTTTTTAATTAGATCACACACACATTCTCATTCATACTTCCAGACTCTGCGGAGGAAAGGAGTAATCCTGGCTAGAGAAAAATTACCACCCCCAGTCGGGAATCGAACCCGGGACCCCTCGCACAACAGGCAGGTGCTCTACCACTGGCTACGGGGTAAGTAAGGTTCGGATTATTCAATACTTGTCATTCATTTAGTCCCATCGCTTTTCAGTTGCTTCTCGCGATTGCAATGGAAACGCTATGGAATTTTAAGGTCAGCATATAGCGTCCAGTTCTTAAACATCTGACTACTCCTGTTCTGTTTGTGTCTATAATGAAAAATGTAACGCAGCTATTTTTGCAAACCTTTATTTGGATTAAAATTTAGTAGATAGAAAAATAAGCCTTAGTCAGAATATTTTGTATACCCACCAATAAAGATAGAAGGTAGAGAAAGTTGTGCGAACGTATCACATCAGATTTTTTCTTTTATAATCGTGGGCCATGAATCATTGTTAATGACTCACTATAGTTGTAACAAATGCGAATCGTGATATAAAAATACATTAGATTACTCACATATCCGGGTTAGAATGTAACTAAGGCTGTTAACATTCTAATGAATGACTACTGACAGAAGGGATTTGTAAATAAAAATACCTTTTTAATATTGTATTGTGATTAACTTTTTAACTCATTACAATAGACTTGAAAGATTTTTGTTTGAAATTCACAAAGGGGAGAATTAGAGAAAAACTGATTTCTCAAATTAAATACCTATGTGCACGTTTTGAAATTTTTTTCTCTATATATAGAAATAAATGTTCAAAAGCTTCCTTTTTCAATTGCTAACCTTGTTTGATTTCTTTATAACAGCTCATATTGCTATGATATGATATAGCCTGGGAACGGAAACACTTTGCTCCTCGACCCAACTGGACCTTTTGTGCTTACCAGCCCCAGGAGGAACGGATGAGGTGAAGGAGCCGCAGTAGGATATAGGTTGGCTGACAGACCCACACAAAGATCTATAACGATCGCAAGATTAATGAGGGAAGGATAAGAGAAATTTCTCTCTGGTGTAACTGAGAAGAATTCCACCCATCTGAGGCAACTCAGAGAAGGCTGCCATCTGGCAAGGCCAAGAAGAACTTTCCAACAGCCAAGCATCCGCGCTATCTGTCTGACACTGCACAGCCCCTAAGCCCACCTGAAACATGAAAGGGGAAGCGAAATGATAGGAAATGAAAGAAAGGAAATTCGTGGTAGAAGAGAAACTACCCCTGAATTCGGCTTGCCAACCAGGGAAAATCAAGAGAACTCCATAGTCAAAATGGCCGGGCCAGAAATCGAACACAGGACCTCCCGAATGCTAGTCTTGCACGTTACCGCGTTACCATTACGCTCGTTTCATGTTGTTACTTTTAGTTGGTGCTAGTTATGAATGGAGCATCATGGTTAACACCGTATCACACGGATGGCTTTTTCCTAGCTCTTTCTTATACTTGCTCTAATGTTCCCTGCTGACGAGTCCCTCACCCCCGCCCTCTGAATGCAGTTGCTGCTGGTCGCTGTTAGCAGAATACACACAGTGGTAAAACAAATGAATTTAAACTCAAAGTAAGATTCTTAAGTCTACTAGAAGGTGATTAGTGTTTTGGGATGTACTGGTTAACCAGAGGAACTGGAAAAACATAATAAATTTGCTGGCTAAAGTAAGCTATACCAGGTCAATTTGTTTAGTTAGTACGTTAATATATATCTATTTTTCTTTCTTTTTGTTTCTTTTTACTTTCTCTACTACGTATAGTAAGTAGGGGAAGTATTGTATTCCACCCAAAAATTCGATACCGAGATTTCACCGGAAATACATGTTTTCAGACCCCTGGAAACATGTCGTGTGTGTGTCTGTGTGTCTGTGTGTGTGTGTGTGTGTGTGTGTGTGTGTGTGTGTCTGTCTGTGAACAGCATAACGCAGAAACGAACAGAAGGATAAACACCAAACTTGGTATTTAGGTTCAGTATCTTCCAGAGATGGAACACGAAGGCTTTCAAGAAAATCCCCCCACCCCAGATTACCCTCTCATGGAACATTTTTCGAAAATTTTAATTTTCCCAAAAATGGCTCTAACGATTTTGATTAAAATATCATATGTTTAAGATATTTTCATGACAAATGAAATGTATATCTCGAATTTTCTGGGAATGTCTCCAAAAGTATTCTTCATTGTGAGCGACTTTTGCATAACTGGTAAAGCGTAAGAGATAGACAAAATTTTACTACACAAAAAAATGCAGTTCGCGTTAAAATACACAATTTATGTCATATACATTTTTTTTGAGTGAACTATTTTCGAGATATTGCTTGTTATTCCCTTAAATTTTCCAATACTTTTTTCTCAAATGGGAATTCTTTAATCATTTTTTTACGCACTGGACATGCAAAGAGAATGGAATGCGCCACGTAGCAACCAGCTCTTAAAAGATTTGACTGTCGCTTAAAGTCTACCATATTCCCCTTGCACCTACAAGAAAATTAGCAATAAGATTAACATCTCGATTAACATGAAGCATGTGGAGAATAAGCGTTTGTAAAAATAGTTTGTACAAGAGTAGAGAAAGTCATGTGAGTGTAACACAGCAGAATTTTTTTTCTTGTTTATTTTTGCCACCTTTAATTTGTGATCTTAAATGTGCATGTACGCTCAAAAATCCATGCACTACGTACTTCTGTAACAACTTTAATAACTTAAAACCCTACGTGTTATCTTCCTTTGAGCCCATCTCTTTCTGTATTAAGTAAACTATTTTCTTATTTCCCTGTCAACAAATGAGAGTGAAGTCGAACCCCTTAAGTGCAGGAACGAACCTATAATATAGTAATTACTAACGTTATATTACTATCATAGGGTACAACAAAACGGAAATCTGAATAACATGTACTTTGAAAAATGTGCAGGAAATTGTAAAATTGCCAAAGGGGTTTATTCTAAGTAGGATTACACCTATTTCGTTTCTCTACATCTTAGCCACGAAAGTTCGATATATGAATCTGACTGTCTTAATTTTGAGGTATTCTGTCTGAAAGAGCCGTTTAGATAAAGCATGTGAATGCAAAAGCGTACCTCAAAACCGAAAAGTGACAAATATCAAACTTCTTGCTTAGCTTACTTTAAATAATTTGTGCTACGCGTTGTTAATCAAGTGTAAAAATTTGTTCAATGGAATGTTAATTTGAAAAAGTTATTTGGTGGGATGCTAAGTTGGGGAAACGGGTTCGGAGTGAAGATTTGTTGTTTCCTCGGTTTCTTGAAGCTGATATACTTTGCTCAATCTTCTGCAAAGCTATTTTCTAAGGGCTTGTAATTTAACTAGACCGGTTAATAAGAGCGTCTTTAATTGTATTACTTTCAAGAATTATATTTCAAAGTTCTTGCTTTATCTAAAGTCCCTATCAACTGAAGCGTACTAATCAGCACTTTCCTTACCTCTTCTATATACCAGGTGGCCCAGCCGCGCCGTATTTCATGTGTGCAGATATCCCTTCGTGCGTTAAAAAAAGTTGCAGGACTCAACGGAGCAATTCTAAAGTGGACACAGGCCATGGGAATCTGGCGCATTAGCGTGAGCGACCTTCGTTCAATGAGCGGATCGGTCCATTGAGAGGCAATTCCCAGGTTTGTCCCAGACCGCGATGGTAGACAAGAACAGTGTAAACGACCGAAAAGTTCTTGGAATGTTTTCCACTTCTGTTACACAGAGTTTAATTTCGAGGGATTAGACTCAGTTTTTAGATTGACAAATAATTAAAATGTCTTTATTTGACCAAACAGTGTACGCCCATTTTAATAGTCTTTAGGCAACATTAAGGACTAAACACACATTAAAGTGCCGTAACGAAAACTATACAAACATGATTCATGTAGTGTTTCACCGCCATTATTTCTATTATTATTATTAGTAGTAGTATTATTATTACTATCATAACAATCATGTACATTATTATCATTATTAGCATCATCATCTAAGGTACTGTTACGCTGACTCATAGCTTAGTGCTAGGCAACTGTACCGCTGTTTCTACACGTGCCAGGGAAATGGCATTAGGTCCAGTCTACCTGCTTTAATTATATGTGGATAGATGGCAGAGCATTCCTATTACCATAGCTATTGTTTTAGCAGAGCCCGCTGTGGGTCATGAGGTGGACCATTGGGTCGTAGTATTAAATATCCAATCCTGCATTTTCCTTGGTGACTGAAGGAAACTGCGAAAAACACTCAGTCAGATTGGTTGGTTCCACGGGATTTAAACCCAGGACCTCCTGAATTCGGGCCACAGCGTTACCGCATGACTCATCCAGCTGGGTAGATGAATGTTGTTTCCTGTTGCATGAATTAGATGCGTTCCTTTTGCTTACTTTGGAAACATTTCTAAAGATGTATTTATTGTAATGTAATGTTAATATGGATGGAAGAGTAGCTTTTATAATAATAATAATAATAATAATAATAATAATAATAATAATAATATATTAATATATATGGGCTTGATTTTTGTAATGGTTAAATAAATTCTTATGTCTATTATATATCAGATTCTTACTTTCTTTCCAGCTTACTTCTGGAAGTATTGCATTCCGCTCAAAAATTATTGACATTTTATAGGAAATTAATGTTTTAAGCTCCCCTGAGACAAACAAGAGTTTTAGTAAATGCGCCTTGTGTGTGTGTGTGTGTGTGTGTGTGTGTGTGTGTGTGTGTGTGTGTGTGTGTGTTTGTTTTTGTGTGATGGGGAAGACGGTAAAAGAAAGGTCAAATTTTGTCAAAATTCGTATTTAAATCCAGGAGCTTTAAAGGATGCAATACTAAGGTTTTCCTCGAAACTTCCTTCCCTTTATAGACCAAAACATCGTAATTGTGCTAGTTTCTCAAAATGGCTATGCAATTTATATTAAAACATCATATGTGTGAAAGATGATATAAAACATAACATGTACATTTGGAATTTCCTGCGAATATTCTCTGAAGTTCACTTCATTCAGAAGGAATTTTGTATAATCTTGTGTAACTGGTAAGCGTTAAGCAATAGACGAAAGCGTTCTACACAAGACATTGATCCCTTTAAAGCATACAATTTATTTCAAATAATGTTTTTGTGGTACGTTTACGGCATTTCGAAGATATCCTTTGTTAATGGTTTGATTTGTTAAATACTTCATTGTTTTTCTGCCCATTTTCAGTTGTTCCTCGCGATCGGAAAGAGTGTGAAACTTTAAGGCAGCATATAGCGCCCAGTTCTTAAATATTTAACTGTCGGTGTTCTCTTTGTTTCTATAACAAAATGTGTAATGTAACTATTTCTGCAAAAGGTTTATCTGGATTAAACCGAAGTAGATAAAAATAATCTTTCGCAAGAATACATTGTATACCCATTAATAAACGATAGGGGGTAGAGAAAGTTATGTCCATGTAACACATAACGTTTTGTAAACGGGTCGTTTAGAAAGTGTGACACATAAGAATTTGCTCTTTAGTATATCACTTACGCAGCACCATGAAGGACAACTTGTGACTTGAGTTTGTTTAGATATCGGCATATAGTGCTGCAGATGTTAATGATATTAATGGCAGAGTTATGTTGATTTAATCCATTGCGCTACGGAAAACATCATTAGCACAGATGTGCACTTCATCCGTGTGCACATAAATACAGAGATAACCACTGCACGGAAATTTATGAGACCTAATAAAGTTTATCAGTAATAAGAGGAAAAAGCATTTACGGACATAATTATGAGCTATTCTACAATCAGACGACTTTCAAGGTTGATTGGCCAAGAACGCATGCGAAAATGCCATTATTTGAAAAAATACAATTTGTAAATATTACTGTCATTACACAGAGTAAAATTTAATAGCTGGCTGACCCGACGTTATAGGATGCTCTTTATATCCGGAATACCGATTTCATTGACTTAATTTAACCCCACCTCTATACTCTTTATGAGATTATATAATGACCTAGAACACTTCTTTCAAATCCAAAAATATTCGAGCATTGGACCAAAACTCACCTGTACTCACGGAAATTAAGTAAAATATTGTGATCGTGACGAGAAGTTACCTACAGGCGGGCGGTGCGAGCTAGGTGAGGCTAACGACCGTGCTTTCAGAGCAACAGCCGCGCAACAAGCTCATTATGTGCCACTTCCCGCAGCTTCGGTAATTACTGCTCCAGAAGATTCCTTTCGGCAGGTTCTAGTAATCTCCGCTTCGAGAATTTCTCACTTTGTATCCGGGGTTTATACATATTAGGGGCTGCTCTGCCCAGTGAGTTTAGCCACGCCATTCCACTTTTACCTTCTTCCTTTTCCATCCGGTGGAGGAGTGTTTAGTGGGTATGCCGACTATTGGAGATTCCCACACTCTCAGTCCCGACTCCCATCGGGGCTGGGGTAAGTGATTAAATCATTTTCTCCTCCACTCGAAAAAAAAACAAAAAAAAAAAAAACCAGTGAGTTGAGTTCAGTTAACTAGAAAGTTACTAAGCGAAAAGTGGACAGTGCCGAGTGCAGTTAAATTGTGAGTTATGACTCCGAATTTTAATTGTGATTCGATTCGACGAATTAGTTACGTATGTTCTGTTCTGAGTGTGCGTTAATAGTCTCTCGAGTGAGGCGTGTTTACTGCGCTGAGCCCTAAGTGATAAATATAGTGTATTTAGCAGCAAATGGTGTTCTAATTTGCTACAGTATGGTGGATTTTGCACTTCTCACCTACGTAACCTACCCACCTCACTTCAGTTTGAAACTCTGCAGCTATTTAATAATACATAGACACCACAAGTTTAACATTAAGGGAAGCTATAAACCTCTGATATCTATCAATATTCAACAAAAGAGGGATGAAATTTGCAGATTAGATAAATGAATCACCCTCAAGCCAGTAACTTAAAACTGTTCGACTTGGCAAATCACGTAACCCTAGAGAAAAATAATATTTTCAGTTGTTAATTAATTATTCATATAGGTTGAGCAGTTGATATGCTGGACACAATTATCTCTATCAAAAAACAGTCCCTGAACATGCGCACTAAATCTTTGGACTAGCACTGCGTATCAACAAAATTTGGCTTCGTTCGTATAGTACACAGGGGTGTTCCATCTTCTGATCACTTCGTGGTCAGTACAAACCAATACGGAGCGGAGGACACACACTGATTCTGATAGGGACCCGGTGCCAAACCAACACATGAACTTCAGACAATCACGGAGCCGGGTATGAACCGATCAGAGAGCATGTGTTGTGTATACATTGGCAATTAATTTTATTTACAACTTCCACCAGGAAATACAACCAAACGTACTTATATAAGGACTATTGAAAGGTTTGGCACCCAGGAACTAAATTATATAGCTCTGTAAAATTTTGAAATTGCTGCATTAAACGCACGGGTAGTATTTGATGCAATGCAAACTAAAAGAATAAATATCACGTATACATTGAATCATTATAAGCAGGATCCGATTGTATTAATTGTTTCACTGTATCTTCTATTTGCTTAGCATTCCCTAAAGGCTTGACTGCTATTTAGGGACCATCTGTGTATATTGATTAGAATCAATAAATAGTCGGCTTTTGTTTTTAAAGCCATTCTCTGTAACGTAACAAGTTGAAAAGTCAAACCCAGCCTAGAATATTCTGTGACAACTTGTTTATATTATACTATACAGGGCTTGTAGTTTCAGCATCATTAATTAGGAGTTTAAATTAAAAGCTAGCTTAAAGTATGTCTATTGGTAAGAACATGGTTTTTCAATGGTGAATCAATGGTTTAGAAGTTTCCGAGACACATAATGTGATACACACATACATAAAGAATTGTCCTCTCTATATAATATCAGTATACATTCTTCAGTTTCCAAAACATGCTAGGTATGTGATACTACTTGTAACATTTTTTTAGAACCTTTGTAATTTATTTAGTAACTTTTGAGACCAAGCCGCACATTGAAGAACTATAACGCAACAGGACTGTTGGCTCAAGTGAGGCCATGAGAAGTGACTAAGCTGAAACACCTTGCGCTAATGTTGGAGATGGTTGAATAGAACGACGAGGAAAGCACATCGCCCTCAGGAAGTCTCGACTAGCGAGCAGCACGGAAGTGGTGCAAAACAAAATGACCCGCAGATATGTGGGAACACAGGAAACCTGAATAAGCAGCCCAAAACCAGGTGGGTGAGGACGTAAGGCGGCATGACCTCGCCCAGCAATACCACAAGAATCCATACTGGCTCTCGACCACAATGCTGCCCCTACTGCATGCTAAAGAAATTAAAGGAGGAGAAAAACCTCAGCACCTCCGGAGTATTCTTAAAAACTACTTAGTTTTTATGCACGATGTCAAGTCTTAGAGCTGCGACTCTCTACCTAGGATTTAATAGCACCTAGGATTAGCGAACGATCGGTCAACCGACATTTCGGCAACGAAAACTTTTGAGTTTTTGTGAAATCCTCATCATGATGCGTTTTACAACTGAGAAGCTGAACAAGAAGAATGTGCACAATAAATATTTCGTCAACGAAATATTTCGACTGTTTCGAAGTCCGTCAATACTTAAGGTATGTCAGTTGAAAAATTTAACAAGAAAGAATAGAAATAATAAGATGTAAAAAGTACACTCAGTCAAACTAAAAGTGTTCGGTCCCTTGAGCAGCTTAATTCGTTTTAAAACCCCTTCGAGTGTGCCGCTTTGCCTAACTATAATACATGCCTCAAGGCACTGATTTGGGCTACTCCACACCGTGCTTGGAGGGGAACAGTGGTTATATTACTTAGCTTCTATGCAAACAACTTACTTCGGATTTCCAGAGAGGAATATTAACTTTTATTTTTACAACGCGCTTTACTGTAATACAGATAAATAATATTCCTTGTGTGACCTCATTTTACTTACAAATATAATTACAATAATGCTGAAATTTATGGTTATAAAATTAAATTGACTGAGTGAGAAACATTCTGTCGACTGATAAATTAAAGTCGTGGTTACCATCCACTGATATGGCGCAATATTAAATAAACGCCACATACATAAAAAACATCTATTATATTCTTATTCATGGATTTAAAATGAAAGGGGGAAGAAAGTTGAGTAGCTAAACGGAGATTTGAACTTGCAACCTCAGGAGTAGTAAGCTAACTCCCTACCACTGAGTTAAGAGTGCTGGAGTAAGGTGGCATTGTAACAAGTTTTAGTCATACTCCATTTGTTAACCATAAATCAATAAGGTGTATTTTGGTTACAAATATTCAGTGTTGAAACACTCTGATATATCTGTGTGTTTGAATTCTCATATATGAGTTATTTTCTCGGAACATTTTTGCGATTATAGCTGTGTTCCCCATTAGAACTACTACAAGAGTGTACCCAGTGTAAACAAAGCCTGGCTGTCCCGAGCGCTCACGGAAGAACACGATTTGAGCTCCATCTCTCAGACGCCGGTCACTTTTAAACTGAGGTCGCGGGTTCAAACCCGGCGGAGGGCGATGGATTTTTTCGGCCGTAAAAATCCTTAGCATGGCTTCCTTCGGAAAGGAAGTAAGGCCGGTGGTCCCGTGTCGTAGATTTATGACACGTAAAAGAACCTCAAGCCTGATAAAGAGGCCTCTGAGCAAAATTACCAGTCTTTCACGCCCAATATAGAATGGGACGCTAAGAACCACAGTAGTTAAAGTGCGTCCATAAATAAAACTCAATTTATTTGACCGAGTGTACATTTGGTTTATATCTATTCCCAATCATTATCCCACATTCCATTTTTCCTAAACTGAGTTTCTTAATAACACTTTTTATTAATATCTAACCAATTTTACTCATCCCTTTTGTAATCCACATTCCCTGGACCGTTTTTTTTTAAATATTCTTATTTATTATTTGTTTCATTAAGCAGCCAATAACTCTTTGTTGAAAATTAACCGTGGGATTTGGAAACCTCGGGGTGGGTTCTGTTGGAAGAGAGAGGAATAGGGAAATTAAAATGTTATATGTAATTATAGAAATACAAGTTCACATACCTACATACACTAAGCTTAAGGTTAGCAACAGATTAAATCTAGAAACGAAGGACCCTGTGTTTTCGCTGGGCTTACTACGGCATCTGATTGTCTCTTGCTCGTTTTTGCAAGCACGCGCAAGGTAGAGCTCGCATCCACTGTTATGTAGTTACTGACACGCGACCTACAAATGCTACGTCTGTAAGCTTAATAGCGTTCAAATTCCATCCAGTTGTTCAGTATACACTGCTACCTTAAAACGTATTTGGCTTTGAGCTGTATTGATGTGTTCACATTTGCAAGAGAGAAAGCCATCGTATGGTTTCTATATAAGGAAAGAAATACTTTAGCATGTTCATTCATATTCACAACCTGAACCAGTAGAGGATCCAGGTTTTCAGATAAGCCCGAAAATGAAACCTCAAACATTTACGAGGTATGCATTAAATGACAAACTAAAATCAAGTTCTTTATTAGTATTATTCATACAATAAAGGTCTGATACTCAAAATATGTCATACCTCTCATCAAATTTAAGAAATAAATATAGGTAATACCACTTATAAACTTGCAGGAAAAATGAACAAACAATACTCAGTACTTACAGTTTTACAGTAAATAAATATAATCTTGCTTCAACTGAAATTGATGGTTTACTAATTGGACCCAGAGGTAATAAAAACTAATTTATTCTTACATACAAATTTGTTTGTTTTAGATAAGGGCCATTTCCATATATATTTGTGGAGTATAATTATTTTCAGGTGATGTTTTATATACTTGCAACTTTGTTAACAGTTTGTATTGTTTACAATTCCAATCATGTATTTATATACTTCTGTTCTTTAGTATGCTTTGTTTAATGCAGCCTCCAATTTGTAATCATTTGTAGCATACAAAGATATAAAAGAACTGATTCTTGTCTAAATATCGACCAATTATTGTGGAATGTATCTCGTAATAATTGGGTACAGCAGTGTTCCACCACCGGGTTAGAAGAAATATGTTGCAAACTGTAAACGAGAAGGGGGTATGGCGGTTGCTTCACACGCGGTGGCACACGGGATCTGTTCTAGACTAGGGTTGCCACTGGAGGGGACACGAGGTTTGATCCATCCCCCTGTTTTGTTCTTCGTTTATCTATCGTCCAAGAAGATTCTACTCTGTTAGCACCGAGTCGCCGTAAAGTCCGATAACCCTAACACACGAAATTTGAGGGGAAAAGGAGGAGAATATCGCCGAGTGTCACAAATGACGTGCCTCTTCCAGACTTATAGGCCTGGCCATTGTAAGCAGCTGGAGAATATTTCGGCAGGATGGAAAGGGAGAGTTTTGCCCTGAGAAACGTTTAAGGATGCAAGTCTTTCCAAAACGCAACAAATTTAAGTTACCTTAAATGAGCAGTGTTGTATTAATAATCATGTAATACTGAAAATAATGGACCTGAACGGAATACAAAAGCAAGTCCCGCGTAAAATTCGAAGCATTTGATTCCGAGACACATTGCTTAGTGCAGAACGTTGTGACGTCACTTCTATTATTTGCACGACTTGCTAATTCGACGCTAAGGAGCTGCGTGCTCGCAACGGAATTATCTTGAGTCATTAATTCTCTCACTGCTGTATACGCCAGGCATCCATCGACCGTGTGTTGATGATTCTGCACGCACCAACATTGTTGCCTTTATCCCGAAAGGTTTCCGGGCGATTTGAGGCTGTGCGTTATATCTATTGTTCCGTTTAAGTTTATCGCTTCGTTTTCTGTGAATGCACGACGAAACACCAGGATGTGCACCTTGTCATCAGGTCGGCTTGAAGGATAGTGCCCTCGTACCTAGTACTAGTTAACTAAAAATATAATGCTTATTTTAATATACTTCATATACGTCATGTGCAGCAACAATACAACAATATGTCAAGCAACGACACGCATGGCAGTAGTTACTCAGAGAAGCTGCAACGTTACTATTGTATGAATTCTGCCTGAGTAGTAGTGGCAAGTATCAGACATGTACATAAGAATTGAGGACTCCACTTAGGGACCTATCGAGTCTTGAGGGGTAAGAGGATAACACATACCCGTGCCTGATAGTACCTTACACGGCTCCATTTTACAACACCTGCAAGTAGAGGTTACGTCATACAAAAAGGTGTGTGCGTTGCGAATTAAAACATTCGCCGATGTTTTGCATTGTGAAAGTTAGCACAAATGATATTTTACTTCACGTTTTGATTGGTTCGCTCCTATCTTTTTAATCGTATTCGAAATTAAGCAACAAAGTCGTTTCCAAATGTTGCCAGTAGAGCAGTGAAGCTCAACCGTATCTCTTATGAGCTAATGACATCACATTGTCGCCTTACACTACCTCTTTCGTTTTGTGTTATGAAGCATTTCCCCTTCACTCACTCACTCACTCACCGCTGGCTGGTCGCAATGGCATGTTACAACGTAACGAAAAATTGGAGTTTGGACAACCCACGATTACATGAAAACATCATAGTTCCGCGAACAATGCGTGTGGGTAAATCCGCCCTCCCCTGTTTCGCTTAAGATTGGGTATCACTGCTGTAGAGATTTCCAAAGGTGGGAGTGGCGGTAAACAGCAAGTTTTGCAATCAAAAGCATAGTGAGGATGAAGACAAAAACAGCTATATCTATAATAAACACTTTCAACTGGAAAGAGTTTGCTTATGGAACCAGCATGAATCAGAAACTCTGGTTATAATGCCGTCTAATTTTCAATAGGTAAATCATTGTTGGTACTCCAGGTGGCACTGCAGATGCGTTCAGGCTTCGATCGCCACTGGTAGCAATGGTTCAATTGAAGTTGGGGTTTTCTTTACGTTGTTTGCACCACGTATGGAAAGTCAGTTTGAAGATGATGTATTGTATTTCAAATGTTGGGGAGCCGAACTTGTAGTAGTTGCAACCGCACGTATTGTAAATAGTTTCCGGTAGCCTTCGCCCCAAAATGTACTTTCAGGTGGCCTTTGCCCCAAGTTTAAAAATAATAGCGTTGTAATTTGACTGTTTCTTTAGATATTATATATTTATGTTTGCCTCGGCTGCGTCAGTATTATTTTAGAGACATGGATATCTTGGCAGGGCGTGATGCGACAAAAATGTAGGCTTACACAGATTTAAGTTTTAATTCACTGCTTTTTATAATCCTTGACACAAATTAAATAGCACTTCACTGATATTGAGAGCTGTGAGATTCTTTTTATTATTAATTAATTACACTTTTTAACACGTAAACTTAATTTTTCGTCTCATACGAATACGTATTAAATCTCTCGAGGACGCACAAACAACGCATACAGTTAGGACAACTGTCTGCAGGTAACTGAACAGATTTCAACCTTCTAAACTTTTAAATTTCTGTATTTCAAGTCTCTGATTGACTAATCCTACTTTAATGGAATACTTTCATTTAACTAAAACCCCCTCCGGTTGTTGATTGGCTATTTTATAAACTGTCACTAAAATCACATTATTGCTTACAAGAATCACAAGTAAAATTTAAACTCTCAAACTCATTAATGCCTCAAGGTTACCTCATTGTTGCCTCATTGTTAGCAACTTTTGACCTATTTCTCACAGCTTCTATATTATTAAATTACGTAATACATTCATATAACATTATTGAACATGTATACAATAATATAAGCATGTGTAATGACTGTTACATACATTTTACAAATTATTACATACACATGTTGCTTCAAGGCGGGCTGTTATTAAATTTACATATTATATAATTTGACTGAAATCATTTAAATGTTAAAAATACTGCCTCACAATTCAGGCAACAATATGTGATGCGAATCAAAACTCAAATGTTTGCAACAGAAATCAGTTTTGTTACCTACCAACGAGCTTATATAGAAAGAAAGAGCGCTACCCATTAGATGCACTAATGTAAATTCGAGAGAATGCCTATAAACGGGCAACAAATATTTCACAAAGGTTAAATCTATGAAAAAAGTTGTTTAGGTCAAATATTACATATTTATTTTTTCTTTACTAAATTGTTGTAACTTCTTAGTGATACACAATACGAACGAAGAGGACTTTATAATCCATTCACAATAATAATTTTATTTACTATGCCAGTCTCTATACCCATTTTTAGAAAACAAAAAATAAGCAATAATTTTTCATGCGAAGAGGTAGGAGAATTTTTCTTAAAATCTTTGCCTGGTACTACCAAAATATCTCTCTCTCTCTGTCTATTTCATTTTCCAAAAACCTTATTACTTTCGTATTCAGAAGACCTCAAAATATGTGTTCCCGCGTAATGATGAATTTTTTATGGAATACAAAGCTTCTTCTGGTATAATTAAATAGTAGGGAAAGTAAAAGGTGCAATATTATGCAGTATATCGTCAATTGGGAGGTCGCAGATTCAAATCCCGTACTGGCCTATTTTATTGAACTTTCAATAATATGACCCAACCTGCCACCTCATCATCATATTCACATGTATACTCTAACTGATCTTTTCAGCTCTTTTTAGGCCCATCCAAAGATCTCTTACATGGCTTTAAAGTCCAAAATAATGTATGGAGGTTTCTCGTGAGGCATGTGGTTTAAGTAACTTTCATTCAGGTTATTCTATTTATTTATATTTCGTCATTCAGGTGAAGCATTTTACGTAGCACTTTTAGTCTAACTACGTGGGTTTGTCGAAACTCGTGGTCTGTATTTGAATAATTTTTATTGGATAATATCTTGTTATTTTCTTCTTCTTCTTCTTCTTCTTCTTCTTCTTTGAAGGACTTACTCCCCAAGGACTTACAAAACAATGTCCTGGGGTCAGAAGCCTGTCGAGGAGCAAGCAAACTCTGGATCATAGCATATCCAACATGGATGATCATTCAATACCTGGTATGACGGTGAAGAAGGAAATGAAATGTAGTGATAAAAGGGATGATATGAAAATTCGCCTAGCGACCGAGGAAAACCGCAGAAAAAAACTTTGGTCAGAATAGTCGCCCCGGGGGCTTGAATCCGGGACCTCCTGAATGCCGTTACCGCCTGAGTCATCCCACTCTACCTTTTTATTGATATCGCATATTCGTGTTTTAGCCATACACTTCAAAAGCTGCTTATTCTTTCATTTATACTTATTGTTTCATCTTTTATTCTGTCTCTCTTGTCGCTCCTTTAAAAATCTCATCTGGGTTGCTTGTAACCTGTTTATATCAACTAATTCTACTCATATCTGTTAACCTCTAATGTAAATATTTGACCAACATGGACGATAGTTTGCATACTTTAGGTATACGAGTGAAAATTGTAGGCTACTCAAGACCACCCCTATTTTCATTTTCAACCCCTTATTTATAGAATGCGTGCATTGTCGGTCAGATAGTTTTATGTATTATTTTTAGCCTTTTAGCTTTAATAGTTTCTCAAACTGAAATTTGGCTTGAAAACTAATTTTAATACCAGAGAGAATAATTAAATTTACTTCTAAGGTTTCCTAAGACATACCAATTATATAGATACTAAGAATTCCAATTAAAGAGGTATGAAAAAGAATATTTTAAACTTGAAACATTATATGAGTATTAAACTATTTTTAAGTGTTCAAAGGCTTTAGAAACCCAATAAATTATATAGGTATATTTTGAATCAGGAATAATAACATAATTTATTTTTATCACATACAGAACACCTTAAATTTGATTATTGTACGCTTCGTAGTCCCTTAAAATGATGCCATATACATAAATAAAAGGTACCAATCATTATAGATATTTTAATCAATAGGATTTATATTGTTACCGGATGTTTGTGATAGATATGGTCTATAATATCCGTTCTTTGAATAGTTTCTGAGGAAAAAAGAAAAAATTTCTGGCTTTTTAAATACCTTCTATAGGAAAATATCCTTGAGGCGAGTTTTCAAAACGTTTGAGCTATATTTCAATTTTCAGTTGCAAATATAACTTATAGACTTATTACATGATTTCCAAATCAAACGTGAATTACATTAGAAAACTAATTCAAAAGTATAGCTGCATTTGCTTGCGTTTTAAGTAACAAAGGTATGTACTTTTTCATTTTTACTTTTCTGAAAGTTTCAAATAATAACTATTATTTTTATCATCTTCGCACTCCATGGTGAAATTTTTACAACTGGCAAAAGTTTACACCACAAACGTCAATTTAAGTGATATCGAACACTGAAAAAGATAAGGAACAAAAGAAATTATTTTTAGGGTTTAGATTGATTGTACACTTCAGAACTGCACTTCTGTGGAGGCTCATACTTTAATGAATTTAGTATTTGCACCATTAACACTAAAACGTATTAATGGACCAAATTTGTATTTTTCAGAATTCTAGACAATTTTTGCAGTCGTGTGCAGCTAAAATGAGCACGTAAAGAAAAAATATTATGTGTTATATTCATAACTTTCTCTACTCACTATCGTTTACCTTAACGTCTACAAACTTATTTTTCTTTCTACTTCAAGTCAAATGGGATAAACGATTGAATAAATTACACATTTCGTTATAGGTGCGAACAGAATTGCGAAAGTCAAATGTTTAAAAACTGGTCGTTAATGTGCTGACATTGATAATCCATAATGTTTCTATGACATCGCGAGAAACACTGAGTAGCGACACCAGTTAAAAAAACACAAACTATTGAAATATCAAACAGAAATGCCTGATGACACAACCAATTTTTAAAATAAATTGTGTGCTTTAACGAGATCTGCATTAATTGTGTGTGTGTGTGTGTGTGTGTGTGTGTGTGTGTGTGTGTGTGTGTGTGTGTGTGTGTGTGTGTGTGCAGTAGTACCTAGTAGTAGATACGTTTTTGTCCATCTCTCTTAAGAATGAAGACGACTTCCTAGGCTATTCTGAGAAAATTCAAGATATACACTTTATTTGTCATGTAATTTTCTTAAAGATGTGGTATTTAATAAAAATCGTTTAGAGACATATTTGACAGAATCTAAAACATTGAAAAATGTTCCTTGTAAAGCGTAGTTTGGGGTGGGGGATTTTCTTCGAAATTTTCATGTCGCACCCTTGAAAGATATCGAACTTAAAACCAAGTTTAATATTTATTGAACATTTTGTTTTCTAGTTATACTGTTCACACACATATTTATAGACTGGCCTTTTTTTTTACAAGTTATCTTTTTTGAATTAGAGCGCCTCAAAACATGCATTTCCGTTGAAATCTCGATATCAACTTTTTGGATATAGTACAATTCTTCCTCTACCTGCTAGGTACGTAATAGGGAAAGTAAAAAGAAGGTAGGCTACCAATGAAGGGCAAGTGAGACAGAAGAGTGGGTGACGTCATCTGAGATAATGTCTTCACACCGGAGCCTTGTTCCTAAATGTTGTGAAATGAGGCGGGAAAGGCAAGGGTTGGTTGGATTTGGATGCGCATTTCCGTGAACCCCTTTCCCTCCCCAAGTTACTCATCTTCTTCCCCTCCCTTTATATAAATGTTTATTCTGCCAAATCCTTGTGCCGCCGAAAACACCAGATTCAATTCCGTGTCGGCAGAGTGGAAGACTGCAAAGTGATTAAGACAATATTAGAGGGAAGCAAAGGGGAATCTCAACAAATCCTTACTTTGTAATTTTGGCATAATTACTGTCCGTTCTCAGGACTTAGTGCGGCAATGGAATATGGAGATGACATATTCACGCGGTTGGGAGCTGAAAAGTCTTCGCGAATCCTCCGCAAAACCTGGAAGGGATGTTACAACGATGTATGGGCGAGCGTATTTTTGTGTCCTTCACAACATCTACTTGATTCTTTCGTTAGTGGAATACACGTTTTCGCAAATAAATCGTCTCCCATTGGTTTAATCAGTTAAAATATATATTTATATTTTAATATATTTTAAATACAGTAAATATATTTTAGCATTAAATAGTAAGTGTGAAGATAGGTATGAAATGTTTTAAAAAAACTTATTTAAGCTAGAAGTTTTTGGTAAATAGTTCTGGATACCAGTTTGTAATCGCTGATACCAGTGGAGTAGTCTTTAGCTTTGTAGTAAGTTTTGTTAATTAAATAGCTGGATGCCAGTTGCTTTTATGCTGGTCACCAATAGATATTGGTATAGATTTAGTAGATTCTGTAATTATTATTTGTTTACACCTTTACTATCTATCATTTATTTTCTTTACTTATGTTCTCTATTTTTATGTTTTCTTTGTTTGTAGTTGGGTAGTAGTTATAGACTTATCTGTAAAATGAATGTAGGTATATAAGAAAGGAAAACTTTGATTCAATAAATAGAACATTTGGATATATGCCCCAATATAGTAACCTAGATGCCGGGGTTGAATATTCAGATTTTATTTTATCTCTTTTTTTTGTCTTTAATCAGTGCACCTAGGAACTTTTTGCACATTAATTCCTTTTAAGGCAATTCATTTCCTTAAAGGAGTGAATGTACTATCAATTATTTAATTTGTTGATATTATGTTTACACCACATAACTTTATTTGCGCTTTTAAATTGCTGATTTCACAATATTAAGCACTCCTGAGAACATTCCAATTTTAAATATTCTACTTCTCCTTTTTCTGTTTACCCTCCCCGTGTAAGGGCTCATACCCCCAGGACTTACAAGGAGGTACCCGGGGGACAGATGCCTATGGGAGAGCACAGACGATGGATCAGAGGGAACAATCAGAATGGGTGATCAGCCCGAAGCTTAGTATGAGAGAGAGGAAGGAGATGATATGAAATGACGGTAAGATGAATGAAACAAAAGGTGATGATTGAGCAAATGGTGGAATGAATGGCGGGGAAAACCGGAGAACCTAGAGAAATCTTGCTCAGACGCCGCTTTGTCCACTACAAATCCCACATGCGGTTTCCTGGGATTGAACCCGGGCCACCTTGTTAAGAGGCGAGCGATCTAACTACTAGGACAGCGCCGCCCCAATTTTAAATATTCTTCTCTTTAAACATGTTCCTCAGCATTTTTCATTATCTATAATTGCCACGCGTCATAATTTTTGACGAATTAACTTTTAATTGTCAATAAAACCTTATGACTGACTGTTAAAAAATCTCAATGCCCGTGTTTGAAATTACTTAATTACTTTATCTTTTTAAATGTTTTTACAAATTGAAATTGATTCAAACTGAAACCAAACGCAAATGAAAAGTTATTTTTCTCTCATAGCTACTTTCCTTCTAATGATTTGTTAAGACTAAAATAAAATTGAGACTTAATGTGGGGCATTATTAAATAACATACAAAAATTTAATAAATTAAGAAAAAGAGAGTAGGTATCTCTGAATGAATTCCACTTAGCTTACTGAAATTTTGGACACCGACTTTTTATTACTAATACATTACCATACTATAATTAAAATTTCAAGCAGCTAACATGAAAATTGTGGGTTATAAGTTTTCTCATAGATAGCTACATTGATTTAAGTGAGACATGGAAACTAACGGAAGATTGTTTATGAATGACAAAAAATCAAGCATTATGAAAGTACTTTATGTTGCCTAAACCGGGGCACAACAATTCAAGCGTGACGTATTCATGCCTTTGTGATGTAGTAATTGCCATGGAAAAGCCTTGGTTAAAGGTGCCGAGGGAAGGAAAAGGTAGGATGGCTTTACTGCTACTTAAGTACCTACTAAGTACAACATGCATTCCCTTACTCCGCTAGTTCATCTTTTATCACCGACTTCGCTTTTCCCTTGCCACTAACGCCGCTAGCGAGCCATGTTCTCTACGTCACAGACTATTCAGTTGACTGACACTGACTTATATTGTCCTGAAAGAGAGCTGGCGTCTATAATGGTATATTGTGACAGGAATTAAAAGAAATGTATCTGTTTATTTAGTGCCACAATAGAGCAATGCTCCAATTACAATAGCTACATATACATTAAATATGCAAATATAAGTAGGTATAAAATAACATAATTAAAACAAGAGAAAAAAAAACTAAGATTGAAAACAAACACTTAAACTATTATTAAAAACAAGACAATGCAATTTGGATAATCATAAAAATTATAATCAGAAATAATGTAACTGATAATCACATGCAATTAATTCTAATATTCAACTGTTTCGTGAATTGTTTATAAGGAAACTGTGATCCAGAGGTATGTTTGTTGATAGTTCATTGCATTTGGAGCACACCTCAGAAGAGGGAATTTTGTTTGTTTGTTGTTTTCTTTTTCTTTTTTTGCGATGACATTTTAAGTGTTCTAAATTGAAGTAGTTGTCATTTTTCCAAATTTGTTTTACTAATATTAAAATATACTTGAATCAAACAATTCATTGTATTTGTAAGTTTATTAAGGAATAGTTGTTCAGGAAACTATTTTGCGACTGGAAGTTGACATTAAGTTGAATCTATTTTAAAATTTAACTACATATATAGAATGTTCTGATTATAAATAAATTCATTTTGAGTTTTGCCTATAACTATATGAAAAACGTTTTTAAGGTTAAACGCTTTGCGCGATTTGTATAAGTGCTTTCTCTTGTAACTGAGGTCGCCATATGACTTTTTGTTAAAGCGACAATTTCTATTTTTCCCCCAAAATATGTTGTCAAAGCTTAACCTTTGTGTAGAACTGACTGAAAGAAGTAATTTTAAAAATTACAATTTATTTATTTATGCGCATTACACACATAAGGAATACGAAGCGCAGAGACTACAATGTAAATTTGGGTCAGCAATGCATCAGCAGGACCCATTCTAGCTAGCGGGCAACCATAAACGTGCCCCTGGTCAACCTTCGAATGACGTGACAGTGCGAATACTTATTTTAAATTTCACTTTCAGTCTGTGTATCTGGTTTGGTTTTATATTCTATGTTGTATTTAGATGGTGTTGCAAAGAGCTGAAGGGAAGCAACGCTGAAATATTGGTAGATTTCAAATACCTTATTTCACGATAAGGTAATGTTTTGTCGTTTATGAAATACACGAGTAAAAATTTCTTGTATGCGTTCCAGTAGCGGCGACTAATTTTTAATGGTATTAGAATAGGTATAATTAGATTAGCTTAATTGAGGAGATAGAAAAGCAAGCGAAAAAAAAGAAGTCTAAAATAATCCCTTTTCTTAATTCTAATTTTAAAATTAATTTCACATTTCAACTTTTCGAAAGCGCCTTTATTTTTACTGACATCCAAAATGCCTTTAAAACTGCGTGTTTATTTAAGGCGTTCTTTAAGTAGATACTATGGTTCTTAGCTCCTATTCTATATTGAGCGGAAAGACCGGTAATGTTGCTCAGAGGCCTATTTGTCAGGCTTGAGGTTCTTTTACGTGCCGTGAATCTACGACACGGGACCACTGACGCTAGGAATATATCATTATAACCAAAATACTTCATTTACGTAAAATATAAAAACATATACTTTATTTCTCAGCTTATGAATTAAGCTTAGAATAAGCAATAAATATTAATATTGCTCTGGAGTAAATATCGTTCGTAGTAGGCGGCCGGTTAAACAGAATATGCGACCATGGTAGCTAATTTCAACAAAAATATTAATTTAATGCAACGAATTTGATAAAAACTTTCAACATTAGGTAACTTTAGAAACATATAGCTCTGAATAAATTCATAAAATAAAACTATCTCTTAGTCTGATATTTCCCGTAGGTGTGTATAGCGACCATCACTATCAAATGCAGGATGTTTTTCACAAGTATTTTGATATAGTTTTTCTTATTACATACTTTTTGACGCTGGACAAGTGACATCACCAACCTTCTCATCCGTCACCATCTTTACTGCTAATAAAGCGTTAGGGCTTAAATACGTAATAGCGCCAAAGATCTTTCTTCTAAATGCTTACGCTTACAAAATGCAAAATATTCTTTGTTACTCGACTGGAAAATGAGATTTTTCAGTTCATTAAGTAAATGTTCCACTGAAGATGCCGCATTCCCTAAATTTTATGAATTAACTGAATGTTGTGACATAGCTTTATTTGTTGTGTTTAAGCTTCAGGCAAATAGATGCTATGGAATAACATGGTTCTGCTGACTCCCAGTTGTGCTAAAGAAAAACATGCTATAAAACTTCCCAATAACTTTAAAATTAAAAATGATATCGTAATTATTGATTATAGATATAAATAGTTAAATATAGAATGCAATAAATAATTTCTGCATATTAGAGCAATGCATAAAGTAACAAACTTGAGTTTAAATTTTGTCCGGAAAGAGGAAGGTAATTAGGAAGTCATGTTAACGAAAGCCATTAATATCAGCCGAAGTAGTGAACTCATTGTTTAAAGACTCTGGAAATTCAGTTTAGAGTTAAATTCCGTACGTTTACAGACAAGTAGGCCAATTCCGTAAATTAGAGAGGCAAGAAACTCTGAGAATTTAGTTAGGCCCTATGTCAAACATGAAGAGAGTTTGATATCGGCTCGAGCAAGATGTAAAGTTGGAAGGGGGTAGAGTATGTAGGTAGAGCTAAAAGTAATTAAGGCGGGCATGTAAATCAGAGAGTTACTTTCTCGCTGGTACCGTCCGTGGTACTTACATGCGTGATTTTAAGCGCCTAGTGACGCGCTTGTGAGGGTAAGATTTCGCGGCTATCGCGAGGGATCTTTCCGAGCAACACTTTAGCGACTCACGGCAGGTTATAATTCTAGTTTCTTTTATTGCCGAAAAAGTTATTTCCAGCCGTAACTTTGATACTTCAGAAGTTAACAGGTATAATAATTCAATTGACATAGTTTCGAGTGCTGCAATTCAGAATTCAGTCTATTTCTTCGTTTCAAACGGTCGGCAACTCAATTCAAAAATTCAAATATTAGTTCACAATAAATTTCTTAGTCAATTTAAACTGGCGTTGTCCTTTACAATACATCCACATATACCTTTATGGAAAATACTCATAGCTCAACCACTGGAGCAGCCGGCACAGAACCAACATCAGTTATTGGAGACAAGGAGAAAGGGTGGTGTTATTTCTCAATCTCCCATATGAACCACCAGGTAGCATCATTGATAATATGTATTAAAGATAGTAATATAACAATGCCAAGGGACACATTAACTCTTTCCCGCACCCAATTTTATCAGTCAGAACCTTGTCATTCCAAAGCAACGAAATGTCATTTAAACTGTTCGAAATATTTTAAGCTAAAAAGAAAAACACTTGTAATCTGGAGAAGAGATCCGCGGCGATGGAAATTTTAAATCTGAATGTCGATTTTTAAAGGCCGCTTCTCAAACTAAGCATAATTTTTGTTTTCCTTATAGCTTTCCCGAATATAATACAACTACAGTTTTATCTTCTCTAGCATCTACCTACACCTAGTAGGTAGACTAGGCATTCCAACCAAAATCTGAATATGGAGACTTCACCGGAAATGTTTTGAAGTTCTCTGAACAAAAACAAGGGTTTTTTTAGAAAAAGGTGTGTGTGTGTGTGTGTGTGTGTGTGTGTGTGTGTGTGTGTGTGTCAAGAGCTATAGAAATGTCGGATAAATACCAAACTTAGCACTTGCATTTAGTATCTTAATAGGATGCAACAAGATTTTCAGGGAAATTCCCACCCGAAACTATTCTTTACGTGGAAAAATATTTGTTATAGTTTTTTTTTTTAAATTGGCTCCAAAACTTTTAATTAAAACAGCATAATTTAAGTTAAGTGAATGGCAAATGAAATGTAGATACCCATATCTTGAATATTTTGCAAATAGCCAGTGTATTTCTTCTCATTCTGAATGAATTTTGTAATAACTTTTAAACCATAATAAATTTAAAAAAAGGTACAAAAATATAGATCACTTTATCTTAAACTTTTTTTCCAACTGCCAAGGTACTCTTCTTTTTTATTCGCAGCGGTACGAAGAGTGAAATTTTAAAGCCAGCATACAATTCACTTTAAAAGATTTGATTATGGCTTAGATCTCCTGCATCTCTCTTGCACATTTAACGACATGTGTAGAAAATGAAAGCATTTATCCCGATTAACAAGAAGCTTTTGTACTAATAATTGTTAATAGAAGATAGATAGAAGAAGGCATGTGATTGTAAAATCAGAATATTTTTTATGATTATAGAGAAATTAATTTATGTAGTAGTTATGAAATTACGTTGCCTTTACGTAAATAAAAAGTAATACAGAGAGAAATTTCATTTCTATATACACAGCACCATATGTGTACCTACGTGGTGTTGCTTGCATATAGAATTATACTGTTATGCACATATAACATAGAAAGTGTCCCAGAATGGAGTGCCGCCAGATCACTATGGTAAATGTTTCCTCCGTAACTTGCCTATAACGGTGTTGAGATCTTAAACCCTGCGACCTTGCTAGTTTTTAAGGTAACTGCCCTCCAACGGACATAATACGTGAAGAAAGTGAATAACGAACACAATGAGTGAACAGTTCAAAATGGAAAATTGTAAGAGGTAATTAAAAGTCGGCGGCGGTTGTGTCGAACAGGTGAGGAGGAGTGGGGGCAGCAGGGGCCGGATCCTGGAGGCCCCTCCCACCGGTCAGCACATGGCTGTAATCGACCCGCCTATTTAATTGTTAGGTTCCACCTTGCACTGTGTCTCTCTCCCCCCTCTATTAATTCTCTATTTTCACCTTGCTCCACAGTGACTCTCCTGCCTTTTGATATCCTTGCCACTTGAAAATAAAACGGAATAAAAAAAAAACAGTGGCCCAAACGCACGAGAACGACTTAAGCAGCAGTTCTAAACACAAGCTCCTTTTATATTACAAGGATATCTGATGTGCTACATTCGCATGACTTTCCCTACTCAATCTTCAACAAAGTGTTATTACAAAATGTTATTCTTCTTTCTACTTCCGGAAATCGAGATAAATATTTGCAGAAAGGTTTATTGCAGGTACAAGGGGAATAGGGGAATACAGTAAGCTTAAGCGATAGTCACTTTTAAGGTAGGCTTTGAAATTGCGCTCTCTTTGCATGACCACGAGAAAATAACAAATACCTATTTTCCTCTTGTGAAATATGTAAGTATTTGAAAACTCTAACCACTAACAAAGAATATTTCGGAAGTGGTTAAAGTCACAAAAAATTATGTAGCCTAACGAGGTCTACAGTTTTTATTTTGTCTCTCTCTTAACGATTTACCAGGTATAGAAAACTCATTCAGAATGAAGAGTACTTCATAACATGCCCTCAAAATTCAAAATATGTAATTTATTTGTATGAAAATGTCTTAAGACTTTGGTATTTTAACCAAAATCGTTAGAGCAAGTTTTGGAAAAATAAAAAATAACGAAAATTTTTCTATGGAATGGGTAGCTTGTGGTCGGGGTGATTTCATTGAAAGATACAGAACATGGATCTTTTCTGAAAATGTTTTTCTTGGGGGTTCTGAGAACCTATAAACATGTATTATCGATGAATTTTTGGGTGGAATACAATACTTCCTCTACTACTGAAAGTTGGTAGTAGAAAAAGTAACAAATGCTACATTTAAATGAAGGCTCTGTGGCTGATACTGGCGCTGCTTTCAGGCATAACACAAAACTGCCTAACGTTACTGACTCCCAAATGTTTTCAAGGCGACATTACAGTGTCTTCTATACCCAGAGGAAGAGTAGGACCATACACCAGGGACATCTTTTCCAGAATATTATCCCGATTTCTAGTAGGTATTTGCTTTGTTAGTGAATAAATAAAGTAGTGATGATAATTGGCGTAATAGGCTTAAATGAAGGAAATAAAATAAAAACAACATAATACAATTTAAATAAAATCTCAGTCACAGGATTGATGATAGGAGCTAGAGGGACAATACCCAAAAATCCACACAAGTTTTGGGTAGATTATGGCCTAGATAAACGCCTACTTTATCAAATAGCAATCATGGCTATTAGTGGAAATTATTATATATTTATTTATTTTAACTGCAAAATAGGATTGTTTTATACTACTTCTCTGTTCCGATTTAAATTCATTAATATTTCTATTTCAAGTTGATTTTCATTATTTTGATATGTGATAACATAAATCGTATTATTGTTGTCAATTTAAATTTGTTAATTGTATAGGCAAACTTTGTCTAATTGAGGTAAGTGTTAATAAATAAATAAACAGAAATTAACTTAATTTGAAATTTCTGTAGTAATTACTAATACCTATTATTATTATTATTATTATTATTATTATTATTATTATAATACACCAACTTAATAGTCACTACTCCCACCATATAGCAACTTTGAGGTATTTTTATATACCAAAAAAAGGCAATAATAACAATAACTAAAAACGTACCTATTCAGAATTATCTACAATTAAGCTCTAACGTTCACTGAAACAGAAAAAACTCGTGTTCAGAAGGTACTCCACAACAATACAAAATAAGTATATTGGACTACAATATATCTAAATAATAATAAAAGAATCTGCTGTGATATATTCACACGACGTTCTCTACCAAACGTTCACACAAAAAGTGATTCTGCAATCCATGTTACTTTACTGTAGATATATTTGTTGCTTTGGAATGATTTCAGCTTAAGCTAGAATTACTTAGGTACAAGATTACAACTTCAAGATTACAACAACAAAATGTGTTTTTCTGCTACAAGCTCTTGTGATGGAAAAAGAAAGAAAGAAAGAAAGAAAGAAATAAATAAATAAAGAAAAAAACAAGTACTTTCGAGCATGTCCATTAGTCGACTCTTGGGAAAGGTCTAAATTGCAACATGGAGTTTTCGAAAGCAACTGACGGGAGGAAAATAAGTAATTTGACAGAAAATGTGTATTTTAATTAGCTCTCATATTTCATAAGGAAGCTTTTGGCTACCTTTAAAGGTTTCCGTACGCTGTAATATTTTAATCAAAATCGTTAGTCATTTTTGAAAAAAAAGATTCCATGTAAACGGTAGATTGAGATGGGGAAACTTTCTTGGAAATCTTCGTATTGCATCCTTGGAAAATGTTGAACTTAAAAAACGTTTGCGGTATAACCAACTTTTTAGTTTTTTAAAATATGCTGGTCTCTCTCTCTCTCCCCCTGTCTCTCTCACACACACACACAGAGAGAGAGAGAGAGAGAGAGAGAGAGAGAGAGAGAACGCTTTCTGAAAATAATTTTTTGGATTCAATGGATCTCAAAAGGTGTATTTTTAATGAAATATCAATACCAAGCTTTTTGGTGAAATGCAATATACTTCCTCTAATAACATAGTTTGGTGGCACAGACAGTAAAAATGCACATAGATGTTTATTTCAAATGTTACAATAACACTCTAAAAGGATGTTTTATTGAATTTCTGAAGCAAGAAAGACTAGTAGATTCATGATTGGGAATTTAAGTATTTACTTGTGGCAGTGTATAGGATCAAAACTGTTCTGTTACCGAAAGCTATTGTGGTACATTTAGGTTGTGACAAACATATGTTATGTGAGCTTTTGGTTTTATATTTTTACAAATAAAATAGATACCTATACACTTTGCGACAAACAGTTTTGGTAGTTGAACAAGCTCCGACCTTTGTGATATTTCTTAAAATCTCTTCGCGTGTTCTGGATTCTCCTTAGACGTTGGTAGATTCTGTTTTGAATTTGATTGAATTTAGATTTAAGTAAAAATACTTAAATAACATATAACTTTTTATTGAAAATATATATTCAACCCATTAATATAATTACAAATTTAGTTGCCTCACACACCTAACTCCAATTAAAATATTAACAAAAACTCCACTCTGAATACGATAACTATCTATTACTAAAATAAGTAAAACATAGTTCCTGTCAGTCTTGGTGATTGCTTCTCTCTTCTTTTTTCTGAAGAGCTATACGTCTTAAGTTGTAATTTATTTCTCTGTTTTATCTTCTAATTATGTGGGTATCTAACAAACGATTGAGATAACAATAACATTTTAGCTTGTAGCTTGCTGTCACTTCAGTTGTGCAGTGTTTTACCTATTCATTTTCTTATTCAGTATTGGTTGGTTTCTATTATAAGTATGCTTGTTCCTTGTGCAGGTTTTATGGCATAATTAGTTAATTTTTTCTACTGTTGTTTTAGTTTTAATATGGAAATAGTTTTGTTAGTCATAAAATTCAACTCTATAAATTCTATAAAATATCTACTTAAACGTAGTAGAATTTTGTCTCTTTTACGCCGAAATGCAGATGTTCGATTACTTTTATGGCTGGTATCAAATAGTAGGTAAGGCTTTAAAGCGCTTATCTGCACTGTGGAATCTTTCGCAGATAAATGTGAGTTTGCCAATGCCATTCTAAGCCTATCTCCATTGCCACTTCAAATATCATGTAAATTACTTATCTATAACGAATTTAGTTCTCTTGAAATAGTTTTCAACTCCACAATACCACATAACAACAAAAAATAAAACGTACCTAATTTCATTAAGTTTGCAAGAAGTCTAATTTTGAATCACTTACAACCCTAAGTAATAACTCCCAAGTAGGGAATATTTCGTTACAGATATTTTAAATGTAAGTATAAAGCATCATGCCCACCGGATGCAAGTGCTGGACCACTGCTATAACTTTTGACCTTACCTGCATGTTTAAAGAAGAAGGCTCAAACACTGACCTACCAGCACAGCTGATGTGCATTTTACACTTTCACTTTAATAATTTCACCTGTAATATATTTTGTAAATTAGATGTGGTTTAAATCACTTGAAACCTATATTTGGCTCATATTTTCTTTTGGAATAAGTTACAAAAGTTTATTGTATAAAATGTAGTCCATGTTAATGCAAATTACTTTTTTATTATTAAGTTGCAGCGAGAATTTGCTAAAAAATTCCCGCAAAATTCTATTTATAATAAAGAAAAAAATATGGAAAGTTGGTACTGAAATAACTAAAGATGAGTAAAATTTTGAATATAATTCTAAATTTCATCATTATCTTTTGGACACTGACATAGCCCAAAAATACACTGCTGTGAATAAGTATGCAAGCTGTTCGTTTTAAATAAGACTATTTCAGCTCGAAGGAAAGCGCTGTTTGATGTGTATTGTATGTACATTGCTGTAAGTTACTTCAAGCATATGCGAGAAATATTAAAATTCTTTTCAGCTTTTCGAGAATCACCTTTTTTTAAATTAAAAATGCATTTATAATTCTGCCTATAAATATTCTCATATTTCCAGCCCTTCTTTGACCGAATGAACTGTAACGTTTTGGGATATTGAAGTAAATGCCATAGACTAACATTTTTCTTTCATTCATTTCAAAAGTATTCTAACACATACTAGTCCATTTTAGACTAGTTTTGCAGCCTGTATTCAGACCATATTAATTTGACAGTGAGTTCAAAGCAGAACGCAAAATATGGGCATAACCCTAAACTCATTCTGACCCTCATCCACAAAATATCCAGCTTCATTTATTATATATCTTACGTCGTTAACCATCTCTTCAGCTCCCAGCAAGTAGTTTGGGAAATCAGTAACAAATTCTGCTCAACAAAACAAAAATTTAAACATTAATTCAGGTGAAACTACAAACTATTTTAGGGCTGTATAGAATCCAATGGGCACATGATTCAGCACAGCTCTTGAATAGTTTGAATGTTATCGATGTCGACTTCGTTCTTAGTCGTAGAATGTCGTTATTTACAGTCTACAATGACTATGTACTTTTACAAATTTTCTAGCGCGTGTTTATACCATTTCACACAATTGACCCCCTTCCTTCTCTCATGATGAGCTTTGACTCCAAACAAATTTGGAATCCATCTGTTTATATTACCATACTGGGTGCTCATAGGTGTAAAATGCATTCAGAGCATGCATTTTTGTACTATTTTTGTTTAACTTAAAAAGTAAAAATGTATTTAAACTACTTTTGCAATTCTTTCCAATCTAAGGAATAACATTATTATCCAGCTTAAAATCTTATGGAATTATTGTTTTTAAGTTTGGTGAGGATTTTGTTATGAGGTTTGAATTCTGATACCATTTCAGTCAAAAGAAATGGTTAAAACTGTGTACAGTAAGCTTTCTTATTTGTTATTTATGTAACAATTGTTCCATTATATTACAGTATCCATACCCTAATATTTACGAGTGGCATGGCGAAGATTACACTCGAGTTATACCTACACAGAGTTTCACACAATCCTGGCATATAATACGTTTATGCATAGCTTAATTTTCGGATAGAGATGGTAAAACTAGTTGCAACGACTCGTGAAGTTGCTGTTTCTAATAATAAATAAATAAATAAATAAATAAATAACAGTTTACTGGTAAATCATACAGTTATTCTGTCTTAACATTTTAATGAACCAATATCTTCCGAAACATGAAGATATAAAGCATTTATAAATAGGGATGGAACGATACCACTATTTCTCGATTATCGATACCGATCCTACTGATTTTCGATTATCGATACTCGATATTTACTTTATACAGTAAAAGCAACAGTTTGTTTACTTAATTATTAGGACATTACTTTTAGTCTGTAGCGTATAATCGTTGATAAGAAATTCTGTATCATAATCTTTGACTGTTATTATTTTCCATTCTCCAACTGGCACAATTTTCCCATTTTAATAAAGCTTCACTATTATTAATATTATTATTATTATTTTCTTGTTTAACTTTCATTTTTTGTCTTCTTATATAACTGTATTCTTGGCTGAATGTATGTGTGTGTGCCTTTCCCTATTTAATCTAATGCTGCTGATGTTAAAACTTTGGGAGTACATTTTCTGATGTCGCAGCGGGAAGCTCTTACATTGGCTTTTCAATGGAGGTTTTGTAAACTTCACTCGGTGTACAAATATTACATGTTTCTTTAAATTGTGTGTATTGTGTTACAAATCGTGCGCCAAAATGTTTTATGTATGTTTTACACACAGCTTGTTACTTCAAAATAGTTGCATATTTCACTCGTATTTTAATTAATATTACTGCTGTACATAATCTAGTACACTTAACAAAACAAACTGTTCGTACGATACAAGTGTAAATTGTACTTATGCAGGGAATACGGTCTAGGTGCGATTACGTAGCCACAAACTAACAGATTGAAAGAGAAACTAATATTTTCAAGCTCTGAGGTATCTCATGTCTGAAATCCCGATTCGTTTCTGCTCGATTCATCGAATTTGGTCATCGGAGCAAGCAAATATAAAGGCCGAGAGCGAGCTACTTACCAAGCCAGGCGCTGCAGAAACACTGCAATGTGGTCCGTCATCTGAACCATCTTCATTCACAGGTTACATAAAATCCTTTATACAGTTTTATCTTTAGTAGGATGCGCTTTTGTTGTATACTCCAGCAACACTAAAATATATTCAGATACATATACGTTGGCTACTTTATGCTTCGTATTCCAAGCTGAATTATTTTCCATTCAACAGCTGTATATGGATCATCAATAATGACAATGTTGCATGTATATATACTGACTCTCAGCCTCTTTTAATGCTATTACATATAAATTAAATTTTCGTGCCATAGCCATAGCTATCAGAAAAAAACCTTAACAAACTACAATAAACGTATATCCTTGTCATGGCTCAAGAGCCATAAAGAATTACTAGGGAATGAAAGAGAGAATAAATCAGCAAAGGTAGCTGCCAACAGTCACAGAGGATTCAGTTACTCAAAATGTCCAGCATCACGTATGAAGATGGAATATTGGAAGCTGTTAACGACACTTGGAATAGATACTGGATAAATATTATCAAAGGACATATCATTAAAACTTTTTTTTCCGGATTTAAATACTCACTTTATATGCGAAAACTTTCATGCAAGTTTTGTATGCACACAGTTAATGACAGAACATGGAAAATTTCAAGATTACTTCAAAAGGTTTCACATCAATGTGGGAAGCATCTACCTACAATGTCTTTGTGGTAGTGAACAGACAGTGAAACATTTATTATTTTACTGTCCGATTTTCGAAATTAAAAGGTATTTCTTTACTAATCATTTATCTTACAGTAATAATCAATTTTTACATCTCTGTATCATTTATTTAAAAAGCAATGTTGTTATAATAGTTTGTTTTATACGACGCATCCATGCTAAACTGTAATGTTCCAGTTATTGTTGTTTAGTATTTAGTTTTTATTTTATGTAAACTATAACTCTAATATACATCTATATGTAAAATAGGGTCGACAATTGTGGAAATAAGAAAAATTATTTATTTATAAACAGTTGTTGTGGCATTCAATATCGTGCACAGCTGGTGCATTATGGCAAGCGTGGCAAAAATAACCAAGACGTATTTCCTGTAGCAATGACACAATGTTAGTGTTCCAAGTTGTTTGGCTTATAGACAGAAGATGAAGCATTTTGTGACATTCTTTTCCATGAGCAACAAAGATGCAAACCCTCTGAGCAATATAAAATACAGAATTTATTAAGATCTGAGTTTATAATTACTGCTGCTGTGCTGATAATAGGCTACACCACAGTCCGTAACACCTGTTCAGCTCTCACCCAGGAAGAGAAACGTATGCAAGTGGATGTCTTGCTTATCGATTGAACACGCCAAGTCATAACAAATTAAATGCAGGGAGAGAAGTTAACATCTCATCTATTCGACACGAACATATAAAGACGCTCTCACTTACGTCAGCTATGGACGCCGAATTGTTTCCTAATTTATTTCCTACGAATTATAATGCTAATATTGCATAAAATTCACTCGTGCCAATATCATCAACATTATCCACCTGCTGCATAAATCACTATTACGTATAACGGCGGATGTCTAGACCATAGTAAACGCTAACACGGGCATGTGTCAAAAATGTTATATCCAGTAACACTTTGCTGATAAATACTGATAGTAATATGAAGCTTTAACCATTTTTTGTCCCCTTACAGAGTAAATATAACATCTGCCAATAATAGTGCCTGCTGATAGAAGTCTCAAAGATTTATTTCAAAATACAGGGCCATTATAAATAAGTTTTACAGAAATGAACTTAAATTGTGAAGAAATTATAAACCAGATTTAACTGAATAATGAAGCAAACACACCAATAAAACTTTAAGTTTCGTATAAAAGTATTGCAAATGTTCAGCATGAGTTCCTTTTGTAACACCGTATATATCTAAATTGTGAGTTCGTCCCAAATTCTATGGATGATATCTGAGTCAATAGCTACTACTGCTTCTTATATCAAAACGCGTAAGTTGTTTAGATTTGCAGGAAGAGGAGGAATAAGCACTTTTCTTTAACGTACTCCTCACACAGAACTCTAAGCAGAGGATTTGATGACCAGCTATTGTTCCTCCACGTCCAATCCATGTGACAGTGCGATTGAGGCAAGAAATAACCTCATAGCGGAAATGTGGAGGTGCACCGTCCTGTTGAAAAATAAATCCTGTACTGGGTGTATAATAAACTTGAGGATATGGAGGAATTTTTAAAGTTTATCAGATCTTCCGCTATCCTCGGTTCAATCAATTTATAATGATCCTGTATTGGGCATATTTCAATATCACCTAGTATCGAGGTATCAAGGTCCCTCTACTTTTAAGGCTTCTGTTGTCTGCCTTTGTGTCTTAGCAAACTTTTTTCCTACATATACTTATGCAGGGATTAGTCTTACATGCAAGTCTTTCTAAAATTATTTGTAGGCTTCCGCAATGCGTCTTTTTATACACAGCTGTAATTGCAATAAACTTCACCTTTATTGGTTATGACGACTTAAACGACCTAACGGTATTGGCATGAACTACTTTAAAGAAAGAACTTACTTCCAACCATTCAGTTTCAAAGATAAACACAAGTCAAACGTTCCTTCTTACGTCAACATTAAATCCTTCGGTAAAAAACATTCCATTTAAGGCTTAATTACAAAACAGTGCCATATTCTTTCAAATTATTACCTCCACATGAGAAACGCGGTGTCATAAGGAAACAATAATTATGATATATGTTTGATGTTATCGGAGGTCAGATAGGTATAAGTCTCTATAATTAACAAACGCATTCCCATAAAAATGTTATCACCGTGTTTTATTTGACCTTCATATTTATTAGACAGGATAACATCCAATTGGGACAATGTCTACGGTTTGTCTTGATATTATCAAGCAGCTTTTATTGATCATATGCACATTCATTTATTAATTTATTGCAATAACCTTTACAAATTTGATTGTAAAAATAAATTGCTCATTAAAGGTACACTAACACTTCGTATGCTTGTAATTAATGTAATCAAAACATCGTTTTTTATTTTAGGGAGAGTTAAGGCAGCAGATAAGTAGTTATATAATATCTGTAGATTAAATGTCATTGAATTTTATTCACTTTCCATACTTGAAACGAGTTTGATTTACACTTTGTTTTTAATTTTTGTGTCATATTGTAGTTCAATCTAAATTTCTCTAGCAAAAATAACAAAAACCATTTCCCAAATTTTCCCGCATTTGGATGAGCATGATGAGAAACTCTTGTATTAACAAAGAACAGTTTCAGTAACCGATCACGGAAATGCCCTCATATTCAGCATCTTCTCTACCAATCCATAGATACTAAAACTATCTTCCATGTTTGAAAAACCCTAAAGAGAGTTTATGTTGGTCATTAATCCTTATCCCGCACATATTTGGCCACATAAAGATATAAATGAAAATTTGCAATATTATTAGTTTAATATTTGAACAGTAAGTAATATTAGTGGTACTGAAATAAAATGCTGACTTAGTAAGAGAAGTTTAATTGAAGCATATGAGAGAATAGCACATAAGTAATATGTACCTACATCTTT
The DNA here is from genome assembly GCA_030765065.1 of Deroplatys truncata. NCBI lineage: Eukaryota > Metazoa > Arthropoda > Insecta > Mantodea > Mantidae > Deroplatys > Deroplatys truncata. Next base: position 102,472,933 of record CM060980.1, read on the forward strand.
GTTATCTTCACTTTCATACTTAAATGCTTCGTTGGTCAAAATTTTGCATTTTTATTTCGTAATTTTCTCCAGGATTAAGATGTTGGAACAACGGCCAGAAATCACGTGCTGCCTGGCCTCGACAAACGCCCAAAGCTATGAAACAACAATGTACGTTCTTTTATTTAAGTATAAATTAAATTGCTTGCTTCTTAGCTTCTTCATTACGGTTTTAAAGATCCAATTCATTTTATTTAATTAAACTAACAAATAAATTATACTTCACCACTTTGCTTTCATTGAATGTTTAAGAAAGACTATACCTCGATTTAGTACCTTGTAGTTAAAAGCTAAAGAGCGGCCGATTTGTCAGCCAGGATCGCTTGTGAGTGATTTGGTCGCACGCATTGACCTCGACATTATTCCGCTAGCTCACTAGTAGTGAATGATCCGCTCAATGACTATGAAACTGTCAGTTGCTGCCCTCTATTCGTGCTGTGAAGACTAGAGTTTGCTCATCGTGCATCTTAAAGGAGAAAACTTATTCAAAGATTTATGTTTTGTGTGTGAAGCATTAAAGCAATTTCTACATCGAAAATTAGAAAAGTAATTGCAATTAAAAAAAATACTTTAGAGAATTCTTATTATTGTTGCTGTCCTAGTCTTATTAGTCCACTGAAATGCTTCCAGAAAATTCCGGCTTGAATAAAGAATTTACCTACCTATACAAAAAGTTCAATACAAGTAAGTAATACACAACTGATGAAGGACAATACGGCAACTTCGAAACCATTTCACTGTAAGGCAGCCGTCACCTTACCTACCTCTGACGTACGAATTTTCTTACCCACATGTAGCAAAGTCACCGGTTGTCAACCGTCTCATTTTACTTTCTCTACTACGTATAGTAAGTAGAGGAAGTATTGTATTCCACCCAAAAATTCGATACCGAGATTTCACCGGAAATACATATTTTGAGACCCCCTGAATCCAAAAAAAAAGCATTTTTGGAAACATGTCCGTGTGTGTGTCTGTGTGTCTGTCTGTCTGTGTGTGTGTGTGTGTGTGTGTGTATGTGTGTCTGTCTGTAAACAGCATAACTCAGAAACGAACAGTCGGATAAACACCAAACTTGGTATTTAGGTTCAGCATCTTCCAGAGATGCGACACGAAGGTTTTCAAGAAAATCCCCCCACTCCAGATTACCCTTTACATGGAACATTTTTCGAAAATTTTAATTTTCTCAAAAATGGCTGTAACGATTTTGATTAAAATATCATAGGTTTAAGATATTTTGATGACAAATAAAATGTATATCTTGAATTTTCTGGGAATGTCTCCAAAAGTATTCTTCATTATGAACGACTTTTGCATAACTGGTAAACCATAAGAGATAGACAAACTTTTACTACACAAAAAATGTAGATCGCGTTAAAATACACGATTTATGTCATATACATTTTTTGTTGAGTGAACCATTTTCGAGATATTGCTTGTTATTCCCCTAATTTTTTCAATACTAATTTTCTCAAATGTGAATTCGTTATTCATTTTTTGTCTTGTATATGCAAAGAGTATTAATCTGTGGCAAAGGGAATGGTGCTGCATCTAGCAACCAGCTATTAAGAGATATGTATGTGCTTAAAGGCTACTGTATTTCTATATTGCCCTTGCAAATATATATTCCCCTTACATCTACAAGAAAATTAGCAATAAGACAGAGTCTGCAAATCTTTATCTCGATTAACATGAAGTAGATGGAGAATAAGCGTTTGTAAAAATAGTTTGTACAAGAGTAGAGAAAGTCATGTGAGTGTAACACATCAGATTTTTTACTTTCTCTACTACATATAGTAAGTGGGGGAAGTATTGTATTCCACCCAAAAATTCGATACCGAGATTTCACCGGAAATACATGTTTTGAGATCCCCTGAATTCAAAAAAAAGCATTTTTGGAAACATGTCCGTGTGTGTGTCTGTGTGTCTGTGAACAGCATAACTCAGAAACGAACAGTCGGATAAACACCAAACTTGGTATTTAGGTTCAGTATCTTCCAAGGATGCGACACGAAGGTTTTCGAGATATTCCCCCCACCCCAGATTAACGTTTACATGGAAGATTTAACGAAAATTTTAATTTTCTCAAAAATTGCTGTAACGATTTTGATTAAAATATCATAGGTTTAAGATGTTGTTATGACAAATAAAATGTATATCTTGAATTTTCTGGAAATGTCTCCAAAAGTATTCTTTATTGTGAACGACTTTTGCATAACTGGTAAACCATAAGAGATAGACAAAATTTTACTACACAAAAATGTAGATCGCGTTAAAATGCACAATTTATGTCATATACATTTTTTTTGTTGAGTGAACCATTTTCGAGATATTGCTTGTTATTCCCTTAAATTTTTCAATACTAATTTTCTCAAATGGGAATTCGTTATTCATTTTTTTGTTTTGGATATGCAAAGAGTATTAATCTGTGGGAAAGGGAATGGTGCTGCACCTAGCACCCAGTTATTAAAAGATATGTATGTGTTTAAAGGCTACTGTATTTCCAATTTGCCCTTGTAAATATATTATCCCCTTACATGTACAAGAAACTTAGCAATAAGATAGAGTCTGCAAATGTTTATCTCGATTAACATGAAGTAGATGGAGAATAAGCGTTTGTAAAATAGTTTGTTCAAGAGTAGAGAAAGTCATGTGAGTGTAACATATCAGATTTTTTTTCAAAGCGATCTTAAAAGCCAGATAGCTATACCCTTTTCCACCCGATATACGCTACTTACATATATCATATAAAGAGGAGAGTAAGAATAATCGCATTCGTGGTAATGCATACCAAATTTCTAGAAGAGCATAGAGTAGCAGGAGGAATCCGAAGTTTTAATGACATAGAGTCTACGGAGGTTCGTAGTGTAACAATATTTTTATTCTATAGTCGCTTGTTCTCTACAAGTCAGTTTTGTGCAATTATTTTTGTATTTATCAGGGATTAATACTTGATACCTATATAGAATTTTTGCACTTTAACACTTAAGACGTTGGGGTTACAAGATTTTTTTGTTGGTTTTAATGAGTGTTTTCTATAAACAAAAGCTGATTTCCAATTACCAGAGAAGATGGATGACAAAAACTGACATCTAGGTTTTCTAGACACGGACCCAACTGCTGCCTTATCTGCCGTACGCTATTATAAATAGTTTTCTTTAGACAGGCGTTGTTGAACATACGCCATTAAAGATAGTTTATTTTTAGACAAGAAAGCTTTTTATGAGCAAACAAAAATAGAATAGTACAAAATTCCAGAAAGAGGCCATTATTGAATTTTATTTCAATTTTTTATAAAAGCTTTGCAAAAAGGAAAGATGCATAAAGAGATTATTGATATGTTTTATTTCACCATAAACCTGCCAGTAGTCGCAAAACACTGCAATCTCTTAATTCGACTCAGGATTCGAGTCCGCGACTCGACACCATGGACACCATTCATATGGCATCACTAAGAGCAGGCATGCAATTACTGATGAAGAATTGATATGTTAATTTGAATAAGGTCCCATTTAAGGACCATGTGTCAAGATGCGACTTTTCTTAAGTCTCCCATTTGCATAAAGAACTCAAACGTTTCTTATGATATGCAAACTATTTTGGGGGAATGCAGCTGTACTTGGTGAAATCATTGACAGTATTTAAGAAAAGTGTAGCTGTAGTTGGTGATAACATTAACAGTTATCTAAGGAAAGTGTAGCTGTAGTTGGTGAAAACAGGGTTACCTAAGCGAACTGTAGATGTAGTTGGTGAAAGCATTCAGTTATTTAAGATAAGCGCAGCTGTAGTTGGTGAAAACATGAACAGTTATCTAAGCAAAGTGTAGCTGTATTTGGTGAAAGCATTGGCAGTTATTTAAGGAAAGTGTAGCTGTATTTGGCAACAACATTAACAGTTATATAAGGAAAATGTAGCTGTAGTTGGTGAAAGCATTGGCACTTATTTAAGGAAAGTGTAGCTGTAGTTGGTGACAACATTAACAGTTATCTAAGGAAAATGTAGCTGTAGTTGGGAAAGCATTGGCAGTTATTTAAGGAAAGTGTAGCTGTAGTTGGAGACCACATTAACAGTTATATAAGTAAAGTGTAGCTGTAGTTGGTGATAACATTAACAGTTATATAAGTAAAGTGTAGCTGTAGTTGGAGATAACATTAACAGTTATATAAGTAAAGTGTAGCTGTAGTTGGTGATAACATTAATAGTTACCTAATAATCTTCAGCTTTATTTGTTGCAAATATTAACGGCTATTTAAGGAAAGTGCAGCTGCAGATGGTGAAAGAATTAGGACTTACTTAAGGAAAATATAGCTTTAGTTCGTGAAAACATTAAGAGTTACTTAAGTGAATTGTAGCTCTAGTTGGTGAAAGCATTAAGGAAAATATATTTGTGTTTGGTGAGAGCATTGACAGTTATCTAAGGAACGTGTAGCTGTAGTTGGTGACAACATTAACAGTTATCTAAATAAATTGCAGCTGTAGTTGGTGAAAGCTTTAACAGTTATCTAAGTAAACTGTAGTTGTATTTGGTGAAAACATTAACAGTTATCTAAGGAAAATGTAGCTGTAATTAGTGAAAACATTCAGAGTTACTTAAGTAAGTTGTAGCTGTGGTTGGTGAAAATATTAACAGTTATGTAAGGAAAGTGTAGCTGTAGTTGGTGAAAACATTAGGAGTTATTTAAGTGAACTGTAAATGCATTTAATAAAAACATTAAGAGTTGCTCAAGTGAACTGTAACTGCATTTAATGAAGAAATTAAGAGTTACTTAAGGAAAGTGAAGCTGTAGTTAGTGAAGGCATTAACAGTTACCTAAGGAAGGTGTAGCTGTCGCTGGTGAAAGCATTAACAGTTACCTAAGGAAAGTGTAGCTGTCGCTGGTGAAAGCATTAACAGTTACCTAAGGAAAGTGTAGCTGTCGCTGGTGAAAGCATTAACAGTTACCTAAGGAAGGTGTAGCTGTCGCTGGTGAAAGCATTAACAGTTACCTAAGGAAAGTGAAGCTGTATTTGGTGAAAGCATTAAGAGTTACGGAAGTAAAATCATTTAGAGAGAAAATAACACCTGATTTTACATTTTGATTTTATATGCCACTATTCCCTCTTTATACGCCAGAGAAATATCTACAGCTTTTATCAAACATTTTCATGTTACATCTTGACTTGCCTGATACGATACAAATTTTCGCCATTGCTCGGAAAGCGTTTTACACTTGGGCCTATTGTGTTACCTGTATCGCTTTAAAGCCAATTCATTATACCTGCAGCCTTTACCAGGGAAAACAATCTCATAGCAGATGTGTTTTAAAATTCTTCTGGTTCTAAAAATATTCTCCCAAAAGCAATATATCTCCTGTGAGACAAGGTATCACAAGAGCATATAATGTGCTGAGCTGTTTCGGTTTCTTTCTTGCACAATCTGTAATCTAAGTTACCCTGAAGCATACCTATCGGGTGAGGTTTTTACTTTCTCTACTACGTATAGTAAGTAGGGGAAGTATTGTATTCCGCCCAAAAATTTGATACCGAGATTTCACCGGAAATACATGTTTTGAGACCCCCTGAATCCAAAAAAAGCATTTTTGGAAACGTCCGTGTGTGTCTGTGTGCCTGTGAACAGCATAACTCAAAAACGAACAGTCGGATAAACACCAAACTTGGTATTTAGGTTTCGTATCTTCCAGAGATGCGACACGAAGGTTTTCAAGAAAATCCCCCACCCCAGACTACCCTTTACATGGAACATTTTTCGAAAATTTTAATTTTCTCAAAAATGGCTCTAAGGATTTTGATGAAAATATCATATGATTAAGATAATGTCATGAGAAATGAAATGTATATCTCGAATTTTCTGGGAATGTCTCCAAAAGTATTCTTCATTGTGAACGACTTTTGCACAACTGGTAAACCATAAGAGATAGACAAAATTTTACTACACAAAAAATGTAAATCGCGTTAAAATACACAATTTATGTCATACACATTTTTGTTGTTGAGTGAACCGTTTTCGAGATATTGCTTCTTATTCCCTTAAATTTTCCAATACTTATACTTTTTCTCAAATTCGTTATTCATTTTTACTTTCTCTACTACGTATAGCAAGTAGGGGAAGTATTGTATTCCACCCAAAAATTCGATACCGAGATTTCACCGGAAATACATGTTTTGAGACCCCCTGAATCCAAGAAAAGCATTTTTGGAAACATGTCCGTGTGTGTGTGTCTGTGAACAGCATAACTCAGAAACGAATAGTCGGATAAACACCAAACTTGGTATTTAGGTTCAGTATCTTCCAGAGATGCGACGCGAAGGTTTTCAAGAAAATCCCCCACCCCTGACTACCCTTTACATGGAACATTTTTCGAAAACTTTAATTTTCTCTAAATGGCTCGAAGGATTTTGATTAAAATATTATATGTTTAAGACATTGTCATGACAAATAAAATGTATATCTCGAATTTTCTGGGAATGTGTCCAAAAGTATTCCTCATTGTGAACGACTTTTTCATAACTGGTAAACCATAAGAGATAGACAAACTTTTACTACACGAAAAATGTAGATCGCGTCAAAGTACAGAATTTATGTCATATACATTTCTTTTGTTGAGTGAACCGTTTGCGAGATATTGCTTGTTATTCCCTTAAATTTTCCAATACTTATACTTTTTCTCCAATTCGTTATTCATTTTTTTTTGTCCTGGACATGCAAAGAGAATGGAATGCGCCACATAGCAACCAGCGTTAAAATATTTGACTATCGCTTAAAACCTACCATATTCCCCTTGCATCTACAAGAAAATTATCAATGAGATTGACATCTCGATATCTCGATTAACATGAAGCATATGGAGAATAAGCGTTTGTAAAAATAGTTTGTACAAGAGTAGAGAAAGTCATGTGAGTGTAACACATCAGATTTTTTTCCACAGGAGTATGTCCTGTGACTAATGTAATAATTGTTCTCAACTGAAGTCTGTTGCGTTTAAGTAAGCTTTCAGCTCTTTACTTACATAGTTTTCTAATGAATACTTTACCATGTTTGTTTCCTGGAGGTTCAAGCCAAGTTTTATGATGTTCTATTTTGTACCAGTTCTTAATGGCCTCTCTTGCTAAGAAAATGCTCCTAGAGTCGCGTCGAGCCCAATAAATTGTGAAGCTGCTCCTTGTCTTGCAAGTTCATCAGCATTTTCACTATGCCACTATGACCCGGCACCCAGGTGAGTTGAACTTCATTCTGTTCTGTCAAGCTTGTGAGCACGTTTAGGCAGTTTAAATCCAGTTATGGCGTTACCTTATGACTACTTAGAGCCTTAATTGCAGCCTGGCTGTCTGAGAAGATAAGGATCTGTTTACCAGTGAAAGCTCTCCGTATGTTTTTATGTATGCATGGAGTAATATCATTAATTTCTGTTTCAAAAACAGCAGCGTATTTACCCAAGGGGAAAACAATTGTGACTTAGTCTTATGCCATTTACTCCGGATCGTGTATCTTAGCCATCCTTTGAGCCGTCTGTGTACCACATCAAAGTTTTCTCAGGAGTTTCCAGAGTTTTATTTGCCCAACATTCAGGATCTATAATGACCTTGTTTAAGGTTTAATTGGTATTATATAATCTAACGGCATTTCTAATTATTCATCTTCTATGTAATACCTAATTCTCAGAAAACCTGAGTCCGTTTCAGGAATATCAGTTGCTTAGCATGTTGCAGTCTATAGAGTGCCATTCCAGCCTCCTTCATTACAACTAAATGCAATGGAGTCAGGTTCAGGAATGTCTCTATGCCGTTACATCATGGCACATACTCTCGTATGCTGTGATTTATGCATAGCCATATTGTATGCCTTATTGTACAAAATATATCATAAATCTACGTCATATATTAACTGTAAAGAATTAGGGCAAAAGGAACCCACTTTTTTGCATCCTTCTGGACTCCAGTATGCTCCCTCTTTATATCCTAAAACCTTTAAATTAAAGGTTTTCTGAAAGGCCTATAAATAACTAATCAAATTTGTCGTAGCTAAATTAAAATCTAATTTCAAGCCCTATGGTTGCTTCTGTTGCGGCTCCTCTAAATTGGTCACTCCTCTCTTCCTCGGTCAACCACTGTCTCTCCTACAACTTGATTTATATTTTAATATTACAATGGAAAGCCTATTTTAAGGCATTCCTTTAAAATGGTCCATGCTTTTATCTGATATTAATATATTAATTATATTAATATTTTATTAAAATAATTTCTTCATTTCTATACTTTCCTTATCGTATTATTTGTTTTACTAGTCTTGGAAATCTCATTTCTTCTATTTTTCACATATTCAGCGAGTGCTCAGTTTTTGCTGGTACACAAATTAACTAATAATGCAACCAATACTACCAAACTACAACATGGATATGAATTTTTTCGACAATTTCAAGTAACTGAAATGCAATTCATGCTGTACAGGATATTGTTTATTGTACTTTATGAAGCAAAAATAAGGTTTTAAATATTTTGAACTTTACTCTGTGATATACTCACTTTCCAGAACTTTTAACGTCGATTGATTTCCATCCGCTGTTAATTAAGTCAAAACTGTTAACATTTGTCAAGAATTGAATAGATAAATGTGAATATATGCACTTCTACTATGTAAAATTGAGATCGGAATGACTTTGACGAGATTTTGTTTAGTAGGCATATGGAATTTAAAATAAAGATATCAGGTCTGTGTGCGTATATGCAGATATTTTGATTCCAGGGAATCAGGATTGTAGAATCAGGATATATTCGGGGTCTTGTTCTTCTGGTCTAATGCTTAAAACAGATGTTTAAGTGAATCTGTGCAGAGGTGTGCAAATACCAAAGGAAATTTTGTTACTTGATTTTCTTGTAATCTTGTTTTCTTACATTTTGCCACTTTAAGATGTTTCTCACGATGCAATTTGAAGTAGATGTAGCCCCACTGTTGGAGAGCCAAACTTGCAGTAGTTGCAGCCCCACGTACGGTACAAAGTTTCCGGTGGCCTTCGCCCCACGTTCACTTTTCCGTTGGCCTTCGCCCCCACGTTTAAAAACCTAACGTTCTATTTTAATGTTTATTTAAATATTATATATATGTATGCCTCGGCTGCGTCAGTAGTAATTTTCAGAACACGTATCTCTTAGCAAGGCTGGTACGGCTAAAGAACAAGGCTTACACACATTATAATTGTATTGTACTTATTTTTATTAATCCTTCACACGATTAAATAACACTTCAGTGATGTATCCTACTTTAGAGCTGTGACATTATTGTTAAATGCACTTTTTAACACGTAAACTTTATATTATTCTCACCGCAATAATTTTTCATGTCTCACATTGAACCTGTATCGTACCGCTCGGGTACGCAATCTTGTAGCGTCTGCCGCCTGAATTTGTACATTTCCTCTATTTCTAGTCTCTGATTGGCTAAGCCTACTCCAATAGAATACTTTTGTTTAACTTAGAGCTTTTCTAGGTTTTGATTGGCTATTTATAAACTGTTTTAAATATTACATTATTATTGTTCCAAGAATTATTAGTAGCCTTTATTAAACTTTCTAATTTATTGTTGTCTCAAGGTTACCTCAACGTTAGCAACTTTCGGCTCCTACTTTATAATTCTGTTTTCTACGGAAAGTAGCTTGCTTCTGTACTCACAGCTCCTATATTGTTAAATTACGTAAGACATTCACATAACATTATTATACATCTACATATTAATATAAACATAATACAATGACTGTTACATACACTTTATATATTATATTATACACATATTGCTTTAAGGCGGACTGTTATTATATTTTATATTATATAATTAGACTGATATCATTTAAGTGTTAAAAATACTGCCTCCAATTTTAATTCAGCTTCTTTCAAATTTTCTTTGATGGATGATTGGATACCTAAAGAGCCTTTAATTTATATCATAGTTTAGGAGTTAGAGCTTTAATAAGTCAATGAATTTTTAGAAACTTAAAAAGTGTTGCATGCTTTATTTATTTAAGTTCTATGATAAAATTGGAGGCTTTGACTTCAGAAACAACAAATGGTTTCATTTTTCACCGAAGTGTAGGACTTTACGTTGACTTTACTCATTTCTGTAATGGAACACACTCACGTTCACTCTCCTATGCATATTTCTATTTCTGTGGAGGGTAGGGAACGATTTCAAATACATAATATTTCCTCCCCCTGCTGGGACTCGAACCGGAACCTCTGGGTTGATAAGCCAGAACGCTGACCACTCTATCATAGAGGCAATGATAATCAAGTATTTGTAATTACAGAATTTCTTTTAATAAGTTTTCCCGACCGAGCGGGATGGCTCAGGCAGTAACGTCTGGGTCCGCATTCTGGAGTTGTGTTCAAACCCCCGGGACCGACCAATCTGACAGAAGATTTTTTCGCGGTTTCCCTCGATCGTTAGGCGATTGCTGGGTTGGATAACTTTTCATATCATGCCTTTCATCACCACAATTCATTTCCTTCCTCTTCACCAACATACCAGGCATCGGGCTGATCACCCATCCTGGATATGCTATGGTTCAGAGTCTGCTTTATCCTCGACAGACTACTGGCTCAAGACATTGGCTTGTAAGTCCTTGGGGTGTAAGTCCTACAAAGAGGGGGGTAATCCGTTAAAGAAGAGAGTTGTTCTAGAAATGCCAGCTTTCTAGATAGATTTCTTGTCCTTCAAAACTACCGTTCTAGAGATTTTCTTCACAATCTATTAGCTAATTAGCAGGACTGGAATGCTTATATTTAAAGGCCTACGTTTCGTTTCTTAGCAAGAATAAGGTACAGGGATTCTGAAGTGACTGTACATAATCTGGCGCCGAATATGCGCCATGTCCGAAAAGACAAGGAAACTAAATACTTTCAATAGTAACTCATTCCAGGACAAATAAAAAGACAGTAGATGTTTAAAATAACAAAAAAAGTGTTCCCTTTTAGGTGAAAAAGTAGACAAAAACTTGTTGGAATCCATACGTGAAGGTAACACAGTAGCGGTCTGCGGCTTCCTCAAGACACACGGTGGAGGTGGAGGAGAAGGAGGAGGAGTGGGGGACGAAGGTCTAATACTCAATTCCAAAAATACCTTACGCCCTCCCTTTCTTCTCTGAGAGCAAGAACTTATGAGAAACCACAGATTGGATTCCTCCCTACCGCCAAGAGGGAGCAAGTCTCATATTTCGCGCAAAAGGCAACAACTTCCCCGCCTTCAACTTTGGTAATTAACTTCTTTTCACCTGGGAAAGACGCCGGCCGCTATTGTGGTAGTTGCAGCCGAAACGTCACGCTGTGTAAACAAAAGAAGGCGCTTCCTCCGGCTGTGGGTCAGCCCAGGACCCTTCAAAATGAATGGAGCTCTGAGAAAAAGTATTACATTAGCGGCAATAAAAAAGGATGACCCTGGCGCAGGTCAAGGCTAACATGCATTCTTTGGCTTCTTGAGAATAATCGCTTATGCAATACGATACCGTTTAGAAACAGGTATATCTCCTTAGTGTTCCTGGTTTTCATTTTATTGACCCTTTTTGTCAGTAGGATTTATGAATTTAAAAAAAAAACCTGAGTTATGTGTCTTCTTTTAGACGTCAGTGATGAGAGTTTTAAACTTTAGATGAATATGCAACGCATGACTACGTAGGTAGTTTAAGTAAAAAGCTGGGTTCGCATGCTCTCATAACTGGACACAAGTTTGTATATAATGACTTTAGCGGTTACGTAGATAACAGAAATGTGCCTATGTGTACGATGCTCTTCTCTCAACTAACAGTCAAGGAAGCGAGATAATTCCAGGCGAACGTCTCGTTACTATCATCTTGGCCTAAATCCACTCATTATACACATAGAATTAAAGGCATCAAGTACTGTCTCTGTTCAATATAACAAGTTATTCCATAACAATATACGGAACGTCCAGAATTTATAATACAAAAATTCTCGGGCTGGTTGTGTTTGCTTCGACTATATGAGAAACAAAATTATGAGAATAAAAATATTTCTTCCTCTTGTCCCCTCCTCCTCCACATTTCATGAAATAGATCTTTAATATCAAGTCATCTCTTGGGTGGTCTACTCAAATATCTACTTCCAGTAGGTTGGTAGCTCATTATTTTCTTTGGCAATCTATTAACTGGCGCCCTATCAATGTGTTCTTTCCATTTTATTTTAGCATCATGTATCCTTTTAAGTTATTGTTTCATTTTTAATTGAATAGTTTTAGTACATTCTCCCACAATAACGTGTGCGACTCGCATCCGGGAGATCCCGGGTTCAAAACCCGGGGCCGAACAACTTGACCCAGATGTTTTCGCGGTTTTCCTGTCGCTAGGTGAATGCTGGGTTAGATAACTTAATCCGCGAATTTCCCTATCATCCCTTTCATCACTACATTGACTTTCCTTCTTTGTCACCGACATACCAGGCATCTAAAGGTTTGATTGCTCCTCAACAGGCTACTGACCCAAGGAGTTGATTTGTAAGTCCTTGAGGATGTAGGTAAGTCCTACAAAAAGGAAGGTAATCCGTTGAAGCAGAAATAGATACTCTTACACATCTCCCCATAGACTGAGTACGTGTTCTCTCTTTCTTTTATTACTTTCTTTACCACCTATATACTAGGTGGAGAAGGTATTGCATTCCACCCAAGAATTCGATACCAACATTTCACCGAAATGCATGTTTTGAGGCTCCTAAATATTTCAGCAAATGTCGGTGTGTGTGTCTGTCTGTCTGTTCTCTTGTGTAAGTACCTGTGAACGGCATAATCAAAAACAAAAAGTCAGATTTAAGTTCAATATTTTCTAAGGATGCGACATGACCATTTTCAAGAAAATCCCCCACCCGAAACAACCCTTTATATGGAAAATTTTTATTTTCTAAAACATAGCTCAAAGATTTTGATTAAAATACTATATATTAAAGATATTTACATACTAAATAAAATGTATATTTTTAATTTTCTCGGAATAAACTATGAAGACCTCTTCATACGGAAGAAATTTTGTATAATCTTGCATACCTGGTAAACGTTAAGCGACGGACGAAAACGTACTACACACGAAATGTAGATCTCTAAAAAACACAATTAGCTTCAAATAACTTTTTATGGCATCAGCCATTTTCAAGATATCCGTTATTAATGGTTCGAATTGTTCATTCCTTGGTGATTCTCTTAAATCCTGTCAACATTCAGTTGTTTCTCGCGATGGCTTGGAAACGCTACGGAATTTTAAAGCCAAATATTAGCATTCTTTTCTTAAACATTTGACTATCGCATTTCTCTTTGTATCTATAACGAAATTTGAAATGTAGCTATTTCTACAAAGGATTATTTTGATTAAAATGTAGTAGATAGAAACATAATATTTAGTAAGAATATTTTCTTTCTGTTATGGTTTACCAGTTACACAAAATTATATGAAATTCCTTTCGAATGAAGAGAGTTTCACAGGCTATTACCAGAAAACTCAAGATATAAATTTTATTTGCCATGTGAGTATATTAAAACGTGGTATTTTAAACAAAATAGAGTAATTTTTAGGAAACTCCATGTAAAGGGTAATTTGGGGTGCCGGGATATCCTTGAAAATCCTTGTGTCACATGTTTAGATACTGAACCCAAATACCAAATATGGTTCTTATCCGATATTTAGTTTTGAGTCATGTTGGTCACACACATACATATACACGCACACATACAGACCTTTTTTTTTTTTTTCTAAAACTGCTATTTTATTCAGTTTTGGGTGGAATACACAGCTTCCTCTACCTGCGCATAGTGCATACAGTAACATAGTAAAATAATAATTTGGAATTTATTTTCTTGGTTTAAAATTAAAATGTTGAACATGCTGTGATCGCAGAACCTCAAATGTGAATTTGTTGACCATCCGGCTAATATTAATGTATAAACACGTACGCATTAGAAACAAAAATAATCATAAATTTAAAGTAAGCAATCTTGTCATATAAGGTATTAACACTCACAAAATTAAGGATAGAAATCAATACCATTTTTATCTTTTTAAGTTCCATTAGTTTATTTTATTTAACAAATTATAGTTTTAATTATCTTTACTAAAGATTTAGAAATGAAATTGTACACTTAGGTCACAAGTTCTTTATAGAAAATGTTCCACGGTGTTTAATGCAGTTTTATCATGTGTGCAATCCCTGAATATACACACCAAACAACAAGAGCAGTTTTCCTTCAACGGGTAATTCTTTGGGAGAAACCGAGGAAAAACATTATCCTTTACGAACTTCCGTATGGCAATTAAAATTTAATCATTAATATATACCTATTCAACCGTAAAACGTTCAACAATTAGACGATGGTTTCTGCTTTGTCTAATCTCTCACTAACGATATTTCTGTTGTTAGATGTGCAATAGGTAGGTAGGTTTGCCAAGACAACAACAAAATTTACAGGAACATCAAAACAATAAATTAGAATGACATATACCTACTACATAAAACATTAAAAATTCTGCTGTCATAAAATTCATTGAGACTGTTAATCGGATTTTCATCTTTCCTTAAAAAGTAAGAACGAAAGCTCTTTTACATTATTTGGTAAAATATTGAGCAAGTTCAAGAAACACAACCTAAAAAGTATTTTTAATCTTGGAATATTTATTTTTGTACAATAAATGTCGGAGACGTTTCGAATAGAGTAGCTATGAACACTTGTACGTAACGAATAATTTGCTAATGATTCTCTTCACACAAAGTAAACAGTCCAAACTAAACATTGATGTCGAAGTTAAAATATTCAATTTTACAAAAAATTGGAAAGGTAGAATCTGACGACCAAAATATTTAATGCCATAGCTGGGATTTGAACCACGGATCTCCCGGTCTCTGTCCGGTTGCTCTAACCACTGAGCTACCATGAAAACATGCCAGTGCGACATTACATTCCCAACTGCTTCGCATTTTTCCCGGTAAAGCACAAGGAGATCTCAAATTATATTGAGATGATATACCCCAATGGGACCTACAATATTGTAGGTACTTTAAGACCCGGGCTTCATAGTTTCAACCACTATTAGGTTAATTAATGGAATTAATTGTTCTTCCACACAAGCGTGTGTTGGACAGGGTTGGAAAGGTAGGATCAGACCTAATAGTGGTTGAAACTATGAGCCCGGGACTTAAAGTACTTACAACATGGTAAGGAATAAATAGTAAAGACATGTTCAAGGAATGGGTATGGTAGGAATAAACGTGGAAGAGCACGGAAGATATGGAATAAAGCACAGCCTGCGGAAGAGCGACAAGGACAATGGGAGGATAAGAAACTGTGGAAAACAGGAATAGAAGGCAACTGCTAGAAGGTGGAGAGCCTATAAAAGTAATATCTGGAGAATCCACAAACATTGGAACTAAATTGTAACGATCTGCTAGACGAAATGCGAAAGTGGTTTTGTGTTAACATGCTGCATGTTAATGTTAATAAAACAGGTTTTATGAATGTTCATGCAGTGCAAAACAAAAAGTTATGGATGTAAATCTGAAAATAAATTATGCACACATAAACAGATGGTCTGATGTGAGATTTAAGACATGTTTGATGATGTATGAGCTGGAATCAACATTGTGTTTACATAATCTCAATTCTGAATGTGGCTGACTTTTAACTAAGAATATTGAGTGTCATGTTAAGCCTGTTGTCTTTTTATTATGTTCACTTCGAATGTGGCTAGTTATGGCATTTGTTTTTGGGGTGGTTCTTCGCTTATATAGGGTGGAGCATTTAAGTTGAGAGTGTACAATATCTCCAAAACTAAGTGTTTTAGAAAGAAATAGCTTTGATAAAAGTTGCCTTATGTTATGGGGGAAATTAAATGACATTAGTCGTCTTTTGTTTGGAGGATGTTATGATGGTAATTTTAGGGTCAATTTAATTTTTTTTAAAATTGGAACCTAAATTAGGGTCAATATCACAACGTTCTCCAAATAAAACACGACTAATGGCAGTTTCTTTCCCTCATAACGCAAAGCAACTTTTATTTAAGGCATTTCTTTCTACAACGCTGGGTTTTGGAGATATTGTACAGTCTCAACTTAATGGTCCACTCTGTATAAAAATACTCGTGATTCAAAAGAACATTTTACGTTGCATCTACAGAACAGCACCTGGAAATTCTTATGAGTGTATAATTATAAAACCTTGACAGTGCATGGTGTATTTTTTTTAAATCTATGAATGTATTTTGAGCAATATTACCGAACTCGTCCCATTGGGACAGTGAACATTACAATACAAGAAGCTGTAACATGCGTGCAATTCCAAAACACAATTTGTCTAAGTACGGTGAATCACTTATGGGTAAAGCTTTACAATGGTATGTCTGAAGATTTTAAACATATGAGAGAGGAGGTCAAATCTGTGTGTAAAAGAATACTTACTAAAACTTTTTCCTCGTTACAAAAATGTTAAATACAATGCGTTATACAATGTTTCTTAACCATGTATAATTATTACATAGCTTGTATTGACTAATCATATAGTTAGGGTTTTGAGGACGAATGAAGATCCTTCCCTGCCTACATTTCTTCTAATAAAATCCTTTACTCTTCCTCTTTCCTCACTAATTAATGTTAAAATGGGGTTTCCGCATGCCGTATAGAAATACGTAGGTGAAAAGGAGTGGAATACTTCCCCTGTAACATGAAGAAGTGGTGGAAGTCGCAGATGCCGAATTTTCAATTACGCGTAGCACGATGTTGCAACTTTGTATTGTAGATCATTATCTTAGGTTATAATTTATTTGCCATTATGTTTTATTACATTTTTATGTTAATATTTTTATCTTTATTAAGATTTATATTTGGTCACCTCCAAGATGGTAGGAGAATTTATATTTCTCCGATTACTAAACGACCTTACTAAGCGGCATGGCTCAGGAAGTTACTCTGTAGCCCGCATTCGGAAGGTCCCGGGGTCGTTTCCCGGCGACCGCCTACTCTGGCCCATGGATTTTTCGCGATTTCCCCGAGTCGCCAGGCGAATGGAGGGGTGGGTTCAACTTCTACCACGACACTCCTTCGCATATTTCCTGTACTTATCATCTTCCTTGTCATCTGTTTCAGGTGGTAAGACCAGGCGACGGTGTTCTGCAGGTTGCGGCTGGGCGGTGGCTTGCATTCTGTAAACGTTTCTTCCTTCGTCGCTGCGGTACAGTTCAGTTAAGTCTTTCCTCAGAATGGGACTCTGCTTCGGGGGACCCTGTAGGTTGGTGGCTTGTGGGCAGGGACCATGCGACGTCGGATGCATTCTATCTGGAAGAGTTGGGGACCCCGTCCATGCCTGCGCCCGTCGGAATCCGTATCTGGTCGCCCTTTGGATCTCTCCTCTCATCCTTCCCTCCCAGGGATCACGTTGGAAGCAAAATGGGCCGACTGGCCTACATGCGGTGCTCTAAGCCGGTTCCGGGAACGCCTCCGTGATACGTATCTTTGCCATTGTTATGGGCTGTTAAAAGGTGGTATTGTAAGCTCTTATGACTTGTATATAAATATATTAATAAACTGATTTCCCTGGTGATAACAGCTTTGGGAATTGCACTTGTCATTCGTGCAGTCTAAAAACGTAACATAAGCATGTGAGTGCACCCATATATTCTTTGAAGAATAGGAATAGAGGCGTTATGCAGCACTATCAATAAGTTCTGCTGGACTAATTCTAGATGAGAATTAAACAGTTGTTGTTGCTGCTGCTGTTTTAGCTCCAAAGGCGGAGAAAGTATGCTGTCAAGTTATGTAGGTGATATGTACTACCGGCATATGATACAAGAATTTAAACGTTAAATAAACAATGAATGCATCATTAATTAATACAAGTGAAAGTGGATGAACATAACACTGTGTAGCTATTATGGGTGCCGGGACATATGGGAATTCGTAGCAACGAAAGGGCAAATGATTTTATTAAAAAGGGACAGATGCTCCATAATGGGACCAACATCCATTTTCCGATTATCCTACTGATATATTCGGGAGTTATCGGTGGGTGGACTGCTGGAGAACATAAGGAGTACTAGGAGTCATGTAGTATCAAAATAGTAATCTCTGATTTAAGCAAAGGCAGGACTCATGAACTGCTTTCTACGAACGTAAAGTTCATGGAATGATAACAGGACACGGCTATCTTAAGGGGTAAGATTGCAAGATGGTTAAGATTTTGATTCAACTTATATGAGATGCTAAAAGGCAAATGAAACGGAAAGTCATCTGTTGTGTGAAGTGAGCCACTTGCAGGCCAAAGTGTTAAACGCTTTAACCAAAGATTTCTGTATTTCCAAACCTCCCAAGTTATCGTCTCTATCGTTGTATATAATACATCAACTGAGGATAACTCAGAATTAGAAAGCATGCTGTTTACTTTCTATTACAGTATGCAGTATTATAAGGTTTACTAGGCTTAGCGTTTTATCTTCTTGGATGTGTTTTTTAAACTCTTGTAACCTTACCTTCGAATGCGATTTTTGTTTCTTCTTCATCATATCCTTTTTACCCTGAATGCTGGGGAGAGATGAACCAGACGATCTACATTTATGTTCGCAACATTGCAGGCCGTTTGTGTTATTTTAGCCTATCTATAGTTACGACAATGTGTAAAATATATAATATGCGCGTATTGAACATTGGTATACAAGAAATCATATAAATAATGTTCAACGAGGATTAAAATTCATAAAATGCATTAAGTATTTATACTACAAGGATAATCCTTTTAAATCAGGTATTTTACTTTTTTATAGAACAGATTTATTATCCTTAATTATACTATTGAAACTAAACAGTGAACAAAGTAGGGTTAGGTTGAATTTCGATGCGAAGTATAATACCTAAGCATATAAAGCTACTAGTTTATCTTTTAAATTTGAGTTATATTTAACTGTCTGAAATATTCCCGGAAATAGCACAAAAAAATACAGCTAACCGAGTTTACCTAGTCTTACCAGACGCGCTTACCTGTGCGCTCTAGTGAAAACTTTATAACCGCTCCAGTTTACTTTTTGGTTTCCCTTCTGGAATTGTATATATTTATTGCACTATGCTAAAAATATTCAACTAATCACATTAGAACAGCGAAGACACCATCGAGGAGCACTTCAGTTATACGAACCACATCTTGAGAATCATAGTACATATATAAGTAGTATCGATGGAATAGTTTCTTGTTTGTAGAGGCAATATATTGAAGTCCTGCCTTCGAGAAACACACTGTTTTAACTTTTTGTAATTTTATGTTTGGTTTCTTTAACAAGTGTGTTACTGTGGAGCACTGATTGGCACCACCTCGTCCATCTTCCTGCGTGCAAAAACAGCTCACGAATGTCTGGAATATGAGTTGAATCTTTATGTTACGATTATGAAGAAAATATATCCATATATTTCACATGTGGCTAAAATAAGCACAACTCTGAAGTATTAAGATGCAAAGTTTCCTAACAGTTCTACATTTTCTTGGGATTATATGCCGAAATAGCCACTAAATTTCAAAACTAAGACGCAAATACCCATTATTTCTGTGTATTTTGCGATATTTTTATGTATATTAAATTTGTATATTGTCGTATGCCTCTCTTTAAATTATTTTACAAATACAGATGGGAGCTACTCGCTTGCAAAAGGCACCGGTAAATCAAACAGGAACTTCAAATGCGAGGCAACGACGAGGGACGCAGCTAAAGTTAAATTCCAAAATAATTGCTATACCAACATAATACCTGGCTTAAGGGAGAAGAAGGATTCTATTCTACCATAATTGAAACTTTCACACGTGGATGGAACACAGTTTTAATGGATGAAGTTAGATACTTACATACCTTTGCCCATTGCCTGCCGACGAGGACATCGTGCTTTAGCAGTTTCCCGTCTGTCTCACACGAAGCTTACTTGCTGACTGTTACAAAACCCCACGCCAAACTCGGGCGTCAGTAACGCTATCCCCTCCCTTGACACTGTTTCCCCTGACTCACCCCTACTCACAGACAAACTGCCGTCTCTAACCTTCGGTGCCCAGAGAGCGTCTTGTCATATTATCTGTGCACATGCCACAATATTTAATGATTTTCAGCTTATAATAACAGTTTTGCCACTATGTATTTTTATTTTCCCTAATTCATTTAAGATATTTTTCTTTAAATACCGCGAAATACCTGTTTTGCCTGTTAAATTGATTATAGGTGAGAAACCGTCAAGTTTGAACGCAAGAATTGCCAGTCCTTGGTAGATGGGTTTCTCTTAGGGCCTGGAAACAATATATATTATCGTAAATTACAGTGAATTTAATAACGCCAAAATTCACCCACAAAAAAAAAGAAAGAAAAAACTCAGAAAGAAAAAAAAAACAGAAAAAAAAAGAAACATCAGATCAACACTTTTGCACTTTCACGCATAGTAATTCGCAATTAATCGCTAAATGGAATTTGAGAACGTGTTGACAAATGGGTATCTATCCCTCTGACATCTAGAAGGCAGCAAGAGTGACTGCATTCATTTTATCATGGTCCACAAGGTCCCTGTACAGCTCTAAGGATTCACAATATATGTAAAATTTTGTTCATCCTTTATTTAAAACGCAAAAATCCGGCCATTTTCTGAAGAATCGCTGTAAATATTTTTATTATAGCACTAAGTATCTAAGGCACTTGAATGAAAAATGTACATACTTAAGTTTCTGCCAATAACCTGTGAAGTGCTCTTCATTTTGCTCTACACACTGTGGGGTTTTCCGTTCCATAATCCCTGCGTTACTTACTCACGATTGTTAGTTAATATATGTAATGAGTACTAACCTTGTTATAATGTTGTTGAAATGTCTAAGCGAAGACATTCTTGACATCATCGGATCAAATTACTATTCACACGCATAAGCTCTTCTTGCGCATGATCATTATTTCTGCTTTTTATATTCTTCTTAAGTTCGTCTATGATGTGGGGATTGTTCCTATAAACTTAATTTTTTTAGTGTTTAGTGATCCCATTGTTCTAAATTTATTGACCAAAGATCTCACTGTGGTCTACCAGGAACTGGATAATCAGGAAATTGCTGTTGAAGTTGTCTACACACCCGTCTACATCATTCAGTTTTAGTATGTATCACTCATAAAAATGCGCTGAAAAGTGTGAACTTAGCAGGCATTTCCGTGGACTAATGAGAGAAAAACACTCTTAAGGAAATCACACACAAAACACGTATTGTCGAAACACTTCAAAACACGAAGACAAAGCAACGACTGAGACAGATTACAGCTGATAAACGTACCCTTGACACGTACTGCGCCGCTTCTGCGCAGTGGAATAATACCGAGGTCACTGCCATCTCGGCCGATACGCATATAAGGCGGTTATGGCCTTGATATAACACGAAGGCACTATATAATATATTTGGGAATCTGCAAAGTTGTAATGAATAGAGAAAGTAGTATTAGTATGGCGCATATTATTAAAAAAAGATCTATCCATCGTTTGAGCGTTTTAATTGCATAATTTGTTCCTGTGTTAAGAAACATCATTTTAAAATTTTACATTTCACATTTTAAATTTATATAACAAATAAAATTAATATACACTAATTAATCAATATCTCAAAAATACAACTATATATTGAAAGGAAACTTTGTATACGTACTTCTTATACGCTAGTAATTTCAGTGCAAAAACTTAAATATCTAGCTTTAATACCAAGGAAAATAAATGTTTGCAATGACAAGCTTTTAGCAGTTTTCCTTTAAGATATATCTTAACACAGAGACTTTAATTTCAAATTGAATGCAGTATGTATATTGATGCAATAAATTTCGTAGTAAGAAAAGTTCTAAGTATTCACATTGAAATATAGCTGCGTATATTCTTCGTTGTCTGTTTCTACAGGCGTATAACATGTTTTCAGCTTTATTAATGATATTTCTTTCTTGTTATGTAAGTTTGAGACACTAATTGCGTTTGAAAACCTGTTTGTGTACACAGACACATTTTCTTTTCATAATTTGAACAACAATTCACAATTATTTATCAGGTTTATGCTGTTAGAAGTAGGAATAATTACTTTGATTTTAATATGTTTTCTTCTGAAGCTATGCAAGACCAGAACTTAACTGAAGACCAAGTTAAGATAAAAGACTAAAAATTCCTCAGAAGCATTCCTTAGAAAATGACACATTAAGCATGCCTAAGAAACAGGCGATTTGAACTTAATTTAATACACTTAGTAAATAAAAGCACCAGATTAAAATTATAAAACAGAGAGATGTTTTAACAACTATGTAGTTTGCTGTAAAGGAAGGTTTATAGTTTTATTATTAGGAAGATATAAATATGTTCATCTTGTTTTACGGTTTGGACATTTGTCCGTTCTGGTCGCATATCCATCTTTGCTAGATCGTTCAGTCGAGCTTCGCCCCTTTTGTCTATACAATAAGACTTTTTACCTATTCTTTATTCTGGCATTTGTTTTAGATGTCTAATAAATTTACTTTATAGCCTATTTGCTTTAAAAAGGTAGTAATTTCAATTGTTCTCTAATTGCCTCATTTTTTATGTTTTCCACCTTGCAGCACTTCAAATGCTTATATCTATTTTTAACATCCTTCTTGATGTTCCATCCCTCACTTCCGTTTTTTATTGCTGTGACAACTGAGTAGATATTGGTGGTTATTCTTGTATTATTTTACTTTTTAAATTTCATTTAATTGTTACACGAGCTAAATGGAATTGTATCTTTTTGTTTGTTTACATGCAGGCCATTATTGTAAATCACATCACAACGGAGATATTGAAAGCGTGATACTGTTTCAGGATGCCTCTTCTAATTTGATATCTTCCTTGAAAATCGTTAATTTTGTTATACTCCTGGAAATATTAATATTATATTCCTTAAATGTATTATTAAACTGATAGATTTCTTTTTGTCACCCATTCTCTTTGCCAAAATTAAGCTACATATATCATCTCCATTTAGAGCCTTAATATTCTGCTTTTTCCTAATTTAATTTCCTCATGAATCATCTTTTTGCATTCTTTTACAATTTAGTCTATATATAAGAATTTATTATTTTGATATTTATGACCTAACCTTTTTTATTTACTGTATGTTTTAAGCAACAATATTCATTCCTTCTTCACACCCAAATATATCCCAATAGATAATATTTCTTGAGATGCTGAACTTTTCCTCTATCTTTGGGTTGAATTTTATGATCAATGATACATAATTGTTGTTTGTTTGTCCATACGGTTTAAATGTCTGAGGTAATGTATGAGAATTGCATTCCGGAGGTCGCGGTTTCCATTTCGGTCGACCGCCCACTCTGGCCTGTGTTTTTCGTGGTTTTCCCTGATCGGCGAATCTGCAGTGGTTTTTCATCTACCACGTTTTACTTTCCTTCATTTACCTTTCATTCTGTTTTTTTACTCATCCTTCAGATATGCTTCTAGGTTTCGTGGTGTGTGGCAGAACCGTACACATGGCGCGAATGCTTGCTTCAAGCAAGGACTATTCCCCGTGGACACTGGAAGGCTGCTTGGTTGGACGGGTCGTTCATTACCCTCTCTGGGTAATACTATATAAGAAAGTATAGACTGAAAATTAAAACCTATCTACCAGATTTTCACTCTATACCTTCCCTATATACCTTCTCTTGGCAGCTCCAGTAATGGGACGGGTCTTCGAACCAGGAAATAACAGGGACATCCCCATTTCTCTGTTGGCCTGTCTGCCTGCGGCGTGTAGCTTTATGTGGTTCCTTCACTTCATCCCTTTCTCCTGGGACGGTAGCCGCAATAGATCTTCCGTAGATGAGATGTTCCCCTCCGTTCTATATCCTATAGGTACACACAATATTTATATATTCCGCTCTAAATTGTTTTCCTTTGCTGTTTCTTCCAGTGCATCTCTTACTAAGCATAGTAACTTTTGTGACCAAAATATTTGTACTGTATAATGTGCAAGCATTTTTAATGCATTTCTGTTTCATAGTTGAGCGCTGTAGTTAGCTTTATAACAGTTTAGAATGGTGAGCTATGAAATTATACGTTTCTCACAGCCGCTGGGAAACGTATATTTTAAGTTGTAGTAATTACAGATTGCTAAATCAATGCCAATATTCCCAGATCCAATGGCACGTTAGATTGCACCCATATCGCCTCAGGTCCTCTTGTTTTCTGTTTTATGACACAACTTCTGAAGTTCAGCAAATAAAAAAGAAAGAAAGAAAACAGTTTTTTCTACTGCCAGAGGTCTCTTTCGTATTGTCTTGTGCAATATATTTCATCTGCTGGCATGAACATTCATGATCAATGCCCAAGAATATTCAGTCCTTTTTTCATTGTATGGCAAGTTTTAGGTGCCAACTATATCTCAGGGAAAAGGTTTTGTTAACAAACGCTTCCTTCTTGAATATGGCTTTAAAATTTTAAAACACGTTGTGCAAGTCAATGTTGCCTATATCTAAACCGGCTCAATGAAATCAGTCATAATAATAATAATAATAATAATAATAATAATAATAATAATAATAATAATAATAATAATAATAATAATACAGAATGAAGTAGCATTGTGTTAACAATATCAGGGCAGTTTCTGTTTCTCCAGCACAGCTAGAATGCGAGTTTAACGTTGCTTTTGATTGGTGTTGTATTCCGGGCATAAATTGTTCTGAACTGAAGGTATTATGTTTCTCAGAAGCTAAACTCAGTCTTCTGTGTTTTGCTTATTCTAGAAACAGCAGCAGAATGCTTCGTGCTTCACCAATTAAATTAAAACCATTACCCTTTGTAACTCTACGGGCGTTGCCCGTTTCACTTTTTTTAAAGAGAGGAACAAAAATAATAGGGTATACAGTTACTAACCTTGATGACAAAGTTGGGGTAACGGCCGTTTTCCTGCATCTTGGTAGAGATGTAAAATAATTTACCGTCCATCAAAAGCAAAGTGTTTACGTTTTTGCTGTGGAAGCATATTAAACTCAGAATAATGTCTATTTACAGTTTTATTTATTGAATAGAGAAGATAGAGTAGCAGTGGAAACAGAAGATAATTTACAAAGAGCAGTATATAGATTAAGCCAAAACGCAACACACTACAATTAAGTATATCTACAAATAAGACAAGATTCTTTTACAGAGAAGAATCCAGTCCGATCGAAAATAATAATAACAAATGAGAAAATTTTAGTACAAATATTCCACTTCAATTATCTAGGTTGTGATGTTAGTTTTAGGTATGACAAAGACATAGAGAAGAAGATTAGTAGATTTCAAGCTATATGTGGACAATTGGAAGGACTTGGGGAGAAAAAACAGGAAAGGAAACACAAATTAAGTCCTATAAAGTTATGGCTGTGCTTAATGTTGTATACGGTTCCGAATCATGGACAATAACAAAAAGAGAAAGACCACGTATACAGGCAGCAGAGATGAAGTTCTTGAGATATGTAAGGGGAAATAGTAGTATAGATAAAATAAGGAACGAAACAATAAGATCAGACTTTAAAATATTTTCAGCTAACGATAAGATAGAAGAAAATAGTATGAAATGGAAGGAACGTGTTGATAGAATAGGAGATTATAACACTTAAATATTGAAAGGGGAAGAAAAAGAAGAAGGATACACCAGTTAACTATAATAATTTCAAGACAATTTCACAAATAAATAGAGCTAAATTATATAAATAATAGATATTATTTGTCAAATGTAGTGACAAAATATATCCTTACTTGAAATAGCAGCTCTTTTGTTTAAAATTTCAATGAGAATATACGACGTTTAAAACAAATAAATGCCGTATGATAAACATTTAATTGCAACTGCAAGTAATGAGAATATATTTAACCTCATCAGTAAGTTAAGCTAAAATATTACACTAAAGAAATAGAATACACATTTTTGCAAAAACTACATGCCTAATTATATCAGTTCATCCTGGCCTGTGTCAAGCAGCTTAAAGTAAATGCAAATAAATTGTTCAATCTGGTTAGAGTTAAAGAAAAAATATCAATGATTTCATAAAAATGTAGTGAGGAAACGTATTGAATTTTTATAATTTTATATAACTAGGAATTTATAAGAGGGAAGAAATTTATATTATGGGTAACCCTTATTGAAATTTGCTATTTTCTGAAACATTTCAAACCATTCAACTGAAATCTTTATCATAGATTGCTTCAACATAGTTATAATATACAATTAATTTTCATTATCCTATGTATAATTAACGTTCCAAGAAAATAATTTTCAAAAAATGAAAATGCAGCCCGATCTGAAATGACCCACAATGACAATTTGACAAACTTTTAAATTCTGAATTTTATTCTTGGAATATACTTCTTGACAATCAGATATTAAATTTTCTGTAACATCAAAACCTTTTCATGAAAATAGACAAAAGCGGATAACATTTTTAGTTTCCTAAAATGTGTTATATGTTAAATCATTAAAATCCTAAATCCAAAATAATACTTGTTATTAAGAAAAGACTCTTTAGATCTCCTCTTCCATCTCAAAGAATAAATGCAGAATGAAATTTTAAAAATGCCATAATCAGGAACATTTTAAGATGCAAAAATCTAAGAGGGTAAGATTACGAAAAAACCAAGAGTTAAAATTTAAGCATCTATTTGCACGCAACTGTGCACGTTCAATTTAACTTGAATTCGAATATTTAATTGGCCAAAAACCTTAAACCATAACTGGATCATCATTCTACAACATTTTATGAAACTTTTAAAATTCATAATTTTGTCAAAAATTTAGTTTCGAGAACCCTTAAATATCTGTTTTGTAACGTTAGCCTTTTACAAGATATTTCCTGAAATTGATCTGAAATGTTCAATATTTAAACTAGTACACTTCTGATATGATAAGTACGTTCTACTGTTTCTCTTAGGTCATTCAAAGAGTATGCGCAATATGAAAGCCAGCATATAACGATCTGCTTTTTAAACATTTGAGTGTCGTTCTGGCCTCCTCTATGCTCCTGTGTATTTACAACAAAGTGTATGTTGAAACAATTTGGGCAAACATTCTTCATATTTTAAGAGGAAGTAAACTAGAAAAGATAATGTGTCACGAAGAATTTTAATATTTATGAAAAGAAATTATTGAGTAGAAAAACCTCGTTATTGATGTCATTGTTTAAGATATCTAGGTTTTTGCATAACATTTTTGTAAGAGTTTTCACGAAATTAACCAGCTTAAACCTTGTTTTACACGGATAGAATTTCCTTATTTTTAATTTTCTCAAAATGGCTATTGCAACTTTGTCATTATGTGAGATATTCGCAAGCCGGACGAAATATTTATCTTGAATTTTCGACGAATCGGTTTTTAAGCTCTGTTCATTTTCACAGAACTTAAAGAATGTTATAGCTGGAATGCTATGAGATCTGACAGAAATTTACAACAGAAAAATTCAGAACTCGCTATTTGTGTTAAATAAAATTTTATAGCTTTCGCCGTTACAATAAATTTGAAATTACAAGTATTTTAAGCAAGAAATATTTTAAATGGCATTTACTTGCTTGTTTATTTGTTTCGGTAGGATGCAAAGCGTAAACTACAGAGCGGTAATTTGAATAATTTAATCTTTTTCTCCAAAACAACTTTTATTCTTTTATATAATGGATAGGGGGAAACTTACATTCTTAATGAAATGTTAATCCAGATTATTAAAACAGCATGTTCAAATATGAAAGTGTTATGCCATTATCCAATTTGCTCCATGAATTTAACAAGATTAGTATTTTGCGGGGCAAGTAACCGTTAACTGCCATCCAATTGATGGAGTGCGTTTCCACGATTACAAGTAAGAAACAAAACTGAAATTTAGAGACTGAAGATCCGGGATGTCTAAGGCTATCATAAAGAAGCCTTAAGTGAGTTGAAAACCTTTCGGTCAAGCGATTGTAGCGCATGGGTTGCGTGAGGAGGTAGGTAGAACATTTCAATTTCGTGTTGTTGGCAAAACTCTAGAACTGGCAGAGCAAAATCAGAAGTGTGGCCATCTACAATCAATAATACGCTTCCTGGAGCATGGTGTTTCTGAAAATGTTCAAGAAATCTATTAAAAGAAGTCTTCATTAATATAACTGTTATCACTTATTCAACCAACAGCTCCAGTTGGAAGACTAGGTCGTTCAGGTCGTTGTCGAACTCCTTTAAATATTACTTGTGGTGGAATGAAGCTACTAGATGCATCGCAGCATGCCACTACTGTGACATTTTCTCCTCGTTCAACGCTTATTAGGCTAATTACTTCCCGTTTTCCCTTTTCTGCAATAATTTTGGCGGTCTATTTTTCAAGGGGAAGCTACTTTCATCCTGTTGTATATGTATGTTAGTTGAAACTGAGTTTTATTTATGGACGCTTTTTAACTACTGTGGGCCTTAGCGTCCCATTCTGTACTGGGCGTGAAAGACCGGAAATTTTGCTCAGAGGTCTCTTTATCAGGCTTGAGGTTCTTTTACGTGCAGTAAACCTGCGACATGGGATCCCCGAGTTCACTTCCCTTCTGAGGGAAGCCATGCCTAAGGATTTTTACGCCCGAAAAAATCCATTGCCCTCCACTGGGTTTGAACCCGAAACCTGCGATCTCCAGAACTAGAGGCTAGCATGGTACCCTAGATTTTCTCAAACTCAAGTTTTTTCTTACAAAAGGCTAAGTACCAATCATTACCAGCTATTTTGTTTTCAGAACGAAGAGGGTGTTTCGACGCCACATTTGGTTGCGTAGTAATATGCTGCAATACACAATTCTTTTGGAGTTACTCTAAAACCTCTAGCTTTGAGATATTTGGCTCTTTGAGCTAGAGTTCCATGTCGCTAGTAAACACAGGGGGCGCCCACGGAACTGCTAAGGGCTACATTTTGACCATATAGTTCCCTTTGTTTTGATTGCACTGTTCTACATAAAGCTGTTTATGGTACCTGAAATAGCCGTGCAGCTCCTAAAACGGACGCTACATTATCATTCATCGTTTTAAGGGCTGGTTCCATTCTCTATTTACTGCAGTGCAGTCGAGTGTGCTTTTTGTTATAATGTATCACCATCCAAAATAAAGAAAATTGTCTTGAAATCTTGCAATATTAATCTGCTGACTACTGTGTGCTAATTACCCCGCGCGTAAAAAAAAAACACATCGTAAAGTTATACAAAAACTATCCAACAGAATGCACCACTACTCGGCGAGTCGATAGCTAATGCATGCAGGAGTGGTGATCAGGTTATGTTAAACCCATTGTTTACGCGTTAAATTTCGCAAAAACCTAAGACAACAAAACGCAATCTTATAAATCACAGAAGCAATGAGAGTTGGTGAATCTCCCAAAACCACTTGTGAACAGTTAAATTATCCAATTTTCCCCGCTTTAAAAATACCCCGGTGTACCCTATGAAAATCAAGCTGCACAGAGCGAGCTGCGTTTTAAATATTTGTTTGTTGTCCATACCCACTGTACAATACTGTGGAGCGGCTATAACCAACCGTGTATTGAAGCCATTTCGGCCCATACACGTATATTTACTATGTTTAACAAGAAGTAGATAGGAAAACAATGTTTTATAATAGCTAAATTATAGCGAGTAGAGAAATAATGTGGTTATGACACATCAGGTATATCTAGTTTAGTTAGAAATTAGGTACTCTTTTAGACATTTAGTGTTGAAACAGGAACGGTTAGTGCTAGAACTTTTTTCCAAATGAATAAAAGTGCAATATAAATATGAAGAACGTCATTGAAATATAGCATATTTGATAAAGGAGATTAAAAGTCTTATCCCGTCAATTGCAAGTGCATTTGCTCCATGAGTTATTGTCTAAAAAGCTGTTTAAAATATAAGATTGACATTTTATTGGATGTAGAAGCCTTTAGTATGCCTTGTAGGTTAACTGATCTGCATTTATATAGTAATTCATTTATTAAAGAGTTAGAATTTTCCTTACTTATACAAACATTTTATCAAACTTATCGCAATTAATTATTTAACACAAAGGTAGATCCAAAGCAGCTGAGATACTGGTTTTATTATCCTAAAATTTAATTTTGCTACCTTCAAAATTTCCTGAGAAAAAGGGAAATTTATATTACAATGATCATCATTGAAAAAACTGTTCAAAGTAGAATTGTAGAAAAAATCACATACGTTTTGAAGCAAAGGAACTACATGGCTTGGACTAAAATCTGCCAGTGACACAAATCTGTAGATCAAAGCTTTCCCTAAAAGATAAGTTAAATTTGCCTCTCTGCTCCAAAGAGCAAAGGAGTCATGATTTCTTCTGTAAAGTGGTGTGTTTTTTTTAAAAAAATTAAAGAGTAAACTGCAATTTATAAGAATATTCAACTGCAACAGAAATGTCTTGCCAAAACGAAGGTGTTGAATATTCATAATAATCCTGAATGAATGAAGAATTATTTAAGCAGAAGAGTTAAGCCGGAACAAAGTCATCCAGCCCACCCACCCACACTTTTCGCAGCTTCAGTTACATATCAGAAACTGGTGACATTTTGAGGTGGAACATAGTGGAAGGCTGCCAACAGAAAGGGCAAAAGGTCGATAAATGGATGTCGCCAACGCTGGGAAAATGAAGTAGGATAGCTTAACAGATGCTACGACTGCGCTCTGTCTTCACTCCTTTACTTATAAAAAATATCCCTCGGCTGCGCTTTGCGGCTCAGGGACCTCAACTCTGGTCTGTGCTTTGCGGCCTAGGGTCGTAAATAGTTACAGTGTGAGCCAAACAACTCGGAACCGCCTGCGTGGTGTTTTTCCTGTCCGCGTCCTCGGCGCTCGTTGCCGTCTGCCGCTATTATAGAAAGGCACGGATGAAATCATACATTTTTAAAACTATTTAAAAGGCTTTACTTACCACTTTACGAAAGGAGATGCTGAAACTGGCCACCATCGTTGTCCATACATTTTTAGCACCTCTTTAGGAAACTATCCATCACTCGCCGTAGTTCACGTTGGGAAATTTCTTGGCGGATATTTTGTTTTAATTCCTCCAGGTGTCTGGGTTTGTCTTGAACACTTTATGTTTTAAGTTACCTCCGAGGGGTATTTTATGAACAATATTACCGGCTGCGCGGTGTTTTTCCACTGGGCGTGTAAAAATGTGATAAAAACATGATAACGCACTGCTGCTATAAACAAAGTCACCCTCTGTGGCTTTGCTGTGCAATGTGAAGTGCAGTTTTGAGTTGACGGTGATGTGATGTAGTTCAGTTATTGCGAGTTATTTATTATTTTGTCCTGTAGGTACTTAGTCACACAGTATATTATGGCTCAGTATATGTTTTCTACTGCACAGCGTGTATTTATTTATGATTCGTATGTGTTAACTGGGTCAGCTCGCCAAATGAATGTACGATTTTCAGAAAGATTTTCAGGTGTAAAAGTTCCAGGCCGTACAACAATCCATGGAATTTATAGTAAATTTCAGACCACGGGAAGTGTTCAGGCTAAGAAATCCAAAATACGGCGTTCGGTCCTTACCGAAGAAACATTAGACGTCATCGGTAAGTTTGGAAAATTCCCCCCAAAAATTCCATGATGGATAGTTTCCTAAAGAGGTGCCAAAAATGTATGGACAATGGCTAGTTTCGGCATTTCCTTTCGTAAATTTGGTAAGTAAAGCCTTTAAAACTAGTTTTAAAAATGTTGTATGGTTTCATCCGCGTCTCTCTATGATAGCAGCAGACGGCAACGAGCGCCGGGACGCAGACGCCGCGCAGACGGTTCGGAGCCTTTTAGCTCACTCTGTAGTAACGATCCGCTTCCGTATTAGAGTAGCACTCCGTACCTTCCGGTATGTTGGGATTCCCAATGTTGGTAGCGGAAGGACAGAACGATTCTATAATACCTCAAGTGGAATGCGTGTGATGGGTGTTGTGCAACAAGTGCCAATAATTATCATAAATGTATTAAAATGTGTTATCTACGACGTAAATTAGCATCCGTTATCTGTATTGATTACAGTTAAGCAACAAAATAATCATGGAAATGCGTGTGTGTTATGTGTATAATGAGTCCGACTCGTCACCGTGTACGGTATTTTCTGAATTTTCTATAACACCTAAATAGTTAGTAGAATTCAAATTAAAATGTTTAAAAAGTTACGGTTTAAATACTCTCAAACGCATCGATGGAGTTGTATTTACAGCTAAACACTCAGGGACATGTTTGGCTTAAGGATACCCGGTCCAATGTCTTGTTTGTTGTGTAGGGTTTAAAGAAAAACGGTGGGTTACTTTACACACAGTCGGGAAATTTCAGGGAGGAATTATAATTTTCATAATTGTTTTCGCTTTCAAGCAGAGATGAGGTCAGAAAATAAATAGAATATTAATTATAAATAAAGGACAAGTATAGTGTTTTGAGTCTAAATATTCCGTCTTTAAATGTTTTAACATTTGTCTGTCATTGCATCCATCATAGGAAAACTTTATTTTATGAGTACTGTCTTATTAAATAAATCTATCGTTGGGATAGATTAATAATTGCATATATGATTTATTGGTGTCACATAACAAATATGCATTACAAAATCAAGAACAGATAAACAGAATCACATGCAATATCATAAGCTAACTGGATTAGGCTCAGTAGTAGTTAAATCATTCCGCAACAGCTTGTTGGTCCATTATAATCTTGATAATTAGAGCACCAAACCTCCCCGTTACCCGTAGAAGGAAACTGCACCGAATCTGTTGCAAACTTGTTAGAACTAAAGAAAGCTCTCCCCCAAAAAAGGATCCATGAATTTCTAGAGTCCATCATTGATTAATTATTTTACTACCAGCGCAAACGTTATCTATAATCAAAAATCTTCTTCTTCTTTCAAGGATTAAACCATTGTTGGCTCATTCTGGTTCCAATTATTGTAGTTGCTGTACCCATCTCTTCCGTGGACGTCTCTGCTTTTTCCTCCTTTCAGTCGATAGTTCAAACTTCTCCAAGGTATTCTATTGGTATCCAATCTGCAGACAAGTTCATACTATTGTCTCCTTTAGGCTTTTATTTTCTCTATTAGGTTAAATATTTTCAATTCCTTACGGATACCATCACTGCTTTTTTATCCATTAAAGTATACTCTGTTAGGAGTTGTAAATATTTCATTTCTGCAATTCTTCAATTCTTGTAATTGTCTGCTTATTCAGAGTCCATATTTCTGAGCCATAAGGTATTGCAGATATTGCTAGTACTTTGCAAAATTTTAAGTGTGTCTCCTTTCTTACTTTCTTGCACAGTGTTCTTTTCTGGGTACCATATAAGTATTGAAACATTTGTAATTTATTATTTAATCTTTCTCTAAGTCAAAAGATGACTATGTGATATAAACGGGTAGGAAATAGAATGTAAAAATACACAAAGAGCTACAAAAGGAAATAAAAACTGGGTGGCTTAAGGAAAAATGTATTTTGGAATTAGGTATGAAACAGAGGACGCTCGTAAGATTGTTGATGATGCTGGTAGGAGGATTTGCCCGCAATGCGGAGAACAAGAAGACTAGATGAAAATTTTGGCAGCATGCGTGCTAGGAAAAAGTTAATATTAGAAGTATTTTTGACTTCCGACAAATGGAGGACAGCATGCTGGGACTTGATTTGAGGCAGTGTTTTTAATGCTTAAATGATTTCAGTCTTATTATATAATATATAAATTCAATAACAGCTCGCCTTAAAGCAACATGTTTATGTAACAATATAAAAAGTGTATATTACAATCATTGTATAAGTTTATATTACTGCATCCATGTGTAATAATGTTATGTGAATGTACTACGTAATTTAATAATGTAGGAGCTGTGAGAAATAGGCCAAAATTTGCTAAGAATGAGGTAACAATGAGGCAACCTTGAGGCAATAATGAGTTTGAGAGTTTAATAATGTTACTTGTGATTCTTGGAAGCAATAATGTAAATTTTGAGACAGTTTAAAAATAGCCATCAACAACCAGAAAAAGCTTTAGTTAAATGAAAGCATTCTATTGGATTAGGAATAGCCAATCAGAGACTTGAAAGACAGAAATTTACAATTTTAGGCGGTTGAAATCAGTTCAGTTGTGTGTGCAGACAGCGTTACTAACCAGACGCAAAAAAGTGTCCTCAAGAAATTTAATACGTATTCGTGTGAGACGAAAATAGTTTTACATGTTAAAAAGTGCAGTAATTAATTAAAGAATCTCACAGCTCTCTATATCAGTGAAGTGTTATTTAAATCGTATCAAGTATTAATAAAAGGAGTGAAGTAAAATTATAATCTGTGTAAGCCTACATTCTTCAGTCTCACCACAACCCTGCAAAGAGAAACATGTCTCTAACAATAATACTGGCGCAGCCGAGGCAAACATAAATATAATATTTAAAGACACAGTCAAATTACAAAGTTAATATTTTTAAATTTGGGACGAAGGCTACCGGGTACCATATGTGCGGTTGCAACTACTTCAAGTTCGGCTCCACAACAGTCGAAATACAATACTCCTAAAAATAACCTTTCTCAGATTCTAAACTGGTCAAACTTGGGCACATACTTAATGGAAGTATGTGTACTAAGAGATAAGGTGTTTGTATAAATTTTGGTTTAAACATAGTGGTACTTGAATATTTATATGCGCGTATGTGTATGTGTGATGTGTGTGTGTGTGTGTGTGTGTGTGATTCAAAGTATTTTTCGTTTGATGTGTATGTATACAAAGTTGTGAATATAAAATAGTTGTTTTCAGGTCGATTCTGCAAGTCAAGTTTACAGACCAAGCATTTTTCCAGGGAGCATGTACGGTCTTGTGAACCATGCGACTCTTTTTGTTTTTCTGCTTATTGCAACGTAACAGATCACTTAGGTAGTTGAAGTCTTTTACTTCATCTAGTGTTCTTTTATTTAGCACTATTTTTGTTGTTTGTGCTTCTTTGCCGCATTGAGCTATTGGTTTTGTTTCCGTTGGATATATTTCTAGGTTATAATCTTGTGCTATCTAACTTAATTTAAAAATGGCTCTTTGTAGGTCATTCCCTGATGTAGGCATTATAACCTGGTCATCCGCTAACATCAGTGTATCATCAGGGGTGTCATTACTAAAATATTTTGGGTCAGTTGCGCTTTATTTAATAACTTTGCCAATGTATAAATTAAAGAAAGTGGGAGAAAGATGACAACCCTTGGCTTAGTCTCTGATTTATTGAAATTTAATGTTTTAATTTTTTATTTATACTCTTTATTTGGATAGTTGAATAGCCCTAATAATATGTTGTAGGAAACCTATTTCAGTTAATATATGCCACAATATTTCTCTTTCTACTCTTTCTATACGAGATGGGATCAAAAAGTAACGGGAATTTTTGTTTTTCTTAAAGAATTTTTGGTTAGTAACCAACATCAACTTTGTCCCCTTCAAAGTAACCCTCTGAGATATAATACACTTGTGCCAGCGCTTTTTCCAATCTTGGAAGCACTTCTGGAATCCGCGTTTTGTTATGGTGTTCAGATCCATCAGCGATTTTGTTTTTATCTCATCAATGGTGACAAAATGTCGTTCTTTCATGGTTCTTTTCAGCCTTGAGAATAGAAAGAAGTCGCAGGGGCCATTTCCGGCGAATACATAGATAAGGCAGCATAACGGTTTTGTTATTTTTTGCCAAAAAGTCACGAACAAGCATTGAGGTGTGAGCGGGTGCATTATCGTGATGCAATTTCCAGGAGTGATTTTGCCACAATTCTGGTCGTTTTCTTCGAGTTGCTTCACGCAAATACCAGCCGACTATAAGGCAGGAACTCCTGATGCACTATCCCATTGTAATCGAAGAAAGCAGTGAGAAGAGCCTTCACATGTGATCGAACTTGTCTTGGCTCTTCAGGCAGTTTCCATTGGGACGATTGGGGCTTAGTTTCGACGTCATACCCATATACCGATGTTTCGTCACCTGTTCTAACTTCTTTTAGAAGTTCTGGATAGTTTTCGACTTCATTCAGCAATCCCTGAGCGATTTCTACGCGACGTCGTTTTTGGTCGAAATTTAACAATTTCGGAACAAACTTTGATGATACATGTTTCGTGCTCAAAACATCAGAAAAAATTGCTTGGCACGTTTCCATTGGGACGATTGGGGCTTAGTTTCGACGTCATACCCATATACCGATGTTTCGTCACCTGTTCTAACTTCTTTTAGACGTTCTGGATAGTTTTCGACTTCATTCAGCAATTCCTGAGCGATGTCTACGCGACGTCGTTTTTGGTCGAAATTTAACAATTTCGG
This sequence comes from Deroplatys truncata, assembly GCA_030765065.1. Classification (NCBI taxonomy): domain Eukaryota; kingdom Metazoa; phylum Arthropoda; class Insecta; order Mantodea; family Mantidae; genus Deroplatys; species Deroplatys truncata. The sequence goes on from CM060980.1 coordinate 102,509,255, forward strand.
AACAAACTTTGCTGCTACACGTTTCATGCTCAAAACATCAGAAAAAATTGCTTGGCACAAGCCAAAGGATATGCAGACATCACCAGCAACCTCTCTGCAGGTGATTCGGTAATTTTCCAGAACCATTTTATTTACTTCTTCCATATTGTCCTCAGTAATTGATGTGATGAACTATCGTGGCAAAGTACACGTAGACGTATTAAATTGTCTCATCTGATTCAAGTGTCCCAGTAAGCATTCCAGGTGATTTCAAATACTAGAGATGTCATATCACAAAAGCCATTTGCATCATCGCAAAGGCTTTAAATTTCTGGGCTTTATAGTTTACCAACATTAGGATATCTCTTCTGGAAACATAAGCTGTAAAATCATCGGCAGAAATGGCCAAAGATTGAATGTTTCACTTTGGCTTAATTTTTTAAGTTTATTGCCTAAGCACGCCTGGTGTGAGCAAAAAAATTATCAAAAGATGCACTTTCTCTTAAATACATTTTTTTATATTTTCAGCGGTTTACAAGAAATTTTCTGTTGATTTGATTTTGCCAGTATTCTCTTGAAATATCATGCAGTTCTTTTATCTATCAGCCGAAGCAAATAATATACAACGATTTGCTTTCTGAAACTTTGACTGTCATAACCTCTAATATACTTCCATGTAGCTTCAATAAATTTCATTTCGGAAAACATTTATCATGGCTAATGGGAAGTAGACAGAAAAAACGAGTGTTTACGAATAATTTGCAGAATGTATAATAAAATAAATTACATTGTGTAGAGAAAGTTGTGTGGTTATAAATTATCAGACATTTAAACATTAATTCACATTCATATTTTTGGTCAATTTGCATACTTTAGGGAGGATAGGAAATAATATTGACCAAAATAAATTCTCTAATCAGGATTATAAATCACTAAATAACTAAAATTTAAGGCTGGTATATTAATCACTATATACAGAAACATTCTCCATCGAATTTTGCAAGTATTTTACGAAAGAGAGATTTTTGTGTTTTGTGCATATTTAGAGCATTTAAAGCTTTAGATTGTCTTAACATACTGAAATTAAATCCTAGATTTATTCCTCAAAAGAGTAATATGTGTGCTATCATGCCGGCTTTAGAAGAGAAGCTTCAATTACGGTTTTGAACAATGTGCATAGATCAATGCCGGTATTACTGTTCCCTTATTCTCACTACAGTATGTTTTCTTAAGTTTTCTGTCCATTGAGAGTAAATCAGGAACAGGCGAGAGTTAAGTTCTAGAATATTATTGGGAAAAAACTTCGTGTTTATGGATATTAATGGATGCATTTTGGGGCGAGTTTTTTTCTCATCACATCTAACAAGAGTTTCTGCGAGAAACTCGATGCAGATTCTCTTTTCGGCTTTGTAGGATATTGTGATTATACGGTCTTACTAATCAAACTAAAAAACAAAAATAGATATTACAGAATCGAAATATAATCAAATTAATCTTAAAGTGTGGCAAAAAGTCATACAGAGGTGAGAATGGAGTTCCAGATGAGACAGCAAGCCCAAGAGGCTAAGCGGAAAAAGTGGAAAATCCGTACTTCAATTTATTGTTTTCTTCTCAAGGCCAGGCCCTTCACTGAAATCCAAATTTAGCCTACTGCATTCTTCTTACGCCTAAAACGAAATAAACAGATTTAATGAAGGTTTATGTGGATTAAGAAATAGTAGATAGAAGAATAAGTTTTTGTAAGAATGGCAATTAATTGTTATTTTCACACAAGCCGTATATAGAACAGGGTTGGAAAGATAGAATCAGACGAAAACTTCAATGCCATACCGGGATTTGAACCACGGATATTTCGGATTTGAGATCTTCTTGTGGTTTATCGTAAAAATATGAGTCAGTTGGGAAATGCCAGTTGCTCTATCTATGTCTTATCGGCATAGTTAGAGCAAGTTGTTGTTAGAGCAAGACCCGTGGTTCAAATCCAGCTATGGCATTGATCCTACCTTTTGTAAGTATAGTTTGCAGAAGGGTGAGTAGAGAAAGTCACTGAATGTAACACATACGAGTTTTGTTATTCTGATACACACCTTATGAATTAATGTATTTGACCGTTAAATACCTCAGAAAGGATTCATTGAGGAAGGTAGTGGTTTGGTTTAAATTTTTTAGGACACTCTGTCGCAGATTGGCACTTTGTGTATGATCCATGTCGATTGTTTCTTCCCGCTTTGAACTAATTTAATTTAGAGGTTTACTGCTCAGCTATTCTTAAACATAACTCTCTGAAAAGCCTCTATAATTTTTAATTAAATTATCCATATTCTTAGGAACTTTTTATACTACAGTTTTGTTGTTTATATTTACATATAACACTTTGTATACTTGAAATTGGTCTCATATTAGAACTCTTGTATAAGCAAAACCAAATAATATTCAAGTGTTATAACTGTTAAAATAAAATATACACTAATGAAAGTAAATCAGTGCACCTAAAAACTTTCACCGAAAATCCAGAGAAAATTTCATCGTAATAATCTGATTGGTTTTAACCAAACTGGACCATGACCCTTAAGTATTGGTAAAGGTGCTTCTCGTAGCTCGAATGGGTTTAACATTGGCACCATTAAAATTTTCTTTGAATTTTACAAGTGTGTTTTGATTTTATTATGACAAAGCAGCTATTACTATATTTGCTACACGTATTTGCTACTACACCTATATGACAGCAATACGAAACAATAATAAAGACACATGACTTATTATTAAGTCCATATGTATCTTACTTCTTATACTTTCCTGACTGTACAGAAAACGATTGGGTATAATTATCATTTAATTGCACACATAGAATGTTATTTTCTACGCAACAGAAGAAAAAAGACCAATCATAAAAATGTTAATGAGTCAAAGTTTCTTGTATGCAGGTAAGACAGGTAGCCTGCATCAAGTTAAATGCTCGGGAAGCTTATTAAATGTAATAAATTATTAATTCGAAGCAGGGGTTACCCCTATTTATATTATTACAGCTGACATAAAAATTGTTGAATAACGTTTTCCATATTTTTGTTCTCCCCTGCCATAATAATGACTTTTCCACTTTTTTCACCTATCTTATACGGTGTATTTTAAAAACTCTGATGACCAAAAGACATTTACATAAGCTGACGGCACAGTTTACGAAGAATGTTTAATTACATCAGAGTTAAGGAAGGCGCGTGGGAATAAAAATAAACATAAAACAGACGAATTACGTTGTAGCACAATAGGTTTAAAATAGATTGTTAAGGAGTTTTCAAACGTCACTCCAAACTTCAAGAGTATATTGATGCTGAATTTTTTAATACATTCCGAAAAATATTGGATTCTTTTCTTATGTAAAAAAATAAAAAAAAATAATCTAGAATCAGCATCGGATTGTAATTTTGACCTTTCGTTTAAATGACCAAAAAGGACGATTAAGTGGACTTGCAAAGCTGTGTAAATAGCATTAGAAATGCCAAACTTGATTTTCTTAGAGTTTTTCTCCTTTAAAATGCGTTCAATTATGCAATTCTTGTTGAGTTATTTTAACATTTAACATAGGTACACTCTTTGAAGGTGGATATAGAGATTTAAAAAGCCTTTTTTATTCCAAATATGTCTTTGCATTTGATTTAATAATTTAATGCAGATTGATTGCTTTTTAGAAAATTAAAAGTGTAACATACTTTGTTATGTTTTAAATATGATATGCATATTTTACAAACTTAAAATATTATATTTTAATCATAGGCATTTTGGACGACTTGATTTACAGTTTTCGAAAAATATTTCTTTAAAAATTAAAGTACATAAAACAATGGAAATTAATTTTTATTATAATTATGTTGAACAAAACTGTAGCCAAAATTACAGTTCAATTAGTTCAATTTTGCAGAAATTAACAATTCAGTTCTGAATATCTTTAAGTGGTCCTGGTACCAACATTTTCCGAAAAAGGAAAAATTATCAAATTCTATGTTTTTACTTATTTATTTACTTGAAAAAGAATTTAACAGCTTCCCATATTTGCGGGCTACCATGGTGCACAAAGAATAATGTACAGAGGTATGAATTTCTAAAACAAATGAAAAACTAGGAGCTGTTGTGAACACATTAAATCATGTGAGGAAGAAAATTCTGCATTTTAGTTAATATTGTGCATGTAAACATTTAACATCGGTTTACCATAAATACATTTTAATTTTTATATAATGATTTCTTAAAATGATCAACGATCCATTATTACGTTATGACTATACACTGCTTATGGTAGACAATAGGTTTTCAATGTCCTTACGAAAAATGTAGGAATTGGTCCGCGAGCGCATTACTCCAATGACTTCTCTGTCTTCGAGACGATTATTTTCGTTTATAAAATTGAATGTTGGGTGCATAGATATCCTGCCTTTCTCTTTAAACCTCCTCATCTTGGCTAGAATGATGTTCAAACCGAAGTAGGATCAATTATATATCCTTTTGTGATGTTCTTGAATGCTGTATGTCTATCCTTCTAGTACTACCATGTAACTCTTCATATGCAATGAAGTACTTGTTACGTGGTTCATTATCTATTCAAATTTTATTTTATGATGACGTAAATTGCTCAGAATATCTCCTTGGTAGCATGATCCCAAGTCGTGGGCAAGTGTTTGTTTCTCTCTGCGACATCTGCGCCAGAGGTTACCGCCTTGAGATCTGCCTGGCACGCATCTAACTGCAGAAACGTTTGTTATCATTTTAATAGCCTCGAAACCATTCCCAACAGGAAAGGCATTTATTGGCAGGTATATATTCTTTGTATATCTCTACTCCGATTTTGGGGCAGTGAGCCCTAAATATGCATTTCCTATTTCTTAGTGTCTGCTGAATTTTTCTTGCATTATTAATATAGAGTATGTTTAGGTTTTTGTATTTTCAGCAGCTAAATCACGCGTTCTAAGAACATAATCATCACATATTCTAGTAAGATGTTAGAAGCAATTGTATGCTGAATATAAGTTTCTGAAGTTGTTCCGATCTTTATATTTGTAATCTGAATAGATGGCGCTATCTGGGATGTCTGAAGATAGTTACAACATTTCTTTTAGGGAGTTTATCAGTATCCTTTAAAAATTGGACCGTTGTCTTTTCTTGGTCAGCCGTCTGGAGCGGGTATATTAGTGTACTGCAAACAGACTGATTTAGGACTGCGAATGTTTGTTATCACATTTTAGCAGCGTAGAGTAGGTTTATGATTCTAGTTTGCTGTGAAGGCTTTGAAGCACAGATTTTCTATCCAAAGCGGAGGAGCAGGTGAATGAAACGCCAAGGTAATGTAAAGCGTTTTTCATTCACGCTGTGGCCACGGCACGGCTGATCAAGCGCCTCCACCTTAGCTCGGACTCCCGCCAAAAGTTATATCATCCCCGCAACCGCCTCACATTCTCATAGTTACAGTTACAATTACAATGATAATAAGCACATATTTCAACATAAGAAATGTTGGAAACGCTGTTCTTCTCTATTCGCATATTTCTGGCATCCTTTTAGGAAATTTTGATTCACACTGAAAAGTTTAATATCCGTAACTGAGTGAATTTTTCGCCCGATGTTTGCTTTTATGGAGGTTTGTTACATACACCTTACTTTTCATGTGATCACCAGAGTCTGGTAAAGTTATGTAATTGAACTTTGTGAAATAATAGAGTAATTGATTCACGCTTAAGATTCTTCTCTGATGAAGCATGGTTTCATGTATATGGCTATCTTTCGTCGCAAAATAACAGATATTGGAGCACAGAGAAGCCCGATTTTTTATACAAGATTCCCTTGCATGACGCGAAAATTGGTGTGCAGTAAATGTAGGTATGCAGAATAGTTGGACTTATATATTTTGAAAAAAAAAATGCAGGGAGGTGCAGGAATGACACGCCATTTTTGAACAGCTGACTGACGAATCTCAGTCTGGATTTTTCCAACAATACTTTGTTACGCCCATGTAGCTGATGCGTCAGTAAGTTTAATTCAGGAAATTTATGCGGATTATAATTAGGACCTAAAAACTTGTGGCCCTACTGATTCGCTTATTTAACTGTATGTGATTTTTATTTATGGGGGAACCTGAAAAATAAGATGTGTGCAAAAACTCCCCATACATTGAAACAACTATAAGAAAACAGGCAAGAAATTCATTCAGTTTCGTATATGAAACTCCCCAGTGTGAATGAATTTTCTGAAAAGATGCTAGAAATATGCGGATATAAAAGTACAACATTTCCAATATCTCTTATGATAAGGTATATACGTAGTTATTGTCACTGTAATTGTAATGCAACTATGGGAACGTGAGGCGGTCGCGGGGGATGATATAACTGTTTCGGCGGGAATATGAGATGCGGTTGCCGGCGCACGAGCCGCCATGCAGTGGCCACAATTTGAAGGAAAAACACTGCATTTGTTCACCTTCGTTACAGTACTGATGGTGATATTTTCGTCGATTTTAGTGCATCTTTTCCAGTTTTTCCTTTTCGATACATACGGAACTTACTTTGATATTTACTTCTAGTCCAATTTCTTGAAATCTTCCAATTACAGTGGGTAAAAGTTCTAATTCGCAAGTTTGTTTTTACCGATAATAAACGCTCTAATCAGTAAAGTGCATAATTGTTAGAGGGGACATATTGGTTGAAATAGGTTTCCCATATTCACTGCTAAAGCTTTCTCCTATTAGTTCCTCGAAAATGAAGCTTGTAGCGCGTTTAATGGGTTTGGTTTTGCCCTGAGAATATTCTACTTAGCTGCGTTGTCTCATTGAAGGTTAATAATTAATTCTTGCAATTTAGGAAGTATGCTCTCTGCAGCCAATACATGGTTCAGGTGAATTATGCCCGATATTATCGAAAGTCTTAGAAACACATCTCTAATTTCTTCTTTATTTTCTTTTACTGACCACACAGGTGACTGAGAATGAATGTGTTTATAAGTGTGCCTGGAAACTGATTAAAAGCTCTCTGATGTTCATTGAAAGTGACAACATTGCGCAGGTAACTGTCTAGTGCACGTTCACCATCTAGAGCACATCATCCGGGCTATAGCTTTGGCATTCTGCTATGTTTGAAGTATACAAACATGCGGAGATAGTCAACAAATATTTTTCGAGATAGAAATTGTCCCTTTCAAATTAGTTATGGTCTAGTTCTAAAGAAAATTGTAGGTTTCGTTTTCATAATCATATTCACAAAATTAGTTAGTATTGTTATGTATGGTCTGGATTTAATGACAAATTTAGGTACTTCTGTTGAAAAAATCTGAAAGGAAAGGAAAACTAATACCCCAGTAAATAAGTGCATGATTTAAGAATCAATAGTCAGCCCTATTCTTCTAAGCTTAAAAATCAAGTAAAAACTTGATTGCACAATTCAAATTTTATTTTACAACGAAACCTCCAACTTCTACCGCTATGTATTCTGTGCTAAACTTTTATAAAATATTTATTACCTTGTAAAGGTGTTATTATACAATTTATCTTATACACAATAAATATTACACGCATTTTAAGTTACATGTATTAAAAGCATCATAAATTTCGTAAAATTTTGCGTGAGAAAAAAGAAGTGCATCATTTTGTTTGTTAAACAGTGGGATTTAGTTTACAAAAACGCCGAAAATATTTCGGAATTATTTCTATAGTACTCCAATTTGTCTCTAACGCTGTACAAAGCAGGCGTACAAAATCACCAGGGCAGAATAGCACAAGTAGGGCAGAGTGGCCCTTTATGCTTCTAACGTAACCCCTAGGAGAGAGAAATGAGGGGGAGACCCGAAGGGCGACCAGATCCGGATGACGATTTGCGCAAGCTTGGACGGTGTCCCTAACGATTCCAGATAGAACGTATCCGGACACCGGATAGCCTTGCCCTCATGCTCCAAGCGCCTCGGAGGTTCTTAAGGCCTAGCGATGCCCCCAAAAAGTGTTCGTTGGATCGTCAGCAGTCCAAGCAGCACCAGATAGAAGATTTCCAAAGCGCACATCCACCGACCAGCCGAAACACGCCGTCACCTGGTCGTACAATCCTGGAAACACATGATAGGAAAATAATGGGGACGGGAAATGATGCACAGAACATTCGTGATAGAAGAGGAATTACCCCAGCATTCGCCGACCGACTTGGGGAAACCACGATAAGCCCATGGTCAGAGTGGTCGAATCCACCCCCAGACCTCCCAAATGTGAGTCTCACGCCTTACCGCGGAGCCATCTCGCCCGTTAATCGGAGTATTGGGACGCGTATCATAGGACACTTGAGCAAACCATCAACATTTGTTTTTTAATGTCAGGTTAATGAATGCAACTGTAGATGGCATGAGTGTCAATTTTATTTGTAGAGTGAAGCTTACAAGAGCATATTCAACTGAAATCTTTCTTCCATACTACATGATACACTGAAAGGTCTTAAAAATAATTTTATGTCTGTTATAGCTTGCAAACTATTGCTTTTAAAATGTAAATTGTATAACCTTATCTCAAATGCTCCAAGTTTGACATTTTAAAAATAGTTTCTCTTTTAAATATCCACATAATTTATTTTAACTTTGCTCACAAAATAAACTATAGATTCATTAACGTTCTCTGTAAATGTGTAACTGATTTTACAAAACTAATTAGGCTGTAAAACTAACACAAACAGCGGAATGAAAGTAATTAAAAATGACTTGACTGAGATTTACTCTTGTAAACACCAACAAAATAATAGTCATTCCCACCACTGTAGCATTTGTTGATCTCAAATCGCTACACTCGCCATTTCACATTATTATGCATAATTAGAATGCTATCTTAATAACTATAAGTATTCTATTATAAACGAATCATCAAAAACAAAATAATCAGGAATCATAATAGCCTGGTGTTTACGTTGGAGCATACATATAACATACCCGTGCAGCAGGCTTCGTCAAATGATACACTCTTTTGTCATATTGAGGAGATATTTGCCTAGTGATATTTATGGTATTCTTATATTTGGTTCGATAAGTGGATTACGGTATTATAGAGCGGAGCATTCCGTTTACCGTTACCATTATGGCTTTAGCGTTATTACAAAAAAGATAGTTAAAATAGGCCTGAAGAAAAATCTATCGGCAATACCAAAGAACTTCTGTTTTCTGAATTAAACATAAATTCAAAATCCACCACGTTATTTATGCAGTTTTACTAAATATCATCATTATCATTCTTCTCGGATTAGACTATTATTAGTTTTTTCCGGATCTATTTAAATTAACTGGTCAATACAACTCTTGTTAGGTCGACCACAAATTCTTTTATATTTAAATCTCTTATCTTTCAGTTAATATTTTAAAATATTCAGAGATAATACATTATTTTTCCATTCTTAATACATGTTTATGTCAATTTGTTCGATATTCTTCAGCCTTGTTCATTGTACTAAACATTTTTATTAATTTCAAATATATTGATTTGTATTTTTATCCATTAAAGTATACCCTGCTACATATCTTGAAAATCTCATTTCAGTTACCTTATTCTACTTTCGAGAGCTTTGTTTATATCCAGCATTCCAACACATATAATAGCATTGGTACCGCTAATACTTTGAAAATTTCAAAACAGTTTCTCTTTTACAGCAACTCATATAAAAGTAGTGATCAAAATATTCAAATTTTTGGCAGTATAACATTTTAAATTAAGAAAACAACCATTAACTCATCATTAGGAAAGAATTTGTTCAGCGAAATTACTTCTTCTAAAGTTATTAATTGTTATAAATATCTTTTGCACAATACAAAAAATAGTTTTTATATTTGAAATAACGTCCTATCTTACCACTTTCATTGTCACAAATTAGTTAATAATATTGCTTTTTGATGCCAGGTACGTCTATTTATGAAGAATCTCTGCCGTGAACACGAGAATTTCTCATTCAGGAGTTGTGCTAGAAATTAGACGCTATTGTTTATATCTTATGTAGTATTTTTCTAACAAAATACAATATGCTTTGACCATATTCTAATTTGTTTTAACACAAGAAGATATTTTCTTCCCCTGATATGTTAACTTTTGGTATTTTAACTGTTCGTTTTCTGAACAGCAATAAGCAATAGAAAAATGTTTTTTTTCACACATGAAGTTATTTACAAATAAAATAGATTTTTTGAAAATATGTATTTACAGTTTTAAATTACAGTTTTCGTGCATTTCACTGCTAGTAGTCTTCTAATGATAACTGTAGCATGAATAAAATGTCAAAACATTTGCATGTGTATAGTTCCGAGAAAATAACATAACATTCAAAAATCCAATTTGATAAGTTACAATCCTATGAATTTCTCTACCCATTGTCAGTTACACTCGTTTCTGTTCTACAAATTATCTAAACAAAAATTACGTAAGTTTTCTGTATCATACAAGTTAATCCGATACTTTTTCTCCAGAAATGGTTTCAACACACTTTATTGTGTGCAAATAGTAGGCTGAGGTAAAAGGGGATTGTTTAAATCAATTACATATGCTAACCTTGATATTGCATACTCCTCGTTTGCTTGCGTGAGAAACAAAGCAAAGATCACTTAGCGTTTTAAAGCATGCTGCTTATTCATCGGAAAATTTAGGTAAGAGTAGTAATTCGGAAACCTTAATGCCATATATTTTAGTGAGATCTACATTTTCCCTGAAATAACTTGTATATTTTTAAGAATTTACAGAAAAGCTGATAAGATAATTGAAAGTATATATTTTATTAGTCATGAATATTTCAAAAGCATGATATTTAAATTAAAACCATTTGAGAAGTTTTTAAAAAATGAAAATAAGGATGGTAATCTCACAGTTACGTTTATGAGTTCTGTTTTTCACAGACGAGCACATAGACAGCTTTTACTTTGTTTTTATTTAGAGAGTCTCAATGCATGGTTTTCAATGAAATTTCTATGCCAAATTTTTAGGTTGAATGTGTTACATCAACCACTGATGTAAGCGGTAGATAAAGTAGTAAAAGCTGCGGAAGAATACATTTAAAGTACTCATAGTCCTTTTACAGCCCCAAAATTCACACAAGATACTTTATCCTCGCAAAATACTTAATTTAAAATGAATGTTTTGAGCATATCAATGAAAATGGTATTTAAGTGGGCGTTATATGGTAACGCAATAAGACACATAATTTTAAAATTTCTACTACAGCGACATTATCAGATGTATTAAAATAAATATTTGCATATTTGTCCTATATAACACAGTACTTCCATTCTTACCCTTAAAATAAAAAATATTTAAGTAGTATTTACGCACTGCATATGTAAATATTTTTATAAGAAATTCTACACCTAGGTATATATTTTCTGGAAAACTACTTAAGACATGCTCATTAATTTTTCACACACATACAGAGGCATAACAGACAAATTTTAACAAATTACTTTTTTTAAATTTTTATTTATGTTTAAAAAATATCTTTGTAACTATTTACAGAACACATTTTACAAATTTAGCGTTTAATTATTTTACAGTGATGCAGAAAAGTAACTGATTCAGAGTTTTCTAACTGATCAGAAAAGAAGCAGAACAAAATCCGGCATTTGAACCGACAAATTAAGAGAAAAAGTACATTGCGTTAGCAAAATTTTAATTATCATGAAATAGGGAAAACAAAAACATTACAATTTTAAGGTGTAAATGCAACCGCTTCGTAAACACAAGTGTATAAAGGTGATGGTAGTGGTAGTAGTGGTAGTAGTAGTAGTAGTAGTAGTAGTAGTAGTAGTAGTAGTAGTAGTAGTAGTAGTAGTAGCAGTAGCAGTAGTAGTAGTAGTAGTAATAGTAGTAGTAGTAGTAGTAGTAGTAGTAGTAGTAGTAGTAGTAGTAGTAGTAGTAGTAGTAGTAGTAGTAGTAGTAGTAGTAGTAGTAGTAGTAGTAGTAGTAAATATTACTTCCTTTGAGCACTAAATTTGTGCAATTGGCGTTGTCAATATAAGAAATAACGATAATTTAGAATTATAAATTAATTTCACTATTGAAAAATTCGTTAATCGAATAAAAGCCTTATTAATGAACCACTTAGAGATAACTTTTTAAATACTGCTTTTTTAATATAAATATATTTAGTGTAAATTGATTAGCCATTTTAACAGCCATAATTGAATGATTCTTTATGGTTATCGTAAGCCTGCTGAAAGGAACATGATACTGGCTTGCTGTCTGCTGTTTTCTAGCAGTCTTCATGTTCGCTGCATGCGGTCATGATGTTATATAAGCTCTCTGATTGTGATGCCATGCAGCCAGATAAGAATTTCATACAAAATGGTAAACAGTACTTGAATTTGGCTCAAGTGTGTCAGACAGTGCACGTGCTTCACCGGTGGCTCACCATCTAAAGCTTAAATGTACAAAATAAAGGTTAGATTCTTCTTTTAAGGGGGAAGGAAACGACAGGAAGCGCCTCTATTCTGTTATGAACATTAATCCAAAAGGAAAAGAAAATTTCAAAATGTTCAATATTTTATGTAATTCTCCTTTAATACTGAACAAATGCAGGACTGTGCACACCAACACAGCAAAATTACTTCAAAATTTTCAGTTTGCTTTAGAGCAGTTTTGCAGTTTATTTGCGAACAAGTTGGATCCGACAAGACATATTTCATGTCTGAGCGCACTCACGCATGTGTTACTGGGCGGGTACACAAGTTACCATTCGTGGTAGAATAAGGTGAAAACAGAGAGAGAGAGAGAGAAACAATAAGATTGCAGAAAAGGTTTCTTACCCTCCCTTATCAAACATTCGCGTGGCACACTTCAGTATATTTCAGATTTTGAAAAATGGATAATTAAGTACCACGTTTGTAAATCAAATTGTCTATATCTGTAAATAAATCGTTTTCATTTCAGAACCTCCCAGTATAAACAAGTGCTTATTTAATTTAATCTAAACAAAAACACATCAGTTTAGATATTCAGAGAGCATCTTAAACCAGGATTAATTGTATTCAGATTCTCACTCGATTATTCTCCTTTCAAATGACACTTAGTTTTGAAGAAGCACTCATTCGTTATTACATTCCATTCATTTTCTGTCGTCTCCGCAAGCCAGAATAGAATAAAAACGCAGACTATTAAGCATTATAGTATAATAGGTGTGTAAGTAGTTTTTAAATAGTCTGTAGTAATATACTCAAATATTAGCAAATAATTGAGTATATTAAACATTTGAACAACATTAGTTGTTTCTCTACTACATTCATACACAATAGGTATTCCACCCAAAAATTCTATACCGAGATTTCACTGGAAATCCATGTTTTGAGGCCCCTTGAATCTAAAAAAACATTTTTATAAAAATATCCGTGTGTGTGTGCGTCTGTATATGTGAGGCATGTGTGTTTGTGTGTGTGTGTGTGTGTCTGTTAGATTAGATTAGATTAGATTGTATTCTGTGAGTTCACTAGCAGCCGTAAAGGCTTGTGAACATAGAACATGTCAAGGAAATGTACAAAAATTACATATACACATAAATATTACACAGAATATGGAACATTTGAAATAAAATAGACACATACTATATGCGTGTCAAGGAAATGTACAATAAAGTTACATATATACATAAATATTACATAGTATACAGAACATTTAAAATAAAATAAAGACATATTATATACAAAATGAAGCAAAACAAGTGTAATTTTGTACAGAGTTGAATACCTCCTTACTGTTATAAGGTTAACATACGTATAGGCAAGAACAGTTATTTTAACTTTCACTAGGATTTTACCTTTGTTCGTCTGATCATTTTGTTCTATTTGATTTGTAATGCATAGCATTTACTGTCAGTTCTTAATATACATACATTTAAATAGCTTCATTCATTCTAGAGCAGGCATCAAATATAATTGGCAATTGTCATTAATATTTACTAATACTACTTACAGAGCTATATAAGTATTATCATCAGGATAATTTGTCATTCACATAATCTTGTACAGAATAATATGCTTTTGAGCATAGTTACTCTTTAACAGCAGTTTTAAAGACATTGAAATTGTCAACTTTTCTCTTAAGATCATTAGGGAGAGTATTAAATATTTTTATGGTCTCGTAATATACACCTTTCTGGAAGCAAGAAAGCTTTGCACTGGGATGATGGATGTTACCCTTTTGTCTAATGTTTATCTCATGAATTTCCATGTTTGTAATAAATGTGGCTCGATTGCATACATATAATTTTAAGATTGAAAATATATACATGCAAGGTAGGGTTAATATCTTCAGTTTTCTAAAAAGATGTTTGCAAGAGTGTCTGCTATGAGTGCTGGAAATGATTCTTATAACCTTCTTTTGCATGAGGAATATTCGTTTACTTTCTACCGAATTTCCCCAAAATAACATTCCATATTCAATGATAGAGTTAAAATATGCATAGTATACTAATTTAAGTGTATCTATAGAACTGAAATTTACCAGTGCTCGGATAGCATAACATGCAGAACTGAGTTTGGGTATGATATACGTAATGTGAACTTTCCAATCTAAATAAATATCTGTCTACTTGGAGGCCCAGAAATTTAATGTGTCTATTTGTTCTAGTGACATGCCGTTAATCCCAATTTCTATTGGAGTGTGTAGTGATCGATGGGTTATAAATTTAACAACTTTTGTTTTGTCTAGATTTACAGATAATTTATTAGCTTTAAACCAGTGTGACATACAGTTCAAAACATAATTCAATTTAATTACACACTCATTCAAGTTTTTACTTGTCACCAGAACACTCGTATCATCAGCAAAAAGAATTATACTTGCAATATCCTTTATATAAAATGATAGGTCATTTATATAGATCAAGAATAGTAAAGGTCCTAGGACTGAACCTTGGGTCACTCCATGTGTTACTGTTTTCCATTTCGATGTATGTTTTCCAAATTCAATATCATTGACAATTTCAACACTTTGTTTTCTTTCATTTAGATATGATACGAACCAACTTAGACTTTCATTTTTTAGTCGATAGAATTTCAATTTTGCTATCAGAATATCATGATTAACACAGTCAAATGCCTTTGCTAAGTCACAAAAAATCCCACCTACATGCATTTTTTGTTTAATGCAGTTAACACTTCATGAGTAAGTTTATAAGTTGCATTACTGATCGACATTCCTTTTCTGAACCCGAACTGATCCCTGGCAAGTATGTTGTTACATTCAAGGTATTTATAAAGTCTATTAAACATCACCTTTTCAAGAAATTTTGAGAAAATAGGCAAGAGAGATATTGGTCTATAATTTGAAACATTGTTGCGTTCGCCTTTTTTGAAAAGTGGTTTAACAATGGAAATTTCATTCTGTCAGGGAAAATTCCTGACCTTAGTGACTCATTGCACAAATAACTAAGGGGAGTGGAAATTTGAGATGAGCATGATTTTAAGACTTTTATTGTTATTTCATCATAACCAGAAGAGTTTTTTGTTTTGAAGGAGTTAATAATTTTGTTTATTTCAGAAGGCGTTGTCAGGTTAACTTTAAATTCAGGCACTTCATTAGTGAAATTTGATCTTAGAAATTCCAAAGCTGCCTCTTTACTTCCAAAATTAATACTCATTTTGTTTGTTACATCCAAAAAGAATTTGTTAAATATTTCTGCAACTTCATGAGGTTTATTAATTTCTTGATTATCAATGTTTAATGTTATTAAGTCTGTGAACAGCATAAGTCAAAAACGAAGCGACAGATAAATACCAAACTTTGCATTTAGGTTCAGTACCTTCCAAAGATGCAACCAAATGATTTTCAAGAGTAACGCGGCCAGGGAATTAATCTTTTACTGAAAGTCTACCTATCTTGAATCGGACAGACAATTCAGTGACAGGAAACGAATTAAGGGCAAGAAACTGGGTATATCGGGATATTTAAATAGCACGGAATGTGAAAGGATTATCCACTAAAGAGACAGAGCTCCAAAACGTATTAGAAGAAAGGAAAATATCACAAAACAAAAAAGAAACTAAAAAGGCTAGAATTAGGGACATATACAATGATATGGTGGGAATCAGAATGAAAGGGCACATGCAAAAGTATCGATATTATGCAATGAAAAATGGAGAAATAAAATTATTAGCTACAGTTGGGTCAAGAAGAGAATGTGTACAATACGATTTAAAATTAGTATGAGAAAACTAACAGTCATTGCTTTTTAAGCTCTTGAAGAAGGAAAAATAGAAGAAACAGAACAGTTTTATAACCAACTACAAAATACAATACATAAAACAAATAAAAATGACTATATAATTATTAGTGGAGATTATAATGCCTGAATTGGAAAAGCGCCCATAGATAATACAATATGAAGGAATGGAGAATTTGTCGTAAATCAAAATGAACATAAATTAAGAGATTTTGCAAGTTTTAATGACTATAGAGTAATGAATTATTTCTATAAACATAAGGACATACATACATCAAACATCAGTGCTGTTTAGGGATGTTAGAGTCTTCCAAGCCTGTGACATAAATACTGATTATTATCTATTACAAGCAAAAATAGCGTTACTTTGGCAATGGGTCAAAAGCAAAGGAAAATCCCAAGAAAATGCGATATATAAAATATACCTATTGCAAAATGAAAGTGTTAGGATACTATACGAAAATAAATTAGGTGAACTATTAAAACTATATCCGTTTAAAGAGGTAGGGTTGGCTCAATTAAAAAATACAATAGCAATTGCAGCAAAGGTGGCTATAGGAAAAAAGAAACTACAAACAGCCAGGAAGAAAGGAACTTATAAATGGACAGGGGAAATAAAATATTTTGTTAAACAAAAGAAATAATTATATTTCAAATATTTACAGTTAAACACTGAGAAAGTCTACTGGAGTTTAAGAGGAAAGGTGCAGAAACGGAAAGAGAACGTAGGAAAGCACAGAGAGAAGGATGAAATAACTATATTACAAACATTGAAATGGGCATTAGTGATAGACAGGAAACAGCATATAAAATCATGAAATATTTAAATAACAATGTCAGAGATACAGCAAATACAAGCATAATAAGGGATGATCAATGGCAAACATTATAAAACCTGTGGATTGAAATCTTAATAAAGGAGTGAATTTATTAGTCATCCAGGCCGTATAGAATATATGGAGTTAATATTAACTTTAGAAAAAATTAAAACCCGAAGGAAAGCAGGCAGTGATGGCATAAATAGTGAATTATTAAAATATTCCTCAATAAATTTCAAAGTAAGATTAGTAATTTTATTAAATAATTTTGGTTAAGGAAAGATTATAGCCAATGAAATGAGAATTTGAACAATTAAATCAATATCCAAAAAAGGAAACGGAATAAAATGTGAGAACTATCGCAGTATATGTTTACTAAATACAGCTTAATAAATGTATTAAAAACACTCACAGAAAGGTTAAAATCAATATTAGAAGTAATACTGCTAAAGGGGCTGTAAGGATTTAGAAAGGGAAGATCATATATAGATAATGTCATATATTTGAAAAACATAGAGAATTCAATAGAGAGACACAAATATTATGTATTGATACACAAAAGCTAATGGTAATATTATAAGACGTACACTTTTGAAAACTATGATTAAACGCGCATTTCACTCAACTAATTGCAGTAATTCAAAATACTTATCAAGAAATTAATATTCAAATTTCAGGGCTAAAGGGTCTGTAACAGAGAAAACTAACATAGGAGAAAGTCAAGGATGGAGTATGTCTCCGCTGTTTTTTTAACTTATATTTTGAAATTGTTATACAATGGATTTATAGTATATCTTTCTATTCAAATAATTTTAATAAAAGAGACTATGCATTAATTTAAGTTTGCAGGTGACCAGATTATTATATATAATTCAGAAGAACGCTTCAAAAGTCAACGTATACACTGAATAAAATAGAAAGCGGACGTAATATGGCAATCTCCTTAAGTAAAACAAAGGTGATGCGCTCAAAAAAAGGAAAGTGTAAGATCAATAATTGTTAAAGATAACATTGTGGAACAGGTGGTAGAATTTAAATATTTAGAATGTAATTCACCATATAAAAAAACACTGATCTTATTAAAAATGGAAATTAAAGGCACTATAAATAAACAAATAATTAAAGGAACTATAAACAGATGTTTGAAATAAAGCAAGAAAAGACACAATATTAAAATTTTATAAAGTAATGTCAGCGACAAAATTACTGTATAGGAGTCAATTATTGGTTATGACGGAGAAAAACAAAAGAACACTCGAAGGAGATGAAATGAGGTTTTTAGGAGTAGTAGTAGGACGTAAGAGAACGAATTATAAAAGAAATGAAGATATAAGAAATAAATAAGATACATACAATCTGAACGAACGAATTAAGATGAGTCATTTTCAAAGAATGAATAGAGAGAGAGACTACCATCCCATTTCAAAAATTATAAACCAATAGGGAAGGGAAATATTGGAAGACCAAATAAAAGGTGGCACGAACAGGATAAGTAGATTGCTACAAACAGAAATGTCTAATACATGAAGGAAGAAGAAGATAAAATCAGCAAAGAATATTTAACGTTTTAGGCTATTGTATGTATCAGGGAAAAATATATTTACGAGATATTTTCATATACATGTCTTATTCATTCTTTGTTGAAATCCAAATGGTTACATATTCCAAAAAGATAGGAGACAAAACATTTGGGGACGAATAATAAGATCTCTTAGCTAATGAATGGTGTTTCAAAAATAAGTATCAAAATTCAAGAGAGGTAGCTGGGTTAGCGACGGTGAAACCTAAAGTGCAATTCAGCGTGTCCTTTGTTGCAATTAAACCAAACAAGCAGTTATTGAAACCAAGAAACTTTGAAATTAAAAACCGGTGTAATTAGAACGTAAGCAAGATTTAGAAAAAAAACTCCATATTTAACGGCAAGCTCACAGGCAGTTTTAGCAAATGTTACAAGTGTGTGTGTGTGTGTGTGTGTGTGTGTGTGTGTGTGTGTGTGTGTGTATTTGTAAACTCAATACGATGTCGGTAAAATACCAAACTTCTTAATAGGTATCTTCTAAGGATGCGACACAGAGATTTTCAAGAAAATCCCTTAGCCTTTGTCAAAAACGTTTTCTTATTTTTTTAAAAAATTTCTGTAACGAATTTAATTAAAATATCATATGTTTAAGATATTCACACAAAAATTATACTTGAATTTTCTGTGATTAGCCTGTGACGCTCTTTTTATTCTAAATTAATTTTGTATAAGTTTGTATAACTGGTAAAGCTTAAGAAGCATATAAAATATGCTGCACTTCTACAAAACATACAGTTTATTTCAAATAACTATTTCTGTGACATCAGCTATTTCCGAGATATTCTCGTTATTGGTTTGATTTTTTCAATATGCTGTCACTTTTATTCAGTTGATCCTCGCCATGTCATACAAAGAGTATGGAAATTCAAGCGGCCCGTTTTTTTTTTTGTTTTTTTTAACTTTTGACTATCGCTTCAGTCCCCTATAAATCCCTTGTGCGTACAATGAAATGTGTAATGAAAAAATTTCTGCAAACTTTTCGATTAACATGAAGTAGATAGAAAAGTAAAGTTTTACCAGAATAGTTTGTAGAGGCTATAAAAAATAAAAGTGTGGTAGAAATAGCCATGCAAATGTATCACATCGGATTTTTTTCGGTAATTTTTATTTTGGATGATATTTAATACTGAAGTGTATAATGACCTAAGCTGTAGCCAGAAGTTGCATTTGTCAAAATGCTTGTTTCTCTATGTAGTTTGAGGGTAGATTACCTTTTCACTCAAACATGGCTGAACTGATTTCATAAAGCTTTGTATATAAGATATTTTAGACCTCCTTTAGAGAGCAGGTTGCATCTTAATCATTTTCCCCAAAGGGAGTTTCTAATACGATACCAAGACGTAATCTAAATATTTCATTGATTATTCGTATTAGAAAAATTACATAACTAAATTTTATAATCATTATGTGTAGTTATAGTTATTTAATTTTACAACGTCTTTTTATAAATTCCTGAAGTACTTTGATATCACAGTAACATGCCCTTTTACAGCGATAGTCATCTTTTAAAATATTTTAAAGAATATTTTTTTTATCCCAGAATAGAATCCGTTGATATTATAATGGGAATAAAAGCAGCAGTTATTTCAATTCAGAATGAAAGAAGACCATTTTACTTATTAAATATAACTGATTTTGTAGAAGTAAACACTGAACTTTGTGTTTATAAATGTTTACAGAGATAGTTTTGTTCATTTTTTAAACAATATGAAAGTTACACTACAATTTTCAATGACTAATCTTGAAAGTAAAAAGGCAGTAAAATTAGAAGCTATTTTGAAATAAATAAAAAGGAAACAAACGTTGTTTTCCAACCGGATGACTCATAGTAAGTTTTGCATACAGCCTACTAATATAATTGTGAAATATAATTATTATGACACATCTAACGATCTGTTGCTCTTTAGGAGGGGAGGATCACATATTGAGGTTTTTTTAGGTTTTTATGGGTTGACACATTTTCTTTCAGGTAACATTTTTAGAGTAGATTGTAATTTGTAATTAGGTGAATGTTTTAGTTTAATTAAAATCCTTTAATTATTACATACAGGAAATTACTAGAGTTACAAAATTAACACGCTGTGAAGGTTGTAATAAACCGCACACCTGTCTTGAGGGATGTGATCATAGCTGATTATCTCCAGAAGTGTCCCAGATTAGCCTACGTATAATCAGAAATTGACAGTTAAATCTTAAAAGATCTGCGCTACTTAATATGATCATACGGAGCAAGATGCTCTGCGGTATCGTGTGAGGTTCGCATTCGGGAGGTCTCGGGTTCAATTCCCGTCGACCGTCCACTCTGATCTTGGACTTTTCGTAGTTTTCTCTGGTCGGTAAGGGAATGCTGGGGTGGTTTCAGATGTGCTTCTAGGTTTTGTGCCTAATGGCAGTGTCAGACAGATGGCTCAGATGCTTGCTCAAATGACAGGGTACCCCCATGGATACTAGAGGGCTGCTTGATCGACGGGTCGTTCAGCGCCCTTTCTAGACAGCTCCAGCAGTGGCACGGGTCTTTGGGCCTGGAACGGTTAGGCACTTTTGCGCATCTCTGTGGCGACATGTAGCCTCCTGTGGTTCCTTCACGTCATCCCTTTCACCTGAGGGGTGCTTGTACAATAAAAATAGTAGGTATCCCCAAATGCGCGAAATTGTAAGGCAGAAATTCTGACTGTACTTAGTCCCGAAATATTCATTTTGAAGTAGTCAACATTTTTATTTAACAGACTATACAAGACAAGCTGTACCTCGAAATTGTTGCTTTCGTGTCGGAAGTTAATTTCCATCACCAAGTTAAAAAAAACACTTATCTACGGTAGAGAAAGTAATGAATTCCAACAAAAAAATCTATATCTATATTTTATCAAAAATATAATTTTTGAGAACCTGATCTTAATTTTGTCTACTACTTACCTATGGTAAGCAGAGGAAATACTCCATTCCAACTCAAAAATTAAATACCAAGATTTCACCGGAAATAGAGTTTCGAGAGTCGCTGAATAAAAAAAACCCCACATTTTTAGAAAAAGGTCTGTGAGTGTATGTGTGTGTGTGTGTGTGTGTGTGTGTCTATGAACAGCATAACTCTAAAACGAAAAATCGGCTAAATAACAAACTTGGCATTTAAATTCGGCATATTCCAGGGATGCAACACGAATATTTTGAAGAAAATCCAGCCATCCTAAACTATCCTATACACCCTACCTTGATTTGATAAAATAGTTGTATCGATTTTGACTGAAATACTATATTTGTAAAATATTTTCATGGCAAATGAATTTTCTGGGAAGGGTCCGTGAAGCCCTCTTCATTCTGAATGAGTTTTGTGTGGTTGTAAACTGTAAGAGGTAACAAAATCTCATTCCACAGAAAATGTAGAGCTAATTAAAACCGCAATTTTTGTTACATAAATTTTTTGTTCTGTTAATAATTTAGAGATATTATTTTTATTATTATTATTATTTTGAATTTTAGAATAATCATAATTTTCTCAACTGTAATTTGCTATTAGTTTTTTCGTTTCCTTTCTTCTTTTTATGTGTTTATGCAAAGAGAACAGAATTTCAAAGCCATAATAACATGGTGATCGACTTTGACTAATTATTGCTTTACTACATTCATCTTATACCTAAAATGAATTATCTCGATTAACAGGGAGTAGGGAAATAATATTTTGTAAATAAAAAACTTATATGAGTGAGTAGAGAAAGTCGTGTAAATGCAACACATCAGATTGTTAGAATATGGGCCTGTCAACGTCCTGGAGAAGAACATAACTCAAACTCGGGAAATTTGGATGAATTCCAAACTTAATATTTAAAGGGTGATGCACGAAAATGTTCACGAAGATATTCACATTTCAGAGTATTACAGGGAAGAATTGTTATTGTCATTATTAATGCCATTATTCTTGATTTTCTCAAAAATGGTTGTGACAACTTTTATTAAAGTACATAAGTTTGAGAGCTGGAGTTCTAAATGAAATATATATTTTAAATTTCCTTCAAATACCTCGTGATGTTCTGTTCATTTGGTTAATTTATTCATAATTTCGAATCACTGGGAAATCATTAGAGATAAAGAAAAAGTTAGTATATGTTAGTATAATGCAGATCTTAAAATATGTAATTTATGTCAAACAAACAATTTTGTGGTATTAACCATTTCTAGGTCATTCGCTATTGTTTGGATTTTCTAATGCTTTGTATAACTTTTTTAACTGCAAAGTCAGCATTATTTGGTTTCTCGCGAGGTCATGCAAAATCACAGTCAGCATACATAAACTGTTTTTCAAATATTTGACTGTCGTCCTAATCTCGTGCATGACCTTGTAGGTATACAAAAATATGCAATGAAAAAATTTCGACCAGCACTTATGTTTAAGAGGAGTTAGGCATAAAAATAAGTTTTATGAACGCTTTTATAAAGTAGCTATGGATGTAAATTATAGTAGATAGAGAATAGTTGTGTGATTGTAGTAGTTATTTTTTTCTTTTCCTGGCAAAGCTCGTTACTACGACTTTTGAACGTATTCCCCATGCTTCTTGCATAAATACACTTTTGAATTTAATAATGTATGGGAAATGACGTAAGGTGGATAGAAGAATGCATTATAATGAGTATTGTAATATTTTAGGTGAGTTATGGATAGAGAAAGTTGGATGAGTGTACCATATTACAATTTTTAACATGATGTCATTATCACAAAATCGACTTGTTATATAAATAGTTGGATATTTGCCTTGCATGAATCCAAACACCTATTGCATAATTTGAAACACTCCGTCGATAGTTTTCATGATTAGGGTAAAATGGATAGCAGTATAGCATTTTTCTATGAATTCTTCTTCTTTCTTCTTCTTTCTTCTTCTTCTTAATATAGCACAATGTCTTGTTTGTTTTAACTGCCTCATTTTACTGGACTAAACCCTTTTTCGATCGTGTTGGTGGTCTTCCCAGTGGTCCTGGTGTGTATTGTTTTAAAGTTGTAATTTAGAGGTCACGAAATGACGGCCATCACAACGTAAATGGCCTCTCCACGTCCATTACGTGGTCTATTCTTTATTTTACTGTTATTTTGAGCATTATGTCAAATGTCGAATAAAGAGACTATCATATTCAGAGGTCGCGAAATGACCAAAATATTTATACGACCATCAGAACGAAAACAGTCTCTTCACATCGATTTACCTGATCTGTTTCTTATTTTGATCATATATGTTATTTTAAGCATTTTCAAATGGCTTCCAAGTGGCTGTATCAGTTTATTCACTTTAGCAAAATTAATAGTCAGCGTTCTACCAGGCTATAGGGTTGAGTCTACCTTAAAAAGACTACTACCTTATTTTATTATTCTCCGCGTTTTTTCACAATTAATATTTTTAATAATAAAACTGTCCTCCTCCTTCCTATACAATTATAGTATTGCGTTGCATACGTGATGAGACATATAACCTTTCTCCTCGCACGTCCCTATAACTACAAATGTTTACGTTTGAACACGAAGGTTGCCCACGCCACTAACTTTATGCACATGCGCACTTCGTTTTATGACCTGGAGGAGGTTAAATGCAAAGTTTGTAGCTGTTCAAGGTTAGCATAGTCTTCTGCTTAACGAGTATCTGGACAATGATGTGAGCTTTCATTCTCGGTGAATTTCGGAAGCGTTCGAGATTTGGGAGATTCTGAAGTGGTCGGGTGAACGTTGTCTGTAGGATGTGAATCTTCCAGGAAGTTCTTTCACGTTCCAATGTCATACTTTGGGATAGAATTTGAAAAGTAGTGCTTCAAAATACGCTACTAATTATAGAGTAATTGTAGATGAATGCTAGATACCCGGTTTTGCCCGCTTGACCCTTCTTAAGATAACAGGAATAAAAATAAACAAATAATAAATAAAAACACTCAAACCAGATAAAATATTTAAGTGAACACATAAGGAAATTGTGATTGAAGTATTTAGTCCACTCTCCTCTTGGTGATGAAAGAAGTATTGAATACTTTAAAACGAGTTGCAACACTTACACGAAATTGTGGACAAACAACTCCCCAATCTTCCGCATTAACCAGTGATAAATGAGCCTAAAATGTCTTCTTGACATCTAGTCCTCATCGAAGGTCATGGATGTGTTTGCTACTAACAAACGTATGAAAATTAGGAGTTTCTAGAGTTTAAGATCACTTTAAATTTAGATACCTATCTAAATTTACTTTTCTGGTCATTAATGCAATAATATATGTTGGTAACTTAGCCTCTACAGCTTATCCAGAAAGAGATGTTCATGCTATACTATTCTCCATATTAATTGTACAGACTCCATCTTTCCTCAAAGTTTACTCTTGAAGAATGATCGAATTAAAAATATAGATCACAGAGATAATTTTCTAGCCAGAAGCAACTCCTAACCTTTGGTAGTATCAGTTATCTAATATCTAATACATTCCTGCCATAATAATCGAATTTTTCTCACTTGAAAGTGGAGAAAGAAACTTCACCTATTTATGCTGAACATAATAATATACTTTTAACATCAGATAAAAAGGTACTGCTTGACATTTGTCCTTGTCGTTACGAACTCCTTTTTGCTCTTTGATGCACTATTTTCTGCAAGTTGCATGCAGATTGACCACTGCTGTTCAGCCATATAAGTATAATTACACGCTCGGGGTGTCTGATTCGCTAACTGTTTGATTCGCTAGCAAGATTATTTAATTATGCATGCTGAAACTCCACACACACAGTGGCTCTACTAAAAAAAGAATATGTAATGCATGCCCTACCTTTTTTCTTACAGTTTGGCCAAGTGCAATTTTCTAAACATGTTCTTTTACTGCAACCATTATTGTAATAAGGAGTATGTTAATAGAGCTAATTTTCTTTCCGTATGATATTCTTCCTCTTTTGTGTGGGATTTACTCCGCAGCTGAAGATAAACTGTATTTCCTAGTAAGCATCTTACATTTGTCATCGGACCTTACAAAACCCACCATCCAACGCCTTTAATTAAACTAACTTTGATGTTGTTTCAAAATTGCCAAGTTATTATCCGGGCGCAGTTTTCACATTTCAATGAGTGCGAAGCATTTCCAGTCTTAGTATCACCTTCCATTTAGAGGCTGTTGCCTTAGTATTTAGAAATGACCGATACCCACATGTTACAGAGTAAATATTATGTCTTACATTGGTTATAAAGTAGGTAATATAATACAAAATAAAATATAATCAAATATTGCGTCGCTTAGAAATTTTGGCAAGTTCACAGAGCTTAAAAATTACAATCTATCCCTTCAGCGTTTCCTCGGTCTTCTTATCTCTTCTTCCTTTAAATTATACGGCGCCGCCTGAGTGGGGAATATAATAATGTTTACTTTCTCCACCAGATACCTGAGATAGGTAGAGGAAGTAAAGTATTCCAACCAAAATTCGTTATCGAGATTTCACCGGAAACACATTTTGAAGTCCTCTGAACACGAAAAAGGTATTTTAGAAGAATAACCTTGTATCTGTATGACAAGTGTAATTCACAACCGAAAAATTGAATAAACGCCAAACTTTTATTTAAGTCTGGCATCTTCCAAGGATATGACACGTGAAAAATTTCATGAAATTTCCCCATCTCTTAGTTATTTTGTATTTTCTCAAAAATTGCTCTAACGATTTTAATTAAAATATAATGTTTTACATACCAATTTTCTAGGAACGGCTTATGAATTTTGGATCATTGTGATTGAATTATGTACAATTTATATAATTAGGAAATCATAAAAAATGGACAAAGGTTTGCTTGAGGAGAAATGTGGATAAAGTATAAAATTTTTCACATGGATGTTTTTTCGTTGGATTAGCGTCTTCGAAGTATCTCATGCCGTTTATTTCAAAACTAAGTTTGTCATCTGGTACAGGATGTTGAAAGTTTCCATTTCTTTCTTTTTTCTTCGTAAGAACTCTTACTAATACTTCTGAATGTATTCCTCCGTGCTTCCCAATGGATATCTGAGCGTTGTTTCCCTATGTTTTTATAACTAAGTACTTATTGCACAATTTTAAATATTTTGTTTAGATTGTTAACCCTACGACACTTATTGGTGCCATACAGTTATGCCGATTATAGACTATTAGTGCACGCATATACGACGGTTTTAGTCTAGAGAATTTCTTAAAATTCGTGATATATGGGCGAATTACTTTTAAGTTATCGGAATACAAAAATAAGCACACTGGATCACACATCAGACTCTGGTCATACCAAGAAACCTTATTGATAAAAAAGGAATTTATCGACTTCAACTGGAATCGAACCCGGGAGTCCAGAGTAGGCTGATGCTTTTCCGACTGCTAGGGAGCAAGTCCAAAATTATTTTCAGACAAAAATGTACCCGGATAAGTAACAGAATGGAAGTTTCGCTTATTAATAAATGCTATAATATATTCTAGTCCACCTCCTGGTATGGGGGTAGCGTGTGTGTCTCACGTTCAAGAGGTTCCGAGTTCGAATCCCGGTTATGGAAAGTTACTTAGATAAGGTTTTTTTATTTTGCTTTCCTTATCCTGAGAAGATGAAGTCTGGTAAGTCTAAGCTCTAGGGATCTCGGGCTCATTTGAGCATCATTTCAATAATTTCGTTCACCGTCCGATTTGAACTACCCGGTTAAAGGACGTTAATCCTAAAGTATACACATAAGATGAGCGTATTTGTAATGAGTAGAGAAAGTTGCAGGATTGCAACACGTTAGATTTTTCTAAATCCGGAAACGCATGCTGTGTTCTATGGACTGATTTGGTGTCCTAAGGGATATGCAGCCCACTCGCCATCAAGATCGGATGGATAAGCTATGTAGAGTTCCTACGCATGAACATCGCACCATAGGCTATCCAATGCCCAAATTATAATTTTCCGGACATGGGCCCGCTTAAAAGAAAATTTCTGATATGCCATATTCACATGACTTTCTCTACCCTCTATCGTTTATTAGTGTGCATACAAGCTACTCTTACTAAAGCTTATTTTTCTATCTACTTCATTTTAAACTAAATAAATGCATTGTACATTTCATTATAGATACAAAGGCAACAGCGGCAATCAAATATTTAAGAACTGGATGCTATATGCTGGCCTTAAAGTTCTATACTCTTTCCCCGACATCGCGAGAAACAACCGAAAATTGACAGGACTTTAAAAGAATGGATAAGTATTGAACAATTCGCACCAATAATAAGAGATGTCTCAGAAATGGCTTATGCAACAAAAACATTATTTGAAATAAATTGTGTGTTTTAGAGACCTACATTTCTTGTGTAGTTACACAAGGTTGTACAAATTTCTTCCGAATGAAGAGGGCTTCACAATCTATTTCTATAAAATTCAATCTATACACTTTATTTGTCATATAAATATCTTTAATGTATGGTGTTTTAATCAAATTCGTGAGCCATTTTTATAAAACAAATTCGAAAAATATTACATGTAAAGGGTAGTGGGAGGTATTGCATATTTGGAAGGTACATAACTTAAATACCAAGTTTAGTATTTACCCGACGTTTCGTTTTTGAGTTATGATGTTCACAGACAGACACACACACACACACACACACACACACACACACACGGTGACATATACACAGACCTTTTTCTAAAAGTAATATTTTTGGCTTCAGGTGGCCTCAAAACACGAATTTCGGTGAAAACGACATCGAATTTTTGTGCGGAATACAATACTTCCCATATTTACTATATGTAATAAATAGAGTGGAGGAAGCATACATATTTACAAGCACCGGTTGACTTCACATCTCAGTTTCTAATCACTACCTATTGGTTTCACTAATTTTAGTCAATGGTGTAACAAAATGTAACGGCTGAGAGAGAGAGAGATAACAGGCAAGGAGGGTGGAGAAACAATTCGATGTGATGTGTCACCTTAATCAGCTTTATTTGCAAGTCAGCTAAGGTCTCCATTGTTTTTCATGTTTTAATTTCAATATAAGAGCAGATGAAAAGCAGTATTAATTGACCTACAAGATATACGTTAGCGGCTAAGAACAATGAATCTAGCAATAATTAACGATCAGCTTCTTCCATCATCAACACAGCTAGCACCAGGTGTCAAAAACAGCAATTTGAAAACTGAAAATGTACAACTATAGTAAAAGTATTGAGAAATTTACCTCAAAATATTACACACACATCGATACTACTAAAGATCGAGGTATCATGGTATCGTAGTTCCATTTCTATTCGCGGGTCTTAAAACCTGTGCAACATCTCCTTATTAAAGATTCTGGGATGTAAAACAATAATGCTAAGTACTTGTCTTGGCCAAAAAAGATTCTACTACGGGCAATAAATCAATAAAACTCGACTGAATGTCAAGACTATCCGCCTCGGCATTAGTTATTAGTAGATGTAAATGAGTCAGCTCTTTCTGGCTTGGATAGACATTACTACTTCCTCTGAGATTTTAATAGTCCTTTGCCTCGGCTCAAGACATTTGCTTCCTAAAGAGCTCTCTTCGTTATTAATATAAGTATAAGGTGTCTCCCCCATTCACTAAATAATGTATAAGGCAATGTTATAAAACATCTCGGTAAAATGCATGCTGCTTTCCTTGGAACCGCTGGTTTTATTGCATTTGAAGTAAGTAATTATAGTGATTGTAATTCATATTCGATAATTGTTCTCTCACTCTAGCCGTATGCTTCCAGTTAGAAGGTTGAATCACACTTAAAAAATTCAATCCTACGGCCGGGACACAAACCACGGATCTTAGGGTCGCCGTGATGATGCTCTTACCGCTTGAGCTACCATGGCACTTAGTTGTAGGAGTATTAAAGCTTTTCATCCGACTCCAGTACCCAGGTAAATCAAAGATCTTTAATACTAGAAAAAAAATCATACCCCAAATGCAACTTGCAGGACTTAATGCGTGCACAGGTATCTCGCCATAGTAGCTCACGCCATAAGAGCATCGGTGCGGATAGTTTGAGTCCCGGACCTTGAAATGGACTTTTCAAATGTGATTCAGCTTTCCAAATTATTGCTTGCACAGAGCTACTATAAAAGAAGAGTAATCAGTATAGATTAATCCCAATATAGATTAATCATAAATATGGGAAAATTAAAAGCACTTGCAACATGACCTTTCTGAGGCTTATGATTTTTCCTCTAATAGTAAACACTTTTATTAAGACTGGAATTTATTGTTTTAAGTCGCCTTCTTCGAATATTCGAGATCGCCATGAAGATTTTCTGGGATAATTGAATTAAATGGGAAGTTTTAATGCGCGTAAAGGCATCTCGCCATGGTAGCTCAAGCGAAAAGAGCATCGGCACGGAAAGCCGAAGATCCATGATTGCAGTCCCGTTGGCATGAATGTTTCAAAACTGATTCAAATTTCTAAATATACAATTAGCAAACGTTATGACTATCTTTAAGATTACAGGACATTTGCCCTGTATGGTGGCAAGTGCGACTTACACCTTTAAAACTGACACTACTAATTATCTATGGATCGGCTAAAAAAAAATGTACTTACTTAGCCAATAAGATATTCTAAAGCATTCTAAAACAATCTGACGTACAATGATCACACCATTTCTCTAACCATTAGGCATCATTTGTTTTCAAAAGAATTCTCCGAAGAATTAAGGCAACTTTTCTTCTTTGTACTCACTGTAGTCATTAAAATATTTACTATAAACTGCCTCAGCACACGTAGCTTGGTAGGTACAAACAATCATATACTATAAGGCTGAAATGGCAGCTTGATAGATTTTAAAATTGCCGTATGGCTGCATAGCCCATGCAAAATCATTGAAAAGATAGTTCTATTGAAAAAGATCTGATGTATTGCCTTTACGTAACTTTATCTAGTCGTTTACAAGCTATTGTTATGAAAGTTTATTCTTCTGTTTACTTCTTTTCAATTGAAACAGACCTTAATCACGCATTTACCTATTCCAACCGAGCGAATGGCGCAGGCGGTAACGCGTGTGAGTCGTAGGTTCGATTCCCGCGACCGACCTCCTACCCCATAGGTTTTTTCGGGATTTTCCCGGATCACTAAGCGAATGCTGGGAAGGTTAATTGTATATCCTGAATTTCCTGTCTCTCCATTTCACCTCCTTTCATCCCCTTGGTTGTTTCAGTTTTGCAACTGTCGGCAGGATCTCGACGTTGAATGGTAGGGAAAAAGGATGCTCTCTATAACATTTCATCCCCGGAATGGGGGCGATCTCCGAGTCCCGGGCCTCCAGTGGAATGTGCAAACCTGCATGGGGTGGGGTGCCAGTTATACCAATTGCCACTGAGGAGTTTCAACCTAGTAGTAGGAACCCTGCTCCGTGCTCTGTCGTGCCTCCAGTCTGGCCGCTATCTTTCTCCTCTTACTTCACCCTTCTCTCCTAGGGGCTTAGACACAAAAGGTCTTCTTGGGTTGAGGTGCTAAGTTCCCTTCCCCTGCTGGTCTACGGCAGGGTAAGGCGATAGTCAGATTTATAAAAAAGCTGCTGTGTTACACTCACATGACTTTCTCTACTCTTGTACAAACTATTTTTACAAACGCTTACTCTCCATCTATTTCATGTTAATCGAGATAAAAATTTGCAGAAACGATCTTTTGATATGCAAAGAGAATTACATTTTACACATAGCGACCAGTTCTAAAAATATTTGACTATCGCTTAAGGCTTACTATGTTCCCCTTGTTTTGTATTTGCAAGGGCAATATAGAAATACAGTAGCCTTTAAGCATAGACATATCTCTTAATAACTGGTTGCTAGGTGCAGCACCATTCTCTTTGCCACAGATTAATACTCTTTGCATATCCAAGACAAAAAAATGAATAACGAATTCGCATTTGAGAAAATAAGTATTGAAAAATTTAAGGGAATAACAAGCAATGTCTCGAAAATGATTCACGCAACAAAAACAATGTATATGACATAAATTGTGTATTTTAACGCGATCTACATTTTTTGTGTAGTAAACGTTTGTCTATCTCTTATGGTTTACCAGTTATGCAAAAGTCGTTCACAATGAAGAATACTTTTGGAGAAATTCACAGAAAATTCAAGATATACATTTTATTTGTCACAAAAATGTCTAAAACATCTGATATTTTAATCAAAATCGTTAGAACCTTTTTTGAGAAAATTAAAATTTTCGGAAAATGTTCCATGTAATGAGTAATCTGGTGGGGGGGATTTTCTTGAAAACCTTCGTGTTGCATCTCTGGAAGATACTGAACCTAAATACCAAATTTGGTATTTATCCGACTGTTCGTTTCTGAGTTATGATGTTCACAGACACACAGACGCACGCACACACAGACACACACACACACACACACAGACACACACACACACACAAACACACAGACGGACATGTTTCCAAAAATGCTTTTTTTATTCAGGGGGTCTCAAAACATATATTTCCGGTGAAATCTCGGTATCGAATTTTTGGGTGGAATACAGTACTTCCCCTACTTACTATACGTAGTAGATAAAGTAAAAATGGATGGTTTGTGATGGCTTTAAAAGTTCATGTTCTTTGCATGATCACGATAGAAAACCAACGGTGACCTCCCATTAGAAATTTGTTTTTATCTGATATACATTCATATTACTTTTCTACCCACTGTTACACAAACTATACTTAGAAAAGCGTATTAGTCTAGTTAATTCTCGTCAATCCACATTTATATATTTTGTTGGACAATATAATATCTATAACGAGATTTTTAAAGAGCATATCGCCTTGTGATTGGTTTGAAATTCGACTTGCATGAGAAAAGTATAAGTTTTTGAAAATTCAGAACAATAACAAGGAATATATCAGATAGCCAAATCTAAAATATATATTTGACATAAATTGTGTATTTTAACGGGATCTATATTTTTTGTGTAGTAAGATTTTGTCTCTCTCTTACGGTTTACCAATTATAAAAAATTCATTCCAAATGAAGAGGACTTAACTTTACTCCCATAAAATTCAAGATATACATTTTATTTGTCATGAAAATATCTTAAACCTATTGTATTTTAATCAAAACAGCTAGGGGCTTTGAGAAAATAAAAAATAAAGAAAATATTTAGTGTAAAGGGTAGTTTGCTGAGAGGGGTTTCCTCTTAAAAATGTATGCCGCATCCTTGGAAGATGCTGAACTTCAATGTATTTAACCGAATTTTCGTTTCTTATTTTATTCAGTTGAATTAAACTACAGTTTTTCTAATTTAGGGAGTGCCAAAAAAGACAAAGCTAACCAATAAAATTAAAAACATTAACAATTAAATATTGTAAATAAACGAATAAAATAAAAAAAAACATGATCTATTCAAAAGTATACAATCGTTTAGATATAATAATACGTCTTTACTGTTGATTGTGCAGATGATTTCTCAAAATTAAAATACAGTTTTTTAGTGTTTTAAAGGTTATTTGTTTAATAAAATGTTTTTGTAACTTAAACTCACGACAAAACTTAACGAAAAAGGACGGCGTTGTTCCTAATGTGCTGATCAATAATCGAATCACAGTGATGACTTTTTTTTAAATTCAGGGAGACTCAAAACATGTATTTCTAGTGAAATTCCGGTATCCAACAAGCAAGCATTGAAGAAACTGAAAATCAGATTAACAATGGCGAATCTGGATTCCTTCTATAATTAAAGTTATTTTAGTTCACATGGCTTAGGAGTTACATGCAATTCAAGGAGAATATAGAGAAGTTCACATCTGTTTATTTGAAATTTAATACTATATTTTGCCAGATCAATATCTTGAAAGCAATTTATTTCATTTGAGGCATTTTCGAGAAAACGAATAATAGTCTAAATTGTTAGACCTAAAGGATTGTTTAAGGTGGTAGGAATTTCCTTAAAATCTCTTGCATTATTAAAATATGCCTGATTTAACTATGGAGTTGTTATATTTATTTTATTATTCTTTTTTCATTAAGGGGTCTTAAGATGTGTATTTCCGTTAAATCTCGAGATTGACAGTTTGGGTAGAACGCCATATACTTCATAGGTCAGCGGTATGGACTACACAAGTATGTATATGTTTTACTAGAAGAACCCGTAACTCTGCTTACGTGTTTACGTTAAATGTGAATATTATTTTCTGTTTGCTTTCTGTTTTTCTCTCCCCAGTCATACTACACTTCCGTCCCTCTTAACCCTTACTATTTTCCCCTCTTTTTCCCTCTCATTTTCTACTCTATTCCATCAATCGCTCTCTCTCTCTCTCTCTCTCTCTCTCTCTCACCCACTCTATGCAATTTACACGTGATGCTTGAAAACTGGTAATATAACTACCTTTTCAGCCATGTTAACAATCGAAACATTAATAGTAACTTGGTTTGGTTTTAGGTTTAGTTGCTTTACTATTACATGAAGCACTTTCAATGAATCTTATTTTATTTCATAGTCTGTCGAATTTTATTATTTATAAAAATGAATATTAACGTTCGTAATTTTGAAGTCCCCAAATGCTCATTACGGGGCCTTCTCTGCAGTTGAGAGATGGATTGTACGAACTTTAAGAATATGATAAAATAATTTTCGAGTAATTAAAGAGGGTTTGCCCACACAATATCTATTGCGTACCTCACTTATTTACTATTAAATAGTTTGGAGGGAGGGAAGGAAGGAAAGAAGGAAGGAAGGAAGTAAGGAAAAGTAATCCATATTTTATAATTACCTTCCCTTGTTTGTTTGTAAAATTCCTGATTAAGCTTACCATCGTTTGTTCATGTTGGTGCAACTGGCGTTCCCTTTGTGAATATTACAGAACTATTTATAACAACCAAAAGGGCACGTTATATGAAAGAAAATACCTGATACTACACAAATTTAAATCTTTACCATATACTTGCAATGCGATTAGAAGTATTCTGATTTTCGTGGTAACTAGTTAACGAACAGGAATAACAGTATTGAGGAATGGTTAAAGCTTCTTAAATATTCATCCTATAGAAATTTTGTAAACAATAACACTTAAAACATCTCATAACGAGCGAGATTATCGACTTTTGATACCCACTCCTTTAGGAAAAATGTTTAAGATTTCATATTGGTTATTTTCTAAGGAGGACGTAAGGTATGTTATACACCAAGATTCGTAATATTGTTTTGCCATCTTTGTGTGAAAACGTAACCCATACATACACCTAAAAATATATTTAAATGATTTTGGGCTTCCAGGTAGCGCTTTATATACGCAAATTCTATTTATTCATCTAAAACAGAAAATTAGCAGAAAATTGTCATTGTAGTTTTATCGTATGCACAGACATCATTATTAAAAAGTTTTAAGAAAGCTTGCGATATTATGTCATATACCTTTACTTCCTCAGCCACATACTTATAACAAGTAGAGAAAGTGTTGTATTCCACCCAAAAAGTCGATATCGAGATTTCACCGTAAATTCACGTTTTGAGGTCCACCGTACCCCCCAAGAAATTTAAATAAAGGTTTGTATACATGCGCGTGTAAATACCTCACCTATTTAGCATATGCCGCTAACCAGTTGCTAAGCGTTATCTGGTATTCTGTAAAATCGTAAAAACATCATTTTGTGAAAGGAAGAAAATTATGGTTAAGGATACCAAGAGCCGAGACTGTGTTGTTAGCGTTAACAATATTACTATTGCTGGACGAAAATTGTTGTACTTTTAGTGCTTCTTGATCTTAAAGAGCAACAGTAACAATCTTCTTAACCAAAAGGTTACATAATAGCGCTGTATTATATACGTATGTGCAAATATGTGTGTGTGTGTGTGTGTGTGTGTGTGTGTGTGTGTGTGTGTGTGTGTGTACATTTTTCCAAGGTGCGACACCAAGATTGTTAGCAAAGTCCGCACCCCCACCCTAACCTGCTCTTTATAGTTTAAAATGAGAATTCGGATAAATACTAAACTTGGTATTTAGGTTTAGCACCTTCCAAAAATGCGATACCAAGGTTTTCAAGCTAATCCCACCAAACCAATCTATACTTTACATGGAAGATGTTTTAAAAAATGACCACATTTTAATTAAAATCTATATATCAAACATATGTATATGGAAAATAAAATGTATCTCTTGAATTTTCTGGGAATAGCTTGTGAAGTCATCTTCTTTCGGAAGTAATTTTATATAATCTTGCGTAACTGGTAAACGTTAAGCGATAGAAGAAAACGTACAACACACAAAAAATGTAGATCTCTTTAAAACATACAATTTATTTCAAATAACTTTATGGGATCAGATATTTCCGAGATATGCGTTATTAATAGTTCGAATTGTTCAATACTTAGCCATTCATTTAAAGTCCTGTCAATTTTCGAATGTTTCTCGCGATATCATGGAAAGGGTATGTAATTTTAAGGCCGGCATATAGCGTCCACTTCTATTTCGTTTCTGTCTATAATAAAATGCGTAATGCAGCTATTTCCAAAAATGTAGATTTTTTTCAATACTTGTCATTTACTGAGGTGCTGTCAAAGCTATCAAAGCCACTGATATTTTAACACTTTGACTATCGCTTCAGCCTCCTGTCCCCACCTTGTAGCTACAACAAAATGTGTAATGAAATCATTTATGCTAAAGCTTTTCTCTATTAACACGAAGTACATAGAAAAAAATCTGATGTGTTACACTCACATGACTTTCTCTACTCTTGTAAAACTATTTTTACAAACGCTTATTCTCCATCTACTTCATGTTAAACATTTGCAGACTCTATCTTATTGCTAAGTTTCTTGTAGATGTAAGGGGAATATATATTTACAAGGGCAATATAGAAATACAGTAGCCTTTAAGCACATACTGAAGCAGTAATTTGTATCACAATAATGTAAATGTCAGAGTGATTGTAGTGTGAATATGCATTGTTGTGTGATATTGATTTGAGATGTTTGTTGATTGTAAGCATTGTTGAGAAGTGGGTTTATACGGCCTTACTGAAATTGACAATAATAGCGTGCAATAATGTAGCGAGGGGGTGAGCTGTTTATCATTATTAGAGACGAGTAAATGACGTCAGAGTGGCATGTTTTTCTTAGAATTTTCGGGAACATTTTCCCCAGAGCATATGTTTTCGTAATTTTCATTGGATATAAATATAGACGCTAATGTTGGCGCGTTTTATTAACCAATAGCAGCTCGGTTATAATCTTTAGGCATATTGGGGCGAGGAAGTATAAATCCAGTGTCAAGTTTCACGTAGTCCAATAGAAGCATTCGTGTATAAGACATCGATGAGTTCGACGGAGGCATTCATGGAGTATGCGTCACATGCAGTTCATCAAGGTTACGCGTAGCAAATTTATGACAAATCTCTCGTGTCGTAAAGTTAATTACATAAAAGTTGAAGTATGCGAATTAATAATCTGCAGTAAATAAGTTATTATAACAGTTTCAGTTTGGCGAGTGTCAAGATTAATAGATGAAAGTGAATAAGGTGTTACGACAATAAAAGTGTAAAAGCAAATTCTTTTATCAGTGTTATCTTTGGATAAAAACTCCTTTCCGTTTACACACCTGTACAAGACAAGTGCTTGACCGAGAAATCATAGCTAGCCGGAGGACAGTGAACCCAAAATTAAATACAATATCAGGCGCTTAGCAAAAGATAACACGAAGCGACCGCGACAAATTGTCTTTCATACGTGCGGCAGATAAACAGTAGCATCTTTAAACTACCAACATTAAAACCACTACATATTGTTTCCCCAATGTGGGGCGAACAACAATAATACCCCCGCAATACATATCTCTTAATAGCTGGTTGCTAGGTACAGCACCATTCCCTTTGCCACAGATTAATACTCTTTGCATATCAAAGACAAAAAAATGAATAATGAATTCCCATTTGAGAAAATAAGTATTGAAAAATTTAAGGGAATAACAAGCAATATCTCGAAAATGGTTCACTCAAAAAAAAGGAAATAACATAAATTGTGTATTTTAACGCGATCACATTTTTTGTGTAGGTTTTGTCTATCTCTTATGGTTTACCAGTTATGCAAAAGTCGTTCACAATGAAGAATGCCTTTAGAGACATTCCCAGAAAATTTAAGATATACATTTTATTTGTCATGAAAATATCGTAAACATATGATATTTTAATCAAAATCGTTAGAGCCATTTTCGAAAAATGTTCCATGTAAAGGGTAATCTGGGGCGGGGGGATTTTCTTGCAAACCTTCGTGTCGCATCTCTGGAAGATACTGAACCTAAATACCAAGTTTGGTGTTTATCTGACTGTTCGCTTCTGAGCTATGCTGTTCACAGACAGACACACACACGGACATGTTTCCAAAAATGCTTTTTTTGGATTCAGGGGGTCTCAAAACGTATATTTCCGGTGAAATATCGGTATTGAATTTTTGGGTGGAATACAATACTTCCCCTGCTTACTATACGTGGTAGAGAATGTAATAAGTTTCCTTTGGTAAGAATAGCTTGTAGAGTGGATAGACAAGGCCGTGTGAATTTAACACTCAACATTTTATCTTACAGTGCAAATTGATTCCTGTCCTATTTTGCGATTCAAGTACTTGATGATAGTTTCGCATACTGGTTTTCAGCTATGTGGATTATAAGCATGCGCAAGCAACTGGTTTGACATGGAGTGTGAAATATGACTGTAGAGATTCAGAGGGTACCGAAATGATGCTTTGTTTTTCCATGGTCTGACTCACTAATTTCCCCTTGCCGCCATTCCCTACAACAATGTAGTGTCGCGCATCTTTCTCGTGTGCTAATTGGCTGTCTGTGCATCATGTCCTGGACTTCTAATGCCGAGCCGAGACCATTAGTGCTTTATATTCTATAGAGTGAATGTCCCAAGGCGTACTCCTAACCTTAATGGTATACTGTATGGAAATTATGTGTGCTTATTGTTTCATATGTTTCTTTATTAGGTAACGTATGTTACAATTAAATGATACCATTCATGAATATTATTACGGCTGTTACTAGTACAAACGTCAGTGAGCTTCTGGTTACTTTTGGTGCATGGAAGAAAGGAAGAGCGAAAGTACTTGTATTAATATGCAACTTTATTTTGTGAAGTTATTATGACGCAGCAGCTATGGTCCAAGGTTATCGGGAGGTCGGAGCCAGCAGTGGAGATAAACAAAGATAACGCGCGTTATCGCCAGGCGTAAATATCAGAAGCGCTATCGGCAGATAACAAGAGCTTTCTGGAAGTTTCCTTTGCCCCCGCTTCTAGAACATGTGTCCAGATAGTTCTGGAATGTTCTCTAGAAGATTCCATTGGCTATATAAGCGAATGTTCTCACAAGAGCAACCATTTGCGTGAGTCAGTGAGCGGGCGAGTTAGCGAGTGCGTTTTCGGTTCGACGAAAAGTGCCATTCTCCGAGCGAGTTTGGGACGGCAGCGAACGCTGCTAGGGAGCGAGAGATTATAGAAGTCTTTGTTCGACTCTCCAGCGAGTGAATCGCCCGGAAGAAGCGTTACGTCACGAAGAAAGTGAAGTGGCGGGAAACTGAACCAGTTTACATTAATGAAGTGAACTAAGTGAACTCCCAGTGACGTTTATCTAGATATAAACAGTGGAGCGATATTGGGGACTTAGAGAAGTGACAATTGTAAAAAATGACAAAGTCACAGTAAGTTTTAATCGCCATATGAACAAAGAATGGAGAACAGAAGCAGCAAATATTTGAAGTTCGCTGTCTAAGAATTACTACTATGAAGTTTTGGAAAACAAGTTTACTTGGACTATTTATTTATTTAAGAATCTCACCCGAAAGGAGTTTGCCATAAAGACATAAAAGACATGCTTAACAGAAAAGATACATTAAAACACCTGTCAAAATTGGGGCGCCGCGCTAAATTCTTGTTCCCAAGAAAGTATGATTGCGAATAATAATTTAATAACAATGATAGGATTTTAATTTTTTAAATAAAAATGGTACCAATGGGTAGAGAAGAATAAAGGAATTAATCGAGCAGCATTTACCTAAAATCTTTGCTCTACGCTGCGGTATACTCGTGGAGGGAGAGCATAACTCGCAGTATGTCCGATATATTAATATATGATTTAATATATGACCTATGGTGATACTGATAATTATCTTGTGTTTTAGTTGTTACTCTTAAAATTTATCTTTATTTCTTTCCACGGCTGCTGTTATTTAGGTTTTTGGTAGAGCTTGTATAACTTGGCAGGGTGTGATACGGGAAGGAAGAAATAAGTAACAACTAATAATTGATTAAGTTATGGAAGAACACTATGCTTTAATGGCACACGCATTGACTGTCTTATTAATAATCTACACAGTTCTTAAGTTAGTTGGAGCTGTAGAACGGTGGAGCCCTACCACGTTCGTAAACCAAACTTGCGGTCGCTGAGCAATCAAGTATTTTATATGTGCTCTAGAAGTAATTGTAATATTTATCACACGTTCCTATAGACCTTTAAATCGATAACCTTTCACCTGTCCTACTACATTATAAGAAGTAAATAATATCGCCTGCTTCTGAGAGCTTACATGTATCTTATTCACATCGCAGCACTTTATACTCAACCACCCTGGCTGATGGAGACGCTAGAACTAACATTTCTCCCCTTAAAGATTTTAAACATATTCTTCCTTAAAATTTCATTGTCTGTCTTCGTTCAGCTTGGAACCTTCCAAAAGACTTACCTGGCTATTGTTCTACGTTTGCAAGTATGTGGCCTCTCTACAAACATATGTTGTTTTCGCTTGTCGCATTTTCTATTTCACAAAGACACAAGGTCTGGCTTTTATGACTTTCCCGTACAAGTCCTTTTTGCCTGGGCCCTAATTCTAACATAAAGATATGTTTTTCGGCTTTTAAAAAGGATTCCACAGCTCCAGCTACACTTGCACATACATAAAACTTATGCCTTAACTTCTATTTATACAACAAGTATTTTTCTTATTAATACCATTTCACATTACAATTCACATTATTGTATATATGGCATATATAACCATAGTTACTGTCTCAACGCACTACAATTATGATTACTACATCATTACATAAGCTGTGAAAACAAAAGATGTGTCATTGAAAATACCTCATGGAGGTCTATACAATAAACGTTATACCATGCTGGTACGTGGATCCATTCAAAACAATTATTAGAAATTTGGAAATTTTCGAAGGTTTTCGTTTTTGACTCACACAAGCCACAAACCTCTTAAAAAATTAAATACTCATATGACAGCCTAGAGGTGATTTAAACGAGCACAATTGTACTCGTATATCACAGCTTACCCGCATATTATCACGAACTTACCGGGATCGTAAATGCGCACAGCGTTGCATATTAATTTAATCTAGCTTCGGCTTCCGTTTTCGAGCATGTTTTGAAGAAGATTTTTTTTGCGTAATTGTTATTTTTACGTTGTTATTTTGCCCAATGCTTTGGGAGCCAATTTGAAGAAGATTGTATTGTATTTCTTATGTTTCTTTAAATATTACATTTATGTTTGCCTCGGCTGCGTCAGTATTTATTTTTAGACATGAATGTCTTAGCAAGGCGTGGTGTGACTGAAGAATGTAGGCTTACACAGATTTTAAGTTTTTCTTCACTCCATTTATTAATGCTCGACATGACTTAAATAACACTTCACTGATATGGAGAGCTCTGAGATTCTTTTATTAATTACTTGCACTTTTTAAACACGTAAACTATTTTCTCACACAAAATACGTATTAAATTTCTCGAGGACGCATCTCGCGTCTGATTAGTAACACTGTCTGCTAGCAACACGTCCAATTATGAGGGCATGTCTACAAGTAACTGGCTTGATTTCTAGTGCCTAAATTTATAAATTTCTGTATTTCAAGTCTCTGATTGGCTAATACTAGTCCAATAGAATACTTTCATTTAACTAAAGCTTTTTCTGGTTGTTGATTGACTATTTTATAAACTGTCACAAAATTTACATTATTGTTGCTCCAATAATGACTAGTAACATTATTAACTTTCTTACTCTTAAATGCCTCAAGGTTACCTCATGGTTAGCAACTTCTAACCTATTATTCTCACAGCTCCTACATTATTAAATTACGTAATACATTCACATAACATTATTACACATGTATACAATAATATAAACGTTTGCAATGACTGTAACATACACTTTTTATATCTTGTTACATACACATATTGCTTTAAGGCGGGCTGTTATTGACTTTATATATTATAATTAGACTGTAATCTTGTAAGTGTTAAAAATACTGCCTCAGTTTCGTCATTAGTTATGTTATTTTACGTTCTAAAACCAATTGCATGATGAAATCTCAATCTAGATATCGGTCTTTCATTGAAAATGTTGAAATATTACAAAACATTCAAATATAGGTACAATAGGTAAGGGAACTATATAAAACTCCATTAATATTATCTAATAATTAATATGATCATTACCTAATAAATTAAAATGTAAAGATTAGATTAAATATTATTGCCTTATTATTCTGTAATTTATTGAAATGTTGCATTTACGTCCAATGTAGGTGATGGATAATTAATGAGTAAAACAGAATTCTTAAACTGTGCTGTATAAAAGTACCTGTTATTCCCCATATGACCATACCAACGCAATATATCCTTGAAACCACGGTCATATCACAAAATATTCTAATCAGATTTTTACTTTCTCTACCATGTATAGTAACTAAGGGAAGTATTGCATGTACCCAAAAATTTGTTACCGAGATTTCACGTGAAATACACGTTTGAGGCACCCCTGAATCCTAACAAAGCATTTTTGGAAACGTCTGTGTGTGTGTGTGTGTGTGTGTGTGTGTGTGTGTGTGTGTGTGTGTCTGTGAACAGCATAACCCAAAAACGAAAAGTCGAACAAATACCAAACTTATTATTTGAATTAAGTATCTTCCAAGGATGTGAATCAAAAATTTTCAAGGAAATACCTCCACCCCTAACTACCCTTTACATGGAACATTTTTCGAAAATTTTGATTTTCTAATAAATGACTCTAACGAATTTGGTTAAAATTCCATTCATGAAAGATATTTATAGGACAAATAAATTGTATATCTTGAATTTTCTGGGAATAGTCTAAGAAGTCCTCTTCATTCCGAAGAAATTTTGTATAATCTTGTGTAACTT
Source organism: Deroplatys truncata (assembly GCA_030765065.1). NCBI lineage: Eukaryota > Metazoa > Arthropoda > Insecta > Mantodea > Mantidae > Deroplatys > Deroplatys truncata. The sequence goes on from CM060980.1 coordinate 102,551,944, forward strand.
GTAAGCGTTAAGCGATAGCTGAAAACGTACCACACAAATAAACGCGGATCTCTTTAAAACCTACAATTTATTTCAAATTAATTCTTTTGTGCATATGCCGTTCTTGAGATATCGGTAATTAAATGTTCGAAATATTTAATACTTACCATTCTTTTAATGTACCATCGATTTTCAGTGGTTTTTCGTAATTTCTAGGAAACAGTATATAATTTTAAGACCAGGATATAGAGTCCAGTTCTTAAACTTTTGACTATCGCTGTTCTCTTTGTATTTATAACGAAATGTGTAAGGCAGCAATTCCTTTAAAGTTTTTTTTATTAAATATAGTAGATAGAAACATAAGCTTTAGTAAGAATATTTTGTATACCCAGTAATAAAGATAGATGGTAGGGAAAGTCATGTGAATGCATCATGTGGAACCTTTAGTTATGAAATCTGTAATGGTAACATCTGCTATCCGTCTCGAAATTTCGCAGTCTAGAAAGGGTAGAACAACCGAGCCAGATGGCTCCGCGGTAACGTCCAAGCTCGCATTCGGGAGGTCCTGGAGCCGATTTTTGGGGCCGGTCACTCTGACCATGGGCTTTTCGTGTTTTTCCTGGTTGGCAAGGCGAATGCTGGGGTAGTTTCCGTTCTACCATTACTTTCCCTCATTTCCTATAATTTCAGTTCTTCTTTAATGTTTCAGGTAGGCTTAGGAGCTGTGCAGTGTCGAACAGATGGCGCAGATGCTTGCTCGTTGGAAATTTCTTCCGTCCTGCAAAATGGCAGCCTTATCTGAGCGCCTCCTCTGGGTCGAGTTCTCCCCGAGTACGTCAGAGGGAAGCCTCTCGAGCAGCTCGCTAGTGTGACCAGGTCATCCAGCTTGGAATCGTTAGGTATCTCTGCGCGTCTCTGTCGACCGTCAGCCTGCGGCCTATAGCCTCCTGGGGTTCCTTCACTGCATCCGTTCCCCTTGAGGGCGGTAAGATCCGCTTTGAGTGGGGGACCGTTCCCTGGTTATAGCTCAAGGACAGAGCAGCTGGCCTATTGAGCCCACTCATGCCTGCAAGCGACCGTAATGAGTGCTTACGTAGCTGCATTTGTGACGTAAGAGGCAGTTCCGAGCAAACGGCAGCACGGAGCGAGCGGTAGAGGCACAGTGGCGGATACGATAACGCAGTAAAATAAATTTAAATTGAGTTTTATTTATGGACGCTGTTTAACTACTATGGTTCTTAGCGTCCCATTCCATATTGGGCGTGAAAGACCGGTAATTTTGCTCAGAGGCTTCTTTATCAGGCTTGAGGTTCTTTTAGGGCCGTAAATCCACGACACGGAACCACCGGCTTCACTTCCCTTCCGAAGGAAGCCATGCTAAGGATTTTTACGCCCGAAAAACTCCATCGCCCTCCGCCGGGTTTGAACCCGCGACCTTGGGAACTAGAGGCTAGCACGTTACCACTAGTCCACAGAGGACGATATATATAGCGCAGTAGTAAAGGTGAGCCGTGAGAGTGTTCGTGTATTAATCATGGCGGAAATACAAGAATGCAGCAGTGAAAGACTGTCAACTCCCACATCTTCCAAAGTTGTCTACATTATGTCACCCAATTACCAATATGAAGAACTACAAATATTGGAAGAACAAAGCCAAGCATTTGATGCCAGATTTCAAGATATTGTAAATCTCATATCACATTGACATATTTGCAACACTGTTTTCAGTAGATATCGACAGAGTAGCGCCATAGCAGCAAAATAATATTAACTTGCACCACAGCTTTCAAAACAAACATAAATTGTCTTAGTTTTATAGAAATTTCCCTCAAAACAAAGTTTCTCCCGGTTGCACAAGTTTGCTGCCAAGATGCTGAGCATATTCAGATCTACTTGTGCGTGTGAGCAGTTCTTTTCTTGTATGAAGATCTGCAAACCACGACATAGAACCCAACTTTCTGATGTGTATTTGAAAAACGTTCTTCGCTTGTGTGTTAGCCAGACTATGGCTCCATTATACTACAAAACTATTACAGGGGGGAAAGAAGGGAGAAAAGCTCGAGAAAGTGTCGAGCTTGGGCAGAACAGTCATACAAAGTAATTGTGTGCTTCACATGTATTCACGCTGTGCATAATGAAATTCGAAAGGTATAAAACTGTATTGCGGAGAAGAATTTGAGAGAGACAAGCTGCCTATTTTCAACGTTTCAAACGGAGAAATAAGGCACTATTGCTTAAAGTGTTCAATGAAGCTTCTAGCCGCATTTACGTAATTGAATGCCTTTGCAGTTATGTATTTCGTGTTCTATTAGTACCTTAAAATAAAACATTTGTTATATTGTTTTACTATGGGTACTTTTCATATAAATGTATTGCTATTGCCACTGTGATTAGTTGAAGTTTGTAGTCACTTGCAAATATGCGTACTGTCATTATAGTATCTCAGAAGAATAATGCACACTCGGTTTAAGTAAAGGCACCGTGCCGCCACTGTTCAGTTGAAGTTTTTCAGGTTTCCCCTCCGTTCTGTGCTCATTGCACAGATACCGCCGGGAAGTGAACAATTTTGCCCACGAGCGTGACGTTACAGAACAAGATATACGCCTGCCACTGGCTTACGCAACCAGTGCGAAGGTATCTACTGTTATCATTAGAGAATGAGGAAGAGTTTGAAAATACGCGAAGTTGACTGTTTTCTACTTCCGAGATTCTCCAATGCACTTAACGATATATACTGCTTACTATATTTTGAAAGACAGTGAATAATATAAATAGTACTAGCACTAAAATAAAATTAATTACTAACAACTGCTGATTATGGTTATTCCAGTTTCAAGGTCACCAACATTAACAGTGGTGCCGTACTGGCGATCGACTATCCACACGTGGTTTTTTCACCTTAAAGGAACTCATATTAGCTGCTATATTAATCAAGCCATAAAGAAATGTTAAAAAATAAACAGGAAGTAAAAGCCCAGGTAAGATTTAAATTGTAACATTCAGCTATCAAATATGATTATATTTCATGTCTGCAATAATAATTAGATCAAATGTTAGAAGATTTGATATAGTTCACACACATACATGCAGTAAAATAGGCGGGTAAGTTAGGTTACTAGTACTGAATGCAGGAAATTCAACTTTCCACCATGACAACATGAACGGGAAGTGGATCAAAAAATACTATCGTCAAAAAAGCATAGCTTATTCTGGAAATCAAAATCCAATAAAACAATATGATAATCAAGGTAATCCCAACAAAAGCCTCATTAGGAACGATTTGACTGCGCAGCGATAAGAAGACTTGAATAAGAAAGGACCCATTAATATAGCAACAACTATTTCGTTTTAACTCCATTTGATTCTTACTGCCACATGCTAATTGATTTCAAATTATGCAACGGTTTTCAAAAGGGGACCCATTTCCGGATACGCATGGTTATGAGGCAGTATTGCCATTGCAAAATATTAAATGGATATAAATACATACATTCTGTTAGTTCAACGACGTTTTAGCCTAAGAGGTGAGGGTGCTCTCCCAAGCAGGAGGTAGTGTTTACTTGGTCTGAGGCAAGTGAAGGGCAAAGACGCGCGACAGAGGAAAGACTATTGACTGTTTTCCACTTTACATGTCACGCCACCCCACTCCTTAGCCATAACGTCATAGTAAATGTTAATTTTAGATATAGAATATAAATTACATACCATATATATATGGTATGGCTAGTTGGCTTTAAGTATAAGTGGAATAAACTTCAGAATTGTCAAAACGACGGATTTTACACGAAGCTACAAAGAATCCTTTATCACAACGAGGAGGGCAACTTCTATTCATCCATTGTCCGGGTAGAAAAGTGCGATCCTTTTATGGTGAGGCCACAGATGGGCGTATGAGTGCTCTGCACACTGTGTATTGCACTGGGAGTTTTCATTCCGTAACTCCCCCGTTACTGTCGAGTGATAGAACATACACTACGTTGAGTTGGAAGTGTGACCATCTGCGTGAAGACATTCCTGGCATCTTTGAATGGAATTTCTATCACGCCCATAAGTTCTTCTTGCGCAATGTTCACAAATTACGTTGTATTATCCTTAAGTTCGTCTATGGTGTGGGGATTGTTCCTATAAACCTTTTTCTTTAGGATCCCCTCAAATAGATGCACCAATTTCGTCATTTGTTTCCTCCGTTAAAACATTTCAATTTCGCTATTTAGATTTAGCGTTTGGCGAACCCGTTGTCCTAAACTTATTAGCCAGACTCTAACGGTTTCTCTCCTTGGAACTGAATAGCAGGATATTTCTCCTAAAACTATCTACACACCTGTGTACATAATTCGGTTTTTTATGTTCGTGTCTACATAAAATTTCGTTGTTCAAGCGTGAATTTGTCAACAGACATTGCGGTGGACTAATGACAAGACATTAATGCTCTTAAGCAAATCGCACACAAAAAATTTCACCTTTGAGATGCCAAACAAAACTCTCTTTACAGCACGAGAAAGAAAGCAGCGACTGAAGTACCGCTGATAAAGATAACCTTGAACCCGTCATGTCCTGCTAGTTGTGCATAGGAAAAGTACCGAGATCACTGAAGTACTTCGCCCTATGCATATAGCCGGTCTGTGGCGCACCTTAAAACGGCCGCACTGTAGAAAGTCAGGAATATATTGTTATACACTACGTGATCAAAGGTATCCGGACACCTGGCTGAAAATGACGTACAAGTTCGTGGCGCCCTCCATCGGTAATACTGCAAGTCAACATGGTGTAGGCCCACAGCGTTCACTCTCGCAGGCATACTTTCAATCAGGTGCTGGAAGGTTTCTTGGGGAATGGCAACCCATTCTTCACGGAGTGCGGAACTGAGGAGAGGTATCGATGTAGGTCGGTGAGGCCTGGCACGAAGTCGGCGTTCCAAAACATCACAAAGGTGTTCTATAGGATTCAAGTCAGGACTATGTGCAGGCCACTCCATTACAGGGATGTTATTGTCGTGTAATCACTCAGCCACTGCCCGTGCAGTGTGAACAGGTGCTCGATCGTGTTGAAAGATGCAATCGCCATCCCCGAATTGCTCTTCAACAGTGGGAAGCAAGAAGGTGCTTAAAATATCAATGTAGGTCTGCTCTGTGATCGTGCCACGAAAAAAGGGTTGCAAGCCCCCTCCAGGAAAAACACGACCACATCATAACACCACCACCTCCGAATTTCTTTCACTGTTGGCACTACACACGCTGGCAGATGACGTTCACCGTGCATTCGCCATACCCACACCTTACCACCGATCGCCACATTGTGTACCGTGATTCGTCACTCCACACAACGTTTTGTCACTGTTCAATCGTGTAATGTTGGCGCTCCTTTCACCATGCGAGGCGTCGTTTGGCATTTTCCTGCGTGATGTGTGGCTTATGATCAGCCGCTCGACCATGAAATGAAAGGTTTCTCACCTCATGCCTAACTGTCATAGTACTTGGAGTAGATCCTGATGCAGTTTGGAATTTCTGTGTGATGGTCTGGATAGATGTCTGCCTATTACTCTTACTCTTTAGGACCCTCTTCTAATGTCGGCGGTCTCTGTCAGTCAACAGACGAGGTCGGCCTACACGACTTTGTGCTGTACATGTCCCTTCACATTTCCACTTCACTATCACATCAGAAACAGTGGACCTAGGGATGTTTAGGAGTGTGGAAATCTCGCGTACAGACTTCTGACACAAGTGACACCCAATCATCTGACCACGTTCAAAGTCCGTGAGTTCCACGGAGCGTCCATTCTGCTGTTTCATGATGTCTAATGACTACTGAGGTAGCGGATAATGAGTACCAGGCAGTAGGTGGCAGCACAATGCACCTAAGATGAAAAACGTACTTTTGATCACATAGTGTATGTACCGAAATCAGGTAACATGATGATTTTTTAAATTTGTGTAAAAAGAAATATTTTTTTCGTAACGGGTGAGATTTCAACACATTCCTGACGTGGACGGTGTGTCCGTCGTGGTGTATAATTGATTATCGTGTAATTTAAACGCAAGTGGTGCCGAGGATTAATACAGTACGTGTGCGAGTGAAGATTAAATGCTTTAGTGAAGTGGTACAATACAAAATATCACCGCATATAAAAAACGAGAAAGGATAATAAAGTTAAATGCACAAATTACAAACAACAGTAATACTGGGCCAGAAGATCTAGTTTGCATCCACTGTAACATACGATTAACAAGATATAAACAGTTTTGTGTACAAACGCAGCAAAAGTTGTTTTACCGGATACAACTACATCCTTATGCTCTATGTGGTCCTCTGTGGTCTATGGGTACTATGTTCTTCTAGTTCCCAAGGTTGCATGCTCAAACTCGGCGGAGGGCGATGGATCTTATCGTGCGTAAAAATCCTTAGCATAGCTCCTTCGGAAGGGAAGTAAAGCCGGTAGTCCCGTGTCGTAGATTTACGGCCGTAAAAGAACATCAAGCCTGATAAAGAGGCCTCTGAGAAAAACTTCTGCTCTTTCACGTCCAATATAGAATGGGACGCTAAGGACCATAGTAGTTAAAGAGAGTCCATAAATAAAGGGTAGTTAAATTATATTCGTACCCAGTAGCGGACTCTCTCTAATGCGCAAGACAGCCGGCAGTCGCCGGGAAATTACTCCGGCAGAGGCTGACTAAAATCCTTACCCTATAATTGATGCTGGAAATGTTGTCTTTCTGCTCTCAAACAGGCAGCATATTTCGTGCAAATATTCTCGCTCACTCTCCGAAGCTCGGCAGCAGGAATTCTTGTGATTTCTTACACAATGTTCTCTCTAAGTTCCTGTAGTGTGCGAGGATTGAAAAGATACACTTCGTCTTTTAAAGAACCCCATAAATAAAAATCACAACTCGTTATGTCAGGAGAACGACGGGGCCACAAATCAACACTAATTATTCTGTCATCAAACACCGCTCTTATTGTATGTAATGATTCGGCAGCCGTATGTGCTGTTGCAGAATCTTGCTGGAACCAATCATTCGATTTCTCTTCTTCTGTTAAGTGATTGCAAAACGAATATTTACATGAGATATGCTGCCTGTTCCCAGCATCTATTATAAGGTAAGGATTTTAGTCCGCCTCTGCCGGCGTAATTTCCCCGGCTACTGCCGTCTGTCTCGCGCAGTGTAGAGAGGGCGCGGGAAGGTTCGAATATAATTTAACTACTCTATACAATTCAATTTAATTTTTTCTTATGCTCTATCCTGAATCCCCATCCAAATAAGCACTCCCAAGAGTAGCTAGCCGACAACAACCACAACGGCATGATCAGCCTACAGCAGCAGCAGCAGCAGCAGCAGCAGCAGCAGCAGCAGTAGACCCAGCGGCGAGAAATTTTGAGCACATCAAGCTACAACAATCATCACAAAGACACAGAACCAGTTAGGGTGCTGTGGGGCGTCAAAATTGTTTAAATGATGATGGGTGTGCGTTCCACATGTCAGAAAACCCCCATCAACCTAAGAAGAGCAGTCGAAAAGGAAGAGAGCGGTAACATGTGTCGCTTTCGGGAGGTCCCAGGTTCGATTGAAGTCGCGCCGGTAATTCTCACCATGAGCTTTTTCATGGTATCTCTGGGTCAGTAGCTAAATGCTGATGTAGTTCCCCTTCTACAACAAATTCCCATTCCATAATATCCTGTTCCCATTATTTCCTTTCATCTGTTCAGGATTGTAGTACGAGGCGACGGCGGTTGGTATGTTGCGGCAGGACGGTGGAATTTGCGCTATGGAAATATTTCTCCCTGACGCTTGGCGGGAGTGCTGAGTCTCCTTCCCTTTTTAGGTGCTGTCTCGTCTATTTGCGGTGGCCAAGACAGGGCTATCCGGCCTCAAACTGGAATAGTTAGGGAGCCCGTTCTTTCAAGCACACAGGGATCACGTTGGAAGCCCAAACGGCCCACTATGGCATGTAGTCAATCTACATGCCAATGTAGGCTATATAATCAAGCAGGAGGTAACCCTTTTGTAATTTAATGCACGATATGCTGGGTTTCTTTATAAGTAATCTTTGCTGACTCTTGTTGGATAGTAGTTTTACCGTTATAAGGAGGAACTCAGACAGTCACTCAAATCAGTCATATAGGTTGAGAAGTGAATCAGTAGTATACGCCAGAATATTGATTTATTTTCTCACAAATTATTATAATCCTTTGGTTATATTTAAGTTGTAAGTTTGTATGATGTTTTAGTTTTCATTTTCCATTACTGTATATACTAAAGCTTATTCCTTTTCTAAAAATGTAAGTGCATACAAACAGTAAACTCTAATCGAGAATTTTCTTATAACTTTTTATATGAGATGAATAGTTTATACCAAGTTATGTTATCAACTATATTGAACTACAAATGGCTCTTTGTTTTATTTTATTTGTGTGTTTTTTTCGGGTGGAAATGTTTCATAGGACTCTTCGTCTTGTACACTTAAGTGATAAGGACTTAAACATGAAGTTTAGTTTTCAGCAGAATTATGCTATCTATACAGAGAAAGAAAATATAGACTTTTTTCGAAACAGCTTACTCATTTAGGCGATCTCAAAACATGTATTTTTAGCGAAACACCGATCTATTTTTGGATCGAGTGCTATGCTTTCCCTTCCTCTAGTTGAGTCAGTATTTTTAACACTTAAATAATTTCAGTCTAATTATATAATATATAAATTCAATAACAGCCCGCCTTGAAGGAATATGTGTATATAATAATTTGTAAAATGTATGTAACAGTATGTGCAAATGTATGTTTGTATTATTGTATCCATGTGTAATAATGTTATGTGTATATGTTACGTAATTTTATAATGTAGGAGCTGTGAGAATAATAGGTTAAAAGTTGCTAGCAATGTGGTAACAATGAGGTAACATTGAGGCAATAATGAGTTTGAAAGTATAACAATAATACTTGTAATTCTTGGAGCAACAATAATGTCATTTTTATGACAGTTTATAAAATAGCCAATCAACAATCAGAAAAACTTTAGTTAAGTAAAGGTTTTTTATTGAACTAGGATTGGCCAATCAGAGACTTGAAATACAGAAATTTACAGGTTTAGGCAGTTGAAATCGGTTCAGTTGCCTGCAGATAGCGTTACTAACCAGACGCAAAAAGTGTCCTCAAGAAATTTAATACGTATTCGTGTGAGACGAAAAATAAGTTTACGTGTTAAAAACTGCAATTAATTAATAAAAAGAATCTCACAGCTCTCTACATCAATGAAGTGTTATATAAATCGTATCAAGCATTAATAAAAGGAGCGTAGTAAACTTATAATCGGTGTAAGCCTACATTCTTAGTCGTACCACAACCCTGCTAAGAGAAACGTGTCTCTAATAAAAATACTGACGCAGTCGAGGCAAACATAAATATTTAATACTTAAAGAAACAGTCAAATTACAAAGTTAATATTTTTAAAAGTTGGGGCAAAGGCTACCGGGTACTATACGTGCGGTTGCAACTACTTCAAGTTCGGCTCCCCAACAGTTGAGATATAATACAACTCCTTCAATACAAACTACTTCAAATTGACGCCCAAAGCGTGGTGCAAACTCCTACAACAACTCCTCTTCTTCATAGTAAGAAGAAAACCTCAACAATTAATATATAACCTACAGCTCACAACGAGCATTTAAATGAATAGAAGAAGACCACGAAGAATAGATTATTCTAAAAAATGTGATAGCTGTTTCTCTTCGAGGAAAAATGTTATCGAAAACCTTTTCTCGCATCTCAAAGTATGAACAATGAAACAAAGAAAGAAGCCAAGCGGTTGAGAGCAGTTTAATACGAACGCCCCTAAACCATTTCTGGGCCTTAAAACCCCTGCATGCCTGCACGTTGTAGCAATAAACGAACAAAGCGAGCCACAACGTAGCTTATCAAATGTTTCATAGAAATGCAGACAGGATTATCGGTTTTCCAGACTATAATTAAATCCAGAGTCGAGTTATATTTCATTCAAGACATACACATCAACCCAGCGACATTTCCTACAGGCACGTAGACTCAAGCTTTATCTTTTACTTTAAAACGTATAATTTGGTGCAATTAAAAGACATTAATGCGAATGGTCGCTACGCAGTAACTTGCACCACAGTAGTCCATATGATATACAAGGCTGCCGCACTTAAAGCTTATTAACATCGTTCTGGCTGCGCTCGTCGTTTGTCCATCGAATTCGTTTTGATTCGCTTCTAAAAACGATCCGGTTTTTCTTCTTACAGCAGTCAGCAATGCCAGGCTGTTTAAATGCCAGCTTTAGATGAAATACGGCCACTCGTAACAGCGGACTTATGAATTCATTTTCTTGGTTTAATTTTTAATGATGGCCGTAACAGTCTTATCGTCCAATACGAGTTTGCAGCAACAGTTTTTTTTTTATTTTCTGGGTGGTAGTAGTATGCGTAAAAGGTGCACCATTATTATACGCCGAAATAGATAACACAGTTTCAACACGTGATGTACTTAACTCAAGCAACAGAAGGCCTTGAGTGTAAGAATCGGCAACGTTGTAACCTTGTACAAATAATGAATGCGGAGACTAGACGTAATACTTTTTTGTCTTCTTGTACAGCACCTGACGGGTATCAGTGTGATTAACCCACGAGGTGACTCCGCGTAAACGTGCAAGACTCGTATTCGGGAGGTCACGGATTCGACTCACTCTGATTTTGAGTTTTTCATGGTTTTCCCTGGTCAGTAGGCGATTGCTGGGATAGTTTCTCATCTACCACGATGTCCTTTCCATTATTTCCCTTTCATTCCGTTTCCTTCTCATCTTTAGATGTGTTTCTACGTTTCGTGCCTAGCGTGTCCTAGCGCGTTCCATTGTGACAGATGGTGCGGATGCTGCTCAAAGGAAACACTTCCTCTGGATACTAGAGGGCTGCTTGATCGACGGGTTCATCGCCCTTTCTAGGCGCCTCCAACAGAGGGTCTTTGTGCCTGGAACTGTTAGGACTTTTGCGCGTCTCAGTGGCCTGTCTGTCTGCCGCTGTAGCCTTGTTTGGTTCCTTTATTTCAATATCTCCTCCTGGAGGTTGGTAGCCACAAGATCTCCGTAGTCGCAGTGCGCGATGTGTCCCCCTTTGTTGTATACCCTGTACCCTATCGAAAATATTTGTATATCAGATATTATTTTAAGGGGAGCATGAAAGCCCTATCCTACCACTGTTACATTTGCTAAATACATGTCCCATTATTTCAGGAACTATTTAAGATAGACTAATTGAAAAATTTGGAAAATTCACAGTATGTAAGATACCTTGTTGAAATTTATGGCAATGATTACACATAATAATACTAATGTTTTGCCATGTTTCAAATTCTAGAATACATGGTTATTTAAATATTTAATCATTTATGAAAATAAGTCTACTAATAAACATGATACATTTTTAAAAATGTTCACATGAAAAATTTAAATTTTACAGCGGATGAGTTTATAAATAGATTCATTCATATTATATAAAGTGTGTTATATTAGCCCCTACTTATTGTAGAAAAATTATTACTATTACTCGCATAAATTCTTGAGTTTTCGAAATGTTAATAAATTATTTATTAAACTTTCTTTAAAGTTGATTTAACTATCTTCCGTAGCATCTGAGAAAATGGATAATTTATACCATAAAATATCATTCACAGAAAAAGCTGTTCAGAGCCAAAATAAACTGTAATATATTTGGAAATAAAGAAGCCACATGACTTGAGCAAAAGAAACTTCCATACTTAATAGTCATAGCAATTTGTAGAGCAAACCTTCCTCTAAATGGTGGGCTAAAGTTCACTTCCCTACTCCAAAGTGTGTAGGAGTTTTGATTTCTTTTCCGTTAAATGGTGCAGAATTCGCAGTACAAAAAGGCAGATGCAATAGCATTTTAAAAATATATATTTAGTGCATAAGTATGTGCCTAAAATGATAAACTATATAATATATATATATATTTATAAATTTTCGCCATTTATACTCCACCTAAGAGACTGACTAGATAGCTGGAAAATATTTTAAAACTTGTAATCTAATTTCTTCCAATTCCCCAAGCTGCTTAATAGTATTAGCAGTAACTTCTACAGAATTGTATTAAAATGGATTAAGTAGTATATGAAATACTGGTTTTAGACTAGCTAAGGGTATTCTTAACTATATCAAGCACCTCCACCCCTCGTTTGCCGTTTGCAATGCACAAGCAGTCTTATAGTTCAATGATGGAGCACTGCTTAATGAAATTACAGGAGAACTAGCAGGACATTTAGGGAGGAATGGGCTCTTTCCTCTTTTGTAGCATACAAAGATGCTGCAATGTGCTATATGTGTGTATACAAAAAATTCAAGTTACACATTTTATATACACATCTAAATATCTTTAATATATGGTATTTTAATCAAAATTGTTAGAGCCATCTTTTAAAAAATAAAAACAATTCCAAAAAATTTCCATATAAAGGGAAGTTTAGGGTGGCAAATTTTCTTGAAAATCTTCATATCGTATCTTTGGACACGAAATTACCAAGTTTAGTAATTATGCGAGATTTCGTTTTTGAGGTTTGCTGTTTACAGACACACCCACAGACAGTTTTCTTAAAATGCTTTGGTTTTATTAAGGGAGCCTCAAAACTTATATTTTTGGTGAAGTCTCGGTATCGAATTTTTGTATGGGATGCAATATCTTCTGCTAGGTACGTGGTAGAGAGAGTAAAAAAGCTTTAATTATTGTCTACAGCTTTAATTGAAGCAAGATATTTATTTACTGTAAAAACTGAGTACTGGGTGTTGTTTGTTCGTTGTTCTTGCAGTTTTATAAGCTACATTATATTTATTTGTTCAGTTTGATAACAAAAGTGGAGTATTTTCAGTTTTAAACCTTTATGTTATGAATAATAATGAATAAAGCACTTGATTTTGTTTTCTCATTTGATGCATACTGTGACTTTGTCCGGTCTTCAACTGTCATTGTTCTCTCTCAGTTCTTACTATCATTGTTATAAGTTCTTATCTGTTCAGCTTCAGTGCCGAGTTCGCTTCACCAATGTCACTCAGGTAAACTAGTTCAGTTCTGCGTCTCAGTTCCCTTCACTCGGGAATGGAACACAAGTGTTCCACAACCGTGCTCCGCGGTAAATCTCGCTGCACGTCACAGAATCTTTCACTAACTCGCTCGGAGAATCGCTCTTGATACCGTACGGCAAGGGTGACGAAAACGCCTTCCTTCCGCGAGTCACCAAATATGCAACACGCACTGCAACACTCAGTAGCATGTGAAAATCAAACGGACGGTTGCGGAGAGGGAACGTGTGCCTGCGAGTCAAAATAACTCGCGGGTCACGTTTTCGCCACCTCTGCCGTACGGGAATCCTACCCTTCAACTCGCTCGCTGACTGACCGACGCGACTTACTCTACTGTCGCCACACCTCACCTTACGACTCGACACTCCACTCTGTCGCACTCGACTCGCTTTTAGCTCGCGACTGTCCGACTGGCACTGTCTCACTGCCTGCGAGAGCGCTCGCTTATATAGACATTAAAATCTTCCACAGCAGGTTCTCAAACTTCCTAGAACTATTGTGACACATTTTCTTGTAGGAGGGAAGGAGATAAAGCTTCCAGAAGGTTGTATCTCCCGATAGTGCGCTCCAGCCTACTGGCAAGCGGCGTTATCGTTATTTACTCAAGACCCTCGGTGCCGACCTCCAGATGACCTTGGCCATAGCCGCTGCGTCACAATACCTTGCATTTTAATAAATACCATTTCTAGCTTTTCAAAATTAAGAATGCATTGCGTCACTGCTCGAATAGAGGGGTAATTAGTTACGTCACGTAACCCTCTCTCCTGTATGCTACATGCGCACACCCGTACCTATTTTAGACTGTGTATGTAAACGTTAAGGTTTTGCATGTGAGACAATAGTGTATCTATTATAACACAAATCGTAAAAGTGGACTTTTATTTTGGGAGATGAAGGGGAGTTTTGTATTCCTACGAGCAAAATATCGCCACTTCAATATACATATCACAAGGGATTTAACCCTTTCAGACACATGGCTTTAATTGGAACCACCCCAGTATTTCTTATGTACACAGCAGTGTCACACGGTACCACTTGTAATAACTCAGTAATGTCACGTCATCTGTGCCGATTTTTTATTCCAGAATCTGCATTTGAAGATGTAATTTTGTCTTGTTCTACTCGATCGCTCTGCAGAGGTGTGTACCACGTTCATTTTTATGTAATGTTTGAATGGATAGCAATGTATTCTAGATTTACAGCATAATTGCTGTTGTTTATCACAAGTAAATCAAAAAATCATTGTTTGTAATGCAATATTAGTTTAAAAAAAGGGGGTATAGTAATGTGTTTTAAAAAAATTACAACACAGGTCTCACACTGGTGCTTCTACATGCCCCAGCCATGCCGTACCACCAATTATTGAACCTGGGCTCACCCCATCCGAAACCATAGGCAAGATAGAACACCCAGCGGGCCTAGCCACACTCCACCAACAGCATATTGCCGACCGTGAAATAGAGGCTGTCTTAACATATATCCGGGAGCGCTCGGTTAAAATCAGTCCGTGAGATTTGCCAACGGCAATTACAATCGCATTATAACCTTTCTGCGGATTTGCATGTAAAAAAAAACTTTTTTTAGCATGCAATAATGAAATTAAAACAATTTTCCAATAAATGTGTTTTATATCAGAATGACTTTATCTTATTATACTTTTAAGGTTTGTATAGGGTAATATTCCAGAAAAAAGACAAAAACTATTCTGTGGCTGAATGGGTTAAACCACTCTAAACGTATAAAATAAATTGCCTCTGAACAATAATAATTTAATTGGTATTAAATATTTTTCACCATTATACTATTAAGGTATCGTTTGTAATTATTTTCGTTCATTGCCATGTACTGAATCTCTTTGTTCGAATTGTATGTTCCCTGAGTTAATGATAAGAGATTCAGCATGCCCAATGGTGTGCTGGGTGTATTGTTGGCTTTCATAGTTTTCTATGATCTGTGCTTTATGTATAACGTAGGGAATAATGGAATTCATTCGTAATACCAAATTCAATTGATGCAATTAATCCAAATTGCACATTTTAAAGTTAAGGGCTAAAGTTACCCTGGGAAATCTCCTATTGCATTAAGCTATAGACTTAGATCTCCACCAGAATACAAATCTCAGCTCGTTGTCATTTGTTTCAATAACTTTAACGTAAGATGCTTTACTAATTATTTTTATACTATGGCCTGATTTACGACCGTCGGCGAGTTTAAAATTAAAAAAGAAATGTGTATTATATTTGAAAATGTTTAGCTTGTATCTATATAAATACATTTAATAACAATCATACTTGCAAGAAAAGTTGGTAACACTGGAGCTTTAAAATGTATTACAACATTTTTACTAGAGTCCGCTGAAAACTTGTTTTTCGAAACCGACTTCCACTATTTCATTATTTGGACTAATATAAAAAAGTCTGAGGATTCTTGTTACATTTTATATTTGAAACCGATATGTTTAAAAGCAATAATATTAATTTTAAAACTATAATAACCCACTATTTCTAACTGAACCACCGAGACTATGCTTTTTAAAGCAGCACGTATATGAATTTCACGAACTGCTTGCATTAGTGTATAGAAAATCCATGGTAATTTTCTCACAGATAGGAAGAAAATTATTACCGGAGATAATTTGAATGCATAAAAATTAACTTTTAACCACATTTAGATTTTATTTAAGAAAATCATTCATCTAAACAGCCATTAAAAATTGCATTCTTGACAAAATTCATGTGTATACGTTTGGCACAACCAGTTCTTTTCGGAAAAAAATTAAAAATTTACAATGTTTGAAATTTTGGCTCAAACATATATCCCAGGTATGCTTAACCAATGATTTTGAGTAAGAATTGATAGGAAAAGATGGTCCAACTTTGTGGCCTCGTGATCCAGGATTTGAGTTTTCAAGAGATTGAACAGAGAAGTGTAACTGAACGTTGTATAATGCGTCAAACGAAAATGATACTCTGCACATTAAACCACAATTTAAGTGAATCACAATATTAGCTATAATTTAAACAAAGGAAAACCAGCTAAATTCTACATAGAACAAGGGCTAAACAGCATAGCTTTTTATTCCTAGAGCTTACAAATACAGTAAGCTGCATTCTATCAAAAAAAAATTTCACGGGAAGTGCATATTTTGAGGAAGATAAAAAAAATTACAAAAAACTATCCTTGCACCCGTACGCTTCTGTTTGCTCGCGCGCTTGTATGTTTGTGTGTGTGTGTGTGTGTGTGTGTGTGTGTGTGTGTGAAGAGAAAAGCTTAAAAATGTGAAATCGATGAATACCTGACTTTGTATTTAAGACGAGTATTTTTCAAGACTGCAATAGCAAGATTTGCACGGATTTCTTCCTACCAAAACTATCCGTAATAATATAATTGTTGTTAATTTTTATTTTTTCAAATAGAGCTATAATCATTTTATTAAAATACGTTATGTTAGAAATCTAAAATGGGGAACATAATGCATACCTTAAATTTCTTATATATCCTTTAAATCCTGGGAAAACCGTAAGAGTTAGAGAAAAATTTTAGAAAAAATGCCGATTTGATTAAAATATACATTTTCTGTTAGATACGCTTTTTTAGCATTAACGATTTTTAAGATATTCCCTGGTGTTATTTTCAACTTTCCAGTTTTTGTAATACATTTTAGAAGTACGTTTTTGTTTCTTGTTAGATCATTCAGAGAGTATGGAATTTCAAAGCCAGCATATAAGACTTGCCTTCTAGATTTAAATATCACTTCAGCTTCCGTAGCTACAACCAAATATCTAACGTTGCTATTTCTGCAAATGTTCATCAAAGTTAATAGGGAGTGGATATAAAAATAAGCTTTAACAAGAGTAGTTTGTAGAAGCTATTTAAAAATAAACGATAGTGGCTAGAAAAATACCTGTGAATACAACACATCAACTTTTTTTTCTTTGTGTATGCTGGAAAATTTACAAAATTGTTAGTTGTTAGTCAGAAATATACATTTCTGCGTCCTTGCCTCTTCACCAGTGGTGTCGGGTGGGTTCAATAATTCAAGTTATGCTTGGTTCTTATTCAAATCGTTTTCTACTAAGTCCCAATGTCTGGGTTTGTGATGGAAATTTCTGTGTTCAGGGAGCAGCAAAAAGCCTTGAGTACAAAATAGGCAGACTGTTATCTTCTGTAACGTGATAACTCTGGAGATTAGACAACGGCATTTTAAAAGTACTTAGTTTGTCAGTGGCTCATAATTTTGTGTTTGTTATCAAAATGAGGTGTTATTAAAAGAAAACATTTTAACATACAGGTCTAAGTATTCTTCCTATTTTTATTTTATCAGCGACATATGGCGTGTAAAAGAGGAATTCCTTTTTACTCAAAATTTATATCTAGATTTCACCGAAAATTATGATTTAAAATAGCTTGAAATTACCTCCCCCCACAAAAAATCATCCGCGTGTGTGTTTGTGTGTGTATGTTTATTTTGCGGATGAAAATTCAGATGTGTTGTGACGTATGTGACGTCAGCATTTTCCAACGATGTGACAACAGATTACCACTTGGATGAACAAATTCTCGTTATTTTTTATTTTCTCAAAATACACTAACAATTTTGATTAAAATATTGTATGTTCAACATACTGAAGTGAGAAATAAATATTTGTGTTGAAGGTTTTGTTAATAGCCTTTGAAATTCCCTTATTTGAATGCCTTTTGCATAATTTTGCACAACTACGCAACCTCGAAAGAAAATGGAAATTTACTAAGAAGAATGTAGAACTTATTAAAATGCAGAATTTATATCCAAAAAATATTTCCGTAGCATTGGCCATTTTCAGGTTTAGACCTTTCCCAAGCGTCATTTAATGGATATGCTTGAAAGGTTGTGATTCTTTTCTTTCCATCTTAAGAGCTTGTTACCATGAATAAACATTTAAATATTGTTTTTACATGTTGTAATCTTGTAACGAACTACTTCTTGTTTAATTTTAAACCATTATATGCAATAATAATATCATTAAGAGAATTGCTTTTTATATGAATATTATTACGTATATACGAATTTCTCATTGGTGGAGAAGTTCATATGAATGTACCAGACATTTTACCTCGTGCCTATCCTCGGTATGCGAGTAGCCTATGTCGTTAAGGCATTGACTCGTGAAAACGGGAGGTTCGCGGTTCAAATCAAACCAGGAACGTATTTCCTGACAGTTTTTTTTCTTCAGATGTCCTCAGTTCTCAAGGAGATACCCTAAACGTACGCCTGGAACATTTCCTTTCCAAATTTTGTTTTCCAATTACCATTTCATTTCATGTATCACCAATATCACCGCCTCTTGTGCCGTATGTAATAAGAGTGGGCGTTAAACACTATTAACGAATATCCTTGATGGAGATTGGAACATTTAATTTCGACCTTCTTTATGTTCATTAAAAGTAATTGATTAACACGCAAGCTCGCGGTGCACTTGCATAGTCATATTCCTTCTTTTAAATTAATTTTTTGGTTCAGAGGTCTTCAAAGTGATATTTCCTATGATATGTGGAATACAATACTTTCGCTGCCATAGGTAATAGAGAAAATAAAAGCTTCGCTCCATTTCAAAAAGTCAATATAGTGGAAAAGCATTCATATCTTATGATGAGAGGACCTTGATCGCTTCACTGTTTTGGAAGCAGAGTACAAAAGCAACTTGCAACGAAAAGCTCCCGACCTAGCTAACATTGGCCGGTACGGTTCAGTTACGCAGCGAAAGAAAGAATAAGAAAAAAAGCGTGGTTGACCTTCGCGACTGTATACAGCAGTTCTGCAGAAAACCGTCCTTGCTGTTAACCTTCTCTATAGAAAACAGCTCTTAAGTATAATTCGGCGGCTGTTTAGGATGTAGAATCTCCTTGCGTTACAACAAAAACAGGTGGAAATAAAACCATGGAGCTTTCGTTTAATGGGCTTACAAGGATATCGACTCCGGGATTTGAAACAAGTTTTAATATACTTGAATTGCGTAGGATTCTGTTTGCTGTATGAGAGTGTCTGCTCCTCGACGGGCCTCTGACCCCAGGCACCCGCTTGTAAGTCCTGGGGGTGTAAGTCCTACATAAGATGAGGGTAAACAGCGAATGAATGAGTAAATGAATTGTGTAGGAAAGATAACATATTCAATAGTTACTACTTTCATCGCTCCGCATGTGTTCAAACGATATTTGATCCGTATCCAAGTGTGGCCAGCATTCGGGAGTTACTTTCTCTATAGCCGTGTTTGACATAGGTGAAGAAGCCTACTCCAAGCTCTTGATAAGGAGTGCATGGTTTGGACTTCATGGTGGCCATCATATCGGCCCTCATCCAATCCATCTGATAGGAAATTGTAATTCCAAATTTGCACAAGTTGATTGTAGAGTGGAACGTTTTTATGTGGAAAACAATCAATACAGCACTGATTTGAATGATTGCTGTGCGATCTGGTGGGTGGCATGCTAGTTTCCAGCTCCCGAGACCCGGGTTTGATTCCCGGATGAAGGGTGCAAGGGTTTTTTTTTTTTTTAGCTATGATTATTTCCTATTCCTTCTGGAGTCTGCAAGTATAAATGAGAATGTGAATTTAATATTTATTAAATAAAACGAAAAGTAATACCGACGCAACTGTAAATGAAAGAACTCATTGTCTGTAAGCAATTGTTCCAAAGCAAAAACAGAACTCACAGATAGGACCTGAAGGTATCATCGGTGAATTCTGCTTAAAGGTGTTTTATAAATGGAGCAAAAAGAAATTACTTTATTTTCTACTGTTTCAATGAATCAAATTACACGCTATGCTTTCTGGGAAGTGCCATGCTGACTACTAACGACAAAATGAAATGCACATCGAATAATTCTAAATATCCACTCCAGGCCTGCGAACTGATGTTTCATAAAATTTTGGAATAGCTGAAAATGCCAAAAAATGAGGGAATTATCCACTTTCATCCATTTTTTTAGGAATTTTTAAAACCCACAAGTTATTTTGTAGAAATTCAAAATTATGACACAGGTTTATGAACCCAGGTATCTCATTAAAGGCTCCTCACCTTACTATTGTAGCTTAAAATGATCAGGATCTCATTCGTACTTCAACAAATCCGGCCTTCCAAAATCTGGCTCTATGGATTATGGCGGATGCAGCATGGTACACTCGCTTCCATTTATACCGTCCCCGCAGCTTTGGGAGACATTCTAACGGCCTTCACAGGTGAGTATGTATTGCAAGGAGGAGGTGCATCTGTTTAGCTTTTCGCACATGCAGTGGCGTCCTGTTTTATTACACAATTCTAGATTATTCACATATGCATTTACAACTTTGAACAATAGCTTTACTCATCACTTACATATAATAACCATGTTTAAATAAACCCTCTTTTGCACAATTGCTTCATGAAAATGTATTCTCAACGGCAACATAATGTAAAAATGAAATACATTGTACTTCTTACTCTCAACTAGGATACATGTACTAGACTTTATTGTAATAAACCGTCCAATCTCCATTCCTGTCCAGGACCTGAGTTAGCCGCCCAGGTACTGAATCACCTGTCGCCCTCTGAGAGTACTATCATGAAATGTGGGAACACATGCGCTTGAAGTCTTCCAGCACCTAAGCGATTAGGTATTTGATAAGAATGGAGATCCGTGTGGAGCTGCTGTTCTCCCATCGGACGCCTCCCGGGGTAACGGACAGATGTGGCGGGTACCGGAGAAATAAAATACTCGGGGCAGACCAAAACTAACATCTATTGCCTTGTAGAGAGATGTTGGATTATTAAAGAATATAATAGTCCTGCAGGTTGTGGGTTGATGCGACGGGCCAACTCCCCATTCATTGGGAAAAAAAGGAAATGCTAAAAAGCCCAAGGAATTACAGTCGGGTAAGAATATTCGAAAAATGCTACGGAAACGTATTATGAACAATTGGAACATGGAACTTACAGGAAATAAGTAATAAATTTGGAGAGATATGTAAAGAATTAGAGATTACAAACCAAGATATTATGATATTATTAGAAACAAAAACGAAAGGAAATGGCGTGCAAAACAGGATCTTTCACGCATTTTTACACTGGAGTGCCTAAAAATCAAATATCCAAACGTAGAGTATCTATATTAATAAAAAATAAATTTATAAAATATGTTACAGGCTGAGAGCCTATACATGAAAATTTGATAAGAATTTACATTAACTTATATGGACATAAAGTACGGAAGAAAATGTTAATAGTAGAACAGGGAAGGAAACACAAAGTAAAAATGTAGGTCTATATGGAGAAGGCATAGTGAATGACAATGGTAATCGATTGACATCTGTGAACAGAATTCCTTAATAATATTAAATGGATATCATCAGCATAGGGATATCAATAGATTTACAAGATACCAGGATATGCTTAAACAAAAACCAATTATTGGTTACATTGTAGTTATACAAAAAACGAAATTAATGCTGCAAAATGTGAGAGCGTATAGAAAAGTAGAATTTTATGACCATTTCTTAGTCAATTCCAAAATCAATTTTCTCTTATAACTGTGAATGAAGGAGAAATTCAAATTGAGGGTGATAAGTGAGAGACAACATAAATTAGCGCTCATAAATATAGATAATTTGACAAGTTTAGAAGATGAAATCGCCGTTTACTTGTATACTAAAAGACCGAATGAGAGATTAACAGAAACAACATTTGATTCTATGCAAATATTCAATACTAGTACATTTTGGATAAAATACATGAAGCTGCAAAAGTTGGTGAAAAATGTGACAGTCAAAAGACAATAGGTATTATTGGAATGAGTAAATAAGAAAAGAAGTACAATTAAAGAGAGATCTTTATCTAAAATGGCTAAACACAAAGGACATGAAGGATAAAATAGAACTTAGAAAGCAACAAGCAAAGATTAGAAAGAAAATATCAGAAGCAAAAAACAACAGTTGAGCAAAAATATGTCAAAAGATAGAAACGTTCATTGAAGTACAGAAGTTTGGAAGACATTAAAAAATATTAGAAGGAATGATAAAGAAGTGTTTTGTAAATGCATTAATTTTCAATTATGGAAAAGGTATTTTAAGTGCTTATTGGTAGAAAACGGAGAGCAGTATGTGATTACAACGGAGGAAAAAGTTAATGAAAATTTGAATGAGTATATGCAATTAGAAATATAAATAGTAAATGAAGTAATAAAGTCGTTAAAATTTAGAAAAGCACCAGGGATTGGTATCCCGGCTGAATTTCTAAACCATGGAACAACTGAAAGGTTTATTTGAAAAATACCTGAATGGTGAGGATATGCAGGAGGATTGTAAAATAGGATATATTTCCACAATGCATAAAAAATGTGATGTGATACATTCAATGACTTTCTCTGCCCTCTTTCATTTATTAGTGGGTATACAAACTATTTTTACTAAAGCTTATTTTTCTGTCTATTACATTTTAATCCAAATAAACTTCGCAGAAATAGATACAAAGGGAACAGCGACAGTTAAATGTTTAAGCTATATGCTGACCTTAAAATTCCATATTGCTTCCATGACATCGCGAGAAGCAACTGAATGCTGAAGGAACTTTTAAAGAATGACCAAATAATACACAATTAGAACTTGTAATAACGAATATCTCGGAAATGACTTATGCAACAAAAAAGCTTATTGGAAGTAAATTATGTGCTTCAAACAGATCTACATTTTTTGTGTAGTACGTTTTCATCTGACGCTTAACATTTTCCAGTTGTACAAGATTATACAAAATGTCTTCCAACTGAAGTGGACTTCACAGTACGTTTCCAGAAAGCTCAAGATATGCATTATAGTTGTCATGTGAATATGTTTAATACATTTATTTTAATCAAAATCTTTAGAGCCATTTTTTCGAAAATAAAATGTAGAAAAAATGTTCCATGTAAAGGGTGGTTTGAGATGGAGGATTTTCTTAAAAATCTTCGTGTCGCATCCCTGAAAGATATTGAATCTAAATACCAAGTTTGATATTTATCCGACTTTTTGTGTTTGGGTTATTATGTTCACAGATAGAAACACACAAAAACCTTTATTCTAAAATTGCTTTTTGTTCAGGGGGAGTCAAAATATGTATTTCTGCTGAAATCTCGATATCGAATTTTTAGGTGGAATAGTTACTATAATTACTTCCCCTACTTACTCTACGTAGTAGAGTACAAAGGTAGAAAAGATGAATGTAAAAACTATAGAGGCATTACAATAAATAACACATTAAGTAGACTATATGGTAAAATAATTAGGCATTTCCTTGAGCTACAATACAAAGATTTGGAACCAGAAGACATCAGGCTTTAGAGCAGGCAGATTAACAATTGAGCATATATTTTGTTTACAACATATAATAAACAAGAAAACAGCTTGAACACAACCCCTCCGTTTGATGTTCATGGATATAGAAAAAGTCCATGATAATGTGCCATTATGACAATTATGGTTATCTTTAAAATTTACGGAAATTAGACCTATTTTGATAAGAGCAATTCAAAACCTATATAAAAATGCATATGTAAAAGTAAAAATGGAAAAATATTTATCAAGCGGATTTCATGTTAATAAAGGATTACGACAGGGATACTGTGTATCTCTTACATTATATCAAATTTACACAGAAAAGCTATAGAAAGTAGCAAAAATAAGTGTAAAAATATGGGAATTCCAATAGATGATGATCTAACAATATACTCCCTGTAATTTGCGGATGATCAGTTGATTCTGGTCTAAGAATATGAAGACGTAGAGTATATTACAAGGAAATTGATTCAAGAATATAACAAATGGTAAATATGCATAAGTCCAAATATTTGGCCATTAGAGAAGTTCTTCAAGAATTGGTACTGGAAGATGAATTGGGGATAATTAAACACACAGGAGAACATAAATACCTGGGAGTTAAGATTACACAAGATGGAAACAAGAAGTGGAAATACTTGTAGATGGAAAGTATAATATATCTATTTTAAATTTTATATTAAGGATTAAAGCAGGTCTCAAAACAAACTAAAACTGAATTTTTTAAAATAATAGTTAGAAGTATTGTAACGTATGGCTCCGATGTGTGGACTCTCAACTATCAGCGAAACAGAAACGGATTATTGGAGAACTGATAGGATATCTAAAAGAGAAAAAATTACAAATAAAATTATAAAAGAAAATATGGATGTTCAAAATTTAATTTTAGATTTATTCAACAGAAACAATTAGAATGGTATCAGCATGCTAAAAGAATGGAAACCATAAGAATAATGGAGTGGACGCCGCCAGGAAGCAGGAGAAAATGAAGAACGCATACCACGTGGATTTAAGGAATTGTAGGGGCTATGATGGTTTGGGAAATTGAGGAAGGTTTGTGGTCCAACACGCAATAATGTAGAAAAGTAATAATATGTTATAAACTGTAGTCTTAAGTATCGGAAAAATATTTGTACATTGTAAAACCGGATATATACATTATGTGATTCGGGCACCTGGCTGAAAATGACGTACAAGTTCGTTTCGTTGGCGCCCTTCATCGGTAATGCTGGAAGTCAATATGGTGTTGGCCCACCCTTAGCCTTGATGACAGCGTTCACTCTCGCAGGTATACCTTCAATCAGGTGCTGGAAGGTTTCTTGGGAAATGGTAGCCCATTCTTCACGGAGTGCGGAACTGAGCAGAGGTATCGATGTAGTTCGGTGAGGCCTGGCACAAAATCGGCGTTCCAAAACATCCCAAAGATGTTCTATAGGATTCAAGTCAGTTCTCTGTGTAGGCCAGTCAATTACAGGGATGGTATTGTCCTGTAACCACTCTGCCACAGCCCATGTTCGATCGTATTGAAAGATGCAATCGCCATCCCCAAATTGCTCTTCAACAGTGGGAAGCAAGAAGGTGCTTAAAATATCAATGTAGGTCTGCGCTGTGATTGTGCCACGCCTAACAACAAGGGGTGCAAGCCCCCTCCAGGAAAAACACGACCACACCATAACACCACCACCTCCGAATTTCACTGTTGGCACTACACACGATGGCAGATGACGTTCATTCGCCATAACTACACCCTGCCATCGGATCGCCACATTGTGTACCGTGATTCGTCACTCCACACACGTTTTGCCACTGCTCAATCGTGTACATAATGTTGACGCTCCTTACACCATGCGAGGCATGGTTTGGCATTTTCCTGCGTGATGTGTGGCTTATGAGCAGCGGTCGACCATGGAATTCAAGGTTTCTCACCTCACGCCTAACTGTCATAGTACTTGGAGTGGATCCTGATGCAGTTTGGAATTCCTGTGTGGCGGTCTGGATAGATGTCTGCCTATTACTCTTTACGACCCTCTTCAAATGTCGGTGGTCTCTATCAGTCAACAGACGAGGTCGGCCTGTACGCTTTTGTGCTGTACACGTTTCCACCTCACTATCACATCAGATACAGTGGACCTAGGGATGTTTAGGAGTGTGGAAATCTCGCGTACAGACTTCTGACATAAGTGACACCCAATCACCTGAGCACGTTCGAAGTCCGTGAGTTCCGCGGAGCGTCCCATTCTGGTGTTTCACGATGTCTAATGACTAGTGATGTCGCGGATAATGAGTACCAGGCAGTAGGTGGCAGCACAATCACCTAAGATGAAAAACGTGTGTTTGTGGGGGTGTCCGGATACTTTTGATCACATAGTGTATATAGATTGGACAGATTATTAAAACAATGCCTAGTAAATGTGTCCTCTTTGAGAGTAAAAATTATGTGTTTCAGTTCTACATTATGTTGGCATTGAAAATATTTTTTCGTGGAGATATTGTGCAAAACATGGTTTTATTTAGTTATATATTATTTTAACGTGGCTATAAGTGATGAAGAGTAAAGCTATTGCTCAAAGTTATATATCCATATGTGAATAATCTAGAACTGTCCACAAAAACAGGACGCCATTGTATGCGCGAAAAGGTAAACGATACATGCACCTCCTCCTCTTTGCTACATATTCTCACCTGTGAAGGCAGTATGCCTCCCAAAGCTGCTGGACGGCATGAATGGAAGAGAGTGTACATCCGTTTTCAAGAAAATCTCCCTGTTCAACTTTACCCATTACATAGAAAAACGTTGGAAATTCTTTATTTTCTCAAAAATTGCGCTAACGATTTAGATTAAAATACCACATTTTTAAGATATTTGCATTGCAAATAAAAATTTATGTCTTGAATTTTCTGGGAATACCTGTTAAGGCCTCTTAATTCGGAAAGAATTTTGTATAATGTTGTATAAATGGCAAAAGCTCACCCTAGAAAAAATTTAGATTTTTCTAAAACACATAATTTATGTTAAATAACCTTTTTGTGTCATCAGCCCTTTAAAAGATATTAGTTATTATTGGATTGGGTACGGAATTTCTACGCCAGACTTATAGCGACCCACTTTCAAACATCTAACTGTATATTCAGTTTCTGTATCCCCGTCCTATCTACAATGACATGTGTAATGAATCTATTTCCGCAAATGTTTATCTTGATTAACATGAAGTAGACAGAAAAATAAGCTTTTGTAGTAAAGGTTGTAGAACCATATAAAAATAAAACGAAAGTAGGTGGAGAAAATCATGCGAATATAACACGTGGTTTTTAAAATATGTATATGATGTATCTATGTGTAAGGAATAGGCCTAAAATATATGTTATGGGAATTCCTGTGCATTAACAATTCTATGTATATATTACAACTTTTGAAAATGTTACTCATAACAGCTCAAGATACAGTAGATGTCTAATATAGTAAAAAAATTGATGTGATATATTCACATGACGTTCTCTACCCTATATCTTTATTAATGTATATGCAAAATAGTCTTACTAAAACTTAATTTTCTATCTACATTTTAATCCCAATAAACCTTTGCAAAAACAGTTGCATTACACTTTTCGTTATAGATACAAAGAGAACAGCGATAGTCAAATGTGTAAGAGCTGAACCCTATATGCTGGCCTTAAAATTCCATAATGTTTCCACGTAATAGCGACAAACAGCTGAGAATTGATGGGACTTAAAAATAATGATAAGTACTGAACAATTCGAACCTTTAATAACATATCTCAGAAATAGCTTGTGCTACAACAATTTTTATTAAAAACAAATTGTGTGTTTTAAACAGATATACACATTTTGTATAGTACGGTTTCGTCTATCGCTTAATCTTTAGCAGTTATACAAGATTATACAAAATTCCTTCCGAATGAAGACGAATTCCTAGGCTATTCCCAGAAAATTCAAGATGCACATTTTATTTGTAAACTAAATATCGTTCATATATGGCATTTTAATCAAAATCGTTACAACCATTTTATAAAATCAAAATTGTCGAAAAATTTTTCAATTTAAAGAATAGTTGGCGTTGCGGGGTTTTCTTCAAAATTTTCGTGTAGCATCCTTGGAAGATACTGAACTCAAATAACCAAGTTTAGTATTTATCCGACTTTTTGAGTTATAGTGTTCACAGACACATATGAACTCACACTCACGGACATGCTTCCAAAAATGCTTTATTTGTATTCAGGGGGCCTCAAAACATGTATTTTCGGTGAAATATCGGCATCAATTTTTGGGTGGAATGCAATACCTTCTCTACGTGCTATGTACGTGGTAGAGAATGTAATAGTATGAGAGAATAGAAAAACGCTGAATACTAACGTTAATAATGCTGAATATTCAACCCTAAAAACAAAAGGGGGAAAAGTTGGGCTTAAATAAAAAGAAGCAATGATGGTTAATAAATTTAAATATCTAGGATCCATTTTAGAAGCTGATGGAAGAAACTATCTATAATCTGGTAAAGAATAAACGGAGGGAGGAAAAGTACCTACATATTTAATTCAGGCCTAAGGTACAAAAATTTATAAATCGTTTGTTCAAAGTGTAGTGCTATAGAATTGGGAACCGAGGTGTTGCACACGCAACATGCTAATAAACTATTTGCTGTAGAAATGAATTTACACGAAGACTAACAATAATATAACTAGGGAGAAAATTATAACCTAAATATTTACAGAATTAAAATTGGAACGAACAGAGTAAGAGGAAAGAAAATCCTGGAGAACAATATATCAAATTTATACTTAAGTCAGAAACTGTTTAAATTATTAATATTATCGTAATATTAAATTCTAAATAAAACAATAATAAACACAATTGCTTAATTAAACGGTATTATAAAACTGTGTATGAATATGTATGTATGATTTATTGATACCTAACTATATATTTAATACTATTTATCGTTGGAAGCGTGTAATTGTTGTGAGAAGAAACTTAATGAACAGGGTTATTTAAATCAAATCTATTTAACATGTAATAACTCACACCAAAGTAAATTTCGTATTCTTTTATTTTCAAAAATATATAAAAGTGATGTTGGGAAATAAATATATAGGTAATTAATTATATTATGTAGAACAATTGATGTTTAGTTTTATTATAACAGGAAAAAATGTGGCTCCCGGTTACATTTGGATTCCCTCTTCCACTTCTTCTGTGGCTGATAGTCTGCCTGATTTGCGTTTGCGTTTTTGTTTTCTTTGTTTACATTTTAGTTTAACGTCCTTTAACCTGTTTGGTTATATCAGACTTCTAATGAAATGGGTGAAATAATAATCAAATGAGCCCGGGTTCATAGAACTTAAAAGTTCCCCGACATTCGACCCCTCAGGATAAAAGAAAACGTTGCAAAATCCTTATCCGTGTAGCTCATATTAGAACTCGGGACTCCGTAAATGAGATGCAGACACGCTATCCCCATACCACAGAGGCGAACTAATTTGTTGTTTTAATTATAGAAATCAGATTCTGTAATTCTGAATCCTAATGACAAGAAAACAAAATTAAATTTGTCATTCGCACCTTTGCCTGTGAGCTTCAAGTTTCGTATCATCACTAGGAAAACAAAATATATTTGTAGTCATCCAGATCGTTGTGGTATTTTAAAGGCTCTCTCCAGAAAACGCGGTCCAGAACAGCTTTTGTCACAGTATTTCTAAAAAATAAAACTACTTTGGTGTTCATTTTTTAACATTAGGGCTTGCATTTGCGCGTTCTTTGAAAGAGACGATTTTAAAATAGTAGAAACGTTGTAGTAATATCCCTAATAATATTTCTGTACTAACGTCGGCGCCAGAAACTCCAGACTAAAGGAGTTTTATTATATATAAATATCCTATTACCTCATTACAGTTTTGTAGTTGTAGTGGTTAGGGAAGTATTAATAGAATATATTTACTCGTTTTTCTTGATGCCGTTCCTGACCGAGCGGCCTCGGATAAGTCTGACGGCAATCGAGGCCGCTTTGCCCGGCAGCTATGCTAAGGAACCCACATTTATTCACCATCCAACAATATTCATTTACAAGCTGGGATATAAAATGTAGAGTGTTGTAAGCAAGTGAACTTAAGTTTTAATGCATTGCAGAAGAATACAACGCTTGAAACCAGAAACGCTTATTATGGTGAATAAAACTACTGAGTTATATTTTTCCAGAGATCAGCATTTCTAATCCAGTAAATGTTAAACAGGAAGAAGTTGACCTTTTTAGTTTCAAGGAAATGTTGTGTGCAACGGTTACGTTAAATGTGTAGTTAATGCTAGAAAATACATTTGATATTATTATACTTTAACATTCAAACAGTCGAAAGCTTTTAAAAATTCCATTAGCCTTTTAGTAACTCATTCCTATGTTCAAGAAAGAAACCACCTGAATGTGAAATATGCAAGTGTTTTATTACAATAAAACACATCATTGTAGAATGTCCGGACCACATCTATAGTAATATATAGTTAAAACTACTTACTAAACATTTTAATCATATATTGTGAATTTAACTTTAGCTTTTACATGACTCTAATTATTGTTACTTGTCTCTATTGCTGTTATATAGCTGAATATGCTCCATTTTTATGATGCTGTATATAAGCTTTAAGTATGCATTATATTGCTTTGCATTTTTATATTTAATATAGTGGCATAATAACCATGAAGTTGTACGATCTAAAATAAATTTAAAAAGAACACACTGAATACATTTTCTACCTGTTTTAACAAGTGCTCCATTCCACCTCAATATCCATATTTGAAAACACAGTTTAAAGCCACCTGGATAGAAAAAGATCAGTTAGTCCGTCCGTCAGGTTGCCTGTGAGCTTCACTTTAGGTCAAACACCTTTCGAGTAATACAGGTGAGACTTTTAAAGAATTTCTCCACCCCATAAAAGCTAAATATGGAAAATATATTGTTAATCTTTATATTTTAAGATGGGCCTATGGGTTTTAATTACGACAATAGTTAATGAAATGAATAAAATGTATGCCTTGACTTTCCTATAAATCTCCTTTGAAGCAGTCTTTGTAATCTAATTTTCTGTAATTGGTATAAAAGAATTCAATACAGGAAAAATGTAGCCCAGTTTTTATAATATTAATTATTTCCAAAATATTCGGTGTTGTTCGTTTACATTCTACAGTATTTTAAGCTGTGATGCACTTTGAAAATTTAACGGTCGTTCTTTTGTTTTTCATGAGACTACGCTTATCAAGGACTACATAATATCGGACCTTATTCAGATGATGGCTCTCCCATCAAGTCCCTGTATACCCTGTACCCCTCACCTAAATGCATACTGAAAGTGTTTCTGGAGGATGTTTACCAAGTTAACAGGAAGTCACTGAATGTAACAATTTGTGCTACATTTACATGACTGTTTATTTTATATAGCTTCCACAAGAACTTATTATTGTATCTACTTCATTTTAATCGAGATAGACGTTGACATAAAATTGGTCTCTTACATTACATCTCTTATGTATACTAAATTCATTCAGAATGAAGGGGACTTCACCGGTTATTCACAGAAAATTCTGAATAGTTATACATTTTTTAGTCATATGACTATCTTAAAACATATGATTTTTCAATCCAAATTGTTAAATCAGTTTTTGAGAAAATAAAAAATTACGAAAATTTATACATCTGATGGATAGTTTTTTGAAAAACTCTTTGTTGTTTCCCTAAAATATACTTAACACAGATATGAACTTTGGTATTTACGAACTTCTAATTTTCGTTTTTGAGTTGCTAAACTATCTCGTTCTCTCCCTCCCAAAAACACAGATCTTTTTCTATTGTTTTATTCAAGGGTCCTCAAAACATGTACATCAGTGAAATCTCTATATCGAATTCTTCGGCGGAATGGATTACTTCCTCCGCCTACAGTAAGCAGGAGAAAGTAAAAAACTTAGTATGAAAATAAAAGTGTAGAGGTTAATATGGGGAATGAGGTTCGATGTGAAGGAATAAGACAGTACTATAGACAAAATACAATATTCCACAAGCATTTATGTATTTCTCCCACTTGCGTGTTGTGCGGATAGCGTGACTCTGTCATATTCAAGAGGTGACGAATTCGAATCTATGTTGGGTAAGTTAATTACTTTTATCGGAGTTTTCCCTTATGCGAAAAATACGTATTTTCCGTAGCTCTAAGCTCCATGGGCCATGAGCTCATTAGAGTACCATTGTAAGTCATTTCCATTTGATCACCATCTGATCGACCAGCAGAGTTTGAGAACTTAAAAACTTGCAAAAGTAAACCATCTATTTCCACCAAAATATGCTGAAATAATCGGATATCAAAATGGATGTATGTATGGCCCAAAAGTAGACGATGTCTGCATTCCTGTACGCGGATGACATGACAATTTTGTCAGTGACGATAGAAGGCTTACAGAAATGTTGGAAGAATATTGTAAATAATGGGGTTTGGTGGTAAACATTAATAAACCGAAACCAATGGCTTTCAAAAATGGCTATGTGTATAGCAGGGATGAAAAACGGTATTCCAAGGGGCTAGAATATAAAATGTTAAACATTTCTCCTATTCAGGAGTATTATTTAATATGAGAGGAAAACGGAATAAACATCTATCAATAACTAACAATAAAACACGAGGGCAGTTAAATTAATTAGTACGTACCCTCTCGCGGATACCTGATATACCGGTAGATACATTAGAAAATATATATAACTCTATGATAGGGCCGATTTGGTTATATGGAAGTGAAATTTGGGAATAGGAAAGAGCAGAGCATGTATATAAAACGCAGGTAGCATTTTGGAAAAGAGTTCTTGGAGTTTCACAAGGCACATGAAATTCGGGGGTATTGAGGGAGGTGGGATGTTCTGAAGACACAATACACTGTAAAATAAGAGCAGTTTAGTACTGGCTGAGGCTGATGCATGGGGATAACTCCAAACCACGATCCAAATGTTATAAATACCAGCGAGATAACCTGTCTCGTAAGTTTTGGGCAGCTGATTTGGAAAGGGGTTTGAGGAGAATAGGAATGGGGTCAGTATGGCAAAGAGCTGAAGCAAATGACAAAAACATATGGAAAGGTGTCAAAAGAAGACTAAAAGACATCAATCAACAGGAAATAGAATCGGATTGTAAAATTGAACTTTCTCTAAGTCTAGCAAATGAAATAAAATTGGGGTAAAGAGGCATATGTACTTAGCTTAGGAAGAAAAGAAGGATCAGGAATGGCATGGTTTAGACTGGGGGCTGAAGGGCACAGAAAATGACTGGCGATTCTGGCAGGAAAATCTGCCCATTCTGTAATTTGGATGAGGACTGGCTGCATATTTTGGAGAACCAGCGAACAATTAAACTCAAAGAAAAATTCTTAGGTCCGTCAAGAAAGAGATTGGCATGTTGGTATCCACTGGCTAATCAGAGGAACTGGCAAAACATGGGCAATTTCTTGGCTAAAGTGCGCGAAGCTAGGTTAAACTTGTTCAGTTAGTCAAAGGTAATTTATCCCTATTTTCCATTTTCTTGTTTTTTTGTTTTGTTTCTTTTTCTGTTGTTTATTTTTCACCATAACTTGTATCTTAAATATGCATGTACGGTCAATGACCTATGCACGAATTACTTGTGTAATAACTTAAATAATTTGAAACCAATAAAGATACCTTATCTCTCTGTCTATGTAGTTTAATTGCATATTGGGCGACTTAGTAATGAGATTAAAATATGTTGATATTAAAAATAAAATCATAGTAAAAACATATCAGTACCATGTGAAAATATTTAGCATTATAGGTTCTCAATGTTCTTATATCCATAGTTTGAATGACAGTATGTTATGCTCTTTGATGTTTCCTGGCACCATCAACAAAGTGAATTTGGTCTTCCTACTGTAGATGAGTCTCATTTTGTTTCATTGAATTCCTGTACATTGATCCAAAGGTATTTTGGGAAGAATGAAATCAAAATTCATCGTTACTATTTGTTTCTGCTAAATATTCGTTGGTAGAAAAATGTGAACCTTCGGGACCCGAATGAACTATTAGAGGAGGAGAGGGAACCCTTGATACCTTGTAAAGAATGTTATAAACACCTGGAGACCACTACCTACTCTTTCCCCAATTTTTATCATAAGCAAATATATATGTATATTTTTAACAATTCTCAATATTTAATTTACAATTTCTGTACTACTGTGTTTCTTGATGACTGGACGAAACATATAGAAATATCTTAGCAAAAACGTAGAAAGGAAACGAATTTGGAAGACAGACATAATATGGTAATCTCGATACAAGCGTAATTCGGATGTGTTTATTGTACAGAGATTTATTTTAAAATCTTAAAAAAATAATAAAAAATAGTAATAAATTCTTATGAGGAGAATTATATTATATAATTATAAAATATAAAAATAAAATATATATTTTACCTTTGGTCACACTGGGAGAATAACAGCTTTTAAGGTATCCCTTATACGTGTTCTATCCATCTGATCATAATAGTGATAAATGTTTCAAATTAGGTAACATGGACTCCGTTACAAGCACTGTGTAGAAATACGCTCAACAACTTGTGTCAAAGGTGAGCTGCAAAGATAGACAGAAAAAGAATCTCTGACTTTCAAATACGCAACGTCAAAATTAATTCCAAAATGGAAGATTCAGCTGTGAATACTCATTTCAGAAATGGCAATGACTTAAAATGTTTATTTTAATGAGATATAAACTTTTCCCTGCACAATACTTTGTCTAGCTCTTGTGTTTTCTCAGGTATACAAAATTTAAGAGAACTTCACAGCTATTTACAGAAAATTGAGCCACTATAGTAAGACATTTATTTTAAAACCATCCTCCTGTAATTACAGGCTGTCACTTTAGACAATATGAAGCATTTCATTTATATTTATGCAGTAAATTCTAATATTTTAAGCCTATGATATTTGAATTCAAATAGATAAAGCAATTTTAAAAGTAAATTAAAGGTAACAAAATTTGTTCACATAATGAGTTATTTAATCTTGGAGCTACATCTTAAGAGTATATTTGACTTAATTACGACTTTTTGTTTTTGAGTTATCTGTTCTCTTTCTATCTCTCACTCTCACTCTCTCTCTCTCTCTCTCTCTCTCTCTCGCGGATACACACATTCACTTTTAGGTCGAATCGAATAAAGTACTAACTTCACTTAGCATAGGCGAGTGGCAGAGGAAAATGAAAATAAATGTATTTAAAGGATCTGAAAATACAATTCTCCTCATATATTTTTTATGGTTTTTCTTTCACCTATATGCAATTATATCATTCACTCTACACTTCAGACCTTTGGAAACATTTTAATTCTGGATTTATCAGTTCAAATTAACTAAATAGCTTCCGTTAGGTATCACTGCTTTGTTATCCTTATCACTCCCCCGTTATTCAACATGTGGTAGAAAGGGTCAACAGCCCGTTCTGTATTGTAACATCTTTTTTCTTTTTTATTACCAGACAGAGAGGACAACAAAAGAAGCCCCAGGCTAAGACCTGGGTTACGCTATTTTCTTATATCTACATTATTTTATATAGGAATAATGATTTATTGGGGAGGGTTAGTGTTTAGACCTTAAAAATATGTAAAACAGCCTTTGCCTTTTACAGCAGCCTTTTAAGATGGATAAATGAATAATCAGGTGAGCTTGCATACATTTATAGTACTAGTTGAATATTTTGTGATCCGGCTCTTTGGAAATGAATGCATTTATTCCACAGTATTTAGAGGGATTATAAATTTGACGTCACTTCAATACCTACGGTAAGAGACTGTTACATGTAGGTCTTTGATACACCTGAAGCGCAGAGAGATGTTCTTAGGTAACTACTCGCCTTCCTGTGCCACCTGGTTGAGTATTTGCTGACAGATGGCACAGTATCCTTTCAGTGTCTCCTAGTTTGTTGCTTTGATTCAATCGGGAGATGGGCTTTTTAATCGTATGATCGCTGTTCTGTAGGTACATATACGTAGTGTGGCCTTATTTGCGTAGCTGCCTTCCTGTACCATCTACGAGAGCTGATTGCTGTATAATGCTGCACATTTTTCCCACAAAATTACAATTAATTACGATTGCTGAAACTTGGTGGTATTATAC
The DNA here is from genome assembly GCA_030765065.1 of Deroplatys truncata. NCBI lineage: Eukaryota > Metazoa > Arthropoda > Insecta > Mantodea > Mantidae > Deroplatys > Deroplatys truncata. The sequence continues at coordinate 102,587,496 of CM060980.1, forward strand.
GTGTTTATTCTCCACATACTATTTTCCCACACTCCCCATCACTTGCATGGCCTTACGGCAGAGAGAAATAAGTGGAAGTATACCTGACCACGTGGTATACTTTTTCCCATAGTGAGTTGAACGCAAAGCATCTTTAAGATGTGCAAACAGATAAAAGTCTGAGTCTATCAGATCTGGGTCGATGGTACAGTGCCATCCAACGCAATGATGCACTATTATTATATGTCTAATTAAGGATTGTGTAGAGACATACATCATCGCGCTGGATAAACATCTCTCAAACCCCAAACTACTACTTACATGAGATATTTTTCGAAATTTTTTATTTTCTAAAAAATGGCTCTAACGATTTTGATTAAAATACCGTATGTTGAAGATATTTATATGAAAAATAAAACTTACAGCTTGACTTTTCTGTGATTGCCTGTGAAGTCCTCTTCATTTGGAAGGAATCTTGTATAATTTTATAAAACTGGTAAACGTTAAGCGATAGACAAAAATGCACTGTACAAAAAAATCTCTCTTTAAAGCTCGCAATTTATTGCAAATGACTTTTTTGTAGCAGCAGCCGTTTCCGAGATATCGGTTATTAATTGTATGGATTGCTCAATACTTTGACACTCATTTCAAGACCTGCCGATATTCAATTGCTTCTCGCGGTTGCATGGAAAGAGTATGGTAGGCCAGCATGAGACCAGTTTTTTATCATTTGACTATCGCTATACCCTTTGCATTTATAATGAAATGTGTTCCTCTGCAAAGGTTTGTATGAATTAAAATGAAGTAGATAGAAAAGCAAGGTTTCGTGAGAATAGCTTTAATACGCATTAATAAATGATAAACGGTAAAGAAAGTCATTTGAATGTAACACATAGGATGGCTTTAATCTGTAGGTGAACTTAGAGTCATATTAAATAAACAATCCGACGTTTAACTAGCTACTGAAGCAAAACAGTTGCAGTCAGATTGACTTATATAAGCGATTTGAACCCATCCATGACCTCCTGAATGGGAGCAAAAGGCGTAACCTCATGAGGCATATTGCTCGCTTGAAAAATAATTTTACTCTCAGATGATAAGCCGAATGGAGTTAGTCCTTCACATATTAATTATTGGAACCTCCAATTGTTGAAGTTCTTCTAGAGCTATTACTCGGGAAGAACAGAAGACAAACTGCATTCTATAAGCTTGCTGATGCTGGTCTAACAGGTTTTAGGATGTGCAAAAATGAAACATCCTTGCCCTAAAGAACAATGGGACACAGGCAGTGTGAAACGACTTTCGCCGTTGTGCAAGGTCGATACATTCCTGCTGAGAAATGAGACCTTTACAAAGAAATACGTGGAAGTGCAACATTAATGACAGTTCTAGCGTACATGGAATTTTAAACTAGTTTTATCTTATAGGCTGCTAATTTCTGATTCTTAAACTTCTGACTGTAGTACGATCTTAGAAGGTGACGCGTTTCTTTACAGAAGCTTACAACCTAATAGTAGGTGAGGCTGGGATTTCAATTCGAATAAGAAAATTTAGCCGTTGTTTAGGATACTTGTTCCATACGACGTCAAAATTTAGATTTTTCAGACTAAAATCAGAGCGTGAAATGGAACTTTAAGCTTCAGAGCTATGTTCCATACTTCACAACTACCACACACGTGATAAAGTGTGCTATTGGAATATTGGAGATTGCAACCAGATAACAGTTTACAAGCATGATTATAGGAAAACAAATAACGGAGCATTATATTTCCTACGGTAAATCACATATGAGTATTTTAAGATTTTTAAACAATGTATAATAAATAAATTTGTAGTATAATGTGTCCTTTGTCTACTAATATATTTAAAAAAAAGATTAAATTTCAACCCGTATTCAGAATAATATCGTCTCTGTAATATGTGGATAAAATACAGATTCGTTACTGACAACATTCAATTTCTTATTCATACTTCCAATAAACATAATTCTTCATCAATTGCGGTATAACTGTTATGCCATATCGTAAGTAGAGCAACAAGCACTTGCAATGGAAGGGGAAAAAAGAAAAGAAAGAAAGAAAGAAAAAGTTTAACACACACACATTGATATTTTAAATACGTTTTTCAGGTTCAGCGAATCTCAACACATGTATTTCCGATGAAACATGCATATCATATTCTTGGGTGGAATGCTATACTTCCACTATATATTATAGGTAGAGGGAGAGAAAGTAAGAATAAGAATTTGCAACGTGAAAGGCGGACATATTACTATGAATATTTCATAGTTAAATATTAAAATACAAATAATTCTTATTTATTAATTTGCTTTAACTTGCTTCCCTTTGCTGCAATATGAAAGAACTATTACTATGAATATTTCGTAATTAACTTTTTCCATCCCAATTTCTTTTCGACTAATACTATTTTTTTGAGACTGATGGAATACAATGGATACTTATCTTAAACTATGTCTTGATGTAGGATTGGTAGCTCAGTTGGCTAAAGCACTGAACATTACTGATTGGATTTCAATGTCGAGATTAACTTAGTTTTGAATGGAGGGCCAAGGTTAAATAAACGCCAATTGCTATGCCTTGGTGTTGACTGAACCGCGGTAGCCATGTAGCAGAATATGCCTTTGTATTTGTGTAAAAAAAATGTATAACAAAGAGTCTTCATTTTTGCTGTTTGTTTTAAGCTATACTAGTATCAAGAAATTTGTAGAAATGACCGAAATATGTTTCAATAAAGGAAGAGAATTATTAAAGTTAATCTTTCAAAATACAAATTGTTCCCTACTTCAAAAAGAAATATATATAATGATGGCAAATAGCACCACTGGGCTTGAAAGAGTTAAATATTAAAATACAAATAATTCTTATGTATTACTAAGCTTTTACTGTTTCCTTTTGCCTATCACAATAATTTACATAGACTATGCATCGTATTTTGGGCTCCCCCCCCCCCCAAAAAAAGAAAATTGCCACAGTCCAACTATGTTAAGACTTCAGGCCAGACTTTAGACATTCTATAGAAAGTTGATATTAAAGGAAATACCTATATACTTATGTGTACTATACCAAAAATGTACACTGATTTGATAGTTATTCCCAAAAGGAGAATGTTATTTGTGTCTACCGAAAAAATGCGTTTTCGGACTAAGCTAAAAGCTCTATAATTTCTAAAGTATCAAGTATTTTCAGTCTTGTCTGTTTATTCTGTAAGACTACATGTTTAATTAATGAAGCTCTATTTTACAGGGTGTAAAATATATGTTACAAAGCTCGATGATAAATATGCATTACGTGATTATCTTTTCGTTATAAACCCATGTCCAGAAACTCGCTAGAGCATCCAAAATGCGAAAGGATAAGCAAATCATAGACTCCACGACTAATAGTATACGTCGTATTCACTAGTTAAGAGTAGTTTACCAATAATTCTGCATCAGCTGTTACGTGACCCATAGTTGCCTTTCACAATATATCTACAGCCAACGGTAGTGTTTACGTATTATTTTCATACTTAGTCGTCATGTGTGTGACTGTCCGCAAGTGCCAATGAACACTACACAAATTTAGGATACACCGAGATGCTTTCCATCTACAGAGAAGTCCTAAGGATTACAAGAGAGGCTAGCTAGCTGTATCAACGTTAACCCAACAGGCGTCACTCAGCCCACACCATGTTTTCAAGATTGGAGAGGCGTTTAAACAGGCAGTTTACGCTTTAACAAACACCCACGTGGACGTCGCGGATGCGCGCGCCATACACCATCATTTGAAGCATTTTCAAGAGTTTGACACCACATAACCAGGAGATGCACAAATTGTATCGAAGTTGGCGACACCCATATTGAGTATCTTTCAGTAGTCGATTAAAATGCCATGTGTTTATTTACAGTATTTTGGATTGCCTTTTTTACTTCTTTTTTTCTTTTGTGATTCGTCCTACATGTTTCTGAAACACTAGCACACAAAGTGTTTCTGAACATGGGTTTATTAACAAAATATGACACGTGGTATTCTGCCTTCGAGCCTTGCAATATTTAAGTTTACATCCTATATTTATTTCGTACTTTGGAAAGTTATGTGGATGTGAAAGAATTTCCCAGCATCGAAGATGATTCATCGGCAATTAGCTACTGCGGTTAGCCTTCCGTTACGAACCACTCTTCCTTTTACTCTTATTTTGAGTGGATTTACATTTTCTTGTTACTCAAGTTGAACATGATTTGTAACAAGAACTACGGTAAATTATTTTATATAGCTTATAATTGCTATTAGATAGATTATTTGGCACAGCACTGCAGACTCTTTGATTTAGCAGCCGGTCCACAAGTTGTGTAACTGATGGTTCGATGTCCCAAAGCGGGTTCTTGGCATTTTCATAATATTCCACTGACTGGTTATGCCACTGATCATAACGGAATTGAGCGCAGTACGTGCCGTAAATGTGTACAAATAAGATATACGCCCTTAAATGAACAGCAAGAGTTAAAACTGCCGATAATACTAATTTATACTCTTAATCTCTGCAACATTTCTCTTACCTTTAGTTGCTCCCATGTTATTCGCTGTAGTCTCTGTTATGTTCTTCCCGACTTGTAAGAGAAGGAAAATTTCTTTTTTCAATGTTATATTTTCAAATCATTTATAAATCACTTACACTGTGACAACATGAATATTTATAGTTGATCTGAAAAACAATGTCCGATTCAGTGTCGCTATATTTGCGTAGCCATAAGTGTAAGAGATACATATATTATGAAAGTTTCTACAAAAGCAGAGAGGAAACAAACTTTTACAATAAGCAGCTACGTATTTTGAAAAGTTAAAAGTATTAGCTACTGAATAAACACTGGGATTGTACAATAGTACAGCAGATATTAGGTATAAAATAATCCAATGTGTTGCATTCACACGACTTTCTAACCCACTATCAGTTAATGTTTTGCGTATCTCTTTTAACAAACTATTCTTTCAGAAGCTTATTTTTTCTCTCTACTCATGTTAATGAAATTATGTTCATAGCGATGTTCCATTACACATCTGGTTGTAGATGCTTGGAGAATACGGGAGGGCGAAGCGATAGTAAAATCTTAAAATACAGATCACTGCTGGCTTTTAAACTACATACTCCTTGCACATCACGAGAAACAAAAGAAGGAACTTCAAATATAAAATACATTCTAGTGTTGTGAAATTTAAATAATAGAACAAATCTGAAGTGTTACACTCACATAAATTTCTCTATTCTTGTACAAACTACTTTTACAAACGCTTATTGTTCATATGCTTCATGTTAATCGAGATATCGAGATGTTAATCTTATTGCTAATTTTCTTGTAGATGCAAGGGGAATTGCTAGGCTTTAAGCCATAGTCAAATATTTTAAGAGCTGGTTGCTATGTGGAGTATTCCATTCTATTTGCATTACCAGGACAAAAAAATGAATAACGAATTCCCATTTGAGAAAAAGTATAAGTATTGGAAAATTTAAGGGAATAACAAGCAATATCTAAAAAATGGTTCACTTTACAAAAAAATTTATGACATGAATTGTGTGTTTTAACGCGATCTACATTTTTTATGTAGTAAACTTTTGTCTATCTTTTATGGTTTTCCAGTTATGAAAAAGTGGTTCACAATGAGGAATACTTTTGGAGACATTCCCAGAAAATTCAAGATATACATTTTATTTGTCATGAAAGTATCTTAAATATATGATATTTTAATCAAAATCGATAAGAGTCATTTTTGAAAAAATTAAAATTTTCGAAAAATGTTCCATGTAAAGGGTGATCTGGAGTGGGGGGATTCTCTTGAAAATCTTTGTATCGCATCTCTGGAAGATACTGAACCTAAATACCAAGTTTGGTGTTTATCCGACTGTTCGTTTCTGAGTTATGCTGTTCAAAGACAGACGCACACACGAATATGTTTCCAAAAAGACATTTTTTGGATTCATGGGAGTCTCAAAACATGTATTTCCGGTTAAATCTCGGTATCGAATTTTTGGGTGGAATACAATACTTCCCATACTTACTATACGTAGTAGGGAAAGTAAATATACCACAAAAATTATTTAAAACAAATTATGTGCATTAACGAGAACTACATGTTATGATAGAAAAAACTCTTGCACATCTCTAGTCATTTATAAGTTACACAATATTCTACAAAATTTATTCAGAATGAGGAGGAATTTGCAGGCTAATCACAGAGTATATTGTATTGATCATGCAAGTGTAAGGCATATATGGTACCATTGGATCATTTTTGAGAAAAACTTACTAATATTTATTCTACATTAAACGTATTTTGCAAGAGCAGGATTTTCTTCACATCCTTAGAAAATTATGAACTAAGTGTAGTCTTTATCCCACTTTTCGTTTTTGACGTATACTGCTCTCTCTCTCTCTCTCTCTCTCTCTCTCTTTCTCTCTTTCAAGAACATACAGGGCGAATCACCTAAAACGTGCACCGCAAATATTTCGGAAATGGAAGGTGCTATTGATGTGCAGTTTCACAGCATTGATTGGTAGTCAGAGGCTCATACATTTAGCCTATAAACAAATTTTAATAATAATACTGATAAAGTGTATTTTTTGAGCAAACATACTATTTTTTAAATGGAACAATGCCTAGTTACATCGACAGAATAAAGCTAGGGTAAATTAGAATGTCAGTGGCGTTTGCAAGATTCTAGTGAAAGTGGTTTACGAGAAATCTTATTTTGAAACTTTTACGCACCGACACATGTACAACCTGTGGTAGCACAAACTAAAGAAAAACAAAAGGGAATTACAATATCTCTGTGGATTCTTACAAGTAAAGAGAAGATAGCCCTTCAAAGGTTGTGTTCAAAATGACCGCCGCAGCTTCATTTCACGCTTCCAGTCTGCTAGGAAAAGACTACTGCACACGTCCTAGCATTTCAGCGGAAATTTCAGAGCAGGCAGCAGTAATACGTCGTTTCATATCGTCTGGTGTTGTTGGTACATCCTTGTAGACAGTGTCCTTCAGCCTTCCCCTCAGAAAAAAGTCGAATGTGCTGGACACCCATTACATTGGTACCATAGATTCCTCCTAGTCTTCTAGCATTTGTGTCAGGAGGCTGCGATACTTGAGCGAGTTCATTGTTCCTTCTATGAACAAAGGGCCTATAAGCTGATGGTTCACTATCCCACACCACACGTTTAAACTTCATGGACGCTGACGTTCCACCTGACGAAGCCAACGGGGATTGTCAACAGACCAATAGTGCATGTTTCTGTGGTTTACCTGGCCATGATTAATAATGTTGCCTCATCACTAAACAAGATACATGATGAATCTGGAGTATCATGTCTTAATGCCCATGTACAAAAGTTAACACGATTCTCAAAATCGTTTCCCTGCAGCTCTTGATGGAGAGAGATGTGATAGGGATGGAACCTATGTCGATGGAGAATGCGCAGTACAATTGCCTGACTTGTGCCACTTTCACGTACATGGGAACTACTTTGCAGATCTACTGCAACGGCAGCCTAAACATTAATTTCGGCCTCTTCTCCAGTCACTTGTTTGTTTCTGTTACGTTTTCTAGGTGTTACAGTACCACTTTCACGTAACTGTTTGAAGAGGTTGATAAATAATTGCCGAGATGGTTGACGTCTATTGGGATACGTTTCCGCATACACCGTACAGGAACGAACTGCATTCTTCCTACCCTCTGCATACACCATGAGCATGTCGGCTTTTTCTGCATTAGTGAACCCCATCTTCCACTGACGACGTAGGTACTGCTTGAACTGTCACAAACTAACTGACCAGAAAGTCGCAAAGCAATCAATGAACAGAAAATATAATGTAAACAAACGTAACAACATCATACTTAGCAACTAAGCAGGTTGAATGGGACAAACAATTATCGGGGTGGAAACTTTTCAAAATACGATTTCTGTAAACCACTTGCACTAGAATCCTGCAACAAAGACCATTGACATTCTAATTTACCCTACCTTTATTCTGTTGATGTAAGTAAGCATTGTTCCATTTAAAAAATTAAATGTTTGTTCAAAAAGTACACTTTCTCAGTATTACAAAAATATGTTTATGGGCTAAATGTACGAACCCCTGAATACCAATCAATGCTGTGAAAACTGCACATCAATAGCACTTTCCATTTCTGAAATACTTGCGGTGCAAGGTTTAGGTGATATTACCCTGTATATATATTTTGCGTCTTTTTTTTTTAAAAAAAAAATTGGTTTCTTTCGGTTTTCTCAACTCATGTATTTCACGTGAAATCTTGATAATGAATTTTTGGGTAACCATTAGAGGAAGTAAATATCAAATTACCACTTTTATATACACCTTCAAAGCTTCTGCTACTCTATCTATATGTACTCGCTATGTCAAACTCAAGACTCTCTGATGTTTATCTGAAATATGATGTTTTCTCTGTCAGAATACGAGTGGTATTTCCTCAGGCAACATTATCCGTTGTCTCAAGCTGTAAACTGTTGAGATTATAAATCCGTTGTTACAGTTTTAAATTGAAAAATTAAATACTTCTATTAAAATCTATTAAAATCAGGCTATACAGTAGTTTCCTGTAAAGAAGTCGGAGCAAATTTTTGTATTTTCAAAATGGTTCATTCCTCCTCCTTCAGGTTAGTACAATTTGAGTAAGAACTCTGAACGTAAGAAGCTAGTATACATTCCGATTGTGGCGCATGTTGCAGTTTATAATCTTCGCTTCACTATAACTATTCAGCCTCATTACTTTGGTACGGATGTGTCCCTGTGAGTGCGCGCGCAGCTCTTCTTGGCTGATCCGATCTGGTATCATGTGTCAGTTACGAAGAAAGAACTTGTCTCCTTGGCTTCAAAGAAAGAGGACCTCAACTTATTCTCTGCGGCGAGACCAGCTCATGTATAGCTCCCAGATTTTGACAAATGTTTCTGTGTAACTAATGTCCATCTAAAGTTTAAATTATTACTCGTGAACTTGAAGACCCTGGCTAAGATATGCTTGTATGTGTGTGAAGAACTGAAGAATGGTAGGACAAGGGAGATGCAAGCTTGTTAAAATAGTGTTTGTAACGCATACGATGTCAATTTTAGAATATTAAATTCTAACTGAATTGCACAGGAAGTGAAAAATACATTTTGTGTGGTGAACGATAATTAAACGAATTGTGGTTGTGAATCATTTAGAGGAAAGCTTTGATTTGTATTGATTTAATTTAGTTTCATATCTTAATCTTTGTTAAAGGGCATCTTTGTTGTTGTTATTCCAACACTTAACATTAATTAAGTTTTAACGATTTCTACAGTCAATCACTCTTATACACTTTAAGACATCCGTTTTGTTTTATATTTATTATTTATTATAAATCTTCAATTTAATATCTCAATGGAATATTATAAAAAACAATTTAAACTTCACATTTTACTTCTAGGTTACGATCTCCCCATATTAGAGCAGAACGTTTCCAAAATTATAGCTAAGGTAACTGATTGGGAAGAAATGGGAAGAAATTATACAGAATATATTCGTATTTACGCAATACAAGAAAACGTCGCCAAATGGTGAATACAACTTTATTGTATTCTAAGATTATTGTGAATGGGGATTCAGACATCACAGTTTTCACCACAGCAAAAGTAAAAAATACATTTATTTTCGTTTCCTACTTGTTCTTATTCAAATATTCCTAAATAATCCGTGACATTAATGTGGCACTCCTTCCTTCTACTATTTAGGAGTGACAAGAGAAAAACAGAGCTAGTGTAGGAAAGCAAGTCTTGCCTGAAATTACTCAAATACCCTGAGTCGCGAGTAAGACAGGACAACTGGTGAGGTCTTGGACAGAGCGACACTTGAAGCACCTACCTCTCTATTCGCTCTCAAGATCACAGTCACCGTCAAGTAGGTTAATCAGTTGAGTTCTGGCATGGGATGAAAGTTTGCTCTGTTAAGGGATTGCTTCTTAAGGAGTTATTCTTTATGGTTGAGTCACCTTACAACATAGCTTTTTGCTTTCTCTACAACATACGTATAATAAATAGAAGAAGTATTGTATTGCATTCAAAAAATTCTATATCGACAATTCGCTAATTTTTATTTCTGATTTTCTAAAAACATGACATATTTTTGTCCACTCCAAGCCAGTGGCAGGTCGTGCACAAATTATTTCGTATGTCACAACTTATCAACATGATATTACTTTACTAGAATTCATGCGTTTTTAACTTTAAGGGCACAGTTGTCGTACTCTGTAAATATTAAAAACATCTAGAGTTAAAGATGCAATAAGCAGCTGCAAGTATACAAAGAGCAACTCACAACAAATAAGACGGGAGCACGTGCTTCAATACCCAGTTTATTATTCGTGGTAGCCAGCAATAGCTATGCTCAGTCAAATGGTCAAAGTCCACACCTAAAACAACTAAAAGTATGTGTTAATACTTCTCTGTATAATCAAAATAAATATGTCTAAATTCTTATACCCATCAATTTAAGTCTACAATTATTACGAATAATTTTGTCTAAAATCATTTAGATTTCATAACCACATTGATATCGGTAGAATTTCACAGTCTAAGACACAGAAAAAAGAAGGTTCAAATATTTTTATGGGTCCAGCTACAGTTTTGCCTTTTGCACATTTAATAACCAAACGTCATATTTAAATTGATGTGCTCAGGTGCATGCAAATAGTGTGCATTTTTAAAAGCTGATTTTCTCGCAAGCTTAATTTTTTGCGCTTTAAAATGCTCAGGACAAGTTTTGTTCATTGTTTTCCAAATATTCTACGTGTTTTCTTTGAAGGTGGTTAAAGGGATATAAGAAACTTTTCTTCATATCAGGCATGTTTTGGCTTAGGGTTTCAATTATTCAATACATGATTGGATTTTTAGAACATTAATAGTATTGCAGCAAAATGTTTGGTATTTAATTGTAAAGAATTGCATTGCGAAAGTAGTATTAAAGAGGATTTTAAAACTTAAATTTTTTTACATATTTCCCAAAGGAAGGATTTCATATATACCTTCATTTTCAAGTTCTGAAAAATATTTTCTTGGAAAGTTAGGTGAGCAAATAAATTTGTTGTTATAATTCATTTAAAGAAACCTGTAACAAAAGTTTTAACTAGATTGATTGAAATTTGTAGAAATTTCAGCTCATATATTTCCTCTCTCTCTCTCTCTCTTTCCCTCTCAGGCCTATTCTTACGATGATGGTCCTTCTTGTGCTGCTAAGGATACCTTAGCGGAGTTGCTTCATGGTGAGGAAATTTTCACTAGAAAAATGGTGTGAAGAACAACAGCTAATGCGATGTAATAAGACTACGTCACGATTTGCTGTGATCGGGAGGAGAAGCTGGTTGCATATGTCGAAAAAATGGTCACAGAGGCTGTTGTGCAAATTCGAAGCTTCCCCGCGACTTCCCACTCATCCTCTCACCCCTAGCTCTTCATGGCAATAACCCGCTTTAAATCCAGGCATTTTATTTGCGCACTCATAAAGAATGGGCACAAGCAGAATGTCCCCGTTTATTTCATACGGAGCATCAAGATGTAGACATTGCCATTAATAGCTCCTTAAACTGCAACCTCTCTTCCATACTGCGTTGCTGAAAGCATTCGAAATTGATTTAGATTTATGAATTTGCGTTATAAAACTTCCTCTTCTTCTCTTCAACAGATTACTGACTTCTTTGTAGGACTTACGAATCGCACCAGTTATGCGGCGTCATCTCACCTGTGCATTATAGAACAAGCATTTAAAATTAACTTTTAAGTAGATATATTTCAATTATGTTATGCCCCAAAAATAGTGTACATGTACCCTTGTGTCCTTTACTGTAAGTCGCCACTATAAGACAGTATTTTTAACACTTAAATGATTTCAGACTAATTATAAAATATAAAATTCAATAACAGCCCGCCTTAAAGCATTATGTGTATAAATAAAAATATAAAGTGCATGTAACAGTCATTGTGTTAATGTTTATATTATTATGTACATGTTTAATAATGTTATGTGAATGTATTATGTAATTTAATAATGTAGGAGCTGTGAGAATAGTTGCTAACAATGAGGTAACAATGAGGTAACCTTGAGACAATAATGAATTGGAAAGTTTAATAATGCTACCAGTAATTCTTGGAGCAAGAATAAGGTAATTTTTGAGACAGTTTATACGATAAATAGCCAATCAACGAATAGAAAGGCTAAAAAGTTAAATAAAAGTATTCTATTGGAGTAGAATTAGCCAATCAGAAACTGAATAGAGCAAATTGTACAAACTCAGAAGTCAGTTGCTAGTAGACAGCGTTCCTAACTGGACGCCAGACGCGTCCTCGAGAAGTTTAATACGTATCCAGTGTGAGACAAAAATCCATTACGGCGAGGATAGTATAAAGTTTACGTGTTTAAAAAGTGCAAGTAATTATAAATAATCTCTCAGCTCTCTATATCAGTGAAGTGTTATTTAATCGTGTCAAGGATTAATAAAAGGAGTGAAGTAAAAATTATAATCTGTGTAAACCTACATTCTTTAGCCTAACCTTGTTCAAGGATACATGTTTCTACAAATTAATACTGACGCATCCGAGGCAAACATAAATATATAATATTTAAACAAAACATAAAAATACAAAGTTGATTCCTAAACTTGGGGCGAAGACCACCGGAAAGTGAACATTGGGGTGAAGGCCACAGGAACCGTTGTACCATACGTGGTGCTAATAACATAAACAATACAACCTACTCCAAATTGACGCCCAAAGCGTGCTGCAAATAACGTAAAGATACAATACAACTCCTCCAGCAATAGTACTCCAACTAATGAATTGGGAGGGCAGACTAGTCTAAGTCTAGACCTATTGAACTTGTTTTGTTCCCGTCAGAAGGCAAGAAAATTTTGAGCTAACAAAGGGGAATGTATTGTAATGAAGCATTATCTAAAGATTTCACTATTTTCGGAATGTTTAACATAGGGTATTCCCGTTGGCAAGCATTTTGGTAATTTATTGTTAAACTGTAGAGGTTGCTCTGTCTGCTTGGAAGTTGTAATCGCTCCCGGTATGATTCTTCATATACTTAAATTAAATAGAAGTTCTGCATTTAATGGTTTTCCACACAATCTTACAGAGAAAACCGATGTGTCAGAGACTGGAAACAGCGAGTGTGCACTTAGAACTCTATGGACGTGAAGGTGAGCGTTTAGATGAAATCTGGGCTCGATACTACCAACCAAAATTGAGGAGACAGTCAAATGAGCGGCGACACAACGATTCCTCACACCAAAAAGTATAGGCATGAAGAGAATCCACTTAAAGTCACTGACGGTGTCCTTGTCACTAATTCAGTTCCTACCGGAAATCGAGTGAATGGTGCATATTGTAGTTAATATCTGAAACACCATTTACTACCGGTTGTGCGCTGTAAACGTCCTACTCTCCTGAACTCTCATCCTATTTGCTACCTGATGGTACTCGCTCTCACACACCTGCCCTTTGGTTAATATGCTTCACAGGTGAAATTGGGAAATACTGGAGCATCCTCCAAACTTCTCGGAAATGAGCCCAGGTGATTTTGGCTTTTCTAGAAAATGAAATTACCACTTAGAGCAGTTCGCTTTAGAACTAGACAGGCAATTATAACAATAGAGCAGTCTGAACAAGATTAGCACAACAAGACGCTGTAGATGACACCCGACGTCTCTCTACGGTATGGCGGCGGGTTCTTCATGTTGGAGGAGTTATCTACATCTGAGCACTTGAAAGAGTTGCAGTCCCACGTTGGGAAGCCAAACTTGAGAGGGTAATTGCTGCCGCATGTATGGAAGAGCCAAGCTTGAAGCTGTTTATTGTTTTTGTGGTTGCACCACGTATGTGATAGATATGTGTCTTGGAGTGTTCGTTTCACGTACGATACAAACTTTCCGGTGGCCTTCGCCCCACGTTCACTTTTCCGGTGGCTCGCCCCCATGTATAAAAAATAAACTTTGTATTTTAATGTTTATTTAAATATTATATATGTATGCCTCGGCTGCGTCAGTAGTACTTTGCAGAAACACGTATCTCTTAGCAGGGGTAGTACGGCTAAAGAATGAGACTTACACAAATTATAATTGTATTGCACTTTGTTTTATTAATCCTTCACACGAATAAACAACACTTCACTGATATATCCTACTTTAGAGCTGTAAGATTATTGTTATCTGCACTTTTTAACACGTAAACTTTATATTATTCACGCCGTAATGAACTTTTTATGTCTCACAATGAATACGTACCGAGCGAACTGCGTCTGGCGTCTGAATTTGCCATTTGCTCTATTTCATGTCTCTGATTGGCTTAGCCTACTCCAATAGAATACTTTTATTTAACTTTTAGCCTTTCTAGTTGTTGATTGGTTATTTATTAACTCTTTTAAATATTACATTATTGTTCCAAGAATTATTAGTAGCATTATTAAACTTTCTAATTTATTGTTGTCTCAAGGTTACTTCATTGTTACTTCATTGTTAGCAACTTTTGGCTTCTACTTTATAATTCTGTTTTCTACGAAAGGTATTTTGCTTCTATTCTCACAGCTCCTACATTGATAAATTAAGTAATACATTCACATAATATTATACATGTATATAATATAAACATAATACAATGACTGTTACATGCATTTTATATATTATTACATACACATATTGCTTTAAGGCGGGCTGTTATTATATTTTATATTATATAATTAGACTGTTATCATTTGAGTGTTAAAAATACTGCCGCACACTGAAACAATATGCCTGTTCCAGATATATTTGTTTGTTGTTAATATAAATGTTTCCACAAATTGATAAAACATTAAAACCTTCCGGGCTGGAAAGCCGTGTCCAAGGGTAAAATCATTTGCACCCGACGTTTCAGTCAACTCCTTGGTTGGCATCTTCAAGAGGGTAACCAAAGAGTTGACCGAAACGTCAAGTGCAAATAATTTTACCCTTAGACCATGGCTTCCAGCCCGGAGGATTTTAATATTTTATTGATTAACTCCGGCCGTGAAAGCCTTCGCACTTATTTCCGCTAATTATTGAATGACCCATGTAGAACATTTGTCTAGTGTAGGACCTCAGTTTCTGATGGTGTTTATATCGTCATTCGTGTCTTATCTTGGTGCTTAGACAACGTAAGTCCTTAATTCAACCGCAAGAATGTGATTTAGGCATGTTTCATAGCTTTGCTAGGTGTGGGAAAACAGTTAAAGTAAGGGGAATAATGCTGAAATAGCATTAAGCTGATTAAATTAGAAGAAACATTAATAATTAATTTTGTTTGAACGTAGGATTTAGCGAACCGAAGTCTTGTGTTAGGGAGCAAGGAAATACATAAAATGGCAGTTAAGAAGTAAATTAATAGTTTTCCTTTACCTTCAATCCACACACCCTGAGAAGAGAGTCCTGAATTCCGAGAAACACTCCTGAGGGGCTACCTACCTTACCGAGGCTAACTGAGGACATAACACCTTCTTCCTTCCAAACTCTCCCCATAAAACCAAAGAACAACATCCTACATCAAACAGGATGTATTAGAGCTACTAAAATAGGAAATAAAAATATAAGATCATATTTGGACATATTTTCAGTTAACGAAAGTATAGATGATCGTAAAATAAAGTGGAAAGAGCGCAATGATGGAATATCACATAATACATTGCTTTAGAAGATACTGAACTATCAACCAACTCGAAGAAGAAATTTGGGTACACCACGCAGAAGTGGCTTGATATTGAAGATCGGAACAAGAAAATTCACCTAATCCCTGAAAGGAAAAGAAAAATGAAACATGAGATGTACGCAATGAATTGGACATTCAGAGGCAGTATTTTTAATACTTAAATAATTTCAATCTAATTATATAATATGTAAATTCAATAACAGCCCACCATGAAGCAATATGTGTATATAACAGTATATAAAAAGTGTATATTACAGTCATTGTATATGTTTATATTATTGTACACATATATAATAATGTTATATGAATGTATTACGTAATTTAATAATGTAGGAGCTGTGAGAATAATAAGTTAAAAATTGCTAACAATGAGGTAAGAATGAGGTAACCTTGAGGCAATAATGACTTAGAAAGTTTAAATGTTACTTGTGATTATTTGAGCAACAATAATGTAAATTTTGAGACAGTTTAAAAATAGCCAAAAGCTTTAGTTAAATGAAGGTATTCTATTGGAGTAGGAATAGCCAATCAAGGACTTGAAATACAGAAATTTACAAGTTTAGGCGGTTGAAATCAATTCAGTTGGTTGCAGACAGCGTTACTAACCAGACGCAAAAAGTGTCCTCAAGAAATTTAATATGTATTCGTGTGAGACGAAAATAGTTTAACGTGTTAAAAAGTGCAAGTAATTAATTAAATAATCTCACAGCTCTCTAGCAGTGAAGTGTTATTTAAATCGTATCAAGTATTAATAAAAGGAGTGAAGCAAAGTTATAATCTGTGTAAGCCTACATTCTTAGTCGCACCACAACCCTGCCAAGACATCCATGTCTATAACAATAATACTGGCGCAGTCGAGACAAACATAAATATATAATATTTAAAAAAACAGTCAAATTACAAAGTTAATATTTTTTTTAAACTTGGGGTAGAGGCCACCTGAAAGTACACTTGGGGCGAAGGCTACCGGAAAACGGGTACCATACGTGCGGTTGCAAACAAACTTCAAGTTCGGCTCCAAACAGTTGAAATATAATACAACTCCTTCAATACAACTCCTACTTCAAATTGGCTTTCCATACGTGAAGCAACAAACTTCTTCAATTCTCAAACTTACAGAAAAATAGAAGAATGCGGTAAAAACCCAGATAATCATGTTTTCCAAATGGAAGAAGGTAGAATACATACCATTTATCAGATACTGTAGAAACACCATTCAAGAGGTGGATATATCATCAGTAATTTGACACCGGAACAGATCAGTAGTGTTCTACAACCTGGACATTGATAACGATAATGAAGATTATGGTGAGAAAAAAGGCCAATACTACAGGAAGGCGATCATAGAACTAAGGAGATTTATCAGCAATTAACTCAAGCAATTGATTGAGGCGTGTCTGACACACTGAATCATGCTTATCAAAGAATCGCTGCGATTTGAATTAAATGTTAAAAGATGTCAAAAATATTATGTGTTAAATTCACAAGGCCTTCTTATTTCCTTATCTCTTCTATAAATAGTGTTATAAAAATTATATTCCTATCTACTTCAGGTTAACGGAGTTAGGCACTGGTAGAAATAGTTTCACTTCACATTTCGCTAACAGTTCAAGACGGATTCAGGAGACTGGAATGATATTCGAATATTTAAAAGGCGGGTTACTATACGCTTATTTTGAAATTCCATTTTTACACGACCACAAGAAAGAAGAAAAAAACCCGAATGACAATTTAGCACTTCAAAAACTCTGAAGTGTTGGAAAATTCAAACCAACAGCAACGAATATCTCAGAAGTGGTTAATAAAAAATATATTTGACATTAAAGGAGAATTTTAACGAGATCTCATATTTTGCGTGCTAAGCTTTTGCTTTCTTTTGTAGTTCACAAATTAGTTATACAGCATTAAGAATAACAGTGATCTATCGAGAACAGTGAACTATCTGAGACAAGAAGAGAATTCCACACTACGGTCCAAATGCTATAAATACCAGCGAAGTAACCTACTCGTATTTCCTAAGTTTTAGGCAACTGATTTAGAAAGAGGTTTGAGGAGAATAGGAATTGGGTCAGTATGGGAAAGAGCTGAACAAACGATATGGAGACACACAAACAAGAGACAAATAAAACATATGGAGAGGTGCCAAAAGACGACTAACAGACACCAGTAGACAGGAAATGTAATCGGGCAGTAAAATTAAATACTCTCTAAATTTTGCAAACGAAATAAAATATAATTGGGTAAAGAGGCATACATACTTAGGAAGAAAGGAAAGATCAGAAATGGCATGGTTTAGATTGGGAGGCTCGAGGGCACAAAAAATGAGTGACGATCCTGGCAGGAAAATCTGTTCATTCTGTGGTTTGGATGAAGGCTGGGTACATTCCAAGAAAAATCCTTAAGTCCTGCTAGAAGGAGATTGGCATGCCGGGATCTACTGACTGACCAGAGGAACTGGCAAAGCGTGGGCAATTTTCTTGCTAAAGTGCGTGAGGATGTCAGATTTGTTCAGTTAGTCCGAAGCAATTTATCTAAATTTTTTGTTTGCACGTTTGTTCTATTTTTTTTTGTTTCTTTTTATTTTGTTTCTTTTGTCACTTACTTTGTAATTTAAATATGCATGTAGGATCAATGACCCATGCTGTATGTATTTTTGTAATAACTTTAATAATTTGAAACCAATAAACATATAAAGATACCTCATCCATCTATAAAATTAACCGAGCGGGATGGTTCACCGGTATCGTCCGAATCCTAAGTTTGGAAGGTCATGGGTTCGATTACCGTGGCCGACCTTCCTGACCCATGGGTTTATTTGGGGGGTTTCCCCGGCTTGCCAGGGGGATATTGGGAAGGCTCATTACATCCCCCGAATTTCCTGTTCCTCCATTTCATTTCTATTCTCATTTCACTTCACCTTTCATCTGCTTGGTCTCTTTCAGGGTTGCAAGGTCCGCGGGAGGTCTCGGCGTGACATGGCAGAGGGAAAGGATGCTTTGAGGAAACCTTCGTCCCCCGGATTGCGAGCGATCTCCGGGCCCATTGAATGTTAAGCCCATAGGGGAAAGGAGATGACCAGCTGCACCAGCCAGCACCCAGGAGTTCAAATCTGTAAATGGTAGGGACCCTGCCCTATGCCTATTGTGTCTCCTGATCCGGTCGCCCTCTATTACCTCTGACCTCATTCTTCCGGGGACGGCCCGTCAGGGGCCTAGGCACAAAAGATCTGCGTAGGTCGAGGTGAAGTCCCCTTCCGCTTCTAGTCTTATCCTATCCCATCTACAAAACATTTAAAATTCCTTCAGAACTAAGAGATCTTCGCAGTATATTCGCTGAAAATTTAAAGATATATATTTTACTTGCCATGCAAATATCTTAAACATACGGTATTTTAATCAAAATCGTTGGAGTATTTTTGATAAAGCAAAAAAAAGAAAAAGTGTGTACGTGAAGGTGTGGGGATCTACGTGGAAATTCTCCGGTTGCTATCTATGGAAAATGTTGAACTTAAATATAAAGTTTAGTGTTTATCAGATTTTTCGTTTTTGAGTTATGCTCTTCATTCACAGATATGTTTATTATTTTTGAATTCGGAGACTCAAAATGCGTATTACGATTAAGTCTCGATATGTAATAAAACACTTTCTTAACTTAATATAGGCAAGTGGAGAGAAAGCAATAAAAACGAAAGATAAATGCAGTTTACACTTCACCATACATACATTCTAGCACGACAGAATAAGTTCCATGTGCAATCTCATTGCGCCGTGCGGGAGTGATGTTTATAATGAAAAGTTTTCAAGAAGCCTGCAGCATTTGTGTGGATTCTCTTGACACTCCACGAAAGTATACTTTACTTTGGCCGCGTTGTTTATGTGACAGAGCTAGAAGCAGGTTTCGAGCCAGCGACTGCTCAATAAAGCTGTGTAGAGACTTAGGGCATCTTCAGGCGCAAGATAACCATCTTCCTCACCACACAGACAGACTCTCGCGCTCTCTTTCACATCTTCTTATAGTTCTTGGAAACTTGAGAATTTTAACCAAGGGAGTGTTGAATTAAGTTCGCGATTCGGCGCATGTAGTGGTCGCTGAGTATGTACTGTTGACAGGCAAAGTCATTTAAGGACTGAATTTGTCAATTTCTGGAATTTGAATTTATGTATTTTAGGATTCGTACACATTTATCAAAGTTGAAATAGGACAATTTTAACGGTGAAGAAGTCAATTGATAAAATAAATGAGTCGAATGATATTAAAAGCCTTCACTTACATCATGATGGTAAAATCTGGACGATCGTTTCAAGACTTCAAGGTCTCATCTTCTGCAGGAGTTGAAGTCATTTGCAATTCCTGCAGAAGATGAGACCTTGAAGTCCCGAAACGATCGTCCAGATTTTACCATCATGATGTAAGTGAAGGCTTTTAATATCATTCCACTCATTTATTTTATCATTCGTACACATTCTTCTTCGTGATTGAATTAACTTGTATGCAGAATTTCAATTTAATACCTATCTGCTTTCTAAATTGTTAAGTATTTTATACAAAATGTTGCTAGGAATTTGAAGACGTCTTGCAACATAACATTTTAAGTAGAGCAATACAGAATTTTTTTCTTACTTTTAAGCTTAAACAACAGCACATGTTATTTGATTTTAAATCATGCTGGATTACCAAAAGTCGTTTGACAGAATAAAACACTTTTTCGATGGCAGCATAGCTAGAGATACTATCTGGAAATGTTACAAGACATACTTCTGCCTAGCTATGAAATGATCCATTGTTTCAG
This sequence comes from Deroplatys truncata, assembly GCA_030765065.1. NCBI lineage: Eukaryota > Metazoa > Arthropoda > Insecta > Mantodea > Mantidae > Deroplatys > Deroplatys truncata. The sequence continues at coordinate 102,608,001 of CM060980.1, forward strand.
AACTTCACAAACTTAATTTGATAACAAGTTGCCGCTCTGCACATTAAAGTTTACTCGTAAGGGAATTCTTTACAGGAAGGCATGGTACACGTGATTGGGTCTCAAGGTCATGTAATCTAACACAATTGGACTTGAGAAGGTAGAACCAGACTGAAAAATTGAATTTAGTTCCGCACTGATATTTTGACACGGTATCTCAGTTGGTTAGAGCAGTGGCACGAAAATCAAAAATCCATGGTTCAAGTCCGGGCTATAATATTAAAATTTTCACCCTGATGCTACCTTTTATAACTTTAGCCTGCACACGGCATGTGTGAAAGAACAATTAATTAACATTAGATTTTTCAGTGTGGGTAACTTTGAATAGTCATATTTTTTTTTCGCAATCGTCTCAGAGAAAACATCGAAGAAGAATGTGAAGTGCTACACAATAAATAATTACGTAAGAATTTTGTTAATAGTACAAAACAACGTGAAAAATATATTAAAGTAAATGGGAAGCATTTTGAGCAACTTTTGCAAGTTGTAAGTTTTCAATTTAAATAGTAATGAAATTAATTTCACAGTGTTAATTCCTTGGCTTTTCAATTTTCCGTTAAGCGGCTCTTGCGAGACCCTGCGCGTTTATACGCTGAGTTGTTAACTTTTCTTTTTTTAGATGTTTTCAGTAAACATTTGTAAATTTTCTTTGATTAAATTGAGTTTGTCCAAAACAACAACACTACAAACAAAATAATAATTGGGGAATATGCTTATGAAGAGGAAGTATAGAATTTTTCACTAAAATTCGACAACAAATGCGCAAGAACAATTTATATTTCAAAATTGCATGTTGCGGAAGAACAGAAGAAAGTGCTTTAAATGACCATTTGAATGTTGTTAATGAAATGCGGATAGCAGCATGTATAATTGTAATCGCACGATGCACATGGGACCTATGTGTGTATGGGGGGTTGGTTATCGATTATTTAATAAGCAATTCGCTCATTAGCAAGAATTCAGGATTGCCGTTTGACGCAAATCTGAGCACGCATGTTAAGTTATTTAATTCCATGACAGTTAATCTGCAATCAATACAACTATATGGCAAGAATTGACAGAGCAAAGTTATCAAGATTGAACAAAATACTATTTTTCTTATGTTTATGCACCGTAAAGTTGCGTTTTTTCTATTACCGCACTATTCATATTAAGCATGTACAAAACATGCCCACCTTGGTGGACGAATTGACATAAGGGCCTCTCAGGCCCACGTTCTACCTGGAATGATCCATCATGTCTTAACATTAATTCTGTAAAAAAAAAATGTGCGTGGAAGACAGATGCGTGTCTGAAAATTTTCAGAACTCTCCTTCGAACCTCTGCATCATTTTGGTGCCTCCCCGCACAGATCGTAACCACATGTGTGTTTCGTTATTGGTGAACGTTACCTTTTTGTCTGAATGATCTGGCTCGAAATGCAGGCAGGCGACCACGCGACGCTTATTAGCATGAAACTACCACGTAAACATCTGCAGATAGCAGCACCACCTCAGTGACTTTTCGCTTTATACTGTACTGCCCCTTCAAGCAGCGATGATGCGGCAACTTCTTTTGCACCTATGTATACTGCAAAGGACAGCTTGCTTAGGTCACCTGATGCGCACACGCGCGCAGACACACACACACACACACACACACACACACACACACACATTCATACACTGTTTATATCAATATCGTCTATCATCTGGCATTTTCTTGGAACCTGAACCTTTTTTCCATCCATTCCTTCGAGTGCATCTCTTAGAAAGCAGCTTCTTCTGACTCATTGTACTTTTAGTTTCTTTAGCACCTAGTTATATACGGTAGAGAAAGTTTTCCATTCCACTAAAAGGTTTGTGTCGAGATTTTACCGGAAATACAAGCGGTGTGTGTGTGTGTGTGTGTGTTTGTGTGTGTGTGAGTGTGTGTGTGTGTGTGTGTGTGTGTGAGAGAGAGAGAGAGAGAGAAGCATAAATGAAAAACGAAAAGTGAGATAAATATCAAAGTGAGTATTTAAGTTCATAATATTTCAAGGACATGACACGAAGATATCCAAGAACCGCCCCCCCAAATTATTTTTACATGGAGATTTTTTACCACAAAAATGGCTGTAAATTTTTTTATTAAAATGCTATAATGTTTCTAATAATGAATTCAATATTACAGTTACTAACACCTTTTAATTATAAAAACCTTTTAAGATATTTAAATTACTATTAAAACGTATATCTTGAGGTTGTTGCCACTATTCCGTGAAGTCCTTTTCATTCTGAACTAATTTCGTAAAATTGTGTACTACTGGTAAACTATAAGAGGTATGCAAAAACCTATTACATAAAAACGTACGTCTTCTTAAAACACATTATTTATTTCAAATAAAATTCTTGTGGCATCTTCCATCTCCAAGATATACGTTGCAATTGGTTTCAGTTCTTCAAAACTTTATCAAGTTTTTGAGCGCTGTCACAATTCGATGCAAAGAGTATGGAATTTCAAAGCCAGCATATAGTGATCGGTTTTTAAATATTTGGATATGTTTCAGGCCTTTACCTACAAAGAATTTTGTAATTAATTATTTCTCTAAAGTTATTGCGATTAGCATGAATATAGAAATAGCTTTTACAAGAATAGATTGTAGACGTTTTATAGAAATAATCGACTGAGGTAGGAGAAACTCATATGAATATAAACACACGATTTTTAAACACTTCTTCATTTCCATTACAACATTTGAATTTCTTGTAATCGTTATTCTTCAAAACGTCAAAGTTTATGAACAATACAATGCTACACTCCACAGAGAACATTTAACCAATTTCCTCTTTAGTTCTTTCTTCAGGAGTCCACAGATGATGCTTATTTTTACATTGTAAGTTTTCTTTACCCTTGCTATCCTTTGAACCGCTTGACAGTTCATGCTACTACTGAAGGTGCATCCCGAGTGCTCAAAGATGTTAACTTGCTCCACTACGTCATCTCAAATAACATATTTTATTTCGTAGAAATATTTCCAACCATTTTTTAATTTACGAGCCAAAAGGTCATATTTAAAAAAATAAAAACTATAGTGGCATTTAATTAAAATCATTTCGTGATTGAAAGAAATTATCTACATACTGAAAGAATCAAATTTATTCCAGAATAATAAAGATGCCAATGAGATATAACCTCTAAACAGATCCTCAAGCCAGTTGCTTCAAAATTGCTTCTACCTATTCTGGAAATATTACCAACATAATGGTAACTTCAGAAGCTATGTTAAAGGTATAAGTTATACAACGGAGGGAGACACCTCGTGCTGTGAACTACGTAGATATATTGTGGCTAACACCCTCAGGAGGAAGGGGTGAAGTGAACGAACCACAGGAGGCTACGGGTTGCATGCAGATAAGCCACAGAGACTCGCGGAAGTCTCTAACATTTCCAGGCTGGAAGACTTGTCCCACTGCTGGAACTGCCTAGAGACGATGATGATCGACCCGTCGACCAAGCAGCCCTCCAGTGTCCACGGGGAATACTCTTTCCTTTGAGCAAACATCTGCGCCATCCCTCAAGCACCGCCATGCGCCGCAAAACCTAGAAGCTCACCCGAAAGATGAGAAGGAAACGGAATGAAAGGAAAATGATGGAAAGGAAATCGTGGTATATGAGAAACCATCCCAGCATTCGCCTACCAACCATAAAAGACCACGAAAAACCCAAAGTTAGAGTGGGCGGTCGACGGAAGTCAATGCGGGACCTTCCGAACGAGCGATTCACGTTACCGCAGAGCCATCTCGCTCGGTGAAGCTATATTACATTCCAAGAGATTTTCGTTGTTAAAAGCACTTAGGAATACATAAAGTAATCATGTATCTTGCCAATGTGGCTAGATAACTAAGGTGAGCCACTCCGGGGTGGGAGCTGCCATTGGCTGCCCGCCTGTGACGTAAGTGAGAGTGAAGACGAGCGCGCGGAATACAAACACAGCGCAGTGAACACACTAAATTCCTCCCGATTAACTCCCAATTGTTTATTATTAGCACTTCTTCCAGTTTTTTTAAAGGTATACTATTTCAGAGCATTCTACAAACATTGTGGGCTAAACATAAAGCAAAACGAATGGAAACTGCAATACATTAGTAATATATTTACGTATAAACAAAAGTACTGGAACACATCCAGGACTTCAACGTAAACTGTAGGCGCTACAAGAGATTCAAACATACATTACTTTAGTACTAAAGGAAAATTTACAACTACTCTAAAGGAATCGCTAAATGGATATGCTGGTGTATTCTTTTTACCGTAAGAAATGAAAACAATAATTCCAGAATGCATTATTCTGTTACAGGATGTAAAAATGAAAAAGACATACCTGCAACATTCCACTTGTACTTGGACCTTCACTAAGTGCATATCCATGCCAATCGGGAATGAACTGCTACGGAACTGCATCTGGGAGCAGAATTTTCTTAACCGGCAAACCTAAAAGTTCACTCTTCAAATCCCGTTTATAGTTACTAGGAAGAAAGTGCACTGAACATACGCGTGAATTATCAGCGTTAAATTTGTCAGTACGCTTACAGCGAGACACCCACACGCGCTTTAATTGCTCATTTTTTTTGGAAATGTGTGATAATTCACACCAGCCGTTTTAAAATCGTAATTACGGTATTGTGCTACAGTATTGTGCTATTAAGTAATATATATATATATGTATATATATATATATTAGGTCATTTTGGTAGTTTCAAGTTTTCTATTTTGGATGTTTTTTTCGATATTACATCATTAATTTGTAATTTCTTTGTCCTTTGCCGCTTTATTTGGTAACTTCCTTGCATAAGTATAGAGTATATAAAGATTATTGGTTGGTCCGAAAGAGTTGCTTGTGGGTGGAGAGATGGTTATTGTCAGGGAAACAGGTATAATTACTGTTATGAATTCATGTCCAAAATTAGGGATGAGGAGGTCAGTTTTCCCTTTTTTGCTTAATAAGTGCGTATTGCTCTTATTTATGTATGACATGGACTGTGAAATCCTCTTCATTTGCAATAAACATTGCATATTCTGAGTTCTCAAAAGAGTTAATGCTACACTTTTGTAAGACCTGTTTAAAAACACAATAAGTTAGAAAATTAATTGAAAATATATTTGTTCTATGTTCTTGTTTGGAGAATCTGAAAAGCAAAGAAAATAATGTTCTTACTTGTTTGAAGAATCTGAAAAGGAAAGTAAGAAAATTTTCTTTTCTTTTCAGATTCTTTGAACAAGAACATTTTCACTGCTCTTTTACTTATTTTTTCTTCTTGTATAGGAGTTATATCAATATATAAATTAATTTATAACTTTCTGTACACTAATTTTAGTAAATCAAATAAATCTCATTTTAGATAATTTTTTGTAATTACAAAGTCATTTTGAGTCAAATGTAGTCATTTTAAAACAAATGTAGTCATTTAAAAAAAAAATAGTCATCAAAATCCGCGCCCTGCTTATAAAACACCGCTCTGACATTTTCTCTCATATATTTACGTTCATCTCCTCTGTATTTGCTCACATAATATTGATTTGTTTCGTAAAGCCTCTCCTGCCAGTTTGGCGTGAAATGTGTCCATGTTTTATACAAAATAACGAAAACTAAGATACGAGTAAGTTATTGCACTTTCCTTGCATAAATACTAAATAATATAGGCACCCAATTACAATTGGCAAGTTCCTTAGATCTACCTCCTTTTAAAAAGATCAGTGTAATATGTTTCAATGATCGCCAGTGCAATACACTAATACACCTCCTTTTAACAACACCCACTTTCCCGTGGGTGAAAGCATTACATTTGTGTGCTTTTAAGGGTATTGGTTGCGAGCGTATACTAAAGCATACAGGAAAGGTTGTTCTAAAATTAATATCTCCAAAATATTAAGGCTAGACGCATCCTTGTTCTTACTCTTTCAAGTAGGAAGGATCAAATGGGAACTATGTACAATTAATTATTCATTAATTAAAAAATTAAAACAACTTTATACTAGTAATAATTAAGAAACTAGGTTTATATAAGCACATTCTCAGCCTAAATAATGAAGCCAAAATATCCAAATTCTGAACACATCATTCGAATGTACTCTACTCTGTAAATTCGGTTTATTTGAAAATTGGAGGATATTTGCAAGACTTGCTGTGCAGATAACTGTTTTTCAGCATGTGTCCATTATCTACTTCAAGTACTCGAATGTTATGTGAATTTAATTCATTTTGTGGAGTTACTCTCTTCTGCCAAAATAGTTATATTAATAAAATTCTTTTAAAAAAATTATTTTAAATATGCATGTCGATTATTCATGCTTTTACCTAGACGCGAAAAAATGTCTCGGAAAACATGCACATATATCAAGTTTTCAGCTATCATGACTTTTAAAACTGCTATGTTTAAGTCATATTACATAATAGCATGATCAACATACAGTTTCTCTCATTAAGCTGCGTGTTTCACAATCCATAAACAAACAATACAATTTAATTTCGAATCAAAGTTTAAGACCCGATAGCGTATAACGTTGAATTTTATATAGCGTATAACGTATTTTATTTTCGTTGCTAAAATTGGCTGAATAATGTGTTATTGGTTTTCTTTAACATAATATAATTAAAGTCAAGCAATAGCATAAACTAAGAAAATCGTTTTAAAGCTTGCAACTTAGAGCTTATGAACAACTTTAATATAACAAATATCTGCTTTATATCTACATATCTCTCTTTGAATAACATGTATGCTGTAAGTCATCCCTCAAGACCAAATTTCATATATCGACAGCGTTTTAGTGAACATTTCAAGGAGAAATGAAATTGGCGCCAGTTGGGTATTTAGCTGTAAAAAGATAGGTTTGTGTTTATTATTTCCAAGACTAAGTCTAGTTATAGATGCGATTTTGTTTCAAGTAGTATAGGGTCGAAACAGATCGTATAACGATAATATTATACGAACTTTCATGCCGAAAAGTACGGTGCAGAATACTGGCTAGCTAAAACTTCACTCTCGATGACGTCATGCAGCTGGCGGACCGAAAGCAGTACAAGCGAAAACGGTGCGGGAAGAGACCCCCCTGGTATCTTGCATTCTTTACGTACTGAATAGAAACTTCTAATATGTATCAGTTGCTAGGACATGATATCGATTTTTGTAGACAAATTTAGGGAAACGTAATCATAAAAGCATTAATTAGTAGCAGTCTAACGCCATAATGATGTTTCCTTCTGATTTAAATTAAACCCAATATATTGTATTTGCCTGCGTATTTTACAAATTGTATATACAAAAGTTTTTTTTTCTATTTATTTCGTATTAATTACAATATATGTTCGCGGAAATGTCTTCAACATATTATATCAGCACACTGTTAGCTATTTCCCAAATTACATACTCTTTGTATTAATTTAGGAAAAACAGAATAACGCCACTTGAAAACATATTGCTTAAAATACTAGAACATTAAAACTAAGAACAGTGAATATTAACACTACTAAAACACATTTAACGCAAATTGTATACTTTAATGAGTTCTATACGTTTCTGAAATAAGTTTTGTCTAATTCTTGCGGTTTCTTACGATTGTATAATATTACATGCTGCTCAATTAGAAGAGGCCTTCCCCTTTTAGTTGCAGAAAATTCAGCAGTTATACTTCATTTGTCAAGTTAATATATCAAATACATGAAACAGTAAAGAAAGTCACTTCGGTATGTTTTCGATGAAGTGAAAGCTAACGAAAATTTTTCTATGTAAAGACAGTTTGGGAAGGGAGAAGTTTCTTGTTAATTTTGGCATGTTATGTTGAAGTGGAGATTAAATGAAAAATATTGGAGAAAAAAAGAAACAATGTCGAGATTTCATCGAAAATATATGTTTTGACGCACCCTGAATCCAAATTTTTGGAAACATTTCCATGTGTATGTCTGTGTGTCCGTGTGTCTTTGTCTGTGTCTCTCTGTCTGTGAACAGCATAACTAAAAAACGAAAAGTAGAATAAATACAAACTTGGTATTCGAGTTTACTATCTTCGAAGGATGCCACACGAAGATTTTCAAGAAAATCTGCCCACCCAAACCAGTCTTTAAATGGAGGTTTTTTCGAAAATTTTTATTTCATAAAAATGGTTCTAACGATTTTGATTAGAATACCAATCTTTAAATTTTTAGAAATAGCCTATGAGGTGTTCTTCATTCGGAAGAACTTTAATATAATCTTGTATAACTTGTAAACGTTAAGCAATAGACGAAAACGTACCATATAAAAATTTAGATCACTTTAAAACACACAATTTACGTACAATATCTTTTTTTGCAGCATAAGCCGTTTCTGAGATATCCGTTTTTAAAAGTTTGAATAGTTCAATAATTGTCATTCTTTTGAATTCCCACCGATTTTCAGTTGATTCTTGTGATTGCAGGGAAGCGGTATGGAATTTTAAGGCCAGCATATATCATCTAATTCTTAAACATTTGACTTACGCTGTTCTGTTTGTATTTATAACGAAATGTGTAACGTAGCTATTTTTGCAAAGGTTTATTTGGATTAAATGTAGTAGTTAGAAAAATAAATTTTAGTAAGAATAGTTTGTATACCCACTAATAAAGATAAAGGGTAGAGAAAGAGTTGTGAATGTATCACTTCAGATTTATATTATTATAGGGACACTGTTTATATTTTAAATATCTTTTTAAACATTACACTGCGTCTACCATTTTGTACTGTGAATTCTGCCACAAACTTTGGAGTACGAAAATAAAATTTAATCCATTTTCTAAGCGAAGAGTGTCAGTTTCTTTGTACTCGAAGCATGTGCTTTCTTTCTCTATAAATATATGCGAGTTTACTTTCTCCAGGTTCGCTTCGAGCAGCTGTTTCTGCGAATGGCATTCTCTGGTGTAAATGACCCGTTTCTCAGAAACTATTGCAGATAGTTAATTAAATTTAAGAATTACAAAAACCCCTAAGTGCTGTTGTGTTTGTATTTTGGTGAAAAGAACATGACTGACTATGTTTTAAAAAATGCATTTTAATCAAAAGAATGTATAACTCAGAAAATTATCCTGTCTTCCTTAATAAACAAACTTAATCAGACAGATCAGTGAACTTAGAAGACATACATCTACATCCTGTAAAATGTTAGCCTGATATCTTAAAAGTTTCTGAGATAAGGTGTCATGAATTTAAGAGATTTAACATTGCCGGAATAGGACTTTTAATCTCACCCTAACTTGCAAATGAACCGTACATTAAAAGGAGTATTTAGAATATTTTGCCTTTGCTATCAAATTTCTGTCTCTCTCTCTTTTTCTCTCTCTCTCTCCATCCATACACACACAAACACTTCTAAACATGCTTTTATTCAGAGAACTTAAAACGTGTAATTCCAGTGAAATCGCGATAGCGTAGAATGTAATACTTTCTCTACCTCAGATAATCAATTGAAAACTAAGTTTCAGGTGAAAAAAGAAATGGAAAAATCTGATGTGTTACACTCACATTACTTTCTCTACTCTTGTACAAACTATTTTTAAAAACGCTTATTCTCCACATGCTTCATGTTAATAGAGATATCGAGAGGATAATCTTATTGCTATTTTTTTTGAGATGCAAGGGGAATATAGTAGGTTTTAAGCGATAGTCAAATCTTTTAAGCGCTGGTTGCTATGTGGCGCATTCCATTCTCTTTGCATGTCCAGGACATACAAAAAATGAATAACGAATTTGAGAAAAAGTATAAGTATTGGAAAATTTAAGGGAATAACAAACAATATCTCGAAAACGGTTCACTCAACAAAAGAAATGTATATGACATAAATTGTGTATTTTAACGCCATCTAATTTTTCGTGCTGTAAAATTTTGTCTATTTCTTATGGTTTACCAGTTATGCAAAAGTTGTTCACAATGAAGAATACTTTTGGAGACATTCCCAGAAAATTCGAGATATACATTTAATTTGTCATGAAAATATCTTAAACATATGATATTTTAATCAAAATCGTTAGAGCCATGTTTGAGAAAATTAAAATTTTCGAAAAATGTTGCATGTAAAGGGTAATCTGGGGTGGCGGATTTTCTTGAAAACCTTCGTGTTGCATCTCTGGAAGATACTGAACCTAAATACCAAGTTTGGTTTTATCCGACTGTTCGTTTCTGAGTTATGCTGTTCACAGACACACACACACACGGACATGTTTTCAAAAATACTTTTTTTGGATTCAGGGTGTGTCAAAACATGTATTTCCGGTGAAATCTCGGTATCGAATTTTTGGGTGGAATACAATACTTCCCCTACTTACTATACGTAGTAGAGAAAGTAAAAAGTAAGCATTTACATTTTGTTTTGATTACGCAACGATTAAGACATATCGTGACGATATAATTGCCAAAGTTTCAAGTTTTAATTAAGCAACGATTATACACAAGGGACCTTTTTGTACAACTCAGTGATACTGTTTCGATAATATAGATATATACATTAGAGGAAACTGCATATATGCTACAGTGCGGAACGCACATCCTAAAAGCATTAAGAAAAAACGAAAGGAAGAAAAATCCAATTTAAAGCGAGATAGATTGCTGCGAAAGCTGCAAGCAGCTTTGTGTTCACTAGTGTTTTTCAAATGAACCAAACGAGGATAATTTGCTATGAGATGAGCTATATTTCCGAGTACCAGAGTAGTTTTTAAACATTTCTAAATGAGAGTGGGAAACAGCTTTTACATGGAGTTAATCAGGTTAGTCCAGCGGAATGACAAATCATTAATCTTAATTTCCTTCTCAATAAATCATTGCCATTTAAACAGGCAGGGTGTTGACCTAAATTTAATTAGAGGCTCTGTGATTGGTAATAAAATTAATTTACATGCTTGTTTTAAAAGCCAATTTCCTTTCTGTCATTTATAGTTTGTTTCCTGTTTCTTTACCCTTCACAACTTTGGACTCGGTTAAAACTTCCGGTGCTACTGTTGGGAATATTTAGCATTAATTATATTATGCCTCTCAAAATACTATTTCATTTATGTAGCCGTATGTAGCCTAAATCTAAGAGAGTGGAATCACAGTCACAAAATGCCACGGCCGGGATTCGAACACCTATCTTCGGATCTCTGAATACAAATATGATGTGGTAAATTCACATTCCCTAGCCATTATAAATTGAGGCATATGCCTTATGTATCACGGTACTAATACAAAAAATATATTATCTTATCCACATTAGGTCATTCAGATGCATGCTTACCTATACTTTTTTCAAGTAAATAGCCTGTTTGGTAACAATGAAATCTTTTGAGTACCCACTTAGTTTTAAGTGTATACTCAAGTAATGAAAGCAGAGTGGATCATACTCAAACGTCCATTTTACAAATAGTATTTACTTATTTAGGTACGAATAAAAGCTAGTATATTCTCAGTTCACAAATTCTTTCTTTTTTATATTATATATCTTATATTGATCATGCTTAGATGCATACTGAGTTCTGAGTATTTATCTTTTCACTTAAATCTTAACAGAATGAAAGAATTTATGAGCTGATATAGTCATTATGAAAATATAAACGCACAAAATATATACAAATATTGCTATGATCATTTGCTGTACGAAAACATGGTCTAGAAACATCATTGAAATTCAGGTTTATTAGTTAAGCTTACTGTATAAATGTTAATTTCAAAATACAGTTACTTATATTTTTGTAAGAAAACTGTATTGTATTGCTACAAATGTATAACATCTTGGGATTCTAGAAACGTCTGATTTTATTCTACGTCCTCCACCTCCTGGTCACGATTTCTCAATCTGTAATTATTATTTTCTTATTGCCAGATTTATTGATATATCTTTGCCTATCCCCTATATTTTGTTAATTGTTTTGCACGTGTTGCTTCAATTAAGTTTAAATTTCTTGAAAGGCTTCACATTAAATAACAATTAAGACTTGTTATGCAACACAGTATACTTCCTGAACAGTTTTGCGAAGCGTGTTGACGGGACAAAACCAAATGCAACAAAGCAGCGTTAAAAGTCTACTCCGCTAGCACTGGATGACAAATAGTCGAGCCACACAACACCTCAAGATCAGTGAAGCTATACGGGCAAAGAGTGCAGATAATAGGGGTATACACTCACATTTAAGTGCTCAAAATGGCTATGGAGTTGAGTATACAAGTATAAGTATAGGTTACTTAACGGAGGGGAATACCTCGCGCAACCCCGAACTACAGAGAGAAGGGATGAGATGAAGGAACCACAGGAGGATACATGTCGTGGCAGACGAGCCGCAGAGACGCGCGGAAGTCCCCAACATTCCGAAGCTCGCAGATACGTTCCACTGCTTGAGTCCCGAGGGAGGGCGATGAGCCGCCCACCTATCAAACAGGCCTCTGGTATCCATGGAGAATACTCTTTCCATTAAGCATGCATCCGCGCCATTTGTCCGGCACCGCCATACACGACGAAACCTAGAAGCACACCTCAAAGATCAGAAGGGAACGGAATGAAAGACAAATGATGGAAAGAAAATCGTGGTAGAGAAGAAACCACGTCAGAATTCGCCTGTCGTCCCCGAGAAACCACGAAAAACCCATGGGTCAGAGTAGCGGTCGCCGGGAATCGAACCCAGAACCTCCCGAATGCGAGTCGCACACGCTACCGCGGTGCCACCTCGCTGTGAGATGAGTGTGAATTCGCGCATAGGGTCATTTAATATTTCTAAATGGGAACATACAAATAGGGGCAATTTAAATTACCCTAAAATTACCATCACAACGTCCCCCAAATAAAACACAACTAATGCATTTACTTTCCCCCATAATATCAAGTAAATTTTATCAAGACATTTCTTTCTACAACGTTCAGCTTTGAAGATATTGTACAGTCTCAACGTAAATGGTCCACCTGTAGCTGTATATATATGAGGTAGTAGGTTTTTATTTTTACAAAAACGAATGTGTTCTGGTCGAGTGAGTACTTAATCACAGAAAATGTTCCTAATAATCAGTATGAACTTTGTAAAAGTACCTGCTTTTTACTCATATCACCAAATATCTCAAACATAGATGCTTTTAAGAAGATAAACAATATCGAAAAATGTTCCATGTAGTTTGTTGGAGGGGGAATACATCTTTATGGATTTAAATACAAAAACACAGTTTGATATTAGATTAGATCTCTCGTTTTTTGAATCACGCTGATCTCGCGCGCTCTCTCTCTCTCTGTCTTATACATATACAATCAAGTCTTATACTAGAAATTCTTTCTTTGCGTTCAGGGATCTTAAAACATGTATTTCGGTAAAATCTGGAGATGTAGAATGCAATACATAGTTCATGTCCATATCACAAGTAAGCGGCAGAGAATGTAAAACTGATTTTACATACATGCATCAGATAAGAACACATCCACGAAGCTCCAAGAAAAAGCAGCAGTGTATTTTTTTGAATCAGCACAAACAATTTAACTCGTGTTGGTGATCTAATGCTGACTGTTACAAATGGTGCATCGCTCAGCTCTATTACTTTGTTTTTCCCAGACAAGAGTTATGTTCCAATGCACTCATGAATAAAACTCTTTGAACAAAGAAAAGGTTGCTGCCTTTTATGTTAACGAATTGAACATTTTATACACGTTTTCAAAATCGCATTTATCTTCTATGCGTTTGTTTTACAGACATCGTCTGCAGTTCTGATTTTAATTGGTGTACTAGAAAGCGAAATGCTGTTTCTCTCTTTTTATCTACATATTTATGACCACCTCTATAAAACATCATTGACACATTTATGATTTCGAAATAAAATATGATTCGGTTTTCTCATCAAGTAGCATTCTTAGGAGTGCTGCTGTTTCACACACATTATATCGTAAATTATAAATGTTGTGTTTCAGTACAAACCTTTACGCCGCAGTAACAACTAAAATAAGACTAACTCTCTCTCCCTCCCTCCCACCCTCCCTCCCACGCTCCCTCTCTTTCTGCCTTCTTTGATTCGGTTTTCAATAAGCAGACACTTGGAAGATGACTACAAACTTTTGGAATAAGATTTTAATAGGTGTATTTTATAGCTTTTTTGTAGTTTTTTTAGCAGAAAATGCGTTGCAAATGTGTCCTTTATTTTAATTTTGTTTCAAAGTGTTTTGCGTGTTTTAAAACCAGAATAAACTTTGCTTTAATTGGCACGCCTATCTTTGAGGTCATATCAGAAAAGGTATTCGTTTTGGGAGTAGGTCTGAGAAAATATATACAGTGACTTCAGAAAATTTTCGTCTCTGCTTTAAAAAATTCTTAACTGTCAAACTTATAAACAGTATTCTTATTTTAATATGCGGAAAGAATAGATATTACAGTTTACTTGTTCCGGCGTTTATCAATTTTTTAAAAATTTTATTAGTCTTATCGTTTCTTATAAATTACAATAATTTTTCAACCTTTTCAAGCCTTATGTTTACTTTAATAAATGTGAATATGGAAATTCCATTGATATATGATTTAAACTGTCTGAGAAATAAATATTTGAAACAGTAAAACCTGAGTCGTTAATAAGAAAGTAAGAAAAGGCTGAAATGTTTTCTCTCTTGGATCAAAACCCGTTTTGCCGCATTTATAATGAAAGCATTTGCTCTGCTAACCGCATGTAATAGTTATTTAGAAGACTAGTTACAAAGGTAGAGGTTTAGTAATGAAAGGCTCAAGTTAGAACACGACCGAAGGGAGTGTTGTAAGAGCAACGAGTTGCTAAACCTAATTTGTAACGTGTTGTCTACAATATTTTAGTGTATGTTGTATATTTAGTATATTTAATGAAGTTTATTTATTGCGGAAACGATATGTTTAGAGAAAGAGTAATGTGGGCTTTGGAAGCAAAAAGGCACGATTAATCAACAAACTTTCTTGTTATATTCTGTAATTCTGGATGCTAGTTCTATATGTGAATTTAAAGTAAAAATGCGCGAAGAAGGTGATTTTCAAAGTTCATTAGGAAGAATTTTAAAAGCGGTCCAAGGTGCAACTATTAATATACTTCCAGAAAAGTCAAGAAAAGTTTATTTATGTAGTTATGCGAAATTCAAGGACTGGTGTGTGTGTGTGTGTGTGTGTGTGTGTGTGTGTGTGTGTGTGTGTGTTTAATGAAGCAGACGTAAATGAAGATACTGTGTTGGCGTATTTTTATGAGAAGTTGAAAAGTATTAAAGCTTCGAGTCTTTGGAGCAAATATTCCATGGTGAGCTCAACTGACTGATATCAGTAAGTTTGGAAAATTAAAAGCATTTTTAAAGAGTGTATTTTACGTTTTCTTGAACCTGCATTTTATGTTTTGATAACGTGTTTTGTGTTTTATTAGAGTGTAAGGTATAGATGTTGTTGCCTGATAACTACGAATTTTAGCATCACTGATTACTACAGCAGTAGATAAAATAATGTTTAAACAACAGATACGAAAAATTGAAAATCAGTGTAATTTACAAAACAAAATGTGATAATTTACATGACTTTCTCTACCTCTATTGCTTTTAATAGGTATACACATTGTTGTTACAAAAACTTGTTTTTATATCTACTTCAATTAAATCTAGACAAACCTTTTTTAAAAAAATAGCTACATGACATATTTCGTTTTAGATACAAAGAGACAGGGATAGTCAAATGTTTTAAGAACTGGACGCTGGCCTAAAAATTCAATACTGTTTCACATGCAAACACAAAAACAGCTGAAAATCACCAGACTTAAAAAGAATGACAAAGTACTGAACAAATCAAAAAATTAATAACGGATGTCTCAGAATTATTTAAAATAAATTGTGTGTTTTAAAGAGTTCTACATTTTTGTATAGTACGCTTTCGTCTATCGCTTAACGTTTGCCAGTTATACAAGATTATACAAAATTTCTTCCGAATAAAGAGGAATTCACAGGCTATTCTCAGAAAATTCAGGATATACATTTTGTCATGTACGTATTTTAATATAATATAGTAGTTTAATAATATCGCAATATCGTCCGTTGTTTCTGTTCTGCATTTTAGAATTTAATAACCTTTAAAATTTGGCTGGTAGGATTTTTCGAAATAAAGATCAACACTTTCTGGAGTCAATAGGACGTGGCATGTATGTTATGGTTATTGGGACTAAAGACCAGTTTCGAAGCTGGTATTCAAGCTTGAACCTACTGCAGACAGTTCAGTCATTATTCTTTTTATTTAATGCTAAGCTCGAGAGCACAACTAGGTTGATACTGTTATATCACTTATTAGCCAAATAACACAACTGTAATGTCTGTCTTAAATAAACAGGAGAGGAGAAAGAGTGTGTTTAAAGGAAGTATTTGCAACATGGATATGAAGTTGAAATGCGCAGGCAAAAATAAGTAGTGAAACTATTTTAAAAAGTGAAGGCGAAGGAAGAACAATGCTGAAAGACGAAAATAAATTATCTGGGATATTACACGTGTATAAACAGTTTGCCAGGAGATATATATCTACCAGAAAAATACTGACTGCCAAAATCAAAGGCTGGGGAACAAGAAGCTTCTAGATGACAGGCATTAATAGGATATACTCCTTATATTTTGAAATAAATAAGGGAGCATAAAAGAGGGAAGAATGGAAGAGGAAGCGTTTTTAGTGAAAGACTCTAGCTATAAATGTATAATTAAAGGATTCTTTAAATTTTCAAGTGAATACATTGCCACGTGTTTCATGTATTATTCTACGTAAAATGATTGTAGTCAGCCCCTTCGTTGGTGCTCAGCGTGTCTCTAAGCTATCATTAATCATTATCGATTAGGATGATTCCCAGGGTGATCATGACCTGTTTAAGTTAATCTTTATGCATATCCTGATACATCAGATATTCAGATATTCGTATTCAAGTTCATATCTGTCGTCCAGCTTGAGAAGCCAGTTAACATTCTTCCATGACGGGAGAATCTCTAATAGCTGAGAAGAAATTATGGCTGAAATTTAATTAATACAAGATCATTATAAATTATTTATACAAAACTATTCCGCCAGACGTGTTAAACCGAGGGAAGTGGTAAGGTCTAATGCGTTTAAAAAGTTCTGCCATATCCTCAAGTTTACTATACATCCGAGTACGTTAGAAAGCAGTGAAGCACGCTATGATGCGGTGAAAATGCTGTGATCATCAGCCAGCATGGAGACGTATACGGGTGCGGAGCGCGCTCATTGTTGTCCGCTGTTTTGTGAATTGGGATCAGCCACGTCTCTGACCAAAGGAAATGCAGGCACAAATCAAAAGGAATTGCGAGTTCAGATAGAAGAAGAAGTAGCAACCATTGGCCGTGATATAATCCAAAGACTTTGGGACGAACTCGCGATTAGGTATACGCCGCATTGCAACAGGAAGTCACATTGAACACTTGTAATACTTGTGCATGAAACTTAAAGTTGCACTAATGTATTTGTTTCATTGTTAAATTAAATCTGGCTTATACTTTCTTCATAATTTAAATTTATTTTATAACACATTTATAAATGTATAAATAATTACATTTATAATGTATATTTCAAATGGTCTGCTATGTTGAAGGACAAACTTTTATCAATGAGACTATTCTCTTCCAAGGAAAATTAATAAGGAAACTCATTAGCTTATAAATTTAGCAAGTGTTTGGCGTGCTCTGCACGTCGAAAATTCTTATTCAAAAGCTGTCAGCATAGATGGATTCCAGAAATGGATTACCGACAACAAAACTCGACAAAATGTATTAATGTACTTTTATTTCTAAAAGCGTTATTTACGGCAAATTTACTTCAATAAATTTGATTACAATTGTGTACTGTCATTCTTACTTTCTCTACTACGTATAGGAAGTAGGGGAAGTATTGTATTCCGCCCAAAAATTCGATACCGAGATTTCACCGGAAATACATGTTTTGAGACACCCTGAAACAAAAAAAAAAGCATTTTTGCAAACATAACTGTGTGTGTGTGTGTGTGTGTGTGTGTGTCTGAGAACAGCATAACTCAGAAACGAACTGTAGGATAAACACCAAAGTTGGTATTTAGGTTCAGTATCTTCCAGAGATGCAACACGAAGGTTTTCAAGAAAATCCCCCCATCCCAGATTACCCTTTACATGAAACATTTTTCGAGAATTTTAATTTTTTCAAAAAACGCTCTAACGATTCATGTGAACGACTTTTGCAAAACTGGTAAACCATAAGAGAAACAAACTTCTGCTACAAAAAAAAATGTAGATCGCGTTAAAATATGTCATACACAATTTTGTTGTTGAGTGAACCATTTTCGAGATATTGCTTGTTAGTCCCTTAAATTTTCCAATACATACACTTTTTCTCAAATTCGTTATTCATTTTTTTTGTCCTGCTAATGCAAAGAGAATGGAGTACTCCACATAGCAACCAGCTCTTAATATATTTGAATATAGCTTAAAGCCTATCAATTCCCCTTGCATCTACAAGAAAATTAGCAATAAGATTGACATCTCGATATCTCGATTAACATGAATCATATAGAGAATAAGCGTTTGTAAAAATAGTTTGTACAAGAGTAGAGAAAGTCATGTGAGTGTAATACATCACATTTTTGTTTTAATTGTTTTTCTTTTCTCAGTTACTGGAAACGGCGAAACAGAGGACCACAAATACCAAGTTCTGATATGTATGTGGGTTCGTCTGCGTATTTTCGTTTGAACAAAATTCAGTAAGCGTATATGATGCTGATGAATCGAAACTATGATTTACTGCTTGTAATGTAGGTACGCTTTCCGTATGCTCTGCTGATTTCAGTGAATGAGTCATTAGTGGAAGTATAAAACTGCCTTCAGATGAGATAGAATCTGAGAAAATGCATGTATAACATTTAAATGGATACGGACAAAAATGCATCCTGTGTATTATATTCCAAGCTAAAAGTTAACAAAACGAACGTCGGTCTATTAACAGGACACTGTCAGTCGTATAGGCATCTCTATAAAAGCGCAAAGCAACAACACGTAGAAGATACAAGAGAGCAAATGAAACAGTATCTCATTTGCAAAGGAGGCAAAGATCTTAGGGAATTAAATGAAATGAAGAACAATTGATCATAGCTGGTCGCAGTGCATAGGCATTTATTGCCACCCTTTCATTTTAAAATAAAAATAAAAAATTTGGTGTGTTACACTCACATGACTTTCTCTACAATTGGACAAGCTATTTTTAAAAACGCTTATTCTCCGTATTCTTCATGTTAATTGAAATATCCAGATGTCAATCTTATTGCTAATTTTCTTGTAGATGCAAGGGGAATATGGTAGGTTATAAGCGATAGTCAAATCTTTTAAGGGCTGGTTGCTATGTGGCGCATTCCATTCTCTTTGCATGTCCAGGACATACAAAAAATGAATAACGAATTTGAGAAAAAGCATAAGTATTGGAAAATTTAAGGGAATAACAAGCAATATCTCGAAAATGGTTCACTCAAAAAAAAAATGTATATGACATAAATTGTGTATTTTAACGCGATCTACATTTTTTGTGCAGTAACATTTTGTCTATATCTTATGGTTTACCAGTTATGCAAAAGTCGTTCACAATGAAGAATACTTTTGGAGACATTCCCAGAAAATTCGAGATATACATTTAATTTGTCATGAAAATATCTTAAACATATGATATTTTAATCAAAATCGTTAGAGCTATTTTTGAGAAAATTAAAATTTTCGAAAAATGTTCCATGTAAAGGGTAATCTGGGGTGGGGGGATTTTCTTGAAAACTTTCGTGTGGCATCTCTGGAAGATACTGAACCTAAATACCAAGTTTGGTGTTATCCGACTCTGGTTTCTGAGTTATGCTGTTCACAGATAGACACACAGACATACAGACAGACACACACGGACATGTTTCTAAAAATGTTTTTTTGGTTCAGGGGGTCTCAAAACATGTATTTCCGGTGAAATCTCGGTATCGAATTTTTGGGTGGAATCCAATACTTCCCCTACTTACTCTACGTAGTAGAGAAAGTAATAAAAAGTTAACCGAGACTATATTAATCTAGAAAGTAATAATAATAATAATAATAATAATAATAATAATAATAATAATGTTCATAACTCATAGAAATATTTTCACTGATGTTTATTCAACTGTTTCAGTTAACGGTTTCCAGAGCTCAGCTCAGAGCATTCGGTGATGTAGATAATTAAAACAGTTCCTTACTTTGCTCATCTTTTGTTTCCACGCACTATGGCATCTAGTCTTGAAGACCACACCAGAGCCCTAGAGCAAACCAAACGAGGCTGAAAAAGGAGCAACAAGAGAGAAATGGCGACATTTGTAATTATGCTATCCATTTCACGGAGGGTCGGATGGATTTTAATTGTCACTTCTCGGCTACGTAAGATAATGCATGCAGTAAAGGGCGATAATTCATCCTCCTGCTCCTACCGGACTGCATGCAGAGGGAGCCGCTCTCCACCACGATTTATTGAGCGTTTCACATTACTGAATACGTAATGCATTGTTTCTGTATCATCATTTCTAAACGACAACAAGCATCTGAATTACGATTTGAGTGCTACTGGGTTTGAAAGAATAATTGCCTTGTTAGCTTTATCAGGCAGGAACAAGTCTTGAAAAAGGACCAAAAAGAATTTTAATGACCTGCGAGGAGAGAAACAGTGCTTAAACATTTGGACTAGCAAAACTATCAAATATTTGTGTTTTACATTAAAGACCTTCGTGATTATCATAAGAAAGAAAAAAAACTTGATGAGTAACATACTTATTCTACCCTACACTAATTCTTCCGTAACACTGTATATTATACTTTGAAGTTAATATGTAATTCTTCTATACCCTTACATTAAATACAATAAATATTTGTCTATGAAAGGTTTCCGGTCAAGCTTAGTTACATGTAGAATGCATATGGAAACTTAACTTTTTATATCACTAGTAGATATTTGTTAACATTTACCTGTTGTAATAAAAACAGCAGAGCATTCTCAATGCGTTAAATGGATGCTGCAAGAAAGTATCAACCTAGAAAAGCTTAAAACGCAACTATTGAATATTTTGGAAACAGTTATTGCTACTAAAGCTATTTCCCAAAATTGTACATTATGTATTAGATTTCTGTATATTTCTTGTAGTTTCCTATTTATATAAAACACAGTCTTCACCGGCTATTAACAAAAAATTCAATATAAAACTTTTATTTTTCATGCCAATATCATACATAGAAAATTGTAATAAAAACGGCTAGAAATATTTTTCACAAAATACAAAAAATTGCCATTTTTACTTTCTCCACGTACATAGTAGGTAGAGAAGGTATTGCATTCCACCCAAAAATTCAATACCAAGATTTCACCGGAAATACATATCTTGAAACTCTGAATAAAAAAGTGTTTGTAGGAAAATACCCGTGTGTGTGAGTGTGTGAACAGCGTAACTCCAAGACGATAAGTCGGCTAAATGCCAAACTTGGCATTTAGATTCAGTATCTTCCAAAAATGCGACACGGACATTTTAAATAAAATCTTCCCATCTAAACTACCCTTTATATGGAACATTTTAATAACGTTTTGATTTTGTAATAAAATTTCTCTAACTATTTTAATTAAAATGCCACATATTAAAGATATTTGTCTGACAAATAAAATGTATATCTTAAATTTTCTGGGATTAGCCTATGAAGTCCTCTTCAATCGGAAGGGATATTGTGTAAGCTTGTATAACTGGTAAATGTTAAGCGATAGACGAAAACGTACTACACAAAAATGTAGATCTCCCCAATTTATTTCAAATAAGTTTCTTTGTGGCATCAGCATTTCCGAGATATGGATTATTAATAGTTCGAATTTTTCAATACTTAGACCAGTTGACACTCAGTTATTTCTCCCAATGTTATGCAAAGAGAGTAGAATTTTAAGGCCAGCTATAGCGTCCAGTTTCAAAATATTTGATTATTTAATTTCTTTTCTATCTATAAGAAAACGTATAATGCAGCTATTTCCGGAAAGGTTTATCTGGATTATAATAAGTAGACAGGAAAATAATCGTTCGTAAGAATAATTTATATACCCAATAATAAGTGAGACAGTAGAGAAAGTAATGTGAATGTAAAATATAAAAAAAAAATTATATCGGTATAGTTTTGTTTGGAGTGGCGAAATCCCAAGAAAATCTTCGACTTACAAAAGACGTGAAACAAATACGAAGTTTGACGTTTTATGCGTATTAAAATTTTTCGGTTATGCCGTTCACATGCGCAATACATTCGTTCATACATGCACGCATACACCTGTTATTTTTCTTCTTTATTTGTTTGGTATAAGGGGAGATTAAAAGCATTATACTTTCAAGGTTCAAATTTCTAAATTCATGATCCATTATCTCAAAAAATATTTAAGATGATAAACTGAAATTTTTACAAGTGTAGATGTATGCCTTCTAGGTTCACTGATTTACTTATATCCTATAAGTTTATGTATTAGGGAAGATAGACTTCTTTCTCAGTTATAACATGCTTTGATAAAAGCTTATCAACAATTATTTTTAAATAGCTATCCATGTTAATATCAAATTAAATCCACAACAGCATTTACAGGTTGGTTTTGTCATAAAATTTAATTTTAATATCTTCAATAGCTTCTAATAAAAGGAAATGTCACTTACAGAAAAAGCTTTCAAAGCAAACTGGAGAAAATGATGTCGCATATATTTGCAAAGCAAGAAACCACATGACTTGAGTAGGCAGAAACTGTCATACTAAGAGTAGTACAATTTGTAGAGCAAAACGTTCCCTATAAGGTGGGCTACGTGTGCCTCGCTACTTCAAAGTGTGACGGTGTTCTGATTTTTCTTGAAGTGGTGCAAAATTCAGATATAAAATGGCAGATGCAGTTCCGGTTAAAAACAAATACAGTTAAAATATAAGTATTGTATTGTAGGGAAACACCAACCCCATAATTAATATGCGCAAGTTAATGTGAAGAATATAATCACAAATATTATTAAACAAGCGATAGGGAAATTAATAGGAGAGGAAATGTATTAAACGGAAATAAGTAGGAAAGGAGAATAGGTGTTAATAGTAAAAATATTGTAAATAATACTGTAAATGGCGGGTTATATAAAATATTATAATTTTATAAATGGAATATTATAAAAAGATTTTGGACAGGAATGCGATCTAACAGGTTAAAACAATACGCAAGTGGACTTTAGCAGCACAGGGAGATGGGAAAGTAACAGCTTGTGTGAGAGATAAAACCGTAGAGAGAAAGAGAAAAGATATATAGGATTTCCAGATATATCATTAGCAGCACAGGGAGTTGAAAAAGCGACGGAAAGAGAGAGAGAGGGGGGTACGACGGGAGAAAGAGATAAAGGTATATAGGAATTCCCAGATTTGTCATCAGCAGAAATACGAGCTTTTGAACTCCCATACAACGCTATGTAAAACACCAATCAGAAACGATGTTACAATTATTGGCGGGACTGCGCAAGTCAGGACATTTTCGTATAAAAATCTGTGTTACACTCACATGACTTTATCTACTCTTGTACAAACCATTTTTACAAACACTTATTCTAATATGCTTCATGTTAATCGAGATATCGAGATGTTAATCTTATTGCTAATTTTCTTGTAGATGCAAGGGGAATTGGTAGACTTTAAGCGATAGTCAAATATTTTAAGAGCTGGTTGCTATGTGGCGCATTCCATTCTCTTTGCATGTCCAGGACATAAAAAAATGAATAACGAATTCCCATTTGAGAAAAAGTATAAGTATTGGAAAATTTAAGGGAATAACAAGCCGTATCTCGAAAATGGTTCATTCAACAACAAAAAAAATGTATATGACATAAATTGTGTATTTTAACGCGATCTACATTTTTTGTATAGCAAAATTTTGTCTATCTCTTATGGTTTACCAGTTATGCAAAAGTCGTTCACAATGAAGAATACTTTTGGAGACATTCCCAGAAAATTCGAGATGTACATTTCATTTGTAAAGAAAATATCTTAAACATATGATATTTTAATCAAAATCGTTAGAGCCATTTTTGAGAAAATTAAAATTTTCGAAAAATGTTCCATGTAAAGGGTAATCTGGGGTGGGGGAATTTTCTTGAAAACCTTCGTGTCGCATCTCTGGAAGATACTGAACCTAAATACCAAGTTTGGTGTTTATCCGACTGTTGGTTTCTGAGTTATGCTGTTCACAGACAGACACACACACGGACATGTTTCCAAAAATGTCTTTTTTGGATTCAGGGGGTCTCAAAAACATATATTTCCGGTGAAATCTCGGTATTGAATTTTTGGGTGGAATGCAATACTTCCCCTACTTACTATACGTAGTAGAGAAAGTAAAAAGGGAACTTTTTCAAACCATCCCACCCGGACTCTCATTTCTTAGCAGCAAATGTGCTATCTACGACACGTGTAGAGAAGGATGCGGGAGATGCCGTGTGACAACAATGAGTTAAACTTCCCACTAATTATTACAAGTAGCACGGTATTGGGAAATGGTTAAGGGTATAGAAAAAATGCGAACATGTGAGTAAGGGAAATAATTTGGCTAGCCGCTTTCATTATTTTGTAACTGGAATACAGTCCAGCTAATAACCGAATGTGTGGTTGTATTATTGTCTTCATCTACTCTTGAGATAAGAAGCGATAGGGGTAGGCTTAATTTACAGCATATACCAGCACAAGACAGAAGCAGGAAGCTTCAAATCTGAGACGACCAGAAGGAAGGTGAGCGCCCACGCGTTCCAACCCTGCCACAGCGCTTACAATGATAAAATACACGTCAAATAAAATAGGAAATTCCAATGTGTAAGATTGCATACAAAATAAAAATGTAACTTTTTGGCAATTTTCGTCATTTAGTCTCCTCTGAAAATATTACATGAAATGCGAAATCAAGCTTTTGAATCGAAGCAAAACTTCTTCTGCCTTAAATACTTAAGAAGAACGAAAAGTTGAAACAGAAACTATCTTACTGCTATGTGATGGTCTTAAGCTCCTCTCCTATTGTTATGTACCATTTGTAGGGGTACGAGAAATGGAGATAAAATATTTACCGTGATTCTTTACTACAAAGAATGGAGAGTTAAGGGCATGGTGGACGATACTGGCATGCAGGAAAGATATGGAGGGGATAGGCAGCGATATAGCTGTTATCTGAGAAGGCTGATAGTAGAGAAGAGGGGTGTAAGAAGGGCTAAACGTTGGTGTTACTGTTTTATTTTGTTTTTATTTATTTTTAATGTCATATTTTCACATATAGTTAGTGTGCTGTGTTTATTCTCCTAACTGTTCCTTATTTGCTATAATAGGGCATATTAATGCATCGGAATAGGGTTTACTGCTGTTCTGTGGACTGTTTATATTTAAGATGCTGTACTTGAACATGTTTATGTTTTTTTCGTGGAATGGCGTTTTCTTGTAGTGTTATTTTATTCTTGTTTCCTTCCATTTTTGTGTTTTTTTATTTATTTTTTTCTAATTTTGTTTCTTATTCTGTGCATTATAACAGCGCGTACGCTCTGCCGAACATGAGATTGATAAGATCTGTGTGTATAAATGTTATTTAAATAAATACACTTACTCATTCAATTATACATACCTTTGACTTAATGAATACATTTATTTTACTAACAACTAAAAAAGAGAGAATGACCTCAGTTACTATTCACAGTTTTACACAAAGGAGCTTTTTTGGGGGAGGGCGGGTATTACTCATTAGCGTTTCAATAAGATTCTCTACAGCATTATCGACTGATCCCCAATTAGAATCACGCGGTTTAACAACCTTCCTGGGGATATTTTATTGCCTCGGCTCTTTTCCTGATATTCATAGCTGCAATGCAGTAAATAAACGTTGCAAGCTATGGTAAACTTTGTCAGATTTAATTTTCTTTCTTTCTTTCTAACATTGCTTTAAGTCCTTAGTCATAAATCGTAACAATTATTGTAGGTTCGTTTTACTTGAGTTCATGCATGCTACACAGATGATACTAGTTACGTAGTGACCTTCGTGTAGTTCTCCTCCGTGGTGTAGTGGTTACCATGCTAGTTTCTGGTCCCCGAGGTAGCGGGTTCAAATCCGGCGGATGGCGATGGATTTTTTCAGGCGTAAAAATCCTTAGCATGGCTTCTTTCGGAAGGGAAGTAAAACCGGTGGTCCCGTGTCGTAGATTTACGGCACATAAAAGAACCTCAAGACTGATAAAGAGGCCTCTGAGCAAAATTTCCGGTCTTTCACGCCCAATATTGAATGGGACGCTAAGGACCATAGTAGTTAAAGAGCGTCAATAAATAAATTTAAAGAAAAATCTCCTGTAACATATACTCTGTTATTGAGTTTTTGCAAAATTGGACTTTAGGGGCGCAGATTTCCTGGCTGTTCTTTGAGCGTACAGGTAGTCATTGTGGTACTGGAAAGATGGTCTTAGTTGCGTAATCCTTCCTGTACCACATCATTTTATTTCTCTCTTTTGTTCTGTAATTTTGAATCGTGGTATTCAAGATCCAATCCAGTATTTACATGGCAACTGAGGGAAGAAAAAAAATATCAACGCGGTATATTGGCGTACACGAGAATTGAACAAGGGACCTTCCGAATAGAGCCACAAACGCTAACATCTGAGCCATCCCGCTCGCTGCTTAAATATTAAGTTATAGATAACAAGAATTTAAAATGTGTGAATTTAAATGAGTTTATGTTTCAGTTAACATTTGCTGATGGAATCAAACATTGTTTTGGTTGCGTAAATGATGATGTGATGGGGCTTAAGGGCGCTAAACAGCTAAGGTCATCAGCGCCCTGGTTGTGTAAATGAGTCAAAATTATAGTTGATCTAATTTTGTTTGTGTTTGCTGTGAAACTATCGCAAAAACTAAATCGAGTTATTTTATAAAACAAATTTGAAAGTGACATTTTCTTAGGAACAAAAGCTGATATGATATGGAATAAAATATACTTTTAAATTACTACATC
The DNA here is from genome assembly GCA_030765065.1 of Deroplatys truncata. Taxonomy (NCBI): domain Eukaryota; kingdom Metazoa; phylum Arthropoda; class Insecta; order Mantodea; family Mantidae; genus Deroplatys; species Deroplatys truncata. The sequence continues at coordinate 102,635,015 of CM060980.1, forward strand.
TTAGAACTCACTGAATATTTACAGTATGAACATTTATATCATCACAGCAAATGCTCAAAGTGCCTACAAGGAATGTTAATTAGTAATCACCTAATTTGCGTATTGAAACTCCCTAACAAGTACGCAAAACAGCATAGTGTACCTTGCACTGAGGACAGAATAGCTGCTAGCTATGATGCCATGAGGAGAATGGGTATAGTTTACTTCATATTGAAGAGTAGTTATGGATGTATATGAATCATGACATATTAGCAAATAAAGAACAAAATTAACATAATATAAGATTGAATAATAAAACCGGAAGTAAAAGTGGACTTCATCTTAAATAATACTGGATGTATGGTACGGTACGTAACCGTTTATAAAAAGCAACAAAATGGTGAGTAATATACTGCTAGGAAACTGTTACCTTACTCCCTGGATCATTTTCAGTGTGAACCTTTAACATCTTACTTATTTGTAATGTTTATTTTCATTTTAAATGCAGTACCAAAGTTTTATTATAGTTTTTTATACACTCGTAACATTTATTTTCATTCCATAAGCATTATATGGTGTGTCGAACTATACTTATATATATGTACTTAATACAAAGTATTATAATACAACTGACTTATACTCGTACATTATATTCTGCATCTATAGCAAAATGTTCTGTCCTCTCTACAACTTTTCCTGTGTTATTCGGTAACAATAGAGCGAGAAAAGGAGATAGGTATGCAGGAATTTTGACAATTCACAGCCGCTCGACTTGATGCTACTGGTGATGTTTAAACATCACAGCGTCGAAACATATACTGATGAACTCTTTTAAAGCCCCGAGGTCATTTCGCGGAACACAATACGCACCTTTAGACGTTGCTCCAAACTGTGCGTACGAGGAACTTCTCAGCATAAACAACTCCCTTAGCTGGTCTTCTAAAAGAAGTAGAAAAGTTTCACATGAAGATAATGCTACATTTCCTCCTCGATCTATCCATGTTCCAGGAAATCTGAGATTTAGATTGATGAAAACTAAAATGGACTTCCAACTGTATGAACTACCCTGATCCTTTTGTTCTGTTTGTTGATCAACAAATTCAATATATGAAAGCAAAATGCATCTACTGTGCATGCGTAGTTTTCTGAAGTGTCTGTGTTAACCAGCTAATGGGGTATTTAGGACTGTGTGTTAATTGAAATTTAACGTTCTTTACCGCGATAGGTCTTATCGGACGGTGAATGAACCTCAAATGAGCCCGGGGTTCTTAGAGCTTAGAGTTGCTGGACATTCGTCTTCTTAAGAAAAGAGAAAACCCCGGAGAAAACATTATCGGGGTAACTCACCCTATTCGAGATTCGACCTCGGGACGTTTTGAATATGAGGCAGACCCGTTACTCCCACTCCACCGACATGGGCTACTTAGGACTTACGCCAGCAGTCATGTCCCAAATTTACTCCTATAATTTAATTATACCCTATGTATTAATTACTCGTTTTTAATAGGTGACCATTCATTTAATTTCAGTAAGAAATCCTGTCTCAATAACAACGAATATTCGTTAGTAAGGTGAAATCCATTTATTTCTTCTCTTCTTCTATGCTGGAATCCTCACTTGCACCAGGTGGCCCACACAAGCCGTCTCTGAGTGAAGTTAGTTTATACCGGTTAGCGCGGATGCCAAAAGGTTTGCCTAAGGGACGCCATACCGGCGAGAAGAGACCACTAAATGAAAGACGAATGCTTGAAAACGAACATTTTAACCGCTATTACTGGTCCCAGAGCTCATTTGGTAGAGTAACTGCCTGTTATATGAGGTGTTCCGGGTTCGAATTGGACAGGGCTCCAGAAAAATTGTCTTTAAAAAAAATTTCACGGTGTGCCCAGAGTCCGGTATTTGAATGTGACAGTACCTATGTGTGCGTATGGGGGTTCTTATCCGTTATTTAATAAGCAATTCGCTCATTAACAACAATTCAGGATTGCCACTTGACGCAAATTTGAGCACACGCGTTAAGTAATTTAGCTCCATGACAGTTAATCTACAATCAATACAAGTATATGGTACTAATTGGCTCCACATAGTTAACAAGATTAAACCAAATTCTATTTTATTATATTTATTTACCATTAAAGGTGCACTAGAATTAAATTATTTTACATTACTGCATCATCCATAATAATCATGTACAAAATCATGCCCGCTTTGGTGGACGAATTCATGTAAGAGCCCCTCAGGCCCACGTTCTACCTGGAATGTTCCATCATTTCTTAACACTATTTCTGTACGTCCAAAAAAGTAGAATAAATAAATAAAGAAAAAAATTTGCGCAGAATACAGATACCGCATCTGAAAATGTTCAGAGCGCAGCCTTCGAACCTCAGCTGCATTTTGATGTGTCTCCGCACAGATCGTAACCATATCTGTGTTTCGTTATTGGTGAGCGTTATCTTTTTGTCTGAATGACCTGGCTCGAACTGCATGCAGGCGACCACACGACGCGTACCAGTACAAAACTATCACGTATATATCAGTAACATCATACTACCTCAGTGACCTTTCGCTTTGCACCTGCACTGCCCATTTGAGCAGCAGTGATGAGGCAACTACTTTTGCTCCTATTTAAGCGGGGAACATAAAATAGCAAATGACGGATTTTTTGGGCTACCTGGTAGATATATGAACATAACTCCGATGTGCAGCAAGCTGAGTTTTTTCTCTTCAAATGCATCAATTTCTTATGCCTACGTGAAGGGAGAGTTAAAAGTGGTATCCAACTTTTGCAACTTTTCAGAAATGTAATCGATGCTGGTAATCACCTCCTCTGCAAGATTCCCTTCCTAGATGTTTCTATAGACGGCGGCTAACATTGTGTTTCTCGAACATTCAAAGTATAGAAAGTACAGCGGGTAATATAGTTTTCCTTGGCACTCAGCAATATTGCTTAGTCGTAAAGTGCAGCTAAATTTATTAAGAAAATCACATTTGCGCAAAGCAGGATGCAGTAAAATAGACCTGGAAAATGAGAGAATATGAATCAAACTTACTGAGACTAAAATCGGGAGATAGATAAAGTGTGATGAAATGTAATCAGGGCTGCCTAATAATTTGGCGAAGAAACCTGTAATCTTCTAAGAGTCATTTAGAGAAGTAGTAACTAAACCTAATTTGTATCATGTTGTCTACAATATTTTATCTATATTCAGAGTATTTAGTATGTTGTATATTTGGTATATTTAATGAAATTCATTTATTGCGGAAACCATATGTTTAGAGAAAGAGTAATTTGTGCTTTGCAAAAAAGACACGATAAATCAACAAAATTTGTTGTTATACTCTGTAGTTGATGATGTTGAGGATGTGGGATCAGCATTTATTGTGAAGATGAGGGAAACAAATATATATATATATATATATATATATATATATATATATAAAAGTTTTGAGATTAGTGGTAAACTAAATAATGTTGATATGATTGAAATTTGTAGAAAGTATCATGGTATTCGACATGGTATTACCAGCTGCAATACGTTCTTTAAATGGAAAATGTCGTGCACAAGTGGTTGGCATAAATATGTTTCGGAAGATTCCTAGTAAGATTGCAGAGTATTTGAAGCTGGAAAACGCTAAAGATTACGTCGGGTATTGTGTGAGACATTCTTCTGCTCTTTCCTCGCAGACAGCGGTGCTGATATTCTTAGTTTAAAAAGACATGGAGGGTAAAAATCGAACACTGTTGCAGAAGAATACGTAGAAGGTGTGGAGGGTAAGAAAATTGTTTATCTATTACTTCGGGGAGAAAGTTCAATTATAGACAAAGTTGTGAAAAACAATACTTCTGATAATAGAGAAAATGTGCCTCCAATAAGTATTACAAATTGTAATAGTTACTGTAATATTGCAACCATGATTTAGGGGAGAGCGTATTTTGTTTTAGTGCACATTGTTATAAAGGAAAAAAAGATATAGATGATAATCATTTTACGTTTTGTTGAACCTGTGTTTTGTGTTTCGTTAGGATATAAAGTATAGGTTTTGTTGTCTAGTAACTATAAAATAAAGCATCACTGATTATTATAGTAGTTGATAAAGTGTGTTGTACGCTTCTCTAAATGAATATAAAAACATTTGAAGCCAAATAACAAAACAACACTTGCAATACTTCTTCTACTCAGCAGGTACGTGGTAGAGAATTTAAGAATAGTAAAGTTCGGTGACACACGTGTTAAATGACAATGAAAATATACCTTCCCACTGCTACCAACACAACCGTCAACTGCCGTGCGTGCTATGGCTCTCTATAATACATACAAGTCACACGGACTGATTCCACTCCCACACCGTACACTATAGAGCTTTAGGGTTTATTTCACTCTTGGTTATTACAGAGATGAGTCACTCTTCAACCATTATTGAGGTTTGGGATAGGTGTTTGGTTTAGAGAAAGCGGCAGCTTTCCTCTTCTTTTTTGTATGTATTTATTTATTAGACATATTACAATGATAGATTGTTTGTTGATGTAGTTGCTTACTATTTTAGTGGTCTGTTTGATTTTGTGTTATGTTATTTTTTGTATTTGTGGTAAGTTGTAGCAGGTCTTGTAGATGCCTTCTTAATTCTTTTTCTTCTTTGGATTTGGTTTTGTTGTAGGAGGATGGCTATTATGGAAGGGCTGCTGGGTTTTGTTTTGGATTGAAACCGAGTCTTTTTAAGTTGCTTGTTGTTGTAGTTGTCTGTGTGGTCTGTACTCTGCGAGGTCTATATATTTCGTTACCATTTTTTGAACGATGTCTCGAAAAGGTTCGGTTTTTGATATATCATATTTAATTGTTTCTTGACCATGGTGGTAATTTCTGGTTAATTCGGAGGCATTCCCTTAAAATTTATGTGTTCTTTCAATTGTGAATTGTGGTGTGATGGGTATAAGTACTATTTCTGTGTATGTAAACATCAGTCTTATTAGTGATTTATATAGATGAGGAGTGTGTGTTTTTGAGGCGAGTCCTTCTTTGCCTGCTTTGGATAGAAAAATTAATATGTTGTTGTTGATCTAATGTCAAGGATTTTGATCCATCAATTTTTTCCTAGCTAGCCAATGTAAATTGTGTATCTTCCCATCTGGTACAGCTTTCCTCAATTCTGGACATTTTAGTAGGTGTTTGCCATTTAAAATCTTGTCAGCATTGCAAATCTTACATGCTTTGTCATTCATAAAACCAAATCTATGTAGATGTTCCGCCAATCATGTCTAGTGGCTAATCTGAAATGAGCAAAGGCTTCTTTCCTTGGAACATCTTTGTTGTTGTTGTACTATTTATTTTGTGTTGGAATAATTTTGATTAGTAATTTCCTTTTAAATATTATGTTCGTATTTTTGTTCTATATTAATTTTGACATTTTTAGTTTCATATCTAGTCCACAAGACTTTATATGTTTTGATTATTACACTGCACTCTTTTTGGCCAGAAAGTCTGCAGTCTCGTTACCATTCACTCCCACATGTGCTGGTATCCACTGTAATATTATCTGTTGAAATTTTGTTTGGAGTGATCTATAATAAGATCTTACATCCTTAATATTATAAGACTTATCTGGACTATCGTATCGTTCTATTGCTTGAATAGAATTAATGTTTAAATTGCTGTTCTTGCTTCTTTTAGTTTGTATTGTTTTATGGTACTCAGATTGTTGGTTAATGTTAGTCTAAGGCATTTGATGCCTCTGATTATTGAGATTTTATAATCATTGTATTTCATTAGGTTTGTGTATTTTTACTTTCTCTACTACGTATAGTAAGTAGGGGAAGTATTGTATTCCACCCAAAAATTCGATACTGAGATTTCACCGGAAATACACGTTTTGAGACCCCCTGAATCCAAAAAAAGCATTTTTGGAAACATGTCCGTGTGTGTCTGTGAACAGCATAACTCAGAAACGAACAGTTGGATAAACACCAAACTTGGTATTTACGTTCAGTATCTTTCAGAGATGCGACACGAAGGTTTTCAAGAAAATCCCTACAGCCCAGATTACCCTTTACATGGAACATTCTTCGAAAATTTTAATTTTCTCAAAAATGGCTCTAACGGTTTTGATTAAAATATCATATGTTTAAGATATTTTCATGACAAATGAAATTTATATCTCGAATTTTCTGGGAATGTCTCAAAAATTATTCTTCATTGTGAACGACTTTTGCAGAACTGGTCAACCATAAGAGATAGATAAAATTTTACTACACAAAAAATGTAGATCGCGTTAAAATACACAGTTTATGTTATATACATTTTTTTTGGGTGAACCATTTTCGAGATATTGCTTGTTATTCCCTTGAATTTTCCAATACTTATACTTCTTCTCAAATTCGTTATTCATTTTTTTTGTCCTGGTAATGCAAAGAGAATGGAATACTCCACATAGCAACCAGCTCTTAAACGCTTTAAGCCTAGCAATTCCCCTTGCATCTACAAGTAAATTAGCAATAAGATTAACATCTCGATATCTCGATTAACATGAAGCATATGGAGAATAAGCGTTTGCAAAAACAGTTTGTACAAGAGTAGAGAAAGTCATGTAAGTGTAATACATCAGATTTTTTCTTATGGTTTTTGTGAAAAATAATGGCACGCGTTTTTTGAGATTCTCCAATTATTTGACCATTTTTTAAAAATTTGGAGTTGGTTTTCTAGTTTTGGTTTAGCTTCAGTGATTTATTCTTGTGCACCAGTAGGGGTATCGTCTGCAAATTGGGCAAGGTGGATAGTTGGGTGTATTGGTGGGGGTGTGTCGGCGGTGTATATGATACATAAAAGTCTGGATGTGGTGCTTCCTTGAGGTGTTCCTACTGCAAGTGAGAAGGTGATGATAATATATTGTTAATTTTGATTTTGTGCGATTCAATTTTGTAGGAATTCTTGCTATCCATCTGGTGATTCTGGTGGGGAGTTTCATGTGAGTCATTTTATAAAGGAGGCATCTGTCGAACGCTCCTTGAATGTCTAGGAAGGTGGCTAGTGTACTGAAGCCTCTATTTTATCTTCTCTTTAATTTCGGATATTACGGCATCAGTTGATCGTGTATTGTAATTGTTTTCCTGAAGTCTGCTTGGATATGTGGAAGTAATTTTGATGTTCCATAAATTGGCTGAGGCGTTGAACTATAATCTTTTCTAATATTTTTGATAATGTTGTTAATGAAGGATCTGTAGTTGGTTGGGTCTGTGTTTGTTTTTCCTGGTTTTTCTAGTACAATAATCTGTGCTTTTTTCCATTCACTGGGATGGTATTCGTGGAAGAGTATTAGGTTATATAGCTGTACTATTTTTGATCACTGTACCTGGAATGATTGTTCTTAATCATCTGATAAATTATTGTGTCTGGGCCTGGTGAAGAGTGTCCTAGTCTTTTAACGGTGATGATATAGTCTTCATTGGTGATTGATTTCACTGTTGGGTCTTGCAAGTCTAGTTCTAGTGCACCCATTATTGGTTCGTATAGGTGGTGATTGTTTCTAATAAAATTTTTCATGTTTGGAAACAAGTTTTGTTGAATTGAGGGACTTTTGGAGATTGAAAAACTTTTTAATAAGGTTGTTTTTTCTGTAGTGGATATTGATATGTTTTTGTGTTTTGTTGGATAGATGAATTGCCTTTTGTTAATTAGCTGTATGATTGAGTTTGGCAGGCGTTTGCTGTATTTGTTTGGGTTCCTTATTTTCTTTTTAACTGCATTATTTCTTGCTGAGATGACTTGCTGTGCAATTTCATCTATTTGATTTGTGTTTGATATTTCCTGTGTATAGAGTTCTTTTTTATCTGGTTTGTAAACTCGTTCCAGTTTGTATTGGTGTAATCGTATATTTTTGTTGGTTGTGTTTTCTCGGATTTCGGGTGCCTGTGGTGATTGTTGCTAATAGAGTAAGTGAACTGAGCTTTTTGGTTAAATAATATTGCCTGTGTTGCTTAATTTTACTTACAATTATAATTACAATAATGGTGAAGTTTGAGTTGTAAAATTAAGTTCACTGAGTGTAAAACTTCCTCCTAACATGAATTAATATCACGATTGCCATCTTCCGGTATGACGTACCACTAAATAAACGTAACATATATAAGAAATGAAGAAAACCTGCTGTATTTTTACTCGCGTATTGAAAAAAAATGTAAGGGGGAAAAATTGAGTAGCTACACGGAGATTTGAACTTGCACTCTCAGGAACAATAAGCTATCTATCACTGAGCTGAGAGTGCCACAATAAGTATGGCATTGTAACGAGCTTTGTCATGCTTCACTTGAGAACCATAAATCAATAAACTGTGATTTGGTTGCAAATATTCAGTGTTGAAACACTGAAACATCTGTATGTTTGAAATCTCGTATATAATTATTTTCTCGGAATACTTTTGTAGTTATAGTTGTGTTCCCCATTATAATTAAAAGGTTGGCTGTCCCGAGCGTTCATGGAAGTACCTAATTTGAGCTTCGTCTCTCAGATGCCGGGCAGTTTTAAATTGACCTAGTGTACAATCTATTAAATGTATCTCTGGTTGTGCTAAAGTAAATCGTGTAAGAAGGAAACACACACTGTAAAGGAAACAGTAGCTATAACAAAGTTATATGAAGAGTAAGAAGGTAGACATATACTACGTGATCAAAAGTATCCGGACACCTGGCTGAAAATTACGTACAAATTCTGGCGCCCTCCATCGTAATGCTGGAAGTCAATATGGTGTTGGCCCACCCTTAGCCTTGATGACAGCGTTCACTCTCGCAGCCATACTTTCAATCAGGTGCTGGAAGGTTTCTTGGGGAATGGCAGCCTATTCTTCACGGAGTGCGGAACTGAGGAGAGGTATCGATGTAGGTTGGTGAGGCCTGGCACGAAGTTGGCGTTCCAAAACCTCCCAAAGTTGTTCTATAGGATTCAAGTCAGGACTCTGTGCAGGCCAGTCCATTACAGGGATGTTAATGTCGTGTAACCACTCCGTCACAGCCCGTGCAGTATGAACAAATGCTCGATCGTGTTGAAAGATGCAATCGCCATCCCGGAATTGCTCTTCAACAGTGGGAAGCATCAGGGAGCTTAAAATATCAATGCAGGTCTGCGCTGTGATCGTGCCACGCAAAACAACAAGGGGTGCAAGCCCGTTCCAGGAAAAACACGACCACACCATAACACCACCACCTCCGAATTTCACTGTTGGCACTACACACGCTGGCAGATGACGTCACCGGATATTCGCCTTACCCACACCCTGCCGTCGGATCGCCACATTGTGTACCGTGATTCGTCACTCCACACAACGTTTTGCCACTGTTCAATCGTGTAATGTTGACACTCCTTACACCAAGCGAGGCGTCGTTTGGCATTTTCATGCGTGATGTGTGTCTTATGAGCAGCCGCTCGATCATGGAATCCAAGGTTTCTCACCTCACGCCTAACTGACATAGTACTTGGAGTGGATCCTGATGCAGTTTGGAATTCCTGTGTGATGGTCTGGATAGATGTCTGCCTCAACAGACGACGTCAGCCTGTAGGCTTTTGTGCTGTACATGTCCCTTCACGTTTCTACTTCACTATCACATCAGAAACAGTGGACCTAGGGATGTTTAGGAGTGTGGAATTCTCGCGTACAGACTTCTGACCCAAATGACAGCCAATCACCTGACCACGTTCGATGTCCGTGAGTTCCATTCTGCTGTTTCACGATGTCTAATGACTACTGAGGTCGCGGATAATGAGTGCCAGACAGCACAATGCACCTAAGATGTAAAACGTATTTTTGTGGGGGTGTCCGGATACTTTTGATCCCATAGTGTATGAATAATAAGGATCTCCACCGTCGTCAGCCATAATTTTTTTACATATGGAAGAGATTACCATAAAATAGCAATCAGAATTTTTTTCTCATTGTATTGCAAACTACCGGCCTTAGCCGGTGTTTTACGAATGGGTTTATAATTTCAAGTGACTAATTTAATTCAACCCCCGTAGTGAAATCAATTATTATTATTATAATATTATTACTACTCTATTTTAGATCGCTTTAACTACATGGTCATATTGCGACGAATCTGTTAGTGGATAACTCTTAGATTGATGTGTGCCCGACAATTAGCCTTCTAGGTCTCATCCCTGTAACCACTCGCTTTGTCATATGTCCACAGAGACCTTAATGCATAGCAACTGGATCTTCTGCTTCGTGCCGTGCAGATGGCATCAGGGTGCCGTCCAGTTCACCTGCTGCGTTCATATATACAGGCGGACAGTTAGCCTTCTAGGTCTCATCTCTCTAACTATGCCATCTTGCTTCGTCACCTGTCCACAGAGACCTTAGTGCACAGCAACTGGATCTTCTGCTTCGTGCCGTGCAGATGACATTAGGGTGCGGTTCAGTCTACCTGTCTCTCTCGTATAGAAAGGCGGACAGTTAGTCTTCTAGGTCTTCGTCACCTTTATCTCTTAGAATTATAATGCTAGACACAGACCCTAGTTTTCACGAAAATGGAGATAAAGTGTTTGAGAATTCTAAACACGTAATCTCCTCCCACATCTTGCAAATTCTAGAACTGTTGTATAACCTTGGTAATGGCTCCGTGATAACGTGTGGGGCTCATACTAGGCAAGTCCCGGGTTCGTTTCCCATTGGACCGGAGCTCTAACCTTCCCTTTTTTTTTTGGTTGGTTAGCAAATGCTGGCGTGAATTATATGATACCGCGAATTTTCCTGTCCTCTATTTCTTGTTATTTCATTTCATTTCCTTGTCTTGTTTCAGGGTCGAAAGATCAGTAGGGATCCCATCCGTGTCCGAGGATACCGTCCCGGATCTGGTCGCCCTTTGTGCCCTTTGCTTTACCTCTTTCTATGGAGGTTTTCAGAAGTACAATAGACGATTTTTTGCTAAAGTGTAAGAACTCTTCTCTGCAATCGTAGCCTTTTAAGTACCTTTTAGCGATGCAAGAATTATTCAAATTGTGGAAAAATGCATAAATAACCACAGTAGACGCATTCCGTAATTATTTAATAACATACAGAACTAGCATTTTAGCATTAAGGCAAGCCCAATAATCATTATCCCCTGATATAAAATTTCAAATAAAAAGGGATTAAACTGGAGCATATGAAGGAATTACTCACCTCTAAGCCAGTTATTTAAAAAATTTTCGCTTGGGGTATAGTCTATAATCCACAGGAAGAAATCTGATGTAATACATTCACATGATTTCCTCTATCCTCTTTAGTAGATATAAAAACTGTTTACGCTTATTTTTCTATCTACTGTATTTTATTCCAAATAAACCTTTGCAGAAATAGCTACATTACACATTTCGTTATAGATACAAACAGAACAGCGATAGTCAAATGCTTAAGAACTGGACGCTATACGCTGGCCTTAAAAATGCAATCATGAGAAACAACTGAATGTTGACAAGACTTATAGAGAATAACCAAGTAATGAACAATTCGAAATTGTTTGAAATAAATTGTGTGTTCTAAAGAGAACTCGTTTAAGAGTTATAAAAGATTATGCAAAATTTCTTCCGAATGAAGAAGATTTCACAAGCTATTCCCAGAAAATTCAAGATATACATTTTATTTGCCGGGTAAATATCTTTAATATAAGTTATTTTAAGAGTCACTTTTTAGAAAATAAAAAATATCGAAAATGCTCCATGTAAAGGGTAGTTTGGGATAGGTGAGATTCTTGAAAATCTCCGAGTCGTATCTTTGGAAGGTGCTAAAGGTTTGGCATTTATCCAACTTTTCGTTTTTGATTTATGCTGCTCACAGACACACACATGGACCTTTTTGACCTTTTTCTAATTTTTTTTAGATTCAGAGAGTCTCAAAACAAGTATTTCCGGTGAAAGCTCAATTAGGAATTTTTGGGTTGAGTGCAATACCTTCTCTACCTACTATGTACGTGGTAGAGAAAGTAAAAATATAAGATTTTCAGTTGTTAATTATGTATATAAGTTAAGTAGTTACTGATGGTTCACTGGACACAATTAGTTCACTTTATAAGTTTGTTCCAACAACAAACTCAAGAGTTTGAGCATGACCATTAAAGATATTTGACTAGAGTTTGAATTGCGTCAAGAGGTTGACAAAATCAGTAGATAGCGAGGGTAACTACCGATTCTGATCCACAACCGAATGTGAGACCAACGGCAGTGCATGAGACAATCATTGACCCGTCATGAACTGATCAGAGACTAGTCTGAGAATATGTATTGGGATGAACGTGTATACTAACAATGAATTTGTTTCCATCACTTAGGAAATACACCAAAACTTACTTATATAAGGATTGTTAAATGGTTTAGGCACACAGAACTCAACCACATGCATCTGAAAGTTATATTAATGGTAGCTCATTGATTTAAATACTGTTTCATTACATACGTTTGCATTATATGTTAAAATGCCAATTAAAGAATTAAATACCACATATATTGTACTTTTATAAGCAGAATACTATAATAGTTTGTTTTGCTCTGTCTGTGCTTTGCTTTGCATTCCTCCAAGGCTTAGCTTTACATCGTGGCCAGCTATGAAATAAAATATAATCGGTTTTTTGTTTCTATGCCATTCTCTGTGAAGAAACAACTTAGAAGTAAAAGCCACCCTAATAAGCATTTTGTATTATCGCCGTTTGTATTCTAATATCCAGATCTTTTAAATACATTTATTAGGACTTATAGCCTATATCCGTCTGAAAAAACCGAGCAATCCGCTGAGTGGCCACCCTCAGCACATACAATCAAACGTTCTCTTTTTACAAAACTCCGGAACACTTTACTGTGGTCAATAATTGGGTTATATTTATAGCTTCAGATGGTAATTTTGATGTGCTTGTATTAAAACTAAGTTGTATGTCTTAACAGCTAGAAAATTTCATGGGGTTTCATTCAGTGATTTCCCTGTCAAAAATTATAACTAGCGATAAGGCAACAAAATGAACTTAATCATTTTAGTTACCAAAATTGCTATACAAATAATTCATATAAATTCTACAGATAATACGTATAAATCCAAGAATTCTAGTTAGAAAAGTCAAACAGACACTATTTTTATATTCTACAAATTTCTAAACGTCTTATTATTGCCCTAATCGATCGTCCTCGGAGAAAACTGTATGATAAGTTTCTATAGATATTCAAAATGTGGAGATAGAATAGGCCTTATTGTCAGAATAGTGTTAAGAGAGGATGAGGATTGAGTGAAGAAGCAGCCTTCGTTTTTCAACTGTGAAGAGACAGTAGTCACGATCAGTGTTCTCTGCTCATACGAGAACGGTACGAGCGGCACACCCTGTATTGTTCTGAAGATCAGCCTACTTCATTTATAACCTTACAGATGATAAATTATACAGCGTAGTGATATGCCGTATTTAGATAGCAAGTATAAAGTGTGCCAAAATATTAATGTTACTTTGCAGAGTAATAATTACAGTGCTCCTTTCCAGGAAGCAGTTCAAATTAAACTGAAAGTCATTAAAACAAAGCCTATCTTTCACAGGGAATCAGGAAAAGCCAGAGAAAGTTACGATAATCGCAAAAAGGTATGACCCCGCGGTCACCGCGGATTCTCATTTCCTAAATGATTTCCCTGCACCTGGCGAATGTAATCGATCAGTATCCGAATACGGACAACCAACGTAGGTTATTATTGATGAGCGGGCTTCTAATCAGGAAAAAACTAATCAATATTAATTATACGGGACAATGGAATGATTGAAGAGAAAAGGAGAAGGATAGAAATGGGGAGGAGGGTAGGGTGAGTGAAATGAGTTTGAGAGGGAATTGGCTGCAAGGTGGGGCAACGATAGCGTCACCAATCAAATCTGTCTTCAGTAATTTTGATAGGTAATCATTTTTATATGGGCTTGCGTTTGGTTGTGTTATTGGTCCGCGTTATTACCACCCTTGTACATATGAAAAATTGGATAGCTTCAGAATAAAGACAAATGAAATTCTTGGTTCTCTTCGTGGGATCAAGGATTCCACATTATGTAATTTCACATCCATAGGTGGGTCTCGAAGCATAATAAGCTGGATGTTGCATCAAAATGAAAAACTTTTCACCCAAACCGATTTACATAGGCAAGAGATGCATGAGATTTATTGATCACCGTTAATAATGTTTCTCGTTTCATTATACATTTATAATAAGGTTTTACTGAAGTCTCCGGAGGTAATCAACCAGGAGGTAATCCCATCTTGGAAAGATAGTTACGCCCCAATTATTATATACTGCACTATCAGAGTCCTTTGAATGCAAGGAGAATAATCTCAATTAATTATGCTGGGAGAATATATAAAAAACTGCGATGTGTGCGATGAATGTTGAGAAAAATAAATGACTTTCGTTTACAATGCTTCTATAAACTGTTCCTACAAAACCTAACTTTTGGAGATAAACGTATGTAGATACGGTTCCATTACTCATTTCGTTGTAGGTATAATAAGGATGTAGGAGGCTGAAGCCATAGTCAAATCTTTAAAAACAGGGCACTATATGCTGTCTTTGATTCATGATATCACAGGAGAAACAATCGAACAGCGACTTAACACTTCAAAAGCTATACATACAAACAATGACAACGAATTCTTCGGATGTGATTAAGCGAATTTTACTAAATTGTATGTTTAAACTACAATGTTCTAAGTTCTTGTCCAGCTCTTGTGGTTTACCAGTTATACAAAATTATAGAAAACTCGTTCATAATGAAGAGGATTTGACAGCGTATTTATAGAAAACTCAAAGTATACATATGATTTTTAATGCGGATATCCTGATCATATGGTATTTAAATCAAAATTGTTAAAACTATTATTAACAGAATAAAAGAGAACACATTGTTTCACGAGAAGTATAGTATGGAAGCAGAGATTTCTGTTTAAACATTTCGTGTCGTATCCTGGATAAATAGCATTTCGAATAATGTCAGATAAATACCAAGTTTAGTATTTATCCGACATTTCGATTTTGAGTTATGCTGTTTACACACACGAATTTTAGGATGGTGTACAATAATTTCTCTGGTAGAGAAAGCAGAAATCTCAGGCTGCGCCGAGGTACTGCTGACAAAAAACTTCTATTTAGTTTTCACCGAGATTTGAAAAAGATTGAATTTTGCGTTGGACTGGTTTATCTCCATACTTAAATGTCGAACACCCAGTTCCAAATCACAAGAGGAATCGTCTCTGAAAGGAAGCGCAGCCCCGCAATAGCACTCTCTTTTGTTTACTTTAGCAGTACAAGCAACACGTAAGATACGTTAGTGGTAATTATACACGCAACTTGAGCAAAGGGTGAAGCAAGGTCTGTTTTTCTGTACCCTCTGAACACGATGCTTCGCAACAATCAATGAAGCGCTCTTTGTGAAATGGACCAGGTAATTTCGATATTGATAATGTTAAACTCATCAAATAAAGGTATATATTTCCTGTAAAGCTATAAATACAGTACAGTATATGCAATTTTATACACATTTCAACCTGGGGACTTTTTGATATGCACCTTGTTTCATAAATTACGTTCATTTTCCTAAATCTTAAATTTCTATTTTAAAACCATTTTAATATTCTCATAATGGCTTTTTTAAAGCGTGTGAAGGTAAATTTGAAGTCTGTATCTGTAACGGTTACAGAGTTACAGAGTAGACGACGATTTTGTGTAAAACATTTAAATCTTGAAAAAAACATACTTTCAACATATACTTGACTTCTAATAAAATCACAATGTAGAAGTTTATCTCCGTTTATTTTTCGATTGTTACAACGTAGATACAATAGGGAAAATACTCAATTTAATCAGAAATTTTTGTACTATTTTAGGAAGTAAAAATTTTACTTTAAATATTTTTGTGTACCGGAATAATAGCACATGATAAAATATTTTAATCAATACAAGCATGGAAAAGAATACACGCCATAGAAATGCTCATTTTTATTCTCGAATGCTTCAGATTCTGGATTCATTTAAGGAATCTTTTCCAATAAGAGACAATCTAAGCGTTTTCCCTAAGTACTTTACTTTCTTTTCTCTTTGTATGTGATTTGGTGAACGTAATATAAGTTACTGCATATAATATATTTTAATCCAAGATGCAGTTACGTATTCGCTTAGGAGAATATTAAGGAAGGTATTGGAAGCTAGAGTTGTGGTCTAGCATCAGGTTGATTGCTACACGTGCCTAATGGTTCTTGTGTTCAATATCAAAGTGCTGCTAGGGTACGTGCCCCTAAAACTGATTATATTCGTATAATGTAGCAGATATATCATTCGCTTTGCGCGAGGGTGTATATACCCCTATAATCTAGGTCGCTTTATTATATATATTTCAATGCTGGAATTTTAATGCATATTTACATTTTAGGGATAGGGATAGGGAATAGAGACGGAGTAGGATTTCAGCCCTACGGCACCACCAACCTAACCTCCAGGCAAGAATAACGCAGGCGAAGTGGGGTCGTTAATGTTTTCAGATTGAGTATTTCTAGTAGCTCCTATGCTCTCCTAGGTTCGGACAGAACAATTGTCTCCACAAAGCAATCTAGGACATAGGTCGCATACCACCGTCCACCCTGGTCCTGGTCCTGAATCCTTGAAATGAGGGAAAACGAGCGACAGAAAGAACTTAAGTAGTACATATAAGTCACCCCAGAATTTCCTATAGACCTGGGAAAACCACTAAAACCCAAGGTCACGGTAGCCCGTCCAGCGGGAATCGAATCCAAACTTCTCGAATGGGAGCCTAAGACTCTTTCACCTGAGTCATCCCACTCGTTTCGTTTACATTGATCTATTACATGCCTTCGATACAGGAAAGTAAGATTCCTAAGCCCACAGTCACCTATTTTGCAGAGATAACTGACCTTAAAATATCCTCTTTTGGCGAAAGTACATTTTAGCTTTTAATATTCGAATTAGTACAAATCATACTTTATACACATAGTATAGTCCTCGTTGATAAACCGGAAGGAAGTCTCTAGTCAGAACCAATAAGCTCTACGAATACAAGCTCTACGACTGCATTTCGTTTGCGTTTTGGAACAGAATGGATTGAGTTACCATGTACAAATATGCCGAAAAGGGAGGGAAGAGAAGACGGTTCTTCTAGTTGTCGGCTATACCCTGTTTTGTCTAAACTTACTCCGCGTGTAAACACACTAAAGTTACCTCCACGCTATCTTTTATCTGTTTGGCTAAACCTATTAGTTCAAGAAGCGAACAACTAATAATATATGCAAAGGTAATGTAAATCAATCTCGTGCTGTGCTAAAGGCGTAAGTTTCTGTAAAAACAAATCTAAAGAAGTAGAAAGTTATACATGCATGACTTGAGGCGGGCATTGCAAATTCGTATATTAATTTTTTACGTTTCCTTAAACAATTTCTCAAGAGTAGATTTGTTTGACATTAGTTAACTCTAGCTCTTGATTTAACATCGCTAATACTTATTTATTGTTGGAAATTTATTTCCACAACAAAAACCATAATGAATCATACGCACTAAGTTTTAACAAAATCAGACGGAGGGGCCTCCAGTAACTGGAGCACAGCATAATCACATATTGGGTCCTTTGTGCATCCAGCATGACCTCTGGGAGAAAGGGACGAAGAAGAGATCCGAAGGGTTACCAGATACGGGCGACGATGTGGGCTAGCAAGGAAGGGGTCCCTAACGATTCCAATATGACACCAATCTTGACGCCGATAGCCCTGCCTTAGCCCCAGCAGTCCCGTAAATCGCCAAAGAGAAATCTTTCCATAGTGGAAATTTCATTGTCCTGACGCAACACAGCCACTGCCGTCTCCTAGTTCCTCAAACAGAAGCAAGAAAATGATGGGACATGAAGTGATGGAAAGGAAATTCGTGATAGAAGGGAAAGGCAGTAGTAACCACTCCACCATTCGCCTATCAGCCAGGGGAAACCACAAAATACCTATAATAAATTGAGTAGCCGGCCCAACGGAAATCGAACCCGGGACCTCCCAAATGCGAGCCTCACACTTTACCGCTCAGTCATTGTGTAGGAGCTATTCACGATGTGCTAAGAACTCACGCAGGCTTAACTCACCAGTATGAATAACTGCGCTCACTCTCGCCATATATCAAGTTTAAACACGAGGTAGTGGCATTTTATTTCATATATCCTAGTGTAAACATACAGATGCATCCATGTGGTTATTCATTAGATATTGTTGAATGTATGAGGACAAATTACCGTTATAAACACAGAACTTATTTATACTGAAATTATCAGTTATGTCTCCAGCAATCAATAAGAGACGATAGAAGCTCGTGCTGTGGTTGACTAGTGCAGTAACAAATAGGAAAAATTTTCAATAGGATTAAAATGCAGTTATTGTTGCCGACATGTATACTTAAACTGCAACAAAAACTGAACACTCTACGATCAAATGGTCAAAACCGGAATCTTCTAATCCATATAGTTTGAAAATGGTTGTTATAATTTCGAAATAAATAAGTTATAACTAACAGAAATTTAATATCTGCAGCTATGTTTTAACTACTGAAGAAACTTGCTAAGCTGAACAGTGTGACAAGGTATGTTTTAGAAAGTACCTAAATTATTTCAGCTCGCTTTATATAGGTACATATCTACATTTTGTTATGAGGGTGCCAGGGGAGCTCAGGCTGAGGGTCCATAGTTCGATTCCCTTCTCTGGGGTGGCGATTTTAAGCCAGCCCTATCGAAAATCCTTCATCTCTGACTGGCGCATGTGAAGTATACTCAAGATCCAGCGTAGTAAAAGCTGTAAGTCCTCTCGTTCTATCGCCGTTTCCTCTTATCACCCACACATCGGAGCTAAAGTATCCGCCTTCTGGATGCCTCCAGTTAATAAATGGATTTCACACATCACTTGGTGGAACGAGGTTTCCTCGGAGGTCATTGACCATATGAGGAGCATTGTAAATCAACCAACATGTTGTTATGAAGTTGGTTTAAACTCTTTGGAGTAAGTTTTGTTAAATATAATATATCGAAAAACTTTAAAGTAAATGAAAACTCTTTATCTTGTATTCCTAGAGCTCATATGTTTTCGATGTTCTCATCTGTAGATAGATCTCTTGTTGATGTATTTGAGAGAGAGAGAGAGAGAGAGAGAGAGGGGGGGGGGGAGAGAATACTTTACTTCATTAGGAGGGAAATGCTTACGAGTATTAAAATATTCACATTTAATGGTCTGGTATAAATACCCAAGACTCGAGACCCCACTTGCGATGGTAATAAATTTAGACACGCACCATCTGGACGTACTTGGATTGCGACCCACGACTGAGCCCGAACATCGGTGAACCTGTAAAAAACCATTAATTTGACCCTTGCGGCCACATGTGAATACTGAAGCGTCATGAGTAATTATTGGAACTGCATTCCGGCAGCAGTGTGTGCATGAAACTTGCAGTGCGGAACGCTACCGTATTGCCATCTGGTAGCGTGGTGTGTTATAACGTTGTAGGTGCTTTCGAAAATCGCTCTTGGCTGAGTGAACTTCGACGACAATGGGCAAGAAATATTAACGTTTTACTTCACACAAACCTGAGCAAACATATCTGATTTTTGAGTGTAATAAACATTAGGTGAATTAAAATCAGTCCTCCGATTTTTACTTTCTCTACTACGTATAGTAAGTAGGGGAAGTATTGCATTGCACCCAAAATTTGATATCGAGATTTCACCGGAAATACACGTTTTGAAGCCCCCTGAATCCAAAAAAACATTTTTAGAAAAAAGGTCCGTGGGTGTGTGTGTATGTGGATGTGTGCGTGTGTGTTTGTGAACAACATAACTTAAAAACGAAAAGTCGGATAAATACCAAACGTGGTATTTAGTCTCAGTGTCTTTCAAAGATGCGACACGAAGATTTTCAAGAAAATCCCCCCACCCCAGATTACCCTTTACATAGAAAATTTTTCGAAAATATTGATTTTCTCAAACATCGAACTAACAATTTTGATTGAGATATATGTTTAAGATACTTTCATAGCAAATGAATGTATATCTTGAATTTTCTGGGAATGTTTCCAAAAGTCGTCTTCATTCTAAATGAATTTCATAACTGGTCAACCGTAAGAGATAAGACAAAGTTTTACTATACAAAGAATGTAAATCTCGTTAAAACACACAATTTATGTCATACACATTATTTTTTTGTCGAGTTAACCATTTGCGAGACATTCCTTGTTATTTGTTTGAATTTCCAAATACGTATACTTTTGCTCAAATGGGAATGCGTTATTCGTTTTTTTTAAGTCCTGGAGATTCAAAGAGAATGGAATTCCCCACATAACAACCAGCTCTTAAAAGATTTGACTGTCGCTTAAAGCCTAGCATATTCCCCTTGCACCTATAAGAAAATTAGCAATACTATAGTTTCTGCAAATGTTTATATCGATTAACATGAAGTAGATGGAGAACAAGCGTTTGTAAAAATAGTTTGCACAAGAGTAGAGAAAGTCATGAGAGTATAGCACATCAAATTTTTTTATTGTTCCCGCCTTTAACTACAATGGTCATATCGGCGGCCTTTTAGCTTTAGAACATATTGGCAATTGGCAATGGCGTTAATTCGTAGCTCGTATACAATTGCCTCTGGGTTTTATACATTAGATCACACATACATTCACACTCTCAGTTATACTTCCACATTCTGGGAAGGATATAGGTTCAAAATTAAGTTATACAATTCTCCTTCACATATTCAAGGTATGAGTAATTTAAATATTTTCTTGGTTGTATACGGTATCTAAACTTACAAAGAAACACAATTAGCATACTGTATAGCTGAATAATTCAAACATAACACTTAAATGATTTATACACTTAATTTTTCTGTTGTAATTCAAAAAAATATGCAAAGCAAATCTGATGTGTTACATTCACCTGACTTTCTCTAGCCACTGCCGCTTATGTTTATGTAGCTTCCACAAACTATTACAAAAACTTATTTTTCTATCTGCTTCATTTTAATCGAAATAAACCTTTGCAGAAATGGTTTCATTACACATTTCGTTTTAGGTACATATAAGGAGGATACAGGGGGCAGAAAGGATACTCAAATCGCTATAAACTGGCTTCGAAATTCCATTTCTTAGCGAGGGACAGTTATATTAAACGCTGTAAGAAATGGCAATGTACTGAAAAATTCAAACCAATAACTGCAAATTGGTGATGTCACAAAAGAGGTGGCGGAAACCGCTCAACTGGGCTAGAGCCTACCCTTCTTAACGTCCACCTGAACCGAGGACTCACACTCTCCAGGACGTACGACAACGCCCGGGACAGACGCCTGACGGGGGTCAGAGGGCCTGCGGATCTGAGACCAGAGTGGGTGATCAGCCGCACGCCCGGGATGAGAGTCAGAAAGTGGATGATAGAAGTAGATGAGGGATGAAGGATAGGAAAGGCGATGATGGAGCACCGGTGGAATGAAACATGACGGGGGAAACTGGAGAACCCGGAGAAAACCCACCCAGACGCCGCTTTGTCCACCACAAATCCCACATGCGAGTCCCTGGGATTGACCCAGGGCTACCTTGGCGTGAGACGAGAGTCTAACTACCTAGCCACGGTGCGCCACAAAAGGGGGTATTTGAAGTAAATTGTGTTTTAAAGTAACCTGTATTTTTGAGATGCAAGTTTATGATACCAAATCCATTAAAATTAGGATTAACTCACAGACTATTTCTTTAATATTCCAAATATAAATTTTATTAGTAATGTGAATATTTTGAACATATGATGTTCCTCAAAATCTTTCAGCCAGTTTTGAGAAAGTCAAAAACAATATAACATTTTCCCATGTAAGGGTAGTTTTAATTGAAGGAATTTATCTTACGGTTACTTTTTGAGCTTGCTTTTCTCTCTCGCTCTCTCTAGCACACACAGAAACGCGCGCATTAACAGCTCTTTTCTAAAAGGATTAAGGATTTTTATATTCATAGAACCATAAAGCATGTATTTTCCGGTGAAAAACTCAGTAACAAATTTTTGGGAGGATTAGAATAATTGCTCTACTATAACTAATTGGTAGAAAAAGTCAAAATATGTAATTTTAATTACAGTTTCAAAAAGCATTTCAGGAAAATTTTTGTTTGTCAAACATATAAGTCGTATCTGTAATAAGCTAAAAACTGTAGTCAGCTAGCAGGATAAGTGGCTATTTATTCTCTTAGGGCATTTCAAATATTGAGAGATATCATACCTAAAATGACTTTAAATGTTTCAAGTAGTTTTAATTTAATTACAACTATTGCTTTATATCGATAAAATATGAAAATTCTACCAGGCTGGAAGGCCCGGAAGGAGAAAATTATTTACACCCGATGTTTCGGTCAACTCTTTGGTTGACCTCTTCAAGAAGGTAACACCCTGGGCTTAACAACAAATGCCCGGTCTGGCAAATGACAACCAAAGAGTTTGCCGAAAAGTTGATGGTAAATAATTTTACCTTAGACCACGGCCTTC
The DNA here is from genome assembly GCA_030765065.1 of Deroplatys truncata. Taxonomy (NCBI): domain Eukaryota; kingdom Metazoa; phylum Arthropoda; class Insecta; order Mantodea; family Mantidae; genus Deroplatys; species Deroplatys truncata. Next base: position 102,657,504 of record CM060980.1, read on the forward strand.
CAGCCCGGAAGATTTGAATATTTTATCGATTAATTCCAGTCGTGAAAGCCTTCGCACTTGCTCATTGTTTTATAGTTGATTACACCATTACGACTCATTTATACTTTACGAAGCTCTTTCACATTGTTCCTGTAATAATTCTGATCCTCTTAATGACTTTTTTTTTGATGAATCAATCAGATGAGAAGGTTTAATTCGCAATGGTAGCTCTGCGGTAGAGCATGGGTTGAAGATCCGTGGCTCAAGTTTCGATCGCGGTATTAATTGCGTTTTAACTACCCAATTACTAGACTAATGTTGCATTTCTCCAGTTTCTTCTTTTCTGCAGTTTCTACTCGCTCTCTCACCGTATTGACGGCAACCCCTGCATTTCTTCCGCTCTTTGCAGCTTAGATATAATGTTAGACTTTGCAAACCGGTCAAAATGTTTTTTTGTAATGCTAATAAAAGTAAAAGGTTTAACGATAACAAAAACTATGCCTCATGCTTATGCTTATTAAATGAAAGGAACTATACTGGTGCTCGTAGTTCCCGATGTATATATACGAATAATAGTAGTAGAAAATAGGTATAACTTCATAAATATTCATCATAAGTAAACTTTATAAATAAAACTTTTGCTAGCAAATAATGCTTTTAAAATTTTACTATTTAGAAGTAAAAAAACGAATAATAAGCAAATTTCTATATACCATTTTTCCCCGCGATAGAATCTTCCCCAACTTATTTTGGGGAAATCATTTAAGATGTTATATAGATAAGCGGAACCTAATGTATGTCATGTTCTAAGTTTCATTAAAAAAATAAATAAAAAAAACGAAATTTTCATTTGACCATTCTTGCACGAATGAGTAATATACAGATAGAAAAAGGTCAAAATATGCGAGTTTTGCCTTCAAGGAAACCCATTATACAAGTTGGTGTCAATTATTCCTCCAAAATCGAACATTTCTTTTAGTTTTAAAATGTATAGATGTATATAAATTTAATATTGATATACATAAATAATGTCATAATTGCCCAAATTGATTAAATTACATAGAGAAATGATTCCTTCCATAGAAATATAAACATCCAACATTAAGTACTGCAACGAAAGAAAAGAATGGAAAGGAAAATCTCTATGTAATATTTAAACGAGCATTTAATGTTTCACAGAACACTACATCATTTGGAAAGTCTATACAAGAACGAATATTTTCAAACGATTAAAGCCATAAAAAAGTAAACTTTTTTCTTTGAATGTTAACTTATGTTATCATAAAATACTCAAGTATTTTAATTTTCAGCCTTTTTTCCATTTATATTCCATTCGTTACCACCTTCTTTGTTTCTCTCCTTCTGCTCCCTTTTCGCATTTCAGTACTGCATCTAGTCTTTTATAATAATTGATCTTGAAGTAGGAACAATGCCCAAGTCGATTTTCATAGGTATCGATTGCTTGGTTGCGACAACAGGGTGTTCTCTGACCCCCACCCTGGAGACCCTGGGGGACTGGTAAGTGATGCTGAACCTCCCTGTTATTATTTCGCATGGACTTGCTACTATTAGATATAATTGCTAGGAAGAGCAACACGAGAAGAGGTACAGGGGAGGTGAGAAATTCCTTTTTCGATTGCAGTCGATATTCGAGCAGCATTGTGATTGATGAATGGTCATTCTGCTTCAGAGGTTCAAGCGCGTGGTTAAGAAAAAAAGCGGCGCAAAGCGTGTGCGGAAGAGTAGGCAATTGTTTCGCTTGAAAACAGCTCCAGGGCCAGAGATATCCCCAATGCAACTTAGAATAAACACTTAAGTGGCGAGTAAAGCCTCTAGAAAAACTGACATGCATGTTTCAGCAAGATTTCTGTATAAAAGTATTTTTAAAAACGGATAATGCATTACTGTTTAATAAAAGCATAATATATTATGTCTTTTAGTTTATAAATTCCTCGGTAGATAGTTAATAATAATGGATGTGGAAGAAGGCCAGATCCACCACAGAGTAGAATGCACGCTGTAAATTTGGTGCCGCTGCGAACTGGTTGCTGCTCTATGGAAATGTTATTAACCTTACTAGCAGTGTTTACTTCCTGTGGCAGTACTTCCGTATAGTGTTGTGGAATATTTATTGAAAGTGAATAAAATCGGAACATACTTGTTTGAATTTAAAGGCACTATACAGTAAAATAAATCTTTAATTTAAATGTTTACTTATTGTGCAATTGATGTAAAATCCGAATAGGTATAGTGCGTTATATATTTGAGATACAAAGTGTTCAGATGCTTGTGGAAGCGTTAGGTGAACACGTAGAATAAATATTTTTTTAGACATCAAGGCGTATAAGCAGAGCTTCTAACACAGTGCACACGAGCTAAAAGCTTTAGATTATCGGACTAGTGTGACAATTGTATTGTGACCAGCTTTGGTTTCAAGTCCAATCATTGGCTATTAACCTTTGTATTTGCGCATGTTTAATAACTCGACTTAGTTTGTCTAGGTTTTATATTTCATTACGTCGTTTCATATGATTAATTTCTCATGGCGCTCGCATTATCTGTTCACAATACAAATCATCATACGCAATTAATTGCAATTTGTTGTAGAGTTAACCTATATGTTATCTGTTGGCGGCAACGTTTGTAGCGATGTTAAAGCCCGAGGAAGAGGGCATGAGTTAACCATAGCCGTCAGATGCATGTGTGTGTGGTAAGTTATTTAGACGCTGTTGCGAAATCTTAACTTCAGCATAAATTACGATTTGCACGAAACACGAATGCTAAATTGTGGAGAAATCAGGCGCTTAAGGAAGAAAGCTAAATTAACAAAAATTGCACATTAGTTGGTGCCCTATAACATATTTCAATATGAGCTGCTTTAAACCTTCATCAGAGTTTGTAGGCTAAAGTGGCATTATAATTTTTCATTTATCTTCGTGTATAAAATCACCTTCTAAGAGATGATTCTATGCACAACTGTTCAATGCACTTCGATGTATTCCATGAATCGTTTATAGTCATCAGAATACGTATTTCTAATTAAAGCTTAATAACAGCTTTACAGTAAAACGTTTTTAAAGTTTTATAGTTGCTTGCATAATTATATAACTATTATTATTATTACTATTATGATTATTTATTTATATGCCGGATTTATAGTCATCTGTGAATTGTTTGCGCCTCTCTGGAAATTTATTACGTAAAAAGGTAAAGGTAAGAGTACGAACGAACAGAGGGGCCTCCGAAACCGAGGCAGAGCACCGCACGCAGGCCAGTCAGATATAGTGCTTCTACCAGTGACCCTGAGAGGGAGGGATGAAGAGAGAGACCCGAAGGGCGCCCAGATCCGGATGATGACGGACGCAAGCACAGACGGGGCCCTTAATGTTTACAGACTGAACGCATCCGACGCCGTCCGGTCCTGCCCACAAGCCACCGAACCTCCGGTAATCCCACCGGGGGGGGGATCCCACTCGGAGGAGAGACCTATCTGAGCAGTCCCCGCAGCGACGACACGGAAGAAACCCCTACAAAGAGCACAGCCACCAGCCGCAACCCGCCGAACACCCACGCTTGGTCCTGCAACCCTGAAACAAATCACAAAGAACAGGAAAATGACAGGGAGGAGAAACGAGGTAGAAGATGAACCACCCAATTATTCGACTGTCGATCCGGGAAAACCACGAAAAACTACGGGCCATAGTAGACGGTCGCCCGAGATCGAACCCAGAGCTCCTGAATGCGGACCACAGACGTTGCCGCCTGAGCCATCCCTCTCGGTAATTGCTTATGTACTCCCATAGGAAGGCATTTTAAGAAGTGCAGTCCAAGAATTAGCACATATTCAAGCGGTACCTAAGGAAAACCTATATTAAAATTAATTTAAATGACACCCACATATCATGTATTTCGAATATAAATATAAACATATTTATTAATACTACTTGTCGCAACCAAAGTTTGAGAAAACATTTGCTTTGTTTTACTGTAAAATGTAAACCTTTATGCCTTTAGGCGCATTTGAAGAAACTGATTTAAAACAAGTTCTCTTAGTATATGGCCCAAAACTGCATCTCCAATAACTTTATTGCAGTTACTCTTACTCCATGTTGCAGATTACGAGTACATTGATTTTAGTTAAGCGAGTCTTCCTATCCTTGAGACTCTTTATATTAATTTCATGTTATTCCTTCACCGTGTTAATAGATTCCAGCAAAGGAAGTTACTGAGCTCTCGCCCAGCACATTCCCTCTTCTTCTAAGTGTTACCAAGCAGCTGGCATGGTTTTGACAAATGGGGACAAATTGCCTATGTAAGTTTTCAACATGCCTTCCGCCCACTCAGATGCCAGGTAGCTACCGTCACCTGTACGCTCATATATGTCAACATTAATTCATTTCTGTCATGGTCCAAGTGCTTCTGACAGGCTAAAAGACGCCTGAGAGCTTAGAAATATATCATCCGACTGTATTTATCCGTAATATTGAGTTTAATTGCCGATTTCCTGAAGTATACATACATATACACGTGTGCTATCCGGTCTTACGAGACTTTGACAAATAACGGTAGGGCCAGTGTTATAATCCACGCATTTGGATGTATAAATGACCTATATTACCGTAGTCTACTAGCAAGATGTTTGTTGGCAGTAATAATGTAATAATAATGCTATTAAAATAATATATTATCATATAAACACACGGAATATATTATAATTCATATATAAATTATTTTGGTCTCTACTATTGTCGTTAATGAAAATAATGGCTAGGAACGGTTTCAGAGAGGGCCGTAAATTATTAAAAAACCAGGCTGATAAACTAATAGTCTATTTTATAAGCTCATGAGAAAGAAAACAATTGCTTAAAACTTCAAATTGTTGCTAAATTACTGAAGATTCTAACGAACAACAGAAATGATTAATACCGAGAAAAATTTGTTTGACATAAATTGTATTTCAGTAAGATCTAGTAGGTAAAGAATATTTCTAAATTCAAAATTTCACCGGAAATAAACGTTTTGAGGCACCTCGAATCCAAAAAAGTATTTTTTGAAAAGGTTCCGTGTGTATGTGTATCTGTGAACAGATCCATCATTAGAACATCAAAATTTTGAAAGTGTTAAATAATTGGGAAGTGCGACAATTGAAAATGACTAAACTACTGACTTGATTTAGCATTTAACCGCCGGGGCTAGTTGTGCCAACTCACTCATCTAATAATGGTGAATTTTACATGGCAAATAAAGTGTGCATCTTCAATTATTTGGGAAGAACCCATGAAGTCCAATTTATTCTCAAGCAATTTTTATAATTTTGTATAACTGGTAAATGTTAAGGGATAGAAGAAAAAAAGTACAGCAAAAAGATGGTTCTCTTTAAATACGAGGGTTGGAACTTAAATAGTGGCAACACTGCTGTAGAGACGCTGCAACGGAACCTAATATTTTCGCTGATAGCACTCGTTAGTTACATACCTACCTTACCTCAGAGCAAATGGACTCTCCCTTCCCACTTCACCAGAGTGGACACAGTCGAGAGAAGCAGTCACTTGTGAGCTAGCGGTCTAACGTAGTGTTGTCACGATGTTTTCGAAACAGGAACAACGGAGTTGGATCAAGATTGAATGTGCCAGAGGTCGTACAGCACTACAGTGTCATCACCGTCTTGAAGTGGCTTGTGGGGCATCTGCATTGCCTTACAGAATAGTGGCACAAAAGCCTTCAACGACGGTCGGCAAACTGTGGCAGACATGTATCGGGCAGGTCGTCCTAGCGTCAGTGAAGAAGTAGTCCATGCTCTTGCCAGTTGCTGGACAGTGATCGACGCCAGACGATTCGTGAGCTCGCCCAAGAAACCGGTTTAGCGCATACGGCTGTGCTTCACATTCTGAAGGAACGCTTGGGCATGCGAAAAATTGCATCACGATGGGTTCCGCATAATTTGACGGAAATACAGGAATGATTGCGTAACGACGCTGCTAGGACACACTTGGAGCGCTTTGAGCGCAAAGGAGAGGCTTTCTTACGCCATATCGTAACGCTGGATGAGACATGGGCCAAATCGTATAAGCCAAAACTGAAATACCAATCGAACGGGTGGCGTCATTATGGGTCACCACGAAAATCGAAAGTTCGTCAGAGCCCCAGCAATGTGAAAATTATGGTGATTCTCGTGTACGACTGTGATGGTGTTATACTAACGCATTATATTCCTCCACGGCAGACCATCAATGGACAGTATTACCGTTCGCTTTTGGAGCACCACCTGCGACCAGCTGTGAGAAATAAGCGGCAAAAGTTTCTACAGAATCCACCCATGATTTTGCATGACAATGCTCGGGCGCATACAGCGCAAGCTGTAGCTGATTTGTTCGGTCGATGGACCAGGGAAGTGCTGTGCCATCCACCATACTCCCCGGACTTAAGTCCTTGTGACTTTGATTTGATTCCGAAGATGAAGTAACCACTTCGTGGCATTCGCTTCAGAACTGTTTCAGAGATTCGTCAGGCAGTAGACCTCTCCATTCGCACTATCAACAGAACAGGCTTCCACATCGCTTGCAACGGGTTATACACAACGCTGGTGACTACATTGAAGGGTAGTAAAGATTGCTAACATGTAACTCTTTTGTATCGGCTATAAATAAATAGTTGCCACCGTTTAAGTTCCAACCCTCGTACACGTGCATAAGTCATTTCCGATATCCGTTAATATTTTTGCTCAATACTTTATGGTTCTTTTAAAGTTTATGTTGCTCTTCACTTGTTTCACATGATGTCATGGAAAGAGTTGGAATTTTAATGCCACAGCGAGCTACTTTTAAAAATCTGACCATCGATTCGTTTCCTCTATCCCTCTTCTACCTACAACAGAAACAATATCTGCAAATGTTTAGGCTCGATCAGGATGAAGCAGATAGAAAAAATAATATTTCGTAAAGGTAGTTTATATGTAGACGCTATATAAAAATAAATGATAGGGTAGAGAAAATCATGCGAATGTAACACATCAGATTTTACGTGTAATGTACTAGTTTTAGAAAATACAAGAAGAATGTGTCACAGGTTGTTGCAGAAAAGTCAAGATGTACGTGTTATTCAAAATGCAATATGTCAAATTTTCTATATTTCAATACAAAATAGCAATTTTTGAGGATTTATGAACTGCTGTGGTAGAATTCTGTGAGAATCTTTAAATTGCATTCTTAAAATATTCTTGGCTATCAGAATATTTCAAATGTCATTTTACACCACTTTACTTACAATGTTTTTGCAGAAGAATCGGAGGAATTTACTGACTGGAATTAAGATAAACCCTGTGTGATATTTTTATCATTATCATCATCACACTAATAATCACCATCAATTAAGCCTCCAGGACTTGTTACAGCCACAGGAAACTTTATTGTTCACTCAGTCGCTTTCCTTTTCGGCCAAAAATCTCCTATCTGTAGGCCTGGAGTATAATATATGTAGTGGTATACGGACATTGTCAATCTCTTCAACATGAGCAGGTATTTCAGGATTACTTTATTTTATCGTATAAATTAAATTTCTTCAAATCTTTAATATATCTTCAGTCCATTTTTATATAAAAGCGTGTAACCGGTTGCACTCCTCAATTTCATATCCACGGATTCAAATCTTCATTCTTGATCCTTTATGATGGTACAAAATCCTGAACTGTTTAGGAAAGCTATTACTTTATAAAACTTAAATAGTGTTTGAATACGCTTGTCTCAGTTATTTTCTCTTAATTTCTTCCTGCAGGTAATCAAATCTGTTGATTAATTTGTTATACTATTATTATTTCTCTCTATGATACACAGTAGCCGAGATAACTAAAACTGTTTAATTTCTCCTAAATGGCAATATCTTTTGTTGTTAGAGAATGTACTTCCTTAAAAGGTGTATTTTACAACGCAATCTCCATACTCAATTCAGTAAGTACATACTGCATTGTTTAGCTAAAAAAACAAGGCATCCGAGTCTGCTAAAACCATTTGATCATCACCAAAGAGCATGTATAGAGTGGAGTCCCGTTTATATTAGAATACTTTAAAAGTCCTTTGCTAGTTATGAAGAATGTCTACAATGCACAGGTTAAAACTGACGGTGACAGCGGGCATATTTGTTGACATTTTGGCTGTTTTGGTGCATCCTACAGTTAGCGGCACAACAGCTAAGAGATACAAATAAGGCTTTCAGGAATGCGCTTTTCTATAATCACATACCACAGTTTATTCCTGTTTACTCTGTCAAATACTTTAATCAATAAAGGCCATAAGTAACTTTTCTTTTTCTTCTTCCTTAATGTAGTAGATATTTCTGTCTGTCGCAATCTACATGTCTTACTCATGTCATTGTTTTATAGATCCTCCGATAGTTCTCTTCCCTTTTGGTTTGTTGGTTATAAAGAAATGTGGAAGTCTTTGGAATTCTATTATCTGTACTGAGTCATCCACCTTTTTTGTAGTGTTTTGCGTTATCATTCAGGTTACAAACACATATTCCTAATCTTCTATTAAGTATCCAATTCTTATATGATCAGCTTTTCTCCTGCAGTTTGCTAAGGAAATTTCATTTAATTCACTTGTTTTCTTGTTTTACTTCTTGGCTATTACTCAAATATTACTATTATACGAGTATAATAATTTTGGCACTCATAGTACAGTATTAAATTTTCAAATATAGTAGCGCTCAAAAGTATTGTGTAGAAGCGGTTTAAGTGGGCAGGGTGTTTATCTGCAGACTGAGTTAAAAGAAACTGGCACCCCTACTCGCGGCGCCTTTGAGGACAGAGATGGGAGACGCAGCAGCAGGGCGGAAGGCCTTGGCCCGGCAACAGTCATTGTGCCACGGAATTTAGTTTAGTTTTAGAGGTTCAAACAGAAGACTGGTTTACCTCACCGTAGTTACGCCTAGTGAGTGTTGAGTGTGGGAAAACACATCATTTATCAAGTAACTTCACTTCTCTAGTGTTTCATATGTATTTTATTCATTTTTAAAGAAGGAAATACACCAAAATGCACAAAGAAATTATAATTTAAGTGATTCTAATGTTTCTAATTGTTTATACAATGCCATAAATGAAGGAAATCTCACGAATTTAAGACAAGCGGTCTTAAATGCTATCGGTAAAAGCCGTACTAAATTCTCTGTTGCAGAGGAGCTTGGTGTCTCCCAATAGATTGTGAGTGTTTAGTGTCGACTTCAGAAAAGACGAGGGACGTAGGAAATAATTCCCGAAGTTGTTGGTCCAGGAAAACAACCGTAAATCTGTGGCTGAACTTAAAAAGTCAGCTCAAAAAATACGCGATGAACTTGAGGAAAAGTATGGGCTACACCTTTCGATAGTTAAACATATATTAGCATCTGTTAATCTCAATGGTAGGCGACCCTCTCGGAAAACCTTTTATTATCAAGAAGAATACGAAGGCCAGTCTGAAGTTCACTAGGAAGTATGCAACATGCATGACTGTTCCTAAATTCTCTGTAGTGCTGATACCAACAAATAGGCTCTTGTCTGATGGGATAAGTATGTTTGACAGCCGATCAATAAGAGAAATTACTATAAATCCCATAAGCATGAAGGAGGTAGCAACTTCGTGTGGGATTGTTTTTCATTAAAGATGGTTCTCTGGTCGAAATTGGTGAAACAATGGACAGGATGATGTATGGAAATATCCTGGTAAACAATATGATGCCCTATGAAAGACGAAATATGCCATGTGATTAGAAGTTTCAATACAACAGTCATCTTACGCATACCTCTGGCTACGTCAAGGAAGTTTTGCAGAAGCATAGGATTAATGTTTTAGAGTAGCCAAGACAAAGTCCGGATCTTAGCCCAATTGAATACCTTTGGGAACTCCTGGATAGATGTTCGCCAGAAAAACTACACTAACAGGAAATAGTTTCACACAGCACTCCATGATGCTGGAGAAATACTCCACAGGTGCACTTGGCTAAACTTGTTAATTCAACACAGTCAAGAAGTGCTGCAGTCAGATTCTTTATACCTTTTCTCTTAATTATTTCTTTATAATATCATTCAGGTACTTCAATATTCCCATTTCCTTTGTTTTATTAGGGATATTTTAAAACAACATTATAATCTACTACAAAAGTTTAAATCCGTCTTCATGTTCTATTTTCTATTAAAATCCCTGATCTTGTTTATTTCTTTTCAACAGTGTCACAAAAATTGGGATATTTTGACAAATGAGGCTATTATCCAAGATGCATATTTGTGCTGAATTTGTTGCAATATATACGGCAGAACACGTTCTTCCAAAAATTGAAATATTTAGAACTAACTTGCAAATTCCATATTTTCATAAGTAAACAGCTTCAGTATCTATAATCTGTTCATACCTGACCGTTCCGTTTTTCTGTACTACATACATCTCTAACGTGAAGGGAGGTCACTAATCTGTATTTTGAAGCTAGGAGCAGTTTTCCAAAGTCATATGTCCAATGGATGCAAAGTTATAAGCTCCACAAGTAACAATGGGACGATATTGTTGTGTCCATTGTAAAATACTCCGTGGCTATCATCCGAAACCATAGCATTTAAAATGAAAGGAAAGAAAAATAGTTTTCTTGCAATTTTATTTCTCTATTAACACAGAAAGGTAATCCCCTTCTTGTTCCAATCATTTGCTTTCATTCCTTATTACTGTAACTCTTCAATGTTTTACATTTTTCGACAGAAAAAATGGTGAGTTATTCTGTGTCAAAAATCAAACCTTTATTTTAAGCTCAGATAATATTAATTAATAAAACTAGAAGATTTCAACTTTTCTCAAAACTATCACTCACCGCGTTTGGCTACTCCATTCATTTATTCATTCATTCATTCATTCATTCATTCATTCAATAGAGATATTAGGAGCAAATTCTGATAATAGAGTAAACTAAGACATAATAAAAGAAGTAAATAAACACTTATTTAGCAGTTGTAAATTAATTAGAAGACTTCAAAGATTACATCGTACTTCAGCACATGTAGACGTCACAGATGGCATGGCTCTTCGTACCATTCAAAGCAACAGAGACTGAGAATAGAAAAATCTTAGTTTAAATAAATAGTCCAACAGCATGGTAAACTTGAACCCAGTAAACAACTAGCCTTTCATCTGCTAGTAAATGTATACCTTTCGAAGGCATAACGAGGAATACAGATATATTCTGCATCTTTAGCTAGCTAACCTCTTCTGGGATGCAGACCATGCAAAAACATTGCCACAAAGCTTTTCCTCACCATGACGGTAGCAACTGTCTTTGTTATTCTTTACAAACCTAAAATAAAACGTTCAAATAAATATATAATAAAACGTTCCTAGACCTAACCTGTGATAAAATTGTGCGCAGAAAATCCAATCGCTTCACACATCCAGTGCTTCGTTATAATCATTGTAAATGTTGACATCAAGGCATATGACCCCTTCTCAATTTCATCTTAGATTTATCTCTTAGACTAGTCTTACCTCTAAAAAGTATAAAACCCAGAAAGAAAACTTATTGACTCAGTATACCCAACATAGATGTATTGTGATATAACGTTTCTAGTCTCCAAGGTGATTAATGTCATTATTAAATAACGAAAGATCATAGAAAAATATTACTTTTTTACTTTCTCTACTACGTATAGTAAGTAGGGGAAGTATTGTATTCCACCCAAAAATTCGATACCGAGATTTCACCGGAAATACATGTTTTGAGATCGCCTGAATCCAAAAAAAAGCATTTTTGGAAACATGTCCGTGTGTGTGTCTGTGTCTCTGTCTGTGTGTCTGTCTGTGAACAGCATAACTCAGAAACGAACAGTCGGATAAACACCAAACTTGGTATTTAGGTTCAATATCTTCCAGAGATGCGACACGAAGGTTTTCAAGAAAATCGCCATACCCCAGAGTACCATTTACATGGAAGATTTTTCCAAAATTTTAATTTTCTCAAAAATGCTCTAACGATTTTGATTAAAATATCATATGTGTAAGATATTTTCATGACAAATAAAATGTATATCTTGAATTTTCTGGGAATGTCTCCAAAAGTATTCTTCATTGTGAACGACTTTTGCATAACTGGTAAACCATAAGAGATAGACAAACTTTTACTACACAAAAAATGTAGAACGCATTAAAATACACAATTTATGTCATAAACATGTTTTTATTGAGTGAACCATTTTCAAGATATTGCTTGTTATTCCCTTAAATTTTTCAATACTTATTTTATCAAATGAGAATTCGTTATTCGTTTTTTTGTCTTGGATATGCAAAGAGTATTAATCTGTGGCAAAGGGAATGGTGCTGCACCTAGCAACCAGCTATTAAGAGATATGTATGTGCTTAATGGCTACTGTATTTCTATAATGCCCTTGTAAATATATATTCCCCTTACATCTACAAGAAAATTAGCAATAAGATAGAGTCTGCAAATGTTTATCTCGATTAACATGAAGTAGATGGAGAATAAGCGTTTGTAAAAATAGTTTGTACAAGAGTAGAGAAAGTCATGTGAGTGTAACACATCAGATTTTTTCTCTATCACATACCCAGTAGGTTTGGCCCTCCGAACCAAAAAAGCATTTTTAAGAAATGGTGTGTGCGTCTGTGAACTAATAACTCAAAAAGAAAAAATTATAAACACCAAACTTGGTATTTAAGTTTAGTACCTTTCAAAAATGCAACACGAAGATTTTTAAGGATATCCATTCACTCCAAACTACCCATTATATGGAATATTATGTGTAATTTTTTATTTTCTAAAAACAGTTTTAATGATTTTGATTAAATACTGTATAAAAGATATTCACATGATAAATAAAATGTATTTCTTTAATTTTATGGTAATAGCCTTTGAAGTCCTCTTCATTCGGAAGGACTTTTCTATAATCTATAGACAAAGACCTACTACACAATAAATATAGATGTCCTTAAAACAGACAATTTATTTCCAATAATTGAATTTTTTGTGGCATGCCATTTCTTTATTAATGGTTCAAATTGTTCACAACACTTAGCCATTCTTTTAAAATCCTGTCGATTTTTAACTGTTTCTAGCGATGTCATGGAAAGAGCGTGGAATTTTAAGGCTAGTGTATAGCGTCCAGTTCCAAAGCTTTTGGCAATCACTGTTCCCTTTGTATCTACAACGATATGTGTAATGCAGCCATTTCCGGAAAAGTTTATCTCGATTGAGATGAAGTGGATAGGAATGTTATGTGACTGTAACATATAGTAGGTAAAGAAGGTATTGCATTCCTCCCAAAACTTACCGGGAATATCGAGTTTTCACCGGAAATAAATGTTTTGAAACTTCCTAAATTTTTTAAAAGCATGTCCATGAGTGTGTGTGTGTGTGTGTGTGTGTGTGTGTGTGTGTCTGTGAACAGAATAACTAAAAAATGAAAAGTTGTATAAATACCAAACTTGGTATTTAAGTTCAGTAATTTTAAAGGATGTGACAAAAATTTTCAAGAAAATTATCCACCCCAAACTACTTTTTACATGAAACATTTTAGAAACCTTTTATTTTCTAAAAAATGGCTTTAACGATTTTGATTAAAACACAACCTATTCAAGATATTTACATGACAACTAAAATGTATATCTTGAATTTTCGGAATACCTATGAAGTCTCTTTATTCGGAAAAAATGTTGTATAATCTTGTATAACTGGTAAATGTTAAGTGATAGAAAAAAACGTACAGCATAAATGTAGATCTCTTTAAAACATGCAATTTACTTCAAATAAGTTTTTTGTGGCATAAGCCATTTCTTAGATAACCATTATTAAAGATTCAAATTGTTCATTTCTTGGCAATTCGCTTGAAGGCCTGTCAACATTCAGTTGTTTCTTGCGATGCATGAAGAGAGTATGGATTTTTAAAGGCAGTGTATAGCGTTCAGTTTTAAAACATTTTATTATTGCTGTTCCCTTTGTATCCATACCGAAATGTGTAATGTAACTATTTATACAAGGGTTTATTGGATTAAAATGTAGTAAATAGAAAAATAAGCTATAGTAAGAGGTAGTTTGTACACCCATTAATAAACGTTAGTGGTTAGAGAAAGTCATGTGAATGTATCACATCAGGTATTCTTTTTTGTATCATTAAACATGTACACTCAACGCTTGACCTGCTATTTTCTGAAGTACTATCATGTGCGTCTATGAGAAATAAGCAGTCAAGCGGATACCAAGTGGCTAAAATTGCCAAAAAATGACCAATTCAAATTCCTCGTAAATTTATATACATTTTATGATTGTAAGCCGTGTTCTTATTTTGCATATACATGTTTTTAAAACGGTAGTGCATTTGAATTGTGTGCTATGGATATTGCACCTTCAGAAAAAAAACATCATAAATCTATACACTTTGGAAAAGAGTGATAAATTTTAGTCCATCTGTTTAGTGGAACTATTACTCTACAGAATGGTACTGCTGTTAAGTAAACCAACTTCTGACTGTTCAAGGCATGTGATTTCTTTCCTTGCAAACATATACGAGTTTGTTTTCTCTATTTGAAAAGCTTTATTTATACATATTGTGACTTTGTTCAGATCTCACTGCCACTGTTTTGTTTTGGCTCAACTTTCACTAGGATAACTTCACGTCACATCAGCCGTCACCAACTCGCTCGGAGAACCGCACTTGATGTTGCAGCAGAAACGCGCTCACCAACTCGCTTACTCACTCAGTGGCCCACTCAACTGACTCCTCTTCTGAGAACGCTAACTTGTATGGCTAATACAATATAGCCAATATTATAGAAATATCTGGACACACGTTCTGGAGACAGGGGAAAGAAACTTCCAGATTCTGGTTATATACCAACAGCAGTAATAAGATTATATGATTTATCCTATCACGATAACCCTTTTGAATAAGACATTTTACTTTTTTAGTTTAATGAAGTTTGAAATTCATTGGATTAATTTAAAATACACGTACATAATAAATTAGTTAGATTATGTCAAAATAGGCAATTTTTGAGCTAAAGTATAATAAGGACATAATTTAATTTCTTACTGTTTCTGGTGTTTACGCCGGGCGCGAGCGGGACTTATCTTTGTTTATCTCCGCCGACCTCCCGATAACCTTGAGCCGTGGTCGTTGCGTCACAAATATCACTTTCTGGTACACATGACCCATTTTCTCAGAAACTATTGAAGATAACCATGTTAAATTTTGGGATGATAACAACAGCCTCTAAGTGCTGCTATAGACCCAACTTTTTATTAATAACATTTTTGGTTAGTTAAAAAAATAATTGCTGATAAGCTTTAGTCAAAAGATGATATAATTAAGAAAATAATGCCATCTTCCTTAATATTCAAACTGCTTGTATAAAAGTAGAGCGTGGAACATAGAAGGCATTCATTTAAATCCTGTAATAATTTTAGACTGATAATTTAAATAGTTTCTGAGATAATAGGTCATGAGTTTACCAGATTTAACATTGGTGAGATAGGACTTTTAACTCCCTTAATGGACGACAAATCTCAGAGTGATTTGAGAAAGGAGTGGCATAGAATTGAGCTCATATACTCAAATGCGTACCAAAATAATGGCAACACTTTTGCTCTTATCTCATCTGTCTCGCCCTCCCCCCTTCTCACTCCGCTCGTTTTCCTTTCCACGTGCGCGTGTTTTCTTTCCTCTCTGTGCTCTGCATGCAAGTAAACGCAATTTCTGTACAAAAGGTTAAAGGTTTCTGCGTCCCACACTTTTTATTTCAAATTTATAAGATTATGTGTTACAAAGACATGAGTTAAGTATAGGTTGTTCCCTGTAGAATGGAAATTATACGCCAAGACGTATGAAGTATGTAGCTTATGTTGTTATGGAAACAATATGTAAAAATAGGCCTTATGTATACTAAAGCGACTTCAAAAAACTTTCGTAGCTGTTTTTTATGTCCAAACAGTATTACTCGTTGGTGAAATGATTAGCTAAAATATTTGTTAATTTTGCATTTCTTTCAGTTACTTTGCAAGTTGGGAGTTTAAAAATAAAGGCTTATCTCTCACAATGTAATTGCATAGAATGTAAAAAATTCCTATATAAATTTTTCTCTCTTTTTTCAGTTTACTTACAGCAAGTAGGGAAAGTATTACATTTCACCCAAAAATTTCATATGGAGATTTCTCCAGAAATGCACATTTAGAGGTTCCTGTATCAAAAAGCACAATCGCGCACACGTGTATGTGTGTGCGTAAAACTCAAAAACAAAAATTCGGATAAATACCAAACTTGGTATTTAAGTACCAACTTCCAAGAATACTACTCGGAGTTTTTCAAGAAAATCCACCTATACCAAATTACCCTTTACGTGGAAAAAATGTTCTTTGTTTTTTTTCTCATAAATGACAAGCCGTTTTAATTAAAAAGTCAAATATTTAAGATATAATCATGGCAAATAAAATGTATATATAGATTTGCTAGTAATAGCCTTTAAAGTGTCTTCATTCTGATTGAGTTTTGTGTCTTGTTAAACCTAAGACATAGACAAAACCTTATTACCCCAAAAATGTAAATCTCCTTAAAGCACACAATTTACTTCAAATAAAATGTTTTGTGGTGCAGTCATTTACAATATATTCCTTGTTATTGGTTTGAATTTTCAAATACTTAGAGATACTCAAATGGTAAACTGCTAGCCTTTTTTGTTTTTGTTTTTCTTTCCTTTCTTTCTTTCTTTCTTTCTTTCTTTCTTTCTTTCTTTCTTTCTTTCTATTTTATCGTGGTCATGCAAGGAATTCCACCAACGATTTAAAAGCTACCACATGGCAATCCACTTTTTAAAACTCTTATAATTTTAGCCTGCTGTATACTTCTTAAACCTATAACGAAATATATAAATGTGTAATTAAAGTTTATCTCAACAAGAAGTAGGTAGAAGAATAAGAGTTTGTAAGACTATCTTGTAAGAGAATGAGCAGAGAAAGTCATGTGAATGAAGCAGAAGATGTTTTCAAATTATTTTCAATTATAACTTCAAAGCTCACCTCCATGGTGTTTGGATTCCTGTAGCTGCATAATTCCAAAAATAGGCTTTTAGGAATATGGTTGAACAATATATGGTTATTTCTCTTTTGGCCTTTACCTAGACCTTTTCTACTCCCAGCAACGAAAATAAAACTCTAAGAAAGAGTTGCGTAATAGAAATTGACGTTTAAAAGGAGGCATTAATGTAGAATTGCTAAACTTATCCTAACTTTTAAAACCCATGAACTTCTAATGAAGTTCTAATGCCTAGCTTTCCGAATTCTGATATAAAATCCAAAAGATAGTAGATAAAACATCAGTCTAAAAATTGGCGAGTAATAGAATTTTCTAGCTTTTGTAACTATAATAGATACATGCAGATTTAAATATGTGTTATGTGCGCGCTTGTGTATGTGGAAGAGGTATAGATATCATTCTCTAAAGAAGGATTCTATGCATAAAGATGAATTAAAAACTGTAATTCAATATTACCCTGTAGACGCGTATTTTAGCACAACATATGCTTTGCGTCCATTTTTGCATTATATTTCACACACGGAAAGATTAAAATAAGTCTTCTTGTATTATGTAATAGAGCAATAACCAATCTACGTTTTTTTTTTTTTTTGTTATCTTTACTTTTTACTTTAAGCGCCTCGTTTCGCCATAGTTTAGAAATTTTCTTTTGTATAAATAGTAATTCATGTTGGAGTTACGTCGTCGCAACAGAGCGTGAATAACTGGCTTACACACGCTTCAGACTGTTGTGGCATCCTAGCTCGCTTTTTGTGTCTTCGGCATACACCACTACCAATATTCTATGTGAATTTTATTTAATTTTATTATTGAATGTTTAAATAAAGTATCATCACTTAGTTGTTGGTACCAATTATTAATTTTAAACGTAAAACCATTATTTTATTTTGTCGCATTTATTTTAATCGCTAAAGAAAGTTACGCATATTCTTTTGTTTTCACTAAATGGTTCGATAATCCCGTAAACATTCTTTGCATCTAATAGTCTAAACTACTATGCCTATTTGTTTTTGCATTGAATGCATTACAAGTTAATGTTTGATTTAAACAGCTTATTTTACTTTATCGTGTCATTCAAAGATAATCTTTTCATGCATACGTTACATAGCGACCGTGTGGGCAAACGGCCGCAACGTAATGCGTGGAGCATTTCCAGTTTGTTGCGTCCCACAACCACAGAAAGCCAGTGGGAGTAAAATTATACGAGACCAGTAATACCTTTATACAATTAATATAAATGGCGAAATCTTAAGTCGTATTTGTACCTAAAATAATACTAAAAAAATATCGGATACTTTACACTCACATGAATTTCTTTACCTACTGACGTTTATTTTTATGAAGTCTCATGAAATAGAGATGTATCTTTGCAGAAATAGGTACATTACACATTTCATTGTAAGTATAAGGGGTATGGGGAAACCGAATCGATACTGAGAATGTTTAAACGCGAATTGCTATATACCGGCCTTAAAATTTCATACCCTTTCCATGAAAGTGTGATAAACAACAGAATAGCCACAGCAATTTAAAAATGACAAAGCATTGAAGACTTTCAAATCAATACTAATGTATATCTTGGAAATCTCTGATGCCACAAGAAATGTTTTTGGAAATAAATGGTGTGTTTTAAAGAATTCCACATTTTTTTTGTGTAGTATGTCTATGTCTATATTTTAAACTATATCCGAATGAAGAAGACTTCACATATTCCCAGAAAATTCAACATAGAAATTCTAATTATGATGTAAATATCTTTAACATAACACAGCTTAATGAAGCACGCTAGACCATTTTTTTTGTTGAGAAAATCGAAGATATCAAAATGCTTTCCATGTCAAGGGTAGTTTGGGGTTAGGAGATTTTCTTGAAAATCTTGGTGTCACATCTTTGGAAGATACTTAAATGTCATTTTGATATTCGTGTTCCAGTTATGTCACACAGACACACACACACACACACACACATCACACACAGGCAACCCTTTTTCTAAAAATGTTGTTTTGGGTCACATGCATTAACGATGAATTCTTGAAATCGAATACATTACTTCCCTATTTTCTTAAAGTAGTAGTAGAGGAAGTAAAAACCCTTTTTAAGGATTATAAAAATATTGAAATAAATTATTTTCTAAAGCATGTTAAATATTGGGATAGTAAGTCTCAGTGAAATGAAACGGAAACATTTGAAAGGGAACTGCATGCGGTAGGTAAGGTGGCTTTATGCCTCTCTTCTCCAAAAAGGGATCCATGATATCGACACGAAAATTGCCGGCGAAAAAGAATGGACGTGGTAGTGGCGACAGAAACAAAAGAACAGAGCGTGATCCGTCCCCCGGTAGATGAACAAGCAGTGTCGGTTACGGCCCGTTAAAAAACTTGCGAGAGGGAGAGATGATTTGTAAAGGTTGTTGATAGGTGTTGAAAACTAATTTTTACACAAACACTACAAGGGGATAGAAAAAAGGGTTTTGTATAAAGGGATGAAACATATGGAAGACGAATACTTTTTTGTGCGTTTCATATCGTTTTCATAATAGGAAAATAAAGCGTCAAAAATACAATGTAGGAAGTATGCGACAGAAGGATGGTTCTGTGGATCACGAGACTTCCTTTCCTGACAACTTTGGGGAGAATGTTGATAACAATGCTGGTGTGACAGCTGCTCGGTTGACGAGTGACATTTTGCTAATGCAAGTGACGACAGTTGCGTCCTCTTGAACTAAGTCATGTGTGAAAGATTTCTAACTGACACATTTTACATTGAAAATTTATTGCGGCATAAAAACAGACATGAGGCACGGTATATAGTGTAATTATTTTCTGTCTTTAATCTCTCCACCACTTACCTATAGGAGGTAGAGGGGGTATTGTATTTCACACTCAATTTTATAGTTTTACTGGACATTTGTATGTGCCCTAACAACGCCCGAAAATTCAGATAAATGCCAAACTTGGTGTAGCATTTTCCAAGAATAAGGTATGAAGGTTTTCACGAAATTCCCCTAACCCAAACATCCCTTTACACGGAAACAATTTTCGTTACGTTTTATGCTCTAAAAAGCCTCTAAGGATTTTATTTAATATGTGAATAAGTTCGAAATACTAACACGAGGAATAAACTGTATTTTCCTGAATATTTTTGAATATCTTGTGAAGTCCACTTCGTTCTAATTGAATTTTGTATAACTAAGAAACCATGGGAGACAGATTAAAACTTACTTAAGGTCTAACTGCATAACTCCTTAAAATAATCAATTTTCTCTTAAAGTTAGCCGTTTTCAAAATATTCCATGCGGCATGATGAGATGATAATAGTGATGCTGATGACGACAATAATAATAATAATAATAATAATAATAATAATCCCGTGGCGCCCACATAAAGATCGGCCAACTAGACTACCGGCCTCACGCCCACATCTGCACGGCAGATGTGGGTGATCATCCAATCGATAGGAGGAAGTGATGTAGCTAGCATCACGCATCTCCAAGCCTAGCTGCCTAGCGCATCTCCTCACTTTTCTCACGATGCTGAGTGGGCATCAGTCCTATACCCGGGACTTAAAATCCAGGGATGAAGTATTATTACATTTTCCAGAATATAAATATATCAGTTAACGCAGGTTACCTGAAAGTTTGAAGTTCTTGGATGTGTGCGTGTCCTTTTCTTTGTATGAGCTCTTTACAACGAACATGCAAGAGAAATTTGTTCTTCCATGATTAGGGATTTTCAACTGTGTACAGAAAGTTGCGCGACTATACCATATAATTATATTATTATTATTATTATTATTATTATTATTATTATTATTATTATTATTATTATTATTATTATTATTATTATTATTATTATTATTATTATTATTATTACATTGTTTCATGTGTATAGCCTTCTTTAACTTCAGTGGTCATATCAGGGGTTGTGACAGGAGTAACAGCACTTTGTTAGTTTTTAATAATTTTAACACAAAATAGACTCGCATTCACTCCCACATTCATACTTTCAGTTACTCTGGAGTGTAGGAAAAGATTATATTAAATAAACTTCCCCAGCCCCATCAGAAAATGAAGCCAGAAAACAACCATTGTTATTGTTCAAGCACTTTCAGCGGTGTGTTTATAATACTCGCGCTTCAAAAATTCCTTAACGTTTAGTATCGTTATATGCTAATGCTCTCCTACCTCCTCTTTTATCTTATCACTTATTTACGAGTTATTCTCTGTGGGTAGTAGTCACCGTGCTAGCTTCTATTTCTCTTGGTCATGGGTTCAAACACAGCGGAAGGTAATGTTTCTTTTCTTCCTTTTCTTTTCCCGGTTTTTGTAAATCCTTACTACGGCTTCCTTCGGGAGGGAAAGTAAAAGGTAAAGGTAAAAGTGCGGACGAATGGAACGGGCCCCGCGACCGGGGCAGAGCATCCCAATTAAGCCGCAACTTCCATTTTCGTTTCTACTGTGACCCAGGGAGGGAGGGAGAGTGGAGAGACCCGAAGGGCGACCAGATCCGGATGACGGGCGCAAGCATTCCAGATCAAATGCATCCGCTCCGCCTGGGTCCATCCAAAAGCCACCGAACTCCCGGCGGGCCCCCCTTAGGGCCAAATTGGAGGAGAGACCTAACTGAGCATTCCCGCAACGACGCTAGGGAAGAAACCGCTACAGAGCACAAGCCGTCGTCCAGAGTCAGAGTGGGTCAGAGCCGATAATCGAACCCGGGACCTCCCGAATGAGAGTCGTACACGTTACCGCGGCGCCACCTCGCTCAGTGAGGAGAAATAAAGTTATTAGTTTCTTGTTATTTTTATTGGCACTTTTAAGATCGTTATACCCTGATCAAAAGTGCAGTAATTTTCACACCCAAAAAGCACAGGCTTCTCGCTAGTGCCATCTAGTAGACATGGAGCTGATGCTTTCACCGCAGATATAGTGCCAGATAACACGTATTACTGATTGCAAAAAAGCTCGCTAGAGTTCCCAGTTGTGGTGGCAGTTTTGCTGCTGATGATGACTATTTATCTTATAACTGAACTGCATTAAATCTAGTTTAGTAGAATAAACTTTATACAAAGTGGACCATTTAAGTTGAGATTGTACAACATCTCCAAAACTAAGCGTTGTAGAAAGAAATGTCTTTAAATAAAGTTGCTTGATATTATGGGGAAAACTAAATGCCATTAGTGATACTTTGTTTTGGAGGGCGCTATGATGCTCATTTTAGGGCCAATTTAATGTTTTTAATTTTTATTTACGTTGGAGGCGGCGCCGTGGTCGAGTGGTTAGGGACCCGCATGTGGGATTTGTGGTGGACAAAGCGGCGTCTGGGCGGGTTTTCTCCGGGTTCTCCGGTTTCCCCCGCCGTTCATTCCACCAACTGTTCCATCATCACCTTTCCTTTCATCCATTTCGCTATCATTTCGTTTCATCTACTTCCTTCATCCCATCGGGCTGATCACCCATCCTGGATATTCTGTCTGCTCCATGAGTGTGTCTGCTCCTCGGCGGTCATCTGACCCCAGGCACCCGCCTGTAAGTCCTGGGGGGTGTAAATCCTACATAAGCGGGGGTTAAACAGAGAATGAATGAATTTACGTTGGTGTAAGAACAATTTCAAAGTGCTTTATACAAATGTTGTTTAGTTTTTTATGAGGAGTAAGAAAATAACATAAAAAAGATAGGTTCCCATTTAAAAAATTTAATTGGCCCTAAACTGACCACCGCAACGTCCTCCAAATAAAACACGTCTAATGGTATTCGCTTTCCCCTTTACTTTCCCCCAAAATACCCAGAAACTTTTATTAAAGACATTTTTTTCTAGAACGCTTAGTTTTGGAAATATTGTACAGTCAACTTAAATGGTACACTCTGTATTTCCTTACATTGCTCTCATCAACTTCACATTGTTTTAGAATTTAAACATAATTATAATGTATTCATTTTGTCACTCTAAATATCCAGCATAAAATTTCGAAATATTATTTCATATATGTCACACCTTGACAGACATGTTTCATTCAAAAATCAGTGGTAATAGTCCTCACAATCTGCTAAAATAATCTAATACAACCAGTGAATAATGCAAGCTGATAAAATGTGAACATTTTTAATTTCTCTAATTTAGAAAGAAATAATCTCATTTACAAAACATATGGGTTTAGTTGCTCTCTTAAGACAAGAGAAGTTTTCTCCCAAATTTTAACTCTAAACATATGAAAAATTATTAGGGACTAATTCCAGTTTCTCTCGCTAGATCAACACAAGTGCAAGAACTTCAATATTTTGAAATAATGTAAAATTCACTTACCCACCTACCTATGATACCAAATAACAATCAGTAACTACCCTAGCACTCTTGCTTTAGCAACCCAGATATTAAGAGTACAGGTACAAAATACTGAATTTTCAACAAACTTTCGAAAAAGTTTATTTTTAAAAAAAATGTTCTAAAATGTCTTACACATTCTAAAATCAGAAACAGATTGCGGGTTTATACTTTTGGTTGAATTAGGACCCCATCAAAATGTGTGCAAATAATATGTGAAATTTTAAAACTTTATTTTCTCGTAATTTTGTTTTCTTACATTTTTAACGCTTTAAAAATTTTCTCATGATGCATTTGTGTTTGAAATTCTTTTACATTTTAAATGTTTTTTTTTAAGTCGGATATGGTGGTTAAAAGAACCTTTTCTTAATATCCAATGTAGTAATTGATTTATTGGTTTAATAATTGAATACATGATTGATTATTACAAAATTAAAAGTATTACAGGAAACATCATTTTTATTTCCTCTACTAACCTATGGTATTCCGAGATTTCACCGGAAATATATGTTTTGAGGTACCCTAAATCCAAATAAAATAGTTTTAGAATCATGTCTGTGTGTCTGTCAGTCTGTGTACAGCATACTCAAAAATGAAAACTCCGATAAATACCAAACTTGGTATTTGAATTTAGTATCATTCAACGATGCTCACGAATATTTGACCTACACCCCAGACTACCCTTTACATGTTAAATTTAAATGAAACATTATTCGAAAATTTGATTTTCTCGAAAATGCTCTAACATTTTTATTAAAATATCATATGTTAGATATTTTCATGGCAAATGTGATGTATATCTTGAATTTTTTGGGCATGTCTCCAAAATTTCTCTTCATTTTGAATGACTTTCACATAACTGGTAAATCGGAAGAGATTTACTATACAAAAATGTATCGGGTTAAAACACAATTTATGTTACATACATTTTTTTTGTCGAGTGAACCATTTCCAAGATATTCATTTTTAATTGTTTGAATTTTCCAATACTTATACTTTTTCTGAAAAGGGAATTCGTTATTCGTTTTATTAATTTCTGGAAAGGCAAAGAGAATGAAATGTTTCATATAGCACCAGCTCTTAAAAGATTTGGCTATCGCTTAAAGCCTGCCATATTCCGCTAGTACCTACAAGAAAATTAGCAATAAGTTTGCAAATATTTATCTCGTTTAACATGAAGTAGATGTAGAATAAGCGTTTGTAAAAATAGTTGGTACAAGAGTAGAGAAAGTCAGGGAATGCAACAAATCAGATTTTTTCTCTATTTATTTCGTCGCTTTAACTACATGATCATATCGCGATGGATGTGTTAGGAAATTAATTACCTCTTCGATCTGTATGTAACGGACAGTTAGCTTTCTAGGTCTCATCCCTGTACCATACCATCTTGTTTCATCACCTGTCCACAGAAGCCTTAGTGCAAGGCAACTGTAACTTGCTTCTATACGCGACGGGCTTCGACACATAGCCACAGAGACCTTAGTGTCAGGAAACTGTACCTCTGCTTTTATGCGTGACGGGTAGATGGCAGCTTCTACACATGTCAAGATGCCTTAGTGCTGTACATCTATTCTGTGACGGCAGATAGTAGCTTCGAGCAGCTACACAGAGTCCTTAGTGCTAGGTAACCGTATCTCTGTTTCTACACGTGCCGGGAAGGTGGTATTACGGTGCCGTCCTACCTACTGCTTTCGTTACCTGTGGATAGATGGCGGAGCATTAGCTATTATTATCTATTCTCAGTTTTACTATTGTTTTAGATTCAAGATACAACTTTGAATCATGTATTAAATATTCAGTCCGGTATTTACATTAGCGACTGAGGGAAGCCACGAAAAAATCTCATTCAAATAAGTTTGTCCATGGGATTTTAAACCGGGACCTCCAGAATGTGGGC
Source organism: Deroplatys truncata (assembly GCA_030765065.1). NCBI lineage: Eukaryota > Metazoa > Arthropoda > Insecta > Mantodea > Mantidae > Deroplatys > Deroplatys truncata. Next base: position 102,682,741 of record CM060980.1, read on the forward strand.
CACAGGCGTTACTGCCTGAGCCATTCCCCTCAGTGACACCTAAATTGATTACATCTGTAGAAATTAAAGTATAAGGTATAATTGTTTTATTGTGCTAAGCGATTTGTCTACTGAACTTTGACCCTGGCCACTCATTCTGTACACAATCACTACAGTTGATCTATATTTTACAATTTCCCGTCAATAAATTATCTTGCTTCAGTTTTTCATGTCCAATTTCTACTTGTTTTTTTTTTTCCTTTTTCACTTATTGATTACTTTACCATCACACATTCACCATAGTTTTCCATTCAAGGTAAGATACACTATCTCTTACTTTTCTCTATCCATTGTCTAAAGCCATTTACTTTTTGCTTTACACAAAAACTGTCCAATGCTCCTAGCATCCTTGCACATCATTTCGATTATAAGCGTATTTCTATCCCGCTTCAACCACTTCTTTTTAATAAATTCTCTTCTTGGCACTTAAATACTATGTGTTCAATGTCATCATTGGTTTTGAGGAATACCTTGTCTTAACCCCCTTAGCCTCCATGCTCCGGTTCTTTCCCATGCAATAGATTCTCTCTCTTCTTTATTTACTATGCCTATATATTTTTCCCTACCCGATGTATTTTTCATTGGCCTATAACAAAACTAATGAGCTCTTTTCGGCAATCTCACTGAACATGTTTTGTATTTCTACATCTTCCAGTCTTTACCTTGCCTTTTTCCAAAAATAATTCACGTTTTTTCTCTACTTCTCCACATGTATCCTAACCCATTTTTCCCCAAAATGTTTCGTAATCGTTCATTAAACTATTCTCTTGGTATTCTATACATTCTCTTAACACATTACGTTTTCCTAGATTTAAAGTTCTGAACCAAAATTTCAAAGCTCTTTTCTTTATCTTCTCCTTAGTCACCACCCTGCCCATCTCTAATTGCACTACCTGTCTTACAAGCCTTCGGTAACCTTAGTATTTCTCTACAAAACATCCTGTGAATCTCATCTATACTTTCCCATCCTCTATCTAATCCCCATATTTCTATACCATACATCATTTTTGCCTCCAGAATCATCTCATAAACTTTTTTTCAGCCATTTAACATTTATATTAGGTATTTGCAGCTTCTGATTGCAAAATTCTTTTGTTTCTCCCATTTATTACCTCCATCTATTTTTACTCCTAAATAAATACTAATTAAATTAAATTGAGTTTTATTTATGCACGCTCTTTAACTACTATGGTTCTTAGCGTCCCATTCCATATTGGGCGTGAAAGACCCATAATTTTTCTCAGAGGCCTCTGTATCAGGCTTGAGGTTCTTTTACGTATCTATGACACGGGACCAGCGGCTATACTTCCCTTCCGAAGGAAGCCATGCTAAGGATTTTTACGCCCGAAAAAAATCCATCGCCCTCCGCCGGGTTTGAACCTGCAACCTTGGGAACTAAAGGCTAGCACGGTACCACTAGTCCACGGAGGACGACAAAATAAATACAGTCACGCACCACCCTGTAATCTTTATTCTAACTCTTCCACTTTTCACATTTGCTTAATTTTCCCCCGTTTTCAATACCACAATCTGTGTTTTCTCTTGATTCACTTTTAACCTCCATTCTTTACAATATACATCAATTGCTTGTAATGATTGTTTTAAACCACTTACTGTAATAGATCCTACCACTAGATCATCTGCAAAAAGAAGTCCTGGAATTTGGATGTTGTTAATTATGGTGCACAGTTATTATTCCTTGCAATTTCTAGTAAGACATCATCTATATATAAATTAAATAAAACTGGACTTAACTTACATCCTTGCCCGAGGCCTTTTGTTTTTTGAATTTCTCTTGTTACACAGCCTGTCTCCACCCTTACACAGAAGATGTTCTCAAAATACAATGCTTTAAGAATTTTCACCAATTGCTGACTTACTCCCTTACACACTAATTTATGCCACGGAAGTTGTAACTCAATTCGGTCATAAGCTTTCTCTAAGTCTACAAAAGCCATATACGATTTACCTCTTTTTTCTTTTAAATCTTTGTCTTCTAATGTTTTTATAATAAATAAATTATCAGTTGTTCTCATTCCCTTGCAAAAGCCCATCTGGAATTCCGAAAGGATATTATATTCTTCAACCCAAATTTGTAGTCTGGCCGCCAAAATGCCCACAAAAAGTTTTCCTATATTAGATAGTAATGCAATACCTCCGTAGTTATTAGGTTTGTTGACATTACCCTTGCCTTTATATATAGGATGGATGATAGCTTCCCTCCATCGTTTAGGTACATAACCCTTTCTAATAATTACATTAAATAAATCTAATAAAATTTTCACTCTTCCTGTTTCAATACACCACTCCTTAAGAAAATCTGTTGGGATGCCATTAATTTCAGTAGCTTTATTTTTCTTCATTAACTTAGGAATCAATTTTGCTCTATTTGCTAAATGTGTTTTGGGAGGCATCTAATGCTGCTAATGACCATTTTAGTGTAGGAAGCTTTTCAAAATAATTTTGTTTGTTATTGCCTTGGATAAATTATGAGATATCTACATTTGCACCTGCTTCTGTGCTGTTGGCATACGTATTTATAGATCTACATGATTTGCTGTTTTTGACTCTACTTAATGTGACCCCAAAAGAAGTTATAATTCCCTCAAATTTAAAAAGGGATACTTTAAAAATTTCTTAAATAATAGTCCCTGATGTTAAAGCATAAATGTTATACATTTCAAAATCGTAGTAATACGAACTATTCAAGAGTATAGCTAGGAAAATGTTACAGCTTCAACAACAATTGACTACAAGTCTTGGCCAGGGATCTTAATCGCCTAACGGGCTCGAACTTTGGCCTTATTGGGTTGTCAGTGAACCGTGACACTAAATACAATGAGCTGTAATACCTTTCTAATGAATAATATCATCAAGATTTTAAACATGCGTTTCTGAATCTAATCTAAAGTTCAAAATAGATATATCAACTGCACAAAAAATGCTAATGGTGCATATTATATTTCATGTACAAAAACAAAACCAACTATCCATTGTTTCCGCGGTATCTTATCCAACAAAGATCACATGCACGAATTCGATCGATTCCGTTCACTCTATTATTTGTGCTAAGGGCAGGGGAGGGAAGAAAAGTCAGATAATTTCACTTTCCATGTCCTCACGTTATTAAAACGCTATAATTGAAAATACTCATTTTATACTAACGTGGGGAATTAAAATAATATATTGACCCTTTGTGATATACGTCGAATGTTTATTTGAGGATTGCTTGCATGAGCAATTCTCCTCAGTGCACGTCACATACAGCTTTGTCAGTGTGGAGGTATATGGCTACACAAAGTGGTGTAAACTGGTTTCTCGAAGGATATTTTATCCTTTGTATGATAAATACCTTCGTAAAATAAATGTATATTATGCATTACCCATTCCAAGACCATAAATACATGCAGTTGCTTTTGAAAAATTTATTGCTTTACATTCTGTATTTATCAAGCAGCTCGTCCTCCGTGGACTAGTGGTACCGTGCTAGCGTCTAGTTCCCAAGGTCGCGGGTTCAAACCCGGCGGAGGGCGATGGATTTTTTTCGGGCGTAAAAATCCTTGGCATGGCTTCCTTTGGAAGGGAAGTAAAGCCCATTATCCCGTGTCGTAGATTTACGGCACGTAAAAGAACCTCAAGCCTGATAAAGAGGCCTCTGAGCAAAATTACCGGTCTTTCACGCCCAATATAGAATGGTACGCTAAGAACCGAACTAGTTAAAGAGCGTACATAAATAAAAAGAAAACTCATACTTATGCGGTAACATCTGCGGCCGACATTCGGGATGTCCCATGTTCAAACCCCCAGAGCTGACCAATCTGACCGAGGATTTTTTGTGGTTTTCCTCGGTTGCTAGATGAATGCTGGATTGGGTAATTTGATCCAGGTATTTTCCTATCGTCCCTTTCATGATTGCATTTCATTTCCTTCTTCTTCACCGCCATACCAGGCATTGGGCTGATCACACATCCTGGATATGCTATGATCCAGAGTTTGCTACTGGCTCAAGGCATTGGCTTGTCAGTCCTTGGGTGTCTAAGTCCCACAACAAGGAGGGTAATCCGTTGAAGAGGAAGAGAGGGGAGTGGACATTTCAGGAAACAGTCCCTTAAATTGTACACTTTTAGGTGGCTCGCTATATACACTACTCTTAAGTTTACATAGAGTCCAAGCAAATTTTAAGCGTATCTTCCGTTTATTATCAATAGTGAACACTCCTAACATAGACTATTGTATACAGGATGACCATGTTGAGACTGTACAATATCTCCAAAACTAAGCGCTGTAGAAAGAAATGTCTTGAATAAAAGTTGCTTGATATCATGAGGGAAAGCAAATGTTACTAGTCGTTCTCTGCACAATTTCGTCCCCGGGAATGGGAGCGGTTTTCGAATCCCGAGCCCCTCAGTGGAATGTGCAGGAGAGAGGTGGAGCCGGTTTTACCAGCTGCCACCGGGGAGTTTTCAAGCTGGAAAGTGTCGGGCCATGCCTAATGCTCTGTTGCCTCCTGATCCGGCCGCCCTCTGTCTCCTCTCACCTCACCCGTCCCTCTCGGGGGCAGCCCGTTAGGGGCCTAGGTAAAACAGACCTCAGGCCGAGATGCTAAGCCATCCTCCCTCCTGGTCATATTACGTCATACGTCACATATAATTAAATCCTTACTGCAAATTTTTCACAGTATATTCCTGCTATAACTATTTGATTAAACATATCCTTTATTGAATTGCCTGTTTACAAATTCTGCTATGGATTATAAACTGTCCTGAACATAAAAATGTTTAGTTGCTTTTTGAATTATTTGTATTCTGAAAGTTTTTCAAATGTTGTGCGAGTTGGATATTAAGCTCACAGGCTAGAGAATGAGTTCATTTTGGTAACTCTCTATTCTTTATGTCTGCAAATGAAAGTGTGTGTTTCCTCATGTACAGCGGTTGTGTATTTACTAATTTGTTTTGGTATGGTTCCTTTTACTTTTTAGCAACGTTATTACTTCGAAAAGTATTAGAGCTTTTTAAGAGCTTCGCTGCATGATTAAGTTTTTTATAGTCCCAATAGTGTTCTAATATCCTCTTCTGAGTATGAATATCGTGTTCCTATGTTTAATATTGCGCAAAAACCTTAGAGTCACGTTTTGCAGTTCAGCATCTCCTAAAACAACTGGTTTTAATATCATTTGCGGTGGACATTCATGTCCTTAACTGCACGATAATGGTTTAAAATGCCTTCAGAAGTTGATATCTTGTTACGGTATTTGGTGGAAATAGCTTATCGTACGCCCATACTTGGTGATAAATTATTATCACGTGATCCTGCATCTGGAAATGTTCTCTAATTTGGGCGTTTTCTCGTAAGTTCAGAAATTAATCATACATGAGCTTCTACAATTACTCAATTATAGGATTAAGGAAAATTCCAGAATTTCAACGCATTTCCTTCCAAACAGGTTTCTGTCCTTCAAAAGTATTGCTCCAAATTAATATGCCATCTAGCGCAGTTGTCATCGATACAACCTTGAGGATTTTAAAATTAGTTCTAAATGTATGTAATCAACTCTTGTGTCACAGAAAACACAGATACATCAAACCTACTTATTAGCTTTGATTACTCGCAAAGAACGAAAACAAAATCACTTTATGTGCAACTAATAATGCATCCTACAAGATTATTTTGCTGTATGTCACATAGATGTGTTCCTATATGCCGCATTTCATAGCTCTCCAGTGTTTTGAGCACAACGTTACGCCAGAAGTCTCTATGATTTAGTTTTCTTCTTCTCCTTGGGCGTCTTTTCCTCAGGAGAAACCGTTATATTGTTTGATAGTCCCTTCTTGTCAGGTGAAATCTGAACAAAATTAATTTCATTTTATTTATTTTTACACTGTGATAATGTAGCGTCCTAGGTTATTGTTATATTGTTATTGTTCTATAAAATATCCAGAGAAATAAAGCGTTAAAACAATCCCAGGGTTTTATAAAAAATTTCTATTAATTTTATGTTGCACTTGTTCTCTTATACTATTAAATATGTAACCGATTCACTTTACGTAAGGATAAATTTTAGCCGAATATTTATATGCGAATTTTTAACTTGAGTATGAATTATTAATAATGCAGCATTTCAATTAAAACAATACCTAAATCATATTTAGAAACTAACATTGCTTTTACTTAGTCCAAACTAGAATATAGCCCAGCCGCAACCTCGAGAATACAACTCGTCACCAAAACTTTGGACAGCAAAGAGAAGAGACGCCACTTGTTGATCTCTCGCGCTTTGAGGAAGCTCTTTTGCACAACATGTAAGTTACTTCCACATAGAGGAGGGTATAGAAGATGCACACGCATCCGGAAAACAATGAAGGGCAAGAAAGTGTGCCAATTTGAAGATACAAGGTACTACAAGATACAAAGTACTACAAGTGCTCTTATAATAAAAACAGATTAAAATGGAATTATTATTCCCCGTTATTATTATTATTATTATTATTATTATTATTATTCTTATTATTATTACTAATATTATACACGGAGTATCTTAAAATTAACCTCATGATATGATCAAATTATATTTAGTATTAACTACATAGATGAAGTATACCTAGTACCTATAAAGTATAGATACAATCATCAAATATTGATGCTGCTATCAATTTGTAACAAGTAGAATATGTATGTAAAATAATTTTAACTACAGGATAAATCGGAGCTAACATGATACAAAAATTAAATGTTTCAACGCAACTGTGAATCTATGGTTCCAAGCCAAATAAAAATACTAAACCATGCATGTAATTCCTTTATTCATTTTTGCATCTCAAAATGCTACAGGTTAATATCACTGAAAAAATAATTAAATCCCTGCATCCTGTGGGCTCTTTAAATGGGACTAAACAGTAGGAGGATATAGGAACTACCACGATACAGCCCAGGTACTAGAGTATCATAAAAGAAATTTCTTTTTGTGACGCATAACAAAAATATTAGGAATTGTTTGCCACAAATAAAATCCATTTTAAAAGACATTAACATAATTTAGTTTAAGTATACATTGTTGTTAAATCAGCTTAAAAATAAAAAAAAATAATTAAAGATATTTATTTAAACCCCCATAGTTTATTTTTGAAACCTCACTTTGCAAAAAAAAAAAAAAAAAAAAAAAAAAAAAGAAAGAAAGAAAGGAAGGAAGATAGAAAAGAAAAGGAAATGAAATAAACTGTGATTGCCTACGTATTTTCAAGTTAAATCTAGTTAAATGCTTCATCAATTTGAGGGTTTTACCTCTTTCTCTCATTTGTTTTTACTTATCAGACATTTTCCGTTAATAGGATTTTCTATTCTTTTTTAATTTATAATGACACAATTTTAATATTGTGTACTTCACTTTTATAAAACAAAAATTGTAAGAGAAAGATAAATAAATAGATAAAACAGTTACAAATTGCTTATAATAGAACGTATCATGGATTACCTAGCTCCAGTCCCTTGAATGAACTGGCAGCCAATAGCTCCCACGGCACTGCTATACGAATCCCTTCGTGCAGTAGCGGACCGCGTTGTTGCTATGGAGTATATTATGTTGATCTTAAGCTATAAATTAACCTCAGCGACTATACAACACTAACACCTGTTAAATGCATTACTGAACACTCGACGGATTTCTGCATGTGAAATACTGGAAAACACGACTGTCTGCTAACTGGTCGAGCGTATGAGGATTTCTTCGTAAGCTTTATCTTTAAGTATTCTAGATCTGGAGAACAAGTAGGCTGTTGAGTTGCTTTATCATAAACACGTTATAAAGCGAAGCAGTAACTTTCTTGCAGTTTATTCTAATATTTTCCTCATAGATGTAAATAATACAAATTGCGAATATGTGATACTACGGAATTCCTGTATAAAGTCAAACTGACAGTCCACACGTAACTCCGTTCCAGCAGAAATTTGCAAATTAAACACACGCTGTTCTGAGTACCTCTATACCATGATGCTATACACAGTAAACACTATAAACAGGTAGGTTCACTTAACGTTATTCACACCATGCCAAACAACTTTAGACTTAACTGCCAATGCTGTTTCTGTCCGTAGGCGTATAAGCTAAGCTACTGCAAAGCGAGGTCATTCAACCCGATACCTGCTACAAGAGAGACCCGGGCGACTGCCAGTCGCGTCATTCAAGATAAACCCGTATGTATCAATTAGCCCCATAACTTCCAAGACCTTGACACATTCTACACTTAATAAATTATAAGTTTTTAAAATCTGATGCGCTGCATTCACATGACTTTCTCTACACTCACTCTTCTAAAGTATTCTTACAAGAGCTTATTCTTCTAGCTGCTTCTTCTTAATCGAGATGAAGTTTCATTATGCATTTACACATTCTTACAAAACGTAAAGAAGGGTACTGACGAACGAAGAGGCCCTCGAAACACGGAGCAGAGCACCGCACGTAGGCCATCTGGCACCTTGTACTACTACCGTGACGAGGGTGAGAGGGTAAGGGGAGAGATCCGAAGGAAATCCAGAACCGGATGACGACCTGCGCGAACATGACGGGAGTCCCTAATGTTTGCAGACTGAGCATTTCCGACGCCGCCCGGGCCCATATATAGGCCTCGAATCTTTGGGGGCCCCCAAAGGAGAGCCTTCACGAAAGAACCCAGAGGCGGGTCCTAACGAACTGTCCCTGGAAGAAACTTCCACAAAGTGCACAGACACCGTCCAGCCGCAACCTGCCGAACACGGTCGCCTGGTCCTAAAACCCTGAAACAGGTAACAAGGAAGATGATGGGTACAGAAATGAGGGGCAGGAAAGTCGTGGTAGAAACCGAATCATCCCAGCATTCGCCTGCCGAGGAGAACCACGAAAATGGATCAGAGTGGCGGTCGCCGGGGATCGAACCAGGACCTCTTGAATGCGAGTCACACCCATTACCGCGGCGCTTCTTCGTTTTATAGGTACACATTGTCGTAGGTATATGAAGGATACGGTAGGCTAAAGCGTAATCATGTTTTTAAAAAACGATGGCTTTGAAATTTGGCTATCACTCGAGAAAAATATACGTAAATATTTGAAAGTTCAAATAAATAACAAAACAATATCTCCGAAATGGTTAACGCCACAAAAAAGTGTTTGACATAAGTTGTATTTTAACGAGATCTATGTTTTGTATAGCAAGATTTTGTGTACCTATTATGGTGTATAATTATTAAAAAAACATCAGAATGAAGAGGACTTTGCAGGCTATTCCCGGAAAATTCAAGATATATTTATATTTTCATATAAATATCTTACACATATGGAATTTTGATCAAAATGCTGAGCGCCATTTTTGAAAAAAATAACGAAATATTTTCTATCTAAAGGTTAGTTTGGAGAGGGGAGATTTTCATGTCATGTTTTGTGGAAGATGCTGAACGTATATATTAACCAGATTAATGTTTTTGAGATATGCTGTTCATAGGCACACACTGAGACAGTATTTTTATCGCTTAAATGATATCAGTCTAATTATATAATATAAAAAAATAACAGCCCGCCTAGAAGCACTATGAGTATGTTGTCATATATAAAATGTATATTACAGTCATTGTATTATGTTTATTTTATTATGTGTATGTATAAAATGTTATGTGAATGTATTTCGTAGTTTAACAATGTAAGAGCTGTGAGAATAGAAGCAAACTGCCTTTCGTAGCAAACAGAATTATAAAGTAGAAGCCGAAAGTTGCTAACAATAAGGTAAACTTGAGACAACAATAAATTATAAAGTTAAAAAAGGCTACTAATAGTTCTTGGAACAATACTAATGTAACATTTAAAACAGTTTATAAATGGTCACGTGGATGTGAAAAGCAAGCGAAAGTAAAATAAAGGTATTCTATTGGAGTAAGTTTAGCCAATCAGAAACTAGAAATAGAGACATGTACAAATCCAAACGGTTGACGCAGTTAGGTTCGGTGCGGGTTCAGTGATTGTATGTGAGACATAATTCATTGCGGTGTGGATAATATATATATGTATGTGTGTGTGTGTGTGTGTGTGTTTACCTGTTATAAGTCTAATTAACAATAATCTCACAGCTCTATAGTAAGATACATCAGTGAGGTGTTATTTAACCGTGTGAAGAATTAATAAAAAACTAAAATACAATTATAATTTGTGTAAACTTTGTTCTTCAGCCGTACCAGCCCTAATAATATACTTGTTCTACAAAATACTATTGACGCAGCTGAGGCATAAATAATATTTAAATAAACATTAAAATAATTATTACATATAAAGTAAACACACGACACTGCAGCAAAAGTTGGTTCCTAAACGTGGGGCGTAGACCACCGGAAAGTTTGTACCCAAAGCGTGGGGCGAACATTCCTAGAAACATATGTCCCGCAAATTGGCATCCATTACATACTTGTGGCAACAAGAGCTTCAAGCTTAGGCTCATCAACGTGGGAGCTAAAACTCCCGCAATACACACACACACACACACACACACACACAAATCTTTTTCTAATTGTTTTATTTCAGCGAGCCTCAAAACGTGTATTTTGGTGAAATCTCGTATAGCATTTGTGTGAGAAATATTATACTTCCTTTATTTACAATAGGTAAGTAGTAGATAAGTAAAAATGAAGTTACTACTGAAATCAGCATTATGTTATTTGCATAATTACATTGATGCATAGGATTTCAAGTTAAATGGAAAAGCTTTTAGCCAAGATAGCGGTTAAGATAGCTTTTATTTTATTTTTTCCCAAATTGTTATTTTTCAGTTATTCTAATAATTTGTTTTAAGTGATTCATTGTACTTAAAAAGTAAGAAGGATATTTCTCACAACACATTGTTTGCAATAGGTTAAACACTGTTTGCCTGAATGTTTTGGGTGGATCACAAAAGTCCCGTCCGTTGAAAACTTAAATGTGTACTTTTAAGTGAAATTGTACAATTTAGGGAGAGTTCCTCTCAAATAAAACGCAGCCATGAGGTTCCATGGTCATCTCAAAACGTTGCCAATCTTTGCAAGACATTTTGAGCAGTGAAATAAATGCCAAAGCTCTTATCAACACGCTCAACAAGCGATGATAGCAATGAAATTAGTGCTCCAAAAAGGCGGCTCATTCTGCTCCTAACGGCGAAAAGAGGAAGCTAAAACAATTTATCATCTTAAAAACCTCCCATTACGCTGTTATTACCCTCCGTGTGTTTTTTCATTTAACCACCGTTTTCACTTTTTTTTCATGTTCGCGCTCTCTTTTCGTGTAAAAACAAAATATTAATTAATAAGGTGCTATTTTCATTAGGATGATTTTAACGCCGTGATACCTTATGGTAATTGAGTTGCAAGTTAATCTCTCAAGTTGTAATTCAATTATTTGCGTTGCTATGTACGCGCCAGCAGGGAGTGAAGGGGGCAGGAGGAGGATGTGGCAGTTTAATCGAAACCTAACCGGGTTTTGCGTTGGCAGGGGGATGCACTCAAACTTTCTACCACTCTGTGCGTATTACGACGCCTGTCGAGACTTCCTACGACCATCTTCGTACGCACCATGCAACCGTTGACACCTGCATCACTTCTGCCTCAATGTCCTCGCTCTACCTGCATTCTCTCTAACCTCCAACTTTTTTTTTCATTATCACATCGTCATGAGCATTTAACGGTCTCTCCTGTTTTTGTCATAAAACATGTTTGTAAGCCCATTATCATTATCGTCTTCGTCTACATCAATACGGGTAGCCGAGATAATTAAGGCAAAGACTCTTAACAATAGGTCCGCAGTTGAAATCCCACCAGAAACATCCTCCCTTGCTCAGTTTTCTCCCTGGTTTTACTCAAATAAAACTGGCAAATACTGGGAAGGAACGTTTGCTTCCCTAATGTTGAGGCAGAATTTTTAACATTTAAATGATATCAGTCTAATTATATAAAATAAAAAATAACAGCCCGCCTTAAAGCAATATGTGTATAACATAATATATAAAGTGTATATAACAGCCATTGTATTATGTTTATTGTATTATGTACATGTATAATAATGTTATGTGAATGGATTACGTAGTTTAACAATGTAGGAGCTGTGAGAATAGAAGCAAGCTGCTTTCCGTAGCAAACAAAATTTCAAAGTTGATGCCGAAAGTTGCTAGCAATAAGGTAACCTTGAGACAACAATAAATTAGTTTAAAAAAGCTACTAATAATTCTTGGAACAATAATAATGTAATATTTAATAGCCAATCAAAAACTAGAAAAGCTAAAAGTTAAATAAAGATATTTTATTGGAGTAGGATTAGCCAATCAGAGGCTAGAAAAAGAAGAAAAGTACAAATTCAAGCGGTAGAGGCTACAAGAAAGCGTACGGAAGCAGTTCGTTTTCGCCACGGGTTCAATGTGAGACATGAAAATTCATTGCGGTGAGAATAATATAAAGTTTACCTGTTAAAAGTGTAATTAACAATAATCTCACAGCTCTATAGTAGAATACATCAGCGAAGTGTTATTCAATTGTGTGAAGGATTAATAAAAATGTACAATACAATTATTATTTGTAAGCCTTGTTCTTGAGCCGTACCAGCCCTGCTAAGAGATACAAGTTCTGCAAATTACTACTGACGCAGCCGAGGCATACATGTATAGTATTGAAGTAAATAACATTAAAATAGTTATTACACATAAAGTAAACGCGGGGGAAGGCTCCCGGAAAAGTAAACGTGGGGCGAAGGCCACCGAAAACTTTGTACCGTACATGGGGCGAACACTCCTAGAAACATCTCCCTCAAATTGGTGCCTAAACGTGGTGCAACCGCAACAACAATTAAACCCCTTCAATGTCCTTACTCAAATATAATTTCATTTCGTTTCAATATCATCACACCTGAGGTGACGTATTTAGTAAGAACGGGCATTAAAGTACTTAAAAAAGAATCTTAAGTGTTGCACTCACATTACTTTCTCTACTCGCTTCTCTACAAACTGTTCTTACAAAAGCTTATTATTCTATGCATTTCAATTCAAATTTACACATTTCGTTGTAGGATACGTAAGCAAAGCGATAGTCAGTTTTTAAAGACTGTCGCTAGGTGATGACTTTGAAAGTCCATTTTGCATGACCACGAGAGAAAAGCGAAAGGTGACTTCCCAATTGAGAAAAGTATTAAGTGTTTGAAAACTCAAACCGATAACAAGGAATATTTTGGATAAAAGTGTATTTGGCAAAAATGGTTTGTTTTAAGAAGATGTATATTTTTGTAGTAGGATTTTGTCTATTTCTTAAGGATTTCACAGGCTATTCCCAGATAATTCAAGATATATCTACGCTTCATTTGTTATGCAAATACATTATACATTAAATATGTGGTATTTTAATCAAAACCGTTAGACATTTTTAAAAAATAAAAATTAACCAAAAATTTAATACATAGGGGTAGTATGTTTACGGGAAATTTCTTTGGGAATCTTCTGTCGCATCCTTGAAAGACGGCTTAAATACCTTAACTTAAATACCAAGTTTGCTCGACTTTTCGTTTTTGGTTTATGTTGTTCATATACGTAATGCGTACATACATACCGACACATACATTACATACATAATACGTATATACATTGCATATCTACCTCCACGCGCGCGCACACACACACACACACACACACACACACATACATACATACACACACACACTGACCTTTTTCCGAGAATCTCCTTTTAAGGAATTTAAAAACTTTTGTTTCCGATTAAATATCTTTATCCAGTTTTTGGGCGGAATGTAATACTTCATCTGCGTAAGTAGTAGAGAAAGTAGTATTAATAATAATAATAATAATAATAATAATAATAATCCAGGATTTACACCTTTAGATCCATAATCTGGTCTTTCTATTATTCTTCGGATATTCTTTTTGGCTTATACACGATTCATTTTTTCTTAGCCGAGGTATTTGCGTTCGTATGTTATTTAAGTAATTTTCTGTGCACTATTTTATCACTTTCTCTAACGTTTACCTATTGCAGGCAGATAAGTTGTTGTATTCCATCCTTAAATTCAACATCGAGATTTCATGGAAATTGATCGATTGATTGAAGTTGACTGTCATTCAGCACATGCAAGTATAACAGACACGGCAAATAAAACTAACTAAACATTATTTTATCAGCATTGAATAATTCATTTACGTCATAAAAATACATTAATCAACCGAGTAGAAAGAATTCTTTTTAAAGCATTTCTACTTATTACACAATAATGGACAGGAAATATACTTACACAGAGATAGCCATAAATTCATAGCTGTTAAGAGTTTTTGATACTCTACAAAAAGGTTTATGACCAAGTCAATGTTTATTGTATTGCATGCATGTATTTCATCCTGGTAGTTAGACCGTTATAATTATTTATATGCATGAACAATTGAAAGCATATAAATAAGAGTCCCAACATGCTGATTAATAAGTGATTGCAGTGTTCACGAGAATCAAAATTAGTTCTAAGCGTAATGATTTCTTTAGAAAATAAGAACTTTATTTATATATTAAATGTTACTAAAAACACAGTAGGCATAATAAGCAACACGAATTGGACTTCAAGTTTCTATAGAAACAATATTTTAGATAACGTGATACAAAGATGTTCAATATGTTATTTCCAAGATAGTTTTGAATCAAGAATGCAGCAAAAATATTTACAAAATTGTGTTCGGTGCTCTGTGAAAATACGAGGTGTGATCAAAAAGTTTCCGAAATGGCTTCACAACAATGCTGATGCTGAGATTTCTTTAATTCTTAGCCAGACTGCATATGCAACGTTCTTTCCCGATAAAAATGAGAGATCACGTGACTTCCTGTGACCATGCAGTGACGAGATAGACGCTCTGAAGTGAACACGTGTTTTGCAGGTGCTGCGATTTTTCCGCGTAGCAAAAATTTCAGATTACGAAGAACAAAGAACGAACATCAAATTTTGCTTTAAATTCGGTAAAACTGCAAGAGAAGCCTATGAAATGTTAAGAACAGCTTATGAGGAGGAAGTTATGAGCAAAACTCAAGCTTGAGTGGTTTTCGAAATGTAAAAGTGATGTGACATCAGTTAAAGATGCAGATCGTTCGGGGCGACCCTGTTCCAGCAAAACTGATGAAAATATCAATCAGGTGAGGGAAATGGTCTTCAATGATAGGCGCATTACAATAAGAGACTCATTAGGACTCTCTTTTGGAAGCGTTCAAAGCATTTTGAAAGACAATTTGAACATGAGAAGATTTGCCGCCAAGTTCGTGCCCCGCCTGCTTTCAAATGTCCAAAAGGAAAGCCGTGTGATTGCCTACAGATCTTAAAGAACAGCTACAAAATGACCCACGGTTTATGGCAAAAATTATTATTGGTGATGAAACATGGATTTATGGGTACGATCAAGAAACGAAGCAACAATCTTCACAATGGAAAAGTCCTTCATCTCCACGCCCGAAAAAGGCCAGACAAGTTCGATCCAAAGTGAAGTCAATGATGATTGTGTTTTTGGACATTAAAGGCATTGTAAATAAGGAATTAGCGCCACAGGGTCAAACAGTGAATGAAGTGTTCTACAAACAGGTGAGACAAAGATTAAGGGAGAATGTGCGACGCAAACGGCCGGAGAAATGGAGGAGTGGTGACTGGTACCTGCATCATGACAATGCGCCTGCGCACAAAGCCCTTTCTGTTCGCCAATTTTTGGATAAAAATATGTTGAATACTGTTCCCCATCCCGCCTATTCTCCAGATTTGGCACCAGCGGACGTTTTTCTTTTCCCGCAACTTAAAATGCGGCTCCTAGGACAACGTTTTAAGGACATTGATGTCATCCATCGCGAATCGCAGAAGGCTCTAAACATGTTGAAAGATGAGGACTTCCAGAGGTGCTTCCAGCAGTGGCAGAAGCAGTGGGACAAGTGTATCAACTCCCAAGGAGACTACTTCGAGGGTGGCAGTGCAGATTAGACAAAGCAAACTGTTGTGTAGTATTTATGAGGTGATACATCGTATCTTTTATATTTATTTAAATAGCATTTAGTTAAACGTTCCAGTTGTATGCATCATTATACTGGTTCAGAATAGTTTTGTCATCAGCGTACAGGATTATGGGGTAATTAATATTATACCTTAAATTAACAGATAGCTAACCTATTTAGAGCTTGGGCCAGTAAACCGATAGAGGTTTTAAAGGGCACACCTAACTAAGTTTATATTGATAACTATTTTAAATCTGAATTAAATACAGGATATATCTCTATTGGTGTCATATATTTGGGAGACGTGTTCCTGACATCAAAACAGTAAAAAAATTAATATGTACATAGGTTTGAAAATCAACCGTTTCGTTGTTATAGGTCAAAGAAAATGTATTCCATGAGTGAACAGACGGATATGCACTACACGTATGGCCGTGCAGACCACAATGCAGCACGAGCACGTGAACTTTATGCAGAAAGGTACCCGACAGGCCGTTACCGTGTGCAAGAATATTCGCACGGATTCACCAACGCTCGAGAGAGAATGGCGCATTTGAGAGCACTAGGGATGTTCGGAGACAAGATGTATGGCTGTAAGGGAAAAAGTTAGTCATATGACTACCCGGAGAATTCTGCATGAAAATCTTCTTTACCCGTATTACCTTCAACGTATTACCAAGGATTAAATGAGGCGGACTTTGAAACAAGAAGACCTTTCTGTTAACGCAAGTTACACCAGTACGCTGGGTTCATCAATTTGCTAGCCTATATCTTATTCACGGATGAGGCTGGTTTTACCCGCGACGGCATCTTCGATTTTCATAACAATCATAACTGGGCATTTGAAAATCCTAATGAACTACGACAGGACAACCATTTACAGAGGTTCTCTCTCAACGTTTGGGGTGCAATCGTTCATGATCACCTTATTGGTCCCTACTTCTTCCCTCCGCGTCTAAATGGACAAACCTATCTCCAGTTTCTCAGAAATGAGTTGCATCACTTAACTGATACTGTGCCTCTGGACATCATCCAACGAATGTGGTTTTTACACGAAGGTGCTCCAGCTCATTTCATAATGTAAGTTTTTGAATGATCAATTTCTGCAATGTTGCATTGATTGAGGGGACCCATTGCATGGCTTGCTCTAAATTAAATTATTTTTTTATATATGGATGCTCTTTAACTACTGTGGTCCTTAGCGTCCCATTCTATATTGGCGTGAAAGACCGGTAATTTTGCTCAGAGGCCTCTTTATCATGCTTGAGGTTTTTTACGTGCAGTAAATCTACGACACTGGACCATCGGCTTTACTTCCCTTCCGAAGGAAGCCATGCTAAGGATATTTACGCCCGACAAAGACCATAGCCCTCCGGCGGGTTTAAACGACCTCGGGAACTAGAGGCTAGCATGGTAACCACTACACCACGGAGGACGACATAACCTGCTCGATCGCCTGATTTGAATCCAATGGATTTGTTCGTCTGGGAACGTTTGAAGTCCTTGGTTTATGCAACTCCGTACCTGATGTTGACATTTTGAGAGGACGTATCCAAACTGGATTTGACCAAATACGAAACACACCAGGAATTTTCAACAGAGTACGCCAGAGTATTGAACGCACGCTTACTACATGCATGGAAGCACGAGGAAGCCACTTCGAGCAATTTTTGTAACTTTCGATTTTGTGTTGTAACTCTGAAATAAATTATTTTCAGACCCATGTTCATATGAACTGTTCTTACTGTTTTGATATCTGCAACACGTCCCCCAAATATATGACACCAATACAGATACACTCTGTATTAATAAATTATTAAGTATTCAGATAGCTATAGGCCGCTATATAAAATACTATGTTTTAAAATTTATTTAATTATTCCAATTATGCGCTTTTCCCTTTCGAAACATCATCATGCAATTTTACACACTGTTTAAACTAATCATGAATGTAAATACAAATACTCCTTATTACACTATTTGATATTCCAGCATTCCAGTAAATTTTGAAGACCTCTAATGCTTATCCGAATTTTGAATTTGCTTTTCATTTACCAATTTTCGAAATTATGTGTAATTTTTATGTGTACAGAATAAGTACATTAGCATAATGTGTATCTGGAATTGCTGTACTTAATGTATTCTTAATAAATTTCATGGCAGAAAAAGCTTGTTCACAAATGTATCTAGAGACAAATCTGCACATGAGCTTAGAGCA
Source organism: Deroplatys truncata (assembly GCA_030765065.1). Taxonomy (NCBI): domain Eukaryota; kingdom Metazoa; phylum Arthropoda; class Insecta; order Mantodea; family Mantidae; genus Deroplatys; species Deroplatys truncata. Next base: position 102,700,979 of record CM060980.1, read on the forward strand.
AGATCATGAATTTTAGGAAGCAGGTCTGAAGGGAAATATTTTAAAAATTCAGTCTAATTAGAAGTAGATGATCCACTATGCTCTTTAAATTTAGCACAAGGTCCTGAGTGATTTTGGATTTCCATTATTTCCAATTGGCGTGAATGGAAATATTTGCTCGAAATGCAAAACGGATTAATGAGTAAATCTGTGTTAAATTCTCGAGTTTTGTAATAATAACTAGGTGTACATCGGATCTTGATCTATCAGGCCATTTAAAATGTCTTGGTGAGCCCCCACGGGTCTAGGTCCGGCCGGCTCTTTCTTAAATCATTAAGTTTGCAATGGGAAACATTAATGAACCCAAAACAGATCCCTGAAGTATGCAATGCTTAAATATTCTTATATCAGAATGACGACCATTAATAAACGCGCTGTGTTTGTCCACTATTTTAAAATCAGCTGATCCCCAAAAGTATTTCTGAAAAAATCGTCCGCGAGTGCGCGAGATGATGTCGGATAGATATCAAACTTCTAATTTAAGCCCAGTATCTTTCAAGGATGAGATATGAAGACTTTACCGAAATCCTCCCCACTACAAACAACGTTTATACGAAAATGTCAAGTTATTTTTATTTTCTCAAAACGCCTAAAACGATGTTTATTAAAATACCGAATATTTGAGATAATTACATAAAAATAAAACCTATATACCTATTGAGTTTTTGGTGAACAGTCTGTGAAATCCTCTTTATTCATTCTGAATTTTAGAGAATAGCATGCACATAAGTGGGAGAGTTTAACAGATGAACAGAAACCTACAACAGAAGAGATATAGAACATTTTAAAATACAAAATTTCAATAATAACTCTTTTCGTATTCGATAATAAACATAATATTCTTTGACATTAGGATGCGTAGGCAGTAAGCTGTAAAGTAGAATCGGACTTGCAAAACCAATACCACTGGTCGGATACGAAACACACAACTTCGGCTCTCCGTGCCGAAGCTCTTACCATTTGAGTTACCATGGCAAACACGGTACTTAAGTTCCAAGGATGTGATACAAAGATTTTAAAGAGAATTTCCCCATCCCGTACTACCCTTTGCAGATATACAAATACTTTCTACAGAAAACACGCAGAGCTCATTAAAATACACAGTTGGTGTCAATTTTTTTCGTAGCGTTATAGTTTAGAAGTATTTCCTAAACGTCACCATATGAACATGCTTGAAAATTTGTTGTTTTTTTCCTCACTTTCTTTTCTTTCCATCCCAAGAGCGTGATGTCACAAATAAACATTTAAATGCTGTTTTTGCATAAATTGAAAACACGTGCTTACTTTGATACAATTTCTAGGTAAACATATACCGTGAGTAACTCAGGGAGTAACTTAATCACTGTTTATTTGAGGTATACTATATAATAAATGTACGTGAATTTATGATTACCACAGGAAGTTGCGAGAATGTATTACATTATATTTTTGCATTTTGTATTTATAAACTTCATTTATCTCTTGTGCGATAATGTAGCCTGTGTATTTAAATTTCCGAGCGTGTTCCAACGTCTCGTTGTTTAAAATACTGTGCTAAGTATAACAAAATGACGACCTTAAAATATATTGTTGAACTACCAAAGTTGAAATCCATCCTTTAGTTCTTTTTTGCTAAGGAAAACACTTCCGCATTTCTTATGCCGCATCTATTTCCTAATGTATTCTGAAAATCGCCAATGGCAGTAAGAATCTGAACGGGAATAATACACCACTACAAAAATTGATGGAGTGATGTATATTGGTTTTGTGTTATACACTGGTGAAGCGTGTTTCATGTCTGCAGGCGTCTCAGCTGACTACCTGAAGAAGAATAGGGGAGAGGCAATAGGGAGAAAAAAAACAGGAAAAAATAGATGAGAAATGAGAGTGATAAATAACAGAAGAAAATATAAGGGAAAAAAGAGCCCAAGGGAATCGAACAAAAGCGTGCGACGAGAAAGTGTAGTAAAAGAAGTGAACATAAAACATGCAGCATTTGTTTTCCTTACGATAAGTAAAGGTGCGTTTAGATAATGCTTGAAGCTAGACTTATGTAGACGTAGGCAACTTCAAAAATGCGCCGTGATATTCCAATTGCTGCTACCACGCAATGCAGCTGCTACCAGGATATGCACAAAATTGTCTGTTAGACACACAATGAAGCACTAAAATTTTGATAGGGTGCACATATACAAGAAAGAGCACTGAAACTTTATCAAATATTACCTTTAGTTTCCAAGATTATAGTCTAAATGAATTATAATTATTAAATGAAAACTGCTTTCAGTCATTTAAAGTGTGCCAATATATTAAGTGAAGTTTCTAAATAGCACACTAAATTCATTCATTAGCTGTTTACCCTCCTCTTATGTAGGACTTACACCCCCCAGGACTTACAAGCGGGTGCCTGGGGTCAGAGGCCCGTCGAGGAGCAGACACTCATGGATCGGACAGAGCATCCAGGATGGGTGATCAGCCCGATGCCTGGTATGGGATGAAGGAAGTAGATGAAACGAAATGTGGGTGAAATGGATGAAAGGAAAGGTGATGATGGAGCAGTTGGTGGAATGAATGGCGGGGGAAACCGGAGAACCCGGAGAAAACCCGCCCAGACGCCGCTTCGTCCACCACAAATCCCACATGCAGGTCCCTGGGATTGAACCCGGTCCGCCTCGGTGGGAGGCGAGCGGTCTAACCACTCGGCCACGGCGCCGCCAGCACACTAAATGAAATATGAAAAAAAATTCAGTTTAGCGTCAGATTCAAAACAAAAAAAAATCTGTTTATATGGAAATATCATGATGTCATTGTGCTATAATACCTTGAGAATCGAAAAGTGTTGAACAGTTTTAAAGAAACAGAGAATATTTTTCATCTGCATTTTTAAACCAGCATGTTTAGCAAAATTTACCACTCAGAATTTTCCGAATCGTAATTTTTTCACTGTGTACTATACCAGGTAATCAATATCTCAGTGTCACACGGGTCGGCCGAAAGTAGTCCTGAGTTGGTTAAAGTAGTTGCACTACTTTAACCAATGATGCCGCTTAAATAACTCAGTTATGGAAAACTTAAAAAATCGGAGATATTTAGAGGAGATTTTAAACAATGGAAAACTTAGGCCAGTTTAACAAACTAAATTTGATAACAAATGCTCTCTAAATCGTCGGGGCATTATCACTGCTGTTGAATGGAAATAGGTAAAGTGAGATGCCATGCACCAAGAGAGGACCGAGAAGTTCACCCAACACTGTTAATGCAAAATAATAAATTTGGGGACCCATGAAATAAAATATGAAAATAAGTAACAGAAAACAGTAGGATAAATGGAGTTTCTCATCGAGTATTTTAAGAACATTATCAAATATTACATTTGTAACGAAAAAATATTTTTACCTTTGTGAATGATTCAATATTTCAGTAATAGGGATGTTGAAGCCTGGATGGGATTTTATGCGTGACTGCTATATCACTACGCAGATTCGCAACCACATATCGATAATGATCCAGTTCTCACAGCATATGTGGCTAGGACACATGTCAGCGTATACATTTTATTCTAATTGTAACGTGTTGTTTTAATGTGAAACCTTAACATTCTTGTTTTATATTATCGGGAAAATTATGCATACGACATTTTTGTTAATTTATTTATCAGTAGTAGTATTGTGGCGCACCCATAGTACCCAATCATGATGCGCTATCTAAAGGGGCATACGCGAGAAAAACTGAAGTTAACGATAGAAAGAACTAACTAACGCAATTATAATTTACTTACTCTTTTTCACGTTTTATTTAAATATATTGACAGAGTGAGCCAAAAGACTCCAAACCGCCTGCGCGGTGTTTGTCCTGTCCGCCTCCTCGGTGCTAGTTGCCGTCTACCGCTAACATAGAAAGGCGCGAATGAAACCATACAACGTTTTTAAAACTACTTTTAAAGGTTCTACTTACCAGCTTTATGAAAGCAGATACTGAAACTGGTCACCGTAGTTGTCCATACATTTTTAGCACCTCTTTAGACACTATCTATCACTCGCTGTAGTTCACGTTGAGAAATTATCTGGAGGATATTTTGTTTTAATTCTTCCAGGGTGTGTGGGTTTGCCTTGTATACTTTGTGTTTTAAGTTACCCCGGAGGAGTATTTTATGAACAATATTGCCGGCTGCGGTGTTTTTCCACTGCATGTGTGGAAATGTGATAAAAACATGACAACGCGCTGCTATAAACAAAGTCACTCTGTTGTGATTTTGCTGTGCAGTGTGAAGTTCAGTATTGAGTTGACAGTGATGTGAAGTAGCTCAGTTATTACGAGTTATTTATTATGGCTCAGGATATGTTTTCCACTGCACGCGTGTATTTATTTATGATTCGTATGTGTTAACTCTGGTCAGTTCGCCAAGTGAAAGTACGATTTGCAGAAAGATTTCCAGGTGTAAAAGTTCCAGGCCGTACAAAAATCCATGAACTTTACAATAAACTTCAGGCCACGGAAGTGTTCAGGCTAAGCAATCTAAAAGACGGCATTTGGTTCTTAACGAAGAAACATTGGACGACATCGGTCATAATGGATAGTTTCCTAAAGAGGTGCCAAAAATGTATGGACAACGACGGTGGCCATTTTCAGCATCTCCTTTCGTATAGTTGGTAAGTAATGCCTTTAAAAGTAGTTTTAAAAATGTTGTATGGTTTCATCCGCGCCTTTCTATGATAGCGGCAGACGGCAACGAGCGCCGAGGACGCGGACAGGAAAAACACCGCGCAGGCGGTTCGGAGTCCTTTGACTCACTCTGTATAACCCTATGCCTTATTTTTCAGTAACTCTCCTTTGTTGGAGGGAAACTAAAACCAAACCTAACAATCGCCGAGCGGATCACATGATGCGGTCTAAACTAAAGTTCCACGCTTGTAATGGTTGACAGTTTTCTCAAGTCCCTCGCATGCGCAGTGTGTTGCCCCGCATTTGAAGGAAGATTTAAGAACCACCAACGGTCACTTATGTATGTCCCAATAATTATCACTAATTTTATTGCTTAGCTCGCATCTTAAAATGATAGTTCTTTGTAAATAGAAACTATATGGCTTTCTTGAACAAGACGTGGATGATGTGCTTCTGTATCCACGCAAGAATGGAGGTATTTGTTTTGTGAGCTGTCTCAAAGGGCTATGCCGCGCACTCAGCATCTGCATCAATAGGACGGTGTTGTCATATAGCGCATTGCTAATCACTTAATTTTAGATAAATAAAGCTACAAAGGTTACAGTAAAAACAAATAAAAGTACTTTAGATATCAGAAATGTACATTAACCAGCCTTTTCAAATCTGCTTATCATAATAATTCCATTATAATCTCCGGAAACTCGACTCGTAGTGAAACGCTCTCGATATCATAAAATCGAGTTTTAGGGACTTTGGAAGAGAAAGCGCTATGGTGTTACACACAAGAGTCTAAACGAAGTTTTAAAATTGCGAACCTGTGTAGTGCACATCTGCTATAAGTATAAATTTATTATTTTTCTTTTGTTTCTCTTGCGGTTAGCGCGGCATTCAACTTACATGCCACTTCTAGTACTTATTTTGAAACATTTCCTAATAAGTACACATAGAATAAGATTCTCCTTTCTTAACCAAGAACCTCATTATAACCATCATCATCATAATTGAGAATGATCTACTTTTAAACGTTGAACCCGCATCGTCAAAGGATGCAGCTGTCTTCCCCTAGCTTACCTGAGGCGGCAGTGTAATGGACACGTGTCCATCATATTTATCACTTCTTAATGATTTGAAGGATATGCAATGGTTAAGAGTACAGAAACAAATGACTGTCAATGCAAGAAAAATATGACGCAAAAATACCCACTGCTCCAAAATAGAGCAGAGCGTGTACAAGATTTATCTACCACAATAGTTAAGATACCTAAGATAGACGCCTTGTCCTCTAGGATTGACAAGAAAAAGCACGAAAATACATATTTAGTTTCTCTATTATGGTGGATAGAGATTACTTCATTTTACCCGAAATTTATTCTTTTAAATTTCACGAGAAGTGCATGGCTTGAAGTTCTCTAAATCCCATCCGCGTATTTGTGTTCATTGAAAGTGGGATGAATACCAATCTTCGTAATTAAGTCCAGCATTTTCAGAATGAAACACAATTCACGAAATTCTTCACATCAAAATATCCTTTATATGGAGAAAGTTCCGTTATGTACTTTCACAAAAACAGATATAATGATTTTGTTTATAATATTATACCAGGCTCAACTGCGCCGTGTGTAGATATCCCTCCGTGCGTTAAATGAGTTGCAGAACTCAACGGGGCAATTCCAAGTAAACACAGGTCAATGGGAAACTGGCTAATTAGCGTGAGAGAGCTTCTTTTTTTTAAGTTCCATTTATACTCCGCCTTTAACTACAAGGGTCTTATCGGCGGCCTTTCCTTTGGAACATATTATTGTCTAAAGACAAATGTGTTAACTGGTATTCGCTTGTCTTTGGGGCTTTAATCATTAGATCACACACACATTTACATCCACATTTTCATTCATAGTTCCAGACTCTGAGGAGGATAGTGAATAATCTTATCTAGAGAAAATTTCCCACCCCAGCCGGAAATCGAACCCGTGACCCCTCGCACAGCATGCAGGTGCTCTACCTATTGAGCTACGGGGTCAGCCGAGCTTTGTTTTACTCCTCTTGCTTATCAGCAAAAACGATGTTTATATGTTCTTGATACATTAATTTTTTCAAAGAAAAATATTGCAAGCTGTGATCTCAGAAGCAATTTCCATACTCATAATACAAGGCACAATTCTAATATACATATGACATTCTCTAGATTAATTAAAATACACAACTCTCATGTATTTAATGCAATCAATATATATAATATGCTTCCTGAGAGGGTAAGAAATTTAAAGTTAAAGGATTTCAAGAATTATGTCACTTCAAGACTAAACGTAAATCCATTTTACAATATGCAAGAATGTCTTAATACTGTTTCAAGTTCTAATGGTAAGTTTCTATTTTATGAATATTGTATGTTTTATTAAAGTTTTGTGACTTAGCCAATTGAATTTTATACTTAAAGGCTCAAATAAATTATCAAAGATGAGGGGATCACACTCATTGAGAAGCACTTCCCACGCTTGCAATCGAGTGTACAGTGTGAAATTGCATTCTGCTATCATATCATGAATACAAGATCTTGCAAAAGCGAAATAAATAATTCCCTTGATCATAAACAAAGGAGACCGAAAAGGTCTAGAATATTTTCCACTTCAGTAACACAGGTTTTGTTTTCGAGGAATAAACTCAGTTTTTATACTGATAAATAATTAAAGTGTCTTAAATTAACCTATAATGATCATCCGCCCAAATCTATTTTTTTAATTGTGCTATTTTTTTTTCCTTTTCTTTTCTTTCAAACCCGCGGAGAGCTATGGGTTTTTTCGGGCGTAAAAATCCTTAGCATGGCTTTCTTCGGAAGGGAAGTAAAGCCGGTGGTCCCGTGTCGTAGATTTAGCGCACGTAAAAGAACCTCAAGCCTGATAAACAGGCCTCTTAGCAAAATTTCCAATCTTTCACACTCAATATAGAATGTGATGCTAGGGACCATAGTAGTTAAAGAGTGTCCATAATAAAACTGAATTTATTTTTCTGCCTTTTTTCGCTTGCTGCTATAAATATTATTATCAACATCATCATCTGACGGTACAGTTATACTGACTTCCCTCATTGAATGGGTGTTCGAAATTTTGCCCCCGTTGGTTAATGCGATGTTCCAACCGTCTCCGTGTATCTATATGGACGTTTCTAAGAGCAGCAGCAGCCAACAATACGTAAGTTGTTCATTAGCAGCAGCATGGTAGCGGAGTAGTAGAAGATCGTCCTGCGTGGTGTAGTGGTCCACTCTAGTTCCGAAGTCGCGGATTTAAACCCGGCGGAGGGCGTTGAACTTTTTCGGGAGAAAAATCCTTAGCATGGCTTCCTTCAGAAGGGAATTAATGCCGGTTGTCCCGTATCGTAGATTTACGGCACGTAAAAGAACCTCAAGTCTGATAAAGAGGCCTCTGAGCAAACTTACCGGTCTTTCACTTCCAATATGGAATGGGCCACAGCAGTTAAAGATCGTCCATTAGTAAAGCTCAGTGTAATTTAATTTTTAGCAGCAGCAGCAGCAGCAGCAGTTCCCTCCTTCGTCAACAAGATTAGACATAAGCTTTTCCTGCTTTGAGGTGTAGGGTCACGGCTGCCCAAAGCAGAATGTACGGTAAGTTTCTGAAGTTGTTCGCATATTATCGGAATGATATCAGTCTTCCTAGCAGTATGTAATTCCCAATACAGTTATATCGTGTACTTGCATAAACTGTAGTGTCTCAAGAAAACAACAAAAATGGATTTTTTTTAAATTAAACATAGAAAATTCTTAGTCTCTTAAAGTAAAAACCAAATATTTACAATGGCTTTAAAGTATCACGTGGAAAAGTATCATATATTTATCTAAGCATTCCGTGAAAACAAAAGCAAGATGGTTGCTGTGTTTTATTTCAATTGAAGAAGATGCAAAAAACTTAGTATCAAATTATTTTAAAACATTGCATAAAAGAAGACTGACAAATATTTATTTTATTAGTATTTCAAGATTCAATAAAAGAAAGTGAAAATTTTGCGCGAAGTTCACGAGTCCGTTTTTTTTTGTTTTTTTGTAACGTCTTAACTCCAGCATAAATTTTGATTTACTCAAAAAACAAATGCTATCATTCTGATAAAATGATAATCTTAAGCAAGAAACTAAAATGACAAAACATAAATAAGCTGTTATTTTATCACATACTTCAAAAATGCAAACCTTGATATTTAGGCGTGTCAATTATAATGCAAACAATAGTGTGGCAGCTTAATTTTTTCTGCTGAAATAAATTTCAGACTAAACTTTTTCATTCGTCTCTATACATTATATTATCTGTAGTTGATTGACAGTGCACAAGTAAAATGCCATTTTAAGGAAGAATAAGGAAAATTAATAACGCAAGAAATATTAATAAAATATTGTTAAGAATTCGACTTGGAATTTTTTCCCCTAAAATTACTAATTTATGACAAATTTTGAGCTCTTTCTATCGTTCTGTATTAGGATATTTAGATTATCAGCTATATTAAATTGTAATTACTTTCCTCAAATTGAATATTATGATGGTGAATTAAAAAATTGAGAAATATCGTGCTCATTATTGAGCCTATGAGAAAAGCTTCCAAAGGTTATAGCTCGCCAGCATAGCTTATGCAATGCGTTTTGCTATTCCTGTAATTTAATAGGATGAAAGTTATTTAAAGAGTATAAGGACTTCCCTTTTTCTATGTCTTGTTTATGCTAGACAAAATACAATAGACGAAATACAATACCTTCTGTCAGGCAAACATCCATTATAAAATTTGGATTGATGTTTTCTCCAGAAATACAGCTTGGTGGTCACCTGAATGAAAAGCAATAACAATTAGAAGAGGGTCCTGTTGCGGGTATGTGTTCTCTATCAGCATAACTTAGAAACGGAAATTCGGGTGAATACTAATCTTTGTATTAGAGTTGAGCATCTTTCAAACAGGCAACACAAAGATGTTCACGAAATTATACGAACTTTCAGTTTCTTTCTGAGAAAACGCTCTAGGCATTTTTATTATCATTAACATTTATTCAATATTTGAAGCATTGAATGATGAATAAAATGTAAATATACTGAATTTTCTGAAATAGTCTGTGAAATCAATAATTTAAGTTTGCACCGAATTTTGTGTATTTTTTTATAACTAGAAGCCATTAGATTTAGTTCATGAAACATTCAGAGATTTTTAAAATATGCAATTTCTCTCAAAAGTTTCCTAGCATTAGCTAAGATTATATGTTTCCAAAATCTGGTTGAACGTGCTTGAAATGTTTCCATATTTATTGTTTTCTTTTGCTTCGCAAGATCTTGTTACTATGGCTTCTGAAATTATTCCTACACATATTGGCTCAACATTAGTATTTAATGAATACTATCATATATAAGGTACTCCACATATGTAAACAGAAAGTTGTATGGATATATTACATCAGATTTTACCTTTGGAACAGCCCGTAGCTATAATTTCTGCATTTGCTGCTTCTCACCAGTACAAACCCTTTAATAGTATTTCCACGTGCTGTATGGAATTATCAACTTATAGCGTAATTCGATTTCATATTTTTTATTATTATTTCTAATTAGTACAACACGGTTTGATAAACCACTTTTGATTAATGTGGCAATATGTAAGATACATACGTGCATTTTTAATGGGCAGAGAAAGTTTCGTGAATCACGTGATACACTTTTTTATATTTGTAAATAGGGAAAACAGCTCTAAGTGTAAAAACCTGATATGTGATAATCACATGACTTTCCCTATCCTCTATCGCTTGTGGTATACAAATTATTCTCACGAAATTTAATTTTCCTACTTCACTTTAATTGAGATAAACCTTTCGGGAAATAGTTACATTACACATTTCGTTATAGATGCAAAGGGAACAGCGATAGTCAAATGTTTAAAAACTGTACACTATATGCTGGCCTTAAAATTCCACTCTCTTTCCGTGATATAGAGAGAAACAATTGAAAATCCACAGGACTTCAAAAGAATAGCTAAGAATTGAGCAATCAGAACCATTAACAACAAATATCTCAGAAATTCTGATACCACAAAAAAGGTATTTAAAATACATTCTGTATTTTAAAAAGATTTACATTTTTTTGTATAGTGCGTTTTCATCTATCGCTTGAACTGGGCGATGTTCGTCACTTTTGAAGCCTTACCTTTGCTTTAATTTCTGCTGTTGATTCTGTTGCCGGCTGCTACAATGGTTGGCAATGAGAGCTTTCTTTCAGAAAATATGCGTGGGTGTAGTGAAAGGCTAACACCAGTTTAAATTAACTGAGAAATTGAATAACATCCAATACGTGAGTTGTTGAAGCGAGTTGCCGACCGTTTGAAGATAAAGAATGAAACTACTGTGAACCTTGGCACTCGAAACTATAAAAATTGACTTATTATACCTGTTAACTTATATAGTATCAATTTATGGTTTGAAATAACTATTTCCGCAATAAAAGAAACGAGAAGCGGAACTTGCCGTGAGTCACTAAAATGCTTACCGGCAAAACCCCTCGCTGCTATCACTAAATCTTACTCACACAACGCGTCACTAACACAGGAGTCGTCACAGGTATCCAGAGTGACGAATGTATGCACGAATGTGTGCACGAAAAGAGTATATGATTTAGATTGAGCGTACTTATTAACTCAAGCCTTGCTTACATTATTACTCCGCTACCAACATCTCTTCATATGCGCTCCAATAGCAAAAACTCTTAAGTATGAGTATGTGACACCATTACTAGCGGTACCTTCACGACTCTCAGAATTACATTCCCTTCCTCTTCTACAGAATTTATATGGATGTAACTGTTCAAAGGTGCTGAATTCGCCCCTTAACTTCATTCCTAGAACTTTTATACTAACGCGTTCAATACTTCGCTGTTGCTAATGATTTTGCTTAACATGACTCGCTAATGAACTTTTCCTCGGGTAAATATTTCAGCTCAAGCTTATTATACTATATATTGATTGAATATACGGGAATTATTTATTGCAATTATTTCTTTATCTTACTATCATTTTTGTATTCAATTATTTATATCCTTCTGTCAATAATTACGGCATCACGCTTAACGTTTACCAGCTATACAAGATTATACAAAATTGCTTATTAATGAAGAGGACTTCATATGATATTCCTAGAAAATTCAAGGTATACAATTATATTTATCATGTAAATATCTTTAATATATGAAGTTAAAATATTTGAAAAGTATTCCACGTAAGGGATAGTTTGAGGTACGGAAATTTTCTTGAAAATCTTCGTGTTGCATCTTTGGAAGTTCGGTGTTTATCCGACTTTTCGCTTTTCAGTTATGTTTTTCACACACACACGCTGACATTTTTTTAAAAAGTTGCTTTTCATTCAGGGCTTCAAAACATGTATTTTCAGTAAAATATATGTATATCGAATTTTTGCGTGAAATGCAATACCTTCTCTACCTAGGTACGTGGTACAGAAAGTAAAAATATTGCTTCGATTGTTTTACTGTAGCTAAGTTCGTTATCATTAGTATGAGAGATTAACGTTTTACAGTGTTTTAATTTGAAAACAAAATTAGAGATTAGTTAAGTAACATTTTATATAAATTTTCCATACCAAACTTCTAAGTGTTTGAGCTTCAAGACACTCACTTTATTTCGAATTTACTGTATATTTTCGTTTCATTTACGTTTAGCTTTGATTATAAATTATCTTTCTATTATTATATTATCAAAACATTATATTCACAGACGAATTATATTATATATATTGTCAAAAAATGAGCGTTTGTATCCGGGGAATTCTTTAAGGTGAGGGGGAGTAGAAGGAATCAGGAAATTATGTTCCTTGTATGGGAGGCTAGCGTTTTCTACGACGGCATCACATAATGCACTAGCAAATAGGTCGTTTGTACGGAGTACTGGTGATAGCTTCGTGCGAATCTCCAATGTTTCACGGCGAACGTCTGCAGGATGGGAGGGGGAGGGGAAGAGGGCGAGGTTTGTCATGACTAAGATTTCTAGCGAGACCACTTAGCCAGGATGAAAATAGTTTATCACAAGCCATCTAGACGATTAAGACTCAAGGGAATCTAATTATACTTCCAATATACAACACACTTTAAAACACTGAGATCATGTGGTTTCTGTTCATCCCCGTTTTATTTTCATCGTATTAGCATCCTACGAGGTGCTGTGTTAAAACTATCATACCAAAAATTACACTATATCCGGAATTTTACACTGAATGAGCTCTAATTCCACTTATTTTAATACAAACAAAAGGTACACGATAAATAAGAGGAAGTCAAGTCTCTAATCATATTAGTTGGGTTAGCCCACCTCTCATTATTTACACCAAACAGAGAAGAATTAACTAAGAGAGGCTATTTCTGACCCTGTTCTTTTTTGTAGATATAACTTGGTAATGTGTTCACTTGTGTTTCTTGTAATTTTGTTTGGTACACTAGTGAGAAATGATAAAGCAGGGTGGAATTTTGCGTAAGGTATTACGATCTAAACGAATGGATGATGATTTCTGCGAACCTACAGGCGTACACCCTAAGACAAAAAAGTATTAATACTCTCGAAGCGTATATTTGTCTAAGTCCAAATCGTTTCCGCGGCCAATGGTGTCTCGGGAAGCAAGCTTTGAGCTTCGTTCCATTGTTACCTTTCATATTGAACACCAGCTACTAATATGCGCTGATAGCCGAGCGGTTATAAGCAGGTGTGTAGTAATAAGGCCTACCGAGGTGTATGCCGAGCATAATTTTATTTTTTTTTTCAGAAAAACGCAACGTTTATTATTTGATTTGATTTCAGGGTAGTTATGTTCACAGATAAAAATTGAAACACTCTCCCTTTTGTTTACACACTAAAAGAGGAAATAAGTAAATATTATAGTCCTAAACAAAAAAGCAAATAAAAATAGAAATTCAATTAATATTGGATGTGTAAACCCTCTGATTCTATTACTGCCCTCATTGTATTGGACATAGATGATTAAATGCCTAGTTAAATTTTCACGACAGGATAGGTCCTCCGAAGCATTCTGCATTTCATCCCACAAAACCTCTTTTGTCTTGCAGGTCAATTTAACTTTCTTCATATCTGCCCACACATTTTCAATAGAATTCAAATTTGGTGAGGAAGGAGGCCAGTAAATGGATGTCTTTATACTACAGTCTATATTTTGATATGCCATCAAGAGGCCACAGCATATCTAGACCATCTCGTCACATACAACCCCAACATGACACAGATACACGACCTTGGCGATCCATTTGTGCACGTATTCCGTGTGGTAAGTTTTCCTCTGGGGCGGTAGGCAATTACTTTCCCCCAATTGTAGATGAAAGTATCACCTTGTCTGTGAATATAACCCTATTCCGGTTATTGACATTTTCTTCTGCAAATGCGAGGCAACATAATCTGTGATCGTCTCCAAGACGCTGCTTCTTAGCCGATCGAGCAAAGAGCCCTGCTGTAGTCAACCGACCCAAGGTTGTGCGGTTCGACCGAGGGAAATTAGAATTACTTCAAATTGTAGACACTAGCTAGAAGGGATTGCAATCTGGCTCTTCTAGAACCGCAGCGTCCTGCTGAGAAGTGGAAAAAACGTTTCCGATCCGAACCAGGTCGACGACGAACAACCCCTTCCCTGGATAACCGCATCCACCTTGTAGCTGTAGATATATGCACTGCAAGTGTTCTTCCAGCCTGCGACACAGAGTATTCAGCAACATTCATTAACGTAAAAGATATCCGTGTAGCTTCGTCTTATATGTGCGCTCAGCCACACAAAAACCAGTATGATTGCTAATATAGCATGTAGAATTTCACGACTATGAGGTTCCATTCGCCATTCATAACTGAAGAATGAGACAAAGTTTGCACATCCAATATTAAAGTCAATTAAATATTTGGTTCAGTTTTTCACTTTAGAGTTCTTACTAATATGCCACTTATTTTGAAAGTTAAAGATAATTTGTTTGTATTTTTATGCTTTGAATGTATTAAAATTAATAGATACCTTATGCATTGAAAACATGCGTCATTGCCATACATTTAACAAATTAAAATTTAAGCAATAAAAAAAAGTATACGCGAAGGATTCGAACCCAGATTGTCCCAATTACAACGCACATGTGTTTCACCGCTCGGCTACCATGCATACAAACAAAATGAAAGACATCTTCCTACTTATCGCATAGCTTTGTAATGAACCACGGTGGTATTAAATCGTGTATTGTGAACGCAACGTCATGCTTCCGACGTTTTCCGAATCGAAATTTCTCTCAGGCTGTTGCTCATTTATTTTGTCTTAGGCTGTGCATTTCCAAGGTCATAAGTATATACACGTTTTAAAATATCCCGAAAAAATATCCTCTTTTACTAAGTAATAATAATAATAATAATAATAATAATAATAATAATAATAATAATAATAATAATAATAATAATAATAATCCTTGCCACGAAAGTATTGACGAACCTCACGCCCATATGAGCACAGCATAGATGACGTGTATCAAATAGATACGAGGAGATGATTCCAGCCAGTCGGAATGTTGCTTTCAATAACCTATAGATCGAAACCTAAAATAACTCCTCAGATCCCTCCTGCAAGCGGGTACTGGTCCTGTAGATTGTCAAAAAAATCCTCAACTCTATGGATGGGCTCGATAAACACGCGCATTTTGTGGATGGAAACCAGAACCTTGCTACCCCACACTTCAGGGCATTCATCATATACTTGAGTGAATTTAAATGTCTGAATTTTCTAACATGTTAGCTACTAGGTAACATAATATCTGTCAATTTCATTTTAAAGCACAAGCCAGATACAAAAGAAACAATCGACTGTTTATATCACAACTTAATATATACTACTAATGAGCATTAAAAAAACAGAGAATTTGGGTATTTTAAACCATGTTAAGCGAATATAGAATTAAAGTTCAAATCAATAAACACACACAAAATATTTTGGACACTAATTACTATGGAAATACGCGACCTAAAATGGTATCTTAGAAAATTCTCGATTTTCCTACAGTACATTTTTGTATATTTCTCATAGACCACAGTTATACGACATTCAGGAAGAATAAAGAGGATTTCGCAGGCTAATACAGAATTTTAAAAATATAAATATACCAATATCTAAAATATAATACATTTAATCCAAATTGAGGCATATTTGAGAACACAAAAATAAGGATTTTTTTTCATGTAAAAGGTAGTTTGCGCTAGGTGGAATTTTCTTGAAAATCTACTCCTGGTATCCTTATACACACTCGGGATGAAATTCAGTGTTTACCCTATTTTTCGTTGTTGAATTACACTATGCGCAATCTCTCCACCTCTCCCTTTCTCGCTTATTTTAATAAAGTAAGTTCTTTCCAAGATCTTTCTACCTAGGTTAAGGGTGGAAAAAGTGAATTTCGGTGTAACTTAAGTTGCATTAGGGACCTTAGGGTCCATTAGAGCACAGTAGCTCCTTGAGCATATTTCAAATGCTTCGCTTACCTTACCTACTAATGCCACAGGGTTGATTATTGTTTTCTTTGTGCAAGAAGTTAATTCTGTTCATCATTTTCAACGTCAGTGTGTGCTGTTGACAAATGACAGCTGTTTGCGACGAACAGCTGAAAAGCAATTTCAGCATATCTGATGAAGAATTTCCTGATCTTACGAATAACATTAACAACCGGTTTTTGTGTAGCTATTCTGCAACATCTCGATGCTTAATGGCAATGGCACGAAAAGAAAAGCAACACCAACAAAATACATCTCCGTCATCACCATCATTAACAAATATCAACACAACCTGAAAAACGCGATTATATTTCAAAGACAGTGCCGCATTTTTGAAGTGCTTGTTTTTGCATCATATACCTGTGTGTTAGTTTATTTTCTGACATTTTTGGCTAAAATAAAATCTTCAGTTTCAATTTATTTTCTATGAAAATTGAGACTAAGGTATTTAATTTAAATCTGTAGTTGAGGGGTTCTTTTAGTAAAACACCTACCTGTTGCATTTACATGATTTCTGTGGCCACTATCATCTATTTTTATATCTCTTCTACGAACTGTTCCTACAAAACTTTTATTTTTTACTTCATGTTAAATGAGAGAAACATTTGCATAAATGGTTTCATTAAACATTTCGTTGTAGGAACAACATTAGGAGAATGAAGCAATACTTAAAACTTAAGAAAGTGGGCTGCTATATGCTGTCTTTAAATCTCATACTTTTTATAATGATATCGCAAAAAACAAATGAATTATGAATTGACACTTCAAAAAATGCATTATTAAGTACTGGAAAATGCAAACCAATAGCTACGAATATCTCGGAAATGGGTAATTCTGCAAGAATTGTTTAATATAAACACTGTTATTTAACGATATCTGCGTTTTCCATAAAGCAAGTTTTTGTTTATCTCTTATGGTTTACCAGTTCTACAAAATGTATTCACAGGTATTTCTAAATAATACTAAATAACGTTATTTACAAAGCAAATACAAATATTAAACATCTATTTTAATCATAATCATTATGGCCA
This sequence comes from Deroplatys truncata, assembly GCA_030765065.1. NCBI lineage: Eukaryota > Metazoa > Arthropoda > Insecta > Mantodea > Mantidae > Deroplatys > Deroplatys truncata. The sequence continues at coordinate 102,718,237 of CM060980.1, forward strand.
CATTTGTGAAAATGCAAAAAAACAACTTTTTCCATTTAAAAGGTAGTTAGTGATGGGGGCGTTTTCTTAAAAATCCCCGTGTAGTATCTTTGGAAGCCAATGAACTTAAATGCCAATTTTGGTATTTATGGGACTCTTTTCTTGGGTTATGCTTCTGTTTGGAATTAAGGGGTTTAAAAACGTATATTCTCGTCCAGTTAAATCTCTATATTAAATATCTGAGAGAAATATATTCTCTCAGATATATCTCTATATTAAATATCCTCTGCTTACCATAGGTAAGTGGTTAAGAAAGTCAAACATTGAAGTATTTTTAATAATCAGATTGTTATAAATATTTGAAGCTCACAAGACTATTGTCAAGGAAAATAAACATGTATTTATGACTTACAATGCTTGGATTTCTTCCATTCATTCTCGAATCTCTCAGTATCTCTATATTTTTTCGCAGTATTTGCTCTATTTTTAAAATGGGCGAGATTGTCTACTTTTATGCAACTCATTTATGGTACCCATAAAACAGACCAAATATGATGCTCACACGAGTACGTTTGGAGAAAACGTTCCGGATGTAAAACACCTCCTCAGTCGGACATCTGGGGAGAGGAGCTCTCCGGAAGAACTCTGAAGAAACACAAAAATGTATTCGATATTATTACGTTCTCTAGGGCATACTTATAGTAATTAATTGAAATGTTGCACTTCACCCAGAAATTACATATCGAGATTTCAGCGCAAATACATGATTTGAAGTCCCCCGAATCAATAAACGAAAGTATTTTAGTAAAAGATCCGACAGTCTATAGTTTGTGAAGGACATAACTCAAAAACGAAAAGCCGTCTAAATAACAAACTTTATTTTTAAGGTCAGTATCATTCAGAGGTGCGACACGAAACTAATCTTTACATGGCTTTATTATTGATTTTCGCAAAAATAATAATTTTGATTAGATTTGCAGAACAAATAAAATGCTGATCAATAAGTTTCTCAAGGGATTTTGGATAACTATATATTACTGGTAAATCATAACAGAATGATCAAAGCTTACTTCATAAAGATGTTGATCTTGTTCTAATGCACATTTCAAATAAAAGCTTTTGCTGCATTAACCGTTTCCGAGATATTCCTTGTTATTGGTTTGAATTTTTAAATACGTATACTTTTTTAAGTGCTATGTTGTCATTCGTAAGATTTGACTACCGCTGTAGGCTTTGTATCCACCTTTTACACCGAGCGAGGTGGTGCCGCAGTAACATGTGCGACTCGCATTCGGGAGGTCCGATTCGATCCCCGGCAACCGCCCACTCTGACCCATAGGTTTTTCGTGGTTTTTCCGGGTCGGCAGGCGAATATTAGAGTCTTTCATCCTGTAATTTCCTACCCCTTATTTCCTATGCCCATCATCTTCCTTGTTATTTGTTTTAGGATTGTAGGACAAGGCGACGGCGTTTGACGGGTTGCGGCTGGGCGGTGGATGTGCGCTGTGTAGAGGCGTCGTTGCGGGACTGCTCAGTTGGGTGCCTCCTTCGTGTGGACCCTGTGAGGTGACCGCCAAGTGTTCGATGGATTACGAGTGGGCCCGGGCGGCATCAGATGCATTCAATCTGTAAAAGTTAGGGACCCCGTCCTTACTTGCACCCTTCCGGGTCTTTTCTCTCATCCCTCCCAGGGGTCGTTGCGCCCTACTTGTGGTGCAGGGACACCTCCGTGCGTCCCTTCCATTACTTTTATCTTTATTCAGCTTGTATCCACAACGATATGCGTAAGGAAACCATTTACGTAAATGTTTATCTCGATTAACATAAGGTAGATGGAAAAATAAGCTTTTGAGAGAGTGGTTTGTTCAACAGTTGATAGAGAAAGTGATGTAAATATAACACATAAGATTTTAATTACAAGATTTTAAAGAAAAATATGTGATCAGATTGCTTGCAATGCGAATAGATATCTCATTTCGTTCTTTTGTTACTTTTCCACATCAATGGAACGTTTTCAGGACACTTGAGTGTTTGCTAAAAAAACACAGGATATACTGAACAACCCTGGTCAACACCCTGTAACGTTTGGTTGCGGGATAAGGGAAATCCCCGGAGAAATCCTCGCCCTAACCGAGATTCGAACTCGGGACCTCTTGAATGTGAGGCAGATACGCTATACTCGCACCATAGAGGCGGATCAATTTGTCTTAACATTAACTAAACCCGCAGTAATGTATGACTACCAAAAAATATGAAATTGTGTCACTGCAAAATCATTTTATCCGGCATGATATATATCAGCAAATTTTAAAGGAAAAAATCTGGCGGATTTCCTACAATGCGAATAGATATCTCATTTCGTTCTTTTGTTGGTTTTCCACATAAATGGAACGTTTCCAGGACATTTGAGTGTTTGCTAAAAATCAGAGGCTATACCGAGAAACCCGGTTCAACACCCTGTAACATTTGGTTAGTAGTTAAGTCTACTTTGTCAATAATTATGTGTGTGTAAAGAACCACATCCTTACAAACGACTTGTTTCTCCGTTCCTGAGGGACTTTAATTTCAGGACACGCTGTACCTTACTAAACTAAAGGTGCCTTTCAAGAGGACTATTGAATATTGCGTAAGCTTAATGCGCTTTAAACTTCTCTTCTCTTGTGCTGTGTGTGTAGTCCTGTTTTAGCTTGCAGGTCTTATGTTGGTCTTGGTATGGGGAGTCTTAAAATATTGACCGTGAGGGAGAGAGGGGAAGTGGGCGGGGTGGCTTGTTTCCTTGTAATTAAACTATACTGCAGGTATTACAATAGCCTTACAGACTTGCCTAATTGAAAGCCTGCACTGGCTTTAACAACATTGGTCGTAGCCATAAGCTTCCTGACTCATCCAGACTCCACCTATGTGCTATATCGCAACTTATCCCTGGCACCACTAACCCCAAGAAATGGGGGGGGGGTTCGTTAATGTATTGCCATTGATTACAACAGTCCCAATAGCCAGCGAGACAACAAAGGACAAAGTGGCCACCAGGTCGCATATGTTTCTATAGGTTTCGTCTCTAGTAATTTGGATCGAGATACCGCTACATAGGAGGGGTAGCCCTTGCAGGTGTGTTTGTGTGTGTTTAGATGCTTGTGTGCAAATGTATCCGTTCTATATGCGTGTGATTAACGGCTGGTCTTTACATACGTAACCAAACCAAAGGATCTGGGCAGTCAATCATAATTTTCTGTTCCAACGATAGATTCTTTGCTGCAAACACCGCACTCAATTCTTCGTCTTCATGTACATGTGCTCAAATTTATTATTTTGTTTTTCTTGAAGATTGTCCTTTAACCTGGTAGATCATATTTGGCGATGAATGAATGAAAAATGTGAAATGATGCTGAAATGAGCCCGGGGTCCATAGAGCTTAAAGTAACCCGACTTTGTCTTCTCAGGATAAGGGAAATTCCCGGAGAAAACGGCGCCTTAACCGAGATTTGAACTCGCGGCCGTTTTAATGTGAGGCAGACACGCTATACTCACACCATAGAGGCGGGTAAATTTGTCTTAACATTAGCTGAACCCGCTGCTGACGTTATTTCTTTAGCTACAGAGATTCTACTCTATGTTATTCCTTCCCTCAATTTCTCAAAGTTTTTCACTCCCTCTTTCTGTCCCTTCCACACTTTCTCGCTTTCTTTGTACTTTCTCTCTCTCTAACTCTAGCTTTCTCCCGCTTCCTTTCCATTCTATCCTCCAATATCTCACTCTCCTCTCCTCTGCTGCTTTCTCTTTAAGTCTCCCTCTTTTCTCTGTGCAGTATACGTTTCATGCGTTTGAAAAGCGTAACAAAACTGCTTTACTTGGTTATCAATAAAAATTTTAAATATGAATATGTATAAAAGCCTTAGTGTGAAAACATTACTCAAAGCAAAAAGCCGGGTAAATACCCAATGGTATTTAAGTTCACTATCGTCCAAAGATGCGACACGAAAATTTTCAAGAAAATTTTCCCACCCCAAATTACTACTTATGTGGAAGAGTTTTAGACATTTTATTAACTCTAAAATGGCTTAAATTGTTGAGTAAAATACTAAATATTTAATATGTTTACATGGCAAATAAAATACGTAGCTTAAATTCTCAGGGAATGGCCAGTACAATGTTCTTGATCCTGAAAGAATTTTATATAAGTTTGTATAACGGGTAAACCATAAGAGATATTCAAAAATGCACATCTGTTTGAAACACACAATTTACTTTTAATATTTTTTTTGGCATTAGCCATTTCGGAATTATTTCTTGTTAAGTATTGGTTTAAATTATTTGTAGTTTGTCATTTTTTAAGTTTGCTGTCACCATTCAATTGTTTCTCGTTTCTCAATTGTTTGTTATGGGAAGGGTACAGCATCTGAGGGCCAGCATATAGCGATCCGTTTTAAGCATCTGAGTATCGATTCGATTTTTACTTTCTCTACTACGTATAGTAAGTAGGGGAAGTATTGCATTCCACCCAAAAATTCGATACCGAGATTTCACCGGAAATACATCTTTTGAGTTTTCCTGAATCCAAAAAAAGTATTTTTGGAAACATGTGTGTGTGTGTGTGTGAACAGTATAACTCAGAAACGAACAGTCGGATAAACACCAAACTTGGTATTTAGGTTCAGTATATTCCATAGGTGCGACACAAAGGTTCTCAAGAAAATATCCCACCCCAGATTACCCTTTACACGGAACATTTTTCGAACATTTTAATTTTCTCAAAAATGGGTGTAACGATTTTGATTAAAATATCATATATTTAAGATAATTTCATGACAAATAAAATGTATATCTTGAATTTTCTGGGAATGTCTCCAAAAATATTCTTCATTGTGAACGACTTTTGCATAACTGGTAAACCATAAGAGATAGACAAAATTTTACAACGCAAAAAATGTAGATCGCGTTAAAATACACAATTTACGTCATATACAGTTTTTTTGTTGAATGAACCATTTTCGAGATATTGCTGGTTATTCTCTTAAATTTCCCAATACTTATACTTTTTATCAAATGGGAATTGGTTATTCATTTTTTGTCCTGGTAATGCAAAGAGAATACTCCATATAGGAACCAGCTCTTAAAATATTTGTCTATAGCTTAAAGCCTACCAATTCCCCTTGCATCTACAAGAAAATTAACAATAAGATTATCTGGATATGGATATTTCGATTAACATGAAGCATATTGAGAATAAGCGTTTGTAAAGATAGTTTGTTCAAGAGTAAAGAAAGTCATGTGAGTGTAACACATCAGACTTTTTTATTACCATTTTACCTAAAACGAAATGTATAAGTAATGAAACCTTTCTGTAGGGGTTGTTTGGATGAATATGAAATAATTTTAGTAGGAATAGGTAGAATCAGACGACTGAAAAATTCAATGCCATAGCCGGGATTTGAGCCACGGATCTCCCGGTCTCCGTCCGGTTACTCTAACCACTGATCTACCATGGCAACATGCCGGCACGCCATTAAATTCTCCAGCTGACTCGCATTTTTCCCGGTAATCCACAAGAAGATCTCAAATTGTATTGAGATGTCATACCCCAATGGCGACTTACATTCTTTGTAAGTACTTAAGTCCCGGGTTTTTAGTTTCAACCACTATTAGGTCATTTAATGGAAATACTTACATAGGATTCTCCGGCATTTTGTTTCCCTTTGGCTGCTCCAACAACCCAATGGTCTTTGCGGCAGTCACTTTCTTGGAAGATGCTCATTCTTAATCTGAAACAAAAGTTACTACTTGTAAAGCGCATTCTCGAATGCTTCCCTATAGCTTTTAGGAGCATAATAGTTTTTATAAAAGTAAAAATAACAGGCCTATTTTTTCGGAACTAAACGTACTGAATTAGCAGCAAAAATTAAATTGTAAGAGTTATTAATTGTTACCTCCCACCTTCTAGTCCTTCCTGGCGACTACCCTCCTCCTCATGGTTACTACATCAATACTTCATAGGTGCTTTCACTCACAGAGTTGTTGGATGTGAAGGGTAACGCTTTTTATAACTGTGAAGCACTTTAGATTTCACGTCATGATCACTGTTTTGGTTGCCTTTCCATAATGTCATTCTAAAAGTGTTTTCTGTATCTGAAATAATTATGGATTAGTAGCACATTTAAAGTAGGTTTCAGTTATTGTCATTACCCTAAGAGAGAAAACTAGGAAAAAAACATCATCCAAAACTGAATTTATTAGCATAAACTATAGGGTGGTCCGAAAGCCTCTCATCCTCCAATATTTTAAATAATTACTCAAAAATAAGAAATTTTGGATCTATTGTTATTGTGCCTTAAAGGTACAAGATTTGTTGGTCTATTATGTTATTCAGTATTGGTCTACTATGATTTTCAGTTGTTGTTGTGGCACTCCAAAATACGTTTTCGGAAACACATTACCAAATTCATGGTTGTTTGTTGTTCAATAGGTGCCCCTTCTTCCTTCACTCTTTGAAGGAATTGTTCTCTATTGCGAGGTCTAGGTTATCTAAATACGCTGTTCTGAAGTCTGGCCCACAAATTCTCAATGACATTAAATGTCTGGAGAGTTTCTGGCCAATTAGTCCAGAAATTATTGAAGTTTTCCGAATGGCATCTATGGTCGTTTAGCGGTATGTGGTGTTACACCATTTTGCATCAGAATCCCAAGCGAATGACATGAAAATTGTTAGAGTCATCCATGGCTTTCTGGTACACAGGCAACATTTTTTGTCGGTAGTACTTTCCATGCAGTTTGGTTCTGGGGGACGATATGCAATTCGGTCTTACTGTAACGAGATATGCCTCCAGCAACCATAATTTTCAACGAGAATTTAAGAGTAACAATAGACGAAATCTGTTGAGGGTTACTGGTACTGATGCGTCTGTTCTGGCGGTTTGGCTTAGGATTCAGTACCACCTGACTCTAATATGTGAATAAGATGTATGCATGTTTTATGTGTCCCTATGGAGTGTCTTCTGCAATTCCAGTATCAATCAATCTTTTCTAAAACTTGATTCGGCCTCCAACATTCTTTTCGGCATTCCCTATCTGTAGAGTTAAACTATCGCCTCACAGTTGTCACGCCCACCTTCTTATTTCGGGCTTGAAAATCAACAGAGAAGTTTAGTTTCTTCGCTACATTTCCTATTTCTGTCACCGATTAATACACAAATGCCTAACTCTGTCCTTTTAGGAGCATAATACTTTTGCTGGTCTACCACGTCTTTGAGCGTCTGTAACTTTACCATCGTCTTTCCTTCTCATTTTGTGACTGTGTTTCTGTCAACATTCAAAGTTTGTCTGATTTCCTTTATTGACATGCTAGATTGATAATGGGATTGAACTTTATACCTTACATTCTCTAGTTGTGAGGGTGACATCTGCAACAATTTTATAATTAACCCTTAGTAATACTGGATATTGCTCTAAAGCAAGAATTCAACAGTGCACCTTTAAATTCTGTACAATGGACAGTATATTGCTCACCGGTTTAAACTAACTCTGTGTCATAGGACTTTAAATTAATACAATTGTTGTTACGAGCACTGAATACGAATGATTAAACCTTTGAAATTATGAAACTAAGATGTTTTAAAGTATTACTTACCTTTTAATGATGAAAAAGGCTAATGGCGTAAAGAGAAAGAGAAAAACAATACAATTTCAAGCACTACTTCTTCACGTGTATGTCGCTAATGCAATACAACGATGCTGCGATTCAGAATTGTTCTGCCTGCTGCCGTGATAAATGCTCCCAAACATAAATAACAGCAGAACAGCATGAAAGCGCGCGAATTCCAAATTACCATAAATCATTTTATTCCCCCCCCAAAAAAAAACATGCAGTAGGGACAAGAAATTTTCGGACTACTCTGTACATACCAGTATTAAACTACTCCTCTAAGTTCACCACTTTGTCAGTGTCATTACATGTAGGGTCTCCAAAGCTATCCTCAGGATCGCCTAGTACTTGTCCATCATTACCCTAAAATGAGTTATAACAAAGATACAGGAGGTACAACTTTTCACTCTCGAATAACTACTAACAACATTAAAAATAATCGCTTTAAGATTCACTTATCTCTACAGTAATGTTGTTCAGTTTATCATAGTTTTCACTGTTTGCCAATGTTTTTAACACCGACAAAGTTTTCTGCTTCTTGAGCTCATGATTCAGCATTAACACAGAAACACAGTAGGTTTTATGCTTTGCTTTATGATTCCGTATCGTTCCAGTATATAATTATCGTCAAGATGTGAACATCCGCGTCATCAGATTACGTAGAGCAACGCAAGAACATACGCACAATTGAGATGTGTCACCTCAACTACAGCACTTCAAGCAGAAACAGTGACGCAACTAAGAAATGTGGTTGTTCTTGCCTTCGTTTGTGCATTCTTCGATAGTGAAAAAGTGAACTTTGTAAAATTAGGCGGGAAAAAATAAGAATATAACTATGTCACTTTACTTGATGCAAGGAGATCTTCTTCATCCAATAGTGGTATATGTGTGTGTGTATGTTAAATATCACAATTAAGGACACAAAGCTCAGATTTTCATGAAATTACTCGCACTATAAACAGTGTTACAAGGAAACATGCTGTTATCTTTTATTTCATCAAACGTCATATAATTGAGATATTGCCATGGAAAATAAAATGTATTCATTACATTTTTTGTGAAGAGTCTGTGAAGTTTTCTTCATCCTGATTAAATTTTCCATAAATGAGAATCTATAGGAAATACACAAAAGCTTGCTTCAGGATAAATGCTGCTCTCGTTAATATATTATATATTTTACACGTGTCAAATGTATAATTGTAGTACTAGCAAGTTCCATTTGAAGTTTTTGTTTTCACATTTTAAACAGCCTACTTTGACATTTTAGTGTATATTCTTTCGTATTTTATGAGCTCAAAGAGAGGGAAATATCTTAATTTCCTGTGAGTATATAACAAAATGTGTTTTGAAACCATTTGCAGGAAAGAGTTATCATGGTTTAACGATATTGAAAATAATTTAAGCCTTTGTTCAGATAATTTATAACAAGATAGGAAAATGAGTAGCAGTGAAAGTCATGTGACTGTTACATATAGGATTGTGTAGACGTTTTTTACAGTTTAAGGGTGTCCGTTTCTTTGAATAATTTCTTGGTATACAACTTTACGATCTGACAACAGAGCAAGAAATAATTTTTATTGAGACGTCAGCTTACAATATCCCCTTCTTCAGGTCGAAAAAAAGGATGAATTAAGATATACATTAATAGCACGGCTGCTGTTCTTGCAAGTGACAGTCAAATATTAATTCACAGCTATTCTCCTTCTAAATGGTCTTCTCTCCATCGCTTGCATAATGCCGTTTTTATACTCTGTCATTGGTTTTCCTCTTTGCCTTCTTCTTGCTGGAATCCACTCATATGCCAATCTTGGTAACCTTTCTTCCCCCGTTCTCATTAGATGCCCATACCATGTTAGTCGTCTTGTTGATATAATATTTTCTTCAACATTTTTTTTACTCCATGCTATATGGTTATTTCTTTTTTTATTCTTTTCCTTCTTGGTCTCCTCCAATAATCCATTTCCATTTTCAAAATATATTTTTGAAAGAACATATGTTTTATTTTTCAAAGTTCTGATCCGTACAAAGATGATACTTATAATTGATTTAGAAAAGTTGTATTTCGTTTCTTTTATAAATGTTTATCCGATGTGATGGTATTCAACGCTGATAGTCTATAAATTTCTTTCTTTAGAGGTTCTTTAACTTCTTTATAACTTCTCAATCAATAATTATAGTTAATATGCTTTTATATTAGCCTATTTATCTAGTGACTTCTATTGTTTCCAGTTGTAAAATTTTGTTTTCCTTCTGCTGTAGCCATAAAATTAAATTTTCCAAAATTAAGCTTCAGTCCAGCCTTTTCACCCTCTTCAATGGTCCCTGCCCATATATTCTAAGTCATGATATTCTTCAACTCCTACAATTTGGTTATCAGCGACTTGCAAGGTATAGTAATGTATCACCAATGAACAAGAATGTAACATCTGTAAACAGCTGAAACCGGAAATGTTCATAGTGTATAAGGTATGTTACATAAGAGGCCGCTGAATTGACTGAGGCAAAAAGAGAAGTATTTGGAGATTAAAATTTTCATTGTCTAAGTTGCAATTTTTATATCAACACATTTATTGACCCATTTTACTTGATTATGGTACCTAAAACTCCACCTTCTGGAAGATTGGTAGGGAGCACTTAATTGAACTTAATCATTGAGTAATCGACTTAAGCTTTATCATGCAACAACGACATAATTTTAATTACGCACTTTCACTAGTTCTTGCAGAACACTTTGCGTGTTGGTTGCATTTATAATTATTACAAATATAGTGGCAATGAACATCCTGTTCTGACCGTAAAATCGTTCAAAATGAGTTCTTAATGACATGCTACGATGAACAATAAGGTCACAGATGTCGAAATACCGTTATTAATTCTCTTTGCTTTCAGGAGATTCTTACGCATGTAAGATGGCAAAGAACACATGGAGAATTTAGCATCAAAATGTATACTTATTACTGCTTTAAAACAGATAAATGGGTATTTAAAATATTGCCATTGGAATGATATAGTAGAATAAATGTTTCATAGGTAAATTTTGATCACCTGTTTCTCGCGGTAACCTTTAACATACTTTTTCAGATTATTACCGTGAGTTTTAGAGAATTATTAACATTTCAGCGGTCTGCAGAGCGTAGAAAAGAACAGTATGTATATTGCTCGATGTTTTCGAGATATAGGCAACACTGAATTTTATAAACTACAATGGGATTTAGACGCCTTTATAAACACACAATGTTTTGATACCACAGTTTAAGTTCGAATCTCATTGCAGGTGTTCCAGATTTTCTTTTGTTTCTTTACCGTTTTGTTCACTATTAAGTTTAATAACGAAAGAAACAAATGTGCATACCATGGACAGCACTTAGTGTCAAGTAACTGTAACTACAACACCTGTCTTAGCCGACCGACCAGTTTTGTTTTTGAATCACGAGTTTCATACATCACAAGAAACAGAAGAATGTTGATTTAGCACTACAAAAAATACCACATTATTTAATATAAACCCTGAATTTTAACGATGTCTACGTGTTTCTTAGCAGGTTTTTGTCTATATCGTATGCTTTACCAATTATGCTCGTACTTCGCTCGAGTCTTTTGAGAGATGGAGGCCGATGCGACAGCTATCACAAAGAGCTGCCACAGGGAGTCGACCTGGGCACAAGCGACCGGGTTTCCACCTTGCCCTCTCCACTGTATCAAAAGACTCTGATCAAACAATATACAAAGTTATCGCAAAAAATCGCAGTTTTAACACAACGAAGAAGACTTTAAAAATTATGCGTAGAAAATTTAATATATTCAATTTATGTTTATTGCAAGTATCTTAAACATATGGTACTTTAATCAAAAGCGTTATAGTTGCTTTTGAGAAAACAAAGGAAGTTCTTTCCTTCTAAAGGGTAGTATAGTGTGAGGAATATTATTAAGCATCTACATGTCGCATCCTTAGGAAATATTGAATTAAACACGAATTTTAGCTTTTACCCAACTTTTCGTTTTTGAGTTATGTTGCTCAAAGACACAGATAGATAGGCATGCACCTTATTCTAAAAATACTTTGAGTTTAGAATTTTAAAGCGTGTTTTTTGGTGAAATATTGACATCGAACTTTTAAGTGGAATGCAATACTTCCTCTGTCTACATAGGTAAGCAATAGGAAAAGCAAAGATAGCAACTCTAATTAAATTTAAAAAATAAATAATCCGTTGTCGCTACACAAAATGGCACCAGAATGTTGCCTCCGTGGCCGGATCACTGCCTATCGCAGCGCCTCACTTTCCTCATGTTGCGCGTGGGCACCGGTCCTACACCCGGGACTTAAAGTCCATACTCCCATGGGCGGGATCGAACACGGGCGTATTCCGTGGCTGGGAACCAAAGCTACACGCTCCAGCCCCAGCGCCACGACGCAGGACGATTAAACGAAAGCGTGAGATAAATATATACCAGTGATGAAGGTAGAGTAATATCCTTCGACAAGTAACTAACCAAGATGTTTCAGACCCATATTGCATTTTTGTAATGTTTTGCAATCGGGAACACATTCTTAAGGTACACTAACTGACAACTTAACTAGAAATGCACGGATAATAAACTTGATATAACTGCAACTGGCCTTGAATTGTTTCACGTAAGTAAAAGCCCCTAAGCTGATATGAAGTGTTCAGTTGTAAAATACAGGTGTAAATATGTACTTAATTCATAGAATACTTGTTACATCGGGTAGCAAGTTTCAAATTCAGATGATTACTAAGAAGCAGCTGATTATATGCTAACAAAACTCTATCAGTCAGCCAATAAGCGTGTGTGGTAGGCCTTATTTATGTTAACAGTCCTCGGCGTGTTACAGAACTGCATTAAAATTAATGATCATGATTATAATGATGATAATGAGCAGGAGGAGGTAATTCAGAAGGGTGAAACTGTTGGGTGCAAATGTTTAGAAAGACTTTTACTGCCACAAATTGGTTGACATTCTACAGCAGGTAGCTGGAATTTTTAAACACCGAACTATAAAGAAGTTTAACAACTTCCACCGATCATAGGATGAGATTCCTTTATATGGAGTTATTTTTCCAAACGCTATCATTATATATTTAGTTCCACAGCGTTTTTCCTTTGAATACTACAGCAATTTTTACAGTCCTTGCTGAGGACGAAATTAATTCGAGGGTTCTTAATGGAAGAGTCTTCCTTATATATCGAAATATTCGGGTAGAGGTTGGTCCCTTTCTAAATAGGTCCCGAATTAAACAGTGGGCGTTGGAAGGGTGGTCCTAGGGGCTGGAAAAATCACTCCCTCTCATCTTACCACCTTATTCGGTTCTGTTCACCCTCTCATCTCACTGTAATATGTCGTCAGTTTTAACACCGGCAGGGATATTCAACTGTTGATAGAGGTGCCTGTCAATTTCCTTCACTGTTGGATTTTAGATTCTGCTGGTTGCAATCTTCAGACCCTATTCGTTTGTACACAGGCAATCTATGCACGGAAAATAAAAGTGATATTCTTTCTAAGAAATTGAATGACTTTATAACATTTGGTTAAAAAGCCAGAAAAAAATCACCCTTTTTTCATTTCTACGTATGAACACAAGAAGAATCATATTCATATGAAGCTTAACAATGTAATTTTTTGGTTAAGTCATTTCATAACGTATTAGAAAACACACAAATAGACTTCACTTATGATCGTAGAGGATATGGAAATTAATTTGTATGAACCTTATTTTTGAACATTCTCCATAAAAATAGTAATCGCATTATATGTTAAGCAAGCAGCTACGCGGTATTTTTCTGTGGACAAAACGTTTTTAATGCTGTCCGAGAGAAAAACAGTTTTCTGAAGAAAGGGTGCAGTATCGGCAAGTACACTGTATGAAGCCGCAGGCGAGGCAGGGATCCCGGCAACGTATATCGAGTTGTACTGTTATACTGTTGTGCTGACAAATGCATCACACATGGTAAGCCTGTTATTACACTTCGTAATAATTGTGTATTTGTATTTGCATGTGCTGGTTTGATATTAGCATCACAAGTATCATCATAATCATCTTCATACCTTAGGATATATGCCCCGTTGCGGCTCCTCAGAATTAATCTTTGCATTTAATTTTAGGCTGGAAAATTTCTCCTGGTATGGCATCTAACACAAGTGTAGAATTCTCTCATGAAGCTTGCGTTTTAAGTGATTCCATTCGAGATCCGACGGCATCCGGCTTCACTTTGCTTTGTAAAATTCAATTTGTACTTTATAGTACTGAAATTTTAAAGTCTTTTTACCTACTGAGGCATTCAGACGAATGAATTAATGTACTGAGTACATCAACGAAATCAAAGCGCTAAGCTACCTTATACTCACCCTATAAGATGAGAAGAATCCCAAATAATATCTGTCGGGCAACTTGAGTTGGATTCCAACACCGCTGTATATAGCTGCAGACAAGCAGTTATAGCCATATTATTGATGAAATTCAGGATTGCTCTCCTGCAATGCATAGCTTCTTAAGTTGGGTCGCCTGCAAGACGCGGCTATGTCCACCCGGGGGAAATGAAGATGGATATGAATGAATTGGAAGAGGAGGTTTGAACTAAACTTTTGCAATATTACTACGGTATGTCAAGAGTCTAACCCGGCACCTCAATAATGGTTACTAAGTTTACTGAACCTTAGGGCTGACCTTTATACCAGCAGATAGGCGCCTTTAAGCTTTTATGGCTTATTTAATATTAATATATTTTTGCTCCGTATTCTTTACTAGAATGACCCAAACAATAAAAAGCGAATGCACTTTACTTGGTGTACACAACATTATCAAACAAAAACCAAAAGCCCATTGTGGTCCCTCTTTCTCCTCGCTTGAGTAGCCTTGTTCACAGCATTTCTTGCAGTGGGAGATTTACCAACGAGGTTTTAAAGCCCATTCCTCGGCACGACCCAAAGAGAAAATTATATAGCAGAAGAAATGCGCCTAGGACCGCAGACCGGTCCTTCCATCCGTCCTTCCATCTAATCGAAACGCATTAAACCGCGAGAAAAGGTGAAACAAAACAACATCGAGTTGTGTGTGCTCCCCATAATAACTCCCTTGCCGATTTCTGCCCGTCCAATCAACGCATTTGTATGCGAGCTCTATTAACCCATTTCGGTTATCCCAACCTCCACATTACTGCCCCTTTCCCCTTAGACCTGCTTTATAGATATGAAATTTATATGTTTTTTCTTCGTATTGCGGTTCTTGAGTGAAGGATGAGTGAAGGGCGAATGATTCATGTGTTTATGCCTGGAAGAAGACGGCTTTTATTCTTTTCTATATTGTTATTATATGAAAGAGTTGGGAGGAAAATTGATCATGGATAATACGTTTCCGTTTTATAAAGAACGTTTGGGGCGGTGAACAATACAAAAAAAATAAAGGAAAATATTATATTTAGGTATTCTCTAAAATAAAACTCACAGCCCATACGCCAGATGCTGTTTACTGTCTACGATATATATGCATTAAATTTTGACATAATTGATGTTCACGATAAGGAACGATCAGTTCACGATCTGAGCCTTGGTATTTGATGTAATCTGTATGAGAGTACAGTCGTCTCAAATTAATTACTTTTAGATGCCTGGTAATTTCGATTCTTTATTAACTTTCTTCTATTGATACACATTTTACGCTACGAGTACTATGTCATGAATTCCCTAAGTATAGGTTGCTGGACTTCACCATTTGCGAAATTAAAACCAAGAAAAGTATCCCAACCAATACAGACATCATAAAAATGAAAGAACTTCGTTAAAATATGCAATTAATTATTTCTTTATTTATTATTTTACGTAGCTTTAACTAAGTGGACATATCGCTACGGATCTGTTAGGAGAAAACTTGTGGATCGGTGTGTGGCAAACATTTAGTCTTTTAAGTCTCCTCTCTGTACCATACTATCTTACTTCATCACGTGTCCACAGAGCCCCTAGTGCTAAGAAACTGTACCTCTGCTTCTGTCACGGCCAGGTGACAGCTTCGGCACATGTCCACTGAAACCTCAGTACTAGGCACCTGTTTCTCTGCTTCTACACATGCTGGACAGGTAGCATTAGGACGCCATCCAGTCTACCTGCTGTCATTACTGTGTGTAGATGGCAGAGCATTCAATATTATCATCTATTTTATCTTTACTTTTGCTTTACACTTAAGGTGGAACGTTGCGTTCTGGTATTAAATGTCCAATCCGGTATTTACCTTAGCGACTGAGGGAAACCACGAAAAACCCCAGTCAGATTGGTCGTCCCGAGGGATTTGATTCCGGGACCTCCCGAATGCAGGTCACAGAGGTTACCACCTGAGCCACCTCGCTCGGTACGATATTATTGTTAAATAACTTTTTTGTAGATTTAGCCGTTTATTCTGAACGGGGATGTCATACGAAGTTTGAGTGCTTGTAAGTGCCACGTTTTTGCGCTGTTAAGGCAAAACTATTAGCAGCTGCCATAATGGAAATCATGATACAGTGCGGGCGTTTTAAGATAAGGCCGCATACCGGCTATATACTAGTACGCTGTACCTACTGCAGTAACTTCGGCACTCTGTATTCGCGCGATCCGTGGCCTTACCTTAAAACGCCCGCACTGTATATTATAAAGTACCTTTATAAAGTGCTTTTACTATTTCAAAAATTGAGCTCCGAATAACTTACCGATTTTATAACCTAGTAGGTACATGTACTAAAGAAAAACAAAGGCCAAATTGCCAAAATTCATAAGCCTGATTGTTAATGCTATTTAACACTACTTTCTTCTATGCTTCTACTTTAGTTCTATGACGTTTTATATCTGCACGACATTTTAAAGCACGTCATATAGCGATTTAAATGCCTGTTTGTAAGCCTAGTTTCCTATAAAATTCTAATAAAAAAGATAACTTTTCCTCGAAAAAAATTAATGCGGGACTAAATTGTCCCGCACATTCTTCTGGGTATAAATCATTGAAATGTTTACTCCTTGTTAACAGCAGGATAAAAAAATAATGAGATGAAGTTCTGTTAACATGCATATTTGTGACGTTACTTAAAAGTATTGTCATAGTGTAAACTTTTAAGCAAAAAATTGAATTCCCATATTTGACATACAGTTTCTAGCAAACTAGTAGGATAATTAAAAATTTATACCTGTGATTTATTTATGTACTATTAAATAGTTTATTTATAAAATAGTATTTTTTTCAAAAGTATAATTGCATCGTTAGAAGGAACATTTCAAAGCAGTACAATAGAGTAAAAATCTGGAACTAAAAATGAAATGAATATCCTTAACATTTAAAAGAGGGTAGTTTACCTCTTTAAGGGCATCAGTGATACTTTTTCAGGGTAAGTAATTCCGCGCGCATGATAACTGAGAATACATTCTCTTCAAGCTCCCTGCATGTAATATATTGTTGACGAATGGTGTCAAAATATTTCAATGGGGCACAAAAATATAATAATATAGTTGTATCAACTTCTATTTGGAGATCCTTAGCGCTGTGCGTGAAATTTGGATAATATATGGCTAGTAACGCCCTGTATTAGCAGCTTCTAGAAGGGAGACTGAGTTTTTGCATATTTGAACCAACAAATATACTGTTGCTTTATGCTTTTGTGGGCATGTAAGACGAATTTCTTCAGTTGAAGAATTATGTATTGCACGGTATCGGTGCGATTATTCATTTTCTTGTGCATTAACAGCTGCAGTTATCTTGATACTAACTGCTGCAGAACGCTGCTGTTTTTGTTGATAAGGTGATATAAAGCCAAGATCTTGCATCAAGTAAACACAATGTGATCTGCCAATAAGTCTGTGAAACGCAATCTAATCAAATAAACATTAACTACTACAGAGAATATCACAAATACAGCAGCATTAATAACTTACTGGTACTTAAGGTATCAATTACTGGTGATAAATTACATTCTTACGGACCACCTTAAAGAATGACTTTAATTTCTCCTTAGACTGTATATATCATCATTACCATCACGGCACAAAAATTGGCAGCTTGCTCCGTCTTAAAAAAAACTAATCTGTCCTCATTTGGATCTGCCAATACTCCTTCTACCTATGGTTTATACTTTTGTACTATTTATGATGTTCGATCTTTAACCATTGTGTTTATATTATCCTGTCATTTTCGTCTGTATTATTTACATATTCTTTCATTTGGACTCTGAATCTCCAACTCCCCTCTAATTCTTCGTTCTCTTTTTGCTCTTTCTACCGGGTACATAGTAGGTAGAGAAGGTATTGAATACTACCAAAAAATTCGATATCGAGATTTCACAGAAATAGATGTTTTGAAATCTCCTGAATGCAAAACAAAAAGCATTTTTGTGTGCCATAACTAAAACACGAATAGTCGGATAAATACCAAATTTATTGTATATTATCCATACCTTCCAGAGATGCGATATGAATATTTTCAAGAAAATACCCCACTCCAAACTACCTAATACATGGGACATGTTTCGAAAACTTTTATGGTCTTAAAATGGCTCTAACGATTTTGATTAAAATACCGTATATTAGATACATTTACATGACAAATAAAATGTATATCTTGAATTTTCTTGGAATAGTCTGTGAAATCCACTTCATTCGGAAGGAGTTTTATAAAGTCTTATATAGCTGGTAAACGTTAAGTGATAGGTGAAAATGTACTACACAAAACATGTAGATCTCTTTAAAATACACAGTTTATTTCAAATAACGTATTTTGTGGCATCAAGAATTTCCGAGATATCCGTTATTAATGGTTCGAATTGTTCAACACTTAGCCATGCATTTAGTCCTGTGGATTTTCATGTTTCTCGCAATGTCATGGCAAGAGAATGGAATTTTGTCAGCATATAGCATCCAGTTCTATAACATTTGACTGTTGCCGTTTCCTTTTTATCTATAACGAAATGTGTAATGCAGCTATTTCTGGAAAAGTTTATTTCGATTGAAATTAAGTAGATAGGCAAAAAACCTTCGAAAGAATAATTTTTATGCCCACTAATAAGCGATAGAGGTTAGAGAAAGTCATCTGAATGAGGTACATAAGATCTTTAGCCAAAATAAATCATTTAAATCAATGCATCTATGAAAAACCTTAAAATCCACAGGTTTTCATTTGGGCAACTTGAAATTTACGTATTACGGTAAGACAACATTAACTCAGCTTTCAGTGAGATGTGCATTTGTTACTGATTTAGTCAATTTTATTAAGGTAAAATTTTCCCACTTGTCTAATGGTTTGTTAAATTCTACTCAGAATTTTATTTTGACTTTAACAGACCATTGTAAGGAAAGTCACATTGTGGCCATTCTTTAAAATAATATATTTTGTGACAAGAAATGATAATCCTTTTTATTTGAATTCTTCCATTTTATATCTTATATAAAATATAAAGTAATTATGTACTCTTAAGAAAATACATTAGAGTTCTTTTACTAACAATTGCCGACTTTTTATTGAAAAATACAAACAAATTGGCTAACATTTATGCTGTTTGGTACATTTTTAGTACTACAAGATGCTGAGAAAAAACGATTGGAGTAAACTGTAATTTAAAATTGGGAGTTTCCAATATACTACTACGCTCAGGATAATTTAAAGGCCGCACTGCTTATTTAGTGAATCAAAATATATAAGTAAAAGCTCATGTTGTAAACATAATGAACTAAGCACATCATTTCCGATGTTTTCAAAATTTTCACCCTGTTTCACAGATAGATTACCTTAATAACATGGAATAAATCGATATTCAATGGATTATCTACCTCAGTTAAACTGTACATTAAGGATTTATAAAATTATTACAAAAACAATTTTTTGAAACACTACATGTTAAATAGCATTTTTAACAACGTAAGTATTGTTATGACATTATTTCGATTTGTTGCAATCTTGAAAATATTGACGACTTTGGCTTTACTAATGGGAAAATGTTTCCAGCTGCAACAATTCTTCCAAAAAGTCCATGAAAATGAACTTTTCTGAAGATGACACCTATTTGAATCGATTTATCATCCTCCGAAAACCTTTCCAGTGAATTTCTTCAAAATTCCTTGAAAATTCATTTAGAAGGTTTTGAGAATTGGAATAGAATTTTCTATTTATCGTTTGAAAACTAATATTTTAAGTTAAAATAGGTTTATGCTTCACGTATGGAAAGCCAATTTTAAGTAGGTGTTGTATTGTATTTCGACTGTTGGGGAGCCGAACTTGAAGTAGTTATAACCACGTGTGGTACCCGGTAGCCTTCGTCCCAAATTTAAAAATATTAACCTTGTATTTTCACTGTTTCTTTAAATATTATATATTTATGTTTGCCTCGGCTGAGTCAGTATTATTGTTAGAGACATGTTTCTCTTTGCAGGGTTGTGGTGCGAATGAAGAATGTACGCTTACACAGATTATAATTTTTTACTTCACTGCATTTATTAATCCTTGACACGATTTAAATATCACTTCACTGATATAGAGAGCGGTGAGATTCTTTTATTAATTACTTGCACTTTTTAACATGTAAACTATTTTTGTTTCACACAAAATACGTATTAAATTTTTCGAGGGCACATCTCACGTCCGGTTAGAAAAACTGTCTACAACCAACGCGTCCAGTTATGAGCGCTATCTACAAGCAACTGACTTGATTTTTACTGCCTAAATTTGTAAATTTCTGTATTTCAAGACTCTGATTGGCTATTCCTAATCCAATACAATACCTTCATTTAACTTAAGCTTTTTCTGTTGTTGATTGGCTATTTATTAAACTGTTTCAAAATATACATTATTGTTGCTCCAATAATGACTAGTAGCATTATTACAGTTTCTTACTCATTATTGCCTCAAGGTTACCTCATTGTTAGCAACTTTTAACCTATTATTCTCACAGCTCCTACATTATTAAATTACGTAATACATTCAGATAACATTATTGAACATGCATACAATAATATAAACATATACAATGACTGTAATATACACTTTTTATATATTGTTACATACACATATTGCTTTAAGGCGGGCTGTTATTGAATTTATATATTATATAATCAGACTGAAATCATTTAAGTGTTAAAAATACTGCCTGAAAGCAATACATATCTGGTCTAATTTTTTAATATTTTTTGTCGTTCTAGCTTCTTGTATGCACCTGTGCAGATACTATAAAACATAGCTATGAAAATAAATTATAGTGGGAAGAGAAATTTTCTGCATGTAACTTGTAACACAAAGGAGTTCAGACTGTTATTTAATTGTAAATGCAATGTTTAATTTCTATGCTATCGTTTCTTCCAGTGAAACTTCCACGGTTCTTATTCAATTTCTGGATTACATGTATATTTATAAAGCACAAAAAATGTAGTAAAATTAAGGTATCCAAAAAATGCGCTAAATAATAAAAACTGCATATATAATTAGAGGAACTTAGAAGGCCTCGGTTCTTTAAAACGCTGCATTCGTTTACTTGAATACATCCAAGATTGTTGATATCAAAGTCTCAAAAAATGCAATTGTTGATCGAAATGGCCAAAATTTCACCCAGACACTCACTTAAAGCTATTAGACGTATGAGATTATTCAAAAATAAGGAGCGTGTTTCAGGTTTTTATTTCAAACTAACCATGAATGTCAGAAACATTCCTCACATCGATGTAGAGAGTCAAGTACAGAGATTTTAAAACAAGCCTAAGGCTTCCATTCTGTGACATAATGAGTGCTGGTTGTGTATGGGGAAGAAGTGGCACTCGAAAGTTAATTTTGTGAGCTCCGTGTACTGCGAACCTAATCTCAAGTGCAACAAGCCACTTCTGCAATGGATTCAACAAGTCACTCGTCATAAGGAAATTTACACGTGGCATAAAAAGTGTGATGCATTGAATAAACGTGGAAGAAATGAATTTACTGTTTTAATTTGATAATTATTCTTTCTCGCTAGCCGTGTATAGAAGTAATTTAGAATGTTGAAACAAACTTGAAAACCTCAATGACAAGATTCAAAACACTGATCTTCAGCGATGCTCTTACTGCTTGAGCTACCATGACGAGATGCCGAGCATTAAACTTATCATCTGATGCAAGCATCCCGATAAAACTTCGACTTCAATCATATGGTTTGAAACCCAGTTGAATTTTGTATAATTTTGAATACTGGTAGAGAGACAAAATATTTCTACCAAGCTTGTGGACCTCGTTAAAATATATAATCTGTGTCATATTACTATTTGTAGCATTAGCCTTTTTCGAAATATTTGGACTTTATTGGACTTAAAGGTTTTAGTAATTTTTTGGTATCTCAGTAAACCTTCAAGTTTAATCATCTGACTTGTACTAAATGAGAAGTTTTAATACTGTGAAGCAGTGGTTATGGCCCGAGCTTATCGGGAGGAAGGCGACCGACGGACTGGCCGGTTGAAGAGATAAGTAGACGAGGTACCCTCTCATCCATTGCAAACACCGGAAGCGCTATTGTAGGGGGACTTTTTTGTAAGTTTCTTCCTTCCTGTCTCCCGCGAACATCCTAGAACTCTCGAAAACTCCAGCGGCTATATATAAGCGAAAGTACTCGCAAGTGAAATGACAGTTAAAACTGAATAAAGTCACAATATGGTTTAAGGACATTTCGCCATACTGGCTCAAGCGAGCACCAATGCCTGGATCGGTCCCGGCTTTGGCATTGGTATTTTCAAGTCTGATTAAACTTTCCAAACTATTGTTTTGATATTTTAATGCAAAAACGCATTCTTGATAAATGCATATCATCTCAGAAACCATTTAACTTGAAAATCTCCTTTATCCAGAGACATGTAGAATATGTTTGTGTTTAACGGTTTCTTTGCTATAAAAATTTGAAATATCTCCTTATTTTTGTATCCGCCACTATATTTGAAGTTTATAGGCTGCAGTATAATAAATCAATTATACTATAGCTATAGAGAGTTACTTATGCATTTTGGTTTCCTTAAAGGTAGTCGCTTTTTCATTGCTTTTAGCATTTTGTTCTCGCGTGCTTCTACACACCACTGAAATATCAAGTTAGAAAAGATTTTATTCTTCCCTTGAGAAAACGTTTCCAAAGTCTTGACTGCAGCCATTATTTTGCTTAAATTGGGCCATTAACCTTCAAGTTCTGCTTATTGTCTGGTTCGCATGGTTTTATTAATAACATTGTGAAGGAAAATTTACTGATGCGATTTCGTTCAAGAAATGATCTCATAATTACACTGCAAGAACAAGAGAATTCCCTGGCTCCATTTGGGGTTAAAACTTTCCGGGCCACAAGAGGAATGAAATACGACTTTCGCGTATTCTTCTCGAAAGGCACAAGGAAAGGGAAAAAGAAAATGAATGCGCCGTGGAGAAGGAAATTTGGCTTTTCAGCAAGTTACGCGAGATTAGGACCGATATTAATGGCTGCAAGAAGTGAAAGAAAAGAACCCTTCCTCATAGGGCTTCCGTTATTGCTACCCCTGATTGTAAACCTAAATCTTCTTTTATTCGCAAAGATATTAGCATATATTTTATTGGGATATTCTCTCCCAAAGCGGTGAAGAGGTATAATTAATGCTAAAGTATTCCCGATTCTATCATAAAGGTGGAATACTAAGAGAAATTAAAGTATTCTACAGCTGGCCCCGTAGGGCGCGTGCCTGCTGTGCGAGGGTTTCGGGTTTCGATTCTCGGTTTAGGAAGTGGGAACTTTTTTCTAGACAAGATTATTCCCTATCCTCCCCAGAATCTGGAAGTAAGAATGAGAGTGTGAATATGTGTGTGAGTCAGGTGTGTGTGTGTGTGTGTGTGTGATCTAATGTAAAACACAAAGAAAAACCACAAATTTAATAATAACTGTGTAGGAATTAACACCATTGCCAACGAGCTTAGGCGGTAACGCCTGTGGTCCACTTTCGGGAGGTTGTGGGTTCGATTCCCTCGGTCGACCTTCCTGACCCATTGGGTTTTTAGGTTTCCCCGGGTCACTAGGCGAATGCTGGGAAGGTTCATTACATTCCCCGAATTTTCTGTCCCTCCATTCTCATTTCACATTGCCTCTGCTTGGTCTGTTTAAGGGTTGAAAGTGTTGGCGGGAGTTCTGGCGTTGCATGGCAGGGAAAACGGATGCTCTATGTAGCCCTTGGTCCCCCAGAATGGGGACGGCCTCCGAGTCCCGGGTCTCCCAGTGGGTAGCGCAAGCCTGCAGGGATAGGGAGCCGGTACGGGGAGTTTCAATGTGTAAAAGGTAGGGACCCTGCCCTATGCCCTCTCACTTCACCCCTACTTCCCGCGGGCTCCCCGTCAGGGGCTTAGGCACAAAAGATCTTGTAGGTCGAGGAACTAAGTC
The DNA here is from genome assembly GCA_030765065.1 of Deroplatys truncata. Lineage (NCBI taxonomy): Eukaryota > Metazoa > Arthropoda > Insecta > Mantodea > Mantidae > Deroplatys > Deroplatys truncata. The sequence continues at coordinate 102,742,211 of CM060980.1, forward strand.
CCCTTCTTCTCCTAGTCCTACTCCTACTAACACCATTGCCGATAGTCAATACGTTCCAAAGGTAAAAGGGCGCCGATATGACCATTGCAGTTAAAGGCGGAGTATACTCGTAAATGGAATAAAAATGTTCTCCGGCGTGTCTTACAGGATAAGCATTTCTGTTTCAAAGGGACAATTTTGTTTAAGGAACACAAGACGCGCTTTCACTCTGGGGAAGTGGATCAGGGAGTATAGCATTCATCCAAAAATTCCGTATATATCAGAAATGCGCGTTTTGAGGCATCCTGCATCCAAAAAAAAGCAGTTTTAGAAAAAGGACCGCACATGCATATATCTGTGAACAACATAGCTCAAAAATGAAAACTCAGATGAATGTCAACTTGGTATTTAACTTCAGTATCTTTGGGGATAAAAAGTGAATCTATTCATGCAATTCTCCTCCTCCACACAAAAATCCAGTATCTTTGGGGATAAAAAGTGAATCTATTCATGCAATTCTCCTCCTCCACACAAAAATCCAGTATCTTTGGGGACAAAAGGTGAATATATTCATGCAAATCTCCTCCTCCACACAAAAATCCAGTATCTTTGGGGACAAAAGGTGAATATATTCATGCAATTCTCCTCCTCCACACAAAAATCCAGTATCTTTGGGGATAAAAGGTGAATATATTCATGCAATTCTCCTCCTCCACACAAAACTCCAGTATCTTTGGGGACAAAAGGTGAATATATTCATGCAAATCTCCTCCTCCACACAAAAATCCAGTATCTTTGGGGACAAAAGGTGAATATATTCATGCAAATCTCCTCCTCCACACAAAAATCCAGTATCTTTGGGGACAAAAGGTGAATATATTCATGCAAATCTCCTCCTCCACACAAAAATCCAGTATCTTTGGGGACAAAAGGTGAATATATTCATGCAAATCTCCTCCTCCACACAAAAATCCAGTATCTTTGGGGACAAAAGGTGAATATATTCATGCAAATCTCCTCCTCCACACAAAAATCCAGTATCTTTGGGGACAAAAGGTGAATATATTCATGCAATTCTCCTCCTCCACACAAAAATCCAGTATCTTTGGGGATAAAAGGTGAATATATTCATGCAATTCTCCTCCTCCACACAAAACTCCAGTATCTTTGGGGACAAAAGGTGAATATATTCATGCAATTCTCCTCCTCCACACAAAAATCCAGTATCTTTGGGGATAAAAGGTGAATATATTCATGCAATTCTCCTCCTCCACACAAAACTCCAGTATCTTTGGGGACAAAAGGTGAATATATTCATGCAATTCTCCTCCTCCACACAAAAATCCAGTATCTTTGGGGATAAAAGGTGAATATATTCATGCAATTCTCCTCCACACAAAAATCCAGTATCTTTGGGGATAAAAGGTGAATATATTCATGCAATTCTCCTCCTCCACACAAAACTCCAGTATCTTTGGGGACAAAAGGTGAATATATTCATGCAAATCTCCTGCTTCACACAAAAATCCAGTATCTTTTGGGGATAAAAGGTGAATATATTCATGCAAATCTCCTCCTCCACACAAAAATCCAGTATCTTTTGGGGATAAAAGGTGAATATATTCATGCAAATCTCCTCCTCCACACAAAAATCCAGTATCTTTTGGGGATAAAAGGTGAATATATTCATGCAAATCTCCTGCTTCACACAAAAATCCAGTATCTTTTGGGGATAAAAGGTGAATATATTCATGCAAATCTCCTCCTCCACATAAAAATCCAGTATCTTTTGGGGATAAAAGGTGAATATATTCATGCAATTCTCCTCCTCCACACAAAACTGTGCTTCGCAATGAAAACATTTCATTATTTTTATTGTCTCAAAAACAACTCACAGGATTTTATTAAAATGTCATATTCGAAGCAAAATAAAATAAAATTAAATGTAAATCTTGAATTCTCTTGAATAGTCTGTGAAACCAAACTAATTTTGTTAACTAGAAAATCATAAGAGAGACACATATCATTGCAATTGAAAGCATGTGGACGGATGAGTCAAACAACGTTTTGATGATTAGGTATTGGTTATTTATGTTTAAGTTTACGAGGGCTCAGCTCATCACAAAAAACATCTGACTTATTTAAATATTTAATTATAATCGCTGCATCTTGCATGTAACTAAAAGGCAATCAATAACAAGTCCATATAGCCTAAATCCATATGCCTTCTAGGCAAAGGTTTTTATCCCGATTGGATACTGAAAGGTGCAGAATTGCTGGTTATATGAATACTTGCTTGTGTAATTGCAATGGAAAGAGGAACTCGCATGAGTGTGCTATATCACATTTATTTTACACATATATTAGAAAATCCTCTCCTCTTTAAAATGGTTTAAAATCTATTTAAATACTAAAATATATTTAAATATCAGGCGGTTTCTAAAGAAAGAAACGATAATTTAAAAAATAGCATAATATTGTTTTCCAAATAAGTTATTATCATTATTTACTTTACGCCTTACACTACTTATCCACATAGTCCCCGCTGTCATTCAGGTACTTGTAACTGGAAATCAGTTTTTGTATGACTTCGTCAAAGTATGATGCCGCTTGTTATGAAAGCCAAGTCGGCAGTTTTTGTTTCACAACAGTCCGGATTTGGCACCAACTGATTTCATCTGTTTCATCACCTAAAGAAATTTCTTGGTAGAAAACACGTTAACGATATTGTGAAACTAGAAGTGCAGACATGGCGTTTTTCACAGGTGCATCGTTCTTTCACGAAAGTAGGCAAAAACTGGTTTTCCGCTACGACAATAACAGCGGTGACTGTGGAGTAGTAGTGTAAAGTGTCAGGTAATGAGCGATAACAAATTATTTTGAAAATAATGTTCTGTTATTCTTTGAAAAAATTATCGGTACTTACTTTAAAAACACGCCTCGTAGTTCCACTATAAATCCGTAAAAGACTTAAATGGTCCATTAAGTACTCAGATGAGCGGTCATTGAGTTAATATAAGCACGTTTAAATACCATCATCCTGGGTCGGAATCGATTACTTAACCATGGGGACAGAAAGCCAGCACTCATTCAGCAGTGCAACCTAGGCCGACGTATTAACAGGAAACTTTTATGTATCAAGTGATTATCCTGAAGGATATCTAATTTTCCTCTGTTATTTTGGTTAAAATATAAGCATGACGATTTTGTGATTTTGGTGATTAGACACATTCTGCAGTATAGAATAAAAGTTTGTAAATGTTCCCCAATTTGTTTAGTAAAGCAAGAAGGCAGTTATAGCATCTTCTTGTGTCATAAATGCAACTACAAAGCTTTATAAATGCATCAGAATAGTAATCGTATGTCATCACGCGGGCCGTAACAGAGCGCTTATTGGCCGATAGTCCCCATTTCGGCATCGATTATTAGATATTTGGATTGCCTTGAATTTCTAGAGCTATACAGAGTGTGTCATAATTGATAGCGCAAACCGATTGGGCTGACAGCACACGAAAATAGGGGCTTAAAGAACCGAACAAACATGGGTCCGCAAATAAGTCGTTTGCAAAACAACAAATCTGTGGCAATAAGCCCCCAGTGACTTCCTTGTTTTGAACATGGTATGTTTCACTCATTGCACAAGCTGAGTTGTGTCCTTTGTTTCGCTAACTGGAGATTGCCGAGAAGTGGCATTTTCCTCAAACCACAAAACCTACAGGATGGATATCAGTTGTATTCACCTCACCTTTTGAGGACTGCCAATCAAAGTGGAACCTTAGAGCAATGAAGAGTATATGGAAATGCATTTCATGTATGGTAGCATGGAGGATGCACGCTTGTACCTGATCGAAGACATCCTGAAAGTCGCGCATTTACAAGAGTCCATCAGTGCTTCCGAGATCGGGAATTTTGCGGGGGCAGGTAGGCCTGTACGCATTACGCCTGAGATTGGGAATATCGATATGGTGTTGGAAGCAGTACAACTCTCTCCGGAAACTTCGACACGAGAATGCCACACAAGTGCCTGTACTAAGCCACAGTAGTATACGGAGAACTTTGTATCGCAATTCCCCGTACCTTTATGACCTCCAACGACTTCAATGGCTCAGTGATTCGAAGTTTGGTCCTAGAGGACCTTTTGACAGTGGATGCAACAACGAATCGTTGTCAACCCTCACTTTACAAGCGATATTTTGTTTTCACTCGTGATGGTGTGTTTAACTACCACAATTTACATTTTGATGCGAGGTAAACACACTTGCTGCTCAAGATGGCACATCAGCAACGAATGTATAGTTAGGGGTAGAAATCGTCTAATTGGGCCACATAGTCTTCCAAGAAAAGTAAATGGACGAAGATACTTTTGGTGTTTGTGGCAACAGCTTCCAGGATTGCTTGAGGGTGTTCAAGTCAGAATAATGTGGAACATGCATACTGGAGCACCGGAACATTTTATTATTACTGTGAGATATCTAACGCGCAGATATGGTAGAAAATGGATAGGATGGGGCCGACCTGTACTTTGGCCTACAAAAGTCACCTGATCTACATACACTCTTTGGATTTTAATGTTTAAGGTCACCTTAAAAGTATTGTATGCAGCATGCCCGTTGGAGAACTGTAGTGAGGAATTGTGAATACTTGTCAGCAGTTTCGAAATGAAGTGGGTAAGTTGAAAATATTCGAAAATCACTGCGAAACGAGTACAGTCTGATTGCAAGATGCAAGGATGGCATTTTGAACACTCCTTTAATTAGTAAGTGTGTACAGTAATTGTAAAAGGTAACAAATTAGTAAAGTAATTCCTTCTTAAGTTGAGCCCTGAGTACAAATGGATGCAAATATCGATATGGTGTTGGAAGCAGTACAACTCTCTCCGGAAACTTCGACACGAGAATCCCACACAAGTGCCTGTACTAAAATTAATTCTGTGCCTATTAGGAAGATATTTTAAACAATTCAGTAGGTGTCTGTCATGAAAACTATCCGCTTGTTGACTCATGTATATTGAGACTATTTTGCTCCTATTTCCATGCACTGGCAACACTATGAGGCAACCTGTGTTGATTAAAGCAGAATGGCGCTAATATAAGAAGGTAGAAAATATAACTTTAATTACAGGAAGTGAAATAAAATGTTTGGTACGTAAATCCATTCTTCTGAACCTTATTTTGGACGAATCCCGAAACTACCGCAGAAAATACTTGTGAAACGAGAAGTTATCTTGATGCCATGTTTTCATAGAACTGAAGTTGGAACAAGGATTCAAAAAGCTATTTAAAGATTCAAGTAATTATCTAAAAGTATATTTCTAGTAAAATTTACGTTTTTAGGAGTAACTGTGTTTATTCACATAAATAAAATAAAACAAAATAAGACAGGAATGTTCATGACCTTTTTGCGAGATTCTATCCTAAACAGTTAACGTTATTGTTATAATTTAACAATTTCCGAGCCACTAATCTGGAGATATATCTGCTACCAGGGTAATCATTTATTTTCTGCTAGTTCATAGTTCATATGAATTTTGGGAACTTGGTGGCTCAGTAAATTATTACTGAAATCCTTCTTGGTCACCATAGCAGCCTTATAATTTCTCGTACTACACATTTTCCAACAGCTGAGAAGAGAAAAAATTGCCTCGTAGACAGTGCAAACGACAATAACAGTAATTACATGAACTGCTGAATGATAATGAAAATGGTATAGACATTTATTACAGTGAAGAGAGCGAATAGGGTTCTGTTATATTGTATGTTTCGTATGATCATCATCACCACAACCAAAATAGAACTTACTAATAATCATAGTCGTGTTTATAGGGGGGTTTTAGGGTTCAAACCCCCCAAAATTTCTGACGGTTTTATTTATTTAAATGTATTCAAACCAATATAGGAAAATTTCGTTAGATAACAGTATATCTACTGCTAATAGCATATCGACAAGGAAAGGGGAAACTTAATATTGTCGGCTTTTCGAACCAGTCTTGGCATTTTGAGCTGCAAGGAGGAATATCTTCATTCTGGTGAGTTTTTCCTGTCTATATAATGTCTCCAAGTAATTTTGTTATCCCCATAACGTGTCTATACTACAGAGTAGATAGACAGTAAGTATGTAGGGTACTGTTAAGCTTAGATATAGCTATGGAAAACCCTCCCCGAAACTTTTTCTGGGTACAGGCATGCTAATAATATAGGTAAGATTATAAAATAAATTAGAAACATAAGAATACCAATAACCAGATGGATAGATCAGTTCTCTTATTTGGAAACAGGCCTAATGAGCAAGTCCATAAGAAGAAGAAGAAAAAATGTAAAAAACTTATTTCTTATTGATATAAATAACGTTAAAGTAATGCTGCAAATACTCTGAACCTACAGTTTTTGCTATTTAGGTATAAAAGTTTGTTAAGCAACTTTTTATACAGTTTAGATCCGAAATGCGTATACCTACTGATCATCTAAAGTAATAGGATATATTATACTGCAATTCTCTGTGTTTGATCAAATATATATATATATATATATATATATATATATATATATATATATCTAAAAGCATATAAGCATCTTTCCCTTTCAATTTAAAAGAATAAGCTGGAAAAGAAAATGCAATTAGTATATTTTTTGTATTTTTATTCATTTGCAGCTTTTTTGGCTTCTAAATAGTATACATAGAGACTGCTTTATATAAATTGTCATTTTGGAGGCATACTCTGACTAAACTATGCAGAATTATTGTATTCCCTCTTAAACGAAGGCTCTCAGAGAAATCATACAGAAACGCTAAAGTGTCTAAACTATAAATATTACATAAATAGTTAAAGTACTAAACTAAAAACTTGAGGTCTGCAAAGATTTGAGCAGCAGCACTTTTTGATGGACTTGATAGTTCTCTTTTTAGAAAAAAATTAATTCATATTTTTAGTATCTCCCAAAAGAATTAAACCATATTCCCATATAATTCATTCATAGAAAAAATAGACCCAGAAGAAGAATTCAGCGATAATGATGAAGGCGATTTGGGATGAAAATAATTACTACCACTCTCCCTCGAAAGCGAGCCATAACATGAAACTCATAAAATGTAACTCACTTGCAGTGATGCACATATTCTAGGTACGGCAAGTGGCTTTTTATGTTTAATTTTCATACGGGGAGAGTAAACAAAACCCTTCTACACATATGCATCATCACCCACCTTAGTTTTGCACAGCCTTAAAAGATAAGAAAAATAAAAGTGATGTTTTTATGGTTCCGCAAGGTTTTAACTCATCTAGATTTGCAATAAAAAACTCTCAGCGTATATATTTCTTCCAAAAAAGTGCAAGTAAGGAATACATAGGTCCGAAAAGGTTCACTAATATTTAAATGAGACGACAAAGTGGTTATAATTTGGGCTGTATATAATTGAGCCACGCGAATATTAGTGCAACATAATGCTATGCTAATGTTAGAGGGTTAAGTTAAAGATACGAGGTATTTTCTCACTAATTAAGAGCCTGTAATTCCCTTACATAATACCACTTTACCTTTCAATCATGGTGTGAACTTTTAGGTTGGTAAAAGTCTGTAAAATTAGAGATCTAAATTTGAATAACGGTACTTTGAGAAATATTTCTCATGAAATAATGCACTGATAGGCAGAAATTTGTGGCGTATATTCTATTCAAGCATAGCGGTTAAGAGGAGAGAATCGATTTTTATTTAAAATGTTAATTTAATAATATCTCATTGTCTAATGCAAACAGAATTTTTCAACGCATGACAGTCCAGTCCTTCTAGTCCTTAGGCTAGGTATTTAGATGGTTGTATAAATACACATTTATGAGCTTTTATCTCAACTGTTTCTTTTCCATGAAACGGCACATAAATTATCACCGTTGATTCAGAAATATTCGCGATTGTATTTTCAGGCAATTCATTTGATATAGCAGTATCCGCATCTTGCAACTGTTTAACAGGTGGAAAAGAGAACATGGCTCATTTATGCAATACTGACTTTGATATTGGCAAGGTTACCGCCAAAAGTGTAATAATATATGCAAAAACAAAGCACGGTTAGTTAAGGAAATATCTATTAATTGCCGTAATTATCTATTAATTTATACATATTTATACACCGTGTGGAATGAGTAAATGTGCCATTCTCTTCGAAGGTTACTATATGTACAGTGACGAATAAAAAATTATAATACCAATTTAGATTGCAAAAACTTTAGCAAAAAACACATAAAAACAGTTTCTGCACTTTTCGTCATATTCACATATGGAACTATGTAAAGTAAGTCGTGTTGAAGTATAGATAGAGCAATACTAATCTAAATGTTTGTTATGTCTACCTTATTCCTTGACGTCTTTGTTTCGCAAGCACTTTTATTTTTTAAAAAATTGCAATTTCCGGTGCCCTTCAGCGACTAATAAATGAGCACACACACGCCTCACACAAGGGTATATCTCGCTCGCTCAGTATCATTTATCAGTATTATCCGTCGCTTTAATTACCTTTTGTTGGATAGTTTAGAAATGAGTTTCGTCTGTTACACGTTTAAATAACATGAAGTACTTTATTGAATTTCCTTAAACCGTTACACAAAAATACCCACTCTGCCTTTATTTCAATACTTAGATACGCAACTGAACTTTTGTATTTTACTGCTAGTTTTAATGAAGTGAATAGTAAGTAAACGTTAACTTGAAATATTTATTTATATATTTTATTTTAATATATTTATTTTAATTAAATATGTATTTCGGTTTTAATCGTTTTCATTAAAGATTAAGCATTTCACCGAAATTATAAGAAAAATTGTGTTGGAAATCACCATTAGCAAATATCGTTTCCATGACGATAGCAAAAAATTTGTAGCAGAAATAGAGCGTCCATTCTACTCTGCATCGGACCTGACCTTACCCGTCAAGTGTTATTCTCTCACCCACCTGCAAGGCAAAGCGCACCGTTGCCAAACATCTCTGATTTTCATAGTGTTTTACTACAAACCTATGAAAAATAGAAACAAAACAGCTCATAAACATTTTAAATTTATCCATGGAGATCTGTGACTAGTTTAATGAATGACATATGCACGCTTTATGTTTCTTTCTGAGAAAACTCTGATGATTGTGTGTACTTCATAAAACGTATCAAAATGCTAATGTCACCAATTAATGCAATTCTAAATACAATGTGAGAGTAGCTTCACCAAGACGAGATACATGGGAAAACAAGCGATACGATGTTAATACAATAAAAGAATGTTGTTATATGTATATACCCTCATTTAGGTCTCTGGGAACACCTCTCCCGTTGAAAAGTATTTAAAATTACTGGGGCATCATTTTAGAAATTCCTAATAAAGGATGAATTTGTTGTAAAGAAGAACATAATACATTCAGCTGGATATATCTAATAATAAAATGATATCCCTGCGACAAAGTAAACTAAGAAGCTATATTTCAATAACATTAGGATTATGGATAAACATACTTCTTGCTCAGGTAGCACTTTATTAATTAATTTGTATTTATGGGGATAGTAATGGTAATGATCCAATATGCATTAACTTATTGAATTAATTAATTTCGTTGACAGTAGTTCAGAGAATCAGCGCAATAATTATTGAAAATTAATTCTATTTGAGGACAGTTTGATCCCTTCAGCAATAATAATGCACATAAAAATTTTCGAAATGTTCGATTTTCTTAAAACGGCTCTGTCATTGACAAATGAAATGTATATATTGAATGTTCTTGGGATGTGAATTCTGTATAACTGGTAAACGTTAAGCGATAGACGAAAACACACTACATAAAATGTATCTCTCTTTAAAACGCACAATTTATTTCAAATAGCTTATATAGTGGCATAAGTCATTTTCAAGATAACCGATTGCTATGCTTCGAATTGTTCAATAGTTTATCATTCTTTTAAAGTTCTTTCAACATTTAGTTGTTTCTCGCGATTGCACGGAAAGAGTGTGGAATCTTATGGCCAGTATGTTGCTATTCCCTTTTCATTTATAACGAAATGTGTAATGTAGCTATTTCTGCAAACGTATATCTCGATTAAAATGAAGTAGATAGAAATCAACCTTCGTAAAAACATTTTATACAGATTAGTAAATGATACAAGGTTGAGAAAAATCACGTGAATGTAACACGTCAGATATTTATTATTTATATTTATTTTTCTCAGCAACCATCAAGAGTAAAGATATAGAATTTTGAGGATATCTTTATAATTTAATGTGGAGGCTTGTTCAAAATGATGTTTAGAATAGAGGACTATAATTAGATTTATTGAGGCAGAACAAACTGAGATTAAGCCAAATATTAAAAAAAACATAAAATAAAATCAATTTAAGTTTAAGTAAGCACTGATCTGGCATTAAAACCTTTACTGATAAGAAGATATCAAGAGCTATAATAATTCAGTAACAACTTCAGAAGAAATATTACAGAGATAAAGGAACATTATTTCCATTTGTTTCTTTTTTTAACTTTAGTTTTATTATGTATAATTGTCTATTATCAATTATTTACTTTAAATACTGCATTGCATAGCTATAGCGTCTGTAAAATACCATATATATTTTAAAACGAACTAAGATTTGTTAATAGATTACTGACTTTTGGATTATATCACTTATATAATTAAGATTAGAGTTTTGGTATTTTACGCAGCAATCCTACAGCAACCAAGTATTTTACGCAGCAATCCTACAGCAACCAAGCATTTCCTTGGTACGCATAGGGTCACCAAAACAATGGTGCACTATGGTCAAAAGTAATTCCAGCATATTACCCTCAATGCTTTGTGAAACTTAAATCCCACAATAGGTGGCAGTTTTATTACGCTTTAAAGTTTGAAGTGACTTTTAAGACTCCCTATATCCCAACTAAGTCGACCTAATATTTGGTTATTAAACCGTCAAGATAATAATAGCGGAGACGTTTTAGGTTTTAATCACCTGAGCCGTTTTAATAACTTGTAGGAAATGCTATAACAATAATTTTCGTGTTTTCTTTGCTTCGAAGTTACCTTTTTGTTTACCTCACCTGAAATAACTCATCCTCCATTACAAAACGAATAACAAATGTGTTCCTGTTTTTGAGGATCAGAGATGTTATGTTGACTTGGTTATTAGTGCAATTTTGAAAACTAAACATCACTGTGCGAGTGCTCAAAGTTACACTTACAAGTAAGGAAAAAATCTAAAAAATGAATGCTTTAAAAGTAGCCTGTATGTATTAATTTTACTGTGACTTTGCAGTAAGAATTTATGTTTCTAAAAGGAAAAGCTAAATCCGCTATATATTTTTTACACGTATACTTCAGAACATGACATTTATTTACGTCAAAATTGGAAGATCGCTTATCTTTAATTACGTTCTGTAACTTATAAGCACTGCGACACAGAACACTTCCAATATAAACTTATCATCATCTTAAGTATTAAATCAGGAAATGATGGTTAGAAAAGTAAACAGAATATTTTATAAGTATACTGTTACTTCAGATATCCTGTTCGTTCAGCTGATTTTAAGAAAACATACGTTAAGACAAGAGCTTGGTTAATACAGAGAAAAACCGGTCAAAAAAAATCTGATGAGCTACACTCACATGACTTTCTCTATTCTTGTACAAACTATTTTTACAAACGCTTATTCTCCATATGCTTCATGTTAATCGAGATATCGAGATGTCAATCTTATTGCTAATTTTCTTGTAGATGCAAGGGAAATATGGTAGGTTATAAGCATTAGTCAAATCTTTTAAGAGCTGGTTGCTATGTGGCGCATTCCAACCTCTTTGCATATCCAGGACATAAAAAAAATGAATAACGAATTTGAGAAAAAGTGTGAATATTGGAAAATTTAAGGGAATAACAAGCAATATCTCGAAAATGGTTCACTCTACAAAAAAAATGTATACGACATAAATTGTGTATTTTAACGCGATCTACATTTTTTGTGCAGTAAAATTTTGTCTATCTGTTATGGTTTACCAGTTATACAAAAGTCGTTTACAATGAAGAACACTTTTGGAGACATTCCCAGAAAATTCGAGATATACATTTCATTTGTCATAAAAATATCGTAAACATATGATATTTTAATCAAAATCGCTAGAACTATTTTTGAGAAAATTAAAATTTTCTAAAAATGTTCCATGTAAGGGGTAGTCTGGGGTGGGGGATTTTCTTGAAAACCTTCGTGTCGCATCTCTGGAAGATACTGAACCTAAATACCAAGTTTGGTGTTTATCCGACTGTTCGTTTCTGAGTTATGCTGTTCACAGACAGACACACAGACAGACACACACGCAGTCACACACACGGACATGTTTCCAAAAATGCCTTTTTTGGATTCAGGGGGTCCCAAAACATGTATTTCCGGTGAAATATCGGTATCGAATTTTTGGGTGGAATACAATACTTCCCCTACTTACTATACGGAGTAGAGAAAGTAAAAAACAGACTTTCTGTATTTTGATTCTGAATTCAATTTTAAGCTTTAGCGTTCAACAATAATCAATTTCTTTCCGTTTGATTACCTAAACCTCTGAATTTCCCATTTAAATATCAGTGCATTTAAGGACAAAATGGTTAATTGCTTTATTTCAACTCATATTTCCCGGATTTAAAACTTTATGCGTATGGCAGAAATTTAAACACTGAAGTGGCAAAAACTGTGCGACAGTTTATTTTAAAGACACTACAGGTTTCGATAATACTCATTTTCTAATTAAAGTACTGAATATCTTTTATGTCCTCTTTGCATATTTTTAAAGCTGTCTATGGAAGATGTGAACTGCGTAATTTTTTTTCTTTTAATTTTGCATCTATTGTTCCTACATGTGCTTTTTATGCAGATATAGCCAACAGAATTTAAATAACACATGGCTTTAAAGCAACCTATTACACTGTAGTGTGTATTTATAAACCTTTTGTCAATATAGAAATTTTGTAACAACATTATTAAACTCACATTTATTACTGTAATGTTTATTTTCTTAAGAGAATGCACCACTGAATATGCAATTTTTGTTAAATTTTCAACTAATATGCCTGAAAATTTTATAATAAATTTATCTTAAATAAACATTTAAAGTTTTAACTTTCGTTTCGATACATATTTTAGTCTACAGGGTATTTAGACCAAGAAAAAGTTTGCATACATATTCAAATTGTTCCACAGGATAAAATTTGAAAAATTTATGGACTATAAGGCACACAATTGTATATAAGATTTTGTACTTGATTTTATTCAAATGAAAATAATTTTTAAAAACTTACCATCGTAAATTTCTACGTTTTACAGCTCGGGTTTGGTTTAAAATGATCTCCAAATGCTTCACAACACAAAACATTTATATTATACTTTTGTGATAGTATGTTTTGGGAATATACATTAATAATTCAAACCCCATCATATGACACACTTTGAAGGAAAGTAAGTGCTGAGGAATAACGTTTTCAAAACTCAAATTTAAAGTAAAAATACTTTAATTTAAAATTATTTCATGTATATCAAGGTACATCAACAAAAGTTAAAATTAATTTTGAAATTATAGCCTTTGATTAATTTTGACGTGCAATCCTTTTTTCATTTTTCAGAGTTTTTCACTGGTGCATTCGCTTAAAAGCTATGAACATTAAAGTTTCAAGTAAAGTATATTGATGAATACATAAATTGGGAAATGTCAAAGTTTTCCCGGAAATTTTCATAAAAATCTCTTGGAAGATATCCTTTCATCGGTTTAAAAGGTTAAAGTTTGGCCCAAATTATTATTTAATATACCAGTTTTCACAAATTTATTTTCAGTCCCGCAGTCAAATTAGCTTAAATTCAAGGTGCAAGCAAAAATTTACTTTGCGCAGTATTATAACTTTAGTGTTTCATATGCGGTACATCGATTAAATGTATGTTCTAAAATAAAGAAAGAATAGAAAAAACAAATTTTGGTCGCATATTTTTATTGGTCGGTGTCAAAACGTTCGTTTCACCATAGTGCTGCCGAAATCCCGTCAACAGATACTCAGGCCAATCACCATTTATTTCACGTAAACCACGTTATGTTTTACCACACACTTGTTAGCACTAGAGCAAGGATTCGAACCTAGCTAACCTCCGACGCTGAAATCCTGACAAGAGATGTCGTATTCTTTAAAAACCGGTGGATAGACAGTAAAAGATTTTAAATGCAGGAATATTTGGGTTAGTTCAAAAAACCGGTTTTAGTAGGAAGTGAGTCAGGTCTGGAAAAGTTGAGAAAATACAAACAACGAAATAAAGGCCGAGATAATGCGTTTCTTAAGGGTACTTATCGGGATGTGAAAAATCGTTGTTTTTATTGGAATGGATTCCCCAGAACTTTCTGCACCTGACGCAGCTATAATTACTTGATCCTTAAAATTTAAATGTCCCAAAATTAGCCCAATACAGGAAGGTTTCATAGTAAGTAAGTGTAAAATACTTTCAGCTTTTCAATTTTTATCTGATAATTCAATGTTTGCACCTTTGGTTATATTTAGCTCATTAATTATTACAGCTCCAGTTCTTAAAAATGTCTATGTATTAATAAATAAGAACTTCACAATGAATGTACTTATTTTCTCCTGAATTAATACATTTTAACTTTAACAATCATAATATCACGAAATTTTATTAAAGCATTTGTTTAGAATAAAACTGTTAAAAAATTAATTCAGTCTTCCTAAGTTACGTACTTTTAGCAAATTCCGTAAAAATGCAGGACTTGAGGCAAAATTTTGGCAAAATCCTCTACCTAAGTCTTGCATAACAAAGGTTATATAAGCTTTTGATAACCTTCTAAAACATCTTATACTCAAATATGTAGGAATAAAGGTATCTTTTCAGTACAGAATAAAAACAACAATGGTTGAAAATTCTCACGGATTCCCATAATATTGAAACAAGGAAAGCAAATGAAAAATGCTCATATTTAAAACGCATTTTTCATTGAAATTTTGGCTATTGTACAACCAATATTCTTAATTAGAAAGCCCGTCTGAAGAGGAATCCACAAATCTTCGGATACAATATCGCACAAGTTAATGAAAAGTCCAAGCCAGTCCTTCAAAAATCAGCATTTTCAGTTTTCGCTTTTGCGAACGATTACTAAACAGCCACTCCAAGAAGTATGAAGAATGCAAGCCAATCCTTCAAGAATCAGCACTTTTAGTTTTCGGCTTTTGCGAACACTCGTTAAGCAGCCCTCCAAGAAGTATGAAGAGGGAGTGGAAGGAGCAGCTTTGCATAAACGAGGCAACAGCTGGAAATGCTTAAGTAAAAGATTTGTCACTGTGGTTCTGCTATGAAGTAAGGGTAAGGGCAGGGTTTTCTATTAGTTAACAAATAATAAATATTGCAATTTTTAGCTCTTTTTTCCTAAACAAACACCTAAACAGGGAAGAATGGAGAAGCTCTTCTTTATGTGAACACTCACCTCATTGAGCAGCAAGCTTCTCATTACACTATAAATACGGTTCAAGAAATTAAAGCGAGCAAACAAAGTCCTGTCTTTCTCATAAACCACTTCTACAGAAAACTGAATGCGTAACTTTAGTGTAAGAGTCAAGTGCTGTAATATGAATGGTTCCTTAAGTGTAAATGCATGTGTAGACTTTGCAAGTTCCTCGCTTCCTTCCACTCGTATTGTTAAGGCCTCTTTAAAACATAAGTTTTCCGACTAAAAAGCAAAGCACACTATAGAATGGGCCCCGAGGCGGCATTGTCACTGAAAGATGACGTCTTTCCCCCACCTCCACTTTTAGTTGTACCACTCCTGCAACAAAGTTCAAACATTTTACTACCACTGGTATGAATTCCATTAACATGTCAAACTAGAAGTTTTGTGAAAAGGACTTAAGCAATCTCGGCAACGCACCCTTCCCTACTCCTCTTTCTCCGTTCTCTCTTGGCTTGCATTTAAAAGATGGTGTCTATGTCCCACATTGTTTAATTTTAGTATTAGCTTCCTTGTTCGTTTTGTACGTCATCAAGCTGGTTTAAAATGCATTTATTCTTTTCTTTCTTAATGCTCCTTTTGTTCTTAAGTTTTACTGTCTCTACCGCTTACATACAATATAAATTGATGCAAAATTTCCTTATACAGATTCCATCGTAAATGTATATTTTGTGATTTTCAAACCTATAGCTTAGACTATAGATTATAGGTATTCGTTCTTTTGTAACCATTAATTCTCATATTGCAGCATTTGCTTATCATTGGCATCAATGCTTCCATACATAATATAAACTGTGTACTACGTAAAAGTATAGAATAACGAAGCTGATTCGTGCACTACAACGTACATAGATCTTTTGTGAATAAATCCATACCTTCCTCCTGGAAGAACTACGTGAGGATACAGGCCGTAGGTAGACAGG
This sequence comes from Deroplatys truncata, assembly GCA_030765065.1. Taxonomy (NCBI): domain Eukaryota; kingdom Metazoa; phylum Arthropoda; class Insecta; order Mantodea; family Mantidae; genus Deroplatys; species Deroplatys truncata. The sequence continues at coordinate 102,758,605 of CM060980.1, forward strand.
CCACAGAGAAGTGGAAGTCGCTAATACTCGTACTTCCAGACTCGAAGACCTGTTCCACTGCTGGAGCTGCCAGAGATGACAATGAGCGACCTGTTAAACAAGCAGCCTTCTGGTATCCACAGGCAGTACTCTTTCCTTTGAACAAGCATCAGCACCTTCTGTCCGACACCGAAACCTAAAGGATGAGAAGGAAACGTAATAAAAGGGAAATGATGAGAAAGTAACCGACCATTCGCCTTCCGACCAATAAAAACCACGAAAAACTTAAGGTCAGAGGGGCTGCCGACGGGAACCAAACCCGGGGCCCCCAGAATGCGAGCTTTACACGTTACCGCGGAGCCATCTCCCCCAAACCTATAAAACAGTTTAGAAAAAATGTCTGGTATTACATTCACGTGACTTTCTCTACCTAATCTTCTTCAGATTGTTTTACAAAGGCTTATTCTTCTACTTTGTGTTAAATGAGATAAACATTTGCAGAAATGGTTTCATTACACATATCGTTGTAGGTACACGGGGATACAAGAGGTTGAAGTAATAGTCAAATCTTTAGAAAGTGGGTTGCTTTGAAATTCCAGTCCACGAGAAAAAAATGAATAACGACTTATCACTTAAAAAAATTATAAATTATTTAATGTTCAGACACGGATAAACGAATATCTCGGAGATGCTTATACTAAAATAAATGTCATCACATAAATTGTGTTTTAATAATATCTATTTACTTTCTCTACTACGTATAGTAAGTAGGGGAAGTATTGTAATCCACCCAAAAATACCATACCGAGATTTCACGGGAAATATATGTTTTGAGACCCTCTGAATCCAAAAAAAAAAAGCATTTTTTAGAAACGTCCATGTGTGTGTCTGTGAACAGCATAACTCATAAACGAACCTTCGGATAAACACCAACTTGGTATTTAGGTTCAGTATCTTCCAGAGATGCGACACGAAGTTTTTCAAGAAAATTCCCCCACCCCAGATTACCCTTTACATGGTACATTTTTCGAAAATTTTAATTTTCTCAATAATGGTTCTAACGATTTTGATTAAAATATCATATAATTAAGATATTTTCATGACAAATGAAATGTATATCTCGAATTTTCTGGGAATGTCTCCAAAAGTATTCTTCATTGTGAACAAGTTTTGCATAACTGGTAAACCAATGTAGATCGCGTTAAAATACACAATTTATGTCATATACAATTTTTTTTTGAATGAACCATTTTCGAGATATTGCTTGTTATTCCCTTAAATTGTCAATACTTTTTCTCAAATGGGAATTCGTTATTCATTTTTTTATGTCCTGGACATACAAAGAGAATGGAATGCGCCACATAGCAACCAGTTCTTAAGATATTTGGCTATAGCTTAAAGCCTACCAATTCCCCTTGCATCTACAAGAAAATTAGCAATACGATTAACATCTCGTTATTTCGATTAACATGAAGCATATGGAGAATAAGCGTTTGTAAAAATAGTTTGTACAAGAGTAGAGAAAGTCATGTGAGTGTAACACATCAGATTTTTTGTATAAGTTTTCACCTATGTATTACGTGTTACCAATTAGACAAAAGTATACAAATGCATTCAGCATAAACGCATTGAAGAGAACTTCACATGCTGCTCTTAGAAAATTCAAAGCTTATATTTTATTTTTCTTTTAATTGAAAATCGTTAAAGCCATTTTCTAAAACTGAAACATAAAGGGTTTCTTGAAAAATCTTCGTGTCGCATCTTAGATGATGTTGAAATTAAACAGCAATTTTATAGTTCATCGGAAATTTCGTTATTGAGTTCCGTGGTGTAATTTCTAAATTGAATTTTTGGGTGCCATACAGTATAGGGTTGTTCACAAAGAAGGAACAGATTTTAAACATTTTTTTAATGAACGACAATAGATAGCAGCACATACGAAACATCATTGAATAGAGGAAAGTCCAACGTTTTAAGCCCCACCTATTAGTTCCATTCAGTGCCTACAGTGGCGCTGGGGTTGTTTACGAGAAAATGGCAACGCCACAGGAAAAGTCGTTTTGTGTGCTGCAGTATGCAAAGAGTAAATCCATTGGTTCATTACAGCGTGCATTTCGTTGTAAGTTCAACATAGAGCCGCCTCGTCATAAAAAATTTACAATTGATACATTAAATTTGTAGAAGATGGTTGCGTATGCAAACGGAAAAGTAGTGGTCGTCCTCACATAACAATTGCTGCTAATTTTGAACACATAAAATAAAATTTTGAGCTTTCTTCTATTCAGTGATGTATTGCACCTATTGTCGTTCATTACAAATAAATGTTTAAAATCTGTTCCTTCTTTTTTAATAACCCTGTACTTACTATAGGTAAGTAGCAAAGAAAGTAAAACGACAGCATTGACTCAAATGCAGTATGTTTTTGCAGTTCTGTTACACTATGAGAAAGCCATAGTAACGCATAATCCATTTCAGCCCGCCTTAAAGCAATATGTGTATAACTAACATATAAAATGTATGTAACAGTCATTATATTATGTTTATATTATTAAGTACATGTACAATAATGTTATGTGAATGTATTATGTAATTTAATAATGTTTGAGCTGAGAATGTAGGTCAAAAGTTAATAACAATGAGGTAACAATGAGGTAACCTTGAGACAATAATGAATTGGAAAGTTTAATAAGGCTACTGGTAATTCTTGGAGCAACAATAATGTAATTTTAGAGACAGCTTATAAATAGCCAATCAACAACCAGAAAAACCTGAAAGTTAAATAAAAGTATTCTATGGATTAGGAATAGCCAATCAGAAACTTGAAATTGATGAAATTTGCAAATTCAGGCGGTAGAAAAAAGTTCAATTGCTTGTAGACAGCGCTCCTAATTGGACGCGAGACGCGCCCTCGAGAAGTTTTATACGTATTCATTAAGGCAATAATACAAAGTGCAAATAATTAATAAACAATCTCACAGCTCTTTATATAAGTGAAGTGTTATTTAATCGTGTCAAAGATTAATAAAATGGAGTGAAGTAAAAATTATAACTTGTGTAAGCCTACATTCTTCAGCCGCACCACACCTTGTTCAGAGATACATGTTTCTACAAATTAATACTGACGCAGCCTAGGCAAACCTAAATATATAATATTAAAGAAACATTAAAAATACAAAGTTGAAAGTAAAGTTAGGGCGAAGGCTATCGGAAACTTTGTACAATACGTGGTTGCAACTACTTCAAGTTCGGCTCCCCAACAGTCGAACTATAATACAACTCCTAAAATTAAACTTCTTCAAATCACAGTTTCTTTCACGTTGCAAATGAGCCCTAATTGCAATTCCACACTCGATCCCCAGCAATGTACCGCTGCACAAACCAACCTCCCTACAATAGCAAGGTGTCATGCGTAAAGTGTATGTGACACAACCAAATTGTTTACTATAAACTGCATTTATCCTACAGTGAGTATGTATCTAATAGCTCTGAGGATTTCAAAGGCTTATAAAAGTACATAGGAAAAAGAAGTCTGTATGGGTTATTAATAGAACACTCAGGTTATACATTTTACTTGCCATGTAAATTTCTTTAATCAAAACTATTAGTCATTTATGAGAAAATAAATGACAATGAACACGTTCTTATGTATGGGAATCTTGGGGTAGGAGAGATTCCTGAAAATATTCCCCTTGATTGCATAAAATATTATCAGATTATTACTTTCCGAGTTTTTGAACTTGAGTTATACCGTTTACAGACACACGTAAATATATAGCTATTTGTCCAAGAATGTAATATGATACATTCATATAGTATTTCTCTGTTACACCGGGTTTGTCTTGAATGACGCGGCTGGCGGCCCGCCGCTTCCTCGGCACTGCAGTACGAATCCGGTCAAGCAGTATTGCGAGCTAGTCCACCGTTTCTCCCGAATAATGCTAAATAATTATATGTTGCGCCGCTTACTTTTCCATTATAAAAGGTCCTTGAATTGCCACTCCTCTGCATCTATACAAGCCTGTATTGACTGAACACATTATTGAACCTCGATTAATTTCCGAAGGTGAAATATTCTAAACCGCATTCCGGATACTATCTTCTAGTTTGTCGAGCTTATAGGTATTTGTTGCATTAGCTTTATTTTTAAGAGTTCTCCACATATAATATTAAGATGGATTTAGATCCACCAGTCAATTTTCGTCATCAAAAACGTGTAGGTAATGCAAGAAAACCATTTTCTTGGACTTGTTTCCACTACAGCTGACATATTTTTCTCTGTTAGAACTATTGAAGTCTATGATCGTTTTGCCTAACATGGACACAGCCTCTTTAACTTTTTAAACAATCTATAAATCGTGGATATGTTTGGCACGGTGACACCAAGTCTATTTATGTATAGATTCGAGCTGAGAGCTCACGTGTGATTCCGTTCGAACCAAACTTACACAATTAACGCGCTTTTATGTAATATACATCATGATAGCTACACAGTAAATACAGACAGCTTCACATAACGTAGGAACAGGCATTAAATACTAAAAAAGTAATATAATGTTATTCCCGCTATACACCTTGCAAAAAAAAACATTAGACTGAATTGCAATTGCGGTCACCCTCCATAGGCGCATGAACAATACTAGCGCAGAGCGAGGTCATTTACGAGTATACCGATATTTGGTAACAGTTCTATCTGGCGCCGACAGTCGTATCATTCAGGATAAGCCCAGTATTACAGAATTCACATTTTGGCAAGAAATGGTTTCGAATTCAGCAAAGAATATAACACATCGAAATATCATTCTAATGTTTTTACCAGAAACATGGAAGAGTAAATTCAGGAATCGTGGTGATAGGCTCTTGTGTAGACATATTTGGAAACATGTTCGAAAATATCTAAAGCTACGAAATAACTTATTGAACACAAATGTTATACGTTAATGAGTCCTGCATTGTTTCTCAAATACGTTTTTGTCTATTTTCTGATGTCCTAGTCACAAAAGTTCTTTAGGGTTGAAGAGGACTTCTCAGGCTGTAACAGAAAATTCAAGATGCATATTATTTTTGATATCATAATATCATATATATGAAACTTTAAAGGAAACCACTAGAGCCGTTTTTCTGAGAGAATAAAAAACAACGAATATTCTTATGAGTAGTTTGGAGTTGGTTTGTATTGCATCCTTGAAAGATACTGGCCTTAAATACGAAGTATTTTTGTGCTCAGCCTCCCTAATGGTAGATTAAAAACCCTAAACAACACTAAAACTACTAAATCCATGACCCATTATCTCAGAAACAATTTAACATATCAGACCGAAATTTTTACAGAATGTACATAATGCCTTCTAAGTTCACCGATCTATACAGAATGTTTCAGAAATACTTTTACAGACTTCGGGTATGGGTTCATTACACCACAAGAAGGAAAGAGGTTCATATGAACATATGTCCCATAATCCTTTGTTTTCTCGTTAGGAGGTATTCAACACAGTGGTACACTTATAACACACAAAACTCATAATAAATGCTCGAAATGTCCTCCTCTTACTTCTATGCATGCCTGTACTCGTCGAATCATGGAATGTTGCACCCTGTCAAAACCTCCGGATGGTGTCGAATGGTTTCGCAGGCTTCCATGACACGTCGATGAAGCGTTTCTGCATCTGGGATGGCTGCTCCATAAACCAATGATTTAAGATGCCCCCAGACGTAAACATCCACAGGATTGAGGTCGGGAGAACGTGCAGGCCATGGAACAGGTCCTCCTCTGCCTATCCATCGGTCATGGTAGATACCAGTCAGTGCATCTGGAACAATGCGACTAAAATGTGCCGGAGCTCCATCATGCATAAACCACATGTTTTTTTGTTATTTGCAGAGGCACATCTTCATGAAGTAAGTCGGGAAGAGTGCGCTGGATAAAGTCCCTGTAGACAGCACCAATACGTTCGTGCTGGTAAAACGTATGGACCTACCAGACAGTCACCTACAATGCCAGTCCACACATTCAGACCAAACTGTTGCTGATATCTAGCCTGAAGTACAGCATGAGGATTACGATCTGCCCATACGTGTACGTTGTGGAAATTAGTAACTCCCTCTCTCCCAAACGTTGCCTCGTCTGTAAACAAAACTGACAAACAAAGGATAGGCTGTTTGTGCTACAAGCCATCGGCAAAAGTTATCCCATGGTGGATAATCGGCAGGCAAAAGACCCTGCACACTTTGAATATGATATGGATACAGGAGCTGCTCGTGAAGTACCCTCCATGATGTTACGTGTGATGTACCAGATGCCACAGTCAATTGTCTTGTACTGATTCCTGGATCGTCTTCGACACACTTTAACATCTGTTCTTCGCGTTCCGGCGTACGAACAACTGTTGGTCTTCCTTGAACAATAGTTCGTGGTGTAACGGTTCCTGTCTCAGCAAGGCGACGATAAACAGCGACAAAGGTTGGATGACTCGGTTGTCTTCGGTCTGGAAACTCCATTTGATAGAGCTGTGCAGCCTCGCGTCCATTACCATTCGCGCGACCATACATAAAAAGCATGTCTGCTGTTCACGAAATGAATATCCAGCCATGGTGGAACGAAATACGAGCAGTTAATTCACTACATGTACACAATTGAAACGTTGAAGACAGACTAATGACAAATGACAAACGTAAACAAGTCTCCATGGTAACACTTCGCCATCTACCGTATGTAGTATAATGGGTCAACGCCTTCTATGAATGCATAGAGAAATGAAGTTTTGAGGTTGGATCCCGAAGGCCATTGAACTCACACTTTCATTGTGACAGGAATAATGCGAAAACCAAGGATTATGTGACATATGTTCATATGAACTTTTTTCCTTCTTTTGGTGTAAGGAACCCATACCCGAAGTTTGTAAAAGTATTTCTGAAACTCCTGTATAGGTACAAAATGTTTGTTTATTAAGGAAGATAGGATCAAAATTTCTCAGCAATGATTTTTTTAAATAACCAACCATGTTATTAACAACAAAGTAGATACACAACAGCCCTTAGAGATTGTTTTTATGATCTTAAAATGTAACTTAGTCGTCTTCAGTAGTTTCTGAGAAAATGGGTAATTTATAGCAAAAAATGTCATTCACAGAAAAAGCTGTTCAAAGTAAAAATGAAGAAAACAAACTCGTATATATTTGCACATAGCTTGAGCACACAGAAGCTGCTAGCAATACTTAACAGTAGTACCAATTTGAAGAGAAAACCTTCTCTTAAATAGGTAAACTTTACCTCTCGACACCAAAGCGTGTAGGAGTTGTGACTTGTTATGAATTGTTGCAGAATTCACAGTACAAAAAGGCATTTGCAGCACCACATTTAAAAACAACACTCATAATATAAGTATTGTTCTACAATGGCAAACTGTATATAAAATTAACGGATTATTCCAATTTATCACACCGCACAAAAAACTAAAAATGTTATTTCGTGGCAATTTTCGTCGTTTAGTTTCCACTTAAACATGTATTTCAAGTGGAACTCGATGTTGAATTATTGGGTCGAATACAATACTTCCTCTACCTACCATTTGTAAGTGGTGCAAAAAGAAACACCCATTTTAGAGAGGATAAACTTAAGGACCTCCAAGCGGGCAATTTCAATGCAATGTGAGTATCGGCTTTCTGGGTGGGAGAGAAAGTAATACAAGTTTGGTTTTTCTGGGACACAGTGCTGATTTTAACCGATATAGGTAATTAAACGGTCTGAAATAAAAGCATCCTGCACCTTAGGAAGCGATGCACTAATTCCAATATTAATTTTTAAAATTACTCCGTTATTTTAACGAAATTGGAGACGAAAAAATGTAATACAAGGTTTTAATAGCTGCTTACTTAGTTGCCATTACCATGTACACGTAAATACAGGCTTGTGGATTAATAGCGACAGCTTCTGGGATATAATTTTTACTTAGGAGGCAATGAAATAAGTCGAGAAATTAAAAACATATCGCGTTTTACACCTGTTTAAGGCGGTAAGGGCTACTCTTCCAATATCTCTAATTATTAACATTTTGACGCAGAGGCTTGCGATGAAGGAGGGGCTGAGAGAGCAGGATAAATCACGCTAACTGGTGTAAAGGCCATTAGACCTCCCAGATAAGTAGCCCAAATTTATGATACTGGAGCAAGCTAGTTGCTTCTTTTGGGCTGTTGTCTGATGGTGAACACGCGCCTGGTTAGCATATCCTTACACTGGAACCTAAACTAGATACCCACTCCATGTCACCCTATACCATGGGAGGGCAAATAACTGAGGCATACAGAAATGGAAAAGAAAGATTGAAAACTGTAAATAATTACAAAACTTTATTGTAAAAACGGCAGATATTATGGATGTAATTCAGCAAAACACAAAAAATCAAAATAGCAAAAATAGAAGATGTCTAAATTCCAATTAATTATGCTTTAGGTAATTATAAAACACGAAAAGACACAAGAATAAAATTTTATAAATTTTGCACTGTCCCTATTTAAAAAGATTTCGACTTAAGCCTCGTCTTAAGAATTAATAAAACAAAACCCAACGTTTCCAGAGAGTTTCATAGCTCACTCTCAGAGATTTGCGCCGGGCCCCTGAGGAGAAATAATGGAACTTCTTGAAACGTTTCATTTTCTTTTTGTTATTAGTCCTTAAGTATAAAATATTTTAATATATACGAGATATAAACATAGTTAAATGTAAATGTTGTTCAAATTTATACAGAATAAGTAATAGTAACGAGTAAGCAGTTTTTGGTATGCCTTCGTCAAAAAATAATGCCGCCTGTGATGCATGCCAAATCTGGACTTCTTGTTTCACATCATCGTCGTTGAAAAGTTTTCCACCAAGGACTTTCTTCAGATGAGGAAACAAACGAAAATCGCTCCGAGGCTCATCATGCACATATTAAATTAATCCACTTCCTCACCATTCCATTATTGTTTCCCATAAACCTCGCACAATTGGCGATGAATGTTTGTTGGCGTAACATTTCTCGCATTTAAAAACGAATCACTGATCTGACTTCACTCGACGGGTTGTTCCATTGTTTAGAACATTTATAAACGCTCTAACAACAGGAAAACACAAAGCGACGATCGCTCACAGCTGCGTCTGGCTTCCTAATGAACGGAGGATGTGATCGCACATGCTCCAAATCGTGACTGCAGTGTCGCAGCGGCAAATATTAAAACGGTACATACTTTAAAAACACGCCTGTACATGCTCAGCGAGTGACCAGTTACAGCACAGCCATGGGATTCTTCTCATCCTTGAAGTTAAGGAAAAGGTGCACTCAGTCTCGTAAGATCCTCTGCGTATACCAAGGCAGAGAATGCAGCGGTTATGAGATTGACTTTGGCTTGCCGCTATGAGGAAAACTAGTGTACAATATCTTTATGAAATGGTAAATCCATTACACAACAAACTTTTTACTTTCTCTACTACGTATAGTAAGTAGGGGAAGTATTGTATTCCACCTAAAAATTCGATACCGAGATTTCACCGGAAATATATGTTTTGAGACCCCCTGAATCCAAAAAAAGCATTTTTGGAAACATGTCCGTGTGTGTGTGTGTGTGTGTGTGTCTGTGTCTGTGTCTGTGTGTCTGTGAACAGCATAACTCAGAAATGAACAGTCGGATAAACTCAAAACTTGGTATTTAGGTTCAGTATCTTCCAGAGATGCGACACGAAGATTTTCAAGAAAATCCCCCCACCCCAGATTAGCCTTTACATGGAACATTTTTCGAAAATTTTAATTTTCTCAAAAATGGCTCTAACGATTTTGATTAAAATATCATATGTTTAAGATATTTTCATGACAAATAAAATGCATATCTTGAATTTTCTGGGAAGTTTCCAAAAGTATTCTTCATTGCGAACGACTTTGCATAACGGTAAACCATAAAAGATAGACAAAAGTTTACTACACAAAATATGTAGATCGCGTTAAAATACATACTTTATATCATATACATTTTTTTTGTTGAGTGAACCATTTTCGAGATATTGCTTGTTATTCCCTTAAATTTTTCAATACTTATTTTTTCAATTGGGAATTCGTTATTCATTCTTGGATATACAAAGAGTATTAATCTGTGGCAAAGAGAATGGTGCTGCATATAGCAACCAGCTATTAAGAGATATGTCTGTGCTTATATTGCCCTTGCAAATACAGAACAAGGGGAACATGGCCAAATATTTTTAGAACTGGTCGCTATGTGTAAAATGTAATTCTCTTTGCATGTCAAAGGATCGTTTCTGCAAATGTTTATCTAGATTAATATGAAATAGATGGAGAATAAGCGTTTGTAAAAATAGTTTGTACAAGAGTAGAGAAAGTCATGCGAGTGTAACACATCAGATTTTTATTATATGCGTCTTTCACCATCTGCGCCTCCAACCTATACAATGTACACCCTGTATATTTCAATACTAAATTCTTTAAATTGCACGTAATGTGGCCGATTAGCCGCGCACAATATAGTTTTGCATAATTGAAAGCAATGGTGGAGTTTCATGCATGTTTGCCTTCAAGTTCAGAAAATAGACGGTTCCAAGCATTGCACAAACAGTCGATAAACATACAAACGAACAGATAAACCAGCCAATCATAACTGACAATCACTTTTGTCGTCACGCTACAGCACGCAACGAAAAAAGAAAATTGATCCCTTTGTGGTATTGCGCAATAAAAGGAAGAACACAAACGTACCTCTGAAGCTATTCTCGATTGTGTTTAACGGCACTTAATGCTGATGTCATAGCAGATAATTACACAGGCACTCACGGTGATAACAATAACAGCTGGGCTATGGATTCCATTTGCATTAACAACTGTTATTGATTCCCCTGATCTCAAACGGTTTGTCCCATGATTTTAGTGCATTGTGAGGGTGCAAGCATCAACAACACAAGCGCGTTATCTCACCCTCTGAGATATCGTGCCACTCTAACGGATTGATTCAAATTTTGCCATGGGGATTATCTTACAGCTTTCAACTCAGCGATCAGGAAAGCAGTTCTCCAATGACAAATTATTGACAGAAGTTAAATGGCAAAAATAAAATGCCCAGATACATATAAAATCAAGTACTGGCATGTCTGTTTCTCTTTATGTACGCGCTAATTTTGAAAAATCAGACGACTCCTTTCTGTTTTTTTCCCACCAATTTATATTAATATTATAAATAGAGAAAATGTACGTGTGTGTATGTAAGATAAGTTCAAAAATCACTCAATCGATTTTAATAATAATTATCGTTTATTAGTGGGTATACACATTATTCTTAGGAAAGTTTATTTTACCATCTACTTCAGTTTAATTCAGATAAAGCTTTCCGGAAATAGCTGCATTACAAATTTCATTATAGATACAGAGCACATAGCTATAGTCAAGCATAAGAACTGGACGCCATACGCTGGCCTTAAAATCCCATATTGTTTCCATGCAATCACGAGAAACAACTGAAAATCGATGGGACTTAAAAGAATGACAAAAGTAGTGAACAAATCGAACCATTAATAACGGATATCTTAGAAATGGCTTATGCTACAAAAAAGCGTATTTGAAATAAGGTGTGTGTTTTAAAGGTATCTACTTTTTGTTGTAGTACGTTTTCGTATATCGCTTAACGCTTACTAGTTATACAAGAGTATATAAAATTCCTTCCGAATGAAGAGGACTTCATGGGCATTCAAATATGCATTTTATTTACCGTGTGAATATCTTTAATATATTTTATTTTGGGCGGCGTCGTGGTTGAGTGGTTAGACCACTCACCTCTCACCAAAGCGGCCGGATTCAATCCCAGGAACCCGCATGTAGAATTTGTGGGGACAAAGGAACGTCTAAGTGGATCTTCTCCGGGTTCTCCGGTTTCCCTCGCCATGTTTCACTTCACCAGTGTTCCCCCATCATCTTTCCTATCCTTCATCTCTCATTTGCAGCTATCATCCACTTCCTCGCTCTCATGTCGGGCGTGTGGCTGACACCCACGCTGGTCTCTCACTCTCTGATCCGTAGGCCCTCTGCCCCCGTCAGGCGTCTGCCCCGGGCGTTGTAGTGCGTCTTGGGGAGTGTGGATCCTGAGTGTGAATGCTTGGGAAGAAGACCTTAGCATTTAGTTGAGAGTAGAAAATAGTATTGTTACTTTACAGAATATGCCTGTAAAATAAGACAAACGCCTCGGATATTTCATTCCAATCACTATACAGAGTGGACCATTTAAGTTGAGAGTGTACAATATCTGCAAAACTAAGCGTTGTAGAAAGAAATGTCTTTTATTACAGTTTCTTGATATTATTTAAAAAAGTAAATGCCATTATTCGTGTTTTGTTTGGAAGACGTTATGATGATCACTTTAGGGTCAATTTAATTTTTAAATCGGAATCTACAATTAGGGCCAATTTAAATACCGTAAAATGACCATCATTTTCTTTCCCCCATAACATCAATCAGCTTTTATTCAAGATATTTCTTTCCACAACTCTTAGTTTTTGATATATTGTACAGTGTCGGCTTAAATGGTCCACCCTATATATGTAGATGGTCACAATTTAGCAATTAAGACACAGTAAAACAAAAGAGAATCTAATCTGTTTATAATGTTACCATACCCATGGGATACCAATGCCAATATGTTAATAGCTCTCATGTTTTGCTTTATTTACCTTATACGTATAATTGTAAACAACTTTGTTAGCAGGGCATGCTAAATAATTGTAAAAAGAGAGAAACTTACTAATATTAGGAAACAGCGAACCGATATGTATTAATTAGTTTTTTCAATGACTATATACACCTTTTTCAAAGAGGTAAACTTAGTGGCCTAGGAGTGCGGAATCTTTATATTCCTAAGCTTCATTCTTAAGCTTCTGTATTGTGTGAAAATTGAGTACATTTTATGTTATTAAATAGATAACTAGGGGATTAAAACGAAGGTAACAAAACTTTAAACTTGCAGCTACTGTAATTATCTAACACATTGCTCGTCTATTCCGATAGATGATAGTTCCACAGCCAAGGGATACTATTAGGCTATGTAGAACTTCCAGAACTTGGAAGGCTGTCGGAGGTCAGACGTTTTGCACTTGTTCCACATTCTTTTGTATGAGTACCGGGGGATACTTTATCCGTTATTAAGAATAGCCGGATCTTTACGAAACTACAACTACCATAAAGGGAAGGATGCGACATAAAAGTCTTATAGATCATTGTAAAGAATGTTATAAACAAGGTGGAGATAAATGAAGTTAATTCGTCTAAAAAGCTACCGCGTACAACCACGGCCATCAGCTAAGTATCATTAAGATCACATTTAGAGGAAGGTTTAAGATACCTCATAATTAAATATCTTTGCAGATGTCGTTCTTTTGATAGCTTTACTATATTTGGAAAGAGTCTCTTTGGATGCTATAGAAAAATCCAAAGTCCTATAAATTACTATAAATTGGAGAATCGAGCTTAAGAAATAAAACGCTGGACATTTTACCAGCTAAAAGCAGTTTGGAGTCCGGTTTAAAATTAACTATGCTCTAATTTACATGCTTTCATTTGTTAAAATTCGCTAGTTATCAACAGATTCTCTGGAAATTGTTTCTTTATATTTTATAAAATTCTAGTAGCCAAAGTAGAAAGTGGAAAAATCCAACTTTTAATATGCACACAGAGCAAAACATATTATAGTTTACCTGCTCTAGCTTTATTTTCTTTCTTTTTCTTTTCTTTTTTTTAGAATTTTTCATTATATCACTTTTTTATCTTTATTGCGTTTTTACATAAGGGATTTTATGTGTTTAGTAAAGAAGTTTTTCTGTCTTGCAACACGTAATCGACTTGATTTAAACCTGGCATGCCCTTTTGAGACACTCGGTATCATTATCCTCGCGAAAGAGTATGTTTTACCGTTGCTTTTGGCAAACAGACGGAGCTCTACCTCCACCTCTCGATCTCGCTCTCGCTCCACCTCCGGCTCCGGTTTCCGCTCTAGCTCTAACTCTAACTCCAGCACTAGCTCCATCTCTCTTCTCATGGTTGCTCCCTCTATTTTCGTGTGTAGGGAAAATTGGGCTATAGGGTGACACACTTCTAATGGTATAGAAGCTCCTTGGACGTTAGGGAAATCGAAGAACAAATCAAAGGAGCTGGGTTAAACCTTCTGTCCCCTCAAGTGGTAACTTTGACTTATACTGACAGAAATACCCGTGAAGTCGTGAAAACCGAGAACTTCTAGTTTTTTTTACTATAGATACAGTACGAGTAATCGATATTAGGTTTACGCATTTTGGCATTTCTTCAAACATTCATTTATTAATTTTATAATTACTTTTGATTGTAAGTTTAGAGCTTTCCTAAGCATCACCTAACGGGCATGTTACACTGGATAATATTATTGCTCCCTCTACTTTTAGTTCCATTGCAAAAGATTGCTGCTAAATATTTGAATGCTGTTTCCGCATTCTAAAGCTTTAGTATTTAATTTGAAAGATTCCTAAGTAAATCTATATTGTGATTAATGCAGCGAGTATAGAAGCATATATTTTTGTATAAAAGTGTAAGAAAGAATTAATATATCTGAATTTGTGATTTTTAGAGAGACGTGTAAATGGATTACATAAGATTGTTTTTAATTGCGACGATTTCTTCTGAAATGCGTGGCCTATACAGGATTATTTTTTGTGAGTTTAGAAGAGATTCTTTAGAACAACACCTGAAACGTCACCCACATAGGAATTAAACTGTCGCAAAGGTAGACTAATAATGTCGTAAAAGCTAAGAGTTAAGGATAAAGCTCAGTAAGGAGGCTGACAATTACGAACTTAGACATTTGGTTGATCTGTAAGCAAAAAACCGATTTCAACACACTTCGTATATTATACCGAAAATATATAGTATCTACTAAATTCGTGTAAAATAATGTAAACACTACACACAAACACGTTGGTTAATCGGTACACATTTCAAACATTTAAAAAAGTTATTATCATGAAATACATTGAAAAACGACAGGATATTAGAACTGAAATTCGCTTTGTTCTTTTTGCGTATGAAGGTTAGAATTCTTTTCATAAAGTTGGTACTAAAACTTTTTCAGGTACAGACGAATACATTCTGGAGCCATTGTATATTATGCCGTAGGATTTTGCTGAAACACTTTGTCTCGTGAAGATCCTGGTAGATCATGAAAAGCGTATGGCGAAAAAAGGCGAAAGAGCACAAGTTCTGCCGCGGTTCTTGATGAACTGTCGGAGTTGTTAAGCAAATAGTCTGGCTCTTGCTCTTGATTTTGGCTTGGGCTCAGCTCTAGCTATACCTGTATCTCTCTCTCTCTCTGTGTCTTAGCGACACAGTACTAATCAGAGATATCTGAAACCAAAATAAGGGACAAATACTCATTTCGTTCTATCATGTGCAACTGAGAAACACTCACCACAATATTTCCAAAATACTTTGTATTTATCGTCGCCATTGCATTCTAACCAGTCACTAAATAGTTTAGTTTTCCCAATCACAGCATCTTATCTTTAACATGATCACCTTTACGTTTGAAATTCCTATCCATTTCCATTGTTAATTTACTTCCAGTGCTCAACAAAATAACCACGCATCCGCGTTCCTTCCCAAGCTTCTAACAAACCACCTTCATTGTTAACAGACATCAGTCAAAAGGGAAAGGATCCGCCAAACTGGCCAATCCCCAAATATCACCAAGTTTGTAGACAATGAACTAATTGTAAGTGGGCCACTACCAAGTCTAAGAACTTTTATGTCAGGATAAAACTTACCAGAAAATACTTTTTGCAGTATAAAGGAACACAACAGTCGGTTTTACCAACTCCGGAGCATAAAACATTAACGTATTTTTTAACTTTCTCTACTACGTATAGTAAGTAGGGGAAGTATTGCATTCCACCGAAAAATTCGATACCGAGATTTCACAGGAAATACATGTTTTGAGGTGCACAATGCATATAAAACATTTTTGGAAACATGTCCGTGTGTGTCTGTGTGTCTGTCTGTGAACAGCATAACTCAGAAACGAACAGTCGGATAAACACCAAGCTTGGTATGTAGGTTCAGTATCTTCCAGAGACGCGACACGAAGGTTTTCAAGAAAATCCCCCAGCCCCAGATTACCTTTACGTGGAACATTTTTCGAAAATTTTAATTTTCTCAAAAATGGCTCTAACGATTTTGATTAAAATATCGTATATTTAAGACACTTTCATGATAAATAAAATATACATCTTGAATTTTTTGGAAATGTCTCCAAAAGTATTCTTCACTGTGAACGACTTTTGCATAACTGGTAAACCACAAAAGATTTTATTACACAAAAAATGTAGATCGCCTTAAAATACACAATTTATGTTAAATACATTTTTTTTAGTGAACCATTTTCGAGATATTGTTTGTTATTCCCTTAAATTTTCCAATACTTATACCTTTTCTCAAATGGGAATTCGTTATTCATTTTTTTGTCCTGGTAATGCAAAGAGAATGGCATACTCCACATAGCAACCAGCTCTTAAAATATTTGACTATCGCTTAAAGCCTACCAATTCCCCTTGCATCTACAAGAAAATTAGCCATAAGATTAAATCTCGATATCTCGATAAAAATGAAGCATATCGAGAATAAGCGTTCGTAAAAATAGTTTGTACAATAGTAGAGAAAGTCATGTGAGTGTAACACATCAGATTTTTTCTTTTTAAGTTTCAAAATACTCCAAAATACGCCACAATTACAGTCCCGAATAGGAACTGTCCGGGCCGCGGGATATTTAGCACAAATCCGAGACATCTGGTAACCCTGGTACACTGGCATCCATTTATACCATCTTCGCAGCTTTGGGGACATTCTACTGATCTTAATAGGTATGTCTATCAAGGAGGAGATGCGTGTATATATTTAGCTTTTCGTGCATGTACTGGTGTCCTGTTTTACTTATATTGTTCTATATTATTCACATATGAATATATAACTTTGAGCAATAGCTTTACTCTTTATCACTTATAATAACCATGTTAAAATAGTATATAACTAAATAAAACCATGTTTTACACAATATATCCACCAAGACAATATTTTGGTCTTAAATTATGTGCAATATAATGTAAAACTGAAATATATTATAACTTTTACTCTCAAAGAGGACACACTTAATACACATTATTGGAATCGTCTACCCAATCTAAATATTCAACTAAATAAAACACTGTATTGCACAATTTCTCCAGAAAAAGTATTTGTATTGACAATATAATGTAAAGCTGAGGTAAATTACAGTTTTTACTCTCAAAGAGGACACATTTACTATACATTATTTTAATAATAATCTGTCAAATCTCCATTCTTGTCCAATACCTAATTTAGCGGCGATGGTACCTAATCGTTTACGTACCAGAAGACTCTAAACGCACATGTTCCCACATTTCATGACAGTGTTTCGAGGGGGCGATGAATTATTCAGTGCCTAGGCGGTTAAATCAGATATTGCACAAGAATAGGAATTGGAGACGGATTATTAAAATAATGCTTAGTAAATATATCCTATTTGAGAGTAAAAGGTATATATTTACGTTTTACATTGCTACTTTTCCATGGAGAAATTGTGCAAAAACTTTTTTTAGTTATATATTGTTACATACTGGCGTGAGGCCAAAAGGTTTACACTAAATATCAAATTTTAGTTACCTCAGCATGCACATTGGGAGGCATAGCTGCAGAGGCAGCAAAAGGACCAGCATCTTAAACAACACATTCTAGAGCACGCGTGGGATAATTATAACAAAATACACATCATTTCACATTACCTGTGGTTTATTCAGTATAAGCACGGTGCTCCTACATCACACACAAAGGATAAAGGAAGAAATTGAGGGGAAATGCTACACACACGACTTCACACACAACCTTTCAGACTCAACACTTGACCAAAAAGCATGCTCAACACACAACACACAAAGAAGTAACGCTCACTTCCCACACGCTCCTCCACCTATGGCTAGAATCGCCAGCCAAAAGGTGACGAACTTCAAACCCAAAGCCGAAAGAAATACCGCAACAATACCGTCGTCAACGACACAATAATGTGTCTGACGTGACAATATACACACATACACGCCACAATATTTAAGCATAGTTATAATATGTAAGTGATGATGAGTAAAGCTATTGCTCAAAGTTGTATATTCATATTAGTATAATCTAGAATTGTGCAACTAAAACAGGACGCCACTGCATGCGCGAAAAGGTAAACAAATACACGCACCTCCTCCTTGCTATTCAAGCCAGTGTACTAATAGTGTATAAGCTCCTTGGAGGTAGGCAAGCCTAAGAACAAAACAAGGGAACTTAAACCTGTTCCCTCCAGTTGCAACCTGATTTAAACTGACTGAGAAACACATTTGTGAAGTCATCAAAATTTTACTTCGTACTTCTAAATTTTAATATACAGAACCAGTAATCGATGTTACCGTTTACATATTTTGACATTTTCCCAATTGCCGGTCTCACGCCCATTTGCGCACGGCAGAAGTGGACGATCATCCAATCGACACGGGGAAGTGATGTGGCCAGCATCAGTTTCCCCAGCCAAAAAGTTTGCTCACGATGCCAGGACCGCCGTCTATCGCACCTCCTCACGTTCCTCGCCTTGCTGTGTGAGCACCGCTTCTATACTCGGGGTCTAAAATCCATAACCCTATGCCTCCCGACTCCCGTTCAAATCCCGACTATGGCATTGAATGTTTCAGTCATCTGATTCTACCTTTCCAAAAGTTGGTATAATTAAGAAAACATTCTATCTTCCTTAATAAACAATCTTTTTGGTTAAAGCTAGATCAGTTAAATTAGAAGGCATGCATCTACAATCAGTAAACAGTTTGAGCAGATATCTTAAGTAGTTTTTAGAATAATGCGTATTGAATTTAGAAGATTTAACATTGACACCATAGGGCATTTAACTTCCCCTTAAATGAAAGAGTACTCCCGTGTACCCGAGCTTAGTGGAGGGTCGTTCGTCAGGTAGTGGGACGGGTCTTCGAGCCTGGAAGAGTCAGGAACTTCCGCGTGCCTTAGTGGCAAGTCTGGCTGTGACCGTAGCCTCCTGTGGTTCCTTCACTTCATCTCTTCTTTCTAGGGGTGGTAGTCACAGCAGATCCATGTACGAGTAGGTCGCAGTGCGCGAGGTGTCCCCCTCCATTGTATAATCTATATCTATCGCTTCAGCTCCCTGGCATTCTCCTTACAATAAACTTTTGTGGGAGTAGTTTGCAGAAGAGTTATAAAAGTAAATGACAGTGGCTGCACCAAACCATGTGAATATAACAGTCAGATTTTTACTTTTGTATCGCATTCAACCCAAAATTTCGATACCGAATTTTGAGATACCCGAATCCAAAAAAGTAATTTTATAAAACGATCCGCGCATGTGTGTATGTGTTGGCTCGTGAACAGCATAATTCAAAAAGAAAAGTCTTTTAAATACCAAATTTGGTCTTTTAGTTCAGCATATTCCAAGGATGCGACAGGAAGATTTTCAACAAAATTCCACACCCCAAACTACTCTTTACATGGAAGCTCTTTCGTTATTTTGTCAAAAATGGCTGTAATGATTTTGTTTAAAATACCGCATGTTTAAGATATGTATATGACAAATTAAATGTATATTTTCAATTTTCTTCGAATAGGTTATGAAGCCCTCTTTATTCTGAATTACTTTTGTATAGTTGTTAAACCTTAAAGGATGGACACTAAGAGAGATGGCTCAGGCAGTACCGTCTGCGGCCCGCATTCAGGAGTTCCGGGTTCAATCTTCGGCGAACCGCCCACTCTGACCCATGGGTATCTTCGGGGTTTTCTCGGGTCGTCAGGCGAATGCTGGAGTAGTTTCTTTCCCTCCGAATTTCCTGTTCCTCCATTTCGTTCCTTTCACCATTTCATTCATCCTTCATCCCTTTGGTCTCTTTCTGGCGATGGTGTTTTCGGTGCAGCGGGGCAGGGAAAAGAATGTTCTGTATAAGTTCCCTCGTCCCTCCGCTTTCGGCTGGCTGTCGAGGTATCCGTGCCACCTTGAGGGGCGTTGGTCTCCCTTTGTGTGAGGTGGGGTCCGAGGTCTGCCTGTCCGTCTGCCGGGGTGTCTACATCTGGAAACTTAGGAATCCTGTTATTGCTGTACCGTCGCTCCTGGATCCGGTCGCCCATATCTCCTCTTGCCTCATCCTTCCTCTTGATACGTAATCACAATATACACTGTGCATCGGTGCCGAGGCCCCTTCCTAATAGAAGATAAGATAAGATAAAAGTTGAACAACATATTACCACAAAAAATGTAGAACTTTTTAAAGCACACAATTTGTGTCAAATAACTTTTTTGTGGTCTCAACCATTGCTGAGATATTCTTTGATATTGGTTTGAATTTTCAAATACTTAGACTTTTCTCAAGCGGAAAGTATCTGTTAGCTTTTTTTCGTAATGCAAAGACCACCTTCTTTAAAATCTGACTATAGCTTTAACCTATTGTATCCTCCTTATGCCCACAACGAAATGTATAAATGTGTAAAGCAAGTTTACCTCTATTAACAAAACGTAGATAAAGGAATAAGCATTTACAGGAATAGTTTATGGAATAGTGAGTCAAGAAAGTTATGTGAATCCAATATAAGATTCTTTATGATAAGATTTTTCTGTGTCTTATGGTTTACCAGTCATTCAGAGTCGTTCAGAAAGAAAAGGACTTCACAACCTATTCCTAGAATATTTAACATAGATACATTTTATTTGTAATGCAGATATCTTAAACAAATAGTATTTTAATCCAAAATCGTTACGACCATGTTTGAGAAAATAAAACACATGGAAAAATTATCCATGTAAATTTAGGTTAGTTTGGGGTGAGGGGATTTTCTTGAAAATTTTAATGTTGCATCTTTGGAAGTTTCTGAATTGAAATACCTACCAAGTGTTGTATTTAACTGGCTTTTGGTTTTTGAGTTATGCAATTCGCAGACAGGTAGAGAGAGAGAGAGAGAGAGAGAGACCCCACATATACGGATCTTTTTTTATAAAAATGCTTCTGTTTTTATTCGGGAAGTCTCAAAATATGTATCTCCTGTGAAATTGCGGTAACGAATTTAAACAAACTACTTACTATAGATAATTAGTAGAAAAATCTGATGTTACATTCAAATGATATTCTCTACCCTCTATCGTTTATTAGTGGATATTCAAATAATTCTTACAAAAGTCTATTTTCCTACCTAGTTCATGTTAATTGAGATAACCTTTCCGGAAATAGCTACATTACACATTTCGTTATGGATACAAAGGGAATAGCTATAGTCAAACGTTTTAGAACTGGACGCTGTACGCTGTCCTTAAACTTCCATACGCTACCCATGACGTCACATGAAACAACTGAAAATCAACAGAATTGCTAAGTATTATTTATCTATCTATTTATTGCCCCTTTTATACCCGTCTTTAACTGCAATGGTCATATCGGCGGCCTTCTACCTTTGAAATATGTTGCGTTTGGCAATGGTGTTAACTCGTACACCGTTGTTATTGAATTTCTGACTTTTCTTTGGGTTTTATTCATTAGATCACACATACATTCATACTCTCATTCATATTTCCAGACTCTGCGAAGATAGGGAATAATCTTGGCCAGAGAACCCGGGACTTCTCGCACAGCAAGCAGGTGCTCTACCGACTGAGCTACGGGGGTCAGTCGACTAAGTATTGAACAATTCGAACGATTAATAACGGATATCCTGAAAATTGCTTATGCCACTAATGTTATTTGACATAAATTGGTTTTTAAAGAGATCTACTTTTTTGTGTAATACGTTTTCGTTTATCCTTAACGTTTACCAGTTATGCAAGATTATACAAAATTCCTTCTGTATGAACAGGACTCTACAGCTATTCCCAGAAACGATGATATACATTTCGTTTGTCATTAAATAACTTTAATATACAGTATTTTAATTAAAATCGTTGCAGATATTTTTTAGAAAATAAAAAAAAATCGAAAAAACCTTCATGTAAAGGGTAGTTTGGGGTGGAAGAGCTTCTTTAAAATCTTCGTGTCGTATCTTAGGAAGGATTGAACCTTAATACCAAGTTTGGTATTTATCCGATTTTTCGTTTGTGAGTTATGCTGTTTACAATCTCACACAGACACATACAAGGACGTTTTAAGGGGTGTGGATTTGGATTCAGACGGCTCAAAACATGCATTTCCGGTGAAATCACGGTATCGAGTCTTTGGGTGAAATGCGATATCTTCTCTGGCTACTATGTACGTGGCAGAGAAAGTAAAAGGCTATACCACACAAAGATAAGAGCGTTGTGTAAGAATCTGCAAACCGAGTCATTTGATTGAAGTTACGGAGAAACTCGGCAGGTATGGCGGGATCTACAGCACATGAATCGCACACTCCATCTCCTCTCAGCTAAGAGAAAAAAGAACCAACTTGTTTGTTCGGCTACTGAACCATCAGCTCTGCCACCCACTCACTTCCATTTGATGTGGCGAGGAGGGAAAAAATAACTATACAGAACTGGAGAGGAATCAATTAGGTAGAACAGTTACGCACCGCTACACAATTTCCCATTTCACCGTCACAAATTCTCAAAAATTATTAATAGAAAACATGTGTTGGCAGAAAAGTTGAACATGAACAGTACAGCACACTTTTTGCCTAGCGAGTGAGGGGGGGGGGAGATCCCGAGGTGCACTGGTTTTAAACGGTTGGAAGCACACAGTTTGCTTTAACCGTTGATTTATCGTCCTTTGTATATTCCAATGTTAAATGTAAAATAAAGTCTGGTGTGTGAGAGTGACATAACTTTCTCTACCCATAACAAATTCACTTATAGGATACCCAAGAATTTCGCATACTAATCCTGCAGAATCGCATTCCACGCACAAATTGGTACAATAACAGTAATTAGAATAATAATATATCTTATTCCTCCTCAACCAAGGATTAGGCTACTGCCTGTTCCGGTTTCATATCAATCTAGTTTTTCCTAGGTCTTCCCATTGACCTCCGTCCTCTTGGTTTATATTCCATTATTAGTTTGGGAACTCTTTCAGGTGTCATTTCAGGTGTCGAAGCCAGTATTTCATTAGTTTGCTATAATGAATTCAAATTTTAATTCCTTTCTAACCTCTTTGTTTCCAAATCGGTATTCTCTTGTACAACCTTTAACAGATCTTATGAAACGCATTTTGGCTGCTGGTAATTTACTTAAGTCTTTATTTATTAGTGGTCATGCCTCACTACCAAATAGTGAAACAGGAAGGGCCATGTGGGAATAAAATTTAGTTATGCATCTCTTCTTGCTTTCCCTTTCAATTTCTTTTAATTATGCCAATCGTAGTACTTGAAATTTAGTTATTTTCTTATTTATGTTTTGATCTATTTCATAACTTAAATCACATTCAAGATATTTAAAATGCGTCAACCGTTCAATTATATTACTTTCATTATCAACTAAAATATTTGTTCTTAATATAAATGTTCAACGTAATAACATTACCTTAGCTCTTTGACTTGAATTTTACTAATTCAGTAATGTTATTTCATTCATGCATTCCGGTTTGCAGTCTATCTTTACTGTCATAAATTAAAACCACATAATCAGCAAACATTAATGTAGTTAATGTCCTATATTAATACCACTATGTGCCTTAATTTCCATTCTTGAAGAATGTTGTTTCGATATCAAATAAAATAGGCGATAAATTGCATCCTTGTTAAACCCCCTGGTTTATTTTAACTTCAACTGTTAAATTCCCGTTTATTTCAATAGCCATTTTATTTTCTACGTTTACACTTTGTATATAATTAATAAATTTTAAATATATGCTATAGTTTATGTTGGTCTACTCAATCGAAGGTCTTCTCAAAGTCGACAAAGCCTAGATGGGTCCTTAACTTAAACTCTATTCTTCTTTGTATCATTTGTTTTAGGACGAACACATTATTAATATATATATAATATATATATATAATTAGTAATAATTAGAATATAATAGGAACTTAGCCAATAGCTAACAGGTATTTGTGGTATAGCTAACCATGAGCTCTTGGTGCAAACAAATGAATGTTGCTCTTGTTTACAGAGTAACTCTAGAAAGTAGTGTCTTCTCTAAACTTAAAAATGTCTAAAAAACAAATTAAGAGAGCAAACTCTAATTTTTAATATGTAGAAATAACAAATAGTATTACAGTTTACATATTATACTGTCTTTATAGATGTTTATTTTATGGATTGTATACGTTTATTAATATTTCACCAATTCAGCTTTTTCGTGTGTGGTGTTTATATAATTATTTTACATACTTTTAGTACAACATATTATTTTTGCTATAATAATTTTTTTATTTTAATTTATTTTAATTAGCATGAACTCCCTGGTCATATCGCGATTTCATAAGGGTACAAACCACTATAATAAATTACATAGTAAATGTACATTATTCAGACTACATTGTAATTTGGTGTATATGTTAGTTTGTTAAATATACTTAAATATAATTTCTTTTAACATGAATTGCTGATGGCGTTGTCCGGAACTTCACAATTTCGTCTTGCACTTGTATGATAATGACAGTCCACGATCATATGATGTACAGTAAGTGCACAATTACGGAGGTTACAAAATGGAGGAGGATCATGAGATATATGATAGGGGTGGTGATGGCTGTGTGTCCTATGTGTAATCGTGTGAGAGCAACTTGGTCCTTGCGAGGAAGGGAAATCACTGGGTATTTAGAAGAGCGAGGAGAGTAGATGTCATGCAGTTTACTTGTAGATGAGCTGTTCAGATGCAGCTTCCATATCAAGTCATCTTCTTGTGGGTGTATCCGAGGAAGTCACAGTTCTTTGGTGGATGCTTGGTGGCCTCTTTAGCTGCGTCAATTTCCTCATTCCCTTGGATACCGACGTGAGATGGAGTCCAGATAAATTTGAAGTATTTGCCAGATTGAATGGCTGTATTGTACAGTGCCTTCGTTTTATGTCAAGGCAACAACCCATTTTTATAGGCATTTCGGCCCAGACGACAGTTACCTCGGTATTATGTCACTACGCAGAAACAGCGCAGGGTGTGTCAAGCGTATGTTTTTTCAGCTGTGAGCTGTCTCAGTCGTTGCTTTGCCTTCGTGTTGTGAAGTGTTTCAACAATACGTGTGTTGTGTGTGATTTCCTTAGGAATGTTAGTCCATGGAAATGCCTGCCAACAAATTCACGCTTGAACTGCATATTTTTATTTACGATACATACGTGAAAACTGAATCATATAGGTGTGTAGACAATTTCAGCAGTAATTTCGTGGTTATCCGGTTCCCGGGAGAGACAACGGGATGGCAAATAAAGTTTATGGGAGCAATCCCAACACCATACAGGAACTTAAGGACAATATAAAAGCAAAAATTATGAATATTACGCAAGAAGAACTAATGGATGTGGGTGGTAATCTCATCCGACGATGTCCAGATGTCGATGACTTTCAAAAACATAATAAGACTAGTACTTATTACATGTATGTTAGTAACACTCGTAAGTAAGTAACGCGGAAGTTACAGAACAGAAAACCTCCCAGTGTAGTAGACTGTGTGCGGAGCACGCATTCGTGCGATCCATGACCTTGACATACAACAAAAGCGCTGTATAACATTAATAGTTCTGCGGCCAGTGGGTGAGACAAAGAGATTTTGTTATGTAATGCCTACAAGGCACTCAGAGTCCGTGAATATGAAAAAGGAGTCATACTGTATTTTGTCTAGGATGTATTCCAGAGCAAAGCGGAAGGCATATAGCTCACACGTGTAGACGCTGAGATTGGTAGACTGTGTAGCATCGTGTGATCAGAGAGCATTATGGCGCAGCGGCGGTTGTCAAGTTTGAGCCATCAGTATAAATCGGAAATGAAGATGAATTTGATGTCAGGAAATCTAAAAACATGCTTCGCAATGTGAAGCTCTCTCGCGGATTTGCTGTAACTGGACACGGAGATATCAACTGAGGGAGACTGGAGTTCTAGGGTGCTGCAAAATTAGTTCAGGTAGTATATATTAATTCATCAAGATATTGAGAGAGGCGATTAGGAAGCTGACTTGTTAGAACTGATTCATGGGAGGGATTGTCCCTGTGTTAGTGTGAAACACGTAGGAATGAATTGCAGTTGTACTTTGTCTAGCGATTATACGAACAGTATAAAACATACTTAAAGGTTTCCTTCTGAAAGCTAATGGAGGTTCATTGGCTTCTACATAGAGACTATCTATAGGGTTGGTACGAAAGGTTGCTGAGGTTATTTGTAAGCTAGAGTACTGTACGGTGTCGAGTATTTTAAGAGCAGCGGAGCTACATCCATAGTCAAGTTTGGAAGGGATGGAGGTCTTGTACGTGCACAACAAAACATTGATATCTGCTCCCCAATTTCGTGCAGCTAATATTTTCAATATATTGAGACGATGTGTGCTGCTGGCCTTAAGAAGTTTTAGGTGTGGAATCCAGGTGAGTTTGCGGTCAAAACATAATCCAAGAATGCGAACTGTGTTGGCAACTGTCGACGATGGGCTCCCAAAAGTAGAATGGGTTCCTGATGATGATTACGTTGTTTGGTGATAATTGAAATTGCGATAAAATGCATTTCGAATAGTGGGGCTGCTGTACAAGAGCAAATGAACACCCTAATTTTTCACACGTTGCGGATTTATTGTTTATTTTTTCTTTGAATGCTATTACACTTAACATACATGCGGTAATTTAAAATCTACTACTTTTAAATCTACCGCAACACTCCTCTAAACTATGAGATATGGCAACAGAAGCTCAACTTGATTTGTGCACGTTTTTAGGATCTTCTGGGCATGCGCTACTGGTATGACGTAATTTTCTTATAGGTGATAAGTGCACGTGCACTTATCACCTATCTCTCAGCAACACGTTTCCGTCAATGCCACTAGGCGGTAGCACACTACTGCGGAAATGTTATTCTACGTGAGTGCAAGGGCAGGAAGTTGGTAACTTCGTTTGGCATGATGGTAGCATACTGAACAGTTATACCAATTCACTCATTGTACAGGGAAATTTAGATCTGATGTGAGTATATGTTATAGGGATAGAAAAGCTTATTTATTATATATGCATATAAAATAGGTTTCTGGGCGAGTTATGTTACATTATGTTATGAACTAAAGACCTCAATCCTTTGAGTAATTAAGACATTTGCGCGATTGAAAAACAGACGCATGGATTTTCTTTATAAACAGATGACAGCCATGATGCAGTATAGTTTTTTTTTCTATTTTACCTATACCTACAGTACACTGTAACGTGCCTTTATATGAATTAACTTTTCTGTGAGCTATCCGAAGGACAAGATATTTTATAAGAAGGAATTCTGAGGTTTTCCTGCTTCAGAAAATGAGACTTGGTGAGTGCTAATCAACTAGTAATAAGAATTAATATTGACTGACGAAAGAACGTGAAAATGGTACCGCGAAAACTTGCAGATTACTTCGTTGTTGGTATAAACTGACTTATTAAGTACAAAACAATAAAAATCCACAAAACAACCGTTTCTTTTTCCAGACAAGCTATGCATTATTATTATTATTATTATTATTATTATTATTATTATTATTATTATTATTGGGAGCGCTGCAATTGTATAAATTTGTTCATAAGCATTATGCAATACTTTACATACTGTTTTACGTTTTAAGCGCTGTCTGAAAATTTGTGAACATATTAATTTTGTCAACATCCAAAATATATACTCACGAGCCGCCACTGGTTTCGATGAAGGAAAAAGAATGATAAAGTCAGATATTATCAATGCGTTTACTATCGAACGGGATGACTCAAACAGTAACGCTGTGGCAACATTCAGGAAGTCCCAGGTTCAAATCCCAATCTGACTGGGGTTTTTCGTGGTTTCCTTCAGTTGCCAAAGTAAATACCGGATTGAATATTTAATACCGCGACCCAAAGATCCACCTTAAGTCTAACAAAAGAGTAAAAATTAAAATAGGCAGTAATAGCGAATGCTCTGCCATCAAAACACAGACACTGACAGCAGGGCGACTGGACGGCACCCTAATGCCATCTGCCTGGGACGTGTTGTAGCAGAGATACATTTTCCTATCACTAAGGTCTCTGTGGACACGTATCGAAGATGCCATCTGCCTGTCATAGAAGCAGAGGTATAGTTGTCTGGTATTAAGACCTCTGTGGACACGTGACGAAGTAAGATGGCATGGTACAAGGTTGAGATCTAGATGATCCGCTACACACCGAGCGACGAGGTATCTCCTAACAGCCGGCCCTCGTAGCCGTGGTCACTGGAGTGATCGCTCCGGCGCTCCGCCAAGCTGAGGGTCGCGGGTTCGAGTCCCGCCACGGGTCTGGGTGTTTGTGTGTGTATGTATGTGTGTTGCGGAAATAAGTGGTATAAAACAGTAGTAAACTACAGTAGTATAAGCTGGGAGCGACAAGGGAACTTTAAAAAAAAAAAAAAAAAAAAAAAAAGCCTTCCCGATATGGCCATGTAGTTAAAGGCGACGTAAAAGAAAAAAATAGAGAGAAAAATAATTTTGCTGAACTTCCTCATTAATGCCTCAGCGTTTACGAATTCACAAATTTATTTATCCATGTGTCTGCGACATTGTCAGATATATATAAATACCTAAACTAAATGCACACAAGATAATATTTAAACCAAAAAAAGAAAACTATAATATCATCATCATAATAATAATAATAATAATAATAATAAAGATATTCCTTCACTAAGTTGACAAAACGCAAATAATCTTAATATTGGTTAACTATAAAGCCCGGAAATGTAAAACCCTTGCAAGTTGTCTTTGAGGTACGTCTCTGTTATTTGAAATTGCCTTGCAGATTGGATTTAAAAACGATGTGCTACGGCAGCATTTAGTCAGTAGGGTTACTATGAGAACTCTTGATTCGTCTCAGTTCGATTAATGTGGGTAGATAAGACTTAATTTAAATAGATTTAATAAATTGAAATTGCGTAGATAGCTCCTTTTTCATTCACAATATTCAACTATTTCCCCTGGACAAAAATTACAATAATGCTATAACATTCGCCGTATTTATCAATACCTTATAGCAAGAGCAGATTTAAAGTTGTGGGCATTTTTTTACAAAAATTTAGATTATTTGTTTATATCGATGCTTAAAACAATAATCCTCACTGATATTTGTTAATCACAAATTAATTAAACTCTATTAATCTTTAACAAGACGAATATTTCAATAATATTTTATTTCAATAATTATATACGATGTATATATAATTATATATATTGCATTTAAGTAAAGACGACGAAATGATTAATGTTTGCTCACGACGTGAATAATGAACTTGTTAACGATCCTTATGCTAACGCGTTTTAGCATGATAGGTCTTGTTCGCAAGAAAGCTTGAGAGCGTTGTCTTTTTTTTTTTTTTTTTCTAAATCTGCTTCTGCTACTAAGTCCCATAATAATATATAATAAATTATTTATGTTTCACAATGCAAATAAGCAAAAATAAATATATTAAATGGCTTCTATCTCCGTTCGTTTTATATATTCAAATATCCCCATAACAAATTAAGACGAGGCCTATTGAAAGGATGATTATTAAAGACATTAAGTTTGAAATTGAAACTGAGTTTTATTTATGAACGCTGTTTAATTGCTGTGATTCTTAACGTCCCATTCTATATTGGCGTAAAAGACCGAACATTTGGCTCAGAGGTTTTCTTACGTGCCGTAAGTCTACGGCACAGAGCCAGCGGCCTTACTTCCCTTCCGAAGGAAGCCATACTAAGGAGTTTTACACCCGAAAAAATCCATCACTCTCGATCGGGTTTGAACCCGTGACCTGGGAACCAGTACTTCTAGACCACGAAGGACGACATTAAGGTAAAAACTATATACAAATAGATTTATTTGTTTTGGCTTGCAGTTTTAACCGTAAGGCGTATCCAGGATTACAGTTTCTTTTCTTTAAATACATAAAATGTGATATCGCAGGCCATAATGCGATATAATGTGCGATAAGTATTACGTATTAATATAAAACTTGTCTATAGAAGGTGGATTTTATAAATGATACATACTAAAATTTAAGTTTTGAGAATAATGGTTTGTAAATAAGCTTAAACAATAATTCCTTCAAGCTTTCTGGATGTTGTAAATAATTGTCATTTCTTCCATTAATTTGATTGTTATATATTTTAAAGCGAAGATGGATGTTTTCTGCAGTAGCTGAATGTTTATCTGTGAATTAGTAATAGGTAGCCAAATTAGTATGACTGTTATACATCTGATGTTTACTACATTTTATTTAAAGATATGTTTTTTCCTACTTGTAATGCTCCTTTCGGGGAGCTAGTCCTCGAATTTCGCAGCCTAAATGTGGTGGTGATGGTTTGTAACGTTAGTGTTGTTAAAACCAGTGGAGCTGATGCAGCAACCCTTGCTAGCAATACGTTATTGTGATTACGGAGTTATTATGGGTTTTTCCTGTATAGCAGTCTTCCTATACACAAAGACCATGAGAAATTAGTGATTCGCGATATGATGGAGCGATGAAATCTACTTCCCTTTGAGAACAGAGCCTCTGGAGGCGATGTGCACATAAATCGCTCATCCCTTCACAATTTCAACTGATATCGCTTCGATTCATAACCCAATGACTATCCCATTAACATTATTTCACGCCGAGGTGGAACATGTGCCAATAATATGGAGCAATTGTAACAAGACTTTAATTGCTCAATTAATATAGCCGTGCGTTTGTTGGGGAGGGGGGATTTAAGAGAGGGTAGAGGTAGAGGGTAGAGCACAGATGCAATGCTATGTTTACTCATCGAACTAAATAATTGCAATTGCTAAACGGGTTGCATGCAGCCCAGGGCAATGCTGTGGCTGGATAGAGGTGTTACAAGTGAATGTCATCCCCATTCCATTAGCTAATGCTGTTCATCTCTATTTGCTGCTGCTTTCGCTTCCACCTGCAAGCTGCACATTCAGCTTTTCCTTGGGGTTTGTGCGCTGCAGTTGTATACACATGATGGAGCTTTTACTTGGAGCCAGTGAATGCCAGTAAACAATATTTCGGCCGTTTTATGTTTAAAAATGTTTACAAGGAAAGCACTATTTCTTCTCCGAGAATGTAAACAGGCACTTAGTATTATTAAATCTTTCATTATCAGATGAATAAGCAATCAAAGATTTTATATTCACCAGGAAAAAGTATTCAAAATTCTGTTAAAATTACAATGAAGACTTCATGGTGACCAAAACTCAGAATAGAAGACTACGGGTTGGACCCCCTCCAATAAATACAGGGTGTTTTGATATTAATAACCACAGATTAAATCGGTTTTCCATTTTCCATTTCATTTTACCATTATAATTGCCTTCGTGGAAATTTCTAAGGTAAGTGGAAAGATGTGATGGTTTTTATTTTGCTCTTATCATGATCATCATCATCAAATCTCGTAGTTTTGTTCACGCTATTGTGTCATCTGCAGAGATGACTCCCTTTCACTTTTCCTCTCTTTCACTTTCCTCTTTTTCCTCTCTCTTTCCACCTCCTTCGCTTTGTCCCGCTTCGAACACTAGAGAGCAGAAAAAGTGGCCCATTCTAAGAGTCTTCTTTTTCTTCCGTAAGGTTTTCACGTCCAACCCTGTGTTCTACATCCATTATCAGGTCTCTCTCTCTCTTTCTCTGTCTCTCTCTGAATAGTTTGAAACAAACTTCAACAAATAAGAGCTAATGAGCGATGTTATATTCGGTATGAAACGCAGGAGTCAGGAATAATTTCTCTTAGTGATTTATACTCTGATTCGTGTAAACAAATAGAGATGGCTAGCCCAATGTAACAGGATTAGGGACTCGTTGTAGAAGGAGTGGATGAGAAATGAGTTACCTGCAGCACTAAAATGTAACAACCATTAGATGTGCAACACATTTCTCCTGAAATAAACATAGAACAAACTCTAAAATAATTGCTGCTATTGAAGTATTGCCATCAACAGCGTTTTGGTGTATTTGTCGATTACAATACTTTATCCACAAGGATTCAGATTCGACATCACTAATATTATAATTCTTATTTTATTATTTTTTATTCTTTTCAGGAAATCCCATTATACACCTTTACAATCAGTTCTTCATTCAAAATCACAGAACACATAAGCATTACGGTTACAATTTTATACATACAGATTTAGGCATCAGATGTGTTCTGGTTTCAACAAACTATCCATCTTTTAATACCTCTGTAGCTTTTCCGTTTATAATTAATGCTTATTTTTGTAATACAATTTCCGACGTCTCTTTGGTGCTCTGGAATCTGCTTTAAAATTACGAGTAATTACCTGATGCATTAAATGTGCAATGGGCTTATGTGGAATGTGTTCCCGTATTTTAGAAAACTATGTATTTTAATTAATCCTTTGTATAGTCATTATCAGCCGTAATGCTCTATTATTTCATAGTTGCATGTCAATTTAAATAATTAATACAATATTAAGACAGCTGTTTGATATTAGGAGATAGGGATTTTTTGAACACCAAGGTTGTTATACGTTTTATAAGAGACAAAATGTTAGATAGTGTTCTGCATCCGATTGGTAATCTGAACTATCAGAAGATTTACGGTTTTTCATATAATATGCTTTTTAAATTATTCTCCTACATAATTTATTATCTAGGTTCTGTTATGTATTTGCTCAGTCAAAAATGTATAACTCAGAATCAATAGAAATATTGTGGAAGGGTGTTAAAATGTACATGCATCCCTATTACAAATATTGGCAATAATTTCTACGTGATCTCGATTTCTGTTTCTTCCTGCCTGTGGTTATTATTATCGGAAATAAAATTTCTAAAAATTAATAGTTTTAAACAAAGAACTCATTTTCTCAGCAACATTTAAAGCTAGAATTTTAAAAGCCGTTACGTATATCTAAGTTAATTTATAATAACGTGCTTTACTGTGCTTGAGAGTAGCTTCATCGTTGCTGCAAACATTTTAATCTGAGCAAAACTGTAACGTATTTAACAGTCTCTTTTTAAAATTATTTCTCAGTTACAGAAAGAAATGCATTTATAAAAGCAAATAAATAGACGTATAAAGCACCCACATATACTCCGAGAAAACACAACTGTAATGTATTCATCAGCTCATGAAAAAATGAATTGCTAAATTTAACGCTGGTAAGATATCCTTTAGGAATTAAACGCTTAATGTTTGCGTTTGCAGCATGGAAATGTACATTTCTGTAAATGTAGTCAAAAATCCTGATAGTTTGTTGTGGAAATAAAGAAAATTCTGTATAATGTTAGAGAACACGTCTTAGGAAATGCTGTTTCAACGCATTGTTAGTTGCAAGAAAAACATTTAACCCTTTTAGAGAAGTTGGAAGTTTTTTCCTCCATAAAACATGCATGTGGGAAATTCGCTCTGTGGAATTATCGACATGCAGATACAGACACATCATTAGCAGCAAAATACTAGTGGCATTTAACTCGTAACAACATTTTAATTTAACTCCGGTTTACCACACAAACGTCAGTGGCATATATTAGTAATAAACACTTTGATATCATCTTTTAACTGCCAAAGCAGCGTTTATAAACAAATGGGTATCGGTTTTTCATTAATTGCAGTCATTTAAAGCGATTTAATTGTCGGTGAAAACCAAAACGTATTTCACGGCATATTTACTCTGTCGATAAAGATAACAAAACACTGCTTCAAAGCACAATTACCTCGTTTTGTACGGACTGCATTCCATTTCCACAAAGTTTCGAGGTAAATTAAATGTGTCTTTTTGTGAAATGCCTAACGTTTCAGGCAATTTAATATTCAGTAAGCATTCTACCGGCTTCGTTGATCTCTTTGACCATGTCTGAATCAAACAAACTGCGCTTCATATAATAAAATGACAAATATTCATTCACAACGCTCTTTTATTATGGATAAGAATGGTTTCATACGAAATGAATAAGCAATTCAAAAGACTTAAGCTATGGATTCGGTTAAAATAGAATATTTTACATTTGATATTTTACATACCAATATTACAAATTTGATTTTGTTTTATGAAACTACTGTTTCTTCCCATTTACGACGATAGAACTGGATCCTATTCCCGCACTCGTTAAGGTGTTTAGCCTTGGTGTTACGTGGTGTAGGCGACTGCGGGTTCAAATACCACCTAGGGAGATTGATTCTGTATAAATGAGAGGGAGACAGAGAGAGAACAGAGAAAGAAATGATAAATACAACAGAAAATAGTATATACATAGAATAGAAAAATTCATAAAATTTAAAATGATATAATAGAAATCTTAAATCCTAGGTGTTTTTAAATATGAATATTTTAACTTGCAAATTTAACCTTTTGAAATAACTGTGCAGAAATATTTTAGGTTCATACGGGTAAAACCTTCCACAAATGATGACAAATACGAAATTTGTCTTTATGCAAATTTAATACCCTTTTGTCTTTTACATTCCATTTTGATTTTATGTTTGCAGCTATTTAAATGTCATTTATATGCCTTTAATGAGGTGGGTGTAGCACAAAAAATAGCAATTTGGCAAATGTTTGTCAATGAGTGTCTTAACAGTATAATCTGAAAGAAAGTTTCAAAAAAAGCACGCGTTTCTAAGAAAACTCTGAGTAAAGTTAGGAG
Source organism: Deroplatys truncata (assembly GCA_030765065.1). Classification (NCBI taxonomy): domain Eukaryota; kingdom Metazoa; phylum Arthropoda; class Insecta; order Mantodea; family Mantidae; genus Deroplatys; species Deroplatys truncata. The sequence goes on from CM060980.1 coordinate 102,793,363, forward strand.
CTACAATAGGTTTGTAGGGCTTTGCATTCTGAAGATATCCGTAGACTTTAAAAATGTCAGCATCTTTATGCAGAAAGATCCCTGTAACTGATTTATTGCCAAATAATAATCAACTTTGCATTATGTGCTTAGAAAGGTATGTATATTAAGCAATGTAACGTATTTGGTTTTACGAGTAGCAACGGGAGTTTAATTTTGTTTAATGTTTAAAAATCTCGTAACTTCCTGTTTGGAATGTTTCCATATGTAAATATGTACACACTCTCTTCTTAAACATAAAAGGAGTAAGCGTAACCATAAAATCTGATAAATCGTCTATGTGAAGCATTTTAAAAATTATATTTGTACAGCATATAGGCCAAATAATTATTCTTAAGAAGTAATAATATTTGTAGAGGCGTGGAGCTGTGTGAGTCTCAGCTAACACATTATGGTTGTGCTGCGTATTTTCAAAAGTATTGTAAAACATCTGTAGAATTTAGAATTTTCACCAGAGTGTTTTCCTAAAAATGTATCTTATTTTAGGGTAAAAATGTTAAACTTTCAATATTCGAAAGCATTTTCTTGCAAATAAAAATGGTATGAAAACATAATACTTAATTAATTTAATCTGTATCTGAGAAAACGTTGGTTGTGTATTGAATCTTTGAAATAAAACATAAAATTTCTCTAAAACCAAATTAAAGAAATTATAAGTTTATTCCAATTCATTGCACTTTGCATTGAACTAAATTGCTGCTTTAGATGACATTTTCATTATTTTGATTCTATTTCTTAGATGCGATCATATTATGCGGTTACTTAAGTCTTTGTTCCACCGAGCGGGACGGCTCAGGCGGTTATATCTGTAGACGACATTCGGAAGGTCGTGGGTTCAATTACCGTGGCCGACCTTCATGATCATGGGCTTTTTCGGGGTTTCCCCGGGTCGCCAGGCGAATGCTGGGAAGAATCATTACATCCTCCGAATTTCCTGTCCCTCCATTTCATCTCCATTCTCATTTCACTTCACTTTATCCCGCATCTGCTTGGTTTCTTTCAGGGTTGCAAATGTCGGCGGAAGGTGTCGATGTGTGCATGGCAGGAGAAAAGGATGCTCAAAGAAAACCTAGCGGTCTCCGGGTCCCGGACCCTCCAAAGGATGTGTAAGCCTAAGGGGAGAGGAGGGCCGGCTGCACCAGCCAGCACTCGGGGAGTGGTAGGGACCCTGCTCTCTGTCTGTCGTGCCTGCTGGTGCAGCTGCTCTGTCTCCTCTCACCTCATCCCTCCCTCCCAAGGGCGTCCGGAAGGTCTTAAGTCCCCCTCTGTACCTAGTTCTATCCTATCCTATCCTATCCTAAGTCTTTATTCCGATGCATTTCAGTAAATTTTCCATTCCCTCTATTATTTTCGAATGATTTATCTTACAAACGACAACACAATTACGAGTGGAATGGGAGTTCTACCTCTTCTGTGACATTAAGAGATTGTAACAAAATACACCATTAAATGAAGAGCTAACTTCCAAGAAATAGCTATTAAGCGGTTTAAATGTGGAAATTTGGCTCTTTTGTCGGGTTCCAAGAAAGGGCTATTAAAAAGGTCGGGCTGGCAAGCTAGTGAATGTCATCTGGTAAACAGTATGGAAGGTTCATTATCAAACGTGCACTATAGAATTCACGGTAATACACCTTGACGCTAGCCACATCGTGTACTTGGAGCACATTTCAGGATGTTCCTCAGTGAAACATAAACAGATTTCATTCATCGTAAGCAGTACAATCGTCAGGCGACTTTCAACTCCCATTTTGATGATTTGGCACTTCTAAACTAAGCAAAACCAAAAAAAAATAAAGGACATGACTTTCTCTACAAACTATCGTTCCGAAACTTATTATTACACTTAACCTTCATTTCACATTTATACATTTCGTTGTAATATACAGTAGGAAGCGATAGAGCGATAGATTTTTAAAGAGCGTGTCGCTATGTGATGGCTTTCAAATTCTATGATGCCCTTAGCATAACCACGAGAACAAAACGAATTACGACTTGCCTTGAAATACGTACATATAGATGTTTGAAAATTCAAACCAATAACAAGGAGTATCCCAGAAAGTTTAACGCCACAAAATGTGAATTTTACATAATTGTGTGCTTTAACGAGATCCACAAATTATTTTTGTAATAAGCCTTATTCTATCGTAAGGGTTTAACAATTAAGCAAGGTTATTTATAATGAAGAGAGTTCAGAGGCCATTCACAAAAATTCAAGATATACATTTCATTTTACACGAAAATATCTTAAACATATGGAATTTTAATCAAAATCGTTTAGTCATTTTTGAGGAAAACAAAATTTTTAAAATTTTTCCATGTAAAGGGTAGTTTGGAGTGGGGAATTTTCTTGAAAATCTTCAACTTGCATCCTTAGAAAATGCTGAACTTTAATTTGGTATTTAAAGTAAATTTTGAATTTATTTTGGAGTTTGGTATTTAACCGACTTTTTATTTTTGAGTTATGCCGTTCACAGACACACAAATACATACACGGATGTTTTGAAATGGTTTCTTTTGATACAGAGAGTGTCAAAACGTGTATTTCTGATGCTCTTTTTATTGTGAAATGTTGGGCGGAATAGAATACTTTCTCTATTTGATATAGGTAAGTAGTAAAGAAAGTAAAAAATCCTACGAAAAATGCTAATGAAGCTAACACAACAAGGTAAGTACCAGGTGAAAATAAATACTAATAAGAGAAATACTATGGTCACGAGAAGAATATTTAATAAAAAATTTCATATAAGGTATAGGAGCAAGTAGACACTTCCTACACCTACTTGGGATTTACCATAAACTTAACATGAGCTACTAAATGACAAAAATTGCCAAAAAACTGACATTTTTAGTTCTATCTGCAGTCTTATAAATTAGAATCTTTTCTTTAATTAGATATATATTTTATCCCTGTGGTCATAACACTTGTATATATTCTTAAAAATAGCACTGCATATATCATTTTGTATTCTGAATTCTGAACCACTTCACAAAAAGTATCTAAACTTTTATATTCTTTGGTGAATATAAAAATGGTTTTAGAGGTGAAGCTTAGCTGATCTTTTAGTGAAGGTTTTGTTTCAAAAATTGATACCACATGCAGGTTTATTATGTCCGGGCCACGTGATTACTCTGCAAATATATGTTACTTTATTTTTTTCTCTTTAGAGACACTCGCTATTGAAACTGACAATCTCTATAAATTTTGGATTTAATTGAACATTTTGTCACAGAATTGTGCAATAGAATTATAACAAGATATCAATATTCTATGTAGCTAACTTTCCAAGAAAATAATTTAAACAAATTAAAATTAAGCATATGATATATGCTCCGGATTGTGAAAATGTTAATATTTTAAACTTTTAAATTCGGTGTATTATTTCTATTACATAGTTCTTTACAATAAAATATTACATCTTGTGTTAAACTAAAACGTTTACGTTGAAATTAATAAGTACTCAAACTTTTAATGCTCTAAAAATCAACCATATATTAAATTATTAAACCTATATTTGATGTCAAGCATAGATCTTTAGATCTCGTCATCCATCTTCAATAAACGTACACCAAAAGTCTGTAAAGATTGCATCACAAGAACATTTTACTTGGCGAAAATGTAAGAAAATATTATTTTAAGAGAATCTGCTATTAAAATATCACATGCTATTTGCTCGCACGTGCACAAAACCGTCCTGTTTGGGGGGGGGGGGGTGTTAAAGGATCTAATACTGCAATATTTGACAATTGCTTCTATGTAAAGTTTGTACATTTCATTTTTTTCACTCTTTGTCGAAAATTTGGTATCTAATACCCTTAAACTTCTTTTTTTGTGACTGACGTTTTCTTATACAGAAGACCATTCCTCTTAAACTGTTGAAGATAAATAAATGAGCTATCCTTATCTGGGATGATAAAAATAACAGCTTAATGTTATAATGGTGTTATAATATTTTTAAATAAATGATGATTAATTTTATTAAAAAAAGTTATACTCTAGAAAAAACCTACCTTCCTTGATAAATGAATTTATTGTATAAATATATATCAGTTAAATTATAAGGCTTGCATTTTACACCCTGAAAAATGTTTAGTCTCATAACTTAAGTTATTTCTGAGATAATTGATCATGAAATTAGCAAATTTAACATTGCTATGGTGAGATTTTAATCTCCTTTTAATAGAAAATTTCTGATGCGAACACTCATATGTATTTCTCCAGCCTTTACATATACTAGTTATAGTAGTATTTATATAAAAGTGACTATTTTATCCATATTAAGTTATGTAAGATTAAGTTATGTAGGAATGATTTCAACTTAAATAATAAATGTTTACTTACATAAAAATGCATTAAATGACCAGCTGTGGCAACGATCTCTTGCTATGGAACGAAAACTTTCAAGTATGGAAAATTTCGAAAAAGTGAATATGGCACACACTTTGCATTTTAATGAGCTCTGATTTTTCCCTATTAAGTTCTTATGATTTCCTATTATTCATTCATTATCTGTTTACCCTCCTCTTATGTAGGACTTACACCCCCAAGGACTTACAGGCGGGTGCCTGGGGTCAGAGGCCCGTTGAGGAGCAGACACTCATGGATCAGACAGAGCATCCAGGATGGGGGATCAGCCCGATGCCTGGTAATGGATGAAGGAAGTAGATGAAACGAAATGTAGGTGAAATGGATGAAAGGAAAGGTGATGATGGAGCAGTTGGTGGAACCCGGAGAAAACCCACCCAGACGCCGCTTCCTCCACCACAAATCCCACATGCAGGTCCCTGGGATTGAACCCGAGCCGCCTCGGTGGAAAGCGAGCGGTTTAACCACTCGGCCACGGCGCCGCTGATTTCCTATTATACAAAACTATACGCAATAGAATTCATATGATGAGAACTTATATGGGCTTTGTCAGATTAGATTTATTATATATTTAATTCGCCACGTGAATATTTCAAACATATTGTATTTTAATCAAAATTCTAAATATTACTTTTGCGAAAATGAAAAAATAACTAAACTTTTTCCATATAAATAGTAGCTTGGGACGAAAAAATGTTCTTCAAAATTTCCGCCTGATTAAACAATTTCTGCCCAAGTATGAATTCTGGTATTTATCTAATTTTCCGTTTTTGAGTTGTATTTTTCACAGAGAGACATACAGATAGATACAGATACATATACGTAGCCAGAAATATCTAAAAGGGCTCTTTTGTCGGTTCGGTGGTTCTGATAAAGTGTATTTCTCAACATCGAATTTTTGGACAGAATTTCTTCCTCCAATTTCTGCAGATAGATGGAACAGAAAACTAGACATCTGTGGACCCTTAGAAAGCACTAAAAGATAGATGTTCTTTGTGCGTAGATAGGCAATGAATTTTGCGAGAACTTTGACACTGATACGAAGTGAAGTAAACGAGCGGATGTACTTGAAGCTCGGAAGAAAAAGGAAGTCTTAATCTATGTATGTTTCTATTCTAGTCTCAACATCTTTCACATTTTTGTCATTATAAAAACCAACGTACAATGATTTTCATCAACACTGACTTAGGGTAAATGAACGCATTGTCGCCGACTGCTGTAAGGGGCGGAGTTACTACGGACGATATTTTAGCTACCTCGCTTTTTGATAAATAAGAAAGATTCAGTTCCTAAATGCCTGAATGAAGTGCTGGACAAGATGAAGCCTGCCTGACTACTGAAGCTCTTGTATTCAAAATGTATGTCCCTTAATTACTTTGAAAATATATACATTTGCCCTGAGTATTTATTTCCTTTACGGGGTTTAAATAACATTGCTTGCAGTTAATGATATAGATTGAATGTCTTATACATTAAAAGGAACATTTGAATTCATGTTTCCTTCTTTACCAGCAAAATATTTTTTGAGAGTTAAAGAGGTTGGAATATGTATTTTATTATATATTACATACTCAAAGCATTTTTTTGAATGACTGAGGCTTCTAAAATGTATTATTTTTTGTGCAACATATATACTGTAGAAGTCAGCAAATCCTATAAAACTTATTAAAGCAAACTTGTAGTTCATTATGCACTGTTTTAAACGAATCGTACCTGTTACGACTTTTATGATAAACTGATCTCCGAAGGCGACGCTTCTAAGTTGCCTGTCCACCACTCTGCTTGAAGTATCAGTTTAAGATACCTTGAAGGAGAGTTTAGCTTCACGCATGGAAAGCCAAACGATGAAGTAACTGCCGCACATATGGTACAAAGTTTCCGGCGGCCTTCGCCCCAATGTTCACTTTTTATTTTAATGTTTTCTTTAAATGTTATACATATTTAGGTTTGCCTCGGCTGCGTCAGTATTAATTTGTAGAAACATATGTCTCTTTGCAGGGGGTGATGCGGCTAAAGAATGTAGGCTTACGCAAATTATAATTTTTACTTCACTCCTTTTATTAATCCTTGACACGATTAAATAACAATTCACTGATATAGAGAGCTGTGGGATTATTTATTAATTACTTGCACTTTTTAACACCTAAACTTTATAATATTCTCGCCGTAATATATTTTTCGTCTCACACCGAATACCTAATAAACTTCTCGAGGACGCGTCTCGCGTCCAGTTAGGAACGCTGTCTACTAGCAACTGACTTCTACCGCCTGAATTTGTAAATTTCTGTATTTCAAGTCTCTGATTGGCTAATCCTACTTCAATAGAATACTTTTATTTAACTTTCAAGATTTCTGGTTGTTGATTGGCTATTTATAAAGTGTCTAAAAAATTACATTATTGTTGCTCCAAGAATTGCTAGTAGCATTATTAAACTTTCCAATTCATTATTGCCTCAAGGTTACCTCATTGTTACCTCATTTTTAGCAACTTTTGGCGTATATTCTTCCAGCTCCTACATTATTAAATTACGTAATATATTCACATAACATTATATACATGTATACAATAATATAAACATTAATACAATAACTGTTACATACATTTTATATATGTATTATATTATACACATATTGCTTTAAGGCGGGCTGTTATTATATTTTATATTATATAATTAGACTGAGATCTTTTAAACGTTAAAAATAGCCTCAACCTCAATCCAGATATAAAGATAATCCGACCTCTTGTTTTATTTCTGGCCACCATCGGTGACGATGACTGTAAAAAATTTCGGAGATCGGCGAGTCAAATTGCCTGCTCGTATCAAGCATTGGAATTCGATCATGGCGTTTGTATTCGGCAGCATTCGACCATACGTACATACTACGGTACCTACTAGTCATGTCTACTTTTTTTTTCCTCCGTGCTTGTTTACTCGATTCCTGCAGGGCGCGTTTCGTGTTTATCAGTGCAAGAGGGAACTAAGGACTGAACTTATAATTAATAATAAAGTGAATGATCAACTGGGCCACAAGTTGAAATAGAGGATCACACCAACCAACTCCCCGTTCCTGCCCACACTTCTAGGCAGTTTCCTCATCAAAATGATTACACTAGTAAACCAGAAAAAGCCCGCAACGGTCATAAGCTCTTCAGCTTAGCGTAATTTCCTTGCTAATTCCATAGCGTCCACCCACATCCCAGCGACTCTACCACAGAATAGATTCCCTGCGTATCTTCCATTACCCAGCATTCACAACAGTGAAAATTAGATGCACGTGTAAGCATTTCTGGCTAGTTGCCGACCAAACCAACCAATGGTGTATCTCCCATTCAAGAAGTCCCGAATTCGAATCTCGTTTGGGGGGAGTCACCCGAAGGATTTCCTTATCCTGAGAAGACGAATGTCGGGTAACTTTAAGCTCTATGGGTCCCGGGCTCATTTGAACATAATTTCACTCATTTAATTCATCGTCCGCTATGACAATTTAAATATCCACATTTAAGATTTAAATGGACATGTACAGCTGTGAATAAATAACACGTTAAAATCTAAATACCGATTTTTTTCGTAAACTTTCTTCTTATATTTTTACCCGTTTAAAATGTTCGAGATAGCATTTTTCTTCATTTTCTTTCAAATTTTCAGCATACATTATTTGAAGGTAGATGAAAATATCTAAAGAGCGTTTTCTTGATATAAAGTAATTTTTTGGATTTATGATGTTAGTAATTTAATAAATGATTGAATTTTAGAAAATTAAAAAGGTCACCATAGTTTATGTTTTAGGAAGAGCTTTAATGTTACACAAAATTTAATATTTAAAATTAATTATATATTATATATTAAACATGTATAGAAATTTAAAAGTTCTACGTTTTCAAATTTTCAGTCGAGTACACATGAAACTTTATTTTTATTTTGGACATTATTTTCTTAAAAAGAAAATGTGAAAATTTTCAACCTCCACTCAGTTGACTATTTAATACAACTTAAAATCATGACAAAGGTTTAATCAGAGGTTTTATATACGCTCGATTCAGTAAGTATAGTAGAATTTCCATATCGAAAGGAATAGTTTTCCTGTTCTAAATGATGCTTAGACGCAGTAAATTGTAATGTCTGTTTCACCTTGCTTACAAATACATATATGCATATAATGCGTATCATTATGTATGAATCATATGATATATATGGAAGGTAGGAAGTCGCCTATAATAGTTATTTAAGTACCTGTATAGAAATGCTGTTTTGTTCGGGACAAATAAGATGTTCACAACCGAAGCGAAGCTGAAGCCGGAATATCGAAACGAGTCCTGAAGAAAAAACACTTTCCTGCAGTTACGTACAATATTTTGTTTCGTACTATGTCCAAATACTTTATATATTGGTTAAATATTGTAGTGCATAATCATGTTGGACATAGACGCGGTCATGTGTTTAATATGCTAATTGCAGTTGTAACTATTGTTGGAGTACGAAACTAACCGAACGGAGAAGTTCAATTTGATGTACTGGTTTGGAGAAGAAAAACAATAAATTCTAGATAGCACGAAACAAAATAATGAATAATTTCAGGAGAACAGAAAGAGATGGGATTAATCTAGATATCTAAGAACATAAATACATACTTGAGTAGAACGAACAATATAAAACCTCTAGGCAGCCAAAGAATAAATATAGAAAAATAAAAATTTGGATGGGAATTTTTTAAGTTTAGATGGTAGCGCTTCCTTAATATGTGCTGGTAGTCGAACCAAGTACCCATATGAGTGGGGAATAGTTAAAAAAATATATTTCCTAAGTATTAAAATAATGCTAGTAAAAGTTAAAAGACATCAGCTCATTAAACACGGTTTATAAAATACGCAGAAAAAAATAAAACAATGAGACTTCTAGGAAACTCTGATGCTGTCTTAATAAAAGAACAAAATAATATCCTGCACACAAAATGTTTTTACTTACAAACAGGTAACATAAAAAGAAGAGGCACACACCTAGGCTTCATGGACATCCGTCACCAGGGGTTGCACTGCCCCTACGTCACTTAGGGGGAGGGCGTCAACCGAGTGACTCTCTCACCCGAGAGCTTTTCCTGTAGGTCGGCACCTGAAAATTTTAATCCGCCCCCCATAACAGGGTGGAAGTGCATATGCCACTTACTCGTGACACCCCCTGAAGAGGAAGACTACACACCTCGCAGTAGGGCCGACAGCGCTCTAGTGGACACTCTACCGCTATCCAGGGTAGTACCGGAGGAGCCCTGGGTCGTCTCACAACCCCGCCTGGACGTTGACTGCCCAGTCTCCCATGGTATCGGGAACCACCACTCCGCCGAGTCCAACCCAATATAAACAACTCCCTAACGGGATGGGCTCGGATGTTTGGCCCAGCATACTTCTAGGAACGTCAGAAGTATCACGAGTGCTCAGGGTCTGCAGCGAGCCTTCATGAACAATGAGAAAGGCTTTATTGCAAGATAGAGAGAAGGTATGGTCTATTATGAACAGAAGGGCTCTCGAAAACATTGAATTGAAAGTGCCCAAAGCCCGTACAAAGACATGGGAAATGTATTAAAATAGGAGGCAAACTCTCACCAGAAATGCATTTAATCAGAGAGTGAATCAGGGTAACGTTACTGACACTGCTCAACAATTGTACAGACCATTTAATAATAGAGTAGAAAAAAAACATAGATATACCCCTTGGTATAAAGTTTAACAAGAGATATAGCTTGAAAACATTAAGCAACACTCTTGAGAAGGATTTAAAAATTCTACTTTATAATCTCCATCGAACATGTCTCCAATGTGATATGATAATTTTTTTAAAAAAAAAAGGTGTAAAACAATGGCATTTGCAGGAGATGAACCACTAAGAACTAGAATTATTTCAGATAGTATTGGAGAAAGTATCACATTTCAGTTATTTTGGAAATAAAGATGGACTTTGAAAGATGAAGACGTAATAACAAAAATTAACACTTGCTAGAGGATATGCGATGTTGTTATAAAATTAAATAGTAAAAAGATGAAAGAGGATCAAATAAACACTTTATTGTGTGGATCAGAATGTTGGACACGGAGGGAGAGAGAGAGAGAGAAACATCAGAAATGTTTGAGTTGTATAGGATTAGATAAAAAGGAAATGAGCTTATCAGAGTAGAACTAGGTATAAAATCAGTTATCGGTCAACACAAAACTGAATACAACATTTTTTACCTGTGATTTTATGAGGAATAACAAAATAAATTCTTGAGCATGAACCAACAAACAAATGAAACACTGGAAGAAATCCACAGTTGAGTCTACTACAAAATTAAATATTGCATATCACCTTTATCTTTCTATCAGAATGTTGACCCTTTTTACTGCAGTGGAATATTAACGGTTTCGATTTCAGTACAAATATCTGCAGTGTGTAATTAATAAACACAAACCCCAAATCGTGTGCTCACTATCGTGACAATATATAGAGCACAGCTCGTATAAAACCATACTTTTACAATACACGCAAGAGGAGGTGTGGCTTTATACATAAACCTGTAATCGCTCATCGTGAACTGTCCATGACGTCTACATTAGAAGCGTTGGCAGACATACTATTAGGTGCATAAGTAATGTTTACCTTCCTAACAGCCATAAACTACAGAGCTTAATGGATTTGATAACATAAATAATACTGGTTTTCTTACGTAAAACGTTTCATAGTTAATGACAGTTGATAGACTATGTTATAAACTTCGTGCCCCTTTTGTTTTGCTTTGTTTAAGAGCATAAAGCTGCAAAATCTGTTGGAAAAATTACATTTTTGGTGCATATGCAAAATTGTGTATATTACATTCTAGTATTTAGTAGATACTTAGGGAAACAATCTAAAAATCGTACACATTAAACAGACTTTCCCATACAAACTACTTTGAATTCCCAACAGTTTCAAACAATCCATCCATGACTATTCCCTTAACTTTTTATTGCTTTCTCTATTACCTATCTTGTAGGTATAGGTTGGTATAGGGATACTTCGTGCACTGTGACCTATATGAGATCTATTGATCACCCCCAGGAGAGGAAGGGATAAACTGAAGGAACCACAGGAGGCTATAGGATCGAAGACCCACCCTACTACTAGAGCTGTCTAGAGAGGACAATGAACGATCCGTCGACCAGGCAGCCCTCTCGCTCCATTGAGCAAGCATTCGCGCCATATGCCACGAAACCTAGAAAAAAAACCGGAAAATAAGGAGATGGAGTGAAAGAAAATCGTAACAGATGAAAAACCACCTTAGCATTCACTACCGACCAGGGAAAACCACGCAAACCCCAGGGTCAAAGTGGGCGGTCGACGGGAATCGAAACAAGGAACTCCCGAATGCGAGCCATCTTGCTGGGTTACTACCCACTTTAGAAGTAGAGAAAATATTCCATTCCACCATAAATTCGAAATTCAGGTTTCACCGGAAATACACATTTTGAGATCCCTGAATAAAAAAAACACTTTTAGCAAAATTTCTATGTTTGTGTGTGTTAAGATCGTGTAAACAGCATGGAATGTGGAAACCGGATTATATTTATTTACAAAAATAAACAAAATACAACTGCAGCGCAACATAATATTAAAACTTAAAAATGCATTCAAGTAGAATTCTGGTCATTTGAGTACATGTTACAATAATGCTTACAAAATTTATGACTAATTTTCATCCTTCCAATTGCCGTGCCCCTGTTCGATCACTGAATATATTCAAAAGCAAACAACAGGACGAAAGCTAAGCCAAATCAATAACGGTTCTTGCATTTAGGACACATGGATATAATTCAAATATTCCCCTTTAACTCTCTATCCATGCTACCATTTGAAACATAATCATTCGATGAGCATTGAAAAGTTACAATAACAACCATAAAGCACTCAATGATACTAAATTACGTGTTCGTAAGCTACCATTACAGGATATTAAATAGCAATACCGGTTTTGATGTAAGCTTGCTGTGTTACCCCAAAATCGGAAAGTTTCAACAGAAAATTTAAAGTATCTGCCATCATTATACAAAGCAGATAGAAGCCATAACAGGTACTCAAGTCTTTGATCGATTGTTCACAGTGCAAAAGAGAGAGAAATGGGAGGGGGAATGAGAACCGGCGGAGCTTGCTCAGGCACAGCATATCATCACCATTCCCTCAGCATTCAGTTCTTATTCATCAAATAATCACATATTAGAGTTATTCCTTAACTTTTCCCAATCAGGCACACTTATACTGTAACACTTAGGCTGTCTGATTCAAAGCAACGTTAGAATTGTAAACCTGGACCATCCACCTATTGTAAGATCCAGATAAAATAAAATTACGGACTATTTTCAGTTTATTATCACTTTATGTAAATAGCTGTATTTCTATGGTTAGAGACTACTTCATGTTGCTTATGCTACCCAACGAGGTGGGCAGATTGCAATTAATTACAAAGAATACCGAATTTTGAAACTTTAACATACTTCATCACCAGTCATTCGCTATTTAATAGAACACCTACTTAAATACTGACCTACATGAATCTCATCTGTATTGCGACATTATGAATTGATTTCATCAGGAGTTCTTAAAGCTAAATGTTCTAGTTTATTTCCCAGTACAAACAATCGAAAGGAGCTACAAAACGATAGTTCACCCCAGTAACAAGACATAACAATATGTATAAATAAGTTTAACTACAATAAATAAATAATAGTAATCAGGAATAGGGTGCAATGGTTAAATAATCATTGAAAACTTCAGAGCTATGTGATACGAGAACTACCTGGATACAAATTTTCTGTAAGTTCGTAAAGCGGAATGTTCCAACTGCGTGTTTATAGAAATACGTGCAGATTTACCTGAGGTGGCAAGCTTTATTGTCACTGCGGGTTGCTCATTGTGTGAATAAAGATGATTAAAACGTTTACAGCTCCCAACAAGTATTATTTCGGGAGGTCCCAGGTTCAAATCCCGAGGGCCGAACAATCTGTCTGAGGTTTTTTTCGTGATTTTCCTCAGTCGCCAAGGTAAATACTGGATTGGATACTTAATACGACAACCCAAAGTTCCATCTCAAGTCTAAAACAATAGTAAAATGAAAAATAAGTGGTAATTTCGAATGCTATGCCATCTATCTACAGACAATGTAAGCAGTTAGACAGGATGGCACTCTAACGCCATCTGCACGGCATGAAGCAGGGGTTACAGGATGAGACCTTGAAGGCTAACTGTCCGCCTTTCTGTGTCAGGGCGGCAGTTAGACTGGACGGCACCCTAACGCCATCTGCACGACATGAAGCAGGGGTTACAGAGATGACACCTTGAAGGGCTAACTGTCCGCCTTTCTGTGTGAGGGCGGCGGTTATACTGTACAGCTCCCTAATGCCATCTGCACAGCATGACGCAGGGGTTACAGGGATGAGACCTAGAAGGCTAAACTGTTCATCACATATCGTTCTAAGAGATATCCACCAACAGATCCGTCGCGATATGGTCAAGGAGTTAAAGCGACGTAAAATAAAATAGAATAAAAAAATATTATTTATACCACAGTATAATTGGTTTCTTGCAGGCTGAAGTAAACAGTGTAGTTGAAATCCACCGAAGATTGTGAAATGTTTATGGAATAGCCAATCAAGAGCCCCTTGAAGATAACGCTCAGCTGGATGCGGGCAAGGTTGCGCTTGATGCAATGCACTTGGTTACCCTCAGTACAGAGCAGGTTTTGCACTTAATAATTTACGTTTGTTGCAATGTATGCAGCGGGGTTTGGGAGACAAAAATAAATTGTGTGTGATTTCTTAGAATAAGAGGTTTATTTTACAGCAGAAGAGATATCGAATAAAAAGTTTAAAAGAATAAAACAACTTCGAATATTAAATATACTTACTCAATGGACATTAAGTTGTATTTGTGTTTATAACAATAACAGAGGGTTCGTGAATATTCATATGCGTTCATGGTCATTGGAAGTTTGATCATCATGCGACTTGGTATGACAGTCTTCTCCATCAGATGAGGAAACAGGACATTTTCTACAAGATTCCTCTGAAAATACTGGTTGATTTCTTTCTTAAACTAGTGGCAGAAACAGAAAAAACTGTGATGCCTAATGTTTATCAGAGAACATTCTTGACTGACTCATAAAAATAACGACTTTGCTGTAACTGGCTAAATATTATTGCTCTTGTATTTATCAAGCATGAAAAAGTAAGGCAAACGTTTTAGGAATAGTGGTTCATACTGGAGTACTCACATGTTAGGTGCTAAGAATTATCATTTTGATAAGAAGTATATTGCATTAGATAAATTTTATGAATATCAATAGCTTTTTAACCGAATGTTATGTTATGTAAAATAAAAAATATTAATCTTAAAGATTAACCAAATTATTGTTGGCTTTTCTTTCAACAGAGTTGATCAATGAAATCCACCTCACCCTATATTTTTTTAGATTAATACTAAAACAGTGGACATGTATATGGGCTAGAAACGGAGGAGCATATCAGGACTGCCACCAAGGCCTCTTACTCTACTAATCTCCTGGATGAAGAAATGAGGCGAGAGAAAACGAAAGGCGGCTAGATCATATGGCGGCAGGCGTAGCGCGGCGGTTTCCATAAAGTTTCTGGATTGAACAACCCCAAATCGCCCTTCGACCAGCCCCCTATCCTCATGGGCAGTTCTCTCCTTAAAGTAGAACCACCACCTACCATGCCTAACATTGCTACCCTGCAAAATGAAAGCAAAGGAAAGGAAATGAGAGGAAAATTAGAAAAGCCAAACCAACGCTGGCCAGTCCAACGATGACAGGGAATCTAACTCGGAACTCCGGAATGCGAGCCTCAAAAGCTAGCACCTGAGCCATCCAGCTCAGTTTTTAAAACGGAAACTGTGTCATCTCAGAAACAGATCATCTATAGCTTTAATGCTAACGAGAGAGTAAGAAAATAAAGATGACTGGTTAAATCATGGATCTGCTGTAGCTATGTTCTGCCCTGGTAATACAATCCTCAATTTTGTGTCTCTAAAACCCAATGTGCCTAAAACAACCTACTCCTTCAGCACAGAGACTGGATTAGATTCAAACTTACGCGAGTTAAATGAATTTAAAATTACTTACCTCTCCAACGCTGTCATGCTGCAAAGAATTTTAAGGTAAGATCACTTAGCCACCTGTGAAATAAATTATTCCTTATGAGGCAAACAAATAATTATGTTTAACCTAGGAAATATTTAAAATATGTTTTATACAAACCAATTAATTGTATATTGATTCACCGTCCGGTTAATAAATTTCATTCAATCAGTATTTTCAATGCAGTTTAAGTATTTTGCGAAAATAATTATTTTTATTAACAAATGGAATTCATTCAAGCGCTGATTGCTCAAAATATTGAAGGAACTTCGTTTTGCATAACATTTTCTATAATCAATTTGTTACGCATAATTACATTCGAACATAAATATGGACATTCATTCTCAAATGACCTTTATATTATAGTCAGTACTTTTGCATAATATCTTAATGAAAAATATCCAGAAAAGGAGTGAAAATGACTTAATATGTCTATTCCTTTTAATTGTATGCGCTCCCAAGCTAAGAGTTGGTTGGTCCACAAAACCCTAGCTTTTTAATATCGTTTGAGAAGCTATAATACGTTTCCTTTACTCTGTAGAGTATTTTATAATTCGAATTATAATACGAAGTTTTCTACGTAAACTGTAGTTAAGTAAGTACCTGCAAAACTGGAACACAATTTGTGCTACACCGGGAAAAAAATCTGTGTGATCTGTTATGGAGTAGGTACTATGTCTCCATTGGAAGACTATCTGGCCCTAGAATTCCAACACCATGAAGGATACACGACTTATACAATATTCGCCACCTACTTTTGGATTCTGCAAGTTGGTGACACGGCATATCTATAGGTCTTTATCCGGATAGTACGCTGGAAGTTGGACAAGCGGACTCCTCTGTCCTTCTGTATTTACGGAGACTCTAGGGGCTAAAATGTGGAAGTTCATACAATAATTAAAAAATTTTATGTGTTACACTCACATGACTTTCTCTACTCTTGTAAAACTATTTTTACAAACTCTTATTCTCCGTCTATTGCAGATTAATCGAGATAAACATTTGCAGAAACGATCTTTTGACATGCAAAGAGAATAGCATTTTACACATAGCGACCAGTTCTAAAACATTTGACTATCGCTTAAGGTGTAATATGTTCCCCTTGTCTTGTAACTGCAAGGGCAATATAGAAATACAGTAGCCTTTAAGCATCAACATATATCTTAATAGCTGGTTGCTATCTGCAGCACCACTCTCTTTGCCACAGATTAATACTCTTTGCATATCCAAGACAAAAAATGAATAACGAATTCCTATTTGAGAAAATAAGTATTGAAAAATTTAGGGGAATGACAATCAATATCTCGAAAATGGTTCACTCAACAAAAAAATTGTATATGACATAAATTGTGTATTTTAACGCGATCTACATTTTTGTGTAGTACAACTTTGTCTTTCTCTTATGGTTTACCAGTTATGTAAAAGTCGTTCACAATGAAGAATACTTTTGGAGACATTCCCAGAAAATTCAAGATATACATTTTATTTTTCATGAAAATATCTTAAACATATGATATTTTAATCAAAACCGTTATAGCCATTTTTGAGAAAATTAAAATTTTCGAAACATTTTCCATGTAAAGAGTAATCTGCGTTGGGGGGAAACCTTCGTGTCGTATCTCTGAATGATACTAAACCTAAATACCAAGTTTGGTGTTTATCCGACTGTTCATTTCTGAGTTATGCTGTTCACAGACAGACAGACAGACATACACACACAGAACACACACAGACACACACACGGACATGTTTCCAAAAATGCTATTTTTGAATTCAGGGGGTCTCAAAACATATATTTCCGGTGAAATCTCGGTATCGAATTTTTGGGTGGAATACAATACTTCCCCTACTTACTATACGTAGTAGAGAAAGTAAAAAAGGGAACGTAAAAAAATAAAATAAATAATTAAAAAAGCAAAGAAAAATGTGATTTCACTCTTTTGTGTTTCTGAATTAGAGCATGCTAATTTTCTTACACTCACAGAGGATGCTCACAAATTAGATCCAGGCAGTGAGCTATTTTATGCCTGCAAAAGGTCTTAGAATAAGATTATTAGACGTTGGCAAAGTGTGTGGAGAAATGACAGACGTTAACAAATTGTATTTTGAAAAATATATATTTGCCGCGCCCTAGGTTTCGGAGGCGTTAGAAAAAGTGGACGAACCGCCATCACAAAGGGTGTCTTGAGCGTTCGGCATAATTCACTTGACTGTACTAAACCAACAATTAAAACATGATTATGTTTGTGAAGTCACGTATTCCCCTTAGTCGCCTCGGCCATTCAAGCGCAGCGTGGATTTTCAACCAACTTAAGCTTCTACAACTTCTCCGTTGATACTAAACAGACGCATTTTCAGCAATAAGCCTTACAAGTAAAACAGAACTAAATTAGTGTGCCATTAACCCAGCGATATACAAATAAATAAAAAAATGAAAACAAAACAAACAAAAAAGGAGCCTACTGTACTTCCTCTGTGGTTTTTGGAAGAGGCACGGATATTTTCGTTTTTTCCGTCGAAATATTAAATTTTACTTTTTTTATGTCATACTAGGTTAACCTTAAAAATATTTTAAAAAATTCTTCAGAAACGCGTATTATTGAAAAAAGAACCCAATGGCGTCATCCATACCCTCACTAAGTGCCACGGTGAGTATCGTCTCTTTCACAGAGTCTGTAATTTATCACTCGCTTGTTTACTTAAGATAATGGCGTCCACTCGTGGCGGGAGCTGTGGACCATACATTTCCTCTTCTGTACCTTCTTTCCCCACAAATTAGGTATTTACTAACGCGCTATAATTAAGTTAAGGAAACTGTTTATATGTATCGTATAAGGGATGTCCATGAAGCTCACATGTGGAGCACGTGGTTATAACAAAACGGTGAATGTCAGCCGGCAGACTGCGGCGTGGCGCTGGAGGCATGAGAAACTTTCTGAAAACCACTTGCTAAGAATCTTCCAGGTGTTAGAAAGTTATGGAAACTGCAAACACCTATACAAATGAGAAATGCAATTAACGAGGTATGAGCAGCAACATATGATGGCGAATAAAGCGAGGATTTAAACCTGTTAGAACGCTACAGCGGTGAGGAGCTCCGTCTTTAATTTAAGTGCCGAAAAATTACGAAACAATATAACAACTAAATTTAGCAAGATTTAGAACCACAAAAAAACTGATGTGTTACACTCACATGACTTTCTCTACTCTTGTACAAACTATGTTTACAAACGCTTATTCTCCATCTACTTCATGTTAATCGAGATAAACATTTGCAGACTCTATCTTATTGCTAATTTTCTTGTAGATGTAAGGAGAATATATATTTACAAGGGCAACATAGAAATACAGTAGCGTTTAAGCATAGATATTACTCTTAATAGCTGGTTGCTAGGTGCAGCACCAAAAAAATGAATAACGAATTCCCATTTGAGAAAATAAGTATTGAGAAATTTAAGGAAATAACAAGCAATATCTCGAAAATGGTTCACTCAACAAATAAAATGTATCTGATATAAATTGTGTATTTTAACGTGATCTACATTATTTGTGTAGTAAAATTTTGTCCAACTCTTATGGTTTACCAGTTATGCAAAAGTCGTTCACAATGAAGAATACTTTTGGAGACATTCCTAGAAAATTCGAGATATACATTTCATTTGTCATGAAAATATCTTAAACATATGATATTTTAATCAAAATCGTTAGAGCCATTTTTGAGAAAATTAAAATTTTCAAAATCTGGGATAAGGGGATTTTCTTGAAAACCTTCGTGTCACATCTCTAGAAGATACTGGACCTAAATATCAAGTTTGGTGTTTATCCGACTGTTCGTTTCTGAATTATGCTGTTCACAAACACACACAGACACACACGGACATGTTTCCAAAAATACTTTTTTTGGATTCAGGGGGTCTCAAAACATATATTTCCGGTGAAATCTCGGTATCGAATATTTGGGGGGAATACAGTACTTCCCCTACTTACTATACGTAGTAGAGAAAGTAATTATGCCTATACCTGGAAGATAAGTTAAAATTTCATGCCTTCAAAGACATAAGGATGTTAATATTGCTTAGTTATAATATTTGATTCAACCTGTGTTAGTAACAATTACGTAGTATTGTGAAAAATCAAGTTAATAATGATCATGAAGTTGTCACTTCCGAAAGTATTGTTTCAAATCATAAAAGTCATTTCTAGTCGGGAAGAAATTAAACAATATAATGTGCAAATCGAGCGAGTTGGCGCCGCGGTAACGTGTGCGACTCGCATGCAGAGATCCGAGTTCTATCCCCGGGGACCGCTCACTCTTGACCCATGGATGTTTCGTATTTCCCCGGGTAACAGTGAATACTGGAGCAGTTTCTTCTCTACCACGATTTCCTGACCATAATTTCCCTTTCATTCCGTTTCCTTCTCATCTTTCAAGTCTGCTTCTAGGTTTTGTGGCGTATGGCAGTGCCGGACAGACGGCGCGGAGGCATGCTCAAAGGAAAGAGCACTCCCCGTGGACACCAGAGGTCGCCGGGTCATTCATCGCCCTCTCTAGGCAGCTCCGTAGTGGAATGGTCTTCGAGCTTGGAAATGTTAATGATTTCCACGCATCTCTGTGACTTGTCTTTATGCGGCCTGTAGACTCCTGTGGTTCTTTCACTTCATCTCTTTCTCCTGGGGATGGTAGCTGCAATAGATATATGTAGGTCGCAGCGCTATGGGGTCAAAAACTGAAAATAAATTGGTTATCACTTTCAAATTAAAGTTTTTAATAAAGTTTTATTTGAAGTTAAAGTTGTAGTTTTCGTCCGTTGAGTAACTTATACCTCCATAACAACACACACGCGACTTTCAACCCATTAAACATATTAAGCCCATTCAAATATGTCCCTTATATGCTAAACAATTATATAAAACGTGAATCGTCTATTCACGTTACGTTATTCACATATATATTCGGATAAATTATTTCAGGTTACGGGAACAAATGGATATTGCTTTAAAATGACAATTTCAGTTTTGTACCCTCTTATTAATTGGAATTTTCTGTTAAATTTGATAAAATCATTGCAGGGACAACACTTTAAATATATTTTAAAATGGTACTGTATATACCATTTTGTACTCCAAATTCTGCACCCATTGCACGGAAAAATCATTACTTCTATACTCTTTGGAACAGAGGAACATCTTTGAGGATATGTTTTGCTCTATAAATTCATATCATGCTATATGGCATCTTTCTTGTGTTCAAGCCACATGGCTTCTTCTTCTTCGTCTTCTTCTTTTTCGCCAACATGTTGGGTAGTTTTTTTCTGATACAAATATCGTGTTTTCTTAGAAATTATTGTGGGTCTACTGTTATAATATGTTTGCCTATTTTTTTACAAAACTAATTGCTGATAAATTTTAACAAAGAAGTGTGTATGGAAAATCCTGCTTTTAGGGGAGATGTAAGCCGATTTTTATCAAAAAATGAATTTTTCTAACATTTCAATTTGATAGATTACGTGTTTGAGAACATGTTCAGGATATTTTAGCATACAGAATAAAAATACAACAAAATGTGTAACTCAGCCATTCATTTCAAAGAATAAAATCTTACTTACTTAGTGTGCTTATCCTCCGTAGTCAGGTATGATAGTGAGTGAAGAAGATGATATGAAATGCAGGTAACATGGATTAAAGGAAAGGTGGTAATGAAGCAATTGTTGGAACGAACGGCGGGGAAAAAGAACTCGGGAAAAACTCACCGAGACGACGCTTCACCCACCACAAATCCTACATACGTGTCCCTGGGATCGAAATCGTTAGGCGAGCCGTCTAACTACTCGGCCATGGCACCGCTCCAGAATGAATTCGTTGGAGCAAAATAAAGGGAATGATTGAAGGGCTAGCTTACTTCACAGAATGGATTGTGTGAGATTTATCGGTGCAAATACTTACAGGCTACAGCTAAAACCACTATTCTGTGTTACGCTGTTTTTTTTTTCTATTAGTGAATATTACTTCACATGAGTTTACATCAATTACCAAACCTTAAAACAAAGAAATCTTTGGTGACAACCATGCATACCAATAAATTTAAGGGCTTTCTTTTAAAACCAAAACTTTAAACTTATTAAAGGTACTAATATCCTAATCAAAATTTCAATAATTTTTGACACGATTACTGAACACTGTATAAGGAACTGAACCACAAAATTGTATTAAAATTGACTGATTGGATTCCCAGAAAAATTGCAATAAAGCAGTTTCGATTTCTAATTTTGTTTTTAATAAGGATCTTAGCAACTCAGAAACAGTTTCAAACTTTGAAAATGTTGATGCCAAGTTTCATTACATCATCTTAAAAGCTTTGGAAGTTCTAGCTAATGTTTATAACCACCCATTTTCACCAGAGCTACATGATCAAAAGTATTCGGACACCTGGCTTAAAATGAGTACAAGTTCGTGGCGCCCTCCAACGGTAATGCTGGAAGTCAATATGGTGTTGGCCCACCCTTAGTCTTGATGACAGCGTTCGCTCTCGCAGGTATACTTTCAATCAGGTGCTGGAAGGTTTCTTGGGGAATGGCAGCCCATTCTTCACGGAGTGCGGAACTGAGGAGAGGTATCGATGTAGGTCGGCGAGGCCTGGCACGAAGTCGGCGTTCCAAAACATCCCAAGCGTGTTCTATAGGATTCAAGTCAGGACTCTGTGCAGGCCAGTCCATTACAGGGATGTTATTGTCGTGTAAGCCACAGCCCGTGCAGTATGAACAGGTGCTCGATCGTGTTGAAAGATGCAATCGCCATCCCCGAATTGCTCTTCAACAGCGGAAAGCAAGAAGGTGCTTAAAATATCAATGTAGGTCTGCGCTGTGATCGTGCCACGGAAAACAACAAGGGGTGCAAGCCCCCTTCAGGAAAAACACGACCACACCATAACACCACCACTTCCGAATTTCACTGTTGGCACTACACACGCTGGCAGAGACGTTCACCGTGCATTCGCCATTACCACACCCTGCCATCGGATCACCACATTGTGTACCGTGATTCGTCACTCCACACAACGTTTTACCACTGTTCAATCGTGTAATGTTGATGCTCCTTACACAAGCGAGGCGTCGTTTGGCATTTTACTGCGTGATGTGTGGCTTATGAGCAACCGCTCGACCATGGAATCCAAGGTTTCTCACCTCATGCCTAACTACCATAGTACTTGGAGTGGATCCTAATGCAGTTTGAAATTCCCTTGTGATGGTCTGGATAGATGTCTGCCTATTACTCTTTAGGACCCTCTTCAAATGCCGGCGGTCTCTGTCAGTCAACAGGCGAGGTCCGCCTGAACGCTTTTGTGCTGTATGTGTCCCTTCACATTTCCACTTCACTATCACATCAGAAACAGTAGATCTAGGGATGTTTAGGAGTGTGGAAATCTCGCGTACAGACTTCTGACACAAGTGACACCCAATCACCTGACCATGTTCTAAGTCCGTGAATTCCACGGAGCGTCCCATTCTGCTGTTTCACGATGTCTAATGACTACTGAGGTCGCGGATAATGACTACCAGGCAGTAGGTGGCAGCATAATGCACCTAAGATGAAAAACGTATGTTTGTGGGGTGTCCGGATACTTTTTATCACATAGTGTATATCGCCCTTAATAAACGACATTATTGTGTAAAAGTAGATGAGCGAACTTAATAAGCATGTATCTCTATCCTGCAAACATTTCAGTATGATATCTTAAATGCTTTCTGAGATTATCTGTCATGAAGTTAACAGATTTAACGTAAACGGTATAGGACCTTTAGATTCCTTTTTAGCAAACTCTTAGTTACATGCAACATATGAAAACATTCGACAGTTTGATTTTGGTTAGTAACGTGCCCATATGAAGAAGAAAAAAGTTAAATTTGCAAAATGTTGTGCCAGAAAGGAGTATTTCGAACGCTGCCAAAAGCTTTATTTAAGGAGCTCTACATTTTTACTTTCCCTACCACATACATAGTAGGTAGAGAAGGTATTGCAAACAACCCCAAAAAATTATACCGATATTTCAGCCGAAACAAACATGTTTGAGGATTCCTGAATTTAATAAAAGCATTATTAGGAAAACGTCAGTTTGTGTGTGTGTGTGTGTGTGTGTGTGTGTGTGTGTCTGTGAACAGCATAATACAAAAACGGAAACTAAGATAAATACTAAATTTGAAACTTAGGTTTAGTATCTTCCAAAGATGTGGCATGAAGATTTTAAAGAAAATACCCCCTCCAAAAACTACTTTTTACTTGGAACATTTTTCGAAATGTTTTATTTTCTAAAAGTTGCCTTAGCGATTTTGATAGAAATACCATATATTCAAGATATTCACATTAGAAATAAAATATCTTACATTTTCCTGGAAAGCCTGTGAAGTCGTGTTCATTAGGAAGAAATTTTGTATAATCTTGTATAAATGGTAAATGTTAAGCGATAGACGAAAACGTACTACACAACAAAGTAGATCTGTTTAAAACACAGAATTTATTTCAAATAAGATTTTTGATGCGTCAGTCATTTCCGAGACATCTCTTCCGAGAATTGTTCAATACTTTGTCATTCTTTTCAAGTCCTTTCGATATTCAGTTGATTCTCGCTATCGGATGGAAGGAGTATGAATACCCTAGAAGGAATAGAAAGTCATGCGAATATAACAGATCAGATTTATTCTATAGTAAATGTATGGCTTCCCAGTTTTACAAAATTCAATTAGAGTGAAGAAAATTTCACAGACTATTCATTGCAAATATTACTTTTAATATCAAGTCCCAAATTTATGGCACTTAAGTCAACATTTTTGGAGCCATTTTGAGACAATAAAGATCAAGGATAGCTTTTCAGTGTAAAGCGTTATTCTGGATGGGGGAAACTCATGAAATAACACATTTGTATTCATACGAGGTATCTGACTTAATTATAAATTGAGTTTTTATCCTTCCTGTGTTTTTCTAAACTTTCCTTTTCCTTTATTGAATTCAGAAGACTTCGAAACATCCATTACATTGAAATTCTGATACAGAATTTTTGAATCACGAGTACTATTTTTTTTTTGGGGTGGGATACCCAACCTTTAACTGCAATGGCCATATCGGCGGCCTTATAACTTTGAAACATATTGCCTATCGGCAATGATGTTAACCGATATGCAGATATCATTGGATTTCTGATGTTCTACATTAGATTACACATACATTACAATTCCAGATTCTGGTGAGTATGGGGAACAATCTGGGCTAGAGAAAAATTCTCAATCCCCATCTGTGAATCGAACCTAGGAACCCTACCGACTGAGCCCATATCAGTTTTTGCATTTTCGGAACGTCAAAGCTGAGAGCCGCTAGCACTTTCCAGTAAAAACAATGGGTGTATAGTGTGTGTTGCCGGGCGATAACTCATGCGCCATCATAGATACGAGCGAGTGCATGCCGTAACAAGCTAAACGACTCTGTGATACAACAGATAGTCTTGCTATACCCACAGCGATTATGACACTAGCGGACACAGTATCGTTTTGTATACTAGCAAAGCTTCTATAAATTTATTTCGCTTTAACTTACTCATGCTATCAGATCTGTGTTGAATTCAAGATTTTACTTCTTGTATGCAATAAAGGTGCCTTCTCTTCCGTTTAAAACACGCATAATACCTTTAGCTGAGTAATGCGATATTACACACAGCTTTTGTTTAAAACAATCTCCACTCTAAATAATTATTTATTCAAATTCAACTACATTTATACCAAAACACACTCCTGCATAACGATGTTTATGTTGAAATACGTAGTATTCTGTTTTTAGTTTCTATCACGTACATAGTATTGCATTCCACCCGAAAATTCGATACAGAGATTTCACCGGAAATACATGTTTTGAGGTCCCCTGAATACAAAAAAAAACATTTTTAGAGAAAAAAAGGTCCGTGTATGTGTGTGTCTGTGACAGCATAACTCAAAAACGAGAAGTCGGATAAATACCAAACATGGTTTTTAGACTGAGTACCTTCCAAAGATGCGACACAAAGATTTTCAAGAAAAACCCCACCCAAAACACACTACTACATTCACACACTATCTCGGACCTTTTTCCTAGATTAGATTAGATTGGATTGCATTCTGTGAGTTCACCAGCAGCCATAAAGGTTTGTGAACATAGAACATTTCAAGGAAATGTACAAAAATTACATATAAACATAAACATTACTCAGAATATAGAACGTTTAAAATAAAATAAAGACAAACTATAAGCGTGTCAAGAAAATGTACAATATAACTACATATATACATAAATATTACATAGAATACATAACATTTAAAATAAAATAAAATAAAGACATATTGTATACAAAATGCAACAAAGCAGGTGCAATTTTGTGAAAAATCAAATACTTCCCTACAAGAACAGTTATTTTAACTTACACTAGGCTTGTATCTTTTGTTCGTCTCATCATTTTTACTTTCTCTACTACGTATAGTAAGTAGGGGAAGTATTGTATTCCACTCAAAAATTTGATACCGAGATTTCACCGGAAATACATATTTTGAGATCCTCTGAATCCAAAAAAAAGCATTTTTGGAAACATGTCCGTGTGTGTGTCTGTCTGTCTGTGAACAGCATAACTCAGAAACGAACAGTCGGATAAACACCAAACTTGGTATTTAGGTTCGGTATCTTCCAAAGATACGACACAAAGGTTTTCAAGAAAATCTCCCCACCCCAGATTACCCTTTACATGGAACATTTTTCGAAAATTTTAATTTTCTCAAAAATGGCTCTAACGATTTTGATTAAAATATCATATCTTTAAGATATTTTTATGACAAATAAAATGTATATCTTGAATTTTCTGGGAATGTCTCCAAAAGTATTCTTCATGGTGAACGACTTTTGCATAACTGGTAAACCATAAGAGATAGACAAAATGTTACTACACAAAAATGTAGATCGCGTTAAAATACGCAATTTATGTCATATACATTTTTTTTTGAGTGAACCATTTTCGAGATATTGCTTGTTATTTCCTTAAATTTCTCAATACTTATTTTCTCAAATGGGAATTCGTTATTCATTTTTTTGTCTTGGATATGCAAAGGGTATTAATCTGTGCCAAAGAGAATGGTGCTGCACCTAGCAACCAGCTATTAAGAGTAATATCTATGCTTAAACGCTACTGTATTTCTATGTTGCCCTTGTAAATATATATTCTCCTTACATCTACAAGAAAATTAGCAACAAGATAGATTCTGCAAATGTTTATCTCGATTAACATGAAGTAGATGGAGAATAAGCGTTTGTAAAAATAGTTTGTACAAGAGTAGAGAAATTCATGTGAGTGTAACACATCAGATTTTTTGTCTTGGATATGCAAATAGTATTAATCTGTGGCAAAGGGAATGGTGCTGCACCTAGCAGCCAGCTATTAAGAGATATGTATGTGCTTAAAGGCTACTGTATTTCTATATTGGCCTTTTAAATATATATTCCGCTTATATCTACAAGAAAATTAGCAATAAGATAGAGTCTGCAAATGTTTATCTCGATTAACATGAAGTAGGTGGAGAATAAGCGTTTGTAAAAATAGTTTGTACAAGAGTAGAGAAAGTCATGTGAGTTTAACACATCAGATTTTTTCTATTTGATTTGTAAAGTATAGCATTTACTGCCAGTTCTTAATATACATACATTTATATAGCTTCATTAATTCTAGAGCAGGCATCAAATGCAATTGGCAATTGTCATTAATATTTACTAATACTACTTACAGAGCTATATATGTATTATCATCAAGACAATTTGTCATTCAGATAATCATGTACAGAATAATATGCTTTTGAGCATAGGTACTCTTTAACAGCAGTTTTAAAGACATTAAAATTGTCAACTTTTCCCTTAATATCATTAGGGAGAGCATTAAATATTTTATGATCTCATAGTATACTCTTTCTGGAAGCAAGAAAGCTTTGCACTGGGATGATGGATGTTACCCTTTTGTCTAGTGTTTATCTCATGTATTTTCATGTTTGTAATAAATGTGGTTTCGATTGCATAAAAGTTCTTTAAGGTTGAAAATATGTACAGGCAAGGTAGGGTTAATATCTTCAGTCTTCTAAAAAGATGTTTGCAAGAGTGTCTGCTATGGGTGCTGGAAATGATTCTTATAACCTTCTTTTGCACGAGGAATATTCGTTTACTTTCTACTGAGTTTCCCCAAAATAATATTCCATATTCCATAATAGAGTAAAAATATGCATGGTATATTAATTTAAGTGTATCTATAGAACTGACATTTACCAGTGCTTGGATAGCATAACAAGCAGAACTGAGTTTGGGTAAGACATACGTAATGTAAACTTTCCAATCTAAATATCTGTCTACTTGAAGGCACAGATATTTAATGCTGTCTATTTGTTCTAGTAACATATAATTAATCCCAATTTCTATTGGAGAGTGTGATGAACGATGGGTTTTGTTTTGTCTAGATTTACAGATAATTTGTTAGCTTTAATTCAGTGTAACATACAGTTCAAAACATAATTTAATTTAATTACACACTCATTCAAGTTTTTACTAGTCACCAGAACACTCGTGTCATCAGCAAACAGAATGATACTTGCAAGATCCTTTATATAAAATGATTGGTCATTTATATAGATAAAAATAGTAAAGGTCCTAGGACTGGACCTTGGGGCACTTCTAAATTCCTTCTTTTTATTCATAGACATCAAATTTCGAATTTTTGGGTGAAAATCAATACTTTCTCTGCCTACTATGTATATGTCAAAGAAAGTAAAAAAGATGAATCGCTAACTTTGAAACATGTTCCGTACATGCATGCACATAATTTGAAATACTTCTAAAAACCCTAACCGAATGAAAAACATATAATTTGACATAGATGTTGTATTTCAACGGGATCCATATTCTTCTACAAAAGCCAAAACTTTACAGACCATTTACACGAATTTAAGACATATTAAAATCATATTAATATCTCAATAATATAATATATGTGCGGAACTTGGCGAACATTTTCGTGCTGCATCGTTGAAAGATGCTTGACGAAGTACGAAATTTAGTACTCTAACTTGTTTTTGCGTTATGCTGTTCTCCCTATCTCTCAATATCATTTTTAATTGTAACGATGGTTATTCTCAACAAATCATAAACATATTGGAACATCTCTCTCTCTCTCCCACGCACACACACACATTCTCTCTCTCTCTTCCACAAACTCTCACACTCTCTCATGAGAATTTTCTTGGATTCAGACAGCCTTATGTGGTGAATTTTCGATGAAATCTAGTTTGAAATTATTTCGGTTGAATACAACACCTCCTTTACCTTAGGTAAATCCTAAAATATATCTCATGTGTTGCATTCACATAACTTTTCTACCCACTGACGTTTATTTTATATAACTTCTGCAAAATATTTTTAAAAGGCTTATTGTTACACTTATTCATGTCAATCGAGATAAACTTTGCAGAAATAATTTCATTACACATTACGATATACGTACAATGGAATAGAGGAAACCGAATCGATAAAGATGTTTAAAAGCGGGTGGCTGTATGTATATTCCATGATCTCTCCATGATAATGCGGAAAACAACTTAAAAAACGGATGTATTACACTCACATAAGTTTCTCTATACCGCCGTTTATTGTGATAGAACTTCTACAAATTATTCTTATGAAAGTTTATTTTTCTACTTCATTATAATCGAGATAAAGAATTTTCAGAAAAAGTTTTATTACACATTTCGCTTTGGATACAAGGGGGATAGAGGAAACCAAATCGATAATTAGATGTTTAAAAACCCGGTGCTATATGCTGGTTTAGAAGTTCCATCTTGTTTCCATGACATTGCCAGAAACAACTGAATAGCGACAGCACTTTAAAAATGGCAAAAGAATTGAACAATGAAATCAATAATAAAGGATATCTCGGAATCAGCTGATGTCATAAAAAAACTATATGCTTTAAACAAATCCACATTTGTATACAAAATTCCTTCGAACGAAGAGGACAATACAGACTATTGTCCATTCACACACACACACACACACAAATATACACACACATATACAGTGGATAACGTATTTCTAAAAATGCTCGTTTTGAAATCAAGGGACTTCAAAATGTGTAATTCCGGTGAAATTTCGGTATGTAATTTCTGGGTGGAATGCAATAAATAGTTCCTGGTTCTAGGTTAGCAGTAGAGAAAGTAAAGATGTGTTTTGAGAAGGGATTCAGAAGGCTTAAAACGTGTATTTCTGGTGAAAGTTCGTGAAAAATGTTTTGATTAAATTCGATGTTTCCTCCACCTACTATAGGTATGTGGTGAAGAAAGTAAATAGTAATAACATCTCTTAGAGAACTAAACTATGAAACATTTATAAACGAGAATAAAAGAAATCGATATGACTGGTTCTTTTTCAAACCTCTGTTATGCTATACACTTGCAGCATTTACTGTCTTGATACTGTATTATGAAAAAAGCCATTATTAATTTCACCTGAGTAGGCGTACCTAATTAGTACCTAATAATAAATAAACTATATAATTCATATATTTAATAAATATATAATAAAATATAACAATACATAGTAGGGTAACTAACATACCGTACTCTCCAACTTGATCGATGTATACTCTGGTTGTTAATTCTTTTTTGATCCCCAGTTTTACTACTGCCGCATCCACCCGCTAGCGTAGGGTGAAAATCACATATTAAAAATCGTAATCGTCTGTAATGACATTTCATTAAGTCTCCTGGTATGGATGAAGCGTGGATCGAGTTACGAAACCAATTTTCGGCATAAATTTCGGCAGAAAGTGATATAGCTATAAATAGAGTGCGGCAGTTGAAACGGGTTGCAGTGCTTGATGTATGATCAGAGCTACACTGGCCTAAGCGAAGAGTGAAATTCCCCTGCTTGTTAGAATGTGAGCTAGGCACAGCAGTTTCTCGTGAAGCAGTGACTTTTGTGATCTTTCACGTGTAAAGCAAGGAAAACCGCATTATTACTTCTTGCCACTGCTCGTCAGTTTTGAGCGATTTATATATGACGTGATTGTTTACATTTAAGTGAAAATATACTTTGAGTAGCAGCTCCAAGACATACAGCGTGGTTTTTATTTTCTCTGCTCCTCTCTAGATATTTGGTATTGGGCAGTGGGGAGGGCAGGAGAATTTCAGCACTGCGACCCTTTGTGCCTAATAAGCATCAGGGAGGAAACACGGCAGGCGAAACGCTAAGGGGTTCCCTAATATTTCCAGATTGAATACCCTCGGCCATAAATTCGTGTGCCCCCATCCACATAGACAGGTTTAGGTAGAAGATTACATGTCAGGGAAGAAACAGCTCTCGCTGCTCAAAGCACAGTTGCCGCATATGTCGCACATCACCATTCATCGCGCCTAGTCCAGCAACCGTGTAAGGCTACAGAAAATGAAATGGGAGGAAATTAGGGACAAAAGGACTCGTGGTAAGAGATAATCCACCCCAGTTTTCCGTACCTGTGGTAGGCAGAGAAAAATGAAATGCAATCAAAATTCAGATTTCACCAGAAATATATGTTTTGAGGTCCTCAAGCACAAAATATATTTTCAGAAAAAGGTAAGCTCGCGCGTATGTGTTCATGTATACGATTTCAAAACAGTGAGTGTTATCCTTGTTTCTTCATATAAAATGTGTAATGTGTACTCTTTTTAAACGCTTTATGTTTCAAAACTACCAATGGTCCTAAAATGCTTAAAATACACAAGTTACAATTGCATAGACGTACAGAAATATTTTTAAAAAAGTAAAAA
The DNA here is from genome assembly GCA_030765065.1 of Deroplatys truncata. Classification (NCBI taxonomy): domain Eukaryota; kingdom Metazoa; phylum Arthropoda; class Insecta; order Mantodea; family Mantidae; genus Deroplatys; species Deroplatys truncata. The sequence goes on from CM060980.1 coordinate 102,824,755, forward strand.
ATATGCAGTACTTAGAATCACCTGTTTATAAATAACTAACAAAACATTAAGGAGATTGGGAGGGAATTACTAAACTAAACACTCGTGAAATAGAGCAATAAGATCATTACCAGTAATATCTGATGATCTCAGGCATTAAAATCCCGCGTAACCCATTGAATATTATAGTTATAAGATTGCCTCTTCCATTCAGGTTACGTTACGATACATTTTAATAGAAATAATCTCAAATTAAGAAATATGGACTTCGCTGGATGCATAATGTCGAAACCAAACACAACTTTAGCAAATCGTAAGTCCTTTTCTGTTACGTATTAATTCATTCATGGGGGGGAATTTGGTGAATCGGGAAAAATGTTTATAGTTGCCACACGACAGTTCACACCAGAAAAAACCTAAAGAGATGTAAAAACGAACGTTTCGAAAACGGTTGGTACTACGAAAGAAACTATTTCACATAAATTGTATATTTGAATGAGCTTTAGATTTTTCGTTCAGTAAGCTATTGCTTGTTTATTATGGTTTACAGTTATACAAAACTGCCCAAATTCATTCAGAGAATTGAGAAACTGACAGATAACGATAAATGTTCCACTGTAATGGATAATGTTGGGAGAGAGGGTTTCCTATGTTGGTCTGCTGTGCTTAAACACTGTTTGGCTCGTGTATGAAATTTGGTACTCATCTTACTTTTCGGTATTGAGTTATGCACAATGAGGCATGGGACATTGTTTATCAAATCACCATGCAAACCTCTGAAAGACTGCTCAAATGTAGTAAGTTTCAGTTAAAAACAATAATAGCCTTTGCCACTGGACATGCATCAGTGAGAAAGCACCTACACATAACAGGAATGTTTCAGGGCAACACGGACTGTAGACTGTGCGGATCTGAAACCGAAACAGCCTATCATCTGATATGCTCCTGTGAAGCGTTAGCATCAAGGAGGTACGAAATCTTTGGGATATTTTTTATGGAACCAGAGGACTAGTGAGTGACACAGGACTAGTGTGAAATGGTAACAATTATTACAGGGTCTGCACAATAAGCCTTATGCTGCAATGCAACCGGATCTTTTGCAGACGAGCCTAAGTCCTCAAAAACAAAATAAAAACGTACAATGACCATTTTTCTATAGATTACTTTTAGTTTCAATGGAAATCATAACATGTATTCGGTGAAATTTAGATACTTTTCGCCTGCAGTACAACGCTCCTTCCACTCACAGAAACTAAAAATTGCGTTTTGTACTAATAATTTGTAGAAGAGTTGGGAAGAATGATTGTCTTTCAGTAACAGTTCTGACGGTTCCTGTTCTAAAAAAAGTAGTATATTCCATGTATACTCTTCCAAAATAACAGTCAAATACGCTCAGAGTATTTATACCCAACTGTAGCAGCACTGTTGCTTGACTCGTATTGTTTCGCATCAACTCGTGATTCTTCGTCTGTTACAAATATTGCCAAGCTAAGGCGATGCTCCCCTCCTTTTTTCTCACATGCTAGAAGCAACATGCTCGCGCAAATTCACAACATACTGTTCACAATACGTATACATCTAAATACTTTTACTGCACACTTAATTCACGTTAATGGAATTCAGTCTAAAATAACAAATAATAATAATAATAATAATAATAATAATAATAATAATAATAATAATAATAATATCAGAACAATTGGATGATTCATTTAAGACGAATAAAATTCCATAGAATCCCTAAGCTATGCTCCATTACCAACCTCATGAGAAGGGATCTCTGGTACGTCTCAGGATGAGGTGAAAAGAAAATTCCTATTTTATGAGATCATAACAGGCCATATGGCCTAACACTTGTCTGGATGATAATGATCGTATGATTTTCCACTGCTAATGATTGCATGTTCCAAAACACCATTCCTAACTGCCTTTCGCATGCGTATCGCAACAGTTCTCTAGCATAATTAAATCTGATTAGCTGGAAGACTTTTAGTGGGTGTTATTACCCTCTGTTAAAACTTGGAAGCTGGGACACTTCTAAGATGCCGCTATATATAGTTGTAACTGTTGTTTTGTAACGCAATGTACTCCCTGCAATCAGGGCGTTGCCTTTGAAACTGCTTATAAAAATACTAGAAGGATTTCATTTTACAGAAAAGCATTTGAAACAATCGAGTGGTTATTATTATTATTATTATTATTATTATTATTATTATTGAAACTCAAGGTACATACTTCCGAGGAAAATGCAACATTTTCTCCACCAGAATAATTATTATAGTGTAGGGATATTAAACAGTTTTCATAAATATATAAAGAACAGTTCGCCAAATAAATAGCTACTCTTGTATAGCGCCTGTAATAGCATAACTTCCTCTTGTAAGCCACGCTGCTCAACTTGTGGTCCCAAATAACTTGGCAGCATGTTCGAGAAAGAATGTCCTCGTCGACCATTCTGGGTAAGCTCGTAAATTTGAAACTTTGGCTCATTTTTCCTCTGGCCGGCTGGAGCAGGAAGCAGAACAAACCGCCACTGAGGTTAAGAAAGGAAGGCAACGGAAGGCGGCGTCCCCACGCGGGTTCGCCCTCCCGCTGCACTCTGGCGCAATATTAACATCTTAATATTTGATGCCGGAAGTTGTTGGGAGGCTACCATCTTCATGCAAACAGCGAGTCGACCGCATTAAGACAACGCACACCAAGTTCCTCGTGGGGCAATAGGCAAGTCCCTGTATGGCTCTCTTCCTCTCCCGTCCTCAACTTGGCCGGCTGTTTCCGTTCATCTTCATGTTCTAGTTCTATCGATTTAGGGTCTCAACAGATATATCTCTGTGTATGGACATCAATTATTGAGAATACCACAGAGTATAAACTACTTGCATGTAAAAAATATATAGGATGTGTTACATTCACATAACTTTCTCTACCCACTATCGATTATTTGTATATAGTTTCTATAAACTACGAATATTCTTACGAAAGTTTATTTTTCTATCTACTTCATGTTAAACCTTCATACAAACATTTTCATTACACATTTCATTGTAGGTACAAGGGCATTAGAGTAAACCGAATCGATAGTTAGATGGTACACGTTTGGGAAGACATTTAAAAGCTACAGATGTAGTCAAATTATTAGACAAAGCTTGGTAAATTAATACATCTTCCATTAGTTAGTGAATTTTAAAATGAATCATATTCATTGTTGCTGCATTTAGGTGTTTAAACAATTAATGATTTACCCCTTTGAAAAACCATCTTATCTGCTATGGAGGAGACTCGCACCGATCCAGAGTGGATGTTGTACCTGCGCTTCACAAGGGGGCGTACCCGCAAGAAAGAATGTGCGAGAGGAGGCCTGATCCCGGAGTGACGGCACAGCGATGACAGGGTCCCTAAATGTCCAGACAGAGACAACTCGGCAGACGGACAGGCAGACCGAGGACCCCACCCGCACAGTGGGGGTCCAACGCCTCTCAAAGTGGTTCTAATACCCCGCTGCATCCGAAAGCAGAGTCACGCTGTAAGGAACCATCGCCAACACTTCCGACATTGCAAAGCGACCAACGAGATGAAGAATGAAATGAAATGAAGAATGGCACGAAAAAAGGAGGGACAGGAAATTTGGGGACTGAAAGAAACCACTCCAGTTTTCGCCTGACGAACCAGGAAAACAGCGGGAGAAAAAAAAAACATGGGTCAGAGGGGCGGTCGCCGGAGATATCCCTGGAACTCCCAAATGCTCGTCACAGACGTTGCCACCTGAGCCACCCCGCTTGGTTTGAAAAACCATAAATCCAGTAACAATGGCAAAATAGCTTTCTATCCAAATCCATATTATATAGGGATAATTTTTCTAAAGTTTTACGTGATTCTTTCATGAGAACCTTAATAGCTGGGGAACAATTATTACACTTATGTAGCTAGGCTATTATATCAAGAAATTTATATAAATTGACATTTCTATAAGCACTGCCGTAATAGAAAAATTACTAAAAGTTTATCAAAGATGGCTTAGTAATTTTGCAAAATATTTATCCAAAATATACCAAATAGTTACAAATTCTTATCAGACTAATAGAAATGTATGACAACCAGTAAAAATACTAGTATATTCTCGTATTTAATAATATTTTAACTATAACATGATCTTTCCACGACATTGCGAGAAACAAGTGAACTGCTACAGCACTTAAAATGAAAAAAGTATTGAAGAATTCAAATCAATAATAACGCATATCTCGGAAATGATTGATGCCATGAAAAATTATTTAAAATAAATTGTGTGTTTTAGAGAGATCTGTATTTGTGCAGTTTTTGTCTGTCTCTTAACGTTTACCAGTTATATAAAATTACAAAAAATTCCTTCCGAATGAAGTCGACTGCACACGTTCTTCCCACAAAATACAAAGCATACATTTTATTTGTGAAGTAAATATATTCAATACACCGTATTTTAATCAAAATCGTTAGAACTATTAAAAATCACTTTTAAGTTTTCATGTGAAGCGAAATTAGGGGAGGGGGGATTTTCTTGAAAATCTTCCTTAATGTTCCGTCTTTGAAACTTATTTATCCCAGTTTTAGTTTTTAAGTTATGTAGTTAGTAATTTAAGTTTATGCTGTTCAGACACACAAACACATACATATGTACACATCTGAACCTTTTTCTAAAAATTCTTTTTCTTTAATTCAGGGGTCTCAAAATATATATATTTACGGTGAAACCTCCATATTGAGTTTTTTGGTGGAATGGAATACCTTCTCTACCCGCTTGGTATGTGGTAGATAAGCAAGAAGACAAAGACTGGATATTTCATACCAAGCTCATCACAATTTGGCAACTAAGAGAAAAGAAGACATATTAAAGCAATAGTCAATCGGATACGGCTTATAATAGTACGATATTTAAATGTGATACTTATTTCTTTTGTTAACATTTTGTTTAAATGTGTCAGATGTGTGCAGTGTTGAAAATTAAACTGAGTAAATTCTGTTATAATTATGCAGATCATTAGCAAAGTTTCTGCGTACTGTATTTCCTCTACATGTTGCAACTAAGTTTATTACAAATGCATGCTAAATAATTAAACAAACAGTTTAACTTGTTCGTCGTACTTGATCAACCTCTACTAATAATTAAATACTGGATTTTTTCTCGATTGTTGTGGGTTATATGACATTTGAGGATTTTTAAGGTGCTCACCTGGAATGGGGAAACTTTATATGAAGCAGGTTTTTTCCTATTTTGCTGAATATTGATAGCAGGTTTTGTGGGAACAAAAAAAAAGTGTGCTTAAGTTTAAAATTTCATTACCGTGTATTAGCCATTTTGTTAATTCTTTCTCCACTAAAAGATGTTTACTTAAAGACTATGGGAAGGAGGTTAAGATAATCAGAAATATCAGGAATTCTTTCTCTGTTATTAGCTTATAATGGCGAAATCACGTTTATAAGGGATCAAGGAGAATATTCACCAAAATATTTCTAGATAATTACACAGTTTCATATACATTACAGGAGAAGGTAAATTAAATTAATTAAATCGTCATTTCATACTTCAAAATTCACCTAGCATCATCGGATAAGCCACTAGTATTTACCCGATTTCATTACGAGCAAGTAAACTTTTAATTTCTATCCACTTTATAGATAAGTATCAGTCTAGAAACGATTCAGTTATGTAAAATGTAGATTTTCTTCACGAGCATTTATTTTTTTGGCCTTACAGAGTAAATGGGGCCAAGTTTGGTGTGCCGTAATAGGCGAGGCGGAGATCAGATTATGCATCGTTTCAAGGAATGGCAAACCAAACCCATGGAACAAAACGACAAACAGTTCAACAACAACAAAAAGTAGATCACTTTCACTAAGTGTATGTGAATAGCTTGTTTTTCATCGTGATAAACCCAATTATTTCTATTAACCATCATTATTTTATGAGTTTATATGTTTGAAAATGACACCATTATCAATCCCGCAAAATAGAAGATCAATTAACGATGAATAAATAACAGAAATAATCTGATCCACTACGTGATGCGAGAGTAGTGCCTCTGTTTTACATTCCAAAATGGCTTGAGTTCAAATCTGGTTTGGGGTGAATTAGCTAAACCTTCCAGAACTTTACCTTATCCAAGAGTTATATAATTCTCTATGGACTATGGAATTTAATATGTTCATTTCCTAGTCTGATATAATAAGCGCGTTTATAGGAACTCAAATTTACACAAAAAGAAAATGCAAACACCCACACGCCTATCTCTACCCAAGAAAAACTCACATGTTATATTTATACTGTCTGTTCAGCGATGTTTTAGCTAGTGGGTGGGGGGAGCTCTTTCAAGCAGGTAGGGTTTGGTACTGGAAGGAGATAGTTTTGCTTGATCTGAGGCAAGTGAGAGGTCAAACGCGCCATAGTGAAAGACTGTTGGCTGTTTTTCCACTGTACGCGCTCAGGAAAGGCATGAGTTATTTACTATTATTTTTTTTTAAGTTCCTTGTTTTACCAGTTCATGATTACTGTGTTTTTACTGTTCTCGTTACCGCTTATTACCGCAATTACACAACACACAGACACACGCATGCCCATGGCGGGACTCGAACCCGCGACCCTCAGCTTGGCGGAGCGCCGGAGCTATACACTACAGCGACCATGGCAACGAGAGTTCAGCACACCGCGTACCTCTCCCACCAGCTAAAGCTTTACCTGAGAGATAAGCCACCTTACCCCACCGGCTAAAACGTTGCTGAACAGACAGCATATCATAGTATTCATATTAAAACTATTCCTCTGTTCATGTTATATTAACTGCAATATATTTTTACCTGGGAAATATTTCAGATTAAACATTTGCTTAGTCACATATAATATGCGAAAACAGTTTAGCTGTGGTTATGAGCTTCTGCTATGGAAAGAAAAAGTAGAAATCGCCAACTTCCAAGCATGTCCTTCAGATGACTTAGTGACGAAAGAGCATATATTCAACATGGAATATTTTGAAAACGGCTGAAAATATAAAATTATGTATTTTAATTAGATTGAGGTACATTTTTCTGTAGTATTATTATTGTATTTGTGTCTTATGGTTTCATAGTTACACAAACTTATACAAAATTCAATAGCTATTAAGAGATTTGATAGGATTTTCACAGAAAATTCAAGAAATACATTTAATTTGTCACGTTAATATATCAAATACATTATAATTCAATCAAATTCCTTAGAGTCATTTTTTAGAAAATAAAGAATTAATCAAATCGTTTCTATATAAAGAATAGTTTTAGGGGGAAGCTTTTCTTTAAAGCTTATGCCTAGCATGCTTAAATAGTATGTGATTTAAGTGTGAAATTATTCATACTTTTTTCATTTTTGAGTTGCTGTTAGCCCCAAAGGCACAGAAGGCTCGCAAGGGCCTTTTTCCAACAATACCTATTTGAATTCCTCGGACCTCAAATCGGGTATTTATATTCGGTATTTATACTTGTGCGTAACACATTACCTCTACTCACTATAAGTAGGTACTAGAGAAAGTAAAAGCCAAAAATTGTATGTTTTAATGAGGTACACAGTTTCATATAGTAAGTTTACGCCTCTCCTTCTCTTACTGTTTACCAGCGATACAAAAATTATGGACAAATTAATTATTTTGAAAAGGGCTTTCTGCTTTCTGCAGCAAATTCAAGATTTACGCTTTATTAGTTATGCAAATATCTTAAACATATGGATTTGAATCAAATCATTACAGAACATAAAAACGAATCCTATAAATGACTGCTTGGGGGATTTACTTGAAAATGTTCGTCTCACCTCTATGGAAGATGCTGAACTTAATACCAAAATTGGTCGGTATCTATTGGACATACTGAGCGAAGTAACGCGTGAGGCTCGCATTCGGGGTGTCCCGGGTACGATTTACGTCGGCCACCCACTCTGACCTTCGGTTTTTCGTGGTTTTCCTTGGTCAGTAGACGAATGTTTGGGGTGGTTTCTCAGATACCACGATTTCCTTTTCTTAATTTCTCTTTCATTCCGTTTCCCTCTCATCTTTCAGGTATGCTTATAGTTTCGTGGCGTTTGGCGGTGTCGGACAGATAGTGTGGATGTTTGCTCAAAGGAAAGAGTACTCCCCGTGGACACTAGAGGGATGCTTGGTCGACGAGTCGTTTATCGCTCTCTCTGGGAAGTTCCAGTTGCTCGGGTCTTCGAGCCTGGAACTGCTAGGGACTTCCGCGCGAATCTGTAGCCTGTCTGTTTGAGACCTGTAGCCTTCTGTGATTCCTTTACCTTATCCGTTCCTCCTGAGGGTGGTAGCACAATAGATCTATCTAGGTCGCAGTGTGCGAGGTGTCCCCTTCCATTACATAACCTACATTCGACTTTTTGTTTTTGGCATGCCCTAAACATGCATTTCTGACGAAGTCAGTATCGAATTTTATCTACCATAGGTAGGCCGTATAAGATGTGAGAAGTTTCGTTCGGAGGACCTGCCCGTCACTGAACCGGAAAATTAATGCTAATCTATAGCATAGCCGTGTGTGATCTAGCTGTTTAAGTGTTACATATGTACAAACATAGACACACTTATGTAGTTGTTATGACTTACTATAAGGTTTTAGAGAGGTGTGAATATCCTCATAACCACCTCAATAGGCACTTCCTCAGTTCTTTCGCTCTCTGCCGAAGCTTTTGTTGCATACACACCCAGCAAATAAAATTCAGCGTCGTTACACACAGCTGCCATCCTTTGTAACATGTTCTCAGTTTGCGGTCTCTGTGGACAGGAGAAGCAGATGAAATTGTAGCCATCGCCTCCCACTTGAACAGCTCCCTGAGACTAATTGCGCTTTAATATCGCTGTTGGTGAATTTGACTCTCCAAGCGGAGCCACTGGACTGAGACAGCGCGTCGCTTTGTAGTCTAATCAAGACGGGGCAGCAATTCACTGAATACAGTAGTAATTACAGGAAGAGACCAGTGTCCAAGGAAAAACAGGGGAGGGGGAGAGAGTTAGCGCCTCGGTGGTTGAATGACACACAGTGACTTCACGCTCCACGGAGCCAATCCCACTTTGTCTTTGCCTCAGAGGAGGTCTAAGAATTGAGCGTAATAGACATCCTTTTTTCTGAGGGCATTCTCTCAGAGTGTGTCCACTCGACATTGAAAATTGGTGACGGTTTGTTGCACACATCTCTTCCTCGGCGCCGCCGATTCGAGCAACAATCAAAGGGACTGCGAAATACGTACATAAGAAGAGCCCCTTCTTCTGGCACGGTGAAAAGGCTGCAAAACTTCACTCTTGCGGTAACATGCATTTTCTCCACAGTAACAATTAGATTACAAATTGTCATTACTGCTTCGTGCCAGTTTTAGATATCATTGAAGAGCTCTCTCAAATAATACTGTAAATGCCACTTACATATTGGTAACTCAAGAAAAACTGTCACAGTATTAAAATGTTTATGAAAAAGTGTTAAAAGTGTAGTTTTATATTGTGAATGAGAATATTTGCGGAACGAGACTGAAAGCCGAGTGCATCCATCCTACGAGCAAAATAAAATAACTTTTAACATGTGTTGTGGTAAAGATAGACCTGAATATGAAATTACAATGTATCCAGTTGAATTTGTGTAGAAACAGCAGTATACATTCAAACATGCGCAAAGGTGAACTCTAGTCCTTTGTTGCTTGGCCTACATTATTGTTTACTTTCGTAACAACATGATTACTTGCACAATCATAACATTACAGGTTTTCGTACTGTTTCTTCGACTTCTTTTTTAGTAATACCAACGTTATCCTCTCCGCTGCTTACAAAATTTCTTCTGGTTCTGCCGAATCCATTTCCAATACATTCTAGTAATCCGCCATGACATTAATTGATACAAAGCCCTCACACTTAACATACATGCAATTTCCTTCGCAACAAAACAAGGGACTGATTCTGTGGCCTGGTGAGTAGCAGCCTAGCTTCCAAATCCAGAAGTCTTGGGTTCCATTCCCGGCTTTCCTTTCTTTAGTCAGGATTATTCCCCATCCTCCGTAGGTTCTGGAAGTATGAATGGAGTGTAAATGTGTGTGTGAAATTAAGGTTTAAATAGAAAAACCAACGATTGGTCATTGCCAATAAGAAATTGTTCCTAAAGCAAAGCTTCCGAAATGACCTTATATGTTAAAGACGGCATATAAATGTAACAAAACAAAAAGAAAACAAACAAGGATGATAACAATAGAGGGTAATGAAAATGTTATTCCATTGAGTATTATAATCTTCAATTCTAGACTGAGTGGTTCCTATTTAAAGCTCTACTTTCAGTAGCAACTTTCTAAAACTATGATTTGCCTAATTACTCATGAACTGTTTAACATATACATTGACGAGATTGTCAAACAAGGAATAATTATAAAAGAATAAAACGATCCGGAAAACGTTCTGTTCGCAGATGATCAAGTGCATCTGAGGACTACTTACACATTAAAACCTGAATATTTCGGAAACTTAAACTAAGTGATGATTCTTAGAGGAACAAACCATATAAGGTATAACATTTGTATAAAATGGCAAATTAAATAATGTTAATTACTTAGGTTTTGATTTATCCTAATTCCAAAAGAACAAAATAGATAAATAATAAACTTAGCAAACTTTATAGAATATGTGGGGCAATAAGAACATCAAGAAATAAAATTTTAAAAATCACACAGTTGAAATACTATAAGGTAATGGTGGTTCCCACGTAGATGTACGGAAGCTAAAACTGGGCAATAAATAATTATAACTAATATGATTTTCCGGGCTGTTATGCCGTGGTCTGCTGAAGAAAGATTTCCCAGACGTTTCGTCCACAACTGCGGTGGACATCTTCAGTGGCGCGGACGAAGTCTTCTCGGTGAAAGTATCGCAGCGTCTGATGCGTTGGCCGTTAGTGCCGCTCTCTTTATAGTGTGGGCGCTCTCTGCTGATTGGCCCGCTGGTATGAGGGGGCTGGCGCCGGCTGTGTTGTTGCTCTCTTCTGATTGGCTCGCAGTGTTTTTCGGTTTTGTATGACCTTTCTTGTTTTTGATGACTAGATGCCAGTTACTGTTGAGTTTCAATGCTTCTTCTTTCCTATTGAAATTATTGGGATGTTTATAAATCTCTATTGCTTCGCGTTGTAGCCGGGTATGGTAATGCTTTATGGAGGAAAGAATGTTGGTGTCCTGAAATCTAATGATGTGTTCGCCCTCGGCTTCAATGGCATGTTCGGCGACTGCCGATTTTTCTGTATGGCCCAGGCGGCAGTTCCTTTTGTGTTCGCTCAGTCTGGTGTTAGCGCTCCGCTGTGTGGTACCAATGTACACTGAACCACACGAACAGGGAATACGGTAAACACCGGCCGATGACAGGGGGTCTCGGGGGTCTTTGGAAGAGCGCAGTAGGCTGTTTAATTGTCTTGTAGGTTTGAATACTGTTTTGACGTTATGACGTTGAAGTATGTGTTCAATACGGTCAGTGACATTTCTGAAATATGGCAGAAAGACAATGGACTTGCTTTTGGGTCGGTCCTGAGTAGCCGGTCGGGGCTTGGCCGGACGGCAGGCTCTTCTCACCTCTTGGACTGAATAACCATTTGATTGTAGAGCTGTTTCTAGGTGTCGGAATTCTTGTGGAAGTAAGTGTGGTTCACAAATACGGGAAGCACGGTTTGCGAGTGTCTTAATCATAGCACGTTTTTGTCTAGGATGGTGGTTGGAGTTCTTGTTAAGGTAACGGTCTGTGTGTGTGGGTTTGCGGTAGACAGTATGACCCAGCGTGCCGTCAGCCTTCCTGCTAACGAGTACATCTAGAAAGGCTAGTTGGCCATCCTTTTCTTGTTCCATTGTGAACTGTATACGCTGATTGATGCTATTTAGATGTAACAAAAAATCTTGAAGAGCTTGTTCACCATGGGGCCAGATGACGAAGGTGTCATCCACATAGCGGAACCAGGCTGTTGGTTTGAGTGGAGCTGAGTTTAGTGCCTTTGACTCAAATGCCTCCATGAAGAAATTGGCCACAACAGGGCTAAGGGGGCTGCCCATGGCAACACCGTCTATTTGCTCGTAGAATGACCGGTTCCACTGGAAATAAGTCGTAGTCAGGACGTGGTGAAAAAGTGTAATGATATCATCAGAGAAGATGGGTTGTAACAACTTCAGAGTTTCTTGTACTGGAACCATGGTGAATAGAGACACAACGTCAAAACTAATTAGTAAATCCTTAGGTAGCAATTTGAGGTTGCGGAGAATTTGAATTAATAGGAAAGAAGAAGCATTGAAACTCAACAGTAACTGGCATCTAGTCATCAAAAACAAGAAAGGTCATACAAAACCGAAAAACACTGCGAGCCAATCAGAAGAGAGCAACAACACAGCCGACGCCAGCCCCCTCATACCAGCGGGCCAATCAGCAGAGAGCGCCCACACTATAAAGAGAGCGGCACTAACGGCCAACGCATCAGACGCTGCGATACTTTCACCGAGAAGACTTCGTCCGCGCCACTGAAGATGTCCACCGCAGTTGTGGACGAAACGTCTGGGAAATCTTTCTTCAGCAGACCACGGCATAACAGCCCGGAAAATCATATTAGTTATAATTGTGACACCGGCCGTGAAAACCTACGTTCTTACATGGGCAATAAATAGATTGGATAAACGCAAGATAGAAACAACAGAAATGAAGTTCCTACTTCCAGTAAGTAGCCGGTTAGACTCTAATAGATAAAAAAGTAATAACGATTCCATAAAAATGGACCTATACATATTTAGTTCATTTAAAAGTATACAAAATTCACAAAAACGCTGATATGAACACTTACAAAGATTAGCTCCTGACAGAATAGCTCGTATACTTATAAGCCATAAGCCCAGAGGCAAAAGAAGTGGTCATCGATTGATCAGAGGAAGGATTCACTAATTATTTAATGTGGAAATTGGCCTAAGGTCTAAATTCATGAACTGGAAGAAGAGGAACTTATGAATATTCTTGACAAACAAAATAGTAATAGTAGAATCAGACTGAAAAATTCAATGCCACAATCAGGATTTGAACCACGGAGCTTCGGCTTTCCGTGCCGTTGCTCCAACCAACTGAGCTAAAATGGCATGTGGTAGGACATTAAATTTTCCCACTGAATCCAATTTTCCTCAGTAAACAAGACGTTTTCAAACTCATTTTGAGGTAATATACCCCAATGGCGACTAACGATCTCGTAAGTTTTTTTAATGCCGTGTGTAGGTTATCCCTTACGGTCTACTAATGAAGATATGGACTATTTACAGGAAATTCCAGCCCTAAATAACTACAATTTTCCGTGTAAGAAGTAGTATAGAGTAAAGAAATTTAATGAAGATATTCGTGTTGCATCTTTGGAAGATGCTGATTTTAAACATCAAGTTTAGTATTTATCTGACACATGTGCGCTCGTCTTTTGGAGGAACATCAAAACGTATATTTTCGGTTAAATGTCGACAACTGGTTTCTTCTGCCACCTACCTTAGGTAAGTGGCATAAAAGGTATAAAGAAAAGGAAAACCTAAGGGCTTTTTTATTCTTATTTTTCTTATTATTATAAAGACCTACTGCGTATAAATAAGTATTTATGTGTGTTCTACCATAGGTACCTGTTGAGGCAGTATTTTTAACATTTAAATGATTTCAGTCTAATTATATAATATATAAGTTCAATAACAACCCGCCTTAAAGCAATATGTGTACGTAACAATATACAAAAAGTGTATATTACAGTCATTGTATATGTTTATATTATTGTATACATATTCAACAATGTTATGTGAATGTAGGTATTACGTAATTTAATAATGTAGGAGCTGTGAGAATAATAGGTTAAAAGTTGCTAACAATGAGGTAACCTTGAGGCAATAATGAGTAAGAAAGTTTAATAATACTTCTAGTCATTCTTGGAGCAACAATGATGTAATTTATGTGACAGTTCATAAAATAGCCAATCAACAACCAGAAAAAGCTTTAGTTAAATGAAGGTATTCTATTGGAGTAGGATTAGTCAATCAGAAATTGAAATATAGCAAAATTTACAAATCTAGAATTCAGTTGCCTGTAGACAGTGCTCATAACTGGACGTGTTGCTAGCAGACAGTGTTACTAATCAGACGCGAGACACGTCCTCGAGAAATTTAATACGTATTCGTGTGAGACGAAAATAGTTTACGTGTTAAAAAGTGCAAGTATTTAACAAAAGAATCTCACAGCTCTCTATCAGTGGTGTTATTAAAATCGTGTTAAGAATTAATAAAAAGGAGTGAATTAAAAATTAGAATCTGTGTAAAGCCTACATTCTTCAGCCGCACCACAACCCTGCAAAGAAGTTAATATATTTTAAACATTTGGGGCAAAGGCCACTGGAAAGTATATTTGGGGCGAAGGCTACCGGAAACTTTTTACCATACGTGCGGTTGCAAACTGCTTCAAGTTCGGCTCCCCAACAGTTGAACTGCAATACAAAACTTCTTCAAATTGGCTCCCAAAGCGTGGTGCAAACAACGTAAAGACAATAACCTTCTTCACTGGATTGTACAGAAGCATGCATTTAAAACGTGGATAGCTACGTTGTCTAAATCCGACAGGTTACTTTAATTCCGCCACTGATTAAGCATAAGCGTGATCTAAGTTTCCGGCACTTTCCTTATCCATTAAGATGGCGGCCAGTCGCTGGCTTCACAGCTTTACAATTGTTATTTCAGCTGATGCTATTAAATATAAAGTAAAAAAGCGTTTAATCTGTTTAAATCCATTTGCAAGAGAATTATCATCGATGTGTTTTTAGATAGCTAGTCAATCAACATTGTGATTCCTGATTTACAACTTGCATACCAACGTAAGGATATGACCTACAGACAAATCACTCAAATAACCGAGTGGTTTAACGTCGGCAACTTGCAGTCTTCGAGTGAGCAGAGGAAGCGTGGTTCAAATCTCGCAAAGTACTTCAATGTTTTATTTATTTATTTTTGGAACACAATTGTGTTCTTAAGTATACAGGCTGGGTCATTTAAGTTGAGACTGTACAATATCTCCAAAACTAAGCGTTGTAGAAAGAAATGTCTGGAATAAAAGTTGATGGATATTTTATTGGAAAGTAAAAGTCGTGTTTTATTTAGAGGACCTTTTGATGGCCATTCTAGGGTCAATTTAATTTTATTAAATGGGAATCTACGTATTATATCTTATTTTCTCATTAAAAATGGTTTGTAAAGAGCTGTTTATTTTGGATGAGGAATTAGAAAACAAAATAAAAGATGTTGATTTTCAATTAAGTTCACCCTCAAACGACCGACCATCCATGGGTGGTCCTACATTCATTGCGCTCTTCGTACACAACCATTCAGAATTTTTTTGTTATTTACGTTGGTGTAAGAACAATTGCAAAGTGATTTATACAAATGTTGTTTAGGTTTTTATGAGGAGTGATAAAACAACATAAAAATGTGGGTTCCCATTTAAAAAAATTAAATTGACCCTAAAATGACCATCACAACGTTCTCCAAATAAAACACGACTAATGATATTTACTCTCCCCCATAACATCAAGCAACTTTTATTCAAGGCATTTCTTTCTCCAACGCTTAGTTTTGGAGATATTGTACAGTCTCAACTTAAATGGTTCACTTTACTTATCAAACAAAGCAATATTTGTTTTAACTAAATGCGGCCTCATTCCATAAAATGTTTACTATATATCACAGCTACAAATCGCATGTTTACCACTACTTCTCTTAATGCTATTACATATGTTATGCCGCTCTGAAAACATCCAATACGCATCTTATTTTTAAATTAATATTTGATACCAAATCAAACAGGTAATGAAAATGTAATACTCTCCCTTTCTTTTTTTCCCTTTTTAGTGACACTATCCACACAGTATGTTTACTTCCAAAAACATTGACGATAAAGCTCCCATTCGTACTGAAAAATCCTCTAATTCGTCTTCCATTTCAAGTTTTCTATTCTATCCCACATTAGCGTTAGGGCAATTTTTTCGCTTTACCAGCCCTAAAGAATGAGAACAACACACTATGAAAACAGACCAATTCGTACTGAATATCCTCAATATTGCCCCCTGTCCAACATTTTCCACCCCTCCCCCATTAGAGTTGTGTTGTTATACCACCCCTAAATCAATAAAAGTATTACTATATTTAATTTAAAAAACTATTGAGAAAAACAGAGCATTTGCGCTGGAAAAAGTCAAAATTGCATTTGCCGAACACTTTCCGCCACAATAATACTTTTACTCTTCTATTAAAGAATATATATTTAAAATCTCTCATTAATACTGAAATTCTTTCAATGCGCCTGCCATCGAAGCATTTTCGACCCCATCTCCGATTGGGAGTGCGTTTCTTGCACTAATGTCTCTAAGAATGCGGAATTAATATTCTTGTTCAAAAGGATATGCCGAGTTTGGTCGAAGGATCTGATAACATGCAGTTATTAAACAGGTTTCTGGCAAGTTTTGTAATGTGCAACATTTCGATAGGATGGATATTCAAACAGTTATACCAATGAGACTTCAAAACAAGAAGGATTAAAGTGACTATTGTGAAATGTAGTGTTTAAAATACCTTGGGTACATCTTAGAGAATAGACTGTATGGAATATTAATTACTTTCTCCAAGATAGGGTTCTAATCGAGCGCACAATTAAACGTTTGTAATAACACATTTTATATATCATCAATATTTAAAAAGTTAAACATATTTCCCTAATACGTTTTAAGTGTGTAAACTAATTACCATGGGAAACAACAAGCTTAATAACTTATATTTAATTTTATTGATGCCCTAGAAAAAAGAACCGATATTGACAATTTTCAAAATATCGCAAGCAGACAGGAGTGAGAGAGTCGGTGGCAGGTGAGAGAGGGAGAAAAAACTAAGAGAAACGGAGCAAAAATGTGTAGTAGTATCGCGAAAAAGGAGGGAAAGGAGAGAAGCGAAAAGAAAGAGAGTGCTGGACTAATGGGATATGTAGGAAAGAAGAGAGGAACGCTACCGGAGCTATGGGTTCTGCTAGTATACTTATAAATGGTTTTAGGTAAGCTTTTTAAATCATAATTACTTAAATAATTAAATTATATTACTGTTCACTCACTACAGAGCTAAGAAGTTCCAAATTTCAGTAATGGGTCCACTATTTATTATTGTCCAGTACTTCATCTAGCCTGTTAGTGATGCCACCAAACAGGACATATTCTTGGACTCCGCCTTATGCTCTCGCACACCTCCATAATGTGGTTCGAAAGCGCTGCTACCGTCCGTTCTTGCTGAGGATTCCATTCTTGCACCATTATCCCTCATATGTGCTCAATGACATTTAAGTCGGGCCATTTAGCAGGCCACTGCAGTGCTGAAACCTCAGGATAGTCATTTTGAGGCAGTATTTTTAACACTTAAAGATTTTAGTCAAATTATATAATAAAAAAGATATAATAACAGCCCGCCTTAAAGCAATATGTGTATATAACAATATATAAAAAGTGTATATTACAGTCATTGTATATGTTTATATTATTGTATACAAAGTAATAATGTTATCTGAATGTATTACGTAATTTAATAATGTAGGAGCTGAGAATAATAGGTTAAAAGTTGCTAACAATGAGGTAACCTTGAGGCAATAACGAATTAGAAAATTTAAATGTTACTTGTGATTCTTGGAAGCAATAATGTAATTTTTAGTGACAGTTTATAAAAATAGACAATCAACAACCAGAAAAAGCTTTAGTTAAATGAAGGTATTATATTGGATTAGGAATAACCAATCAGAGACTTGAAATACAGAAATTTACAAGCTTAGGCGGCTGAAATCAGTTCAGTTGCCTGCAAACAGTGTTCCTAACCGGACGCGAGACATCCTCGAGAGATTTAATACGTATTCGTGTGAGACGAATAATAGTTTACGTGTTAAAAAGTGCAAGTAATTCATAAAAGAATCTCACAGCTCTCTATCAGTGAAATGTTGTTTAAATCGTGTCAAGCATTAATAACAGGAGTGAAGTAAAAATTATAATCTGTGTAAACCTACATTTTTAGTCGCACCACAACCCTGCCAAGACATCCATGTCTCTAACAATAATACTGACGCAGCCGAGGCAAACATAAATATATAATATTTAAAGAAACAGTAAAAATACATTTGGGGCGAAGGCTACCTGAAACTGTTTACTATACGTGCGGTTGCAACTACTACAAGTTCGGTTCCCCAACAGTTGAAATATAATACAACTCCTACAACAATATAACATCTTCAATTTAACTAATCATAAGTGCGTCTTGCGGTGTGGACACTACGTTTGTCGTACACAAGATGTATCTCAGGCATGTCCCTGGAGAATACATTGCTCGAACTGTTGGCAGCATGCAGTCTCCTTGAATGGTGGTGTATTCTTCCAAGTCCATTCGGTGGATATACGCACTAGATCTCCAACACCAGCAGCTGATATCCAGCCCTAGAGTGCTAAACTTATTCTCCCGCTTCTCCTGTTCGGAACTGTAGTGGGCGTTAACTGGACACCAAAGTGTCCATCCTCATCGGAAGAAAACACTTTCTCGTCAGTCCAAATAACAGTCTGCCAGAAATCCTGTGATATCGAAAGGTAGAGCAGTGAGGAACTTATTCGATCTTCTCAGCAGGCTGGGGTGAGAATTTCTTTCCTATCTGCCCTTCGATGGTGTGTTCCATTAGCATGCAGACATCTCCGAATAGTGCTCGCTGCGACAGGAAAATGTAATTCCCGGCCAATGGCAGCTGTAATTCCCAAATCCTCCTCCGCTGTGATTTTACTTGGCTAGCAAATTTTTAGACACCACTTCAATCCGTCGTACCTTCTTCTTGAAACCTACGAATCCAGCGTCTAACACAGTCTTCTCCTCTCCCAACTACTTGTACTATAGCTGAAACGGAACGACTGGCATCCCATATGCCGACAATTCTTCCTCTACTTGCCTCCGATATTCTTGATTGGAGGCGCGATTGCCATGTTTCTGACCACTAGAATGAATTCTCGACTTCTTTATATACTGTTTGAAAGTACTTTGTTTTATCAGTTACTGTTTACATCTCAGTAGGGTTCTTCCTAGGCCGGCACGAGTTGACGTGACAGGATAAACCCGCTGTTTGCCGATTGCGTCAAATTCGGCTTAATACTTGTCTAGGTATTAATATATTAAACAACGTTAGCCAGGCTGCCGTTTAATGCACATGGTAGAATCAGTTTATAATCGCTAATATAACAATTAGTAGCTACTATTAGCTTTCGAATCCATAATACGGAATATTATGCTTAATTCTAAAGCTAAGAATATTTCTATAGTATACGCATATGCAGAATTTTATTTAAAAGGGAGTTCAGAAACAATAGAAAATATGGTTTCACGAGGCACATCCAGAAAGTAACTTTCCCTGTTTTTTTAAACAAAGAAAACCTTTATTGGCATCAGGTACAGCAATGTTGAGCTATTTTTCGACATACTCACCACAAAAATTGAGACACTTGTCATATCGTGGGATCAATTTTTATATTGTCGTAGAAGTCTGCTGCCTGTGAATGTAACCAGCGTGCGACAGTCGTCTTCAGCTCTTCGTCGTTGTTAAAACGCTAACTGGAGAACAGTTATTTCTTGAGGTACAAGAAGTAAATCGCTGGGGCCAAGAAGATCAGGACTGTATGGAGGATGCTCAAACACCTCCCAGCCGAACTCCTGCAGAACAGTTACTGTGCGCCGAGCCGTACGTGAACGAGCGTTATCTTGGAAAAGCACAACACCTGCAGTAAGCATGGCACGTCGCCGTTTCACAGTAACGGTCAGCAGTCACTGTTTCACCTCTGAGCAGGAAGTCAATGAGCAAAATGCTCTTCCTGTCCCAAATCACCGTGTACAACATTTTCTGCGCCGGCACAGTCTGTTTGAATCTCGTCTTGACCGAAGATCCACTGTGATGCCAATACATTGACTGCTGCTTGGTTTCCGGAGCAAAGTTCGAAATCACGTCTCATCTCCTGTGACGATCCTGTCGAGGAACTCGTCGCCGTCATCATGATACCGCTGCAGAAATGTCAGTGCGGGTTCTAAGCGTTTCGTTTTGTGCTCGGGTTCAGGTTTTTCGGCATCTACCTGCACACAATTTCCTGAGCAGCAGGTGCTTAGTGACAATTTCATGCAACAAGGATCGCGATATCAGCGGAAAATGGCTGCTGAGCTCCGTAATTATGAAGCGACGGTTCTCCAAGATGCGCTGCCGTAACAGTTCAACAAGGTCATCATTGATGAGAGATGGTCTCCCACTGCATTCTTCATCATGGACACTTTGACGACCTTCGGAAAACTGACTACACCAGCGACGATCATCTGTTTGCTCATGATGTTCGGCCCGTAGACCTGACTGACCTGACGAATTTCGATCGGCGCTATGTTTTGTGCAGTAAGGAACTATCACTGACCGAACCTCGCAGGCCACCGCGCTACTGGCACCACGCGGGACCTATCCTGATTGATACGTCATAGATCTGTTAAGCGTGTCCAATTTTCCCGGCTAAATACTTTACTTTAAAGGAAACAAAATCAGGAAACTTACTCTCTGGATGTGTCTCGTACAAGTGCGAGATGAGACAACAGTACCATCTATAAAATATTGTTATCAGCGAATTCGAGTGTCAGAGAAGACCTTATGGTTAAATAGACTCAAAAATGTATTATATCGTCTCGTAAAACGAAGTTAAGAATACTAATTGGAGCAATGGAGTTGGTTATGCTATTTAGATGGTTAAAATGTCAGCAGGACATACTTTTGAATCAACACTATAAACGTGATTCGAACCTGAAGAAGTGCTTGCAACACAACTGTATGGTAAAGTGGACATCAGAATCCCATCAATTTTTATATCAAATATAGCGTAGCCCTTCTCGCAGAATTTCCCATTTGTATAAGATCAAAAGTAGCAAAGTACACAGTTATTCTACTTCACATAATGCTGTTGTATACATATATATCCTGCTGTCTTGTAAGCACAGCGATACAATTATTATTTTACTGAAATGCGAAACTGGAAATGCGTCTACCTTAACACTCAAATCTACTCCTATTTCTATCAGTACGGAATTTCAAAATCGTTCTCTAAACATCTGACAATTTTTATGCACACTTAAAATATATTTCAATTTATGATATTGCATATATATGAATGTTTTTAAATAAAAGAACAATTGCAACGCCTGAAAGAAGCTCAAAGTGACGCTCGTATGCAATTAATAATCATGCAATAATATAAGCAAAAATGTCGCGCTATGTAGGAATTCGTAATATACATAATCTAAATCACCATTAGTAATGATATATTATTTGTTAATTTAAATACTGCTCTAATAAGTAGATAAAAGGAAGAGCTTATAACGATAAAAGTATCACAGATTACAGTTTCGTAAGAACGAAGCTTTAACAAATGAATCAATGTCTATGTGGAACGGAACACAGCAAGTTTACACACATATATGTATGTAAGCATGAAGATTTGTGTAATGGAATGCAATGCCCCATGTATCCACGAAAACGTGTGTTCCATTAAACTTTTCATTACAAACCCTGCATTTTTACTTTCTCTACTACCTATAGTAAGTAGGGGAAGTATTGTATTCCACTCAAAAATTCGATACAGAGATTTCACCGGTAATATATGTTTTGAGGCCCCCTGAATCCAAAAGAGCATTTTTGGAAACATGTTCGTGTGTGTGTTTGTGTGTCTGTCTGTGTGTCTGTGAACAGCATAACTCAGAAACGAACAGCCGGATAAACACCAAACTTGGTATTTAGGTTCAGTATCTTCCAGAGATGCGACACAAGGTTTTCAAGAAAATCCCCCTACCCCAGATTACCCTTTACATGGAATATTTTTCGAAAATTTTAATTTTCTCAAAAATGGTTCTAACGATTTTGATTAAAATATATGTTTAAGATATTTTCATGACAAATGAAATGTATATCTGGAATTATCTGGGAATGTCTCCAAACGTATTCTTCATTGTGAACGACATTTGCATAACTGGTAAACCATAAGAGATAGACAAAATTTTACTACACAAAAATGTAGATGGCGTTAAAATACACAATTTATATGAGATACATTTTTTATTTTTGTTGACTAACCATTTTCGAGATATTGCTTGTTATTTCCTTAAATTATCCAATACTTATACTTTTTCTCAAATGGGAATTCCTTATTCTTTTCTTTTGTCCTGGCAATGCAAAGAGAATGAAATACTGCACATAGTAACCACCTCTTAAAATATTTGACTATCGCTTAAAGCCTTCCAATTCCCGTTGCATCTACAAGAAAATTAGCAATAAGATTAACATCTCGATATCTCGATTAACATGAAGCATATGGAGAATAACCGTTTGTAAAAGAGTAGAGAAAGTCATGTGAGTGTAACACATCAGAAATTTTTTTTCAAATATAAATCTTATTGTAGTTGTTTACCATCTTGCTGCAATTAATTTTTGTAGAAATAATCCTCGAATCCTTATGCTGGAAATACTTTTATTTACCAAATCGTTTTACCTCTAATGTGGGTTACTAGTTACATTTGCTAGTTGCTACATATACAACGTAAACAACACCTGCTATTTCCCTTATCTGCTGACTACGTTAAATGTCCCTTA
This sequence comes from Deroplatys truncata, assembly GCA_030765065.1. Taxonomy (NCBI): domain Eukaryota; kingdom Metazoa; phylum Arthropoda; class Insecta; order Mantodea; family Mantidae; genus Deroplatys; species Deroplatys truncata. The sequence continues at coordinate 102,847,452 of CM060980.1, forward strand.
AAATGCTTCTCTGCCTTATTCTTTTAATCGGGTGTAACCTCACTTAAGCTATTTTATGCATACGATTTAAAATGAAAATATTTTAAAGTTGCTGGTGTGATGGTAACTGTAAAGCAGATCTCATTTTACTATTCTATTTTTAATACTACGGTTAAATTTACAGTATATTTAACTTCTGTTAGTTAAACTTTGCTATCACGAATGTATCAGATGGCTAAAGGAAAATTGACACGCTCTCGAATTGTCCCCTACTTAATTTTTATGACAATCTACGTATAAATATAAACTAAAGAAGGATCAAAATAATTATTAATAAAATTTTTGATCTGGCATTTAACCGTAGCCGGAATCGAACTGCAGTTCGTAGTATGAGAAGCAACAGCTTCACACCTACACCAATGTGATGCTCATGAATTTACCTTTATTTTGACACAATTTCGTTCATGAAAAAGCAGCCAATGCAATATTCCACTGCTTGTCATCTTTCATTTTACACATGATATATAAAGGCCTGGAAAAAAATGTAGAGAAGTGGATCTATGAGGGTGACAGGTTTATTTACAGTTTGCATTTTTCTGATGATAAAACTACATTAGTTGAAGAATATGATAATGCAGCACTTCTCCTGCTTACTATACGTAATAGAGAAAGTAATAGCTATGAGTAGATACGGATAGGTCATATAAAGACATTTTAATTATTTGTCAGTATAAAAAATTAGTTTATTCCCTAGAAAATAAAGCCTGTGTAACTGAAGTGGAAAATATTCTAAAACCTTTTCGGTCTATTTTTGTCTATCATCCCGAATAGTACATTCTAGAGCAAGGGTGTGCTTTTATCTATCATCACGGATTGCACACTATATTGCAAGCCTGGGAAGTGCCTCTCAATGAACGCGATCTGCTAATCGTCTTTGCTGATAAGCAAGAGGAGCAGAACAAAGCTCAACTGGTCCCGTAGCTCAGTCGGTAACGCACCTGCCTACTGTGAGAGGGGCCCGGGTTCGTTTTTTTCTCTAGACAAGATTATTGTATGAATGAGAGTGTGAATATGTGTGTGATTTAGTGATTAAAGCTCAAAGTTTACTATAAACTAAAAGACAAGCACACCATTCTCTATAGGCAAAAATATGTTCCAAAGTAAAGGTCGCCAATAAGCTCGTTGTAGTTAAAGGTGGGGTCTAAAAAATCTAAAAAATTTAAATTACGAAGCTCTCTCACGCTAATTTACAGTTCCCCACAGATCTGTGTTTATTTATAATTGCGCGTCGAGTTCTGCAACTCTTTTAAGACACGAAGGGATGTCTATACACTTGAAATACGGCGCGGTTGGGCCACCTGCCAGAAGATGTGAATAACTTTGAGAACTGACTGAAAAATAATTTCTATTACAGTGTTTCTAAAGATAATATGACAGTGATAGTCGCATTCTTGCAGTAACCTTCATTTTAAGTAGTCCAAAATCATAGGTATTAAGTTATTATATGCAACAGCATAAATCTAAAAGTGTAATCTTTGAGAGTGCGTGTTAAAACTTCACCGGTAGCGTCTCGTAAAATGTCGCTGCGAAACATTAGTTAAGCAAAGATTAAGGGAGGCTGTTACTCTGTAGCCGGGGAGGAAATCTACACTTAAATTACCAGTGGGAGGAAGGCCATGTAAACACGGTATGCAAGTTGCCTTGGTCTTGACCTCATCCTGAGGTATCCGGTGACCCGCAACACACGGATCTGAATCATTCATGAGGCAGCTTCCACGCCTCTAAGCGGATGTATAAACTACTTGCAGAACGCTGGGTCTTCTTGTTTGTTGGCTTTCCGTCGTGGTGGGATGGGTCATGTCTGGGCTGAAGCACCAGGTGTGTTATTCTCACTTCATACATGCGCCATTTACATCTTCACTACTCATGATTCCTGCTAACTGTCGTCTTTCGTGGTCGTAATCGGCGGTTAGATTTCATTTCTTCCTTCAAGAGGATACCTATTTCCTTGGGTTACTTTTCTCGGATTTTCTCAAAATACATTGTAAAATTCAATTTCCATCTTCTTCACTCCGCGTGTCCCATCCTCGCAGTCTTCACTTCCCTCTCATCCGTTTTAGGCTGTCTAATGTCTTTTTCCTGAAGGTTTGTAATTGTTAGTTAAGAGTGGTAGCCGAGCGGGATGGCTTAGGCGGCAACGTCTGTGGCCCACATTCGGGAAGTCGTGGGGTTCCATTCCCGCGACCGACCTTCCTGATCTATGTGGTTTTCAGGGACTTTCCCTAGGTTGCGAGGCGAATGCTGTGAAGGTTTATTACACTCCCAATTTTCCTCTCCCTCCATTTCACCTAAATTCTCACTTCACTTCATCTTCCATGGTCTGTTTCAGGGTTGAAAGATTCGGCGGGAGCTTCGAGGTTGCATGGCATGGGAAAAGGATGCTCTCTGAACACTTGAAATGGAGCGGTCTCCGAGTCTCCGGCCTCCAGGGGATGTGCAAGCTCGCAGGGGCAGGAAGGGGAACCGATTGTACCAGCTGTCATCCGGAGAGTTTCAATCTGTGAAAGGTAGGGACCCTGCCCTCTGCCCTGTCGTGTCTCCTGGTCCGGCCGCCCTCTGTCTCCTCTCACCTCAGCCCTCCCTCACGGGGTTTCAGACAAAAATGATCTAGTAAGTTGAGGTGCTAAGCCCCCCTCCAGTTAGTCCTAGTTCTAGTCCTAAGAGTGGTATCCTTTCTTCACTCACTTGGTTCATACGGTCTTTCCAATTATGTTTATTTTTTCTAGCGTTATTATATAATTTACAAATATTTAGTTCTTCTGCGATTGCTTGATTTCTTATAAAGTCCAGTCTAGTGCACACTTTTTTCCGTAAAAGTCTCATTTCTGCTGTCGGAATTTTGAGTTTGTCCTTTTCTTTTATTATTCACGATTCGCTGCCATACATGAGCACAGGCATTGAAATGGTCTTTAGAACTTCAAATGTTTATTTTTTTCTTGTTCTACACATATATTGCAATTTATGTTATTTTCTATATCTTTATTTACATCGAGTCACAATCCAAATAACTTGTTGCAGGCTATTATTTACAGCACATATTTTTATACTCATTACAAGCAAAATTACCTTGCTTGTAATTTATACCTCAAAGCTCAATAATTTGGACTATTGAGTATATCATATATTTCTCTAAATAGCCCATAAATCCACAAAATTCTTTAAGTTGGTAAGATGTACTGTTGTCCTCTATATAAGCTCTATTAGTTCACTTAAGTCGTACTTTTTAGCTTTTGATTTGGACCCGTGTGCTGTTTTAGAGCTCGTATTCAAACAAAATATTTACCTTTATTTATGGAAATCCCGAGCTGAATATTGATATGACTTCTATTAACTGCGGTTGGAACAAACGATGCAGTTAATTGCCGTACATATACAGAGGAAAACAAAAGTAGATACAACAGGTGTACCGTACAGAAATATGAAGTATGCAAAGAAACCCTAATATAATAGAGTTATGCAGTAATATATAAAATTAGAATATCTTCTTGTGATACTCATTGTGTTACTACAGACAGCTGAAGTCTAGATGACACCCAAGCACATTTTACTACCTTTTTCTTCTTTCTCTGTTTAACCTCCTCGTATGTAGAACTTACACCCTCCAGAACTTACAAGCGGGTGCCTGGGGTCAGAGGCCCGTCGAGGAGCAGACACTCATGGATCAGACAGAATATCCAGGATGGGTGATCAGCCCGATGCCTGGTATGGGGGGAAGGAATTAGTTGATGGTGAATGATGGTGAAATGGATGAAAGGAAAGGCGATGATGGAGCAGTTGGTGGAATGAATGGCGGGGGAAACCGGAGAACTCGGAGAAAACCCGCCCAGACGCCGCACATGCGGGTCCCTGGGACTGAACTCGGGTCACCTCGGTGAGAGACAAGCACTATTTTTACTACTCAGTTCTTTATTTATATCAATTTATTAGCATGCCTCCCTAATATATGAATCATACCGTCAATAGTAAGGGGCATTCTTGCAAAACATCTAAGAACATCGCTAAGAAACAAATCTATATGGATAAGATCGTAATTTTGAAAATAAGATTACTACCATATTATTTAAATACTACTACACAAAATTGGACACAGAATTTTGTCACTTCTTCTTGTTTCAGAAAACACTTTTAACGTTTAAATATAAGTTTTGTAATAATTTATCCTCAGTAGACAAATTAATTGTCATGTCTTAAGCAATTTACGACTATAGCCTAAACCATACGCTATTTTTAAGCTTGATTTTTTCTGAGTTTCTGATGAAAATTTCAACGGATTAGTTATAAACTACAGCGCGGAACGTTTTGAATGCGCTTAGTGTAAGAAAAATCAAAGTCTATTAAAAAGCATTGGAAGTGATTACAGACCATTAGGTGTGTTTTTTGGGTATTTAAATGATCACACTTAAGAGCTTTATAAGGCTCTGAGAGCAAAAGGTGTATTTGAAACTGAAACTAATGCTTCAAAATAATTTATGGACATAAAAGCTAATTTTTTAATCTGTTTAAAATGTTGGCTAAATTTCGGCTATGCGTACCATGAAGAAAATGTAGAATAATTCCTAATGCAAACCTTGAACGACCTAAGGTTGACCGCATGGCCAGTGCATCTGCTGCCACCTGATTAGAGTGCAGCAGAGGGGTGTCATCTGGTAAGTATTCGCTTGCCTGGTTGCTTATGTGCGGACGTGGACCTGAGAGCACCCGTACAAGGAGAACGACACCAATATCGTTACAGAGATCAAAATCGCGTCACTTGATGTAATAGTGGAACATTTTACTAAAAACTGCGAAAACTTTTAAAAATTATTAATAAAATAATATCATTTCCCACAGTTGTCACATTTGAACTGCCAATTGATTGAACCTTTAAATAGAGAAATGTATGCTAAGTAATACGCACGCCCAACAATAAACCTTATTTTTCAGCATATTTCTATACTGATGCTACAAACGATGCAATTGTTTACTGATTTATTTCATAATTACTGTACTCCCTCTCAAAAGTACTTTAAAGAAAATAGCCGTATACATCTTTTTATATAGTGCTCCTAATTTGAGAAATAAATTAACTTTTCAAAAAAGAAGAACTTTTAATATTACAAAAAGTAACAATTTTTGCACGGTAATTACCAATTAATAAAACAAATTTAATATAATAGATCCGCTTAAAAACTCCTTTACTGCAAAATCTGAATTTGTGTTGTGAATATGTTTAAAAATGCATCGTGCCAAACACTTTTATTACAAGTGAATTTGCACAAAATCAATACGTAAAAATCTATGAAAGCTAGAATTTTTAAACGTAGCAAAAATATTACTATTATGCGTAATAATTGGCATAAATTTCGATAAGGTATCCTGCATACTGTGAATTTTCCGAATTTCACAAAGGCACTGCTACCGCAACGATTAGACGTGGTAGGAAAAGTCTCTGAAGTCATAAAAGAGATCCCCAGCAATAAGTCTATTGGTTATATTTGCAATACTTGTATAGATCAACTCTGTGAAAGTCTCTCTCAGAAGAGCGGTCTCTTCCAAACATGCTGGCGCTCGGAGGAAAACTATCTGGCAGGACCGATTATATAAATATTGAAAATATATTGCAAATAGACAAACGTTCTCTGTCATATGACCTACAAAATATTATTTGGCACAAATTATCTGTTTACTGAGTTGCATAGTTATATGTTTCCTGTAGTAAGATTTTGCCCTCAAGTTGTACAAGATTGTACAAGATTCAATCAGAATGAAGCGGACTTTACAGCGTAAGAAAAGAAATGCAATTTATTCTTCATATGTAGCGTCTTAATAATTTCGGGGGTTACATTATCATTGTCATTGCCAGACATACTATTGTTCTACATTGTCATTACCAGACACATTATCACTCTTGACCGGCAGCTTTGCTAGCCACGAGTGGTTCGGGATATAGCTTCTGTCTTAGTTAGGATTCCGTGAGAAGCGGATCGCGTGTGTAAGCCGGCTTTTGGATCGATGGACATCTCCTCTCCCCTTTCATATTTAATAATGTAGGAACCCCAAACGGTTGGAAAATAAATCTAGGAATATGAAGAAGATTTGTGTTACGGATTTTGTACAGTGAAAAACCCATGCCTTCCTCCCAAACACCACACCAGGTTTCGGTGCTCCGTAGCCAAGTGACTTCAGTGTGCATGTTGAGTATTAGAAATTAATTTAATTTTCATGTGAACTTTTAGACCTCTGCTCAGCATGTAACAATATTAATATCTCGAACGTAAACTATTTTAATAAAATCGCTAAAGCCAAATTTAGGAATAAAAAAGCCCTATGTATTACATTCATATGTGTTTCTCTATTCACTCTTCTACAAACCAGCTTACAAAAGCTTCTTATTGTACTTACTTCTTGTTAATCCGGAGAAACCTTCAGTTCACATTTACGCACAGTTTACGATACAGTAGGTAAAGTGATAGATTTTGTAGAGCGGGTCACCGAGCGAGGTAACGTGTGCGAGTCATATTCGGGAGGTCTCGGGTTCTATTCCTAGCGACCCCCACTCTGAACCATGTTTTTTTTCGGTGATTTTCCCGGGTTGTGAGGCAAATGCAGGGGCGATTTCTACCACTCCCCGAGTTGCTCTCCATTTCGTTCCATTAAGTATTTCATTCATCCTTCATCCCGTTTGGTCTATTTAAAGGTTGGTGTTTCGGTGCAGCGTGACAGGGGAAAAAGGGTACTCTCCGCGAACTTTCTCCGTCCCTCGGCCTTCGGCTGGTTGCCGGGGCATCTGAACCGCCACTTGGGGTGGAGGCGTTGGACCCTCTGTGTAGGGCAGGGTCACCGGTCTACCTGACCGACTGCTGAGGCGTCTTAATCTGGAAGCTATAGGGACTCTGTCATTGCTGTGCCATCATCCCTGGTTCCGGCCGCCCATCTTCATCCCTCACGGGGCGCCCATTCGTGTGGCGTCGGCACAATATCTTCATTCCTGGATCGGTGCCGAATCCCTTCCGCTTCACAATCCAATCCATCCAATCCCAAGTGCATGTCGCTATATGTTGGCTTTGAAATTCTAAGCCCGTTGCATATCCATGAGAAAAGAACTAATAACGACTTCCGATTTGACAAAAGTATAAGTTTCAAAGTAATTTAAACCAATAAAAAGGAAATCTCAGAATTGGTTAACTCCACGAAAGAGGTATGTGACGTAAATTGTGTTATTTAACGAGATCTACATTTTTTGTGAAGTAACATTTTGTCTATCTCTTGCGGTTCACCAGTTATGCCAAAGTCATTCAGAATGAAGAGAACTTCAGAGATTATTCCCCAAAAGTTCAAAATATACATTTCATTTGTCATGAAAATATCTTAAACTTATGGTATTTTAATCAAAATGTTACAGCTGTTTTTGAAAAAATCCAAAATTTCCGAAAAATGTCCCATGTAAAGGGTAGTTTGGGATGGGGTATTTTCTTAAGATCTTGGTATCGCATCCTTGGAAGATGCTGAACTTAAAGTTTGGTATTTAAATAACTTTTCGTTTTTGCCCCGTAATAAGCTATGTGGAGAAATAAATATGTAGGTTCGTTTTTGGAGGGCTTCTCCCATAGAATTTCAAAATTAGGTTTTGAATCTCTTACATTTGCACCCTTAAATATGCATTTCCCATATAAAAAGAGCAAGGAAAGGCAGCAGCATACTCTAGCAATTAGTTTTGAAACAGCTAAAGAGATATGGACGTAATGGACACCGTGTGAGCAAGCACGTTTAATTAAACTGTATTCTGACAACAGGAGCAGGAGTTAGGTGTCGTGTAATTGTACCTCCACCCCGTTTGCCGGCACACAAAAGACAAGTTTCCAATCGCAACAGCAGCAGCAGCAGGTAAGTTAATTAGAAGCACATGTCAAGTTAACCACCACTGGAATATATATAGACAGGAAGTTACTATAACCAAGATGGCTCCTGCAATATTCAAACGACATAAAGCTACAGAGAAAGCAAAGAGGGGTGGTGAAGGTAGCGGAGAAGGGGGCGTTGTAAGAGAAAGGGGCAATGGGAGGAGTGGGGGTGTTGTATTTTGATGTCAACTATTATTATAAAGTGGAGAGCAGGGAGGGGGTGACTGTGCATGGCTTACCGCCGTTCATTTACACCCCCTCCCCTCTGGAGCAGTGAAATGTGTGTCCACAATCCAGCAAGCCGTATTGATGCCCAACAATGCATGTCAGCGCCATATCAGCGATATAAACCGCCCCCCTATTATACGTTCGCGCGGTGTCTTCTGCATATTTCATCAAACAGAATTTCCGAACTGGATACTGTCCCCTTACCTCCCGTTAGCCTGCAAGGTGACGGAGTGCTGACGTTATTGTGACGCCCAACTGATTGCTCGCACTGACACACTGATACGAGCGCCTCTGCAGGCAGCTTCTGGGGTTAAACAACAAAAGACGAGCGGCTATCGCTTGTCATTTCTCGCATCAGAAGAAAATCACATGACTTGCAAAATTGCCAACAGATATTCTGTGTGCCCTGCTACTGTAGGCCTTTGATAATCTCAAAAAAGTAAATTGAGGCAAAAATAAAACTGTTGGTTGTGTAGAGTTCTCTAATATTAAAAGGAAAAGAAATAGCAGGCCACAGTTTTGTTTCCAAATGATAGAGTAATTTTAGTACATCATAACGGTGAATAAACTAATGCAGTTTCAGCTAATTACGTGCAACAAACTTTTTCGAAACAAAAACAAAAGTAGTGGTTTTAAAGGAGCAAAAAATACAATATGTAAAATATGTAGTATATAACAAATTAATATATAAAATAAACAATTTTAATAATTTAGGTTTTAACGTAACCTATTTCTAGAAATAAATAAACAATAAACTTAACCAAATTTTATAGAAGCGTGGAATAATAAAAACATTGAGGAATAAAATTTTATAAAGCACATAAGTGAAATTGATTTAAGCAAGTGAATACTATACAGCAAATAGATCAGATAATCGCAATTTAGAATCGCAAAAATGAAGTTCCTACGTTCAATAGTCACTTACACTAAAATGCATAAAAACTGACGATTCCATAAGAAGGGTCTTGCATATATTTAATCTATTTTAAAAGGCAAGAGATTCAGGAGCATGTAGAAGAAACGTTTACTTAATGTGGAAACAGGCCTAAGGATAATTTCATAAGTGAAAGAAGAAGGAGGAAGGGATGGCAATCCTGAAAAAGAATATATATCATGGACCCAAAGTGATTATTTAGGTCTAACTACCAACCCAGCGTCATTTTCTTCAAATCGCCAAAACGCTCCTTCATTATGTTAATCCATTCTTTGCAGTTAACTAAACAATAGAATGTCTTTACAAGAATCATGCACAGACACCTTTGCTCATTATGAAGATATCATTCCAGCTTCAAAAATAAGTGTAGTTTTTTTTATGAAGATGGGCATATTTCTAGAATCGTCGATAATATAGTCTCGTTTTTCTGTATGTATATTTGGATTTATGGATACTGGGATGCGATAATAGCTCAATTTTCATTAAGAAATTTCGTCTGCATATAAGAATTTTTATACACTTTCCTTGTTTGGTTACTTAGTCAAATTAGTGAGCGTTTAAGAGTATCCTTTTTCTGCAATGCAATGAAATAAACATAGATTCATTCCAACATATGTTACATTGGAAGTTCTAAAAAAATTATTTCAAAAACCACTATCAAGTTTGTTTCTCGTTATTCAAGTACACTTGCCACACTTTTGCTGCTAGGTTTTCCAGTTTTTCGTAGTAAAACGAAAATAGATGAAATTTGCTTCATCTTCTATAATCCATTGAACAATTTCTCCTGCATTTCAAATGTGGAGAGAAAATGTATAAAATTTCAGCTTATTCCAGATAAATTAAAACATATTTTTTTCAGGAAAAAATTCTGATGTGTTACACTCATATGGCTTTCTCTACTCTGGTAGAAACTTTTTACAAACGCTTATTCTCCATATGCTTCATGTTAATCAAGATGTTAATCTTATTACTAATTTTCTTGTAGATGTAAAGGGAATTCATAGGCTTTAAGCTATAGTCAAATATTTTAAGAGCTGGTTGCTATGTGGAGTATTCACTTCTCTTTGCATTACCAGGACAAAAAGAAATGAATAACGAATTTGAGAAAAAGTGTAAGTATTGGAAAATTTAAGGGAATAACAGGTAATATCTCGAAAATGGTTCACTCAACAGAAAAAATGTATATGATATAAATTGTGTATTTTAACGCGATCTACATTTTTGGTGTAGTAATATTTTGTCTATCTTTATGGTTTACCGGTTATACAAAAGTCGTTCACAATGAAGAATAATTTTGGAGACATTCCCAGAAAATTCAAGATATACATTTCATTTGTCATGAAAATATGTTAAACATATGATATTTTAATCAAAATCGTTAAAACCATTTTTGAGAAAATTGAAATGTTCGAAAAATGTTCCATGTAAGGGGTAATTTGGGGTGATGGGATTTTCTTGAAAAGCTTCGTGTCACATCTCTGGAAGATACTGAACCTAAATACCTAGTTTGATGTGTATCCGACTGTTCGTTTCTGAGTTATGCTCTCTCTCTCTCTCTCTCACACACACACACACACAGACACACACACGGACATGTTTCCAAAAATGCCTTTTTTGGATTCAGGGGGTCTCAAAACATGTATTTCCGGTGAAATCTCGGTATCGAATTTTTGGGTGGAATACAATACTTCTCCTACTTATTATACGTAGTAGAGAAAGTAAAAATGCGGAATTTATACAAAAATAAAGAACACGTAAAAGGAACAACCGGACAGAACAAGTTGTTTGAAAGAGACACGTACATATTTGCAGCAAACATGATACTCAAGTCGCTGAATCAGTCCCCGCACTCTACAGATCGAAACATAATTCCAAGTCAATGAAGCAGCTCCCGAGTCAGGTCCCACGCTCTACGGCCGAAACATAACCTTACCCCTCTGTATTTTTTGCATTGATCAGGCTTATTGCATATAAAATTAATTTATAAACCAAACAAACATAAACTAAGACCCTAGATTCAAAACTTGTGTGGATAATCATAATAATACGAGGTGTGTTTTTAAAGTAGGTACTGTTTTAATATTTTAGCGCTGCAGTCGCGATCACTTCCTCCATTCATTAGGAGGACAGACGCAGCTGTGAGCGATCGTCACTATGTGTTTTCCTTTTGTTAGAGGGTTTCGAAACGTTCAAAACCTCGTGAAGTCAGATGTGTGATTCACGTTTTGAATGCGAGAAATGTTACGCCATCAAACAATTGTAATAGGTTTATGGGGAAATAATAATGAGTGTATGTCCGGCTGTACACAAACAAACTCAAGATCTGATGGAATCATTTGATGGGAACAATTCGACCACCCTCCCTAGAGTCCGGATTTAGCACCAAACGATTTTCATCTGTTTCTTCATCTGAAGAAACTCCTTAGTGGAGAAGATTTCAACGGCGTTGATGCTGTAAAACAAGAAGTGCATACTTGGCTTTCATCACAGGTGTCATCATTCTTTGATGAAGGCATACAAAAACTAGTTTCCCGTTACAAGAAGCGGCGGTGACTACGTGGAGAAGTAGTATATGGTGTAAGGTGGTGAATGATAACAAAATATTTGAAAAATAATATTTTGTTATTTTTTAAAGACATGTATCGTTACTTACTTTAAAAACACGCCTCATAAAACCATGGTTTCCATCATTTTCAATGTAATAAAAATATTTTACTCAGTTAAAGTAAATTATTAATTGACAGTCTTCACCGAAGTACACCTAGAATTATGAGAAGCTCAGGATTTGTAAAGATTACGGAAACTGCATACTGCCAGTTTGGTAATCTACTCCTATACCTTATGTTAAATTTACACTTCAAATTTTCCGCATAAATGAACTACTTAACCACTAAAGCGCCATGTAAATGTAATTACGATATAAAGTACAGCTGCGATAATGTGTAAGGCAAAAGCAAAGTTAGGAAAAGTGGGCATCATTAACCAAGTTCTTTAAAATACAACACCTGTGGGAGAGAACGTGATGAATAAATTAAAATCAGGTACCAAGGAAGCAGCATTCGGTGTGTGTTAGATATCTAAAATATATATAAGAACTAAATAATAAAATTAAATTCAATTACTACATAGTCCAGAATATACATTTTTCGTAATATTGCATGCATATAGTTTTGAAACTAAAACATAACATGTCTTTTAAAGTTAATTAAATAAAAATAATTAATTACAAACTAGGTAGGGTGCAAACATCTCAACGTTTCTCAGGTTTAAACTTTAAGCATTAATTTTTGAATGAAAATGATAACAATGTTCTATGTGTTCCATTCATACGCTGCCTTTAATATCTAATTCATGTCGGTGGCTTTTCCTTTGGAACATTTGCTCATCGGTAATGATATTCACACGTTTACTATTCTGTTAATCTCTGGGTGTTTACATTGAATTGTCTTTATATCCATTAAACTAACATACACACTTACATTCTCACTCATACTTCCAGACTCTAGAGAGGACGAGGAATAATCATGGTTAAAGAAAAGTGTTCATCCTCCGGCCGGGAATCAAAACCAGAACCTCTGGATTTGGAAGTTAGCATGCTAGCCCAGAGAGGCAGTCAAAATAATGATGCGCGTTTTTGTAGCATCACAAATTAGTTAAACGGAATACAGAGCAGTTTCTGAGCTGCAGTTGTTACCTCCGCTTTCTTAAGCGTCTCGTATCACCAATACATCTAAGGATTAAAGGCGTATGTTCCTTGACCAAGCACATGATCCAATAATTGCAATATCGTGGATAATAAACAACAGAGTGGAATGTCTCAGGCGGCAACGTCGTGGCCCGCATTCGGGAGGTCCCGGGATCGATTTCCAGTAAATTAAATTAAATTGAGTTTTATTTATGGACGTTCTTTAAGTGCTGTGCTTCTGAGAGCCCCATTCTATATTGGGCATGAAAGACAGTAATTTTGCTCAGAGGGCTCTTTATCAGGCTTAAGGTTCTTTTACGCGCCGTAAATCTACGACACGGGACCACCGGCTTTACTTCCCTTCCTAAGGAAGCCATCCTAAGGATTTTTATGCCCAAAAAAATCCATCGCCCTCCGCCAGGTTTGAACCCTCGACCTTGGGAACTAGAGGTTAGCATGGTAACCACTGCACCACGAAAGACTTGATCTGCCTGCAAGGGCCGCTTCGTCGCCCTCTCGCGGGACTTCGCGTCTATTGGCGAGTGCGGGATTTTCCAACTGGGAATGATAGTAACTTCCTTGCTTCTCTATAATTACGTCTGCCTACGACCTGCGACCTACTGCGGCTCACTCACTTCATCGCTGACTCCCGGGGTGTGTAGTCACAACAGACCTAGTTGATCGCAGTGGTGAGGTGTCCCCCTCCGGCAGGTACCTCATACCTCATTATGAACAACGTTACTAATGCCGAAGATAAGTGTTTTTTTATTCACAATTATTGAAAAGTTAAATAAAAAAAATTTGATGCGTTACATTCACATGACTTTCTTAATTGTTATCGTTTGTTTTTATATAACTTCAAAAAAGAATTCCTACAGGTGCTTATTTTATATTTACTTCATGTTAATCGAGCTAAACCTGTGCAGAAATAGCTGCACTACACGTTTCGTTATGAACATGAGGGATAAAAAAAACCGAAATCGTTAAAGCGATTCGCTATGGCTTTAAAACCTCATTCTCTTTCCACAACATCGCGAGAAACAGGTGAATAGGGACAGGACTTTAAAAAATTAGCAGGTCTTGAACAATTGAAACAAATATTAACGATATATTGGGAATGGCTGATGCCACAAAAGTTATTTGAAACAAATTGTGTTTTAAAGAGAACTACATGTTTTGTGTAGCATTTCATCTTTCACTAATGAGGAAATGCGTTAGATAGTTTAACGAAGATCGTGAAAATGTGCATGAGCCTCGGAACCACCGATTATCTGTGATCACAGATTATTTAGTACAATCTATGGAAGAAAACATTGTCATCAAGCGATTTTCATCTATTTCTTCATCTGAAGAAATTCCTTTGTGGAAAACATTTCAACGACGATGAATGTTGTGAAACAAGGCTTCATCACTGGCGGCATCATTCTTTGACGAAGGTATACAAAACTGGTTTTCCGTTACGATAAGTGCCTGAAAAACGGCGGGACTATGTGGATAAATACGGTAAGGTGTAAGGTAATAAATGAAAATAAAGCATTTGGAAAATAATGTTATGTTATTTTTTAAAAATTATCGCTTAGTTACTTTAAAAATACGCCTGTTACCAAGCGCCCACTATGGCCTACGTGCGGTGCTGTGCCACCATTTACTGCAAATCCCTCTGTCTGACTACTCCTAACACATAGGCCTGCTAAGGATCTTTATGACCGAACCGCCGGTTCTGTACCGCGACCTCGGGAACCAGAGCTTAACATGGTAACCGCTATCTATCCCACCGTATGGTTTGCTATGCTGCGTGTCTGAAATTGGAGAATTTTTATCTTCAGTGGAAACTGAACGGAGCTTTGCAAATGTAAAATGTAAGACGAAGGCATTCTCGTTATCACTGTTCATCTGATTGTTGAATTATAACAGATAAACATACTCAGGTTTATAACAAACTCCTAATGACAAAAAATAAAACATCACATTAAGGATACTTCACAAGACAAAACAACTACACAGTTCTTAAATTTCTAAAAAATGAGACTGTAGCAGCAGCGTCATTAAAAGAATAATTACTGGTCCCGGAGTTCTGTGTGCTACCTTCTTATTTTCTCGCTTATAATTATATTTTAATCTTATTTTTTTTCTTTTGAGAAAAGCACATCCAGGAGAGTAGATTGAGTGCTTAATTAACCAATCAATACATTAATTAATACACATTGTTATGAGGTGGAATCTGCTCTTTGTAGTGGTCGGGATTATGAAAGGGGAAGGAAAAGAGGAGCATTAATAAAAAGGGGAGAAAGGTGTCTGGAGATGAAAACTTCCAACAATAAACATAGCCTTGGTGAGAGCCTTCTCAATAACCTTTAACGTGCAGCAGGATAAAAGTCAAGAAGTCAAGTATTAACTCTACAAGAGGCTTTCGTATACTTTGCAACTCTAAGTAGTTTTCCAAGTTCAATTCTGAGGTTCCTTTGTTCCATCCAAGTTATTAACAATCCTTTCTTCTGAAGCCTTTAGAAAATAAAACTTTAAATGAGCATAGCTAGCTAATCTATACCTGCCAATAATAAAAAACCTGATGTGTTGCGTACACATGACTTTGCTACCCGCTTTTCTACAAACTATTCTTACAAAAATGTTTCTTCTATCTACAATGTTAATCGGTGTAAACGTTTGCAAAAACAATTGAATTTTTGGAACTTCAAAAAAGTTGTATTCAAACAACAACCAATATCTCGGAAACCTTTGTTTAACCTAAATTGTATGAATTGATTGTTCTTCCACACAAGCCATGTGTTGGACAGGGTTGGAAAGGTAGAATCAGACGACTGAAAAATTCAATGCCATAGCCGGGATTTGAACCACGGGCCTCCCGGTCTCCGCCCGGTTGCTCCAACCATTGAGCTACCATGGCAACATGCCGATACGTCATTAAATTACCGGGATAAAGGCGAATCAGTTGGGGAATTTAATGTCGTACCAGCATGTTGCCATGGTAGCTCAGTGGTTAGAGCAACCGGACGGAGACCGTGAGATCTGTGGTTCAAATCCCATCATTTTAATCAAAGTCTTTAGAGCCATTTTTGAGAAAATCAGGACTTTCGAAAAATGTTCCACGTAAAGGATAGTCTGGGGTAGGGGGATTTTCTTGAAAATATTCGTGTCGCATCCTTGGAAGTACCAAGTTTGGATTTATCCAATGTTTTGTTTTTGAGTTATGCTGTTCACAGACTGACAGACAGACACATGAATATGTATCCAAAAATTCTTAATTTGGATTCAGGGCACCTCAAAATATGTATTTCACTGAAATTTCGATATCGAATTATTGGATGGAGTGCAATATTTCCCCTACTTACTACAGAAAGTAAAAATGATATATCATTCCTGTACCTCTCTGCATTTATTGTTTGTTCAAATAATACAGCTCCTATTATTCTGTATTCAGTACACCAATTTTCGCGTCATGCAAGGATAATTGTGTTGAGGTGGTTTCTCTGTACACCAATATCTTTTATTTTGTGACGAAACATAGCCATATAAATGGAACCATGCTTCAGAAGCGAAGAATGTCGAGCTGGTTGAATTACTCTATAATTTTGCAAAATCCAATTACAGAAATTTACCAACTCTGATGATTAGTTGTAAAATGGCACAGTGTGAAGGAAAAGCACTGTAATGGAGAATGTAAAACTGCTTAGCATGTGTGTATATTTAATATACAAGATGGAACACTGGATCACTGAACATAGTGATTTAACAGGCAAGCCAGTTTTTCTAAGATACTCTCTCCGATGTTGATTTTAGAGATACATTTTATAGGAATATTTTTAGGAATATTAAAAATGGAATAGAATTCAAAAGCAGCTGGTTTATTTTAGAGAAAATAATAATATGGCAATTTATATTAATTGCATCATTAAAGTTGTTTTATTATCATGTAACAGAGACAATAAAATTTTTTATCCAATCAAAATCTGGTAAGAAAAACAGATTATGGGAGCTTAGATTACTCACATTGTCGCAGTTCTCAGATGACTGGCGTTATCTTATTTGTTGGGCGCTTATTGTTTAATTATTTTTTTTAAATTTGGGTTTTTTGTCCTCCGGCTAGCTATTATAACTCAATCCAGCACGTGTCTCTAAGCAGGGTGTGTAAACGGAAAGGAGTTGTTACTAAAAGATAACACTGATAAAAAAAATCTGAATCTAGACTTTTATTGCCGTCACGCTTAATTAATAATTGACATATTTAATCCTTATACACGCCTGACTGAAACTGTGATATTTCCAAATGTAACTACAGTCGTTTTAGTTGCCGCGCACCAATTACTTCGCGTACTTTACATTTTTTGTAACTAACTCTGCGACGTGCACCTCGTGAGAGATTCTTCAGAACTGTGCGACACTTGCTTATGGCTCGAGAATATATATTCCTTCACCTCGAATTGCCTAAACATTATAATATAGCTCCCATTGGTTACCAAACTGACCCAACTTTAGCGTCTGTTTGGTTAGCCAATCACTACTACTAACATATATGCTCTAGGGAAGATATTCCCTCCATTTATAAAAAAGGCACGCTGCCCCGACGTCAATTTCGGCTTTCTCTTCTTAGTGACAAACAACTCACCCCCTCGGTTTATTGTTACCCACTTCTATTGTCAGTTTCAGTGAGGCCGTGCAAACTTATTTCCTAACAATCCTTATGGCTAACAAACATCTAAAATCATGTATATACAATAATATTAATTTACACTACAATCACTCTGGTATTCACAGCACGTTGTGATATAAAATATTGCCTCAACATGTCTGTCTTAGAAACTAACAGGAGCTGTTAACATTCTATGAATGATTGCTGATAGAGTTAGTAAATAATATGTTTAATATTGTATTCTCATCCGCATTTTTAAACCCTAATTACAATAACTTGTATGACTTTTTCTATGAAATTAGCCGGGAGAGATTTCCCATCTAAGTGCCTATATCCAGTGTGTTGTTTACCGTCCTGTATATATACATATGTCTGCATTTATCTTGTGGTTGAGATTTGAGAGGTGAAGTAGGATGTCACTATTTTATTGATATGACGTCATTCCACTTTCGACAAAGTAAATGTAATTAAATGTTGCATTTCCACCACACTGTTGCACTTCTCTATAGTTTTTGCAAGTTCATCTTTTGTTTTAAAATTATATCAGCTTCCCACCTTTGTTTTCTCAGTATGCAAGCAACACACGCTAGAATCTATGGACAAGAACCAATCAAATTCACCGGACATACCAAAGCATCCGCAATTAAACCATATCTAAAGATTAACGAACATCTTACGGAAGTAATAAATAAATTACGAAATTCTGCTTACACATATTTATCTTCTAATTGCAACATAGCGATTATATCAAACAAACAGAGACTCCATTCAGGCTTGATAACCGCAGTTTAGCAATTGTACAGGTAATGAATGCCTATTGCAAGAAGAGAAAAGTATTGAAAGTAATACAACTATAATTACGACTGTTAGACCTGAATTTCGTTTTTGCCTAATGGCCTTGCTGACATTAATCGGCATTGAGTATTGCAGCCTCAAGACAGAATAGGTTAAGTATTCATAAAGACGCAATTGCTAAGTTTTGTGAACGACTTTTAAGGAATATATAATTATTCATTTTCTTATTTAATAACTGCTAGTAAATATTACAAGGATGTTAGTGCTTTCCAAATAAATGTATCTATTATCTCAGATCCACGTGTTTATGTTACGGTAATATTACATGAAAATGCGTTCTGCATTACGGTTATGAAAACACAAACTAGGATAATTTAATTCAAAGAAAATAACAGAGATGAAACACACTCGAGCATTAAGTTATCCCTGGAACGTACATGCAGGGTTTATATGGTCCTGTGGTCTAGTTATTCCTGAACTATGCTGAGAGGTTTAATCTTTTCACCCGGTAGCAACGTAATATTCAAATAAAATCTTACGAATGACCCACATTTTATTCAAACGTCAAACAATTTTAAGATAAATCTATGGTTTACGATTACTTCTATCTTTCGCCTTCATCGCCCTCTCTAGGCAACTCCAGCAGTTGGACGGTTTTTCGAGCCTGAAGCTGTTAGGGACTTCCGTGCGTCTCTGTGGCTTGTCTGCCTGCGGTTTGTAGCCTCCTGTGGTTCCTTCACTTCATACCTTTCTCCTGCGTTAACCACAACATATCTATGTAGTCGCAGTGCTTGAGGTGTCCCCCTCCGTTGTATAGTCTGTACCTATGCTTATATTCCGCTTTTAACATCTAAGGTTATATCGGCGACATTGCCTTTGGAACAATTCCTTATCGGCAATGATGTTCACTCGTTTATTTCGTTAATCTGTAGGATTGTTTAGCTTAGATTTTCTGTTTTTAAGCGTTAAATTTACACACACACACAAATATATATATATATATATATATATATATATATATATATATATATATATATATATAACTCGATTTGTAAGCTAGCATGCTAACCACCAGACTACCGAAGCAGTCGCTTCAATTTGTGTTTGATATAAAATATTTGGAAACAAATGTTTTTAATACTATATTCCAAGGGTTAAGTTATTAACCCTGCTGTTTTGAAAGTAAGCTGGTGCATATGTATCATTTTAGTATCTAGCTGTCATTTCCAACATTCCAAAAGGGCTCTTCATCAAAGACTAAATGCAACAAAGCTTCCGTGCTTGAAGTCCCTTCTTAAAACGAATTTATCTGGCATCATTTTGGAGAAAAAGTACACTACAATTGAAAAATTGAGTTCTGGAAAATCACGCTTTGAGCTAGATAATTTTTATATTTCACATTCACATACTTTTTCTAGCCATTGTCGCATATTTTTATACATCTTCTATGGATTATACTTACAAAGGTTTACATTTCGAACTACTTCACGCTAATGGATATTGCAAAATGGCTTCGATATACATTTTGTTGTAGGTACAAAGACCGAGCGCGATGGCTCAGGCGGCAACATCTGTAGCCCCCATTCGGGAGGTCCCAGGATCGATCCTCAGCGACCGCTCACTCCTGTTATAGGTTTTTCGTAGTTTCCCTGGGTCCAGGCGAATGCTGAGGTTGTTCATCTTCTACCATGGCTCTCATCCCTCTCATTTCCTGTATCCACAATCTTCCTTGTCATCTGTTTCAGCGTTGTAGGACCAGGCGACGGTGTTCGGCGGGTTGCGGCTGGGTAGTGGCTTGCGCTCTGTACAGATTTCTTCCTTAGCGTCGCTGCGGTACCGTTCAGTTAGGTCTGGGCTCCGCACCCGGGACTCTGGAAGTTTCTGGCTTATGGGCAGGAACCGGGCAGCGTAGGATGCGTTCTTTCTGCAAACGTTAGGGACCCACGCTTGCGCTCGTCGGTATCCGGATCTGGTCGCTCTTTGTCTCTCCTCCCTCCCAGGGGTCACGTTGGAAGCAAAAAGGGCTGTTACGGCCTATTTGCGTTGCTCTGCCCTGGTTCTGGGGAACCCTCCGTGCCTTTTACCTTGTAGGTACAAAGGGGATATAAAAGGCTGGATGGATAGTCAAACCTGGCGTTGAAATTTCATAGCCTTTCCACGATATCCCAAGAATCAACTGAATAGAAATAAACTGAATTTTATTTATGGACGCACTTTAACTACAAGGTTCTTAGCGATCCATTCTATATTGGACATAAAAGACCGGAAATTTTGCTCAGAGACATCCTTATCAGACTTGAGATTCTTTTACGTGCCGTAAATCTACGACACGGGACTGCGGGATTTACTTACCTTCCGAAGGAAGCTATGCTAAGAATTTTTACGCCCGAAAAAATTCATCGCCCTCCGCCGTACACCCGGAACCTCGGAAACTAGAGGTTAGCATGGAACCTCTAGACCACGGAGGACGACAATCAAAACTGGATGGTTACCACCTCAAAACATGACAAATAATTGAAAAACTTGAAACAATAAGAACGAACATCTCCGAAATGTCCGACGGTTGAAATAAATTGAGTATTTTGAAGACATAAGCATTATTCGTAAAGTAGGTAGCTTTGACTATCTCTATAGTTTACCAGTTGTACAAAATTAAAATAGTTCATTTTGAATGCAGAGAAATGCACAGGGTTTTCATTTAAAGTTCAAGATGTATATTACTTATGTCATTAGTCATCATAAATATACATGAAATATTATTTAAATAAAAATTGTTAGAGCCGCTTTTGGGGAATTTAAAAAAGATAAAAAATATTCCATGTAGGGTGATTTGGGTTGGGGGAATTTTCTTGAAAATGTTCGTGTCGTATCCTTGGAAGATGCTGAACTTAAATACAATATATGGTGTATTGTTATTCGAATTTTCATTTTTAGTTATGTTTTTCATAGACACACAAACACACACACAAACCATATTTAATCTTTTTGTTTTTCAGGGAATCCCAAAACGATTATTTCAATGAAATCTCAATATCAAATTTTCGTTTGGGATACAACACTTCGTCTTATATGCCATATGTAGGTGGTATAGAAAGTAAAATGTAGTAGGTATAGTGTGAGTAGGTATAGTAAGGATTCAAAAAGTTATGAAGCAAGGCTCACATGGGGTGATTCTAGCTACCCTGTCATCGTCCAGGTAATGTACTTAGTTAACTTTGCCCACCCTTCAAATCCACAGTGTTGAAAGAGCACCCGGTAGATTTATCCACATCCCACCAACAGGGTGTTTCCAGCCGTGAAGTGGAGGCTGCCTTGCGGCAGAGAGCAGTTTGGCTCCTACCAAGCGGCTAGAGGGAGGTTATTCGGGTTGCGGGCCATAGGGGCACGACTGCGTATTGGTGGATCGAGATGGCGGCGGCGGCGGCGGGGAAGACAAGAGACAGCATAAGGTCTTTACTGAAAGCCTAACACAAACAATCAAAAAAGTGTTATATGAGGTGTTGAAAATAAGCTCCCTCAGTAGTATTTCCAGCATGAAATGAGTATGGAATTCCTATAACCTCCCTGTATATCACTCGGCTCTAGTTAAGATGCCGTAGGAGCTCGTAATAACTGCATTTAAAAATTTACTGCTTATTTGACGGAGTAAATAAACGTGTAGATCAGCATAAAACAATAAAAGCATACATTCTGATTAAAAAAACCAGATATAATTTAATATGCTGTAGAACGAAAATGTAAGGAAATGCATAACTCTGCAATTTGTATATATTTTCAAAATGTTATTTCCAAGAATAATACCTGAATATTGAATTCAAATTATTAGCCACTATTTTTTTCAACTCTTATATCCGTTTCTCTCTAAAATGCCTGAAACGATAGTAAAAACATAATAAGGTCTCGGGAACCCTGGTTACACATGCCCAGATAATTTAGGTACCATGCAATCTAGGAATAGCTTAACACAGTTGGTATTATTAGACATGTGTCTTGATAGTGTGCATTGACTTTAACGTTGGACGCCACTTAGTGATACCAATTTTGCTCTGTATATATATATCACTGTAAAAAGGGCGTAGTAAAATTTCAACGTATACTACTTTTACTATGAAGAGTTTCATCTAGTAGTACAGAAATATAACAATCTAAAACAATGAAATCTTGTTTTCCTAGACGTACCTACTCACCCACTGCTTCCTTAGTGTGTTCATAAGTTTTATTAACACTAAAGACCAGGTGAAATACAATTCTGAGAGAGCGAATATCTAAACCGAAAGGTGTTATTTATCCCCTGTTTTCATAGAAACGAAGGCGATAGCTCAAAATATCCATACGAAGATTTTAACAGCAGCTTTCTAACCCAAATAGTTAACGAAAACTCTCATATGAAACCTTTTCTGTTTTCATATTTGTATTCTGGAATGAGTTTAGGCACCCTTCAGATGAATACGACTCTACTACAATCTAGTGGTTAGGATTTTTACTTTGAATAGATCTTGTTTGGAGTGGGGGAATTTTTTTAATTACAACCAATTCCCACCTTCCGAGGAATAAATGTTTTGACAGCAGAAATTCTACAAGCTGTGCATTCTTTTATAACACTATTACTATGGAAGAACACTGGTTTTAATATCTGTATTAACAGTTTTAGCTGTGCTATTAACGGATTATCTAAGTTATTACTATCGTACTTGTTATAAAGAAATACTTGATTGAAATATACAGAATGTTTGCGAAATCATGCCCTATCTTTGCAGAATCATATTGTATATACAAATCGGAGACAAACTTTTAAAACAATTAACATTGCCCTTATTAAACTCGGTGACATGAGAGTCTGTATGGCAGTGAATGATAAGCGGCAAGATGAACTTCAGTCGGTTCTCCGGACCTGGGTTTAAACATCCGGGAGTATGGTGGGCAACGTCTTAGAGTAGTATATGTTTGAGTTCGCGCCTTACAACTAGCTGATTGATTTTTACTTTCTCTACTACGTATAGTAAGTAGGGGAAGTATTGTATTCCACCCAAAAATTCGATACCGAGATTTCACCGGAAATACATGTTTTGAGACCCCCTGAATCCAAAAAAAGTATTTTTGGAAACATGTCCGTGTGTGTGTGTCTGTGTGTCTGTCTGTGTGTGTGTGTCTGTCTGTGTGTGTGTGTCTGTCTGTGAACAGCATAACTCAGAAACGAACAGTCGGATAAACACCAAACTTGGTATTTAGGTTCAGTATCTTCCAAGGATACGACACGAAGGTTTTAATGAAAGTCGCCCCTCCCCAGAGTACCCTTTACATGTAAGATTTTTCGAAAATTTTAATTTTCTCAAAAATGGCTATAACGATTTTGATTAAAATATCATATGTTTAAGGTATTTTCATGACAAATGAAAAGTATATCTTGAATTTTCTGGGAATGTCTCCAAAAGTATTCTTCATTGTGAACGACTTTTGCATAACTGGTAAACCATAAGAGATAGACAAAATTTTACTACACAAAAAATGTAGATCGCTTTAAAATACACAATTTATGTCATATACATTTTTTTGTTGAGTGTACCATTTTCGAGATATTACTTGTTATTCCCTTAAATTTTTCAATACTTTTTTTCTCAAATGGGAATTCGTTATTCATGTTTTTGTCTTGGATTAGCAAAGAGTATTAATCTGCGGCAAAGGGAATGGTGCTGCACCTAGCAACCAGCTATTAAGAGATATATATGTGCTTAAAGGCTACTGTATTTCTATATTGCCCTTGTAAATATATATTCCCCTTACATCTACAAGAAACTGAGCAATAAGATAGAGACTGCAAATGTTTATCTCGATTAACATGAAGTAGATGGAGAATAAGCGTTTGTAAAAATAGTTTGTACAAGAGTAGAGAAAGTCATGTGAGTGTAACACATCAGATTTTTTTACATCTGCAACTGTAGAACTCTTAGAAGATAATTTCAATAGCAGTTTATGTTTTATGATTTGCCCGTAGAATACCACTATGCTTTGTGTGTATTTGCTGATATTTGTATTCCAAAGCTAAGGTTTCATAATGTGTGATTTACTGCCTTTTCAACTCTCTTTTTCCTTGATTTTGTATTGCCATGAATGCCATTGTGTAGAGTAAGTTAATAAACAAAAGAATATACCAAACTAATGTGTAATTCCAAATTATCACCTCTGTCAATCTTTACCTTGATGTATGAAAGTAATTCTAATACCAAAATTTAACCTCTAGGAAGAAGCATTTCATTTTATTGTATGATTTCATTTTGCATACATTGTGAGCCAAAAAATCACAAATGTCTAATAATTCTGGTTTATTTAATTTGTGTCATCCATAAGCCAGTCCGCTCTAAAACATGTTTCGCAAACTTTTAGGCCTGGGTGTCTTGTGGGTCTATCTTCTGCTTATACAGAACGGTTTAACTGATCCAATTGGTATATTGTTGTGTTTCCTGTATGAATTACCGCATTTATGAAGGTGTTATACGTGGCCGTGGCCGAGTGGTTAGACCGCTCGCCTCCCACCGAGGCGGACCGGGTTCAATCCCAGGGACCTGCATGTGGGATTTGTGTTGGACGAAGCGGCGTCTGGGCGGGTTTTCTCCGGGTTCTCCGGTTTCCCCCGCCATTCATTCCACCAACTGCTCCATCATCGCTTTTCCTTTCATCCATTTCACCAACATTTCGTTTCATCTACTTCCTTCATCCCATACCAGGGATCGGGCTGATCACCCATCCTGGATGCTCTGTCTAATCCATGAGTGTCTGCTCCTCGACGGGCCTCTGACCCCAGGCACCCGCTTGTAAGTCCTGGGGGTGTATGTCCTACATAAGAGGAGGGTAAACAGATAATGAATGAAAAAATTATACTACATTTAACTACAAAACGATGTCAACAAAGATATAATTTTCAACAAATACGTTTAAACGTTTTAAAAATTCTTGAATACCCTTAAGAAAAATGATCAAAGGTACATCAGTTTAGTTCGTTATGGAACTATGTATGTAGGTGAAAGGGGCATGTATATTAACGTTTAAACCAGAAATAGATATAGACAAGTACACTGAAAAAGTTGATGAACACTTTCGTTCTAACTTTCAAAGGTTTTTGGAAAAACACTTTGAAATACTGAGACGTATGGCAACGCCCGCTTTCTCATGTGGAGTGGTTGGAAAAATTATACTTTACGAGTCAGGCCCGCCGCAGAGTAGAATGCGCCTCTGTCTCTTACGTCATTAAAAATTTCTTACAGCATTGCGGGAACAATGTTTATTTACCAAAACATTTTCCCTGCACTTTCAGCAAAGTTTTTAACTTTTAATGAAAGCAACTAAAACCAAAACGCATTTGTTTAACTTCTATGAATATTTCCATTTAAAATTTACTTATTATGCTCTTAAATAATCATAAAATAAGTCCAGCACTTTGTAACTATCAAACGTTAAAGGTTTAGGTGCTTATCGGTGCATTAGATGAGAACAAATAAAATATGGTTATTTTTATTTACAGGGCTGATATAGAACAAGTAAATGCGTTTGTTTGAATATTTAAGAAACGAACTAACAACTACACTATCTTATTTTTATTTATTAAATAAAACTACGTACTATGTTCATACCGAAGATATGATAGCGAGCGGGAAAGAGATGCCATAACCATGCGAGACGTGCGAGAGTCTTTATATAGGCTCTGGGGTGCGTTGTTGCAACGTCATGCTCTAGCATAAATTACAATTTATACCACACCAAAATGCTGAATTTTAGCAATACGAGATGCTTGAGAAGGAAAGTGAAGACACCAAAATATGTAGATAGTTGGATGTTTCTGCATACATCAACTCATCTATTTTTACTTTCTCTACTACGTATAGTAAGTAGGGAAAGTATTGTATTCCACCCAAAAATTCGATACCGAGATTTCACCGGAAATACATGTTTTGAGACTTCCTGAATCCACAAAAAAAGCATTTTTGGAAACATGTCTGTGTGTGTGTCTGTGAACAGCATAACTCAGAAACGAAGAGTCGTATAAACACCAAACTTGGTATTTAGGTTCAGTATCTTCCAGAGATGCGACACGAAGGTTTTCAAGAAAATCCTCCCACCCCAGAGTACCCTTTACATCGAACATTTATCGAAAATTTTAATTTTCCCAAAAATGGCTCTAACGATTTTGATTAAAATATCATATGTTTAAGGTATTTTCATGGCAAATGAAATGTATATCTCGAATTTTCTGGGAATGTCTCCAAAAGTGTTCTTCATTCTGAACGACTTTTGCATAACTGGTAAACCATAAGAGATAGACAAAATGTTACTGCACAAAAAATGTATATCGCGTTAAAATTCACAATTTATGTCATATACATTTTTTTGTTGAGTGAACCGTTTTCGAGATATTGCTTGTTATTCCCTTAAATTTTCCAATACTTATACTTTTTCTCAAATTCGTTATTCATTTTTATGTCCTGGACATGCAAAGAGAATGGAATGCGCCACATAGCAACCAGCACTTAAAACATTTGACTATCGCTTAAAACCTACCATATTCCCCTAGCATCTACAAGAAAATTAGCAATAAGATTGACATCACGATATCTCGATTAACATGAAGCATATGGAGAATAAGCGTTTGTAAAAATAGTTTGTACAAGAGTAGAGAAAGTCATGTGAGTATAACACATCAGGTTTATTTGTTTATTTCTGTAGCCCCTTTAACTGTATGGTAATATGGGGGGCTTTGACTGAAACAATTTGGTAGTGTTTTTACTCTTTGAACTTATTTTCACACGCAAATTTACTCTCAAATCTACGCTTCCAGACTCTATGGAGGCTTTAATTCTAATTAAAGAAAAATTACCACCACCACCACCCGGGAATCGAACTCCGGCTGAGAAGTCAGCTTGCTGGCCGCTCGACCAAGTGTTATTTCATTCGTCTTTATACTTAGAATTATTTCCAAAGAGGATAACATCCCTAACGTATATAAATATTATATTTGTTTCTCAAGTTTGTAAGAACAGTATGATCTTTCCCTTCCCCTTTCTAGAAATAAATGATCAAGGGAGGTACTTTTTACGTAATACTCAACTCCGTGCAGAATCTAAATTAAGCAAACCCATCCTTTTAGCTCTCGACATAAGAGGTAATAAGCAAAGCAAGTATAATAAACAGAAGGACGTACAGATAAAAAGCAGGTCTTAGGCGAGACTTTTTGATGAGCATATTTACTTTTCTGTAGCAAAGGAGCATCAGACCTTTAATTATTACTCTAGAAGACTAGCGACGAAAAAATGAAACGATTCCTTGGTTCAGCAGAGCAAAAAAGAAAATCCATTTATTTACGCAACACTAACTCTCGTAAAAAAAATAAAAACTACCAAAGACTACGAAAGAGAAGCTGAAAAACATTTTATAAGCTGCTTGCAATTACGGCTCTTCTTCTTTTCCCGATTTTTTAATCAGCATCTGAAAGTTATAAGCTAGAGTACATAATACAGGTGGTCATGGAGAAATCTCTTTACCCTCAGAGTTCCTTAAGACATGATGAAAACCGTTCCAAAGCTCGCAAATATTAGATTCATTAAAAAAAGGTGTGGGGAGTGGGGGAAAAGTAACTATGGCAGTGGGCGGGTTTCTTGCATCAAAGCAATTAAAACATGCCTCATCTACACGGCAACGAGGGTGAAAACTCCCTATTTAAAAAAAAAGTACTTCCTACCCCGTCTCTTATTTTTCCCCTTAAAGTCTCCAATTAAGATCTCCCAGAAAACAAGGGACACCTTTAGCCAAACTGTTGGACTATGGCTTTCAGTAGAAAAACGTTTTAACAGCCTTTCTTTAAGCCAAGGAAAACCTTTGATTACGCACCAGCTAAGAATTGCACATTTCCTGTTTCCCTTTCTTGGAATTCACTCCTGACCACATCAACTATTAATTAAAATAGAATTTTTATGTATGAAGGTATAATTTTAACAATTGTGTAGTATACCACAGTGGCAGTGTACGTTTAGAATTATAGTTAAATACTGCGATTCATTATATTTTCATATGAATGTAATGGAAGATTAATACGTTTTGGAACATTAATTTTAATTCTAACTACAATTCCATGATAACGAGATATTGTACGAGGAATTTACACATCAAGGATGTCGTGCATTTATGCATCCAATTTCAGTTCCTAATTGGACCCGAGTATATGAGAACTGTAAAACACAGGTTTTTCTTGGCTATTTTCTTTCACAATTAAAGGTTTTTCTTTCGGCAGTTGCTGTCAGGTTAGTTCCATACCAATTCTTACGCTTTTAGTTAATTTCCTTATTAGGGACACTTGTATTCAATTAATGCTATAGAGTTTGTGCAGAACTCCTCGCGTTAGTGCGTAAATCTCTCTCTCTCTCTCTCTCTCTCTCTCTCTCTCCTTCTTTCCCAATGTCTCTCCCTGTTTATAGGCCGCCTTTTCTCTCTTCCACTCTCACTATCTCCCTCTCCATCGCCCTTATCACCTTCTGTAACGTACATGTCTAATAGTGGTTTGAAAACCGGTTATAAAACTCTTTCTGGAACTCCATAACAATTAAAACACACATAAACATCTGAAGAATACACAAACTTGTGCTTCTTCCAATTCGATCGCTACCCTTAAAATTGTTTTGCTAGCATAAATAATAGTAAGAAATAATTGGTATAACTTCTTAAGTATTTTTCTATCGCAATATTGTAAATAAAGCTTTGTTCATTAAAGATTTTTAAAAAGTGTATATTGCAGCACCGTTATAAAAATTTTCAGCATTACTCAAGTATTGCTGTATTACTTTATATTTTACTTCATGGAAAGTGTACAGCTCATTAAAATCTTCAAGTTGCCATTTCAAATATTTCTACACTGAAGGTTTATTTTTTCCCCAAATGTAAACGCAACATACTTGGAAAGTTTGGAATTTGTTCTTCTTTTCTTTCGCAAGAGCTCGTTATTATGAATTTTCAATTTAGTCCTCCGTTTTAGTATAATCATTTGAAGGTTGTTTCCACATGTTGCATGTAACTAAGTACTTATTACTTAATTTGAAATAATTTGTAAAATAGTGTCGTGAGTAACATAACGTAACTATCAATTTTAATTCATACGCAATATATAACGTTATGCTTATAAGCATGTTTAATGTATAGAGGGAGTTGTATATCTGTACAACACCACAGTTGTTTTGAAAATCAAAATGTAAAGGTTAGAACATATACACTAATTTGACAAAAATAAGAAAGCTATTACAAAATTCCGAGTGTATAGATTCTCTCTCCACATTTCATGTATAGAATATCTTTATCGGAGCAGCCGGACGGAAAACGGAAGATACTTAGTTCAAAATCCGGGTATGGCATTGCATTTTTCAGTCTGATTCTACCTTTCATAATCTTTATCGTTCATAAACAAGTGAATGGCGAATTGCAATATCTCTCTCTCTCTCTCTCTCTCTCTCTCTGTGTAGCGCATTTGGCGTAACCTAGATTCCGAAGTAGGATGCAAATATTGTGTTAGAATGTTATGGTTTAGCTGTTGTGCCAAACGCTTTCAATTTTCTGTGATCCAAGAGAAGCTTGAACTTTTTGAATATTTATCACTGCCAGAGGAATTGCATTTTTTTAAGTAAATCTAAAGTTTTTACTTAAGACTTAAGACTTTTTAGTATATTGATCTACTAATCCATTTATCGACACCACAAATGCTTTAACTGTCTCTTTATGCTGCCTCTAACATAGCTTTGCTCGTGCAGAAAACCACCGCGGAACAAATGCCGCTTTTATCCTTTTTTTAATTTACTTTTCTTCACTTGTAACCCTTGCCAGTCCCGTAACGTAGAAATTAACGCTATAAAACTGCACTGGGACTGGGGTTGCACGTTTTTATGCGTCCTCGTTAAAACAGGTACAAGTAAACAAATAAGGAAAAGAGAATTTTATAAGTCTAACTTAGAGAAGGCTGCCAGAACCGTGACTATAAGCAGTATTGTTTACAACTATGTATTATGAGAGTCCTGTAAAAATAATGTTGAAACCAAAATTCTGCATATTGATTTTATTATAAAAATCGGATATGCTGCAGTCACACGACTTTTTCTAAGCATAATCATTTATGTTTATAGTATTTTCAAAATTATTCGCAACAGATGGCTTTTTGCTGTTCCCTGTTAATCATCATTTACTTTTAGAATTGGGTCAAAGTAGCCTGTTACTTCTCCAGAAGTGTTACATTTGCAGAATCCATAAGAGGTTTTTGAAATAGCTTCAATACACATTTTATTTGCGGTTATGTAGGCTGCAAATAGTAGGCTAAAATAATAGTCAAATGCTTTAACAGTAGCTCGCTATATGCTGAACTTGATATTGCACAGGAAAATAAAGAAAGTATCGTAATATTTCAAGCTTTCCATAAGATAAACATTTGAAAAACGGTTAATGCTACCAAGACGATTTTTGACACAAATTGTATACGAATTAAATCTCTTATGTCTTTCCCTATTATACAGAATTCGCTGAGAACGAATATTTACAGTAAATTCAAAATATAAGTGGTATTCCTCATATGAATATTCCAAACATGGAGCTTTTTTATTGTGTTCCATTCAGGAAATCGATGTTTCACAAGAATGTTTTAAGATCCCTTTAACCTTTCGAGTACATGTATAAGATTAGTTTTTTCGAATTTTCTTTTATTGTGACGCAGCGGCTATGGTCCAAGGTTATGGGGAGTTTGGCACCAGACAGTCGGAGATAAATAAAAATAAATCGCGCTCTCGCTCG
The DNA here is from genome assembly GCA_030765065.1 of Deroplatys truncata. Classification (NCBI taxonomy): domain Eukaryota; kingdom Metazoa; phylum Arthropoda; class Insecta; order Mantodea; family Mantidae; genus Deroplatys; species Deroplatys truncata. The sequence continues at coordinate 102,878,468 of CM060980.1, forward strand.
GCGGAAACACCAGAAATACTATCGGCAAATAACCAGAACCTTCTGGAAATTTCTTTTACGCCGCCTCCAGAGCATGTGTCCAGATAGTTCTAGGTGGAGGATTCCATTGACTATATAAGTGAGCGTTCTCGCAAGAATCGTTTGTTGAGTCGATCAGTGAGTGAGTAAGCGAGTTGGTGAGCGCGTTTATGCTGCAACATCAAGTGCGGTTCTCTGAGCGAGTTGGTGACGACTGCTGTGACGTGCAGTGAGTGTACTACGGACTTAGAAATCTTGAAGTGAGGGGAAATTGAACTAGCTCACATTAGTGAAGTGACGGTGTGCACTAAGTGCCGTGATAGAGAAACGTTTAACCAGATCAAAACAGTGACAGTGCGCACTGAGAGAAATAATAGTTGAAAAACTGTATAAAGTCACAGTTTGTTGTAATTAAGTTAATATCAATAATTAATATCTAAGCAGAAAGGATTCCGTCTAGTTGCATCAGAAACTACTCAACCAATATGTATATGTACAATCTGATAAATTCATGATCTGTTATCTTAGAAACTACTTACAATATAACACTATTTACAATATGTAGATGCATGCTTTCCTAATTATATTTATCTATTTTTATCCCATAACTTTCTTTGTTAAAGAAGATAGGATTAGTTTCTTAATTATACCATCTTTAAGTTAAAACTTATCAGAAATGTTTTCTTTAAAACACCTAACTATATTATTAACACCAGAGTAAATACGCAATACACTTAGAGGTGTCTATATCATTCTGAAATTTAATTTAGCAATCTTAAACAGTTTGTTTTAGGAAATGAGTCATTTAGACTAAAAATTGACATTCACAGATAAAGCTGTTCATAGCAAAAATGATGAAACGAAACTTGCATAAATATGCACAGAAAGATACCACATGCCTTTAGCACATAGATGCTGAAATACTTAAAATACTATCAACTTATAAAGGAAGGCCTCCCCTAAAAGATGGACTAAAGCTTACCTCTCTACTTTAAAGTGAGTAGGAGTGATAAATTATTTTCTGTGACGTGGTACGGAAATCACAGTATAAAATGACGGTTGCGGCACCGTTTTTAAAAATATATTTAAAGTACAAGAATTGTGCCTACAATGATAGAATAAATAACAAATTAAAGAGGTGATTACAAGTAATAACAAGTTTTAAAAATGTTAAGCGGAGGGCTTGGTGGTAGGGATTCCTCACATTTGTCACGTTAGCCCTTAATTCGAAGTGAAAGTGATGACCCTTTATGTAACTAAATAACTACGGGCCAAACATAAGATACACATAGTTTTAAATCCACTGTGCCTATCTAAAAGTTGTTTTAATTTGGATAATACATTCACATTTACAGCAACATTTACAGAAGTTGGAAGATTTCCGGAAGAGGTTAGAGAGATCAAAAATGTAACGGCGTATATTTGAATTTCAATTCCGTAAATGTCCAGGGACTTTTGGTCCGTTGTTGCGAATATCATGGTACTTTACAAAATTGCAACCCTTGATGTATAAACGAGGATTCGCATGAATAGTACCAATATCGCTTTGCAATAGTTTCATAAAGAAGAGGGTAAACGAAATTTCTAGATTTAAAAAGTCACTTGTACTATTCATGATGAGGCACCTAATTATAATAATAATAATAATAATAATAGTAATAATAAACGAATGCTAAAATTTTATGAACTTAAACGAATGAACTCGAGCAGACTCACAAAACAAATAATGGAATTCTACGAAAATAGAAGTAAAGCACAAGTAGATACTATGAAGTGGATTGGTGAAGTAAAAAATGACTTAAAATTGGCAGGAATCACGCAAGAAGATACCGTAAACAGAGCTATATTTGGAACCAAAGTGCATAAGTGGCAAATTTACCAAGAGACAAACCGAAGAAAAACTGTAACAAAATGTACGAGAGAAAAAAGGCCCACAGTTAAAGAATGAGAGAACTATGGTTTTAAAGGTAAACAAAAAAACGTCTCCACATACACGGGCTATTAGTAATTAATATAAATAATATTAATAATAATAATAATAATAATAATAGTAATAAAGGTAGTAGTATAGGACAAACTAACGGAGGGATTACCTAGCACCTCGACCCCCAATGGATATTTTGTGCGCATAGCTGCGGGAGGAACACCGAGGGAATAGCATGTGACGTATGGGTTGAAGAACTAGGCCGGCGCAAGTCGACAGAGATACGCAGAGTTCCCTAACTGTTCCAGGCTTGACCACCCGACCACGGAAGGGTCGCTCGGAGACGTCCCTCTAGTGGCACCGGGGAAACACGACGCAGCAGTGGAGGCTCCATAGGCTTCCCTCTGGCAGGGCCGAGAAGAAGTTTCAAATCGCAAGCCTCTGCATCATTTGTCCGACATCGACCGAACCACAGCCCCGAAGTCAACCTGAGATATGAAAGGGAAATGAAGCAGAGAGGAATCAACCGCCACCACACTAGCTTTAGGTACCCTACCAAACTAAGGCAGTCAACGTTCATTTAATATTTTGCAAATGAATCTTTGAGCCATTTAAAGGAATGCCGGTTGCTCGCTCAGTTGTCAACATTTTGTATCATGCAGATATCCGTTTAATTTCTGAATTGCTGCTTTAGTCTGCATTTCTGCATTGTGTGTGTATGTGTGTCACCATGGAGCAGCACACAAATGAGCAACGTGTTGATTATCAAAACTGAGAAAGTGTTGCAGCACCTGTTAGACCACTTTTTACGATTCCAATTCGTAATGAACCACCAAATGAATCAATAGTTCTCAGACTTATGAGGAAAGTTCAACAAAACAGGTTCAACAGCGAACATTAAAAATTCTGGAAGCTCTGTTCATAACATTGCGGTGGTGGTAACAGTGTGAATGTTTGGCTAATGAATCGCCGCTCCGAAGAACTGAGCATAGGCTATTCCGCAGTACGGCGAAATCCCCAGTATGATCTGCATTAGCATCCTTACAAGAGTCAGTTAAAGAGGCAGCTGAACATGATCGAACATGAGAAGAGACGGAATTTTGCTGTCTAGTTTCTAGAAAACAAAGGAGGAAGACAGCTTCGCGAGGAGAATCTTCAATGACAAGGCATATTTTCACTTAAATGGACTTACGAAAAAGCAATTGATCTGCCGATCAGTCCTTGTTTGATGCTCCACAGCGAGTAATAGTTCGGTGTAGATCCTTACTTTCTCAAGATGAGGCAGAATAAGCTGTACGAGTTAGTGGGGACCGGACCGGTACCGTACGTTGATAAGAGATATTTGCGGCCAATGGATATTCAAGAGTTTTGTTTGCAGCAGAATGGTGCCACATGTCACACTTCTGGCGAAACCAATGCGTAGTTCCATAAGAGGTTCTAGCCTGGTTCATTTCGTGCAATGGTGATTAGCGATGGCCACCAAGTTTATGGTATATAATCCTTTTGATTTTTTACTTTGGGGCTACATTAATTGTTTATAAAAACCAAAACAACCGCGAGTTACTCGAGACAATCCAACGAGTTGTCAGAGAAATCCAAATGCGAGTTTGTGTGGGTCATCGTTAATTTTACGGACAGGGCTTTGCATGGTGGGGGGTGGTCATACTCTCGCAGTATTCTGTTCGTGTTATCTTATTTGCTATTTGGCGCCTGTTATTGTTTTACTATTTCGAATTTTGGGTTCTTTGTCCTCCGGCTAGCTATTATTACTCAGTCGAGCAAATATTTCTTGAACAGGGCATGTAAAAGGAAAGGAGTTGTTACTAAAAGATAACAATGATAAATGAATTTGTTTTTACACTTTTATTGCCGTCAAACTTAATTAATTTCACATATTTAATCTTGATACACGCCTGACTGAAACTGTTATATTTTCGAATGTAACTACAATCACTTATTTCCCGCGCACTATTAATTCGCGTATTTCACATTTTGTAACTAACTTTACGACGCAAGAGATTCTGTAGAATTGCGTAATGTGTACCTCATGAATGCTTCCTTAGAACTGCCTGACGTGTAACTCGCGAGAGAGATTTCTTAGAACTGCGCGACCTTTACCTTGTCAATGATTCTGTAGAACTGCGCGTTACTTGCCTATGGCTCAAGAATTTATACTCCCTCACCCCAATATGCCTAAACATTATAATCGAGCCGCTATTGGTTACTAAATTGCGCCAACATTAGCAGCTGTTTTATAAGCCAATAAAAATTACAAAAACATATGCTCTAGGGAAGATATTCCCTCCATTTCTAAAGAAAGGCACGCTCCTCTTACATCATTTGTTTGTCATATGTAATTGATAAACAACTCACCCCATCGCTTCATTGTTACCCGTTCCTATTGTCAGTTTCAGTTAGGCCGTGTAAATTTATTTCCTAACAATGCTTATAGCTAACAAACATCAAAAATCATTGTCATACAATAATGTTAATTTACACTACAATCACTCTGGCATTCACAGTGTTGTGATATAAAATACTGCCTCAATACGCCCGGTATAATTTCAGATAACTGAAATCGGAAAATGTGATGGATATGTTTATACCCTTGTTGATGTGCTTTGAAGAAAAAAGTTCATAATTTCATATGTTACAACCGGCGTGCTTTTTAATCATACTTTATACTCAATTGGGAAGCAAATTTATTTACTCCGTTTAAAACCCAAGCAGGCGACAAACCCTTAGAACGTGCTGATGTGGATCATACATAACGTAAGCTTAGACTCTAGATTCTTTGATAAAATAAATGAGTCAAATGATATTAAAAGCCTTCACTTGCATCATGGTGGTAAAAGATGGACGATCGTTTCGAGTGAAGGTTTTAATATCATTCGACCCATTTATTTTATCAATTGACTCTTCAGTGTTAATATTGTCCTATTTCAACTTTGATATCTAAATTCTTTCTTACAGCATCGATCTATATTAAAATGTATTACAACGGCGGCTTCGTACATTTACCCGAGAAGGCAGCTGTAGATTCTGGAATAAAAAAAGAACTATTACGTATATAATTAATTTTTATTCATGCTTCCCTAATAGCCATGTTCACTGGTAAGCTAGGTGAGCCGCTGAGGTAATGCCCTCCAGCACTCTCTTGTTTCATAATCCAGGAGAGCATACAAACGTCTGTCGGCAGCCATAGTAGAGTTATTCTTCGTCCTGCCTTTGTACTTTTAAAATGTTGTAGCTTTCTTTACTTGGGCCTCATAGGAACTACATCGCCCCTACATCTAAATTACCTTACAAGCTACATCATACTCCACGTTACTAATGTGTTATATCCAATGTACTAGGTTGTTAAATTGTCAGAAAAGTCTTACAGGGTTGTTAAAATTTAGATCCTGGTAAAATTATTGGCAAAATAGACGTAAACTGTACATAAAGAAGTGAATTTATTGTTTTATATGTCTTCATCTGGATTTTAATATTGTTACACGCTTTCCTTGTAATATTTACAAATTCGAGAAATAGCAAATATAAGTTCAGATTTTTTAGCCAACTCATAGAAAAACTGATTCTTCCAACACTCAACGCTCAAGATATAAGTGCTGAATTCTAACCCTAGTGTTATAATAATACATCAATGTTACCAACTTTTATTTTCATACAGTCTGGTGGTCATTAAATTTACTCAACAGTATATGAACTACCCATTTTAAAATAAATGCATATTTTAAGCTCCTCAAGCGGTAGTGGATTCAGGGCTTAATATAGGTATGGTTAGTAACACACAATTAATTTATTTATTTAGTTTCAACATTGGGGTACATTCACCGAATTAAAGTTACTCTGTGTCTTATAATGTTAAGTCCAATGTTCCATGATTATTTTCAAATGGCACCCATAATAGGAAAAGTTGGCCCACAGGCCAATAACTGGCTATTTCATTTCCCCTTCCGTTTCCAAAACACGGATGTTTTGGGACTTTGAATCATCCCGTACAGGTGATCTGTATTTGGAAATTTATTCGTTTTATTTTCTCATAAAACAGCCCTAATGATTTTGATTAAAATATCATAGATTTAAACTACTGTTTTAAAGAATAAACGTTTTATAGATGGAAACTACAACACAAGAGAAAAACACAGCACAGTGAAGATCAGATCGCGTTAAAATATAGCATAATAATTTCTGTGGCAATAATTTTCAAGGTCCTAGTTGTCGTTAGGCTAACTTTCTGAATATTTTAAGTGCCAAGTTACCACAGTTTTGTTTCGCGTAAAGACAATAATATCAAAGCCAGCTGATTTATAATCACTTATCTGTCTTCCTAACAAACTAAATATGTATGTATAAAAACCATTTTGCTCAACATTTATCATACACAGAGCTTTCATAAACAAGGAATAATGCGCTTAAAATAAAATGAAGTCTTTTTAAAACAAAATGCTCAGTCACGTCAAATTTAATACCTTGAAAGGAAAATTTTACAAAAAAAAAAAGAAACAAAACTTTCAGCCATTATTGTACAGGGTGTGGCGTCAGCGAGACAAGTTTTAAATGGCAAATATTATTTTTTCATTTTTCCTGTTAGTTGCATGAACAAAATCATTTATCTCATACAGAAGGTTTAAATGATATAGGAACAGTTTAATCGACGGCCTGTTTAACAGTTTTCTCCCCAATTTGCACAACTACTGTAACAAATAAAATTCTTACATTTAATAAGGGGTTCAAAATGCTCCAGGTTTACAATTAAGCTGTTTCCATAGTAACCAAATCTTTTGTATGAGACAAATGAGATTGCTTATGCAATTAAGTGAGATAACTACTTTCAGAAAAAAAGAAAAAAATAATATGTTGTCATCTAAATGTTTGTTCATAACGTCACAAACCTATACAATAAGGGCTGAGAAAACCTCTTTTTTGTAAAATTTTCCTTTCATAATATTAAATTTGATGTGTGCGAGAGTATTTTTTAAAAAATGTCTTAATTTTAGTTTTATTTTCATTATTTCTTACTTGTGAAAGGAAGTATACAAATAAGCTCGTTTATGGATATTTTATAAAAAATTAATTAACGTGGATAGAGAATATTCAATAATTTCAACCCATCAGTTTTCATGCAGCCCAGAGTTTAGTGAAAGTAGCTCGTGGATGTTATAGGATGGTAATTTTCAAGTGCCTCAACCTATGGGCAGAATTTCGGCACTTTTTGTGAAAAGTAATTTGGTTTTCGGAACATAAGAGCTACGGCTATGTGTTGTCAACTAAATCAAATTTTTAGACGGTTAGATGCAGCATTGTGCATAAAAAACTCTATTTATAAACACACACATACACGTACCCTCAGTATTACCATCAATGCCAAAGAAATGTACCTTAAAAACACGTATAAGACTTAATGTAATTCTTATCTTCTGCTCATCTACTCAAAACCATTACTAAGTCCAGAACTTCAATAAAACAGCAAATAAACGACAATCGATTATAGTTATCGCAACGTATCATCGAAAAACAGACCAAGTATCTATTGAAACAACGAAAGCTGTGTTGCCTAACACACATGGCAGCACGGAAGTTTTAATTATTAGATTGTTTTTTTCTTTCTTTCCCGCACATTTGCGTTGCTTATTATACTCTCAAGGTTTCCAAATTACGTGACGGAAGCCATTAAAATAAGTTTCTTTTTATGTTGCTCTAAAAAGTAAACTTAAGTTAATCTAGATCTGTTTCGCTTGATGAAGAGTAATACAATGTTAAAGTAGTCCTCTTCCTGTGGAATTCTCATGTAAACGTTATTAAGAGTACTGTCTCTGCAATTGCCTTTTACCTAAACACGAAATGCGTAACCATAATTATTAACGTTACATGCCCTTGAGAGAGTTTCTTGTTACGTGATAAGATCGGCTTAGTAAAGCGTAGATAAGTGTAAGAGTTTGAAGTGTCGGTAGAACTTGGTTTACGACTTTTACTTTCACTATCGCTAGCATTGGTTTCCACCCACAAATTCGATAACAAAATTTCACCGAAAATATAAGTTTTGAAGACTCCTAAACCTAAAAAGGAAAGTATTTTCAAAAGAAGTTTAGCGCACGTCTATGAAAAACGTATCTCCAAAACGATTTGAACCGCGGACCTCCTATTCATGAATCCAAACCTTAATGACCTTGAACACCCGTGCCAGTGTTGAGTATTCTCACGAAATTCCCCCATCCTATCAAAAACTGTTTTAACAATTTTGATTAAAGTGAAATATTTCTTAGATATTGGTATGACAATTAAAACGAATATATTCAACCTCCTGTGATGTGAAACGCGGTACATTCTCATTAAATGCTGTGTAATTTAGAATCCATAAGATAAGCTATAGCGCAGTGTTTCGGTTCCCTTATATAAAACGCGTTTGGATTTGAGCCTACTCATTAGAGTGCCAATTTCCTTGGTCCATATAACAACCGGCATCCTCTTAACCTCTTATGGAATACGGACCTACGATAACGATCTACGGGTGATAAAACCAACGTTCCGTCAGGGGGACGCATGATGCTAACCACATAATCTCCTGGTACCGGTTGGATGATCTTCCATTTCTGGCCTGTGCATATGGGCGTGAGGCCGGTAGCCATATTGGTAGGACTTGACCATTCAGAGCTTTCATAAAATAGGTTATAGTTATTATTTATTATTATAATTATTATTGAAACGATAAGAGATCCACAAAAGTGTGTTACAGGAATAATATAGAGTTCACTAAAGTACACAATTTGTACCAAATAATTTTTCAGCTGTTTTCAAGATATTCATTGTTAAAGTTTTCCCTCGAGCTGTATATGGCACATACAATTTTAAAAAGGAAGATCATGTGTAGATAAATGTGTTCTTTCTGAAGCAAATCAGGGGGACAAAATAGAGGTTAACTTTTTTTTTAATTGTCCCCCTAAGGGGGCAAAGGACGGGCCCAACACCCGCCCGTCCCGGTGGCGATCGTCCGGCATGCGTTGCCGTGCAAACTACATCGCCTCCTTCGTGCAGTTAGTGTCTAACATGCAGGAATTTTTGTAAGAAGTTAGTGCGTAGGTTAGTCGGGTCCCGCATAAGCACCCCGGTTAATTACGTGATGGTTGCTGGCATGCTTTGCATGCGAGCGCGTCAAAGGATGAATTCCCAGGTTGCAGCATTGAACAAGTCCTGAGTACAGCCTGAGGGATTTATGGTGTAAGTGAGGGAAGATTTGGTGGTTTTCTAGTGATGTGTGGTGATTTGGTTAATAGTACTTTGTACGTGCATTTTTAGTAATTACGTGAAGTTAGCATGCAGTTGCGTACTGGGATGGTGGAGCGATACTTAGAGACCCGTCTTGCCTTTGTAGACTTTGAGAAGTCCGTCGATCGAGTAGATCAAAATAAACTATGGCATATATTCAAAACAAAAGGATACCCAGAGCATTTAGTTATATACAAAGTTTAAATATATAAAATAAAATTGTTATTGAAATGGGAATCTAACCGATGGTATTAAAATAGACCAGAGGATAAACAAGGATATAGTCTATCGCCTATTTTATTTATTATATATGTACACAATATTCTTCAAGAATGGTAAGTAAGTGTATATTCGTATTAATATCGGATAAAGCACATTAAATACATTAATGTTTGCGAGGATGTGGTTTTAATTTTTAACAATATGAGTAGACTACAAGAAGGAATGCATGACTGAAATAATGTTAGTAAATTGTACAATATCAAAATTCAAGTCAGAAAACTAAAGTAATGGCATTCCATTGGAAAGTTACACTAAGAACAAACATTTTAATTGAAAACAATATAATTGAATGCGTGTCGCATTTTAAATATTTTAGATGTGTTACAAAATAGATCAAAATATAAATCAGAAAAATAACTAAATTCAATCACTATTTTCCGCAATTAAAAGAACACTGCGCGCAGAGATATACAATTAAAACTGTATCCCGCCATGTCGCTTCTTGTCTTACTATATAGCAATGAGACTTGGATGCTAAGAAATAAGACTTTAGTAAGTTACAAGCAGCCGAAATGCGTTTCCTAAGATCTGTTAAAAGTTGTACAAGAGAAGTTAGATTTAGAAACGAAGACGCTAGAAATGCATTAAATATTTAATTCATTATAGAAAACTAATGAAACTGACTTCGACATTTAGAAACAGTGACTCTGAAAAATCTTCCCAAACAAATAATGGAATATAAACCTAGAGGACGAAGGCCAATGGGGAGACCTAGGAAACTTTGAACTGATGTGAGACCGAAAGAAGAAGAAAGTGATGATGATAAAGCAAATTTGAAAATATGCAGTGGGTTTATTTGTATCTAAAACTGAACGTGATATAAACAGTTGTGTTTGTCTCCGCATCTTAGAGAATCAAGCTTATATTGCATAAAATATAATCGTTTAAGCAATAATTTATTGTGATTAACGTAGTTTAGTTATGAGACATTTTGTGGTTTTAAGAAGCTATTTTGGGACCATTCCTCAATTCTTTGAGTTACATAGTATATTTCTTCTTAATTAAAGTATCTTAGAATCAGTAATTATAGAGTTAACAGAATTTCCTCTGCTAAAGATCAGATAAACTTTATTTTCTTATAAACGTATGCATTCATACGAGTTACATAATTATTTATGTTAAGTGATTATCTACTGCAAATGTTTTCTTACCTTCTTAATATCGCTTCATATTGTGAATGTAATTGTATTTTCCACTTATGTAATTATAGTTAGAATATTGTTTTGTTTAAACAGGTTATATTTTCAATTTAAGTGCTATTTTATCTGATAAGTTTGGAAAAAATTATGATCATCACACCTTCCTATTGTCAATAATTGTTTACACCATCACAAACTTGCCCCAGAATATGTTTACTCAATTCATATCATGAAAATGTTATATCGTATTTTGAAAGATTTGTATCCGGGCGTCTGTCACGAACTTTTTCGAACCTTCAATTTCACCCTTTTCTGTTTGAAAATAGAAAACTTATATTGTCAGACATTTGAACTAAAAGGCTTATATTCAATGAATCGCATTGATACAGCTTTATTTATAAATTTATGTGCGCAAAATTCCAACAATGTATAAAGTAAGTATTCAAATATTAGCAATCTAATTTATTTGTGAAGTCTTAAGTGTGTGGAATTTATTGTGCATTTGGATTAATAGAATTGTAGCTTTTCAGTAATATAGGACCTTTTTGTCTCACAAGGCTACAATTTATAAGTTTATTAAATCAGTTCTATTATTGTAATTGAGAGTATAAACATTAGATGAGCTGTTATAATTTAGTTTAATAATTAAAATGTATACTAGAGAAAATTAAAATTATAGTGAGGTTTAAGAAATTCCAAATAAAACAATCCATGATCGTCATGCTTTTGCGTGCTTCCTATAAGATGGTGGCAGCGTATTTTACACGCATCTAAATTTAGGAATGTTTAACAGCATACAAATAAGTTAACCGAGCGAGAATGGCTCAGGTGGTAACGTCTATAGCCCGCATTCGGGAGGTCGCGGGTTCACTGTTTCCAGGTACATACATATTGGATTGGATATACAATATCACGTCCCAAGTTTCACCTATAGGAAAAAAATGAAAATATAAGTTTGTACAGGAAAGCGACTACGCAACTAAGGTCATATGTTCACTATCACAATAACTACGAGTACATCATAATCAGACTCAGATGAACCAACAACATAACCCACACGTCAAAGCGATTTAAACAATAAGTAAAAATCTAGCTAAAGGATTCTACATAAATATATTAAGTATTATAAAAGATAACAATAGAATTCTCCTCAACAGCATGGATGTAAAAGTTTACGTATATTAGTATATGTACCCCAAGCTATACTACACATTCATTGTTGTCATCCTCCGTGGTGTGGTGGCAACCATGCTTCTAGTTCCCGAGGTCGCGGGTTCAAACTCGGTGGAGGACGATGGATTTTTTTCGGGCGTAAAAATCCTTAGCAAGGGAAGTAAAGCCGGTGGTCCCGTATCGTAGATTTACGACACGTAAAAGAACCTCAAACCTGATAAAGAGGCCTCTGAGCAAAATTTACGGTCTTTCACGCCCAATATAGAACGAGAGGCTAAAGACCACAGCAATTAAAGAGCGTCCATAAATAAAACTCAATTCTTTTTATTTTTGCACTCATCGATTCAGCAACACTCGTTGCATAAGTGTAGCTTGGGCATTATTCCTAAGTCTTAGAATGTATAATTACGTTAGTGATGTAGCTATGTTGCTGACGTTTTAGTATGTGCACTGGTAATTCCACCAAGAGTTACAAGCAACCGCCATAAGCATATGTTTATTACAAATTAAGAAAATAAATATTTGCATTTAAAGTCACAGTTTCCTGTCTTCTTACTAACAAAAAATTACACACCTTGAACGAGTCAATTAGTTGCAGAAGGCCATTGCTATCAGACACACCCCACAAGATCATATCTCTGGAGGAGTGACTATTTCCAACAGAGCGCATTCAGAAATTAAGTATATGCCAGCACGGTAAGAATCAGAAGTCATTCTGAAGATATTTAAAAAGGAATTAAAAGCAAAAGTTTGGATATTTGCTTGTCCCAAACATCTTTTGTACAGTGGGAGCCCCATTTCACTAAAATGTTAAGGGCATTAATGCATTAAGAAAGGCTCTGAATTAGAAATGCTAGATTACATAAGTTCAATGAACGTTTAACGGGGTGAATAATCTGAAGCTACAGAGTTATTCAAAAAGAAGGAACAGACTTTAAATATTTATTTCTAATGAACGACAACACATGCGATATATCACTGAATTGAGAAAATTTCAAAGTTTCATTTTATATGTTCAAAATGAGCACCATTTGTTATGCGAAGACGACCAGTACTTTTCCGTTTGCATACGCAACCATCTTCTATGAATTTATTGTATCAATTGTAAACTTTTTATGACGAGGCGGCTCGTTATTGAACTTAAAACGAAATGCACGCTGAAATGAAACAATGGATTCACTCTTTGCATAATGCAGCACACAAAACGACTTTTCCTGTTGTGTCGCCATTTTCTCGTAAAAAAACACAGCGCCGTTGTAGGCACTGAATAGAACTAAAAGGTGGGGGCTTAAAACTTTGAACTTTCCTATATTCAATGATGTGTCGTATCTATTGTCGTTCATTATAAATAAATATTAAAGTCTGTTCCTTCTTTATGAATAACTCTGTACTACCGCAGATAATTCTAAAGTTCTTACAAGAGCATATTAGTGTGACCCATTAACTACAAAGTTTTCAGAAATTTTAATCCAGTATATTCTAAACTAAAATTGGCAATTTTTCAAGCTGAACAATACCATTTTCTGTAAGATTGTGTTTTAGGCTCCATTTTTTAACTTCACATTACATCTTTAGCTGTGACGTGAATTCTAATTCCCATAAAGGAAAATTGTAAGAAACGAAGCAGTCCACCAAGTGATAATATTGAGATGGAGTAAATTTGTCGAGTTCCTTTTCATTTGGTGTTTTCTTTTTTACTTCCTCAATTACGTATAGTAAGTAGGGGAAGTATTGTATTCCACCCAAAAATTCGATACCGAGATTTCACCGGAAAGATATATGTTTTGAGACTCCCTGAATCCAAAAAAGCATTTTTGGAAACATGCCCGTGTGTGTGTCTGTCTATGAGTGTGTCTGTGAACAGCATAACTCAGAAACGAACAGTCGGATAAACACCAAACTTGGTATTTAGGTTTAGTATCTTCCAGAGATCCGACACAAAGGTTTTCAAGAAAATCCCCCACCACAGATTACTCTTTACATGGAGCATTTTTCGAAAATTTTAATTTTCTCAAAAATGGCTCTAACGATTATGATTAAAATATCATATGTTTTAGATATTTTTATGACAAATAAAATGTATATCTTGAATTTTCTGGGAATGCCTCCAAAAGTATTTTTCATTGTGAACTACTTTTGCATAACTGGTAAACCATAAGAGATAGACAAACGTTTACTACACAAAAATGTAAATAGCGTTAAAATACACAATTGATGCCATATACATTTTTTTTGTTGAGTGAACCATTTTCAAGATATTGCTTGTTATTCCCTTAAATTTTTCAGTACTTATTTTCTCAAATGGGAATTCGTTATTCAATTTTTTGTCTTGGATATGCAAAGAGTATTAATCTGTGGCAAAGAGAATGGTGCTGCACCTAGCAACCAGCTATTAAGAGATATGTCTATGCTTAAAGGCTACTGTATTTCTATATTGCCCTTTTAAATATATATTCCCCTTACATCTATAAGAAAATTAGCAATAAGATAGACTCTGCAAATGTTTATCTCGATTAACATGAAGTAGATGGAGAATAAGCGTTTGTAAAAATAGTTTGTACAAGAGTAGAGAAAGTCATTTTAGTGTAACACATCAGATTTTTCTTCATTAAATTGAAGGTTTGTGAAATGTAGCATGGCTTAATTAACGCTCGTATTAAGTTACTTAAGTAACAGCAAACAAACCTTACAGGAAATTTTCTTCCAAACACAGAACAAGTCGACCCATAGCTAGACGTAGTATTGGAGCGCAATTGCGTATATGAAACTCAAAACAAAATGTTTTGTCATAATGTTCATGATACTGTTTAAGAAAAAATAAAATTGTAAAACTGGAAACAAAAAGTATTAGAAATAATTTTGTATCTGGAGATTCTCATTCGCTTTACGAATGATTTTAGTTTTCCTTACCGAACGAGATGGCTCCGCGGTAAGGTGTGAGGCTCGCATTTGGAAGTTCCGCCCACCTTGGGTTTTTCCTGGTTTTCCTGATCGATAGGAAAATGCTAGTGCGTTAGAATACTCCCTGGGCAATAAGAATGCTTGATCGATGCGACGAGTTGTTCATCGCCCTTTCTAGGCAGCTCCAGCAGTGGGACGGGTCTTCGAGCTTGGAACTGTTAGGGACTTACGCGTGTCTCTGTGACCTGCGGCCGCAATACATCTCTGTAGGTTACGTGCGCGAGGTGTTCCCCTCCGTTGTATAACCTATACGTAAAGTTTCCCTTTATTACAAAAATAAAGAACAAAGAAAAAGCATGATTCTGTGCTTTCCTACTTTTGTTTTATCTACAGTATCTTTAACTGCTAGATCTTATCGCCAGCTGTTTATAAATACTCTGGTAAGCACGACTTTGTATGCACTAGACAAATGACCTTAGTTGTGTAGTCATTTTCTTAGGCATACATCTTACTTGCCTTTCTTTTAATTTGTACGTGTAATATTGGATGATAGTGTTGAAATATCTAATCGCGACTGTAGAAAGCCATGAGAAGAAACCTCTCTAGTGCGAGTCACAGACGCTGCCATCAGCGCATGACAATATGTTCTACATATGAATTACCTTGGTATAGCGACAGATAATCTTTAATTATTTTTAAGGCATAGTGATTTTTATTTTCATGCTGAATAAATTCTTTCACATTAGCTAAGGCATGGAAGGAAACCAGGTATTACATTTGAATCTTGGATCACATTCGATTTTTCGACTTTCCATATAAACGTTCATCTGGCTACAAATATTTATTCAAATTATAGGTTAAGAGCTGAACACGCCTGTGGACATACGGCTACGTAGTTCCTGTCTTGTTATACAACACATATCAAGGAACATCTTTCGAGTATAGAATAACTGATTTTATACATTCAGTAAATCCATTTTTCTGAGTCAGGTCAGTTTTCTTAAAAATAACACATATAAAAACATGGCTTAACTTGAAATTCTGCAAAGTAACTTGCTAAACAAAAGTTCAGTGTTTATTATAAAGGAAATACGGACCGAAATCTTTAAAGTAATTGCATTCTTTATGCTTAATGTTTGAATAGATTTAGCTTCCTTTTAGCAAAAATGTAATATTTATTTTGTGCAATGAGTTAGATACAAGTTTTAAAGATGTATTTTTAAGGAGGGACGTGTGTTTAACTCTTTTCAGTTAGTATAACAAAAATATTACAATGGCAGGAAATAAATCTCTCTCATAGAATGTTTAAATCTATAATTCATTTCTTGTCCTTATCAAAAATTGTAGATTTCATTGTTTTGAAATCTTCAAACCCCTGCGCTAAAAAGCAGATTTTTTTACATACATGCTACCTCTCTCTTAAGAAATATAATATACTAGAAATGTTATTTTCCCTTCCACTTATCCCTCTACTTACGTAAACAGAGGAAGCTTTGTATTCCAGCCAAAACTTTGACTCGAAATTGCACCGGAAATATACTATTTTTTGTTTTGAATTAAAAGGGCACCTTTAGAAAACATTCCTTTTCTCTCGCACTCTCTCTCTCTTTCTCTCTTACTTTCACTCTTTCTCTCTCTCTCTCTTTCTCTCATTCATTCATTCTGTGTGGGTATGTGTAAACAGAATGACTTTAAAACGAAAAGTTGGATAAATACCAAACTTAATACTAAGTCAAGCAAGCATCCTTCAAGGTTACAACACGAAGTTTTCCACAAGATTCTCCACATAGAATACCACATCTTATAAGGGAAAATTATACTTATTTTAGAATTTCTCAAAACGCATTTAAAGATTTCGATTAACACGTATTTTTGGGATGTTGTTATGAAGAATAAAACTTATTCTTGATAGAATTTTGTACAGGTTTGCACAACACTGAAGCCATAATAGACAAAACGTAATGCAAGAAAGATACAGATTTCATTTAAATAAACCTACAATTTGTGACAAATATTTGAGTGGCTTAAACATTTTCGATATACTCGATATTATTCATTTGAAGTTTCTAGTGTTTTAGGTCACACATATTTTTAATGTGTAAATCACCATTCTTTTGTTACTGTGAGGTCATGCAAACGGTATGTGTCAGCAAATAGCGACTTCTTTTGGAAGATTTTGCTCTCGTATCAGTCTTTTTAGCTCCTGTACAGGTACTTACAACAAAATGCATAATGAAACCACTTCGGCCAACATTATCTGTGTAATAAGTGTTAGACAGAAAATGAATGCTAATAATTTGTAGAATATTTATGAAAATAAATTACAATGGAGAGTAAAAGACATGCGATTGTAACAGACGCGATTGCTTTCTATTTTATTTAAACATACGAAATGTTATTAATTTAACATAAAGGCTACACATGCAGTAAACATTAAAACCAGCGGTGCACTAACCAGGATCGAAACCCCGTATGTAGCTCACTATAACGGTTTAAGCTGGACTAGTTTACATGGATTTTCGAACGCACCTAAATGGTAGCGCTGCTGTATGTCGAGGATCTTGTTGCGTTATGACGCAGTAAAAATGAACACACAAAATGGTGACTAAAGCTTCTGAGCCCTGAAGGGATATTCCCCCTCCCCTCTCTATTTCCCTCTAGTTGTTCGCCGGCATCAAGTTAAAAAAGAACATTTGCATATTAACAGCAATACGAACATGTGAATATATATTTCTTTCTCGCCGACCTTACACCTAAACAACTGCCATTATGCACTTTTGCCTCCATTATGGCAAACCATATAGTCCCTTGTTATTTTTTATTATATATCTAGGCATGACTGTTTCGTTTTGTATGCAGATGGAGTTTTTTTCTTTCTTTCTTTCCATCATATGATGGCAAGGGAAGCTTATTTTTTCAGTGTTACACACCACAACTGAAGACAATCTGGTACATAAGGGTGAAAGAAACACAGACGAATTTTGGGTGAGTCATAATCTAAAATAAAAACAAATGTAAGAAGGGTGCAGATGTTACCTTTAGGATACTTCATTCTGGTTCAGCAAAGAGTCAATAAATACATCGATTTTAATACTGCAATATTAACTTAGTGAATTACCTGACATTTCAAATATTTGTGAAACGAGAGGTACTATCGAAACAATGATTTCACTGTAGTGTAATGCAGACAAGGGCTAATGAATGCAGCTCGCACTAATACCCTAAAATTGTCAGAATAATTGTTAATGCAATTATACAATAAAGTGGTGAATTTTCTTTCGACGAGATTTTTGTCGCAGTCAAGTCTTCAGTACCTGCACGTGAGGAGGCCCTAGTGACTCAAAATCATACATATCGGATTCTTAGCAATAATAACGTAAGAAATAAGTTTATTAATATAATAAACCTAAACATAAATAACCAACTTGGCTCATGCCGGTCTAAACCCAGATTTTAAAGGTCAAATAAATCTAGTTAGTGAAGCTAATTTTAATTCAGCTGCGAAATCACAATCTCTGTTTTTACTTTCTCTACTACGTATAGTAAGTAGGGGAAGTATTGTATTCCACCCAAAAATTCGATACCGAGATTTCACCGGAAATGCATGTTTTGAGACCCCCTGAATCGAAAAAAGCATTTTTGGAAGCATGTCCGTCTGTGTGTCTGTGAACAGCATAACTCAGATACGAACAGTCGGATAAACACCAAACTTGGTATTTAGGTTCAGTATCTTCCAGAGATGCGACACGAAGGTTTTAAAGAAAATCCCTCCACCCCAGAGTACCCTTTACATGTAGCATTTTTCGAAAAGTTTAATTTTCTCAAAAATGTCTCTAACGATTTTGATTAAAATATCATATGTTTAAGATATTTTCATGACAAATAAAATGTATATCTTGAATTTTCTGGGAATGTCTCCAAAAGTATTCTTCATTGTGAACGACTTTTGCATAACTGGTAAACCATAAGAGATAGACAAAATTTTACTACACAGAAAAGGTAGATCGCGTTAAAATACACAATTTATGTCATATACATTTTTTATTGAGTGAACCATTTTCGAGATATTGCTTGTTATTCCCTTAAATGTTTCAGTACTTATTTTCTCAAATGGAAATTCAATATTCATATTTTGTCTTGTATATGCAAAGAGTATTAATCTGTGGAAGAGAATGGTGCTGCACCTAGCAACCAGCTATTAAGAGATATGTATATGATTAAAGGCTACTGTATTTCTATATTGCCCTTGTAAATATATATTCCCCTTACATCTACAAGAAAATTAGCAATAAGATAGAGTCTGCAAATGTTAATCTCGATTAACATGAAGTAGATGGAGAATAAGCGTTTGTAAAAATAGTTTGTACAAGAGTAGAGAAAGTCATGTGAGTGTAACACATCAGATTTTTTCTATATGAACTCTCATAAAGAAGAAGCTATTATAATCTAATCATTCTAATTTCCCTCTTAACCCGTAAAATTCCCAAGCATTCTGCAATATCTCCAGCCTGATTCCGTTTTATTTAGCTTGGCGATGGAAAGACTAAGCTTTGTCTGAAAGAACACATGTTACTTTAGAGCATTACTATTGTTGTTTTTGATACATAATACATATACAATGTAATAATAGCATATTCTTTCATCGATATTCCAACATGAGTTACTATAAATTTAGCATGATCCCGGCTATCAATATAGGCCATTTATAGTTTTCTCTTAAACAAATCTTTCGTTCTTAGCTGATTCAATGAAAACTAGTGAAGAAGCTCCAAATTTGATGCGTAAACAAAGACTAGAGAACATTCAAGAGTTCACAAGTTCGAATCTCAGTCACGGCAAGTTAACCTCGGTGTTTCCGGGGATTTTCCCCTATCCTTAAAAGATGAGTAAATTTAAGTTCTAATGACACCTGGGTCATTTGAACATCGCTTCACGTATTTTATACATTCATCACCCGATATCACGATCTACCAGGTTAAAGGACATTAAAATTCAACCCCTCTTAAAAAACTGATTTTATAAGTGCTTTACTTTCAGAATATTGTGAATCTGTCCAGATTACTGAGCTCTCACTGTCACTTCACATTCGTCGTGACGTAGAGGCGTAATTAAATACGCATGACATAGCCTCTCCTTCGGACGGTTCACTCACTGGAGGTCGAACACAAGAGACTCCAATCTCTCCTGCAGTACCAGCTCTCACTGAACGTAGCAGCAGTCGCCATACACTCGCTATAATAACAGCAAAAATCTATTCACTAACTTGCTGATTTTCTCTCTCTCTCTCTCTCTCTCTCTCTCTCTCTCGCAAGAATGTTCGCTTATATAGCAGCAGGCTAGAGTTCCGGAACGTTCTAGATGCGGAGAGAAGGGAAACTTCCAGACGATTCTAACTATCTGACGATAGCACTTTCGGTGTTTACGCTGGCGAGTACGCTACTTATCTCTGTTTATCTCTATAACTCCCGGTTCCGATTTCCCGAAGGTAGGGCCATAGCTGCTGAGTCACAACATTGGTGTCATTAGTAAACAATGTGTTATAATAATTATTTTTGTGTTCCACTTCAAAATTTGCCATAATCTCTCTCTTAAGGCTGCTTCGATTTCTATGAGATCAGCTTCCTTCAATGATTCTAATGAAGTGTCCGCTATTTCAGCCGAATTAGTTTAATTAGTAAATACACAAAACACGTTTGATACCATAAACAACCAGCCAAGCTTCTTTCTGTCGCTATGAAACCATGACGTTATTTTTCGGCTAATCAGAAAACAACATGAAATTAAATTTTATAATTTTGAAATTTATTTATGAATTTATAATACTAGGATTGTATAAATTTTCTATGGACTCATTTACTTCCTTTTTTATGCCACTAATGAAAATTAGCGTATGATCTACCTCATGCAACAGTCTAACGGATTACGCATTTGTTAAATACATAATTGTTGTTTCCCATTATGTCTAAACCATATTAGATTAAATACTGGATATAGCTAAAAATTTAGGGAGGCGTTCCTTTCATTGCATGGCAATGTAAACATCTCATTGCGCTGGAGTTGGGGTTAGATCAATCAGGAGAAAACAATGAAATAAAAAAAAATTATCGTGAACTTCTCTGCCTTGTGCAAGGATTTTAAACAGTCCCTCAACTGCTAAAGAGTAGATAGAATGACACGAATTTCTGTTCTCTAACTAGTATGTTTATGCTTTTGTGAATTATTATTTCTTAAGCTGAAAAATGCATTACAAGATTTGTCCTTGTGTACGTTGACAAATATCTGATATGAAATACAACCACTGAGGAGTCACGTTCCATGATTTGTAATGTTCTAACATGCAAACAACTTAAGATCCTCTACTGACACAACCATTACTGTATATTCTTGAGTAATTAATATTACATTAGGAAGTACATTTAAATGTGTTATCTGCTGCAAGCTGTAAGCTATTCATTTTACTTATATTAACTATGAATTGAGGCAGTGTTTCTAACACTTAAATGATTTCAGTCAAATTATATAATATATAAGTTCAATAACAGCCCGCCTTGAAGCAATATGTGTATTTAATAATTTGCAAAATGTATGTAACAGTCATTGTATATGTTTATATTATTTATCCATGTGTAATAATGTTATGTGAATGTATTACGTAGTTTAATAAAGTGGGAGCTGTGAGAAATAGTCCAAAAGTTGCTAACAATGGGGTAACCTTGAAGCAATGATGAGTTTGAGAGTTTAATAATGTTACTTGTGATTCTTGAAAGCAATAATGTAAATTTTGGGACAGTTTAAAAATAGCCAATAAACAACCAGAAAAAGCTTTACTTAAATGAAGGTATTCTATTGGATTAGGAATAACCAATCAGAGACTTGAAATACAGAAATTTACAAGTTTAGGCGGTTGAAATCAATTCAGTTGGTTACAGACAGCGTTACTACCAAACCAAAAAGTGTAGTCAAGAAATTTAATACATATTCGTGTGAGACGAAAAATAAGTTTACGTGTTAAAAAATACAAGTAATTAATAAAAAGAATCTCACAGCTCTATACCAGTGAAGTGTTATTTAAAACGTGTCAAGCATTAAAAAAAAGGAGTGAAGTAAAACTATAATCTGTGTAAGCCTACATTCAGTCGCACCACAACCCTGCCAAGACATTCATGTCTCTAACAATAATACTAACGCAGCCGAGGCGAATATAAATATATTAAATATTTAAAGAAACAGTCAAAATTACAAAGTTAATATTTTTAAACTTAGGGCGAAGGCTACCGGAAAGCGGGTACTATAGGTGTGGTTGCAACGAATTTCAAGTTCGGTTCCCCAACAGTTGAAATATAATACAACCCCTACAAAAATATAACAACTTCAAAATACAGAATGAATAAATAAATGCGCAGGGTTATCTCGAAACCACTCAACCCATTTTGATAGTTCTTTCACTGCTAAGAGGTAATGCTGTTCTTAACGGACATAGGCTATAAGACATCTAATTTCAATTCCTAAAATTTTTGTTTTAACTATCTTTCGTCATAATCGATAATCTCGCTCTCAAAATGTTCATTCTTGCTATATCTACTCATCATACAACCCTCTATTCATCACCATTCACTATAGCATTAGCTCGCCTTTGGAATTCCCTGGCGGAACCAGACCACAGAGGCAGTCGTTACTACTATTTATGTGCTACCAATCAATGTTTCAAATTTAAATATTAAATTACTTAGAGCAGTTGTTACCTATATGTATATTCCGCTTATGATTTTTCGTTTCTTTTTTCATTTTAATAAGTATGCATATATCTTTGTTGGACGATTGTATATTTATGTTCTCATTATGTTGTATTGTATTGCCTCGTAGAGTAGAAGAGAAGGCCTTATGACCTTCACTCCTACGAGGTTAAATAAATAAACAAATGAAATACTAAAAATCACTTACAAAGCTTGTATGCCAGAGTGCACACAAGTTACTGACTTGCAATGAAGGCTTTGAATTTTTGTTGAGAATGGCACGGAGTAGAAAATAGTTGTTATCCACAAAACATTCCTATAAAAATTATACAAAACAGCAGATATTTTGTTCCAAGCAATTTATATAAATGATCACTATTTAGCAACTAAGAAAGCACAGTGGATCTGCTTATAACGGTAAGATTTAATATGCCCTATGCTTGTTCCAGCATCTTTTAATAACCCTTATAAAAAGTTTTACTGTGTATCCCGTGTATGTGGAATCGAGTTCACTACCAGCGAAAAAATTATATATTGAGAAAAGATCCTCCAGTGTAAATCGCTGATATTTTTAATAAGTGGACTGATATTTTTAATTGACAAGATGATTTTTCTTTATAGTTATAGACTACGCATCATTGCCAAAACATTTAATTTGATGGCCTGCTGATGCGGTATCCTCATATTCTCTAGTTACGCAACTATTTCGTTGTATGCTCATGTCAGGGGTTACTGTATTATGTGAAAATTGTGGAGCCTTCAACTACAGGACCAGGCAGAACGAACAACGATTTGAATTTTTTCAGAGGTGATTAATTATTAGTAGACCATTCCAATAATTGTTTGAGTAATAAAGGTGCTAACTCCTATACATCATTTACAGCACTTGGAAGATTGTCAGGGCAAGACAAGGAAAGCATAAATACAAAATTCGCCGATATTTCATACCCATTTCCAGGAATAGCAGAGGATTTTTAATCCGTTATTAGGAATTTCGCGGTATTCATAAGGAGCAAAGAAGATGTTCCAGCATAATGATTTTTTTACATAATTTTACAATAACTTCTTAAAAAATCTTACATGTTACACTCACATGACTTTCTCTACTCTTGTGCAAACTATTTTTACAAACGCTTATTCTCCATATGCTTCATGTTAATCGAGATGTTGATCTTATTGCTAATTTTCTTGTAGATGCAAGGGGAATTGCTAGGCTTTAAGCGATAGTCAAATATATTAAGAGCTGATTGATACGAGGAGCATTCCATTCTCTTTGCATTACCAGGAGAAAAAAACGAATAAGGAATTTCCATTTGAGAAAAAGTATAAGTAATGGAAAATTTAAGGGAATAACAAGCAATATCTCGAAAATGGTTCACTAAACAAAAAAATGTACATGACACAAATTGTGTATTTTAACCGATCTACATTTTTTGTATAGTAAAATTTTGTCTATCTCTTATGGTTTAACAGTTATGCAAAAGTCGTTCACAATGAAGAACACTTTTGGAGACATTCCCAGAAAATTCAGGATATACATTTTATTTGTCATGAAAGTATTCTAAGTATATGAAATTTTCGAAAAATTTTCTATGTAAAGGGTAATTTGGTGTGGGGGATTTTCTTGAAAACCTTCGTGTCGCATCTCTGGAAGATACTGAACCTAAATACCAAGTTTGGTGTTTATCCGACTATTCGTTTCTGAGTTATGCTGTTCACAGAGAGACACACACACGGGCATGTTTCCAAAAATGCTTTACATGCATTCAGTGCACCTCAAAACATGTATTTCCTGTGAAATATCGGTATCGAATTTTTGGGTGGAATGCAATACTTACCCTACTTACTATACGTGTTGGGAAAGTAAAAATATGGGACAGATAAATTAAATTAATTAAATCGTCATTCGAGTTTCAAAAAGCCACCTCTTAAACATCGGATAAATCAGCTTTAAAGTAATGTTTAGGTGCTTGAAAATATATACAAGAATATTAACAGGTCATATTGTTGGAATCTGCCTTTTTGAAAGCCGGCAGCTTCGTTTATTACATTAAATGTATTACAAGAATATAAAACATAAACTTATGTTTGTAATAACACATTTACAAACTGAAGATCTCATTAAGATAAAAATCACACGCCGTAATAATAAGAATTACCGTGAGCTATGGGAATTCAGCTCCCTTCCTCACAGCAGAGGGAACTGTATTGGATGAAGATGTCCTACGTAGACGTTTAAATTTTCAACCTAGTGGCATCTCTTATTCGTGTGGTAAGAATGTGTTTATTTTCAACAACATTCAGTTAGGATAAGCAAAATTTCCAGAGAAAAATCTGTAAATGAATTTGGGAGCATTGCCACATAAAAACTATTCAAAATGAAAATTTGAATTATTTAATGGATGTTGCTTATTGACAATAGTGTACCCAGCAACAAGACAATTATATAAAAGTATCACCTTATTTTCTTGATTTTCTGTAAAATCTTCAACCTTAATCCTTAAAATATCTTAACACTTAAACACATAGTTTTGTACCTATTCCATATTTAGTTTCTTACTATCGCATTCTCTCTCTCCCCCTCCCTCCCTCCCATCCACCCTCTTCCTTTCTTTCACACACAAACATACCAAATTAGGCTTTGTAATAATGAATTTCTTATATTGGGCTCTCAAAACATACATTTCTGCCAAAATCTCAGTATTCAACCTTAGAGCCAAGTTGAGTAGCAGATATAATAAAACAAGTCATTTAAAAGAATAAAGGATCTTGTGTTCTTCTCTGAAGAATACATTCAACCCAAAAATGACAAAAATAGAAAAGCATTATTTTCATTCCTTTATATTATATAATATACGTATAATGTATGTGATTGCCATACAAATAACATACATAATTATATAAATAATACCTTGATATGGTAAGATGTGTCATGTGGAAATATATTAAAGCAAGGTGTTTTACTTTTTTTTCTATTATTTTCTTTTCTTTCCGTTAATAATTTTTTTCTTCGTCTTCTTTAGCTTACTGGAAAACGAAAGAAGGAACTGCAATAATCTTAAAACAAAAAATGACCTTACAAAAATGTCCAACTGTATGGATGTAATTCCTTAAAATTCAACATTTTAATTACATTTTGTTGCTCTAAAGTGGAATGAATGAAATAAACATCTTGCACAACGTATCAGTGGACCGCCGAGTTGGCTGTTAGCAAGTATTCGGTTGAATAATCTCACTCTGCTGTAGATTAGCTCACGCGCCTACGGAGGGTAACGGCATTCGCATTTCAGTCTAACGTTATTGTCATTGTATATGGTGGGATAAAGTTATGTGAAGCTGTCTGTTGATTGCGTTTACTGTGTGTAGCTATGGTGTATAATACAGAATAGCACTGCGTTTTGCTTGAACGGAGTCACGTATGGGCTGTCGGCTTGAACTGATATAGAAAATCCTAACAATTCACAATTTGGATACTATTTAACAAACAGAAACACCGTCAATCATTCTAAGCCAGAAAAAATTAGAGGAGTTAGTTACTATCATGGAAAGAAGTCCAAAAACATCGCGGTCCTGCATTACAAGATGTTTTTGATGACAGAATACGAGGGCGACACTGAAAGCTTTTAGAAAAGCAAACAAGGATTAGTTTTAAATATTTTAAGTGATTTTTATTGTTTACCAAAATATTCCGCTTTAGCATCAATACATTCTTACACTCCTTGAAACCAGTTCTTAAAGCAAGATGCCACTGTTCCTGAGACACTTCACAAACCCAGTTTTTATTATGTTCCACTGCTTCATCTGATGACGAAAAAGTGATTCCACACATTTTAACCTTAATTTTTGGAAACGGAAATAAATTACAAGGTGCCAGGTCAGGGATGTATGATGGAGGGTCCATGGTGCTGACCTTTAGGGCATCCAGATACTCAGTTGTAGTTTTGCTGTATGCGACGATGTCATAATGTAACATTACTTTTTCTTTTGGGCGTTTTTCACGAACTTTTTGAAACCTTTGCGGTAAACAGACATTTGTGTACCAATTGGTAGTAACAGTACGTCTATTTTTTAATGTTATAGTAACAATATGGCCCGTTTTAGGAAAAAAAACTAGCAACAATCTTCTTACCACCACTGCGAATTCGTCGGACTTTTGTAGGCTTACGTTCTGTTCGAAAGACCCATTGAGGTGATTGACTTTTCTTTTCAGGATCATAACAATAAATCCAATACTCATTGCCGGTAATAATATTTCAAACCAAATTTGAAGAGCCGCCTTGTATTTTCCAATCAATGCGTTGTTGTTTTTGATCGGGAGTCAGTTTATGTGAAATCCATTGACAACATAGTTTTCTCACGTCTAACTTTTAATGTAAAATGTTTTGGATTTGACTCCTACCAATGTTCAGTGTCGCCCGAATAAATTCATAAGATGTCCGTCGATCTTCTTCAAGCATTGCTCGAACAGCGGCTACATTTTCATCAGTACCACAGCTCTTGGATGTCCTTCACGAAATTCATCACTAAGAAAAGAACCCATCTCTTTTGAATTCGCTGTATTTATTATAAATTGTTGACTTAAAAGGGGCTTCTTCATAAAATGCATTTCTAAGTCGATCTTCACATTTTTAGGCGTTAATGACGATTTGAAACTAAACAATCATAGCCCAGAAATGTTCTCCAGTGAAATTCATTTTTGGAAGAATAATAAATCTTTAAATGATAATAATTAACAAACTCTGAGAACAAATCGACAAACTACACGGCAATCAACTCGCAAAACATTAGAAAGTAGCTGTAAAATATAAACCAATTTCTTTTTTAGAAACATGGCATTTATAAATGTTCAGTATCGCCCTTAATTGATTGGCCCGCATGCTCTCCAGCTCTAAATCCATGTATTATTATCTGTGAGGAATGTTTAAAGATAAAGTTCATTCAAAAAATCCCCATGCACTCGCTTGCTTTATGCAGTAGTTCAGCTTAGAAATGCGTCGAGTGTTTACTAATTTTATAAATAGATAGCAGGTCTATACACCTCTCAATAGACGCAGAAGTCCATTTCGAAAGCTTTTATATCGAAAGCCGAGCGTAACATATGCATATTGGGTTGCATTCTTAGAATTTTCGGGGTGAGAAGCAGTGGGCCAGTCCGCCGCTATTGTACGAACGGATTCGTATAAGAGAGCTGTGGAAGAAACGGGCTGTCAGTCGCTTCATTTAAGAGAAACCTGTTAGTGAAACAATAAAAATAAGTAAATAAATAGTATGTGCATAAGTATTTTATTAGCAATAAGTGTGTACAAATGTCCATATAATCAATTACACATTTAAATGTAATTACAAACAATTGAATATTTAAGGATATTTTAGAGGCTCACAGTAAATCGAAAACATCTAGATAAATATTCACACTGAAGAAGGTACTACTTATTCCACAGATTTACAACTTCATATAACGGTATTACGAATTGTAAATATAATACAGCAACAATTTCATAAACGTTTAATCAGCAGAAAATAGTGTTATGATTAAATTTTGAGTTTACCCTTTCATTTTATTTTATAAAACGTATTGCTTTACTTTAAGAGTAGATAAATTCTAATAATCTATGCTTATCCCACAGGGCAGTCCCTGAATGTGAATTAGATAGTACCTTTACGTTATTTGCACCACGCTTTGGGCGTCAATTCGAAGTAGGTTGTATTGAAGGAGTTGTATTATATTTCGATTGTTGGGGAACCGAACTTGAACTAGTTGCAACCGCACGTATGGTAAAAAGTTTCCGGTAGCCTGCGCCCCAAATGTACTTTCCGGTGGCCTTTGCCCCAAATGTTTAAAAAAAATATTAACTTTGTAATTTTGACCGTTTCTTTAAATATTATATATTTATGTTTGCCTCGGCTGCGTCAGTATTTGTTTTTTAGAGACATGAATGTCTTTGCAAGGAGTGGTGCGACTGAAGAATGTAGGCTTACACAGATTTTAAGTTTTTCTTCACTCCATTTATTAATGCTTAACACTTCACTGATATAGAGAGCTGTGAGATTCTTTTGTTAATTACTTGCACTTTTTAACACGTAAACTATTTTTCGTCTCACATTGAATACGTATTAAATTTCTCTAGGACGCATCTCGCGTCCGGTTAGTAACGCTGTCTGCTAGCAACTGGCTTCTAGATTTGTAAATTTTGCTTTATTTCAGTTTCTGATTGGCTAATCCTAGTCCAATAGAATACCTTCATTTAACTAAAGCTTTTTCTAGTTGTTAATTGGCTATTTTATGAACTGTTACAAAAATTACATTATTGTTGCCCCAAGAATGACTAGTAGCATTATTAAATATTCTTACTCATTGTTGTCTCAAGGTTACCTCATTGTTAGCAACTTTTAATCTATTATTCTCACAGCTCCTACATTATTGAATTACGTAATACATTCACATAACATTATTACACATGCATACAATAATAAAAACATATACAGTGACTGTTACATGCATTTTATATATTATATTATGCACATATTGCTTTAAAGCGGGCTGTTATTATATTTTATATTATATAATTTGACTGAAATCATTTAAGTGTTAAAAATACTGCCTCAAATGAAAGAAGTAAATCAGAATAATATTCCCCATAATGTTGACATGTTCTCTGCAAGCTTAAGAAGTATGTTTAATTTACTGCTAAGCCGGGTAGTAATTCTCAAACAGGAGATTAAACGCTTTGGAAAGAAGAATGATTAGCATAAGGCGAAATACGTCATGCTAATTTAATAGAACGTTAATGATTTGTTTTCCTTTTATAGACAAAGCATATAGCGACAGTTGTGTTGAAGTCTGACCGTTAAGCAGAGATTATAATTCCTTGAAGACCATAGAGATCGCAAGTTTACACCGGTATTATAATATAATAATTATTAAAGTCTGCTAATTGAGCTTGAATTAGCAATTATTGTAGTTCCACCGAGTAATTTTTTGTTATTTATTCACTGGATCCCAAGAGCCAATAATGGATCTGCTTTCAGAGTCAGTGAAGAGCATTTTACGACTCATAAATCACGAGGTTAATGAGCCCAATTAATACATCGTTAGTAGCAAAGATATGCCTAGTTACTGGCTAGCCGTTAGTTCCAGTACAGTGGCCTTTAGCCAAGTACGTTGTCTGTTGCTAAGTCGAGCTGCAACGAATCGAATATTTGAAGTGGGAGCGTCTAATGAAAGATGTATGACAGTCACAAGGCACTCTCTACCCATTAACGGACACTATCCTCGGTGATAGGGAAAATACAGACGGTGATAAAAGTGACAATGTTGCTTTTCAGGACAGTGACAAAATTCCTTTGTATTCGACCACAAACATCCCAACAGAAATAAATACAAGATACGTATCAGAAAGCACGAAATATGTGGGCTGCCGTTATGTGCTGGGTGTTAAGACTCTTATTTGTTAGCGAGACGAACAAAGGGAACCGCTTGTCGCCGAGGAAACCGCATCAGTAATACCTCTTATCAGTCTTCACAAAAAATGCTCATTCATCTATCATTTTGAGGTTAATCATGATAAATATTTGCTTCATATTAAAAATACCATTTTAACTTTTGCTACTGTCTATAGGTATTATTGTGTTCCACCCAAAAACTCTATCTCGATATTTCACAAGAAATATATGTTTTAAGGCCCCTTGAACTCAGAAAAGGTATTTTTAGAAACAGATCCGAGTGTGTGTGTATGTGTGTGAGTCTATGAACAGCATAACTCAAAAACGAAAAGTCAGTTAAAACCCAAATTTGGTATTTAAGTTCAGCATCTTCCAAGATATCCAGGAAAATTTTCAAGAAAATTCACCCACCACAAATAAGCTTTACATGGAAAATTGTGCAAAAAGTTTGTTTTCTCAAAAATGGCTGTAACGATATTGATTAAAATACCACTTGCTTAAGATATTTTCAAGACAAATGAAATGTATACCTTGAATTTTCTGGGAATGGCGTCTGAAGTGGTGCTAATTCTGAATGACACTTGCATCACTAGTAAACCGTAAGATATAGACAAAATCTTACTACCAAAAAGTATATATCTAATTAAAGCACACAATTTACGTCAAGAACTTTTTTTTTGTGCCGCTAACCATTTCCGAGATATTCTTTGTTATTGGTCTGCATTTTAAAATACTATTACTGTTTTCTGTTCTCAAATGCGAAGTTATTAGTTTTTTTTCCAACTCTCTCTCTCTCTCTCTCTCTCTCTCTCTCGGTCATGCAAAGAGAACAGAATTTCAAATGGATTACATGGTGACCTGCTCTTAATAGGTTTGACTGTCAGTTAAAGCATACTGTATTCCCCTAACCCTCTTGTACCTACAAGGAAATATGCAATAAGACAATTTCAGTAAATGTTTATCTCGATTAACATGAAGTTGATAGAAGGATAAGAGATTTCGTAAGATCAGTTTGTGCAAGAGTGAGTAGAGAAAGTTATGTGAGTGTGCAACACATCAGATTTTTATTCAGGTAGAATATGGAGTTAAGTTTTGTTATACCACAAGATTTCTTCTTTCTTTTGAATGAAGGTAATAGTTCACAAACTCATTTGATTAAGAGTTCATACAAAAAGAATATATATTAACGGACTGGGCATCGAAGCTGCACGCAACCTAGAAAAACAAACACATAACAGCGAATATCGCGAAAATGGTTATGGCGAGGTACCGAAATACACCATTTTTCTTAATTACTAAAAATTGAAGTGATTTTTTTGCAGTAATTTTCGACTATGTTAGCTCAATGTACTTTTATATCTGCATCTTTTACGATGTCTTTTTTTTTGCCGTTATTCATCCGAATGAATGAATTTATTGAAATAAGAACTAAATATATATATATATATATATATATATATATATACGTTGATTCCCAGCATGGATCCAAAGATCGTACTTGCTTTTATAACACACAAAATAATAAAGCAAGATTAAGAACAACAGAAGGAAAAGCAAAACTACTGCTACAAGAAAACAGAATTGCATGAAAACAGCAAGGCAAGAGTAGATTTCCCTACCATCAGCCTTATCATTTACCTACACCCTTTACGTCTTCCTTACCTGCCTGTAGCGTCCTACATGCCCTTAATCATTCATTCAGGGATAAAGTATCGCGGTTTATAATTTTACTTTAAAATGTTTCAGTCTCTTTAATTTTAGGGATACCAATTCAGTTTTTACCGCGTTTACGTTATATCATTATTAAAACTTTGTACTATCACTGCTTTGTTGCACTTTTGTTTAATGCTTTGTAATTAAAATTTTTCAAAGTGCTTAAAAATCTAATGGAGTTACGTTTTACAAAGACCAATATTTTGAGTTTTAAACACATGAACAAAAATAATTCATGTCATGCCTCTACTATTCGTTGAACCTGGAACTTCTAAAGGCTATTTTCGAAAAAATAAAAAAATGTGTTAGAGTAAGCGGCGTTAGGTGATTTGCATCATGTTTCTAATCCATCAAGGAAACTCAAAAGTTAAAAATATAAAATGTGAATTTTTCATTATTTCGTCAATTTTTCACACACAAAAAGGTTATTTATGTATAATCACATTTTAATCGTCTTCAAATTTGTCCTATGGAAATATTTTGCTTATTTTTAGCGGTTTCCCATTTTCAGAAACTTCGATAAACATTAACAAAACCTAATAGCATATCCACAGAAAACTCTAGATATATAAGTAGATTTTATTTGTCATGTTAATATCTCAAACGTATGCTGCTTTAATAAAAATGCTTAGGGTTATTCTTAGTAAATAAATAAGATGAAAGTTATTATAAATAAACTGTTTAATTTCCGCGGAATTTAATATAAACATACACCTTACATACGAGGCGTATTTTTAAAGTAAGTATCGATAATTTTCTAAAACATGGCTGAACATTGTTTTACAAACATTTTATTATCATTCATTACCTTACACACTTCTTCACATAATTACCGCCGTTATTCAGGTACTTGTCGTAACGGGAAACCAGTTTTTGTATACTTTCGTCAAAGAATGATGCCGCCTATGATGAAAGCCAAAGCTGCATTTCTTGGTTCACTTCATCATCGTTGAAACGTTTTCCACCATGGAATTTCTTCAGATGAAAATCGCTTGGTGACAAATCCGGACTTTAGGGAGGGTGGTCGAATTGTTCCAAACCAAATGGTGTGATGTGGTTAGATCTTGAGTTTGTTTGGCTTTGTGTGGCCGGATATTGTCACTGATTATTGTTTCCCCATTAACCTCACACAATTGGTGATGAATGTTTCCTGATGTTACATTTCTCGCATTCAAATAACAAATCGCTGGTCTGACTACATAGTCGGTGGGTCGTTCGATTGTTTTGAACATCTCGAAACGCTCTAATAACAGGAAAACACAAATCGACGATCACCCACAGCTGCGTCTGGCTTCCTAATGAATGGAGAAAATGATGATGCATGCTCAAAATCGTGACTGCAACGCTGCAGTGTCAAAACATAAAACGGTACTTACTTTGAAACACGCCTCGTACCTAACTGAGATTTACAGATGAATTTTGGTTATGTATATTTTTTAAGTATGCTTACCCTTCTTAAACAGGAAGATTTTTGCTACAACTTTCTTGTTGAAGCTCGGATGGGGGCGAAGGTGCATTTCCTTTGAAATCTCGATATCAAAATACTGAATTGAATATAATATCTTCTTTATGTTAAATAAGATTTAGAGAAACGCATAGGGCACAAAATCTATTAAATTCTTTTCCAGTTCTTTAAAAATTCGTAACGTATAAACTAAAATCTTTATAAGGTACTGTTATGTATACTGTGACATTGTCCAGTTTTTAACTGTCACTTCTCTCAGTTTTCAAAGTAACTGTTTAGTTGTTTTATCTACTTCAGCTTTCACTACAACCTCACTAATTTTCACTAATGTGAACTAGTTAAAATTTCCCGTCACTTCGCTTCTTCCGGACGGTTCACTCGCACGAACACAGGACTTCTTCAATCTCTCCTGCAGCAGCACTCACTGCACGGCACAGCAGTCTCGCCAACTCGCTCGCTCACTGACTGACTCAACTCTGCTGCTCTCGAAAGAACGTTCGCTTATATAGGCAGTGGAAATTTCTCGAAGTGGAAGGTTCCCCAATGTTCGAGAGGGAGAAACATCAAGAAGATTCTGATTATCTAGCGATAGCGCTTCTGGTGTTCACGCTGGCAGACGCTATTTACCGTTGTTTATCTCCGAGTTCCCGCGCCGACTTCCCGATAACCTTGGGTCATAGCCGCTGCGTCACTCATTTATTTATTAATTATTATTATTATTATTATTATTATTATTATTATTATTATTATTATTATTATTATTATTATTAACTGCTTAAGTGATGTGGTCCTTAGTACCCCATTCTATATTTGGCGTGAAAGAGCAGTAATTTTGCTCAGGGGTCTCTTTATCAGGCTTGAGGAACACAGGAAAGGAAGAGGAGCAAGTTGACCTTCAACAATTCGCCAGGTATAGGTTTAAAAATTAGTAGGAGTCTGGGAACGTCTCCATTGATTGTGCGATTGTATTGGACGTCCTGTATCAACATTATAAAGTGTTACAGTTACAAAAGCTATAACATTGAAAAATAAATTGACCGTAGCATATTATTTTGGAGAGTTAGTGCCCGAAGTCGGTTATAAGCTAAATACATTTGTTATTTCTTTCCAGGAAAGAGAAAATTCCATTTAAAATATATCAACTTCTCAGAAAAATGAATCACATTTTAAATATTCCGATCACCGGCGTTATTCGAATCAAGAACCTTCTGTAGCCTAGGCCGTCTCAATGTAATCAGGCCAGGAGGCAAAACAAGATAGCTGTTAATTACATCATCTTCGAGGGAATACCCTTATCGGTAGTTCACAACCTGCATCATAGAAACGCATTTTAGTCAGTGTGGTTTTGGAATGCTAACGAGTTCTTGCTGTCTCAAAAAGGATAAATAATTAATAACCAAATTACCTACTTAGCGAACGAAAGAATACTTAAAACAGTATAGTTGTTAGTTCAAATCTATGTAGTTTCTTATTTCTAAAACCCTTACTCCTGACAGTAATTACAAATCTGTGCATTTAAAATATACATTTAAAATAAATACTCAATGATCAAGAAAATTAATGAATTTTTTCTTACGTGAAAGTTATGAAAAACTAGAAATGTCTTATAATAGAGGGATAACACTCGAGGAATTTCAAATACACAAGCTCCTGCATAAACAGTGCAGACCTCCAAGATAAATCTTTAACATCCCAAAATAAGGTTTTATAGCCCCGTATCCAGCAGCACAAAAATTGTATGAATATGACTCTCGTTATAATTAAAGCTTTGAGTTAATGCGGATTTAAGATGTGAACTTTGGTATCAGATAATAACAAAATTAATACAAACCTTTCGAAAAACTGCCACGAATTTTTATGACACATTTTAAAATATAGTTTATGGAGGTAGGAAGATTTATATAAACGAGCAGAATACAATTACCCGAATTCGCATTGCAGGTAGTGCAGTTAAGTGTTGTGCGTACTTAGTTTAAAGGTGCAAATTGTAGGAAAATGTTACATTGTGAACCCAGAATGGATTCTGAGTTCCAAAATTTTGAAGTTAGGCTTGCTTAAGAGTGAAGAAGGCCTGAAGTGGCCATCACAGTTAACGTATGATATAATGGATGCACTTTCAATATATTTAAGTCTGTAACTTCTGAAGTAAATGAATTTCTCAAAATAGAAAACCGTAATTTTACATTAGATTCCGAGATGGTGACATTTATAATATTGGTGCTGACTGCAAGGCTAGTATTGAAAATTGAGGAGTGCTGCTTTGGTGATAAACGTAATACAAGTCATAGATAACAGCTTTCTAGCAAAACACTAGTGTATTATTAGGCAAGACAGTTTATTATGAGCAAAATAAAAACGAAAGTTGCAGATTTATTCTCACTGAGAAAGCAGGAAGATGGTCTGCCACAAACTATGGAAAGCATATTTTTCATTTATTTACTAAAATACACTAACCTTTAATGTGGAAGTGTAAGAATATAAATGATTGTGTGCTTATATCAGCGCAAACATTCTAAAAATACTTGTAAAAACATAGCATTATGTGCTGGAATTCCTTGGTACTGGGCCTCGCATTGTGACTTCACGAATCGCGCATCCTGGCCCATAGATAGAGACTGCCTTGCTGTACCCGTGCCGATAATTTTACCAATCGGCACTTCAAAACCAATAATGGATTCTTTACACTTAAGCTTGTGTTTTATTTTCTTGAGGAAGTAGTGGAGGGGCTGCGAGCAGTGGCAGTGCTATATAAGAGCACAAGAGGTCGTGAACACCAAAGCGTTTGAAACGTTGCAAATTTATTGGCGATATTTTTATTTCTGTTAAACATTATGTATATGCGGTAGTTTACAATGTAGGACGTTTATATCTACCACGCTACTTCTCTAAACTCGATGAAATGTGGCGAAAGGTTACTAACATAACTTGACTTGTGCACGTTTTAAGGAGCTTTTGAACATAAACTTCTGCTAATCACATAATTACCCTATGTCGTCCTCTATGGTCTAGTAGTAACATGCTAGCCTCTAGTGTTCGAGGTCGCGGGTTCAAAGTCGGCGGTGGGCGATGGATGGAGGGCATTTGTACAGCCTTCTTTAACCTCTACACTGGTACACTGCTAACTCTAAAACAAAAAGCCTGTTAAATACGAAACTTTGTAAAAAAAAATCGGGCGTAAAAATCCTTAGTATGGCTTCCTTCGGAAGGGAAGAAAAGCCGATAGTCCCGTGTCGTAGATTTAAAGCACGTAAAAGAACATCAAGTCAATAAAGAGGTCTCTCAACAAAACTGACGATCTTTCACGCCCAATATAAAATGACACGCTAAAAACCATAATAGATAAAGAATATCCATAAATAAACTCAATTTCAATGAAGACGCGTGAACCTTCTCCCGGCTGTTTCCATACAAACACCACAATTTTACGTCAAAGGTACCACGTAGTAGTAGTATACTATAGCTGAAGTAGGTAACGTGCACAAGCGCGGAAACTCCTCCAGCTTTCTCCATACCATCCATACTCTCAAATATATTTTAATTTACACATTACTTCGTTTTTACCCTAAAACGCTGTACTTAATTATGTACACAACAACAAATGTACACAAAAAAACCAGTTTTTTCGTCAGACAAGTTATGTATTATTAGTATTATTATTGTTATTGTTGTGTTTTTTGGGGGGAGCTGCTGAAGGTGTATAATTATTTAATAATCCCAATTTTTATGCAGCAGATACTATTTCAAAATTTCAGGGATATCTGAATCTAAAATTTTGTGAACACCAAAAATGCATACTCACAAGCCTAGAGTGCTTTTAAACTCGGGCTGTTAATTAGTGGATTTCGCGAGATAAATTACTATCGTCGTATTTTGGATAATGCAGTGAAAACATATTGTTGCTCCACAAGTGAACAGCGTAGCTTTACAAGTTTAACTAGATACAAACGGAGGATCGCTGCTTCTACGTCTCTTTATTGATGGGTCATTGGCTTCTTCAGCTTGGTGCCCCTAGCAGAACAGAGAAAGTTAATGATAATGCCCATCGCATACGTTTGCATCTTAAATTTCTTCTTGTAGTTTCTCTACATTGTTATTTAATAAAATGATAACCATGAGGTACTGATCCGATAACTTCCACCAACCCATTAATCTTCACCCAGTATGTCGCCGCGCATGAATCAAACCTTAGCTTGTCTGTTCGCTGGAGGGTAAAGCTGCCTCCGGTTACCTCAAAGGACAGTACTCTATAAGACAAGCCACCTATGTTAAGGAATTTTAAAAACATGTTATAACCCAATATAGTTAAAAGGTATTTAATCTGCATTAATCAGCTCTGCCAGAAGTAAGAGCCCAAACTACTCGAGTATTTTTAAAGGTTGCTGCTTAAAAGGTGCACGATTTCCTTAGTGGGTATAATAATTTTCTTTATCTATCAGAAAGCGGAGATCGCGTTATTGTGGACTGTTCTCACTCTCCCATTTTATCTCAGTATGTCCTTTCTCTCTCCTCCTCCCCTTTTATCTCTCTCCTCCCCTTCTATCTCTCTCTGTCCCTCTCTCATTGTGCAACGCACGGATAAAGTAATGTTTAGAAAACCGGAAAACGCCTTATTCCTAAAGCATTACTAAAGACTTTAATAGTGTAAAATTATATCGATATTTACCTTAAGTATCTAAGAGATACAGAAAGTAAAATTGTAAAGTTTTGACCAGAGAGGAATACATTAAAGTTGTCATATTATTATTATTATTATTATTTGTTATTATTATTATTACTACTATTATTATTATTATTCACGGTATAAGCCTTAATGGTTTAATGAACTGTTTCGACCATCTCATTATAGTGTACAACTGCTTCCTCTTCTTCCAACAGGTCTATAATTTTATAGTAGTTTTGGAACCCTGTTTGTATCCATCCTTTCATTGTTGTATACAATGACGGAAGCTTTGTATTCTTAATTTTTTGGGATATCTTAATTTTTAGAATTTTCTTCTTTGGGACTTCGTTACCACCCAACTTTCACACCCATAGAGTAACGTTATGTTTGCCATTACTTTGTCAAGTGCTTGTAGTATATCTTGATATACTTTTTAAAAGTTATTTTTATTGTGTCATATAATATGGGTTGAAATCTGCTCAACTTGCTACTTATATTTTTATTATTAATATAGGACAATATATCCAAAATAATTAAAATCACTTAGCTGTCGAAAAGGTTTAATATTCTTAATATTGACCTAAAATGAAATGGTCCTACAAAAGCAACATTTTAGTATTTTCCAATGTTATTTGAAGATTATCTTCCTTTGAAATATTATGATAACAAACGGTTACCAGTTGCTGCTAAATACATTTTAGTTATCACTTAGGTGCTTAGCGTAGCATAGCTTAACTCTTGAGACACTTTTGCCACACACTCAGAACAGAACACAATTGATCCGACGATTCGAATCACAACTGAACTACTGCATCACAATTAAAAATTGAACTACAGAGTCACAACTCACAGCTGAACTGCACTCGGCCCTGTCCACTTTCAACTGTCCAAACCTTTCGTCTTTTTGACTGCACTTAACTTCATAACTTCTGAACTAACTCAACTGAACTCTCGCCGGTCAAGAGCAGCCCCCTTATATAGGCGCCGCATACAAAGCGGAATGTTCCAGAAAATAAACCTACTCGAACTGCCCAAATGAATCCTTTGGAGCGGGGAAGCGGCACATAATGGGCTATTGCACGGCTTTGTTCTGAAGACGGGTTGAAGGTCCCACCCAGGTGCCGGGCCGAAATGCGCTTACAGTGACCCGCAGGTGACTTCGCGCGCGCGGTTAATTACTTAACTTATTCATTGCGTTTTGTAGGTTATCTTCTAAATCTAAATTATTATTGGATCATCTACGAACAGTATTTTGTCAAGGGTGGATTATAGCTTGTTTTTTATATTCTCACCACAGGTTCTCTTCCCTTTAACGTATCTTATATCTGAACAACAATAGGTATAATGAACTAATATACCATAAAGAAAAGCAGTGCTTCATATTTCGCTTCCCTTTCCTCCAATGTAATTTAATTTAGTATTACTGTTGCGAGCTCAGAAATATTAGTCGAAGTGCGCCATCAAGTGTGTAATTGTTACCCAGCATTCTTCGAAGCTATTTTTTAAAACAGGAGTAATATATGAGAAATTGGCGATACATTTAAGGTATATCGTAGGTACACTACGGAGGGGGACTCGTCGCGCACTACGACCTACGACAGACCTATTGCGGCTACAGCCCACCAGGAGGGGGGAATGAAGTGAAGGAATTGCAGGCCACACAGACGCACGGAAGTTCCTAATAGTTCCTGGCTCGAAGATCCGTACCACTACTGGAGCTGCCCAGGTGCATTCATTTCTCCTCTCCAAAAAACCCACTCCAATTTGTGAAATCTGCCATTCTGTGTTTAGGCATTGCACCTATAAATAATCGTTTCATTCCAGCTACTTACCACGTTTATCACAACTTGGTAATGCAATACAAATCCATTTATACAGGATTTACAGTGATCTACATGCAATTATTTCAGAGATATCTTTTAACGTCGCTTTAGCTTAGTCATCATTTGGATCAATGTATGCCAGACTCACAGCCTTATAGTTGTGCAGTCGTCTTGCTAACTACATATTTGCAGATAGATGGCTTAAACTGCGTATTGGCCTTCCTATATCAGCTAGTTTGTTGCTATTGAGTTTTT
The DNA here is from genome assembly GCA_030765065.1 of Deroplatys truncata. NCBI lineage: Eukaryota > Metazoa > Arthropoda > Insecta > Mantodea > Mantidae > Deroplatys > Deroplatys truncata. The sequence goes on from CM060980.1 coordinate 102,918,266, forward strand.
GGCGAAATGTAGCAGACTTAGAATCCGTGGAATAATAGCTGACCAGACGGCATTAGGTGCGTAATCACCTTCCTGTACCACCTATTTTATTTATATTTATTTAATTCTGTAGTTGGAATCCTGGAGTCGTGGTAATAAATATCCAATCCGGTATTTGCCTGGTAACTGAAGGAAATCACGGAAAAAAACACATTCAGACACGCCATTACACGGAATTCGAAGCCGCGAGATCCTGAATGCAAGCAACACACGCTATCTCTTGAGCCATCTCGTTTGATATTAATTAATTGGTTCTTGAATTAATGAATTTTATATTGAATTAAAAATATCTCACGTATCAAATGGCTAATAATCTTATAGAAATTTTATTTTAACCTTCACAAATCGTTATAAGAAAAATCACATAGGAGTTATTTTTATTAATTAAGCTATGCGATAAAGAAGATAAACTCATATTTATATTTTACAAATACTAAATAAAACGTTTAACAAAATATATAATAACTAAGTTTTCATAATAAACTAGTATTCTTGCTTTTAGTAACATTTTCAGAAGTTTTTTCTGAAAATTACATGTTAATTGGTAATTATTTTCACGCGTGGCACTTAAAGCATTTAAAAAAACAAAACCCTGAGAAAATCGGTGGATTCGAGAGAAACATTTGAGATTCAAATGCGCATAACAATTCTATACTTTCATTCATTCTTTCATTCATTATCTGTTTACCCTCCTCTTATGTAGGACTTACACCCCCAGGACTTACAAGCGGGTGCCTGGGTTCAGAGGCCCGTCGAGGAGCAGACAGAGCAGCCAGGATGGGTGATCAGCCCGATGCCTGGTATGGGATGAAGGAAGTAGGTGAAACGAAATGTTGGTGAAATGGATGAAAGGAAAGGTGATGATGGAGCAGTTGGTGGAATGAATGGCGGGGGAAACCGGAGAATCCGGAGAAAACCCGCCCAGACGCCGCTTCGTCCACCACAAATCCCACGTGCAGGTCCCTGGGATTGAACCCGGGCCGCCTCGGTGGGAGGCGAGCGGTCTAACCAATTGGCCACGGCGCCGCCAATTCTACATTTAAGAGTGCTTAAATTCCTGGAGATAGCCTAAAATATTACTGAAATTGGTAAATAAAAAGCACTAAATGAAGGAAATGTTAAAAATAAGCACCGAAAACACAATTTTCGTAAAATTTCACATAATACCCTTATTATCTATCCTGTAAGAATAAATCACAGAATTCCTGAAAACATTTCCAAGGCACTGATAAATGGGTTTTCTCTACAAGATCTGTCTTTCATTCTGCTATCTTCAAATTCTTCTTCTAATATACTATACATTTAATGCGGAATGTTAATTTTAAAACGTGAGAAGAACATGAAATTATACTGTGTTACGTAAACCCAAAATGTTGAGGGAAGCACTTGTCAATAAATTAATTTTAAACAAAATTTATTGTGTTACATGAGTTTCTCTATTCGGTATCCTTTATTTTACATACCTACTACAAACTATTCCTAAGAAACCTTATTTTTCTATCTACTTCATATTAATCCAGTAAAACTTTTTAGAAATATCTCCATTACACGTTTTGTTGAAGGCGGACAGAGGAAACGGAATCGACAGTGAGCGCTATACTCTGGCCTAGAAATTCCATATTCTTTCCATGACATCGCGAGAAACAACTGGATAGCTACAGTACTTTAAACAAAATTACAAAGTATTGTAAATTCAAACCAATAACACCGGATGTCTTGTAAATGGCCCAATTGCAAAAAAGTTATTTTAAATAATTGTGTGTTTTAAAGAGATCTACACTTTTTCTATCTCTCAAGGTTTACTAGTTATATAAACTTCCTTCCGAATGAAGAGAACTTCACAGGCTATTCTAGTAAAATTCAAGCTATAGGTAGATTTTGTTTGTTATATAAGTATCTCTAACCTGTGGTATTTTAATCAAAATTCTTGAGCGTCATTTTTGAGAAAACTGAAAATTTTGAAAACCTTTCCATGTTAAAGGTAGTTTGGGGTGGGGGAATTTTCTTGAAAATCTTGTGCCTTATCCTTGGAAGATGCTGAACTTAAGACGTTTTGAATTAATATTTCTTCCACACTAGCCATGTGTGCAGGACAAGTTTGGAAAGGTACAATCACACGACTGAAAACTTCAATGCCATAGCCGGAATTTAACCACTGGTCTCCTGGTTGGTGTGGAAGAACAATTCATTCATTAATTGACCCAAACAGAAGCTAAACCATGAAGCCTGGGACTTAAAGTACTTACAACATTGTAAGTCACTATTGGAGTATGTCATCTCAATACAATTTGAGATCTTGTGGTTTACGGGAAAATTGCGAGTCAGCTGGAAAATTTAATGTCCTACCGGCACGTTGCCGTAGTAGCACAATGGTTAGAGCAACCGGATGGAAACTAGGAGTTCCGTGGTTCGAATACCGGCTATGACATTGAATTTTTCAGCCGTCTGATTCTATTTTTGAAACGTTTTGTTTAGGGGTTTTGATGTTCACAGGGACAGACAGACAAACACACACACGGACATTTTTCTAAAAAATAATCTTTTTAGATTGAGGGGTCCTCGAAACATATTTCCGGTGAAATCTGATATCGAATTTTTAGTGTAATTCATACTTCTTCTTATCTACTATAAGTGTAGTATAAGCACAGAATAAACAGTATAAGCAGTCGACTGAAAAATTCAATGCATCGCCGGGAATTTTTCATTCGTCTGATTCTACCTTTCCAAACTTGGCCGGTATACGGTTTGTGTGCAACAACAATTAATTCTAGCATAAGCAGTGCCCGAGAGACCGAAATCTTCAACGCTGGGGGTAACAATGCAGAATTGCATATTTGTGACAACAGTTAAACGCAGTAGGTAAGAATCTTGAGAAATACTTCAAGTTAACCATCCAAGGAGTGTAGCAAGACGAATATATAATTTGCGATGCCCTTTACACGAAGACTAAAGCCAGTAAGCATCGCATTTCGGAAGGAAGATGTCCATTAAGACTAAATAAGGCGACGTGCGTGGCCACCCATAATGAGATATTCTCCTTCCCTCCTTTCACGGCCTCCTTCAAGCTGCTGCTGCACAGAATGATTAATCGGTTTATCTAGCTCATAGTTAGGACCATGTTTCTGTCCACACTTCGTCCCCCCTCCGCTCCTCAGGTTCACAAGGAAAACTTTGAAGATGTTTTAGTATTATACTGCAAGAAGATCAACATCCATGCAAAAGTGAGCTATTCCAATCCTTGTCATTCAGCCTTTCTGCACGATTTCTTAAGGTGGAACTAAACGACGAAGAATACCTTGGAAATTTGTTTTTCCCGAAAAAATGTTGTATGGACACACCATACAACTTGACCTACGCTTTCATATTATCCGCGTTGAAAACCAATTGTTGAAAGAGAGGGAGAAAGAAGGAGAGAGAGAGAGATAGGGAGATCTAGTGCGCACACTCACAAGACTATCTCCAGTTAATGGTTCACAGATATCCCTTGAATAACACATTTATTATTTAGGTCATATAATCATTTCCCCTGCTCCATCATCATTAAAATAATTATATAGTATAAGCACAATGTAACATATATAATTGTGTTACAATACGTATACATCTGAATATTTGCATCACTAACAAATAAAGTCAAGTGAAGCTAAGAAGACACCCAACGTACGAACACAATTAATACTATAAAGAAAATGAGATAAGGTAATATTACTGATAACGGTAATAATGGAAATACTATAATGTGATACATTCACACGACTTTATCTTCCAACGAAATTTACATATATCCGTTATACAGGGTGGGTCATTTAACTTGAGACTTGAGCATTGTAGAAAGAAGTGTCTTGATTAAAGTTGCTTGATATTATGGGGTAAAGTAAATGCCATTAGTCTTGTTTTATTTGAGGAGTTGCGATGATCATTTTAGGGTCAATTTAAATTTAAAAAAATTAAATTTTCCCTAAAATGACCATCATAACGTCCACCAAACATAACACGTGTAACTTTTATTAAAAGACATTTCTTTCTACAACGCTTAGCTTTGGAGATATTGAATAGTCTGAACTTAAATGGTCCACCCTGTATATTATAACCAGGCACAGGAATTTATGAGAATTAAAGCTAGGACCAAAGAAAATTAGGTTTGACTGTTACTGGACTTTATGCAGTGACGTCGCAGATAACAATCATCCCTCATCCAGTCTATTGGTTTTACAGACAGCTGCAAACCCAATAGTTTTACCTGCCGCCAGTGACACTTGGCCGCTTTTGTTTACATTCTGTGTATTGATACATGGTTTGAGTGTAGCTAACTTGAAGCCGAATGTTTAAGAATTCCTATGCCTCACTATAACACTCATATAAAAAGTTATTCCGCTATTTACGTTACTTTACTCACTTGCCTAAAAATTATTTCAAATTAATCAATAAGAGCCTGTTACATAAAGTATATGGAAACAGCACTCAAATCTTTAGCCATGGTAACAAGCGCTTGCGATTGAAATAAAGAAAGAGAGAGAAAAAGAAGCCTCACTAACTTTAAGCATTCACACTTGAGAATGGTATGAAGTTGCTAAATGGAATATTTCAAAACGCCTAACGTTATGGGAAGAGAAATATACAGGAATGGTTTAATCGGTTCTACACCTTTCCTATAGTGCATTTTTCATTTTTATCAATCTTTATAAACACACGATCAAATAAATAGAAACTGACAGGCTGTTCACAGAAACTGCAAATATAAAATTTATTTCTCATGTCAGTATGCCAAGCATAATATAATTTAGTTAAAAATCGTTAGGCATTTTTGGGAAAATAAAATATAACGCAACAATTTTCATGTAAGGGGTAGTTTAAGATGGGGTGATTTTCCTGAAAATTGTACCGCATACTTAGATGATACCGAACTTCTTTGAAATCTGGCAAAATTAGACAAAAATTTAATCTCAAAAAATTAGCATTTTTAGAAGTTGTACTTTCATGCTTCATAAGCCTATGTCTTTGAGGTACAGTACAGTATTTATCCGAATCGTTTTTATCCAATACAATTGCAATACGGTTAGTTGAAAACATCAAAAAGCTCATTAGCAACTAAATGTTTTCTCCAGTTGATGGCGCTGATAACCTTAGATGTTGAGCGCTCTTAAACCCCATCCCATCATCCAGTCTACATAAAAACTAAAGTTTCAATTGGACGTAATATACAAAACCATGTTTGTACAATAATTATAACTAATCAATTCCTGCACAAACATTTATTTATACACCTTCCAATGTTCAAAATAAACTGCCCTTTACATACAATTTGTTTTCTGTTTTCTCCAAATTGACTAAGTAATTTAAATAAAATACCGTATGTTTAAGACACTTGTGTTATAAATAAAATCTACATTTCAAATTTTCTGCGAATGGCTTACAAAATCCTCTTCACTCTGAATAAATGTCACAAGAGATAGACAAAGCTTATTACACAATGTAGATGTCGTTAAATCATACTATTTACGTCAAATAAATTTGTGGCATTAACCATTTTCGAGATATTCTATGTTATTGATTTGAACTGTCAAGTACTAGTCGACGACGATATGAGTGGGCTTGGAGGAGGGCGCCACTGGTTTTGTTAACAATGCGTAACGTCATCATGGCTAAGGATCAGAGAGGAGTGAGGAGCAAGGCGATAGGGGAATGTAAGTTGCACAATGAAAACAGCACTATAGTTGCAGGTCTCAACCTCGCTAGTAAATTCAAATGCTAGGAACTGCGGATGTTTTCTTTACCTGTACTTCCGATGCCCTACCCACTTGTTCCGTAAATGCTTAGTTCGCTTGCCATCAAGCGCACTCATATCGTAATCGACCAGTACTTAGTGTATTACACTTTTTTGTAAACAATAGCGTGTTCTTGTGAACAAGTTTATTTTTCTTCCTCTTCTGTTTTGTTTGTGTGCTTTTTATTGTTAGCTTCTCTGGTTTTTGTTTCCTTCGAATTCTCATAAGATATGATTAAATTTAAAGTACAGTGCGATAAATATAGACCGAAACATAAACTACAGTGTATTATATAAGCGGGTACGATCTATCTGACCCGTGCGATGTGCGAGTTTGAACGTGTAAAATGTTTAAGACTAATAAACATGCAGTCACTCCACCCTTTTCAAGTAGTAAGTCGCTATTCCTTTTTTTTCTTTCATAGTAACGCAAAGAGAACGGAATTTGAAAGCTATTACATGGCGACCCACTTTTTAAAGTGTGACTATCGTTTAGCCTACTGTATTCTTCTTATGCCTACAAAGATTGTGTAAATGTGCAATGGAAATTTCTTTCGATTAACAAGAAATAGAAGAATAAGCTTTTGTAAGAATAGTTGTAGAAGAATGAGTAGACAAAGTCATGTGAATGTAACAGGTTCTTTTTTTCAAGTGACAAGTCGCTATTCGTTTTTTCCCTTCGTGGTCATGCAAAGAGAATAGAATCTCAAAGTCATCACAAAGCAACCTACTTTTAAAATATTTGACCTGCTTAAGCCTACTGTATCCCTCTTACCTAGATGGAATTTTGTAACAAAACCATTTCTGCAAGTGTTTATTTGGATTAGCATAAATCAAATAAAAGAATAAATCCTTTTTTTGCAGTTTAACGTCCTTTAACCGGCAGCAAAGAAGGAAATGGTTGAAATGGCTTAAGAGTTACCCGATATTCGTCTTCTCAGGATTAGGAAAAATCGGGAAAAAGTTTGTACGGATAAACCAACCTAACCGAAATTCAAACTCGGGACCTCTTGAGAATAAACTTTTGCAGAAGTGTGGGTAGACAAAATTAATGTGAATGTAACACATGAGATTTTTCAGAAAGATAACTACGCCGTACATTTAAGGGTTGAGATTATTAAGCATAAAGTGGAAAGCAAATCCTTACGCCGCTTCTGGTATCAAAAGTTCAATTCCTCTCCTCAGAGACCTGAATCCTTAGTACCAAAGCCTAAGGGCAGCAAGTTGACGTAATTACATCTTCAGTTGCTGATGACCTGTTGAGTTGTATCTTCCCACAGAGATTTTCTGCGCTAGGCACATAGGTTGTTGTGGCTTGTCGAGGTAGTCCATCATTCTCCCTTCCTACTCCTTCTACTAGCAACTTAGTTACTGCTACATTTCAAGTTGTATAACACTCCCCGTCTCTTACATCCCCTTCTCTTCCCACCCCCATCATACAAACTCCGTTCCTCCTTGCTTGCTTGCTTGCTTGCTTGCTTGGTCCAAGGAAGACGAATGTATAGTGACCCTAATTGCTAATTACACCTAATTGCGTTTCAGTTAATTATTGTGGTGGTAGATGAATGCTGGTGGAAGGTCGGAGCTATTCTATAAGATCTTCAATGGAGGTACAGGAACCATCAACGACTTTGCAGCGCTGTTGCTCAAGATAACAGGGATTATCAAACTACGGTATTATTACATGGCTAAACCAGTGATATATACATCCTAACTTTCGTAACAATCCTACTCGTGTTGTCATTAAAGCTGAAATCTTTATTGTGTTAATGTTACAGAAATGAGGCTTTGTTAGAATCCGCTAACATTTTACTTTAAGGGGAGACTAAATTACAAAAATTGACAAAAAAAGTACATTTTAGTCGTTTGTGCTATCTTAGCAATTGGAATTTCCTGTTTAATTTGTATACATTTTATCATTCCAGGCACACCACTTGTAGGTATTTTATATATATTTTTATTTTCTCTACCATGTGCATAGTAGGTAGAGAAGGTATTGCTTTAAACCCAAAAATTCGATACCGAGATTTCACCAAAGATACACGTTTTGAGGCCTCCTGAATCAAATAAAGCATTTTTAAGCCTGTCCATGTGTGTATGTGTCTGTGGAGCATTAACTCAAAAACGAAAAGTCGGATAAATACCAAACTTGATATTTAGGTTCAATATCTTCGATACGACACGAAAATTTTCAAGAAAATCCCCCACCCCAACTACTTTTTACATGCTGCACTTTTCGAAAAATTTTATTTCTGAAAAAGGTCTCTACGATTTTGATAAAAGTGCCATAAATTAAAGATATTTACCTCCATGGCAAATAAAATGTATATCTTCAATTTTCTAGGAACAGCCTTTTAAGTCCACTTCATTCCGAAGGAATTTTGTACAATCTTGTATAATTGGTAAACGTTAGGTGATAGACGAAATAGTACTACAAAAGAATTCGTTACAAGCTGCATTGTATGAAACATTCTTAATGTGCGAAAGTATAAGAAACATCTGATATGTTACACTCACATGACTTTCTCTACTCTTGTACAAACTATTATTACAAACGCTTATTCTCCATATACTTCATACTAATTGATATAAAAATTTGCAGAAACTATCGTTTTACTAGTTTTCTTATAGGTGTAAGAAAAATATGGTAAGTTTTAAGGCGATAGCCAAATCTTTTAAGAGCTGATTGTTATCTGGAGCATTCCGTTCTCTTTGCATGTCCACATAAAAAGAAAAATAATAAGGAATTCCCATTTGAGAAAAAGGATGTGTTGGAAAATTCAAACGAGTAACAAGGAATATCTCGGAAGTAGTTCACTCTACAAAAAAATGTATATGACATAAGTTGTGTGTTTTAACGATATCTACGTTTTTTTGTGTAGTAAAGCTTTGTCTATTTCTAACGGTTTACCAGATGCAAAATTATTCAGAATGAGGACGTCTTTCGGGAATATTCCCAGAAAATTCAAGATATACATTTCATTTGCCATGAAAGCATCTTAAACATATGCTATTTTATTAAAAATCGTTAGAGCCATTTTTGAGAAAATCAAAATTCTCGAAAAATGTTTCATGTAAAGTGTAGTCTGGGGTGGGGGATTTTCTTGAAAATCTTCGCATCGCATTTTTATAAGATACTGAACCCCAATACCAAGTCGGTATTTATCCGACTTTTCGTTTTTGAGTTACATGCCATTCCCAGACACAGAGGCACACATCCAAACAGACACACACACGGACCTTTTTCCAAAAAATCTTTTTTGGGATTTAGGAGCCACAAAACATATATTTCGGTGAAATCTCGATATAGAGTTTTTGGGTGGAATGCAATACTTCCCCTACTTACTATACGCAGTAGAGAAAGTAAAAATCAATGTAAAAGACACTGGAAGCAAACACAGACCATCAGGTCGTGTACTCGTGGATATTTAAATGGGCACGCATGAAAATCTCTGAGGGCTAAATCTAATACGTAATTTAAGCCAAACATTCAAACCATTTTGTGATATAAAAACACATTTTCAAAACTTTTTTTAAAATATTGATTAAATTTCAATTGTTCGGTACTCCTAAGATATTAATTGGTGGGTTTACTGATAAGAGAAGTATCAGAACCGTTATGCCGAAAGCTGCCTCTAAATGTTGGTTACACATCAAATTTATCTGCATGAAGAAAATCAGCCGCCATCTTTTCTGAAAATTCCGAAAATGGGGCGCAGCGTCTTCACGGGCTGGGCGGCCGTTACGGATGGCTTTAAGTGTCGCAAGTGTTTTTACTTTCGTAAACTATCCACACAATCCATATAACTTCTTTTTTGAAAAAAGAAAGTAACAAAAAATGAACCAATGCGTTGTGTTATATTTGATGAGGAACGGAGGGGATAAAAAAATCACTCTGAATGAATTCTACTCTGAATTATGTAAATAACTAGAGGTAGGTTTGCCCATTTAATACGAATATACGCAAGATAATGTATAGGAAGAGTTAGGTGAGAAATGTTATCTATTGCGTTAAAGTTCTCAACATCTATAATAGTTAAGTTAAATGGGAAGAAGCTTAAAGCTATTTTATAGGTGTAGCGGTGCAAAGGCTGTTGAGCTGTGTGATATACCTCAAAGAATCCACTCCCGTTGATAGAAACTTATCAAAATAGAAGTTATTCAATAAATTTGCGAATTTCCATACTAGAAAAATAGTATGATCTATTTTTGCTATCCTCATTAATGTTAGTGCGAATATTAACTTAAGGCACCCAAATTATGAACGGACGCAAACCGGAAGGTCCATGTTCAAATCCCGGCTATAACATTGATTTTTTCAGTCTGATTCTACCTTTCCAACCTTCTCCTACAAACGGCTTGTGTGAAAGAACAATTAATTGTCACTAGCAGTATTACTTTCTGCACATCTTCTTGGATGAGATAAACAAATTGTCAGAGGTAAGAATGATACAAGAGAGGGGGATAGAGGGGCGAGTGTTGCAGAGGGCTGGGATATACATTTCATTACAAACCTAAACTGCCCCGTTCATATATGAGCCATTCCTTTTACATGTAAGTACAATAAGATATGTCCATTGCATCACATACGATGCACATCTTAGGATTCGATTTAGGTGCCTTGCAATTCAAATTGGCAAGTTATTTTCTGTAGATGGTCTTGTTATCCCATATGTGGGAATTTCAAGGTAAGTTTCGGCATGAAGGGTCGATTGTTTTTAACATTATTTTTTCTACATACACGAATCTGGCGCTACAAAGAATAGGTAGAGCATAAGGAAAAACAAAATCTATCTTATGACTTTATAGAAATGGAATATCTTGTGCCTTTTGACTATGAAGCTGTATCGAAACAAAAAAACATCATATCTATATTTGGTCTTACTTTGTTCTTAAGCTACTTTTTTCAGAAGTAGGACGTTAAATATTTCAGAATTTGTTGCATGATTATGTGATTTCATTACTTACACTAAGTGGATTTTACAACTCCAATGGAAAAATTCAGATAATAATCACTCATTACTTATCATAGGTTAAAGGCCAAATCTATACGACCTTGCCTTCTGTACGACTCCGCTTATTTCAATTCTAGTATCATTCTATGCAGGAAAGGTAATATTTTCGTCGTTTAGCTGTCTCTTTCAAGACGGGATTGGTACAAAAATTATTTTACAATAAATGTAAATTTAGTTACCTACCTAGTTTCATAATATAGTACCATTTAGTACTCTTTAACGCCTGTTCTTGCTACATACGGCAAGTGAACACTGGCGATTCATGAAATGAAATGATAGTTGGGAACGGAAATTAGGGAAGGTAACGTTCCAGGCCTAGTTATGTAAGTACCATAACTTGTCCAGAGTTTTTATTGTCGTGATTTCTCTATTTCTGGGAATAACTGACTTTACGCATGAGTGCAGACTAACTAACTTACAGCACTAAGAAAAAATGGAGTTTCAATACCCAAGGATGAGCCAAAATTTCACTGATAATTCGAATCTATGCCATTGTTCTAAGTTATTTAAAAATAATTGCCAATAAAAATATAACAGTAATGTAATAGATTTTTATAAACTAAACTTCACAACGGTACAAAATCTTACTGTGATCAGACTCTTTCTTTTATCTATGCAATATTATGTTTTCTCCTTCGTTTTTGGTTTGTCTTTTTTTCAGAAATTGGCAAATTTATTTATAATCATTAAAATATTCGAACATGAGACATCAGTAATTAAAATTGATTTTATAGTTAAATAAAGATATTAATTGTATCTTAAAATGGTGCAGACTCTGTAAATTATCTTCGGTGATTAACATTCATACACACATGATATTTTCTGGTATGCACATATATGCATATAAAGAGGAAAGTCCATATGTGTAACCTTAAGATGTCCAAAACGCACATACTTCCAGAAAGTTGAAGGTGTACACAGAAGTCTGGAAATCATGTCTTTTCACATACGGTTTATGAGCTCAGTTGTGGCCATACAAATCATCCAATTAAACTCAAACTTAACATGTGACTACCCTGGATATCAGACTAAGCAGTGTTTCTTTTAGAATACTGATAAAAATAGCCTTATCCTTTATTTTCAATCCCTTATATACAAAACTACACTGCTTGGCTAGTCTGGTCATAAATATGTAAATTTTAACTATAGGACTCAACGAAATTTATACGCTATCCTACACTTTCCAAGAACTGCCCTTATTCGTATTTTCTAAACCTTAGCTATAAATGTGAACCATTAAACTAATGTGGACAATAATTTGGACACTTTCCCTTTAGATCTCAGAAAAAGCTACTCTCATCCTTATTTTCAAGTCTTACTGACAGATTAAAATGCACATAACACTATAAAATGGCGAGCATTATAGCTACCTTACAATTTCCAAAAATTACGTTTTTTCATATTCTTAACCGGTAAAGAAGAACTCTGCAGCGTTTAACCTATCTGGACAAAACTCCTTCACAAGTTATACTATAGCACTTAACAAAAAGCACATTATAAATTACAAAAACTGCCACAAACCTCATTTTTAATCATTTAGTACCCTGAACGTTGTTAAAACTACAGCTATTCTTGTTTCCAACCGCTTATATATAAAACCGCACCTATTGGTCAACTGGAATACAAATTTGTTATCTAAACTCAGATTATGAACCTCTACGTAAACATTGAAACATTGAAACGTGCCGATGCTTCTGGTTTCCTATAAAGTTTTTCTTTATTTAATGTTGGCGGTAACTCCTTATCATTTGTGTCCACACCAGTGTGTATGACATCTTATTGGTTTGAATTCAAGTCTGGCACACAGGCATTATCCAATGGACGAAGGTGAGCGGCGAAAGAGGAGGAATACAGAAATATTTCACCTGAGTGGCTGGAAGGCATGCTTCACACACACCAGCCCCTGGTTGAGTCCGGCTCTTATTGGTTTTATGTCGAATGTCTGGCTCCCAAACATTAACCTATGAATACAGTTCGGATTCAGGCTCAGGAACAAAGGAAAAGCGGGAAAAAGACAAACGTTAAGTGGAGTGCTAGAAGCACGTGTAGGGTAGGGGCTGCTGTGGCAGAGGCGGTTTAGTATTTCCTTACCACTGCACATTATATTCGCACGATTCCGTGCACTCGAATTTACACTCGATCAAATTAAAAGTTCCTTCTAGTGAGCGCGCGGTTCGCAGCTTCTGTGCGGCGCTTTGGATAACTCTATAATACAAGCCACAAGTCACTGATTTGGACTATCTTCACACCGTGCTTGGTGTGGAGCAATGGTTAAACTACTTGACTTCTGCACAAGCAGCTCACGTTCGTCTCCAATGAATTATCTTTATTTGTTACCTTATTCAGACTTCGTGAGAGGCCAGAAAACGAAACTATTTCCCACGAATAGTGAAAGCATGGGTAACAGACTCAGCGAAGCTATAAATGCAGAAGATTACTGGAGTAGATATTAAGAATTTGGCGTTTATGCTTCCTTGTATTTTTATTTATTTTTTAAATATAAAATTATCGATTATATTTTTTTTGTTTACAAGTTAAGTAATTTATTTTATGCTACAAAATATAGGATTGTAACAAATCATGTGCCCTCTTCTTTTTAGTTTTGTTTTGGCCAAGGATAGGAGCCAAAACAATAAATCAAAAAGCATTTTAAGGATAAAAAATGAAGAAAACCTATTAAACCTTTGCCCGTGTCTTTAAAATAAAAAGAGAAAAAAGTTTAGTAGCTCCACGGAGATTTGAACTTGTAACCTCAGGAAGTGTAAGCTAACTCTCTACCACTAAGTCAAGAATGCTGCAATAAGTGTGGCAGTGTAACGAACTTTTGTCATATTCCACTTGAGAATCACAAATCAATAAAGTTTATTTTGGTTACAAATATATAATGTTGAAACACAATGAAGCATATGTCTGTTTGAAATCTCATATATGATTATGTTCTCTGAAGAATTTTGTGATTCCCGTTCCCCACTATAACTACTACAAGAATATAGGCGTTCGTGGAAAAGCCTGACTGTCCCAAGCGCCCACGGAAGTACTCGATCTGAGCTCCGTCTCTTAGACGCCGGTTAGTTTTAAATTGACCGAGTGTACATAATATTTGTACAACTTCGATCAATCTGGGCAAAACACTTAGCTATTCGTCTCGGCGAAAATAAGCTACTCTCGAATTTTAAAAAGACCCCTGTCCTTATTTTCGACCCTTTACTTCCGGAATGCGTCTCTGCAACATCAAATTTATATGTGTGTAGGAGCCATACTTCGGTGAGCTGAGAGGACTTCTAAGTGATTTCTTTTAAAAGACAAATGTTGCTGCAGATAAATCGGATAATTCTGCAATATTTTCCCCTTCAATTCCCCAAATACACGAAACATCAGCATTAAAGGAAGGAGACAAGAGATATTCACAAGAGTAAATGTAAATCTGAAAAGGCACGAAGCAAAAGAAATACACTCTTAAGGCAATTTATCACGCAGTGGTTATAGAATGACAATTTTTAAAATATATATGCCTCCTCGTCCCCTTTTCATTCAAATTCCATCTCTTTTACATTGACTTGCCCTTATCCCGTGACCAATGAAATGCCATCTTATTTTCTTCCCCTTGTCTCCTCCCATCATTCTATTTTATATCCCTTTATGATACAGCCATCATCGACATGGGGAACGGGGAGGGTGAGGAACATTATTCTAACCCACTTCACCTACTATTTCCTTGCTCTTCTCCCAGGCTTCTTGAAAATTCAAGTGTGAAGCTCTTATTTGCTCAAGCTATTGGATATAGCATGCTGCATAATCATACTCGTACTTTAGCTGGCTGGGCTGGTTGGTTTAAAAGTTCCCTCAGACAAAAATCAATACATGGGTAACATAAAAGTTTATTTTCTTAGAGCTGTATTGCTATTTATAATTAAATGAACATTTCTTTTTATTTATCTTTTATTGGAATCCCGCAAAACCTTCTGCACACTTTTGACTTCCAAAAGAGCAAATGTAAAATTCGGGAGAAGTACATTCATGACTTTACAAAACAGATACATTAAAATAAGTATTTAGTCTTATTATGAGAAATACTAAAGCGCAAAGGTTTCTGCAACATTTATTTAAAGCCTTTATACAGAAACAAAAATACAAACACAAAGTGTGATAGAAGAAGCGAAGAAAACATTTGAATAAATGTAAGGGTTGACAATAATGTTGTTTAATATATACATTTGCCATAATATATACAAGGTTCCTCCAACATTTATTTAAAACCTTTATACAGAAACAAAAATATAAACACAGAGTGTGATAGAAGAAGCGAAAAAAAACATTTGAATAAATGTAAGGGTTGACAAGAATGTTGTTTAATATATACATTTGCCAAGTCATTAAAGAATGGCTAGATTCCACGAAGGAATTTTACAAAACTGATTTGACACAACTCTTCTATTTGCCGATGATCAACTAGTAATAGCTGCTTCAGAAGATAGTCTCCAGAAACTAATACATGAATTACAAACCACAACTTCTAGCTATAATCTAAGTATATTTCCAACAAAAATAATAATCCTTGCTTTCAAGGGAAAAACACAAGTGCGATGTAAAATGATAATTATTAAATGATATAACAGAATACGTTAACATTTGAAATATTTAGATTGTGAAATTTGCAATACAAAGGAATTATAACAACAAAGTAAATTACAAAACTTTAATAAAATATGTGGAACGATTGGAAGAAGCCTGAAAAACAAAACGCGAGAAGGTACTGATTTGAAATTTTATGAAGTTTTAATAGTCTCATCTCTTCTTTATGGATCACAATGCTATACTATTACAAAAATCAAAAGAAAAGAATATAAGTATCAAAAATTAGATTATTGAGAGCGGTCCCTGGATATAGGAGGACAGACAAAAATACAGTGATGAAATAAGGAAATAATTGAACATTATTTAATATAAATAAAAGAATATGAAGAGAAATATTAAGCTCATTTGCGATGCATGCCAGAATCCCGCATTCCCAAGAAGATCCTAGAACACAAACCTAAAGGAATCAGAGACAAAGGAAGACCCGCGAAGAGATGGATGGACCAGTTTCTTCAAACAGGTCGAAAGGGCTGATGGTGATGATGATGATGACGACAACCATTACTAACACATAACTAAGGATAAATCACGGAGTAGAATCAAATTTGATTGAAAATTCGAGAATATAACACTATAAATACATATTTTTAAATCAAAATTTTACACTTAAGATTCAAATGCAATATCTACAGAGTAAATAATTTAAAACAAATCGGTAGAAATTCACTAGGTGTACATAATGAATGCAAGTCTTATAGTAAATGCAAACACAGGGAGATTCAACGGAAACAAACTTTCACAACTCCGCAGAAAAAATTAACTTTATGTAAATTAACACCCGTATGAAGTAAATGTCAATAATGTGTCATTTAGTGCAACCAAAAAAGTATTTTTTTTTTCAAAATCACTTCTCGCAAATGGCCACCATTTCTGCGACGACGATCTGCCAGCTTATGGTGCATATTGTCAAATGAGCTTTGTGACATTTAAAATGGAATATCATTAGTTTATCTGAGAATATGTCTTTAAGGTCTAAAGGAGTAGCCAGAATGGTTTTAGTAGGATGATGCTACAGCATGCATTACCAAAATCTCCACGGCAGCTGCGTTTGCTCTTAAGAAATCAAGTAATCTAAAAAAAATAGACACATATGATACCAGATTTCTGTCATTTTGACAACTTTATCTGAGGAAATTTGAAGAGCAACGTTTATTGCAATCGTTCACAAAGTTTGTAGACACAATATTCACAGGGAATTTAGTGCTACTCCAGTTGAAATGTTACAAAACAGATGACAATATGCGCCATAGGATAGCACATTGTTGTCACAGAAATAAAGACCGTTTGCAGATCATAATTGTTAATTCGCATCCTTGGAAAAGGTTGAATATAAATACGAAGTTTTGTGTTTATCCCATGTTTCTTCTACCTATCATGAGTACTTAGTAGAAAATTTAAACAATCAGAAACCTCAAAACCTGAGAGACAGTCAAAATTCCTTTGAGGTGCATTTTGGTTTCGTAACGGAAGAATTAAATACCAGAATAGTAGAGTATCAAAATAACTATTTCCAACATACAACTCGAATAAAAATAGGAAGATACCTACACAAATTTATTTCACTACAAAGCTCCAAGAATGTGGAAAACTAGGGAGATCAGTTATAACATAGGTACGATAACTGATATGTGAATTAGGGTGAGTTATGTGTCCTAACTGTTGAATAATAATGATGATAATAATGATATATCAACATAGGATCGCGTTATGTAATCTTTTTTTGAGGAAAATAAGTATGTCCCACCATCACTTCAGTTATGTTAATCTATCCAAAATAGAACTCGAAATGAATGTTGCAGTACAGAAAACTTAGTTTCTAGGAGATTGGGTTATGATTTGCAGTAGGAAGTTTGAACATCCTATACTTTACTTCACGTGTCACTTGCCTCACTGCCATCTTTCCAAAAAACAAGTGGGGGAGGGGAGCGAGAAGGAGATGGTGTGAAGGGGAATGAGAGGAAACACACCTAAGTACACATAGAAAGAAGGAAGAAGAGAATATCCCCTAAGATAATCGTGACTTGTGATACGACCTCGCGAAAATAACAAAAACTTGATGACTTCATGCAAGAAGAAGTAGGTACTGAGACAGCGTCATTGGAAATTCTCCGGTGTCAGCGAAGTTACCGAGCGAAAGTTCACAAGAGGGGGCTATTGCGGTATTTTCATTCCACCCTATTCACCCTTCTTCTTTCTGTTTTAAGTCGATTTTTTTCTCGTCATCGTCAACCATCCCTCCAGCTCTGGTAATACACTTGAAACCGAATAGGCATCAGACACGCTCAGCGTAGGGTGTTTCCTAACTGCTCGGGACACGGAAACCCATTCTTGCCTTGCCGAATTGGCTAGCGTGATGAAACAGCACGTGTCCGCGGGTTAACACTCTCCATGTTCTTTTTGGTTGGTCCAAACTTCGATACAGAGAGGGAGAGCAAATTGTACAAGTATTTATTTATCTTTCGACATTGGAAAAGTCCTAGAAATGATTTTTTAAACTTGTCTATTAGTGTTTTATAAGTACAGTTAATTCCAAAGAAGAATTCAAAAGAGAATGAGGTTATTATTCAACCTTTATTTTAACAAGAACGCGCCTAAACTTCTAGAAACCGATAAGAGCATCATAAGGTATAGGTCTGCAAACACCAACTCCAAGAAATATTCAAATATTAGTCGTACTAAATGACAGTCGCAAATGAATTGCACAATCTTAAAGTGTAAAAGAATCGTATTTATCATTCACTTGTGTCCAAATCCTGTGGCTATCTATCTGACGAGACTTACAAAATAATGTATTTGTAATCAAAATTTAATTTACTTACAGTTGTGACATGGAAAATTTAATTCAAAGTAGAATTTGGAAATTAATTTCAAAGATATCCTTTGTACTATAACTTTATGGTGTATTTTATAAATTATAATCCTTAACATCAGAGTTTAGGCCTTCTGATGTGTTTCATCTCCAAGTCTAAAATAGGTCACACCAATTATAGTGTGATCAATTATGTGTTCGAGCTTTCGGCCTTTACTGAAATGTTTTGAAGGATATTAGGTGTGAAAAAACATGACTCATCTAATTAACTGTATAATAATTTAGTGATTGTAAAACTCAAGGCATATTTACTTCATACTGATGGCTTCATGTTTTCGATTATATAAAAGCGAATATCCTGCAGTGGTCTTAACCATCTCATTTCTGCAGCCTCAGTCCTTCGTTTATGCTGCACTGTCAGTGTCCATACTTCTGAACCATGACGTTGATAGTGCGATTGCCTTATTAATGTCTAAGATTGTATCACGACTCTTTTCGATAGCATTGTTTTTATTATACACAAATGTTTTTGGAATATGGCAAGTTTTATGTTATGCGCATTCTTATACCGTTGCATAAACTGCAACTCAGGTAATTATATGAACTGATCTTCTACACTCTCATTATTTACACTCATTTTAATCTTTGTAAGATTTGATCCTTGAAAAGCTAGAACTTAAATTCTTGAAGAAAATATTTTATATGTATGTATCTGCTATTCTTCTCAATGTATAGATTTCATTTTGTAACTTATTCTCCGAGCTTGCAGGCAGACTTTAGGCAAAATTTGCTTAAGATGTAGTTCCATTTTAAATTAATCTTCTATTCCCTAATGAATTCTCTAAATACTAATTCAACAGATGAAATAGGACATACTTGTCTTACTCTTTGTGAGTTATATCCAAATTCTTCACTACAGTACTTTGCAGTTTTAATCTTTATTAAGTTCACAAGCTTTGGTTTACTCTTACTAGAGACCCTGTATTCCTTTCTTCAATAATGCTTTCTATAGTAGTTCTCAAGCGACTGGGTGAAAAGTTTTCTCGAAGTATATAAATGTTTGAAATTTTGAATATTAAATTCTCGATGTTCTTCAACGCTTTGTGAAAATGTAAAAATAGATATTCTATACCAGATCTCTTTTGTCTAAAACCATTTTCTTCAAGGAGCGTTGTTACTAATATAACTTGTAAATTGTAATATTCGTGTGCATTTTATATTTAAGATTTCAGCAAATTTGTATTTAGTATATTTCTTATCTTCTATCTTATAAATCGGCATTACTCTGAAATGTTCCAAACCTCAGGTATATATGATCACTTTTCTAATTTATTAAATTTTAAAATCTCGGGTATGATATATATGAAGCATATTTGATAAATGTATTGTTAATGTTGTCAGACGGAAATTTTCTGTATTTATTACAACTTCTAAAGGACTTTTTGAGTTGTTACGTTGCAATGAGCTCTACATTACCATCAGAAGCTATTGTGGATCCATCTTGTTTTCTTTTGGTCGAGCATAATTTTGTAAATAATATTTATAATAAGTAGTTATTAAGCTTTTATTATGATTATAACTCTGTGATGATGAGATAGTTAATAGCATGATCTTGTTCATGATGTGTGTGTTACATTTATAGTATTTCACGTATGTCAGTATTTGTTTCTATAGAATTCTTGAAAAATCAGTATTTATTATGCAATACTTGGACATTTCTATTTGTACTTTAAGTTTTCAAAAGAATATGCTCTAATCTATACAATGTTGCTTACTTTTAATTGCAACATTGCAATGTTTTAGTGTGCGTTGTTTTAATTTGGGGAGGTATCTTAAAGAATACACAGGCAACGTTAGGATTCCAGGGTGCATACCCACGAATCTGAGATGTTTTAAAAGATCTCAGTTCATTGTGATAAATGTACACAAAAAGGTGTTGTGATATCCTTCAATGGATGGGTGTAACGTTTCATGTAAAGACTACGTTAAGAATAGATTCCTTTAGGAAGTATTCCATTTAAAGATTTTTTTCTCACGGTGCGTAAGTCTGAATGCTTACCATTACACCACTAAAACTGCATAACACCGATCCAGCTACCCCACACCTTATTTCACTCCTAATGACTATAAGCATGTAAAATCAAACCTCATTTAGTTTATATTATTTATTTAGTGACTGCAGACAACTACATTATTGCTAACCCCATGCCGTTTATACAGCAAAGTGTAAAAGATATCAGCAGCAAACACAGTCCGAAACAATTGGCTATGAATAAATTGGACATATTTCATATAGGCTCCGGATTCTTAATTCGATTTTAATATGCTGTCAGTAAGAATTTCAATAATGATAACTCTGCCTTATATCAATGCCAGGTGAAATATGTCAAGAGTTACTTTTATATATACAAATTTATAACCTCAGCACATTTCCATCTACGGAGAATAATTCAGCCGAATTATCCAACGAAACGTCATTAGTCGAACATTTTCTGAAATGCGTTTTTCCTACAGGCTTACTATTGTATTGGACAGACAGCTTGTCGCAAGATTACAGAATTTCAAAGGTTAATGAAAAATATTGCTCCGACCATTTGTGAAAAATTTGATCTTGGTGAATGAGATTCCATATCCAGGAAGAAGGACGTAAATGTTCAAAGTGAATGGTAATGATGATTTTTTGCTGTTGAAAGAAATCAATTATCTACCCTATGTGTAACTAGTTTCAGAACAAACTAACAATATCTGGCCACGTTATGAGATTATAGTTTCTTCAGATGCTTAAATCCCAAATACTGTGGCGTTATTCCTTTTTCGGGTATAGATTATTTAGAAATACTGCACGAAATATAGTGTCATGATATTTTGGAAAATAATTGTAGGTCAGATAACTGCCAGTTTTTTGTTCTTATTTATTTTTTATTTGGTTAACAAAGATGGAATTAATAAGTAGATTCAGTAAGGTTTTCCATTACATATATTTGTTGCTCCTTTTGTGCAGAACAATGAACTTTGAACTGGATAACTATGCTGTTCGCCTGCAACATAATTCTAACAAAAGCTGTTTTCACAAAACTGGTAAATTAATTTTTCGAATGTTCTAGAAAATATTATAGATTAGCCTCAAGAATTCCAAACTCTTCTGCACACTTGGGTAGATTTTGGTGCGTTTTCCCCATTTTATAATCCAAAAACAATCTGATGTGACACATTCACATGACTTTCACTACCCTTTATCTTTATTAGTGGGTATACAATTCCATTTTTACTATAGTTTATTTTTCTATCTACTACATTTTAATCCAAATAAACCTTTGCAAAAATAGCTACATTACACAATTCGTTATAGATACAAAGAGAACAGCGATAGTCAAATGTTTAAGAACTGGACGTTATATGCTGGACTTAAAATTCCATACTGTTTCCATGTAATCGCGAGAAACAACTGAAAATCGATGGGACTTAAAAGAATAAGCATTGAGCAATTCGAACCTTTTATAATCGATGTCTTAGAATTGGCCACAAAATCTTATTTTAAATAAATTGTGTGTTTTAAAGAGAGCTACGTTTTCTGTGTGGTACATTTTAGTCTATCGCTTAACTTTTACAGTCATACAAGATTATACAACATTCCTTCCGAATGAAAGACCTTCCTAGGCTATTCCCAGAACATTCAAGATATACATTTTGCTTGTCACGTAAATAACTTTCATATATGGCATTTTGATCAAAATCATTTGAGCCATTTTTTAGAAAATAAAAATGTTCAAAAATGTTCCATGTAAGGATAGTTGGGGTGGGAATTTTCTTAAAAATCTTCGTGTCGCATCCTTGGAAGGTACTGAACCCAAATATCAAGTTTGGTATTTATGCGAGTTTTCGTTTTTGATTTGTGCTGTTCAAAGTGCGCGCACGCACATACACACACACACACATGAACGTGTCCATTTTTGATTCAGGGGACCTACAAACATGCATTTCCGGGGAAATCTCGGTTTCCAGTTTTCTCTACCTGCTATACTTTCCCTGCGTGGTAGAGAAAGATGAACAGACCTCAATTCCATCTTATTTACACAGCGGAGAAGACTTAGTCACTCTATATGCAGTTGGGCATATTAAATATAAGAAAATGAACTGACTGTACCTATCTACTATACTTCAGAGCTCTAAAGGGAATGAATACTTTTAAAGTATTGTAGTTATAATCCTTTTAATTTGATTAGAATTATGTAAATTTTGTATAGACATTATGACTTCTGAATTCAGTATATAACTAGGATAGCAACGTTTTATATTATGTTACTGCAGAGAAAATAAAACTCTATATAGATTTCAGATTGTTACTAATTGACAGAAATAAAAATGTACGTAATAAGTTCTTTGCATTTTTACTTTCTGTAGTATCTATAGCAAGTAGGGGAAGTATTGCATTCCACCCAAAAATTCGATAGGGAGATTTCACCGAAAATACATGGAAATACCTGTTTTGAGGCCCGCTAAATAAAAAAAGCATTTTTAGAAAACTTTCTCCGTGTGTGAACGACATAACTCAAAAACGAAAAGTCGAATAAGTATCAAAACTTGGTATTTAGGTTCACTATCTTTCAAAGATTCAACACGAAAATTTTCAAAAAAATCCCCCAACCGCTGAATACACTTTACATGGAACATTTTAAGAAAATTTTGAGTTTCTCAAAAATGGCTATAACTATTTTAACTAAAATATCATAAATTTAACATATTTTCATGACAAATGAAATTCACAGTCATTTTCTGGGAATGTCCAAAGTCCACTCCATTCTGAATGGTATTTGCATAACTGGTAAACTGTAAGAGATAGACAAAATTTTTCTACACAAAAAATGTAGATCTCGTTAAAACACACAATTAACTTGCCATATGCTTTTCTTTATGGACTGAACCACATCTGAGATATTCTTTGTTATTTGTTTGAATTTTCAATACTTACACTTTTCTCAAATGGGAATTTGTTATTCGTTTTTTTATGTTCTGGACATGCAATATGAATGGAATGCTCCACTTAGCAACCAGCTCTTAAAAGATTTGACTATCACTTTAAGTCTACCATATTCCCCTTGCATCTACAAGAAAATTAGCAATAAGATAGTTTCTGAAAGTATATCGATTAACATGAAATAGAGGGAGAATAAGAGATTGTAACAATATTTTGCACAATAGTAGAAAAAGTCATATGAGTGTGACCATCAGACATTTTTTATATTTTGTCAAAATATTCTATTGATAAATTAATAAAATATGTTTTAAAATGTCATCCCAGACTCCATACAACAGAAAGAGGAACCTAACATTATAAAGCTGGGAAAAACAAATTTTCTGAAACCATTTAACTTCTTTTTTCTTTAATGCTCGCTCAAAACGCTTTCAAACATGTTAAAAAGCAGGATATGTCCCCAAAAGCATGCTATACCCTTATTAATACAAATATAACCTTAACTATTAAATGTAACATTTTAATAATTACAAAAATAATAACCAGGCAGAGCGGTTTTAGTAAGTAAAGCATCAGGTTAGGAACGCAGCTCTTAGTTGGTGGCGAGAGAAGCTGGAAGCGCTTGTGACCTCGCAATGTTCTCTGTAAACAATATGATGTACAGTTTGAAGGCACCCCAGTTCGATAGCAGGTAGACCAGAATTAAGGCATATTAGAAGAAAAAAATGTATGTTAGCCTTTAATAGTGTGCAATAACATTAGCTTCTGATTTAATTAAGGCATTAATTTACAGAAATCTACGTTACATTGTCTTTTATTTTACAACGGAAGTTGTACATTTTAAAGCAGTATCCGCTCGATTTAGCCCATGACAGATCTTTAGAAAATTCTGATTCATAGTTTAGAGGTGAGGAGGTTGAAAGCACTTTCATCATTGTTCCTTTCTAATAATGTCGCATGTTCCTTCTGTTTCACTGAATTACAGGTTGTTTAACATGATGTTTTAAGCGTCCTTTGAGCTCTAATGTTACATCTGATAGTTTCGACATTTGTGTTGAGATTTTCATGCCAAATTCCGCTAAATACAATGCTTATTGTGATGATGTTATTGATGTATGAACTCTTGTTTACTGCCACAGTTCTCCACTGCGTCGAATAAATGAAACAGTCAGAACGAGACCGGCTGCTTTGGAGGAAAGGGTAGGAGTGTGTCCGTCATAACAACTTACTGTATTCCGTGCGGTAACATGATTTCTGTTTACTTACTAAAACGTCTCTGCCTGGTAATAACATTATTGTACGGGCAAATGGCAGTACTTTCTGTTATAGGGCAAAACTCAAAACTCAAAACTCTTGCATAAAAACTCAAAACAAAAGAACATATTTTCTCCAAAATATTACGGAGTGTGGGGATAAATATTTAATAATAAACTGTATTCACTCTTAGGTTGATATGCATCAAAACAAACCCCAGGTGACCAGTATACCGTTTTAATGTATCCTTCCGCCATTCGCACTAGAAATACTGTCACACTTTCAGACCATGTGGCCAGTACAAGCGGCACGTAGCGCAAAAAAGAAGAGTCCTTATTTCGGCAACTGAAACGATGACTAGCATATTCTGTTAAGGCTTAAAGGTGATAAAATTGATAGTTAATTATTAGTGAGATTAATTTTACTTATTTATGTAATAATTGGAGTTGCTTTTTTACATTAATGGAACGAAAATAAACGTTTGCACATATAATAATAGTTAATTCTAAAATAAATGAGCGAAAAATAACACGTATGCGATAACCTAATTTATTCGCTCTCTGGAAGCGGCACTTTATTAACTGTTGGCGGCTCATTTTAAAAAAGAAATTGTGCACTGTTACGGGAATCACATTCTTCTCAAAATCACTACATACTTGCATCGCGTATTTTATATGCTTTTCTTTTTCCGGATGTAACCACTTTTCTCGTTTCAGATTTTTCTGCACAAGCACTGTTTATACTTGTACTAGAAACACCGGTGAACTCAGAAGTTAATTTCACCATTCTTTCGCGGAAAGTGTTGGATATTTCTCACATAACTTATAACAAAGATTCAACACTGTTGTTTTTTCAACTTGTAAATGGTTTGCGCGGCTAATGCTTTACGTAATTCGACGAAAACACAAGAGCAAATTTACCGTCCGCCATGATACTAAACACAACTGCTGGTTTCTGGCTGTAAACAATTTCTGCGCTTCCCCGTATGCCAGGTGACTCATACGAATTGCATCATGGGACTTGTAGCTCTGCTTTACGTTATAAATCAGCGTTAAATAAAACCTTAGGTATAGAATATTATACTATTTTAGGATAAATTCATTCTAAAATTCAGATTATTAGCATGGGACAACTTTCCTGCGCGAATTGCTACCGTGTTGCACCACGGTGCACTGACCACGTGGGTTTGTTTTGCCGCGGATCAACCTAAGAGTGAATACAGATTAGTAGAGAAACCAGCACATTTTAACCTTAGGTCAATGTTTTAAATTTAAACAAAATTTCCTAATTTCGGATCATAATAATGAAAACAACCGAAGCTTTAATGCCCGGTAGTTTTCATTTTAGTTGTTACACATCACTTAGTCTTATTATGCTATTTCTGTTTCAGAACGGTTAGATCTAAAAAAAAAATACGTTTATTCATTATTTTTCCTGGTGCTGTAATTTATTGTAACATAGGTTGTAGTGAATTGTGTTGTAGTGTATCGTTCTATTCTCTTTGTATTATTTTAATTTCTAGCGGTGTGGTATAGAGGGCCTCATAGCCTTAACTACTAGTCGTCCACGATATGAGTGCGTTTAGAGGAGGGCGCTAATGTTTCTGTTGACAATGTAAGGTCTGGGATCAGAGGGGAGTGAAGGGCAAGGCGAGGAGGGAATGTACAGTGCACAGTGAAAACAGTACTACATTTGCAGACCTCTTTAATAAGTTTAACTGGGAACTACTGATGCTTTCTTTACCCGACTCTCCTTCCGACTCCCTTCCGATGTTCCGTAACTGTTTAGCTCCTCTTCCCACCGAACGCACTCATATCGTGCCCGACTAGTACACCAGAATAGATAAACAAGTACTTGTTTTATAGCCAGATTACAGCGTGAAATAAGTTCCGTTAAAATAGGTAATACAACGGTTGAGTTGTGTATTCTTACCTTATTTACCACTTACCTAAGATTGAGGAATTATTGCAATTTACACAGAATCTTGATTTCGATAGTTTATCGGGTGAGAGAGCGAGAGCGAGAAAAAGCTGTCGGCAGCTTAATTCAGAAATAAATAAAATCAGGTAGCTAACATATTTCGCAGTTAAACCTAGAATATTCAAAATTGTGCATCAACTTATGAAATATATACTGAATTTCTAACTTAAAACGCTTCTGGTGAATATTTATCGTCATTAATAGCAAGTGGAAGAAAAACAAGTTTTAATAACATTTAATTCGTATAATAAGTACAAAAACAAACGACAATAATTGGTAGGGAAATCCATGTGAAAGTTGCACATGAGGTTTTCTTTCTTAGATTTCGTCTTATTCCAGTTGTACAGCCATCTTTAGCTAGTCAGGTATATTGATGGTTTTAATTTGAGAAATAACCGCGGTGTTCATAACTTGTTTTTTCTTTCTTTAGTTTCAATGTACTTTTAATTTCTATGGTCATATCGGTGGTTTTGAGTTTAGAAGAAATCCTTAAGATCCTCTGAACCAAAAAGAAAATCGTAATAAACCTGCATATTTCAAAAGCAAAGAGTTTAACGTACACCAGATTTTATATGCCCGTCCAACATATTTCAAGGTTTTCAGAAATTTCTCTGGTTCCAAGTAACCAAGAAAATTGTTTGTTATTTTTTATTTTCTACAAAAATACTAGTCTAACAACTGTGGTTATATTTGAGCATGACAGAGAGTATGTCTGTAATTTTCTCTAAACAGCCTGTAAATCTTCTTCATTATCATTGAATTTTATATAATTAGGAAATCATATAGGTAAAAATCTTATTGTTACATTCAAATGACTTTCTCTATCCTCTGCGCTTATTATTACTATTGTATTAATCAAGATAAACCTTTCCATAAATAGCTGCATTACACACTTTGTTATAGATCCAAAGCAAATGGCGATAGTCAAATGTTTTAGAACTGGACGTTGTGTGCTAGCCTTAAAATTCCGTGCTCTTTCCACGACATTGCGAGAAACAAACTGAAAATCGACAGGACTTGAAAAGAATGGGTAAGTATTGAACAATTCGAACCACTAATAACGGATATCTGGGAAATGGTTGTTGTCACAAATATAATTATTTTAAAAAAACTGTGTGTGTTAAAGAAATCCACATTTTTTGTGTAATACGTTTTCGTCTATCGCTTAGCGTTTACCATTATACAAGATTTTACAAAATTCGTTCCGAATGAAGAAGAGATCACAGGCTATTTCCAGCAAACTCAATATATAAATTTTGTCATGTAAATTTCTTTAACATATGGTGTTTTAATCATAACCATTAGAACCCTTTTTAAAAAATCAAAAACGTCAAGGTTCCATGTAAAGGGTAGTATGGGGTGGGAGGGTTTTCCCGCCATAGGAGTATATCTTCTCAAACAATTTGAGATCTCCTTGTGGTCTACAGGGAAAATGCTGGAGAATATAATGTCCTACCCGCATGTTGCCATGTAGCTCAGTGGTTAGAGCAACCGGATGGAAACCGGGAGATCCGTGGTTCAAATCCCGGCTATGGTATTGAGTTTCTCAATCGTCTGATTCTACCTTTTCAACCTTATTCTACAAACATGACTAGTGTGGAAGAACAATTAATTCTTTAGGTTGTTGGGTTACCCAAAGAGTGAGTTTTCCTGACACATCCAAAAATTCCATTGCAGTCGAATGATGTTATCTTGCCAGAAATGATCAATATTCCAAGACATTACATGAAAAATTCTGTGCATGGCATCTTGGAAAGCATGCTGTGTGTGTGTGTGTGTATTCCCAAAGTTTTGTAAAAAAAACCGAAGTTTTCAGAACACAGTTTCTAATATTAAATACTATAATATTTATAATAGTTTAAGTTTGTAGTAACTTTTGAAAGACTATACTCTTATACATTTACTTGTGTATTATGATGTTCCAGACTGATTAGCTTAAGGAATAATGCTAATCACATTTCCAAAGGAAACCGTCTTCCAATCACTAGACCACCAGAAGCGTCCTAGTAATGTTCTTTCAAGTTTCTCTTTAATTTTTGTAATCATATATTCTTCACAGTACTTCTGTTTATGTAGAGTCATGAATATAAAATATGTTTTAAATTACTTATTTGACCTCTGTCATTAAAGCAAAGCGGTGAATGTAGACTACAGTATGATGATCTGCATACAAAAGAATGTATTAAATATTCTTGGCCCCTTTCTACAGCTATTTAATACTTTTATTGCAGCATTTACTTACTCCGTTGAATACAAATTTTATGATGTTGAACCCCACCCTTTTTAAGTCTCGAGTTAGACTTTTTAATGCCCTTATCATTTTTGTCACTAGCATGTTCACAAACAACGTCAGGTTCTCTTTCAATGGAGTTCTATAGAGAATTTATAATAATGAGAATATTTGTATTATTTCAATGGCAGTGCCAAAACATTCTCTTTGTAGTTAGGATTATTCTTACCATCATAATTATTATAAGTATTGTTATTATTACATTATTTTTGCTTTTGTCAGGTAATAAAATTACAATCGTCTTCAATAAAACATGGTTATATAAATATGTGACCTTTTTTATCATCCTGAAAGAATTCATTGCTTTAGTAATAAACGTTATCAATTAATCAACAACTGTAGTTTACTGCCCAAAGGTAGGCCTTTCAATGTAAACACGCCTACCTCCATTCTCCCTCTTCCTCTTCTTCCCTGTATGGGATTTGTCTTAATATTAGCAGAACCCGCAGCTCTGCTTGCATTAATTCGTCAAATGTGGAGATTCTCTTTATATCTTCCCCCTCTATCTTTCTCACTGTCTCTCCTTCTCTCTTTCTCTACATCTCTCTCTTTTCCTTCTCTATCCCTTCCTCTTTTTTTACCTATCTCTCTCTCTTCCTCTCCATCGCCTCATCTCTTTCTCAGCAACTTGTATGGCACGCGAGGTTTTGAAAACCGTTACAAAAACTAATTTTAAAAGATATTAATAAGTAAATTCTTTTTAATATAGTGTCAAATGAAAAATTCAATGCCACAGGGAATATTTGAACACGGTTCTCCCACTCTCCGTGCAGTTGCTCTAACCAGTGACAGCATGCCGGTGGGACATTGAATTCCCCAATTGACTCAAGTTGTTTCCCAAATAGACCACCAAGGCATCTCACTAGAGATGATGATCTCAATGGTGACCTGCCATCGCAAGTACTTTAATACTGAGTGCAAAGACCAGACTAAGGTCTCTAAAAAGTATAATTAATTTCAATTAGTTATATATAATAATTTCAAAAAATAAGTAGAATGTTTAACAGTGGCCAAGACTGTATCTGGTTCTTAAGACTGTTGTGCCATCAGCACTGATTCTGGCGTTAACCGATGTATATACTCTGATAGCGATATCGACAACATTGGTAGAACTTCATTATTACTATTATTATTATTATTATTATTATTATTATTATTATTATTATTAGTTTATATAATGTTTTGTAAATAAAAACTATACTAAATAAAAATATATTGCTAATGCTATGATCATTTATCTTCAAAATATCAGCTTTAAAATGCATTACACTTTGGTAAATAATTCTAAAATTCAGCTTTAAAACATTTCTGAAGTAGTGGTTTTAAGCAAGAATCATGAAAATTAAAAATAAAAAAGTAGCTTAAACTTCAATCCTGAATTTCTTTTTTCCTAAGGAAACTATAAAGTGAAGCTTTTTGTGATATATTTTTCTCCCTTCTATGTTGGTATTGGAAACATGCTGATACTGCAAATACGTGCTTACAATGAATAAATACTTAACGGATGTGATTTACGTAACACTTTTGTTGAGCCATATTATATGTATTGTTTACTTTATGTGTAACTAGGATTTTCTCTGCAAATATACAATTTTCTCAGTAACTATTTAATGTAGAACAATGGGACTTGAAATATAAATTTCTTACAAAATCTTGTAACTTTTAATAAAAGATTATGAGCATAAATTAGTTATAAGAAAGTTTTCCACTGAATTTAAGGATAAAATGTGTTGAAAATTAACAATAATATAAAAGAAACCTTTCAAAGTTACAATTTCACATAATGTAATATCCCTGTGTCTATTTCATTCATTATTAACCTTTTAAGAACTTGAGATTAAAATTTCAATAAGCTATGGCCAATAAATAATGATAAAATGTGAAATTAATATTTTAATTCTCAACTTTGGTAAAAAAGGGGCCTCCTGTTTCCCTTAAGGAGAGGCTAAAATCCCTATCAACCCAATTTAACTTTGCTAACTTCATGACCCATTATCTCAGAAACTATGTAAGATATCATATTGGAATTTTACGGGATATAGATGCATGCCTTGTACGTCCACCCTTTTATACAATAATGTTGTTTATTAAGAAAGATGGGCTATTTTCTTAATTATACATTTTTATTAAAATGTATTTATTAGGACTTACTTTTTAAAAATATAACTGACAAACCTCTTTTTTAAAAAAAGCAGATCAGTAACACAATTGAAGTGTTATTTTTATCATAACAAAATTTCATTTAGGTATGCTCAATAGTTCCTAAGGGGATGACGCATTTGTATCAGAAATTCGTATTCAGCGAAAAAAACTACTCAAAGCAAAAATGGAGGACAAAAACACACATAATACTTGCAAAGACAAAAAAGTCACATTGCTTAGACATATGGATGCTGCCGCATTTAGAAGTTGTACCAGTTTTTAGATCAAATCTTCATTTAAAAGATGAGCTAAAATCAATCTCTCTACTACAAAGTATATAGTTATGATTTTTTTTCTCTTAAGTTGTGCAGAATTCAGAGTAAAAATTGACCGATGCAGTAACATTTTAAAAGTACATGATGATAAAATATTTATTACATTAAAGAAGAAATTCCAGTTCACAAGCCTACACAAAATACTAAAAATGTAGCTTTTGGCAATTTTCGGCATTTAGTAACCGTCCTTTTTCCCGTTTATTAGAACTGTATACAGCATGTACCATTGAACTTTAACAATACTGCATGTTGATGCTAATCACTGTCGTTGTTGGTTTTTCTTAATGTCCTCTTTCTTCTATCTTAAGTAGTATCTAAGTTTCCTATCGATTATGGCATAATATATTTTTCCATGCTATTAGTGATCTTGCGATTCTACAACTTAATGTTCTAAAGATATCTGCTGTAGTATGAACTAACATGATAAAGTATATACACTGTTTACAATGTAACGCAACAGTATAATAACTATTTGCAATATTCACAACGTAGAGAAGTCTATTGAACTTATGAACTCTGCAAATTGACTATTATATTTGAAAATATCATAAGTCACAGGTCATGCAGTTTTAATTTTATTTTTGAGCCTAGCTCGCTGTTGTTCTAGTTTTGGGCACGAGTAAATAAGGTGATCCACAGTCTGTTCTCCTAGCATACACGTGCACACTGAATCTTCCATGAAGTCGAAGCTATGCAGGTAAGCTCGAGTTAGTATCCCCTTAAGGTTAAAGAATAACCTTTTAAAAGGAATACATATGAATTTGTAATGGTAGTAGCCATGTATTGTACATTAGATTATTTTTTTCAAAATTAGATCCGAATAACAATATCTATGTGGTTCAATTATGTGCTAAGGAACATAAATGCCCGGGAGAGTTTATGCTATCAGATATATTTTGCAAATGAGGTATTGTGTTCATACTATGTATATACGTGTGCAAACCATGTAGCGATCTTCCTTTTTTTCTTTTTACCGGAAATGCTACTATGATAATGAGTGTTTGGAGCCTTTGCAAGCACTCCAACCGGAAAGCTTGCAAGTATTCCCACGTGCCTGAGATTTTTCTCCCTTCTCTGTGAGAGATAGCAAGGTTTTTCTCACCTCCTTCCATTCATTTTTTTTTCTCTCACGACACACTAGAAGATTAAAACCATCGTGTGCTCCTCGGCACGAAACCGCCGAACCATCTCCCTGCTCTTCATCGTCGATGGCAAAAATATATATATAGTCCTTTTTTGGGGAGCTTCGTGGACCGCTACGCCAGACCTCATCTTTAATTAAAGACCCGGAGTACTCACCTTGCAAGCAGACACTATTTGACAAAGACTATATAGAAAAATCGAGAAGTAGGAAGTACAGACGAAGATAGGAGATGCGGGTGGTAGAAGAGGAGGAGGGATGAGAACCTGGGGGAGAAAAAAGGAGTTCAAACTGCGTGATGTTCTTTTTTTTTCGTCCCTCTCTGCTTGAGCAGCATCGGTGGTAAGATTTTCATCACGTTCAAGTGACTATAGTTAATATCTGCTTAGTGTATTCTGGAGAGACTCGCTCTCCACTTGTAATTTGCAAACCTTGGTAGAATTTTTGTTCTTCACTATTATTATATGACT
Organism: Deroplatys truncata; assembly: GCA_030765065.1. Taxonomy (NCBI): domain Eukaryota; kingdom Metazoa; phylum Arthropoda; class Insecta; order Mantodea; family Mantidae; genus Deroplatys; species Deroplatys truncata. The sequence continues at coordinate 102,951,112 of CM060980.1, forward strand.
TTGTCATAATAATAAGAGTATCGGGGGAGTAAAAGACGTAGACGTGCAGAGAGCTCCATTTTCATAGCGGCACTTTCCCCCTCCTGCCGAACTTCGTCGCCTTCTCCTTCCTCTATTGTCTGCCCATTGTGTGCTAGAGCATGGAACTAATTATTACAGCCAATTAAATAGCGACACACATACACACACGCACACACATTTTCAAGTGTCAAAAAATTTCGGGTCGTGATGGATAATGAATGGCTTTCCAGCAAGCGTTCATATTTCATCTGCTCTTGTACATACATATGTACCCACGTTTGTACACACATAGATAGTTGATGGATGAGTGAGAGGGATTAATTTTTCACCACGTGTGCTCTGTTTTCCATTTTAATACCGTGTGTGTGTCACACAGAAGCCAAGGCTCGAGCCCAGCGCTGCAGTTTCCCCACTCATATTTCGTTCGTTTTATACTTTTAAAAATAATTTCACACTTTTTATCATTATTATTCTTATCGACGTCAGCTATTTTAAATATCAGTTGCATTTTAGATGTAATCTAGATAGAGCCTTCAATTTTTGTAGGCTGAAAAATGAATATTACTTTCTAAATAAATTGTCAACTGCCTTGGCTGACGTGAAAACTTTATCAGGATGGTAAACATAGCTCCGCCAAAGTTGCGGCTTATTTATGGAAAGTTTTTATGCATTAAATTAATCAAAAAATGTCGAAGAGCTCTCTTTAACATTACAACTAAATGCGTCTTTTCTGTCATGTCCACAAATGATCTATGTGCAGTTATAACTAAAAATCAAACATAGGATTTATTATCATGCTTTCAGAAATAATATTCTGCACTGACATAACTTTTCCCATAAAAATAAAAAGGCTGTTTTTTCACACTCACACAACTTTCTCTACCCGTTACAACTTCAAATATTTTCCCCATTTATATAAAGACTTATTTTTATATCCGCCTTATGTTACGAAACATTTTTGCGTAAAAATATCAGACTTGTTAAAGCTATTTTGAAGAAAATAACAAATAACGAAAAATATTTCATATAAAATATTTTGGGATACAGGAACTCTATTAAAACGCTTCGTGCTGCATCCTTGAAAGATGCTGAGGTTAAACACCAAGTTTGTATTTATCCCACTGTTCCTTTTTTAGTGATGCTGTTCTCTCAAAATACCTGTAACGATTTTGATTAAAATATAATTTTGTAGATCTAGGAAACAATAAGAGATAGACAAAGCTTACTTCAGAAAAAAGTTATATCTCATAAAATATATAATTGGTGTCAAATAAACAATTTAACGTTCGTAGAGTTAACCATTTTCGAAATATTCTATACTATATGACTACATTTTGTCAAACACAACTCCCCTAACTCCGGAAGGTACTTGCGGTTTCCAATTTTCTTTGTTTCATTTCCTTCGCAGGAATTCCATATTATGAATGTATTCCTCAGTTTTCTTCCAATAAACATTTGAATAGATACAAATGTGTGTGTAAAGTTGTTTAATTAGAAATAATTTCTAGGCAGGTAAGTATCGTAAATAACGTTTCGTGGATGGAGGAATAGCTTTGAAACGAATGTTATAACAAATAAGGTACTTCTACAAATTTATAATGGGTAGAGAAAGCAGTGTGACTACATCAGGAGTTTTGAAGGTAATTTTTTACCTTGGAATAATAACTGATGCTAATTCTTAAGAGCCAAAAATCTCATTTTTTTAATATTCTTATGTGTACTGTATTTTCGCTTAATAATAGTAAAACTGATTGTTATAGCACTTTGTTTATAACATTAAATAAGCCAGTTTCTATGGACAACAGTAAATTCCGAACGTATAACAATCATAAGGAGGATCAACAAGTGTGTATATACTGTTTGGACAAGTCTAAGAAAAGTTAAATTTTTACAGAATTAATCCTCAAACACTGTAGAATTGATTCGATTGTAATTTTGGTCGTGTGGCCATTTAAACATCCAAACGTCACGTTTAAAGAGAGGTCACACAACCTGCAAAAGTGTTCCAACTTCATATTCTGGTAACCTCGTTTTCTTGTGTTTTTTTTTTGTTTTTTTTTTTTTGCACGTTTAAATGTTTCTCAAGTTTTTGTATTTTTCTTTTATTTCTGTCAAGTTTTCAGTATGTATATGTTATTTGATGACTGATTAGAATACATATAGAGCTATTTCTTCATATTACCCAATTACAGTTTGTGGGGATAGTATTTAATAACTTATAGACGATTTATTTTTAGAAAATTAAAATTTTACATTTTACCTACCTATATTACTTTCCTATTTAAATTTTCTTATTTTCCTATTTAAAACCTCTGTATTAGAGAAATAATACGCCGAATCTAAACGCCTTTCCAAACATATCAAATGTGACTCAATCATCAGCTTTTAAAAATATCATTGGAAGGTTAGGTTATAAAAATTACAACGAAATTAATTGAAATTTGTAGTCAATACCTATCAATTTTAGTACAAAATATCCTTAAACCTTTTACTTGCGTCTTAATTTTAAGTGACCCGGGAACTGAGATTTTGTATAAACATTACAAATATATTTTTTACACATAAATACGCTAATGACTAATAGACATCATATGGCATTATGCTGCTTCTTATTTTTAGCATTTTGGGTATTTTCAAAGGTTAATTAACATTGTTGAAACAGTCAGCGAATAAGCTTTCATTACACCTTCATATCTTCTTTTGAGTTTTCCACCAACATGCATTCTTGAATATTCCTTTTACATCAGTTGTGGTCCATTTTTTACCAATATAATCATATTCTCAACTCTAGGTATTGTTTTTATATAATGCTACTAGTTGCACAAAAATATTTTATTGATAAGAAATGCACGAAGTTTTATTGAAAAATATTAAAAGAACGAAATACTATTAATGTCTTAATAAGGAACTGTATGAAGTAAAAATTAATAAGTGGAACTGTGAAACAACATGAAAGATATTTATTGCTCTACTTCAAAGTTATTTTGTGTTAACTTTTTATAAAGTATTTAATATCTTGCAAAGTCTATAAAAATAGGGGAACAAAATTGAAGCTCCAAAATTTCAGAAATGGATAAATTCACTCCCTTTTTTTCAAGACATCACAAGGTACGTTACTTAATAAAGAGAGAGGAGAGAGAAAAGAGGGGAAAGAGCAAGGGTGACAGGGTGAATCTTGCATTTAAAGAGTAACACGATCGGAGCTGTGGGTTGCACTGGTTACAAAAAATTAACAAAACAAGCCTAGAAACTTCTGTAAATATGCTATATAAAACAGAGAGTCCATCCGAAGTAGTGCGCTTTTTCTCTCATCGTATTTCATATAAAGAACATATAATGAAGTTAGCCCCTGGAAGCAGTATGTGCTGGGGGTGTGCAATTTTTCCCAGCAATCGGAAAACGTATCACCTACAGTTTAGAAGCAGTAAAACGGTCAACAAAGCCGACATAACAAGATCTATGATCGGCCCTGCGGGGTCTGTTGCTCCGAACTGCAATTCTGTTTGTCAAAACGACAAACCTAACAATGAGTACAGACACATGTATATAAAATAATGTATTTACACACATGCACGCATGCGTGTACAATGAGATGCATGATCTCTGAAAAAGGGGTTGGAAGTGAAGGGGAGGTGTGGATGGAGTGAGAATGAAATAGGGGGTGGGGACGGAGGGTGGAGGTGTAGGCAGCGAAATGGGGAGTTGATTTGGTTTTCGAGCGTACGGGGGTCACTAAATTGACTCGGAAAACTATTTGTATTTTAACAACGCAATGCGTCAGTGAGTCGGGGGTTCACTGTGGCAGCAGTTCTCGGCCGTCATCATGTTTTCTATTTCGTTTGATGTTGCGGTGCGTGTGAGAGTGAGCGAGCGCACCGTACTGTTCGGACTTGAAGACTCATGTGAATGTATGAGGCAGGGAAAAGAGACCAGTTTAATGTATGCAATCAGTTGGATATTTGCATGTTAGGACCTCCAACAACCGAGCGGCCATACTCGGGGCTTATCTATTGAAGTCATCAACAAAGTGTGATCATGCGCAGGGTGATTTACCCCCCTTTCTGCTGGACAGCGGCGACTAACGTTTTGATTGGATGGATTGAAACGGTTTCTGGTCTACTTACTTTCGGGCAAAATTGGTATAAAACAGTGTGGAAGAGTAGACATCGCCGTGCAATACACCAAAACCTGTCCATACGACGAGAAGGCTGTTGCATCTTTCCTCTTTGTAACTAAAGTACCTACACCTTCCTTTATGACTAAAGGAGGAGGAAAGAAAGGAAATAAATACGTAAGCAAAGAGATGAAAACATCAAATATACAGAAGTTATATTTCAAATCTTCCCAATCTAAATAATAATTCGTTATAATTTGAATAAAAACACACCAATTCAGCACGGTTTATGGAGTCACATATAAAACTCTCGTTATGAAATCTAAAAATGTTGTATATTTTGCATGCAAATATGCAAGCATAAGTTGAAGATTTTAAACGTAAGAGTTTTAAACAAACTTCTATAATGTAATTTTATTTTTAAAAATGCTCCGCGCGATGAAAAAAAATAACAAAGCTGTCTTAAATGTTAACGTTGATTCTCTATTCCAGAAAATGTCGTATGCTCTTTTCACTTCCTCCACCGCTTACCTATGGTAGGTAGAGGAAGTGCTGTATTCCATTCAATGATTTTACCACAGTCTGATAAACACCAAGTTTAAATTCTGCAACTTCCAGGGAAGGGGCAAGAACATTTTAAAGAAAGTACCTGCTACACTTTACCGGAACATTTTTCTTAAGCTTCATCTTCTCAAAAATGGGTTTAATCATTTTGATAAATTTACCACTGCGTAAGGCATTTACAAGAGTAATAAACTGTATGTCTTAAACTTTCTGCGAATATTTTGTGAAGTCCTATTCATTCAGAATGAATTTTTTGTAATTTTCTATAATAGATAAACTGTAAGAGACAAATAAAACTTTCTACTCAAGAAATTAAGACCTCTTTTAAACAAAATTTATGTCAGAATTGTAGTGCCATTAACCATTTCTGGATTTTCGTTACTATTTGTTTGAATTTTTCAATCACTTTCTACATTTTAACTACTGAGTCACCATTATTTTTTTCTCATATCATCATGCAAATAGTATGGAATATCAAATTCAGAACATGGCAATGGTCTTTTTAAAGATTTGACGACTGCCTCAGCCTCCTGAATACCCCTTGTGCTTACAACAAGATCATTAAACAAATCATATATGCCAAAGGTTATCTGGATTACATAAAGCAGATAGAAAAACAAGCTTTTGTAAACAAGTTTGCAGAAGAGAAAAAGTAAGCAATAGTGTGTAGAGAAAGCTACGTGAACTAACACATAGCAGTGTCACATATTGCATCAAATGTATCAGAAATAACCTTTTGACGGGGCTGCATAGCCCTCTTTTTGTTACAGATGTGTATCTCAATTGGTTTTAATCTATCCCTTCTTCAGTTATTCAGATGTTATTTTGTTTTTAGCTAATTTTTGTTTGTACCGAGAGGTTAACTTCTTCATTCACTATGAGTTTTCGGAGGTGGGTAGCAAAGTGTACTTTGTTTCTAAACAAAGTTTATAAAATCGGCTGAAAATCTGGTTTATCTGTAGGATAATGAATTTTTAAGATAATTAATGAATCAGGCTATAGCGTCTTAGGTTTGCATTCGATTCTCGTTGTATCGGATAGCTTGATTTTATGTTCGTTCATAAAATAGGGCATTACTAACTATTTTCTTTGTCAGAGTTCTCCAAAATAATAGAAACATTTATATAGTATGGAAGGCTTACATTTCTTTCAAAGTACAATATAATAGTACAAAGGAAAATCCACCACGATAGTAATATTAAACTTTGTTAAATGAGTGTATGAAGCGACGGATAGCAAATAGGTAAATTGTATATTTCTACCTTCGAGTTAGCGGATCACAAAATTTTACTGGAGGAATTGTCAGTCATTGAAATACGGGGAATAATAGTATACAGGTAACACTTATTCAGTAGGTCGTAGAAGCTGTTAAATGGAACTTTCAACTGTTTAAATATATAAGTGCGCTAAAGCTAGATGCGAAGACGGACTTAAAGCACCTATGCCGCACTTCTCAAAACGTTTGAAGCTATTTTACCATGCTTTACATTTGCTTACAACCAAAACTAATTGGATCTACATACTGGAGACTGAGTTTCTTACTGTGAATTCCATTAATCACAATAAGAAAAGATAACCGTTAAATTTGTGATTAAACTTTTACTTTTTGTTTAAAAAAGTACAACATTCATTAAAACTTTCAAGGGTTATCAGCCGCGTCAATGAGATAAGATTCGAGCTTTCGGCCATTGTGCACTACAAGGCCCTCATCGAAGAGTATAGTATAAACGGCTGGGAAGCTCAAATTTTACCTCTGACGCGGTGGTAATACCTGAAAGTTTTAAACTTTATATAAAAAATAAAACGTGTACAAAAGTAGTACAAATATTGAGTTTTCGGAATGGAGCTTTAGTAAAATATGTTTCTCCCTTTATAGATAAGATATTATACATTCAGTACGCAAAGTTATTCTAAACCTATTTGTGGTTTTAAAAAATAGTTTATTTTAATGAATAATTTTGGAATAAGTTTCATTTTGATGTATGGTGATTTTTTAACAAATATGTTAAAGATGTTTTTTTTCATCCGATCCTTTGTTTTAGTTTTTCCCGTGTTCAGAAACTTCCTCGCTTCTACCCACCTTAATAACCTTATTTGATACTACGTTATTGTCAACCAAACCTCATATTGTTGAATGTGACCTGAAAAATTTAATGCTATGTGCCAAAATGTAATCACTAATCGGTTCTTCATGTTCACTAAGTACCCCTTGAACTACCACGATGATATGCATTAAATCTTCATTCATGATGGTCTCAAATCCGCGAGATTAATACTTCAAGGGTGATTGCAGTTTCCGGGTTTCGCAGTTAGCCACTATTAGGGATAATTTATATTTCATAGTTGCTTTTTCACACTATACGTGTGTAGGCATCAAGGTCATAAATCTTTTGTGGTTTAGGTCTTTAACCTATTCCATTTTCAGGAAATCAAAATTTTCTCTGAAACTATTTTCTGCTCTCCTGGTCGATAGTGGAACATCTGTACTGGAGAGTAGCGTGTTTTCATCTCAACAGTTGGAGATGACACTTCTATTCCAGAAGAATCAGTGATGTCAAGAAGACTATATTTGTTAACTCGTTCTGGTCTTTCAATTTGCAACCAGCAAGCAATCTTAGTAAACTCACATACGCCACCTCCATTCTTCTGCGTTATGTTCGTTAAGAGCCCAATTTTGAGTTAACTCTTTAATGCATTAGTTATTTTGCTACATATCCCACTCCTCCTCTAATTACCAAACCGGCTTTCATATCCCTTTCACCGGCACCACCACAGAAGCGATTCGAATAGCCGTGATCATTATAGCGATACGAAATGGACTGGCCATCCATTCAAACTGTCGCGAATTCGAATCCCATCGTAAAGGATGGGGAGGGCCCAAGTAAAATAATCGGGGTAATGGCACGCTTGAATGCTGATGGGGTTACATTTGAGTGCAGTCGCATGGATATTGCGTCTTTATACCTATTTAAAAGAAGAAAAGAAACAACAGTACAATGTTATTGAAAAAATTGAATATGTTCACAACATAAAAAAGCTATAAATAGCTTAATTTTATTGCAAAAGGTTGGTATAATATGAAGTTAACAAAACACTGCTAAGGTATCCTAAAACTTTGCCTAAACATCTTTGTTGCCAAATGGCAACGCTATGCATTGAAGGGTTAATATTGGAATAGTCATTGTCTGATAAAATTTCAATATTGTTTCCCCCTGGACTCTCATCATTACAGTCCGTTTCTTGGTTCCCAGAATCTGTAGAAATCTAGAGCGATTTGTTTCTTTTTTTTCTTTTCTTTGTTTCTTGGTCACTTAGTTGAATATTTGTAATACTGCATTTTAAACAAAAGCTAGTGTTATAGTACATGACGTTCATTAGCCTCAATGTTTATTATTTTAACTGCTTCATATTAACTGAAATAAACATTTACATAAACTTGGGGCAATTTCTATTTCAAAAATTAAAAAGATAATTGCAATAAAAAAACTTAAAGAAAATGGAAGTCGTGAGGATCTGATTGGATCAAATCCACATTCAAAAGATGAATTTTTTCTCGACCTTCAATATTTTACAGCAAATTAGTTAATAATATGATAAAAGTAATTTTGGTTTATGATTAGGAAGAATTTTATTTAAGTATGTATTAAATTATGATTTTATGTTATATAATTATTATGGAATAATTACTTTTGGCTCTATATGATATGTACCATAAAATTAAAGATAAAAATAAAGAAAATACTGGACACACATAACATAATGAATAATTCGAAACTAAAGGATTTACATGCTTCTTACAAAATAACTTAATAGTATCACTTAAACGGTTGTAAATTCCCACAAATCCGACTTTATTAGGGCCTTCACTACACATTCCGTTGTAGGTACAAAGTGAATATGGGTGAAAGAAGCGATAGTCAAATATTTATATGCTGGACGTTGAACTTCCATACTCTTTCCATTGTCCTCGCGAGAAATACCGATGGTAACTACTTCTAAAAATGACAGGTATTGAATAGTTCAAACCAATAACAAAGCATATTTCGGAAATCGCGAAATCAACAAAAAATTTATTTGACATAAATTATTTGTTTTAAAGAATCTACATTTTTGTGCATGTATTAAGATTTTTCTATCACTTATGATTAGACTTCGGATATTTTGGTTTTTACCTATTGTTTTCTTTTACAGCCTATTGAGCCTAACATAGATAATTACACATATAATTGACCTAAAAAGGTATTAACCAACTTTTATAGTGCCAATAGACACCTATTTCAATATAAATGCCTCTTTCTGCCTTTTGGTGCCTATAAATGCCTTTTTTTAAAAAAAATTCCAATGAATTTATCCATTGTTGTATTCAATAAATAATTATTTAATCAACAAAAACCTTTCATTGACTGGATACTTGATATCGTTTTGATAAAATGCAGCGTGGTGTCGTTTTTAAAAGGCTTAGCGCGACAATAAATAAAGTAACATTTAGTGAAATCTTAAGGTGCTGCATGCGAAATAGGAACTTCGACAATGGAATACAATAACAATTGGCCCACGTCTGGTTCTCAGAAAATAAGGCAAAGTGTCGGTTCGTGTTCATAATATAACTATATTGAAGTCCTTGGTTGCTGTGATAATTTTTCTGCTAGTGCTGCAAAATGCCTAAGAACAAATCTACCAAAGTTCATTAATAAGAACATGGATTTCGGAGTTCCAGCCTTATACAGCAGATGGGAAAATAATCTTGTCAGGTCTGCAATAAAGAGGTAAGCTTTTTACTGTATTTTCTGTCATTTTTATTATTCACATGACACCGTGTATGTTAATTACCGCGATTAATTATGACTTTTTCTTTCTTTTTTTGTAGTTCCATTTATACCACCTCTAACTACATTGGTCTTTTCGGCGGCCTTTCCTTTGGAACTTATTGCCTATTGGCAATGGTGTTAACTCGTGTAACTCTTGTCGTTGGCTTTCTTGCAGTTTTGGTTTTTGTAATCACTAGATCATACACACATTCACACTCTCATTCATACTTCCAGACTCAGGGGAGGATAGGGATTAATCTTGGGAATCGAACCCGGGACCCCTCGCACAGTAGGCATCCGACTTTTTCTTCTATCTGAAAATAATCTCAAATTTGTTTGATGCATTTTATGAAGTCCAATACTGGGATCTAACAGTACAACAGATCAAGACAATACTAATTTTGCAAAAGACACATTTTTTTAAGTTATACTAAATTTTATGTAAATTATATTGGTTATTCATTTAAAATTTCAATTGTTTTAACAAAACATGATTTATCGACATTTAAATATATTTATAAATATATTCTTCTACTTAGTTTCCGCCGAAAAAGGAGTCACTTGGTACAACACGAGAAAACTTCAATTTATGAAGCAAATTCTAAAAAGAAAGATTCTCAGAAGCAAACTTTACTTACACAGCCCATGCCCTCAAAATAAAATCGCAGTTCTATTTTGATATGTGTAAAGCATTCGCTGAGCCAACATTCCTTGGGATGTAGTTGAAAATACATGGTCATTTTTAGAAAAGTATTGCAGAGAAAGAATACCTCCGAATCGACACTTAGAAAAAATTATCTTGAGATGGTGTATGAATCACAGCTGAATGAAATAAGGTCAGAAATAGGAGATTCCTAGGTATATATTTTCGTAGATGAAACCACAGACGCCCTTGGGCGAAGTATATCAAATTTAATTGTAGAAAATTATGGAAATTCGTATTTGATTTGTTCGAAGGTGTTGGAGAAAACTAATGCTCAATCAGTTGCCTACTTCGTAAACTCCGGACTAAAAGTACTGCATCCAAATGGTGTAAAGAATGAAAGAGTGTTGTTACTGTACACTGATGCAGCACCATATATGATAGCAGCTGGGAAACTTTTGAAGGCATTTTTTCAGCATTTAACACACGTTACTTGTCTGGCTCATGCACTTCATCGAGTAGCAGAGGAGGTTCGAAACCAGTTCCCCAAACTCAATGATTTAATATCCTCCATTAAGAAAGTATTTTTAAAGTCAAATTCTAGAATTTCAGCTTTCAAAGAAAGATGTCCCAATCTGCCTTTACCACCAGCGCCTATTTTCACAAGATGGGGTACGTGGCTGCAGGCTGTGAAGTATTGCAGTGAGAACATCGACAGTGTTGAAGAGGTTGTAAATAGTTTTTCGAAGAAGAATCGCAGTGTATATATTAAGGTTGCTCAGAATGTCCTACGAGAGAAAGGTTTGAGACAGGATCCATAATATATTTGCGCTAATTTCACATTTTTAGCAGATAATATACAGCAATTAGAATCATTAAAGCTCAGTCTCACTGAATCAATCACATTATTTACAACAGCAGAAAGTCAGTTAAACAAAGCTGTTGGTGAGGTTGAGAAATTTTTGTCTCCAAAAAACTACAAATGGTGCTCTCCAAAAATCCTGGCTATGCGGTTCTGAAAGGAGTATCAGATATTTTAAGCGGACGTAATGCAGATCTCCCTACAGGATTTAATCCACATATGGTTTCTTTTTTCAAATGTGTTCCAGTCACCACCGCAGACGTTGAGAGATCTTTTTCAGCATTTAAGCTAATTCTGACCGACAAAAGACATGATTTTACGCCACATCATCTAGAAAGTGAAATTGAAGAATCTGTCATTTAAAAAATAACAATGGTGCATTCATTTTTAAAATTAATGTAAGACATAATTCTCTCCTTTATATTTTAATTAACCGACAGTGACACAGATGTTTTATAGAATGATTGTTCAGTTACTGTATTGTCTTAAACTATGTTGGTCACAAGCACACGTACATTCATGCACACAAACGGTTTTACGAAAAATTCTGTTTTTGTATCCAGCGGACCCCAAAACTTGTTTTCCCGGTGAAGTATCCAATTTTAGAATGGAATGCAATACTTCCTCTATCTACTGTGAGTACGTGCTAGAGAAATTAATAAGACTCCTGCTCCTAATTAACATTATCGATTGTAAGTTTGGTTTGTTTAAGTTGAGATACTATGAATCTGAGACTTTTTGTTTTCTTCTAAGATACCTTTAAATTATAATCTGAAGTTTTGATATATAACTCCTACAAGTTGTATAAGTTGTTCAACATACTTGTTCGAGTATATAACAACATTATAAATATTGTATATATACTTCATATATACTATTATACTCGTATTAAACAACTTGTAAACTATGAAGTTCTATTTTAAACTTATAGAAGCTGCGTAGAGGCTAAAAACTGCTGTTTTTAAATTGTGATTTATCAGACACCACGTCGTCGGCAAAAATAAATAAAATAAAATACAAAAATTAATAAATTCAGAAATTTTTACAATAACATTAATTTTTCTCTCAATATAAACCTTAAACAACACAAGCCACATGAGGCATCTTCATCTTAAACCTCTGTTTAGTTGGGTTGGCTTTTCTTATTACTATCTCTACCACGTACATTGAAGGAGGAGTAACTCCACGTATGGTACAATTTGAAGGAGTTTGTATTAAGGTATAGAAAACTGTTGGGGAGCCGAACTTGAAGTAGTAACTGCCCCACGTATAGTACACAGTTCCGGTAGCCTTCGCCCCAACTTTCACTTTCCGGTGGTCTTCGCCCCAACTTTACGTTCCGGTGACCTTCGCCCCAACTTTACTTTCCGGTGACCTTCGCCCCAACTTTACTTTCCGGTGACCTTCGCCCCAACTTTACTTTAAACTTTATATTTTAACGTTTCTTCAAAAATTATATATTTAGGTTTGCCTCGGTGCGCCAATATTAATTTTGTAGAAACATGTATCTCTTAACAGGATGTGGTGCGGCTGAAGAATGTAGGCTTACACAAATTATGATTTTTACTTCACTCCATTTATTAATTCTTCACACAATTAAATAACACTTCACTTATATAGAGAGCTGCGAGATTATTTATTAATTGCTGGCACTTTTTAACACGTAAACTTTATATTCTCGCTGTAATAAATTTTCATCTCACACTGAATACGTATTAAACTTCTCGAGGACGCGTCTCACGTCCAGTTAGGAACGCTGTCTACTAGCAACGACTTCTGAATTTGTACAAGTTGCTCTATTTCAGTTTCTGATTGGCTAATCCTACTCCAATAGAATACCTTCATTTAACTTTCAGATTTTCTGGTTGTTGATTGACTATTTATAAACTGTCTCAAAAATTACATTATTGTTGCTCCAAGAATTACCAGTAGCATTATTAAACTTTCCAGTTCATTACTGCCTCAAGGTTACCTATTGTTACCTCATTGTTAGCAACTTTTGATCCATATTCTCACAGCTCCTACATTATTAAATTACATAATACATTCACATAACATTATTATGCATGTATTAATAATATAAACATAATACAATGACCGTTACATACATTTTATGTTATTTATACATAAGTTGAGCTGTTATTATATTTTATATTATATAATTAGACTGAAATCATTTAAGTGCTAAAAATACTACCTCAACATAGAGAAGATATTGCATTCCACTAAATGTAGATACCGAGATTTCACCAGAAATACATGTTTTGAGGCCCCCTGAATCCAAAAAAAATTAAAAAAAGGGTCGTGTGTGTATGTGTGTTTGATAGAGAGAGAACAGCATAGCTCAAAAACGAAAAGTCGCATAAATACCAAACTTGGTATTTCGGTTCAGTACGATGCGACACGAAGATATTCGACAAAATGCCCCACACAATCCACCCTTTACATAGAAAACATTTTTCGAATTTTTTTATTTTCTAAAAATTTTCAAACGATTTTGATTAAGATGCAATATGTTAAAGATATTTACATGACAAATAAAATGTATATATTGAATTTTCTGGAAATAGACTTTTGAAGTCCTCTTCATTCGGAAGGAAGTTTGTGTAATCTTGTTTAACTTATAAACGTTAAGCGATAGACGAAAACGTACTACACGAGAAATGTAGATCTCTTTAAGACACAATGTATTTCAAATAACTTTTTATGGAGTCCTCGACATATTCGTTATTAATGGTTCGAATTGTTCAATTTGACCAATTTCGTCATTCTTTAAAGTCTCTTCAACTTTTAGTTGTTTCTCGTGAGTATAGAATTTTAAGGCCAGCATATAGCGTGCAGTTCTAAAATATTTAACTATCGCTATTCCGTTTATATGTTTAAGGAAATGCGGAAGGTTTTATCGCAATTAAAATGAAGTAGATAGGAAAATAAACTTCCGTAAGAATAATTATTATACCTACTCGCAAACAAGCGTTAGAGAGCCGTGAAAGTCATGCGAATGTAACACATCAGATTTTTTTATTTTATGTTTATAGCCCCCTTTAACTTCTATGGCCACATCGGGGCTTTTACTTGAGAAACAACTGATGATGGCACTGCTCGCTGAACTGTAGCTTTTCTTAACGTCGTTTTTATCAGTATTTTACTAGTAGCACACTCACATTCACTACCACAGTCATACTTCCAGACTCTGTGGAGGATAGGAAATGATTCTGGTTAAGAAACATTCCTCACTCTAGTCAGGCATCGAACCCGGGACCTCTGGGTTGAGGAATGAGTATTTATTTCTCGAGATAGCTACTTCAGATCATATGTTGGTCTGGTGAGCGCAGTTTGTTCAGCGCTGGCTTTTTATGCCCAAGGTTGGGGGATCCGTACTGGCTGAGGATGATGCTTAATTGTACCTAAAGGTGACAGCATTATATCGATGGGTTACTGGCATGTAAATGAACTTCTGCAGGACAAGCTTCCAGCACATCATCAATTCTGATGTGACCCTAGCGGTTACTATGTCCTTAAATAAAATTAGCAATTATTTATTATTCAGAAAGCATAGAGTGGAAGTTTTTACCATTAAGGAAATCTAATAAGGGCTAGCTCCATAGCTCAGTTGGTGGAAAACCTGCCTTATGTATGAGGGGTCTAGGGTTCGATTCTCGGGTGGGAGTGGGAACTTTCCTCTAGCCAAATTATTCCCTATTCTCCCCAGAGTCTGGAAGTAGAAATGAGAGTATGAATGTGTGTGTGAGAGAGAGAGAGAGATCTAATGAATAAAACCCAAAGACTACCAGAAATCCCATGACAGGCGAATACAAGTTAACACCATTGCCTTTAGGGAATAATATGTTCCAAAGAAACGGCCACCGGTATGACCATTGTAGTTAAAGGTGGGGTATAAATGGAACAAAAATTATAATTCATGCCTTTGAGCTATATAAATAAAACTAAACCACTTTGTTTATATTACCATGTGACAAACGATATTTCACCATAGATTTTCGGCACAGATAGAGAAATATTTTTACAAAAATTACTGCTTGGTGCAGAGTAAAATGCAACGAGGTGTCACTCTGATAAATTGTTATTTCTTTACATGTATCAAAGTTTAATCACCTTATTATATCATTTTAAAGGTTTTAATATTTTGATTTGTGGTCGGAACATACACCTATAAAGTCACTTGTATAAAAATAATTATTTTCTAATAATTAGCATATTGGCATAACATAAACGATATAAATAACAATAATATATATATATATATATTTATTTATTCCACAGATTATATAGATGTAGATTAGGGTTGTAGTTTAATAATTTAAAAATAATTAAATTGGTATAACTATTTGCATTTTACAATGTTCGATGGGTGCGGTAAATAAATCTTATAAAACACTTGTTACATCTACAAAAAACGTTATACGATGGTTTCATAAAGTCTATATTACAATGATTTAAATGAAGTTTCAAACAGTGCCTTCTATACCTGAACCGAGGACAATTAAGGAATAAATCATTTCGACAAGAGCAATTGGGATCCATTTCTATGATAATATGAAATCTTCGGGAATGCACCAAATTTGCCGTGATCATAAACAAATTATATTAGTATAAAATCAGGGAAAAATACTTTGCATTTTAGACATACTCTCATTGCATGGATGCATTCTGTAAGTAAGGTGTTGAAAATGAGGATGAGGTGGTTTTTAAAATCCATGAGCAGCCTGCAATTTTCAATAATGTGCATAAGTGTAAGTGTCAAAAATTTTGTCTAGATTGGTCAAATATTACAAATTTACACAAAGGGCTTGAAATTAGAGTATGGACTGCGTGTTTTTAAGTTGTAGCGTATTGTAAATTTCGCCAATTTTTATAATTCAAATGCACAAGTTTGTTCCCTGATTGACCAAGCAATATATTTTGATAAAAAGTTGAAAATAATGGCTTAGGGTAGTTTTTAAAAATTTCGAGGTAATATACTTATAATTGAAAACAACGGTTAGGTACAATATCCTCATTCCTGGATCGGTGCCAAATTCCTTCCACTTCACAATCCAATCCATGGTAGTCTAATAGTTTTAGGCGTATCAAAAATGATAAATGGCAACTTTTGTCGAGACAGATCAAAGTGTTCATTTGTATTAAAGAGTATATTAGGTATTTGAAACAAGCGTGGGGAATATTTTTGAAACTTTTAGAGTAGTTTTCATTTTTTACCAAACCAAAGCGGGCCAATTTATGTCAACATCACACCAAAATACTCCTTTATAACAAAGTTCTGCAAATAAACTTGATAATAATACCACGGTATGCAATTACCCCTGCTCCAATACCTCAACTGTAAAAGATTTCAAGCCTCCCTTGGACTGGAAGTCATTAAAAATCTGCCATAGTGGTAATAAAATACCAAAAATATCCTGTGATTTACATGTTCAAGGAAGCGGAATTGAAACTGGCTGACATAGATATGAACTCCATAAACTCCGCCTTCCCCGTTTTAAAATATTTGGGAATATTTTATTGCCAGAAGAACAGTCCTTTTCAATGGTGAAAGAAATATCAAAATTGATTGAGTAAATATATGGATTCATTCTCCCGCCCTCTCACTCACTCTCTCTCTCTCTCTCTCTCTCTCTCTCTCTCTCTCTTTCTCACACACACACACGCACACGCACACAAAATCTTTATAATATTGGTGTAGACAGGGTTATCATATTTCATGAAGTGAAGAACAGGACTTTTGAAAATTATTACATTTATTTTCAAAATGTTAGGCATTATATGCCAGTTCAAACAGCAGTTTTTACCATTTTACAAAACTTTTAATATTTTAAATGTAAATTTTAAGTTACACAATACTGAGTAAAATTTAAAAACCGCTACGAATCGTTGTACTGTGCTCAATACTATTTTTCAGGTGAACCTATCTGCTTGAAAAGTTTGTGGATTCCTTTTATATATGAATGAAATTGCTCCCATGAAATGTCTTTGAAGTTATAACGAAAAATAAGAATGTGTGCAGTTAAATTTGCAACCTGTTTCTCTCTTTGGACCATTGGCTCTGCAAAAGGAAAACACTTTTTCACATCATACTAGCAACAATTTACCTATGTTGTACAACAATGAAACCATCGGCCTCATACACTTCCTTCTCTATGTTGTATTGCGAGTAAAACTCTATTACGATATATACTATTTATATATCGTAGTTTTTTTATCGAGAAAACTATTTCTGATAATAATCGAGGAACTATTTATTTCAGCTTTCGATTGTCCTCAAATTTATAGAAAACCCGAACAATTTTACTGAGGGAGAAAATCCGCCTGGACATTAATTTTACAATTCAAAAGAAAGACATGTCGGAGAAAGAGAGGGAGACAGAGAGGGGGGGAGAGCGCGCTTTTGTTATGACTTTTAATCCACATTGGTGAGAATATGATGCTAAAGGATGACTATATGTATTTATTTATTTATTTATTGAGTCAGAGGTGGCAAAAACGGGACTCCCAAATCATTTGGATTCGTAGGATCTGCTCCTTCTCTGGCTGGCTGTTATTTGTTTTTCACGTGTGCATAGTGAGTAACCGGTTGTTTGGTAACTCATAGAAGGAAGATACTTTCTGCATACCTATGTTAAGTGATATTTTTGTGATAACTCAGCAAACATTTGCTAAAATATATTACTTCGTCTTCTTTTTTGCATATTCAATGTTGCAAAAATTACATTCAAACAGTAAATGCTACAATTTTCAAGCGTAGGTTTTCAGAAAGAAATAAAAATCTGATGTGTTGCATTCTCATTACTTTCCCCACTCACTAATCTCTACAAATTGTTCTACAAAAACGTATTCTACTACCTATACTTCTTGTTAATGAAGATAAGCTTTCATTACACTTGACATATTCCGTTGTGTGTATAAGAACGATACTAAAGCGATAGTCAGATTTTTAAAAAGCGGATCGGTAAGTGGTGGCTTTAAAATTCCATGCTTCTTACATAGTAGTAGTATAGGATTTTAGAGCACATAACATCTACGGTTATTAGCGTCCGTATTCTTTCCAGACGAGGAGAAAAACCATAAGTATTTGAAAATTTAACCAATAACAAGGAATATCTCCAAAATGATTAGCGCCATAAAAAAGATCTTGACATAAATTGTGTGTTTTAACTAGATACATCTCTTGTAGTAAGATTTTATCTTTCCCTTACAGTTCACCATTTATATAAAAGTCAATCCAAATGAACAGAATTTTACAGGCTACCACCAGAAAATTCAAGATATACATCTTATTTTCATGAAATATTATTAAACATGTGGTATTTTAATCAAAATTGTCGTCATTTCTAACGCTTCCCAATCGCCTATGACCTTCGGGGATCTCTCATTCCACCAAACGATAACTGTAATAATTTCTGAGGTGGAGGCACCCAGCGAGGGAATCCATTGCGTCCGATGGTAGGGCGATGATAGGATGACGGTGGGATAAGAGGACCTGCAGCTTTTACCGTGCGCTCCGAACCACATTGGGCCTTGGGGACACTTCACATAAGCAAGTCAGAGATAAAGGCGTGGATATGGTCGACTTAAAATCGCCACTCCAGAGTTAGGAATCGAACCCCGGGCCCTCGTACGACAGCCGAAAACGAACCATTGCGCTTTCCCGGCACCCATTTAATCAAAACTCTTAGAGCCATTTTTGATAAATCGAAGTAACGAAAATGTTTCCATGGATAGGGTAGTTGGGGTGGGGAGATTTTCTTTTAAATCTTTTTGTCGCATCCTTGGAAGATTTTGTACTCAAATAAATACAAAGTTTGATATTTATCCTACTTTTAGGTTTTAAGTTACGATGTTCAGACACACAAACACATGTGTTTCTAAAATTCTATTTTGTAGATTCAGGGAGCCTCAAAGCGCGTATTTCCATTGAAATCTCGGTATTGAACTTTTGGGTGTATTGCAGTACTTCTTCCACTTGCTATAGGTATTAGATAAAGTAAAGCTTTCTTACTGGAATTCAGTATACGTTTTTCTCCTCTTTTTAAGAGCCAGTTAAGCAAAACCAGAAAACGTTGATATGAAAATAAGAAAAGTGGAGTATCACGAGCTTAGTGACAGTAATTTCTCTGAAGAAAATGTGCAAAGGTTTTATTAGCATTTAAAGCTCCCCCTCTAGAACATTTCAACATTCTGCACGCAAAGAGTTAATGTAAGTTGACATACGCCACCGAAATGAGAGTGAATATCGTAACTTGTAGTTTCGTATTCCTCTCCGGTGAAATTTCCTTCCACTCAAAGTTACAGGAACTGCCATGAATAATTGATACCGAAGTGGAAAACTAAGTTTTCCGTAGAAACCATTCCGCGAGCAATAACAGCTAATGAGCGGAAATTTACTTGTGTTTGAGGAGAAGGAAAACCATAAATATGCATCGTGCAATGCAGTGGTAAGCCTGTCGCATGACCAATGCTATTTACACCCCCAAAACGTAT
Organism: Deroplatys truncata; assembly: GCA_030765065.1. NCBI lineage: Eukaryota > Metazoa > Arthropoda > Insecta > Mantodea > Mantidae > Deroplatys > Deroplatys truncata. The sequence goes on from CM060980.1 coordinate 102,970,623, forward strand.
ATAAAAGGTAGTTCTGATAAAAATGGAAATAGAAATCTAAACAGTAGCATTATGGAGGTTTTTCACGCAAAGTGGGGATGAAGGGGGCGGGAAAGGTGAACTCAGTCATCGCCATTGTTATCGTTTTAAACATTTTCTGATAAATGTAAGTCTCAGCCTTAGGAATATATCATTCTTCCCTGAATAGAAGTAACTACAACGCACATATACTCTGGAAACATTGTCCTCATACATAGGGAAGGAAAAGGTAAGATTGGCAAAAAGTAAAGTAGTTAAGGGAGAGACAGAGATCGAATGAGGAAAGAAGGGAACAATTTTAACCTAGAAGATGTAGAAGAGTTTGTCATTCCACGCCAAATCATTCAACTTCATCACCACCTCCGATTTTAATGAAATTTTATATACATGTTCTTCATGTAAAAACAAAGGTAATTAAAATTTTCTGCCAAAACTGTCTGGTTTTGGACAACTGTTTCTTGAAAATTGAAGAAAACAACTAAATTCGACGCGCAGCAGTTAAAAACTTGTATAACTCCGGCCAGACATTATTAAAAACCTGATTAATTTCCCTCACATGACTTTCTCTACTCCTGTACTCACTATTTTTACAAACGCTTATTCTCCATTACTTCAAGTTAATCGATATAAACATTTGCAGAATTATTGCTAATTTTCTTGTAGGTGCAAGGGGAGTATGGTAGGCTTTAAGCGACAGTCAAGTGTTTTAAGAGCTGGTTGCTATGTGGCGCATTTCATTCTTTGTGCATGTCCAGGACATAAAAAGAAACGAATAACGAATTGAAAACTTGAAACAAATAATAAGGAATATCTCGGAAAGTATCACTCCACAAAAATTATATATGACAAATTGTGTTTTAACGAGCTCTACATTTTCTGTGTAGAAAGATTTTGTGTATCTCTTACAGTTTACCAGTTTTGTAAACGCCATTCAGAAAGAAGGGAAATTTTGGGAACATTCTCAGAAAATTCAAAGTATACCTTTTATTTTTCATGACAATATCTTAAATATTGGATATTTTAATCAAAATCGTTAGAACCATTTTCGAGAAAATCAAAATTTTCGAAAATCTTTCCATGTAAAGGGTAGTCTGGGCTGGGGGAATTTTCTTGAAAATCTTCGCGTTGCATCTTTAAAAGATGTTGAACCTAAATACCAAGTTTGGTATTTATCGACTTTTCATTTTTGAGTTACGGTGTTCACAGATACATAGACAGACACTTAGACAGATACACGGACCTTTTTCTAAAGTTTTTTTACTTTCTCTACTACGTATAGTAAGTAGGGGAAGTATTGCATTCCACCCAAAATTTCGATACCGAGATTTCACCGGAAATACATGTTTTGAGACTCACTGAATCCAAAAAAGCATTTTTGGAAACATGTCCGTGTGTGTGTCTGTCTGTGTGTCTGTCTGTGTGTCTGTGTGTCTGTGTGTCTGTGAACAGCATAACTCAAAAACGAAGAGTCGGATAAACACCAAACTTGGTATTTAGGTTCAGTATCTTTCAGAGATGCGACACGAAGGTTTTCAAGAAAATCCCCCCACCCCAGACTACCCTTTACATGGAACATTTTTCGAAAATTTTAATTTTCTCAAAAACGGCTCTAACGATTTTGATTAAAATATCATATGTTTAAGATATTGTCATGACAAATAAAATGTATATCTCGAATTTTCTGGGAATGTCTCCAAAAGTATTCTTCGTTATGAACGACTTTTTCATAACTGGTAAACCATAAGAGATAGACAAAATTTTACTACACGAAAAATGTAGATCGCGTTAAAATACACAATTTATGTCATATACATTTCTTTTGTTGAGTGAACCGTTTGCGAGATATTGCTTGTTATTCCCTTAAATTTTCCAATACTTATACTTTTTCTCAAATTCGTTATTCATTTTTACTTTCTCTACTACGTATAGTAAGTAGGGGAAGTATTGCATTCCACCCAAAAATTCGATACCGAGATTTCACCGGAAATACATGTTTTGAGACCTCCTGAATCCAAAAAAAGCATTTTTGGAAACATGTCCGTGTGTGTGTGTGTGTGTGTGTCTGTGTGTGTGTCTGTGAACAGCATAACTCAAAAACGAACAGTCGGATAAGCACCAAACTTGGTATTTAGGTTCAGTATCTTCCAGAGATGCGACACGAAGGTTTTCAAGAAAATCCCCCCACTTTAGACTACCCTTTACATGGAACATTTTTCGAAAATTTTAATTTTCTCAAAAATGGCTCTAACGATTTTGATGAAAATATCATATGTTTAAGATAAGGTCATGAGAAATGAAATGTATATCGCGAATTTTCTGGGAATGTCTCCAAAAGTATTCTTCATTGTGAACGACTTTTGCATAACTGGTAAACCATAAGAGATAGACAAAATTTTACTACACAAAAAATGTAGATCGCGTTGAAATACACAACGTATGTCATATACATTTCTTTTGTTGAGTGAACCGTTTTCGAGATATTGCTTGTTATTTCCTTAAATTTTCCAATACTTATACTTTTTCTCAAATTCGTTATTAATTACTTTCTCTACTACGTATAGTAAGTAGGGGAAGTATTGCATTCCACCCAAAAATTCGATACCGAGATTTCACCGGAAATACATGTTTTGAGACCTCCTGAATCCAAAAAAAGAATTTTTGGAAACATGTCCGTGTGTGTGTCTGTGTGTCTGTGTGTGTGTGTGTGTGTCTGTGTGTGTGTCTGTGTGTGTGTGAACAGCATAACTCAAAAACGAACAGTCGGATAAGCACCAAACTTGGTATTTAGGTTCAGCATCTTCCAGAGATGCGACACGAAGGTTTTCAAGAAAATCCCCCCACCCCAAACTACCCTTTACATGGAAGATTTTTCGAAAATTTTAATTTTCTCAAAAATGGCTCTAACGATTTTGATGAAAATATCATATGTTTAAGATAATGTCATGGGAAATGAAATGTATATCTCGAATTTTCTGGGAATGTCTCCAAAAGTATTCTTTATTGTGAACAACTTTTGCATAACTGGTAAACCATAAGAGATACACAAAATGTTACTACACAAAAAGTGTAGATCGCGTTAAAATACACAACTTATGTCATATACATTTCTTTTGTTGAGTGAACCGTTTTCGAGATATTGCTTGTTATTTCCTTAAATTTTCCAATACTTATACTTTTTCTCAAATTCGTTATTCATTTTTTTTATGTCCTGGACATGCAAAGAGAATGGAATGCACCACATAGCAACCAGCGTTAAAATATTTGACTATCGCTTAAAAGCTACCATATTCCCCTTGCATCTACAAGAAAATTACCAATAAGATTGACATATCGATATCTCGATTAACATGAAGCATATGGAGAATAGGCGTTTTTTAAAAATAGTTTGTACAATAGTAGAGAAAGTCATGTGAGTGTAACACATCAGATTTTTTTTTATGTCCTAGACATGCAAAGAGAATGTAATGCGCCACATAGCAACCAGCGCTTAAAAATTTGACTATCGCTTAAAACCTACGATATTCCCCTTACATCTACAAGAAAATTAGCAATAAGATTGACATCTCGATATCTCGATTAACATGAAGCATATGGAGAATAAGCCTTTGTAAAAATAGTTTGTACAAGAGTAGAGAAAGTCATGTGAGTGTAACACATCAGATTTTTTTTTTATGTCCTAGACATGCCAAGAGAATGGAATTCGCCGCATAGCAACCAGCGCTAAAATATTTGACCATCGCTTAAAAGCTACCATATTCCCCTCGCATCTACAAGAAAATTACCAATAAGATTGACATCTCGATTTCTCGATTAACATGAAGCATTTGGAGAAAAGGCGTTTGTAAAAATAGATTGTACAAGAGTAGAGAAAGTCATGTGAGTGTAACACATCAGATTTTTTTTTATGTCCTGGACATGCAAAGAGAATGGAATGCTCCACATAGCAACCAGCGTTAAAATATTTGAATATCGCTTAAAACCTACCATATGCGGCGATCTTAACGTTTGTTAGCCCCACGTTTGGGAGCCAGTTTGCGGCGATCACCTCCTCATCCGTTGCTGTAGCTTACCTTGATGCTTCTCCCGTTGCTTCCAGAAGTTCTCAGCGTGTTGGTTCTTCAATTTATCCTCGGCTAGCTGCAGTAATTTTCCTTAAATTATATGGGAGCATGGACTTATCCTCGGTAAAGGAAAACGTAGATCTCGGGTGGTGATATAGGAAGACATAGACTTGCTTTGTTTATGAAAAGATGACACTGCCGTTTCTTTTTATTTAATTTAACACTCATAGTATACAAAACTGGTATTGCCGCTGTAAAATACTGTCCACCGCTGTTAGACTATGGCGTGGATATGTCACGAAATATAACTATTCTTATTGTCGCTTTCAGAGTAGCGGATCTTAGGTGTGTTGCTAAAACTATTTTGATTCCCTGTTTTGGCGCGATATCTCACACATCCTGCAGCATCTCTCCCTGACCACACATGACATAAACTGCCGAATAAAATGCAATACTAAGCTGACATTACAAAGCTGACTTGATTCCCTTCTTGGCGCGATATCTCACGCATCCTGCAGCATCTCTCCCTGACCACACATTACCAAAAACTGCCGTGAATTTTCTCCAAACAGATCCATTTATAGTCTCAGGCTCCTGAGGCTGCTTCCTTTCCTATTGGTCCATTTTTAGCGCGACTCGACGCGTCTAACTATTTCGAATAAACTTTCAGGGATCTCATTGGTCCAATTTTAATATAAATCGCGGCTTTTCCTACATTTACCGTTAAGGTTGTCTTTCTCACTCACTTGGTCACGGCGAATTATCAAATAATGGGACAAAGGCTCTACACCCTCGCTGTAGGAATAATAGCACAGCGACCGGAGAGAGGTAATAAAACTAGGTTTTCTGCCTTCGAAAGCACTATTCCTGTAGCTAAAACTTTCCCTCGTGGACAGTATTTTAACATAGCGCTTAAATTATTTACATTAAACCATTTATAACTCTACTAATATTAATAACCTAGATAGATACATAATGTTAAATCACCCTTCTTAAAATATACAAGCAGTATGAGAAAAAGATATTTACATAATACGATTTAACATCACTAAAAGTTAATTAATAAGTTATCTGTAATTATAGTTCTTGGGCTCGGCCTAGAGTTGCCGTTTCAAATTGCCCTGTTCTGGAAAAGAATAAATTTTTCAACACTTGATACAATTTTCTTTTACAGAATAATTCCTCTGATTATGGCCTTTGTTCGTTTGTTTTGTTGACAGAGACCCTTCGCTATACCTGCTCCTTCACAAGGGCTCTGACAAACCGGTGATGTTTATATTTGGGTCATTCACTCTACCCTCTCCCTTTAAAAACAGGTTTCCGAGAGACATTCTTATACACAATACATTTCCCGCACACGAATAACTTGTGACGCATACAAATACTCTAATACCCAAATTAAGTTCTAAAATTAAATCTATTTACATACATATTGGTACATAATTATTATGCCTTTATTTATTTCTTTACATCCTTATTTATCGGGTGTATTACCTTTACTATTTGTTCACAGGGGTGTTACCTCATTTCGAGTAAAACTAACCTGATTCTTTTCATTATATTCTTCACCCTTCTCATTCTCTAAACATTTGTACGTTTGAGCAACTGTTTATGGTATCTCCCTACGATCTTGGAATTCTTTATTTCTTGTAACTCAAATGTATCCGAGCCAAAAATGTTAATCACCCGGTATGGACCTTTAAATAAATTTTCCATTCTATGATACCCTTTTTTTTTATAATTAATAAAACTAATTTATATGTTTAAAGAAAACTGTCAGCATATTGCTAGCATACCAACCAATTAATAATTTACAAATATTGCTAAATATCAAAAAAAAATATAATAAATATTCTGACAATAAAAGCTGTTTCAACCTTAAGACAAACTTATTCAAGCAGAAAGAAACTGAAACATATTAATGGCAAAGGTGTTTCTTGTTCTTCTTCACTATCACTAATGAGCATTTAATACTCAAGTCTCTTTAGTAATGCAAAAAAAAAATGTTCTGCACAACTGCTTACGATAATTCATTAATTCACATGTGAAAGCTCTCCTTTCCAGGCACTGTAGAGTCAGGATCAATGATATTGTGTCTTTCTTTTTTTTTTTTTTTTTTTTTTTTTTAATTTGAATGCTGGATTTTTTTTTTTTATACCCATACTAATTCTCCAAGTTCGATCAACCCTTTCTTTCGCTTCCTTGTTTTAAATTCCTGCTTTCTTTTCTGCGCCCTTTTTAACATTCTTTCAAAAGCTTTCTTTAACGTCTCTTCTCCCGTTAGTGTTTTCGGCTCTTTAGTTTCTAGTATCTGTAGTAATTTCCCTTCAAGTGTTTCTATTAGCTTCCCCTTCATCAGCTCAACTAATTTCCCCTCTACATTCTTATCTTGTTCACTTAAGTTTCTTTCTAAGTCCTGACCCTGCTTACTTAATTTCCCTTCGAAATCCTTTTGTTCGCTCAGTTTTCTTTCTAAGTCCTTACTCTGCTCATTTACGATTCTTTCTAAGTCCTTATTATGCTCATTTGATTTCCCTTCTAGATTCTTATCTGGTTGACTTACGATTCTTTCTAAGTCCTTATTCTGCTTACTTACGATTCTTTCTAAGTCCTTATTATGCTCACCTGCTTCCCCTTCTAGATTCTTATCTTGTTCACCTAAGTTTCTTTCTAAGTCTTTACTAGATTCATTGAATATGCTTTCTAAGTTCTTATTATGTTCATTGAATATGCTTTCTAAGTTCTTACTATGTTCATTGAATATGCTTTCTAAGTTCTTACTATGTTCATTGAATATGCTTTCTAAGTTCTTACTATGTTCATTGAATATGCTTTCTAAGTTTTTACCCCGCTCATCTATCTTTGCGCTCAACTGTTGAAGCAATATTAGCAGCTGGTTTTGACCTGCGTCAATGACCTGCTCCATCGGTGATTGCCTTTCTAGCCTAACTTCTACTTCTGCTGCGCCCATATTTTCTCCATCTGTTGTTATGCTGACAATAGCCTCCCCATTCAATTCTTTCAAATCTTCCCTTGACCTACTCATGGTTCCGTTAGCAAGTTCTACCTCCCTAGTAATGACTTTACCCCCTCTCAATAGCATGTGTTCACCAAAACTGAGTCACTACTCTGCATGCCTTTTTGTTTGTTTTTGAATAAATGTTCTAACCTGTATTTTTTTTTATGTTAACTGATGCGTTCCGGGTTCGAATCCTGGTGAAGTTCTAGAAGCGATGCTCTCAGCTGTTTTGTTGTCCCACGTAGGTAGACTAGAAGTTCGCGTTGTAATTTTGTTCTGCTGTGCCCCTTTCCTCTGAAGATTCTTCGTCTATTCGTTGTTTTCTAGTCCTCCGTTTATGTTGGTCTTCCCTTCGAGCCGCACGTTATGGCGCCAGTTTGCGGCGATCTTAACGTTTGTTAGCCCCACGTTTGGGAGCCAGTTTGCGGCGATCACCTCCTCATCCGTTGCTGTAGCTTACCTTGATGCTTCTCCCGTTGCTTCCAGAAGTTCTCAGCGTGTTGGTTCTTCAATTTATCCTCGGCTAGCTGCAGTAATTTTCCTTAAATTATATGGGAGCATGGACTTATCCTCGGTAAAGGAAAACGTAGATCTCGGGTGGTGATATAGGAAGACATAGACTTGCTTTGTTTATGAAAAGATGACACTGCCGTTTCTTTTTATTTAATTTAACACTCGTAGTATACAAAACTGGTATTGCCGCTGTAAAATACTGTCCACCGCTGTTAGACTATGGCGTGGATATGTCACGAAATATAACTATTCTTATTGTCGCTTTCAGAGTAGCGGATCTTAGGTGTGTTGCTAAAACTATTTTGATTCCCTGTTTTGGCGCGATATCTCACACATCCTGCAGCATCTCTCCCTGACCACACATGACATAAACTGCCGAATAAAATGCAATACTAAGCTGACATTACAAAGCTGACTTGATTCCCTTCTTGGCGCGATATCTCACGCATCCTGCAGCATCTCTCCCTGACCACACATTACCAAAAACTGCCGTGAATTTTCTCCAAACAGATCCATTTATAGTCTCAGGCTCCTGAGGCTGCTTCCTTTCCTATTGGTCCATTTTTAGCGCGACTCGACGCGTCTAACTATTTCGAATAAACTTTCAGGGATCTCATTGGTCCAATTTTAATATAAATCGCGGCTTTTCCTACATTTACCGTTAAGGTTGTCTTTCTCACTCACTTGGTCACGGCGAATTATCAAATAATGGGACAAAGGCTCTACACCCTCGCTGTAGGAATAATAGCACAGCGACCGGAGAGAGGTAATAAAACTAGGTTTTCTGCCTTCGAAAGCACTATTCCTGTAGCTAAAACTTTCCCTCGTGGACAGTATTTTAACATAGCGCTTAAATTATTTACATTAAACCATTTATAACTCTACTAATATTAATAACCTAGATAGATACATAATGTTAAATCACCCTTCTTAAAATATACAAGCAGTATGAGAAAAAGATATTTACATAATACGATTTAACATCACTAAAAGTTAATTAATAAGTTATCTGTAATTATAGTTCTTGGGCTCGGCCTAGAGTTGCCGTTTCACATATTCCCCTTGCATCTACAAGAAAATTATCAATAAGATTGACATCTGATATCTCCATTAACATGAAGCATATGGAGAATAAGCGTTTGTAAAAATAGTTTGTACAAGAGTAGAGAAAGTCATGTGAGTGTAACACATCAGATTTTTTTTTGATTCAGGGGACCTCAAAGCATATATTTCCGGTGAAATCTCGACACCGAATTTTTGCTTGGTGCACAATACTTCTCCTACTTATACGTAGTAGAACAATTAAATAGCCTTCAAGGGAACTCCAGAGTATATACACATCCATAAATTAAACCTGATATGTTGCTAATTCGCCACGTTAGGCATTAAGGGGAGATTAAAAGCCCTATACCACCAATATTAAATTTGCCAAGTTCATAATCCATTATCCCAGAAACTATTAAAAATATAAGAATTACAGAATTTAGATGCTTGCCTTCTAAGTCCACTGATCCACTTGTGTACAATGGAGTTTGCCTATTAAGGAAGACAGCATTCTTTTTCTCAGTTATATCCCCTTGGTTTAAAATGTGTTAGAATTTTTTTTAACATATGACACTAAAGCACCTCCACAATAGTACTTAGAGGTTATTTTTATTATCCTAAAATGTAATGTGAGTTATTTAATAAAAAAAATGTCATAGTTATCTTCAGTAGTTTCTGAGAAAACGGGTCATTTATATCAGAAAATCTCATTCACAGAAATAGATGCTTGAACTAAATATATTTAGATAAAACAAACTCATAACAATATATTTGCAAAGAAAAAATCATATGACTTTAACACAGAGAAGCTGTAGAACAAAACTCTCCCAAAAGATGGCCTGAAGTTTATCCCTCTGCTCCAAAGTATGGACTTTTAATTTATTTTGTGAGAAGTGGTGCAGCATTCACAGTACAAAATGGCAGAGGAGTGGTTTTTTAAAAACACATTTTAAATGTAGTACACCTACGATATAAAATACCCATATATAAAATTAAGGCTGAAATTCCAATTTACAAAACGGTATAAAAAATAAAAAAGTGTCACTTTTTGGTAATTTTCGCCATTTAGTTTCTCCTTAAAAAGTTAAAACAAAATGCTGTACCTATTTGTTCTGTTTTACCAGCTTCCTCTCAAGCCCATTTATTCTGCAAGAAGCAGTTTCTTTTGTGTTTTTCTGAGAGAGGTATCAGCCGAAGAGAAATCAGTAGCGATAAACCGTAGGACAGCACGGTGTTAAATCGTGTGCAGTAGCAAAGTGCTTCTGTCTCATGTTTATTGTTGCAGACAATAATGTATGAGAAGTGCTGTTATCTTATCTCGCTGGCGGAGCAGTGTGTTAGCCGGCTACTATATCCCCTAGGGGCACTGAGAGCAAGAAGTATACCTCTTGCAGTGCAAGATCTCGCCACGCCAGTGAGCTTCACGGAGCTGAATACTAGAGAAACAGTTTGATGCGTTCAAGCCTCATGCAGTGGCGGCTGCTGCCTAAGAGCACAAGAGCACGCGAACAGCCTAACTTTTGACATCTTGAGGATTTATTCGTTATTTTTTCTATGAATACTATCAAGCGTTACTTATATTCAGTAATTTAAAATCTCTATCGCGTTGCTTCTCTGAACTCGATGAAACATGGCAAAAGGTCCGCAGCACATCTTGACTTGTGCATGTTTTAAGGAGCTTCTCCGCATGCGCAATTGGTTATGACGCAATTACCTTAGGGGGCCAAATACATACGGATCGTGCACACTTGAAGGCGTGCACTAGCGCGCGAAGTTATTCCTGCATTCTGTTTCCATACTATCACTACAATTTTATGTGAGTACCACTAGGTGACAGCATAATATAGCAGAAATTAAGTGTCGTGTAGTAGAAGTAGGTAACATGCACAAGCACGAAACTTCTCACGGTTTCTCCATACCATCCATAATCTCAACTACAATTTAATTTATAATCACTTTGTTCCTGCCCTAAACGGGGTACTTAATTATGTACTTCATAACAAACTTTCACCCCCCCCAAATCTTTCTTTTATCAGACACGTTATGCATTATTATTATTATTATTATTATTATTATTACTGTTGTTAGGAGCGAATGCATTGTGCTAATTTGTTTGTAATCATAACTACTACTATGCAGCAGTTCTATTTCACATTTTCAGGGCTAACTAACATTTTGTGAACACCCAAAGTGATGCTCACGGGCCGCTACTGAGGTTCAGGCACCCCCGAGCTATCTAAAGCCCTAATATTGAAGTGGTACATGTAATTTTGTTTTCTGTAACTCATATGCTTACAGTTTGGTTGTACACTTCATTGTACCTGCTAATATCCAGGCAAACAAAACTACTATGTACATTAAAACAAGGTAAATATTGGGGGAAGACAAGAAATTTAGTCCCTCTTTTGGAAAATTATCACTCCATACTTTTGTTGCAATACTGATGAAACGGCTCGTTCCGCTCGTTTAACTATCCGCACACGTTTAGTCACAGGTAGTTCGTACTAGATGATTAGGTATAGAGCACCTGCTGTAGATGTAGTGAACTGATTGGGTCTCCCCATGGTCTAGTGGTTAACACATCAGACTGGGTATGGAGTTATGGCTGGGGAATTTGAAATTTGCCTTTTAGTACTAACAATACGTAAGAAGTTGGTCACGCTGACCCACCAGATTCTTTATTTAGCGAATATATCTCTCTTGATATCCTCCTCATATAGTGAACTATCTAAAAGTGACCACGGATTGAATGACATTGCGACTTTCATCCATTCCTGTTTCAGCCTCACCCCCAAATGCTTGCTCTTAGTACGCCCTTGTTTGTACACAAATCATTTCATGTGTGTATGGAAGCAAGAAAGAATTCGGTATTATTTGATAGTTATGTTACATTTTTACTTTCTCTATGACATGCCTATAGGGATTAAAGGAAGTATTGTAATTCACCCCAAAATTTGGTATCGAACTTTTGGGTGGAATATAATACTTCCCCTACTTACTATACGTAGTAGAGAAAGTAAAAATCTTATTATTACACTCGGATGACTTTTGGTACCCAGGATCGTATGTTTTGATATCTACCACGCAAACTATTCTTATTAAAGGTAGCTTACTTTACTATCTGCTTCATCTTAATTTACATAAACGTTTGCAGAAATAGTTTCACTGCACATTTCGTTGTAGGTACAGAGGGACACAGTGTACTGAAATTCTGTACTGTTTTCATTACATTCACGACAATGCTTGAAAGATTCAAACCAAAAGCAATGCATATCTTGGAAATTATTAATCAAAAAAAATGTATTTGACACAATCTGAATTTGTGTATTTTAACGAAGTAAGCCCTTGTCTGTTTCTTGTGTTTTAATGGTGTGTAAAAATGTTGAAATATCGCTCAAAAGGAAGAGGATTTCACAGGCTATTCGCAGAATATTAAAGATGTATATTTTATTACCCCTGCACATATGGTATTTTAATGAATATCGTTAAGAGCCATATTTGAGAAAATTGAAAAATTACGAAATGTTGTCCATGTAACTTAGTTTTGGTTGGAAGTTGAAAATCTTGTGTTGCATCTTTGGTTTTCTGATTTTTTGCTTTTGTTATTTTCTTCACAAATGCGCGCGGAACTTTTAATAAAATAGTTTCTTTGTATCAAACTTCCGGGGAAATCTCGTCTTCCTATACTTTCTAAAGGTAGATGGCAAGGAAAGTAAAAACTGGGATTATTCATAATTGTTCTATTAGTTGGTGTAATTATAGCAAGTCTCCTGATCGGATTTCTTTGGCAGGGTATGCTACAAATGGTTGTTTGTTATATGAGAATTGATAATTAAAATATACTCCACATCTTTCTCCAAATACATTAAATATTGTTCAAATTTAGTGACGGAATAAATGAATGTTTTAAATAAATGTTTCTTCATTACAATCTATTTTCTCACAAATTGGCCCGAAAACTAGCGTGAAATCAGTGCAGGTGTTCCTTGCTAGTAACAACTCCTGCCTCGATCACGTAGCCATTTCCTCACTGCAACAAGCACGCGTGAAACAAATGCATGTATTCCTTGCTAACTCCTGCCTCCCTCATGTAGCAATTTCTTCACTGAAACAACCACACGTGAAACAAATGCATGTATTCCTTACTAATACCAACTCTGCCTCGCTCATGTAGCGATTTCTTCTGCGCATCAACCACGCGTGAAACAAGTGCATATATTCCTTGCTAGCTCCTGCCTTGCTCACGTAACCATTTGTTCACTGCAACAAGCACGCGTGAAATAGTGCATATATTCCTTGCTAATACCAACTCCTGCCTCGCTCATGCAACCATTTCTTCACTTTAACAATCACGCGTGAAACAAGTGCATGTATTCCTGCCTCGCTCATGCAGCCATTCTTCACTGAAACAACCATATGTGAAACAAGTGCGTGTATTCCTTCCTAATACCAAACTATTGCCTTGCTCATGTAGCTATTTCTTCACTGCATCAACGCGTGTCATCATTATCAAAACGCGAAGAAGGTGTATTGTAGTTCCGTTGTTGGGGAGCCAAATTTGATGAAGTAACTGCCCCACGTATGGTACAAAGTTTCCGGTGGACTTCGCCCCAACTTTACTTTTCGGTGGCCTCCGCCCCAAAGTTTAGGAATCAACTTTGTATTTTAATGTTTCTTTAAATATTATATATATTTATGTTTGCCTCAGCTGCGTTAGTATTAATTTTGTAGAAACATGTTTCTCTTAACAGGGTTGTGATACGGCTAAAGAATGTAGGCTTATACAAATTATAATTTTTACTTCACTCCATTTATTAATCCTTCACACGATTAAATTTACATTTCACTGATATAGAGAGCTGTGAGATTGCACCTTTTTTTTTTAACACGTAAACTTTATAATGAATTTTCGTCTCACGCTGAATACGTATTAAACTTCTCGAAGATGCGTCTCGCGTCCAGTTAGGAACGCTGTCTACTAGCAACTTCTACCGCCTGAATTTGCAAATTTCATCTATTTCAAGTCTCTGATTGGCGATTCCTAATCCAATAGAATACTCTTATTTAACTTTCAGGTTTTCTAGTTGTGGATTGGCTATTTATAAACTGTTTTAAAAATATTACATTATTGTTTCCAAGAATTACTAGTAGCATTATTAAACTTTCCAATTCATTATTTCCTCAGGGTTACCTCATTGTTAGCAACTTTTGATCTATATTCTCACAGCTCCTACATTATTAAATTACATAATACATTCACATAACATTATTATACATCTATACAATAATATAAACATTAATACAATGACTGTTACATATATTTTATATATTATATTATACACATATTGCTTTAAGACGGGTTGTTATTATATTTTATATTATATCATTTAAGTATTAAAAATCCTGCCTCAAATAATTTCCAAACAAAGTATCTCTCAGAGATGCAAAGGTGTAGAAGTCTGTTGGTAACAGATTTGGATTGTAGGGACAGCACCATCCAACCCAATTTGGTAAGGTCTTTTTGGTTCTCAGACCATACACTAGGACACACTGAAAAGTTTCAAAAAGTATTTCCGGCAAGTTCCGCTCGACAAGAATCTAGCAGAGATGATGCAGCATGACAACTGAGAACTCCTAGAAGCCGAGGCAACATAGGTTCATTCTACCATTTCTTCAAGACCAGCAGCTATATCCAATAATTAACACGCAATTGCCATTAAAATGCTAGTCTTGGTATTTTATACTCTACTTGGACAGATAAGCAAAAGAAGGACATGATATTTTAAAAGTGTTAGCTGGAAACACCACCAAACTCTCATCAATTTATGTCTTAAACGGCTGAAACTATAAAAAGGAATAACACAAATTGCTGTTTTTACAGGCTCTGCAACTTTATAGTAAACTTGTAATTTCCATAACATTTAAAATTCTCTAAAATTCAGTAAGTATAAACAGGACTGCAGAGGCTATTCACAGAGAATTCAAGATGTACATTTTATCAATATCTCATATGAGACTTTAACCAAAATTGATGTAGCTGTTTTTGAGAAAAATAAACTAAATACTTCCTATGTAAAGCCTAACTTGTGGCTTTTTGTTTCTCTTTAGTTTTTGAGAATATTTTCCCCGGCATGCTTAAAGAATGTTTAATCCAAGTATAAAATTTAGTAACTATTCTGTTTTTTAGTTATTCTCTTCTGAAGCAGTTCTCGGTGCGACAGCTTTGATGCCGCTCCCCACTTCAAATGTTCGTAACCTTTAATGTTACTGCTCTGTTGTTGATTTCTATGATGTCATCAGCTGCCCTAGTGGTATAGCTATGAGTTCTTTATCTCAGAGTATGCATGAATGTAGTGTGAAAGGATAACACCAGTTCAGTTAGGTGACAAATGTTAATGTTGACTAAAATTTCAGTTTGAGAAGAGTCGCCGACTGTTGACTTTACGAATTAATTACTTCTGTGACAATACTTAAACGAATCTTCAATTTCCGTAAGTCGCAGAAATGTTACTCGGAAAGATCCTTCCCAATAGCCGCTTGTGTAACGCCGGGTTTATGTGGGCTACACAACTTAAAAATTACACATGAGAGTAAGTCACAAGAGAGTCGAGAATTTCAAAAGAGTCATGAATATGTCGTGAATGAATGCACGAATGTCTTTGATTCCGAATGCGTGCCCTTTTCTTAACTTAAGCTTCGCCTACCTATGGCTACCCATACCAACGTTCACACTTACCGGTCCAATGTTAAAATCCTACGTACGCGTCTCTTAACTTGTTGCTAAGGCGTACTTTTCACTTTTAAAACTTACAGAATTGGTACCTACGTGTCTATTCAAACGTACTGAACTAAACCCTAACTGCATTCCAAGAAAGGTTAAGCTGATGTGTTCTATACTCGGATGTTATTAGTATATTCCTTACATCACCTGCTAATTACTGTTTTCTTTCGAACAAACCTTTCAACTCAGGCTTATTACACTATACATTCATTTAATATACGGAAAGTATTTATTGCAATTATTTCTTTATCTTATTGTCATTTCTTTGTTTAACTATTTATATCTTACAGTTAATAATTACGGTATCACTTCTCTCTCTCTCCCTCTCTCCCACACATACACACAAACATACACACACAAACACACGTGCGTGTCTCAAAACATATGTTTCACTGTTGAAATCTGGATACCGACCATTTGATAGAATGCAGTAGTTTCTCTACCTGCAATACGTAAGCAGTAGAGAAACAAACATTTGCTAATTGCAATGTTACTCCTAAACTTACTCGCTTTAAAAATACGTCTGTAAATGGAGGAGACATTTCTAATCTAAATCATCGCTCCTATACAGGCTGTTCCATAATATATAACACCAAATCATTATTTAAGAAATGCTCGGACACATACACTGCCGTTTGTGAAAATTGAAACACCAAGAAAGAATTTCCCGAATAACTCCAAACTTGGAGTGTGTGCAAGCAATAAGTGATTAGGTTTGCACAGAGATGGGGTACACGTAGGCCGAGCAGAGCCCTCTCATGTTGGTCCGACAAGGTCAGTGTTGCGCCCAGTGTAATCAGTGCAGAGCTGTCAAACAAGGTGGAAACAATAAAGTGAGTGCCAGTATGCCATATCGGCATGTGAGTGAGTTCAAACGGGGCAGAACGGTCGGTATCCGGGAAGCGGGTTTGTCATACCGTTTACATTTCGCCTCGTAGAGGGCATGCTGCTACGACAGTGATGCGTGTGTGGAAGCAGTGGATAGATGAAGGTCGTACACAGCGAAGAGCGGGTACTGGACCACGGAGCATGACCACAGCACGAGATGACCGCCATCTTGTCCGCATGGCCATAACGGACCGTACAGCTTCATCCACAGTGTTGGCTCGACGCTGGAGCACTGCAACGGGTTGAACTTGTCTGCATCAACGGTTCGTCGCTGTCTGCTGCAGGTTGGACTGGTTGCATACATGCCACTACGTCGGCTTCCATTGTCCAGAAACCACAAGCTCTTCCGACTGCAATGGGCACGTGAACACCGTCAATGGGGTGCTGAGTGCACTACAGTGATGACCACATACGTGCCCGGCGGTACCGTGGTGAGTGCAACCCGGAGGGCTGCATTGGTGAGCGGCATAGCTACAAACACCAAATGTGATGGTTTGGGGCGCCATTGGTTACAACAACCTATCTCGCCTCCTACGAATTGAGGGCACTTATAACAGCAACCGGTACCTAACGGTGGTTATAGAGCCTGAGGTACTCCCCCTGCTTCGGGCATGTCCACAGGCCACATTTCCTCAGGATAACGCCCGGCCACATATTGCGAGGAATGTACAAGCCTTCTTCGAAGAGCGACGAGTACCATTGCTTCCCTGGCCTGCACGTTCGTCTGACATGTCGCCCATCGAACACGTCTGGGATATGGTTGGTCGTCACGGTCCTCCAGCAACCAGTGTCACGGATTTGTGGACTCGAATACAAACTGCGTGGAGGGATATTCCTCAGGAACTTCTTCAGAACTTTTTATGCAATGCCACGCGTATAGTAGCTCTAATTACAGCACATGGAGGCCACACCAAGTACTGAATATTAGGGCTCAAAGGTCATGTATAGATTTAAAAAGTTTATTATTTGTTACTTGTCATGTACCTAACCTGTGGTATTAAATTTATTGAATTCATGCGTTTCCTTCTTGGTGTTGTAATTTTCACAAACGGCAGTGTATTTTTAGAATATGTCACAAACACACACCAATACAGTGTGTCCATAAAAATGCTGTCAAACTCCAAACTGACACCACGTTGCCTTGGATAATCGTATTTAAATGAAATTGGTGACATTCGAAAGAAAAACTAAAATATTTTCGTGCATGTCAACAATAGACAACAATGGCTGGGATCGCGGAAGTCAAACACAGAAACTAAATTCACTCACGTTGTGATTTATTGGATATGAACATGGATTCATTGTTGGATATTTAGCAGGCAGGTTAGATGTGAATGTTTGCTTTCAAAATTTTGTTGTTATTAAAGAAGTTTTAAGGAGCTATGGTGAAATTAAAAAAATAAAAGATAGTAAAATTAATGCCAATTTTACCTCTTAAGAAATTGTTTGCGCAACAGCCGGTAAAATAAATACCTAAAATAATAGTGAAAGTTAATCATTGAATGGCTTTTTCCCACAAGAGCGTAGTTGGTGTGTTTTGGAATATCATAGTAGGCAGAGTCCGTGCAGGTTCAGCGTGCTTTTAGGCGAAGGTTTCAACATCAAACTCCTACACACACGTCAATTTTGAAGTGCTATCGTGATTCTGTGGATCGTGGTTGCGTATGTCGTCAAAGGAAAGGCCATTCAGGGAATTGTTAATGCGGAAATTGTGGAACAAGTGCGGGAGGCATTAGTACAAAGAGCGCCAAAGAAAATCTCGCTGCACCTCCCGTCTATGTCAGATTATTTATCGTTGTATGTGGCCTTGCGAAGCTATGGTCATTTCATTGGTTGCTCTAGGCCACGGTGCAAGTGTGCGCTACTCCTTCTGCTAAATAGTTACAACAATAACCACAAGAAAGGTTACAAAATGTCGTAGAAAGGAAATATATGTTTACGTTCTCGATCGTATTGGCTAAAAGAGAAAGAGGAAGATTAAGTGCATTCAGTTTGTCATATAGACCTCTTATTGTGATTGGTAGCCCATACATTTTCGGTTAGTACAGGACACGCCTTTGAAAAGGTTAAAAGCTAAGAGGAAAACTTGATGAGTGCCCAGGTTAGCGTAATATAGAATATGTAGTGTCAGAATATTTTCAGGGGGTGCAAATTAAAGCTTGAATGGTACAAGATTATAGGCAAAAATATAACCCAATTTTATTACCATAATGTGTATGTCATATTCGGTAAACTATATACATATACACATTTATCTCTAGTTTCTAAACATGATCAGTGAATTATAACAAAAGGGTAATTTGCATTTAGTAAACGAATATCATCATCGGAGGATGTTTTACGGGGAGAGCCCACTTTCTGACGAGTAAGTAGACCGTCTTCCCCACTTTCCTGGAATATTTTATCCAGTAATTTACTATAAAACCACTCTTATGCACTGCCGTTGCAATTGCTGTAACAGTACAAGCAGCCTCCCACATACCCACGATACGTCCACGAGTAATTTCGCTAGTATACGGCATGGCTGGTTCTGAGACAATAAACATGTTTTGGTTTCATTAACGCCAGAAAAAACAAAGTCATCAACCTCCCCAATTTTCCCCCTTATTGCTGTGTTATCAAGCCACCACACTCTGCGGTAGGTAAGGTGAAGGACACGCCTCAAAAGACCCCAGAAAATGATGCAAAATCCGCCGAAGATTTTCTTTGGTGCTACTTGTATGTAGTTCTAAGAAGTCTGTCCGTAGAGCTAGTCAGCAGTTAAACATCCTTAAATCCACGTATCTAAGATCTTGCGTACGCGACTAAGTCTCACCCCCTACAAACTGAAATTACTGCATAAGCTGAAACCTGATGACCCGACAAAAGATTAGATTTTTCTGAACATTTATTGGTACTGGAATTAATTGTTCTTCCACACAAGGTAGAATCAGACGCCTGAAAAATTTAATGCCATAGCCGGGATTTGAACCACGAATCTCCCGGTCTCCGTCCGGTTGCTCTAACCACTGAGCTACCATGGCAACATGCCGGCACACCATTAAATTCTGCAACTGATTCTCATTTTTCCCGGTAAATCACAGGAGATCTCAAATTGTATTGAGATGACACACCCCAATGGCGACTTACAATGTTGTAAGTACTTAAGTCCCGGGCTTCATAGTTTCGACCACAATTAGGTCAATTAATTGAATTAATTGTTCTTCCACACAAGCCGTGTGTTAGACAGGGTTTGTACTGATGGAAGATAATGAAAATCTGTCAGAAAAAATAATGTTTAGTGATGAGCAACATTTCACGTTAGTGGGAAAGTGTACAGGCATAATGTTAGGATGGGAGAGCCAGAAACCACATGCCATTTTGGAAGTTGAAAGATACTCCCCTAAAGTGAATGTCTTTCGTGAATCGAAACGTCAAGTCTACGCTCCATTTTTCTTTCGAGAGGCCACTGGTTATTTCCACAATTATAAGAAAAAGAGGACAACGAATTTATTTTCCAACAAGGTGGAGAACCTCCTCAATGGCTTTTACAAGTTCCGGAACATCTGAATGAGCGGCTTCCAGGATGACGGATTGGACGTACCGGAAATGATGATAATGTCTTCTATAAGGCCGCCAAGGTCGCCTGACTTGACGGTCTGCGACTTCTTTTTATGGGGTTACATAAAGGATTGTGTCTACGTACCCCCATTGCCTC
This sequence comes from Deroplatys truncata, assembly GCA_030765065.1. Classification (NCBI taxonomy): domain Eukaryota; kingdom Metazoa; phylum Arthropoda; class Insecta; order Mantodea; family Mantidae; genus Deroplatys; species Deroplatys truncata. Next base: position 102,990,644 of record CM060980.1, read on the forward strand.
AAAACCTGCAAGAAGTGCAGCTTTGTATCACCGTTGTCATCCAGTCCATTTCATCAGATATGTTGAAGTGTGTGTGGCGTCAATGTTAATATCGCCTTAATGTCTGCAGCGTCATCACTCGTGGGGGCCACAAACAATGTATGTGAGGTATAGTAAAAATTTAGTTTTTCTTTCAAATGTCACCAACTGCACTCAAAGCGACGCAGCACCATTTCAAAGTGTGACAGTATTTTTTATGGACACGCTGGATGTTCAGTTATTTTTCATAGCATGTGACGTCATAGACATTTTAATGGTAATCTTTTTTTCTGAAAGTAGGTATTTTCTTTAGTTGTACACAAACGTTCCTGTGTATTGGATTTTATATGAAGAAGATGCTACTATGGAGATATCAGTCTGAAATAAGATATTTTAATAGAAATTTAAAATATTGAAATGTTGACGATGATAGGAGTTGGGACAGAAAGAAGCATGGATATTTTTCAGTTAAATTCACCCAAATTGGCAACCTATTTCACAAGCAATTGATAGTACGTTAGAAGGAGAATTCAAAGAACACGGACATGTCAGAAGTATAAAAGCGTTTGGAAGAGCTCAAATTATATTTATCATTTCTGAGTAGCATTTTCTAAAAAAGTGTTCATTTTAGTCCAAAACTTACCAAGGTGCGATTTGCATCGCCCGAAACTCAAGTGCTTAATTGCATTTCACTTGATAAAATCTGGCTGAAAGTTCTAATAAACATAAGATTCCTGATTCTCTTTACATGCTATTGAAGTTTTCAAATTGCTATGTGTTCAATTCTGTGAGTATATTATTGTTTAATTACTAGGTACAGATAGTTTATGGTATAATGTTCCCTTTAAATTGGAAAATTCCATTTATAAATTGGAAACTTCCATAATATGCACATAAATATGTCCTTATAAAGAGTGTTAAGACATCATACACTCATAAAATAAAACTTTATGGTAATTTTACCTAATCTCTCCATAAATAAAAATATTGTAGAAACCGTATGTGTTATTTAACTCAACAATAATTATCTTAACATTGAAGAGTAGGTTATACATGAAAACTTCATCATACTACTGAATTGAATGACCTAAAGTTTCAACTGGAGAACAATTGTGAACCTGCAGGAATATTCTCAGAACCGAATTTCTTCAACTATTCGTATTAACGTTGAATATATTGAAATTTTTACCTTTGTGTAAATTAGTATGTTACATTTCTATAAATCTCAAGACATACTAAACAATAAAATTTCAACTAAACTTAATACCACATATAAGCATAACCATAATTCTTTAACTCTATGCCGAGAACTCTTTAACATACTGTGAGTGAATGGCTACGACAAGATAAAGCTGGGATTCACCGATGTGACGTGAGCTGTTGATTCCGTTGCATATGAGCTACAATCAGTGTTGCCAAGTTTCAGCACAAATTCTTTTTATGATAAATTGTTTTCCTACCTACCTGATTTTATTCGAGACAAACCTTTCCGGAAATAGCTGCATTAGACATTTCGTTGTAGATGCAAAGGGAATAGCGATAGTAAAATATTGGATGCTACACGCTGGCCTTAAAATCCCACACTGTTTGCATGACATCGCGAGAAACTACACTTCAAAAGAATGGCTAACTACTGAAATAAGCCTAACTACTAATAACGGATATCTCGGAAATGTCTCATGACACATAAAAGTAGTAGTAAACAGATCTACATTTTTTGCGAAGTGCGTTATCGTCTATCGCTTAACGTTATAGAAGATTGCAGAAGATTCTACCAGTTATAGAGGATTATACGAAATTCTTCCCGAATGAAGAGAAATTCAACGGCTATCCCCCAAAAATTCAAGATGTATATTCAGATATATGTAAATATCTTTAATATATCGTATATTAATTAAAATATTTAGAGCTAATTTTTATAAAATCAGAAATTTCGAAAAATCTTCAATGTAAAGGGTAGTTAAGTTTGGGGGATGTTTTTGAAGATCTTTAGAAGATACTTAAAATATTTTTGGAAGAACTTACGTTGGAAGAAGTAACTTTGCAATAACTTAAATACCAAGGTGTTTTTCCGACTTTTCGTTTTTGAGTTATGCTGTTCACACATACATACGCATGATCTTTTTCTAAAAATGCCTTCGTTTTGGACTCAGGGGGCCTCGGTGAAATCTTAGTGTCAAATTGTGAGTGAAATTCAATAATTTTTCTATCTACGTGTTAGAGAAAGTAATAAAAAATTATTCATAAAATGTGTATATAAAACAAGCAGATATACAGCACAATTTGCACGCTGGTGATATATACTTATTAAAAATTCGAGCAAATAGGCATATATGCAAAATAAGATAGCGTTTAAGTTGGCAATTTGAGAATTAACCCACGTTTTAAGCGAGCATACTTTCTAATAGCAGAAAAATGTGCGTTTGCATTGAAATCCTGTCCCTATTAATTACGCTTGCTATAAGCGTGATCAATGGCTTCAGTTGGAAATGGAAATAACTTCCTTGATGCAACAGACAATTTAATTATTAAATACATGGGTATGCTGTTAATGCATTTAGAGGACGAAGTATTAATCATAAACCGGAGCGTGCTGGTGGAGCTTTCGATTTCAAAACATGCTTTACACGCATAGCATGTCCGTATAAAATACCAAATAAGAAAATTTAAGTGGCCTTGGACGGTTACGAAATCCAAGCCTCGAGTATGTTAACCTCAGACTAATGGGGTAAACGTTCAGTTCAATGGTTCAGAAAAATGTTTACATTATTTGGCTTCGCTAGTCATAGATCAAGGCGATGACAAATGAGGCGGAATCACGTAAGGAAACAAGGCTGCGTTCTGGATCACCTTGTGAGTCATGTTTGTGTAGAAGTGGCTTTTCGACCTGCTTCCCATCAACTTATATAGCACGTTTATCTGGGCATACAACGAAGAAAAATAATTGGCAGCAGTAATAGTAATATTATCTATAACAGTATTATAAGGAGAGGAAATTTGTTTGTATATGTGTAGAGGGTAGTCTCAAAAATCACCCATCAATTTTAATAGACATTTTAATTGTATTATTCTTCCACCATTGCAAAGTCCTGCTCTCGACGCACATAGGCTAGATAGCTTCTAATTTTAACTGTTAAATTAAAAAATGATTAAAATTGATCTATAAGGCGTGCATATTGGAATAGGATCATGTTGCAGCTATAATAAAAAATACTAAGTTAGCTTCGACTTTTGCAATTAAAAACTAAAGCCCATTTTATTTTATGAGAGTGAATTATCTAGTACGTACCTTGATCGACCGCTTACCTGTAAAAAACACATATGAACTAAACGCAAACAATTAAATTTAAAACACGGTAAAATGCACTGATCCTTGGACGTAAATCACAACTATCTGCAAAACTATTCGTAAACCAGTATGGAGATATGGAAGTAAGATATGGGGTACAAACATACAACTCAAACATTGAAATACCAGAACATTTTCAATCGAAAACTCTCCGAGCCATTGTTAATATCCCTTAGTACATCATTCACCGTGATTTACAGCTTCCAACAGTCCAACAGGAAATCATAGCATATAGTCTCTCCTAACAGAAACGTCTCAGCAGTCATCCCAATACACTGGCGATAAATTTACAAGACAACAGCACCAACACAACCAACCGACTACAGAGGCACCAGGTTTTAGAATTGCTTTACAGATTTTGGCAAAAATTACAAGCAAATATATATCAATGGGCCATAGTTTGTAACAATAACTTGTAATGTTATCATTAGTATTCATTCTTCAATTATTATTGAACACGTTTTGTAATTTTGCAGATACGTTAGAATAAAAAATTATATTTTACTCCAAATAATATTCATATATGGCCAAGCTATACTAATCAAACGAACACAAACCATCCAGCTTATGACGGTTCGATTTGTATGTTGTGTTTACTTCTTTAATTGTCATTTTATCAAATACTAAACAAGTATAATGCAGCTAAGCCGGTGCAAAAACTCTGAGTAATTTTATTTCTATTTCTATAGATATGTATAGTGATATATATGTTGTAAAGCCAATGAAAATTAGTTTTGCTGTATTTATTTTATCTCGCAACTACCAGGTATACTAAATGTATAAATGAATGGATTGTCAAATATATAGATCCGAAATTATTCTCGATAACCTCACAATTCACAACATTATGTTTTCTACGGTTATAAATTACATGCCAATTTTAAGATATTTCAAATACTGATTTGGAGTAAGGGATACGGAACTTTTATACCCATATTTTAGACCCTATTTGCTGAAATATTGATACGGGTCCAAAGAAAAGCTACAAAAGTTTACATCTACTATACTTCCTATAAATTAGCCAAAATAAAACAACGTTATAAAACCCTGTTGAACGAATTATAACATCATTAGCTATTTCTCAATCCAAAGCCCCGATATAAATGAATAAATAAGTTTATTATTATTATTATTGTTATTATTATTATTATTATTACTATTATTTCATGGAGGGGTAAAATAAATTAAATAAATTATAATTTGAGAGTTAAAATGCCAGCAGTTAAATATGGGTAATCCAGCTAGTAATCTACAATAGTAGAAAGCATATGATACAGTGTTTTTATTTTTAAAAGTTTAAAATCTAATTATTATTTAATTTAAACTACATCAATTAAGATATTGTGAGATGAGTTTGAAGTCAAGATAATTGCATTTTAGGCTTCATCTCACTTGCAGTTACCCTCCGTTTGTAATTTCAGATAGTGTGTTGTAGAATACTTATTTTGGAAGCAACATTCCTTTGTTACTACATCTTGTTCATTCATTCCCATAAACGTAGTTGTTTTTCATTCTCTTTAACAATCAGATTATCGTTATTGCTGATCAGAGCTAAATAGAGTAAAACCACTAACTATTGAGATTACTGAATAGTTGTGCTTGGGTCAAGCAGCACTCCTAAAGGTTCGAGAAGCGTTCCGTTGTATTTTATCTAGCAAACAATGGAGCATCATTTCATTAATTATACATGTAAACATTTCTCGTGACCTGTTTTCATCCAACTGACAGTCAAATGGTAACAGATTGTAAAAACAATATAAGACAAAAAAATGGGAACAAATGAATACTCTTTCAAAAAGAATCTGATGTGATATATTCACACGCCTTTCTGTACGCTATATCACTTTTTTGTGCGTATACAAATTTATTCTTTCCAACGTTTATTTTCATTTTAATCTAGATAAATTTCTCCGGAAACAGCTGCATTACACATTTCGTTATGGATACAAAGGGAGTTTTTTAGTTTTTTTATTTATGGACGCTCTTTAACTGCTATGGTCCTTAGCGTCCCATTCCATATTGGGTGTGAAACATCGGTAATTTTGCTCAGAGGCCTCTTTATCAGGCTTGAGATTCTTTTACGTGCCGTAAATCTACGACACGGGACCACCGGCTTTACTTCCCTTCCGAAGGAAGCCGTGCTAAGGATTTTTACGTCCGAAAAAATCCATCGCCCTCCACCGGGTTTGAACCCGCGACCTTGGGGACTAGTACCACTAGTCCACGGAGGACGACAGGATACAAAGGGAATAGCAAATAGTTTAAAACCTTAAGCTTCCTTTTAATTATTTCACTTGTACAAGTCTATTATGCCGCTTCTTTTGCGAGTAATTCAACATGAGAATTGCAGCAAATACAGCATGTGAATTTATTTCCTTCCGATACTTTTCCCGCATTACAATAAATTTCCAATTTTCCTATTCATTTAAATGTAAAATCATATGTGAAGTAAATACTGTTCGGCTAGATATTACTTTATCTTCATTTGTTTCAGTACAATGGTTCCAAATACACGCATAAACGTCAGTGTTCTCCTTCACTGGCCATATCTCTCTATACAGCAAACGCCTAATAATCGTTCGCAAGTACTAGGTTGTTGGTGCTGAGCTTTACTCCAAGAAAGTAGGCTAATGTTTGTGCAACGAATGAGTCATTCATTTACAAGCTGCTCACATAAAAAATTAGAGAAAGAATTAAAGTGAGCAGCGCCTCCTTTTAAAGATACCTTTGCAGACCGTTATGGGCACGTGCGAGACAGAAAGTTGCATCATGTCAGCTTATCTTTGTCTCGTCAGTCAGTTTTGTGTTTACTAGTTAGCGAGCGGCGAACCGATTTTGATTGAATCGGATCACCAGTCGCTCAGCCATTCAAGTGCTGGACAAGGTCGATTTGTTTATAACAGCACTTCGCATATGATTTTTTTAAATGTTGCATAACATGCAAACTAAGCACAGTATACGAATTTTTACTTAAGCAAACAAACTAGTTATAATCTGTTCCTGAAGACAAAGCTACCGATAACCACATACATAAATATACTAGCTGGTTTACCCGACGCTGACGTTGTACAGGTAGCTTTTTAAACTCGAATGACCATATAATTAATTTAATTTACGTCTCCCTGCTCTATATGGAACTACAAGAGACTTAAAAGAAGAGTTAACTAAAACTCTTAGGACACTATAAAGAACAAAATAAAAATATTCATAAAATGCTATGCAAAAGTACTGTTGAACAATCACAAATACCATAATGATTTCTCATGATGATGATTTGGGCACCCAACTTCAAGTCATTAGCGCCCTTGGAAGAACAGATCACGGCAAAGGCAAGAGATAAAGATAAATATACAAAACTAAGCCAAGAGGTACGATAAACGTATAGTCAATATGACTAAATCCGGATTTGAACATTTATTTTTGAGAAAAATTTAAAAACCTTTTCGACCGCTTGCTTATCGTCTGCTAAGACATCTACAAATCTGACCGGCAGTTGCAGAGAGGCTCGTAAATGTGCTGGAGGAATACACTCCAGCAACACATGACGGACCGACAGAGCTTCACTGCACAGCCGACAGAGGAGCAGGGTCACGCTTAAAAAGGTAACCGTGCTTAAAATTACAGCGGCCAATACGCAACCGTGCCAAAATCACCTCACGACGAGATACACGAGAGGAAGCTTCCCCAGTTTATCGAAATATCCTCACTACTCTAAGCTTATTTCCGCGGAGATCCAATAACTCTTTGCTCCTACACGATAGTAGAGTTCTCCGCACAACTAGCCTAAAGTCTTCCGACTTTACATAAGCTATTGCAACTCTGGGTTCTGCGGTTGCCGCTTTTGCTGCCAAATCTGCCAGTTCATTCCCCGGCAACACAACGTGACCAGGGATCCACCCATTAACGCCAGAAGCGTGTAAAACAGGAGGGCATCCTGGATGTGCTGCACAATGGAATGATAGTTGTACAGCTCACGAAGGCTCTGAAGTGCACAAAGGGAATCACACAAAATGAGACAGTCACTCAGTCTCGGTGCACATACAAAATGGCTCAGTATATAGCATACATTCTGCACTATAAATGGAAATGCTACAATGAAAACCGAATGAATATGGTTCGGTCCATTAACATAGGCACATACAACTCCGTTGGTGCACTTAGATTCACCGGTGTAGATCAAAATTCGGTCACTGTAGCCTGACAAAACTTCCAAAAGCAAGTGCGGAGTAGAGGATTAGGAAAATTTGGATTATTTATGGACAAATTGAACTAAAATGAAGTTTTACTATTGCTTTTAATCTATTTGTTTTAACATTAATCTAAAATTCGATTCACAGGCTCTGTAGACTTTCATAGGCCTCTATCCCAAGATCTACGTGAGATGTCGTATGTAATCAAGAGGTACATCCTCTCCCCCTAAGGAAACATGCTAGGCATTTCAGTATCATCCTTTCTACGGAGCTCTCGAAAATGAACACCTGCAGGCCTTGGATTTATGGAACTGTTCCTATAACGTTCGTCCAGTGCGGTGTTGAAAGAAGCAGTGAACGTTGGATAAGTGTGCATACATTTCAGTTCATTTCCATAATTTTCCGATAGGACATCACGCCGATATTACAAAGAAGGTTCTGTCGATTTGGACGAAGACTCATAACTGGGTTAGTTGGAAAAACACCGATAACCACATGGATTATGGACTGTGTTTAATCTTCTCAGCACAGATGGTCGTGCTGAAGAATACGTGATACAACTACAGTCTAACTTCGATCGGGTCACTGCAGATACAGCCGCAGATAAACTCCCCAAGATGTTACAATTAATACCCCCAAGATATTCAGAGACCGGTCATATCGCGCTTTATCTGTGCTGTATGCGATTACCAGCTAAGTTTTCTATCTAAGGTCAAACCCAGGAATCTCGTCTTCATCTGCGAATGGAAGTAAATCTGGATCGAATCGGAGCGAAGGTGGAAGTTGACGCATATTGACTTCTTAATTGAGAAACTAAGACTATTTTTGGAATTCCACTCTCGAATATTGTCCACGCATTGTTGCATACGGCTTTCTAAAAACAGCGTACGCTGAGAAGTGCAGCAGACGGCAAAGCCGCATACGAATAGGCATGACGACACCATTTGAGATCAAATTGCTATAGCAAACAGTGTAAGCTTAGTAGCGATCCCCGAGGCACTCCTTTCTCCTGAACAAAAAGATTAGAGAAAACCGAGCCGACCCTTAATCGGAAAACGTGGTCCTTCATAAACTCCTGAATGAACAGTGGTAAGCGTCCACGTATATTCCATGTGTGTCGGGAACGCAGTATCCATACTCGCCAACACGTATCATAAGCCTTCTCGAGATAAATATCCCAACGGTTTTACAATTCTTCATAAATCCGTTCACGATCTGGGTTGATGATATAAGTTAGTCAACAGTTGAACGAGGTTGTCGAAAACCGCACTGAGTGTTGGTCAGTAGGTTGTGAGTTTTCACCGCCACACAAACCGTCCATGAATCATGCGTTCCATGACCTTGCAAACCCAACTGGAGAGGGAAATAGAACGGCAATGAACGGAAGAAGACAGCTTCTAAAAAGGCATGACTTTCTGGGAAAGTGGCGTCAACCTAAACACGATTATACACCTCGAGCAGAAAGGCCCTACCTTCAGGAGAGAGCTATTGCAACATTAGTACGTATATATCATCTGGCCCTGGTGCTGAAGTCGCGGAGATGAAAGAGCGTGTTTTAACTCCGACATAGTGAAAAGGCGATTGGAATCTTTCCCGAACGAAACGAGAAACCTTGAGATTCTATCTGAGTCTTAACTGGAAGGAACTCGGGCGAATAGTTATCTGAGCTAAACACCTGAGCGAAAGCAGTGCCAAAAGTATTAGCCACGTCAAATCTATTATAAACAGCTACTGCAAATGTTTTAAGACCGGTGATTAACATGCGGGTCGATTTTCTGGCCACACGCCTTAACTTATGTCGAATAAATGAAGCCACAAACTTGCTCCATGATGCGTTTTTGCCCTTAATAGCTTATCTAGACATGGCACGCATTTTCTTGTATTGGATCAGGTTATCCAGTGTAGGACGAAGCAGGAAAATCATAAGAGCACGCCTGCGAGCACAATAGCATTTCGGGATTCATCCGTACACCAATGTATCGAAATCCATGGCGATGGGCAGTCGATGGAGGAATATATTGCTCAGTACCAGAAAGTGTCGTCTCTGTGTCGTGCTCATTGTAATTAAACACAGCTAACTGGGAGTAAAGCTACCAGTTTATTTGATCTAAGCGCCATCTAGACAAGCACGTGGAACATATACATATATATTGCGTTAAGATACTAATAAGATATGGAAAGTGGTCACTGGAGTGTAAATCAGAGATGACATTCCATTGTAAGTAAACTGCCAATTGTAGTGACCAAACTGCTAAATCAAGAAGTGAAAAACTATTGAAGGACACTGAGAGAAATGTAGGCTCTCCGGTGTTCAGAAGTGCTAGGTTGTAGTTGTCCAAGATATTGGCGATTAATTTTCTTCTCATACAAACACGAGGTTAGCTCCAAAAAGTGTGATGGGCATTGGCGTCTCCCACCAACAGAAAAGTGTTGGTAACTGATAAATTGGGTCTTCCAAATCACTGAGCGAAAGGTCGTCAGATGGAGGCAGATAAACAGTACAAATGGTAAATTGGATGGATGGCAGTTTAATCCTTACGACTGATTGCATGTCAAGACCGTATGGATATAGATTCTACGAAGATATCTCTGATGAGCATCATAGAGTCCCCATGCGCAGGAGTAAGTTCACACCGTACTGGGGTATACTACCTGATTTGAAAGCTGCCTTGCGTACGGAGCTAAGCTCTTGCAAACATACGACCAAAGTCTCACTGTTGTTGAGCAAAAGTTCGAGCTCTGGTCAATGTGTATCTATGTTCCATTATAGGATGACCATGGTAATTGAGGACAATGGTGGTCGAACCAGTTTACCCTTTTTCTTTGGTGTCGGGCTAACATCTTTAACGGAGGGTTCATCCTGACTTTTTCCACTGTCGTTCTGGCAGTGTGGGCAGAATCCTCTGCTCTATCTTATTTGCGGGGGAGGATCCTTTTTCAACAGAAAATTTCGAATCGAGAACCTCGAACCGATTGAGAGATCAGTGCAAATGAACATCGCCGATCTTACTCCTACCCAGAAGAGGATCTTCGAGGAGATGATCGTGGACTTTGTTTCCCCTTTGATGTTCTGGGTGCATACTTATCACTTACCTTCAGGAAATTGGTCCTGTCATAGCTGGTCCGGAACTTCTTAGGTGATGCATTATATGTTACCGGCTTGCCACTCTTATTGGTTGTGGTCGAAGGTTTGGCTGGTGATTTTACTGATGTGATCTTTTCAGTAACGGACATGGCAGATGTTGATGCTGACGTTGGTGTTGACTTTGAAGGCTTTGACTGTGTTCTAGCTATGAGAATCTTTTCTGAGATGGTGTTTTTATATCGCTAGTCTTATGTTGCGATTTCCCGAGTCGGTACCGGTTTAGCTGTAACTGAGTTATAGTTACCTGACTTCAGGACAGAGGATTGGCGGATTGACACGATTTTCCAGCCTTCCGGAAAGGATACCTTCACCCTAACCCAGATCACTTGGATCGCTCTTTCCTCTGAAAAACGGGAGCACCTTCGGGAACTTGCTGTATGTTCTCCGCTGCAGTTAAAGCACGCTGGAGTTCATGTACATGCTTCATCGTGAGATGAGTTAACGCAGTAGATTCGCTGTTGCAGAAATCATTGGTGTATCCAAAGCGCTGATACTTATAAAATCTCAGCGGATTGAGAATGAATAGTCTGACTTCAATGGCTTCATACCCAGCCTTAAAATTTTGGGAGGTACACCCGATCAAAGGTAAGGAAGAGAGTACGAGTGGGCACGAATTCACCTTTACTTTCCGCTGAACACGATATACGGATGCCACACCCCAATCTTCCAGTCTTTCTTGAATCTTCTCAGTGGACATACCGCCTAATCCATGGGTGTTTACCACACCGCGCGAGGAGTTCAAGGTCCTGTGCATCTCAAAACGTACAGGATAACTGGCTAACATATTTTCTTAGAATATTTTCGCTGCGTAAAATTTTAATGACTTACAGCTCAACGTGGTAAATGGAGAAACTTAAAACTTATTTTAGATTGTTTTATTGGATGGAGAGGAGCTGCTTATTTTGTTCATGTCAGCAAATTTCCCTCCGATTTCGCTGAACCTTGTTATTAATGAGTATTTTCATAGTAGTTTTGCACACTTGGATTTTATAATCTGGTAAAAATGATAAGCTACCCTTTAACTCCAAAACCTTCCCTGCCCTTATTTTCACTCCCTATGTTCATCCTCTAACATACAAATCAACATACACTATACGATTCAACAAAACATATTGGCTACCTTACAACTCTCAAGAACTTCCCTAACGTATTTTCAATTTCTTATACAAATCTGTGTAATTTAACCAGTCTAGTGAAAATATTGGGTAATTAACTACAATATCTGGCAAAAATCGTGGTTTATCTTTCAGCTTTCAAAAACTATCCAACTCTTTTATTTTAAACCATTATTACCTCGAAGGTTTTAAAACCTATCCTTAACTTTTATTTTTAGCCCTTACAGACAAAACTATAACGTTTGGCCGAACAGGGTCATCAGTTGACCATCTGGACAAACGTTTGGACGCCTACACTTTAGGTACGAGTTAGGTACTATTTCCAAAAAATACCCGTTCATTTACTTATAAAATGTAGCTTTTAAATACTAAATAAGAGAGTTAACCGAATGTAATAGTAATTTATGCTGGATAATCTTTATGATTATCAAAGTTATGCGACAACTTTTGCGAGTATCATGTTAAGATTATCCACGAGTTGAATACAAAATGTTAAGTAATCTTAGCATTATAAACTGTAGGGAATAAATCATTAAATAATTCTGTTCATATCTATGATAAGTGAGAGCGTCTTCATATGTTCTGAGATGTTAGCTTTTCTCCCTGCATTTTATTTATTACCTGGCATGTTGAAGCGATAAATAAGACAGCCACTTGCATGCCTTCCCTTCCTGGAAGAGAAGTATTCAGGTATTACGGACTCTGACATAGCCTATTATCAGCACAGCTTGATAGGTAATTGTAAATTCAGATATTAATTATTCTATATTTAATAAGATACAGAGGTTTGTGTATCTTCGTTTTTCAGAGAAAAGAATATCAATAAATAAATTTAAGTTGAAGATAATTTCCAAGGCTATTTAAAGAAAGCTCAAGATCTGTGTTTTGTTTTGCGTTCTACATATAATATTACTGTTTGAAACCAGTGGTGTAAATCCCTTGTTTAGTATGCCTGTATCGTTTAGTTATTATTAATGGCTGTGACATCCACTGATGTTTTGTTAGCTCCGATGATGATGATGATGATGATTATGGAGTGTCAACGCTTTATGTTTCTGAGATTCACTCGAGTGTGCCGAGTCAAATTTTAGAAAATAATGATAAAGAAGTGTACTTTTTTTGTCCTGCAATCAGAAGAATTCCTTAAGTACTATGTCTCAATACTGAGAGAAGTGGCGTCGCGGTAATGTATACGACTCCCTTTCGGGAGGTCCAGGTTTCGATTCCCGGAGACCGATTACTCTGATCCTTGGAGTTTTCGTGGTTTTTTCCTGGTCGAATGCTGGGGTGGTGCCTCTTTTACCACGACTTTCCTGCCCCTGATTTCCTGTAGCCATCATCTTCTTCAATGTCGTCTGTTTAAGGGTAGTAAGACCATTTGACGGTGTTTGGTGGATTGCGGTTGGGCGGCGGCTCTGCGCTTTGCAGAGATTTCTACGGTGGTATATTTGCGGCACTGCTCAGTTATGACCCGCCTCCGAGTAGGCTCCACCAAGGGGTAACCGCCGGGCGCGGTGGGTGGGCCCGGGAAACGTCAGGGGCCCCGTCATGCTTGCGCCCATCATCATCCGGATCTTGTCGCCGTTCGGGTCTCTCCCCCTCATCCCTCCCTCCCAGGAGCCATGGTAGAAGCAGAAATGGTCCTGCGGCCTACTTACAATGCCCTGCCCCGGTTGCGGGAGTCCGGTCGTCCGTATCCTAGCCCTTTACTTTGTCTCAGTTTAATAAAATGTAGTATTAGCACAATTTAGAAAAATACTTTTAGGATATTTCGCTTTTACCCTCTATACCTCATATACAGGATGAATCAATAAATAGTTTCGTATTCTCTCTGTAAACCAACTTGAAATATCGGCATTACGTCATTGTTGTAAGAAATACTCATTCCTATTATTGGCATGCGTCCCATAATGAGTCAATTATGCACGACATTGAATACAGTAACATCCTATTTAATGGTAGGATTGCATAAAATACATGTTTAAATAAATGCTTAAATCTGTAAGGTACCCTACCACACTCATTCACAGGGTTTAAGAATAAAAGTAATTACACACAACTGGCAATCCCCATACCCATATTAACAGAAAACATAGAAAAGAAAATACCACCAATAAAATAAAGTAAACTAATCTAACAAGATTTGTGAGTAAAATGGAAAGAGGAGGAAAATAATCCAAGCGCGAGTATACTGGGCCCCCGAAACATCTCTTAAAAGAGTTCCCAATTTTTCCAAACTTGAACGCCACTCACAGATCCGAAATTCGAACTCTGATGGCAATCCAGCGCTCTAGCCGACTTCATCTTCGGAACGGCACGATAATTCTTTCTTTTGTGTTTGTGAGGGCTAGAAACAAGTAGACGTTCTTATCAAAGTCCAATAGCTATCGACAGTAAAAAGAAGAGAAGTTGGTGAATATATAAGGGAGAGAGTGGGGGAACAGTTACCATCGCACACCACTCTACTTTATCGGCAAGACAGGGAGGGAGCGACGTCCGATATCTATGGGTCCCCAGGCGAATAGAAAACCCAAGCGGTCCCATCATTTTTCAATATCCTCGGAAACAGACTTCCAGGGAGCAACCGAGTGATCTGTCATTCTTGCACGTCAGATAAAAATATTTAACAGATTTATCTGTTTCATTGCCGTTCTTTTTGCCGCAAAGGAGATAAAGTAAATGGTTCAGATATGCGAAGCACAATGCTGGACTTCTTAATGGAAAATTCATTCGATTTAGAAGTTTCTAAATTTCAACATATTTTTACCTTAAGAGGCAAATGTTCATTACTTTATGAACCTTTTCGTTATATACGTCATAGATTTGAAGAAATATATAAAATGTCCTTGGAAACAGGTGGTAAAATGAGCGCTGTGACCTGGTTATTGCATTACAACTATATTAATTTCACAGTGGTGAAATTAATATAGTATTTCAGTGGTGTTTTATTTCCAAGGCAGTTATTTTGTGTATTATGAAAGCAACTAAAACCATAACACTCTTGTTTAAGTTTGAATGAAACAATAAATTAAATGTTTGAACTTAAACGTTTATTTGTTGTGTACTTAATGTAAAAACCAAATAGGTACTTATTTATGCTTATCAGATACAAAAAACGTACAGATGCTTATTGAAGTATTCATTAACAGAAATACAACGGGTTTTTTGTTTAACAATTCAACAAAATGTAATAAAACCAAGTATATACTTTTATTTATTAATGAATAAAGGAGACTAATTACTAAATTGTCCTCTTAGCATTTCTTGTTATATTTTATTTTCTCTAAAATTGCTCCAAAGAGTTTGATTTAAATGCCATATATTTAACATATTTACATAACTAAATGCCTATATTGAGTTACTTGGCAATAGCTTGTGAAGTCCTTTTCATTCGGAATGAATGGTTATGGATTGTTACGGGTATTTTAATATTTAATAGGAATTGGAATATTAATTAATATACTTTGAGTTTGTATGATTATGTATACCTGATAAACCATTGGAGATAGACAAAATCTTACTGAATAAAAATGTATCTCTCTTTAAAGCACTCAATTTATTTCAAGAAAAGTTTTTTTTAGCATTAGCCCCTTGCAAGATATCCGCTGTTATTAGACATGACTGCAAGGTCAGTGTATAGCGACCCTTTTTTAAGCGTTTGATTACACTAGTCTGCATGATATCGGATGACTGAAAACTAATACGTGTTCCGACTCACTTTTTATGCCGATTTCGGAACTGCTTTTAGTTTTTTTTCTATCACGTACAGTTTTTTCACAATTTCACTTCAAAAATATAGAGATATAGAGATATAAAAATATTGCTTCCGGCACTACACTTAAAATTGGGCTTGATTAAACAATTTGTAAGGGCTCTACCACAGGATGGACCCTGCTTCAAGTACCTTTCCAAGAAATTTCCCTTCATTACACAAGACAAATTAAAGGCTGGAATTTTTGTTGGTCCTCAAATAAAGAAATTGATGAAGGATGAAGATTTTGAGAAGACAATGAATGAGAGAGAAATAGAAGCATGGATCGCCTTCCAATCAGTTACTGAAAACTTCTTAGGCAATAACAAAGATCCTAATTACAAGGCCATTGTCGAAACAATGTTGGAAAATATCATGAAGATGGGTTGTAACACGAGTGTAAAGGTGCATTTTCTGCATTCACATATCGACTACTTTCCAGAAAATCTGGGACATTATAGTGAAGAGCAGGGTGAACGTTTTCACCAAGATATTAAGGAAATGGAGAGGAGGCACCAGGGCAGACGAAATGAAACTATGATGGCCGACTACTGTTGGATGTTGAAGAGGGACAGTCATCTTCAAGGATCTGCAAGGAAGTCAAAGAAGAGAAAGTTTGAAAAAAAAATTAAATGAAGCACTTTGGTTTCTTGTTTTGTTAAAATGTAGGCATGAAATAAATTAGGGGAGTTCTTGAGAGTATTCTTAAAATATTTCTTAAATAAAAACATATTTTGTGTGAAATGGTATTTGAATACTTTACTACGCTCATTAGTAAAATTGTCAAAACATTACTTATTTTGTGTAAAAACCTGACGTGATAGAAAAAACGGAAGTTATTTCTCGAATCAGCATAAAAATTTGATTCAAGAACACTTACTTTTAAGAAATCATCTAACAAAAAGTTTGAAAATTGGTTTGAATTCACTTCCGACCTTGGTTAGCTTATGAACAAACGTCAGGTCTAGGCGAGTGGCGAAAGGGGAGGAGTGCGGAAACATTTCACCTGAGTGGCTGGCAGGCATTCTTCGCAACTACAGTACACACCGGCCCCTGGATGAGTACGTCTCATATTGGTTTAATCTCAAAAGTCTGGAACTCAAACATTAACCTATATACACAGTTCGGCTTCAGACTCAGGAGGGGAGGAAAAGAGGGGAGTAATGCAAACATTAATTGGAATGTAGAACCAGGTAAAAGGTGAAGACTGGGACTGACAGAGGCGGTTTAGTATTTGTCTATTAACATAAACCACTGCACATTATCAGCACGATTCTATACTCTCGATTGTTAGTACTCATCTAGCTGCCAGTTGTTAAACCTGTATTTCAAGATTTAACTTACCTAACTTACTTGCATTAACTTCAGTTACTTATCCAAAATAATTAACAGAGCAATTATAATTATATTGGTGTGTATTATTATTATTATTATTATTATTATTATTATTATTATTATAAACTAGAATAAAACGTAGTCCTGCTCCCGTTATTGCGACAATGTGGAGGTTGCTATCGGTCTCTCAGTCCTTTCTCTCCCTCTTTATTTCTCTATTCCATTCTCTCATCTCTTACGTTCGCTTTCCTTTCATCTCTTCCGTTCCAAACCCTCACTCTCTTTCTCTTTGCGCAATGTACATGTCATGTGACGTTTTAAATCCCCATTATAAAAATTAAAACATAAGTAAAGTGTTTTGCAGTATACAATTTTCTGTCTCTTATGTTTGCAATGTGATGAAACAAAAATTTCTCGGGGTAGTAGTTAACGAAAACGAAAAACACTAAAACAAAAATCTGTATAGTTTTATAAATACTCATTTTATCAAAATGTTATACATGACAAAACTTGTCAGAAACATTATGCTTATAAACTTTTGTTATGCAATGTTTTTCAAAAATTTAATACTAAGAAAGATTATTTGACTGTTTTGATTTTGCACCTCATTAGAAGCCCCTCCGCTAGCAATTGATTATGATGCCGTATTGCCTATTGTTTAAGAGGGACATAAGGTATGCTATGAAATGGTAACACACAAGCACGCGCAGGCGCACAATTGCGAATTTTGGCTTGAGGATAGCCCATTATATTCATTATTAATAATTATTGATTCAAAATCGAAAATTAGTAACAAAATTTCTGATACATTTTACTATATGAGTAAATATTACACAAAATTCTTTATACGAAATTAAGTTCACTGCATCCAATATCCATACCCTATGATAATAAATGGTGTTTCGTTTTTGCAATATTGGTAATCGTGATCTCTTTCCGGTTCAACTGCGAGATGAGCATTACTTCACCACGGTTACATCACAAAATGTCGGAACATGTAAATATGCCCCCACTCTTGTGTTTATTTGTCTGAAGCAAGATGCTTGACATAATATGTCGGTTAGCTGACTGTTACTGGGGTTTTCGAAATTAGAACCGTCCCTCCATAACATGTCAAGTTACTACATCCTCTTTCCATCTCCCAACTTCTCTATACATCTCTCTCTCTCTCCTGCTCCCATCTCTATTTTAATTACATTTTCTTTAATTAATATGCTAATAATAATTTTGCATAGTAATTATTGAGAGCAATCTAGCGAGGTTGCTCTCTTGTCGCTTTGATGTATTGGGTGGTGCACACAGAGCGAAGGGGACGCACACACCGACGCGGGGGCTGCTACTAACATGGCCAGAAATATTACTCTCTACACTATTATTGCTAGCACCTGACCAATTTCATGTGACGAGGGAAAAGGTGCGCCGTATGCGAGCGTCAATAGTTTCATAACGTTTCCTAAAAACCTGATGTGTTGCTTTCACACGACTTTCTCTAGTCACTATCGTTTATTACTTTCTCTACTACTTACCTATTACAAGTAGAGGAGATACTACATTCCACCCAAAAATTCTATACGAGATGTCGTGACAAATACTGTTTTGAGGCCCACTGAATCAAAAAACATTGGAAAAACTCCGTGTGTGTGACCAGCTTAACTCAAGACGAAAATTAGGGGAAAAACCAAACTTCCTATTTAAATTCAACATCTTTCAAGGATGTAACAAGAAGATTTTAAAGATAATCCCCTCGCCTAAAGCATAAAAAATGTGTCCTTATTTTCTCAAAAATTGAAAATGATTTTGATTGAAATATCATGCTTTCTGTTTCTCCTCTCTTACCTCTAATAGAAGAATTGCAATCCAACAAAAACATTTTATATCGAGATTTAATGGTAAACACACGTTTGTAGGTGCACTGAACCGCCAAAAAAGTTTTACAAAAAACTCCACACGCGCCCATCTGCCTAAGAACTGCAGATACTAGAACTGAAAAGTCGAATAAGTACCAAATTTCATTTTTGAGCGACACGCGATTGTAAGATTGTAAGAATATTCCCACCATAAACTCTCTTTAACAAGGAAATATGCTGGTTCATTTTCTCAAATATTTACAGGACTAATAAAATGTATATCTTTAATTTTCTATGAATCGCCTGTGAAACACTCTTCATTCGAAATTCATTTTATATCACTGGTAAATCATAAGAGATAGGCAAAAACTTGCTTCATAAAAAATGTGCAGATAACTCATATATACAATTTTTTGTAGTGTTAGCCATTTTCGAAATATTGATTGTTGTGTCTAAATTTCCTGGGGTTGAATGTCCACATGGAAACATGCTCAGAAATATTAGACACAATCTGGTGTGCTCAATGATTGCTGAAGCCCTGAAACTCCAGTTTATGAGGTGGAAGTCCATGGTATCACAGAGAACGGATCACATAGCAGAGTCGACATCATGCCATTCAATGAGGCTCATGTATGGGAACCATCATTAGATCCTACCGTCAGATGGGAAGTTCATAGAGAAAGGTGTCATTTACCAGCCACAATACCCTACTTGTGCAACCTTGCTTCAGTTGACATGGTTGGTTTACTAATTGGTGCCAGAGGTACTATCCAATGTTTTTTCCTCATTTATATAGCCCCTTTAATTTCTATGATGATATCAGGGGCTGTGATTTAAAAAAACAATTGATGGTATTATTGCTTGCTGAACTGCAAGTTTTTTTAATGTTGTTTTCAATATTTTTCTACCAAACACACTCAGAAATACACATTCATACTTCCAGACTCTGTGGGATATAGGAAGTGATTCTGGTTAAAGAAACATTTCCCGCCCCAGCCGGGGATCAAACTCAGAATCTCTAGGTTGAAAAACCAGAACGCTGATCACTCTACCGCAGAAACAATCATACATTGTTGAAAACATTTTGCAGAAAATATAAGCTAAACAATGCATTTATTAAAGCAGTGTCCTCTATATTATTAAAGGGCCACTATTTATATGGAAAAATAACTTGTACGAGTATACCATGTACTGATTTTTCCATTTAAAAATTCTTTTGTTTTAGATAAGGGCCATTTCCATATATACTTGCAGTATATATGTGCAGATAATGTTTTATACAGTTGATAGTTGCAACTTTGCCAGCAGCTATTTGTATTGCTTAAATTTTCTGTTATATATCTTTTTGTCGTCTGGTGGGCTTTGTTAATGGCAGCCTTCAGTTGGAAGCTGAAGTTGTTAATAAATTTTATATACATATATATATATATATATATATATATATATCCAGAATGTAAGAAAAATGTACGGCATAAATTGAGGGACACATTCCTCACACGTAGACGAAGAAATTATGTTATATGAACATGGGTCTGGAAACGCTTTGTTTCCATGTTACAACACATTTTCTCCAACTCATTAATCATGGAAAACACACACGAACAGAACGTTAGAATCATGGGGAACATGCTGTCTTGGTTACGTCTGGTTACGTTGTGATTATCGTAGGTGCACCGCCAGTGTTTTGTTTTACATGTTCCTGTTGCCATGCGACTTACGTCATTGCTTGTTTACAGGTAACATCAACTGTTCCAGTGAGCGGTAGGACCTTGGCAAGCACACGGTTTACTACGTACTAGTACAGTTGAGCACGGACTTGGCTCCTGCAATGGCAGTGTACACAAATGCAGAGAGGGCAGACGCCCGTTTGACGTATGGCTTTTGCGCTTAACGTTTGTACCGGGAGAGATTTCCAGGACGAAGGTGCCCAGATAGGAAAACGTCGAAGCCATTGATCATCGTCTTAAGAAACATGGGGCATTTCAGCCTGATACTCGCGACCGGGGAAGACCTAGAAGGACGAGGTCACCGCAAAGGGAGGCGGTAATTCTTCAAGCAGTTGACGACCCTAGTGTTAGTAGAAGCAAAATAGCTGCAACAATGAATGTTGACCACATGACTGTCTTGCGAGGTCCGGCTGTATCCCATTTACAGCGTGTGCAGGCACTATCAGCTGATTTTCCTGCACGGATATATTTCTGCGAATGGTTTATGCAACAAAGTGTCAACCCTAATTTTAATGCAACGATGCTGTTCACAGATGAGGCGTCGTTTCAACGAGATCAGATTGTAAATTATCACAATCGGCATGTATGGGGTGACATCAATCCCCACGCAACTGTTGAAGCAAGTCATCAACAAAGATTATCCGTCAATGTTTGGGCCGACATTGTTGTTGACTGTTTGGTAGGTCCTCACGTTCTTCCACCCAGGCTCAACGGCCAAAGTTAGCCTTAATTTCATAGAGATTGTTCTACCTGATCTGTTAGCAGATGTGCCTTTAGCTGTGCGACAAAATATATACTTCGTGCACGATGGAGCACCTCCTCATTTTAGTGTTAATGTCCGTCGGCTTCTAAATAACACATTCAGTGACAGATGGATAGGTAGAGGTGGACCAATTGCCTGGTCTTCACGCTCCCCGGACCTAAAACCACTGGACTTTTATTTGTGGGGGCATTTGAAAGCTTTTGTGCATTGAACCCTCCGTACCAGATGTTCAGAGTCTGCGTACTCGTATTATGGAAGGCTGCAAAACCATACACGATACTCCAGGGATACATCAGCGCATCCGCGATTCACTACAACGGCGGGTTGATGCATGTACCAATTCTCACGGAGAGCATATTGAACATCTCCTGTGAGAAAGAGTTGCATTGGTATGCTGGTACTTTCTATTCTTGTGTGTTCCCCATGTTAATGAGTTGGAGAAAATGAGTTGTAATATGGAAACAAATCGTTTCCAGACCCATGTTCATATAACATAATTTCTTCGCATACGTGTGAGGAATGCGTCCGGAAATTTGTGCCCTACATTTTTGTTACATCCTGAATATATAAACATCTTAAACTATTCTTATTTTTCCACTTGACAAAAATTTACTTAACATATGCGAACATTCGTTGTTTTCCCTATCGTGCATTTAGCCAACTCCACCTTGCTTAATTTTAGATTATCGTAACATAACATTAATATGAAACGCAACATTTTGATCATGTGTATAGCGTAAAGGGTACATAACATAAGTTGTAAAGGATAGAGAGACAGCCTTATGGATGTGATGCATCTGATTTTTTTGAAATGTACATAATCCGAGGCATTTCGAAAAACAGCCAAAGTGTGGATTATAATCACATTGAGATATCAAATGGCAATATAGGAAACTGTTCTGCACATACACATCTTAGGTGAATGTATGCTCTATGTCTATATGATTGCTCCGTATTACTTTGTATTTCTCCCCTAGTACCACAAATGGCTATTTCATTTTCGTTAATACACCTATTTTCATACATAATATTTCTATCTTTTGTTATAATCATTTGTCCCCTTTTGTTTTATTAATGTTAATATGTTTCAATTAAAGCAGGCATCAGTAACTAAATATATTTATAAGTAAATAGTACATTTACATTTTATTTGCAAGTAAGTCAAAGTTTCTGCTGATAGAATCTTTAACTACTTCATTAAGCTTTGAAACATACTCTATGGACGCATTATGCTATTACTTAAGAATACATTCTATTATACAATTACACTGGTTGTGGTGTAACAATCTTGTAGCTATCGGTTGCAAAAAAGAAAGGGTAGATAGTATCCTTTTAAGCAGAGATAGATCTCGATAGGTACATTTAAAAAGTTTACGAACTAGCTTTTTCTCTCACAGATTGTAGAAAAACGCTTAGAAATGAAGAAATGTTTGGCAACCGCGCTTTCCCTTGCAGGCGGGTGGGAAAATCATACTTTGCGAGTAAGGTTAGGCACAGGCAGAGCCAGAATGTAGGCTCTTTTTCCGATGCCCCTGCGAAGTTATTGCTGCATAAAGAAAAGATTATTAACCTTGCTAGTAGCATTTAATTCTCAAGACAACTCCTTCTTGGAATTAATTGTTCTTCCACACAAGCCGTGTGTAG
Source organism: Deroplatys truncata (assembly GCA_030765065.1). Taxonomy (NCBI): domain Eukaryota; kingdom Metazoa; phylum Arthropoda; class Insecta; order Mantodea; family Mantidae; genus Deroplatys; species Deroplatys truncata. Next base: position 103,013,528 of record CM060980.1, read on the forward strand.
GACAAGGTTCGAAAGGTAGAACCAGACGACTGAAAAATTCTATGTCATAGCCGGGATTTGAATCATGGGTATTCCGGTTTCCGTCCGGTTGATCTAACCAAATTAGCTACCATGACAACATGTGGTAGGGACATTAAATTCGAGTCAGCTGAGGAATTTAATGTCCTACCGCCATGTTGCCATGGCAACTCAATTGGTTAGGGAAACCGGAAGATCCGAGGTTCAAACGGTTCAAATCCTGGTTACGGCATTGAAGTTTTTAGTGGCCTGATTCTACCTTTTCGACTCCTACGTGTATTTTCAGTGAAATGTTTATTTATTATACGCCTAATATAAAAACCAAACAGAGTGCTTTATAATTTCGCGATAAAAAACTGTTCGCTTGGATATGGAAGCATTCAATGAGAAAATAAAGTTGCTTAAGAAATGTAAATAAAAACAATTAAGTTTTTTGAAACATTTAATACATGAGACTAAAAATTAAACTATTTAAGGTTTATTTAAATATTCCATAAAAATAAACAAAAACGTTAGTAACGATGTTTATACGAGAGCGGCCAGCCGTGTGAGGCATGTGTGTGGTCGTTTATTCAGTCGCTATTGGGTGTAACTTCAGCATAAATTACCATTTGTAAATTACAATTCTACATTGTGGCGAATTCAGGCTTTTAAGGAAGAATAAGAAGATAAAAAATTATTAATTGCTGTTCTATCCCACACTTAAATAAAACTTTAGTTGTTTCGTATATGAGCTGTAATACGATAAAAATGCAGAAAATTTATTATTTTTACTGATAGCTTTCTCGAATTATAAACATAGACAACGAAATACACCTATTTGCATATTAATTGGTTTTGAAGATAGTTTTTCCTTTTTACTTCTGGTTTTCTATTATAATGTTAGCATCAATTGTCAATCCAAAACCCAAAATCACCCTAAAAATAGAGTTACTGTTTTTATGTACAGAAAAGAAAATAAAGGATGGTTTCTTTGCAGTCTGGTGAAATCAGTGATATCCAAGGAGACGGAAACATCGACGAGAAGTTGGTCGATGTTCTCTACGTACCGGATGTCCGTGGTGAATTACTCGATGAAATCCAGATGTTGGAATTGCTGCGGCGAGCGCTTATTGGGCTTCAGCTGGATACTGTCTTGTGGTAAGAGAAATGACGAGAAACCAGCAGATGCCGGAAGTCTTAGATGACTAGCAGTTCATGATCGTATGCTGTGTATCGCTGTTGTGCAGGAAACACCACCTCAACGTCCACAGCCGTCAACCTATCGTCTATCATAGCGGTGATGAAACTATTAGACAGTATTTCTAATATCCTCTTTTAGTTGATGGTTGCTTTGACCAGCTTACAAATGTGTACACTTCATTTCTTGAGATTTTGCATATTCGAAGTGCTAGTATGTACACTCGAGTGTACAAAAACGTGCCGTACATTGTTCCCTGCAGAATTCTCCCTTATCTAATACGACAGAAATGCCTTAATGTATCAGTCTCTTAAGGGCTTAAAGTGAATTCCGGCACACAAGCATTCATCCGTGAACAAAGCTTGTTACTAAGTGTGAAGTGAAAGGGGAACATTTTAATCTACCTCTACTAACACACATCATTTTATGAAGTGAACATGGATAACAATTCAAGTGTTTCTGCTCCTATTTGAAAAGGTTACTGCGTTGCAAGCCCTACAGAGAAATATTTTATATCTCATAGCTAAAACTTTAGAAAATCTTAATCAGTAAGTCTATAATATGATTCATAGAAAACGTGTAGCACTGAGCTGGCCAGTCAAGTATAACGTTTTGCGACATATTTTATGTATCATTACTGCATTATTATTATTATTATTATTATTATTATTATTATTATTATTATTATTATTATTATTATTATTCATTTTCATTCCTATGAAGCTGAATTAAGTTACTTTTTATGTATATTTTCATCTATGGTTTTTAAGATTCTAAAATGATTTTAAAATTTACTTTAAAAAACTAGAACTACAACATCTTTTTAATAAAAAAGGTACCTTTTCACTACATCTCTGCTTATTATTGTATTATTATATACTCAATGAAAACTCTTTCTAAACGGTTTAGTTTTGCGTAATACTTTTTACTTTCTCTACTACGTATAGTAAGTAGGGGAAGTATTGCATTCCACCCAAAAGCTCGATACCGAGATTGCACAGGAAATACTGTTTTGAGGTGCACTGAATCCATATAAAGCATTTTTGGAAACTTGTCCGTGTGTGTCTGTCTATGAACAGCTTAACTCAGAAACGAACAGTCGGATAAACACAAAACTTGGTATTTAGGTTCAGTATCTTCCAGAGATGCGACACGAAGGTTTTCAAGAAAATCCTCCCACCCCAGAATACCCTTTACATGGAACATTTTTTCAAAAATTTTAATTTTCTCAAAAATGGCTCTAACGATTTTGATTAAAAAATCATATATTTAAAATACTTTTATGACAAATAAAATATATATCTTGAATTTTCCGGGAATGTCTCCAAAAGTATTCTTCATTGTGAACCACTTTTGCATAGCTGGTAAACCATAAGAGATAGACAAAATTTTACTACACAAAAAATGTAGATCGCGTTAAAATATACAATTTATGTTATACTTTTTGTTGTTGAGTGAACCATTTTCGAGATATTGCTTATTATTCCCTTAAATTTTCAATACTTATGCTTTTTCTCAAATTGGAATTCGTTAATCATTTTTTTGTCCTGGTAATGCAAAGAGAATGGAGTACTCCACATAGCAACCAGCTCTTAAAATATTTGGCTATGGCTTAAAGCCTAGCAATTCCCCTTGCATCTACAAGAGAATTAGCAATAAGATTAGCATCTCGATATCTCGATTAACATGAAGCATATGGATAATAAGCGTAGTTTTACAAGAGTAGATAAAGTCATGCGAGTGTAACACATCAGATTCTTTTAATTTACACTGCATTTGTAAAGTCGTGAAACTGTAAGTGGAGCCGTATTTAATTTTTAGTGATTTTATCCTCCCAATGCATTAAAGGGAATTAAACGTTTGCGTTTTCTTTCGTTTTCTGGCAAACCACGGGGCGTAAATTAAATGAAGATATATGATTAATTCTCAATTAACTAAAGTTCTTCAACCATCACATTTTAAATGTAATACCTTTTAGTATTTTGACCTCACTAATTCATTATGCAACGTATATCCGTGTACCACAACAAGCGCCTGCCAAGCAACTTAGGGAACTGCTAGAAACATATAAGGAGTGCAGTAGAGACTTTTAGTATATTATTAGCAATATAAACAAGGTTGTTCGGCACGTGACCGTGCACTTAGGTGTACAAAGCTTGAAGTGAAAGAGCGAGTATTTAATTCTGTAATACATGTCAAACGCTGCGACTTTTGTCGTGTTATTAATCTGCATATTTTTACTATCTTTACTACGTATAGTAAGTATGGGAAGTATTGCATTCTACCCAAAAATTGATACCGAAATATCACCGGAAATACATGTTTTGAGTCTCCATTAATAAAAAAAAAGTTTTAGGCAAAGGTCCGAGTGTGTGTCTGTGAATAGCATAACTCAGAAACGAAAATTCGAATAAACACTAAACCTGGTATTTAAGTTTCTTTCAAAGATGCGAGAGAAGATTTCCAAGAAAATCCCCCCACCCTGGACTACACCTTACATGGAATATTTTTCGAAAATTCTGTTTTTCTCAAAAATGGCTCTAACTTTTTATTAAAATACCATATATTTAAGATATTCTTATGACAAATTAAACGTATATCTTGAACTTTCTGGGAAAATTTCCACAAAAGTCCTCTTCGTTTTGAATAACTTTTGCATAACTGGCAAACCGTAAGGGATAAACAAAATTTTACTTTACAAAAAATGTAGATCTTGTTGAAATACACATTTTTTGTGGAGTGTACCAGTTCTGAGATATTGCTTGTTTTTTTAGTGTTCCAATAGTTATACTTTTTCTCAAATGGGAATTCGTTATTCGTGGTTTTGTCCTGAATATGCAAAGAAAATGGAATGCTCCACATAGCAACCAACTCTTAAAAGATTTGACTGTCTCTTAAAGCGATAAATTCCGCAAATATTCCCATTGCATCACAAGAAAATCAGCCATAAGATAGTTTCTTTAAATGTTTATCTCGATTAACATGAAGTAGATGGAGAATAAGCGTTTGTAAAAATAGTTTTTTTACAAGAGTAGAGAAAGTCATGTGAGTGTGACATCAGATTTTTAACAATACTTGAGGGACATATTGTCGTGACCTCTAAACAAATGCTCAATGGGAGGTAGGCGACTCGCTAAAAGGTACCAGGAAGTTAAATTTAAATAAGGCGAGGTCACGACAAGGGACGCAGCTAATTGAATATGAAAAACATTATAGGATAACTACTAAAAGGATACCTACATGGTTCAGAATGGAAGAAAGGAGCTTTATAATATGGTAAATGAAACAGGTAAGGCGTGGATGGTATTATGTTGTATTACTGAAAGTGTTACATTACCTCCTTAACCACGCGTCGAGGACGCCATATATTCCTGTATGGAGAGTACGTAATAACACGACCTGTCCGGTGCGCTCCTACTCACTGACTGACTAGCCAAAAACAACCCAAGCCACGCTTACCGCGTGGGTACGCTATCTATGCTCTACCCCCACCACTCTTACGTCATCCTCGATCCAAGCGACCAACGGACACGTATGCACTAACAATGCCTGCATACGCCACATCTCCCCCTGGCCACCCAGATCGACGCCCTCGTCGACAAAAGGAGGATTTTGTTTATGGAGAAGAAAGAGAAAAAAAGTACAATACAGAAGAAAATATGACATACAGAAGGTTAGATATTTGGACAACAAGAAAGAATATCTGTGAATGAATTACATGCTGATTGGCATATTTGGAAGTCCCGAGTGTCTCTGACGATGTTTTTGTTTGACAGATCCCCTACGTACGAGTACCCCGCACACGCACACTACACCATGCTGCCACTGTTACATGCACACTACACTGCACCTGGATGTTCCGACGTAACTGTTTGTGGGTGGGATTTCCACATCACCCACAACGGCGAATTTTCAGCTGCAGGCTTTCAGGTGCTGCAGGTCGCTGAAGATGTGGGGGGAGCAATCGCTAGCTTGGACTGCCCCCCAAAATAGTGGCTCCTTATGACACTGCAGTGTAGTGGATGAACGACAGCTCTCCTGTGGTGTCTCTGGAACCTCTGGCGTGACTATCCAGTGGGGGTACATTTTCACACTCGAGCTCCAGAATCAGCAAAGTCACTATAACAGAAATTACAGAAAGGTAGAAATGCTGCTCCAGAAGATCATCATACATAAAAAGTAGTATGTCATTTACAATAAAAAGATTTAAAATACGAAAAAGGTTTACAATCAATCAATTCTTTTAGTATGGGGCAAAGAGAAAAAAAATGACTACACGTTGACATAAAAACTGAATTTTACAAGGGGTTACCATCCAAAATTTAACACAAACTGCTTTAGAATTCAAATACAGAGATACGAAAGGACCAGAATATATAAATATTACATCAGTGACATTCATTGTTTACATACAATAACACAACACAAATATAGAAACTTATTTGGGATCCCAATATTATTTTTAACCAGCTGGTACTACTAATGAAAAGAAATAAGTGCATTTACAATACATGACAATGAAATGAAATCATTCATTCTGACCATGACCCAAATTATACACAACACTCACTTAAATAACTAACCAAAACTATTGTGTGTATTACTACAGACTTCAAAAATAAATCCACAGTACATAATCAAACATTACATAAAACTACACCTCATTACATTCTTTTAACTACAATACTTATGTTTTACTGTCAAATAGATAGTCTCCTCTACATTACTATCTTATCCATCTCATTAATATCCTCATCATCTCAATCATCATCATCATTATTTCAATCATCATCGTCTTAGCTTTCAACTTTCTCGTAGACAGTAATTACTGAGAAAATAAAACATCTTCACTGATGTGTCTCATTCAACATGCTACAAAGTCAAAAAAATACCTGACATATGCATAAACTTAAAGAAATCACATTAGCATTTCAGGAATGGCACAAATAACATGACATTATACTGTTGCATCCACATCCTCCGAATCAAAATTAAGCTGGAAAATAGATGGTATTACAACTCGCTATGTAAGATGGTACTAAACCTGTTAAATAAACACAAAAAAAATCGTTTTCATTTCATTCACTTCATTACATTTACTCTCTCGTGTGAATACATCACACACGCTATACTGGGCACATTACAGCAACACCAATAAGCAAAATCTCTCAAATCATCACATCAAATCGAATTTCCAGGTACATGTAGCCCTCCTGAAAATCAAAACATTTACACTCCAACTATCGGGGTTATACTTTGGCACTTCCACCGAAGCTGACTTTATCTCATCTCATCTCTCACACTACACCGTCGGGGTTACTCTTAGGCACTTCCACCGAGGCAAATATTAACTCATATACTACCACATAATCTCAAAAACATACATACACACACTATTCATGCAACAATTTTCTGCAAATAAAAGATCACAGCATCATAATGAAACCCAAACCAAACCAAATCAAATGCAACAGAACAAATCACATCTTTACCCAAAAACAATACTGTCACAGAACATTCCTGAAAATCAAAGCTTAATTAAGCACACAGTACACATCAAACACATTCCTGCAGCATAACATAACAAAACAAATGATTCGCAATGCCCAAAACAGAATTCCAAATTTAAGTTACATAAAATAATAAACTTTCAATTTAGCGGAGACATTCATAGCACACATTATTCCTGAAAGGTAAAGCTTAATTAAGCATTAGTCAGTGAAACAATAAAAATTTAGCATACCTGTGTGAGTTGTGAAACTGTTTCATTCGTCCAAACTTTAGCACATACATGTACACATACTTACAGGTTATGTTTCTTATTCTTTCTTTTTACCACAAAATTCCAGTGCAATTTTCCAAAATCTGATAACACACATATAGCTGATCCATCAACATCCACGTCGTACTGGTACATATTAGAGGCACATTAAATTTAATGAGGTGAAGATACTGGCAAGGTTGGAAGTAGCTCCTGAAACGTTTACTTAAATGAGTCATTTTGAAACATTTTCCCCCAAAAATATGCATTGCGTAACTAGATAAACCAAACATGGCAACGGTGAAGCAAAATTATCATCATTATGATTACCACTATTCGTACCGCGAGTGTACAATGCACAAATATGAATTTTCAATATATATATATATATATATATATATATATATATATATACTCTTGACTTCTTTCGTTTTATTATGTTAAATATTTCAAACAGATGCACCACACATTTTATACACACGCAATTTTAAACACACAACACGCGAACTTTAAAATTTTTGCTGCACTTTCGAGTCGTTAAGAAATCACAAGATGACGCAACCAATATGTAATGTCACGTAGACCAGCTAACACACGCAACTATATTATCAAAGTTACAAATATCGCCCAATTTTTCACAATTCACAAAAATATGTACTTTAAAATCACCAGCACGAATGATTTACCTAGTAACAGAATTTAGTAGAAGTGAAGCCAAGGTAAGGGGAGAAATGGAGCCAGGAGTTTTAGCGTCACGGCACCGACAGACAATGGAAAAAATATAAAAATGAACTTAAAATTGAAATTTAGACACGGGACTTTCAGAAAACAATACAACAGGAATTTAGAATAAAGAAACCACAAATAATATAACCAAAACCATTACCCTTAAGCCAAGAAAAAGATTTACATTTTTTAACGAACACGTGGAGGACCAAAACGTTACATTTTAGTGAGAAAAAAAACTTTGCAGTTAAAAATCTCAAAAATATCCAGCCAAAATACTCGGCGCCTCACACTAATATGTCATAGCCTCTAAACAGCTCGCTCAAGGGGGTAGAGCACTCGCTGAAAGGTACCAGGAAGCTAAATTTAAATAAGGCGAGGTCACGACAAGGGACGCAGCTAATTGAATATGAAAAACATTATAGGATAACTACTAAAAGGATACCTACATGGTTCAGAATGGAAGAAAGGAGCTTTATAATATGGTAAATGAAACAGGTAAGGCGTGGATGGTATTATGTTGTATTACTGAAAGTGTTACATTACCTCCTTGACCACGCGTCGAGGACGCCATACATTCCTGTATGGAGAGTACGTAATAACACGGCCTGTCCGGTGCGCTTCTATTCACTGACTGACTAGCCAAAAACAACCCAAGCCACGCTTACCGCGTGGGTACGCTATCTATGCTCTACCCCCACCACTCTTACGTCATCCCCGATCCAAGCGACCAACGGACACGTATGCACTAACAATGCCTGCATACGCCACAATATCAAACTTGTAATTCCCAATACAGTTAACGTTTTAAACAAATAATGATTCATCCTAATCAATTAATTGTCCTGGGTTGATCCTGGCAACATACTCGTGCACATTGAAGAAAGTTATTCTAGTCATAGTGGAAGCTACAGAGAAAATTTTGTAAGTGTATACTTGCAGTAATATATTTATCTCTTGTGTAATTATATGCTGTCTTGCTATTTTGTGAATATCGAGATATTTTGCAAACAATTTAATCTTTTGAAGCATGAACTACCCGCTAGTGGTACAAAAACTAAAAAGAAAGTTATAATTATGCAACATTTCATGACGAATAGATATCACTTTAATCTCCATTAGAGATAAGCTGAGACGTCAACTGTTGAATTTGTTTGAACCATATGTAACTCTGATATATATCATAATTTCGTTAGTTTTTACCCCTATTTTACACTTCCTTTTTAATTGCGCTTAATTAACAATTCTTTAATCGATATATTACATTGCAATGGTTATTTGGAGTAATAGATACGATATCTTTACTTTTATCAAACTATTAAGTTATTGTACACTTAATACATAGGTCATTGACATACATATGCATATTAAAGATACAAGTTAAAAATGACAGAAAGAAAATAAAATGGAAATAAATTACCTCTAACGAAGGAATATGATCTGGCTTCGCGCATTTTATCCAGGAAACTGCCCATATTTTGCCAGTTCTTTTGGTCAGCCAGTAGATCCCAATCTGCCAATCAATAGCTGGACTTAAGAATTTTTGTGTGAAATCAATTTTTTGCTCGTTTTCTCTCCGCACATTCTGCCAAAATATGTACCCAGTCTTCATCCTCACTACAAAATGGACAGATTCTCTTGTCAGAATATCAGTCATTTTCTGTGCTCTCCAACCTCCCAGTCTAAACTATGCCTGAATTCTTGATATTTCCGTTCTTCTTAAGTATATATGCCTCTTTACCCTAATTCAATTTTATTTCATTTGCTAGGCTTAGAGAAGGCTTAATTTTACAATCCGATTCAATTTCCTGTCGGCTGATGTCTATTACTTTGGATTAATAGGTATAGGTAGTCAATGTATGCCAGACGGAAGAATAGTTGCACTGTAGGCTTCCTGTCCCATATATTTTATTTTTGCTTAAATTTGTGGTTGATACTTTGATTCGTGACACTGAAGCATCCTTTCGGATATTTATTTACCTGACGACTGAGGATAAACAAAGAAAAAAGTCCAGTCGAATTTGCTGGTACAAGGAATTTGAATCTGGGGCATCCTGAATGAGGAAATGTTAACGCTTTGTCCACCTCGCCTTCTTCTTCTTCCTTTGTTGGGGGGTAGGGGCAGAACACCAAGAGATCATAGCGTGCCTCGTTAGTCTGAATCACATTTGCGAGGGCAATTGTGAATTCTGAAGCTACAAGAAAAGTACTAGGAATAGGAATCCTTCTCCCATGTTTGGTGCAACCCTTCCTTCCCCTTAATACCGTAAAATGTTTTAGCATCTTTTGAAAACACTCTGAACATGGTTATAATTTTAACGATCGAATAAATATTCCAGTGTTTTGTGAGTTACCCAAACCAACTGGGTGAAAGTTTCGATACCAATTCTATCTAGAAGACATGCTTTAAAAATATAGTGAAACATTTTCATTGTATTTGAAGACTTCCGAGCTATTCTCTTGCCTGAAAGTATCCTTTACATACAATCATTTCCTTTATTCTTATTTTCTGAAAAATGTCAGCAAACATTTTAAATTAAATATGATTAGTTTGTAAGTTTGAATTATAGGAAAGACAAAGCAAATGTGCATCTTTTTATTTTCTGTGAAGTCATCTTCATTCTTGTCGAGTTGTAAACAATTGGGAATAACTATAAATATTACACAAAACAAAAGAAACTGTCACGGTTATAACTTTCAAGTCAGAGATCCTGTTGATTTCCAACTGGGGCGAAGGAAGTTTTCACTAGAATCATTCCCTACCTTCAAAAGAGTGGAAGAATGAAGATGGGAGCGAACTTGCATACATTTCCTAATGAAAATGAATAAAATGAAAGTCAAATAGCTGCAGTCAACGAGTTAGACACACCATCAATTATTTTTGAAGTCAAAAAGCTCTCAATGTGACAAAAGAAATTAAAGAGGGAACACAAATTAAACAATAAAAAGGGGGAAAATGGTATTAGTAATATACTAAACATTAACTGTGTAGATTTTTTTCCACATTTCAAGCGGTACACTTAGAAATATTAAGGGCAAGAGGTATAATACTAAGGTTAGCATATGTCGAACTGCTTTTTAACAGTTACAATTATATCAGTCCACAAAGAGTATATTTTGTGATATTTGCTAGTTACCGTCATCTATTACGAATATTTATCATTAACATGTAGATAAAAAATAAGCTTTCTACCAATAATTTGAGGCCTAGATATGTAAACTAATGAGTAGAGAAAGTCTTTTGCTATGATCTAAAGCTAATGTTTCTTAGTTCAGAGAACCACAAAATGCCTATTATAGATGAAAAGCAATAGAGTGGTTTGGTGGAATGTAATATTTCCTAAGTTGGCGGATAGAAAGACTATGTATTTTTAACTTGTCTATTCAAATTGGCTTATTTCCGAGTGCCATTATACAGCCTCTGCAGATATTTCGGCAATATTGTACCTAACTTACACTAGTTCTCACTATAGTTTTCAACTCATATTTGCATGGTGGCCTACGAGAAATTGACAATTTTAGAAATTAAATTCTGAATATAAAATACAAAGTAATGATTACTTTTTGTATCTAAACGTAAAATGTAGTTTGTCATCTGAATCTATTTATTTATCTTGCCGATTCCTCAAGCAATATATTTGACAAGGTAGTCCTATGTTGGCCATACACTGTAGCAGCAAGATCCATGTTTTCTGAGCTCAGACCAGTTCCAAGATACGAGGTCTTTCCCAGAAGTACCCGACCTTACAAATAAAACACAAAAATTTGGGGAAAAAACATCTTTATTTCTCTACGTAGTCTCCTTTCAGCTCGATACACTTTTCCCAGCGATGTTCAATAGCTGCGATACCCTGTTTATAATGAGAACCGTTGAGTTCTGCAAAATGGTCATCAACTGCAAACTCCACCTCTTCATTGTTAGTAAATATTTACCATCAAACCATTTCTTCAACTTTGGAAACAGAAAATAATCAGAGGGAGGGCTAAGTCTGGCGAATAGGGTGTATGAGGAAGCAATTCGAACTTTAGCACTTTGATTTTGGCCATGGCAATAATGGATGTGTGAACTGGTGCATTGACTTGATGAAACAGAACTTTTTTTCGCTAAATGCGGCCGTTTTTGCTTGATGTCATCTTCGAATGCTGCAATAAGTTTGCATAATACTCGCCATTGTTTGATTTTCCTTTTGAAGATAATCAATGAAAATTATTCCACGCGCATCCCAAAAAACTGACGCCATGCCTTGCCTGCAGATGGAACTGTCTTCGCCTTCTTTGGAACCGATTCTCCCCTTTCAATCCACTGTTTTCACTGTTCCTTCGTCTCAGGTGCGAAGTGATGGACCCATGTTTCATCCATGAATCGACGCAAAAACTCAGCTTTATTGCAGCCGAAACATCCTCATGACGGTGATTTTCTTCCATTGTGAGTAAACGCGGCAACAATCTTGTCTAAATTTTCAGTTAGTGTGCGATGCGGAGCACTTTTTGAAATGCCTATGATGTCTGCTAGCCCGCGCACTTTCAGTCGACGGCCATCCAATATCATTTTTTTGGATTTTCTTTACAATTTCTGGCGTGGTCACCTCATTTTGTCGACCACTGCGATGTTCGCTCCTACGCCTCGCCTAAACTCTGCCACCCAATATTTTACTGTTGTAAACGAAGGAGCAGACTCCCTCAGATTAGAATCTAGCTCAGCTTTAATATGAGTAACCTTTTAAATGGAAGTATTGTATCACATAACCATGGCCAGTTTTATCCACGTTTACAAATTCGCTGAAAGAGTTCACTATTAATGGCTGTCAAACAATTACTAAATGACGAAGATGGTCTAACTTCAAACTTAAGCGTTATGAGGGTGGTACTTTCTACCATAGTCATTTGTTTGAAACAACAAGCGCTATACATATTTCAGGTCAGGTACTTCTGGGAGTGCCCTAGTATACCATACTGCTTGAAAGTTTTATGATGTTCTGACGACTACAGGATTTTGTACGAAAATAACGTAATCACAACTTATTCTTGCTGGGAACTACACCATGACGTGTAATGTTGAAATGATGTTGCACGATAACGTTGGAATGATCATTTTTATTTCACCCAGTCATTGCATTTCACCCAGTCCTCCCTGAATTACAAAAAAGAGAGCACCTTGGGAAAAGGTTGGTGTGCGTGTCTGCTGTCTGTGAGCACCATAACTGAAAAATAAAAATTCGGAAAAATTTAGTATTTAAGTTAAACAAACATCTTCCAAATATGCCGCACGAAAATGTTCAAGAAAAACCGCCACCTCAAAATAGCCGTTATAGCAAAATTGTTTGTAATTCTCAAAAACAGCTCAACGATTTTGATGAAGATACCATATGTTTAAGATATTTGTATGACAGATAAAATGCATATTTTTAATTTTCTGCGAATAGACAGAATTTTGAATGAATTTTGTATCACTGCTAAACCGTAAGACATATACACAAAAAAGTTTATATGTCATTAAAGTAAACAATATAGTAAAATCTTACTGGCGTAAACCATTTCCAAATATTCTATGTTATTCGTTTGAATTTTCAAATAATTATACTTTTTCAAGTGATAATTCGTTATTCGTTTTTTCTCGTATTCATCCAAAGAGCATGGGATTTCAAAGCCATCACATAGCGACCCGCTTTTTAAAAATCTGACTATCGCTAACCTACCTTATCCTTATTATACCTACGACGAAATGTTAAATGTGCAATGAAAGTGCATCTCCTATAACAAGAAGTAGATAGAAAAATAAGCTTTCTAAAAATTGGAGCGAGTACAGAAAGTCATGTGAGTTCAACGCATCAGATTTTTTAAAGTACTGTCACTATTCAATTATATATAGCAACTTCCTTTAAACATTTTACTATCTTTCGGTTTCCTGCATCCAGCTTGTACGTACAATAAAATATGTAATGAAATATTTCTACAAACGTTTATGCATTTTAACATGGAGTGGATAGAAAAACATTCTGATGTGTTACACTCACATGACTTTCTCTACTCTTGTACAAACTATTTTTACAAACGCTTATTCTCCATCTACTTCATGTTAATCGAGATAAACATTTGCAGACTCTATCTTATTGCTAATCTACTTGTAGATGTAAGGGGAATATATATTTACAAGGGCAATATAGAAATACAGTAGCCTTTAAGCATAGACATTACTGTTAATAGCTGGTTGCTATGTGCAGCACCATTCTCTTTGTCACAGATTAATACTCTTTGCATATCCAAGACAAAAAAACGAATAACGAATTCCCATTTGAGAAAATAAGTATTGAAAAATTTAAGGGAATAACAAGCAATATTTCGAAAATGGTTCACTCCACACAAAAAAATGTAAATGACATAAATTGTGTATTTTAACGTGATCTACATTTTTTGTGTAGTAAAGTTTTGTCTATCTCTTATGGTTTACCAGTTATGCAAAAGTCGTTCACAATGAAGAACACTTTTGGAGACATTCCCAGAAAATTCGAGATATACATTTCATTTGTCATGAAAATATCTTAAACACATGATATTTTAATCAAAATCGTTAAAGCTATTTTTGAGAAAATTAACATTTTCGAAAACGTTTCCATGTAAAGGTTAGTCTGGGGAGGGGGGACTTTCATTAAAACCTTCGTGTCGCATCTCTGGAAGATACTGAACCTAAATACCAAGTTTGGTGTTTATCCGACAGTTCGTTTCTGAGTTATGCTGTTCACAGACAGACACACACACACAGACAGACACACAGACACACACGGACATGTTTCCAAAAATGCTTTTTTTGATTCAGGGGGTCTCAAAACATGTATTTCCGGTGAAATCTCCGTATCGAATTTTTGGGTGGAATACAATACTTCCCCTACTTACTATACGTAGTAGAGAAAGTAATAAGGTTTTGTAAAAATATTTTGTAGAAGCTATATAAAAATAAAGATAGTGGGTAGAGAAAGTCATCTAAATGTAGTATCAGATTTTTAAAAACAGATTTCCACTCGAAAACTCGTTCAGACCACCATTCTTTAAATTATTTATTTTATTATTTATTCTTTTTTGTGGACTAGGGCCAGTCTGCAAAAGCACCGGTGGTACTGAAGCCTAAAAGCTTATTGTACTAACCCTGTAATGACTGCTACCCCTTCACATTAGTCCTGTGTCCCTCACCAGATTACACAGGCCTAATAGTGTGTTGGGGTAGTAGTCCTCTGCTTCATATATCTCCTTGATGCTAAAGCTTCACAGTAACATAGTACAGGGTTATTCATAAAGTAGGAACAGACTTTAATATTTATTTCTAATGAACGACAGTAGATGGTGACGCATGCGATACATCACTGAATAGAGAAAAGTTCAAAATTGTATTTATGTGTTCAAAATGAGCACCATTTGTTATAAGAGGACGACTGGTGCTTTTCCGTTTGCATACGCAACCATCTTCTACAAATTTATTGTATCAATTGCAAATTTTATGACAAGGCGGCTCGTTGTGAACTTACAACGAAATGCACGCTGCAATGAAACAATGGATTCACTCTTTGCATAATGCACCACACAAAATGACTTTTCCTGTGACGTCGCCATGTTCCTGTAAACAAACAGCGTCGCTGTAGGCATTGAATGAAACTAATAGGTGGGAGCTTAAAACTTTGAAATTTCCTCTATTCAATGATGTGTCGTATGCGTTACTATCTATTGTCGTTCATTAAAAATTAGTATTTAAAATCTGTTTTTTCTTTTTATAACCCTGTAGATGATAGGCTGTTTCAGTTTCAGACCCGCACAGTCTACAGTCCGTGTTGCCTTGAAACCTTCCTGTTATGTGTAGATGCTTTCTCGCTGGTGTGCGCCCAGAGGCAAAGGCTACCATTGTTTTTAACTGAGATACACTTAAGCAGTCTGTCAGTTAAAGGTTTGCATGGTTCTTTGACAAACAGTTTACCATGCCAGCCTCCCCTTACTCCAATGTTATTAAAATTGCATACTTTAAAGAAACATATGATGAGTGCTCTACCAGCCGAATTGTTAATGTTGCCAACTTATTGCACATCATAAAAATCCTTCAGATTCCCGTGGCTACTTGTTAGGTATTTATGAAGCTTCGTGAACTATCCTAGCCAATCTAAGGTTGCTATTCTGCAGAAGAAACACAGTTCCCTTCAGGCCTAATGGCTGACACAATCAGCGGATTTATTTATTTAATGGTCCTGCTTTGTGGGGACCCCCAAGAGTGAATCTGTCAACCCATTGCCACTTCTAGGGTCTAAACTTTATTGCACAGCCGTGACGCAGCGATTTTCCCTGCACCCCAGTCAGGACGGAGCCTTCATTCAAATAACTGTTCACTCGAGCAATTAATAAAAATGTTTAAAAAAAGAGAGAATCCAGATAAAAAAAAGTTAAAGAATGAAATGTGTAACGTCACCATTGCAAATGATAGCAATGCAGTTGCACTTACTGCCCATGTGGATTCATGCTGATGCGATGAGTTATTGTTGAAACCCGCTGCATGCATTATAAGGTTTTGCTTTAGAATCATTTCGATGTGAGTAAGCAAAAATAACCCTCCGTTTTCTCTTTATTATTTTTTCTGTGCTTGAAACTCAACACCATCATCAATCATAGCGACATCCAGTGAAGTTCACAAGCAACTATGAATAAATTTTGAATTTCCGAGCCTTGATAATCTTTTCATGACTTTTGTTGGGCAATGAAATTCTATGACTTATTTACTCGCTGTTGCACCGAAGATAAGTAATACAGTGCGTTCCTTATATTACCGGGCCGCGGATCGCGCATATGCGTACTCCGCGCATTTTCATTACATTGGAAGGAGGGTCACGTTCTAAAAATCCCGTGTTACTTACTCATGGTGATTCTAACATACATTATAATGACTACTAACCTTGTTATAAGTCGCGTTTAAATCGATATCCCTCTGCATTGAGACATTCACACGTACAAATTCTTCTTACGTAATTTTATAAAACTGCATTCCTATATTGGTTCTTAGGTTTAAGGATTAGCAATCCTGTTGTCCTAAATTTATTAACCAGACATCTAACAGTTTCTGTACTGGAATTGGAATACCAGGAAATTTCCCTTGAAATTACACACCTGCCTACATGACTTTCTATGGTAAAGAACCAATAAGGACTAAGATAATTATAAATGATAAAACAGTGGAACAAGTAATGAATTTTAAGTATTTGGGGGTATCAGTTTCCTTAATATAACAAATTAGATTTATTAAAAACTGAGTTTATTTAACAGATATGTGGGTCAATTAAAAGGTCGTTAGCAAGAAAAGTAAGGAGAGAAACTTTGTTAAAATTATGAAAAGATTGAAGAATATCGAAAAATCGGTATGAAATGTATTAATAATGGAAAAAGAATGTTTAATCCCTTAAGAATGATGACGTCTACGTTGACGATAACCTGACGACGATACGTTTTTACGTATATATCTACATAAAAATTTCTTCTTCAAGCGTGAATTTTTCGGTAAGCATTTCGGTGGAATAATTAATGTAATTCACAAACGGCACACATGTCTTGATTAAACTTTCACTTTTCAGATGCACATGAATAAACTCTAGCCTTTACAATTCGAGAAGAAGGCTCAATTGACACAGTATAACACAGGTGACAAACGTAACCTTGAGCGGGACATTCACTCCTAATGCGCTAGCGGAACAATACCGACGTCACTGCAGTGCAAGCGAACTACGCATATACACGACCTAAGGTTGGCTATAAATGAAACGCATGGTATGTGAGGCGTAATAAGCATTAAATAAGTTTCAGTTTTACCCTATACTCAAACAGTATGATGTGTAACAGTCACACAACTACGTCCTTCAATTATCATTTATTTTCATATACAGGTATTCTTCATACCATGGTTAATTTTTACAATTCCTGTTAATCACAATAAATGTTGGCAAGAAATGGTTTAATTTAATTAATAACATAGAAATTCACATACTGTAGGCTAATAAAAACAAGTCAGTTTATATTATAAACACTAGTCAAGATGCTACAAACTACTTTACGAGTTTATTAGAAACTAAACACGGCGACTAAACCTTTCGAAGTATATCTGCACTTAAAAGTGGGGAAAAACTAAAACGAACCATGAGTGATGTTTCGGAAATGGTTAAAGTCAAAGACCGCTTATTTTATGTAAAGTGTGTATTTAAATGTCTACATTTTTCCTATAGTAAGTTTCTATCTCTTGGGGTTTCTTAGTTTTATATATACACAGTTTTCAGAAAATAACAACATTTTCCATGTAGAGGATGATTTTCGGTGGTAGAAGTTTCTGAAAATGTACGAGTCCCATCCTTGGAAGATGCTAAAGTAAAACACTAAGTTTGACATTTATCCAATTTTTTATTTTTCAATGGTGTGTTCACACACGTTTTTCCTAAAACTTTTTTGGCTTTAATGAACCTCAAAACGTGCATTTGCTGTGAAATCTCTATATCGCATTTTTTGGTGGAACATTATACATCTTCACAACAATGGGTAAGTTGTAGGGAATTAGAGAATATAAAAATGGGGTACTCACACTTTCAGACCGATATTACTCATATTCGTCTATTTTAAAATTGTGCACCTTCAATTTCTTAATTCTGCGAACGGAGTGAACAATAATGACGGCTTATTAGAACGATATTAATGAAAACTGCAATAAAATTGGAGTTGTACCACTATTAAAACAATGCCTTCATTGAACATTGGAGGAGCACGTTATGTTCTAAATATAGGCACCAGAAAAACAAAGAAAGAAAAAATGTGATACTTTCCACTTTTTATGCATCAGAATGGAGAGGTAATAACGAAGTTACGCTGTAAGAAAGGAAAATGCATTGCCTAAGAATAAGCTGAAACATACAATGCTTATATCTAAAAGCTTTTTGTTTACTAACTCGTGTAAGGTTGTTTTCAATATGTACCAACAAATAAAACCGTTGCCCTTCATGTTTGCTTTGCAGTGGCTGTACTTGTTATGTCCGATGAAGAAGAAATCAATCAAAGCGAAGACACGCACGTCCTTTGCGAGAATAAAAAAAAAGAAAAATACATGCGCCGAAGTCAACTCCATTTATCACTCCAGCGAGGAACAGACGACAGAGAATAAAAGGGAAGGAAAAGCAGAAACCCAGCAACATCAACACAATACCTATCTTATCTGGAAAACACCAGATTTATATAATCTGCTACTAAATAGTTTGGCTATTTTTGTTTTTGATCACTAAATGCTATCGACATGCATAATAGACGGTCCTGAAGCCAAAAATGATCTATTGAAGCTGTATGATCTACCTCTAAAAGACAGAATTTAACGATGTACGAATTAAGCCCCAGCTATCGGCCAATCATACTCCAACTGTATCCGACTATTGAGAAACAAACGCTCAACTTTTTGTTTTCTTTGTCGCTTACCTGAGCGGATAAGGAGTTAGCTATTTCATTCATAATTTCCATATCGAGATTTTAACGGAAATGCACGTCTTGAGGTATCCTTAATCCAGAATAAACATTTCTAGAAAATGGTCCGTTTATGTATTGTATGTGAACAGCATGACTCAAAAACGAAATGTCGGATGAATACTAAACTTAATGTTAAAGTTTAACAACGTTCGAGGTTATAACACGAATATTTTATATTTTCCAAGATTCACAAATCCACACCGATCTACGCTTTTTCGTTTTATCTTATTTTCTCAAAAAGTTTTGGTTATTAAAATTATTATTGATAATTAAAATAATAACAATAATTAAAAATTGTCATAAATTTAGATACTGGTATGTAAATAATGTATATGTTAAGTTAGTAACGAAGCATTCACTTTTATTTAGTTTTGCATAACTGGTAAACTGTAAGCGATAGACAAAAAACGTAAAATAAAAATGCAGACATCTCGTGAAAACACACTATTTACGCCAAACTTATTGTAGCTAAGTCACCATTCTTTTGTTTCTGCTGAGTACGCAACATCAAGACTTACATATACTAGTCATGGGTCATTTAAGCACGATATCCTACCCTCCTGTATATTTCTTTTTAACTTTACCAAAGTGTGTATTGAAGCCATTTTGGCCAACATTTATTATGTTTAATAAGAAGTAGACAGAAAAAATACGCATGAGTATGTTGTGGAACAGTTATGAAAATAAACTGAGATAGTTATAAATGTCCTAGGTTGCAACACTATTCTTTTTAAGACATAGGATTGCATATAATGTTGTGTCCTAAGCTGTAAGCTAGGAATTATAAAGAAAAACAGTAAACTTTCTGACATTTTCTGTAACAGACATTGTGGAGCATTCGGTAATAATAATAATAATAATAATAATAAATAATACCAATAATAATATAAATAAGAAGAAGAAAGCTTACACGTTTAATAGGAAAGTTATATTTCAACCTTAATTATACATATCGCATAAAGAATTTATATATTTTTTTTCATTTTTGCTGGTATTTCATGATGAAATATAAGCAAATAAAGTATAGATATTCGTCATAGCATATTGAAAAGCCCATTTTGAGCTTCCTCCGCTGCTTCTGCTTTATTCCGCAAACCGCCTTGCCGGCCCTCGTAGACGTGGTCGCTGGAGCGTGTAGCTTCGGCGGTCCGCCAAGCTGAGGGTCGCGGGTGGGCATGGGTGTTTGTGTGTGTGTTGTATGTGTAATTGCGGTAATAAGCGGTAATAACGAAAACAGTAAAACACAGTAGTCATAAACTGGGTAAATCAGGGAACATTTAAAAAATAAAAATAAAACGCCTGATTTCCATTTGTATTTTTCGTGCTGCTAGGTGATGTTATGGCTTTGCATAATCTCTGAAACCCGAAGAAGGAAAGCATTTTCGCTAGGCCTGTATATACAGCATGAAAACCTGACGGTTAAATTCTCTGTTTTGTATGTTACAAACACAATGGCCCATTATTTGAGAGCGTTTTGTGCAAGTATTTCAAATATCGTTATCACTAATTTAATCATTTCAAGGATTAGGCACGGTCTGTTCCGACGCCATATGCTACTTTTCGCACCTCTTATGTGGTCTGTCTGCATTCTCCTGCAAATCAGTGTATACTTGAGTGCGTTTTAGGTGCATTTGTTGCTGCGTAGCATCTTTTACCATCTGTGCCCGTTCGTATACATGAAAAAAAACACCATCTGTTGCAAGTACGGGAAGCGTTCTGAAAATTTCTGACTCAGACATATCTTGAAAATGGCCAAATTAATATGAAGTATTAAATGCTATCTTTTAGATGGAGCGTCGTCCCCTGTGAGCTTGGAGATACTATGCAAGCCTCTAGTTCCCGAGGTCGCGGGTTCAAACCGGGCGTTGGGCGAGGACGATGGATCTTTTTGGGTGTAAAAATCCTTAGCATGGCTTCCTTCGGAAGGGAAGTAAAGCCGGTGGTCCCGTGTCGTAAATTTACGGCACGTAAAAAAACCTCAAGACTGATAAAGAGGCCTCTGAGCAAAATTTTTGGTCTTTCACGCCAAATAGGAGAATAGGACGCCAAGAACCATAACAGTTAAAGAGCGTTCATAAATAAAAGAACTCAATTTGGATGGAGCTTTAGAATACATCCATTCAATATGATTAGGCCCAGGGCGACCAAAACCCCCTATGATCGATGAAATTGTGATAAAACTTCACGATGATCACCACGCTAATTGGCTGGTATTATAAAGACCTCGATAAGCCATATAAATTACATTTTACACCAAGTTTTGGATATAGCTTTACGCTCGATGTGTGCTGCGTTTGTTCAATAGTCCAATAGTATATTCGAATGAACACTTCTGAAGTGTGTTTAGACTTATTTAAACCCATTCCAGTGAGTTTTTCTGACCTTTCATAAGAGTAGATGCATAGACGAAGGAGCTGTCCAAGCTGTAGTTCGGAAACAGGTAATAGTGCACTAAAGAAAGCAAAAACGGCCATACGATTTTCTGGGATTCTCATGGTATGGTGCTCATAGACTACCTCCAGAAGAGGAGAACCATGGATGAGTAATCACTTCACTACTGGACCAATTGAAGGATTCTGTTAAGGTTAAATGCCAACACCTTGCGAAACAGATGGGTTTTCTTCAACACAACAATGCCTCTTCACACACGTCCGAACTCTTGCTGCAAAACATTTGTTGTAAGTGCTTCCACTTCCATCGTATTCGCGAGATTTGGTACCCAGTGATTATTTTTGTTCCCAAATCTGAATAAATGGCTGGTAAACGAAGATTCACATCAATTAGTAGGAGACTGAAGCTGAGACAGGCGCTTATTTTGCACAATTGGACAAATCTTGTTCTACTGGGGGTATTCAAAAAGTCGTTGGACCAAATACATTGATTTGGAAGGTAACAATGTTGAAAAATAAAGGAAAATGTAAATTTTGTATCTTCTTGACCATGCCGAGATCTTTTAGAACACCACTAGTATATATAGGCGTATGAAAAAGTTTCTCGACACTTTTAAAAAGTTGCTAAATTCTATTCAAAAGGAAGTATAGTTTACGCATATACGGATATGTTCAACCTTTAGACAAACCACTTAAAGTAAGGAGTTTAAATGCTATATATACAACATAAAGAGAATGTTTCGATAATTCAACTTGGCTGAAATCGGTTTCAAATTAAATATAGCTTAGATCAAGATCCCCTCAAAAAATTGTTTCAAGTTTTGCATGAACCACTGAGAACACAGAGTTGTATTATATATACTACTATGAGGAAAATTTGTCGTAACATCCTAAATGTTTTAAAATATAATCAAAATAAACAATAGTTAGTACGGAGAACTCCCTACAAATGGATATTTTTTTTAGGATTGTTTCCTAAGTGTCCATTTAAAATCAACATGTAACTGCAAAATTTTGGAACGCAACGTAACATTCTGGAATAATTCTTCTTTTATCAATCCATTTAACTCATTCTTTCCAATTATTCGTATTCCTTAGATTATCGATCTTACATTGAGTTTTTTTAAACAACTGCATTGTTAATATGATTAATATTGCCACAAATGGAAGCCCTATTGTATAAATATTTTACATCACTGCAAGTAAGAAAGGACATTCAGTACGGACTTCAAATTTGTGCATTCTAAAAGTCTAATTTTAGGACACAAACATAATGTATGAATATAATTATTTGTTCCTTACTTATGTGCAACACTTCAGATACAAAGTCTCAAGGATTTAGCTTAAAAGTTAAGTAATCTCAAAATTAAGGGTTGTATAGCATTTATGTAGTGAACAGCCATCAGTGACGTCATTTCTTTTAATCCAATTCAAGATTATTCGCTAAGTTTCATTTATCTACCGCACATTTCTTTATCTGAACAAAACGTTTGTTCAATATGGCATTGTCACTATTCCCAGCCCAGTGTGGTAGGTCTCACTTTTTTGTTGCATAGAATTTGACAACATTTAAGGCAGGGCACGTATTGGGCGTGTAGCAAATTTCGGTTTTTCTGACTTATGATTTGCACTTCGTAGCCCGACAGATACGCAGCGTTTTTAGTGTATTTTTTTGCTTTTGGACTCATAATTATGTAATACAGACTCAGGAATTGTCAGCCTGTTTTCGGCGTACTCAGTAGAGGCGAATAGCTGCAAAATAAGCTGTAAGGCATTTTGTGTTATTCATACAATAAATGACATATGATTTGAAATGTTATGACATGCTGATTTCCTGACTAGAGCTATAGTTCTCAATTAAGCAAGTGCATAATTTTAAACTTTACGCTGATTTGCTCCCTTGTAGCGACGTGAGCGGGAGAAGCGCAGTTGCAAGTATTAAAAGTTACATTGTGTTTAAAATTTTTATTTTAAACATTGTGCATTCTATAGTTTTTCTTAACTTCATTTCTACCGCTTGTAACTCATTGTCAGCTTTTATTCTAGTGACATGGCCCTCCCTTTTATCTAAAGTGTGCTTTTTCTTCACTCTGGCCACCGCACGAATTTGGCGCGCCGGCCGCCGCAGCTCGGACTCCCGCCGAAATAGTTATAACATCCCCACAACCGCCTCACGTTCTCATAGTTACAGTTAAAATTACAACGATAAAAGCACAGGCCTTATTATAAGAGATGTTGGAAATGTTGAACTTCTGTATCCCCTTGTAGCGACGTGAGCGGGAGAAGCGCAGTTGCAAGTATTAAAAGTTACATTGTGTTTAAAATTTTTATTTTAAACATTGTGCATTCTATAGTTTTTCTTAACTTCATTTCTACCGCTTGTAACTCATTGTCAGCTTTTATTCTAGTGACATGACCCTCCCTTTTATCTAAAGTGTGCTTTTTCTTCACTCTGGCCACCGCACGAATTTGGCGCGCCGGCCGCCGCAGCTCGGACTCCCGCCGAAATAGTTATAACATCCCCACAACCGCCTCACGTTCTCATAGTTACAGTTAAAATTACAACGATAAAAGCACAGGCCTTATTATAAGAGATGTTGGAAATGTTGAACTTCTGTATCCACACATTTCTGGTATCTTTTCAGAACATTTTCATTCACATCGGAATTTCAATATCCGAAATTGAGTGAAATTCTCGCCGATATTTCTCTCAGTTCTTCCAATGTATGACCTTTATTTTCTGCATATACTTTATTTTACAAGTTTCCCCATAGATAAAAATCTCATACATTTAAATTAGGGGATCTCTAAGGTCGTAATCATTTACTAATAACCCTATCTTCAAAAAATTCCCTGAATTAAACTTCATGACCCATCAGCTATATGCACGGTAGCAAAATCTTGTTGGAAATACCCAGAATAACATTTAAGTCGATCAGCTGTTCAAAACATGGTGCAAGTCAATTCTATAGGTCTCTGCATTTATTATAAGCTCAGAAAATACAGGTGCAATTATTTACTGCAAACCACATACCGATTTTCGCGTCATGTAAGGGAATTTCGTGTGTAAACCGGGGTTTCCCTGTGCTTCAGTATCTGTTATCTTGCGACGGAACATAACCATGTAAATGGAACCATGTTTACCCCAAACTGATGGTTACGTGAAAAAGTTTATGCAGCAAACCTCATACATTGGAAGAACATAGGCCAGAAATTCATTCAATTTGAACGCTAGAGAATTTGCCAGAATTGTGTGGCTAGAGGACAACGTTTCCAACATCTCTTATAATAAGGTACGTGATTATTATCATTATAATTATAATTGTATATATGAGAGCTGAGGCAGTTGCGCGGATATTTTAACTGTTTCGCCGGTAGTCCGAGCTGTGTTGGCCGGCGCTCGAGCCGCCGTACGGTAACCACAGTGTAAAGGAAAAGCACTGTATATGCTAATTCTAGTTACCTGTTTTTATTTCTAAGTCTTTATTTATGCCATATTTGGAGTTTCATCTTAAGTTTCACTTTTTTGGAAGGTTAAGTACCTCAATTAAGGAACTTGTTCTAAAGAGCACATTCTAAGTGATATTTTTTATCTAGCAATGATTTATCGCAAAATATTGACATATTAGTCCCCTATTTATTTTTAAATATTCAGGTTACATTCTGTACAAATTCGAAATACCTGCGTTCCGCACGTTACCCGTCGATCCATCCATGCGTTCGTATGCATGAAATAAGCCCACTAACCACTGCAAGTAAGGTATTCACAATACGAGTTTGAAGAAGATTTATCGACACATTTCAAAATTTTGTTTGAAAAGCATACAAAATTAGAGGTAGTTGAGATGAAGAACCTCTTAGAAACAGGATTAGGTGGACCTTTGGGCGTACAGGGTTGATATCTTATATACGACATTTTGAAGCAAATTAGTCAATGCATTTTAAATTTAATTGAAATGGGTAATAGTTAAGGATAGTCTAAATAAGCACTTCAAAAAGATTTTATTTCCCAGCAGCATCAGAATGCAAGTATTAAACGTTTTCTTCTTTTATCAGTTTACAACACTGCACAATGCTTTATGGAAAATACGATTGGTTTTATAATTATTCGCATGTTTAAGTTAACTATTTTTATAAACGGTTGAGTCACTGAGGAAGTCAGAAATTACTTTGCTCTTTAAAGACAAACGCAGCCAAAATAGAGCAAATGAATCGGAAACTGTTTAATAGCAAATTCATATAGAGTTTCTTCAGGCTGCTCGTTAAAACTAGTTATTTGAATTTCGTATATTACTGATGCTTTAGAAATGTAAGTATTATATACAATAGCAGAACCCACAGCTCGGCTCGCGTTAAATGACGGGGTCCTCTTCTTCCTCCCTCTGTTTCTTTCTCTCTCTCTCTCTGTCTCTGTGTTTCTCTCGCTGTCCCTCCCTCTTCCCTCTCTATTGGTCCTCTCCTCTCCATCGCCCTTATCCCATTAGTCTGCTTTCTGTTTCTCGCGTCTCTCTCCCACTCTTTCTCTCTCCCTCCCTTTCTAGTGGTTTGTCTCCTCTACATGGCCCTCATTCCCCTCTGTTTCTCACTCTCTTCCACTCTATTCCTCACTTCTCTTTCCCCTCTCTATTGGTCTCTCTCCCACTCCCTCCTCTCCATTTCCCCTCACCCCCTCTGTTGCCTTTCTGTGCAATAAATGTAGAGGTTCTGTGCCTCTCTCCTTCTTTCACTTTGTATTATACTCTTACTTCGCTCCATTTCACTCACTCTTTTTATCCATCTTAATCTTTCCCTCTGCCTCTCTCTTTCTCTCTCTGTCTTTCTCTCCCATTCCATTGTCTATCACATTCTTTTCTCCTACACCTCATTCGTGGAATTGCTACTTATAAATATATTATGAAGTTTTGAAAAGCAGTAAAGAACTACTTTTTCCGGGCGTTGGTACAAATTAAAACACAATTAAAAGATTTAGCAGTACACAATCTTATGCCATTTATGAGAATGACTTTACAGTTCTTGGTGGTGACCAGCTTACATACACAAATAGTAGAAACGAGAAAATGTTACAGATTTCTAAATATTCATCGCATCGTAATTAAGACATGCCATAAATATGATGCATATAAGATGTTGTGGTACTATATTTAAAAACAAACTTAATAAGCCCTCTGTTTAAATTTTTTGAGGCCTATAGGATGTTCCCTTTCAGGAAAACTAATTAAGATGCCAAATAGACTATTTTCTAAGTGCTAAGGCACATTAAATACAAAGCTTCATGTCCAGCGGTTTCGCTAATCTTGTGTAAAAAAGCTAACATGCAACACACACTGACACACACACACACTCTCTCTCTCTCTCTCTCTCATTCTCTCACGCCTTTCTAGGCAACCCCCATGAACTGTCCTGCATCGCACAAGGGGTGGAATACCACATTCCAAGGTAGTATTTTCTCATTGTGTATTGAAGTATGTTATGAACTTATGAAACAACGCGTTCCAGTTATGTTGGTATCCTTTAAATAATATAAGAAAACAAGTGAAGGTACAAAATAAACAACCAAATGCTATGCGAATGTTTATCGATGTAACATGCATACAGCTTATTTTCAGAAGAATGCGTCTCTGCTTCACATTCAACAGGTCCGAGTTCGAATCTCAGTTAGGAGGAATAGGATAAGGTTAATTCCGGGGTTTACCCTTATCCTGAGAAGACAAACTCGAGTAACTTTAAGTCCTTTGGAGCCCGGGCTTATCTGAGCATCATTTTATCCATTTCATTCATTATTCGACCGATATGAGCTACCAGGTTAAAGACGTTAAACTTAAAAAATAAATAAAAATAAAAAGTTTAAGAAAATTAGACTTATTACGCAGCTTATATAGTCTTGGTATGCTGTATAAACATTGAGGAATTAGTTAAAAATAATTTATCGACACATCTCAAACTCGTTTGAAATCTACAAAAATTAAAAATTAGTTTATAAGTAAATAATCCTAAAACGCAAGAAGTTGAAATACGAATCTTAGCTAACGTAACGCCATTCGACACTTACACTCTTACTGCATTAGCACATTTCATATAGTAAACAACCATCACAGTCCGACAATTGAGCCACAATCCTCTATTAAAATGCATTCCATGTTGGCAATTGCAATAAATTAATTCATCATCTCCATGAGCATATTTATGTCAAACGGCTGGAAACGTTGTATTCATTCATGGATGCGTTATCTGTCCAAATTCGAGCGGCTGTTTGATTGATCGCCAGAGCACTTGAATTAGTTTCGTGCGCCTCTCATAGATGTCACAACCGACTGCAACTGAATAGTTGCTCAAATTGTTTCACTGTCGCTGACTAACGTGATTACCAGTGATGGGCAAAGTATGAAATTTCATATTCTAAACCACGCTTGGTATCATTACGAAAACAAGCATTTTCATGGTTTGCAGAGCGTAGAATTCAATGCCCGTAAAAAGTTTAATATTCTATAATATTTTGGTAGAATCTTTGTACTTTATGAAAACCCTCTTATTTCTTCATGTTTTTTAAGATTTAGATTTTTCGCTTTTAAAATAATTTTTGTTAGCAATGAACCGTCTTTATCAGATATCTGTTCGGGCAGTGTTCTGTGAAATACAATTGGAAAACCCAATCCACTCTTTCCAAAGGTATGAATCTGTGCTAAAGACACTTGCTTTCCTTGCTTATTGGCTCTATGAAGTAGTGATTGAATTTCTTGTGTAACAATATGGATTGATGACAGATTGTCTATTGCAGGTAGTGCACTTTTAGAATCTGAGTATATAACAAATAACTTTGAGTATCGAGTATTCAAAACATTAATCACAGCTTGTTTAATTGCAAACAGTTCCCTTGAGAAGATGGTATAAAAATCAGAATGTTTGAATAACATAGTGTGGGCTGTTATTTATCCAGATTGTTTACCCATATTGTTACACAAGAAATTCAATCACTACTTCATAGAGCCAATAAGCAAGGAAAGCAAGTGTCTTTAATATGGATTACATTCCACATTTGAATACAAGGTAACAAACTGGCCGATCAGGCAGCATAACAAGCCACTAAACATGCACCAAGTGACCCAACGTATAACTGCACCAGCCCATGATGTTATCTCAGCCGTTAAAAAGAAGCTCTACCAACAGTGCAAGACAGAATGGCTCGACTCCACGAGAAGTAAACTCCGTGATATAACATCCAGTTTTTAGACATATCTTCCCAGCAATTCTCTTTCCAGACAAGATCAGATTTTAATATCCCGACTGAGAATGGGTCATGCCAAGATCACATACAGTTACCTTCTTTCAAAGGACCAACCATCCACTTGCCACTAGTGTAACATACTATTAACGACGAAACACATAATCGTGGAATGTCCACAATACGATCAATGGAGACAATACTGCCAGATACCTAGTGATTTACAAACAGCACTCAACTATCCGATGTACCCTAAGATAGATTCAATTTTTCAAAAGCATAAATTTATATAAAAGTATATAATTTTCAATCAGTTTGATTACTTGTCACAATTTTATACTAGCTCATAGTAATGGTTCAAAACTGCCAGTATGTTAATTGTTTTATTGTTAAGTATTTATTTTAAAAGCTGTAAAGTCGCGATATGACTAATATGTTAAAGCGACTATAAACTTTCAAAATGAAAAACGTCGGGTACGGTTGAGAAAATGTAGCATTTCTTTGTGGCTAGCAAGGGAAATTATACGCCCTCTATTCTTGAAGAGCTTTTATTTTTGCGAACGGTTTTTTTAGTAGTATATTGTAATTAATATTAAGCAAGGACAAAGCAACCATCACCTCCTTTTTCTAAGTTTACAGGTTTCACAATGCTTAAAACTTATAAACGGCATATGATTTGTTGTATTTCATTTTTATTTTATTATTAAGTATGGAAAAAAATCTACAGAACCTATCTTTTCAAACTGATGAAGGAAACCTGATCCAAACCCTTTACATTTGTCTTTAAAATACATATTTCACAATAATTTGGGATTTTTTTCTTCATATTTTGGCAAACCTTTTTTGATATATTGCTTGAATGTAGTGATTACATATGAATATCGAGCATGACTATCATGCACTTAAAAGGAGCTAGTTATATTAGATACCGCTTCTTTCTTAATAATGTACACTATACACTGAGCACAAGCTTACTTCTTTCTCATATTCATTCCAAAGTTCACGTAAGTGCCGCTACGTTATTCCCTCTCAAGCCAAATGAATACTGGAGTTAGAGTTGCCAACATATGCTATAATAATAAAATGAAATGCGCAATAGTGGGCAAGAATTGAAAAATCTCTGGTTTTCCTCACAGAGTTCTGTCAATGATTTTGGGCGTTTAGCACAGCACAGCACAGCACAGCACATGGTATTTGTCACACTTTAGTCCATAGTATTTACATATACATTTATCCATTATCACGTAAAACTTTGTTCCGTAGCATAGTTTTTGATGAAATCCGTGCACGGTAAGTCTCATGATGACGTTCCTCATTTTCTGATGTGATCCTGTCCAAACTCTGTCGATCATGGCATTTGTAGCATAGAACTCATCTTCAATAGTTTCCTCACATTCTCTGCTAATAGCTCTTTGAATGCATCTGTAGCTGGGAGTAGTAGCGTGCAGTGTAGATCCTCCATCAGAAAGGGCTCTCGGGTCAGCAGATACACATATCTTGATGGAGCATATTTCGACACTCCTATTGCTCTTCTAAGGTTCGTTGCCTTTACTTTTTCCCATTCTTTTAAATCGTATTTCTTGAGATATTCCCATATTAAATGGCTACCATACGACCGTATTGGTACAATTTATGCTCGAAATAGTTTCACTGCCACTTTTAGGGGAATGGTTTATATAGTTTATGGCTTTTATGGCCGCTGTTGCTTTCTCTTTCACATGACTTCCAAAAGTGATCCCCGTGTCTGGAGAGTTACCCCTAAGTATTTAAAGGAGTTTATCGCCGATAGATCTTCTCCTCCGAATGCAACTGGCTCTGCTATCTTTCTCCTTCCACTTTTTCGGAAGGTCATTTGCACTGTCTTTTCCTTATTTATTCAAGCAAATTATCCAGATTTTAGTGTGTAGATGTTGTAACTTTGTCCGGTGTTTCAACTGGCACTTCTCTCGGTTATCACTGTTTTGATTCAACGTTCAATGTGACCTCATTTACTTCACACTGTCACTTAATGTGAGCTAGTTCAGGTTCCCGCCACTTCACTTTCTTCGTGATGTAGCCTGTTCTTCCGGAAGGTTCACTCGTTGGGGAGTCAAACACAAGACTTCTATAATCTCTCACTCCGCAGTAACACTCGCTCACGTCACAGCAATCATCACCAACTCGCTCAGAAAACCGCACTTGATGTCCCAACAGAAACGCTCTCACCAGCTCGATTACTCACTCACTGATCGACTCAACTGATTGGCATTCGCGAGAACGCTCGTTCATATAGCCAATGGAATCTTCCACATAACATTCTAGAACTATCTTGACACACATGATGCAGGCGGAAGCAAAGAAACCTCCAGAAGATTCTGGTTATCTGCCAACAGTTCTTCTCGTATTTACTCCAGACGAGAGCGCGACTCATTTTTGTTTATTTCCGACTACCTGGAGCCGATCTCCCGATAACCTTGGGTCATAGCCGCTGCATCACAATATTATCATCACTGGACTTAAGGGCTAATACCACCCCAGACAACCACTGCAGAGAATTAAAGTGATGTTCAGCAAAAGTATGCAATCAACGTTGCCTTTGCTTTTAAAAGCAGGCTTCAATCTTCTGTATAAGGTTACAATTTAACGTAGA
This sequence comes from Deroplatys truncata, assembly GCA_030765065.1. Lineage (NCBI taxonomy): Eukaryota > Metazoa > Arthropoda > Insecta > Mantodea > Mantidae > Deroplatys > Deroplatys truncata. The sequence goes on from CM060980.1 coordinate 103,044,968, forward strand.
CGCTACTTCCCTATATTAAATAGAGAAAGTATTCGTATTCCGCCGAAAAACTCGATACAGAGATTTCATTCGAAATACATGTTTTAAGTGATCCTGAATCCAAAATAAAACATATCTATAAAAGAGGTGTGTATGTATGTATGTATGTATGTATGTGTATATGTGTATGTGAATATCATAAGACAAAAACGAAATGTTGGATAAACACCAAACTTCGTGCCTATATAAGTATAGCACCTTTCAATGATTCCACATGAAAACTTTCGAGAAAATCTCCATCTCCATCTTTTACACGCAAATGTTTTGTAACTTATTTCGTTTTCTAAAAAATTGCTATAACGATTTTTATTTAAAAAACACAGTTTAAGGCCAATAGCCTGTGATGTTCTCTTCGTTTTGAATTAATTTTGTTTAACTGTTACATCATAAGAGATAGACTGAAGCTTACTACACAAAATGTAGATTTGTTTAGAACACATAATTTGTGAATATTTTATGTCATTAACCATTTCGGAGATATTCGCTGTAATTGGTTTGAATTTTAAAATAGTTTATACATTTTTGAAGCGTTAGGTTGAACGTACTAACACTTCAGACTCCTGTAAATCTCTTGTACCTACAACGATACGTGTAATGAAACTTTCTGTAGAAGTTTATCTGGACTGAACTTGGAGCACATTAAAAAAAAACTTTTGTAAAATTAGTTTGTAGAAAAGTGTGTAGAGAAAGTCATATCAAAATAACAATATATTTCTTTAAATTAAATTGAACTATCATTTCAAAATAGGAAGATATTATTATTATTGTTATTATTACTATTACTACTATTATTTGCTATAGGTACTGTGACGAACAACAAACCCGCCAATATTATTAACTAGCAGAATCTGCAACTATGTCTACGTTATATGCGAATATTCTCCTCTTGTCTTCCTGCCTGTCCCAGTTTCTTACTGTGATCTCTCTCTCCCCCTCTCTTCCCACATTCCTTTCCTTCTACACTTCTTTTTATTTCTCTCTCACTCTCCCTCTCTGTGGATATGACATAACTTGCATTCATACAATAAAAGGGATATTTTATGAAGTGTTTATTATACTTAAAACTTAAGTAACAAAAGCTTAGACCTTGCAATGCTACAGTCATTGTACTGTTTGTCGTGGTAGGCGAATGATATTAGAGGAGTGCAAACGAGCGATCTAAGCTGGTTTCGGCGCTCGGATTTTCTGATCTCTCTCGATGCATGGTCGTTCCCACTACTGATTTCTTTCCGCTTAGCGTGCATTGCCGGGAGATCGCTTCTGGTCACGCCGAGTGCTCGTGTTCCGTCTTAACCACGAGAGCAATACAGAGTAGCTGGTAATGCACACAGTTTGGCTTTCGTGGCGTAAGTAGCCTACATATACACTGCCGTTTGTGAAAATTGCAACACCAAGAAGGAAACGCATGAATTCAATGAATTTAATACCACAGGTTAGTTACATAACAAGTAACAAATGATAAACTTTTCAAATCTATACATGACCTTTGAGACCTAATATTCAGTATCTGATGTGGCCTCCATGCGCTGAATTAGAGCTGCTATACGCCGTGGCATTGAATCAAAAAGGTTCTGAAAAAGTTCCTGACCGATTTCCCTCCACGCAGTTTGTATTCGAGCCCACAAATCCGTGACACTGGTAACTGGAGGACCGTGACGCACCAGATGCCGACCAACCATATCCCAGACATGTTCGATGGGCGACATGTCAGGCGAACGTGCAGGCCAGGGAAGCAATGGTACCCGTCGCTCTTCGCAGAAGGCTTGTACATTCCTCGCAATATGTGGCAGGGCATTGTCCTGTTGAAATGTGGCATGTGGAGATGCCTGAAGCACGGGGAGTACCTCAGGCTCTACAACCACGTTAGGTACGATTGCTGTTCAAAGTGCTCTCAATTCGAAGCAGGCGAGATAGATTGTAACCAATGGCGCCCCAAACCATCACACCTGATGTTTTTCCGCTATACCGCTCAACAATGTAGCCCTCCAAGTTGTGCTCACCACGGTACCGCCGGACACGTATGCGGCCATCACTGTAGGACACGTTGAACCCGGACTCGTCCTAAAAGGCTACATTTTGCCACTCAGCACCCCAATGTGACGGTGTTCACGTGCCCATTGCAGTCGGAAGAACTTGTGCTTTCTGGACAATGGATGCCGGCGTAATGACATGCATGCAACCAGTCCAACCTGCAGCAGACGGCAACGAACCGTTGATGCAGACAAGTTCACACCTGTTGCAGTGCTCCAGCGTCGAACCAACACTGTGGATGAAGCTAGCCATGCGGACAAGATGACGGCCATCCCGTGCTGTGGTCATGTTCCCTGGTCCAGTACCCGCTCTTCGCTGCGTACGACCTTCATCTATCCACTGCTTCCACACACGCATCACTGTCATAGCAACATGTCCTGTATGAGCCGAAATGTCACGGTATGACAAACCCGCTTCCCGGGGACCGATCATTCTGCCCCGTTCGAACTCACTCATATGTCGATATGGCTCTCTTTTACGTCGACGAGGCGTACTGGTACTCACTTTATTGTTTTCACCTTGTGTGACAGCTCTGCACTGACTACACTGGGCGCAACACTGACCTTGTCGGACCGACACTAGAGTGCTCTGCTCGGCCTACATGTGCCCCATCTCTCTGCAAACCTAATCACTTACTGCTTGCACACACTTCTACACTTCCGAAGTTTGGAGTTATTAGGGAAATTCTTTCTTGCTGTTGCAATTTTCACAAACGGCAGTGTAGAATGCCATATACAGTACTTCGTAGTACTGTGTGTACTGTAGTGATCAACATCTCTGATTGTCATACTGGGAACCGGGTTTCGATTTGCCTTGATGAACAATTTATTTGTCGCTATGTTTGCTTTTATAATCTAAATGCCAAATAACGTTATAAATACATACTTATATATATACGGATATAGATATATATATATATACACTTACTGCATCTACAAAATTTACACGACGCAGAACACAATTTTAATGTAACTTACAGACTGTAGCCCTTAAATTAGCCCTCTATATATAACTGGTTTCCCAAAAGTTAGGCTTAATTTACATTTGTCTCAAAGCGTAAATGAGAGAATCTGCAGAGGCTTGATCATAAAACACATTATCAATGTCTGCTGATTCAAATAGGGGTCTTAACAGCGACTTAGGTTACGAGGCTGAAAAAAGACACACACACACACATTATATACGAGGGCGGATCGAAAGGTAATGCACAATAATTTTTTCTGCCTTGGTATTGCAGCTGGAATGTTGCAATTTCACACACAAATATAGTCTGAAGTTTTCACTATAGAGTGTATTGTTTGTACATGTGCAGCTCTAGCAAGAGAAGCGTGAACTACGCAACAAAGATGGCGTGCACGTTACTGTCGGCCACGTGTGGAGAGCACAGAGATGTGGTTCGATATTTGTGGGCCAAAGGGCATAACCCGAGTGATATTCACAGGGACATGCGTGGCATGTATGGAGATGATAGTATGGGCCGTAGTAATGTCTACAGATGGTGTCCATTTTTCGTAGAGGGCCGTGTGAACCTTAGTGATTCGCCACGCTCCGAGAGGCCGGTAACAGCCGCAACCCCGCAGAATGTCAGAGGCATTGAGGCGACAATTTTGAATGACCGGCGTATGCAACTGCGAACCTTATCGACAATTCAACATTTCCTATGGTGCAGTGTACGATATTGTTCATGCCACGTTGAAATGTCGTAAAATTAGTGCTCGTTGGGTGCCTAAGAACCTGACAGACAACCACAAGGGCCAGCGAATGATGACGAGCTTGGATCACTTAACCGGTACACCGCAGAAGGGCATGACTTTCTGAAAGGAAACGTCATTGGTGATGAGTCGTGGCCATATCACTATACGTCCGAAACCAACACGCAAGAATGGAGTGGAAACATGCTGGTTCCGCAGTGAAGAAAAAAATTCAAAGTGACTCAATTTGCTAGGAAAGTGGGAGGCAGTATTTTTAATACTTGAATAATTTCAATTAAATTATATAATCTATAAATTCAATAAAAGCCCGCCTTGAAGTAATATATGTATGTAATAATTTGTAAAACAATGTATGTAACAGTCATTGCAAATGCTTATATTGTTGTAAACATGTTCAATAATGTTATATGAATACATTACGTAATTTAATAACGTAAGAGCTATGAGAATGATAAGTTTAAAGTTGCTAACAATGAGGTAACAATGAGGTAACTTTGAGGCAATTATGAGTTTGAGAGTTTGAATGCTACTAGTCATGATTAGGGCAGCAATACGTAAATTTTGTGACAGTTTAAAAATAGCCAATCAACAGCCAGAAAAAGCTTTAGTAAAATGCAGGTATTCTATTGGACTAGGATTAGCCAATCAGAGACTTGAAATACAAACGTTTACGGGTTTGGACGGTTGAAATATGTTCAGTTGCCTACAGATCTCGGTAGTAACCGAATGGAAGATGTGTTCTCTCAAGAAATAATACATATTCGTGAGAAACAAAAACTATGTATACGCGTTAACAAAGTGCAAGTATTAAATAAAAGAATCTTACAGCTCTTGATATCAGTGTACTGCTATTTAATTTCTGTCAAGGATTAATAAAAAGAAGTGAATTTACACTTAAAATCGTATAAGCCTAGATACTTGTTGCACCACGCCCTGATTAAATGAAACGTGTCTCTAAAGATATACTGACGCAGTCGAAGCAAACATAAACATAAATAGTTAAAGAAGCAGTTTAATAATAAAGTTAATTTTTTAACTTTGAGCGTAACAACAGAAATACATCTTCAAATCGGCTTCTCATACGTAGCAGCATATTACGTAACAAACAATCTTCTTCAAATTGACGCCCAAAGCGTGGTGCAAAAACTCTAACAACGTAACTCCTACGTAAACAATATATCAACTTCAAGTTGGTTCCCAAACGTGGAGGTAACAACAGTAAAACCTTCAACAACAAACAACTTCAAATTGGTTTCCCAAAGCGTGAGGCTAATAAACTCCTAAAATTTTAAGAACAATGCTACTTCAAGTGCTTGTGACGGCGTTCTGGGATATGCATGGCGTTGTATTGGTGGATTTTGCTGAACACGGAACCACTATGAATGCTGCAGCCTACATGAAAACTTTGGTGAAGTTTCGTCGTGTCCTTCGTGACAAACGCCACAACATGATTGCTGACGATATCAAAACTCTTCATGACAATGCTCGCCCCCATGTTGCTGCTACTGTTCGTCAGAAACTTATCAAATTTGTTACGGAGGTGCTCCAGCATCCACCATACAGTCCGACCTTGCACCGTCGGATTTTCATCTTTTTGGTCCCATGAAGAAATTCCTGGCCGGCCAACGCATTGCGACAGATGCGGAAGTGAAATCAGCTGTCTGCAGATGGCTATACTCCAAGGAAACGGACTTCTACGAGCAGGGCATATTGAAACTGGTATCACGATGGGAGAATTGTTTCGAGAAACTTGGTGACTATGCCAAAAAGTAGGTAAAATGTGCAAGTTCATATGTGAGTTTTTCTTTGTTTTGTTAACTATTAAAACCTTTTTGTAAAAAAATTATTGCGCGTTATTTTCGATCTGCCCTAGTACATTACCTACGTACATATATGCGCATCGCCTTATAGTCTTCCCTGCCGCCAGTGTTTTTAAAATTATTTATATTATTTCAATCAAGGAAGTGAAATATGAATGCTGAGCATATTAAATCACATCTCCGCAGCGTATATGTCAGCGCACTCATCTCGAAAGGTCCGCTTCATTTCGTAAGTTAGGTGAGCTTTACACTGCGCGAACCACCCTGGAAGCTTTCGTGTCTTACAATAACTGAGTGCCAAGTGGGTTTTTAAAACAAGTACGTTAATGTTAGAAACACTGTAAATTGTGTGTAAATAAGAGCGTTCTTACCTCTTACCTCTCCAAATTTAGCCCAGGCTGGGTTAAGAACTGACTTATTTTCCTTTTTGACAGCAATAAACTACACTTGTAGATTCTTCATCTATGTTTTTGATTGTGATAGGTGCAAATGAATCTATAACATTCATGTTTACATAAGAAAACACAGCCTTAATTCAGAACACTCACCGAAAGCCAGATACAGCAAGAGTGATCGAAATCGCCGAATACTCGTCTGCTTGATTCGTCGTTCATCGGGAAAACTCGTAAATCTACTGAGCAATCTTCACTGCTGCCAACTAGAAGGGTTACGATCTATTGTGCTTGCCCACTTGCAGGCCTCTGTTTACGTATCTACGCGAATAATAGTAACGAAAATGAATAATTCTGAGGTATTCATTATATTGAAACGTTGAAAATAACTACACTTATGAGAAATATTACGCACATAAACTATGGATATTCAATTTTTTTTCAAAATTATTAATTATAAACCCATCCACCCCGTTTGGACAAAGTAATTAAGCTGGCATATAGCCTATTTTCCAGGTGAAACCAAGTTTCGCAACAATCGATTCAGCCATTCTTGTGTGAAATCATGTATCGTAGTATATGTCTAGAATTTCAAATCTATAAAACATTGGAAATACTCAACAACAAAAGTAGTACGATGTTCCCAATTACACTACATTCAAAATAACAAAAAAGCGTTCAGCCTAATTCGACTTTTGGATTATGTAAACATACCTATAATTACGTAGGAGATAAGTATTGGGACTACACTTCATAACAATGCAAAAATCATTGAGTTGATGCAAAATGAAATTAAATTCTCTCATCTCTCCCAATGTCCCAATCACTTATGTGCAACGTTTCACTGATACGTAGCATAATAAAAATAATTTTAAAAAAAGACCCTAATAGCAATGTTATTACGCTAACAAGAGCAAAAGAGAGGAATGATGGCTGCTATTAGCCCTAACTTGCAGTGAGTGGGCTAGTGGCAACATTCCTTGCCTTTGTGTTGCTACTGGTAGTATACCTGCATAGTAATCTTTCCACTCTGTCGTTAAAGTCTTCTCCTATATAATGTTCTAACGATTATCATTACAAGAAATCTCCTTCCCAGGGATTTATTGCCACACAGGGTGTTGCTCAACTACTGTAACATTCTTAATGACATAATCTTAAGTTTACGAGTATCACCAACGCCATGTAGATACGTTTTCTCTAAGTGCATTTACACGCATGTTCAAAGAAAGAGACTTTAAAAGGTTATTTTTAAAATGAGCGTATGGCCAGAGGTATTCTTTACCATTAGCAATCTATAGACAAGTGCAATGTTTATATATCCTTTTTTTCTCTACATAGAAGATGATGACTCACCGGTAGACGGTGAATTAGTTATCGCCGTGCAGACCATGCTAAACAGCTACCGAATTTAAAGGCGTGATCAGAACTAGCGACAGTATCACTGATATCCCCCCTTCAACATAGAAAACGCTTCGTGCTTGTTTTAATGGTTACTATATTTACTTTCCTGACGACGCTAATGGACCACCTAGTATAATAAAACAGTAATCGAACTTTATCTGATAATTTGGGATTGATACAAACGGAAATAGTAATTTTAAAACATTTGTTCGTATGTATATCTGTGCGTTGCCTTTTCACGCAAGGATTACCAAACTATTGTTTTAAAAGCTGATAAATTGCATACCTCAGAACCCACTAAACAGGAAAATATGCTAAAAGGAACCTTAAATACTTTGTCCAAAGGGAAATTCTAAAGGAGTAAAATATGATTAAAGTCTGATGCGACATTTACGCGATTTTCCCTACCAATGAAAAATTCACATGTGTCCTTAATGAATTACGTATTCATACAAGTAGTTATTTTTTAATCACTTTCATTATTCACGATATGTTTTTGTCTGGGAGTTATTTCAAACTGTGTGGATTTGTTTATTTAAAACATAAACAAAACATTCAAATTTTTATTCGCAGCAACAAGCTCTTGCAATGAAGAAGCAGGAACCAAGTTCTGTGTTACATACACATGGCTTTCTCTAGCTAATATCCTTTATTTTATATAGCTTCTACAAAATATTCATGCAAAAATTTATTTTTTCTATCCACATCACGTTAACTGCAATGTTATCATTTTCTTCATTATCTTCACATTTCTTTATAATTACAAGAGGGATACGATAGTACGAGGCGCATCCAGAAAGTAAGCTTCCCGATTTTGTTTCCTTTAAAGTAAAGCTGGGAAAATTGTGCATGTGTAACAGATCTATGACGTATCAATCATATGCAAGCCGGACAGGTCCCACCTGGTGCCAGTAGCGCGACAGCCTGCGAGGTTCGATCAGTGATAAAGTTTCTTACTACACAAAACATAGCACCCATCAAAACTCATCGTCAGCTTTGTCAGATCTACGGGCTGAACATCATGAGCCAACAGATGGTACGACCCTGGTGTAGGCAGTTTTCTGAAGGTCTTCAAAGTGTCTATGTTGAAGAGCGCATTGGGCGAGCGTCCCTCATCAATGATGACCTTGTTGAGCTGGTGCGGCGGCGCATCATGGAGAGCCGTCGCTTCACGATTACGGAGCTCAGCAGCCATTTTCCGCAGATATCGCGATCCTTGTTGCATGAAATTGTCACTAAGCACCTGCGGTTCAGGACATTGTGTGCTCGGTGGGTGCCAAAAAACCTGACACCCGGCCACAAAACGAAACGCTTAGGAGCAGCACTGACATTCCTGCAGCGGTATTATGATGACGGCGACGAGTTCCTCGACAGGATCGTCACGGCGATGAGACGTGGATTTCGCACTTTATCCCGGAAATCTAGCAGCAGTCGATGCATTGGCGCCACAGTGGATCTCCGGTCAAGAACGAAATTCAAATATACTATGTTGGTGCAGAAAGTGATGTGCACGGTGCTCTGGGACAAGAAGGGCATTCTGCTCATTGTCTTCCTGCTTAGAGGTGAAAAACTGAACGCTGACCGTTACTGTGAAACACTGCGGAAATTGCAAAGTGCCATTCAAAACAATAGGCGTGGAATGCTTACTGTAGGTGTTATGCTGCTTCATGACAATGCTCATCCACATATGGCTCGGCGTACAGCAACTGTTCTGCAGGAGTTCGGCTGGGAGCGTTTTATCATTCACCACACAGTCCTGATCTTGCTCCCAGCGATTTCGATCTTTTTTGGCACCTCAAGAAATTCCTGTCCTCCGGTCAGCGTTTTGACTGTCACACCCTGGTTCCATTCACAGGCGGCAGACTTCTACGACACAGGAATATAAAAGTTGATCCCACGATATGACAAGTGTCTCAATTCTTGTATTGACTATGTAGAGAAATAGCTCCACATTGTACCTGTTGCCAATAAAGTTTTTCATGTAACTACTCGTATGTTTTCCTTGTTTTAAAAAGTAGGGGAACTTACTTTCTGGATGCGCCGTCTTGTAAACTGTTAAAAACGTGGGTCACTATGAAGGCCTTGAAATTCAAAACTCTTTCCATGACATCGCGATAAACAACTAAATGGTGAGAGCACTTAAGAACATAACAAATTATTGAAAAATTTAAACCAATAACAGCATATTTCTCGAAATGGTTGATGTCATAAAAGCTATTTAAAATAAATCGTGTGTTTTAAGGAGATTATATTTTTTGGTGAAATAAGATTTTTTCTATATCTTATGGTTTACCAGTTATACAAAATTCATGCAAATTGAAGAAAATTCAGATATACACCTTGTCACGTACATATCTTAAATATATGGTTTAACTGTACTCGTCAGTGTCATTTTTTGATAAAATTAAATGTAACACAAAAAAATTCTATATATAGCGCAGTTTGGAATGGCAAGAGTTTCATGAACATATTCGTGTCACATCTTTGGAATATACTGAACAGAAAACGTTTTGGTATTCACCATTAGTTTCGTTTTTGAGTTATGCTGTTCAAACATATACACCTACCTCCTTTTTCTCCAAATGTTTTATTTCATTCAGGGACATCAGAACATGTATTTTTGGGTATATTAATACAGAATTGATGGGTCAAGTATAGCACTACCTCTAACTCCTACAAGTTTCTACAGAAAGTAGATAGGTAGATAAGGTATCTTTATTGGTTTCAAATTATTGAAGTTATTTCACAAGTATTTAGTGCATGGGTCCTTACATGCATTGACCTTACATGCATATTTAAGATACAATAGGGTGACAAAATAAACAACAGAGAAAGAATACACAGCAAAAAGGAACAAGAAAAAGGGAAATAGAAATAAATTACCTTTGTGTAACTGAACAAATTTGACCTAGCTTCGCGCACTTTAGCCAAAAAATTGCCCATGTTTTGCCTGTTCCTCTGGTCAGCCAGTAGATTCCAACATGCCAATCTCTTTCTTGAGGGACTTAAGAATTTTTCTTTCAGTTTAATTGTTCGCTGGTTCTCCCACTGTGCACATTCCGCCAAAATATGTACCCAGTCCTCATCCAAATCACAGAATGGGCAGATTCTCCTACCAGAATCGTCAGTCATTTTCTGTGCCTCCAGCCCCCAGTCTCAACTATGCCATTCCCGATCTTTCCTTTATTCCTAAATTAAGTATCTATGCCTCTTTACCCCAGTTCAAATTTATTTTATTTGCTTGACTTAGAGAAGGTTTAATTTTACAAATCGATTCTATTTTCTGTTGGTTGATGTCTCTTAGTCTTCTTTTAACACCTTTCCATATGTTTTTATCACTTGTTTCAGCTCTTAGCCATACTGACCCCATTCCTATTCTCCTCAAACCCCTTTCCAAATCAGCTGCCCAAAACTTAGGAGACAGGTTTTCTCGCTGGTATTTATAACATTTGGATCGTAGTTTGGAGTTATCCCCATGCATCAGCTTTAGCCAGTACTTCACTGCTTACAGAAAGTAAAAATAGCAAGCTTTAAGCATATCCGTTAGACACTTCATAAAGGGTATAAATTTGAAAAATTGAAATGTTTTGAAAACGGCTAGTGCTACTTAAATATTTTAATTTGACATAAACTATTCTGTTTAAATGAGTTCTGTATTTATCTAGCAGTAGACTTTTACTATTTCTTATGATTTCTAGTTGTTTCAAAGTTATAGAAAATTAAATCAAACAAGTGAGACTTCACAGACTATTTTGCATTTTTATTTTTCATGCAAAGTCTCAAATATTTGATATTTCAATCAAAATCACTAGAACCATTTTTGAGAAAATCAAAAATAACAAAAATGTTGCATGTAAAGAGTAGTCCGACTGCTCGTTTTCAGTTATGTTGTTTAGGCACATATTTTCCTAATCTTTATTTAGGAATCTTAGAATATTTGTAGTGAAATATTCAAATTGAATTTTTGGGTTGAATGCAATGCTTTCTCCACTTAGTATAAAAAGGTTTCAGAGAAAGTAAAATTATATTTATCTAATACTTGTTTACAAAACAACATTTCTCATACATTTTTAATAATTTTACGGGTATGTATCGAAGGCTTTTATTTTATTATAAACGTTATTCTTGGAAAGGTAGAATCAGGTAACTGAAAAATTTAATGCCATAGCCTGGATTTGAACTACGGATCTTTCGGTTTCCGTCCTGTTATTCTAATCACTAAGCTACCATGGCAACATGCCGATAGGACATTAAATTCTCAAGCTGACTCGCATTTTTTTTCCGGTAAACCACAAAGAGATATTAAATTGTTCTGAAATGAATAATCGAATAGCGACTTATAACACTTAAAGTACATTACTACATAATGGATGATTTCGAAAATGTCTACCTAACGAGGAAAAAAATTTAATTGTTCACTAGCGTGTGTTGGCAGTAATAGAATCAGATTTGGAAATTAATTTCACTGCGGTACTCGAACCACGGATATGGCGATCTAAGATTACTTGAAAGGCAATTTACAACGTTGTAAGTGTTTTTAACGTCCGCGTTTTATATTAAACGCTGTTTTTGGTACGATATCTAAAACATTTGAGGCATTATTTTTAACACTTAAATGATTTCAGTCAATTTATATAATATAAAATATAATAACATCCCGCCTTAAAGCAATATGTGTATAATATATAAAATGCACGTAACCGTCATTATATTAATGTTTATATTATTATGTACATGTTCAATAATGTTATGTGAATATATTACGTAATTTAATAATGTAGGAGCAATGAGAATAATAGGTTAAAAGTTGCTAACAATGAGGTAACAATAAGTTAACCTTGAGGCAATAATGAATTAGGTTTAATAATGCTACTAGTCATTCTTGGAAACAATAATATAATTTTTTAGACAGTTTATAAAATAGCCAGTCAACAACCAGAAAGAAGCTTAAGTTAAATGAAAGTATTCTATTGGAGTAGGATTAGCCAATCAGAAACTGAAATAGGGCAAATTGTACAAATTGAGAAGTCAGTTGCTTGTAAACAGCGCTCCTAACCGGACGCGAGATGCGTCCTCGAGAAGTTTAATATGTATTCAGTGTGAGACAAAAATAGTTTACGTGTTAAAAAGTGCAAGTAATTAATAAAAGAATCTCACGGCTCGCTATATCAGTGAAGTGTTATTTAAATTGTGTCAAGAATTAATAAATGTAGTGAAGTAAAAATTATAATCTGTGTAAGCCTACATTCTTAGCCACACTACTCCCTGCAAAGAAATCTATGTCTCTAAAAAATTTAATACTGACGCAGCCGAGGCAAACATAAATGTATAATACTTAAAGAAACAGTCAAATTACAAAGTTATTATTTTTAAATTTGGGGCGAAGGCTACCGGGTACGATATATGCGGTTGCAACTACTTCAAGTTCGGCTCCCCAGCAGTTGAACTACAATACAACTCCTACTTCAAATTGGCTTTCCATACATGAAGCAACAACCTATTTCACATTTGAGATTATCTTGAAGGTTTGCCGAGATACTTGAATTAGATAAAAAGCTTTAATGCGCGCACGGGGAGCCCGTCATGGTAGCTCAGCGGTAAGAGCACGGGCGCGAGAGCTGAAAATATTGAAATTTTTAGTCTGATTCTAACAAACTAAATTTTAACTAGATCTGCATTTTTCCTGCAGTAAGTTTTTGTCTATCTCTTGTGGTTTTCCAGTTATGTAACAGTTTTAAAAATTCATCCAATCAAAGAGTACTTCACAGGTTCTACACAAAAAAACTCAAGATATGTACTTGATTTGCCATGTCAATGCGTCAAAATCGTTAACCTTTTTTGAGAAAATGAAAAGTACAATTTTTATTTTCTCTACTACGTATAGCAAGTAGTGGAAGTACTGTATTCCACCCAAAAATTCGATACCGAGATTTCACCGAAAATATATGTTTTGAGACCCCCTGAATCCAAAAAAAAGCATTTTTGGGAACATGTCCGAGTGTGTGTCTACGAACAACATAACCCAGAAACAAACAGTCGTATAAATACCAAACTTGGTATTTAGGTTCAGTATCTTCCAGAGATGCGACACGAAGGTTTTCAAGAAAATCCCCCCACCCCAAATTACCCTTTACATGGAACATTTTTCGAAAATTTATTTTTCTCAAAAATGGCTCTAACGATTTTGATTAAAATATCATATGTTTAAGATATTTTCATGACAAACAAAATATATATCTTGAATTTTCTGGGAAGGTCTCCAAAAGTAGGCATTCTTCATTGTGAACGAGTTTTGCATAACTGGTAAACCATAAGAGATAGACAAAGTTTTACTACACAACAAATGTAAATCGCGTTAAAATACACAATTTATGTCATATACATTTTTTTGTTGAGTGAACCATTTTCGGGATATTGCTTGTTATTCCCTTAAATTTTTCAATACTTATTTTCTCAATTGGGAATTCGTTATTCATCTTTTTGTCTTGGATATGCAAAGAGTATTAATCTGTGGCAAACAGAATGGTGCTGCACCTAGCAACCAGCTATTAAGAGATATGTATATGCTTAAAGACTACTGTATTTCTATATTGCCCTTGCAAATACAAAACAAGGGGAACACAGTACGCCTTAAGCGATAGTCAAATAATTTTAGAACGGGTCGCTATGTGTAAAATGTAATTCTCTTTGCATGTCAAAAGATCGTTTCTGTAAATGTTTATCTCGATTAATATGAAATAGATGGAGAATAAGAGCTTGTAAAAATATTTTGTACAAGAGTAGAGAAAGTCATATGAGTGTAACACATCAGATTTTTCTTTGTAGCGAATAACGCCTATTCTTGGTACATACGGCACCACATGCGGTGATGATTCATGAAATTAAATGATAATTAGGAAAGAAAATTTGGGAAGGAAGCGTTCCAGGCCTAACTTTAGGATACTTTCACGGCATTTGCCAGTTATGAAGACTGGCGGGAATTGAACCGCTGAACCTCCGTTCGCAATTCCATGACATAACATCTCGATTGTCCGGTCGGTAGATATTTTTCTAGGAGAATAATTTGAGATGGGGATATTTCATTTAATTCTTCCGTCTTCCTCGAAATATGCTTGAATGAAATACAAAGTTTCATAATCATAAGAATTATCTTTTCACAGAGACAAATGAACGCACGTTAAGTGTACAAACGTTTTTATTTTGTTCCAGGATATCTCAAAATTTATAATTCTGATGAAATCTAGTTTCAGGAATTTGGTGCGGAATGCAGCATTTCGTCTACCTATCATAGGTAAGCAGTAAATATTAAATATGAGAATGAGGCTAGGAAACTCCGTACTGGAATTGCTTTATGCCTTTCACATAGTTGTATGTAAATAGATGCTCCAAATCAAGCCTAACATTTATAAATATTCATTACAAATTATATGAAGAAATCGCTTGTGTCACACATGTGAATTAATATATTCCATTGCAAATTCTCCCAAAATGACCGTATCCAGATTAGTTTACGATTTCTCGTGGCCCTTCATTATAATTCCGGTCCTAGTTTCCACAGAAATATCCAAATCTGACCGTCATTCAAGCTATAAAAGTGTTTGATACGTCTTAGGATGGGCAACCTCTACCATATTATGATACGTCCTATAACGACTCGTCTATCATTATCAATAATAATAATTGAAGTTCTTTGTTTCTGCCTGGCCGACAGCGATTTCTGTTTAAGTAGCCTTCCTCTACCATTAAAATATCTTCAAGGTCCTCCTTCTTCAGCGCAGGACACATACAAACAAAATGAGTGTTTGTGAGACGCCTAAACCTCTCGGGCATATTAAACATGCCAACCAACCAGCACTCGATATTACAACCAATGAGAGTGGCGTCTTCAGATGTCGCAATTATGCGGCTCCACACGTACAATTCTCTTTGGAATGCCAATGGCGGCTCCCATATCGCGAATTACAAGTTTCAAACTATCACTTCTTTTCTTTTTGTTTCTCAGTTAAATAACACCGCGCTGACGTAAACTTAAGATCAGCAAATTCCATATTCTGCGGTAGCGAGGATACTTTATAGAAAACATCTTTAAAATTGTCAACACATACGGAACAAATAAGTACGTGAAGATTTGTATTGTCTCTACCACTTAACTTATCCTAGGTAGACGACTTATTTTATGATTTATGATTTCACAGTAAACTCAGTTACTTCTGAGATTCCTTATTCCAATCGTTTTGGAAGAATCAAAAGTTGGACCAATCTCAAATTTGTACATCATTAAGACACCTTCAAGGATACCAGCTAAAGATTTTCTGGTAAACTCCCCTACCTCAAAAGCTCTTTAGGTGGAGAATATTCTTTTTAAAAGAATACTACTGATTTTGATTAAAATTCTTATTTGCAAGGCGAATAAGAATATATTTGAATACCTGTAAACGACCCGTAAAGTTCAGTTATCATTCTACTTTATATAATTTGATAACTAGAAGGGACAGGCTAAAATTTGCTTAGGCCAAACATTTTTATCAAAAAATGTTTGTACCATTATTGGTTTCCAAAATATTTGTCAGCATATCTTCGAATTTTTCACATATTGTAGCATTTTTAGTTGCTTCAATTGTATAGCCATCTTTAACCTATATGGTCATTTCGGGAGCTTTGACTTTAGAAAAAACTTCTTGACTGTTTGTTTTATTCAATTTTGCTACGAAAAACACTCACATTCACTTTCACATTCATACTTCCTGAATCTGCGGGGGAAGGGGAACAATCATTATTGTAATTAAGGAAAAATTTCCTTCACTGCCAGAAGTCGAACTCGGGTATATTTTAAATATGTGGTTTTATTCAGTTGCTATCGAGTTTCTACTTGTGCCATACCTCGTTAGGAAAATGGACAGTTGGATGAAAACTTTTAGTGATATGTTTTCTTTAAGTTGTATAAGGAATGCCATTATTTTCTAGGCGTAAATACCAGACACTCGTTATATCTATAACCAGAGTGTCTTCATTTTCTTTTTCAGCTGGATTTAGGTCCTGAAGGACCCTTTCAACTTCAAGAGAATTTTGCCATTTAACTAGATTGTTCTAGGTTACTTCTTCCCTCCAATTTGTAGTAGGTATATTACAATGTATGGTAATCTGTTAAGGTTCGTTAGATTGATGTGTTAATGCCAGTTATTTAAGCCAAGTATCTAAAAAGGCAAAATTGCTTTTTGAAGTTAAAAAACACCACTTTGCAACATCTAGTATATGTATAATAAACGACTCGCCTATTTGCGGCTCCATTTCCAACTTTGCCCTGTTTCGCAAAGGTAATTCCGAATTCTATATGGTGCTAGCTGTAGCACGACCGCTATGATCTCATATATAATCCAAAGGATTCAGGACTATTACAAGAAAATCTGAAAAGTTATACCATCTTTTCAGCGCTACTTTTTATGAACCATAGACTTAAGATCGCATTTCCACTCCATAAAGAAAAGAATTGCATTTCGTACAGGCCTCATTACTTGCGAGATGTTCGTCGTTCCTCCAGCGAAGAAAAGAGAGAGAAAACAGTTATTGGAGAACTGTTATAAAAATGGGAAGAAGGGTGCGAAGACGGAATGAGAGAGAAGGGTGTTAAAAACAGATTGGAAAGAGGGAAGTTCATACATATGTTCGTGGCATTACACCGTCGCCCTATCGGCAGAGTCGCAATCAAAAAAAGAATATATTCGGAGGTCTTCGGAAGAATTCTTTCAAACTTCAGAGCATATTCTTCGTAATAAGAGTTAGTTCATGATAAGCATTCAGAAATGTGTAGACTATAGGCTGACGTTAGCGATTTTATGTTATAGTCTATAGACAGAGCGAAAACTATCGATAATTCTCGAATTTAAGAACTAAAATATTAGGTGTGATGTTATTACCATCCTAATGTTTTAAAAATAGCACCGTAGGGTAATTTAGGTTAAAGTGTAGTACGGGCACGTGCCATTTTTATATTAACATTGGAAATGTAGTTTTTAGCTTTTGTGGCTTTTTACTTTCTCGGCCTGTAGCAGGCAGTAGTAGTAGTAGTAGTAGTAGTAGTAGTAGTAGTAGTAGAGGTAGTAGTAGTAGTAGCACTAGTAGGGGTAGTAGTAGTAGTAGTAGTAGTAGTAGTAGTAGCACTAGTAGGGGTAGTAGTAGTAGTAGTAGTAGTAGTAGTAGTAATAGTAGTAGCACTAGTAGGGGTGGTGGTGGTGGTGGTAGTAGTAGTAGTAGTAGTAGTAGTAGTAGTAGTAGTAGTAGTAGTAGTAGTAGTAGTAGTACACCCAAATATTCAAAATCTCGATTGTTTCAGAAATACACCTTTGAGGCGCCTTAAAAAATGTATTTTTAGAAAATGGTCCGAGAGTGCGAGTCTGTCTATTTGTGTGTTTATGAACAATATAATTCAAAACCGTAAAGAGGTATAAATTAAATATCATAGTTATTCAACATCTTTCCTGGATACGGCATAAATTTTCAAGAACGTACCTGATCCCAAACTAACTCCTATATGTAAAACGTTTCATTGTTTATTTCTAAAATGGCTTTAATTCCTTTAATTTAAATACCGTATGCTTAAAATCTTTGCACGACTAATAAAATATATCGTGAATGGCCTGTGAAGTCATAACCATTCTAAATTAATATTGTATGATTCTGTGTAACTGGTAAACCATAAGAGATTTTGTCTATCTCTTATGGTTTACCAGTTACACCTTGCCACACAAACGAATGCACGTCTCATTAAGAAACACAATTTATGTCAAATTATTTTTGTAGCATTAACCAAAACAAATGAATAAAGGATTCACCTTTATTTTGTCTCAATATTTTCAATTATTCGTTTTCGAGATATTGGCTGCGATTAGTGTGAATTTTCTAATAAGCATATTTTTTGAAGTCCTAAGGCATCATTCTTGTAATATCAAGCAATTAAAATGGGATTTTATATGGCGATCTGCTTTTTAAACATTTGACTAACGCTTCAATCCTCTGTGTCCGTCTTGTACCCACAGCGAAATCTATAATTAAATCACCTCTGCAAACGTTTACTTCGATTAACATTAAGTAGGCACAAAACTAAACTTTGGTGAGAATAGTTTGCACAATAAATATAAAAATAAACGAGAGTGGTCAAAGTCATACGATAAAACATCAGATTTTTTCATTCAGGTATATGTTGTTCTACTTATGTGGCATATCAGCATAACATTTAAATGCAGAAACAGTATTGTGGCGTGGGACACATTATTGCTTTGTAGCATGACATTGTTGCGTATAATCATTTTGATTGGGGTTTGAATTTTGTCCAACGCGGCATCTCTCTCCCCACCTCCTGGCCATGGGGTGGATAGAGGAAAGGGAGTGAAGGAAGTAGAGGGACTAGCTTCTTTGTTCTAGTGGCGTCAGTCTAGTAGAGTCATTCGAGTGTGTGTCTTCAGGGCAAGTGGTTGTGTGTAAGAATTCGTATGTTTCGTGTGAGAGTGGAGCATCTCGCTCCAATGTTTGTCCTGTAATTTGCTGTGAACGATGTAGTGACACCAAGGTAAATTTATAATAAACCACAGTAAATATGAAATTAAGTGTATTTTGTTATGAATATCCCATGTCTAATTTAAATTGTGCATCTAAGGGCCTGGTCTTCTCGTTGCCACTGAGTCTACGTTCCCCAATGTTTATGCCGGGGTAACTAAATTTAATAACTAGCTGCAAAACCTTTTGGCCTCACCCCGGTATATAACAGTATTGAGTTTGGTCTATGGAACAATTAATTAAAAGTCACAATGTTTTAAAGAATGAAATTTCAATAGAATGTTCGATTTTCTGTTTATCGCTTACAATGTGCGTACGATAAACTTCGCTTTGATAAGCATTACTGTCGTTGACCTAAGGTTCAGTATTGAACTGTCAGCGGTAGCCAAGAGAGTATGGTATACGAGTAGATAAATTATATGCTTGTATAAAACTTTCTGAAGAATAATGTGGCTCCTTTATTCCTCTTTTGTTTCTGACCAGCAGACGATTCATAAGTGTTGCCGAAATCTGCAACATAATCTCTTAACCTAGAACAGCCATTTTTAATTTCCTTTAACGGTAATTTATGGTACGTTAAGCTTTTTGCTATGTCAGTTGCTCTTGATTTTGGAGTTTAACCCCCAAAACTGTTGTGAAGGGTGGTCCATAATTGTACAGTATGTAAACACACACACACACACACACACACACACATATATATATATATATATATATATATATATATGCTGCAAATGTGGTAAGACTATAGCCCAAACGCTGTCTATGCACTGTGATATGTAATGTTACGCTTAAAGTGAATCCGAATGTTGCCAAGTTTCAGCCTTCAAAGTTTACGCTGTGGTGACAGATTAATCTAATAAGTACTTCATTGGATTAGACTAGCAAAAGTAAAAAATAACAGCAATGAGAGGTAGATTCCACTAGACAAGAGTTATGATTTTTAGAACCGTTTCTCTAACATACTGTGATTTAAAATAGCTTTACTAATGCCCTTGACTGTTGCACCGTATTTGGAAGGGCGTGGTTTCAGCACCGGTTTACATATGGTTGGTAAAGAGAGGGATGGCTTAGCTTAACAAGCTGTCTGGAAGCTTTAAAATCAGCACCCTTCTAGCTGCGTCTGAAACTTCTAGAAAACGCTACTTTGGCATATAAGAAGGCTGACCGCTAGCTCTGGGTTCGATTCGGTTCTGTTCCGCTGTTTCCTCAGTGAGATCTTGCCGCAATCAAGTAGCAATTGTCCGCACGAAAGAATAGATCCTCAGTACGACACGTTACTATGACAGGAGGAGAGAAAAGTTGATTGCCTGCGAATTGAAGTACTACGTGCAGCAAAAATCAAATAGTGGCTAGAGAAAGAGCAAACTAATGACAATAACATACAATGTATTTTGTACGATAGCACAACATTAGCATTAAATACACATACTTTTTTGTGTGGAGCTGTTAACAGATTACGACTTCATAACCGTCTAAACTCGTCACCATCTACTATCACTACGCAGAATTGCTAGCTTTCAGAAGGTCCACTTCACGCACTGCTATCGATACAACTTCACACACTGTCGCAGATATAATAATTTCTACACTGTTTAGGAACAAAATATTGTTCACTGTATCACATCTTCTGCTCGAAAACTTTTCGCCCTGTCGTAAACTTTCAGCCAGTTGTCGTGGTCTTTAATACATTTGTTTTCTAAAACTACCGGAATGCTTACATAAAATGATTTTATACATCGATGGATTTAACAGACATCTCAAATCGCATATGAATTGTTAAAGTACATATGTGGTAAATGTAAAGAAAGAAACTAGCCTTAGAAATGCAGAGTCGTTGGAGAAGGTGGTCACACCGACGAAACGTTGACCTAGCAGGCGGTTGAGCAGACGATGTAACTGTAGAAAATAACAGAAAAGTTCATATATTGGAGGTGTAATAGCGCTTTGTAAAAAAAACGTTGGGTTTTAAAACATTTAAAAGTTTACCAGAAGAGCCCGTTGAAACAAGGGGTTTAAAATAAATGTGCCAGTTGAACAGTAGTGGGGATAAAGAAATAGTAAAGATGATGACTAATTAAAAACTATATATATAATACAAACACTCTAGTCCTAAAAGAACTTCACAAATGGGGTCCACGAAAGCGCCCTTAGACGTTTAAGTGGATAAATATGAATCAAGTAATAGAGTGGCATAGACGTTTACAAATATCGAATCAAATAATGTGTCCAAGCATCTGTAGCTAGCGAGAGGAAGCGAGATCGACGTCATAGGGGATGAAGACGTTGCGTTTTGGTAGGAGTAAACAGGGTAAGGCATAAAATAAAAGCAGCAGTATGAAAAGGGGAATACTATACAGCATTTCATTTATCACTTCAAATCCCTCACCCAGAGGAGAGATCCGTACTCACCACATCAAGATCTACAGACGTCGCAGAAGGAAGATAAGAGAGAACAGAGAACCCATCCCGTCCTCCACCTAGATCCGAACTCCGAACCTCCGTACATTCACTTCGCACCCCGTGTCAGGCTTGCATTCGGGAGGTCCCACGTTCGATTCCCGTAGACCATCCACTCTGACCTTAGGTGTTTCGTGTTTTTTCCTGGTCAACAAGCAAATGCTGGGGTGGTATTTCATCAACCATGATTTCTTTTCCTCCATTTCCCTCTCATTTTTAAATTTTCCTCTAGGTTTCGTGGTGTTTAGCAATGCCGGACAGATGGCGCGGAGGAAAGACTATTCGTCGTATACCCGAATTCGATGGGTCGTTCATCGCATCTCTGTAGTCTGTTATGCCTGCAGTCGCCTGTGGTTCCTTCACTTCATCCTTCCTAGCCTAAATAAATCTCGCAAACTGCTACGTATGGGAGTTTTCCCGTCTGTTATATACCCTGTACCCTATCTAGGGTTATCAGATGCAATATATATTTTAAATGCTCCCCCGAAGTAGACATATATATTTTTCTCGTTTACCTATGGAGTACTGTATGTCATCCTAACATTATTTAAAGATTTAGGCGAAAGTACATGTATTGAGGCTCCTTGAACATCTCCTCCCCAAAATCTCTTAGGAAATGGTTCACACGCGCGAGTGAACAGTAACCTCGAACATGAAAAGTCAAATAAAATACCAAATTTGTTATTTAAGCCCAGCACCTTTTAATGACACAATAGAAAGAAATTCGTAAACTTCCTTACATCCCCAAACAATCCTCTAAATGGAAAATTTTCACTGTGCTTTACTTTCTCAAATCAACTTTAACAAATTTTGATTAAAATATACATGTTTGTTATACTCACATTGCAAACAAAAATTTTATCTTGAGTTTTCTGTAAATAACTGTATAGCCAACTTCGTTCTTATTGAGTTTTATATTCATGGATCAAAGCTTAGTACATTAAACTACACCTATTATGTCAAACACTATTTTTCTAGCATTAGCAAGTTTTCGAAATAATGATCGCTGCTGTATAATTATGTTTTCTCAGGCTGAAACCACTTTTGCCATGTATAAATATTTGAACCATGGAGATTCTACTTTTTATACCGGAACAATGACAAGGAAAAACTGAATTTTAATACAAACAGCTGACTGTTGTTTCTGCATATATACGAAGTCCTTGTCTCATAATGTGAAACATTTCGAGGAAGCCTTCTTATCATTATTAAACTGTCGGATAGAACAATCATGTTTTATATGAACAGTACAATATATATGGATGGATGTGTATACGATAAATTAAAGTATATGGACATTGACCTGTAACAGCCACACGGTGACCGTATATGATTTGATAATATGCAGAATAATAAAGAAGGCTAGACAGAAAAAAATGAAGATCTCACTATTGCAATAAAAACATATTCCAATACAGCAGCTTAAAAAACAAATAATAATAATAATAATAATAATAATAATAATAATAATAATAATAATAATAATAATAATAACAAAACAACGTAAACCGTATTACGATGTGTAGCTATGCTCTATTATACTAGAGAACGCACAAAAAAGATAAACGATTACAGCCTAACAGTACCAGAACAATAACATAAACCCTCAGCAGGATACGTTTAATTCTTTTTACACACTCCTCCCCTAATTACGTCAGCCCTCTCAAATCTCGGCTACGTCTTCCTTGCCTACCAGCAGTGCCCAACATGCCATTAATCCTCTATTCGAGGTGGTAAAGAAACGCTAAAAATAGTTCCCTTCTATTCCCTCCTACAATTTGCCAAGACTCCTCCTCACACAAAGGGCAGTACCATTTCCAACAGTAATGTTTTTCATCCGCCATTCACCATGTCTTAAGGCACGAAGACCTAGTCTTATAAGTTTGTCCCCGTTTTCATGTATTGCTGAGTGCTCCGTACAGATTTTAGCTCCGATTTTACTTTTACGAAATCTTCTCCATGCAAACTTGAGAAATGGTAATAAGTAAATAATCCTGTGACTACTACATACTAACTAATGACGGTACAATCAGAACGGTGTTTACTTCGTGTTCTTTCCTCACCCTATGAGATCACACACTTGAATTAATTATCTCATTTACACTTTCCGATTGTGCATCCGGAATACAATTAAGTAAGAATTCATATTTAAACATAATGTTATATGCATATGATATTGTAATGCTGCAAGATGGCTAAGAAAACATACCGCGTCCTGTTTATCAACTGTACCAATTGTGCAGTAAGCACAACTTAAACGTTTCTATAAGAAAGACTTTTGAAACGTTTACGCACCGACACTTGTACAACCGGTGGTAGCACAAACTAAAGAAACATCAAAGGGAATTACAATACTTCTGTGGATACTTACAAGTAAAGAGAACATAGCCCTTCAAAGGTTGTGTTCAAAATGACCACCGGCAGCTTCAATACACGCTTCCAGTCTGCTTTGGAAAGACTGCTGCACACGCTCTAGCATCAGCGGACATTTCAGAGCAAGCAGCATTAATACTTTTCATATCATCTGGTGTAGTTGGTACATCCTTGTAGACAGTGTCTTTCAGTCTTCCCCACACAAAAAAGTCTAAGCGGGTCAAATCCGGTGAACAGGCCGGCCAAGGTACAGGTCCTCTTCGTCCAATCCAACGATTTGGAAACAATCCGTTAAGACAAGATGTAGTACTTCGTGCACTATGGGCTGGACAGCCATCATGTTGGTACCACAGGTTCCTCCTAGTCTACAAAGGAACGTCTTCTAGCATCTGTGGCAGATGATCTGTTAGGAGGCGGCGATACTTGTTTGAGTACATTGTACCTTCTATGTATGAACAAAGGGCCTATCAGCTGATGGTTCACTATCCCACCCCACACCACACGTTTAAAGTCCATGGACGTTGAGTTCCACCTGACGAAGCCAACGGGGATTGTCAACAGACCAATAGTGCATGTTTCTGCGGTTTACCTGGTCATGATTAGTAAATGTTGCCTCATCACTAAACAAGATACATGATGAATCTGGAGTATCATGTCTTAATTCCCATGTGCAAACGTTAACACGATTCTCAAAATCGTTTCCATGCAGCTCTTGATGGAGAGAGATGTGATAGGGATGGAACCTATGTCGATGGAGAATGCGCAGTATACTTGCCTGACTTACGCCACTTCCACGTGCGATTGTGCGGGGACTAATTTGCGGATGTGCTGCAACGGCAGCCAAAACATTAATTTCTGCCTCTTTTTCAGCCATTTGATTGTTTCTGTTACGTTTTTAGGCGTTACAATACCACTTTCACGTAATTGGTTGAAGAGGTTGATAAATAATTGCCGAGATGGTTGACGTCTATTGGGATACGTTTCCGCAAACACCGTACAGGAACGAACTGCATTCTTCCTACACTCTCCATACACCATGAACATGTCGACTTTTTCTGCATTAGTAAACCCCATCTTCCACTCACGACGTAGATACTGCTTGAACTGTCACAAACTACCTGACCAGAAAGTCGCAATGCAATCAATGAACAGAAAACACTATGCAAACAAACATAACATCGTACCTAGCAACTAAGCAGGTTTAATGGGACAAACAATTGTCGGGGTGGAAACTCTCCAAAATCCGATTTCTCGTGAACCACTTGCACTAGAATCCTGCAACAAAGACCATTGGCATTCTATTTTACCCTACCTTTATTATGTTGATGTAACGAGGCAATGTTCCATTGAAAAAAGTGTGTTTGCTCAAAAAATACACCTTCTCAATATTATTAAAATCTGTTTATAGGCTAAATGTACGAGCCCCTGACTACCAAGTAATGCTATGAAAACTGCCCATCAATAGCACTTTCCATGAAATATTTGCGGTGCATTTTTTAGGTGATTCATCATGTATTTTATATATATATATATATACTATGTAATCAAAAGTATCCGGACACCTAGCTGAAAATGAAATACAAGTTCGTGGCGCCGTCCATCGGTAATCTGGAAGTCAATATGGTGTTGGCCCACCCTTAGCCTCGATGACAGCGTTCACTCTCGCAGGCATACTTTCAATCAGGTGCTGGAAGGTTTCTTGGGGAATGGCAGCCCGTTCTTCACGGAGTGCGGAACTGAGGAGAGGTATCGATGTAGGTCGATGAGGCCTGGCACGAAGTCGGCGTTCCAAAACATCCCAAAGGTGTTCTATAAGATTTAAGTCAGGACTCTGTACAGGCCAGTCCATTACAGGGATGTTATTGTCTGTAACCACTCCGCCACAGCCCGTGCAGTATGGAAAGGTGCTCGATCGTGTTGAAAGATGCAATTGCCATCCCCGAATTGCTCCTCAACAATTGAAAGCAAAAAGGTGCTTAAAATATCAATGTAGGTCTGCGCTGTGATCGTGCCACGCAAAACAACTAGGGGTGCAAGTCCCCTCCAGGAAAAACACGACACACCATAACACCACTACCTCCGAGTTTCAAAATTGGCACTACACACGCTGGCACATGAGGTTCACCGGGCATTCGCCATACCCACACTCTGCCATCGGATCGCCACATTGTGTACCGTGATTCGTCACTCCACACAACGTTTTGCCACTGTTCAACCGTGTAATGTTACCGCTCCTTACACCAGGCGAGGCGTCGTTTGGCATTTTCCTGCGTGATGTGGGCTTATGAGCAGCCGCTCGACCATGGAATCCAAGGTTTCTCACCGCACGCCTAACTGTCATAGTACTGGAATGGATCCTGCTGCAGTTTGGAATTCCTGTGTGATGGTCTGGATAGATGTCTGCCCTTTACTCTTTATGACCCTCTTCAAATGTCGAGTGTCTCTGTCAGTCAACAGATGAGGTCGGTCTGTACGCTTTTGTGCTGTACATGTCCCTTCACGTTTCCACTGCACTATAACATCAGAAACAGTGGACCTAGGAATGTTTAGGAGTGTGAAAATCTCGCGTACAGACTTCTGACACAAGTGACACCCAATCACCTGACCACGTTCGAAGTCCGTGAGTTCCACGGAGCGTCCCCTTCTGCTGTTTCACGATGTCTAATGACCACTGAGGTCGCGGATAATGAGTACCAGGCAGTAGGTGGCAGCACAATGCACCTAAGATGAAAAACGTATGTTTGTGGGGTGTCCGGATACTTTTGATCACATAGTATATATACCGTGTGAGTCTTCTCAGCCTGCGGATTGAGAATTTACGTAGTCCCGGTGTTGTACAGGCTATGCCGTAAACACTGTCGATTGTATCGCGCCGTATCTATTTCGGCCGTAATGACGGCTTTGGGCCGCTGCGCGTGCAGTGACTTGCACTCGTAGCGCAACAATGTCGCATTGGCCTTTAGTGGTGAAGTTCCCACGTTCAAATACTGACACTTGAAGGTACTTGTTATGTTTAGTAGATTTAACGAGAACTGATAGTTTGGCATGGAAGTGTCGTTTCTCTTAATTAGTTTAATTATATGAATTTCATCGAAACACAAATTGTTACTTGTTAGAATATGCTTTAATGAACATCATAAATAAATGCATATCACATTGTAATTGTATCTTACAAACATAAGGTATCAATAAATAATATTTTACTATTTAAAGTTATTCTTACATACAAAAGAAAGTCAATAAATTGTTCTGAGAGTTTACAGAATGCAGTATGTACATACAAACCAACATAAAAATATGTACGTACTATACTAACAGCATGTCTAGATGCTCTTTCTTCGAAAACATTGCTCTACAGTGAGCACAAGTGGCTGGAACTTCCTATTTATAGGCAAATCCACTTTCTAGTGCATTCGGAAAGAAATCATGATTTGCTAGAACGTTCTCAAAACAAGAACAGAAATGAATAAAAAGAACTCATTTATTTGTAGGTGTGATTTGAACTTCCGACCTGCACATCACTTTCCAGCATGTTAACCATTACTAGCCCTAATCTGCGGTATATACACACACACACAAATATATGCGTGCATTTTGGCAAAACTGAAGAGAGACATTAATTTAGCATAAACTCCAAGTAAACTTGGGCGTTTTACTATCCAAATAGCGAAACTCAAAATCGTACCCGTGTCCAAAATACATCTAAAATGCAC
This sequence comes from Deroplatys truncata, assembly GCA_030765065.1. NCBI lineage: Eukaryota > Metazoa > Arthropoda > Insecta > Mantodea > Mantidae > Deroplatys > Deroplatys truncata. The sequence goes on from CM060980.1 coordinate 103,072,459, forward strand.
CAAAGTAATAAACAAAGATTCTACATAGGACCGATAATCGTCGTTAAGAATGCAGTGCTATAGTCCGGAGTAGAAACCACGCGGCTAAGAGCGGGCTAACATAAAGCGCTTAACTTTCATTTAAATCGATTCTGGTTCCGTTAGACCAAGTTTTCCACTTGGTTCCCATGAAGGATCCCTTAGAAAGAGCAGAAGAAGAAAGTAGCAGTTTCCAGGAGGAAGCTCATAAGAGGCATTTCGCGTGCATTCCAGAGAGTGGGATGTAAGATTCCACCCAATGTAAACACAACCAGACCACATGCATGCTTTTTCTCCCCCCTCCCTCCACCTGCAACAAATTACAACGTCAAGAGGCAGGTATTCCACCCCGCAACACATAGCACATAGCTGTGGGTACGTTTAAAGTGAGCTCTTTCGTCGGCATGCAGGATCTTTGCTCCTTTCCTTCGCACAGCACAAGAAAAAGCCAGCAGAAGGGCCGAGGAGCGGCGAATTACTCACATAACACATCCTTGAACTTCGGCGACACATTACGGAGGGTTACATGTTCCTGAAGGAATTAACGTCGACTGGAATTAGGGGACAAGCAACTGTTGCGCTTATGAGCGGTGCATTCCACAAATTTGCAGAAGTTTTTAATAAGTATGTATGCAGTTGTAACCAAAATATTTCTTTAAATCCTTATGGAATAATAATTTAGATTAATGAAGAAAAAAATCTTATTTTACACACATCACACCCCTAATTACCAGGTTCCAAAGGAAGGAATGTAGTGGCGTGTTATAATTGTGGAATGTGCTACAATATAAGACCCAAAGGATCATGGATAGTTAGGTTGTATACTAAATGCATACGTTAGCTGCAACTGGGAATTATTATTAGTATTAATAATAATTATTAAAATTATAAATATTCGTAAACAGTAAATATATATAACATTTTAACTGCGTAAAGTACGAATCAGACTACCAAAAAATACAATGCCATAGCTGGGATTTGAACCACGGATTTCCCGATCTCCGTCCGGTTGCTCTAACCACTGATTTACCATGGCAACATGCCGTTACGGCATTAAATTTCCCAGCTGTTTCGCACTTTTCCGGTAAACCACAGGGAAACTTCAAATTGTATTGAGATGGCGTACCCCAATGGCGACTTACAGTGCTGTGAGTACTGTAAGTCCCGGGTTTTATAGTTTCAACCACTATTAGGTAAATTAATGGCATTAATTGTTCTTCCACACAAGTCGTGTGTTGGACAGAGTTGGAAAGGTAGAATCAGACAACTGAAAAATTCAAAGTTGCAGATTTCCCGGTCTCCGTCCGGTTGCTCTAACCACTGAGCTACCATGGCAACATGCCGGTACCACATTAAATTCAACTGATTCGCATTTTCACTTTTCCAACCTTGTCCAACGTACGACTTGTGTGGAATAACAATTAATTTCATTCAAGAGTACTTTTGAAAGTATTACACAACTGAATTATGAAATTTAAACCCGTGAAATGTAATTTTTGATGTGTTGAAAATTCTGAACTTCTGAAAATCTAAAGGCTGGTGTGTTACATTAAATTCTTCAACAAAATATTATTAAAACGCTTATTCTTTTATCTACTTTATGTCATCGGGATAAACATTTAAGAAATTGTCTTATTACGCATTATCTTTGTAGGTATATGGGGGTTAGGAGAATGCAGTGGGCTTAAAGCGATGGTCAGATATTTTAAGAGCGGGTCTCTGTGTGATGGCTTTTGACATTCCATTCTCTTTGCAGGTCCACGAGAGGAGAAAAAAGAGCAACGCTCTTCCTCTTAAGAAAAGTGAATTTGAAAATTCAAACCAATAACAAGGAATATCTCGGAAATGGTCGACGCCTCATAAGTTTTTATTTGATTTGTGTGCTTTAACAAGATCTACATTTTTTGTGTAGTAAGATTTCCTCTATCTCTTACGGTTTACCGGTTATGCAAAGTCATTCAGAATGATGTGGACTTCACAGGCTATTCCCAGCAAATTCAGGATATACATTCTATTTGTCATAAAAATATCTTAAACATGTGTTATTTTAATAAAAATCGTTAAGAGCCACTTTTAAGAAAATGAACACTTCAGAAACCTTTTCCCTATAAAGGGAAGTTTTGGGTGGGGGATTTTCCTGAAAATCTTCGTGTCGCATCTTTGGAAGATACTAAATTAACTTATGTGGTATTACTTAAATACCAAGTTTCGTGTTTAACCAACTTCTGGTTTCTGAATTATGCTGTTCACAGATACAGAGACACAAACATGCACATGGAATTTTTAAAAAAATTCTCTTTAGTATTTGGGCCTCATAATATGAAAATTGGTAACATTTTTTGGTGGAATACAATAGTTATTCTCCTTACTTATGTACGTACTTAGTAGGCAAAGTAAATATAGTTATCGCTTCTTTATACATCTAATTTACTAAACTAAAATGTTCGTAAATGTAGAATATGTAATGTCCCTGTTCCGAATTACTGAAAGAAATGTACAACTTACATATAAATCCTTACAAAATAAGTTACAATAGTGAGTGCAACATCATCGTAAATTATCGATGTATGCCAAATTGGGAATTTCCGGTCTCACCGTAATTAAAAATTTTCACATTATCATACCGATTTTAATCAACAGCCACTACTGGACCATTTAACTACTAGCCCTCATTACTCTCACGTAACACTTTAAATAATAAAATCACTACCTTTCATTACACAAGTTTAAATGAAAATGAATGACTGTATGAATTCAGTATTTGAGTGTAGATATTACATGAATGCTCAACGTAACAAGCTCATGGCCAAAGGTTAAGGATAGAGTCCTGAATATCCATTCTGATACCAAAAATATTACCCAAACTCATGTGAAAAATACTGACCAAACTCAAGAGCTAATACGCTCCCCTCCTGAAGCCAACGACCTTCTGACGGTGCGGACTTTAGGAGCTTACCGACTAACCCCTCGCGTAAGGATTCTATTACAACTTGGCATAACCTTTTTTATGTATTATGGTATTTATAATCCTTATATTTATATTACGTTACTCGTAACGCAGCTTTGTTTAAAAATAGCCTCCATTATTATTATTATTATTATTATTATTATTATCAATGTTAAGATTCTTCAATGAAGCTAATGTTTTGTTTTAGCTTATATCACATTTCGAACCATTACACATCAACCATTTCAGGTGCGTTTGCAACAGTCTGGAATTTTAGGAAGCAATTCAGGAAACTATACATTTTAGCAGTCTTCAGTTTAAAACTCTCATATACTATCCCCATCTGAAATCTGCACTGTTTAACCTTTTTGGTCAAAATATTTTATAATTAAACTATATGACCTGGAAATAGCATAGGTTAGCTTACAATTCAATCACTCAACACATATTTTCAACATACAGTACCTCGACACTTTTAAAAGCTACACTTACCCTATTTTATTTTGTACCCCTTATAGACAGAACTATACTTCTTGGACAATCGAGGTAGACATTTTTCACTGTAAAGTTATAGATAGATGTTTAGATATTATTGCTGAAGACATTTATACATGTAAGCAACGTCATTGTTAATAAGTATTACATAAACTCAATATTATAATATCCCTGGACTTTATAGGGAAGATTTTTTAACGCTATTAGAGCGTCTTTTAAATTTACAATAAGTAAGTTTCTTAATATGGCGAGGTAAGCTTTTGAGTAACTTAATGGACACTACTTCAAAACTAAAATATTTTACTATATTTATGTTTGCTTAAATATATATTATTATTATTATTATTATTATTATTATTATTATTATTATTATTATTATTATTATTACCTCTTGTTGGATAATTATGAATAGTTGCACATAATTTATAATATTGTTGTTAATACATAGCAAGAAATTTAATGCACACACAGGGAAGAGCGAGCCTCCAGTTCAATAAAATATGCTTTACAACGTGTTCACAAATTATCCCTACTTCTTTATGTACAAATTTGCACCATTTTAACAATTTGGACAAAACTTTAAGATACTTACGCTTTAGGTAGAAAGCTACTCGCGACCTTCAAAACCCACCTTATCCTTATTTTCAACCCTTACATACAGAATGCATGCTTGCTGTGCTGGAGGAGACAGCTAATGTGTTTACAAAGTGGAAATTGTATTAAAACAAACCCATCCCTCACTAAGGAGTGACTTCTTACTTTGTCTGCTACTTAGTTGTAGTAGCCAGGTAGATAGGACTAGTTAGAGGGAACACCTAGCATCTCGACCCACAATGAATCTTTTGTGCGTACAGCCCCGGGAGGAACGCATGAGGCGAGGTAACCGCGGGAGACGTATAGGTTGCAGAGCGAGGATGGTGCGAGTTGACAAAGAGTTCCCTGACATTCCAGACTTGACCACCCGGCCACGGGAAAGCCGCTCGTAGTCGTTCTTCTAGTGGGACCAGGGAAACACAACCCAGCAGTGGAGGCTCTACAGGCTTCCCTCTTGCAGGACTGAGAAGAAGTTCCAAATCGCAAGCCTCTGCACCATTTGCCCAACATTGACCGAACCACAGCTCCAGAATCAACATGAAACGTGAAAGGGAAATGAAATAAGAGGAAAGTGGGGAGAGAGGAAATCCGTGACAGAATACACCAACCAGTATTCGCCTATGTCAACGAAAAACCGAGGGTTAGAGTTGCGGCCACTGAGAGTCGATCCCAGGACCTCCTGAATGCGAGCCTCACACGTTACCGCGGAGCCATCTCTGAGTTTACCTACAGTAAGTACAGGAAGTATTGAATTCCATCCAAAACTTTGGTTCTGAGATTTCACAGGAAATACACGCTCAGTGGCTCCTTGAATTCAAAAACAGCACTTTTAGAAAAATAAATCTGTTGTGATATATTCACATGACTTTCTCTACCCTCTATCTTTATTAATGGGTATACAAACTATTCCTAAAGCTTATTGTTCTACCTACTACATTTTAAGCTAAATAAACCTTTGCAGAAATAGCTACATTGCGCATTTTGATATAAATACAAAGAGAACAGCGATAGTTAAATGTTTAAGAACTGGACGTTATATGTTGGCCTTAAAATTCCATACTGTTTCCATGCAATCTTCAGAAAAAACTGAATGTTGACAGGACTTTAAGAGAATAACCAAGAGATGGACAAATGAAACCTTAATAACGGATACCACAGAAATTGCTTCTGCCACAAGAAAACTTTTTTAAAATAAATTGTGCGTTTTAAAGACATCTTTTGTGTGGTACGTTTTCGTTTATCGTTTATCGTCTTTCCATTGTACAAGATTATACAAAAATTCCTTTCGAATGAAGATAACTTCATAGGATATTCCCCAAAAATTGAATTTCTTATGTAAATGACTTTCATATATGTTATTTTAATTAAAATCGTTACAGCCATTTTATAATATAATAAATTTCTTAAAATGTTCCATGTAAAGGGTAGTTTTGGTGGGGGGCATTTTGTTGAAAATCTCATTGTCGCATTTGGAAGATATTGAACCTAAATACCAAGTTTGTTGGTTATGGTGTTCATAGATTTATTATTATTTCTAAAAAATAATTTCTAAATTAATTTCTAAAAATGTATGCAACAATGTTAATTATAATACTATATATTAAGGATATTTACATCATAAATAAAATGTATTTTTTAAATTTTGTGGGAAGAGCCGGAGAAGTCCTCTTCATTCAGAAGGAATTTTGTAAATCTTGTATAGATAATACTGGTAAACGTTAAGCGATAGACGAAAACGTACTACACAAGAAATGTAGATCTCTTTAAGACATACAATTTATTTCAAATAAAGTTTTTGTAACATCAGCACTTTTCGAGTTATACGTTATTAACGGTTCAAATTGTTCAATATTTAGTCATTCTTTGAAGTACTGGCGATTTTCAGCTGTTTTTCGCGATTGCATGGAAAGAGTATGGAATTTTAAGGCCAGCATACAGCATTCAATTTTGAAAGATTTCACTATCGCTGTTCTCTTTGTATCTATAATGCTGCTATTTCCGGAAAGGTTTATCGCGATTAAAATGGAGTAGATAGGAAAAAAAAACCTTCGTAAGAATGGTTTGTACAACCATTAATAAACGGTAGAGGGTAGAGAAAGTCATATGAATATATCACATCAGAATTTTTTCTCGTGGTCATGCAAAGAGCATGATATTTCAAAGTCACTAGGGACTTGCTATTTTGAGAAAAATATGACTATTGCTTTAGCCTACAACGAAATGTATAACTATGTAATGAAGGTTTATCTCGATTAAGAAGGGGTAGTAAGTAACAATAGTTTTTAGAAGAGAGATTAGAGAAGGGCAAGTGAATGTTAACATCAGCTTTTTTTCAAATAAGTTAATAAAACAAAATCTGATGTGTTACACTCACATGATTTTCTCTACTTTGTACAAATTATTTTTACAAACTCTTATTCTCCGTCTATTTCATATTAATCGAGATAAACATTTGCAAAAACGATCTTTTGACATGCAAAGAGAATAAAATTTTACACATAGCGACCAGTTCTAAAAATATTTGACTTTCGCTTAAGGCGTACTATGTTCCCTTTTTTTTGTATTTGCAAGGACAATATAGAAATACAGTAGCCTTTAAGCATCGACATATCTCTTAATAGCTGGTTGCTATGTGCAGCACCATTCTCTTTGCCACAGATTAATGCTATTTGCATATCCAAGACAAAAAAAATGAATAACGAATTCCCATTTGAGAAAATAAGTAATGAAAATTTAAGAGACACAGAGACACTTTGCCTATGCCGTTTATGGTTCACTCAACAACAAAAAATGTATATGACATAAATTGTGTATTTTAACGCGATCTACATTTTTTTGTGTATTAAAATTTTGTCTCTCCCTTACGGTTTACCAGTTATGCAAAAGTCGTTCACAATGAAGAATACTTTTGGAGACATTCCAAGAAAATTCAAGATATACATTTTATTTGTTATGAAAATATCTTACACATATGCTATTTTAATCAAAATCGTTAGAGCCATTTTTGAGAACATTAAAATTTTCGAGAAATGTTCCATGTAAAGGGTAATCTAGGATGGGGGATTTTCTTGAATACCTTCGTGTCGCATCTCTGGAAGATAGAACCTAAATACCAAGTTTGGTGTTTATCTGACTGTTCGTTTCTGAGTTATGCTGTTCACAGACACACACACACACAGACATATTTCCAAACATGCTTTCTTTGGATTCAGGGGGTCTCAAAAGATATATTTCCGGTGAAATCTCGGTATCGAATTTTTGGGTGGAATACAATACTTCCCTACTTACTATACGTAGTAGAGAAAGTAATAAACGAAAAAGGTTTCATTTGTTCTAGCTGTATGCCTACGGAGATAGTGAAAATCTATCTCAGAATTGGAAATTCCTCGTCTCTTGACATCCCAGCAAGCCGACGTTTCGGACAAACATTCCTCTCTTAAGACCGTGTTGTGTGTTCCATCACCGCACGGCTTTGCTCCAAGGATGGCGTATCAAAGGAAAACGCTGCTACAAGAAAACCGCAAGCTGAGACCATCGTCTCCCCTCACATGATGATCATGATTATCGTTACGGTGAGGAGTGAAGATTAACGTCACCTTGTAGCAAGTAACGGCGATGATTCCGACAAAGTAAATTCTAAGACACCCGCCAGAAACCGCACGTGCCACAGAATCTTCCCTCACGTTCATGTCACAATGTTTCATAGCAATTCCTCAGTGACGTGGACCTCGGCAGTCCCAACTTATTATCCAAGAGGCTTATGCAAGCTTCTAAACCGCTCCTTGCATGCTCTAGTAGCAGACTTGGGGGCATCCTTCTCTAAGGATAACCAGTATTTCAGCTTCTAAAACTGGAGGAAACGAAGAAATGCTATCCACAAATTTAACCCGCAATTATATACTTTTTAATTTCTCTACCATATACCCAACAGGTAGACAAGGTATTGCATTCTACCCAAAAAGTAGATATCGCGATTTTACCGGAAAAGCATTTTTTGAGGCCCTTTAAACCCAAAAAAGCCTTTTTAGAAATGGTCCGTGTGTCTGTGAACAACGCAACTCAAAAATGAGAAGTTCTTTAAACACCAAAATTGATATTTAAGTTCATCATCCTCCAAAGATGCGACAGAAAGATTTAAGAAACTCCCCCGACTCCAAACTAATCTTTATATGACATTTTTTGAAATTTTCGATTTTTACAAACGTAAAAGCGATTTTGATTAAAATGCCATATGTTTAAGATGTTTACATGATGCATAAAATGTATATCGTAAATTTTCTGAGAATACCTTATTAAGTCCTCCTTATTCGGAAAACGTTTTGTATAATTTTTATACCTCTTAAACCATAAGATATAAACAAAAATGTACTACACAAAAACTGTAGATCTCTTTAAAACACAATTAATTCCAAATAGATATGTTTTTTGTGGTGTTAGCCATTTCCAAGATATTCGTTGATATTGTTCTGAATACTGTCATTTCATTGAAATGCCTTCGCTGTTCAGTTGCTTTTCGCGATGCCATTGCAAAGAGTTCGGAATTTCTAGGCCGGCAATAGCGACTAGCGTTTAAACATCTGACTACAGATTCGGTTTCGTTTATCCCGCTTGTTCCTTCAACGAAATGCTTAATAAAAATGTTTCTGCGATGGTTTATCGAAGAAACGGATAAAAATCGCTTGGTGCGAAATTCGGACTGTAGGGAGAGTCTTCGAATTGTTCCCAACCAGATATGCGATCAGATCTTGAGTTTTTTTGTATGTGGCCGGAAATTGTCGCTCACTATTGTTTCCCCATAAACCTCACACAGTTGGCGATGGAAGTTTGCTGACGTAACATTTCTTGCATCCAAAAAACGAATCACTCATCTGATATCACAGTCGGCGAGACGTTCGATTTTTTTTGTATATTTCGGAACGCTCCAACAACAGGAAAACACAAAGTTTCGTTCGCTCATAGCTGCGTCTGGCTTCCTAATGATTGGAGGAAGTGATCGTGTATATTCAAATCGCGACTGCAGCAGCAGAATATTAAAACGGTACATACTTTAAAAACACGCCTCGTGTATAAAAATAAAGCATAGTAGGTAGATACAATCATATGGAGTAACACATCAGATTTTTTTAGTAATGTTTAACACCAGTTCTTACTGCATACTGCATCACGGACACTGAAGATACAGAAATGAAATGATAATTGAGAAAGTTTGAAATAGAAAGTTCAGACCTAAATATTGGGTACCACCATTTGGCAGTTATGAGGACCGAGGAAAAATCCTCGGTCAAGGAAGCTCTCATGGCACGATAAGAGTTCACAAGCCCGTGCCTTAACGATCTCGGCTACCCGCGGGATAAGGCGTATTAGATAGCATCAGTGCTAAGCAGATGCTATCAGATATATATTCGAGAACACACGATAAATTCTTGGGTGAAACGCGAAAAATGTCCCTCTCACTTCCATCTCCGAACTTATTCTAAAAACAGTTATATTTGTATTGTTTAACGTCGATTTAGCTTGATCATTTCGTGACGGTTGCTATGCATTCGCTAGTTCACCTGAGTCAATATTTGCGAGACAGATGACTTTAGGTGACCTTTGTTGCACCATCTGCAAGAGGAAGTTGCTAATAGATAGCTTTGGTTGCACAGTCGGCCTCATGTACACTCGCTTCCGTTTATGCCGGCACCACAGCTTTACGATGCATTCTACTGCCCTTCAGTGGTGGAATATGCTGCACATAGCAGCAAGGAGGAGGTGTGTGTAATCGTTTACCTTCTCGCGCGTGCAGTGGCGTTCGGTTTTACATCCACAGTTCTAGATTATTCCATAACTGAGCAACAGCTTTACTCATCACTTATAATAACCATGTTTAAATCTATAACTAAATAAAACCATGTTTTGCACAAATATCTCCAAGAACAAACGTTTTGAATGCCAACATAATATAAAACTGAAATACTTTATACTTCCAAAGAGGACAGTTACTACACACATATATATATATATATATATATATATATATATATATATATATATATATATATATCTGTCCATGCGAATGCATGGAATTGGCTAGCAATGTCTTCAAATGGTAAATTGTATTGCCACGTACTCACAATTTTTCCCTAATGCACCTCCGAAATATTTGCATACATCGCGTAAATTACAACCACTGCTTTGTCAAATATCAAAGGCAGAACGCTGCAGAAACACCCCTCCCTGCTATGTACGCGCCCGCTGAGAAAGTTGGTAAAATGGCTCCAGAATCTGCAGTGATGGAATCGAGTATACAATCCATTTAGTTACTATTGCGTTTTGGCAGAATGTAGAACTTGGGATAATGAAACTGTTGACTGTTCTTTAATTAGTCATTGTGATGCTGGACAGATCCTGTCCATCTGCTTTCGTAACTGTTGATACATGGCCTTAGTTGTACAGTCGCCTTCGTGCATCATCTACTTTTCTTTGTATTTCTTTTGTTTTGCGGGTGGAACTTTGGATCATGGTACTGAATATCCAGCTGGTAACCGAGATAAACTACAGAGAAAAAAAAGTTATATGCAAGTTCCATACACAAAACGTATCTCTCTACATCGCAAGTAGGTGTGTGTTAGTTACGAGTTTAAATAAAGTAAAACAAATGCATTTCGCTTTTTCATCAACATCAATTTCAGTCTGGAAATTCTCAAAACGTAGAAAAAATAATTTTCCGGAAAGGATTATACTACATAACATATTATTTTGTATATAGTTTATTGAACTGTACACAGTAAGTGTTTTACAATCTTTTATGGTATCCTACTCTGGAAATGCCAAAAAGGGCAAACAGTTCTCCACACTTATACATTTTGTCATAGTAATATTTTTAAATGTGTTAACCATTTTTAAAATAGGAAATAAAGGCGTTACCTTCACATGACTTTCCCTAATCACTGGCATTTGTTTTTTATTTCATCCCACAAACTGCTCCTACAAAAGCTTACTTCCTTATTTCATATTAATAAAATCTTTTCAGAATTTGTGTCACTACACTTTCGTTTTAGGTACAGAGGGGATGCAGGAGGTTTAAACCATAACCAAATCTTTAAAAAGGGTGAACAATCTTTTATGGTATCCTACTCTGGAAATGCCAAAAAGGGCAAACAGTTCTCCACACTTATACATTTTGTCATAGTAATATTTTTAAATGTGTTAACCATTTTTAAAATAGGAAATAAAGGCGTTACCTTCACATGACTTTCCCTAATCACTGGCATTTGTTTTTTATTTCATCCCACAAACTGCTCCTACAAAAGCTTACTTCCTTATTTCATATTAATAAAATCTTTTCAGAATTTGTGTCACTACACTTTCGTTTTAGGTACAGAGGGGATGCAGGAGGTTTAAACCATAACCAAATCTTTAAAAAGGGTGAACGTGTAGCTTTTAAAATCTAACGTTTGCACGACATCACGAGAAACAGAAAAAGCGCTTCAACAAACCTGAAGTATTGGGAAATTCAAGTAACATCAGCGAAAATTTCGGTCACTAAAAACAAAAATAAATAAATGTTATGTTCTGATGACATCTGCATTTTTGAGAGGTAGATTTTGTAGTTTACTAGTTATATAAAGTTTTAAAAATTCATTCAGAATCAAGAGAATCTATTCACAGAAAATTTAAGAAATGTGCATTATTAGTCTTACAAATATCATAAATATACATTTTAATGAACATTATTGGATACGTTTTTGAGAAAATAAAGAATAACGAAACATTTTTTTGTATAAGGGGTAATTTGGGATAGACGATTTTCTTGATAATCTTCATATCTTTGGGAGGCGCTGAACTTAAATTCTAAGTTTGGTGTTTGACCGACATGACATCCTGTTCACAGATACGGAAGTTTTTCTGGACTTATTTAGTTCAGGGGATCTCACCTTCCGGTGAAATCTCTAAATGGAATTTTTCTGTAGAATACAATAGTTTCTCATCTAAGAAGGTAAGAGAAAGTAAGAAGTGTTGAGGACGAGAATTTTCCTGAAAATCTTCGCCTCCCGTCGCTAATGTATGAAATTTTATATATAATCGACTATTTACAAGGACCAAGAAAGCATTTATTATGAAGGTGGAAGCATTAATTGATACCATAGGTCAACTGTATGGACCAATGAGAAAAGGATGAGAAAGGAGTTGAGAAAGGTTTTACTCCAAGTCAGTTTTGCCTGAAATGTGCAGAATGGTAAAGTGAGAAGTGCAGGAAGCATTCACAACAAATTTATTTTACAAGAGTATTGAGGCAGGGATCCCAAGTTTATTTAAATTGTATATAAATTATACATTTAATAGAATGGTAAAATAAGTGAAATAAACATAAAAAATAAACAAAAACATTAATAAACGCGATTTGTGAGAGATAAGATACATAAATTACTTTAAACAGGATATCGATTACTCATAATAGCGATTTTTTTATTTGGAATACGTAATGAGGAAAATTACTACTGTAAATATGAATAGGACTGAAAGTGGAGGAAAAAATTCGTTGTAAATGTTTCAAGAAACTTAAATATACGAATTCAGGAAATCTGTTTAGATAGGCTATTTAGATGTCACAGTTTTGAAGTAAGACTTTTATAAGAAAGAATAAATTAAAGGACTCGAGCAAAAAGCTATAAATAAGCCCAGGTTTATTATCTTCCAATGTTAAGAAAAAACAAAACCAGAACAGTTTACAGCGCAAGCGTATTATATTAAACATGGAAAGTGACCAATAAAGACCTGAGATCGCAGGCAGTCGAAATGGTAAGAAGAAGCTGTAGACCCTCAAATCTACAGCTTCCAAAAATCAAGAAATAAAACCAAAAGAAACGACAAGGTAGAGCAGTACAAGAAATAAGAAAAGTAACATAAAAAGGAGGGGCGGCATCAGCTGTGAATAAAGCTGGACAGCTCCTAGGAATTATTCGCACCTCATTTTCCTTCCTTTGGTGGGAAAGCAAGAAGAATAGCAGCCGCCCTGGTTGTCTAAATTAATGCTACACAGAGAGAAAATCTGTGTTGTTGTGGGGAGGGGGCAACAAATATTGAGATCTATTGATTATTTCGTTATCAACAACACGTTATGAGGTAGTGATTTTCTTCGACTTCTTTTACAACAATCCCTATCTAGTGTAAGTTTTCCTCCATTAAAACTGTTGGCTGATTATGCTTCCTTTTGTCTAACAAGGGTCGAGTTTGTTTACATTTTTTTAATTCCCATAAACTGTGGAATTGTTAGGAACAGTAACATCAGGAAATTTCTGTAAAAATTCAAGCCGACACGTGCGAATCCTTTCGAGCAAAACTGAACACAATAAACACACGTTGTTCTGTAGTATGCCTCATAAATACAAATAGTAAACACAATTAAGTTTCACATAATGTATTTTCACCACCGACCACACCAAATAACATTACATTGAACTGTAATGTCGTTACCCTTCTTTGGCACCTGAGTCAGCCTAACGCAGAGCGAGGTCATTTAACCGATACCTGGTACGAGTCTGACCCGATGACCGCTAGTCACTTCATTCAAGAAAAGCTTTATATATATGCTGTGAACTTAAAGATATTTTTCTATCCTGATTATACAAGGTAAGTTATTTTAAGGACTTTTACTTATTGTCAATGAAATAATAAAATTGGAATAATTCAAAACATCATAATCCTCTCACCACACATCAAAAGTATTTAATGTATTTATTTAATTATTTTTATTTAAGTACCTCATAAAAGCTTGCATATGCATATTATGTTTGGTAGTTATATAACCGCAATTATAAAATAAATTTCCTTAAATACATTAATGTTGGACAATATTTTTTCTTACTAACATTATAGTTATTGGGGATGAGGCATGTGGAAATTAAAACTTAAGAAATTAAAAACTTCGTCTCTGAAACATGGAATACTGTAAATTTTTCAACACATTACCAGCCTTTTCCAGTAAGCTGAGAATTTATTCTAAAATACATTCCCCAAGCAAGATTAAACTTAAAAAGTCATTAAATGTAGACCAAAACTATGATAAATTTATGTTTCTTGCAGACAGCATTTCACATATGGCTACGTAGCCAACATGGGTCAAACATGACTTCCTCAGGAGCGATAATTTTTTCAAAGTGTTAATTTCACTTTTTTAAGTCTAATCAAGTTAGAGCATTTCTTTTTTCGGGTATTTCTAGTCAGGACGCATCTCTATATCAGTTTTACAAAACACAAATATTTTATTTTCCTATTTTAAGATTTTAGTATTTGTTACTTTTGGAGTTCTACATTCTGTTAACATTTACAGAAGAAATATAATTATTTGTTTTTGAACATAATAACTAGGAAATTTTGAATAATAGAACTCCTATTTAAAAGTGAATGTCTTAATTTTGAGGGGACAGAATACCTATTGTTTATTTGTATAAATTCAGTGCCCTTTTTTGTTATTAACGATAAACGCAAAAAAATGTTTTACAACTTCAAATAGAAGTACCTATATGTTTCACAATAAATGTATAAGGTTTAAACCTGTAATTTTTAGCGAAAGACTATTTGCGCGATAAACACGAAAATTGGCACATTTTAAAGAGTAACTACGAAACTTGCATGTTGACGATATAAAGGTAATCAAAGTACTCGATTTCGTTTTGAGCTATCAAAATTAATTGCAAAATCTAGTATGCATCTCGATTTGGTAAAGATTATGTTTAAGCACCTTCGTGAATTTCAAAGTGAAAATGATATGTACTGTTTTGTTAAATTCTGCAACTGTGTCCGAAATTTGTATCAGGATAATAATGAAAATGATGTAGTACCTGCTGTGTTGACATTTAAAGCTATAGATAAGCTGTTCAAGTCTTATTACTATAATCAAATGCAAACAGTGAAAGATACTTTTTGCACTATAATTTACTAGTAGTTACTGGCGAGATCTTCAAAGATCTGAAGACATTGTAACTTGTTGTATGTTGCAATTTGGGTTAAATAATGTTTGATTTAATATTTCTTACCAAACACTAATATCCTTTCAAAATAACTGGTATCTGTTAAACCTCTCATACCTCTGGTGAAATTGAAAACTCAATTTTACGGATAATACAACAATTTTGTATTAGGATGGATAAGTAAATCTTTATTTTCCAAATTAATTTCAAAGCCAATTATTACACGAACCACACACGTACTTTGTTTTTAGTTATGTCGCAAAATTATTGCAGAATACTGTATAATTAAAACGAAGATGTGAAAATTTAACAATTAGACGCAAAATATTTTTAAAAATCATCACACTAAAACCGCCCCCGTTTTATTTAAATTTAATTCGTGGAATAAATGAAAATAGTAATATTTCTCTGCAACTCTTCTAGAAACATTAATAATAATAATAATAATAATAATAATAATAATAATAATAATAATAATAATAATAATAATAATAATAATGTTCAAAAAACAACCAAATAAAATCCCTGAAATTTAAACAGTTCTCATGGTAGCTAAGCTAAACATGTTCCTTTTAAGTTAAGCCTGCTAATTGGATATCATGTCTTACCCACATTATCCAGTGGGGGTTGAAGCAAACGTAGAACCGTATTACTTTCCATAGATCGATAGCCAACTTCGCTGAGAATTTAGATTCATAAATGGTAGGTTCAATTCCTTCTCTCGTTATATTCCCCCAGTTTCTCTTACAGATCCCTCTATCCCCTTAATTTCCAGACCATATCCCAATATGTTCTTTACTGTTCCATCCGCTCACACACACACACACACACACACACACACACACACACACACACACACACACACACACATCTTATCGGCGACCGAATCCACCATAAGATTTCCTTGTTATTAGTTAGGATCTTCTACTCCCTACCCCAGTTTCGTGGGCTAGGGAGGATCCACGTTTTGCATGAATAGAGAGACGAAGGGAAGAGGTTAGAAATCTCACTCAGTCATGGGGAGGTGGTAGTGGGCGTTTCCCATATTTCAAAATTCAGTGCCGGTAGTATGTGATGAGAGTTTAATTTGTTCTCATTAGGATCTGTGGGGTCTTCCCTCACACACAATTTATGCTGTCGTTCTTCAAGAACATGCTCGCCGTTCGTCACGACCAGTGCATTTTTCTGGATGCTGAGCACATCAAAAAGATAAGCCCCTCCGTTAACCTGAAAACTTCAGCGAAACAGGAGTTTTCCTCTTAAACGTAGGTTCCAGCACTGGTAGGGTCAAAGCAGCACAGTAAGGATGGGAAGTTTTTCTCAGCTCACTAAGGCGACGTAGTTGTTTTTCATTGCAATGGAGGGGTCCATGTTACAGCAAACCTTTTCTTTAACCGGCTATAACTGCCGTGCTGAAGAAAACCGAATACAGAAACCGGTTCCGCTGGTCTCCAATCAGTCACTGTCGAATATCCGGACATCCAGAAACGGTCTTACCCGGCTTTATCTAGAGTTAATTCCCTCTCCGAAAGAACATGCATCTTTATCAAAAATGCTAATCTTTAATAAATGCCTGCGTGACAGTATCGCAGACAGGAAAAGGAAGCAATGTGGCACCTCAGTAGGATATGAATATGTTCTTATTTGGAGTTCGACTATTTTTTAAACCCAGCTCATTCCCAAATAATAACTAGTGTCCTTTAAAAACGCAGGTATTACTTTTCTTCTCGTGGTTCAAAAGCGAAGCATCACGTTTTAATTTTAGATTAATATTTAGACAATAAGTATACAAAATACTAAATCGTGAAAGAATGGTACATATTGCCGCAGCCAATACGGTACTAGAAAGCGAATATGGTCTTAGAAAAGAAAGAAGCCTAATGCATATTTACACTCTGGCACAAATAACAGAAAAAATCTGATGTGTTACACTCACATGACTTTCTCTACTCTTGAACAAACTATTTTTACAAACGCTTATTCTCCATATGCTTCATGTTAATCGAGATGTTAATCTTATTGCTAATTTTCTTGTAGATGCAAGGGGAATATGGTAGTATTTAAGGGATATTCAAATCTTTTAAGAGCTGGCTGCTATGTGGGACATTCCATTCTCTTTGTATGTCCAGGACATGAAAAAACTGAATAACGAATTCCCATTTGAGAAAAAGTATTGGAAAATGTAAGGGAATAACAAGCAATATCTCGAAAATGGTTCACTCAACAAAAAAATGTATATGACATAAATTGTGTATTTTAACGCAATCTACATTTTTGTGTGGTAAAATTTTGTCTATCTCTTATGGTTTACCAGTTATGCAAACGTCGTTCACAGTGAAGAATACTTTTGGAGACATTCCCAGAAAATTCGAGATATACATTTCAATTTTCATGAAAATATCTTATACATATGATATGTTAATCAAAATCGTTAGAGCCATTTTTGAGAAAATTAAAATTTTCGAAAAATGTTCCATGTAAAGGATAATCTGGGTTGGGGGGATTTTATTGAAAACCTTCGTGTCGCATTTCTGGAAGATACTGAACCTAAATACCAAGTTTGGTGTTTATCCGAATGTTCGTTTCTGAATTATGCTGTTGACAGACACACATTGGACATGTCTCCAAATTTTTTTTTTTTTTGGATTCAGGGGTCTCAAAACATATATTTTCGGTGAAATCTCGGTATCCAATTTCTGGGTGGAATACAATACTTCCCCTACTTACTATACGTAGTAGAAATAAGAGAATCCCAAGCACTCAGGTATTATACAGTGCCTTCGTTATATTGCCGGGCCGTTTAACGTGCGTATGCGTTCTCCGCACACTTTTACACAGGGGGTTTTCTTTTTAAAAACCCCGCCTTATTTACTCACGAGTGATATGACTATAATGACACTAACCTTGTTATAAGTTGTACTGAAAGTGGTATTCATCTGCACTGAGACAGTCCTGGCTTTTCTCTCCGTCACGAGGTTGTAATTCACGAACTATAGTCACTCTTTAGGGTTGGAATTTTAGCAGCTCTATGAACACAGGTTTTTGAAACACCAACTAGTTGTACAGCATGTATAGCATACTTCTTTGGAAAGCGTTCGAATGATGCACCAATTTCATCAGTTTTTTTATCCTGTGTTAGAACATATTTTCTTGTTCGCCTCTTAGGTTTAGCGTTTAACGATCCCATTGTCCTAAACCTATTAGCCATACATCTTACAGTTTCTCTACCTAGGACTGGAATACCAGGGGATTTCTCCTAGAACTGTCTACATGATTCGGTTTTTACTATTTATTCTAAATAAAAATTGTTGGTTCAAGCGTAAATTTTTTGCTCGTATTTCAATGGAATAAAAAGAATAATCTAATGTATTTCACACTCGACACAGATATCTTGAATAAACTCTCGCTTTTGAATTGCACAATGAACAAAGTAGTCTTTACAGCTCTACAGAAGGCAGAAACTGACAGTATGACACAGCTGATAAACGTAACCCCTGCGGGCCTATCACAGCCAGTGCGCTAGTGAAACATACAGAGGTCGCTGCAGTGCTAGCGAGCTATGTATATACGCGATCTGTGGCCCGGTTATAAATCGAACACATGGTA
Source organism: Deroplatys truncata (assembly GCA_030765065.1). NCBI lineage: Eukaryota > Metazoa > Arthropoda > Insecta > Mantodea > Mantidae > Deroplatys > Deroplatys truncata. The sequence continues at coordinate 103,091,074 of CM060980.1, forward strand.
TATTTGTCTATGAGAAAGTATTTGATAAACTTAATAAAAATTTACTATTGGAAGCTCTGAAGAATACTGGAACACCAAGACATTTAAAAACATTGGTTCAAACTTTATACAGAAACAATTAAATAAGAAATAGAACAATAACAGCAGTAGTTAATCGAAGAGTGAGACGAAGAGTGCCCACTTTCATTTATACAAAGATATCATCTTTTGCAATAAGGTTTTCTTTCCGTTGTTTGTTTTGTTTTCCCTTATCCTAAAACGGCAAATGTCGGGTAACCAAGTTCTTTAGACCGCGGGCTCATTTGAGCATCATTTCACCCATTTCATACATTCATCGTTCGATACGATAACCCGGTTATAAGGAGATTAAACTTTAAAAAAATACAATTAGTTGATTCGAAAGATAAGCGTCACGGATGAAAATTTTCTCTAAAAGCTGTCCGTCTTTCCTGGGAATAGCTCTTTTCCATTTTAAATATATGTTCCTATGTTTAGAAGATTTAAAGTGTCCTCTTACCTTATTGCAATTCCTGCATCCAAAGCGTGGGCCGATACCAAGTTCATGGTGAGTTCAGCTTCACAACCTATTAAAAACAAAACACAGTGGCAATTAAGATTTACCGACGCAAATATACACAAAAGTGTATAGCAAAATGATCTTCACGCCACTCTTTTGCATACTTGCCGCAATGCTTACGGAGAACCAGTAGTGCGAACACAATTCTTTCTCTTTCCGCTAAGCTCATACATTAGGATTTGCAACGCTAGATGCGGCAAGTCTGGAAATCTTACTTAAATATATGATTTAAACATTCGCTTTGTAAATCCTAACTATATAGGTATGTAATTAGCCCTTAAAACAGCATAGCTGTATACTTGAAGCAAATTGGAGGAGCAGATGATTAAAAAAGTGGATTCTGAGTAAAGAAAATGTTTGGAGATAAAATGAAAATAAGGAATTTAGGGAAATGTATCGATTCAAAAATAAATGGGTATAGATGATGAATGTGTGAGTGAACATTGGTGTTACTGGAGTTCTTTTAATTGGTAATAACGGAATAATTGTAGTAATGGATTCACTATTATAACGATGTCAATCTTTTTTGTTAGGGATGATGTTCATGACCTGGGAAAGAGCCAGGGCTAAAAGCAAGACATGAAGATTGTAATCAATGAATTAGTACTTTAATAAACATACATTGATAGAAGCAAATTCAAACACATTGCTTTCATATTGCCTTTTAATCATTAAAATACCGACATTGATGGTCGACGACGTTAAGACATGGACTTGTGAAACGGGGGTCCATGGTTCAATTTCCAACAGAAACGACCCACCTGACTGAGGCTTTTTCCAGGTCCTCATAACTGGCAAATGCCAGGAAGGTACCCTAAAGTGAAAGTAAATTTACATATCATGGAGGGACCCTCGGAACCGGGGCAGAGCACCGCACGCAGGCAAGGGAGAGGATGAGGGGAGAGATGCGAAGGGCGACCAGATCCGGATGCCGGCGGGCGCAGGTATGGATGGGGTTCCTAATGTTTCTAGATAGAACGCATCCAACGCCGCACGGTCACTGCCTACAAGCCACCAAACTCCAGAGTCCCCAGGAGTAGGGCCACACGCTGACGAGAGACCTAGCTGAGCGGTACCGCAGCCACGCTAGGGAAGAAACCTTTACAAAGCGCAAGGTACCGCCCAGCCACAACCCGCCGAACACCGTCGCGTGGTCCTACAACCCTGAAACAGATGGCAAGGAAGATGATGGGTACAGGAAATGAAATGAAGAAGAGTCGTGGTAGAAAATGAACCACGCCAGCATTCGCCTGGCGATTTGGGGAAACGACAAAAAACCCATGGGCCACAGACTAACCGCCTGAGCCATCCCACTCGGTGAAGGTACCCTAAACAGAGGCCTGGAACGTTTCCTTTCCCAATGATGTATTATTTATTTCACACATCATCAGTAAGCAGAGGGGTTTTAGTAAGTAAACCAAGTTAGGATCGCACCGAGAATGGCGACGAAAGAAGAGGAAGCGCGTGTGACCTTGCAGTGCTCTCTGTAAACAAATATGATGGAGTATTTCGATGCCAGGTAGGCTAGAAAAAAATATGTTTTGCACTCGCATGATTTTCTCTATTCTGTACAAACTATTTTTACAGACGTTTATTCTCCATCTACTTCATGCTAATCGATATACATTTGCAGAAACTATCGTATTGCTAATTTTCTTGCAGGTGCAAGGGGAATATGATAGGCTTTCAGCGATAGTTAAATCTTTTAAGAGCTGGTTCTATGTGGAGCATTCCATTCTCTCTGCATGTCTAGGACATAAAAAAAGAATAATGAACTCCCATTTGATAAAAAGTATAGGTATTGGAAAATTCAAACAAATGACAAGGAATATCTGTAAATGGGTCACTCGACAAAAAAAATGTATATGACATAAATTGTGTTTTAATGAGATCTAAATTTTTTGTGTAGCAAAATTTTGTCCATCTCTTATGGTTTACCAGTTAAGCGAAAGTCAATCAGAACGAAGACGAATTTTGGGGACATTCCCAGAAAATTCAAGATATACATTTCTTTGCCATTAAAATATTTTAAACATATGATATTTCAATCAAAATCGTTAAAGCCATTTTTGAGAAAACCAAAATCTTCGAAAGATGTTCCAAGTAAAGGTGTAGTCTGGGTGGGAACATTTTCTTGCAAATCTTCGTCGCATCCTTGGAAATACCTAACTCAAATACTAAATTTGACATTTATCCGACTTTTCGTTTTTGCGTTACACTTTCACAGACAGACAGGTACACAGACAGACAGACATACATGGACATGTTTCCAAAAATGCTTTATTTGGAACCTCAAAACATGTATTTCCGGTGGGAGCTGGTATCGAATTTTTGGGTGGCATGCAATACTTCCCCTACTTACTATGCGTAGTAGAGAAAGTAAAAAGCAATGTGTGTTTAGGCTAAATAAAGTTACCTCATGATTTAATTAAGGCATTAGTGTACAGAAATCTGAGTTACATTGTCCTTTGTTTTACATCCAGAGCTGTGCATTTTTAAAGCATTATCTGCTCTTAACGTATGACACAGATCCTCGAAAAATTCTTATCATAGTTTAGAGCTGAGGAGGTTAAAAATCTGTTTCTCTCATTCCTTCTAACAATGTCACAAGTTCATTGTGTTTAAATGAATTACAGGTTATTTAACAAGATGTTTTAAATATCCTTTAAGCTGTAATGTTATATCTGATGTTTTCGCCATTTGTGCTGAAGTGTTACGTGCCAAATTTCGCTACAAACGATGCGTACTGCGATGATGTTTTTGATGTACTTTAGACATATTGCCACAGTTCTCCACTGGTCTAAATGTACATCGAAGAAATGGAACAGTTGCAATGAAACGGTCTGTTGAGTTGGTGAGGAGAGTGTCCGTCACAATACCTAACATCACCTATACTCCGTGCGGTAACACGATTGCTATGTTTACTTACTAAAACCCCTCTGCCTAATCAACAGTGCACACCGTATGTAGTACCGTATGTAGTAATAACGGGCGTTATTGCAATTTCGATTACTTTAGGAGCCATTAGAGAAATGAAACATGGTACCATGTTATGTATTATACCATCGACCCAAAAGTTTGCTTGTGTTTGGAAAGGTATGTTAATAGCAAGCCAAATTTACTGTTTCCCAAGCAAAATAAATATATAAAAATATAATTGTACTTTGTTTACTGTTTATTTCTAAAGGACTGCTGCCTTTACTTTTTCCAATTGACGCTGCAAAAGTGGATCTCAAATTAGAATTTTAAATTTCAACATTAAGGCATACGAGATATTCAGACTAAATGAGAATAAATAATTAACTTACTCTGCATCCACGGCAATACCATAGTCACATGGTCTCCTTTACAATCATTTTTCAGCTGTCTCTTTTCTTTTTCCAGGGAAAGTCGTGTTGTCTACACTGATGTGCAGACCTGTACTCTCTCCACGTCACAACAGCAACAACAACAGCAAAGAATGGGAATGTATTATGAAAGTTGATATTCTGGCACAAGTAGCACAAAGAGGCGCCCCCCAAGATTTTCTTCTTTCTGACTAAGATGGATGGCCAGAAACAGGTAGCGAGGCAAACATCAGGGATGCCAAAACACTTCCTTCTTCTCTTCGTTTCTATTAAAACTGGGAAGCAGAAACCATGTTTTCGGTAACGACTTCACAAAATTAGACAACGTGACTGGAAATGCAAGCACATTCATGATAGTTGTGGGCTTACTATATAATATTTCCAAGATAAAAGACTGAAATATCAATCAGGTAATAAAGATGTTTTGATTAAAATTAACACAAATTTCACCACTGATGCAATGGCAAGATAAGGCTACTTTATGTTAATTACATATTGGACTCCATGTCGAAGACATGATGAAACATACTACTCATTACAAGAAAATTTAACATATGAATGCTGTGCTATCTTTTCTTGGAAACCTTTTCAATTCAGTTTCTTTAGAGAAGGAGAGAAAAGAAACGATAATCTCTCCCCTTCGAGAGCTTCTGAGAAAAACGAATTCATAAATGTCAATATTTTGTACATTTACTTTTTCTTAAGAAGTTAACAGTTCTTCCAGAATCACTACCACACATATGAAGACGAAAAATCACAGTTAGCAGATCGCATACTGACATTGCAGTAAATTATTTACTCTGGTCTATCGTGTACCCAGAAATATGTATGTATCCTTGTTAAGTGCATGTCCAGATAAGCCAGCCACTTCCTACTTCCTTTTATCACAATGTGCACTTTCGGGATATGGAATTGCAGTCTGTTTTATGGGTGTACACATAGGCATGGGGATGGACGGATAGAGGGTCTTAGTTGCCTTCTGTACAACCTCTCTCATTTTTATTTTGAACTTTGGATCAGAGAATTCAAATATGCAATCATCGGTTTTTACCTGGCGATTGGGAAATCTATGAAACAAAATCTCAAAAAAAAAAAAATTGTCGGTACACGAGACACGAATCCGGTACCTTGCAAATGTGAGGCCTAGAAGCTAAGCAAGATATCTCGCTTGGTGTCTGAATGCTTTGTTTAAATCGTAGCTTCTTCGTGTAATTATTTTATAACTTGAAATAGTTCAAATTATGTAATATGAAGTAGATAAGGCGTGTGATTACTGATGCTTTTATATTCTGAAGTGTTACTTCGTTGTATTCAGAAATGCTCCAAATATTACAAATTGCTCTGTAATATTTCTACAATCATGGGTTGTAAAACCCTGATGTGTCAGACTCACACAGCTTTCTCTACCCATTACAGTTTCACATAATCCCTTAAATACATTATACTAGTAGTACAGAAAACAAAACAACTGTTCACAGGCTGTTGCCTTAGCTCAGTCGATAGAGACCTGCCTGCTGTGTGAGTGGTCCCAGGTTCGATTCCCGGCTGGGGAGTGGGAATTTTTCTCTAGCCAAGATTATTCCTTATCCTTCCGGAGTCTAGAAGTATGAACGAGAATGTGTGTGTGTGTGTGTGTGTGTGTGTGTGTGTGTGTGAGAGAGAGAGAGAGATCTAATGATTAAAACCCAAAAAGTGCAAGAAACCCAACAAGAGATAGGAGTTAGCACCATTGCGAATAGGCAATAAGTTTCAAAGGAAAGACCGCCATAAGACCAATGTAGTTGAAGGCGGGGTATAAATGGAACTAAAAAAACTGTTCACATATCGCCAGTCAGTTTTTATATCATGCGGAATAAATAAGAATCGCGAAAGATTCTATAGGCGTGCTACGACAGTTCAACCTGGGAAAACTTAAAAGGAAACAAAGAATATTTCCAATGCAGCTACTGATACAGTAAGCGTTACTTCACATGAATGTATCTACAATGAGCTCCACATCTTTTGACTCAGAAGATACACATATTTATAGAAAATTTATTCAGAAAGAGCAATACTTCGGGTGCTATTCACAGAAAAGTTGAGATGTACATCTATTATTCACACAAATATCGTACACATATGACATTTTAATCAAACTCGATAGGGCGGGGTCTCTTTGGCAAAACAAAACATAAAGAAAACGTTTCCATGTTTAGAGTAGTTTGAGGTTTTGGGAGGGGAAGGTTCTTGAAAACCTCTGCATCGCATCTTTGAAATACCAAGTTTGAAATATGTTGTTTACACATAAACACGTGGAGATGCACGAATCTTATACTAAAAATTAACTGTTTGGTTTATTGGATATAAAAATGTTATATTTCGATATATAATTACTATTTAAAAACCACAAGAAGGTAAAAAAATGGTTACTGAATTTGCTGAAAATCCCAATTTGCGTCCTGTATTCCTTTCGAATAAAAACGGTCAAATAGATATTCAATCAATCCTATTGTTTGTCTGTTGATGTATCCTACAACATATCAGTTCAATTCCTAAGGATGAATACACCACGCCAAACCATGGAAAATGTTTGTATTTATACTGTAACTCTCGTCTACATATGTACTTAATAATAACGCTAGAAAACAATTGTGATGAAAGATTAACTCCAATTCTTAGAATAATTCATCATTGAATTACATGTTCGGAAGCAATACCCCATATTAATTTCAACATGACGTATTCAGGATGTACGAGAGGACTGGGTTGCTGCAGAGGGGGAGATTTATCAGTAGCTCTCCAGAGAGGAAAGCGGGGTTTTGTGTCACTGAAGAATCCCTTGTTAGCCAACAAATAACTTAATAGAACGAGGGAAAACAATATTGGAAAACAAAGGGTTGTTCAAGGGCAATTACAAATAGGTAATAGGTCAGCGTATCTGTCAATCTACAAAGGAGAATCTGATGCTTTATATTCACATGACTTTCTCTACCCACTGTCCTTTGTTTTTAAATCCCTGTAAACTATTCTTACGAAAGCTTATTTTTCCTTCACTTCATGTTAATCGAAATAATTTTTTGCGCAAATAGTTTTATTAAATATTTCGTTGTATTTACGAGAGGGATACAGGAGGCTGAAGCGATTGTGAAAATTTTAAAACCTGAAAATGTTTGAATAAAAATATTTTCGAAATGAAATAGTGATTATGGAGCTACTATATTTTTATTTATTTTCCATTATGGATGTATGTATAAAAGTGAAAGATAATACAATAGCGCCAAGTAACTATAGGCTATTGAATAGGAACTTATTACTTTGCATTTAATAGCCCATTAGAAATTCCTAAATTCTTATGGCAGAATTCTTGCGGCAGATTTAATTATAGTTGACGGAATTCCCTTCTACTTTAGATATAAATAGAGAAAAAATTGTTAATTTTCAGTTCCAGTTCTAAAGGACTAAGTACCAATTATGCGTTTCAAAGTAAGTCAATGACTATTCCTAGTTACTCATTATCGTGGGTTTTTCGTGGTTTCCCCTGGTTAGCTCAGATGACTGCTGGAGTGGTGTATTCTACCACGATTTCCTCTCATCATTACCCTCTTTCACGTTTCAGATTGACTCTGGGGCCGTGGTTCGGTCGGTATCGGTCAGATGGCGCCGGGACTTGTGAATTGAAATTTCTTCTCGGGTCCTACTAGAAGCAAGCCTGTCGAACCCTCCCTGCTGGGTCGTGTTTCTCCGGTCCCACTACAGGGATGTCTCCGAGCGACCCTCCAGTGACCGGGTGGTCAGGTCTGGAACTAGTAGAAAACCCTGCGCGTTTCTGTCGCTTTGAGCCGGCCTGCTCAGCAGTACAAACGTCTCCTGCGGTTCCCTCGCTTCATCCGTTGCTCCCGGGTGTGTATGCCCAAACAATCCGATGGGCGAGGTGCTAGGTGCCTCCCCCCCATCAGCTTCTCATTTCCATTGTCATACTCATGATCGTAACAACAAAATACTGTATGGTGTATTGTCACTCGGCTTCTTTCGCACCAAGTCATGAGCTCTCAAAAAATTAAAATTAAATTGAGTTTTATTTATGCACTCTAGGTAACTACTATGGACCTTAGCGTCCCATTCTATATTGGGCGTGAAAGAAACACCGGAGATTTTGCTCAGAGGCCTCTTTATCAGGCTTGATGTTCTTTTACGTGTCACAAATCTACAACACGGTGCCACCGACTTTACTTCATTTCCAATAACTTCACTTTACTTCACGCCCGAAAACATCCATCGTCCTCCGCCCGATGTGAACCCGTGACCTACTAGAGGCTAGCATAGTATTCCTAGACGATATGAGCTTTCGTTCCATTCCAGGAGTATTATAGTATTACGACCTCTTATCCTCCTTCAGCCATTTTGCAATATTTGTAACTAAGCTAATACGAGGCGTGTTTTTAAAGTAAGTACCGTTTCAAAATTTTGCCGTTGCAGTTCGCGATTTTGAGCATGCGCGATCACTTCCTCCATTTATTAGGAAGCCAGACGCAGCAGTGGGTGATCGACTCAATATGTTTTCCTGTTGTTTGTGTTCCGAAATATTCAAAACAATCGAATGACCCAGCGACTGTGAAGTCAGATCAGTGATTCACTTTTTGAACGCGAGAAATATTACACCAACAAACATTCATCGCCAATTGTGTGAGGTTTATAGGGAAACAATAATGAGTGACAATGTCCGGCCACATACAGCCAAACCAGCTCCAGATCTGATTGCATCACTTGTTGGGAACAATTCGACCATCCTCTTTACAGTCCGGATTTGGTACCAAGCGATTTTGATCTTTTTCTTCTCTGAAGAAATTCCTGCTGGAAAACATTTCTACGACAATGATGTGAAGCAACACATACTTGGCTTTCAACACCGACGGCATCATTCTTTGTCGAAGGCATACAAAAACTGGTTTCCCGTTACAATAAGTGCCTGAATAACGTGACTATGTGGAAAAGTAGTGTGAGTGTAAGATAGTGAATGATAGTAAAGTATTTGGAAAGTAATTTTCTGTTATTTTTTAAAATATTATCGGTGCTTACTTTAATAATATGTCTCGTATATGCAGGTACATGACATAATTGCGAGTAACTAACAATTTTGGTTCTAATTTTTAAATGAAGTGAAAAACTCATATTTGCTCTTGGCATTTAATTGATATACCATGTGATTAAATGCGTCATAAGAACCCTATTGTAACTTGGCAACACTAAAGCGATGACGGTTATAAGAGCTCGTACAATATGCATTTTCGTAACAGTTATGTTGAAACACAACCCAATCTACAGTCGGAGCGGTTTTTTCTTTTTAACCTTGTTATAAAAATACTGGAAGGATCGCGTTAGTACAAAGTTGAAGGTTATGTTTACACACAAGTGTGTGTTTTCTGTACATTTGTGGAAATTATACAGTGCTTCAGCAGAGAACTGATATAACAGTTCTGATATAACTGTGAAAAAGTCTACCATGTTTATTTTAAAATGAAACTTGGTGACCAAGACAAGGCCTGGGCTCCAAAGACAGTTCTGTTATTGTGCAACGGTTCCATTCCCGGAACCCTTCCAGATTAATGGGCGCCAGTAATGAGCATACTCTTTTCACCGAAATGATTATAAGTGATGATTATCTAATCCAAAAATGAAAAAATGCCATAAAATAGGGAAAACATGAATAATTAATGCCTGAAACTTAAATAGCCCATGAAAAGATGGTTTAAAACTTTAGATTGGTACAGGACCGAGTGAGATTGCTCCGTCTCGTCATATTTGCTAGGCCCAGGTTCGATTCCCGGCGACTGCCCGCTTTTAACAATGGGTTTTTGTGGTTTCACCGAATCAGTCTGCGAGCGCTGGAGTGGTTCCTCTTCTACCACAACTTTTCCTGCCCTACATTTCCTGTACCCATCATCTCCTTCGTTGTTATCTGTTTCAGAGTTGCAGGACCAGGCACGGTGTTCGGCTGGACGGTGGAGGTGCGCTTTGTAGAGGTTTCTTCCTGGCTTCGGTTGGACTGCTCAATTAGGACCCGTCTCTCGGGCGGGCGCCCTTCGGGGGAGCCCAGGAGGTTAGAGTGGGCTTGGACGCAACGGAAGCATTCCAAATAGAAATGTTAGGGACCCCATCCATGCTTGAGTACTTATCATCTGGATCTGGTCACTCTTTGTGCCCCCCTCATCTCTCACACCCAAGGGTTGCGGTACAAGCACAAAGGACCGGATGTGCAGTGCTCTGCCTCGGTTGCGGTTGCCCCTCCGTTAGTACGCACCTTTACCTTAGATCTGAACAGACTAATTTGCCAAAGAGGAGATACGTAATGAGATGAAACTTTGGTTTGGCATATTGTTTTCTTGTTTTACAGGCGCATTCAAAGTTACTCCTTGATTTGATTGCATAATCTACACAGCCAATGAATCTAAACTTAACTGAACTTACTACAATGCATTATCGTTGAGCTTATGTCAAGGCATGTCAGAGCATTATTAAGTATGGGTAATTAAATCGATTAAGAAAATAGATCTAATCAGCTACATTTAATACTTGAAACTTCAGCTAAACGATGCTTTCACCCGTGCCTTCACTTCAAAATATTGTGTGCATTTCCCTTAAAATAAAATTGTATTAGATTTACGAAGACTCCCATTTAATATAATTTACCATCTTGTGAATGTTCGATTGCCAACTAATCGAAGTAATTCCGCCTCCCGATCAACCTACACGCGTTTTCTGTTAACTTTTACTTTCCAGGACAATTGCCACGAACCTCTTACTTGAAACTTAACTGCTGAATGATACCCAGAAGTTGTGTTTCCATTGTAACTGGCATTACGTAAATGAGTTTGTTAATGTGCTAACATTCTCAGAATTACAACACTCTCTGTTCACTTAGAAGTTTGTTTTTAACATCTTGTCAAATTCTTAATGTCAAAAACGCCTTCAGCAAAATGCCTACGCTCGTACATATATCAGTAAATAATTAAATAATATTGTAACGCCATGGCCCAGCGTTATCGGGAGATTTGCGCCAGAAATTCGGAGATAAACAAAGATAAGTCGCGTACTCACGCGGTGTAAACACTTAAGGCGCTATCGGCAGATAACCAGAATCTTCTTGAAGTTTTTACCCGCCTCCAAAACGTGTGTCCAGATACTTCTAGAATGTTCCGTGGAAGATTCCATCGGCTATATAAGATTGCGTTCTCGCAAGAGAAGTCGGTCAGTGAGAGAATAAGCCAGCTGGTGAGCGTGTTTAAGCTGCGAGATGGCGACGACTGTTGTAACGTGCAACGAGTGCTACTGCGGAGTGAGAATCTGTAGAAGTCTTGTGTTTTACTTCCCAGGAATGAACCGTCTGGAAGAAGAGGCTACGTCTCGATGAAAGTGAAGTGATCGGTAAATGTGAACTAGTTCAAGTTAACCAAGTGAACTCTGTAAAGACCCAGTGAAAGCTGAACCAGATCAAAATAGTGACAGTGAAAACAAGAGAAGTCTCCGTTGTAAAACTGGATAAAGTCAAAATAAGTTGCTCTCTAGAGAGATAATAAGTGATGATGCTTAATCATTATTTAATACCAAGAATTTTTTTAAGAAATACAGATACAATAACTAACATGCGAGTACTTCTGAGGAATACCAGATGAAAATGTTTCACTTCTAGTGACCATTAGCACTAGTCCTGCAGTTTATGGAGATTCTGGCGTGGTATGGAAAGAAAAAAGACTAATGGAGTTTTTACGAAGCAACTTATCAGCCGGAACAGAATAAAGTCAGATAGAGAGGCGTACGGCAGAGATACCCCTTATCAAAAAATCTGTTCATCAATCACTCGGAGAATTTGTGAAGAATTATTTACAGAACGCTGGAGGAGTTGTAATATGAGGAAGAAGAATAAAGTGAATAGGATTTACTAATGAAATACCACTTCTTACAGAAGAATAAACTAACCTATTCGAATGGTGCTAAATGGAAATCATAAGAAGTACAGAATTAAGGTAAACGTCAATAAGACAACGGTGTGTTTATCGGAAGAAAGTAAATGCAGAAACACTTATGAATCTGAAACGAGATTAGGCAATAAGAGGAAATGGGATTCACCAGAAAAATCTGATGTATTACACTCGCATGACTTTCTCTACTCTTGTACAAACTATTTTTACAAACGCTTATTCTCCATATGCTTCATGTTAATCGAGATGTTAAATCTTATTGCTAATTTTCTTGTAGGTGCAAGGGGAATATGGTAGGCTTTAAGCGATAGTCAAATCTTTTAAGAGCTGGTTGCTATGTGGGGCATTACATTCTCTTTGTATGTCCAGGACATGAAAAAAATGAATAACGAATTCCCATTTGAGAAAAAGTATTGGAAAATTTAAGGGAATAACAAGCAATATCTCGAAAATGGTTCACTCAACAAAAAACTGTATATGACATAAATTGTGTATTTTAACGTGATCTACATTTTGGTGCAGTAAAATTTTGTCTATCTCTTATGGTTTACCAGTTATGCAAAAGTCGTTCACAATGAAGAATATTTTGGAGTCATTCCCAGAAAATTCGAGATATACATTTCATTTGTCATGAAAATATCTTAAACATATATTTTGATCAAAATCGTTACAGCCATTTTTGAGAAAATTCAAATTTTCGAAAAATGTCCCATGTAGAGGATAATCTGGGGTGGGGGAATTTTCTTGAAAACCTTCGTGTCGCATCTCTGGAAAATACTGAACCTAAATACCAAGTTTGGTGTTTATCCGACTGTTGGTTTCTGAGTTATTTTGTTCACAGATACACACACAGACACACACACGGACATGTTTCCAAACATATTTCCGGTGAAATCTCGGTATCGAATTTTTGGGTGGAATATAATACTTGCTCTACTTACTATACGTAGTAGAGAAAGTAAAAATAACAACCTGCCAAGTAGTCAAAAATAAGATTGTAAAGGAATGTTATAATAGAAAAGTAAGCGTTCTATGCACTCTGCAAGAAAGAATTACGGAAGTATACCGCAGTAAAACTGGAAGTCAGAAAAACCGGAAGCGTTTGAAATGCAGATAGGAATACAAGTAGACCATTGAAGCAAGTACATTTTAGTAAGGAGTGAAAAAATAAATAGGTGGAACTGATCAGGAACAGGAAACATTTGACTGGGCAATTGTATGGGAAGACATTCTTTGTTAAGAGATGCACTAGAAGGAATGTATATGGGAGAAAGGTCCGAGGCACAAGAAGATACCGGGTTGATAATGGTTCAAATTTGGAGGGAACAGGAAAGCAGAAATGAAGAAGTGGTTTTATTGCAGATTTACCCTTGGACTGAAAACATTACACATTAGTGCCACTTTTCTCATCATCACAAACTTTCAAGACTGCTTATCCCGGTGGCCCCATTCTGACCATGGGGTTTTTCGTGGCTTTCCTCTGGTCATCTAGGCGAATGCCGGAGTACTGCATTCTCCTTTCCCTCATTTCATTTCTCTCCCTTTCATCTTCCAGGAAGTGTCTTCGTATTTCGTGGCGCGGCTAGTGTCGGGCAGATGGTATGACTGCTGCACTTTGTAAAGAATTTCTCCCCGTGCGTTGGCCCGCTTGTTAGGGTCGCTTAGTCGCTCTCTCGCGGGCTTCTTCGCCTCTGCTGGTGAAGGCGGGTGTTTCAAACTGCTAATATTAGGGACTTCCTTGCGTCTCTGTATTTCGTTGTCTTTGCATGACCGGAGAAAAAGACGAACAGCAACTTAACAGTGAAAACAATGTAGGTACTTATCAGTTGAAGCCAAACAAAGATATCTCTTAAACGGCCAATGCCACAAATTATTTGACATAAATGGTATGCTTTAATGAGATCTGCATGCTTTATGTACTAACTTTTTGTCTATATCCGACGGTATAGAACTTATACAAAATTCATATTTGTGATGCAAATATTTTAAACATAAGGTGCTTTAATCAGAATCATTAGAGCCATTTATGAGACCATAAATTTTTTTAAAAATTAATGTAATGGGTAGTTTGGGGTGGGGGATTTTCTTAAAAATCTTCTTGTCGTATCCCTGAAATACTGTTCTTAAATACCAAGCTGGTGTTTGCCCCAGTTTTCGTTTTTGGTTCCGATTCCACAGACACACACACACACACACGATCTTTTTTTCTAAAAATACTTCTCTTTTAATTCAGGAGACTTCAAAATATGTATTTCCTGCGAAATCTCGATAACGAATTTTTGTGAGGAGTATAAGTAAGCAGCAGAGAAGTTAAAAAAGTAAATAATCGACATATTTAGAATTATGGATACGCTAGAAACAAGGTCCATTAACGTACACACGTATTTTCTCGCTGTTCCAGTGCGAAGAGGTGGATTGAAAGAACGGGTAAAGACAACCAGAGAACCAGAGTGGTCAACTTTAAAAAGTTGGCCATGAGATGAGGAGGTGTCAAGTTGCCAGGGTAGCTGTGTGTACTGGAACTATATTGCTAACAGCCGCAGTTTCCTTTAACCTGGTGGATCAATATGGAACGAACAGAGCGAGAGCGGCCCGGAGGAGAAAACCCGCCACCACGTCTTGCTACTCCTCCCCCCACCCGCGCTACACTTTCCTTGTCTCCTTGCTTCTGTTCCACAGACGTCTTGCATCACCACCCACCAACCTATGCTACTTTATTATTATTATTATTATTATTATTATTATTATTATTATTATTATTAATTATTATTATTATTATTATTATTATTATTATTATTATTATTTTGCAGTAAATTCTTCGAAACACGAAATCTTATTTTTCATATTAGCACCTTCTTCAACATTTAAGTATTTCATATGAATGGTAAAACACTTATTAATTTGTTGATTATAATTTATTTGTAAACGGCTGCCTTATTAACATGAATATTTATATTATTTTTCTCTTAAGGGTACTCGGCGCTATAATTGCTAATTCCTATAAATTTCAGTCAATTTGGTCAATCTAATTGTAAAAAAGTTAGTTTTCGAGATCTTATGTCTTATCTAATTTAACGAGGAAATAATTTCAAAAATGAAAACCCTGTGATTTCTAAAATGCTCCATTTTATAAAAATTTCAGAATTTCAAACCTTTAAATTCTGAATATTATACCTAGCGTGTAGCTCTTCACGACCAATATTAAATTATGGGTAACAAACATTTTTCTTGAAAATAAGTTTGTAATGTACCTATATTTTTCTAAAACTCAAATCATGTATCAGATTATTTAAATTCAAATCCACAACTGCGTTTCATACCAAGAAAGAAAAGGCTCTTTATATCTTTTCATTTACCTTCAAGGAATTAATATGTTCTGAAAATAGAAAGGAACTGATCAAAAATTGTATTATGGGAAAGATTTTGAATTGTCAAATATGTAAGAAAATGGCCAGAATGTTAAAATTACAAATCGATTCTAACTGTACATTGTCTAAGGATATTTTTGTGCAAATTTTAAAAGGTTTACTTTTTTCAACTTTTTTCAAAAATTTAGAACTCTTAAATGTTAAATATTTTGTTAGTATTCATTACGTGATTCAGATTTTGTACACATCCTTTTCAAACATGTACATACAATAGCATGAAAGATAATTGTGTGTATTTGAATTCAATGTTGTTAATAATAATTGTATCGTAAGAGTTGAAGCCTGCAAAGGAATTGCACATGCAGACGATCGACAATCTTCAAAAATAGAAGTCCCCAAAACCAATATCCGGCTATACAAAGCATGTAAATACAAATCTCCAGAATTGTAAAAGTTGGATTAATATTGTTTCATGTAAGGTAATAAGCTAATTAAATGCAGTGTAAGGTATACAAACAACTGAAAAATACATTTAAATTATTTTATAGGTACGTAATACCTAATAAGATTACTCGATACTAATCTTTCCGCAATGTTTCGAAGAAAAAAAAAATAATATTTTCGTGCAAAGGAAAAACCCTAGAACATTGTCGAATCAGGAACCAATTGTGACTTTGCCTTTCTGGCCGCTTAAATTCACAAACGCGACGTATAAATGATGGTTACGCAAGTTCGAACAGTGGATGATGTTTAAAACTCTATTTCTTCGTAATCTTGTTTTCTTATTTTGTGCCATTTATAGTGATCCCCGTAATGCGATTTTTGTTCAGTTTGTTTTAGATTTTCCGTATACGTTGTTTGGATTTTCAGGAAGAGTTCTACCGTATTTTCTTAATACCAGTTATTGTTTCGAAATTGATTGATTTTAGGGAGTTATAAGTGTAACATACTTTATTATTCATGTTTTAGTGTTATAGAAAAGTTACAAAACTAAACTTTTATCACGTGCGAAATTTCACAAGACAACTTCAGTTTTTGAAAATAATTTTCTTGAAGAGTTATGTATATAAGACCATGAAAATCAATACTATGCTATAATTATGTTTAAAACATGTGTAGTAAAACATTCAGATAAATTGGTTGGTTCCAATTGTAGAAATTAGCAATTTCCCTACTGAGTGTCCTTGAAAAGACCATGGGAGTTAAAATCGCTTAAATTTATAATTTTATACTACTTACAAGAATTTTGTGGGGCTGTTCTGAACATGCAATGTAAAATGTTCTTTTGAATCACTAAAAGTTTGATACAGGTAAGTGGACAAGCACCCCAAAAACAAATGCCATAAATTAATCCACAGTCAAAATGAATATAATAAAAAGACAGAAGACTGAACATACCACTCAATATCCTTAGTTAAAAATCAACCATATTCAGAACTGAGATTATGTAAACACAATGTTGATTCCGGCTCATACATTCATCAAACATTATGCCTTAATTTTCACATCAGGCCATCTGTGTATGTGTACATCGTTTATTTTAATATTTGCATCTAATAATTGTTTGTTTTGCACTGTATGAACGTTTATAAAAGTTTTACTGTTTTATTGACGTTATTATGTAACATATTAACACAAAAAGAAAAATATTAAGCGACAGTAGTTGTGAAAGTACATATTCACAAAAGAGAATTGATGAATTGTTATTGGTAACCATACCAAGCAACCACCCGAGATATTTTAAATTATTATACACAAACGTATCAAATAGCACCAACAAGAAAACATAACCGCCGCACTGACAACTCTATTTTAAAGCATTCTTGAGGTGGCCTCTCTTTACAGTGTAATTTCAAAAGTCAGGTTGAGACATTTATGAACTTCTCTACTACAAACACGTTTGTATCTTACATATTGAATGCCTTTAAACACTTGATTTGTACAACTGGCATTGTCAATGTAAGACACAAAAAATGTTCAAGGGGTATCCCTAGTCAATTCCCGGTTGGTTGAGTGAATTTTTCCCTAGTCAAGATTATTCCCTATTTTCCCCATAGTATAAAAAATTAAATTGAGATTTATTTAAGGATGCTCTTTAACTGCTGTGGTCCTTAGTGTCCCATTCTATGTTGGGCATGAAAGACCGGTAATTTTGCTCAGAGGCCTCTTTATCAGGCTTGAGGTTCTTTTACGTACCGTAAATCTACGACACGGGACTATCGGCTTTACTTCCCTTCCGAAGGAAGCCATGCTAAGGATTTTTACGCCCGAAAAAAAATCCATCGCCCTCCGCTTGTTTTGAACCCACGACCTCGGGAACTAAAGGCCACTAGTTCCACGTCCACTACACCACGGAGGACGACTCTCCTCAGAGTCTGGAAGTATAAATGAGAGTATGAATGTGTATGTGATCTAATATATAAAACCTAAAAAAAAAAACCGGAAATCTAATGAGAACTCTATACGATTTAACACCACAACCAACAGGCAACTGTACTAAATGTAAAAATCTGCAGTTAAACATGGGGGTATAAAATGGAACTAAGATACAAATTAATTTCATGGTAGAAAAAATTAATCAATGGAATAAAATGCTTTATTAATGAGCCAACTAGAGATAGCCCTTTTAAATGCTGCTTTTCTTAATTGAAATATATATATATATATATATATATATATATAGTGGAAATTTCTTAACTATTTTAATAGTCATAATTGGATGATTCCTCACGATTATTATAAGCTTGTTGAAAGTAACATTGATATTGTCGAGCTGTCTGGTATTGTAAGAATGCAGATTATTTTGAATATTAAATGTATTATAATTCTTTTTAAAAATTTAGCGCCTCAAATTCGTATAAAGAACCGAGCGGGATGGCTCAGGCGGTAACGTCTGTGGCCCGAATTCTGGAGGTCCCGGGTTCGAATCCCGGTCCGACCAATCTGACCTAATTTTTTTTTCAATGCTTTCTTCGGTCGCTAAGAGAATGCTGGATTGGATAATTTCATCCGCGAATTTTCCTTTCATTCCTTACATCATTACATTTCATTTCCTTCTTCACTGCCCTATCAGGCATTGGATTGATCACCCATCCCAGATGGTATGTTCCAGTGTTTGCTTGTCCTCGACAGGATACTGACCCAAGGCATTGGCTCTTAAGTCCTTGGGAGTGTAAGTGCTACAAAGAGGAGGATACTTGATAAAGAAACAGAGAAAGTATGTCAGGAATGTAATAGTCATTTTTTCTTTAATTAATAGTGGTCTACAGTGGCCATATACGGTTGAAATTTAAAATTCTGATTGCATTCTCCTGAAGTAGAAACGCTTTATTACTGTGTGTACTGTTGCTCTATAGCAGGTAGAGGGAAGGAAGTATTGTATTCCACTATAAAATTCGATATCTAGATTTCAAAGGAAATACATGTTTTGAGGCCCCATAAAAAATAAAAGCATTTTAGAAAGAGGTCCGTACGCGCGTCTATGTAGCATAACTCAAGAACGCAAAGCCGGACAAATATCTAACTTGATATTTAAGTTGACATTCCAGAGATGGGACACAAATATTTTCAACAAGTTCTCCAGTATAACAAACTACTCTTTACATGGACATTTTTCGAATTTTTATATTTTCCCAAAAATGACACACGCGATTTATATTAACATACCATATATTTAAGATGACATACAAATAAAGTGTGTATATGAATTTGCTAGGAAAAGCCTGCGAAGTGCTCTTCATTCGGAAGGAATTTTGTATAATTTTTTACTGGTAAACCTTAAGAAAGACATGAACTGCAGAACTTCTTAAAACACATACATTATATCAAATAATGTTTGTACTATTAGCCTTTCTGAGATATCAGTTATTATTGGTTTGAATTGTTCAATTCTTTGTCATTTCTTTATAGAACTGACGCAGTCCAGTTGTTTCTCGCAAAGTTATGCAAAGAGTATGGAATTTAAAGGCCACCATATAACGGCCCACTTTTAAACATCTAATTATCGATTCGGTTTCTTCTAGCACCCTTGAATCTATAACGAAATGTGTAATGAAATTATTTCTGCAAGGGTTTATCTGGATTAACATGAAGTAGTAGAATAACAAGCTTTCGAAAGAACAGTTTGCAGAAGCTATATAAAAATACGAATATGAAGTAATGTAGCATCAGATTTTTTTTACTTTCTCTATTACATATAGTAAGTAGGGAAAGTATTGTATTCCGCCCAAAAATTCGATACCGAGATTTCACCGGAAATACATGTTTTGAGACCCCTAAATCCAAAGAAAGCATTTTTTAAACATGTCCATGTGTGTGTGTGTGTATGTGTATGTGTCTGTCTGTCTGTGAACAGCATAACTCAGAAACGAACAGTCGGATAAACAGCAAACTTGGTATTTAGGTTCAGTATCTTTCAGAGATGTGGCACGAAGGTTTTCAAGAAAATCCCTCCACCCCAGATTACCCTTTATATGTAACATTTTTCGAAAATTTTAATTTTCTCAAAAATGGCTCTAACTATTTTGATTAAAATATCATATGTTTAAGATATTTTCATGACAAATAAAATGCATATCTTGAATTTTCTGGGAATGTCTCCAAAAGTATTCTTCATTGTGAACGACTTTTGCATAACTGGTAAACCATAAGAGATAGACAAAATTTTACTACACAAAAATGTAGATCGGGTTAAAATACACAATTTATGTTATATACATTTTTTGTTGAGTGAATCATTTTCGAGATATTGCTTGTTATTCCCTTAAATGTTTCAGTACTTATTTTCTCAAATGGGAATTCGTTATTCATTTTTTTGTCTTGGATATGCAAAGAGTATTAATCTGTGGCAAAGGGAATGGTGCTGCACCTAGCAACCAGCTATTAAGAGATATGTATATGCTTAAAGGCTACTGTATTTCTATATTGCCCTTGTAAATATATATTCCCCTTACATCTACAAGAAACTTAGCAATAAGATAGAGTCTGCAAATGTTTATCTCGATTAACATGAAGTAGATGGAGAATAAGCGTCTGTAAAAATAGTTTGTACAAGAGTAGAGAAAGTCATGTGAGTGATTTTTTTATGTATATACAATTCTTTGTTCCTTCTTTAATGTGAGAGGGTACGTATTTTGATTAAAAGTTTGCTATATATGAGCAGTTGTATTAACTTTATTTACAAAAAGATCTATTTAATGAAAATGAAAGTCACTCGAGCACAGTAGGTTTTCCCAACGCAGTCTCTTTTGTCGCGCACGTGTCTTAACCTCGAGCATTGACGTTTACCTCATAGGCCGCTTAGTCATTCCGATTCTGCACTTTGATTAGTGCTGCTGCCGGAACTCCATCCTGGAAGTTTTGTATATGCAGTTTTGCCTGTGGAGGCATTTCATCTAGAAATATTGAAAATACAGTATAAGTCAAAAAACGATTGTAACTTATGCCTCTTCACCTCCCAAAAGCTGTATCCGGAATTTGTGGATCTTGAAGAGGCAGTTGACAAGCTATATTCAAAGAAACTTAGGGAGATTCTGCAGAAAACTGAGGACTGGAACAAGAGAATATTTTCTAGTAATAATCTCTACATAAAACAACTAATTAAAATTATGACAGAAGAATGTGCACCGGAGGGAAGTAGAATAACAAGAGACATACACTCCCTCAAGACAGTATTCGTTTGCAATTTAAAGAATTCTATCAGCCAAATTAATGGAGGGAATAATCTAAACTTTTGTTGGACATAAAGATTAAATTTTTATACAGTTTAATGTTTTGGCGGTTTTTCAGATCCTTCATTTTAGCAGTTACATATTTCTTTTAAAAAATATGCCAAAATTGCACTCTTTTGTACGTGGTGCTTTCAATATTACCTAGCATGCACTGAGTAGAGCATATTTTGTGTATTATTTTATTTTGCGGTGGAAATAGTATTTTAGTTGACGGAGGAATAAAATGTCAAAGTTGGAAATGTTCAGCGTTTTTGCCTTAATTCCTCTTTTTCGGCTCACTTTTTACGATTTCATGAATTTATTTCTCTGCCAGTTTAAGTCACATGTCGAAGGTGTGTGGAAGTATGCACAAAAAACTGCTCTACCGAATGCATGAAAGATCATTTTGAAAAAACCCGTACAGTAAAAAGTTGCGATTTTGGCATGTTTTTAAAAAAATTGTAAAATTAATAAAATGAAGGAACCAAAAAACTGCGAAACACGTAAACTGTATCACCGCTTGATTTTTATGTGCAAAAAGAAACAGATTTTTCCCTCGATTAATTTGCAGCTAGAATTTTTTAAAGTGAACACTTTCTTGAGTATTTGTTGAGTAAGGTGAAGAATTTCTTCAAGGAAAAGGAATAAATACTATTAATGGAAGAAGATAAAAATACACCATTCCCTAATGATATGGCATGAATAGCAAAGGAGAAAAACATCCTAAGAAATGTTCTGTGAAAGATAAATGATAATGTGAAAAGTATGAGACGACGATAAAAGCCAAAAAGATAAACGCTAAGAGTACTGAAAGAAAACAAGAGTGGGATGTACCATGTTCGTTGTAACATATCTCTGCTAAGATCCGTTGGCAAATGGAAGGAGCAATTAAATTCAAATTCAAACCTGTGCACTTTAAATATTATACCTTCTAAGCCTCGAATTACATCCCTCCGTACGTATTCGTTATCAAGTTATTTGAATGATGTAGAGAATTTTTGTGGTGTATTCTCCCCTTTGTCCCTTAGAACTGCAATGTAATAAAGTCCCCTTGATGTTCTTAATAACGGACGAAAACTCCCCTGATGTTCACTGAAATGGACATCAAGTATCCATGGATGTTTTATTCCTGATGTCCTTGATTTCCTCCCAACAGTCTTCAAATTCTGGAAATATTGTATATCCTGTATATAAGCATATTTTGCAGCGAAAGTATTATCGGAATGGTCGAGTAAATTTTGGGTAATCATAGTGGATAACATGTTAAACCTTTGTACATTCTCTTATGTCTCGTAGTTATTAAACAGAAAAGGCACTCCAGTTTTCACTTAATACAGCAACCCTGACATTAATACTTGAGGAAATATGGTGTGAAACTGGCGAGTATAAAGATCCTCCATCTCCAGGTAATCAACTTTCAACATTTTGGAAATGACGCAGTTAATAACCATCCAGAAAAATAATATTATTAATTGTAAATAATTGTTCTTTCACACAAGTCATGTGTGGCACAAGGTTAGAAAAGTAGAATCAGATTGAAAAATTAAATGCCAAACCGGGGATTTGAACCACGAATCTTTCGGTTTCCATCCTGTTGCTCTAACCAACTGAGTTACCATGGCAACATGCCGATACGACATTACATTCCTACTAACTCGAATTTTTTTCCGGTAAATCAAACGGAGATGATATACTTGCAATGTCGTAAGTACTTTAATTACGGATATCGGTTGAATAGTTTCCAGTGTTACACTGAACACGAATTTCTTTTTATATAATTAATAGTGCCTACCCGACGTTGAACGGTATCGCATGTGTATCGTATATAAGCAGACCCGATTTCTTTTGTTTTACTGTGTCTTGGTTGAGAAGTACACCTCTCTCACTCACTGCTTGAAATTAAATATCGGTGGCATTTGTCTTACTTTACTTGCATTGTAAAGTAACAACTATTTTTAGTCCATGGAATTCTCAATGAAAAGTCAGTCTTCTCAGCATGTATGTACTTTTATAATTCCAATATGTTCGTATTCTTGTAGAAAGGTTTTGTAATTTTTTTAGTAATTTATGGCCCATTTCTGTCAGAAAAATAGCGATTTTCAATGGTTAAACAATTATAAAAATCTGTTGAGGGGTTTTTGAGACTACCCACACACAACCATACATATGCAGGATAGACCATTCAAGTTGAGACTGTACGATATCTCCAAAACTAAGCGCTATAGAAAGAAACATCTTTAATAAAAGTTGCTTTATATTATGAGGGAAAGTAAATACCATTAGTCGTGTTTTGTTTGGAGGTTGTTATGATAGTCACTTTAGGGCCAATTTAATTCATTAAATGGGAACCTATATTTTGAATGTTGTTTTATCATTAGAAAATGGTTAATAAAAAGCTCTTTATTTTGTGATGAGGAATAAGGGATCAAAATAAAAAGTGTTGGTTCCCAATTATAAAACGTAACTTGACCCTCAAATGACCATCCATGGATGGTTCAACTATTTATTGCGCTCTTCGAACACAGCCATTCAAAATTTTCGTTGTTATTTACGTCGGTGTAAGAATAATTGAAAGGTGCTTTATACAAACGTTGTTAAGCTTTTTGTGAGGAGTGATAAAACAACATAAAGGTAGGTTCCCAATTAAAAAATTAAATTGACCCTAAAATGACCACCACAACGTCCTCCAAATAAAATACAACTAATGGCATTGGCTTTCCCCCCCATAATTTCAAACTTTTTAAAGACATTTCTTTCTACAACGCTTAGTTGGAAATATTTTACAGTGTCAACTTAAAAGGTCCACCCAATGTAGACTTAAAATAGAGGGTTTAGAATGCTAAATCCCATCTGCAGTGCGTGACTAACATTTCAGTTAAAGAACTAAATAATGCATAAGCATAATCAGTATCTCATTGCTTTATTTTTGTGTTTCTTTCCTTTTTTTTTAACTTGTTCTACCACGTACAAAGTAGGCAAAAAGGTGTGTTTGTGACTGTATACTTGTGAACAGTATAACTCTAAAATGAAAATTTGGATAAACACGAAACTTGGTATTTAGGTTCAGTATCTTACAAAGATGCGACACGATGATTTTCAATAATACCCTACCACCCCAAACTACCCCTTACATGGAACATTGTTCCGAAGTTTTTTATTTTCTAAAAAACGCCTAACGATTTTGATTAAAATACCTTATGTTAAATATATTTACATGACAGATAAAACATATATCTTGAATTTTCTGGAAATACCCTATAAAGTCCTATTCATTTGGAAGGAATTTTTTATAATCTTGTGTAACTGCTAAACGTCAAGCGATAGCCGAAAACATACTACACAAAATTGTAGATCTTTAAAACGCACAATTTATGTCAAATAAATTTTTTGTGGCATAAGACATTTCCGAGATATCTGTTATTGATGGTTCGAATTGTTCATTACTTGGTCACTCTTTTGAACGCAACATTCAGTTGTTTTTCGCGATTGCATGGAAAGAATATGGAATTTTTAGGCCAGAATATAGCGTCCAGTTCTTAAACCGTTTGACTATAGCTGTTCCCTTTGTATCTATAGCGAAGTGTGTAATGTAGCTATTTCTGCAAAAGTATATTTCGATTAAAATGAAGTAGATAGAAAAATAAGATTGAGTAACATTAATTTGTACACTGACTAATAAACGATAGAGGGTAGCGAAAGTCATGCGAGTGTGTCATATCGCATTTTTTAAATTAGCTGTTAAATCATTACTACCAAAATATATAACCTGGAATGCAACATACGCAATTTTTATTTTATTTTTACACATATTTTTTCAGTAGGGTAACAAATGTTTTCTACTTCGATGTCATTCGCAACGTAAAGTTAAAAGTATCCTAAATGACTGTTGTCATTAGGAACTGGAAGTAAAAGGTACCTTATAGTCTATGTCCGTCGGAAAGAAAGAGCATGGTGAAAGCATTATCAAAGCCGGTTTAATGGTTTTGAGATTACCCTCACTTACTCTTAAGCGTTTTTCTCCGTTTATAATATATTTATATTAGATAAATAGAATATTTTTCTATCACAACAAATAGCATTTTAAAAGTTGATAACCTCAAAGGTGCTAATAAAGGACAATCCTCATTTCCCTTCAAACTGCCATGTTTTCCTCTGGTCCCAAATAACACGACCTTCAGATGTGGTAATTGGACTAGAGATAGAAAAAAGTTAACTTCTAGAATGAAATGTTTCTTAGGCAATCATTGAGTCAGTCTTATACTGCAGTTAAGGTTAATTATTTCCATAATTGCCTAAATAGGTTATGTGCATTGTTAGAGCTCATAAAATACTTTAAAAGACCAATTAAACGGCGATCATCATCATTGGATTTCAGATCTCTCGCATAAACAAGGTAGACCCGATACCGCGTCTATAAGCACCCCGAAAAATAACCTAATTTTGACTCGTTCGTATAAAATATCTGTATTAATTGCACAAAAATGGAGATAAAGCAATGCTGGATAATTATCTGGGACTGGTGTTTCCAAAAACAGCCCTTGTCAAGTCACGTTTAGGTTTTATGGGCCGTTATACCACCCAAATGTGGCGCCAACGCATAGTTAAATAATTGTTCTGATATGTTCTCCAGGTCCATTTGTGTTACCGCTTAGATCCTTTCAACCTCGTGCTTCTTTTTTTTCAACGTTTAAAGACTTCCCTGCCTGAATACATTAGCAGGTCAAGGCAGCATTATTTTAACCCAGTTTTTTACTTTAAAATTGTGTGAGGGAATCCTAAGAGTGCCTGCTTCTTTAGAGTGCGTTTTAAGCAAAAGATTAATGATTTCTTTGGAAATACCACATAATATAAACGCTTAATAATGTTTCAGAAATGCAGAAGAAACTAACGTTTCCAAATCAAGGGATATAGTATTTGAATCGCAAAACTGCTCCTGCGCATTTTAATTACAGGTTCTGAAGACCATTATTTATGCTGTTCTACTCAAACAAATGAGAGGAATTCGATATTTCGAATGGATTTGACTGAAAAATGGAAACATTTGAAGCATAACCATTAATGTTTAGTGAAATTTTGTCTACCACTTAACTATGGTAGGCAGAGGAAGTATTATATGTTAAAAAATAATTCAACGTTTAAATTACAACGGAAAAACGCGTTTTAGAGTCTTTTGAACGAAAAATGGAGTATTTTTAAAAAATAGTCCGCGCATGCTCGCTTGAGCACGTGAGAACAATGTGACTCAAAACGAAAACCAATAAATACCAAATGTGTTTAAATTATCCTACACCGTTCAAGGATGCAACAAGGAGATTTTTACAAAATTCCTCATTCCAAAATAGCTTTCACACTAACATCTTTCGTTGCTTTTTATGTCAACAAAAGGCTGTAACAAAAGTGATTGAAAGTATAACGGTTTGAGAAATTTGGATGCACAATAAAATGAATATCTTGAATTGTTGTAAATTGCCTATGGAGTCTTCATTTAAATTTGTATAACTGGGAAACCGTAGGTAACTATAAACAAACTTTATATAGAAAAATGCAGAACTTATTAACATATGCACTTATGAAATAATTTTTTGTAATATTTACATTTTACAAGGTAAACAGTTTGAATTATCAAATACTTGAGCCAATATGCTTTGAAACACTATAGTGGTTCTTTTGTTTACAATCAGGCCATGCAAATAAGATCAACATTAAGGTTTACATATTTGATTTGGGATTTTGACAGCAGAAAGTCAATCCAAACGACTACATTACCTATCTGCATTCCTATATGTATTTAAAACCTTGTTGTCTAATATTTATCATGATTAAAACAAAATAAGTTTTATGGCTAATTTAGAGAATATCTATGAAAAAACATTATAACAGTTAAGCAAAATCAAGGTTTTTTATCTATACCTATATTATAAAGAGAAAACATGTGCATGTGTGTGGTGAATTTGACAATTCTTTTCATCATCGAAAAGCCCTATTCTTTCTGACGGACATGGGTTACAAGGCGCCTTCTAATTTCGGTTCATAAATTACTCAAAGACTAAAAAGTATTTACCAAGGCTATATACTATAATGCGATCGCTTTGGAGTTATAAAAGAAATTACTTGCGAGAAAGGCTTTGATGTTACTTTGAGATTGACATTTGATATTATTCCATAGCAAATGAATGTAAAATAAGACAAATCGATATTTCATTCCAAACAATATAGAGACGGTCGCAGTTTACCGATGACGCAGCAAAACAAAAGAGAACGGAATCTGTTTATAACGCTACGACACACATGCGATACCAACGCCAAAATATTTTAATAACCCTTATGTAAGAAACTTTTGTTCTATTTCCTTTTCACTTATATTATAATGAAGTTCGTTAGTAGGGCATATTAAACAAGTGTATAAATAGAGAAAATTGCTAACGTTAGAAATCAGTGAACCGATATTGTGTATTTAACAACTGAGAAGATTGCTTTTCTTGCAGACTGTGTGTCTCTTTCAAAGAAGTTTACTTGGTGGCCTGGGAGTGCGGAAACTTCATAGTCACCAGCTTCTCTTCTATTTGGTTGTGTATGTTAAGGGTTTCTGCATTATGCGAAAACTGTCTAGCTTTAATATTATTAAATTTCTACGGGACCAAAGTGAAGGTACGAATGTTTAAAATTTCACCTACTGTAACTGTGCAAAAACATCATTCCACATTTCGACTTATAATTGTTCCACCGCCAAAGGATACGTATAAGCTATTTAGCATATCCAGTACTTGATGCACTGTTTGGAGTATTAGAGAATTCTAACGTTCCACCGATGTTTCAGATGGTTTTGTGTAAGTATCTTTCATCCGTAGTACATAGACTTCTATTAAGTACAGCGCGATTTGTTCGAAATTACCATTATAAGGGATCAACAGAAGGATTAATAAAAGAAAATCCCCTAGATCATTGTATAATAATTCGCAAAGTATGGAGGGAGGTTAATTTAATTAATTAATTCGACATTCAAATTCAGAAAGCTAACCGCACAACATCGGTAAAGCCAGCTTCCAATGAATAAATTCTCGTAGATAAAGTGCTAAGATGTATTTCTTAAGTAGCTCATATTACTTTATGAACGCAAATATAACGACTCAAAACGAAAAAATGAAGAAAACAAAAAATAAAAACAAATATGCTTATTAATATCAATTTGATACCAAAGATCTCAAAACTGAAATAAATACACATGGTGTTAAATGTTCTGTTGAAAAGGCTTTTAATAACATTATAGGTATTATGATCGTGTAGTTACAATAAATTTAAAGAACAGTGATTAATCTTATTCGTCAATGAATAAATGCATGTAGGGGATCTAAAACATACTTATAATATGAAATCAGTCATAGTAATAGAAACTGTTTTAAAAATATAATATTAACATCTACACGACCTTCCCTAATCATTAGAAATGCACATCTATCTCTTATTTATCGTGCTATTGATATAAAATTGATTTTTCTATCCACTTTATATTAAACAGGATAAACGTGTGCCTAAAATGGTTTAAAGCTAGGATTGCTGCCTTTCTTTAGGAGATCATTACTCAAAATGGGATCGTAAATGTATAGTCGAGTGCACGGAAATGTGCCAATACTTCTGGTTTCTTATAGTGTTTTTATTTATTTAGTTAGTTTATGTTGGCAAAAACTCCTGATCATCTGTGTTCTACAGCAACCCTGGGTGAGCACTCTCTTATTCGTTTGCATTCAAGTACGACACACGCATTAATCAATGAACAAAGGTCAGGCCTGGGTGAGCGGCGAAAGCAAAGAAGTACAGAAACGTTTCACATGAGTGACTGGAAGGCATGCTTCTCAATGACGGTTCATACCAGCCCCTAGGTGAGTTCGTCTTGTATTGGTTCGATCTCAAACTCTAGCTAACATGAACACAGGTCGGTTGCAGGTTCAAGAGCCAGGGATATGGAATGAGTAAAACAAACATTAAGTGTTAGCTAGAACCAGGTAAGGAGTCGGGGCTGGGAATGGGAGAGGCGGTTTTGTATTTCCTTACCAACATAAACCACTGTTCATTATATCGGCACGATTCCATGCACTCGAGTGTACAAATAGTCTTACATTTCAGATGTTTTTGCAATATTTTTCGTTTGTGATATTTAGTATAGATTTTATGTAACAACACCAAAAATCTTCCAGATTTAGCAGACTCGCCATTTACATAATTTGTATAATTATTTTAATAATTAAGTGTAATATATCAATTTTAAACGAAATACCTCCATGAATATTCCTCTTAGCATTTGCTAAACACTCTTTATTTAATTCTTTTACTTGCTTGTTGTCATTTAAATAATACCAACATAACCGATATTCGTTTCGTTATCTACGAGGGCGGATTGAAAAGTAACGCACAATAACTTTTTTCTGCCTTGGTATTGCAGCTGCAACGATGAAATTTCACACAGATATAGTATGAAATTTACAGAGGGTATTTATTGTTTCATGTGCACCTCTAGCGAGAGAAGCGTGAAATACGCAACAAAGATGGCGTGCATGTTACTGTCGTCCACGTGTGAAGAGCAGAGAGGTGTGGTTCGATATTTGTTGGCCAAAGGGCATAAACCGAGTGATATTCACAGGGACATGCGTGGCGTGTATGGGGATGATAGTATGGACCGTAGCAATGTCTCCAGGTGATGTGCATTCTTCCTAGAGGTCCGTGTGAACATTAGTGATTCGTCACGCTCCGTGAGGCCGGTAACAGCTGCAACCCCGCAGAATGTCAGAGGCATTGAGGCGACAATTTTGAACAACCGACGTGAGCAACTGCGAACCTTATCGCAACAGTTCAACATTTCTTATGATGTAGTGTACGATATTGTTCATGACACGTTGTAATTTCGTAAAGTTAGTGCTCACTGAGTGCCTAAGAACCTGACTGAGTCATGGGCATACCACTACACGCCCGAAACCAAGCAGGCAAGTATGGAGTGGAAACATGCTGGTCCCCCAGTGAAGAAAAAATTCAAAGTGTCTCATTCTGCTAGGAAAGTGCTTGTGATGGTGTTCTGGGATATGCATGGTGTTGTATTGCTGGATTTTGCTGAACATGGGACCACTGTGAATGCTGCAGCCTACATGAAAACTTGAAAACTTTGGTGAAGTTGCGTTGTGCCCTTCGTGACAAACGTCACAAGATGAATGCTGATGATGCCAAAATTCTTGATGACAATGCTCGCCCCCATGTTGCTGCTGCTGTTCGTCAGAAAATCACCAAATTTGGTTGGGAGATGCTTCAGCATCCACCATACAGTCCGGACCTTGCACCGTTGACTTTCATCTGTTTGGTCCATGAAGAAGTTCCTGGCCGGCCAATGATTTGCGACACATGCGGAAGTGAAATCAGCAGTCCGCAGATGGCTATACTTCAAGGAAACGGACTTATACGAACAGGGCATATTGAAACTGGTATAACGATGGGAGAAATGTGTTGAGAAACTTGGTGACTATGTCGAAAAGTAGGTAAAAGGTGTAAGCTCATTTGTGATTTTTGTTGTTGTTTTAACTATTAAACCTTTTTGTAGCGTTACTTTTCGATCTACCCTCGTACATAAGTGTGCAGTTTACATTTTTTTAAGTTTACCTACATGAGTGGGATTTACTGTTACGTTGTGTGATAGGGTATATTGTAAATCTATGAAATTTCACCAAGGTTAGGTTTTTTTTTTATTGTTTTTATGTGTGAAAATGTCTTAGAGGTTGTCAAGCAAACCTGCCATTTTCGGGTGCATACCAATAGACCCCGGATGTTTTAAAAGGTCTCAATTCAGGCAATAAATTTAATACATTTTAAATAAAGTGTGTAGTTATACCCTTCAGTCAAGTTGTAATTTTATGTTTCATTCGCTTAAGGTTTATTAAATAGATTAAAAATGTGAATATCTAGTGTGTAATGGAATATTGGTTTCCGGCATGACAAGCAACACAAACCATTACAATACACAGCGACTCTTTAAAATATGAATCTATAAACACCTTTTGGTCATTCCACGAATTCCAATCCCATGGTAATACAAGTACTCATTTCTTCCCGCTGATGTGTAGTCAATTACGTGCATATTTCATTGCAGCATTTCTTTTAATTAGCAAATTCTCAAAGATTTTTGTCTCAGCTCAGAAATAGCCAACTCTATTCTCGAATCGAATAATCTTTATTTATCTATCCTTAATTTTGTGCCGATTTTTGCAAAATTTGAAACCTGTCGACAAATTTCGATCTAACTCTTGTAAAAGATTGTCTCCATACAGTGGTACGCCTAAAAATTGAAAGTGTGTTGGATGCTCTCTCCATAAACTAACCTTAATTTTATACGGGTTTAAAATATCTCGAAAAAATCTGCAAACTCCTATTTATAATATCTGAACCCAATACTTGCAGTAGCTGACGAGTTCTTTCATGCTTACGACGGACGGATAGAAAACGCGCCACTAATAATAGTTCCATACTAGCGTACCCATCTAAAATTACGAGCATATTGAAGTAAAACTACGTAGTAAATACAAAGTTATTCAAAAAGAAGGAACAGATTTTAAATATTCATTTTTAATGAACGACAATAGCTAGCGACACATACAACACATCATTGAATAGAGGAAAGTTCAACGTTTTAACCCCACCTATTAGTTACATTCAGTGCCTACACCGGCACTGTGTTTGTTTACGAGAAAATGGCGACGCCACAGGAAAAGTTGTTTTGTGTGCTGCATTATGCAAAGAGTGAATCCATTGTTTCATTGCAGCATGCATTTGTGTAAGTTCAAAAACGAGCCGCCTCGTCATAAAAAATTTACATTTGATACAATAAATTCGTAGAACATGGTTACGTTTGCAAATGGAAAAGCGGTGGTCGTCCTCGCATAACAAATGGTGCTCATTTTGAACATGTAAAATAAAACTTTGAACTTTTCTCTATTCTGATCTATTGCATGTGTCGCCATTTATTGTCGTTCATTAGAAATAAATATTTAAAGTCTGTTCCTTCTTTTTCAATAAACGTGTATAAGACAATATTGCAGAAGAAATAGAAGAATTCCAAAAGTTGTGAACACAACTGTTTCTTAACAATAAACAGTATTTTACAAGCACAGAAAAAGTAGAACTTAAATAATTTAGTTAGTTGGAGGAAGAAGTTTTGCTAAGTAAACTATCAATTATCCAATGCAGTAGGTATAAGATCTTCCTTTATGGCATGGAGAGCTACCTAAATCAATTACAGCTATCAAACACTTTCACTGTGGTAAAAATTCATCAGAATCAAGGGAAGAAAATTAAAAAGAAGAGGCAATGTCTCACAATTCATTTAAGCTATTTGTGTAACATACTATTAAAATTCTGATGTGATACATTTACATGACTTTCTCTATTCTTATCTTTATTAGCGGGTAACAAATGATTCTTACAAAAACTTGTTTTTCTATCTATTACATTTTAATCGGATAAACCTTCTCAGAAATAGCTGTATTACACATTTCGTTATGATACAAAGAGAACAAGGATAGTCAAATGTCCAAAAATTGGACGCTATATGCTGGTCTTAAAATTCCATACTGTTTCCATGCAATCGCGAGAAACAACTGAAAATCAATGGGAGTTTAAAAGAATGACATGTATTGAACAATTCAAATCTTTATTATCGGATATTTCATAAATGGCTTATGCCAAAAATTATTTGGAATAAATTGTGTCTTTTAAAGAGATCTCATTTCTTCTGTAGTAACTTTTTGTCTATCACTTAACGTTTACCAGTTATACAAGATTGTGCAAAATTCCTTCCGAATGAAGAGGACTTTAGAGGTTATTCCCAGAAAATTCAATATATACATTTTATTTTTCATGTAAATATCTTTAATATATGGTATTTTAATCAAAATTCTTAGAGCCATTTTTATAGAAAATCAAAATTTTCGAAAAAGTTCCATATAAAGGGTAGTTGGGGATGAGGATTTTCTTAAAAATCTTCGTGTCGGATCCTTGGAAGATACTGAACTTAAATAGCAAGTTTGGTATTTATTCGACTTTGCGTGTTTGTGTTATGCAGTTCATAGACACACACAGTACCTTTTTCTAAAGATGCATTTTGGAATTCAGGGATTCTCAAAACATGCATTTCCGGTGAAATCTTGGTATCGCATTTTTGAGCGGAATGCAATACCTTCTCTGCCTACTATGTACGTGGTAGAGAAAGTAAAAAATGTACGATTATGAAAAGTAAAAATGTTACATATGAAAATGCGATGTAAGTATACGTTCTTTTTTTTAAGATATATAAGCACCGGCTGCAACCCCGCAGAATGTCAGAGGCATTGAGGCGGCAACTTTGAATAACCGACGTGTGCAACTGCGAACCTTATCGCAACAGTTCAACATTTCTTATGATGCAGTGTACGATATTGTTCATGACACGTTGTATTTTCGTAAAGTTAGTGCTCGCTGGGTGCCTAAGAACCTGACTGAGTCATGGGCATACCACTACAGGCCGGAAACCAAGTATTGCATTTTAATGTCTTTCCAGGTTAAATTTCCTTGCGTTTTAATGTATCACAAATGACTAATACATAATGTAATTTTCAATTATCTGCTTGTATTTTAAGTGCGCCATCCAGGTACTTTTAAATTACCTTGTATGTAGGTTTGTCATAGTAATAATAGTAATCTATTCTCATAATATTCCTTTCCTTTTCCTTATTTTCCCTGAAAATATACGCTCCAAACCCTCACTACTATTTCTCTACGTCCACACTTTTCTATTAGAGATTCTTCACTTAAGGTTAAACGTTGGAACGCTGCTTTTCTAGCTAATTTTCAAAGGAAATGTTTCAGATATGAGACCCTACAACTGCGCTGGGATGTAAGGAAACATTGAGGTTGCTTCTCTAGAGAAAATGAATGTTAGACTTCAAGTGCAACTTACTTTCGGTGATTAAATTACGTTTATAGGTAGTTTTATATCAGATCTGTGTGTTTTCATTACTTTCTCTAGCACTTACCTACGGTATATAGAGGAAGCTTTTTTCGTTCCATTTATACCCCGTCCTTAACCACAACGATCATATCGGCGGCCTTTCACCTTTGGAACATATTGGTGTTAAACTTATATACAGTTCTCATTGGGTTTGTTTTTTCTTTTCTTTTCTTTTCTTTTCTTTCTTTGTACATTAAATCACACACACATACATACATTCACACTCGCATTCATACTTCCAGTTCTGGGGAGGTTAGGAAATAAATTTGGTTGGAGAAAAATTCCCACCCCCAGTCGTGAATCGAAAACGGGACCCCTCACACAGCAGGTAGGTTCTCTTACTGTCTGAGCTATGGGGCCAGTCCTATAGATGAAGTATTGTTTCTCTTCCAAATATTCAATATTTAATGGAAATACATGTTAAGAATTCCCTCCAGTCAAAAACGTATTTTTAGAGAAAGGTATGTGTTTATACGTGAACGTCATGCTCTAAAACGAAAAGTCAGATAAATAAAAAATGTCATATTTGACACAAGGTGCCATTTATGAACGCCAGGTGATCCCTTTATGTGGAAAAGATTTCTTTATTTTTTATTTCTCAAAAATCAACCAACAGTTTCAGTTTAAATGACAAATAAAATGTGTTTATTGAAGCCTGCGAAGTCCTCTTATTTCACAGAAGCCACAACAGAAAACAGTGTAATACAGGATAAGAATGCAGATATGTTTATCAAATACAATTTATGTCAAGTGAGATGTTTTCTGATATTAGCCATTTCTGACATGCTCAATATTTTTTTATATTTTAAGCACTACATTCTGAAGTACTAAGTCACGGTCCGTGTTTCACGTGGAATCATACAAGGCGTACGGACTAACATGACCAGTATATGCCTAACTGCTATTTAAACATATGACTGTCACCTCGGCCTCTTGCATTCCCGTATGCCTACAGCATTTGTAGTGAAACGTTTCTGTCAAAATTTCAAATGATTAACAGGAAGTATCTATCGAGAACAACGTTTTATACCAATAATTTATAGAATCTAGTAAAAAGTAAAATATAGTGTGTAGAGCTTAAAGATTGGATTTGCTTCATTTTCACATTCTTTACTACATATAGTAAGTAGGGGAAGTATTACATTCCGCCCGAAAGTTCGATAATGAGATTTCACCGGAAATACATGTTTTGAGCCCCCTGAATGCAAAAAAAGCATTTTTAGAAAAAGGTACGTCGTGTCTGTGAACAGCATAACTCAAAAACGAAAAGTCAAATAAATACCAAACTTGGTATTTAGGTTTTTAGTATATTTCAAAGATGCGACACGAAGATTTTCAAGAAAATCCTCCCACCCCAGATTAGCCTTTATATGGAACATTTTTCGAAATTTTTTTTTATTTTCTCAAAAGTGACTAGCGATTTTGATTAAAACATCATATATTTAAGATATTTTCATGACAAATTAAACGTATATCTTGAATTTTCTGGGAATGTCCCCAAACGTCCTCTTCATTCTGAATAATAATAATTTGCATAACTGGTAAATTGTAAGGATAGACAAAATTTTACTACACAAAAAATGTATATCTAGTTGAAACAGACAATTTATGTCATATACATTTGTTTTGTCCAATGAACCACTACCGAGATATTCCTTGTTATTTGTTTGAATTTTCCAATATTCATACTTTCTCCCAAATGGAATTCGTTATTCGTCCCCCCCTTTGAACATGAGAAGAGAATGGAATGCTCCACATAGCAACCAGCTTTTAAAAGATTTGACTAACGCTTAAAGCCTACCATATTGCACCTATACGAAAAGTAACAATAAGCAAATTTTTATCTTTATTAATATGAAGTAGACGGAGAATAAGCGTTTGTAAAAATAGTTTGTACAAGAGTATAGAAAGTCATGTGAGTATAATACTGTCACGTCATTGGCAATAATTGGGACTATATTCTTGGGATTGGATATATATATTATACTTCTATAGGCATTGATTAGTACCAATATTGTTTTAAAAAACAACAGAACATTATTTTCCAATACTTTATTATCATTCGTAGTCACCGCCGTTATCCAGGCACTTGTAATGGGAAACCAATTTTTGTATACTTCGTCAAAGAATGATGCCACCTGTGAAGAAAGCCATGTCTGCTATTCTTGTTTCACATCATCGTCGTTGAAATGTTTTCCACCAAGGAATTTCTTCAGGTGAAGAAACAGATGAAAATCGATTGGTGCCAAATACGGACTGTTGTGAAAGATTTAGCTTTCATCGTGCTCTGACGAAGGCATACAAAAACCGGTTTCCCGTTACGATAAGTGCCTGGATAACGCGGTGACTATGCAGAGGAATAGTTTAAGGTAATGAATGATAATAAACTATTTTGAAAATAATGTTGTGTTATTTTAAAAAAAAGTATAGGTATAGGTACTTACTTTAAAAACACGCCCCGTATGTATAATAACTAATAATTCCCAAATAGCTAATCCATATGAGAATATATAACTGAGGGAGGTGGCACCCCGCCAACGTTTACCACTCGCATTCGGGAGGTCCCGTGTTCGATCCCCGATGACCGACCACTCTGACCCATGGATTTTTCGTGGTTTCCCCGGGATCAGCAGGTGAATGATGGGATGGTTTCTTTTCTACCACGGTTTCCTTTTCATAAGTTACCTTTCATGCCTTTCAGGGTGCTTCTAGGTTTCGTGGCGTATGGTGATACCGGACAGATGGCGCAGATGCATGCTCAATGGAAAGAGCATCCCAGTGGACACCAGAGGGCGCTTGATTGGTGGGTGGTTCATCGCCCTCTCTGGGCGGCTCCAGCAGTGGGACGTGTCTGCAAGCTTAGAAATGTTAGGGACATCCACATCCTGTATGCTCTACCACAACCTGTAGCGTCCTGTGGTTCGTTCACCTCATTCCTTCCTCCTGCGAGATGCTAGTCGCAATAGATCTGTACAGATCTAAGCGAACGAGGTGTCCATCTCCGTTGAATCACCTATACCTATGGGAATAGGTGACAGGGAATGTGTATGATAATTTTATTTATTTCGTTGCATTCTTCTTACATGTAGATATTAACCATGAGAATTACTATCAGCTCCTTGCCTCAGTGATGGCATAAAAGAATCTGCATGCCCTTGCTAAACCACTTTTACGAAAACAAATAGTAGAAGCTGCTAGTTTGTTCCAGTTTACCCATATATTTTTAAGTCACTATCCCTCAAATAGTTTCTTGCAATAATGATGAACTGAATCCAGATTCTTCAGAATCATGGACTGACTTGAAAATTGCTTCCAGCTGATTAGAATGATTAAACATAAGATCCTTCGTTTTAGTATAGTCGTTTTAGTATAAAAATATGTTTGAACGCGCGACCTTGGGATCAGTAGGACTAGAAGAAACAAAGAAAGAAAAAGAAAAAGTATTAAAGTGGAACCGTATTTCTATATTAACTCTATAATAAAATAACATCTTAAAAATGGTACACCCATTTCAAGATGTGATTCTATATTTTTATTAGAAGTGCTAAATTGGATATATGTCCCGTTCTCCGAAAGATTTCTTCCCAGAAATTCCTTAAAATCTCTGCAAAGATCCGAGAACTGTGCAGTATGATTATTTTGTTAGCCCCACGTTTGGGATCCAATTTGAAGTAGTATATTTTTTTGTAGTTGGAAGATGCTTCATGTTTATCTGCACAACGTATGGAAGCCAATTTGTCGCGGTCACTTCGTGTTATCTTATTGCTGGGCGCCTGTTATTGTATTACTACTTTGAATGTCCTCCGGCTAGCTATTATTTCTCGGTCGAACACATCTCTTGAACAGGGTGTGTAAACGGAAAGGATTTGTTACTCAAAGATAACACTGATAAAAGTTTGTTTTTACACTTTTATTACCGTCACAATTAATTAAATTCACACATTGACTCTTGATACACGCCAGACTGAAACTGTTATATTTTCTAATATCACTATAATCACTTATTTACTGCACATTATTAATTCGCGTATTTCACATTTATAACAAACTTTAAGACGCGAGAGATTCTGTAGAATTGCGTAACGTGTACTTTATGTATGCTTCCGTTGAACTACGCGACGTATAACTCACGAATACTTATGTTGAACTGATCGACGTATTACACGCGAATGCTTCTGTTGGACTGACGAAATCTGCCTCTGACTTTAGCTTTTTATATTCCCAC
Organism: Deroplatys truncata; assembly: GCA_030765065.1. Classification (NCBI taxonomy): domain Eukaryota; kingdom Metazoa; phylum Arthropoda; class Insecta; order Mantodea; family Mantidae; genus Deroplatys; species Deroplatys truncata. Next base: position 103,129,272 of record CM060980.1, read on the forward strand.
ACCCCGATATGCCTAAAGATTATAACCGAGCTGCTATTGGTTAATAAAACGCGCCAACATTAGCGTCTATTTTTATATCCAATCAAAAATTACGAAAACATATGCTCTAAGGAAGATATTCCCTCCATTTCTACAGAAAAGCGCGCCAATGTGACGTCATTTGTTTGTCTCTTCTAATTAATATTCAACTCACCCCCTTGCTCATTGTTATCCGCTCCTATTGTCAGTTTCAGTGAGGCCGTGTAAACTTATTTTCTAACAATGCTTATAATTAACAAACATCCCAAATCATTGCCATACAATAATGCTTATTTACACTCCAATCACTCTGGCATTTACATTATTGTGATACAAATTACTGCCACAACTGTTATATCATATATAATTCAGAGCGAGACCTAACATGCCTTATTAAATAAGTGTAAACTATTTTAAATCGTTAAATGAAAAATTTTGGCTCAAGTAAGTAAATGCTTATTTATACTAAACACATTCGGTTCAAAGGAATTACACAATGTTAGAAAAATCTGAACAATAAGCACAAAGTATACCTAGATAATAAGTATACGTAATACACGAATGACTGAATGTTTATACTAGAGATATAAAAAGCTACACATAATTAAGTTTCCCAGATTGTAATCAAGATGTCAAAGCAAATGCTTAAAAATTAGGAATAGTGAAGTTTCCTTTCATAAATTCGCATAATGCATAATTCAAGTAGCAATAAGTTAAAATCCACAAGTTCGGTGACGCATTAGTCCAATTAAAGGCGGATTTTAAAAATATTGCAATATTAAATATAACCACATCAAAGTAAGAAGTAGGTGTGTTTATATGAACTTAAAATATACGTACATTATATTTGTTAGATTTTATTTTAAGTAAACCTTTTCATTATTGTTTTTAAGCAACAGCTAATTTTTTTAACAAATTCTACTTTACAAAGCCCATTATCATTTTCTTACCAAACTTTTTTTTTTTAGAAAATTAATTTTTAAATTTTAAAGACCAGCCGCTGACAAAACACACATTAAAAGTGTCGCCCTGCAAAAAAAAAAATTCTGAGACACATTTATCCATAAGCTAGAAGGCACAATATATTTGAAAAATTATTTCTGATTAATATAGGTAGAAAAGGTATTACACCAAAGACATTAACTTAAAATAATTCCCATAAATGCAACGATGTCGTAAAGAAAATAGTGCAAGGACTCTGTGTCGAAAAAAAATAATATCAGAGCACGAAGTTCAGTACTTATTATTATTAATTATTATTATTATTATTATTTATTATTATTATTATTATTAATTAATTATTATTAAAGTACATATATATATGGCGATATAAAAGGTTGTTTTCATTAAAGCTGAATCAATCAATCACAAGAGCTTTTAGGTCCACTGCGCAAAAATAATTTACAAACATGTTTCTGTTACATATATATCACAACAGAAATAACTGTACAGCGTTAGCTAAATAAATATCGTTGATTTGGTGTTATTTTACAATCTTTTTCTTCCTTTCCTTTTTTACCTTTTTTTGAGTCTTTTGAACAGCAGAGGTTTCCACCCGGCTCCGAAGACGTCGTATCAAGTCCTATTGTTTCACAACCCCATCCTCTGTTAATGAAAATTACTAAGCAGAGAGCTATTTTAATTGATCACAAATTATAAATTCATTATAAGTATCACAATTCAGTAATATCAATTTCAAAATATTACGTAGTTTTTTAAAAGTAGGCGGGAACCAGGAACATCTAGCTCGATTACACCTCTTAATGAATGTAGCTCTTAACCACATTATTTATCTTAAGTTTTAAAGTTTTTAAAGGTGCTCGATACTGGAATTGTTAATTTCTACAAATTTCAACCAATTTAGCTGAAAAGTTTGTCACAGACTTCAACATAATTATAGCACAAAATTAATTTTCATTGTTCTATGTAGCTAATCTTCCAAGAATGTAAATTTTCAAGAAATGTGAAAGTCTGATGTGAAATTCCGCATGTGATGAATATTTGAAAAGCTAACCTTTTAAATTTTTATATAGTTCTTCACAATTAAAAATTACAATAATGAAACATGTCACATTTTTAATTTTCTGACAATCAATAAGAATTATTAAAATCATAAATTCAAAAATGTATTTGCTATCAAGAAAACGCTATTAGATCTCATCAACCCAAAGGTATACTGGAAATCGTAAATAAAGTGAACAAAAATTGCGTCATGGGGAACAAAATCGTAAAGAAACCAAAAAAATCAACGAAAGCATCAACTTTAGAGGTTTACGTATGTACTATTTTATTACGATACATTCGAACATTTAAAGACCAGAAAGCCAAAACCACAACTGGATCCTGATTCAACAATGTCTTAGGATTTTTTCCAGGATTCTTTTTTTCAAAATTTTATCGATAATTCTGTATAGAGTATCCTAAAAGATTTTCTTGTAGTTTCAATGTTACTACGTCGTTCGTGTTCACAATTCAGAATACGTTATTATATAACAGGTATTATCTGTTTTATATTTATTATTCTTGCAACGGTATTTTCTACATTTCTATGTTGTATAATCCATATTGACTGTATTGTTCATGCTGCCCATTGTAGGGATCCCAAAACTAGGAAAGTACAAAAAATAGTTATATGTGTATTACATTCGAACCCATGTACAGGTAGCACAATGCCCTTTGTCCCGCTTGAAAAGCATGCCATGGAAACAAAGTAGGCTCTGAAATCGCACATTCACTTGTTACAAGTAAAGTAAACAAAAAGTTGTACATTTCGTGGAGGAAGGTTTCTTCCTTCTTTAATATGTAAGCCAGCAGGCAGCTCGGGTAAGAATGCCTGACAAAGGCGAGAGGTACACACACCAAAGAAGGGAATACGTTGCTGAGGAAAAAGAAAAGGAGATGAAATAAAGCGTTTTAAAAAGTCAGAACTGAGCGGTAGCCAATACGGAGTGGAGTCGGCGCACCACCTTTAAATCATTTCCTTCTTTCCGATTGGCCGAAAGCCACACTTGCGTGTTGTGTACGCGAGTTCCCATTGGTTCTCAAACACAGTTTTAGTTGCTATTGTAAAAGATAACATGCTGCATACTGAAACCATACAGCAAAAACTCAACTTGATGGATGGACAGAATGGTAATGCTGGACGCGTGTTGGTAGTTACAGGCAACTTCTACATGGGTGCGCCACGTGACACACTGTCGCTCTCAGCGACATCTCCACACACAATCCTGCACTATCAGAAGCTGCTTTGACGATAATGTATGTTGTCAGGTTTGATCGCATTTTTCATAAGCCCGCATTGGCTAAGACAGTCTAATGAAGCTATAACAAGTCTGTTAGCCTAGTGCTGGAACTGCATTACATAATGACTAAGATATTTGGGGGCGTATACGAACAGAATAATAATATTCCATCTATCAGAAGGCTCGCCGTTGTGTGCCACTTTTTATATTATTAAAATTTACAGTGACTATTCGTCTCCTTTAAAAAATTCTAGCAGCCAAATTAAAGTAGAGAAAATTTCAACTTTATTATGTCGAAAGGAAATAATTACATTACAGTTTATACGTTCTGAAGTTTTTCCACATTGTTTATGCTATTTTCAGAACATTGCATCAATGCTTCAATTTTTTTCATTTTGGTGTCTTAAAAGTTACTTTATGTAGTAGAAGAACTTTTTCATATAAGACGTAGCAGTGTCACCAATGTATGATTTAAAAAAGAAATAAAGTTGAGGTAAACACGGAAGCATCCATGTGAATTCAGTGAAAACTTAATAATTCCTTACTTGGGACATTCTTTTCCCTTTATCAGATCAAAAGCTTTGCAATTTAAGATATTGTATAAAACATTTGCTCTACTAAATACTTGTGGTATAATTTTGTAAATACGCGAACGAAAAGATTGAAAAATCAACGCAATTTTCAAAATATTGTAAAACTAATGAAACGAAAAATCCATAAAAACGCCAGAAAAAGTAAACCGCAATATTGTTTGTTCTTTCTGCGTTTATGAAACTTCTTTCTCCCTTAATGTCTCTAGATTTTGTCTTATTTTTAGAGACATTGTTTTAATAATTTCCAGTAATAAATCGTACCGAAGCAGAGGTTAAATGTTTTCCATGTATACCATTTTCCAAATGAACAACTTGAAATCTGAAAATACTCGTTCTAACTTAGATTTTTTCCCCTTTTTTCACGGGCAGGTCCATTTTTTTACCTCTCCTCTGTGGAGGTAGATGAAGCATTGTTATCGAGATTAGACCAGAAATATATATTCTAATGTTCCCTAACTCAAAAAGAAACATTTTACAGCAAAACATGTTTGTGAATCCGTTGCCTTTCTTTCAAATGTTTACTCTTTTTGGCCAAAAGATAGAAAATACTATAAAATATAATTTTAAAAATAGATATTTATGTAACAAATATGGAAAACCAGTTATCATAATTACTGAGAATTACCCGAACTGTGTCATATAAGGATAAGGTAAACACCCCCCCCAAAAAAACCCTTATTCAGACAATTCACTTCAGTTTAAATGCGAACTCGGGCCTTCGGGGTTTGGGGACAGACGCTCTGCTCCACCACGGAGGCGAGTATCTGATATATCTATAGATCTCTCCTCCAGCTCTCGTTCCATCTTTCGTTCCCTCATTCTTTCTTCCTCTCTCTCACATTTGTTGACTTTGTTTAGTATTCAAGGACAGAAAAAGTAACCCCGTTTTGTTTCTTCAGCCTTTTCAATAGAAAAATATGGAAGCTATATGGCAAAATGTTCTCGATTTGACTGGAATTAGCTGTGGCTCAATTGCTTTATAAGTACTTTCTTTTCCTTCTTTTGTATTTTTCTAGGTATCAGATAGGGGAATTACTTCATTGAATAAAATAGTCACAGAACCATTAGTTCAAACAGTAATATAAGTTTCTTTAAATCTACTAATGTATTTTAAAGTATTACAAACCTTTAGCTTCGAAAGGGTTTTTAGAGGAAACGTAAGAAGGAGAAATGTCCCAAAACCTGGATCATTATAAATATTAATTCCTTCACTTTAATCATCCATATTTCTAAGTAGCTCCACAGTATTTTGAGCCCAGCGATTACACGGGGTGCATTTTAACCACAGCTCATACTCACATAAGCTATTAGATATTGTCATATAGTAAACACTCTGCGTTGACGTTTTAATCTTCACAAGTGAGTATTTTGTATAACGCTCACCTTCCTCGCCTTTCTAGCCAACAACCGTCTTGATCCAAGTGATATCCTTTCATTTACACCTCAAACTGCTGATTTATTCTTTCGTCTAATTTTTGACTGAATTTCTCTCAGAGTCTTTATTTGAAAGGAGATAATCATGTTTACAAAATATCCCCTACATGATACCTGATAGATGCTTTAATATGTCAAGAAGGAGAATAATCTGTTTATCTGTTTCAAATGCTGTGCCACTATTATCTTGATATGGCTCATCTTCGTGGGAAGAAAATCATATGAAACAAACAAAAAGTGCTTAACATCAACACATGAAAATCTAATACTTGTGGACCAATGGTGTTTCACAATAAGAGAGCCTAGTAGCCAATACTACGTAAATAGCCTTTTGGGTTTAGTGTACGTGGCAGAATAGATTTATGCTCGGCCTAGTTAGTACATAGTTCTACGCAGATAAATATATATTACATGAATTAAGAAATAGACATGCTTTTATTTAAAACAATACCTTCTAATTGACTATCTGAAAATGTTTACAATGATATCACTGTACACCAATAGTCAACAGCGAAATGGTACTCTCAAGAGAGAATTCTTTTTCAGCAACTTTTTCAAAAGTTGAGGGCATCCTGGATAAAAAGCAAAAGTGCTCACATTAAGAAATGACTCGTAATACGCACAACTACATAAAATTAAACAAAAACCTCAAATAGATAGACAGCGACCCTATCGTTTAGATAAGATAACTTATGTTCAACCACCATCGTAGAGAACATTATTGATTCTAGTACTCCACTAGAAGTACTCTAGTACTCCTAGTTAAGAACTTCATATGTATACCTATACAGACTGAGAGTGCCCTATTAAGTAATCAGACGGTCTCAATCAGTAATTCCCACTTATTCATTTATTTATAATCATTTATGCACGGATGTCTCATATTTAACTACACCACTTGATCACTGATTTGCTAATCACTCGTTTGATTCAAAGTAATCGAGATAGTACTTTGTGCACGATAGTAAACTCATTTTTCAAAAGGGGTCACACGTACAGATAAAAACCAGACATGTTATAGGTTCTGTGGGCATCGAAGTTTTACAACGCGTGGGTTAAGGTAACGGGTGTGAGTTTTCACATGTTGTCCGGAAATCTCCATTAACTGAATAAGAACGTCGCAACATAACTGAATTACAAAAGGGGTTCGAATTATTGAACTCTTATTTACCGAGCAAGGTGACGCAGGGGTAAAGTATGCGACTCGCATTCGGGAGGTCCAAGGTTCGATTACTGGCGACCGCCTACTCTCTGGGGTTTTCCCGGGTTAGAAATCGAATGCCGGGGTGGTTCATATTCTACCACGACTCTCTTGCCCCGTATTTCACCTTCCCTGTCATCTGTTTCAGATTTGTAGGACCAGGCGACGGTGTTCAGCGGGTTTCGGCTGGGCGGTGGCTCTGCGCTTTGTAAAGGTTTCTTCCTTGGCTTCGCTGCGGATCTGCTCGGTTAGGCCCCGCCTCCAGTAACCTCGCCTGGGTTTCGGTGGCTTGTGCGTGGGCCCCAGCGACGTCGGATGCGTAGATCTGGAAACGTTACGGACCGTCCATGCTTGCACCCGAAGTCATCCGGATCTGGTATCCCGTTATCCCTCCCTCGCACGGTAGAAGCAAAAAGGGCCGTTGCAACTTATTTGCGGTGCTCCGCCCCAGTTGCGGGTCTCTCCATACGTCCTTACCTTTACTGCTTACTTGATTACAGAAACTTACTGCTGTTAACTACGTTACTACAGGGCACGCGGATAAACTACTCCATTAGGATGTGAACCATGCACTGGTACTACGTTGCTCATATTCAGAAACGTTAATTAATCATCCGCACTGTGCCGATGATTAATGCTACCATTTCTATAAGGACACTAACAATTCTCTGAATAAACTTAGGAGGCCCTATGGCATCAAACCAACGCATTTTGGGATATCGCTCCACTTCTGCAAGATGACCGATTTGCCGTCTCGTAACACACTAAGCAGTGTCGTGTTTTGGCTCGATACACAATACAAAAAATCTGATGTGTTACACTCCCATGACTTTCTCTACTCTTGTACAAACTATTTTTACAAACGCTTATTCTCCATATGCTTCATGTTAATCGAGATATCGAGATGTTAATCTTATTGCTAATTTTCTTGTAGATGCAAGGGGAATTGCTAGCCTTTAAGCGATAGTCAAATATTTTAAGAGCTGGTTACTATGTGGAGTATTCCATTCTCTTTGCATTACCAGGAAAAGAAAATGAAAAAGTATAAGTATTGGAAAATTTAAGGGAATAACAAGCAATATCTCGAAAATGGTTCACTCAACAACAAAAATGTATATAACATAAATTGTGCATTTTAACGCGATTTTTGTGTAGTAAACGTTTGTCTATCTCTTATGGTTTACCAGTTATGCAAAAATCGTTCACAATGAAGAATACTTCTGGAGACGTTCCCAGATAATTCAAGATATACATTTTGTTTGTCATGAAAGTATCTTAAATATATGATATTTTAATCAAAATCGTTAGAGCCATTTTTGAGAAAATTAAAATTTTCGGAAAATGTTCCATGTAAAGGGTAATCTGGGGTGGGGGAATTTTCTTGAAAACCTTTGTGTCGCGTTTCTGGAAGATACTGAACCTAAATATCAAGTTTGGTGTTTATCCGACTGTTCGTTTCTGAGTTATGTTCACAAACATACACACGTACATGTTTCCAAAAAAGCTTTATATGCTTTCAGTGCACCTCAAAACATGTATTTCCTGTGAAATCTCGGTATCGAATTTTTTGCGTGGAATGCAATACTTCCCCTACTTGCTATACGTAGTGGAGAAAGTAAAAAGAAATTAAGAGAGAGGAGCTATCCTGGCTTCCAGGCCATCCTAAACTGATGTTTAAGTTAACAATATGTCACTCGGGGTTTTTATACTGAGAACTGCCGCGTTTCATAGACCTTTAACGTACAAAACTTCTAACATCAGCTCCAACTCCTTCGCCACTAAACTTGAAAATTTTAAATTGAGTTTTATTTATGGACGCTCTTTAACTACTATGGTCCTTAGCGTCCCATTCTATATTGGGCGTGAAAGACCGGTAATTTTGCTCAGAGGCCTCTTTATCAGGCTTGAGGTTCTTTTACGTGTCGTAAATCTACGACACGGGACCACCGGCTTTACTTCCCTTCCGAAGGAAGCCGTGCTAGGGATTTTTACGCCCGAAAAAATCCATCGCCCTCCGCTGGGTTTAAACCCGCGACCTTGGGAACTAGAGGCTAGCACGGTACTACTAGTCCACGGAGGACGACTAGTAAACTTGAAGGGGAAGGTGTAATAATTCGTCTGCATGGATCTTAGCTTTCGAATTGTAGTGTTTAGTTTCTATTGGATCTATCGACTGTTGTTAGGCTCTGAACTTTCATGCTTGCGCTATGTGCGGTATGTTGGCATTTGGAGCGGAAATTTCGTCTCCTCATAGGAAAGTTGTATCCAAAATTAGAATGACTTTACTAAATATATAATTGATGTAATAAATTGTATATAATCTATACTTCATGACCAGTATTCTTGAGAAGACATGTTGACTAAGGAACAGCACCCGTTCTTCACATTTAATTTCGTTTTGGATTTACCTGTCGCTTTTTCTAAAACTGCAGAGCCTTCGTTTGGACGAGTGGCCGGCCTGGTGGGAATTTTCTTGGCAGCGGTAGGCACGGTGTTGGCCGGCGGAGTCGGATAATCATAGCCCCTTAAATTCAAACGCATATATTTCTCATGAAAATTATAACTGCAATAACTACTTAACTTCGTCATAGAAGATAGAAATGTTGTCCTTGTTTCACCTCATATCTCTCACATCGTTTAAGAAAATTTTGCTTGGTTTTACTTACATGCCCAACACATCAGTGTTAAATTTGAATTAACACTGATGTGTTGGCCATGTAAGTAAAACCGTGAAAAATTCATTATAAAATATTAAATAAATGCATGTGAACAGAGCAATAATCAACATTATCCAACACCCAATTGTAGGAATCAACTCCACTCACATTATCCTGTGGTTGCAACTACAGTCGCTTTATAGGGTTTTAATTTTTAGAAGTTTGGCGGCATTCTAAGCCGATGTTTGCGAAATTCCTGGTCCCTGTGCAAGCATTCTTTGGACTTCGATCTAACGTTTCTCTGATGTCATTTTTTCCTTTGTAAGAATATTTCTTTGTTTCCTTATCAACAATAGTTTCCATTTCCCTAAATATGCGCAATATTATGAACCATTTCTTTGTAAGGCTCGGTGTCACTTCTCTAAGAGTTTGTTACCACAGCATACATGCATGAAGATTCTGTGTGCTAAAGTATTCGAACATTTCTATATTATAACTGTGCTAATACACTATAAGAGTGAAACAGGTGGTCTCACAAGATATCACCTCTGGACAACACAGATTTCATGTCATCTGACTATCTGGTCCACGGAGACAGATCAGAACTAGTTAGATCCAGTGCATTGCAGGGCAAGCAGTTCAGTGGGATTGCGTAAATAACTACAAACATGTAACCTTGAGATTGCGTGAGAATGCTTCGTTTCTCAACTATAAAAGTCGTCCTCCGTGGTGTAGTGGTTACCATGCTAACCTCTAGTTCCCGAGGTCGCGGGTTCAAACCCGGCGGTGGGCGATGGATTTTTCGGGCGTAAAAATCATTAGCATGGTTTCCTTCGGAAGGGAAGTAAAGCCGCTGGTCCCGTGTTATAGATTTACGGCACGTAAAAGAACCTCAAGCCTGATAAAGAGGCTTCTGAGCAAAATTACCGATCTTTCACGCCCAAAGTAGAATGGAACGCTAAGAACCACAGTAAATGAAACTCAATTTCAACTATAAAACCATGCCAAAGAAGAACCAATACACTAGCCGGTATGTTAGATAAAGAACTAAGAGGAAGCTGATCTCTCGACTGTCAATTTTCGACTTGTGCGAAAAATTTTCAAAGAGGTGTTCTAAGAATAGGAAGATTTACAGTAAAAGTGGAAATAACTGGAAATATTTCTCCCAAAGATTCCTAGATTCCAGTCACTATGTGGTTGTGGGGTGAGATAAGGATAACGCTAAGTTTACTACTGGCAACTAACCAAGGTGCTAGATACACTAATAAATAATACGCAAAATTGTATAAGGGAAAGACTTCAAAATTGTAAAGGAGTGACACCACAATTTTAAGAAGCGTAGAATTTATTCTAATGGATGGAACGTGTGAGCGTCACATATCTGCGAAACAACTATGACTCAGAAATACAGCTTTGAAGTCCAAGTGGATTATATACTTTTTGAATAAAATTGTGGGCTTAAGAATTCCTAATACGTATGTGTTCTTAAATAGGAGTATTAAATTGTTTTTACAATGGTTAGATTTGCTTCATGGTTGGAACCTCAGGATTCCAAAACCATCTTCATTCAAAACCAAAGCTCTAAATCCCAAAACTTAAACTTCTTACGAAACGTTGCACTCAGTATATTATAAACATTCCCTTTCAAAATTTGACTTGATGTAACAGTTGATATACCAAGTTTTCAAAGTTTTACTTTCACTTCTCGTATATGTAGATACGCAAAGGAACTTTGAGAATGGTCTGAATACTTTAGACAGCAGAATTTGTATATTTTTTGAGCATGTCTTGTTCGGTTAGAAAGAAACGTTACTGTCAGCAGCTACCTAGAAGGGTGATAACAAAATTACAGCCAAGGCGGCATTTTGACTCGTGTTCACCTTAAGATTTTTTCCCTTGCCCCACAGCGGAAATTGAAAGAAAGGGATGGAGGCCCCAGGTCCCGTGCTGATGGCGAGCCAAGCTAGGAGTGGGGGTTGCAGCAAAGCTGAGCGATACATGTCGGTGGTAGAAGGGAGAAATTTCTTAAATAAAAAGTCTAGGTATTATAAATGTCTCTAGGGGGTATATAACGAAGAGAAAAGCAGATGTGTGTGTAAAAGAGAGCGAGAACGGGGATTAAGTGAAAATTCTTAAAAAAAAAAGAAAGAGAAAGAGCATGATGAGAGAGGGAGAGATAGTTTTCCCCTTGAAGGTGTGTGAGGGATGAAGATTTTCAGAGCTGTCTACTGAGCAATTCTAAAGAGGTGCAAACTTATCCTTGGAGGAAAAACCTAGGCCGCATCGCAGTGCTTACTTCTTACTTTCGCGCACCCACCCACACCTCCCTCGGGCTCCTTTTATTTTGGTCTCAAGCCTTAAAACCGGTAGGGAAGGTGCTGAAAAGGGGGAGTGTCAGGGAAAAATGAATAAACAAAAACACTTTAATAAAAAAAGAAAAGGCGAGGGAGATGAAAATACCACGGGAGGAAGCATGTATCTTCTTACCGGTGCAGCACGCAACACTTAACATTTTCCACCCTCTTCTGGTGTGATGCATGAATTATGAAGCAAGGCATTTAGCCGGAGACTCTAAGAAACAAACACCTTATACCACAACATGCTGTTGAATGCCGTGTTTCTTACACATACGGAAAGTGTCATGGGTTTAACATCCCTTTTCCCCTTAGCAAAACACCATGTAAACAAGTACGCCATCAAAAGATCTTGCTCTTAGCCGGGCGCACCTTTCATGTATTCTCTTTCTTGATAAGCGAGGATGAACCTCACAGAGAGAATTTTGCATCAAAAGTTAAGGGTTTGTTGCTCTTGAAGCCCTCTGGTTTTCTTTGTCTTTCGCGTCTAACGATGATTTTCTTAACATCTCAGATGAATGAGTTTTGTATAGAAAGGAGTTCAGAATGTTCAAAGGCTAACTGGATGTAGTAGCAGTGTCTAACGCTGAAGACATGCTCAGAGGGCATCCAAAGCTATGACGTGAACATTGGTATCCATGTTGTCTTTGCTTCTAGGAGCTAAATTTACATTGAGGTTTGCTAATTCTGAAACTGTACACATCTGCAACAGGGAAATAATGTGAAAATCAAGGATAATTGATTGTTCTTCTACACAAACCGTGTATAGGACAAGGTTGGAAAGATACACTCAACCAATGATCAACCTTACAGTTGCTCAAACTAGAAGCCTAAAACTTTGTAAGTCGTCATTGGGTTATGTTATCTCAAAATAATTTGAGATCTCTTTGTGGTTTACTGGGAAAATTGCGACTCAGTTTGGGAATTCAATGCTGTACCGACATTAAATTTGGTTGCTCAATTGATTAGAGCAAAGGACGGAAACCGAAAAATCCGTGGCTCAAATCCCGCTATGGCATTGTGTTTTTCAATCGTTTAATTCTACCTTTCCAATGTGAAAATCACTTTGCAACATGACCGCCTTTAATTATTAGTTCTGAAAAATTACAGCAGACAGCCAGAGTGTGTTATGTGGGGAAAGAGAAGGAAGGGAGAGAGAGAGAGAGAGAGAGGAGAGGGTGAGGTGCCACTTCATAGCTCATGATATGAACGCTCTAATACTACTTGGGGTGGTAGGTGTATGTTTTCATGCACGTGTGTGTTCTTCCGCTGTGCGACAATAGAAAACAAATCTGAAGGTGAACACGAATCAAAATGCCACCTTAAACGTAATTTCCTTATCGTTCTTGTAGGTAGCTACTGACAGCGCGTTTCTTTCCAACCAAACAAGGACATGTTCAAGAAATAGTTGATTTATTTAACGATGGTTAACTATGAAGGACTTAAACTACTTACGAGATTGTAAGTCACCAATGGGATACGTTATCCCAAAATGGATTTGAGACGGCCTTATGGTTTACCGCGATAAATGGCGTAGCTTAGTTGGTAGAGAAGCACGGTAAGCCGAAGATCCGTGGTTCAAATTCCGGTTGTGGCATTGAAGTTTTTCGTTTAATTCTACTTTTCCAATTTTAGCCTACAGAGGTACATATATATGGAAGACAGTTATAATAGGGTATTCTTGTTTGACTTCAAACCTCTATTAAAGGGTGATTATGAGGCAGTGTTTTTAACATTTAAATGATTTCAGTCTAATTATATAATATACAAATTCAATAACAGCCCGCCTTAAAGCAATATGTGTATAATAATATATAAAAAGTATATATAACAGTCATTGTATAGGTTTGTATTATTGTATCCATGTGTAATAATGTTATGTGAATATATTACGTGATTTAATAATGTAGGAGCTGTGAGAATAATAGGTTAAAAGTTGTTAACAATGAGGTAACCTTGAGGCAATAATGAGTTTGAGAGTTTAAATGCTACTAGTCATTATTGGAGCAACAATAATCTAAATTTTGAGACAGTTTAAAAATAGCCAATCAACAACCAGAAAAAGCTTTAGTTAAATGAAGGTATTCTATTGGAGTAGGATTAGCCAATCAGAGACTTGAAATATAGAAATTTACAAGTTTAGACGGTTAAAATCAGTTTAGTCGGTTGCAGACAGCGTTACTAACCAGACACAAAAAGTGTCCTCATGAAATTTAATACGTATTCGTGTGAGAGGAAAATAGTTTTACTTGTTTAAAAGTGCAAGTAATTAATTAAAGAATCTCACAGCTCTCTATATCAGTGAAGTTTTCTTTAAATCGTATCAAGTATTAATAAAAGGAGTGAAGTAAAATTATAGTTTGTGTAAGCCTACATTCTAGTCGTACCACAACCCTGTTAAGACATCCATGTCTCTAACAATAATACTGACGCAGCCGAGGCAAACAAAATATAATATTTAAAGAAACAGTTAAATTACAAAGTTAATATTTTTTTTAAACTTGGGGCAAACGCCACCTGTAAGTACATTTGGGGCGAAGGCTACCGGAAACTGTCTACTGTACGTGCGGTTGCAACTACTACAAGTTCGGCTCCCCAACAGCTGAAATACGATACAACTCCTTCTAAAATACTCCTTTCTCAATTACCACGTAAAGTGCGTGCTGTCTCATTTACACAGAGAGTGTAAAGTTATAATGCAAGGGATATAAAATAATAGCTTTAAGTTCAAAATAGCTCAAAATCGTTTTAAATTTCTAATAAAACTAACATGGGGTATACAGTTCACCTTAGTGGTGCGGGTATAATGTGTGTGCTTATATTCCAAAGGGAGCTAGTACAAATCTGTTGGGTGCGAGTTCGCTGTGATAAGTATTTTCATGAAGCTTTCACTCATCGGTAATGGACAAACAACATCGTGTAACTTTAGGCATTAATTTCGTTAAATTTATTAACATTATCCCGTATCTGAAGCAAGAAATAAAGAAAAGAGAAACAGTTCCCTTGCATAAATATCCCGACGGCTATTACTTTTTTAACAAATGACCTGGAAGCAAAATTGTTAATGGTGGATTCCTATAATTTTGCATACTTGATGAGGTAATAAATTAAAATTTATACTGTTTCCCTATTTCAAATATATCAAGTAAACTCGTTTACTCGTTTCACCACACAGAGCCATCTCCTGCTTTCCTCATTCCTTTCTGTTGGGTGATGCTTTCTTCTTCTTCTTCTTCTTCTTCTTCTTCTTCGTAGTTTAACGTCCTTAAATCGGTAGGTCATATCGGACGATAAATAAAATGGGCGAAATGATGCTCAAATGAGTCCGGGGTCCATAGAGCTTAAAATTACCCAGCATTCGTCTTCTCACGATCCGGGGAAAGCGGAGAAAATCTTATCCGGGGATGAATCATCAATAACTAACTCAGAACCTCTGGAATGCGAGGCAGACACGCTACCGCCACACCACAGGGGTGGGCTATATTGAATTTGTGGGTTGAATACAATGTTTTCTCAATCTGCCACAAAGAAGTGGGAGAGTAATACTAATTTTATTAGTATGCAATTTACCTTATTCTTTCGAAATATTACAAACTCAGAAATATGTTTTGCTATATTAAATTGAAGGTACCCTCGGAGGGAAAAATATTTTACCCATCCACCCTAGTTTGTTCGGTTTTCCTATCGTCCAGCTACCAGCAAAGCACGAAATTGTAGGAATAAAATAGGGAAATGTTACAGGATGGCACGAAATTTGTATTCATTTTCGCTCCGTCTCTTTGAAAAAGTGATATATTTTCATCTACCTCGGGACAAAGTTATTACAGCAGTTAGATTTAACACCACGCAATCATATTTGTGTGCTGAACCAGGTAGGTAAATGCACAGAAAACAATAACTTACTACTTCGTGGAATAGAAGAGGGAAACATGGAGCGCAGCTTTGTCCTAACGTGACAAAGTTTGTAAACTCGCACGTGTCTATAATGCATTATCTGATATAACCTGGTGATGAAGTTCAGAAGCTCATACCTGTCAATAATGCAGTGTTCTTTCTGCCCTCCTTACGCTTTTTTTTTCCTTCATTTCATATTTGTTGCATACGTTCATTAAACGGCAGTGCATATTGCTGCTATTAGTTGCTGTTCTACAGCATTAGCATAATTATTTTATTGGGAAAAGAATCAATTTTAAGGATAAAGGACAAATAATTATAAATCATATTTGCACACGATGTATTTTGGAGATGCAGACACTTTTTACTCCAGAACAATGGAATATCACATTTTTCAGCAATAAATATGATATAATAAATTGCACTTGTAACATTAAACCCGATAAAACTTTACTTTGATGGGTATATAATGAAACACAGTATAAAATACATTTAAATGTAGTTTTCAGTCACTTTTCAGATATATAAATATTGTTTTAAAGCAGCAGCAATGAAGGAAAGAAATCTAAGCAGTTTATTTCGATTATCAAATTGATTTATTTCACCATGTCTATCAATTAGCATCCTTAATAAAAAAATCTTTGTGTGTTACACTCACATGACTTTCTCTACTCTTGTAAAAACTATTTTTACAAACGCTTATTCTCCATCTACTTCATGCTAATCGAGATAAACGTTTGCATAAGCTTCCGTATTGCTAATTTTCTTGTAGGTGCAAGGGGAATATGGAAATACTGTAGGCATTAAGCGATAGTTAAATCTTTGCTGTTTGCTACGTGAAGGGTTCTATTCCCTTTGCATGTCCAGGACATAAAAAAACTAATAACAAATTCCCATTTGGGAAAAAGTATAAGTATTGGAAAGTTCAAACAATAACAAGGAATATCTTGGAAATGGTTCACTCGACAAAAAGACTGTATATGACATAAATTGTGTGTTTTAACGAATTTATACTTTTTGTGTAGTAAACTTTTGTCTCCCTCTTACGGTTTACCAGTTATGCAAAAGTCATTCAGAATGAAGAGGACTTTTGGGGACATTCACAGAAAACTCATGATGTACATTTCATTTGCCATGATATATGATATTTTAATCAAGATCGTTAAGAGACATTTTCGAAAATGTTCCATGTAAAGGGTAGTCTGGAGTAGGGGGATTTTATTGAAGATGTTCTGTCGCATCTTTGAAAGATTCTGATCCTAAATACCAAGTTTGGTATTTACCCGACTTTTCGTTTTTGAGCTATGTTGTTCACAAACACACAGACACACACGGACCTTTTTCTAAAAACTCCTTTTTTTTTATTTAGCGACCTCAATACGTGCACTTCCGGTGAAATCTCGGTATCCAATTTTTGGGCGGAATACAATACTTCCCCTACTCATATACGTAGTAGAGAAAGTAAAAGAATCTGACATGTAATAGTCGCACGACTTACTTTAAATTTATTTGCATAGCCTGCAACTTATCCATATGAAGTTTTATTTTTATTTATATCTACTACCTGTTCCGGATGATAAATATTCACAATAAATGGTTTCAAATAGTTAATACCACGGTTTGGCCGCTGAGACTGCCAAAAACAAAGTCGATGTTAGACTTGATGTTACAAAGCTAATGAGCGAAAGAAAGTAAACGGTAGCAGTTGGTCTGCAACCCTACTTTCTTCCACTATGACACTGGCACTCCAGATCGTCTTAATAATACATTACTACATGGCAAAAACCAGCGATGACTTTATGTCAGGCCTAGCTTATGAATAGGAAAATACGTGTGATCGCTTGTTATTATAGGACCATTGTTATTAAAAGTTCATCATGTATAGTTATTTTAGCTGAAAGCTATTCATTTAAATATAAAATACAATTCTATGTTTTTACTTAATAATGAAAATAAAATATTAATTTGAAAATATTGGGGAGACCCAAATGTCCCGTTATCTCCCCTATGTTACGCTCCTGATGGCTGCTACATCAACTAAACACATCCATTGTTGCGCACTCTCTCTCTCTCTCTCTTGTTTAGTATGCTAAACTAAAAGATAGGATAGGAACGTTAACGCAGGTGACATCTAACATTTCGATCCCATTGGATATTTTGTGCGCACATCCCAGGCAGAACGGATGAGGTGAGGGAACCGCAGGAGACGTACAGGCTGCAGAGCAGGCCAGCGCAAGTCGACAGAGACGCGTAGAGTTCCCGAGGGCTCGTTTCACACTAGGACACTGGAGACGGTCACTGAGAGAGATACATTCGTTTGAATTGGAGCATTCACTACACTGGACACTACACTGCCTCACCCAGTCACTGTGACGCAGCAGTGTCTCACCCACGTCACATGTGATGGACAATGTCACTGTGTTCAGAGAAGTCACCGCCCTACATGCATTAGTTTGAATTGGAGTGTTCGCACTAGGTCACTGATCACAGACACAGCGTTGCAGATTTGCCAACAAAAACAAAACCTTCGAGACAGGCAGTCGTGTTTGTAGTATACTCAGAACAGTGATACTTATGTAATGGCAGTGATGAGTTTAAATTTGAGTAATACGGAAGATTTTATAGGCTAAGTATAAAGTTGTCCTGCTATGTGGAATATCAATGTTTTCTTCTGCTGGAATAGTCTTCCTTAGTATAATGCCAATTGCTGTGATTTACACTTTCACATTTCTATTAGTTCACCAAATGAAGCTTTTGACATTCAGAAATATTGAAAAAAAATCCTGTCATCTTGTCTCAGATCCACATACAGAGTGTAAAACGATCATTTTTCCAGCCGATCACAAAGCATTGGATGTGCATGTAATGAACGTTTTCTTTTCATACTCCTCATTCCCCTACGTAAAAGTATTAGCAACATAAGTTTCTCCTCGCTCGAATCCATTTCCTAAACAAACATTTGGCAACACCTGCAGTGTCCGACACCAGTGCCCTAGGAGTGTGCACTACAATCATCGGTGATCGTCACCGCCACCGATATCCCAGTGTGAAACGAGCCTAACAGTTCTAGGTTTGACCACCCGGCCGCGAGAGGGTAACTCGGAGACGTCCCTCTAGCGGGCCCGGGGAAACACGACCCAGCAGTAGAGGCCAGGCAGGCTTCCCTCCGGCAGGACCGATAAGTTCTATATCGCAAGCCTCTGCGCCATCTGCCCGACACCGATCGAACCACAGCCCCGGAGTCAACCTGGAACATGAAAGGGAAATGAAATGAGAGGAAATGGGGGAGAGAGGAAATCCGTGGTAGAATAAACCACTCCAGCATTCACCTTTATCAACCAGGGAAAACCATGAAAAAAACCCAGGTCAGAGTGGGCGGCCACGGTAATCGAACCCGGCACCTCCTGAATGCGAACCTCATGCGTTACTCCGGGGCCATCTCGCTCGGTACGTTAAAACTAAACTAACATACACAATGTCGAGCACTACTGATTAATTATTACTAATATTATAAAGAGAAAAAAAATGTGTGTGTGTGTGTGTGCTCACGCGCGTGTGCGTGTGCAAGGTAACCTCGGAGCTATCCAATTAATGTTAACACTTTCACCATTGTAAACCTCTGTACCTGCAGACTGGGCTACAAGACAGCTACTAGTTTCAACTATTAGATGACTAAAAGACTAAGCATGATTTACAAAGCTCGTATATTAGAATATTGGAGTCATAAAAAAAAACAAGCTTCATATTCTCAATTTTTTTGTTGAGAATGTGTCATTCAGTAGAAAAGAGTGGTTATTGTTAAGTAGCACATACAAGAAAAATAAGACAAAATTTGCGGATATTTCATTCCAAATATATAAATGGTCACTATTTAGCAACTAATAAAACGGAAGACACAGCAAAGTAAAACAGAATCGGATCTACTTATAACAGCATATATACGTACATGAAATTATCCAAAACTCTCTAACTTATTTAAGAAAGGCTTGCTGTATTTGCTCTCGATGCAATCGAGTTCATTATGCGGATCCAAACTGTGGATTATATGTTGATGGGAGGCCAGAAGAGAGAAGAACTACAGGAGACGCTACATAACTGAGGAAATGGTTACAGAAAATAAATTATACATGAACGCAGAAACAACCCTTTAGATTACATTCCAAAGAGGAGAAAAATTGCTGATACACTTCTAAAGGTGGTAAACAAAGTTAAATACCTAGGTTTAACCACGTGGACCATCTCATTATTCGGACAGCTTATACAAGAAAGAACGGTGACCGCTACTAGAGCAATACATAGCATCAGGAATCTAGATTGTCAATGCATACAGCTCTATTATTATTATTTGACACCGCAGTATCACCTATCATCACTCATGGAATAGCAGACCTTATATGGAAGAAATTAACTATCACTGACCTAAAGAGGATAGAAAAGCTGAAAGTCCGCTTCTTATAATTGCAATGAAAATAGCATAGACCAGCTGGTCTATGAGCTGTTAAAGGAAGCCTATCTGGAAGAACAAAGAACCTTCTATACAATACAGCATTGGAGAAAATAAGGCAGAAGCAAAGACTCATAGAAGAAGAGTTCTGCACAAAAGGTGCAATGATTGACACAAACTGACTAGAAAAGGCATGTATTTGCAAGATTCGCTATATATGGATTTCATCACAAAATACGTAAAAGTAATAAATTCCATGTTCCAGGACAAACGTGCATATGTGTGAAGTGTGACAAGCTTTGTGATTGTTACCATGCATCAAAGTGATCCAAAGGTTCAAGCTCACTGACTGTTCACTCGGGCGTACCTTCTCCTTTATCATTATTACCACTGTATGCTAAATACTTATACAAAAAGGGAAAAAGAAGTCTCAGGTATGTAAAACACCACAAAGGTTTACATTGACTGGAGTCTAAATATCGCCACCATATTAATTTTTTAACGATGTTTATGAAAGCAAATTACAAAGGCTGCACAGCAAAAAGCTGCAATGTTCTTAGATTAGGAAAACAAAGTTTCAAGGAGCTCATGAAAGAGACAAAGTAAAAAAGATCACTGCTTTTGTTTCGTCCTCATTCATGTATAGAGAGAAAGTGTGTATTTCGTTGTGTGATGCAGGTAAAGTTGCAAATTCAAATGGATAGTTCTTTCAACATTAAATACCATCACAATATGTCAACACAATTCCACATCCGTGCTATTTCTAGCACTGTTTAGTCCGGTATCTAGTCATTGGTTTTTACGATTCCTAATATACCCGTATTAAATATCTAAAAGTATCCGTGCAACACTGGGTAAGACAGCTAATATAAATAATAAATAATCCTATGCCGCTCAGCCCGCCAAGGGCATGGAACCTGCCAACCCGAGTGCCAGCCTCATGCCCATTTAAGACCGCAGAGGTGGACAATCATCCAACCGATACAGGGAAGTGATGTGGCCAGCATCACGCATCTTCCAGCTGGAAATTTGGGTCACGAAGCTAGGACCGCTTCCTATCGCAGCTCCTTACTTTCCTCACGATGCTGATTGGGCACCGGTCCTATACCTGAGACTTTAAATACACACACTCATGGATGGTATAGAGCCCGGGCGCTTTCCGCAGCTGGGAACCAGAGCTACATGCTCTACAGTGTAGGACAAGACAGCTAGTGTATCTATACATAAATGCATACATGACTCGCCGAACTAAAATCTATAATGAAAAGCCTGTTTTTGTTAAAAAAAACACAAACAAAAGTGATTCTGTAGTTCTAAAGTTTTAAGGAACCGCGGCGAATTTCGCGAACATTTTATAAGATTTATTTGATTGAAACGTTTATTTTTTTACTTGCTTAAGAACTGATACATACTATAATATTTCTTTAACATCTTCACCTGGCACATTTAAGCAGTGACTGACTGCATTGATCCAACTTTTCGTTTTGAATTCTACTGTTTACACACTATGAAATATATTTAAAAAGCTATTTTAAGATCCACTGCTTTGTTACACTAAGACGAAAAATTATAAAAATCTGGTTACAAAAGGAAACAAAAGAAAATACTGCACATATATGTAAGTATTGCAGTCTACACAGGTCAATGTGATTGCCTTAACACTGCCACTATTGGTTTGTTAATTCTGTATGTGATTAAATGAATAGCATACGACACCAATCCTTTCTATTACAAGGATAGCTACCAATTGTATCACCCAGTATAAGTAATTAAGTTTTAAAGACAGACGAAAACTAATCTCACCAATGGATTCTGGGGAAAATAGCACTAATTGACTTGCAACGCGTATTTTGATTAGCATAGAGTATATGAAAAAATAAGCTTTTGTAAGAGTTTGTAGAAACTATATCAAATAAATTATAGTGGATAGGAAAAGTCATGTGAATGTAACATCAGATAACATTTTCTTCCAAAATATGCAGAAAACATGACAAAGTTCATTACTATGAGTAGAAATATAATTTTTCAAGATGGAGAGGGAAGCGAGAGTATGAGAACGGAGTTTTTTTTAGGAGTTGTATCGTATTTCAACTGTTGGGGAGCCGAACTTGTAGTTGCAACCGCACGTATAGTAAACAGTTTCCGGTAGCCTTCGCCCCAAATGTATTTTTACTGTTTCTTTAAATATTATACTTATGTTTGCCTCGGCTGCGTCAGTATTTATTTTAGAGACATCGATATTTTGGCAGGGTTGTGATACGACAAGAATGTAGGCTTACACAGATTATAATTTTACTTCACTCCTTTTATTAATACTTGATATGATTTAAATAACACTTCACTGATATAGAGAGCTGTGGGATTCTTTAATTAATTACTTGTACTTTTTAACACGTAAACTTATTTTTCGGCTCACACGAATACGTATTAAATCTCTCGAGGACGCACAAGAAACGCACCCAGTTATGAGCACTGTCTGCAGGCAATGACTTGATTTCAACCGTCTAAACTTGTAAATTTCTGTATTTCTAGTCTGTGATTGGCTATTCCTAATCCAATAGAATACCTGCATTTAACTAAAGCTTTTTCTGGTTGTTGATTGACTATTTTATAAACTGTCACTAAAATTACAGTATTGTTACTCCAAGAATCACAAGTAGTACTGTTAAACTTTCTTACTCATTATTGCCTCAAGGTTAGCTCATTGTACCTCATTGTTAGCATATGCAATGACTGTTACATACATTTTACAAATTCTTACATACACATATTGCTTCAAGGCGGGTTGTTATTGAATTTACATATTATATAATTAGACTGAAATTATTTAAGTGTTAAAAACACTGCCTCAAGAACGACACCAAATAAACTTTAGTTTCACTGTTGGCCTTTGTTTCAAGAAATTCCGCTGGTAAATGCAACGCTCTGTATAGTAGACGTCAGCGGGCGTGTGAAGGCCCTTCTCTTGGTCACATGTGCATGGGATGTGGCAAAGTGCTCCATCTACGCCACATACAACACAATATTCCGAAGCAAGACTCCGCTCTTGTCTGTATATTAGATGCAAGCAAGCCAGCTGCTCCGAGTATACCTGCGGAATTGCTTATGAGAACAGCAGCGTCCGCATTAATAAGGAGAGCAATATTGCTGGAACGACATCAGTTTTCCCGGGGATTCCAACACCCATTTAAAGGCGGTGTAAAAGATGGCCAACTCGCGAGTTACATGTCAAACAGCTCCTGTGCGCTCCAGGTTCACATCTTGGTGTGCCTCCTGATTCTAAGCTCACTTTTGTTCCTGTCCTGGATTTAGGCGCTAGTTTTTGCTCTTTCCCTATCCACCCACCCCTAAGAACTACAGTAGTTGCCTAAAAAGTCCAATACTTTCTAGGAAAGTAATTAAAATGTCAGAAACTGTCCAACCTAGTTTAAAACTATTATTTTTAACAAAGAGAAAATAACAATTTACTTTTGTATGCTTGTGATAAATTTTGAAAATAATAAATTATGTATTACATACTTACATATTACTTTCCTAAAGTATACTAGTTGAGTCAAACATTTTTAAACAACCATAAATTTAAAAATCGTGTAGCATTATTGCCGGAGTTTCTATATTTCAGGGCCAACTTTATTTTTAGAGATTGGGTTACTGTAAACTATGTTCCTCCAATAAGGTTCTTTCCTTAATTTCTGATTATATAGGGTGCTTTGACTTGAAAGAATTGATGTTATAACTATTAAATTTGGATTTAAATCAGTTTAGCATGAAACACCCTCGCATTCACTCCCACGCTTATCCGGAGAGTAGGGAATGACTGATTAAAGAAACGTTCCTCACCTCAGCCGGAAATAGGAGCAAGGACCTCCGGCCAGAACCCTGACCACTCGACCACTGAAGTAATCAGTTATTTCTTACCAAGTAGAAATAACCGTGTATTTTTTACACTATTATAAAATTCCTTAAGCCAAAGTAATGAGCAGAAATTTTTTATTTTGTTTATAATATCTATCTACAATGTTCAGGAACAAGGAATAACACAGTTAACGCATTCTCGCAATTTTCAATGTATTGAATTTCATTATGTTTATAAATTTTGGAAAAGTGCACAAACGTTAACATTCAATTCAGAGTCATCCATTTCAATTACTTGTGGTATATCACAGTCGTGTGACGTAACATCGTTTTGGGGATTCGTACGCAAGGAGTACGGAGGAAAGGTCAGGCTTAGCAGGTACAAACTACAACATACTCCTCTTATTCCTGTAGTCTTCCGCTAGCAACAGCTTCATCATTCCCTTTACCCCACCTTTATTACACTACTCACCTATTTCCTAGCAGGGAGCAAGAAGAGGTTTACTCGCTGACGTTACAGAGTATTCAGCTGAAACGGATTTAAACCGGTGGAAAATAAATTCGTGAAATTATGAATCATCGACGTTTCCTCAATACTTTAATTTTCACTTCACGACTTCACGAATGTATTTCTTTGGCGCTTTAAAATTCAATTTCCATGACATTTACAGAATTACACAACTAATCTGCACTGTCAAATGTATACGATTTCGAAAATATTCCACATGAGAAATTGAAAAGCGTCAGCACAACTAAACCGTATTACTGTTGTTCTTTGTATACATTATAACACAGAATTTTATCTGCATTACTTTGCCTGCTAGAATTTTTAAAGTAGTGTACGTCTCTCCTAATTGTACTAATATCCCAATCCGTTCCCTTGTACTGAGTGCAGAATAAAACGTAACAATATTCCACTTGACACTTAATCTAAAGTGTGAAGGGGTAAGTGGCATTTGGTACACCAGTGTTAACGTAATGAGCGCAGTTATCTCTGGACAATGACTTTTAGAATTAAGGCCCGCATGTGTAGGTGTAAAACTCTAAAGCATATTTCCTGAAGGGTGGCAGTTTATGAAACTGGAAAGAGATGTCAGAATAATAATTTACTTACTTATGGGCTTACCCTCCTCTTATGTAGGGCTTATACCCCTAGGACTTACAACCGCGCTTAGGATCAGAGGCCTGTAGAGGAGCAGATGAATAATGAATCAGGGAATGAAGCACCCGTAGTCAGGTATGAGAGTGAGGGAGGAAGATGATTTGGAATGAAGGCGAAATAGATGAAAGGAAAGGTGATGATGGAGCAATTGGTGGAATGAACGGCGGGGAAAACCGGAGAAAACTCGCCAAGACGCCGCTTCGTCCAACACAAATCCCACATGCAGGTCCCTGGGATCGAACCAAGGCCTTGGTGGGAGGTGAGTGGTCGAACTACTTGCCCTCGCTCCACCATGGAATAATAATAATGTATATTTTAAAAATATTTTCTATCTAAATTAGACAGAGATAAATTTTAATTCGGGGAATATGAATCTTGGTTAAATTGCAAGTAACAAAGCCGAGAACAAAACCCGATCCGTTTCAGAGGAACGTATCAGGTTACATACACAAAGCAAATGCGGATCGGAATCGCGCAGCGTTAGAGCATAATCAAAAATTGGTTTTTGTTTGAAGAAGCAGTATACACGAATCTTTGTCAGTTCCTTATTCTGCTTCTGAATATGTAACAAGCCTAATTACATATCTAGGCTTGGAAAGAGTAAGATTCTATTTTAAACTGTAGGATATCACGAGAAATGTTGGGACAAGTTGCCAGCATAAAATGAGGTTTACTAACAAAAGTTGTAAACCCACCGTAATTGGCGAAGGAAATCCACATTTATCTACTATATTGGTATAGTTATCCATTGATTACAAGAATTGATGTAACTTGAGCTTGTTTAAGTACCTATCTAGATTTATTTACTCATCAGTTCGAGTAAGATATTTCTACCGACACTTTTTATCGTAGTGGCATTTTCCCAACAACAAAGTAAGCCATTTATATTCTCTTAACGCCTAATTTTGTTGGTGAAATTTTAATAAAACAGGTCTTATTTGTTAGTAGCTCCTGTTCAGTGACCCCAGAGGCGTGCAGGAACTATGGCAGTCAAATCAGTAACGAACCTGCATTAAAAGCAAACAGAGCTGAATACTTTATACCGCGAACAACATTTTTAAACAAAAATGAAAACTGGAATAATTCATACAAACAAATGCGTCTATAAAAATGATAAAGTGTATCTATTAAGGTTATCTTATAAACCCACACACCACTGAATGGTTTAATTGTTATACGAGTGACTTCAAATTAACCTTTATTTGCAAGCCCTTTTTAAAGTCTGGAAAATTGGCGTTACAATGCGATGAGTACCGCTTATTACGCCAAAAATACCATTCTTAATTTGGTTGTTAATGTACACAATATGCGATGGCTAGAAAGTAGATGCTCTATTTTTGGTCGCTCACACTATAAAACGATGATTACATGTGACGTAATTGTATTGTTGTGGCATCCATAATACTTCAGTTAGTGACCCCAGTATGATCTAACCCGTCGACGCGCGCAGCTCCCCTGTTGCTCATACCTTCAAAGCAGCAGTCCACTGGAATCCATTCCCCAGATAAACAATGAAATATGTGTATTTAAAATACAATAAATTCTGTTCATTGTAACCTTAATATTCTAATAAATCGAGTTCATTTCCTTTGCTTCAATATGGGTTACCTTCATGTTATCTGCAAAAAATCAATAAATACGGCGTGGACTCAACAGTACTGCCACCTGTTGCACTACTCGCAAACCGCTCAAGATCTTGCCATCATGCTGCCATTAGATCAGTATTTAATTACACACAATTAACAAGGTAGGATCTTTATGTAAAACCTCAAAGTTTTGAAATTATAATGTGGTCGACTATAAACAGTCGTATGCAGCTCGGCTATAATGGTAAATAAGACACTCGCATGAAAATTGTGAAATTCAGGTCTTAATTACTACCATTATAGTCTTGTTGCGTAATATTGTGACGCAGTGGCTATTGCCGAAGATTACCCGGAGTTCGTCGCCGGGCAATCGCAGTAAACAACGATAAATGCCGTTCGCCAGGGTAAATACCGGGCGTGCTATCGGCAGATAACCAGAAAATGTTCTGGAAGCTTCTTTCCCCCTCCTCCAAAACGTGTGCCGAAACAGTTCTAGAAGGTTGTGCAGAAATTCCATTGCCTATATAACTGAGCGTTCTCGCGGGTTGAGTTGAGCTGCGTCGGTCAGTCAGTGAGTAATCGTCGGGTGAATTTCCAGAATTGCGATTCTCTGAGCGAGTTTGTGGCTCCTCCTGTGACAATATGGAAGTGCAGGAAATGCTTCGCGTGCTAGAGCATTTCTTCACGTGTGCACGACCCCTATGTATTTGGCCCCATAACGCAAATACGTCATACCAGTTGTGCATGCGCAGAAGCTCCTTAAAACATGCACATGTGCAGCTGTACTAGCGACTGTGTTGCAATGTTTCATCAATTTAGAGGAGTGTTGCGGTAGATTAAACGACATAAATTTTAAATTACCGTATATATGTTACGTTTAATAACATTCAAAGTAAAAATAACCAATAAATCCGCAAGGTGTCAAAAGTTAGGGTGATCACATATTCTTGTGCTCATCTCCTGCTGCTTTAAGCAGAACAAGACGTCATGAGTTTCGTTTTTTCCGGCTAGAACACAACGGCCACCGGTTTCTGTTAAGACATTCTATCTTGTTGGGAATCTTTGGCTTCACAAGGTGGGCTTCATCTTTCGAAACATCAAAACTGTAAGTTCACGTCTAAGAATATGGCAAATGTTCTAGTGTCTCCTATAAGCAACTTCGACAAAACTTCTGTAATTGTGCGAGAGCGAACAGTATAATGAAACACAGCTGTCTTAGCCGCAGCTATAGTCTCGTTCACGAACGAAGGCGGTGGATAACAGCTGCCGTGCAGACAGTTGCAAGAAGGGGGAAAGGCGGTGGTCACAAGCACGCGACGGTTTGCGCATTAATGTTGTTGTTACAACGTTAATGCACTACATAATTACTTCTCTTAGCTTATAGCGCTATATTGTCAAATTTCACGGTTATTTAGTAAGTTCATACAAACTTACTCCGAAGCAGACTATCGCTGATTGGCTAGCAATTGAGTGACTATGATGTACGAGGTTTGCAAGAACGAAAGCTTCGTGACGGGGACTCCAGGGTATCTTCCTTGAAACATACGTACCCAGTAAAGCTGAGTAAAACGATACAGATTAATAAATACTTCTCTACTCTTAGATGGCATTGCATTGTATTTCTACTGCAGATCTTAACATAATATAAATGCTATTTTAGAACCGTAGCTACAGCCAAAGAGCAGATTGACGGTAGTACTGCACATGGAAATATCAGCAATACATAATACCGGAATGTAGCAATAATAGTTGTTTAAATCAGAATTAGAAGCTAGTAAAATACTGATCAGGAAGGTGGGAAATTTGGAACAAATCTAAATAAATAGACATTAGAATTACTGACGATCCCACCTTCCGTGTGTCATGTGCACTCTAACCATTTAAGTACAAACTTAGTTCAATTATAACAGACATTTTAAAACCTTACGTTTCTTAAACAGTTAAAGGAAAAGAAAAAAATATAATAGTGCAAATGTTAAATTTGATATTTTTAGAAAGAAACATTTTAATATTAATATGCGCCATAAATCTAATGAGATAAAATTTCTGAAATTTATATTCATCTTGAATATGAGCGCAGAATGTGGACGACATGTATGCATTTCCATGGGAGGAAAAATAAATGGATATTTCTTTATAGTCTAGAAAAATTGTCATTGTTTATAAATTTCTTCTATTCACTGTAGAAGCTTATTCTAAACATCTGTTTAATACCGTTATGGTTTGATCCTGCTCGTGTTCATGGGGGAATTTGTTGCTCATATAGAATGAGAGGTGTGGGAGGTCTCAAGTGAAAACTTGGTTTTTCGGACAGAATCACTAGATTAAGGATGACTGAATGAACGAGCGTATTTATTTAAATTTAAGTAATTTAACAATGACACAGGCCGTACGTGTTTCCATAATACATGGATGACGAAAGAAACGCAATAAAAGCAGTAAGAAAACGAAGTCGGGTATACAGCTGAAATAAGAATGAAGCACCATACAACGCTGAAACGCATTAAAATATATAGTTGTGCCGCAATATATTACCCAATATACAGCAGTGTAACAATTCCCGAATGATATAAAATACATAGCAATAAAGCAGCAACGCCCAGCAGGATACGTTTAGCTGTTGAATATCCCCTTCCCTAGTACCAACCTTTTAGACCTGAGCTATCTCGCCTTAAGCATAGATTTACCTACCCTATCCTAGTCTTCCCTGCCTGCCGGTTGCGCCCAACATGTTAATTCGAGGCCGTAATATAGAAAATGTTTTATCCCCCAATCCTCCTTACGCCAAGATATGCACCCTGGACTCCCATCCGCGTTTGGGCAGGATCTCGTGCATTTACAAAGCAATCTTTGTCAGTCTCAATGCCCCCGGGCAACGATTTGATATATTGCCGCTTACCACAGTCCAATTTTAGCTCCGATTGTACTTCCAAAGATTTTGTCATCATATTGCGCTATTTTTCTTATCTTCAATATCCTTCAGGAGATTCTTAATCTTTCTCCGCACACTCCGCCTATTTCCCTGACCCGTAGCCTAAATGTATGTCATTCCTATGGTTTCCAAAGGTTTCTTAATTTTGGTGGCTTAGTCAGATTCCCTTCCATTCTCAGCTGTTCATGGTAGCGGGCTGCTGTATTTAGGGATTGTTTCCATTATTACTACTCATCCTATATTTAACTGCTCTAATGTTGTGCTCTGTAACAGAATGCGCCAAAATGAAAAATTAAAGATTTGTAGCACGGTAAACTAGACGGTTAAAATCGGTAACCTCGCAGTCCAAAATGAATTACAGATCTATAATAAAAATTAATTAATAAAAAAAGAAAAAACAACTGAAAGGAGGATGTTATGAGAAAGGATAATAATTAGGTAGACAGATAAGCTATGCTTTACCAATTGCTGAGAAGAAGTAATATCGGTCCATCTGAATGGGGTAGGAATGTGATATAAGATTCCTGAGTGGGCAAAACGGTCCAAAACATTCAGCCCAAGATTATTATTATTATTATTATTATTATTACAAATATCCGAATTATAATGAATACCTACAATGTAATGTTCATACGGAACTTCACTTAACATAGGAATGCGTTTTGAACACGTTATAGGATAAGCGATTCTATGCCCTTGCTTGATAATTGCACATTGTGAATAAATCTGGTTCTCGGTTTGTTCAAGAAGCAGAATTCCAGCATTTGCAGGTAGTTAAGATAAATGAGTCTGTAACCACAAAGTTACGAAGAATTTCATGGTTATTGATCAGTAACTAGCAACTACATATGCTGTGTTCAAAATACGGTAGTCTATAAGTAGATATATACTGATCCTAATCAATTAATATATACGTTTCTACCGCCAGGCCGCCCGTTCCCAGCAGCAGCAGCACACCAAATGATGGTTGTGCTTAGTAGTGGTTTAAAATGAATGTTTAAACTCGAAAATTAAGAGAAATGACGGTAATACTGCAATGTCGTGCAATTATTGCTGCCGCAGCACTGAAGCAGAAGTGAAGATGGAAGGCACATGAACATCCACCATACTTCTCCAATAAGTCGTGTTGCAATTTTGACTTTTTTTCGGAAGAAGAAACCCTTGTGACGCTAAGGTTTCCCACTGATAAACAATAGGGGCAGCCTTACGCTCTAACCAGGAAAACAAGGTCACTGACAGCATTCAGCACCTTCCAGCAATGCGGCCGAGAGCATACGACAGTCGCTATGTAGAGGGCCTGTAGGAAGTTGGAATCGAACTCTAACGACTGCTTTCAATGCTAATTGTCTATCAATAATTAAGACACAACACTCGCATCTACGATGACATTCGTCCTCTAAACGAATTCCAGAAGATAAAGAAGTTTTCTGTGAGCAGCGAGGAAACGAAGTATAGTTACCAGAACAAATATTGGTAATTGAAAAGAAAGGAAAAATTAAAAATCTAAAATACAAGACGTTCGTATCGAATAATTAAAGCGTAATTTTTCATGGAACTAAACAGTCTTGCCGGTTTCATGTGTGATATAAATTTTTAAAATACAATTATTTATGTTACACTGCTCCTAAACAGTTTGTAGTAGTCAAAGATAAGAGACTGTGGAAGTGTGTTACCGTGAAAACAATTATTCTAAAAAAAAAAAACTAAGAAAATCAACTTAGGTTATCACAGCAAACTGCAGACAAATTTGGCACATAGATAAATTCTTAATTTTTGTATGTTTTATACATAAATTTCGTGTATTTCATTTTCTTTGTCAATTTTAAATTTCTAATTTTACATATTCTTCATGTAAATTCTAACTCCACAATGCAATATCAGAAATTAGGAAAAGTTCAAAGCCGAAGAATCTAGGTGTTTTAAGTCGCTTTCTTCAACACTGAATATCTGTGACCGCTTAGTTCTTGCAAGAAGGCATATTACAGTATATGAAATCACCTTGTTTATGAGCTATCCTGAAGCAAAGAGATTGAAGTTGATAAAAAGTCATAAATACTTCAACAATGTCTGAGACGAAGGTATTTTGTACTCGTCAAGTTAGCAGTAGCAATGCCATTAGAATTGTGGCACTATAGGCGTTTGCAACAGACTGTACGTACCAGAAGATGGGAGGCAGCCACTACGCTCTCCTCTCTCCTACAAACCCTTTTTCTTCTCTCTCTGCCTCTCCCACCCCTTCTCTCTCCTACCCAGCAGTACTAAATTTCTACCTTTAAGAATTCCCAGAGTACAGAATCTGTGTTCTTGCGCGCGTGCATCCTTCCACCCCCTCTTGCCGCCCGCCCGTCTCTTCCTCTACAGCAGCCCGTCAAGTTCTAATCCTATCCAGCATCCAACACATATTCTCTTTCTCGCTCTCTCTTTGGGAGCTTGGCCTGACGTCTGAGCCCCCCGATCGATGCTGCTCCGGGGCCGGCGTGCCCGGAAAACTTAAAGCAGGCCGCCACCAACAGTAGCTGGCCGAGGTGTGAACTAAGGCGACGACAATCGACTCCACCCTTGCAAAGATAACGACTTCTGCCCCCACCGGTCTAATCCATAAACCCATCACGACAATGCCTTCTTATAATCACCATATATCTCCAGTTCATTCCAGAAGACTTTACTTGTTGCCCAACACTACACGTGCGAAGTCCAAACTTGTGAGAACCTTAAAGGTTAACATATATGATCACGTCACTCCTTACTGCATATTTTCTGCAATTCTGATAAAATATATATCCCCTAGACCACTAAATCCTTCTACTGTGTAGTTACACAATAAGAAATATTCTGTTCTTCCAATAATGCAACATTTATATGGGAGTCTTTGCTTTGATTGTCTCTTAGCCTGGCACATAAACATCAACAATAAGTCTAAACATACACAGACTCATTTAATCCCATTATAAACCACAACCCATCCTTTGCATTCTTCGTTCTTCATTAATCCTACTTGCTTGTCCCATCTGAGGTGGTGAGTCTCCAACCATATTTAACAGCTCTCATGTGTTTCAGGAAAACGTACTGCGTACTTCTGTGAACCCGATCTGGGGGGTGAGGAATACTCAGCTCTGCATCAAGCTAGAACTTACCTATGTAAAGACTTACCTAAGTGCTCTAATCTTGCTAGAAAAGTTCTTTGGAAAGGTGCAGCAGTGTTTTGGACTCCGAAGATAAATTCAAGTTTCCTACATGGTCCAAACAGGGTTAGGTTGGGTTAGGTTTAGGTATAGAAGCGGCGAGCTATCAAAGCGCTAAGCACCCCGACTATTGCTGATTCATAGTGCACCCTTTTTTCATAGTCTCGCAGAATCCCTGCATCTTTCATAAAGGGATTTCCTACTGAGACCTTATTAAGTTCATGCAATTCCATAAACTCTTTGTTAAAGTGTTTAATCCTTTGACCTGCAAGTGGCTCGCAATCACACAACGCCGTATTATCTGCGTTTTTTTGCATCTCAGACAAGTTGGATCACTCCTTTACCCATCTTGTATAGGTGTCCTTAGACAGCGTGTCCAGTTATCATTCCAACAGTCCAACGAAGTTCGACTCTGTCTAGATCAGAGATTGTTATTTTCGAGTATCTGTGCCCTGCAATTCATTCCCAGTACTCCTTGTGGTTTCCAGCAGTTCATCCAACGATAACCCCTCGAACATATACAAAGGATAAACCGAAAACAGGTTCCGGTCCAATTGATGGAGTAGCAGATTTTTTTAGCCAAATAGTCTGCTTTTTCATTGCCATGAACTCCAGTATATCCCGGCAACCACAACAGTGACACAGTGTTGTA
This sequence comes from Deroplatys truncata, assembly GCA_030765065.1. Classification (NCBI taxonomy): domain Eukaryota; kingdom Metazoa; phylum Arthropoda; class Insecta; order Mantodea; family Mantidae; genus Deroplatys; species Deroplatys truncata. Next base: position 103,162,478 of record CM060980.1, read on the forward strand.
TTCAGCCAGTTTCACGAGAGATTCTTGACACTCCCAGATAAGTTTGCATTTGACTTCATTCGCTTCAAGAGGCTTTAGGGCTGCTTGACTGTCTGAAAGTATGGTAATGTGCCTAATGACATAACCCTTACGTATACTTTCAATGCTAACCAAAATAGCATATACTTGTTCCTGGAAAACAGTGGCATATTGACCGAGACCATATGGTAATCTCTTGCCACAGCCAAAGATTCCTGTCCCTTTGCGACGATTAATCTCCGACCCATCTGTGATTCACATTTATCCAGATCTTCTGAGCAATTCCTTTTTCCACTCACTGAGCTCCGGGTAGGATACAGAGAACGTTGTTTCATCCGCTTTCCTGGTTATAATTTTGTCCGGAATCATATTAAAGTAGTATCCAGACAGGGTAGTATCCATGTCACAGGTGCCTATGGATTTATTAATGAATTGAAATTCACTCTAATAAAGGAAACCTATAAAATGATCAAATGCGGCTTCCTTGAATTTCCCGAAAGTTTTCTGGCCTTTCTAGATCTTTATTGTGTAATGAGTATCAGATATATTTTCATTTATATTGAAAACACGTTGCATAAACAGTTAAGTTTATTTTTTGCTTTGCATTTATATAAGGTAAAGGGGATGAGAGTACGCTTTAAAGTGACAATACTTTACGTAAGGTGAACAGAAAAGGCTGTACTAAGATTCAAAACACTATACATTAAAAGTTTAAGCATTCATGTTGTAAAAACGTGCAACAATTATATGCCTATTGCCTTGATGTGGCCTTATTTGCCTACCAGAAAGCCGTAATTCTTATAAAAAAGTTATCTTCTAGTATCCTCAATAACTGATTTTAAGAGTAATTTCGGGTGCACCATTTCTTAGTTCCCTAAAACACAAATTGAACATGGAAATTATTTCTGCGGTTTTATTTTAAATCTCGCGACATTACAAAGTAATTTCAGTATTCCACTTCTAAGCAGTTTTGAAAAGGTTGTGAAAAATAGCTCCTAAAGAGTTGGCCCCCATCCTAGTATAAACATATGCCTATGTATCTGAAACAAATTATAGAAAAAAAACATTGTGCACTATTGTACAATTATTTATCAGTAGCTCTATATTTTGAATTTGAAGTTAGTAATTTTCTAATTAGGATTATTGCTACAATGATGAACCAGAAGGTGCTGTTTTTACCGCCAGATCGCGAATTGGCAGCAACACAACAGATAAATAAATAAATTAGTTGAGTTTTATTTATGGACGCTTTAACTGCTATGGCTCTTAGCGTTCCATTCTATATTGAAGACCGGAAATATTGCTCAGAGACCTCTTTATAGGCTTGAGGTTCTTTTACGTGCCGAAAATCCACGACACGGTACCACCGGCTTTACTTCCCTTCCGAAGGAAGCTATGCTAAGGATTTTTACGCCTGTAAAAAAATCCATCGCCCTTCGCCGGGATTGAACCTGCGACTTCGGGATCTAGAGGCTAGCATGGTATCCCTAGACCACGGAAAATGACTGGTGATAATGTATACTGACAGTTCTTTTTCTGAAAATTCACGTAGAAATCCCCTGGTACAAGTGATCAATGTAACAGACGAATGTTACCCTTTACTGCATATACGAAAATGCACATTCAGAATGTGACGCAAGAGGCAGCAACTTCTTTAAAAGCATTATGCCTTTAAAGATGTTAACAAACATCACATTCTTCTGATCTGGCGCCTTGTGATTTTGACCCCTTTGAAGATGCGGGACCTGAAACTTTGCAAGGTCGAAGATTCCCGACAAGTCAAGACGTATTACCAGAAACAGGGGCGCTCTATCCAGGAAAACGGCTCGACACTGCTAAAGATAGTATCAAAAAGGATATACGTAATCCATCGAGGGCCTTTAGGAAAATTAAAATTAAAACAATTCTATCACATTTCAACTACTGATCACTGTTTGTTTCTTTACACATCACGATTAAACATATCCTAATCGAACACAATCTCTAAACCACACATAAAATGGCAAAAGTCGAAAGGTTACAAGTTCAGTGAAAAATTGCAATATTTCTGCACTTAGAAGTCTCAGTCCCATTACATCAACTTAAAGATTGTGCTCTATCTTTTCACGTTAGATGGCGGACATTGCAATTCAACTAAAATTGCTATTTTCACCTAACATTTTAGAAATGTCGATAACAGAGGTAATGAATACTGCCTATTAACCTGAACAATTCCAAAGTCTATAGCTATACTGTCATAGATCCAACAAATAGAATTTCAAGAGAATGTTTACAGGCATCATCACCTGGTGGCTGGATGTAAACAAAACAATGCATCTCAATGCCTGGGCTCGAAGGATAACCGTAGATAAAGGCGCTTTACATTGATGCTTCAAGTGCACTGATGGGCAGATAATTTAGAAGTAAATTTTGAAGACGAGTTTATCATTAAAGATGCGAATCATACGATTCGTTTAAAATAATGCAGAATTACTGCAAACCTACTTCCACAGGTTTGTGGGATTATCTGACTTCTAGAGTAAAGTGTGTTACATAAAAGTTTAACGTTTTAGGAACCTGAACCATTGAAACGAAAGTGCGTTAAGTTCGTCGTTACCTACAGAGTTACGAACTCGTAACTCTTACAAAGCTTTCCTTACTAAAGCACGTAAAGATGTAACATATTTACAATAAATGTATATTTGAAACTCAGTTAAGACATATCAGAACCTAAATTTCTCAAGCAGGAAAAAATTACTTTTAATTGCTTAGTAGTTTTATAGCATTTTTAGTACTACGAGGGTGGGGCGAAAAGTAACGCACAATAATTTTTTTACAAAAAAGTTTAATAGTTAAAACTACGACAAAAATCACAAATGAACTTACACCTTTTACCTACTTTTCGACATAGTCACCAAGTTTCTCAACACATTTCTCCCATTGTGATACCAGTTTCAATATTCCCTGTTCGTAGAAGTCCGTTTCCTAGGGGTATAGTCATCTGCGGACTGTTGATTTCACTTCCGCATCTGACGCAAAGAGTTGGCCGACCAGGAATTTCTTCATGGAACCAAACAGATGAAAGTCCGACGGTGCAAGATCCGACTGTATGGTGGATGCTGGGGCACCTTCCAACCAAATTTGGTGCTTTTCTGACGAACAGCAACAGCAACATGGGGGCGAGCATTGTCACGAAGTAATTTTGACATCGTCAGCATTCATGTTGTGGCACGATAGGAAATGTTGAACTTTTGCGATAAGGTTCGCAGTTGCACACGCCAGTCGTTCAAAATTGCCGCCTCAAAGCCTCTGACATTCTGCGGGGATGCAGCTGTTACCGGCCACCCAGAGCGTGGCGAAAGCCTCTGCATTCTGCGGGGTTGCAGCTGTTACCGGCCACCCGGAGCGTGGCGAATCACTAAGGTTCACACGGCCCTCTAGGAAGAATGCACACAACCTGGAGACATTGCTACGGTTCCATACAATCATCCCCTTACACCCACGCATATCCCTGTGAATATCACTCGATATTTGGCCCACAAATATCAAACCACACCTCTCTGCTCTTCACACGTGGACGACAGTAACATGCGCGCCATCTTTGTTACGTAGTTCACGCTTCTCTCGCTAGATATGCACATGAAACAAAAAATAGCCTCTGTAGTGAAAACTTCAAACCATATCTGTGTGAAATTGCAACATTCCAGCTGCGATACCAAGACAGAAAAATTATTATGCGTTACTTTTCAATCCGCCCTCGTATAAAACGTTCGTATCATATAATTAAATAACAACCAATGTTATTTAAATCGCCCTAAAGGAAATTAAAACATATTATAACACCATAAAACTAAAATTTAAATTGTATAACATCATGCAAAAATATTTTTTCAGGGTAGATGAGGGACACTTGGAAAGAAACAACTTCAATAGTCAGTCCAAATCTCATCATTTCCTGCAGTTCTTTCAGTTATCCAATAAGTGAAACGAACTTACCCACCACTGAACGAAGAAGCAAATACACAGTAACTCCGCTCCTTCAGCGGGCCTGCGAATTGCATTTGTTTACATCTGGCAAGCATCGTTGAGGTACCTGTACAAAGCTTTAGGCTTAGATAAGCACACATTTTAAAAATGCCTTAGCTACGTTCTATAGGCAAATTTATACTGTGTGTTTTTTTACTTTCTCTTGACCTGCAAAATGTCAAAAGCCATTAATTATAATGTCATTTTGGATTGTCAGATTCGGGAAGGTCTTGATGAAAACAGTTACGTCGAATTATGAGATGATGTATTACAAATAAAAATTGCTTCGGCGTTTATATATAGATTTGAAGCTGATGGCAACATATTTTTTCGCAATAGTGTCCGCGCCGGCTAGGAAATTAAAATACAATAGACACATGCAGATTAAAAAGAGGCAGAGTACTTGCCAAGGAATATGTGAGCAATGGAAATGTGTGTCATAAATAGAACGGTGTAGCAAGGAAGGAAATTCCCACAAGCCACAGTATCGTGCTCTAAGAGTTTTGCAGCAAAAAGGTTAAAACAGTGTTACAATAAGAGAAGAACATCCGCAAACTCTCAAAGTAGTTTCCTAAGATATAAGTAGAGTGCTGTCAAGGATGTGGGCGGCAAGGAGTATCAACTCAAAATCATACACAAATGGGAGGTTTACAGGAGTGCTTCAGTAGCTAGCTGTGTGTATGAGTGGATTTTTATGGTTTATTGGCTACAACCTTACATTATACTGTCATCTACCTATTTATAGGTCCTCTCCGTACAATTTCTATGCTTTCCAGGACATGCAGGGTTTCCACATTGAAGCTTCCCATTCTATATAAATATTTATTTATATTTCACCTGAAAATCAAGTTAATTCACATATTGAGGGGAGATTTTTATTCATGAAATAGTCCAAAATGTCTCGAAACATATTCATATATAGTAACATAAGAAGAATTCCAAATAAAATTATCTTGGGGGAATCCGTAGCTATAGTTTTATTTGTTTTACCTATTTTACGAATGAAAATAATGATAAAAGACAAATATTACATCAATATGTGTATATGTATATATATAATGCCCTGAAAAAATACACACATTTATTAATAATAGTCTTGCATTTTATTCACCAAAACACTGGAATAGATGAAGGTCAAAATCAAAACGATTTACGGAATTGCACAAGTTACACGCCGAGATGATAAAATGAAAACCACAAAATTGTCAGGATAGACAGTTGGTTCCAACTTCAAGCATTTCCGCCACCAATTGGTGGATATATGAGTGAAACAGTCGATGAAATGTGGGGCTCCGCTGTTTTACCGTTATCTAGAATTTGTTTTCTTTCAGCTGTATTTATATGCTGTCTTTAAGATCCAAAATTATACTAGCCGATTGATCTTTTTTAGAAAGTTTCTTATCAGCAACGATGTTCTCTCATTTTATCATTGGACCTAATCTTTGGATTTTTGTTTCCATTGCTGATTCTATAATTCCAGATTCTATGGATATCAGGAAATAATCGTAATTAAAGAAAATCTCTAGCTTTAGACGAAAATCTAATGTGAAGATTCCGGATTATATATGTTAACCCGTAACCCCTACACTGCAAAGGCAATTAGACAACTTCTTTAAAAGAAGAGTCATATCTGCTGTATGGAAACCTGCTAGACGGATTTTAAAGGTTTTCTGTGTAATTTTGGATGCAGTTTCATTTAAAATAAATGTTTATTATAATATATACCTGCTTATTATAACTGAAAGTTTTAATAGACATATAGGAATGATCCGAAGATGATGTCCGTAAATTGAGACAGATTCACGTTAGAAATCAGGATATAAGGACAATGAGAGAATATTCGTATCATAACTAGAAACCCCCATACTAGTGTTGTGAGGTAGTAAACGTGCAACAGAGATTTGATTTATTGTTACAGCACTATCAAAATGTATGGAAAACTTCTCATTTTATATTGTTTATTAATTGTACCAAAATAAAAAATATTAATTGTATGTTATATATTACAACTATACAAAATTCCTGCCATTAGCTCGGTTTAACAGCTTTGCTTTGGCCTAAGGAACTAGAATGAGCTTATCAGAGTTAGCTCCCGATTCCCGCGGCAGCTAGCTCGATCCTCGCTACAAGCTCTGCTTCCGTGTTGCCCCGAGTCTCTTATACGCACCATTTTACGCGTTCCCACAGAAACAAATACATTGGTGTGAAATGCAGGGATCTTAGTGGCCAACTCACTTATGTTCATCGTTTAAGCCGAGGCATTATGGGTTCACTGTGTCAAACACGTGTAGACATATTTTAGCATCTAATGAAATATCTGCACTTATTTTCCAACAGGTGTTATAATGAAGAAAGTGCTGATTTCAAATGAAGTATAATTATATTCAGATGCGACAAAAACCTCCACGTCACAGGTGCAGGCCGGTCATTTGGAGTCTTAGGGAGTGCGAAGATCTCAAGAAGGGCGTCGGCTGAATCGTAAGCAAGGCGAGGTGTGAACGAAAAGACCCCACCCTAGTGAAGATAACGAGCTCAAAGCTTCAACCCCTTCTCTTGCCCATTATCGTCTTTCCGGAAGTATTATCTGCATATCAGATCAAACACACTAAGGATGGCCGAGCACTTCCTTGCGATCTTCCTCATTTACATAAAGCCCTGTCTTTCTGGGCACAAATATAATTTCAACTCTCGTTTACCTAAAAGTGATTTTACTGTTCACGCTGTTTTTAGGGTAACATTTACCAACATTGTATAGATATGTTTTTATGGACTCTCGAAGCAACAGGCTTCAGAAGAATTCTCTTTATAACTTTTTAAACAAAAGATGCTCCAAAATGCAATACATAGGTAAAATGTAGACAGTATTGAAAATATTCAGAACGTTTTTGAACGTTAACTATTTTCAAATAATGTTCTGAATTTTGTTTTCATGGATCATTCGAATAACCTTCTGGAAACATTAACAGCACCGCGACAATGTGGTTATGATGGTTAATACAATCTTAAAACGTTTCTCTTCTTAGAATTTTCTCAGTAGTCTCTATTCGTCATATAAAGTCTGCATAAAGAAAGCTTCCTGTATGATTTTTATAACATTTTCAGAGCACACAAGGAAATGAGGCATTAGGTGTTTACACATGTGCCCAGCAAAGACATAGACATTGTCGATTTAAAATCCAATTCTACCTGAGAGTGCGTCAAGCCACTCCTGCAATGAAGATACAAACCGGTAAAAGAAATTAATCAGCAACAGAAAAATCTATGGGTTGTGAAAAAAAAAACGAAATTAAGTTTGTTAACGTGCTTTATATACTTATTCATTACCATGTTTATATTTCGTGTTATACTTTCTGGAACTAGTGACTAGGTTTTCTGTTCATATCTGACTGAATAATTCTAACACGACTGTATGTAAAATATAAAAATTAACATAATATATTGTACACATGGTGATAAAAGTGCTTTTCCTGACTGTTCTTTGTAGTTTCTTTACCACCTACTTATAGCAGGTGTAGGAAATGTTCTCAAAATGGATATCCATATTTCACCAAATACACCTTTTGATGTGTAATGGACTCAAAACCTCGTTTTTAGAAAAAGATAAGCGCACTTATGTATGTGTAAGCAGCATAATTAAAAAACGATAAGTCGGATAAATGCCAAACTTTGTACTTAAGGTAAATATCCTCCAAGGAAGTGAGACGGAAATTTTCAAGAAACCTTGCCCAAACTGTTCTTTACATGTAGCATTTCTAGTTAATTAATTTCCCAAGAGAGTTTCTAACGATTTTGATTAAGATGTATATATTTACCATTTGCAAAAGAACTGAAATACTTAAGAATAATTGTGGGGAAAAACTAGAAGATTAGAAATGAAGTAATAAGAGAAGAAATAAAGTAAAGAAATCAACAACAATTTATAGCAAAGAAACAACTGAAGTGGTTTGGGTATGTCTACAGAAAGGCGGAGGAAAGTCAAGCAGGAAATATAGGTGTGTAGAAGGAAAACTATGAAGAGGAAGACGAAGGATTAAATTTGAATACACAATAGCACACAAAAGAGGGAAAACAATGGCTGAAATAAGAAGAATGTGTATGGATAGAGAAATATGTTAGAAATGGACGGAAAGGAGTGAACCCGACGTCTGATGTACAAAGAAGTAGTAGTTTAAAATATTGACATGAATAAAAATATTGAATGTTCTGCAAATAGTCGGTGAATTCCCCTTTCTTTCTGAAAATGAAGATATAACTATGAAAGCAGAGGAGATAGACAAAAACTTATTTCCTAAAAAGTGAGCAGGATTTTAAAACATTCAATTTGTATTCAATTCACTTTCTCTATAGCTTTATAGGGGTTTACGACATATTCCCCATTGTTGGTCGGAATTTCCAGTATTTCAAAGCGCATGCGTTTGAAATATTATATCCAATCATTTTTTTTATTTGCTTTTATACCCCGCCTTTAACTGCAATGGTCCTTTGAAACTTATTGCCTATTGGGATGGTGTTAACTCACATTCTCTTGTCATTGGGTTTCTATCATTAGAGCACACACACATTCACACTCTCATTCATACTTCCAGACTCTGGAGAGGATAGGGAATAATACTGGCTAGAGAAATATTCCCACCACCCCAGTCGGGAATCGAATCCGGACCCCTCGCACAGCAGGCAGAGTTACGAGACCAGCCCTACCATTCATTTTGTTTCTTGTCAGAACATGCAAAGAGTATTCAAAATATCACGCCCACCATACACATAGCTAGCTTGATTTTCAGGAGTATCAATTCAACATACACTTGCGGAGGGGGGGCAAGATTGTCTGAAGCAGTTTCCCGAATTTTCATATTTAACCTAAAACAAAACAAAAACATAGTATTTTATTTCTTAATGTGAAGTATTTGTATTAAAAGTATAGTAATTTTCCTTATGGTGCAACAATAATAACTAATCAATATCCTAATTATTTATCGTAACTTGTAAGGATATTTGAGCCCACTGTTATTTTTAAACATTTGACTATCATAAATGGTTAATGCATGCCCATATGTAGCTGCAACAAAATGTAGTATTGAAACCACTTATTAAAACATTTATAAGAAGAAAACAACAAGCCTTTATTTACGAATAATTTTCAGAAAGAATATGAAGGTAAAGTATAATGGGTGGAGAAAGTTACGGTCTTTCATTCAACAGGCAAATTACAACTGTTAATGGGAAGTATTTTGCAATACTCTACTGTGGGCTATATGCTGTATTTCAATTCCTGTAATCTACCATGTAAATTTCCTTATATCTGTTATTTAATCAAACATTACTTAACCGAAATGACTGCTCTATCACGTGATCTAAGCAATGGGGCACGCGCGTGACGCAGGAAACCCTCGGGAAACTACGCCCCCCATATTTCCCGAATCTAAGGGAACCATGTACAGCGTCCGGAGTTGTTTACCAGATAAGAACAAAAGAACGACACACATGCTAGCTGCTGTTTCCGCGCTTTCCAATTGGAGGAAACAAAAAGATAAAAACGGAACGGAGGACAAAGACAGAGCTAAAGCAAAGATATGTTGAAGCCACCGCCACCATGTGCGTGCGTGCATGTTTATCTCAGTATACACATACATATCACGATGAATAAGTACATACACAGACAGAGGCGGTCCTTTTGGGTTAAGCGAACCAACAGCATGGGGTGTGGGGCAGCAGCCACCCTTCATAACGACAATTCAGTACAAGGGAACTCCGGGAGTCTCGGCCCCGTACCAGTGGCGTGTGTATTTTCTTCTTCTGCTCTGGAAAAAAATATTTATAGTTTTTCGTCCTTATGGTGTCAAAAACTTACATACGTCTGTGTGAATTAAGTTATCCAAGATGAGCACTTTAAGCAGAATAAGTAACAAGGAAAACTAAATTACTTTATTTGTTGTCTCTTTCAAGGATGGGCTCAATTAACGTTGCTTTAATGCAATGCATTCATAAAATTTAGTAAAAAAATGTGAAATTTCAAATTTCTGTTTCTTGCTTTTTTATTGTACCTCTAACTTTCAATGCTACACAACTGGTTTTTAGCATCAACATTTTGAAAGCCACAAATAGCTATTTAATTGGTCCTGTACCATTTAGGTATGACGTATGACCAGGAGCGGAAGGGGTCTTAGCACCTCGACCTAAGGAGAACGTTTTATGCCTAGGCCCTAACTGGGCGCCGCGGGAGGGAAGGGTGAGTGAGAGGGCGGCCGGATCAGGAGGCAAGACAGACCAGAGGGCAGGGTCCCTACATTTTCCAGGGTGAAACTTCCCGGGTTACTGGTATAACCACTCCCTCTGGGAGATGCGGGCCTCGAGACCCATTCCGGGAGAACGAAGTGGTGCAGAGAGTATTCTACTTCCATGCCATGCAACGCCGAGTCTTCCGCCGACACTTGCAACCGTGAAACAACCAAGCAGATGAAAGGTGAAGTGAAATGAGAAAGGAGGTGAAATTGAGGGGCAGGAAATTCGGGGGATGTAATTAACATTCCCAGCATTCGCCTAGCATCCGGGGAAACACCCGAAAACAACCCATGGGTCAAGAAGGTCTGCTGCGGGAATCGAACCCACGACCTCCCGAATGCCAGTCACTTGCGCTACCGCCTGCGCCACCTCGCTCGGTACCATTTAGGTAAAGCACCGCGTTGAACTTTAAACTCCGTTTTTCTCAATTCCCTTTTGTTTTTGTTCTTTTAGCAACTTTCACTTTTCAAAAAGCTCCTTGGACCATAGTTTATTATTTATTAACTTTAAGTTCACAGGAGAGGTTTGGGAATTATGAACTTAAAAATTGTTCTGCACTAGTTAAAAAATATGAAATACTTCAGCTGAAATTATTTTCCAAAACTCAAATTCAAAAAGGTTCAAAAATTAATGTTATTATTCACATTGTGAATATTGTTCTTTGTATTGTTCTTTATGTTTGTATACTAAACTAAAATTAAACATTTTGGAGCGATATGATAAACTGTAGAGTCCAAGGAGTATTTCATATCAACATAGATATCAAAACGTGATTAATTACTAATACGAAAATTAATATTTTAACAACGCTTTGATATAGTTCATTAAAGTTTATGTGAACTAGATAAGTGTTTTATTTTCTGCTTGTACGTAAAAGAAATTCAAAGAAATCAGAAAAAAAGCTTAGGATTTTTATTTTTACAGATGAATTGCCAATATCCAAAGCATACAGCGTTATCTGTAGGTGCTCTGATAATCCTCTGATAATTGTCGTTATCAGAAATAGTAATTTGTGAATTGAACTGTTTCTAGACTGTACAAGGGATATAGACGATAAACCATCACCCTCCTTCCCTCGTACAGTCTTGACGTTTGCAAACAGTACTCAAATCAGTTTTTATGTGCATATCAGTGGCCCTTGCCCACATTCTTTCTAGTGATAATGGTTTGAGTGTTGATAAGTTGAAGCCTACTGCTTAAGAATTCCAAGGCTGATCATTATTCTGATCCAGTGTATCCCAGACAGATGGCTTTGATTACGTAATCGCCTCCTTGTGACACCTCTTTATTTCTTTTATTCAATAGATGGAGCTTTGCCCCATGCTGTTGAATATATCTGCTGTTATCTAACGACTTAGGGGAGTCATAGAAAACCTCAACCATACTAGGCGGTACACGATATTTGATCCCGCGACCTCCAGAGTGGGAGTCACAGGTGTTACTACCTCGCTCGGTTCATTGTTGGTTTTATTTTGACAGCTAAACGGACTCTGCAAGTTTGAAATCTCGTTAAGAGGTGGAAAATAATGCATCTAAACTGTACCAACAGTGACAAACTGCAAAATCATTTACTTTAGCACATTGCTAGACAGCACACTTTTAAAAACATCTGATGCGTTGCACTCTTGTACAAACTATTTTTACAAACGCTTACTTTCCATCTACATCATGTTAATCGAGATATCGAGATGTTAATCTTATCGCTAATTTTCCCCTTCTTTTTTAGTTCCATTTATACCCCGTCTTTAACTACATTGGTTTTATCGGCGGCCTTTACTTTGGAACTCGTTGCCTATTGGCAATGGTGTTAACTCGTGCAACTCTTGTCGTTGGGTTTCTTGCACTTTGGTTTTTAATCATTAGATCATACACATTCACACTCTCATTCATACTTCCAGACTCTGGGGAGGATAAGGAATAATCTTGGCTAGAGAAAAGTTCCCAACCCCCAGCCGGGAATCGAACCGGAGACCCCCAGCACAAAAGGCAGGTGCTCCACCGACCGAGCTACGGGGTCAGCCGCTAATTTGCTTGTAGGTACAAGGAGAATAATATAGGCTTTAGGAGCTGGTTGCTATGTGGTGCATTCCATTCTCTTTGAATGTCCAGGACATAGAAAAATGAATAACGAATTCCCATATGAGAAAAAGTATTAAGTATTGGAAAATTCAAGCAAATAACAAGGAATATCTCGGAAATGGTTCACCCGACAAAATAAAGTATATGACATACATTGTGTGTTTTAATGAGATCTACATTTTTTGGTGTAGTGAAATTTTTTCTCTCTTACGATTTTCCAGTTATGTGAAAGTCATTCAGAATGACTTTTGGGGATATTTTCAGAAAATTCAAGATATACATTTCATTTGCCATGAAAATATCTTAAATATATGATACTTTAATCAAAATTATTAAAGCCCATCTATTTGAGAGATTCAAAAATTTTCGAAAAAAGCTTCATGTATAGGGTAGTCTGAGATGAGGGGATTTCTTAAAAATATTCGTGTCGCATCCTTGAAAGATAGTAAACTCAAGTACCAAGTTTGATATTTTACTGACTTTTCGTTTTTTAATTATGCTGTTCAAAGACTGATAGACAGACATGTTTCCAAACATTCTTTGTTTGGATTCAAGGCACCTCAAAACATGTATTTCAGGTTAAATCTTGATATCAAATTTTTCGGTGGAATACAGTACTTTCCCTACTTACTATACATAGTGGAGAAAGTAAAAAATTAAGCACAATTTTGAGACTTCACCCGGAATAATACTTCCTTTCCGGTATAAATTTATAATGACTGATTATAGCAGCCAAATTAACGAAATTATAACTTTTAATATGTAGAAACAATAAACTATATTACAACTTCCGTGGGCTGACATTTCTCAAGGCATTTAACTTTATTTGTTTTACATGCATTTGTTTAAAAATTGCACTGATTTTTCAACAATAAAAAGACAAAGGAGTGAAAGGGTTTAGAAAGAGTGGTAGAAAGAAGAACAATACAGAAAACGGCAAGGACGAAAAGAAATTGACGGAAGAATAGAATAGAAAAACGTTTGCTCTGATGAATGATAGAAAGCTTCGGGGTAGAAAAATATTCCATTGGAATAAATGGTTCATGTGTGATGACCAAAATGAAAGCGGGAGAAGGGACGAGGCTGGGTGAATGACCTGCTCATTGGCACAAAACTATGATTGATTAGCGCTTAACCTTCACCAGTAAAATATAACTTTAAATTCTCTAACACTAAAATGGTAGTAATGGTCTTTAGAGGCAAACATACATAACATTTGCAAACAAACAAAAAGTGACGCAGTTGGATTTAACATTTCTGACTTGAAAGATCAAGACGTGAAAGATAAACGTAATAAATATAGACACAAAAATGAGTGTTACTAATAAGCTTTCTTTACAAGAAACTCGTCAAATTATTTAACACAATACAGTCCCGATGGAAAAATGAACACAATGAAAACAGTTTGAATTAGATTTCTTAAAGTAGTTACTCAATTTAATATATAAAAACTAATTATTCAATAAAATTTATTTTTAATCCAATATGTCGGCTTTCAAATGCCACCCAAAAAAGAAAATATTTAAGGTACACACGAACTAAGATTATTTAATAAGTAAAGGTATATTAAGAACGGACCAAATTGGTAACTGCACGCAAACAGGGTGACAGAAGAAAGAATTTCTCAGTTAAAGACAGATACAAGCGAAAGGCAAGAGAATAAAGGACGGGAAGGTATGAACTCGGATTTTGTTCAATAAATGAACACCACTGCTGGTAATGATGATCTAAAAGATATCTACTTTACAAAACATTTATTTTAAAAACGTTTCAGCACTCTTTCTCGGCAATCTTTCCTTACATAAATTATTATAAACAAACCAAATATTTCCATGCCATTGCCTCATATACCGAAACAAATGTATACATAACTTGTCTCAACCTTAAAAGACAATATGGAGGTAAATAGGATATCTCTGTCTCTATCTTAATTATACATGTTGCCATTAGCTTCGTCCTTTTCCTACTCTCGCGCTGTTGCCAAGTTGCTTCCGTAATGACATGGTGTTAATATTCAGTTGAATAAATTTCAGTTTTGAACACATTATCGTGTGCAGAATATTTTTCTCTATCAGATTATATCATTTTAGAGCCTATATAGATTTCTGTAGTACAAGCAAATTTCTAAAGAAAACGAGTTTTTCAGTAAAAGTCCGATATTTGCTGTTTCTATGCTTATAAACTAAAGGGTAAAACGCAACAATATTTTTTCTTAGCTAGAGTAAACGTGTGCCGACATCTGCCTAGATTGAATTCTCTACCTTTAATAAGATGAGCTTTATAATTTTTTAAATTAAATATTTTCGGAAAATTCCGTACCTATGCAGTAGAAAAGCCAACCAGCAAGAAACTTTTTTGTTATTGAGTTTACAAGGATTACCAAGCAAGAGAAAATGTTCAGGAGGGTTGGAGGAAGTTTTTAAATGAAACGTCTTGCATTCATTGTGTATAAAAAATAAAAATCGTCCGTTTATTCAGCTAAAGGCCAGACGCGAAGCAAAGGTCAGTAAAGGTTAACATCAATTTTAAGGAAGTGGGAGCACTTATAGTGTGAAGTGTTATATAGGTTATTTATTTAACACTTTATGTAAATATTTATGGTTATGCAGGGAGCAGCTAGAATGAGACGAAATGCTGGTAAACTAAGAAGAGTAATAATGAATGTGTTAGACTATTAAAGTAAAATGAGTGTTAGTAAGGCAGTAAAAGAAACAGCTAAGGCCACCCGGGTGTTTAGAAACAGTGGTGTATAGGGTAAAAAGCAACGAATGAAACGACCTCTAAGAACTATTAAAAGTGATGCAAAAGAGGATGGGATAAACAAAAACACGTGGGTTAGCGTAATATAATGAAATAGCGCAAGGCGGAGAGCGGCGCATCTTCATTATTTGCTGTTTGAAAACATTCCATCCATGTTGAATATGCTGTTTTCAAGGGTAAATAGTGATGATACCCTACCGAATTATAGCTTTTATCACTTTACATCTCTACATGTGTTTGATAATATATATTTTGTGCCTGTAAAATCGTATTTCGAAGCACTAAGAATATAAAGATCAAAGTTCAGGTGAAAATTAAATGCCTTACAATAGCCTTAAATAGGAAAGCAGATTTGGTAATGTATCATTCACAGACGACATTAAATTGGAAAACCGATCGCAGCTGAGCGCAACAGTGCGCCCCATGTAACCTGTACTGTCCTTTAAGCGTGAGACGCGGTATAGTTTTGTTATGTCTGGGATAAATTACTTGCAGAACACATTTAGAATCTCGTAATAAAAATATGACTATAAAAGCGAAATTAAATTGGATCAAATGGATAATCACCTTATAGGAAGCGTTTTCGACAGATGAGTTTTTTATTATGAACAACTATTTTGTATCAAATTGTATATTTGTACACATAACAAATGTGTAAAAATACGTTCTCTAGTTATTTTCATTTTTGTGTGTGAACGTTTAAAATGAACTCTCCTGAACACCATAAATTGCATTTTTAAAATTGTGAATGTATGTGTCTGTAAATAGCATCTTAATTACTTTCCTCATTTCATGTGTCACATTAAAATTACTTTTTCTACACACTGTAGATTATTGTCTGTCTCTCTCTCTCTCTCAATTTAGAATTTCATTACACATTTCATAGTAGATGCATACAAGGGGAATACAGGGGGCTTAGGCGATAGTCAAAACGTTGAGGGTTGCTATATGCTGGCTTTAAAATTCTTCCCTTTGCATAAGAGCACAGGAAATAAATTAATGATGCCTTAGCACTTCCAAAATGCTAGTTACAAAAATTCAAATCAAAGACAACTAATACCTCGGAGATGGTTAATGCCGCAAGAAATTTAAATTGCCTGTTTTAAAGAAACCTACATGTTTATTGTAAGTATTTGTCTATCTCTAAAAACCCATTCAGACTGAAGAGGACTTTCGAAGAAAAATCGATATACGTTTAAGTCATGCAAACACTTTAAATATATGGTATTTTAATCCAAATCATTAGAGCATTTTATAGAGAATCCATGCAAAGCATAGCTGGGGTGTGGAATTTTATTGAAACTCTTGGATTCCTAGATATATTTTTGCAAGACGTAAAATGATAAGTTTGGTATTTACTCGAATTTTCGTTATGTTCTCTCTCTCTCTCAAACACACACACACACACACACACACACACACACGCACATGAACCATATTAGAATTAAAGTTTTTTAAACTCCTTTGATAAGAATACTTCGATAAAATGAACAGTTTAAAAGTAAAATTACGTTACTAGTGTGTACATAAACCAGTTAATCCTTAATAATAATAATAATAATAATAATAATAATCTATAATCCCTATAAGGCAACGGCCTCTCCTAAGAGGAGGGTAGCTCGATATGTTCCTCCTACATTTGAGCTACAAATGTGGAATTCCCTCGTCTTTGTCTTTGATAGTTCATTAATTGTCTTATCCTAAGTTTCTTTTTATATTTACTCACTTTTGCTCCTTGGCCCCCTGATCCTGAGTCTGACTCGTTTTGGCACTTAACACTAAATATATCACAATTTTTATTTTCTTTCTATTGATGGTCAAGATAAAAGCACAAGATTTTGTAACGTTGAAGCTACAATTTACGTTTTATCTTTTAGTTAGCGCCAAAAAAAGCATTTTTCCTATGGGATTTGGAACCAACACTTCGATACATTTAAGACAGAGATAGGGTAAGGAAGAAACGTTCGAGTTAACGCAATAACGCGAGCCGAGCTCGGGTTGTAGGTATATTGGAGAAGTTACACTACATGATCAAAAGTATCCGAACAAGTTCGTGGCGGCCTCCATCGGTAATGCTGGAAGTCAATATGGTGTTGGCCCACCCTTAGCCTTGATGACAGTGTTCACTCTCGCAGGCATACTTTTAATCAGGTGCTGGAAGGTTTCTTGGGGCATGGCAGCCCATTCTTCACGGAGTGCGGAACTGAGGAGAGGTATCGATGTAGGTCGGTGAGGCCTGTCACGAAGTCGGCGTTCCAAAACATCCCAAAGGTGTTCTATAGGATTCAAGTCAGGACTCTATGCAGGCCAGTCCAGTACAGGGATGTTATTGTCGTGTAACCACTCCGCCAGAGCCCGTGCAATATGAACAGGTGCTCGATCGTGTTGAAAGATTCAATCGCCATCCCCGAATTGCTCTTCAACAGTGGGAAGCAAGAAGGTGCTTAAAATATCAATGTAGGTCTGAGCTGTGATCGTGCCACGCAAAAAAAACAAGGGGGCAAGACCCCTCCAGGAAAAACACGACCAACACCATAACACCACCACCTCAGAATTTCACTGTTGGCACTATACACGCTGGCAGATGACGTTTACCGAGCATTCGCCAAAACCCACACCCTGCCATTGGATCGTCACATTGTGTACCGTGATTCGTCACTCCACACAACGTTTTGTGACTGTTCAGTCGTGTAATGTTGACGCTCCTTACACCAAGCGAGGCGTCGTTTGGCATTTTCCTGCGTGATGTGTGGCTTATGAGCTGCCGCTCGACCATGGAATCCAAGGTTTCTCACCTTACGCCTGTCACAGTACTTGGAGTGGATCCTGATGCAGTTTGGAATACCTGTGTGATAGTCTGGATAGATGTCCCTATTACTCTTTACGACCGTCTTCAATTGTCGGCGGTCCTTGTCAGTCAACAGACGAGGTCGGCCTGTATGCTTTTGTGCTGTGCATGTCCCTTCATGTTTCCACTGTACTATAACATCAGAAACGGTGGACCTAGGAATGTTTAGGAGTGTGGAAATCTCGCGTACAGACTTCTGACACAAGTGATACCCAATCACCTGACCAAGTTCGAAGTTCAGGAGTTCCACGGAGCGTCCCATTCTGCTGTTTCACGATGTCTAATGACTACTGATGTCGCGAGTAATGAGTACCAGGCAGTAGGTGGCAGCACAATGCACCTAAAATGAAAAACGTATGTTTGTGGGCGTGTCCGGATACTTTTGTTCACATAGTGTATATAGCTGTGTTTTTCTTTACTTCCGAACTCAGGATGCCGAGCTTATCTACGCGTATCATTGATATCTTGATCCTGAAGTGCGATGCGAAGAAAAGATATTCACGATGGCTAGATTACTTGTAAGGTTTAATGCATAGACCATAGGAATAAGACAAAGGAATGTATTAATATCATATTGGTCAGTTGAGTTCCAGGATGCTCGTCCAGTGAATGAAAGGCACTACATGGCATTATCTACACTAATATTATAATGATAATATTTGTGTGCATGTATGCAGGGTAAATCTGAAAACTTACTCAGCCAAGTTTTATAACTTTTCCGCATCGAAAAGCCCTCTTCCTCCTGACGGACATTGCACTATAAACACCTAATATCAATTCATAAATAAGTAAAAGACTATAAGGAATTTACAAAGCTTTCCTTGAGGATGTCATGGAGCAGAAAATAGTTGTACTCCGCAAGTGTATAAAAATAAAAACTGGTTACATAATATTCCAAGCAATATACACTCCTGGCCATATGTTATATTTAAAAGAGTTTAAAAAGCGACAATCGATGCTGTCAAACAGCACGAATCTTTAATTGTCATTTATCAAATACTGCAGATGTGTACGTAATCAATGAAACAGTGTCAAAATCTCTGAATAACCTATATTCTAATTCCATAGACGTATAAATTAAACAGTATGCTGCATAAGAGCACAAGAGCAAGTGAACACCCTAACTTTTGCTTTGAATGCTGTTATATGTAATGTCTCTGTAAGGGGGGGTTGCAAACCCTTCAGCTGCCGTAGTGCGGGCGCTGCGGACCCTGAACACTCGTGGTACTTCTGATGTTACTAGAAGTACGCTGGGCCAAACATCTGTGCTCCTACCGTTAGGGAATAGTTTGGATTGGGTTGGACTCGGTGGGCAGTGGTTCCAATGGGAGATTGGGCACGTCTAGCTGGTTTTCCGCCCAAGCAGGATTGTTAGACGCCTCAAGGTTCTCCTGTACCGCACTGGATAGCCGGTAGATAGTGTGCTAGGTTGCTGTCGTTCACACCGAGGTCTCGATAATCTTCCCCTTTTGGGGTTGACGCGCGTACGTGGCGTCTCGCTTCCGCCCTGTTTTGGAGGGTCGGATTAAAAATTTTAGGTGGTGACCCCAAGGAAAGGTCTTCGGGGGTGGAGTGTCACTCGGATGAGTTACAAAGGGGGGAATTGCTTCCTGTGGCTTTCTATGTGTTAAACGTAATGCATATGCAGCAACTTAAAATCTATGGTATTTAAATATACCGCACTACTCCTCTAAACTTGAGACGTGGCAACACAGTCGCTAGCACCTCGACTTGTGCACGTTTTAAGGAGTCCTGCCATGTGCAACTGGTATAAAGCAATTACTTTATGGGGCAAACAAGTGCCCACGTGAATCATGCACGTGTGAAGAAGTACATTTATGCAGGAAGCTTTTCCCTCACTTTGTTTCCACACTGTCAGTAAATTTACGTCAATACCACTAGGTGGTAGCACACTACGGTAGAACTTAGAATCACTGTAGCAGAAGTATATAAGGTGCACAAGCGCGGCAACTTCTACCGGTTGGTTTTTCCATACATCAATTATCTCAACTACAATTTAATTTATACATTATTTCGTTCTTGCCCTAACATAGTGCACTTAATTATATACAACAACAAACAAATATAAAAATCTTTCTTTCGTCAGACGAGTTATGTATTATTATTTTATTGTTGTTGTTGTTAGGAGCGGCTGCAGTTGTATCAATTTGTTCATAATCACAACCACTATGCAGTAGGTGGTATTTCAGATTTTAAGGGCTGTCTAACACTCGAAATATATACTCACGAGCCGCTATTGAAACTGAAGTTTCTGGATGCCAAAACCTTCTATTAAAACTCATGTAAGAAAGTATTCTTTTATTACCTTTATGCTTATTTTGTAATCAAGTTCGTTAGCAGGGTATGCTAAATAATTGTATAAAGAGTGAAAACTGCTAACATTAGAAATCAGTGAACGGATATTTTATATTAAGAGCTGAAAAGATTATTTTTCTCGATGGTCGCAGACTATGTGTCCTTTCCAAAGAGGTGAACTTGGTGACTTAGGTGTGCGGAAACTACGTATTCATCACGTTTGCTGTGACGTAACTGTTCGGGGTTGAACCAGAGCCTCGCCAACCCGACTGCCGACCTCACGTTCGCTTATACATAACAGAGGTGGTCATTGATTCAATTTCAACCGATACGAGAGGTGATGGAACCAGTTCACGCTTCCCCCAGCCGGAGCCTTGGCTTTCATGGCCGGGATCGCTGCCTATCGCAGCTTCTCAATTTCCTCCCGTTGCTGAGTAGCATCTGTCCTATACCCGGAAATTAAATCCGACCCCCATGGTTGCGATGGAACCCGATCGCATTTCGTGGCCAGGAATCGGAACTCATTCCCCGGCCCACTGCGCCACGGCGCAGAACTACATATTCACCAGCTTCACCTCTATTCCATCGTATATGGCAAGGGTTTCTGTATTATGTGAAAACTATGTAGTTTTTATGTTATTAAATAATATAGGACCTAAAGAGAAGGCAAAAAGGTTTAAATTTAACCTACTATAGCTATCTAAAAAATCTGATGTGATACATTCGCATGACTTTCACTGTCCTCTATCTTTATTAGTGCTATCAAACTACACTTACTAAAGCTTATTTTTCCTTCTACCATATTTTAATCCAAATAAACCTTTACAGAAATAACTACATTGCACATTTCGTTATAGATGCAAAAAACAAAAACAGCGATAGTCAAAGGTTTAACAACTGGAAGCTATATGCTGGCCTTAAAATTACCACTGTGCAATCGCGAGAAACAATTGAATGTTTGCAGGACTTAAACAGAATGACCAAGTAATTAACAAGTTGAACCATTAATAACGAATATCCCAGAAATGATTTGTGCCACCAAAAACGTATTTGAAATACATTGTGTGTTTTAAAGAGATCTACAGTTTTGTGCAGCACGTTTTCGTCTATCGCTTAACGTTTATCAGATTACACAAAATTTCTTCCGAATGAAGAGAACTTTATAGGCTATTCCCAAAAAATCAAAATATAGCATTTTAATCAAAATCATTAGAGCCATTTTTTAGAAAATCAAAAATTACGAAAAATGTTCCATGTAAAGGGTAGTTTGGAGTGGGGAGATTTTCTTCAAAGTCTTTGTGTCCCATTTTTTGGAAGGTATTGAATCTAAATACCAAGTTTGGTATTTATGTAATTTTCGTTTTTGAGTAATGCTGTTCAAAGATACACGCACGGACATTTTTATAAAAACTTTTTATTTGGATTCAGGGGATCTCAAAACATGAATTTACATTGAAATCTCGGTATTGAATTTTTGGGTGGAATGCAGTACCATCTCTACCTACTATTTACGTGGTAGAGAAAGTAGAAATTACTCGATCATTCCGATGATGATCGTACCTCCACCAAAGGGATTGGGGTACTTAAATGCTATGCAGCATTTCCAAATTTTGGAAGACAATCGGTTAAGGATGTCAGACGTTCAGCCAAAGTTTCACATCCTTTTGAATATAAGAGGATTTTTCATCCATTTATTGGGAATAGCCGGAAATATACGAAATTACACTTACAAGGAGTAAAGGTCTTTGTAGAATAATTTCATAAAAAATTGGAGAGGTACATGAAATGAATTAATTCATCATGCATGTTTAAAAAGCCAACGGTGCAAAGCGGGTAAGCCAGCTAGTCCTTGTACAAGTGCGGTGGCTGGCGGGAGTAAAGAGAAAGAGTTTTATTATCGTACGCCACTGCGCCGAGGAGAGTCGGTTTGGACGGCGTGTGTGACAGATAAGAAGCAGTGGCGATGTTACATAAACTCTCCCTCAGTGAACCACCGTGACTACGAATACAGCTGAGGTCATTAGCTGCCTGTGGTTTAGCTAAAACTCCTGGTTAAATAGAAAGTGGAAAGGGGGCGGGCATTTCTGGCTTATTAGCCGGTCCAGTGTACGTAAGACAGCACTTGTTAATAAATTATAAGGATCCCAGGCAACTAAAACAGCCGTAATAACATTTACCCTGCAAGAGATGCGGCCACTTTGCTTAAACAAACATGATATTGGAATTGTCATAGAAGCGCTGTACCAGTGGAAGGAAACGAGGAAGGGTTGCGAAAAATCCCTTTTCTGTACACCGACCTCTTTAACAACCAAACTAGTTCGTCTAGTAACAAAACCCTGTGATTATGCTACATCATCTGTTCATGGTGTGGACCCCGTAGCCCATACTTGTTCTCTTTTTGGGTCTGACGGTGTTTCATCATGCTCGTAAGCCCATGTAAATTTTGTAAACCTAGTACTGTGCATTAATTTCGCTATTAGTTATATTTTTGGACTTCAGTAATTATGGAAGATTTCAACAGCCAGACAAAATCAATGACTTTTAGGGGGGAATCATATATAGGGTATACAGCGGAGGTATACAACGTTGTGAGATATACAACAGAGGGCACTGCAAGCTACAAAGAGATCTATTACGGCTACCACCTCCTAGGAGAAAGGGATAAAGTGAAGTAACCGCAAGAGGCCACAGGCCGCATGCAGACAGGCTCAGAGACGCGCAGAAGTACCTAACAGCTCCTGGCTCGAAGACCCATCCCACTACTGAAGCTGCCCAGAGAGGGCGATGAACGACCGGTCTTACCAGGCAGCCTTCTTTTGTCCAAGGAGAATATTCTTTCCTTGGGCTAAGCATCCGCACCATCTGTCCGAAACCGCCATACACCATGAAACCTATAAACATGCCTGAAACAAAAGAAGGAAATGGAATGAAAGAGAAATGAGGGAAAGCAAATCTTGGTAAATGAGCAACCAGCCTAGCTTCACCTACCGAGCAGAGAAAACCAAGAAAAACGTAAGGTCTGGGCGTTCGACGGGAATCGAACTCGGAATCCTCCAAATGCCGGCCTAATATGCTACTGCGGAGCCAACTTACGCAACTCATAAAAGTTATCTAAGCTGTTAGTTTTAAATGAGGCAATAATAAAACAAGTGTCTAGTTTTAATTACCTGGACTTAAACGTATTTTTTAATTGGGAATTATATACCATACAGTAGTTTCCATAACCCGTTCATAATTTTATTTCTGCATAAATCCCTGTACTTTGTATCTTCATCTGTTAGTCCTCTAAGATCTTTCTTTGGACTCCATCCATCCAACGTTCTTTTGGTCTTCCTCGTTTTTGTTTCCTTCAGCTTTCCATTCTAGCAACATTCTTACTATCCTATTGTTTCCTGCTCTTTTCACGTGATTTTAACGTATCACATAGTACAAATTAAGACCTGAATATAAAATTAAACAACTTACTACAAATGAATGGAACAATAAGGAACACATTAAAGAATAAGATGTCAAAAGCAACCAAAATGAAATTCCATAAATAATGGCAAGTACCAATGGCAACATATTAAAGTTAAATTTGGACAGTGAATAGGTCAGCAGGAAAAGAGTAGAAACCGCAGAATTGAGGTTTCTAAGAGCAGTAAAAGACAAAGAAACTAAACTTTACGCTAGCAATTAAATATATGCAAGTTAAATGGAAAAAAGATCAACCAAAATAGTAATAATAACTGATACCGACATATTGTAAGGAGGAAGGAGAAACGAATACCAACAATTTTATTAAATTATATACTTAGAGTATACCGCCAAGTAGGAATACCAAGAAGAAGAGGAATGATATGTTAAATTGAGGACGAAACGAGTCAACAGACCTATATCTTGTGGAGGAAGAAGGAGGAGAACAAGGAAGAATTATTTTTATTTTCAGCTCTTTACTATTACTTCATTTCTTATAGAATCTAGTCATGCCAGTTCTTATGGATCCCTTAATTTCACTTCTGTTGACTGTATTTCCCTGAGGTCCTTCGACTTCAGAGCCCAGTCCCCCCAGACATATGCACACAAGGGAGGCTGTCGTCACAGGATAGTGTGTATGCAGAATGGATATGTCAACAAAATCCATGTGCTAGTGTTGAAATAACATGGTCAGTTTTCGCATATTCAATGGCAGTAAAAGTAACAACAATTACTAGCTTCAGGACAGGGATTATTTTACAATATATGCATTTTAAATGCTCTAATGTTCACATTATGCATATTTCTTAATGGTTGTTAATAGGAGAAACGGAGGTTGAGGTCAGCAAAGAAGTGCAACACAAACACGCGTATTTTCTTCAACTCTCCAAAAGATAAGAATCGGTAAGTAGCATACACCATGACTTGCGTACTTCTTTGAAGTTAGTTTATCCCGGATAACGCGGATGTTGAAAGGTTTGCCGAAGCAGAAAGGGGAACCCATACCGACAGAGAGGAGATCTTGCTAAACGTAAGACTAGAGCTTGAAAACAAACACTTAATTACTGTGACTGGCCCCGTAGTTCATCGCTAGAACACCTGCCTGCTGCGCAAGTGGCACCGGGTTCGATTCCTGGGTGGGTTCGAGAAAGGTTTCTGTACAAGTACGTATCACGGAATGCCCATAGTCAGATGGTTGTGGTTGTGTGGGTTTGTATTTATGGGTTATTTAATAACCAATTTGCTCATTTAACAAGAATTCAGGATTTCCCCCGAGCAAAACCATGAGCACATGTGGCAAGGCATATAAATTTTGTGACAGCTGCATAATCAACATAAATGGTACTAATTGGTGCTTCACAGTTAATAATATTAAATAAATGTTATTATTTCTTTGAATATAACCAATAATAGTCAATACAATTGTGTGATATTTATGTTCCTTTAAAGCTATATTACACTTACATTTTCTTTATTATTGCACTATTCATGATAAACATGTTCAAATGCATGTCCGCCTTGGTAGATGCATTGATGTAAGCACCTCTCAGTATCAGCATGGACACGTCTTAACATTTCTGCTGATGTTGAAGCGCAGGCACGACTTATTCTTTCTTTTAAAATATCTGGATTTTCTGGTTCCGTTTCGTAAACCCTGGCTTTAATACTCCCCACAAGAAAAAATACAGGGGAGTTAAATCAGGCGATCTCGCTGGACACCGAACCCAACCACCACGACCTATCCAACTTTCGGGGTACACATTGTTGAGATATTCTCTAACTTCTCTAAAAAAATAGAATGCTGCACCAACTGCTAAACCCAGTGATTTAGCGGCAACTTATGTTGGATGTCTTCTAGAAGGTTCTCAAGATTCAGTCTATTCTTCAGAAATTGCAAATAAATCTGATCAATAAGCCTAGTAGCCAAATAAAGTGTCCAATGATGTTGATTACTAAAATGCCGCACTATACGTTAACACCCCAGCGAGCGTGCATTTGATGTTAAATTAAATTGAGCTTTATTTATGGACACTCTTTAACTGCTGTGGTCCTTAGCGTCCCTTTCTATATACTGGGCATGAAAGAATGGTAATTTTGCTCAGAGGCCTCTATCAGGCTTGAGGTTCTTTTGCGTGCCGTAATTCTACGACACGGGACCACCGGCTTTACTTCCCTTCCGAAGGAAGCCATGCTAAGGGTTTTACGCCCGAAAAAAACCCCATCGCCCTCCGCCGGGTTTGAACCCGCGACCTCGAGAACCAGAGGCTAGCATGGTAATCACTACACCACGGAAGACGACTGCATTTTATGTGATCGTCATCAGTCAGAATTTTCAGGAGCCCAGCAATTGAGATGATGTGTGTTTACATTGGAGTCATTGGTGAAATAACATTCATCTCCCCATAATTTAAGGAATACGATTCATATGATCTGTTAATCATATGAGATTGTGAGTAGAAAAGGAAATGGGCCTAATAAACGGGTTATGGAGAAAATGACAACAATGAGAATTACGAGGTGGAGGTAGGCATAAAAAGACAAAGATTATCGTTCCTGGAAGGAAAGTAAAGAAATTACGTTTGCGAATTCGAGATTAATCAGCACAGTAAGCGAAAGGCTTCAATACTTGAAATGATATGATATTTATGATATAAGTTGCTGCTGCTGCCCAAAAGTCAACACAATAGAATATAATATGCCAAAGGAAACTTTTAATAGAAAAAGACACATGTTTGTTGACACTTGAAGTAAAATATGGCAAGAAATTAGTGACATGCTTTGTCTGCATAGCAAAGAGTCCTTTAGTTGTGACGAAGGAAGAAAAGCTTTAAAAACTGTAGAATAGAATGGAAAATGTGAAATGTACAAAACGATAACCATTGCAGTGTTGAATAAAGGAAGAAGAACGCATCACAATGAAGAAACGAAATTTATTGGGACACTGGATGAAAAGAAACTAGTTGCTAAGAGATGTAATGAAAGGAATTGCGATTGGGAAGAAGTTATCAGAAGATAGGACAAGATTATGAGGAATAGAAAGATTTTATGTTTCCCGTTTTCGCTGAAAATAACTTCCATAACTTGTCCTGATTCAGACTATTATGGTTTATTGGGTGTCCAGAACATTAAAACATTTGAAAATGTTACTGAAATGGAACGTATGCCTTTTGAGCGACTCTATAATTGGAAATATTAGTATTTATTGTGTATCTTAGAAACTTGGATAAATTCTCTGGTTTAAAAATCACAAGCACTCGTTAGCAAGTCAGAAGATAACAGAGAATTCCGCTAATGAGTAATTAGTGAAAGTTAAAATTAGGTAGGCTTAAGATAAATTTTGGTTGTGCTTATCTCGAAATTAAATTTTCCTAATCATATGTATCCTTTCTTAAAAGCTACAAAGCTTCAACCCTCTATACTTATATGGCATAATAAGTATAAATATATGTCACAGGAACTATATTTTAAATAAGACAGATATTTATATTAAAAATGTAAGCAAAATTTTCAACTCAATTTCATCAGGGATACAGATATAAATGGAATATAATTAGAAGCTCAATTCGTTTAATTAACTAGAATGAAATAGAATGGTTTCATGTTCTGTGTGCTTCAAGCAGTTTCTGAGGAAACGGAACCTAAAATATTAATATTTTCATAAATTTTCTCCCAATATTGTTTTTAGAAGTTACCATATGTAACATTTAAACACGAATTCTTACAGAGGAATAGTTGTACGTGTATTGATTTAACATTATTTTTACTTTCTCTGCTGCTGACCTATAGTAAGAAGAGTAAGTACTATTCCATTTAAAACTTGGATACCAAGATTTCATCAGAAATATACGTTTTTAGACTTCCAGAATCCAAGGCATTGTTAGAAAAGAGCGTGTGCGTGTGTGTGTGCGTGTGTGGCACCACTAAAAACGAAAAGTAGGTCAAATAATAAACTTGGTATTTAAGTTCAGCATCCTCAAAGTATGCGACACGAAGATTTTCAAGAAAATCCCCCAACCCAAACTACCCCTTACATGGAATATTTTTCGAAAATTTTGATTTTTTCAAAAATGGCTACAACGACTTTGATTAAAATACCACATCTTTAGGTTATTTCCATGACCAATAAAAGTATGTCGGAAACTTTCTGGGATCAGCCTGTGAAGTCGCTTTCATTTTGAATGACTTCTGCATAATTGGTAAACCATAAGAGACACAGAAACTCTCACACAAAAATGTAGATCCGGTTAAAATACACAGTTTATCTAAATTAATATTTTTGCGGCATTTAAGCATTTTGAAAATATTTGACTGTCGCTTTAGCTTACTTGTCACATATGACACGTTTCGTTGTACCGACAATTAAACGTGTAAATGTGTTATGAAGGTTTATCTGTATTAACAAGAAATGCTTTTGTAAGAATCGTTTGTAGGATAGAGAGAGAGGCAACACATCAGATTTTTCACACTGATCTGACAAGAGATGTGCTTGTTTTCTCTGCAACACACTTCCCAGTCCTCTTAAGACACTAATTTACATGCGGAGACGAAGAGAAGAGCGCAAAAGAGGCAGGAATAGAAACTGTTGTGCTAGCACTAAATAACCTGCAGTTGGATAGAAAACGATAACCTATTTTCCTCCAGTGTGACATCCCAGATTTATTTTAAATATGTTTATTGTATGTAACTGTGTATCTTTGTCCAAGCTTTTAATTTACCGAATCAAAGGATATATCCGTTAATTGTCATTTTTTTACAGCCAATTCAAATTCAGATGCTTACAAAACACATTACAACCACCTCCACCACCCTAAGGACTAGGCAATTGCCTGTTCTGGCTTCACAAAGCATCAGCCAAACACTTTCTGGGCAACTTTCTCGTCGTTCTCTTGCTGGGTAGGTAGTTCCTCGATAGTAGTGGGTATCCTCCTTTACTCGTTCTGTTCATATGGTCAATTCATTTTTGTCTATAGTTCGTTACTTTATTATATAAATATTCTACTTTTAGATCATCTCTTATTTCCTGATTTTTGATCCTATCGAGTTTGGTGCAACCCTTTTCTTGCCTAAGGAACCTCATCTCCGCTGTTTCAATGCTATCTTTCTGCTTTGAAATTCGCTACTTGTTTTAGAATTTGATCTTCTAGAACACGAGGAGGCCCGGGTTCAATCCCAGGGACCCGCATGTGGAATTTGTGGTGGACAAAGCGGCGTCTGGGCGGGTTTTCTCCGGGTTCTTCGGTTTTCCCCGCCATTCATTACACCAACTGCTCCATCGTCACCTTCCCTTTCATCCATTTCACCGTCATTTCGTTTCATCTACTTTCTTCATCCCATTCCAGGCAACGGGCTGATCACCCATCCTGGACATTCTGTCTGCTCCTCGACGGGCCTCTGACCTAGGCACCCGCCTGTAAGTCCTACATAAGAGGAGGTTAAACAGTGAATGAATGAATGATCCTCCAGAACAATTTTAATCGCACTGAATTTTTGCCTATAAAAGCCATTATCTTTTTTTTTTATTAATATCCTAAAATCATATAGTAATATTTTTAATTAATGAAGGATTTCTGTAAATCATTTTCACTTTTCTGAATTATGATTATAGGTATTATTTGTACACGTTTTACTACCAACTCTCTTTATCCTGGGTTTAGTGAGCTGTCCCTAAGTTTAAAATACCTACTATACCGGGTGTCCCAGAGCACCCGTAACAGCCTTTTTCTCTATATATTTTATCTAAAACGGCTGTACGGCTACCAATGTGGCTTCAACAGGATGGCTACCCGGCTCACTTTTCACTTAGGGTTCGGAAAGTTCTTGACCAGTTGTTTCCAGGATGGTAGATTGGACAAGGAGGACCAGTACGTTGGCCGGAGGAACACCATCAAGCAACTGGTGCAAAATGTTGAGAAGTCTATCGTTCATTTGTAAGTAAACATTAGAATATAGAAAAAAGTTTTGGTAAAAGTTGTTTCATTTTAAAAGAATAACCCCAGTAGATTCTTTACATAGGTTACGGTTATCAAATTGTTTTTGCGAACAAATATCTTATAGTTTTAGAGAAAAATGCTATTGCGGATGCACTGGGACACCCAGTATATAATGAAGTCGGTAATAGGCTATACGCTTGTTTTAACCCAGTATTATCTTAATTTCCCTGTTCTTTTAAATCCAGTGTCTATAATTATATGTTTATCTTCATACAATTCTTTTATTGCTTCAATAAGGCAAGTGTATATACTTTAATTAGTAATATTTCCCATACGTTTTGTGTATTAATTCGGTCGAAGGCTTCATCAAAGTCTATAAACCCAATATGTGTTTCTAAATTATTCCCTCTTCTTTTTCCTATAAGTTATTTAACTAAAAATGTTGTGAATATTTGACCTTCCTTTTCCTAAATTCACTCTGATTTTCCGTTTATCTATGCTTACAGAATATATAATTCTCAATACCTATAACACAGGTTAACGTTAGAAATGGAAAAATGTTTCTATCCTCGTTCATATAACCCTTGGAAGAGCTTCTATTAAAACGGCCGCTAACGGCTTCCTTTCTTTGTCACGTTATTACGCCAACATTCTTTCCTGAGAGCAATAACTTTGATGCCTCCAATCGCTTTTTAAAAGTTAATTACCTTTACATCGACGCCTTCATTATTTTCATCAGAAGGATTTGGAAGGTAGCACATAATCTCATTACCGCAACTGAGGTTATTTTTAAAAAGTGTGAAAGTGATCCTTTTCCCTCCACAAGCTTAGGAGTTTTATTTAAAAGAGAAAAATGCTTTAACTGCTATTTTCAGTAGAGCAATATAGGTTTAGCTGTTTAAGGAGTGGGTTGGATTTTTTAATCTACAGACTATTTATATAATACTCTTTTGATATAAAAATGCAAAATTTACTTCCTAAAATATGTGCAGTTTCTTTGGGGAAATTGCTTATCCTTAAGTGTGTGCATTGTGACGCAGCAGCTATGGCCCAAGGTTATCGGGAGGTCCGCATCGGGCAGTCAAGATAAACAAAGATAAGTAGCGTTCTCGCCTAGGTTAAACAGCGTAAGCGCTATCGTCAGACTACCATAAGCTTCTGTAAGTTTCCTTCCCCGCCTCCAGAACATGTGTCCAAAACATTCTGTAATGTTTTGTGGAAGGTTCCACAGGATATATTAGCCATCGGGATCGCCAGAGAGCAAATAAGTGTGTCAGTCAGTTGGTGAGCGAATTAGCGAGTGCTTTTCTGGTTCGACGAAAAGCGCAATTTTGCTAGCGAGTTTGTAACGACTGCTGTGACGTGCAGTGAGTGCTGCTTCCGCGAGACATTGGAGAAATCTTGTGTTCGATCCCAGTGGGTGAACCCTCCGGAAGAAGAGGCTCGTGTGTATTTCACTACGCCACTACGACATAAAAGGTGAAGTGATAGTTTAGGGAAGTCACAGTGAAAAGATAAACTAGACTACTTTACGAAGTGACAGTGAGAAACTGGACAAAGTCATTATGTATAAGGCTGGAATAGGTGTAAATATCATCTAACGTATAGAAAGACCAATGAAAACTTAGTAAAATGTTAGATAGAAAATGCTTTCTGTACTTTTCTTCGCATTTGGAATGATTGATGCATGCCTTATTGAAGTATATGATGGAACAGATACTATCTACATTTTATACTATCTTCACTTCCTTCCTTAGGCTTCTCCATTCGTTACACTTTAGCATTTTTATTTTTAATAAATCATAATTCATCCTAAAATAAGACAACGCAACGGTGGCTGAATATACTGACCACACGCACGCCTCACACAGCTATAGTGTCTCTTGCCATTCTCTGTTACATTCTTATCTTCAGTTTGAAGATTATTACCAACCTTGTTATTTTTATTTGTTTTATTGCATACTTAATTAAAAATAATTATTTAATATGTAAATATAATATACACGCTAGGTTCCACTTAGAGAATACGCTATATGGCATCGTATCTAATTTCCCTAAAGGGGTTTTCTAAACGAGCTTCAAGTCAAAAACTAGAAATATCTCCCTTAGATATCACCTTGAATTTTACTTGAATATTTGTTATGGTTTTCTCTGTAATCCGTTTTACATGTCACACATTTAATTGAACATGAATTTCTAGTTTCACTTTTCCGAATTTATTATCTCTGCAGAGCTTTTAATATTGGAATTGTTTAGTATCCAAGAGCCTCTGTAGTTGTTTTCGTTGTCTAAAATTCAAACCTTCCATCAACTAACCCACATTTTGCCGAGCTCACGTGCGTTGCTTAAAGTGTGGACCCTGAGAATCTTTGGCAGAACCGAGCACATCTTGTTTGCTGGCATAATGTTATTGATTTTGTTTCCGGCCTTCATTTGTTTACTATGCTTCCATGTGACGTGTATATTGTACATTCATTACGTTCTCCAATGTTTATCTCCATATATGCATGCCCTCGTTGTGTGTATGGTATATTTTCCAATACATTTCGTAATTGCAAGGACTTTTAGTAGAGAGGTTACATCACTATCTTA
The DNA here is from genome assembly GCA_030765065.1 of Deroplatys truncata. Classification (NCBI taxonomy): domain Eukaryota; kingdom Metazoa; phylum Arthropoda; class Insecta; order Mantodea; family Mantidae; genus Deroplatys; species Deroplatys truncata. The sequence continues at coordinate 103,194,761 of CM060980.1, forward strand.
ACCAATAGCCAGTTTCTGCTATAAGCTAAACCTCAGGCAGCTTCGGAACTGGGAATAAGCAACAAATTCCCCGCCTCTCTTTACCGTGGATTAGTCGCCTGCCAGATCAACGCGGTATACGTCCTGCTGGACTACGTACGTTTTTACTCCCCTTTATTTCATTTATTAATTTCCCTATCCTTATAGTTTTTAGCTCGGAGTCACTCCATTGCAATGGAGGGCTGGTACCAAAATATTTTTCACCACATTAGTATTTTTTTTACAACTTTTGATTAGAGTTGCTGAAAATCTATTCAAATTACAACAGATATAGTAATAATACAGAACAGTGAACATAACATGTAACGTTAAGTATATAAGTTGATACAAATTGGAAAATAATATAACTTGAAGATAACCATAACAAACAGAAGTTATATCTCATCGAGATAAATACCATGTTCAATAAAAAATAATAGAAAACAAAAAAGTGGTACAATATCTTAGTTTAAATGTCTGGAAGGTAATTTAAGTTTTGATATAGACAAAGAGATTGAAAATATTTAAATAAATTTCAATTAATATGGATAACAAATAGAACTCTCTAAAATAAAATTCTAAAATATACAAAACTAAAGTGTAATAAGAATGTCTGTGACATTCTTAATTTTCAAAAGTGAAACCCGGATACTAAATGAAAGAAATAAGAATTCAGCCAGCTTAAATCGCACTTCTCTGTAGGAAAAAAAAGACTGTAGAAAGATGGACCCGATACGAAATGAAAATATACGAGCAAAATTAATTACATACAGTCTAAATGAGGAAATAGAAGAGAATAAATACAACTGGAGAGCCTACATGGATAAGGGATGAATAAAAACCTTTGTGAATAACATAACCTCAAGAGAAAGGAGACGTTAGGCGTCCGAAGAAAAGATGGCCAAGACTGCCTAGCCCCTGCAAGGTCGACGATAATAACAGATTACTTGTATGTTTAATCATGTAGTGCTAATGAAAACTAAAGATAGTCACTATGATATACAGGCTTTGGGAGAATCTTCCTTAGTCCTATTGCTCTTAGAGTGCAGACTCTCAGCTTACCATACAATCAGCTGCAATAATTATTGTCAAAACGCATCGCTTTGGATAATGTGTACTACGAGGGCGATACTGAGAATTTTTAGAATGCCCTGTGTCTAAAAACAAACTAAATTTGTTTATATTTGACAGCTACTTACTAATGTTTTGTGAGTTGATTTTTGTGTAATTTGTTCGATTTCCACTAATAGTTTGTTAATTATCATCATTTAAAGATTTTATGTTCACCCAAAAGTGAATTTTATAGACAACATTTCCGGGTTATGATTTTTTGCGATTTTAAATGGTCATTAACGCCTAAACAATATGAAAATCGGCTTATAAATGCATTTTGCCAAGAAGCCCCGTCTTTGGCATCAATTTATAATTGGTACAACGAATTCAAGAGAGATCGGTTTTTTCTTAGTGATGAAAATATTGTCGCTGTTTGATCAACGCTTGAAGAAGATCGACGAAAATCTTATGAATTTATTCGGACAACATTGGGTATTAGTACGAGTCAAATCCAAAACATTTACATCACCAGACGTGAGAAAAATTTGTTGTCGATGGATTCCACATAAACTGACTCCCGATCAAAAACAAAACGCATTAATAGGTGCAGAAAAAATATGTAAAAATTCCAAGTCGGCACTTCAAATTTGGCTTGGAATATCGTTACTGGTGATGAATCTTGGATTTATTGTTATGATTCTGAAAAGAAAAGTCAATCGGCCTTACTTAGCACCTTGCGATTTCTTTTTGTTTCCAAAAATTAAAGATAAAATGCGTGGACTTGTTCGTCATCAGGTGATGTAGTGTAACATTATAAAAACCTGGTTTCTGAAGTGTCTCAGAAAGAGTGGCATCATTGCTTTAAGGACTGGTTTCATACAATGCAAACATGTATTGATGTTAAAGGGGAATACTTTGAAAAACAATAAAATTATTTAAAGTTTTATAACTACTCCTTGTTTGATTTTCCAAAAATGCTCAGTGTCGACCTCGTAACAGGACGTACTGTTTACTATGTACGTTGAACTAAGGTCCACATTATTGCTGTAATCAAAGTGCATTAACTTCCATTAAATTTTGTGTATGTTATAACAATATGATAAGCAGTTAACAATTAGATCTGAAACTCTGTGTATCTAGAGCATGGTTTATGCAGTCCGTTGGAATTCCTAGAAATCATATTGAGTACCATTGAATAAAATTGCGGGAAAAAGTTAAGTGTTCTATTAAAATACTTAAATTTTTGTGTAAGATTTCCTTCTATACTTATGTTTAAAAAATCTGATGTGATACATTCACATGACTTTCTTTCTCTGCCCTCTATCTTTATTAGTGGGTATACAAACTATTCTTCCTACAGGTTATTTTTCTATCTACTGCATTTTAATCCAAATAAACATTTGCAGAAATACCTACATTACTCATTTCGTTATACATACAAATAGAACAGCTATATTCAAATGCTTACGAACTGGTATCTATACGCTGGCCTTAAAATTCCAAACTGTTTCCATGCAATCGCGAGAAACAACTGAATGTTGAACGAATCTTAAGAGAATGACCAAGTAATGAATAATTCGAACCTTTAAATAACGGATATCTCACAAATAGCTGATGACACAAAAAGACTTGTTCGAAATAAATTGTGTGTTTTAAAGAGATCCTCATTTTTTGTATAGTACGTTTTCGTCTATCGCTTAACGTTTACCACTTATATAATATTATACAAAATTTCTTACGAAAGAAGAGGACTTCATAAGCTATTCTCATTTTATTTCTCATATTTAATACCTTTAATATTTTAATTTTAATCAAAATCGTTAGAGCCAGCTTTTAGAAAATCAACATTTTCGAAAAATGTTTCATGTAAAGGGTAGTTGGGGAAGGGCGGAATTTCCTGAAAATCTTCGTATCGCACCTTTGGAAAATGCTGAATCTAAATACTAAGCTTGATATTTATGTGACGTTTTGTTTTTGAGTTATGCTGTTCACAAGACACACGCACGCCAAGGACTATTTTCTAAAAATGATTTTTTTTTTATTCAGGGGAGCCTCAAAACAGGTTTTCCGGTGAAATCTTATCAACTTTTTGAGTGAAATACAATACTTCCCCTACTTACTACACATAGTAGAGAAAATAACCTAGCACCAAAGGAGATACTAAGTTGCATGTAAACGATACGAGTAATTTAGACATTATGTATCTATATCTAGCATCGCACTCCAGAGTAAATGTATCCAAGTTCAGTATTAGGTATAGGTGATTCAACGGAAGGGGACACTTCGCGTTGCGACCTACACAGATCTATTGCGGCTATCTTCCTCCAGGAGGAGGGGATGAGATGAAGGAATCACAGGAGGCTACAGGCTGTGGGCGAACAGGCCACAGAGACGCGCGAAGTCCCACACATTTCCAAACTCGCAGACTGTTGTAGCCGCCGAGAGAGGGTGGTGAAGTACCTACCAATCAAGCATTCCTCTGGTGTCCAACGAGGATACTCTCTCCATTAAGCGCGCATTCGCGCCATCTGTCTGACCATCTATCCATTTTTGGTGCCCCGTGGCCATACGCCACAAAACCTAGAAGCACATCTCAAATATGAGAATAAAAGGGAAATGGTAGAGAAGAAATGACCCCAGTGTTCGCCTTCCGACCCCGGGGAAATCACGAAAAACCCATGGATCAGAGGGGACGGTCGCTGGGGATCGAACCTGGAGCCCCCCGAATGCGAGTCGCACAAGTTACCGCTCGGACTCTCTTTCTCTTCCTTTTACACACATACACACTGACCTTTTCTAAAAACTCTTTGGAAGAGGTGGGTTGAAGCAGTCCGCAAGTAAGTATTCCATTTCCAGTGAAATCTCGATACTGAACTTTTTGGTGAAACAAGGTAAAGTGGTAGTGAAAGTAATACTAACATTCTAAACATAATAAACTTCCCTACAAACATTACTACAAAATAAGAGCTTGGAATATGTTAAACATTTTAAACGATGTCTCTTTAAATGGGGTTAGAGGTTTTGGGTTAAATATCAGGAAATACGTGGGAAAAAATTCAGGCACTTCAAAACACACACTCACACACACACACACACACACATACACACACAAATTCAAAATTAAAGTATGAAAATTACTGACGATACTTATGTGGTTATACGGCAGCGAAATATAAGTTTTAACACAAAAGGACACATTTTGAAGCCGAGAGTTCTTTGGTCAACATTGACACATGCAAGTTGGGTAAAATTACAATTGTAGATATAGGTCAGAGACTCAGTACATTTGGCATAAAGGAGCAAATGGAACAATGCAAGAGAAACACAGCAGCAGAAACTTGATAGAATGAAACCAAAAAGGACACCTAAAATAACACTAGCATATTTGCAAGAGGAAAAACGAATCTCTAGAAAGCCGAGAGAAAAGTTTAATGAAGTTGGAACAAGTTATTTGGCAAAACTACTCATGAAGAGGAAGAACATAAATTCGAGGAGGAGAGGGAGACAGAGACGGATAAGTTGTCCAACTGGACATTCAACTCACGAATACAAATTAGAAGACAAGGGTGGCCCTGAATCGTGTTGAAGCAGCAGAAGAAATGAGTGTTTTCCATGTGCTTACATAGTCAGGTACAAAAAGAACTGGCAAAAGAATTAGCGGACGATCCGTCAACAGACATTTTGTCAACGAAGTAGTTTGCATTTTTGTTAAATTCGTCATCATGAAGTTTTTGTCAACTGACAAACCAGACAAAAGCATTGTTGACAATAAATATTTCTTCAACTAAATATTTTAACTATTTGTGAAATCGTCAATACTATAGGAATAGATGTTGAAAAAGTAGACAGAATTAATAGAAACAATGAAATATAAGACAAATTTTATTTGAATATTTATTCCCAGACATTTCTCCTAAATCATACTCCTAATATTTTTATTTGCTGCTTATTTCACTGAGTAACGGAGAAGTCCAGAATTGTTTGTAAGAAATTAGTTGCTAAAATTAGGAATGTTGGTTTGGCAGTCATATATAATTATATATAATAATATATATAATTATAGTAAATCGGCCTTAATACACTAAGACACACACACAAACAGTAAGACTACTTCGGTTTAAATCTTGGAACGATAGGACTCCGTTGTTTCGCAGCGTCTCGCAATGGTCTGACGGCCTCCGCTAGTCTGCTACTTGAGTTTGCAACCTTACATAGGATAAAAACTTGCACTCACTATTATCGTACTGACAAAACGTTATGTGTTGACGAAAGTTTACCTTATTACCAAAATAAATGTAGCCGAAAAACTGAGCATACCTGCGTCCGTTGATCAAGAAAAAAGTAGACGAAGTGTCTCTTGGCGTATTGGTGTTGACGAAAAGTCCTGGAAGTGATAAAAGCAATCGGTAGGTATAGGTTATACAACGGAGGGGATACCTCGCGCACTGCGACCTACATAGATCTATTGTGGCTACCACTCCCAGAAGGAATATATGAAGTGAAGGAATCACAAGAGGCTCCAGGCCGCAGACATACGGCCACAAAGAACGCGCGGAAGTCCCCATTTCCAGGCTCGAAGTTCCCGTCTCACTTCTGGAGCCGACTAGAAAGAGCATTGGACCCACCCGCCGACCAATCAGATCTCTAGTGTACACGAGACTACTGTTTCCTTTGAGTAAACATGTGCGTTATCTGCACAGCACCGTCATACACCACGAAACCTAGAAGGAAATATGGAAAGGAAATCGTGGTAGATGGGAGAAACCCTAACATTCGTCTACCGATCAAGGAAAACCACGAACAAAACGCAAGGTCAGAGTGGACGGTCGAAGGGAATCGAACACAGGACCTCCCGAATGCGAGCCTCACACGTTACTGCGAAGCCATCCTGCTCGGTGGCAACAGAAGTATTAGGAAATATTTCATATAGCTTCTGAGATAGTTAGCTGGTGTTTCCTAAATGCTGAGAGCATAGTGACGGTCCACAATTTATTTTTAAGTACTTCCAACAGGTGAACGATAAACATCTCTTTTTATTTTGGGATATCCACACCCACGCGCCCCAGAATACGTTTCTGCGACTGTGCTGAAACAGAAAGAGACAGCAAATCGTAAAAAAAGGAATAGAAAGGAGGATGCAGAGGTAGGGGAAAATGCTGGAAATTCAGTCGGCAGTAAAACTGTTGGAAATGGATCCAATGAGAGTGGAGACCGGGAATTTCTACTTCTGCGTACAAAGCTGCCACACCCGCCCACATTTGGAACGAAATCCATTCCAACTGGTAGGGGCGGGAATATCTGGGACTGTATCTCACCCCCGCCCGACGCTTCATCCCCGCACCATCCGACGCCGACGCCGAGCAAAACGGCAAATTCCGCCCTAACAGTCGGATTTCTCCGTTTCTGTCTCTTCCACCAAGGCGCCTAAGGAACGAAAGGGGGTTTTCTGATTCGACGAAAGCTAGCGAGCCACACCCAACCAAATCCAGGATTTTCCTTGAATTTCCTTAGAAATGCAACCAACGGAATTTCCAGCTCCGTCTCTTCAGCAATTCCAGAAACCACTTCGGGTGGGGCCAAATGTTGAAACCCTCGCCAATTGGCTGTTTATTCTCCACACTGCAGTCTGAATGCTTAAAAACTTAAATAGCACCAAAATGTATTTAAAAATCGATGTTGTACATTCAATGACATTCTCTGCCCATTGTCGTTTATTCTTTTATAGCTTCTGCAGACTATTTCTACGAAAGCCTATTTTCTATATACTTTATATTAATCGAAATAATTTTGTTACACATTTCGTTGTAGGTACAAGGGGATAGATAAAAAGACAAGCGAGAGTCAGGTATTTAAAAGCTAGTCAATGAGTGCTGGCCTTGATATTCCATAGTTTTTCCATGAAATTGTGAGAAAGAACGGAATACGACAGCGCTTTAAAATTATGACAAAGTGAAAAATTTAAACCAACAATAATTCAAAAATTTCTGAAATGCAGAAAAATACTTGATATAAATTTGTGTGGTATGTTTGTTTCTTATGGTTTACTGGTCTATACAAATGATAGAAAATTCCCTTCGAATCAAGAGGTTTCATAGGTATTTCCAGAAACTTCAAGGTATAAATTTGTCACGAAAATATCTTAAATATACGGTATTTTAATAAAAAAAATCTGATGTGTTACACTCACATGACTTTCTTTACTCTTGTACAAGCTATTTTTACAAACGCTTATTCTCCATATCCATCATGTTAATCGAGATATCGAGATGTTAATCTTATTAATAATTTTCTTGTAGATGCAAGGGGAATTGCTAGGCTTTAAGCAATAGTCAAATATTTTAAGAGCTGCTTGCTATGTGGAGTATTCCATTCTCTTTGCATTACCAGGACAAAAAAATGAATAACGAATTCCCATTTGAGAAAAAGTATAAGTATTGGAAAATTTAAGGGAATAGCAAGCAATATCTCATAAATGATTCACTCAACAACAAAAAATGTATATGACATAAATTGTGTATTTTAACGCGATCTACATTTTTGGTGCAGTAAAATTTTGTCTATCTCTTATGGTTTACCAGTTATGCAAAAGTCGTTCACAATGAAGAATACTTTTGGAGACATTCCAGAAAATTCAAGATATACATTTTGTCATGAAAGTATCTTAAATATATATTTTAATCAAATCGTTAGAGCCATTTTTGAGAAAATTAAAATTTTCGAAAAATGTTCCATGTAAAGGGCGATCTGGGGTCGGGGGATTTTCTTGAAAACCTTCGTGTCACATCTCTGGAAGATACTGAACTTAAATACCAAGTTTGTGTTTATCCGACTGTTCGTTTCTGAGTTATGCTGTTCACAGACAGATACACACACGGACATGTTTCCAAAAATGCTTTATATGCATTCAGTGCACCTCAGAACATGTATTTCCTGTGAAATCTCGGTATCGAATTTTTGGGTGGAATGCAATACTTCACCTACGTAGTAGAGAAAGTAAAAAGAAAGTTCCATGTAAAGTGTGGTTTGGAGCGGGGAGGGATTTTTTTAAAACTCGATGTGTCTCATTTTTGGAAGATTCTGAACTTAAACACCAAGTTTACAGATGGGCGTTTTTCACTGGCAGTGAATACAGAATAATCTATCATGATTAAATTCTGTGGGAACCCTGGTTGTAGGGTTGCTGAGTAGAATACTACACAGTAAGGTTTTGAACCGAAAAGTTCTGGTTACCAGTTTGGAAGACATGAGCAGAGCGGAATTTAAAGATGTGGAAAACAAAGCAAATGCATGTACCAAATGTGTCTACAGTCAAATGAACCCTTAAAAGTAAAACAAAAGAACACGCCTGAAAGTTTATAAACTGATGGTCACGTCGGTGCTTTTATATGATACGAAAATTGGACTCTTATCAAAAACCCAGTAAAAGAACTAAAGCTGCAGAAATTAGTTTCGAGATATATAGCTGAATGCGCCATGTCAGACCAAAGATTGAATGAAGAAGTACGCCAAGAACTACAAGTAACTAGCGTTTTAGAATTGACAAATACCAAAACGATTAGCTAGATGATGAAAGTTTTCCCAAACGATTATAACCTAGAGGATAGATGCGGCACTACCCAGGAAAGGATTAAAAGAGCAGTTTTTGTGAGAAGGGGACAAACCATACGGTGTAACGTTGAAGGATGATAACATTTTAAATTCATTGATGATATACTATTTGGCCCATTAGTGCCGGTTGGAAAGCCAAAAGAGACAATCATTCAAACAGGAGAGAGAACGAAGGATTTTGTATGTTGAAGGGCCAATAAAAATGAGACTGCCGCTAGTTCAGAGAAAATCAATAAAGGAAACTCGTTTCGCCTTTAAATTTGGTAACCGTTTAGCATGGAGTACAAGACGAAAATCTAGTGCTTTACTAGAACAGATTAGTCATTTAGTTCGATACTGGCCACCTCCATGGTCGGGGAAAGCTTGTCTGCCCTCCAACCTGGAGGACCTAAGTTCAAATTTCGGTTAGGCAGAGTTGCAAGGATACAATTCGCAGGATTTTCCCTCCTCATAACTTACTTATGGTTAATGTAATTCTTTAACTTTCTGCAACTTGTGTATACTAAATAATCGCTCATTAACTTACTGAAATGTTCCTCAAAGGTTTATTGCACCATATACCAGTATATTAAGAGTGAACTAGAGTATTTGAAAATTGAACAAATAAATCAATAAATAGATTAAGTCCAATGTCTGGTTACATTTTGCTAAGTGGAACATGGGTACATTTTATACACCTGAGTTGTTAAAAAATGTTAAGAGTTTTTTAAAAGATTAATTCTAATTAAAACATTCTCCATATGATATTCGACGCAGAAAATTAAGCATACTAAATTTTTCAGTACCTTGTGGAATACTGTGTATCAAAAAAACCTACTTTGATAAAACTACAATCTAAATATTGAATTTAACCCTTTCAAACCCTATGTTCATACAATGGATATTAAGTTTACTGCAAAAATGACAGATACGAGAAACGTTCAACTTTGAACCATTCTCTTTATTTACATGTTAAAAGTAGTTTGATCACTTATAGGCCTAAACATGGCTATTGCAAATTAAAAATGTTTCTTCCTGTCGCTTAGATTCAAATTCAAAATTATTTTGACCACAGCTACTGAAGTACATTTCCATTCCTTTATTTTACGCGGATCTACCATTATTTACCAAAGACTAAGTAGCACAGTAAAATGGATTCGAACACTGAAAACTCGACCAGTGATGTTTAGCGCTCAAGCCAACTAAGCTACAAACCAAAAATAGGTATATATGTCGTAAAATGGTGAAAATAGGTTTTTTTCGAAAATAAATCTATACTGAAGGGGTTAAGTCTGGTGTCTAATGAAGGTTTTTGTAATCAATTCCCCCCTCTAGCCAATTAAAGCCTTAAGTTTCCTAAAAATAGGGCTGATTGTAAACAAAATATTAAATTAAGTTAATGTCACATTAAAATACATGTATCATAATTTTCGTACCTTATTATTAAACATCGTGCTATACCTTTTTAATTCTTGAAAAATTTCCCCTGAGCAGTAAATTATAATACATAGACAAGGTAAATACTAGAAATATATAAGTTCATTTTCGCTTTTTCTGTTATATTAAGGAGGACTTATGAAATATTTATTGGCGTACGTTTAAAATAGTACGCCTTGAAAATGTTGTCTCCATTTTCTTATTATCCGTGCATTCATGACTTGTATACTATACCAATAGTTCACTGCACGTAACAACAATGTTTACATGCTGCTTTCACATCAGTCGCATTAAGTAGGGAATGTCGATAGCTATACATATATTATCATAATGAAAACCGTAGTGTTACTCAACCAAGGAAATTCCAGCACTCCTGCGTAGGCATGAAGTAACTCTGAGATACTGGTACAAGCAGGCTCCAAAGCGAAGCTTCCTTCTTAAAGCGGATATACTCGAGGTTTTACACCAAGGACACCACATATTATAAACTTAATCTATCCTGTCATTTTATCGCATTATGCACAAAGGTCATTTAGTTCTTTCTTCTCGATGTGGAAAAGTGTCTAGTATCTCTCGGTTACCTCACGTTCGCGAGATGGGAAAATCAATATAGAAATTAGCTTCAAATATTCTTAACCGGAGAGTTTGCAGCACATCGTACTGGCGCGTAGAATGTGTTGCATATGCCCAAGGCTCTTTCACTTGGTGGCTAAAACGTTATCACCGTTACCTCTTTGGCGGAGTTTGTTATACCCGAATTGAGTGGTCGTTAATATCATTCTTGCAAGGATTAGGCACTAATGCCTGTTCCGACTTCACAGTGCTCTTACCACCTCTTCCTCGGACGTCCAACATCTCTTCTACCTTGAGGCCGATAACTATTCACCAAGGCTGGAATTATTTCAGTACTTTAGAGCCAGATAGGCGGGCTCTCCAATATCTTCATACTCTTCCACGTTTTTATCTAAGTTATATATATACTTAATTATTTTCGTATAGCTTCATTTCATAACAAATGCATTCTTGTACATAATTTCACTTTACAAAGAAATTTCATTTTCGCTGACTGTATCTTAGTTTTCTCTCTTTCATATTTTATCCAAGTTTCACATCCGCACATTAACACTGGTACAACCATTACCTTATAAAATGTTAATTTTGCGTCTTTTCGGGTTTTATTTTGAATATCTACATCTATTGTTTCACAAATTGATTGAAATTTATGCAATTTATTTTCAATATCCATGTCTCTATTATAGCTTACATTACATCCAAGATAATAAAAATAAGTTACCTGTTCCAGTATTTTATTTTTTATCCTTAGTTTTGAGTGCATAGAGTATTTACACATGAGCCATAACTTTATTTTTACCTGTAGATATCTTCAACTTGAACTTTTGCATTTTCTTTACTATTCTGCATGAATATCTCAAAGCAAGTTGCAATTCTCTTGCAGTTGAGCTATTAACTACGTAGCATTGGAAAGCATGCAAGAAAACGAAAAACACGTGGAATGATAATTTTAACAAAACCAACATCTATGTTGTACATAACTCATGGACTAACATCTGCTGCGGTAGCTCAGTGGTAAAAACACTTCCTGCTTCCATTAACTAATTACGTCGTTAATCCGATGTGTTACACTCACATGACCTTCTCTACTCTTGTATAAACTAGTTTTACAAACATTTATTCTCCATCTACTTTATGTTAAACGAAATAAAAGATTGCTAATTCTCCTGTAGGTGCAAAGGAAATATGGTAGGCTTTAAGCAATAGTCAAATCTTTTAAGAGCTGGTTGCTATGTGGAGCATTCCATTCTCCTTGCATGTCCAGGACATAAAAAAACGAATAACGAATTCCCATTTGAGAAAAAGTATAAGAATTGGAAAATTCAAACAAATAATAAGCATATCTCTGAAATTGTTCACTCCACAAAAATTGTGTGTTTAACAAGATCTACATTTTATGCTTAAAAACATTTTGTCCATCTCTTACGATTTACCAGTTATGCAAAATTCATTCAGAATGAAGACGACTTTTGGGGACATTCCCAGACAATTCAAGATATACGTGTAATTTTCCATGAAATACGTATCTTAAACATATATTTTAATCACAAATTTCCACGTAAAGGGTAGTGTGGGGTGGGAGTATTTTCTTGAAAATCTTTGTGTCGCATCTTTGAAAGATACTGAACCTAAATAGAAAGTTTTGTATTTATCCGACTTTTCATTTTTGAGTTATGCTGTTCACAGACATACATCCACACAGATACATACAGACCTTTTTCTAAAAATGTCTTTTTTGGATTCAGGGCATCTCAAAACATGTATTTCTGGTGAAATCTTGATATCGAATTTTTGGGCGAATGTAATACTTTCCCTACTTACTATACATTGTAGAGAAGGCAAAAATAGTGTAAGTGATAGACTACAACCACTCAGGTAAAGGATAGAAGTGAAATTTAAGACCCAAAATGCACAATGGAAACCTAAACCGGTAGTTTACCGCTATTAAAAGAACTCGTGAATATCTGAATGGACCCCTACGTTATTTAATGTCCACAACTAACTCTTGATTTGTTTGAAGCATATACCAAACTAATTTTACAAATAAATAAATGTCCATTCCTTTATTTGTTTTGCAATTTTAACGTTTGTGTATAAAAATAATTCTAAATGTATGTCTACGATGAAACAACGTCTTTAAAAAATGTTGCTAACACAGAAATGATATTCAGGTTGCGTTATGCACTATTTTACCTACCTGCAGTAAGCAGAGGAAGTGCTGTATTCAAACTGAAATTACCATATCCATATTGTACCATAAATACACCATTTAAGATGCCATAAAGCCAGGAAACGCGTTTTGAGAAAAGGTCCGCGTGTATGCCTACATTTGTGGCTGTAAACACCATAATTCAAAACTGAATTGTCGGTTGGATACAAAATCGAAATTTAAGTTCAGTATCTTCCAAAGTTACGAGACGAAAATTTTGATGAAAATCCCCCACCCAAAGCTAGTTTTTAAATGAAAATGTTTTGTTATTTTTTATTTTCTTAAAAATAGCTCTAGCGATTTCGAATAAAATATCATATGTTTAAGATATTTTCAACTAATGATATATCTTGAAATTTCTGTGAAAGCCTCTAAAAGTTCTCTTCATTCGGGATGAATGTTATACACTTTTTATAGATGATAAACCATAATAAATGTACAAAAGCTTATTATGTAAAAATCCGAATCTAGTTAAGACACACAATTTATCTAAAAAAACTTACGCCAAAAACCCTTTCCGGGATATTCGTTGCTATTGGTATGTATTTTCCAAGAACTATACCAGGTGACCCAAACAAGCTGTTCTTTGTAGTTTTATATTTCCCGCATAAATAAGTGCAAAATAAATTGCCGCGTCACTGATTTTCAAAGAGTTAGTACAGGTAGATCACTAAGGTGGTGCTTGCTCTCTGCATTTATTTACTTCGTGGTTTCGTACTGATAAGTGTTGCGTGGTCACTTGCTTGCAGTTCAAGCCAGGTCATTTAGGCAAACAGGTAATATGTTCACCAACAACGAATACACAAATATGGTTATGGTATATGGGAATACGCACCTTATGGTTATGGTATATGGGAATATTATTAAATATTATTTATTATAAGTATTATTGTATTATTAAATAACCGATAAAACCCACAAACATTCACATTTAAACACCAGATCATGGGCATACCTGAAACGTTCTTGATTACAGAGAACTTTCGAATCCGGGACCTCTCACACAGAAAGGTGCTCTACCGACTGAGCCAGTGGACCAGTCATAGCATTCAGTGTTTCTTTTCAAGTATTGGTATTTAATTTAGCAAGGTCTCCCCTCTGCCGGTATGGAGTCCCCTTTACACTTCTGCTTAGGCAAATCTTTTGGCGTTGCGCTATCGAGGATAAACTATGTTCAACAAAGAACGACTTGTATGGGCTACCTGGCTGTCTTGAAGGGATAAGTCAGTGCTTCTTGGATTCTCGTGGTCAGAGAAACAGTGATTTTCAAAGACAGCACGTAGTGACCCGCTTTTTAAAAATTTGACTGTTGCTTCAGCTTGCTATATCCCTTTACCCACAATAAAATGCAACGATTTTTGCAAATATTCAACTCGATTAGCATGAAGTAGGTAGAATAATAAGCTTTTGTAAGAATACTTTGTATAATAGTGAGTAGAGAAAGCCATGGGAGTGTAATGCCAGAAATGTTTTTTCATAAACTCAAGAGTATCTTTATAGCCTTGGCTTGCAGGTCCTGTTATTAAAGATCTGAAATAGAACACAGAATCCTGTGACTACGGTCTGGCTGAAATTGTGGGTAAGAGTATCAAATTATTTAAAAACGTATGAGAGAGAGAGAGAAGGAGAGAGAGACACTGATGTTTGGAATTAATCCTGCAGTAGTTGCGATTAACAGTTAGATACGTGGTTAATATGTCACCCATTGTTTTTCTTTATTTTGTTTGAGTCAGAGAATAATAAGTAAATATGACAAATAACATGGTATTGTGAAGAACAACGGTTTCTGAATAGTTATCTGTAATTATTTTAAAACCACTTAAAATTTACAACATATAAAAACATTAACTAATATCAATGTTTGTATTTCTGTCATAATTCTATTATCATGTGACCTCTCAGGCCATGGGAACATTTTCAGGAATGTTCTTTTATTGTTTCCAGCGTCTGCACATTTTTATGATGAGAAACATTCATCGCGCAGCTAATCACAACATAATCATAATATGACACAATCAGTGTAACGACGTTAGGAACCCCGTTTTCATGAAGCTTCTCAGTTGATGCTTCTTCCTACAGAACGCATCTGTACTGTAATTAGCGTCTTATCTTCCAGACAACATCCGCAGATATTCCGCTCTTCTCCATGGTTTACAGTTTTATAATTTGCTTAATAAGTATGTGTGCGCGTAAAATGCATTCAGTAAATGCAATGTATTCCGTAAATTATAGAAAACAACCGTTGGTAAAGCGTTAGGCATTATCAAACTTTTGAAAACAAAACATCATGTAGCAAAAACCTACGGTAACCTTTGTCATGTTATAACAACACGTTACTATTTCTGGTTTCATAGTATATCCTGTTCATTTCATGTGTTGCATCCTTATGATTTGCGGCGGTCAAATTTTACATCGGTCGCACCACGTATGGGTACAAAATTTGCGGTGGTCTTCGCCCCACGTTTAGGAACCAACTTTTGTGGTGGTGTCGTGTGTTAATAAATTTTATGTGTAATAATTGTTTTAATGTTTATTTATTTATTATTTATGCCTAGGCTGCGTCAGTAATATCTGGTAGAGCAAATATCTCTAAATAGGGCTGGTACGGCTGCAGAATAATGTTTACACATGTTACACAAGTTATAACTGTAGTTTTTACTTCTTTATTAATCCTTCACGGCAGTTGAATAACAATTTACTAACGTATCTAAATATAGAACTGTGAGATGTTATTCCCAATTACATTTTTAAAAGGTCAACATTTATATATAATCCGCACTGCACTAAACTCTCACGCTTACATACAGCCACTGAACCGAACTGCTTGGGCACACTACTTCCTAGCGTCAACAGTTTAAACTTGTACATTTTTATGTTTCTAGTTTCTGATTGGCTAAGCCAATAGAATACCTTTATCTTTACTTTGGTTTGATTTCTGCACATTACATTGGTATTGTTCCATGGACTGTTGGTAATCTTTTTTTCAACTTTCTAAGTTATTGTTGCCTCAAGGTTACCTTATTGTTAGCAACCTTCGGCTTCTACTTTGTGACTCTGTTTGCTACGAAAAGCAGCTTGCTTCTATTCTCATAGCTCCTACATTATTAAATTAAGAAATATATTCACATAACATTTTATACATATACATAATAAAATAAACATAATACGATGACTGTAATGTACATTTTATATAATATATATTGCTTATAGGTGGGCTATTATTTTTATAGTACATAATTAGAGTGATATCATTTAAGCGATAAACAATACTGCCTCAGATGTAAGTTCTGGAAATAAAAAACTTAGTCAAACGAGGCTTTGCTATTATTTTCATTGGTTCAAACATTCAGGTATGCAAATCAAAAATACACCTAATCTGTTTATACCGTTTTTATGAAATTACTACTCCAGTTAACACCAATTTCTAACATGAAACTTTTAGGAAATAATTCAATGCAAGAATGTGCAAAACTGAAAGGAACAAAACGGGTAACACGTGTTAACCACGCGTCCAATCCATGATTAATTTTAAAAGTAAGAAACATCTAGAAAATGAAATTTCAACATGACGTACGATATTTACTGTTATCTCTACAAGTCTACCATAACTTTACGTATAAATCGCTGCGTCACTTTCACATAATGTGTACAAAGTTCATTATGGTAACTTAGTAAACAATAACTAAGTTTTACCTAATTCTGTAAATTTGGACAGATAGTTTTCTGTAAAATACTGTCTTTCTCTTTGATCTCCCTCTTGTTTTTGGGAAACGATTGAGAAATCCACACCAGAATCAGTAGTAGCCCTTCTCACTTATTCTATAACGCTAATGCATTCGGACTCTAAAGATAAATCTTAATAATGTCGCTGATCAAAAGCATGGTTCATGATATTTTCAAGTAAGCTATAGTCGTTGAAAATATTCTGTAGAGTTTCAAAGTCTTGTGATGTTCAATTAATTTAAAACTTAAGCTTTCTAAACGTTCACTTGAATTTTTACTTTGGAAATGAGGCAGAATAATTGAGAAACAACGTTTCCACTGAGACATTAAGGATACAAAAAAATATTTAAAGTTAACATGATGAGAGATTATTACTGCATGGTACATAGTGGTATTCCAGAAACCTCACAAGAGGAGGAATAGCTAAATGATCACCTTCGCTGTCAAAAGGAAATGGGAATACAAATGTAGTATTTTAATGAAAGTGAGTTGTAAAGAATTTCAAATTAACAATTACTTATTGAACTAAACTATAGAATTCAGCATGGCATTTGAGAATATCACTTTAACTTATTCCATTTGCTGTTTATTACAGGGCCATTCAAAAAGATAGCTTTTCTTATTTTTATTTAAATAAACCATGACAGCTAGAAACACTAGGTTTCCGTAGTTTCACTCTGTATAAATATAGGTCAGATTTGAAAAAGGATTTTATGATCATTAAATTCATTATAATAATGCATCTATGGCAACCAGAATATAGTAAAAGAGTCTTTAGTTTATAAAATCAACTTCTATAAAAATATGAAGCTTCCGTCTCCTAACCCCATCTATTCCAACAATATCTTATCGATTTAGCTCTAGAAAGTGTCCTGGAAACGTAAATATTTCGTTATATTCCTGTGTTTTTAGTGGAAACACAAGCATGCACGTTGTTAAGAAAGCTGTTGGCTAATTTCTCATAAAACTCCAGTGATGGGCACGTGGTTAGCACACAGGTTAGAAAATCTCCAAAGTATTCTAGTAAAATGTCATGCATTAACAACATCTCTCAGTTTAATCAGAGAGGAATGCTTACATAGCTTGTATTAAATTGTCACCAAAGCACAGGAAGATATGGTTGGAGTAATAATAAATAAAATTATTATAGGAAGAAATACTCAATTATCTGTATTAATAAATAAATCCTGTGACGCTACAGCTCGCGGAAGCCCTGAGCCTACCAACCCGCCTGCCGGACTCTCGCTAAATCACGCACGGTAGAGGCGGACAACCACCCAACAGGGAGGTAATGTATGATCTGTATTTACTAACGTATAATTATTTCATTTTGAATCTCAAAGGCGAATTTCCTTTAGAAGCCTTAATTTTTATTGCTCTCCCATCTACGTATAAGTAGGGGAAATACTGGATTCCACTCAAAAATAACGTATTGAGATTTCACCGTGTTACACATTTTGAGGTTAACTGAATCAGAAGAAACCGTTTCTAGGAAAAGATCAGAGCGAACTAAACTAGGATAACTAAAGTAGGATAAATATAAAACTTATTTGTCTAAAGTTTTACAATTATACGAAACGAAGATTAAAAAAATCTGATGTGTTACCTCACATGACTTTCTCTACTCTTGTACAAACTATTTTTACAAATGCTTATTCTCCATATGCTTCATGTTAATCGAGATATCGAGATTTTAATCTTATTGCTAATTTTCTTGTAGATGCAAGGGGAATTGGCTTTAGCGATAGTCAAATATTTTAAGAGCTGCTTGCTATGTGGAGTATTGCATTCTCTTTGCATTACCACGACAAAAAAATTAATAACGAATTCCCATTTGAGAAAACGTATAAGTATTGAAAACTTTAAGGGAATAACAAGCAATATCCCGAAAATGGTTCACTCAACAAAAACAATGTATATCACATAAATTGTGTATTTTAACGCGATCTACATTTTTCATGTAGTAAAACTTTGCCTATCTCTTATGGTTTACCAGTTATGCAAAAGTCGTTCACAATGAAGAATACTTTTGGAGACATTCCCAGAAAATTCGAGATATACAATTCATTTGCCAAAAAATTCCTTAAACTTATGGTATTTTACTCAAAATCGTTAGAGCCATTTTTGAGAAAATTATAATTTTCGAAAAATGCTCCATGTAAAGGGTAATCTGGGGTGGGGAATTTTCTTGGAAACCTTCGTGTCGCATCTCTGGAAGATACTGAACCTAAATAGCAAGTTTGGTGTTTATCGGTCTGTTCGTTTCTGAGTTATGCTGTTCACAGACACACACACGGACATCTTTCCAAAAATATTTTTTTTTGATTCAGGAGGCCTCAAAACATGTATTTCCTGTGAAATCTCGGTATCGAATTTTTGGGTGTAATGCAATACTTTCCCTACTTACTATACGTAGAAGAGAAAGTAAAAATTATCCTGCACACCAAACTAACTCTATATGGGTAATGTTTAATTATTTTTTCTCTAAAAATGACTGATGCTCTTACTAAATCACCACATGTTTAAAATATTTGCATAAATAACTAAATGCATATGTTGAATTTCCTTTAAATGTCCTGTAAAAGTCTCTTCATTGTATAGTTTTATACAACTGGTAAACTATAAGAGTACATGAAAATTTATCCCACCAAAAGATGTAGATCTTGCACAATTTAAATCTTTTTTTGGCGTTAACCATTTTCAAAATATTCGTTGTTACTGGTTAGAAATTCCAATATTTTATCACACATTGTTTTGAAGAGCTAAGTCAAAATTCCCTTGTTTCTGGAAACGTCATGCAAAGGGTGGAATTAATTATCAAAATCCAACATACAGCGACACGACTTGCCTATCACTTCAGCCCCGTGTCCTCAACTACACCCCTTCAAAAAAAGTATTTGTCTGCGCTTTAAAAATTCTAGCAACGAAATTAATGGACATTTTGGAAATTTTTTGGACATAAAGATGGAATGGTAATATAGTTTACGTATTTCAGCAGTTTTTCAGATCGTTCATTTTATCAGTTTTATAAATGTTTGAAAAATATGCCAAAATTGTAACTTCTTTGTTCGTGGTGTTTTCAAAATTATTATTGGGTAGGGCATTTTTTGAGCATACATCCATACACTTTGATTGATATGTGACAAACTGGTGAGGAATTGAATTCGTGAAGTCGTAAAAAATGAGCCAAAAGTGAGGAATTAAGGCCAAAGCGTTGGAAATTCCCAACTTTGATATTTCATTCTTCCGTAAAATAAAATCATATTTTCACCGAAAAATCATAATACACAAGCAAAATTGCTTTATTCGATGCAATAAAATAATTCTGAAAACACCACATATAAAAAAATTGCAATTTTGGCACATTTTTCAAACGTTAATGAAACTGACAAAATGAACGAAATGAAAAATCACAACACCTAAACTGTATTACAATTTAACCTTTATGTCCAAAAAAGTTAAGAGTTTTCTCTCCATTAATTTGTCTGCTAGAATTTTTAAAGTGCAGACGAATACTTTCTTCATGGTATGTATATGTGAAACGAAATCATTTCTGCCAACGTTTAGCTCCATTAACATGAAATAGATAGAATAATAATTTTTATTGGATCAGTTTGAGTGAGAAATATAAAAATAAAGGATTTGGTTAGAGAGATTCGTGTAAATTCAACAATCGATTTTTACTCCGAACCTTGAGAGCTGGATAACAATTCGGAGTAAAGAAACCTCTCCTCTCACCCGGATGTTGAACCACGAGAATTTGGTTCCAGATGCCAGAACAGCAGTAGCAAGTCGATCTAGTTGTGTAAGCTATCTCCTATGTGTGCTATATGTGTGCCATAAAACTCTTTATTGGCCAAGACAAAATTTCCAGAAATATCACCATTCCTTGGGTTACAAGCATCAATTTGTGTGTTCTTATCCACAGATTTCAAGAAGTGGCCATTTTTACAGAATAAGTCATTCATCTGAATAATCTACATGTTTGGGATAAATGTAAATTAATAAAATGTAGATTTGCAATGTTACACCTTGGGTTGGTTTGTTTTCTAGTATTCACATACCTAGGTAGATGTTTTCCTTGAAAGCTAAATATGCCTTCTGGCTGCAATGGTATTTAACGACAGTCATCAAGTCCGTATGAAAACGTTGGTGTTACTTTTTGATGAACCAAGTTTAAATATGAAGGATTTCTAGTTTCAAGTCCCCATTTACATAACGTAAAGTACCCACAATTCACGTAAACAGCTTTCCGATGTCAACTATAGTCAAAGTTCAGTCAACTACACAGATTTGGTACAAACTTCTTAAGATAAAGTCGCAGACATTGCCCCCGGAAATGATTGCCCAAGGAAGAAAAAATGAAAGTTACTGTTGGCTGAGGTCCAGGAGCAACCGTAATTTCATTCCTTATAGTCCTACAACTACCGTAAACATAAGTACAGATAAGAGTGTTCGATATGTCTATCTTCCGTTTCGAGGTGTTTGTTTGCTGCTTCTCATAAATATTTCAAAGATTCTGTTCACTAACTTAAAGCGGGTCGCGACACGGTGATAGCCTGCTTAGTTATGCTACATTTAGTACCAATGTTCTTGAACCTAGAGGTCAGGAACAACAATTGGATTCCTGGAAAATGTCTGAGCGAAGGTGCCAAATGATCTTTTGTCCTGCTTTTAGTTTCTTCTTCTTCGTTCTTCCTGTTTCTGCGACACCAAGCTTTAGCTTCTATATTCATAACTACAGCTACCATAACACAAAACCATAACTATACATCATACTACATATAAAACTTAAAATCTAACGACATAGATAAATATAAACTTTAAGAATATCCTTAACTTCTATATGCACATTCATACTCAAGGCCACCACATTAATTCCTCCTGACCGAGGTTGAGCACGAATCGTAACATATAAACAAGAACTATATGGTGGGATTTCTTAGAAACACAGTTTTAACATTTATGATAACTTTTGCAACCTTTTACTTCATACGTAATCATCAACTATTAATATTGGAGATTGTCGTTGTCACCCTCAGTGATGATTTGGTTTCGGGATTTCACGACGTGGAGAACTGCTCGTTTGAATTCAGTCTAGTATGGATGTCTGTGTGTAAAAACATGCAATTTAGGCAAACAAACAAAAACCTTATGTGACAGAAACAATGAAAACATGAAGAACATAAATGTTATATCCTGTTGAGGAAAAGAAAGTTACTTACTGTTAGCAGATTATTATCCAATACTATTCCTGTTTCCTTTTATGTGTCATAATTTCATTCCCATTTAGTCACAATTAGACTATGATAACATCTTATGATGTACACTCCAGACGATCCATCCATCCATTTCTGTCTTCTGATTCTCTTATTTTACTTTTTTCAAGAATAAGTATGTCCTCGAAGTCTTCCATTCCTCTCCTTCCAAGTACTGGGTATACATTTGACGTGAAAAAAGGAGTTAATCCCATTAGCTGCTTCTAGTATTTCATCTCTTCTAAGAAGCTCGTTGCTTTGAATTCTTTTCTAACAACCTCATTTCCGTTTCTTATTTTCTCTCTGTAGTTCAGTGTCTTATCAAAGATCTAGAAGCGTTTATTTTGTTTACCAATCTTCCTTTGTCTGTGGTTCTGGGCAAGAACATTTTTCACTTCACTCAGCAGAGCAGATTTTACACCACATAATATGTTTCATAGCGTTAGCTTACAACTTTTAAGGGATACATGAATACTAATTTCGTCTTCTTAATCTGTTTGATCTGATCTCAGTCGTCCTCCGTGGTGTATTAGTTACCGTGCTAGCCTCTAGTTCCCAAGGTCCCCGGTTCAAACCCGGCGGAGGGCGATGAACTTTTTCGGGCGTAAAAATCTTTAGCATGGCTTCCTTCGGAAGGGAAGTAAAGCTGGTGGTTCCGTGTCGTAGATTTACGTAAAAGAACCTCAAGCCTGATAAAAAGGCCTCTGAGCAAAATTTCCGGTCTTTCACGCCCAATATAGAATGGGACGCAATTGACCACAGTAGTTAAAGAGCGTCCATAAATAAAACCCAATTTAATTTCTGATCACGGAAGTCCCAATTACATATCTTTTTGCGGTTTCTCATAATTATTACACATGCCTCAAAGTTTTACCAGCAATAATGTCGTCCTTTCTAACGCTCTCCATATGGCCTATGACCTTCGGGGGATACCTCATTCCACCAAGCGACGACTGGGCCCATTTCTAAGGTGGAGACACCCAGGGGTTGAATCCACTACCTCCGATGGTAGGGTGATGATGAGGATGACGATGAATGAGAGCACCTACAGTTTTTACCGTGGACTCGAACCACGTTGGGCCCCGGGGATACTGCAGATGAGCAAGTCAGACGTGACGACATGGATAGGACCGACTTAAAATACCATCCCAGTGGCGGGAATCGAATCCCGGATCCTCAATACGAGAGTAGCAAACGAAACCACTCTGCTACCCCGGCACCCACAGCAAAAATGTAATACCCACGATGTGCAGTATATCAGGCATAGATGTACAAAAACGAACAAAATTATAATACCATTTTTAAGTTTTTCAACGCTTGTTTGGGCAGTAAAAATAATATTTTCGCATTTTTCCTCTCATTTTAATCACATACGGAATGATTAAGTCGAGTCTTACTAAAGTATATAATAGAACAGTAATCTACGTCACTCTTTATATACACACTATGTAATCAAAAGTCTCCGGACGCCTCCACAAACATACCATTTTCATCTTAGGTGCATTGTGCTGTCATCTACTGCCTGGTACTCATTATCCGCGATCTCTGTAGTCATTAGACATCGTGAAACAGCAGAATGGGACGCTCCGTGGAACTCACGGACTTCGAACGTGGCCAGGTGATTGAGTGTCACTTGTGTCAGAAGTCTGTACGCGAGATTTCCACACTCCTAAACGTCCCTAGGTTCACTGTTTCTGATGTGATAGTGAAGTGGAAACGTGAAGGAACATGTACAGCACAAAAGCGTACAGGTCAACCTCGTCTGTTGATTGACAGAGACTACCGACATTTGAAGAGGGTCGTAAAGAGTAATAGGCAGACATCTATCCAGACCATCACACAGGAATTCCAAACTACATCAGGATCCACTCCAAGTACTATGAAAGTTAGGCGTGAGGTGAGAAATCTTGGATTCCATGGTCGAGCGGCTGCTCATAAGCCATACATCACGCAGGAAAATGCCAAACGACGCCTCGCTTGGTGTAAGGAGCGTCAACATTACGCGATTGAACAGTGGCAAAACGTTGTGTGGAGTGACGAATCACGGTGCACAATGTGGCGATCCGATGGCAGGGTGTTGGTAAGGCGAATGCCGGTGAACGTCATCTGCCAGCGTGTGTAGTGCCAACAGTGAAATTAAGAGGTGGTGGTGTTATGGTGTGTTCGTGTTTTTCCTGGAGGGGGCTTGCACCCCTTGTTGTTTTGCGTAGTACGATCACAGCGCAGACCTACATTGATATGTTAAGCACCTTCTTGCTTCCCACTGTTGAAGAGCAATTCGGGGATGGCGATTGCATCTTTCAACACGATCGAGCACCTTTTCACACTGCACGGGCTGTGGCGGAGTGGTTACATGACAATAACATCCCTGTAATGGACTGACCTACACAGAGTCCTGACTTGAGTACTATAGAACACCTTTGGGATGTTTTGGAATGTCAACTTCGTGCCAGGCCTCACCGACCTACATCGATACCTCTCCTCAGTTCCGCACTCCGTGAAGAATAGGCTGCCATTCCCAAAAAAACCTTCCAGCACCTGATTGAAAATATGTCTGCGAGAGTGAACGCTGTCATTAAGGCTAAGGGTGGGCCAACACTATATTGACTTCCAGCATTACCGATGGAGGGCGCCACGAACTTGTACGTCATTTGCAGCCAGGTGTCCGGATACTTTTGATCACGTAGTGTACATTCATCCTTAAGCGACTCGTTTGCATATTCGTTTTGTACAAATCGTAATTTACGCTTCAGTTACGATCTGAAATAGCGACCTGGATAACTAACACACACTCGGTATCCCGGAGGGTATCACGGTTACATATATTTGGTATAAATGTCGTTACCAAGGTTGTCAGTCCTTTTTATTTGATTATATTTTATGTTTAAATATAAATAGGATAGTGTAGTTGTAGTCCTGTTTATTAAATGTGTAAACAATTTGCTTTGTATTATGACATTTGTTTAAACTGTTAAATAAAACTCTCTATCTTACTTTATTTTCAGCGAATACTGGATAAGCACCTCAGAGTTATGAAGTACTATACCTATTTGGTTTTTACATCAAGTCCATAATAAGTAAACGGCTAAGTTTAAACACTTACTTTTTATTATTGTTCCATTCAAAATTAGACGTGTTTCGGTTTCAGTTCTTTTTATTCCACACTAAATATTTTGTTGAAAATATATGAAATTAAACATTTCCACCCCATATGCAGTAACCAATTTGTAGCGGCATTGGAGACAGATCGCGCATTCTATTCTGTTGCGAAGCTGATCTTAACCTTCAAAATGATATTCCCACCCACCTGTAATGAAAACCGCAAATATCTCGGCATTTTAAATCGTAATCTGAAAGTTAGAGCAAAGGTGATCATACTTTTTTTTTCAATAATACACTTATCGAGACATACGTACTTCTGATTTAAAGGGTGATATCTATAGCCTTTTCACCTGTTAATAGGTGCAGAGTAGATCACAATTGCAAACCAATTCACTCTATACGGATAAAAAACTGCTGGATAGGTGACCTTTGATATCAGACTGTTGACTACATGCTGTGATACTGCAGATACATCCAATATATGCATCAACATATAATGTGAAACATGAAATATGAGAATTATTTCAGTCATCACTACAGCATAAGCTTATTGCAACTCACATAATTACAAATTTTAAGCTGTCTGGCATTGGCTTATTTTCACTCTCAAGATGGCTTACCATGCCTCTCAAAACTTACTGTAGAGGTAATAGTACAGTCAGGTACATAAAGAAATGAAGTTCACTGTAGTAGGAGAAACACAAGATAATGGGAAATAGAACAGAAACTTAAGAGTTTTAACATACGTTATCTCGCTATAAAGTAGTTCGAAAAGGAATTATAGCACCCTTGTATAACTTTTGATGAAATGAACATCAAAGTAGGGCGGAAGCAGCCATCCTGTCTATAAATTCTCTTTCTTCTGTGATTGCACGTCAGCAGTGTTGTCAACTCTAAGATGTTTCCACATTTTACCACTAAAATAAAAATATCACTAACTACGAAAATAAAGTTAGAAGAGTACTGCCCATGAAAATAAAGTAAGAAGACGGAAGGAGAGGAGAGAAGAGAAGAGAAGAGAAAGTGGTGAGAGGTCGGGAAAGAGAGAGAGTAGGAAAGAAGAAGAAAAGAGAGAAGAGAAAAAAACATATAATCTGGAGAAATAGAGGAGAGAATAGAAGAGTTAAACATTACCTACCACATATCCTATTTCATTGCGGTAGTGAATTATGGTGCGAAAGTCTTGACATTCTGTAAAACCTAATCCATTTTGGTGTGTTCACAATGAAACCAACGAAGTTCTTCCATAAAATGGAGATTAAAATCCCAGGATATACGTTAAAGTGTTATGCTTGAAGTGATACAAAAGCGGGCATCATTTTTCTATGAAAAATCAACCTGCTGGCAAACATTTATTTACTTGAAGGTAGACCACATTTATTTCCATTCCAAACTAAGGAATCTTTTCACTTCTTGTTCCTCGATGCATACAAAATGAATTCCTATTGTCCTCGAGTGTTTGACAGCGATCATTGGAATAAGAGCATGATTTAAATAAAGAAGGCATGAATGTCCCCACTCTACTCTTGTCCCCTGAAGGCCCTTAGGGGTCGCAGTGAAATACGAGGGACGTGCTTCTCCGTACCGAAGTCCAGAAATAAACGACAGCTTGTCTCTTCAACATGTCAAATTAATCTAACTTATAGAATGCATAAAAAGGTCGAACCGAGAGGTCAGAGATTAATGATAACTACACTGTAAGAGTCAAACAATTAACTGGAGAATTGTGTTCAAGGATTTTTAAACCCCAGCCATGACCATGCATACAAGGGAAAACATTTGGGTGCTCTACTGGGAGATAGTGCTTATAAAAAATATGATGGGATGTATACATAATGCTTGAAGTGTTGTAAACACACAGGGCATAACAGAGTTTCCATGTGTAAAAGCCAATTTCGTTTTGTAGTTCTTAAACCAACCATTCAAATACTATTGAACATGTTTGTCATCCGCTAAGCGATACATTCCGTCGAAGAAAAACTTTGTGTTACATTTACATTACTTTCTCTACTCATATCACTTTCACTTTTTATATCAAGTATAAGTACACTAGATAGAGCAGGTATTGCATTCCAACAAAAAAAATCGATACCGAGATTTCACCAGGAATATGTTTTGAGATCCTGTGTGTGTCCATTTGTGTGTGCGTATGAACTGCATAACATAAAAACGAAAATTCGGATAAATACCAATCTTAGTATATACGAACAGTAACTTCCAAAGATGCGACACGAAAATTATCAAGAAAATCCTTCCATCCCAAACTACCCTTACATGAAACATTTCTCGATTACTTTTGATTTTCTAAAAAAGACTAAAATTTTTAAGTAAAACACCATATATTATATATATTTACTTTGAAAATAAAATTATACGTCTTGAATCTTTTCAGAACAGCCTGTGAAGTCCACCTCATTCGAAAGGAATTTTGTATAATCTTGTATAACTGGTAAATGTTAAGCGATAGACGAAAATGTACTACACAAGAAATTTAGATCTCTTTAAAACACAATTTATATCAAACAATTTTTATGGTACAGCCATATCCGTTATTAATGGGGTGAATGGTGTTCAATACTTAGCCATTCTTTTAAAGTCGTGTCGATTTTGAATTGTTTCTCGCGATGTCATGGAAAGGGTATGGAATCTTCTTGTCGCATCTTTGGAACGCACTGAACTTAAATCCAAGTTTGGTATTTATCTGACATTTATTTATTTATTTATTTACTTAATGTTGTTAAATACTCCAAAATTTTTCTAAACGTGCCTTAAAAAACATATTTCTGGAGAAATATCGATATCAGAATTTTGTGTGGAGTGCATTAGTTGCTCTACCTACTAGGTACACTACGTGATCAAAAGTATCCGGACACCCGGCTGAAAATGATGTACAAATTCGTGGCGCCCTCCATCGGTAATGCTGGAAGTCAATATGGTGTTGGCCTACCCTTAGCCTTGACGACAGCGTTCACTCTCACAGGCATACTTTCAATCAGGTGCTGGAAGGTTTCTTGGGGAATGGCAGCCCATTCTTCACGGAGTGCGGAACTGAGGAGAGGTATCGATGTAGGTCGGTGAGGCCTGCCACGAAGTCGGCGTTCCCAAGCATTCCAAAGGTGTTCTATAGGATTCAAGTCAGGACTCTGTGTAGGTCAGTCTATTACAGGGATGTTATTGTCGTGTAACCACTCCGCCACAGCCCGTGCAGTATGAACAGGTGCTCGATCGTGTTGAAAGTTGCAATCGCCATCCCCGAATTGCTCTTCAACAGTGGAAACAAGAAGGTGCTTAAAATATCAATGTAGGTCTGCACTTTGATCGTGCCAGACAAAAGAATGCCACGCAAAAGAACAAAGGGTGCAAGCCCTCTCCAGGGAAAACACGACCATACCACAACACCATCACCTCCGAATTTCACTGTTGGCACTTCACACGCTGGCAGATGACGTACACCGGGCATTCACCATACCCACACCCTGCCATCGGATCGCCACATTGTGTACCGTGATTCGTCACTCCACACAACGTTTTGTCACTGTTCAATCGTGTAATGTTGACGCTCCTTACACCAAGCGAGGCGTCGTTTGGCATTTTCCTGCGTGATGTGTGGCTTATGAGCAGCCGCTCGACCATGGAATCCAAGGTTTCTCACCTCACGCCTAAATGTCATAGTACTTGGAGTGGATCCTGATGCAGTTTGGAATTCCTGTGTGATGGTCTGGATAGATGTCTGCCTATTACACATTACGATCCTCTTCAAATGTCGGCGGTCTCTGTCAGTCAACAGACGAGTCGACCTGTACGCTTTTGTGCTGTACATGTTCCTTTACGTTTCTACTTCACTATCACATCAGAAACAGTGGACCTAGGGATGTTTAGGAGTGTGGAAATCTCGCGTACAGACTTCTGACACAAGTGACACCCAATCACCTGACCACGTTCGGAGTCCGTGAGTTCCACGGAGCGTCCCATTCTGCTGTTTCACGATGTCTAATGACTACTGAGATTGCGGATAATGAGTACCAGGCAGTAAGTGGCAGCACAATGCACCTAAGATGAAAAACGTATTTTTGTGGGGGTTTCCGGATACTTTTGATTACATAGTGTAGGTGGTAGAGAAAGTAGAGTATCCAGTGTGTGTAGGAATTACGTTTTCTCCACTCATAACCATTATTTTCTTAACAACCTTTAGAATTATTCATATAAAGCATTTTTCTGCTACCAGTTAATCGCGATAGATGTTCGCCGGAAATAATTCAAGCTATTAATATAATTTTATTGCCTAAGAGAACATTATTTTTTCAGTCGATATTTATATTCTTGCCATGTTCTATCCGGTGCACGTTTTTAATTAGTTCGTGAGAAGCAAAGAATGTCCACTTAACGCTACAAGATATGCGGTTTAAAATGTGGAGCATCCAAAAGAACAACATAAATATATTAGAAATTGTTAATGTCGCAAACTTTTCATTTTACACATTCTGACACATATTGTGACCAAGGTTTATGGGAGATCGGCGCCAGGCAGTCGGAGATAAAGTCGTGCTTTCGCCCGACGTAAACAGGAGAAGTGCTATCGACAGATAACCAGAAGGTTCTGGAAGTTTCTTTCCCCTCTCCTCAGAACGTGTGTCCGGATAGTTCTAGAAGGTTCTATGGGAGATTCCATTGGCTATACACATATAAAGAGCGTTCTAACGAGAGGAGTCAGTTGAGTCGGTCAGTGAGTGAGTAACCGAATTGGTGAGCGCGTTTCTGTTGCGACATCAAGTGCGCTTCTCCGAGCGAGTTGGTGAAGACTGATGTGACGTGCAGCGAAGGCTAGCGGAGCGAGAGATTTTAGAAGTCTTGTGTTCGACTCCCAGCGAGTGAACCGTCCGGAAGAAGAGGCTATGTCGTGGGTATTTCGCTAAGTGGCTACGTCACGAATAAAGTGAAGAGACGAAGAATTTGAACTAGTTCACATTAGTGAAGTGTCGGTGCGAAAACTGTATGAAATGACAATTGCAAAACTGGAGAAAGTCAGAATATACAATACCTACGTTTTAAGAAATTTGCACGTTTTCTGTAATAAGTTTTTGCCTCTCTCTTATAGAAAACTAACTACAATAAACTGAAATTCAAATGCTTTTTAAAGAAATTTTCAAACATACATTTTCTCATGACAATTGTTAAATATCTTGAATTTTCTGCGATACCTGTGAAGTTTATATAATTTTTTATAACTAGTTGTTTCGTAACGTTAGTCATTCCGGTGCTTATCGAAACATTTAACCAGAACAAATGGAGTAAAATGGGTACTTTTATTTATCAGTTTAAGTAAATGCATTAAAACAAAGTAAATAATTTTATTTAAACATTTATTAAAAGACATTAACAGCTAAACTATATTGTTTTCAATACAAATTCAATAAAAGTAAATAGAAATGTCATACAATGTTGATAATGATGTTTATACCAAATAAACTGTAATAATGAGGGGGCAAGAGTCAATTGTAGCTGTGTATGGCGTGTATATGGTGATTTATTCAGCCGCTGTTGCCAAGTAATACTTAAGGGTAAATTGTGAGGCAGTATTTTTAACACTTAAATAATTTCAGTCTAATTATATAATATATAAATTCAATAACAGCCCGCCTTAAAGCATTATGTGTATGTAACAATATATAATTATGTACATGTTTAATAATATTATGTGAATGTACTACGTAATTTAATAATGTAGGTGCTGTGGGAATAATAGGTTAAAAGTTGCTAACAATGAGGTAACCTTGAGGCAATAATGAATTAGAAAGTTTAAATGCTACTGGTAATTCTTGGAGCAACAATAATCTAATGATTGTGACAGTTCATAAAATAGCCAATCAACAACCAGAAAAACCTTTAGTTAAATGAAGGTATTCTAATTGGACTAGGATTAGCCAATCAGAAACTAAAATAGAGAAAAATTTACAAATTCAGAAGTCAGTTACTTGTAGACAGTGTTCCTAACCGGACGCGAGATGCGTCCTCGAGGAATTTAATACGTATTTTGTGCGAGACAAAAATAGTTTTCGTGTTAAATAGTGCAAGTAATTAATAAAAAAATACCACAGCTCTGACTCTATATCAGTGAAGTGTTATTTAAATCGTGTCAAGCATTAATAAATGGAGTGAAGAAAAACTTAACATCTGTGTAAGTCTACATTCTTCAGTCGCACCACTCCCTGCTAAGACATTCATGTCTAAAAAATATAAATACTGACGCAGCCGAGGCAAACATAAATATATAATGTTTAAAGAAACAGTAAAAATACAAAGTTAATATTTTTAAACTTGGGGCGAAGGCTACCGGGTACCATACGTGGGTTGCAACTACTTCAATTTCGGCTCCCCAACAGTCAAAATATAATATATTTTCTTCAAATTGGCTTTCCATACGTAGCAGCAACAAACCTTCAAATTGGCTTCCATACGTTGGGCAGAAACACCTTCCTCAATTGAGTTTGTGCAAAACAAATGTCTTACTGTAGCAAACCGAGGGCTTAACAAGGAAAGAGAATATAAAATTGTATCATTTACTGTTATATTATATACTTCAAATAGACATCTTCATTATTACGGATGTGAACTTTAGTGCTGCGAAAAGTACACAATTTTCCTACCTTTTTTTTTTACACACAAATTAGCATGGAATTAGCTCCTAAGAGTATGAAACCATGCCCCTTGTCATTATTTAGCTTCTGAAGGCTTATACAAATAGTATATAATATATTATGAGTTTATATAATTATCGATCTGCTTTTTAAATCGTTGAACGTTGTCTCAGTGTACAAAATTTGCTTCTTTATACCTTACATAACAAACCGTTCGCAGTGATTGTGCAAAAGGATTAACAAATATTAGATCAAAATAACTCTCTGTATGACTAGTTTGAGGAAAAGTATGACTATTAATAAAAGTAGAGAAGTTCTGGTGACTTTTACAAATCAAAATATTTTTCCAAAATTTCAGTGCAGTAGCTTTTGTTGCTTTGCTTTATAAATATATTCTTATGGTTGCATTACGACAATCCCCGTTGGCTTCCTCAGGTGGAACGTCAGCGTCCGTGGAGTTTAAACGGTGGTGTGGGATAGTGAACCATCAGCTCATAGGCCCTTTGTTCATAGAAGGAACAATGAAATCGCACAAGCATCGCAGCCTCCTGACAGACCATCTGCCACAGATACTAGAAGACGTTCCTTTGCAGACTAGGAGGAACCTATGGTACCAACATGATGGTTGTTGTCCAGTCCATAGTGCACGAAGTACTACAGCTTGTCTTAACGGATTGTTTTCAAATCGTTGGATTAGACGAAGAGGACCTGTACCTTGGCCAGCCCGTTCACTGGATCTGACCACTTTAGACTTTTTTCTGTGGGGAAGGCTGAAAGACACTGTCTACAAGGATGTACCACTACACCAGACGATATGGAACAACGTATTACTGCTGCCTGCTCTGAAATTTCCGCTGAAATACTAGAACGTGTGCAGCAGTCTTTCCATAGCAGACTGAAAGCGTGTATTGAAGCTGCCGGTAGTCATTTTGAACACATTCCCTTTTGTTTTTCCTTAGTTTGTGCTACCACACGTTGTACAAGTGTCGGTGCGTAAAAGTTTCAAAATAAGATTTCTCGTAAACCACTTGCACTAGAATCTTAGAACGAGCGCCACTGACATTCTAATTTACCCTATCTTTATTTGTTGATATAACTAGGCATTGTTCCATTAAAAAAATTGTATGTTTGCTCAAAAAATACACTTTCTCAATATTATTAAAATACGTTTATAGGATAAATGTACGAGCCCCAACTACCAATCAATGCTGTGAACTGCACATCAATAGCACTTTACATTTCCGAAATATTTGCGGTGCAAGTTTTAGGTAATTCACCCTGTATATGATGAAATGAGCAATTCAGCTATTTCCGAAAAGGTTTATCTGAATCAAAATGAAATAGATAGAAAAATAAACTTTTTTAAAAAATAACTTGAATATACCCACTAATAAACGATAAAGGGTGGAGAAAGTGATGTGACTGTATTACATCAGATTTTTAAAATCACTCATTAAAAATTAAGAGGTACTTAGGCGGGTTGTAATCTATATAAAACTTGTATATAGATTTTAACCTCACATAGTAAATTTTCGCACCAATGTAAAAACTTGATAAATAAACCAGGGAAGTTACAGTTTCCTTTAATGGAAATAACTGAAGCAGTAGAGTCAATAGAAAGCAGAATGGCGGACACTGCGCGGACTCCAATTTGCAGATACAAGATAATACAGAGTGCCTGGGCACCCCAGCAACGGCAGCAATATTTGCACAAGTAACCTCTGTCCGGTCCGATAAGACGCAAACAAGGGGCACAGGGAAAATATGGAAATGCGATTCTTCACTCGCGCGTGCGCAGATTTCACTGCACTGTCTTAAACATACAGTTTTTATCCCTTTGTTTTCAGCAGAGTTCTTGCCTCGACATTTTCTATGGGAATATCTAAGCCGTTTGAATGAACAGTCCCTTTAACGTCTGTTTAATCACGTTGAAGTTAGGTTGTCTTTGAGAAATAGACACCTTCTTCCGATTACCATTCCTTTGTAGGACTTATACCTCCAAGGACTTACAAGCCAATGCCTCGGGTCAGTAACCTGTCGAGGAGCAAGCAACTTTGGATGTGTTCAGCTCAATGCCTGGGAAATAGATACAAGACAGATTAAAATAGAAATTCAAACTTGCAAAGTTTTCTACCTACGATCGGCGAAAATGTAACAGTCTTTAAAATAGCAGACATATATCCTTAATTTTTTACTTATAAAATTATTAATGTTCAACTTGAATAGTAAATTAATTAATGCCACTAAACTGGGATACTTGCAACTCATCTGCGAGTAATATAACACAGCAAATAAGCACTAAATGCGATAAATTTGTCCCCTTAATCGTCATTAATACTAAACATACAATAGAATGGATAGGAAAAGTCATGCAATTGCTTAAATTAATTTTATATTTACGTTCTGTTAATCATGATATAGTATATTATACTACAAGACTATAATGGTAGTAATTAAAACGCGAGTATGTTTATGAAACGAGCGGTGGCGAGTCTTAGTTGCCATTATAGTCAAACTGCATACGACTGTTTTTGATCGACCACTTTAAAAACTTGGAATTATTACAAAAAGATCATACCTTGTTAATTGTGTGTAATTAAATGCTGATCGGATGGCAGTACTGTGTTTGTTTGACTTAGGAATTTAACTATGACCTTTGAAGTAGATATTGTCTTTATGTTGGAGTTGTTTATTTATGTTTAGCTCCACGTATGAACGTCAATTTGAAGAAGATTGCTTATTTCGTAATATGCTGCTACGTATGAAAAGCCGATTTGAAGATGCATTTTTGTTGTTACACTCCAAGTTTAAAAAAATATTAACTTTGTTATTAAACTGCTTTTATAGATATTATTTATGTTTAATGTTTTTGCCTCGGCTGCGTCAGTATTGTTTTAGAGACATGTTTCTGTTAATCAGGGCGTTGTGCGACAAGAATGTAGGCTTACACTGATTTTAAGTTTAAATTCACTTCTTTTTATTAATCCTTGACACAATTTAAATAGCACTACACTGATATCAAGAGCTGTGAGATTCTTTTATTTAATACTTGCACTTTGTTAACGCGTATACATAATTTCCGTTTCACACGAATACGTAATATTTCTTTAGAGAACACATCTTCCATCCGGTTACTACCAAGGTCTGCAGGCAACTGAACATATCTCAACCGTCCAAACCCGTAAACTTCTGTATTTCAAGTCTCTGATTGGCTAATCCTAGTCCAATAGAATACCTGCATTTTATTAAAGCTTTTTCTGGCTGTTGATTGGCTATTTTTAAACTGTCACAAAATTTATATTATTGCTGCCCTATCATGACTCTCAAATTCATTATTGCCTCAAGGTTACCTCATTGTTAGAAACCTTAAACTTATTATTCTCACAGCTCTTACATTATTAAATTACATAATGCATTCACATAACATTATTAAATGTTTACAATAATATAAGCATTTGCAATGACTGTTACATACATTTTTACAAATTATTACATACATATTGCTTCAAGGCGGGCTGTTATTGAATTTACATGTTATATACAATTTAATTGAAATTATTCAAGTGTTAAAAATACTGCCTCACCTTGTGATTGACTAAGCGAACTTGAGCCAGCGCTATATTGGTCTTCCATCTCGCTCTATTGTTTTACACCCTGTTCCAAAGGTACTTATCGTTTCTTTCTTAAAATAATAAATATAACGGGAAGTAGCATCAGTAATACATTATATTGTTACATACTGGGTATATGGCCTAAAACTTCACATGAAAATTAAATACCCAGCACATACATTGAGGGGACGTATACTTACTTGGCTGCAGAGGACCGAAACGTGGTGTGGAGGTTAAGAGGAAGGCGTGGGTTTTTACTGCACAAAATCCATAACACAAATCTACTTACACATTCCTAGATTTATTTCCCAACCGTTTGGAGTTCCTACATTATTAAAATGGAAGGTGGGAGGAGATGTCCACCGATCCAAAGCCCGGCTTACACACGCGGTCCGTTTC
Organism: Deroplatys truncata; assembly: GCA_030765065.1. Taxonomy (NCBI): domain Eukaryota; kingdom Metazoa; phylum Arthropoda; class Insecta; order Mantodea; family Mantidae; genus Deroplatys; species Deroplatys truncata. The sequence goes on from CM060980.1 coordinate 103,230,366, forward strand.
TCACGGAATCCTGAGACAGACGCTATCCCCCACTACTCGTAGCTAGCAAAGCAACCAGAGTCAAGAGTGACGTAAACAATAATATGTCTGGTAATAACAATGTAGGACAATAATGTAACTCCCAAGTTATTAATACGCCACAATATTACCACATCAAACAAAACAATTAGTATCATATTTTCAGTAGGTAACCTGTGAAACCTGCATGCATGTAAAACAATATACTCATGACCATACGCATGTGAAACTGCACTTGTTGACAATACTTATGAACTGCTGGTGTTACACTATTTGTATCGTAAGCAAGAAGCTCCCTAGTCCACTGCACGCTTGCAGTTCAAGGACAAAGCCATTCTCCTCAGTCAACCACAGTGCCGATAGCAGGACCTTGAGCGTGTTTGCGGTAGTGCAACAGATGGCAGCACTGTTGAGTCCACGTCGTATTCATTGATTTTTTGCAGGTAACGTGAAAGCAACACGCATTGAAGCAAAGCAAATGAAACCAATTTATCGGAATATTAAAATTGCAATTGACGTAATGTATTTTATTTTAAATACACTTATTTTATTGCTTATCTGAGGAATGGATCCCTCTGGAATGTTTGAAGTTGCGACTGCTTCTTAGTTAAAACGTATGGACGATAGGGAAGCATCCGCCGCCGAGTAAGATCATAATGAGTGACTAAAGTATTATGGATGCCATAACAGTTCAGTTACGTTACATATAATCAGTGTATTTTAGTGTGGTCGACCAAAAAATATTGTCTAGTTAATGTTTACATTTAACATCCTGAACTGTATTGCTTTACATTGTGGCAAAGTTTAAACCAACAGCAGCTATTATTTCGGAAGTGGTTAACGCCACAAAAAAATAAAAGAAGATAACCAGACTTGTACTCTTTATCTCACACGGATTCCGGAATACGCAATACCAATTAAGAATAACGAGGGCCTAAGCAGGTTATTTGAGAAAATTCCATATATATTCTCTAAAATTTTAGTCGCTTATAATTTATTTTCTTAGTGGTTCTACAAGATCTTAGAAGATCTCCGTCTTAATATACATTTTCTGTTAAGATAATAAATAATAAGTGCACAAGAGGCGGAGACAAAGTTAAAGGTCCCTAATTATTACATAATATTCGAGCGAACAAAAGTAAATAATTCTGAAACTATCAATCTCACGAAAAATATAATTTGGCTGAGATCGATTGATTTCATACGCTTTACATTTTTCCGGCAGGATTTTTCTGTATAATTTTCGTTATTTCTCAGTTACAGAAAATTCTCTAAGAATGAGAAGAATTTTCCTGCCTATTTACAGAAAATTAGGATACGTTCGTCAGCACCTCTAGCATATGATATTTTGATCCAAAGCATTTATCTATAGTTGGTTTGGGGAGACAATAAATAATGAAAATTTTTCAATGTAAAATATTTAGGGATGTGGGAATTCAATCTATCCTTCACTTTATATCCTTGAAATTCTGACTTAACTATAAATTATACTTAAATGTTATTTTATAGAGATGTTTCTTTTGGATTAAGGGCTACTCAAAACGTCAAGTTTCTGATTGAAATGCAATATTTTGTCTGTCAAATGTGTTAGAAAAATTCAAATCATATTTCAGTAAAATCTTGATATCCGATTCGTTTAGAATGAGCGAAATATTTCCCCTATATAAGGTAAAAGTACAAGGAGCAAAACTGCTATTATTTAACAAAGTAATATTTTGCTCAATAAACATCAAGTTACTCCTTTAGTAAATGTAATTCACGTTTTCAGATACTTTCACTGCTGCACAGCACCTGTTAGCGTCTCTTTGTCTGCCTGTATGCTAAAATCAACAGGCAAACCGCTGCAAGTATGGAGTAGAGATTCTATTTATAGGAGTTTGAGAAAAATTTACGGACACACTTTATGTTTGGTTGAAATTGTTTCGGAAATATGAATAATTTAGATAGAAACTCCTCTTAAAAATGTTCAATATTAAGACGAATTGGGATCTTAATAAAATTACCAATTGTTTTTATAACTTCTTTCGTAGTTTTAACCGTTTACGATACCACTTACGATATTTCCAGTTGTTGGTTGGAACTTTCAGTATTTCAAGCAAAGCAAACTCTTTGCCTCCTATTAGGTCATGTAAAGTGTGTTAAAAATACGAAATCTAGAATACACATAGCTACTTTGCTTTTCAACACTTGATGTTATACCAGCGTACTATATGCCTTATGTAGCTGCAAAAAAAGTGTGTAAAGAAACCATTTCGGAAAAGATTTATCATAGCTGACAAGGAGTCAAGCAAGCTTTTCGAACAATTTGCTGAATAGATACGAAGGTAATTAATTTTTTGAATGAACATTGATTTCTTAGTGTATTTCATTCGCTTGTTCTCATACCTTTTGTGTTCTAATGTTGTGGCAACTATTAGAAATGTGAAACGGAATGCCGATATAGGTAGCCGAGGTTTTAAGGCACGGACGCGTGAAAGAGAGGTCTGCTGTCTAAATCCCGCCAGGACTGTACTCTCTGACTGATGTTTTTTCCAGTCTTCCTCGGTCCTCGAAACTTTTTTCAGTAGTGTTCGACTTCACTTTTTAATATACACGGCACTGCAGGCGGTGGACACTAATGATACATGCAATGAAATTATGCGCAGGCTTTCACAGCCTGTGTCGTCATAGGTGTTCTCAGCTTCCGAAAAATACTGTGCAAGAAATAATATTTGGGAAAGGAATTTTTGGAAGGAAACGTTCCAGGCCAACGTTAAGGAACCTTCTTCCTTTGCCAGTTGTGAGGGCTGAGAAAAACCAAATGAGCCTCACACGTTACCGCAGAGGTTCTCAAAACTCGTAAACGCCGGGGAGGTATCCTAAACCTAGGTATGGAAGTTTCCTTCCCAAATTTCCTCTCCCAATTATTTCATTTTTCGTATAACCAGTGCTACCACTTACGGTGCCGTATGCAATAAAAACGGGCGTTAAACTCGACTAAAAAGAAAAAGAAACGAATCAGTCAGTTTGGGTGAAAACATTTTTTATTTTGGGAAATTTCTAACTTGCAATTAATTTTTCTACTTCTTCTTCTTTAACGAATTACCCTCATCTTTGCAGAACCTATATCCCCAAGAACTTAAACCAATCCCTTGGCCAGTAGCCTGTCGAATCATAGCATTACCAGGATGGGTGATCAGCCCAATGCCTGGTATGGCGGTGAAAAAGAAGGAAATGAAATGCAGTGATAAGAGGGATTGGAGGAAAATTATCCAACCCAGCATTCACCTAGCGACCGAGGAAACGCGAAAAATCCTTCGTTCAGAAGTCGGCCCGGGGGTTGGAACTCGGGACCTCACGAATGTGGGCCAGAGACGTTACTCCTGAGCCATCTCGCTCGGTGCAATTAATTCAGTTTACTAAATTAAATGTTCAAAATGTGCTCCATTGTTTTCCAGACATTAATGTCAATTCGGAACTTTAATACTCAGTTGTATGTGGCTTTATTCTATACACCTTGTTCAATAATATTATGGAAAGGGAAGAGAGGGAGAATATCCGCAGTTAATGCAATAACGCGAGCGGAGCTACGGGTTCTGTTAAGTTATAAAATGACAGGAAACTGTCGTATATTTCATTTTTCAAGGGCTTCCAGGTTATTTTTCGGAGGATTGTCGCTTTCATGTTTTATTCCTTTTAACCTAATTTCAGTACAAGTGTAATATGTTTTAATGGCCTTGACTATTTATTCCTTTTGTTCTGCCGGAGAGGACTGTTTAGTAGGCTTCTCACGTGATCCCCAGGAAACATTTAATTTCCAGAGACCAATTACTGCCGAATTACATCTACAATATTTATTTGGGGTCAAGTCATTTCCTCAGGCTAGACAGAAAAAAGTTGTGGTACCGCTGCACTTACCTATCATTTGGTATTCAGAATTCGTTATCTGTGTACTTAATACGCCTTCAAAGTCGCTTTATGCAGCCATAAATTTAATAGCCGCCACACGCAGTTTTTGTTACCTGAACTTACCCTTTCCTATTACATCATTTTGGTCTACACGTAGGTTTTGTGGACACAGACAAAAGCAATAATACGACAAGATATTCGACTGAGGGAAAAGTTCTTAGCTAAAACTGGGTTTTCTAAAAGCCTCTCTGTATCATTTCAGCAACGCCTAGAATTACGTTTAGAAAGTATAGTTGTAAAATATTTATAGCTTAGCCATTAGAACCTGCACTTCTGCTCACATTATTCCATTATTTTTATAGATGCTTAGCTGCTATCCAACATCTATTGACATCGCTAAGGAAGAAATTGGGATTTTATATTGAGGCAGTACGCTCTTCGTAACGTGTAATATTTATAATAATAATAATATTATTATTATTATTATTGTATATAATTATTAAAAAAACATGTATGGTGACGCAACCCAAATTATGGGGGGGTCGGCGCCAGACAGTCGGAGATAACAACGATAAGTTGCGCTCTCGCCCTGCGTAAACATACGAAGCGCTATCGGCGGATAACTGGAATCTTCTGGAGATTTTTTTACGCCGCCTCCAGAACGTGTGTCCAGATTGTTCCAGAATGTTCTGTGGAAGATTCCATCAGCTATATAAGCAAGCGATCTCGCAAGAGGGGTCAGTTGAGTCGGTCAGTGAGTTAGTAAACGAGTTGCTGAGCGCACTTCTGCTTCGACACAAATACGATTCTCCGAGCCGCTTGGTGACAACTGCTGTGATGTGCAGCGAGTGTTACTGCGGAACGAGAGATTGTAGAAGTCTTGTGTTCGACTCCCCAGCGAGTGAGTCGTCCGGAAAAAGAGGCTACGTCATGAAGAAAGTGAAGTGATGCGGAAATTTAAGTATTTCACATTAGTGAAGTGACGGTGTGACAATGAAGGTTGAACCAGATCAAAACAGTGAGAACTGAGAGACGTGACAGTTGAAAAACTGGACAAAGTCATAGTATAATATACATTTATAATAATTATACTATACGTACCATATGAAACTACGCTAAGAATGAAAGAAAGGCTCAATGAATGCACATTGAATGCAATGAACATTTGTTACTGAAAATTCAATGTCCCCCTGCAGCAATGAAACAAACTTAGGAATATAAATTTAAGGAGTAACCAATGGAAAATAAGCAAAGTTTATTTCCCAATTAAAGAGAAGTAAAAGGTCACCTGTTGTGACGTTTTCGAAATGTAGGTTTAAGGAAAAAGATAATTTTATAGGCTCAATAAGGGACATTATTACAATAACTGATTCTGCTTTGTGAATGTAAGGGGGAATCTACCTTCGGGCGCTTATAACAGTTGCGATGTGCCAAATATTGGCGGAAGTATTTAGCTGGGTGTGCCGAATCGGATTTGTAGTGCGATGCGTATGTGTTGGCGGGAAAAATGTAAGAAAAATGGTGAGGGAGAAATAAACAACAAAGAAAAGCAACACTGGACTACTAATTTGCACCCCTGAGACAGATACATGATCACATATTATGTAAAAACGAGCCACTCTATAAAGGTCTGAACCCAATGAGCACAACATTTCCAGGGAGTTAGATAGTCTATGTCACCACTTTAAATTTCGTCACACCATCCGCATCTATTTGTCGACATATTTCAAATTTGGTTGAAATCAATACAAAATTAAGCCGCTTAAGTGGAGGGTCACTGCAACTATGGAGTTGAGATTTTATACAAGAGTGTTTGAATAAACCTTATGAATACAGCACATTTGGTTGAAATTGATATAAAATTAAGGTAGTAAAGATAAAGAGCCTTCGAATCGAGGGTGCAGCAGAACCGAATCTAAAGCCATTGAAAATCTGCTACTAAAAGAATGCTGCAATGAAATTTACACGTAATTGGTTGCAAACCGACGGAAGAAATAAAACTATTTTTTTATTTAATTAAAATAACATTAGAAGAAAACACAACAATAATGTAATCTATGATAATAGTTACCTGAGCTGTGATACCGTAATAATTGACGGGCAGATATAAATGATTAAATAAAGAAATAACAGTAATAGAGAAATAGTTGCAATAAATGATTTCCCCAATGTATAATGTAACAAGTTTTAGTTGAAATGTTTGTCCGGAAATATGAAGGTAATTAGGAAGTCAGGTTAGCGAAATTCATTAGTATTAGCCGTGAGTAGTGAACGCACTAGCTTAAAAGTTTCTAAGAATTAGTTTAGGATTAATTCAAGACGTGTGTGAACAAGCACGTAGGCCAGTTCTGCAAAATAGAAGTGAAAGGTATTTCTAAGAAAATTGAAAGGCACGGATGGTAACAGTCAGACACGCAAGAATTGAATATTGGCAATGTATAAGGTAGAATGTTGGCGAGAGTAATGCTAATGTGCGCGTGGCTTAAGTAATAAGCAGACGTGTAATTAAATCAGGGAGTTACACTGTGAGAAAAATGTTTGTTGCTGCTACGTATGGAAAGTCAGTTTGAAGATGATGTATTATATTTCAACTATAATTCGTTGCAAACACACGTATAGTGCCCGCTTTCCGGTAGCCTTCGCCCCAAATGTACTTTCAGGTGCCTTTGCCCCAAGTTTAAAAAAATATTAACTTTATAATTTAACTGTTTCTTTAAATATTATATATTCAAGTTAGCCTCGGCTACGTCAGTATTTGTTAGAGACACGTTTCTCTTAGCAGGGTTTTGGTGCGACAAGAATGTAGGCTTACACAGATTATAATTTTACTTCACTCCTTTTATTAATGCTTGATACGATTTAAATAACACTTCACTGATATAGAGAGAGAGCTGTGAGATTCTTTTTATTTATTAATTACACTTTTTCAACACGTAAACTTATTTTTCGTCTCACATGAATACATATATTTCTTGAGGACGCCTCTTGCATCCGGTTACAATCACTGTCTACAGGCAACTGAATTGATTTCAACCGCCTAAACCTGTAAATTTCTGCATTTCAAGTCTCTGATTGGCTATTCCTAATTCAATTGAATACTTTCATTTAACTAAAGCTTTTTCTGGTTGTTGATTGGCTAGTTTATAAACTGTCACTAAAATTTACATTATCGTTGCTCCAATAATGACTAGTAGCATTTAAACTTTAAAATTCATTATTGTCTCAAAGTTACCTCATTGTTAGCAACTTTTGACCTATTTCTCACAGCTCCTACATTATTAAATTACGTAACATATTCACATAACATTATTACACATGGATACAATAATATAAACATATGCAATGACTGTTACATACATTTTACAAATTATTACATACACATATTGCTTCAAGGTGGGCTGTTATTGAATTTACATAATATATAATTTGACTGAAATCACTTAAGTGTTAAAAACACTGCCTCTGCTCTGGCACTATCATTGGTACGGATTGGCGTTTCGTGCACACAGATCTGCACACGTTAATATACTCTGGTACCGTCCGGGGTACTTGCTCGTGTGATTTTAAGCGCCTAGTGACGCACTTGTGAGAGTAGCGGCTATCGCGAAGGATCTTGTCAGTAAACATTTTAGCGACTCACGGCAGGTTACGCTTCTGTTTCATTTATTACGGAAACAGGTATTTCCAACCGCAACTTTGATACTGCAGAAGTTAGCAGGTATAATAATTCAATTGTTATAGTTTCAAGTGCTACAATTTAGAGTCTATATATTTCTTCATTTCAGATAGTCGGCAACGCAATTCTAGAACACAAAGAAAATGTATCAGTCAATTTAAACGGATGTTTTCCTTCACAATACTGTCACAGCCTCCCTGGATATGACTTGGTGGTGTAGTAAAAGGAGGGTAGAGCAGGGTTATGAAAATGTATCAACAGCAAATAATTATCTCTCCATAGTATGTTTTTACTAATTAGCCAAATTCGTATGAGGTGCTTGGTGTACAAGTCTTAAGGGCCTGCTACTTCAAGTTTACAACAAAGGAGATATCTTAGAATATTCCCCATCGGGGCTTACCTTAAGGAGATGGCACGATATCGTCGTAGAGGAGCTGGGTCCTGCAGCAAGCGTACCGAAATTACCGACGTCTTTCGACGAGCGACCGGGGGGAGCTCGAAGCGCTCGCTTATATCTGTTCTAGTTCCCTACCGGGGTCTCCGAATAATGACAGCACCATTTACCATATATGGTGCGCCACCACCCAGGATTTACGTGGATTTCCAGGCTTTTACTAGAGACGCGTGACATCTTGGAATTAGCATAATGCAACATTATGAGACATTATTCTATGAATTTCTATCCGGGACGTGATGTCACGGTAAAGTCCACTGAGGCTATCATAGGATGGGGTAAGCCACTTATATCCTGTCACGTACACAGCTTAACAAAGTTTCAGACAAGTCAGAAAAGTATGAAATATAATTCTGAATAAAATTAGAAAATTGTGACAGGTTCGAAAAGCAATATAAATTAATATATAATAATAAGTTCAATAATCAGAAGCTCCTCGCATACGTATCGTGACAATACGCCCACCCATACCCTGAAGGAAAATACTCATGGCTCTACCATTGAAGTAGCCGGCAGAATAACAGCAGATATTAGGGTCAACGGGAAAATGTGGTATTTACATTCCTGCTTCAAATTGTCGCACCATCACGGCATCACCAATATTTCTACAGCTGTTCCGTGTTTGTAGGCTTCTATTCCAAGCAGTTACTGTGTAATGTTGTTTGTGCTCTTGCATGTCACGCGAAAGACCAGTGTTTAATTCTTCCAACAGATATTAAAAATAATGGGTCGTCAGATTTATTCGGCCTTTACCGCCAGTCGGTTTAAATAAATGACGTCATTATTAGTTCAGCGAGCCCATTGTCTCAAAGGGAAAGTGCGGAATTGAACCTCGGACTCTATGCGTTTCCGACTTCATAAATAGGTTGATATACTGCAGCGGTAAGGAACTCTTTTTCACTAGGACATTTTGTGCTATGTTTTCAAACGAGATGGACCGGTCACAGAATTTGCGTGGTTGAGTGCTAACCCGAGACACTCTACGCTACAAAAACCGCCCTATTATTTGAGATACCTATCAGCATATATGCTGAGATTGCGAGTTTACAATACCAAGCGAAACACGTTCCAAATGCAAATACTGGGAAGATGTGATACAAGTCCTATTTCACTGAGGTGACCTCGAAACTGTTGACGTCCATCCCTTCCACTCATCTTTCGCTAGTCCTCTGGCAGAGGTACTATTGATAAACTCGCTGTAAAGTATTGACGTTATGCGCAGACAACCCACTGGTGACAACGGCCGAATAAATTTGAAGACCCCGTATAATCTATCCTCTTAAGCCTACCTTAAATGGGTTAAACTGGTTTTTAATTATCTGTAACTACATTGAAGACTTGCAGATAATTTAAATTTATAGTCAGGAATTAAGGAATTACCTCCCAGGTCCATCGGCATGCGCCCAGAAATACTAGGTTTGTTTGAGCGCCCACTTAAGACATCTTCACAAGTTAAAAAATACAACAGCTATCAATAAAACTAAAAAGCCTCGAGGAATCTCATAGATTTACAAAACGCACAGCGTAATGGTGAAATATCACTCGTGTATAGTAGGCTTGGGAAATACAAAATACATGCTTAAGTATGAAACGATATGTCGCTTTGTGTTGGTATTATTTAAACAACAAGAAAATAAGTGAATATGTTAAATAAAGAATTTTAACAAATTGTAGGCGAATATTCATGAAAAAATATCGATAGGAACTTTAAGAAAAATTTACATGGGGCGTCTGATAAAAATATACTACTTTTAGGATTGATTTCCAGAATGTCTACTAAATACTAAAACGCAAGACACAAATTTTCCCCACATAACTGAAATGTAACGCTATATGTACTTTTACAACCTTATCTTTTCTTTCCTTTTCCTCAAATAATTATTGTAGTTATTTAGGTGTCCAGAAACAGCGAAGAACATTTATTTTTTGCATGGTCGTGTATTTTTCATGGTAGCATTCTCGGAGTGGTTACTGGTAAGAGTTTTCCTATATATCCCTGTTGAAATTAACCTATTTATCTGTTTTAAAAAATTCCCGCAGTAGTGTACCACTAATTCAAAACAGTTTTTAAGAGGGTACGCAAAGCATAAATGTCACCAGCTAGTGCGACCGATAACATTTAATAACTCTGAGGTCATTTCATTTGGGGGGATCGGACATTGAATGAAGGAAATGATGTTCAAATGAACTCGGGGTTTATCGAGCGTAAGAGTTCCTCGAGGATAAGGGAAAACCCCTCAGGTAAGTAATCCCAACAAAGATTCCAACTCAAGACCTCTTGAATGTGAAACAGAAATGCTATTTTAATACCACGAGATGAGCTCAAATAATTTTATTTCAATGCACAGATACAGTTCATAAATATAAATTTCATAGCTTTCGCCAAAATCATCAGCAACAATGTAATACAATTAACTTCAAAATTATACCTATAATGTATTGAATAATGTATCAATTAACTTCACTATAAAATAGACGCTTACTGTACTTTCCTTTAATCAAGTAGCCTTAAAGGTTCTTGAAGGTAGGAGAATCAAAACCAAAACCCCCTGGTCTGGGAATGTATGGAGGCTCTAATGAACTAACCTTACACAACTCAGTGGACACAGGAGAATTCATGGCAATGAAAGAGCAGATGATTTGGCAACAAGCATTATCAAAACAAAACATTTGTAGATCCTATACCCAGACTCGGACTATCCTAGGATTTGTCCGAGGGGTAATCTGAGAATGGATCAGGAAAAAACACAATGAGTACTGGGAGTCTTTAAAAGATACAAGCACTCAAATGCTCTTTACAAAAGATAATAAAAAGGACAGAATCTTTTCTTAACATGAGTGGTACTGCACTACAACGGATAGTTGTATTGGTCTATTAACAAGACCTTGTCAACTACATGGGCATCTCGACAAAATTGGCAAAGCAGTCCATCAAATATGTAGAAGATGTAGCAGAGCAAATGAAGCGGTATCTCATTTGCTGTGTGCTGTGAAGCTCTCACAGTTCTTAGGTTTAAATACTTTTATCAGAAAATTGCAAGGGTTTCAAAAAGTGTCTGCTAAGAGACTTGCAGACTTCGAAAAGGAGACAAAGATGTTAGGAGATTAAATGATAATAACTGGTCGCAGTGCATAGGGATATATTTCCCTCCCTTTCTTTAAAGTAGCATTTAAAAAAAATCACATTTTCATACTATAATTCTATTTTGAAGTAAACCCTTTGTCTGTTTCAAACTGAAAAGCTTTTCTGCAAAGTTTTCTTTTCAGTGTATGATATTTATTGTAAAATAGAGCTGTTTGGAGAATTGCGGCTGTTTTGAAAAGCTGGTCTGCTCTATCATGAATAAGAAAAGAATGTGTGTTGAATAGCCTCTGGTTTTGAGCTAGTTATCTCACGAAACTTCAAGTAGTGGTGTTCTTTGTATTACGTGGAGAGATAATTAAATCGTTTTTATATTTAACAGCTATTGCAGTGTGAACGGATAAGGTGCCAGTGTACTGACGATCAAACAAGATTTGTGAGGAAGGCTGTTAGAAAGTGGAGCAGTTTAACCTTAATGATTAAGGCCGGAAGACACTCACGTTGGTTACGTACTATACACCACAACACACTTCCGGGCGCGCGCTCTCTGGTGCTTTTCCACCTTGCTGCAAACCGGTGGCTATGTAAGCTGCATTAATATAACAGTAGACCTGCTTTCAGGAGAAATATTGTTCGTCCAACGGGATGCACCTTATTTATTTCTGAATGGAACATTCCGGCGCTTGCTTAACTAGAGACCGTGTTACTTATAATCTCTGTCCTTCTGTACGTTATTTATGTCTCAAAGAACTCTGCAGTAGTTTCCAATCATTACTAGGTCCGGATTCTTAGGATTTTCTCTATTTTTACTTTGTCATGTACATAGTAGGCAGAAAAGATATCGCATTTCACCAAAAAAATTCGATATCGAGACTTCACCGGAAATATGTGTTTTGATGCTCTCTAAATAAATAAATAAATAAATAAAAGCATTCTTAGAAACAAGTCTGTGTGTCTTGTCTGTCCGTCTACCTATCTGTGAGTCTTTGAATAACATAGCTCAAAAACAAAAAGTCGGATAAATACCAAACTTGGTATTTAAGTTCAATATCTTCCAAAGATACGACACGAAGATTTTCAATAAAATCCCACTGCCCTTAACTAGCCTTTATATGGAGCATTTTTCGAAACTTTTCATTTTCTCAAAAATGGCTCTAACAATTTTGATTAAGATTACATATAAAGATATTTACATGTAAAATGAAAGGTATATCTTGAATTTTCTAAGAATAGCCTGTGAAATGTTGTTCATTTGGAAGGAATTTTATATAATATTGTATAACCGGTAAACGTTAAGAGACTTTTAAAGCATGCAGTTTATTTCAAATAATCCTTTTTGTGGCATAAACTAATTTAAGGTATCCGTTATTAATGGCTCGAATTTCTCAATACTTTGTCATTCTCTAAAGTCCTATCAACATTCAGTTGTTTCTCACGATTGCATGGCGTTTTAAGGCTAGCATATAGCGTCTAGTTCTTAAATATTTGACTATTGCTGTTCTCTTGGTATTTATTACGAAATGCGTAATTTAGCTATTTTCTCAAAGATTTGTCTATTAAAATGAAGTAGATACAAACATAAGCTTTCGTAAGAATAATTTTTATACCCATTAATAAACAATAGAGTAGAGAACGCCATGTGAATGTGACATCATAACCTTTTCCTTGCTATTTAATTAACCATTTTCAAATTTTAAGTTATTTCACTCTTCCTGAGGCCAAATATATTAATTTCATAGAACCTAAAAATGTCTAAATGAGGGTATACGACCTAAAATGTCCTAAATCGTGGTTTTCAGTTCTTCAAATGATAAACATGTATTCACCTGAGCAACTCTTGTTGCTTCCTTTACATGTATCAAGGCACATAATAAATATATACCAGGGGCTATTCTCTTCTTGGAAAGCGCAACTATAACACCCAGAGAGGCGTTGGATACCATTGGTAATGTTTACAGAAAAGGAGTACTCGGATCAGTGGGAGTTGCATGTTCTTCGAAGACGCAGAAAGTAATTAAATGCAATCCTGATTTTGAAGACAAGAAGCTGATTTGCTCAATGCGGCAGGAAGAAAAATCTGATGTGTTACACTCACATGACTTTCTCTACACATGTACAAACTATTTTTACAAACGCTTATTCTCCATATGCTTCATGTTAATCGAGATATCGAGATGTCAATCTTATTGCTAATTTTCTTGTAGATGCAAGGGGAATATGCTAGGTTTTAAACTATAGTCAAATCTTTTAAGCGCTGTTTGCTATGTGGCACATTCCATTCTCTTTGCATGTCCAGGACATAAAAAAAATGAATAACGAATTTGAGAAAAAGTATAAGTATTGGAAAATTTAAGGGAATAACAAGCAATATATTGAAAACGGTTAACTCAACAAAACAAATGTATATGACATAAATTGTGTATTTTAACGCGATCTACATTTTTTGTGTAGCAAAATTTTGTCTATCTCTTATGGTTTACCAGTTATGCAAAAGTGGTTCACAATGAAGAATACTTTTGGAGACATTCCCAGAAAATTCGAGATAAACATTTCATTTCTCATGACAATATCTTAAACATATGATATTTTAATCAAAATCGTTAGAGCCATTTTTGAGAAAATTAAAATTTTCGAAAAACTTTCCATGTAAAGGGTAGTCTGGGGTGGGGGGATTTCCTTGAAAACCTTCGTGTCGCATCTCTGGAAGATACTGAACCTAAATACCAAGTTTGGTGTTTATTCGACTGTTCGTTTCTGAGTTATGCTGTTCACAGACACACAGACACACACACGGACATGTTTCCAAAAATGCTTTTTTTGGATTCAGGGGGTCTCAAAACATGTATTCCCGTTGAAATCTCGGTATCGAATTTTTGGGTGGAATACAATACTTCCCCTACTTACTATACGTAATAGAGAAAGTAAAAATATACAAGAAAATTACCTTAAAACCTGCAGCATTAGCATCCATGACCTATGCTCTAATGACATTGTGTTCCAGAGAGAGAACATCTTGAACATAAGAATCTGCAACTGATAAGGAATGGTTCATGCCAGAGATTTTTGGTATATATGTAGTTATCTACTGCATCGCCAAAAAAGTAAGAGAAACAGTGAATGCTTTCTTGTGAGTGGCGTTTGGCGAGGTAAACTCTTGTGAAAGACGTACCTTTAAAATAAATCTTACTAAAATAAGAAAAACAAACATTTATTATAGGAAATGATTCACTTCAAACAATTATTTGGATATGCTTTTAGTTATCTATACATTTTTGCGTCTTATAATAGTTATTGCTAAAGAGTGCTTTTATAAAACAAGGTGTCAAATAAATCTTACTAAAACAACAAAAGCAGAAGAACTATGGGTGTTAGCATTTATTCAAAACTTAGTAGGTTATGATACAAGTGTTAAAAGTAGGGTTTTATTTCGCAATCCTACGAGCAAAATAAAACCAGTTTTAATACGCGTGGCATATACAATTTTTAGACAGCGCTGGAATTTGTAAAAATGAATAAAATGATGATATATTGATTCCTGAAATTAAGAAATTACGTTTAAAACGCGATCAATTCAGGTGTATAGCGAGATGTTTTGTCGATTCCCTAGCAGTCATTTTCAGTGAAATTATTTTCAACATGTTTTGCCTTTCATAAGGCAATGAAACGATTAAATGCTGTTATCATATTGCTTCTGGGTCTTTTGGGTAACTCTTTCTGCTGTTTCTGTAATTTCACTGCTCTTCCATTTCAGTTTCTTCTGAATTCATAATTGCCGCCATTTAATTTTATGTAGGTATACTAGATAAAAAAAAATAACGTTTTATATCAAAGAAATCACAAGGCTGTATGACGATATTTTGTATTGTGAACAAACAATGTGACCGCCATGAGAAATTAATCATGTAAAAAGACATAATGACTGGTAAAACCTCATCAAACCAAGTCGAGTTATTAAACATGTGTAAATACAAAGGTTAATTGCAATGTGATTGGACTTGAAACCAAAGTTAGTTACAATGGAGTGGTATAAAAATTGTATCGCACTACTGCTATAATGTAAAGCTTTTAGTTCTTGTGCACTATGTTAAAGTTCTACTTTTAGGCCATGCTGTCTAAAAAAACTACTTTCAGCATGTATAAGCTTAAATGATGGTCGTGTACCCCAAAATAAATAACCAGGACATTATTGGCGTCAGTAATATGATTCACAAAGGAAACCTAAAAGAAGCCTATTTTAATGGTATAAAAACCTAAAAAACCTATTTTAAGGGCATAAAATTCCATATAACATATTTTAAGTGTATAAAAACCTAAATAACTCCTATTTTAAATATGGGAAACCTAAAACGAAGGCTAACAAGACCTAAAAATTCGGACCCTATTACTACTAAACTAGCATAAACTACAGCTCTGCACGCGTTAAGGATACCTATGAGTGAAATTTTGGCATTCTAAATTAATAACACTGTTTTAAATTTATATCAAAAAAGGTTATTAGCAGGCTTAGGAATTCTTAAGTAGTTGGCTTCAAGTTATCTACACTCAAACCATGTGAATACAAAAAAGTAAACAAAAGTGGCTATGAGTTGCTGACTGGAGGTAATATTGTCTGGCGAGTACTGTCTGCAGACGCCAACAGACTGACGAGATGTTACCTGCGACGTCCCTTCTAAATTCCTGTAACAGTTCAACCTTATTTCCCTTTGTCTCGGCTTTAATAATTAGAAATTCCTATTTCTGGTTATTATAATACAGATAGATAACACTCCAAATTTCACTGATTTAGCTCTAACGGTTTTAGAAGTTACGTTTTGAATATGTGTTTTATGTCACTTTCAAAGGTCCCTGGTAACAAAAAATAGCTTTATCTCTCATATTTAGATGACAGAGAAAAATCACCCTGAATATTTCTCTCTTTTTCTGTTTAGTTTATCATTTTAATTAAACAAGTGTTTTACGTACCTACATTTTATGAAAAATACGTACTTTAAAATACTATGCTTGTATGTATGCCATAACAAATTTTAAATCGCAGAAAAACATTTCTACATTGTACATGAGCGAAATTAAATACTAAATTTCTTTAATACAATACAAAATATGTTACTCTTGAGAGTATTTTATGAAGAAAAATTCTGAAAGTATTAATAGTGAAAACACACCTATAAAAGAGGACCTAACACGGATTAAAATACGCAGCTTGGTACGGAGTTTTAAATCGACATTCGAGAGCCAATGGTTGCCTTTTTTATATTCAGGAATGTTCAGATTTATCTGCTAACAACTTTAAAATACATGTTTTTCACAAACCATAGCTTAAAAATATCACTCGTAGGATATCCTTAAATGCAGAGATTCCTCTCTGTCTCTCTCCATCTCCCACTACCCTTCTCTTGCCTTTCCTCTTTTCCCTTCTGCATTTTTCCCACTCTCCCCCTATATTGGCCACACCCCTTCCATTTTCTCTTATGCAGCTTATACATCATGTGATGTTTTGAAAACCGTAACAAAACTGATTTTTCTGGTATGTTAATAAAAATTAAAACAGTTTAAAAGTATAAAACTTCTTCATCTTCTTATAATGTGTACTGTTTCTCCTGGAAATCTATTCATGTACACAATAATAGCAATGAATTGTATTAGCTTCTTAAATATTCTTTCAATAGAAATTTTGTAAATAATAAAACTTGTTGTTAGAAGATTTATGCTTACATTTTCTTATGTAGATTTTTTTTCAAAAATAAAATAAAGGTTAAGGAAGATGTAATTAATTTCCTTTTTATTTTGCGCCCGATTAAAGCAACCCTTTCGGGAAGTAATTAAGATACTATTAGCCTATTTTATAACAGTAAATAGGATCCAAGGTAGTTATTTTGTACTCAGGTTTCACAACGGTCTATTTTATGTTAATCGAGATAAACATTTACGGAAGTGGAATTTACACATTTTGTTATAGATACAAGAGTGACACAGAAGAATGAAGCTATAGTCAAATCGCTAAAATGCGAATCGTTATATGTTTGACTTTGAAATTCCACCCTGTGTATGACCAGAAGAAACAAACGAAGAGCAACTTAACTCAATAAAGTATGAAGGATTTGGAAATTCAAAATAAAAGCAAGAATATCTCTAAATGGTTAATGACATAAAATTTAACATAAAGTGTGTGTTTTTACAAGATATACATTTTTGTGCAGTCAGTTTTTGTCTATATCTTGTATTTTTCCATTACCACAAAATTATACAATATTCGTTCCAAACGAAGAGTACCTCACAGGCTATTCGCAGAAAATATAATATACATTTTATAAGTCATAGTACTGTCTTAAACATATGTTATTTTATAAAATTTAGATCCATTTTTTGAGAGAATGGAAAATAACGAAACTTTTTCGTGTAAAGAGGGTAGGAGGATTTTCTTCAAAATCTTCGTCCTTAGAACACGTTGCACTTAAATATCGAGTTTTTCCGGCATATTGTTTTTTAATTTTTCCAAAACGTCCTTAGGTATACTGTATTCCACCTAAAAGTTCGATGTTTCAGTTCCAGCAGAATTACCTGTTCTGAAGCCGCCTGAATCCGAAAAAACAGGTTTACAAATATATCTATGTGTGTGCGAACAGCATAACCCAAAAATGAAATGCCGATAAATGCCTAACTTGGTATTTAAGTTCAGTATCTACCAAAGATTCCACAGAAGATTTTCAAGACCCACCCCAAACTACCCTTTACATGTAATTTTGGATTTTTTCAAAAAGAGCTCTACAGATTTGGATTAAAATACTCTTATGTTTAAGACATTTACATGGCAAATAATATTATATTCTGAATTTTCTGGAAATAGCCTTTGAAGCCCTCTCCACTCAGGAGTTTTGTATAATTGCGTAGAACTGTTAAAGTAAGAGGTGAACAAAACGTACTATACAAGAAATATACATATCTTTAAAACGTACAACTTATTTAAAATAATTCTTTTTGCATCAGCCATTTCTGAGATATCCTGATTCTTGATTTGAATTTTTCAACACTTTGTCATTTTCTTAAAGCATACTTGCTATTTATTTGTTACTCGTGATGTCCTGGAAAGAATATGGAATTTCTAGGGCAGCATATAGCGATCTGGGTTTTAAACATTTGACTGTCGATTCAGTTTCCTATATCCCCTTTGTGCTTTCAGCGAAATGTGTAATAAACTATTTCTTTTAGGTAGTGTTTAACGCCCGTTCTTACCACATATGGTACAACAAGCGGTGAGAACTGCTCAAACATGCAATAAAATTATATTTTGGAAAGGAATTTTGGGAAGGAAACGTTCAAGCCTAAGTTTAGAGTACCTCCCCGGCATTTACCAGTTGTAAAGCCTAAGGGTAACAGAACCTGAGTTTGAAGCAACATACAGTAATTGCCACGGACAAAACTAATACGATATCTCGTGAATGCAATAAGATATCTAACTCACGGCTTCTCAGCATCAACACATTAATAATTCCTTTCTTTAATATTTTTGCTCTAAGTTTTTACGTGTTATGTATTTTTTTGCTAATATTGTACGTAAAATGATTAAGAGGATGTTAAAAACACATTCATAATGTACACATGGTAGAGAACAAGTATAGAACGTTATAACATATAAAATATGAGTGGGAAAGGCCATTGTTAGCAATATGGCCAGTAATAAAAATTACAAGAAATACAGTAGTATCTACGTAAACATATAACGAACCTAGAATTTATAATTAAGACAATGGAAGTCTGTAAACATGTATATATATATATATGTGTGTGTGTGTGTGTGTGTGAGTGTGTAACAAAGTGTTATTGGAGAGTAGCACAATCAGGTACATTGATACATACCTATAATTTAAATACGTACGCTAAGAAAACGGTTGAAGAGAACGCTAACAGAAGCTTGTCAGACTTCGAGCAGGAAGGCCGTGTATAAGCGCGTTTCTAAATAGACACTAAAACTACGTATTTAAAGTCTGCCAATTATACACATTTTAACATGACAAAGGTAATAGTGATTTTTTAATATCTACATATGGTTTATCAAAAATACAAGTTAACAGAATACGTGTGTGCAAACAAATATTTTAACATTCTCCATACCTAACCCTGACAAGACACAAGTGCTCTCCGACACAAATACAGCAGCCGTGGCACAATTATAAAATAATAATTACAACATACTAACACACACAATAATACAGATATACGATCATCGGATTCCAGTCTACGAGAACTTCATGATACATCACAAGAGTACGGGCATCAAGACGACCTACAGGTACGTAACACATCGTCCATCATCTCTCTACGGGTCCATCACCATTAACTTAGCAGGGTTCTCGGTGCATACTGTTACTTGGGGCACACCACGAAGGAACCGCTACAAGTCAAGGAGAACGGGTAGAAGTTATATAAAAACAAGCGATACAAGGTAGAGAGTCATGTGAATGTAACACATCAGCTATTTAGTTATGGTGTTCACGCACTGTGCCGTTTTCTAAAAATGATATTTTGGAATCAGGGGACCTCAAAATCTGTACTTCCAGTGAAGTTTCTGAATTTGTGGGTGGATTAGGGTGCTTCCTGTACCCGCGATAAAGCAGGGATTAGTAAAAATGCATCCATCCTTTGCCGTTAAGATATCTAATAAGTATTGTATTTTCTTTTAAGCGAGCTCGACCCAAGAATTATCTTTCGCCTAGGTGTTGAAGAAAAAAAAAGGAGAGCTATATGGGAAACCGCAAGACGGCCGCATTGGGAAGGCGGAATCAATGAAAAGGAAGGGGTTCCGAACTTCATGAGAATTCCGCTGGTGCAGCTGGCAGTATAAGACGAAGGAAGGATCGATCGCTTGATCCGGCGCAATACGACTGCGATACTTTGCGCAGCAACCTCCGTGCCCATATTGATGTCACAAACATCTCACTCTTCCTCCAACATTGCAACGCTATACCGCACCTTCGAAACGCGTGTTTTCTACTTAAAGAAGCTATAGCGAGATATATCAATCGGGGCAATGATTACCATCACTTAGGGAATCCATAAAATATTCACTTAGAATCTTTCTACTTGCTTTACTGTAGAAGAATAATTGGATTTGATCCAAAAATGTCAACGGAAATACACAATTTGTGGTTCGCGATATATTTGCATTAGAATAATACATATTTTCCTACCCATCATAACTAGTTTTCTCACCGAATTATTCACTAAAAGCTTGTTATTTTTCTCTACTTCCTGAAAATCAAAATAAATATTGTTTACTTTCATTTCAGTACACATTTTATTTACGCTCCTTAGGAGTATGCAGAACGTTTTAATGACAGCAAAATATTTAACTACAAGTAGTAAACCGGTTTCATAACCTCCTTTTGATGTCCTCCGGTTGCCCGAAGTCTTTCTGTGCTTCATCCTTCGCCCTTCTTGCTTACTCAACCAATTCTGGGCCTCTTCTTTTTGGCGAGGTCCATTCAACTATTTGTCTTAACATTCTTTCTTTTTCCGTTCCTTTTTAAGTACAGTGAGACTACATTTTCCAATTATTTATCTTATTTTTAAGCTATTTATTTTTAAAATTTTACACATTTTTCTTACCATTATGAAAATTTCAGTTTCATGTGGTAATTATTTTCTAAGACTTCGTCGGTTGATCAGTCGGTTTCAAACGCATTGGAAATAACAATCAAGCCATTATCCGTCTTGCATTACATTTGCTCACAGTGTTATCTGAAGTATTTAAGGTTGGGCATATGGTTGTGTGGTATCCCTCCATTATAGCATTCTGGAGGAATAGAAAGCAGTTTGGCAACTCTTTAATTCCAATTCTGTCCAGTTATCAGTCCTAAAGCTTTCCAAGATATTAAACACTATGAAAATGTAAAATACAACATTAAACTTTGAAGGTTCCTTGCAACATAATATTTAAACCAATAAGATGTTACTATTTTGGGTCAGAAAGAATGGTTATTAATTTTAAATCATTAAATTAACTTGAGAAATTAATTTTTCTCTATTTTCAGATTTTCTGGATAAACTTTTGGAAAGTTGTCTTAAATTAAAAATATCTTTCATTTAAATCAGACATGGCATTACAGAAAAATAATAAGCGAAGTCACGAATATGCTTATGAAAACCATGCATAAAGGGTTCATTAAAATTGGATCACAATAGGAGGCATAAGACACAATCTATGTCTGAAAATGCACGTTGCAGAAAAACATAAAATAAGACATGATGCAAATTGTTAAATTCCTACTCACTGACCAGTTCAATATTGTTAACATGTATTTAAAAAAGACAACGATAAAATTATGACATACGATGCGAATTCGTCACAAGGTATTTATATGCAAAAATGTAAAATTTCATAATTTGTTAATTTTGTCATTTTTGGCAAAAATTTCAGTCTTTGGATCCTTAAGTGGCTTACTATTATATTTGTTATAGAGGCCATCTAATATAGGTTCATATAGATTCTGATTTATAATTATTCTTTTATTCCTTACTCTGTCTGAACGAGAAATTCCAGCGGAACTTCTTAAACAGCCTATTTCTAAAACTAAACTGACTTCCCTTACTTCTGTTGACAATACCCATGCTTCTGTTGTGTAACGAGCTACACTTCTAATTAAGGTATTAAGCATTAGTAACTTAGTAATTTTATGTTGGAACTCCAGAAAATTGGATTTGTTTTGGATAATAGTTTTCCTTGCATTATTCTCCCTTTTATTTCTTTATTCAACTTTCCTGTTGAATTCACTCCCATTTCGCAGCTAAATATTTAAATTCTAAGACTGTTTCTATTTCTCCTTTTTCTGTTAGCAATATCTCCGTATTATTCAAATATTCTGGATTTTTTTCCTATGTATAGTTTTAAGATTAATCGGAAACATCATGCAAATAGTTTCGGTATCATGAATTTTATTAAAAAGCAACCACCATGGCACATATGTAGTTCTATATCAACTGCATAATTCAGTACGTATTATGTATAATACATACGTTATTTCAGTCCTTTCCCAACACATTCATCACAACACTACGATTTTTACACCATTTGAGTATCTTTGTCCTTGAACTAACCAAATCATTCACACATTATGCGTCCTTTCTTTTTCAAACTGTCGCAGATGCGTTTGACACATTTAAACAGCAGCATTAGCTCTTTCTCAGTACGTTTCCCCGAAATAACGGTCCTTTAATTCGATAATTCTCACCTATTTGTTTAAAAAAAGCGCCACATTTTTACTCGGCATCCTTCATAACAAAATGCACAGCGTTTCCCACAATATCACCTCTCCAAGCAAGAAACAACACTAAAGGAAAAAAACACATTTTAAAGCGGTCTTCGCTCAGATATACATGTTTAAAAAGAAATAGCATTTACCTTAATCATCTTATTTGCAGTTTTCTTGGAAGCACAGCACAGCCCAAAATATTGGGTTGAGGACTTTCCATATTATTCAGGAAAAATTATACCAAGTATACGAATTCCACGGAACAAACGTTTTTACGAAATAGGCTTATTGGTTGTCCAATAGGTCAAGTTTTACTGTGTATAAGGGTTTGAGGTTTTTTTTTTAATTTATGGACACTCTTTAACAGCTGTGGTCCTTAGAGTCCCATTCTATACTGGGCGTGAAAGACCGGTAATTTTGCTCAGAGACCTCTTTATCAGGCTTGAGGTTTTTTTTACGTGGCATAAATCTAGGACGCGGGACCACCGGCTTTACTTCCCATCCGAAGGAAGCCATGCTAAGGATTTTTACGCCAAAAAAATCCATCACCCTCCGCCGGGTTTGAACCGACGACCTCAGGAACTAGAGGCTAGCATGGTAAACACTACACCACGGAGGACGACACTGTGTATATACACGCGTGAAGGTAAGTCAATAAGTATCCGCACATAATTTTTTTAAATTTATTTTAACAATAGTAATTTACAATTACCTCCTTTTTAACGTGGTCCCCTTGTTTCTCGATGCACCTGATCCATCTTTGCACAAGCTTCCTGATACCCTCAGAAAAAAAGTTTTTCGGCTGAGCAGCAAGCCATGTATGTCCGTTTCCTTCACTTCTTGGTCTGTGGTGAATCGACGGCCCCTTAAGGCATTTTAAGTGAACCCAAAAATATGAAAATCAGACGGGGCGAGACAGGGACTGTATGTGGGATGCTCTAATTACTCAAAAGCCAGTTTTTCAATAGTTTGATCAGTATGTGGGCGCACATTGTCATACAGCAAAAGAATTTCTTTCGACAATAGGCCTCGACGTTTGATAGGAATTACAGGTTTCAGGTCGTTCCTCAATATATCACTGCAACGTGTACTGTTTATTGTTGAGACCTTCTCC
Source organism: Deroplatys truncata (assembly GCA_030765065.1). NCBI lineage: Eukaryota > Metazoa > Arthropoda > Insecta > Mantodea > Mantidae > Deroplatys > Deroplatys truncata. The sequence continues at coordinate 103,253,844 of CM060980.1, forward strand.
AAGCAATGTTGCAGTATTGGCCCTTGAGAGGCCCACAAAAGTGTGAGCATCACTTTTCCTGCAGAGGGTTGACTCGAATTTCTTTTTGACTGGTGATGCAGGGTGTTCCCATTCCATGCTTTGGCGTTTGTTTTAAGGCTCAAAATGATGGATCCACGTTTCGTCTCCAGTGACTATTCGTTTCAAAAAAGTTTCACCTTCATTAGCATGGCGGTCCAGTAAGCGTTAATAGACGGGCACACGATTGTGCTTGTGCTGTTCAGTGAGCTGTTTTTATAGACTCGCCTTGCACAGGCTTTATGAAAGCCAAACCTGTTATGAATGTCGTATGCAGAACCATGACTAAATTGCATATGGTTTACCACTTCATCGACAGTCACTCTACGGTTAGTCTGAATCAGGGTATGGACCTGCTCAATGTTGGCGTCATTAGTGGATATGGGTGGACGACGTCCTCCTTCCTCATCCTTCACACTTGTCCGACCATCTTTCAGCTTTTCAATCCATTCGTACATACTTCACCGTGGTAAAACACTGCTCTTATATTGCGCGGAAATTCTTCGATGGATTTCGGCTTCTGGTGCACCTTCAGACGACAAAAAACGGATAACACACACCGTTCTTCTTTGGTACAACGGTAAGCGGTGCAGTCATGTTATTTATGCAACAGCGCAACACTCACTGGAGTGGTAACGGTCAAACATTCCACAAGCGGAGACAAAGGAACAACATGTGGATGTGCGCGCGCACAAATAGGTACAGCCAACCTAAAAAAAACAAAAATAGTGGGCAGATACTGGCCTTCCCTTGTACACAACACACACATACGTATATATATATATATATATATATAGAGAGAGAGAGAGAGAGAGAGATAATATATATAAAAAGAAAAAGAGAAAGAAAGAGCTGAGAAAGTTCTATGTGCATATGTTGGGTTATCCGGATTGGAAATACTGTACCAGAAATGCTAGAAATTTGAAATATTACAAGTTGATAGAACTTTCAGTGTATACGCCATAAAAACTCTGAAAAAAGTTATGGTGAAAATTCGTAAAAATCAAGAAGTACATTGAGAAGACCACATTTGATTTACGAGTTCAATAGTGACTATATTAATGATACCGAGTCTAAATTTAGCATGTTAACACACTGGTCAACAGACTAAAATATACTTTTAAAATGTTGTTAATATCTACCATTACCTTTTATGTTCTGTTCCTTATACACAAAACTACACGATTGGTCAATCGGTTCACAAATTGTGCACTTGAGCTACGAGTATAGCACTCGGCGAAAACTATAGGCTAGCTTACGGCTTTCAATTTCTTATAGAACGTCTGCAGCATTTCTTCAATCTGGACAAAAGTTTGGATATTTAGGTCCTGGCAAACTTTTAGCCTACTCACCACAGGTTTCAAAAACAACCCCTATCCTTATTTTCAACACTATATATATTTTCAGTGTGTGATCCATATAGATAGAAGTTTGTACACTTACGCAGTTAAACGCGGCGAAAATTATACGCTACCTTACAATTTTCATAAAAATATCTCTTCCAATATTTTCTACCCCTAGTGTAGAATTCTGCACCATTTAACCTATCCGGACAAAACAGGTACAATAATACTATAGGACATCACAGAAATTGTGTGTTACTTCATATCTTTCAAAAACTACTAAGTTATTTACAATTACATAGTTCCCTGGATTCTATAAAAACTAATTGTATCCTATTTTCAACACCTTAAATATAAAGCTACATCTACTAGTTAATCGAGACATCACAGAACTCGAGGGAACCACAGGCTACCGCAAGCCAAAACCAAAAAACAAAAATATTTCGTAAATGGCTAAATTTACTTTTACAATACTGTAAATGTAACCACCCCAATATGGTATCAAAATAAGAGAAAAATGACGGAACTATGCAACTGGAGAAACTATAGGCACATACCCAAAATATCTGCTATACAGTCACGTCACATAAGGGAGGTTTGATATTTCAATGGCATATATAATAACTTCTGCCAATTGAGTAAAACGCTGAAAAATTACTAGATGCTTAAAATCTGCAAAAGCGCTACGACATACAAGAAAGTTCATAGTGGCTGAGTAGTATACTGGCCATTGTTTCAATGTTACGTGAATGAAAAGACAGCATGGGTTCGTGTTGCATACGGAGCTTGATTTTCTGTCCTCCTCCTTTACTGCTTTGACTTAGGATTGGATATTCCTGCTTAAAATAGTGTATGAAAGTTACATCTAAGTTATGCCAGCTAAGATAGTTGACTTAATGCAAAGTCTGGTATTTATCTGACTTTTCGCTTTTAAGTTGCACGTGGAGTTGAGTACAATATTTTTTATACTTAGGCAACTTGTAGAGAAAGTTAAATGAACTGGTATTTACAGCCACCTAGCGAGAAACTGCAAGCAGTAGAGAAAAAATCCGCCAAAGGAGTTTACGAAAATGGGAACTACGTATATGATGAAATCTGTAAAAATTACACAAGAATTCCATTAGAGGTTCCTTAGAATACAAAAACCAGCGAACGAGTTAATTCTGTTGGAAAATGAAACAGTAAGAAATCAATTGAGGAAAAGACTGACAGTGTACCAGAAAAATATATAAAAATGCACTTGCCTACTAAAATTCGTAAAATAACACTGATAAATCAGGTCAAACAATTAGAACGGATTCTCGGAAAAGTTTGGCATAGCGGAGAAAGTTTAGCATGGGATAGACCAGGCCTGCATAAAAACGAAGCCCTTCCCCTCAATGCCAAATTTACCTCCTTTCAAAGTTCCTGTCGTCCTCCGTGGTGTAGTGGTTACCATGCTAACCTCTAGTTTCCGAGATCGCGGTTCAAAGACGGCGGAGGGCGATGGATTTTTTGGCGTGAAAATCCTTAGCACGGCTTCCTTCGGAAGGGAAGTAAAGCCGGTGGTCCCGTGTCGTAGATTTACGGCACGTAAAAGAACCTCAAGCCTGATAAAGTGGCCTTCGAGCAAAATTTCCTGTCTTTCACACCCAATATAGAATGGAACGCTATGGACCACAGCAGTTAAAGAGCGTCCATAAGTAAAACCCAATTTAATTTAATTTCCAAAGTTCCTTCTGCTTCGCACATAGTTTCAGCAATAGCGGTCATGTCTTAAAGAGATTACAATATACGAGTGGTTACTAAAGTTCAACTTTAACATTTTTCCACCATTATGGAATAAGTCACTAGAATCCGGTGATATCCGAGCTTTTAAGTTCCATACATAACCTGCAACTCCTCCGCAAATTCGCACCTCTTACAGTATTGGGAAGCTTAGTTATATTGTGTCTGTTACGTTCGCATTTTGTTTTTATATTCGCAGGTATTCAAACTTCACACGTCGACCTTACCACCTTATATATTATTATATCATATTAATTATATTACATATTACTATAATATGAATCGTACTACTACTTACTCGTATATCAGATTAGTTATATTAATTAGTCTAATTGTACGAGCATTTAATTATTGATTACTTAGGATTATTAGGTTCCGTTATTAGGTTATTATTAATTATTGTGTCTCTCTTTGCAGTTAACTAGAAATTTGAATTGTTCTTGCAATTTTTCATGTAAATGTTGTCTGTTTGTGTGAGGTTTTATTTTTATAGGAAGGAAATTAAACAAGGAATTTTACTGTTTAGTGTGCGTAAGTACGCCGAAATCATATTAAAACGTAACAATAAGTTGTTCTTCATACTATTACGGTACAGTAATTTTCAACGTTCAATAATATACGCATATTATATAAAAAGTCCACGACACAGTTAGGTGCTTAATTTAACACTTACGGTGCACCCAGGTTTTGGGTAGTCACCGATTATGGCGGAGAAGGAATGTTCAAATCTTTTCACCGAAGAAAACAATATTACAAGCAGTATATAATATGACAGTGACTCATAATACTAAAATAAGATCGAAATAGTGTGTCTTTTGTAAATAGAATGTCTGGTGATTTCTCTGATTATACAAGGTGGACCATTTAAGTTGAGACTGTATAATATCTCCAAAACTAAGTGTTGTAGAAAGAAATGTCTTTAATAAAACTTGCTTGATATTATGGGGGACAGTAAATGCCATTAGTCGTGTTTTATTTGGAAGACGTTTTAGAATCTATTTAATTTTTTTGAATGGGAAGCTACATTTCGTATGTTGTTTTATCATTAGAAAATAGTTTATAAAAAGCTGTTTATTTTGTAATGAGGAATTAGGAAACAAAATAAAAAATGTTGGTTCCCAATTACGAAACGTAACTTGACCCTCAAATGACCATCCATGGATGGTCCAACTATTCATTGCGCTCTTCTACAGAGCCATTCAGAATTTTCGTTGTTATTTCCGTTGGTGTAAGAACAATTGCAAAGTTCTTTACAAATGTTGTTTAGCTTTTTATCGGAGTGACCGAAACATAAATAAGGTATGTTCCCATTTTAAAATGTTAAATTATCCCTAAAATGAACATTACAACGTCCTCCAAATAAAACACGACTAATGGCAGTTACTTCCCCTCATAATATCAAGTAACCTTTATTAAAGACGCTTCTTTCTACATAGCTTAATTTTGGAGATATTGTGCAGTCTCAACTTAAATGGTCCACCCTGTATTTCTAGTAAATATGGTTAAAACGCTGACCGCCTTGATGTGTGGCATCAACATCTTTATTTTTTAGTCTTCTGGATTGCTCGATGCTTTAACCTAGCAGGACCTTCGTAAAGTTCATATCCATATAGCTAAACTTATAGCCATAAACTATGAAAATTAAAGTATTTGCCGACTCCATTATAATTCCCATTATTCAATTCACGACAGACTGACAACTGAGTGTTAGTTACAGTGAATTATTTACAGGAGGAAAAACGTATACAAATATGCAGTCACGTTCTCCCATCCAAGACATCCGGAACTGCAAGATATCTGAATGGCCAAGTGTCGCTGTTATAGTGAGTACAGTGACGAATAATTGTTCGGATTCAATGAATACAAGTATTGGCGATATGTTTTTATTTAACTCAAGAATGCAGAAACCATAATTATAAACTGAATAAACACGAATCGCTGCGATTTAGTACAGGCGTAGACATTTTTAAGCGTAATAAAATAGTTACCAAACATTATATTAAATTCTATATGAAAATAACAGAGTAACCTGGAAAATACAAAAATACGAAGAAATAAATGATCTCAATACCTAGCATTTTGTACACAGAAGTATCATCGAAGTTTGTGGTACTTGTCAATTGCATTTTTTTACTATAGAGTATTTCATTTGATTAATAATCCACCTCTGAGTATGCACTTAGGATACAGGTATACAACGGAGGTAACATCTCGCGTACTGCAACCTACGGGAGATCTAATGCGACTACAACTCCCCAGGAGGGAAGGATAAAGAAAAGGAACCACAGGAGGCTGCAGACCGCAGGCAGACAGAACATAGAGACGCGCGGAAGGCACTTGAAGACACGTCGCAATACTAGAGCTGCCCATAGGGCGATGAACGACCGGTTCAATTAGCAGTCATTTAGTGTCTTTCCTTTGAGCAATATCCGCGCCATTTGTTCGGAACCGCCCTACGCTACGAAACCTAGAAGCACACCTGAAAAATTAGAAGGAAAGGGAAACAATGGAAAGGAAGAGTACGAGTAGGTACTCATTCACATCGTCTGATGTGAAGTTCCTGAGGAGACATAACTGCAATTGACCCCGGAGAAGCGGGACGGAACTCAACTCTTGAATGTTTTCGGAAAATAATGCTCTTAAGTTTTATTCAGAGTACATTAAGTTTCATAACTTCATTTTTACTTTCTCTATCACGTACTTACTAGGCAGAGAAGGTATTGCATTCGATTCACAATTTAGGTACCGAGATTTCACCTAAGATACATATTTTGAGGCCCCCTGAATCCAAATAAAGCATTTTTGGAAAAAGGTCCACGTATGTGTGTATGTGTGAACTGCATAATTCAAAAACAAAAAGTCCACTAAATACCAAATTTGGTATTTAAGTTCGGTATCTTCCAAAGATGCAACACAAAAATTGGCAAGAAAATCCCCCCAGATTAACATTTTTCGAAGTATTTGATTTTCTAAAAAATGGCTCTAACGATTTTGATTAAAATACCTATATTAAAATAATAAAACTAAATTATATCTTGAATTTTCTGGGAATAGTCTGGGAATAGCCATTCATTCGGAATGAATTTTGTATAATCTTGTATAACCGGTAAACATTAGGCGATAGAGGAAAACATACTACACAAAAACAGATCTCTTTAAAAAAAACCTAATGGATTTCAAATAACGTTTACTGCGGAATAAGCCATTTCCGAGATATCCGTTATTAATGATTCAAATTGTTTAATATCTTTGTCAAAGTCCTGTCGATTTTCAGTTGTTTCTCGTGACTGCATGGAAAGAGTATGGACTTTTGAGGTCAGCATATAGCGTCAAATTCTTAAACATTTCAGTCACTGTTACTTTTGTATGTATAATAAAACGTGTAATGTAGCTATTTCTGCAAAGGCTTACGCCAATTAAAATTAAGTAGATAGAAAAATAAGGTTTCGCAAGAGTAATTTGTATACCCACTAATAAACCTCTACTCTCTACAGAGGGTAGAGAAAGCCGTGTGAATGTAACATATTTTTAGATCTCTGACCACAAGAAAAGAAAAAGAAAGGAGTGACACATGTCAACAACGTGCCCAAACGTGTAACAAAAGACTAGGCGATACTGCAGGGTTAAAAGTATGGAGCTGGAATGGTATTAAAAACTCTTTTTTTAAGCCTTAATCTCAATGAAATGGCAGGATGTGCGTGCTAAAATTCCCTGTGGTTTCTACTTTGAAAGTTATTTCATTTAATTTCCGGTATAATCTCCAATAGTCACGTCTTGCCTCCCCGCTCAAACGAGCTTCCACCGATATTATTTAACACCAGGTTCATTATGAATAATTCAGCGCTTTAAATAAGTACACGGGAAATGTGCAGTCACGCTTTCCACAAACAAGACAAACCAATTTTATCCATATTGCTGTGAACAAAAACACTTTGGATATTTTATAACCTTGCACTCATTATGCTCAAAGGGAATATTTTGTGTTTTGGAAACAACGTAGTAGTCTCTTGGGCTTTTGCTACTTCTTAAAGACTCTTTCCAGGTCGTTTTGCTTTCTCTACCGCTTACATACAGTAGGTAAGGGAAATATTGTATTCCACCCAAACATCAGAATTAGATTTCACCGAAATTCTGTGTTTTGAAGCCCCACGAGTCAAAAAAAATTATGAGGAGTTATATTTACGTGACTTACGTGAATTTATCGTTTATTGTTTACATCTATTGTGACTTTGTCCAGTTTTTCAACTGTTACTTCTCTAAGTTCACAATATCAACTTCACGGGAGTTCACTTAGTTTCATATTGTCACTTCACTGATGCAAACAGTTCAATTTCCCCGTCACTTCACTTTCCTTCTTCTTGTAACGTGCAATACGCACGACGTAGTCAATTCTTCCGACGGTTCGCTGGAACACAAGACTTCTTCAATCTCTCCTGCAGCAGCAGCAGCAGCAGCACTCACTGCACGTGGCAGTTGTTACAAACTCGCTCGGAGAATCGCACTTTATGTCGCACCCGCTAACTACCTGACAAACTCCTATCGCGAGTACGCTCACGTAGCCAAAGGAAGTTTCTACAGAATTCTCGAACTTTCGAGAAGGAGAAACATCTAGAGGATTCTGGTTACTAGTGATAGCACTTCCGGTGTTTACGCTGGCGAGCGCTACTTCTCGCTGTTTATCTCTGACTACCCGGCGCCGACCTCCCGCTAACCTTGGGCCATAGCCTTTGCGTCACACTATTCTAAACTATAATCTTATAACACTTTCTTATATATCTACTTATATTATTCGAGATAAACATTTCCAGAAATTGTTTCATTACACACTCCGTTGTAAGGTACAAAGGGAGATGCAGGAGAATAAAGCAAAGTTAAATGTTTAAAATGTGGTTTGATGCACGCTGGCTTCGAAACTTCATATTCTTTGAATGACATAGGGAAATATAAAAGAATGATGACTTACTGCTCAAAAGAAAAACGTACGATTAAGTGTTAGAAAATTCAAATCAATACGAAGGAATCTCAGAAATGGTTCACATCAACAAAATCTTCGACAGAAACCACTAGTTTCATAACAACACAAGTCCAGTTGAGTAAGCTTTTAGTAAAAGAAACCTTTTCAATTGAGCACTTAGCAACTTAATTTATTTTTCTTCAGGATATTTGCATTATTATCGATGAAACGCTTTTGATAAGACTTTTTAATTATACGTATATTGTGTGTAATACATTAAATAATATGAATGACATGTTATTATGAGACTCATTTATATATTTTAGGACCCAAAAATAAAATTAATGGATTTTCGGGACGTTGGGTAAAATAAATGAGTAAATAATGAAAAAGCTGGAAGTCATAATAGAACAATGTTTTTTCAGTAATATTATATTTATTCAAATTAAAATTTGTATACTAAACATACCTTACTATAAACAATACATGGAAATACAGCCCATCTTGTTCTCATCTTAAACAACTTCTTAATTAGACTCTCAAACCTCCCTCTCTCCCTGATTCAGCATTATCACTGTAATCCTGCCCATATTTAACTTTAAGATTTTGAAAATAAGGGATCTGAAGAAATATATTTACAAATATCTTTAGTTTTAACTACTTGGAGTTCGATTTCAGAATCATATGCTTCCTTTAACTGATAAAGCTAATTTCCCTTACATAAATGTTTCACTTCCTAAACCACTAGTTTTTTGCTTGCAGTTAGGATATTTAATAATTATTATTATTATACTATTTTTAACTGATCACCTTCCTTTTGTCTTTTTTCAATGAGAATTGGCTCATTATTTTTAGAGTATTTCTTTACCACAAGTAATCTTATTCTTTGGTATGTTTTGCTTCCATTCATTTGGTCGTGGTTTCTTTCGTGGCACAGGGACATCTCTATCTGAATTACTCATTATTAATTAATAAAACTGGTTAAGGATCCTCACTTTTCACACTCGTGAAATTTAAGCGTCTATCCAGGCTGCAGTTTAACAATGAAGACTGCTGGATCCCGCCGTGCGGCAACTTTCATGCTTAGCACAAACACTCTTGTGTCGTTATGAATCTCAGACACGTTCTATTTTCGACTGCTATCTGACTTCCCTACCAACACATATCCCGGACCTGATGTAGTTAGTAACTCAATCTCCTCATTACACGGAATAGTATTCGAACTTGTGTTATTTTGTATGTCACTGGTTAGAGTTCATCGAGCCGAACGCAGTAATATGTTGCGGGAAAGGCGTTGTTCCTCTGCTGCAGTGTTCTTGTCTTCGGCTATTGCTGCTCGTCGGCTGCTGTATTCTCCATTCCTAATCAATTGCCTATCTAATTTCACGGGTCTCAGGGTTTTCGTATGGTGAGGCAAATTAAAATACACTGCATTTCCCATAAAATGTAGTTTATTATCAAATAAATCTTATGGGCGGCTAGCTTCTCCCATTATAATAATTCCCACCATTATAATAAATTAGGAGCCTAATATAACGCTTCCCAACCCAATGCACACACGTTGTCGTCCAGAGAGTATCACTGTGTGTCGACGAGATTCTATAAGAGAGAGTGAAAATCTGGGGATTTCTTTTCCCTTTTATACCTAAGCCTAATGACGCTCGCCTTCGCGTCTCAAAATGTAACGATATTTCTAATTGGTCCTCAGACACGCTACCTTATTATATATGAGAATATTCTGCTCCAAAAGATTTCGCATGCGCGTCCGAGTGACGCGTTCCGAAGCGATTTAATATCTCTGTCTCTTTCCTTTCTATGTCTGTTCTTTCTATTTCTCCTTATTGCTTACATTTCCTTGCTCATTAGCTTAGTGAAAGGTAGGCTCTATCTAGAATTATCTTTTACCTGGAATTAGCTAACTCACCCGTCCCTTACTTATCTAAGCTACAATCTGCTTTTGTACAATTCTTGGTTGCTAAATATTCTAACATCTTTCTTGCTGAATTATATTGTTATGTACAATTATATACATTTTATGTAGTATATCTCCTTTCAAATATATACAACACTATAGTGCCAAAAGGTGGACTTGTGTAATGCAATCTGTTTATTGTGAATACTTACATGTTTGCGTGTAGAAAGATTTTGTGTATCTGTTACTTTTACTAGCTATGCAGTGCTTTTCCTTCACATTGCGGCCACCGTCGCAGCTCGAACTCCCGCCGAAACTTCATTCAGGCGAGAAATTCGTTCAGTTTCAGATATTGAACTCTCGAGTGTAAATAAAAGTTTTCTGAGAAAACGCCAGAAATGTGTGGGTAAAGGAGGACAACATTTCCAAAACCTCTTGCGAAAAGGTATGTGCTTACTATAATTGCAATTCTAGCTGTGTCTATAAGAATGTGAGGCGGTTGCGCGGATATCATAACTGCACTGTACAACTAGTCAACATAAGAGATATACAAAATCTTATTACAAAAAGGAGGTATCAATTCACAATTTATGCCAAAGGTTATAAATATGAGACGTGAGACGTTTGCGGAGATATTATAACTGTTTCGGCAGTAGTCCGAGCTGTAAGAACCGGCGCGCGGTGGGCGCAGCGTGAAACAAAAGCACTGTACGAAACTACATAAAATGTATTCCGAATGAAGAGGACTTCATAGGCTATTTGCGGTAAATTCCGTAAATATTATTTTATTAGTCTTGCAAATATCTTAATCAGGCGGCATTTTCACCAAAATCGTTAGTTTCAAGTGGTAAAACATGGAACTAATTATTTTTGTATAATTCAGGAGCCCATTGCATAATTAACATGTTTACGAAGTTTCAGACTCCTGCGATCATTACAGTCCGAGCTGTACCACGCTGAACACTGTCAGTTTATTTATAACCACCCGTTATTGTTATTACACAATAACACCGGTGTGGCTTTAGTGTACAAAAAGCGTCGTTAAATAAATGAATAAATGGATTATCGTCAGCCTTATTAATACATTCTGATCAATATTAGCTTAAAGGTATTCAACTGGCATCTTTTGGGATACCTTAAGCAACTTGTCAATTAGATGGTTACAGTTTTGCAAGAGGGAAGGTAGAAAGATGGTGCTTGGAGGATGCGGAGCTGCACATTTCAATGTCAAGTTAAATTATTTTCTGCTTTCACTTTTTCTGCTCCCAAGATTATATTTCCAAATGTCTTATACAGATTGATTCTAAAGATTACGCGCAAATTTAAAGAGCTACACATACGTAAAATACAATAACTTTAAAACTAACTTATGGTCTAGGAAGAAATCCTGAGTCAGAGCAAGCATGGGAATGTCAGGAACAATGTTGCGGATGCTTCATTTGTGCTGGGTTCGATTGATGAAGTCGGTCAGATGTGGATACATTTAGAAGAAGCACCTGCACACTTTCCTCTTAAAGTACGTAACTAAATTACGCATATCTCGGGTGCTGGATCGGAAGGGAAGGTCCATGTTCATGGCCACCCCGCTCCGCTGATCTGTCGGTTCTTGATTTCTTTTTGTGGGGACATACCAAATGCCTCGAATGTACGTGTCACGAGTTCTCGAGCAAGAAACACTTCTCGCCAGGATACTTGCGGTGTCTGCCGAGGCCCGCGTGATGTACTTGGTAAAGAGCTCCAGAACTTTCTACGACGATGTTATGCCTATATTGACGCGGTAGTAGTCCTTTTGTAAAAGAAATTTGTTGAGTTTTTGCGCAATCTTTTGAACAAATTCCGTAGCAGCACTGTCATAAGTTGGGAACAGCAGCAAGGTAGGAAGAAATGCAAGATCCTCGGCACGCGGTCCAAGGACACTACTATCTTCCAAAAGCCCAATTATCGAAGGTTTGATTATACAAATCAGCTAAATTTTCGAGGTCAGGACGCCGGGATAACGCTCTCGTACCGAGGATCCGGGATTCGATTGACGGCTTTGGAGTGGCGATTTTAAGTCGGCCCTATACACGCCTTCACCTTTACTTGCTTATGAAGTATCCCCCAAGGGGCCAAACGTGGTTCCGAATCCACGGTAGAAGCTGTAGATCCTCTCATTCCACCGCCATTCTTTCATCACCCTTCATGAGGCAACGGATTCTGCCCGCTGGGTGCCGGCACCGCAGAAATGGATCCATTCGTTGATTGATGCAATGAATTATTCCCCAAAGTTATAGGCCAAATGGGGAGGTTAGAAACGAGGATTTTTCGAGGTTAAGTTTTCAGAAGGAGGTGAGGCAGTGTTAGTTGATAGGTGGCGTATCAGAAACAATAATACCAAATGAATTGCGCTGGCTGTTCCTAATAAAGATGCATTGACGTATTGGTACTGCAGAGGTCTACTTTAAACATGTTGATATTATGGCAAGACTTTTGAGCACTTCTGTTATTCCAGATTGACCTTTATGGGCTACTTTTTCTTCCGCCACCTCGTATGTAAAACGCCATTAAGCAAATTACTTTTATGACACAAGCACTAATAACCATTTGCAATCTATAACAGTGGGACAAGATAATTTAGTGACTGTAATAACAAAAGTAGTTTTGCTTTTTTCTGCCGTGTAATAAGAGGAACTATTGTATGCTACCCAAAAATTCGATATAGAGATTTCAACAAAAATGCATGCTTTGAGACCCATTGAACCCTAAAAGAGCATTTTTAGAAAAGGGTTCCTGCGTGTCATTTTTGTTATTTCTTTTAATACAGAATGCTCAGATTTTACCTATAGAACATTAGTTTTACAATGATTTCGTAAAATGATTATGCATTTCTACATACCTATATAGTTTGCTTTGGTATTATAAATCACAATACTATTTGAAAGCCTGTGCAAATCTCTTGTTAAATTAATGGAAATACAATGTTAATATGACAATGCGGATATAATGATGACTGTATGCTAATTTACTTTTACATTCACCGTTTACTTCACTACATCACATTGTTCGGAAGTGACCATTGTTCCTACTTCTCTTTTGAATTGATTTCGATTCTTAGTGTGTGTGTGTGTATATATATATATATATATATATATATATATATATATATATATATAGGTATAAGTAGCAACAAGGTGTTTAAGTCAGTACATTCTAAGGATTCGACCTGAAGATTTTTATGAAAATGCCTCCACCTCAAACTATCCTGGAAATTTTTTCGCAATATTTGATTTTCCCAAAAATGTCTCTTGATGATTACGATTAAAATACCCTGCATTGAAGATACTTACATAACAAATAATATTTATATGTATTGAGTTTTCTGGGAATAGCCTATGAAGTCCTGTTTATTCCGAAGGACTACACATTAATTTTATATAACCGGTAAACCATAAGAGATAGACAAAATCTTACTACACAAAAAATAAACCATGTAATTTATTTTAAATAGATTTAATTATGACCTCAGCTATTTCCTAAATATTCACCGCTACTGATATTAATTTTTCAATACTTCTGTCGTGTTTTGAAGTGTCGTCGCCATTCAACTCTTTCTCTCAATGTGGAAAGAGTAACCCACATTATACCTTTGGATATCACTTAGGTTTCCTGCCATCCTCTTTGTGCCTACCATGAAAATATAAGGAAACTTAATTCTACAAACCTTTATCTCGTTAATCTGAAGTAGACAGAAAAATAAGCTTTTATAAGAATAGTTTGTAGAAGCTAAATAAAAAGAAAATCCTGATGTATTATATTCACATGACTTTCTCCACTCTAAATCGTTTATTAGTGTGTATACAAATATTCTTATGAAGGTTTGGTTTTCCATTTACTTCATTTTAATGGAAATAAACCTATGCAGAAACATTTGCATTTCATATTTCGTTACAGATACAAAAGGAATAGCAATAGCCAAATGTTTTGGAACTTGGCCTCAAAGCCCAAGAAGCTGGTCTTAAAACCCCCCACTCTTTTCATGACATGCGAGAAACAATGACACAACAGGGCTTTAAATGAATGACTAAACAAATCGAACCATTAATAACGGTTATTTCAAAAATGGGTTATGGCACAAATAAAGTTTTTTTAAAGAGATCTAAATTTCTTGTGTAGTACGTTTTCGCCTATCGCATAACGTTTATCAGTTATACAATTTTATACAAAATTCCTTCCGAATGAGAAAGACTTCAAGGTTATTCCCAGAAAATTTAATATATACATTTTATTTTTCATTTAAATATCCTTAATCAAAATTGTTGGAGAGCTATTCTTAAGAAATTCAAAATTTTCGAAAAATGTTCAATGTAAAGGGTAGTTGGGGAGGTATTCTTTGAAAATCTTAAGTGTCGCATCTTTAGAAGATAGAGAACTTAAATACCAAGTTTCATATATAACCGACTTATCGTTTTTGAGCTATGTAGTTCACACCCATACACAGACCTATTTCTAAAAATGCTTTTTTTGGGGGGGGTTCAGTGGGCCTCAAAACATATATTTCTGGTGAAATCTTGGCATCAAATATTTGGGTGTAATATAATACCCCTACTTAGTACAAGTATAGTAGAAAAAGTAATAAATGATAGTGTGTAGAGAAAAGTCACGTGTAGTTTATACTCTGTATAATATGAAATGTGAAGGTGTTTTATTCCCCGAGTTTCAGTTGTAGTTTAAAGAAGCGCCTCGATCCTCGCATTTCTTCACCGAATTGAGTCTTAATATTTTTTAACAAGCTAGAGAGAGAGAGAGTACAAGGCAAAAGGGGGAACGAGTGTCTCCAGTTGCTCCTTAATGCCACTAGAGACGCCCCCTCTTTCAATACGAATAGCGAGCTATTGGATTGGCTGGCTTTCGTTTCGAAATCCTTTGATTCACAGAAGGACCTTTTTTTAAAAAATGGAAACAATGGATGGAAACAGATGAGACTACTTTAATCCCCTTTCAGATCTTTTTTTCTTTCATTTTCTTCCATGTCAAAGAGTACTTTTGTCTCTTTGTGATATCGCTTTGTCATCACGGATAGGACTGTTATCATTGCAGCCATCTTGTTGAGCGTTGGGGGAAGAGCGGGTCGGTTCCATTTATCTGATTTTTTTTCTAAGGGGGAATTTGAATGAAGAGCTGTATCGTATTTCTGTGGTAGGTAACACGCAATTTCTTGCAATAATCATAATTTTATAGAGTTGCCACCTCTTAGAATCGTCATAATAATTATAGTCACTGTTGAGATGCATTAGTCTTTCTCCTTATTTATACAGGGTGTTCCGAAAGTAAACCGCTTTAATTTTGTGATTAATAAATTTGTTTCCCCGCTGGCGGTGTGGTGTAAGGATGAAAAGTTTCTTTTTTTATTAAATTAACTGCAAATTTACAATCTATTCTTAATAGAACTTTTAGTAAATGGTTTACAAGTAAGGTCTGGAACACTAAAGGTATCTAAAGCGAAATGGTAAGTCCAAAAGATTACAGCGCTGTAAACGGTCATTCGTGGTACTGTTGTCTAGTAGATTGATTGCAAGAGAGTTCGGATGGTTACTTAAGCACTGCTGATACCGAAGACTATGGGAAATTAATTCTTCCTGTATTGTAGAGATGTGAAGATCGTGTAGCATGGCGTTGGATACATACCATAGTGAGCTTGCCAGATAACAAAAAGTTCTAGATTCAAATCTTCGTAGGACGTCAATATTGGAGTTACCAGCAGTTCCCCAAAGCTGGGTACCATATGTCCATACGGGTCTAACCGTGGTCTTGTGTATTAATATGTTGTTGTAGAGAGACAGGTGAGAATGCTTGTAGAGTAAGCAATATAATTGCTGGAGTTTTAGTTTTGCTTCTTTTCTTTTCGTCATACTTTCTTTACGTCTTTTCGTCATGTTTTCATGTTATATGTTCAAGTTGACGTTACAGGAGTTTCTGCATTATTTAGATGTACTTTAGGGCATGTTCCGCGACATAAACAAAACGTGCTATGGTGAGATTTACTGGGGTTTGCCTGTATTCTCCGTCTGTTTAGCCATTTTTAAGTAAGTGTAGATAGTGTTGGATATATTCTGAGGCTGCATGAGTATTTTCATGTGAGGCAAACTGTCGTGTCATCTGCAAAACTTGGTGTCCTGGTAAATTCAGTTTTTGGTAGATCGTAAATATATAAGGCCCAAAATCGGCCCAAGAACACTACCTTGGGGTACTCCGGATTTGATGTCATGGAAGCAGAAAATTCATAGTTGTATTTTACTTCCAAATATCTATCGCTGAGATAAGATTGTAACATAATAAATTAAGGATAAGGAAGTAGGAATTTTATTTTATGTAGAAGACCGGTATGCCATACCTTGTCAAATGCCTTCTGTACATCAAGGAAGGCTGCAGTACAATAGCGGCGTGATTGAAAGGACTCTGTTATAATGTTTACTATTCGATCGGTTTGTTCAATTGCCGAATGGTGTTACAGGTTAATACCCAAACCCCTAAGTGTTGGAGGAAAATATAAAGTTTTCATTCATTCATTATCTGTTTACCCTCCTCTTATGTAGGACTTACACCCCCCAGGACTTACAAGCGGGTGCCTGGGGTCAGAGGCCCGTCGAGGAGCAGACACTCATGGATCAGACAGAGCATCCAGGATGGGTGATCAGCCCGATGCCTGGTATGGGATGAAGGAAGTAGATGAAACGAAATGTTGGTGAAATGGATGAAAGGAAAGGTGATGATGGAGCAGTTGGTGGAATGAATGGCGGGAGAAACCGGAGAACCCGGAGAAAACCCGCCCAGACGCCGCTTCGTCCACCACAAATCCCACATGTAGATCCCTGGGATTGAACCCGGGCCGCCTCGGTGGGCGGCGAGCGGTCTAACCACTCGGCCACGGCGCCGCCTATAAAGTTTTCAAATCACAGGTAAATAGTTCCTAAGCACTAACACCCATACAAAATAAGGCTCATATTCAAGTATTTTGAAATAATATAGATGCTTGAAAAGCTTATAATTACGACAATATATGTATGTACATACAGAGTGTCCGGGTTAAACATATAATAATATAAAATGTAATAACTTGAGAAGTCATTGAGGTATTTATTGGAGGTTTGTTTCTGCCAGTATGGTTACTCAAAATGTTTTCTGTGTTGGCTTGCGGCAGTTGGTACTGCATGCCCATGCACATGTGCGTAACTACTTTGTCCACAAAAACGCGCGTCAGTAGCCATGTAGACTCCACAGCAGATGTTCTGTGTGCTTTCTCTCGCGGAGATGTGATCTGTTACACTGATGTATCGTCGTTTTCCGCGAGAGTATGGACCGCGACTAACTGACGATGTTCTCACTTACGTAACACACTAAAAATGGAACAGGCCCCTTTGGGAAATTAGGAGTTTTCTTTCGAAGTGGGCCACCACGCCAAGCACGCAGTTCCAGAGGCTACTGTTGAATTAATTCGTACGTCCTTCCAGCGGAGCCCTCTTAAGCTAATCCGACAAACAAGTAGGCAGTTACAGCTATCATAAAAGGTTGTGCCTACGGGTGTACAAACTGCAGCTTCGTCACAAAATCAAGCCCGAGGACAGGCCGCTACGGAAGGCATTCTGGAGATAATTCTGGAAAAAACGAGGAATTCCTCGATTTTGGTCTGTTTCTCGGACATTCTACACTTCTGGCATGGTAAACAAGCACAATTGCACATATGGGGAACCGAATACCCCCACCTACTGATGGAGTACGAACGTGACTCTCCAAAAGTGAATGTGTGGTGTGGATTGTTGAAGAACAGGGTTATAGGCCCATTCTTCTTCGCGGAGGCCTACAGTTAATGCAACAAGGTACCTGGACATGTTGTAGATGTATGCTGTGCCACAATTTCCTTGTGATGTTATCTTTCAACAATATGGTGCATCATGCCATTATGTGCGGAATTTCTTGGATCATGAGTTCCCAGATCGCTGGCTCGACTGCTTGGCCCCCTAGAAGAACAGACATTACGCCACTTGATTTTTGCTGTGGGATTTATCAAGAATCAAGTGTACCAGATACCAGTTCGTGATCTGCCAGATCTGCACCATTGTATTCGTACACCTATCGCAAATATTACTCCTGCAATGCTGTGGAGAGAGTGGAATGCAGATTGGATGTCTACCGCACCACTAATGGTGCGCATATCGATGTGTATTAGGTGTGTACAAAAACATTTTGAGTTTGTAGAAACAAACCACAAATAAATATCTCAATTACTTCTCAAATTTTATATTACTACATGTTTAATACGATGTAGCTTGCTGAGTATGGCCTTCTCAATGGATGAAAAGTTGAATTAGATTTGAGCAACATGAGAGAAGTTCAACGCCACATCGACCACGGAAAGCCGAATATCCACGTTTTGAGTACCGATCGTGGCATTGAATTTTTCAGATATGGTTAAAATGGCACACAAACAAACACACACACACACGCAAACCAGTGTGAAAAGAAAACATTTACATTTTTCAATAATTACTAAGCGCAAATTAACTTAACAGCGTGTTTAATGGAAGCTGGGAAAGTAAAAATACAGGATGATTTTAAATGATGGACCCATTTTATAAAATCCCTATTTATTAAAGTACAAATCCAACATGAACCATCTTTATACCAATACACAGAGGAGTTTTCAAAGTTTTGTTTAATATATTATAAATGTTCAATGTGTCCACCGTTTGCTGCACGGCAAATATCTACGCGATAGCCAAACTCGTCCCACACATGAGCAATCGTATCTTCTGTTACTGAGTGCATGGCAGCAGTGATACGGTTCCGCAGGTAGTCCAGAGTTGTAGGTAGAGGTGGGACGTAAACAGCTTCCTTAACATAACCCATAAGAAATAGTCATATGGGGTGAGATTAGGAGATCTCGGTGGACAGAAGTGTAGAGCCAGGTCTTCATTTACCCTGCGACCTATCCAGCGCTGAGGAAGGAATTCATTCAAAAAGTCTCGTACATCGCTGTGCCAATGGGGCGGAGTTCCATCCTGTTGGAAAATGAGGTCCTGTGAATCTTCCATAATTTGAGGGAACAGCCATTGTTCCAACATACCCAGGTACGTTATTCCAGTTATAGTTTTTTCCGCAAAGAAAATGGTCCATAAACCTTTGTACGGGATAAGGCACAGAACACGTTTACCTTCCGTGAGTCTCTTTCGTGTTGCAATGTTGAATGTCATCCTCCATCATTCCTAGCACATAACCACAAAATTCGAGACGCTTCTCTTTGTCTTTAGGTTTAAGAGCCTGCAAAAGTTGTAATCGGTAGGGCTCAGAACTTTTCATACAGTTGGTTGGTGTATTCCAAGTTCTCTACTAGCTCTATAGGTATACCTACGTGGACTGCGAACAAAATCCGTCTGACGTCCTCCTCTGACACGCGCGGTCGGCCTGTGCTAATTCCTTTACACACACTTCCAGTCCGTTTAAATTGCGTAAACCAACGGCTAATGTTCTTTCTAGTTGGTGGTTCAATACCGAATTTGCTACGAAATGCCCACTGCATTACAATTTGCGACTCACTTTTTGCGAACTCAATAAAGTAGAAAACCTTGTGCTCCACAGTAGCCATCTCCCTACGTACTGACAGTGAAACGCAATGGCAGCCTATTGCGCGAGCACTCTACTGGCCGCTTCTAAAACCATCACCGCCCGCCGAAAAATAGTTTGAAACATCCTTTTTCATTTTTATACAGATTGTTCATGTTGGATTTGTGCTTTAATAAATACGAATTTTATAAAATGGGTCAAACATTTAAAATCAACCTGTATTTGCAAATCTCCAAATCGCATTTAAGCTACATTTGTTTGCAAAATAAGTGTCCCATATTATAATAAGTCGATCTAGTTTGTGTTTTTATTTTCTCTACCAAGTACCTTGTAGGCAGAGTAGCATTTCACACGATATCGAGATTTCATCGAAAGTACATGTTTTGAGGCACCTGAATTTGAATTCTTTTTATAAAATTGTGTGTGTGAACAGCATGACTCAAAAATGAAATGTCGGATAAATACTAAACTTGGTGTTTAAGTTAATTACCATCCAAAGGTGCAACACAAAGATTTTCAAGAAAATCCCCTCATAACAAACTACCGTTTACATGCAGCATTTTTTTAATCTTTTAATTTTCAGAAAAATGGCTCTAACAATTTTCATTAAAGTGCCATATATTAAAGATATTTACACGACATACAATGTGCATCTTCAATTTTCTGGGAATAGTTAGAAATATATTTATTTTTATTTACTCAAAAACTATTCTAATAATGTGAACCTTATTATGTACTCTAATCAATCCCCAGAAGTTTCACACATATTTAGTTATAATGTATATTAACGATTACCTTCACCAACCTTGTTAATTAAATTAAAATAATACACTCGTTTTCTTCTTTATTCTATTGCTTTTGGTCCTGTCTTTTCTGCTCCTATACTTCG
The DNA here is from genome assembly GCA_030765065.1 of Deroplatys truncata. NCBI lineage: Eukaryota > Metazoa > Arthropoda > Insecta > Mantodea > Mantidae > Deroplatys > Deroplatys truncata. The sequence goes on from CM060980.1 coordinate 103,274,363, forward strand.
TTACTTATTCCACTCTACCAAGTAACATATCTTTGGATTTGAATGTCCTTCAAATGCCTTTTGTAGACCACTTAGACTTAAAATGCTTGTTTCCCTGCACCCTATTCTGGCAGACTCACATTACAATTTGAAATTGGTTTCCCTGTTTATTGTGTATCATCACATCTAAGATGGACACGATATAAATTCAGTTCTAAGGTGCCATCGACCAGCAATTGATAGAATGTGAACAGTGTTACACGATAAGATCAGAAAATGTAATTTTTATGTTTATCTTTCCCTGTAATCTCTGGTACAAATGCCTCTCTTTGGCAACAAGTATTGTTACTAAAACGGAACCCCTTATACCAAAGACGTAAACAATTAACCCTTTTGAAGTATAATAACATTTAATTATTGCTGTCTTAACTCGCAGTTCCCATCATATTGACTCTTAGTTAACTGCATTCATCTTGGATATAATGTTGCGTTAACATTATTTTTGTGCTTGCATTTAAACGCTGGATAAATGGCAATTATTCTTCATAAATTAGCTGTTTTCTGTGTTTTGCCGACATTTATAAATTTAGACACTGTAAGTGTCACACAGATCAACACAGAGCTCAGTTGGTATTCGTGATCATTTGAATAAGTTATTTGAAAAACTTCTTGCTGCCTGTTCAGCGACATTTTAGCCAGTAGGTGAGGAAACTCTTTCAAGCAGGTAGATTTAGCTAAAGGAAGGAGGTAGTGTTTACTTGGTCTGAGGCAAGTGAGGGTAAAGACGCGGGGTAGCGAGACTGTTGGCTGTTTTCCAGCACGAGCTCAGCATACTGCATACCCCTCCCACCAGCTAAAGCTTTACCTAAGAAATAGGACACACCACCGCATTAGCTAAACCTCATTGAACAGGCTAACTTTTTATTTTTTCAACTTTCTTCGGTGAGAGTAAAACTTAACAGCATTAAACTTTTAAGGCGTATTGATAATTTTCTTTAAGTTTTACTTAAGACAATGATTATCTATTTTATTATAAATTTCCCGTAAAAATTTCGGTAATACTGAAAGGAGGAAACAATTTTTATTAGTGAAAGTATATTTTTTCCAGTTAATGAGACTAACAGCAATGCATGGTACAAAAATTGTTAGTGGGCAGAAAATAGTTTAAATTAAGTAGTAAAAAGTATATTAAGAGCAGAAGCCACACCCTTCAGAAAATGAGAATTGCAGTCTTTAAAATCCTGTTTCACCAGAGCACTTTGACCTAACTTAGAATATTGGCCTAGTTCTTCTCTCTCTCCCCGTCTCTCTCTCTCTTTCTCTCTCTCCCTCTCTCTACTGGTAGATGTATTAATATCTGAAGATAATTTTACCATTATAAGCACATGTAACTGCCAACATTGGAGAATCATGGGCAGATCTTCCAATCAGAAGATTTTCTATAAGTCCATCTATGTAGCTGGAGAAACTGGAATACCAATTTTAGGGAGCAAATGAATCACCTTACTTTGAGATAGCGATGGGGAAGTTCCGCATGAAGCACCTCCGTTAGTGACGGTCATGGGAAGTGGCTGGCTTAGAAGAATGATGAAGAATGGTTTCTCGTGACAGCCATGAGTCTGTGAAGCTGACTGCCACCTGAAGGATCGGAAATGGGTTAGGGATATTCTTGAAGAAACTTATTTTACTTTACTTTTATCATCTTTGTTTGGTCAGTCGAGTTCCCACTAAGAGTGTCAGGACTTCGTGACAAATATTTATTACACAAAATTTTGGAAGAACTTCCGATTAAAAGATTCAATTCTCCAAGGTATCTTGAAGTCACTTCACTTCGAATAATACAAAGTTGCAACTCAACTGAATTGTTGTGTTTAAGGTTAACATTAATATAAGAACAACTTTCATTTAAATTTAGCAGGATGCTTATAAAGTTTTGATATATTGTGGGAAAACATGTAAGGTGTCCCACTTGAAACACCAATAAAATAAATTGAAATAATTTAAAATGTATTAGCCAGAGGTAACAAGTTTAGATTTCGTAATAGAGATCTTGTAATTAGGATGCAATAATTGTTATGGATATGGAGATATTAATAAATAACAAGATAATTCTGTAAAGGTTAGAGCTATGTGGACGATTGAGCAGAAAATCAGTGTCTCTTTCGTTAGATGAAATAAAGCCTGTGAAAAATAAATAATGCTAATTTGGTCGAAAATTCAATCTTCAAAAATCCGATCCCTCCTGATTACAAAAGAATAATGACTTGTATAAAGTTCAAGCCTTTCGCCGAAAACTTTTATTCATAACAAGGAAGATATTTAAAATCTAAGACCGAACGTATTCACTTTACAAGATGTCATAAAAAACCTAATCTTTGGGTTTTTTTCTTATGGAAATTTATAAAACATTAAGTGTATTAAATACCATGCTAGTCTTATCGATTTGAAACCCGTCTACTGGTTCAAAATATCTTTAATGATATGCTGTGAAATACGCGAAATAGTGTCCCCGACAAAAGGGTTAATATCACAAATGATATTCATGTTGATCTGTTTAGTATTAAAATTTCATATCTTAATGAGTAAAAAAATATTAAGTTTTAATTAAACATGCTCTTCATTTAACAGCTATAGGCATTGCTGTATTAGATTCGAATAAATATACTAAACGAATACTCAATACATAATAATACACAATCCTTCACAATTCTCGCTCGGTCACTTTCAATGTAGCGATCATAAGTTTCATACAACTCTCAGCGACGCTTCAAGCATATTCCTAGCATTGCAAGTGTGATGTTGAGCACAGTCTGGTGGGTGGTACTATCTTAGATGGGCAATGGAGTTGATCTTATCAGAACCCACAGTGACAGGCACTGGTGTTCCCTCAATGAAACGGGATAGCATCTTGGCAACACTAGTTTTCTAACAAGATGGACCTCCCTCATTTGTGAATACCTGGATGCCACTTTTCCACTAAGAAGTATTGGTTGGGGATCAGAATCACACATTATATCACACATTCTCCTTATCTCATGCCACCGACTTCTTTAAATAAGAATACAAGGCTATATACGTAATGCACGGAGGTGGTTTCATTAGAAGTATATTCTAGTTTAAGATCTGAGTGGGGTGTGGAGTAATACTTCAAAACGGGAACCAAACTCATTAGATAAGGGCTCGCGTGGCTTAGATTCGGAGCATGGCGGATGATAAAAATCACTGATGAAAGTGGTCGGAGAATCTGCCCCATTTGCGAGGAGGAAGAGCCATGGGTGCATATCTTGGCAAGATGTAGGGGTACGAAAGAATGTAGGTGAAAATATTTACCGAGATCCTTTACCATCTGGAATGGAGAGTTAAGGGCATGTGGGACGCTACTGGTAGGCAGGGAAGACATGGAGGGGATAGGTAAATTTCTACTTAAGACAAGACAGCTGAAATTTGAGAAGGCTGATAGTAGAGAAGCGAGGGTGTAGTAGTAGTTATTCGTTGGTGTTGGTGTGCTTTATTTTTTATGTCTTTTTATATTCTACCTTTTTTTCGCGGAATAGTGTTTTCTTGTAGCGGTATTTTTTCTGGTTTGATTCTATTTGTTATCGTTTCTTTTTATTATTATTACTATTATTATTGCTTATTATTCTGTGTATTATAACAGCACATACGGTGCGATTAATAGAAAGCTATGTCTGTATACCGTTATGTAAATAAATATACTCACTCATTCACTTAAAAGAACACATCAGATGGTGGTCCACATCAAACCTTCGGTATTAGGAAGGATACTGCGTCGTAGGGAGTTGCATGTGGAACTACCTATACACAGTGATCCAGAAAATTGCGATGCATTCTATGTTACCATATGTTAAGGATTTCGTTCACTCCGTTCGAATCTAATCTATTTTTATACAATCGCTGTAGGAGTAGCGTTAGGGAAAATTATAGAATGCTCTGGAATTGTTTTTATTCGAAAACTAATGCATTCGTATTGTTCTGAAAATAGAAAAATGAAGCTCTAAAATACGGGACATAAAATAATTTACATTGGAAATAATCTCTATGTTCTTAACCAAAAAGGCATAAACAATTTGGAAAATAAGGCTTCTGTACATGGAAAATAAATGTGATATAATTACGAATTAAAAATATACCGTAAATAATTCTTGGATCGCATAAGATACAATCTGCTTCCATCATACACAATACAAATATATTCTCTCTCTCTCTCTCTCTCTCCTCGGCTATCTTACTTTGAACAGCTTCCACAGTATTTACCCATTTCCTCTCGTTCCTTTATGTAATAATAATACCAATAATAATAATAATAATAATAATAATAATAATAATAATAATAATAATAATTCCTCAGATTATTACCATAAGATTAGTCTTTAATATGCTGTCCTGAAGTTTACCAGCTAATTTCATCATGCTAGGTACAAATAACCAGAGATACGTGAGTAAACATTTCATAACATTCCGACTTGCGTTTCGTGATAATCTGTGCCATTCTTCTTTTCTCTGTCCAGCGCCACCTTACAACTAAATGGTATGCACGCCGACATTGTTCTAGCAGAACGCAAATTTCTTACACGATGAATACACAGAAGAATGAAACAAGAAGAAGAATAAGACATTCTTGCCCTCCGGTGGCAGTCCTCTTATCTAGTGATGACTACAATATGCTGGACCTTGCCAAACAGCGATATTTAGATACATTTTAATACTTTTATTTCCTCGGAATATTTCCTTTTTTACGTTCTCCACCACCTCCCTATGGTAAATAGAGAAAATTATTACATTCTACGAAAAAATTGACTCCAGATTTCACTAAATACATGCTTTGAGGTGCTCTGAATAAATAAAAAGATCATTTTAGAACAAATTCTTGTTTGTGTGTGTGCGAGAGAGAGAGAGAGAGAGAGAGAGAGACTGGAAACTGCGTAACTAAAAAACGAAAGGTAGGATAAATACCAAACTTGGCATTTAAATTCAGCATCTTCCAAAGATAGGTAGAACACGAATGAGAATGCCCCACCTCAACTACCTTTTATATGGGAATTTTCTGTTTATTTTTATTTACTCAAAAATCGCTTTAACGATTTCAATTGAAATACCATTTGTTTGAAATATTGGCATAGCTAATAAAATTAATACCCTGCATTTTCTGCGAATAGTCTGAAGTCCAATTCATTGGAAATGAATTTTGTACAATTTTCTATAATGATAGAAACCTTAAGCAAAAAATCTGATATACATTCACATGACTTTCTCTACCCTCTATCGTTTATTAATGGGTATACAAACTATTCTTACTAAAGCTTATTTTTCCGTTTTCTAGGTTTTAATTCAAATAAGCCTTTCGTTATAGATGCAAAAGGAACAACGATAATCAAATGTTTAAGAACTGGACGCTATACGCTGGGCTTAAAATTCCATACTGTGTCTAGTAATCGCGAGAAACAACTGAAAATCTATAGGACTTTAAAACACTGATAAGTGTTGAAATTCGAACCTTTAATAACTGATATATCAGAAACGGCTTATGCCGCAAAAAAGCTTGTTTTGAGTAAATTATGTGTTTTAAAGAGCTCTACATTCTTTTTGTATGGTACCTTTCGTCTACCTTTTCGTTTAGAATTTATATAAGATTATACAAAATTCCTTCTGAATGAAGAAGGCTATTCCCAGAATATTCACGACATACATTTTATTTATCTTATAAATATCTTTCATATATAGTACTTTAATCAAAATTGTTAGCCATTTTTATAAAATGAAAAATTTCGAAAATCGTTATAGCTATTTTTGAGAAAATCAAAATTTTCGAAAAATTCTCCATGTATAGGGTAGTCTGGGGAGGGGCGATTTTCTTGAAAATCTTTGTGTCGCATCTTTGAAAGACATTGAACCTAAATACCAAGTTTAGTATTTATCCAACTCTTCGTTTTTGAGTTATGCTAACATACACACACCGGCCTTTTTCTAAAAATGTTTTTTTTTTTTTGGATTCAGGAGGCCTATTCAAAACACGAGAACAGATTCATTCTGAGCTTCAAATTGCATAAGACTAGTATGATAGTAATCACTGAGAAGGTGAAGAAATCGCTTTCATCCAACACACAATTTGAAAATTAAAACTTTCGAGATGCAGGTCAAAGTGGAAGCTGTTGGCGTGGCCCAACATATATCTGATGTTTAGCATCAGCAGCAGGTTTCTAGTAATGTATATCTTGTCCGTAGGTAGACAACCAGAGAGACGTGTGGAAGTCCTTAACATTTCCAAGCTCGCAGACCCATCCCACTGCTGGAGCCGCCGAGACGGAGCGATGAACGACGCACCACTCAAGCAGCCCTCTGGCGTCCACAGGTAGTACTCTATCCAGCACCGCCATAAGCACCCTTGAAAGATGAGAAGGAAACGGAATGAAAGGGAAATGATGGAAAGGAAATCGTGGTAGAAAAGAAACCACCCTACTATTCGCCTGCCGACCCCGGAAAAACCACGAAAACCCATGGGTCAGAGTGGACGGTCGCGGGGGATCGAACCCGAGACCTCCCGAATGCGAGTCTCACACGTTACCGCAGCACCATCTCGCTCGGTGTACCCCTATCTAAGTGAAGGAGGATTGCATTTGACACCAAAAATTAATCGCAATTTCGCCGGAAATCCACTAAAACCGCGCGTGTATGTAGCATAACAGGAATACCAAAGTCAAACAAATTTCAACTTTCAGTTTTAGTCCGCTATACTTCAAGGCAAAATGTTTTTCAAAAGAAGCCCCCCCATCCCATATAATACCATATAGGTTTTTATTTGTATTATAATTATGCTTTGTTTCCTCAAAGCAACTTATGATTTTGATTAAAACATCCTACATCTGAGATATCTGCATAAATGCATAATTATTTTCTGTAAATAGGCTCAGAAGTCTTCATTGTTATTGAATTGTAGGTAACTATATTAATATTATAAAGAAAGAAAATATTATGTGTATTTTCTTCTCGCAAATCTCTGAGCAAATTTACACAATTCTTTTACCAGTGAAAATCCCTGCTCAGGAATGACAGTTGACCACTGGAAATGACCCCATTTTGACATGTTTCGCGTCTACACAACAGCAATTCACGTTTTCCATCATAACATACGCATTCAGAATATAGATATACCATGATGTTTCAAATGAATAGAAAATATAGGGTAGTTAAATTATATTCGAACCCAATCGTGGCCTCTTTCTACTGCGCGAGACAGCCGGTAGTCGCCTGGGAAATTACGCCGGCAAAGGCGGACTTGAAATAGATGCTGGAAATGTTGACCTCCTCTCAAACAGGCAGCATACCTCGTGTAAATATTCTCGCTCACTCTCCAAAGCTCAGCAGCAGCAGCAGCAGCAGCAGCAGCAGGAGTACTTGTGATGAAACGCCTCATTATGATCAGAAAATAGGAGTGTGGTGTGCGATAAGTGCTAGAAGAATAATAAGGCCCATATTCTTTGATGAAACAATAAATGCAGAGCGATTTCAGAGGTTAATTCTAAGGTAATTTTGCAATCGCTTAACAGAAGAAGAGAATCGTATGGTTGGTTCCAGCAAGATTCTGCAACAGCATATACGGCTGTCGAATCATTACATGCAATAAGAGAGATGATTGTTGACATAATAATTAGTGTTTATTTGTGGCCCCCTCGTTCTCTTGACCTAACGAGTTGTGATTTTTATTAATGGGGTTGTTTAAAAAACAAAGTGTATCGTTCCAATCCTCGCACACTACAGGAACTTAGAGAAAACATTATGCATGAAATCACAAGAATTCCTGCTACTGAGCTTTGAAGAGTGAGCGAGAATATTTACACGAGATATGCTGCCTGTTTTAAAGCAGAAGGTCAACAATTCCAGCATCTATTATAAGGTAAGGATTTTAGTCCGCCTCTGCCGGCGTAATTTCTCCGGCAACTGCCGGCTGTCTCCCGCAGTAGAGACAGGCCGCGAGTGGGTTCGAATATAATTTAACTGCTCTGTGTGTGCACTATTTAGACACCTTGCAACACATACTGTATACTAATATGTGAGAAAAGAACTCTCCCGGTGACATTCTACGGAAATGATGAGAATTTCACTAATTAATGTATACTAATGCACACTGTGTTTAATAAATGTTCAAAAAAGAATTACCAGACCAAAAATAAGGTTTTTAATTGCATCTACTACGCTTATCAACGTTGTCGACAATCTGTATAATTCTTTCACTGCTAAAAAGTACTTACAGGCTACAAAATACTTCCAGAGTTTGAAAAATTATCGGGGAAGGTGAGAAATAGAGCATCCGCCAATATGATACTTTCACTTCCTTGAACACCAGGGGATTATGTTCCCTTATTAGGAATGTTTTGTTATTAAAAATCACTGTTTTAAAGGGATTTGGTATGAAAATTATTCTTGATCATTGCTTAATAGTTTCATTAAGGGTATGAGGGATTAAATGAAATGAATTACATATTCATTCAGGGTTTAGAAACTACACTTGCGTAACGCCAGGTTAGCCAGCAAGTATTTTATATTTCTCAAAATGGCTGCGCTCCTATGAATTATCTAGCCACTCGTTTTTAATGAACTGAGTTCAAACATTTTGTAACATTCATATCTCATTCGTCCAGTCTTTCGATGTCTATTGTATTGCCGGGTATGAAAAACACAATTGCCGTGGATGCGAACATTAGTAGCATTAATTCTTTGCCAGACATCTTAGAGCACCACTTTTGCAACCAGTTAACACAGCTGACGCACTTTTGTGTAGTTTATTATACTGTGTTTCTTCATCTTGAGCTTGATATAGTCAACAAGAACTCTCGTACGTGACAAGTTCATCAACTTTGTCAGACTTCAATGCTTAATGAACGAACTACTTTCGTTTGAATGAGTCACAATAATGACTGTGAATCAGAGTCTTTTAAGTCTTGGAATTAGTTCGTTCGCTTCACAGCTAGTTATATGCTCTCGCTCTCTCTCTCTCTCTCTCTCTCTCTCTCTCTCTCGGTAGGCACTCTCCAAAGCCTATCGAACTTGAACATAAACCATGGTTTCTCTCAGGCTCCATAAAACACATGTCTCAAAGGTGCACAATCGGTATATCAGGGACGGTATTACCCATTGGAAAGGTAGAACCAGACTGAAAAATGTAATACCTAGACCAGATTTAAACTATGGATCTTCAGCTTACCGGACCGCTACTCCAACCACTGAGCTACCATAGCAACTTGCCGGTAAACCACAAGGGTTCTTTCTGGCCTACCGTTGAACACTCCCCACCTTATCTCTTTGAGGGTTTCTTTCTTTTGTTTTGGCATTTCTGTTAATTATTTGAAAAGATAATATGAATAAAAATATGATTGCTTTTAACGCAGAACACATCTGAAATTTTAAATGACCTATTTGTCTAAAGCTCAGGAATCTTTACAAACGAACACGTGTCAATGTTGACAACTAAAGAATGGAACAGAATGATGACATTAAAGAGTGTCTCATTATCAAAGAGAATTGGAAGCGGAAAGGATCACGGTTTTCTTTAAGTGTGGAGAGTTTTGCTGAAGATAGGCATGAGAGATTTGTGAATTAATAGGGAGCATCAAAACAGATTACACAAAGCAATAAATTTCACACTGGAAGATACTGACACACGAATATTTTGCAACCTGATAGAACCTATACGAAACAACAGATCGCATTTTCCTAAGCTAGAAATGAAGGTATCCATTTAAAAGGCTTAAAACACACAATGATATAGAAAAAGTGACCAATGTGTGGAGAAACAGCGTTTAATTGTTAATTAATAGTCTTGAAGTTCGAAAGCTAGAATCCGACTGAAAAAATTAATGCCATAGAGTGGATATGAATCACGGATCTTCGGCGTACGTGCCGCTGCTCTAACCAACTGAGTTACCATGCCAACATGCTGGCATCACACTAAATTCCACAACTGACTGGCTCACATTTTTACTTTCTCTACTACGTATAGTAAGTAGGGGAAGTATTGCATTCCACCCAAAAATTCGATACCGAGATTTCGCCGGAAATACATGTTTTGAGACCTCCTGAATCCAAAAAAAGCATTTTTGGAAACATGTCCGTGTGTGTGTCTGTGTGTGTGTGTGTCTGTGTGTGTGTGTGTCTGTGAACAGCATAACTCAAAAACGAACAGTCGGATAAGCACCAAACTTGGTATTTAGGTTCAGTATCTTCCAGAGATGCGACACGAAGGTTTTCAAGAAAATCCCCCCACCCCAGACTACCCTTTACATGGAAGATTTTTCGAAAATTTTAATTTTCTCAAAAATGGCTCTAACGATTTTGATGAAAATATCATATGTTTAAGATAATGTCATGAGAAATGAAATGTATATCTCGAATCTTCTGGGAATGTCTCCAAAAGTATTCTTCATTGTGAACGACTTTTGCATAACTGGTAAACCATAAGAGATAGACAAAATTTTACTACACAAAAAATGTAGATCGCGTTAAAATACACAACTTATGTCATATACATTTCTTTTGTTGAGTGAACCGTTTTCGAGATATTGCTTGTTATTTCCTTAAATTTTCCAATACTTATACTTTTTCTCAAATGCGTTATTCATTTTTTTTATGTCCTGGACATGCAAAGAGAATGGAATGCGCCACATAGCAACCAGCGTTAAAATATTTGACTATCGCTTAAAAGCTACCATATTTCCCTTGCATCTACAACAAAATTACCAATAAGATTGACATCTCGATAATTCGATTAACATGAAGTATATGGAGAATAGGCGTTTGTAAAATTAGATTGTACAAGAGTAGAGAAAGTCATGTGAGTGTAACACATCAGATTTTTTTCCAGCAAACCATAATACGTTCTCATTCATGTTGATATAGCATACTCCAATGGAGACTAACAAGTGCTGGTTTACGGGGAAATGTGAATCACTTAGAGAATTTAATATCTTTCCGACTGGCTACCATGGTAGCTGAGTTGATTAGAGCAGCAGCACAGTAAGCCGAAGATACGTCGTTCAATTTTTTTGGATTCAGGTGGCCACAAAACATGTATTTCCGGTGAGATCTCGATATCTAATTTTTGGGTGGAATGTAATACTTCCCTATTTACTATACGTAAGTAGAGAAAATCGGATACACACCAAACTTGGTATTTAAATTAAGCACTAAGGAAGTGACTTGGAGATTTTCAACAAACTCCTTCTATCCCAAACTACCCTTCATATGCAATATTTTTCGTTATTTTTTATTTTTCTAAAATGACTAACGATTTTTATTAAATCACATGTTTGATATATTGGTATGAGGAATATTAAATATATATATAATTGTTTGCAAATAACCTATGAAGGCACCTTAGCTCTGATCTAAATTTGTATAATAATGAATCTATAAGTGATGGAGAACAACTTATTTCAGAAAAAGATGTAGATGTTTTAAAATTTACAATTTGTGTCAAATCAGCTTTTGTGTAGCTTTAGCCGTTTATGAGGCATTTCCTGTTGTTTAGACATTTCCAGAATTTCAAGCTACATACTCAAAGAAATGTTACGTCCTCTATTTTATTCCGCATCAAGTTATGGAAAGACTATTCAAAGTATAAGATCCAGCGTACTAAATTCAGCATCCCTTTAAGCATTTGACTGTCGTACTAGCATAGGTATGATTCTGTGTAGCTGCCACAAAATGCGTATTGAAACAGTTTCGAAAAACATTTATCATGATAACAAGAAGCAGAAAAAACAAGCTTTCTACAAATAATTTACCGAATATATCTTAAAGTAGAAAAAGTCATATAAAATACATCAGAAGTTTTTAAGGGTAATCTGCTCTGAAGTTACTATATATTACAAATTTTAACCAATTTAACTGAAATGCTTATCGCGGATCTGTTTAAAAATTATAATATAGAATTAATTTTTCACTATGTACCTAATGCTCCATAAAAATTCAAAAATAATTTTCAAAAATTTAAAATTGAGTCTCAAGTTACTGTTCCTTGCCATGAAAATTTGGAAAGTTTAAACTTTTAAATCCTGCTCAGGGTTTGACATATTGGTGGGATACATTCCAAATGCATATTTCTAGGAATAGATGAAGTACATTCATTAAACACTAGACGTATTACATAGGTAACCAAAATTCTGCAGTAAAGCACTATGGTCATCGTTTGAATATCACATCCCTTAGATGGGCACACACGTTTATGGGAATATATAGGGTCTTTCAACAAGAGTGTCCTATCTTTAACATGTGATAGCTGCCGTTGTTATTGAGTTACAGCAGTCATTTTTTTCATGTGGTTACAGTTATTATTGACATATAGCCGTATTCAGCAACGCATAGAAATTGTGAAAATTTATTATCAAAATGGATCATCCGTTCGCCAAAACTTCCGTGTATTGCATAAAGTTTACGGTGTGCATAATCGTCCCTGCCAGAGAACGATTCCGCGTTGGATCGATAAATTTGAAAAAAGTGGTTCTGTCAGCGATCAAAGAACGCCTGTACGTAATCGACGTAAGCGCTCCAACGAAAACATAGGCGCCGTTCGTGAGAGTGTACGCGAGAACGGAAACAAATCAATTGCTCGTCGAGCGCAAGAATTGGGGCTTTCGCCCACCACAACTTGGCGAATTCTGCATCTGGACTTGAGGTTTCATGCTTACAAAATGGTGTTAACTCAATAATTAAAGCCCAACGGCCATAGGTTGCGCTGTGCATTCGTTGACTGGGCTATGGAGCAATTGGAAGCTGACCCGGAAAATCATCTTCAGGGACGAAGCCCACTTTTGAATGGATAGTCGTGTTAACAAAAAAAATTGCCGCTATTGGAGCAATCACAATCCAATGCAGATTCAAGAACGACCACTTCATCCCCAAAAGGTTACTGTGTGGTGTGGATTTTGGTATGGTGGAATAATTGATCCATATTCTTTCCAAGATGAAGATGGAGACGCTGTAACTGTCAATGGAAAAAGATACCGGACTCTTATAAGGAACTATTTTTGGCCTCAGTTGGATGGTATGTATCTCAGAAACATCTGATTCCAGCAAGATGGTGCTACATGTCATATTGCTCTCGAAACAATCGATCTTTTGAAGAAGTTCAGAGGTTTCATCATTTCCTGTGGTAGTGATGTTAACTGGCTCCAAGGGTCATGTGATTTAACGCCGTTGGATTACTTCTTGTGGGGTTATGTTAAATCTCGAGTTTATGTCAACAAGCCAGAAACAGTAAATGACCTTATGAATAACATCATGCGTGTTATTCATGAAGTTGGACCTAATTTACGTTCTTCTGTCATTGAAAATTGGGTCAACCGTATACGCGCAACCCAACGAAGTCACGGCGGTCACTTAACTGATGTTCTCTTCCACACGTAATGACATTAATTATGTTCCAAAATAAAAAAGAAATAAACCTGTCATTTATAGAACGTGTTTTATTTAAGTTCATAGATAGGACAATCTTGTTGAAAGGCCCTATATCTGGGGGATCTGTTAATCATTCTCCCCATTGTGATGCAGTAAATCTGTTGGAATTGTCTTTATATCCCTTTGGATGTTTCCTTTGAGAGTTCAACAATCATATTGGGTCTTGTGATGTACATCCTTTCCTTTAGATAACTCTACAATAACGAAGGTTGCACTCAAAACAAATATGCATAGAGAGCCAAGACAGCACTCCAACCCATTTGCTGCACCACTATGAAGATTATAATTAGCAGAACCCAAAAATGTTCTCGTCGAGGTGATGCCCATCTAAGGGATGCGATATTCAAACAATGAGCATAATTCTAAACTCATATGGTTTGCTTACATGTTGCACTTAGTGTTTAATAAATTTGATTCCTTCACTTTTAAAAGTACGTATCTATAACGTGTCCCATCAATATAGTCCACCCTCTTTGTTATTCCTCGAATGTAGTTATTTACAATAAAAAATTCAATTTTGAAACATTTCTTGAAATAAATGTAGAAACTATGTAACACTTTAAATTTTCTAAAAGATTAATTATATATTAAATTATTAAAAATCTAAATTCAAAAGTGTACTTGATATCAAGAAAAGGTTCTTTAGCTCTTATAACCTTCAAAGAATATACACTGAAAATCTGAAAGAAACTGACAAAGAATAATAATTGCATCATGGAAGCATTTTAAAGTGGTAAAAACGTAAGAAAACAAGTTAGGAGTAAATAAGTTAATTTCACATGCTATTTGGACATTTAAATGGCCAGAATGATAAAATCTTGATTGGATCCTGATTCTACCTGTGCACATATGAGGGTGTTTTTCCATTGAAAAAACTTACATTTTTCTCAATGTTCTCGAAAATTCACTATCGAATACCCTAACTACAAGGGTGAGATGTGAAGATTTACTTTAAAGGAGGATTTGTATTGTATTTCTGCAGTTGGAGAGCCAAACTTGATGAAATAACTGCCCCACGTATGGTAAAAATGTCCTGTGGTCTTCGCCCCAAGTTTACTTTTCCGGTGGCCTTCGCCCCAATGTTTAGGACTCAACTTTGTATTGTAATTTTTTCTTTAAAGATTATATATTTAGGTTTGCCTCGGCTGCGTAAGTATTAATTTGTAAGAAACATGTGTCTCTTTGCAGGGGGTGATGCGGCTAAAGAATGTAGGTTTACACAATTTATAATTTTTTCTTCACTCCATTTATTAATCCTTCACACGATTAAACAACACTTCATTTATATAAAGAGCTATGAAATTATTTATTAATTACACTTTTAAACACGTAAACTTTATAATATTCTCGGCCTAATGAATTTTCGTCTCACACTGGATACGTATGCGTCTAGCGTCCGGTTAGGAACGCTGTCTACTAGAAACTGACTTCTACCGCCTGAATTTGCAAATTTCATGTATTTCAAGTCCCTGATTGGCTAATCCTACTCCAATAGAATACTTTTATTTAATTTGTAGCCTTTCTAGTTGTTGAATGGCTATTTATAAACTGTTTTAAAAATATTACATTATTGTTTCAAAGAATTACTAGTAGCTTTATTAAACTATTAACATTATTGCCTCAAGGTTACCTCATTGTTACCTCAGTATTAGCAACTTTTGACCTATATTCTCACAGCTCCTACATTATTAAACTACTTAATGCATTCACATAATATTATTATACATGTGCATAATAAAAATAAACATATACAATGACAGTTACATAAATTTTATGTTATTTATACACATATTGCTTTAAGGAGGGCTGTTATTATATTTTATATTATATAATTAGACTGATATTTTTAAGTGTTAAAAACACTGCCTCAAATGCGTCACATCTAGGCTTTGTTTCATCTTAGCAGCTTTGTTTTTTAGGTTCCTACAGAGATATTTTTCTCAGAGTTCACACGTGCCAAAGAAAGAAAAGGATAGCAGAAGAAAAAGGAGACGTATTGCTCCTGAATCCGTAGGGAAGCAGGGAACCAATCCCAAAAACTCGCGCAGGGTGGATGGAGGTTGGTGTTGAAGGGTGCAGGGGGGATATCGAACTGCTCACTTCCATCTATCTCGGAGCCAGAGTTAAGGAGACGGGTGACTTTTATATGGCAGGAATTCTACGGGAAAGGGTTTCATAAGAGATGAGGACTTGGATCAATAGAAGGAAACCAGCCCAGATGAGAGCAAATGCAGCTCTGGAATTCTGTATGTCTCCATCGTTAAAGTGTGAGGCATCGACCTCAATTTGCACCATAACTGATGTACAGACAAAATTACATTGGTACCAATTTTTTGAAAAATCTGACTTGTTATAACACGACTTTCTCTACACATTACAACTTCAAATAATCCCTATAGGTTATTTCATAAGAAGTAATGTAAACAAAATCAAAATTAACTCATTTTTAAAAAATGCTTGAAGAGCTCAAATTCAATATTTTGAATGGAAAATTTTCCAAAACATATCAGTCATTATTGTAGAGGGTGTGGCGTCATCAACAAAAATGTTAAATGTCAACATATTTTTCATTTTTTATGAAAGGCAAGTTATCTTATTTAGTTATAAGATCAATTTCATTTGTCTCATACAAAAAATTTGGTTGCTAGGAACTTTGCTATGAACCTTACAACACAGGATCAGGCTCTTATCATTCATTCATTATTTGTTTACCCTCCTCTTATGTAGGACTTACACCCCCAGGACTTACAGGCGGGTGCCTGGGGTCAGAGACCGTCGAGGAGCAGACACTCATGGATCAGACAGAGCATCCAGAATGGGTGATCAGCCCGATGCCTAGTATGGGATGAAGGAAGTAGATGAAACGAAATGTTGGTGAAATGGATGAAAGGAAAGGTGATGATGGAGCAGTTTGTGGAATGAATGGCGGAGGAAACCGGAGAACCCGGAGAAAACCCGCCCAGACGCCGCTTCGTCCACCACAAAACCCACATGCAGGTCTCTGGGATTGAACCCGGGTCGCCTCGGTGGGAGGCGAGCGGTCTAACCACTCGGCCACGGCGCCGCCCAGGTTCTTATCAAACAACCAATAATTTTCGGAATGTTGAACGTCGTTTACGTACAACAGGTGTATTTGAAAGGACAAGTCTTGTTAGAGAATCAACAGTTACCTCTGTCCATAATGAAGAGGCTATTTCAGATACTGTCAATAATCCCCATATTAGTACACGTACACAGGACACAAACATTAGTAGGTGGTCAGTTAACCGAATATGCATTAGAATAAATTGTACCCCTACCTCTGCAGCTATACTAGGAACTCCATGATAACGACTTTAAAGCTCGAGTGGGTTTTATTCAGTGGGTATTACGTTGATGTGAACCGTGATGCAGCCTTTTTACCCAAAATTCTGTTTTCGAATGAATCACTGTTTTACAACAATAGAACTAAATCTGAACCACTGGAATATAAGATTATGAGAAAGTATTTTATTAGCTCCACGTATGGACGGAGTTGTATCGTATTTCAACTGTTGGGGAACCCAACTTGAAATTCGTTGCAACCACACGTATAGTGCCCGCTATCCAGTAGCCTTCGCCCCAAATGTACTTTCAGGTGGCCTTTGCCCCAAGTTTAAAAAAATTAACTTTGTAGTTAAACTGTTTCTTTAAATATTTAATATTTATGTTTGCCTCGGCTGCGTCAGTATTATTGTTAGAGACACGTTTCTCTTAGCAGGGTTGTGATACGACTAAGAATGTGGGCTTACACAGATTATAATTTTACTTCACTCCTTTTGTTAATACTTGATACGATTTAAATAACACTCACTGATATAGAGACAGAGCTGCGAGATGTTTTTATTAAATACTTGCACTTTTAACATGTAAACTATTTTTGTCTCACTCAAAATACTTATAAACTCTCTCAAGGACGCATCGCGCATACGGTTACAATCACTGTCTGCAGGCAATTGAATTGATCTCAACCCTCTAAACCTGTAAATTTCTGTATTTCAAGTCTCTGATTGGCTATTCCTAATCCAATAGAATACCTTCATTTAACTAAAGCTTTTTCTGATTGTTAATTGGCTATTTTTAAACTGTCTCAAAATTTACATTATTGTTGCTCCAATATTGAATAGTAGCATTTAAACTTTAAAATTCATTATTGCCTCAAGGTTACCTCATTGTTAGGAACTTTTGACCTATTTCTCACAGCTCCTACATTATTACATTACGTAATATATTCACATAACATTATTACACATGGATACAATAATATAAGCATATGCAATGACTGTTACATACATTTTACAAATTATTACATACACATATTGCTTCAAGACGGGCTGTTACCAAATTCATATATTATATAATTTGACTGAAATCATTTAAGTGTTAAAAACACTGCCTCTATTACATACTCTCATTGGGTAACTGGGCAGAAGTTCAAGACCAGTGAGGAATAAATCTATGGTGTGGCATTTTGGGTGATCACCAAATTGGACCATGTTTCTTTGAAGGTGGAGCATGCTATCTTCATTTCCTTCAGAACAATCTCTGTCCATAACTGGAGTATGTACTTTACATTTTAAGAATGTGGCTTCACCATGATAATGCCCCACCGCATCTGTTCGTGGTCGATCAAAACTATCTTCGGTGTACACACCCAGGAAAGTGGATAAGAAGGGGTGGACCTGTCTCATGACCCGCCACTTCTTCCTGTGGGGTCATTTAAAGCAAGGTGTGTATAGACGAGAACCGCAGAACCTTAATCAGCTTCTGCAACTGATGAGTGAGGCCTATAGATACGTTACACTCCAGATCATACTGCGTGCCAGATTGCCATTTCAGCTTCCGCATAGATGTGCATCAATGAAGAGCTCATCATTTCGAACAGCTGCTTCGCAAAATGAAGAAAGAACCTTTCAATAGTAAGCTCTGTATTCTTGTATATAAGTGTCGCAAACACCTTATCAATGGGTATTGAAAATAAATGTTATAAACAGCGACCTGGTCTCCTTTACACTTGAAACCAGCTGAATACGCATTTGAAACAAAACCTATTGTTGCCAAGATATTTTTCTGTACTTTTTACTTTCGCTACTACGTATAGTAAGTAGGGGAAGTATTGTATTCCACCCAAAAATTCCA
Source organism: Deroplatys truncata (assembly GCA_030765065.1). Lineage (NCBI taxonomy): Eukaryota > Metazoa > Arthropoda > Insecta > Mantodea > Mantidae > Deroplatys > Deroplatys truncata. The sequence continues at coordinate 103,292,969 of CM060980.1, forward strand.
TAACGGGATTTCACCGGAAATATATGTTTTGAGGTCCCCTGAATCCAAAGAAAAGCATTTTTGGCAACATGCCCGTGTGTGTGTCTGTATATCTGTCTGTGAACAGCATAACTCAAGACATGAACAGTCGGATAAACACCAAACATGGTATTTAGGTTCAGTATCTTCCAGAGATGCGACACAAAAGTTTTCAAGAAAATACCCCCACCCCAGATTACCCTTTACATGGAACATTTTTCGAAAATTTTAATTTTCTCAAAAATGTCCGTAACGATTTTGATTAAAATATATATTTAAGATACTTTCATGACAAATAAGATGTATATCTTGAATTTTCTGGGAATGTCTCCAAAAGTATTCTTCATTGTGAACGACTTTTGCATAACTGGTAAATCATAAGACATAGACAAAATTTTACTACACAAAAAATGTAGATCGCGTTAAAATACACAATTTATGTGATGTATATTTTTTGAGTGAATCATTTTCGAGATATTGCTTGTTATTCCCTTAAATTTTCCAATACTTATACTTTTTCTCAAATGGTCAATTCATTATTCATTTTTCTTTTCTTGTCCTGGTAATGCAAAGAGAATAGAATACTCCACAGAGCAACCAGCTCTTAAAATATTTGACTCGCTTAAAGCCTACCAATTCCCCTTGCATCTACAAGAAAATTAGCAATAAGATTAACATCTAGATATCTCGATTAACATGAAGCATATGGAGAATAAGCATTTGTAAAGATATCTTTTACAGAGTAGAGAAAGTCATGTGAGTGTAACACATCAGATTTTTCTTGTAAAAAGAATCCTGAATATTTTAGTCCTATTCTGTATTGTAATTTGCAATGCTTTAACGGACTCTCGTCCTGTGTTCTAGCCTTTTAAATTGACAAGCAATTTAATTCAAAATTGGCACACTTAATATGAGTAAACAAACAAATGCCTGTACCAAATCTCAAGGCTCTAGCTCAACATTTCTGAGATAACACTATTAAACAGTTTTAATTAGCAAAAAAGGTATATTTTATAAAACTACCTTGCAGATTCAGATTTGTCGGAAAAATATGGTAAAATTTTCTTTACTTTATTACAATGAAAATAAATTTAAGGATTTAATTTAAGTTGATGTTATTAGATGTAGAGAACTAAGATTCTATTCTTATGAAGTTTTTGGAATTCAAATTTTTCTTGTTTTTCAGTATAAATTAATTTTTGTGACCTAATGAATAAAGAAATCATAAAATGCATGTTTCAATCTTTAGATAGCACATTTGAGATTATGCATGCAAATGTTCACACAAATCAGAGCAAAACTGAAATGTAAGGAATAAATTTCAGGTACAAAAACATAAAGCTGAGAAAAAAACATACAGAAACGACAAGTAGGCAATTCCATTGGCTTTAAAAGGGAGCGCATAGATGATTTAAACTTATCGCTTGGCTTTTAAAAATGGCGGATTATGAAAAATGTTTGGCCAAAATAATTCACAGGTGTCTATAGAATATTTATATGATATAATTAAAATTTCGAAAATGTCATTTTCACCTAAAAACTCAGTCTCCAATATCACTTAACTTAAAACATTATATCTCTGTATGTTTAATTGGACCTGTTTTTGTCTTTTTTTGTTTTTTTTCTGTACTTATAATTTCAAAGTTGGATAAGAAGAAATAAAGACGACACGAGAAATACAAATAATCAATATAAGGAAATCAAGAAATGTTCAGATTTCCTAGCTAATTTATATCTTGCTTTCTCTGAGGAGAAATGAAGGAAGAAGGAAACAATCTGATGTGTTACACTTACATGACTTTCTTTACTCTTGTACAAACTATTTTTACAAACGCTTATTCTCCATCTACTTCATGTTAATCGAGATAAACATTTGCATCTATCTTATTGCTAATTTTCTTGTGGATGTAAGGGGAATATATATTTACAAGGGCAATATAGAAATACAGTAGCCTTTAAGCATAGACATTACTCTCAATAGCTGGTTGCTATGTTCAGCACCATTCTCTTTGCCACAGATTAAATACTCTTTGCATATCCAAGACAAAAAATGAATAACGAATTCCCATTTGAGAAAATAAGTATTGAAAAATTTAAGGGAATAACAAGCAATATCTCGAAAATGGTTAACTCAACAAAAAATGCATATGACGTAAATTGTGTATTTTAACGCGATCTACATTTTTTGTGTAGTAATATTTTGTGTATCTCTTATGGTTTACCAGTTATGCAAAATCCGTTCACAACGAAGAATACTTTTGGAGACATTCCCAGAAAATTCAAGATATACATTTTATTTGTCATGAAAATATCTTAAACATATGATATTTTAATCAAAATCGTTAGAGCCATTTTTGAGAAAATTAAAATTTTCGAAAAATGCTCCATGTAAAGGGTAATCTGGGTTGGGGGGATTTTCTTGAAAACCTTCGTGTCGCATCTCTGGAAGATACTGAACTTAAATACCAAGTTTGGTGTTTATCCAACTTTTCGTTTCTGAGTTATGCTGTTCACAGACAGACACATACACACACGGACATGTTTCCAAAAATGCTTTTTTTGGATTCAGGGGTTCTCAAAGCATATATTTCCGGTGAAATCTCGGTATCGAATTTTTAGGTTGAATACAATACTCCCCCTACTTACTATACGTAGTAGAGAAAGTAAAAAGAGACAATCCTAGGAGAATTCGAACCTGAATCGAGAAACTTTGAACTCACTCCAGTGGTTTTGAGTGCTAACTGCGCTACTACGTACATAAACAAGACATGTCGTAGCTTATAGTATATATGTATACCACCAGTCACACAGTGCTGGTATAGACGCAAGTGTTCCTTATTACCATTTGAAGACGTTTTAAGAGCTCAGGACTCTATAACACCTGTTAAATCTTGAATGGGACCGGGTATCGATGTTTTCAGGATAGTCTATAATCTGAAAATTGCATAAAACCAAATAATAAGGGGTAAGAAAACCATTCAGTATATGCATTCCCTCCTAAGTAAAATGTAAATATAGGGTAGTTAAATTATAATCGAACCCACTCGCAGCCTCTCTCTACTGCGCGAGACAGCCGGCAGTCGCCGGGGAAATTACGTCGGCAGAGGCAAACTAAAATCCTTACCTTATAATAGATGCTGGATAGGTTGAACCTTCTGCTCTCAAACAGGCAGCATATCTCGTGTAAACATTCTCGCTCACTCTCTGAAGCTCAGCGGCAGGAATTCTTGATTGTTGCAGCTTTGGAGCGTTCGCCTCGAAAAATCGCTGAAAAACCTAGCGCAGCAAACAGGTGTGTTTCGATCTTCTGCGAGAAATGCTACACGTCTGTTGAAACTGAAGCCCTATCGCTACACACGAGTGCAAGCGTTAAAGCCAAATGATCCCGCTAAACGTGTGAATTATTGAAACTGGTTTTTCCAATCCGTAGAGAGGGGTTTCATTGACCCACAGCTTTTGTTTTCACTGAGGAATCTTGTTTCATCTAAGTGGACGTGTGAATACTCACAATGGTCGATACTGGGCTTCAGAAAAACCTGTGCTATTGGATGAAACACCTCATTATGATCAGAAAATTGGAGTGTGGTGTCCGATAAGTACTAGAAGAATAAATGGGCCCATATTCTTTGATGAAACAATAAATGCAGAGCGATATCAGAGGTTAATTCTGAGGCCATTTTGTAATCGCTTAACAGAAGAAGAGAAATCGTATGGTTGGTTCCAGCAAGATTCTGCAACAGCACATATAGCTGCCGAATCATTACATGCAATAAGAGAGGTGTTTGTTGACAGAATAATTAGTGTTGATTAGTTGTGATTTCTATTTATGGGGTTCTTTAAAAGACAAAGTGTATCGTTCCAATCCTGCACGCTACAGGATCAAAGAGAAAACATTGTGCAAGAAATCACAAGAATTCCTGCTGCTGAGCTTCGGAGAGTGAGCGAAAATATTTACACGAGATATGCTGCCCTTTTGAGAGCAGAAGGTCAAACATTTCCAGCATCTATTATAAGGTAAGGATTTTAGTCCGCCTCTACCGGCGTAATTTCCCCGGCGACTTCCGGCTGTCTCGCGTAGTAGAGAGAGGCAGGAGTGGGTTTGAATATAACTTAACTACCCTATAGATGACATGCAAGACGAATGTTTGATCTTTGAGACAAAACGTAATCATTTATATTGCCAACTCAAATAAGAAGGAATCCAAAGGACGATTTTCAAGAACTCTTTAGATAATTAGAATGGAATCGATGTCCTCCGTGGTGTAGTGGTTACCATGTTAGCCTCTAGTTCCCGAGGTTTCGGGTTCAAACCCGACGGAAGGCGATGGATATTTCGAGCGTAAAAATGCTTAGCATGGTTTCCTTAGGAAGGGAAGTAAAACCGGTGGTCCCATGTAAAAGAACCTCAAGCCTGATAAAGAGGCCTCTGAGCAAAATTACCAGTGTTTCACTCCCACACACCACAGCAGTTAAAGAGCGTCCATAAATAAAACTCAATTTTTTTAGAATGGAATCGATTATAAAGCATACCTTTCAATTACGTCATGATTACCCAGCAACAATTATGGCACACCTGCTAGAAAGACAATTATGTACGATTTTGATCATCACAACGACCCCTTTGATCCTCTGGTCTGATGGTTAGGCATGCTAGCTTCCAAATTCGGAGGTCGTATTTATTTTAACAATTGGTCTCTATCATGAATGAAATCAAGGATTACTTGAATGAGCTTCTTAATTAGCAAACTTTTGCACTAAAATGTATTGAACTACCAACCTTCCTTAAAATAAGTAACAAGCACCTGAATGTAATCAATTTCGACCGGGTTCGATTTCCGGCTTGAGAGTGGGAATTTTTCATTAGCCATGATTACTCCCTATAGTCTGGAAGTATGCTTGTGGGTGTAAATGTGTGTGTGAATTTAATGTTTAAAAACAAAACTCCATTTAAACAAACCCAAAGATATACTAGTAAACGAGTGGACATCATTGTCGATGTGCAATTTTTCCAAGGCAAAGCCGCAGATATGACCTTACATGTTAAAGGTGGCATATAAATGGAACAAAAAAGGTTCTGATGTGTTACATTAACATGGCTTACTCCACCCTCTATCGCTTATCTTGGTATCGAATTTTTGGGTGGAATGCAATACCTTCTCTACCTACTATGTAGGTGGTAGAGAAAGTAAAAATCCGATGTGATACATCCATATGACTTTCTCTACCCTCTATCCTTTTAGTGGGTATACAAACTATTCTTACTAAAACTTATTTTTCTATCTATTACATGTTAATCCAAACATGCCGGCCTTCGTAGCTGTGGTCGCTGGAGTGGTCGCTCCGGCGCTCCGCCAAGCTGAGAGTCGCGGGTTCGAGTCCCGCTACGGGCATGGATGTTTGTGCGTGTATATGTGTTGCGGAAATAATCTGTATGAACAGTAAAACACAGCAGCATAAACTGGGTACAACAAGGGAACTTGCAAAAATAGCTATATTATACATTGCGTTATAGACACAAAGAGAATAGTGACAGTCAAATGTTTAAGAACTGGACGCTATATGCTAGCCTTAAAGTTCCAACTGTTTACATGCAATCGCGAGAAACAACTGAAAATCGATGGAACTTTAAAGAAATGACAAGTATTGAACAATTCGATCCTTTAATAACAGAGATCTCGGAAATGGATTGTGCCACAGAAAAGCTTATTCGAAGTAAATTGTGTGTTTTAAAGAGATCTGCATTTTTGTATGGTACGTTTTCGCCTATCGCTTAACGTTTACAAGTTATACAAGATTATACAAAATTCCTTCCGAATGAAGAAGACATCCTAGGCTATTGCCAGGGAAGTCAAGATATGTATTTTATTTTTAATGTAAATATCTTTCTTATATGGTATTTTAATAAAAATCGATGGAGTCCTTCTTTAGAAAATCAAAATTTTCGAAAAATGTTCGATGTAGGAGGCAGTTGTGATGGGAGGATTTTCTGAAAATCTTCGTGTTGCATCCTTGGAAGATACTAAATTCAAATACAAGTTTGGTATTTATCCGACACACACGCGGATATGTTTCCAAAATGCTTTATTTGGATTCAGGTGGCCTCAAAACACGTATTTACGGTGAAATATCGGTATAGAATGTTTGGGTGGAATGCAATACCTTGTCTACCTGCTCGGTACGTTGTAGAGAAAGTAACAACGCGTTTGTAATCCTAGGATTGTGTAAACTCGTATTATTGTTACACTTTAGACTGTTTTATTCCTGGAAGTCTGTTGCAAAGCTGTAAAATGGACGAAATACAGTTTAACTGTCTCTTCAGAACGAGAAGTTTCGCACTAGGAAACCCAAGTTCCAAGAAATAGGTACGCAGTGTAAGATGGTTTTTGCTGCTGCAGGAGTTGGAGTAGTAACGCCGACACACAAGACAACGGAAGGGTAATTTCCCAGCAGTACCATGAAAGCAAGTCGCCGTCGTGACGCCGTAATTACTTACGTAGACAGTGTGTTTCTCGCGTTTAATATCGCCTTGCCCAATATCCCGTCGCCCATCCCAGGAGACTAGCAGCGCTGCTGTATGCAAACTTGCAGTCGCCAATTTCCTCTCTGTAGCACTGCGAATTTCCTCCACACTCGCTCAATGGGATGTGCTATTGTTTGAATACTCTTCTTCTTACTATTGCTGTTTTACTTTTTTGTACAAATCGTATCTTCCAGGTATGTTTCTCTTGTCATAGATTATTTAAAATCGTATATGTAACAAACAGTTTGCACATGACATAGAAAGCTCATTCTTCTATACACCTCACGTCACAATTTCTTTCAAATTGTAGAACAACGACTTTGTTACACGAGGATGTGGAATAAGTACTATAGCGGGAATTATACCGCATAATATTTATCAAAATGTTTAAGGAAAGGTGAAAGAGAAATTAGCATTATATTGATAGTTAATAATATTTTGTTGCATAAAATTTGCTTAAATTCTATATAATTAATGAAGAAGAAAAATCAAAATGAAAAACTATGTACATAATCTTAGTTTCTAGAAGTACACAAACTTATATTTTATTTTGTGTATGTATTTTACAATAGTTGAATATTTAAGTTATTTTTTATAAAATTGATCATGTTAAATTGTTACATTAACGATACGCTTTACGAAATGTAGTTTAAATGCAATATGCTTGAAAAGAATGTCATAGTAACGTTAATATCTCCGTTGCTATGGAAGGTAGTAAGTTAACGATAAGATGGCTGAAAACTAAAAAGAACGCCACACATTACAAAGGTAAAATACATAAAAATGTAAAACAAAGCTATTAAAAAGGACATACAGTAAAGTACATTGTAAAAGGTACAAAAATAAAACGGGTTGAGAAAAAAATATACTTGATATACTCCCCGTAAAAGAAAATAAAGACCACATGTTTCATGTATAAAAATCCATACATATTGTTGAATTTCTTCTGAAAGAATTAAGGGTTGTTATTTAAATAGTTTCATTGGAATTGATCCACGAAATTCTTTCACAGATAATCTTTAGAAAACATAAAAAAGATAAATAATAAAGAGGTTGACTTTATTATTACTTTTTAACATTCTTGTCGTTACCTTGCACGGTAACACTTGAACTACCCCAGTTAGATATCGTTTCTACAAAACTGTGGTAGTGAACCTTCAGTAAAAGAGCACCGGGACAAAATTGTAGTGCATGATAGGCTACATTGTTACAGAGGACCACTACCAGTCTACTCAAGCGCCACCACTTACACTCCACATCAGCTACAAGAATGTCAACAAATCAAGCAACAGCAGCTACAACACTTATCTGTGTATGTCAGTCGAGTTTTGTCGAACAAGAGATTCCGAAAACAGAAAAAGGTTTATTTTCAAACACACATAGGGTGTATCAATGTAGACTTCCAGCTGAGAAAATGTAAGTATAACACGGAAAATACTCTGGCATTTGTCCTGAAGAGTTATTTGATCACATACAAGGCGCAGAAAAGCAATATGCAGAAAAATTTCAGAGTAGATTAAGGAAGTACCAAAATAAACATTTTAAGGATAGAAACAAGGAGACGCAGAAACCTTTTACTCTTCATGGGTCAACATTAAACGTAACGTTAGTGTCTCCACTGTGTGTGGAGTGTCAGATGTAAATAAATAGCAGATTTCGGTATAACAGAAGCGCTGCATGAACATAATTGAAATGTGACTTTATGAAACATCTTCATTTGCCAGCCAAAATTAAATGTTAACACACGACATGTGTGTACGTAATGGTTAGCTCGGATAGATACTGAACAGTAGGTTGGGTGGTCTAGTTGTGCAGAGGCCTTGAGTATTACCTACTGCGTAGCTATAACATAACCTCCTGGTGGACACATGCTGAAGCTTGGTAACTATGTGACTAGCATTCCATTGTCACTGGTGTTATCGTGGAGCGACCACATTACGTAAACAACGAATTAGTTGATATGTTGTCAGTATTTGGGGATTATTAATTAATGGCGCTTTATAGCGAAAGGTTTTCAGCTAGATGACTGGACTAGTTACCTTCTCTAATATGTACATAGTAGGTAGAGACGGTATTGCATTCCACCCAAAAAAAATCGATACCGAGATTTCATGGGAAATACATGTTTTGAGACCCCCCTGAATCCAAAAGAAACCTTTTTACTTCCTCTACCACGTACACCCATGAACAAAAAAGGAGTCATGTCTTTCTCTAAGTCCACGGCATAGCGCCTTATTTACACCATACGCAATACAGTTGTGTAGCCGCTGCAGTAAGTTGTACGGCATTAATAAACATGCTACCTTCCCCGTCTTCTCGTAGCGCTGTGGCAGAGCGCATTGTACTTCTGTAGTTAACACCGCAGATTCGTTTCTCGCATGTAGCAAACACTTTCTTTTCTTCTGTTAATAACGCTCAATCAACACATAGTGACTAGCTATTTTCGATATACTGTATTTCATACATGGCATTTGGTAAAGTTCATAACAGAATAGTTATTACGATGCAAATACGTGGCTTCACAATTCCATCAACCGCATATCTGTATATTGTTGGATATAAGGGACGGTCTAGGTGTGTTATGGCAGCTGGACGATACACAGAACATAGTGCAATATACTAATACTTGAGAATATTTTTATTCCCTCTGTGAGGATAAGATATCCTGATGAAATTGTTGAATCTGCATTGGATTCTGGGCACAAATTCAAGAAGCCTGGGATTTTGTAACTTCTCGTCCTCGTTACCACAGGGACATAATTTCTTCTCTAACCAGAAAAGGGCTGTTATACGTGCTCAGGGTTCATACACCCGATATTAATTTTGTTTATTTTTATGTGTTTTAGTTTTAGAAGATAAGTTTATTTGTATTTATTGTTTAGTTATTTAAAATGAGTATTTTAGTAGAATTGTGTGCATAGATATGCCTAAACTTAAAATGCTAAAGTTATATTAATGCAATATTATGTTCTACAAATCCAGTAATAAAATTAATAGTATAAAAAATAACAATAACTAATGCGAGATTTGAACCGAGGAGCTTGGGAGCGCAAGCGATACCTTCTTAACCTCTCGGCCAATGAAACGCTACCCCAGGCTTTGTTTTCAGTAGCCTATAAGCGTCACCCCCTAGAAACGTTATAAGATGACCATTGCGCTCACAGGGCAGAGACTATTCTACAGTTCCTACATGTGCGTTGTGAACACAGCTGCGACGAAGGCACACGAAGCCCTCCGATCGTCACATGGAATCTGGGAATGACTTCTTTTTTTTTTATTTTTTTGTCGGGGATGCACATAATAGGTAGAGATTGCAATCCATTCAGAAATTCGATACCGAGATTTCCCGGAAATACATGTGTGGAGGCCCCCTGAATTTAAAAAAATATTAGAAAAAATCAGTGTATGTGAGCTGAAAAGTCGGATAAATACCAAACTTGGCATTGGGCTAAGTACCTTCCAAATATGTGACACAAGAATTTTCAAGAAAATCCCCAGAATACAGAGTACCCTTTACATTGAAGATTTTTCGAAATTTTTTACTTTCTAAAACATTACTCTAACGATTTTTATTTAAATACCATATATTAAAGATATTTAGATTACAAATAAAATGTATATCTTGAATTTTCTGGAAATAGGAACTCGTTATAATCTCGTATAACTGGTAAAGAAAGTGTACTATGAAAAAATACAGATCTCTTTAAAACGCACAATTTATTTCAAATAAGTTTTATTGTGGCATGAGCCATTTCTGAGATATCCGTTATTAGAGGTTCGAATTGTTCATTCTCTTAAAGTGGTATCAACATTCACCGGTTTCTCGGACTGCAAGGAAACAGGAATGAAATTCTAAGGCTGCATATAGCGTTCAGTTCTTAAATATTTTACTATCGCTGTTCCCTTTGCATCTGTAACGAAATATGTAATGTAGCTATTGCTGTAAAGGTTTATTTGGATTAAAATGTAGTAGACATAAAAATAAGCTTTAGTAAGAATATTTTGTATGTCCACTAATAAACGACAGATGGTAGAGAAAGTCAAGTGAATGTATCACATCAGATTTTTAGAAAACGGTCCGGATGTGTGTCCGTAAAGAGCATAACTTAAAAACGAGGACCAAGCTTGGTATTTAGGTTCAGTACCTTCTAAAGATGCGATTCGAAGGTTTTCAAGAAAAACCTCACCCCAAACTACCCATTACATTCAACATTTTTCGAAATTTTTTATTTTCTCAAAAATGGCTATAACGATTTTGATTAAAATATCATATGTTTAAGATACTTTTATGGCAAATGAAATGTATATCTTAAACTTTCTGGGAATGAAACAAAAGTCGTCTTCATTCCGAATGAATTTTGCACAACTGGTAAATCGTATGAGATAGGCAACGTTTTACTACACAAAAAATATAGATCTCGTTAAAACACACAATTTATGTCATACTTTTTTTTGGAGCGAACTATTTCCGAGATATTCCTTGTAATTTATTTGAATTTTCCAATACTTATACCTTTACTCAAATGGAATTCGTTATTCGTTTTATACTTTCTCCACTACGTGTAAGTAGGGGAAGTATTGCATTCCACTCCAAATTTCGATACCGAGATTTCATCGGAAATAATTGTATCTAAAAAAAGCATTCTTAGAAAAGTTTCCGTGTGTGTGTGTGTCTGCGTTTGAACAGCATAACTCAAAAACGAAAAGTCGGATAAATACCAAACTTGGTATTTAGGTTCAGTATCTTTCAAAGATTCTACACGAAGGTTTTCAAGAACATCCTCCCAAACCCGGACTACCCTTTACATGAAACATTTTTCGAAAATGTTGATTTTCTTAAAAATGGTTTACGATAATTACGATAATTGGTAAACCGTAAGAGATAGACAAAAATTTACTACACAAAACATGTAGAGCACGTTAAAACACACGATTTATGTCATATACTTTTTTGTGGAGTGAGCCATTTCCGAGATATTCCTTGTTATTTGTTTGAATTTTCCAATACTTATACTTTTTCAAATGCGAATTCGTTATTCGTTTGGTTTTTTTTTTATGTACTGGACATGCAAAGAGAGTGAAATGTTCCACATAGCAAGCAGCTCTTAAGCATTTGACTATCACTTAAAAGCCCACCATATTCCCCTTGCACCTACAAGAAAATAGTTTCTGCAAATGTTTATCTCGATTAACATGAAGTAGAAGGAGAATAAGTGTTTCTAGAAACAATTTGTAAAAGAGTAGAGAAAGTCATATGAGTGCAACATCAGATTTTTTGTGTAGTACGCTTTCGTATATAACTTAAGGTTTACCAGTTATACATGATTACACAAAATTCCTTCCGAATGAAGGGGACTTCACAGGCTATTCCCAGAAAATTCAAGATATAAATTTTATTTTTCATGCACATACCCTTAATATATGGTATTTTAATCAAAATCGTTGGAGCCATTCTTAGAAAATTAAAATTTCCGTATAAAGGTTAGTTTCGGTGGGGGGATTTTCTTGAAAATCTTCTTGTTGCATACCGACATACTTGTTTGGCATTTATCCGACTTTTCGTTTTTGACTTATGCTGTTCATAGTCTCACACATACACATATGGAAATGTTACCAAAATGTTTTATTTGGATTTAGGATGCCTCAAAAGATGTATTTCCGGTAAAATTTCGGTAACAATTTTGGATGTAAATTCAATACCTTCTCTACCTACTAAGTACAGGGTAGAGAAAGTAGAAATTACTATCACTTAAGCCTACTGCATTTTCCTATCTTACTGTATTTACAAGAAAATATGTAGTGAAACCATTTCTACAAATGTTTATCTCGATTAATATAAAGAGAAGGAGGAATAACCTTTTGTAAGGATATTTGTTTCTTGAAGAGTGAATAGAGAAAATCATATGTAAACATCATATTTTTTAGAGTTAACTCCCTTAACGTTACTTGGTAAATATGTAACCCTCATCAACATTATACAAATTAGAATTTGTGAAAACTATAATATAGCTGTAATAAAACTTTTTTGTGACTTATCAAATAACTTTTCTGAATTTAAAATAGTTTTGAATTAATCCCTAAACATCTAAAGAATTTTTGAAGATATTTAACGCACATACTATTATTGCTACACATTTCTCAAAAAACGTAACTGTTATTACAGCTCATAATTTAAGTTAAGAACCTTTTTTCTGATGAACGGCACGGCTGTTTTCAGAAAATATATACTTTCCAAAATAAAAAATCAACTAATATAATTTTTTAACGTAATACGACATTGAAAGGTAAAAATATTTAACCTAGAAAAGTAATGAACTTTTAAATAAAATGGTTTTCAAACGTAATAAGTTAATAATCCTCAGATGAATAGCTTTAGAGAAAAGTTTGCCAATGAAATAGCATGTATTATATTTTTGAAAGTTATTATTGTATTGTGTTCACATGATTTTCTCTACCCACTCGTCAAAAACTATTCTTACAAAGCTTATTCCTCTAAGTACTTGCAAATAGAGACAAACTTTCATTATAAGTATACATTCTTCATCGTAGGTATACGGATACACTAGGCTAAAGTGATAGCCAGATTTTTAGAAGGTAAGTCGCTATTGATGGCTTTGAAATTCCGTGGTCTTTGCATGACCACCAGAAAAAAACGAATACGACTTTCCATTTGAGAAGAGTATAAGTATTTGAAAATGCAAACCAATAACGAAAACTATCTCGTAAATTGCTAACATCCAAAGATTTACGTTTTTGTGTGGCAAGATTTTGTCTGAATCTTAGAGTTTACCAATTATAGAGCAGTCATTCAGAATGAAGAGGACTTCACAGTCTATTCGCAGAACGTTCTAGAGCTACATTTTGTCATGTAAATATCTTAAATATATGGTATTTTAATCAAAATTGTTACAGCCATCTTTGAAAACATAAACATTAAAAAGTTTTCCATGTTAAGGTATCTCTGGGGGGAGTACTTTCTGCAAACTCTTCCTGTCGTATCGTTAGTAGATACCAAGATACTGAGTTTTATCTTTTATTCAACTTTTCGTTTTTGAGTAATGATGTTCTCTCTTTCTCTCCCTCTCTCACGGGCGTTGTTCTAAAAATCTTTTTATTTAGGGGACCTCAAAATATGTCTTTCCAGTTAAATCTCGGTATCGAATTGTTGGATGGAATAGAAGTATTTTGGATAGAGCAATAAATATAAGCAATAAAAGGATAGAACTTTGAAAGTCAACAAAAGTTATGTTACTGTTGTTTTTACTTTCTCTACTACGTAAAGTAAGTAGGGGAAGTATTGTACTCCACCCAAAAATTCGATACTAAGATTTCATCGGAAATATATGTTTTGAGGCCCCTTGAATCCAAAAAAGCATTTCTGGAAACATGTCCGTGTGTGTGTCTTTCTGTGTGTCTTTCTGTGTGTCTGTGAACAGCATAACTCAGAAACGAACAGTCGGATAAACACCAAACTTGGTATTTAGGTTCAGTATCTTCCAGAGATGCGACACAAAGGTTTTCAATAAAATCCCACCACCCCAGATTACCCTTTACATGGAACATTTTTCGAAAATTTTAATTTTCTCAAAAATGGCTATAATGATTTTGATTAAAATATCATATGTTTAAGATATTTTAATGAACATGAAATGTATATCTCGAATTTTCTGGCAATATCTCCAAAAGTATTCTTCATTGTGAACGACTTTTGCATAACTGGTAAACCATAAGAGATAGACAAAAGTTTACTACACAAAAAATGTAGATCGCGTTAAAATACACAATTTATGTCATATACATTTTTTGTTGAGTGAACCATTTTCGAGATATTGCTTGTTATTTCCTTAGACTTTCTAATACTTATATACTTTCTCTCAAATAGGAGAACATTATTTTTTGTCCTGGTTATGCAGAGAGAATGGAATACTCCACATAGCAATCAGCTCTTAAAATATTTCACTATCGGTTAAAGCGTACCAATTCCCCTTGCATCTACAAGAAAATTAGCAATAAGATTAACATCTCGATATCTCGATTAACATGAAGTATATGGAGAATAAGCGTTTGTAAAAATAGTTTGTACAAGAGTAGAGAAAGTCATGTGAGTAACATCAGATTTTTTAAAACTGGCACATGTGATGTGTATTTTGATGTGCACCCTAACGATCAACGAAGTGTTATAAGATGGAAACAGCGAAGCCTGCACATTAGAACTCTTCACTGGTATGTGTGGATATTAGTGCTACAGGAACTGTTGTTTCTGTTCGTGCTAGTTGAACATTAAAACGGGAGAGAACATACACACATTGAAGCTGTTCCCTTTTAATTAGACACAATACATCTGACAGGATAATGCAGCTCTCGTGAGGAAGTAAATTATGGACATAACTGCTGCAACCGCTACATAAAAAAGAAATAAGGCTGCGGACATAGAATTTCTCCGAGGCTGTCCATTCCATCACAGGAACGTTTCTAATTTTCCTGGAGGACAGTAAGAAGCCTTGTGACTTGAATTTATATTAACTTTATCTCGGGGGAAACAGACCACAACAATCTACTGCCCCCTCCCCATTTGGGCAACACTGCCATAAAAAACGACGGAGGTTAAATGTTTATATGTTGTCCTAGGACCTACATTCTCACTTCCGTAATAATTTGTTCCTTCTTTTTTATCTCGTTGTGTTTGGTAGCCTGATGTTTATATGGTAATAGCTAGTTGATTGTAGTATACATCACTGTCTCCAAGGCTACCAACACCCTCCCCAGTTTTTATCACCACCCCAATCGTTCCCTCTCTTTCTTCCACTTCAATTCCTAACCGAGGTCAACTAAAAATACAGTGTCTTAGAAAGTCCATAATCTACATATTACTGTGGAGGCGGGTCACTCACAGGGGTCAAAAAAATAACCATGTCTTTAAGAAGAGAATCCTTTTCATACCATCACGCACGTCACTTACTCTACTAGCAGTGCTTGAATTCAGGCTCTCTCGAGCCTTCTAGTATATATACAGCTCTCGTTGGACCCTCCATTTACAAATGCAAGGTAAAATGTAGCTGCAAAATTAATTAAATTGAAACCTTCATAATTACATATTCTCTCCAAAAGATCGTTTCCACTAGCCAACTGTGATCCTTAAAGATACTCGGTATATAAATATTTAATTTCTGCAAATTTCAACCAATTTGGTTAATTTTTATCACACATTTGCTTAATATAATTATAATCTATAAGTAATTTTCAAACCTTCCAAAAATGCTCAAGAACTAAAAAGTGAGGTAATTGTCAGATACCAAATGTGATGAATATTTGCAAACGTTAAGCTTTGTAATTTTGCCGAATATAGTTACTTATAATCAGATATATAGTACTGTGCAATATTAAAACCTTTCCTGGAAAGTAATGTAACACTATAAATTTTCTAAAAATGAATCATGCACTAAACTGTTACAATCCCCAAATCCTATACTTGGTATAAAAAAGGATCTTTAGATCCCTTCTATAAGTCTAAAATAAATTGAAAACAATTGCATCTTCAGGAGCATTTTAAGTTTCAAAAATGTAATAAAACAAACAATTACAAGAAAACAAAGTTTTAAAATTTCGCATTATATTGCACACATAAGCGCGTTCATTTAAAAATTTGTCAAAAATGCAGCATCAAGTGTGCTTAATTCGTGTTTGATTGTAGAGGGCATGGGAAATAGCAAATCTTTAATCACCAGTATGTTTGAAGACCCATTTCGTGTTATTGATTTCACACGGTTCGGCGGCTTGCAATATTTTCAACTCATTTTATAACGAACAACGTGAATGTAAGAGTATTAAAGGTAGGAAAATTGGGCAAGTATCATTAAAGATAACAGCCGGCTACGTACACAGATATCTTTGCAAACTGAACATTAGTAGCAATAGTTATAAGTTTATTTAAGTACTATGAACAATACTTCAAATCTATATAACTTTGAAACTTTGATAGTGCTGGAAAAGCCATTCAAAAAGCTTCATAAAGAAGAAGTCAGATTGTTTGCCCTTAATACTGAAACCTATAGGTTTATTGTATTATCTCCATGTTATATAGTTTTAGTTAAATAGCCCTGTATCCCTAATAAGAGACAGTAGGTTATTAACTAAATTTTCTTTAGAAAGATCGTGCTCTGGGTTTATTAAGCCCAGTAGTTCATATTTTTTTCTATCCAGAACTTCACATTTGAAGATTATATGAGAGGCTGTTTCTTTCTCTTCATTGCACAACCTGCGTGCTGGCTCCTCTCTGAAGATTCCCATTGTATGTAGATGTTTCCTTAACCTAGAATGTCCGTTCAACAACCCTGTTATCAGGTTTATTTAGGATATGTTAAGTTTAAATAGGTCTTCAGTTAATAAAGAAAATGTCAGAACCAGCAGAAAGAGATAAGTTTTAACAGAGGAAGAGATATTTTTTAACAAATGAAGAGATACAAGAAGGAATACAAGAATTGAAAGGAAGGAAAACACCATAACTCATTACTTATTGATAAAATAAGCAATGAGTTTTAAAATTTGGAGGAAAAAGAATAGTAAAAGAAATTACTAAGTTATTCAATTCAATTGCAAAAACTAGTAATTCTTAAAGAATGAAAATCAGTATTACAAACACGATATTCCAAAAAATGATAAACCAAACGTAGCTTTCGTAGCTCTTTGATTCTCATTCAGGCCTTTAATCATTAATGGGGATTGCGTATAGTACCAAATAGAAGGGCAGAGTTACAATAACAATTTGTTTGCTAAAAGGATCAATGTTTTCACATTAGACTATAAACTGTGGGTTGCATAGATACGAATACCTAGGGGCAGCTGACTCACCTGGTATATGTACAAAAGCTGCTCATAAAGATAACTTAGAAAAGGATTCAATAATATACTGAAATAAGGGAAGAACGATGAGGATTTAGTAAAAACAGAAGCAGAGTAGATGTTATTTTATATTAAGACATAGTCGAAAAAGTGATTAAATAAATTAACACTGTGTATTTGTGTTTTGTTGATCCTTCAAACGTATTCGATTGTTTCCGACTAAACGATATGTGTATTTTAAGAGAAAATAATGTTCCAAGGGAATTGATAAAATTAATTTAAGATTTTAATGTTAACACAACAAGTATACCCATAAGTGATAAAATAATCGATGAAATAAAGTGTTTTTCAGATATTAGACGAGAAAACTTACTAAGAAATAAGTTTAAAGTGTTCTACCTGGGTATTTATTTGGAAATAAAAATTTAAATACATTATTCTATGCAGATGATGACATTTTGATGGCCAAAACTAAAGATAATCGTTAAAGATAACTCCATCAATTTGTAATGACTGTAGGAAAATTTAATACGGCAGTGTCAATAAATAAAACTAAATGCATGTATATTTCTAAATACACATTAAGATATAAAGTAGAAAATTAATGACAAAATTATTGAATAACTTTAATATCTAGGAGTAAAACATCATCCGTGTGTAATAAGTGAAGTAAGGTACCGCGTTTCTAAGGCCTCCGTATTATCAGGTTGCCTAAGAACAAATATCTTAACACGAAAGTAAAACGAAAACATATGAAACCACAAAGATCAGTGATGACATATGGCTGAGAAACTCGCGCAGAGACAAAAAAGTCGGAACAGATCATTAGTATAGTAGAAATGAATACCTTACGAGTCATACAGAGCAAAACCAAATAATACAAAGTGAAACATGAAAACGTGAGATAACAATTCAATATTATGGATATTATAAAATTCATGAAAGAAAGAAAGAGTGGAATGCTCACATAGACAGAGCCGACAGCAACAAGCTAATCAAGATAGCTCGAAACATAATCTCGAGAGACAAAAGAGATTTGGGTCGACCAAGAAAGCAGTGGAAAGAAAAACTGATATCCTCTAATAAGTCATTTCCTATGTAAAGAAAAATATGCCATGGGACTACACAGAGGAAATGCTAAGAAAATAGCAATATTGCAGTTTTTATTGCTTGGTTTCAGCCCTGACTCTACCCCAAGCTTTGAACATCTAACACAAAACCCATGATAAGTATCTAATGGAAATAATCCACCAGCAATTATTATTACTCCATTCCAACAGATCCCACCACAGGCTACATCCATACAATTCATATACTTATTAATTTGTCGTACCCATTTATGTTTATCTCCATATAAATATTCTCCTAAATTCCTTAGCTTTAAGCTTTATTTCCATATATTCTCTTTATTACAATCCAGATCTTAATCAAACGAATTTTCATTTTCTCTAAATCTCATATTAGGTACAGAAAGCATTGCATTGTTCGATATCGAAATGTTGTAAATACATGTTTTGAGGTCCCCTAATAAAATAGGGAGACCTTCTCATAGTTTAAAGATCCGTGTGTGTGTGTGTGTGTGTGTGTGTGTGTGTGTGTACGCGCCCCTATGCCTGTCAGTAAATAGCTTAACTCGAAAACGAAAAGTTGGGTAAGTGTAAAACTTGTTATTTCAGTGCCTTCTAAAGATGCGAGATGATGATTTTCAAGAATATCCGCTACACCAAACTATTCTTTACAAGGAAAAATTTCGTTGTTTTTTATTTACTCAAAAACGGCTCTAATGATTTAAATATCAGATGCTTTAAATCAGAAATAAAATGCACATCTCAAATTTTTTGCTAATATCCTGACAAGGCTTCTTTGACTGCATTTTGTATAATTTCGTGCATCTAGAAAACCATGAGAGATAAATAGTTACTCCAAAAAAAGAGTTAGGCTCTTTAATGTACATGGCGTTGTTAATTGCTTTGGTTGCTTTAGCAGTTTTCAAAATATTTCATTTGAGTATCCCATCTAAGAGATGCTTGAAATTTTCCTATCATTTTTTCTGTATTTGTTTCTTTTTATCACAAGAGTTTGTTTCCAAGATTAAACATTTGATGGCTATTCCCGGATATTTTATATAACTAAACACTGCTTAATTTTAAATTATTTCTTTGTAATAATATATCGTAACCAACATTATTAGAAGAATCACGTTTCTTGTGAATACACCTGAATTTGTCATTGGTAGACACATTTATGAGAATATATTATATCAGATGTTTTTGATCAACTGTCTCGTCCAATGTCTCGCTTACTATCAAATAGAATGCGAATAGGAATTTTAACTGCACTTACATAAGAGCATACATTTTGCTCTAAGTTCTTCTAATGCCCTTTGGTCTCCAAATTTATGACCTAAACGTTAATCCTTCCCGTTCTTTCTCATTGCAACAGTCCATAATATCTTACACAATCCCTATGCAATGTTGATATAACAAAGCAGCTTTCTCTGTTATTGCAGCTTATTCAACATTAGCAATGAGTCAAGTACAGTTTTATTGAATGGTAAGCTTACTCTCAATAAGGATATAAGCTCTTGTAGATGGATAGCTCACAAGCTCACAGAGGAACAAAAACTATCATGCATGGTCTGGTGCAAGAAAATGCGTGCTACGAATCAAATGCAGCATAAGATACCACTGAACCACGTAAGATACCTCGTTCCGTTTGTGATCCCCATTCGAGAGTCCCGTCCATGGGGCCGGCCAATCTGACCAAAGGTTCTTCCTCGGTTGCTAGGTGAATGCTGAGTTGGATGAGTTGATCTGCGAATTTTCCTATCATTTCCTTCTTCATTGCTATATCAGGCATTAATTGGTCACCCATTCTTCATTGCTATATCAGGCATTAATTGGTCACCCATTCTTCATTGCTATATCAGGCATTAATTGGTCACCCATTCTGGAAATGCTATGATCCACAGTTTGTTGGATGCAGCACCACCCAACAAAAATGTACAGGGGACAAAGAGGAAACAGCTGAATGCCAGCTTCGTCAACCGGATGGGGCAATTTTGAACATACCCTGGATGACGTCATACGATCACACTATAACGATGTATTATGCCCACAGACTTGGAGAAGCTGAATGAAAAGAGACTGAGGAGGCGAATCAACATTCACCAACACAATGTCTCTAGCCATAGGTACAGTTTTAGAGTTAACGAAATTCTTGAATACCTGCCTGAATTCGAGTGATGCAATTTCTTGTAATTCCTGAAATTAAGAATACACTGCGAAGAACAAAATCTACTACTCCTGTAGAAAGATTAATTCTTCCAGAATGCCTTCCAGAGATAACTAAAGATTCTCAGACAGTGTTTTCATAAATGCTTAACCAGTTATAAAATATATATTTAAATATTTTCGTTTACATGCATTTCATTTTGACTAAAAGGATATATAGAATGATCCGTTGGATAAAATTAAATGTTATTATAAAAGCCAATAATGTGTCTAATTCAATTCCATAATGTTGAGGTATCTAAAATTTGCAGAAACAGGTTCTGTGTTTGAAAAAAAGACATGCAGAATGTCGCAGGCGCAGTAAGAGAGGAAGTTATCACTGAAGTTCTGACAGGGAGTTCTACGAAAAATTAAGACGACTGTCAACAAAGATGGATGTATCATATACGTCATGTCAAAGTATTGGTCGATAGTACCTGAAACTGTACCCATTTCATTTACAACAAGGCTTACGTGATGAGGATCATGAAGCTCATTTCAATTTTACATCCATGATGTGCCAACGGATTGAAGATGGTGACGGTTTCTTAAACAAATGGGCATTTACAGATGAAGGTACTTTTCATGTCAGCGGGAGAGTAAACACGCCCAACTGCATTGTTTGGGTAAGACAAAATCCACATGTCTCCGAGCTTGAAAGATCAAGTTCAAAAGCTAATGTATGGTATGGAGCCAGCCGCAATAAAGTGTATGGACCTTGAACAAGATAACAATATGAAAATTGTATTCCGGCAAGATGGTGCACCCCCTCACTGGGCAAGGGAGGTTCATAATTTTCAAAATGTCACTTTCAATGGGTATGTAGTGTGGTCGTGCTGGACCTATTGCTTGGTCCTCACAAATACTAGATCTAACCCAGACCTGACTTATTTGTATGGAGTTTTGTTAATTACACTGTCTATGCACAGAAACCCTGGAACATTGATGATCTGAGAATAAAAATTACTCAAGCTTTTGAAAACATCACCTCTCTTATCTTACAAAGACATGGGTTGAATTGCATCACCGTTATGAATTATACAGGGTACGCAATGGAAGTCATGTTGAGCACTGAGGAATCTCCCATCTTTCAGTATTGTACATACAAAGTTTTAACAAATAAAGTTCAGTAGTAAATGTTTCGCAGTGTTTTTATTTTATCCATAACCAAACGGATTATCCTGTATTATAGCTCATGTGAAACATGATGCTAACTTCTGAAGATCAACTATGCCTTCTGCTTCATTCGTTTCCGTTCCATGAGAGAAAATTCAGCAAATGATCAAACCATTTCTAATATCACATATATTTGGTTTCTACATAAATGGGCTCTCATTCACATTCATGAGAATGAAATTTACATCGCACTAAAGTGTAACTTTCTAGCATTATTCATATTGGATTTTCTCTAAAGCCAAATCAATTATTGCCCATAGGTGGCCATTACATGTATTTCAATTTTTACTTTCTCTACCGCTAACCTATCATAAGTAGAGGAAGTATTATATTCCAACCAAACATTCGTAATTAAGATCACCAGAAATACATTTTATACAAACATTGTGTGAAAATGCGTTTGAAGGAGAGAGAGAGAGGGTCTAATAACTCAAAAAACAAAATTTTGGATAAATACCAAGCTTAGTGTTTATAAGTTCAACATCTTCCAAAGATGCGGTACGAAGATTTTCCAAACATACCCAACCTCAAATTATCATTTACGTGGTAAACGTTTCGTCGTTTTTATCAACTAAAAATGGCCCAACGATTTTGATTATAATATTCTGTGTTTAAGACAATTGCAATACAAATATATATCCTGAATTTTCTGCGAATAGCCTGTGAAGTCCCTGCAATCTGAATGAAGTTTGTGTAACTGCTAAACCGTAAGCGAGAGACAAAAATTACTACACAAAAATGTAGGTAAAATGTTAAAACACAGGTGTATGTCCAATAATATTCATCATTAACCATTTCCTATATATTCGTTATAGCTTGAATTATCAAATACGTTATACTCTTTTCAGTTGCTAAGTCGTTATTTCTTTCCGGTGGTCTTGTAGCTTCAAAGGCATCAGCCTACTGCATCTCTTTACCCAAGAAGAAACGTGTAATAACAATAACGTTTGTTTCGATTAACAAGAATAAGCTTTGTAAGATTAGTTTAGTGAATGTGAGAAGCTTTTCAAGTTTTGGTTTGTTGTACCGAACAGGGACACCTGATTGAATGCTTTTGTTGCGCTATGGTTGTAACCAAAAGCTAAAATATACCCTGAGCGGAAAGAGAAATAGACGGGTAAAATCCCTCTGGACACCTGTTAACGTTTACGAGTGGCAAAACTATTGCTTGTGCCAGGAAGTTTTTCAGAGGCATCTTAATCCCTATGAGGAGGAAGGAGATGATTTTTTGAGTTACATTGTGACTTATGATGAAACTTGGGTTCATTACACTCCAGAGTCAAAACAAGCAAGCATGGACTGGCGGGAATGAGGTGCAGCTGGACCATTTAGGGCCAAAACACGAATTTCTGCTGGAAAGGTATTTGCAACTGTTTTTTGGGTCTCTGCGAGCATTTTGCTGGTGGATCTCCTCATGAACGAAGGGCAGTGAATGCCGTCTTTTAGTCGAGACAACAGCTGCGTATAGCAACAAACGACGCCGACAACCGATCCGGGATGTGATTCTTCTGCATGGCAATGCAAAGCCACACGCTGCTATCTTACACGGGAAAAACTGGATAAAATGCTTGGACACCTCTGGAACATTATTCCTTCAGACCAGATTTGTCATCCTGTGACTACCATTTGTTGGGCCATTGAAAGAAGAACTGGAAGGAAAGCAATTTGATGACGATGCAGCGGTAGAGGAGTACGTGCGCACTGACTGCACACACGTTCATCTTCTTTCTTTGAGGACGGCATCAAAAAGTCGCCAATTCGATGGAAAAAAACGTGTGTCAAATTCAGGAAACTGTGTAGAAAAATTAGTGGTTGTTTTGTTTTTATTGGTGAATTCAATAAAATTGCAACAAACAAATCGGTTTATATCTGATTCATCCTCGTACTATTCTTCTTGGTTAATTATAGAACATCTGCGTCGAATGTCAGTTACCTAAGGTAACTATTCAAAAACTGAATATAGAAGTTTCACCCGGCATATATTTAGAGGTCTTCCGAACCCAAATAAATAAATACAAACAAAAGGATGAAAATACAGAGAGATATAAATTCATAAACACAAAGTCGGAAATAAATTCCAAATTCAATACTTTGGTCACACATCTATTAAACATACAAGCCTCATGCAATCGTAAAGATTTCAAGAAGTGACTACTAAGAGACTTGCAGACTTTGCGAAGGAGGCAAAGATCTTAGCAGATCAGCGTAGGGAAACACAGTAGACCACAACTGATCGCAGTTCATAGGGTATTTATTGTTCTCACTTGTAGTTTGAAAAATGGGTGGGTTTTATGCCCAAGCACTGCGACTTTAAAGATCTATTGCGCATCCCCCCTTTCATCAGTTAAGTAGTCTGTTGCTCGTTATGAACTTAACCAGAAATCTAAATGAGGCTTTCGATAGTTCATCTATCTTTGGAAAGTGATTGCCAAAAATACTTGTTCTTTGAACCGTAAGAGCAGGGCAATCACATAGCAGATGAGTAACAGTCTCATCTCCTTCTAGGCATCTACTACAGATAGGTTTGTTAAAGAATCCCATTCTGTATAGACTAAACTTTAGGGCACACTGTCCTGTAATGAATCCTGTTGCCCATGCAAGCCTTCTTCTACTAAGACCGCGCAGGTACTTTGCCCTGCTGTTATCCAGGTCTGTATTGAACAACTTGGAATGTCTGCAACCCTTGTTCTCCCTTACTTTAAAATAAAAAGAAGTAAGAAACATACAACCGAGGATTTTCAACAAATTTATCCTTGCCCAAACAACCGTATTACATTGATAACCCTCGGGTGTTTCTTTTCTCAAAAATAACTCGGGTTTGAATAAAGTGTTAGACGTTTGACACACTGGCAAATGAAATACACATATATAACGATTCTATGAAGTTTCATACTTACCTATTTCCATAACTGGGAAATCATAAACAATTTCAGTTTTTTGTTACTTATGACAAATAAATATATTTACCAAATATTCCTACTTTGAGCTTTCCAGCATAAGCAGATACACTGTGAAGTGAATGTACATATTAAGGCCAGCACAAACCTGATATTTACTTTCTCTACATGGTAGGTAGTAGTATTGTGTTCTATCCAAAATTTCGATATTGGGATTTTGCAGAAACAAGTTTTAACGACCAATGAACCCAAAAGTAGAATTTTTTAGAAGGTCCGCGCGATTACGCGACTATATGTGTACTGGATAGTGTTTAATGCCCGTTCACTCCATATGGCACCAAAGGCATAATACTGTGATACATGTTGTGTAGTGGTTAACATAGTTCCTCTAGTTCCCGATGTCGCGGGTTCAAACCCGGCGGAGGACGACGGATTTTTTCGAGCGTAAAAATCCTTAACATGGAAGGGAAGTAAAGCGGATGGTCCCGTATCGTAGATTTACGGCACGTAAAAGAACCTCAAGCCTGATAAAGAGGCCTCTTTACGGTCTTTCACGCCCAATATAGAATGGGACGCTAAGGATAACAGTTAAGGAGCGTCCATAAATAAAAAAATTAAAAAATATATTCAACTGTGATACATGAAATGAAATAATATTTGGGACAGGAAATTTGAGAAGAAAACGTTCCAGGCCAGCATTTGCCAGTTATGAGCACTGAGAAAACCTGGAAAAATCCTCAAGTCAGGGAACCGCAGATTTCCTGTTCACGAATCCGTGCCTTAACGACCGCAGCTACCCGTGCCGGTGTGTTTATATGTGTGCGCATGTATGACAGATGGACCAACGACGGACGGATGGATAGAGAATGGCTTAATTATAAACGAAAAGTCTTACAAATACCTTAACTTCATATTTAAATCCAGTATTTTACAAGTATATGACACAAATATTTTGAAGAACAGTCCCGCTTTCTTTTCTCAAAAGTGGCTCATTATTTCGATTAAAATATGTACCCTAGAGATTTCGATGAATGTAAATGCAAATGAATTTTCTGTGCATGGCCTGTTAAAGTCTTCTCCTTACAATCAGAAATTTATATAACGAGAGATAGGCAAAAATGTCCAACAGGGAAAATGTAGAACTCATTAAAATTCACAGTTTGTGGTCAATACTTTTTTGTAGCGTTAGGCGACTTCAAAATAGTTCATGTTGCACATTTTCACTTTTCCAAAAACGTTAGATGACGGACACGCTTGAAAGATTGTACCTCTTTTGGGGGGAGGGCGTTCCATCGCGAGATACCGATGTATAGCTTCCGCGGTAATGTCTGAGTTTCGAATTTGGAAGATCCAGAGTTCAATTCTCGTCGACCGCCCTTCTGACCTTGGTTTTTCGTGGTTTTTCCTGGTCGATAGGCGAATACTAGGGTGATTTCTCTTCTATCACGATTTCCTTTCCAACATTTCCCTTTCATTCCTTCTCATCTTTCAGGTGTGCTTCTAGTTTTCGTGGCATATGGCGGTGCCGGACAGATAACGCGGAGGCTTGCTCAAGAGAAAGAGTACTCCCCATGGATACTAGAAGGCTGCTTGGTCTACGCCCTCTCCAGACAGCTCCAGCAGTGCGATGGATCTACGAGCTTGGAACGATTAGGGACTTCCAGGGTCTGTCTGCCTCGGCCTGTAGCTGTGGCTCCTTCACTTCATCCCTTCCTCCTGGGAGGTGTAGTCACAATAGATCTACATAGGTCGATGTGCTCCCCCCCCCCCGTTGTATAAAACCTAACCTAACACATCTAAACATCTGAATGTCGCTTTATGTAAATAAGTACTTATTACTTCATTTAAAATCATTCCTAGGCAAAACTATAGCCTGAATAAATTAACATGAGTAGTACGTGTAGAGAAAGTGGTGGAGTGTTAGTATCAGAAGAGTTTAGCGTCATGTGAGCTCCCTGTGTGTTGCTGTGGAAAAAAAGGCGTATTGTTCTAATAATACATTAAAAAGGAAATAGAAAGTTACCTTTTGAGCAATCTGTAGAATAGCTATGAAAATAATTTGTCGGAGAATGCCATGTAAATGTTAAACTTACATTTTTACGAGAGATTTTTTTGGGTCTCACCTTTTTATAACATTTTTAAAGTCATCTAGGTATTTAGGTCTTAGAGGGACTTAAAGAAATTGAGTTTCCTTACAGATCTTTGTCCTTATCTTCCTTCTTTAATAAAATAAGTAAACAAATAAACATTATTATATTTTATTCACTCGGAACGTAAACAACTATCTTGTTGACAGAATTTTGATGGCACTGATCCGAAAAGAAGGTTAACGATTTAATGGTACCCCCGCAGTAACACAAAGGGAGAACTGGACAGTACGAAGTTCCCTCTTTATTTGTGCTTCGGCTTTATTTAATTTTGTCTCAAAGGTTGTAGAAATACTGAGCAAGAAATGATGCAAGAGATCACAAAAAAGGCTCAGGTTTGATTTAAGTTAAGGAAGCGACATTAGGGTGACAGTTTAAAATTAAGTTTTGTTGCATTTACTCCAGAGTAGGCTTAAAGATGTTTTTAATTTTTATATTAGCGGATTTGCTGAGAAACAAATATGAAAAAATATTCACCAAACTTAGCCAAATTCGAGCCCTTGAACTTTCTTTTCAGAGAAGAGTGATTACTGACGTTCATAAAAGCCCAGCATTATATTTATACGTAAAGGGAAAATGTAATATCAATTTCTGTTTGAAGACATATGTATTCGATATATTTCTTCAATGGTAGTTAGCTTAAATCTTTATTACTAACACAGGCCATCACTATAAAAACTCTTATTGCTTAAAAAATATTAAAATCATGTTTATAATAACCACATCTGTATATCAAATCTGAGTGCTTACGTTCCACGGCAGTCTTGACCTTCCAAAGTTATGTTAGTTTTGTTGGAGCTAGTTCGATTAGGTTGGTTGCCCTTATTTTACTCTGACATTAACCATCATAAACAAACAATGTAAATTTTTAAATTAAATAGCTCGTTTTATACGCATGGCAAATTGAAATCATATATAATCTTGTTTTTAAAGCATACTCTACATTAAGGTTGTATGTTCAAAAGAGATGAAGTTTGTCCTTGAGCGCCACCAGAATGTCAACCAATCGGAGTCTTGCAGCGTTGTCATATTGTATTCCCGCTAGAAGGAAGTGCCGCATGTCAGTTCATCCGTCTCTAATAAATACCACTTATCTAGGGCCAAATATTGTAATTTCGCAAAAATTAATCCAGGAGAAAGGATGAGGGTGACGTTTATAACACAACCATGAAAAGCTCACCACTGTGGTGTGGGGTAGCGTGCCTTTCTCACATTCAAGAAACTCTGAGTTCGAATCTCAATTAGGGCGAGTTACCCGGATAAGGTTTTTTCCGGGGTTTTCCCTTATCCCCAAAAGATTAATGTCAGATAATTTCAAGCTCTATTAATCCCGTGCTCATGTAATATCATTTCATCTATTTCATTCATTCGTCGTCCGACTTGACCTAGGCGGTTAAAGGACGCTAAAAGTTTAAAAAAAAAGCTATAAAACGCTGAAAATGGTCTACGTGGCAATTTACATTGTTACATACATATTACAATAGAGCCAGGATGGTGCTAGAGGAACTACGTTCAACAAGCACCAGGAATTCTTGTTTCCTCTCTCTTCTCTCTCCCCCTCTCCCTCACCCCCTCCCCCTCCCTCTCCCCCTCTCCCTCTCCCTCCCTCTCTCTCTCTTGTTCAAGATAGAAGCTCATTTAGACTGGCAAACAGAATGCTGCATCTAGAGAACGTCTGCCGCGACATGTTTATGACGCGTAAGCGTGTGGGCCTTATGTTTACAGAGTTTAAATACTTCATATTATCAGTAATCAAGGTTGGTATAAATAACAATAAAATAGATGTGGGTTCGTACAATGACCTTAAGCGGGGAATTTAGTGGCTAGTCAAATAGGCAAGTATTGCGAATCCAGGCTCGAAATATTAAGTTTATGAATGCAAATTCTTTAAAGATGCAACAACGGATAAAGAGAAATCAACACGAGTTAAAAAATGCTCAGCAGCTTACTACTAAAGCTTGTGGTGTAGGCAGCAAGTGTGTCCCACGAGGACTTGTGCTAGAGAATGTACGAGTGAAGGGGAAATAGAAAAGCGTTGGTGGGGGGGGGGTAACGAAGTGGCAAGGCATAGTCAATAACAGCGTCTGATTCGCTGGAAAGCAAAACTCTTCCTATGTGAAAGGTATTGCAGCATGCTATCTGCATATTAATTCTGAGTTCTCGATGGACAGCTTAAGTAGTTATTTAACATAGAGGAACAACATGTTTAGGGGTTTTAGGTTATGTTGAACTTTTGGTAATTTAAAAATATAATATAGAATGAGTAACCACAGATTATTTAAAAATGTGTAGGTGAGCCAGACAGGTAATAAATTAAATAATGTGCAATAAATGTGGCATAGATACTACGCTTATAGTTTTACTGGACAGGCAAAACGTCAGATTGTGCCGTTAGTCTTATGTGAGAACCATAGTACAAAATATAGTGCAGCATATATACTAACTCAACAATTCT
This sequence comes from Deroplatys truncata, assembly GCA_030765065.1. Classification (NCBI taxonomy): domain Eukaryota; kingdom Metazoa; phylum Arthropoda; class Insecta; order Mantodea; family Mantidae; genus Deroplatys; species Deroplatys truncata. The sequence goes on from CM060980.1 coordinate 103,322,293, forward strand.
GAATTTTGTAGCAAGCGGGTCCTCCAAATAAATTAACTGTGGTAACCTTCGGCGTTAGGTGTCTACACATGGTTCTAGCTATACCAGTGAATCACAAAAGCGAACTGCAAAATATTACTGCAGTATAGACAACCCTTATGGTTCAAGCTCCTTTCGAAATTTAAATATTCATTCCAGTAAAACATGGGAGATATTTACAAAATTTAATTATGACAAAAGTTACAAGTTATAATCTTCTAGTTTATTTTCTTCTACTAATTGTTTTAACTCTTGACTAGGTACAAAGTAAATTATATAATTCGAAGGTCTTTTTAAGACATATTAGATACATTTCATGCTTGGATGGAATTATTATAACGATGCCAATTTTGATACTTGTGAATATTGTGTTATTTTACGTTTGTTTTTCTTCTGTGTATATTTCTTGAACGACAAGTTTTAAAAACGAATCTGTTGTCAGCCTTTACATAGAGTACGTCATGTATAGAAATGGATTTTTCGAGGAAATGGCCCTGCTTAATAGTATTCTATGCACTTGCCGATGTAGAGTTCTATGTTCGATACATGAAGTGCTTATCTTATCCGGCTCCTGCAAAATTCCTAGAAGAAAAGCAAAGCCACAACCAACTAAGAACTTCGAGAATCTAGCCTCAGAAATATTACAACTCTGAATTTGAATACCTGGTGTAAGGAATAGCAAATTGGGTGACGCGAGAGAAGGCAAGGGTAAACGCCGGTTGTAGGTATGTATATAATAAATCTATATGCTAACTTTTTCTGATTATGTTGTATTTGGGATAAAATAACTGATACGAAAGTCTATGGACTTACCTGTAGAGAGTGGACTCTCACAAATAGACGCACACAACATAGAGGTATGTAGAAAAGGTAATATGATTAAACAATAATTGGCTAAACTGAGCGAGATGGCCCAGGCGTTAGCGTCTGAAGCTCGCATTCGGGAGGTGGTGGCTTCTAATCCCATGTACCAGACAATGTCTTATCTTGAAATTTTTTTCGTGGTTTGCATTATTTCTCAGGTAAATATCGGATTCAATATTCAATACCGCGACCCAAAGTCCCAACTACACAACAAAAGAAATAGAAATAAAAATAGAGGTAGAGAATGACACTTACGCAACTAAAACCATCCGCCCAGCATCACATGATTACATGTACACAGTGCCATGCTCCCAAAATTCTCATTCCCCCAAAACTTAATAGCAACAAAGTGGATGGTACAGGAAGGCAACTATGCAACTAAGAGCATTACTATTAACAAGTTCCTCAAGCAGAGGGTATAGGAAGGCGACTATGCAAATAAGGCCATATGACTGGCATACACTGTCTCAGGTGAACTAACAAACCTACAGTAGCCGTCGCGATATGACCAAGAAGTTAAATCTACCTTAAAGAAAAATAATGTAACAAATGAGAACACCAGTTATTGATAAACACACTTTATTGGTCACTTAGGTACTCAGCGTGGCACAAACTTTACACTTTTGACACACGCTCAGAACAGAACACACCTGATCCGTCGAATCGAATCACAACTGAATTGCTGAGTCACGATTAACAACTGAACTACACTCGGCACTGTCCAAACTCTTCGACTTTTTGACGGCATTTAACTTCATAACTCCTTAACTAAATCCCGGGCAAGAGCAGCTCCCTTGTATAAGCCCGTATACAAAGATGTATGTTCTAGAAAGGGAGGCTACTAGAACATGCCAAAAGCAATGTTCTGGAACAGTAAAAACTGCGGGAAAGCGGCACTTAATGGGTAACTTAAGCGGCTATTGTTCTGAAGAGACCGGTTATTAGTCGCAACCAGCAGGCCAGTCGGGATGCGCTCGATAGGTAACACCGCGTGCACGATCATAAGGAACTAAATCAGTATTTGTTACGATAAAAGCAATACAACACAAGTTTAGTTCACTGAAACCCAAAAAATGCATTCTTAAAACTGAAAATCTCAAAACGTTTGTAAATATGCGTTAAGAGCACCACCGAATGAAAAAATGTTTACGTTTCAATGCAAGCACTGACTGCAAAATCTGATACCAAAAGCTTACAAAATCCCTTGTCGTGTAGCAATTTCTTGATGTTTGTCAATGCACTAGCCATTCAAGTATTACCTCTCGTGTTAAAATTGTCGAATATGTAAATAGATTACTTCCGTATTAAGTTGGAGCTGACCTCGCATGGTGAAACCGATTGAAAAGAAGCTAAGGTTTATTTTTTATCATCTTATAGTCAATCTTAGGTAGGAGAAACCAGAAGTTGACCCAAATATAGGCAAGAAACTTTCAATCTTTCGCTTTAATGTGTAAACAGACTCCATCTTTCCTTTAAAGAAAATTCTGATGTATTACATTCAGATGACTTTCTCTGGCCACTATCATTTATTTTATATAGCGTCTACAAACTACGTCTACAAACTATTCTTTAAAAAGTGTATGTGTTGTAGAGTATTTAATACTTTTCATAACTCGCATCGCAATGCAGAGAAGATTCGCTACCAAAATGGTTAACTTATAGGCCCGAAACTACAAGAACGTGGTGATGAAAGTAAATTTTTTGTTTCCAAATGACTGTGCAGAACATCTTTCAATCTAGTTTACTGTGTTCCTGTAAACGTCAAGTTAGATTCCCTCCACTTCATAATACCTACAAGAAAACTACCTTAAATATTGTATTTCATAATATAAAACATTAACAGCAATAAATCTTCAATATATGTGTATTTAACTTAAAACCAACCTAATTTCTCCATGTATAAAATTCAGAAAACGAATTACCAATAATATCATTTTCAACAACTTAGCTTTCCCAAAACATTACATACGCTGTCACAAATATTCAGCTTAATAAGTGCCTAGTTTAAAGCTTCTACCTGTATATTTCGTACAATTTCCTGATCAACAAACAATTACGAAAACACAGCTTAGAAGAATTTAATCGGCTTTACCAATTGGTATGGTCTTCGCTTCCCTCGCATTCAGTAATGCCATTACATAACTATATGTGCGCACGTCTGTTATATTAAATTTGCGATTTTCTACTTACAAAACGATTACAGCTGAATTTAGAATAAAGCCGAAACTTTGACGTACGTTCGTAATTCGCTGGTCGCGAGTACCCTGCTGAAAAGCTGTCTGTCACCGACTGGTCCATGACTGATAGAATGACTATCCTAGTGAAAGACTAATAATCACAAGTACATTTTAAATTAAATACATTACTTAGAATAAGTGTAGAAATCAACAGAAAATATGTAGTATTACATCATAATGGGTTATGCTGTTAATAAATATTGTAAAAAAAGAAAACTCGATTGGCCCAAGCCAGGCTTTGTCTTCCTTCTCCCGTGGGTCGTGCTGCTTGCTTGCCCCTTCCTGGGAGGAAACTTTGGTGATCACCCTTCCCTTCCCCATATAGTGGCGATTTGGAGAATTTCTGACCTCTCTTCCGACGTAATCCAGTAGCGATATCAGGTACTTGCGTATGTTAACCAATTTTGTGATGGGTTGAAGTAGGTAGTTCCTGCTACGTATTGAAAGCCAGTTTGAAGAAGTTGTATTTCTGTTACGATGTTTGCACCACATGTGGACGTCAATTTGAAGTAGTTTGTTTATTTTGTTGTATTGAAGGAGTTGTATTATAGTTCAACTGTTGGGGAACTGAACTTGTAGTAGTTGCAACCGTAAGTATAGTAAACAGTTTCCGGTATCCTTCGCCCCAAATGTACTTTCAGGTGGCCTTTGCCCCAAGTTTAAAAAATATTAGCTTTGTAATTTGACTGTTTCTTTAAATATTTATGTTTATGCTTGCCTCGGGTGCGTCAGTATTTATTTTAAAGACATGGATATCTTGGCAGGGTTGTGATACGACTAAGAATGTAGGCTTACACAGATTTAAATTTTTACTTCACTCCTTTATTAATGCTTGATAACGATTTAAATAACACTTCACTGATAGAGAGCTACGAGATTCTTTTGTTAATTAATTACACTTTTTAACACAAACTTATTTTTCGTCTCACACGAATACGATTTCATTTCTCGAGAACATATCTCGCGTCTGGTTATGAGCACTGTCTAGAAGCAACACGTCTGGCTATGAGCACTGTTTGGAGGCAACTGAATTGATTTCAACCGTCTAAACTTGTAAATTTCTGTATTTCATGTCTCTGATTGGCTAATCCTAGTCCAATAGAATGCCTTCATTTAACTAAAGCTTTTTCTGGTTGTTGATTGCCTTTTTTAAACTGTCTCAAAATTTACATTATTGCTGCCCTAATAATGACTAGTAACATTTAAACTTCCTTACTCATTATTGCCTTAAGGTTACCTCATTGTTACCTCATTTTTAGCAACTTTAAACTTATTATTCTCACAGCTCCTACATTATTAAATTACGTAATATATTCACATAACATCGATACAATAATACAAACATATACAGTGACTGTTACATACATTTTACAAATTATTACATACACATATTGCTTCAAGGCGGGCTGTTATTGAATTTACACATTATATAATTTGACTGAAATCATTTAAGTGTTAAAAACACTGCCTCAGGGTCAATGGTTCCGGTCGCTAAAGATATTACCTCCTCGTCACGATACTCTGAACTGCCGTGTGGGGGGGGGGGAAATTGTGCAAAACGGCACATTATCCACTTCATGTGTTAATTGAGATAAATGTTGCAGAAATGGTTTCAATACACATTTCGCTGTAGGTACTAGAGATTGAAGTGATCGCCAATTCTTCAAAAAGCCGGTCGCTATGCGCTGGCATTTAAATGCAACCGTTTGCGTGACTCACGAGAAACAAACAAATGGTAACTTGGCAATTCCAAAAATTTGCTATAAAATATTGGCAAATTCAAACCAATGGAAACGAATATCTCTGAATTTCAAATAATTTTTACAAATTATTATAATTAAATCTTAATTTTTTTCTATAGTATGTTTTGGTATACAAAATTATACAAAATTCAATCGGAATGAAGAGGACTTCACGGTTATTTACAGAAAATATAGGACATCTATTTTATTTGTTACTTATATCAGTATCTCAAATAAGCTATATTTTAATTAAAACTGTTAGAGCCGTTTGATAAAATAAAAGATAAGTGCCTTGCAATACGCAAATGAATCAAATGTTTTAAGTTCTTTATACAAGCTGATAATAATCAGTGGTTAAAATACTTCAGAGTTTTGCACATAATAGAAAAATATTTTAAAATCTTTAATTGAACATCTATTTGAAAACTACGTTTTAAACTTGCTTAGATTTTAACCAAAAAAAACTGACTTTTTGAAAAAATCAATGAGTTCCTTCACGCCGCTCATTTGCAATTTGTCTCATGCGTGAACACGAAAGTGACACTTATGAGTCACTAAGCCCCTGAACCGTGTCGTAGATTTACGGCACGTAAAAGAACTTCAAGCCTGATAAAGAGGCCTCTGAACAAAATTACCGATCTTTTACGACCAATATAGAATGGGACGCTAGTATTAAAGAACGTCCATAAATAAAACTCAATTAATTTAATTCCCTGACTACACTGGTTAGAGCATCTTAGAGGTAGAGATAGGAGTTACAAACGGGGATGATTTCAGCACTGCGGCTAAACCTAGCGTAGTTATTAAACTTCCGGGAGGAAGAGAGGAGACGAGAGAGTTCGAAGGGTGGCTAGATCTGGTGTCGCAGTGAGGTCCCTAATGTTTTCAGACGGAGCATCCTCTAACGCCCCTGCGATTACCCCCCTCCCTATCCATACAAACAGGTTCAGGAAGAAGGTTCCGTGGCCATTTTCTACTAAAAGCACACGCACCTACGATCCCGGCCCTAGAACTGTGAAATGAGAAGAAAATTAGATAAACAAAAACATTTGGTAGAATATAATCACGCCTGGGAAAACAAGAAAAATGAAATCCAACGGGAATCGAACCCGAAACCTCTCGATTTAGCCATCCTGCTCAGTGGTAAAGACGTCTTACTAAAACAAATACAATAGTACGTCAATTCACTTCTGATTCTTCGTTGCAGATTTTTGTTGGATAATATTTTGTGTGAGCATTTTCTCGTTTATATGCCTGAAGGTTCTGCAGCTCACGTTTTCTAAGTATTTTCTTTCAGGTAGTTACAAAACTCTGCAACAGAAAAACTGAAGTGAGCCTCCGATAGTAATTTTAAACAACCATGTTAAGTGCTTATTTTTACCTTCACTGCCAACTTATACGGTAGAGGAAGTGTTGCGCTCCATCCAAAAATTCAATATCGAGATATCACTGAAAATACACATTCTGAAATCCTCTAACTAAAAGAAAAGCATTTTTAGAAAAAAAAAAAAAGAGGCGGGTCTGTGGCCATGAATATGAGTGATAGTGAGAGTGTGAGTGAGAGAAAGAGTAAGAGAGAGAGAGAGAGAGAAAATAGCATAAATTAAAAACGAAAAGCCGGATAAGCACCAAGTATTTAAATTCAACATACTTCAAGGATGTCATACGAAGATTGTCGCCAAAATTACCTCAAAATTACTCTTCACACGGAAAGTTTTCAAGTTTCTCAAAAAAAGCATTAAAATATCATGCTTCACATATTTACATAAGAAATAAAATGTATGATTTGAATGTTCACTATGAAGTCCTTCTTTTGTTTTAATTAGCTATATATTTATTTGGTATATCTATGGACAAAAAAAACTTACTTTTAAAAATGTACTCGATGAAATAAATCACATTGTTTCGTAGCATTAACCGTTTACGAAATATTTCTGTTTTCCAGTATTTCGAGCTGCACACTTTTGAAATGTTATGCCCGTTGTTTCATTTCAAATGCATTTATACAAAGCGCATTTAAAGTACGTCCAGCATGTATGAAGCATGCTTTTTTTAAACGTTTGACTATAGTACTAGCGTTCTGCAAGTTTCTATATAGCTGCAATAAAGTGTATCAATGTCATTTCAGAAAATATTTGTCATGATTTATAATAAGAAAAACAATTTTGTTAATCTGTAGAATAGATATGAAAGTAAATTAAATCCTTGTGATTATAACACATCATATTTTCTATTCATAGCACTACAGAAAGTGGAAATACATCAAACCTTAAGCTGACGCTTAAGCTTTTGCTTAGTTATCAAAATTAACTACAATTTCTGACCATCTCTGGAACTAAACTTGCATTATGCAACTTTACAGACATTCGCTCTAATATAGAGATACTTCTAATTTTCTTCAATTTCACCTTCTCAACCTTTCATTCAGCGTTGAAGTACTGATGCATTTGATCTAATAACCCACACTGCAGTTTTAGCATAAATGCGTGAAATTCTCTGAATGAATAAATAAAAAGATTAAGTGATACATTCACATGATTTACTCTACCCTCTATCGCTTATTAGGGAGTATACAAACTATTCTCCTAAAGCTTATTTTTCTATCTACCCCATTTTAATCCAAATAAATCATTGCAGAAATAGCTGCATTACACATTTCGTTATAGATACAAGATAGCCAAGTGTTTAAGAACTGGGCGCTATACACTGACCTTAAAATTCCATGCTGTTTCATGCAATCGCGAGAAACAACTGAATGTTGAAAGGGCTTGAAAAGAATGACCAAGTAATAAACAATTCGAATCATTAATAACGGATATCTCATAAATGGTTTATACATCAAACGTTATTTGGAATAAATTGTATGTTTTAAAGAGATCTACATTTTTTGTGTAGTACGCTTTCGTATATCGTTTAAGTTTACCAGTTGCACATGATTAAACAAAATTCCTTCCGAATGAAGAGGATTCATAGACTATTCCCAGAAAATTGAAAATATGTATTTTATTTGGCATGTAAATATCTATAATATATGATGTTTTAATAAAAATCGTTAGATATTTTTAGAAAATAAAACATTTCGAAAAAATTTTAATGTAAAGGGTAGTTGAGAGGGGGGTAATTTTCTCGAAAATCTTCATGTTATACCTTTGAAAGATATGAGCTTAAATGCCAAGTTTGGTATTTATCCAACTTTTCGTTTTTGAGTTATGCTATCTCACAGACACAGACACACACACACGGATCTTTTTTAAGATTTTTTTTGTATTCAGGGAGCTCAAAACATAAATTTCCGGTGAAATATTGACATCGAATTTTTGGGTGGAATACAATACTTCCTGTACTTACTTACGTAGTAGAGAAAGTAAAAAGGTATTTTTAGGAAATGTCCCTATGTCTAGGTCTCTGAATAACTCAAAACGAAAAACCGCCCGTTAACCAACCAATCAAATTCTTCTGCTATAAACCTATCATCTCCGTTCGTCTATATTTCCATCTTTATCCATTTGCACTTCGTGAAATTATCCGGAATCTACCCCTACCCGTTCACTATTGCTTTCAGTGTATTGTTAGCAAGCAGTTACTTTTTGTACAATGTTCCTAAAATTTTATTTTCCCCTTCCTGATCATTTAGAGCACTATTATTCCTTCAACTTCACTTTTTTAAAACAGATTCATTGCATTCCACATGTTCCATTCTTTTACAAATCCACGTTTCAAATACTTCAAGTTCCATAAACTTGTTCAAGTTTCCGCACTATACAATACCGCAGTCCACACAAAAGATTTCACTTACCTCTTCCTTATTTAACAGCGAAAGGTTCTCTTGGGCTACAGGCCTCTTTAGAGGACACTGTCCCCTTAGAGGGCATCATCTGCACAGAATGGGACAGACAGCAAGTAAACCCTGAGTGTAGACTGTTTCAACAGGCAATTGAGACGGCTGCTCATTTATTGTGCTAGTGCCCAGCATTTGCTCCGAAAGAGCCCCCAGTTTTAGGAGTCAATTTGCAAAATTGGAGGAGCTTTCCACCAGCATGCTCCAGAGCCTGCTCAGTTCATTATGAACCTCATACTTCTGGATCGTTGAAAGACTGGGGATGTCCATAGATCTGCAAAGGTTACAGCGCAGGGCAGTGTTGACCTTCCCCCTAGCATACTAAACTAATCTACTCTGCCTCTTCATTGGTTCTTTCTTCGAGCATCAATGGAGATATGTCTTTATTCTCCCCCTTCCTTTGTCCTTGAAATTCTCTGTGCGATGTTTTGACAACACTCATGTAACTGCTTATGGTACATATCAAAAATTTAAATTGTCCACTTGCTGCACTACCTCATCTCGTATTCGCAATTCTGTAGTTTTGCTTTTTTTCAGTAACCATAGCTCTTGCCTTTTTTTCATTTATCCTCATTCGTTACTTTTCCCCTTAGCGAGCTCTTTTAATATTTTCCTATTCTGCCAATAGCCTTATATCTCCTCTTCTTCCCTTGTTCTGGAAACAGTTCTTCGGGTAGGTGGTGACCAGAGTGGATGATAAGGAACATCCCTCCTCTAATTTATCTTCTCCCACTCTGAATCTGATCGGTTGTTTGTATGTAAGTTACCTAGAAAGCTTCTATCTTTGCAATCCACACCGATTTTCTTCAGAAACTTTCTTCTAATTTACAGTCTTTCCTTGATCCACAAATAACATTTACACTTCTTAATCTTTCTCAATATAACGTTTTCAAAGACTATTTATAGTAATATAATTAAACATCTAATTCCCTTACCTTTCCTGAAGCTGAATTGTTCATTTTCAAATTCGCCTTCCATCTTTCGATTCAATATTCTTAGTGGAATATTTGTCGAATAAGATATCTGGCTATTCCTCAAATTATTGCTTTTTTTTACTTTTTTGCCATTGAACGGGTAAGGTCTTCCTTAAATCTTCATGTAATTCTCAATTCTTGTAAATATCATTACATAAACAGAGAATTTTCCTCATTTTCAACCGATATCATCAACCCAACTTGTTTTCCTGTCCATTTTTACTTTCTTATTGGTTACCTATGGCAAGTAGAGGAAGTATTGCATTCCACTCAAAATTTCTATACCTATATTTCACCGGGAATACAAGTTTTGAGACCTCCTGAACACAAAAAAGAACATTTTTATTAAAAAGTTCTTGTGTGTGTCTGTGTGCATGCTGTGAACAGCTTAACTCAAAAACGAAAAGCTGGTTAAATACCAAACTTGGATTTAAGTTCAGTAACTTCCAATGATACGACGTAATGATTTAAAAGAAAATCCACACCCAAACTATTCCTTACAAGGCACATCATTCGAAATTTTCGAATTTCTCAAAAATGGCTCTAAGATTTTGATTAAAGTACCATATATCAAAGATATTCATATGACAAAATGTATATCTTGAATTTTCTGGGAATAATCTGTGAAGACCTCTTCATTGGGATGAAACTTTGCATAATCTTGTATAACTTGTAAACGATTAAAAAGTGTTACAAAAATGTAGGTCTTTAAAACACACAATTTATTTCAAATAACTTTTATGTAGCATCAGCGATCTCCGAGATATCCGTTATTAATGGTTCCAATTGTTCAGTGCTTAGCCATTCTTTTAAAGTCCTGCCGATTTTCGTTTTTTCTCTCAATATCATGGAAAGAGTATGCAATTTTAAGCCCATAGTATAGCGCCCAGTTCTAAAACATTTGACTATCATTGTATTCTTTGTATCCATAACAAAATGTGTAATGCAGCTATTTCCGGAAATGTTTATCTCAATTAAAATGAAGTAGATAGGAAATAAACTTTGTAAGAATAATTTATATACCCACTAATAAGCGACAGGGGGTAGCAAAAGTCATGTGAATACAACACATCGGGTTTGTTTAAGCTTTGCTTCTTATTTCATAATGGGGGGTCATATTTTGTCCTCTGATACAACCTAAGTTCTGGGCAATTTCCTACTTCATAATATTAACTTCGGATGTTACCCTTCTATATAATTCTTTCACCTCTTCAGTATTCCCTGTTTGTTCAGCATTTGATTGTGGTCCTCCATTAGCCACATTGATTTCCAGTTTTTATTTCTGAAATCCTAACCTACATTAAATTATATCTTCTCTCTCTCTCTCTCCCTCTCTCTCTCTCTCTCTCTCTCTCTCTAGAGACATTATATGATTTATTCATTTTTTCACCTTGTCGACGTCTCTTCTTAGTTTATTGTTCGTTTCTCCTGTAGATTCCTCTGCTCTCTTTTTGAGTAGTTTTCACTTTAATTGTCAAACATTTATTCAATGACCTAATATTTCTTTAATTTTACTTTTTTTCTAAAATATCGTTCCTTCTGTAACTTTACGACTCATTCCAATTTACATTAATATCTCCTCCTTTACTGGAGGTTTTGTTACAACTTTTAGTTTTTACTCTTTTTCTTTAGTTCTCCATTTCAGATTTATTATTTACCTTCCTTAAACTCAGCTTCTTCAGGTAAATACCTAATTTTCCAATCATTAAGACATGTTATTTAAATCAGACATATTTTGCATATAAACTGTGCAGATTTTCATCCGCAACTAGTGCTTAATTTGGGGGAGATGAAATCCTATTATTTTTATTATCTCAAAATGTATCTAACATTTCGAGCGTTTTCCACTGTATCCTTAAAAGTATCCGATTTAAGTACAAAATTTGGTAATTGCCTGCCTATTACTTTCTCCACCATCCACTAGAAATATGTAGAGGAAACACTGTATTGCATCCAAAAATTTGAAATGGATATCACACTTTTTGAAGTACAATTTACCCAAAAGAAAAATATTTTAAAAACATAGCTCAAAAATGAAAAGCGTATAAGTTCCCAATTTTATACTCGACTCAGATACTGCTTAAGCACGACAGGAGAATATTTTCAAAGATGTTCCATGTTCAAACTAGTCTTTAAATGGAACAAATATTTTCTTCATCGTGTCAAACATGACTAATAATTTTCATTAAAACATAATAGATTTCAAATATGCGAGTGATAATTTAAACGTATACATTGAATTTTCTACTGTGAAGTGCTCTTCATCCTGACTGAATTTTGGACAATTTTATATAATAGGGAAACCACAGAAAATCGCCAAATACACACCGTAAGAAAAATGTAGAGTTCATTAAAATACACAATTTGTGTCAAATGTTTTTGTAGCTTTAGCCACTTTCGAAATATTCCAGTTAGAATATCCTCTCTCTCAATTGCAATAGCTTGTTACAACGAATGAACATTTAAATGCTGTTTCCATATGGAACTAGTACCTCTTGCTTATTCTAAAGTCACTCCTAAGCAAAAATACATAAAGTGAATAACATAACGGGACAGAAGCAACATTTTTATATGCATTCCATAATATCTAACGAATATGTGTGAATTTATCATTGGTAGACAAAATAGTGTGAATGTATATGCCAAAAATAAATCTAGTAATTTTTGTTAAAATATCACATACTCCGGATATTTATGTGACAAACTATATGCATATATTGAATGTTTTGTGAATAGCCTGTGAAGTCCTGTTTATATCGATTGAATTGTACATTAATTTGTATAACTACGAATTCATAATGTAGAGGCAAAATGTAGGGTTCATTAAAATACACAGTATGTGTGAGGTTTTTTTTCGTAACATTAGCCGCATTCGAAATATTCCATTCTACAAGTTTACACTTTATTAAGTGCCACATCTGATGGTCGTACTTGAAAGTTTGCTATTCATCTTTTTCTTTAAAAGAACTTTTACTGTGACTGTTTCACTCTTACTAAGTCATATTATCTTTCAGTACAGAACGATATGTTTCAACCAAGCATAGCTGCTTATCCTCACAATTTTATCACCTCCCAGTACTCGTTTCTGTGTTTGCAATTAGCTACTATAAAACACGCTCTGCAATCGTCGTTTGTTTCCCACATAGATAGCTGAACATGGTGTTTAATATTTTAGTAATACCATTAATATGTTATTGCATTTATTTATTCTAATCTCTGTATACTTTATTTTAACAATAAAATATTCAAATCTCACGCGGGTTTTGATTTTCTCTAGACAATGAGATTATCGAGGACAATACCTTTTGATATGTTTCCACGCTTACGCTATAGGTTGAAATTATGCCTTAACAGAAACATGTGAACGTATTGGATAGAAATAGTTATTTAGTAACTGTATAGGAATATGAGTTTTTTCAGGACGTATAAGGCTGAGGCCGGAATATCAAAACGAGCCCTGAAAAAAAACACTTTCCTGCAGTTATGTACAATATTTTGTTTCATTATATCGAAATACTTTATATGTTGGTTAAATATTGAATTGAAAATTACTTTACAAATGAACTTAGTCGTATGTTTCATATGCTCATTGCAGTGCCAATATATGCTGGTGGTGGAGAACGAAAAAGTTAAATTTGACTACTGGTTTGAAGATGAAAAACATGAAATTATAGATATGAAACAAATTCACTTTCTAAATGAGTATTATAATACATAACGAATACGTATACATTTGTAATGGGTATAGAAAATGGATTGGATTTTCATATTATTCTAATCACAAACAGGTAGACAAACACACTCACGAGCGTAACTCTTATTGAATATTTGGTGCAATATTTCCCCTACTCGAGCGTTTTGGAAAGTAATACACCGTCATCTAAATAGCGAATAGAATGGCTATAAAATGTTTTTAATAATATCATTTTATTCAGGAAGTCTCCATAATAGATAAGCTACTACCCTGGTAAGTTAACGTAAGTAAACAAAGAAGGGAAGAGGCTGCATTTCGAGGCACCCCGTAGCACAGTATGCATTGTCTAGCAACCGAAAAGTGACATGAACGCAAAGGAAAGGTTATCTTACTAGCACGGAAAGGAGGAAAGAGAGAGAAGGAGAAGAAGAGAATGAATATTTCTGAGGAAGAGAATAAAGTGGAGAATGAGAAGGCAGCTCCGTATTGACGGCTATTAAAATGAGAGGGGAAAAAGCATCCGTTGAAGAAATGGATCCAATGAAAATGTTCGTGTTCGGTTTTTTTCGAGATATAAATACTAGGATGTACAGCAGCCCATCCCTCACTTGTTCTACACCTTCAAGAAAGTGCTGTTAACCAGTTGTTAGTGACCACATATAGGACAATCTCATCTCAGCGGATTCCCATACAATACGGTACGAAAAGTTTTTATACACACATAGTACACTCTTTTCAATGTTAAAATTTGAATTACAATATGCATGCATTATAATAAAACAGTTAATTATTTGAAGATTGCATGAATTTAAAATGCTATGATACTTATAAGGAGATACACAAACTTCAATTAAAATGCTTTCTTTTAAATGTGTATTTAGTAAGAGAAATGCAGGATTAAATACGCAAAAATTGTGATCCAATATGACTTTGTGAATCTAGCTAGCTTTTTTGTTATTATTTTCAAAATTAAGCGTACTGAATTGCATAAAATGTTTCATATTTGAAATACGTAAATATATCTATACGAAACTATGGTTTTATAAAAATAAATTTTAAATTGTTTACTTGCCAATATTTACTACCTCATTTTTTATGTTACCTGCCTAGTATACCAATCTAAAAAGATAATTAGTTACTTTTAATCCTTCTATTTTCAAGAAACCAGCACTCCTAAAGCAAATGAAAATGAGATTTTAAGATAAAATAAAATTTAAATTTACAGCTTTAAGCCTCGCCTATGGGTACTCAGAACTGAAATAACTAATTTCTACAAATTTCAACCCATTTGGTCAAAATTTTATGGCATATATTTTCATTATAATTAATATAATAGTAATAAAAATAATAATAATAATAATAATATAAAGGTAATTTTCGAGTTCCCATGTATCTACACATCTTTTCAGGAAATTAATTTTACAAACATTAAAATCAAACGATGTGTAAATTGTCCAACATTATAATGTTCGAAAGTTTTAAACATTTATATTCTGTATATGATTTCTAAAATACAGTTCATTACAATAATATATTGAATTTTGTGTATTTAACAATTTTACTTTTCTAAAAATCAATCAAATATTAAATTAACAAAATATTAAATCCAGAACTATCATTGACATAAACAAAATCTCTTTAGATGTCTGTATCCAATTTTACTGATATTTTAAAATAAATTAAACAAAAATATCATAATCCATAACATTTTAACTGCCAAAAATGTAAGAAAACAAGATTATTAGAAATTCCATGTGCTTTTTGCACATCCGTGTGTCCATTTAAATGCCATACATTACATTTAAATGACCAGAAAGCAAACCCACTATTCCATCCTGATTCTATAACTTTTGAGAATCTTTGCTTTTAAAAATGTATTACAAATATCAGTATCGAATAACTTACTACTAAAATTGTTCCAACATTTTATAAACCTTATTTTACCACTTTGAAATGTATTTTTAAGACATGAAAGCATTTTGGTCTTGCATACAGACCAAAAACGTGTATAAAACTCAAATTATGAACTGCAATGGATTGCAACAGGAGTTGCTTAGCATTCATTACATACAATTTTTTTTCACATTTCAGGAGTACCTCTATACACTAAATATTAACCATCCTCAAGGAAAGGTTTAACACAAATAACTATGAGTCACTTTTGGCTTGCTTGTTTCGGTAACATGGGAAAAACTTGTCACTTATTTTATTATATGAACTATATAGCAAACGTTTCCAAATGTAACTTAATTTATACTTAAAATATAGGAAAATATTTTAACAAACCTGTGCCTAAATTGTTGACCTAGGTTTTTGATTGACAATTAGAAATTACAAGTAAAGTATTTTTTTTAAAGAATAAGAGGTATAAGTCAGATTTATCACTTGAAATTCTATGAACTTATTTCTTTATTGGTGAAAATAGTATCAAAGTTTTATCCAATGCACACAATATAAAAATATGTTTAGTGGAATACAGTCCAAGTATTTTAAGAAAAGAATGAATAGGAAATAACTACAAATCCATATATCACATCACAAAATGAGAAAGCGGTTTTAAAATTTCGACAAAAAAACCATTATACAAAACTTATTTTTACGTTGTCTATTGCTCTACTATGTATGATAAGTAGAGGAAATATCACTTCCACCCAAAAACTTGATAACGAGATACTGAAAATACAGGTTGAGAGATTCCATTTTTAGGAAAAGTCCTTGTATGTTACGTGTGTGTGTGTGTGTGTGTGAGAGAGAGAGAGAGAGAGAGAGAGGTGGGGAGGGAGGGAGAAAACAGGATAACTCAAAAAGGTAAGATCGGAAAAAACGAAACTTGGCATTTAAGTTTAGCATCTTCTAAGAAAGCTATACAAAAGATCTTCAAGAAAATCCTTCAACCCATATTGATGCGAATAAAATATACATCTTGAATATTCCTTGAATAGCCTGTGAAGGCTGTTGGTTTTGACTGAATATTCTCAGCTATAAAACTATGATACACAAAACTTGCTTCAGAAAAAATCTAGAACGTTCTAAAGAATATAAATTCGATTATTTAACCTTCTTTCGGATTTATCCGTTTACGAGATAGCAAAGAGTAAACAAAAAGTATTTAAAATATTCTGTTTATCATACTCGTACATACCGCAAGCTCCATTTTAAACATCTGACTGTTGTAACATACCCTGTATTTTTCTATGTAGTACAACAAAATATGCATTGATTGGAACCATTTTGAAAAAGATTATCATGATTAAAAAGAAGTACAAAAACAACATTTTTGTAAATAATTTGCAAAATCAATTAAAGTAGACGGAGAAGGTCATATGGTTGTAACATATCAGATCTTTTCGTTTTAAAACCACTTTTATGGAGGGATTATCCTTCAATTGCTTGTTCAATTTTCTTTTTACATCTCTTGTGCATGAATTCTTATATTTTTGTGCATTTTTATGAATTTCTGTATGTAAGGTTGGCAGCTGTTACGTAATTGCATTAATAGAACTGACTTCTTCCGTAATTTACTATACAAGATTCAAAACTGAAACACATTTTCATCTACATTAACGACTTTATTTATCTCTATTTCAGAATGTATATAGTTTATCGTCATTTAAGGCTAATCTCAATATCTTTCCTCAATGGTTGTTCTGTATTTTTTTTGTCCCTAACTCAAGACGAGACTCGAACCCTAGACTGCCGAACCACAGAGCACAAAGACTAAGCGTCTTTGCGAGCGCGGCCACTGGGACCGGCGTACTTGAAAGAAATGGCTATATTACAAACAACCAGATCGTTTCTATTTATGCAACCAAAGTGACACTGCTGTTTTGTGTGCAGTATGTACCCACACTGCAGGCGGCAAATCAAATATTTAGGCTTCCGTACTGTTATATAGCATGGCTCTAGGACGTCCTTATAGATGCATACGTTTTTACTAATGTCATCAGTACCCTAAAAATGGAAGTAATGTTAGTCTACAAAAACACTGTTGTTGTTTTTAACTCTTTGACCTGGCTGGTACCTGAGAAGTTATTATTCAATTCCACATTACTGCTCTATGCAACTAGTCGCCCTCCGTGATCTAGGGGTACCATGCCAGCCTCTAGTTTCAGAGATCGCGGGTTCAAACCCGGCGAAGGGCGTAAAAATCCTTAGCATGGCTTCCATTGGAAGGGAAGTAAAGCGTGGTCCCGTGCCGTGGATTTACGACACGTAAAAGAACCTCAAGCCTGATAAAGAGGCCTCTGAGCAAACGTTCCGCTCTTTTACGCTCTATATAGAATGAGACACAAAGAACCACAGTAGTTAAAGAGCGTCCACAAATAAAAATAAATCAATTTTAACTATATGCACCTAATACATTAATTATTACAAAGATAACGGTATGCCAGTTAACCAAAATCGCATGACTTAGTGTAGCAGGTATGGAGAAAAAATGGTCTGCACTAATTGTCCAAGCACAGATTTATACACCGTGTTGAAAAAGTAAACAAAATAAATGTTTTCAAATTCTTTTTCACTCAAATCACATTACAGTATAAAAGCAGAGTATAAAATAACGTTGGTTTTTATTTAAATAAGTTTCACTACAATACAACAAAACGATAAATGAAAATTTTCTGGTAATCATCAATTTTGATAAATTATGCTAACATGTATAACGCACTACCATGAAGGCAAAATATAAGAGAGTATGTATGTATGTATGTATGTATGTATGTATGTATATATGTGTGTGTGTGCGCGCGCGGCCAAACGATTGGTATATAGCATCTTAAGTCCCATTTGGAAAATGGTTAGATGGACCCTTAATTACTTTCTTCAAGAATACGAAGTTTGGTAAATACCCAAACACTCGTTTATGATTTATGCTGTTCGTACACACGCAGACCCACATACGTAAATAGGCACATATGCGCTCAAACATTTTTTTAAAAAAAACTTATTTTCTTTTGCATTCGGCGAACTTGAAAAACTGTATATCTGCAGAAAAATCCATAGTGAATTTTTTTATGGAATGCAATACTTCATTTGTCTACTACCTATAGGTCTACCACGCTGAGATCTGATGAGATTTAATGCTCATACGAATATCTTGCGGTGTAGAGAGCCAAAGATCCGTGGTTCGAGTCCTGGCCGTAAATTTGAATTTTTCAAGTCTGTTTCAACCTTCCAATTCAACTATTCAAATAAAATGAAAACATCGGAAGAAACAATTGGACATTGTAATACTCGAGTATATCCGGTGACGGAATTTTGGAATCAAATGCAGCACGTTTTCTATATCAATTAATAGATTTAAAAGAAAAGATAGGATAGGCAGACGGAGGAGCCTATCCTATCCATTGCACCCCAAGTAGGTCACAGTTTTCCCTTCCAACGTGACCCTGGGAGAAAGGGATAATGGGGAGACCTGAAGGACCATCAGATCCAAACGATGATGTGCGCTAGCATAGACGGGGTCCCTAACGATTCCTTACACCAGCTAGCTCTGCCTAAACCCTGTACCACCCGAGGGTCCCTTGGGAATCGAGATAACGCTCAGGACGAGGACCACAGCAGTCCCTACAGAAATCTTTGCAGAGCGCAAATTCCATCGTCCTGCCGCAACATACAGACCGCCGTTCCCTGGTCATACAACCCTGAAACAGATGAAAGGAAATGGATAGGGGAAATTATTGACAGAAAATTCGTGGTAGAAGGAAAACTACCCCAGTATCGCCTCCGACTCGGACCTGGACTCCCGAATGTGAACCTTAGACGCTACCGCTGAGCCATCTCGCTCGGTTTGGAAGGAAGAAATTTATAAGTACTGTTACATTCATGTTTTTATATTCGGCTTAAAATAAAGCATCAGAATAACGATTTCGTATGGAATACAAGTGAAAGTCCAGGGAAACAACAGTTACACCAAGACAGCTAATGGCTGTGGTATGTTATTATTGGTCAACACGTAATAATATGGCTTTACCTTGGAATTGTGCTGAGAGCAGAGGACCGGTACGAGCCAACAGGAAGTAATATCTTCCACTTAAGACCCAGACCTCACAAACTACGATTACAGTTAAGGTATCTCTTGACCTTGGCTGTTTTCTTGCACAACAGGAAACTTTCTAGGATCGGAGGACTTGGATCAGTCATAATCTCTCAGTGAGGAGTATGGGCTGTCAGTGATTTAAGGGAAGGAATCCTTAACGTGGCTAAAATGTTTTAAAATATCAATTAACATCTTACTTTCTCTATCTCACCAAAAGATCAATATGGAGACGTCACAGTAAATACACGTTTTAAGGTCCCTAAATACAAAAACAATGTATTTGTAGAACATAGTTCGCGTGTGTACAGCATTTCACCCAAAAATTCAATATGGAGTTTTCACGGGAAACACACGTAGCTATTCTTGGGTGTAGGTGTGTGTATAAATATATGTGTGTCTGTGTGTGTGCTGCTCCTATGAAAACGTAACTCAAAAACGAAAATTCAGATAAATACCAAAATTCATACTTTTTCAAACAACGATTATACTATGACTTTAAAGAAACCCTCATCCTAAGCTAATCTTTAGCATATTCTTTTTTTTATTTTTTCAAAAAGGTTAAATTTTTTATAAAAATGTCACGTATTTTACATGTTACATGACAAAACAATTTTGTACCTTGAATTTTCCGAGAATAACTTGCGAAGTTCTCTTTATTCCAATTGAATTGTATATAAAACTGGTGAACTACACAAGAAATAGGCAAAAACTTATTTAAGCGAGTGCGTGAATCTTGTAAAAATATATAATTGTATCCAATAAATATTTTAACCCTTTGAAATATTCGCAATAGAATGTATATTTGAGTTGATGTTAACATTATACCCTTTATTTTTGCTTATTTAATAACATTTAAATTTTCTGGTATCAAAATTTCTCCGTGGTTTCAATTTTCAATGCGAGAAATCAAACCTTTACTACGCTAAATGGAAGGTACTTAATGTGTGTAGGAATTTATGTGCAAAGCAAATGGGTTTCTGAAATATATTATTTTCTCTACTGCTTACTTACAATAGTAGAGGAAGTATTTCATATCAATAATTTACCAGAAATGCACATTTCTAGAGTATTTCCAAAAATACTCAAAAGTATTTTAAAAAATTAGATTTATGAAGGCCCTGTGTTGCGCGCGCCTGCTTCTCTTTGAACAGCATAATTAAAAAAGTTTCGAATAACTACCAAATTTGTTTACCATATTTCAAGATAACACCAAGATTTTTAAGAAATTTTTCCCATCCCAAACTATGCTTTACATGAAAAATTTCTTTGGAATATCATGTGAAGAGCTATTCATTCTAAATTAATTTTGCATCTTTTTTATTTTCTCTACCACGTACCTAGTAAGTAGAAAACGTATTGCATTTCAGCCAAAAGCTCGATACAGAGATCTCACCTGAAATACAGTTTTGAGGCCCCTGAATACCAAAAAGGGATTTTTAGAAAATGCTTTTAGTGTGTGTGAGTGAGAGAGAGATAGAGAGAGAGAGAGGGAACAGCATAACTCAAAAACAAAATGTCGGATCGACACCATCATTTTCAATAAAGTCCCCATATCCCAAACTAATGAAACATTTTTCGAAAATTTTTATTTTCTAAAAGATGGCTAACGATTTTGACTAAAATACCATATATTAAAGAAATTTACATGACAAAAAAATAATTTCTTGAATTTTCTGGGAATAGCCTAGAAACTCCTCTTCATTCGGAACGAATTTTGTATAACCTTGTATAACTGGTAAACGTTAAGTGATAGACGAAAACGGATATCTCAGAAATGGCTTACACTATAAAAAACCTTATTTGAAATAAATTGTTTGTTTTAAAGAGATCTATATTTTCAGTGGTATGTTTTCGTCTATCGTTTAACGCTTATCAGTCATAGATTATAAAAATTAGCTTCCGAATGAAGAGGTCTTCACAGGCTACTCACAGAAAATTCAAGATATACGTTTGCATTTGTCATGAAAAAAATCTTCAATATATAGCAGTTTAATCAAAATCATTGGAGTCATTTTTTAAAAAATGAAAATTTTGAAAAAATGTTCTATGCAGAAGGTAGTATGGAGTTGATTTTATTGTCGCATCTTTGGAATACACTGAAGTTAAATGCCAAGTTTGGTAGATATTTATTGAAATCTCCATTTTCTAAAATTGCTCTTCTTTCTATTCAGGGGACTCAAAACATTTATTTCCGTTGAAATCTCGATATAGAATTTTTGGGTGGAATGCAATGTCTTCTCTGCCTACTATGTGAGAGAAAATAATCAGTTCTGTCTGAATAGTGAAAGAATGGGTAGAGAACGTTAAGTGAATGTAATGCATCAGATTAATGATCTCTTTTATCATAACCTGGATCCAGCACAGCTTGTGAAGGGAAACAAACTCATTCTCACAAACCTACAGTGCTACAGGAAAAATGCTACATCAGTTTTTACAAGAAGATATTCTGACTGCTAAATTAAAGCATCAGAAAACTTTATTAATTCGTAAAAGCATTTCCAAAAGATGATTTTCTACAAAGAGGTTGTACTTCAAGTTTTCCTTGTCCGTTCAGTTACATTCATATTTTATAGATTTTCATGTAACTCTCCAACGGTAGGTTTACCAAAGTGGAGATTTTGTTAAGGTATGACCAGGTCTTAAAAATCTGGTGTGATATTCTCACATGACTTTCTCTACTCTTGTACAAAGTATTTTTACAAACGCTTATTCTCCATATGCTTCATGTTAATCGAGATGTTAATCTTATTGCTAATTTTCTTGTAGATGCAAGGGGACTAGGCTTTAAGCGATAGTCAAATATTTTAAGAGCTGGTTGCTATGTGGAGTATTCCATTCTCTTTGCGTTACCAGGACAAAAAATGAATAACGAATTTGAGAAAAGTATAAGTATTGGAACATTTAAGGGAATAACAGGTAATATCTCGAAAATGGTTCACTCAACAAAAAAATGTATATGACAAATTGTGTATTTTAACGCGATCTACATTTTTTTGTGTAGTAAAATTTTGTCTATCTCTTATGGTTTAACAGTTATGCAAAAGTCGTTCACAATGAAGAATACTTTTGGAGACATTCCCAGAAAATTCAAGATATACACTTCATTTGTCATGAAAATATCTTAAACATATATTTTAATCAAAATCGTTAGAACCATTTTTGAGAAAATTAAAATTTTCGAAAAATGTTCCATGTAAAGGGTAATCTGGGGTGGGGGGATTTACTTGAAAACCTTCGTGTCGCATCTTTGGAAGATACTAAACCTAAATACCAAGTTTGGTGTTTATCCGACTGTTCGTTTCTGAGTAATGCTGTTCACAGACACACACGGACATGTTTCCAAAAATGATTTTTTTGGATTCAGGGGGGTCTCGAAACATATATTTCCGGTGAAATCTCGGTATCCAATTTTTGGGTGGAATACAATACTTCCCCTACTTACTATACGTAGTAGAGAAAGTAAATAATTGACCAACGAATTTGAGAAAAAAGTATTAAGTATTGGAAAATTTAAGGGAATAACAAGTAATATCTCGAAAATGGTTCACTCAACAAAAAATGTATATGACATAAATTGTGTATTTTAACGCGATCTACACTTTTGTGTAGTAAAATTTTGTCTATCTCTTATGGTTTACCAGTTATGCAAAAGTCGTTCACAATGAAGAATACTTTTGGAGACATTTCCAGAAAATTCAAGATATACATTTCATTTGTCATGAAAATATCTTAAACATATGATATTTTAATCAAAATCGTTAGAGCCATTTTTGATAAAATTAAAATTTTCGAAAAATGCTCCATGTAAAGGGTAATCTGGGGTGGGGAGATTTTCTTGAAAACCTTCGTGTCGCATCTCTGGAAGATACTGAACCTAAATACCAAGTTTGGTGTTTATCCGACTGTTCGTTTCTGAGTTATGTTGTTCACAGACACACAGACAGAGACACACACGGACACACACACGGACATGTTTCCAAAAATGCTTCTTTTTTTGGATTCAGGGGCCTCAAAACATATATTCTCGGTGAAATCTTGGTATCGCATTTTTGGGCGGAATACAATACTTCTATTTACTATACGTAGTAGAGAAAGTAAAAAGTGCATGTGAGCTCGAAATGTTAAAATGGTTGCAGATGTTGAAGGCGGAGTTGTATAAATCCTCTCATGAGCTACAACGGAAGGATGCTGCTCGAATCCTGGACCGCTACTTAGGACAGATGCAGTGGACACCGGGTGCTCGAGTATTGGACATTGGCTGTGGACCTGGCGATGTCACAGCTCTTGAATTACTGCCGCGCCTTCCCGCGCAAATCGACCAGGTTGTTGGTTCAGACGTTTCGACCGTCATGCTGCAACATGCTGCTGGTATCCATAAGAATTCAAAACTAGACTTCCGTCAACTCGACATCGCTACAGCAGCACTGCCGACTAACTGGATCCAAAGTTTTGACAAAGTGTTCACCTTCTACACACTTCACTGGGTACCAGAACAGAGGTAAGCTCTACAGATATTTCTTTTCCTAATTCAGGTAAAATTTTCATACCATAAAATATTCTCCGACTCCTTGTATTCTATAGTAAGTGATTCCCTAAAATTTAACTATATTGCAACAATAAATTGACCGTCAGAATTCAGCTGTTTACCCTAAGCTTTAGAGATATAAGAAACAGGATAGTTTTCTGCCCGAGGGCAGATCCTTCACTATATTTCCAGGCTCATCCATTCCAACTTCCTTAGATTTCCTCTTAATCTACACAAATGAACCATTTTTACTTTCTCTAAAACTTACATATTGGTAGAGGAAGCATTGCATTCTACTGAAAAAGTTCATAACGAGATTTCACCGAATTACATTTTGAGGTCATCTCAAATTTATTTAAAGTATTTTTGGAAAAGATTTATGAATGTGGAGAGGGGGTAAAAGCGCAATATGGGGTATCATTTTCACACTTGTTTCACCCCTAAACTCTCCCACACCGTAAACAATTCTGGCACAGAAAAGAGATTAGAACAATATATCCAACTCATTCCTTGTTTAAACTCAACCTGCAATAAATTAACAATCCTGCAAAATATTACACATTCCATCTAAAAGTGCCACAAAAACACGTACAGAGGAAGAACTTCTACCTAACAAGGCAATGAAGATTACACAATCAAAAAATTTGATTTGTTAGATTCACGTGACATAAAAAGTATATAAACACTTATAAACTCTTTATATTTATTTGTAGGTATACAAATTATTCTTGCGAAAGTTTATTTTCCCATCTTCTTTATTTTAATTCAGATAAACCTTTCTGGAAATGGCTGCAATACACATTTCGTTATAGATGCAAAGGGAATAGCGATAGTCAAATGTTTTAAAACTGGCCTAAATTCCATACTCTTTTCATTCAATCGTGAGAAACAACTGAAAATGGACAGGACTTAAAAGAATTGAAAGTATTGAATAATTGGAACCAGTAATAACGGATATATCCGAAATAATTGACGTCGCAAAAAGTTACTGGAAATAAATTGTGCGTTTTAAATAAATCTATTTTTTTGTATAGTAGTTTTCGCCTATTGGTTAATGTTTACCATTTATACAAGATTACACAAAATTCCTTCCGAAGAAAGAGGACTTCACAGGCTATTCCCAGAAAATTCAAGATTTATATTTTATATGTCATATTAATATGACAAGTTTGGTATTTAACCACTTTTCGTTTTTAGTTATGCTGCTCACAGGCACACACACGCACGCGCGCGCGCGTGCGCGCGGGCGAGCGAACCTTTTCTAAAAATGATTTATTTGGATTCAGGGGGCCTCAAAATATGTATTTGCGGTGAAATCTCGGTATCGAATTTTTGGGTGGAATGTAATACCTTCTCTTCCTACTATGTACGTGGTAGAGAATGTTAAAATCGTTTTTAATCCCCTTTCAAGATCCTTATACTGTGCTGCTTTTCTGGGCTATTATTTATAGCAGCAATTCTTTTATTATTAATACCTTCGTAATTTACTCATGGAGGATTACTGTTAATTAAGGGAATCGTTGTATTAAGAATATTAGCAGGAAAGCAATATTATTGCATAAATACAGCGTTAAAGTGATTAGATCACCCGGAGAAGTAACATCCTAGCTTATAGCAACAAAGCACAATATTTGTTTACAAATTCCTAGTCATTATGTTACCTTGTTTTACACCATGAGAGGCTTACTTTTGTTAATGCGTTTAAGCCTGACATACATAAATCACTGTAGGCGATCTGACGTTCGCTTTAATTAATTATAATAAAATTGCAAAATACTTGAATTACATATTGCAAGCTGCTTAATTTGCAACGGATAAAACTTCTGACGTAGTTCGGTAAACGGCTTTCATCAACTAATGTTTGAAGAAGTTTTAAGCCTATATGGATGTTCTATTATATACCCTCATATAAATTCATTTCGTTGAATACAATCTTAACAAATCTGATATGTATGCAAGGCATGAGATTAACTGTAGCATTACTAATAAGACAAACACATCTCCTAACGTGCCGAAATCTTATCTGAAATTTCATTTTACATATGCTTAAGTACTCGTACTTAACCGTTTCTGACCTGAATTTTATGTGAGGTATAAAAACTGTGATGCTTTAGGTTTGTACTTAGGAAGACTGTCTGAAACAATGTATACGAACCATATTTTTTATAAATGTAATGTTTACGTCTAATTTTAAGTATGTACACTGACCATAATGAAAATTATGAATCCTGCTATAAAAATACCATGTGCTATATTCATGTGATATTTCCATTCATTATCATTTATTGTTATATCTCTTCTACAAACTAACTTACAAATGCTCATTTTCCTATTTAATTTATGTTCATAGAGAAATGTGGCAGATATGGTTTCATTACACTTTTCGTTGCAGATACAAGGGTAATAGATACGATTGATTTAGCCTTCTCTAGAGTAATTCATATCTGCCGAGATGTAAATTATGGATGATTTTTACGAACTCTTCATGCTAATGGTGCTTCAATATTTTTATTTGCATCTACTTCCGGGTTTGGTAATTGATTAATTCCTTTAATACTTGGGGCTCCAGATATAGCTTTTCCCCGAATAAATAACATAAGATTTTGGGCCAAATCTTTAAAAAAAAAGTTGATATATACTGGCTTTGAATTCCATCCTCTTTGCATGACCACGACAGCAAAAGACTGCACTTCAAAAAGCTCAAAGTATTGGAACAAATTTTAAAGCAACAAATATCTCGGAAATAGTTAATGCGACAACGAATTTCACATAATCGTGTATTTTAGTGAGAGATAATTTTTAACTCAGTCGGTAGAATTCCTGCCTGCTGAGCGAGGGGTTCCAGGTTCGATTCCCGGCTGGGTGGGAATTTTTCTCTAGCCAAGATTATTCCCTATCCTCATCAGAGTCTGAAAATATGAATGAGAGCGTGAATGCACGTGATCTAATGTATAAAACCGAAATCCAATAACAACTGTATACGAGTTAAGATCATTGTCGATAGGCAGTATGTTCCAAAGGCAAAAAGCCGCCTATATGATCATTGCAGTTAAAGCGGGATACAAATGGAACAATAAAAAAGGGGGGCTTCACAAGCCACAAAACTTCCTCTACCTTCTATACCGAAGTGCTAGAGGAAGTAAAAACGAAATTTCTACATTTGTTTATTTCCAGTCCTTCATCAAAACTGTTAAAAGTCATTGTCCTTAAGGCTGTGTATAGAATAGCAAACAACAATTTCTGCCCATTTGAAGACAACTGCCTTACCAGAGCATATCAAGCAATGAAGTTCGTAAACCAATCGCTAGATTATATCACCTACATGGATAAAATTGTAACTACATATTGTCATCGTCATCTATGGTGGCTTGACGTAAACAAAACAAAAAGTAAGCTTATCCTTCTCAATGCCTGAATTCGAAGGATGAACGGCGGGTTGCTGAGTGGCTTCTTCAGGCGCAGTGGTAGACATGTAATTTAGAAATGTAGGTTTCATAGACGACTTTATTATTTAATGTACGAGAATGTATTATTAAATGTATTAAAACAATGCAGAATAAATTACAAAGCTAAATCCTTTAAGTTATGTAGGATCAGCTAACTTCTTCAGTATTTATGTTGCAAAAAAGCATAACTTTTTGAAACCTCTATTGTTCAAACTAAAACACTCTAACTACTTAACACTGTGAGCGCCGGAGTAGCGCAGTGGTTTCGTTTGCGGCTGTCGTATTGAAGGTGCAAGGGTTCGATTTCCTGCTCTATGGTGTCGATTTTAACTCCACCCTATCCACGCCTGCACCTCTGACTTGCTCATGTGAAATATCCACAAGACTCAATGTGGTTCGGAGTCCACGGTAAAAGCTGTAGCTCCTCTCATTCCACCGCCAACCTCATCATCCTACCATCGGAGGAATGGGATTCTGCCTCCACCTCAGATTTGGGTTCAGTCATCGCTTGGTCGAATGAGGTATCTCGAAAGCTATAGGGAGAGCATTAGAAACCACAACAACTTAACACTGTAATAAAGCATTACGAGTCTATCTTTTTGACATCCACAAAATCCGCTTATAGAAATAAATTTACAATAAACATATATGTTACTGTTACTTAAGACATTTCACAGGCTATATAGTCGATAAAGCACTGTTAAATGCTTTATTGTGAAAATTCGTTCAAAGTATTACCAAATGGCAAGAAATGTAATTTAAACCACCATAGAGGAAACTAAAACATTACACAAAAACTTACATTTTAAGAGTAATTGTGGGACATACATTTCAAATTCAAATGGTTCAGTAGCCCATTCAGGTTCCATTCCTGCCCATTCCTTCATTCAGGCATCTAGCAGCTGAATCCAACTTGTCCACGCTGATCGAGGTAGTCAAAATGCTGCTTCTGGTAACCCCGTATATTGCAACAGACCGACTACTTCGTGTTTGTTTACACCGAGCCACAATGAGTGACGATGACTGAATATACATATTCCTAATATTACTCGGAATAATATTAGGTATCGCCAGGACTTAAATAGTTAAATGTCAAAGCTAACTTGTAAATGGTATAAAGCATGGAAAATCTTGCCGGAAATAGTGACCACGAACTTTTAAAAGAGTGGAACCTACCCTTCAGGTAACTTCTCAAATAGATGCAGCAATTAGGTTAAAATGGAGATACTTTAAGTTTATAAAATGGCGAAGAATGTTAATTTGACAGTCCCTTCGATGCTTTATTTTATCTAGACGTGCTGACAAACCACCATTGCTGCTCTCTGGTGAAGCCGAGAATGCAAAATCTTTACCGTTGTTGAAGGTTTATTTAATTGTAAATATTCTATTCTCAGTCCATTGTAACAGAGATTAAATAGCAAATATGAAAATATCCTATTCCGTAGTCATTTTAATCTGACTAACCATTTGTGTGCTGCAGGCAAGCTGTTAAGAACATGAACGACTTGCTGAAACCAGGCGGCGAAGCACTGATTGGTTTTCTGGCAAAGTGTCCCATCTTTCACCTTTACAGCATCCAGTCCAAGAAGCCCGAGTGGAAAGAATATATGAAGGTTGGTTTGATTTAAGGCAATGTATCTATGAACATCCAAAAATTTACCGTTTTATTCTGATTGTTTTGACCTTCTTTTAATGAGCTATGTCAAACCGCTGTTAGGATGTCAATTTTTTGTTTATAATTAATCACTTTTTATATGATAATATAAAATAATCTTTGGAACCAGCACTTTACTGTATCTCTCCCTAATTTTTAATTTGAGCAAACAAAGAAACATTGTTTTGCGGACATTTCTTAGTTTTAATTAGTTTAAGATAAACAAAATTATATATGTAATTGAAGTGTTCAACTTTTTCAATGTGATTATGGAAAATATCAGCTGACCTGTTTAATATTTTTAACTAGTGCACAAAAGTTTTTAAATCTGTAATTCCTGAAACTCTCTTGAAAATGTCAAGCTGATAAGTTATAAATTGTGATCTAAGGAGCATTTAAGTGAAAAAATAAAGAAATGAGAAAATGAAGTTTAAAGGTCAACACGTGCTTTATGTAAATGGTTCAATCATGTTTTACTTTACAATTGTTCAAATTAAAAACCCAATTGTGTATCATGAAATTACAATATCATAAAAATCGAACATTTCCACATTTTTTTGCAAAATTACAGATGTTCTGCCTTAAAGTATGTAAGTTCTAATTATTTTAAGTATGCGTATATTCTAAGATATACTCTATTATTCCAGAATGTACAAAGGTTTATATCACCTTATCAAAATTCATCAGATCCTGCCAAGGAATTTACAGCACTTCTCCAAGAAGTAGGTTTCGAGGTAATCGATTGTGAATGCAAAGAGAGCTCCTATAACTACAGCAGCATACACTGCCTTATGGGTGAGTAATTCAGTTTTACGTGTAAAACAAAAAAAGGTGTTAAGGCAATCCGGTATTGAGTATATTACCAATAGTTATCCCATTAGAAGGTTTAATTTTATGGATATTGACGAGTCTCAAGTAAATGTACCTAGAAATAAAACAAGTGCAATGTATGTATGAGGCGTGATCAGAAACTAAGGTAACAAAGCCTATACTGAAACGTGAACATTTTATTTAAGATAACCAATACAGCCATACATTAGGTTACTTTTCGACACAGTCTCCATATCGATTTAGGCACTTGACGCTTCGTGGGATGAGTTTGAATATTCCCTCCTGGTAAAAATCCTGACCTTAGGCATTCAGCCACGTTGTCGCAAAGTGTTTCACCTCCTCAGTCTGAAACGAATCCCCGGCCTCCTAGGTGCTCCTTCAAATGAGGAAAAAGGTGAATGTCCGAGGTCCGGGCTGTAGGGAAGGTGATCGATGATGTACCAGCGAAACTGCTTCAATAGCGAGGTGGTCTTGTGGGCTGTATGAGGTCGCGGGTTGTTGTGAAGGAAGATGACGCTCTCGGTGAGAAGGCCTGACCGTTTCCTCTTGATTGCTTCGCGCAATCGTGGCGAGGTCTCACAGTATCGGTCAGTGGTCACTGTGTGCCCTCACAAAAATTCCACGAATATGACAGCTGCGCCGTCCTAACACACTGTAGCCATCACCTTCTCGGCAGATGGCGCCACCTAAACGTCTTTGTCTCTGGAGGAGAGGGGAGGGTTGTTTCCACTCCACTGACGACCGCTTACTACTGGGGGTGAGTGGTGGATCCATATTTTTTCACTCTGATAGAACATGTGGTGAACAAAACTGTTCCCTTCCGTGGAAAACCGTTGCAAAAGTTGCACACTTGCCCCCATGCGCTTCTCCTTGTGTTGATTGGACAGATTTCGTGGAATCCATCGGGAACAAAATTTTCGGTACTGCAGAATATCGTGAACAATGTGACGAACTCATCCGAATTACATTCCCAATTCCACCGTCATATGTCGTAATGCGAACCTCCTGTTATACTGAATCAGCTCCTCTAAGCAGGTGTGTTAAAATCTGTTGATGCCGTGCTGGGTCGGCCAATGCGATCCTCATCGGTGACGTTTTCTCTACCGGTCGCAAACTTTTGACACCATTCTGCGACTTTCTGACGAGGCATTGGTGTTTCTCGTAAATCTCTACCAACTGCCGGTGATTTATAGCCGCAGTTGCACATTTCGTCCACAGAAATCTAATAACGGAGCGGATTTCTTCGCGAGACCAGTTTTCAAACGAGTCGCCATTTGTGCTTACCTACAGCTAGGTGGCGAGTGACAAACTCTGCACAGTTGTTAACCGCGTGTATTAGAATTACCACACACTACTAATTTCTCTATAACAGAAGAAACTCCATGAATATCTGCCTTTTAACCTTAGTTTCTTATCACCCGTCGTATTTATATTACTGAATCAAAGGAAGTAAAGATATGAAAGAAATTATTTTAAAATATAACATATTTAAATCTAACCTATCAGCAGCTCTACGACCAATCTCTTGGAGCTCGATCAAATTCGTCGTTTGCTGGAAATTAATGTAAAACAAGGGAAACTTTTGACGAAGGTTGTGATAGCTTATTAATCCAGTTGATTGTAAGAAAAATGTAAATCAAAACTAAACTAAGTGCAGGTTCTATAACTCTTTCGCTGAATACCAATTTTGCACCGAACAAAATCCTATAACTAAAGAATGACAAGCTGATATCCATAGTCAGCTATGATTAGTTGAAATTTCATGTTTTTTTGGGGGGGGAGCTTTACTGTTCAAAGTAATGTTACAAGTGTAAGACATTGTTTAATAATTTAAGTGAAAGTAAATATTACAAAAGCGTACGAGCCTCTATATATGCAAACATTTTGTGCCTGTCAGCGTACATTTCTTTTTAACAGCATACACGAAACGAGGGGAAAAGGTCTGATGTGTTACTCTCACATGAATTTCTCTACACATTAAAACTTCACGTAATTTCTTATATACTACAGTAGTCATATAAAAAGTTATGCTTCTAATTCGCATTACGTTATTCACGATAAAATAATGACTAAAATAATTCCAAATTAAGTAACTTGGACATAGCGTGCACAATATAGAAAACAAAACACAGCTGTTTGCATATAGTTAAGCAGTTTTCATTACTAACAAATCTATGCGGGGGGAAAGGATAATCGTGTATTTTCAAAATGCTTTATACAGGGTGAATCAAAAATTGCTTTTAAAAACTTTGGGAGTGGTTACTTACACCAGAACAAAAAACAATTTTCAATTAGCTCACTGCACAATTAAAACATTGAAGACAGGCGCCATCTGGTTGGTTACAAATTTCAGTTGTTGGATTGTACCTCGAACCGTTGAATGTAAATATTCATTAATTATTCAAAACAAAGGATTTTGGTTCATGCAGCAGACATTCCTAATGCAGAAACATTTCATCAGTGTGTCATTGAAACGTATGAAGCTATTCGACACTCCGCAATGTTTTAAGGGATGCGACAGTCAATGATCCGACAAATGCATGTGTTGAAGCAAACGGAGGACGTCCTGAATATTTGTTACGAGTTGGCGAGTTAAGGTGAAACTTTTATTAATGAAAAACCGAATAATCTTGAAAATATACAATTTATTTGGAATACGTTTTTCTGTGGCACCAGCCATTTCCGAGATATCCGTTACTATTAGTTTGAATCTTTCAACACCTTTGTCATTTTCTTAGTGCTGCCGCTATTCATCTGTTTCACGCAATGTCAAGGAAAGAATGTGGAATTTCAAAGTCAGCATATGCCTTCTAGCTTTTAAACACCTGACTATCGACCCGGTTTCCTCTATCCCCCTTGTGCCAACAACGAAATGTGTAATGAAACTATATCTGCAAAGGTTAATTTCGATTAACATATAGACAGATAAATGAGCTTTCGTAAGAATACGCTGTAGAAGCTACATAAAACATAAAGCACTTGAGTAAAGAAAGTCATATGAATGTAACACAACTGACTTGTTTAATACTGTTGCTATTCGCTTTTTTCCCCACGTTATAAAAAGAGTATGTAAATCAAGACCAGATACTGTTATATACCGGGGGAGGCCAAAAGGTTTTGCAGCTAGATATTAAATTTAGTTATCCCGGCATAAACATTGGGGGACGTAACTGCAGTGGCAATGAGAGGAGCAGGAACTTAGCTGCACAAATTTCAAGCAGTCGTGGGGTATTCATAACAAAATACGCTTAATTTCACATTTACTGTGGTTTATTATAAAGTTAACTTGGTGTCACTACATCGTCCAAAACAGATTACAAGCAAACAATGGAGGCAGATGCTCCACACTCACATGAAAAATACGCATGCTTACACACAACCACGAGTGGTTGCCCTGGAGACACACGCTCGACTGACTGGCTACTAGAGTGACGCCACTAGAACAAAAGAATCTCGTGCCTCTACTTGCCTTCACCTCCCTTTTCTCTCTCCACCCCGGACTAGGAGGTGGGAAGAGATGCCGAGCCGGACGAAATTCAAAAACCCAAACGAAATAATTATGCCCAACAATGTCATGCTACAAAGCAATAATGTGTCCGACGCGACAATGCGCACACATACACGCTACAATACTGCGATCCGCTTTAAAACATGTGGCGTAGATTTGGTTTCCTCCATCCCACTTGTACTATAACAAAATGTGTAATGAAACTGTTTCTGCGAAGTTTTATATAATTAACATGAAGTAGATAAAAATAAACTTTCGTAAGAGGAATTTGTGAAACATACATTTAAAAAATCTTATGTTACATTCACTTGACTTTCTCTACCTTCTATCGTTTATTAGTGAGTTACATTTCATTTTGATTTCATAAGTCAGATTTCAGTTATGTTCAGGCAGCACACCTGTTATTACTGCATTCAAACTACTCTTAGAAAGCTTATTTTTCTACCTACTTCATTTTAATGGAGATAAATCTCTGCAGAACTAGCAGCATTGCACATTTTGTTATAGATACAAAGGGAAAAGCGATAGACAAATACTTTAGAACTGGACGATATACGCTGGCCTTAAAATTTCATACTCTTTCTATGACATTGCCAGAAACAACTGAAAATCGACAGGACCTCAAAAGAAAGACAAAAGTATTGAACCATTCGAACCATTAATAACTGATATCTAGGAAAAGGCTGATGCCACACAAAAAATATTTAAATGAATGTGCGTTTTAAAGAGATCTACATTTTTTGTGTAGTACGTTTTCATCTATCGCTTAACGTTTACCAGTTGTACAAGATTATATGAAATCCCTTCCGAATGAAGAGGACTTTAAAGGCTATTCCCAGAAAATTCAAGATAAACATTTTATATATAATCTAAATATATTTTATATGTGGTATTTTAATCAAACTCGTTAGAGCCATAATTGCGAAAATGGAAATTTTCGAAAAATGTTCCGTGTAAAGGGTGCTTGGGCATAGGAGGATTTTCTTGAAAATTTTCGTGTCGCAGTTTTGGAAGATGCTAAGTTTGGTATCTATCCGACTTTTCGTTTTTGAGTTATGCTATTCAGACACACACCTCTTTCTAAACATGTTTAGGATTCAGGAGGCTTCAAAACATGCATTTTCGGTGAAATCTCGGTATCGAATTTTTTGGTGTAATGCAGAACCTTCCCTACCTACTATGCACGTGATATAAAAGTAAAAATAAACTACTGTGGTTGGAAAAATCCATGTGAATGTGACATCAGATTTTTCTTGCATGGATTCATTATTCATTTACGATATGCCGACAGTTGCGTTTTTATTTTCTGAATCATGCATGCAACCAAGTCCATACTGATTAATTTGATATCATTTCTATTAAAATGTGTCGTGAGTAAAGTAACATGAATATAAGAATCACTCTGTATATGAATACTGCAATATATAAGGAATTATATGAAACTGTAATGGAACAGAAAGTTGTGCGAGTGTGGCACATCAGATTTTTTATGCTGATTATTTGCCTGTGTCCATTTCTGTCACGTCGGTCGCATGTTTGTTCTACTTTACCCTCACAGAAAATAATGCATAGATATAATCTCAATTCTTACTAATATGTCGGAAAGCGCTGATATAAACTTTAATTTAATGTTGTTCTCTTAAAAGGTTGTATAGATATGGTTAAATATATTCGTCTTAAATTAAATTGAATTTTATTTATGAGCGCTCTTTAACTGCTCTGATCCTTAGCGTTCATACTATATTGGACGTGAAGGACCGAAAATTTTGCTCAGGCTCTTTATCAGGTTTGAGGTTCTTTTACGTGCCGTAAATCTACGACACGGGACCACAGGCTTTATTTCCCTTCCGAAGGAAGCCATGCTAAGGATTATTACGCCCGAAAAAGCCCATCGCCCTCCACCGGGTTTGAACCCGCGACCTCGGAACTAAAGGCTAGCATGGTACCCTAGACCACGGAGTACAACAAAGTATATTTGACGGGTACCATACCTGAAAATATCCAATATTCCACATGTTCATAATATTTTAACACCTTTTCTTCAGTGTAAGTTTCATATTTTGGAAATAAAAACAAAAAAGTGTTTTTTGATCAAAATGGCCATTTATAATTATTTCTCTCCTTTATATGCAGTTGTTTTGTGAATGCAGGCTTAATGAATAAGAGCTCTGTGCCGTTTTAAAACATCTTATTGTATCCATACGACTTTTTCTACTCACTCCGCTACAAAAGGTTATTCTTATTCTTTACTTGTTGCCTACATTTCCTAAAGTTTCTGTGGTCTGGCGGTTAGCATACCAGTTTCTCAATCCAAAGATCCTAGGTTCGATTCCCGGCTGGAATGTGGGATTTTTCTTTAGCTGTGATTATTTCTCATTCTACCTAGAGTTTGGAAGTGAGAGTGTAAATGTGTATGTAAATTTAATGTTTAAAAAGATATTTCAAAGATTAATACAATAGTTAATGAGTGAACATTATTTCCAATGGGCAACTGTTACAAAGGCAAAGCCATCGATATTACTTTAGATAGTAAAGGTGACATAAAATGGAACAAACAAAAAAAGATACAGAAGGCTAAAGCGACAGTCGGACTTTTAAAAAAGTAGAAAACTATGTAATGGCTTTGGAACTCTATCCTCTGTGTATGACCATAAGAAAAAACTAATATTTAGTGAATTATCTACTGAATTTGAAAAAATTTCAAGCATTTCAATAAACAAAGGGTAGCCCGGAAATGGCTAACTCAAAACAAATTGTATGATAATTGTGTGCTTCGCGATATCTATATTTCTGTGTAGTAAGTTTTTGACCGTCTCCTGAGGTTTACGAGTTATCTATACAAAATTAATTCAAAATGAAGAGAAGAGGTTTTCACAGGTTATTCAGAGAAAATTTAACATACGCATTTTATTTGTGATGTAAATGTCTTAAACATATGGTAATTTAATCAAAGTCGTTACAACTATTTTTTAAAAAATCCAAAATAATGAAATTTTCCCATGTAAAGGGTAGTTTGGGGTGGAGGGTTCATAAAACAATCTTCGAGTTGCATCTTGCAAGACGCTAAACTTTAATACAAAGTTTGGTGTTTAACGACGTTTTACTTTCTCTACTACCTGTGCGTATAGTAAGTAGGGGAAGTACTGCACTCCACCCAAAAATTCGATATCAAGATTTCACCGGAAATATATCTATTGAGACCCGAATAAAAAAAAAACGTTTTTAGATACAGGTCCGGGTGTGTGTGCGTGTGTCTGGTGTCTGTAAACAGCATAACTCAAAAACGAAAAGTCGAATAAATACCAAACTTGGTATTTAGGTTCAGTAGTTTTTGAAGATGCGACACAAAACTTTTCAAGAAAATTCTCCCACGTTAGACTACCCTTTACACGGAACATTTTTCGAAAATTTTGATTTTCTCAAAAATGGCTCTAACGATTTTGATTAAAATATAATATACTTAAGATAGTTTCATGAAAAATAAAACGTATATCTTGGATTTTCTGAGAACGTCTCTTTTCTTTCCGAATGGTTTTTACGTAACTGGTAAACCGTAAGAGATAAGACAAAATTTTTCTACACTAAAATGTATAGCTCGTTAAAATCCACAATTTATGTAATGTACATTTTTACTTTCTCTACTACGTATAGTAAGTAGGGGAAGTATTGTATTCCAACCAAAAATTCGATACCGAGATTTCACCGGAAATACACGTTTTGAGACCCTCTGAATCCAAAAAAAGCATTTTTGGAAACATGTCCGTGTGTGTTCCTGTCTGTGTGTGTGTGTGTGTGTGTGCGCGCGCGCGCGCGTGTGCGTCTGTGAACAGCATAACTCAGAAACGAACAGTCGGATAAACACCAAACTTGGTATTTAAGTTCAGTAACTTCCAGAGCTGCGACACGAAGGTTTTCATTAAAATCCCCCCACCCCAGATTACTCTTTACATGGAACATTTTTCGAAAATTTTAATTTTCTCAAAAATGGCTCTAACGATTTTGATTAAAATGTCATATGTTTAAGATATTTTCATGACAAATAAAATGTATATCTCGAATTTTCTGGAATGTCTCCAAAATTATTCTTCATTGTGAACGACTTTTGCATATCTAGTAAACTATAAGAGATAGACAAAATTTTAAAATTTTACTACACAAAAAATGTGGATCACGTTAAAATACACAATTTGTCATATACTTTTTTTGGGGGGGTGAACCATTTTCGAGATATTGCTTGTTATTCCCTTAAATTTTGTCAATACTTATTTTCTCAAATGGGAATTCGTTATACATTTAAGTATTGAAAAATTTAAGAGAATAACAAGCAATATCTCGAAAATGGTTCACTCAACAAAAAAAAATGTATATGACATAAATTGTGTATTTTAACGCGATGTATATTTTTTGTGTAGTAAAATTTTCTCTATCTCTTAGGGTTTACCGGTTATGCAAAAGTCGTTCACAACGAAGAACACTTTTGGAGACATTCCCAGAAAATTCAAGATATACGTTTTATTTGTCATGAAAATATCTTAAACATATGATATTTTAATCAAAATCGTTAGAGCCGTTTTTGAGAAAATTAAAATTTTCGAAAAATCTTCCTTGTAAAGGGTATCCTGGGGTGGGGGGATTTTCTTGAAAACCTTCGTGTCGCATCCCTGGAAGATACTGAACCTAAATACCAAGTTTGGTGTTTATCCAACTGTTCGTTTCTGAGTTATGCTGTTCACAGACACACACACACAGACACACACACGGACATGTTTCCAAAAAAGCTTTTTTTGGATTCAGGGGATCTCAAAACATGTATTTCCGGTGAAATCTCAGTATCGAATTTTTGGGTGGAATACAATACTTCCCCTACTAACTATACGTAGTAGAGAAAGTAAAAATCTGATGTGTTACACTCACATGGCTTTCTCTACTCTTGTACAAACTATTTTTATAAACGCTTATTCTCCATATGCTTCATGTTAATCGAGATATCGAGATGTCAATCTTATCGCTAATTTTCTTGTAGATGTAAGCAGAATATGGTAGGTTTTAAGCGATAGTCAAATATTTTAACGCTGGTTGCTATGTGGCGCATTCCATTCTCTTTGCATGTCCAGGACATAAAAAAATGAAAAATCTGATGTGTTACACTCACATGACTTTCTCTACTCTTGTACAATCTATTTTTACAAACGCCTATTCTCCATATGCTTCATGTTAATCGAGATATCGAGATGTCAATCTTATTGGTAATTTTCTTGTAGATGCAAGGGGAATATGGTTGCTTTTAAGCGATAGTCAAATATTTTAACGCTGGTTGCTATGGGGTGCATTCCATTCTCTTTGCATGTCCAGGACATAAAAAAAAATGAATAACGAATTTGAGAAAAAATATAAGTATTGGAAAATGTAAGGGAATAATAAGCAATATCTCGAAAATGGTTCACTCAACAAAACAAATTATAGGATATAAATTGTGTATTTTAACGCGATCTACATTTTTTGTGTAGTAAAAGTTTGTCTACCTCTTATGGTTTACCAGTTATGCAAAAGTCGTTCACAATGAAGAATACGTTTGGAGACATTCCCAGAAAATTCGAGATATACTTTCATTTGTCATGAAAATATCTTAAATATATGATATTTTAATCAAAATTGTTAGAGCCATTTTTGAGAAAATTAAAATTTTGAAAAATGTTCCATGTAAAGGGTAATCTGGAATGGGGGGATTTTCTTGAAAACCTTCGTGTCGCATCTCTGGAAGATACTGAACCTAAATACCAAGTTTGGTGTTCATCCGACTGTTCGTTTTTGAGTTATGCTGTTCACAGACACACAGACACACACATGGACATGTTTCCAAAAATGCTTTTTTTGGATTCAGGAGGTCTCAAAACATGTATTTCCGGTGAAATCTCGGTATCGAATTTTTGGGTGGAATGCAATACTTCCCCTTCTTACTATACGTAGTAGAGAAAGTAATAATGATTTTGAGATAAAGTATAAGTATTGGAAAATTTAAGGAAATAACAAGCAATATCTCGAAAATGGTTCACACAACAAAAGAAATGTATATGACATAAATTGTGTATTTTAACGCGATCTACATTTTTTGTGGAGTAAAATTTTGTCTATCTATTATGGTTTACCAGTTATACAAAAGTCGTTCACAATGAAGAATACTTTTGGAGACATTCCCAAAAAATTCAAGATATACATTTTATTTGTCATACAAATATCTTAAACATATGATAATATAATCAAAATCGTTGGAGCCTTTTTTGAGAAAATTAAAGTTTTCGAAAAATGTTCCATGTAAAAGGTAGTCTAGGGTAGGGGGATTTTCTTGAAAACCTTCGTGTCGCATCTCTGGAAGATACTGAACCTAAATACCAAGTTTGGTGTTTATCCGACTGTTCGTTTCTGAGTTATGCTGTTCACAGACACACACACACACACACACACACAGACACACACACGGACATGTTTCCAAAAATGCTTTTTTTGGATTCAGGGAGTCTCAAAACATGTATTTCCGGTGAAATCTCGGTATCGAATTTTTGGGTGGAATGCAATACTTCCCCTACTTACTATACGTAGTAGAGAAAGTAAAAATGAATAACGATTTCCCATTTGAGAAAAGTATTGAAACATTAAGGGAATAACAAGCAATATCTGGAAAATGGTTCACTCATCAACAAAAATGTATATGACATAAATTGTGTATTTTAACGAGCTATACATCTTTTGTGTAGTAAAATTTTGTCTATCTCTTATGGGTTACCAGTTATGCAAAAGTCGTTCACAATGAAGAATACTTTTGGAGACATTCCCAGAAAATTCAAGATATACATTTTATTTGTCATGAAAATATCTTAAACATATGATACTTTAATCAACATCGTTAGAGCCATTTTTGAGAAAATTAAAATTTTCGAAAAATGTTCCATGTAAAAGGTACTCTGGGGTGGGGAATTTTCTTTAAAACCTTCGTGTCGCATCTCTGGAGGATAGTGAACCTAAATACCAAGTTTGGTGTTTATCCGATTGTTCGTTTCTGAGTTATGCTATTCACAGACAGACACACAGACAGACAGACAGACAGACACACAGACACACACGGACATGTTTCCAAAAATGCTTTTTTTGGATTCAGGGGATCTCAAAACATGTATTTCCGGTGAAATCTCGGTATCGAATTTTTGGGTGGAGTACAATACTTCCCCTACTTACCATACGTAGTAGAGAAAGTAAAAATCTGATGTGTTGAACTTACCTGACTTTCTCTACTCTTGTGCAACCTACTTTTACAAACGCTTATTCTCCATCTACTTCACATTAATCGAGATAAACATTTGCAGAAACTAGGTTTACGGTCTTACGTTTTACCAGTTATGCGAAAGCCATTATAAAGCTTAAGTCTGAAATTTGATGATGCTACGTCGTTTAGTAATTGTTTGGCAGCCATCAATAAAAGGTTACTTTGTACACTGAGAAGTTCTTTTCGCCCTTCTCCTCTATGGTGTGGGGGTAGCTTGCCTGCCTCACATTGAAGAGGTCCCGAGTTCGAGTCTCGATTAGGGCGAGTTACCCGATTAAGGAATTCTCCGGGGTTTTCCCTTATTCTGAGAAGATGAATGTCGGGTAACCTTAAGCTGTATGGAACATGGGCTCATTTAAGCATCATTTCACCTTTCATTCATCCATCGTCCTGTTAAAGGACGTTAAAACTTTAAGTGGGAAAAAATATCTGCTCTTATGGAAAAATAATCACATGATTATACTTTTCGTTTAAGTGAACTTATTTTCAAGAGTATAAGAATATTAATCAGACAAAAATTCGGACTTGTATAACAAATTGAAAATGTTTACCTTTTTATTGTCAATACTGTAAGCTTACGTTTTGTTCATGTAATATGCTCTATCTCCCTGACCCCAAAAATATTTTTACGAAAATCTCCATTTATACTGCATTGCCATAAATGTAAAAATGAACATTCGATACCGAAATTTTACTCGAAATACGTGTTTTGAAGCTATCTGAACAAAAGAGCTTAGAAAAATCTCTCTCCCTCTCTCCCTCCCCTCCCTCTCCCTCTCTCTCTCCCTCTGTGTGTGTGTGTGTGAACAGCAAAATTCAAAAATGAATAGGCGGATATGTACTAAACCTGGTATTTAAGTTCAGTATCTTCCAAGATACGACACGAAGGTTTTCAAGAAAGTCCCTTCAACCAAACTACCCTTAACATGGAATTTTTTTGAGATTTTTTTATTTTCTAAAAATGGCTAATGATTTTGATTAAAATACCATGTATTAGAGATATTTAGATAACAAATAAAGTGTATATCTTGAATTTTCTGGCAGTAGCCTGTAAAGTCCTCTTCATTTCGAAGGAATCATATATAATCTTGTATAACTGCTAAACGTTAAACGATTGACGAAAACTTGATGCACAAAAAAATGTAGATTTCTTTAAAACTCGCAATTTATTTCAAATAACTTTTTTGTGGCATAAGCCATTTTCAAAGTACCCGTTACTAATTGTTCGACTTGTTCAATACTTTGTTATGTCCTGTTGATTTTCAGTTGTTTCTCGCAATTGCATGGAAAGAGTGTGAAATTTTAATAACATCGACTATCGCCATTATTCCCTTTACTAACGAAATGCTTAATGTAGGTATTTCTGCGTAGTTTTATCTCGATTAAAATGAAGTAGATAGAAAAATTCATGTGGATGTAACACATTAGATGTTTTTCTCTGCATTCTTTCTATGTATTTGCGTATACTCACAAAACCTACCAGGTATGGACATTCTTGGCCCCAATTTCACTGAAGATCAGACGACCTTCCACGCCTTAGGTTGCAGCGTTTACTATCAACAAACACACTACTAGCTTGAGACGGGACGCCATACAAGGGCTTAAGAGATGCAGCCCCACAATATATGGTCTAACATTTAAAGTTGAATGGGACTTCCAATTTTTAACTTAAGAGACATGGAACTTAATGTGTACTTTGCAAAAAGCAATTGTCACGTATTCTTTTAAGAATCAGCATTATGCCACTGTATTGATAGAGGGGGGGGGGGAATCCGTGCCCCACTACATCCCTCCCTCCTGGCTGACACCCTGAGTACCCATGCTTGCTTTACCACAACCTTTAATGCACATAAATGACCTTGATGCTTAGAAGCTACACGTTTTTCCACGAAATTAAATAATAAGCATTTATTTTACTAGTGATTAAACATTAGATTTTATCCACGAGTACAAATGGGTCAAATCTAATTAATCATGTGTGTAATACAAAGTGTTATCCAAAACTTGTTCATAAATATATTAAATATCAGTGAAATGGCTATCCACAAGGTAAATGCCCATTATGTGGGGGAAAAGGTGTACAACGGATAGTATTTGAATGCAGCAAATCCGGGATATGGAGTTAAGAATGGTTAAGAATACTCGTATACAGGAAGATTAACATAAATAAAACTTCAGACCAAAGCCATAAGAGCATAGGGTAACATTTATAAACAGTAAAAAATAAATGAAAATTGACTGTTAAAGGAGGAAGCGAAAAATAACCTATCAGTATATAAAAAAGGATTAAAGTAGTAATCTATAACGTAGTTTGTAACATAAGGTGGGCTTGTCCTCTTGAAGAGTGGCCAGGGAAACTGTAATGTCTCGGTACAAATTACTATAAAAATCTGATGTGTTGCACCCACATGACTTTCTCTACTCTTGTACAAACTATTTTTACAAACGCTTATTCTCCATATGCTTCATGTTAATCGAGATGTTAATCTTATTGCTAATTTTCCTGTATATGCAAGGGGAATTGGTAGGCTTTAAGCTATAGTCAAATATTTTAAGAGCTGATTGCTATGTGGAGTATTCCATTCTCTTTGCATTACCAGGACGAAAAAAAATGAATAACGAATTTCCATTTGAGAAAAAGTATAAGTATTGGAAAATGTAAGGGAATAACAAGCAATATCTCGAAAATGGTTCACTCAACAAAACAAATTATAGGATATAAATTGTGTATTTTAACGCGATCTACATCTTTTGTGTAGTAAAAGTTTGTCTACCTCTTATGGTTTACCAGTTATGCAAAAGTCGTTCACAATGAAGAATACGTTTGGAGACATTCCCAGAAAATTCGAGATATACTTTCATTTGTCATGAAAATATCTTAAATATATGATATTTTAATCAAAATTGTTAGAGCCATTTTTGAGAAAATTAAAATTTTGAAAAATGTTCCATGTAAAGGGTAATCTGGGATGGGGGGATTTTCTTGAAAACCTTCGTGTCGCATCTCTGGAAGATACTGAACCTAAATACCAAGTTTGGTGTTTATCCGACTGTTCGTTTCTGAGTTATGCTGCTCACAGACAGACAGATACACACTAGGACACACGGTCATGTTTCCAAAAATGCTTTTTTTGGATTCAGGGGTCTCAAAACATATATTTTTGGTGAAATTTCGGTATCGAATTTTTGGGTGGAACACAATCTTCCCCTACTTACTAAACGTAGTAGAGATAGCAAAAATATATTAAATGTAATAGTTGTTTAAAATTAGATATTCTGCTATATAATAATGTTCTGGACAGTTACAGTAGGGCTACATTATATTGGTGACCTTGGCTGGTTCCTAGCTTGTTACTAGGAATTGTGAACGAAGCTTTGTTTTGTAATAGGAGATAATCTATTGTCAATATGAATACTGAAGTAAATATATGCAGGAGACATATCTAGAATCAGAATCGGCAGTTAATGTCCAGATAAATGTTCCTAATTCAGATAGTAATTATTATGTAAGTAAAAGCAATTGCTTCTGGTCAGGTCGGTGGAGTATTTTTTGTGTTGGTATGCAAGCTCTTCATTTGCATATTTCAAATAATAACTGTAAGGAATAACTGTTAATAAATTACATGTATTTAATTTTGTTCAGTTTTTAAACAAATAGTTGCCTCAGCAACCTCACCTTTGGGAAATTTTTCCACTGGTTACTCCTAGTAACCACGACACCAATATAAAACACAACTTCGTTTTGTATGTCTGATAA
The DNA here is from genome assembly GCA_030765065.1 of Deroplatys truncata. NCBI lineage: Eukaryota > Metazoa > Arthropoda > Insecta > Mantodea > Mantidae > Deroplatys > Deroplatys truncata. The sequence continues at coordinate 103,366,736 of CM060980.1, forward strand.
GTGTTATATTGGTTTACTTTAGTAGTGTTGGATAAAAAAATAATAAACTTTGTATAACCAACGGCATTTTCATTAAGGTGTATGTTAAGAAACCTAGCCACCACTGGTTTAAAAATAAAAATTTAAAATACTCTGCAATTTTGTGTACTGGGGTATTTATAAACATTTACGAGATTTCGCGAAACGTTTTAAAGTGGAAGGACATACTTCATTTTGGTTTATAGCCATCTCAAAAACTAAATAAATGTTTAAAAATAATAGTAAAAGACTACCCATTAAGTTTACATTTTATGCAAGCAATGAGTTTACAGAACTATACTAACCATTAAAATTTTCGCTTATTATTTGTTATCTGAACTGAACTGACCTGAACTTCTCGATTCCTTCACGTTAAAATGGACAGCAAATCACAACACAAGGCACATACTACTAATGAGAACTATAACTTCCGTCGAGTGTTGGCAGACAAAAACAAGCGAGCATCAAAGTCCGAAGTTACCACAACACCACATTATTTTTAAGGGGAAGAAATTTACCTAACGGTGGTTTAAAAAAGTTGAATTATGCAGCCGATCGTTAACAGTAGTGTGTGGTATAATATAATTTAAACATTAACATTAATTTTATCAGAAAAAACTATTTGAAATCCCAAAAACCCCATTTTAAATTCGAAAAGTATTTCACTAAGCCTGGTTAACTACTTTAAGGTCCTTTAAGCTTAAAATAACTTAATTCACAAAGGTTAAGGAAATAGTATATATCTACACATGTTTAAGCACCTCAGCGGAGAATTAAAAAACTACATGGAGGAGCTGGGATTTGAACCCAGGACTTTCTGCATGCGAAGCAGACACTCTACCTCTGAGTTACACCCCCAGTGATGAGAAACCCACCCTTGCAAATGCTAACATATCGCTTCTTTTTTATTTCCAGATTCCATCAAGGCTGTCAACCCTTTTCTGCAACACATGCCCGAAAATATACATGAAGATTATATTCGTGACTGTTTAATTGAAGCCAAGAAACTAAAATCTGCAGATAAGAATAATAACGAGGACAAAGACACAACGGTGAGATACCATTTACTGATCGCTTTCGTGAGAAAACAGTGACAGTTTCTGCCATCTGCCGGGAAACGACGCAAGTGACGCTGGCGTCGTTGTCTCTTCTGGGATAGATGCTAACTGAAGCGTGCAGGCAATTTTCACGTTTGTCACTGTAATCACTGTTGAGGTGGTTAATATAAGTATTGCAGGACCATAATAAATGTATATGTAAATAGAGTTTAGTACTTTAGGTAAATGTGTATGTTATTGTATCCATATAAAATTAAATGGCTTTAATGTATCTGTATAGTATACCTGTCTACCCAAAATGCATTCCAAACCGAAAAATCAAAATTCCATATTTGAAGGCCTCGACCAGCGAAGAGCGAGAACGCCTCACATTCGTCCTGCAGAGGTGGGAAGTAATAATGGATTTAAATGGTCGGAGGCATGTCACTTCAACTGTGTTAATGGTACCCAAAACTACAGAATAGTTGATGGGAAATGACGGAAGCAGATTGGGTAAGGTGGTGCCGCAGTAACGTGTGCGACTCGCATTCTGGAGGTCTCGGGTTCGATCCCTGTCGACCGCCCACTCTGACGCATGTGTTTATTGTGGTTTCTCCGAGTCGGCAGGCGAAAGCTAGGGTGATTTATCATCTACCACAACTCTCCTGCCCCTCATTTCTTGTATCTATCATCTTTTTTTTCTCATCTGTTTCAGGGTTGTAGGACCAGTAACAGCGTTCGGCGGGGTGCGCGTTGCGGCTGGGCGGTGGCTGTGAGCTCTGTAGAGATTTCTTCCCTGGCGTCGTTGCGCGACTGCTCAGTAAGGTTTCACCTCCAGGGGGTACCACCAAAGGTTCGGTGGCTTGTGGGTGGGCCCGGGCGGTGTCGGATGCGTTCGATCTGGGAACGTTAGGAACCCTGTCCATGCTTGCGCCCGTCGCCATCCGGATCTGGTCGCCCTTCATATCTCCCTTCCAGAGTCACGGTAGAAGCATAAATGGCCGTTGCGGCCTACTTGTGGTAGTCTGTCTCGGTTGCGGGGGGACCTCTTCATTCGCCGTACCTTTACCTTAATCCTCATCAGTTCATCCATCAATAAAATTTTACAAACTATCACATTCGTTCAAATTTCTCCGCCTGATTCAAACACTTGCAGAAAAAATATCCATCTTTTCATTATACTTACCCATATGACACATTTTTCACACACTTTGGTTTGCATTTAAATTCTTCATATAAACATTATCACAAGTCGACCTAAAGAAGTAATATATTGTGTCCACCTCGAAACTGAACATATAACATCGTCCTTACTGTATTACAAATGTTACTTTGTTTTTCTTGTTCCAGACAACGTTTAGGACGAAGCATGTTCCGTTCTCACATTTCACATCATATCTTGAGTTGTCCAACTGATCATCGTCCTGTAGGTTTTTGTTGAAGGCGGTCGGCATTAAGCCACACCTACACCTAATTCTTTTGTAATATCCTCATTCCTTAGGTATTCTTCTCTTTTACAGTTTTTGCCTGAAAGTAAGAATCTCATACCGGGTGCTTAAGTTTACTTTTATGCTTTTCTTTAATTCTCCATGCCTCATTTTCATATAAATGTCAAGTATGGTCACATAACAAACTCTTAGCTTAGTTTCATTTCTGAATTTATGTTTTGACGTCTGATGTATTGTTCTGAAAATTGTTTGGAACTTGTTAATGTTTTTATTTATATTTTTATCTACAATGTAAGTTATTCTGAATACTGATATGGGTGATACTGTATAATTGTAATCATATATCTTCAGTCCTAAATTCAACTTGAGCTCAAATTACTCATATGTTTTTAAACTTCATGTAACTCATACCAGTAGTATCCCACTTTGTTCCCTTTTATTGTTTTGAAAATATTTTCATGGCAATGTAGTACATTTTCTGAATCACTGTTATGCGATATTTGTGTGATTACATCTCAAATTAAACAGTGAAGTCAACTCGCAGGATTGTGCAACTCTGGTTATAATATCGAGATATTGTGATACGAAGACAAATATATTTTCAAGCGATATAACGTGACGGACATTAGTCACAGAATTTGTGATTCACATAAAAGTATAATTGTACTGCTCAACTGGTGGTTTCAGAAATATGTGAGAAGTTATTGTTATGGCTCAAGTTGTAACGTCTGTGGCCCGCATTCAGGAGGTCCCGGGCTCGATTCCCGATAACGGCTCACTCTGACCATGGGTTTTTTCGTGGTTTTCTTTTGGTTGCCTAGGTGAATGCCGGAGGGGGTGTCTTCCACCACGATTTCTCCTTTTCCACATTTCCTCACATTTCATCTCTCCCTTTCATGTTTTCAGGTGTGTCTTCGGGTCCTGCAGTGCTGGTGATGTCGGGAAGATGGCGCATTTGCTTGCGCATTGTATAGATTTCTCTCCGTGAACGCCAGAAGGCATTGTCCCGTCCGTTAGGGTCACTTCGTCGCCCTCTCTCGGGAATTTTTGCCTCTACTGTTGCGCCGGTGTTCAAACTGGAAATATTAAGGATTTCTGTGCGTCACCTGGGTCTGTCTGCCTGCGGACCTGCGACCTCCTACGGCTCCCTCGTCCCATCCCTGTCTCCCGAGGGGTGTAGCCACAATAGATCAAGCTGGTCACAGTGGCCAAGCGCCCCTCCGATAAACAAATCCTATGTCTTACGCTGCGATATTATCAGAAGTCACATTGTTAAAGTTAGTTTATGACATAAAAAGCACTAACGACATTGTGAAAATTATAGTAGCAACTACTTCAAGCATTCTTTTAAGCAGATACTCCAAGATTGAGGTTTAGAGTAGAATATGTTTAGCAATAAACATAAATGTTTTACGTTTGATAATTATGATTTTGAAACCTATTTGTGAACACCACTTAAAGTATTTCTTTGGTTATTTGTCTAACCAACTCTATATTTACCAAAAAATAACCAGTGTTACCTGCTGACCAATCAAATAATTTACAAGATAAAACAACAAAGCTCCAGTGACCTAGCTGTATATACCATTCGGACGGACGTGTGCCAACCCAAAGGCGACATTGCCAATGGAACAGGCCGCAACCTTTGCTGAAAGGGGTTGGAATGAAGCACGTGTGCACACCAAAGATGAAAAAAGAAATAAGGAAAGAAAAAAAAGAACGACAATATCGGTATATATCCTTAGGACATTTCACAGTTCTTCCCTCTTCCAGTGGCAGCCTTTTTCCTTCAGTCAGCTTGCAGCAATTCCATTATGTTGATTAACATTTAACCGTAGCCAATAACGTGTCAGCAGATTTAGTTAATGATTAATCGTGCACCCTCATGTCCTGCTGGAAGCTGTTCCAAATGCCCATTTCATAAAGACAAGTTACAGATTACAGGTAAACCAGTCACAGTTTGCAAGAGTTGTAATTATCCTCAAGGTTAAATATAGAAAAACAGTGACCCATTTCTCTGGAATGGATCAAGACACGACAATGGAATTTTCTCTGGGTAAGTACTGTTATTTCATGCGTCCATTGATCTGTTTCATTGATTGTTATTTTTAGCAATTGTGAAACATTTATTTAAAGATTTGTTAGATAATTTTACTATTTATATTAAAATATTTCATAATACACATCAAACATTGTAAGTTCACTTTTACACGAACAACCCTAAAAATCTATTTTCCAGCTTAAGAGGTTTCTGAGAAATGGATCTTTTGTTTCAAAGAAAGCAACAGCGTTGTTCTTAATTGTGATTCAAGCAATAACTACGAGGAATTAACTGAAAGTGCGATAGCAAATAAGTTCAAGAGGTTTATAAACAGAAAATGAGATTATATAAATATCATGTATTGTCATTATGCTATGTTTGAAGACGACATTGTGCCATGAAACACCTCTAGTTCTAGTTTCTAGTTTGAAAAGGGGTGGGTTTTATACCCAAGCACTGCGACCTTAAGATCTATTGCGCATCCCCCCTTTCATCAGTTAAGTAGTCTGTTGTTCAATATGAACTTAACCAGACTGCTAACTGAGGCTTTCGATAGTTCATCTATCTTTGGAAACTGATTGCCAAAAATACTTGCTCTTTGATTCGCAAGAGCAGGGCAATCACATAGTAGATGAGTAACAGTCTCATCTCCTTCTAGGCATATACTACAGATAGGGTTGTTGAACAATCCCATTCTGTATAGATTAAACTTTAGGGCACAGTGTCCTGAAATGAATCCTGTTGCCCATGCAAGTCTTCTTCCACTAAGACCGCGCAAGTATTTTGCCCGGCTGTTATCCAAGTCTGTAATAAACAACTTGGAATGTCTGCAACCCTCAATGGAGTTCCAGTAGTTCTTGTGTTCTGCTTGAGCCCAGCACTTAATAGCCTGTTTCACTGGTCTGTAGGACACTCCCAGTACAGGCTCCGGGCCAAAAAATGGGATTTCACTGCCAATCTTGGCTGCTTCATCTGCTTTCTCATTGCCTGGTATATCTATGTGTCCTGGCACCCCATAAGTTGAACCTTATTGTGTTCAGCCAGTGTCATTAAGGATTCCCGGCATTCTGAGACGAGCTTTGATTTTATTGATGGTGATTCAAGTGCTTTAAGAGCAGGCTTGACTGTCTGAGAGGATAAGAACACTTCTATTCTTATATCTCCTTTTAATGCTTTCCATGACACTGGCTAGGATTGCATAAACCTCAGCCTGGAAAACTGTAGCTAAGGTACCAAGACTATAAGAAATCTTGGTGCCATTACCGTAAAGCCCAGTCCCCGTTCCCGATTTGGTTCTAGAACCATCAGTATACCAGATTGGGCCTTTGTTATTATGAGGTTTTACAGTCTTTCCCATTCACTCCGCTGTGGATAGGAGACCGTGAATTTCAAATCAAACTTGAATCTTGTTTCAAGAATGTCAGTCCCCATGTTCAGTATCTGTTGTACATTCTTATCCCAAGGAAGCTTGAGATGATGAAACACCTCATTACAGTTGTAGTTTGTAAAATTAAGGATACCCATAGGTAAAATTTCTAATCTTGCAGGCTAAACGCTTTCAAACATTTTGTCTTATGGATAAAACTATAAAACAATTTAAATTCCATATAGATATCTCTAAGAGCTTTCTATAAAAAAGAATACTTAGTATTACTGTGCTAATAGATCGAAAAATATTAATTTTCAAAAAACTATATATAAAAAGTTTTAAAAATTGTATAACTCATAAAATGTAAATTATTTAAACTCCTCAAAACAGCACAAACTGTGTCTTCGTTTGTTTTTGCAAATATTAAATAAACATTTTCTCTCCATTAATTTGCTGCTGGAGTTTTTTTAATGGGGTATACGAATATTTTCTACTCTGTGTGAATAATTTCTTTAATATGCTTCGTATTGAAATATTCTAAATAACAAAACATTACAAAAAGGTTTTTATGATTATAAATGTTTGTTATTTAACATTTAAGAGAAACTCAATAGCAAGGAAGATATTTCAATTATGTTTATTCGTGCCTCATTAGGACTCATTTTTGGGAAAGAAATTACGATGTGAAACCTAAGAAACCTTAAATATGAAGATTTTTAACGTTCGATTAAGACAATTTGGAGTAAAGGTAATGCACACACATATAAACGAAAAGTTTTAAAATTGATGTTTTGCTTCATTATACACGATAACATTTATTTATGAATTTTCGATTTCATTGCATGCGCAGTTTAAAAGATACCTCGTTATCAAAATAACATAAATTCACACTGTTAACATCAGTATCTGCGAAATATGAAAATACAGGTTCAAATCTGCAGTGAGTACCTACTGCAAAGAATTGTTGTATGGGAACAGTGTAGCTGTAAGATATTTCTATTCCACATCCTCCCTGACGCTTGGCATAATACGCTTGGCATTTTATTGTAGCGTCCCAGGGCTGGTAACGAACCCCAGGTATCGCAGTGAGGCAACACTTGCGGAAATGTTGAAATTGGAATACATGGTGAATCTAGATTAGCAGAACGCTGACGTCTCACACCGTAAGATATTTATGCTACTCGAATTGAGGTCACGGAGAGAGACCAACAGCAGCTAAAGTCATACAATCCAACCAAGAGATGACCGGTCTCCAAATTACAAACCCAGCCAAAATTCATTGAAAATATACATATACCGGGGTGCAGAAGGGCCGCTGCATCCTAAACAGGCAGCTGTCGAGGAGCTATATGCTACCACCCTTCTTTCTAATCTATCTAAAACAAAACCGCCATCCTAAACCATCATTTCCTAAAATAGTCATCCTGCGGTAAAACCCTATTGAGGGTGGGTACGCAGCAAAATTCACTCGGGCTGAACCACGCCTGCCAGCAGCAAGTCGGAGTCGGAGTCACGGAGAGAGACCATCTCAAGACCCGATACGGGACGTCTCCACGCTGGTCGAATTCCGACGAGTCTTCTTGAAATTGGTGCATAAGGAACAACTCCACCCCCAGCCAGGTATGTAACAAGCTGACATACTTATTACTGGACCGTAAGTTCTTAGTCTAGAATAAAAGGGCCCAAGGCATGGGTCAGAGTGTTACCCGAAGTTTTCTTTGCCGCTGAAAACAGCACCCCTTTTCCGAGAGCTGCGCACCCCTTAGGCGGGTACTCTGTTCTCCACTCACCCGTGTAACACCCGGTATTTCCTTGGTCGTTACAATATTCTCTGTCACACATTCAGTGTGCTGTGTTATCTAATACTAAGGCACCTATCATGCTCTGATTAGTAAGTGAATTAATTACGTTAAGTAGCACTAGGCTTATTTCGCCCTTCCTTCCATTACTGATCTATTACAATCATCCCTTTATTTGAACATTAGCTCCATACTTCCGATGCATCGAAGCGTACTTTTGATCTGAATATACAAAGAGTAAGCATACATTACGAGAGAGCACTAGACTTGATTTGATAGTGGAAGAGATGGAAGACAGGTACATTGTTTATCATGTAATTCCCAAACCTTTCTATTCTTTCACGTTCTAAGGCTAACCGCTAAATAGTAACATTTTTTTCTATTTGTGGCTTTTCGTATCTAATCTATAAACAGGGTTCCCATTTCAAAATTTCCCAGTCTAAATAGCTATTTATTTATTTTTAATTTAACTTTACAAGTTAGATATTGAGTGGGGAAGTCTAAAATCAGAATTAAATCGTATTTTAGGCGCCATCAGTCACTGATAGCTAGCCTCTCCTTGAATGCTCAAATGATGCATATATTTTTTGATACATACGTTCTCTGTCAATTACTATAGTAGGTATATATCTAAAAGTATTACATCCAACCCAAATTTTTTTATCGCGATTTCATCGGAAATACGTGTTTTGAGGTCCCCTGAACCCCAAAATAATTATAGATTATTCATGTCCATGCGCGATACGAAGATTTTCAAGGAAATCTTCCCACTCCAAACTGGTCTTTGCATGAAATATTTTCCTTAATTTTTTTTAAATTCTATGCATATGTTTATATTTGTAATACTATATATATATATATATATATATATATATATATATATATTGAATTTTCTAAGTAGCGTATGACATGTTCATTCGGAATGATTTCCATATATAGTTTTGCATAACTGGCAAACCATAATAGCCGTATTTCACGAAAATTGTAGATCTAGTTGAAGCACATAACTTATATCAAAATACCTTTTTATGGCATTAACTATTTCCGAAATATTCTCTGCTATTGGTTTGAACTGTCCTACACTTTCATACAGTGCTGAGTCACCATTATATTGTTTCTCGTGATGTCATACAAAGGACACAGACTTTCAAAGCTGCTTTTTAAAGGTTTTACTTTCGCTTCAGCCACCTGTAGCCCCCTTATGCCTACAACGAAATGTGTAATTAAGCCATTATTGTAAACGCTTATACGATTAACTTTAATTACATACAAAAGTAAGCTTTTGTAGGAATAATTTGTAGAATATATATATATATATATATATATAAAATAAACGATGATGGATAGAGAAAGATATCTGAATATAACAATCAAGCCCTTTTTAATAGCATTCGTTTGTTAGCTCTTTCATTCATTTGTTCTCATATATTGTGTTTTGTATTGTCTTGGCCATTCGAACTGTTGTTGATCAGAACTGAATAGGACGAAATTACAGACTGTTATCAACTCCAAAAGGTTCACGAAGTTTTATGTAATCGGCTCTACTGCTCTCTAATAAATATATTAAGCATTTAATTTAGTAAAATGAATTAATTATACAAAGACATTTTCCAAAAATAAACCCCGTTTTCATCCAGCTGACTTATTCGTTGTATGTTCTTGTTCAAATGGTTACATCACTATTTTACAATTCGAGACAGATACGTATCCTAAAACACCTTGAAGTGTGACACTACACAGAGAACTTATAGTAAAGTATTCAAAGAAAACTAGCTCTGGCTTATAGTACAGTTGAATACTGCGACGTGCACTTGGTTTTATGAGAAACTGGAAATGGTAATGTTGTCGACACTAGGCTGCAGTATATAGGACTAGGACTAGAAGCGGAGGGAAAGTTAGTACCTCGGCATAAGGAGATATTTTGTGTCTAGCCTCTAACGGGGCGCCCCCAAGAAGGAGGGGAGAGGTGAGAGGAGACAAAGTGCAAGAGAGGAGACAAAACAGGGCAGAGGGCAGGACCCCTATATTTTCCAGATTAAAACTCCCGGAAGGCAGCTGGTACAAGTGGCTCCCCTCCCACTGCAAAGCTTGCACATTCTACTGGGAGGCCCGGGACTCGGAGACCGCCCCTATTCCGGGGACGAAGTGTTGCGGACAGGATCCTTTTCCCCTGCTGTGCAACACCGAGACTCCCACCGACACTTGCAACCCTGAAATAATCAATTAGATGAAAGGTGAAGTGATATGAAAGCAGGTGAAATGGAGGGGCAGAAAATTCGGGGAATGTAATTAACTTCCCCAGCACTCGCCTAGCGACCCGCGGAAACCCCCGAAAATCCCATGAGTCAGGAAAGTCGCCATGGGAATCGGACCCACGACCTCCCGAATGTGAATCACACGAGCTAATACCTGCACCACCGCGCTCGGTTGTGGCATATAAGTCGGCACGATATGAATGCGTTCGGTAGGAAAAGGAACTAAGCAGTTATGGAACAAGTGGGCGGAGCATCGGAAATGCAGTCAGGTAAAGAAAACATCCTCAGAGGTGCTGTTTCCGAGAACTAATGCGAAGACATCAGCAGGTTAATGCCGTTTTTATTGCCCCTCACTCTCCTCGGATATGAAGCCTTGACGACGCTTCTCCAAGCGCACTCATATCGTGACCGACTTATAATTATATGGAATGTAATTTAGACCGTAGCCACGTGTTTCCGAATGACCCGACCCACGAATATGGGAGACCTGCAGCTGTACAAAACTCCCGACCTTTTCGGCAACGAGTACATGTCTCATGCATAGGTTTTCTTATTGTTCCATTTTATACCTGCCTTTAACTGCAATGGTCATATCGGCGGCCTTTTTTACCTTTAGAATATATTGTCTATTAGCGATGGTGTTAACTCGTGTACAGTTGTCATTGTATTTCTGGTTTTTCTTTGGGTTTTATACATTAGATCACACACACACGCATATATCCATACCTCCAGAATCTGGGGAGGATAGGGAATAATCTTGGCTAGAGAAAACTTCCCACCCCAGTCGGGAAATGAACCCGGGACCTCTCGCACAGCAGACAGGTGCTTTGTAGACTGAGCCTCGTTCTTTGGGTGCTTTCTTACATGTAATTCCAATCACTATGCGCTACGGATCAGAAACTATTAATAATTTGATTTCTGGGTATAACTGCCTCCATCTTCATAACTAATTACAATCCCATGACAATTCCTGTATCGAATTTCACCACTGCAATGGTCTTTGGTCTTTGAAGACGGCAATTAGTGTGTACTCTGTATAATATACTTAGCTCCCATTTAGAATACACGCTATGTTGTATTTTTAATTAATTTACCCAAAAGGGGAGGGGTTTTAATAGAATATACATCCGAAAGCAGTGTCGGCTGCTCTATAAGAGCACCAGGGCAAGTGAACACCCTAACTTTTGACATTTGGCAGATTTATTGGTTATTTTTTCTTTGAATGCTCTTAAACGTAACGATATGTAGTAATTTAAAATCTACGTCGTTTAGATCTACCGCGCTGCTCCTCTAAACTCAAACATATGGCAACACAGTCCCTAGCACATCTTGACTTGGCACGTTTTAAACAGCTTCTGCGCATGCACAGCTGATATGACGTAAGTACGGGACGTGCACACTTGAAAAAGTGCACTAGCGCGCGAAGTTTTTCCTGAACTCTGTTTCCACTATCAACAATAGTAGCACTAGTGCTGATGTTTTTACGACAATTTAAATTAAGCTAACGAATGCTTCTTTTCATGATAATTATTTCGAGATCGAAGGTCATTTATCTTATGAAAAGATGCACGAGCTTGAAACCGAAATTAAATTGTCATGTAAAACTAGTAACACGAGTGCTATTCGGCTAGATAATCACACGAAAAACTTATTATGAACCTACCTAGTTTAGAGAGAACCGTGTATGTTAGTCAATGCGGTGCAGATTATGATGCATGTGTGTCAAAAGGAAACAAATTCGTGGCATCTCTAAAATGATATGATTTTATTGAAACAAAATATGAAACAATTAAATAAGTTACAGGTAACTGAGGTTAGGGAATACATTTAATAGTTATTATTGATTATGCAGTTGCTTTTATATTAGTAATATTTTGACTTCCAAAGCGCGGCAATTTCAGCTGCTATTATTGTAGTCGCAGCCTACGTAATCTCACTCACTGCATTCATACACATTAAAAAAAATCTGATGTGTTACACTCACATAACTTTCTCTACTCTTGTACAAACTATTTTTACAAACGCTTATTCTCCATATGCTTCATGTTAATCGAGATATCGAAATGTTAATCTTATTGCTAATTTTCGTGTAGATGCAAGGGGAATTGATAGGCTTTAAGCTATAGTCAAATATTTTAAGAGCTGGTTGCTATGTGGAGTATTCCATTTTCTTTGCATTACCAGGACAAAAAAATTGAATAACGAATTTGAGAAAAAGTATAAGTATTGGAAAATTTAAGGGATTAACAAGCAATATCTCGAAAATAGTTCACTCAACAATACAAAATGTATATGACATAAATTGTGTATTTTAACGCGATCTACATTTTTTGTGTAGTAAAATTTTGTCTATCTCTTATGATTTACCAGTTATGCAAAAGTCGTTCACAATGAAGAATACTTTTGGAGACATTCCCAGAAAATTCGAGATATACATTTCATTTGTCATTAAATATCTTAAACATATGATATTTTAATCAAAATCGTTAGAGCCATTTTTGAGAAAATTAAAATTTTCGAAAAATGTTCCATGTAAAGGGTAATCTGGGGTGGGGGGATTTTCTTGAAAACCTTCGTGTCGCATCTCTGGAAGATACTGAATCTAAATATCAAGTTTGGTGTTTATCCGACTGTTCGTTTCTGAGTTATGCTGTTCACAGACACACATACACACACACACAGACATGTTTCCAAAAATGCTTTTTTGGATTCAGGGGGTCTCAAAACATGCATTTCCGGTGAAATTTCGGTATCGAATTTTTGGGTGGAATGCAATACTTTCCCTACTTACTATACGTAGTAGAGAAAGTAACAAGTGCACCACTATGAAATACTGTCAGTATAGTAATCGCAAATAAAAAACATTAAATTGAGTTTTATTTATGGACGTTCTTTAACTGCTGTGTTCGTTAGCGTCCCATTCTATATTGGGCATGAAAGACCGGTAATGTTGTTCAGCGGCCTCTTTATCAGGCTTGAAGTTCTTTTACGTGCCATAAATCTACGGCACGGGACCACCGACGTTACTTCCCTTCTGAAGAGAGCCATGCTATGGATTTTTACGCCCGAAAAAAATACTCATCATCCGCCGGGTTTGAATCCGCATCCTCAGGAACTAGAGGAACACATGGTAACCACTACACCACGTAGGATGACTTGAGACAAGTTATACATTATTGTTGTTGTTGTATCCATTTGTTCATAATCATAATATTATGCAGCAGATGCTATTTCATATTTTCAGAGCTGAATAAAATTTGGTTAACACCCAAAATGTATACTCATGAGCCACTACTTCCCGAAATATTTCCAATATATTGGGTTTGAGAATAACATTACATAAGAAACACCTATGAGGATAATATTATTGTTTTTAAATACTTAGCATACCTTTTAACAACTCGAATCTACAAGGACGGCAGGTGAAACCAATCTGTGGTCCATTGAGCTGAGAGTTAGGTGCCTTATCTATACTTCTGGATAAGGAAAAACCCCAAAATGAAACCTTATCCACATAACTCATTTCAACCGAGATACAAATTCGAGCCTTCTACTTCAGAAGGCAGACACAATACTTCCACATAACCCATCTTTACCGACAAATTTTGCTGGTTTCTATGGTTTACAAAGTTTCTATGGTGAAAATTTGAAAAGCTTTGCCACTTTTCATTACTATATCCTTGTGTGTAAGTAACATGCATTATGCATTTTTCGGTTATCAGAACAGTATAGTTCACATTCGTAACTACTTAGGAATTCCTAACCTAACTTAGGTTACGTTAGGTTACTAACCTAACCAAATTTTTGAAATTTTATTTTCGTTTCCATCCTTAGCCCTGCACATAGTTTATGTTAAAGACAGGAAATGTGCTAGCATTACTCTTACTCAACATAAATGGCATAGCAGCCACTCTCACAATCCCTACAATGTGGGGGGGGGGCACCAATGGAAGGTGGCCGTGTGGCCCTGAAGATTTCGATTTCTATTTAAAAAAATCCAAGGAATGTATTTGAGAAAGGGAAATAGTTTGCATTTTAATCAGTAAAATATTTCCACAAGAAGGAGCAACATTAGAAAAGAGACAAGACCAATACAGAAGAATAATAAGGGTGCCATTTGACTCTTCTATAATAATCACTGCGTTCCTCATTTTTACTTTCTCCACTAGGTATAGTAAGTAGGGGAAGTATTGTATTCCATCCAAAAATTCCATACCGAGATTTCACCAGAGATTCGTGTTTTGAGGCGTCCTGAATCCAACTAAAGCATTTTTGGAAACATGTCCGTGCGTGTGTCTATCTGTGTGTCTGCGAACAGCATAACTCAGAATCGAAAAGTCGGATAAATACCAAGCTTGGTATTTTAGTTTAGTATCTTTCAAGGATGCGACACAAAGATTTTCAAGAAAATCCCCCCAACGCCAACTACCCTTTACATGGAACATTTTTCGAAAATTTTGATTTTCTAAAAAATGGCTCTAACGATTTTGAATAAAATATTTACAGGACAAATAAAATTTATATCTTGAACTTTCTGGAAATGACCTAGGAAATCCTCTTCATTCGGAAGGAATTTTGTATAATCTTGTATAAGTTGTAAACGTTAAGCGATAGAGGAAAACGTACCATGCAAAAAATGTAGATCTCTTTAAAACACACAATTTACTTCAAATAAGCTTTTTGTGGCATAAGGCGTTTCTGAGATATCCGTCATTAAAGGTTGAAATTGCTCAATACTTGTCATTCTTTTAAAGTCCATCGATTTTCAGTTGTTGCTCTCGATTGCATGGAAACAGTATGAAATTTTAAGGCCAGCACACAGAGTGCACTACTTAAACATTTGACTATCGCTGTTATCTTTGTATTTAAAACGAAATGTGTAATGCAGCTATTTTTGCAAAGGTTTATTTGGATTAAATGCATTAGATAGAAAAATAAGCTTTAGTAAGAATAGTTTGTATATCCACTAATAAAGATAGAGGGTAGAGAAAGTCATGTGAATGTATCACATCAGATTTTTACTTTCTCTACTACGTAGAGTAAGTAGGGAAAGTATTGTATTCCACCCAAAAATTCGATACCGAGATTTCACCGGAAATATATGTTTTGAGAACCCCTGAATCCAATAAAAGCATTTTTGGAAACATGTCCGTGTGTGTCTGTGTGTCTGTGTGTGTGTCTGTGAACAGCATAATTCAGAAACGAACAGTCGGATAAACACCAAACTTGGTATTTAGGTTCAGTATCTTCCAGAGATGCGACACGAAGGTTTTCAAGAAAATCCCCCCACCCCCGATTACCCTTTACATGGAACATTTTTCGAACATTTTAATTTTCTCAAAAATGGCTCTAACGATTTTGATTAAAATATCATATGTTTAACATATTTTCATACAAATAAAATATATATCTTGAATGTTCTGGGAATGTATCCAGAAGTACTCTTCATTGTGAACGACTTTTGCATAGCTGGTAAACCATAAGAGATAGACAAAATTTTACTACACAAAAAATGTAGATCGCATTAAAATACTCAATTATGTCATACACATTTTTTTGTTGAGTGAACCATTTTCGAGATATTGCTTGTTATTCCCTTAAATTTTTCAATACTTATTTTCTCAAATGGGAATTCGTTATTCATTTTTTTGTCTTGGATATGCAAAGAGTATTAATCTGTGGCAAAGAGAATGGTGCTGCACCTAGCAACCAGCTATTAAGAGATATGTATATGCTTAAAGGCTACTGTATTTCTATATTGCCCTTGTAAATATATATTCCTCTTACATCTACAAGAAAATTAGCAATAAGATAGAGTCTGCAAATGTTTATCTCGATTAACATGAAGTAGATGGAGAATAAGCATTTGTAAGAATAGTTTGTACAAGAGTAGAGAAAGTCATGTGAGACTATCACAATAGATTTTTTATTAAAGGACTTAGTTCTTTAATACTGTATGCCCACATAGTGTTAAGCTGCTGGATGCTCTCAACCAAGTGTTTTCTTTGGTTCTTCACATCATCCAACAGCTTCCATGAGCTTGGATAGTGCTGTCATGGAGGCTATACAGTGGCATACAACATATAGAACCTTAAAACTGACTGAGAGAGTGTATGGGAAAGAGAATTTTTTAACACACCATAACTCCAACTCAGCAAACTCCACATCACCCCTAAACTATAATACATGTGTCCTTGTTTGGTGCTGCTTTCATCATGTGAAGTGTAAGGTTTCAACTGAAAGTACGTTTATTATATATCACAATATTGTTCATTCATGCATAGATGTTCTTTGCAATTCTGGAAACCAGGGCCATATATTAAAGAATGCCTGAAAAAGTCATTGAAATGCCATGGATACACACTCCAGGATTCATCAGGACAAAAGTGTGCCTATGCATGAAAATTTCACTTGGGATATTCCTTAATGATCTTCCATTAAACAATTGGTACCTAGAAAATTATAATTTTATATGTTTTAATTGAAATTTTAGCACAAACTTACAAAACACTGCATTATGAGATTGACTCATAACAATATATTTTAAGATGATTAAGTTACTGTGAATAAACTTGAAATTGTGTTACAAAACTTATAAAGATGTTTTACTGAAGTTTAAATTTCCCATAAAATTTCAATTACCTTGAAGACAGCTTTGAGAACAAGAAGTTTTTATTAAGAATGGGAGAGTATGGCCAGGAAAAAAATTACCATGACAGCACGGCATAAGACACAACTAGAAATTGCATTGAAGATCTGTTGATTATTCTCATGTAAGTTACACTGCTTGGCCTTTCTGCACATGTTGTCATTACTTCTTTTACAACTCTCATATCTCAGTTAATGTCAGTACTTCAGATGTATGAAATACATTATTCTGGTAGGCTGTCCAATTTATCACTGTTCTCCTTACTCTGGGTGCAATGTCATTTGAAAAAGTTTTTCAGAAAAATTAGTACAACTAACAGACAAATTTTGAATAAATTTAATTTCCTTCATTGAATTGCTATGTGTGGAAGCTAGGATGAAATTGTATGTTCAATTGTTTCAATCATTGTCAGTAGGAACCAATATTCAGATCTAATAAATTCTTAACACTTTCTTAACATGATATTTTTCCAAGATCATTAAGGAATATCCCAAGTGAAATTTTCATGCATAGGCACACTTTTGTCCTGATGAATCCTGGAGTGTGTATCCATGGCATTTCAATGACTTTTTCAGGCATTCTTTAATATATGGCCCTGGTTTCCAGAATTGCAAAGAACATCTATGCATGAATGAACAATATTGTGATATATAATATTCAACTCCACAAACCAAGCATTATAATTACACTCTAGTTAGAGAAACAATGAAAATATATGAGAAAGTGCAAAGTATTCAGTAAAAGTATCTTGTGCTTGATTCCGTTTCTAAGGAGTTTCTTTTGGCATTTCACGAATCATTCAAAATTGCAGCAAAGCTGTAAACACTCCTGTATTAGGTGCCAAATCTGAAAGAACATTTTTCCTTATAAGATGGGTGAAAGCATACCTGAGAAATAAAAGGGATAGTGGCATCTTAATGAACTTACTCTTTTGCAGTTAGGTTACACTGGTTAACAATGAATTTTTTCCCAAAAGAACCAAATGCGCCGTGGGATAAGGACTGATGCACTGGTTTCAGATCTGGTTCCACTTTTGTACTATCACATATAGTTTTCTAGTTATTCATAATTTAATATCCACTCTGCTTTTTATTTTCATACAGCGACTGCAATATTTCCCTGTGTGGCACTCATATTCCATTCCTCTGTTGCATGTAATTGCATCGTACATGAAACTTGATCTTGTTCCATTGTAATCATCTCTCAGTCATGGTTTGTTATTGAATACAATACATTCATCTTACTAGTAATATGAATCTTATTTGATAGTGATATAAATATTTTGTGGTGCTGTGTAATTTACATCAGTTTAATAAAGGCTAGTGTGTCTGTATTTTAGTAATGTATGTAGTTTTTTATATATATTGCTTATTTACACAGTATTCTTACTAGCAAACATTCCATATGTCCCACTTTTAATTCTGGACGAACTCTACAGAGATGGGTATCAGTACTAATAGAATATATTCTGTTGCAGATAGCTTATCATACCCCAAAAATGTATAAATTATCCCAACAACTTCTGCTACATATGTGGTTCCTTCACTTCAAAATCACAGCGGCATACAATCATTCCATGGCATCAGAAATTGTACCAATTGTACTTTGGTTGTCCTTGGTGGTCGAGACAAAGGATGGGCACCACATATTGTATATAAACCAGGTTTAGGGGACTGGGTATTGGTTTGTTATAGGCCAATGAAAAACGCATGGTGTAAGGAAAAATATATAGACATAGTAAATAAAGAAGAGAGAGAATCTATTGCATGGGTAAGATGGTTAAGACAGGGTATTCCTCAAAACCAATGTCCGATATGTGGTGGCAATGAAGACATTGAACACATAGTATTTAAGTGCCAAGGAACAGAAAATTGGAGAAGAGAATTTATTAAACAGAAGTGGTTGAAGGGGGATAGAAATACGCTTATAATCAAAATGATGTGCAAGGATGCTAGGAGCATTGGACAGTTTTTGTGTAAAGTAAAAAATAAATGGCTTTGGACAGTGGATAGAGAAAAGTAAGAGGTAGTGTATCTTACCTTGAATGGAAAACTATGGTGAATGTGTGATGGTAAAGTAACCAATAAGTGACAAGTGAAAAACAAATGGAAATGGGACATGAAAAACTGAAGCAAGATAATTTATTGACGGGAAATTGTAAAGAAAGAAAAAAAAATTAGATTTCTCAGCAAAAAACAAACATTAAACCGTATTTGAATCTGCAATAGGCAGGTTCTGCATAATGACAGCTTACCAATTCCAAAACCTCCAAAAAAAGGAAATATTAAAAGTTTTCAGGAATGTACTGTATTTGGGTATTAGCAGTGGAAAATTAAAATGTGCTTCTGATCTTGAATGCTTTCCTGAGGTGTCTAGATCTGAGCCACAGTGATTTATCCAGCATGAATTGAACGATTTGATTAGAAATCTTGCACTCCCAAAAGTTAAAGCAGAACTTCTAGCTTCCAGTCTTAAGGAGAAACATCTTGTTGAACATAATGTCAGTATCTGTAATTACAGAAAATGAATAAAGCCTTTAGAAAAATTGTTGTCGTTAGATGGTCCAATGGTCTTCTGCAACAATGTGTCCGGTCTCTTTGAGGAACTAAAACAATAATATATTGCATCAAGACTGGAAGTTGTTTATTGACTCTTCCCAGCAAAGTTTGAAGGCCGTTCTTCTGCATAATGACAATTTATATCTTCTGTACCCATTGCTTACTCTGTACATTTAAAAGAAACCTATGAAAATATCAACATAGTGCTGGAATCAATTTAATACAATCTCTGACAGTGGCATATCTGTGGAGATATAAAAGTTATTAGTATGTTGATGGGTATGCAGGGAGTTTTAACAAAATATTGCTGCTTCCTTTGCCTATGGAACAGCCAAAATACAGATGAACATTATGTCAAACAAGAATGGAACTCTAGATGCTCTTACAACCCACGGGAAGAAAATTTCCAGCACATCCCAGTAGTTGATCGCAAAACAGTATTGCTTCCACCTCTTCATATAAAGCTCGGCTTAGCAAAAACCTTTTAAAACACTTTAAAGAACAAATTCAAGAGGATTCCAGTATCTGAGTGAAAGGTTTTGTCATTTATCAGCTGCTAAACTACAAGAAGGTGTCTTAGTGAATCCATAGATTGGAAAGCTATTGCAGGATCAAATATTTGAAGAAAATTTGGATGAGACTGAAGTGAGAGCTTGGAAAAGCTTCAAATGACTGTGTATGAACTTCTTAGGGAAGGCAAAATCTCTTGACTACAGACAAGGGGTTTAGGAATTATTGGATGTATATAAAGAAATAGGTTGCTGCATGTCACTTAAACTTCATTTTCTACATTCACATTTAGACTTTTTCTCATCCAGCCTTGGTGATGTCAGTGACAAGATGGGTGAAAAGTTTTATCAAGACATTACATCAATTGGAGAAACACTACCAAGCTTCTGGAATGAATCCATTATGTCAGATTATTGTTGGATGCTATGTTGCAATGACTCAAAAATACAGCATAAAAGACAATCATTTGCTAAGCACTTCTTAGGCTCCGGTTCTGTTGAGTGAATATTCCTGTTGTCAATTATCATTAATAGTGTCATAATTAATAATTATAATCTGCATTTTGGTCTTATTGCTTGTATAGTAAGTGTATTATTGAATTGGTCACATTTAAGTATATGTGTATTTCTATCAACTTACTGCATTATGTGTAACATAGGATCTGTACATGAATGAAGAAACTGAAGGTATGAGTGTATCCATACTCTACATGAAAAATTGATCCAGAAAAGTATCATTTTTACCTCCGGCAATTGAAAAACTTTTTATTTTGTCAACCAGATTATTAACAAAAAACATATTAGCCAAGTCTATCATAAATAGCTGCAACTCCTTCCACAATATTCAGGTTTTAAATTGT
This sequence comes from Deroplatys truncata, assembly GCA_030765065.1. Classification (NCBI taxonomy): domain Eukaryota; kingdom Metazoa; phylum Arthropoda; class Insecta; order Mantodea; family Mantidae; genus Deroplatys; species Deroplatys truncata. The sequence goes on from CM060980.1 coordinate 103,387,279, forward strand.
AATAATCTCATATTATATCAGTCTAAGCAGTTTGATTGTGCATTAACTTAGCAGGACAGCACTATATTAGTAAGAATTTACAACAGCATTAATAAATGGTTTACTGTAATACACTGACATGAGGGACATATAAATGTATCAGTATACATCAATTTTGTTAAAAGCCCCCAGAGCTACAAAATCAGAGGGTAATACATGCAATTCTCTGACAAGGTCGCTTAAGAGTAGTATATCTCATTTGAAAACCAATATTACAGATAAAGTCTGCCTTACCACATTGCTCTCTTATAAGTATTTTTCCTGTGTTCACCCCAGAGCTCCCCTCCCCCTGCCCCATGTTGGAAGTTCTTGCTTGATCACTGCTTCCCAATGACAATTAAGTGATTGATTCAACCAACTCATTTTTTCCAATACATTTGGTTTAATATTTAATCAAAAACTCATACGATTCACAAAGTCTTTATTACAACTGCAATAAAATATTTATTAATGGCATTAAATCTTTTAAATATATAGTGACAAAATTATGTCTATATATTAGCATTTGATAAAGAGGTAACAATTTATAGTTATAATAACTTGTTCATAAAAATTTAAAATAGATGATATTCTATGTAATACTCTTCACTCCTTGTGTTGATGTAGATTTAAAACATTTTCCATCATTGCTGTACCTTTTATTATTTGATCACACCTTAATATCATTTAATGATGCAAAAAGTGTAAAATTGCTTAGCATCATGTGTATTTATTTTTTCAGAAAACTCTAGGTTATCAAAAAAGCAGATATCATCTTCATATTTATTGAACAAAACTGAAGCATATGTTGAAGGCAATTAGGAAGTTGAAGAAGCATTCTCATTTTGCCAAAAGAGCAGCTTATCAAAGTTAGTGATAAATGCTTGCGCATTATGTTTCCAAGCTCATTGAAATGCTATTCATTGATAATGATTATAATTCATCTTAGTGTATTACAGATCCAGAGGGTATCATACTACCAGTGTGCAAGTTCCAAAAAAAAAAAAAAATGGCTTGCATATGCACCAGAAGTTTTCACTTGCTGTGTTAATTAGCATATTTACCTCTCAGCACTAAAACTTCTGCTTGCAACATGGTTATGAAATCCAAATAGGTAATGAAGACATCACATGTTTATTTTAGCTATATGGAAACTTGCTTTCTGCATAGAAAAGTAATATTTGCAAAACAGAGGTAAACATTCTTGTGTTCTTTCCTTCTTGAGGATACCATACAAGGCACAAGGGCACAAAGAATTGTAAGTAATTAAAGCAGAATTTGTTTTCTTTTTTTGGGTGATGAAAGAGATTCCAGCAGAAACAACAATGTGCCTCAGAGAAGGGGCTAAAAGACAATGAATTTGAAATATAAAAAAAGGATACTTCTATGACCCTTACACAAAAAATCCATAGGCTGAAATTGCCTAAAGCTATTAACTAAGTTTGAATCTTTAGGCATGTGTGAAATATTGGGTGTTCATTTATTTCCAAACTGTTCCTCAATATTTTTCAAATCGCTGCAGTTCACAGATGAGAAATTGCTAGCAACAGGAATGCAAACATTTCCTTCTCTTATTAAACTGAAGTATTTATGAGTGGAATTTAGACAGTCCAACTCACTTTGATTCAAACCTTGAGCATGTATAAAGCAAGTTTTAGATATGACCAAGAGGATAAATTGGCAGTAGCAGCACATTTTTGAAGAAACAACATGAAAAATTCAGCTCGGTGACACTAATTAAACATGCACACAAATCCACTCAACTGAATATTTGGGAAAAATTGTTTTTATGGAAAAATCCAACAAGGTCAATGAAGTTCTCACCACCAAATTCTTACAAGCACCAACAGAGGGACGAGTAGTGATCATAAAGAGCAGGCTATCAATCACAGTTGATAATGAGGAAGACATTCCTCAAAACTAGTTCTAAGTTTAGGGTACCTCCCTAGCATTTGCCAGTTATGAAGACTGACGAAAACTTGGAAAAAACCTCATTCAGAGAGTGGACATTCCTGGCAGAATTTGAACCACAGACCTCCCATTTACAAGTACATGCCTTAATGACCTCGGCTACCCCATGTTGGTCTAATCCTTTTATATGAAGATTGTTAACACTACCAGGCCAAAGTAGCTTTTTGCCCTCCCACGCATTACCATTAGTTAGACAGTAGGGTGGGATAGCAAGCCAAAGTAGCTTTTTACAATTAGTGCTAACATTGCTATTGGGGGTGACTTTCAAAGGTGTTCCATTCCATTCCATTTAGTCGGAATCAGCTGAAGATGGGAGAAACATAGCTCCTGAAAGTGCTCCTTAGTTAACATCTAGCGCCTATGTGATGGGAATTAACGTATAACAACTCAAATTTAAATTATCGTGTTCCATTCTCTTCACCCATGCACCAGAAGAACTGTACATCACTATTTTGCAAACATGACATTCCACAGAATTAGCTTTAGGTTTTTGTTGATTATTGTTTAAGTTCCGTTATTGTTAAGCATTGTGCTAGATCAGAAAAAAGCTTTCATAATAAAAGAAGTAGTTGAACCATCAAGGCATTGATAACATGTCTTACTCCCAACCTTTAGCTCTACCATTGTCAGGTCAAACAATGCCAGGACTGAAAAGTGCAATTAATGCAGTTAGGAAATTTGTGAATGAGGTGACCAAATCGGAAGTCCTACAATGTTGTTCATAGCTTCATTGATGGTAATGCTGTAGTCTGCTTTAATGTCAACCTCTATGAATCTCACTCTCCTGATCAAGACATTATTTCAAACCTTTGACCAGGAAATACTGAAAATAAATAAACACCCAGTATTTTCTGCAGGAAGCATAGATGTTCTTTCTACCAATAATTTTAATTTATTTACTATAAAATTCTTAATAGCTAAATAAATATTAAATATAATCATATAAAGCTGGTGATTTAACCTGCTGAGATTGCTATGCTCTTTACATGCAAATGGTTAATTTAGGTGTTTCTGATCTGAAACTAAATCACAGTAGAGCAAATACTGGTACCATTTTCAGTGTGATACTATCACAGATCCTCATCACTAAATATTTTAAAAGATTTACAACCTCTGCTTTGCATGTAAAATTATGTTAACAAACTCTCTCAATCAGTGCATGGAAAGAAACTGCAATGAAGTGATTAAAAACACAGTGATGAAGGCACAACATAGCTTGAAGAGAATGTTGGAATTTTTAACTAACATTTTCTCTGTTCCTTCTATAAAAACAGGGACATTTACTGTTCCAACTGGATTCTGTTGGGACACTGGGACAAAATGCCTAAAAACTTGACTCTCCCAAGCAGAATAAGACTTTCAGGATCCTAGGGTTACATCTGCAAGCTCGCTCCACATTAAAAATCTTTTTGAAACTTGCTCATCTGTAGATTTACACTCTCTTTTTTCTTTTTAGAGTTGGTATGTATCTTAAAATATTATTAAATAAAATTACAGGAAGATGATTCTTCTCCATCAAAAATAATTAAAAATGTCATTTTTAACACACATCATAAATAACACCCTTTATACCAATAAAATCTTCTGTTGCACATTTGTGTTGTAGCATCCAGAGTCTTTGTAAACCTCATTCCAAATGGGGTTGGTATAACCATTGTGCATAAAGGGTGCAGTATATTCTCATATAGCCTCTTCTTCTAGAAAATCATGATCATTGCTATGATCTGGCTGACAAACAAAAAATTCCAGAAGGTTAAGTACAGGTCCTCGAGAAAATGGATTTTGATAGCGCCCTCGCTTGTCTCGCAGGTAAGAGTATCTTTTGTAATTGAACATCTCATTTGTTGTCAGGTTCATGCAGGCATGAAGTATCTGAAAATAAATAAAAAAAGTAACAAATATGATGAGCACAACAACAAAAGAGCTCAATACATTCCTTAATTTGAAGTTTGGATTGAATTAAATTGGCTCCATTATCATTTTATTGAGGTGTATAAATCAGGTTAAGTTGACATCATTGTGTTTAAAATAGCATTTCAGAGATAAAGGCCAAAAGAAAACTCAAAAAAATTGGCACTTGTGCAAAATTTACCAGTCACCAAAGTTACATTGTTTTAATAATCTTTCTTCCAATATTCTCCATAAAATTTGAAAATTTAACCTATTTCACACAGTTTTATTAAAACAGAAGTCCTAGTATAGCAAACTATTACAGGATAGGGGTCACCAGACATTCAACTTAAATAAAGAGCTTTAAATTGACCCAGATATCCAGAAATTATGCTACAAATGGATTGTGCCAACTTCCAAGGATTTGGCTGCATATATTGACACAACAAAAGACTATCTGAAAATTGCAATGCTGAAACAAAATCAACAGCAGAATGCTTTTGAGGAGGAGAAAATAGATCATTAAAATTTACCAGATTAGAAACATAGAGAGCAAGATGGAAAGGGAGACAGGCAAAGCAAATGTTTTATATGAACATGTTTACATGATTCAGTTAATAGCTTTCAGGGTTAGAATTCTCGTTAAAATGTGAAATTTTATTCCTATCTACATTTAAAAAGGAATGTATATTATTTATTCTGGTGATAGGGTAAAATATGATTGATAAAGTGCAGAATACTACTAGCTTTAAAGTAAAAATTTTCATTAGATTTGCCAAGTTTCATTCAAAAGTTTGTACATATTTTTAAAAAATCCATTAAAACTCAACTACTTACATATTTCCCAACATTTAAGTTGTTGATTTCATGTTAAACATTTTATTCAAAACCTCTATGACATTTCTGCTTTTAAACTGAAAATATTGCCATTACCTTTATAATATTCTAGTATATTGGCTATTATGCATCACTAGGGTAATTAAAAAGAGATGGTACTAAAGTAAAGCTTAATTAATTTTAGTGAAATGACATATAGAAACAAAAGTGGTATGAAATTCACTTCTTAAGGCAATTCGTCTGTAAAATTTGCTAAAAAATAGTTAAACATTTTTTTTTATTTTTGTGTTTTTATGATACTTAAACCTTTTACTTCCATGATACACAATTGTTTTTTTAATATTAAAAATTTTAAAGCCACAAATGGATAGTTAATTGGTCCTGTACCATTTAAGTAAAGCACTGCATTGAACTTTAAGCTCCGTATTTCTCAATTCCTTTCTTTCAGCATTTTTCATTTTTCGAAACACCCCTTGGAGCACAGATTATAACATATTAGCTTGACGTTTTCAGGAGAACTTCAGAAATTATTGAATTAAAAATTGTACAATGGTTAAAAGATATCAAATAGCTCAGCTGAAATTAATTAATTTTCATAACTCAAAAATAGGCAACCCTCTTAGGGAAAGATACCCCAAAATAAAACCAAATTTTACAGGTAGGAAGTTGTGGCATCAGACCAGCACCCTGGAATGTGTAAAAAGATTTTAACACTAAAGAGCCTAACAAAGAAAAGCTGGATGGATTAAATGGTTTACAACACAATCTATGTAAACAGACCAACTGAGATGGTATGGACCTTAAAAATAATGGAAGAAGGAAGAATTCCAAGATAAATATTTGAATGTCTACACTAGAAAGAAGAAAAAGAGGTCCTCCTAGAATGACGTGGAGGAGTGAAATATAGCAGATAATGGAGGATCAGAAGTTTGGAGGAGGAAGAATGGAGAAATAAATAACTATGGCATTGGGCAACTGGAAGATGGGGAAAATTGTTGTGAAATGGTGTACTTCTACTAAATTGAAAATTCAATAAAATGTAAACAAAAAGTCGTTTTCTCTTAAACTAATTAAAATTAAGAAATGCCTGAATAACAATTTCTTCATGTTTGTATACTAAGTTCAAATTAAAAATTTGGGAACAATATGATAAAATGTAGGTCCAAGGAGTATTTCATTTTACCACATCAAAAAGTATTTTAAATATTAATAAAAAAATTAATAGCTTAAAAACGGTTTTACGTAGCTCATTGAAATGTAATGTGCAGTATATGTTTCCTGTTCTGAATATATGGTAAAAAATCATAGCAATCAGAAGAAAATTGTAGATTTTGGATTTGCACAGAAGCATTACATGTCTGCATGGGCATTATATTACAAGTACTGGATATGAACACTACAGCTGACACGGCAGATATCTAAACAGTACAGATGCTTCTCAACATGTCCTCGGTTATCAGCTCTATTGCATCAGAGATGTGTTGCCTCAAATCACCCAGGCCCTGTGGTAATGGGAGAACATACATGGCATCCTTCACAAACCCCCACAAAAAGAAGTCGCAGGCTTTTAGATTAGGTGATCTCAAAGATCAAGTCAGCATTGCCAAATCCTAATTCCCAAAGCAGTCTATCCAACATCCTGATCAGGTGACATTCAGGTGCTCATGAATGTGGTGGTGGAAATGGGGTGGAGCACCATCCTGTTGAAAGATCACATTAGGAAGGTCTTCCTGTACTTCAGGCATTAACCATTCTGTTAACATGTCCAGGTAGGTCTGACCAGTGACAGTATCTCAGTAAAAAAGAAGGATCCATAACACCTATCACCTCTAGTGGCCTTTACATAAGCTACAAACATAGACAAGCAAACTCAAAGTTCTTCTATCATTTCACACCACTTTTGTTTGTGTGTGTCATTTAGTGAAAAATAAATAAGCTTTACTGTTGCACCATCCTTTTTTAATTACTCTTTATTTCTGTTCAAAAGGTTTTGTCGCATTAGACATAAGGTAGAGAAAACATCTCATTATTTCTTATCTCCTGTGATCCAAAACGTTTCTAAGTTGTCTCAAAGTTAGTGTAACAATATACCCTTGTAAGAGCATTATTAAAATTGCTCATTTTCATTCCTTTGCTCTGAATACTTACTGATGTGCATGTAAGTATCCATCCAAGGCCACAGAAGACCAAAGCCTCAATAAGGCCAAGTATGTACAGAATCTCAAAGCCTTCTATTGCAATGCAGTAGCATGCAAAATATATTGTGAATGAGCAGTTGATGGCGATACTCATCACAAATAAGAAGAACCACATCCTGAGAAATAAATCCCTTTTTAGTTAATAAGAAGTATTACTAACATGCTTAAACAACATAGAATTACTACTAAAAAAGTCAAAGAAAATTAATTACATGAAACCGTGAAGTGGCAGTGTAGGAATGGTGAAGCTTCCATGAGATAGTGCACAGGGAAATCTAGGTGACAAACTTGTAAATACAAAAATGGTTTGTTCTGTTTAATTTTATATTAACAGTTTTTACTTTCTCTACTACATATAGTAAGTAGGGGAAGTATTCTATTCCACTGAGATTTCATCAGAAATATATGTTTTGAGACCCCCTGAATTAAAAAAAAGCATTTTTGGAAACATGTCCGTGTGTGTGTGTGTGTGTGCGTGTGCGTGTGCGTGTGTGTGTGTGTGTGTGTGTGTGTGTGTGTGTGTGTGTGTGTGTGTGTGCGCGCACGCGCGCATGTCTGTGAACAGCATAACTTAGAAACGAACAGTCGGTTCAACACCAAACTTGGTATTTAGGTTCAGTATCTTCCACAGATGCGACACGAAGCTTTTCAAGAAAATCCCCACACCCCAGATTATCCTTTACATGGAACATTTTTCAAAAATTTTAATTTTCTCCAAAAAGGCTCTAACGATTTTGATTAAAATATCATACATTTAAGATATTTTTATGACAAATGAAATGTATATACTGAATTTTCTGGGAATGTCTCCAAAAGTATTCTTCATTGTGAGCGACTTTTGCATAACTGGTAAACCATAAGAGATAGACAAAATTTTACTACACAAAAAATGTAGATCACCTTAAAATACACAATTTATGTCATAAACATTTTTTTTGTTGAGTGAACCATTTTCGAGATATTGCTTGTTATTCCCTTAAATTTTCCAATACTTTTTCTCAAATGGGAATTCGATATTCATTTTTTTTATGTCCTGGACATACAAAGAGAATGGAATGCGCACATAGCAACCAGCTCTTAAAAGAGTTGACTATCGCTTAAATACTACCATATTCCCCTTGCACCTACAAGAAAATTAGCAATAAGATTAACATCTCGATTAACATGAAGCATATGGAGAATAAGCGTTTGTAAAAATAGTTTGTACAAGAGTAGAGAAAGTCATGTTAATCTCGATTAACATGAAGCATATGGAGAATAAGCATTTGTAAAAATAGTGTGTACAAGAGTAGAGAAAGTCATGTGAGTGTAACACATCAGATTTTTTTATTTATTTACATTATTATCAGAGGTGAATATCGTTCATTCTCTGAGGAAAAGAGAACTCACCAACTGAGTTCAAACTTGAGATCTCATGAATATGAGGAAGACAATCTATCTCCATGTCAAGGAAGTGCACAAGAGATTAATTTCGTTTATTACAATTTGGAACAATGCATTTTATCTCTGTGTTCTGGATAATTTTAATTCCTTTGAGGGATAGTTAATGGTACATAGGAACCTTGTTTATCCAGCCCTCATTAATCCAGATTTCGAGTTTATCTGGATTGATTTTTGCTTACTGTTTCACCACGAAAATATGTGCAACTAAATACATATGAATGCATATGGTTGTAATATTGGCACCACAGGTAGCATATAGATCAGCATCAGGCTTCAAGATACACAGAACAACAAAACAAGGTGTGAGATTATGTTTCATTCACTTTCATCACTATGATCACCGATCATAGACTTATCTGGATGGCTTTCAATTCTTTATACTTCTGCCTTTGCACTGATCCACAATTCACTATCATACATCACGGTTTGTATTAGTTTAATAGTTTGTTTCCAGATTATCTAGATTTCCATTAATCCAAATTACCTCGGTCCCACATAGTCCAGATTAACAAAGTTTTGTGTAGGGCTAAACAAATTTATCTCAAATAACTGGTTTTCTCCTTAATTTTTTCAGCATTTTTCATAGACAAAAAGCTCTGCATAGAAAGATTATCCTCTGATATATAGAAGTGAGCACTGAAAAGAAACTGAAATACTACCTTCCGTTAACTTAAATAGTTTTCAAATTATTCAGAATTAAGAATATGGTAGTATAAACAAACTTGCTTTTTGATATCAGAGTTAAAAATATTGTATAATAGAAGCTTTCTTGCATAACTAAACAAACATAAATGTTTAAAAAATGTCCTGGGTAGCACAAGTGATTAAGTACTGGATTTTTGTGTCCAAGTTTGCAAGTTAGTCCTAACCCAGGGCATTGGCATTATGATAGTCTTATGTGGCATTGGCATTATGATAGTCTTATGTCTTAGATTTACTGGCATGTAGAAGAACCGTGGTACCTTCTGCACACCATAAGCATTGAAATAACCCTGGTAGTTGTCATTAGTGGTAGTGATATCACCATCAACATGATTATTATCATCTCCTGCCAGGATCATCCTCCCAGAATGAGGTTTTTATCAGGCTTTCCTCAGTCCTCATAACTGGTAAATGCTAAGGAGGTACCCTAAACTTAGGTCTGGAACATTTCCTTGCCAAATTGTCCTTTCCCACTTATAAATTTCATGTATCATATTTTCCATCTCCTATGGTGCTGTATGCAGTAGGAACAAGCCTTAAACATTGCTAAAACTACCACCATTTTATTATTATTAATTTTTCTTTTTTTTTTTTTTGCACAATGACGTAAATTTTAAAGCTACTCTAAGAAAATTTTACATGAAGTGCATATCCTAACTTATAATATGGTATAAATTTAAGAACATTTGTTTAAATGTTATGGAGTTTAGAATTTTTACATATACATTACCTTAACGTTAGCATCTGTACAAATCAAATTAAACATAAAATGATCGATACATATTACTCAACAGCAATCACCATTGTTCAATAATTAGGGCCAGCTCTAGCTCTTACCAGATGGATATTTCTGTTTTGCACATTTAGTGTTCTAAACATCTACATTAGTTTTAATTTATATTTGATCTATATTTGTTCTTACATGCTGACCATGTGTAGGCCCAGGATTGAATCAGATTTGAAAAATTCTATGCCATTTGAACCATGGATCTTAGGCTTTCTATACTGAAATATTTCCTATAAAAAATTTATGTTGTTTAGAGCCAAAACATTTAACACTGCAAAATAATATACTTTTGCTAGCACAAGCTATCAAGAATGAAATAGTGATATGCAGTTGGCAATGCTGCAGTATGTTTAACTTATTTTGCTTTTACAAAGCAACAATAAGAGTCAGCAGAAGTTTTGTTGCATTAGCTGTTTTTAGCATCATGCTATTCCCACTGGTTCTATAGATTCACTGCACTCATTTACTGACATGCAGTGCGTCCTACATTAATAGTTTGTCAGCAAAAAAAGTATAACAAAGGTATTAGTATTCCACATTACCTGTTTCGGAGTCCAACACAGTTGTAGATAAAGGGGCAATGATGATCAAAGTATTCAACACAACGGTTACATATGCGGCAGTGTTTGGCTCGCAATGGACGAAGACAGCGGCATGTGTGGCACAGTCGGGACAGTACAAGGTTGCGCTTCTTCCATTTGTCATAATATGGAATCTGTTTTATAGCACGGTAGTACCCATCTGAGTTGAGTGGCACATATCCTGGGTCTCTACGATTAGCTATCACCCAGCTCAGCCACATAAGGAGGTTCCAGTAAATAAAACAGTAATGTGAACCTCTCAGTATATTCCAAGTAATGGGAACACACTGTAAATTGAAAACACCATGCATCACTACATGCTTTCTGTTCTGTAACTGAGTATTTATGTACCATGGTAATCATTAAAATGTGGGGACACCCATTGTGCAGTCTAGGTAAATGTATGTTATAATATTGTTACTTTATATTTTTATGATTACTATCATAACTAATATCTTGATTTTCTGTACTACATATTACAGTGTCTAGGAAAAAGACTGCAAATTTATAAATTATTTTACACTGGAGCAAAAAAAAAAAAAAAAAAAAAAAAAATCCACATAATAAAAGTGGAAAATATCTAAGTCTGGATCTTTTCTCCATCTCCTGATTTGAGAACCAGAGGGTTCTGAATACCTTTTGCAATTTTCTTCTATTCTATCACTAATTACATATGGATTTCTTTTAAACACTACTGTGCAAACTGTGCTCTCTCACAATCCTATAGTCAATTATAAGCTTTAAACTGCTCTTCCAAAGAATTTAGTAAGCTCAGGTAGATATTTCTGGTTTTCACCTCCTGATCCATAGAATAAAACTTTGAGCTAAATCATGACAATGCCAACTCTACAGATAAACTGCAACATAATGAGAATGTTTTATAAGGGTCTATATATTGTCAACTTAGTAAGAAAACACTCCATGAATGACCAAAAATGAGATTTTCTTACCATCTATAAACAAAGCCTGTTACTTACATAACTACAAAGCCTTTATGGCCATTCTTTAATTGAAAAGTTAATAACTGCTTAATTTTCTTAGGAATATGGCAGTAATAACACGTCTTCTGTGACTTTCTGCCTCAATAAGTGACACCTCATATTCCATTGTCTCTCATCATTATTTTCTTCTTGTTTCTTTCTCCTTCTTTAACGGATTACCCTTCTCCTTTGTTGGACTTACACCCCAAGGACTTACAAGCCAATGCCTGACATGGTGGTGAAAAAGGAACTGTAGTAATGAAAGGGATGATAGAAGAATTTGATGAACAAATTATCCAACTAGCATTCGTCTAGCAACCAAGGAAAATCAGAATAAACCTTCAGTTAGATTGGTCAGCCCCAGGGGTTTGAACCCAGGACCTCCCAAATGTGAGTTGTACACATTATGCAGTGCCACCTTGTTAGATAAATGTGAGATAATTTTTATTTTTCATAGTATTAAAATAAAAACTAAATTGGTCCTTAATAGACTAAAATCTCTTTAGTATATTCCCCTCCCTCTGCAATTCACCCCGCCAGTATTGCAGATAATGTTATTCAGTCGAAATAGTATTTTCACTCCTCCATTATGAATACAATTGTCATCATCCATACATTCTTGTATACCAAATTAAAAACTCCCTTTCAGATTAAGAAACAAAACCTAACTCCATTTTTAAACACAAGTGCAAGAACATGAAAAGTGCATTTGACATAACTGAAGCTTATCAATAGTTCATATACAACAAATTAAATGTACCCAACATTTGATGATGTTCCTTTGCTCTTTTAAAAATTTTGCTCAAATGGAGGTACACAATTTCCTCATTAAGCTGGCAATATGTTCTTACTGCCATGTATGCTACATGATTCAGAAAATAACTTAATTAACAATGAAAAATCTGTGATTCCTGTTTACATGCAAAACATACATTTTCTAGGTATCCCAAATTTATTTCCTAATCAGCGTCAACCAAAATCAGAATTCTTTTCTAATTTAGGGCCCTTATTCTTCGCAGGGTCATATACATAAATTATTAAATGCTGTATTTAGTTCTAAAATAGTAAAATCCAATACAGGTTTGTACACAAATGCTACATATATGACACAACAAATAAAATGTGACAACTGAATAGCTTTCAAAATTGCACTTGTCTCTTAGCATCCAAAAGATATATCTTTGTATAAGCTTAGGTATTACTACATTGATGTACTCTACAAGGAGCAGCAGCATTCTAAAGCAAGAAAGTACCAAATACATTACCAAAATCTACTTTAATAATAACTAAAAATATTGTGTTAAGCTCCTAGTCGCAAATCAGTAAATAACCAAATAAATACATTTAATGGCTTGTGTGCAATAGTTTTAAGTTCCAGGCTGGTTAGGAACAGTAAGTATACTTAGTATGCTGTATGAACTAACCTAGTGTTTTCCTCAAGTCAAGAAATAAACAAGTTCACTCAACTTGAATTTGTTTTTGTCTGTGTGGTCCCAATAAGGTTGCCAGACATATGGTTTTTTAAGGAACGGTGCAATATTTTTGTTCCACATATTAATAATCTGCACTGTTTTCCTTGGAGATGATGTGTGACATGCAACAAATGTCAATTGTCATCACGTTAATGAAAACCAATTAGCAATATTGCTTATCAGTCATCAAATACAAATGTTTGTGCGCGGTTCTTTATTATTTATTGAGATCATAAACTAAAATTAATTGACATGAAATTTGCTTTGGTGTGATCTCTAGTAAGTTCAGCGGGCTTAATAAAAATTGAGTTGTTGCCTTATTTCAGTTATTATAAATCGTGCAAGAATTTTGTAATAGTGTTGTTCGCAATAATGCTTTGTTAAAATAAAGCTAGAAATAGTAGTAAATATGAAAACTGATCAGTTCCAATTCATGTATGCATAACTGGTAAAAATATATTCCGTAAAGATTACGTAATAAAAGTTTTCTCCAAGTAATATGCTTTATTTTGGTTTCAATTAAAACAATGTAATCCCACTACCTGTAATCACCTGTTTTAGTCTCTAAAATATGTAACTATAATAATAAGCTTGTTTCTTATTTTCAGTTTGAGAGTACGGCAACCCTAAGCCTCCATAGTCAAAACTACCAATGTGATAGGCAGAGGCACAAGCAAAGAAAACATTGGGGGGGGGGGGGGGGGAGGTTGAAACAGAAATAGCTGAAACACAAGATGTCAGTCACACCTTCATTTCATGGTCACTTTAAGAGATTTATCCAAGAGGGGTGTATTAACTAGATCACTGAACAGGTTATATTAACTAAGTAGAGGATTTGATTGGTCAGCGTGATGCACAAACATTTTTTAAGTATTTATAGGACCAAAAGTAAAACAGGAGTACATAGAGACCAACCTCCCAGCCAAGACTCATACCAGTCAGATGTCTTAACCATTAGACTAGGGGAGACTAACTCAGAAGTTCCACATTCACTTCGCTACAACTACAAAAGGTGCGATGTAACCATCTAGTACTAGCTACATATATGTAACTAAACGTGTGTGGATAGTAAAATTATAGTAAAATTTAATCAATGTTGCCAACCAATGTATGGAATGATACTTTTCCAAAATAATATGCTGAATTTCCAGTGTTTTAATGCATATAGTAGTTTTATTATTTGCTTATTAACAGTACAATGATATGTATTAAACCTGTGTATAAGAATATGAATTACAGAAAACAAAAATGAGACTGTACTGCTTCTATATTATTATTTTGGATATCTGGGTGGTGGGGAGACTTGAGCTCCCTTCGTTTTAATAAATTTAGTTATCATGTTCAACAAGAAAAGCTCAACTGATTGGTGTTAGAGAAGAACATATGTGTAGGTACTGTAGGCTTACCCACTAGACCAGTTGCCCACAAGCAGACATGAAAAATATGAATAATATTATCTTTTGATAGTCAAGAAAATGAAGAAATTACAATATGACATGCTTGAAAACACACAAAAATTCCTATATTAAGAAGAACAGCTACAATCAGATAGCTCACAAATAGACAGTGATCAACAGTCTAACCTACAGATTGGAAAATGTTCCTTTGAATAAAACAAAATATACAGAGAAGTAGTAAATATCTCAAGAAAACATGGATCCAAAATAAGAGTTAATGGATTGAAAAATAAAGAAGTGAATTAAAAAGAAATTACTACACATCAAAAAGAAAAAGAAACAACAGTCTACAAAAAAACTTACAATCACCCACGGACCTACAAAAAATTCCAGAATGTGGGGGCAGTGGTTGGACTGGACGGCACCCTAATGCCATCTGCACAGCATGAAGCAGGTGGTTACAGGGATGAGACTTAGAAGGCTAACTGTCTGCCTTTGTATTGGAGCGGCAGCGGTTGGACTGGACGGCACGACGGCACCCTAATGTAGTCTGCACAGCGCAGGGCATAGGATTCGGTAGATATGCACTAGGGTGTCTGTGACACGTGACGGAGCAGGTGGTTACAGGGATGAGACCTAGAAGGCTAACTGTCCATTACATATTGTTCTAAGAGCTATCCCCAACAGATCCGTCGCAATATGACCAAGGAGTTAAAGCAACGTAAAATGAAATAGAGTAAAAAAAAACTTCCAGAAAACTTTCGAAAACAATAACCAAAAAGCAACTTAATTATCATATCATTAATTAAAGAAAATCACAAGACAGAGAACCTCTCAACAAAAATTCAGGTATTTATAAAATCAGTTGCATGGATTGTGAGAAGTTCTGCACAAAACAAATAAAACATAGCTATTCAGGTTAAAAGAATACATCAGAAATACAAAATTCACAGGCAGAAAAATCAGCTCTTGCCAGATATTTAGGAAGAAGCACATAAATAAGAAAACAGGTTAAATTAATACAATACACTGAGAGTCCAACAGCTGTATCAAGTTGAGAAAAACTTTTCACACGCCACCACAGAGAGAATTTAATGAACTTTGATATATTGACTGAAGAAAGTTTGATCACAAAATATATATACATCCATCACCACAAGTGCCAGAACAAACAAACAAAACAAAAGAATTATCGGGGAGAGGGTGCTCAATAATTCAGAATTGAAATTACAAAATGATTACTAAGTTATCCGTAAAAGCACATTATACTTAATATATCTTATAGGATAATTTAAAATATTAGGTATTTTCAAAAATAATTAAGCATTACTTAATGTCCAAAGATTGAAATTAGAATTTATGTTTTCATTTGGGTTTGACAGCATTTAACACTAATGTTACATGTAGGCTTACGCAGGGCTGCCCACAGGAGGCAGGGGGAGGGGGATCATGGTGTAATTTGTGCCATCAGGAACATTTTTGAAAGGGAATTCAAAATTTTGGGAAATACAAAAATGTTTAAGTAAATCAATGCAGGTACTATAAATGCATTTATTACAATTTTTAATCCAGTACTGTAATTGTTAACTCAGTTATCTTTAAGTTTGTTAATCTAAATGTGCTATATCCCCCCCTAAAAAAGTAATGTTAAGTACTGTTCATGCTGTATGGTATAATGTGGTGTATCAAATAATAATTTTTGGAAATGTATAAAACGAACTGTAACATTATAGGTAGGTATGTAGTTGTTCAGAATGCACAGCATTATTACACTTATTATATTTGACTATTTAGATAGATACAATAGAATATATTGAAATATCAAGTAATAAAATACACTACCTGCCAAGTATTTTTATTTGTAATTTTTGCTGAAAATATTACTATTTTTTTTATTGAGTTTAACTTTTCAATTATTTGTTTAAGTTTTTATTGTGTACTGGTATCACAATAGCAAATATAGTACCTATGACAGGCCCTTTGCAAGGCCTTCCAGCAGTATAGAAAAGGAACTAAATAGTTTAAATTGAGCTCTCAGAAAAATTGGGGGTGAGAATGATTCTTTTGTGGGTGATGCACCAGTCTTTGGGGGGGGGGGGTGTGAGCATCCCTGAACTTATATAGTATGTAGGTACCTTAAGTGCATTGATGCTACATTAGTGGACTAATTGCAACTGAAACAAGATAATCGCATTCCCAAAACACAATTAGCCTGTTTGTACCAGGAATATTTATACATATTTACCCTTTGCTTTTTACAGATGCAGTAAAAAGTAATAAAAGAATAAAACTAGAACAAAACAACTGAGAGTTCAGCACACTCTCCTGTTGGGGGGATTAGGATGAAAGAGCCTCAGCTCCCAGTTCTGGTGAAAGCTTCGAAGACCAAAATGTGATAATGGGTAGCAAAGAAATTATGGAATCTAAAATAATGGTCAATATATTTAATACTTTTTATTTAAATGCTACAACTGAACTATAACTAAACACTGGAAGTATAGAAGAAGCCACATTTTTGCAAGCTTCCTATAAGACAAATATCCAGAATCTAAACTTAATTTGAACAATACTAAACGAATAAAAGACAGAAAAAAAACTTCAGTTTAGCATAGAAAGAAATATGTCGATATACAGCAAGAAAATGCTGGTTTACAGTATAGTCCTGCAATAGTGAAGTAAGTTTATTCTCCTTATCTCTTACAGTAGTCATTACTTGACAAGTTAATAGAAATATTTATTTTGACTTGTACAAACTACAGCAGGAAAAGGTTTAATATCAGAGATAATTTCAAAGACTAGTTAAATTTCCACAACACCATTACATTTACAGGTATAAGCTTTAAGAAAAGCCTAAAGATAGCCAAAAAAAGGAAGAATAAGAAGAAACTGTAATTATTCCTTAAATAAAATATGTTTTGTAGTAAAAATATAGGAACTGTATGAAAATGAAGTATATTTAAATATATTGTGTATTTGCTTTGTTTACATTTACATTTGCTAATGCTGTTGAATGTTGTCATGCACATCTATTGGCCTTCTGTGAAAGCTGGGCAAGACAAACAAGCCATGCACCTATTGCCATAGTGGGTGTGGGGTTCCCACTGCATGCTAATGAGAATTTCTCATCTTGTTCTATTGCAGTGAAAAAGGTAATAGTGCCTATCTCTACTGTTGGCAAATATGTATAAAAAAGACAATATAAAAGCATACATAAAGATCTTACAATAATCAAAAGCCAAACTTTCTCTAACCTCCAATGAATTAACCATTTCTAAATTGTAAAATATATGACAAGATCTGGACTTAGGATAGAAATTAAAGATAAAAAGTGTGCACTCATACTATTACACATACAATAGCAAGTGAGTGTAGTGCCAGATTTCACCATGCTTGCAGGCATAGCAATGATCAATCAAAGAGTAATGTGCAGCTCCAACAGTACCCGAAGTAGATACATTGGGTATCCCCAAAGGAGGACTGAACCCATGAATAGCAGCAAGGGACCCTTAGAATCTCCAGCACCTCCAAATAAAAGGCCCCTGCAAAATAAAAAGTATTCTAACATTTCTACATTGTAACTTAGCATTCAATATAATCTTTAATAAAAAAGATCACATACTGTTAGTATAGTATTTATTGTGCTAAGAGTTTTACAAATTTGATTGTCATAATCATATTCAAGAACATCTGTCAACAAAAATGCCTATCTTTAATAAGCAACAAAAACTTAACCATATAGGATATAATCTGTTATTTAACCCTTTTACAGTATTTAAATTGAATTCCCATTTCTGCTTGTTTTAGACAAAGAATCTGTTGTGCTACATCAGCAGCTCCAAAACCAAGTTAGTTGGCTGCTTAATCATTTCAAATATTCATATTCATTCTTACAGTAGAACCCCAATTAACTGTTATAATGGAGTGGGTGGAGTTGACAGCCAAATATGATTGATAATCTATCTTACTTAATATAAACGGTAGGTTTAATAAGCAATTCCACAAACAAATCACTAAATGCATAAGTTCTGTGTTACATTTCTTGTATATTCAGAAAAAATGGCAGTAAAGGTGCTGTTTGTCCATTGGGCTGTGTTGTAATAGGACAGACTTTTGTTCCTAAAACAAAAACAAGTACACATGTTTACTCACTCACATCCATTTTTCGTCAAGTTTTGTGGGTACACTGCTAGGTGACAGCAGTACATTATGATCACTACTGTTGTCTGGTTGCATGACCACTTCGTGATTTGAATAAAACTTAAGTAATACACAGCTGAAGGCATCCAAACAACCTCATGACTAGAGCAAGTACATGTTCATTCTGTATTCAATTTTAACACTGTTTCCATCTCAGACGGGAAGCAATGTAACATAGACTTTTGTCCTATTATTTTTAAAGTGCACTTCGATAGAGAATTTTCAGAACATTAAAGCCATCCATCGACATACAAACAACTGCTCAAACTATCTGCAAATATATATCTAGGGTACATCATAGAAGTTTGTTTTTTGAATAACTCAACTTTCTCAAAATGTAACATAGACGTTAAGAAGAAGGTTTTCTTTTATAGATGCTCTTTAACTACTATGGCTCTTAGAATCCCAATCTATATGGGCATAAAGGGCCAGAAATTTTGCTCAGAGGCCACTTTATCAGGTTTGAGGTTCTTTTAAATCTATGACTCGGGACCACTGTTTTCACTTCCCTTCTGAAGGAAGTCATACTAGGAATTTTTATGCCTGAAAACATCCATTGCCCTCCACCACAAGAACCCTTGACCACAAGAACTAGAAGCTAGCATGGTATACCTAGATCACTGAGGACGATGATATGATAATGATGGTGATGTGATCATGAAGATACGATGATGGTTAATGAGCCAAACAGTTAACGGAGTGATGGATAGTCAAAGTTTTACTGTATAGTTAACCTAATGATGCAGAAATAAAGAAAGTTTTTTGTTTTTTGCAATTAATTGGAACTATGAATATCTGATGTGTTACATTCATATACTTTCTCTACCTACTATCATTTATTCTTATATAGCTCCTACTAACTACTCTTACAAAAGCTTTCTATCTACTTCATTTTAATGGGGAAAAAAATCTGAAGAAATAACTACATTATACATTTCATTACAGATACGAAGAGAATAGTGATAGGCAAGTGTTTAAGAACTAGACACTAGATGTTGGCCTTAAAATTCACACTCCATGCAATCATGAGAAACAACTGAATATTGATAGGACTTGAAAATAATACAAAGTATTGACAATTCTGTTAAGAAGGAATATCTTGGAAATGGCTCATGCCACAGAAAAATTTATTTCAGACAACCTCTGTCTTTTAAAGAGACCTACATTTTTTTATTACTTTCTCTATAGATAAGCAGGGGAAGTATTGCATTCCACCCTAAAATTTAATACCAAACTTTCACTGGAAATACATGTTTTGAGGCCCCCAGAATGCAAGAAAAGCATTTTTAGGAGAAAGTTCATATATTGCGTGCGTGTGTGTGAACAGCAAAACTCAAAAATGAAAAGTTGGATAAATACCAAACTTAGTATTTAGGTTCAGTATCTTTCAAAGATGCAGCACAAAGGTTTTCAAGAAAATTGCCCCACCCCACACTACGCTTTACATGAAATGTTTTTCAAAAATTTTGATTTTCTCCAAAGTAGCTCTAACGATTTTGCTTAAAACATCAATATTTAAGATATTTTCATAACAAATGAAATGTATATCTTAAATTTTCTGGGAATATCCCCAAAAGTCCTCTTCATTCTGAATGGCTTTTGCATAACTGGTAAACCATAAGAGATAAACAAAATTTTACTAGACAAAATATGTAGTTCTCATTAAAGCACACAATTTATGTCATATACTTTTTTTTGAGTGAACCATTTCCGAAATATTCTTTGTTATTTGTTTGAATTTTCAATGCTTATACTTTATCTCAAATAGGAATTTTTTTGTTTTGTTTTTTTTTTAATGGCCTGAACATGCAAAGAGAATGAAATGCATAGCAAACAGCTCTTGAAAGATTTGACTATCACTTAAAGTCTACCATATTTCCCTTGCACCTACAAGAAAATTAGCAATAAGATAATTTCTGCAAATCTTTATCTCCATTAACGTGAAATAGATGGAGAATAAGCATTTGTAAAAATGCTTTGTACAAGAAAAGAGAAAATCATGTGAATGTAAGACATCAGGTTTTATAGCAAATTTTTGTCTATCCCTTATGGTTTAACAGTTAGACAAAATTACCTATACGAAATTCCTCACATGAAGAGGCTTCACACGCTATTCACAGAAAATTCAAGGTATACATTTTATTTGTCATTTAATACCTTAAATCATTAAAGAGTAATTTTTGAGAAAATCCAAAATTTAGAAAAATCTTCGATGTAAAAGTTAGTTTGGGATGGGGGATTTTATTGAAAATCTTTGTGTTGCATTTTTAGAAGATACTGAACCTAAATACAGAGTTTGGTATTTATCAGATATCTTTTTTTTGAGTCATGCTGTTCACAACCCAAAATCAACACACACACACACCAATGCACGCACACCACATGCGCATGCATGTACGCGCTCATTTTTTCACGAAACCCTTTTTTATTCAGGGACCTCAAAACATGCATTTCCAGTGAAATCTCCATATCACATTTTTGTGTGGAATGCAATACCTTCTCTACCCACTCTGTGTGTGGTAGAGAAAGTAAGAAGATCAGAGTTAAAACTATTACAATTAAAACTAATAAAATTGAGCCGCACACACCCTTATGCCCCATAACATGCTTTACCTTAAAAGACTTGTTCTATGGAGAGTAAGAGTACATGACACTCAATTTTATTAGTTTTAATTGAGTCTCTAACCAAAAACAACTATACTAAAAGTTTACAGAAGAATGGCAGCCCTATGTGTGAAGCATAAGCTTAAATATTCACAGTAGTGCATATATATATAAGGGATTGTATGTCAATTAAATATCATAAGTAAGCAGTTACTAATTTGCATCCATACATTTAGATGCTCCATTTGAATGAAAATTTACAAACTAAATGTATTCATCATACCAAATTTCTGAGACAGCTGGCATCCATCGTGCTCTCCTCTTCTGCTCAGCAACCAGCACCTGCACAATATCACTATGACGATGGCTCTTAGCAAGCAACAGTGGAGTCTTCCCATTCTTATCTTTTGGTTCCAATTCAATTTTACTCTGTAGAAAAACCAAGAATGTAACAAACACCTGAATTTAAAAAAAAGACTTCTCCCTAAACATTGATGTTATCAATTACTTCTACATATTAAATGAAATAAACAAAGTATTAATTCTGCAGACTGATGCAACACTTCAGTACTAAGTGCAGATTTTATTGTTTTAGGTGCTCAACCAATGAGATCATTAGAAACTTTGTAAGCAAAGAGGAAATTTAAAAGATTTTATTATTGTACAATACGTGAGAACAAGCCTACACATCCTCCCAAGGAATTATGGGAGCTTTGCTTATGTTGTGCTTCTGTTGCCAACATTGGGGCCCTAAGACACAAAGTATAGCCATGGGTGGAGGGCCCTAAGCTGCAAAGCGTAGCCAAGGGATGTTTTTTATAAGAGGAGTGAAGCAGTTGCAGGCTGCAACTGCAGAACAACATCAGGGTACAGCTATAGGATCTATGAGACTAAACTCTAATGATGCCAGGTTTGCATATGGCATTATTTTAGTTAAATTTTGCCTCCTTAAGTTGGTAAAACCCACTTCAAAATGATGCTTTGCATGTTTTTCCCTTGTTCTCAATGATACTGAAACCAAAGATGTACTCTGAATTGCTTCCTTAGTAATCAAAGAATTATCACTTTTACAATATATTATAAAAATGACAGCTTTGAATTTTATCAACATATTCTGACGGCATGTCTGATTTGAAGTTTCATTTCTAAACAATTTGAGCAGCGGTAGCCAGTTGTCCCAAAAGAAGGGTGGGTTAGTGAACAGTGAACACTGATAGGAAAGAAATTGTTGAAAAGTAGGTATAACAATTACTGCATTGTGATTATGGAAACACCTCCCTGTTTTTTTTTTTTTTTTTTGTTTTTTTCAACAGGGTTGCAAGGTGTTTGCCAATTCTAATTAAGCAATTTCCAGTTACAGAAGAAAAATTTAATCTTAGTTTTTGTTTTCTTATTTTCCAAAATACATGGGCATATTTGGCATATAGAATTTTTGGTGCCTGGAAATCTTAACAAAATGTGAAACTAATCCACTTTTTATGAGCAAAAACTGGAAAGTGAAACATAAAGCCACCAGAGGCAATAAGGACAGAACAAAACCACCACTTCTTAGATGCTTGGTCTTTAAATGCCTTCTCTTCTTAATAATTACTATTGTGACAATACCAGAGGTAAATGCATAGCATTTACAATTAATGTAAGCCAAAGCCATTCTGCAGTTTTCTTGGAATTGACAAAAGATTTGCAGGTATGTAAATAATCCTTTAAAGAAAGGAAGTGGATGGGGACAGCTTGTTTTACCTTTGTATTGTACCACTCTGGTGAGTGTAAGTCAGAAATGCAATACTAATAGTCAGAGTTTTGTAGACAATCCAAGTGAAAGAGACAGAAAGAAATACAAGTTCCTGACCCATGAGAAGACTAAAATAAGCAGAGAAAGCCAATCTCTCTTAAGGGAAGACAACTGCAAGTCCTAGTAAACACATTCTAACCCATGAATGAATGAAGTTTAAACAAGTCTTCAGACTATATGTTCTGGACTGGCCCATGGCAGCATGCCAGACAAATTTGTGTTTACCATAGAAAGTTGTAAAAAACGTATTTATTAATATTATAAGGTATGTTCATTCAATTTTGAATTTATAAAATTGTAAGTAGAAGGATAATTATGTTGAAAATCTTCTGTAATTTTTTGGGGATGTCCCTACATTTGGTAGGACTATTTACACAAACAGGAATACAATGATTCAGTAAATATGATGAGCATACCAGTATGAATAAGACAGAAATAAACAGGTTGAATGAAAGAAATTATGTATGGAAAATTTGGTGGTGCAAATACTCTTAGCCTAGTAATTTCTTTTAGGAGGCTTTCAATAATGCGATCAGCATACTAAAATGTCAATCTGCTACAACTGATGCTGTCATCTATTCCCTCCCCTCCCCCACTGACATGAGGATTTGTAGACTACTAGCCAACATTTTTCTAGGGACAGGGCTCTGCCCCCTTGTCCAAAGTACCAAAGACATTACCTCAGCTAACAAGGTATTTCACTAGAAGCTCAGCATAAGATGAAAGGCCATCAGGATACAGTCATTCCCAGAGACCCTTAACAGCAGCAATCAATAATAAACTTCAAAATAAATGCATACACTCACCTTTTCACAGAGAATTTTAACACAGCTAACATTTCCTGATAGGCATGCCAGATGTAGAGGAGTTGACCCAAAATTATCTGGCTTCTGTAGGTCAACACCAGAATACATTAAGAGCCGAATCAAATCTGCATGTCCTGTGAATAAATAGATATTTCCTTGTCAGTAGCATCAATTAATTACATTCCACTTGCAATTCTAAAGCATGTAAAAGTCTAATATTTTAATTTTAATGAATGGTTATATGTAATATGCATATAAATATTGATAACTTTTATATTCTGCTTCTAAAAGTTATGTATTACAGTGAAACTTGCTCAAGTCAGTGACTAAAACAGAATCCTACCTATTTCAGAAAACATGTTATATATTGGCATAAATCATCTACCTTAACTGTTACTTCTCCTGAATAAATCAGAAACTGCCCGTTCAAGAATTTAAACTGTGTGTATTTAAAGGGAAACATTACAAAAATGAGCTATAATGTGCATTTATATTAGAACATACTGTATTTAAAAGGAAGCTGTGAATTTAGGCCATTGAAACTGCCAAACTGTACCTTACTGCAAGGGTACCTAACTGCTCTATTCAACTATTCAACTATTCAAATTCCATTTTATTAAACCTATGCCAGTCAGACAATGCCATCAAAATTGTTCCAGCAACCTTTCTGTAACTGCATTCTAGGTGCAAGACCTTGCACTTGTCCATATTCCTCTTTTATGGTGGACCTGAATGCCTACTAGAATCACCTCTCCAGTTCACATACTTTAGTCAGTTGTGGCATCATGTTGATTTCCAACTATGATAGATTGTGTGTACTTACCATCTACATTTGTAATTAGATTTTAAACTAAAATATACACATTAACTATTTATGGACTAAATACTTCGTTTACTTTTGTACTATATTAAAGCACTATAGAAAAATATATTTTAAAATATATATAGTTTTAATTTTTGGTAAACACCATACAGCCATTTTGTGGCGTTACCCACCATCTTTTAGATACTGTTCAACTGAGATCTTGGAATCATTTTAGGGTGGTTAGGTTTGCGGTGTTGGAAGGAGGGAAGGTGTGTTGTGGGTGTTATGATATCAAATAGTGTGTGGAATTTGATATCATAATTCCTACCACACATCTTCCTCCACAACAACCTAATCACCCTAAAATGATGGAGGGGAAGGGGTAGGGGGGAAGGTGTGTTGTGGTATTTTGTATCAAACAATATGTGGGATATGATACCATAATATCCACAACACACCTTCCTCTTCCTACATTCCCATGACAACTAACCATCCTAAAAGGAATCCAAGACCTCAGTCGAACAGCAAGTGCTGAAGATACTTGAGTAACCCTGCAAAAAAGTTATATTGTGTTTACCAAAGGTAAAAACAATATGCATATGTGAAAGTTTATTTTTCTAATGTGCATTTTCACAAAGCTTTTAACAAGAGAAATTACACAGGGAGTTATTTAGATGCAGCCTGAGACAATGTGAGCTAATTTGTCAATAATCATTGTTAAACTTGCCTTTATAAGCTGCCCAATGTAATGCTGTATCACCATTTATATCTGTGAGATGATTGAGAGCACCCATTCCAAGCAAAAATGCTGCAGTTGCAACACGACCAAACATGCAAGCTGTCATCAGGGGAGTTAGGCCTTTAAAATCAGCTGCATTTACAGCTACCCCTGCCTGAAACATGTATAGATCATTGAATTAATGCAGAGCATTAGTTTTTAGGTTTGATAAATTTGAAACTATCTATGAATTGCTCATACAGGGAATTTAAACTTTATAAGTGTTTGAAGAAAATTCAATGATAAATTTCAAATGTTGGTAGTTTATAAGGAAAGCCTCCTTAAAATACATTATTTTTAAGGCTAATTTGCAAAATACTCATAATTAATAACAAATGTAATCAATTCTATTGCATTATTTCTGTCAAAAATGAATTAACTTTAAATGTAACACTATGCACACATTTATAATCTTGTTTTTCATTCCTAAAGTTTTGTATAAAAGTAGAGAAATGAAGACATAAATTGCCTATCTAGAGGCAAGAAATATTTCAGAGAAATACAGGGGATAAATAAATAAATAAATAAATAAATAAATAAATAAATAAATACTAAAATCATAATAATAAACAGCAGTTTGACCTCTTTCCAAAAAATTAAAGGAAATTAAAAACAAACAAAAAAATCATCAGATTTTCTTGCTGCCTTTAGTTTCCCAAATTCAATCCCAAACTTCTGATCAGAAAAGATCCATTACTGATTGATCTGACATAAAAGTCTGACATAAAAAAGTTGGTGAATTTAGCAAGCAATTAAAGTTACATAGGTACTTAATCTTTCTTCTTATAAGGTGGCTCTATCCATTATAATTTATAGAACACTTAAGTAGCTGCTGCTTGCTTCAGGAGACTGCCAAACTTTCTGAAAAAATGATGAGAAGTATAGCTGAGGTGCATGCCTCCTGTCAATTGTTATGTTTGTTTGCTTTGTAATAGTATTACCAGGGAGTAATAAATAATGTTGTGGTTATGTGCCTTAATGGTAAATGTACATCTCATTATCACGAGAGCAAATCGACTACAATTGGCCAATTGATGTCCCTGGGAAACTACAGCTTTTCATCCAGCCATCAATGGAATGGTCGAATGCCTACATCATTAACTTAAAACTGCCATTTGATGTCATGCTACGAATTACTGGATGGACAATTTATATTGTTCTCCTTGGCATCTGTATAGTGTTGAAGGAAGACATCTGTGTAACAGGTGCTGAGTTGGTTTATGGCCAAACACTACAACTTCCAGGTGAATTCTTCACAAACATAAGCAGTAATACCAGTGTTAAAGATCTGTGTAATCAATTCAGGCAGCTTGCTTAACAGACTTTTATCTTTCATGAGCACAAAGTCTGTTCATATGTGTTTGTACATCATGATGCAGTCCATAGGTCATTACAAACCCCATATGATGGTCTCTTTCAAGTGTTAAATCATACTGCAAAGACGTATGGCATTGAACATCAATGAAAACAATCAACAATGTCCATTGATCAACTGAAACCTGCTTTCATTCTGAATCCAGAAGACTGTATCCTGCCTAGATTTTCAACAACTTCAATCATTTCATAACAGATACCAGCAGAACCTACACCACAGATGCCCTCACCTTTACCTGTTATAACCCATTCTGAGCAATGTGTTTGATTCAATCAGAAAGATAGTTGAACACTGAGGGGTAGTATTGAGATGCATTTCTCCTGTCAATTGTTATGTTTGTTTGCTTCGTAATATTGTTACCAGGGAGTAATAAATACATTTTTAGTTATGTCCGTTGAAGGATATGTATGTGAATGTTATTACCATCATGAGAGTAAATCCACTGCATAGCAGCTATCATATTACTGTACAGATTAAAGTTACCAATCCAATTTGGTATTATCCAAGCGTGTTTTCTCCAACACCTAGATGTTTAAAATATG
Source organism: Deroplatys truncata (assembly GCA_030765065.1). NCBI lineage: Eukaryota > Metazoa > Arthropoda > Insecta > Mantodea > Mantidae > Deroplatys > Deroplatys truncata. Next base: position 103,414,454 of record CM060980.1, read on the forward strand.
GAGTTCCTGTTTAAAGTTATAATAAAACTTTAATAAGTAAAACAAATATTCAAAATTAGCATTCATGGGAAGTGAAAACTTTTAGTATTTCAGAGAAATGCATGGCATGTAGAGAATAACAATTCACCAAATACTACAATTATTAATTTCTTACACTATGTGAAAAAGCAGAACTTTAGCAATTCTTTCAGTATAGAAAGCAAATTTAAAAAGTCTGTTGAATTTTAGGTATTGATAAGTATACACTTTTAAATCAAATTTTGTCAATTTATAGCTACTAAATGAGCCATAATTATAAGGTAAAATATCACAAAGAACAAATTTTAGATTTTTATGTTCTTTTATTGTCTCTTAAAAATTTAAAGTTTTTCAGAAAACAAATTCCACAAAAACTATGAAAATCAGGAGCAACAAGATTATGTTAAGTAACATCCAAGGATAGAATGCTATTATTTGTTGCCAGCATAAAATATGCCAATTTATTTGGTGCCCTGCATTCTTTGGTCAGATGGTTGTAATGGAACCTGCCTGTATTTTATTTGTCTTGTATCATAAAATGACTTATAGATATAATATAGGGAATTCTGATCAAGATACATGTGTTCTACAATACATACAATCTTGCAGCAAGAGTTAGTTAAAGTTTTCCTGTTTATTACACAAATGTCTACAAAAACACCTTCAAGAATTACAAATCTTGCCATAAAATATTAAAATTTCAGAAAAACTTTTTGCGGGCATTTTGTCAGATAGACTACAAATTTGGGTTGAAGAATTCTAGATGGGCTTTCGCAAGGGAAGGAGAACAACTGATAATTTATTTATTATAAAGACATTAGCAGACAAATATTTAAAAGAAAAATGGGGTAAATTATATATGGCTTTTGTAGATTTAAAGAAAGCTTATGACCGAATTGAGTTACAACTTCTGTGGCATAAATTAGTGTATAGGGAGTAAGTCAGCAATTGTTGAAAATTCTTAAAGCGTTCTATTTTGAGAACACCTTTTGTGTAAGGGTGGAGACAGGCTGTGTAACAAGAGAAATTCGACAAAAAAAAGGCCTCAGGCAAGGATGTAAGTTAAGGCCAGTTTTATTTAATTTATACATAGATGATGTCTTACTAGAAATTGGAAGGAATAATAATTGTGCACCAGTAATTAACAACATTCAAATCCCAGGACTTCTTTTTGCAGATGATCTAGTGGTAGGACCTATTACAGTAAGTGGTTTAAAACAATGTTTACAAGCAATTGATGTATATTGTAAAGAATGGGAGTTAAAAGTAAATCAAGAGAAAACACAGATTGTGGTATTCAAAAAGGGGGGGGGGGAATTATGCAAATATGAAAAGTGGAAGGGAGAGAATAAAGATTACAGGGTGGTGCATGACTGTATTTATTTAGGAGTAAAAATAGATGGAGGTAATAAATGGGAGAAACAAAAGAAGTTTGCATTGGCAAAAGGTAAAGAGGCTATCGCAGCAATCAGAAGCTGCAAATATAGAGTACCTAATATAAATGTTAAATGGCTGGAAAAAGTTTATGAGATGGTTGTGGAGGCAAAAATGATGTATGGTATAGAAATATGGGGATTAGATAGAGGATGGGAAAATATAGATGAGGTGCACAGGATGTTTTGTAGAGAAATACTAGGGTTACTGAAGGCAATTGTAAGACAGGTAGCACAATTAGAGAGATGGGCAGGGTGACAACTAAGGGGAAGATAATGGAAAGAGCTTTGAAATTTTGGTTCAGAACTTTAAATCTAGAAAAAAGTAATGTGTTAAGACAGTGTGTAGAATACCAAGAGAATAGTTTAATGATGGATGGGTAAGTAATTTACAGAACATTTTGGAGAAAAATGGGTTAGGAGACATGTGGAGAAGTCGAGAAAATAACGTGAAAAATTTTTGGAAAAAGGCAAAGAAAAGACTGGAAGATATAGAAATACAAAACATGTTCAGTGAGATTGCCAAAACGGGCTCATTGTTTAGTTATAGGCCAATGAAAAATACATGGGGTAGGGAAAAATATATAGACATAGTAAATAAAGAAGAGAGAGAATTATTGCATGGGTAAGAACCGGAGCATGGAGGCTAAGGGTTAAAACAGTGTATTCCTCAAAACCAATGTCCGATATGTGGTGGTAATGAAGACATTGAACACACAGTATTTAAGTGCCAAGGAACAGAAAATTGGAGAAGAGAATTTATTAAAAAGAAGTGGTTGAAGGGGCGATAGAAATACACTTATAATCGAAATGATGTGGAAGGACACTAGGAGCATTGGACAGTTTTTGTGTAAAGTAAAAAATAAATGGCTTTGGATAGTAGATAGAGAAAAGTAAGAGGTACTGTACCTTACCTTAAATGGAAAATATGGTGAATGTGTGATGGTAAAGTAATCAATAAGTGAAAAGTGAAAAACAAGTGGAAATAGGACATGAAAAACTGAAACAAGGTAATTTATTGATGAGAAATTGTAAAATGTAAATAAACTATAGTGATTGTCTACAGAATGAGTGACCAGGATCAAAGTTCTGTAGACAATCAAATTGTAAATCTCTTAGCACAATAAAACAATAAATGCTGCATGCTCAATTTTAAAGTTATAAAAATGAGTTACCTTTATAACTTGATGTATATTGTAAAGAATGGAGGTTAAAAGTGAATCAAGAGAAAACACAGATTGTGGTTTTCAAAAAGGGGGGAAAATTAGGCAAATATGAAAAGTGGAAGGGAGAGAATAAAGATTACAGGGTAGTGCGTGACTGTATCTATTTAGGAGTAAAAATAGATGGAGGTAATAAATGGGAGAAACAAAAGAAGTTTGCATTGGCAAAAGGTAAAGGGGCGATGGCAGCAATTAGAAGCTGCAAATATAAAGTACCTAATATAAATGTTAAATGGCTGGAAAAAGTTTATGAGATGGTTGTGGAGGCAAAAATGATGTATGGTATAGAAATATGGGATTAGATAGAGGATCGGAATGTATAGATGTGGTGCACAGGATGTTTTGTAGAGAAATACTAGGGCTACCGAAGTCAATTGTAAGACAGGTAGCACAATTAGAGAGATGGGCAGGGTGACAACTAAGGGGAAGATAATGGAAAGAGCTTTGAAATTGTGGTTCAGAAGTTTAAATCTAGGAAAAAGTAATGTGTTAAGACAATGTATTGAATACCAAGAGAAGAGCTTAATGAATGATGGATGGGTAAGTAAATTACGGAATATTTTGGAGAAAAATGGGTTAGGAGACATGTGGAGAAGTCGAGAAAATAACGTGAAAAATTTTTGGAAAAAGGCAAAGAAAAGACTGGAAGATATAGAAATACAAAACATGTTCAGTGAGATTGCCAAAACGGGCTCATTGTTTAGTTATAGGCCAATGAAAAATACATGGGGTAGGGAAAAATATATAGACATAGTAAATAAAGAAGAGAGAGAATTATTGCATGGGTAAGAACCGGAGCATGGAGGCTAAGGGTTAAAACAGTGTATTCCTCAAAACCAATGTCCGATATGTGGTGGTAATGAAGACATTGAACACACAGTATTTAAGTGCCAAGGAACAGAAAATTGGAGAAGAGAATTTATTAAAAAGAAGTGGTTGAAGGGGCGATAGAAATACACTTATAATCGAAATGATGTGGAAGGACACTAGGAGCATTGGACAGTTTTTGTGTAAAGTAAAAAATAAATGGCTTTGGATAGTAGATAGAGAAAAGTAAGAGGTACTGTACCTTACCTTAAATGGAAAATATGGTGAATGTGTGATGGTAAAGTAATCAATAAGTGAAAAGTGAAAAACAAGTGGAAATAGGACATGAAAAACTGAAACAAGGTAATTTATTGATGAGAAATTGTAAAATGTAAATAAACTATAGTGATTGTCTACAGAATGAGTGACCAGGATCAAAGTTCTGTAGACAATCAAATTGTAAATCTCTTAGCACAATAAAACAATAAATGCTGCATGCTCAATTTTAAAGTTATAAAAATGAGTTACCTTTATAACTTGATGTATATTGTAAAGAATGGAGGTTAAAAGTGAATCAAGAGAAAACACAGATTGTGGTTTTCAAAAAGGGGGGAAAATTAGGCAAATATGAAAAGTGGAAGGGAGAGAATAAAGATTACAGGGTAGTGCGTGACTGTATCTATTTAGGAGTAAAAATAGATGGAGGTAATAAATGGGAGAAACAAAAGAAGTTTGCATTGGCAAAAGGTAAAGGGGCGATGGCAGCAATTAGAAGCTGCAAATATAAAGTACCTAATATAAATGTTAAATGGCTGGAAAAAGTTTATGAGATGGTTGTGGAGGCAAAAATGATGTATGGTATAGAAATATGGGATTAGATAGAGGATCGGAATGTATAGATGTGGTGCACAGGATGTTTTGTAGAGAAATACTAGGGCTACCGAAGTCAATTGTAAGACAGGTAGCACAATTAGAGATGGGCAGGGTGCCAACTAAGGGGAAGATAATGGAAAGAGCTTTGAAATTGTGGTTCAGAAGTTTAAATCTAGGAAAAAGTAATGTGTTAAGACAATGTATTGAATACCAAGAGAAGAGCTTAATGAATGATGGATGGGTAAGTAAATTACGGAATATTTTGGAGAAAAATGGGTTAGGAGATATATGGAGAAGGAGAGAAAATAACATAAAACATTTTTGGAAAAAGGCAAGGAAAAGACTGGAAGATATAGAAATACAAATCATGTTCAGTGAGATTGCCGAAAAGAGCTCATTAGTTTATTATAGGCCAATGAAAAATACATGGGGTAGGGAAAAATATATAGACATAGTAAATAAAGAAGAGAGAGAATCTATTGCATGGTTAAGAACTGGAGCATGGAGGCTAAAAGGGCTAAGACAGGGTATTCCTCAGAACCAATGTCCGATATGTGGTGGTAATGAAGACATTGAAAACATAGTATTTAAGTGCCAAGGAACAGAAAATTGGAGAAAAGAATTTTTTAATAAGAAGTGGTTGAAGGGGGATAGAAATACACTTATAATTGAAATGATATGCAAGGACGCTAGAAGCATTGGACAGTTTTTGTGTAAAGTAAAAAATAAATGGCTTTGGACAGTGCAAAGAGAAAAGTAAGAGGTAGTGCATCCTACTTTGAATGGAAAACTATAGTGAATGTGTGATGGTTAAGTAATCAATAAATGGAAAGTGAAAAAAAACAAAAAAAGTGGAAATGGGACATGAAAAAAACAAAAGAAAACTGAAAAAAAAGAGCAAGAAAATTTAGTGACAAGAGATTGTAAAATGTAAATAAACTGTAGTGATTGTCTACTGAATAAGTGACCAGGGTCAAAATGCAGTAGACAATCAAATTTGTAAAACTCTTAGCACAATAAATACTATACTATAACTTATGTCATCTTACTTGCATTACTTTATTTGTTAGGGAATTGCACAAAAAGTTTCAGTTTTACTGTCACGCTTATATGATGCAAGAGCAACCAGTGTCTATTAATCAAAACATTATAATTCAAATCTGCTCAATACTGGGGTGTCCACCACAGTTTTCTTCAGTTTTCCACTACAACCTTTTTAGACTACATATTTCATAGGTACTATCACAGCTCTTGAGAAGGAACAACATTAAAAATTTTTGGTTTATTATTGTTTTAACTGCATTTGTATAAGTGATACTTATTTCTCCTAATACAAGCTAATTTATGCAGCCTTCCAATTCAGTTTTTTCATAATATTCACTGATACATAATGAAACTGTTGCTCAATATCTTACTGCAATCTCCATAATATTTATAACTCTGAATTCATTATCCCCCTCAGTGTCATTGGTGATTATTCAGACCACTTATTTATTGCCATTTGGAGATTATTGATGTTCATCAGTTTTTCATTTTAACTTGCAACTTTTATGTCTAGTAATTATAAATGCTTTTTCTGCTTTCTCTACCATGTACATAATAGGTAGAGAAGGTATTGCATTCCACCCAAAAATATCATCTGAGATTTCACCGGAAATACATGTTTTGAGGCCCTGAATACAAAAAAAGCCCTTTTAGAAAAAGGTCTGTGAGTGTGTGTGTCTGTATTGTCTGTGAACAGCATAACTCAAAAATAAAAAGTCAGATAAGTATCAAAGCTGGTATTTAAGTTCTGTATCTTTCAAGGATGCGACATGAAGATTTTCATGCAAATCTCAACTATCCTTTACATGGTACATTTTTCAAAAATTTTGATTTACTAAAAAATGGCTGCAACAAATTTTGATTAAAATACTAAAGATATTTAAATGACAAATAATATATAATATTGAATTTTCTGAGAATAGCCTGTGAAGTCCTCTTCGTTCAGAAGGAATTTTGTATAATCTTACATAACTGGTAAATGTTAAGTGATAAACAAAAATGTATTATACAAAATTTATTTCAAATAAGATTCTTTTATGGCATAAGCCATTTCTGAGGTATCCCCTATTAATGGCTCGAATTGTTCATTATTGATTATTCTCTTAAAGTCCTGTCAACATTCAGTTGTGTCTCACGATTCCATTGAAAGAGTATCGAATTCTAAGGCCAACATACAGCATCCAATTCTTAAACATTTTACTATTGCTGTTCCCTTTTATTTATAATGAAATGAGGAATGTAGCTATTTCTGAAAAAAAATATTTGGATTAAAATGAAGCAGATATAAAAAATAAGCTTTAGTAAGACTAGATTGTATACCCACTAATAAACAATAGGGCTTAGAGAAAGTTATGTGAATGTATTACATCAGACTTTTTAAATTTATTGTTAACTTTATTACACTAATTGCATGTTACAGTTGAACTACAATAATATATTCTGTACTTTGTGTATATATAAGACATGTGTTGAGGTTACAATTCATTAATTGTCCTCAAATTCATTTTATTCAGCATCTTCAACAAGGTTGGTATGGTGTTTTCTTTTTAACCTTTGATGTTATCATTATGGTGGTTAAGTGCAGAGGAATCTGGTTTAGGAGGCTGCTAGAATGGTTGGTGAAAGATCTGTGAAGTCAAATGTAGCAGGAGCAAAGTGTTGCATTTACAGTTGGTGTGAGAGAGTACCTTCTAAAGATGTGACACAAAGACTTTAAAGAAAATCCCCCTTTGTTTACTACCCTTTACATGGAACACTTTTTGAAATGTTTTATTTTCTAAACAATGGCTAATGATTTTGATTAAAATACCATTTTAAAGATATTTACATGACAAATGAAATGTATATCTTGAATTTTCTGGAAATAGCCTGTTAAGTTCTGTTCATTCAGAAGGAATTTTGTATAATCTTGTATAACTGGTAAACATTAAGCAATAAGACGAAAAAGTACTACACAAAAAATGTAGATCTCTTTAAAACACACAATTTATTTCAAGTAAGCTTTTTTATGGCATAAGCTGTTCCTGAGATATTCATTAGTAATGGTTTGAATTGTTCAAGTCCCGCCAACATTCAGTTGATTCTCGCAACTGCATGGAAACAGTATGGAATTTTAAGGTCACCGTATAGAGTCTAGTTCTTAAACACTATTGCTGTTCCCTTTGTATTTATAGTGAAATTTATAATGTAACTATTTCTGTAAATATTTATTTGGATTAAAATGCAGTAAGTAGAAAAATAAGCTTTGGTAAGAATAGTTTGTATACCCACTAATAAACGTTAGAGGATAGAGAAAGTTTTGTGAATGTATCACATAAGATTTATTCTAAAAGGCATTGTATATGATAATTAGAATAATTACATTAAATGTAATTCATTTATATGCAAACTTAGGATTTTATACTGCCTAGGAATCAAATCCTTTGGAAGCAACTAAGAACCTTCTCACCGTTTCAACAGAATCCTACAAATGGGAGTATTCAATATCTCAATTTTAAATACATAGGGTATATTTTTACTTTATTAATGTCATATTATTTCTTAAAATCAGAGTTAAATGATCGATCAAAAATAAATTAAAATACTCACTGCATAAGCTTGCTGAAAGACATACACAGTTCTGTAAGTGAAAATATGCTTTGGATTGCCATCCATAAAAACACCGATTTAGTGCCTTACCTGTAGCAGAACTTGCACCACTGCTGCATGACCTTTGCGGCAGGCCCAGTGAATTGGACGGGGTCCCTGTGTTCCTAAACATGACAGATCCACAGGAGCTGAACGTTCCACAAGGTATCGCATAACTTCAACATTTCCATCAAGAGCTGCCCAATGTGCTGGTGTGTAGCCCCATTCATCTCTGGAACTCAGAGCTTCTGGCCCCAACTTCTCGACTAAAGCTTCAATATCACAGACCTCACTGAAAACAAAATCAACAAAACCATTACCCCAGCTTAAACATTAATAGCAATATTAGCATAATAGAGGAGAAAAATCTGATGTGCTGCATTCATATGAATTTTTCTACTCAGTCTTCTACACTATACTCTAACAAAATCTTTTAAATACCTATTTCTTGTCAATCAAGATAAACTTTCATTGCACATTTACATATTCATTATATAAGAAGAATAGCATCACAGTGTAATGGCTTTCAAATTCCAGTGCCTGACCACGAGAAAAAGAGAATAGTGACTTACCTCTTGAAAAACGTATATGCATTTGAATATTCAAAAGTAATAAATAACAATAAAGAATATCTTGGAAATGGTTAATGCCATAAAAAATTGTCTTTGACATAAACTGTATGCTTTAGCAAGATCTACATTTCCTGTGTAGTAAGATATTGTCTATATCCTATGTTTACCAAATACACAAAAGTCATTGAGAATGAAGAGGGCATCATAGGCTTTTTGCAGAAAATTCAATACATACGAGCATTTTATCTACTTCTTCTTTAATGAATTACCCTCCTTGTTGTAGGACTTACATTCCCAAGAACTTACAAGCCAATACCTTGAGCTAGTAGCCTGTTGAGGAGGCAGCAAACTCTGAATGTTAGCATACCCAGGATGGTTGATCAGCCCATTGCCTGGTGTGCGGGTGAAGAAGGAAATTAAATGAAATGCAGTCATGAAAGGAATGACTGGAAAAAGCACGTATTCACTTAGCAACCATGGAAAACTGCAAAAATGTTTTCAGTCAGATTGTTTGGCTCTGGGGTTTGAATACGGGACCTCCTGAATGTGGCCACAGGCGTTACTGCTTGAGTCCTCCTGCTTGGTATATACATTTTATTTGTCATGTAAATATCTCAAACATGTGGTATTTTATAAAAATTATTAGAGTCATTATTGAGAAAATCAAAAATAGCAAACCTTTTTCCATATAAAATGGGGAGATTTTCTTTAACAACTAACTGTTGTATCCTTGAAAGACACTGAACTTCAACACCAAGTTTGGTATTTAACCAAATTTTCAATTTTTTGGATCCAAGAAGTCAAACCAAGTATTTCCAATGAAATCTCAGTATCAGTTACTGTTTAGTAACCCAATTACAAATTAGTTATAGGCGTAATGACTTGAGCCCATGATGAATCTTCCCATTTCCAAGGTGAAAACAAATGTCAAGTGAGTAATTATGTATTATTTACAAATATATAACAAAGTAACTTTTAAAATAATGTATAATAATGCCATTATTTTGTAATGAACTTTCTATTAAGTATTCAATCAATAGAAAGAACATTACACTTATCATCCAGTTTATCTAGATAGAAAAATAAGAAGAATAGTAAAAGTATTCATGAAAGTAAACATTGCTTCAGTGCCAGGTGTGAAAGAACATTTTCTGTGCGATGATTGTCTCATCAATCTTGCTGTTACTGCACAGAAAAGGTAAACTAAAACTAGAAGTTGAGGCTATCATAGATTAATTCAACTTCACAGCAATTGGCAAATTAAATTTCACTGAATTTTTAAGTTCCTAGTGTTACATCATTTTAGTACAGTTTTATGTAGTCAACTAGATAAGAAGGTAGTGCTTTAGTAATAATTATTAAACAGCAAAGTATTTGTAAAGTTCACACTATAATACACATGAAGCAGATAAATACAACACCATTCATTAATATTATTTAAAGCCCAGTGCTACAAAACAGAATAATATATACAATACTATCAGATTACTTGGTTGTGCAGTATAAAATTACTGAAACTATTATGTTTTCATGCAAAAGATAATATTATAGGTAAAGTCTGCCTTTAACATTTCCCACCCTACAGCGCAACTATAGAAGGAAATGGTGATTAAAACAGTTAATTTCATTCCTTTCTGTACCTACAGGAACTTGCATTTTTTACTAAAGGTCCTAAAAGCAACAAAAGAAAATTGTTTACGCTGGCCTCATAGCTCAGTCGGTAGAGCAACTAACTGCCTGCTGTGCGAGGGGTCCCGGTTTCGATTCCCGGCTGGGGGTGGGAATCTTTCTCTAGCCAAGATTAATCCCTATCCTCCCCAGAGTCTGGAAGAATGAATACCTCTGTGTGTGTGTGTGTGTGTGTGTGTGTGTGTGTGTGTGTGTGTGTGTGTGTGTGCGCGCGCGCGCGCGCGCGTGCATTCCAAAAACGAAAGGTTGCTGAAAAGATCAATGTAGTTAAAGGCGGGGTATAGATGGAACTAAAAACATTTTTTAAAAATTATTTGGGATTCTCATACATAAAGAAAACCGGTAATTAGTTGTTAAAAAAGTCTGATGTGTTACACTCACATGACTCTTGTACAAACTATTTTTGCAACGGCTATTTGCAGAAACTATCGAATTGCTAATTTTCTTATAGGTGCAAGGGGAATATGTAAGGCTTGAAGCGATAGTCAAATCTTTTAAGAGCTGTTGCTATCTGGAACATTCCATTCTATTTGCATGCCCAGGACATTAAACAAAAAAAAAGAAGAAGAACGAATTCCCACTTAAGAAAAAGTGTAAATATTGGAAAATGCAAACAAATAACAAGGAGTATCTGAAAACGATTCACTCATCAAAAAAATGTATATGATATAAATTATGTGTTTTAACAAGATCTACATTTTTGTGTAGTAAAATTTTGTGTATCTCTTACGGTTTACCAGTTATGCAAAATTCATTCAGAATGAAGACAACTTTTGGGGACATACCCAGAAAATTCAAAATATACATTTCAATTGTCACAAAAATATCTTAAACATCTTAATCAAAATCGTTAGAGCCATTTTTGAGAAAATCAAATTTTTCGAATAATGTTCCATGTAAAGGGGTGGGGAATTTCTTGTTGCATCTTTGAAAGATACTAAAACTAAATACGAAGTTTGGTATTTATCCGACTTTTCGTTTTTGAGTTATGCTGTTCAAAGACACACACACAAACATTTTTCTAAAACTGCTTTATTATTATTATTATTATTATTATTATTATTATTATTATTATTATTATTATTATTATTATTCAGGAGGCTTCAAAACATGTATTTCCGGTGAAATCTCGATATCGAATTTTTGGGCTGAATGCAATACTTCCCCTGCTTACTACACGTAGTAGAGAAATTAAAAAGGAGAGGAAAGAAAGATAAAGAGAATTTTAGTTAATATCAAAATACAGAATTTTGCTTTTTTGATAAGAAAATCACTAACCGCTATAGGGCCAAACAATCTTAATCAGAGGAAGGAACAATAGGGAGGGTGCTAACGCCATTATATTTCAAAGACATAATACTACACAATATGATAAGATATCCAACTGGGCGTTTCCTCTCATTTACGTGTGCTGTTGGTTACAGCAGTATTTTTGCATTATTATGTATTTGTTATATTCCTACAAATAAAAATAATTATTCTTTTATAAAAGCAAATTCACTTTTTAAATCATTAAGGAAGTCTTGATTTCTGAGAGGAAGTGAAGGAGAAGAAGAAAAAGATGTGGAGTGATGAGAAGAGGAAGAAATAAATTACGCGATCATTGCAATACATTCGAAATATAACGTCATAGGTGAATTTCGCAGACGATATAGATTTTCGGAGGCATTTTCGAAATGGTATACAGACTTTGCAAGTAAATTCGACGTCAAAAATAGCAGATGTGGGAAATGACAGACATCCATCGATTTCGCGCAGGCTACATTTGTGTCGCTGGCATACAATTGCATTAATCAAATAACTCAATTACACTCTGGTGGTGTAATAAATTACGTAATTCATGACGCAACAGTGGAAAAGGTATAAACTGCAACACATGAACGCACAGCACGGCAGAGTGCAACAGAATTTGACTAAAACGTCATGGAAACTTCCAGATAACGCACCGATCGATCGGAAACATTACTTGCAATAATAATCAACATTTGATTTGATTTGCTCGTCACTCCACCTTCCTCATTCTTGCTCGCTATCATAAATCACCCCATCCCGTCAACAAATAATTAAGCCCTAACAAGGGTAGGTACACTTGGTAACACCTCTTTGACTGCCCTCAGCCTACCAACTAGGATTGGAACATTTGCTTAGAAATTTCATTTATGTCAGACTACTCTAATCTAAGTATTTGTATGACCGACTCCTGCGTTGCTTTTTGTGTGACTGTCATTCAGCTTATTCCAGATTGACCTATAATTGCCGTCAATTTAAAATGGACTTTATGATTAACGCTTCGTGTAGTCTGTCCTGTATTAAGCCGGGATTACAAAGAACTTAACGCGACGAAACGAGACATGAAATTAAGAAATGGCGCTAACCCAAATATCTAATTAGCATGCACTTAACGTTACGGGAATGATTTATAGTTCCTTGTATTATCAGCTCCAGTGCTTCACACCGATTGGTTCAAATTAGTCGCGTGACATCAAATTTAAGTAACAGAAAGAAAAATATTGACATTGATAAACTTTAAATTGCGAATCCCGAATTTACATTACTTGCATCAAGCTAGACAAGAGAGTTTGTTTACCTTTTTGATCATGGCATCATGTTAATGTAGCTTTTTAGTTTCTCTACCACGTACTAGTAAGTAGAGAAGGTACTTATTACGTTTTACCCAGAAACTTGGTTCCAGGATTTCACCGGAAATACATGTTTTGAGGTCCACTGAATTCAAAAGAAAATCAATTTTAGATAAAGGTCCCTATGTATGTGTGTATGCATCTGTCGGTCTGTGAACAGCATAAATCAAACACAGAAACTTGGTATTTAGGTCCAATACCTTCTGAAGATGCGACCGGAAGATTTTCAAGAAAATCTCCCCACCTCAAACTACACTTTACATGAACATTTTTCGAAATTTATTATCTAAAAATTGCTCTAACGATTTTGATTAAAATATTATATATTAAAAGATATTTACATGGAAAATAAAAAACAATTATATATCTTGAATTTTATAGGAATAGCTCTGAGGTCCTCTTCATTTGGAAAGAATATTGTAATTGTAGAGCTGATAAACGTTAAGCGATAGACGAAAACGTACTACACAAAACATGTGGGTAATTTTAAAGCACACAATTCATTTCAAATAACCTTTTCTTGTGGCACCAGCCATTTCCGAGATATCGGTTATTAATGGCTCCATTGTTCATTACATAGCCATTCTTTTATCCCCCTCGATTTTCAGTTGTTTCTCGCGATTGCATGGAAACAGTATGGAATTTTAAGGCCAGCATATGGCGGCCAGTTCTTAAACATTTGACTATCCATGTTCACTTTGTATTGGTAAAGAAATGTGTAATGTAGATATCTCTACAAAGGTATATTTGGACTAAAATGTAGCGTGCGGTTGAAATACAACCCTGCATACTATGCAGGCACGCCAACCGAGGTGCGTAGAGGACGTCCAATGGAATTGGAAGGTACCACCGGATTGGAAGTATAAATTTTTATTGGATGACCATTCTTACACAATCTTCACCTTAGAAGTTTCCAACACCTCCTTCCATCCAAGGCCAACCACTTTAAAGTTCCACTTCCAAATGCCCTTCGACTTGACTATAAATACAGCACACTGCACCGCTTTAGCTCATTGCAATGTCACATCCTCCGTGCAAGCATAACTACCATTGTGTTCCTGCATCGATTGCTGGAATCAACCAGCACAGTGCTCTGACAATTGCGAAAATTGGATACATACATATAAATCCTTAGAAGCCAACGAACTTCAGTCAGCCACTCAAGACTGGGATTATTGTGCTACTGACTTCGGACTACCATCATCGCCAGATTCTCCAAGCCACTCTTCAGAACCAAACCAACCTCCTACTGTAAGTATACACAAAATGAACAATTCTAGGCTAGACCAGACTCCCCATCCCCATCAATTTCAAACCATAACCACATCATCAAACAAGACCATCCAACTACCAGCCTGAAGATACATACTTCTCATAGACAACCTAACCCAAATAACTCAAAAAATCCAAAACAAAATGAAATCCAAATTCAAACAACACACCCAAAAGCATCAAAACAAAGAACCTCTAAAAAAACAAACACTACAAGTTCTAAAACTACCCAACCTACAATACTTCATATAACTAACGAATACGTCCAACAGACTCTCTCGGATATCAATACTCACGGACCTCCTACAATTACTACAAGCCAAACCCCACATAACTTGGTATCAAGAAATATCTCAACACTCCAAACCAGAAATGATGTTAGCACCGGACATGGGACGCCTCCAAACAGCCATTCTAGGAAACAAACAAGAATGTTTCCAACTTCAACATCCCAACCCACCACCACATCCTTGGAACGAGCAAAACGTAAACTCTATGTTGAAAATATCGACTCCGTCACTTCCCCCAAGCGAACACGAACTATCCCCAAACCCATCCCCATCATCTCCGGAACCAGAGATATTATCTCGGACACCTCCATCCTCACCAACGAAGAAGCAAAAAATTGCTTCACATTCATCATCCATAAAACAAACCATTTAAACATCCTTCCATCAACCAAAGGCATCCTTCCGTTGTTCCTCGCTTTCGAACATGGAAACTATACCACCTCATATACTCCTCAAACAACGCTTCTAACAACCAGCGCTCCCTCCAAAGAATCCTTGACTTCCTTGGCATCAACGGTGCAGGGATTGCAGAAGCTTATACAACCAATCCGTTGGCTGCAAAGATTCCTATCCTATTGCCTGCGTAAAGGTATATCCACATACCCCACATATGATACTCGACTTCCGAAGTACCTCTCTAACCTCTTAACCCGCATCTGTGCTGATCAAATAGGCTCAAATTTCGAACCTTGCGAACAATATGTAGAAGATCGAAAAGACCAATACAAAACCAATATCTCTTTTAGAAACGCATCAGTAGACTACCTCTTATAACTCATTTCCACGTACAACATCGAATCGAATCAAGACTTCTTAAGAAAAATCCCTCAAGACATTCAAATTCAAATACTAAAACAACTTGGAAGTCCTGCAATAAACCTACCAAAAACGCTTCTCAAAATAACAACAGTCCAACTCAAACAAAATCTAAAAGCAACTCATTATCGACAAATTCTCACAGAAAACTACTCCTCTCACGATCACACAAACATCTGCTTTCTAGAAAATCTGTTCAAAACAAATAACATCAACATATCGGACTTTCTCTACAAATTTTTTCTCATTCAAACCTTGCAACTCAATAAACTAAATTCCTTCATTCTTCAAGATCCCACAAACACAGGCAAATCTCTACTTATCAGGCTGCTTCTTCAAGACCTAAAACCAACTCTCTTCGGAAGAGAAAAAGACAAGAGTTCGTTTCATTTGGATGAACTACCTACAGCTACATGCGTCCGATTCAAAGAACCCATTCTCGATGCAAGAAACATTGGCACGTGGAAACTATTACTAGAAGTTGCAGAACTACCAACAAACTTAAAACATTCCGATAAAGAACCCATTCCAAGACTTCCAATCTACATCACAACTAACTCCCTTTGGACATGGTTGCCAGAATCCGAAAAAGAACCTCTCAATGAGCGTTGTTTTCAATTTCACCTTTCCCACAAAATTCAATCTGCGGCATCAAAAGCATACTCCATTCCAAAACCTCAATACATTCCACATTGATGTGGAGGATGATTTAAAGGCACGTTTGTTTTGGAGCATGATGCGGCGTGAGATCGTAAAGCAGACTATACGTATGATAGTAGTGTTTTGGAAGAGTTGTTAGGTTTGGAACGTTAGGAATGTGTGATATGGAATGGTGGAGGTAATAGTGGATACTAGTGTTTGGGAAAGAGGAGTTATGTTTGCAATGTTTCCAATGCACCAGAGCTGCAATGACGTGGTAGTTGCAAGCATCGTCTTTTTTTATAGTGGTTTCCCCAGTAGGCTTATTCCACTTTAAAAATTTATTAAGGTGTGGTGTTGTATTCCAAAGTGTGCTTTCCTGCCAAGAGTGCTGTAGATTGTGCGAGAGGATGATAAAGGATAGAACGTTTGTAAGATAAGTCTGGTGTAATTTCTGGAAGCATATGTAGTGTGTAGTCTATTCTGTATTCCATTCTAAGTCTGTATGCGAATTTCATGCTTCCATTTGGAGTTGATATTGTTGGACAATCCAAGAACATGGAGGGATGCGAAATGGGTTGTTGAGTGATGTACATGTTTTGGACATCTTTTTCTTAAAAGGGATGGTTGTTGAGCTGAGGACCAGTTAAGGTTATCGCAGGAGCCATGCATGTTTTGCTTTTGTCAACGATCTGCCAGGTGTTCCAAACTTTACCGTCTGGTAATTGGGTGAAGAGAGCGCCGACGATTTTTGTTTGACCAGGGCATAGCTCTTCTATCTTGTAGTAGAAGTCTTTACCGTCTTCTTGATGTTTGTAGGTTGTTGGATGATATGGAAAGGATAATTCTTCGGGATATTTTTAGAATTTCTAGTGTTTGTTTTTTTTTTAGAGATTCTTGGTTTTGACGTTTTTTGGGTGTGTTGTTTGAATATGGATTTTATTTTGTTTTGGATTTTTGGAGTTGTTTGGGTTAGATTGTCTATGAGAAGTATGTATCTTCTGGCTGGTAGTTGGATGGTCCTGTTTGATGGTGCGGTTATGGTTTGAAATTGATGGGGATGGGAAGTCTGGTCTAGCCAAGAGTTGTTCATTTTGTGTAGTCTCTTTATGTGTGTATGTGTATATATATATATATATATATATATATATATATATAACGAAATGTGTAATGCAGCTATTTCGGAAAGGTTTATCTCGATTAAAATGAAGTAGATAAGAAAATAAACTTTCGTAAGAATAACTTGTATACACATTCATAAGCGCAAGATGGTAGAGAAAGCTATGTGAATGTAACACATCAGTCTTTTACTTTCTCTAGCATGTACTTAGTAGGTAGAGAAGGTATTATATTCCACCCAAAAATTCGATACCATGATTACGCCGAAATACGTGTTTTGAGGCCCCTGAGTCCAAAAAAGCATTTTTACTTTCTCTACTACCCGCCTATGAAAGTAAGGGAAGTGCTGTATGTCACCCTAAAATTCGATGCCGAGGTATGTTTTGAGGATACCTGAACCCAAAACACGCATTTTTAGAAGAAAAAAAACGTCCACGCGCGCGTATGTGTGTGTGTGTGTGTGTGTGAGAGAGAGAGAGAGAGAGAGAGAGAGAGAACGAGAGAATTCAAAAACGAAAAACTTGATAAATACTAAAATTTATTAAAATACCATACATTAAAGAGATTTACATGCTAAATAAGATGCATATCTTAAATTTTCTGTGAAAAGTCCAAGTATGAAGTTCTCTTCATTCGGAAGGAACATTGTATAACCTTTGTAACTAGTAAACGTTAATCAATAGACGAATTTCAAATAACCTTTTGTAGCATAAGGCATTTCTGAGATATCCATTATTAATAGTTCCAATTGTTCAGGTTCATTACTTAGTCATTCTTCTAAAGTCCTGCTAACATTCAGTTGTTTCTCGCGGTTGATGGAAACGGTATGGAATTTTCAGGCCAGCGTATAGCGTCCAGTTCTTAAACATTTGACTATCGTTTCCCTTTGTATCTATAACGAAATGTGTAATCTAGCTATTGCTGCAAAAGTTTATTTGGATTAAAATGAAGTAGATATAAAAATAAGCTTTAGTAAGAATATTCTGTATACCCTCTAATAAATGATAGAGAATAGAGAAAGTCATGTGTATGTATCCCATCAGATTTTTAGAAAAAGGTCCTGTGTGTGTGTGTGTGTGTGTGTGTGTGTGTATGTGGAAGTGTGTGTGTGTGTGTGTGTATGAATATGTGTGTGTGAACAGCATAACTCAAAAACAAGAGGTCGGATAAACACCAAACTTGGTATGTTAAGTTCAGCACCTTCCAAATTTGCGGCATAATTGGTAAACGTTAAGCGATAGATGAAAACGTACTACATAAACATGTATGTATCTTTAAAACGCACAGTTCATTTCCAATAACACTTTTTATGGCATCAGCCATTTCCGAGATATCCGTTATTAATGGTTCGAATCGTTCAATGCTTAGTAATTCTTTTAAAGTCCTGTCGATTTTCAGTTGTTTCTCGCGATGGAATTTTAAAGACTGCGTGTAGCGTCCAATTCTAAAACATTTGACTATCGCTATTCCCTTTGTATTTATAACGAAATGTGTAAAAATAATGTGTAAGAATAATTTGTATACACACAAAAAACAATAAGAGGTTAGAGAAAATCATGTGATAGTAACATGTCAGATTTTATTTAATCTTTCTTTCCCCTTCAACGATTGCACTTTCCGTTGGGCGAAAATACCTTTTCTGGTATTATACAAGCTGTCACATCCATGATTTGAGTGCCGGTCATGGCATTGAATGCTTCAGGTTTGGTTAAGCTTTGCTTACACATGGCTAGTGTAAAAGAAGAACTGTAAAAATCGGTTAAATTCACTGGAAGATAATTTCGCATTCACTTCGTATACGAGAGGTGGTCATAAAGTTTTAATTATTCACTGGAAAAAATAAATTTTTTTTATTTTGAGCATGTACATGTCTGCAGTCCTGGTAGAATTTAAAATCCCGGCACCACAGTACCGCAGCACGCCGCTAGAGGAGCCAAAACAAAATGGCGCGCCCCACTGCTAAGTGGAGTATCGTGCGGTGATTCGTTTTCTGCATTTGAAGGGGAACAACGCTGAAGGAATCCATGCTGAGTTGGTGAAAGTGTATGACAACAATTCACCATCATATGACACAGTGGTAGGTAGCGCAGACGCTTTCAGTGTGGTCAAACAAGTCTGAATGACGAAGAACGAAGAGACTGGCCATCTCTCTGTGAAGAACTGGGAATCTCAGAAGGAATGGAAGCCCTGGTGCTCCAAGACCGGCTTATTACAATCGAGGCTATAGTGAAAATCAGTTATGGATAAGTTTTCAACATCTTGCATGACATTTTAGGTAAGACAAATGTCGCAGACAGCTGTCCAAAGGGGTCTTTTTGCTCCACGACAACGTCCTAGATCATTCTGTACAGGGCACAGTCACAATGCTGTTTCTTTGGGCTATGCAATTCTACTTCACCCCCTGTATTCTCGTGATATGGCACCTAGTGACTTCTCTTTCCTTTAATAAAGAAACCACTGCGTGGCAGCGATTTCCAGAATAAGGACATGATTTTCGAGGTGGAACGTTTCCTGAACAGCCAAAATGCAGACTTCTACAATCAAGGTCTACGCCAAGTCATCCATCATTGGGAAAAATGTGTCGCATTGAAGGGTGAATAGAGAAGGACTAACACCATCACCAAGTTTCATGGTCGCAGCTTGATTGTTTCGAGGTGATAATTAAAACTTTATAACTACTTGTATTTATAGTATCTATAAGAGATACAACGGAGGGGAACCCTCACGCACTACGACCTAGTCGAGATCTATTGCGGCTGTCACCCCGCGTGATGAACGGATGAAGTGAAGGAACCACATGAGACTAAGGCCACAGAGACGCGCGGAAATCCCCCAGTTCCTATACTGGTCAAGTAAAATGAAAAAACAAAACGGCGCATTTGATCTTGACTACTCCCCTCCACACGGTAGCTGTGCTGAGGCCGAAAATAGTCCCTCGTAGAATTTCTATTATACGCCAAAAGAAGAGAATATAAGCTTGCTGTTGCACAACACATAAATGTTATGTTGTATAAGCTTGCATTTAGTTATTTTAATGTAACTATTCCAGTCTTAAGTTGGTAACATCCCGTTGATGTCAACGCTTACCAATTATAAAATTGCCTAAACAATACCAGTAACAAAAGCATACAGATAAGTGCATAAAGTCACTAACAATAATCTAGGATAGAAAAGGTAATTGTGAATATATTAAATAAGTTATATTTACACATTATACTTCATATCTGTATGTTACGCTTCAGTTGTGCAAGAGCATTTGTAATCTCATATGTTGGCGATCCTGCTGCAAGATCAAAATGGCGACAACGACAATGAATTCTCCCGCTCGGTATTTTAAAGCAAGCAGGAGTGGTGCAAAGTGCAAAGTGTAAACAAATCGTTTTGGACGTTTACGGCAGGCTATCAGAAGAAAATAAGACCTGGACTGTGAATGAAATTGTGCAAAAGACAGTCTACCTAACAGGAGTGCCAATCTCCACTATTTATGCATCTCGCAATGATTTTAAAGTGCACGGTAAATGGATTTCTTCACGTCCTGTATGTAAGAGCGTGCGGAAATAAAATCGTAATAATGCGCACTATATCGCATTCGGCAGGAAGTTCATGAATTCTTTCGAAAAAAACGAAATCCAGAAAATTGGAAAAGTAACTTCAATACCAAACAGAATTTGTACAGAAATTAAAGTGAATTTGCAAAATTTAGCGAGAGTACTATCCGTTACAGGCGTTTTGTGGGGGTTGGAACCCCCTTGCTAACATACATAACATAACAATGAAAAAATTAATAAAAATCTGATGTGTTACATTCACATGACTTTCTCTACTCTTGTAAAACTATTTTTACAAACGCTTATTCTCCATATGCTTCATGTTAATCGAAATGTTAATCTTATTGCTAATTTTCTTGTAGACGCAAGGGGAATTGGTAGGCTTTAAGCGATAGCCAAATATTTTAAGAGCTGGTTGCTATGTGGAGTATTCCATTCTCTTTGCATTACCAGGCCAAAAAAAATGAATAACGAATTCTCATTTGAGAAAAAGTATAAGTATTGCAAAATTCAAGGGAATAACAAGCAATATCTCGAAAATGGTTCAAAAAACGACAAAAAAAAAAGTATACGGCATAAGCTGTGTATTTTAACGCGGTCTACGTTTTTTGTGTAGTAAAATTTTATCTATCTCTTATGGTTTACCAGTTATGCAAAAGTCGTTCACAATGAAGAATACTTTTGGAGACATTCCCAGAAAATTCGAGATATACAATTCATTTGCCATAAAAATGTCTTAAACTTATGGTATTTTATCCAAAATCGTTAGAGCCATTTTTGAGAAAATCAAAATTTTCGAAAAGTGTTCCATGTAAAGGGTAATCTGGGGTGGGGGGGATTTTCCTGGAAACCTTCTTGTCGCATCTCTGGAAGATACTGAACCTAAATACCAAGTTTGGTGTTTATCCGACTGTTCGTTTCTGAGTTATGCTGTTCACAGACAGACACACACACACGCACACACACACACACACGGACATGTTTCCAAAAATGCTTTATATGCATTCAGTGCACCTCAAAACATGTATTTCCGGTGAAATCTCGGTATCGAATTTTTGGGTGGAATGCAATACTTCCCCTACTTACTATACGTAGTAGAGAAAGTAAAAATAGCTTTGTTAAAATAATAGTACCTTTCTAGGTTAGCGGGAACGAAATACTTTCTAATCATATCACTGCATGCCTTAGACAATGTCGCCAAACGTGACAGCAACAGAAACTGTGGGTACTTAAGATGGCGTGGGTACACCATGTTAAGATATCGGGGGCATGTTTTCGTTCCGGTGCTAAATTTGAGTGATTTCCAAATGACTGCATCATCTCCCAGTTTAGAACATAACTAGAAACCCTATTTTGTGGTGAAATAAAATGACCTGCAGCGGTAAATCAAGTACTTCATAGTGGTCTTTAATTCTCATATCATAATACATTTACCGCTTAGAATACGCAAAACATCCTGTCCTAATTTTAATTCCAATTACTGCACCTAATCCGTGAATATAAAATCGATTTATTTCAATATTTCAAATCAGGATTAATTCATATTTGTCGTTTAAATTTATTCAAATTGTTTAAATACTGGATCCCTATGCATAACTCCCCCTTAATATTTTTCTTGCTACGCTACTGCTGTCCGTAGATTACTAACGGATTTAGGATTTATTTTCAAGAAACGCGGCAGAGCAGCAGTTCTGTTAGAAGCGATGACATTATTGAGTGACGCCATAAATACGCAGTAACTCAGTAACGAGGGTCGTCCGGAATACTTCCTAGATGAGAGTTGGGCGAATGCAGGGCATGCCGTAACAAAAGTCTGGTATGATTCAACAATAGAAAGTAAACGCCAAGCAAATGGAGCTGAAGGCACCGAGTGAAAAGAGTGAACGTGCTTTTTTGTTGTCCACTGTGGGAATAAAGACGGTTTTTTGCCTTGTCTTTAGAGCAAAACAATAAATTGGAGATAACTGGGGCTGTGACATCGGAGTCGCTACATGAAGAAAAGCATATAGAATAGGAAGGTAAGGCTATAGCGATAAGGGCTGACATTGACCCCGCGGGTACTGTCCTTACCAGAAGAATTATGCATGTCTTGCGTACATTTACTTTATTTCTGCAATATTATATATAACATATAGGTACAAAATGGAGTTTTATTTATGGACGCTCTTTAACTGCTGCGGTCCTTAGCGCCCCATTCTATAATGGGCGTGAAAGACCGGTAATTTTGCTCAGAGGCCTCTTTACCAGGCTTGAGGTTCTTTTACGTGCCTTAAATCTACGATACAGGACCACCGGCTTTACTTCCCTTCCGAAGGAAGCCATGCTAAGGATTTTTACGCCCGAATAATCCATCGCCCTCCGCTGGGTTTGAACCCGCGACCTCGGAAACTAGAGGCTAGCATGGTAACTACTACACCACGGAGGAGGACTATAACATATACAGCTGACTCATATAATGAAATGTTTTAATTAAATTATTAATGCAAAGTGCTAGTCACAATGAGCAGATGGATAAGATTTTTATGTCAATTTATTGCAATGAATTGCAATCCGCAACTTTGTATCCTGTAGTTTATATAACGGAATACCGTCAAAAATAAATGTCGCGCATTCATTAGATGTTTGATTTGATGGAGGTGACTCTTGCTGTAGCTTATCCTCACATTTTGCAATAACACTTGTGTGTTTCTGTGTTGACATACCTTCGCACATTACTAGATCTACTATGCCAGAAGCAATTGTGCTATTGCACGGCTTGCAATAAAGGTTTTCATTAATAATAGAGAAAACATTTTCCCCGTACTCCATATATAGTTTTGCAACGTTGTTGACTTTCTTACCCTTTCCTTTGGCATTTCGCCTACGTGAACAGTGCGGCGACTCAGCTATATAGGTAACCCTCTCGCTGTAAACAGTTGACTACAGGACGCCTCTAAACAAACGTAACGACTCCGATGTCGCAGTCCTAGAAATTACCATGGTGAAGTGAATGGCACAAGTTTCGAAAAATTGTTTCAACATTCGTTGTTAAAACTCAAACCGCACTCTGTTATTGTCATGGGTAAATTAAGTAACATTTATATGTATATTTACGGCAAATATATGTTAATGTTAAAAAGGTAAAAAATGGTACGCGGTTATTAGATCTTCGTTTGAATGTTTTAAGTTCACAAAACGACTTTTTTTTTAGTTTTATTTATGGACGCTCATAAATTACTGTGGTCCTTAGCGTTCCATTCTAAATTGGGCATGAAAGACCGGAAAGTTTGCTCAGAGGCCTCTTTATCAGGCTTGAGCTTCTTTAACGTGCCATAAATCTACGCCACGGGACCACTGGTTTTACTCCCCTTCCGAAGAAAGCCATGCTAAGGATTTTTCCGCCCGAAAAAAATCCATCGCCTTCCGCCAGGTTTGAACCCGTGACAAAATTAAATTGAGTTTTATTTATGGATGCTCTTTAACTGCTATGGTCCTTAGCGTCCCATTCTATGCTGGGCGTGAAAGATCGGTAATTTTGCTCAGAGGCCTCTTTATCAGGCTTGAGGTTCTTTTACGTGCCATAAATCTACGCCACGGGACTACCGGCTTTACTTCCTTCCGAAGGAAGCCATGCTAAGGATTTTTAGGCCCGAAAAAAATCCATCGCCCTCCGCCAGGTTTGAACCCGTGACCTCGGAAACTACAGGCTGAAATGGTATTATTATTATTAATTATTATTATTATTATTATTATATTATAATAATAATAATTGCTGTAGATCTAAACTGCCAAAGGCACAGGCATCTTCATTGGCAGTGGTTCGAAGTAAACAAAACAAGATGTCGGCTTATTCTTCTCAGTGTCTGTTCCAAAGTTAAAGAGCGCCCATAACTAAAATAAAATTAATTTATTATTATTATTATTATTATTATTATTATTATTATTATTATTATTATTATTATTATTATTATTATTATTATTCGAATCCTAAAGCTTTCTAACGTTGATTTCGAGAAGCATACTATTACCTAAGCAAAATTTATATATCTCTTGAGAATAAATAAGTAAATAAATTACTCTATGTTGTTCATAATATTTTTTTTTCATAGTTTTATCGAACATTAAAACGCATATTTAATAAATTGCTAATATTTTAACTTTTACATTTCCCAGGAAAAGAAGTATTATTACTGGTATTTGAAAAATTAACGATATATTGCAAAAGAAGGAGGAAAGCAAACAATTAAGCCTAAGCAGATAAGAAAACAACGCAAGCCTATCTGCGAGTTTTGCTATTTATGAAACATTGAAATGTCGAAGAATCGACATTTCATTATCACCATCAACATAGTAGGAAGTATTTCATTTTAAAAAAGAAAGTATTATGTGTCACAACCACAACGTTCTCTACTCAGTACAACTTCTGTTCAAATAAAAATTAATTCTTCTACTCGTGTTATATTACGATAAATATTTGCCCAGAAATAATCTGAAATTAAGCATTATGGACTTGGTTGCATGCACATTAAAAAAAGCTAAACGCAACTGTTTTTCTTCTTAATGAGCCCACACGGACAAAAAATAATCATATTCGGATGCCTTGATGCCACTTCAATCTGAAAAATATATAGATGTACCTAATTACCCAATTACTTATTTAGCATGAGCCCTACATTTTTCCTGTAACAAGTTTGTGTCTAATTCTTGTGATTTGCCAGTTACAGGCATATAAAGTTCAATAAAAATGAAAAGAACTTCACAGAAAGTTGGAGATATAAACTTTATTAGTCCTGCAAACATGCTAAATATGCGGTATTTTAATCAAAATCAGCGGAGCCATTTTTGAAAAAATGAACAATAACGAAAAGTTTTCCATGTAAAAGCTAGTTTGGTGAGGGGGAATTTTGTTGAGAATATTTGTGTGGCTCAAATACGAAATTTGGTACTTTTTCGACTTCTCGATTTTAAGTTATGCCTGTGTAAGCACGGACGGACGGACGGACAGACGGACGGACAGACAGACACACTCGGACCATCTTTTTACTTTGTCTACCATATACATAGGCAGAGAAAGTTTTGAATTCCACCCAAAATTTCGATATCGAGATTTCACCAAAAACACATATTTTTAGACCCCCCTGAATGCTCCCAACAAATTTTAGAGAAAGGTGAGTGTGCATGCGTGCGTGCGTGCGTCTTTGTATGTGTGTGTACAGCATAATTCAAAAACGAAAAATCGGATAAATACCAAACTTGGTATTTAAGTTCAGTATCTTCCAAAGATGTGACATGAAAATCCCCCACCCGAACTACACTTTTCATGCAACAGTTTTTGAAAATTGTTATTTTCTCAAAAATGGCTCCAACGGTTTTGATTAAAGCACGATATATTAATAATATTTACAAGACAAATAAAATGTACATCTTGAATTTTCTGAGAATAGCCTGTGAAGTCCACTTCACTCGGAAGAAGTTTTGTATAATCTTTTATAACTGGTAAATGTTAAGCATAAATGAAAATACATTATCTAAAAAATGTGGATATCTTTAAAACACCCAATTTATTTCAAATAACTTTTTTTTGTGGCATCAGCTATTTCCGAGATATCCGTTATTAACGGTTTAAATTGTTGAATTCTTATCGTTCTTTTAAAAGTTTTGTAAGCATTCAGTTGTTTCTCGTTGTTGTATGGACTTTTAAGTACAGTAGATATATAGCGTTCAGTTTCTTAAGCATTTAATTGTCGCTATTCTCTTTACATTTATAAGGAAATATGCAATGTAGCTATTTCTATAACTGTTTGTCTCGATTAAAATGAAGCAGATGGGAAAATAAGCTTTCGTAAGAATAGTTTCTATACCTATTAATAAGTGATAGAGAAAGTAATGTAAATGTAATACACAGAGTTGCTTTATTCCGCGGCCTCCAAAACATGTGTTTCTGGTGAAATATCGATATCAAGTGGAATAAGTATACTTCTGTCATAGGTTGGTGTAGAGTAATAAATAATGGGGTACATATGTGCTTGTTTTGTTAACAGATGAATAAAGTACTGCTGATTCCCTCCCTGTATGTGCGCAGGATTGCATGGGGTTTAGGGAGTTATCTGCAACAAGGTGTTCTAACCTGTTGTATTCATTGTTTAATGACATTACTCACCCTGTTCTGACAACGTCAAATATTGATTTGCAGGAGTGTGCCACATGGAACTCTGTGCTGTCTGAACAGCAGAGAATGTTGCTGTCCTTCTCCTCGACAACAGTAGCAGTTGCATGTTCGGCTACCATGTTGCAGGATAGTCCAGTAGTCGTCTGCAGTCCCCAGACACTGCGGGCCGTGCCCGGGCTAGGATATACCTTGCACAGCGTCTTGAACCAAAGAGAAGAAACTAGCAATGGTGGTGCTTCTATCTGCGGTCTTCTTCCACCTATTTCAACTAACGCTACTCCGCTGTAATTTGCAGCCCCCTACATCGCCGCCATTTTCCCTTTGTTTATGTTGCATTCTCCCTTGCGCAAGTGCAATCGAAAAGATTACAATGCGGATGCGCGTCTCGGCGACGCGTATATCTCTCGAGTTGAAAGCTGGACGTGCATTTGCAATGGTTTTTTTCCCCCTTTATTTCTCATTCGGCCATTTGTAAACTCCTCTCTTCTTTTTTATCGTGTTTAAAATAGCACTTGAAAAGTAACCCTCGCATAACAGATGATAAAATATGACGGCCTCTTCGTCACAGTTGTAAGAAAACGAGATTGTCATGTGTCTTCCCTTTCTTCGTGTTGCAAACTTTCTTTTCCTTTTGCTGTCGTTTTACTTTCTCTGTCACCTATCTGTAGCAGGTAGAGTAAGTACAGCAGGTATTCCATAAAAAATTATATTTTAAGTTTCACAGAAATACATGTCTTGATATACAGCAACCTTCAAAAAAAAGCACTCATAGGGAAAAAAACGTGTGTATCTGTCTGTCTGTCTGTCTGTCTGTCTGTGTGCAGCATAACTAAACAATCTGATGTGTTACATTCATATGACTTTCTCTACACGCTAAGTTTTATTTTTACATTTCTTCTGCAAACTATTCTTACAAAAGCTTATTTGTTCAGCTACTTCATTTTAATCGAGGTAAACGTTTGCGGAAACGGTTTCATTACACATTTCATTATAGTTATAGAGGCATACAGGAGACTGAAGCAATAGTAAAACTTTTAAAATGCTGCCTTTTAAATTCCATACGCTTTGCATAAACGTCGCGGAAAACAAAAGAATGCTGTGTTGGTATTTTAAAATAAAAATATTTGAAACTTCAAACCAATAATAGCCCCAATATCTCGAAAAGCTTAATGCCACGAACAAATTCGACAAGTTGTGTTTTAAAGAGAGCTACATTTTTTGTGTGGAATGGTTTTGTTTATCACTTATTATTTACCAGTAATAAAACTTGTTCAGATTGAAGAGGACTTAACAATGCTATTCATGGAACAATCAAAATGTACATTTTAATATAGTCGTGCAAATATCTTAAACATATGGTATTTTAAACGGAATCGTTATGGCCTCTTTGTTTAGAAAATAACGAAAAATATTTCATGTAATGAGTAGTTTGGGGTAGATTTCCTTGAAAATCTTCGTAATGCATCGAATGCAATACTTCCTCTGCCTAAACGAGGCATTAAGAGAAAGTAAAAACGAGAAATCGGATACTGCCCGTTCTGACGCCGCCAATTTTTTTTTATATGGATATCAGAAAGAGAGTGTTTAATGCAACATTCTAAGCATCCTTTGCTGAAGATATTCTGTGACAAGAAACGTGTTGGGCAGGGGCTTTTCAAAATTCGGTACGCTAGTATCTATCCTGTATGAATGCTAATGATAGCATCTTCTGTTTGTTACAGTAGCATTGGACTCCCTATAAATCACTGAAGTCCGCTTCAGATATTGTTGTAATGCATTTCTCAGTGTAGAAATTGAAGAAATGCTGTGTTCATTAGTGAATGCGACAATCTTTACTAGGTGCGTTGAAGTCGGCGTCATTTGAGATGAGGTAAATTTACTTTCCACACCAAAAGCAAAAATGTGACTGCAGTACTTTTCAAATGGGAAGAATTTGTAGCGCCCCTCAAAATTCGGCCTCTGGGTGGGCAACAGGAAGTAGGGGAATGCTTGTTTGGATGATGTACGGTAGGGACTTGTGCCCCGGAAAGGCTACGGTAGCCGAGAAGGCCAAAAGGAACCCCGAAAACTGGCAGAAGAGGCAACGATCCGGCCCTCCAGGTTGGGGGTAAGCTACTGCCTTGTAGTATGGCATTGTGTTGTCAAAGGCTAGAGGAAGAAAACTTGAAAAGAAATCACCCGCTCCCCATGGTTACAGGTTGAAGCGATCATCATCACTGAGGCCCCGTCATCACTCGTAAAAAATACCAATGGCAAAAGATTCACAAAGGAATAAGTTGGATGGTTTAAATGGGAAACGGGTTAGTTTACTGAAAAGGTAAATGAATTTTGGACAATGGAACGTTCAAAGTCTTTCGAATAAACAAATGGAAGTATTCCAAGAGCTAAAGCGTCTTAAAATTTAAAATCTTTCCGAAATAAAGAAGAAAGGGAAAGAAACAGAAGCAATACGAAAGTACATGCATATTTATAGTGGTGTAAATAACATTTGTCGTGCAAAAAAGGAAGTTTCTATCGCTATACATAAGAAGCATAGACATTGCATAAAGAAATGGGACTGTGTCAATGAGTGTCCAGTCAGCGTTGACTGAAAACTAAAACGTTATCAGTTTACAGTAGTAAGAGTCTATGCACCAAATGACGATGCAAAAATTGCAGAAAAAAACTGACTTTTATAATGATATGACAAATCTCCTCGGCCAGCTAGGGTGGAGGAGGGAGCTGTCTCTTATATGTGACTTTAACGGAAGGGTGGGTAGACAAGATAAGAAGCGAAATAGTTGGAAGATTTGGAGAAGTAGTAAACGACAATGGAGAGCGCCGGATAGAAATGTGCCAGTAGTGCGAACTGAAGGTCTGGAATGGTTTTATTTTTAATATATAAAAATACATAAGTGTACATGGGTACAATCGACAAGGAATTTAAGATCAATAATGGACTATCTAGCTGGAAAACAACAGAATAAAATAAGATTGACCAATTAAGAGTTCACCAAGGGGCGCTGTGAATCTGAGCACTATTTGTTAAAAGCGAACATGTTTTTTCTTTACATAAACAGAAAACCACTAGATCCCAGCGAAGTCAAAGAAAGAAGTTGAGTTATCGAACCAGTCTGTGCTAAATATAAGCTAGATCCATCAGTCACTTTTCTCTATATGTTGAAATTGAGTAGAAAATCAACTAATATAAATCAGACGTCAGTAGTAGCAATTTATGAAGGAATAACATAGGTAATTCATGAAGCAGCTTATGAAAGCCTCGGAATGACTGGGCAGAAAATGAAAACTCAAAGACAATATTGGTAATCGGAGGAAATAGAAGAAAAAATGGTACCTATCAGAAGTAGTTGTCAATAAAATACCTAGAGGATATAACAAATGATGCCCGCATAACTAGAGAATAAGAAAAAGAAGTGTTAAAAACAAAAAATGAATACTATGAAAGAAGATACCAAGGAATACACACTTAGGAAGCACAAAATCCAAATAGGCTTCGAAATTAATAAAAAGCCAAAGAACCAATGCAAAAATGCATTCCAATATCTAGCCTAAAAGTCTAGAAATATAGCAGAATTATTACCGTGAATTAATGAAGGAAGATCGACAGCCATTGATATTGAGGAAAGTCAGGGTAATATCGGAAGAAAATGCAGAAAATATAATGCCAGAAGAATTAATACAGCATGTAATGAAGACCTTGAAAAATAGCACAGGTCAATCAGTATAGAACTGTTAAAATCAGCACCGTTAGTGTTTCATGAATATCTTAATATCTTGCAAATATGTTTAACTTGTGCCTACGTAGAGACTAAGTGTCAAATGAATTCAAAGGAGGATATATTAGTAATGTCTTTAAAAAGATTAACTCCAGAGAATGAGTCAACTGTTCACAAACTGCTTAACCGTATTTTCTTCGTCTCTCTTACAACACAACTGATCCTGTTAACGTGACATCACTGTTCTCAGTACCACTGACAAATGGACAAATAGCCAAAGAATGAATAATATGATTTAAGTCAAAGTATTAATCCTTTAGAATCTATGTTAATAGAAAAAGGGAGGTCTACCTGAGAATGACCAGGGCCAAGGAGGTAGACCCATGTAATGTATGCACTTAGCACTGAAATAAATACTTAAATACAGTACCATTGGGTGACTTTATGGGAAAGTGCTAAAGAAGAGAATTGAAAACTATTGTGTGGATTTAGAAGAACAGTTTGGCTTCCGAGCCGGATGATCTCGTATCGATAACATTTTTGTATTAAGGCACGCGATTGACAAAGGACTAGCACACTCTAGAAAATGGCCCCAGCCATCATGGAGGTTTAAACAAGTGTGAAAAAACGAATGAAGTTCCCTGGTACTGCCGACGAAAATTCATCTGCGTTTGCATCTGTAAATCCATTTGCTCCTCTGGCAAGCTCATCTACCGATCAGCAAGATAATGAAACTAACATCTCGGAAAATGTCCAAATCGCCTCCGATTTACGTGAGTAACATAAGCAATATGAATGCATTTTACGTAACCTCGCTGCACTACGTATTGGCCGCTTCAGGCATACCATCATTGACAACCAGAAAATTAAATTTCTATTTGAAACTACTGGTGGTTATCGTAAAGCCGTGGCTTATTTAGTTGAAAACAAAGCACAGTAATACATTTCCCAACCCAAAAAAAGAGCGTAACTTTAGAGTTGTTATTATCAGAGACTTGCATCCTTCATGCGATACCACTGCCGTCATGGAGGAACTTCGCACACTTGTTACGACCCTACACAAACGCTTCCTGCATACCACCCGTAAGTAAAATACCCTTATCTGTATTCTTCGTGGACCTCAAACCGAACACCAACAATGAAAACATCTACTAATTAAATAGGCTATATTACGCAGTAGTCAAAGTTGAACCACCGACGCCTAGACGTTGCAGTGGTTGCAACGTGTTATAATAATATTTGTATGTAATTTTTTTATATATATACATATATATGAAATGATTAATTTATTGTTTAGGTTGTTACTAATAAATTGTCAATGCTGTTATGGTTCTTTCTTGCCACGGCTGCTGTTGTATAGGTTTACGACAGAGCATGTGCAACTTATCAGCGTCTGGAACGGGAAGGAAAGTAAGCAGTAACAACACTTAGCACATGTAAAAGTTAATTGAGGAACACAATACTTTAATTGCACACGTATTATATGCGGTGGTAAAACTTTACACTGTTACTTTCGTAATAACTGAGTTGTTGCAGCCGCAGAATATCCCTTACGTGTACGTAGCTTGGCTTTCAACGGATACATTTTCCAAGTGCTAAATTTTACCTCGTTGCACTCGTAATAACTTACACTTTCTAATAATGGTACTTTTAGGGTGCTCACTACATGATTTAAGGTAACTCATATCTCCGACTACTGAGAGCCTACCCGTATGGTCTTTACACCACAGCACTCTTCACACAACACTGGCTTAAGTTGGGGACGCTATCACTGACTAGCAATTTAAACATCTCTCTCTTTAAATCTCAAAGATTGCTTTCCTTCTGCTTGGAACATTCTCGAATTACTTAACAGGCTGTCACTCGTTTCTAGATATGTGGCCTTTCCTTAAAAAATGTACATAGCTAACTTGTGACTTTCTCCTACACAATGACTCAAGGTTCTGCTATTGTGTCTTCCCCGTACAGTTCTGTTCGACTGCACCCTAATTCTGAAAAAAAAAATGTTGCTTACACGCTTTATATAAGTGTTCCACAGCTCCAACTAAACTCCTACACATATAATATATTTAACATCTAATTACATAACAAGAATCTTGCTTATTGCTATTAGTTTATAGGATTTACTTCTCATATTAATGATCAATAGCCCTCGTCAAATCACAGTTTGCAATTATTATTTGTGTGCGTGCGTGCGTGCGCGCGCGTGTGTGTGTGTGTGTGTGTGTGTGTGTGTGTGTGTGTGTGTCTCTCTCCCCATAGATACTATCTCAAAGCAGTGTAATTCAATGTATGAAATGTAACGAATATGGCCATAGCAGAAATTACTGCCACAAATTACCACGTTGTGTTAAATGCAATGAGCAACATGCACAAATGACAAATGCACAAAACCCACTGACGCTCCACTAATCAATGCAAACTGTAAATGCGAAATACAGCAAAGTATAAAGGATGCCCTCTCCACAAAAAGCTATGGGGTACTTTGTGGCAACAATATGGTCAGCAAAATACGGTACTTGAACCACGAAAAGATGATACAGCTCATGATAATACCCCAACAAGAAACAGCTATCAATTTCCTTCACATGTTGCACAAAGCAAACAATACTCTCAGATGCTGAAGTCCTTCGTTCTAACCCAGAGAATGAGTCAACTATTCACAAACTGCTTAACCGCATTGATTCTCTTATGTCTCTCTTACAACCATTAGAACAAATCTTATCTCAAGTTATCCCATCACTACTTGCAAAGCAACATGGCTGTTTCCAAATCATTATCAATTAGCACTTGAAACGCTCAGAAGATCAATAATAAATGTCATCAGCTAGAGTAACTTCTCAGAACTTATAACATTGACATTTTATAGCAACAGAAACAAAATTAGCACCGCACTTACATTTCTTCTTGCCTGGCTACAGCACATACAGGGCCGACCATCCTAGTAACGAAAGAAAAGGAGGCTCTGATATCCTTGTAAAATGTAACCTGTTACATGACTAATAACACCCATTATGAAACCCGAACTTCAAGTATGTCGTATACAAATAAAATACAATAATTTTCAAATAGGCTCGTTTTATTCAGCACCGACAAATAAATTTAGTAAAGCACACTTCTGGAACACAGTACATATAATTCTTACTTCGAATGGACTTCAACAGTAAACATCCCCGTTGGGGCTTAAATAACACCAACCCAAGAGGAAGAATACATGACGTTATTTTCCAACTCAATTTAGAGCTACTATACACAGCAGATGACGGAAGCACATCAGACATTTTGGACTTCTTTATAGTAGAAAATGCAGCGAATATATGCTCAAATGCAAAAGATTTGCATGAACTAAACTCTGACCATTACCCTGTTTTGCTTAACCTCAGTGTAAATAACTTCAATTGAGCACTTACACCGACTATGCTTAAACATCTTTTCAACTGGCAACTTTATACATCCGTCCTTGATCAGCTCACTAACTTGCAGATACCTCTTAAATCACCACAAGATATTGATAATACTGTAAGTAATTTAATTTGCATGAATTCGCGCCTGTTCTAACTACAAGGCGGAAACAGCCCAACTGGGCCAAAGTCTTCCCCTCTTAACGCTCACCCGAACCGAGGACTCTCTCCCTTCAGGGTGTATGAGAGTGTTAAATTAAATTGAGTTTTATTTATGGACACACTTTAACTGGTGTGATCTTAGCGTCGCATTCTATATTTGGGCGTGAAATACCAGTAATTTTGCTCAGAAGTTCTTTTACGTACCGTAAATTTATGACACGGGACAACCGGCATTACTTCCCTTCCGAAGGAAGCCATGCTAAGGATTTTTACGCCGGGTTTGAACCCGCGACCTCGGAAACTAGACTACACCACGGAGGACGACTGGATCAGAGAGAGAGAGAGACCAGGTTGTGTGATTACGATTAGCCACAAACCCGGGATATAGCTACTTAAAGCAACAACCGATTACTGATATGAACTCTGAAGGGTAAACATATCGCGACTGACGTTCTCCGGATGTAGCATTCTACTTACCAGGCTAAGTGAGATTATTGGCTCTCATCTTGAAAAACAAATATAGGAAACAAATTCCTGGTGCTTGTTTAGCACCAACCTGGCAATAGTTTGCATTAGAGTACCATGTAATTACAAATATATATGCACATATAATTATGGCCTTTTTAGTGCCTACATGGCTATGATCAAATATATGGCTGTGTGTTTTCATTTATATTATGAAAACCATTTGAGCTAAAAATATGTAGTTTTCACGGTTGCATTTCAAACATTACCTACCCTCTGCTTTCACCGTAGATTAGTTTTTGCAAAATTAGAATATTTTGACTTGGCGTAACTGGTACTTATTAGAAATGGATTCACTTGACTCCAGGCACACCTTCTAGCGAAAACACAATATCACTGCACTGCAAAACTCCCTTTAGACGGTCTCATGATGCTCAAAAAGAGACATCATCTCATTTGAAAAACAACTAGGTATAGAAATATGTATGAGAAGCTCTTTTGCATACCTGCTAATACTGAATTGGAATGTGGGTTCCTCCCCTTTCTCCCCACATTTACTACTATACATTGGATCACCAGTTCTTATTTCAATCAGCTGCAACTTCTCTCCAATGTCAGAGAGTAGGGTAGGACTAGAGGGGCAAGAGAGGAAACGTAATTATTAAGAAAAGGCGGCGTTTATCAGTAATGACTCAGTTGCTGTGCTATAGACCACAAAAGTGCTCAAACATCACAAGTGAAACAGATTAGATAACAATGTATATTGTGAGAAACTATATAGTACTACCAATTTGAGTTTCATTTAAAAGCACTACTTATACACATTGCAATGATCCTGAATTAAAGCACATGCTTATTTGAAAACAGAATCTCCTTAAAAATATTAATCGCATTCATCTTATTAAGCAGGCAGACTCCTGCACAAGAGCTTTCTAAATTCAGATTCAGTTTATAGAATACAGCATTATGCCCTACATCCTATCAAGCTGGTAGCTTCCTAACCAAGAGCTTTCCAAAAAGAGGTTCATCTTCTGCTGCACAGCATTATGCCCTACTCCCTATCTAGTAGATCTTCTCCTAACCAAGAGCATTCCAAAAAGAGGTACAGCTCCTACTGCCTATCAAGTAGACAGCCTCATAACCAAAAGCTTTCCAAAGAAAGGTTCATCACCCACAATACAACATTATGCTCTATTTCCTCTCAAGTAATCAGCCTCCTAACCAAGAGGTTTCCAAAGGAAAGCACAGTCATTATGTCAACCTTCTATCAAGTAGGCAGCCTCATATCCAACAGCTTTCCAAAGGAAGTTTCAGTTACTACAATACCTACTGCATTAAAGCCTACTCCCTATTAAGTAGACAGTTTCCTATGAGGGCGACACTGAAAGGTTTTAGAAAATCAAACATGATTAGTTTTAAAAAAGTTAATATTTTAATATTTTTCAAAGTATTCTCCTCTAGCATCAATACAACTTGGCATTCTATGAAACCAGTCCTTAAAGCAATGATTTCCACTCTTCATAAGGCACTTCAGAAACCAGGTTTTTATAATGTTCCACTTATTCATCTGTTGCGAAAAAGTAATTCCATGAATTTTTGGAAATAAAAGGAAATCTCAAGATGCTAGGTCAGGGCTGTGTGGCGGAGGATCCATGGTGCTGATCTTTAAGTTATCCAGATACTCAGTTTTAGGTTTGCTGTATGCGGTGATGCTTGGTCACGGTCCAACATTATTTTTCCTTTTGGGCTTTTTTACCAACATTTTCAAAAATTTGTTGTAAACAGACATTTGCATACCAATCAGTATTAATGATATGTCTATATTCTAATGATATAGGAACAATATGACCAGTTTTAGAAGCAAAAACCCTCTTCACAGTATTGCGAATTCATCAGAGTTTTGTAGGCTTACGTTCTATTCAAGACACACATTGAGCCGATTAACTTTTCTTTCAGGATCATAACAATAAATCCAAGACTGATCATAGTAACGATATTCCAAACCAACTTTGAATTGCTGCCTTGGAATTTTTCCAGAGCTTTTCTGCACCAATCAATGCATTGTTGTTTTTGATCGGGAGTCACTTAATGTGGAAACCATCCACAACAAAGTTAGAACGTTGTGTAACCAGTGTAACTGTTGATGCAAAACATTTTGGATTTGACTCGCCCAAATAAATACATAAGACCTCCGTTGATCTTCATGCACTGCTCAAACAGCGGCAATATTTTCACCAGTAACAGCTGTTCTGCAATTCATCACAAGAAAAAAACCGATCTCCCTTGAATTTGCTGTACCAATTATAACTGTTGCCTTAGATGGGTCTTCCTCGCCAAATGTATTTCTAAGTCAATCTTCACATTGTTTAGGCATTAATGACGATTTAAAATAGTAAAAATCCTAGGCTGGAAACGTTCTCTAGTCAAATTCATTTTCGTGTGAACACCAAATCTTCAAATGACGATTGATAACAAACTATTAGAACAAATCGAACAAACTACACGGAAATCAACATGCAAAACATTTGAAAGTAGTGTTGAATATAAACAGATTTCATTTGTTTTTAGAAACCTGACATTCTAAAAATTTTCAGTATCGCCCTACTAATCAAGTTTCCCAAAGAGAGGTTTAGCTCCTGCAATACAGTATTATCCCCTAATCCCATCATAACCAAGAGCTTTCGAGAAAGGTTCAGTTCCTATAACACAGTATTATGTCCCACTTCTTATCAAGTTGACAGCCTCCTAACCAAAAGCTTTCCAAGAGAAATGTTCAGTTCCTACAACACAGCATTATGTCCCACTCTCTATCAAGTAGGCGACTTCCTAACCAAAAGCTTTCTAAAGAAAGGTTCAGCTCCTACAATACACATTATGCCACACTCCCTATGAAGTAGGCAGCCTCCTAAACAAGAGCTTTCCAAAGAAAGTTTTGGCTCTTATTATACACCATTATGCCCTACTTTCTATCAAGAGGACAGCCTCCTAAACAAAAGCTTTCCAAAGAAAATTTCAGTTCTTACAACACAATATGCCCTACTGCCTATCACATAGACAGCCCCCTAACCAAAAGCTTTCCAAAGAAAGGTTCAGTTCTTACAACACAGCATTATGCCCTTCTCCCTATCAAGTTGACAACCTTGTAAACGAAAGCTTCAGTTTGTAGAATACAGCATTATGCCCTACTCCCCATCAAGTAGGTAGCCTCCTAATCAAAAGCTTTCCAAAAAAGGTTCAGCTCCTACAATACACCATTATGCCATACTTTGTATCAAGTGAACAGACTCCTAACCAAGAGCTCCCCAAAGAAAACTTCAGCTCCTACAACATTCTCATTAGCTTTAAAGGGAATCTAAATGCTGTATCTTGCCAAATTGACAAATGATAATCCATTGTCTAAAAACCTATTTAAGTTAATTACCCGAGGTTTTCAAGGCATGCAGCATTTTACTGCTGATTGATGAAACAGAAACTTTTGTTCACTAGAGGCCAGTTAGAATATTTTTACTCTAATGGCTAAACTGTTATTGAAAAACAATGGGTTTTAAATTTAAAAAATCACTATTTCTTATGAATAAGAACTTTTCCATTAAAATAAGCCTTATTTAGGTCAAATCATGATGAAAATTTCAGCACTTTATAACAATTAGTTTCAAAGATAAAGTGTCATAATTTGTATAGAAAATTACTGTGAAATCTAAAAATTAAAGAAAACTCACAATTATGCTGTTCAGAATGTCTCAGAATCCTAGTCCTCTGTGTCATCTGCTTGGTTATGCCAAAAAAAATAAAAAGAAGAAAAAAGAAAAAGATCTAAGATAATGAGATGTTTTAACATTATAAACGAGTTTGAAAATTCAAAAAAAAAATTACTATACAGTGTTGTTTTTCAATAATATTGATTTACAATTAGTCTGAATTAACCTGCTCAGTTCCTAACGGTTCACTGTTTCCATAGACATGATATAGAATTTTGAACATTACTTACAAAAGGTTATCAAGAATTTTGACTAGGCAAAAAGCGTGTGTGTTGTCATCGCTACTCCCAGTGCAGAGCTAAAGCTGTCAATGCATAGCCTGCTAGCAAATCCCAACTCAAACTAGTTCCTCTTCATGCTAGCCTAGGCAGGCCACCCACAGAAAAGCGAACCACATGACTTAGTCGCTGTGAACATACCTGGATGGGGGAGAGAGAATGCACTCTAGCGTTCCAACGTATCTTTATCCAGTTTCAATGACTCCTATGGCTGGTTGTATCACAAGTTCTGGCAGGTGCAACACATAAGTGATGGAACTGGTAATGAGAAAATTTAGTGTAGCCATCACTGATCAGCTTAAATTTTGATATAAGGACAAGCCACGAATGGCTCATATTCAGTGATATTCACTGTTATATGTTTGAGTTTTCCAGTATTCTGTTTTATTTTTTTAAGTACTATGTCACCATTCTTTTGTTTTTCATGAGAGCATGCAAAGAGTAAGCAGTATTAAAGTCAATATAGCCACCTGCTTTTGATAGATTAAGTTGTGCGAGTTTTGCATAACAAATCATTGTTCTGTATTTGTAAGTATTTGCTCTTGATATACACACAAAAAATGTTCCTTGTGCCAAACTTTACTATGTTTGTACAACATTTTTATTTTGAACTAAAAAGCAAGTAAAGGCATTGATTAATTCTAATTGGTGTTTTAGAGTACAACCCTTTTGTATGAGTCACTGAATTTTTCAGTTTTGCAGAGGTTTTTTATGGAATGTATTTAGACACAAATGAACTACTTAATATTTCTTTTTATTAATTGCATAAAAATTTGTAAACCCTTTAACCTTAAAGTCTTGAAAACTTAAATCAAGTAAATTAAAAGCTGTGGTGCAAGCATTTTGAATGGTGAAAAATAATCAAAAAAAAAGAGAAGAGAGCAAAATGTACTTTAAGTGCACTTTACTTAATTGAAATGAGCTATTTAAATGGCCATTTGGAGTGTTAAAAATGGTAGAAGGTTAAAAAAAGAAAAAAAAAGAAAGAGCACTGTAACAAAGTAGTTTTAATGAAAAACAAGTAAAAATGCAAATATTTGTTATTGTATTTTTTGTCAAATATCACTAATATATCACTGATGCATTGCCTTAACTTTGGTACTGAGATAAAACTTTCCTAATATATAGTCTATTTTATATTGCTCAATTCCATGCATCTTTTAGTCTTAATTGTAAAGTGGCCATAGCTCAGAATGTATTTCTAACTCTGAGCATTTGACTCTCTGAGTCGTGCTATGTTGCCATACTGCACAAATAATTTTATGTGTTTCATTATATCCATAGTTCTTCATTGTAGCCAAATTTCATACACTATTTCATCCAATATTTTAATCTGTATACGTCTAACTGCTTGTATATCAATCAATCACAATTTTTCCAGTACTACTCTATAAAAAATAGTTCAAAACCTATGGATGGACAATACTTATAAACATGACAAAGGTAAAAAGGAAATAAAAGAAAAACCCAAGCATGTTATCGCATTCATTCTATTGCATTAACAACACAAAATGTGTAACTGTTCCATACAATCATAGTGTAATGCTTATTTGGTAGTATCACACAGAGATAAATTATTGTCTTACTGGTATATGGTTAACATATCCTGCTGAAAACAGTAGATATAATTTTTTCCCTGAAAGCATAATTCATAGAAAACAGCTTCTAAGGAATATAGGAATACATTCATATAAATATAATACTATAGTAATCATGCTTATCTGTAACACTTCAAAATAAAACGTTTGAAGCAAATTAATGAGCAATCATTAATGTTACTTCAGACAAAACATTTGCAGTGAAATGGTATCATTACATTATTTTAAATGTAGGTACCATATTAAATTACAGCCAAGTTCCTGCCTGCTTATTATGAAAGAAGAGTCCAGCTCCGTTTTAATTTACATTACACATTTACATTTTATGTCAACAAAATAAAATTACATTATTAATTTTAAGATTCATAATGTGCATAAGAAACTGCATATGTTTAATGTTTCTGTTACAAAATATTTAAGTTAACATTGATAGTTTTAACTTTGGAATTGAGGCTAAAAAACAGTTTATAAAATTCATTTCAAAATTCTGCACCAGAGTTAAAATAATTCTTGGTCTTACTAGTACAATGAAAAGTTACATAAATAAATACAATGTAAACCTTATACATTAGCAGTCAGCCACACAGGAAGAAGTATATGGTAATAAAAACTAAAGGCTTTAATTTCACCAATTTGTAACATGTATTAGCAAAATTCTATGTTGTCATAGTACTTAAAAGAAAAATGGCTGAGATCTGGAATGCCTTTCAAATTCATGTATATAAAATATACCTCATCCTTCTATTGATGTTTAATTATGGCAGTTATTTTTTTCTAAATACTAATAACATTAACTTAACAAAAAGCAAGGAAGTTTCGGAGTGATTAGATTCCAATACCAAAAGACCTTGACATTTTTCAGGATGTTAAATACTTGGAAAACTGAAATAATTATTGATCATAATATTTGTAGTATTTCATTTAAGAGATACTTTTTTGCACATTTTCTTTCTCTGTTTCCACACATTTAATATTGTATGTTAAGTACCTGTCTTAAAGTCATACATACTCTTAGACCCCCAAAATTCAGTTATTCACATTTTCTACCCATGTTCCTCTATGAAATGTTGCAGTGAAATTTTGTGTGCTTAAATACTTAAAGTCTGACCTTTTATATATGACAAGACATTTCCCTGCATTATTACATTTGTAAATGATTAATTAATACAATTTCTTATTTAATTTATTTAAAGGTGAGTCGGAATTGTTACACTAACATCACTTAAGTTAACAATTAACAATTCCGACTCACCTTTAAATAAATTCAATACACATCACTGTTTCTAGCTTCTTTTCATTACAATATCAACACAATTTCTTATGTTGAACCTAAGAACAGGCAAAATATGAAATTTATACTCAAAACCATAATTGCTAGCGCAATGGTAATGTGTTTTATAATTGCAGTGTATAGAATTCAGTTCACATGTTAAAAAATTTGGTATTTCATATTAT
Organism: Deroplatys truncata; assembly: GCA_030765065.1. Classification (NCBI taxonomy): domain Eukaryota; kingdom Metazoa; phylum Arthropoda; class Insecta; order Mantodea; family Mantidae; genus Deroplatys; species Deroplatys truncata. The sequence continues at coordinate 103,456,045 of CM060980.1, forward strand.
TTTGGCAAAATGCTCCTATTAATGAAAACCTTCATTTTATTTCATATTTTGTAAGATTTACAGCCTTTCACTATTAAAAGCATATAACAATTCTACACCATTATTTCTCCCCCCACCCCGTTGATATTTCCATCAGTGTTGAACTGCGTTTTCCAGATATTCTAGTATATTGTAGTTTCGCTGGAAGAATGCATGTTGCATTCCAGTGCCTAGAATATCTAAGGGAGGAAGAGCCTCAAGTTCCACAGACATTCAGAAAAGTCATTTCTTTCAAATTCTGCTATCAACTTAGTAAGCTGACAGAAGCTAAGAGCAGTGAAATATCAGCAAATATTAAGCCATAACTATGCTCACATTATATCATATTATGTGCAACAATATCTTTCATCATACAAAATAATATTGACAGTAGATGCAACATTTTCCAGAAAATATCTAATTAGTCTATTGTATTTGGCTTTCAGGCCAGCCAAATTAACCACTGATGTATTTTCTTTTCTCCGCATAAGGATTTATTGATACTAAAAGATTAAAAAAAATATATATATTTGTTGTATTTCAATTGGTATCATATTGTTAAATATGAGCATAGCTTAATCAACAGAGGCCCTTTTTTTCAAAATAAATATGTAAAACTGTTTAGGAACATATACATTTTGGCATTAAAATATTTTATATTTTGGCAAATCCTTCTTCGTATTCTGCCTATCTCTAGCTGTAACTACATGCATTTTTCATAATCACTTGCCTATCTGTACTGCAACATCCACTTACTCCATTATATTAACAATTCTTAATTCTGTTTACTTTTTTTAAATTTATTGGTGGAGTAGCCTCCCAATACTTTCATATAATAATTTTTTTATTATACACGCATCATATAAACCCAGAAATTGAGCTGGTAGTAACTGACAAGTTACAGTTAATTTTTTCATCATGAACAGCGAATGTACTTAGAGTAAAAAGCTTTTTTTTTAATGCAAAATGAACAAGAAATTAGTAAGTTGAAAATGTCTGCACATAAACATTGATAATTCCTTCTTTTCTAAAACTGTAAATTGGAACTTGAAATCTACTTTTTTACAACTTTATACTATCTACAAATTCTCATTCGCAGATTAAGAAAAATGCACGTTCAGGCTTTGACTTTGATAAGAATATATTCCAATATTTTATGCATTGTCTTGAAAGCTATAGAAACTATGTAAACAGCTTTGAAAAATACAATTTAATAATTTATTGCTTGATAACCTTATGAATTCATATGAAGATTATTTAATGCATAACTTGGTCAATTTTGAAATATTAACATACTTAATCAGCATAAAGCAATTTTCAAATTAACTTGTAAAAATTTTTAAATATTCAATCTTTTGTTTAAAATAAAGAGGAAATGCTGACGATGGGAACAAACCGTCTCCCGAAACGCGTTCAAGTAAGAATATTTTAGTGATGTAGTGTAACAACCCTCAACTCTCTTTATTTTAAATTATGACACATTACTGTTACTAGCTTCTAAATCTTCAAAAAAATTCAATCTTTTGGCTCCTAACGCCCAGAAATTTTGCTCAGAGGCCTCTTTTATCAGGCTTGAGGTTCTTTTACATGCTGTAGATCTATGACACGGGACCACCGGCCTTACTTCCCTTGCAAAGGATGCTATGCTAAGGATTTTTATGGCTGAAAAAATCCGTCTCTCTCCGCTGGGTTTGAACCCGTGACCTCAGGAACTAGATGCTAGCATGGTACCCCTAGACCACGGAGGATGACTTTTATGCATACACATTGTAGGTGAACAGGATTCCTATTAAAAGACTGTACTGACTATTAATTTCTATTATTGTCTCGTCAAAATAACCAATGATACAATTAAGAAATATGCACACCAAAAAAATTAAACTTATAGCAGTCATCTGGAAGTCTTGAGAAATATGCTCTCTGTCATATATATTGAAGATACTCTTGATAAAATGTGACCAGGTTTCAATACCAAGTTTCCATTGTGCCACCAATTAACTTTGTTGAGGAACACTTTCATGATACTCTGTTCTAATGCATAATACTGCCATAAACAGACAACAATTCACAACAGTGTTACAAAGAAAATCATAGCCTGAATCATAGTTGAATTATTTGTGCTTTGCAGCTTTTGCATGAGAGACAATTTATGTGAATAAAGCATGCTATTGGTAGAAGTGCCCATTATTCTGAACACTGAGCTATGAACTAACACTAATTATTATATGCATTATTCTTCTGTTTTATTAATTACCAATAAATAACAATAAAAATGAAATGTTCACAGTTTTATCCTGATTTGCATTATGCTCGCTCCAAAAGCTTTTAGTAATGGCTGAGTTACAATTTTTGTAAAAATTGTAACTTGTTTTCACTGTAAAGAAGGATTTTATAAAGTTAGGCAGCAACTGTATGAAAGGTGTCAGAAATACAGTAGTAGACAATTTTAGGAATTCAAAGTGTTTAGGAAACTCTTGATGATGAAGCCAAAGTACTCTTGGCATTAGGTCTATAGCAGGGAATATTTTCAAGTAATAATAATATGGTTTTTTTTTGGTTGCCACATTCCTTTAGAGTGGAAGTTGCTAATCTGAAATGGTGTCATTTCATATCCTGTAAGATTTCAATGTGAATAGCAGAGACATATAGACTGTCATTTCCGATATCAAAACATAATGATAATTAGCAGAATGGCAGTTACCAGAAGATGACCCATTAGCAAAAGTGGAGACAAAAGCATAGGAAAGAAAATACCAGCTTTGTTCTTCCCAGAAACCAGTACTTGAATGACATCATGTAAGATACTGTAAAAATGTTCCTGCTGAATGGTGTGCTAGTGATCATTCCATCTTCGTTTCAGCATGTATGAAAAATGTTGATGGACTGAACCAATATAATTGAAGTAGTTCATTCATGAAGTAATTAATTCTGATTAAAATAAGAGGTCATAGTAAAATTCAGTGACTTCATTCACCATATCTCAGTAATGCTCAATTGCTCAATAATGTTTCAATACCCAAGGTTTCCAAAAGGTGGCACAGAAATACAGTTCTTTTTTGTATGAGTTGACTGGTTGATGGACTATGGTGATTTTCAGTGGTGCATCACTGTGACCTCAGCATATATTTGTTTATTTCTCGGTCTCACCAAAGCTTGTGTTAAATTTGGAAGTTACTTTAATGTTTATGCATTTGGGTATTTTCTACTTTGTGTTATAATAAGTAGATATTAGGTACAGCAAATGACTTTTATGTACAAATTTTATGTGATTATATCACCTTGCAGGAAAGTTTGAATGCAATTTTTTAATGGAGTTCTCCCAGGTATGCATACACCAAGCAGACACACCATATGAAAACTTGTACATAAATTTTGGGAAAGAAGTTTGATTCTCAATAAGAAGCAAAGGGTATAGCGGTGCATGCGTATTGAGGAGAAATTATATGAAGTTGCAGACTAATTACAACATTCTCCTCAAAAATTTCTGTGATGGCTAGCACAGTAAACTGCAATTTTAATGAATTCAGTGTGGCAACTCTAAACCTTTAAAAGTGAAACCATACAATATCACTGCATCCATAAATTGTTACCAAAATAAAACCAGAGTCCAAAAACCAAAATTACTAGTCTTCTGAAACAAAGCATGGTTCTATTTATATGACCATGTTTCAACAAAATTACTGATATTGGAGCTCAGAGAGACTCAATTTAGTACAGGAAACTCCATTCTATTATGTGATATGTAGTAACTGCATACAAGATAATGGGGAACAATATTGTTTAGATACAGTAAATGCAGACCATTACAGGAATGACATACAGCATCCTTTGAACAGGCAAATGTTGGTCTGGGTATTTCCAATGAGACTCTGTCACCACACATACAGCTGAAGAGTCATTAATTTTATGGGAAAGCTTAAAAACTTAAGTGTTTATGTCAAACCTCATACACATTAGAAGAACTGCAAGAAAGTGATCACAAGAGAAATTAACTGTATTTAGGAAACTGGACTATTTGCATAAAAGAAGGTGCCAGAGTTGATCGGATGCAGGTGAAGGACATTTCGCACACTTAAGGTGTGGGCTCATTTTCATTGTACTTGTAACTGTAATCCTGAGAGCCTGAAACATTACAAAGTTAAGTGTTTGGTCGCAGACATATGTTATCTGAATGATCAGGAGTAGGAGCTCTAGCCGCCATTGCCAGATCTACCATGTGATCGTCAACTCGTACAAGAGAAACACTGTACATACTCATGCAATGGCATTAGATGGCAGGATTGTTGCATTTTAGTCAAAGCTTTCACTGTTTCTGCTTCATTGGCAGAGATGGGGGGGTGAATAAAGCAGATAAAAAAGAACCAGTCTTTGACACAGAGGACTGAAAAGCTGTTAACGACAAATTAATTATGAATGCTGTGGTATTTACTAGTTTAAGTGAGTGCAAGAACTATGAACAACAAATGAGAAAATATATTAGGAAATTATGTTATGAATTGAAAATGACTTAGCCAATTTGAGGCTGGGCTGGGTTGAACAGAATTACAAAAACCATATAGTGGAATGTTTGAATAGGCATGTACTGCCAACAGTAACATACCTTAATGGCTTACCTACACAACTCCACAGAATCATAGAGCTGATATGAGACCTGCTAATATAAGGAGTGCTACAACATAAACATGGACATTGGGGCTTTGGTTACTTACATGAAGTGTAAGAACTGTAAAGATTTTGAATAATTAGTTCTTTAAAAATGAGTGGTTAGTTCCCACTTGAAAGAATTGATACGTCCATTCTGAACAACTCATTCAAGGATTAAATGCTGTTCACCTATTGCTTTATGAAAAGACTGATTTGATTTCTTAGTAAATTTCCATCATTTGAAGAAACCATTGAATGCCTTCCAAAAGGAGCTTGGTGAAAAGCATATTCAGTGCAATGAAGAGGGGTACTGTGAAAAACATGAGAGCTAACAATGAATAGAATTAAAAACTTTTTTTATAGTTTTTGCCTAAATATTTGGAGTGACACCCACACTTCTAAATTATTTCAGTGTTTTCAGTTCTTCAAACACCTAAGGACCATAAAAGAAATCAGAAAAAATAAACATATTTAGGTTCACATGTTTCACATTTACTCACAAAATTACGAGACTAACATTAGCACCTGTAATAATACAAAATAATAAAGTACAAGGTAACAATTCCTGCCTTGAATGCCAGTTGGTACTTTGACTTGAACAAGCTACCTCAAATTAACCATGCTAGTTTAAACCCCTGAATTGTAAGTAATCATCTTAAAAATACAAAAAAAAAAAAAAAAAAAATGTCTATTTAGAAGTTCAAACTGCCATTTAAAGCATCTCTCACAGGGGAAATGCTTAAAGGCAGGTTCACAATAACTGAGAATGGCAACCAGAATGAGAACAACAAAGTTAAAATACATGTATTATAATGCGAGTGTTCACAATTAATGGGAAGCTTTTCCAGGTCCTGGGAACGGGAAAGAAGACTTGCTCAAGTTTTAACTTTTTTATTCTCATTCCCAGGTATGCCATATTAGACCCATATTGTACATATTAGACTCTTCACCATACAAATTATTCAAGCCGGCTGTTACATGAAATAGTTAAAGAGCACTTTCTAGTCACAAGCTGAGAAAATTAAATCAGAGGAAATTCTAGCAAATATGAGTCCTGATCACATATCCTGACTCCCTCAGATCTATTGAGTGTTAGTTCTTCTAGCCAAAGTGTCATCTGTAGCTTGTTTATATGCACTTAAAACTGGCTATTGTATTAAAAGTAAGGCTGGGACTTCGATAGCATTGATACCTTGATACTCGGTAGTATCAAAGTATGTCTAATACTTTGATATAAACCTTCGATGCTTTTTCTATGCTTTTAAATTTTTAAGTTTTGCATTATTGAAAATTGCTGCATTTAACTTTATGCTAGATACGGAATAAAAGGAGTCAAGACTTCACTTTATTGCCTCATACGTGTCCCCCAAAGAGATGCTGGTCTATAGTTCTTGATAGACCTTGACTGCATTTCCTGTTGAATCAATTCAACATTCCATAGACTCTTGTATAAATAAAAACATGTAACACATTGGGGTCCTGGCTTGGTCACTCACTCTCAGCCAATACATTTACCTACTCTGGTGATCAAAATCTGTGAATATAGCAAAAATAAATCAGAACTTAAGTTATGAGATAATACAGCATACACAAATATTTCTTTCCTTCCATGTGATAGTTTGTGTTTACACAAGTCAAACTCGGTTCAGGAGCATAGCTTACAGGTATACTGTATGACTCATTTCCATAATATGGATAGACAACCCATTATTATTAGCAGCAACAGCAGCCTTAACAATAGGGATCTATAATCTGTGGCATTATTAAGATAAAAAAAAAATTGCTCTCAATTGGAAAATGTCTAACAGTAACAGTTTCAAAATTAGCACACAATACAAAATTAGTTACATGAGTTTATACGTAGAAAACTACTAAGAAGAACATAATTCAGTGAATGAGCCTGTAGTTTTTTTTTTATAAAATGAGTATCAGTGCTCAAAAATCAATATTGATATAAGAGTATCAAGAAATAATGGTATCATCCCATCACTACTTAAAAGCAATAGCAAATACTATAAAACTGCAAAAACAAGTAGAAATTAATAAAGAACAACTCTCAACTTTAAGGTATGCTATTAAAAAGGGCATGAAGCTTGGTACAACTAGGAATCTGAAATAATAATGGATCTGTATTTACAAAATGTTTACCCTAGCAAATTTCAACATTTGCTAACATGCATTTTTTGGCCAAATTTGAAGTAGGTGAAAAATTATTTTTGGTCAGTAACAAACAATATATCTATCTATATTCCATGTTGCACGCAATAATAAATATAACAAAAGTTAAAGGATTTAATATAGTTCATGGACATACATGTAATAAAATAGGCAAAATATGTAGGTAGGTTAGGTTACCAGTACTGAATGCTTTTCACCATGACAGCATGAATGGGAAGTGGATCAAAAGACACTACTGTTGCAAAAATTTGTTACAAAGAATTGCAAGACAACACTTTCACCTGTTACTCATTGAAAACTTTTAGTCACAATTCTTCCTCCTGTTTTACTGGAAGAGATGGCTGGCACACTACCAGCATTTACCAAAGAATGAGCTGTTTATTTCATAACTGATCTATGATACAATGTCTCCCTTAACAGAGGGTACAGTGAGTGCTTTGCATATGTCTAGGGCATATACCGTTACCATATATTGCAATGGAAATCATTTAATTTTAGAAAAGTCCTTGGGAAATTAGGATATTTTGTTCTTTCCAGAGAGATCTGTTTATAGTTTAAAGATAGACATCTACAAACCTTCTACCCTGCATAGGGGACAATCATTACAATGCTTTTTGGAAGTGCAGTCTCGCCAAAGGCTACTATTGTGAAACTGATATAGAGTGTAATCACACGAATCAGTGACCTAAAATCAGTCTAGTCACATCATTTCAGCTCTAGAGATATTTCTCTAGTGAATAGAACATGTGATAGGAAGCTAGAAAACAGTAATTATGAAACCTTTTGCAATTACAGTATCTGTTGAAAATTTCCTCTAGATAATCTATTCACCATCTTTTTGCAGCACTGACTCAAAAGAGTCCTGCACAAATTTAGGTTAAGTTCATTAAAAGTTATTCAGAGGTGCAAATTCTACTATCAGAAAAATGAAATCTTGTGTCCCTATAGAGAGAGCTGTAGATCCTCCATATGAGGTCTATCATTTTATTTGCTAATATTGGTACGCTGGTAGTGTTTTGAGCATAAATATGGTTTTGTCTAATACCATTGTCCTTCTATGTACCTGTTTTAGTAGAACCCAAGAGATCCACTGAAATGGTTAATTTCACTGGCATTCATACAGGGATTTATTAACCTTGTATTACAACAAATTACCTAGCTCATGTACACAAGAAAATTAGTAACTATAACCAAAGCATATACATATTCAAATATTAATACTGATCAACACTGTCAGCAATATGGTGCAGTAATCATTATTTTGGTTTGGTTTTCATGCAGTTAATAATATATTATGTAACTTAAGTGCCCAAGATAGTGTAAAGTTTAATCATTGGTTTTATGGAAGCATTCTTTTAATTTCACTATTTACATTGATGATGATGATGATGATGATAATAATAATAAAAAATACAAATATTATTGTAATACCAGGGGAAACTTTAGCTTTGTAGCAATCATTTAAATATACTAAGGGAGCTGGAATAAAAGCTAAGTAATTATCAAATGATATGTACGTTAACAAATTTTCATTATCCACGTGGATTCCAATTAAAAACTCACCAGCAAAAGTTTCTGACGAAAATAATGTAATTTTCAGAGGAAACCGTTTTGGCACATAGATATCCAATTGGTACACTGATATGTATCCAATTAATTTGCATTTCATTTATTGCAGAATGCATCTGTATTATCTGCCATTTGTATTAAAATATAGATATACACATTTTTCCCCCAACATATGCATATTAATATTATTTTACGGCATTTTATTTTCCTAGAAAATTTCTTATGCAGCATGTACAATTTTCAGAGAGCACCTTTTGCTGATGAGATCTTCAACTGCATATATGCTGTATACAACAGAGATTAACATTTTATAATTCTACAGTTTTTAACAGGAAAAAGTGTTACTGCAATTGAGTTTTAAAAATCTATGTTACTAAGATGATAGCTTGTAAACTTTTTCCTTAGTTAGCTAAACTGTATAATATTACACTTTCACTCAAGATATTTCCTATTTTGCTACTGAAATTTACACCCAGTCCTGTCAAATTGACTGAAGGTCAATTTGCAGGTTTCCATTTCTCATATATAATCCCTCAAGCCCGTAAGCTAATCAAGGCCAATGAGGGAGCAAGTAGCAGAACTGCTAGTTGACCTTCAACTGCTTTAACAGGCCTGGGTATAAAGTCAGCATTAGGCTTGAAAGTTCTTTGTGCAAAAGTGTTATGGGTTTGGCACCTTCTGATTGTTAACTTCTTCAGCTATAACATAAGAATTGTTGCAACTTATAACTTCTTAACACCTTTTACTCTGATTTGTCCAATGAATACAATTTTGGAGAGCTAGTGCATGAATTCAAGGACTAATTGTCAGTCCATTATCACATAGGCAAAAAACATTCTAGAGAAAATGGTATATATTATGTATTCTGATGCTAAAGAAGCCATTATTATAAAATTTAGTGTTCAATTAAAAAATCTTAACTCAAATTTATGCTTATGTCTTGGGCACACTTTGATTACTTCTATACTTACAACCATGATAGCTTTTGTATCACATGAAGCTGCCCATTTTTTGTCCTTGGGAGATAAGTGGTAAACCACTGTATATGGAAATTTTAACAATTTAAGTTGATTCTGTTGTGGTCTTTTAAGATATACATAGGTAGATAGTTTTAATTTTGTTTTCAATCGTAATTACCATTTTGGAATTATGGATTGTAAGAAGAAACGTGAATTTCAGCTACTGGTTCGTACAGGTGGAACAGTTTATCCAAAAAAATAGCAATTACACGCATAGTGTTCAACAATAAGCAGTGTGTAGGACATTAACATTACTATGGTAATTAACACAATATTTTACTGCTATTAAACAAGAATATGGTTTGGGTTCAAAATAACTTTTGGTATGAGTGACATATATAATGGCCGTTTTCATTTTATGCTTTAATGGCTTTGAAGTTTGTCAATTCTAAAAAGGTTTGGTATATCCTTAAACATGAGAGAGAGAGAGAGAGAGAGAGAGAGAGAGAGAGAGAGAGAGAGAGAGAGAGAGACAAAGCACTATTTATTGGTATGCTCTCTCATATAACTAAATGTATCCTTGTTTTCATTTTTCAGTGTTTGTATGCGAGCTTTAGTTATGCCAAATTTAATTTGTTCACTACTCCAAAGAATTTCTAAAATAGTTTTAGGATATACCAAATTAAAAGAAAAAGGGCTTTTCTATTCTCTGAGTGAATCAATATAATTTTCTGTTATTGAACAACAGAACTAATAACTGTAAAATTTATTTCTCGGCATGTATGCTTCATGCTATCAGCCGAATGGCATAACATTTAATTGCTTTAAGGATTTCTGCCAATCACAGAACTGAAAAAAACCTTTTCCCATTTCTCAACAAATCTCAGGTTAAAATATAAATTAAAAACACTGCTAATAAATACAGGTTCTATTAAAAAATACTATCACAGGCATTTGGAAGATGGGTATCCTGCCTTAGTATCATAAAATGTTATAAATAACTTTCACGTTAATGAATAAATGTTGGTAACATAAAATATAGTACACCTTGTGAGTTACACAAAGCTCAGTAAACTTTGCCATTAAGCACAGTCAGGCAATTGAAGATAAACTGCCAGTTATTCTCTCATACTTTTTAAAAACAAAAAATAGAAAGACGTTTATCCTTTACAATGTCATATACAAATGACAAGTGAGAATGACAGAGAAGTATCAGAGCAGAAACTCTATGGAGGTCTGCAGAATTTGTTTTCTTCTTACCATAAAGCTGACACGTAATCCATTGCTCTTAATCAGCAATGTTTAAACGTCTAATCCTGCCAGCTTTATAGAACAGAAAGAGGAAATAATGAAAAGTACTTCTCAGAAATGCCAAAAGAAAACCTATTGCAATAAACAGGTTTCTGTGACATAGATCTAACTCCGTATTAAAGAGGGAGACCAGACTTTATGTACTCTTTCAACATGCATTCCTTTCGTTCACTGTTCTTCACCTTCTATTATGTTCCAGATGCTTGTGTATGTTCCAAATCCAAAACCAAGAACACCAAAGATTAAAATTGCTAAATCCTTCCACAGCATCCATCGATGTCTGCCAAATCCTTGATGCCAGAATGTAACAATCTCAATGATAGGGGGAAAAATTAATGCCAGGGTTGAACTGCTAACTGCTCCTACCAATGAAATGACAGCTCCCAGGTTAGGTACCATTGTTGCCAACATAACTGTGGGGAGAAAACAATTAAAAATATTAAATGTGTTGCAAGAAAAACATTAAGTAAATCAAAAGCTGCAACATTTCAGAATAATTGAGATCACTTAGGAGGTTTAGCAAGCTACATAAGCCAGCCCATAAAGTTTAATATGCCTTCAGGTATTTCATCACAGCAACTGGGTCAAGCATTGTCATGGAAAGCAGAAGACCCATGGTTAGAATCTCAGTCCTAGCACTGAATTTTTAAATTTCACTCAACTTTGCAGTCTGTTGGAATTTATGTTGAAGATGTAAGCATACTGTTCATTACCAATAGTACATATATACATTAGAATGTGTACTATTCTGCTTACTGAGAGAAGGGATTAGAAGGCTTTAAGAATCTGGTTAGGTATGTTAAGTACAAAATTTTATTACAGTTTTTATTTACTTTATAAAACATGAAAAGTGTTAATAAATTCAATGCAAAATGGCATAATATGTATTCAGTTGCATTCAAACTCCTATCAGCATATCAGTGTCAAAAAGTAGCCTCTTTGAAACTGAGAAGAAGTACATAAATGATGTTACCTCATTTTTTGGTAGCATTTAACTTACTACACATGACATCACAGGCAGTGCACACTGATGATATCTACATGAAATTAAATTATTATTGGGAATACAAATTTGGAACGGAAATGTTCCAGGCCAAAGTTTAAGGTACCTCCCCAACATTTACCAGTTATGAGGACTGAGGGAAAACCTGGGAAAAAACCTCAGTCAGAGGGGATAGTCCTACTGGATTTGAACCGCTCACTCCCACTCATTAACCCATGCCTTAATGAGCTTGGCTACCCATGTTGGTATTAACTCAATCAAATCAGACAAACAAATAGAAGAGTGCGAAGTGAAGGCAAAGTATCGATGAAACTTGACTATAAATTTAGATGACAATGGATGGCTTTGATGCACAGGATCTTTTACTAGCAGTGCTCATATTGCCATGGATTATACAATGTCATCCTCCATGGTCTAGCCTCAGTTCCCAAGGTCGCAGGTTCAAATTCCAGTGGATGGCAATGAATTTTTTCACGTGTAAAATCCTTAGCATGACTTCCTTTGGAAAGGAGTAAAGCCAGCGGTCCCAAGTTGTAGATTTATGGCATGCAAAGCAACCTCAAGCCTGATAAAGAGGCCTCTGAGCAAGATTTCCAGTCTTTCATGTCCAATATTGAATGGACCACTAAGAACCATAGTAGTTAAAGAGTGTTCATAAATAAAACACACCTTTTTTGAGTTTATGCAATGCTGCTGGAAGTGCCTCCCATTGCTGATCACCAAATGCAAGTGTATGCATCATCCACTTCTAGAAGTTATGTAAGATGTCAGCATGCATCGGAAAACTTGTCTCTTTGAGAATATCTGTCTCAGATTTGCAATTCTCCACATATCCAATGTGACTAAATAGACACAGCTGCATTTGATGTAATGTAAAAAAATATGTTTTCAAATGCTACAAGAAACTGCCTGATGTGCGCAATGCAAATGCTGATCAGCTAATTGCACATGTTAAATATTGATTTTAGTTTCCATGCCATATAAATCAATTTTAAACTTCACATCTGATTTTGAATATATGCTTCATGATATATTGTGGCATGTGCACAGATAGTCTTGTTAAGACGCTCTCTGGTTACCGGGGTCGGGGGGGGGGGCAGTTTGTCTGAGTAGGGGCGATTCAGGGGAAACAGTGTGTCATTGGAAGGGATATGGCGTTACTGACGCCAACTTGGCGTAGCATTATTCTGTGACTAGGCTTCGAGTGAGTCAGACGGACAACTGCCTAAGACATGGCGTCCTCGCCCGGCAGACACATGGGGTAAGGAAATCTTTTATAATAAATCTAACAGCTATCCATTCTCTTGCAGTTTTAATTATGATAGTGTAGAGTTCCTTTCCTCTCCCTTCAGCCAGAAATTGTGTTGGTGTATTAATTATTTAGAGAGATAACTTAGCTGCGTCCCTTCGTCGTTGCCTCGTAAATTAAAAGTTCTTTGTTTGATTAACGATCCCTCTCACAAGCGAGTTGCTCCCATCTGCATTTCTAAGTTAATACAAAGTGAGGCATACGACAATTGGCGGTGGCGCCGGGTATAATTGAATTTGTTGCGAGATTTTCAAGTGCAAAATTTTTTTTTTCCCTCCAAATGTAATGGTTTGTGCTTCTCCACGTGGTCGCGAAAAATGTAAAGTTGTTTCTGGCTTAAGGGTAAGGATTTTTATACTTTAATTTGTGATTCTCTTCTTCTAAATTTTGCTTCTATCATATCTGAAAGTCTGGTTTCTAAATTTTAATTTTGAGCTCATTTTTGCATTTTTTCCATTGTCTGCCGGCGTGACGCTAAAACTTCTGACTCCATTTTCCCCTTGTTTTGGCTTCATTTCCTTTAAATTGTATTGCTGTGCTAAGTGGTTCGTGCTGGTTATTTTCAAAAATGTTTTTGTGAAAGTTGAGTTGTGAAACGAGTGAGATAACGAGCGAGATATTTGTAGCTTTTGAAAATCTTGTTTTCTGTGCTTATTAGCAGTGGTTTGGAAACGTATAACTTTATATTCCAGTGATTGTGATTTCTAGCTGTTTACTACACTTTTCTGGGACATTTTGTTCGTGTAACTTTTATGTACGCACGTGTGTTATGTAATTCCCGCGTGGTCGTGCATTTCAGCAATAATTTTAGCTTGTGAAACCAGTCTTCCTCAGCACATGTTTTGGCGCGTTTATTTGCGTGTGTATATCAGGTCAGATACATTTGTTTTAAGACAAAAAAAAAAAGAGAAGTTTTGTGTGCTAGTATAAATTACAAGTCTGTATTCTGCTCCTTTTAGATAATCTTAGCGGTGGTCACAGTAGGTGTGACGTGGTTTTTTTAACTTCCAGTTCGAGGTTTCTCACTGAAGCTATCATTTTGTTTTCTTCCATGTGTTCATTCTGATTAAAAATCTTGGTATTGTGTCCAAGTGGCTTGTGTAGATGCGTGTTGGTATAATTTTCTGATATTTCGCCGCGGGCGCTTAATTGTATTCTTTCTGCAACTGTTTTATTTGGCTATGTTCTGATCTTACTACTTACATTCATGTGATGCTATAAGTGTTTAGTTTGGTGTAATCTGTATTGCTTTGTCATACTGTTTGTTTATTGGTTGCGTTATCTTTTGTGCTGCAATCATGCCTAAGCGACGTACTGCACCGAAATCTGATATAGCAATTGCTCCAGTTAGCGAGCACAGTGAAGTAGAATCTATGTCCAGTGTTAGTACGCCTGTTGTTACTCAGTTACTAGCGATGTCTAATCCGCCTGTAGTGGCCCATGCAACGCAGCCAGCTGTCTGCCGCCCGGTCATTGACCCCTCTTACTTCGAGAATTCCAGCAGGTTGTCGGCGCGTGAATTTCTGCAGAACTTTGAAATGGTCGCTGCTGCTAATGGCTGGTCAGAAGAAATGAAATTGAAATGCTTTCCATGCTATTTACGAGATACTGCTGCATCATGGTTTCAAACTTTTCGCCATCGGCACCCTCACCATGATTGGGTTTTCTTGTCTACACAATTTTTAAATGCATTTCAGATAACAAACCAGAGTGATATTCTGGAAATAAAACTCAGACAGCGCGTACAGTTGGATGATGAACCTGTTATTAGTTACATCTATGACGTGCTAACTTTATGTGACCAAGTCAACCCAGCTATGTTGCAGTTGGAACAAATTAAACACTTGCTTAAAGGTCTTAGACCTCTGTATGTACAATCTTTATTGCCATTAAATCCTCAAACTGTTGATGAGGTAATACAAATCATTCGACGAGTGGATAAAGCACAGTTTTACATGCAGAACCGTGAACATCTAGTGTCTGCTCAATCTCAGGCTGCAGTGGTTACGCTACCCTCTGCTCTATTTAATACTGCATCTGTTCCTGCTGTTACTTTACCAGCTTCTCCTCAGCCTTCTCAGGCTTCTTCTCTTGTGGGCGTACCTATCGATCCTATGCATCAGCTGATTGATCGTGTGGAACAGTTATGTAACAGAGTTAACCAGTTTCAGTTACCACCTCCGGAGAGAACTTCCCAGCATTCACAGCTTCCACGGTCAGCTGACTTCAACCGGAGAGATCCACCCATTACCTGCTATAGATGCAACAGGCAGGGCCACCTGGCTCGCTTTTGCCGGAGCCGCCTCCTGCAGTCAAAAAACGACTGGCGACGAGACGTAGCAGCACCACCACCGCCCACCAGCATGGCTGCACCTCAACGGGATGTGTCTGCATTATCAGGTCAGATATTGCAAGTTCCTGGTCGTATTGCCCAGACAGAGCTGTCCATCTTGCTCGATACAGGAAGCGCAGTGAGTATTGTGAATGCTGCACATGTTCTTGATCATTCTACCTTAAAACCTATAGAGATGATGCTCCGCACTGCAGGAAACAAGTTGCTTGATGCGCCTTACCACACTGTGTTAGATTTCCATATTAATGATGTTCTTTTTCAGGAGGATGTACTAGTTGTGAAAGAGTTGTCCCATGATTTGATTTTAGGCAATGACTTTTTGCAGACCCATGATGTTATAATTGACTATGCACATAATCTGATAACCCTGAAATCTTCTAAGAATGATGCGTTCAGTATACCAATAACCCTAACACAAGGACCTTTTGTTGATATGGCAGTAAACCCTCTCCAAGATAATGATTGTGCAGATTCTGGTGTTAAAATGGCAGTTATGAATGATGTTAAAATTCCACCCCTGTCTACATGCTATATATCAGTTAAGCCTTTGTCAGCCATTAGTAATGAGGTTATGTTTGAACCTGCTCTTAACATAATGCAAAAGAAGAATCTTTCCATTCCACCGTTATTGTGTCATTCTGCCTCTGAACTTACTATTCCAGTGCATAATAATACTTCAGTTCCACAAACATTGTTTGCAAATACTGTCTTAGCTAAAGCTTATGATGTTGCACTCGTTCAGAGTAATTCTGTTTTGTCATCCGATGTTACTCCTCTGCCAGCTCCAAATTGTAATTTTAATGTTAATGGTAAACTCTTGGAAACCCAAAAGGCTGACTTACATGCTTTATTATTGAAATATAGTGATCTTTTTGCCACAACATTACAAGAACTTGGTACTACGGATGTTGCAGAATTTGATATCAAAGTAAATGACCCTAAGCCAATTAAGCAAAGACCATATAGAGTTCCCCATAAACAAAAGGAAATTATTGCTGAGCAAGTTAAAGAGATGCAAGATGCTGGCATTATTAAGGAATCACAGTCCTCCTGGGCTTCTCCTGTAGTACTTGTTAAAAAGAAAG
The DNA here is from genome assembly GCA_030765065.1 of Deroplatys truncata. Classification (NCBI taxonomy): domain Eukaryota; kingdom Metazoa; phylum Arthropoda; class Insecta; order Mantodea; family Mantidae; genus Deroplatys; species Deroplatys truncata. Next base: position 103,472,474 of record CM060980.1, read on the forward strand.
ATGGCTCCATGATATTTTGTGTCGACTATAGAAAATTGAATGCTGTTACAGAGACCACCTCTTTCCCTTTACCATTGATAGATGATTTGTTAAGTTATTTGGGGGAGGCTAAATTGTTTGTCTCATTAGATTTACTGTCAGCATACTTTCAGGTACCTATTGCAGAGGATAGCCAGAAATACACCTCTTTTGTTACTTTTCAGGGTCAATATCAATTTACACGCTTGAGTTTTGGGTTGGCAAATGCCCCTAGGTTTTTCAGTTACATCGCAGACAAGTTGTTAGGCGATTTGAATTTTAAAAAGGCTATTGCATATCTGGATGACATTGTTGTTTTTACTAAAACCTTTGAGGAGTTGTTACAAAATCTTGAGGCTGTTTTTCAACGTCTGGATCACCACAAGTTTAAACTTAAACCAGAAAAATGCTTCTTCGCCATGCAAAAGATCAAACTCTTAGGCTTTGAAGTTTCTAAAGATGGCATTTCACCTGATTCTGACAAAGTTGTTTCCATTCAAAATTTGCCTCGTCCTAAAAATGTTCGAGATGTGAGAAAAGTTTTGGGATTGTTTAATTTTTACAGGAAATTCATCAAGGACTATGCTAATATTGCTCAACCACTAATTCAGTTGACTAGGAAGGATCAAAGTTTTATTTGGGGATCTGATCAGCAAACTGCATTTCAAAATTTGAAAGACTTATTAGTTTCGGCCCCTGTCTTAGCTCACTATACTCCTGGTGCTTATACCGAACTACACTCTGATGCCAGTGGACCAGGGGTTGCCTCAGTGTTGTATCAGAAGATTGATAATGTGTTGAAACCAGTGGGCTATGCTTCAAGGACACTATCTAAATGTGAACGTAATTACAGTGTTCCTGAGTTGGAATTGTTGGCCATCCTGTTTGGACTTACCCACTTCCGCAGTTTTGTTTATGGCTACAAGGTTCATATTGTATCTGATCATCACTCCCTTTGTTATTTAAATAATTTGAAAGATTTGACTGGGCGTTTGGCACGATGGAGTTTGAAATTGCAAGAGTTTGATTATACCATTTCTTATAAATCTGGCAAGAAACATCATGATGCTGACACTCTATCGAGATTTCCTGTGTTACAACCTACAGAAAGTGATCTTGAACAGCTTGAAGAACTCCCCACATGTTTGTGTCATCAGTTGAATTGCTGACCATCAGAAGAAAGATACTGGGTTACTTGAGCTTATTAATGCTCTCCATGATCCTCCGTCGGCCCCTGCTAAGCTTCAGAGACAAGTTTCCACCTACACACTCAAATCAGGTGTTCTTTATCGTAAAAATGCTGGCTCCACTGGCCCTCTCCATCTGCTGGTTATTCCAGAAGCTCTAAAACATGAAATTCTTTCTTCATGTCATGATGATCCTCTTTCAGGCCACTTAGGATTCTCAAAAACATTTGCCAAAATTCACTCCAGGTATTACTGGGTTGGTATGAAGAAAGATATTGAACATTTTGTACGAACCTGTCCCAGCTGTCAAACCAGAAAAGGACCGAAGAATCAGAAACCAGCAGGCTTATTACAACCAATTCCGGTTACATCTGTAGGCGAGCGGTGGGGTATTGATTTGCTTGGGCCTCTCCCACGCTCAAATTCTGGACACAAGTATGTTGTCGTTGCGACCGAGTATGCTTCTCGCTGGGTCGAGTCTGCATCGCTTTCTTCAGCAACAATCCCTCAAGTTGCTAAATTTATTTTGCATAACATCATCTGTAAGCATGGAGCCCCTGCTGCCTTGTTATCTGATCGTGGCTCAGTTTTCTTAAGTGAGGTGACACAAGAATTGTTGAGATCTTTATCAGTGTCTTCCAATTTCACCAGTGCTTATCATCCAGCTTGCAACGGACTTACTGAAAGATTTAACCAAACCCTCTTAAATATGCTCAGCCATTTTGTGGACAATAATCAGAAGAATTGGGACTCAATTTTGCCCTATGTCAACTTTTCATATAACTCAAGTGTTCAAGAGTCTACTAAATTTTCACCCTTTTTCTTGATATATGGTCGAGAACCTTCTTTACCTAACCAGGTTCAGCTACAAGCTACGTCTAATGACCTTTTTGTGAGACAGACATTGCAAGAGATTCAGAAGGCACGAGAGGTTGCTGTTGCTAACATTACAAAGCAGCAGGTGAAGCAAAAAGAAGCATTTGATGCTAAACATCGAGATGTGGTTTATAATGTGGGTCAATTAGTTAAAGTTTTCACTCCCATTAGGAAGAAAGGTAAATGTACAAAGTTGCTACATAGATATTTTGGCCCTTTTGAAATTATCCGACAGATCACTCCTGTTACCTACCTTGTTGGTCGACCTCATGCTCCCCATACCAAACATCAGAGTGTTCATGTGTCACGCCTTTACCCTTACTATGATCCTGTGGGTCCTTATAGACTGTAAAGTCTGAGTTTCTGATGCTTAATTAAGCTTTACTTTTCAGGAATAATATGTGCTATGAATGTCTCTGCTAAATTAAAAGTGTATTATTCTTGTGGGTGTAATTTAAATTTTGAATTATGTTTTGGGAACTGCAAATTATTTGTTTTGTTGTTGTGTTATGCTGCAGGAATGTGTTTCATGTGTACTATGTGCTTAATTGAGCTTTCATTTTCAGGAATGTTATGTGACAGTATTGTTTTGAGTAATGATGTGATGTTGTTTTGTTGCATTCGATTTGATTTGATATGATTTGATTTGATTTAACTCGATTTGATTTTGGGTTTCATAGTGATGCTGTGATTTTTATTTGCAGAAATTTGTTGCATGAATAGTGTTTGTATTTGAGGTAATGTGATATATGTGAGATTTGCCTCGGTGGGAGTGCCAAAGAGTAACCCCGATGGCATAGTGTGAGGTTATGTGCGAAATAAGAGTTGAGATTTGCCTCGGTGGAAGTGCCAAAGAGTAACCCCGACGGTGTTAATGAGATGAGGAGAGATGAGAAGAGACGAGATGATGTCAGCTTCGGTGGAAGTGCCACAGTGTAACCCCGACAGTTGTTGTATGATTTCAGAGATTTGGCTTATTGGTGTTGCTGTAACGTGCCCAGTATAGCGTGTGTGATGAATTCACACGAGAGATTAAATGGATGGAAGTGATTGTAATGTGAATAATTTTTTTTTCTCTGTTTATGCAACAAGTTTATTACCTCTTAGATAGCAAATTTTAATACCACCTGTTTTCCAGCTTAATTTTCATTTGGAGGATGTGGATGCAACAGTATAATGTCATGTTATTTGTGTAATTCCTGAAATTTTAATGTGCTTCTTGAAGGTTATGCCTATGTTAGATGTTTTGAATTTGCAGCATGGTAAATGAGACACGTAAGTGAAGATGTTTTGTTTTGAAGAGAAAATTGAAAAGTTGAGATAACAATGTTGCTGATTGCAATACTGCTGATGATACTGATGATGATTATGAAAGATGTTGATAATAATGAGATGAGAAAGATAGTGATGTGGACGAGAAGTTGTATTGGTGACAAGAGTAGGACAATAGTAGTTGAAAGCATGTCACATGGCGTAGTTTAGAGATGTATTGTGAATGTAGTTTGTAGTGATGCATACACTAGTTTGAGTAGATAGTTAAGTGAGTGTTGTGTGTAATTTGGGCCATGGTCAGTGTGAATGAGTTCATTTCATTGTCATGTGTGATTGTCTTGTAAGTGCACTTACTTTCTTTTGTTAGTGATACCAGCTGGTTATTAAGATTTAATATTGGGATGCCAAAATAAGGTTATGTTTTATTTCTGTCATGTTCATGTATTCTGAGTCTGTTTTACTGTTTTATTTGAATTGTGAAGCATTGTAAGTTAAATTTTGGATGGCAACTCTGTAAAATTCCGTTCTTATGCCAATTTGTACTTATTTTTTTTTTCTCTTTCTTTGCTCCATGTCAAAAGAATTTTTAGTGTAAACTTTTCAAACTTTGAAATCTTTAATTGTACATGACATACCATTCTTTTATGTGTGATTGTTTGTGGGAGCACCCTGTTTATTGTTTGGTGGTTTTGTTCTAGTCTTTTGCTGTGGCGGAGCTCGAGAAAATCCAAGAGCATCCCCGGGGCACACCAGAAGTCAAGAAACACCACAGGGAAGCTGTCGGGCAGCCACTACACTGCCGTGGCATAAGGAGCCACCATGTCGGGGGGCAGTCCAAGCCAGCGACTGCCCACCCTGTTGTCATCACCAGAGACCTGCGGTGATAATTCTACACCAGGACAAATCGTCGTTGTGGGCACTGTATAAAATCACCCACAAACAGTTCCAGCAGACCATCGATATTTTGCGCAGTGTAGTGTGCCTGTGAACTGAGGCAGCGTGGTGTGTGCGTGTGCGGGGTGCTAAAGATAAGTGCATTAACAATATTGGTCGACAGCACTTTAGATTCTCGAGCCAGCCATCTAAAAAACAAAAGCAAAAAGAAAAAAAAAGCAACATTGTCGTCGGCTGGGTGCTTACCACACATGTATATTATTGTTATATTTTGGTTCATCACACATGTGTATGTCATTTTTGTATGTCATTTTGTTTTGTTCTTTTCATGTTTATTATATTTATTTTCCTTATGTCGACGAGGGCGTCGACTTCGGTGGCCAGGGGGAGATGTGGCATGTGCACAGATAGTCTTGTTAAGACGCTCTCTGGTTACCGGGGTCGGGGGGGGGCAGTTTGTCTGAGTAGGGGCGATTCAGGGGAAACAGTGTGTCATTGGAAGGGATATGGTGTTACTGACGCCAACTTGGCGTAGCATTATTCTGTGACTAGGCTTCGAGTGAGTCAGACGGACAACTGCCCAAGACATGGCGTCCTCGCCCGGCAGACACATGGGGTAAGGAAATCTTTTATAATAAATCTAACAGCTATCCATTCTCTTGCAGTTTTAATTATGATAGTGTAGAGTTCCTTTCCTCTCCCTTCAGCCAGAAATTGTGTTGGTGTATTAATTATTTAGAGAGATAACTTAGCTGCGTCGCTTCGTCGTTGCCTCGTAAATTAAAAGTTCTTTGTTTGATTAACGATCCCTCTCACAAGCGAGTTGCTCCCATCTGCATTTCTAAGTTAATACAAAGTGAGGCATACGACAATATGCATTCAGAAATTGAACTCATATTTTGCAAAAATCATCAAACTGTTTTGTATTTTGCCATTATAAAAAAACTGTTATTAAAACATGTACATAGATGCAGTGAAATCTAACAAACTTTAATTTATTTTTTTAAAAGTCATGCAATTTCAGTGTCCTTACACATTGATGCAAAATGTGCTCAACTGCAAGTGTTCACATCATGAATATTGTTCTGCAATTTGAATGTTTATATAATTACAGAAAATTACCCTGCCAAAATCTAAATGTTGTAATATTACATTTGCATGCTGGTAAACAAGTAGTCTAGGAAATGGGTACTGAAGTGGAATGTTCCATTTTCTGTATTGTTTTTAGTTCAGAAACAACTACATTCCTACACACTGTAGAACAAAACATATGAAAATTACACGAAAGATAAAGGCAAATTTGAAGTACTTCTCAAATTTGATCTTATATCTTCTCAAATTTTAACTTGTATATCATTCAATTTGACACAAGGAAATAACATTTTTGTAGTTCCTTAGAAAGCAAAAATAACTTACATGTGAAGATAACAAGACATGTCCTGATAGAATATTCTCCAATTGACTGAGCTCTTTCACTCTGTAGACGCGGTTTTATCAATGGCCAGATAATGCTCATTGGAACATAAAATTGAAGTCCATATGATAAAAAGATAGCCAAAGCCATCATTATTCTTACAGACTGTGCTAAACTGGAAAGAAAGAAACAAAGAAAAAAAATTATTTGGTTTTGTTTAAAACTAAAAATACAACTGAAAATGGGATAAAATTTATAAACAGTACAAAGCATTAGTATTAATATGTGCCTTAGTGCCAAAAGGAAAAATGAGATATTGGGTAGCGACAAATCAGAATGAGTGCAACTTGAGGAAAACTGCTCCTTTTTTTAAGGGATCTTGATTTCTACTCATTTATACTAACATTCTGATAAGAGTTTCTTAGCAATTTAAAATGTGTATAATTACTTACATATCATTAGGCGGGAGGTTAAGTGTAACACTTCCCAGAACCTTGTCTCCATATTTTAAATAGCCAAAAAATCCAACTGATGTATACAGCACTGCAACAATTACCATCCCAGTATTCAGCACACCATTCCATCCTCCAAAATCCTGGGGATTCTTCATGTTATTTTCCAGAGGCAAAATCTAAATAAAATATATTAACAGAATTAACAATAATTATACTGATGATGAATTGGCATGAGCATTAACTTATACAAATTAAAATAGATGAGTTGCTCTGAGAATAGTGCGATTAAACATTTTTATCTTAAGTTAGTTAATACAGAAAGATATTAATTAATCAAAAATAGCACAAAAATTAATATTAAACTGACATTTTCATTGTGAAGTTTAGAGAACCATTTTCAACATTAATAAGTCTCACGGGATATGAGCCAACTGTTGCTCAGATTGTTGACCAAGCTTTCTCAGCAAAATGAATTGCCATGTGAGCGGTTTTCTGAGAGGTCCTTCACACTTCATCTGTGTTGTAGAATCCACATTCACTTCCTCCCCTTCAATTATTTGGAAAGGATATTAACTGGACTAACCAGGTTATTTACCTTGGTGTAGTCATGGACCAAGGTTTAACCTGGAGAGCACATATTAAAACTGTCAGAAACAAGGCCCAAGCACAGCTATGGAATCTTTACCCCCTATTAAATATTAACAAGGATTAAGTCCCAAATTAGGAACCACCATTTACAAAAGTTTAATTCGACCAATTATAACCTACGCTGCTCCGGTTTGGGGATATGCTGCCCCATCATACATAAAAATTCTCACAACATTTCAGAACAAAATTCTCCGCATTGCAGCCAAGTCCCTCCTTTTGTGCCAGTTTCTAAATTACATGATGAACTCCATATGCTCACTCCTGAACAATACATCAAACTGCTTGCTCACAACCTAAATCACAACATACCCTACCATCACAATCCACTCATTAGTCCCCTAGGCAACTATGACACAGACAACTTACAACACAAACGTCCACTACATCTCTTTGATAGATTCCTCACTACCGACAATTCTGCCATTGACGCATCTATACATCTATACAACTTAACACATAACTTAAACATTTGATTTTTCATTTTAGAACCCTGCAATAGATCCACAGAATGCTCATCTTAGCCTCGAACCATTACATCAGCACCACCAATAGTACCACGGGTCCGCACCTACACTTCAGGTAGGCAGCCAGCCTGTGAGTACTACCATACTACAGTTCTCTACAGTAAGTCTAAACCAGGTAATACATCAACATCCTCCACCACCATCCACCACACACTTCAGACCACACCTCACGCATCATGTCAGTCTGTCCCTGCTAATGCAGTACACTCCACAAGTCCATCTGTCAAACCAGTAGCACTCAACTGTCCTTACCATCACCAGAACCCGGGCAATCATCGCTCACTTGCATGTATTTGCAGGTCATCATGTCCGTCTGTACTTTCCGGGGTGCTTAGCGGAACCCGACTTCCATGCATGTACTTCACCACTACCTCTCCCCTGTCTATGCTTAGATTGCATGTTGCATGGGGAGGCGATGTAGCTCCTGCGGATGATCGCCACCAGGGGCGGCAGGTGTGGAGAAAGAAAAGAAAAAAAAAATCATGAATTTAACACATGCAAATCAACAGGATTCTAATTGTTGAGTGGGCTTTCATCAAGGTATGACATGAAAAAGCTAGCCATCCTACATATACCAGACTTGCAAACAAAACAATTGGCAAAGTACCTAAATAGCAGAAAATTTCCAGAGTCAACAACGAGTCCATGGTCAGACCCATTAAAGCAGGTGTGCCTCAAGGCAGTCTATTAGGACCAATATTACTTAATCTGTACATCAATGACGTGCCCAGATGTGCACAAACACAGCATTGCTTCGTGTATACCAGTGACACCACAATCATGATGCAATTGTTCAAAACACAGCTCATCCACACCCGCCTTTAGAATGCACACACTGTACTGGAAAGCTGGCTCACAAACTGGAGTATCAAAGTAAACATTCCGAAGAGCCAAGCAATAATATTCTTCGCAACATGTAGAAACAACCTACAACTGCTCCTCTTTGAGGAGAACATAAATTTGACCAAGAACATATTATGACTAGGGATTAAAATGGATCAAGGACTAACATGGAAAATTCACATAAATCAAGTCAGGGGGAAAAGTCAATGTCCAATTAAGCAAATTATATCCACTAATATACTTAAACCATCAGCTAGAACTCAAATTGGGACTAATACTATTCAAAACACTCATTCGCCCCATACTAACTTATGAAGCACCTGGGTAGGGATACGCCACTAATACGCACATTAGGAGGTTGCTAACATTTCCAAACAAAGTCTTATGTTTGGTTTACAAAGTGCCACTAACCACACCAGCAGACATCCTACACAACAAACAAAAATGCACACAATCTTACCTCATTAAGAAACGTATTATTTGACACTTACCAAAGAGCAAAACCTACAGATAAAATACTTATTATTAATCCTAATTGTCTTAAAGTTGATAAAGCAATAATTCTCTTTAAACCATACTCAAAATTTACACTGTCCAAGACACACCACAACACATTAATACACAACTTAGACAACTACTCCAGAAGCAAACAAAACAAATTACCACTTTCACTATTCTGCCAAACTCTATTCAATCGCACAACAGAACCCAACATACAAGAATTCCAAGATAATCTCCTACAATCCTCTAAATGACCAACCCATAACCTTCTGTACTGTTACAGACCTCCAGACTTTTGCAGTAGCCCTCCAAGTCCTTGTGCTACCCAGCCAAGGCAGATCAGGGAGGGGAGGGCCTCACCATGTGATACACAAGTGCAGATGCACCATAATCAAGTTGGCTGCTTAGTGACTGGGCACACATATGACAAGGAAGATTCTGGACACTGAAATAACAAACAGTGCATTAGGAAAGGTCCCAGCTATCACAGCCAAGTAAGCATTTGTAAATACTTATACAGCAGTGCAAACTCACACAAAGTAGATGCATAATCACCACACCTTAAGCTAATGCATGTAACACAACGTAGGTTTTTTTCTAGACATTTAAGCTAATTGCATGAACACCATTATACAACGAACAACCTGGAATTGCTCACAGCATATGTCATGTATAAAATACAGTACTCAACATTTGATGCACTCATGTGCAATGCACATCACCTTTCATTGTACTAACCGGGGTGCTATGGGGGACCTGACAAACTCTTATGCATGATCACTTAACAGCTTAGCATACTGCTTGGCATAGCTTACTAATGCATGTGCATGAGGAAGCGATGCAACTTCTAGTGATGATCACCACTGGAGTCACTGGGTGTGGCCGCTCCAGAATAAAATAAACAAATTCTGAAGATCTATAGCTACTATCTCTTCCTCCACTGGTCCCTGATCATTTAAAGACCCACTTTTTCTTTGTTTTATTAGAGAAATGGTAGTCTTACAAGCTTTAATCAACTGTTATCTTGTGATCTCCATTTTATGAGCTGACCAGCCCCAAAACCTTTTGGTCTCATTCAAGATTAATCTAATTGGACCAAATAAAATTTGGTGACCTGACTAAATGCAGTGTTGGATAGCCATAGATTTTTCTGGTTAAAGTAACATGAAATGATGTTTATTCTCTACCTCAATTGATAGTGCATCCTGTTTGCCTAGGCCACAATGAAAAGATATCCAGTATAGGACAGGAGTTCTGAGACCAAGATCATCTTTCACAGGTACAACATATCTAGGATTGACTTTTTCTTTGGTAGAAGATAATTGTTGTGATGCAGTATGGTTTCAAAATCTTGTTTTAGAGATTCCCACAACAGGATAGATAGGCATTAAATTCCTCTTTTTGCTTAGCAGCTTGGTTGACAATATAAACATCATTTGATTGGTATCCCATGAGACTGTCATCAACTTCCAGTGTCAAAAAAGTGTTAAATCTTTCGCTGTCATTCTTGGTTACTAAATTATTTTCAGGATGTTCAAGTGGTTGAGGAACAAAAAACTTTGTAGTATAATTGTCATTTCTCAAAATGTAAGTCCATCAGATATATTACAACTGATTTATGGAAATCTCTTTTCTGTAAACTTAGTTCATAAACAAATTTCATAATAGATGAATTCTTGCTAAGAGGAAAACTTCATAACACTGTACTTCAGTTTCCCATAGAGACCCATAGGAAACAGCTGATGAGTTTTGGAATGTTTCTATAGCCAACATTATTCCCTATCCTCCTCAGAGTCTGAAGGTATGAATGTGTGTGCTATCTAATGTATAAAACCCAAAGAAAAATCAGAAATCCAATGACCAATGTATACGAGTGAAAACCATTGCCAATAGGCAATATATTCCAAAGGTAAAAGGCTGCTGATATGACCATTGAAGTTAAAAGGTGGGGAATAAATGGAATGAATAAACAAATAATAAAAAAAGTTAGATATGAAGTATGCACCTTTGCTGCCTATGAGTAACATTTTATTTATTGTAGCTGATATTTGTACAATAGTTGGAGAATGTGACTTAAGTTAGTAATGCAAAATATGTTTGATTATAGCCTATACATTTACAGATATAAAATTTTGTCTCTTATTTACTAGTTTTTCAATGAAAATATATAACATAAGTAATTCAATGTTACCAAACAAAGGAAAACTAAAATTTTAACTTTGATACTAATATCATTTCAGAATAGTAAGAAAAACTAGAATAATTTTTAAGTGTGTTTATCTTTAAACTAGCAAATGGTATATAGTAATTTCTTCTGTAGAGGTCTCATAATTTTTAAGGGGCCCTGGGTTTGAAATTGTAACAAAAAGCAGTAAAACCATTTTTTTCCAGTAACAATATTTCTTAGGCTGTAAAGACGTAGTTGTCCACTAAGGTTCAATGCTAGGCTTCAGAGCAATTTTAAACAGTATTTTGCCCATTCAATATAGCAAATCATTTGAGACGGATGCATTTTTTTCTCAAAATTAAATTTTTAAATATTCAATTCCCTCCCTATACACAAGTTACAATTTAGTGGAAATTTTCACATAAATTCAAAAATGTAACTACTATAAAATTACAAAACAATATATCAGTTAACTTTACAGTTACATATAAAGGTAATTTAGAAAAAAAATTCATAAGGTACAAATATGCAACACAGAAAATTTAACACATACTAGTAATTCTTTTGTAAACCCTAAAACTAGCAGCTATCATAAGTATATGTCAGTTTTTTTCTCCATAGGCAAGACCCTGTTACAAATATCAAATCAAATGGATATGAAATATTTTGAACGTCATAAATTTACATACTAAAATTTGGACATTTATTTTTCTCTCTGAAGTCAGGCCCAATTTAATTCAAATGTTGCACATTCCTTACGTATAAAACGTACTTAATAGTTAAAATATGGGTACATTCTTCTAACTTTACTCGCATAAATAGGTAAATTCATGTTACAAAAGAAAATAAGGATAACATGTATGCATGGTGGATACCCATCTTTGACACAGGCTTGTTTTGCTTTTACCTTTTGTATTATATACTACTTATTTTAAACATATTACACATGAATACATAAAATGCTTTGTTTTAATGTTTTTTTAATACTTACCACTCCAATGCCTTCAAAGGCATAAATAGCAGTGCCAAAAAACAGTGGTAGAGTTTTCCAGCCTGCAAATGCATCAACAGAAGATGTGCGAGGCAAGTCTTGAAGCATATAAAAGAATGTGATTCCCAGGCCTGTTACTGTGATTATTGCCGCAAACAAAGACACTGGTGTCAGATTTTTAAGATTTTTAACCCAGTTAAGGAGAATCATTGGCACCAACATCATTAGCAAATATGCATGGATACCAAGTTCCACATTACAGAAATGTTTTACAACCTGAAACAGACAAATTGTTTTCCAGATGAAAACGTTTGGGGAGGGGGGAATACTAACTGATGCAGGTAACAGCAACAGAGCTTGAACACTTGTCTTGAACATACGTTCAAACTTAAAAACATTTGAACTGTTCCAAATTAGTATTTGAAAATTTCCTCTTAAATAGTAGGTAATTGAACATTAAAAAAAGTATACAAAACATCTGAGATAGCTGGCTCAACATCAAATACAAATATTTATACAGAAGATAAATTCCCTAAAGCATTATCAAATGGAGGTAAACTGATACATGTTCAACCAATAGTACGTTTTCCTAAGTGATTCTGTTTTGCACCTCACAAAATTACTAAGAAAATATTACTCTAAAATGTTTCTGTAAATTAATTTTGTTTCAGGGAATGCCATTACCGCATTTTTTTAAATAAGATGATGCATTTGAGATTTTACATTCTGAATTAATCACCAACCTCTATTTATAAAACATAAAGGGATTACAACAGTTATATACAAAATATATCTTAACATTGTAATAAACCAAATGAATTAAAATAACCAGAAACTATAATCTGAACAGATACTGTATTAAGGTGTTTATAATATTTTCACCTACCATTACTTTTTTGTTGTATATAAATAACATTAAACTGTTAAAGACATTTCATGGCTGTAAGAGGAAATTTAAAATTGTCATGTCTTTATTACAACCATTCATTGTTAAAATCGAAAGGCTGTGTTAAGCTGTAAGCAGTGCCTGACAAAATACTGGTAGTGTAATCTAATGCAAACAAATCACAGAGCAGTTTAAGTGCTTGAAAATTAACTAAAATCACAAAAGCTCAAAATCCATATAATCAGATATTGAGACTGAAGATATTCAGCCACTGGAGTCTTTCCTTGTGTCATCTTCATTGTCATAATTAGTTGCTGCCTCCGCCACCGCCACCGCCACCGCCACCGCCACCGCCACCACCACCGCCACCACCACCACCACCATTATTTTCAAACATTTAAATGTATGGCCTAGTAATGCAATTTAATGCAAGTCATGTTGCTTTATACTTCTATTAGGAATGTGATTTATTTACACAAAACTAATCTATATTTATTATTATTATTATTATTATTATTATTATTATTATTATTATTATTATTATTATTATTATTATTATTATTATTATTATTATTATCCTTTGTCTGCAGATGTTTTTTTGTCATATTGTAATTTAACATACTCTTTGGGAATCTAGTTTCTTCTACCCTATTTATGTGAGATAACCATTTATTTCTAATTTCTGATATTTTCTCTAGCATCTATCTATACTAGCAGAGAAAGTGTTGCATTCCATCCTAAAGTTTTATTTTGCATTTGTTGCATTCCATCCTAAAGTTTTATTTTGTATTTGTTGCATTCCATCCTAAAGACTTCATTGGAAATACAAGTTTTGATGCTCCCTAATTCCAACAATAGCATTTTTAGAAAAATATACTATGTATGCGAACAGCATATCTTAAAAACAAAAAGTTGGATAAATACCAAATTTGGCAATTAAATTCAGCATGCAAGGATGCAACACAAAGATTTGCAAGAAAATCTCCTCCATTCCAAAATACTTTATATGGAATATTTTGCATTATTTTTCATTTTCTCCAAATGGCTCTAATGATTTTGGTTAAAATACCAAGTTTGTATGACAAATAAAATGTACATATTTAATTTTCTGTGAATAGTCTGTGATTGTTCTCCTCATTCTGAGTGAATTTTGTACATTTTTGTATAACTGGTAAACTGTAAGGGATAGACAAATGCTTACTATACAAAAAATGAAGACCCCGTTAAAAAACACAATTTGTGTCCAATAAAATTTTTTGTGGCATTCACAGTTTGTAATATATTTGTTATTATTGGTTTGAATTTTCAAATCTTTATCAGTTTTTGAAGTACTGAAGTTGTCATTCATTTCTCATGACCAGTGGAATTTAGAAGTCAGCATATAGCAACCAGTTTTTAAAGATTTGGCTATCACTTCAACCTACTGTATCCCTCTTGTGCCTACAATACAGTATCTAATGAAATAATTCTTGCAAACATAAATTAGATCAAACAATAAGCTTCTGTAGGAATGCTTTGTAGAAAAGGAAGTAGAAAAATCCATATGAATATAACAAATTTTTTCATTTATGTCAAAAATATTCCGTCTTCTTCCAATTTCTTCACTCCTTATTTATCTTATGACACACCAGCCACAGATCTCCAAAACTGCATCATAGATGCTTTTATTGATGGTTTATCCCTATTTTTAGTTTCTCTACCACATAGTAGGTAGAGAAGATGTATTCCACCCAAAAATTTCATACCGAGATTTCACCGAAGATACTTATTTTGAGGCCCCCCTGATCCTCCAAAAAAAGCATTTTTAATAAAAGGTCCATGCGTGTGCATTTGTATGTGTGTGTGTGTGTGTGTGCATGCGTGAATGGCATAACTCAAAACCGAAAACTCAGATAAATGCCAAACTTAGTATTTAGGTTTTCTTCCTTCCAAAGATGCGACAAAGATTTCAAAGAAAATCCCCCACTCCAAACTACCCCTTACATGGAACATTTTTGAAATTTTTTATTTTCTAAAAAAAGCTCTAACGTTTCTGATAAAAAAAAAAAAAACCTATATTAAAGGATATTTGCGTGCCAAATAAAATGTGTATCTTGAATTTTCTGGGAATAGTCTTTGAAGTCCTCTTCATTCAGAAGGCATTTTGTATTATCTCGTATAACTCTGAAGTGATAGATGAAAATGTACTGCACAAAAAGGATAGCTCTCTTTAAAACACAGAATTTATTTCAAATAACCTGTTTTGTGGCATCAGTCATTTCCGAGATAGCCATTATTACTGGTTCGAATTGTCAAATACTTAGCCATTTTTTTTAAAGTCCTGCCAATTTTTAATTGTTTCTCTGATTGTATGAAAAGAATGCAAAATTTTAAGGCCAGCATATAGCATTCAGTTCTTAAACATCTGACTATCACTATACACATGATGAAATTTGTAATGCAGCTATTTCTGGAAAAGTTTATCTGGATTAAAATAAAGCAGATAGGAAAATAAAATTTCATAAGAATAATTTGTATACCTACTAATAAGCGATGGAGGGTACAGAAAGTCATGTGAATGTAACACATCAGACCTTTATAAAGTAACTGCCACTGCTTTGTAAAATTTCATCTCCGCAACTAGTTTTATTTCTTAGATATATTCTTATAGTCCCAACATACATTTCTATTTTAACGTTTCTCCACAGTGACTTTGCTATTATTCTGGCATGTGCTAGATACTAGCTACTTCAAGTATGAGACCTGTTTTAATTATTTTGGAATTAACAACTATTTTGTTTCATTTATGCAGTGCTTCATGAATGCCATTATTATCAATTTATTCATTGTAATTTTTTATTTAAAATCTTTCATTACTGTCAATAATTCATTAACAGCCTTATATAAACTATCTTCACTATCTGTGTCAATTCTATCAATAGTAAACAGGCAATAAATTATTCCACCAATTAGATTTTATAGTTCATTATCTACATTGATATATGTGGTTAAAATGGATCAAGAACTAACAAAATAAACTGCATGGACAGTTGCTAAAATAAATACTTATTAAATGCTGTTATATTGGTTTAAAATATTAAAGGCTTAAATGTATCTGCTTTCATAATTTTTTTATTCAAGAAAGTATTATCACAAAGTGGTGCATAATACAGTTTACCATTTTTTAAGAGAGAGAAATTTCTATGTACATTTTCTGTCTCTCTTTGCATTATTCTAGCAATATGAAATACTTTTTTAGTTCCTATTAGCATGTTTTAATTTAGAATTTAAAACAGAACTATTCCCATCTTAACACTAAATTGTTTTGGTTGGAGAATAATTTCCAAATAATTACCAACAGCTGAACCTTTATATCGATTACTATATTCTGTCATATTATGTACCACTGAATAATTTTCCCGTCTATAAATAACATTTGGTAAACATAGTTTACCTAACTTTTACAGTGAACCTTCTACTTCATGCTAATGACACAAGGTTAGATAATTAACTACTAATAGGACGGGAAACTGTTACCTCATCTATATTGGTTGCAACAAACACGAAGTAAACACAACAGAAGCCCAGCTGAGTAATGCACAGGAAAACGTTGATCAAAATTCTAACCAATTTTGAATATTTTCTGCAGTAGAGTGGGCCTGTTTCAAATGCTGTTTCACAGACTTCTGAGAAGTCAAGAGATGGAACTTGTACTCTTTGGCATAGTTCATGTGAGCACTTTACCTGCAAGAAATTATAATAATGTTTAAAAGGTATATTATTGCTTTAATTCATACAATCATAACTACAAAATAAACACTTACCAGCATATGCATACAATGTGTGCATATTGCACCCATTATTAATGTGCCTATTGTTCCAACAAGAAGCCCTGCATTCTTGAATGCATCCGGCATCGCCAATATTCCAGTACCTATGTTTCCTTTTAATAGATGAACCAGAGTATCTAGATTTCTGAAAAGAGTAAAAATGTATGAGTTCATGGAACAGAAGGCACAGTATTATAGGAAAATATTTTTGTGTAATTATTGATTGCAACACACAGAACAATTGGTGTTTGTTCATATAGAGTGCTGTTTAATTTTTACTCGATTTCAAGACAAATTTTATATAAAAACTCCATTTTTATTTTTAATGCTACAAAATATATTGTTGGCAAACATACTCCATTATTTTAAATTTTACAGGAGAAGTAAATAATTGATTAAAAAATACATTTAAAAAATCTTAAGAGAGATAGTTGCTGCAGTTTTTGCTTGATGGTGCAAGCTCAATCATTAATTATGGCTTACTGCGTAATGATAGTTTTGTTCTGCAATGAAACTATGAATATTGTGACTGCACATGCGGAGTTACCTGCATGCCACCAGCAAAGCCTCTTGGCCCAGCACCTGGGTGGGGCCTTCAACCGGCCATCGGAACAACAGCCATTGTTCCAGAACATTCCTTTCAGCATGTTCTAGTAGGCTCTCTTTCTAGAACTTTACACTGTGTATGCGAGGCCTATTTAGGGGCTTGTTATTGCCCAGAGTTGGTCAGTGAAAGTAGACAGTGGCAGTTCAGTTGAGAGTTATGATTTGATGGATTAATTGTGTTGTGTTCTGAATATGTGCCATAAATGACTCAAGTGTAAAGTTTGTGCTATGTTAAGTATCTAAGTGACAAAGTGAGTTTCGCAGTAACTGGTATTTTCATTTTTTACACTATTATCAGTGTTATTTTATCTTCATTTGTTAACCCCACACTGAGTTCTGATGTGTAACAGGTATGAATTGGACTAGAATACAATTCTGATAGTTTTATGAAATAAGAACCTATTTCCTTGTTTTACAAGCATAAGTAGGAGTTTTGTTCTTTCACTTATCTGAAAGCAAAGTACTTGATGGATGTGGGAAAAGAAATCAAACATTGTTATCACCTAAGATGGAACCAGTGACAACAATAGTAAAGAAAGTCCTTTCCATGTGGTAATTTACTGAATTAAAACTGCTAATGAAATTTGTAGGTACTATATAAATTAAAACAGTGGTTGTTTGAATTCCTTGTATGTGATCTCAGGGACACAGCTATATACAAAGAAACTCGCAGTTCCACATCAGTTTAAATGCTAATATTTATAATTTTATTATACTTTAGACATTATATCATAATAGGATTTTACTATGACCATTACATGAATCAATGTAATAATGAACATGCAACAGTAACACATTCAAAGAGGAAGCTCTACAATATCAATGGGTGTTAGACCTCAGTGTTTGGTGCTGGTTAGACATATGGGGCTTTCAGGACAATTGAAAAAGCTCAGGAGACACAAGCTTTTCATTTACAGGGCAGTGTAGTGCAACGTGAAGTTCATGTTCCCAACAGATTACACACCAATTAAGTTACTGGTGGAGTTGCAAGGTTTCCATTGCCTAGCACCAATATTAAACTTTCTGAATCTAAAAGTGTGATTTTAATTTTAATTACACATGTTGTGCTTTTCCTGCCACTGATATTTTTAGCATTTGTCTTTCTATAAAGCAGCTTCCATAGCAGTTTGACTAGATAAATGTATGAGTAGTACACTAGTTCACAAATGTGTACTCTTAGACCAAAAAAAAAAGCAGACTCTGAAAGCATAAATTTGTCTAAATTTGCATAAATTGTGTAAGTTCCACTCTGCTCTGCACTCTATTCACATTGGCATATATGAGCAGAAGCCTTTAGCTTCAGTCATATGGTGTGCTCAGTATCAATTGTGAACCAATAGCTGAGTTATTATAAGCAGCCAAAGCCATCAAGGTTCGAATCTCACCTTTAGGTGCAGTTTTACTTCAATAACCTCAGAACTATTAGGCAGAAATGCCTTGTAAAAATTCAGTTTGAACTTCATACATTACAAAATCACAGACTGTCATGGAAACTGTGGTATTTGGCAAAGCAAAACTCCACTTAAAATCACTGTTTTTAATTATGTATGCAGCATACTTACGAAGTGGGATGTTCCAAGACCCTATTAAGTATTGGATTGTATTCACCATCAACAGGGGCATCAATAAAGGCCGCTTTTGTATCCATTGCACCTTCCGTATTAAGGTGCTCTGGTAAATGTACAGTAACATTCTCTGGTGACAACCTCACATCAGGCCTGGGAATGCTACTTCTGTCGTAAGTATCATTAACGGGATCTGTGCCACTGAGTAGCAGTGGTTGTCTTTCTTCTCTCTTCATTTTGGGTGGTTTTGCTGATGGCGCTGTTATATTTGTGTTGGCCTATAATAGGAAAAAAGCAAATATTAATTCCCTCTCGCAATATGTGTGTATTATTTCAGATACAGATAGCATAACTAGTCTTATACTTTAATGACACAAAACAAGATATGAGTATCTGCACATTTATGATGTATCAAAATGACTAACATAGATGAAGCACAATAAAGAACACAATAATTAAAATAAAAGTGTCTTAAGGTGGGAAATGGGTGAAAATTCCCAATTTTTTGTGAAAAATTCACTATTTTGGTTTTTTGCCTAAAAAAGTGTATCAATCCTATTTTATCTATTTCTGGTTACAAAGACTTAATGTACTTGGAAACTTAAGAGATGATGTCATTTGAAAAAGATACTCTAATTAACTGCAATGTGTTTAAATTACGTTTTTTTAAAATTCTATTTTTTTTCTATCTCCTCTTACAAATTTCATATAAGTACTTGTAACTTTTACTGGATGTCCTACAAAAGGTAGTTAGTTAAACTATGTATCAAAATGTTAATTTCTTATTAGTTCTTAAAATAAAAAATAAAATATCCATACAGTTCTCAAAAAGTTCACAATTCTAATGTTTATGTTTAATAAATAAATTTTTACTTTCTCTAACACATACATAGTAGGTAGAGATGGTGTTACATTCCACCCTAAAATTTGATACCAAGATTTCACCGGAAATACATGTTTTGGGGACCCCTAAATCCAAAAAAGAGCATTTTTAGAAACAAGTCTGTGTGTATGTGAACAGCATAACCCAAAAGCGAAAAGCTGGATAAATACCAGACTTAGTATTTAGGTTCAGTACCTTCCAAAGATGTGACATGAAGAATTTCAAGAAAATTCTCCCACTCCAAACTACCCTTTACATAGAACATTTTTCAAAATTTTTGATTTTCTAAAAAATAGCTATATCAATTTAATTAAAATACCACTACTAAAGATATTTACATGAAAAATAAAATGTATATCTTGAATTTTCTGGGAATAACCAGCAAAGTCCTCTTCATTTCGAAGGAATTTTGCATAATTTTGTTTAACTGATAAACGTTAAGCAATAGACAAACACGTACAACACAAAAAATTGTAGATCTTTAAAACATACAATTTATTTCAAATAAGTTTTTTTGTGGCATAAGGCATTTCTGAGATATCTGTTATTAAAGGTTCAAACTGTCCATTTCTTGGTACATTTCTTTCTGTCAACATCCAGTTGTTTCTTGCATGGAAACAATATAGAATTTTAAGGCTAGCATACAGCATCCAGTTCTAAAACATTTGACTATCGCTGTTCCCTTTATAACAAAAAGTGTAACGTAGCTTTTCTGCAAAGATTTATTTGGATTAAAATGTAGTTAGAAAAATAAGTTTAGTAAGAATAGTTTGTATATCCACTAATAAACGATAAAGAGCACAGAAAGTCATATGAATATAACACATCAGAACTTTTAGGTTTTTTTATCTCAGAACCAAATATTAAAAATTTGAATGCTTCAAAGATTCATAAACAAGTGAGTGGTACTTCAGGACTTTTTAAATATATCCTGGTCAAAATTTATAGGAGGAGATGGATTTTAAAATAATAATAATAATAATAATAATAATAATAATAATAATAATAATAATAATAATAATAATAAAAAACATTAATAACTCAAACACTATTAATCCCAGCATGATAAAACTTTAATAGCTTATTAGTATGTTAAGAAAACATTTTTTGGGCAAAAAATGAAACTTCTAACCCAAATACTATTATAAATTCCACCCATTTTGCCCCCTTAATAAACATGAGTATACAAATGAGCCATTTGCTAGATAGTTGCAAGTTTCACTAATTAAATTCTTTGTAAGCATTGTGCACTTTTCTTCTCAAGCACCAAAAATAAACTGAACTAACACAGCAAAGAAGTTGAGTTGAAATCAAACTTCACTTAAGTGTACAGGCTGTACGGTATGCAGTTCAAAAGTGTATAGTAGGCACGCCACACATCTGAGATATATCTGTTTTTCTGAGCTGTAATCAAAATTAAACAATCTTACAGTAACAAAGAATAAATGGATGTGTCTATATTTGCAATCAGTGAAGTCACTTGCAGTTAATGACCATACATTCGCAATTATCTTGCAAACAGCTCGTCCTTAATTTCAACTACTGTGTACTTTTAAAAAATTTTAATCTGCATCATATGATACATCCTGTATACAATACACAACTACTCTGTGCACACCTATATGCATACCTATTATTTTATGACACATAATAATGCATGTAACTTGGGTTTTCAACATTTGAGCTTGCTTAAAAAGATACATTTTTAATGCATACTGTTGGAATTTCAACTAAACAAATGAAAACAATAAATACAGGTACAAAGGAAAAAGAACTCTTAGAGCAAATATTTAGTTACAAAATTTTAGTTCAGAAAGCAAATTGCAAAATTTATGCAAAAAGAAATGAACTACAACAGCAATTATTAACAAGAACTTTGCCTTTGCACTTTTTCAAGCATGCCGATAGAGGGTGGCACAGTAAAGTAAAGCTTACTAGTAGCAAATAAGTTAAGCATATATTACACATTGTAGTTAAAAAGTCCTTTAGGTTACAGTATGCCTAAATGTTACATTTTATATACTCCAATTTCATGTCACTTTCTTGTAGCTTTCAATTGGCACATCTGTGAAAGCATTCATGGATAATAAAATACAAATAATGGATTTACTGTAACATATAAACCATTTGACTATATCACTGATATTTTAGATTCTAAGCGCACGCACGCACACACGCACGCACACACACAAGCACACACACTGCAAATATGAATTCATTAATACTGTTTTGGAGTAAATACAATGAGGAACCAAAGAGTGTTGGGTTGTAAAGGGTTTTGAATTTCTATTCATGAATTCCTGAGAAAATTAGTTTTCTCTAAATCTACTTTGGCTTAAGCAAACAAATTTTTACTGATAATTCAATATTCTTTCATGAATTCATTATTTTTTCATAATCCCATATATAAATAATTAAAATACAAAATGATTATTCTATTTACATTACATTATGATACATTTTTGACCAAAAATAATTTCATTTTTAGGCAATGTAGAATTGGTGGCATGCATGATACAGGAAACAAAATACAACTGTTCTTATATCATAGGTCAAATTTTTGTTACTATTGAACCCTTGCAGGAGAACAGAATCATGTAAAATACTTTATAGACAATTCATGACAGTTTAACTTGGGAAAACTTAAAGATGTGACGACGAATATTTCGAAAATGGTTAATACTACCAAAAAGTTATCTGATAAACTGTATATTTCAATGAATCTACGTTTTTTGATCAGCATGTTTAACCATTACTTATGATTTATTTACTATTTATGCAAAATTATAGAAAATGCAATCCGAATGAAGAAGGTTTTTCATGGGCTATTCTTAGAAAATTCAAGGTATACATTTTATTAACCGTGCAAATATTTTAACATATGTATTACAAGCTCTATATATGTAGAGCTATTTTTTGTGAAAATAAAAAAAAAAATTAAATTTTCATATATATAACGGCTACTTTGGGACTGGGAATTTTCTGGAAAATCTTTGCCTACCGTGCTGAATAAGTGACTTAAGCATGAAATTTGGCATTTATCAGAATTTTCGTTTATGAGTTATGCTGCTCACAGCAGAAAGAATACACACTATCTCCTTCTACTAAGTTTGTGGGTTTTTTTGGGGGGTTTTTTTGGAGAGGGGAGGAGGTTTTAGAGAATCTCAAAGGGTATACTTCCTGTGAAATCTTGGTGTTGGTTTTTGGGTGAAATACAACTTCCTTCACCTACTAGAGTTAGATTGAAGATAAAGTAATAAAAATTTGAGCTTGTTATGTCAAATTTGCCTTAAAATAAGGAGCATAAACGTTTCATTAAGATCAGTGTGTTAGTTTCTGAGAAAAAAGTATCAGAAATAGAAAAAAAAAGAAGGACTTTTCTGTAGGAATTTAAGAATTCCGTCTGCTTGCAAGGTCAAGGTTTCTAATAGACACAACACATTACACTAGAACTCACTTCCTCTCGCCAAATTTCCTTGCCACTGACTTAAGAAATTAGCTCCAGTTTCTCTTCTCGATAATCGAATTTGAGCTTTACTTATACTTGGCTGCAGCTGCATATAAAAATGGTAAAATTGCAAATTGCATTGTCTACTGCAAATTTAATGGCAGCTCAAAACATTCTAAAAATGAAAAAGATGTGTTACATTTATAGGACTTTCTCTAACCACTGTCATATATTTTTGTATAGCTTCTGCAAACTTTTCTCGCAAAAGCTTATTTTTCTATCTTCTTTGTGTTAATCAAAACAAAGTTTTGTAGAAATGTTTAATTTCACATTTCATGTAGGCACAGAGTGATAGAGGAAAGAGAATCAATAATCAAGATGTTTAAAAGCCAGCATGTACTCGTACTCATATATGCTGGGCTTAAAATTCTATTCTGTGTCCATGACATTGTAAAAAACAAAAAAGCTGATACCGACAGCACTTTTAGAAAATGACAAAGGTGTTAAAAGATTCAAACCAATAATAAAAGGATAGCTCAGGAATAGCTATTTGAAATAAATGTTGTGTTTTAAAGAAGTATGCATTTTTTGTAAAGTATTTTTTGTCTACTTATAGTTCCATTATACACAGTTATACAAAATTCCTTCCAAATGAAGAGGATTCTATGAGTATAGGCTATTCCCAGAAAGTTCAAGGGATAATTTTATTTGTCATGCACATAGATATCTTAAATATATGGTATTTTAATCAAAATTGTTACTCATTTTCGAGAAAATCAAAAAGATCGATAATCTCTTAATGTAAAGGATAGTTTGAGGTGGGGAGATTTTCTTGAAAATATTTGTGGCGCATCTTTGGAAGATATGAACTTAAATACCAAGTTTATCAGACTTTTCATTTTTGAGTTATGCTATCCCCCCCCCACACACACACACACTGGCCTTTTTCTAAAAAATGTTTTTTGGGGGTTCAGGGCATCTCAAAACATGTATTTCTAGTGAAATCTCGATTATTAATTTTTGGGCGCAATACAATACTTCTTCTACTTACTGTAAGTACATAGTCTAGAAAGTAAAACGTCACCGCATCTTAAATCAATGAAAAAGAAAACGATTGTCAGACATGTACACTTCCCATTCTCAAACGTGGCCAGATCCTTCTGGCAATAATTACGGGCTCATGTAACACTTTCACTTTCACTTTCATAATAAAACCAGAGCGAAAATGCATGCTTGTGCCAGTTATTTTTAAAAGCTTGTTCCCAAGGCGATTGATTGTAGATTTCTTCTGCATTTGGTTGTTCATTCAAGACATTTAACATCCATCACTTCTTATGCATTCCTATTGCAAACTATGCTCAATACAAAATATTTCTGTCCCCTCTCAAAGCGGAAGCTGTTTAAGAATTATATAAACCTAAACAACATTGTCTCAAACGAATCTTATTTCATTTCGATGATATGCAATTCAAACAGGAATAATTTAATAGAACAATCTTGCTGCGGGATGGCCTCTTAGCGCAGACGGTAGAGCACCTGCCTGGTGTGCGAGCGTTCCCGGGTTGGATTCCCAGTTCGTAAAGTGGGAACTTTTCTCTAGCCAAGATTATTCCCTATCCTTCCGAGTCTAGAAGTATGAATGGGAATGTAAATGTGTGATTTAATGTATAAAACCCAAAGAAAAAACAGAAATCCAATGGTAACGGCATACGAGATAACATCATTGCCAATAGGCAATATGTTCCAAAGGTAAAAGGCCGCCGATATGACCATTACAGTTAAAAGCGGAGTATAAAAACGAAAAACATTTGCTGCTTTATGCAAATTTTTATGAAGTTTGGCTCTGCGTGCGCATTCAGCCAAATTCGTTTCGATGCGTTTTAAAAGGAAATTTAAATTATTGCTCCACAAAAAGGACTCAGTTTGTCAGCCCTTGCTGCAGCTTGGAGTGAAGAATTCCTGTAATTTTATGTTGTTCTCTCTCTCTCTCTCTCTCAATTTTCTTATATGATCTTTCACTTCCCAATTACTTCAACAACACAGAACATCGTCATTAACTGCTTCTGTGATCATCTGGTCAGCGTTCTAACTTCTCCACCCAGAGGCTTAAAAGCAGTACATTTGCATGACCGCTATACTTCGGAAAGCTCTGCCGAACCATTGCAGTGAATCGCTTAAAAGGTTTTGGTCTGGAAAGCATAACACACATATGTCGCAGTATAGTATAACGTCCTGTGGGCTTCGATTGCATTTTATCGTGGCCCGGATTATCCAAAACGATTAGCTCTGATACACATAAACCGTCAATTCCGTATGTGCACCCAACCATTACCATCAGGACGCGACAATTTTTCTGCAGTCTTTATTATTAATATTTTGACTGCCCCTTAGGTACCTAAAAGCTGAAGTATTCTATTCGGCCGTAAAATTAGTTACAGAGATGTCACGAAGTGAGCGAGCGAGCGTAACGTGTGCGACTCAAATTCTAGAGGTACTGGGTTCGATCCCTGGCGACGCACGCTCTGACCCATGGGTTTTTCGTGGTTTCCTCGCCTCGGCAAGCGAATGCTCGAGTGGTTCCTCTTCTACAACGTCATCCCTGTCCCTCATTTCCTGTACCCATCATCTCCAGGGTTGCGCGACCAGGGGACGGTGTTCGGTGAGTTGCGGCTGGGCGATGGATGTGCGCTTTGTAGGTGTTTCTTCCCTGAATTGCATCCGAAGTGGGCCCTACCGGGTGAACCGCCAGGGGTTAGGGGCTCATGGGTGGGGTCAGGCGGCGTTGGAAGCGTTCAATCTGGAAACGTGAGGACCCCGTGAATGCTTGTGCCCGTCGTTATCCGGAACTGGTTGGCCTTCGGATCTCTCCCCTCACCTTTCCTTCCCAGGGGTCACGTTAGAAGCATAAAGGGCCACATGGACTGCATGTGGCATTTTCCTCCGGTTACGGGGCTCCTTCGTAAATATGTACATTTACTTTTTTTATGTACCTGTCACAAGAAATACATGTTCTGAAATCCCCGAAAACAGAAAACGTTTCATATTGTGTGAAGAGCATAAATCAAAATTAAAAAGTACATAAATGCTTAAGTCACGCACGTTTCAAGGATAAGTTGAAGATATTTACGAAATTTTCCCACCTCAAACAGAGAGATTTTAATTACTATTTTCTAAAAATGGCTAACGAGTTTGCCTTATATGTGTTAGAAAATAGAATTGCCTAGGTATATATATACAATAATATATCTTAATGATGATGATGATATGCGGCTTAAGGGCGCTAAACTGCGGAGGTCATCAGCGCCCTTACAATGTATAAAATATAAAGTCAAAATATAAAAGACAGGTAAAACAACTGCATAATTAAAAAACGGGACGTAACCCGCGATGTCCAAAAGGCTAAAAATAACAATAAGATAACAATAACAATAATATCAATAACAACAATAATAACAATACAAATATCTGAAAAAACCAACACACTAAAAGCATAGGCAATAAACGATTAAAACGTGTCAAGAACTGTAGAATGCGAGGGACATGAGCGCCATATGTCCACTGGGAATTAGAGTCCCCATAAAAACTGACAGAATAAAAGTACTAAGCTAAAAGACGCTCAACGCATTAAATGCGTAGAGTAAAATCACTATCATGAATAAAACGTAAAACACATTCTACAGCACGCGTGTCGTCTGCCAAAACGTTGGCTAGGCCAATAGGCAGACCCACACGGGCACGCAATGCAGCTAAAACCGGACACTCTGTTAAAATATGACGCACCGTTAAGGGCACGTCACACTGCCCACAGAGTGGTGCGGGGTCACCACTGAGCAAATACCTATGACTAAAAACACAATGTCCAATCCGTAAACGAGCTAAAATTACCTCTTCCCTAAATATATCTTAAATTTTATCTAAAATAGTGAAGTGATCTTCATTCCCGTTGAATTTTTTGTTCAAAATCCTCCAAAAAGTCAATTTTTTATCCATATGCTATGCATTTATAATTATGTATAAACCTTATAGTTCTTCCTGATCACTAGGCAAAATGCCTTTAAGAGGATCAAAGCCTTTTCCTCGCTTTTTGTTTTTTCTGCGTTTTTTTGGAGCTTTAAATGTTCCACGCGAGCAACTTATGCTCAGTTTCTTTAGAAGTTTTAAGACTATAATTTTGATGTTTATCAATGTATTAAGTTTTACATCTAATCAAAGTTAAAAAAAAATTGTTATTGCATTCCACGCAAAAACTGCACATCCAGGATAGGTATACATATTTTTAGACACCCCAAATCCAAAATAAAAGAAAAAAGAACATTTTTAGAAAAAGGTCCAATGTCGGATAAATACTAAACTTGGCATTTAAGTTCAGTATCTTTCAAACATGCGGCACGACGGTTTTCAACACAACCCCCATCGCTACCCTTTACATGGAATACATTTCGATTTGTTTTCTCAATAATGGCCGTAACGATTTTGATTAAAATACCATAGGTATATTTAAGATATTTACATAAATAAAATGAATATCTTGAATTTTCTAAAAAGAGAAAAAATTTTGATGTGATACATTCACATGACTTTCACTACCCTCTATTTTTTTGGTGCGTACACAAACTAGTCTTACTAAAGCTTATTTTTAAATCTACTCATTTTAACTCAAACTTTTGCAGAAATAGCTACAAATTACACATTTCGTTATAGATACAAAGGGAACAGCTATAATCAAATGTTTAAGAAGAACTGGACGTTATACGGTGGCCTTAAAATTCCATATCTACTGTTTCAATGGAACCGTGAGAAACAACCGAATGTTGACAGGACTTTAAAAGAATGGGTATTGAACAATTCGAACCATTAATGACGGATATCTCGGAAATGGCTAATGCCACAAAAAAGCTATGACATAAATTGTGAGTTTTAAAGAGATCTAAATTTCTTGTGTAATACGTTTTCGTCTATCGCTTAACATTTACCAATTATACAGGATTATGCGAAATTCCTTACGAATGAAGAGTTTCCCAGAAAATTCAAGATATATATTTTATTTGTCATGTAAAATATCTTTAGTATATGGTATTTTAATCAAAATCATTAGAGCAATTTTTAGAAAATAAAAAAATCTCCAAAAATGTTCCATGTAAAGACTGGTTTCTTCATGTTGCATCTTTGGAAGGCACTGAACTTAAATACCTTGTTTGGTGTTGATCCGACTTTTCATCTTTGAGTTATGCTGTTCACAGACAAAACAGGGACCTTTTTCTAAAAATGCTTCTTTTTTTGTATTCAGGGGAGTCAAAATATGTATTTCCGGTGAAATCTCGATAGCTATAGAATTTTTGGATGGAAAATGGTATCTTCTCTACCTACTACGTACTCGGAAGAGAAAGTAACAAGCTTTCATAAGAATATTTTGTATACACCCTAATAAACGATAGAGGAGTAAAGAAAGTCATGTGAATGTAAAACATAAGAAATTTTTTTTTCATCTGCAATGTTTGATGTATTGTTTACAATTGTAGGGTATTAAATTTCACCTACGGAAAACCTTGATTAATAAAATGTATTTTTACTACTGCAAACTAAACACGGTGATACCCACCGTTGTACAAGAGAAGCGATGCGGAAAAATTGGCACTGTACTCACCGTTAAGATGGCTGTCGTATTTGCGGATGTTACAGAGAGTGAATGCTAACGGGATGCACTACGAACTTGCAACTCCCACTTCAAGATAAATCTGGTCTATATGGAAAAATGTTAAATGACTTATCTACACTGTGGTTCCGCGTGACGTGAATCGCTTGGTTTACCATCTTATCTACCACTGTCTCTATTGGTCAACTTCATTGATACCAAGCCAGCCTCTCTTCCATGATTATACCTGTTATGTACACATCCGGTTCTGCGGTGATTCTATCATTGCGAAAATACAGATTAAGCAAAGGGGGTAAAAAACTGCTTATTTACTGAACTAAGGTGATATTGGATAATTTAATTTATATCCCCAAAAAGCAAAGGAAAATTCCTGAAAGTGCATTATATAATGACTTTACCAGACGGAGATTAAAGACTGCTTTAGAAGAGTTTTTCTGCCCCCCTCACTTCGCGCTCATGCGATCATGCGCGAGATGTTGAAATTCCTACACAATGTGCGTTTTGTATTTTTACCGCAGATTTTAAAAAAATGTATTTAATCCTCCAACATTTGTATATTTATTGTTGCAGCTATTAATATTATCACATTTGATACTTGGATTTTATCATTTAAATCTTACCGACTTTACTTCCCTTTATTTGTTAACATTTACTTACGATTTAATTAATGCAGCATTTCAATACTTTTTCGGCGCAAGCAACCATCAAACCTTCAACTGTTGACTTTCTTGATCAACACTACCAGGTGAGACTAATTCATCACCAGTTCGCAAAAGCTGGCGCGGTCGACTTTGATACTGCTTTTGAACAGCTGACTGATTAACTTTATTTACGCATAAATATTCTATTACTTACTATCGTCGAAAAAATAGTCGGTACATATGAAAGTATTTTCAAAAACTCGGAAATGATAATGCTTGACTTCATCTCTATTTTCAAACTTCTTTCTCGTTCTGCAAAGATGCACTTCCGCACTTGTATCGCAATATACCATTGTACTACCACTTAGTGTATCACTTACTTATTGTAGATATAACGTATAAAATCACATATCGAGATTTCACCGGAAATACGCGGTTTGAAGTCTCGCGCACGCCAAACTAATTTGGGTTCACTCTCCTCACTCAGTACCATTCGCATTTAAATGGAGAATCATTTACGAAGTGAGATCGATTTGGATTTCCTTCGCAAATCACGATTTATTTACAACTTTTGAGTTGGTCAATTCGAATTGTTCAAACATTTTTAAAAAAGTTCTTAGTGTCTTAAATTGGTGATTAAGTTTGCTGAGTAAACAAACATGAACACAATACTTTCATAAATCGTATACGCTTCCACAGTTCAAGCGAAAAGTAACTTCCAAAACAAATATGTTGTAGGCAGCGCTATAAGTTTTCAATATAGGCAACTTCCGGAATTGAATTAAGAAAATCTATATACAACTTGAGGCAGTATTTTTAGCACTTAAATGATTTCAGTCTAATTATATAATATAAAATATAATAACAGCCCGCCTTAAAGCAATATGTGTATACTAAAATATATAAAAAGTGTATAATGCAGTCATTGTATATGTTTATATTATTGTGTACATGTATATTAATGTTATGTGAATGTATTAAGTAATTTAATAATATAGGAGCCGTGAGAATAGAAGCTGAAAGATGCTAACAATGCGGTAACAATGAGGCAACCTGAAGGCAATAATGAATTAGAAAGTTTAATAATGCTACTACTATAAATACTAAGACTTTCGCGGCCGGCGTCATGGCTAATAATTGAATTGCTACTATCCGGGCTTGTAGGCCGTGGTCTAGAAGGCATCGTAGATACCGACGTTTCGCCAAGTACAACGCTTGGCACCTTCAGGGTGAGGTGATTCAGAGCTTGACCACCGCAGCAACTGAATCACCTCACCCTGAAGATGCTAAGCGCTGTACTTGGCGAAACGTCGGTATCTACGATGCCTTCTAGACCACGGCCTACAAGCCCGGATAGTAGCAATTCAATTATTATCAATGCTACTAGTAATTCTTGAAACAATAATGTAATATTTAAAACAGTTTATAAATAGCCAATCAACAACCAGAAAAGCGAAAGTTAAATAAAAGTATTCTATTGGAGTAAAATTAGCCAATCAGAGGCCTGAAATAGAGACATTTACAAATTTAAGCGGTAAACGCCAGTCGCTAGTAGACAGCGTTCCCAACCGGACGCTAGACGCGTTCCCGAGCAGTTAAATACGTATTCAGTGTGAGACATAAACTTCATTACGGCGAGAATATTATAAAGTTTATGTATTTAAAAGTGCAATTAATACATAATCTCACAGCTCTCTATATCAGTGAAGTGTCATTTAATCGTGTGAATGATTAATAAAAGGAGTGAAGTAAAAATTATAATTTGTGTAAGCCTACATTCTTTAGCCGTATCACCCCCTGCTAAGAGATACATGTTTCTACAAATTAATACTGACGCAGCCGAGGCAAACATAAATATATATATATATATATATATATATATATATATATATATAATATTTAAAGAAATCTAAAAAAAATACAAAATTGATTCCTGAACGTTGGGGCGAAGACCACCGGAAAGCGAACGCTGGGGCGAAGGCCACCGGAAACTTTGTACCATACGTGGGGCAGTTACTTCAAGTTTGGCTCCCCAACAGTGAAACTACAATACAACTTCTTAAAATTGGCTTTCCATACGTGGGGTTACAAACAATTTTCTCAAACTATTTCCCTCCCTCGGCTTTGTTCCTCCATTTGCATTTGTAATGACATGCTTTGAGCTGTGTACTTTTCCATACTATTTACAACTTCATTAAGAAGCGTTGTATTCTTTCTTTCTTTCTTTCTTGAAATGACGCCAATTTCCTGCGATTACACCTCATAGAAAGCCGAGGCATCACTATTCATGTTTATCGCCTCAAGAAACAATCTCGTATAAGAAAGGTACCCAGAAACTGAATGGCACCAAGCTCCCTACACTGGCACATACTTGGGAGCAAACCCATATAGGAATGAAAGGATTTAAGTTGTTACTGAAATGAGTAGCTCCGCCCTCACCAAGCGCCGCCTTTCTGTCTTCATTATTGTATAATTCTAGCCACTTGATTAAAAAGTTGCTTCCATCAACCCAAAATACGGGTGGAGCATAATACAGCCAATGAGCTGCCTTTGTTGTTGTTATTTGAGTATAGATTAGTTAATAATAATGATAATATTAATAAGGTTAACGATAACAGTCCCTTTATTTAACGACCCGTTTTGACAATAATAATAAAAATAAAAACCAGTTACCAAAAATTCTATTTTCCTGTGTCGCGGTAACTGTTCGTGTTATCTTATTTGCTGAGCGCCTGTTGTTGTTTTACTATTTTGAATCTAGGGTTCTTTGTCCTCCGGCTAGCTATTATTACTCAGTCGAGCAAATTTCTTGAACAGGGTGTGTAAACGGAAAGGGGTTGTTACTAAAAGATAACACTGATAAAAGAATTTGTTTTTACACTTTTATTGCCGTCACACTTCATTAATTTCACAGACTTACTCTTGATACACGCCCGACTGAAACTGTTATATTTTTTAATGTAACTATAATCACTTATTTGCCGCACATTATTAATTCGAGTATTTCACAATTTGTAACTAACTTTACGACGCGAGAGATTCTGTAGAATTGCGTAACGTATACTTAGTGAATGATTCTGTTGAACTGTGCGACGTGTAACGCGTGAATGATTCTCTTAAACTCGCGACGTGTAACGCGTGAATGATTCTCTTAAACTGCGTGACATGTAACCCGCGAATGATTCTGTTGAACTGTGTGACATGTAACCCGCGAATGATTCTGTTGAACTGTGCGCGTTTGCCTTGTGAATGATTCTGTAGAACTGTGCGTTACCCGTCTCTGGCACGGAATTTATACTCCCTCACCCCGATATGCCTAAACATTATAACAGAGCTGCTATTGGTAATAAAGCGCGCCAACATTAGCGTCTATTTTTATATCCAATCAAAATTACGAACGCATATGCTCTAGGGAAGATATTCCCTCCATTTCTAAAGAAAAGCGCGCTAATCTGACGTCATTTGCTTGTCTCTTCTAATTAATAAACAACTCACTCCCTCGCTCATTGTTACCCGCTCCTATTGTCAGTTTCAGCGAGGTCGTGTAAACTTATTTCCTAATAACACCTATAATTAACAAGCATCTCAAATCATTGTCATACAATAATGTTAATTTATACTACAATCACTCTGGCATTCACAGTGTTGTGATATAAAATACTGCGTCACCTGCCAGACAAGAGGCTATAAGGACAGAGGCAGTTCCTTATCCAGATTGTCGGGCCAGTTTTAAAATCTTTTGTCGGCACAATTCGATGACAGGAATGGTTTTGGACTTCGATTTCATGTCCACTTCAGGACAAAACGACTAACAATTATAATTCACTTTTGTGGATTCCAGCGCTTGAGGTAACTCATTTCTCTCCCACCACTCCATCTAAAAGGTCCAATCGCAATGTTCTAGCCATTTTCACTTAATTACATGGATTCGAGTAGAATTCATTAAGAGAGGAAGTCCCTAATCCCTCATTCGTTTACACGAGTACTATAACTTTGTTCATTGGTTCATTTATTCCTTGGATTTGTTTCAAGCCAATGATAGATGGACTTGATAAGGACTGATGGATGTAAGATAAATATTGAAACTTTACGGAAGAAAAAACATAATATTGCGATATGGGAGAATGAGCCACTTTCTTTGCTCCCAAGTTCACATACTTCAGTTACGTTTCGCATCGCATTTATATCTCAATATCTTATGAAGAACCAGGAGTCAAGTCTTGGCTTAAAGCAATATAGCTATTATCACCATATTGATATAATATATACGGGTTATACCTAGTTCTTTTTTCTCGAGCTTTTCTGAGGTTTACGATTCATTTATGCAATCCTATCCGAACCATTTAAATATGTATAGTGACTTCGAACAATTCCGTAATTAATCAAACCACTGCATGCTGCGAAGTACAGTAACACATGGCCAAGTTCGCTTTGTTAGGAGTACTCGTTTCCCGGATGCACGTTCTTCTAACAGCATAACACATCCTTTTGATCTGATAAGATAGGACAGCACTCAGCATACTGAAGAGCAGTCCCTTCAGATTTAACGCTGCATTCATTGATGGTTTTTGTTTAATTGACGAAGAGATTCAATATTTAGTTCAGTATTTTACCTAGTATTTAACCAACTAAACCTTAAAACAGAGAATTTATTGGAGAATTGACTCAAAATTGTAAAAACATCCAACGCCAAAGGCGGGATTCACAGATTTGGGTTTGTTTTTTTTTTTTCTTTCCATACCGGTGCTATAGCGCTGAGCTACCATCACCAATACCGGAAAAAAATTATTACATGGCTCATTTCTTACGCACTTTATATGATTAACCATAAAGCCCGGGAATAAAAAATGCTTAAAACATTCCAAGCCACCTTTAGAGTATACCTCAAGAGAATCTACACAGCTTTGAAGGTTTACCGGGGCTCAAATTAAGACGGAAGTTTGCACTTTGAAAAGACTCCACCGAGGCTGGATATCAAATTCAGCTAGCTAAGAGGGTTAACCACAAAGTTAGTGAGATAAAATAATACATTCATCGTTTTATGAACGCATCAATATATTATGCGCATAACAAAGGAAAGTATATTCCCCAAATGAAACTGTGTTATGCAATTCTTCATCGTGATTAGTATTTACATCAGTATTGAATAAAAGCTCAATGAAATGGAAGACGGTGGAGGAAATTGACTGTTACGCACCTTCATCTAGTCATTTTGCCAACGCAAACATTTTCTGTCGTGCTTCAAGAACGCTTTTGCTGACATCATTTCGAGTCTGAAGGAAAAATCTATTTGAAATACATATTGCAATATCTATTACCTAGTATTTCACAAATTGCAAGGACAAATTCAAAACGGATCAACGTACAAACCATTGTCAAGGACACAGTGCTATTTCCGTGAGCCATATATACGATATGTATATCTTGAATTTTCTGAATGATGTCCTCTTCATTCTGAATGTGTTTCGTACAATTGGTAAACCGTAAGAGATGGAAAAAATCTTACTACACAACGTAGGTCTCGTTAAAGCACACAATTTATGACTGTTT
The DNA here is from genome assembly GCA_030765065.1 of Deroplatys truncata. Lineage (NCBI taxonomy): Eukaryota > Metazoa > Arthropoda > Insecta > Mantodea > Mantidae > Deroplatys > Deroplatys truncata. The sequence continues at coordinate 103,507,305 of CM060980.1, forward strand.
TTTTTTAACGACTTTCGATATATTCCTTATTATTGGGTTTGAATTTTCAAAAGCTTATGCTTTTCTCAACTGAAAAATCTCTGTTCATTTTATTTTTCTCGTGGTCTTGCAAAGAGAACGGAATTTCAAAGCCATCACATAGCGACCCACTCTTAAAAAAAATTTGAGTATCGCTTAAACTTACTGTATTCCCAAATCCCTTTGTAATAAGTCCATTTCCCAATTGTCTATCTCGTGTAACATTATACTAGATAGAAGAATAAGGTTGTGTAATAGTAGTTTGTTGAATGGGTGGGGAAAGTCATGTGAATGTATATCATATATTCTTTTTATTATTGTTTATAATATAAGAGTTTATTTTCAAATTTCAATAGTCATACGTAATTATAGGTATAATTTATTACATTACTGAAACATTTGTATTGTTAACTGTATATTTGACAGCTGTGTTTGATATAAAAGGTGGTTAATTTTAAAAACCTGATACAACTTTTCTAAGCACGACAAATTGATAAATATTCGTTATGTACTAAAGTATTTATATCCAAAGTGATCCTTGTATCCACGTTAAGTTATTCAGGATAATTTTTTACCTAGGAATGATTACAAATTAAGCAGTAAGTGCTTGTTTACATACCGCATTTGGAAATACCTTTCGATCAACATACCAACCACTCATCACAATACCAGAGTGCAAGAGAGCAAATGGCTTCATTGCCAACTGCCCAACATAAGACAGCAACAAACATTTGGAAATAAAATTAAAATGTTTAGCCATGTTAACTAGCTATTGCATGGTACACGATACTGTCCGCATATCGTGTCAATTTTTACTTTCTCTATTGTTAGTAATCTACCGACGCGGAGAGTTCTTTTTAAAAAAAAATCGCGTAAGGTAGATGCTGCATGACAGTTCAACCTGAAAAAAATGAACGATGTAACAACGAATATTTCGAAAATGCTATCAATTGTATATTTCAAGGAGCTCTACATTTTTTGTGCAGTTCCTAGTTTTTGTCTCTCATTGTTTACCAGTTATACAAAAGTCATTCAGAATAAAAACCGAGACGGGTGACCGAGCTCGTTAAAACATGGAGGTCCGCGGTTCTAATGCCGCCAGGACCGTCCTCAATTACAGGATTTCTCCAGGTTTTCCTCAGTCCTCATAACTGGAAAATGCCGGGGGGGGGGGGATACCATAAACTTAGACCCGGAACATTTCCTTCCCAACTTTCCTTTCCCAGTGTCCACCGCCTGTGATGCTATATGGAGTAAATAAAAAAATCTGATGTGTTACACTCACATGACTTTCTCTACTCTTGTACAAACTATTTTTACAAACGCTTATTCTCCTTATGCTTCATGTTAATCGAGATATCGAGATGTTAATCTCATTGCTAATTTTCTTGTAGATGCAAGGGGAATTGGTAGGTTTTAAGCGATAGTCAAATATTTTAAGAGGTGGTTGCTATGTGAGTATTCCATTCTCTTTGCATTACCAGGACAAAAAAAATGAATAATGTATTTGAGAAAAAGTATAAGTACTGGAAAATTTAAGGGAATAACAAGCAATATCTCGAAAATGGTTCACTAAACAAAAAATATGTATATGACATAAATTGTGTATTTTAACGCGATCTACATTTTTTGTGTAGCAAAATTTTATCTATTTCTTATGGTTTACCATATGCAAATGTCGTTCACAATGAAGAATACTTTTGGAGACATTCCCAGAAAATTCGAGATATACATTTCATTTGTCATGAAAATATCTTAAACATATGATATTGTAATCAAAATCGTTAGAGCCATTTTTGTAAAAATTAAAGTTTTCGAAAAATGTTCGATGTAAAGGGTAATATCGTGGGGGGATTTTCTTGAAAACCTTCGTGTCGCATCTCTGGAAGATACTGAACCTAAATACCAAGTTTGGTGTTTATCCCACTGTTCGTTTCTGAGTTATACCGTTCACAGACACACACACACATGTTTCCAAAAATGCTTTTTTTGGATTCAGGGGGTCTCAAAACATATATTTCCGGTGAAATCTCGGTATCGAATTTTTGGGTGGAATACAATACTTCCCCTACTTACTATACGTAGTAGAGAAAGTAAAAAAATCAGAATAGAGAGGACTTTATAAGCTATGCGCAAAAAATTCAAGATGCACATTTTGTTAGCCATGCAAGTACCTACCTTAAAACATATGGTATTTTAAGCAAAAGCTATTTTTGAGAAAATTAAAAATAACGAACATTTTTCCATTTAAAGATTTGTTTTGGATTTTTTTCCTTACTGAAAATCTTCGCCTGGCATGCTTTAATAGTGTTTGACTCATAAGAAATTTAGTATTTCTCCGACTTGTTTTTTTTAACAACGATGCTACCTCTACCTCTCTCTCTCTCTCTCTCTCTCTCTCTCTCTCTCTCTCTCTCCCAAACACACACACATGCATTTTCTAAAAATGTTTTTTGGGGAGTTAATGGGTCACAAGCTGTGAATATCTAGATCGAATTTAGGATGGAATACAATACTCCCTCTACTTTCTACAGGTAAGTGGTAGAGAAAGTAATAAATAAATAACCAATAAGTGAATAGCGTTCTGTAACTGGCTTCGAAGCAAGCCCTTGGCAAGAACAACTCCTCAGAGGTCTCTAGAAGATAGATAGATGTGTTGTTAATAACCATAGGCAACACAGTATTTACTACGCATGGGCCTTATGGGCACAGCCCAGGACGGCAACATTGAGAAAATAATCACATATATAAATATATGCTGAAAATATACGAGTATTTCACATGGTGCTAAAAAAGAGCAGCGAAGGTAGCGGGGATTCTTATTAGTGAGAGGGAAATTGTGTAGACGGATGGAGATCTTACGTGCATGGTGCAACTGGCAACACTGCCTTCCTGCATGCTGAATGCGTTGTTTTTGAGTCGCGCAGACGGGCGAGGGGGGGACTGAAAAATTGTTGGGCCCACGAGTTTAACATTACCTAAATACGGGACTGACCATAGTCATGCACGAGACCTTCTACGGTCCATAGCCACTATTTCTAAATGACGTGGATACGTGTAGCAATCAATGTTATCCATTTGAGTCCACAAAGAAGAGACCATAGTCTGGTGGGAAATTTTCCACTTTACGCCCGAGTGAGAAGGGTGATTCCTGACCCTTGGCACGCTTTGACGGCGTCGCGTGTTGACACAGCAGGGCGACTGAACTGGATGGGAACCAGATCTAGGATATCTCTCCAAACATAATGTTTACTCAATCACAATAATTACTCAGCTTTGACATTGTTTGCGGAAGTTCATTGCACTATGATAAGAGAAATATGCGAGAAACAAGTGAATTAAAAAGAAAAGTCAGCTGTGATATACTCAGCTATCAATGACAAATTCACATGTATATGTCATATTGTTGTATTCATATAAAAGTGATTCTTCCATCCACGTTATTGACTTACGATATAGATACTTTTCCTTAGGAATAATTTCAGATCAAGCAAGACGTGCATGTTTTTTAATTGAGTTTTATTTATGGGCGCTCCTTAACTGCTATGGTTCTTAGCGTTCCATTCTATATTAGGCATTAAAGACAGAAAATGTTGTTCAGAGAGCTTATCAGGCTTGAAGTTCTTTTACGTGTCGTAAATCTACGACACGGGACCACCGGCTTTACTTCTTCCGAAGAAAGCCATGCTAAGGATCTTTAAGCCCGAAAAAATTCATCGCCCTCCGCCAGGTTTGAATCCGCGACCTCGGGAACTAGACGCTAGCATAATACCCCTAAACCACGGAGGACGACAAGACGTGATGTGGAAACAGTATTCAAATGTTTATTCATAGTAACAAGCTCTTGCAATGAAAATAAAGGGGAAAAAAGATCTGATATATTACATTCACATGACTTTCTCTGCCCTATATCGCTTATTAGTGGGTATACAAATTATTCTTACCAAAAGTTTATTTTCCTATCTAATACATTTTAATCAAGATAAACCTTTCTAGAAATAGTTGCATTACACATTTCGTCATAATACAAAGGGAATAGCGATAGTCAATATTTTAGTAATGGACAATATACGCTGTCACTAAAATTCCATACTCTTTCTTGACATCGCAAAAAACCGCTGAAAACCGACAGGACTTTAAAAGAATGGCTATGTATTGGAAAATTTAAACCATTTATAACGGTATTATGGAAACGGCCGACGCCAAAAAATAAAAAGTTATTCGAAATAAATTGTGTTTTTTAAATCCCCATTTTTGTGTAGTACGTTTTCCTCTGTCACTTAACGTTAGTAGGTATATATAGAGAGAGCGAGGCCACTTTTTTGCGTTTATATGGGAAAGGATAGGGAAAACGAGGCTAGATGCGACGGTTCAAGGAGGAAAATGCGTTTATATGGGCGAGATAGGGAATACGAGGACTGACGCTAGGCTAGACAGTGGTAGGAGGGGGAGTGTGCTTTATATGAGAGCGGTAGGGCATACGAGGAGAGGTGCTAGTCTAGACAGAGGCTGAGTAAAGTATGGTTTATATGAGCGGTATAGGAAAACGATGAGAGGTGTTAGACTAGACAGGGCTTGAAACGTAGTGCATGGTTTATATGAGAGATATAGGAAAACGAGGAAAGGTGTTAGGCTGGACAGAGGTCGAGGAGTAGAGTATGGTTTATATGAGAAGTATAGGAAAACGAGGAGAGGTATTAGGTTAGGAGAATTGAGTATGTGTTTATAAGGAGAGACGAGAAAACGGAGAGAGATCCTATGCTAGGATAGACAGGTGTTAAAGTTAGGTTAGATAGGAAACCAAGGAGTGATACTCAGCTAGAGGGGGGAGGCAGGAGGGAATGCTCTTTATGAGAGGTAGGGGATCAGGGGAGTGGTGTTAGGCTAGACAGAGGTTGAGAGTAGAGTATGCATTTATATGTATGGGAAGTATAGAAAAACGCGGAGAGGTGTTAGGCTAGACAGAGGTCGAGGAGTAGAGTATGGTTTATATGAGAGGTACAGGGAAACGAGGAGAGGAGTTAGGCTAGGCAGAAGTCGAGGAGTAGAGTATGGTTTATATGAGAGGTATAGGAACAGGAGGAGAGGTGTTAGGCTAGACAGATACTAAAGGAGTAGCAATATGGACTTATATACAGGAGAGATAGGGAATAGGAGGTGCTAGACTTGAAAGCGACTTTAGACGTGAACTTAGTGGAAAACTGTTTGATGTCAATGTTAGACCGCTAATTCTAGACATGCCCATCACGTAACCTATTCAGGGAAAAGGTGAGTTTTTCAGGGGAAAAAGGTGACTGCTCAGGGAAAAAGGTAACCCACAAAGGGAAAAAGTCGACCAGTAAAGGGAAAAACGTGACCAGCAAAGGGAAAAAGGTGAGCAACAAAGGGAAAAAGGTGACCACCAAAGGGAAAACGGTGAGCCATAAAGGGAAAAAGGTGACTGCTCAGGGAAAAAGGCGACATGCAACGCGAAAAATGTCATCAGCAAAGGGAAAAAGGTGAGCAACAAAGGGAAAGAGGTGACCACCAAAGGGAAAAAGGTGAGCCATAAAGGGAAAAAGGTGACCTGCAACGGGAAAAGCTAACCCACTAACACTAACAGGTAAGTAATTCAGCTATTATTGCAAGAGGTTGACTGGATCATAGCAGTGTATGATTTCACAGGTAATTCAGCTAGTATCGTATGTATTTAGGCTAATTCATCTAGTATCACAGGATAGATTCCAGAGGCTAACTGTATCATGGCTCTGCATGATTTCACAGGTAATTCAGCTAGTATCGTAGGTATTTAGGCTAATTCAGCTAGTATCACAAGAGAATAGATTCTAGGGTAGGGTATAGCATAGTTTCATATTTCACAGTTAATTCAGAGGGTATCGTAGGTATTTAGGATAATTCAAGTAACATAGGTGTTTAGAGTAATTAAGCAAGCATTACAGGAGGGTAGGTTACAGGAGTTGGTTATAACCTAGCTTCGTATTTCACAGATAGTTCAGGTAATATCGTAAGTATTTGAGGTAATCGACATAGCTTCACAGATATTATTGATAAATTCGGTCAGAGATTTGTATCACAGCTATTTAAGGTAAATGCAGGTGATTCAGGTTGTATCAATGGTATTTGAGTCATTTTAACAGGTAATTCAGATAGTATCACGGGTGCTCGTGCTAATTTAGAGCAGGAATTCGTATCAGAGCTAGTTAAGGTAATTTCACATGATTCGGGTAGTATCACAGGTATTTAAATCATTTTCACAGCCAATTCAGCTAGTATCTTGAGCATTTAAGCTAATTCAGCTAGTATCACAGGAGGCTAGATTCCAGAGGCTAACTGCATCACAGCTATGCATGATTTCACAGCTAATTCAGCTAGTATCGTGAGCATTTAAGCTAATTCAGCTAGTATCACAGGAGGCTAGATTCCAGAGGCTAACTGCATCATAGCTATGCATGATTTCACAGCTAATTCAGCTAGTATCGTAGGTATTTAGGCTAATTCAGGTAGTATCACAGGAGGCTAGATTCCAGGGTTGGGTATAGCATAGTTTCATATTTCAAGGTAATTCAGAGGGTATCGTAGGTATTTAGGATAATTCAAGTAACTTAGTGCTTAGAGTAATTAAGCAAGCATTACAGGAGGGTAGGTTCCAGGGGTTGGTTATAGCCTAGTTTCGTATTTTACAGATAGTTCAGGTAATATCATAAGTATTTGGATAATCAGCATAGTTTCACAGATGCTCGTAATAATTTCTATCAGAGATTTGTATCACGGCTATTTAAGGTAAATGCAGCTGATTCAGGTTGTATCAATGGTATTTGAGTCATTTTAATAGGTAATTCTGATAGTATCACAGGTGCTCGTACTAATTTAGAGCAGGAATTCGTATCTGAGCTATTTAATGTAATTTCACACGATTCGGGTAGTATCACAGGTATTTAAGTCATTTTAACAGGCAATTCAACTAGTATCACAGGTACTCATGGTAATATAGAGAGTAATTCGATTATAAAACTTTTCTCATCCAGCGTTACAACAATTTATATACTTTTTTCTAAATCTTACAAATTTTTATATGTTAAACAGTTATTGTACGATGCAGAGAGGGATAAACTGCATATTGGTTCACAAATTGAAAAGCTTTACGTCAACATACCTTTATTTTAGTTCGTTATAGATGTCTCTCCCCTTTTATCTAGGCTTGAGACTAGCACTAGGATTGCTCCTAATGGCAGGGTTACCACCTTCCCTTCCATCTTCTTCTTTCTTCATCAGGCGTCAGCTATCTGCATATACAGCACACAGATACCTTCTTTTTTAAGATTGTAGAATCACGAGAAATTCTTTATCTTTAACTTACATTCTTTTAAGCACTGTTTGTAATGGCGTAATGTCCATACGCATATGTCGTTATCCCATCCTCAGCAATAATTCTTTTATCATCAAACGGAGTCAATGCAATTTTATTCACTTGTACTGTAGCAAGGGCATGCTTTCGTGATAGGATCAGATTCATAGGTGTTCTGATGATTTCACTGGTTTTAAGACAGTCTGTATAGCTGTCAAACGAAATGTACTGCTTAATAGCGCTACGTTTTATACCTTTAATCTTTTTTATCATTGACCCTTGAATATCTAAGGCATACATCTTAGGACGTAGTCCAACAAAGCGTAGGATGATTTTGCTATTAGCCTCATCTTTAAATTTCCCCAATACCTTCTTGTTCTGAGTAGAGTAACATATATGGTTGGCAGGGTAATCAGCTGTATCGAGATGCTCAAGAAAACGTAGCTTGTCCTGGTACACATCTTCAGTTGTTACACGATGAATGAACGAATCAGTGTCCATATACATAAGCTTCAGGTTTTCAGCTCCATAATAAGGCAACAAAACGTCGTAATGATAGTTATACATTAATGTCTTGGAGATGTCCAACACACTCATACCAATGTATATAGGCTTGTTGAATACAATCTGACGAGAGGCCATATGTACAGCAGCTAGATTATCAGCATATATCGTCCTGTCGATAAACGTAGGCTTGGCGATCAGCTTCTCTAGAGTTTTTTCATTGGTCACCAGTCGTATATCCATACGATTACGCAGGTTCTCCATAGTTTTTCCAAACATAGCGTTGTTAAAGAGTTTGTAGAGATCCTTCTCGAAATCATTCGCAGCTTGTTGTCGTAGCCTGTTGTTAAATTCCACATAAGGTTTCAACCACTGAGTCTGTCGGAATTGTAGCACACGATGGATTTTTGTTAGTCGTAGTCCATGACTAAGAGCTTGCTTCAAAGCCATGTAATGCACTACATACTTCTTTCGAGGTCCAAGATGAGGTATCAGTTTCTTTGTAGATGATTCCAATGGTTTCATACACTCTGGCAGGAAAGGTAGATCGTTGTGTAGATCGTGAAGTTCTGCAGGATACTCGATGTCGACTTCTAATATGTAGCCGTAAGGATCATCTTCTTGTAGTGTTTCTAAGTTGATTTCTTCAGGTGACACCCACTGAAATCCACCAAAAGGAAGGGCGTGACACATTGCCCACCCATATTGGTTATTTGCGTCCTCGTATGTGATAAATTGGGTTGGTCTCGTCGGATCAAACTTCTCCATATAAGTGTTATTAGCCTCAGCATACCGATGAGAAACTTGGCATAAACCTCCTCTTATACCTGATTCCACCATGAGTAATTGATCATAATCTTGTAACAGCTCTAACTTAATTCCAGTATACAGTAACATAGCGTCCCATGTTAGACCTGGAGAGGTAAAATAATGGGCGGGATCGACTTTGTGTGTTTTAAGGGTTTGCTCTCTGAACGTCTCAAAGACGTCAGCTAGAAGAAGTACATCCGAAGTTAAGTAGAGATCGCTGTACTCTCCCAGGTTTCTCACATTAAACAGCTCCCATACATTTCTAGCATGATCGTAGTCAGCATCAGTAATTTCTTCTTCATTTAATCTATTGTAGAAGGAGTCCTTAGGAGGCAAGCAGGTCTCGTTCAGGGCATCCCATGACGTAACAAAATCATATGGAAATACACCCTTACGGGTCATCAACTTCAATTTGTCTTCTCCAAAGTACTTTAGCGTTTCAGGATACGAGGTTAGATTTTTTACCAACTTATCCAAGCTTGTACTGAGGAATCGGAAGCTATCCACAAATCGAAGCTTTATATCTCCTACATACTTGGTGAATGAGATATAGCTTTCTTCAGAGTTAGGAATTACCTCCACACGTTCACTTGTACAACCCAGCTCCTTAACAATGAAATGAGAGTCATATCCGCTAAGGTTATGCATGAAGACTGGTATATATTTAGGTGTTTTGCAGGCTAAATTACATTCATTATGAAGACTTCCACGATATTCACCGCTGATGTGATCATGGTCGCGTACTTTATAGTTCTCTTCTGTAAAGGGTTTTCTACACAAGTAGCATGTCGTAGAAGACTCGAAATCCTTTTGCTGTTGATCCGTAAGTTTCAGAGGCTTAGCAGATTTGTATATATTACCAATCATTTCTGCAAGAGATGTAAGGTACAGCATAAACTTCTGAGCAGCATCAGCACCACGATACACATAGGGCTGCTTAGGAAGACCAGTTTCGAGATGTTCAACACCAGATGTAGGCTTCACGTAAACACAGAAGCTCATTGGTGTGTGCTCTTGATAAGGGGTTGTATAGGAAGTTTCAGGATTGGGTATACACGTATGGCATGGAGTGAGAATACTCTCAAAATCTGCATAGATGACATAAGGTACTTTCAGCATCCTCTCAACATTTTTAAACTGTACAATTGCTTTCTCCTTGGTAGGCATAACTACCCTCGCAACACCATGTTGAATACAGACGGCTGCATGTTCTTGCAGTTTTTCCTGTCCACTTCGTCCGCTCTGGTCATCAAAATGTGTAAAGCAGCGCTTACAAGTATAAACCCGTCCATTATGGTTAGTTTTCTGACGTCGAACGAGCTTCTCAAAATTCTTTATATACACGTAGTGATGTTTTCCGCTGCTGTCATTCAATAGTAGCAGGTCGCGATGTTCAGGTAGTTCAATGTCAGCAACCTTTATTGGATACACTTCATGCTTCTCATCCAGCCCGAAAACGTTAATGGATATCTTGTTAAGCTTCTCAAATTTAGGTATTTGAGAAAGTGGAGTAGGGTAAGAAACACAGCTGAAGTCATACTTATCTTGAAGTTGTTTGTATTTGCTGACGCGTTGAGGCTTGATGCTCACGAATTTGGCCAGTATAGAGTACATGAAACATTTCTCGTCGATAAAGTTCTGGATGTTTATACACGCTTCTTTAGCTCCGACAGATGGTGGTAATGGTATGTAGCTACTTCCTCGCAACGGATTGTACTTGTTGATACGAAGTCGAAGTCCTTCCACAGCAAGCAAAGCCCAGCTGCTACCCTTAAGCTGAGACTCCTCCATTTCAGTCACCAATTTCTTGAATTTCACTTCCATCGCTGACTCCAGATCAGTTTCTAGAAACACAGCTTGATTCCGTGTTTTAAATGTTTTGTCACAGGTTTCTCCAATACTGTTAACAAATCGACACTCAGCCAGCAGATTAATTTTAACACTCTTATGAATACTAAGCTCTTTATGCACAGCCTGGATTATACGTTGTTTTGCCTCTTGCAGATACATATTTAGGTCCTTAGCTGATTCGCATCGTATAAAATACGATTTCAATCGTCCTTCGAATGAAGTTTCGTATTCTTTCATATCACAGTCCTCCATTGTTGACAGCAACTGATGTTTAGTTGGCTCCAATCTTCTTTTCTTCTGAGGGCTGCTTATTTCACATATATCTTCGTGTCGCTGTCCCTTATAACCATCTTTGAAGGTTACATTACAATGTTTACATTTGAAGAGCTTCTTACAGCTCATCTCGTGTCTTCTCTTGTCATAACCTCGGAGGAACTTCTTCCCACATTTTCCGCATGCATATCCAGTAGCGCTTGGAATAATATCCTTATACGCTGAGTTATTCATCTTTATTCTTGATGTAATAACGTATTAATCACTGATCAATGAAATGTAGACCTCTTCACCTTGACACCACTTTAGAAAGCTGATTATTCTTGGAGAGAACACGATGTTAACACCTCAAGACTAATTAGCACAATGAAGTCCAATGCCCTAGATCGCCATATTTATAGAGGGAGCACGAACCTTTTTAGATCAATCATAAACTCGCTCCATAACCACCTGTATATGATCGCTCAACGGTACTAACCCCCCAGCCATATAACCTCAAGTCTAGAGACAGGATGTTTATGACGTCACACCCAGACAGGATGTCTGGCAGCATCAAACACGTTTAAACTCGTCTCATAACTACCTGCTTATGCTGTCACACCAGCAAGAGAAGTATTCCCACACGCTCATTCAGACATATATTTCAAATTCAAGCCCACCACCACCATCACCACCTATTGTACCAAGGTTAATTCAAGCTGTATTATCACAATACTTAAAAGTAAAAGCTTAAAAGGAAACCTAGAAGATTTTCCCCCTTATTTACTTAATTATTTCATGTTTTTATTCCCTTTTCAATTCTTCCTTTCCATCTTCTCACAGAAAGACCATTACATTTCACTACAATCACGAGAAAAGCAATTTTTCCAGAGTTACACAGATTCTAAGCTTCTAAATCGAACCCGGTAATACTTTAATAAATGTATTTTAGCTCCCCAATATCAGCATCTACCATTTAATCTTTACTCGAACCTGATATGATCCATAAGCTTGAAGATATATGAAATCACCCTTCAGGATTCGATCTAAGTACTTTAAAGTAATTTTTGTCACGATAACGATATTTAAGAACTAGATACTCTGTTTACGTTTACCTCGACATGTCTATCTAAATTAAATTACGAGTTATTAAATGTTTGCAAGTAAATTTCATTGAATCGGTATTCGAACCCAGAACACCAGGAACAAACTAATTTATAATATTAGTCTGACATGTTAAACAAAGTTGTATGCAGTTACATCATCGATCTAGGTGATATATTCTAGTGTACAGAGGAAAATTAAGGAAGTCATTAAAAGATGGGGAATCGAACCAAGCACAACTGATTGACAATTATATACAGCATTAATCACCCATCATAGAAGCTATCAATCATGCTTTGCTGCACTCCTCTACCTTACTTAGTTCCCGAGATAATGAAAATTTAAAAATTAAGGATCGAACCCAGGACGTCAGGTATCTAATTACACATTTACAAGATACTACCTAATAACATAAACGCAATAAAGTTTATTTGCCGTCTTTATCTTAATTGGTTTAGGAGTTATTAAATTTATAAGTAAATTCCATCGAATCAGTATTCGAACCCAGAACACCAAGAACAAAATAATTTACAATATGAGTTTGGTATGCTTAAAGGTGCTGTATGTAGTTACAGCATCAATGTAACTGATATTTTCTAGAGTATAGAGTAAAATTAAGGAAGTCATTAAAAAATCGGGATTCGAACTAGGGACAACTGATTGGAAATTATATACAGTATTAATTACCCATTATAACAGCTATCAATCATGCTTTGGTCCATTCCTCTAGCTTTCTTAGTTTCCGAGATAATGGAGTTTTTAAAATTAAGGATCGAACCCAGGACACCAGGTACCAAAATATACATCCACAAGAAACTATCTACTCCAGCACACAGAGAGATGCCGACATCTGATAAAGTTCTTTTGATCTATGCCGGCAAGCTCCGCCCATATTATATCTACTGTTTAATCGCTTATATCTCCTGAATGACAAGAGATAGAACATTGGGATAAAAACTAATCAATTCTTTGGAATGCGCCGCGTCATTAGGACATTGTTGCAAGTTGACCGGGATGCCTGGGTTCGAATCCTAGGAGTGAATGCAAATTCATCTTCTAATAACTCAGAGACTAATTAAGATAAAGACGTCAAATAAACTTTATTACATTAATGTCATTAGATAGTTTCTTGTGGATGTATATTTTGGTACCTGGTGTCCTGGGTTCGATCCTTAATTTTAAAAACTCCATTATCTCGGAAACTAAGAAAGCTAGAGGAATGGACCAAAGCATGATTGATAGCTGTTATAATGGGTAATTAATACTGTATATAATTTCCAATCAGTTGTCCCTAGTTCGAATCCCGATTTTTAATGACTTCCTTAATTTTACTCTATACTCTAGAAAATATCAGTTACATTGATGCTGTAACTACATACAGCACCTTTAAGCATACCAAACTCATATTGTAAATTATTTTGTTCTTGGTGTTCTGGGTTCGAATACTGATTCGATGGAATTTACTTATAAATTTAATAACTCCTAAACCAATTAAGATAAAGACGGCAAATAAACTTTATTGCGTTTATGTTATTAGGTAGTATCTTGTAAATGTGTAATTAGATACCTGACGTCCTGGGTTCGATCCTTAATTTTTAAATTTTCATTATCTCGGGAACTAAGTAAGGTAGAGGAGTGCAGCAAAGCATGATTGATAGCTTCTATGATGGGTGATTAATGCTGTATATAATTGTCAATCAGTTGTGCTTGGTTCGATTCCCCATCTTTTAATGACTTCCTTAATTTTCCTCTGTACACTAGAATATATCACCTAGATCGATGATGTAACTGCATACAACTTTGTTTAACATGTCAGACTAATATTATAAATTAGTTTGTTCCTGGTGTTCTGGGTTCGAATACCGATTCAATGAAATTTACTTGCAAACATTTAATAACTCGTAATTTAATTTAGATAGACATGTCGAGGTAAACGTAAACAGAGTATCTAGTCCTTAAATATCGTTATCGTGACAAAAATTACTTTAAAGTACTTAGATCGAATCCTGAAGGGTGATTTCATATATCTTCAAGCTTATGGATCATATCAGGTTCGAGTAAAGATTAAATGGTAGATGCTGATATTGGGGAGCTAAAATACATTTATTAAAGTATTACCGGGTTCGATTTAGAAGCTTAGAATCTGTGTAACTCTGGAAAAATTGCTTTTCTCGTGATTGTAGTGAAATGTAATGGTCTTTCTGTGAGAAGATGGAAAGGAAGAATTGAAAAGGGAATAAAAACATGAAATAATTAAGTAAATAAGGGGGAAAATCTTCTAGGTTTCCTTTTAAGCTTTTACTTTTAAGTATTGTGATAATACAGCTTGAATTAACCTTGGTACAATAGGTGGTGATGGTGGTGGTGGGCTTGAATTTGAAATATATGTCTGAATGAGCGTGTGGGAATACTTCTCTTGCTGGTGTGACAGCATAAGCAGGTAGTTATGAGACGAGTTTAAACGTGTTTGATGCTGCCAGACATCCTGTCTCTGGGTGTGACGTCATAAACATCCTGTCTCTAGACTTGAGGTTATATGGCTGGGGGGTTAGTACACGTTGAGCGATCATATACAGGTGGTTATGGAGCGAGTTTATGATTGATCTAAAAAGGTTCGTGCTCCCTCTATAAATATGGCGATCTAGGGCATTGGACTTCATTGTGCTAATTAGTCTTGAGGTGTTAACATCGTGTTCTCTCCAAGAATAATCAGCTTTCTAAAGTGGTGTCAAGGTGAAGAGGTCTACATTTCATTGATCAGTGATTAATACGTTATTACATCAAGAATAAAGATGAATAACTCAGCGTATAAGGATATTATTCCAAGCGCTACTGGATATGCATGCGGAAAATGTGGGAAGAAGTTCCTCCGAGGTTATGACAAGAGAAGACACGAGATGAGCTGTAAGAAGCTCTTCAAATGTAAACATTGTAATGTAACCTTCAAAGATGGTTATAAGGGACAGCGACACGAAGATATATGTGAAATAAGCAGCCCTCAGAAGAAAAGAAGATTGGAGCCAACTAAACATCAGTTGCTGTCAACAATGGAGGACTGTGATATGAAAGAATACGAAACTTCATTCGAAGGACGATTGAAATCGTATTTTATACGATGCGAATCAGCTAAGGACCTAAATATGTATCTGCAAGAGGCAAAACAACGTATAATCCAGGCTGTGCATAAAGAGCTTAGTATTCATAAGAGTGTTAAAATTAATCTGCTGGCTGAGTGTCGATTTGTTAACAGTATTGGAGAAACCTGTGACAAAACATTTAAAACACGGAATCAAGCTGTGTTTCTAGAAACTGATCTGGAGTCAGCGATGGAAGTGAAATTCAAGAAATTGGTGACTGAAATGGAGGAGTCTCAGCTTAAGGGTAGCAGCTGGGCTTTGCTTGCTGTGGAAGGACTTCGACTTCGTATCAACAAGTACAATCCGTTGCGAGGAAGTAGCTACATACCATTACCACCATCTGTCGGAGCTAAAGAAGCGTGTATAAACATCCAGAACTTTATCGACGAGAAATGTTTCATGTACTCTATACTGGCCAAATTCGTGAGCATCAAGCCTCAACGCGTCAGCAAATACAAACAACTTCAAGATAAGTATGACTTCAGCTGTGTTTCTTACCCTACTCCACTTTCTCAAATACCTAAATTTGAGAAGCTTAACAAGATATCCATTAACGTTTTCGGGCTGGATGAGAAGCATGAAGTGTATCCAATAAAGGTTGCTGACATTGAACTACCTGAACATCGCGACCTGCTACTATTGAATGACAGCAGCGGAAAACATCACTACGTGTATATAAAGAATTTTGAGAAGCTCGTTCGACGTCAGAAAACTAACCATAATGGACGGGTTTATACTTGTAAGCGCTGCTTTACACATTTTGATGACCAGAGCGGACGAAGTGGACAGGAAAAACTGCAAGAACATGCAGCCGTCTGTATTCAACATGGTGTTGCGAGGGTAGTTATGCCTACCAAGGAGAAAGCAATTGTACAGTTTAAAAATGTTGAGAGGATGCTGAAAGTACCTTATGTCATCTATGCAGATTTTGAGAGTATTCTCACTCCATGCCATACGTGTATACCCAATCCTGAAACTTCCTATACAACCCCTTATCAAGAGCACACACCAATGAGCTTCTGTGTTTACGTGAAGCCTACATCTGGTGTTGAACATCTCGAAACTGGTCTTCCTAAGCAGCCCTATGTGTATCGTGGTGCTGATGCTGCTCAGAAGTTTATGCTGTACCTTACATCTCTTGCAGAAATGATTGGTAATATATACAAATCTGCTAAGCCTCTGAAACTTACGGATCAACAGCAAAAGGATTTCGAGTCTTCTACGACATGCTACTTGTGTAGAAAACCCTTTACAGAAGAGAACTATAAAGTACGCGACCATGATCACATCAGCGGTGAATATCGTGGAAGTCTTCATAATGAATGTAATTTAGCCTGCAAAACACCTAAATATATACCAGTCTTCATGCATAACCTTAGCGGATATGACTCTCATTTCATTGTTAAGGAGCTGGGTTGTACAAGTGAACGTGTGGAGGTAATTCCTAACTCTGAAGAAAGCTATATCTCATTCACCAAGTATGTAGGAGATATAAAGCTTCGATTTGTGGATAGCTTCCGATTCCTCAGTACAAGCTTGGATAAGTTGGTAAAAAATCTAACCTCGTATCCTGAAACGCTAAAGTACTTTGGAGAAGACAAATTGAAGTTGATGACCCGTAAGGGTGTATTTCCATATGATTTTGTTACGTCATGGGATGCCCTGAACGAGACCTGCTTGCCTCCTAAGGACTCCTTCTACAATAGATTAAATGAAGAAGAAATTACTGATGCTGACTACGATCATGCTAGAAATGTATGGGAGCTGTTTAATGTGAGAAACCTGGGAGAGTACAGCGATCTCTACTTAACTTCGGATGTACTTCTTCTAGCTGACGTCTTTGAGACGTTCAGAGAGCAAACCCTTAAAACACACAAAGTCGATCCCGCCCATTATTTTACCTCTCCAGGTCTAACATGGGACGCTATGTTACTGTATACTGGAATTAAGTTAGAGCTGTTACAAGATTATGATCAATTACTCATGGTGGAATCAGGTATAAGAGGAGGTTTATGCCAAGTTTCTCATCGGTATGCTGAGGCTAATAACACTTATATGGAGAAGTTTGATCCGACGAGACCAACCCAATTTATCACATACGAGGACGCAAATAACCAATATGGGTGGGCAATGTGTCACGCCCTTCCTTTTGGTGGATTTCAGTGGGTGTCACCTGAAGAAATCAACTTAGAAACACTACAAGAAGATGATCCTTACGGCTACATATTAGAAGTCGACATCGAGTATCCTGCAGAACTTCACGATCTACACAACGATCTACCTTTCCTGCCAGAGTGTATGAAACCATTGGAATCATCTACAAAGAAACTGATACCTCATCTTGGACCTCGAAAGAAGTATGTAGTGCATTACATGGCTTTGAAGCAAGCTCTTAGTCATGGACTACGACTAACAAAAATCCATCGTGTGCTACAATTCCGACAGACTCAGTGGTTGAAACCTTATGTGGAATTTAACAACAGGCTACGACAACAAGCTGCGAATGATTTCGAGAAGGATCTCTACAAACTCTTTAACAACGCTATGTTTGGAAAAACTATGGAGAACCTGCGTAATCGTATGGATATACGACTGGTGACCAATGAAAAAACTCTAGAGAAGCTGATCGCCAAGCCTACGTTTATCGACAGGACGATATATGCTGATAATCTAGCTGCTGTACATATGGCCTCTCGTCAGATTGTATTCAACAAGCCTATATACATTGGTATGAGTGTGTTGGACATCTCCAAGACATTAATGTATAACTATCATTACGACGTTTTGTTGCCTTATTATGGAGCTGAAAACCTGAAGCTTATGTATATGGACACTGATTCGTTCATTCATCGTGTAACAACTGAAGATGTGTACCAGGACAAGCTACGTTTTCTTGAGCATCTCGATACAGCTGATTACCCTGCCAACCATATATGTTACTCTACTCAGAACAAGAAGGTATTGGGGAAATTTAAAGATGAGGCTAATAGCAAAATCATCCTACGCTTTGTTGGACTACGTCCTAAGATGTATGCCTTAGATATTCAAGGGTCAATGATAAAAAAGATTAAAGGTATAAAACGTAGCGCTATTAAGCTGTACATTTCGTTTGACAGCTATACAGACTGTCTTAAAACCAGTGAAATCATCAGAACACCTATGAATCTGATCCTATCACGAAAGCATGCCCTTGCTACAGTACAAGTGAATAAAATTGCATTGACTCCGTTTGATGATAAAAGAATTATTGCTGAGGATGGGATAACGACATATGCGTATGGACATTACGCCATTACAAACAGTGCTTAAAAGAATGTAAGTTAAAGATAAAGAATTTCTCGTGATTCTACAATCTTAAAAAAGAAGGTATCTGTGTGCTGTATATGCAGATAGCTGACGCCTGATGAAGAAAGAAGAAGATGGAAGGGAAGGTGGTAACCCTGCCATTAGGAGCAATCCTAGTGCTAGTCTCAAGCCTAGATAAAAGGGGAGAGACATCTATAACGAACTAAAATAAAGGTATGTTGACGTAAAGCTTTTCAATTTGTGAACCAATATGCAGTTTATCCCTCTCTGCATCGTACAATAACTGTTTAACATATAAAAATTTGTAAGATTTAGAAAAAAGTATATAAATTGTTGTAACGCTGGATGAGAAAAGTTTTATAATCGAATTACTCTCTATATTACCATGAGTACCTGTGATACTAGTTGAATTGCCTGTTAAAATGACTTAAATACCTGTGATACTACCCGAATCGTGTGAAATTACATTAAATAGCTCAGATACGAATTCCTGCTCTAAATTAGTACGAGCACCTGTGATACTATCAGAATTACCTATTAAAATGACTCAAATACCATTGATACAACCTGAATCAGCTGCATTTACCTTAAATAGCCGTGATACAAATCTCTGATAGAAATTATTACGAGCATCTGTGAAACTATGCTGATTATCCAAATACTTATGATATTACCTGAACTATCTGTAAAATACGAAACTAGGCTATAACCAACCCCTGGAACCTACCCTCCTGTAATGCTTGCTTAATTACTCTAAGCACTAAGTTACTTGAATTATCCTAAATACCTACGATACCCTCTGAATTACCTTGAAATATGAAACTATGCTATACCCAACCCTGGAATCTAGCCTCCTGTGATACTACCTGAATTAGCCTAAATACCTACGATACTAGCTGAATTAGCTGTGAAATCATGCATAGCTATGATGCAGTTAGCCTCTGGAATCTAGCCTCCTGTGATACTAGCTGAATTAGCTTAAATGCTCACGATACTAGCTGAATTAGCTGTGAAATCATGCATAGCTGTGATGCAGTTAGCCTCTGGAATCTAGCCTCCTGTGATACTAGCTGAATTAGCTTAAATGCTCAAGATACTAGCTGAATTGGCTGTGAAAATGATTTAAATACCTGTGATACTACCCGAATCATGTGAAATTACCTTAACTAGCTCTGATACGAATTCCTGCTCTAAATTAGCACGAGCACCCGTGATACTATCTGAATTACCTGTTAAAATGACTCAAATACCATTGATACAACCTGAATCACCTGCATTTACCTTAAATAGCTGTGATACAAATCTCTGACCGAATTTATCAATAATATCTGTGAAGCTATGTCGATTACCTCAAATACTTACGATATTACCTGAACTATCTGTGAAATACGAAGCTAGGTTATAACCAACTCCTGTAACCTACCCTCCTGTAATGCTTGCTTAATTACTCTAAACACCTATGTTACTTGAATTATCCTAAATACCTACGATACCCTCTGAATTAACTGTGAAATATGAAACTATGCTATACCCTACCCTAGAATCTATTCTCTTGTGATACTAGCTGAATTAGCCTAAATACCTACGATACTAGCTGAATTACCTGTGAAATCATGCAGAGCCATGATACAGTTAGCCTCTGGAATCTATCCTGTGATACTAGATGAATTAGCCTAAATACATACGATACTAGCTGAATTACCTGTGAAATCATACACTGCTATGATCCAGTCAACCTCTTGCAATAATAGCTGAATTACTTACCTGTTAGTGTTAGTGGGTTAGCTTTTCCCGTTGCAGGTCACCTTTTTCCCTTTATGGCTCACCTTTTTCCCTTTGGTGGTCACCTCTTTCCCTTTGTTGCTCACCTTTTTCCCTTTGCTGATGACATTTTTCGCGTTGCATGTCGCCTTTTTCCCTGAGCAGTCACCTTTTTCCCTTTATGGCTCACCGTTTTCCCTTTGGTGGTCACCTTTTTCCCTTTGTTGCTCACCTTTTTCCCTTTGCTGGTCACGTTTTTCCCTTTACTGGTCGACTTTTTCCCTTTGTGGGTTACCTTTTTCCCTGAGCAGTCACCTTTTTCCCCTGAAAAACTCACCTTTTCCCTGAATAGGTTACGTGATGGGCATGTCTAGAATTAGCGGTCTAACATTGACATCAAACAGTTTTCCACTAAGTTCACGTCTAAAGTCGCTTTCAAGTCTAGCACCTCCTATTCCCTATCTCTCCTGTATATAAGTCCATATTGCTACTCCTTTAGTATCTGTCTAGCCTAACACCTCTCCTCCTGTTCCTATACCTCTCATATAAACCATACTCTACTCCTCGACTTCTGCCTAGCCTAACTCCTCTCCTCGTTTCCCTGTACCTCTCATATAAACCATACTCTACTCCTCGACCTCTGTCTAGCCTAACACCTCTCCGCGTTTTTCTATACTTCCCATACATATAAATGCATACTCTACTCTCAACCTCTGTCTAGCCTAACACCACTCCCCTGATCCCCTACCTCTCATAAAGAGCATTCCCTCCTGCCTCCCCCCTCTAGCTGAGTATCACTCCTTGGTTTCCTATCTAACCTAACTTTAACACCTGTCTATCCTAGCATAGGATCTCTCTCCGTTTTCTCGTCTCTCCTTATAAACACATACTCAATTCTCCTAACCTAATACCTCTCCTCGTTTTCCTATACTTCTCATATAAACCATACTCTACTCCTCGACCTCTGTCCAGCCTAACACCTTTCCTCGTTTTCCTATATCTCTCATATAAACCATGCACTACGTTTCAAGCCCTGTCTAGTCTAACACCTCTCATCGTTTTCCTATACCGCTCATATAAACCATACTTTACTCAGCCTCTGTCTAGACTAGCACCTGTCCTCGTATGCCCTACCGCTCTCATATAAAGCACACTCCCCCTCCTACCACTGTCTAGCCTAGCGTCAGTCCTCGTATTCCCTATCTCGCCCATATAAACGCATTTTCCTCCTTGAACCGTCGCATCTAGCCTCGTTTTCCCTATCCTTTCCCATATAAACGCAAAAAAGTGGCCTCGCTCTCTCTATATATACCTACTAACGTTTACCAGTTATACAAGGTACGAAACTCGAATGAAGAGGACTTCACAGGCTATTCCCAGAAAATTCAAGATATACATTGTCATGTAAATGTATTTAATATACGATATTTTAATAAAAATACGTTAGCCATTTTTTAAAACGTAACAAATCCGAAAAAAGTTCCATGTAAAGAGTAGTTTAGGGCGGGGAGATTTTCTTGAAAATCTTCGTGTCGCATCTTTGAAGGTAATGAACTTAAACACCAAGTTTGGTATTTATCCGATGTTTCGTTTTTCACTTATGTTGTTCTCTCTCTCTCTCTCTCTCTCTCTAACACACACACACACACAGAGAGAGAGACCGTTTTCTAAAAATGCTTCTTTTGGATTCAGGAGCACTCACAAATTTTCGGTAACATCTCGGTATCGAAATTTTGGGTGGAATGCAACCTTCTCTATCTAGTACGTGGTAGAGAAAGTAAAAATTACATTCAAGTTTGTTATATAACGCATCCACACTTGTGAAAGGTATAAACTTGCAACATGGAATATTTTGAAAACGGCTAACGATAAAAAAATACATATATAACACAAATTATATATTTTAATTAGCTCTACATTTTCCTGCACTATGGTTTTGTCTATTTCCTAGTTATACAAACTAATCTATACAAAATTTAACCAAATAAAATGTATTCGCAGAAAATTCAAGATTTATGTTTTATTAATCATTATCACATATGAATTTTTAATTTTTTTTCTATAAATAATTCTGGCAAAAGCCAATTTTTCTATTTTTTTATGTTAACCGAGTTAAACGTTTGCAGAAATGGTTCCATAACACATTTCGTTGTAATTACGAGGGGGATGCAGGAGGCTGAAGTGAGCTAAATCTTGAAAAAGTTGGTCGCTCTGTGCTGGTTCTGAAATTCCATTCTTTTTCCATGTCGTCGCGAGAAATAACGAAATTGAGGCAGCAATTCAAAAAAATGGCAAAGTGTTGAAAAGTTCAAACCAGTAACAAAGAACATCTCGGAAATGGCAGATGCCATAAAAGTTATTTCATATACAATTGTGTTTTAAAGATCTACAAATTGTGTTTTTTGTATAGTAGGCGTTGTCTATCTTTTATGATTTACCAGTTACACAAAGTTATATAAAATTCATTGAGAATGATGAGGACATGAAGATTTTCAAGCAAACTGCATCCCAAATTGCTCTTTAGATGGAAAGTGTTTATTACTTTTTTATTTTTTCCCCAAAACGGCTGTAGCTATTTCTATTAGAATAACATGGGTATGTTTAAGATATGAACTTGACTTTCCCTACCCTCTATGATTTACTATGGGTATACAGACTATTTTATTAAAGCTTATTTTTCTATCTACTACATTTTAATCCAAATAAACCTTTGCAGAAATGGCTACATTACACATTTCGTTACAGATTCAAAGGGAACAACGATAGTCAATTGTTTAAGAAATGGACGCTATATGCTGCCTTAAAATTCCATACTGTTTTCATGGAATCGCGAGAAACAACTGAATGCTGAAACGACTTTTAAAAATGACCAAGTAATGAACAATTCGAACCTTTAATAACGGATATCTCATAAATGGCTTAAAAACTTAGTTGAAGCAATTGTGTGTTTTACTAGGATCTACATTTTTTGTATAGTACGTTTTCGTCTATCGCTTAACGTTTAGCAGTTGTACAAGAATATACAAAATTTCTTCGAACTGAAATGGACTCCACAGGCTATTCTCAGAAAATTAAGATATACATTTTATTTGTCATGTAAATATCCAAAATTCATATTTCCAGACCCTACGAAACATATGGAGTGATTCTAAATAAAGAAACATTCCTCTGCACCAGCAGGAATCGAAACCGGAACCTCTGGATTAAAAGGTCAGAACGCTGACTACTAGATTGCAGAGGCAGTCTTCTTATTAAACAGGAAACTTATTACTTTAAAAATCAGATTGCTACATTCAAATGCCTTTCTCTACTCATTCTTGAACAAACTATTGTTACAAAATCGTATTTTCTATCTACTTTACGTTAATCAAGATAAACATTTGTAAAAATGGTTTTATTGTATATTTCCTAGTAGATACAATAGAAAATACAGTAGGCTTAAGCGATGTCAAATCTTTAAAGAGCTGGTCGCTATGTGATGGCTTTGAAATTCCGTTTTCTTTGCATGAAAAAAAAAACAAATAACTACTTCCTATTTGAGAAAAATATAACATTTGAAAATTCAAACCGATAACTAGGAATATCTCGGAAGTAGTTAACTCCACAAAAAAGAAAGAAAAAATGACAAATTATGTGCTTTAACGAGATCTGCAACTCCCACCCCCTTTTGTAGTAAGATTTTGTCCACTTCTTACGGTTTACCAGTTAGCAAAGCTCATTCAGAATGAAGAGGACGTTAGAAGCTATTTCCAGAAAATTCAATATATAAATTTCATTTGTCTTGAATATACCTTAAGTATGGGATTCTAATTAAAATGGTTAGAGCCAGTTTTGAGAAAATCAAAACTTTCGGAAAATGTTCTATTTAAAGGGTAGTTTGGGGTGGGGGATTTTTTTTTCAAAAACTTCGTGTTGGAAGATGTTGAACTTAAATACTCGATTTTGTATTTAATGACTTTTCGTTCTTGAGTTGTGCTGTTCACACACACGCGCATCTTTTTCTAAAATGCGTTTTGTTTGTTAAGGGGGCTCAAAAAGTGTATTTGTGGTGAAATATCGGTATCGAACTTTTGGGTGGAGTGCAACACTTCCAATAAGGTATACTCGGTCAAACTAAAAGTGGTCGGTTTATTTGAGCAGTTAATTTTTTTTCGAGTCCCTTCGAGTGAGCGCACGGTTCACAACCGTCAACTTCTGTGCGCTGCTTTGGCTAACTCTATAAGACGGATTGGACTACCTCCACACCCTGCTTGACGTAGAGCAGTGGCTAAGCTACTAACTTCTGCAGAGACAGTTAAGAGCTCGATTTTCCTTAGTGGATTGTTATCTTTTATTTTTTACAACTCGCTTTACTGTTATATAATTAAACACTGTTGCTTGTGCTACTTCATTTTGTACAAATATAATTACAATAATAGTTAAATTCATGATTATAAAATTCAATTGTTCTAGTATAAAACCTCCTCCCTACCGATAAATTAATGTCATGGTTGCCATCTTCCGGTATGGCGGACTACTAAATAAGCGCCAAATACTCGTACATAAAAAATGAAGAAAAGCTGTTACTCATGTAATTAAAATGAAAGGGGGAAAAAGTTGAGTAGCTCCACGGAGATTCGAAGTTGCAACCGCAGGAACAGTAAGCTAACTCTCGAGCAATGAGTGCTGCAGTAACGTGGCATTGTAACGAGGGCCGTATTAAGAGGGGGGGATTTCTAGGGTTCAACCCCCCCGAAACTTCTGACAGTTTTATTTATTTAAATTCATAGCCAACCAATATGGGAAAATGTTGTTAGATAACAGTAGGTCTATTGCTAGTAGCACATTTACAAGAAAACGGAAACTTAATATCGTAGCCTTACATAGGTAAGGTGACTATACATTCCGGTTTTCGAAGCAGTCTCCATGTTTTGCTCTGTAGGGTGGAATATCCTCATCCTGGTGAGTTTTTCTTGTCTATATAATGTCTACAAGCAATTTTCTTATCCATGTAACGTCTATATACTACGGAGTAGGTACATGGTAACTGTGTGGGGTACTATTAAGTTTAGATCTACTTGTGGAAAACCTCCCCGAAATTCTTTTCTGGGCACAGGCATGCACCTGAGAACCATAAATCAATAAAATGTGTTTTGGTTACAAATATTCAGTACTGAAACACTCTGAAACAAATGTCTGTTTAAAATCTCGTATATGATTATCGTTGTGTTTTCAATTATTACAAGAATATACGCAGTCTTGTGAACAAAGCCTGGCTGTCCCGAGCGCTCACAGAAGTACCCGATTCGAGCTCCTGTCTCTCAGAAGCCGGCCAGTTGTAAACTGACCGAATGTACATGAAAGATAAAAAAACTGATTTGTCCTGACGATGGCCCTGACGCGCACACACTTTTTTGGCTGAGCATAAGGTAGCTGGGGCATGTAGCTGATGTTTCTGCTTTGCTAAGTGTACAAGTAGAAAATGTTGGAAAGGGGGTTAGAAGTGCTGTTTAGGGGCGCATAGGTGCTGTAACCTTCGAAAATAGCTTTGTTCCCCGTTACCTACGAGTCCCTATAAATTGCTGTGACTTCTATAGCGACTGCACACGATAGTCTGAGAGCGTCTGAAACTTTTGAGAAATTAGTTTTATTTATTAATGGTACTAACAACTTTATGACACCGAATTGCTTTTCACCTTATTTATAGGATTAAAAGTCTCCCCCTTCTCCCTATTAGAGTTAGATGAGCTGTTAATATTAGATAAAAGGCTGCTCATTCATGATAACACAATCTTGAATTACTGCTACATCTTTGATGTTTATTTAGAAACCTTAGCTAATTCTAAATGCGTTATTTGGAGAAGAAAATACAAACATGGCCATCAAGAAAAGATGTTGAAACTTCCTTACATGAGGGGGATCATAGTTTAGTGAAACTTTCCAGCTTAAAAGATAATAGGACCTAAGGCTCGAATTCTGGCGGTATTTCACCATCCAGTACTAATGTTTGCATTATTCTCTAATGTTATTTGGTAAACACAACTTTCCGAATTTGTGGGATGCCACAGAGGATAAAGTAAACAAACGTATGCACACACTGCATTTTAAAACGAAGATACTTCGATAAGTGAATACATTGCAAGCAGAGAACACTACAAGAACCACTGTGCAAGCAAAAATTTCCAAGGACAAGAAAAAGCCATTAAATTCTGTTTACGGATAAAGCAATTAATATATTTCACGTCTTTATGAAACTGGTAGGAATCTTTCCAAGGGTTCTCTGCATCAATCCGATAATCTGAATGCCTTTCAAATTACATTTTCTTTTACAATATGGGATGTACCTCTGCGTTTCAACTATACAGTATCTACTATTTTGGGGGAGGGGATGGCAGTTTTAACGGGGTAGGACATACCATAATAATACTCAAATGAGCTCGAGGTCCACAGAGCCTAGTTACCCGACGTTTGTCTTCTTAGGATAAGTGAAAACCCCGAGGAAAAATAATTATCCTGGTAACTGATCTAAACTAAGGTTCGAACTCCAGACCACTTGAATGTGAAGCAGCATGCTATCCCCACTCCACGGACGTGGCTAATAGTTTAATTATAGATGAAAAAGGAATCCTTCCTCCCCATGGCTTTCTTTCTCTCTCATTTTGGTTTTTAACAGCAAAATTGTTTGACATTAAAAGCTATACTCCACGAACTTTATGATGAAATTCTGTAAACAACGAACTGGCTTAAATAAAACGTGATTTTTATTTTAACCAACAGATGAATGCAGTTTTAAAATCAGATATTTCATTCAAATGTAATCCCTTACCTTTCAGCTGCAACGCTGCCCTTACAAAAGTTGTCCGAAACCTTTGAGGCTACAGAAAAACCTCCTTTTACAAGCTTCCCCAGCAAAGTAAACTGCAACAGATGTCTTAACTATTCTTGCACTTCTCACACCCTTTTCATTAAATCTTTTAATACGCCAATATAAAGCTACGATGCGAGTCGCTGCTTACAACGAGGCTGTGCGAAGTTTTCAGCATGACTAAGTTATGTGTGAAGAGGTGGGGGGAGCACTTTACTGCTGGATACAGTCACATCGAATATGACCGCAGAATAACTGGAAGCTATTCAAAACTATTTTGTTGCGTTCACTCTAAAGCTAGTACTATTTCCATTTAATCGCTCTATTTTATCATTACTATTGCTCTGTACATTTTCCTTGTGTGCAATGAAAATTCTTATAATTTTGTAACTTAATTGGACATTTACATCCTAAAATTGCAATAAATGGCAGAGTAACGCGTTTCATTGTGTTTTCGTTCAGTATCATATTCAGTTAAAATCGCTGCATACATTAACACCTGCTTTTCTCACATAAGATACCAACTTATTTATTTTATACTAAATACGGGTTTCATTTGCTCTCTTAAAAGAGCGGCAAATTTTTAATTCCTTTATAACTTGAATTCTCAATTACACTATTCAAGGGCTCAGTGTTGTAATACATGGCGGGAAAAGCGGAAGCCGCATGATACGTTTCGAACTTCTGTCTTAAGGCAGCCTCTATTTCACGGCTG
This sequence comes from Deroplatys truncata, assembly GCA_030765065.1. Taxonomy (NCBI): domain Eukaryota; kingdom Metazoa; phylum Arthropoda; class Insecta; order Mantodea; family Mantidae; genus Deroplatys; species Deroplatys truncata. Next base: position 103,534,952 of record CM060980.1, read on the forward strand.
GAAATATGGGGTGTTGGGTGTAGCTCGATCTGCCCGTGCTCCATCTCGCCGATTCATTTGAGTGGAGTGGGCCCAGGTTAATTAAGTGGTAATATAGCAGATATAGCATGACTGGATGATTTCAGAGAGATGTGTGGGATACTTTTCTCAGAATTGGTACCTATGTGTGGCATTATAGTTTTAAAAAAATTATAGGTATCGTCTTTTATCTTCACTTTGTGCACGGCTGCTCGCGTGCCGGCCACTGCAGCTCAGACTCCTGTCGAAACAGTTATAATATCCCTGCAAACACCTCACGTTCTCATGTTTACAATTACAACGATAATAAGCACGTATCTTATCACATGAGATGTTGAAATGGTGTCCTCTATCCGCATACTTTTGGCATGTTTTCAGGAAATTTTCATTCACAGTGGAGAGTTCAATATCCCAAATTGAATGAATTTTTGGCTCGATGTTTTCTTTTAGTTTTTACTTTCTCTACTACGTATAGTAAGTAGGGGAAGTATTGCATTCCACCCAAAAATTCGATACCGAGATTTCACCGGAAATACATGTTTTGAGAATCACTGAATCCAAAAAAAGCATTTTTGGAAACATGTCCGTGTGTGTGTCTGTCTGTCTGTCTGTGTGTCTGTCTGTGTGTCTGTGTGTCTGTGAACAGCATAACTCAAAAACGAACAGTCGGATAAACACCAAACTTGGTATTTAGGTTCAGTATCTTCCAGAGATGCGACACGAAGGTTTTCAAGAAAATCCCCCCACCCCAGACTACCCTTTACATGGAACATTTTTCGAAAATTTTAATTTTCTCAAAAACGGCTCTAACGATTTTGATTAAAATATCATATGTTTAAGATATTGTCATGACAAATAAAATGTATATCTCGAATTTTCTGGGAATGTCTCCAAAAATATTCTTCATTGTGAACGACTTTTGCATAACTGGTAAACCATAAGAGATAGACAAAATTTTACTACACAGAAAATGTAGATCGCGTTAAAATACACAACTTATGTCATATACGTTTCTTTTGTTGAGTGAACCGTTTTCGAGATATTGCTTGTTATTTCCTTAAATTTTCCAATACTTATACTTTTTCTCAAATTCGTTATTCATTTTTTTTATGTCCTGAACATGCAAAGAGAATGGAATTCGCCACATAGCAACCAGCGTTAAAATATTTGACTATCGCTTAAAATCTACCATATTCCCCTTGCATCTACAAGAAAATTACCAATAAGATTGACATCTCGATATCTCGATTAACATGAAGCATATGGAGAATAGGCGTTTGTAAAAATAGATTGTACAAGAGTAGAGAAAGTCATGTGAGTGTAACACATCAGAATTTTTTTTAGTCCTGGTAATGCAAAGAGAATGGAATACTCCACATAGCAACCAGCGCTTAAAACATTTGACTATCACTTAAAACCTACCATATTCCCCTTGCACCTACAAGAAAATTAGCAATAAGTTTGACATCTCGATTAACATGAAGCATATGGAGAATAAGCGTTTGCAAAAATAATTTCTACAAGAGTAGAGAAAGTCATGTGAGTGTAACACATCAGATTTTTTAAAATAGGGATTTGTTGCATACACCTTCCTGTTCACATAATCATCAGAGTCTGATAAATTTCTGTAACTGGATTTTGCGAAATGATAAGAGTAATTGACCCATATTTAATATATTCTTCTCTGACGAAGCATGGCTGCATTTACGTGACTATTTTTCGTCGTAAAATAACAGATATTGGAGTACAGAGAAACCAGATTCCCTTGCATGAGGCGAAAACTGGTAAACAGAAATAAAGGACCTAGATTTGAACCAACAATAAATGCAGAGAGGAACAGAAATGTCTTACACCATGTTTTAAACAGTTGACCAATACTAAATGTCAGTCTGGATTTTTCTAACAAGATTTTGCTATCACGCATACATGCGATGAGTCATTAAATTTAATTCTATTTTTTTAATATAGGGTAATTAGTAAAGAATTATGGCCCTCGCGATTCCCTGATTTAACTGTATGTGATCCTATCTATGATAGAACTTGAAAAATAAGGTGTATGCAACAAACCCCATACATTGAAAGAACTAAAAGAAAACATTGGACGAGTCACTCAATTTCGGCTATTGATCTCTACAGTTGAATGAAAGCTTTCTACATCTCAAAAATGTGTGGATAGAGAAAAACAACATTTCGAACATATCTTAAGGTGAGGTATGTGCGTATTATCATTGTAATTATTGTAACTGTAAATATGAGAGCGTAAGGCAGTTGCGGGAGTATCATAACTGTTTCGGCGGGAGTCCAAGCTGCGGCGGCCGGCGCACGAGCCGCCATGCGGTGGCTACAATGCGAAGGAAAGGCTCTATAGAATAGGCCCTAAGAATTAAAAAAAATATTTCAAATCCTGAATCACTACAATATAATTGCAAGTAGTTGTGCAACGTTAGATAACTATCTATGCGTTATAAACCTTGAACATTTTGTTGAGACACTGTTTTATGACCCACACCTCCCCTTAAGTGTGCAAGATAACACACACATACACACACAGATGTATATAAACTTCGTCTAGGCATTTTCATTTCATAGCTATTCACAGAAAACATTTTTTCCTCTACACTTCTTCCTAATTATGACAAATACCTGCATAGTAACAAGTTCAATTAGATGCACGGATGACACTTTGCAGCACGCAGAAGCTGAGACGACACACAACTGTTTATTAAACAAGCCGATACAGGTTAACACCCTGTGTGCTCGTGATACTTCGAACTATACTACCTAAAACCCGAACGTTTCAATGCATGATTGATGGGAAGGTAATGCCCCCGCCCAAAGAAAAGTTGACACAAACTGCATATTTTAAAGAGATTGCATTTTTCCTATAGTAGGGTTGTATTATCTTACACGGTTGTACAATAATTCAGAAGCAAGAAAAATGTTCTTGACATGGAGGAATTGCGCCCGCTTCTTAGGTTGGGCAGCCTGTAAAGCAACTACCACCACTGGATATGGTGGTGAAGCATGTGGTAATGGGTGTTAAGAGACTAACCCAAACTGGTCTATCTAACCAAACAACCACGGTCACCAAAGGAACAAATTCCTAATAATTCCAGGAATAGACAGCCAGGCGCGCTGACCATCAAAGCGGGGGAGGGGGGCTGCCATTTTATGGAAAATACGCGATAATATGCATTTTGTCATGGCATTACCTGATGTCATTTTCATCACAAGCATTACAAAAAAATCAACTAAAAGATTACATTGATACCCTGACTGCTTAAGAGGACAAGGTAATCTGAATACATGGAAATTACACCTTAAGTGTGTTAAATTACCACCGCTCTTAAAGTTCTCAAAGGTTTTTCCTGAAAGTTTATTGAATTACTTTACAAATCATGACAATTATTTCAAGTGGGTGTTTGAATTGATAGCCTATGTAGTTGAGTCCGTAAAAATTATTTCATTCAGCAGAAAAATAATAAAATTTACTCTTAAAACATTAAAATTCATGTATCTTTTTCTATTATCCTGATTTATTTAGTTATGTACATCAGTTCACTATAAATTGAAGAAAAAAAAATAATTGCAAAGTCAAAAAAGTAAAAATGTGGAAAATTTGCAATGTTGTTGCTTTCTTAATATCACTAATATACTTATAAACATATGATTGTGGTCCAGAAAGTTTAACTATGTGTTGTATACATGTACTGAAAATTTCAGCTCTCTACCTTTCATACTTTCTGAGAATAAGATACTAAGTATCCAAAAAAGTTGTTTTGAGAAAATTTAATTTAAAGTTTGAACATTAAAATTCTGACACACTTCAGTACATTCCAGGGTCATAATCATCTGCACCTTCATTCCTGGATTGCTTCAGCTTTTCTGATTGCCTTCTCTTGGTCCTGGCCTCTTTTGTTAATTGCTGAACTGCTAGCTGGACATGATACAGTCGTTTGTTGTTGAAAGGTACAAAAATGTTTTAAAAAGGGGCGTTGTATGACAGCTTTAAAGGAGTGCAAACTAGCATTTAAATGGTATTTAAATGTTTTAAAAAACTCTTAACCCCCCAAAAGTATATATTTTCTGAAACTGGAAATAATAGAGATGTTATTGATGCCTACAACAAAAAATGTGATTTTTGACCATTTCAGAATACCTTGTCCCCTTAAGTTTAATTAAATGCCAAATGTTTTGTTTCAAAGACCTTCTGTTATTGAGCTTTTCTTTCTTCCGATTTAATCAGGGGGTCACAAAACATATCTTGAAACATTTGGATATTGCCAAGGTTCAGGTCAAATGTAATACATTTCTTTCTCAGGTTAAGGCTAGATAATATGGCCACTTAAATGTAACATACCAACACAAACAGTATTTTTAATCTGGCCCCCTCTCTTTCTGTTACTGGAAAGGTTTAGAAATGGTAGAAAGTATTGTGGTGATCTTAGTTTTGCCCGTCAACTGTTCAAACTCCTTTCGTCTGTATCTTCTCCGCACCTGTGCAGTGCAATGCATACATATGATTGTCTGGGCTGAGAGTGTCTTTTGTGTGAACTACGTAGTGAATGGATTTTGGAGACAACAGTCTGCAACTTACATAGGAAGAGGGGGCGAGTTGGCCATCACAGAGTGCGAATCTTCGTGACCATTGCTTTGGTCACCTACACTTATAATATTTGCTGCAAATTGCGGTTGGTATATTATTTTAGACCTCTACCTCTCCTCATATTTATAATTGTGTAATGCACAGATTGGTGTTTTGTGAACCCTCAGCTACAATTATTCTAGTATTCAAATTCATGCCATATACATATGGAAAGTTGTTAAATGGTGCGTGAAAGAATTATGTTATGCCCTTGTAACTAAGTGTATGAAAACTACTCATTTATTTTACTACAAGCCTTCTCTTCAATGGCATTTTCATATAATTACTGCTTGCATTTTTTAAATACTGTGTTAAATAAAACTGCAATTTTCTGGTATTACGTGCGAAGTCGATATTTTAGACCAATGTCTTTAAGTCGGTTGAAAGGCAACACATAGAGAGGTGGTTGTATTAAAATCAATGAAATGGAATGAATGTGCAAAGGACCTTGGGGCTTATAAAACCACCTGATATTCAATTTAAGAACTAAGGAAAAACCGCGAATGAAAAACCTTGCCCGAAAGATTTGCCTAACAAGGAAACCGTAGCGAAGGGTCAAGAACGTTATTCCTGCACCCCCAAGAGTCTTATGTTCATTTTGATTGTAAATCATCTCTGATTTAATTTTGTGTGTTAATGACTACCCGGCTAAAATTACTTACATTTTGTGTTTCGTCGTTTGGATTGGACTGCGCCATTTAAAAATCAGTTGACAAGAACACACGTCTTCCTGCAATGAACGATTGTTATCCACTAAAAACTGGTGAAAGCAAATCGAGATTATCAACTGTTTCCAGGTTTTTGTGTAGCATCGCGAGGACTCTTGACCTCATAAGACCACTACAAGATGTCCTTCGGCCCTGCACTGTCTATTGAAACCAAGCAGGTTTCATGTTTTAGGTTTTGTTTTCGAATGATTATAAATTTTTTCCGTTAAATTAGGTCTAATACCTACGAGTCGTTCTTTATAGGTAAAAAGTAGTAGTAATGTTTCCTGCTTAGAATCAGTATAGATGCCGCAGAAGTCTTTCAAAATCTCATTCATTGCAAAAGATGTATATTTATCTACATAAGATGTCTTTTTCCCTATCCCTCTGTAAGGTTAGAGGAAGAACTGCGCGCGCGTGAATAGCGCATCTCAAAAACAAAAAGTGGAATACATATTTAATTTTTACTATTACCAGGTTTCTCTTTAATGGCGCGACTTGCAGCCTGCCAAACCCACAGCACTGCTGTATGAATCTACTCATGCAGCACAGGCGAAAGGGCCCGCTGTTTCTCCCCTAGATAAGGGGCGGGGGAAGGTAAGAAAAAGATGAGCCGAGTCGTGTGGTTGTTACACACACTGGTTGGCTTTCTTCTTTTCCCTTTTGAGGGAGCGATATGCCTGTTTTGACTGAGACCTAATGAATGCATAAAATAATCCGTAGGATCTACTGAATCAATCGAGGGCATTAAGATGCATTAATACCTAATAGTAAATTTAACAGTTGGCTAAAAACCATTTCACAGACTTTGCACGTATGCATTACAATGTTTCATCGCGGACTGTACCTCACATGTTTGGGCGGATGCAGTCTAAAGATACGGGGAAGTACAGAAATGACGCACAGCGATCCGCTAACTGGACGTATGCATTGGCGGGAGTTCCAGCAGTCCTGCCAACCTAAGCCTAACTACAGCTAAATGGCATGCTTTAGCAGTCGAGCTGAGGCGGGAAGGGGAATTCTGACCTAACACTCACGCGACTTTCTCTGTCTCTGTTACCAACTCACAGGTGTTTCTTATATAATATTGTATACATAATTTTACATGATAGATACATATCACGAATTTAATTTTTATGATCGTTTCAAATTAGGCAATTTTTTATTTCGTTTTAATAATGTTTAATACCCGCTCTTACTTCAGACGGCAACATAGGCGGCGGCACATGAAATGATAATTTGGGAAGGAAACGTTCCAAGCTTAGTTTAGGGTACCTCCCAGGAGTTTACCAGTTATAAAAGTGGGGAAAACCTAGAGAGAGAGAGAGAGAGAGAGAGAGAGAGAGAGAGAGAGAGAAACGTTCAGGGAGGACGGTCCTGTTGGAATTTGAATCGCGGACCTCCCGTTCAGGAATCCATGCCTAAACGACTTCGGCTACCCGTGTCGGTTAATTAGGCAATGTGGAATTCGTTACATGACGATGCGTAAAGCAAAACTTAACTGTAAATATTACAAGTCAGGATTTTTTCTTTATCAATTAGCTCAAGCATAAAAAAAAGAAGAAAAAGAATGATGATTTCAAACCTTATTCCTTGGACGATGCATGAACGTCAAACGTGGGAAATGTAAACACAACAGGGAACATTTCGGAAGAGTTAACGCTACGATAAGCTTATTTTATGCATATTGTTCATTTTAATGGGCCATACAGGTACAGCCCATTAAAATGAGCAATATACATAAAATAAGCTTTTATTATTTTTCTTGCAGTATGATATGGTTCTGTTTTCCGTGTTTTTAAATTACATAGAATTCAATGAGAATGAAGAGGATTTCAAAGCTGTTCACAGAAAATGCAAATTCATCTTACAAATATCTTAAACACGCATATTTTTTTTAAATCAAAAGTGTTAAGAGAAATTGGGTGTATGTCCGCCGTTCTGTTGTTCAATTTACTTCCACCATTCCTTCTATGACACCATGCACAGCATTTTGCAGATATATGTCTTGGAATATAGACAACTTTTTGTGAGACAGCATCTTTCAGTTGCAGTGGAATCGTTGGATGTGTCAGGAAAACTCGTTATTTAAGGTAACCCACAAAAGTCAGCCGAGGTTGAAACAGGAGATCGCTAAGGCCATATGTAGGAAAGTGTCTATTGATAACAGATCGTCGAAATTCTGTTCGAACTTCCTTATTAAATCCCCAGACTTGCTCTTAAATTAAGTTATAATTTTCCCAAACTTTGAGAAAGACGCTGATTGCTTTCATAATGTCATTCCACCAGTTATATTCGAAAATTTAATGATGGAGCCATGGCTTGCAACTTATATTTCCTTAACATTTTCCTTAACAATTAATGATAGTTATAGTCGCCGTAGAATGCAAAATAAAACCAACATCGTTGTTTCCTCAATTTTTCTTAACTTAAATATTATAATAGTTATGTTTTAAAAGTTTGAGTTGATTTGAAATACGCTATAGGTATATACTGAGCATGAAACGACGATTCTGTAATCAATGGAACTCAAAACCTGTATTTCGGGTGGCATAAAATGTTTGGATCGAAAGGATACTTTCGATTAGGTACCAAGTGATAAAAAATTTACAAAGTTTTCAAAAATACCTTAGTAGAGTTAGACAGCTTAATAGAATTACGCGGTTCACCTTCTAGATGCAAAAACGAACCAGGCTTGTTCCATGATTCAGGATGAATGCCTGCAAAACGACAGAACAGATGAACATCAAACCCAGCTTGAACTTTGAACAACGGCAATTCATTTGTAGTAGGCATGTCACGTGTAAATTGCCCTGGAATATTTCCGTAACTTTCCATTGCCATTGACCCACAAGGATCATACATTTCTTGAGGTTAAAGTTCATGAACAGAAAGATACCGAATCGTCCCAAATTCCTTTCCAATCGTGACCCAGAAAATTACAATAATTGTATATAAAATAACAATAAACTCACAAAAACTTACACACACACGAGGATAAAAATTATGTTATCAGAATAATTGAAAAAATCTAATTGTTGCATTAAAATTATTTCTCTACTAACTCTTATACAAACTATTCTTTCTTACAAACTATTCTTCTTCTTTCTACTTCTTGTTAACCCAGATAAACTTTCACTGCATATTTCGTTCCTATATGAAAAATTACAATAGCTAAATAGATTTTAAGAGGGGATTGCTAAGTGAAGGCTTTGAAATTCTATGCTCCCTGCGTGACCACGAGAGGAATCCCCCCCAAAATAGCGACTTACCACCTTAAAAAAAGTTCCGATGTGTTACATTCATATCACTTTCTCTACTCACTCTTCTATCGACTATTCTTACAAAATCGTATTCCTCTATCTACTTATTGTTAATCGAATAAACTTTCATTGCAAATTTACACATTTTGTTGTAGGTATAAGAAGAATATAGTAGGCTACTAAGACTGTTAAAAGGCTGATCGCTAAGTGATGGCTTTGAAATTCCATGCTCCTTGCATGACCACAAGAAAAGCCACTTGTGGTCATTTATTATTAGCTTGGAACATTCAAGCTAATAATAAACAATATCTCCGAAATGTTAAAACAAACACCAAACGCATTTTACATAAAATGTGTACTATAACGAGATCTACTGTTTTGTATAAAAGATTTTCTCTATCTCTTACGTGTACCATTTACACAAGAGTCATTCAGAATGAAAAGGACTCCTCAGGCTATACCTAGAAATTTCAAGATAGATTATGTCATGCAAATATCTTAAAAATTGGTATGATCAAAATCGTTAAAGCCATTTTTGAAAAAATAAGGAGAAATTTTCCATGTAAAGGTAGTTTGGAATGGGAGATTTTTTGAAAATCTTAGTGTTGCATCATTGGAAGATGCTGAACTTAAATACTTTGGTATTTAACCGACTTTTCGTTTTTTAATTATGCTGTTTACACACACACATACACATGGACGTTTTTATAATAAAGGTTATTATTAATTATTCAGGGAGCCTCAAAGCGTGTATTTCCAGTGAAATCTCGATATCGAATTTTTGAGTGGAATGCAATACTTCCTCTAGTTACGATAGGCAAGTATCAGTAACAATGCATAGGAAGATAAAGCAAAGTATCTTCCTTATTTAGCACTAATTATAACTTACGGTATGATGCGGAGGTTGTGGGACACCCTGTATCGATTTACATTGCCGACGGAGTCTCTTCATCACTCAGGTGTATCAACTAAGCTAGTTTAAATTTCAGAATTCTATATTTTCAAAATATATCATTGTGCAAAAATGTAAAATACATTCAGTGAAGCATTTTAGAGAACCTCAGAAATAAAAACATTTTGTCGATTCTTTAGTCCCCCACCTTATGCCATTATTATTCTTTTTTATTTTATTTTTTTAACTTAATAGCTGTGCTGATATAGATTCATTTGTCATAATTATATGAGTTGGTGCACACAGGCACAAGCACACTCACATTCCTACACCAGACCTTCTTCTTTAAAGAAAAATTCCCCCAGCCAGCCGGGAATCCAAATCAGGACCCCTCGCACAGCAGGCAGGTGCTCTACCGACTGAGCTATGAAACCAGTCTACTTATTATTCTGTTATAAAGGAAAACAAGCTTTCAGATGTTTAAAAGTGTTCAGTTTCATTTTGCGAAATATAAGAAACAAAACTACAAATTATTTAAAAAAAATACACTGGCTACGACTACGCACAAACTACGAACACGACACAAAGTACACTCACATGCACAAAACATCACGAAAACACACATTTAAACATAGAGACTTACGCTGTTAGAAAATGCGACATGCTTATTGAGGCTGCCATAGTTCTTGTTGGACGCCATGGCTTCTGCCAAGGTAAGACTGTCACCGTATTGGAAGCAACTACACAATGGCAAGAAAAGAGAAAAACCAATATGAAACAAAGAGAAAAAAGTGCTGCGGCATTCATAAAGACGACTTACTTTACATGCACTAAAGGTAGATATCTTAAAGCAAAACAGAAATTGAAAAGCTAAGAAGCAAATATATTATATGGAAACACTGGAAAATTAACACTGCAAAGGAAACACTGTCAAAATTAAGTCACACAGCAAACGTTAATGCGTGCAGTATTAATATTTACTGATATTATTCTTAATAAAACATTTTTTCGACGACAGTATCTTTTTATTTCCTTCCTTTTCATGCTGGCATGGTGAAAAGTTGAATTTCCTGCATTCAGTGCTGGTAACCTAACATGCATGTGTGTTCTAACTTACTGCACGTATGTATATGAACTATATTACATCCTCTAACTTTTGATATATTATTACTGACAAAGAACACAATCATATTTGATGGCTGAAAGTTACTATTAAAACTTACTTGGGACTTACATTCCATTTGATTTGTTAATACTTACGATTTAATTCATGCAACAGTTAAATATAAACTGCAAGTTATTAACTTTAAGGTCAACAACCAGATCAGATAATCGATCACCACTTCGCCACCAAGGTTAATGTTGGTGACCTTGCCGGGACCACTGTTCAACAGCTTCTGTTTACATATTATATTATATAATATATAATTAATTATATTTTCGAGTAAGTACTATTTGTATTATTCTCTTCGTCGAAAAATAGTATGCAATACACATATTTTAAGTGCTTTGCAGAATCTCAGTAGTCCTCCTCGTTCTCCAATGATGCACCTATCGAACTTGTACCGCAATGTAGTATTGCGGTTTCTTAAATATGGAGGATGTAAATCTATGATTTCATAACGGCGGCGGTACATTACAACCTACTCAGAAGGGAAAAGAAACTTGACCGCGGATAGAGAAAATAATTATGACGCAGCTTTTCTGAGTCACAATAAACCACCTTGAATTCATTAGAAACACACACACACACACACACACACACACACACACACACACACACACACACACTAGTTACAACTGAATTATTCTCTGGAATACATAGATTACTCGAAATAATAAGTTTTATAGCCTAAAATGTTTCCTTGTATGGTTTTTAAGCCTGATTTATTATTGAACAGATGTACCTTAATAACAGATTCCTGGTACCTTGGTGTTAAATCAGAATTCCAAGCAAAAATATGAACCTAACTTCCCTGACTACAATTTTGTATTTGCGCAATTTTTAACAACCTCCTCCACTCCTATGTAATGCCTGACACCCCATGTTACCAAATTTAAACTTCTTTCTGCATACTAGTAGGCTTCAAAACTGATTTCCCAGTACATCACAAGTCATTCACAAACTCTGAGTTAAGCGATGAATCCAGCCACTGATAGTTGAACGGGTTTTTTTTTGGGGGGGGGGTGCGTAAATCAATGCGAAACTGCAGTCGCAAAAAAGTGAACAACCTTATCTCTACAACATGTGTGAAAGCATTTATATGCATACTCGTATCAGTTCCTCTGCATTAATTTTGAAATCCATCACTTCAAGGGCTGGGAGGGGATTTTAAAGAGAGAGAGAAAAAAAAGTAATACTTCTTAATATGTAGGTTTTCTTCAGTATGAATTACCAGACACGTGATAACTTTGAACCAATTTCGCTGACTTTCCCTGACACACGCCAATTTTTTAAATACTCTCCTGACTTTTCCTGACCTTCTCCAACTTCCCAGGTCGCTGGGAACCCTGTAAAGGCATCAACATAGAGATTATATTTACTCCGGTGTTGTAAGCACGGATTTCACTGTTATTTTTGTTTACCTTAGTGTACTTTTTTAACAATAATATTATTAAAAGAAGATTTCAGAATGTTACATTTCAAAGCGTTCCCAAAATTGTGCCTATTTTTACCTATCACATGGGGAAAAATCCGAAAAATTCTACATCTTTAAAAGTTGAAACATTTTAGAAAGCTCGCCTAATTTTGATCCGATTTGAACCAAATTTAAAATGCTTAGACAAATGTTCTTCAAACTCATACCTATAGTGAAGTTGGAAGATCAAATCTGTACTCCGTGCTTGCAGCTGTTGAGGGAGCGTTCCGCAATCGTGAACGCTCTTAAAAGGTGGCTCTTAAGAGCGAGAAGCATTGTTGCTGTACATTTGAATTCAAATTGTATTTATTAATTTTCTGGTAAATTAATTAAGGTACTTTTTATGTAAATTTCTATTCTTGCCAAAGCTTTGTATTTATTGAGGTATTATTATTATTATTATTATTATTATTATATTTGACAACCTTGTTTCGGTGACACATGATTTATTGTTAAAGCGTTTACTGTAATTTTGTGCAATTTGAAACCTTGTTCTTAATGTACATTATTCTCAAAGATATGCGTTTGCAAGAAACATATTTAGTGGGGCATGGGAAATCCAGAGCTCCCAAAAGTGTACACCAAATGGGAAAGTTTGGGAACCGGTGGTGTAAATGATGTAGGTATCTAAGAGCCGAAATTCACAAATTTGCTTGGTGTAGACCATAAATAAACCCCGTTGTGTCATTTTCATTTCCTATCACACACGTGTATTTTAAAGGTATCCTTGCACATTAGACCACCATTTATACTTGATGAGCATTGTTTGAGCAGATAAGCTCGACTGCTTCCTTCCCCATTATTGCCGGGAGCCTCGCCTGGTTATTAGTCTTTGAAATATGAATGCGTCAAGAGACTGCATGGTGCAAAAGGTTTTTATGAGCATATAGATGTGATTTTAACACTTGGTTTGATTAATTAACCTGTTCTTTACCATTTAACATTTATATTAGCTCAAAAGTGTTTCATTCAACTTTAGTAGTTAAAATGTTATATGTCTACCACGTTAAAGTGACTTCAAGCTGGTTAGAGAATTGTTAATACATATTTTCAGATAATGGCACTTTTCACATCTAAAAACAGGATTTCATTGAAGATAGAGGAAGGATTATTAAAAAAACAAACTGCTGAGAAACAACTAAAATTTTAAAAACTAGTATCTCTCAATGTTCTGTATTGATGTAGGCTCATTTCAGTTCTAACAATGCCGAATAGTTTGATAATAGTATATTATGCAACAAGACTAAATGGTAGTAATTAAGAAAGGAGTGTATCTATGAAACTCGCTACCGCTCGTTTCATAATTTTCAAACGAGCGTCTAAATTATCATTATAGTAAGTTGCACATTACTATTTTTGGTCGACCACACCACAGTTTCAAAACTTTTGAGTTTTTTACAAAAAGTTCTTAGCCTGTTAATTATATGTAAATAAATGCTGATCGGATGGCAGCACTGATGGCAGGATTGAGTGGGTTTGCGAGTAGTTTCAACAAATGGCATCACTGTTGAGTCCACGCCGTATTTATTGATTTTTGCAGGTAACGTGAAAGCAACACATATTGAAGCAAAGGAATTGAACTCCATTTATTAGCATATTAAAAGTACAATGAACAGAATTTATTTTATTTTAAATACACATATTTAATTATCTGGGGAATGGATTCCAGTTGGGACGTCTGCTTTGTTATTAAAACGTATGGGAATTGGGAAGTTGCGCGCGCCGCCGAATAAGATCATAACGAGTTGCTGAAGTACTATAGATACCATAACAGTTTAGTTACGTCACATGTAATCAGCGTACTATAACGTGGTCGACCAAAATCATTCTTTATGCTTATGAATATGACTAAAATACAAAAAAAAAAAAACATTGTAAAATTATCACCTTTTAACTTTAAACCTACTGTAATCCCCATTTTCTTCGGCAGTTTTATTTTATCACTAAGAGATTTATTTCATCTATGTACACACAGTTAAGATCAGCCTTATTCTAAAGGTCAGAAATGAAGAGAAAAATTTAACTTACAAAGCGTAGCATTATAATTTTTTCAATAAATGTACTATGATTTATCTAACATTGTTATCACCTTCTAACGTTATTTTTTAAGGCCAGTAATTTTGTTGTACTCTCAAAAATGCTAAAACTAAGAACATTACCTAAAAAATTCTCAAAGCGCAATAGCAATTCAAACTGATATTGACTTAGGTCTGAAATACTAATGAACAATATTGTGATAAATAATTTTGAAGGTATTTGCTTTAGGAACTTACATTCGTTACTCTGTATGTCCCACAATTTTTATTTTTGTTTATAGTAATAAATCTCGGTGGAAGTGACCACGTAACCATTACACCACATGTGGCATATCATTAAGCCGTAGTATTTTTTAAACGTCAAATTATAAGTAATAATATTAACCGTTTTTAGATGAATAATGTTCTTTTTGTGCGCAATGGATTTAAAAGCGCCATGCTCAAATTTAAGTCCCCGCCCCAAATTAGCGACACTGTCACCTAAGGTAGATAATCAAGAACATTTCATGATGAACAATAAACGTAAACACATTTAAATTACATTTTATCACAAATTCGATTACAGAAGCTTACGTTTTCCATGCACTTCCTTGGTGTTATTTTAAATATCGAAGAACAAACTTTTAAGAAAATTACGGCGTTGTTTAACGACATAATAACAAAAAATAAAAGCATTCCAGTTTTACTGATGCATGTTTATTCGAATGTACAAAAGTAATCACCAAGAGTTTGAATTCACATTTGCTGGTGATAACTTTCAGAGTTCATACGTTTGTCAGAATTTAATTGTAAACGTGCCTTTGGTTTGTATAGAATCACTAAACTCTTCTCCCTTAAGATCCAAATTACGTAAGGAATGTTAATAAACAGATAACGCTAGTTAGATTGCAGTGGTTGTATTTCTTGCATAAAAAACGCAAGATTAAACTATGGCCTGACCTACATACATCCGCTGTCTCTACACATGCTTCCGGGAGTGTTGTCGCCTTTGGATTCTGCCATCACTGTTCTTAGCATAACTAAGTAACAATATAATTTACATCATAGAGCACAGAAAAAACCCCTCTTACTTTTAAAAATGCAAGCGTCATGCAATTATAGATTTTTCACCATCAAATGTGGAACATCAAGCGCTATATACAAATATAGCATGATAATATTATGCAATCTATGTAGAAGTGTATCCTGCACGTGGAATGCAACCTTTTCACAAAGATGCAAGTTCAGAATTGGTTACACAAAGTGCTTTAGTTGAGGGGGAAACGGGGGCGACGCGGTTCCCCCAAACAATTTGGGGTAAGTTTAAGTGTATTTTCTTATAATTTACTATAATACTGAAGGCATCTGTACATACTTATTTTTTTGTCAAAATGTAATTAAAAGCTCTCGTTCTTAAACAGCATATAGTAGGCACATTAGTTTGTATGAAAGTCGGTGGATAGCTCTACCTCGTAATCAATGAATCTGGAAGAAGGAAAAGGAAATTTCTATTGTTAGTAAAATGCTGGTAGCGGAGTAACAGCCAACAAAACTGCACCATGTCAACGTATTGTTGCGATGTGTTGAGGTGATGAGATGAAGGACTACAGTTGGCTACAGACACCATGTACAGTACCCTTCTTTAGAGAATCTTTATGGAGAAGCTTCTATAAAGGCCAGTTCCCCAAATATTATTCCAACTAAAGCACTGGTCACACTTTATCAGATGCATAAGACAATAATAATAACAATAATAATAATAATAATGTTGGGGACAATATTTTAACATCTCGTGTAACAGTTATTACTTTTTTAATAAGATAGCAATTTCCAATTAACTAGCGGTTTCAGAGTCCAAAGGAAGAAATCAGTTCTTGAACCTAACGGAATTCACCAGCGCCAGGCAATTGAATGCTCTATGATGTCAGAGATCAAGTTTCTTCTTGCTCTCGACACTGTTACTAACTCGCTGAGGAGCATGGGGCAGGTGAGGCAACGAGAAACGCGAAGTTATTGCTAGCGAGCGGCTAATGTGTAAGGATGACTCCGGAAAGGGTTTATCTCTACTTAAGAAAGAGAGAGAAAAAACTATTATGTATTACATTAACATAACTTTCTGTACCCATTCTTCAACAACCTTATACTACAAAAGCGTATTCTCTATCTACTCCATGTTAGTCGAGATGTTTGGTTTTATTATACATTTCTTATATTTGTATGTATAAGATTAGTATATGTCCTTGTAGGTACAAGGGGATTAGAGGAATACAGATGGATCAAGGATAGTCAAATCTTTTAAGAGCTGGTCGCTATGTGATGGTTTTGAAATTCCGTTCTCTCTGCATACCACCATAAAAAAAACCGAAAGAGTACTTAAGAAAAACATAAATATTTAAAAATTAAGACCACTAACAAAGAATATCTCGGAAATGGTTAACGCCACATAAAGTATTTGGCATAAATTGTGTGCTTTAATGAGATCTACATTTATTTATTTATTTATTTTGTGCAGTGAAATTTTATCTATCTCTTACGGTTTACCTATTATGCAAAAGATATTCAGGTGAAGCCGACTTCACAAGCTATTCCTAGAAAAATCAAGACATACATTTTAATTTCAATCAAAATTGTTAGAGCCAATTTAGAGAAAATAAAAAATAAAGAAATGTTTTCCATGTAAAGCGTAGTTTGGGTTGGAGGGATTTTATGGTAAATCTTCGTATCGTATCTTTGGAAGAACAGAAAAAGTATTTTTTGAGTTATGCTGGTCACAGACGCACATACGGAGGCAGACTGACAGACACATGGAACTTTTTCTAAAAATGCTTTTTGGGGGGCGTTCATGTATTTCCTCTGAAATCTCAGTATGAGCTTTTGGGAGAAGTGCAATACTTCCTCTATTTATTGGAAGTACGTAGTAGAAAAAGTAAAAATTAACCGAGAGAAAATTCTCATTCTTAATATTAAAAAAACAAAACAAAAACAAAAAACAAAGGGATTACAGTTTACGTGTACTGGTGTCAAGATTTTTCATTTTATTAGTTTTATCATTTTTGAAAATTGCACCGAGTTTCCAACTTTTTATATGTGGTGTTTACAAAATTATTGTATAGCATTTATTATAAAATGTTTAAGGGAAGTGTATTATTTCTTCGTTTTAACTTCAGTGTTGGTTACTAAGAATTTGTGTACCAAAATTTGCTTTTAACGAAACAATTACTAATTTAGTTAATTATTTATTATTAAATAATGTTACCTGGGTATATTATATAGGTATATCTATTTATGAGGAATCTTCTTCGAATAGGATATTTTCTCTGGGGTGGTGCTAGATTTAGTCGTTATTCTTTATATTTTATGTAGTATTTCGCTAGCAGTAAATTAAATACATTGCGTCTATTTTTATATACTTAATATCTACAATCTTATGAGTTAAATTGACGGAGAAATAAATTTGCTAACTGCTAAAATCTAAGACATTGATGTAAAAACGGCGACAATTTGAATTTGACGTTTTTTTTTTCTCTCCACGAGATGAGATCTCATTTTTACAAATCCAAAAATTGCTCTGTTAAATGCAGTAAAATAATTTTGTAAACACTACTACACATTAAACTTTTAAAACTGATGCAATTTTAAAAAAGAAATTAGAAAACTGATAAAATTAATTAAGTGAAAAACTCCAGAAGACGTAAAATGTAATATTGCTTATCAACATTAGAATTTCCTCTGCATTAATTAGAATGCTAGATTTTTTTTAAGTGGAGATGAATACTTTATAAAATCACTATATGTTGTACTTCATATATATCCACGTGGTTGTACGACAAAACTCTTTGCTCCCCTCCGCACACCTTACTATAAATCCCAGAAACTCTGCTTCGTCATACGAGTATAGTACGTCATAGGTTGCATAATCTGGAAGACATAGTTTAAAACCTTCATCATGTTTTAAAAGAAAAAATATGTACTTGTATACGATAAAAAATTTGGCGATAACAGTTTCAAAATTAGAAAATGCATTCTTATTTTTCTGCGCTTAATTATTTTGGTTTTCTTGCTGTCCTGAAAATGGATAAATGTGACTTGTTCTCTTTTACTCTAGGGCCGTCTAACTATTTTAATTGAGAAATAATGGAGTGACCATAATAGGATACAGCATCGTAAACCCAAGGAGATCTATGATACTTAGGACTTAATTCTAGGACCTTTTCGTTGAAACAAAATCATAATACATATTTCTCTACAACATAGCACATTTACTTATTTTAATTCTCTTTAAAAGCATTGAGTGCAGCTTGCACACTCTTCGAATTTAGTTGTGCGTAGTACTTAAGATGCCGTAGGATGGATGAGAACCCTCTTTTTTTTAAATTTATTTATTTATGTTTTTAAATGTCTTCCTAAGAGGCAAATTTCTTAGAGATTAAACGGTGAACATTTCATCTAACGACTACCTTCCCTTCTGCCCCCCCACATATGGCATAAAACTTGGCATACCTTCTATAGCTTAAATAATCTAAACTATTTCATACCGCAACCAATTCGGAATGGAAATGCTTTGAACTCGAACAAATTTTCAGTTATCACTCCAGCATTTAAAAGGTTTTTCCATAGCGTCGCCAAGTCCCGTAAATCGTTTTAATTTCGAAGATCATCAGTTCGACAGCCAGTGGAAATTAACATGTCTGTATGGAAATATATAAATTAGAGGTGAACCACAAAATTTATTAAATTAATAGCATATTTAAATTTATACAACTTTGTTTGATGTTGATTAACAGCGGCATCTGCTGCTTACGAGGAAGAAAATGCGAAATATGGCGAAATAAATTATATTTGGCCTTCGATACATCTCATGTTCTATTTAGTTTAAATATTTTTTTCTTTCTTTTCTACACCTACCTGAATAGAGATATACACCCCTGTTCGTAGGTATGTCCGAAATATACAGATAAACTGAAGACGGCCATGTCGTCTCTCCTTTTATATCAAAAGGGGAGGTGGAGGAGAGTGGCCAAACTCTTCCCCTCCAAATGTGACGTTTATGCAGTACATGCTGACAGTTGGCTAACATGTGTTTGCATGATGTTTCACGCCTCCGTAAGGTCCAAGGATGGAGGTCATCTCCCATTATGCGCACTTGACTGTTCTTATCACACTAGCCCATGGATAACTTCCGAGATCAAGGCTTTCGTCGCTCGCACATGGTCGGTATGTGACTCACATTATGTTTCTGTTTAGAGTTGGCGTTCCCTGATCCTCCGATCATGTGATCTTCATTCTTCTTAAAAACACTGATCCATGAATTCCTGTTAATCAGTAGCAGAATGTCTGCTATGCCAGTCATTGACTTCTTGCGAACTAAAACGGATTTTTCCCACTTATAATTACAATGAAACTCGAGCAAGCCAAAGAATTAATAAATATTTATATTAATGTAAAGCAGTGTAGCGTCTCCATGCACGAACAGAACTGTCAGGTTCGGTGGCCGCCGGGACACGAATCGCGATCTTCGGTTTTCTGAGCCGATACCAATCACTGTGTACCAGATAACGGAATATGCATTCTATCATCTCATTCTGTTGTCGCAAGAGGGGGGGCAATGGGCCCTTTTGTAGTACAGGGACCTTTTCTGTAGGTTAGAGAGAATAGGTGTAACTTGAAAACTACAGTCAGTTTTAAGGAAAGTAAAACAATGCTTTAATAATAAGAATAGTGCAACAACAGGTTAAACCTGTTTAGTTCGATTATGAAACCGATTTCCTCACTTCCATCAATTAGCACCCTTATTTAAAAAAAAAATCCGGTGTACAATAGCCGCACGACTTTCTTTTATTTTCTAGCTACTTCGTGTTAGTTTCATAAATATTTTCGGGAAATTGTTTCAAATAATTTATTATTACAGTTGGTCCGCTGAGACTGCCAAACAGCAAGTCGATGCAATTAATTGTGTTAGCAATAATGTTACAAACGCTATGAGAAACAAAGAAAACGCTAAAGTTTATCTGTAACCCTACGACACTGGCAGTCTGACACCCAGAACATGTTAATAGTAGGTATCTACTTATGATACAAGTATTAAAAGTGTATGCGTGCCCGTAGATGATTTGGGCTTGGCGTTCCTTTAAATGACCCTACAGAAAGAAATCCAGTGGGGTGATATCAGCTGATCTAGGGGGCCATGCGATTGGGCCCCCTTGGCCAATCCATTTTTGTGGATGTGTTCTATGTAAGTGACCAGTGTGGTTAAATTAAAATTAAATTGAGTTTTATTTATGGACGCTCTTTAACTACTATGATTCTTAGCGTCCCATTCTATATTGGGCGTGAAAGACCAGTGATTTTGCTCCGAGGCCTCTTTATTAGGCTTCAGGTTCTTTTACGTACCGCAAATATACAACACAGGACCACCGGCTTTACTTCTCTTCCGAAGGAAGCCATGCTACAGATTTTTACGCCTGAAAAACTCCATCGCCCTCCGCCGGGTTTGAACCCGCGATCTCGGGAACTAGAGGCTAGCATGGTAACCACTACACCACGGAGGACGACACCAGTATGGTGAAGCTCCGTCCTGTTGGATCAGAGGCTAGCATGGCAACCACTACACCACGGAGGACAGCTCCATCCTGCTGGATCCACATTCGTGTCCTTTTCACTAGTGGCACATCTTGTAGTAGCAATGGCAATTCTTCTTTTAGAAATGCAAAGTACCGTGGACCTGAGAGGTTGCCTTCAAAAAAGTGCCGTCCAATTAACTGGTCGCCTAATATTCCGCACCAGACATTGATGCTCCACTCTGGAATGCAGTTTCTCACATCCAGTGAGGACTGCCTATACTCCAATAGTGCATATTATGACGGTTAACAGTTCCGTACAGGAGCAGGAGCCAATTCCGAGCACCAGCACTGGTGTCACCAATGGCTCTTCTCAGGCCTCCGGGTCTGGAAGAAGCCGAAGAACTCTAAAGAGAACCCGGCAACTCAAATAAAAGCGGCAACGGGGACTCTAACCGTTCGGTCTCGACCTAATGCTTTGCCAGTGGCCTCTCCCGCGAGCGTTTACCGCTGCGTATAAGCAAAACCACCGAGTCTGAATACTCGGACTGTGACAGTGATGTCACAGAATTTTCAGGCTATTCGGCCAAGGCGTCGGTCTTCTCCGTACACTCCTCCATTATTGAGAGGAACGAGGATAGCCATCCGGCTCTCCCTGAGAACAGCGATGACGGTTTTCGTGTAGTGGATAAAAAGGGAAAACCACTAGTACCTGTAAACCAGAGTATGCCAACATTCAGCAGTTTCGCCGTTGCGGGACAACAGAGGCGCCACATTGCTCCCATCATCGTGCTCTCCTTTCCGGGGGTCTTGGGCTTCCTTCGGAAGGTCATGCCAGCTGTCAGGAGTGCGCGGTGACCAGGAGGAAAAGCCGCTATGTCTTTCTATGTCTACGTTCTTGCTGAGTGCTCTTAACAGGCCGTTTGACTTTGACAAGACCAGAGACCTGAAACGTGTTATCAGGGGCCTGTCTGTGGACACACCAGTAGGGGACATTGATCATGACCTCATCCGTTAGGGCATAACGCCCAAACTTGTGAAGCAGCTCACAAAACCCACTCCAGCTGAGCAACATCCCACAAAAATCCCCATCTCCCGCTTCCTGGTCGTGGTGGAGCGGGTCAACGGAGATTAAGATAGATCGAGTAATCTCGATCTGTTATCTTCGGGTCACAATAGAAGCCTCCCAACGCCCTAACGGCCCTGCACAATGCTATCGTTCCTTAGGTTTCAATCACTCAAGCAGCTACTGTCACCGTCTATGGGGCTGCCTTCAGTGCGGCAGTATGCTCCCCAAAGAGGTCTACTCCAGGTCCCTCGCAGATGTGCCGACATGTGCCAACTGCAAGGAAGATCACATCGCCTACTATGGGGGATGCTCTACATGACTGAGGGTCTTCCGAACGCTTCCAGCTACTCATCACCAATCAACATCAGCAGTGCTCGACCAACAGCTCCTCCTAGAAGGTTGAAACACCAGAGATGGGCACCACCAACGGCCCCCCCCCCGAAGTCCACCGTCAGGACATCATCGGCGCGGTAGGCGCCAAGACCAGTGCCAGACACCAACGCCAGTACCAAAGGGCATCTCTTATAGGCATATGGTCTCTGGTCAGGGTGAAACACAACACGCCCCCATGCACAAACCCAAGGTGAACCACCACAAACCAAACCTCAACCCAGCCAGAAGAGAAAGAGGACAGACCCCGAGACCGACTCGGAACGGGAGGAGCCGGTGGATGTAGGTCTTGAACCTCAGCCATTGCACTAACCGGGAACGAAAGGTTGGGGTCGCCCACTGCCTCTTCAGTTCTCTACCCAGCCATCAGAAACCACACAAGCCACTCCTATTCGTGACTTCTCGGACCTGATGCGGTGAATGCAGCTCTTGCTGCAGGAACATGGTCGTCGTGCACGGGATATCATCACCAGGTTTATGCAGGCTTCCCATCCCACCAACAAGGCAATGATCCTCTTTGAGGGCTTTACCTTTTTGCTCTCCCTCGCACTATTGCTCCAAAATGGCGGATGGAACTAGATCTCGTACCTCCTTCCGATTCGCCCTTTGGAATTCAAATGGGGTGAGGAACCATAAGGATGAGCTTAAACACTTTGCCACTCATTTTGCATTGGACCTCATTTTAGTATCGGAGACATTTGCGTCCTGACATCCCACTCCGCATACCCAGAAGCGTTTGTCATTGCAGTGATCGGGTACCTGGCCTAGGGGGCGGCACCGCGGTATTTCTCAGGCAAAACGTAGACCATAAACCCATTCCTCTTCCCCTCTGTAAACCCTTGAAGCTACAGCAGCGTGTATTGAATTAGGAGGTATGAAGGTTATTATAGCCATCCACCTGTTCTGCTGTTTGTAACTGCTGATTACCAATCCATTTTAGTCCTTCGCCCTTGCGTGATTTTGGCGGGAGACTTTAATGCCAAACACAGCGTTGGCTTTCGGGCCCCCGTGTAAATCCAAGAGGCAATGCAATAATTCGCATGATAGATAGAGATCCCCAGCTTAGAGTACTGGGTTCCTGGAACCCACATGCCATCCGCAGAGGTCGAGAACCACCATCTGTCATCGACTTTGCGATTATCAAGCACTACCCCTACCACATCACGCTCACATCACTCGCGGCACTTCATTCCGATCACAACCCCATGTTGGCGGAGATTCAACATACGGGTTAACAGAAACGATCTTTCTGCTCACACCAAAGAAATAGATTGGGAATGCATTAAGGATTGCCTCAACGCATCAATCCCACTAAAACCCAGAATAATAGGTATACTCCCTGGAGACAGCAGTTAAATCCTTTATCACCACAGTGGCGCGAACAGTTCACAACTTCACCATCCTAACACCCCCTCATCCCGAGATATTACCACTGGACCTTGAACTCCTCATATGCCGTTCCTGGACAGCCCGAAGGCTATACCAGCGCCACACAATCGAGAGCTCCTGAGGCATCTTCGCCGGGAGGTTCGTGAACGCCCGCGTTTGCACAGGATGCAACCGTGGCAGGCCAGGATGGCCTGTAAGAACCTCGAGCGTGGTGATGTTTTGAGGTTAGCTAAAAACCTCCGCCGCAAAGAAATCAATACACCTCGCCGCTTCAAGGTAACCTAGGCCTTGTGTACGAACTCCAAGCCAAAGCAAATGTGCTTGCCAACTATCTTGAGAACGCTTGCAGGTCGAGAGAAAACCCTTAGGACGCTGATTTTACTGGCCGTATTCACCAAGAGGTAGATCGCTATTTGCGATTACCGCCTGATGGAACGGAGAACCCCCTTTCAATCATCCGCCCCAGTGAAGTCCAAGGCGCGCACCGGCGCTCAGCAGTAAAAAGGCTTGCGGGCAGGATGGGCTGACCCCCGCCATGCTCCGTAAACTTCCTTTCAGAGCGGTTCTCTTCCTTACCAAGTTATTCAATATGTGTATCACCTTCGGACACTTTCCGCACGAGTGGAAGGTGGCCCAGGTGGTATGCATTCTGAAACTTGGTAAGGACCCGGCTCTTCCCTCCAGCTACCGTTCCATCAGCCTTCTACCCATCCCCTCGAAAGTTTTCGAGAGGCTAATACTGCACTACTTGCCACCGTTAGTGGTCGACATTTCAAGCCATCCAAACCCACCAGTTTGGTTATCATCCTCGGCACTCGACAGCCCAGCAACTGCTGCGGGCGATGGAAGCTCCTGCACTGGTTTCCAGGACAGGGCTTTTACTCTAGTTGTATCTCTGGATGTGGAGAAGGCCTTCTCAACAACCTGGCATGAGTATCTCCTATATAAATTTATCCAGCTTGGGCTACACAGTCAATCCACATCATGCACAGCTTCCTACACCAACGCTCCTTCAGTGGTAGTTGTGGGGAAAGCAAACATGAAACCCATACGAGGTGGAGTCCCCGAAGACTCTGTGCTATCTCCCACAGTGTTTAATCTGTACCACTTCCCAACACAACCAACCGACATATACTCAGAGCCTTCAACTCCATCAAAGATACCTCCGCCTCGTCCAACACTGGTGCAGGCAGTGGCGCATGTCCGTAAATCCGGGCAAAAGCCATGCTGTGCTGTTTACCAGGCGACGAATCCCCGAAGTTGACTTACCAACATTCACCTATCAGGGCCAGAGGATAGAGGGGAACGTCCATTCGCTACTTATGCGTCACTCTCGATAAATGTGTAACTTTTCGTGAACACGAGGGAGAACAATGAACAGGTCTAAGGGGGGCGGTAGCCTTATACCCGGTTCTGGCTTCCACCATGCCGGTCCACCTAAAGCTTACGGTTTTATAAAGCGTTTATATTACCTCTGATGCTCTATGCCTGCGAGGTGTGGGGTATGACAGCAGACTCCTGGCTTCTCTGGTTACAGCGGGGACTTAAGTCAATATATTCTGTCTGCAGCCGTTTCCAGTGAGCCTACTGCACGAAAACTCGGCCCTCCCATGCGTGGAGGATGTGATTAGGCGCCAGAATGACCCATCATGAGAACGCCCTTGTCAGATCCCTGGCAGACTACTTACCCAATGAACATCGCTACAGGTACTACCGGGTTCCCCGCATGGCTTGTGGGCACCCTCCGTAACGAAGGCCACAAACCTAACAACAGCATTACGCTGGCACTAACTCCCTCTCCCCATGGGAGTGGTCATTCCAAATTCAAAACATTTAAGCCGTTTGGAACAAAAAACACCAGCGGAGCAGCGAATGGATGCTGCTCTTGAAGCGGCAGCCGCTGAGGAGCCTATTAACATATGGAAGCTGTCTCCTATCACACCATCACCTTAAAAACCAAACCCACCATCCTGAATCAATCCTACCGTCCCTGTGGTTAAGTCCTTCCAAGGGCAGGTACACAGAAGTACTACTTAGGCTCACCAGGAGCCTACCAGACTGGAGTTGTGTTGTCATTACTGCCACCCACTCACTTTGTTTAAATACGACAAAATGAATACAAATTACAGTATTATATTTATCCCAGTAAGGTACATAATACTAGTCCAAGGAACAAGAACAGAACACAAACACCTAAGCGTTTGCAGTACACCACAAGTATCCCATTCAAAGCAAATGTTGGAACGTAGTTCATTGCGGTGAACACAAACAGTGCATTGGCATGCCATATTCTATCATACTCACACAAAGATAACAGCCATTTCTCTGATTTCGCTATGCGTGCTACAAATTCCTCTTCGTAGGCGTGTCATAAAGTACAGACTTCATATGTCTCCACAAAAAGAAGTCAAGTGGGGTAAGGTCAGGGAATATGTACTTCCATGGTGTAAATAAACTAAGGCCTGGCTGCGATTGTGTAATATGCAGCATGCGTTCTAGAAAACAATAGTGCATAATTTCAAGGAAGCTAACATTGAGTCAGGAAGTAAACATAAGATAAACCAACTGATGAGTTTGTGTTTGGTTTCTTTCGTGTGTTCTGTTTTTGTTCCTTGGACTAAGATTATGTACCTTACTAAGCTGCACACAGTACTGTAATTTGCATGTTTAAACAAACCGGGTGGGAGGCAGAAATGCCATTAACTCGTCTAGCGCTTAAACGAAGTACCACAGCAAAAAACCTGCCTTAACAAAAAGTGTTCCAAGTAATGTTGTCTATCAATCTCAGAGTTTATCGGCGAGAGGAGAATGTAGAAATATGAGATACCGCAGTTTTATTCTCTGGGCGTTACTGAAATCTGCCGCACTACCTGGAAACTACCTGCTAGAGATCTACAAATGTGCATTGCAGCCAGTGTTGCCAACCGTAGCGGAATTTGAGCCTTCCGGACACACTGCGGAAAAAGCAAAAAAGTGGGGAAATGTAGCGACTTTTGCAAATTTTAATTTTAAAAAATAAATGCATGATTACTAAAATAGATATGTAAAAGGCTACAATTATATTCCTCAACTTTAATTTAGTCATTTCAAGTATTGCCAATTATATATCTAACATTGAGTGATAAAGGGTACTCCAACCTAAGAAAGAAAAAAGAAGGAATATAAAAAATTGTAGAAAGGTGAGAAGAAAGTAAGAAAGTAGTTGTTTTCGGATAAGTAGTTAAAAGATTTTTTTTTTCAAAATGGTTACACCCAGTTAAAGAAGACGTACAAAGGCTAAGTACAGAGAATGTAATGTTGTCTTGGGGGAAAACATGAGAGATCTTTTAAAACATGTGAAAGCCAGAAGAATTTAAAAGCTACTGGCAGCACAAACATTTCTCAGGAAATTAGTAAATTAATTTATTTACATTTTACTAAGAAATGTACAGTGATTAAATTCATTTAAGTTAATTATTCACTTAATTAAGACAGAAATTACTCCCATTAAAATAGGCCTAAATTACCAAAGAGAGACTATATAACATTTTTTTTTCTACGGCTAATAGTAATGAATTGATGTAACGTATTTTTATAGAGGAATTTTGTTCGACCTGTTCGCGAGATTCAATGTTTTGGTTGGCAACTGGTTTCAGCCGGCAACATTCTGCCTTGACAACTGGTGCTGTCAGAGCGTATTATTGTTATCCGAGCAATAAAAGTTGTACTGTAATGTTCGTGTGTAGTTTTCATTCATTACTATAGTAATTTCTCTTAAGGAATATACGGTAAGCTAAACTCAGTGGCGTAACGAATGTGATACGGGCCCCCGTAATACAAAGTGTATAACCTATCAATATATAACATTACCATAAATATAAATACAGATTACAGTAGATAAAAGTTCAACTTTAAATGTAATATATTTCCACGTTATAAGAACAAAGGGATTAATTGTTCATTATTTTAAGATAATGACAATTATCAATGCATGTCATTAAAAACAAAAATTTTATTAGCGTGATTGAAATTAAGTAGGCCGATAGGCCTATTAATAAGCATAATATACTTCTAATCCACTGTTAATTGTATGTACTAGATTACTGCACTCGCATTGAACTCCTATTGAAACTGGACCATGCGGCGCGCTTTCTAAGTTGCGAAGGTGGTGGTGATTTCACTAACACCAGACATTCGATACTGAGGAGACTGAGGTCACAAGTCTGTCTTGGGTCATGGGATTCCGCAGATATAAGTTTTAACCTCGAAAATGATCGTTCGGCCTAAGAGACAGGAAACATGCCGTGCGTAAGTCTGGAACACCAGATTACTAGATTCGATTACTAATAGATTTGTTAAGTCAGCTACAGAGGTTAATTAGGCTATTTCTTTTTTCAGTGCATTTCTGAAACTTATTACCTGGTCTGGGAGTTCACCAGATAAATATTCCACATATTCGTTTTGAAGAACAACTGCTGCATTGTGAATCGCTTCGTCGGAAGCAGCATTTAGAAATGTTGGGGAAACAATTTTGAAAAAATTGACATTGTGTATACCCTCAAATCTGTTTTTCATTGGGCTACAATGATGCCCTAACAGCCATTAAAAACAGTGGATTCTGAAACATACCTTTGGGTCCACTGGCCGTTCGTCCTGACACAATTCATCAAAACGTTTTTTTCACTTTTCGAATTCTTTTATTTTCAAATTGCTTTTTGCCAAAGATGTGGGTGATGACAATGCTCCTTCAAAATTATTTCGGTAGCATGATAAATTCTCAGCTTCATTCTAAATAAGAGAACACGCTTTCACAAGCTCTGCATTTTCCGATTGCATAATTTGTGGCGCTAAATTAATACACTCTAGTATCTTTGATTGCAGTATTTCTCTAGTTGGTTTTTCAAAGCAATAGCTTGTTCTATGTTCCCATCTTGTACTACGGCTGAAGAAAAGGTACAACGTTTTCACTGTATCATAAAAGGACCTAACTTCTTGAATTCCACATGCAGCATCATTAAGTACTAGATTTAAATTATACGCAGCACAATGTACATATTTTGCAGTTCTTTGTGTTTGTTCAATTCTCGTTCTGACACCGTTGTATACGGCTGACGTATTGCCACAACCGTCATCCCCTGACCACGGCATTTAGTTAATGAATCCCTTTTCGTCTAAAGCACTTTGGTTTTTTATTTCGCGAAGCTTTCATTTATCTTCACGTCACAAAGTTTCCAAGTTACATCATGTGAAACTGTAACGTATCTAAATATTTGTCTTAATTGCTCTTTTCTTGTTATATCCTGTGTTGTATCTGTAATTATTGAAAAAGTCATTAATAATTTCTTTTTAAACTGCATGGGATAATATATTCATAAACTCATTCTGAATAGAAGGGCTTAGATACTTTTGCGTGTATTTCGCTTTATGAGATCGCGTAATATAGGATCATACTTTGCGAGAAGTTCGATGATTACTGAAAAATTTCCAATGTTTGCGTTTGGTTTACCAATTTGTTCTCCATGTCCCCGAAAAGCTAGATTATTGCATGCCAGTGTTAGCGTCACATTCACGATACGCTTAAGGACTTGTTTCCATATGCTTTTACTTTTCTTTGGTTCTGAAGTCATACCTGCATCAATTGTTTTTTTTTCTTTCTTACGCCATGAATTGAAAGCAACACGTGCATTTAAATGTGCGTAACTAGTTTCGTGTCGCATTATACCTTTGGTTAACCACCTCCAATCTCGGACCCCTGCTCTCCAAGCTGAAGATTCTGCTCTCCAAAGAGCCAACACGGTGTACAACAAACAGAGTTGGTTTTTGTTGAATAACTCAACTATTCTTCTCAATTCTTTGCCCTGTCAAAGTGAACTTATCGTAATATTTGGTGGGAAAGGTTCTGTTCCTGCTTAGGATCTTTAGGGAAAGGACCCTCTGGCTGATAAGGATTTTGTCTAACAAAGAACGTTTTGGTTTCATTATCAACTTCTAGCTGGTAATCTGCACGATCATTTGAATACTCTGCAATTGCGATATTGGCGGGCGTAATTGCATTTGAGGCGAGTTTGCTACAATCTTCTTTTTCGGTAACAGTTTCACGATCAATGGAGACAACACTACCAGATATTCAATTATTTACAAAGAGCACTCAACTATTCGATGTACCCTAAGATAGTTGAATTGTTTAAAAGCATAAATTTATATAAAAGTATATAATGTTCAATCAATCTGATTTGTTATAATGCCACAATTTTATACTGGTTCATTGTAATGGTTCAAAACTGCCAGTATGTTAAATGACCGCATTGTTTTATTGTTAAATATTTATTTTATAAAAAGTTGTAAAGCCGCGATATGACTAATATGTTAAAGCGACTATAAACTTTAAAAAAAAACACTAACTGTTAACACTTCAGACACGCACGCACTGCAAACATCTGCGACTGTTGAGCTAGCATTACTACTAGGTCCAGGAAGAGAAAAGAAATTACTTATTTTCACTAATTTTCTTATTTCGTTTTCTAACTCTCGCTTCTTCTTTCTTTTCTGTGCACCACTTAGATGTTTGTACTTAGCTTTAAATGCTTTCCTCTTCAGTAACTACAGCACTATACTCACTAATTATCACGACCACACAATTGATATTACTAATCTCCAGCTCGTTCGAAACTGAATAAAGTTGATTGTCACTTAAACATCCACTGGAGACGACAACATGATGGCGGGCTGAGGGAAACCCGAAGGTGTGTTAGGTGTAGACGTGCCCTAATTAGGGCTTAACCACGAAGTGACGGGATGTAGAGTTTATAGTGTGACCGGTGAAATTTAAGTAGGGGAGTGAAAGGAGGTGGCAAATTTTGCTTTTCAACAGCTGGCGGCCATGGTGATACGGCTCATGTGCACTGCTGGTGTTAAAAATTATGTAGGGGTTGTAATTTTGAAAATCCAAGCTGCTCTTTATTTAGGAGCTAAGCCTTAGCTGCTGTTGAAGGTGCTCCGTTTTACCAGATATGCCCGCATGCCATGTGGGGAAGCCGGTGACACTCAAGCGGCATGTTCTGGGATTATAATCCCCAAAAGACCGAACGAGGGTGCTCCGATGGTGTGGAACTGGTCGTAAAATTTTGCGGCCCGGCGTCTAATTTCATCCTCCACGTAAGGAAGAGATGAGGCTTCGTGAAGCAGTCTCACGGGAAAGGAGCGGTATACAGAATAGATAGCCCGAAGCCCCCTATTCTGCACCCGTTGCATAAGCAACAGACTGGAGTCTGCGGCCATGCCCCAAGATCTCGCAGGCGTAAAGCGGGACGGGGATTATAAGCGCTCTGCGGCAGTACCGCCTCTTGTCAGAAGTTGTTCTGGTTCGTAATACCCGCAGCTCGCGGCTTACCTTTCTGCAGCCTCCGCGTAGACACCGGATGTTCCTCGTGGCCTGTCTCTCTGCATCTCTATCCTCGACTAGCTGTAGTAATTGCTGGAAGATGTGTAAGAGCAGGGACTTTTCCTCGGTAAAGGAAACGTAGATCTTTGTGGTAACGGTGAGAAAATAGACGTGTTTCAGTTTCGAGAGGACACCACCACTGTTTTCTTTATTTGTCACTTCTAGTGATTCACAACATTGATATTGTCACCGTTAAAACAGTGTCCACTGTTGAAATGCGGCGCTGATATGACGCGAAGTTTATATATTTAACAAATCTCTTTATTCGTCGCGGTTCTTATGTGTGTAGCAAACCCGGTTTTAATCCACGAACTTTTGGCGCGACATCTCTTAATTATCGGCAGCATCATCCTCTAACTGTAGTTTCGAAGCAACTCCCCGATTTTTGGTCTTAGCATATCTATTTATTGTTGCGGGCTTCTTGGCTCCCTAATTTCCTATTGGTCGATTTTCCGAGCCAGTCAACGCGTCTCACTATTTCGTATTGGTTTACTTGGATCTTATTGGTCGTATTTCTCCCCGTCTTGCTCAATTTCAACATTAAGGCGCGATTTTAGCTAATTATACCGTTTAAGCTTGTTTTCTCACTCACTCCGGTCACGCGAATTACAATACAAAAGACAATGGCTCTACACCCCCGCTGTATGAACAATACTTTTGCTACCAGAGGGACATCGTAAAACTCACCTGGTGCCTTCGGAGACACTTTTCCTGCATCTAAAATATCTCGTCGTGGACAGTATTTTAACTTAACGCTTAAAATATTTCCATTAAACAATTTGTCACTCCTCTAATATTAGTAACACAAATACAAACATATCATTAAATCACCCTTCTTAAGCTAAACAAGTAGTAAAAAAGAAAAATAGTTGTACATAGCATAATTTAATTTCACTAAAACACTTATGACCCAAATTATTAATAATTCCTTAGCTCGGGCTCGGCCTAGAGTTGCCGTTTCAGCTCGCATTGGAGAACAGTTACTGTTGGCAATATATGTATGTACATTTAAACAAGAACCCGTTCCATAGTTGCCGACAAAAGTTAAATATTCAAAACAAAAATGAGCATAAAGCAATTTCAGATACCATGAAAATACAATTTTATAACTGAAATATTATATTTTGGTAATTATTTTGATTGTCAGTATGATAAAATTACTGCGCTACTCTTTTGTAAGGACAGAGAGGAGTGTGATACTGTACACCAAGGGTGGCGAAAACGACTTCCTTTCGCGAGTCACCAAATATGCAACACGCACTGCATCACTCAGCAGCATGTGAAAAACAAAGGGAAGGTTGCAGAGAGGGAACGGCGCCTACGAGTCACGTTTTCACCAGCTCTACTGTACACCATGGGTGACGAAAGCGCCT
Source organism: Deroplatys truncata (assembly GCA_030765065.1). Taxonomy (NCBI): domain Eukaryota; kingdom Metazoa; phylum Arthropoda; class Insecta; order Mantodea; family Mantidae; genus Deroplatys; species Deroplatys truncata. The sequence continues at coordinate 103,567,329 of CM060980.1, forward strand.
TCCTTCCGCGAGTCACCAAATATGCAACACGCACTGCATCACTCAGCAGCATGTGAAAAACAAAGGGACAGTGGCAGAGAGGGAACGGCGCCTACGAGTCAAAATGATTCGCGAGTCCCGTTTTCGCCACCTATGCTGTACACCATGTGACGTGCTATATGACACAGGGTCGTCTAAAGCTTAGGGCAAGCATTGATTACAGCAGAGCTGGGGCCTGGATTCAACGACATATTCCGATTCTATGAATTTGTCGTGATTAGTTAGTTATCTGACCAGTTCCATGCAGGCTGCAATTAATTGGGCTTTTTCTTTCTTTCCTTCCTCTTTTTTTTTCTTTCTTTCTTTTTTGCATGGTGTTGAAGCCCCGCCTGCATTGCAGCCCCTGCAGGCCCTAACGTTACGCCACTGGCTAAACTATATTAATTACAGCATTAGCGTATAGTTTTAAATTACACAAAGAGTGTGTGAGTTGCTGATGTTAAATTAAATGGCGAATTCGTAGCAATATGAGACACTAGGCTGGTAGTAATATGAGCACTGTCACATATTTCTGGAATGCATGTAAAATTAATAGCTCTTTGTGTGTGTATTTCTATTGGCTTGCTTTTAAACATTACAGATGCCAAGAACAAAGTTATATCGAGGAAGTAGAGGTTTAATGCAGAGTAACTTGTTCGCCCTGAATCAAAAGCTCCTATTACCTCATCTAAAAGCTGAAAGTTAAGTGGTGACAGCAAGAGGAAAATTCTACACACCAATTATGGTGAATCTTCTAAGTGATGCCCCTATCTCTATCAGAGATTCAGATGATGAATTTATCCTGGATGACCTGGCCGTGACCAGCTATGTCCTGATTCTCAAGATGCAAACTGTATCTTTTATAACGGCAGGTTTTCTAATGATCTAGGGAAGAACAATAAATCCAGTGTCTTGAATGTAAAATGTGGGTTCATAGTGATTGTGCGCGCCAAAAGAATGAAAAGTATGTGTTTTACTGCAGGGGAACTGCAGGGTTTATCACTGCCTATTAGTAATGCATGACTGCAATTTTTCATGTGTTTAAATTTTGTTTTTCATATCTGACAGACATCTCATAAATGCTTGTAACAATTTAACTAAATAAAATCAGTAGGTATACTATGCATGATTTATTTTTATTTTTCTATATTCCATATAAAATTTCATTTCTAAAACTCTTCAATATTCCATGCTATTTACTTTTTAAGAATTTTGATGGTCAAAAGTAAAATGGATATCTCATATTTCTTTCTCCTCTGTATATGTGCATGTATAACGGGTCTTCAGATTTAGTCGACCTTTACCGCCAGTCGGTTTAAATGAATGACGTCATTAGTTGAGCGTGCGTCTTGTCTCAAAGGGAAAGTCTCTGTGTGTTATTACTTTCTCTACTACGTATAGTAAGTAGGGGAATTTATTGCATTCCACCCAAAAATTCGATACCGAGATTTCACTGGAAATACATGTTTTGAGACCTCCTGAATCCAAAAAAAGCATTTTTGGAAACATGCCCGTGTGTGTGTGTCTGTGTGTCTGTGAACAGGATAACTCAAAAACCAATAGTCGGATAAACACTAAACTTGGTATTTAGGTTCAGTATCTTCCAGAGATGCGACACGAAGGTTTTCAAGAAAATCCCCCCACCCCAGACTACCCTTTACATGGAACATTTTTCGAAAATTTTAATTTTCTCAAACATGGCTCTAACGATTTTGATGAAAATATCATATGTTTAAGATAATGCCATGAATAATGAAATGTATATCTCGAATTTTCTGGGAATGTCTCCAAAAGTCATCTTCATTGTGAACGACTTTTGCATAACTGGCAAACCATAAGAGATAGACAAAATTTTACTACACACAAAATGTAGATCGCGTTGAAATACACAACTTATGTCATATGCATTTCTTTTGTTGAGTGAACCGTTTTCGAGATATTGCTTGTTATTTCCTTAAATTTTCCAATACTTATACTTTTTCTCAAATTCGTTATTCATTTTTTTTATGTCCTGGACATGCAAAGAGAATGGAATGCGCCACATAGCAACCAGCGATAAAATATTTGACTATCGCTTAAAAGCTACCATATTCCCCTTGCATCTACATGAAAATTACCAATAAGATTGACATCTCGATATCTCGATTAACATGAAGCATATGGAGAATAGGCGTTTGTAAAAATAGATTGTACAAGAGTAGAGAAAGTCATGTGAGTGTAACACATCAGATTTTTTTTTAATTTATTCTGTGTGTGTCAGTTTTCATTTACTGCTGTAAAGAGTATGAAGACTTTTTTTTTATTTTTTAATGGAAAAGTTGTGCCATTAAAACCGAGACACTTTCTGCTATAAAAATCGTCCGATTATTCCAGTTATCTATCAGCTTACCTGCTGAAATTACCAGTTTACGAGACGAAAGCGAAGAAAGTCCCAAATATAAATACTGGAAAAGTACGATACAAGTCCCATTTCACTAACGTGACCACGATACTGTTGACATTCACAACTTCCACTCATCTTTCTTATAACATGGCCTTGCAAGACCCAAGTTGAAATGTGGGGAAGAAGTAGAAGTATCTTAACACAGTGACTCTAGAAAGTATTTGTCTCCACTTTAAAAAAACTCTAGCGGACGGATTTAGGGAGAGAAAATTCTAGTATTTAATGTGTTGTAAGAACAGCCAATTTTACCGTTTGTGTTCTAGTATTTTTCAACATCATTAATTTTATTAGTCTTATATTTTTTTGAAAATTGCAACGATTTTTTAAAATGTTTTCATGAATGGTGCACACAATAGCTACTTATGCATCAAGTTCGCTAAAGCTTTGGCATATGTGAAGTATACAATAGTTTTTACATCCATGCGGATGTAGATGGCAGTGCTTATTCTGAGCGCTCGTTTCTAAACAATATATGGGTGAAAATCCCGTGGAAATTGCAATCCGAGCCAAAAGCTTTGAATCGAAGCTGCTGCCAGCAATATGAGAAGGAATATATCGCATTAAAGGACTGGTGCAAGGCAAGCAGTGATTCTTTTGTAAACGAAGATGGATACTGACGTATTTACATGAAAAATTAAAGACATTGAAAGCTTCCTCATTGTGGTTCAAATACTCAAAGCTTAAAACTACTTTATATTCAAAATATAATATTGATATCAAACATTTTGTGTTGGCTTATATTTCTTGCTTTATGATCAAGTATTTTGTTTAGAAACTTGTTAAAGTTTGTATACTGGTCACTGCCATCTGGATTTTGTTTATTGCCCGCTAAAGGTTTCCATGACGACTTCAGGAACATAAACGTATTAACAGTCTGATAAGTAGCTGATTTAGAGAGCGTGTGCTAAAAAACTATTTTATATTGTGACGTATGCAGAGATTGTCATGCATACGTCTCTCTGGTCACCGGGATTCGAGATGGCAGTTAGAACTTGGGTGGGGGGAATTAGGAATTTTAGGTGGGGATAGGTTGGTTGGCGTACCCGACGCTTTAGAAAGTGTTGCTTGGGGCAGTAGAGTCAGTGAGTAACATTCAAGCAGTAAAGACGTGGAACTGCCATCTCCGTGTATGCATGCATGGCGGCCTCGCCCGGCAGACATGGGAGCTAATAATGTGGGGTAAGAAATACATCTTTATCTAATAAATCCTCTACCATCCATTTTCTTTCTGTATTATTTCTGATAGTATAAAGTTCCTTCCTTCCTTTAGAGCCATGTAGCGCCCCTTTTTGCCAGTGTTTGATAATATTTCTGTACTTTCTTTAGCTGCGTCCCTCGTCGTAGCCTCGCCATGTTATAAGTTTGTTAATTTTCCGGTACCCTTGCAAGCAAGTAGCCCACCTTCATTTTGAGCATTAGTTAGAAGAGACTACGGCAATTGGTGGAGGCGCCGAGTATTGGTGGAGGGCCGGGCATAATTTAATTTTTTTCTGAGGTTTTAAGTGCAAAATTTTTTTTCTCCTGTAAAAATGTAACGGTTTTTGGTCCTCCACGTGGTTGCTAAAAATGTGAATCTGTTTCTTGGCTTAAGGGTAAGGATTTCAGTGGTATAATTTGTGGTTTCTGTATTCTAAATTCTTGTTGCTTTGCTTTCTGAAAGTCCCCGAGTCTGAATTTCAATTTTAAGTTCATTTTTATATTTTTTCCATTGTCTGTCGGCGTGACGCTAAAACTCCTGGCTCCATTTTCCCCTTACTTTGGCGTCATTTCTACTAAATTCTATTACTGTGCTAAGTTGTTCGTACTGGTTGTTTTGAAGTATATATTTTTGTGAATTGTGAAAAGTGAATTGTGAAAAGATTGGGAGATATTTGCAACTTTGATAATGTGCTCGTCACGTGTTGGTGATGTGGTTGGAGATGCTGTTTGCTGTGCTTATTAGTAGTAGTTCTGGAAGCTTGTAATTTTATATTGCATTGATTGTGATTCCCAGCTCTTTACTGTACTTTTGGGGTGCATTTTTCGTGTAACTTTTATATACGCACGTGTGTTATGTAATTTCTGCGTGGTCATGCAATTCATCACTAATTCTAGCTTGTGAAGCCAATCTTTTCCAGCACGTGTTCTGTGCGTTTATTTGCGTGTGTGAATATCAGGTCAGATGCATCTGTTTTAAACAAAAACAAAGAAGGAATTCATTTTTGTGTATTGTACACTGATACGTATAAATTGCGAGTGTAGTATATTCTGCTCTCTTTGAGATAATGTCAGCGTTGGTCACAGTAGGTGTGACGTGGTTTTTTTTTTTAACTTCCAGTTCGAGTTTTCTCACTGAAGATATCACTTTGTTAATTTTTTTTTCTTCCATGTGTACATCCTGTTTTAAAATCTTGGTTTTGTGTCCAAGTGGCTTGCGTGTCATGCCTGTGTAAACAATCTGCTGGTATAATTTTCTGATATTTCGCCGTGGGCGCTTAATTGTATTACTCCTGGTATTGGTTTTTATCTGGCTATGTTCTGATATTGCTACTTACATTCATGCGATGCTATAAGTGCTTAGTTTGGTGTAATTTGTATTTGTGATCTTCCATATTCTGTTTATTTACTGGTTGTGTTTATCTTTTGTGCTGCCACAATGCCTAAGCGACGTACTACGCAGAAATCTGATGTGGTTATTGCTCCAGTTAGTGAGCATAGTGAAGTAGAATCCATTTCCAGTACTAGTACACCTGTTGTTACTCAGATATTACCAGTGATGCCTAATCCGCCTGTGTCGGTGAGCACAATGCAGTCAGCTGTGTGTCGTCCGGTCATTGAACCCTCTAACTTTGAGAATTCCAGTAAGTTGTCGGCATATGAATTTTTCAGAATTTTGAAATGGTTGCTGCTGCTAATGGCTGGTCTGAGAAAATGAAATTGAAATGCTTTCCATGTTATTTACGAGATACTGCTGCATCATGGTTTCAAACTTTTCGTCATCGGCATCCTCGCCATGATTGGTTTTCCTTATCTACACAGTTTCTAAATGCATTTCAGATGACTAATCAGTGATATTGTGGAAATGAAACTCAGACAGCGGGTACAGTTAGATGATGAACCTGTTATTAATTACATCTATGATGTGCTATCTTTATGTGATCAAGTAAACCCAGCTATGTTGCAATTAGAACAAATTAAACACTTGCTTAAAGGTCTTAAACCTCTTTATGTACAATCTTTACTGCCATTAAATCCTCAAACTGTTGATGAGGTAATACAAATCATTCGACGAGTGGACAAGGCACAGTTTTATATGCAGAACCGTGAACATCTAGTGTCTGCTCAATCTCAGGCTGCAGTGGTTACACCACCCTCTGTTGCATTTAATAATTCTGTTCCTGCTGTTACTTTACCAGCTGCTGCTCAGCTAACTAATACTTCTTCTCTTGGGGACGTACCTATCGCTCCTATGAACCAGCTGATTGATCGTGTAGAACAGTTATGTAACCGAGTTAACCAGTTTCAGTTACCACCTGCTATACCATCTTCGGAGAGAACTTCACAGATTCCACGGTCATCTGACCTCAATCGGCGGGACTCATCCATCACCTGCTATAGCTGCAACAGGCAGGGCCACCTGGCTCGCTTTTGCCGTAACCGCTTTCCTCAGTCAAAAAACGACTGGCGCCGAGCCTCATACGACGAGACTTAGCAGCATCACCACCGCCCACCAGCATGGCTGCACCTTAACGGGATATGGCTGCACCTCAACGGGATGTGTCTGCATTATCAGGTCAGATCTTACAAGTTACTGGTCATATTGCCCAGACAGAGCCCTCCATCTTGCTCGATACAGGAAGCGCAGTGAGTATTGTGAATGCTGCACATGTTCTTGATCACTCTACATTGAAACCCATAGAGATGATGCTCCGTACTGCAGGAAATAAGTTACTTGATGCGCCTTACCACACTGTGCTAGATTTTTATATTAATGATGTTCTTTTTCAGGAGGATGTATTAGTTGTGAAAGATCTGTCTCATGATTTAATTTTAGGCAATGACTTTTTGCATGCCCATGATATTATAATTGACTATGCACATAACTTGATAACCCGGAACTCTTCTGAGAATGATGCTTTCAGTATACCAATTACCCTAGTACAAGGTCCTTTTGTTGATATGGCAGTAAATCCTTTGCAAGGTAATGAACGTACTGGTGTTAAAATGGCAGTTATGAATGATGTAAAAATTCCACCGTTGTCTACATGTTATATATCAGTTAAGCCTTCGTCAGCTATTAGCAATGAGGTTATGTTTGAACCTGCTGTTAATATAATGCAAAAGAAGAATCTTTCAATTCCACCGTTGTTGTGTCATTCTGCATCTGAACTTACCATACCAGTGCATAATAATACTGCAGTTCCACAAACATTGTTTGCAAATACAGTCTTAGCTAAAGCTTATGATGTTGCACTAGTTCAGAGTAATTCTGTTTTATCGTCAGATGTTACCCCTCTGCCAGCTTCAAATTGTAATTTTAATGTCAATGGTAAACTACTAGAAACTCAAAAGGCTGAGTTGCATTCATTATTATTGAAATACAGTGATCTTTTTGCCACCACATTGCAAGAACTTGGTACTACTGATGTTGCAGAATTTGATATTAAAGTAACTGACCCTAAACCAATTAAACAAAGACCATACAGAGTTCCCCATAAACAAAAGGAAATTATTGCTGAGCAAGTTAAAGAAATGCAAGATGCTGGAATTATTAAGGAATCGCAGTCCTCTTGGGCTTCTCCTGTGGTTCTTGTTAAAAAGAAAGATGGTTCCATGAGATTTTGTGTTGATTATAGGAAATTGAATGCTGTTACAGAAACCACCGCTTTCCCTTTACCATTGATAGATGATTTGTTAAGTTATTTGGGGGAGGCTAAATGGTTTGTCTCATTAGATTTGCTGTCAGCATATTTTCAAGTACCCATTGCAGAGGATAGCAAGAAATATACTTCTTTTTTTACTTTTCAGGGTCAATATCAATTCACACGCTTGAGTTTTGGGTTGGCGAATGCCCCTAGGTTTTTCAGTTACATCGCAGACAAGTTGTTAGGTGATTTGAACTTTAAAAAGGCAATTGCATATTTGGATGATATTGTCGTTTTTGCTAAAACCTTTGCTGAGTTGTTACAAAATCTTGAGGCTGTTTTTCAACGACTGGATCACCATAAGTTTAAGCTCAAACCAGAAAAGTGTTTCTTCGCGATGCAAAAGATCAAGCTCTTAGGCTTTGAAGTTTCTAAAGATGGTATTTCTCCTGATTCTGATAAAGTTGTTTCCATTCAGAATTTGCCTCGTCCTAAAAATGTCAGAGATTTAAGGAAAGTTTTGGGATTGTTTAATTTTTACAGGAAATTCATCAAAGATTATGCAAATATTGCTCAACCACTTATTCAGTTGACTAGAAAAAATCAAAGTTTTGTTTGGGAATCTGATCAGCAAACTGCATTTCAAAAGTTGAAGGACTTATTAGTTTCTGCTCCTGTCTTAGCCCACTATACTCCTGGTGCTTATACTGAATTACACTCTGATGCCAGTGGACTAGGGGTTGCTTCAGTGTTGTATCAAAAGATTGATAATGTGTTGAAACCAGTGGGCTATGCTTCGAGGACATTATCCAAATGTGAACGTAATTAGTGTTCCTGAGTTGGAATTGTTGGCCATCCTGTTTGGACTTAGCCACTTTCGCAGTTTTGTTTATGGCTATAAGGTTCATATTGTATCTGATCATCACTCCCTCTGTTATTTGAATAATTTAAAAGATTTGACTGGGCGTCTGGCACGTTGGAGTTTGAAATTGCAAGAGTTTGATTACACTATTTCCTATAAATCTGGTAAGAAACATCATGATGCTGATACTTTATCGAGATTTCCTGTGTTGCAACCTACAGAAAGTGATCTTGAACAGCTTGAAGAACTTCCCACATGTTTATTGTCTTCAGTTGAAGTTGCTGACCAACAGAAGAAAGATACTGGGTTACTTGAGCTTATCAACGCTCTCCATGATCCTCCGTCGGCCCCTGCTAAGCTTCAGAGACAAATTTCAAACTATACTCTTAAATCAGGAGTTCTTTATCGCAAAAATGCTGGCTCCACTGGCCCTCTCCATCTGCTGGTTATTCCAGAAGCTCTGAAACATGAAATTCTATCTTCATGTCAAGATGATCCTCTTTCAGGTCATTTAGGCTTTTCAAAAACATTTGCCAAAATTCACTCCAGATATTATTGGATTGGAATGAAGAAAGATATTGAACATTTTGTACGAACCTGTCCCAGTTGTCAAACGAGAAAAGGACCTAAGAATCAAAAGCCAGCAGGATTATTACAACCAATTCCTGTTACTTCTGTAGGCGAGCGGTGGGGTATTGATTTGCTTGGGCCTCTTCCCCGCTCAAATTCTGGACACAAGTATGTTGTCGTTGCGACCGAGTATGCTTCTCGCTGGGTCGAGTCTGCGTCGCTCCCTTCAGCAACAATTCCTCAAGTTGCTAAGTTTATTTTACATAACATCATCTGTAGGCATGGAGCCCCTGCTGCCTTGTTATCTGATCGTGGCTCAGTTTTCTTAAGTGAAGTGACACAAGAATTGTTGAGATCTTTATCAGTGTCTTCTAATTTTACTAGTGCTTATCATCCAGCTTGTAATGGACTTACTGAAAGATTTAATCAAACCCTCTTAAATATGCTTAGCCATTTTGTGGACACTAATCAAAAGAATTGGGACTCAATTTTGCCCTATGTCATTTTTTCTACAACTCAAGTGTTCAAGAGTATACTAAATTCTCACCCTTTTTCTTGCTATATAGTCGAGAGCCTTCTTTACCTAACCAGGTTCAGCTGCAAGCTACTTCTAATGACCTTTTTGTGAAACAGACTTTGCAAGAGATTCAGAAGGCACGTGAGGTTGCTGTTGCTAATATTACAAAGCAACAAGTGAAACAAAAAGAAGCATTTGATGCTAAACATAGTGATGTGGTTTACAACGTAGGTCAATTAGTCAAAGTTTTTACTCCTATTAGAAAGAAAGGTAAATGTACAAAGTTGTTACATAGATATTTTGGTCCTTTTGAAATTATCCGACAGATCACTCCTGTTACCTACCTTGTTGGTCGACCTCATGCTCCTCGCACCAAACATCAGAGTGTTCATGTGTCACGCCTTCACCCTTACTATGATCCTGTGGGTCCTTATAGACTGTAAAGTCTGAATTTTGTGATGCTTTTTTTATTGTATGCCTTAATGTTGGCATGAAGCATATATTATATGAAACTGGAAAGTTGCACCATTTTGTGGTAAAAAAAAGTATAAGAAAAAACCTCTGAGTGTACTTTATTTTTGTTTGATTTTCAGGAATGTTCTGTGACAGTATTGTTTTGAGTAATGATGTGATTTTGTTCTGTTGCATTTGATTTGGTTTGATTTGATTTGATTTTGGGTTTCATTATGCTGTGATCTTTTATTTGCAGAAAATTGTTGCATGAATAGTGTGGGTATGTATGTGTATATTTGAGGTTATGTGAGATACGTGAGTTAATATTTGCCTCGGTGGAAGTGCGTAAGAGTAACCCCGACGGTGGTAAAGTGAGAGATGAGATGAGATGATGTCAGCTTCGGTGGAAGTGCCAAAGTGTAAACCCGATAGTTGGAGTGTGAATGTTTTGATTTTTCAGGAGGGCTACATGTACCTGGAAAGTTGATTTGATGTGATGTGTTGAGAGATTTTGCTTATTGGTGTTGCTGTAACGTGCCCAGTATAGCCTGTGTGATGAATTCACACGAGAGAGTAAATGTATTGAAGTGTGTGCAATGAGAATAATTTTTTTTCTGTTTATGCAACAAGTTTAGTACCATCTTAGATAGCAAGTTTTAATACCACCTGTTTTCCAGCTTAATTTTGATTCGGAGGATGTGGATGCAACAGTATAATGTCATGTTATTTGTGTCATTCCTGAAATGTTAATGTGATTTCTTTAAGGTTATGCCTATGTCAGGTATTTTTGACTTTGCAGCATGTTAAATGAGACACGTCAGTGAAGATGTTTTGTTTTCTCAGTAATTACTGTCCAAGAGAAAGTTGAAAGTTAAGATAAAGATGATGATGATTGAAATACTGATTATGATGATGATGATTGAGATGATGCGGATAATAATGAGATGAAGAAGATAGTAATACAGAGGAGAATTTGTATTAGTGACAGTAGAGTATGATTATTGTAGTTTGAATATGTACTGTGGATTTTTGAAGTTTGTAGTAATGCATACAGTAGTTTTGAGTAGCTAGTTAAGTGAGTGTTGCGTATAATTTGGGCCATGGTCAGTATGAATGATGTATGAATGTATTTTAAGTGCACTTATTTTCTTTTCATTAATAGTGCCAGCTGGTTAAGAAATAATATTGGGATCCCAAATAAGTTTCTACTTTTCTGTCATGTTATTGTATGGAAACAATGAATGTCACTGATATAATGTTAATGTATTCTGGTTCTTTTGTGATTTTGTATTTGGATTTTAAAGCATTGTGTGTTAAATTTTGGATGGTGGCCCCCTGTAAAATTTGGTTTTTGTGTCAACATGTAGTCATTTTTCTCTCTCTTTGCCCCATGTTAAAGGAATTTATTGAGTGCAGACTTTCTGGACATTTAAAATATTTTATTGTAAATGACATACTATTTCTTTTATGTGTGATGATCTGTTGGAGCACCCTTTCTACTGTTTTATGGTTTCTGTTATAGTCACTTTGCTGATGGCGGAGCTCGAGCGGATAAGACGAGCACTCCCGCATTTCACGCCAGAGGTTCCAGAGACACCACAGGAGAGCTGCCGTGCAGCCACTACACTGCAGTGGCATAAGGAGCCACTATTTTGGGGGGCAGTCCAAGCCAGCGACTGCCCACTCCTTCATCTTCAACGACCTGCACCATCAAAGAGATTACAGCCAGGATATAATTCGTCGTTGTGGGTGATCTGCAAATTCCACCCACAAACAGTTACGTCGGAACATCAATCCAGGTGCAGTGTAGTGTGCGTGTGACAGAGGCAGCATGGTGTGTGTGCGTGTGCGGGGTGCTCGAGCATCAGTGCTCTGAAGATACATAATCCGTTAACACTCGAGACTCTTAAATATGCCAGTCAATATTGTTTTCATGTCTTCGTTTGGGTGTTCCATATACATGTATAAATATTTTTTTTGTATGTCATGTTTTGCTCTTTCTTATAATTGTTTTTGTATAATATTTGCATGTGTCGACGAGGGCGTCGATCTCGGTGGCCAGGGGGAGATGTGACGTATGCAGAGATTGTCGTGCAGACGTCTCTCTGGTCACCGGGATTCGAGATGGCAGTTAGAGCTTGGGTGGGGGGAATTAGGAATTTTAGGTGGGGATAGGTTGGTTGGCGTACCCGACGCTTTAGAAAGTGTTGCTTGGGGCAGTAGAGTCAGTGAGTAACATTCAAGCAGTAAAGACGTGGAACTGCCATCTCCGTGTAGGCATGCATGGCGGCCTCGTCCGGCAGACATTGGAGCTAATAATGTGGGGTAAGAAATACATCTTTATCTAATAAATCCTCTACCATCCATTTTCTTTCTGTATTATTTCTGATAGTATAAAGTTCCTTCCTTCCTTTTGAGCCATGTAGCGCCCCTTTTTGCCAGTGTTTGATAATATTTCTGTACTTTCTTTAGCTGCGTCCCTCGTCGTAGCCTCGCCATGTTATAAGTTTCTTAATTTTCGGTACCCTTGCAAGCGAGTAGCCCACCTTCATTTTCAGCATTAGTTAGAAGAGGCTACGACAATATGCAATTATTAGAGCATGGTCCCTGGCTGTCACAAACACAGGGGTTAAATTGACGGAGAAATAAATTTATGAAGTTCTAAAAACTGAGGCGTTAATGAAGATCAATCAAAACTTTGATAACTCCTGATTTTTACATTTTTACTTTCTCTACTAGGTATAGTAAATAGGGGAAGTATTGTATTACACCCAAAAATTCGATACCGAGATTTCACCGGAAATACATGTTTTGAGACCGACTGAATCCAAAAAAAAGCATTTTTAGAAACATGTCCGTGTGTGTCTGTGTGTGCGTGCGCGCGCGCGCGTGTGTGTGTGAAGAGCATAACTCAGAAACGAACAGTCGGATAAACACAAAACTTGGTATTTAGGTTCAGTATCTTCCAGAGATGCAACACAAAGGTTTTCAAGAAAATACCCCCACCCCAGATTACTCTTTACGTGGAACATTTTTCGAAAATTTTAATTTTCTCAAAAATGGCTCTAACGATTTTGATTAAAATATCATATGTTTAAGATATTTCATGACAAATGAAATGTATATCTCGAATTTTCTGGGAATATCTCCAAAAATATTCTTCATCGTGAACGACTTTTGCATAACTGGTAAATCATAAGAGATAGACAAAATTTTACTACACAAAAAAATGTAGATCGCGCTAAAATACACAATTGATGTCATATACATTTTTTTTTGAGTGAACCATTTTCGAGATATTGCTTGTTATTCCCTTAAATTTTCCAATACTTATACTTTTTCTCAAATTCGTTATTATTTTTTTTATGTACTGGACATACAAAGAGAATGGAATGCGCCACATAGCAACCAGCTCTTAAAAGATTTGACTGTCGCTTAAAGTCTACCATATTCCCCTTGCACCTACAAGAAAATTAGCAATAAGATTAACATCTCGATTAACATGAAGCATATGGAGAATAAGCGTTTGTAAAAATAGTTTGTACAAGAGTAGAGAAAGTCGTGTGAGTGTAACACGTCAGGTTTTTACTTTCTCTACTACGTACAGTAAGTAAGGGAAGTATTGTATTTTTTATGTCCTGGACGTGCAAAAAGAGTGGAATGCGCCACATAGCAACTAGCGCTTAAAATATTTGACTATCGCTTAAAACCTAACATATTCCCCTTCCATCTACAAGAAAATTAGCAATAAGATTGACATCTCGATTAACATGAAGCATATGGAGAATAAGCGTTTGTAAAAATAGTTTGTACAAGAGTAGAGAAAGTCACGTGAGTGTAACACAGGAGATTTTTTCAGATCAAAATCTACTTTCACCGCAACTTCGGATCACATAAAAACAACTGCTCTACTAAATATTCGTTAAATAATTTTTAAAGACACACACAATATTTTTCTCTCCAGTCCTTGTTCCCTACGCCCTTTCTCTCTCTCTCGCGTACTTACTTTCTGTTACAAATGCTTTTCTGGAGTTCAGTGGACCTCAAAAAATATTTCCGTTAAATATTAATATCGGATTTTTGAGTGCAACATAATTCTTCCTCTATAAATAAGAGATAAAAAAAATAAACTCTTTCGATACTAGAAATTTACGTTTAATACTGTAGGTATTATTATTCTACATTCTTAAGATATGCTTACATTTTAGCTCATATTGACATATTTACATCATTATTTTTGTTATTTTGTTGCATACTATGAAGTTAGCTCTTAATTAGATATCTTTTCGTAGATAATTTTCTTTTCTAGCTTCTTTTCTTTAGAAGAATTAATTTTTTGTGCATATTATAATATGCTTTATTATAACAAAATCTATCAACACACTTAACTATGTGCTAATAATTGTAACAAACAATGATTTAACAAATACGTTTATATCTCACGTAATCATGATCTTAAATCACTAAACTTGATTCAAACGATGTCGCCATAAGTATATATTTATAAGATCGTATCACAATTGGATAAGAAACGCGGCTGCAAATTTTTTCCACCTAGTTTCGAGTTCCGGAGCACTGTGCACTACGTTCAAAGGGCACTACTGCGAAACGGGTGACATCATCACGGGAATCAGCGACTGAAATCACTTCAGAAAACAATTTTCAGGACATTCCAGCCATAGTAACTTAAGCACTGTCTTTATAAGAGCTGTGTCGATGGATAATTTTTTACGCCATCACATTAGCTGCAGCATCGAGCGCCCACGAAACAAAAGAGAGAAGAGGACTTGAGTCTTGAAGACACTAGAATGCACGCAGCTGGTCACAGGAATGTGCCACGCGAGTCAAAATGCAGACACTGTTGTCATTTCATAACAGAAGATAAAGGATTTTTGGGTCGAGGTTGTTGCTATTGATCAAGGTTTCAAATGAGCTATACGACCTAATTCCGTTACTGCGACATTGTTTGGAATGGTAACACATACCATGCCACAGATATGATTGCATTCCATCCAATTCAGTGTTTAGGTATATTGTCAGACTTTCCGAGAACATGCTGGTAAGATTTTGCCAATTTCAGGTTAGGCAAATAATTGCAAAGCAGATTGTCATATTTGGACATAGACTCGATGGTAGAATGTAAATATTGTTCCAGGCTTCAGCGTTCGTTAACTAATGCATAGACAATTTTGTTAAATTTGACGAACCAGATGTACACTGAAAGGCTTTAAAAAACACATTTTTTCTATCTTTCGTAGATTTGAAGTAAATACTTTAAATGCAGAGACCTTTGAAAAATGCGCGCTTTGCGTATACTTGACGGGTAAAGCCAGGTCGCCGTAGTGTAAAATGCATGTCTCTGATACCGCTGCGAATTGGTTACTGCATACTAAGTGCTGCATATTAACTTTATATGTGGTGTTATTCACCAAGCCACAGCTTTCGTGCGTCTTCAGAGAAATTGTATATTTTAATCAAAGGAGTCAAAATAGTTGTTTAATTTTGAAGAAATAATAAAATAAAGTTTTAACTTCAGCTTTACTTATTATGCGGTTTCCTGTAAGAATTCAGTAGGGTACAGTGCTTTATAGCAATAAGATATAAAATGCTAATGATTATATGTTCCAATATGGAGTCTCGGGTAGCTGTCTTTCGCATTGGTGTCGCAAAAGCTAATAGCATAAATAAATCTGATTGGTCGAAGAGGGCGTTGTGTTCTATTGGAACATGGAAGGTTTCGTATCATACACACTCGTAACTGTTGTAATGCAACGTACTACGACCAGAGCGTTACTTTCGTAACTGATTATAAAAAAATCTTATGTGTTTCACTCACATGACTTTCTCTACTCTTGTACAAACTATTTTTACAAACGCTTATTCTCCACATGCTTCATGTTAATCGAGATATCGAGATGTTAATCTTATTGCTAATTTCCTTGTAGATGCAAGGGGAATTGGTAGGCTTTAAGCGATAGTCAAATATTTTAAGAGGTGGTTGCTATGTGGAGTATTCCATTCTCTTTGCATTACCAGGACAAAAAAATCTGATGTGTTACGCTCATATGACTTTCTCTACTCTTGTACAAACTTATTTTTACAAACTCTTATTCTCCATCTATTTAATATTAATCGAGATACACATTTGTAGAAACGATCTTCTGACATGCAAAAAGAATTACATTTTACACATAGTGACCAGTTCTAAAAAATTTGACTATCGCTTAAGACGTACTATGTTCCCCTTGTTTTGTATTTGCAATGGCAATATAGAAATACAGTAGCCTTTAAGAATAGACATATCTCTTAATAGCTGGTTGTTAGGTGCAGCGCCATTCTCTTTTCCACAGATTAATACTCTTTGCATATGCAAGACAAAAAAATCTGATGTGTTACACTCACATGACTTTCTCTACTCTTGTACAAACTATTTTTACAAACTCTTATTCTCCATCTATTTCATATTATTCGAGATAAACATTTGCAGAAACGATCTTTTGACATGCAAAGAGAATTACATTTTACACATAGCGACCAGTTCTAAAAGTATTTGACTATCGCTTAAGGCGTACTATGTTCCCTTGTTTTGTATTTGCAAGGGCAATATAGAAATACAGTAGCCTTTAAGAATAGACATATATCTTAATAGCTGGTTGCTAGGTGCAGCACTATTCTCTTTGCCACAGATTATTACTCTTTGCATATCCAAGACAAAAAATGAATAACGAATTCCAATTTGAGAAAATAAGCATTGACAAATTTTAGGGAATAACAAGCAATATCTCGAAAATGGTTCACTCAACAACAAAAATGTATATGACATAAATTGTGTATTTTAACGCTATCTACATTTTTGTGTAGTAAAATTTTGTCTATCTCTTATGGTTTACCAGTCGTGCAAAAGTCGTTCACAATGAAGAATACTTTTGTAGACATTCCCAGAAAATTCAAGATATACACTTTATTTGTCATGAAAATATCTTAAACATATGATATTTTAGTCAAAATCGTTATAGCCATTTTTGCGAAAATTAAAATTTTCGAAAAATGTTCCATGTAAAGGGTAATCTGGGATGGGGGGATTTTCTTGAAAACCTTCGTGTCGCATCTCTGGAAGATACTGAACCTAAATATCAAGTTTGGTGTTTATCTAACTGTTTGTTTCTGAGTTATAGTGTTTACAGACACACACACACACGGACATGTTTCCAAAAGTGCTTTTTTTGGATTCAGGGGGTCTCAAAACATATATTTCCGGTGAAACCTCGGTATCGAATTTTTGGGTGGAATACAATACTTCCCCTACTTACTATACGTAGTAGAGAAAGTAATAATACAATGCTCGTGTTAGCGCAAAGTTGGAGACTGTTATTTTAGAACTGTATGACTGGACCTAAGGTTATTTTTTCCTTCCTTTAATGCAATCTAGCAACTAATTTCTTTTCTTCTTCCTGATCGGTTTCACCCTTGTTCTTCCTTCTTTTTCAGATGGCTTTATTACTTATTTTGTCTGCCCGTTTCACATGCTACATTCTCCCTCATATCCATTTTTTAAATACTTTCAATCCTTTTTCCTCGCTTTGTGCCGATATCAATACTACCAATTAGTTGCTAAAACACAGTCCTCCAAACAAACTCTAAAGATCAACTAAGTAAAGTTCAAAGAACAGCATGTATGGCTGTTACAGGAGCCATTAAAACAACTACTACTGCAGCAATGAACCTGGCTCCACTGCATTTAGCTGTAATGAAGGAGGCAAGAATGGCACTCTATAGGCTGCAACATGCTAAGTAACTGATATTCCTGAAATACATAGATCCAGGTTTGAAGACTTAAGGAAAAACATAGGAGATACATCTTTAGAAATGCCGGCAGACTATATAATTCCAATTAAACAATTTATAAAGAACTTTAGGGTCATTATTGATCCTGAATGTTGAATGAATAGAACTCTGTAAACTCCTGATAAAACTTTATTGTGCTCTACACAAGGCTCTAAGAATGGCTCAGGAAACAAGATCCAAAGTATATGGCATAAGACCAAGGCACAAAATATTTTTTCCCCCTTGAGTGAATATGCTACTGTTTTTGAAACAAAAATTTATGCTATTATTCAATGCATACATGAAAACATAAGAAGAACTTATACTGGTAAACAAATACTTATCTCCTCAGATAACCAGGCTTTAAATAGTCATAAGGTAACGTCAGGAATGGTTTTACATTGCCTAAATATGCTCAAAAACTTGACAGAACATAATAAAGCTCAACTCATGTGAGTGTCGGGTCATAGTGGCATAGAGGGAAATTAAAAAGCTGATGAACATGCAAAACAAGGAGCAGATTCACAATTTATTGGGTCAGAACCGGTTCTGGGAACATCTCGATGCTTAAGAGAGGATATTAAGAACTGGTCCAAAGTAGAACTTCATAAAATCTGGCCTCAAGCTCCAGGAAACAAACATGGAAAACTATTTATTAGAAAACCATGTAAGAAAAGAGATGTAACAGACTTCAACTGAGGACAATCACTGCATTTCTCACAGAACATGCAGAAGGATTTGAAACTATATCTGTTATGAGGCTGTATTCCATGGTAAAGGATGCAGGAATAATGAATTGACTTTAAAACGATATAGGTAGCACAATAAGCCCAAGGCTGAAGTGCGTACAGAGCAACGGCGGAAATCTGTATCGAATAAGACAAGACAAGTTCCTAAGATACCATAGCTGATTTAATGAAAATTTATTTATATGTTCTGAGATTATACTTAAAGCATAAAAGTACAGAAGATTATTCGAATTTCATAGCTATATCACGTAATAAGTAGTATTTTTTAATCCGACATGACTTTTTAAGCGCATACTCACTGCTAATATATTGAATGAGGCCCTAAGGGAGAAAACTCGAGACACTGAGTACGACGTACTTTCACTCGGAACATTTCTGATCATCTCGAACATTAGTTTGAGATCTGGAGAGTTCTAATGGGTAGAGCAAAGGAAACTATTCACGAGCAAACACCCTAAAACTGATTCAGCAGCTTAGTTTATGTCCATCTTAAATCTTTTGTATCGGTCCTTTTTTTAAAAAAAGAAAAAAGTTATTTTAATTAAGTTTTAAAAAATCATAGGATAAATCACACTCTGGATTTATTATGACAGTCAAAGGAAGGGGGAGGGGGAGGAGCCCCTTCAGTATCAGTCTACAGGTTCTAGGCCTTTAATCTTTAAGCTGAAAGTTCAGCCGTTTCTTAGATAAACTCAAATCATGATCAAGGTCAATCAGATCTCCTTGTAACAATAATCGTGATTTATTGAAAGATCAGCATCAGAATATTCAGCTAATTTCTTATTTATAAGTATATTCCAGCTTCATTTGTTGAATGTGTGTGTTATAATTTGTCTTTTGAATTTAAAAACAAAGGCAATTTCATATTTTGACTTGTTTGATGTAGCAAAACGGCTTTCTAATTAGCGCTAAAGAAAGATTCTTCTGCATGGTTCAATAAAGTCAGAACTGTTTTTATTTTGTCCTCTGTTTGAATGTGACCGTAGTTAATAGTGAAGTATTTGCTTTACATATTGACTACAGTTCAAAATACAATCAATATAGCACAATTTTAAATTAAATAGCTGGAAATGTTTTCTGGGTAAGTTTTGCATACAGCAGCCTTCAACTGAAGGAAGTAGAATTTTCCAATAAATTCTTTCAACAAATATTTATTTAATACGTTATAACTGCTCCCTTAGTAAACAATAGTGAAATTGTTAGTTAATGCTAATAATTATAAGCTCCATAACGGCATCTCGCATAGTTTTGCCTTTCGCATAAATAAATCTGATCGGCCGAAGATTTCTAGTGGGCGTTGCGTTCTATTGAAACTTGGAAACACTTAGGCAATCAGGGTTCCTATCCCCCTCCCACCAATTATTCTGAGAGCGCAATTTCAACTATTTAGTTCCTTTTTTATGCCACTGGAAAGCTTCGCAAAGGGACTGTCATTTTGGTATTATACTAACTATTGCGATATCCGCACACAATAAAAGCTTAAAGAAATAATTGGAACGTTAAAATCAATAACAGCAAAAAATTAAAAAATAAAACTATTTGGCAGGTGGTGTGTTTTATTACTTGGTATCCTAATGTATCTTATTGAATCTATCTAAATAGATCAATAAATAAATGCAATCATGCTATATATTTTGAACAACTACATACCTATCTATAATGTTATAGTTCCTTTTATACATTTCCAAAAATTATCATTTGATGCAACAGATTATACCATACAATATGAATTGTGCTTAACATTACCTTTTGGGGGGGAGATTACAGCACATTTAGATAAACAAACCTAAAAGATACAATCGAGTAAACAATCACTGTACACGGTTAAAAACTGTAATAAATGTGTTTATAGTATTACCTTGCGCCATGATTTCCCATTGTGGACGGTCCTTTTCTGTTGTATTGTTAACATACTGTACTGTCTACGATCAGAGCTGTAACTGGTTATAAAACACTTGTATGATCATGTTAGTGCAAAGTTGGAGAACTGTTGTTATGGAACCTCGTAAATAGCGGGTACTATGGTTACTTAATTTTTACTTTCTCTACCACGTATAGTAAGTAGGGAATGTACTGCATTCCACTCAAAAATTCTATACCGAGATTTCACCAGAAATACATGTTTTGAGGCTACCTGAATAAAAAAAAGCATATTTAGTAAAAGGTCCATGTATGTGTGTCTGTGAACAGCATAACTCTAAAACGAAAAGTCGGATAAATACCAAACTTGGTATTTAGGTTCAGTATCATTCAAAGATGCGACACGAAGATTTTGAAGAAAATCCCCCCCACCCCAGACCACCCTTACATGGAACATTTTTCGAAAATTTTGATTTTTTAAAAATGACTAACGACTTTGATTAAAATATCGTATGTCTGAGATATTTTCATAACACATAAAATGTATATCTTGAATTTTCTGGAAATGTCCCCAAAGTCCTCTTCATTGTGGATGGCTTTTGCATAACTGGTAAACCTTAAGGGATAGATAAACGTTTTGTACACAAAACATGTAATCTCATTAAAACACAAATACATTTTTTTTGTTAAGTGAACCATTTCCGAGGTATTCCTTGTTATTTGTTTGAATTTTTCAATACTTATATTTTTTCTCAAATGGGAATTCGTTATTCGTATTTTTATGTCCTGGACATGCAAAAGAATGGAATACTCCACATAGCAACCATTTCTTAAAAGATCTGACTATCGCTTAAAGCCTACCATACTCACCTTGCACCAGAAAATTAGCAATAAGATTAACATAAAGTATATGGGAAAATAGTTTACAAGAGTAGAGAAAGTCATGCGAGTACAACACATTAGATATATATATATATATATATATATAGATATATATATATATATATATTTGCCTCTACCAAAATGAAATAAAAATTAAATTTCTTTGTTCATAATCAACTGTCAACTTCCGTTTTTAAAAGTATGTTGCAGTATTTATAGTAACTAAGCGGATTAAAGATGGATTTCCATATAGCCTACTGTACACCGGTCATGTTCTATGTTTAGCAATAGCCAAAGAGCACCTTCCATACAACTAACGAAAAGAGCTTTTTGTTCATTTCCACGTGAACTACCGTGTCCCTACTGTGTACCGACCATACCGTCGGCGATCAGTCATGAGAATGATTTTATAAAAATGAACGAGACACAGTAGGCTATATGGTAAACACCAAGCGGCGGCCTATGGGTCACGTTTGACAGCCTCCTACACTTCGGCTATTTCCGGCATTTTTCGTAATGATACGAATACATTTTACGCGCATTGTTCTGGGAAGCCATTCGCTGGTTCAGTAGTATTCGGAGCTATACGTTCTGTCACATAAAGATTATACAATACACTGATTAAACATAAAATCTGGAAAATTATAGGCCAAAGGCTGAAAATATCTGGTCTCTTCTCTAAAACCAAATAAGCATCACAGAGTATAACGATGCTTTCCTCTTTTTGATCCATTGCTTATTGAAACAGAGTTAACAAAATGATATCAAATCCGGTGGATCAGGATTCCTTTAGGGAGGAGCTAACATATTTTTAAAGATATCTTACCAATGAGTAAGATGCTGTCTATATTGGAGAATTTTAATTTCTAAATTTTCAAACATTATATAAGTGATTCACGAATTATTCTTTGGATGCAAGGTGTAATTTAAATTTTGATAAAAATTATGACATTTATAAAATAAATATTTTAAACTAATATTTAATTAGTTTGATTATCAGCTTTACTGTAAGTCATTCACATTGTAATGGTACCTTAACTCTTATTCAGAAATCATTTAATAGTAAATGTAAAGAATATTTAATTCGACTTATGGGTTTACATCTCTCTCTCTCTCTCTCTCTCTCTCTCTCTCTTTAATTAGTGAAACATATTCTGACAGAGTCCAACACTATGGTAAATTCATTCACTGGCTATGAACTAGAGATGGGCAGAAAGTAGTGTAACGGTTACCTTAATGTAATGGTTACCAAAGTAACGAATACAAAGTAACGAGTTACTCAGTAACGATTACAAAGTAACGAATACAAAGTAACTAGTTGCCTAATAACGGTTACCAAAGTAACGAAGACAACTAGTTATCGTATTAACGGTTACTGAGCCTGGCTGACAGTTACTGCACATGCGCAGTATAGATATCGCTTATCGGGAACTACATAGTTACCTTAACCAAGGCCGTCTCTTCGTTTGCAACTTGAGTCTTGCTCGCACGGAGTTGCAAGTACATATTTGCTTATTACAGCGCATTGCTTATCACTTCTAGTATAGGTCACAGGGCACACAGACACTTCAGTCAGCACTCCGGTAGCAAAGCTGCACACATTGCATTAAGATAGTTATTTACATACGATTATAGGAGCATGAGTTTTTAAACATTGCGGGTGGATGGTATGAATAAACAATTAATGCTATGTAGTAATATGCGCGGGCCGCTAAGCTCAAACAACGATACACAAATTTTAACAGTGGTGAATTAAGATACAGAGTTGCGCAATTTCAGCGTCTACCCTCTAAGATTGCTTAAAGAAACATGAAGTTTCTCCAACCTTGAATTCGAAAAGCACCTGGGAAGGTGTGTGTTTCGATTTAACATGGATATTTACGCCTTTAACCTTGCATGGCAAATAACAATGAAAGGCCCACAGACACACGAAAGAGTTAAAGTATTTCTCGAATCAAACCTCGAAGTTGAAAGGTCTGCCTCATTACCAATACGCCATAATTGTAAGTTGAACATTCTTTGTTAATACTGTAAAACTGCATGCTTTCGACCTCGATTTGCATGAACTTATTCTTTTCATTTACTCACGGCTGTTCCTATCTGCACGTGCTAAGAGAGGCACAGTTACTGCGCGAATAGCTTAGCCAACAGGGAGAAGGCTATGTATGAACTAATGTATATGAGTGCGTATGTATGTGCAAGAATGTAGAAGTGCGAATGCATTCTGCGATTATAAACCACCGTAGTAATCAAAGTGTTGACTCAGCTACTAGAGAAACTTCTTTTTTGATTGCATCAAGCAACAAAGTAAGTCTTATCGACATCGTTCATATTGAAACGTAGTTACAGCTAATCGTTACTGGTAACCGTTAATGTAATGTAACTGGGAACGTGATAACCAGAAAACAAATAACTTAATCGTTACTGATAACCATTACACGTCACGTTAACGCATTGTAGCTGCGACAGTTATAACCGTTACTCGAAAATAACTGTTTGTCACAACCCTTGTGAACGTAGTAGTAATAGCGATTTGAGTGGCGCAAAATTGTGGCGGTCATCAGCGCCACCCTCTGGCTATAAATTTATTTAAGTCAGTACAGCAATACAATAAAAACAAAACAAGTACAAGTTAAGCAACTCAGATTACAGAAGCAGAAATAATAAACAAAACAAAGATACAAAAGTTAAGACACAAAACAGCTCGAAAATTAAAAGGTACCAGAACTACTTCTCAGCAAATACAAGCACTTGAGTTTGTACTGACACAGTTGGAAAGGCAGTAACACACCAGAAACGAAACCACTGAATTTAATGTAGCGAAAAAGCTTGGCGATAGAGACAGAGTCATCCCCTAAAACCTCAATTAAACTAGGAGAGAGTCCAAATCGTTCGCGAAGGGCTGAATAGAAACTACACTGGGTAAGGAAATGCTTCACTGTGAAGGGCATATTGCAGTGCAAACAGCGAGGCGGGGGTTCACCCCAAAGAATGTAGCCGTGACTATAATAAAGTGGCCAATACGAAGCCGAGCAAGCACGACCTCCTCGCGACGTGAAAGACGAGAAGAACAACGCCAAGGAAGCGTTGTAGCCTTGACCTCTCGTAGTTTGGCAGTAGACGTAAGCCACTCCGCATGCCATTGAGAGAGGATCTGTTGGCGCAAAACACCCTTCAAATCCATACAGAGGCAGCGGAGAAACCGTTCATCGGAGTGTAGAATCGCAGCCTTCGCGGCCTGATCTGCCATTTCATTTCCTACAATGCCACGATGTCCAGGAACCCAGACAAAGACCACCCGAATAGTGAGAGAGTGCAACTGTTTTTCTAAACAAGTGGGTGCTGGCTATAGAGATCCCGTAAACTAACTATAGCACTGAGGGAATCGGAATAACGGACACTAGAGCACAAGGAAAAGGAGCGGATGAAAAATGTGGCTTTAAATATAGCATACAGTTCGGCAGTATAAACAGAAGCGCTAAAGGGGCAACAAGGTTGTGTACATGTGAATCAACAACCACAAAGCAGCCTACCCCTTGATCCGTTCAGAACCATCAGTATATAGAAAATGCTATCCAGCAAAATCGTGTTTCAAAGCCGATATGGGCTGCATATATAGGAACAGCAGTAGTGTTCTTGGACAACTGAGCCAGATCAAGACGACAGAGGGGTGTGGCATATCCATGGAGGAAAACGATGAAATCCCCTAAGGAAAATCAAAGAAAGGACTACATCCAACTTTGACAGAAAGTTATAAAACCTAAACCCGTGGGAAGCAGTGCAGACGGATGATTAATATAACGATAATCCAGAGCGGCACCAAAGAACGAAGAATAGGCGGGGTGAGAAGGCAGTGCACGCAAAGCGGAGGCATAATTACAAAAAAGAGACGTATCCAAAGGGATGGTTCACCAGATTACACGTACAAACTACAGATGGGACTAGTACGAAAAGCTCCCAGGGCTAGTCTAAGGCCTTGATGATGGACAGGATCCAATTGGCGCAGAAGAATAGACCACAGGCGCATAGTCAAGTTTCGAATGTATCAAATCCCGATAGAGATGCAGCAAGAGGATCTGATCGGCACCCCAAGAAGTGCCCCAAAGGACACGAAGTAATTGCAGGGAACGAGCACAACACCCGCGAATATATAAAATATGAGGTCCTCAGCAAAATTTACGGTCAAAAATGAGGCCGAGAAAATTAGCTTCCTCAACAAACGACAGCTCCACTACACCAAGAGAGAGATAGGGGGCAGGAAACTCTTTACGACGCCAAAAATTAAGACAGTGGATTTTTTCTACTCTGAAAATTTGAACCCCTTCTCCAAACTCCAAGTGTGCAAGATATCAAGAAAGCACTGAAGGCGCCGTCGGATAAAGCGGATACGCCCAGAGCTACAACAAATTGCAAAATCATCTACCTAGAGATACGGCGTGATGCCCGTTGGAACGTTCGACACTATGGGATTAATGGCTATAGCAAACAAAAGAACACTCAACACCGAGTCCTGTGGAATACTGTTCTCCTGTCTAAAGATCAGGGAGAAAGAAGATCCCACCCGTACTCGAAAAGTAAGAGCATCCATAAATTGCTGCAAAAAGACGGGAAGATGACCCCGGAAAATCCAATGGAAGAGCTGGCGGATGATACCCATACGCCAGGCGGTGTCGTAGGTCTTTTCTAAATAAAAAAAGATAGCGACCGTCTGCTGTCTGCGCAGAAAAGAATTATAAGTGTGAGTCGCCAAAGAAATCAAATGGTCAACAGTAGACCGCCGTTTACGAAAAGCCATTATACAGGAGTGCGAAGAGAATACGTTTCAAGACACCACATCAATCGCTTAGCGACCATCCGCTCCATTACTTTGCAAACACAGCTTGTTAGAGAAATGGGTCGGTAGCTAGTTGGCCAACGTGGGTCTTTTCCAGGCTTAAGAATAGGAACGATAATGGAATCACGCCACTGAGAGGGTAAGCACCATGTAACCAAATATGGTTAAATGTATCTAAAAGAAAAAGCCGACTACTTGGAAGGAAGTGTTTCATCATTAGTGCATGAATACCATCCGGGCCAAGGGCAGTATCAGAGTGACCGACGATTCTGAGAGGGGAAATCAAAACCAGAGGACTCTACCCGATCTTTAACCAAGAATTGGGGATCATAGTGGGAAGAACTAGAGGCTGAAGCAAAGACTCCACCCAGGGAATTGGCGATATGATGGGGATCATCACAATGTTGCCAGTCACAGATAGCCCAGGGATAGATGAAGAAGGTTTACCACAAAGTCGTCGGATTTTATCCCCCACCCTGGAGGAGGAAGTGCAGCGTGACAAAGTGAAGACAAAATGTTCCCAAGAAGACTTCTTACACTGCCGAATTATTTTCCGAGCCTGAGCACGCAGCTTTTTAAAAGTAATCATATTCTCTAGTGTCGGATGACGCTCGAACACCTTCAAAGCCTTGCGGCGAGCTCTGAGAGCTGCACTACATTCCTCCGATCACTAGAGTACCAGAGTACGCCGTCCAGTAAACGACATTCGAGGAATGGAAAGCTCAGCACCGTCTAGTATCATGTCGCGAAGATATTGGACTCGTTCATCAATATGAGGAAAGGAGGTAATGTTATCTAGGACCACAAGTTCAGAATAAAGGGGCCAGTGTGCCCTACTAAACACCCACTTTGGTGGGCAAGTAGGGTTAACTCCGCGAGCAATCATATGAAGCAAAACAGGGTAGTGGTCACTACTGTATCAGAAACCACAGACCAGCGCAAAACGGTAACGAGCTGTGGCGATCAGAAGGAAAGATCAAGATAAGAAACACGAGCCAGAAGAATCGCAAACGTGGGAATCCCAGAATTTAGCGTAACTAACTCGTGGATATTAGCAATTGCAGCAATTTGGGTACCCCTAGGACACTCGCGAACTGAGCCCCATAAAGGATGATGGGCATTGAAATCACCTAAGATAAGAAACGGTTGGGGGAACTGGGGAAGCAAATCTATAAAGCTCTCCGCAGCTCCAGAAGAATTAGGTGGGAGGTACAAAGAGCAAAGCGTGAAAGAAAGAGATGGTAGGTAATACGCAGAGCTGCCACTTGTAAATCAGTAACTAGCTTGACTGGAGTGCAGTAAAGGTCCCGACGCACCAAGATACAAGTCCCCCATGGGCATGACCACCATCAGGAACAGGGAGATCGTTACGAAAAGCCATATAGTGAAGAAAGTGCATATAATCCTCAGGGCGGAGTTTAGTCTCCTGAAGGCACAAACACAAAGGCTGATAAGTAGAAAACAGAAGGTTCAGCTCCTCCTTATGGGAACGGTAACCACGCATATTCCACTGCAAAAAGTTCATAAAAATAAAGGAAAAACGGAAACTAGTAACAAATTAGGAAAAAGGGTAAAAACCCTTAAAAGTCAGAGTCTGCATCAACAGTTCAAACTATTTCGATACATGTTTGTTTCTGCGTTCGTGAACCTTAGATGTCGAGTTCTTCTTTCTGGAGGTTGGCGACAAAGATGGTTTAGAAGGATTCTGCTTGAAAGATTTATGTAGCGCTGGCTACAGTGGTGGACTTCACAGCAGCTTTGGACTTCTTCTGAGACGGTAATTTAACACTGGTCACCGCAGGTAAAACGTTTGCTACAGAAATGTCGGCGGTGGCCTGGGACAGATGCACAGAAGCAGCCGCACACGACTCCTTGGAAAAAGAAGACGACACAACAGGAGGTGTGGAAGAAATGTGCCTATCCATACCACTAGTAGATGGAGAACGGCTGCCCTCATGCTGCCAGAGACAGCGGTGAGCGAAGGCACAGCAGAAAGCACTGGTGGATGACAAACATCCAACGTGTCTAAATTTCCAGAATTGCTGGACATCGATGACGGAGTACCGGAGGTGGAACACAGTAAAGCTGTGGCAGAAAGAGCACCCCTAACACACTGCGGGGTTTCCCGCCGTAGTAAATGTGGTGAACAGGTAATTCTCTCGAGGAAGCCAGGAGCAGCGTCCTTCAGGTCGGTATCCATTGCAGGATTATCCAAAGGTAAGGAACTAAAGCAATTGCCCACTTTAAGTGGCGGTTGAATTGTCGAAGGTTCCCGACGCTGATGAGCTGGAGGAGAAGTAAAACGCTGACGGGGAGGCTGGGAAGATTTCAAAGGAGTTGAAAGGGGGTAGGGCTGAAAAGGAAGGAGGGTAGGGATAGAAGAACTGCCATTATGGCTAGCTCGCGGAGTACAGGTACAAATGCAAGTACAGTTCAACTTCGAAGACACAGGAGTAGTAGTAGCTGCAGACTGAAGAACCTGGCGGAAGGATCCGCGAGCTAACTTCGTGGGAAAGAAGAAGCGGAGTTTCTCCTTCGCCTTTCGATAGCCAAGTTTTTCCTTAACTCTCAGTTTTTGAATGGCGTATTCTTTATATACAGCTCAGCTGCGAGAGTATGCAGGATGGGCACCCTCACAATTCACATATTTGGAAATGCAGGTTCAAGGAGATCCGTCGTGTCGATGTGTTTCACAGCGAGGACATAAAGGCTGCCGCTTACAGGATAATGCCGTATGTCCGAATTCTTAACAGAAGAAACAACGTAGAGGGTTGGGAACATATTGACGAACACGCAGTATCTCATAGCCAGCCTTAAGTGTGGGAGGAAGCTGCCTTAAGGCGAAGGTCAGAAAGACCGTTCTGGTAGAGAGCTGTTCTGCACCTTCCCGCCGCAGGAGCCGTTTAGCTGCACTCACAACTTGGCTGGAAAGGTAGGCGACATCTTCGTCTTCAGAGATACCATCTAACGCGGAGAAAGTCACAACACCTCGGCAGACATTCAAGGAAGCATGTGGCTCAATAATAACGTCTTGGGTTCCAAACTGATGTACCTGGAGTAAACGAAGAGACTGTGTATCATTCTTAGCCAATATCAATAAAGACTCATTGCGTTGCCGGGTATAGTTCTGAACTGGCCAGCGATTTTGTCCAAGGTAGCCTGAACCACGAAGGGGTTTAAAGAGCTAAGCGGTGTTTGGCCTGGCGTAGCGGAGCGCATAATTAAATAACGGGGAGTGTCACATTTTCCTGGCGTAGAAATATCTCTTTCCGAGACTAGTTCCATCATAGTCTCTTTTTAGAGGTTACAAGACGAAAATCTTTGGTAGTGACCATAGCTCCAGTGAATACCATGCACGGAGAGACGTCACTGGACTCGTCGATCTCCATGACAGGTCGAACCTCATGGCGAACGGGGTCGACCTGAGACCTCGCGCCGCCCCGGCTATCCTCCAAGGGAGTGGTAACACAGCTTTTTTACGGGCAGGGTAGTTAACCCTAACCCAACCCCCAAAAACCCGGAGGACGGATGGCTCGGGACCCCGGGAGCGCCAATCCCATACTTACCGAAGTAAGCCCCTGGGGCCCTTGTGAACGAATAGATGTCATCCGGTTTAAGTAAATGTATTAGAAATAAAAGTATTGATTTTGACCTTACCAAAGCAACAGAATTTGTATGTTTTAATGTAATTAAAAGGGGGCTATAGACCTTTTTAGCCACTCCCTGGGTCTAAGAATCAAATCAAGCATGAAAATAGCCGCGCATTGTCGGGGCACAATAGGTTAAGTGGAAATCAAAACGACACGACATGGTAGGGACGTGGTCGGTACACAGTCGTAACACGGTAGGCTATGTGGAAATCCACCTTACGCACAACGACAGTTTTTCTTGGTCGTCTCTTGTCACGTTAAATATAAGAACGGCAAGAATGAATGTAGAATTATAAGTCTACACTTCATGAAGTGTAGAATTTTTTTTAATGATCAGCCCCAAAACAACAGTCAACTTCTTTCAACTACAAGGGTTCAGTGATTGGTGAGTACCTAATTATACAAAATGATTCAGAAAATTGTGCACAAACTTAAGGAGCTTACAGAGGGATGGAAAGACAACATTTTAGAGAGAGAGAAAACCCCTTATGGTCAAGGAACAATTCCGAATCAGAGCAAGCTTGGGAATGTCAGGAACTAGAATTTATTTTGTACACACACTTAGTTAAGCAACGATCATGTTTACTCAACAATTTTGTTTTACAAAGCTGTGACCAACAGTCAATACACGCAAAATATCGCCGTTAAAAATTCTGGAGCACTCTACCAAGTAGGTACATCATGTAGGGTGATCAGGTAGAAATTTTCAAGTGAGAATATTCTTTTTAAGAAATGAAGATTTTTCACATGAATAGAGAACAATTAAAGCATTAAATAAAAGTGTCAATATTACATAGGTATGCTACTCTTCTGTAAATAAACATGCTGAAGTCGTAAAAGCCGTTTTATGCTGATACTTGTCGACAGCACTTTCTTTTGACAGAAGAGACCACACTGTTCACACGGCTTCCATGGCTTCCACACAGCTTGTGTGGAAGAACAATTAATTCCATTAATTGACCCAATAGTGGTCGAAACTATAGAGCCCGGGACGTAAAGTACTTACAACAGCTAAGTCGCCAATGGGATATGTCATCTCAATACAATTTGAGATCTCCTTGTATGGTTTATCAGGAAAAATATGAATCTGTTGGGGAATTTAAGGTCGTATCGGCATGTTGCCATGGTAGCTCAGTGGTTAGAGCAACCGGACGGAAACTGGGAGATCCGTGATTCAAATCCAGGCGATGACATTGAATTCTTGAGTCGTCTGATTTTACCTTTCCAACCTTGTACAACACGCTTGTGTGGAAGAACAATTAATGTAGATCTTGTTAAAACACACAATTTATGTCATATACAATTTTTTTTGTCGAGTGAACCATTTCCGAGATATTTCTTGATATTTGTTTGAATTTTCCATTACACATTTTCTGATATGGGATTTTTGTTTTTGTCTTCCATGTCCTGGACATGGAAAGAGAATGAAATACTCCACATAGCAACCAGCTCTTAAAAGATTTGACTATCCTTTAAAACTCACCATATTCACCTTGCAACTGCAAGAAAAATAGCAAAAAGGTAGTTTCTGCAAATGTTTATATTGATTAATATAAAGTAGATGGAGAACAAGCGTTTGTAAAAATAGCTAGTACTACAGTAGAGAAAGTCATGTGAGTGCAACACATCAGATTTTTTATTAAATAGTGAACATTTCTGCTTAAAATGCATAATTTAGAAACTGATTAAGATAAGGGCAGCTAATTTTGCAAAAAAATTGTGAGATATATCAGAAAAACCCTCAAATGTGCTATCATGCCCTCCGCTCAGGGTTATTTAAATCGTACGTAATTCTCATTTTCATTCCGATTACAGAACTATTTACACTAAAACGTTCCTCGAGAATCGGTCTTAATAACAGATTAAAAAGCCTAAATTATAAGTTTTACCATTTCTGATCAATGTTCTGTCCCCTAACATCTAGATGACAGCTTCTTGCTACTCAGATATATGTGCGAGCACCACTTTTAACTTAACTGTAACCGCTGTTAGTCTGAACACCAGTTAAGCCTGTCATTGCGAAACACGAACCGTTCCTACATAAATCACTCAATATTACTTTACTCAAGCACTATTATACCAACCTAAACATCCGAATTTTACTGGTAAATAAACTAGCACTGAATGGTAATACTACAGATAGGGGAACTTTTCGGCCACACTGTCGAAAGTTACGAACCATGCACGTGATAATATCACATGAACGATACAATCCAAACTGTTGCTAAAATAAGAGCAGAAAATATTGCAACAAAGCATGGTTGAGCGGATTGATAATAAAGACGACTAAGGAAAATTACTGTTATTTAGGAGGCTTTGAAGCCAATTAATAACTTATATATGGACCTTACACCCACCAAAGCGAATGCTCTATTTAATGGGAATATAATTGTTCTATCGTGTTCTTATTTCCTCAACCAGATGCAGAGTAAACAAGTGCTCGATAAGTTGCAAATTCCTTTTACATAATATTAGCCAACAAAGATTATACATAATATAACAGTGTCAATAGAATTGACAGAGCTTGTTAAGTACATAATACACAATATGTCTAGGATAAGGAGGAAAGAGAAACCAAGAAGAGCAACCGAATGTGCCCAATTGCTAATTAAAAGTTTTTTGGCCATTTTACAAGCTCAAATGTATTTCTACTTTTACTGCCCAGAAACTACATCAGAGAAAGTACCGCATTAGTTCAAAAATCAGTATCGAGGTTTCACTAGATTATATATATATATATATATATATATATATATATATATATATATATATATATTTTTTGAGAGCCCCTAAAAAGGATAGACAAATAGCTTGAGTATGTACGTGTCTTCAAGAATGCACTGCAAAGATTTTCAGACAATTACACCTACCGCAAATAATTCCTTGCATGAACAGAACTGGTTGTTTTCTGAAAAACTGCTACACTTTATGATTAAAAGAACACGAGTTTGAGGGAATGGTATAATTAATGAAATGTACTCAAGCCCCTTTCATGCTGGTTAAATTGTATGTAACTGTTAAATCATAAAAGCTAAATAACTATATGCAGCTCAATATTTTAAGAAGATACAATTCAACGAAGTTTATGCAATGACTGAAATTTAAACGCAGCATTTACATTTTTTAAAGAAGGGTGTTAAATCAGCTGATCGGAGAAAACAGGGGCACAAAACTTTCTGAGAATGCTAATAAAACTTCATAGCATTAATTGTTGACAAAAATCTCAACTGTTTACCTTTTCTCTTTCTTTCTTTTTTTACCTTTCTCCTTAAAATAGACAGTGTGTCTCGAAGTAATCTGTACGCCTAGCTTAGTAATTGAAATGCATATATTTACCATATATTACCAGAAATATTCAAAAGGCAGTAAACAATTCAGCTGGCTTCCGTCCGTTGTGCACAGTGTATATCCACCTGCTTTAATTACAGAGATAAATTGCTATATTATCTCAAGAATGTACACATTAAGATAGCCTATACAAATGAACCCCTTTTTGCAGTTAACCATTCCCAAAATATTCACTTGTATACATTTAATGTTATGTCTTCATTCTTTTGTTTCTCATGGCTATATAGAGTGCTCAAACTACTCCGAATAACCGGTTAAGATTCGCTTGGTGAAGTAAGAACCGAGGCTAGATCCCTTTTGGTTTTATCTTATTGGCCAGGAGAACAGCTTGCTGAACGTATAATATCCGGATATCAAGTATCCTCTTATCTAAGCCAGTCCCGATCGCTCTCGTGCGCACTGCTCGCTCCCTCTCTCTCGATGTACACCCGTGGCCAAAAAAAAGGAGTCATCCCCAGATTCCATGTGACGATCGGGTCGACTTCGTATACCTTCGTAACAGCTGCGTTTACAACGCACATGCAGAAACTATAGACTGGTCTATGCCTGTGAGGGCAATGATCACCTATAATGGTATTTTTCGGTGACGACGCGTATAAGCTACCGAAAACAGAGCACAGAGCAACGTTTCGTGACCGAGAGGTTAAGACGGCACTGCTTTCGCTCATAAGCTCCTGTGTTAAAATCTCGCATTAGTTATTTTTTATGTTAATTTTATGACTGTATGTGTAGAACATAATATTGCATCAATATAACTTTAGCATTTTAAGTTTTAGGCATATCTATGCACACAAAAACATAATTCTATTAAAACACTCGGTTTAAATAACTAAAGAAATAATACAAATAAGCTATTATCTTCTAAAACTAAAACAGATAAAAAATCAACAAAATTAATACCGGATGTATGAACCCTGAGCACGTATAACTGCCCTCAATTTTGAGGTTATACGGAGGGTTGTTCACGATCTATGATAACAATATCAGCCGAGCACAATAGCTCCGCGCTTAAACATGTAAAACCGAAAGAAAGTTCAGCAGTATGAGTGTATCAGTGTGTTCTGTTGGATGCTTTTGTTCTTGCTGCATCAAATGGCGTCAAAAATAGAAACATTCTGATAAGGGCACATTATTGCCCTTTCCGATGCAAAATAAAGATTATTATTGTATCCTAAGATTATTAAGCAGTGCAGGAGGCGTATTTTATCATATCCAAGAAAGTGATCTCATGTGCACTCAGCAACAAAGGTAAGGCCACGTCAGGACTTATTTCAAAGAGCAAGAAACAGGGAAATCCACGACCGGCCACCAGTCGCACCCCGGAGATAATTTGGAAGGTGAAGGCCCATGTCTCTGGACCAAATCCTGCAACTCAGAGGGCCATTGCACTGTAATTAGGAATCGCCTTTTCTACTGTGGACACTATAATCGACCAAGATTAGCTGTATGAACGACACCTGGTTGGTGAAAAGTGGATGTTTGTTGTCTTTTTAGATGAGGCATATGCTTATCTAAAGTGACTGCAACAAACCCTGGGCTATATACTACCGACCAAGGGGAGAAAAAAAATTGAAAGCCGGTATAAGGAAACTAACGAAAATTTCCCCAATGGTTTCATGGTAATAGCAAGGTACAGTTACAATGGCAAATTAACCATTCGTCATGTACATAAAAATGTGAAAATCAACTCGGCATATTATAACGTCCTAATACCAATTTTCCATACATATCCCTGCTCTCTATGGTGCAGATGTAAATATCTGGTTGCATCAGGATAATGCATCAAGCCATACGTCTGATTCAACCTACACATTTTTGGAGAACATAGAAAGATAAATGGGAATACATTCCATATCTTTCAGCAACATCCGTGTTAAGTCATCTGATGCACTGATGGAGTTTTGTGCATTTGAGTTACTGAAAAGAGCCCTTGGAAGCAGACGGTCGTGAACTTTAGTCTCTGGAAAGCTGCCAGGAGGAATGGAATAAACTGGACATCCCTATGTTTCGTAGCAGTTTGCTCCAGTGGAAGCTGTGCTGCAGATTAATAGCTCAAGCTAAAGGCTGTCAGATAGAACATCACTGATGGAGGCGTGGTTTTTCATAAGGTAAGGTGGTCTTAAGTTTGTTACAATAGATTTCGAACAATGCTCTATATATGAAATTAAATCCCTCTAGTAACGTGGACGAGAAGCTCCAACATCCCTGGCTTCTTGAATTTGTGCCCATAAGCCATCTTTTGTCCTTCACGCATCTTCAGGGAAATTCCAGAGCAGCTCCCTTTTCACTTCAGCCCCACATTTTCATCAGGGTTCAAATCTGGCGAATAGGGAGGCCAGTTTATCACTCTGATATCCTGCCTCTCTGAGAACCAATTTGAAACCTTTCGACAAATGTGGGCAGGATGATTATCCTGTACCAATTCAACAACTCCATCAGGATATCTCATCCTCGTATTGGGGATAAAAATATTCTCAAGTATTCCCGTGTACTGCGCAATGTTCAGCGTATCCTCAAGCTGCAAAAACACACCTAGACCGTTAGATATGTGATTATGATGAAATTGTGAAACCCGTATTTTGCATCGTAGTAAGTATTCTATTATGAACTTTACCAAATGACGTGCATGAAATGCAGCATATCGAAAATAAGTAGTCGGATGTCTTGGTTAATCATTAACAAAAGAAAGAAAGTGTTTGTTACATGCGAGAAGCGAACCTGCGGTCTAAACATAGAAGTACCCTACACTTTGCCACAACGCTACATAAAACACACATGGAAGGTAGCATGTTTAATAATGCCGTACAACAACTTGCAGCGGCTAAACAACTGTATTGCGTATGGTGTAAAGAAGGCGTTGTGCCATGTTGAACTTAGAAACATTTGGCGTTCAAGACAAGACTCGGTTTTTTGTCCACGGGTGTACATTACAACTGAGATCCCCAACTATTACTAAAAGGATATATTACTTAAGGGATTACACCTTGAAATTTGGTAGTAGTCTTGGAAAACTGGGCATTAGAAGAGCGCGCAAACAAAAAGAAAAAGAGAGAAAGAAAGAAAGGAAAGAAAAGAAAACTAGAATCTCAAATTCCCTTTCACCTTTTATATTGTAAATGTTTACCTTTGTGTAAATAGGTAAATCGAATTAATTTCTTTCTTTTTTTTCATTTTAAAACTTAAGGGCTTATTTACGTATGCCGCACGACAAGTTTCCGCCAAAATTT
Source organism: Deroplatys truncata (assembly GCA_030765065.1). Classification (NCBI taxonomy): domain Eukaryota; kingdom Metazoa; phylum Arthropoda; class Insecta; order Mantodea; family Mantidae; genus Deroplatys; species Deroplatys truncata. Next base: position 103,603,410 of record CM060980.1, read on the forward strand.
GCTGAAAATATTCATGCACATTCCGAAAAGCCAAACATTAAAACTGCTATAAATTTGTTGTGAAGAATTTTTAAATTGTTGATTCTTAAGGCGAAGATGGCCTGTAAGAAACAGAACTTAATTAGAATATTTTAAAAGTATTTTCCGTTACCAAGCTTCAAAGTAGGCTATTGTTAAACTGTTTTGAGTTACCAAACGCTGTCCTCGTTTTGTGCACACTGCAAAACTGGATTCTCTCCCCCACTCTATTTAAAGTGAGAAATTTTATTCCATGTAACTTTCGAACACAATATTATACTAGAAACATGTCACCACCATTAGTTTTGCAAATTATTCATGGAATGTATTTTCTTCATCGCTTTCGTCACTCATTTTAGTTAATACAATGCTCTAAACTTTACTTTGTGAAGAAATTAATGGCGACGAAACAAATGCTTGTTTACTGCCGTGTCATAGCAACGCAGGCAATCATGAATACTTTACTGCTTTTGATAATTTAAAAATTCTTGGTAGCGAAAAAAATTAAGTATGCAACACGTACAGAAAACCTTTTTTCTCTTGGCGAGATTTTAGAACTCGCCTGCGGCTCGTTCTAAAAGTTTTTCACCACGTGTAAATAATGATGCTTTCTGAACTTGTGTCATAAACAATACTTTCTGCTGAACTACAACTAGCACAAAAATGATGACAAAATTGATGCCGAAACCAAATAAATATCATGGCTATTTTAAAGAAACGCTTATCTGTCTACTCCATGCTAATCGAGACAAACGTTCGCAGAAATGGTTTCATCATACATTTCATTGTAGGTACTAGAGGGATACAGGAGACTGAAGTTTAATTTTAAAGAGAGGGTCTCCATATGCCGACTTCTGAAATTTCACTCTTTTCAAAACATACAAGAAACAAATGATTGTGACTTAGAAGTTAAAAAAAATGTATGTTATAGAGCAAGGGTGGCGAAAACGTCTTCCTTCCGCGAGTCAGCAAATATGCAACACGCATTACATCACTCAGAACATGCGAAAAACAAAGGAACACTGGCAGAGAGGGAACGGCGCCTACGAGTCAAAATAACTCGCGAGTCCCGTTTTCGCCACCTCTGTTATAGAGTATTGGAAAATTCAAATCAATAGCAAAAAATATCTCGGAAATGGTAAATACCATTTAAAAAGTTAGCATAAATCGCGTGTTTTAATAAGATCTACATTTGTCTTGTATTAAGCTTCTTAATAATCTCTTATGGTTTACCAGTTATATAAAATTCATTCCTATTCTCGGAAAATTTAAGATATGCATTTCATTAGCCATATTAATATGTTAAACATATGGTGTTATAGCCATTTTTTGAGAAAAGCAAAAATAACGAAATTTTTTTACAAAGTTTTGAGTGGAATAGCTTCCTCTGTGTGTTATAGATGGTGTTATCTAGGGAAAGTAAAAAGATATCGAAACAAAATTTAAAATCCTTCAGTGTTTACGTAATGCAAGATTAAATTTTCTGCCAAATTGACTGAGATCTTAATAAAACAGCATTCAATGGTGCATTCGCTTAAAGAGTATTTTCTTTAACAATAAGAATTAGGGAGCAATAGGTACTAAAAGGGACTTTTGACGCTCTTCACATAGGTGCGTTTTCCTCGTCTTTGTTTCTTAGAAAAAAGCTACGTGCAACTACATGTATTCTGAACCACCACCACCACTATTATTACTATTTCTCTTATAAGATTTCTCAGCATTCACAATTCAAGTATGCAGTTTGTATTATTTCAAATGCTTTACTTCTGTAATAAATATTGTGGTCTCTATTTTGAAAAACTGTCCTTGGAGCGAGTATTTGCCCCTACTTTGGCACAGCACTTCTAACTTCGGCAACTTGCCATCCCTGGCCTACTGCGAACATCCCACAGGTCAGAGTTCGTCATTCGTTGTTTGATAATAAATATCTTATCAACATGAGCTATGTGACCTTTATGAACTCCAGTGTGCCACTATTACAGAGAATTGCCGGCTTGAAACAACTGAGTTTGCATTTTCAAAAGATACCCAATGCTCTGTGGAGGTCATCTTTATGTGGCGAATACAAACTAGAGGTGGGGAAAATGATTTTACAGTAATAGTTCGGAAAAAATAGTAGGTTCCAAAACAAGAATCACTTCGGGGTATCGGGGTATAGAGGGGTAAATTGCCCCCCCCCAAGTTAAGAGAAATAATTAGGCCACTGGTAATTATTGCTGTACCAAAAGAAAAATTACGAGAAATGTACTTTTAATACGGATATTTCACATTTAAGAAATAAAAAATTATTTTCTTGGGCTAAATCTGTAGTTAAAATTCATATTAACCTTTTAGACAACTGCTTCAGGCAATCTTGCCCCCCCCCCAGGTAGGAATGAAATCACGCTGCTGTTCCAAAGTAATAGTTAAGTACGTCCGTTAAGTGTTATACCGTTTACGCATAACCGCAAAAGTCAGACATGTTAGATATATACTCGCTAATAGACTCGGGTTCTTTCGCATTAGGTCGTAATTGTTCGCTCCCTAACGAATACTGCCAAAAGGCAAGACGCTGCTCCCCTTCTTTTCTCACATCCTACATTCAGACATGCCCGCGAGAATTTGCAAAGTACTGTTAACAATTCACATGTCGCGTTTCACGTAGTCATTGAAGGAGAATTATTGTAGCCCCATTGTTGGAGAGCCAAACTTGCAGTCGTTGTTGCCCCGCGTATGGTATACCAACTTGAAGCTGTTTTTAGACCACGCACGTAATGGATGCCAATTTGCGGGAGATTGTTTCTTGGAGTGTTCGCCCCACGTACGGTACAAACTTTCCAGTGGCCTTCGCCCCTACGTTTAAAAAATCAACTTCGTATTTTAATGTTTATTTATGTATATGTGTATTTATACTTCGGCTGCGTTATTAGTAATTTCTAAAGCACGTATCTCTTAGCAGGGCTGGTATGGCTAAAGAACAAGGCTTACACAAATTATAATTGTATTGTACTTTGTTTATTAATTCTTCACACGATTAAATAACACTTCACTGATATATCCTACTTTAGAGCTGTGAGATTATTGTTATTTGCACTTTTAACAGGAAACTTTATATTATTCTCACCGCAATGATTTTTTTATATCTCACATTGAACACGTACCGTACCGATCGGGTACGCAATCTAGTAGCGTCTACCGCCTGAATTTCACATATCCTCTATTTCAAGTCTCTGATTGGCTAAGCCTACTCCAATAGAATACTTTTGTTTAACTTAAAGCTTTACTAGTTGTTTATTTATAAACTGTTATATTACATTATTGTTCCAAGAATTATTAGTAGCATTATTAAACTTTCTAATTTAATGTTGTCTCAAGGTTACCTCATTATTAGCAACTTTCGGCTTTTACTTTGTAATTCTGTTTGCTACGGAAAGCAGCTTGCTTCTATTCTCACAGTTCCTACATTGTTAAACTACGTAATACATTCACACAACATTATTATATATGTACATAATAATATAAACATAATACAATGACTGTTACATACACTTTATATATTATATAATATACATATTTCTTTAAGGCGGGCTGTTATTATATTGTATATTATATAATTAGACTGATATCATTTAAGTGTTAAAAATACTGCCTCATCGTTCACGCCCATCATTGCAGTAACTGTCTGGTGTTAGTTTCCATGACCCTAATGGTGATAATTTATTAGGTTCCAAAACTTCTCGGGTAATTACCTTTCGCACGAATATCGCAAGAGCTCAACAGCATAATTAAATCTGATTGCTGACTGGGAGATTTCTAGGGATGTTGCCCTCTATTGCAAATTGGAAGCAAGATCTCGCATCCTATAATATACCTACTCCAACTATTGTACTCTGATGCGAAAAGAACCTCAAGCCTGATAAAGAGGCCTCTGAGCAAAAGTTCCGGTCTTTCACACCCAATATACAAAGAGAGGTTAAGGACCTTAGTAGCTAAAGAGCGTCCATAAATACAATTCAGTTTAATTTTTTGTAATGCAACGTAGTCTATCAGAGCGTTACTTTGGAACGATTATAAAGAAACTCGAACGATGGCTTTAGATGTAGGACTGTTATTTTGGAGCTGTATGAATTGAATTATAGTTACTCCCTGGAACGGTTTCATCCTCGGAATGGTTCCAAAATAACGATTTTTTTCTATTTCTAGCACAAATTAAGCCATAATAATATATACCTAATGCTTCTTATGTTGTTAACGCAAAATGAAGTTAATTCTGTGAGGATTTCTATGAACTATATGATTAAAAGGAAACTAGATATGAACTAAAAGTAAATATAAATGACATCTCAACATTGATTTACTGAAAAGGAGACATTTACTCTATCGCGCCCACTTCGGTTTCACCGCTGACGTTTCGAAAATCCTACCAGAAATAGAATATTTTAGCAAGAAATACGGTTTGGATCCCATAAATATACCCTATTGTTGTATAAAACTGCTCATCAAAATTTACTAAGAGCGACCTTGTAATTACACCTGGATTGTAATGCTGGTGATCCCAGTGGAAACGGTGTATCCTCCCAATTTCTAGAGAATGCAATGATTTTGTTCATGACAAACTCCACACTGAACCAGTCCAGCGTTTTCAAACCTGAGATACAGTTCAGAAAATAGAAGTTAGCCAATGGAGAAACATCACAGGGAAAAAAGGCACAAAAGTTCATTTCTACAGAAAACGTTGCCCCTCCAAACCTAAGGGGCAATGGAACTGAACGTTCTACTTTTTTTTAATTTTAAAGCTAATCACTTGAAAAATGGGACACTTAATATGAATAAATAAATAAATTACCGTGCAAAAGCTGAAAGCTCTAACTCAAACAATTTTTCTATAATAGAATTAAATATTTTAATTAGAAAAAAAATGCCATTTTTTTCAAATTTGTCAGAGGAATATCACAGTGACATTTTTAATACTGCAGCACAGTGAAAATAAATGTAAGGAGGACTTGCTTACAAATCAGAGCAAAACCGAAATGTAAGGAATAAATTTAATGTATAACACTGAGAAAAAACACATACAGAAATGTTCCAGTGGGGTTAAAAGAGAGCGCAAAAATAATTTAAACATTCGCTGGACTTTTAACAATGGCAGATTGAGAAAAATGTTTGGTCAAAATTATTCGCAGGTGTCTATAAAATATTTATATGATATAATTAAAAATCGAAAATTTTGCCATGTTCTCCTAAAAACTCAGTCCCAAAGTACCTTAAATAACTACTGGCATAGTAACAGATAAGTTAACATTTCCAGCCTTTCTGCACCACCGTCCGTCCCTTCCTCATTCCCTTCCTTTGTCAAAGAGCGTCCCCTTAGCAATAACTCGCGAAAGCCGAAACGTACAATGGTGATTCGTGAAGGATCGGCTTGAACTTTCTTTGTTGGTCCTTGCCTAAATGAGGACGCGTACCAGTTAGATATATATTAATTTTGCTGTGAATTAAGACAAATAGTGAACTGTAGGCTGACTCAATGTAAGGTAACGATTAGGTGTGAGTGAAAGGCATATCACTTCTACGTACCCATGCCTTTAAAAGTCAGTGAATGCTTGATATTTCAATATCAACAGAAAGGTTGCTGTTCTATATCGTAGGACTTCCTCCACGTGATACTTTAAGCTGTTTGTTCCGTAGAGGAAAAAAGATTCCTCCGGCAACCAGCTTTCACAAATATAAAGCGGGAAATGCATATCTGTGGTTGCTTTACAATACACTAAAGCAACTAACTATAGTGATTCCAGAAAGTATTAGTCTCCACTTTTTACGTGTTCTGGTGTTTTTCTGGATTTTTCATTTTATTAGTTTTATATTCTTTATACTTTGCGCCTGTTTATGATCAACGTTAGAATCCATAACGACTATGTGCAATACCCATTATTAATTTCACTTGTAGTCACTTTGGTTCGGTGCTCATATTTGTGGTTCAGCTGCATTGCACTGTATTGTGAAAAACAGCGCCGAAATTTAATTTTTGTTTCCTTAATTTAATACCAACTGGTACCTTATTTGGAGCCAGGAAAGTGTTATGTCGGTTGTGAACGAACCCTTAAAATTAAATTGTTTTAGCAGACTATCTTAGTCTGCAGAGCGATTTCGAGTAAATCTTGGTAATATGATGTTGCTAATTACGAATAACTTGTTATGCTTGTAAGAAGCATACCTACTCATAGTATGTAACAAGATTTTCTCAACGATAGTGCTTTTTGGCCCACTTCCCGTTCATGCTGTTAAGGTGGAAAGTTGAATTTCCTGCATTCAGTTCTGCGTGTTTTGCCTTTTTTAAAGCACGTATGCGCATGAACTATATTAAATCCTCTAACTTTTGATATATTTATTGTTGCAGAGTAACCATATTTGATAATTGAATTTTACCATTTAAATCTTACCTAGATCTTTACTTCCTTTTTATTTGTTAATATTTACTAACGATTTAATTCATGCTGCAGCTGTGAGCTACAAGTTATTGATCTTTTAGATCAACAACCTGGCATGGATAATCGATCCCCACTTTGCCACCAAGGTTAATGTTGATGGCCTTGCTATTGGAACCACCATGTACAACAGCTGTTAGTAAATATTTAATTTTGTTTTCGTGTAAGTACTATTTCTATTATTCAATATCGAAAAATATTGTGCAATACACATGCGCTAGGAGCATTGGAGAATCTCTTAAGTACAAAATACTGATTTCGTCTCGTAATTTCAAACTCTTCCTCGTTCTGCAATGATGCACTTATCACACTTGTATACTACTACTGTATAATTCAAAATAGTGCCTATTTTAATGTTTTTGTGACCCATCTCAGATGCTTAAAATACCACATTTCCATGCCTAAAGTGCCCAACAAAATGTTTGTAAACCTGCCGATGAGGACTCGCCGTAACATATGACAAATCTATCTAGAATTTCAATGATCTTCTACCTTATGTTATTATTTTCTTACATAAATTGTTTTGTGAAAAAAAACTATTACATGGTAAAGTATAACTTTTTACTTTCTGTAAGTAGGGGAAGTATTGTATTCCACCCAAAAATTCGATACCGAGATTTCACCGGAAATATATGTTTTGAGACCTCCTGAATCCAAAAAAAGCATTTTTGGAAACATGTCCGTGTGTGTGTCTGTCTGAGAACAGCATAACTCAGAAACGAACAGTCGAATAAACACCAAACTTGGTATTTAGGTTCAGTATCTTTCAGAGATGCGACACGAAGGTTTTCAAGAAAATCCCCCAACCAGATTACCCTTTACATGGAACATTTTTCGAAAATTTTAATTTTCTCAAAAATGGCTCTAACGATTTTGATTAAAATATCATATGTTTAAGATATTTTCATGAGAAATAAAATGTAGGTATATCTTGAATTTTCTGGGAATTTTTTTTTTTTGTTTTTTTATTGAGTGAACCACTTTCGAGATATTGCTTGTTATTTCCTTAAATTTTTCAATACTTTTCTCAAATGGGAATTCGTTATTCATTTTTTTGCCTTGGATATGCAAAGAGTATTAATCTGTGGCAAAGAGAATGGTGCTGCACATAGCAATCAGCTATTAAGAGATATGTCTATGCTTATATTGCCCTTGCAAATATAAAACAAGGGGAACATAGTGCGCTTTAAGCGATAGTTAAATATTTTTAGAACTGGTCGCTATGTGTAAAATGTAATTCTCTTTGCATATCAAAATATCGTTTCTGCAAATTTTTATCTCGATTAATATGAAATAGATGGAGAATAAGAGTTTGTAAAAATAGTTTGTACAAGAGTAGAGAAAGTCATGTGAGTGTAACACATCAGATTTTTAATTACATATTCCTCCATTTCTTCGAAACAGAAATGCTTTAGTGACATACTCCTCCGTTCAAATATGACAAAGTTTTCTGTTCTCTATGCCAATAGGTTCTTGTCGGGCAAATCCATAAAGATTTTAGATCCAATGGCGGCGAGGCAGTTAACGCGGCTTGCACTATGCACAACAAAAGCAAAACAAAAACAAGGTCTTGCGAAAAAGAGTGAGTCAAAGTTTATCAACTGTCAGTCAGTGTGGTGACCGCCGTGCAACGCCATTTATTTTCACTGGCATCCTGATAACCGATGAATTTTGCAATGGAATATTTTGCGCACATGTCCTTCGTAATAAGTGAACCGTAAAGCTATGCAATCAAGTAGGTTTTAGTAGATAGGAAAATTACTTTATGCGTTGTTTTTTCTTTTGAAATGAGAATTCGTTAGCACAGACGAAATCCTTGCTTCCACTCCAGGAATTACGTATGTCCATTCTGTTTAAATATAAAGAGTGAAGCCAGAAAGAAACTTGTTTTCAGACCCGCATACAGCAACACTGGGCTGATAAGGCAGAAAAACACATACGGAAAATCGGCTGGAGACACTAACAGATTTTGTACGTTTACGTGTAAAAATTTCGTTATTAAAGGAGGGCGGTAGCTTCGGCTTTTATTGAAATCATAAGCTCACTCACCTGTTAAAAATGAATTAAGGGAAACGAGCTCTTGAGAAACAAAGGGGCAACTTAACGACTCAAATTGTACTGCTTAAAAAGCAACAAAATTAAAACGTTGGCTGCCTCTGTGATTGAGTGGTTAGAGTTCTGGCTACTAAGCCCGAGGTCCCGGGTTCGATTCCCGGCTGGGGCAGGCAGTTTTCTTTAACCGGAATAATTCCCTATCCCCCACAGAGTCTGGATGTATAAATGCGGGGATGAATGTGTGTTTGTGATCCTGTGTGTGTGTTTAATAGTAAAATACTGAAAACCAACGTTAAGAAAACCACGGTTCAGCAAGCAAAAACACCATCAGTTGTTTCTCAAGTCAAAACCCCCGATGTGATCATAGAAGTTAAAAGCAGCTATATAAATTAAACAATAATAGGTAACAATAACAACAATATTCAAACGAACCATAGTGAATGTTTCGGAAATGGTTAATGCCACAATGTATTTAACATGTATCTACATCTTAACGAGACGCACACTTTTCGTGCAGTAACTTTTTGTTTCTAAGTTATAAAAGTCAATAGGGATTAAGAGTAATTTCAAGATATACACTTTATTCGTTATGCAAAATCCCCAATAAATATTGTTGTTATCAGTCCAAGGCAGACAACTCTTCACCCATAGCCAAGTCGCGTGTTGATAGGGCCAGTACAAACGACCTTGATAACATATGATCTTAGAGCGAAGAGACAAACTGTCTGCTCTTCCTCCTGATAAAGATTATCTGAAGCTCAAGAAATGCGAACTGGATTGTAACTAGCGCGATGAGCGAGATTCAATCACGGAGACGGACCTCTAAACTGTAAGTAAAATATAATGTTTATTTCAATAATAAGTGACGAGATTGTGTTTGAATATAAAGGAATGTCTATATGCTACAACATTATAAATCCTCTAATTATTCGCACATGGAAAACCAAGTACGAAACATTACAAGAATGAATAGCAGATGCTTAAATTAAGATGTGCTTTAAATTTACGTGATTCTAATTATATTTCCAGTCGTATTATGTTAATGAACGTGGAGCTGAGAGTTTCTAATAGACTCTAATTGCTAATGTTTGAAGCTTTTAACCTTCTTTTGTACGAAATAGGTACTACTATTAAATTTATGCTAGGCATAATGCCGGGATTACGATGAACATAACGTAACGTGACTTAACTTAACGCGACGTAATGTGAAAGTCGTCATTGTATTAAATGGAGCTATTTAGGGCCGACTTAACGTAACGTAACGTAACGCGACGTAACTTAAGAGTTTGGGAATGCCAAACTTTTCCTTCACGTTACGTTAAGTTTGGCGTCACTGGTAATTAGAACCAATCGGCGTGAAGCAGTAGCATGAAGTAATAAAATCATCTACCAATCGAGAGTCATTCTCGTTAAGTGCATCTTAAATTAGACCTATAGTTCATAACTTAGCGTTACGTCCTGTCGCGTTAAGTCAAGTTCATCGTAATCCCGGCATAAGACTGGCTGCTCTTGAGGCAAACCAATGATCGACCTTATATATGTTACATTGATGCAGATATGAAATTAAGTCTTGGAAATCTAAAATTACAGCAAGGAACATTTCGAAAACGGTTAAACCTACCTAAAAAGTCATTTGACACAAGTTGTGTATTTTAATGAGCTTTAAGTTTTTAATGCAGTAATATTTTTTCTATCTGTTTTTGGTTTTCCAGTTATATAAAATTTAATTTGAATGAAGAGACTTCGTTGCTATTTGCAGGCAATTGAAGGTATGTATTTTATTCATTCTAGCTTCTCAAACTTTTAATCAAATTTGTTAAGAGCCGTTCTGTGAGAAAATAAGGATTTCTTTTCCATACAATGGGTAGATTGAACACGGGAGATTCTTCTTGATAAATTCCCCTGGCATTCTTACAATATGCCTGACTCAAGTACAACTTTTGGTATTTATCGGACTTTTAGAGTTTGTTGTTCACACACGCGCGAATCTGTATCTAAGAACGCCTTTATTTGACCTTCAAACGTGCAATTATGGTGAAATCTCTATATCGAATTTTGAGTGGTATGCAAGACCTCCTCTGACCTACCTAAGGTACGCGGTAGAGAGATTAAAATTCTGATTTGGCAGACATCTTATAAACATGGTTTAAACTTCTTTTTCTTCTTTGTCTATCCTCCCCAGGACTTACAAGCGGGTGCTTGGGGTTAGACGCCTGTCGGGAAGCACAGAGTATGGATCTGAGAGAACAGCCAGGAAGGTGATCAACCCGAAGCATGAGAGCGAGGAAGGAGATAATGTGAGGGTGAGATGAATAAAAGAAAAGGCTATGATAGAGCGAATGATGGAATAAATGGCAGGGAAACCGGAGAAAACTCGCCCGGACGACGCTTTGTCCGCCACAAATCCTACATGCGTTTCCCTGGGACTGAACCCGGGCCACCTTGGCGAGAGACGAGCTAACCACTCGGTCACGGCGAAATTATAATATATGGTATAAAATTCCTGAAGAGAATTCCTAAATAAAATACAAGGAAGCCCACAAATTCGCACAGCAGCTCTTCAGGATGATATTCTGATTACAAATCTGAGCAACTGTCTGAAAGAAATTTTTCTTCAACATAATAGATTTCATCTTATATTAGAAAGTTTAGGAATAAGCATTTCTTGGCCTGCTACTGGCATTTACACTAGACCCAGTAGACCACCTGCACGCAATCTGCCGCTCTTCCTGTGGTAAATTGACCTTCAGCAGATTAGACGGATCTCGAAAATATTAAGCAGCGGTTAAGAAGCAACTGCACCTTTTAATTTGGTAACTTTTTACGACTATTGTTAGGAGGAAAAAAAAAAAACACACACACACACACCCACCCACCCACCCACCCACCCACCCACCCACACACACACACACACACACACACACACACACACGTAAATAAAATGTATGTGCTACTTCCAACAGGGTTTCTACTAACTTCATATCACTTTGTCATTAGTATTATTATTATTATTATTACTATTCACGGCATTGACTCCTAGCATTTTAAAATATCTCCTTATCAAACTTAAAGAAGGTCAAAACCAGGTAAAAACAAAATTTAGTTATCATACCTTGCTTTGTGGACCTTTAATTGTGGCACAGTTTATAAGTTTTGTAACTATTATGTCTTAACATTTAGCACTTTAATGAAACCAAAGAGCTGCAAGAGCATTTATGCCTTGATAGTGGAAGTAGCTAAAATATCTTCGCAACAAGGTAATAGGAACTGCTGGAATTAACATTTGGAGGGTGTGAGGGAGAGAATAGAAAGGGGCAGCTCCAAGGCTCCTCACTGGAGTTGTACAACAAAGTGAGAGTAATTTAAAGAAACGGCAGCAACTTTGCTATTCCTTGCCTACCTTTACCATACACCTGTTTCTGCTGTATGAATTTGCTATCAAGGCTCTGGAACTGCATAATGACCTTGCTATATCTCCCTCTCGTGCATATATTTTCCTTAAGCTAGGATCAGCTGACTGTTGAAACAGCTGATATCCATGTTAACAGGAATACAATTAATCTAAAGCAGACACTAGATACGTAACTTAATAATTATGTAACAGCAAAATTCAACTTTAACTTGTTTGTATAGGTATTCTTAATGAACTTATGGCATTTTTCCAGTCTGTCATTTTAAGTTGCTTCCACTCTAGACTTGCTTCTAAGTTTACTTCCATTGAATATAAACATGCCCTAATATTTTTCCATTTTATCTAGTGCTTTATTTAAATACAAATCAGATAACTAAAATAATTAATATGCATTCATATACATCAATAACTACATTCATGCTTGTGCAAGCATTGTGAACTATAAAACATGAAAAACTACAACACACATTCAAAACAGAAAATTGACGACATGTAGATAAAGGTATTCACTTTGATGGGCTGTAGAGGAGTGAGATCTCCCATATTTCCCCACTGTGTAGCCTTGCTGGAAGGTGCTGGCAACATTCAGGGAAAACAGTGTTAAAAGTACTTGCACAAATTAAAAAAAAATATTTTAAAGGGCCCAAAAGTCTCCTATAAGGGCATATGTTGAAGCAGTGATAGCATCCACAAATATTAATTAGATTCACACATGGTTTAACATTTCAACACACCTTATAAGGAAATTTACAGTTGCAATTTATGAAAACGTTTAAAAAAAAATCAACCTTTTAATGCAATTGAGTGACTTTATTTCAACTTTTTTATTTTTCTTGTATTACTTTTTACGGTATTCAAACCACTCCTCTCTTTTCCTGTGTGTAAGTCCAAAATATTAAAACTTAAGCTTCAACATATGTGTAAGAGCAATACCTTTAAATAAGCATATAGTTAGGCAAGATCTATAGTCTGTCCAGAAATTGTTACTTTATTTTCCATCTCAAAAACATACTTGTGACATCAAAACAGAAACTCAACATGTCCACATGTTGTGTAAGCTCCTCTCCAGTTTCTTTTACATTTTCAATAGCAATTCTTAACAATTTCTAAAGTTGCTGCATTGGTTTTTCAATGACAGTTAATTTGATAACTTTTCAAATATTTTACATAAAAAGATTATGTAGGTAGTATGTAAACTTTAATGTTTTTGCAACTTGTTTAAAATTGGGAACACATTTTATTCTAATATTTTCGTTTAAAAAATAAACATAAAAAAAGCCTAAAATGAAATACCTGTTATACTTTTACATACCATTACATGGCAGTCCCGGTGATCATGTATGTCAGCGAATCTTGGATAAAAAAAGAAAAAGACAAAAGTAAAATTCAATCAGCGAAAATGAGATTTTTACGGAGAACTAAAGGTTGTACTAGATTAAACTTAATAAGAAATGAAACCATTAGAGAAGAATTGAATATTTATAAATTATATGAAGAAATTGAAGAAAATAAACATTGTTGGAAAGAGCACATGAACTGCATGAGTGAAGAAAGAGTACCAGTATTAATTAATAAATATAAACCGTCAGGAAAAAAAGACATCGTATGCCCAAGAAAGAGATGGGAATAAAAAAAGAATGCGAAGATGGAACAGGTGTAATACCTAACCCTTGAAGTGAAGAAGAAGAAGAAGAAGAAGAAGAAGAAGAAGAAGAAGAAGAAGAAGAAGAAGAAGAAGAAGAAGAAGAAGAAGAAGAAGAAGAATCTAATTCAAGTATTTCATAATCGTAGGTTGCACTTTTACACTTTAAGTGCTACTTTATTCTAGTGCTTGTAATAGTTTTGGATAGATTTTTTGACCCTTTGTTTCTTTTTTTTTTTTTCTTTCTTTAAGCTTAATGTGCTTTAACCTGAGTGATCATATCACAAGTACAGCAACATATGAATTAAATGCTCATATCATGATTCTAAAGCTATCTGATATTTATGCAAATAACTGAGGAAAAACCATCGTCAGAGAGTCTGTTTTGAAAAACTAGTATATGAATTCAGGCTACAGTACGAGTGGCAAGAATGCCATCCCTATACCACCACTACGGCTTATGTTTGCTTTGGGATTAGTGCTATTTTGCAAAAACATAGCAAAATAGTTTTAAAAAGTTTCTACAAATTTCATGCAAAATTTTGTTATATGTCTACAGTACCAAAGCAGCAATTTTGTTTCTGTAAAAGCAAAATTGGATAAACTAAAAGAAAGAAAAAAAAAATGTTGATAAGTTTGACATTTTCATTTACAGAGGCAGGATGTTAATTATTTACCCAACTATAATTCCTTTGTTGTAAGGCATGTTTACTTGACTCACAAATAATTTAATTAAACTGTATGCTTAGATTATCTATTTAAAATGTCAGCATGAAAATTTAAATGTCCATTGTCAGCTCACTGTCAATCAGACATTTAGCATACTTGGCATAAGAAACCAAGGCATCTGGACAAACTCTAGTGGCTTCAACCATTACTTTATCCAACATAAATGTCACCTGTGACAGGGATCAAACTCAGGTCACCTTGGTGAGAATCAGAAGATATGAATGTATCAACTACTGTTTAAGACAAAGACTTAGGCATATTTCCTCAAATGCCACAAACTTTTTAAATTTCATCTGTAAATTCCCTTAAAAGAATTTAAATTGAATTTTTTTATTCACAACCTGTTCTTTACATCATTAAGACATTCAAAGTTTCACACATTACAGTAGGTATGCAACAATCTTTTATCAACACTGAAAATACAATCTGACGGCCTGATGCAAGTAAATATGAGTCATCACTGTATACAATTAATACAATCCCAAATCTAACCTCCAAAGCCTGTGGCACTCACTGTGTGAAACTTCAAACTATAATCACTTGAAGTTTGCATTATTGATCTTGATATTCTCAAAAAGTTTTATGGCAATATATGTTTTCAAATTCCAGAAAATACTTCTGAATATTTTACCTAAATGAAATACAGACACTTAGGCCCTTTAAAATGTGCAGTGTTATAGAATAAGCAATAAAAAAGCTTTGTTAATGACAATGCAAAGAAATATAATTAAATAAAAGGACTTAACAGGAAGTCATAAACACTATACCATATTAACACTGTGGTGGAAAATGAAAACGCTACACATAACTGGTATTAATTGTCCTTCCCACAGAGAGCAAGTTATCATTTAAATTTGTTCACACATAGGAAAAGTAAACAGCCTAAAGCTCAAAGACAGTCAATAGTATACTATGGTAATGCACTCTAGGATTATCAGTAAGAACTGGTAGAAAGCCTTACTTGCTACTGCCATAACCTGAAATGTTTTGTATTTGTTTGATAGATATTAAGTTTATATATTCCGTTTACTCTCTGAATCAATGCAAGAATTCAGTACTATCTGGAATGTATATAGGTAACTGCTTTTTAAAGAATGTAACTCTGATGTAATAAATATGTCAAAAATATTAACTGCCAACATTGATACAGACAATAAATTGTTTCCACTACACAGTATTGTATTGTTTTGTGGGATCTTGCTAAAAAAAGTTCTAATAAATTTTTATGTACTTCAAGGCATTTAAAATTTGGAAATCCAAGGAACAGTTTTAAGAATAAAGTATTTCTTGTAGGCTGACGAATTAACAAAGGTTTTATGCTTTTGACTCCAGTTTTTCATAAGAATGATAACACATCATTTTCATAGTTGTGGAGGATACAGAAAGAGCAGAATGTTGGGTTTCCCTACTTAAATTTTGGTAGCGCCCTGCTTTGAAACTTCGTTTTATTGTCCTTCACTAGGGTCACATAGAAACAAAGGCCTGTAAAGAATAACACCTGACGAAAACTATTATGACTCATAATGAAAAGAGGAAGTAATGAATGATTCATCATTGTTATAACATTCAAGTAGTAACTTTTTGTTATACTCACTTTATGAGGATGAGATTTCTTACATCATGGCTAATTACAATCCATATTCTACATTACAGCGGACAACTATTTCTTTATTTACTTCCCGTAACACTCGCATCAGCTGAGTTCTGTCACCTTGCATCCCACCACTGCCTTCTTTATGGTACCTTTCAAACGTCAGAGCGTTTGGCAGGCACAAGCCCACTCAACGTACAGTGTGTGGGAGACTCTAAACACCACTTATTGTTGCAAAACAATACAGGACATGCTATCGTCATCTACATATAGTGCTGTTCGCCAAGAAAGTAATAAAAAATTTGTTGGAAAGAGTATTAAAGTGCCAAACACAGTGACACATGTATAACCAGCAGTTCTTCGCATAATTTTATCTCCGCAGCAGTTATTCTGCTTCTATCTCTTTTCTTTAAGGTCCAAGTCTTAGTGCCATAGCATAGGACAGGTCTTGCTAGGTTTTGTACAGCCTTAGACGAGTGTGCTTTTGTATTAAAGCTGCTTTGAAGACACTATTGATAATTATTGATCAATAATTTATTTTAAAAGAGCTAAATATGCAACCAGTCCTGCAATACATACAACTCAACGCATTCCGAACGCTGTAATGCAATTCCTAAGGGAAAGAGATGGAGGGAAAATATCTTAGTGGGATCGTAACAGGCCTAATGACCTAACGCTTGGTCGGATGAAGAAAACACTGACACAAAGGTTGATTTAAAGCAAAACTACACGCATTTACTACCTTACGTTATGTGAAATTTCTGGCATTGTCGTTTTAAAAACAAATTATTATTGTTATTATTACACTAAATTTTACAGGTTATTTCAGCAAAGTGTATAAGGAGAGTAATATAGTAAATTGCTGCCAAAACTGTTAGCCTTTTGTTTTACATTGTGCTGATGCATAAGTTCATAGCGTTTAGAACCTTGCCACGAAATTGATTAAATGCGGCTCGATGAATGATTGTTCACAGTCCCACACATCTGCTAATTCTCAGGTTGACTGGTGATTGCGATAGTGTATGAGTTCAGAATGTCTTCATCAAAGCCCGATGATCTTCCTGAACACGATGAATCGCTCAGGTCGAAGTAGCCGTCTTCGAATCGACAGGACCATTTTCCTTCCTTGCTTTCTCCAATGTCATTCTCAGTGTAAACGGCACAAACGTTTTGAGACGCCTCTACTGCTTTTGCTCCTCTATTGACCCCCACCCCGTCCCAACTGACAGTCCATCTTCTTTAGCTCACAAGTGGCATAAACTTTCTTAGAAGCTGCAAAATATAAGGCGCATAAACAAGAGGTACAACACTGCAAATAACGAAGGACATGTGCCAAACAGTTAACAGCATCTTAGCAACCGAGTGTTGTAATGACAAACAAAAACGCTTTGAATTTATGCATCAACCCAATAAACAATTTACATCAATGTTTCACCTCATGTCTCTGTAGGAAAAATGGAGCACCATGGTCTTCATTTGGACAGTAAATACAGCAGTACAATATTTACATTCTGTTAAAATTAATTTATACTTCCATAAAGGTCCAAAGCTAACCTTTATGCTCCCTCTGCTGGCACTTAATTGCTATGAGAAACCTGGATTTCTTATTCGTGTACAAATATTGATAGAAAATGCAGAAAATCTCTGGGGAACTATTAGAAGATATAAAACTAAGCACCTTCTAAAGGCCACATCATCGACTGTCCTCTCCCTCCCCATACTTCAGGACTACATTGTATCTGCTGCTGACACTCTCCTTCAAATTGCTGACAAATTACTCCCAAGTTAGGACTAGGTCATGGGTACTCTGGACAGGTTTCAGGAGAACCAGTAGGCCAGAATGTCGTTCCCCTAGGTCTACCGATTTGTTTGAGTACTGATCTAGCAACAAAAGAAAAATGAGACGATGCCTCCATTATGCACCAATCCCGGAGAATGATGTTCAGTGGAGTCTTTTCAATTAGCCATTTACTAGATTTGTTAAAAAGCTTTATCATGATCCTTCTACCAACCTTCTACAAAGAATGAAAGAGCGACTTAATGTATCGCCCGCCAGTTATTCCAACTCAAACACTGGATTCTATGAAGATGGTTTGGACAAAGGAGTTGCTCTCAATAATATCTTCCACTTTATCATATTACATATTCTATTTCTAGTACCTACTGCTCTACTATTATCCTCAAATGTATCAAAGTTGTTCTAAGTTATGTATTCCTTGGTCTCCTGCCCACAAAGGAGATACTTAATTTATTCTCCGAATGTATTGCGATTTGATACACTGTATTCACAAACGGTTCGTCATATCGTACAAAAGCCTTACTTCATTTTGGACCATAATAAGCATGTCCATAAGATGCTCACCTGCCATCACTTATTTACAATAATCCATTTCGACCACTAAGTAATAAAATTCCTCTGGCTGGATTAGGCCCATAGGTAGGAAATGCCTATTTATAACATGGACACACAGATTGAGAACAGAGGAAAATTCGTTACCGCATCTGCCGCCTAGTGATCACCGTGCTGAATTCTTAAACCGAAAGTCCTGAGTCCTGACTGAAGACGGGGGCAGGGGAGTACTTGTATATTGTAAGTTGCTTTTAAGTGCCTACCTATATCTAGCAGCTTTTGAAATACTATCGACAGTAACGCAAATCATGAATCACACGAGGTGCGCTTTTGGGTGTCTCACCATGGTAGCTGAAGTAGAGCATCGGAACGGAAAACCGTTTGATTTGATTCGTGGTTTGAGTCCCGGCCGTGGTACTGAATTGTTTAAAGCCGATTCAACTTTCCACACATTAGTCACATGTTCCACAACAAACATGGTCATTGTGTAAAAGCCAACAAATTATTAAATCGCTTACGCCGCACATCACCAATTTTGTTTCGTACAGGAGGATCCTTCTCGGAATGGCTAACCGGAATCGTCAAACCAAACCACCTCTCCAAGGAGAGAGGCCCGTGCCCTCGGGGACCTTATGGTCCTATACTAATACTCAGATGACGTTGAGAGTTACATCGTTCCATTGCAGTGACCAATTAGATTCTCACTACAGTTGTGAAAAAGGGAGGAGCGTCACATTTAATGTATAACCTAACTCATTATACGATAGTACGTCCCTTAGCTTATCTCTTAACCAGCTCAAATAAAAGACTGCAGTTTGTCAACAAGCAATAGTATGCACAGAATATAAAAGGGGCATGTATATGTGTCATAGATATGGAGACTATAGCGAGTAAATAGGTTTTGAAACACTTTAAAGGAAAGTTTTTAACAAAGCGGTGAAAAACAGATTATGTTGCATGCTTCAGCCCATTTTATGACAGAATCAAACGTCGACATAAAAGCAATTCTTCCATTAAGGAACTCTTCCAGAACGTGCTGTGTGTTTTTTTTTATCAATTATGTGTCATTTTAATATTTTAAACGCTTAATTTGCATGTGTCCCCTCAACTGCTATGCGAGACAAATATTATGGTGCACCAAATTTAGATCAGATGTGGTAGAACAAGTTTGGTATGCGTTTTTCATAAAGGTTAAGCTTAAAAGATATATTTCCAGTCTACACTACTGCAAAATCCGAGAACGAGATTGAATGAGTTTCTCATCGATTGTGACACCGGTACCAGCTACTAGCAACTCTCTGGAAACCCACAACCGGTTGCCCGTTCTGAAAAGCAAGGCAGACGGAAGGCAGCGAGATAAGTCTGTCTCCTAGCAGTATTGGAGATTTTTGGTAAATAAAGATACAAAATTTCAAGCCTTAAACCCAGTTGCTCTCTGGTATGTAACCAGACTCTCAAACGCTTCATGGAACAAAAGCTCGACCAAGCCGGGTACAAGCCTCTTTTGCAAATTTTTAAATTCTAGCATACTATTGGTATTTATTTTCTCAACCTATTCCTTGGTGTATTAACAATGAACAAAACAACAAATGGGGCAGGGGCGTTTGAATGGGGCTGCAAGGTACCGTGAGTTACACTAGAAAGTGGATTTCCGCTGACGTGTGGCGGTTGTAGAAGCAGTTAAACAGTTCTGGGTGAGCTGGATTGCCATTTTGTCATTAGGGTATGCAAAGACACGATATGCATTAATGGGATTGAACACTGAAAGCGGAAAGAGATTTACAAAGTGAAGTAACATAGTTTTGTAAACGTGTCCACGAATCAGCAAATAAAGATGACAGCAATCCTTTGTGTCTCTCCAAGTCTCGACAGGTCAGGGCCAATCGACAACCCCTGTATCTCCGCTCACACAGGATATCACGGCCAAAGGACAGTCCTTAAATGTGGTACCTACGTGATCAGGACTTCGGAACTATATACGGTTTCCGTGATGAGGTGCCTTTTAAGTTGTTCATTGCTGCTATAGTCGGGAGCACACACGAAAGCGGGTGAATGAAGGTTGCGCAGTAGCATTGCTATTTCACGTGATCTGCCAGAGTATAGCGAGCGAGACACTATGTTTCTGCGCAGTGGTCTTCTCCCACCCGCCTTCGTGTGACTCCGACTCAGATTTAGCGAGCCGCGGCCCACACATTCCACCATTACAAAACTCCTATGCCAGTACCAAGAAACAAACTCGCAGTCAACTTTATTGTATTACAACGGATATGGAAACTATGGCAGTAATTAATATTCAAGTAATACAGGTACTGAATCTTCGGTGGTGTCCGGCAGATGGTCGGTGGGTTTTCAGACAAGTTGCTCCCGGAGAGTTAGATGAAATGCCAACAAATTTCATTCAGAACTTCTATGTCTAAAATTCAACTCTCTGCATGCAACAATTCACTTAATAACTGTAGATTTATTGGAAGCTTACAGGTAAACTATATTTAATTTTTATATAGAACCACATTTTTAATTTATTGATGAATCTTTTTAAAAGCCAAACATAAAACTTCAAACTACACATGCTGTAATTTGTTTTATGCATAAAGATGGGTGGACACATCATTGCTAATTGGTTCTCCACTATCAAAGTAACCAATATGAAAGTTGCTGTATGTAAAGTTACCCCACAAACAATATTTTGGGGGTTCAGACATTTGGGTATCTGCTGGTTCATTCTAGACAAAACACTATGTGGCATTTGCTGTGATATCAGTAATGCACAACTCATTTCTTGCATTTGTATTATTTATTTTGATGCCATTCTAGTTTATTTATGATTTATCATTACGTGCATGTCTGTGCCTTGTGCTCCTTAGCAATGTCGGTATTAGATTAGTGTGAAACAAATATATCTAGTCATGTTAGGTATGCAATATACTTTTGTAATATGCAACAATAGTTTCACAAAAGTAGGCACTTCAGTTCCTCAAAAAACTGCGAAATTAAGAAAACAAATGGATTCAGAAATACAGACAGGATGGGAAATTGAACCTGGATTTATGTTTACTATATTCTACACATTTTCTTTCTAATTATTTCAACTAAAGAATGAATTGTTAACGGTTACAAAGGATTAAAAGGTGCTATATCATCTCTTAATTTGAGTAATGATCTTGACATTTGTAAAGAACAAGTATTAGCTGAACAATTAATTGGAAGGAAAATGTAGCAGAGTGGTGAAAATTCCATTGGTAAAAATGTGGGAGGCCATGAAAAGACAAGGCATCAATAAGGTTTACATAAATGCCGTCAGAAATTTGTGCTCAGGAAATACAAGTCATATCAATATTGGAAACAAGCTCTCGAGTTTTATCGTTGATAAAGGCCTCCGTCAAAGATGTTGCCTTGCGCCCACATTGTTTAAAATCTTTCTATCCGAGGCTCTAAAAAATTGGAGAAGTAACTGTGGACCCATGGGGTACAGATAAATGAAAAGCATTGCATTCATAAGTTTTGCAGGTGATCAAATTATTTTAACTGAAGTAAAAGCGACATAAGCTACACTACGTGATCAAAAGTATCCGGACACCTGGCTGAAAATGACGTACAAGTTCGTGGCGCCCTCCATCGATAATGCCGGAAGTCAATATGGTGTTGGCCCACCCTTAGCCTTGATGACAACGTTCACTCTCGCAGGCATACTTTCACTTAGGTGCTGGAAGCTTTCTTGGGGAATGGCAGCCCATTCTTCACGGAGTGCGGAACTGAGGAGAGGTATCGATGTAGGTCGGTGAGGCCTGGCACGAAGTCGGCGTTCCAAAACATCCCAAAGGTGTTCTATAGGATTCAAGTCAGGACTCTGTGCAGGCCAGTCCATTACAGGGATGTTATTGTCGTGTAACCACTCCTTCACAGCCCGTGCAGTATGAACAGGTCCTCCCCGAATTGCTCTTCATCAGTGGGAAGCAAGAAGGTGCTTAAAATATCAATGTGGGTCTGCGCTGTGATCGTGTCACGCAAAACAAGGGGTGCAAGCCCCATTCCAGGAAAAACACCACACTATAACACCACCACCTCCGAATTTCATTGTTGGCACTACACACGCTGGCAGATGACGTTCACCGAGCATTCGCCATAACCACACCCTACCATCGGATCGCCACATTGTGTACCGTGATTCGTCATTCCACACAACGTTTTGCCACTGTTCAATCGTGTACACCAATCATTACACCAAGCGAGGTGTCGTTTGACATTTTCCTGCGTGATGTGTGGCTTATGAGCATCCGCTTGACCATGGAATCCAAGGTTTCTCACCTCACACCTAGCTGTCATAGTACTTGGAGTGGATCCTGATGTAGTTTGGAATTCCTGTGTGATGGTCTGGATAGATGTCTGCCTATTACTCTTTACGACCGTCTTCAAATGTCGGCAGTCTCTGTCAGTCAACAGACGAGGTCGGCCTGTACGCTTTTGTGCTGTACATGTCCCTTCACGTTTCCACTTCACTATCACATCAGAAACAGTGGACCGAGGGATGTTTAGGAGTGTGGAAATCTCGCGTACAGACTTCTGACACAAGTGACACCCAATCACCTGACCACGTTCGAAGTCCGTGGTTTCCTCGGAGCGTCCCATTCTGCTGTTTCACGATGTCTAATGACTACTGAGGCCGCGGATGAGTACCAGGCAGTAGGTGGCAGCACAATGCACCTAAGATGAAAAACGTATGTTTGTGGGGGTGTCCAGGTACTTTTGATCACATAGTGTATATGCTTAGAAAATTGTAAGAAGAATATAGAAATTGGGGCTTATAAATAAATTCATCCAAGACTGAATATATTGTTGTTGGAGTTATAAGAAGTGATATAGTCTCAGAAGATGAATCTACCATCAAGTACTGTAAAACATGTAAATATGTAAGAACAATGATATCTTACAAAGGAAGTAATGAGACAGAAATCAGACATACACTACAAAAAGAAGTTACCATAAGACAATTGCATTCCATAATTTAGAATAATACCATACATAAGGATATAAAGAGATGAATTTATAAAACAACAGTTGAAAGTATTACATTGTATGGCATTGAGTTATGAGAGGTCTCAAAAAGGAACCAAAATAAATTAAGATCTATGGGAATGAACTATTGGAGAAGTAGTTGTATCTCTAGACTTCACAAAATCAAAAATGAAACTATACGAGAGCAGCTACAAGTGACAGCAGTAAATATTAATGATTCTAAAGAAGGAAGGCAGTTAAGATGTATGGAGATGTATGTCACCTGAGAGATGGCCATTAAAATTATGTAATTGGCAGCCTCCTTGCTGTAAGAAGAGAGGAAGACCACAACTGTTGTGGAGTGATGGTGTGAAATACACTATGGAATGACAGATGATGATTGGAGTGACAGGAAAAGATGAAAATGTGGATGCAAGAGACACCATATGGTCTAAACAAATTCACCAAATAAAAAGGAAAATGTAGCAGATGAAGGTTTAGACCTTATAAAGAAATAGGTTTTTGTTATATGCTGCAGTAATTTAGGAACACATTTACAATGTAGACAATATAATTATAAAGGTACCAGAATAAAGAGGAATATTAATAAATATTTATCTCAAGAGGTGACAACACTTGAATTGTCTTGCTGAATGTAAAATGTGTTAAGTACACACCATGGTTAATACACAAAATTTTAAGTTAGCATAAAATACAGTGGTTGAAATCTCTGTTGTTCAGGAACCAATATGCTAGCAGCAAGTCAACTACTGCATACCAATCCAATTTACAAAAAAAATACCTTTAAACATCACTCTCTTGGCTATTACAGGCACAAAATTATAAGTTGTTGAATTCTGGAATAATAGATCACTGGTATATAAAAATTTATGCATTTTTCTAAAACAGCAGTTCAAATATCAGCAATACACAGGAAATATATTTGAGAAAAGTCAATAACTGATAGTATAAATGATAATTATGATGAATTAATAACAGTAATAGTAGCAATATCCAACACTTTTCTGTGTTGAATAGGCATATTCTCTAAATGAAGAATAAACACTAGCTATTTGTCTCAGTTTCTGTCATGCTTTATTACAACTATTTCTTTTCCTTTCTGAATGAGAGTTCATACTCAACTGTTAATAATGAATGTTCTGTCATAGAATGTTCTGCCAGCTCAAAGGGGCAGGGGGGTTGAGCCATTCCACTGCCAGAGTGGTGGGTTTTAGGGGTGACAAAATCTTAAAACATAAACAAATATTTGAAAATAGGATGGAATTACAAATAATGCTTAAATTTTAGTGAGGTTTTGTTATAGAACTGATGACAAAGGATTTGCCAGAGTTGGTAGCTTTGGAGTGTTCCTCATTGATGATTATCGTCAAAACATCCCATGTGCAGCAGTGTTCAAAAATAAGCCATCAGGTTTATAGAAAGGAGTGTTTTCAAGCACTATAGCTTTATCCCTTTCCCTTGGGGATGGCTGCCAGAATAGATCTCTCATAGATCGCAGTGCATGAGCTGTCCCCCTTCATTGTATACCCTATAATAAATACGATTATTAACCAGTGTAATCGACTGTCAAACATATTTTCATTTTCCGCATGGTTTTAATCTTTTAATCTTCTGATGAAGGGGTAAACCTGAAATACTGAACATTTTTATTTTGTAACTTTGCATGTTTTTATGTTTCGCTCAGAACAATTTTGTTCCTTCATCATATACATCTCATCTTGAGTTTTATTTATTGATTACCCATGCAAATACATATGTTATGTGAGAATAAGTAGTCACAGAGGACTGACATTGTGGATTAAAATTAGGTTATGTCTGGAAGTGTAAGGGGGCAGCACTTGCTATTATTCTCCAGGCAAAGCTCCTGGAACAGGTCCTGAATTAGTCTATTATAGTACTAAAGAATGTGATTTTGTAATGCATTAAGAAAAAAAAGCAAAGACACATTACCTGTTGGTGATAATCACATTTGGGCATAAAATCTGTTTAATGCATGACTGTAGTATTAGCATCTTTTTCTCCAAACTGTGAGAGTCTGCAAAGTAATATGAATTACAAAGCAGATGGCTGAAGTGCACAGTCTAGATCTCACATCTTTCCAGTAGTATCACTGCCAAGGAAACAGGCAATAAGGGTGCCATGACACATAAACTTGAATCGCTATGACTGGGAGTGCAACATTGCACATTGAAGCATTGACTGGTGAACCTTCACAAAGATTTCAGGGTAATTTTGAAGAGTATAACAGGTATTACTCCAAAAGCTGCACACCAAGAATGGCTCAAAAAACACAATACTCTTTGTCTCACATTGAGGGGATTCAGGCCAGACCAAGTAGGCCAAGCTACACCCTCCTCGACTGAATTATCTTCCAGAGAGCCTGCAGTTCAGAACAGTTGTGTATACCAATATTGAGGAGACCAGAACATCAAAGTGTGTGAACTATGTGCTGCAGTCATAACTCAAGTAGCACATTTTAACATAAAACAGAGTTGCCAGATATCATGAAAACAATGCATATGCATATGTGTATTTACATGGATTTTTTTTATCCTTGTTTTGTTAGCACTAATCTCCCAAAAGCCTGTCCACATCAAGAATTTTAGCAACAGCAAAGACTTAATAGTAATGCTTTATTTAATACAATACCATTACTCACAAAGACAAATTCTGATCATAAACTCTCACACAAGTAAAGGTTTAATTGTAATTTTATTTATTTCAAGGCTTAACTTGAAACAAAAATGATTTGCTCATGAAAACTTAAATAATAACTAAACATTGCTGCTAGAGAATATAAGCATATGAATTTGCTTTAAACAAACATACAATTATTTTCTTGCTCAAATAATCCTCTCAATATAAATTTTGGCATGAGCACAGTTTAAATACAGATTTAAACAAAATAACTATTAAAACATGGCATCTTAAGAAATAAAATATAAATATTGTAACTTAAGACATATAATATATTACATTTCATAACTTATTAATTTATAATATTAAAGAGAAGGGATGGGACCTCAATACCACCAATACCTTGGTACTTGGTGGTTTCAAAGAATGTCTAATACTTCGGGATAAACCTTTGATACTTTTATATTCTTAAGTTTTGCATTGATTAAAGTTGTTGGGTTAACTTTATGTTAAACAAGGAATGAAAGGAATTGAGACTTCACGTTATTGTCTCATGTGTCCCAAAAGTTATTACTGGACTAAAGTTCTTGATAGAACTTGACTGTGTTTCCTGTGGGTGAATCAAGCAACATTTCATAGACTCTTGTGTCTAAATGAAAACATGCAAAACAAGGGAAGGAATAGAGGACTCATGTAACATGCAATGTTCTGGGTTGTGAATGATGCTGATTTAGCTAACACACTCATCTGCAATAGCCTGGCTTGATGACTCTCAGCCATTACATTTCCCTACTCTGGTGACCAAAATCTGTGAAGACAGCAGAAACAAATCAGAACTTAAGGAATGAGATAATGCAATACATGGAAATATTTGTTCTTTCCTTCCATCTGTTAATTTGTGCTTACTCAAGTCAAACTTGGGTCACGAGCATAGCTTACAGGTATACCGTATGACTAATATCCATAATATGGATGGAAAATCCTTTAAAAGAAGGTTTTGATCACAAATATAGTTACATAAAAAGGGAAGCAAAGAAATTATTATTATTATTATTATTATTATTATTATTATTCTTATTCTTGACTAGCAATAGGAAATAACCTGGAGAATATCAAACAGGAACAATTTTGGAATTAGCATACAATACAAAGTCATGCCTCTCTCATGGTATTAAAACAAAAAAATGCAAAGGTCAGCCACATATTGAAGGTAGTCCAGCACAGCACACATAGTACAGTGCAAAAAACAGTGATGACATGACACTTGCCGATCCAAATTTTTGGTTGCCAAAATGTAAAAGTTCTGAAGATCGAAGCAGCATGTTATGTGCTTTGATAGATGTTCAATGGCAAGTCTTAAGAAAGGATTAAGTACAATTCTCTGTTAAAACCATCCGATGAAGAAAATTCATGTTCCTCCTGCACTTCATGGCTCTCTTAACACTGAGTGAAGAAATTATTTGCTCTTAAATCTAAACATTCATACCTCCACATTCCAAATTACTTAGAATTTTCTTTATCTGTAATTCCCTTTTACTCTCTCTACCATGTGCATAGTAGCTACAGAACGTATTGCATTCCACACAAAAATTTAATATCGAGATTTCACTGAAAATACATATTTTGAGACTCCCTGAATCCAAAAGAGGCAGTTTTAGAAATAGGTCCATGTGTGTGTGTCTGTCTGTGAACAGCATAACTCAAAAATGAAAAGTCAGATAAGTATCAAACTTGCTATTTAGGTTCAGTATCTTTCAAAGATGCGACACAAAGAGTTTCATAAAAATCTCCCAACCACAGACTACCCTTTGCATGGAACATTTTTCGAAAATTTTGATTTTCTCAAAAATGGTGCTAACGATTTTGATTAAAATATCATATGTTTAAGATATTTTCATGACAGATGAAGTGATTATCTTGAATTTTCTGGGAATGACACCAAAAGTCCTCTTCATTCTGAATCATTTTGACACAACTGATAAACCATAGGAGGTAGACAAAATTTTACTACACCAAAAATGTAGATCTCATTAAAACACGCAGTTTATCTCACATATTATTTTTTTTTTTTGTCGAGTGAACCATTCGTTATTTGTTTGTTTTCCAGTACTTAATACTTTTTCTCAAATGGGAATTCATTATTTTTTTTTTTTTATATATATATATGTCCTGGACATGTAAAGAGAATGGAATGCTCCACATAGCAACCAGCTCCCAAAATATTTGACTCGCTTAAAGCCTTGTATATTCCCCTTGCACCTACAAGAAAATTAGCAATAAGATAATATTTGCAAATGTTTATCTCAATTAACATGGGAGTCCAACACATCAGATTTTTTACTTTCTCTACCACATAACTAGTAGGTAGAGAAGGAATTTCATTCCATCCAAAAATTCATTACCTATATTTCAACTGAAATACATGTTTTTATGCCCCCTGAATACAAATAAAGTATTTTGAGGAAAAGGTCTTTGTGTCTGTGAACAGTATAACTAAAAAACAAAAAGTGGTATCAACACCAAACTTGGTATTTAAATTCAGTACCTTCCAAAGATGTGACACAAAGCTTTTCAAGAAAATCCCCTTCCCCTTATCCCAAACTACCCTTTACATGGAACATTTTTCGAAATTTTTAATTTCTAAAAAATGGCTCTAACAATTTTGATTAAAATATCATATATTAAATATACTTATATGACAAATAAAATGTATATCTTGAATTTTCTGGGAATAGCCTGTGAAGTCCTCTTCATTTACAAGGAATCTTGTATAATCTTGTAAACTGGTAAATGTTAAATGATAGATGAAAACATACTACACAAGAAATGTAGATCTCTTTAAAACACACAATTTATTTCCAACATCTTTTTTTGTGGCATCAGCCATTTTTGAGATATCCGTTCATTCTTTCAAAGTCCTGTCAATGTTCAGCTGTTTCTCGCAATGTCATGGAAAGAGAGTGGAATTTTAAGCTTAGCTTATAGCATTCAGTTCTTATACATTTGATATCGCTGTTGCCTTTGAATCTACAATGAAATGTGTAATGTAGGTATTTCTGCAAAGGTTTATCATTAAAGTGAAGTAGATACGATAATAAACTTTTCTAACAATAAAATGTATATCCACTAATAAACAATAGTATTGTATTGTATTTATTGTGCTAAGAGTTTCACAAATTAGATTGTCTACTGCATTTTGACCCTGGTCACTTATTCAGTAGACAATCACTACAGTTTATTTACATTTTACAATCTCTTGTCACTAAATTAACACATTCACTATAGTTTTCCATTCAAAGTAAGATACACTACCTCTTACTTTTCTCTTTCCACTGTCCAAAGCCATTTATTTTTTACTTTACACAAAAACTGCCCAATGCTTCTAGCGTCCTTGCATATCATTTCAATTGTAAGTGTATTTCTATCCCCCTTCAACCACTTCTTATTAAAAAATTCTTTTCTCCAATTTTCTGTTCCTTGGCACTTAAATACTATGTGTTCAATGTCTTCATTACCACCACATATCGGACATTGGTTCTGAGGAATACCCTGTCTTAGCCCTTTTAGCCTCCATGCTCCGGTACTTAACCATGCAATAGATTCTCTCTCTTCTTTATTTACTATGTCTATATATTTTTCCATACCCCATGTATTTTTCATTGACCTATAATAAACTAATGAGCTCTTTTCGGCAATCTCACTGAACATGACTTGTATTTCTATATCTTCCAGTCTTTTCCTTGCCTTTTTCCAAAAATGTTTTACGTTATTTTCTCTCCTTCTCCATATATCTCCTAACCCATTTTTCTCCAAAATATTCCGTAATTTACTTACCCATCCATCATTCATTAAGCTCTTCTCTTGGTATTCAATACATTGTCTTAACACATTACTTTTTCCTGGATTTAAACTTCTGAACCAAAATTTCAAAGCTCTTTCCATTATCTTCCCTTTAGTTGGCACCCTGCCCATCTCTAATTGTGCTACCTGTCTTACAATTGACTTCAGTAGCCCTAGTATTTCTCTACAAAACATCCTGTGCACCACATCTATACATTCCCATCCTCTATCTAATCCCCATATTTCTATACCATACATCATTTTTGCCTCCACAACCATCTCAAACTTTTTCCAGCCATTTAACATTTATATTAGGTACTTTATATTTGCAGCTTCTAATTGCTGCCATCGCCCCTTTACCTTTTGCCAATGCAAACTTCTTTTGTTTCTCCCATTTATTACCTCCATCTATTTTTACTCCTAAATAGATACAGTCACGCACTACCCTGTAATCTTTATTCTCTCCCTTCCACTTTTCATATTTGCCTAATTTTCCTCCCTTTTTGAAAACCACAATCTGTGTTTTCTCTTGATTCACTTTTAACCTCCATTCTTTACAATATACATCAATTGCTTGTAATGATTGTTTTAAACCACTTACTGTAATAGATCCTACCACTAGGTCATCTGCAAAAAGAAGTCCTGAAATTTGGATGTTGTTAATTACTGGTGCACAGTTATTATTCCTTCCAATTTCTAGTAAGACATCATCTATGTATAAATTAAATAAAACTGGACTTAGCTTACATCCTTGCCGAAGGCCTTTCTTTTGTAGAATTTCGTTTGTTACACAGCCTGTCTCCACCCTTACACAGAAGGTGTTCTCAAAATACAGTGCTTTTAGAATATTCACCAATTGCTGACTTACTCCCTTACACACTAATTTATGCCACAGAAGTTGTAGCTCACCTCATAACAATAGAGGGTAGAGAAAGTCATGTGAATGTTACACATCAGATTTTTCTTTACGCTCTCATATGCACTTTATGTTAGTTACTGACATCAGTCTAATTGCTTGTTATATTTTGTGCAAATATCAATCTTTAAAAAATAAAGGAAGCTTTTAAATAATAAAATGTTTTTATTTGTATAAGTACATTTTATTCAAATTTACCTCTCATCAATTATTTTACGTCAGATATCATCCTTTAGTTTTGTTTTCACATATTATTTATGACTGGTATTGTACACTGGATATTCCTACATAACATCAGTGGGTGACAAATAAAAACAAGCTAGCTAAATAGGTTGAGAATCAAGCATCAGCTTGCAGTTTTGTACAAAATAAAAATGTCCCCTCTTTGATGAACAGGCACTTTGTGCCCAGCAGCTCTTGCTTCAAGACTTTCATAAGCACATCTGCTGAGTGAACCAAAATACTACTCTCCAGTCTAAACAATTTAAATCTTTGCACACTTATGAATCAAGCTAGCTGTTCTATCAACTTTTATTTTATGGGCATTCATATTTAAAGAAAGTTAATACTGATGTAAATTTTCAGTTAAGAGAAATAAAAGCTTAACAGATTAACTGCAAATCCCAAATCATTCAATTTGTATGTACTCAGCTATTCTCCAAATTAATTTTCTGGTTTCCTTTATAAATAAAAAAAAAAAAAAAAATGAAAGAAAGAAAAAAAGGGGGGCAAAAAACTACACTGATGTATTACATTCACATAATATTCTCTGTCCAATCTTCTACAAACTACTCATACAAAAGCTCACCTTGTAACTATTTCTGTTAATTGAGATGCATGATTACATAACTTTTTATTACACATTCATTGTAGGTATACAAGCAGAATACAGAAGGCTGAAGTGATAGCCAAATGCAGCGGGTTGCTATGTGAGGCTCTGAAATTCTATGTTCTTTGCATGACTACAAGAAAAAACAATTAGGAACTTACCACTAGAAAAATGTAAGTATTTGAAAATTCAAACCAAAAAAGAATACCTTGGAAATGGTTAATGCCACATAAAATTTCATTTGACATACACTGTGTTTTAACAAAATCTGCATTTTTTATGGAGTAAGACGTTGTCTTCTGTGTAGTAAAACTTTGTCTCTCTCCTACAGCTTACCAAATATACAAGTCATTCAGAATGAAGACGACTTCGCAGATTACTCCCAGAAAAGTCAAGTTATACACTTTATTTGTAATGCAAATATCTTAAACATATGTTTTAATAAAAATTATTGGAGCCATTTTTGAGAAAATAAATAATAACAAACATTTTTCCATGTAAAGGTGTAGGGGTATTTTCTTGAAAATCTTCATGTTGCATCCTTAGAAAATGCTGAACTTAAAATACCAAGTTTGGTACTTAACCAATTTTTTGTTTTTGGGTCATGATGTTCACACACAAACCTTTTTTTATTCAGGGAGCCTGAAAATGTGCATTTTTTATGAACTCTCTACATCAAATTTTTTTAGTGAAATGCAATACTTAGGTAAGTACCTAGTAGAGAAAGTAACAATATTCCTTGTTATGTCTGCTATATCATGCTTATTGATCTCTTCTGTAATTAGAGAACAAAACTCCCAAAATAAATAATTGCATAACTTCTTACTAGATTACTGAATTAAACCTCTCGAGATATAAGAAGTCCAGTTGGTTGAAACTTTTGGATTGGTTTTATAAGAAATAGTTGCTTTTTTATTTATGCTAAATGTAATTTTCCCCCATTGTCAAGCCAGTTTATTCTTTTCATCAAGGTTCAAAGACTTTCATGGCTGATGTCAATATGGTAAGATAGTTTCTGGGCATGTGGGCCGTGATCTAACTGGATAAACTCTTCTGGTGCTATAGATGACACAGCTGCAGCATCTACAATGTTTGGAAGAGTTTATCCAGTTAGACCATGACCCGCAAGCCCAGGAGCCATACCATACCTTCTGTATGATTTGGATCACTATGACCTCATATACATTTTGATTAGCATTACTTTATGCAGGAGTATGATGTCAGGTCTGTCTTCATTGTCATAACAGCTATATACCTTAGAGTTTTTATAAAAACAAACAAAACCAAGAGGGTTAACCCCTTTGATATGGGGGTACTAGATCTACCTTATACTCTTGAAGTCTCAAGTTCAAAGCTCAGTTAAGGAAAGTTATCTGGATATACTTGTTTTCTGCAGCTTTCCCTTAACCTCAGAAAATGTTGGACAACTAAGCTCTATACACTCTGTGCTCATTTGAGCATTTCATTCATTGTCTAGTATGGCCTACCCGTGATGTTAGTCTGAAGGGTATTAAGGTAAAACTAAAAAAATAAATTAACTAGGTACACGTTTTGCTGTGTTAGTGTACATCAGAAAGTATAGTTTTACTTTCACTGCTCTTTCAGTTAGAATGATGAAAAAACAAAGGGCTGTTTAAGATCCACAAAGATACTATAACAAAAGCTCAACTTCCAAAAGCTAAAGAAACATTTAGCAGTGATTGCTGTAAAATTGAATCTACATGGAGAATTTAAAATTCCTTTGACCAAACACCAAAGACTTTGAAAATTGGCAACATTAAAATGAAGATAAAATATATAAATTTAATGTGTTATATTCACATGGCTTTCTCTACCAACTACTGTTGATTTTTATCACCTTTCTACAAACTATACTTATAAAGGCTTATTTCTGTTTATGTGTTAAATCAAGATAAGTGCTTGTAGAAACAGTTTGATTACAAATTGTGAGAGTACAAGAGGGATACAGGGCACTGAAGCAAACAGACACACTCTTTGCATGACACTGAAACAAATGAATGGTAATAGCACTTCAAAAGATGTATGAAGTATTGGAACATTGAAACCTATAATAACAAATATCTTGAAAATGGTTAATGTCACAAAAATTTTTGACAAAATGTGCACTTTAACAAGATCTAAATTTTTTATGAAGGTTTTGTTCATCTCAAATGGTTTATCAGTTATATAAAATTATAAGAATTTCATTTAGAATTAATACGATTTAACAGAAAGTTCAAGAAATACACTGCCATTTGTGAAAATTGCAACACCAAGAAAGAATATCCCGGATAACTCCAAACTTGGTGGAAGCGTAGAAAAGTGTGCAAACAATGCGATTAGGTTTCCAGAGAGATGGGGTACACGTAGGCCGAGCAGAGCTTTCTCGTGTCGGTCCGACGAGGTCAGTGTTATGCCCAGTGTAGTCAGTGCAGAGCTGTTAAACAAGGTGGAAACAATAAAGTAAGAGCCAGAATGTCTCTGCGACATCAAAGCGAGCCATATCAGTATGTGAGTGAGTTCGAACGGGGCAGAATGATCGGTATCCGGGAAGCGGGTTTGTCATACCGTGACATTTCGGCTCGTACAGGACATGCTGCTAAGACAGTGATGCGTGTGTGGAAGCAGTGGATAGATGAAGGTCGTACGCAGCGAAGAGCGGGTACTGGACCACGGAACATGACCACAGCACGGGATGACCGTCATCTTGACGGTCCATAATGGACCGTACAGCTTCATCCACAGTGTTGACTCGACGCTGGAGCACTGCAACAGGTGTGAACTTGTCTGCATCAACGGTTCGTCGCCGTCTGCTGCAGGTTGGACTGGTTGCATGCATCCATTACATCGGTTTCCATTGTCCAGAAACCACAAGCTCCTCCGACTGCAATGGGCACGTGAATACTGTCACTGGGCAAAATGTCTTTTCGGACGAGTCCCGCATACGTGTGCAGCGTGGTGAGC
Source organism: Deroplatys truncata (assembly GCA_030765065.1). Taxonomy (NCBI): domain Eukaryota; kingdom Metazoa; phylum Arthropoda; class Insecta; order Mantodea; family Mantidae; genus Deroplatys; species Deroplatys truncata. The sequence goes on from CM060980.1 coordinate 103,637,870, forward strand.
GCAACCTGGAGGGCTGCGTTGTTGAGCGGCATAGCGGACAAACACCACGTGTGATGGTTTAGGTCGCCATTGGTTAGAACAACCGATCTCGCCTCCTACGAAATGAGGGCACTTTGAACAGCAACCGGTACCTAACGGTGGTTGTAGAGCCTGAGGTACTTCCTCTGCTTCAGGCATCTCCACAGGCCACATATTGCGAGGAATGTACAAGCCTTCTTCGAAGAGCGGCGGGTACCACTGCTTCCCTGACCTGCACGTTCGTCTGACATGTCGTCCATCGAATGTCTGGAATATGGTTGGTCAGCAGCTGGTGCGTCACGGTCCTCAGTAACCAGTGTCATGGATTTGTGTGCTCGAATACAAACTGCATGGAGGGAAATCACTCAGGAACTTATTCAGAACCTTTTTGATTCAATGCCATGGCGTATAGCAGCTCTAATTGCAGCGCATGGAGGCCACACCAAATACTGGATATTAGGGCTCAAAGGTCATGTATAGATTTGAAAGGTTTATCATTTGTTACTTGTCATGTATCTAACCTGTGGTATTAAATTCATTGAATTTATGCGTTTCCTTCTTGGTGTTGCAATTTTCACAAATGGCAGTGTATATTAAATCAGGTAAATATATTAAAACATAATGTGGGAATTTAATCAAAGTTGCTTAAGGGCATTCGAGAAAATAAAAAATTACAAAAAGTTTGCACGTAGTCAGTGTTATGTCGAAAATTTATTCAGTTCTTTCTTTTTGGGTTAAGCTTTTTTCTTTTTTTCTCTCTCATGGATCTGGTTCTAAAAATGCTTGTTTTGAATTCACAGGACCTCAAACGCATATTTGGGGTGAAACTCTGATAATTTTTGGGTGGAAAATGCTATATTTCCTCTGCATACTATAAATAGTGCTACAGAAAGTGAAATGGCAACTAAGAGCTACAGTAGAACCCCAATTAATCATTATAATGGAGGAGGTGGAATTGACAGTTAACCGAAAATGACGGATAATCCATCTTAATATAAACAATAATTTTAATAAGGAATTACACAAAAAAGCTTACTAAACATGAGTCTTGTGTTACATTTCTTGTATATTTAGAAAAAATGGCAATAAAGGTAACTGTTGTCCTTAGGGCAGAGCAGAGGTAACAGACTTTTGTTCCATAAAACCATCAATACAAATGCACATTTTTACTCATTCACATCCATTTTTCGTCAGTTTTGTAGGTACATTGCTATGCAACAACAGTACATTATGATCACTACTACTGTCCGATTGCATGACTACTTTTGATTTGAAATTAAAACTCAAGTAATACACACCTGAAGCCATCAGCACAACCTCTTGACTAAAGCACATACATGTCATTAATTATTCAATTCATAACATTGTTGCAAGCTCGCATGAAACATACACTTTTGTTCTATTATTTTTAAAGTTCACTTCACTTGAACATTTTTGGAATACGAAGCCATTTGTTGATATACAATATGCTCAAACTACCTGCAAAGTACATTTCCAGTGCACATCATAGCTGTTCTGTGAATAACTAAACTTTTGGGAGGGGTAGAAAGAAAAGAAGACGAAAGTGGTTAATGAGCCAAAAGGTTAACCAAGTGACGGATAATCAAGGTTTCACTATATATGTCCAGAATAAATTCTTTCTTATTGATATATTCATCTTTATATGTTTCATACCCTTATTAGAATAAGAAAAACTCATTATCTGAATCTGAAGAGTAGTGGTAGTAAAAGGGAATTGTATCCAATTTCTTGTTTTTTCCTCAATTTTGCAAGTCTTTGAAGCTGAGTGAGACTAGTTTGCACACTCTGCAAACCCTTTGCAAGCCTGGATCTTCCATAAATACCTTTAAAAAGATTCACATCCTTTTATCATTGCTAACAGCTCCACAGTGATTCTTTTGATTCTGTTGCACAAACCAGCAAACATTTTCTTTTTTTAAATGTCTACAATTATTTATATATACTGGCATCTGGATTCGTGTCTAAATTTGTTTTTTCTATCAACATAAACTCTATATGTTACATAAATCAGTTGGGCTTGAGCAAGCAGAATTACCTATTGAGATAAATCTAAACAGTGACTTAATTTTACTTATACCAAATTTTAAACAGTTGCTAGTGAGGAGGTTGAGGAAAAGTGCTTTTATTTGTACAAAACTGAAGTTCTTAGAATTAGCACGTCTTTAGCTGTGCTTACTTTTATTTATGTCACTTAATAAAGGCAATCCAATCTGTTTTCTTTCCCCATAGGCAGAGGGAACGATAATACTATCATAAACCAACTGAGGTCTTTTTCTTCCTGCCCATGTGGCGAGTTCAATATGTAGGTTCTGATTCTTGGCAATTGTTTAGATATTCTTTCCCTATGCTGTGCTGACCTCAATATTATTATTTCACTGAATTTAAATGCATAAATAATCTGCTTTAACTATGCTATATCTGCACTCTCAATTCCCTCTTTATTCCTGGAAGTGTTGACACTGCAAAATGATGAAATGATCTGAAAGAACTCAATAGCCAAGACAGCTATGATGCTATTACCAGTTGCACTTATATTGTAAGCTTACTGTATTCAAGATCCATTTGTTTATGCAAGATTGTTATTTTGAAGTACTTACTGGAATTGGAACACATAAAGCTGTTAATAAAATAATCACATTTCCTACAGTTATACTGCAACAAATAATAACCACAATCCAATTTTCTCTGCTAAATCGTTGTTAAATGTCATTATTAAAGAAACAATACTGCATAACTGATTAAATGAAAGGACACAAAAGATAAAAACAAAAAATCTGATGTATTACAATCAAATGGCTATCTTTATGCACTTTACTTTATTTTCATAATTTCCACATTATTAATAAAAAAATGCTTGTTTATTTATTTCCATTGTTAGGACAAGTCAAATGTTTAAAAAACAGGTTGCTAAATGTTGACCTTGATACTGCATAACACTCTTTGCCATATGCCATGCATTTCGCAGACTATCTGCGACTTTATAGTAAATGAAAATGTCTAAGCCGAAAAGATAAAAGTCCACGATTTTTATATATTTGAACTCAACTTCAACAAATTTAATGTTTTGGGGGGAAGCCAAGGATGACAGTTTTGAGAATTTGTTGTTACATAAGAAATTGGCTGCCTTCATTCATAATTGCGTTTCTAGGAGCAGTGTTCAGAGTTGCTAAAACTTGAGGTATATTATTCTCCATTACTTATCATAACACCAATGTAGAGAGTGTTTCTTTCCCTCCCATGAGTTCTCAGCGGACAGAAGAAAGGAACAGGTTAACAGTAAAATCAGTTAATGCAATGCTGCAAATACAATAAAATGTGAAAAATGTAAGTTGTAGTGAGTTTCATAAACTTATTGTGGACAATACCTAGCTCCTTTCTTCTGTTCTAGATTCTGAGAAACACAATTGGTATAAGAAAACTTATATGTTGATACTCAATATATTGCTGTACTGAAAGCACTTAATGCATTTTTTTAGAATATGTACTTACTTAAGGTACAATACAATAAAGCTGTCCTTCCAAAACTCTGGCTTAATAATTACATGCACATTTCTCCTACATTAAGGCTCCTTGTTCCTCAAAATTTTATTTCTTTAAATCAATTAACAGTAAAAAAAGGTCCTGGTTTTGGATTATCATATTACGGCAACCATATCTTTGCGTGATTTCAGGGAAAAAATAAGGGCTATATATGTAGTTTCAGAAGTGTACTGTTTAAAATTTGGAAAATTCAAATGAACAGTAGAAAATAAGACATCGAAAAAAAAAAAAAAAAAATTATTTAACACAAATTACACAGTTTAACAAGTTTCATATATATATATATATATATATATATATATATATATATATATATATTTCTTTTAAGTTAATTTCTGTCTATCTCTTACAGTTTCCCAGTATTCAACAAAAGTGAAAAGAACTTCACAGGCTATTCACAGAAAATTCACGTTAAAACATTTGGTCAATCTCATATGTATGACATTTTAATCATAACTGTTAGAGCCACTTTTTGAAGAAATTAAAAATAACAAAACCTTTTTCATTTAAACGTTAGTTTGAGATGTGGAATTTTGTAAAAATCTTTATGTTGTATCCTTGAAAGATGCTGGACTTAAAATACACAGTTTGGTATTAATTCAACTTTTGTATTCTTGAGTTATGTTGCTCTCTGATCATATAATTTTTCAAATAGGCATCTTTAGGGTTAAAGGGACCTCAAAATATGTATTTCTGTGAAATCCTGTTTCTGAATTTGTAGGTGGATGCCAATACTTTGACTACCTTTCAAAGCTAAGTGGTAGAGAAAGTAATAGCTGCGAAAGCCATGTACTGGTTCTTTCAACTTAAAAGTTAACTTTATAATACAACATATAGAAAATGCTTCTTTATTATTTTTTTAAAGTACAACAGACACATATGCTCCAATTAATTATTAACTCTTACAAGGATTTCAGTGACATTTATGGAGGAAAACTGCTAATCACATAAAATCAGCCTTTGTTGCTATCATTTACAATGGAGAAATTGAATTTCACAGCACTGCTTTAAATGCTTTTCAGTAGCTTAAATCAAGTCTGCAGACCTGTAACACAACTTTGTGCTATGCATGACATAGTTACATCTCCATCCTCTCCAGGAAATCATAATGGTGTGCTATCAACTGTAGAATCTGCAATTCATCCTTTGTTTCTTGACACACAATAAAGATGTCTTAGCTTGTGGTGGAATATGGAAGGAGAACCTACGTCTTCCTATTTCTCTGATTCTACACCACCAATTTAAGTGGAAAAATGGGTACTTTTGTTCTTGTAAATGGTGCATGCAAATTCATGGCTATCGATGCAACAACAGTATAAAAATTGTGAAAACGTCAATTATACAATTAACCATTTGATTTGTCTTGCCTCAACTCAGACCCCATTACTACTCCTTTGATTTTACAGTTATCAGAATGCTGAGTGTGGCCCATTTAGGCATTAATTTCACAATGGACTATCAGCTTAGGTTTAATGCTGCCTCAAAATGATTTGTCTGCTTCCCTCTTCCTACCATTCTGATCTTTTCTTATAGTGCTCCTTTCTTGCGAAATCAGAGTCTGTTGGTGAGAATATTTTCTTCTTAACCTTTAGAGACTTAAAATTTTATCATACTCCTTTTTGTTCAAATTCCACTGCATTGCTAGAAGTAATTTATTTTTATGCCAAAATATTTATGTAAGTTGCAATTGTATATCTTGTTCATATAAGTTATATTTTATATTCTAAGTTGAAACGCATGTGACAGATAAACATTTAGACAAGTCATAAATTATTGATTGCCAAAATCATGACTTATTTTCTTGTTAATTATATTAAAAGCAGCACAGAGTGCAAATAACAGTATTATAAATTTACTTCAGTATATTTCTATGCTTCAAAATAGGAAAATTCTTGCATTTTAATGCCATATTTGTAATTTATTGTTTCTGTATTTTGTATTCTTAAATTTGAAAAGTTAAATTAACGAACTTTAAAGCTAAGTCAAATTAAGGCCACACATATACAACACACATAGCATATGTCACAACGGATTGATTACAATGAGTAAACGGTTAAAATCCATTTACTTACAATTGGATTAACCTATGTAAGTATTTATTCTGGTTATTGTCTACTATGTACAATTTAGATCAATAAGGCACCATGTTATATATGTTTATACAAATCCTGTCCTTGGCTACCATAAAAAAAAAAGCCATGTGACTTGCTGTTTATCATTGTTAGACAGAAGAATCAAAGCCTTTAGGACAAATCAGCATTTCCTCCAAATGAGTATTTAAAACATTGCTAAGGAACACTACCATTATACCACACTAATAGTATTGTAACGGTTATATTTTTATAAGATTGTGATAAACATAATTTTATACGGTTAGAAATGTTTGGGACAAGACTGTTTAAGAAGAACAATGAAATTGGCTTTAGAAATTCTGGCAATTCATTACCTGGATGCTTATACAGAGAGAGCCAAAAAATCTATGAACCGGCTGTGCGAGGTTTTTCCTGTCTGCATCCTCGGCTCTCGTTGCTGTCTGCCGCTATCATAGAAAGGCGTGGATGAAACCATACAACATTTTTAAAACTACTTTTAAAGGTTTTACTTACCAACTTTATGAAAGGAGATGCTGAAACTGGCAACCATTGTCCATACATTTTTGGCACCTCTTTAGGAAACTATCCACCATTTGCCGTAGTTCATGTTGAGAAATGCTGGCAATTTCCTGGCGGATATTTTGTTTTAATTCTTCCAGGGTGTGTGGGTTTGTCTTTGTTTTAAGTTACCCCACAGATAGAAATCGCAGAGGGTTAGGTCGGGGGACCGAGGGGGCCACAAATCTCTACTAATAATTCTGTCCTCAAACGCACTTTCAATTGTTCTCATTGAAATATTGGCCGCCTCCTCACTTTTTTGTAGTAGACTGTTAGTGGTAATTATTTTTACAATAAACTTTATGTAATTCTGTCATCTAGCACAAAAGACCTAAGCTTTGTTATTTTGTCTAGACTGCATTGCTCTCGAGGAGTGCTACAGAGAAAGTCTAAGTACAAATGTGACACAGAGGCCAGATACATGTTAGGCCACCTGCAAGTGCCTGGTTGCCATAGTAACCATTACATCACTACTAGAAGCAGTAGAGGGGATACAGAACTGCCTTGCCTGTGCAGCCTTGCTCTTCCTTGCTGTGGGAGGCCAGTTACTGAGGTGCTGTCTATTTTTCTCTTAGTTTCATCCTCTGTGTAGTAAATATGAATAAGCTCGACCTCGTACAAGTAATGATATAGTTTTCAAGTGAGCACATCATTACTTCCTTGCAACAGGTTTCATTTTTGAGACGTGCAACATGAAAGGGCATTCCTACTTTCTTCTACCAGTCTTCGAAACACACTGTATTTCTAGGCAGTTTTGTTGGTAACCACATTCCTTCAAACGGTGAAACCAGATGTAACTGCAACTCCGAATATCTGTCATTCATGACAATCGTCCAGGTTTAATTGAGGTTCTGGATGAAACAATTGAATGTCCAACTCTAGTACAACCACTAGCGAAGCCTGAGGTTTCAAAAATAGCCTCTAGACTTTAATTTTGTCTTTCTTCTCTCTGCTTTTCATAGCATATTCTTAAATACTGAACTGCTTTTCAACATTCTTCAGAAAAAAAACAATGATGCACAGTTTTTCAGCAATGTTGTCTCAGAATGCGTAACTTACATAAAAAACTTAAGAAAAGAAGATAAATTGATCGAGTTTTTGAAGTATACAAAAACCTCAACTAATCTGCAACCTGCCATGAATAGATCTGAACTGATATGTGACTGCACTGGCAATCCATTGATATCAAAATACAATCACATGTACTTCGAGATACTGGATATTATAACACAACTGGAAAAAGATTTTCACATTGTGATAAACTGCTCTTTCTTAAATTAGGTGATACTACCAAGTTCACCAATTAAGCTCAACATTGTAGATGGTCTGGATTCATTATTAGAAATACATGGAACGTCCTTCAACTGCTCACAATTGCGTGTAGAACTGGAGACTAAATTTTCTTCCCAGCTTAAAGAAACATTTCTCTCTGTTGGTTTGGGAGACTTAATTAAAAGAATGATTGAAAATAAAACAGAATAAATTCTTCCAGAAGCTTTTTAACTATTTTTGCCTGATTGCTACCATCCCTGCAAACAGTGCTTCAGTTAAAAAGTTTTTTTCTAGTCTTAAATGCATAAAAATGCAATTGAGGAGCAATATGGACCAAGATTGCTTATGACCTCTTGTTGTGCTTCAATTCAGAAATCAATACTGAGAATATTTGAGAGCGAAGACACACAGTATGACGATGTCATTAAACGATTTAGGACGAAGAAGGATCGCCCAAGTGAGCTTGTTTTACAAGTAACAACCCTCAAACGCTGAATCTACAAGCTTGCCTGTGGATAAAAGTGATTACCACCATTATTATTATTTGGTGGCAGTGGTAGTGATAGTGGGAGCAGTAGTTTGTTAGAAAAATCGGCTTGCATTAAAAAGGAAAGGAATATGGGTTTTCCAATATCAGGTTCCTGGCTTCCCCAGAATTTAGGTCCACTGTCAGGGATCGCACCAAGTACCTCTTATAAAATGTAATGTTGTTAGTAATAAATTTATAATTCAAATTTTAATCTATTCAATGCACCTAGTAGAATCCGATTCTAATTTACCTTACGAGCACAGCATGTCTCAGCAGTATTATTTCTTCAGTTATGATACACTGTGTATGTTAACACCAAATTTTTAAGCAAACTTATACGAACAGTTTTTTAATAAATAATTCCTTCCTTGTAATATGTACCAAATTTTCTGATGTTTTATGTTAGGGAATAAACAACCCATTTATTATAATTATGCAACACTTTTAAAATTAAACACTAGGCTGAAATACTTAATCCAATTTTAAATTCCGGAATAACCTTTTGCAAGATTCTTTGGAAACATTACATACTTTCCAGTAACAACCTCTGTACAAATACACAAAAATCAAATGTGTACATTAACATAAGAAATTCATTCATTTGAGAATCTTAAGCCTTAAACGCAAGAGATTAGTTTTATTGATAAGATTTTACAAATCTATTAAATGAAAACTACAACAGTATTATTCCCTGAAGAATTTTAACATTAATAAGGAAAAGGCTTCTGCTTTCTGTTATCTATGACCTATATTATAGCTTTGAACTATGTGCAAATGGGAAACAAAGAGCGGAAGACAAAAGAATTTAAGCGAACACTATAATCAAATTGTAACTTCTATTATTTTAAACATACAGTTACCTACTTTTTCCCACAGATGTGCACAATTAAAGGAGCAGTTTGGCATAAAATCATATACAACTGAAAAGAAAGGCCCTAGATAGAGAGATACAATGGTGTTCTTTGCATAAACATTTGAGCATTAACTTTTGAGATTCACAGCTTAGTGTCAAATAGTGTGACATCACTTCTACTAATTGCAAGTCCTGCTAACTCAGCACCAAGCTCTATGTGCACACAACAAAATTACAGTATACAGTGTTTTGCATTTGCTGTAATTCTAGTTCCAGGAAAACAAAAGTCTCTTTTTTCATTGCTTTCCTAAAATGCAATTTCAATCATTAAATATTCACATATCTAGATTGTAAACCATCTAAAACAAGTGAAGTGTGCTCAAAACATTTCACACTTTTGATATTTCAATACAGCAAATTGCTATGTATCCCTAAAAAGACTTTTTCTATACGAAAGAATTATCTCCAGAATTATGCTTGCTATAATGGACTATTAATAGTACAATGAGTCTGCAAACATAGGACTGCATCTTCAGTGCTGTAAATCTATATAATAATGGTTATAAAAAGAATTAATACAGTGAAATCGAATGTCTGGTGCAAAGATATGTACAAAGTTTTAAAACATTGGGGTTAGCTCCACTGAGAGAATGAAGATTCATACCGAACCAAAATCCTTCAAAACATAGTTCCAATGTCGTTCAGAGAAGTGGTTAGCTCCTCCTGCCTCTTGCGAGATGATTTATGTAGAAAAATGAACAATAATAAGCACCAATATACAAATACCGTTTCCTTACCCTACTTTATTTTCTGCAAGTAAGTGCTTCTGCTGGTCAGTTCTTATCAACAACATTTACTTTTTCTTGACATCTTATGTGACAACCAGAAGGTATAAAGGCAAAATGTAATAACCATGTGACCTAAACACATACTCTAAAAATAATTAAGAATATGAATATTCTAAGACCATACTGTTTCAGAACCAACAAAAGTTTTACACATCAGCTAGTGATAAGATATTGTAATTTCATATGCATTGTTACACTAAATGGAAGTAATAGTAAAAATTACATTCTTACACTAACATAAATTGAAAGTATGTTTTGTTGTGAGTTTCAAATACAAACAAATTAACATACTGTGAAGCAGTGAATTGCATAAGAAATAACGTCCCTAGACTTGGTGGAATTTATCACAGGTTTAGGAATACCAAGGGTGTTCTATACTACTATTTATTTAGAAACTTGTGTTAATATTAACAGTTTATGGATATATTAGCACAATTTCATAAGGCAAATGTGTTCTACCCGTATATTTTTAGCACTCGAATGTGCATTTAAAAGCATCTACTGTATATACAATTTAGAGCAAATGGAATAAGTGACATCACATCTATGTTTAATTCTATATTTTCAATCCAGGTAATCACATTGGGTTTGGACAAAACCTGGCATTCTTATAATCCTTTTTCCACAACTTTTCTAGACAATATTTAAAAGCAATTTTAAATTACACTGCTCCTTTAATAACATCTTCACAAAATTTCAACATTCTCTAAGCAGTCTACATTTTATTAACAATTTAATCAAATGTTATCGGTTTTTATATAAATGTTCATGTTATAGCTTTAGTTATTTATGATTTACTAAGGATGTTTGCGGTCAGAAATTATTATTCAGTTTGTTGTTAAACGGAAATTAATTACTTCCTAATTATGAATCTTGATGCAAAAAAGTAACTTACCATTTGTAATTCACCACTGATAAAATAAATTTCATGTTACTTTGATAATGACTGTGGTGCAAGGAGTGTTTCAAAGTTTGAAAAAATGCTAAATATCAAAACTTTTGAAACAGGCTGTAAAAAACAAACACATGCTGTTTAAATACAATGACTTTTAAATTATCATTACTACCTTCATGAATGACAGATCATATGAGACACTGTAAGTAATAGGAGACAACAAACAAAAACCATTTTTTTTTTAAAGAATAAAGTTGAACTTTACAAAACATAATCTTTTTGATAATTTATTTTTTTAATTTCAAATCACATTCATCTAGTTGAAGAAATAAAAAAGTTAACAGTCTAAAGTTAAGCTCTTAGTTTCTTCAATGAATCGGATTCAGAAAAACAAATTATTGATGTTGTTCCCAATATATACACAATGCCATATTTAATGATGTTCATTTATAGAACACAACTAAAACATATATAGTTTTTCTTTCTTAAATTTGAAAACAATAACTTTGTATTTTTATAGTGTCCTCTTAAAAAACACAAATTTTTGCACAGCTTGTTTTATTATAATAAATACTTTCTTTTATGGATAGCAATTACTTAATTACAGGAAAACATTTGTTTTAAAGAGTGGGTAAAGTTTTATCAACCTGGAGCTGGCCATTTGACTAGTTTTCAGAAAATGGCACCTCTTTCCTGCTGCAAATTTTTACTTCAGCTATAATTTTTTTATTACTGTTATTTTTATAAATTTATATTGGTATTTCAGTAGAACTGTTACATATTATTAACAACTTGTGGTTCATAGTAACTGTCAATATATTACAAACCCATCAAGCTTAAATACAGAAACAATAGTGCATACTAAAAACTGCTGAACTAAACATTAACCAGTATAAACCACTAATATAATAACTAATTTATCTTCATTCTGAAACATATCACCTTACAACAGCATTAATTTTTTATGTTTACAATTTAAGCAAATCCCACAATCCCTCTGTTAAAGTAATGCAATTATACACATATATATACATGGAAGTAATGAAATTTGCATCATGTGCCTTACTTGGAAATCAGAGTTGTTAAGAATATCAGCAAATGTCTTTACTTGTTGTTGGATTGCAACAAATATTTGTATAAATCTTAACGGCAATAAAGTTTGAACAGAACAATTACTACTATTATACATCTTATACTATTCATGCAGCAGGTATAAAAGTTATGTACATTTACAGCATACATCCTAAGCAAATTTCCTTTCTTCAACTATCCTGTATTATTTAAGGGACGACTTATGCTGTTATTTGTTGTCATGAACCTCAACTCCAACCTGAAAAAAAGTAACAGAACAGCTCAATTAACAAAGCTTGCTATTAACTCCTTAAGGAACTCCATTCTTGCTCCCCGTAACAAATGCTACTTCTCAATTTTATGTCAATCAGGTGCTTTTTGTATGCATATGAATAAAGAAGATAAAACTGTTATGAGCTACTCTCATTTGCAGACTCCCAGATCCATACTTACTGGACCCTTTAGTTTCTAATACCAATGATTTCAGTTTGTGCCATTACTTGAAGGGGGCGCAGGACAGACATATGTCAACAGAGTTTAGGAGTTAAGATTCCTGAGAAGACCTTAGAAATTAATATTAGAATTAGGGATATATCATTTTACAATTATATGACATTTGTTGTATTTCTCTCTCTCTCTATAAGCCAATACTTTCCTATTGTACATGGGACTTTAATTGAATTTATTTCCAACTAAATACAGCCTCATAACCAGCTTACTTAATGTACAACCTCTAATACAATTATTATTTCCATTAAAAATAGAAATAAAAATATATGGCACTTATGTGAATGGAGGGAGGGCCTGCCTGAGATTTCAAGATGAATGAGCCCAACAATATAAATTGACAGGAATACTACTACCTCAAAATGTAAAGAGGTCTAAAATGAATGTGGGTGGCCTTGGTTGGCACAACCAGTTTTTACAAAGCCTACACAGAAATAAGTAATCTTAAAAATCTGTAGCACAAGTTTTACTGCACGATGTCATGGTAAATGGTGGAGTCTAGCATTAGAAACTAGTAACATTTTCTCCAAGCAATTTCCCTCAACAACTGAAAATGAACACTGACAGTTCTTGTATCTCCCCCCTCCCAATTCACTACTCCCAGGAGCTAATTGCACAACACACATTAGACTGACCATTTTAAGAGAGTAGCTATGTAAAAGGCTTATTTTTGTACTGTAGTTCTACGCATTCCATGGATAGATATTAATTTGCTTTCATAGATGTTGCAATTTAGTGGTAAAAGAGAAAATACACTGCCCAAAAGGTTGAAGCATTTAAAGCAAAAATAAATTTAATTATACCAAAAAAACAGCACAGTAAATCTCATTAGTACATTTTTGCAGGGACCCAAGGATTTGCACATTATAGGCGGGAAAATGTGTCAATGAAAAGACAAAATCTGTAATTTAAGAGCTTCATAATTCTGTAATAAGAATCTAATAATACATCTTACGTCACAATCGAATACGAAATATGTACAATATTTACATTGGTTTGAAATACATATGAGGGTGTGTCAGAAAAAAACAGAATTATTTTTTTGTGGAAAATACTGCTCACCTTTATTCACATTCTTTTACATTCAAAATATTCTCCCTCAAACAATACACAATATAATGGCTCTACTGCTCAGTCCACTGTTCAAAAACCTCCCTAAAGCCCCTTTTGGATACTCTGTTGAGTATACCCGAAATTGCATGGTTTAACTCACTATGAAAATGACAATCCCAAAGCTCTTTTTTCACTGTAGGAAATAGGTGGAAGTAACACAGTGCTAGGGCCGATGAATAAGGTGGATGTGCCATCACCTCAATGCTAATTCAGTGATTGTTTCTTGAACATTCATGGCGAGATGAACAGGTGCATTATCCTGATGAAGGATCCATCCCATTTGAGCAAGGTTTAGTTTTTTCTTGACAATTTTCCTCCTTAATGGTCCCATCAATACTTTACAATAGTAATCAGCAGTACAGTACATTGTTTGTCCATCACATGATCATACACAGTGCCTTGCTTATCGAAAAAGACAAGGTGCATGACTTTTCCTGCACTTCGCTGAACTTTGGCCTTTTTGGGTCTTGGATTTGAAGGATGTTTCCATTGGACACTTTCCTGTTTCGTCTCCGGGTCATAATGATGAAACCAGGCTCCAATGCATGTGATAACTCTGTCCAAATATCTGGTTCTCACCGAAGCCTTCCTTTCCGATGTTGACATGCCATCATGTGGTGAGCCTTCTGTTCATCATTGATCACACGAGACACCTACTTTGCTGCAACTTTCCTATAGCCTAGAACATTTCATACATCTTCAGCTGATCCATAGGATGTATTCATAATCTCTGCAATTTTTGATAACGATAAATGACAGTCTTTGTGCAACCTGACATCAACTGTGTTGACGATGTGAGTCTTCGAAATTGAGGGTCTTCTGGGGCATGGAGCATCCTCAAGGTCATTTTTACCTCCCAAAATTGCTTATGCCATTAGAAAACCTGCGTTTTTCCCATGGCTTACTCTTTGTAGGCTTGCTGCTATATTTCCAGTGTTTATGATGGAATTTTATCAAGAAGAATGCAATCTAATTGATGCATACACTGCAACTTATTATCCATGTTGGGTACAGTTAACATGCTCTTCTACTTACCTGCTTCCCTAAAACTGAGGACAGCCAGGCAAATGGTGTGCACGACATTTCATCACTCAAGGTCAGACCTTACCAGTGCTGCCAATACCAAACTCCAGCTGGGTACGTTACAATGCAAAAAAATAATTCCAGCTATTTTTTGACACCCCTTCGTATCTATGATTGATTGCTCTGTTGCTTTTAATGCCAAAATTTTACTGTCCAACTTGTTTAGTAAAGTGAATACATCTTCATCAATTTTGAAACTACACACATATCACTTCACTATGCCTACTGCCTCCATCACTTCCGACACTGTAAGAATTGCCTCAGCATCTGGCTTGGCACTTTCATCCTGCATTGATGCTTCTTCTGCCATCTGTTCAAGTATCTATCACCACAGTTTCACTAACTGGAATTTCACTGTCAATGCTTATGTATGTTTCAAAAGAGATGCCATCTTCTATTTGGTGCCATTCTTCACACTCAGAAAACTCATTTATAGCGTGACATCATCGTCAAGAACACACAACAAAAGCCAGCTTTATTGAAGCAGTTCCAAATCGTATCTTGCGTCACAGAATCCCAGGCAGCCTTAATGAAATGCAGTGCAGCTAATCTTCTCTCTACCAGCTCTTACGATACGTATGCTTCATACACCATATTACACCTTGATCTAAAGATTGTAGCTTAATCTTGCAGTTTGCTGGAGGGAATATGATTTCTTAACTTTGAATCAGCTGGTGGATGAATGGCACAATGATCAATGAAGAGTGCAATTTTCCTGTTTCTTATGCCCCATTTTGCGTCACATACACCTAAGAAATTTTCAAATACCACAGAAGTTAGAGTCAGAAGTACACTTACATGGAAAAGATTGCACATTCTAGAAGCATTGCAGATGCATGCTTTTGCAATTACTAGCAAAATCAATTTCTCCTTTCCACTTTCATTACAGCAAAACAGAACTGTAAGGTTCTGCTTGTTAAGTTTCTCTTTGTGAACTTAGTACCCTTAAAATCCAGGGTTTTATCTGGCAGAAGATGGAAAAAAGTCCCGTTTCAACTGCATTATAAACATCATCAGGGCTATAATTTTTAAAAATCTGATGTGTTTCACTCACATGACTTTCTCTACTCTTGTACAAACTATTTTTACAAACGCTTATTCTCCATCTACTTCATGTTAATCGAGATAAACATTTGCAGACTCTATCTTATTGCTAATTTTCATGTAGATGTAAAGGGAATATATATTTACAAGGGCAATATAGAAATACAGTAGCCTTTAAGAACATAATATCTCTTAATAGCTGGTTGCTAGGTGCAGCACCATTCCCTTTGCCACAGATTAATACTCTTTGCATATCCAAGACAAAAAAATGAATAATGAATTCCCATTTGAGAAAATAAGTATTGAAAAATTTAAGAGAATAACAAGCAATATCTCGAAAATGGCTCACTCAACAAAAAAAATGCATATGACATAAATTGTGTATTTTAACGTGATCTACATTTTTTGTGTAGTAAAATTTTGTCTATCTCTTATGGTTTACCAGTTATGCAAAAGTCGTTCACAATGAAGAACACTTTTGGAGACATTCCCAGGAAATTCAAGATATACATTTTATTTGCCATGAAAATATCTTAAACATATGATATTTTAATCAAAATCATTAGAGCCATTTTTGAGAAAATTAAAATTTTTGAGAAATCTTCCATGTAAAGGGTATCCTGGGGTGGGGGGATTTTCTTGAAAACCTTCGTGTCGCATCTCTGGAAGATACTGAACCTAAATACCAAGTTTGGTGTTTATCCGACTGTTTGTTTCTGAGTTATGCTGTTCACCGCACACACGCACACACACGGACATGTTTCCAAAAATGCTCATTTTGGATTCAGGGTCTCAAAACATGTATTTCCGGTGAAATCTCGGTATCAAATTTTTGGGTGGAATACAATACTTCCCCTACTTACTATACGTAGTAGAGAAAGTAAAAATTGATGGGAGTGTTGTATATTTTCATGTTTCTATATTATCACACAGTGTAGCATCACTATCCAGGGGAGCGGTCTCACCTCACACGTATCTGTAAAGTCAGTCATGTCAATTCTTGAATCTTTCAATCCAGCCATTGGACAGTTTAAAATCATCTAGTCAGATCTTCTGTGCTAAATGTGTCGTGTGAGCTCGAATCACAGTATTGTCTATTGACACGTTTGAAGCTCGTGCATGCGTAAACCACTTTAGTAGAATGTCTTCTAATACTGGGAACTGACACTGGCAATTATGCTTTCTTTTAACATTTTTCCCTTCTTCAAAAGCAGTTTCAATCAGTTTACATTTGCTAATAATAAGAAGAAGTCATTCTGAACAAACAACATCTCGCCAAATGCAAAGGCCTTAAAAGTGATAACTTACAGACTTTATATTGGGAAGCCAGAGGGAAAATGATGCAGATCAATTAATCCCCAGTGCCATTGGTGAACAACGACATTTGCTAATAATCCTGTTTAAGGTTGATGGAGGAATGTTTAACTTCTGTGCTAAATCCACAAGTTTCATGTTTGGATTACGATCTACTTCTTGAAAGATTTTCAGTTTTCCTCTGTTATTTGTCACATTTTCTTTTTCTTTGCAAATGTAAATAATACAAAGGTAAAATATGTGTACATGTTTAGTCAACACTAGCAACTATTGTTGATGTTAACCATGCCAAACTAAAGCATCTATCCAATCTACACAAATTGCATCATACAGATGCATGCATGCCACTGGCTGCCCCAAGTTAAAGCATTCTCTATCCCACCCGCACAAATTGCACCACACAGATGCATGCATGTCATTGTCTGCCGGTCTCCATACCAACTAGACTGACCAAGGATTGACCAAAATAATGAATGAGGACGTCAAACTTTGAAAGTAGTAAGTGGGTGCAGGAAAACATACTAAACAAACAATTTTTATGGCATTTGGGATAGGGACTTTTATAATTTGATGTCACATATGGGAAAACATATTACTGAGGAATGTACTAATGAGGTTTCACTGTGTTACATTACAGTGGCTACTTTTGTTGTATTCTCAAGATGAAGTAATACTATGGCAGTCATATTATGGAAGATGTTAATTTTTTTAAAGTCTAAAAATGTTAAGATCACTTATAAGAATAATTTATTCCTGGTCTTTTGTCTAAACCAGAGCCAAAAAACATAAAAACCTAAAGGAGTATATGATAATCAAGAAATGTATAAGTTTAATAAGCTGAATCAGACTTGAAAAATTCAATGCCAAGACCAGGACTAAAACCACACATCTCTGGTCTACACATGGCTAATGTGTAGACATTATTAAATATTTATTTAAAGGTGAGTCGGAATTGTTACACTAACATCACTTAAGTTTACTCACTTAACATGTTTTCGGGAAACCGTTGTTCCCATCCTCAGAAGGTTAATTTGACAGTTTCGGTTTCCCGAAAACATGTTAAGTGAGTAAACTTAAGTGATGTTAGTGTAACAATTCCGACTCACCTTTAAATAAATTCAATACACATCACTGTTTCTAGCTTCTTTTCATTACAATATCAACATTATTAAATATGTTGTTTAAGTTTACTTACTTTATATTTTCTGGAAGCCATTTTTCTTCTAAATGATACTGTATTACCATAAGCATACATAACGTTTTCAATGTAGGAGCTGTAAACAAATAAAAATAGTTTTAATACTATATACATGAAGTTTCAGAAATAAAATTCATTATTCTACTTTTCTTTGAGCATTAATTTAGTTTTGTCACTTCCGTAATTAAAGAAATACAGCAATACAAACATGCATGAAGTAGTGATTTGTAATAGCTGTTTGCAAGAACAGATAAACATTCTTCAACAGAAAATCATGGCATGCAATGTTGGCTTTTCCTGGATAGGTGACTTGGTACACATGATTTGTGGCAGTGAAAAGAGATGCATGGCCTTGCATGATTTCTGCCTAAAACCATTAATCATGTTTCCTGGCTGCCATGATTCATTTACAGTCTTGTCAATAGGATTCATTTGTACTGCTGACATGACAGCATTTATTTTTATTACTGGCCGAGTTATGCTAGGTAAATGCCCCTTATTTTTCTGCTAAACATTAATGAGATGTTCTATACTCTTCTGCTTGCTTCTTATTATGATAGCATCTTAATGCAAGCATACCCTTCAAAGCAAATGATCCTTATGAACAAACTAAAGAATAAAAACAGGAAAATTCTGGAGGTACCTTCTGTAAACAAATCTGTATCAATTATTTTGGAGACATATTCCTAACATCAAAACATTAAAAGAACTTTGTATTATGAACATGAATCGAAAATTCTTTATTTCAGTTACACAGCAGCTAATGGTACAAATGACAGTATAAAGTTATAAATCCTGTTCAAAATGGCTTGCTTCAGGTTTGATACATCCTACAAGCCTGTGTTTCAGCTTAGGCATACTCTATAAAAAATTCCTGGAATGTTTCATATTTGGTCAAATGATATGCGCTCTCAAAACATCAACATCAGGTACATGAGTTATATAAATTAAGGATTTTAAATGTTTCTCAGAGGAAGAAATTCATTGTATTAAAATCACGCAATCAAGCAGACTATTCAGCCCCTTGACCAATCCATCTTAATGGAAATTTGTCATTCAAAAGATGACAAACTATTTGACTAAAGTGAGCCGTAGCACCACTGTGTATAAAGCACAATCTTTGCATGACATTCACAGAAAACATCTGTTAAACAATGTAATTAATTTATGATAAATTGTAGGTTAAGTTTATCTATTCAAAACCGGAGGAAAGAAATATGGATCAAGGTGATCATAAATGATTCCACCTGAAAAATTTTAAGTAACTTCTACATTTACTATGGAATTTAATGGGTATTTTCTATACTAACAGTGGGTTTACTTTCCCAAAGTAATTTTCTTTTGAGTATCCAAATGTCGTTATCACTACATCTCTCAAGGCCAATATTACCTAGCAGGCACTGATTATAAGCGCCATGTAGTTATTACCAATTACTAATTTTTAGAATTCCTACCAATTTTCCAACAGGGCTTCTACACACTCTGTACACTCTTTTCCATGTTTCTGGAAGGCATAGGAGACTACCAGATGCACCCTTTCTCAATCAGAGTACAATAACTGCCCCATAGTTGCTAAGATATCTCAATATTCTTAAGGACTCCAATTTTCAAAACAAGTCAAAATCAGAAGACATTTTAGGGAATATGGTGGATGTTCTGAGGTATCCCTAACCCATTTATACAGAAATGCTACAGAAACAGTAGCGGTATGTCAGCAAGTATTTTCATAATTTGTTAATTAGAATTAATTTTTTGTAGCTTACATTCTTGTTTTTAGTAATGGAAAACATGTTTCAAGAGCTACCACTCCCGTTCTCAGTTCCAAGTCAACTGTCAGTGTTGCTCCTCATGGTCATTTTGTTTCTCTCTGAGGTGGCCCAATGGACCTACTACCAGGGAGGATCCTATCTGCAACATCAACTGATTCCGGCAGTTAAAACAAAGTTGATGAAAGTAACATCCTTATGAAATATGTTCTTTAACAATCAATAAGTAAGTGGTATATCAGTGTAACTATTCACTCAATAATAATTACATATTTTTTCTTATTCCTCATCCACAAGTAGTTCTGTGTCTCTGTGTTTACATTGACAAGACAAAATATGCTATAACTAAATGACAGACATGTTCATACACTTCAAACATTTTTGCTGAGCTGAGCCATATACCTTAGTGTGCAGAAGTACACAGCCATATACCTGTTGCTGAAAGGAACAACTCTACAAAGATATCATCCATTACAAGTATTTATTTCTGATTACACGAGCAGCTCTGTTGTAACTAAGAAAATGGAGCCATAGTAGTATGAGGACCATTTGTATCCTAAGATTTTTGGAGAGCAGGTGCTAGAACGAATTGTAGCAGAGCCGTCCAAAATACCTGTCCTATTGCATGTGCAATGGCTGCCTCACACAGTAGCAAATGATGAATGTTCCATGATTACCAATAACACCCATATCACTCACAACAATCCATCATTGATTAATAGCATGTTCTGTCATGTGACAATATAAATACAATAAGACAGGGCTATACTGTGGACATCTGGTAAATGAAAAGTCTTATCTTTAGATTTTTCCCTACATGATTAAGTCTACATCATCCTAAGCTGGATTTACAGACCATAAGTTTCCTGTTTCAAAGTGTTCAGTAGGGCAACCTCTATTTCCTGTTTATTTTTTTTTTGCACTGAGGTATTTGCATATTCAGAGACTGTGCATTTATGGCAGACTAACTTCTTTAACACCAGCTCTAGTATCTATCCAAATATTTTCGTGGGCTTAGTGAAGATTTTCTGAGACATTTTGTTCGTCCGGATGAGCATTTTGCCTATAATTATGTCCTCTTCACTTAGTGTATAACCAAAGATTTTAATACTAGAATATCTGAGTATCATAGACTCTAATGCTTTCATTCTGATCATAAATTGCAGGCTGAATAAACCTCCTACATAAGGGGCAGTTGATAACAGGGTATAGCAATAAAAACTATTGTATTCAATTATGTGCGCTTTGAATCATGAACCAAGTACACACCTTTAGAAAGTTATTCAAGTATAAAATAAGCAACACTTTTTGCTTAAATTAAATAGCCCTGACCATCTATTTTCCAGGTAATTTTCTCTTTCAAATGTATTGTTTCTACATACTCACCAAAATCAAGAACATGAAGGTCATTATGATCCATCAGCTTAGCATCAAGGCCTTCAACATGCATCTCATCATATTCCTGTATGTGAGGATATGGCCCAGAATGTGGACTGGTGCCACCAAAAAGAAATACTCTATCCCCTACAACAAGGCAAGATTGTCTTCTCCTTTGGCTTGGAGGCTTGCCATGGGGCTTCAACAGAGTCCATACATTTGTTACTGCAAGCAAAATCAAATGTAATTTTTGTGTCTCATAGAAATCTTTAGTGTCTTTCCATAACTATCACTTTTCAACATATTTTCACACGACGACGACGACAACAACAACAACAATAATAACACTTTTATTCACCTTTCGGAAATGTTTTTACAATTTCATGGCTTCGTCAGTTACAATAAATATAAGTATACCTTGCACACTAAAGTTTTGCCCCGTATCTCTTAACAGTCATGTGCACTAATCACCTCTCATTGGCTACGGTTATGGAATACCGATAAAAAAATGGTTCCTTATTTAACTTGATATTTATCTTAATACATTCAATGTTAATTGTCAAATTTATAGTTTCATAACTGTATGAATTAAATATATTATGTAACACACTTAATGTATCTGGAATGCATGTATGAGGAAAGCATGTGTCATCTATCACGACAATGTGTTTGTCACTTTTATTGCCTATTACGCACATGGCCTGCTTGTCACCATTCTAATGCATACATTAGCCAACCAGAAGAAAGGGGAAGGAAACACAGCTCAGAACAATTCATGTCTGCAGGGCAAGGTTATAAGAAACAGGTTTTAGTAAAATTCTAGTTTCCTAATATGTCAAAAGCTCAAAAGCATTCATGAGTAGGTGTTAACTAAGTCTATGTCAAACCTTGTACAGGACAGAATTTATTACAAGTGATTTATATTCCAAAATGTGTGCCAGTTTCAGTGAAACAACCCCTGGATTTTATGTTTTAAAATATTAATATCATGTTCAATTTTTTATGTAAAACTACTTTCTTTGACTATTTACAATAAATCTAGTCTGTAAAATGTAATAGGAATAAATGTTCCACTTCAATTAATAAAATTAATGTGACATACCTGTTGAAAATTTGTACAGATCATTGAAATGCTGATCAAATATACCATTGTAACCACCAAAAATATACAATTCATCCTTGTAGACAACTGAAAGAAGAAAAAAAGTTTGATTACTTGATGACAGCATTTGTTTGCTTGCTTCCTTTTACTTTCCATAGTCTGCAGCTTAGAGGATGAAATTATCTAGGATAAAATATTTATTGCAGATGTTCAGAAACATAAAAACATGCATGAATGTACTTCCTTCATATGTTTTGTTAGGACATGCTATAAATAAAGTGATATATAAGAAAAACTTTCATAATGCTTAGAGGGTATGCTCACTCAAATTCATAACAATTGTCAATATGGGAGAAAATCTATAGAACTAAAAATGTTCACAAAGTATGAACTTCAAAACATTGCCAGTTAACAATATTGTCAAATTATCCTCAAGAAAACAAGATGGCAGCACAAGCACCTAAACTGCAACAGCTTCCTCTGCAAATATCAGTTGATGTAGAGCTGACAATGAGGATGAAGATCCTTGAAGCATCTCCAAAACATTGCATGGTATTGCCCTCTGTTGGCCAAAAGGCATAACAATACTTTTCTACTTTGTTCTCTCCTTCCCTATAGTTACAACACTTTGCAAAAGGTTTAAAACAGTTTCTGTGGAAAGGTGCAGTGCAATACAAACAAGGGGAGATAGGAAGGGAGAAGGGGTGGTGAGCCCAAGACAAACAAGATATAGAAAGAAGTTGGAGAAATTTAAGTTTGTGGAAAGATCAAATTCAAGGTAGGGATTGGAGCTAAAGATGTGGAATGTGGAATAAGGTAAACAGTGGAGAAATACAAAGGGTGATAAGCTCAATGAATATTACAGGAGAGTGAGAGACATGGATGGAAGGAAAGGAGACAACATAGCTAAAAGACTTTGTATGCATAAGAAAACAATGCAAGCAAAATACACAATAAAGGCATAGTCCCAAGAGGGATAGGTATATTTGTTAAAAAAGATAGAGAAATAAGTATTAAGAATCAGGGCTAATTGAAAGCCAAAAGGCCAGGGAGCCAGGCACAAAGTAGTACTTAAAATGGAAGGAACACCAAACCAAATTTGTACCACAGAGGAGCCAAAAAACTACAAACCAGCTGTGAGGGGTTTTTCCTGTCCGCGTCCTCGGCGCTCGTTGCCATCTGCCGCTATCATAGAAGGGCGGGATGAAACCATACAACATTTTTTAAAACTACTTTTAAAGGCTTTACTTACGAACTTTATGAAAGGAGATGCTGAAACTGGCCACCATTGTTGTCCAAACAAAATATCCGTCAGGAAATTGCCAGCATTTCTCAATGTGAACTACGGCGAGTGATGGATAGCCCTAAAGAGGTGCCAAAAATTTATGGACGACGGTGACCAGTTTCAGCATCTCCTTTCATAAAGTTGGTACGTAAAGCCTTTAAAAGTAGTTTTAAAAATGTTGTATGGTTTCATCCACGCCCTTCTATGATAGTGCCAGATGGCAATGAGCGCCGAGGATGTGGATAGGAAAAACACTGCACACCCGTTTCATAGTTTTTTTTGGCTCACTCTGTAGAACATAAATAGCTTTAGGACTGACATTAATGTATTTAAACATTTTTGTATTATGTTCAGCTCAAATAAGTATTCTAATTATAAATACTCCATTCTATTGACTTTGCAAACTAAGGTTGTCAAGATATTAGAACTAAATTATATGGGAAACCAATCAAGCATCTTTCTGCTGCATGCCATACTCACACGCTGAATGACTTCGTCTCCCGATAGGTATAACACCAGATGTAACAGGCATGACCCATTTTCCTGTTTTTGTGTCCAAGTACATGATGTCATTACAGTAGATCTCGTCTTGCGAGTGATATGGTCCATGACTGTCTCCTCTGCCACCAAATATGTACATTCGATCTCCTAAAGCTGTTGCAGAATGGAAGTCTCTATAGGATGGTGGATTGCCCTGAAAAATTTGAGGAAGTAATGAAATAGATAACATAGATTTACACAACTGCTAGAAGTTATGCATTCCCTTATACGAAGTAAGGAATTGATGCTCTGGAGAATCGAATCAGACTTGAAAAATTCAATACAGGGGAGCAGGGACATAAATTAGGTGCACATCCTCAGGTTTCCATTCCATTCTCAACTGCTGAGCTAACATGGTGAGATGCCCAAATATGAATCAAACTTTCTCATCTGATTCATGTATCCTGCCAAACTTTCAGGTAATCCAAAAAATTCAGCAACATCACTCTTTAAAAGTGACTTGCAATGTTGCAGATACTTTCAATTTCTGGGCTTTATAGTCAACCACTATAAGAATCAATTTTTGCTTTGATACTCCTTTCACAAAGACTATGTTTAAGACCCCAGCAATATAAACCCATACAAGTAAACCATCACTTCTTAAAATCAAAAGCAGTTATATATACTATGGCACACAAGGGTTACACTATAATAATCCTGGATCAAGATGATTACAAATCTAGAGCAGAACAATTATTGCAAAGTCTGAAGTACAGAAATAAAAACCGAGCCCCTTAAATCATGCATTAACCCTTTGCGACGCATAGCGTAGTAAAGCGTAGTGAAATGATAAACGCCCTGCTGCGCATAGCGTAGTAGAACGTAGTAAATGTGTTTATCGTTTCATATAGGTTATGCTTATGCTGACCTCAGCTTTTAGGAGCTGTGTCGATGTAAACGTACTCTTGCTGCATTGTTCCAGCGATTTCGCAAGCCAGAATGTAATAGCAAACCATAAATAGCACTGTTTACAGCAGGGTGCAGTTGCGTAAGTAAGCAGTTTCCTGTCGCATTTATAGCCATATCAGTACCATGGAGGCTGTTCCAAGTACATCACGGTCTAGAAAACGCTGTAGTGAAAAGGTATTGGTAATAGACGAGCAAATACTTGCAGCAGTTTACGAGGAATTAGATCGCGAAGGTAGCTCCGATGAATCTTGGTTTGGTGAGTTAGTGCAAGACAGTGATAAGGAACAAAGTGACAGTGATAGTGCTGAGAGACAGGCAGCAGGACAGGGGGTTAAAGCTAGTGAAAGACAAATTAAAACTAAAGCAGTACCGGCACACTGGACCTCTAATTTGACTTTCAATAAGTTAGAAACATTTTCATCCCCTACAGGTGCAAATCATTCTATTCCTACAGGAAGTCCAGAAATAGATTATCTTGAACTTTTTATAGATTCCAATTTTTGCGGAAAAATCACGGAGGAAACCAACAGATATGCAGCTCAGATTCAAGCTAAAAAGGCGGATCCAAAATGGGAAGTTACAAATTCAAGGGAGATACAGGTTTATTTAGGTATTTTGATATATATGAGGATGATGTATTTACCTAAAACCAGAGATTACTTTTTGGGGGATTTTTGCATTTGTCCAATTGTAAGACAAGCAATGATGTTGCTCTGCTTTCAAAAGATATCGTGGTACCTTCACCTGAATGACGAATCTGCAAGGCCACGATTAGGGGCAGATTCTTACGATTATCTGTATAAAGTACGACTTGCTTTAGACATAATCAAGAAGTTTGCGAGTGTCTACAAACCAAATCGTGAACTTTCTGTTGACGAATCGATGATAGGCTTCAAACGACACGTCTTTCTAAAACAATATATGCCTGCTAAATGTACAAAATGGTGGATAAAGGCATGAGGTATTGCAGACAGTAAAAGTGGGTATTTATTGAAATGTAAAATCTATCTGGGAAAAAAGGAGGCGAGAAACAGCGATCTTCTACTTGGGTAACAGGTTGTTTTAGACATGTGTTAAAAATATACAGGGTTTTGGCATCACGTATATTTTGATAATCTTTTTACTTCGACGCGACTAATGAAATTACTTTTGGACAGTAAAATGTATGCGTGTGGTACAACTCGTGCTGGAAGGAAAGACTGCCCAAAACAATTTTCAAAGCCAAAACAACTGAAATTGAAAAGGGGCTAATCTCGCAAACTGCAACATGAAGATGTAACTGGGGTTGTTTGGCATGATAACAGGGACGTTCTTTTATTATCTACAAACTTGTAATATGGCAGGGATTGATCTGGCAGACCAAAGGAGGGAGTATTATGGTGTCAGCCAACTCTAAAAAAAGGGTGGAAATATCTGTTCAATTTTATAGTGAATGTTGCTATCGTTAATAGTTTTATTATATACGACATTTCGAACGTACCTACTTCTACAGCTCATGGCAATAGGCTTCTTTACTACAGGCAAAACTTAGTGCAACAGTTAATCGCAGACTTCACGTCGCGTAAGGAGTGGGATTTCAGCGTAGCCTACCTTCTGCTACTCCTGCACCAAGTTCTCTTCACACCCTCGTAAAAATTCAAGGCCGGGTGAAATCATGTGCTCAGTGCATAGTGAAGAAAAGGAAAACACCATCAGGTTGTGGCATACAGTCACAACACAAGTGCAAACAGTGTGACATTGCGTTGTTTAGAATTGGGTGCTTCCTCAATTATCATGAGGAAAAGGGGGTGGAAATTCAAAACTAATACAAGGGTGTACATATGGAACCAATAATAATGTTAAGTGTATATATAACATTTGTATGGTGCAAGAGAATAGTCTAGCTAACATGTTATGGACATGCTGCAATATCTTCGTTGCAATGGTGGCAGGGATGTAAACATTTTAGGGGTGAGTACCACAATTATTTTGCAGAAATTATTTTATTTATTTTACTTAAGTATAGCAGATTTTATTCCGGTTTTTAATACCCTAAAGTAACGAATTTCATTGCCATTAATATTGCGGAGTTACAAAGGTGCATTGCAAAGGGGTGCATGTATATAAGTGTTGTTTGTCTACAAAGGGGTTGATGTTTGCAGTTTTAAATTATTGAAATAATATTTAATCTTATTTACTTCAAACCAATTTTAAATGAATTATTAATTAATCAATTTCATTTAGCTACTAAAACATATAATTAGGCATGTATATAGGCCACTTTTAGTTTAACATCTGTAGTAGCAGCTCAGAATTTAAATGGACACAATTCTGCTTGGAGAACAACTCGCTAATACTCTATGCGCAGCAAAGGGTTAAGGCACTCCAGAACACATTAACAGAAACTAAAATACTATAAGGTACAGAAAAACTGAAAATAAAATCAGATCTTCCTACAATAACAAGGTTATATGCACTTCCTAAAATCCACAAACTTGGCACCAAAATGAAACCAATAGGGAGGTTATTAGAGTGCAACTTTGATATTTTTCATCATTGTGAGATAACTTGCTAGAATCTCTTGGTATTAGGTTGTAGGTTCCATTCATAACCAGCAACTCCTCCACAAATACGCACCTATTACACGTATTGGGAAGGTTAGTTATGTTGGCACACTGCTTTTACATTTACAGGTGTTCAAACTTTGCAAGCCAACCATTTTGTTTCCAACTGATGCTCTTATTAATATTAATTATATCACATTATATATTATGTTACTATTTATATTAGATTAGTTATAATTAATTAGGCAATTATACAAGCATTTAATTATTAGGTTAGGCTATTATTAATTATTAGCTTTTACCTTTGCAGTTAATTAGAAGTTCAAATTGTTTTTGCAATTTTTGGTGTAAGCACGGTCTATTTCTGTGGGATTTATATTTTTAGATGAAGATCTGTGTAGAAGAAAATCAAGCATTTAATAGTTTGGTTTAGCTAAGTAAGTATGTAAGTTATGGTAAGCACGTAAGTACTCCTATTAAACATAACTATAAGTTGTTCTTCATATTATTGCAGTATAGTAATTTCAATGTTTAATAACATATGTTAGTTATATATATTAAGTCCATAGCATGTTTCAGTGCTTATTTTAACACTTAAGGTGCATCCAGGTTATAAGTAGCACTGGTCAACACTAATTTTGTGGTATAAAGGAAAATATGTAACTTTAATGGAAATCAGTGCCCTGATTTCAAAAATGAAGTCAATTTTTACAATCATATCTAGTTTTTATGATATGTGTATATATATATATATGGTGCTAAAATCATTCAACTTATACAGCTTACTGCTATGCTTCATTATGTTATTCTAAATCTGTTGTTGATTTTCTTCCTAATCTGTTCACTTCCCTCCTCCCTTTATCACCCAGATGTTTATGTTTATATTCCTAACACTTATCAGTTTTGTTCTGTGTGTCTTTTCTTATGAGGTATTTATATTTACATTTACAACCATCATGGATCTCAACTTCAGCTGAGTTGAAAACTTGTGCTAATACGCACGTTTGTCTTCTATGTGTGTAGTGCTAAAATAAAATTTAAGTATGACTTCTACATCAGGATTACACAGAAGACAATGTCTACAATTCTCAGAAGTTTTGTAAAATAGACTCACAAACAAAGAAACTATATTACTCATATTTCAAACAGAAAGCTGGTGATCAGGATAAATCGTTTGTGCCTTATATTGCATGTAACAGTTGTGTTGAGGGATTACGTTATTGGTATGAAGGAAAATGGAAGGCAATGCCATTTGCCAAACCAATGATATGGAGAGAGAAGCAGAATCACCATGACAATTATTACTTTTGCATATGCATAGCTGCTGGCTACAACAACAAAAAATAAGGCAGGAATTAAATATCCAAATCTGAACTCAGCTACACGGTCTATTCCTCATGGACCCAAACTACCCATACCTACACCACCAGCAGACCTCAATTTTAGTGAATCTGAATGTGACTTCCCACAATGAGTTGTGAATTTGACAATTCACCGCAACAGTTTAATCAATTTGAGTTAAATGATTTAGTGTGGGATTTAGGCCTCACAAAACAAAAAAGTGAATTACTGGGCTCAAGACTACAGGAGAAGAATTTGTTATCACCTGGCATTACATTTTCGTGATATAAGAATCGTGAAATCAGTTCCACAAGTAATACACAGAAGAAGATCAACTTGTGTTTTGTGTGGATGTGTATAATCTAATTCAACAGTTGGGCAGGGAAGCATATGAGTCAAGTAACTGGCGTCTTTTTATTGATTCTTCCAAACGAAGTCTTAAGGTAGTGTTACTTCATAATGGCGGCAAGTTAGTTTCAATACTGCTTGCACATTCTACAAACCTAAGGCAGTCTTATGAAACTGTGAAGAGTGTTCTTGAGAAAATTAAGTACTGTGACCATGAGTGGCAAATATGTGATGACTTGAAGGTCATTGGTCTGTTACTACGACAACAGGGAGGATATACAAAATTCCCTTGTTTTCTTTGCAAATGAGATAGCAGGGCAAGGGACAAACATTGGGAAACTGACCAATGACCTGAGAGGCAGCAACTGGAACCTGAATCAAAAAATGTTACTAATGTGCCTCTTGTTGAATGTCAAAAACTTCTACTCCCTCCATTACACATAAAACTTGGCATGATGAAACAATTCATGAAAACACTTGACAAAAGTTTTCCTTGCTTCCAGTACTGATGCACAAAGTTTCCATCGTTGTCACAGGCTAAAATCAGAGAGGAGCATTTGATGGACCACAGATCAGGAAATTGATGAAAGATGTTAATTTTAGCAATTCTATGAATGAAATTGAAAAAGATGTGTGGAATAGATTCAGAGAGGTTGTTAAGTTAAGAAATTTGTGGACAATGTGAAAGACCCTCAATAGAAAGACATTGTCAGAGATATGCTGCAAAATTTCAGACTGCTTCGCTGTAATACAAGTTCGAAACTTAATTTCCCAAAGTCACATCTTGACTACTTCCCATCGAGTTTAGGAGCTGTCATTGAAGAGCAAGGTGAAAGGTTTCACCAGCACTTGAAAGGTGTTGAACAACATTATCAGAGAGGCTGGGACATACATATGATGGCCAGTTACTGCTGGTGTCTTGCACATGACAAACCTACCAGAGAACACTTGAGAAAATCATGTACACTGAAGTTCCATGGGAAAAGGAAAAGTTAGTATTCTTTTTTATTATTTTGTTTTTCTATTTTTAATTGTAATGAATTTGTAACCTAGTGTAATCAGTAATTATGGCGGAAAAGGAAGTTGATGCCCAAATCTTTGCATCAAGAAAAGAATACTACAGAGCAGTATGTATATGATATGACAATGACTTGTAATACTAGCAGAAGAATGAAATAATGCATCATTGTTGACAACAAGTTGTCTGGTGATTTCTCTGGTTGTATATCTGGTAACTCAAGTTAAAATGTTGACAGCCCTGACATGCGCATCAGCCATCTTTGTTTTTTAATAACCTGAGTTATGCACATCCGCTTTAGTAAACATCAATTCATCTACATATAATCTGGCCAGTGGCTCTCATAAATATTCAACTCCATACCAAAATTCAACAGACAAAGCATAAAGACCTTTCTAGAGTTAGTCAATCACCTAATCAACCCAAACACATTTAAAAAAAAAGGGGGTATTGCTTGATATCACAGCACTTTTCTCCAGCATTACATCAACTACTGCAAAACTGTCTCCTCAAAATAATTCATCTGAAGTGGAAATAGAAGACTACATAAAATTAATTAAGCTTTGCCTGGATCAAAATTCATTCACATTCCAAATGGATTCTGTCAGGCCTAACCATGGAAAAACTCTTTTCACCATTCCTGCCAAATCATAGAAGCCTTCACACATTAGTTTAAAACATGGTACTGTTATGTTGTCAACATATTTGCAAGTTTCTGCAAAAGTCATTGAAGATGCTTTAAAGCTACTAAACCCAAGGCTGCCTGCAGGGGGTGGGAAATCATGGTGCAAGTTGCGCCATCAGGAACATTTTTGGGGAGGAATTCAAAATTTTGGGGAATACACGCAGATAATATACACATTTATTACAATTTTTAATCAAATACTGTAATTGTTAACTCAGTTTGTATCTTTAAGTTTGTTAATCTAAATGTGCTGTATCCCCCCCCAAAAAAGAATGATAAGTACAATTCACACTGTATGTATAATGTGGCATATCAAATCATAAATTTTGGAAATGTATAAAAGGAACTATAACATAATAGGTAGGTATGTAATTGTTCAGAATGTATAACATTATTACATACATTACTATACTGCTCTAAAAGAAAAGTACGTGGAAAGGGTCATGGTTATTAAAAATTCAGGAAGTTATGGAACAGATAGATATGAGAGATGCATGGATAAATGCAGAATATCACATTACAGGCTTTTGGAAAGAAGTAGAATCAAGGCTAGAAGATATTGACAGACAATATATTTTTGGCAGTACAAGAGAGAAAAACTCCTGAGGATATATAGGGAAATAAAAACAGTATAGGAGAGGGAAAAGTACAGAGATAAGCAAAAAACTAGGACAAGAAGGATTTGCACAGGCGAGAACAGGTGTTAGAAACTTGAAAGGCATAAGGCATGAAGAAAATGTCCAAAGTGTGCTGAAGTGAACACAGATATCCACTATATTTTATGCTGTAATCAAACAAAAACATGGAGAGAACAATTTTGGCAACAGAAATGGAAAAACTTGGATGGGGAAGTATTAATAAGAAAGATTCTGACTGTAAAGGGGGATAAAAATATAAAAGCTATGGGTAACTGTTTGGATAAGGTGAAAGAGAAATGCTTAAGAATGATTACAAAGAAGATGGGGACAAAGATAGAAAAAATAGATGAATAACATAAGCAAGTAAACAGTGGGTCATCAATACACGGAATATAAGAGTTGTGTGTATTGAGATAATAGATTAGCATAGGCAAGCAACCAAGAAGTGAATTTATAGCCTAAATAGCCTATTATTTTCAAATATTATTATAGTCTAAACCGTATGTAATTTAATTATGTAATTGTGAGTATTGAGAAATAAATATTCATCCATTCATGTTGCTCTATTCAGGTAGATAACAATAGGATACATTGAAATACCAACTAATAAAATACACCAATCAACAAATATTTTTATTTGTAATTTTTTACTGTAAATATTAAGATTTGTTATTGAGATATTAATATTAAGATTTTAACATTCCAATTATTTGTTTAAGCTTTTATTGTGTACTGGTATTACAATAGCTGCTATAGTACCGATAAGACAGTCCCTTTGCGAAGCTTTCCAGCAATACAGAAAAGGAACTAAATAGTTTCAACTGAGCTTTCAGAAAAATTGGAGGGGAGAATGATTGTTTCGGGAGGGATGCACCTTTAGGGCGCATGGACACCTGCCTAAACCTACAAAACAGATCAATCAAATTGACTATAGAAATGGAACAAAACAATTCTTTATCCTTCCTGGAGTGTGTGTGGGTGCGCGTGCACATTTAGTATACACAGAAAATCGACACACACTGAAAAGTACATAAAAAATTACAGCTACAACCCTACAGTACGCAAAAACGCAATTCTAAACACACCATATAGATTAGTACATGTTCCAATGGAAACAGAAGAATACCATCACATTATCCGAATGGATTCTAACAATGGATATAAAAAAATAAAATTACCAACAAAAACATCAGGGAATTTAAAAAACAGATACACATTAAGTAATAACATAAATAATCCGCAAAAATTCACATACCACCCATTGGCACATATAAATTCCCCCAAAAACATCTTCAAAAAATACATCACCACCTTAGCTCCTCAGAACCACTACAGCAAACAAAAACTACTGTGCAACAAATTAAATGACTCTATATCTAGCAGTAGGAAGGCTGGAATCTATAAGATCAATTATGATAAATGCAACTTGGTACTGGCAGAACAAAAAGAAACTTAGAAATCAGTTGCATGAGATGCATATGTGCATATATCACAAATGTGCAGAAAATCTGCTGTAGCACATCACTTCTGAACCCCCGCTCACAATATCACACCCAACATAAATCTGTTAAAATTTGCAAGAAATAATGAACTGGACACCTGGCAAAACATCTACATTTAAAATGCAAGAGCCATTTCATGAACTTTGAAGTGCCACCTCCCAACAATCTCTGGAAATTCATCAGTCACCAGATGTCTCCACACACAACATACTTCCACAACCACCTCCAAACAGGAAACAGCACAATCATTCAGACTTATGTACATTTTTCTGATTACTTCTCAAAATAAAAA
This sequence comes from Deroplatys truncata, assembly GCA_030765065.1. NCBI lineage: Eukaryota > Metazoa > Arthropoda > Insecta > Mantodea > Mantidae > Deroplatys > Deroplatys truncata. Next base: position 103,671,173 of record CM060980.1, read on the forward strand.
ACCTTGCTATTACATTATTACTATCACAAAATGCACAAGGGATTTAAAACTTATGCATGTATTTATGACTTTTTGTTTTTTTCATTCACTTACAGAAGTGGACATTCTAAGACTACTTCCAGCATATATGTAACTTGTATTTCACTAATTTTCTTTATACCTGTGTCACAATATAACTCCAGTGCATAGTTTGGAGATTCAAACAGTGAACATCTTGGGAAAATCTGTCTATTTCTTCTTCAAAGCCACCAAAAATGTACATGCAGTCATTTATGATACAAGCTGAATGGCCATCCCGTGCTCCAGGTATAATTCCAGAAACAGGTGGACAACTCCATTGTAATGTATCTGTAAAAGTAAACAATGAGTTTACAAAATTATTTATTTATGCCCTTGCATATCACTATTTTTAAAGCATTTTTCCTTAATAATGAGCGACACACTTGTGTGGCATCTCAAAAGTTAACTTATTAATTTAGCCCAAGCCAATTTTGATATAAAATTCATGCATAAATAACAAAATCTGCAAGGTATTCAAAGTATATCCTCCTTATGTATGCAAAAATCCACTACCACAAGCATGATATACAGTTTAACAAAAAAGTTACTGCTTGAAATTCACAAGCTCCTGTTCTAGGACACTGCACTGCCAAAAACTGATACAATAGTAAGGGTTTCTTCAAATTTATAAGTCCCTGTTTAGGACTCTGCATGATCAAATGCCAACAACCTTTGACCACTGATACTACTCATTTTGTTATTGAAATCTCCCCAGTTACAAGTGCTATCCTAACGCATTCCAAAGGAATTAATTGCAGTTGTGTAGGAGAAAATATATATGCCACTTCTGATTTTCTTTTTGTCAAACATATCACAGCAACTCTGCTGTTTTCTCAAATTAACACAATACACATTCTACCACTAATAATAGCTAAAACAGTGTGGAATCTCATGTATTTGTAAAAATGAATGCTACAGACCTGCACAAGCCTTCTAATAATAAATGAATATCAGTATAAAAACAAAAGGGGGAGATGGTATCAAATGAGATGTAGATGAATTTCAAAATATCGTCAAAGTATTAAGCCCACTGTAAAATCTTTAACATCATAAGTTATGTCATAACGGCAGTTTGGTCTTTGGAACAATTGCCAATCAGCAATTACATTCACTTGGTGATTTGTGTTAATCATTGGATTTGTATTACTTTTGGTGTTCCTTTATAAACATTATATTACACACATTCACACTCTAGGGAAGATATGGAATAATCCTCGTTACAGAAAAATTTCCACCACCCTGCTGGAAAATTAACTCGGAACCTCTGGATTTGAATACTAGAACACTTATCAGACCAAAGAGACAGTCCCCTTTCCTTTGTTTTTGCTTGGTTATGGTTTACTTTCTTTGAGGAAGACAAGTATCTTCCAGTTAGTGTACATATGTACATACACACACACTGAAGCCTGATAAACTTCACAAGAGCTGGGTGGTAATAGCTCCATTTTCTTTTAATGAAATAGTGCTTTGAAACAAATTAACTGCAACGTTATTCAAGGAAAGAAAACAATCAATGAAGGTACAGGATTTGAAGCAAGAACCATATGAAAAACAAGCTACCGTTTTAACCAGTAGTTACTAAGCTGAGATGGGAGATGGGGATCAATTGTACACAGCAATCTTGACACTCTTTGAGTCGAAATATTGAGAGCAGGAATGATATTGTGTGTAAGATGCTCTGAAAGCAGTTCCAAGAACTAGCCCATTAGTTTTTACTCTTTCTGCTACTTATCTATACTAAACAGAGGAAGTATTGTATTCCACCCAAAAAATTTGATATTGAGATTTCACTGGAGTACACATTTTGAGGCCCTCTGATTGAATGAATGAATGAATGAATGAATAAATAAATAAATAAATAAATAAATAAATAAATACATAAATAATGATTAAAAAGCATTCTTAGAAAAAGTCTATATGTCAACCCGTGTGTTTGTGAACAGCATAATTAAAAAATGAAAAATTGGCTAAATACCAAACTTGTTATTTAAGTTCAGCGTCTTCCAACGATGCAACGCAAAGATTTTCAAGAAAATACCCCAACTCCAAATACCTATTACATGGAAACTTTTTTATTATTTTTGATAGTCTCAAAAATGGGTCTAATAATTTTGACTAAAATGTCATATATTTAAGATATTTGCATGACAAATGAAATGTATTGACTCTTCTGTGAATAGCCTGAGAAGTCCTCTTCATTCTGAGTGACTTTTGTATAACTGTAACACAGCGGTTTCCAAACTTCTTAAACACATGACCCCCTTTTCGATAATGAAATTATTGGCACTGGCGACCCCTCCATTCAATTCGCTGCTTAATCATTAATTTGCAAATTTTCGCACACAGTTCAACAACTTAAGTGCAAAGTTAAAGGATAAATTAATTGAGCTTTCTTCAGACCAAAGTTTAAAACTGACTTTCCAGAAGGAAGGTGTGTATCAGTTCTAGCTAGCAAGAACAGAATACCCTGGTGTTTGCTGCACTAAACGTGCTTATTCCACTTTGCACCTCATATCTCTGTGAAACTGAATTTTCATCAATGATGAACATCAAGACTAAATCTAGAAATAGACTGCAGTTAGAAAGCGGCTTAATAATATGTGTAACTAATATACAGCCAGACATTGAACAATTAATAGCAAAGAGGCTCATGCTTATCACTAACCATCCTGATGTGCAGTGTAATAATTAATGGTTTACATAAAATTGTTCATGTGCATTTACTGTGAAATTGTAGTATTAATATGCTTCTTAAATACAAAACATGTAATATGTAATAGATGACTAAATTCCATTTTCCCCATTGTTATAATGATAATTAACAATAAAAATGATTTATTAATAATTCCAAATGTCCACTGCGACCCCCCAGATAGAATACTGCGGCCCTCTTGAGAGTTGTGACCCACAGTTTGGGAACCGCTGCTGTAACAGATAGAATCTCACTACACACAAAAAAAAAAAAAAAAAAAAAAAAAAAAAAAATCAGATTTAGTTGACACGTACAGCCTATGTCAAATAAAATTTTTGTGACATTAACCATTTCCAAGATATTCTTTGATTTGAATTTTCAAACACTGGAAAGTTATTCAGTTTTGCTTGTGATCATGCAAAGAATATAGAATTTCAAAGCATTTACATAGCAGCACATTTTTTAAAAATCTGACTATAACTTTAAGTACTGTATCCTTCTTATACCTACAACAAAATGTAATGAAAGTTTATCTTGATTAATAATTAGGTAAATAGAAGAATAAGCTTTTTGTAAGAATAGTTTTTAGAAGAGTAAGAAAGTCATGTGAATACCACAAATCAGATTTTTTTAGTGTACATCGACCATGTAGCTAATGCTGTTAGTACTAAGCATAGCTTCTTTTACATAAAGAGTAGAACAAAATCTGATGCATAACAATCGCACAACTTTCTCTGTCATCATTTCATACTCATATAAAAGCTGAATACTTCCTCTACCACTTAAAGAGAGTGCTTTTCACTGCGAGCCAATTGGTTGAGAAGATAGTGATAGGAATTCGATGCATTCTTTTCATTCTCATTTCTATAACCCATGCATTCAGCAACAGTATATGGACAATAATGCTTAGTCACAATGCATTAGAAAGTTACATATTGTGTCCCTGTTTAAGAGGAAAGAAATCCCATTTTACACAAACTTGATTCCTTCCCTTTAACCCAATGCTTTCTTAAACTTTAGAGAGCAGTGACTTAATTGTTGTGCTTGTTGGAATAGAACATATCAATTGTTGGTACAGACATTTAGTGGTTTGTATATGGATGAGGATGATTTTTGTTACACAAACACACTTGAGTGATATTTCTTTCTTTTCAGCTTCTGTTTACAGGAAATTACTACTACCTACCTGGATTTTCCACGAACTAGTTTTCTAATATCTTAGAACCATTAAAACATGCCTTTCAGTTAGCTTGAACAATTGAAAAATTTAATGTAATCTGAGCACAAATGGGCTGATGCAGTTGCCTATTCTGGCCAAAGGGAAGACAAGGCTAGTGCATGTGCATGCAAGTTGCTGAGACAAAATCTCATAGCTGTTATAAAACTACCTATAGTAGGTAATGGAAATAATCAGCTCCACTAAACAATTTGATAACATGATTTCACCAGAAACAGATATTTTGAGATCCCTCTGAGAAACAGAACAGAAGCTATGGGGGGAGGGAGAGAGAAGGAGAACAACATAAATTCTAAACTTCATATTTAAACGAACACTTTTTTGAGAATGTAACACAAAGCTTTTCAAAAAAATGTTTGCCATCCAATAATACCTTTTACCTGGAAGTTAACTATTAGATTTTATTTTCTGAAAATGTCTCTAATATGCTCGAGATAAAGGCATGATGAATAAACTGTATATGCTGAAATAATTTTCTCTCAAAAGCTTGTACAGTCCTTTTCTATATCACTGAGTTTTATTAAATGGGATACTAAGAGATGTAATATGGATAAAAAAGTAACTTTGTGCATGAATAGTATTACATAAAATACAAAAATAAATTTGGAATGGGTAGAAATCGTGAGTTTTACATATTAGATTTTTCTTCCATTCATTTCCCTTAGTTATAATAAATATTCACAAGGAATTATTTCAATAAGGGGATCTGAAATAGTACACATTATGTTGAACGCAGGAGACTAAGATGATAGTCAAGTGTTCAAAACAGATTCAGATGCTTACCACCAGCTCATGAGAAACAAAAGAATGGATATTTAACATTTCCAAGTATATGCTTCAAATGTGGGAACACTGAAACATGGTTATCTGAGAATATCAGAGAATATTTAATGTTACAAAAAAATTTGACAAATGTATATTTTAAGAAGAATATTTTTGCATGTAGTATGTTTCCGCATCTCATTAGTGTTTTCCCAGTTATATTAAAATTCAATGCAAATGAAGAGGACCTAACCAGATGAGTATTTGTTTGCTGCAATGTTTACTAATACTATGAACGGAAGTTCAAGAAGTGTGTTATACAAGGCCATGAACTATCAAGTGTAGGTAGAGAGAGAAATCATACAGAGGTATAATGCGCATAATTTCACTTCAAGGTTAACGAAGGTTAACTTCCTGCTCACATCATATCCTGTCTAACAAATTCACATACTCTGTACAAATGTTGCAACTGTTATATGGCTTGAATGAGATCAAATGTATAACGATCAAAATACAAATAAAAGTGACACACACAATCATCCTATCTATTATCTAGATATTATTATAATAGAACAATGAGCAGATTTTTTATGATAATTTTAAATAAACAACCAATGTAAACATATATGAGTATTATGGATGGGCTAGTCTGAAGCTAAAAAATAGCATTTTAAATATCTATATTGTGCACGTGTTTGTACCTTCCATTCACGAACAACTGGAATAAATAGTATGAAACTTTGTGCATAAAATATTTCACATCCCACTTAAAGACTCGGTTCCATGGGTTACTATTCTCCAAAAGGGAGGGGTTACAACAGGATTTAATCAAGAACTCATAGAAATGTTGCATATCATCTATAAGTTTAATTCTTCTGAAACTTTTTTTTTTAAACTTACAGTATTTCCATACAAAGAATATTGTTTTTAGGAGTACCAATTTTAGAATATTACTGAGGTAATCAACAGAGCTGTTTGATAAACTCTGTTCTCCAGTTACCATGGGAAACAATACAATACCCATTTTTTAACTAAATTGTATTAGTTATTCCCTCTCAAGCTATCGATTAGAGTTTGAATCACAATTGGGTTAACCTGCCTGTAGTTTTTATTTAGTCCTTAGATAGCTTTAGCTCTTTAGATTACAGAGTTCCTTCATGCATTTGTTTCATACTTTTAGTCCACTACTGTGGTATGAGGGTAGCATGTCTGCTTATCATTTGGAGAGACTCAGATCAAAACTCAACTGGAGAAGTTTGTCTTGATAAGGCTTCCTCCGAGGCTTTCCTTTATTCCCAATACACAAATGTCAAGTAACTTTCAGCTCAATGGATCCTAGCACACTTGAGAGTCATTTCATTCACTGTTTTGTATTATTAAAAGGGGCATTAAATGCCTCTACGCCACCTCCAAATTTCATACTTTTTTTCTTTGATTGAATGCTAAACGTATAAAATTATAAGATAAAGCAAGAGCGAATGAGAGACCATAGAAACAAGCATAAAGTTGTGTTGAATGAAATGGATATCTCCTGCACACTAAATGAATGAACTATTACCTGAATTTCTAACTTTATTTCTAAACTAGCCATCAGAGCTATTAGAATGTGTGTGAATAAGATTCCAATTATGTCAGTGAAGTGGTTAGAGAAATTGCATGAAGCAGTAGTGAAATCAAGAATGTTATATGGAGAGAAAGTGTGGGGCCTTCAAAGGTATGGTTGAAAATAAGACTTAATACGCAGAATGTTTTCAGAGAGATATTGGGATTGACTAAAGCTTCACTGAAGGGAGTGGCATTGGGAGTGGCAGAAGGAAAAAGAGGAATTCAGAGTGATAATGCGGCTGTACCGCTGTTGCACCAGCGTATTCAAGATAAGGATATATTGACCGGCCACTAGGGCATAAGCCAGGTGAAGGTAAGGCGACAGGACGCAAGCATGACCGAGGCCCTGCTTGCGCCGTTGGGAATTCAGGAGTGAAGTGCGAAGGAAGTAATGAGAGTGATAGTATGGCAGCAGTTCCCAGCTTGCTGCCGTGGTAAGTGAAGTGTGGTATTCAATAGTTCCTAGGCTGCCTAGCGCGGCCTCTGGGTGTGGCGCTCGGCCAGTCCGTTGGATCAGTTATTGGTTGATGAATCTTCCTGAGTCCATCTTTGACTGTACGTTCAATTGAGATGCGGAGTCTGGCGATGAGTGCATGGTGCTCTGCACTGAGAAATGACTGTTGCTGCGTTATGAAATTGTTGGTTTCGGTCTGGAGCTCTCGAAGCCCCGCAACTGAGGCCTCAAGGGCTCCCAGTTGCGTGGGTCGGTCGTCGCTTCCAACTTCGGCGTCATCTGGTTCGACGAGATGCCCCTTGATGCGTGCCAGCTTGCGCTGGACCGACGCAAGGATCCCGTCATCACCCTGGAGGTCTGAGATCTGTCTTGAGAGTGCGAAGATTGCCCTGGCCGAGGTCCGCTGCTTGGCCTCCACTGCCGCTAGGCGCGTAACTCAGCCAAGCGAGAGGTGAAATCCTGGAGCGTAGCCTGCATTGCAGGCAGAGTATCTTGTAGGTCTGGTTGAGTTTGTTGCGATGTGCCCCTTACACGGGGCGTCATTGGCGGAGGCTGTCGGGTGGCCGTCAGCGGAGGCGGTTTAGTGGTCGTCATCAGTGTAGCTGACCCAGTTGGTGGCTTGCTCCGGGGGTACAGGGGGCATTGAGGCAGCCTCAAAAGTGAACCGTAGGATGGCAATGTTATATCCCTTATACCACAGAAATTCAGTCATGTCAGTGCGCAACAAAGTGCTCCTGTTCAAGCAGGTGCTTCGCCCTGCTATCACCTACGCCTGCCAAGTCTGGGGAATTGCTGCCAAGACCCACCTCCAACGCCTTCAAACCCTCCAAAACCGCTTCCTCCGTACCGCCGTCAATGCTGACTGGTACATCCCAAACAAAGACATCCATCGAGACCTTCAAATCCCCACCCTCACAGATTACATCCTGTCCCTATCCCAAAAGTTCTATGACTCTCTTCCTAACAGCTTCAATGCCCTCATCCGTGGCCTCGGGGAGTACGACATTGACCCCGGGGAACGCTACAAGCACCCCAGACTTGTGCTTGGCAGGCACTAAGTCAATACATCAAAAAAAAAAAAACCTGACATCAGTCACCACGTCATCATCACCTCAAACCCCATCTCTTCCAAACAACATAAAAAAAAAAAAAAAAAATCCCTATACACAACACCTTTTCTACCCCCAGTTAAAACCATCGCTAACCCACAGTCCCTTTCCCTAAATTCCTTCTTCAGCCAGTAAAGGACAGCAGTCCTGGCATGGCAACAGTCGGGAGACACCACCTAGACACAGGTGGTTTCCTCTCCCAGCGACACCCTCCTGAAGTGCTGCCCCGTGAAGAGCGTATGCCCGGAGCAAGTGGCGCAGAATCTGCGACGTCGGCGAAGGTCGTGGGCGGTGCAGTTTGCCGTGAGACAACCTGCCCCGCAGTAGTAGCACCGAGGTGCGGCGTTGCATGCCTGCGCTGTGTGACCGTAGGCACAACAGCGGCGGCAGGGTGCCGGACGTTCACTCCTTGCCTCGACAAGCAAACACTGCCCAAGAAGAGGCAGGCTTGACCCCAAGAACGCCTGAGCGTCCGAGGCGGAACCCAGATGGGGGCGTATCAGCGGTGTTGGCCCTCTGGTTGAAGTTATTCGGGAGGCCCGAATAGCAGAGCGCCAGTGGTGCCTTGCAGCATCCAGCACAAAGTGCGCTGGAAGATCTCTCGGCACTCCACAGATGACAACGCTGTGGCGGCCATCTGAAGGAGGGTGCATCTGCGGCGACAGTGGACTCACCAGGAGGTAAGCCGGCGGCAGTCTGTAGCGTCGTACAGCCCTGTGTAGAAGTAACATGGCTGGTGGCAACCTGTGGTGCTCGAAGTTCATGCTCCGGTGATGCATTATTGCGACCGGGCGAAGCAGCGGCCGAAGCGTAGCTGGGTCCGGTCAGCGGTGGTGGAAGCAGCCTTCCCGGTGGATGCCGGCGAAACGGCGGGGTCCGTGGCCGGAGCCGGGGAAGCAGCGGTCGATCTTTCAGCGGCTCGACGTTTTCTTCTCTTCCCCATTTCGGCGATCTCGGCGAAGCGTTGAGATGTTACCTCTGCGGAGTTTCGAAGCGAAGTCCTATATCTTGCTCAGCGGCCTCTTTATCAGACTCCAGGTTCTTTTACGTGCCGTAAATCTACGACACGGGACCACCGGCTTTACTTCCCTTCTGAAGGAAGTCATGCTAAGATTTTTACGCTCGAAAAAAATCCATCGCCCTCCGCTGGGTTTGAACCCGCGACCACGGGAACTAGACACTAACACTACACCACCTCCTTAATCTCTAGACATGGCTTCTTGCGACTTCTGGTTGTTTCGGAAGTTGAAACGATCCTGTTTTGAAAGTAGAGAAGAGATAATGCAGATTGGGACTCCGGAGATGAACACCATTCCAAAGAAGCCTACCATAAGCGTTTTCGGCAGCGGAAAGATCGATGGTCTAATTGTGTGGAAGCGAAAGGTACCTACTTTGAAGGGGTTTAGGGTACCAATCCCGTCATGAATTTTTTTTAACCAAAGGTAGGATACTTTTTAGAAGACCTCGTAGGTCCCTTCCGGTTTATTCGTAATATTAATTCTGTTTCTTTCCAAATTCAAGACAATTTCCGGCCATTCAATAACGTCCTTATTCTCCAGACATGGCTTCTTGCGACTTCTGGTTGTTTTTGAAGTTGAAAGGATCCTGTTTTGAGAGTACAGAAGAGATAATGCAGAATGCGACGGCGGAAATGAACACTATTCCAAAGAAGCCTTCTATAAGTGTTTTCGGCAGCGGAAAGACTGGCGGTCTAATTGTGTGGAACCGAAAGGGACATAGTTTGAAGGGGATTAGGCCCCAATCCCATCAAAAATTCTTTTTCCAGCCAAAGGTAGGATACTTTTTAGAAGACCTAGTAGGCCACTTCTGGTTTGTTCGTAATATTGATTCTGTTTCTTCCCAAATTCAAGACTGTGTTGACGGTCGATTGACCATCGCCCATGCATCACTATTGCTAAATCAGTTTGAGACTGTTTGCTTGCCTTCTCAAGACCAGCAAGCAAGATTTCCCGCCCCCTTCCTACATTGATCGAATCTGGGAGTTCGCCCTCTCGCAATCGACCATGGGGTTTGTGCTGTTTCTTCCTGACTTCCTGTCATTTTGTGTAATTGTCTGTGTTCATGTTGACGTGTTCGTACTTTACCAAAGGTCTAATCAGGAAGGTTACTCAGTTACTTTGTAGTGGCTCCGCTTGCCCGCCTCGAGCGCTTTCTTGAATAAGGTGGCTCACAGAGGAGGAGCCAGGAGCCAGGAGCCAGGAGCAAGAACAGGTCGCCCGAGTTTACTCGGGCGGAAGGTTAATCGCCACGGTACCTATCCGTTTAGTTACGGATTTACCCTGCGGTGATAAAGATTGGTCAAATAGCAAGCGTTTTTGTCGATGTCTACATGATGATGGCGGTTGCTGGCCCCTTGTGTTGCTATTGGCTCGGGTCGGTGATACCACCTGGGCGGACAAGCGACCAGACGGTGACCGAGCTCGATGCTGCTTAACTTGGCGGCCGCTTGCTGGACCGTCAGTTAAGCAGTGCCATCTATCGGGGGCCGATGGGAATGGGTATTTTGGTGTGAGGGTACCAAGGAAAGCAGTTGAGTGGTGCGGCTGAGTGGTCACCCAACCAGCCGTGGCCCGTCTCAATGCTGCTTAACTTGGGGTGCGTGTAGTAGATAGGATGAAGTGGCAGTTATGGGCCAACTCTCCGTATCTTAGTAACTACCCACGAACCGCAGGTTTGCTTCGGCGGTACCAGCCACACAATACCAATTATGCCCCCAATAAATAGTGCCACCACAGTATAAGATCCTTCTTTTCCTCTTCCTTTTTCCTTCCTACAACCTATATATATCTCTGTTTTTCCTTAAACCTTTATTCCTGTTTCCCCCCCCCCAAAAAAAAAAATGGGCCAAGGGCATCCTTGGGGAGGCGGTAGCTTCTTCGTCGCCTCGGTTGGCGTTGGTCATATTGGCCAAGCACATTAACCAGTCGGTTGGGATGAGGTGCAAGCTTTGTGTAAATTGTACGAGCTCTTTCTCGTACAACATCCACAATGTAAGGGAGTCCTGATTGGGAGTGAAGGATGTGTGACGGGAATCTGCGATCTGTGCCGTAGATCATCCTTAGTGCCCTGTTCTGCACGGTCTGGAGTCTGCGCATAGTGGACGGAGCCACTGAGCCCCAGACCTCGCAGCCGTACAGAATTAGTGGCGGAATGATCGCCCGATACAGACGCAGTTTAAGGTGGGTAGGCATTGTTGAGTGGAAGATGGGGTACAACTGCCGAAGGGCGGCGTGACCTAGGCTGGCCTTAGCCTTGACATGAGGAGTGAATGTGAGGCCGCGGTCGAGCAGAACCCCTAGGTATTTGGCGGATCGGACCCAAGGGATCCTTCTCCGCCTCAACCGCAGGGATCTCTCGGGCCGCCATGAACCTTAGCGAGCAGGAGAGCTGAGCTCTTCTGCGGGCTAATGGCCATTCTCCACTTTTCACTCCATCTGCCGATGGCCTGGAGCTGTCTCTGTAGTGGAGGGAAGCAGTAACGGACATTCTTGTTCTGTGCCAATATGAGGACGTCGTCGGCATATTGGCACGTAACAGTGCTGGGTTCCATGGGGAAGTCAGACATATCACCAAGCCCCACTTGAGCAGTGCTGAACACTCTGGTGAACAAAGCTCACCGAGCTCAGAGGCACCGTCCGGATCTTCAGGTTGTCAGTGAGAGAATGTGGTGGTTGAGGAAACATAGGTCTGAGTAATCAAAAATAGTTTGCCGTTCCTCTTAAGGATGGGTCACCGTAGCTGTCGCTAGTATATCGACAAGGCCCAAAGCAAGAGGGCTTCGTTGCTATCTGCGTGCCCTTATATACTTCCTATGCTAGCGAACCGTTCCAGCATGCAGTGAAAGTACTGGTGCACCATCTCATTTATTAGACTGAACTACACGCATTAGCGCCGTTGCGGCGCACTTATTATTATGCTGCATTGCTACCATTGTGGCAAATTTACTAATTTGTAGTGTTGCGTTTCCTCATTCTACCTTTTTCTGATGTGGCCACATAATTCCTTTTCCACCCCAAATATTTCTTTCCACCCACATACTCATTTATACCCCACATTGTATTCCTATCTTCTATTTGTGTGTATTCCTTTCTCAGAATGTTTTAGCTTTAATGTAGTGTTATTATTTTATAGTTAAGCGGGTCCACTATATTTATATGAGTGGGTAAAGATATCTCTCCTGTGTTTCTATGTCTATTTCACTGTGTTCACATTTACATATATATATACTTTTAGTTAATTCTGTCATATCTTTTAGCCACATTTTCTGAACTTCACTTTTCTTATGGCGTTTAACATTTTCTCGTTGCTGTTACTTTTTCTTTTCTTCATGCTTTCTACTTCACATTTCTTTAGTCTTCTGCTTACCTTCACTACTTGTAAACCCTATTTATGTTGTAACTATACTTTTCATGTGTCTGGTACCCGGGAGATGGCCTGAGTATCTGGTGCAACCGACTGTTCTAGTATTTTGCCAAGGGCAGTATTGTACCAGTTCCCACTCCCCACAGCAAGTTAGCGCTTGCATCTGTCACAGTTTGAGGAGCAAGAGTATTGTACCACTTTCTACTCCCTTCATCATCAGTCAGTGGATGGAAATTAGAACAACTTATAAGACACTCGGCATGGAAAAATTAGTGAACGCTCTGAGAGATGGGAGTTAGCCTGCTGGAGAAGTGCACCAAATGTCTACTATGCCGATGACAGCACTTGACAGCAGCACCAAATTCTATGCATGAGGGGATGGCAGGCACCTCTGAGGCAAGCAAGACAGCCAGCAGATATACTTAGATAAGCAAGGAGTTAATCTAGAGGCATGTCCTACATCGTGTAGCAAGGGTAGACAAAACTTAAATTAAATTGAGTTTTATTTATGCATGCTCTTTAACTAGTTTTGCTCTTAGCATCCCATTCTATATTGGGTGTGAAAGACTGCAAATTTTACTCAGAAGCCCTTTATCAGGCTTGAGGCTCTTTTGCGTACCATAAATCTACGACACAAGACCACCGGCTTTACTTTCCTTCTGAAGGAGGCCATGCTAAGGATTTTTATGCCTAAAAAAATCCAACACCTCCCGCTGGGCTTGAACCCACGACCTCAGGAACTAGAGATGGCTAGCACGGTACCCCTAGACTAAAACTCTGAGTTTTAGGCCTTTAAGTGCCAATTTTAGGCACCTAAAATAGGCTCTAAAGTTATAAAAATATGCACTAAAGAAGAAGTTTTAAGCATCTAAGTTAGAGTTTCTACAAGCTAAAAATTTGATTTTATGTATTTAAAATGTATTTCCACTTTCTAAAAGTTCAAAACTGTAAATAATTAGTGAACATTAAAAATTGCACAGTAACAAAAACAGTAAATTTACTAAACTATTATGGCTAGAAATATTTTATTATTCTTAAATTATGAATTTGTGGTTCCCAACACATAATATGAGCTTATACAGTTGAAAAAAGATACTCAAAACTTACCAAATAGTGGAAATGCAATGTACACTACAGATATATCATTGTAACCTTAATGCTCTAGAGCTGATATGGAGCCAACCCCCAAAATGTTGTTTGCAAAACACAATATATTGTTAAGAATAGAAAGTAAAAAACTGTTTGAAATACATTTTAAAAACAACTGAGAAAATAAGAGAATGTGTGCACATTAATAGCTAATGAACGGATGTATGCGAGCCACGAAATAATGGGAAATACGTCCCTGACGATTCTTGTACTTCAGAAGGAATTTCTGCTGTACTCTGTAGCCAACCAATACCAAAGGATGACGAGGATACCTAAAGGGGACAAATATTCTGCCTTCCTTTCTACAAAACAAGCAAATCTACCTGCTAAAGTGCTAAAATAATGCAGTGCTTTTTTCCCCCTGAAATGTATCATTCTTACAACCAGGGTATAATAGTCTTTGAATCAAACCAACCACATAATACCAAGACCTTATCTTTCAATGCTGCATAAAAAACAAAATAAAAACATTCTGATGTGTTACATTTACATGACTTTCTCTACCCTGTATAATTTATTAATGGGTTTAAAAATTTATCTTACGAAAGCTTATTTTTCAGTATATTTTATTTTAATCAAGATAAACCATTGCAGAAGGAGCTACATTACATATTTCATAGTCAAATGTTTCAGAACTAGATGCTATATGCTGATTTTCTATACTCTTTCCATGCAGTCGTGAGAAACAACTGAATGTTGACAGGACTTTAAAAGAGTGAAAAAGTATTGAACAATTCAAACCATTAATGATAGACATCTCAGAAATAGGTTACACCACAAAAAAGTTATTTTAAATAAATCATGTATTTTAAAGAGAGCTACATTTTTTGTGTGGTGCATTTTGTCTATCGCTTAATGTTTATTGGTTATACAAGATTCTACAAAATTCCTTCAGAACGCAGAGGACTTCACAGGCTATTCCCAGAAAATTCAAGACATACATTTTATTTATCATGTAAATATATTTAGTATAGAGTGAGCCAAAAGACTCTGAACTGCTTGTGCAGTGTTTTCCCTGCCCGCGTCCTCGCCACTTGTTGCCGTCTGCTGCTATCATTGAAAGGAGCAAATGAAACCATACATCATTTTTAAAACTACTTTTAAAGGCTTTACTTATCAACTTTATGAAGGGAAATGCTGAAACTGGCCACCGTTGTCCATGCATTTTTGGTACCTATTTAGGAAACAATCCATCATGGAATTTTTGGGAGAAATTTTACAAACGATGACCGATGTCGTCTAATGTTTCTTCAGTAAGAACCAAATGCCGTCTTTTAGATTTCTTAGCCTGAACACTTCCTGTGGCCTGAAATTTATTGTAAAGTTCATGGATTGTTGTACGGCCTGGAACTTTTACACATGGAAATCTTTCTACAAATCCTACTTTCACTTGGAGAGCTGACCGAGTTAACACATACAAATCATAAATACACGCTGTGCAGTAGAAAACATATACTGAGCCATAATATAGTTTGTGACTAAGTACAGGACAAAATAATAAATAACTCGTAATAACTGAACTACATCACATCACAGTCAACTTAAAACTGCATTTCACACTGCAAATCTAAACCACAACAGCGTGACTTTGTTTATAGCAGCAGTGCGTTATAATGTTTTTATCATATTTCCATACGCCCAGTGGAAAAATACAGCACAGCCGGTAATACTGTTCATAAAATACCCCTCCGGAGTAACTTAAAACATAAAGTGTGCGCGCGCACACACATACACACAGGATCTTTTTCCAAAAATGCTTTTTTGGATTCAGGGGGCCTCAAAGCATGTATTTCCAATGAAATCTCTACTTCAAATTTTTAAGTGGAATACAATACGTCCCCTACTTACTATGCATAGCAGAGAAAGTAATAAAATAAAATAGGTCTCAGTGGCCAAAATAGGCATTTTTGGCACCACAAAACCCCTTCAATATTTTATATAAAATGTGAAAACATCTAACTAGTTTTAGTTTATTGCTACACATAAAAATAGGTTTTTAGCTTAAAATCTGAGGTCTATTAATGACCAAGGTTAGCTTAAGTTCACATTTAAGCACAATATACCAACACCATCATCACAGTGGCAATAAATTCCTCTTCTCTCCTGTATTTGCTTTAATTCCAACAAAGCATCACAAAAATAGAAATATTTCCATAATTCCAAATCCAAATTCAGAGAACTGCTATTCCTATAGGTAATATACTAATGGTAATGTTTACTTTAGCTCTCAGTAACCACTTCAAACAATGTTGAATGTATACTAAATAGTGTATGGCATAATTTTTTGGGCAAAGGAGCTACAATAAGTGTTTAACATAAATATTACTATGCATATGCATTAAGTTGATTGTTGAAACACGGGAGGACAAAACATGAACAGATGACTATGTTTATAAACCTACCTATGGTTGATTTCTCTCAAATCTGCTGTATTTACTATTAAGATCATTTAGGAAATTTAGATGGGTTTTTTCTGTAGTTGTACTGTTTTTGTGCCAATCAACTCCAATTCTCCCTTCTTGGCTTTCAATGTTCTGCTTCACTACAAGATGAAATTTCTGCTGAAGGGAGTGTTCTGTTACAGATTTCACTGTGAATCAAGTCTAACACTAGCATCTCTACTTGTAGCTCTGTGCCATTTCATTCCTCCTTTATTCAATTTTAAGTTTTCAACAGTTACCTTGGTGAAGTGTATTTTAGCATATGTTTTAATCAAGAACTGCCTCTAACATGATCTGTTACATTGAAACCCTACTCATGTAGTCAATTCTTCAGAATTTTGTCATATAAGAAATGTGTAAATGTTGGTCTTCTTTATATGAAGAAACAAATTCCATATGCCCCAAAGTCATTTAATTTGAAATGTCCACCATTACATCAACAAATACTCTATTGATATTTTGTCTTTTGACTGTGCATGCACCTTAAGTTTGTTATTGTATATTTCAAGATTAAGTTTTCTCATTTAATATAGAAATAACATTACATAAACATATATTAAATGTAGTACACAGCTTGCACCATTATTGCTAGTGTTTACAGTCGAACTTATGGAGCAAAACATAAACGTAAAAATCCAACTGAAAGCAATGAATTAAACAGTTGGGCGGCCAAATCACGTTGGATCAAATAGATGATTGCCACATCTTTCTAGATGGTGTTTTGAAAGCAAACAGAAGTACATTTTGTGAGTAGTAAGAGAATATAGCATAAGTTTGCAGCAGCAATGGGAAGGAGAGGTAAATGGGGGTTTGTGGATAGCATATTGAAATAAGAGATATGTGTAGTTAGGAAATTTTTTTAAAAAATTTATATTGCCCAACATAAGCTTTCGCTTAATACATGACAACTCCAAACATGTATATTTTTCAGCACACAGCAAAACAGTTAGTTGATGCTAAAGTAAACAATTGCCATTATTTTCCTTTCATTTCACACCTATTTTTTTTTTTCAAAATCATTCATAGTCAGCAAAAAGTCCAGAAGCAGTATTACTTTATACCATTGTCTTTTAATCTCCTAAACATAATAAGCACAACTTGTTTACTTACTGGTGTCAAAACAGAAGAGAATATTGCATGCTGCTTCATCGTTTCTTCCACCCCAAACAAAAATTTTATCTGCATAAGCTACAGCTGTATGACCATAACGCTGATAAGGAACACATGGGTCATTATTTCTTGGCAATGGTAATGGGTACCAACGATAATTTGTGGTATTCAAAATATGTACATCCATCGGACGTCTCTTTCGATA
Organism: Deroplatys truncata; assembly: GCA_030765065.1. Taxonomy (NCBI): domain Eukaryota; kingdom Metazoa; phylum Arthropoda; class Insecta; order Mantodea; family Mantidae; genus Deroplatys; species Deroplatys truncata. The sequence continues at coordinate 103,688,380 of CM060980.1, forward strand.
GTTCTCTCCGGTGCAGTAGCCACCGAAAGAGTATATTGTATCTCCCACCACCACAGCCGCATGATTTACTCGTCGAGGACCACCTTCCAAATGGACTGTCCAATACATTGGCTGCCTACAATAAAAAAAATTCCAAGACTTTCAGTGAAACTTTTAAACTACCGTTACAAGTAATCTACTTTAGCTTTGAAGCCTTAAACAAGGGCATTACGGTTTATGGCATTCTAAACAGATGTCTGAACTACCTTAATGAAAATTTAATGTGTTATTGGATTATATTATGTCTCAGGTCATTAATTAAATCCTGTCAACTGAATGATAAGTTCCCACGGTAATGACATTTCACAAGCGTTCCAAACGTTCATATTCGTAACTCGGTTGCATTATTAATTTACTATACTAACCTTGATCCTTAAAATAAACCTATTTTTCAATATTTGTGTTTCTGCTCCCAATGAAAATTTTATTTAGGTTACGGCACACGCCAACCCTTGGTGAAAACATTGAGGAAAACGGAAAAACTGGAGATGATAAACAGTAGAGAATCACACATGCTTTGACTACCAATACAACGAAACTAAAACTGTACCACCGCTACTTTTGAAACACCTAAATCGCTGACAATCCAAAGCGGAAATATGATTTCTAAATATAAATGCATTTTACTTAAGATTTTAACATTTTGTGTGACAACTGCAACGGGAATAGGTTGAAATTTTACTATGCTGTTTTGTTTACCTAGTTTAAACAATGAAGTACACAACCATAAAATGTAACAATTAATCATTATTAAACCTTTACTTACCAATCGCAACTATATACAGTTATACAGTTAACGAATCCCAATTACGTGGAATATCTATCTCCAGGTACAAAGTAGAGTTACACACACATTCCGAAGGGTCCGAATTCAAATCTCTATTGATGTGAGAAACCCAAATTAGATTTATCCTGGGGGTTTCTCTTATTCTGAGTAAACAAATGTAAACAGTGGACCTTGGTTCATTTGAGCATTCATTTCATTCCAATTTGGCCTACCCAGCTGTAGGACATTACAACATATAATTAAAAAGAAAGGAAAGGAAAAAAAGAAACAATTCTGCAATCTTGATTACCATTTAGCACCCATCTTCGTAAACTACGTCAAGGGACGCAATTGACTTTTAAGTGTAAAAAGAATGAAATGCCCTAATATTTGATTAAATTGCCTCCAGTTTTATTAAACGTGAATTTTGAGATTTCAACTCCGTTGTTAGTTATAAATGCAAAAGTTATCATCAGTAGACTGGATGAGATTGTGAAGCGGAAGGGTTTCGGCACCGATTCAAGGAGGATATTGTACCCCAGAGGGTACGCCCCCGGAAGGGAGGGATGAGGTGAAGGGAGACACCGGAGGGCCAGAGCCAAGAGTGACGGCACAGCAATGACAGAATCCCCAGTTTCCAGATTAAGACGCCCAATAGTCGGACAGGCAGACTGGGCACACCACCCCACTCAGAGTCCAACGCCCCAAGGGGTGGTCCTTATACCCCGGCAACCAGCCCAGGGCCGAGGGACGAAGAAATCCCACAGAGAACATCCTTTTCCCTTGCCATGTTGCACCGAAACACCTCGCTGACACTTCCAACCCTGAAACAGTAAAATGGGTTGCAGGATGAACAAAATGATTAATGGAACGTAATGGAGGGACAGGAAATTCGGAAGCTGAAAGAAACCACTCTAGCATTCGCCTGGCGATCCGGGAAAACCCCGAAAAAACCCATGGATCAGAGTCGGCGGTCCCCAGGAATCGAACCACGGACCTCCCGAATGCGGGTTTACAGACGTTACCACCTGAGCCATCCCGCTCGGTATCATCAATAGAAGTTAACAGTACTGCAAGGTTTTTATTGGATTTGTTCTCAAAAGCTGCTCATTCATTATTTTGAATTGTTATGTTTAAATATTTGAGCATTTTATACAATCACATGACCTTTTCTAGCCTCAATCGTTTATTAGTGGTTATAAAAATTAGTCTTACTAAAGCTTATTTTTATATCTACTTCATTTTAATCCAAATAAACTTTTGCAGAAATAGCTACATTACACATTTCATTATAGATACAAAGGGAACAGCAATAGTCAAATGTTTAAGAACTGGACGCTATAAGCTGGCCTTAAAATTCCATACTGTTCCCAGCAATCGCAAGAAACAATTGAATGTTGACAGGACTTTAAAAGAATGGTTAAGTATTGAACAGTTCAAACCATCAGTAATGGATATCTCAGCAATGGCTGATGCCACAAGAAATATTATTTGAAACAAATTGCATGTTAAAGAGACTTCATACATTTCTTGTGCAGTACATTTTTGTCTATCGTTTAACTTTTACCAGTTACACAGATTATGCAAAATTTCTTCCAAATGAAGAGGACTTCAGAGACTATTGCCAGAAAATTCAGGATATACATTTTATTTGTCATGTGAATATCTTTAATATGTGGTAGCGTTAGTCATTTTTTCGAAAATAAAAAATTTCGAAAAATGTTCCACATAAAGGGTAGTTTGGGGTAGGGGGATTTCTTGAAAATCTTTGTGTTGCATCTTTGGAAGGTACTGAACTTAAATATAGTTTGGTATTAATCCGACTTACTTTTTGTTTTTGAGTTATGATGCACGCACGCATGCATACACATACACACATCAACCTTTTTCTAAAAATGCTTTTTTTGTATTCAGGCAGCCTCAAAACATGCACTTTCAATGAAATCTCGGTATCAAATTTTTGGGTGGAATGCAGTACTTTCCCTACCTACTAGGTACATGATAGAGAAAGTAAAAATGAATACTTCTCAGTCAAATGTCATTACATATTTTGCTTAGTTACACATTTAGTTTCTTATTTACAGTGGAAACATTTAACATTCTGATTTTGATTCAAAACAATGACTTTATACAGAAACACAAAGATGTGAACTAAAACAAGCTAGGAATTTAATTTTTACTAAAACCATACTAAGCTGTCTTTTAAGCATTCTTCCCTGGTGGGGAAGGGGAGCAAAAGTAAAAGGTTTATAATAAAACTAGGCATCATCATCATTGTCTGGATTTTGATGACCTAAAAATGTTTGAGAAGTTACCTATGAAATAGCTCTAAATTTAAAAAAAAAGTAATAATAAAAAGATGACATAAAAGTGACATTTATGTAATTTGTTAAAACTACGGTACAGAAAGTTGTGATTTAGTTTATACATGGATATAATTGGTAGAAAAATTATGTGTAAGAATAATGATAAGCTAATTTAGAAAATTAATTAAAAATAGTTTTGTTTCATCTTCTTGTTAGATGAATCTGAAAAGAGAATTAAGAAAATTGTTTTTGAAACAAGTTTTACAAAATAATAGGATTACCACTTCGAGTTCTCAGATTATACAAAATTCACAGTAAATGAAGAGGACTTCTCACCAATTACAATAGCAACCCAACCGCATGCACTTAATAATACAAACAAGGGAAAACTGATCAGTCTCATCTCCAGCTTGGGACATGAATTCATTAATATGATGATATCTGTAACCCTGACAACCAACCCTCCACCAAAGCAATGCTTTCCAGACTAAGCATTAAATAGGAATGATTTTTTTTTCCATGAATGTAAATAAAGGATACATAAAGTTACTCTTATTTATCAGTTGAATAGTAAAATTTCGGATATTTGAGAAGTTATACTTTTTAAAATGTCGGTGATATAAAAATCTTTATATTCTTGATGAGAATAACCAAATAAAGCTGCAAGGGGCAAGAAAAGGACAAAATAATGACATAAAATAAAAAGCAGTGCCCTAAAAATAGAAAACATTATAAAATGACTAAAAATGATCTAATAAATATGCATTTTTATAATCTGGGATCCATGGTAAGGATTTATGTACAGTTAGCAAGCAATGCCTATGATGCAACATTTAAAAGATGACATATCACCACCACCACCGCCACCACCGCCGCCGCCGCTGCCGCTCCACCACCGCCACCGCCACCGCCACCACCACCACCACCACCACCATGATTATTATTTTAGCAAATACCGTTTATATTGCATAATTATTCTTTTATGAATATTATGCTTCTATATTAGTGTTGATGAATCTACCATGTTTTGCATCAGATTTCCTGATTTATAAAAACACCTATCTACTCTTTCACTGCAAAATAAAACAAAACATCTGCCTGTTCTACTTTTGTGTCCTATCTTTTTTTCTTTTTCTGTTACAGATCATAAGTTGCATCCACTAAGCAGGACTGGAACCAGAAGTTTTGCTGCCCTGTGCAATAATTGCAAATGTACTGTCTCCCTCACGCTTTCAGACATAAACTAATTTTTAACAGCAATGTCAGTCCTGAATAAGTAGTCTCTCTCTCTCTCTCCCTCCCACATTTACGCGCACCCGCACACACACGTACACACACACACACACACACACACACACACACACACACACACACACACACACACACACACACACACACACACACACACACACTTGCATGGGTGATCAATAAATAAAACTTAAGGAGAGATATATGTGAGAAGATATATATATCGAGAGAGAGAGAGAGAGAGAGAGAGAGAGAGAGAGAGAGAGAGAGAGAGAGAGAGAGAGAGATATTATGTGGTTAAAGAACAAGATTGTTCTAAGATAAAACACATAAAATCACACAGTAAAAATGTTCAATATTTCAGGTTTAGCCCTTCATCAGAAGATTAAAAAATTAAACATTGAAAATGAAAACACACTGGTTTTCATTTTCAATTATCAACCATTAGGTTGACTGCACTGGTTAATAATTAACTTTATTAAGAGGTACGTACTCATCCACTTTTCTGGTGTCACTTCATCTACTGCTTCACTTATGAAGTGTTCCACTTCCTCTAAAGTAAATGTATGTTTGTACCTTGAGACACAGCCCCCTACTTCTGTCTAGATTAGTTCTATGAGTTGAAGTAGCAATAATATGGGTAAATCTGATGGCTTGATGACCATATTCTTTAGCTAGTTCATCCACAACATATTTGAGCCTGGGCTTGTTTTTAATTATGAGTAACAGAAGTTAAAAGGTTCCTTTTTTTCTTATAATATTGCATGCCACATTATGGTGAGTGAGCCTCTATCTTTTGTATCTCAGTGTTACTGTTAACTTGCGCTTGTATATTTGGACCGTGTGGATGGGGTATTGTCCATAATAATATGGGATGTTAAGGAGTAACTGATCCTTAAACCATCTTTAGAAATGGTCATGGTTAATGCCTTCATGGTAATCCCCAGATCTCAAACTGAAGGGCAGTAGGTGGCCATAAAAAATGAGATGTTCCAGCCTGGGCAATAATGAAGTCCTGCAGGTGACTTCAAGGACTTTTCAATTCTGTCATCAGTCCAGCCCTGTAATACAATATGGCCAGCATTTAACCACATTTCAGCCAACCATACTATTTCCCTTAAATTATTACTTTATATTTGTCTTAAAATAATGCTCTTAGGGCTACAGTATTGGATCTTTTGAGTATTAGGTATTTTTCTCTTATTGTCTTGAACTCAAATCCAAGATCATGGAGGACCTTGTTCAAAGAACTAAGGCATCCCTGAAATAGATCTGTTTCTTTAAGTAAATAAATAAGTTCCTGTGTGCTAGGGTGCTCATTTTGGGGGTAGTAGCCATAGATCTGCCTTCTTATTGCATTTAATTCAAAGTTGTCCAATTGAGTATCTCTGAAGTTAAAAGCAGTAGTTACTAACAAAGTAGGCTAACAATACAAGTAGCTGAATACAAGCAGGACTTCCAATATAACACTAGGGCAATAACGGATCTGAAAGGTTCATGAGTCACCAATGTAAGCAAAAAGCTAAAGCTAGTGACTTGAAACACTCCTGTTTATAAATGTGATGCTTATTTGATAACGTATGTGGGTATGTGAGTTGGTTTATTGACACTACACTACTTACTTTAAATCAGCTCATATATGTTATCAAATTGTTTAATACATCACTCTATATAAACTTCTATTCAAGAAAGTGATGCTTATTGTTGAATACCTGCCATACACTTTATGTTTTGATGATGATCATCAATGAGGGTTGCATCCAAAGTGACCAACTCTGTGCTTCATTTGTCATCAGTTTTATAACAAAAAATCTCCAGAAAGTCGCTAGAATTTAAGTATGATTTGTAATCCTGTCCTATTTTCACATATCTTGTTTATGTTTTAAGATTTTGTACCCCTAAAACCTGTTGTCCAGAGTGAAGCATTGCTCAATCTCCTCTTGAGCTGGTCCTGCTACTAAGCTACCAAGATTTGCTTGTGCAAATCATGTGCAAATAGTACTTTGGTTCCAGAAGTACATCTTAGTTTGGAAAGTTGGATCAGTTTTGAAAAATTGAATACCACAGTCTATTGTTTGGCTTTTAGGCCAATGCAATATAATTGTGCCACTATGATGTTGCCATCAAACATGACTGAACTTCCCTGATTTGAACTAAGAATCTCCAAGGAGGCCTCAGTTACTGAATGATGTATCTTAAATACAATTTTACAATGTTGCAAGTACTTTATAGATAATATTAGGGTTAAATTCTTTCATACTGTTCATGTTTAGACTTAAGTTCAAGTGAATCAAGGCCATTGTTGATGAACCATGGATCTTTGGCTTACCAAACTATTACATCCTTATTGTAGCACTGTGATATGCCTGAACTTCTCTCATCACTTTATTTCTATCCCAGCAAATCTTCAAGAAAACCACAATTATGTCTCAAGATGTCATGTTTTGAAAGGCAGTTTATGGTATAGCAAATACTTTAATTTCGGGCTTCTATAGCTGATCCAGCCTTAGAACAAGACATGATGTAAACAAAACATTTTGTAGCCCTCTGCATTAGCCTTGTGTTTGTATCAGCTGTGAAGAACAAACTGCTCATCATTATTGTATGCATGCAGAAGATACGTGAGTAGCATCACACAGAATTAAACAGAAGCTAAAACCTTCTGTAGTTTTATTAATCATATTATTTAGTATCTCATACTAATCAAATGTTTTGAAGTATGTTTGATTAACATACTTCTTGAAAATCCACATATAATTGCACATATATAAGGTACTATATGTTATGGCATGCTGTGGTTTCTCGTGTATCGCAGGCTAGTTAATGACGTCATGTGTTTACATCAAGTTGGGTTCTAAAGTTGGATCGATTATAGTTAATCACACTGTTATTGTTAGGTAATTTATATCTAATAATTGTTCTTTCACACTGTCTATGCGTAAGCTAAAATCAATTGTATTTACAAAGGTTGTCATGGTTGGAACTTGCATTATAGGTCTTTGGTTTACTCTATCACTGTGTGCCATGATGCTGTCACTTACTTTTTTGTATGGTGTCTCATAGTAACTGAGATAATCTTGGAGTTCTTCTGTAAGTATGATCCAGGTGAGGGATGTTCAGACATGTTAGGGAGTAGCATCATCCTTCTTAGTCTCCAATTCAAATACTTATATCTTTAAAGCAGAGGCAAGAATTTCAGCATTTCTGTCTATTATCACAGACAGAGAAGAAGACACCAAGGAGTTGAACAGCTACTAAAATGTAATATTTGATATACATGTTAATTTTATGCCAAACAGGTATACATCTGAGCAATTCTCCACCATTGACTGATTTTACAGGGAAATGTGCTAATAAAAATGTCCAAGATAATGAAGGGCATTTCCTGTATTTCATCACCGGTTCTGTAATATTTGACATACATGTTGTTGATTTTATGCCAAACAGATAGGTATAACTGGTTTTAGAGGGAAATGTGCTAATAAAAATATCCAAGATAATAAACGGATTTCCTGTGTTTCATCACTGGTTCTGATTGAAAATAATACTAGAACAGGCACTTCCAAGAAACTATCATTGCTAGTGTTAGCTTTGGAAAATACTATACTTGCAGTACTTCAGACTTAGATGAATACAAGTTTGACTATGTACACAAAAGAGGTTATTACAGAATTATTTCCATCTTCACTTATAACCAAGCTCTCTTTGCTCTTAACTACAGTTTTCTTCTAAACCAATATCTACAGAAGATTATAATGCTAAACAATCTTGCCTCATATAATACAGTTCTGTTACATCAGGTACATGTACATCAAGTTATTTATGGTATAAGAAGGCAGATGCACTGTCCAAAAAGGCTTAATAATTCCTTTATTGTACCAGAAGCTTGTTGAGATGTAGGATGTCAACTCTGATTCAGGTAAAAACAGCACCAAAAATGGCTGAAATTCTGTTGATAAATATTAGGAATCCTAATTTTACTGTCATCAGATCATTCATCCTTATAGACAAGAGAGACATTAGAACAGGATTCCAGGGTCATTTCAGAAAGCATTTACATCTTTTGGTAATCCACAAAAAACAACACCAAATCCAGGATAAAGAAACTGCTCAAAATATACTTCTAAAACATGAAGGAAGGATGCATATACTCTTTCTGAACATGTAACCTGGAGCAGAAATAGATCCTATTGTTGGAATGAAAGTCCTTGCATCTATTAAAGGAACAGGGCTATACTTTTTATGTTAGAAATAGATATATATATGAGGCTTTCATAAGTTCAATGCAGGAGTAGCTTAACACAGTGAAACCAATATTCAACATTTAAGGTTTTGAATTTGTTGACTTAACACTCAGGGTTTCACATACATATAATTAATGCAGGAACATATTTTCGTAGCACCTTGTCTACATCATCAGCTGCTGTTGACTGGTTTGAATGGCAGGATCAAAGGCAGTTGAAAGTATATCCTCTGGTGGCCTAAGTTGGAACAATTTTGATAGGCATTGATGTCATTAGGAATCCCCGAAGTGCATTAATTAGGGAAGGTGGACAAGTGTGGGCAAGGCCATCTTCTCCTCAGTAAAGAGGAATATGAACCTGAATACAACTACATCCTTGCATAGCAGAAGTAAATGGCTACAACACAAATATAGTCCATAGTAAAATAAAAAAGTTCCGGAAACAAAAGAGCATTAGAGAAAATACACCCCTCTGTACGCAGGAACCAAAACAACAATTCATAAAATTCACATACCATCCTCAGCTTAATCACAAATTTAATAAAATATTAAAAAAAAAATACAACATATCTTTGGCACCACAGAATAAACACATAATTCAGAATCTACTAGCTTCCCATGTCAAATATAAAACTCCATAAGTACAAAAATCTGGCATCTACCTAATTAACTGTGACGTATATTGGCAAAACAAAAAGAAATATTAAAACCAGAAGGAAAGAACACTTCAGATGTATATACAACAAACAGATGGACAAATCTGCCATAGCACAGCATTTCTGAACCACAAACCATAGCATCAACCCAAAGTCAGACTCTTGAAATGCACCACTAATCCAACAGAACTAAAAGTTTGGGAAAACATACACATAATTAAATGCATGAAAATGCTAATGAGCTCTGAAATCCTTCCATACAACTATCTAAGCAGTTTCATCATGGACACACCAGATGATACTACTTCCATGTCACCTACATCTATGAGCCAAATTCCTGGCATGCTCAGTCGGGTAAAAGCTGAAGATGAAAGCAAGTAGTGCTTTTGAAACTGTTCGATTAATTTTAAGTGAGTGAAGTTTTAGTGTATCCAGTGACTCAAGATTAAATTAAAGCTTTATACTGTTCACTAAGTGCCCTATTCTTGTATTGTGGATAATCAGATTAAAGCAGTAACAAACCTTTGTTATGCAATACAAAACTTATATGACAGTGCTGTTGGAGTGTAAGAGGTTTCAAAAGAAAAAATATGAAAAACCAGCATGCGTTTCCTTTGCTCTCAAGTTTGCATAGTGTTTGTTATTCCTATACAAGGTAAAGATATTTTTGTATTTTCCATTGTAAAAACTAAAATAAGAAATACACAAACTACCAAACACTATGTGAATTATGATGCACCAAGAGACTAACGAGTAGTGCCAGCTATATTTGTTGGTAATCACATAATAATGTCATATATTATGAGGGCTATTCATGTAGTGATGCAGTAGCAGACTAAAGTTTGATCCTCACTACCAACAGGGGATTTTTCTCATATTGGGAAGAATTGGGTACATTGTTCATTCAGCCTTGTGTGTTCTCTGTGTACATTTGAAAAACTACTTATGAGGGTATTTAAAAGGTTTGGTAAAAATGCAAGTCTCCTTCTTCTACAACAAGGATTAGACCAATTAACTGTTCCAACTTCAAGAACGTTAAATTGATAAAAATGCAAGTAAAAATTATTTTTGTAACAGACTTTATTTCTCCCATAGTCTCCACTAAATGTATACACTTGGACCAGTGATTTTCCAACTTTTCCACCCCATTGGAAAAAATAGGATGTGAAACTCTGCAAAATACTCATAATAGCGACAATCACCTCCTCATTGTGATTGAAGGTAGCATGGCTTCCTTTGGAAGGGAAGTAAAGCTGGTGGTCCCGTGTCAAGATTTATGGCACATAAAAGAACCTCAAGCCTGATAAATGGGCCTCTGAGCAAAATTACTGGTCTTTCACGCCCAATATAGAATGGGACACTAAGGACTACAGCAGTTAAAGTGTCCATAAATACAAACTCAATTTAAATCTCCTCACTTGATGAATATTTCTTCCCACCAAGCCAATCTTCAAGTTTAGGAATAGGACCTAAATCCAGTTAATAGGGTAGATGAGGAATCAAATCAAAGCCAAATTCAAGCACTTTGGCCATTGTAACTGCTGGAGCATTGTCCTGGTGAAGGATCACTTTTTCTGTATGCCAATCTTGGTCATTTTTCATTCAATGCATATTTCAAATGACCTAACAATGAAGCATAATATGCCCCTACCAGGATGATATCCTGGGAATCCCCCTTACTTTCTTTGACATGCTCTCACCAGTTTTTGTCCATTGTTTTGACTGCTGATTTGTCTCCATTGTGTAATGGTGGACCTAAGTTTCATCAAGTCACAAATCAGAGCAAGAAGCTCTATAGATTGTGATTACACAGTGCCAGACACTGTCCTGAAATGTTCTTTGAATGTATTTTTGATCAACAGTCAGCAGTCATGGCTCCCAACATGCACATGACTTTCTCATTTCTAATTTTTCATGTGCATTCATTCAACTGAGATGCCTGAAGTCTCAGCTATCTTGCACACTTTCATTTGGCAGTCTTGCATTACGATAACATGGAACTTTTTCAATGATTTCCTTCGTGGTGATCTCAACTGGGCAGCCGGAGAGTACTTCAACTTCAGTGACCATGTTTAAACTCATTCATTCCAGAAATAAATGGTCTTAAATGACAGTGTTAAGTCCACAGGAATGCTATTCAACTCTGCTTTTATCTGTTCTGTACTCCGATCCTTTATATGGAAACATTTAATAACAGCACAAAAGTTTTTTCTTTCCCCTCATTTTCTATAGCATTGTGACATAAATCAGGCCTCAGCAATCAACTGAATTTCACATCTATCTTAGAATTTGTACACACAAGAATCGCTCTTGCCAACAATGGTGCCACATAACATAATCTCCCACCATTTCATTAAACATTGCTGGACTTAACAATATTATAAATCAAGAATAATATGTTAAATATTTTATATAGGCACAATGCAATTCTAAAATCTCTTAAAGTTTTCCTTATATCACTATTAATTTCTTTTGTATGTGATATGAAGTAATGCCAAGCACAACAGTTACTGACACCTGTCGGGATGAGTGAAGTAACAATTACAGTACCATCTACATCCTGTAAGCAAATGCAACAAAGTGCCAGTGACTATATTTATAAGGACCTCAATAAAAAAGAAATATGCTGTCAAAAATGAACTTTCCAACCTCTCAAGAGCAATAAATTCAAACTTGTGCAAAGAAAACTATTCCATTGAAGTTCAATTGCCAAATTAAAATAATTTAGAAGTAATAATAATACTATAGACTCCCTTACGAGTGTCTAGGCTGGTGTTGAAGACAACAGTCTCCGAAACATGTTCTAGGAAGTTTTAGTATAGAAAGTTAAGCCAGCGCAATTAAAGTTTCAATTTATGCATGTAAATATCAAAAAAAAAGTTTCATTAAGTTTTCTTAAAAGAGATAATTCATGATGGTTGGATCGTTCTTCAGAAAAGTTCTGCATGGCTAATGCCTTGCACATATGTACTTGAAAAAGATTTAGTAAAAGTCAAGGAACTTGGATATTTAATAATTAAACATTTATGACGTGGTATTCTTTCAATACACTATACCTGTCAGTGTTAAACATATATAGCTCCCTCAGTAACAGATGTGGGTTGCAAACCTGCATAGCTTGAGATGTCATCTGAGAGCTGACATCATGCTCTACTCACCTTATTGTTCAGGCCCGGCACTTTGCAACTTTTACTTCTTTGGGAATATAAAAGGAGGTTCAGCATCAGCATTTAATAGCAGTAAAACACTAAACAGAGCTATTATGAGTGTTTTCATTAGATATCCATAAGGGGGTTAAGCCATTTTTTGCAATATTACACTCAAGTTTAAAAATAAGATGCAAAAAATATGTGATGTTAAGTGTTTCAACTTCCACACAATTTTTCTATAATTTCAAATTCACATCACTGTTACTAACTTATTCAAATATTGCACAAGTTTAGCAATATTTGAAAGAAGTCCAAATTATAAACGAATTGTGCTGTACAGAAGGTACCACAAACAAAAGAAATAAAAATGAAACACAAATGTAAATATATTTAAGAAAAAACGTTATCTACATAAATATTTAGTTGATAAAGCATTCTATTCAACTGATGAATTTATTAATGACTGATGTATTTTATAATGTACACAAACACACATTTTTGTAAATGATTTAGTATAATACTTCACTGACAATGTCTAATAGGTATGTGTAACCTCTGCATGTAATAAATGAATTGAAAAATGAATAAATTATTGAAATAGTTGTATTTCATCACAAGGTAAAAGGTAAAGGTATGAGGGGTCCCTGGAACCGGCGTAGAGCACCGCAAGTAGGCTGTAACAGCCTTTTTTACTTCCAACGTGGCACCTGGGAAGGCTGAGGGGAGAGACCCGAAGGGCGACCATATCTGGGTGCCAATAGGCGCAAGCATGGACAGCGTCCCTAACGTTTCCAGATAGAACGCATCCGATGCCATCCAGTCCCTGCCTACAAGCCAACAACCTCCAGGGTCTCTCTCAGAGGAGAGAGCTGAGCAGTACCCAACGACGACAGGGAAGAAACTTTTAGAGCGCAAGACACCTCCCAGCCGCAACCCACCGAATACCATCACCTGGTCCTACGAACCTGCATCAGAAGGTGAACTTTTGGAAAGTTTGTTTGAGTGACATGAAGTAATTAGCTACTAATTATGCGAGGGTCGTTCAATATGTAATGCCCCATATTTTTTTTAACAAGCCATATAGACAAACATCGTTGTAGGTGCTTCACATTTGATGTTTCTACTGCGCGCCTGTGAACTTTCGAACACTTTCGGCAAATGGCAGAGCAGCAGCACAATGTCAAAATGGCGTCTACATAGGACTCCCATTGCAAGCAACGTGCTGTTATTGAGTTCTTGTGTGCGGAAAAAGAAACCGCGGTGAACATCCATAAACGTTGTATGCAGTGTATGGTAATGGTAGGAGTACATTTGGGCGATGGATAAAGAAAGTTAAAGCGTCAGGAAATGCAGAAACAGAGCTCCATGATCAACCTCGCTCGGGACGTCCTGTCACAGCCACTGCTCCAGACATGCTGAATCGCACGGATGCCATTATTCGTGCAGACCGGCGCATTCACAACCGGACAACTGGCTCTACAATTATCGGTCAGCATTGGAAGTGTGTGTGCAATGATCGAGACTCTCGGACATTCAAATATGTGCTCACAATGGGTTCCACGAATGCTCACAGCAGACTACAAGATTCAAAGAAAGGCCATTTCATCTGAATTGTTGCTGCGTTTTGAGACCGACGGAGAGGCCTTTCTGTCACGGATCATTACGGGGGAGGAAAGCTGGGTGGACCACTTTGCGCCAGAAACAAAAAGACAGTCCCTGGAGTGGCATCATCCTCATTCACCACAAAAGAAAAAATTCAAGGCAACTCCCTTTGCGGAAAAGTCAGATCACAGTCTTCTGGGATTGTGATAGCGTCATTCTCGTGAATATGATGCCAAAAGGGTCAACCATTAATTCAGAGGCATATGTGTAGACTCTGAAACTCAGCAATCGTTTCTGACGTGTTCGGTCTGACAAGAATCCAACAGAAATCTTGCTCCAACACAATAATGCACATTCACACACAAGTCTGAGAACCCGGGAACACATCGTCAAATTGGACATCATTTCTCACCCACCCTATAGTCCAGACCTGGCACACTCGGACTACCATCTCTTTGGACCGCTTAAAGATTTTCTACGGGGACACACTTTGAAGATGACGAGAGTGTAATTCATGCAGTGAAAACATGTCTATGCGTACAGGACAAGAACTTTTACCGGCAGGGAATACGAGGGTGGTCTGAAAAGTTTCCGACCTCAACATGAAGATGGCAGCAATCGCAAATAAAAGCTAGTGAATTTCGTTGTTCATCTGTTGACAGTTACTCACCAAAGTTTCAGCCATTTTTGACGCTCAGTTGTTATGTAACAGTCCTTTGAGTGAGGTGATGAGTGTTTTTATGAAAATGGACAAAATCGAGTATCGAGCTGTCATTAAATATTTGTTTTTGAAAGGCAATACGCCTACGCAAATCAAAGATGAGTTGGATTCTGTGTATGGTGACTCTGCACCATCATTTATCACAGTGAAATTTTGGGCAGCTGAATTTAAACGTGGCCGTAAGAGCTTGGGAGACGATGAACGTTCGGGACTCCAAAAATTGCAACTACCGACGAAAACATCTCCAAAGTTCACCAAATGGTGCTAGACGATCGTCGAATTAAAGTGAGAGAGATAGCAGAGGTTATGAACATGTTAAAAGAACGTGTTTGTCACATATTAAATCAATATTTAGACATGAGAAAGCTGTCCACGCGTTGGGTGCCGCGTTTGCTCACGTTTGACCAAAAACGTGTTCGAATGAACATATCCAACGCTCTGTTGGAGCAGTTTAGGCGCAATAAATCCCGAGTTTTGGCGCCAATTAATTACTCTAGATGAAACTTGGTTACACCATTATACGCCCGAAACAAAAATACAGTCAAAACAGTGGACTGCAAAGGGGGAACCGGCTCCAAAAAAAGCAAAAACTGTTTTTTTTTCGGCTGGGAAAGTGATGGTGACTGTTTTTTTGGGATAGTCATGGAGTTATTTTAATCGATTATCTTCAAAAAGGAAAAACCATTACAGAAGCATACTCGCATCATTATTTGATAAGGTGAAGGCAGAACTTGCGGAAAAACGGCCACATTTGCAGAAAAAGAAAATCCTGTTTCACCAAGACAACGCACCGTCTCACACCTCAGTTGTTGCAATGACGAAAATCCACGAATTACGGTTTGAACTGCTTGACCATCTGTCTTACTCACCAGATCTAGCCCCAAGCGACTTCTTTTTGTTCCATCATCTGAAAATTACGCTCGGAGGACAGAGATTTTTGTCAAATGAAGAGGCAATCAATCACCTTCATGAACAATTATTTTGCAGAGAAAAACGCCGAGTACTATTTGAACGGGTTACAGAGATGGAAGCATCGCTGGGAGAAGTGTGTAGAGTTACAAGGAGACTATGTTGAAAAATAAAAAAATTCTGAAAAAATGTCTTGTATCTTTATTAGGTCGGAAACTTTTCAGGCCACCCTCGTACATCCTCTCACACAACGTTTGCGTAAGGCCGTAGAACGTGATGGAGACTACGTAGAAAAATAAGACATGTTGATTTATATTGTCGCCAAACTCTGACTGTTAAGAATAAATATGTTCTGAGAAAAGAAATGTGGAGCATTACTTATTAAACGACCCTCATAAAATTGTTTTAGCTATTTTTTGACACACCTTTTGTGTTTAGCCATGGGGCATACTTATTAAGCACAGGAAAATATCTTGACCACAAAATAATATTATCAGTCTTCATTCTCTAGTTTATGGTGGCTTGAAATATCAACTTGTCTGATGTCGGGTATAAAAGAAAATAACCACTTTAGAAAGAGAAAGTTAATATCAAAGTGTTGCAAATTCACAAATAAGGACAGAAGAGAAGGTTCACATGTTGTAAAACTATTAGTATGATTTCTCAAAGAAACCTGCTGAGCTGCATTTATTGACAGTGCAATAATTCGGACCCATATTTACAAATCTAGCAAGTCCATAAGATAATGCTCTTTTTCATCCTGTTAGATAAAATCTGACTGCTGTTTTACACTCAGAATTTACTTTAAATTATCTGATGTGTTACATTTACACGACTTTCTCTACCTACTATTGCTTATTTTTCACAAACTATTCTTATGAAAGCTGAGGTATATTGGCTCCCCCTTCATAGACATATTTACACTGTCTAGTATCTAGAACATCTCCAGTGAGCTGAACGTTATACGCATTGGATTCCTTGTATCTGTCTGAGAGGAATCATTATCAGCACACAACAGCTCACTGCCTTATGGGCTGGTTTTCTGCAGAAAAATATTCAGCAGTCAGCAGCGTAAAGAAGTATGGGTGTGGTGCTGTGTGACCTCATGACATCAGAATCATGTGATGTGAAGGCTAGAGCTACCCGTCATGGAAAGGATGTAGGGAAGAGAAGCTTTAGCGTACAGATTAATACTTTAGCTATATAATATTAATGCTTTAGCGACAGGTTTAGGGAAGCCATTTCGTGCACATGCTAAACTTTTGGCTTTGTCAAAATTCAACTTAAAACACATTTGTAAGTGGACTGCAAAATTAACATTTAGAGCATGTGCCAAATTAACTTGATAAAGGAGTAGGGCGAGAATAATTGTTTATAAAACTTCGCATCAAACAGAATTATGGCATGAGAAACTAATAGCTTGAGGATGGAATTGTAAATGTATTTCATTTTCACTGTAATTGTTATAATATTTGTTTTGGGAAAGAATATACTATTATTGTGTGGTTGTAACATTGAAAGTTTTCCCGCTTTACCATATTAGTTAAGTATTTCTATTCTTTGGGGCACTTCATGTTTGAAGTGTTTGAAATGGACCTAGACTTTGTCATTGCAAATTATATTAGTATACGATAACCTTTCCTTGTATATCCTATATAAACTATGTTTAAAACAAAGTTACAGGGAAACTTTACAATATTGTAGCAGAATACTGATAGAACATAAACCTATTTGCATAAATGGTGATGTGATAATATTATCATGCTATCTGACAGGCGAGCTCAGACTGATTGACTTCTCTTCCCCACGTTCTCTCCATGCCTGAGTAACTCTAGCCTTCACGTGATTCTGACGTCATGAGGTCACACAGCGCCACGCTTGTACTTGTTTATACTGCCATTTGCTGAAAATTTTTCTGCAGAAAACCATCCTATAACGCAGCGAGCTGTTACATGCTGATAATGATTTCTCCTAGGCAGATACAAGGAATCCAATGCATATGATATTCAGCTCGCTGGAGATGTTCTGGATACTAAGACAGTGTAAATATGTCTATGAAGGGGGAGCCAATATGGCTCAAAGCTTATTTTTCTATCTACTTTCATGTGGAAATAGTTTCACTATACATTTCGTTGAAGGTAAAAGGGGGGTTTTTGTTCAAAAACAGTTACTATATACTGGCCCAGCAATTCATACTCTTTGCATGACACTGCTAGAAACAACTCAATAGTGACAGTACTTTTAAAAGATGACAAAGAATTGATAAATTCAAACCAATAAAAATATATTTTTTGGAAATGGCTGATGCCACAAAAAGTAATTTGTAATAAATTGTGTGTTTTAAAGAGAGCTACATTTTTGTGTAGTATGTTTTTGTCTATCTCTTGTGGTTTGCCAGTTATAATCATACAAAATTCCTTCTGAATGAAGAAGACTTTACAGGCTATTCCCAGAAAATTCAAGCTATAAATTTTGTGATGTAAATATGTTAAATATATATTTTAATAAAATTTATTAAAGCCAATTTTGAGAAAAGCAAAGATTTTGAACAAATTTCCATGTAAAGAGTAGTGGGGGTGGGGGATTTTCTTGAAAATATTCATGTGCACCTTTGTAAGATACAAAGTTTGGTATTTATCTTTTCATTTTAGAGTTATGCATGCACACAGACACCTTTTTCTAAAATGCTCTTTTTGGGACTCAGGGGTGCCCCAGAGCATGCGTTTCTGGTAAAATACCAATACTGAATTTTTGGCTGGAATGTAATACCTTCTCTACCTACTAGGTAAGTAGTACAGAAAATAAAAAGCAATTTCCTTTGATGTGCTTTATTCGTCATACAGTCTTCAGAGGATGAAGGTTTCTTTTGACCTGTGCATTGTGAATGCATATTTATAATTTTCGAAATGGCATACACAGAAAATCTGGAGGACATTGAAGAAGAAACAAAGTGAATTGTCACTAGCTAGCTCTTCATCTCTCTTCAGCTCATCCTGCTTACAGTCTTGACCTAGCTCCATGCAACTTCATTTTATTCATAAAATTGTGTGAATGCTGGTTTGGCTGCTAAAGCCTAATTGCAGGAAGCTGCAAACATACCAGAAAATGACTGGTATGATTGCTACCAGAATTGGTTTCAAAGAATGCATGGAAAGCACTTTGAACAATATGACAGTTATTTGGAGTATCTACTTCTAGCTTTCTCACATCTAACAAAGAGTGACCCAGCTAGATATGGAAGGAAAGATAATACAAGTTGTTTTGTGGGGTACTACTTCTACTAAGTAAAAAAAAACTCTATATATAATGTCAAAAATTTATACAATTTAAAGTAAATAGCTAACAGATATAGCATTACAGTTTCATTTCACAGAAAACATCATATATTACATTATTTAGAATGTACAATTTCAATTAGCTTGAAATATATCCCAACAAATATATATATCTAATTCATTTTCTCTTCTCCTTCCCTAGGAATGTTTACACATTGTTGAAATATAAATAACACATTTGTTAAATAACATTGGTAAGTTAAACAACAAATATAGTGTCAGAAAAATGTGCATATGGATATATTTATTAAAAAAGGTTACTCATTTCTATACTATAAAATCATTAATTACATGCAATGAAAAATTATTGCATCTTTGGCAAAACAATAGGTACACTTAATTTGCAGGCACGCGCGCACACGCACACACACAACTCTACACATTTGATCATCTGTGTAATCTACACTGAACAAAACAGCAAAACTCTCAAGAGTAAATGTCATACATATAAATAAAGAAGCTGAAGCAAACAAAGTATGGCTAACGATACATATATATTTTTATGGGTGATGAGCTTTGATATACTTTTTGCCAATATTTATCTCACTGCATTTCTTGTATTAACAAATGTATGGTAGTATTTGAAACCAAGTTTATTCTTTCAAAAAGGTGTTTGTAGGGGATTGTTCAAAATTGACATAGACTGATTTACCCTGATTTTTTACCGTTTTCAAAATATACAACAAAAAATAAAAAATTAAAAATAGGCATTGCTATAAACGAAGCTTTTATTAAATGACCAATGCATTGAAACCCATAAAATAAAGCATTTGCTCATGAGTAATATTTGGTTAATTTTATTTTAATCAACTGTAGCTGCCATATTGCACTTCTTTTTATATTTATAAATGAATGGGTCTTCATTAACACATTTGGAATGTAATTAACTGAGCATTCTTCAAAGCTTGTTTAAACCCTTAATCATTTACAGATAATCAACATATCTGCATAATAACTGAAGACAGCAAAAATATAATAAATGGAAGAAATGACTAGATTGCTTTACACTGTTCTCAATTTTTTCCCAATTTAGGTCACAGCACTGATTGATGAAAGTTAAATATACAATGTATCACTTGACTGAATATTTTGCTATTGTATAACTTGTACTTCTAATTATATAACATGTTTACATGCCTATGTATTATTTGGAAATGCATACATGTAGATATTTGCTTTATCTGGTGGTATGAAAACAGGGTATATGGCAACAGCAAGAGGGTATACTATTCTCAGTTTATGATAAACAGTTCTTTTTATTGGTGTTATTGTGTAACTCTAGAAGATACCTTCTTGATTTGTATGTAAAACAATTTCTAAGAAGTTACACAGACATGAACCTGATGTTTACAGAACATTCAATGCAGACATCCTACTCAACATTAAAAAATATTCATATTTCTAATAAGTAACAATTTACAGCTGTAGACTTTTGGTCAACATATTACAGCCAAGGAGAACTTATCAGACTGATGCTTGAGATATTAATAATCTTTATCTGAAATGCATAAAAATGAGACACATCCAACCATTCTCTCCCACACCCCATCTTAAAATTATTTAGCTCCATCCTTCCCTCTTGCACTTAGTGTATAACTGTTGCTCAGGGCTTTAATTGGAAAATCTGAACTATTAATGCAGATGAACTATGCTCCCTCCCACCAGAGGGTTCATTTGCCATTCACTAGTCAGAGGAAAGTCAAAAAGTCATATGCGCATATATAGATATATATATGGTAATGGTAGTGTTTTTTTTGTTTTTTTTTTAAAGTTCCATTTATAACCCGCCTTTAACTATATTGGTCTTATTGGAGGCCTTTCCTTTTGGAACTTATTGCTGTTGGCAATGGCTGGATTTCTTGCAGTTTTGGTTTTTTAATCATTAGATCATACACACATTCACACTCTCATTCATACTTCCAGACTCAGGGGAGGATAGGGATTAATCTTGGCTAGAGAAAAATTCCCATCCCCCGAATCGAACCCGGGACCCCTTGCACAACAGGCAGTTGCTCTAACGACTGAGCTATGGGGCCAACCAATGTTAGTGGTGTTATTAAAATAAGGCTAATATCTAACATTTTTCAACCATTAATCAATTATGTATCCTCTGATACACTTAAACTTTATAACGTGTTTGGAAAACATTTATTGAAGATTCACAGTTCCTAGTTTGCTATTCTGACTGCACTAAATATTTTAAATAGTAGAATTTGCAGCTCTGTTCACATTATTGCATTAAACAAGAATATCCCCCCTCCCTTCCACTCTCTCTCTTTCTACACAATCCCTTTCTCTTCCTTTAGTCTCTCCATGTAACTTACATGTCATGTGATGTTTTAAAAACTAGTAACAAAACCGATTTTTCTGCAATAGTCATAAAAAATTGGTTTATTATTGCACAATTCCATGCTGCTTCCTTATACCTACATGCGATTGGAACTATACTCCTTCTTGCGTTAACTTGTTTACATATACTAATAGTATGAAAAAAAATCTGATGTGATACATTCACATGATCTTCTCTACCCTCTATCATTTATTAGTGGGTACACAAACTATTCTTACTAAAATTTATTTTTCTATCTAATTCATTTTAATCCAAATAAAGTTTTGCAGAAATAGCTACATTACACATTTCATTACAGATGCAAAGGGAACAGTGATAGTCAAATGTAGGACTTCTAACAAAATATAAAACAATTCTGAGCACATTGTTAAAAACCGTATCACTCTACGACCTCTTGCTTTCACTCTGGAAGCACTTTTATGTTTAATGCTCAACTAACGGTTACATCATGAGGCTAGAATCGTGCCATGCTAATGAATGTCACTTACATTGCATTTAATGTCTTGTGTTGCCTTTAATTCCTGTTATGTTGTGATTGTAAGAGAGCTTTTCTTTCCTAGTGTTGCATAAGCTGTTAGGTCAAGAATGCCTGCATGCAGTGCTTATGGCTGTGCAAATAATTTCAGCATAAACAGAAATGTTGGTTATTACTCATTACGTGATGCAGATAAGAATCAACATGTATACAACAAATGTGTAGCTGCTTTGAAAAGTAAAAGCTTTGTGACAACCACAAATGCTAGAGTATGTGGAATTCATTTCAAAGAAAGTGATTTTAATGAATTGGATGTTATAAAAATAAGAATAATGATGAATGAGAAATTCAACAGCCTAGATTGAAAGATAATGTGATGCCTTCGAAATTTTTATGACTATAAGAAAAACCTCCCCCAAAAAATAAACTTAAACCTTCAAAGAAAGCAGGCACTACATCTAGTCGATAATTCAGTTAGCAATTCTCAGCAAAAAAGTGAAGCTACACTAGTTTCTGAGCCTTTGTAAGTGGGTTGAAAACTGCTGCTGAAATACAGTATGAGTAGGAACAAAAACTTTTAGTGCTATAAACGGTGCTAATTTGAACCCAAACTTGACTGACGAAGAAGGTGAATCTTTGTAATCAAAATCGTTAAAGAACCATTTTTAAGAAAATAAAAAGTAATGAAAATTTTTCCATATAAAGGATAGTTTTGGGTGGAGAAATTTTCTTGAAAATTGTGTCACACTCTTGGAAGATGCTGAACTTAAATACCAAGTTTGGTATTCAATTAACTTTATTTTTGATTTATGCTGTTCGCAGGCAGGCAGGCAGCCAGACACACACTATCCAAATGTGGACTTTTTTCTAAAAATGCTTTTTTTTATTTATTCAGAGAATCACAAAACGCGTATTTTCAGTAAAAGTTCAGAATCAAACTTTTGGATGGAATGCAGTACTTCCTCTACTTATTATAAGCAAGTAGTAGAGAAAGTAAAAATGTACTTTATTATTACATTTCAAAATATGCCTGTTTTGCAATAACTGCAAGTGTTTAAAATGTAAAATGTTTTACTTTCTCTGCCACATACATAGTGGGTAGAGAAGGATTTCATTCCATCCAAAAGTTTGACGCCAAGATTTTAATGGAAATACATGTTTTGAGGTCTCCTGAATTAAAAAAAATTGTTAGATAAAGATCTCTGTGTGTGTGTGTGTGTGTGTGTGTGTGTGTGTGTGTGTGTGTGTGTGTGCGCGCGTGTGCGCGCGTGTGCGTGGGTGGGTGGGTGGGTGGGTGGGTGGACAGCATAACTAAAAAATGAAAAATCGGATAAACATCAAACTTGGTATTTAAGTTCCGTATCTTCCAAAGATGCGACACGAAGACTTTCAAGAAAATCCCCACCACAAACTACCCTTTACATGGAAGATTCTTCAAAATGTTTTATTTTCTAAAAAATGGCACTTATAATTTTGATTAAAATACCATATATAAAAAATATTTAAATGACAAAAGGCACATCTTGAATATTCTGGGAGTAACCTATAAAGTCCTCTTCATTTGAAAGGAATTTTGTATACTTGGTTAATGTTAAGTGATAGATGAAAACGTACAACACAAGAAATGTAGTTCTCTTTAAAGCACACAATTTATTTCAAATAACTTTTTTGTGGCATCAGCCATTTCCGAGATATCCATTATTAATGGTGCAAATTGTTCAATACTTAGCCATTCTTTTGAAGTGCTGTCAACATTCAGTTGTTTCTTGCGATTCCATTGAAACAGTATAGAATTTTAAGGTCTTAAACATTTGACTATCACCGTTTCCCTTTGTATCTATAACGAAATGTGTAATGTAGCTATTTCTGCAAAACTTTATTTGGATTAAAATGCAGTAGATATAAGTAGCAGAGATAATTGTGGGTACCATGGCAAGTTCAAAATACTATTCATTTTTATACAAAAAAATAGCAAAATAGACTCAAAAGTCTTTAAAATATTATAGGTAAACTTTCTTACAAAATACTAAGAAATCCATAAAATTCATGAAATAAAAAATGATTAATAGGAAAAACCAAAAGTATCAAAAATATTCAACTAACCCAAATTGCTCCATGGCATTCATAATTCAGGGGTTCTGAGCATCCCCCTATATGTTTAAATACTATAATATAATAAAAAGTTACACAACTTATGATCCAATACATAATGTAAATTTATTTCCATCTTGATATATCTTTTCAATAGCTGGATCACAAATGTTATATGCCCAAATTCCGTAAGGACCTTTTGATTTTCCTCAATTATATTCAAACACTTCCCATTCCATCAACTGGACATATAAATGCCATGACACAACTAAACCAAGCATTCTGGTACCTTCTGCTAGTTTATTTGGATCATGTAAGAGTCATGGGTGGATTTGTCACATCCAGAATCATTTTTACCTGAACAAGATATCACTGACAAAGCTAAGAATTTTGGAATTAAATATGATGGAAGTTGTGGGGGTAACAGCATATAATTCACTACTGATACTCATTAATCATAGAATAATTTTTTATGAAGATGAAAATGATTTAAATTTTTAAGAGTTTGCCCACCTGTTCTGAGCGAGAACGCGTGATGTAGTGCCTTAAAAAGAGACCAATACTGTTCGGAGCCAGAACATGTGATGTAATACATTAGAAAGAGTGAGTGAGTGTGTGTTTGAGGTTTAAGGGCCCATTGACAACTAGGTCATTAGGGCCCATACATTAGAAAGAGACAGCTGTCGTGTTGGGATCAGAACGTGCGATGTAATACAATAGAAAAAGACAGCTATAGTGCTCGGGATCAGAACATGTGACATCACATATCAACTTGGTGTTCTGAGCTAGAACACGTGTGGGGGTATATGTTTAGACATGTAAGGGGGATGGTCAGTGCTCCTGAGGAGCTAGTTATGCTAGTTGAATATTCTAAATACTTTTGGTTATTTTAGGCACACATTTTGGTCTTTAATAAAACATGTCTTTTTATGTCACATGCTTTAAACTTTCAGATTTAATGCAATTTTAAAGCCTTTTTTTTTTTGGCTATTTTTAATTATTTTTTATTTCATGGATTTATTAATATTTTGTAAGAAATTTTACCCATAATATTTTAAAGACTTTTTTAGTCTATTTTGGTTATTTGTTTGTACAAAATAGATAGTATTTTGAACTTGTCGTGGTCCATGCTTATCTATATTACTGATATAAAAATAAGTTTCAGTAAGATTAGTTTATATACCCACTAATAAATGATGGAAGGTAGAGAAATTCATGTGGATGTATCACATCAAATTTGTTTTGTTGAATTATTTCCTGTGGAAGAGAATGTTGAGACTTGAATCTCATTCTCATTGCCTATACTATACTTAATGCAAAAGCTAGTTATCCATTAAATAAGGTGATTTTTAAGAATTCTGCTCATTTCATTTTATAAAATAACAAAAAAAATGTATATACATTCATTGTTTTTCTGTTGGCTCTTATAAATTAATTTAAAAATTTATTGAAAATAGCACCAACTGAGTTCTTTATGTATGTATGTATAATACACAGGCTGAATAAATAGTTATTACACACTGTAAGTAAAACATAAATAGTCCTAGATACTGAAACACACATTCTTCAGAATGTTCTATATTTTACCGATTTTCTTGTGAACAGTCCTGTTCAAGTACAGTTTTCTGTATATGTAAAGAACTGAGAGACTAAAAGCAACATACAAATATATCATAGTTAACAAGTATAGTACTACTGAAGTATCTATTACATTAACATCTTATTGGTTATTTTGGAGTCATGCCCCCTTTTGAGTATAAAAATATGTGGCCCAGCCCTCTTGCACTTTTCATACATTCCTCTTAATTTTCTTTTTTATATGACTAATGATTATGCATCTGTAACACAGCTTACTTACTGCTGGCAGAAATAAATATAAATCAGCGTTGAAACAGCTTCCTTCAGAATAAACTTAATTTTATTCTGTCCGGTATGTAAAATCATATAATGAGTCAGAACAACTGCATAGCAGGCTAAATATTTCTAACTTTAAGCCTTTGCATTTTTATCTAAGCATCTGTTGTTTTTGCATTATTGTACTGTATATAAATTATAGCTGTAAAGTTAAAGTTAATGGCACAGTTAACTGCCATTGTTGTTGGTGCGCAGATATTTTGTTCCACAGGAGTTCTTTATATGACAGTAAGTATACTGACACATGCATAAAGCCATCATCCTGAACAGGATAGAGCTGCAATCTTACATAAAGAAAACTAGTGCTCAACTAATTGCATCATCCAGGCTGATGTGGTAATTATTATGAAGTATATTTTGAAACAGAAGTGACTATTCACAGAATATTTAATATTTGCATTTCATTTTAAACTTTTAAAAGTGTTATGTTGCAGATCAGGCATATTTTAAAGAAAGCTATCTAATACGTTTTGATGATGACCTACCACTTCAAATGGCACATGTAGGAATCTCTAGATTTTCTGTAATGATTCTGCTTTCTAGCATGCTGGCAATCTTTCACTAGAGCCACAATGATAAGTGGTTAGCTCAATGTCCATTAGGTGATGATATGGAGAAGCAGTGCTTGTTCAGTATGAAAATTTGCTCAGGGACACATTTTTAAAACATAAGATTCTTTTGTTTATATTCTGCCTTCAACATTTAGAAGCAGTTGAAGGCTGATGTTCACTTGTTTACAGTTGTGATATTTGTTGGTTTTTCTGTTACTTTAGATTTTCCAAACATAACCATGTATACACATTTATACTCTCATTTATACTTCCAGACTCTAGGGAGGATAAGTAATAATCCTGGCTAACAAAAAATTTCCAACCTCCAGCTGGGAACTAAACCTAGGACCTCTGAACTTGCAGGCTAACAAGTTCCTTTAATGTAAATGAACAAACACGGAACCAATGACTTTACTTCCCTTTAAAAGGAAGCCATGCTATGGATGTTTACATCTGAAATAATGATGGACCGCTGTCAGGTTTGAACCATGCTAGTGTGGTAACCCCTGCTATGGAGGATATCTTTTACAAGGTGATAAAATTCCTCATCTGATTTACTATTGTGATTTACAATACAAAAGTACATGCAACACTTAAATTTGTGGCTGATCTCAATCACTATCAAAGTTACCAAGTTGGAGAAGCTTGCAGCACTCTCCTGAGGTTTCCCCATGTTTGTTTACATCAGAAAATACAAGTCAAGCTGCCTTTGCAATCCTTAGAATACCAAGCCACCATACAGACCATGTGATTCACATCACACCTGATTGTCTGAGAATTAAGTTTCAATTGTGTTATGTGGTGTAATGCACCTAAAATACTGTAAAACATATTGAAATGGGAACTATACAATATTATATGGTGCCAACAGCCATGCATGTATTATGTGTCCTGTCATATAAATTGCAACAGAAGAGAGCATATTATAAGTGTTAAAATTAAGTTATGATAGCAAGGTTAGAGTATATCCAGTAATTTTGGGTATAACAGCCTTTAAATTATTAACTGAACATGTGTTGTAATACTGTGACGGTTACAGTTTTATTTTATAACAATGTGATAAATATGATTTTATAAAGTTTGAGATATTGAGCACAAACTTTGCTTAAGTACATCCAGGAAATTGGCTTTAGATTTCTTGCAAGTCATTTCTCAGATATTGAAGCACACAAGAGGTTTGATAGCATAATATTTAGGGTATAGATCACTTCATGTCTGACAAGTGAGTGAGTTACACAATTTCAGCTGACATATGTTTACGTTCAGTTACTAGCTAGGCACTAATCAGTATTTTGTCGGGTATTTAAACTTAAAATTTACTTAGTGCTAATTTGCAACCTCAATTTAGGCACCAGGCATGAAGAAGATGGACCGTTGGACTTCCTCCATCATTCAGGTAAACCCAAAAGCTGTCTAATTCTTTCCCTCTGAAATGCAATTTGGTTTATATTAGAGAGATAGGGAACAGAAATTACATGTTGGATAATGTCACCCAGCTACTGCAAGCTGTAACCCTCTTGATGTCATCTTGTGCTACATCTCCATCCTTTACGTGATGTTGATGAAGGCGATGATAGCATTGTTGCCACCCTTATGTCACAATACTATATATTCATATGCATACAGCTCTAATTCATAAAAAACATGCACATGGATTGACCTGCAATACTACATAAGCAAGTTCTTGTGAGTTTGCGTACACTGTAGCATCCCAGGGCTTCGAATGAACCCCAGATATCACAGTACAGCAACACTCACAGAAGTGTAAAAATCAAGATATATGTGGTGAATCTAGATTAACAGAATGCTAATGCCTCACAGAGTAGGATATTTGAGTGGACTGAATTGAGTTTACAGGGGCAGATCACCTCAAAATCCGATATGGAATGTGTCTGTGGTTGCGATGAGTCTTTTATAATTTGTGAATAAGAAACCACTTCACCACCAGCCTAGTATGAATAAGTTGAGGTACTTACAGACTGGCCCATAGGACATTAGAATGGAATAAAGGGCTCAAAACAAGCGTAGGAGTATTACTCAGTATAATTTGCTACTGCAGCCTGCACGCTCTTCCCGAGTGCTGCACAACCCTAATAAATTTATTATATAGAATTAATTTTAATAATGTTAGAGCAATTAATATGGTTAGACAAACCGCATGGAGAGCAGGAGAACCGTGTTCAAATCCTTACTGTGGCATTGAATTTTGCAGTTGATTCTATATTTAAAACATCATAGATTAGGCTTGGTTTCTAAAACCTAATTAATTTCAATCAATTATACGAGTATATAATAAATAATACTCTACAAAAATAAAGAAACTCATAATACAGTACTTACAATGGCAAGTTGCCATTGGGATTGTCATCTCTAGTGAGATGCCTTGGTGGTCTATCTGGGAAACAACTTGAGTCAATTGGGGAGTTCATGTTGTTAGAGTAGCTCAATGATTAGAGCAACAACATGGAGAGCGGAGAACTGTGTTCAAACTCCAGCTATGACATTGAATTTTTCAGTTGACTCTATATTAAAAACATGTCATAGACCAAGTTTGGTCTCTAAAATATAATTAATTTAAATTGATTATATATAATGAATAATATTCTACAAAATGAAAGAAACCCATAAGCACCCAGTAATAAAGTACTTGTAATGGCATGTCACCATTGAGATTGTCATCTCTAGTGAGGTGCCTTGGTGGGTCTGTCTGGGAAACAACTTGAGTCAATTGGGGAGTTCAATGTCCCAGCAGTTCACTCTATATTAAAAATGGGGTAATATGTTATCATTAATGCTGGCAACACAGTGTTTACTATAGCAACAGGCTTCTCACACTCACTTGTTTTTCTGACTGCAGTGCTAATATGAAACCCCATCTCTTAAAACTAGCCCTATAGTCTCCAATTTCCGCAATACATTTGACAAGCTAGTTGAACACAATAATAAAGTCCCCCACTCCACTTGAAAATAAAATGCTGCCTATATCCCCAATCTTAGAAATTAGCCTCCTAATCCAACTATGAAAGGTGATGAGTAAATTTTCTTCCTCAGACTTATGGTTCAGAAGAGTAACTAAAATAAACCAGAACCACAATAAATCTTTCCTTTTCACTTTCTCTACCACGTGCATAGTAGGGAGAAGATAGTACATTCCACCTAAAAGTTTGATACCGAGATTTCACCGGAAATACATGTTTTGAGGCCCTTTGAATAAAAAAAAAGCATTCTTCGAAAAAGGTCCGTGTATGTGTGAGTTAACAGCATAATTAAAAAAGTAAAGTTAAATAAATACCAAACTTGGTATTTAGGTTTAGCATATTCCAAAGATGTGACATGAACATTTTCAAGAAAATCCCCCACCCCAACAATCCTTTACATGGAACATTTTCAAAATTTTTGATTTTCTAAAAAATGGCTAATGACTTTGATTAAAATACCATATATTAAAGATATTTACATCATAAATAAAATGCATATCTTGAATTTTCAGGGAACAGCCTGTTAAATCCTCTTCATTCGAAAGGAATTTTGTACAATCTTGTACAACTGGTAAACATTAAGTAACAGATGAAAACATGCTACACAAAAAATGTACATCTCTTTAAAAGACACAATTTATTTCCAACAACTTTTTTGTGGCATCAACCATTTCTGAGATATCTGTTATTTATGGTTCATTGTTTAATACTTAAGTCATTCTTTTAAAGTCCTATTGGTTTTCAGCTGTTTCTTGCAATCTTATGGAAAGAGCATGGAATTTTAAGGCCAGCATATGGCGTCCAGCTTTAATACATTTGACTGTCACTATTCCCTTTGTATCTTTAACAAAATGTGCAATGTAGCTATTTCTGGAAAGATTTATCTCAATTAAAATGAAGTTAATGGGTGATACCGTAATTATCAGCGGGAATATATAAATACTTAAATAAAGAAATAACAGTAAGTTGGAGAAATAATTGCAATAAATAGTTTCTGTACATTAAATCAGTGTAGAATGTAATAAGTTTGAGTTGAAATGTTTGTCCGGAAAGTTGGAGCTAATTAGGAGTCAGGCTAGCCAGAGTCATTAGTGAGTCAAGAAGGAGCAAAAAACATTAGCTTAAGGATTCCTGGGAATGCAGTTTAAAGTTAAGTTCAGTACGTTACACAGTCACATAGGTAGAACTTCTGGAAAGAGAAAGGCATTTACATTCTGAGAATTTAACCAGGCTCAGTTAGAAACAAAGTCAGAGATGTAAGAATACATATAAGGTAGGAGTCGGTGGGAGTAATTGTAATGTAGGTGTGGCTTAAGTAATAAGAAGACTTATAATTAAATCAGGGAGTCACCCTCTTCTCTGGTACCAGGACTAGTACCATTGTTGTTTAGTGCACATATTAATTAGTCTTCTGATACCACCAGTGGTACTTGCTTGTATGATATTTTAAGTGCCCAGTGACATGCTTGTGTGAGTATGGGCTAGTGTGAGGGAACGTGCCGGTCAATATTTTACAACTCATGGTGAGTTATGCTTCTAGTTTCTTTTATTGTGGAAACGGTTATTTCCAACCATAACTTTAATACTGTAGAAGTTAGCAGTTATAATAATTCAATTGTTAAAGTTTTGAGTGCTGCAATTCAAAATAAATATATTTCTTCATTTCAAACGGTTGGCAACTCAATTCAAGAGCTGAAATATTAGTTCACAATAAATTTCTCAGTCAAGCCAACTGGTATTATCCTTCATAATACACCCATGCATACCCTGAGGGATAATACTCATAGCTCAACCATTGGAGCAGCCAGCAGCAGATATTGGAGACAATGGGAAAAGGTGGCACCTACAATCGTGCTTCAAACTGTCACATCATGGCAGCATCTCCAAATTACCTTCATAAGAAAATAAACTTTCATAAGAATAATTTTTATACCTGCAATAAGTGATTATAAGCGACAGAAGGTAGAGAAAGTCATGTGAATGTAACACATCAGAATTTGTTTTTGTTACATCCTAAACACTTTTTATTTTAAAGTAAAGTAAATAGCAGTTCTAAAGCTGTATTTAACATATTCATCATAACAATACAGTTTGTCTGCCTACTCTCCTTAATTAAACTAAATGCTTAATGCATTACAATCAAGCATTTCACAAAGTATCCATAAGCTTCACTGTTAAATATCTAACCATAGTGTGATGTCATGAGAGCTGCAAGGTGACTTGGTATTTTAATAATGTAGCAGGTGTTCAAAACAAATTGAGGCATCAATATAACTTTTAATGATCCCTCATTTCATCAGGTCTTAGTCCCCAAGTGGATTTTAAAATATTTTTTACATTAGTTTTCTTCACTTTAGAGAGTATGAATTGTACAAATTCTATAGAAAATCCAGAGTTACCAACAACATAACAATGATAAAATACCACAAATTATTTGTCATGAATCATTAGTAAATCACTGCTGTCTATGTATACTACAATCTACATAACGGCATTCACTTAAATCCATTGCAATATTAATCTAAATTTGCAGCATCTTTTTATTTAACTAGTGTTTAACAGCTTTCTTACTACAAGTGGCACACAGGTGGTGGACACTGATGATACATGAAATGATAATTGGAAAGAAAATTTGGGAAAGAAAGTTCCAGGCCTAAGTTTAGGGTACCTTCCAGGCATTTGCTAGAGGAATGAGGAAAATCTGGAAAACACCTGTCAGGGAGGATGGTCCTGGCAGGATTTGAACTGCAAACCTCTGGTTCACAAGTCTGTGCCTTAATGATCTCAACTACCCCTGTCGGTATTGACAGTGTTTTCATTATCACCCAGTTCCCATTAAGCAAGGTTTGTGTTTATATTTATATATTTTATATATTCTTTTAAAATATTCAACTATGCAGAAGTGCTGTACAATATATTCTTTTGGAACGCTTAAGCCTGCCCCCAATCCTATAAAAAAAAAAAATAACTTCTGTATAACTCATTTCCAAAATAAATACTGAAATATACTATTCAATTTGATTATGTAACAGCAAATGTTTTGACAAGGCTTGTAATCTTGGAGATTAATACAAGTTAACGGCACTACATGAACTGGTCCACTCCTGCCTATTGGACTATATACAAGTGCACTTCATTAAACAGTCAGATAACCTGGAAGCACTGCATTCCATACCATCAATTCCTAAGATTACAAGCCTAATTATGATTTTCATAGTAATATGCTAACACCAGTTTTACCATACTAGTATGGTAAAAATTTAAAGTAATGAGGCAATAACCTCTTTTCTCTGTGTTCATCTTTCTTGCAACTTCTAAGAGAAACACTGAATTTTTAGAATATGAGGAGTTCTCATTGCTCGATCTAATCTTACCTTAAACTTGACATGTTTGCTTTGTATACCCTGGTTCATTTATTATTTTGGTTTTTGAACTTTGTTTTGTTCTATGGATTTGACTTTCATATCTCTCCTGGTTTTGCAACTTCAGGGTTCCAGAAAACAGGCATACATATGAGTATGTGCTTCTTGAAGTATTAACATTATTGCCTGCCATTCAAAATGGTTTTCAGTGCTTACTCCTAAATGTTACTCATTTATGACCACCTATGTTTCAAGCTGTGATCATTCCCTGAGAATTACATGTTATTAGTTGCCATGATGCATGCATAAGAAGTAAAGCTGTATCAATACTACTAGTATAGAGTATGCTTCTCTGTTTCTCCATGGCTATTGCTGGGTTGCAAGAAAACATTTTGTGACTGTCAAATATTATTGGTCATAAACACCAGTGTCTGCTGGCAGTATCAGATACTGCCAGAAGGCAAGACCCAAATTACAAAGTCAAATGCACCTTTGGTAGCTTGCTGGACCTCTTGTGGCAAATTTTGTTTTCATTTTGGTTTTTCAAATAATGGAGAAGAAAACAGCTGATAGATCACTTACAAGGTTTTGCTGTTGACAAAATGTTAACAACTTATAAACAAAAAGAAAGGTAAGTTATATCACTGAAATATATCTCTTTTCCCTAACATAAAATACACATGTACAGGTCAATATATGATTTCATGAGTTTATGCAAATGAATGTCCATATATTTAATGAGTTTTCCAAGCTTCATTACATAAAGGTATCTCAAAGAATTAACCTCTCATTTTAACAGCATGAAAAAAGATAATAATTTTATCTAACATTGTTTGCAGATATCTCCTTGTAGACATGTAATAACTATTGGATTACATATAATCATTTAACATGCATGATTGTAGGTTATTTATTTCTGTATGTTGGTAAACATGTGCTTCCTATTTTGTGTGTACTTCCAGAAATATGCAAAAGCTGCTGTACACCATGTGCCAACACTATAACAGTTTAATCTAGCACAACATTTTTTATTCAATAATCAATCTGCCCACAATTGCAATGTAGGATTAAGTCTTCTTTGCAAATACTGCCTTCCAGTTTGTCAGAATAGGCATATACCAGCAAACCTTAAATGGCTACAGAGGAATAAGCCAAAAGCAACAGTTTAAATACAAAAATGTTGCAGGTTTGAAAACCTCTTCCCCCCAAAAGTGAAGAAGACAGTGTACTCTACTGATGAAGATCTAACAGGAATCGTTTGGTTGATGCATATCATTTTAAAGCTGAAAAAGAAAACAGATGCACAGAAGCTGGAAAAGAAGACAGATGTAGAAAAGGAGACACAAGAAATATTTTGAAATGCAGACACAATTGCTGTGAACATTGTTGGGGAGGGTGGGTGGATGATGTATATAAAAGTTTATAATATTTATAAAAGTATACTACCTGACAAAAATAATAAGGAATATAATGTGCTCAATAAAGACTGCCATAACCATGATACTAGAGGTTCAAATGATTATCATAGGGTTAGCTCAAATAAAAGTCAAATTAATAAGGATCCATATAGAATTGGAGCCTTATATTATAATAAGCTACCAACCCAAGTGAAAAACAACATAAGTATTAAATTTAAAAATGTTTTGAAATTTTACCTAATTAAGAAGTGTCTGTACAGTGTTGCAGAATTATAATATATACACATATCTGTATATAATTGTAGGATGTAATCTCTGACAATGTCTGATGCTCTTTTAATGAGTCTATTGACAATAAAGGTTATGTGATGTGGCAAAAGTGTTCTCAAAATGTTTCATTTTACGAAGACTGATTATGTAAATGCAAGTAGCTGTGTACCACAAAAGAGTAGGGTACACCAAGAGTAAATACCATGAAAGAGTATGAAGTGAGTTTGTGAAATCAAAATTCCGGAGATTAGCATTGCAATAACGTTGTGAACTGATCATGTAATTATGTAAGATAATCAGTGTTTGTGATTATTAAAACTATTCTTTTCTGTAGAATTTATGTAGAGCTTAAAATTATAAAAACTTGTTCTGCAATTTTCATAAATCTTGAAATATTTATTACTTTTGTCAGAAAGAGTTGTTGTTCACCAATGGCACTGGGGATTAATTGATCTCCATTTTTCCTCTGGCTTCCCAATATAAAGTCTGTAAGTTATCACTTTTAAGGGCTTTGCATTTGGCGAGATGTTATTTGTTCAGGATGACATCTTCTTCACAGAGAGTGCACTTGGGTGTAGGTAGGCATCGTATCTTGTAGAGATGTTGTGCGAGGCAATCGTGGCCAGTTGCCATCCTAAATAAGGCCACTGCAGTCTTCCTGGGTATTTTTTGTATATCAACTCTATCTTTAATATTCCTATAATCTTTATCTTTTAATTTTTCTTCATCAAGTCTCTGCTGTCTTTTGAAATGTTGTTTAATGTCATTTAATTGTTTATTTATTTCTATTTGTCCTACAGGTTTTATTTGCTGTATTGCACCTTTCTTTGCTAATTGATCCGCATGTTCACTGCCAAAAAGTCCAACATGAGCTGGAATCCATTGTAGAGTGACATGATTTCTAGTTTCAACTGCTGTAATTAGGCTTCTTATTTCTTTAATATTTCTTGTTGTTTTATTATTGTATTTACTATTCCATCTATGGCCGATTTTGAGCCTGATAAGATGACTATTTTTTGTTTTATGTATGGTCTATATAAAATGTTCTATAATGCTGTTTTTATAACTGTTAATTCTCCATCATAGTGGTTTGACGTTTCATCTAATGTTAGATACTGTGCAAAATGTTTACAGTATACTCCTGCACCGGCATTTTTTTTATTGATGAGGGATTTATCTGTATATATTCTGAGCCATTCTTTTTCTGGGTATCTTTCATTTTCCGTAGCTATTGCTATGGCTCTCATTTCATTCGGTATATTGTTTTGTTTGTGTATTGTATATATAAGGTCATTCTGATATTGTATATCAATATATTCTATTGGACTCGTTACCTCTGTTGCAATTATACTTTAAGTTATTAATATATGTTCTGAAGCTTATTTGAGTTTTTAAATTACTTATAGTATCTGCTGTGTGGTACCACTTGTATCTGTTAGAAAGAGTTTATAACCATTAAAGGTTTTCTTTTTATCTACAATTAATATATTTTCTTTTTATTTCAAAGAGCATTATTCTTACATGTTCAGAGTTTAATACATGATTTGCTTTCATTTCATGTTAATTTTTCTTTCTATGAGAAAGTTTAGGATTACATAGCAAAGTGTGTGATGTTAACTTGAAAGTAGAGGGAGATGAAGGAAGGGGGGGGTGGAGAAGAATCTCTGTTGGGGATTTTTTTTTATTTTGTTTATTAATTTGTGAACAGGGAGAAGGATATGGTCTATGTGGGTGACCTAATCACTACCTCCTCTACACTACCAGAGCTTTTACATAAATTTGCAAGTAAGATATCAGTGAGAAGAATAATACAAATAAATAGAGTTAAATTGGCTATGCTCTACTAAACAGTGTACCATTGTGGATGCGAATTTCTGGTTGACAGATCATGAGTTTGGAAGGGACAGAGTTCATTTTAACCATAAGGGATCCTTCAAATTTGGAAGGCCATTATGTGATGTGATTAATTCAGCGTGTGAGGGAAACTAATAAACTGTGTGGTGGATGATTCAATAGTGACAGAAACTTCTAACCAAAATTTATATAAGCCAAGAACGACAGGTACAATGCCTGATACTTCATCAGCAACTAGTTTTAGAACGGTAGAATCATCTTAAAGTTCAACATGAAACAGAACTGGTCTTAGGTCAACCAACAAATAGGAATGACGAACAGATATGTGGTTGCTTAACTATGCCGAATAATCAATTATTACTCATTCATCAGAATGTTCAATCATTAGGCAATAAAATTAATGAGTTGGATATCTTACTCTCAACACAATTAAAAGGAGTAAATATTTTTTGCCTTAGTGAACACTTGATTAAAGAGGATAGTTTAAGACTGATTAATTTATCTCACTTTGCACTTGCAACATATTCTTGTAGATCTAATTTTAATGGAGGAGGAACTTGTATTTTTGCAAAGAATGATTTAGAGTTCAAACTTCTTAACAACTTACATAATATAATTATAGAAAAAACATTTGAATGTTCAGGTATTAAGTTATCAAAATTTAACATTATAATTGTGTGTATATATAGGTCTCCTAAAAACGACATTCCTGGCATTCCTGAATAAACTAGATATAGTATTAAAACAAAATAGTAGTAACAACGCAAAGTTGATTATTTGTGGTGACTTTAATGTAGATTTGAACAGTAAATCAAACACAGTATCTGATTTGTTAAACTTATTAGCAACCTATAATTTAAAACAAACTATATTCCAGCCCACACAAGTCACACAATACTCATCATTATTGGAGCAAATTTTTGTAAACTTTGATTCTCATATGTGTAAGAGTGAGGTTCTTGGCCTAGGATTTAATGATCACAATGTGCAATTATTAATGTTTCCAATTACAGTTAATTTGACCCATGCTCCAGAGGTCATAACAAAAAGGATAATAAATAATCAAAACATACACTATTTTATACATCTAATTAGCAAAGAATCTTGGGAAGAAATCTACAAAGGTACTGTTTCTAGCAAATTTGACTCCTTTATTCAAACATTTCAATTCTATTTTAATGAAGCTTTTCTACTGAAAAAATGTTATAAAACACAATGATAATAAAACTAATCACTGGATTACTTCAGGAATTAAAATATCATGTGAAAAGAAACACTGCTTACAGAGATTATTAAAATCTCACCCTTCAAACTGTTTATTAAAGAATTATTATAATCACTATAAAAGAATTTTAACTAGGGTTATAAATGAAGCCAAATGTCATGCAAATGACAAAGTAATCAGTACAGCAAATAATAAATCAAAGGCTATATGGAAAATTATTAAAAAAGAAACAACAGGCACTCTACCCCAGGCTCACAACATTACCTTAAAGGATAAGTCAAAATATATCTTAAACCCAATTCATATAGCTAATTCCTTCAGCACATATTTTGCCAACATAGCTGAAAACTTATTAAAACATAGTAACCAAACTACAAACCTTTGTCCATCTACCGATAAAACCAGTAGCCCAATTAAAGATTCAATGTTCCTCAGCACCACTACAACGGAAATAGAAATGTTGCAAATAATTAAAGACTTAAAACCACAATACTCAGCAGGAATTGATGAGATTCCTGATCTCTTTATTAAAATATGTGCTCATTTATTTGTTCAGACTTTAACTTATTTATGTAATGAATCTTTTAGCAGTGGAGTCTTTCCTACATGTATAAAAACAGCTATTGTTAACCCACTATATAAAAAAGGGGAACAAAACAATATGGAAAATTATCGATCCATTGCCATACTATCAGTATTTTCAAAAATTCTAGAAAAGTTTTTCCATAAATGGCTTTTAAACTTCTTAGAAACAAATAGACTGTTATCTAGTGACCAACATGGCTTTAGAAGTAACCGCTCCACCGAAACAGCAATATTTTTTTTGATGTGCGAGTCCCTTAGGGCTATTGATGCAAAAGAGCACATCTCAGCAATATTGTTAGACTTATCAAAAGCCTTTGATACAATCGACCATCAAAAGCTACTAGCAAAATTAGAAAAATACAGAATCAGGGGGTTACCCCATAGTGGATTAGCTCATATTTATTCAATAAGAAATAGCTCGTTCAAATTAAACACAAGAAATTTAGACCTAAAGAACTATAGATCAAGTTCCCTCAAAATTAAATATGGAGTATTACAAGGGTCCATACTGGGCCCAATACTATTTTTGCTTTTCATTAATGATTTTACTTTAAATGAGTCTTATACTAAATCTTTTCTCTTTGCTGATTTCATTTCATTATTCATCCCAATTGATCATCTTACATGTTTGGGTAACGTCACAAGTATGTGAGTACAGTAGCATTCTTAATGTTTAAGCTTAACATAATTACAGTATATGTAATCATATTTAACCAAATAAATAATAAGATCTAGTCATTCAAAAATTCATCTAGATTATAAAAACAACTATCAATGCAAAATTTCTTAAGTTCTCTTTTGAACTTGTTTGTTTCTTGAATATTTTTAATTTCCACAGGGAATTTATTGTAAAGATAGCATGCTGCAAAATTAGAGTTAGTTTTATACAATTCAGTCCTGTGTGTCTGTGCATGGAAATTTTTGCTTATTCGGGTTGCATAGTTATGCATTTGGTTGATCAGTTTGCAATTTGTCAGTCTTGTTTTTACTAAAATTATTGTTTCAAATATGTATAGTGAGGATAATGTTAAGATTTTTAATTTTTTAAAGGCTTCTCTACATGACTCAGATTGCTTTAAATCCAGAATTATTCTAATTTCCCTTTTTTGTAAAATAAAAATTCTTGTGTATTTTGCTGCACTTTGTTCCCAAATTGTGATTCTGTACGATAAATGCGGATGTATTAATCCATAATAGACAGTCTTTAACATATTTAGGTTTCCTAGATTGGATAGTTGTTTAGTATAAATAAACTGGAGCAGATTTTATTTGAGATCTTTTCTGTATGTTTATCCCAAGTTAAGTTTTTATCTAGTATTATCACTAAAAAATTTGCACTACTTGCCTCTTTTATTGGCTCTCCTTCCACAGTTACTTTTAAGTTCATAATGTTTCTATTTTGCTGCATCTGAATTACCATATAGTTGGTTTTATTAGAATTTATAAACAGGTTGTTGTGCTATTGTGCTAGAGTTTTACAAATTTGATTGTCTACTGCACTTTGACCCTGGTCACTCATTCAGTAGACAATCACTACAGTTTATTTACATTTTACAATTTCTTGTCAATAAATTATCTTGCTCTTTTTTTTTGTTTGTTTTGTTTTGTTTTGTTCCATGTCCCATTTCTACTTGTTTTTCACTTTTCATTTATTGATTACTTAACCATCACACATTCGCTATAGTTTTCCATTCAAAGTAGGATGCGCTACGCCTTACTTTTCTCTTTCCACTGTCCAAAGCCATTTATTTTTTACTTTACACAAAAACTGTCCAATGCTTCTAGCGTCCTTGCATATCATTTCAATCATAAGTGTGTTTCTATCCCCCTTCAACAACTTCTTATTAAAAAATTCTTTTCTCCAATTTTCTGTTCCTTGGCACTGAAATACTATGTGTTCAATGTCTTCATTACCAACACATATCGGACATTGGTTCTGAGGAATAGAGTTTAAGTACTGAGCAACCTGATTAATATTTAGATTAGTGGAATTTTCTAGGTGTAGTAAACTTTTTCCTATATTTACAATTGTATAGTCATCTGCCTGAATAATTATTTTACCATGTACAATGTTGGCAATATCATTTATATATATCGAGAAAAGTAATGGCCCCAGAACCGATCCCTGTGGGACACCATATTTCACTACTATGGGATTAGAATAAAAATTTTTAATATAATTTTTGTTTAAATGAGTGATTTTTACAGCTTGTGTTCTATTTAACAAATACAATATTATCAAGTTAAGGGGTAATTCTCTTATACCATACCTATATAATTTGTTTATACATATATCATGATCTACGCTATCAAATGCTTTACTCAAATCCAGAAATATGCGATTGCATGTATTTTGTCAAGGTTCTCGATGATATCATCAATTATTTCCATAATTGCAACTTTAGTTGATTTATTTTTTCTAAAGTCAAATTGAAGATTATTGAATATTTCATATTTATTTAAGAAAGATGTAATTTGAATTACCATTATTTTCTCAACTACTTTGGATAAGGTTGACACTTATGGGTCTGTAATTGGTTATTGATTCACGGTCACCTTTTTTTTTGTATTGGTATAACAATGGAGTTTTTTAGGCAATTGGGGAAAACCCCAGATGTAATAATGGAATTTACCATATCTAATAAAGGGTCTATTGAAACAATGAGACATTTTTTTAAAAACATAGTGGATATACCATTGTACCCAGAAGAGTTTTTGTTTTTCATTGTATTAATAACCTTTTTGAACTCATCCTTCGATATTTCACTAATATATATAGAGTTTCTAGTATACTTATGGTTGCTAATTGGTTGAATTGTTTCATCTCTTTTTTTATAACAGATGAGCAATACGGTTTATAAAGATTGTGTTAAAAACGTTGCTTATATCTATTGGATTCGTGACTAGTGCACCTTCTTTTGTTAAATGTATATTTTCAGACCATTTTTTAAATTTCCCACATTCTTTGTTGATAATATTCCATACCGTTTTTGAAATACAATGAGTATTTTCAAATTTGGTATTTATTTGCATGGATTTTTTAGTTTTAATCAACACCTTATATTCTTTCTTGTAATTTTTGTATTTCTCTTTGTCCATTGGGTTTTTTGTGAATATATATTTATCATAATAGTCTTTTAATTTCTCTTTAGCAATTAAAATATTTTTCGTTGATATTGTAATGAAAAGAAGCTAGAAACAGTGATGTGTATTGAATTTATTTAAAGGTGAGTCGGAATTGTAACACTAACATCACTTAAGTTTACTCACTTAACATGTTTCGGGAAACAGTTGTTCCCATCCTCAGAAGGTTATCACGACTGATTATTCAGTCGTGATAACCTTCTGAGGATGGGAACAACTGTTTCCCGAAACATGTTAAGTGAGTAAACTTAAGTGATGTTAGTGTTACAATTCCGACTCACCTTTAAATAAATAAAATATTTTTATTAGTTTTTTTAATTGATTTTACTTCAAATAGGCATGCAATATCTAGATAGTAATTAAAAATAGTATAGAAATTATCCTATTTTTTATTAGTATCTTTTTCATTATAAACTTCTGCCCAGGTTTCATTTTTTAACAGTTGCACAAGTCATTTACAGCTCCATCGTTAAAGTCTCTTAATTCTTTTCTATATGTCTTGCATGTCTGACCTGGTGGATTATTGAGTTCAATATCGATTTCTTGAGCATAGTGATCTGATAGTGACTGTTTAATATTTTTGTTTGGAAAGTATCTAGTGGAAGGTTTGTTACGATATGATCAATTATTGTAGCCGAAATTTCTGTTTCTCTGGTAGGTTGGTTAATTGTTAAGTGCAGTTTGTACATATTTGCAATAACAAGTAGTTGCTTAAAATCATTATTATTTGCTATCTTATCAATATTCAAGTCACCCACAAGTGCTATAGTTTCTTCTCAATCCGATCAAGGACCATTATTAAACTTTGAAAGAATTCAGCTAACTTACTATTTGAGAATCTATAGCAAGCCAGTATTAACATATTTTCCTGTTTTTTTACTAAGTTCTATACCTACAATCTCAAAGATCTTATCAATACTATATTTTTTTATCCAACTTAAGGGTTTTGCATTAGTTATATCGTTAGATACAAAAAGTGCCGGACGCCTCCTTTACAGCTTTGTCTAGAAAAATGTGCTATATTTGTGTATCCTTTGATATGACAGTGGATTATTTTGTTATATTTTAGC
This sequence comes from Deroplatys truncata, assembly GCA_030765065.1. NCBI lineage: Eukaryota > Metazoa > Arthropoda > Insecta > Mantodea > Mantidae > Deroplatys > Deroplatys truncata. The sequence continues at coordinate 103,730,641 of CM060980.1, forward strand.
CCATGCTCGCACACTGCAAAAACATCGGGTTTATTTTCCTTGAGAAAAATTGTTATTTCATCTGTTTTATTGCTTATATATTGAATATTCTGATAAATAAGTTTAATGCTATTTCTATTTTTTGAACGTGGATTTAAAGACAGTCACTTTTGGCTCAATCATTAATACAAGTTTGTTATACAAACATCCTTGTGAGGGCAAACGCCAAGGAAAATTTTTATCCGCCATATATAAGATAAAATAGCAAATTATTTTATTGACAATAACCTTATTATAAATATTAGTAAGACTGTTGCAATGGATATTCATATAAAAAGAAATAGCGAATACCTAGCTTCACAAATTCAACTCTTTAATCAAATCATTGAGATAGTAGAAACTGCAAAATTTCTTGGTCTTTGGGTTCAACGTAATTTAAAATGGGAAAACCACATAAATTATATAAACAAGAAGTTAAGTACAGCCTGCTATATGGTAAGAATACTAGAAAGATGTATGAGGAGAGAGACTGTTAGAACACCTTACTTTGCAAATGTTCATTCTCTGCTAAGATATGATATAATATTTTGGGGGAGTCAGCTGCAAGTAAAACTTGTTTCATAATGCAAAAGAAGATAGTTGAAGCTATGAATTGGGGCTAGTTCAAGATGATCATGCAAACCCCTTTTTAAAAAACTAGAGATACTTCCCCTCCCTTGTATCTATATATTAACAGCCTACCAGAATTTTGAAAAGAATACAGCAAAAATCAAATACTTCTTAAAGGCATATCTAATCAACCACTGCTTCTAATCAATTCAAGATTTCCTAACTAATGAAAATAAATAATTAACTTCATGTATATATATATATCCAATCTTTGTATATTATACCTTTAATTTGTATTCTTTGTATTATACATATTTTAGTGATAACTTTGTAATAATTTTGTAAATATTTAGTTAATTTTATTTTGACGTGTCCAACATTGATTGTACTTTCTGTACCTGAAATTTACTGGATTAATAAATTACTTACTTATTTCTGAATATTGATGATAATGGTATATAAAGTTGTGTGACTGTTACATTTCAAAACTGTATTACTCCTAATTGTACCAGATTGAGCACTCTTAGCCTGTTCTGCAATATACTTGTACATATTGCTGAAATCAGCAAATATTTACCTCCTTTACCTATTGCTGCATTCATCAATAAAGTCACATGCACACGTGCGCACACACTAAATGAGGTAATTAATTAGCAACATCATTCACTGAAAGACAAAAATGAATAAATCCGTCAATCAATCATGATATTTCAAGCTCTCCTCTTCTCATACAAAAGTTAATGGAAATTCAAATTGCAAATATAAAACTATTATGGCCTTTCAAGGTTTCATGCATACTGCTATTGTACAAAAACAATTTCATGGGTATCTGATTGCTATTTACTCCAACATGCTTTGGATAACATTGCAAGTATTCATATTGAAGGCAAATAATTGGCTGCAAGAGACGCTATCAGCGCTTTGGGTGGTATCAGGTACCTTTGCTGAATTTGTACTTCTTTGGGCAGTATTCGATACTACTGGCAGACAGGTACTATACACCTGTCTGTAGTATTGATCAGAATTGTAAAAGCAAGCTCTAAATATAATGGTTCAGTAAAGTATCCAATTACGAACTGTTAATTATAGATTCATTCAACTTGTATTTGTTTACATTGTATTATCCAAGTAATTTCATAATTACATTGCTGTTATACACTACTTGCTAAATGAGCATAATACTTTTAGCCTGTTGTATAACAATTAGCATAATATTCATGTCCTACAATGTGCATAAAACCATGCCATTCACTACAGAATGTTCTGATTAAGGTTTTCCGTATTTTTCTCCAGCATTGTTCTCATGATGCAATAGGTAGAGCACCTATATACTGCCAAAAACGGCTCCTGACTACATCTGAGTTCATTAAAATATGCTGACTGCCACAGCTGGAGTCAGATTGAGAATGCAGGTCTTCCAGACTCTATGCCTGTGGTCAAGCAGAAAAATTTCCTTTTTCAGATGTGTTAACTGTGAATTGCAACAGATATCTTTAGTGGCAGTTCCAATGAAGAAGTCTATCACAGTTGCAGATGAAATGTTTTGAAAAAGAAAGCTCTTCCATCAATTATAACTGTAAACCGCTGCATTCTCAATATAAATGAACTTTTTCTGATTATAAAGTTTCCAGAATATACTTGAGAGAAAAAAATCTCTAAATCTCAGTCCTTAGTTAAAAAAGACTGCACAAGCAATGTAACTAAAAGTTCAGAAACATTTTCAATAGTGAATTTTGAATACCTTTAAAAAATTAAAATAAAAGGGAGTATGTGTTTGTTTCCACTAACTAAATGAACTAATTAGCATACATTAGGACTGTCTCTGTGCAGATGCCTGAACACATGTTTGAGAGTCATCCATGTATCTTAAGGAGCATAGTTATGTAACATTAATATCCGTAGAAATTAAAATTTTGCAGGACATTAAAATTCTGACCTGTTATTTCAACACTATTACTTTGTTGGTAATAACCCATAGTTTCATTTTCAGCAATCTTTATGATCTGCACTTAAATTCAACAAAATTGCTTTCTCTCTTTCAGAGAAATGCTTCCTTACACCTCTTCTTATCATTTTTAAAGTTGCAAATGCTAATACTGTTTTGCATTTCAAGATTGAACTTTTGCTGCTGAATACCTTGGCTTAATTGATTTGCAATTGCCTCTGTTTAAAGAAGAAACAGCTAACTGACTGTTACAGGCTCATTTCTACTAGCTGTAACTTCTAAGTTAATCAGCAACAAAATAACTGTTTGTAGGGCAATTTTCTTGCAACCCAGTGTAAGCTTTCCTAAACCAAAGTGTGGTGTTTTATGTTTACTGGAACAGATATAGCAAGAGTTTCATTTCAATTGGTTAAGTTTTGTGGCACTTGATATTTACATCACTTATATGTTGGTTATGATGTGCCATGAAATCTGCTTTTAAAAAAGACTTTAAACGAGTTGGCTAAAGCTCAAACAAGCAGAACTGTGATAGAATAGTGAAAACTTAACCAACAGTTACAACATTTAAAAATATACACTTTTGTGAAAGACATTCTAAACAATTTTTCTCACCATCTTTTCATAACACTTTTACCATTCCTAAACTGAGGGCTGAGCCACAGGCAAGACCAATTCCCAGAAAGGCAGCCATCATTGATGCAGCAGTTTCTTGTTCACTAGCATCCACAACCCTGCAGCATACACATTATTTTGTAATAAATAAAATTATAAAAATAAGGAGATTCTTTTCCTTTTATGCATTTAAGTTCTTGTGGTGATTATATATATAAAGGATTCAAAACTAAAAATATTTACATTCCAGTTCCAACATTTAATTTTAATTTTGTTCTACAGCACATATTGACTTATCACTACATACAGTTGCTACTCTTACTTTGGGCAGCAATCAGAGTCATGCAAAATGTCTACGAGTTCACTTGCCACAATAGAAACCCAAGCTTTCCCTCAGGCTCAAAGCAACAGCTCAGTCATTTTTTATGTACTATGTTGAAAAATGCATGGGGTAGTAGCACTGACTACTAAACACCAGCGTTTCTTCCCACATTACCTCTCTGTAGATTTCTTTATTTTGTTTTAGCATTTCTCATAATGTTTTGAATAAAGAATATGAACCAAAATGGGTTAGTTTGGGATTTTTGGAACAGAGCAACAAAGTAAAGTGAGAAATAGAATTTTGAAAACTTAAATAACCATTTGGTCTACAGTACACAGACATTTACAAAGAAACATGTTAAATAACAATCCAAGATTGTGAACTAGAATACAAACACAAGGTTTGTCATTAATTTTCACCAATGCATGTGTATAAAAAGAGAAGAAGGTCCGTTTGCATCCAGCACTGAACAAAATATCTGCGGGAATGTTACAGTACGTAATTGCTGTTTAACCCGCATAAGAAATGGCTAGTTTTTCTTTGCCCACCATGCTTGGAGAAGTTTTGAGTAGCAAGTACAGTCACAGCTTTCCCAGCTAGAACATGATTGATCTCAGATAAATCCAGATGAGCTATTATTATTACATAAAGATTAATTAAAGTACGTTTGGGGGGGAATCTATGGACTATCCAACAGAACTTCTGTTCTCTGAATTCAATGCATTCCAAATCCACTATATTTATTATAATGTTTTGTTAAATTATATAAATAAATAAATAAATAAACACATAAATAAATAAATAAATAAATAAATAAATAAATAAATAAATTCCAGTTGTATTGCCATAAATACAAAACTAAATTATCTGATACTTTGTGATGTCTGAACTTAAATGTTTAACAACTGCAGCCTTCAACCACATAACAATCCATCCAAAGTTGTATAATGCGTGACAGTTAAAATCAGGAGCTTACCTGGAACATTCTTTGGAACATATTTGTCATTCCTTAAAGTATTATTTTAATATGTTTATAATTTACTTGTATTGTATTATTGATGTGGATGTTATGTATATGTTGTTAATATGCATATGTCCAGAATTAAAAGTATAAATATTAAGATAGAAGTAATTCACAACTAACATGGCCAACTCAAACTAGTGTCATAAATAAAGAAAATTTATATTATTTGCCGTGAAGAATACTTGTTTTCACATTACAATGGGGATAAAAAAGATGTTAGAAAATTGTCAAGGAGAAGGCAGTGTCAATTCATCATTCACAGAGACCACTACATACTGGTCCCACAAAGAAAAATTTCTGGACATGTGTCATATTAAGCCAGTGAGTTGAATAGTTATAATATTTAGAGAAATGCAATAAGTGTGGTTATAAAAGAAATTGTTAAATAAAGAATAAAATTTAAAATGGAATAAATAATTTAGAAAGAGCCTTTACCTGTCACCACACCCTGCAGAATATTAAAGAAAAGATCTCATATTTCAACATTTAAAACAACACTAACTTTCGATCAACACAAATGTAATGATAATATCCAGATTTACAATACTACAGCATTTTTAAATTAAAAAGCATAATTACAAACATTATCAGGAAATAATTTTCAAATCAAAAAGTATTTTTGTAAACTTTAAATTAACTGTATTAGCATTATTTATTATTTATAAGTATTACTTTAGCACAACATTCCTTCCTCTCTCTAAAATTTCAGTGTTAGTTGCTAAAGAATTTGTGTAACATAACTAGCTTTTATAGCTTAAAATTAATGCTTTTAACACCAAAAATACTAATTTAATTCATTATTAATGAATGTTAATAATATTAGCTTTTTTACTTTCTCTACTACGTATAGTAAGTAGGGGAAGTATTGTATTCCACCCAAAATTTCGATACCGAGATTTCACCGGAAATACATGTTTTGAGACCCCCTGAATCCAAAAAAAGCATTTTTGGAAACATGTCCGTGTGTGTGTCTGTCTGTGTGTCTGTCTGTGTGTGTGTGTGTCTGTGAACAGCATAACGCAGAAACGAACAGTCGGATAAACACCAAACTTGGTATTTGGGTTCAGTATCTTCCAAGGATGCGACACGAAGGTTTTCAAGAAAATCCCCCCACCCCAGAGTACCCTTTACATGGAACATTTTTCGAAAATTTTAATTTTCTCAAAAATGGCTCTAACGATTTTGATTAAAATATCATATGTTTAAAATATTTTTATGACAAATAAAATGTATATCTTGAATTTTCTGGGAATGTCTCCAAAAGTATTCTTTATTGTGAACGACTTTTGCATAACTGGTAAACCATAAGAGATAGACAAAATTGTACTACACAAAAAATGTAGATCGCATTAAAATACACAATTTATGTCATATACATTTTTTTTGTTGAGTGAACCATTTGAGATATTGCTTGTTATTCCCTTACTTATTTTCTCAAATGGGAATTCGTTATTCATTTTTTTGTCTTGGATATGCAAGAGTTATAATCTGTGGCAAAGGGAATGGTGCTGCACCTAGCAACCAGCTATTAAGAGATATGTATGTGCTTAAAGGCTACTGTTTTTCTATATTGCCCTTGTAAATATATTTTCCCCTACATCTACAAGAAACTTAGCAATAAGATAGAGTCTGCAAATGTTTATCTCGATTAACATGAAGCATATGGAGAATAAGCGTTTGTAAAAATAGTTTGTACAAGAGTAGAGAAAGTCATGTGAGTGTAACACATCAGATTTTTATATATTTGTATAACATGTACATCTATTTGTAAGGAATCCCCCCAGGCAAAAGATTTTTTCATTTAACACATTAAGCACCAGTAGATATTTGATGAAATTTTTCCATGGACCATTGCAACTTTTTCCCAAAAATCAATAAAGGGCACACTAAATATGAACTTACTGCAAAGATTAGTTTTCTAGAGGACTTTATATACAATTATTATAAAAAATAATTCTAACAGTCCCTGAGGCTGTGGTCCCACACAAGAAACTTTATCGTCAGTCCCGCATAGCAGTCTGCAGTAATTTTTAGCAAATGTATGGATTTACTGAAGTGGTTTCGATTTTTTTTCACTTAGAGTGCCTATGTTGCTTTGAATGATGTAATGTACATATTGTTAAGTTGGCAGCCCTTATCTGTAATGCAGAAAGTGTGCTTTCATGATGCTTATTATTACTGAATAGGATTTTTGTCCTCGCACTTGCATCACAGATTTCAAAGAAATGAAAAAAAATTATAGAAGCACTGTTGTTCTAAGTTAAACTCTGAGGATCAATTTCCAGGAAAACAAAATCTCTAAATATGCATACCCTTAAGAAACGTGAGGCAGCTCATAAGGTACGAAAATATTGTAAAGGATGCTACAAAAAGAAACTCACAGGAAATTTATCAAAAAATAAAGTCAAGAAAGTAACCACATACTGCGAAAAATGTAATAAAAAACCTCATTTTTGCTTGCTCAATTAGCTTACTTTGCTAATTTTCACAATTAAAAGTTAAAAACAAAACGTTTCTGATACTCTATATTTTGCATACTTTGAATGTTACAACTAAATGCATTCTTTGATAGCAATTCTAATTAAGCTTTTGCTTGTTGGCATTATTACGTTCTGTTGCCTGGCTGTATGTAAACACAGTTAATAACAAATTTGTTGTTCATGCTGACGTTTTTTATACTGAAATTTTGACCTCCATAATATACCAACTCCAAACACAGTGGTAGTAATGTATAGATAAGGATCATGGAGATCCATTTTATACATAAAACTCAATGTTTAAGTGGGCCTCTGGCAAGCAGAAATCTTAAATTGGTCCAGAAATGAGTGGTCATATGGACTGCCATGGCCCGACAAGAATTGCATGCAGCAGGCTCCAGGGACCGCTACGTTGCTTAATGTGTTATGGTTCATTCTATTGTTTTTAATGTAGCTATTCTTCAAGCAAAAGAATTAAATTGAATTAATTGATACTTAGTAGCAAATATGCCTAAAAGGGGTAGTCAGAATAGGAGTACTATAATTTGCTTTCACAAAATCGGCAAATTGAGCAGTGGAAGGGGGGGCAGTAAAATTATCTTACCAAAGTATATAACTTGTAGTATTAGGTAGTTTTCATGAAGGTAAATGCACTGTAACATTTAAGTTACTACAATGTTTCAAGTTATAACACATCACTTTATATTGTATTTAATAAAATAGCATAATCAAAATTAGAAAGTTTCAAATCAAAATATGAAATTTTTATATGCTAGAAGGTATTAACAGTTTTAGTACTTACTTGGGCACACAAATAAGTGTAATATTTGCCAGATAGCCATTGGTGAGCCCAAAAAACACTATGATGAGAATGTAATATGTATCCGAGTCAATAAGGACTGGCAAATGATGGCGGGGCTGTGCATTGCATAGGAGTAATAATGGTATGAACACCAACCGTAGCACACTCAGCAGCGCTACCACCCATCCTCGTGTGTTGGGCTGGAATAATTCATTTATAATTACAAATCTCTTATGGTTCGTATATTGTAAGATGACCATGCATATGTAATTAAAGTGAAATTGATGTTATAATTTTCTTTGCAGCCAAGGCAGCAGCTACATAAATTAATTTTGTACCCAAATGAATTTTGTACAGTACCCATATTTCCTATGCTAAACTAGCAATTTTAGGGAGGTGTGACACTTGAGGCAGTTCTAACAAAACAATTGAAATATTGTCAAAGGTCTCAATGTTGGAAGACAGTGGTGTTGTCAAAGACTATTTAAGAGCAAATGAAGCAAACTGGAGAGGAAGTTGGTTACTCAAACAGAAAATACCAAGAGATAATGGTAAAGATAATCGAAAAATGAAAATCAGCAACTATATAGGTAAATGAAAATTATAACGCAAGTTGAAATGGTTGAAAATACATGAAAATAGAAGCAAAAAAAAAAAAGAAGAAGAAAAAGAATCCTCAGTATACATGTGTCTGCAAATGAGTTATTTATGAGATAGTTGCAAATATACAGTTATGAGTTATTTTTTAAAATAAAGAGAGTTGAAGGTTGTTACACTATATCACTAAAATGTTCTTACTTGAACGCGTTTCGGGAGACGGTTTGCTCTCATCGTTAGAGCATGTTTTCAACTGATTTTGTCAGTTATTGTCTGGGGAATGTGTGTGGCTAGTGGTGTTCTCTGGTGCTGGGCTGATGAACCTCCAAAGGCTGCTGGGTGGCGGCAGTTCGAAATTCATTAGGTGATTCCTGTGTTTGACGATATGTATTTTTTCCCAGATGTCCAATTCATTGCTGCTGTTGATCGGTTTTAAGAGTTTTATGTTTGGAGTGATTTCATGGTTTGAAGACTAGAAATGATGTGCTACTGCTGATTTATCTGGTTGCTTTTGGTAAATGCATCTCATATGCTCTTTAAGTCTTATTTCAAGATTTCTTTTGGTTCTTCCTATGTATACCAGGTTACAGTCATTACAAACAATTTGATATATACCAGCTGATTTATTGTTGGGGATAGGATCTTCTGTTCTGTTGCATAGTAGTTTCTGTATATTGTGGTTATTCTGTGGAGACAGGGTGGTGATGTATTTCTTGAAAATCCTTTGAAATTTATGATTTGTCTAAGGGTGCTAAGTGAATTTTCTATATGCTTGTGGCTTTTGTTATCTGAGTAAAGTAGTCGTTTGTTGGATGTATTTCTGTCTTTCAAACTTTTTTATCTTCTTATCTATTGTTTTATCTGGTATCCATTCATAGTGGCTATGTGGATAATGTGTTGGTATTCTTTCTGGTATTCCTCTTTCTCCAATGGTATATGTACTAACCTGTTTGTAATACTATTTAAAATTGCATGTTTGTGGCTTGTAGGATTGTAGCTATTGTTTTTAATATAATTTTCTGTGTGAGTTGGTTTTCTGTAAATGCTGAACGTTAGTTAAATCTTCAAAATTGATTAATAGTGATGAGTTACATTAAACTAACTATAAACAGTGCATGCTTTTCTCCTTGATCAATAGAAATGGTCTGAAGTTGTTCTTTGTTCAGAAAATTAAACTTTTCCAAGAGGTGGAGTTGTAGTCAAACCGTTCCTATTGCACAGAATGGATATAGTATACAGTCTGAAAAGGTATAGCAAGCACGTGTTATCTGAAGTGTCTGTTGTGATGTACTGGAGTCAAAATGGAACAACCTTACAATGAAGAGTATGCACATGTATTAAATGGGTACTTAAAGCTTTCATTCATGTGAATTATGCAATTAAATAATGTGCATATTAAACTTTTTTTTTACATAAAAACTACATTCAAATAATGGAGCTTTATGAAATGTGCTACAAAAATGCCAGAAAATAGTCACTGAAGTAACAATGCCATGCAACTAATCTTGGGAGGCTTTTTTCTTGTATTGGAAATAGAATTGTACACCCATTCACAATAATCAATATAACTGATTTTCTGTAAAACTCACTTAAATAGCATTTAAAACTATGCTGCACACTTTAATCCCTCTTTATTTATTTATTTATTTATTTATATTGCAAACAGTTCCCAATAAGCCAGGGCTTGTGAATAGGGATGGTACTTAAAAAATTACATCACTATGAGATTGCACTGACATACATAAAATGTGGCCCATAAGGGAATGCAGCCATTAATGTTGGTACTTACAAATCCAGCACCACCTCTCTGTCAGTGTCACTGACTATATTCTCTGAGTATAATTCCAGGGTACTTTACCTCCCCCAAAATATGACCAAATGCAGAAGAGTAAAATTACAAACTAGTTGTCTATGTTCTCACTTGCAGAGCACTGTTAAGACAATTCTACACTGAATTTTGGTGCAAAAATAAAATGAGAGAGTGGTGTGAGTGAGTGAGTGAGTGAGTGAGTGAGTGAGTGAGTGAGTGAGTGAGTGAGTGAGTGAGTGTGTGTGTGTGTGTGAGTGAGTGTGCGTGCGTGCGTGCGTGCGTGCGTGCGTGCGTGCGTGCGTGCGTACAATTTTACATAAAGAGAATACTGTTGTGGTTAAAAGTTCCTATATACATAGGAGAATCTGAATAGCAAACCATTATATAACTTTCAATATAAGAAGAATAAAACATAAAGATTACAATGATTACAACACTTGAACCCTAATAAGTAAAACAACATAATAATTATTGTCTTTGATATGAATAACAATAACAATGTTACAATATGTTCTGCATTAAAAGAATGGCATAAATCACAGAACATTTCTATTGCTCTTACATTGCAACGGTTACAGGTTCAAATTTAGATAAGACATTCATACTAGATGGAATTTCTATCTGTCAGGTATTTTTGACTGCTTTTTTAAAGTTCTTACTATTGATTATAAACTTATATTGTCATGTAGAAAACATACAGTACCTAAAATGAACATACATGGTACTGGCAGTATTTTGAGTCTTTGAAGATGTATCTGCTCCCTGTTTGATTAGGCACTTGTTTTATTATTTTAATTATTCTCTTTTGCAGCCTAAACACAGAAGAGATTTTGGTTGACATTCCTTATGTTATAATGCCATATGAAATTATTGAGTGGACATAGCTGTAATAAAGTTACATCAGCACTTCTACTGGTGTCATCTTATTTCAACCCTAAATGTATAGCATAAAGCAAGTAGCTTCTGTACTGGGATTCCCAAGTGAAATCTGAGTCCACCAGAATACCTAGAAATTTAGTGGTCACTGCTTCTTTAATTTGGGCTCCATTCAGCGCATTATTGTGACAGGATTCGAAAGTTTGATGACGGAAACATAGATATACAGTTTTGTTAACATTTAATTTCAATTTATTCTTTGCAAGCTTTTTTTTTTCTTTATGGATGCTCTCTAATTGCTGTAGTCCTTAGTGTCCCATTCTATATTGGGAGTGAAAGACCAGAAATTTTGCTCAGAGGCCTCTTTATCCAGCTTGAGGTTCTTTTACGTGCCGTAAATCTATGACGTGGGACCACCGGCTTTACTTCCCTTCCAAAGGAGGCCATGCTGAAAAAAATCCATCCCCCTCCACCGGGTTTGAATCCACGACTTCGGGAACTAGAGGCTAGCATGGTAACCATTACACCAGGGAGGACGACATTGTTTGCAAGCCACTGCTCTAGTTCAACTGAAGTTTTATTTATTGTAGATTGCAACTCATTTTGTTTAATATTACTAACAATCATATGTATTTGTGTCGTCTGCAAACAAGACTGTTTTGGCTTGAGCCATGCCAGCAGCGAGATCATTTATATACATCAGGAGAAGGATTGGCCCCAGAATGGATCCCTGTGGAACCCTATATCTAATGGTTGTATGGTTTGACCTTGCGGATTCTACCTCAGCAAATTGTTTTCTGTTGCTTAAATATGACCTGAACCAATTCTCTGCTATACCTCTTCTGCCAAAATAGTTTAACTTTTTAAGTAAAAATTATGATCTATGTTGTCAAACGCTTTACTGAGGTTGAGAAACAATCCTACTGTGTGCTCCCTGTTATCTTTGGTATTCAATGTAGACTCTACGAGAGTAGACTCTATTCTAGAGCGCTATTTATACCCCTTTTCTTTCAGAACCCATATTGAGAGCCTGATAGCATATTGCACAATTCCAGAAAGCAATTTAATGTGTATAAATGACCTTTTTCTAAAATTTTGAAAAGCACAGATAGAAGGGATAGAGGCCTATAATTTTCCATACTCTGTTTATCGCCTTTTTTGAACTCAGGACAAACTTTTGCTATTTTGAATGTTTCAGGAAATTTTCCTGTTTCCAGAGAAAGATCTCTCAACTAAAGGTTCAGATATAACATGGACATGTTCTTTTACAATAATATCTAATATTTCATCTGGACCGCAGAACGTTTTGTTCTTTAATTTCTTAATTGTGTCAATTATTTCTGAATTAGTTACTGGCCTTAAGAACAATGTGGCATTATTTTCTGCTAACTCTTGCATTAACGGTATAGCTTTTGCACCGGTAGTCTGGGAGAAGCTAAGTTCTTCTACCAACTTATTTGAATCTTTTATCTTTTGCCCTTCTACAAAAATTTTAAGCTTATTTTAAAAGGTTGATCTTTTCCTATCTCCTTCTTGACAGTGTCCCATATAGCTTTACCCTTGTTTTCAGAACTGAGAATGCACTTTTTATTATGATAAAGTTTTGCTTCATGTATTACTTTCTTTAGTATATAGTTATATCTTTTATAGTATAGTTTTAGATTGGAACTATTTGAGGTTTTACACTCTCCATGTAACATTCTTTTCCTTCTACAAGATACTATAATACCTTTTGTAATCCAATCACTTGTTTTGACCCTTTTCAGTTTTATGTGCGACTTTAAAGCTTTTAACCTGGAATGCAGTCTTAAAATAATAAGTGACAATATTAAACAATTCTTTTGATTTCTCATCTACACTTCATAAGTGTGCCATACTTTCCCAATTTTCTTTTTGTAACAAATATTTAAAGTATTGTATATTAGCTTCATTGATTATAAATATTCTCTTTGTTATAACTAAGTTATCTATGGAATCGGTTTGAACTTCTGTGTGAAAATGAATGTAGGTTGCATTGTGATCTGAAATTCCAAGATCCGTATTTTGTTTGGAATACTTATTTATACTTATACTTTGTAATGTAGCTGTTATTTGAGTCAGGGTATGTATAATTTCAATGAGATTGCAAGAATTGATTAATGATTGAAATTCTAATACACTGCAATTGTGGAAAAAATTTATATAGAAGCCACCACACACTTTTATGTAATTTTTGTAACATTGTTAATAAATGGTCAAAGCATTTGAGAAAAGTATGAAAACAGCCATCTGGAGATCTATAAATACTGTAACACAGGAACAGTAACCTTTAATTTCAGTTTTCCTGATTTAAATAATTTGTATGGGATTTTTCTTTGTGAATTAGTCCAGAATTATTTTTTTATGAAAATTGCAGTATACCCATTTTTGTTCTTACTTCTGTAAAAAAACACTAGTTAGTGTATAATTTTTTATATAATGTGCTTTCATTTCATTTTCATTTAACCAGTGCTCTGATATGCACAAAACATTAACATCATTTGACTCATTATTTAAAAATATTTCTAATTCATGCAATTTATTTCTGAGATACTATATTTTTTATGCATTAATGACATAATATTAAGTTTTGAGACTCTACCAGAAGTCTGTACAGTTAAGTTAACGAACTGTTCAGAATCATTCACATTACATACCTTTGACTGCTTTTCTTTTTTCTCTGGTATTTTCCTGGTAATCGTAGCAGCCTGAATGCAAGGTTTTGTAGGCCCTGTATTAGTTACTTCAAGTTTGCTTTTAGCCATGTCCCCATCAACTACAGCTTGATGCAGATTTTCTTCAGCGCCAATCTCTACTGACTTTTGTTCTTTTGACTGAGATAATTTACTACTCTGTTTAATAGCCTATCAAATTTACTAGTCCTCTTCTGTTCAAATGTAATCCATCTCATCTTAAATTGCAGTCTCTAATCCATGCATTACCATTCACAAAAATACAGCCATTTTCTCTGCAAATCCACTCCAGGACTGCTTTATAGCATCTAAGTAATGAGTGTCTTTATCTCTGCAGTGTAGTATAGCACTTACACAGATCCTGGCTCATGGAAAAAGGTTCCTTCACAGTTTTTGTCAGTTGCAACATTTCTTGCATTAACTCCTTGGCAAACTTGTCATGCATAGGTTATTTGTACCTGCATGGATAATTTCAGCGTCAGGGTCATCATGGTTTTCCTGCAGCTTCCTTTCTAGATGTTGTATCCTGGCTCCTGGGTAGCAATACACTGAAATTTCTCCATCAATGTATTCACTCGTATGGTGCACCATCGAGTCTCCTATTATAATGGCTGGCTTTTTCTCAAACATGTGTTCCTCGATTGGTGCATTTATGTTAAGCTTTCTTTGTTGCATATTTTCTGTATGTGTTACGCACTTTGTATCGTTTTGGGTCTATTTTGATGAGCTGGGCTTCAGTGCCTGAAACCTATTGCACAGAAGAATTTCATTTTCCTATGTTGCTGGTAGGCTGCTATTTCAATGCCAATGTTTTGCTTCAACTGGCAACCAGTCTGTTTTTTCACCAACACCGGCCATTCCTGTACCTCTCCTGGTATTTTATTGTTCTTACTTGCCAGTTTAGCATTCATTCCTTATAGTTTTATTTTCGCTTTGTAGATCATGAATATCTTTGTTTACCACCTCAAGGTCCTTTCTTAGGATTTCAATTACCATTTGGAGTGACGCTATGCTCTCGTGCGCACAACATGGTATCCAATCACAAAATACATTTGCGTATTTCTTGACTTCGCCATGAAATTTACTGATGCTTTCACTTTCACTATTTAATCTACTTCTGATTCAGCTGAAGCTCTTTCGATTACCACTATTAATGCTGATTGAACCCTTTTTCACCCCAGAAACTCGCACGCATCTGTTTCACCATTCTCACTGGCCGCCATCTTGATTGGACTGTTGCTGATAAAAGCTCTCAAATGTTGCAGCTGTCATTCAGTTTAACAACACCTGCAAATAATTCTTCACCCCTTTCTAGAAGGCTAAATTATGTTGTGTTGATTAGGCCCTTCTTTGCATACCGATCATAGTGAAACACTTTCATAGAGGTAGTATCCAAACCATCCTTAAATTCACATTGATTATAGCATCACTCATTGGTTCATTTTTAATTCCCTGAATTGCTTTTCAGGCCAGTCACACAGAGAACTGATACCAGTTGGGTGGAGTCAAAGATTGGTTACCTTAGGGTGGGAGGAAAAAACATTATTGCAATATAGAGGAATAGGCCACTTTTTATGCACATCTGTATATAAGAGAATATTAAAATATAACCCAAATAATAACACCAAAAATTCCATATTTACTGCATTATATTTATACAAGGCAAATGTTGCTTTCTGAAATACAGTATGATTCTCTCGCTAGAGGCCCTTAACTTTTGCCTATATGTTGGCCATTTATGTGAGTTTTGTGATGAAACTTTGTGTACAATGTAATGTAGTGCCACACCCCTCTCAATAGGCTTGGACTGTTCCACTGGCCTTGGCTCTGCTTAGTCACATGAACATCTCCACACACTATACTTCAGTGTTGGCTTGGAAGCAGCATTGGCAATATTGTACACAATTGCAGAACACGTGTTTCTCGTTCGTAACTGCTGGCAAACGGGTTCATTTAAATCATGACAAAAGGCATTTCGGGCTGAATTTGGTACGCGATGTGTGTCCTCAAAATGTTGTATTCAGAAATTGGTAACAAAGTTAGAGACAACTGGAAACTTGATCACACAGCATGCAGGCAGCCGGAAAATGAATGTGGGTGTATTGGAAGAAAGAAGTACAGGAGCGATCACTGGTGTCACCATCAAAATCCTTGCAACGACTTTCCCAGAAAATGAATGTTCCATATTCTGCGTGTCAAAGAGCTGCTAAGAAAGCAAACCTCCACGCTTATCATGCAACATGTGTTCAAGAATTGCAACCGATGCACCATGAAAAATGTGTGCAGTTGTATGTATGGTTTCAAACCTTTATTAATCAGAATCCTGGGATTTTGGACTGGTTCACAGGTGAAGCATGGTTTCATCTGAGTGGCTACATAAACTTTC
Source organism: Deroplatys truncata (assembly GCA_030765065.1). Lineage (NCBI taxonomy): Eukaryota > Metazoa > Arthropoda > Insecta > Mantodea > Mantidae > Deroplatys > Deroplatys truncata. The sequence continues at coordinate 103,746,791 of CM060980.1, forward strand.
AGAACAAGTGTATATGGGCACAAACAAATCTTCATGCCCTACATGCAGAACCTCTACATGCACAGAAAATTGGAGTGTGGTGCGCAGTGTCAAGTAGGTGTATTATAGCCCCTATTTTTCAGGAGAATACGGTAAACACTGAATAATGCATTAGAATATTCACTGACTTTGTCAATCAGTTAACAAATGATGAATTAACTCACAGATATTTCCAACAAGATGGTGCAACAAGTTACACGTCACGTGCAAGCATGAGGGAAATTGAAAGCTTTTTTGAATATCGAAGCATCTCAAAATCTCTTTGGCCACCAAGATCTCCTGACCTAACACCACCCGACTTCTTCCTGTGGGGATGTCTGAAGGGAAAGATATACAGAAATAGATCACGTACAATTGCAGAGTTGAAAGATGCTATACATCAAGAGATTGAAGCCATTACCGAGGAGACTTTAATAAAAGTATTCCAGAATTTGGAACGACGTGTACAAATGTGTTTGGATGTGGGAGGGGACCATTTTCAGCATCGGTTGTGACAGTGCATAGTTCAAGGTATGTGTACACAAATTTTCATCACAAAACTCACATAAATGGCCAACATACAGACAAATGTTTGGGGCCTCTAGCGAGAGAATCACACTGTACTTTACCTTCAAAGCCCACAGATTGTCTTGTTATTCTTTCTGAATAACACATAGAAAGAAATAAGCTTCAAACATCCAGATTTGTCTTGAGGGATACGAGATATATGCAGGTGATACTGAAGGTTACTATCAAGGTCACAGAATATCAGTTGGTTTTAGCATGTTTCCAGGTAAGTTAAGGTATTTACGAATATCAGATTTTAAACAATATCTGGACCATTAAGATTTCCATTGACACTTCAGCTTTCTTTACAGTCAAAATAGATATACTGGAATTTCCTTTTATAATAAATGATTTGGCAGCCAAGGTAACACAGAAAGAGAACAATATCACTGTATTCTCTCTTCTTCCCCTACTCCACCATCTACCTATAGTTCACAACTGTATAACTCAAGCTCTTCACTTATGGCAGTTCTTAAAATCTTGAAACGTTTTCGGATACATTCAATTACATTATCAGTAAGGTGGCAATTAATGGTTATTATCTCTTCCTCATCTTTCATTCTCCAAAAGCATTTCAAGATTTTAACAACTGATGTAAGTGAAGTTTAAGTGTGTACATTCAACTCATTTATACTGCTAAAATGAAAATAACTTCACAACTAATACTGCTTGCAATTTTAATATTTATGGCTGGGATTGGAACAAAGAATTATATGGATATTACAGTTATTACTGTTCACCCAAAACCAATTTCAAATTGAAAAGCACTAAAGAGTTCATCTTTTGTCATATAATATGAACTTGACTCAATTTATAAGAAAGTCAATGCAAGCTGTTTTAAATTTTGTTTTAAAAAATTAAGTTATTGTGTTTTTTGTTTTTTGTGAGTGTTTTCATAACATACCGAATTCCTAAAACTGGTTTTGAAAATGGAGGATCATCTTACACTTGAAAAAATACAGTAGTAATTTTTCTTCATAATAGCACTGAAACACTGCATAAATGACACAGCTAAGGGAATCATATCCTACTGATGTATTTTATATTAAAAAATGAAAGCTTATCCCCTGTTGTATTATAAAGCTAACTTTAAGTTTCAAGAAACAATGTATGCCTTCCACAGTTTTCAATCCTTTTCTCTTATATAATTCACATTTTGTCGATTAGATTATATTGTTTATTCAAGAATGAAATACTTCTTCACTTACCAAATGAAGCCAGCCAGCTAATATCCTACCCATGTAGTCACAAGTACTGAATATTAGATATCCCACTACTGGAACAAAGTACACTTCTGCAAGAAAAAACAAAAACATTGGCGTATTACATTTACATGACTTCCTCTATCCCCTATCACTTATTAGTAGGTATATAAATTATTGTTATGAAAGTTTATTTTCCTATCTACTTCATTATAATCAGTATAAACCTTTCTGGGAACAGCTGCATTCTACATTTTGCCATAGATACAAAGGGAATAGCAACAGTCAAATATTTAAGAACTGGATGCTGTATGCTGTCCTTAAAATTCCATACTCTTCCCCTGACATCATAAGTAACAGCTTAAAACTCACAGCACTTTAAAAGAGTGGATAAGTATTGAACAATTCAAACCATTAATAACGGATATCTCAGAAATGGCTGATGCCACAAAAAAGTTATTTAAAATAAATTGTGTGTTTTAAAGATTTACATTTTTTTTTGTGCAGCACCTTTTCATCAAACCATTAGTAATGGATATCTCAGAAGTGGCTAATGCCACAAAAAAGTTATTTAAAATAAATTGTGTTTTAAAGATTTATATTTTTTGTAGCACCTTTTCATCCATCATAATGTTTATCAGTTATGCAAGATTATTAAATTTTCTTCTGAATGAAGAGGACTTGCAAGCTATTCTGGAAAAATCAAGATATAGATTTTATTTCTCATGTAAATATCTTTAACATGCGGTATTTTAATCAAAATCATTTGAGCCATTTTTGAGAAAATCAAAAATTTCGAGAAATGTTCCATGTAAAGGGTAGTTAGATGTGGGGAGGTTTTCTTGAAAGTTTTTGTGTAGCATCTTTTGAAGATACTGAACTTAAATACCAAGTCTGGTATTTACCTGACTTTTTGTTTTTGAGTTATGCGGTTCACGCACGCATGCGTGCAGATCTTTTACTAAAAATACTTTTTTTTTTATTCAGGGGGCATCAAAACATATGTTTCTGATGAAATCTTGATGTTGAATGTTTGAGTAGAATACAATACCTACTTACTATACATGGTAAAGGAAGTAATAAAATCTGAAGTGATTACATTCATATTACTTTCTCTATCCTCTATCATTTATTAGTGGGTATATAAATTATTCCTATGAAAATTTATTTTTCTATGTACTTCATTTTAATTGCAATAAACCTTTGCAGAAATAGCTACATTACACATTTTGTTAGGATACAAAGAGAACAGTGATAGTCAAATGCTTAAGAATTGGACACTGTATGCTGGCCTTAAAATTCCATACTGATGGCTATCCACAACCTGGCACTAACCCCAGCCTCCACAGGGTTTCTAGAGGAACAACTCCAGAAAACACCAAAAATAAATCCGGAATTCTATCAAACCCCAACCATGAACAATGAGGAATGGAAAGCAGCAAATTTCAAGTTATGTCACATCTACACAAGGAGTGCAATACATGGGTTTCACTAGGAAAGGCTTTCATGAAATATCCAGTGACTGTGCGTGTGAAATCTGTTCATTGTATCACCTGTTTGAGTGCACACTAAGAACACTGCCACTTTCTTACTAAGCAAAATATACTTTTTACCCTTCAGTCAGTCTGTACACATTGTGTTTAATAAAAAAAAATTCTGCACTGTTTTCATGGTGGGAAACAATGGAAATTGATGGGACTTACAAAAAATGACAAAGTAATGAACAAATCGAACCATTAATAATGGATATCTCGGAAATGGCTGATTCCATAAACATGTTATTTGAAATAAATTGTGTGTTTTAAAGAGATCTAAATTTTCTGTGTAGTACGTTTTGATCTATTGCTTAACGTTTACCATTTATACAAGATTATACAAAGTTCTTTTTGAACAAAGAGGACTTCACAGGCTATTCCCAGAAAATTCAAAATAAACTTTATAATTGTCATGTAAATATCTTTAATATGTTATTTTAATCTAAATTGTTACAGCCATTTTTTAGAAGACCAACAATTTTAAAAAATGTTCCATATAAAGGATAGCTTGGGTTGGGGGGATTTTCTTGAAAATCTTAGTGTCACATCTTTGGAAGGTACGGAACCTAAATACTAAGTTTGGTATTTATTCAACTTTTCATTTTTGAGTTATACTGTTCAGACACATGCACATGCACAGACCTTTTTTAAAAATGCTTTTATTGGATTCAAGGGGCCTCAAAACATGTATTTATGGGGAAATCTTGCTATCAAATTTTTGGGTGGAATGCAATACTTTCTCTACGTACTATGTACGCCAGGCTATTCCATATCTATGAGTTTGAGTATGCATATGCATGGGTATGCAGCACCAGCAGCATTGCTTGGAGAATGGCTGGAGGGGGAGTGAAAGTGGAGGGTGATAGCCAGTATATCACTGTGTGAAGGTCATTGCACAAACCCATGTGCTTCCTGCCAGTTGTGTTGATTCCTATTACTACACAACATATTTACGTCACTATGTCAAGCTGGGGAGGTCTATTGACTACTTCATGTGAAAAACAGCATATTTTTACTGAAAAGGACAGACTCCTGCAGTGTCTTGTGTGTCAATGAAGAAATGGAATGTACAGCGTCATTATACCACACTTCACTCAGCTCTATATGAACAGATGGAGGGCGAATCACTGAAAGTCGACATACAGAAAGGCATACATTTTTAAAAAACAAATATCATTGTACATTCGTTTGACATAAATTAAAGGGAAATCTTATTCATACTTTCTTTTCCAGGTGAATCATATTGAAGAAACTATCAATGAGGCAGCAATTCGAGCAAGTTACAAAGTTGCTCACCTCACTGCGATGAATGGGAAACTGTTCTTGGTGGGGCCTATCACGAAATAGGGTTTGCTCACTGTTGTGGAATGTTTAACGCCAGGGGAGAGGCAGAAATTTGAATCGGTCTGTCTCTCAAAACAGACAGTGTTTTGTCACATTCATGCCATGGGAGGGGATTTGGAAAGTCAGCTCAAATGTAGAATTCAAAAGATAGTGGCCTTTTCGCTCACACTTGATGAAAGTATGGATGTAGTTGATTATGGTCAGCTAACTATATTAAAATAAATAAAATAAATTGAGTTCTACTTATGGGCGCTCTTTAACTATATTTGCTCTTGGCGTTCCATTCTATATTGGGCATGGAAGGCTGGGAATTTTGCTCAGAGGCATCTTTATCAGGTTGAGGTTTTTACGTGCCATAAATCTATGACACGGGACCATCAGCTTTACTTTCCTGCCAAAGGAAGCCATGCTAAGGATTTTTATGCCCAAAAAGATCCATTGTCCTCTGCTGGGTTTGAACCAGCGACCTCAGGAACTAGAGGGTAGGATGTTACTACTAGACCATGGAGGATGACAGCTAATCACATTGTGTGCAGTGTCGACAGAGGACTGAGTTACAGAGGAACTCTTAGCTATGGTACTGCTGGAATACACTGCTACAGGTCAAGATATATTTGAGGTAGTTTGTGAATCTGTGGACAACATGAGCTTACCATGGGAAAAGCTCCATTTGGTGCCTTAGGATGGCGCACCGGAAATAGTTGGGCAACAGCAGGTCTGTCTCAGTTAAAAAATAAAGTTAAATGTTAATTCGAGAAGGACGTGGTGATTATTCACTGTTTTATTCAACAAGAGACACTTTTTGCCACAACAGTGGAAATGGAATCTGTTATGAAAGTTGTAGTGACATGTGCAAATTTTGTCTGGCATCATGGTGTTAATCATCATCAGTTCAAAGGGTTTTTAAAAGATCTTGATGTGGCTTATGGTGATAACCTACCACAGCACTGTTCACTGACTAATTTGGGGAAAAGTTCTTGATGTGTTTTTTGCCATTTGCTAAAAAGTCACTCTTCTCCTGGAAATGAAAGGACAGGAAGAGCAATGTCTGTCTGATCCAACATGGGTAACAGACTTGGCATTTCTTGCAGATATAACAATGCACCTAAACCACCTAAATAAGTCATTGCAAGGAAAAGATCTATTAATCGTCATTATGCATGATAAACTCAGTGTGTCCACAGAAAAGCTCCATTTCTAAGAGTGGCAGATTCAAAATAGAGATTTAACATTCTTCACTCGTCTTGCCTCTTTAAACATGCCTCCTGAGACCTCTCTGCACAAGTATCTAAAGAAGATCATTCAGCTTCTCTAGTCTTTTGAAATAAGATTCCACTAGCTCGATGTTTTGGAAAAAGAAATGCGATTATTCAGCACTACTTTCTCAGTTACCCCTGATGACTACCCACCATCAATGTAATTGGAAATAATAGACTTACAGAATTCTACCCTACTAAAAGACAGATATTTCAACACTCTGGATCTGTCGTGGTGGTATTGTTCACTGCACCAAGAAACCTTTTTATGTGGGTAAATTTGTTAGTCATCCAGTTGTGCAATATAGGTGAGGCACCAAACAAACTAAAACTATTTCAATTTCTGAGAAGCACACCACCTGAGCTAACTTAAGAGTCTAAACAAAACCCTAATTTTGAACATAAGGAGTCATCCTTGTTGATATACTTGTACTGTAATCAGGCACAAATTAAACACAATGACTTTCAGAAAATTGGCTCATATCACAAAATGTGCATTATGCTTCTGAATCAAATATAGATAAAACATGTCATACGTCAGTTATAAATAAATGACATTAGAATGTATATAAATGACATGTTTTGTTGTTCTTAATACTGAGAATAAAAATTCTTCACTTTCTCATTGTTTGGCTACATTTCTGATTTGTTGTAGACTAGGATTTAAAAAGATCCATACTTCAGAAGTTTATAGGTTACAATGAATATACAATAAAAAGAATCACAGAAGTAAGAGCTTGTTAAACCTTTCAGCAAAAACTCACCATTCCAAGGTTCTTTATTTCCCTTTCCAGTGGAATTTATTAAAACTGTGACTGCTGGATAAAGAGCAAGTGTCACAAGGAATGTCATCCATACAGAGAAACCATATACCCATATCTGCAATAAAAAATCTGATGGTTACATTCACCTGACTTTTTCTACCCACTATCATTTATTTTTATATAGCTCTATAAACTATTCCTATGAAAGCTTATTTTTCTATCTACTTCATGTTAATGAGATAAACATTTGTAAAAATAGTTTCATTACACATTTCATTCTAGGTACAACAAAGAGAAAATGGAATCAACAGTCAGATGTTTAATAGTGGTTCACTATATGCTAGCTTTGAAATTCCATAACTTCTCCATGACATCATGAGAAATTAGCGAATAGCGACAGCACTTTAAAAAAGTTACTAAATACAAGCGTGGATCAATAAATAATGTACAGTAATTTATTTCAAAAGAAGTTTAAAGTTTAATAGGTAACACACATTAAACTACATCACAATGAATCCACATCTTTTAACTACTTTTCCACATAGGCTCCTAGCCTCTCAACACATTTCTGCCATCGTGGCACCAGTTTCATTATACCCAGTTCATAGAACAATGTTTTTCTGGAGTATAGCCACCTTCGCACAGGCAGTTTCATTTCTTCATTTGAATCAAAGTGACAGCCACCCAGGATTTTTCATGGGACTAAATAGATGAAAGTCCGATGGTGCAAGGTCTGGACTATATGGTGGGTGCTGCAGCACCTCCCAACAAATTTTGTGATTTTCGCTTGAACAAAAGCTGCAAATGGGGGCAAGCATTGTCATGAAGCAGTTCAACATTTTCAGCGTTAATGCCACAGCATTTGTCACAAAGAGCATGACATAACTTAACCAATGCTGTACTGTAACTTGCAGAATTCACAGTGGCCCCTCGTTGCAAAGTCCACCAGCACACACCATACTTATCCCAGAACACTGTCACAAGCACTTTCTTTGCACATTGCATCACTTTGAATTTTTGCTTTACTGGGGAGTTAATGTGTTTCCACTCCATAGAGGCTTATTTTGTTTCGGGCATGTAGTGGTATGCCCAGGACTCATCACCAGTTATGGTTCCTTCCAGAAAGCAATTCCCTTCTGCAATGTAATGCTGTAAGTGATCCAAACATGTCATCATTCGTTAGCCTTTGTGGTCATCTGTCAGGTTCTTAGGAACCCAACAGGCACTAACTTCATGAAATTATAGTGTGCTATGCACGATATCGTACACTGTGCTGTAAGAAATACTGAACCGTTTAGCCGAGGTTCACAGATGAATCTGCCGGTGTCCAAAATTGCCTCCTCAATGGCTGTGAAATTCTGCCATGTTGCAGCTGTTACTGCTCGCCCGGAATGTGGTGAATCAGCAGGGTTATCATGGCCTTCTTCGAAGAATCTGCACCATCTAGAGTTGTTGCTTCAGTCTAGACAGTCTTCCCCATACAAGGTAAGCATTTTCCAGTGAACACCACTTGGGTTATGTCCTTCTGCCCATAAAAAATGCACTACACCTCGCTGCTCTTCAAAAGTTGACGACAGTAACATATACGCCATCTTTACTATGTAGTTCATGGTTTTCTTGCAAGCACGATACCTGATTGAAAAATTGCCATCACTAGTGTGAACTTCAAATTACATCCTGTGCAATTTAAATGTCCTAACAACAATAATAATGCAAGAAAAAATTACTGTGCATTACTTAAGAATCCATCCTCAAATTAAAAAATTCAAATAAATATTAATATATATATATATATGGCTGATGCGACAAAGAAGTTATTTTATATATTTTTTTAAAGAGATCTACATTTTTTATGTAGTAAGTTTTTGTCTATCTCTTATTACCCGTTATACAACATTTCTTCCTAATAAAATGAACGTCACAGGCTATTCCCAGAAAATTCAAGATAGACATTTGACTGGAAAAAAATTGAGTTTTATTTATGGATGCTCTTTAACTGCTGTGGTCCTTAGTGTCCCATTCTATACTGGATGTGAAAGGTAATTTTGCTCAGAGGCCTCTTTATCAGGCTTGAGGTTCTTTTACGTGCCGCAAATCTACGACACAGGGCCACTGGCTTTATTTCCCTTTCAAAGGAAGCCATGCTAAGGATTTTTACGCCTGAAAAAATCTATCACCCTCTGCCAGGTTTGAATCCGCGACCTTGGGAACTAGAGGCTAGCATGGTAACCACTACACCACAGAGGACGACATTTGACTTTTATGTGAATAATATATGGTATTTTAATCAAAATCATGGGAACCATTTTTGGAAAAATAAAAAATATCAAAACATTTTCCATGTAAAGGGTAATTTGGGGTAGGGGAGAAATTTTCTTGAAAATCTTGTGTCACATCTTTGAATGATACTGAACTTAAATATCCCTTTTGGTATTTAGCCAATTTTTATTTTGGGGGGGGGAGTTATGCTGTTCTTTATCACCCTCACCCCCACACAGACCTTTTTCTAAAAATGGATAAGTGGTATAAAGTATATAATTTTTGGGTGGAATATAATACTTCCTCTACCTTGAGGCAGTATTTTTAACACATGATTTCAGTCTAATTATATAATATGTAAATTCAATAACAGCCCGCCTTAAAGCAATATGTGTATGAAACAATATATAAGGAGTGTATATTACAGTCATTGTATATGTTTATATTATTGTATCCATGTGTAATAATGTTATGTGAATATATTATGTAATTTAATAATGTAGGAGCTGTGAGAGTGATAAGTTAAAAGTTGCTAACAATGAGGTAACAATGCGGTAACCTTGAGGCAATAATGAGTTTGAGAGTTTAGCAATACTACTTGTGATTCTTGGAAGCAATAATGTAATTTTAGTGACAGTTTATAAAATAGCCTATCAACAACCAGAAAAAAAGCTTTAGTTAAATGCAGGTATTCTATTGGAGTAGGATTAGCCAATCAGAATCTGAAAAGGAGAAACATTTACAAATTCAGAAGTCAGTTGGTTGCAGACAGCATTACTAATCAGACGTAAAAAGTGTCCTCAAGAGATTTAATACGTATTCATGTGAGACGAAAAATAGTTTATGTGTTAAAAAATACAATGACTGTAATATACACTTTTTATATATTGTTATATACACATATTGCTTTAAGGCGGGCTGTTATTGAATTTATATTTTATATAATTAGACTGAAATCATTTAAGTGTTAAGAATACTGCCTCAAACAGCAGCAGCAGCAGCAACAGCAGCAGCAGCAGCAGCATCAAACCATTCAAAGTATTACTTCTTATTGTTATTCTTCTTTTCTTTGTATTTTTATTTTGGCCTTCATTTTATTTTGTCTTTCATGTGTTTTCTTAGTAGTTTAGTGTATGTTGGTTACCGAGAATGAACAAAATATATTGGTGTACTTAAACTATTATTTCTTCCCAACTGAGACTTTCTCTATAAATAAATGACGAGGCATTCTGAATGTGATAGCGTGAATCCAGCACTTAGTTGCATTCAACAAGAACTCATCATTATAAACTGTGGTATTTGTGGTTGTTCAGCAGTGCTTTTGCATAGTGTTTTCTCAGTTTTTTTTTTTTTTTTTTTTTTTTGTTATTTATAGAGTCCTGAGGGTTTTAATTAACTCCAAGTATTTTATGTAGTAATTTTTAAATGCCTCCAAAGAAACACAAGACTACTGGATAAGTGCAACCTAAGCCTAAATATTGTATGGATAAACTGTGAGACCACGGGCAACACTGGTATTTCAGTTAGTAATTATATATTATCGGCATTTCATTAAAGAAACATCTGATCTTCCTTTTTAAATTTCAATTACTTGATGTTAAGGCATGTCTCCACTTCCCTCAACAATCAATGAAACATACTGATTTAACATGTCTTGGCTAAACAAAATTGTTTTCCACAATTGTGACCACAAAGCCGGAATCTTCATGATCAGAATCCATGTGATTATTGATACTAACAAACACAATATGTTTACACTTTGCCTCACTTGTTAATGCAGTGAAGACAGAATGTTGATGACAATTTCAACTACATGTATGACTCAACATGTTTGGCATTACTTGTTTTTACAGTTGTTTAGTTTAGCATTGAGTTTTAATTGTTGGGGCAGTGGAGACCTGTCTTTAGAGTAAAGAAAGTAGGAGCATAGGAACAGATAACACACAAAACTGAAACTAATTTAGGAGCGACTTATTTTGAGGTATATGTAAAAAAAAATTATATTTTGGCAGTGGTAACAACTGATCATCTTACCTTGCGAAGGATTGCCTTGTAACAAATGTCTCTGGGAGCAGGGCCAGCATCACTTGCTTCAATAATAGCTGGTTCATATTGCATTGTGCTCACTTGAGCTTTTTCCAACATGTGGAATTTGAAAAATACCTGGTGCAAAATAAAACATTGTAAAAGTTAATCAGGTCTAAAAAAGTTATTTCTTTTATATATATACACATTTAGTGCTGAATTATCTAGCTCAATTACACATTAGCAAGATAGATGATACTATCAATTAAAACTAGTTCATCAACTCAAGATGATACACTGCTATTATGTGGTCTGTCACTTGGAGGAAATGCCACTAACAGTGTAACAAGAGATTACACGTTGACCTTAAAGTATGCAACTCTTACATCAGTGATTCTTAAAAATGTCTTAAATGTCAATTATCCAGATCTTTGGAGTGTTGGGGGGGCTTCAATGAAAAAACACAAAGACCCTATGGAATGTCATGCACTTCATGGCTTCATGCTATCTTCAATTCATCAATATCATTGAAACAATAGTAAACATTTGGTTTACTCATTACCTGGCTTTCTCAATGGTCACATCCTGTATACACAGGTTTGTTTCCCAATCATATGATCTCCTGCTTTGGTGATACATGCCAGATTTAACTGCTCCAGATTACTTGCTGTAGGGTACTTAAAGGAAAAATTACATGACTTTCTTTACCCCTCTATCGTTTATTAGGGGGTATACAAATTATTCTTATGGAAGCTTATTTTTCTATCTGCTTCATTTTAACTGAGATAAACCTCACTAGAAATAGCTGCATTACATATTTCATTATAATGAATCTTCAGATTTATTCAACCTTTACCGCCAGTCGGTTTAAATGAATGATATCATTATTAGTTCAGCAAGTCCCTTATTTCAAAGGGGAGGTGCAGAATTGAACCTTGCATTGCATGCATTTCCATCTTCATAAACAGGTTGATGTTCTGCAGCGGTGCAGAACTATTTTTCACTAGGACACTTGTGCGTTCTTTGCATGCGAGATGGAAGTGACCACCAATTACAGAATTTGCAGGGTTGAGTGCTATTTCCAAATTGGAAGGATATGAGAGTGAGTCTATTGTTACGATATTGGCTGCTGTGTGAATGATTTTCTCTGTTCTTGCCTTAAATTGTTTTTAAAATTAAAAATGTTAAAGTTGAACCATTAAAACAGACACAGTCTATGGTAAAAAAAACTCTTATTTGAGTTAGCTATAAAAAGCTGATGAACTTGCAAGACAAGGAGCAGTTTCACAATAAATTGGGCTAGAGCTGGCTCTAGGAACATCTCAATGTTTAGTAAGAGAGACTATTAAGAACTGGTCCAAAGTAGATCATAAAACCTGGCTTAAAACTCCAGAAAGCAAACATGGTGAACTATTTATTACAAAACCATGTAAGAAAAGAGTTAGAGGCTATTAAGAACCAGTCCAAAGTAGAACATCATAAAACCTGGCTTAAAACTCCAGAAAGCAAACATGGTGAACTATTTATTACAAAACCATGTAAGAAAAGAGTTAGAGGCTATTAAGAACCAGTCCAAAGTAGAACATATAAAACCTGGCTTAAAACCCCAGGAAACAAACATGGTGAACTATTTATTACAAAACCACATAAGAAAAGAGTTAAGAGACTATTAAGAACTGGTCCAAAGTAGAACATCATAAAACCTGGCTTAAAACTCCAGGAAACAACTATGGTGAACTATTTATTACAAAACCATGTAAGAAGAGAATTAAAAACTTACTTAAAAGTAAATTTCAGCTGAGAAGAATTATTGCATTTCTTACAGGACATGCTCATGTGAAAAAGCATCTTAGCATGATAGGAGTGTTTCAGGGTAACTTAAATTGCAGACTGTGCAAGAAAGAAACTGAAACAGCCCAACACATTATATGCTCCTGTGAGGCCTTGGCTTACAGGAGATATATTGCTTTGCTTTTGGGAAAATATATTTAGAACCGGAAGAATTTGAAACCATATATGTTATGAGAATGTACTCCTTGGTAAAGAGTACAGGCATAATGAATTGGCTTTAAAATGATACAGGTAGCACAATAAGCCCAAGGCTGAAGTGCATCCGGAGCAATGACGCAAATCTGTATCGAACAAAGCAAGACAAGGCAAGAGTTACCTATAAGCATACATGCTAAGATTATGAGTTTACGAGGTGTAAGTGAAAAAAGTTTCAAGTGTAAATACTGGAAAGGTGTAATACAAGTCCCATTTCACTCCAAACTGCTGACATCCACCCCTTCTACTCATCTTTCACTAGTCTTCCGCCAAAGACACTGGTGATAAACTTGCTTCAAACTAGTGACGTCATGCACAGACCACTAACTGGTGACAATGGCTGATTAATCTGAAGACCCTGTAGATACAAAGGGAATAGTGATAGTCAAATGTTTATGAACTGGATGCTATATGCTTGCCTTAAAATTCCATACTCTTTCCATTACAACACGAGAAACAACTGAAAATTGACAGGACTTTAAAAGAATGGCTACGTACTAAACAGTTCAAACCATTAATAATGGATATCTCGGAAATGCCTGATAATACAAAAAAGTTATTTGAAATAAACTGTGTATTTTAAAGAGATCTACATTTTTGTCACTCACTTAACACTTACCACCTATAAAACATTATACAAAATTCCTTCTCAATGAAGAGGACTTCATAGACTATTCCCAGAAAATTCAAGATATACATTTTATTTGCCATATAAATATCTTTAATATATGACATTTTAATCAAAATTGTTAGCCATTTTTTAGAAATCAAACATTTCAAAAAAAGTTCCATGCAAAGGGTAGTTTGGAGCAAGGGGCTTTTCTTGGTAAACTTTGTGTCTTATCTTTTGAAGGTACTGGACGAAATACCAAGTTTGGCATTTATCTGACTTTTCATTTTTGAGTTATGACATGCGCGTATGCACACACACACAAACCTTTCTCTAAAAATGCTTTTTTTTGGAATTGGAGGGGCCTCAAAACATGTATTTCTGGGAAATCTCAGTATCAAATTTTTGGGTGGAATGAAATATCTTCTCTACTTACTATGTATGCAGTAGAGAAAGTAAGAAGTCTTTGCCTATTATTTTCACACAATGAGTTAAACTACCATGAAATCCATGCCATTCCACAGGACACTATGTACAACTCATGAAGTTTTTCTGCATTGTTTCCAGCAGTGCATTGAGGATGGAGAGGCATTTGAAAGATATTCTTTCTTAAGGATCACTGATGTAAGTGTTCTGTTTACAAATGCAAATGTATAACCTTGTGTTTCCTAATGAAATACAGCTGTTACACATTCATCAACTAGTTTATCTTGCCAACTGAAACTGATAGATGCAGTATGTATCAGCTTGTACTTATAACATTTGGCAGAGAGTAGTGCAGGTAAAAGGAAACAAACTATAAATGGTAATGAATGCTTAAGTGAATGAATCACACACAAACAAAATCATTAGTGTAGACCTGTGTACATATACTTTGTGTGTAAATTCTAACAATACTTACAGACTGCCTCTGTGGTTAAGCAGTCAGCATTCTGGCTTAACTCAGAGGTGCTGGCTTTGATTCCCAGTTGGGGCAGGAATTTTTCTTTATCCAGAATCATTCCCTATCCTCCTAGAATCTGGTAGTACAAATGTAGGAGTGTATGTGAATGTGTGTTCAATGTAAAAGTTAACGAAAAAACCAATGTCAAAAAACCCTACAGTTCAGAGTAAACTTACCAGCAGTAAGTTGTTTCTCAAGTCATAGCCCCCAATATGAACACAGAAGTTAAAGGGGGCTCTATACAAATGAAACAGAACACATGCACACACACAAACAAACAAACAAAACTTTAATGCTAATTCATAATAATCAGAAATGAGAATGATATTGAAAAATAAGCTATGAGCTACAACGAAGTGTTCACAATTAAAGGAAAGCCTATCAGAGCCTGCAAGTAGGAGACTTAGTGAAGTTTCAATTCTGTCTGCCATTTATTCATTTTCTTTTTGCATGCTGTCTTTGCTGTTTTATTTATATAAGGAGGCCGTGGTTTTTGACAGCCATTACAAATCTAAGTGACTGTATGGAAAATCAAAACTAAGATGCATATGCTTCCAGCTTCTATCTCATCTTTTCTAACAATGATGGAATTTAATGTAATGCCATCATTGATTGCTAGAATGTTTGCTGCATTTATGAGGCTTATAGTTTTGGGTGGCCTGTGGGTGGGGGTTAAGGAGAGGAGAGGGGAGTTTTGGGAAATTTTAATATTTGAAACCAGAATAACATGTTCATAAGATATTTTTTCACCTAAAATGTGTTATTTTGTCTCTAATTACTTGCGGTGAACACACTTTCAGTATGTTATTGTGCACCAAGACTTGAAATCCATTTATGATGGGGGAGAGTGAAGGCAAAGTGGAATGTACATGCTCAATGTTCATAGGAAGAGAGTGCAGGAGGACATTGAATTGTTGCAAAAACTAAGAGGGTTCCAAGCTTTTATTGCAAATGTAATTTACTATTGAATAGATTAGATTTTCTTAAGTTTTATTGCCATGTTCAATAATATTTATGCATTGAATTTCTGTTCTGGAGATTAAAAATATAAATAAACTTCCACTATACAGATTCATTATTATTAAATTTACATAATGAATATCTGTCCTAGTTAATTAACTTTATTCCATATTACACAACCTATCTTTCTGGCAGAGCTTTCAACTTCAACCCATATTTTCATGAGCAAGGGAGTATAAGTGCACCTCTTTGCACCCATGACTGTATTGAATTTCTGAACAGCAAGGAGATGAAAACATATCATAGGTTAGCTGTTTGATATAAACTGATGACATTCCAATACACAAAACTGATTTTCCCACATACTGCCAATGAGTTAATAAATAGACATGCATTCTTGTTTCCTTTCCTATTTTAATGTAAATCAAAATTGTATTTTCCACATTGATATGGAATAATCATTGATATATATATATATATTGTAATGAAAAGAAGCTAGAAACAGTGATGTGTATTGAATTTATTTAAAGGTGAGTCGGAATTGTTACACTAACATCACTTAAGTTTGCCTTAAGTGATGTTAGTGTAACAATTCCGACTCACCTTTAAATAAAATCATTGATATGCCTGTATTCTCATCCCCCTTTCCATTGTATTCTGAATCAAAACCCATTTTTTAATATGAACTCTTAAAAAGAATTAGCTGTTATCCCTACGCTAATTTAATCTTTTAATCATTATCTATGGATCTTATAACTATTTATAATATTAAACTTAAAGAAGAGTTCACTTCATCTGCTAATCACCCCAATTAAATATATTCTATAATCATAAAATATTTATTTTTAACTCAATTAACTAGTTTTGATACTCACTTCTTTTGCTTTCCATTCCTGTTCTAGTTCCTAGCTTATTGTTTAATATAAGACTAGGGGCAATTTCTAGGAAGATGGGCAAGGAGCTTAAACAAGGAGCAAGAGAGAGAAGAGAATTTTAATAATTATGATAATTTGTTACAGGTGCTCTACACTAAATGTACAATCAGGGGGTTAAAGTATGAGGAGCCTAAATTACGAAGTGTTAGACTCTTAAAATATGTATTATTTATCAAGGATGTAATTACGAGACTATGCATACTTACTGCACGAGAAAGGATTATGTAAGCAATAAGTGAAAGAGTAAGCATCCCATTAGCTACCATGAAGTACACAAAAGCGCTAATTGTGGAAGAAGCTCCCAGACACAGGGATACGATTTCTGCAATTGCTGCAAAAATACCACCCAGTGCTTGTCCACTAACTACAGCAGTTATATACCGGGATGAGAACTTTCCAACTATCCCAAACAGTCCACCTTGCAAGACAGCACTTGCAACTGAAACAAAAATTCACATCTATAACAGTTTGTGATCTGCTTCTATTTACAATAATTTCTTTCCTTTACTTCAACACCACTTCCTTCAGTTTTGCTGCATATCCTACTATAAAGCTTTAAAATATTTACAACTTTAAGTTATTAATGTGTGTGCATGTTTAACACCATATTTTTAAAAAGAATCTTTGTAAAATGAAACAGTAATGCCATTAGTAAAATATAACATGTTTTCTGGGCTTGTAAGTCATGGTCGAATAATAAAATTTGATGCGGTAATTACCTAAATGTAAATAATGATTGTAATATGAATATGCATTTTTATGTGACATTGATTTCAGATGTTTATTAATTGTAATTATTATTGGGAAATAAGTTTATACGGCTTTACTGAAACTGTCAATAATAGCGCAATAATGCAGCGAGGGGGTGAGCTGTTTATCATTACTGGGAACAAGGAAGTTACGTAATGTTGGCGCGTTTTCGGTAGAACCTTCTGGAATGTTTCCCTAAAAGCAATATGTATTCGTGGTTTTCATTGGATATAAAAATAGACGCTAATGTTGGCGTGTTTTATTAGCCAATAGCAGTTCATTTATAATCTTTAGGCATGTCGGGAAGTGGGAGTATATAAAGCCAAGTCCGAGGTAGATCGCGGTCAGTTCATCAAAATTCTTAGTGCAATACACGTCGTCTTAAGTTCTTCAGTTCGTCAAAATATTTGTATGAGATACGTCGGCTATAAATTCACAAGTTACGAAAATCTAAAGTATTATAAAGTTAACTATACACAAAGTTGAAGTACGTGAGTTAAAAGTGATAAGTAAGAAGTTATTACAAACAGTTTCAGTTTGGCGAGTATCCAGATCAATATGTAAAAGTGTTAGTGAACGTGTTCGACAATAAAAATTATAAAACAAATTTCTTCATTAAGTGTAATTTTTGGATAAAAGATTCCTTTCCGCTTCACAACCTGTATAGAGGTACATGTTCGACCCAAACAGCTAGCCGGAGGACATTTGAAATGAAATCAAACACAAAACTAATAATGCCGCAAATTGCTAACGCCAGATGGAGCTACGAACCAAACAAAGAATGACATCATAAGATGGCTTCCATTCACATGAAGTAAACATAATATAAAATCTCCAAGTTCTAATAATTTACGTAAAAACACATTACATAAGCAATATTACTACAAATTGGCTACCACAACGTGGGGCTAACAAATACAATATTACGTAAGCACCAAGAACCATCTCTCGCAAATTGGCACCCAGAACGTGGGGCTCGAGTAACCAGGAAAGGAACACGATGACCAGGAAAGGAGCAGAATTAACCAGGAAGAAGTGAGATGACCAGGAAGGGGCGAATGCAGCAGTGAAATGATCTACAAGACGCAGATTCCAGAAACAACAGGGACGACAGACTACATGGATGATTGGACATCGTAATTCCGAGATTACAAGGCAACAAGGAATTCAACTACAAAACAACAAGATGACGTAGATTCATCATAACACAACGCAGAAGCGACATATAACCTAGGAGAGAGGGGCAGGAAACTGGACATCAAAGTAACAGCAACAGACAGCATCACAAAGGTTAGAGTATCGTAATTTTTTTTTTAGAAAAAAAAGGTTAAACAAATTTAAATGTTCCTTAGGAGTGGTAGGATAAAGAAAACAATGGCTACTAATGATACAGAAGAAATAATTATGGAGGGAGATAATGTAACAGTTAGCTGTAATTCAATACAGGTTACAGAAAACAGCCCAGACTTTTTAGGATTTGAGGATGAAAATGTTAGTGCAGAAAGTGAGAATAGAATAGCAGGAAATATTAATTTTGATGCTAGTATGATGATTGAAATGCTGAGAAATATGAGGGAAGATATGCAAAAGAATAATGAGAAATTGAGGGAAGATATGCAAAAGACTAATGAGAAATTAGAACAAAAACTAACTCAGAATATGCAAAAGAGTCATAGGGAATTAAGGGAAGATCTTAGTAAGAAAATAGATCAAAACAGGGAAGATATGGAAAAGAATAGTGAGAAATTAGAACAAAAACTAACTCAGAATATGGAAAAGAATAATAGGGAATTGAGGGAAGATATTGGTAAAAGCTTAGAACAAAAAAAGGAAATCAATTGAAAATATTGGTAGGAGTAATGAGATATTAGAGCAAAAAGTAGATCAAAGCAGTGAAGAAATGGAAAAGAAAGTTATGAAGTTAGATAGTAGTATGCCAAAAATGAGAGATGAAAATGAGGAAGTAATAGCAAGTGAGACAGGAGAAATTTCAAAGAAAATGTTAGACATGAGCAGGGAAATATGTAACAAAAAAGGTGAGGTTAATGTAGAATGCACAGAGTTAGGTAGTCGAGTGAGTAGCATTACAAGTGAATTAAGAGAGATGAAAGAGGTTATGAATGTAGATGTAAATGAGGCGCAAGTTAATTTCAGAGGGGAAATATCAGAAATACAGAATGAGACAGTAATGCAAAGAAAGAAATTGTACCAAGATGTTCAAAATGAAAACTCCAGTCCAGTACAGTTTAGTACAGATTTGTTAGAGTACTTTCAAATTAAAGAGATAGTAAAAGAATTGAAAATGAAAGTTGTTAAAAGATGTGTTGTTCAAGAAACTGTAGATTGTTTTCAAATGTTATCATGGGACGAAATTTCAAATGAATACAAGAGGTTATTCATGAACAAAAATTTGAAGGTTAGGTTACGGCTACGAGTAATGTTTAGCCACACACAATTTGATCCAGGAGGGTAAATAGCAATGAGATGTAAAGTAAATGCTGGATAGGTAAAGATGACTTGCAGAGAAATGTATTGGAACATAAGAGGGTTAACTATTTATATATGTCATTTGAAAAGAGAAATAAATTATAAAAAAAAAAAATAATTAAATTTTTAGTAACTGTAACAACATTTGAAAATTAAGAATGCAAAGATTGAAACTTAATATGATATTAAATTAAAAGTACGTAAATAAAATTCCAAGAGTATTGTTAAAATAAAGTACAAAATTACAAAAATTGGTAAATATAAAAAAAAAAAAAAAAAAAAAAAAAATACTTATGTAGCAAACAGAAAAGGTGAAACATTGTCTAGATTTAAGAGATGTAAATATATTTGTGTAGAGGGTGAATATTTTGGTAAATATGTATAATAATTACAAAAATCTTAAATGTATAAATTTTTGTCAACAACTTAAGAAAGTAAACAATTTGGTAACAGTAATTAAATAATTTAGGGTAAAGTATTTGCTATAAAAAAAAATTTTTGTAACGTCAGATTAATGTCAAAACAAATTAAACCAGAGCCAGTAAGTAGTGGCGAGATAAAACATATGCCGTGTGTTAAATGCGTGTGAAGTGTTAAGTGAAAGTGATAGCGTGTGTTCCAAGATTTAGGAGACTGAAAACACAATTATAAAATTTCCAAACAAGTTGTAAATACTTATAATTATGTTTCTAGTGGGGCATATGATGCGGTAATTTGTATCACAAATTACCTAAATGTAAATAATGATTGTAATATGAATATGCATTTTTATGTGACATTGATTTCAGATGTTTATTAATTGTAATTATTATTGGGAAATAAGTTTATACGGCTTTACTGAAACTGTCAATAATAGCGCAATAATGCAGCGAGGGGGTGAGCTGTTTATCATTACTAGGAACAAGGAAGTTACGTAATGTTGGCGTGTTTTCGGTAGAACCTTCTGGAATGTTTCCCTAAAAGCAATATGTATTCGTGGTTTTCATTGGATATAAAAATAGACGCTAATGTTGGCGCGTTTTATTAGCCAATAGCAGTTCATTTATAATCTTTAGGCATGTCGGGAAGTGGGAGTATATAAAGCCAAGTCCGAGGTAGATCGCGGTCAGTTCATCAAAATTCTTAGTGCAATACACGTCGTCTTAAGTTCTTCAGTTCGTCAAAATATTTGTATGAGATACGTCGGCTATAAATTCACAAGTTACGAAAATCTAAAGTATTATAAAGTTAACTATACACAAAGTTGAAGTACGTGAGTTAAAAGTGATAAGTAAGAAGTTATTACAAACAGTTTCAGTTTGGCGAGTATCCAGATCAATATGTAAAAGTGTTAGTGAACGTGTTCGACAATAAAAATTATAAAACAAATTTCTTCATTAAGTGTAATTTTTGGATAAAAGATTCCTTTTCGCTTCACAACCTGTATAGAGATACATGTTCGACCCAAACAGCTAGCCGGAGGACATTTGAAATGAAATCAAACACAAAACTAATAATGCCGCAAATTGCTAACGCCAGATGGAGCTACGAACCAAACAAAGAATGACATCATAAGATGGCTTCCATTCACATGAAGTAAACATAATATAAAATCTCCAAGTTCTAATAATTTACGTAAAATCATATTACGTAAACATAATGTTACTTCAAATTGCTAAAACTTGATGTTTTGTCTCAGCTGTGGAGAACATCCTTAGTAGTCATCAGCCATTCCTGCCACTCTTTTCTTCTGAAGAATGTCTTCCACAACTAAGGACAAAGTATCAACTATTAGCAATTTTATTATTTGACCACATCCTACAAGCTCAGAAAATGTTATACTTTACTAATAATACCAGCCGTTAAAGCCTACAATCATAGTAATGTCATATTATATAATCCAATTGAATGATATATGCTTGCAAAATTTAACAATACTGTTATCTAATCTATATTTGAATGAAGTATCCTTGCAAACCATAAAGAATCAAAATATCCAAGGAGAAACAATGGCCATCAAAAACTATGGGACAGGGAAACTAAAAACTGGTCAAGAGTATGACAAAAAAATTAATATAGACACTGGTCAGGGGTATGATAAAGAAATTAATAGAGATACATATCAAGAGTGTAACAAAAACATTAATACAGACAGTATTATAGAGCAAGAACTCACTGAAGTTGCTAAAACAGAAAGTGATAGTTTAGATATAACTGGGGAATGTCAAAATGAAATAGATGAGTTACAAAAGCATCAAAATGAAGTAAAAACAGTTGGAGTATCACATTTTATCAACAAAATGCGGAATATATTAGTAACAAAAGAACACTTTTAGAGCCAAATGTTTTGATTTTCACCAAACATGGTTTAAAAATGGAGGAAATATTAGCAAATAGCTATCAGGGATACAATCTAGGAGCATGCTATTGTAGGCAAATACATAATATTGGGGGGGGGGGTTACCATTTATGCGGATGGTAATCTGAAATTCAAAAAAATAGACCATAGCAGATTTTCAGTAGAAATGGTGAGTGAGATAGCATCAGTTGAAATTATGGTAAAAGAAAAAAAAATGAAGCATTAATTGTGGTAAAAGAAAAAATTATAGCATTACATATATCTATCCCCAGCAGCATATAAGATATTATTTATAAAGCACTTAAAAAACTTTCTGAACACAATGCAAGAAAATAAGTTTAAGATCCTTATGGGAGATATAAACAAATATTTCTAAAAGAAAATATAGCAAATTGCACCCTGGAGCAAATTCTCATCAGGCAGAATCGATAAATAGGTGCCAGGGAACCCACCAGAGTCACAAAAATCACCAAAACATGTATCAATGATGTATTCTCAAAATGAGTGTAAACTAAATGGGAGACAATCATAATTAAAGCAGGCATAGGGGATCATTATAGGGCAGTTATTATAAGTAAATGTAAAAGGAGATAAAATGCAGAATACTTTTGAACAGAGAAGACAAATAAACAAGACTGTAGAGAATTTAAAAATATATTGTAATGAAATAAGTTGGAAGTAGGTTTTTGAAGCACAGAATGTAAATAATATGTATGAAGCTTTTAATCAGATACTACAAAATGGTCTTAATACTGCAATGCCATTACAGAAAGTTAAACTCTAAGTCACATAAAAAGGGGAAAGAGCAGGAAAAATGGTTGACTAAAGGTATATTAAATCATGGCGAAGAATGAAATTTATAAATTCAAAAAAGCATCCAAATATGGAGGAACAATCATTAAGATACATAGAGAATTACAATTTAACTTTCAGAAACATTATACAACATGTTAAAGCAATGCAAAATACAAGAGAACACAAATCATAAATGATGAATTAATAAAACCAAAAGGTCAGAAACATTCTTTGGGAATAGTAGAAGTTGAAGAAGATACAGTGCAGGAAATAAACAGGCTAAAAACTAAAAAGTCAAGCGGATTGGATGAAATATCAAACGAAATCTTAAAGTATCTCAAATATGAGGTAGCTGGAGTTTTAACACATATAGTAAATGCATCACTAAATCAAGAAATATACCCAAATACATTGAAAAACGTAATTGTTAGGACATTATTCACACAGAAGGTAAGTAAAACCAATGTAGAAAATTATAGATCGATTATATCATGTTCCACTCTAACAAAAGTAATTGAGGGTATATACTTGAACCAAGTTACAAGCCTATTTGAAAAAACTAACAATCTCAAAATGGCAATATGGCTTCCAAGAGCAAAAATCAACAATAACTGCAATTAATGAAGTGAACAGTTTTATAATAAAAACATTAAATAGATGAGAAAGGGTAGTTGTAATATTTGTAGACCTCACAAAGACTTTTGACTCTGTAAATATAGATATTCTAATAAACAAACTAGAGAACCATGGGGTGCGAGGGTTCGCATTAAAGTGGATTACCTATCACTTAAAAACCAGAGATCAATGTTTGGAAGTAAACTGCAAAAATACAAATGACATGGCAGAAAAAATAAAATCAAATTTTCTGAATGTTAGGCAAGGAGTTCCACAAGGTTCAAAATTGGGCCCATTTTTGTTTTCAGGATATATAATGATATCTTTGAATTAATTCACAGAAATGTGGGGACAACAATAGGATACACAGATGATATAACAATTATAGTTAGAGATAAAACTTAATTGGAAGTGGAAAAAAAGCAAATTCTATACTAATGATCATGACAATACTACTTCAGTTTAGACATGATATTAAATGTTAAAAAAAACTGCATGGATTAATTTTGAATTTAGAAGCAGTTTAATAAGCTGCATTAAATTAAACATATATGGAGAAATTATCCCTGAAACGAAATGTGCAAATTTTTTAGGAGTAAAAATAAACATCTAAATTAAAAGCCATACATAAGGCATATCATACAAAAATTGAATAAAGATATCTATATTATGAGGCAGGTTAGGGAAACAATGAACAATAAAACAGCAAAACAGGTATAAGAAAGTGTGAAACATGTTTTACAACAGCAAAATGTATCCAAAAATTGTAATATACACAAATATATTTTAAGAAACAATGAAGTCTATTGCAGCACTAAGAGGTAAGTTAAATAATACGGTTCTTGGAAAGCATGGGAAAAGAACTGTATAATAGATTACCTCCCCCCCCAAAAAAGTAACACTAAAGCTGCTATAAAAATAATTATCTGAGAATGTATATTATAGCGTGGAAGAGTACAAATATAACTTGTAATTTTTATTCTAATCATGTACATATATTTAAATTTTGACATGTCCTTGATTGAATATGTTAAAGAATGAATAAAGTAACTTATGGCTTACTATGTTTTCATATAGAGTTTGAAAACTGCCTCTATGGCTTCTTACTTAAGAATATTTTTGCAGTATTTATGAGTTTGCTGTCAATATAAGACAGAGATTATGTGAAAACTAATATGAGTATGCACCCAATTGATAGCACATGTTTTACACGTGTTATTACTGCTGAATTCATAATTTGTGCTTTGGCAAACAAATAAGTACATAAATAAATGAGTAATCGTGCAATGATAAATTGGAATCTCAGTAATTTTAACACACATTAGTATATTTTAAACAATCATTAAATGAAGCTTTAAATCAGGTTTGGATTTTCACTTTAAATATTGTAAACTGTGTGAACTGTAAACTTATTCTTAATCCTCAAATTTCCTTCCTGATTCTCTGTTTTCATCAATAATTTATTTATACTTTATTCTTTCTAATTATGGCAGCTGTCTGATTTAATCTGTTACATACATCTTGTTTCAAAGGATGAAGATACATAAACATACGAATGACTGATATTTTATCAAAACCATTGAATATTTCATCAAAAAAAGCATCTAAAAATATACAGAGCTATTTATTTAGAATCACTAACTTTAACTATAACTGCCATTGATGATGGAAATGGGATATGTGTCAACAAAAAAATTGTTGGTATTGCTCTTTCTATCCCAAACCACAAACAAGCGGTACCACTGTGCTGGGGTTGTAAAATATAAAAAGCTGTGCTCGTTAGACAATGGAGAGCTCTGCTGCATTGCTGGGAGGGACTGTTTGGTCCTTGATAATAATGCTTTTATTCCAATGCAATTAGAAAACTTATGGGCAGGCTCCTGTCCTCTTTTATCATGTATAGTTCAGATACATTTTGAGAGGTATGTTTTAAATGTTTGGTGTAAGATATGGCATACCTTATGGGTTATAGATGCAGTTATTAGGGCTAGAATTGCCAATGTCAATTTACAGCTTTCTTTAAAATTATTTCCATTTTAATATTTGGTGCAAATACCTTAACCTACTGCCAGAACAGTCCTCCCTGATAGGTTTTCCTCAGTCTCTGGGGAGGTACCCTATAGCTAGGCCCAGAATATTTCCTTCCCAATCATTTCATTTCATTTAATGTACTGGGAGAGACAATGAACTAAGAACACTGTGTTTTTCCTGTTCACATTATTGGCACTCATTCCCATCTGCGGCTATCATACAATGACACGGATCAACCATACATTTTTAAAACTAACTTTAAAGGCTTTACTTGCCAACTTTATGAAAGGAGGTGCTGAAACTGGCCACCGTTGTTGTCCATACATTTTTGACACCTTTTTAGGAAACTATCCATTTCTCAGACTAGTTCACACTGAAAAATGCTCGCAACTTCTTGGCAGATATTTTGTTTTAATTCTTCCAGGGTGTGTGGGTTTGTCTTGTACACTATGTTTTAATCTACCCCAGATAGAAATCATAGGGGGTTAGGTCAGGGGACCAAGGAACCCACAAAACTCTACTAATAATTCTGTCCTCAAACACACTTTCAAACTGTTCTCATCGAATAAAGGGGGAAACAAGTCTCATCAGAGAAAAATATTAAATATGGGTCTATTTTGCTATGGTGTACACTATTGAGACTTCACTCACAAAATATGCACTTAATTATAGGATAACCTGGTTGAAGATCATGTGTTATTTTATATGATTTTAATTTCAACAATTTAGTAGCTATTCACACATTGCTATAAGAAATGCCTGTTTGTTGTGAAAGATGCCTATATGATTTTTGGGGGAAGTCTTCAAACAATGACTGTTATCGTCTAATGTTTCTTTGGTAAGAACTCTACAATGTTTTTTAGGTTTCTTAGACTGAACACTTCCTGAAATTTACTATAAAGTGTATGGGTTGTTGTATGGCCTGGAGCTTTTACACTCCGAAATCTTTCTGCAAATTGTATTTTCACTTGACAAGCTGACTGAGTTAACAAATACAAATCATAAATAAATAAATAAATAAATACTGTGCAGTAGAAAACATATACTGAGCCATAATATACTTTGTGGCTAAATAGAGGACAAAATAATAAATAGCTCCTAATAACTGAACTACACCATATCACTGTCAAGTCAATACTGCACAGCAAAGCCACATCAGTAGTGTACCTTGATTGCAGCAGCAGCAGCAGCAGCAGCAGCAGCAGCAGCAGCAGCAGCAGCGTGGAATCATTTGTCCACATGTTCAGTGAAAAAAACACTGCACAGCTGATTCTTAATTCATTGGTTCTCTCAATATCAGTGTCACTGCCTGTGGTCCCATATGTAGTAAAAGAGGGCATCAAAACTACTCAAAGCACCTTAAGTGTTATCGAGAATCTCTTTCTTACTGCATTCATTAGTTGTTATTTATATGCCTCATTTAATGGCATAGTTGCATATTAAATTAGTCACTGATATTAAAATAAAATTGTAAACGTATTTTACCTTTGAAGGCATTAATATTTATAAAAACTTGCCTCCTCATTGCATCATACATAGTGCACCAGCTGTTAGGACTATATGAGCACATTCCTCAAACTTATAATTGTTAGACATATGCAACATAAGGAAAATTAATTTTAAAACACGAAAAAGACACAAAAAAGAAGTCCCAATTTTTATTGAAAGTATTTAGATGGAACATTTATCTCTCAGTGATACTCACCATTAAGGAATATTACTGTTATGATTGTGACGATGAAGAATATCTCCTGCCCTGCAAAAGGGAATTAAAATTAATAACTCAAATATATCACATAACTGAAGCAAAAAACTAATTGTACATTTACTTACATTCATCTGTATTTACTTTCACGAAAACTGTAGTCAGTATAAATAAAACCAATATAGATGCTAACGAACCAATCATTCTTATCTGAAGTGAGATTCTGAAAAATAAACAGAGATAATATGTAAACAATCAGCAACACATCAGAAACATAAATCTAAACCAGGACCAGGAAGAAAAATACAGTGACTTGGCATTTTTGGAAGGAAAACCAGGACATCAATAAAAACCTAGTACTTCTCAAAAACATAACAAGAAAAATGGAACTTTCAGTCTGGAAAAAATATATACATCTGGAAAAACAAGGACCAAAATCCCATCCAATGACAT
Organism: Deroplatys truncata; assembly: GCA_030765065.1. Lineage (NCBI taxonomy): Eukaryota > Metazoa > Arthropoda > Insecta > Mantodea > Mantidae > Deroplatys > Deroplatys truncata. The sequence goes on from CM060980.1 coordinate 103,774,429, forward strand.
CTTGATGCAGTTCATCTGACTACCACCAGAGGGGAACACAACTACTACAGAAAAGAACAGCACCAGTCGACCCAAAACTTATGATGGGAGCAATTAGTTCCTGAAATATGTTTTTCATAAATTAAAACTTATAAGTGGTGCAGTGTTGTGAAATATCAGTCAAAATGTTCTAAGTTACAGCAACACACGTATGAAAAGTTTCAAAGGTCCTGAATTTTGTGAATTAAATTATAGAAGATAAAGCAGCACATAATCTTAAGTACTCCATTAAATTTTCAGGTAAAAAAATTAGAATATGAAAACAAATCACTTATATTACTCCATGTGCAGGATGGAAAGTCGAATCAGATTTTAAAATACAATGCCATGCCTGGGAGTTGAACCACAGACAACCACCTCTGTGTAATAGCATTTTATGGCTGAGTTACTGTGATGAGATCCTTGAATGTGCACTGGGAGCACTCTCATCTGATTCACATAATTGAATCAGGGGCTCTACTCATGGTAATTAAGATTGCCTTAAGAGGTTTGATGGGATATATGAATTCTTTTTCTTAAACTACAATATTTTAATCATGAGAGATGGAGAAGTTAATTGCAGTGATTGGATTCTTCATTGACTGAAGAGCACTCTCTCAAATTCAGTGTTTAATTTTATTTATTGGTCCCAAGGCTCAAGTGTATGCTTACCTGTGACTGAGTAATGAGTTAAGTACAAGAAACAAGGTATTTGGGATTGTTGAAGCCACACTGAGGTATGCAGTGAAGCCTGCCTGCAGCTCAGTTCTGCCTTCTTCGTGGAATGAAGTGCTGTTGCCAGTAACATCACGGAATTTGTACATCCAGTACTTGAAAAGCAATGTTATACATTAGATTGCAGTTTAATATCATTCACCACCAACTACCTGCATTTTGGGCTACATAGCCTACAATACAGATGAGGTACTCAGAACAATAACGGCAGGTCCACCAAAGTTCCTTGAGAGAAAACTGAGTTCTCTCTTGAGTTTTTACTCCTTTTTACTTTCTTTGCCACCTACCTATAGTAATAGGTAAGAAGAAGTATTACATTCCAAACAAAAACTAGATATCAACGTTTCACCAAAATGCATGTTTTGAGGCCTCCTGAATAAGTAGATAAATAATAAACAAAACAAAAAACAAGCACATTTTTGGGAAAAGGTTCATATTGTCTGTCTGTGCTTTTGTGAAACTACTAAAACAAACTGTTCAATAAATGTCAAACTTGGTATTTAAGTTCAGCATCTTCCAAAGATGCAACATGAAAACTTTCAAGAAATTCCCCAACCCAAACTACCCTTTAGATGGAAACTTTATCAATATTTTTGATTCCCAAAATGGCTCCAACAATTTTGATTTAAACAGCATATATTTAAGATTTTTACACGACAAAGAAAACATATATCTTGAATAGTCTGTAAAGTCCTCTTCATTCGGGTGGTATTTTGTATAATTTTATTATACAAATATTATTATAACTTATTTTAATGGGTAAACCATATAAGATAGACAAAAATAAACCTCACAAAAAATTGTAGATCTTCTTAAAAAAACACACAGTTTATTTAAAATAATCTTTTTGTGACATTAGCCATTTCTGAAATATCCGTTTTAATTGCTTTGAATTTTTCAACACTTTGTCATTCTTTTTAATGCTTTCACCATTCAGTTGTTTCTCATGATGCCACGGAAAGACTGCAATGTTAAGGCAGCCAGCATATAGCGTCCCACTTTTAAACATTATGACTATCATTTCAGTTTCCTCTATCTCCTTTGTACCAACACAAAATTTGTAATTAACTAGTTCTGCAAGGATTTATCTCAATTAGATGAAAAGGTAGAAAAATAAGCTTTCATAAGAATAGCTTGTAAAAGCTACATAAAAATAAATTATTGTGTTTACAGAGAGTCATGCGAGTATAATACATGAATTTTTCTTTCTCTACTACATACTTACAGTAAGTAGAGGAAGTATTGTATTCCACCCAAAAATTGGATGTCGAGATTTTACCAGAAATACAAGTTTTGTGACCTTCTACATCCAAAAATGAAAAGTCATAAACATAAAACTTGGTATTTAAATTCAAGACCTTTCAAGGATGCAACACAAAGATTATGAACAAAATAACCCCTACCCAAACTACCTTTTACATGGAAAATGTTTCTTTATTTGTGATTTTCTCAAAAATGGTTCTAACGATTTTGATTAAAATACTGAATGTTTAAACTATTTTAATGAAAAATAAAAGTATATCTTGATTTTTCAGGGAATAGCTTCTGAGGTCCTCTTTATTTTGATTTTGTATAATTGGTAAACCACACGAGATTAAGACAAAATCTTACCTCACAAAAAAATGTAGATCTTGAAGCAATTTATGTCAAATAAAATTGTTTATGGTGTTAACCATTTGCGAATTATTCTTTCTTACTGATTTGAATTTTCAGATACTTTTCTTAACTGCAAACTGCTATTTTTTTCCTTTCTTTCTTTTTATTTGTTTTCTTTTTTTTCGTGTTCATGCAAAAAGGACAGAATTTCATGGATATCAGCTTTGAAAATATTCGATTATCACTTTAGCTGTTTGTATTCTTCTTATAACTACAACAAAATGTGTAATGAACGCTTATCTGTATTAACAAGAAGTAGATAAAAGAATAAGCTTTGGTATGAATAGTTTGTAAAAGAGTGCATAGAAAGGCATGTGAATGCAATACGTCAGATTGTTTACTTTTTTTCATAGATTTCAGAATATTAACACTCTCATACATGGATGTCACCATATTGACTAGAATGCCAGTGAACACAAACAAGTGCATACTATTTATTCACCAAGAATGTTTTCTTCTCCACTAGAGTGAGTTTTAAAACTGAAATACGAAAGCCTTGGCATATTCCAATTCATTTTATACTCCTATATAAAAATTCAAAGTTGGTTGGGACCTGCCGCTCACAGTTGTAGAGATGAGATTATAAAGAATTACTATAAAGGATTGTACTGTGAGCCAGTGTTGTCCAATTTGCAGGTAGTTGAACGTACATACAATTATTATCTGTTGGTGAATATTTTAAACTATCTACAGAATGTAAATCCATGAATCAGGCTGATTGCATAATGACAAGTAGATATAATCATATCAATTTAAAATGTTATCTTTTCCAGTGGACTTACTGGAAACAACTATCAGCAAAAAAAGTTTCTAATTTGGTTAAGGGTACTCACCACTGATATTGCTAATTTCTACAAATACCATATCATTTTGCTTAAATTTTTATCTCAGATTTGTTCAATATAATTATAAAAGAAAATTAATTTTAATATTCCTATGAACCAACTTTCAAAGAATATAATTTTCAAAACATTTAAATAGGGTCACATGTTAAATGTCTCGTGTGAAAAAAATTTTCAAATGTTAACTTCATTTCTCAAATATAATCCCTTATAATTAAAGATTAATTTTTGGGCAACATTAAAATTTTTATTGGAAGAAAAATAAAGTAGATAACATTTTTAATTTGCTAAAAGTTAGTCATGTATTCAATTACTAAAATCCTAAACATAAAACCTAATTTGATGTCCAGAAAAGGAGCTTTATATCTTTTCAGCCATCTTCAAAAGAATGCATGTAAAATGTTTTAAAGAAAGTGAGCAAAGATTACATCATGAGCATTTTAAAGTCATAAAAATGTAAGAAAACAGTTTATAAGAAAACAAAGTTTTAAAATTTCAGGCACCATCTGCACACACCTGCAAACATTCATTCAAACACCATGTTTTAGCCCTTAAATGGCCACAAGAGCAAAAACCACAATTGAATCCTGATTATACAATGTCTGAGGATTTTTTTAATGAAAAATTAAGAAAACTAATTTTTTAAAATTTGTCAGAAACTGGATTGATTACCCTTAATTCCAATAAATTAGCATAAGAATATTTCACCTTTATTTTAATATTCAATTTCATAAATTTATAATAATAATGTAAAAGTCTCTACAAAAACTTCTGTGAATCTCTTTTCTTTTGCAACTCTAAGAAACCTCTAAAAATGATATTGTTTCAAATTGATCTGCTTACTTCTGGGATACTTTAGTATTCATTACCTAAAGATGCGTAAACAAACTTTTCATGCATGTAATTATTTTTTTTCTTTAATGAAGTATTCTGTTTTTTTTATGTTTAAGTAGATTTAAATGGCATCATACTGGGGCCAGAATTAAACCTGCAACCTTGGTCACAGAAGCCCCTGCTCAATTTTAAATTCATTACCAATCACATCATTTAAAAAGCAGAATTACACTACAAGAGAGAGTTATGAAAACTGACAAGGAAGTATTTTGGTGTTGATGGTATTCTTTAAGAGTTTGTTATAAACATTTAAAAGTAGCCAAAAACTTGCCTATAAATGGAATTCACACTCAAAAATGTTTTCTTTTCCTGTTTTAAATCTCTGAAACCTCAGGTGTGCAATAAAAATCAATTTCCACCAAAAGAATTTCTGTAAATATGAGCAATTTTCCTAACTTCCCTGTTTCTGATATTTATAAAAGTTGGTATTGTGTCAAAACTCTTTGTTTATTGCAATGGAATTATATATAACATTTCATCATATGTAACCATATAGTGTTTTCAAAAACGAACACAAATATGGATATCTACTTTTTATCTTATCAAATATGCAATTGAAAACCATAAATTTCAAAATAATTGTAATATACATTGCTATAATGTAAGAAACAGAAAAACTTTCAGAACCACACACAGGAGAATACTTAATAACCGCTCATTGGAATGCATTAAAATAAAGCCAAAAAACTGTAGCAAAGCACACATTGAAGCAATAAAGAAGTGTTTAATGAAACATGCCTTTTATAGTATAGAGGAATATAAATTTGAATATAAATGTAGGATTTAAATGTCTGTCATGAAGTAGTGTATTTATTGTACATAATGGCTATATTATTATTATTATTTAATGTAATCTTAGTACAGAATTACTAGGTGTACTATTATTTTTGTACTAATATGATGTATCCTTTATACAGAGTATCTGAGTTAAACACATAATAAATATAAAATATAATAACTTGAGAAGTAATTGTGATATTTATTGGCAGTTTGTTTCTAAAAGTATGGTAACTCAAAATGTTTTCTGTGTTTGCTTGCAGCAGTTAGTACAGTGTGCACATGTACATAACTGCCTTGTTCATGAAAATGTGCATCAGTAGCCATGTGGACTCCACAGCAGAAAGTGTCCTGTGTACTTTCTCTTGCGGAGCTAAAAATCCGTTACACTGGTACAGTGTCTTTTTCGGCGAGAGTATGGACTGCAACCAACTGACAATGTTCTCACTTACGTAACAATCAATGGGACAGGTGCCTTTGGGAAACTGGGAGTTTGCTTTCGATGTCAGGCTGCCACGCCAAGCATGCAGTTCCAGAAGCTACTGTTGAATTAATCCATACGTCCTTTCAGCAGATCCCTCATAAATCAATCCAACAAGCAAGTAGGCAGTTACAGCTACCTCGTTCGACAGTACATGGTGTCGTCCATAAAAGGTTGCCCCAGGGATTTCTTGGATCATGAGTTACCAAATCGCTGGATCGGGAGAGGTAGTCCATCAACTGCTTGGCCCCCTAGAAGCCCAGACATTATGCCACTTTATTTTTTACTTTCTCTACTACGTATAGTAAGTAGGGGAAGTATTGCATTCCACCCAAAAATTCGATACCAAGATTTCACCGGAAATACACGTTTTGAGACCTCCTGAATCCAAAAAAAGCATTTTTGGAAACATGTCCGTGTGTGTGTCTGTGTGTGTGTGTGTGTGTCTGTGTGTGTGTGTGTCTGTGTGTGTGTGTGTGTCTGTGAACAGCATAACTCAAAAACGAACAATCGGATAAGCACCAAACTTGGTATTTAGGTTCAGTATCTTCCAGAGATGCGACACGAAGGTTTTCAAGAAAATCCCCCCACCCCAGACTACCCTTTACATGGAAGATTTTTCGAAAATTTTAATTTTCTCTAAAATGGCTCTAACGATTTTGATGAAAATATCATATGTTTAGGGTAATGTCATGACAAATGAAATGTATGTGTCGAATTTTCTGGGAATGTCTCCAAAAGTATTCTTCATTGTGAACGACTTTTGCATAACTGGTAAACCATAAGAGATAGACAAAATTTTACTACACAAAAAATGTAGATCGCGTTAAAATACACAATTTATGTCATATACATTTCTTTTGTTGAGTGAACCGTTTTCGAGATATTGCTTGTTATTTCCTTAAATTTTCCAATACTTATACTTTTCCTCAAATTCGTTATTCATTTTTTTTATGTCCTGGACATGCAAAGAGTTATAATCTGTGGCAAAGGGAATGGTGCTGCACCTAGCAACCAGCTATTAACAGATATGTATGTGCTTAAAGGCTACTGTTTTTCTATATTGCCCTTGTAAATATATATTCCCCTTACATCTGCAAGAAAATTAGCAATAAGATAGGGTCTGCAGATGTTTATCTCGATTAACATGAACTAGATGGAGAATAAGCGTTTGTATAAATAGTTTGTACAAGAGTAGAGAAAGTCATGTGAGTGTAACACATCAGATTTTTTTCTGTGGGGTTTATCAAGAATCAAGTGTACCAGACACCAGTTTGTGATCTACCAGATCTGCACCATTGCATTCATGCAGCTATCACAAATGTTATGCCGTAATGCTGCAAAACAATTGGAGAGAAGTGAAATACAGATTGGTTGTCTGCCGCACCACTAATGGTGCAATTTCGAGGTGTATTAGGTGTGTAAAAAAACATTTTGAGTTTTGTAGAAATAAACGCCAGTAAATATCTCAATTACTTCTCAAGTTGTTAAATTTTATATTATTACATGTTTAATTTGGACACCCTGTATGTATATAAAAGGACAAAATAAAATGAATAATGACATTTTGAACTATGCTGAAAATTAGCTTTATTATTTTGTTTTAGGCAAAATTTTTAACATTTTAAATATGGAGGAAAAAGGAAAATGTAACAATTAAATCCAATTCTAATTATTAAATTTAAAGTATTGATTCAGGAGAAAAATTGCTCCATTCTTTTTAAACTTTTATTTACTCACATAAATATTTTCAGCATTATATTCACTTGAAGTGCAAAAACTGATTTTGTAGAAAAATGGAAAAAGCTAAAAGTGTGCTCCAGCTGAATCTAAAAGCTCCAAAACATCATACCCACTTTGGGACATTTTAAAATTCAAAACTATAATTATGAAGTGGTAGGTACACAAAGATTTCTTTAATTCATAGCTAATTAATAAACTGTTTATTTTTTGGCAATATTTTAGCTTCCAACATCCTCAATTGGAGAATAAATCTGAGTATACTATTATTGTATTCCATACCATACCATCTTCTCTTATTATTAATGCACTCCATATATTCCTTTGTGATGAAAGCAGTATATTTTCTTTTACAATATGCAGTAGGAAGTCATTTAAACTAATTCAGAAAAAGATACATAGTTGAGAAAGGAAGCTATTGCAGTACTTCATAAATATGCTGTTAGCAGCATAATATGCATTAGCCGTTTATCGGCTCAGTTAGCTCTAATCACAGTAACAATATTAATAATCACAATCAATAATCCATCTTCTGCTAAATAATGGTTAGTATGTCTAGCTCCTATTTTTTTGGACATGGGTTTGATTCCCAGTCTGGGAAAGTCACCCTAATACGGTTTTTACACTGGAAAATAGATATAGTAGCTGCAGAAATGTTAAGAGAGTGAGGAGGGTTGGTAAGATCACAGTACAAAAGCTGGAAGGCTGCATGCCAGTTTGAATTGCATGTTTGTCTATACTAGCATACAAGCAAATCCTGAGTTTTCTTTGCAAGGATGTAGGTAAACAGGAACATCTAGTCCAGCTCTCCGTTGAAAAGCAATATTTAAAATTCTAACACATTTCCAAACCAAAGTTACAGCTACTTCACCTAATCAGAGCTAAATGAAACAAAGAAATACTTTCAATGTCTTAGGAACATGAATAAAAGATTTTGCCACTGTGTGTAAACCCCAGGGAAGAGGCTTGTCCTCAACTTGAACCAAGAGCAAAACCGTGAAAATTCTTGCGAAAAAACAGTGTTAGTGAAGTACAGATTTGATGCAGTGAAAAACATTTATGAAGGAGACATTTGCACAGTTATACAGGCTTGAGTCACTTAAAACTATCATATTAAATATCCCCTTACTTTTAATATTTTTACAAAACTAAAGGGCACCTAAGGACTAAGAGCTGTGGCCTATTAATAACTGTTATTTAGTAAAAGAGGATTTTGATTGCAAAGTTATATCTTTTTTAGATGAAACAATAGCCATCAGCATGAGAAAAATTAAACCAAATAAATCTGATACAATGATAGCATTTATTGTACATTTCTAGAGCAGGCAATTAATGAGTACTTTGCTATTAAAATTTAACACATTAAATGTATTAAATTAGCTATTTGAAAGAAATAAGGCTGAGAAAACAAGTGAAGATCCTTACTTAATCAGCGAAATGCTGTTCACTACTTATAATTTATCTAAGTTCAATAGCAATTTGCTTCTTAATTAGTAGCTATGAAAATATGGTTAGCACCATTACTTGTCTATCCATAATTTTACTTCATTAAATATTTACTATATTTATGGCTTTTATTCCATTTAAAAAATGTAACCCTGTGTACAAACTACCCTTTTTAAAGAATTATATTAATTCTTTATAGAATATATCTTTTGAGGTCCCTCAATCTGTAAAAACTGCTCATTGAGGTCAGTAGAGAGGATACTTAAGGTAGACATTTTAAGTGCTTCAATTGTATTAAATACACACAAATGATACAGAAATAAAGGGTGCTGGGATAGCATAGTGGTTTCATTTCCGGCTTTTGTTCCGAGGGTGCAAGGTTTGACTCACGGCTTTGGAGTGGTGATTTTTAGTCAGCCCTTTCTGCACCTTCACCTCTGACTTGTTTATGTGGAGTATCCCCAAGGCCCAATGTGGTTCAGAGTCCATGGTAAAAGCTGTAAGTCCTCTCACTTCACCGCATCCACAGTTCAATTCAATTCATCATCACCCTACCATCTAAGGTAATGGACTCCATCCTCTGGGTGTCTCCACCTCATAAATGGGTCCAGTCATCACTGGGTGGAATCAGGTAAACCCCAAAGGTCAGGCCACATATAGGGAGCTTGAGAGATGACAATATAGATATAGTACCAAACAGTGAAAAGTGTAAAACCTATTGCAATTTCAGTAACTGACAAAGAAGGTTCAGATTCTAAATACAATATTATTCTTATAAGGAAGAATTTACTATATTTGCTTTGGTGGTACCCTAAATTAAATACATACAAATTTACAAAAATAACAAATTGAAGAAAGAAAATAAAATAGTGAAAGTGTTTAATGATTTCCATAGTGTAGTTCGGTAACAGGGTAAGAAATATGGCAATGCTGTCATGTTTGTCACACAACTACCTACTTTGAGCCTGCCTGCTATTTATTTACCCCACCACTGTCTTAAACATTTCCATAGTGATTGTATGTTAGGTACCAGAAGGTGCTAAATTCAGTACTGCAAAAGTCAGTTGTGTTATTTTTTCCTTTCATCATCCAAAAAGGCAACTGCAATTAGAATAATGTGAGTATTAAACTCTAAAAATTAAGGCCTAATCATTAGTGGTGGAAATTGATTGTGACTTATTTACGGTTAATAGTTCAAAGTTTATGAATATGAAAAATGTGTATATTTCAAATACATATGTATGTAATTAAAACAAATTTGTTTTATTTTGTATATGTAACAAATTTATGTAAAGGTTATGTAAAACTATAGCTATGCAGATGTTATATAAAATTAGAGCTATAACTATCTTTATGCTTTTTCTTACTTTTTTAATCCATGCTAACTGCTATAAAATCATCTGTGGAAGGGCAGAACCCTAATTACAAACCATAACAATATAATAGCGAATAATTGTTTTTTTCGCTAAGCTAAGTAAAATTTATAGAAATACTCAATGGAACAGCATCATGGAGACATTGAGACTGAATATCTATACCCAAATAAAGAAATATACAAGTATCCACCAAGTCAATCTCCTGTGGCAGTTGTTCAACCCATTGCCGCTTTGTTATGGTGCTATATTATATAATTTTGATACTAACGAAACAACCAGATATGGATTATATGGAAGTTGGTGAGTCATGTGCTCTGTTTTTAGGTCGAGAGATTATTTTATTTTTGTTCCACAGTACATGCAACTTATAGTGCTGAGGTAATGACTTATGTCCAGCTAATCTTCCTTCCTGCATTTGGCAGTTGGTAGGTAAGCAAATAATTTTCACTGTGAAACTCACTGAGTTACCTTTTCTTTCTTCCTTTTCTCCAAGGAATCAAGTTTGATTTTCCAGGAAAACATCTTAGACTTTAGTTATTAGTATGTCTTGAAGAATTTCAAAAAAATATCAGAGGCAGTGAACAGTAGTGTAGCCAAAAAAATATTAAGGAGAGGTTATGTATAGGAATCCATTTTTAAACAATTTGTATCAATTCAAGTGATAAATATAAATTAATCCTGAGTTGAAATATTTAAATACATCTATTTTATATTTGCAGATTAAGATGAAGCAATTGGAATTAAAATTAGGATAGGATGTTTTGCATATTCTAAGCAGCAAATGTGTTGTGAATGAGAATTAATGACCATTGTGAAGTAGGTATTTTATATCACCGCTGCAGGCCAATGCTATTTCGCTACAAAATAGGGTTTCTGTTGTGTTCTAAATTTGGAGATATTGTACTCATTTGTAAACCACTCTCAAATGTATCACAAGAACAAAATATGCCCCCTATATCTTAACATGGTTGTATCCACGACAGATAAAGTACAGTCTCTGTTGCTATCACCTTTGGCAATGCTGTCTAAGACATGCGACATAAATATAGCACTACCAGTGATATGATTAGGAAGCATCTCATTTCTGCCAACCTAGAAAGATCTTATTATTTTAATTAAGCTATTTTTGCTATTCATTTTTTCAATTTCTTTTAGCAAGGGGGTTCCAACCCCCAATCTCCCCCTAGCTACACCTCTGACAGTGAATGCTTTTTAGAAAAGGTCCAGCTGGTTTTTATGACCCATAATGTACTGTGACATTTGATAAAAATTGTGAAAAGTGTTTTATTGTTTGTTTTTTTGCATTTTTATTATGATTATAACTTGTACCTTCATGCTACACAATTGGTTTTTTATATCAATAATTTTAAAGCCACAAATAGTTATTTACATGGTCCTATACTGTTTAAGTAAAGCACCGCATTCAACTTTAAACTCCATTTTTCTCATTTCCTTCTTTTCGGTATTTTTCACCATTCAAAATGCTCCTTGGACCACAGTTTATATTTTATTAGCTTGATATTTTCAAGATAGCTTCAGAAATTCTGGATTTAACATTTTTTTGCAATAGTTAAAAAATATTAAATAGTTCAGTTGATATAATTTCCACAACTTGCATTGAAAAAGTTTAAAAAATTTAATAATATGTAAACAAAATAACTTTTTCTCTTAAAGTAGTTAAAAATAAGAAATGCCTGCACAACAATTTCTGTAAGTTTATATACTAATCACAGATTAAAATTTGAGAGCAATATGATAAACGCCAGTGTCCAAGTTTGATATTACCATATCAAACAGTGATTAATTATGAACAAAAAACTTAATAGCTTAACAACGGTTTGACATAGCTTGTTAAAATTTTGTGTGCACTATATGTTTTATGTTCTGAGAATATGGTAAAATAGCCAAAGCAATTAGAAGGAAACTGTAGATTTTTGGATTTTCACAAATGCATTGCCGTAACATTCATTACAAATGGTCCAGACATAGACATATACCAATACTGCCTCTTTCGACATGGTTTCTTTTTACTACCTCTTGCTCAAAATGTGTATATATTTCCAAATTAGAAGTAGCGTAGGAATCCACAAGATAGACCTAACAGATTAACTGCAGGTCACTGAGAATCTCTCAGGAGGCAAACAGCTGTCTATTTTAAAACGCTCATGTAGAATGCAAATTTTGTTTGCACACCAGCATAAAATGCACAGCTAAAAGGCTGCTTGTCTAGAAAGATTCATTGTTACATTTCAAATCATGTGATATCCCATTGTAATCCATCTAGACTTCTTTACTTTCTCTACCACATACATAATAGGTAGAGTAGGTATTGCAATTCACCCAATAATTTTATATCAAGATTTAACCAGAAATACATGTTTTGAGGCCTCAAAAAGTATTTTTAGAAAAAGGTATATGTGTGTGTGTGCATGCAAGCATAACTCAAAAACTAAACATTGGATAAATACCAAACTTGGTATTTAAGTTTAGCATTTTCCAAAGATACCACACCATAGTTTTCAAGAAAATCTTCCCACCCTCAACTACCCTTTACATTGGAGAGTTTTGGAAATTTTTTATTTTCTGAAAAATGGGTCTAACAATTTTGATTAAAATAAACATATTACAAATATCCACATGACAAGTAAAACATATACCTCAAATTTTCTGTGAAGTCTCTTCATTTGGAAGATATTTTATATAATCTTGTATAAATGGTAAACGGTGAGTGGTGGATGAAAACGTACTACAGAAAAGAGCAGATGTCTTTAAAACACAATTTATTTCAAATAACTTTTTGTGGCTTAAGCTATTTCTGAGATATCCGTTATTAATGGTTCACATTGTTCAATACTTTGTCATTCTTCTAAAGTCCTATCGACATTCAATTGTTTTTCGCAATTGCATGGAAAGAGTATGGAATTTTAAGGCCAGCATATAGTGTCCTGTTTTTAAACATTTGACTATCACTATACCCTTTGTATCTACAACGAAATGTGTAAAGTAGCTATTTCTGCAAAGATTTATCTTGATTAAAATGAAGTAGATTGAAAAATAAGCTTTTGTAAGAATACTTTGTTTACCCAATAATAAATGATAGAGCGCAAAGAAAGCCATGTGAATGTAACACAAGATTTTTTAATATCAGTCATTTCACTGCTGCATTTAGTTGATAACGTGAAATTCGTTCGCGAAAAAACGCCTGTACCCATAATCGTGTTCAGCGATTACCGCATCGATCTTACATGTTCAAATGTAGCGCGGACACGATTCGCTCTTTCACGTCATGTCAGTGGAAGAGTCGCGAAATGTTACTGAGACTTCGTTACCGGCGGCTGGGATTCCCAAACCTTAAGTAAAAAGTATCTTCAGTCACTGGTTGTGCTGGAGGAAGAGTTTGTGTAAAGCCTTGTTCTGTTTCACAGAAATGAGTAGGAAATAGGAGTCTAATTTCAAAAAAGTGAGTGCTGTTACTCTACGTTTTGCTTTTGAAATGGTTTGGAATAATGCCGGGATTAAGTAAACCTAACGCGAAGTAATGTGAAAGTCTAACTTGTATTAAATGGAGCTATTCAGGGTCAAATTAATGTGATTTATAACTTAACGCAACGTAAGCGACTTCTCAGTTTGGCAATGTCAAACTTTTGCTTCCCGTTTGACGTCACTGGTAATTAGAACCAAGGCATGAAGCAGTAACATGAAGTAATAAAACCAACTACCAGTCGAAAGTCATCCTTGTTACGTTAAGTGCATCATAATTAAGACCTTTAGTTCAGCGGCATTTCATAAACTCAAGCTACGTCCGGTCACGTTAAGTAAAGTTCGCGTATCTCGGTATTAGCGTGGATTTTTATCTATTTTGAATACAATTAAAAGGAAAGCCGGAATTACGATGAACTTAACGTAACGTGACGTAGGTAACGTGAAAGTCTAACACGTATTAAATGGAGCTATTTGGGGATGAATCAACCTGACAAAGTGACGCATCCTAAGAGACTGTCAATGTCAATATTTTCTTTCCCGTTACATTAAATGCATTACTTAGAACTTTAGCGCCATTTCTTAACTTCGCCCCTGTCACGTTAAGTTGTGAAGACTTAACGGGAGTGATTCTGATTGGTATTTGATTTTATTACTCCATGCCACTGCTTCACGCCGATTGGTACATCCAACTTAACGTTACGTGAAGGTAAAAAAACAACACTGACAAGGAGCTTACATTAAGGCAAACCTATCAAACCATTTGATACGTGTTCGACTTTCACGTTACGTCGCATTAAATTAAGTCACGTTACGATGTAACGATGACTTTAGAATGTGCTGGTAAATTTTGTTATAAACTGAGATCGATTGGATGCCACTGCATTTTACCGGAATTTTATCTAGAGTATCATTTTTATTTAGCAACTCATAGTATGAATTTTATTCTCAGTTTGAATATAATTTGAGAATGAACCCGGTTTACATACGAATATTTGATACCGAACTCTTCTCAAACAGGATCGGATTTCGATTCAATTCGAAATTCAACAGAATTTTACTTTCTCTATCACGCAGTAATACATTTCCAAGATATCCATTATTAATGGTTCAAATTATTCAATACCTAGCCATTGTTTTAGAAGTCCTGTCAATTTTAAATTGTTTCTTGCCATGCCATGAAAAGAGTACGGAATTCTACGGCCAGTGTGTAGCATCCAGTTCTAAAACATTTGACGATTGCTATTCCATTTGTATCTATAACGAAATGTGTAATGCAGCTATTTCCGTGAAAGGTTTATCTCGATTAAAATGAAGTATATAGGAAAATAAACTTCCGTAAGAATACGGTACCCACTAATTAATGATAGAGGGTAGAGAAATACATATGAATGTAACACAACATTTTTATAATTTAATAATGAAGTTTTTGGTGATTTTAAGATCACAATGCATAAATTGTGTAACATGCAGAATTAAGTTACGGTATAATAAGATCAATGTAAATGTTAGAATTCAGACTTATTTGTAAACCAAGGAATTCAATGTCACACATTTGCTGTAGTATACTATTAACATTTTCTATCTGCAATTGGGAATTTGAAGGATTTCAGTCATACCCTACTAATTCTTTTCATCTTAAAGACTTCACTAGCAGTTAGCATGGAATGTTAGAAATACTGTTATGAAATAATAAATGAAATAACTATGACTACAATATGTTTGTGCATTTCTTTGTGATTTTTGTTAAATGTTAGTGAATACTAAGTGGCTACACAAAATTAGTGAATGTATAAAATGCATAGTTTATCAAGATGGTAAGAAACTCACATCATCAGCAGTAATAAAAAAATTCCATGGAAGCAATGTTGTCATTCCCAAAAGATAAAATATTACGTAGGCCAAGTTGTATCTGGAACGACATAATGCACAATTACAATGTAAAGCCATTTTTTTCCAAAGTAAATGTAGTTTTCTTTTTATTGTCACAGCATCTCAAGCCATTGCCATATGACTAATCAATGCAAAGCAGCTGTGCTTAATCCATTCATTAGCAATGTATTATTCATTCCCTTATAGCAGCAGCAGTTCTGTATAATACAGAGGCAATGCATTCAACTCTTGAAATTTAAGTAAATAAAAAAGTGTCTAAAATAAAAAAAAATTGGATGTACCTATCACTAGGCTCTCGTATTTTAAAAAGAGGCTTTGAGTCTTTTGTAACGACGACATGGTCATCTTGGTGATCACTTCGGTTCACTTCCAAGATATCATCTTCAAAGTCGCTTTCACTTTCACTTTGTTGGAGTAATGGTCTTGTATTCACAGAATACTCCATCTTTATATTCTGGATGGTACTTCTGAAAAAATTAAAACTCAACATTAATATGAACAACAATTTTATGCAATTATACAGCATAATCAACCATTGCTTTTATATAGATAAGAAATGCAAAGGTGTTCCTATTTTATTTTCTTCTGAACCAAATTTTGATTTTAAAGCTTTGAACATCTGCCATTTTGTCCCTTAGATCTGAATGTCGTACAGTCAGAAACATATTAAGGTTTAGAGACTGACATAATATCAGTAGTCAATACAATAGAAACAAAATTGGGGATGTTAAACATCCAGAGTACTCCCTCCAAACCTCTTTGATTTAAACAAAAATGTTTTAGAATCTAAGAAGCCAAAAAGTACATTTTCAGTGATGAAAGACTCACCAAAATTTGTTAAGTTGTTTATAGGATTACCCATGCTTTCTGTTACAATAAATGTACATAGTGTTACAAGAATCTTATTTCTGCAGCAGAAATTGACATAAGAATAATTAGCACTCATTCTTCAGAAAGGAACCAACATTCACTGTAAACAAAAATAAGTTGATGCTGTATTGTTTGGACTATACCATTGTTCCTGTTTTGTAGAAAAGTACCAACCCTCCTCCTACATTTGAGTACCATCTATGAACTGAGTAAGAAAATACTGACAGAATGTCACATTTCTCTTTCTGCAAAAAGAATCAAATTAGCTTGGTTCCATTCAGCAGAAAAATGATTGTTTTCTTCATGTTTTCAGTGCAAAGCATATTGCAATCTGAGGCAGTATTTTATATCACAACACTGTGAATGCCAGAGTGATTGTAGTGTAAATTAACATTACTGTATGACAACGATTTTAGATGTTTGTTAGCTATAAGCATTGTTAGGAAATAAGTTTACAGGGCCTCACTGAAACTGACAATAGGAGTGGGTAACAATGAAGCGATGGGGTGAGTTGTTGATCACTTAGAAGAGACAAACAAATGACATCAGGGTAGCGTGCCTTTCTTTAGAAATGGAGGGAATATCTTCCCTAGAACATATGTGTTTGTAATTATGATTGGCTGACAAAATAGACGCTAATGTTGGCGCGATTTAGTAACCAATAGCAGCCCTATTATAATGTTTAGGCATATCGGGGTGAGGGAGTATAAATTCTTGAGCCAAAAGCAAGTATCGCGCAGTTCTACAGAATCATTCACGAGGTAAACGTCGTACAGTTCTACAGAATCTCTCGCGAGGTACACATTACACAGTTCTCAGTAATCTCTCGCGAGGTACACATTACGCAATTCTACAGAATCTCTCGCATCATAAAGTTAGTTACAAAATGTGAAGTACGCGTACGACAGTAATTATATTCGGAAATATAACAGTTTCAGTAGGCATGTATAAAGATTACAGATGTGAACTATTAGTTAAGTGTGAGGGCAATAAAAGTGTAAAAACAAATTCTTTTACCAGTGTTATCTTTTAGTAACAACTCCTTTCCATTTACACGCCCTGCTCAGAGATATTTGCTCAACTGAGTAATAATAGCTAGCCGGAGGACAAAGAACCCAAAATTCAAAATAGTAAAACAATAACAGGCACCAAGTAAAAAAGATAACATAAACAGATTACTGCGACAAATCAAACAGATTGTATCATTTTCCTTGCAGCAAATTTTTGTGTTATGCTAATATTGCGTAAAAAACACAAGATTAGAATGCAACACCACAGGAATTAGCATACAAGGTATGAATATGACATGAAAACATGTTGAAAAAAGAATCAGACAGTTTTCGTGGAACCAGTGACCTCAAACAAGTGAAAACAAACAGAAAAGCGAATACAAAGACCAAACAAAATTACCTGGTTGCAAACACAAAATAATGCTGGAAAAAAAAAGTTTTGTGGGGAGTTTTCCAATATTAACAACAAACAAAAAATTGGTTGACTATCTTTGAATCTGTATAGAAACTTATCACCTCTGTTCATGAATGAAAAACCAATTCCAAGTTCAAAGCTTCAGGAGTGAATTCCAGGAGATGCTAGAGTATTCTACACTTCTCTTTTAGGATATTCGAATGTGGAGGATGGTTTTTCAGGAACACCAGACTTACAGATTGGCTTGTTGAATTGTTAAAAACTGTGCTTTGTATATATGAAAAATAAGACAGTAATACTAAAAAATTGCAGTTGAAACTAAAAATATATTATTTGGGTTAGTACAGAAGAATTATATTTAAACTGTATACCATTCTGCATGTAGGAACCAAGCCATAAAAATGTTTAATATCTCATTAATAAAGATATATTGGTGTCCATATTTTTTATAGAATGGAAGTCACTTGGTATGCTTTTAGTAAAAGCAATAAGTAACTATACATTTTTACTTGTTAATTTTTTATTAGGTACCACTTAATTTAATTGCACAGTTATATATGGTTTGGATTCTTTCCGCAGAATTTGGTCCAATTAATGAGGAAAGATGTGCATTAAATTATTTTTCATGAAAGCAAGCAATTACACTCAATATATGATGTCCGAGTATAGATTACTGACATCTTATATTTTATTAAAAATAACACCATAAACCTGTACAAAATCGCCATGTGATACTAGCAGTTGTATATTTCTGTAGCTTTTAATATAACTTTAAATGGATACAGATCACGTCAGAACTTTACAGTGCATACATTTCATATTTTTGCTTAGGCAGTAAAAATTCAAATTTCCTACAGATAAGTAATGTAATGTAATGTAATTTATTTGCATCCAGTTATCAACTTTACATCGATTTTGGACAAGTCAGTCTTATTTCTAAATTATTTACAATTACAGATTTCTACTATTTATACATTCATAGCTCATTTAAATCATACAAACCCTCATTTATTAGATACTCTTTTAATTTACGTTGAAATTGTATTTCTGAAGTATTGTAACAGTTTTTAATTGTGATGGTAATCTATTAAAAAACTTTATTCCTCTTAAGCTAACATCTTTCTCAGTAATACCTATGTTTAAATTATGCATGTGGAAATCAGAGTTCCTCCTTTTTTATATTCATGTAGTTGATAATTTCTTGTTAAGTTCTGTTTATCAATTATATACAGTATCGTCCTATAAACATACAGAGAATAAATGGTAAATATTTTATTATTGATAAATATCTCCCTGCATGGGTCATCTTGGTTTTAATTTAAATATAAGTCGGATGCACTTTTTTTGAAGAATAAATATTTCATCCATGTGTGTTTTTGCAGAACAGCCCCAAACTTCTATTCCATACACTAAGTGTGAATAAATATAACCAAAACAAATGAGTTTCAAAATATGCAAATCCCCATACATCTGAAAATACCTTAATAGAAAAATTGATTTGCTGATGGCATTCAGGTACAGTTAATGTGTTCCACCCATTTCAGTTGATTATCCACAACTATGCCTAAAAAAGTATGTGATTTTACTTCCTCTACAGTATTACCCTGGATTTCCAAACTCAATATTAGAAATATTCTTGTTTATGGTATTGAATTGCAAGGGCATCAAAATATTTTAATATCAAGTAGGCAGAATTATTCATAGTTATATTCAATCTTTCTATGTTTTCACTCCAGCAGACGGCAGTTGTATCATCCGCATAGGTAACAATTGATGTATTTAATGGTTGGGTGATATATTGGGGCCTAATACTGTCCCTTGAGGCACTCCATATTTAACTGTTTCTATTTCTGACCGTATTTTGTTAAAAAATTTACCTTTTATATGGTTGATTTCCATTAACTGTTTTCTCCCTATGAGATACCTACCAATTAATTTATTTCAAACCCCTTATCCCGTAATTTTCCAATTTGTTCAATAGGATCTTGTGATCAACACAATCGAAGGCTTTAGATAGATCAAAGAAATTGTGATTACATTCCAGTTTTTTTGTAACTTCATTAATAAATTGGCTTATAGCCGTAATTATGGAGTTTCCTTTATTAAAACCGTGTTGAAAATTTGAAAATAATTGATGTTTGTCAAAATAAGAAATTAGTCTCCCCAATATGACTCTTTCAAAAAGTTTGGCTATCTCAGAGGTTAGTGTAATTGGCCTATAGTTACTAACATTATTTTCATTTCCTGTTTTAAGTAATGGTTTGCTTACTCCTAATTTTAACATTTCAGGAAATTCCCCCTCTTCTATAGAGCAATTGATTAGATATGTTAATGGTTTAACCAAAGCATTCTTACAATATTTCAAAATTTTTGGACTAATCTCGTCCCATCCACTGCTTGATTTATTTGATAGTTTATTAATTATTTTATTAATTTCATTTTCTTTTACTGGCCTAATAAAAAATGAAGACTGAATAGAGAGTGCAGTAACAGCAGTTGTGTCTGAGTACATAGTCGAGTTTGATGTTTGAGCAACCACGTTTGTAAAGAAGTCGTTAAATTCATTACTTATAATTATGGGATCATGCAGCAAAGTATTTTCATAATGTATCCAAAACTAGCAGCAGAGCTATAGCTTTGGAGTTTTACTTCTTTACCACCTTTTCTCCTTTGTTGTATGCATTTGTAACACTAATCTTACAGATTGCACATTCAAGTTGATGTAAAATTTCAATTTTTTAAAAATTTCTGGTTACCATTATCTGCTCTTGAACAGCCTATATCTTTTCGTAATTTTATGATTTACTATATGCTGTTTAAATGAATAAACAGGTTTTCCTTTTGAAAATCTATCACCATTATCATTCACCAAAACTGTTTACACAATATGGGATGTCATTTGACAAAATGTCATTTTTGTATGCATATATATTTACAAAATGTGATAGCAAAATAACTTTCAATATGCAAATACTTACACCTTTAAGCCACTCTTTACCAATTATAAACATACTGGTACATTACAATTCCATTTCATTTAACAACATTCCAGTTTTAGCAGGACAGCAAAAATTTATCTGCTGGACAACAGCAATTATCCATAAGATAAGCTTTCAAACACTTTTTAATTGAAAAGGTAATTTATTGTAAATTGGAGTCAAAGCCGTTTTCAGCTGATGTGACAATGAGATGACACAGACATATTAGTTTTATTTCTCTTACTATATGTATGAATTCATGAATTTCAAGAAAATTGAATGTGGTATTTTTTCATTTTTACAATTGTTCTTTGGACAGATTTAACATTATTCTAATTATGTTTTTCTGCAGTTCAGATTACTTTGACTACTTCAGTATTACTTCCCTGCATTATTCTATATCTTAGTAGTGTGTGAAAGTTTGAGAAATAAAATATCCTGAGTGGTTGTATACTAACAAATTCAGTAATCTGAAAATACCTTTTCATCAATTCATCAAAGTGTACTTTATAATTTAAATTCTCACTAATTCATACTTAAAGAAATTTAATGTTTTCAGAATGTTTCATATTATGTGGATAACTTATACATTTCTTGTTAATTTTGTAATGAAATCCAAAGGTTGTACATTTATCACTACTTAATTTATGTATGTAATAACATTTTCACTCATCACTAGGAGCTAATATACACTTTTTTCAGATATTCATATCTTTCACAAACAAACAAATGCAGACAAACATTTTCATTGGTTTCATATTCTACAAGATCATTGATACATATTAAAACCAACACAGGTCTCAATTCAGATCCTTGAGGAACCTCGCGTCTGATAAGATGTCAATCAGACAAAATTAACTTTTTCATTGTGGTACCTATAACCACCACCATCACCAAGCGAGTGTAAAAACAATTGCATGCTTATTCCTCTTATTCCATAATCTGATAGTTTTCCAAGTATATTTCAGGGTCAAACACCTTAGAGAGATGCAACAGTACTCAGAACTGTCTAATATTTTATAAATTTCATCTGTATATTGAAACTGTATATTACAGTAAATTGAAACTGTAATGGTTTACCTTTTCTTTAATAATTTTGGTTGATGGTGTGCTAAAATAATAATACAACATTTAGCTGAAAGTTGTAATCATTGTTGCTCCATTAGTCATTGTTTCAGCTACCTCTAAAAATACTTAAAATTTGTACTGTATAACATTAACAATTTGTGTTATATGACAAGGACTTGACTCAAGATAATGCAAGCATGAAGTATGAAAAATAGTTAAGTCATCCCTTTGATTTTAAATCTATGGCAAAAAGTGCTCAGAAGTTCAGAGCAAAGAACATAACATTAAATAATTATATCAATTCACATCAAGAAAAGAAGAGGAAAAAGTAACAAAAATAAATTAATGTATTTAATAAAATTACATTTAGAAATTGTAAAACACAGTGAAGATAATAATAGAAAAAAGCCAGAACAAAGTCTTGAGAAAAGATGTAGGAAAAGAGTGTTTAATGTGTAAATAAAAATGTAGAGAAATAAAAGTAAAATAAATTATGAATGCTAGTAACGACAGAATCAACAATAGGTCATCCACCATCAAAGAAGGAGAAAATTCAAGTCATTTTTTGTGAAGCAGATGCAAGAACTACATAGGAGAGAAGATTCCTGCAGAAGAAATAGGAAGAAAAAAGCTGTATTGTGAGAATATTTGGAGCAAGTAGAGCATTAATTCCATGGAATCTATGAATAGTTAGGTGTTAAAGCTCTGTGTTAAGATAATTAAATAATAAGCTCCGTGAGATGTGTTGAGAAATAGTACCCACACGTAAGAGAAGTATCTGAACTTAAAATTATCCATTATGAATATTTATATTTAGCTCCCCATGAATAAAGATGCAGTAATTTAGAAGATAATAATTAAACATATTAAGTTATTGCCTCACAAAACTAAAATAAATTATTCAAAATTGTTAAACAGAATCTGGAACGAAGCAAGAAATATAAATTATTCTTGAGAATTTGTTAGAAATAATCAATTTGAAAGAAAAGGAAATTAAAATTGTACTAATAAATAATAGCGTAAAATTGAAAATTGTACTAATAAATAATAGCGTAAAATTGATAAATTGTAGCAATTACAATTTACAAGAATTTAAACAAAAACAAAGGAAGAGTCTCATAGCTCTCAGGAAAAAAATCAAATCAAATAATTAATAAATAACTGATTTTCATAAGGAAAACCTGTTTATTCATTTAAACAGCAGATAGTAAATCACATAGCAAAACCCTGAATTCCTCTAGTGCCATGAAGCCATACACCATTAAAACAGCTCCATAATTAGTGCACACCATTATAACTGCTGCACCACTCATGTTACTTTTTCTTGATACCCCTTACACTGATATTTCCATATTTCTACTTCACTGTATGAACATTTAGCCTCTACAACTCCATGATTTTTTACTGACATCTGTATCATAGATCACTTGGAGATATCATCTCTTGTTATAAGAGGATCAGCACTGGCCTAAATATCCAAGAATACATCTCTTAATTCAATAACCTCAAATTTACTGCTTGACTGGCAGACTTCAGTGAAAGAGTGTGCAGCCCTGCATACTCTTTTCTTTATCATTCCATGGTTTCTGTCCTACTGTAACATTTTTGTATGAGCTGCATTGTTTTCCAACATGGCTTTATTTTTGAACATCTATATGGTGGCCTTCTTCTTTCCATCTTCATTGCAGCCCCTCAGGAAGTTGGTGTAGTGTGTCTGTGTTCTTACATGGAGGACTCGAAGTCAAATTTCAGTTAGATGAGTTGCCTGGATGAGGTATCCCTGGGATGTTCCCTTATCCTCATAAGAAGAGAGAGACCACAGGCTCATTTGAACATCATTTTCACCCTTTTCAATGCCTCTGTAGACCTGAGTTACTAAATGGAATGGTAACTATTAAAAAAATTCCCTTGCAGCTACACCACTAGTTCCCTCCATTTTAGAAAAGCAGACTTAGCTGTTCTCTAGGTAAAGTACCAGTGCCTTGAACTGTATCTATTTTGTGACATGCATTGTAGCTATGCTGCAATACATAGCCATGTACAAGTTGAATTGATTTTGTCTTTTTCCAGGACAGTAGGACAGTATGCAAGACACAAAATTAATGGTAGGTAAATTTCTGGGTTTCACTGTTCAGTTGTAGATTAATTATAGCATCAAAGAAGTGTCATCCCTTTGGTTTTCTAATATATTGCTTAACATGTTTATTTCCTGGAGCTTTAAGCCAGGTTTCATGATGTTCTACTTTGGGCCAGTTCTTAATAGCCTCTCCTACTAAACATTGAGGTGTTCTAGAGCCAGCTCCGGCCAATAAATTGTGAAGCTGCTTCTTGTCTTGCAAGTTCATCATCTTTTTCATTTCTCTCTATGCTACTATGACCTGGCACCCAGATGAGTTGAATTCATTCTGTTCTGCCAAGCTTGTGAGCATGTTAGGTTTAACAAGCTATCAAATTCTACTTAATGCTTTCATCCCTTGAATCTATTATCCAAATCAAGGCTCATGCATTAATTTCCAAAAATCTGATCATATAAAACCTTGATTCAGACAGCACTGAAACATGAACCATGATCAAGATAACTTAAAATTGAATAATATCTTTCAAATGAAACAGGACTCAGACAAAAGAAGTTCACCGAGACCAATGAAGGAAGCCATGGAGTTGAGATGGTGAAAACATCAACAAAGAATTTTATAAGTCCATGGTTTGAATCAGACTGTGGCATTGAATCTTTCAAGACTGATTCACATTTTTACATTTCTATACCAATAAAAGTTTTTGGGCCTTTGAATGGCATGGAACATGGTGAAGAAATCCAAAATGTATCAGAAACCAGAGGTTGAAGTTCATAGTGAAAGATAACAGACTATAATGACTGGGATATACTGAATGGATGGATTTGCATGTTACTAAATTAGATATGAATGTTTGACAAGAAATGAAATGTGAGACAGATGATAGCGGAGACCAAGGTTCATGAAGACTTATATATAGAACCTGGAAGTTGAGCAAAATGCCTTTTCTGTTTGGATGGATATAATAAAGATTTAAATAGAGACATACATGTTTCCACACATTTAGGGATGGTATGGCCAGTCTTTGTTTTGCCTATTTTAACTTTAGTTGCTTATTTTAAGGTTTAAAGCTTCTTCTTTTTTTTTTTTTTTTGGCCTGTATTTGGATCTTTGTGGCTTTTTCCTGTGCTTATTTACACTTTTTAAAACGTACGTAAAGAAATTCAATGTGTGAAAAATTGTTACACAAGTAATGGAATGGCACATTCACGTCACAAAAATATTTATTTTTCCCCATAACTGCATTTGTTTTCAAGCAGTTGAAAACTGACTTGCTCAAACGATTCCATTTAGCTCTTTAAATAGCAGAAACCTATGAACTTACATGAAAAAAGGCACTACAGCCTTGAAAGTTCTCTTCCCGACAATGCTCTATCTCACATATCTAGCCCATGGGTATCACAGAATAAGTAAGAAGTTTGTACCCTCTTGTGGATAAGTAGGTTTCCAACACCAAGAATGTTTTCCTAAAGTCACCCTTCTGACTCTGAATGCAGATTTTTAAGTATTTGGCACCAGAGTTCTCTTTACCTCCACACCAACTTCTAACCAGATAGGGAACCTGGATTTCTGCAGGGCTCCATATATTATAGCAATAATTTGAGCATGATATGCAAGGTATTTGATGTCCTATCAGAAGACAAAGCTCTTTAGTTTGGAGTAAAGAAGTTGTAAAATGCAGAACTCAGCAACGATCTGGAGTTTACAGCAGGACATTATAGTGTGCTACCGGAAGTAGTTTTAAATCGGATAAGAAAAAAAAAGGTTTACTAGTGTCATCCATTGCAATCTTTGAAGATGCAATAAACCAACTGCTGCAAGTACCAGGACAGAAAGGAAAAAGTGTTAGTGAAAAATGTAAATGTATTATGGGTGCTAATGTGGACCTAGAAAACTTGAGAACCTTTGTAGCGCCCTGAAAGGTGAAAGCTCTATTGTAACTGTTATCAGTCCTTCCAAAATAGTTTGTTTTAAATTTGCTCCAGTCTATTCAGTGGTAGTAGAACATTCTTTTTCTATGATGAAAAACGTTCTCTCTGACAGGCATCTAAATATAACAGTTGACACCTTGGAAAGGTAGAATCAGGCGACTGAAAAATTCAATGCCATAGCTGGGATTTGAACCCGGCTATGGCATTGAATTTTTCAGTCGCCTGAAGAACCCGGCTATGGCATTGAATTTTTCAGTCGCCTGATTCTACCTTTCCAACCCTGTCCAACACATGGCTTGTGTGGAAGAAAAATTAATTCCAGTTAACACCTTGTTCTTGTATCAAGTAAAGAAAGAGTTAAGAACGTTATGTGATAAATAAATAATTAACTATCTTAGAGATAGATATTCTCATTAATAAAGAGTGAGATTACTATGTTTTCATTTTTAATATATCTATTTTAATTATATTACTGCCTATTTTCGGCATTTTCTCTTTGCCTGCCTATTTTAACCAAAATAAAAGCCTGAAAAGAATAACACACCCACGCACGCATGCGCACACAGTGGATTTGCAATTAACTGAGGGAGTTGTTGGGAAAATGAACATACATATTTTTTGTATTAGTGCAGTGCTAGTGTCCAAGAGGGGCAAGAGGTTAGCCCAAAAAATTCTGACACTTTTTCAAAAAGTAATCTTCTCATTTAGTATTGTAATCTGTTTATCTTTTAATTAAACTATATAAATTATTCAGTGTAAATTTTAAGGAATAATGTTGTAATCAACACAGTTTTAAGCACTTTTTGGTCATTTACAACATACTAGTGTATTATCTTTGTATTATCAGATTTTTTTCATATCTGAGAAAGTCTTGCTCCCAATTAGCTCGGATAATTTCGAGTCTACTGTATATGTGTATCAGCTAATTTGTAATTTGTCATTCTGCAAAAGAACTCATAATGAAAAAACCAACCAGATAGAAATACAACTAAGATGAACATTGTTAATGAAATTATGTACAGGGTAACAGAGTTTGAATACAAAATTACAAGATCCACATGTTTTTCTGGAAGAATGCAGATTTAACTAGAAATTAATGGGACAGTCCCTCTTTAGAGCAGTTTGCTTACTGAGAAATTGTATGTAAATAAATAAAGTAAATATCATAATACTTTTAAAAGTATATAGATAGGTGACAGAAATGCAGAATTGAAAATTTAGGAACAAAGGGATTAAAATTTTAAAAGACATGAAATTAAGGGAAATGACAATTGCGTTTTTGAGTAGCACAATGCTTATTGTCAAATTAGAAGAGATAAGAATGCAGGAGATCAGTTGAATGAACAATGCATGTAGTACAGACATAGTTACAGAACATAGGATCATAGTCAAACTTGTGCAATTTTATACATAAACAAATAGCTATTCCAATACTCTAGTACCAGACAATAGCAAAATAAAGAAATGGTAAACATTGGAATGAACAAGTTAAAGCAGTATATACTAACAGATATAAAAAAAATCAAATGTTTTTATATATTTTCAGGTAGCAGACTACACCACTTTTCCCTTAAAATGGTTTTGTTTGATGAAAACCTTGCACTCTATAACATGAGGTGATAGTAGCATTCTGAACTTTAAAGTATGTTGGAATGATGGCTGGTTTACCTTCAAACACATCTCTTTGTATTATTTCCATCACTCTGTTTTAATTAAATGCAAATAATCTCTCATTCCCTGGAAACTATTCTTATTTCTAGGGCTAGGATTTTTATGATTAGGGCATATATTTTTTGGTAGGACTGACATGCTCCTTAAATACATGTAAATGCTTCTTATGAAACAGCGAAATGAATTAACCTAATTTGTTAAGTCATATTTTTGCATATATGGCCATTTCTCTCTGATAGAGCATATTTTAGTATGTAAATGGTCATATTCGTCATATTTTCACTCTTTCAAGTAGAAAAGAACTTTCTCATACAATTTATTTCTTCCGTGTTACATTTCTCACAATTGCGCATCTCATTGGAAAATGGCAAGTATCTACCTTCCTTCACTGTTTCCTTTGAATTCAAAATATGTACTTCACCCTTACGCATTAGTGAGTTTGTGTAAACTATTGTTACTCTATGAGCAGGTAGCTGATTAAGTCATTCTGGACCCTGGACTGCAGACAAGTGTCTAATTCACTCATTGTGTTATTCAGTCTTATTGAGGCCGTAAGCGTGTGCAGTACAATTCAGAAAAAATGCCTAAAGTGAAGCAAAATGTTCAAGTAAAACTAAAAAACTTGTGTCTCAATATGGTGAGAAAGTATTTTCAAGTGATGGTAAAATATGTATTGTAAACTGTGCGACATAAGAGTAACTGCGGAGAAGTCATTTAACGTTCAGCAGCATATGGCAACAGATAAACACAAACGTGGAGTACAATGGATTGAAAATAAAAAAACACTACAGCAAATGCTCCTAGGGGAATCCCGCCAGTCTTATTCACCATTACTTTGTACAGCTTTCCTTTGTGCTAATATTCCCTTAAGTAAACTAAACCATCCAAAATGTTGTGAATTCTTAGAAAAAT
The DNA here is from genome assembly GCA_030765065.1 of Deroplatys truncata. NCBI lineage: Eukaryota > Metazoa > Arthropoda > Insecta > Mantodea > Mantidae > Deroplatys > Deroplatys truncata. The sequence goes on from CM060980.1 coordinate 103,802,697, forward strand.
ACACAGGCAAATCTCCTCCTGATTCTTCCACATTAAGAAAGAACTTTGTCAGCCGAAGCTACGAAAAAAAAATACAACAAATCAGACAACAGCGTGTAAATAAAAACATTTGGGTATCAATTGATGAAACTACAGACGCTATGGGAAGATATATTGCAAATGTCATTGTGGGAACTTTGGAGGAAGATGGTCCAGGCGAAAAGTTTCTAATAAACTGTGAACATTTAAAAAAGTAAATTTTTCCACCATTTCTAAGTTGTTCGACAGATCTATGGGTGCCATATGGCCCGAAGGTGTTAAGCATGACAATGTACTTCTCTTCGTAATGGATGCTGCACCTTATATGGTGAAAGCTGCCGATTCTCTAAAAGCATTGTACAGTAAAATGGTGCATGTGACTTGTTTAGCTCACGCCTTGCACCGAGTTGCAGAGGAGATTCATAGTAAATTCAGTGACGTTGACAAATTTATTGGGTGTGTCAAAAATATATTTTTGAAAGCTCCTTCACGTATTGCAGCATTTAAGTTGTTAGCTCCAAACATTCCCTTGCCACCATCTGCCATTTTGACAAGATGGGGGTCCTGGATTGATGCCTGCAACTATTACTGCCAGAACTTCAATGTTGTGAAAAGCATCATTCATTCTTTCGATATCAGTGAAGCTACTTCAATTTGACTAGCTCAAGAATTAATGTCTAATGGTGAAATTTCAGGCAAACTTTCATACATAAAATCAAATTTTGGATTTATTCCTGCTGTCATAACTGCTTTAGAGGAATCAGAAGTGCCACTAGTGAAGCAGATAGAACAAGTGAAAAAAGTTGTGAATAAATTAGAGGCTGTTTGTGGTAAAGTGGGAAAAGAAGTGTCAAAGAAAATGGAAAGGGTGTTAGAAAAAACGAAGGGTATCATACACTGTGTTCCATTTCAATAATTTTGTTGGGTAAAAAGTTCTCTCTTAATCATTCAGATCTATATTCAAATGATATTGTTCATTTTAAATATGCTCCTCTTGTGTCAGCTGAAGTAGAAAGGAGCTTTTCGAAGTACAAGGCAATTTCCTGACAATAGGAAATCTTTTTCATTTGAAAATTTGCACAAGGTATTCATTGTGTATTGCAACTCAGAGCTTATATGAAGTAGAATGAGGATGTAAAAAGCACATAGGTTCCTATAATGTTAATAAAAATCATACTGGAATGTCAAATTACATAGTTTAGCTTGCTTCTCATGTGCATTTTATTGTCAAATAAATAGTTCATTATCAAAACTGACTTACTAATTTATTTTACAATAGAAATTTTACCTCATTTTAATATTGTTAGGTCATATTTATTATGTTATTGTGCATATTTTGGTAAATGTTTGGTCATAACAGCATATTTGTTTGTGCATATTATGGTGATTTTTAGGTCATAAATATCCTAGCCCTACAGTTATTTCATTCCTTCAGAATGAAATGGTCTAGTTTTCTCACTGTTAACCAACCACTTGCATGGATTCCTAACTACTTCCTAGAAACCAATCTGGCAAATTAGTTGAGATCAAGCAAAATGCTGATCACCTCCAACATTCTTGCTCAATGATGGAAATACTGTTTAGCTCAATGGTTTAATTAAATGCAAATAAACTCTCATTCCCTGGAAACTGTTCTTATTCCATTCATTCAGAATGCAATGGTCTAGTCTTCTCACTGTTAACCAACCACTTGCATGTGTTCCTAACTACTTCCTGGAAACCCATCTGACAAATTAATTGAGATCAAGCAAAATGCTGGTCACCTCCAACATTCTTGCTCAAAGATAGAAATACTGTTTAGCTCAATGGTTTCCAGAGACAACAGAGGAAAACATGAACTTATTTGATATTGAATTAATGCTTTAAATTGTATTATAAACAATAATTTTAATTATATGTAAATGAATGCACGCATTACACAGGTTTGTTGCATACGTAGGTATTTTAATTCCATGTTAAAAATGTATTACTGTTTTGAATTTGTATCTCTTGGAAACTTAATGAAAGATGTGACCCAGTAACACTGACCCCTTACTGATTGCCTGGATTTAAAGTATGTTCACTCCTGGCATTATAGGCAGAAACTTCACTGCTAGATACATTTATCTTATTACCCTACTATGCAGTGGCGGCTGCTCTGTAAGAGCACGTGAACACCCTAATTTTTGACACCTTTGGGATTTATTGGTTATTTTTCCTTTAATGCTATTACATGTAATATAAATGCAGTATTTTAAAATCTATAGCGTTTAAGCTACCATGCATCTCTCCTCTAAACCCGAGATATGGCAACAGAGTCACAAGCACAACTTGATTTGTGCAGGTTTTTAGCAGCATGGACTACATGAAGGGATAGGACATTTTATAGCAAGAAATTATGCTGTTTTTCTGCTTCAAAAAACGAGACTTGGTAAGTGTTAATAAATTAGTAATATTAATATTTGGCTGACGAAAGAATGCAAATGAAGAGTAGGAAAACGGTACTGCTGCGGTACTGTGAAAGCTTATAGACTATGTTGCTCTAAACCAAGTTAATTATGTACAATAATGTACAACAACCCCATCTTTTGTGAAAGTTATGCATCATCATCATCAACAGGAGCAGCTACAGTTGTATCAGTTTGTTCATAATCATAACCATTAAGCAGTAGATGCTATATCACATGTTCAAGGCTGTCAGAATCTAATATTTTGTGAACATTCAAAATGTATACCCATGAGCCGCCACTGTTTCTATGCCCTTCTATAGTATAAGAGAATATCACTTGTTTTGTTCCTTTGCTTTGTTCAAAAACTCCAATAGCGAGCAAAGCTTGCAAAGATTGAACATGTCATACAGCATGTGAGACACGCACATACAACACATGTAATGAATAAATAGCAATGCCCCAAAATCATTTGCGATGCTTTTTTCTTTAACTTTCTCTACCATGTACATAATAGGTAGAGAAGGTATTGCATTCCACCCAAAAATTCGATACCAAGATTTTAACGCAAGTACATGTTCTGAGGCCCCATGAATAAAAAAAGAATTATTTTAGGAAAGGGTTTGTGTGTTTGTTTGTGCGTACTTACAGCATAACTCAAAAATAACACGTGGGATAGATACCAAACTTGGTATTAAGTTCAATACCTACTTTCCAAAGATGCAATATGAAGATTTTCAAGAAAATCCCCCTACCCCAAACTACCCTTTATACGGAAAGTTTTTCAAAATTTTTTATTTTCTCAAAAAATATGGCTCTAATGATATGATTAAATATCATATATTTACATGACAAACAAAATGTAATTGTATCTTGAATTTTCTGGGAATAACCTATGAAGTCCTCTTCATTCAGAAGGAATTCCATATAAGCTTGTATAACTGGTAAACATTATGCGATAGACAAAAACTTAAACAAAAAATGCATATCTCACACCACAGTTTACTTAAAATAATGTTTCTTGTGGCACAAGCCATTTCCGAGATATCCATTATTGATGATTTGAATTGTTCAATACTTTGTTATTCTTTTAAAGTCCTGTAGATATTAATTGTTCTTGTGAAGTCATGGAAAGAGTAAGGAATTTTAAGCTCAGCACACAGCGTCTAGTTCTTAAACATCTGACTATCCTTTGTATTTAATATTTAATTATTTTTGTATTTAATATTTGTATTTATTGTGCTAAGAGTTTTACAATTTGATTGTCTACTGCACTTTGACCCTGGTCACTCATTCAGTAGACAATCACTACAGTTTATTTACATTTTACAATTTCTTGTCAATAAATTATCTTGCTTTTTTTTTTTTCATGTTCCATTTCCACTTGTTTTTCACTTTTCATTTATTGATTACTTAACCATCACACATTCACTATAGTTTTCCATTCAAAGTAAGATGCGCAACCTCTTACTTTTCTCTTTCCACTGTCCAAAGCCATTTATTTTTTACTTTACACAAAAACTGTCCAATGCTTCTAGCGTCCTTGCATATCATTTCAATCATAAGTGTATTTCTATCCCCCTTCAACCACTTCTTATTAAAAAATTCTTTTCTCCAATTTTCTGTTCCTTGGCACTTAAATACAATGTGTTCAATGTCTTCATTACCACCATATATCGGACATTGGACCCTGTCTTAACCCTCTTAAGCCTCCATGCTCCGGTTCTTACCCATGCAATAGATTCTCTCTCTTCTTTATTTACTATGTCTATATATTTTTCCCTACCCCATGTATTTTTCATTGGCCTATAACAAACTAATGAGCTCTTTTCAGCAATCTCACTGAACATGATTTGTATTTCTATATCTTCCAGTCTTTTCCTCACCTTTTTCCAAAAAATTTTCACGTTATTTTCTCTCCTTCTCCACATTTCTCCTAACCCATTTTTCTCCAAAATGTTCTGTAATTTACTTACCCATCCATCATTCATTAAGCTATTCTCTTGGTATTCAATGCATTGTCTTAACACATTACTTTTTCCTAGATTTAAAGTTCTGAACCAAAATTTCAAAGCTCTTTCCATTATCTTCCCCCTAGTTGGCACCCTGCCCATCTATAATTGTGCTACCTGTCTTACAATTGACTTCGGTAGCCCTAGTATTTCTCTACAAAACATCCTGTGCACTACATCTATACTTTCCCATCCGCTATCTAATCCCCATATTTCTATACCATACAATTTCCTTTGTATCTGTAATGAAATGAATGAATCTGTAATGAAATACATTTTTTTTTTTGTCAAGTGAACAATTTCCAAGATATTCCTTGTTGATATTTGTTTGAATTTTCCAATACTTATACTTTTTCTTAAATGGGAATTTGTTATTCCGTTTTTTATATCCTGGGCATGCAAAGAGAATGGAATGCTCCACATAGCAACCAGCTCTTAAAATATTTGACTATTGCTTAAAGCCCACCATACTGCCCTTACACCTACAAGAAAATTAGCAATAAGATTAACATCTCGATTAACATGAAGTATATTGAGAATAAGCATTTGTAAAGTTTGTACAAGAATAGAGAAAGTCAGGTGAGTGCAACACATCTGATTTTTTTACTATAGATGTCATCACAGGTGTACTATTATTTATCTTAGCATAACTTTATTTTCTTTACCATGTACCTAATACATGGGAGAAGTATTGCATTCCATCTAAAATTCTGATATCAAGATTTCACCTAAAACACATGTTTTGAGGCCTAGTGAATATATCCCCCCCAAAAAGAATTTCTAATAAAGGGTTTTGCCTGAAAAATCAAAATTCAAAACCAAAATTTCAGATAATTATCAAACTTGACATTTAAGTTCAGCATCTTTCAAAGATGTGAAGATGATTTTCAAGAAAAATCCCTCCACTCCATTTTCATGCAACAGTTTTCATTATTTTTAATTTTCTCAACAGTGGTTTTAATGATTTAATTAAATAACATATAATTACATGATAAATAAAATGTACATCTTAAATTTTCTGGGAATAGCCTCTGAAATCCTCTTCATTTGATAGAAATTTTGTATAACCGTAAACCATAAGGATAGAACAAAAACTTACTAAACAAAAAAGGTACATCGCTGCAAAGCTTACACTTAATTTCAAATAAATTGTTTGTGGCATCAGCATTTCTGAGATATTCATTATTATTGGTTCAAATTTTACAATACTTTTTAAATTTTTTTAAGCATTCAGCTGTTTCTCACACTGTCATGGAAAGAGTATGGAATTTCAAAGCCAGCATATAGTGACCCACTTAAAAACATCTGAACATTGATTTTCTATCCCCCTTGTATGTAAAACAAAATGTGTATGAAACTATTCCTGCAAAGGTTATCTCAATTAACATGAAGTAGATAGAAAAATAAGCTTTTGCAAGAACACTTTGTAGAAGCTATGTATATAGTTGGGTTCGCAGGCCCAGGCCCTGCACAGGCTGTAGCACCACAAGATTTATATGTAATGGAATGATAATGTGCCTTTAGACACATTTAATAGTAGTAGTTTATGATCCAGTTAATCATAAAATACATTCAAAATGTAAATGATATTGAACAAGTGAAAATAGCTTAGACTAGATTTTACAACTGTTTGTACATAGTATAACTGTGCTAATGCATAAATATAGGAATTGTTGAACTAGTTAGGTTACTCTTCACGTAATAGTTAACATTTGGTATTACATGGTTTTCATATCACATATGTATGCAAAGTTGTACAGATTAATTTAAAAATTCTTCCGTAGAGTAATAGCAGTGATCAATCAAATAGGACAGTAGTTTGGCCCTAAAGGACGCTACTTTCTTTAGTTTTAATCCGATTTGGTAATCTGGTATAACATTTGGACTAGAGTACACTATTCCATCCTTATCCAGTTTTGTATTTGCTTTCATTATGTGTAAATTGCAATGTTGTCTGGTGTTGTATTCATGTACATCTGTATTCTTGGTAAATATATTATAAGCTCTGTCTAGGATCCTTTTTGTGAAAAGGATTGATTCATACATGTAAATGCTCAGGAGTGATAGGATGTTACATTTTCTGAATAGTGTCGACATAAGTTTCTCTGATTCATTCCTTGAAATATTCATATTCTTTTTTGCATTATGAAGAGTTTATTAAAATGAGAACTTCCTCAAAAGACTATTGCACATCTAAGAATTGAATGCGCAAATGCAAACTAAAATTCTTCTGCTAATTTCTTGAAAATGTAACACACAGTGTTCAGTCTTTTTACTAAGGAATCAATACGTTTGTTCCACTCTAAATTGCTCTAAATCCAGATACCAAGAAACTTGGTGGGTTTACATTATTGATCATTATATCATTTATTATTACCTTAGACTGCACAATGTTTTTATTCTGAGTGGTGTGAAAAACCATTGCTGCCGTTTTTTAATTTGCTTTTATCAAAATATTTGTATGTTGCTGCTGTTATTTAATGGGTTAGTTTTTAATGGACTACTGGAACCGTGCCCGCTACCGCTATTGTTCTATCATCAGCAAATTGAGTAATATTCTGAAATGGTATGTTTTTTTCTAAATCATTTATAAATATGAGGAAAGAATTGGGCCTGACACCAATCCCTGATATACGCCAAATTTAATCTCCCTTGCAGTTAACAAATATTGTGTAACCATTCCATTTGTATTATGTAGTGTTTCAATGATTTGTTTCCTCCATTCCATATACAATATAATGCATTCTAGCAATTTCCCTCTAATGCTTAAGCTTTCTAGCCTTTGTTACAATATGTCATGACTTAGGATATTGAATGCTTTGGATAGATCGAGCAATATACCTAAAATGTTTTCTTTCCCATCAAATGTTTTTAGAATGTTATTTACAACGTGAAATATTGCAGTTTCTGTTGATCTAGTTTTCCTAAAATAATCCCGCTGAGATTTAAAGATATTTTTGTTTTTTTTCCAATGAAACTTAATAGACTTGCATAAAAAAACTAATTATTTTTAAAATCCAGAGAGCAATGCCACGGCCTGTAGTTAGATGCTTCTATCTGATCACCTTTTTTTATGGACAGGCTTCACTTTTGTTATCTTTAAAACATTTGGGAAAATTGCATGTTCTAGGGAGCTGTTGCATATGTCTGCCAAAGGATATCCAATCAAGTGAACACATTTCTTTATTGCAGAATCCAGTATGTTATCAAGTCCATAAGAATTTCTTTATTTTAATTGTGACAATATATGCTCAGCTTCCTTGTCAGTGGGTTCATGAGCATGGTCTGTTGTACAATATTTATGATTACTTTGCAAATTTGATGCTGTATGGTTTATTCCTAAATTATTTCCAGCATTTGCGAAGAACTCATTAAACTTCTCTGCTAGTAAGCTTGGATTTTTAAAAAGATCTTGTTCTCCAAGTAGTGTTAAATTTTTGTATAAAATATTTGTTATACCACTTTTAATTATTTTCCACGTAGTTCTCATTTTATTCGATGAATTTTGAATGTAACTGTCATTGCTCATTTGTTTAGCTTGTAGTATGACTTTATTAACGATTGCTTTATACTTTTTGAAGTACATATCAAATTCAGTACAGGTCACTTTTGTTTTAGTGATTCCATGCATTAATCTCTTTTTAGTACAGGAAGTTAATATACCTTTCATTGATCAGATTTTATTTTTCTGGGTTTGCATTATGTTAATAATGTTTAGGTGAAAGGCAATGTCAAAGTAGTACTTAAAAATAGATAGAAAACAATTAATTTATTGTTTGTGTCTGTGCAACTATATACATCCTGCCATGATTCATTTGAAAGCATATTCTTGAACATTTCTATGTAGCTACTGTTACAGACTCTTGTAGTTTTGTTACAGAGTACAATATGTATTTATTAGTGGAAGGGAGAGTATCTGCACTTAGTGGTCGCTGTATCCCATGTTCATATGATCTATTTTGTAGTGCTGATTGACACCAATAAAGATGAGGTCAATTACGGGTGAGCAATTTATACCTATTCTGGTTGCGGTTTACTATAGCTTTTAAATTATAAGTTAATGCTAGGTCAGTTAAATCTTTTGACTGCTTTGAGCTGTTAGAAAAATCTGCATTACAATCTCCACAAATTATAACATTTTGTATTTGCAATTGTATTTCATTTAAACAGAGTTCTAATTTCTTTAAAAAAAAACTACTCTAATTTCCATCAGGGGATGTATCCAGATGAAGAATTATAGTGATGTAATCAATTAACTTAGTATTGCATAGTTCAATATCTTTGTCCAGTGAATGTTGTTGCATTGATAAACTGTTGTAATCAATTCCCTTCTTTACAAAGATACAACTTCGTCCAGGACTATATTTCTCGGCAAAAACATGCATCAAGATCATAATTAGGTAGCTGTACATGTTTTAAATGGTTATTTTTAGCCAGTGCTCTGTACAGCACAATAATGAAGTATTTATGGACATTTCCAGTATGAGGACCTCAATATCATTGATTTTGTTTGTCAGCAATTGTACATAATGATGAATTATTTTAAAACCTGTCCTATTTGATTGATCATACTGCTTACCTTTCTTGATTTCAGAATTTCTCTGCCCTGGTGTCTCTACATCTTCTAATTTACTACTGTATAACAAATTATTCTGGTCCGATGCATTTATTTCTTTTCTATCTTGTGCTAAGTTAACATTGTGGTATTTAATCCCCATACATACATATATATATATATATAGTGATATATTATATATATCACTATTTTCCCCATCAACATCTAATATCTACAGATAAAGTTGAGTGAATGTAATGCATCAGAATTTTGTTAATATTTATCCTCCATGCTTAAAATTAATGCCAAAACTGAGAATTGTGGTAATATGAAAATTTCGCTTCCAAAATGCTAACTAAAAGTTGCAAAAAAATGAACTAAATTAAGCTTATGAGCAAACAACTAATATCTTCAATAACTATAGGACAATAATATTATAGTTTTCAATTAAATATAATAACAGTAATAATAATAATAATAATCAACTGCCTCTGAAAAGCTTCTGGAAGATGTGTCAAGATAAATCAGCTATTTTCTGTACACATAAAAAACTTGTGTGTATCTTATATATACATATGTATACATATATAAAAGTTTTTAATATTTTAATAAAAATTAATTAATGCCACAATTCTTTCTTAAAGCCATTATACTTATTAGTAAAACTGCTAATACAGTACAAATATCATACATGACTAAAATTTTCCCATTAAAATGAAAAAGGATACTTCAAAATCTGACTTTGTCAGTTAATAAAACTATTATGTCAACTAATTATTGAAGCAGAAGTCAGTATCTGATTTGTTAATATTTTGGTTTATTTAATGGAAACATTTATTACATATCGCATAAGTTACTTAAGACATACATAGAATTCTGATAGACAGACCACTATTTCTTTAGAAATTGCTTCCTTTCTGGACTAAAGATATACAACTGTCTACCAAAATCTATGAAAGGAATTAAGCAAGAAAATACTCTCAAACACTTTTTAAAGGCAAACCTGATTAACTACTGCTTTTACTCTATTTAAGAAATCTTAACTAAAGAGGATTTATAAGTAATTTAACATGTAATTATAATTTATTCTTGGAAACTTATACATATTTTGGTTTGATAAATTTTGTAATATTTTGTAATCTTACCTTGACATGTCCAGTATTGATTGCACCTTTTGAACATATGTAATCATAATTTATTTTTTGGTAAACTTACTCATATTTTGGTTTATTAATTTTTGTAATATCTCGTAAATATTTTGTTATCTTACTTTGACGTGTCCAACATTGACTGTACTTTTGTACGTAACAATTAACTGGATCAATAAAAATGAAATGAAATTCATTGGCTGCAAGCCGGTGAAAAGTTCCAACCACAGCATTGCTAAACAAACATTTAAACAACTTAGGCAGATTATAGTACACAATATGAGAGAAATGCGAAGATATTTATATGGTACTAAGAATTTTGTAAAATATTATGAAGCATGAACCTTTTTCTACTCTTCATTTGATTCTTTGATTTGAAATGTAAATATATGCTGCTTTTTCCATACCTAATAAATTGTGAGACCACCCAAAATCTGACATTACTAAGTAATATAACTTGAGCACAAAAGGAAAAGGTTTCTCCATCAGCTAGAAATTAGATTGTGTAATATTTCTCTTTCTTGCTTTATTTCTTAAACATGGATTGTTGCTAAATTTTAAAATTAAGTACCATTTTATCATATTTTTATAAAGCTTATAACACAGTGCATATCTAAAAATTTCATTTTTGTCATTTAACAGTCATATTAATTATGGATAATTTTACTTTATTTATAGCATTTTTTATTAATGTCATACCATACTGTATTCCATAAATAAGAAGACAAAGGCATCCAATCCAAATATGTATATGAATGAAAGGATCCCCTAATCACCTGTGATGTTATTCTGGTAATAAAATAATTCTGCTAATTTCTCAACTAGTCGAAACCATTAGATGAGTAGTTTTTAATATATTATCAAAAAATATATATGAAACAAGATAAGCTAAAACACGTAGCTGATGCTGAATTCAAACCTGAGGTACTGAGACCGCATAAACTACACACGTCTTATTTACAGCGACCGTTGCAAAGACATTTTGACAGTCCATTGTATTTAAAACATATACAATTCTTACCTGGGGAAAAATAGTGAAGCTGTTGAATTCTCTAAAACCTAAATAAAATTTGCATCAATCCTTCAAATGCTTTAGTTTTGAATACATGACTATCTGTTACACTCACGTATAACTTCACTACTGGAATGAATCATTACGGTGATAGTACGCACAACAAATATCAGTAGCATTTTTATACCGCATGACTGGAGCTGTCATTGTTTAGCATCCAGCATCTCCCTCTTTTGCTCCTCCCTCTTCTAAACATCTGTGGACATAATTGCTTTATAGTATGACGAATCCTACCCTGCATCGATTATAACCTCATTCGGCGGAAGTGGCGCCGCAACGGCAAGAGCTGAAACGAACACCTGTCAGAGTTATTTACTTGCTCCCCAGGATAATAGAAAATAATGATTAAGAACACATTAGTTAGCCACGAAATATATTAAAACCAAGGAAATGCTGCTCTCCAAGCTCAATCTCCGATTTTACTTGCATATTCCCCCAAAGTAGAGCGTCTTTCAAGGAGACTCCCCCCCCTCTTTCTTTTCCGTTCGATCCTACTTATGTATAAAAAGATAGGAATTTTAAACTTTTTGCCTAATGGGAAGTAGTTTGAAATTTCTTTTTAAAATCCCATCCTATGTTCTTCAGGCACTCACCCATGATAATAGTCCACTGCAAGTGGCCCAGGAGCGTCATTTCAGTTTCTGCTTGGGCGGCGGGGCAAGATTTCCTGAAGCAATTGTCCGAATTTTCATGTGAACTTGGACACATTTAGCCTAAGAGAAAGTTTCTTTTATTTCTTAAATATGAAATACTTATATTAAAAGTACAGTTTTCGTAATTTTTCTTTTGGTAGAGCAATAATAACCAGCAGCCTAATTATTTCTCATAACTTGGGAGTCAGCCCCCCCTCCTGTAGCCCGAAATGATGCCCCTGAAGTCGCCCAACGCCATCTGAATGGGGTTAAGGGTTTTGAATTATTACGTGAAGGTATTGCAAAAGTCTAATTAGCAAACTTAACTAATCATGCATGTTTCTGCGAGAATCGTTCTGATTAAAAGCAAGAGTTCTCATTATAATTAGTGGGAATAATTGCTAGGCACGTTAGTCTATGGGAAAACTCCCCCCCCCCCCAAATTTTAAGTGTAGAATGATGTTAGTATTGATGGCGATTGTCATGATGAAACACAATAATAAAATTATAACTATTAACAGAGTTCCACTAATAAGTAAAATGTTATCATACGTTTAGCCGAGCTAGATGGTTCTGGTGGTTACGTCTGTGGCCCGCATTCGAGAGATCGTGGGTCGATTTCCGTGGCCGACCCGTGGTTTTTCCCGGGTCGCCAGGCGAATGCTGGGAAGGATCATTTCATCTCCATTCTCATTTCACTTCACCTTTCATCTGCTTGATGTCTTTCAGGGTTGAAAGTGTCGGCGGGTGTCTCGGCGTGTGTATGGCAGGGGAAAAGGATACTCTCAGGAAACCTTCGTCCTCCGGACTGCGAGCGGTCTGCGGGACCCGGAGCCTCCAGGGGATGTGTAAGTCTAAAGGGGGGTCGGCTGCACCATCCAGAATCCGGAAAGTTCAAATCTGTAAATGGTAGGGACCCTGTCCTCTGCCTGTCGTGCTTCCTGCTCCAGCCGCCCTCTGCCCCGGATGGCTCTCCTCCCCCCTGCAGGCTTGCACATCCTACTGGTGTCCCGGAATTTGGAAACTGCCCCCCATTCCGGGGGACGATTAACCAACCAAGCGATGAAAGGTGAAGTAAAATGAGAATGGAGGTGAAATGGAGGGACATGAAATTTGGGGGATGTAGTGAATCTTCACAGCATTCACCAAACGACTCGAGGAAATTCGAGAAAAAACCCATGGGTCAGAAAGGTCGACCGCGGGAATTGAACCCATTACCTCTCGAATGCGGGCCACCGACGTTACCGCCATTCCATTCGGTTGAACAAAGAATAAAAGTGGATCTTTTAACCCATGATGCTCAAACTAGAATTAATCTTTCCGCTTCCGCTTGCTGCTGGCAGGCTGTGGTTCAGCCTGGGTGTATTTTTGCCGCGTGCCCACCCTCAATAGGGTTTTACCGCAGGATGTTTACTGCAAAAGGAATGGCAATAAAGAATGGCGGTTTCATTTTAGGATGAAATGATAGATAGGAGGTAGCATGTTGCTCCTCGACAGCTGTCTTTTAGGAAGAGAACATACTAACACTCAGTAATATATACTCAAATATTACCAATTTTATATTCATGCAAATCTGATGCCCTTTAAATTTACTTAAGTCTATACAAACTACGCATTTCAAAATGCAATACTTTAAACTCAAGTGGTTCCCAAGTTAGATCGTAATATAGGCATAATTTAGTAAAACACACACACACACACACACACACACACACACACACACACACACATAGGGTTAAAATTGTTCCATTTGTTGTGGCTTTTTGTTGAATAAAATGACAATCAATGCGAGATTCGTGTTGAGGTTAAACAAATAAAATGAACAATACGCGATTTGTGCAGTGATAGAAAATGTTTATCTTACGTAAACTGAGGAATTCAGCGAGAATTTATTTTAGAAGATAAGGACTGAGTGCTATAGACTATAAGTGAATATAAAATAATATATGAAAAGCTTGCTAAAAGTGACTTTATTTTGCTCTTAAAATAATTTATTATCGACAACTTTTGTAAAAAAAAATCTGTTCTCATGAAGCTAATGGAGAAAACTGAATTGTTTCATTACACTTTAATTATAGTTCCAATGGAGATACAGGAGGCTGAAAAAAAGAGTAAAAATCTTTGAAATTCCACTCTTTGCATGACATCGCGGAGACAAAAGAATGGTGACGTATTACTTAAAAACATGTATGATAAAGTATAAATTAAAACCAGTAGGAAAGAATATTTCGGAAGTGGTTAATGTCACAAAGAATTTCACATAAAGAGTTGTTTTAACGAGATCTTACCGCTTACAAGTTATACAAAGTTGTACAAAATTCGTTCAGAATGAAGACTATTCATAAACATATATATTTCAGTAGTTATGCAAATATCTTAAACAAATGATGTTTTAATGGAACCCATCAGTTATTTTAGAACAAAATAACGAACGATTTTCCACGCAAAGGTTTTTTGGGGTGGCGGGATTTTCTTCAAAATCTTGGTATTGCGTCCTTGGAAGATGAACTTAAAATGCAAAGTATTTTTTTGTTCAGGGAACTTCAAAACATGTGACGTGTCGATATCGAATTTTTGGGTGTGGAGCACAATATTTCCTCTACCTACAATATATATGTTGTAGAGACAGTACAAAGTAACTAAATATACATCCTATTCTGTACGTATAGGTGACAGATACAAACAATTGTTACAGATTTTGAAGGGACAATGCCTAAATTCATTTCTAGATAAGGTACGTTTATTTCTTCAACATAGGCATTATATCGTACATATTAGTATCCACATTACTCTAGTTATTATTAAACAAGGCAACTCTTATTAACTAAATACACTGTAATTCCTCTTACGAGATGCTAACTACTGTATTAGTTCCTGGGAAGGTTGCTTTTTCTTCACATTATGGTCACCGCACGGCTACTCGTGCACCTGTCGCCACAGTTCGGACTTCCGCCGAATCAATTATAATATCCCCGCAACCACCTCACATTCTTACAGTTACATTTGCAACTACAGTGATAATAAGCAATACCTTATCATAACAGATGTTGGAAATATTTTCCTCCTCTAACCGCACATTTCCAGCATTCTTAGAAAATTTTCATTTATTCGAGAGTCCATATCCGAAATTGAGTGAAAATTTCTCGCCTGATGTTTTCTTTTGGTTCTTACAATGTATGGCGGTTTGTTGCATGCACCTTATTCCCATGTGTTTAAGAGAGTTGGACTATATTTACCCACTTCCATAGATCTACTTCATCTTGCTTGGTTAAATTTTTCACCAATTTTCTCTTTACTTTTCCTAAATAATTATGACCTCCTTAATGCCCTTATCCGATTTTAATTTCAACACGTTTTCTCCCTTACATCTATTGGTAAGTTAGACCATTTCGCTTCTAATGAAAACCGAAATTGTGCACTGTGTGACGGTATTATATTTGTTGAGCCCCACGTTTGGGAGCCAATTTGCGATGGTAAATTTATGTTATTTGTGTATGTGTGTTTACTCAACGTGGTGAAGCCATTTTGTGACGTGATTCTTTGTTAGGTTTGTAGCTCCATCTGGTGTTAGCAATTTGCGGCAGTATTAGTTTTTGTTTGAAAGAATGCTACTGTTATTTTATTGAATTTTGTTTCACTGTCCTCCGGCTAGCTATGATCTTTTCGGTCGAGCACTTCTCTTTATACAGGTTGTGTAAACGGAAAGGAATCTTTTATCCAAAGATAACACTGATGAAGGAATTTGTTTTACACTTTTATTGTCGAACACAGTCACTATCACATTTACACATTGATCTTGACACTCGCCAAACTGAAACTGTTATAATAACTTCATTACTGATCACTCTTAATTCGCGTACTTCAACTTTTTGTATAATTAACTTTACAACACTTTAGATTTTTCATAATTCTGCTACGCGTAACTTGTGAATCGATAGCCGACGTGTAATATTTCTGCTGGACTGAAGGCGACGTGTATCATACAAATATTTTCGACGAACTGACGGGGTCTATCTCTAACCTAGCTCTTTTATACTCATACACCCCGATATGTCTAAAGATTATAACTGAGTTGCAATTGGCTAATAAAACGCGCCAACATTAGCGTCTATTTTTTTTATATCCAATGAAAATTATGAATATATATGCTCTAGGGAAATGTTCCAGAAGATTCTAAAGGAAAACGCGCCAACATTACGTAACTTCCTCGTTTCCAATAATGATAAACAGCTCACCCCCTCGCTGCATTATTGCACGCTATTATTGTCAGTTTCAGTAAGGCAGTATAAACTTACTTCCCAACAATAATTACAATCAACAAACATCTCAAATCAATGTCACATAATAATGCATATTCATACTATAATCACTCTTTACATTTAAATAATTTGTGATACAAATTACTGCATCAACTGTCACTTTATTATTGTTATTATTATTATTATTATTATTATTTTCGTGCTAATGTTTACCAGAGGTTCTTTTAAAATGACATTTATTTTGTATTGCTCCTTTTCTGCAGAACTACAAATTTTGTTTAATACTTTTGCTTATTTTCTCACTTATAACTATACATTTCTCAGTCTTATTATTCATTCCAAAAGCCGGAGACACTATTGTGGAAATAGGTCAGCTAAAGCTTACAGAAAGAGACACTGCTTCCCCATAGAACTGGAGAAATGTCCCAGATTAATAACGAACAAGCCCTCATAAAACCAAGCTCTTATGTGCAGTAGCATAAAGTACTGGGATGGGAGGGAGTGAGACGGCGTTTCACCTTAGCCTCATCTCCTAATTAAAAAAATCTAGGGCATTAAATTTACATATATGTGCTCATGCATATGTCATTCAAGTAACTCAAGTATAAGTCTTGCTAAACCTAATGCTGAATCCACGGAGAAAATTCATCAGGATATGGTTTCTGTGAAATTTAAAAAATCTACAATTTCAGAGCGATTCATTTGAAATTTTAATACAGCAACCAGGGTGTAATTTATAATATTTAGTCCAAGCTTCATGCTTATTTTTAAATTGGTTCCAGAGATATTAATTTTTATTATTGTTTTACTCTTTTAAAATTTTGCACCACCCGATGCAGTTGTTTTTGAAAAAAATTACAATTTAACACTTTAATACTATACTAATAAATTCTACAGCTTAATTTGTAATTATCCTACTAGTATAAAATAATGCTTCAATTTATTTTGTTTAAACATTTACGCAATTGTATATTATTGTTTAATAACATTGCAACTAAGCATGCTAACAAAAATTCATCTCATATTTTTGTCGTATTACAAATTAGCAATGAAGTATGTAAAATTTCATTTATTTATGCGGAAAAGTGCACCGTGTGGAACAATTTGAAAATGAGAATGTGCCGATAAATGAAAACCGAGAAAAGAGAATTTCTGATCTTATGCTGTTAAAAAGCATTTAGTACAGGATCAACCTTGTTGTTGTTGTTTTTTGGGGGGGTGCTCCTCTGTAATTAATTTAGTGTTTGAAGATTCTTGGAATTGTTTATTCACTTTAATGTAGACATCGTTTTTTACTACACTTTTGTAGCAAACTAGGCTTGCAGAAAAACTTTAAATCGTTATAGTACATGCTTTAAAAGGTGATACAGTTATAAACACTACATAGGACTTAAGTAGAAGTCTTGTAGTGTTTAATAACAGTAGAATCCATATTCAGGAATTTTAACAACTTTTGGCTCTTTTTTGTTTTTACAGATTGAGTATCCTTAAGACGTTTACAGTCAATTATTTAAGACTGGAGGCAATTTTTGAGAAAATAAAAAGTAACTAAACCTTTTCCATGTAAGCAGTAGTATGGGGTGCGGGAATTTATGTCGTATATTTAGAAGAAATTAAACTTAAATGGTATTTATTCGACTTTTCATTTTGAGTTATGTACTCACACGCTCGCGCTCGAATCTCTTTTTAAACATGTATTTTTTATTCCGTGGAGTTGGGTATGAAGACATGTATTCACGGTGAACTCTCAATGTTAAATTTTTGGGTGGAATGCACTACCTACTTTCTCTACCTCCTAGGTACGTGGTAGAGAAAGCAATAAAGGAACACACTACAAATTTTGTTTTATCTTTTCGGAAAAAGAAAGTATGTATTGATCAGACAATTGCTGTATGACTATTTGTAAATTCATAAATAACCAAATTTAATGTAAAACAACCAACTATAGATCGTTTTTTGAATGGCGCAATAAATCTAAAGCCCTAGACTTCTTTCGCTGCTGAAAAGTTTCATTTGTAGAGTGCGACCTTTACGAGAATATTCATTGTTACGTGTGAAAGCAATGTCTGCACTCGTCTCGTATTAAATAGATATCGATTCGCCCAAAATAAACTACTCGATTAGCAACTCGCACGGCAAGGTGAAAGCACTCTATTTCGTACACAGCTGTTGAGTGGAAATTAAATCACTCTCTTTCACCAACCATAGTTCATCACCAAGCTTGAGTTGATAATTTTATTTTATTTTCAGCGTTTTTGTGTTGCTGTATTTTGTCAGAGAGCGTGGAAAAAGAGCGAGGTCCAAGGGTGGATGGTATATGAACTTGTCCCCTTCAGGGCCTCTTGGAATCTTGTTACACATACAGTTCTGTGTCTTGTTAAGCTCCAAGATCAACTGTTTGTTACATCATTCTCTCTCGCTCCCTTTGTCTGACGTATTAAAAGGCTTATAGTGGATCCAGCCTTAGAACCGGACTTTATGTAAACAAAACACTTTGTATCCCTCCGCGTTAGCCTCGTGTTCGTATCCACTGTCAGGAACTAACTGTTCATCATGCAGAAGAGAGATGAACAACACCACTCAGAGTTAAACGAAAGCTATAGCCTTCTTTAGTCTTACTGTTCATATTATTTACCATTTCATATTAATCAAAAGTTTTGAATTTTTTTTAGTAACATATATTTTGAAAACTCACAGATAGTCACGCATATATAAGGCACTATGTGTTTGGTGTGCTTTGGTTTCCCGCGTATCGCGGGTAGCTAATGACGTCATGTGTTTACTTCAAGTTTGGTTTTAAGAGTGGAGTGATTGTAGGATATTCGCGCTAATTTGTTGGTACAACTCTTTTCATTTCGTAGGTAAAACTCTAGAACATAATCTATTCGAGTGGTCCAGTGATTTTCCGAAGCGCGCTTTATTATTTTCGCTTGAGTGATCGGAATTTGAACACTATCTACTTGCGCGACTTTACACAGGTGCCTTTTTACTTTTTCTACCAAGCACATAGTAGGTAGAGAAGATATATTGCATTCCGCTCAAAAATTCGATACCGAGATTTCATCGGAAATACATGTTTTGAGACCTGTGATTCAAAAAAAGGCATTTCTGGAAAATGTGTGTGTGAACAGCATAACTCAAAACCGAGAAGTCGGATAAATACCAAACCTGGTATTTAAGTCCAGTATCTTCCAAAGATGCGACACTACCTTTTAATGGAACATTTTTGACATTTTTTTTATTTTCTAAAATGGCTTTAACGATTTTGATTACGCTACGCATGTTAAGATATTTACATGACAAATAAAATGCATATCTTGAATTGTCTGAGAATAACCTGTGAAGTCCTCTTCATTCGGAAAGAATTTTGTATAATCTTGTATAGCTGGTAAACGTTAAGCAATAGACGAAAGCGTACTACACAAAACATGTAGGTTTCTTTAAAACACACAACTTACTTCAAATAACTTTTTTTTGTGTGTGTGGCATTAGCCATTTCGATATATCCGTTATTAGGGTTCGAGTTGTTCAATACTTTTGTCATTCCTGTTAAGTGCTGTCGACATTCAGTTATTTCCCGCAATTGTATGGAAAGAGTATGGAATTTTAAGGTCAGGATGCAGCGTCAAGTTCTTAAACATCGACTGTCGCTATTCTCTTTGCATTTATAATGAAGTGTGTAATGCAGCTATTTCCGCAATGGTTTATCTCGATTAAAATAAACAGAAAGATATGCTTTGTACGATAAGCTTTTGTACCCATTAATAAATTATATAGGGTAGAGAAATCAGGATTGTTTAACAGCAGATTTTTAAAACTCCGTTGACTATATAACTGATATCTTTTACCTCCTCTCGCTGTACTCTTATGGCATTACTGTACAAATATATAGAAGGTAATAACCCCTTAAAATTAGTTCAGTATAAAGCTCCGATGGTATTCGTAATAACGGCCAATTCCCCTATATTAATGGAACTAGTTCCGGTACATGTATTTCTGATGTTAACCTTCCCCAACAATCCTCTAAATTATGCAATGTTGTATAGTCTGTAAATGTATTTTAGCGGCGAAGGAATTATCCAAATGGACGAGTAATTTTTAATGCGTATAATAGCTTGAGGAAGAATTGTATTCAACCTTAAAATTCGATATTGGGATTTCACCTGAAATAGATCTTTAAAACCCCCTTAATAAATAAAGAAAAAAATCACACACATTTTTAGAAAAACTACGAGCGCGCGTGATTGTGAACAGCATAACTCAAAAACGGAAAAGTCGGATAAATGCCAAACCTGGTATGCCGGTTTTTCTTTTAATGATGCGACGGGTTTGAAAAAAATTCCCCCGCCCCAAATTACTCTGTTTTATTTCTCCAAAAATAGTTCTAACGACTTAGATTAAAATAACACATGTTAAAGATATTTGCATGACAAAATGTATAGCTTGAAATTGTTGCGAATAGCTTTGTATAATTGGTAAACCACAAGAGACAAGACAAAAACTTTAAACATAAAATGTATCTCGTTAAAACACAATTTATGAGAAACACATTTTTATGACATTAACCAATACTTTATCGTGCGTCTTTTGAACTATTAATTCACCATTCTTTTGTTTCTGACGATGTTTTCTTCTTCTTCTTCTTCTTCTTCTTCACCTTCCTCTGCTTTTTTCGGGCGTAAAAATCCTTAGTATGGCTTCCTTCGGAAGGAAAATAAAGCTGGTAGTCCCGTGTCGTAGATGTACGGCACGCAAAAGAACCTCAAGCCTGATACAGAGACCTCTGAGCAAAATTTACGGTCTTTCACGCACACTATTGAATGGAACGCTAAGGACCATAGCAGTTAAAGAGCGTCCATAAATAAAACTCAATTTCATTTTTTACCTTCCCCTGCTGCCTTTCGGCATCGGGTCTATCCATTTTCTACACTGTTCTCTATCCTGTACCATTCTCTTCAACGCATTCAATTCTATCTCTCTGTTTCCCGCTATCTCTCCGATGTATTGTTCCCATTCCTTCCTAGGTCTTTCCCGTCTCCTGCTTCCCTCCGGTATTGCTTCAAATACTACGCTGATCATTCATTCTGATTAGGTGACCATCCTATCTTAAATTTCTTTTCTCTAACTCTTCCAATAGCAGGTCCAAATTTAGGTTTTCTCTAACCGCTATACCGGATTTCCGAGAATGAATGGTGGAGTTTTACGAATTCACTGTGAACTAAGTATTATGTGTAATTGATTGAAAGTACTACCAATTAATTAAATAACTCAAACAGTTTCCAAATAACATTAGTTAGTTTCAATATGGGCACCATTCACTGTAGGACAGAAGTCTAAGCGAAATTCAACTTCAGCTGACACTCTGACAAGAAATGCTTGCAATTGCTTGTCTGATTCTTGTTTTAGATGGTCGATATTCTCAATTGTTTCACTGTAGACCTCATTTTTGACATAGCCTCAAAGGTAGAAGTCTAATAGAATAAGATCCGGACTTCTAGCTGTCATGAGATTGGTCCGTTTCTGCCAATCCATCGATCTGGAAATCGATTATTTAACTCTTCTCAGACACGGTTTGCGAAATGGCACGGCGCTTCCGTCTTGTTGAAGGACTAATTGCAACCCCATTTCCATTTGCTCAATTTGAGGAAATGGGAAATTCTCTAGCATGTCCGTGTATGCAGTGGAGTTGATGGATTTTTTTTTCAACAAAAAAGAATGGACTAAAATCATGTTGTGCTTAAGGCCGCACCAAAGATTCACCTTAGGAGAATCTGGGAATGTGTTCGTATATCACTACAACGTTTAGTATTGAAGATATTGTACAGTCTCAAGTTAAATGGTCCACCCTGTATATAAGTCACAATAAAGATATGTGTGAGTGGGTTTTTGGTGTGTATCATCATTTCATGAACGAGTGGCTCAACCGCTTTTATGAAACTTAATGTATTACATACCTACCTTAGTTCCTATATAGAAAATAGGCTGTTCAGCATCTTAATTACTTTGCCTCTGGAGGCTGGAATTCAAATGGAGCATAACATTATACAAACAAAATATCTCACTTTTTAAGTCTTTTGACAAATATTGCATAGCAAAAACTTATAAAGCATAACGTTTCTAACAAGTTTACCACTTAATAAATCTCGATAGGAAGGTTTTTAACAAGATATAAAACTTTTTCATTCTCTAACGCGAGAAACTATATAGTTCGAATCCTATAGCAAGCATAAGGAAGAGGCACAAGTTGTGCACTGTTAAACGTTTTACTTAGACGTTTTAATTGTTACAAACACCCAGGAAAAGCCCTTTTACTACCGGTTACATCGCATAACATGTAAGGAGCACAGAGAGAAGAGGGCCGAGACGATGGACGGGGAGAGAGTAATATAGTGGAAATAAAGAAAGAGGAAGGAACAGTGAGAGAGAGAGATAGAAGGAGATGTAGGGAGAGAGAGAGAGAGAGGAAGACAGTAGGAGGGGCAAACAAGAATCCGCGCAGAGCAGAGCTGTGGGTCTCCAGTTCTCGAGGTTGCGGGTTCAAACCCGGCGGAGGGTGATGGATTCTTTCAGACGTAAAAGATCCTTAGCATGGCTTTCTTTGGATGGGAAGCAAAGCCGGTGGTCCCGTGTCCTAGATTTGCGGCACGTAAAATAACCTCATGCCTGATAAAGAGGCCTCTAAGCAAAATTACCGGTCTTTCACGCCCAATATAGAATGGGGCACTAAGGACCACAGAAGTTAAAGAGCGTCCATAAATAAAACCCAATTAAATTTAATTTTAGAGCTGTGGGTCCTGCTAGTAATATTACGACACAGTTTTGCGTTTAACCCTTCAAATTTTGTTTCCGAAAAGTAACACAAAAAGCATCATTTACAAATATGGACTAACGTTTCGCCACATACGTAATACACCTTGCACAGGAGCCAAATTTTACTATTCCTCACTGAACAGTTTGCTTAACTTTCAGATCAAATATTTTCCTCAGAATGGTGGCGGGTAATATTTCATGAGAGTGTTTCATGAAGTAAAATGGCAACCAAGTCGTGGATTTCCGACCTTGCGCTACCACGCTATCCAGCGCAGTTACAAACATTCATATTCGCTTATTTTGATGATTCTTATATCAACTTAGTTCAGATAAGCTCCAAACTAGATCCTGGTGTGACAACGCTTATTGTTTCCCAGAAATTATTCATTTCTCTGTGAATACCTTGTTACTTTCTTGCTACTTACAGTAAGTAGAAGTCTTGTATTCCATTCAAAAATTCAAGATTTCACTGGAAATATATGTTATGATGGCCCCTGAATCCCCCCAACATTTTTAAAACGTGTGCGTGTGCGTATGTGTGTGTGTGTCTGTCTGTCTGTGAGCAGCATAATTCAAATACGAAAAGTCGTATAAATACCAAAATTTAAGTTTAATATGTTCCAAAGATGTGTCGTGAGATTTTCAAGAAAATCCCCCACCCCAAATATCCTTTAAATGGAACATTTTTTAATTTTCCAAAAGTGCCTTTATATATATATATATATATATATATATATATATATATAGAGAGAGAGAGAGAGAGAGAGAGGAATAGCCTGTGAAGTCCTCTTCATTCGGAAGGAATTTTATAAAATTTTGTATAACTGGTAAACGTTAAGTCATAGGCGAAAACGTATTACACAAAAAACGGCGGATCTCTCTAAAATACAAAATTTATTTATAATAGCTGTTTTATGTGGCATCAGTCATTTCCGAGATATCTGTTATTATTGGTTCGACTTGTTCAAAAAGTCCGGTCGATTTTCAGTTGTTTCTCTCAATGGCATGGAAAGCGTATGGAATTTTAAGATCAGCGTTTAGCGTCCAGTTCTAAAACGTTTGACTGTCGCTATTCGCTTTGTATCTGAAACAAATGTGTAATACAGCTATTTCCGGAAAGGTTTATCTCGATTAAAATGAAGTAGATATGAAAACAAACTTTCTTAACAATATATTGTATACCCACTAGTAAGCGATAGGGAACAGAGAAAGTCATGCGAATGTAACGCATCAGAATGTTTCCTTTACTTTTAAGTTTTAGTCAACAGCAGGAGCATTATGTAAAGGCTGACTCAAAACCTGTTATTACTAGGGTGTTCAGGAATGTACAGGAGTCAACGGCTTAAACCTGTTTCTTTGTTTTGAGTCACCTTACAAGTGCAGTATAATTTGAATTTATTCACGAATGACTAAGTTTGCTACGCCAACGCATCCCCTCATCCGAAGGTATGCATCAGTTTTAAGAATCTACATATAAGCTGCTGGAGAGGTTTTTATTATATTACTTCCTCTACTATGTACGTACAGTAAATACAGGAAGTATTGCATTCCACCCAAAAATTCAGTACCGAGATTTCAACTGAGATACATGTTTTGAGGCCCCTTGAACCCAAAAAATAAGCATCTTTAGAAAAAGGTCACTGAATGTGTGAACAGTATAACACAAAAACCCAAACTTGATATTTAAGTTCAGCATCTTCCAGGGATGTGACATGAAGATTTTCAAGACGACCCCCCCCCCACCCCAAACAAAACTTTTCATTACTTTTTATTTTCTCAAAATGACTCTAACTATATATTTATATGAAAAATAAAATATATATCATGAATTTTCTGGGAATAGCCATGAAGTCCTGTTCATTCTGGATGAATTTTGTGTATTTGGTAAATCGAAAGAGATAGACAAAATCTTACTGCACAAAAATTTAGATCTCGTTAAAGCACACAATTTATGCCAAAGAAAATCTTTTGTGTCGTTAACATTTCCGAGATATTCTTTGTTGATTACTTTGAATGTTTAAATACTTATCGCTATTCGTTTATTTTTCTTGTATTCATGCAAATAGAACGGAATTTCAAAGATATTAGTAGCGACCCGTTCTTAAAAGATTTGACTATCGCTTTAGGTTAGTATTCCCCCATTCCTGTTTAACCTACAAGGAAATATGTGATAAAACTATTTCTGCAAATGTTTACCTCGATTAATAGACGAATAAGCTATGGTAATAATAGCTTTTTGAAAAATGGATAGAAAAAGTTTTGTGAATGTAACACATCAGAATTTTTTTAGATGCGTTCGCTACCGGTGGAGCACCCATCAGCAATGCTTGGTCCTTCTGTCCGTCCTCCCACGCGCATTAAATTAGCCTATGAAGTCTGCATATATGAAGTTAAATTTGTCGACAGATGTCAAATCTTATTGAAATCGTTGCAAAACTAAGGGTAGTGCATTGCAATGCCTTTTAACAAGTTACGATTTTTTAGGCTAGCCGTTACAGTACGAAGTTGAAATTCAGCTTAAACAATATTTCGCACCCACCAGCTCAAGAAAGCCACAACTCAGAAAAAAATCTGATGTGTTACACTCATATGACTTTCTCTACTCTTGTACAAACTACTTTTACAAACTCTTATTCTCCATCTATTTCATATTAATCGAGATAAACATTTGCAGAAACGATCTTTTGACATGCAAAGAGAATTACATTTTACACATAGCGACCAGTTCTAAAAATATTTGACTTTCGCTTAAGGCGTACTATGTTTCCCTTGTATTGTATTTGCAAGGGCAATATAGAAATGCAATAGCCTTTAAGCATAGACATATCTCTTAATAGCTGGTTGCAAGGTGCAGCACCATTCTCTTTGCCACAGATTAATACTCTTTGCATATCCAAGACAAAAAAATGAATAACGAATTCCCATTTGAGAAAAAAGTATTGAAAAATTTAAGGAAATAACAAGAAATATCTCGAAAATGGTTCACTCAACAACAAAAATGTATATGACATAAGTTGTGTATTTTAACGCGATCTACATTTTTGTGTAGTAAAATTTTGTCTATCGCTTATAATTTACTAGTTATGAAAAAGTCGTCCAGAATGAAGAATACTTTTGGAGACATTCCCAGATAATTCGAGATATACATTTCATTTGTCATGAAAATATCTTAAACATATGATATTTTAATCAAAATCGTTAGAGCCATTTTTGTGTCCCATCTCTGGAAGATACTGAACCTAAATACCAAGTTTGGTGTTTATCCGACTGTTCGTTTCTGAGTTATGCTGTTCACACACACACACACACACACACACACACACACACACACACACACACACATACACACACACACACGGACATGCTTCCAAAATTTTTTTTTTTGGATTCAGGGGGTCTCAAAACACATATTTCCGGTGAAATCTCGGTATCGAATTTTTGGGTGGAATACAATACTTCTCCTACTTAACTATATGTAGTAGAGAAAGTAAAAATGGAAAACTGAGGTATATCCATAATTGGGTTTCCCATTCCCTATTTTAATGCATGTATGAAGGTTATATCCTTTTTTTTTACCTCACAAAATTCCTCCAAATGGCAATTAATTGCTTATGGCACTTAACAGTTCTATAGCGTTTATCGTACAACCGGTAAGATTCCTGACTATGGTTCGTTATGTTCTTCTGCCTTTGCATAAAATACAGTGTTTTTCTTTTCTTTCACATTGCGGCCACCTCACTTCTGCTCGCGCGCCCGCTGCCGGATCTCGAACTTGCAGCAAAACAGTTATAATATCCACGTAAATGCCTCACATTCTCATAATTACAAATACATTAATAATAAGCACATGCCTTATCTTAAGAGGTGTTAGAAATGTTGCACTTCTCTATGCACACATTTCCAGCATCTTCTCAGAAATTTTCATTTACTCCCGGGAGTACAATATCTGATTTTGAGTGAACTTCTCGCGTGGCTTTTTCTTTTAGTTCTTCCAATGTATGGGACTTGTTGCATAGACTTTATTTTTCACGTAATTGTCAGAATCGGGTACATTTCTGTAATTGAATTTTGCGAAATGTCAATGATAGAGTAATTGACCCACGCTTAATATTCTTCTCTGACAAAGCATGGTTCCATTTACATGGTTATGTTCCATCGTAAAATAGCAGGTATTGAAGCACAGAGAAACCTTATTTTATACTCATGAGGCGAAAATTGTCGTGTGGTGTGCAGTAAATGCATACAGAATAATAGAACCTGTATTTTCTGAACAAACAATAAATGAGAGAAGTACAGGAATAATACACGATTTTTTTTCAACAGTTGACCGATGTTGAATGACAGTCTGGTTATTTCCAACAAGACTTAGCTACCGTGCATACAGCTGATGAATAATAATTCAGGGAATTATTGAAGATAGTGTAATTAGTAAAGAATTATGACCCTTAAGATCCCCTGATTTAACTGTATGTAATTTTCATCTAGGAGGAACTTGAAAAATAAAGTAGATGCCCCCCAAAAAACAAAACAAAAATCATACTTTGTAAAAACTCAAAGAAAACATCAGGCAAGAAATTCACTTAATTTCAGGTATTCAACTCTCCAGTGTGAATGAAGGTTTTCTGAGAAGATACAGAAAAATGCGGATATAGGGCAAATTTCCAGCATCTCTTATGATGAGGTAAGTGCTTATTATCATTGTAATTGTAATTAACTATGAGAACAAGAGGCGGTTGCGGGGATATTGTAACTATTTCGGAGGGAGTCCGAGCTGCAGCGGCCAGCTGTACGGTGGCCACAGCGTGAAAGAAAAGCACTGTAGCATTTCAGCCATTTTGCTTCGAAATAAAATGCTGATTACATACGCACTATCGAAATATTTTAAAGCCTTTCCTGCCAAAGTAGAAGTTTTTGAGTTGTGGCCCTTTTGCATTAGTGGTGCGATTTGTTAATGCATTTCAAACTCAGTTGAAATCGGTACAACATTAGGGCAGTGGATAACGATTTTAAGTCAACCGATGCACCTGCAGAGATTAAATTTCATATAAAAGTTTGAAGAGCATTTGAAAACACATTGGTATTGTATTTAGTTGCTATTAGTTAAACATTAAGGATGGCTTATTTGAATAGTTTCCTAAATCTACAGTTTTCAGACGATCCGCTGCCGCATGAAGCTGAATATATATTTTGTGTGTCAAAGATCATTTATCAATATATTTAAAATTTCTTGGAATCAGTACAGAATTAAGGAAGAGGACAACTGACTGGGAGATTGCATGAAGAAAACTGCTTGTTAAGAGATATGCTGGAAAGAATGCTGAATGGGAAATTTATCGGGACAGAAGAAACATGCAGACGATAGACACCTTAAGATAAAGAGTTCATATGTGGATACGAATAGGAAAGCAAAAAAGTAACAATGGAGGAGGCTGTTTGTGCAGTGACAAGCGAATTGTGCACGCTTGTGGAAACAAAGGGTATTGTGTACAGTGTACACTTAGAGTCCTTCTTTTGGACAGGAAATTATGATTATGAGAGTCTAGTAAAATCTATAATTTTTACTTTCTCTACTACTTAACCGAGCGGGATGGCTCAGGCGGCAACGTCTGTGGTCCGCATTCGGGAGGTCGTGGGTTCGACTCTCGCGGCCGACCTTCTGACCCATGGGTTTTTCAGGGGTTTCTCCGGGTCGCTAGGCAAATACTGGGAAGAACCATTAAGTACCTCGAATTTTCTGTCCCTTCATTTCGCCTCCATTCTCATTTACTTTACCTTTCACCCGCTTGGTCTCCTTCAGGGTTACAAGTGTTGGCGGGAGGTCTCGGGGTGTGCATGGCAGGGGAAAAAGATGCTCTGTGGAAACCTTCGTCCCCGGAATGGGGTGGTATTCGGGTTCCGGGCCCCTCAAGGGTTGTGTAAGCCCACTTGGGGGAGGGGAACCGATTGCATCAGTGCCAATCCGGGGAGTTTATATCTGTAAATGGTAGCGACCCTGCCCTCTGCGTCTCGTGACCCCTGACTCGGCTGCCTTGTCCTCTCTCACCTTATCCATCCCTCCCTCCCGGGGGCGCTCTGTCAGGGGCATAGGTACAAAAGATCTATGTAGGTCGACGTGCTAAGTCCCCCTCCGCGCCGAATCCTATCCTATCCCTTTTCTACATACATTTAGTAGGGGAAGTATTGTATTCCACCAAAAATTCGATGTCAAGATTTCACCGGAAACATGTTTTGGGGCCCCTGAACCCCAAAAGAGCATTTTTAGTAAAAGGTCCATGCGTGTCTAACTCAAAAACGAAAAGTCGGACAAACAACAAAATTGGTATTTAGGTTCAGTACCTTCCAAAGGTGTGACACTAGATTTTCACGACAATCCTCCAACCTTAAACTACACTAAAACATGGAGGATTATTCGAAACTTTTTTATTTTCTAAAAACTGGCTTAACGATTTTGATTAAAATCTAATATATTAAATATATATTTACGTGACAAATAAAATGTATATCTTGAAATCTCTGGAAATAGCCTGTGTAGTCCTCTTGATTCGGAAGGAATTTTGTATAATCTTGTACACCTGGTAAACGGTAAGACAAAAACCTACTACAGAAAACATGCAGTTCTCTTTAAAACACACAATTTATTTAAATAACTTTCTTGTGACATCGCCATTTCCGAGATATCTGTTATTAATGGTTCGAATTGTTTAATACTCAGCCCTTCTTTTTAAATCCTGTCAATTTTCAGTTGTTTTTCACTATGTCGCGCAAAGAGTATGCCATTTTAAAACCAGCGTATAATGTCCAGTTCTAAAACATTTGACTATTGCTGTTCCCTTTTGTATCTGTAACGAAATGTGTAATGCAGCTATTTCTGGAAAGGTTTATCTCGATTAAAATGTAGTCAAATCTTTAAATAACGGATCGCGGTTTGAAATCCCGTGCTTTTTTTTCTATGACATTGCGAGAAATACATGGATGGTGACAGCACTTCACATGACTTTCTCTACCTTCTATCGTTTATAAGTGGGTATACAGACAATTTTTACTAACGCTTATTTTTCTATCTACTTCATTTTATTCCAAATGAAGTTTTGCAGAAACAGCTACATCACACATTTCGTTATAGATACAAAGGGAATAGCGATAAATGTTTAAGAACAGGGTGCTATATGCTGGCCATAAAATTCCATACCGTTTCCATGCAGTCGAGAGAAACAACTGAATGTTGAAAGGATTTTAAAGAATGACCAAGTATTGAACAATTCAAACCATTAATAACGGATATCTCGAAAATGGCTGTTGCTACAACAAAGTTATTCGTAATAAATTGTGTGTTTTAATGAGAAGTACAATTCTTGTGTAGTACATCATCTTCTAACGTGTAACGTTTATAAGTCATACAAGATTATACAAACTTCCTTCCGAATGAAGAGAACTTCATAGGTTATTCCTAAAAAATTCAAGATATACATTTTATTTGTCATGTAAATATCATTAATATATGGCATTTTAATCAAAATCGTTAGAGCCATTTTTTATAAAATAAACTTTGTGTTTAAAGTGATCTATATTTTGTGTGCAGCAAGTGTTTGTTTATCACGTATAGTATATCAGTTATACAAAATTCATTCGGAATGAAGATAACGTCTCAAGACTATTCGTGGAAAATTCAAGATATGCATTTTATCGGTCATATAAATACTTTAATCAAAATCGTTTTAATCGGTTTTGAAAACTGAAAAAAACAAGTGAAATTTTGTATGTAAAAGGGTATTTTAGGGTGGGGAGATTTTCTTAAAAATCTTCCATGTTGCATCCTTGGGAGATGTTGGTATGCATCCGCTTTTCGTTTTTGACATAGACACACACTCTCTCTCTCACACACACACACATATATAGAAATGTTTCCAAAATACGCTTGTTTTGTATTCAGGGTAGGTACATCTAAACATCCATTTCCGGCGAAATATCGTTAAAAAACTTTTTGTGTAGAATGCACTGCTAGAGGGTAGGTAGAGAATGAGAAAATCAATGACATAGCCGAGACTCGACCCAACTATCTTCGACCTTTTTGTACCGACGTTCTGCCCCTGAGCAGCCATGATGAGACACTCGAACGTCCCGTTAAGGCAATATCTGTAAAAATCAAAAATTTTTTTTTATAGTTTTCTTGTAATTGCTTTAATTGTTTTACTATATATTCAGAACGTAAACATGTAGTGCGCACAAAATTTTAGCAAGTTATGTCAAACAGTTGCTAAAATATTAATATTTTATTTATAATTAATCACTTTTTGATATGGTAGTATGAAATGCTCCTCGAGTCCTACTGTTTATCATATCGTTTCCTAATTTTCAATTTGAGCTTAGTATACAAACTCAAAGAAATTGTTGCACAGGTATATCTTAATTTTAATTAGCCTAAGAGAAACAATCTGTACTTATTATTGAATTTTTCAACTTTTTCAATGTGAGTTATGGAAAAATAATTAATTTCAATTGAAATTTTAATATTTTTAACTAAATGTTTTTAACTAGTGTACAGCAGTTTTTAAATATGTAATTCCATAAGCTAACCTGAACATTTTAAGCTAATAAGTTATAAATTATGGTCAGGGGCACTTTGAATAGTAAATAAAAAAATAATGAGAAAGAATTGAGAAACTGGAGTTTAAAGTTCAATGCGGTGCTTTACCTAAATGATAAAGGACCAGTTTGTTGATTTTAAGCCATTTGTTGGCTTTAAATTGATATTAAAAAGCACGATTTTGTAAATGAAATTCAACAACGCCCAGCAATGTGGATTATAGTAATCGCTTAGAAGTTTGAAAGTTCGTTCGTAACCCCGAGAATCGGCACACCCGCTTACGATTAATTATTTTCCGAAAGAAGACAAGTAATTTCAGGGTTGAAACAATAATATTGTATGTAGTATAGTCATTACGTTTGTGGACTGGCGCCTGGAGTGCAGACGATAAGCGGAATCTACATGTCTTACCAATTGCCGCGCAACGCGGCGTTCACTTATACAGATCCGCATCGTCCCTAAAATAGTCACTGTTGGCCCCTATCCACGTCTACCAAAATTTTTATAGCAGCTGCTGCTGCTGCTAGAAGCTTTGCTCAAAATATATTAGCAGGAACATCCCTCACGCTTCTCTTTAGGCAGTCACGATGTCCTAGGCCGAATGAAACCTACGTCCACGTAGATTTCCTTTCAAGCGAGAAAAGAAGAAGAAATCCCACGGTCCGAGATCAGGCGAGTACAAAGGATATAGCGGAGCAGTGATCTGTTGCCTTACAAGTTACTATTGGACAAACACGGAGCGATGTGCAGGGGCGTTGTCGTGTAGCAACAGCCAACTCTTCCTGTGCCGAAGCTCAGGACGCTTTCGACGAATAGGATTACATAGAAGCGCAGGATCACCTTGTAGCGGGTCTTGTTTAGAGTTAGTTCGTTTGTATGAATTCTGAAATGTTTCACTGTCGAGTTTGTATAACTTTTGGCAGAACTTGACGTTTGTTCATTGCTCAAATTGCGACATTTTAGTTTCGACGAGCACGTTCAAGTACCTTCACAACAGAGACTGTAGTCCGCTTACACTCTTAGCACATAGCTGCCTCTCGATCGAATGAGAGAATAACCAACACGCCACCATAACGCGGCATCATCTATCCGATCTATTGCACCATAGCGACATTATACGCTCAGTCCATGAACTTAATTACCTCTCTAGTATAATTCTTAAGGAGGTTGACCTTTGTCAGATTTCAGTTTTTTTCGTCATGAGAGCGGAATCCTATGTTTCTAGTTCATTCATTCCTTTTCATATACTATTCACTGGTGATGTATCAGTCTAAATTATCACATGGGAGGTCCGAAGCTACAGGGTAACTCCAGGGCTATGCCAGGCAATCGCTGCGTACGGCTTTCAGTATGCGATTAATTAAAATTTCCAAAACAAACGTTAATAGAGAAAATTATCACATTAACCATACATAATGTCATTGTGAGTTTTAATACGGTTAAAATTATCGGAAATTTTTCTCAGGGACTTTTTCTTCTAACAATATGAGGTTCTTATGTGTAAACGGCATCATACGGGTATAGGGCTTTACTTCCCTTCAAAAGAAAGCCATGCTAATGATTTTTGCTCCCGAAAACATTCATTGTCTTACACGGACCGGGTTTGAATCCACGACTTTGGGTGTCGGAGGCTAGCACGGTGGCCACTGTATCATAAATGCACCCAGGTGAATACTTATTTAAATGGTTTGTGCCATTCTTTCGCTGATTTCAAATTTTCTTTCCATTTTCACACAAAGTTTTCAAAAACCTTTAGAACTTGGAATGGGAATGGTTATTCGTAGAGAAGATATATTGCTAACCTTTTCATTCTATTGCAATGAATTTGTGGCTTTTTATTATAACTGATATTTTAAAACTTCGGCTATAATATGCATGAGCACTTTAATATTATAATATATAAAAACTCTCCATTGCAATGGCAGGTAAAACGTTATTTGTTAAATAAACGAGACAGGTTCAAGTAACATGTATGTTACTGAGTAACTCAGCAAGGCCAGCACTAGCTGCCAACACGTGCAGTTTTTCTTTGATGTGTTTCCCTAAGGCGTTTCTGGCACGCTATTTGTCCTTGGCTGCAATACTTGAAACTTCTGTTTGATGCTGATTCTTAGAACCGACGAGTTACCATCCGTTGGTAACGGATCCTGGACAATAAGGAGAATTATCAGTGATTCTTGGTAAGCTTTGAGGCCTATCTCCTCGGATCAATGACTGTACGTCCCGGTAGCTATTGCGTTTATCCGTTTTTTTATAGCCGGTTTTGCTACTGCAGAGGACCTATTTCGTCGATTTGTTTGACCATCCATAGACAGCTTACAACTGCTGCATGTACGGATTCAACATCTTATAAGCTTGAGTAGAATTTCTCGACAAATTTCAAATGAGAGTGAAACCGATATAAAATTGAAAGTACGACTACCAGGCGTTCTACTGCATACATCTATTTTCAAAGACCAGACCATTATAGAGCATACTGTAACAATGAAGTGGGTATTGCCGTTGTATTATGATTAGTTTTGGAGATAAAGATAACTGTACCAATTGGTCAAATGGGTTTTTTAAAAAAAAATATGTGTAATACAATGGTGACGCTGTGGAAACCATTCCATGTGTACCCTAATGGAGACAATAGGAAGATTTCCAGTCTCCCAAAGCCAAGTGCATGTAGTGGTATAGCTACTTTACTGTAAGCCAAATTAAATTAAATTGAGTTTTATTTAGGATGCCCCTAGTGTCCCATTCTATATGGGTTACTGTAAGCCATAACTGGTTTTCAAATATTGTACTTTCAGACTGCTCTCGTGTGCCAGTTCACGTGAGCCTCAGCTTGATCCTGATGTGGCTGCAGTCAGTCAGTTTGCAATGGTTCCGCTGTTTGACTGAGTTAGGGAACCCCGGCCAAACGAAAAGGGAAGCCCTAACGAGTGCCGTAGGGGAAAACAAAAGGAAACCAGAACTCTCAAAAATATACTACTATTGATAAGTTTGTTTTTGGGTACTTTAATGATAATAATAAACAAACATTAATAACCAGAACCGTAAAGCAACCATAAAAGAATAACTGTAAAACAAAAATGGCTTAAAGAGTAAAGCAACCAAAACCAATTGAGCAGAGCAGTAAAGGCAAGTTTTAAATACAGCAAAATTAAGTAAATCCAAAAATTCAACAAACCAAATCAATTTAGAAAGTTTATAAAACAAGGCCACTATAAACATCAGACCAAAAAATTTAATTATGTTTAGCTAGTCAAAGACTAGCTAAGAATGTTGAACAAGACCGAAACAGACTTTAATGAAATTCAGGAAACCGAGAGCTTCAAAGTCCAGCTAAGCTAGATGTAGATAGCTTTACAACCCAACCGTTTTCAGTTACAAAGTTCAGCATAAATGGGTTCAGCATAACTGGGTTCTAACTGCAATTACTGCTCTCATAATTTACACAACAGAATATCTGTAATTTTGAATTAACTATGCATTTTCAAAGTGCCCAAAATATGTAAAGCTCTACTCACAAATTTCTACTTATATTGCTTCTTGCCCTCCTTTTATCAAACTATGCAATTTCAGACGACAAATGCCAAAAGCTTTTCTCACAAATTTCACACTACTGATGCTTTTTACCTTCATGAATCAAAATATGCATTTTCAAATTGCACAACTGTGTAAAGCTCTTATCACAAATTTTAAACTAACTATACACTGAAAATCACGTACTGAAAATATAACTCAACTGGAAAAGAAACAAAACACACTAAACCTATGAACAACTCCAAGAGCCAGTCACTTTACGAACTCTTATTTTCAAACACACATAACGTTTTCCGCCCCAAAATTCACTCACCATTACCAGGACATAAAACTGATAATGAAGCCTACCTTTACATAAGGTCGATCCACCGAAAATCACAAAGACGTTCCTTAAAAATTCATTACAAAAACTTCCACAATCCGCATCAGTAGTTACCGGGCAGAGAGCTATCCCTGCAATGCGGACAGAAATCTACCACTCAGCGCGTACGGCCAAAGCACATGCCACGTCAGCAACCCACAGAGGGAAAAAAAAAGAGAGCACCAAAGAGAGCGTTAAGCAAAGGGGACAAGCAACGTAAAGTGACTGGCTGGATGTATAATACAGATACAAAACATAAAAAGAACACATAACAGCACAATAGCCCCCCCCAATCTGCGAGCTTGCGAGAAGAAAAAAAATAACCATTTATAGGAACTCGAGGAAAGGGAACAATAAGTAGCCAAAAGGGGAAACAACTAGGAAAACAGAAGGAACATGCTACACTGTAAGTAGACGAAGAAGGTAACTCCACACATACAGTCCGCAAACTTCAGTAGCTGACACTGAACACACAAGGAGAAGACCATAATTGAGGCAAGCAAACCCCAACAGTATGTATCCCACGACGTAGCAACCGGGCAGCCATCCAAGGTGATGAAAAACTTAAGTATATAACTCCCAGGAACAGTCACAGGCGAAAATTTGCATCATAATTTTGGCAGCAATATTAAGCGGACAAGCCGCTAACCAGGAGTATAGATTTTTCTTTACTAATAACGTCGACACTGCAGACGGTTAACGCTAAGGCAGAAACTGAAGCGGGCCAAAACATGTATAAAGTTGTCAGGATCCGGAAGAGGAGGCACAGGCTTCAGAATTTTAAACCCACAAATAGCGTCCGACGGTGAAATTCCCACGTAGGACCACCCGGTTGCACACACCACCAGAGCAGAAGAAACTTGCACAGCGGTCAGCACATCGCAACTCAGAAGGTCCAGAACGTGTCCCCACAGAGTAGCACGAGGAAGGAAAAAGGGATGGTAGCCGAGAAGGATAAGAATCTGAAACATAATAAAACAAAGCAGCAGAGGGGGCTCACAAAGCAAAATATAAACTTACATATACAAACTAAATCATCGTCAATCAATTATAATTTTATGGACATATAAATATTGAATTTCACAATAAACGATGTGCATTTTTAAATTAGACAAGTATAGCATTACAATTATAGAACAAGAATTAAACATGGTATGCAATGAAACAGCTATGAGACATAATGCACTATATAACAACTATGTACAACAAAATAATAATTCACTTGCCCCGACCCCACACAAACTATAACTGGGGAGAGGCAGGTGAACAGGGCATACCGGCAAGGCATCACCGGTGTGGAAGCATGAAAATTTTCCCCATAAGAACAATTTAATTAAGCTGACACCCACTGAAATTAAGTGACCTTATAAGTATATATATATATAATTATAATTTAAAATATTACCCCCAAAATTAAATAAAAAAACAAAGGATATTAAATTCGAGCCAAATTTATAGAAACACAAAAGGTCACTCAAAATAACAGGATCAACAGCAAAGGTAGGCTCTGCGCAACAGCTAAATACCCCAGCAAGGGCGAATGGAAATGAGGCAAAACTTTCAGATTTAGATAACCATACATGTTACCATATTTATCTTGCACACTGACTTGAAAAGGAAATCATAAATTCCTCCAAAATATTCAGGAACTCGCAAGTGACTGACTCTTGAATAGCCCTAGCACACGGACATAACCATACATTTTACGGGCAAACTGTAAAAGTTGGCAAGTATGCAATAGTGATATTCTCATGTGTCAAAGATCTGAAGACAAATCACTGGAGTTCTATATGCTAACATCCGAAAAAATACCATTACTGTAGGAGGAAAGGAAAGTATAATTGGGAGCTTTCATGAATATGGAAGGGATAAGAAAGGATGATTGGGAGAGGAATGGGACAGGATTTATCCCGGTTAAGGGAATGGGACAAATCAAGAGCTCGCATGGGGCAGGATCGCTAATTCCTGAAAGTGAGTCACCCATCATCAGGACAAAGCCAAGTGACTCACTTGCTACCCCGAGTTATACAATTTAAGCTGAGACAGGTGAGCGCGGCGCCTGCAGGAAGAAGACAATTCTTGCAAAAGAACAGACACCCCCTTATAAATTCTGAGA
This sequence comes from Deroplatys truncata, assembly GCA_030765065.1. Lineage (NCBI taxonomy): Eukaryota > Metazoa > Arthropoda > Insecta > Mantodea > Mantidae > Deroplatys > Deroplatys truncata. The sequence continues at coordinate 103,840,221 of CM060980.1, forward strand.
ATCTTAAACGGGCCAAGATAGCGAGGAGCTAACTTCGCGGCAAACGCATCTGCTTTCGAGGACTGAGGATAGTTACGGCACATAACAACATCTCCCACTTTGAATGGGGAGGGACGACGGGACGCATCGTATCGCTGCTTTCTCATAGAGTGGCCTCTACGCAGATTATTCAAGGCAGCCTTCCAATTAGTACGAATGGTATGCGGAGAATTGTCAGCCGGTAATAAATCATTTAACGCCCACAAATTAGCCAAAGGAGACGCAGGTTGGTAGGCAAATAACAATGAAAACGGCGTCGTCTTATGAACCTCATGTCTCGCAGAATTGAAAGCAAACTGAAGTTGCTTCAAGTATTTATCCCAGCAATTGTGCTGCTGGTGATGATAAGCAATTAAAGCGGACTTAAGGTTACGGTTGACCCGTTCCGCTAATGAGGGGTTAGGGTAATAAGGGGTAGTAGTAAAATGCTTAATACCCCAATCAAAACAAAAGGAACGAAAGAGACGCGACTTAAATTGCGAACCGTTGTCAGAGACCAGATATTGAGGAGCACCAAAAGATCCAAATATTGTTCCAAGTTCCCGAATAGCAAGGCGAGCAGTAGCAGCACTCAGAGGTGAAATCCATACGAACTTTGAGAAAGCATCAGTAAGCACCAATGCAAAAATATTTCCCTGAATAGAACGAGGGAACGGTCCGATAAAATCTACAAATAGTTTTTCCATGGGCGCGGAGGGAACCTCCGAAGCCAAATATCCCCAATTTGTAGCCTGCGCGGGTTTGGACAATGCGCAAATGCGGCAAGACTTAACATGCTTTCTTACATCGAAATCCATGCCCCGCCACATAAACTGTTCACGAATTCGATTTCTGGTTTTGGCAATGCCTAAATGACCCCCGAAAGGAGAATCGTGAAAATAACTGAGAATCATGGGAATAGCTGCCTTCGGAACTATGACTTTATAACGCCGATCAAAACTAGCTCTTCCCATCAAAACACCCTCATGAATCTTATAATCCTGCAGTGAAACTCCTGATTTAATTTGCTCAATAATTGAGGCCAACCCAGAATCGGTAAGTTGAAGTTCAGGTATACTGACAAACATTTCAGGAAATGCCGAAAATGAGAAGCTCTCAATCTGAGTATCCGCAGGAGCATCCAAAGTCTCGAAATAAACACACTCCTCAGTAGGTTCGGAAAATACCCGGGTAAGAGCATCCGCAATACAATTTTCTGAACCTCTGATAAAGGAAGGAGTAAACTTAAAGGCACCTATCCGGACACCCCAACGCGCAAGACGACCTGTCTTCCTTGGGACAGCTAACGCCCACGTTAAAGCCTGGTTATCGCACTCTAAAAAGAAATGCACATGTTCTAAGTACACCCTATACTTCTCCAATCCAAAAAGCACCGCTAAGGTTTCTAATTCATATGTAGAAAATTTACGTTCTTCAGGAGATAAAGTACGCGAACTATAATAAATGGGACGACGACCTTCAGGAAATTCCTGCAACAAAACAGCCGCTAGCGCGCTAGCACTAGCATCCGTCTGTAAAATAAAGGGCATAGCAAAATCTGGAAAAGCCAAGACAGGAGGGTTTGAAATAGCCTCTTTTAGATCAACAAATGCCGCTTCCTGCTCCTCGGCCCACGCAAAAGTAACCCCTTTCCTACGTAAGCAATTAAGAGGTTCCGCCCGAGTAGAAAAATTTGAAATAAATTTAGAGAAGAAGTTAACCATTCCCAAAAATCGAGCCACCTCACGCTTATTCTTGGGTGCCGGAAAATTTCTAATAGCCTTAGTGCGATCTGGGTCTATGGTAATACCAGAAGGGGAAACCATATGGCCCAAAAATGATATTTGAGAGGTAGCAAAATGAACTTTAGACTGCTTAACTGATAACCCGGCGCTCTGTAGGCGACGAAAGACCTCACGTAAATGAACAAGATGTGAGTCAAAATCCTCGGAATATACTACAAGATCATCTAAGTAATGGTACAAATATTTAAATTTTATGTCCGAAAACAAATTATCCAGCAAACGAGTGAGGACTTGCGCGCCCGTAGCCAAACCAAATGGGACCCTATTGAATTCATAAAGGCGCCAGGGGGTAGCGAAAGCTGTTAGATGCTTGGAATGTTCAGCCAAAGGAATCTGATGATAAGCATTGTTCAAATCCAGGGTCGTAAAAACGCGAGCCTTCGAAAAATGATGAGCAGCTGTATGCAAATCGGGCAAAGGGGTACTTTCAATAAGGATTCTTTTGTTCAAGAGACGATAATCTATGACCGGTCTAAAATCCTGATCTCCCTTCGGTACTAGAAATATGGGGCTGCTGTAATTTGAAGTAGATGGTCTAATAACCCCTTGGTCAAGCATCTTCTGTATTTTCTCTTTTAATATAGCCATCTTCGGTGGTGTGAGCTTATATGGAGATAACTTGACCGGAGTAGAATCAGTTAACTGAATTTCATATTGAGTCAAATGAGTGACCCCTAAAACATCTGTAAACAATGAATCAAATTCCCCAACTAAATGCTCTATTTGCTTTGCCTGTTCAGGGGACAAATGAGACAGAGAAGAAGTTGCGCAATTTTGGGTTACCAAATTAATATCTCCCAAAGTTAAAGGGGGCCGAGATGGTTTAAAATCCCTCACAAAGTCCAACTTTATCCGGGGAGCAAAATGAAAAGCGATCTGCCTAGTGGAAAAATCAATAGCCATCCCAGTCCTTGACATAAAATCGGCACCTAGGACACATGCATAAGGAAGCTTGGGAACGACAAAAAAACTATGTTTCCACGTAAAACGTGGGAAACGTATAGTACATGATACCTTTTGAGTAACTTGAAAGGCCTGACCATTGACCATCAAACAAACCAACTGACACGTGGTTGCACGCGACATAATACATGGTAAATTTAACCTAAGCCAATCAAGCTGAATCAAAGAGACAGAACTTCCGGAATCTAATAACGCCAATAAAGGCAACTTCTCAAGAGAAACTTGAACTAAGGGTTTACCCGAAAACGGATAACCACAAATACGCCGAGACAAACAAATGGTCGACTTAACCTTCTGGCGTCATAAAGGTCGAAACTGTCGCCCCTGATTAGAAACACGAAGAAAACCCCGATTCACGGTCCTCCTATTGGGACAATTTCGTCGAACATGGCCTTCCTGACCACACTGAAAGCATTTAATAGTGGCCCGACGACCAGAAACCGGAACAATGGCCGAAGAAGGAGCTGATACAGTGGTATTAGGAGTTGCTAATGAGCCTGGAGGTTCTGACAGACGCAGCCTATCAACAAGCATAACTTCATTGAGTTTAGGAACCAATGCTTCCAACTGTTGCAAATTTGACGGCCGAGGTCCTAATACCAAAGCCGACCTGACGACTGGATTGAGTCCTGATAAAATGACATCACAAATTTCCGCTTCCGTATCAGGGAGCACCAACACTAAAGCAATTTCCTTAACCCGAACCATATATTCTGTAAACGGTTCCGTTAGATCCTGAGGACGAAAATATACGTCTTGCATTAGTCTCGTGCATTCCCTACGCGGAATGAACATGTCTAATAGGGCCAAATGAAAGCGAGTCACAGGCTCGGCCAAACCAGCACACCGCATTAAGAGGTCCAAAACTATCCCAGACACCTTGACAGATAATAATTCTATCACTTGAGCCGTGGGTACCAAATAACGCTTAGCCATTAGCGTCAATCGAACAAGAAAATAGAGAAACTGTAAAGCCGATGGTACATCAACAATGTCGTTTAACTGAAAGCCCTCCACGAATTGTTGGAGGGGATGAGCGAGTCTAAGTGGCCGAAACGCAGATACCGCAATCGCAGGCTGAACCACATCCGACAATCCTTGATTATACAAGGGAGACGCCCCAGTGTCATTCTGTGTAGTCCCAAAATCTTCCTCCACCTTATGGGCTAATTCCTTAAACTGATCCTTTAACTTTTGCAACGCTATACAAGACTGCAAAGTAGGGAATCTCTGTAAGACATAATCTAAATAGAACAAGTAATGCCGAATTCTAACTTGCCACCGGAGCAACTGTGCCTTAGAGGGAGAATCCTCGCGCCCAAAATCCATTAAATTATCCTGAATCTCTGCTAAGGCCAACGAGCAAGTGGACTCACACTTAGTCACTATCACGTGATCAATAGAAACAGTAATTATTGGAGCATCCTTAATTTGTCGAAAAACATCCAACATAATAGCCACTTCAGTTGTCATAGAACATTGACCTCCACGTACAACCAACTCTACCCACAATTCACCTTTCCGTAATCTGTCCACATTACTAACCGATACCGCCATCTTGATACTACGGATATGGTACAAGTAAGAAAATGAGATCCGGAGAATACAGAGCAAACAACAAACCCAAAAATATTCCCTAACCAACACAGACAAATCAATTAACCACGCTCTGCTACCAGTAATTTGCAATGGTTCCGCTGTTTGACTGAGTTAGGGAACCCCGGCCAAACGAAAAGGGAAGCCCTAACGAGTGCCGTAGGGGAAAACAAAAGGAAACCAGAACTCTCAAAAATATACTACTATTGATAAGTTTGTTTTTGGGTACTTTAATGATAATAATAAACAAACATTAATAACCAGAACCGTAAAGCAACCATAAAAGAATAACTGTAAAACAAAAATGGCTTAAAGAGTAAAGCAACCAAAACCAATTGAGCAGAGCAGTAAAGGCAAGTTTTAAATACAGCAAAATTAAGTAAATCCAAAAATTCAACAAACCAAATCAATTTAGAAAGTTTATAAAACAAGGCCACTATAAACATCAGACCAAAAAATTTAATTATGTTTAGCTAGTCAAAGACTAGCTAAGAATGTTGAACAAGACCGAAACAGACTTTAATGAAATTCAGGAAACCGAGAGCTTCAAAGTCCAGCTAAGCTAGATGTAGATAGCTTTACAACCCAACCGTTTTCAGTTACAAAGTTCAGCATAAATGGGTTCAGCATAACTGGGTTCTAACTGCAATTACTGCTCTCATAATTTACACAACAGAATATCTGTAATTTTGAATTAACTATGCATTTTCAAAGTGCCCAAAATATGTAAAGCTCTACTCACAAATTTCTACTTATATTGCTTCTTGCCCTCCTTTTATCAAACTATGCAATTTCAGACGACAAATGCCAAAAGCTTTTCTCACAAATTTCACACTACTGATGCTTTTTGCCTTCATGAATCAAAATATGCATTTTCAAATTGCACAACTGTGTAAAGCTCTTATCACAAATTTTAAACTAACTATACACTGAAAATCACGTACTGAAAATATAACTCAACTGGAAAAGAAACAAAACACACTAAACCTATGAACAACTCCAAGAGCCAGTCACTTTACGAACTCTTATTTTCAAACACACATAACGTTTTCCGCCCCAAAATTCACTCACCATTACCAGGACATAAAACTGATAATGAAGCCTACCTTTACATAAGGTCGATCCACCGAAAATCACAAAGACGTTCCTTAAAAATTCATTACAAAAACTTCCACAATCCGCATCAGTAGTTACCGGGCAGAGAGCTATCCCTGCAATGCGGACAGAAATCCACCACTCAGCGCGTACGGCCAAAGCACATGCCACGTCAGCAACCCACAGAGGAAAAAAAAAGAGAGCACCAAAGAGAGCGTTAAGCAAAGGGGACAAGCAACGTAAAGTGACTGGCTGGATGTATAATACAGATACAAAACATAAAAAGAACACATAACAGCACAAGTTTACAAAATACAACATTTGGAAGTGTCGCAATATGGCTTGTTATTTACAGCATCATCATGCCGGAGCTAAAAGAAGCTGAAAATTTGCTCATAGCAGTAACAAAAATGAATAAAAGGGAGAAAGAAAAGAATAATATTTAATTGGCTCATTGTACAATTAGCTTGAGGACAGAATAAAGGTGCATTTACACCCTATTCTTAAAGCTGAGTGAAAATGAAAGGAAGTTCTCCAGATATTCTTCATTTGATGAGTAATTCAATACCCAGATGTTGCTTTTTCATTAGAAACATGAAGTTGATGACATCTTCACATGAAGGACTTTGTAAAGTTGAATATTCCACTTTTACAGCAGAAACTACAGGGTTATTCAAAAAGAAGGAACAGTCTTTCAAGTATTTTATTTCTAATGAACAACAATAGATAGCAACACACGACACATCATTGAATAGAGGAAAGTTCAAAGTTTTAAGCCTCCACTCCATTCAGTGCCTACAGTGGTGCTGGGTTTGTTTATGAGAAAATGGCAACACCACAGGAAAAGTCGTTCTGTGTGCTGCAGTATGCAAAGAGTGAATCCATTGTTTCATTGCAGCATGCATTTTGTTATAAGTTCAACAAAGAGTCATCTCATCATAAAAAATTTACAATTGATACATAAGTTCGTAGAAGTTGGTTGCATATGCAAATGGAAAAACAGTGGTCGTCGTCCTTGCATAACAACTGGTGCTCATTTTGAACACCTAAAATAAAATTTTGAACTTCCTTCAGTGATGCATCATGTGTGTCGCCATCTATTGTCATTGATTAGAATGAAATATTTAAAGTCTGTCCTTTTTTTTAATCACCCTGTACTATACGCATTAAAGATCCGGAATGGCAAATTAACATGTAGGTCAATATATTCCTGTACCCGTTTGATCTATTCCTTTCAAATGTTTTGGTTAAAACTGCATATATTATTAAATTTATATAATTATTTAATAATATATACTTGATTGTGTGTATTACTTGGTTTGTATGTACACAATCAAAACTGTTTCTCCGATAATTTAAGAAATCTGTTTCTTCAAAGAGAAAACAATTGGATGATAAAGACATACTAAAATAATTTTTGAATAGAAAATAAGAAAGAATGCCTGAGAAGATTAATATTCCATTGCTTCTCTGGTAACCATAATTACACTTATGCAACAGAATTGTTAATACTCATTTGGAACAAACTGTGGCAGCTAACTTTGTGTTTATTCATTCATGCTAATATTAATTATGTTAAAATGCACATAGACATGAATGTATATATTGTCAATGTGATAATTTTGACAGTAATAAGTGGGCTTGGTTATTTAAATGTTACCAAGTATGAAAACTGTTATTCTGAACTTCTGAAACTATTTCTGCATGCGATACTAATGTTGAAAGGGGTTTTATTTCATATCTGCACAGACGACAAACAAAATAAACAAAAATTTTCAACAGACACTGCCAAAGATATGGTTATACTGGAATATAATTTAAAAAACTACAGTTGTGAAGAATTTCATGTTAAACAAGCCTGATATTTTGCATAAGATCAGATCCTCAGAGAAGTACAGCTGATGAACATGAAGTTAAATGAGAGTGTTATTTGTGTTTGATTTGAGCAGTTTGAATATTTTATGCACATAAAATGTATTTACATATAAAACGTAAAATATGTATACTCTACATATTTAGTTGGGTTTACTTGGATGTTCAATTTATCTATTGTCCTACATTTTGGAACAGCCTGTCCTGTATATCTTTAAAGATAATCTGGTAACCTGTTCAACGAGGACATGTGAGAGTTAAAAGTCTGAGCTTAAACTTGTGAATACAGAAGTGTTAACCACAGGTATAATATCTACTCCATGAAGGTTGCAAAACAAAGGGTATTGATTCCTATCTTTTGATATGGTCCATGTTGACCTGGTCTTTAAAGATGACATTTAGTACTCATCCCATATATGAAGTTGAAATCTACATGTTTTCTGTTGAACAATTTCAAATTTGTATGAAACTAATACAAAATTAAGAGAATTCTAAAAATGTACTACTTTTAAATAAAAGTGAAGCTTTATATGTGAGAATTCATAGAATATTTGACAAACCATTAAAATTTGGTTGAAATGTGTAAAACATTAAGAGTAATTTCTATGGAGAGGGAAATCTGATGGTAAGCATACATTTACAATCATGTTTTTGTGTATAAGTGCATTTATATTTGCATAGAGTTCAAATAAAATATTTTGACGAGGGGTGGAAATTAAATGTGGGTAGAATGTACTAACATAACTATGTTCAATCTCATATGAAAATAAATGTAGTAACACTGGACAGCTTATAAAACAAGAACTTTTTGAATGGATTTAGGAAAATATTCTTTAATAATAAGAATGGACACACCAAATTTACAGGAACACTGCCTTAATGTTGAAGAATGCTGGAAGACTCTTTCCTGTGAGGAGTGTCTCTTGCAGAATAATGTTCACCCCTTATCCACTCTGCTGCAATCTTTCAGTGGGAAAATCTTTTACATATGGCCCATTAATGCTCACAAACATGATATACTCTTGTGTTTTGTTTGCATCCAATGCTGCAGTTTAGTAACATTGCTTTCACATTCTGCAGAAGACATTGGTATTACTTTTATTCTTTGCACAATTTCCTTTAATGTTTCACCAGCATATTCATAATTCTTTACTTGTTTGAACTGGCAAATTAATTTCAAATTATTCACAACAATAGAAGTGTCAGTGTTTGAAGACACTAATTTCAAAGTGATGCATAAGCACTCAATTTTTCATCACAAAATAATATTAATTATTGTGTTTAAAACTTCACAGTCTTTAAAAACTGTACTAGCACTTTCTTGTGGTTATATTATCGCTTAACTTTGAACAAATTGTTGTTTAAAATTTGTGAACAACCTTTTAGCTGTTCTTAAAGGTTTGGAGATAGGGTGGCTTTGAATGTTTTTGTAGCTGAAAATTCACTTGAAGATGAATGCCATTTCTGTCTTTCATTGCAGTCAATGCAAAGTTTTATTTCTGATTTTCTATGCTGCAGATACAGGGAAAGTGACTATTATATCCAGAACATCCCTAAATAGAACCAGTTCCATGCTGAGATTTCAAGAGGTCATTTTCTGGAAGAGTACATAACATTTTTGCTCTGCTCTGTGAATGTACTGAATGGTCGTTTTCTCAATTTTAAATTAATACTGAATAAACAATGAATAAGTAGATCTTACAGCTGCCATAGTATGGCACAATGAAGCCATCCAATGAATGTCAAATATTCTCCAGTTTCTTTAAGTTCAAGTCCCAATGTCATGGCAATATCAGTCAATTCATGTTATTTTTCAGGCTTGCAGAAAAATGTGCATACAAAGAGTTCATAAAAGATTTAAAATGGTGCAGTACAGACATGTTATCTGTTTCATGAGATACTGCAAGTTCCAGTTTATGATTCAAACAATGTATAACTATTATATTAGGACTATTATCATGAATGTATGTAGCTGATCCTTTGTAAATATCTTATAAATTTGCAGCTCCATCCTATGCAAATCCTATCAACTGCTTTGATATATAATCTCTTTAGAACTGTTACTAATAAAACAATATATAATACTGTCAGCAATGACTTGACCTGTTAATGAACTTAATTCTACCATATCATAAAAATAATTGCATGGTGAACCATTGTGGATGCAATGAACATAGACAATTAAGCATGATTTATTTGCTAGATCAATCAAAATGCTGAAAACACAATAGGAATCAATTATGTACTTTGATCGGAGAGATAATATATACTTACTAATGAATGTATGATTTGCACAAGCGTGATTTGAATGAAGTATGCTTCCAATAATCCATTCAAAGCATGCAATTCACAACATTTTTGAAAAGCAGGAATGACTCATTTTCTTTACATAATATGAGGTACACTGTTCTGAATACACAAGTGGTCACTTGTAATTTCTCTAAGATGTTTTTCTTCTCATTTCCTGAAGCCTTCAGAGAGAAATTTATTATTTGCTGCATTTTCCCTTTCATCTACAATCAATTGGCACTTTAAGTGAAACTTACTCCTCCCATAATCCTGGTTTTATCATTTAACTTTTTATTGTTGTTTGCACTTTAACTCCTTGATAAAAACTGTCTCAATGTGCATTTTTCTGTTTTCATGAGCATCATGATTTTGAATTTCTCATCAGTACAAGCATATAATCACTCTGGAACTGTTTACTGAAAGCCAGGATCAATTTGTTTTCTATTTCTCAAATCTCACTTCATCTATACATTCTCCAATTAGGCTACCATATTTAATATTGCAATTTCTACTACTGGTATATATTTCACTGATACTTGTCCCTGGTACTATTAAAACATTTACCTGTTCAGAAGAAGACACAGCCATATTATCTGATGTTTCAGACTGTTACTTTACGCTTTTGTATTAAAAATGTATTCACATTATTAAGTAACTTTAAGACATACTCAACAGACTACCGCAGAACACCAATCATTACTGCACTCATTATCATAGCAAACACTCTTTAACTATATTATTGCTGGCAAAAGAAATCAACACAAAATAGTAATATAAACTGTATGTCCATTGTTGCGCTTCTTTATCATGCACATCAAATATTTGTTAGATAACTTTTTGTTGCTAGACATTGTGCTAGTGATACTGTTATGTTAAAAAATGGCATTATGAAGAAACATAAGTACATGTTTCTGGTAATTGCATTGGCATTTTAAAGTTTATGAAGTGTAGAAATGTATATCCTTGGCTAGGAAGGAATCATTATTTGATGAGCCAGGGAAAGTTTTTGATGAGAGGGGGAAATCCCCCCCATCCTCTTCATTAATTCAAATCCTGTATTTTAAGTCAATTATGGATAAACTGTCAGAGAGAAAAAATTTAAACTGTGCTCCTTATGTGGTACAGATACAAACATGTTGACTGTTTCACCCTGTAAATCACAGATAATTAAGAAACAGTAGGTAACTGAAATTTATAGCTATTGTATATCTTTGGATGTAAAATCTTTGAAATAGTAGCTAAAAACAAGAAAACAAGGAAGAACAAATTGTTTTGCTAAGAGTTTTTGAAGTCTGACAAAAATAATATCAGGTTTCTTTCTCATATGAAAGAAACCTTGTATTATATTTATCCATTTAAAAATTAAGACAAATAAAATATGTGCTGAATACAGAGGTTTCTTTACCTGTGCCAAAATTTTCTCACCAGGGGCAGGTTGACCAAGATAAGTCTTATTTATTTTTGAAGTATGTGAAGTCAAACTGTGTACTATAAACCATGTCTTGAGCTTTCTTTAAAACTAGTTTTCATGTGTTAAGTTCATTTCAAGGGCTGAAACTTATTGGCGAATCAATGCAACACTAAGTTACTTTTACAGTAATTATTTTAGCTTATTCCATCCCTAATAAAACCATAGAGTCCTTCTAACACAACAGAATTTTTTTAGAGTTCATTTAGTTTAATAGTTGGATTTGCAGAATGGAGAAGTTTTAATGTTAAAAAAAGTGCATTACTATTTATTGTAATACACAAAAAGAGGGCAAATACACATCCTTTACATACGGCCCTTGTGTAATCTTTATAAAATAGAGCATCTAAAATTTTATTGTCCTCTAACACAAATTATGTGTTTGCACATGAATTATCATTCTGATGATTTAGGAGGTGTAGTTTTAATAATTGAGAAGACTTTAAACACCCTTCCTGCTTCATTTAAAAATTGTTAGGACAAGTTGCTTCATTAGTGGTATTTTGAATGGCAACATTTGGTAAATTTCTGGATATGCTACTGGTAGAGGCTTGATAAACAGGTCATCAAAATCCACGAGTTGTCTTTGTATTTCTTAATGTACATTTCTCAAAGTACTGAGATAAAGGACTATTTACTGGATTAATGAATTAATTAATCTCTCGGCTTATTTTGTGGTTCTTGTCCCAGAAGTTCACTGATATAGCTGATTTTTGTATTTGTTTATTGTAAATGTTACAAAACTATTTTTTAAAATGGGTTTGAAGCCACTGCCACCACTTTACCATGGATTAAATCACTTAGCCAATCGTGGCTCCATTAACCTGTCATTCATCTGTCCATCTGTTTGTGAGTCTATCCAAATCCCTTTCGCATTCTGGTATTTGCTTGACTATGTATCCAAAATACATCATGAAGATTCAATTTTTGTAATCAATTAAATACTTATAATCTGTCCCAAATTTTTTCATTTCTCACATTTTATCTGCAAGCTGATCTCAGCGATGCATTGTAGAAATCTCATCTCTTACACTTGCATTTCTATGTAATCATTCTTCTTTATATCCTGCTATAAATCCACAGAAATGGCCATCATTTCACAAAAATTTAACTGAGGCTCTTTTCTAGCTTTAGTTTTTAAAGTTAGTTTACTATACCACACATAATTAATAATGAAATTTTATTGCTAATATCTGAGAAACTTCAGAGAATAAATTAATATTTAAAAATTGTAACTAGATATGTAAATGCTATATTATTTTAATTCCTGTTATGCTTCTGCTTCTTTCCTTTTAAGACAATAAATATTTTATTTTTTGTGCTGTGTTTTCTTTCAGTGTGATACAAGTGTTAACTTCTCTTTGTGTAAATGCTACAAACATTGTTATATTATAAAAACATAAATCCTTTGTTCTGAACATGGGAGCACATGCACCATATCATATAACTTTTTTGTGGCTTTGTTACGATAGGTAATCTTTATTGTATAAGTAATCAGAGCCTGTAGGATGTTACTTTATGATTTTGTATGTTATTCAGCAATGACTTTGATTACTCAACAGTTTACTTCTAAAGGAATAAGCCTCGACATATGTTTAACCATCACCATCAATTTGTTTATTGTTCTTAAAAATATACAGAGATAAACAGAATGTTAAACAAAAGTACATAAATCAGAAATTATAATAGGCTTGTAATCTTGAGGACTGATTAATCGGAATTCATTTAAATTCTCACAGACTTAACAAAATATCCCTCTAGATTATGTAGAAATTGAAAACCTTACAAATGAGAAATTAAGCGCTTCTATCCTTTATGATAAATTACTTTATATAAATACTAATAATATAACAAACAACTACACAACATAGATTTCAACCTAAATCCAAAAATGTAAAACCTGAACAGGACATGAAATGATTAACTATTCTCTAGTTCCAGAGTCTTGATAGCAAAAGTGACTAAAACATCTTCTATGCACTTAGTTCACAGTTTGTCAGTCCAATCAATGTTAGGAAGGAGTGAGAGGGAGAGGAAGTTGCAGATCCGTGCCAGTTCACTGGAGAGCAAAATGAAAGGAATTTGAAGAAACAGCAGCAGGTTTGCTAGATCCACCATTGCTTCCAACTGCTTCTGGCTGTGTAATATAGTTCTCAAGATTCTGGAACAGCATAATAGTTATGCTATGTATATCCTTGTTTTGTTGGTTTTCATGTACATATGGATGCATTTACATGAAAATATTGTACAGTAATAACCAAGTGAAAGGAATAGAAATAAGAAAAGAAATTGTCAGCCAGGTGAGAGGAAGGAATTCTGAATGCTGTAATGTAATTTAATGTATATAGATGATAGACTTAAGTTAAAATAAGTATTACATTAATGGAAAATTCAATTAATTATGGCAATTCCAAAACCCAACAATCAAGTTTAGTCTAAGTTAATGTAAGGTAATGTATTATAATGTAATATAACCTGATTTAATTCTTCTGGTTAAATACCCATAGGACAAACATTATCAATTGCAGAGATGACTCTCAGTTTTCCTTTGTCACTATTATAAAAACCCATGTTCTACATACTGAGCACCAGTCAACTTTAGTAATCAGTCCCCAAATTTACAACCCTACTTACCAGTTACCACTCTCACTGGAGATGTTGAGAATTTTATGACTAATCAGCCTTTTAATCTTATTATGCCAGAACATAACATGAGTATGAAAATGAGGGCTCTGTAAAAAAAATGTTGTAAAATATAAAATATTACCTAATACATTTATGGAACACAATACCAATTTTTTATGTAATATTATTCATTATATTTATAAAATTATAGCACTCTGTATCATTTTATTTTCATTCAAATTATGCAATTAGGTACCAATTAGAAGGTTTGTTGATAGTATGTTTTTATCTAAATATATACTTAGTGAAAAACTATATAAAATAAAATATGTCTTGGGAATTTCTACAAGAATTTTATTTTCTAAGAAGTGGCACTTGAGTTATAAAAGAGATGAATATTATAAAGTAAAATAATACTAAAGACAATACTGATCCCTTTATGTTCAATGCAATAATACTGATCAGAGTTTCATAGTGTTTTTACAGTGCCATTAGTTAATTGCATTTCGACAACAACAGCTTCTGGCTCATCATCACTTCTTGAATTTTCGTGTTTCATAGGTAGAAAGTGCCCATTTGGTACATCTGTTTCTTCTCCCTAAGAGAAAAAGAATAAAAACCAAAATAAATTATGCTGACTAATATAAAATGTTTGGCAGAAAACTAGTGCGGAAACACATTAATAATTTTCTCTTAATATATCCATGCAGTTACAAGTAATGCTCCAAAATTTACTGGAGTAAAACTGCTTAGTACTAGAACAAATGAGCTTCAAGTCCTCACTAAAACTCCCGTTAGCGGTCAATTGACTGCTACTACTTCTTATGCATTTTAAACAATTTTTATTATCGAAAACTATGGAATTGTTTATTTATCACTTTTTAACATACTGTTATTAATAGAGGAAATGATTTAACTTCTGAATTACAATCCAGGTTTGAATCCAGTTTGCATTTAGCTTCTGGAGCAAGTTTATATGTACTTGGTTTCTTTCTATATCATGTACTTAAATGCTCTTTTGACACAGGCTGATAAAATTTCTTACTTATCGTTTACCAGGCAACTGTGGTGGTATAGAGGGAACAGTATGACTTCTAAGTTGAGAACCAGGTTTTAATCCAGCTTCAGTTGAGCTTCTAGTTTCAATTTGCTCATGTCTTCCTATGTTTAGTGCTTTATGTCGCTAAGCTCCTTTAACTAATTTATGAAATTTGTTGGCAGTTTAATAATGTATTCACTATATCTTTTCATTAATTCATTTGCTAATCTTTTACAGTTCATCTCACACAAATGGTTCTAGGTAAAATTGGGGTTATTTACTTTTATTTCATGTATAAGTATATGCATGTTTTCTTGAAAAGTAGAACTATTTTATTATACAAATTAGTTTTGCTCTATGCCACATAGAAACAAATTACTTGTACAAAAAAAGACAGAAGTTATACAAATACAGGTTATATCTATTAAAAAAACTGTTACATTATAACATTCTCAGAGATATTGGGACAAATCTTTTTGCAGAGCTTTGCTTATACATGAACCATATACAAAATTTTGCATGTTGAACAACTATCCTTTGATTTGTTTTTCTTGTATAACCCTATTTGACATGTCTTGCATTTAGTGGCTTTAGATGCTCCTTCATCCCTATCATCAGCCATGAGTGATGGTAACACTAGTTGGCATGGCCATGAATTCCTGTATGGCATAGCCAATTTTTCCACAATTTCACAATAAAAGACTATCTAGACATTGTAGAGTCAGCTATAAGCTTATACAAGGTGTTGATTATTGCTAGGGCTAGAATGTTATAAAACACATGAATGGACCAGCGGCTCACCATAGCTCTAACATTGTATTTGCCAGACATCTGTTCTATAACATCTACATCACATTTGGTATAATTGTAAAAGCTGATTGTTTCAGGGCTTTTTTTTTTAATTGGAAGATTCATCTGTAGTCTCACTGGAATGCATAGGAATGCATAGTGCTAAGAATAAGCACTTTTTCTTGATCTTCCCTTGGTATGATGTGAGAATAATACCATCAGCTTATTAAGTAATGCTTGGATGAAGTACATCTTGGCCCTTTTCATAGAGGAAAGTACTTTGTCTAGCTCTATTCAAGGTACCAACAATGCTTGTGCTTCTCTTTTACACTTCTCTTACCAGTTTGATGGATGTGAAGAAATTATCAGTTGTGACATTTCATCCCTTTTCTATAAAGGGTTCCATGAGACGTAGAGTCGTCCTCTGTGGTCTAGTGTTACCATGCTAGCATCTAGTTCCTGAAGTAGCGAGTTCAAACACGGCGAAGGGCGATGAGTTTTTTTGGGCATAAAAATCCTTAGTGTGACTTCCTTTGGAAGGGAAGTAAAGCCAGTAGCTCCGCATCATAGATTTAGAGCACGTAAAAGAACCTAAAACCTGATAAAGAGACCTCTGAGCAAAATGACTGGTCTTTCACGCCCAATATAGAAGCGTATGCTAAGAACCACAGCAGTTAAAGTGTCTATAAATAAAACTCGATTTAATTTAATTTTGGAGTCAAGACTTCACATCATTGACTCGCATGTGACCCCGAAGAGTTGCTGGACTATAATTCTTGATAGACCTTGACTGCGTTTCCTGTGGATGAATGAATGCAACTTTCCATAGACTCTTATGTCAAAATGAAGACCTGTAAAGCAATGGGGGAAGGAGTAGAGGTACTCGTTTAACATGCAGGTTAACTGAATTGTCAATGAAGGTAATTTAGCTGACGCACTAAATCACATTTCTCCAATAGCTTGGCTCAGTTATTCACTCTCAGCCATTTACATTTACCTACTCCAGTGACCAAAATCTGTGAATCCAGCCAAAACAAATCAGAACTTAAGGCATAAGATAATATGGCACATGGAAATATTTGTTCTTTCCTGTTAGTTTGGGTTTATTTAAGTCAAACCTTTGTATTAAACATGTATATGCTAATGTATAAGGTTGGGTAGTAGAGAAGCTTAATTCTCAAACTTACTATGTTTCTGCATGTTATATTGCTAATTACTGGAAGAAAAAATACATAATTGACTCCCCCGAATTACTCTTCCCTCATTCCCTTTCATTTCATCTTTCTATTTCACATTATATGTTGGCTCTGGGGCTGTGTGTTGGACGATTGCAGACAAGATGGTGCAGATGACTTGTGTGTTGGAACTTCTTCTCAGCCCCATCAGATGGGAGCCTCTGGAATCTCCGCTGCTGACTTGAGCTTTCCCTGGTCTCCGCTGGAGGGGAGGCTATGAGCTACCCTCCTGGTGGCTTGGGAGGACTGCCTTGAGCACTCTCCTGCTGGGTGGTCAAGCTTGTGACTATTAGGAACCTCTCCGGTCCTACAGCCCATATGTCACCTGTGATTTCTTCCTCTCATCCATTCCTGCCAGGAGTGTATGCACAAAAGATCCCTGTGTGGGTCAAGGTGCTAGGTGCCCCCTCCATAACCTAAAGCTAATCCTATTTATAAGTGAGTGTCAAGTATCGGTGTTCAAAAATCAGTATTGGGTATCAAGAAATAGTGGTATCATCCCATCACTACTAAAACACACAGACAATGGACCTGCTAAAAAAAAAAAAAAAAAAAAAAAAAAAAAAAAAAAAAAAAAAAAAAAAAAAAAAAAAAAAACGTGTTGGTGAAGAGCTTAAGGAATTTGATTTCCTTACGACTACTATTATCTGAAGTAATTGCAATTAAAATTTTAATTTTACTGATTACATTAATTTTACTGATTACATTTTATGATTGGGCAACATATTTCTTAGGTAGTTGAAATTCATCTCAATTATTTATGTATTTACTATTTTTATTTTTTTTTTATCAAACCAGTGAAGACTGACTGAATATTACCATTAATGATAAATGAGGTTCACTGCTACTCTACCTACTCGATTTTCCTTTGTGTTACTTTTGGAGATTCAGTGTTATAGGTTATTATTATATTTTTGTAGCAGTCAACACCTTCAAGCACACTAAGCAAAGTGCTATATCCACAGTGAATAAATATTTGAGTAGATACATATCCTTTACTTTTGTTACAAGTACAGTAAAACCCTGCTTAACCAAACTGGGCTTAACTGAAACACAGCTTAACCAAACTGGTGGAGGAGGGGAAGGGGGAGAGGGGTGGAGAGGGGGAAGAGGGAGAGGGGGGGAGAGGGTGAGGGGGTGGAGAGGGGGAAAGGGGGTGAGGGGGTGAAAGGGTGAGAGGGGGTGAAAGGGGGAGAGGGGGTGAAAGGGGGAGAGGGGGAGGGGAGAGACGGAAAGAGGGGGAGGGGAAGAGGGGAGGGGAGTGGAAGAGGGGAGGGGGAGAGAGAGGGAGAGAGAGAACAAAAAAATACAAGATGCTCAAATTCATGGTGGCAATGTTGCTGCAACAATTGGCAATGTTCTTTTGCCCCAACCCCAAATTCCAATACAGGACTTAATATGGTATACAGTTAATCCTCCCACTAGCCCGCATTCCAAGAAATATTACCAAGATAATTTCTGATGTATATAATTTTATTTAGATTTTGATAAAGTCTTTACTGTCGCAACTAGTAAAAAATAAATAAGTAAAGAAAGAATGAAAGAAAGAAATGGATATTATTTTCTATTAAGATTATGTCATAATGTACTAGAAAACAACATAAAATGAAAATAACATTTCCAAGTTATACTTGCAGTTTTTTGTACCTAATATAGGATTGTCTAAAATATACACACCTTGTGTACATTTTTTACTAATGCAATTATACCATAACCTAAAACTAAAAGATTTTAATGACAATTGTCCAATACCAGAGTTCCTGTCCAAAATGCTCCACAGAATTTATTGATATTATTAATTTTTTTAAATACCTTCATAACACCTGCATCGGATATCAATAACTCTTCCTTGGAGAGATGCTCCACAACAGCTGCACAATAACAATCTCCAAGCATATTGTTTGTAGTTCTAATTCGGTCTCTGAAAGTAAAATACACACACTTTCATGTCTGAACTAACTTTCCTCTAAAAAGAAGTTGCCACTGACTTTTGATGTGCTGAACTTAGGTTTAAAAAACAAATGGTCAGTGGCAACTGTCTACGAAGGATTCTAGGACAGTGACCTACGAGTAATTAAAAATCTAAAAGTAGGAAAGGAAGGATAATGTCAGATATCTCAGCAAAACATGTTTTTCTACTTCTTGATTTTAATTGAATATTTAACTTAATTGTTTCTGCACTGCTTTTACACAGGGTAGAGTGAATATTTCCATTACAGAACATATTTTGAATTCCATCAAATTTGCCTACGATTCTTCATGTCTGTAGATACTGTTAGTGGAGAGGCAAACAAGAGGAAAATACTTAATTGTAGGCAAGGACTATGGAGAGGTAAGGGCAAACTTAACAATGTCTGAGGCATTTCATTACTGGTTCACACCTCCAAAAAGTCTTTTCCATGTGTTGTAATTCAGCTTAACTACTGCTGCCACACATCTAAACATAAAAAAATGAACTGAGTCTAATCTAAGATATATTTTGTATGAGTTGATTTTAAATGTAATTCGGATGTTAAGTCATACAGTTAAACTTGGGTACCTAATTCAAACGTTTTTAATTGAATTATTCCTTAATTTGAAATTTTCTTTGTTCCCTTGATTTTGCTATTTAAGCATAGTCCTTTATTTAAACAATGTTATTTAATTCAAAGAAAAAATCTCTGAAGTGATGCCAAATTATGGAATGTGGCTGGAAGGAGGCAGAACGGCAGGGGACTCTACTATTTGTAAAATTAGCAACTGGTGATAGAAGAGCTTGAGTATGGCTCAGTTCTGAATGTATCAACAATGCTTATGCATCTCTCAGAACACACATGGTCTTGCACCTGCAATGCTCTATATACATGATGTATGTGCAACAAAGTTATGTTAGAATGATTCATGCCTATCATTATGTACTGTTGTTATTACTGTGTAATGTACTCAGCTGACTTCAGAATACACAATTTACTTATAGATTGCCTATACCTTTTATTTGTTTGTTTTGTTTTGTTAAGTTTGAATTCTTGGATAGTTTGAATATTTGCTCAGAACCTTCTTATTCAAATTTCATAAGTTTCACTATAGTACAATTAAAATATAGCATTGTGTGTTTTAATTAAAATGTTAGAGAAAAATAAATAATTCTTTTAATTACATAGGTAATTCTTGTTTGGTTGTTGTCAATTGCAAACATCACTTATGTTCAAGCAATTCAAATGTGTAAGAGCAGAAATGAATTCCTGTTTGTGCTAATAAACTTGTTTTTATTCTGAATCTGATTAGGTATTGTAAAATGTAGAATGTTTGGAAAAATATTTTCATGAAATGTAAATGTTATATTTAATTACATATAAAATGTGCTAGAGCACATACAATTTCATTTGAGCTCCTGCCATAGCTTAGTTGGCAGCTTTACTGCTTCCAGAGTGCTGGTGGTCTTGCTGGAAGGGGAGGGGCTTCGTCTTACAGTGACTACCCAAATGAAACGCATAGAGACTTTAAGGGTGAACAGGCTAGCAGTGAGTTGGAAAATAGCTACTAATGGAATAGCAGCAAGTTTGAGGGCGACCTTTGTTACAGGCAAGGACTTGTAAAGTTTTTTCACTTGACTCTGATCAAGTTTTATAAGCAGGAATGCAAGAATTAATTTTTTAGAAGCTTTGCAACAGTGAAGGCAAAATTCAGTATTTAAGCATTAAGAGCAGAATTTGGGACACATTTACTTCACTTACTCTGTAATTTATACAGGACATTTTTCAGAAGCTCCTGAAACATGTCCTGTATAAACTACAGAGCAAATGAATCAAATGTGTCCCAAATTCGACTCCTAATGCTTAAATAAGGAATGTAAGAGTTTTAATTTTAATTTCAGACAAAATTTTACTAAGTTAACATAAAGGTATTGGGCTGCATAACCATTTTGTTGCACTAGTATATGAGAGTGATGATTTACAAAGGTGATACCTAGCTTAAATCAGGATATGGTGATTATTGTGTTAGCTAAAATTTAACACTTGTTAAAGATAGTATGGTGACTGATAAATAAGATTGTAGTTAGGTTTAATTCAGTACTGTTTATTCGCCAGGATTTCATGCTTGCTGTAAATTTCAACATTTGGAATAATTCAAAGGGTATTATGTATGAGCTTCCAATATGTCCTAGTTAGGGTAAAATATTCAATCACTTTTGACTGTATAGCTATTAATCAATCTGTTATATCAGCATATGTGGCATTTTAAGTGTTATAGCTATTAAGAGATCATTTGTTAACAATGCTGGGTCTTCTTTATGTGTAAACTTCTAAAATTCAAAATTAATTGCATAAATCATAAATGTTCTTACAAAAATCCAAACGCACGCCCTTTAATTCTATATCCGAGCCTCAGTGAAGACCCAGTTATGAAATTCTGGATTATAAGGTTGCAATTTATTTGTGGAAGCTGAGGTATGGACATTTCTTAGCTTTTTATTGAAATATTTATTTGTTACACACTCCTATTGTAGTAAAAGAAGTTTCATTTTGTTTTACAGACTACTTTCTTTTTTGAGAGCATGCTATAAACTCCTGTTTATGTTACAGAAGTACTGTTTTACTATCTACAAATATATCCTCCATGGTCAATCTTGAAGCTTGGTTGTCAGGTTGTCAGATGTCCCAGGTTCAATTCTTGGATTACTATGGAAATTTGTTCTTGTTTTCAATGAAATCTGCGATATTCATGTATTGATTAGGTTATGTTCTATTAGGTTTAATATATGGTGACCAGATGCCATACATTTACTGAATGTATACTATATTTTAACTGTAAAAAATTCCTAAATAATCTTTAAAAGATTCAATTTAAAAACATTTTTGGTGCGTACACCAAAAGATCTTATGCAATTTATCTAATATTGAATCCATATACTCAATGTTGGTTTTGTGACATTCCTCCAAAAAATGGTACATAAAGCAACAAGTTACACTTCTAATAACAAAATCTCTCAATGGTGAATGTGTCTCAGGACTCGTGCATATCAGGTTATAAATGCCAACTACACACTGTGCATATTTTGGCTTCAACTAATGCATATAAAACGTAAACATAGAATCATTTCTAAGTCAAGGAGAAAATGTGATATTTTATTGCATATGTTAATAAAGGTAAATAACTAACAGGAAACATGGTGTTATTAAAATGTTGTTTTATATTTGCAAAGCATTACATTTCAAAACTTGGTGTTGTGTTTTTGAGCAACAATTATCGGGTCACTCTAGTTTGAGGCCTCCCTTGCACTTCATTCACATTCTGATCATCACTCTCGTCTCTGATAGACTGACATACTTGAGCCTCACTCACACACACACAGTTGAGCCTCCAACTTAAGATGCTGGCTATAATAAGATTTCACCATAATATGAAGCATCCTAAAGGTTCACAAGACCATGAATGGCATTGGGGTAGGAGATCCTACAAGAGCTATATCATTATATATTTTAAATTGTTTAACTTATTCGGATTTTACAACTATATGGGATATTATCTATGGCAATGCAGGTACCTAAGTGACACTAGTGCCAGATGTAGTATAGATGCTTTTAGCTGCAAATATATCAATCACAAGAAATGTAAATCTACTTGTTCAAGGCAGATCCTTCTTGGGTTGTCATTGTTTCACATATGGTAAGTTAGTTGGATAACAAATATGGCATGGAAAGTTCTATAAAGTTCATTGAAAATTCATCATCGTCATCGATCTATCAATCTGTTACATCCTCATTACAACTGCTGACACCATCAGTGTCTCACACAACCAACATCTGTCCAACATCTCTTCTACCTTTTGAACAACATTGGAAAGCTTTCTTTGGAAAATGATTCTGCTCCATTCTATCAAGGTATTCCATTCATTTCTTTTGATACTTTCTCCACATGTTGATTTATTTCTTCTATTTGAATATTGTTCCTTATCTCTTCATTTCTCCTAAGTTCAAGCCGTGAATTCCTGCTACCGATTGCAGAAATCTCATCTCAGGAGATTCAATCAGTCTTTTATCTCCTGCACACATAGGAGTATTGGTAATGCCACTGATATAATTTTATATGTATGTCTATCTTTATTTACCTCCTTAGGATGTCCTGATGGTTCCACATATCCACTGACATTTGCATAACTTTCCTTCCATGTCCATTTTTTTCTGATAGGATATTTTACAGACTAAGTATTTAAAATCGGTTACTTGCTGTATTATTTTTCAGTCTATTATGAAAATAGTATTTTATAATGTTTGCCTTAAGTATTTGATATTGTTAGGTTGTAGTTCTTTGTTATTTGAAGTAGTTTGTGGGCTGCACTTTGTAGATATTTTTCAGAATCTGATCTCGTGACCTGATCATCCGTAAATAATAAACAATTCATATTCCATATATACGTGCTAAAATCATAATTTAAAATATTCAGCGACATTTCAATGACATCGTTTAAATGTATATTAAATAATATCAGGAACAATGGGCACCCTCGTCTTACACCGCCATTATTTTCTATGAAATTTCTATAAAAAATGACAATACATACACAAACCAATCTATGGCAAACAGGAGTGAGACATCCTGCACTGGAGCATCTATTGTTGAAAGTACCATGAAGATCAGTACCAGAGCGGCACTAGGAACACTTGCTGAAGAGAAACTGGCAGCTGTTGATGCTAAGCTGCTCAAGGAAAATTAACATTATGTGAATAATATTTTATTAAATTAGCATCTCTTAAGTTTGCAGAAACCTGTATTAGTGTACATGAACTACAAGTGTCTAAAGTTATGCTGGTTTTGTATTGGGGATGAGATACAGTTGTATAAAACTTTTGGTGCAAGAACCAAACTAGTGGACTTATCTGAATGATATATACATAGCTGCCGATAATCCATTTTTGAAATTAGGGCAGCACATACCAGCAGATGTCAGCACAAATGTGGCAGCTGTTTGTTGATGAAATGACCACATAAACATGATACTGTGATGCGGCCAACATTGAGGAAATAATACGCGACTTAGAGCTGTAACTTATTGAACACAGCCCTTTGCATGCAACTTTGAAAGTCAGAAACATTATTGTATACATCTATCTATGGATAGTAACACAGGCGTGTAGTGTACCACCCAAATGGTAATTTCTAATGATATCTAATAGTTTTTTTCTTTAAAAAAAAAAAATGAGTATACCCATACATAAGATGGAACAGCCATTGCATTGCTTTCAAGTTGCATGCATGCCATTGCTGCCAAGTTGTATGCATGCCCTTTACAGAACTATCCCTAGCATTTGCTGGTTATCCATATATTTTATGGTGCAAAGTAAAATAACTTAAAGTGAAAAAAGAAAGTAGGGGCATATAATCAGTAGCAAAGATTGGAATATTGTGCAGCTACTGTTAAAAACATTAGGTCAAAGTATGTATAAAACAAATGAATGCTATGGAAACCATTCATTGTTGTGTGTATCCTGACATGTTTCAATGCTGTTACCAGTAGTATTTTCTCAATACTGGCTGCATCACATAGTATTGTTTTATTAGATTGTTGCATGTAGTTGCAATATAATAGTCTGATATGATTTATATTTAACATTTACTAGACGAATGGTAGTTACATATAGATTATAGTGATGAACTGTTTATATTCTGTATATTTTGTACATCATGCCTATGTGGTCAGACTACAAATCTTTGGCAAAAATAACCAAGTTGATCCAAGTTAATGGACAGCCTCAGGATAAAACAGAGCGGCTAAGTCAACTCTTTAACAAAAGGAAATAAGAAGTTAGCTCAAGACCTTGATAATTATATGTTAAAGACAAAATACAAACTCAAAACTTTAAAAAAGTTTGCTATGTACCTATATAGTTTATTGAATTTTAAACTTAAAAAGTTATACTTATTTCCTTGTGTTAGAATTATGTTTTGTGCTGTAAAATTGATAAATGTGACTTGTTTGCTATCCTGGTCCTGTCCATCTGTATAAATAATTTAAAAATATATACACAAGTGATTTTAGAAAACTTTATTTACATATCAAACCTGTCATTCCAAGTAGGACATATGGGACATCCAATGAGGTTTTTTTGTAGTCAGCCATCTTTTTAATAGTGCTGTCACCATAAGAGTGGCAGTGATGAGTGATTAGCTCAATCCCAATGGGATGGAAATTCATATATGGTGTATCCAAAAACCACATACATTATTTACTGCAGTCATACTTTTTTAACAAGTTCCCTAAATGGGAACTTTATGAAATTATGCAACTTTATGCAACTTTTTTGCAATTCAAACTTTGTTTTTGAGTTTGCTCCAAAAGCTTTATTTGGTCCTTAACTGGTTCTTGCACCAAACCCCACTATTGTTCACCTCATAATTTTGCATATTCAAGATCCTGTATGTATCTGCACAGCATAACATCTACAAACAAAATCTACACAGAAGTAATTACATATCAAAGGCCTACCTGCCTCCTGTTAACTATGAAACAAAGATTAAAATCTTGTTTTATTTCATTGCTATGCTATAAAGTATAACTAACATTCAACACAATCCTTTGTTTTTTTGTTTTGCTATTGGGGCACAATAAAATTATATCTGGGAAAGAAATTTTTGGAAGGAAACATTCCAGACCTAAGTTTAGGGTACCTTAACAACATTTGCCAATTATGAGGGCTGAGGAAAACCCGCAAAAAACCTCAGAAGAAAGGATGGTTCTGACAGGATTTGAACTGTGGACTCCCAGAATGCAAGCCGCACACTTTACTACGTTGTGGAATACACAGTGAAGATTTTCATGAAATTTCCTTCATCCAAAACTACCCTTTACAGAAAAAGTGTTAATTACTTTTTATTTCCTGAGTAACAGCTCTAATAATTTTGATTTAAAGTGTCACATGTTTGAGGTATTAACTTGACAAATAAAATGCACTGACTTTTCTGTGGCTAGTCGGTGAAGTCCTCTATTCTCAATGAATTATAGAACAATGGGAGATCCTAAACTTACTCCAGAAAAAAAACAAAAAAAAAAACTTAAGAGTAGTTTGAAATATACAATTCGCATCAAACAACATTTTTCACAGCATTAACCATTCTTAAAATAGCTTTTAAAGCTTATTCAAGTAAAACTTTGATGACTTCTTTGAAACATAATGGAAAATATTCAATTTTTTTTCTCAAAGGTTCATTAGTAACAAAAACTGACTTGTGATATAAATAGTTGCGAATTTTTTAAAAAGTATTTAATTTGTGTACCCTTCTTTAACTTCTGGGGTCATACTGGGGGCTTTGACTTTGACAACTGATAATGATAGAAATTCTTCAAATTGTAAATTTTAAGATTGAATTGAGCCATTTTTGCACTCGCTTTTCCAATACATCCATTCACATTGTATTTTATTCACTCCTAATATACATACTTCCAAATTCTTTGGGAATAGGGAGTGATTCTCATTAAAGAACCCCCCCCCCCTCACTCCAGTTGGGAATTGAATTGGGATCCGTTGAGTTGAGGAGCCAGTATGCTGACCAAATGGCCACTAAGGCAGTCTAGTTGTATTTTGTTTTCAAAAGTGTATGTAGGCAAGTGAATATTGCTTAATTTGAGATCTTTATAGACAGAAATGTACAAATAATACTGTAATGTGAATAGAAAAATTACTTTTTGGTGAATACATAGTATATTTGGGATTTATCTGAATTTGTAATGGTAAGACGGATGTCATATGGTATATGAAATTCTTTTGTTATAGTCTGCTGGATTGGTGTTGGGATTTACAGAGCATAGCAAAGTATGCTACACAATTTAGTTAAATTACAGTTGTAAGCTTAATTGTAATTTATTTATTGAGCACCCATTATTGTTTTCTAGGTTCCGCAGCCATGGAGCATCCATATAACCAGTGCCTATGCAAACTATTGTATTAAGCAGGAAATACAATCTCTGCTGCACAGAAAATCTAAATTAAAATGTAAATACTCAAAACTTGAACAAAATAACAGGCCATCCTTTTAACTCCAGCAGCTAATATAAAGAGGCAACTTACCATACTGTAATGATTTCCCCTAGACTGAGATGAAGCTCATTCATCTGGGCAATAAAAAAGGATGCCACAGCAACAAAAAGTGCAGTACCATCCATATTGATGGTGCATCCAATAGGCAAAATGAATCGGGAGATCCGAGGATCTACACGCACTTTCTCATCCATGCACCGGAATGTGACAGGAAGAGCTGCAGCCCTATAACATAGTTTGCTTATCAGCTTATCTCAGTAATGCTTCTGTTTGCCTAACTTATACGTAATTCTGTATTCTGAGGCCATAATTGAACGTACTAAGGGCTTTTAGTATTTTGAATTATGACCATTACAAATATATTATTTCATTGCATATGTCTTCAAAATAATACAGAGAAATTGTGCATAGTAAACTACAAATCACAACAAAAAATATCATGGTTAGTTTTGTTTCTGAATTAGATTATACATTTATTTAATCATCAGAAATCAATGAAACAGCATGACTTACTTATCAAATACCCACCGTTTGATGGCCTGTATCTGTAAAACAAAATACAAAACAACAACAATTTTGTATTCAAAACTCTGGGAAGAAAGTTTTCAATGGGCAATACAAGAGCCTGCTTTGACATTTACCATGTATACATTTAAGGATAAGAAAATAGCACACTTTTCAGAAAGTTATTTACTATCTCCGAGTGATATGTTCACTATAATAAGATGTACTATTTTATGTGCTTATACACCCATTTAACAATGTATAAACAACAACATAGGCATTAAACCATTTTAAAGCCATAGGTGTGAATAACAGTTAAAAAGGGGGAGGTCCTCTTTGGAGAGCAGAACTAAGGCTGAAACATAGTGCAAAGCACAAATTAGAAGAGCTTCCAGCCTATTAATCATTTTGGTTCATGTAGTACACATATATATATATTTTAAGGCTCAATGTTTTATGTAGGTTTGACTAGAAATTATGTGCAGATACCAATGACCAGATTAATACCAATGGAGGCAATCACAGAATTTCAATTTCTCACATCTTGTGGAATGAGGTTTTGTTGTTGATTTTTGAAAGATTTGTAATAAATTTCTAGGAGCTAAGCGAGTAGGAAGTGCGAAGTTCTTTTCAGAAGACTTGAACAGAAGCTTAAGACTTCAGCAAAAAAAAATGAGCACAAGATACACCACTGTACTTCATGGAGAAGAAACCTTAGGATGGTTCAGCTGCAAAAGTTGAACTGTAGCAAAATGAACAAAAAATGATGCATTTAGATTTTTCGGTAAGTTAATATTTTTTGATCAAATTCCCTTAGTTTATGCTTATTACCAATTTACTTGTAAAATGAATTGTGTATTAAATAAGGAAATAGAAGCCACCATAATTTTGCGCTTGGAAAACAGAGCTCTTTATATATTTTGAATGATGGAACAGGACTCCTTTATACTTACCATCAACAAAATCTGCAGAGCTAAGAGAACCATGTGTCTAGGGTCAAGCATCTTGTAAGACACATGCAGCAACTTCTGCTAGAACCTGTCTTTTGGGGGGCTTAATTTTATTTGCTCTGTCTACAAATAAACAAATCTGTTTTTGCTCTCTCATCTTTTCTCTGCAAAAAGGTAATGGCAGAATACAATGATTATTTTTTCACAACTATGAAATTACCATAGCTAATAAACAGAAATGATCATACATTTATATTAATATACACACAAATACACAAATCTATGATAATAAATAATCTTGGTCAGTTGTGACTGGAAAACCAAACAAAATTCTAGAAGTGTTTAAAGATAAGGGTCTAGGTGCAGTGAAACATTTGAGGAACTTCTTTAATTTAGGAACTTATTTGAAGTTTGTGTTAAGAAGAAATATAAGTAGGTTTGTGGAATTGTAATGGTATAGCATTAGTACAATTGAATTACAGAGGTACATATTTCGATTAAAGAAACAACTGTGAAGAAAATTTAACTTGTTTAAAGAACATTAAGTTCCAGACAGTGAAGCTATTTGAGGACTTGCTTAGGAACTGCTTGGAGACAGTCAGCATTCAGCATTACAATGCAACTTTTAACCAAAGATCATAGTTAAAAGTAGGATGCATAAGCACATTGTGTAAAAATTTATTAATTTTAACCTATAATTATGGCAAATCTTAAAGATATGTTTTAACACTTCTCAGATTTTTAAGTTAAGGAAGCTAAATGATGAATGTAGTAGAAACAAGAACAATTCCTGTTCATATCAGTGCAATACAAATCTAGGTACCTACTACATCAGCAAACACAAGAGAAGTAATGTAACAAAAGGAGGAACTGCTATGACAAGATGCAGATTTGTCCAAAATCTTCAGTTCATAACAGCAGTACACTTGATGGATGAGAGTCAACTTGTAAATATACTGTGTAATGATGAAATGATCATCTTTGTTCATCAAAATAAAATAATATTTAGGGGAAATCACAGATGATTGTGTTAACTGAATAATTTCTACAGTTTAAAATACACAGGGCAATAACTGAGAAGAACTGTGTAGTACAGTTTAAATGCAGAGTTATACCAGAGAATTGTATTTTGTGGTACTGCATTATTGTCCTTGGTTTAAATTATGACCTTTCAAATATGTTACACCTAAAAATGTTAATCTGCTCTCTGGGGAAACATTTCAGGTTATGGAACAATATAAGACGAGTTTTCTGAAAATATAAAATAAATCAGCATCTCTGAAATAAACACATGTTTGGTAAAGTATTTATTTTTTGTGAATTACATAAAATATTGTTGCCAGCAAGACTGTCACTTCCCTCGAGGATCCTCCATCTGCAATGATGCAATCACACAAGAAATAAATACTTTATCCATCTGACAAGTTAAAAGATATTAAAATAAATATATTTAGGGCATTATTTGTTTATTGTAGTAACCATTTGAATATGCCTTAATTAGAATCTTTCTGTCTTTAAATTTGATATGTTTTGCTTAAATTTTATTTTTTTATTTGATAATATTCCCATTGATTTCAAATGGAAGCTCAATTATCTGAATCATATCTTTTGACAAAATGACATGCATAATTTGTAATGAACACAAATCAATATTTATAGGAAATGTGGAAACTTTGTTTATTTTTTTATTTCTTTTACTGAAATATGGGAGGAAACAGTAATATAAAAATAATTTATTCTCATGTTTGTGTGAATATAGGGCTTCAAACAGTCTTCTAATATGGAAGCAAGGAGAACAGTAGAGTAGATTGTGGCAAGTGAGCTGAAATCATATGCATCCAATATGAATGCAAAAATATGAGGTTCAGGGACATTAAAATACTGAAGGGTGTTTGAATGGTGGAACTGAAAATATCAATGTGATAAGGAAGTGTAAGCTTAGAATGATATCCGGCTCTGGCCAGTGGGATTGGAAAGCAGAACATACTACATAGTTCAGGTCACATTAAAATAAAGACAAGATATGTAAGCAGTTATACTGGTTTTGGTATACGTAGATGATAGCATTTGCCATTCCAACAGCAGCATAAACATTTATAATTTAATTAACGAGGAGTTGAGGTTGCTTAAGATAATTATTAATTTTTATTTAACTCATATTTGTATTATTGCAGATACATAATTATATGCAATTCAATATTTTTTAAAAATATTAACTTTGCCAGTTGAATCAAACCTGAAAAATTCAACACTATGGCTGTAACTCGAATCATGGATCTTTGGCTTTCCATACTGATGCTCTTACCATTGAACCACCATGCCAAAATACGTGTATGTATATTACATGTTGTCGTTTAATTCAAGTATTCTAGTAAACCCAAATATTAGAGATACATCTCAAAGGCAACTTGCAATGTCACAAGTACTTTCAGTCAGAACTTGCCCAATTGTGCTTAAGCCTGTTGTTGAGGATTCTTTCAGCAGGGCTCAATGTAGAAACAGGGTGTGATGTTCCCAGAGCCACAAACATCAATTATTATTGTTATTCAAAGGCAGTTATGTGTCATTGTCAGAAAGTACCAAGTTGTATTATGGCTACAGAACCATGTTTTGAGTAATGTCCTCAAAGACCATTCATCACACTACTTTTTGCTATAAAACTCTTGGTTTAAAATAAAAAAAAAAAAGCAAGAAGTTCAGATCCTCCTTGCTGGAAACCAACAGTTATTCAGACAGTGTGACCAAATTATATGTGCAAGCTTATCATATCTTGAAGCTCTCATAGCACATACAAACAGTACACTCCCTGGTAGGTAATGAAGGCTGAGCTCTGACACTGCTAGCACTGATGTGTGTCTGTTTAGACTTTAGTATTGAAGGCTGTTCAACACCTTTTCCTGTTACCATTCATACTGGTCAACAATTTCTATAGTTAGCTCCATTTATTTGTATGCATATTACAGAAAATTAGTTCTGCTATGTTTTATTTTTATATGAGACTATATGAAAATTTTAAGATAGTTGGTTTAGAAAAGTTATTTATACTACATATAAGTACTTCATTGTGAAACTTGATATCACAAAAGCATTCTGTATAGTAAATGCAGTTTTTAATGTTACTTGTCATTTGTATATCCCAAAGATTAATGAGAAACAACATTATGACTTTTTTTTATTGTTGGAAACTAGTAAGAATGATGGCACAAAACCATGCAGTTATTGGAGGTTGTAAGCTAAACTCGTCTCATTGTGAATATTTTCTTCTTGAATAAGCAATGAACTGTTTGTCCAATTTCACAAATAGTCATTTTTTGGACAGTAATAAGACACGGAATCTTTTTCATGGAATGAAATCATATCAGTCAGGTGAAGGTAATTCATTATTTTACAGTGTAATTTTCTGGTTTTTCCCTACAAAAGTGTTAAATGTTTTAATTGTTTATTATTTATAAGCTGTATGTGTGCAGGTTTCTTTATCTCTCATAAAAAGTGCATAGGTTTAACAAATGCACTTTCATTATAACACATTTCCAAAGATAAGTGAAATTCCAGGTGAAATCAATGGTTGCTACTCCACTACATTCATGCAGAATATAATATATTCTATAGAAAGTGTGAAGGAATTTAATGAGCAAAAGGATGGGGAGTGCAGGTTACCAGGTCTTTTTGCCAGTGTGTCACATGCAATGAATACATAAAGTTTCCCATGAAATATTTTTTCTACTTGCTACTTCCTTATTATATATGCAAATATTGTGAGCTCTCTGTTTCAACAAAGGTACCTATTTCAAATGTTTAATGTTTAATCAATGAACTGTATCATTGGGCAATAATATAATTATTATTCCACTCAACAATGTTTGATGTTAGGCATTATTCTTTATTGTCAAGATAATATTATGGAATCTATTAGTTCATGATAACTTACAGGGGACTGGAAATAGCAATTAGCATGTTTCTTATTATAATAATTCTTAAAACTATTTCCACAAAGCTCGGGGATGTTTCTGGCAGTTTATTAATGGATTCAAGATTGTTTAGCACTGTATTTTGTTGTGTTGCTATAAACCTTGACTAGAATTTTGGTTAGCTTAAACTACTGGTCCAAGTTGTTAATATTTCTTATTTCTTGGGATGGATATAGGTGGCTTTACACCTTTAGGTTCTCTAAATCATTTCTACATTCATTTGTTTCATCATCTGATAAAATCTTTTAATCAGAAATGTTGAAGGACATTTACAGAATTACTGCTCATCAACATTTCATATTGTATGCATTGTGTGTTCTACACTTTATTAAATATAACCCTTTTATTTTATTTATTTTTATTAGATAGTTAATTAAATTAACTGAATTAGGACAGTAGAAATAGATAATTAGGTAATCTTTTTTACTGTAGTATTAAGTTTATTAATAAAACAAAGCATTTTGGGAAGGGTCCTCTGCCTCCCCAAAGCTTTTTTACAATGTGGCACATAAGTAGATAACAGCTTAGATTATCCTTTCTTCAGTTTATTATCCATAATGAATAGAAAAAAACACTTAATTGTATAAAAAGTTAGTGTTTGAATAAGGTAGAGGCAGGATAAACTTTTCCTCCACACTTTCTGATCAGTCTGGGTGATACGGAGTCAACAGATGTGAATTCTGTTTCTTTACATGGGTTTAAAGGTAGATAACTAATTCTATATTATGCATTTTGTTTAAATGCATCAGAAGTAATTTCACAGGTGTTGGGCCTAAAATGGATAGAATTCAGTAATTCAGTTTCTTTGTTTATGCTGTTTCCTTGAATCAAATGTGACAAGCATTTGTGTTTGCAAACTTAGAACACACACCAGCATTCTGAGTATCACCCAGCACTGCATACCTCATCCAACAGCGGGAAAGATGGTGGTATGGAAGCCAGGGAAAACAACAGGAACATTATGGAATAACACCCAAAATTACATAACCTGCAAAGAGTTGATGTTATGTTGTATTGCGTATGGGTATCATGTGTCATGTGCCTCTCACACTCAGTATGTGAAAACGTCAAGAAGCACTAATGCATGGTACCTGTCTATAATAATCACTTTGTGTGTTTAGAAACGTGACATATCACCAGAGTCCTTTTATCATCACAACTGTGTAATCCGGCAATGTTTCAGTCAAATCAGTTCAAATCTTTACTATGGTAATTATTAGTGCATGCACCTATGTAATATACTATCAGAAAAACTTTATGCAGATAATGCATAAGAGAAGCTCAGAGGGAATCTTATAGAACACTTTTTATTGAGTATAAAATTATTACTTAAGTAGTGTGTATCTGTATTCTTATGGCAGAGGAGGTTTTGCACTTTAATGAATACTCTAGAATTTTGTTTATGAGTGTATTAATGTCTTCTGCTTTTCTAAGTTCTGCTTTAAATTTATTTATGTTTTATTTAAAATTAATTTTTATTCCTTTTTTTGTATGTTTGAGTGACTTTATCATGATGATATAAAGTGTAATATCAGTGATTTCTCAAAGGATATAAGTTCTTTCAGTTAATATTACAATAAATTCACTGGGAAGATGCAGTTTGAGTAAAACACAACACATGCAGTTTACTAGCAGGATTAATTAATTTAATACTTTTCCTAAAATATGTGCAGAATATGCATTTCAAAACTACATATCTAAAGAATTAGTTTGAACTCCTTTTTATTCAACTAATGATTTTACGGCTGACTCTTTAGTAGTTTTAGCAGTTAGGTTAGTATAAGTTGAAGATATCTATTACAGTTGTAACCAACCATCTAATGATGAATAAACTGTCATTACCATCATCACTATTTGGGAATTTTAGCTGAAATTTTAAGCACCAACAATGATTTAGATCAAATGTCACATAAGATTATCTATATCAACAGCAATAATGTTATACGTTATTAAAGGGCTGTTACTGCATTTATTCGAAATTTCTGGTATTGTACCATTTGTTTCCAAGCTTAATGGCATTCAGGGTTCAAATAGTTTCCTTTATTTATTTATTTGTTTGTTTGTTTGTTTGTACCACCACTTATAGTTAAGAAAGAACAGTTTTAGATCTGTTCACACTAACTTTGATTAATGATAAAATACTTTTAAGTAAAGCCTGATAAATTTAGCCTAATCTGAATCTTGTTTTATTTTTGAAATTATAATCAATGAGTGTAGCTCACTGATGCACTGTCAAGGACTGAAATATTATATTACAAAATTATGCATTTCTAGTTTCTAGGCCACAGTTGTAAACATTTCTACTCACTTATCCGAGTTCATAATTTTTAATTAAATTATGGATCAGATATTATGTAAATATAAACAAGTAGGTATTAAGTTATTTTACATAATTTTATTTCTTTATGGTACGCTTTGAAAATTATTTATCATAAATGGAATGGCAACATAGAAGCCTTCTTGCAAAATAGTTTGCTTGTCTCCAGAAACTATATGTTACAAGAAAGTATTATAAATAAACAATTTGTTTAAATAAATTGTTTTGTAATGCTAGGCACAAGTTGGAGCTAAACAATTCAGCTTCTGACCAAGCTTCATCTCCTAAGCATATGAGAGATGCTGAAATCTGAAGTGAATAAAATTGTCACTGCTGTTGACTATTCTTGAATGCTGCAGAACTGATAATTTTATGTTTAAGATAATGTTTTGGAGTTTGTGATGACAGAGCATGTGGGTGAATATGTGTGTGGGTTCGTTTTTGTTTTGTTTATGGTGAGATACAGAGAAAAAGAGGAGAGGGAGTTTATCATATACAATAAGCACTTTATGTCTGCTTTTACAAAAAGGGATATGTATGATGTTCTTACTTCATTTAATGAAACTTGAATGAGGCAAAACATAAAAATAAATAAGGTGGGCATTAAAGTGTTACCTGTTCAGTTTTTGTGTGCCATGAGAACCTGAAAGTTAGTTTTTAAAAATATTCATGTGTGTGTGTACATATATGTAATGTAAATTTAAATTACCACTTTTAAATACTGTAAACTCCCAATTGTTCACGAGTAGATTGTCCATGCATTGACTTTCAGAACCACAAACATCCATGTTATTTTTTGATTTTCATTAAAATATCATGCAATATTACTACACAGCCAGATCAAGTGAACTGAATTTGCATTTCTCAACTTGTAGTAATAAGCAAGAGGTTGGGAAAATCAAGAAACTCTCTACTTTTCTCAGCAAGAGTTGAAATGGTCACTTTTCATAATTTACACTTTTAACTTTCCATAGTTATGAGCAAGAGCAGATCATGGGATATGCATAAAGATGTTCACACATCTTTAAAATGTCCCAGAGAAAAAGAATGTAATTTTAACAATAAAACAAAGCCCATCTCTGTGATTGGAGGTAGCATTCTGCCTCCCTTTTAAGAGGTCCCGAGTTCAAAAGTTGGTTAGGGTGAGTTACCTGGATAAGGTCTTTCCCTTATCCTGAAAAGATGAATGACAGGTAACTTGAAGCTTTATAGATTCCAGGCTCATTTCAGCATCATTTCACCCATTTAATTCATAGTCTGACCTAATGGTTAAAGAACACTAAACTTCAATGCTGTTGAAAAGGTGAAGGCAGATTGTAATATAAAAATGCACACTGTAAGGATTTACAGAATATTACATTACTGCATAACTAGAAGATTAGACTACACATGCCAAACAAGGCTTGAATCTAATGGCATTATTTCCATAAGAAAAATTTGTGTGACAATTAGAAAGAAACAGCATTTCACAAAAGAGGAAAAGTATCACAGTCTATTTCAGGTAACAAAATATTTTAAAACATTATGAATTTTGTTATTTTACTTTTCTGTATCAATATGGAGATTGTGTGTTCTAATTTTCTGTGCAATTTTGATCATTGTTCATCCAGATAATCAGAAGTTTACTGTTGATGCAATTATCTTCGACACAATTGTAAGGATTAATTATGAAGCTGCATAAAATGTATTATTAATTATTATTAATTATTATTACTTATTATTACTTATTATTATTAATTATTATTATTATTCTTTCAAATAAATGCAATAGCTTTATTAAGTGTTTTCTTTAAAGGTTCAGTAAAATTATATGTTATTTGACTGATTGTGTGTTCTAATTTTCTGTGCAATTTGATCATTGTTTATCCAGATAATCAAAAGTTTACTGTTGATGCAATTATCGTCGACACAATTGTAAGGATTAATTATGAAGCTGCATAAAATGTATTATTATTATTATTATTATTATTATTATTAT
Organism: Deroplatys truncata; assembly: GCA_030765065.1. Lineage (NCBI taxonomy): Eukaryota > Metazoa > Arthropoda > Insecta > Mantodea > Mantidae > Deroplatys > Deroplatys truncata. Next base: position 103,876,745 of record CM060980.1, read on the forward strand.
TATTATTATTATTATACTTTCAAATGAATGCAATAGCTTTATTAAGTGTTTTCTTTAAAGGTTCAGTAAAATTATATAAGTTATTTGACTGATTGTGTGTTCTAATTTTCTGTGCAATTTGATCATTGTTTATCCAGATAATCAAAAGTTTACTGTTGATGCAATTATCTTCGACACAATTGTAAGGATTAATTATGAAGCTGCATAAAATGTATTAATTATTATTATTATTATTATTATTATTATTATTATTATTATTATTATTATTATTGATATACTTTCAAATAAATGCAATAACTTTATTAAATGTGTTGTTTAAAGGTTTAGTAAAATTGTATAAGTTTGTAGTTAGTATAATTTTAAGTTGAAATAAATTATTTTTCTGAGTAATTTTGGCTAACTCATAACACTGTAGTAGCTCATTCTTTGAAGAAGTTGTAGGATGATTCCTAACAAAGACAAATTTCTGGAGGCAATTCCGAACACAGATATCAACAAAAAAAGTCCATATCTACATAGGTTTGGAAAGGTACAAAACTACTTATACAGAAACATTATAATTAGAGCATTTAGACATGGCTAGAATAGCAGAACAAACCAGGGACGGATGAAAGGTGAAGGGCAGGCTTTTAAGGTTGAAATCATCAATATGTTCATTGTACTGGTCACCACATGGAAAAACACTCATGTGCCATTAGCAGAGCAATGCATCATGTGACAGTTGATAGAACCCCTGCTCACTTCTGAATCTCATTTGTAGATATCTCAACATGAGGAGGGCCTGTTATGGCCTGCCAGTCACTTGATCTTAAACTCTTGACTTCTATTGAGTGATTCAAGTTATTCAGAACTTGCCACTACTAAAATTAAAGCATGACATAACTGCAACTTCTTACAGCACTCATGTGGTTAACCAAGAGCACAACTGTGGCATCTAGCAAATGCCTCAAGAGCTAAGACTGGATGTATTTGAGATTAAGATAAATAGTAAATGTAGAAAATAAAAGTATTAATGACCCAGTTGTGGTTGTCACAATTTATGAATGAAAACACCAGTTCATAGTTATAGAAAATGTCATTATGCCTATGCAACTGAAAATAATAATTATTGCAATGTTTTCTCATGTCTTCATGTTTATGCTGGAATTTATTATATCTCATTAAATTAAATATTTTTTACAGTATCTAAATAATGGAAAGAAGGTATTTATTTTCCAAAAAAACAGGATAACTAAAGTATATTTTGTAATCTGTTGATATGATTCTAGTAGTTAGCTAACAGGAGTGCTGGTCTTAAACCAATGCACTTTCTCTACATATGCAGTTTCATGACTGATACTAAACTGAGGCACTATGAACTTACACTGTCTTAATGAGATCAAATGAAAATGGCTAGCAGAAAGTATAAAATAAATTTGATTACCCAGTACCTGATAGATGTGTAAGAGCCAGTGTGTGTGTATGAATGAAAGAAAGAGACAGTGTACTATTTTTGTCTTTTTTTTATGCGCAGTGGCTTCCCCGATCCGCCTTCTTGGTGCTTCCGAATTTAATATAATCAGGCACGTTTATCAGAGCGAATACACAGTATGAAAATACCTACATTTTGCTTGCCAACACCATTCCTCTAAGAATGCACAAATGAATTCACTCTGCTTTTTAACATTCTTCCTCAGTTAATTGGGTAGAATGCCATGCATATCTCTTGTTAGCACTCCTGATACACAGTGAAAGAAAGAAAGGAAGGAAAGGGAAAAACTAAAATAAAGCAAAATGTAGGGTGTATCAGTGTAACCTATAAAACTGATCTAAGTATCAGCTGTGAATGTTATTTTAAAGGTTATCAAATGATGTTTAATTATGTAATTTCAGGTGTCAGCAGGTAAAGCCAAGGGGCAGGGTTAAGATAGATGATGATGTGGTGGTGTTGGGTTGTCGTGAGCCACTCACGTTGACGCTGTAGCGAAGGCAGTTAGGGTGGCCTGGACTAGTCCCCAGTAGTATTTGTAAGGATTACGCCGCACTATCACAAAGTAGATCAACTGCATGATGAGGAGCTGATATATGAACACGCCGAGAGCGACAGTGAAGATGAACCATCCTAGCTGTTGCATGACAAGGCCAAGGTTGCCCACAGATAGGATCTTGCCGCATATCACACTGCTGATTCCGATAGGTGTCAACCTGCAACAGTTAATGTTTCAGTATTTTAGCGAAATTGGGTAGTAATTGTAGCTTATAAAAGTTGTCCCATCAGGTTGCCTGATGACTATGTTTTATATGCTAAAATTAAAACTTCTTAATTTGCATCATAGCTTCATAATAATTGAAGGTATCAGTGACACTAAATAATGTGAAAAGATCTGCTGTGTTGTAATCACATGATATTCTCTGTTCAGTCTTATACAAGCTATTCTTTCAAAAGCTTATTATTCTAGCTCCTTCTTGTTAATCAAAATAAACTTTCAGTCCACATTTACGAATTTCACGAAGGAGCAAGTAAAACGATAATTAGTTTTTTTAGAGTGTGCGTCGCTATATAATGACTTTGAAATTCGATGCTCTTTGCATGATCACAGAAAAAGAATGGGGAAGGAAAGAAAGAAAAAAAAAGAAGAGCAATTTTTCTTTTGAGAAAGGTATTGTTGGTATTTAAGTTCAGCATCTTCCAAAGATGCATCACGAAGACTTTCAACAAAATCTCTCCGCTACAAATCACGGTCTATATGGAAAATTTTTTCGAAAATTTTGATTTTTCCAACAAATGGCTCTCTACGATTTTGATTAAAATACCGTATGTTTGAGATACGGTCTTCGGTATAAAACCTGACCGCTCGCACGGTGTGGTACGTCGGAGCCAATGCCAACTGGCTTACGCACTCCCCACAGCCACAACAGGCTTTCTGTGCATCAGTTACTACGTAGTTATTATTAGCATCAGTAGTCTATTTTCATTTGCGAAGATGAGAAACCAATTATCTTTAGAACAAGGTATATTTAGATGTAAATGCTATTTTAAGTAGGAATCGGCTCAACGCGATCGTGAAGAATTCATCTTGAAGTTTCCTGCACAATTCCTCCTTCCAAAGCTTAAGTTCACGATCTTGTGAATGAATTTGAGACTACCAGTTCAGTGCAAATCAAGAGAGACATGCGAAGACGTACAGTGTTAAGAAGAAACATTAGACGAAATTGGCGAAAATCTTGAGCGTTCGCCACTAAAATCACTAACGAAGTGGGCGTTTTAGTGACGTGCACATACACCATGTACTATGAGATAAGAGGTACTTTTGTTATATTTTATGTACAGATTTAAGGAGCGAAGTCAGCGTGCTGTCAAGGCCGGCTGTGACATGTGCTACCCAGACGCAAAACCCCGTGCGAGCGGTTTAGTTTTATACCGTAGACCCAGTATTTTCATGACAAATAAAACGTATATTTTGAATTATTTTGGGAATAGCCTTTGAAGTGCTCTTCATTCTGAATGAGTTTTGTATAACTGGTACGCCGTAAGAGAGAGACAAAGTTGTACTAAACAAAACGTGTAGATCTCGGTAGAGCACACAATTTATGCCTACTAAAATTTTTTTATGGCATCAACCATTTTTGAGATATTCTTTGTTATTGGTTTGAATTTTCAAATATTTATACTTTTCTCAAGATGAAAATTCCCATTTTCCCCCTCGTGGTCATGCAAAGAGAATGCAACTTCAAAGCCATGTATAGCGACCCCTGGAGGATTTTATTATCCCTTAAAACCTACTGTATTCCCCTAATCCCCTTGTACCTACAAGGGAAATGTGCAATAAAACCATTCCTGCAAATATGTATCTCGACTAGCATGAAATAGACATAAGCATAAGCTTTTGTAATAATAGTTTGTTGAAGAATGTGTAGAGAAAGTCACGTGAATGCAACACATAATGTTCTACTTTTGGAGTTTATGTCCTATAACTGTTTTGATCACATTAAATGGCGATTGAATATAATGAAATAGATGCTCAATTAATAAGCCTGGGATTCACTGAGACTAGAGTTAGACTAGCTTAGGATATGGAAAAATCTTATTCAAATTTCTCACCCCAAGCGAGGTCTGGAATTTTAAAACAGACACGCTATCCCACACAAAGAAGGAGACAAATAGAATTTTGCATGGGCAATAAGATTCCACTGTCTAAATAGGTATTATTGAAAAGAAAATGGGTACAGTGATTAATGATGAAAACAGGAACCCGTGTTAAAATTCTTCAGATGAATAAAAAACCTGTTTAAAGGCTAGTCTCGTTTGCTTTTGTTATGAGATATATAATAATCAGCTTTTCCTGAAATGTACTTTTAATTTCTTGAAGTATTTCCTGCATCTCATCATTAGTTACTATCCAGTCCTTAAATAATAACTGTAATAATACTAGAAAAAATGGGAAATATTTCTTGTTCCAGCGTTAAACTCTTGACCTTCACAAAGGTGCTTGATATGAAACTTTCGGTTAAAATCTCTTTTAGTTGAAGTAATCTTAGAAGTCTCCAGGATATGTAAAATCAAATGAGAGATGTTTGAAGCTTTCATCTTAACTAAAACTCGAGATTTAAAGGTACTTGTATATTCTCAGTGTCCTCTTCGGTTATAAACCGTTGTAGTTGAAGTGACACTTCAGTTCTCTGGGCTACATTGAATCAAATTAGGGATTATCTATTCAATTAAGAACATCTTCCACCTCTGAATTTATTTTGGTTCTAAACCACATGTTCGATTCATTTCTCTCAAACATTAAACCACTGATCTGATTTCTACCATAATTTTTAGAGAGTTTATACTAGCGGTTCCCAAGCTTTGGCATTTCGTAACCCCCTTCTTTTTTTTACCTTCTATAATTATACGTACCTGCATAATATAAGAAAGAAAGAGAGAGGGAGGGAATTATCGAACATGCAAAAATATAAATTCAATTTGGAAACTTGACTATCGATGCCAATGTCACATCCGTACCTACCCTCAAGCGGGTGCCACCCATAATTGCTGTATTCAACAGTGAATATAGCATAATTTTAACCTTACAAATACCTAAATTTTCAATTTTGAGAAGAAATTCATTGTTAAAAGACAACTTCGGATAATGGAAAATGTAGAAAATAATTATTTTTTGATGAGGGATTGTGTTTCCACATTAATGTGTATTAAAAATCTTAAACTCTTTGGCTCAAAGGATCACTAATATAATTATTTGTATTGTATTTATCCTTAATTATTTCTTAAACATATATTATGAATGAATTACGTACCACATTACTCCTGAAACCATTCTCATGACGACTTCATCCACTGTTGTGAAAAACTCTACGACGACATACGCTTTGGAGCCCATGGTTCCTAGAACGGTACCGAAGACGAGACAGAAGAAGATGATGCCTAGGGTATTTGTTCCAGCTCTGGAATACATAACAAAAATAATTCTCAAATTAATGAAAAAGAAACGCTGCAATGAACTCAGAATTTCAATGATTGTATGAAGGAACTGCTGGCTGTTATTGATCAGAATTAGTAACTTCCTATTCTGGCCTCAAAAGTTGTCATTTCTACAATCAAGGATATTACTAATTTTGATCAACGGGGTTCTATTGGTAGGACCACGTTGGTGACACCAGCAGCGCAATAAATGATGGTAGTTTAGTACCACACAGCGAAACTTTCTTTTGTGAAAATTCAACTAGCCCTTGATGGAAATTGAGTGAAATGTCATCAGTGATTGTGGCAATATTGTATTACCACATCCAGCAGTACGAAATGAATATATGTAATTCGACACAAGGGACCCCAACTCTTACCAAGGCAGCTTCATATGTTGTATGATAGTGCTTCCTACCATACAACCATACTCTATTTGCAGCTTTATTGCAGAAGCAGGGCTCAGAGACAGACACTAGACATCATATATTGTCCCTGTTTTGACTTCCTTCAGAAGATGAGAACGATCACGGATTTCCCAACAAGACAGGACATTTTATCGGTAATAGGGTAGTCATTGCACTTTGTGAAAACAGCGCTGCTGAAAACATCTAATGCTTTCAAGTAGTATGGAAAAAGGTGTAGAGAGCCATCACACAGTGGGCGTATCCTCCTTTATTTTGCAAAGATTCTGCTGAAGTGTTCAATGGCCAGATAGTGAAATTTGGTAACCATGGTAACCTTGCAATGTAAAGTGGGATTGAGCGAGGGAGTAACAAAGAAACAACCGATCAAAGCCCAGCATTGGCTAAAGATTAGTAATAGCGATTTGCTTCATGCAAGACCTTATTCCGGTGACTCCACATCATCTGGTAATGCTTTCTGGAGAATCGCCAAAAAAGGGCTCCAAATAATTGGTATCGCACAACGGAAGATTTGTCAGCAGCAGAAAAAGATGTCTTCGGTACGACCTTCGCAAAGACAGAAAAGTTCAGCTGTGATACGGAAGTGGCAGTCTACATACCGATGTTATAGGCCCTTCATAAGGGTACATGCAAGTATGTATCAAACATCAACAAAAAGAATGGTACATTGATAACTGTAATACCAGGGTAAGAGAAGGGATTGCGTGGCTGAGACTGACAGTATGGAGAGTTGGAGTTTCTAGGAAAAAGGTGCATCAGAGACTTCTTCGATCTGTAAGATGGAAGAGGATGCGAAGCATATTTTATTTGATTGCACTGCAACAAAGCAATGGAGATTAAAATTATTTGTATCAAAATGGCTTAAAATTAATAATACGAAATAGCACGTAGAAAAAAGTTCTGGAGATTATAAGTTCACTTAACAGTGGAATATCTACACAAAGTTAAAAATACATGGACTTGGTCAATAAATAAGCACTCATAAATTGCAAGATTGTTTTGTAAGAACCACTGTAGTTATGGGTTGGGAAAGAACAAATGTTGGTTCCAAGCCTAACTTAGTTTGTAGCTTGGCACACACAAAAATAAATAGCACCAAATATTCGTGTAGTGTGGGTAAAAAAACCTTATGCCCACTCTTTATAATACCTAGGGGTGCTATATGGAGGGCTTGTGGGGAAAATGGACAGGTAACCCTTAGAGTTATTTTTAATATTAATTATTGTCGTAGAAATGCTACTTGCCTGTATTGTATTGACCGCACTAGTTCAACTTCTGACGTAACAACAGCTTCTATTGCTCCTGTCGCTGTTGTGGTGATGTTTTCTGTCATATTGTGTACAACCACTTTCTTAGGAATGTAGACTGTGTGCGCCTGAAACATTTGATTTCGAGTTACAATCAATATAGTCGCAATTTCTTTAAATCGGAAAGTTTTAATCTCATCGAGTTTATAATTCTTACCTGCTGGAATGCTGCTTGAAACAGGTTATCGGGAAATATATTTCTGAAACATAGAATAAAAAACTTTTTCATAAAAGTATACATTTTACCTAAAATATTTGCCTAGCCACATGCCAAATTAAAACTTTGGAATGCAAAGTATAGAAGCAGAAATAAAAACCAGATACTGTGGACAGAATTGTGATATACATGATGGACCATTTAAGTTGAGACTGTACAATATCTCCAAAACTAAGCCTTGTAGAAAGAAATGTGTTTAATAAAAGTTGCTTGATATTATGGGGGAAAGTAAACGCCATTACTCGTGTTTTATTTGGAAAAGTCAATTTAATTTTTTAAATGAGAACCTACAATTAAGGTCAAATTAAATTGACCCTAAAATGACAATCACGAGTCCTCCAAATAAAACACGACTAATGGCATTTACTTTCACCCATAATCTCAAACAACTTTCATTCAAGACATTTCTTTCTACAATACTTATTTTGGAGATAATGTACAGTCTCAACTTAAATAGTCCATCCTGTGTATGACCAGGGCAGACATCACACATCAGCATGCAATTTTTTATTTTAATTAAATTCTTCCACTTCATAAAGTTAGAAAAAAATCAAACTAATCTTATATTTTTTTTAATAAAATTAAACTTTTGTCAACTAATGTGATATCCAAGGGAAACTTGAAATATCAAAAGCTCACGGTTTTAAATTAATCTTGCTCGTAAAAGTTAAGGTTTGTGTCAAAATTTCATATTTCATCCATTGGGGGAATTTTGATAATTCTTTCATCGAAAGACTGTTCTTCCCGACGGATATAGACTATAAGACAGCTTCTAATTTCAGTCATGAATGACTAAGATAGCCATCAAGGCCTGATACTAGAAGTTCGCTTTGATTTTTCTTTGAGGATTCCATAGAGTAGAAATTATTTTGTTTTGTGCATTTTCTCTGTATGTAATCAAGTTCGTTATCCGGAAAAAATTGTGTTTAGCGTAACACGAGAGATTACTGAACCGACATGTATTAAAAACCGGAAGGATTATTTAAGAATCGCTTTTTATGAGAGTACTATGATATATAAGTATATATGTAAATTCGTAATGGGTAGAGAATAGAGTGAGCGTGTACCATATCAGACCTTTTTATCACGGAAATAAAAGTCATAGTTTCTGTCCATAGAAGGGATAATGGTATTACTAAGGTTTCCGCTATTAGCTCCTTCTGTTAACAAGCGCCTCTCCACCACCCAATTTCCGTCGTGTCCTGAAAACTGCGCAATTTCCTGTCTCGACATACTTGCGGGAATCGAGCGGCGTCAACGTCATTTCCAATATTCGTTCTCTCTATGGTTTCCCTGCTTATGATGCAAGGCAGCGAAAAAATGGCGCTGTAGTTTTCCATAATTTGTTTACATAGTTACTCGTGCGCGCACACGGGGCTGCTGGCTATTATATTATAACCATAATAGGTGAAAAAATCTGATGTGTTACACTCACATGACTTTCTCTACTCTTGTACAAACTATTTTACAAACGCTTATTCTCCATCTACTTCATGTTAATCGAGATAAACATTTTCAGACTCTATCTTATTGCTAATTTTCTTGTAGATGTAAGGGGAATATATATTTACAAGGGCAATTTGGAAATACAGTAGCCTTTAAGCACATACATATCTCTTAATAGCTGGTTGCTAGGTGCAACACCATTCCCTTTCCCACAGATTAATACTCTTTGCATATACAAGACAAAAAAATGAATAACGAATTCCCATTTGAGAAAATTATTATTGAAAAATTTAAGGGAATAACAAGCAATATCTCGAAAATGGTTCACTCAACAAAAAAATGTATATGACATAAATCGTGTATTTTAACGCGATCTACATTTTTTGTGTAGTAAAATTTTGTCTATCTCTTATGGTTTACCAGTTATGCAAAAGTCGTTCACAATGAAGAATACTTTTGGAGACATTCCCAGAAAATTCGAGATATACATTTCATTTGTCATGAAAATATCTTAAACATATGATATTTTAATCAAAATCGTTAGAGCCATTTTTGAGAAAATTAAAATTTTCGAAAAATGTTCCATGTAAAGGGTAATCTGGGGAATACAATACTACGTATAGTAAGTAGGGGAAGTATTGTATTCCTCACGAAACTTTGACACCAGATTTTACCGAAAGTACGCGTTTTCAGACTCTGTGAATAAAGTAAAATCATTTTTATAAAAACCTTCGTGTCGCATCTCTGGAAGATAGTGAACCTAAATACCAAGTTTGGTGTTTATCCGACTGTTCGTTTCTGAGTTATGCTGTTCACAGACAGACACACACGGACATGTTTCCAAAAATGCTTTTTTTGGATTCAGGGGGTCTCAAAACATGTATTTCCGGTGAAATCTCGGTATCGAATTTTTGGGTGGAATACAATACTTCCCCTACTTACTATACGTAGTAGAGAAAGTAAAAAAAAAAAACGTATATTGTCATATACGACATTCTCTACCCATTACAACTTCACTTATACTCGTATATTCTGATATTCATATAATCGGTGTTTCTGCTTCTCAAGTTGCATTACTCGAATAAAATTTTGCCAAACATCTCAAATTAAGCACTATGGACCTGATTTTATGCTGCACACTAACGTGCATGAAAAGTGAGCCATAATGGAACGCAATTGATTATGCTGGTAATGATAAATGTAGCCCCACCCTCTGCCAGCGTGAGCTGCTCTGTTCCTCCAGCTTAATTTCTAGACGTGGGTTGGCAGGGTAGTTTTATTCTCTCAAAATATGGCAGAACTACCAAAGGGTAACATTACACGCTGCATGTTTTCATTAGCGGAGTACTCTCAAGGCAACACTTCCTTGAATTTAGGTGCAAAGAAGTATAATATAGTAACGTATAAATATACGCGAAAAACTTTGTTTTTGTCTCCATGTCACTGATGAAAGCTCTATTATAAATATCGTAGCTGTCGTTCAGTTTAACGACACACGCAAATAATTCTTCATTCACTCTCGAAGGCCGAATTATGTCGTATTGATCTAGCGTTTCCATGTTTACCGATCGTAGCGAAACTTTTTCACAGAGGCGGTATCCGAACCACCCGTTCATTTCACATCGATTATAACATTGTTCATTGGTTCGTTTTGAGTCTCTGGACTGTTTTTCAAGTCAATCACATACAGAACTGATAACGCTGGGTGGAGTCAAAGGTTGGTTACCTAAAGATGGAAACCTTACGGGGGTAAAAACATTATTACAATGTCGTCTTCCGTGGTGTAGTGGTTACCATGCTAGCCTCTAGCGATTGATTATTTTTCGGGCGTAAAAATCTTTAGCATGGCTTCCTTCGGAAGGGAAGTAAAGCCGGTGGTCCTGTGTCGTAGATTTACGGCACGTAAAAGAACCTCAAGCCTGATAAAGAGACATTTGAGCAAAATTACCGGTCTTTCAAGTCCAATAAAGAATGGGATGCTAAGGACCACAGCAGTCAATGAGCGTCCATAAATAAAAATCAATTCAATTTCACTATTGCCATCTAGGGGAATTGGTAACTTTTAATGCACATTGTACATACGGTACGGAAAACAAAATAAAGCTGGTCGTATATTGCACGTTCATTTGTGCTGTTAATGAACTTTTGCGGGAAAAAAACTGAAGAATCGCATAAGATGCTTTATAGAGCCATAGTTGAACCCGGGAAATTTAAAGGTGTAACAACGAATATTTTGAAAACTCTAATGCTATAGAAATAGGTATTTGGTATAAATTGTATAGTTGAATGAAGTACACATTTTTTGAGCTTTAAGATTTTGTGCATCTCTTATCGTTTACCAGTTGTCTACAGAATTTATATAAAAATTACTCAGAATGAAGAGAAATAAGCTATTCATAGAAAATACAAGCTATATATCTGAAATATGATATGTTTTATTTATCTGATTTTTAATTTTGAATTATGCACACACACGCACAGAAATCTTCTAAAAATGCTTTTTAGAGTTTGAAGAACCTCAAAATGTATTCTCGATAAAATCTCGATGTCGAAATTTTATGTTTAATGCCATTACTGACCCATTACTGTCAGGTGATAGAAAAAGTTAAAAAAAAAGGAAGAAGAAGAAACATTTGCTTAATGTAGCTGAAATAATTCTCCTGGTTGTATACAGGTAAATATGAATTCATATCTTAAAGCTATTCTGCGTGGTACAGTAAAATACCCATTGTCCATTTATTTTCGGTCTTTCAGGAGTATTTGAGTTTGAACGTAATTACGCAGTTAGTCAACGAGTATTATTAGATAGGACAGTGTAGGGGAATATCCGAAGAAGCTTTCTGCAGTTAATAAATAGGAATAACCAAGGAGTAATATGAAGGTTACAAACATAATGGGGACAGAAAATAACACATCAGTTTTTGTCTCTTATTATTTCTCAATTGCAAAAAACTCAGGATCATCATTTTATTATTCTACTTGTGCCAATTTCTCAAACTTTTCATAAGATAAACAACGAACAAAGCTCCACGTAAGAATTTGGGGGTACGGAGAACCCTTGAAAATATTTGCTTTGTAGACTTGAATGAGGCATGATTTAGATATACAACTTGGTATTTATCTTACCTTTCTTGTTTGGGTTGTGTTTTTCCCGTGTAAGCCGATTCGATGACTTTCTGAAGGATCCTGCATACAAATGCGGAGAGAAGATTTTTCGGCGAAACTCCATATCTAGATTTTTAGGTCGAATTTAATACTTCGTATACACTAAGTAAGTAGGAAGTATGGAAATGAAAACATCTGATGTGATGCATTCTGTTAACTTTCTCTAATGCACTATCGTTATTCAGCTTCTAATAATCTTTATGTCAACCGTTACCGTTTACAGAAATAGTTTCATTCCATATTCTGTTGTAGGTATAACAGGAATGCTGAAAAACAAAGCGATAGTCAAATGTTTAAAAGTTGGTTGCTGTATGCTGACCTTGAAATTCAATGCATTTTCCATGACGTGAGAAACAATGAATGTTGACAGCACGTCAAAAATGACAGAATATTGAGAAATTCAAATCAATAAAGAAATAGAATGATCATGACAATAAATTCTTGAATATTCACCCAACAAAATTAAAGCAAAACCTCCTTATTTATTTAAATATTGTGGCATGTGCACAGATTATATTAATGGTAATACGCCCTCTGGTTACCGAGTCGAAGGTTGGCAGTTTATCTGAGAGTAGGAGCGATTCAGGGGAAGCAGTGTGTCATTGGGGGGGGGATATGGCGTTAGTGACGCCAAGCTTAGCGTGGGTTTTTCTTAGCATTCTGTGACTAGTGTTCGCGAGAGTTAGACGGATACTGCGACATGGCGTCCTCGCCCGGCAGACACATGGGGTAAGAAAACATTTTATAATAAATCTATCAGCTATCCATTTCCTTGCCGTTTTATTATGGTAGAATAGAATCCTTGCCTCTCCCTTCAGCCAGGAATTATGTTAGTGTAATTAAGTTGTGAATCTAACTTTAGCTGCGTCCCTTGTCGATACCTCGAGTTTAAAGTTCTTTGTTTGTTCAACGATCCCTCTCATAAGCGAGTCGCCCTCCTCTGAAGTTAAATAATTACTAAATATATGAGGTATACGACAAATTGGTGTGAGGCGCCGAGTAATTGGTTTGATTTGTTTTGAGATTTTAAGTGCAAAATTTTTTTCCCTCCAAATTTAACGGTTTGTGCTCCACGTGGTCGTGAAAAATGTAAAGTTCTTTCTGGCTAAAGGGTAAGGATTTTTATACTTTAATTTGTGATTCTCTTCTTCTAAATTTTGTTTCCATCATTTCTGAAAGTCTGGTGTCGAAATTTCAATTTTGAGTTCATTTTTGCATTTTTTCCCATTGTCTGCCGGGTGACGCTAAAACTTCTGACTCCATTTTCCCCTTGTGTTGGCTTCATTTCCTTTAAATTATATCACTGTGTTCCGTTCTTCGTGCTGGTTATTTTCAAAAATTTTTTTTGTGAAACTTGCGTTGTGAAACGAGCGATATAGTTGTAGTTTCAAAATGTGCTCGTCACGTGTTGGCTATCTGTTTGCAAATCTTGTTTTTGTGCTTATTAGCAGTGGTTTGGAAACGTATAACTTTATATTCCAGTGATTGTGATTTCTAGCTATTTACTGCACTTTTCTGGGACATTTTTCGTGTAACTTTTATGTACGCACGTGTGTTGTGTAATTCCCGCGTGGTCGTGCATTTCAGCAATAATTTTTAGCTTGTGAAACCAGTCTTCCTCAGCACGTGTTTTGGCGCGTTTATTTGCGTGTGCATATCAGATTATATACATTTGATTTAAGAAAAAAAAAGAGAAGTTTAGTGTGCTAGTATAAATTACAAGTCTGTATTCTGCTCCTTTTGAGAATCTTCGCGGTGGTCACAGTAAGTGTGACGTAGTTTTTTTAACTCCCAGTTCGAGGTTTCTCACTGAAGCTATCATTTTGTTTCCTTCCATGTGTTCATTCTGATTAAAAATCTTGGTATTGTGTCCAAGTGGCTTGTGTAGCCGTGTGTTAGTTTAATTTTCTGATATTTCGCCGCGGGCGCCTTAATTGTGTTCTTTCTGCAACTGTTTTATTTGGTTATGTTCTGATCTTGCTACTTACATTCATGTGATGCTATAAGTGTTTAGTTTGGTGTAATCTGTATTGCTTGGTCCTACTGTTTGTTTATTGGTTGCGTTAGATTTTGTGCTGCAATCATGCCTAAGCGACGTACTGCACAGAAATCTGATATAGCAATTGCTCCAGTTAGCGAGCTCAGTGAAGTAGAATCTGTCCAGTGTTGGTACGCCTGTTGCAAAGCAATCAGCTGTCTGCCGCCCGGTCATTGACCCCTCTCACGTGAAGAATCCCAGTAGGATGTCGGCGTATGAGTTACTTTAGAATTTTGAAATGTTCGCTACTACTGCTAATGGCCGCTCTGAGGAACTGATAATTTTGCTTCACCGTTGCCAAGTTTGGTTTATTTAATTCCGCAATGCATATTTTTATGGGAAAATCTTTCGCAGTTACTCATGTAAGTAAAAGTTTCAGGAGCTACCAACCTTGCCAGTATCTGCACCTAATTAGGTTTGATGTGCTTCTGATATGGACCAGTACGATGTGGATGTTGATGAACCAGCTGTACGTGTGTTACCAGATTTTGGACAATTTGCACGGGAATTTTGTGGTAAACGAGTAAGAGAAAAGAAAAACATCACCTGTAAGTATGTAATCATTGTGAGTGCTACAGTTTGGATGAATGAAACAGTTTTACGACTCACACAGGTATGCTAAATTTTTATTGTTTCATTGACTGATGCTTAATTAACTTTTGTTTTTCAGGAATACTGTGCTATGAATGTCTCTGCTAAATTACGAGTGCATTATTATTGTGGGTGTAATTTAAATTTTGAATTATGTTTTGGTAACTGCAAATCATTTGTTTTGGTGTTGTGTTATGCTGCAGGAATGTGTTTCAGGTGTACTATGTGCTTAATTGAGCTTTCATTTTCAGGAATGTTATGTGACAATATTGTTTTGAGTAATGATGTGATGTTGTTTTGTTGCATTCGATTTGATTTGATATGATTTGATTTGACTTGACTCGATTTGATTCTGGGTTTCATAATGATGCTGTGATCTTTATTTGCAGAAAATTGTTGTATGAATAGTGTTTGTATGTATGTGTGTATTTGAGGTTATGTGATATATGTGAGATTTGCCTCGGTGGGAGTGCCAAAGAGTAACCCCGATGGCGTAGTGTGAGGTAATGTGAGAAATAAGAGTTGAGATTTGCCTCGGTGGAAGTGCCAAAGAGTAACCCCGATGGTGTTGATGTGAGATGAGGAGAGATGAGACGAGATGATGTCAGCTTCGGTGGAAGTGCCACAGTGTAACCCCGACAGTTGTCTGATTTCAGAGATTTTGCTTATTGGTGTTGCTGTAACGTGCCCAGTATAGCGTGTGTGATGAATTCACACGAGAGATTATATAGATGGAAGTGAATGTAATGAAAATAATTTTTTTTGCTCTATTTATGCAACAAGTGTATTACCATCTTAGATAGCAAATTTTAATACCACCTGTTTTCCAGCTTATTTCTTGATTTGGAGGATGTCGATGCAACATTATAGTGTCATGTTATTTGTGTCATTCCTGAATTGTTAATGTGATTTCTTGAAGGTTATGCCTATGTCAGATGTTTTGAATTTACAGCCTGTTAAATGAGACACGTAAGTGCAGATGTTTTGTTTTGGAGAGAAAATTGAAAGATGATGATGTTTGAAGTAATGATCGAGATTGCACTATTACTGCTGATGATGTTGATGATGATTATGATTGAGTTAATGCTCATACTGCGATGAGAAAGATAGTGATGTGGACGAGAAGTTGTATTGGTGACAAGAGTAGGACACTAGTAGTTGAAAGCATGTCACGTGGCGTAGTTTAGAAATGTATTGTGGATGTAGTTTGTAGTGATGCATACACTAGTTTGAGTAGATAGTTAAGTCAGTGTTGTGTGTAATTTGGGCCATGGTCAGTGTGAATGAGTTCATTTCATCGTCATGTGTGATTGTCTTGTTAAGTGCACTTACTTTCTTTTGTTAGTGATACCAGCTGGTTATTAAGATGTAATATTGGGATCCCAAAACAAGGTTATGTTTCATTTCTGTCATGTTTATGTATTTTGAGTCTGTTTTACTGTTATTTGGATTATGAAGCATTGTAAGTTACACTTTGGATGGCAACTCTGTAAAATTTCTTTCTTATGCCAATTTGTTCTAATTTTCTTTTCTCTTTCTTTGCCCCATGTCATAAGAATTTTTTTTAGTGTACACTGTTCAAACTTTAAAATCTTTAATTGTAAATGACATACCCTTCTTTTATGTGTGATTCTTTGTGGGAGCAGCCTGTTTATTGTGTGGTGGTTTTGTTTTAGTCTTTCGCTGTGGCAGAGAGCGAGAAAGTGCATCAGCATCCCCAGGGCACACCAGAAGTCAAGAAACACCACAGGGAAGCTGTCGGGCAGCCACTACACTGCCGTGGCATAAGGAGCCACCATGTCGGGGGGCAGTCCAAGCCAGCGACTGCCCACCCTGTTGTCATCACCAGAGACCTGCGGTGATAATTCTACACCAGGACAAATCGTCGTTGTGGGCACTGTCTAAACCCACCCACAAACAGTTACGGCAGACCATCACCATTTTGCGCAGTGTAGTGTGCCTGTGAACTAAGGCAGCGTGGTGTGTGCGTGTGCGGGATGCTAAAGCTAAGTGCATTAACAATACTAAGTCGACAGCACTTACGTCTCTCGCCTCTCCACATCACCCAGCACCATTGTTTCGTCGGCTGGGTGCTTACCACACATGTCTATTGTTATATTTTACTTCATCACACATTTGTATGTCATTTTTGGTATGTCTTTGTTTTGTTTTTCATGTTTATTGTATTTATTTTCTTTCTGTCGACGAGGACGTCGACTTCGGTGGCCAGGGGGAGATGTGGCATGTGCACAGATTATATTAATGGTAATACGCCCTCTGGTTACCGAGTCGAAGGTTGGCAGTTTATCTGAGAGTAGGAGCGATTCAGGGGAAGCAGTGTGTCATTGGGGGGGGATATGGCGTTAGTGACACCAAGCTTAGCGTGGGTTTTTCTTAGCATTCTGTGACTAGTGTTCGCGAGAGTTAGACGGATACTGCGACATGGCGTCCTCGCCCGGCAGACACATGAGGTAAGAAAACATTTTATAATAAATCTATCAGCTATCCATTTCCTTGCCGTTTTATTATGGTAGAATAGAATCCTTGCCTCTCCCTTCAGCCAGGAATTATGTTAGTGTAATTAAGTTGTGAATCTAACTTTAGCTGCGTCCCTTGTCGATACCTCGAGTTTAAAGTTCTTTGTTTGTTCAACGATCCCTCTCATAAGCGAGTCGCCCTCCTCTGAAGTTAAATAATTACTAAATATATGAGGTATACGACAATATCTTATATAGAGTATAACACTGAAGCTGTTATTGAGATCGTTGTTTATCTTTTTGCAATGGTTGATGTCACGAAAAAGTTATTCGAAATAAATTTTATTGTGTTTTATAGAGGTATACATTTCTTTTTGTGTAGTAGGTTTTTGTATATCTCTTATGGTGTATAGCTATACAAAATTATACAAAATTCCTTCCGAATGAAGAGGACTTTGCAGGCTATTCCCAGAAAATTCAAGCTATATATTTTATTGACCATGTATATATTTTAAATCCATGGTATTTTTATTAAAATTGTGTGAGCAATATTTGAGTAAATAGAAAACGAAAAATCTTCCACGTAAATGTTAGTTTTGATGGGGGATTTTTGTTGTTGAAAATTTTGGTGTCGCATCTTTGGAAGATGCTGAACTTTAATACCAATCTTGGTATTTATTCGACATTTTGTTATTTAGTTATGCTCATCTACACAGTCTTTTTTTCATAAAATGTCTTTTGTTTTTTATTTAGGAGGGCTTAAAATCAGCGCAATCTGGATATTGAATGTTTGGATGGAATACAATACTTCCTCTACCTACTAACCGAACGGGATGGCTCTGGTGGTAACGTCTGAGGTGCGCATTCGGGAGGTCCTGTGTTCCACCGCCAACTCTTACCCGGGGTTCCCCCGGGTTGTCTGTCAAACCAATGCTGGTGTAGTTTCTTTCATCCCCAGAATTTCCTGTCCCGCTATTTCGTTCCATTAATCATTTCATTCATCCTTCACCCTGTTCGATCTGTTTCAGAGTTGAAGTGTCGGCGACGTATCGGTGCAGCGCAGCATAGTAAAAGGATCTCCAGCCCTCGGCCTTCGGCTGGTTGCCGGGGTATAAGGAACGCCCCCTTGGGGAGGCGTTGGACCCTGTGTGGGGCTGGGTCTCTCGTCTGCTGTCCGACTGCCGGGGCGTCTCAATCTGAAAACTGTAGGAATCCTGTCATTGCGTGCCGTTACTCTTGGTTCCGGCCACCCGGTGTCTCCATTCACATACTCCTCTCTCCCGGGAGCGCCCCCTCGTGAGGCATCGTTACGATATCATTCCTGGACCGGTGTCGAATCCTCTCTGCTTCACAATCCAAACCTCTACCTACTAGGTACGTGGTAGAGAAGGTAAAAATTCGACGCGTTCTAGTCTTCCATGCACACTATGATAGCAAGTGGGAATTATCTTAAGAACAAAGTATATTTCAGATCTTTAATAACCTTATATAAGTAACTGCAGATATTAGCAGTTAGGAGCAAACGGACTGAGGGGGCCTCCAGTAACTGGAGCACAGCACCGCAAGTAGGCCACAGTGGGTCCTTTTTGCTTCCAATGACTCTTGGGAGGAAGGATGAGGGGGACACCCGGGGGGGGGCGACCAGATCTGGACAACTATGTGCGTTGGTAAAGACGGATTCCCTAAAGATTCCATATGGACCACATCCTGATGTCGCTTAGCACTTCCTAATCCCCGTATCCCTCCTCCCCGAGGGTCCCATTGGCCCGAGACAAGTTCCCAGGTAGAGGGGCCCCAGCAGGCCCACTAAACGTCAGGGAGAAATTCCACCGTCCTGCCGCAACACACCGATCTCTGTCACCTGGTCCTTCAATCCTGAAACAGATGAAAGGTAATGATGGGACAGGAAATTCGTGGTAGAAGAGGAACCACCCCAACATTCCCCTACCAAACCTGGGAAGCTACGAAAAAACCCTCATGGTCTAAGTGTCCGACCTGACGGGAATCGAATGCGGGACCTCCCAAATACGAGTATCATATGTTACTGCCGAGCCATCTCGCTCGGCTGTTACATATTAAGAAACCCTATGTAAATTGGTTTCCAGACGCTTACAGAAACTTTTACGCATTCGTAATCGGTCGGAGAGCTGTGCAATGTTCCTTTCATTGGAAAGGAGTGATGATGCTCAGCTGTTTTCTGCTTTCAACTGGACATAGATGGAGGGGGAATGTAATAACCAGTGGCGGCTGCTGTATAAGACACAAGAGCACGTGAACACTAACTTTTGAATACTGGCAGATTTATTGGTTGTTTTTTTTTTCTTTCAATGCTATTAAACGTAACGTGCATACGGTAATTTAAAATATACCGCTGTCGCTAGCACATCTTGATTTTTAAGGAGCTTCTGCACATGCGCAAATGGTATGACGTAGTTATCTTATGGGGCCAATTACACGCGGGTCGTGCACACTTTAAGAACTGCACGAGCTGGTGAAGCTTTTCCCGCACTCTATTTCCATACTATCACTACAATTTTACGTCAATGCCACTAGGTGGTAGCACACTACGACAGAAGTTAGAGTCACTGTAGCAGAAGTACTACTCAGGACACATATTTTTAGCATTGTTTACTTGCGACCAACGGAGCAACTATCCCTATGTTGTGTATAGCGTATAAAGGTTAGTTGAATGTAAATTAGAGTCACTGTAATGTAGACTTGAAAGCAAACACGATAACAGCGCCACCAAACCAGCACTATTCCTAAATGTTCCACGTAGTAGGCAACGTGCGCAAGCGCGGAAACTTTTCCCGGTTTCTCCGTACCATGCATAATCTCAGCTGTAATTTAATTTACACATTACTTATCCTTGCCCTAACACGATGTACTTGGTTATGTACACAAGAAACATCCACAAAAAAACCCACTTTCTTTCATCAGACAGGTTATGTATTATTATTATTATTATTATTATTATTGTTATTCTGAACGGCTGCAGCTGTATCAATTTGTTCATAATCAAAATAACTATTATGCATTAGATGCTATTTGACGCAGCATTTTATATCACAGCACTGAATGCCAGAGTGATTGTAGCGTAAATAAGCGTTATTGTATGACAATGATTTGAGATGCTTGTTAATTATAAGCATTGTTAGGAAATAAGTTTACACGACCTCACTGAAACTGACAATAAGAGCGGGTAACAATGAGCGAGGGGGTGAGTTGTTTATTAATTAGAAGAGGCAAGCAAATGACGTCAGATTAGCGCGCATTTCTGTAGAAATGGAGGGAATATCTCCCCTAGAGCATAAGTGTTCGTAATTTTGATTGGATATAAATATAGACGCTAATGTTGGCGCGTTTTATTAACCAATAGCAGCTCGGTTATAATCTTTAGGCATATAGGGGTGAGGGAGTATAAATTCAGTGCCAGAGACGGGTAACGCGCAGTTTGACAAATAATTCACAAGGCAAACGTCGTTCAGTCCAACAGAATCATACAAAGGTTATACGTCGCACAGTTTAAGAGCATCGTTCACGCGTTATACGTCGCGCAATTCTACAAAATCTCTCGCGTTGTAAAGTTAGTTATAAATGTGAAATACGCGACTTAATAACGTGCAGTAAATAAGTGATTATAGTGATATTAGAAAATATAACAGTTTCAGTCGGGCGTGTATCAAGAGTCAATATGTGAAATTAATTAAATGTGACGGCAATAAAAGTGTAAAAACAAATTCTTTTATAAGTGTTATCTTTCAGTAACAAATCCTTTCCATTTACACACCCTGTTCAAGAGATATGCTCGACTGAGTAGTAATAATAGCTAGCCGGAGGACAAATAACCCAAAATCAAACTATTAATACAATAACAGGCGCCCAGCAATAGATAACACGAAGTTACCGCGATAAATTGGCTCCCATACGTTGTGCAGATAAACATGAAGCATTTTCCAACTACCAACAAATATTCTACTTCATATTTCACATTTTCAGGGCTGTCTGACTAAAATTTTGTGAACCCCAAAATGTATACTCACTAGCCGCTACTGGCATTAACGCTAATTTTCCGGCACTTTTGGAGATGAAAGAACTGAACGCCTTTTTCAGGTGAAGCGAATGATTTTGTGCTTTTTTATAGCACTTTCCTACCGTTTAGAAACGAAAAGATTAAAACGAACGCAGCTGAAAGAAGTTCGAACAAAGCCACCTGTTGGAATAGCGAGAGATATTCATTACGATAACTTTACACGGCAAATGCTGGCACGCATGCCAAGAGCACTAAATATCGTGCAGCATGACTGTGCTGAAATAATAACTATGTAGGGTGTCGTAAACAAGAGATTATTCTTTAATATTGGAAGGTAAATTAGCATAACGCAGGAAAAGGCACTTCACTATCATAATGAGTAAAGTTATGTCATGTTATTCCCGAAAGATGAAACGTAGCAGAAACATGCTCAATTTAGAAAGCAGGCGACAAAAATAATCGTATTACGCTCACTTTAATAGTATATGAAATTGTAGTTAGAAAGTGTTTTCATTAAAGGGCCATTCAAAATGAAAGTAGTTAACATATCGACTTAAAACTCAAGCCTAAACTTAATACGGTGTTCTCGTTCACAACGGTAAACGGAAATATAAACAGCAGCCAATCGCAAGAGAGCGTGAAGCAGCTAAGCTAATATGGCGGCCTGCGAAGAGACCACTGACAGTACCAACTACAAAAGAGGTATGTACACATATCAAGACGAACTGGTACATGTAAAATTACGAGCTAGCTACCCGGCTAAAGGATGCTAAACTCACAAAAAGCACCATATACCATCACAATTTTTTCTCACTTTTGTTTTATAGATACCCCAGCGATTCCTGTTTGTGATCTTAGACAAAAAGACAGTTAGTCAGCACAAGCGACGGATAATCTGATGTGAAATGGCAGAACGATCACGTGATTTAGAATGATCTCTCACTGGTATAAATATGTAAGTTTGGAGCCTGCTAACTTCTGTGATTGAAGTTTTAGGTTATGTTTATGTTAATGTCAGACAACGCAAACGCATGTTTTAAGATAACATGAAACAATCTTCCATGCTTACGTTATCCAAATGTCTAATTTTCATTTTGAAAGGCCCTTTATACTGAAAAATCGTCTTAATCACGCAATCTGGATGTTACAATCTGGAAATATTTCAGATAAGGTGGAACATGTTTACACTCAATATTCAGTGATGCAATTGATTGAAGAGCACAGAGAATTTATATACACGATAAAGCATTTAACTGAGTGAGTAGGAATAAACAGTGG
Source organism: Deroplatys truncata (assembly GCA_030765065.1). NCBI lineage: Eukaryota > Metazoa > Arthropoda > Insecta > Mantodea > Mantidae > Deroplatys > Deroplatys truncata. Next base: position 103,899,165 of record CM060980.1, read on the forward strand.
AATATATTACTAGGAAAAATCAAAGGATTTTCTCTGCCCATTGCTATTTCACATAATCTCTTATACATATAAAATTAATTTTCTATCCGTGTTACTTTACTGACAATGCATTTCTAGTAGAAATAATCACTAATCAATATGGACATGGTTGTATGAAGGATACGGTTCGCATATTGCAAGAAAAGTTTTATTGACGACCTCTCGGAATTGCAGACTTCCAGGTGCGTCAGGTAGCTTACGGCCGCAATCTTAAAATGTCATAATCGTTAAAAAGAGCCGAGAAAGGTTTAAAACTCAAACATATTTGTTGTTACTAACGAACCCACAAAAAATCTAATATGTTATACTCTCATGACTTTCTCTACTCTTATACAAACTATTTTTACAAACTCTTATTCTCCATCTACTTCATGTTAATCGAGATAAACATTTACAGACTCTTATCTTATTGCTAATTTTCTTGTAGGTGTAAGGGGAATATGGTAGGCTTTAAGCGATAGTCAAATCTTTTAAGAGCTGATTGCTATGTGGAGCATTGCATTCTCTGCATGTCCAGGACATAAACAAAATCTGATGTGTTACACTCACATGACTTTCTCTACTCTCGACAAACTATTCTTACAAACGCTTATTCTCCATATGCTTCATGTTAATCAAGATATCGAGAATTTAATCTTATTGCTAATTTTCTTGTAGATGCAAGGAGAATTGGTAGGCTTTAAGCTATAGACAAATATTTTAAGAGCTGGTTGCTATGTGCAGTACTCCATTTTCTTTGCATTACCAGGACAAAAAAATGAATAACGAATTCCCACTTAAGAAAAAGTATAAATATTGGAAAATTTAAGGGAATAACAAGCAATAGCTCGAAAATGGTTCACTCAACAAAAAAAAAATGTATATGACATGAATTGTGTATTTTAACGCTATCTACAGTTTTTGTGTAGTAAAAATTTGTCTATCTCTCATGGTTTACCAGTTATGCAAAAGTCGTTCACAATGAAGAATACTTTTGGAGACATTCCCAGAAAATACGAGATATACAATTCATTTTCCATAAAAATGTCTTAAACTTATGGTATTTTATTCAAAATCGTTAGAGCCATTTTTGAGAAAATTAAAATTTTCCACAAATGTTCTATGTAAAGGGTAATCCTGGGTGGGGGATTTACTTGAAAACCTTCGTGTCGTATCTCTGGAAGATACTGAACCTAAATACCAAGTTTGGTGTTTATCCGACTGTTCGTTTCTGAGTCATGCTGTTCACAGACAGACACACACACGGACATGTTTCCAAAAATACTTTTTTTTGGGTTCAGGAGGCCTCAATACATGTATTTCCGGTGAAATCTTGGTATCAAATTTTTGAGTGGAATGCAATATTTCCCCTACTTACTATGCGTAGTAGAGAAAGTAAAAATAAAGCATTTTGTGTGTGTCTGTCTGTGAACACCATAACTCAGAAACGAATAGTCGGAAAAACACAAAACTTGATATTTAGGTTCAGTATTTTACAGGGATGCGACACGAAGGTTTTCAAGAAAATCCCCCACCCCAGATTACCCTTTACATGGAACATTTTTCGAAAATTTTAATTTTCTCAAAAATGGCTCTAACGATTTTGAATAAAATACCATAAGTTTAAGACATTTTTATAGTAAATGAATTGTATATCTCGAATTTTCTGGGAATGTCTCCAAAAGTATTTTTCACTGTGAACGACTTTTGCATAACTGGTAAACCATGAGAGATAGGCAAAATTTTAGTACACAAAAATGTAGATCGCGTTAAAATACACAGTTTATGTCAAATACATTTTTTGTTGAGTGAACCATTTTCGAGATATTGCTTGTTATTCCCTTAAATTTTCCAATACTTATACTTTTTCTCAAATGGGAATTTGTTATTCATTTTTTTTGTCCTGGTAATGCAAAGAGAATGGAATACTCCACATAGCAACCAGCTCTTAAAATATTTGACTATCTCTTAAAACCTACCAATTCCCCTTGCAACTACAAGAAAATTAGCAGTAAGATTAACAGTTTGATATCTTGATTAATATAAGAATATGGAGAATAAGCGTTTGTAAAAATAGTTTGTACAAGAGTAGAGAAAGTGATATGAGTGTAACACATCAGATTTTTTGGATTCAGGAGGCCTCTAAACATGTATTTCCGGTGAAATCTCGGTATCGAATTTTTGAGTGGAATGAAATACTTCCCCTACTTACTATACGTAGTAGAGAAAGTAAAAATACTTTTTTTTGGATTCGGGAGGCCTCAAAACATATTTCCGGTGAAATCTCGGTATCGAATTTTTGAGTGGGTGCAATACTTCCCCTACTTACTATACGTATTAGATAAAGTAAAAAGGTACACAATGATTTTTAGATGCTACATGGCAACCTGGGAAAACTTAAAAATATAATAACGAATATTTTAAGAAACTAATACTAGAGAAAATATCTGATGTATTTCATTTACACGAATTTTCTATCCTCTATTGTTTATTAGTGGAAATACAAACTATTTCTACTAAAGCTTAATACTTTCTCTACTGCATATAGCAAGTAGGGGACGTGTTTTATTCCATCAAAAAATCATATATCGAGATTTCACGGAAATGCATGTTTTGAGGCCCCCTGAATAACAAAGAGATTTTTAAAAAAAGGTCAGTGTGTGTGAGTGTGTGAGTGTGTGTGTGTGTGTGTGTGTGTGTGTGTGTGTGTGTGTGTGTGTGTGTGTGAACCGCACAACTCGAAAACGAATCAACACCAAACATGGCATTAAGTTCAGTACCATTCAAAGATGCGACGCGAAGATTTCAAAGAAAATCCCCCACCCTGGCTACCCTTTACATCGATAATTTTTCGAAACTTTTTATTTTCTAAAAAAATGGCTCTAACGATTTTGAATACGAAATATTAAAGGTGCTTACATGACAAAATGTACATCTTGAATTTTCTGGGAATAGCCTGTGAAGTCCTCTTCATCGGAAGGAATTTTGTATAACCTTGTAGAACTGGTAAAGGTTAAGCGATAGGCAGAAACTGACTACACAAATAGTGTAGATCTTTTTAAAACACAATTTATCTAAAATACGCTTTTTGTGGTATAAGCGGTATCCGTTATAAAGGTTTGAATTGTTCATTTCTTGGTCATTAAGAAAAGTCCTTTCAACATTCAGTTGTTTCTCGCGATTGTATGGAAACAGTGTGGAATTTTAAGGCAGCGCCCAGTTCTTAAACACTTGACTATCCATTTCTCTTTGTATCTATTACGAAATGTGTGCTGTATCTATTTCTACAATGATAAAATTGGACTAAAATGTAGTAGATAGAAAAATAAGCTTAAGAATAATGTGTACACCCTCTAATAAAGGATAGAAAGGTGAATGTATCACACCAGATCCTTTCTCTATGTAGTTCATTTTAATTCCAGGTAAATCTTTGCAGAAATAGCTACATTATACATGTAGATATTTCGTTACACGTACACACACACACACTGTATGCTGGCCTTAAAGCTCCTTATTCTTTCTATGCAATCGCAAGAAACAATTATATGCTTTAAAGCGATCTACATTTTTTGTGCAGTACGTTTTCGTCTTTCGCTTAACCGTTACCAGTTATACAAATTCCTTTTGAATGAAGAGGATTTCATAGACTATTCCCAGAAAATTCAAGACATACATTATGTTTGCCATGTAAATATCTTTAATATATGGTGTTTTAATAAAAATAATTAGTCACTTTTAGAAAATAAAAACGTTTTGAAAAATATACAATGTAAAGGGTAGTTGGGGTGGGGGGACGTTCTTGAAAATCATCTGCATGCATCTTTAGAAGATGCTGAACTTAGTTTGGTATTTCTCTCTCTCTCTCACGCACACACACTCGCACGCACATACACAAGTTTCTCTACAGATTTTTTTTGGGTCCAGGTGAAATTTCCGGTGAAAACTCAACATAGAAATTTTTGGGTGGAATACAATACTTCCCCTAGTTACTATACGTAATAGAGATTAAACATTTGATGACTTGCATTCGCATGGCTTTCTCTACTCACTCTTCTGCAAACTATTGTTTCAAAAACTTATCATTCTATCTGCTCCGTGTTAATCGTGCTAAACTTTCATTACGCATTTACATATTTCGTTGTAAGTATAAGAAGAATACAGGAGGCTCAAGCGATAATTATATTTTTATAAAGCGGATCGCAATGTGATAGTTTTGATACTCCACGACCACAATGAAAAGCGAATAACGACTTACCACTAGCAAAACGCATAAATATTGGAAAATTCAAACACATAGCAAATGTAAATGGTTAACACGACAACGATTTTATTAGTTTTAGTTCACCAGAGGATTGAATCGCAATGATCTCGTATACGTGGGTTGTTAATAACTAAGTTTCCATATGCTGTAAAACTTATTACAAAACAATTCAGAAATAATATGCATAAGATGTCGGATTTTTTGCTATGTTAAGCGTATTACATGCTCCCCTCCTTTCCTCCCTCCCTCCGATCCTACATTCAGCCCTCACGGGCGAATTCGCAGCCTCCTGTGAACAAACAATAATTGATCGCGTTACGTCAAAATACTCATTATGATTACTACTCGCTTAACTCACGTTAAAGAATTCGCGTCCATCATCATAGTACCTAACAGTTGTGTAACAGTTTCTATTGCGCTAATGATTATAATTATGTTCCAAAATTCTTATCTCGAATAATTGGCTTTCGTATGTGTATCACAAGAGCTCAGTAGCAAAATTAAATCTAATTGGCTGGAAGATTTCAAGTGGGCGTTGTCCTCTGTTGCAACTTGGAAGCGGGGACGGTTCCAAGTTCTCGCATCGTACTACTTGTAACTGTTGGTGTAACGCAACCTGCCCTATTGACCAAAGTTTCATTTTGGAAATTGGTTATAAAAATACCTTGAAAAATCGCGATAGTGGAAAGTATTCCGCTCTTAGAACCCAACTTGGTGTAAACATAACGTCATTAACTACTCCGCGATACGCGGGAAGCCAAAGCACACCATAACATATAATACCTTAAATATGTGCGATTATCTGCGGATTTAAAAAAAATGTGTTAATCAAACGTAGTTCGAAACTTTTGAATACGGAATAGTAGATAATATGAACTAAAGAAGGTTGCAGCTTCCACTTAATTCTATGTGATATCGTTTACTCTCTTCTGCATTCATACGATAATGATCATCAGTCGATAAACTAATAAACATAACTGCTGCTTCTACAAGTGGTGAACACGAGGCTAATGCGGAGGGATACAAAACGTTTGTATACGTCAAGTCCGGTTCTAAGGTTGGATCGTTTGTAGTGATGTTATTTTGTAACTGTATAACTGGAATTGTGGCAATTTTCTTTGGAACTGTTCCGAGGATGGAACCGTTTCAAAATAACGGTTACGTTATTTTTTACCCTGTCTCTAGATTCGGTACGAATGAGCAAACAACTGGACCCAAGGACATACGAGTACATAGAACACTTTTGCTACGCGCGGTGATATCTTTATGTCTGCGAGAGGGTGCAATTTGTTTGCTAAAGGCAGAGTCCCTCAACCGCACTTATGGGTGACAATATTGCATAAGTGGATGAAATGACCACGAGGGAGACAGATGAAACTAGGTTAGTGAGGTTGCAAGGACGGATATTTTCGTCGGAACAGTTCCTGATATCATCCATGAGATGTTGCGATACCGTGAAGTTTGTACACTTTGGGTTCCTCGTCAACTTACTTCTGCACATTACGAGACAATAATGGACCGTAGTCTTGATGACCTAGTTTCCAGAAAGACTGACATGCCTTCATCTTACACATTGTGATAGAGATGGGAATAACTGACCCTGGAACCTTCACAGTATGCTTCGATAAATTGATGCAGCTTGAGATAAATGTCTGAATGTTCACGGCGAGTATATAGAGAAGTAATGATTTCAAAATTTACAAAATAGGGAGTAACGGCTCGTGAGTATACATTTTGGGTATTCACAAAAATTTAATCAGTGTGAAACAGGATCTGCTGTATAATATTTATGATTATGAGCAAATGTATATAACAACAAAAAATATGATAAATAATAATAATAATAATAATAATAATAATAATAATAATAATAATAATAATTTGTGTGACGAAAGAAAGGATTGTGTTGTGGATGTTTGTTGTGTACATGATTAAGTGCGGCGTTTTAAGGCAAGAACGAAGTAATGTGTAAAATAAATTGTAGTTGAGAGTATGGATGTCTGGAATGACCGGGCGAAGTTTCCGCTCTCGTGCACGTTACCTACTTCTACCATTAGTGCTACCATGTAGTGGCATTAACGTAAAACTGTAGTGATAGAATGGAAAACATTGCGTACTAGATTATTATAAGCGGGTGCATCGGCATAAGAATTGACAATAAAACAGGTTACTGAACAACGCCAATTTTTGCCGATAAAAGCGCTCAACTAGTCCCTAATCTTCTAGCAGACAGCTATAATGACAGTGAAGTCTTGGCGACTTCTTTCAAATACTGTTTATATATTGAGACAGTATTTACACCTCTCCTACGATTTAATCGTGTTTGTACGTTTATTGTCACATTTATGCCGTTATTTTATTATACATATATCAGGGTTCAATCACCTGTGTTATGTAAAGAAACATATATGTACATATATTTTATTTTGAAGTAGCTTTAGACTTCCACACCAGCAGAAACCTAATAAGCGTTGAAAAGAAAGAAAGAAAAAAAAGGTAAAGGTTATTGCACTCAGTGTTACATGTTCGTAGAAGCCTTTGTTAGTTGGCGTGCAAATAACATAAGTAGCAAACGCTAGAGAAAGTCCGAAATGTTCCACAAACCGAGGATATTTTCACTGTATTGTAGCATGTGACTCCGAGTTGACTAATCAAGTTCAACAGAAATTTGTGAGTGTTTAAACGTAAAGGTATATATATATATATCTATATATATAGATATATATATAAGAAGCTTATGAAAAATTCACCGTTTTGGATTTCAAAATTACGAGGAACCTGTGCTACTCGCAATAAGATTTCCGCGCCGGAATTACTTTAAGAATGTAAGGCAGTTTTTGAACACAACCGCGCGAGTAATATGTGCTAATTGTGACAAGAATTTGCAGAGAATAAATAAACATTAAGAGATATTTTTATACGTTGTTAGAAAAGTGAATGAAGTAGCGCGCGCTGGTGGAAGTCAGTGTGTAGCAATGTATTTTGTTAAACACCAACATGAAAGGTTTGTCGATGGTTTGTTACAACACAGAACAATAAAAATGAAAATGTGTGTTGAATTTCATATGCGATGTCGTCTACAGTTATTACTTTCCCTACTACGTATAGTAGGTGGGGAAAAAGTATTGTATCCACCCAAAAATTCGATACCGAGATTTCACCGGAAATATGTTTTGAGACCCCATGAATCAAAAAAAGCATTTTTGGAAACAAGTCCGTGTGTGTGTGTGTGTGTGTGTGTGTGTGTGTGTGTGTCTCTCTCTATCTGTCTGTGAACAGCATAACGCAGAAACGAACAGTGGGATAGACACCAAACTTGGTATTTAGGCTCAGTATCTTCCAGAGATGCGACACAAAGGTTTTCAAGAAAATCCCCCCACCCCAGATTACCCTTTAAATGGAACATTTTTCTAAAATTTTAATTTTCTCAAAAATGGCTCTAACGATTTTGATTAAAATATCGTATGTTTAAGATATTTTCATGACAAATGAAATGTCTCGAATTTTCTGGGAATATCTCCAAAAGTATTCTTCATTGTGAACGACTTTCGCATAACTGGTAAACCATAAGAGATAGACAGAATTTTACTACACAAAAAATGTAGATCGCGTTAAAACACACAATTTATGTATTATACATTTTTTTATTGAGTGAACCATTTCCGAGATATTGCTTGTTCTTCCCTTAAATTTTCCAATACGTTTTCTCAAATGGGAATTCGTTACTCATTTTTACTTTCTCTACTACGTATAGTAAGTAGGGGAAGTATTGCATTCCACCCAAAAATTCGATATCGAGATTTCACCGGAAATACATGTTTTGAGACCTCCTGAATCCAAAAATATCATTTTTGGAAACATGTCCGTGTGTGTGTCTGTGTGTGTGTCTGTGAACAGCATAACTCCAAAACGAACAGTCGGATAAACACCAAACTTGGTATTTAGGTTCAATATCTTCCAGAGATGCGACACGAAGGTTTACAAGAAAATTCCCCCACCCCAGGCTACCCTTTACATGGAACATTTTTCGAAAATTTTAATTTTCTCAAAAATGGCTCTAACGATTTTGATGAAAATATGATATGTTTAAGATAATGTCATGAGAAATGAAATGTATATTTCGAATTTTCTGGGAATGTCTCCAAAAGTATTCATTGTGAACGACTTTTGCATAACTGGTAAACCATAAGAGATAGACAAAATTTTACTACACAAAAAATGTAGATCGCGTTAAAATACACAACTTATGTCATATACATTTCTTTTGTTGAGTGAACCGTTTTCGAGATATTGCTTGTTATTTCCTTAAATTTTCCAATACTTCTAATTTTTCTCAAATTCGTTATTCATTTTTACTTTCTCTACTACGTATAGTAAGTAGGGGAAGTATTGCATTCCACCCAAAAATTCGATACCGAGATTTCACCGGAAATACATGTTTTGAGACCTCCTGAATCCAAAAAAAGCATTTTTGGAAACATGTCCGTGTGTGTGTCTGTGTGTGTGTGTGTGTGTCTGTGTGTGTGTCTGTGAACAGCATAACTCAAAAACGAACAGTCGGATAAACACCAAACTTGGTATTGAGGTTCAGTATCTTCCAGAGATGCGACACGAAGGTTTTCAAGAAAATCCCCCACCCCAGACTACCCTTTACATGGAACATTTTTCGAAAATTTTAATTTTCTCAAAAATGGCTCTAACGATTTTGATTAAAATATCATATGTTTAAGATAATGTCATGAAAAATGAAATGTATATCTCGAATTTTCTGGGAATGTCTCCAAAAGTATTCTTCATTGTGAACGACTTTTGCATACCTGGTAAACCATAAGAGATAGACAAAATTTTACTATACAAAAATGTAGATCTCGTTAAAATACACAACTTATGTCATATACATTTCTTTTGTTGAGTGAACCGTTTTCGAGATATTGCTTGTTATTCCCTTAAATTTTCCAATACTTATACTTTTTCTCAAATTCGTTATTCATTTTTTTTGTCCTGGACTTGCAAAGAGAATGGAATGCGCCGCATAGCAACCAGCGTTAAAATATTTGACCATCGCTTAAAAGCTACCATATTCCCCTTGCATCTACAAGAAAATTAGCAATAAGATTGACATCTCGATATCTCGATTAACATAAAGCATATGGAGAATAGGCGTTTGTAAAAATAGATTGTACAAGAGTAGAGAAAGTCATGTGAGTGTAACACATCAGATTTTTTTATGTCCTGGACATGCAAAGAGAATGGAATGCGCCACATAGCAACCAGCGTTAAAATATTTGACTATCGCTTAAAAGCTACCATATTCCCCTTGCATCTACAAGAAAATTACCAATAAGATTGACATCTCGATATCTCGATTAACATGAAGCATATGGAGAATAGGCGTTTGTAAAAATAGATTTTACAAGAGTAGAGAAAGTCATGTGAGTGTAACACATCAGATTTTTTTTTATGTCCTGGACATGCAAAGAGAATGGAATGCGCCACATAGCAACCAGTTCTTAAAAGATTTGACTATCACTTAAAGCCTACCATATTCCCTTTGCACCCACAAGAAATTTAGCAATAAGATTAACATCTCGATTAACATGAAGCATATGGAGAATAAGCGTTTGTAAAAATAGTTTTTACAAGAGTAGAGAAAGTCATGCGAGTGTAACACATTAGATTTTTTTTTGAATTTTTTATTTAGTTGAGTCTTTACGTATTACGCCATGGAGATCAACGAAAATATGTTTTTACCACAAAAACAATTATAGTAGGTATTGAAGCCCAGACGCAACATGAACTTCAATTAGTAACCGAGTGATGAGCAACATGCCATCAGGAGGTGACCGACAGATTGCATCCTCCAGGTAAATAAACAAAGTTGAAATGTTGCCGCAATATTTAATGTTCATGATATCATATAGCACTTAGACGGACTGTTATTGGTTGCAGATTCGAATTATACAATAATAAATTGTTGTCACTTCCGTTGTTATAAAATATGACAACTATACATGCGGAGATCTACTCCCCAAGTAACTCCCATTCCCCCTACTATACCAATCCAAGTATATCGCAAATCACTGAACCGGAAGGAAATAAATGCATTGTTTTCAGTTTTCCAATGAGCATACATTTTGTTACATAAATTTTTTTCAGTTAAGTAATAGTTTCAGCAGAATGCATGTTTATATAAACGCGCACACGCACACATCTGTTCGTTACTTACATATGGGATGATTATACATCACTAACTCCAGAATTTTCAAATACGGTTAACAACGAAATAAAACCCGTATAGCCTGATTTCTGCATATCTTTCATGTTCTGCATACAATTCATTAACAATGTTTACAAGATGCTTTAACCTCCAAATATGTCATTTAACGTTGGATCCATTATACATCACAGCACAGAGAACTTCCGAAGGTATTTTGTCTTAACACGATTAGTAATTCTAGAAAAATACATATATGCATACACACGATTTCTTTTTAAGTTTCACAACTTAGCTACAATTCATAATTAATCACTCACTTTAACAATTCGGTACTATACAGTAAAATCAGCGTTCCCGACTTAGACTAAAGTTGCCTATGTGTAAAGTACAGCAACTGATATATCTTGCGAATGCCGCCAATATGGCTTGCTGATTGGCAGAGAGCTGATCACGTGGTATCCGCACGCCATCTTGTGCTGTTTGCCTCAGTATAAACATAAGGAAACAGCTGTGTCGAAGCTGATTTATGAGTAAAAATGCCAGATTGCTATGCTTTCGGGTGCTTTACGAGGGCACAAAAGGGTATTAAATTATATGGGCTACCATCGAAACTCAAAAACTTTGAGAGAAGAAGGATTTGGTTGGCCAAAGTCAGTAGAAAGCACTGGCTCCTAGAGAGGAATTAAGTACATATTCCGTATTTATTTATTAACATTTATTTAATACTGGATTTTACGAGCGATTAAATCTTTATATTATGCAGTTTAAATCGTTTTGTGCTTCTGGAATGGAACATTTCAAGTTTCTGTGTATTATAAGCAGCAATATACTTATAACCTGTTGTTTTCTTTAGCTGATTCTAATACCAACCTTTCTGAATTCTATTAGTTTTGTTCAAATATTGTACTTAAAATGCAACTAGTTTTATAGCTTGTTTATTTATTTAATAATTATTAGTATAAACAATGGTGACACAGGTTTCTTTATACAGTTTATTAGTGCTAGCATTGACTATGTTCACGATTTCACTGTAGTCAACTTGAAAAGTATGAATGCATTAGCTTCCATATACGAGTATATGGTGGAATTTTACATCTTCTACTCTACTTATCAAATGCATTTTTATTTGTGTTCATTTGCAATGTTATTGTACACATTTTAAAAAGTTATTTTGTAATTAGTAGTATTTTCCTGAACTGTGTTCAATAAGCATTTAATTTGGAGAAATCTATCCAAGCATGTAATGTTGCAATACGGGGCTCAAAAATATTTAAAAAACTATGTTATATGTTCCAAAGTAAAAGGCCGCCGATATGGCAGGGTATGGAACAATTAAAACACAAAACAAAAATGTTGAAATATCACAGTATGGTCAAGTGTTGTAATTCAACTGATTTGAATTGTTAGAAAAAAAAAACCCAACATTTTACTCTTATGCTGAAACAATACTAATTTGTTTTTACAGGAAATCCAGTATAGGTCTTTGTTAGAATTATTAATTTTCCATGTTTTTGGTAATTCTAGAATTTGGTAATATCTTCAACATCTTGTGCTGATATTGTATCAGAATTTCTAAAAGGGATCTAAAACAAAAATCTTACATAAAAATGTGCAACTTTCGTAACTAGTTTCACCGCCAATAAAGCAGAAAGTCGCCATTTACGTCTGGAGGAGGAGGTAATTTCATCTGTAGTAGTACAATTTTACGTAGAAAAAAAACCACGTTTCTTTTTATAATTATTTCTTAAAACTATTTTAATATATCCCAAATTCGGCTTAATTGAAGGATAACACATTGCCAGACTTCCTTATGAATACCAAAACTGTCATACAGTATTTCCTTCATACCGCTTCTGTAATTAATAAAGGTTTGTTAATAGCTATAATGCTACGAAGCATTTATAAATTATTATTTTATCCTACAATTTAAACTGTGAATATGATAATGTCATGGATGTCATTGCAATTCGCGTACGTGCAGCGCAGGATTCATTTATTTTTACATTAATTTGCGAAAACGCCGTTAACACAGACCTAAGTAAAGTAATTTTTTTAATGCTGGAAATAAGTTGTGCTCAAACGTATTAGTATCCTTCTGTGTATGATTTTTGTGTTTTATTTCGGCTTTTCTAAGATCGTGCAATCACTCCGCATTACTTGTTATACGTATATGGGAAGAGAGGCGAGACTTCAGCCCAACATGTCTGCCACGTTGACCTTAGCTGTACTTTGAATATAAAGATCTTTAACTTAGGGTATGATCGAGCGATTCTAGCGGTAACAAGTGCATACGTCCAGGGACCCGATCAGGAACAACGAGAATACGCCAGCTTGTAATATCTAGTAAGCAATGATGGAAAAACAACGCGGGAGAAGCTTCGCGAATGCCTTCAAGTGTGCACGGCGCAATGTATAGTTGGTACATAGGGTAATTATCATACCAGTGCGCATGCGCAAAATTTCCTTAAAATATTGTCACATTGTTGCCACATTTCATCGAGTTTAGGGAATGGCGCGGTAGGTTTAAATGCCGTAGACTTTAAATTACCGCATATAATACGTTACTTTAAATAGCATTCAAAGAAAAAATAAGCAATAAACCCGTAAGATGTCAAAAATTAGGGCTTTCACGTGCTTTTATACAGCACCCACCGCCACTGAAAATAGGGAAATATATTTCCTGAATGACCGTCGTAACTTTACCAGTGGCAAAATTTGAGGGGTCCCACTTGCCTGGGTCGGTAATACAGGAAGCTTGCGTTAATGTTTCTTTTAATGCAAAAAGGAACCACTTTAGAGCCTTAGTGAAAAACTGATCTACAAACATTTTAATGAGCTAATTAATGCACGTGCAGATAGAAAATTCACTCTGTTGGAGAGAAAGTCTGTTTTCATCACTCATAACAGAATGTGCATAGAATTGCCACTGTGCAAGCACTGCATTCCTTTTTAAACTGGCATAATGCTACCATTCATTGAAGGAAGAAACAAAAAAGAGCTGTTATTGCATCCATTGCTGGAGGGCCCGTGGCCTAGGATACTCGAGGACGCTAAAACACAGGCAAGATCTTGCATCTTTAGAGGTCTATAATGGGAGCGTCATCTTTTATTTTGCTATGCATCTACAACGTTGCTAAGCATGCCTCCATCATTGGAAATCGAGAAACACATAGCGCTCAAGGGGCTGTGGCAGGTTCTGTCCTTGTTGTTGATTCCGAGTCTTGAAGATGATTTAGACCGCTGTCATCTGCTAACAGAAGCGCAGCCTCATGTTTCAGGTCAGCAACTATCAAACTATACTGACACTGCGACAATCCAATCTGATTAATGCCTCTCTGTACTAATATAAGAGAGAGATAACATTTATGTGTGTGTGTGTGTGTGTGTGTGTGTGTGTGTAAAATGTCAAAAAGCCTCAACCGATTATGAAAATTCTTTCGCTATTGAAACGTCATGTTCTTTCATGGACATTGACTATAAGACACATTCTAATTTCAGCTCCTAAATGAACAAAGATTTAAAATGAATTATAGGGACTGTATAATACAATATGAACATGCAGTCATAATAATAGATACTTGCTAGCATGGCTTTGACTTTTCAAATCGTTACTTTACAGAGAATGCGTGCAAAGAAAAAAGCGGACTATATTTTATTCCAAGCAATACACACATCCTAAAAAAACAAACAAAGAAAGAAAAAGTATGAGCGGACTTTCGAAGCGTATATATGTCCAAGTCCAAATCGTTTCCGCCGGTTCACAATGGTGTCTCGGTACGCGTGTCTTTAACTTTGTTCTATTGTCACCTTTCATAGAGGCCCAGCTACTGAATATGTGCTGCCAGCCGAGCGGTTATAAGCAGGTATGTAGTAAAGAGGCCTACCGAGGGTCGTATCGTGAGTGTATTTTAACATTTTTTTGTGCAAAGCAATGCTTATTACGAATATTGTAATATAATTTCCAATTGCTAAGATTTTGATTTAAAGGCATTTATGCTCACACATAAAAACTGAAACACACTCGTTTTCGTTTTCAAACCAAATATGAGATAAGTATTATACTCCTAAATGAAAAAGCAAATAGCATAGAAATTAGCTTAATTCGTTGTGTAAACCCTTTACTTCTCTTACTGCCCTCATTTTATGGGGCATGGATGATCATCCCATAGCTAGTCAAATTTTCACAAGAGGGTACTTCCTCCCAAGCGTCCTGTATTTATTCCCACAAAACCTTTTTTGTCTTACGTTGTCATGCAGGACAATTTAAGACCAAAACTTTCTTCACCTTTGCCCACCCTCTTTCAATAGGATTAAAATTTGGTGAGCAAGGAGACCAATAAATCACTGTGATATCTTGCCTTTGCGATAACCGGTTTGAAACTTGCTGACTTGTGTGGACAGGATGGTTATCCTGCTAGAATTCAATAATTCGATTAGGATATATTATAGTCTTTACAGAAGGAACCATTATGTTTTCGAGCATGTCTCTATACTGGTGGCTATTTAATGTGCCATCAAGGTGCTAAAACACCCCAGACCGTCTCATGACATCCAACCCCAACACGACACAGATACGCGACCTTGGCGATCTATTTGTGCCACGTATTTTGCATCGGAACGTTTTCTTCTGGAGCGGTAGACAATTACTTCCCCCCTTCCCCCATTTGTAGATGAAATGTCACCTCGTCTGTGAATATAACCCTATTCCAATTATGGTTAGCATTTTATTCTGAAAATGGGAGGCGACATAATCTGTGATCGTTTGTAAACCGCTGCTTCATACCTGCCGATCGAGCAAAGAGCCCTGTTATAGTCAAACGACACAAGTCTGTACATTCGACTCATCGAATTTAGAATTACTCCTAAATGTAGGCACACACTGGAAGGGATCGTTGTCTGCCTCTTTTAGAAATGCAGCGTCCTGCTGGGAAGTGGACAAACGTTTTTGACCCGAACCAGGTCGACGACGAACAATCCCTACCCTGAATAACCGCATCCACCTCGTAGCCATGGATATAAGGAATTCAAGTGCTCTTGCAGTTGAGACACAGAGTATCCAGCAACGTTCACTAACGTAAGGAGAAATCTCCCTGTGGCTTCGTCTTTATGTGTGCGCTAAGCTATAGCAAAAATCAGTATGACTCCTAACATATCATGCAGAACTCCAAGGCTGCGAAGTGCGCGCACATGATCACGCCAGCGCCATTTATAGCTGAAGAATGAGACAGAATTTGCACATCCAATATTAAGCGAATTAAATGGTTTAGTTTTTCACTTTAGAACTTTTATTAATATGGCATTTATTTTGAAAACGAAAAGAGTAATGTGCTTGTGCATGAAGATCTTAAAATTAATGATATCTTATGCATGGGAAACATACGGCAGTATGTAATTTAAATAAGAAATACACATACACAAGGATTCGAACCCAGATTGTTCCAACTACGAGACACATGCGTTACACCGCTCGGCTACCATGAATACAATTCAGCTCAAAGGCAACTTCCTATTTATCGCATAGGTTTAAAATGAACGCACGGTGGTATTAAGTCGTGTATTGTGAACGCAGCGTCACCGAACGATTTCGATGTTTTCCAATCGAACTCCCTCTCTGGCTGTTGCTCATTTATTTTGTCTTGGGCTGTTCACGAATGGCCGCGATGTAGTACTTAAACCATGGAGAAATGCTAAACAAACAGAAGTCACAATTAGGTTCCTTATAAGGTTAGAAATATTTTAGTTATTTCTTGAATTAACATTTACTAACTATTGCAGATGTGTGTGATGAAGCAATATCAAAACTTGAGTAACCTGATTTCTAGTACTACACATGTATGTGGTGAAGTTTCTGGAGCAAGGTTTGCTGCTTTTCTTCTTTGTATCGTAACCAACTTCATTACCAACGAATACTAAATATGCATACAAAGGGAGAAATTTGCTTCAGTGCAACGTCCGAAATTACTCAAGCGATATATATATATGTATATATATATATATATATATTATAACTAACGTTTGAGAAATGTTTTTTTCTCTAGGGTTAAAAATCATGTAACCAAGACCAAAATGTTTCAATTGTTGGCTTGGGGGAAAGGACGAGTATTGATTGTTCATATCCGTCCGTTTCGCCCGTTTCATATCGGGGTTTGTGTGTTTCCCTAATGTAATAATGTGAAGCCTTTAAGATGTTTAATAACTATGGGACCAAAGAGAAGGCACAAAAGTTTCAACTTAAACCAACCTTCCACGATTATCTAAAAACCTTATGTATTGCATTCCCAAGACTTTCCCTACTCACTCTTTTACAAACTATTCTCACAAACATCTCTTTAGAATCTCAATTTTGGACAGGTCAAAAAAAAAAAAAAAAAACAACACACACACACACACACACGCAAACGCACACGCACACGCACACGCCCCATTGATTTTCATTAAATCATTCCCAATAACATTCCACAAAACTTTGTAGAACCTTCGTGGAATACCATTACATTCTTTGTTTTAGTTGTTATTTCTTATTTTAATGTTTTAATGCTTCAAACAATTCAACCTTTGAAATGGGCTGTTGTAAGACACTGTTCTCTTCCAAAGGGACTCTAGGCGGAGATGGGAGATTGAATTGCTCTAATTAAACCTCTTTCCTATCCGGATCACTGAACAAAGTACAATAGTGGCGGATAGTTACTATTTCACGCTGGGTCGTCGTCACATGTATATCCATCCATATTTACTTTTAAAATCGTTTTCCTGTGACGTATTTTACTCAGTCTCATCAGATGATTTAAGCTTATCCTCTCATTGGCGATTCTGTTTTAATTTTCGCTTGATTCCTTTCGAGGGTTTCAAGTGGAGTTGTAAGAAAAGTGGTAAGAATTTTATCTCCGAGTTGGCGCAGTTGCGTGCCTCATGCTGTCGTTAATTCATAACCTTTGCAATTCACGCATGAAGTGAAAATAAAAAAACAATTATTAAATGATCACAATCTTTACGTTTTTCATTCGAACAATTGAATTTCGGGCTTAATTGGGCATTCTGTGGAAAGATTAAAAAAGCAGCTTCCAATTCATCCACGCTGCCTCAAATTTGGCAAGCACATTACAATGACTGATTACATCAGTATTCAGTTTCCAATAAGAGCGTCCATGTGGAATGAAGTATAAATTTAAAGCTATATACTCTATCTATCATCACTAAATGTTACAGGTAGATGTTCAACCGCTTGAAATGGGTTTGTAAGATTTCCGGAATATATATATATGGGGTCCAATCTTGCAGCATAGCTTCCTGTGAAATGGGTAAAGCGTATCACTGAATGTTTTTGGACCCATACATCACACATTTGCACCAAAGTTACTAAATGTTTTAATGTAATACTATTGCAATCTGCTGCTCGCAAAACAAAGTTAAAATCCCCAGCGAGAATATAAAATTGCCTTAGTGTACGTAAAAAATGGGTAAGATCCGAAATGTAAGTGGTTCCTGATGGAGCTTTCTTTCGTATCCTATATATCTTAGAATCACGTGTAATACCCGTGTTTTCAGGAACTGTACTCCTGTGTCGTTTGTTTATGCTCAAGCTGGTAGTTTGGAGGGGTAGATGATTTTTGCTCTCTTGGTATGACCACCTCACTACGATTCATACCCTTCTTCTTTCGCAGCGGTATGTTTACATTAATTGTGCTGTCTGCGTCACTATTGCTGTGCTTGCCTTCTCACAGGCAAGCTCGTCTTCAATTGTTTCAGAGTCAAGGTCCACGGAAAGATCTCGTCCCCCTTTTCGTCTGTTTTGTGTAGGTTGGACAGATGCAGTTATAGCAGTATATTCCTTGTCATTTCAGTATCAGAAGCGGCTAAATCAACATCCTCCTTTGTATTGAAAATACCTATTTTGCCACTTAATCCTTGAGACTGAAATTCGTCTTGTGTAGTGGGGCCCATCTGTACGGTGCTAGTTTCGTAATTATATTGTCCGGTAAACACCATTTTGCTCTGTGCTGTTAGCAAGAGCAGTAAATAAATTACTAAACTTCCTTATAGGAGTACAGGCTTGTCATGTAGCATTCGTTGCGGGTGAATACGTCTCAGATTGATAGAAATTTCACATTTAAAAAGGTTTGTTCCTGTCCAAAATAAGTTACAAATGCCTCACATTTCTCAATCAATTTTTATGAATGGACTTCTTAATTAACATTTGAGCGAGGCGAATACCTGTCTCTACCATAGCATTTAACGGCCCAGTTGTCCACATTAGCAATATGCACATTCCCATAATTTTGTAGGACACTTCTAATCCCTTCATTGGATACTTCCAGTTTTGGAATATTAGAAAGCCTCACATTTGTAAATTCCTGATCAGGTGGCGCATTCACTAAGGTTACTGTTGCGTTTCCAACATGGCGGCGCAAATGAGTTTCATAGCTTACGCTGGTTTTAAACCTTAAACATACTGCATTCTGTTTTTGTACAAGTTGTAGTGTTGAGTAATCAACACATACCTTAAGTTATTTATCCACTCAGTTGTGTACCTCCAGTGCAGAAAGTCTCGGTTGGTTGGATTAAACGTTGCCTTCAGTATATTTACATGAACTACTTTAGTTTCCATTGAATAAATTTGAGGCAGTATTTTTAACACTTTAATTATTTAAATTAAATTATATAATATGTAAATTCAATAACAGCCCGCCTTGTATGTATGTAATAATTTTTAAAAATGTATGTAACAGTCATTGCGAATGCTTATATTATTGTAAACATGTTTAATAATGTTATGTGAATGCATTATATAATTTAATAATGTAAGAGCTGTGAGAATAATAAGTTTAACGTTGCTAACAATGAGGTAAACTTGAGGCAATAATGAGTTTGAGAAATTAAATACTACTAGTCATGATTAGAGCAACGATGATGTAAATTTTGTGACAGTTTAAAAATAGCCAATCAACAGCCAGAAAAAAGCTTTAGTAAAATGCAGGTATTCTATTGGACTAAGATTAGCCAATCAGAGACTTGAAATACAGAAGTTTACGGGTTTGGACGGTTGAAATATGTTCAGTTGCCTGCAGACCTTGGTAGTGACCGGATGGAAGATGTGTTCTCTAAAGAAATATTACGTATTCGTGAGAAACGAAAATTATGTATACACGGTAACAAAGTGCAAGTATTAAATAAAAGAATCTCACAGCTCTTAATATCAGTGTAGTGCTATTTAATTTGTGTCAAGGATTAATAAAAAAGAAGTGAATTTAAAACAAAATCTGTATAAACCTACATTCTTTTCGCACTACGTCCTGATTAAGAGAAACGTGTCTCTAAAGTAATACTGATGCAGCCGAGGCAAACAAACATAAATGCTATCTATAGAGCAGTTTAATAACAAAGTTAAAAATATATTTTTTTAAACTTGGAACGTAACAACAAAAATACATCATCTTCAAATCAGCTTCTCATACGTATCAGCATATTACGTAAACAAACAATCTTCTTAAAAATTGACGTCCATACGTGGAGCTAAATAAATAAATAAACTCCAAGAACAATACCTTCTCAAAGTAGAACGAAAAGAGTATGAAACAGCACCAAGGCCGCACACCTCTCACTATATATGTAGTTCTCTGACAGGAATAAACGCTCAGAACGACCTGAGACATTACATTCGTAGTCTACTCTGTTGTCCTATCAAATTGTGCGTGCTGACAAATTTAGGAAGAGATGCATAAACCAATGGTAAATGTCCGATGCGTCATACTTGCTTGACTTTCTCTACTCTTTTAAAGGGTTGGCAGACCGCCTGGTATATATAGGAAGACTATTTTCCGTGTGGGATTTTATTAAATGTGCATTGAGTGTGTGGTATATGGGAACAAATTTAATGACAGTTCCAAAGAATTTAAAATGGGCGAATTTATACTAAACTGAAGTACTTGCAACCTATCAATGGTAATTACTAGTTTCAAGTTCAGTCAGTAAATCAAATCTTGTTTTGAAACAAGTTGATTGAATCACTTCCCCGCATTAAATATCGCATGGCGTTGTATATAATGGGAAATTGCGTTGTGAAAGAAACAATTAAAAAGTGTGGAGAACTTATGTA
Organism: Deroplatys truncata; assembly: GCA_030765065.1. Taxonomy (NCBI): domain Eukaryota; kingdom Metazoa; phylum Arthropoda; class Insecta; order Mantodea; family Mantidae; genus Deroplatys; species Deroplatys truncata. The sequence continues at coordinate 103,919,754 of CM060980.1, forward strand.
AGCACTAAAACAATTAGAAATAAACGCACACGTGAACACCACGGCCTTATCACCGAGAATTATTTACTTTAAACTCAATAGTTGACGTCCTACAAACAACGCCTGCACCGCCAACGTAACAGCTACAATTGACCTCAAACGGCATACCTTTACCATGTGTATATTTGAACAAAGAATGTCGCCAAAAGTAAGTAGAGAGCACTGTAGTGGGGGAATTTTTCACTGTTGGCTTTCATGAATTCCATTTGCTTGCGTCCTCTATATAATGTGGCATTGGCCTACGTAGCTTTTCTTAATACAATCTTATAAGGAGGGGTCTTGTTTGTTTTTCCTCATAAGATCGTATGCTTGAGATTCAGTAATTTCATTTTCATAGAAAACATTAACTACATGCATGAAAGGGAATTTCTCTACTGAATAATTCAGTTTATAGCAGCACCAGCTATGAAAATACTGGATGTGGGAATTCTTGCAATAAAACTTGGATAGCTGGGGAGTAAGAAGGATTAGTTCACGTGATAAGTCTCTCTTGAGACGTCATGCAACCTATTTATAAACAGGTGCATGTCCCGGTTTAGAGTTAGGACAGGTTTGTGACACACATCTCGTGCAAAGTGCATTTTTAGTATGACCTCCATTTTCATTTTGTACCCATTCATTGCAATTTATGAAAGATGTAACATTCATGCCAGTGATGGCATAACAGATGTTGTAGGTATTTGAAATATCACTGTCTTCGGGGGGGGAGGGCGTCATTTCACGTGGATACGTCTATTAATTCGTTCTATTACAGGGTTGCTTTTTCAGAAGCAGAAGACTTTAGTATCGTTGGGTGCATATTTCTAACTAGATCAAGTAAAAGTCAATCGACAGGTGAAGATCAATGTAGCAGTTCCATGTACTGTTGGAGCGGTGATATTACCTAGCGATACGGTCGCGTGACAGCAATACAGCGGGTGGAAGGTCTATAGATCTGGTCCTCCTAAGGAGGGATTCTGTGTACACCCGTGGACAAAAAAAGACATATCTTGAACGCCAAATTTTTCTAAGTCGTACACGGCACAGCGCCTTGTTTACACCATACGCAATACAGTTGTGTAGCCGCTGCAGCAACTGTACGGCATTATTAAACATGCTAGCTTCCATGTGTGTTCTCTGTAGCGCTGTGGCAAAGCGTCGGTTACTTCTGTGGTTAAGACCGGAGGCATGCTTCTCGCATGCAGCAAACACTTTTTTTCGTTCTTTCTTCTGTTAATAATGTTTAATCAACTCATAGTAACTACTTATTTTGGATTTACTGTATTTCATACACGGCATTAGTAAAGTTCATAACAGAATAGTTACTACGATGTGAAACACGTGATGAAAATGCTAAAATACCTTTCATATCTGTATGTTGTTTGATATCAAGGGGCGGTCTAGGCGTTTGTGGCAGCTTGAAGATACACGGTAATATCTGAGAATATTTCAATTCCCTCTGTGAGGATGAGATATCCCGATGGAATTGTTGAATTGGTACAGGATAATCATCCTGTCCACGTAAGTCGAAAGGTTTCAAATTGGTTCTCAGAGAGGCAGGATATCAGAGTGATGGCTGGTCTCCCTGATCACCAAGTTCGAACCCTAATGAAAATGTCTGGGCTGACGTGAAAAGGGAGCTGGGCTCGAATTTCCCTGCAGATGCGCGGACAAAAGATGGCTTAGAGCTTCTCGTCAACGTTACTAAAGGAATTTAATTTCATTTATAACCCGAAAATTGAGGGCAGTTATACGTGCTCAGGCTTCATACACCCGATATTAATTTAGTTCATTCTTTATCTGTTTTAGAAGATAGTATTTTATTTACATTTATTTATTTAGTTATTTAAAACTAGTGCCTTAATCGAATTATGTTTTTGTGTGCATAGATATGCTTAAACTTAAAATGCTTAAGTTATATGAATGCATTATTATGTTCTGCACATCCAGTCATAAACTTAACATAAAAATAACAATAACTAATGCGAGATTTGAACGGAGGAGCTTATGAGTGTAAGCAGTGCCTTCTTAACCTCTCGGCCAACGAAACGTTGCTCCGTGCTGTCTTCAGTAGCTTATAATATCACGGAGAAATACAGTTATAAAGTGATTATTGCCTTTACAGACACCGACCGTTCTACAATTCTTGCATGTGTATGTAAACATACTGTTACGAAGGTACACGAAGCCCTCCGATCGTCACATGAAATCTGGGGATAACACAATTTTTGTCCACGGGTGTACAAAACAATTGAAAAACTAGAATACCACTTTAGTCTACCATTTTTATGCTTCTTTCAGAAGAAAAAAATAAGTTCCGCAGTTTTCGTCGCATTGTAATTGCATACATAACGAATAAAGCAAGTATTATTGAAACATATGAGTAAATAGCAACTTATCTACAACGTTTGTTGTTTGTACCTTCTTCCTTAAACGTTTCGTTTTGCTGTAATTTAATATTTTTGTTTTGTTCAGATCGTATTTGTTGCTGATGTCACGTCGCAATAGCGACTGAACTGACCACAAACCGCATGACATCCCTCGCACACCTGCTATAAGTATATAATCGTTACCAACATTGTACGTCCTTTTTGCTTTTATTGGATGTTTAAATAAAAATAAGATAGTCTGGGTGCTAGTCTTATTCATTAAATACTTAAATAAATTCATTTGGCTTGCTTTTTGTTTCAGTTTCTTACATTGTTAAATAAAATACTGATTTTACTGTCACCTTTTTTCGTTTCATTCTAGCATACACTAGTTTATTTGTATTTTAGTTGATTTCATTTAATAATAAATCTTTCACTGAAAATGCACGAACCAACCTACTTGGAAATTGAATATCACTGGCATAAGTAAAATCGTTCTCTTAATAAACTAACGACTTGGCACCAGCATCGGAAAAAGAGCATACATTCTACTTTACGGCGGAGCTGACCTTACAGTTAAAGTGTGATTTTCCCATTCGCCTGCACGGAAAAGCGCTCTATAGTCAAGCGTCTCCCCCCCCCCCAATTAGTTTTATTTATGGACGCTCTGTAACTGCTGTGGTTCTTAGCGTCCCATTCTATATTGGGCGTGAAAGACCGGCTCAGGCGCCTCTTTATCAGGCTTGAGGTTCTTTTACGTGCCGTAAATCTACGATAAGGAATCACCGGCTTTGCTTTACTTCCCTTCCAAAGGAAACCATGCTAAGGATTTTTACGCCCGAAAAAAAAAAAAATACATCGCCCTCGGGAACTAGCTAGATGGCAACCACTGCACCACGGAGAACGACCGTCAAATGTCTCCGCATTTCAAAACTTTTTATGTTTATAGTATGAAAGATATTAAAAAAAAGAGTTCTAAGCTTTATCAGTGCACTCATTGACATCTATCTCCGGTTGAAAAGGATAACATCCATATTCCTTATATCAGGTATAACAAGTGAACCAATTTAGTCGTGCTTTGTAGAGCAGATCATAATGTGTTGCTATTTGTGTATCAAGTACGCAAAATACGGTTTTTGCGTACATGTGCATACACTACCTTTTAGTAAAGGCTCTCTAAATTATATTAAATAAAATAAATAAAAGTAATATATTGTATGAAATATATAAAAGGTGTAGTCAGTCATGTGTTGACATATTCTCACACCGCCTGGATCCTACGCTATGAACCGCACCAACGCCTCCTAAGAAGCGTTGACCGTAACAATACGAGATGCGGTTGTAAATGGCAGTACTTATTTCTGAGCGTTCTTTTCTAAGCAATAAGCTTATGGCTGAAAATACAGATGAGGAAATTTTAGTCCGAGTCAGAAACATTGCATCGGAGTTGTTGCGAGATGAATTATTTTGTGAAAAATGCTGATAAAGATTACGATTAACATAAAAATAATGTTAGTTTATATTTCTTGTCTTATGAGCAAGTATTTTGTTTAAAACCCTGACTGGTCACTGCCATCTGGATTTTGTTTATTACACCGCTAAAGGTTTCCATGATGACTTCAGCGGCCTAGGCCATTAAAGTACTATTTTTCGGTCTATTAACTGTCCAACAAGCACATGTTTTAGAGAGCGTGTATATAAAAAATGTTTAATGGGACTGGTTTGCTGAATGGCAGATAATATATTTTACAGTGTTTTTCGTTCAACTATGGCCACTACACGGCTGCTCGCGCGCCGGCCGCCACAGCTCGGACTTCCGCCGAAACATTATAATATCCCCGTAACCGCCTTACATTCTCATGGTGAAAATTATTACAATTACAATGATAATAAGTGCATTTCTCTATCCACATACACCACATTTACATTTCTCTATCCACACATTTCCGGCATCTCAGAAGATTTTCATTCAGATTCTAGAGTTCAATATCCGAAATTAAGCAAATTTCTTGCAGTGGCACAATCTTGTTGGAACTTCCAGTATGATTTGCCTTCTTTACCTTCAGCTGATTAAAAAGGTTTAGAATGTAACTTCGATTCCTCTGCGCTTATTTTCCGCTACCTAAAACACCGTACTGATATGCGTCATACGCTAATCGCGCACCAAACCCCGAATAGGCAGGCAGGCAGGCAGGCAGGCAGGCAGGCAGAAGGCTGTGAGTGGCGAAGGCAGCCGCCTTGGCCGGGACGCGGACCTTCGTCCGAGTTTGGAAGCCCAGTATAATATAATCTACATATAGTGGTTACAGCTGAAGCACGTTCATTAATGCAGACGTTGAAACCAAAGCCTTTCGTTAACACAGTGTTGTAAACTACTACCATAATGCATTTCTAATGCCATACGTAGGGCCTGCGCGAGTAGGGAAGGCTTTTAACGAAACAAAAATTTCCCCATCTCCATTCGAGAAGCAAATTTGGAAACGGATTTAGAAGCCACCACAATGAACCACTAGACCACAGTTGCAAAAGCTCGGACAACTTTGGAATACTCCAATGTATTTACGCAACCACTTTGTTTTCATAAAACTGTAGGAAGAAAACCACAGACGACGGCCTAGTATATATATAGCTTGATTAAGCTCTTAGCTTAAAAAATCTTATGTGTTACATTCACACGACTTTATCTACCGACTATCGTATACTTTTATATAGCTTCTACAAACTGTTTTGTTACGAAAGCTTATTTTTCTATCTACTTCATGATAATCGAGATAAACCAATAGTAGAAATAGTTTAATTACACATTTCATTGATGGTACAAGAGTGATAGAGAAGTAAAAGCAATAGTCAGATGCTTAAAAACGTGCCGCTATATGCAGGTCCACAATTCCATACTCCATGATATTGCGAGAAAAAATAACTGGATAGCTACAGCACTTTAAAAATGACAAGGTATTGAAAAATTCAAACCAATAACAACGGATACTTTGGAAACGGCTGATGCTACAAAGATATTATTTGAAATAAGTTGTGTGTTCTACATTTTTACTTTCTCTACTACGTATAGTAAGTAGGGGAAGTATTGCATTCCACCCAAAAATTCGATACCGAGATTTCACCGGAAATACACGTTTTGAGACCTCCTGAATCCAAAAAAAGCATTTTTAGAAACATGTCCGTGTGTGTGTCTGTGTGTGTGTCTGTGTGTGTGTGTCTGTGTGTGTGTCTGTGTGTGTGTCTGTGAACAGCATAACTCAAAAACGAAAAATCGGATAAGCACCAAACTTGGTATTTAGGTTCAGTATCTTCCAGAGATGCGACACGAAGGTTTTCAAGAAAATCCCCCAACCCCAGACCACCCTTTACATGGAACATTTTTCGAAAATTTTAATTTTCTCAAAAACGGCTCTAACGATTTTGATTAAAATATCATATGTTTAAGATATTGTCATGACAAATAAAATGTATATCTCGAATTTTCTGGGAATGTCTCCAAAAGTATTCTTCATTATGAACGACTTTTTCATAACTGGTAAACCATAAGAGATAGACAAAATTTTACTACACGAAAAATGTAGATCGCGTTAAAATACACAATTTATGTCATATACATTTCTTTTGTTGAGTGAACCGTTTGCGAGATATTGCTTGTTATTCCCTTAAATTTTCCAATACTTATACGTTTTCTCAAATTCGTTATTCATTTTTTTATGTTCTGGACATGCAAAGAGAATGGAATGCCCCACATAGCAACCAGCGTTAAAATATTTGACTATCGCTTAAAAGCTACCATATTCCCCTTGCATCTACAAGAAAATTATCAATAAGATTGACATCTCGATATCTCGATTAACATGAAGCATATGGAGAATAGGCGTTTGTAAAATTAGGTTGTACAAGAGTAGAGAAAGTTATGTGAGTGTAACACATCAGATTTTTTGAGTAGTTCGTTTTTGTCTATCTCTTACGGTTTAGCAGTTATTTAAAATTATACAAAATTCCTTCCGAATGAAGAGGGTTTCACAGACTATTCCCAGAGAATTCAAGATATATATTCTATTAGTCATGTAAATATTTTAAGCATAATTGGTATTTTAATCAAAATAGTTAAGTCATTTTTGAGAAGATCGATAATTTCGAAAACGTTTCCTTGTAAAGGGTGGCTTGAAGTGAGAGATTTTCTTGAAAATCCTCGTGGTGTCACATTATTGAAAGACGCTGGATTTAAATACCAAATTTGATATATATGAATATTTCGGTTTTGGATTATGCTGTTCTCTCTCTCAATTCCTCTCACACATCTTTTTCTAAAAATGCTTTTTTGGAGTGATACAGAGGGCTTCTAAACATGTATTTTCGGTGCATCCGGAAATCGAATTTTTGGGTGGAATGCAATACCTTCTCAGGTACATAGTAGGGAAAGTAAACATGAATAGACTAAAACAGTATCCATCTTAGATGCAAAGACTAAGAGAAAATTTTCATTTGCTACCAGTTCAAAAACTGTTATACAAGCAAAGTCATCCTATCATTCATATTGGACTAGAGCTCTCAATTCAAAGGCTAGAAATATTCATTTCGCATGCAGCAGCAAAGCACGTGAAAAAGAATGAAGAAATGGCACTCTTCTTTATGTTATTGATTTCGTCTCTTTCAGGAAGTTAGAAGGCTGCTCTCAGCAATGACAAACACTCTGGCCGTTCTGAAAAACCACACAAAAGAAGAATAGAAGGTTCTAGAGACAGCTTTTCTTTGTGATGTGTTCCATTCTATGGCAAATAATAGAGGAAAGCTTTCGGAGGCGAGCCAAACAAAACTATGTGAAACGTGAAATAGGGGATGGGCACAAAAATTCGCCTTCGTTGACTAAAACAATATTTTAAAACATATTTCATAGGTTGTAGCTCTAAGCTATATATGTTATACGGACAGGTGTAGTAAGTCTAAAGTATCCAGCCTTTTTCTCTCTCTCCCTTCACTTCTACAGTTCTAAAAGTACTACGGCGGAAAAAAATGTCATTGCCTGGAGTGTTTTATAAATCAAAGAATGTCCCACTGTGCAGCTCCAAATAGAACATTTTGAATCTCACATCAAGGAGATATTTTCTTTGCTTTTCTCTGCAGTTATATTAAGTTAACCATGTATGATGCAACTCTTGGTGCGATCTGACTCCATGCGTTGCTGGGAACCCTGACCTCACCTGCGGGCAGACAAAATGCGCTACTGCCATTGCATCCCTTATATATGCTGGAAGGACGAGAAGAAAACATTCCAATACTTCGGCTACACAATCGCAGTGTGTTCAGTAATGTGCTCAACCAAGGACAAGACTTATCTTGCAGCAGAAGAAAACACGTTTTTAATATTAAAGCTAGGGTTAAAGCACGGCGATCCGTTTTGAAAACAAAAACGATGAAAATCGCTTCTATTACTTTCTCTACTACGTATAGTAAGCAGGGGAAGTATTGTATTCCACCCAAAAATTCGATACGGAGATTTCACCGGGAATACATGCTTTGAGACCCCCTGAATCCAATAAAAGCATTTTTAAAAACATGTCCGTGTGTGTGTGTGTGTGTGTGTGTGTGAATAGCATAACTCAGAAACGAACAGTCCGATAAACACCAAACTTGGTATTTGCGTTCAGTATCTTCCAGAGATGCAACACGAAGGTTTTCAAGAAAATCCTCCCCCCAGATTACCCTTTACATGGAACATTTTTCGAAAATTTTAATTTTCTCAAAAATGGCTAACGATTTTGATTAAAATATCATATTTTCAAGATATTTTCATGACAAAAAAAAATGTATATCTTGAATTTTCTGGGAATGTCTCCAAAAGTATTCTTCATTGTAAACGACTTTTGCATAACTGGTAAACCATAAGAGATAGACAAAATTTTACTGCACAAAAAATGTAGATCGTGTTAAAATACACAATTTATGTCATATACATTTTTTTTGTTGAGTGAACCATTTTGGAGATATTGCTTGTTATTCCCTTAAATTTTTCAATACTTATTTTCTCAAATGGGAATTCGTTATTCATTTTTTGTCTTGTATATGCAAAGAGTATTAATCTGAGGCAAAGAGAATGGTGCTGCACATAGCAACCAGCTATTAAGAGATATGTATATGCTTAAAGGCCACTGCAAATACAAAACAAGGGGAACATAGTACGCCTTAAGCGATAGTCAAATTTTTTTAGAACTGGTCGTTACGTGTAAAATGTAATTCTCTTTGCATGACAAAAGATCGTTTCTGCAAATGTTTATCTCGAATTAATATGAAATAGATGGAGAATAAGAGTTTGTAAAAATAGTTTGTACAAGAGTAGAGAAGGTCATGCGAGTGTAACACATCAGATCTTTTTTACTTTCTCTAGCATATAAACAGCAGGTAGAGAAGGTATTTTATTCCAGCGAAAAATTCGATACAGAGATTTCACCGGAAATACATATTTTGAGGGCCCCCGAGTAAAAACAGCATTTTTAGAGAAAGGTCTGTGTGTGAACAGCACAACTAAAAACGGAACGTCGATAAATATCAGTGTTTTTCAAAGACGCTAAACGATTTCGATTAAATTACCACATATTAAAGACATTTAAATGACAAAACGTATATGTTGGATTTTCTGGGAATAACCTGTGAAGTCATCTTCATTCGGAACGATTTTTGTATAATCTTGTATAACTGGTAAACGTGAAGCGATATCCGAAAACGCAATACACAAAGAATGTAATTCTCTTTAAAGCACACAAGTTATTTAAAATAACTTATTTGTGGCATCAGCAATTTCAGTGATATTCGTTATTAATGGTTCAAATTGTTCAATTGGTTCAATGATTGGAATTGTTTATCATTCTTTTAAAGTCCTGTCGACATTAAGCTTTTTCTCCGATTGCATAGAAAGAGAATGGAATTTTAAGGCCAGTATATAGCGTCCAGTTCTTAAACATTTGAATAGCCTATTCTCTTTGCATTTATTGCGAAATATGTAATGTAGCTATTTCTGAAAAAGTTTATCTCGATTAAAAGAAGCAGATAGAAAAATAAGCTTTCGTAATAATAGTTTTTAGACCCATTGATAAATAATGGAGGGTAGACAAAATTATTTGAATGTAGCACATCACATTTTATTTTATAAGATTTGTAAATACATTTTTGGGAACATTCGCTAGGAAGGATCTTGGATAAAGGATAAAAAGCAAACTGTGTTGCATATTTAACTTATAGAATATCAGAATAAGAGTTCTGTGTTTACATTTAAAGATCAAGGAATCTCTGAAGTTAACTGTAGCTGCTAGGGAGGGAGACGTTATATGTAATAGTGGACCTCTTGAAACCCGCGGGTCGTGACATTGGTACATGCTATATATTTGTTTCTGCACGATTGTTAAAGACATAGAATACCTGTTACTTAAATCGATTCTCTGAACTTACCTGCCCAAGTCGAGGATACCATCGAGAATGTGCGCCTGTCGGTCCATTGTTCCTTCCCCTAGCATTCCCTTTGTCTGTGGATCACCAGGATGTATCAGCAGTACTAGCATCGTGCCCAGAACTGCATTCGTCAACGATGTAAGCACAAAATATACGAGTGTTCTCACAGCGATTCTTCCGTTCATGCTGGCGTTTAGACGAGCACAACCTGTAATAATGGTGAGAGATGCACTTGGTATTATTAAGTCTCTCCGCAGGGATATTATACTAGAAACCGCTGGCGAATAGTGCCTACGATGTATTTTGCATTTGTAAACCTAACCCATAGATGTACACATTGTAATAACTACTTTCATGCAGTCATTAGATAGCATCTCTTCGCGGAAATAATTGTAATGAAAACCGTGGAATGTGTTTTTTGAAAGCTGTTATTTTTTGAAAGTTAGCAAGACACCCCTGTCTTATATGTATGTATATATATACTGATTAGTACGAGCCAGGTTCCTTAGATTTTCACACTGTTCTTTAAAAAAATCCTGAGAGTTTCTCAGACAAATTTTCTTTCACTTGACTCTTATCTCGTAGTTTCTTGATCTATGTTCTAATAATAAGGGTAACTGCTGATCATTCAATTACATGGAGGCTAAAACGCTTCTCATGTACTAATTTTTCACACTTGCTGAATTACTACAGTACTAATCTTCGCCATACTAGTGCTTGAAGCCTCACGATAGTCATTTACGCCTCATGTCTCTGGGGGAGTTCCGGTCAAATCATGTAGTTCGAACGATCCCTATAGATAGTTTCATAAAGCTATTGTAAAGAATGATTTCGCATGGTTTGAGGTAGGTATAATTGAAATCTTAAACATTTTTTAGTTATTATGCATTCATCCTTTCGTTTGTTTATTTAAATTTCACAGGCCTCTTAACCAAGAACCCCCTTCTTCCAGACGAATACAGCTAATATCTCCAAAAGGAAAGATCGAGGTTTTTCGTTGAATATTAATATCGGATGATTGTGTATTTGTTGTTTTTGCGTACATGGCAGAATGTTATAAATTCTAGCCAAAAAGGTTAAAGGGGGAGCTTTAAAGTACTTAAAATTGACAATTATAGGGATGAGTTGCTTGTTGTGTTCATATCCCCACATTTCCTTCTTTTTTGTTTACTGAACATCGCTATTAAGCTGTATTTGATGTTGAAAAAAAAAACACCGCATACTCGAGTTTTAGAATCTGACAATGATGAACTACCCTGCAACTTAAGAAAGCCTGTTATCCTTATTTCCATTGCCCTTACGTATAAATGCATTTTTTATTATTTATCCAGATAAAACTTTGTATACCTGTATTACTGGATCCAACATAAACCATAGGATACCTTACAACTCTCAAAAATTGATCAACGTACTACAAAATTTTAATATAGGACCTGGAAAACATTGTAGGTTAACGCGTAATTTCCAAAAACGTTACCAAGTCTTACTTAAAAAAAATTACCTTAACATTTTTAAAAATTACTCTTAACTTATTTTCAACCCCTTTTCAACACACACTGCTTGGGAAATCAGGAAATTTCTGTACTTGAACAAATGGACTCGGCGAAATTCGTAGAATCTCTTTAAATGATATCACTACTCAAACTTTTAACCCTTAGGTACAAATCTATACTACAGGGTGATTTATGAAGAACTGGCACACTTCTTTTTTTAATTATTCTGTTCGAAATTCACCCAATGCCCCAATGATAGCACCAAATTAAGCAGAATGTTCTGGAGTTCAAATTTCCTATCACTAGATGCCCAAATGTTCATGTTTTATTCGTAATTGTTAGTTTTATTGTCGGAAACTGTTTTTTAGATTTTGTTCTAGTCAAGGTGAAAATGGAGTGCACATTAAATGAACGACTCTTCCTTGTAAAGCAATACTAGATTACGAATTCAATTACAGCTACTCAAAGGGCATACCAGAGAGAATTTGGTGTTCGGAATCCTCCCCAAAGAAACACAATACTGGAACTGGTAAACAAATTGAAAACAACTGGATCTCTGGCGAGTGAAAAAGGTAAAACTCGTTCATCTAGGTTTTCCACGGTTGTTGTTGACGGAAGAGCACGACTGGATCAGTCACCCCAAAAAAATCATTAAGGCGTTTGTCGCAGACGACAGGGTACAGCTACTCAATGTGTCAGAGAGCCTAAATCCGTATAAGGGTACTTTTGTTCATCATTTACAGGAACCTAAATCCGCATAAGGGTACTTTTGTTCATCATTTACAGGAACCAGATAGGAATAGACGACTGAATTATTGTCGTTGGTTTCAGGCGTTCATTGTTCAAAATCCTGCCATATTGTCCATCACATGGTTCACAGATGAAGCATGGTTCCATTTATCCGGCTATGTGAACTCAAATAACTCGCGCTATTGGGCCAGCGAAAATCCACATGTTATTCATGAAGCACCTATGCACCCGGTTAAAATCGGATTTTGGTGCGCAATATCCGCACAGAGAATAGTGGGACCAATTTTGTTTTTAAATAATGTGAACACTGTAGAGTACTGGCGGATTTTCATGGAGCTTGCTGAGCAATTAAACGGTGTAGAGCTGAGTCAAGGATATTTTCAGCAGGACGGCGCTACATGCCGTACATCAAATGAATCTATGGCACTAATTACAAATTTCTTTGGCGACTAGGTAATTTCCAAGAACCTGTGGCCACCGAGATCCCCGGATTTGACATCGCTGAACTTCTTTCTATGAGGGTTACTTAAAATACAGGGTTTATGCACACGTCCCCAGATTGGGGGATCTAAAGCACAGCATTACACAGGAGATTCAAGCTATTGACAAGAGTCCTCGAACGAGTGGCCAGTAACATGGAACGACGTGTTGAGTTGTGGCTTATGCAGGATGGAGGATATTTTTAACATTTGCTGTAGAGGTAAATAATCTCCCAAAATTCCTCTGCAATTGAGGTATAATAAGTTGTCGCTAGCATAACTCGTTTTGAAACAATTAAAGAAATAAATGTGTCAGTTCTTCATAAATCACCTTGTATATGACCAATCTGGACAAACATTACGTTTTAGGTCTCACAAAAATAATAGGTTACTTATGCTCTTAAACTAGCCCTCTATTTATTTTGAACTCTTTATTTGCAGAACTCATCCGTGCAACATCTGGTAAGACAGCTAGTACAAGTCGATGCGGTATTGTGAAATTAACGTAGCTACAGAATTATTGAGAGTTTCCAGGAGAATCTTGGAAAAAGAACTTTTCAAGCATTTTTCGAGTAACTTAAATATGAATTGTAAATTACGGAAATGTGCTGTGTCGACCTCTTATAGTTTCACATCACTGGTGGTCGACATGCCTAGTTGAGGATGGAAAGGAAGATCTTCCTAAAACGTTACGTGTAGTCAACAAAAACTGGTACCAGTGATGTGAAACAGTAAGTCGACACAATACATTTTCGTAATGAAATTGGCATCACTTTCAATACTGCTTCTTGCAATTATATATAAATTGTAAAATCCAAAATTATTATTTCATGACAATCTATATATGAAAATGAAAGTGTGGGCTTGTAAAATGTGTTTAAAATGACTGTTTTACAAATATGGGATACATAAATATAAATAAATCTCGAGTTAGTCACCAAATTAACTAGACCTTTTAGTCTGTGAATCTTAAGCTTTCATAAAATGTAATTTTCCTTATTTTACCATCTCTCAAAATCAGTCGTTTCAACACTGTAATCATCTTCCATGGCATAAAATATATTATCTGCTGTAAGAGAGTTGTAAAAATGGAAGTACTTGACTGAAGAGCTCCATTAGATATTCATGTTTCCCTGTAATATAATTTCAGTTTTTGTACTTCCTAAACTGAAAACCTCTGAACTCATTTGTGTATCATACTTCGAATATATTATTTCTGGATAATTGTTTTCTGTTTAGAAAACAAATTATTTTATTCCAGTTAATTAATTCACTCTGTCTGTCTTGTTTTCTCCGCTGCACTGTGTGTTTCTGGATATTAGTGAAGCCCAGGAAGTGCTCTCGATTCATTTGTGCTCTCTTCTTTTAGATAGCGTTTGTCACCCAAAACGTGGGGGAACAGAGTAGAAAACTTCAAAAGCAGTCATGGTATCAGCATTGTTTGTGTAAATATGTGTGGATAGATAAGGTATCTTTCCTGGTTTCAAATATTGAAGTTATTACACAAGTATTTAGTGCATAGGCCATTGACCGTACATGCATATTTAAGATACAAGGTATGTTGAGAAAACAAACAGAAAAAAGAAAAGAAAAAAAACAAGAGAAAGGAAAATAGAGATAGATTGCCTTTGACAACTGAACAAATATGAACTAGCTTCGCGCACTTTAGCCAAGAAATTGCACATGTTTTGCCCGTTCCTCTGGGCAGCCTGTAGATTTTAACATGCCCATCTCCTTCTAGCAGAACTTAAGAATTTTTCTTTGAGTTTAATTGTTTGCTGGTTCACCCACTTTGCGAATTCTGCCAAAATATGTACCCAGTCCTCATCCAAATCACAGAATGGGCAGATTCTCCTGCCAAAATCGTCAGTAATTTTCCATGCCCTTCAGCCCCTAGTCTAAACCATGCCATTCCTGATCTTTCCTTTCTTCCTAAGTCAAGTTTATATGCTTCTTTACCCCAATTCAATTTTATTTCATTTGCAGACCTAGAAGGGGTTTAATTTTACAATCCGATTCCATTTCCTGTTGATTGATATCTCTTAGTTTTCTTATGACAACTTTCCATTTGTTTTTGTCATTTGTTTCAGCTCTTTGCGATACTGACTCCATTCCTATTCTTCTCAAACCTCTTTCCAAATCAGCTGCCCAAAACTTAGGAGACAGGGTTTCTTGCTGGTACGAGCGTGGGTAAAAAAAATAACGGGAACACCGTTTTTTTTTTGTTTGGACACCATGGCTTTTTTAATCAAATTTAACTACAAACTTTCAAAATACCCTCCTTCTGAGGCTATATACCGACTTCAACGTTCTATCTACTTTTGAAAACGCCCAGAGAAGCCCTAGTTTGACATCCTGTTCAGTATACCCGAAATAACACTATTCAGTTTTTCATCGGTTTGAAATTGGCGCTTACGAAGTATTTTTTTCACTCGTGGAAACAGATAGAAATCGTAGGGTGCTATATCCGGCGAATATGGTGGATAGAGCATGATTTCAATACCTAGTTGAGTGATTGTCGCTTGTGTTGCTACGGCTCGATGAGCAGGGGCGTTGTCCTGGAAGAGGATCCATCCATTGGCAGCAAGTTCTACTCTCTCCTTAGCTATTTTCATTTTGAGTGGTCCTTTAAGGACGTTACTGTAGCATTGAGCAGTTACTGTGGTATGTTTAGGAACAATGTGATCATAAATTACCCTAATTTTGTCGAAAAACACAAGATACATGACTTTCCCTGCACTTGGTTGCATCTTTGCTTTCTTTGGCCTTGGATTGGAAGGATGTTTCCATTGTGCACTTTGTTATTTGGTTTCCGGATCGTAGTAATGAAACCAGCTCTCGTCACATGTAACAACCTTGTCCAGAAATTCGAAGCCTTGTGATCCATTGCTGGTGACATACAATGAAACATCTGTTCATGAAGCACTCGTGGAACCCATTTTACTGCCACTATTTTGTAGCCCAAATCATTAAAAATTATGTCTTAAACTGACCCATACAGCATATACATAATGTCTGCAATCTTTGCTATTATTGTTAATTGTCGATCTTCCTGCTACATGATATCAATGGTGTTGCGGTTCACCTCGGTTTTTTGATGTGAAGGGCCGTCCTGGACATGGAGCATCTTCAAGACCATTTTCACCATCTTGAAATTTTTATGCCATTCAAAAACGCGTATTTTTTTATAAAGCTTAGTCTCCATATGCTTTCTGTATCATTTGCAGCGTTTGTGTTACTGATTTTTTCAGAACACTAAACCGAATTGACACACGTTGTTCGGGTCACTGAGACACATGCTTACACAATGGCTCCCTCAGACAAACAGAACAGTACACGGACAATATCGCGCATATCTCAGCGTCAGTCAAGGTCAGACCTCTCCTTTACCATGATTGGTGAAATTTTATGCGCGTGTGTTTATACAGAAAAAAAACATACCCGTTATTCTTTTATCCACCCCAGTATTTATAACACTTGGTCCGTAGTGTGGATTATCTCCCTGTATCGACCTCAGCCAATACTTCACTGCTCTTATTTTACAGTGTATTGCGTCTTCATAACATCCCACCTCCTTCAATACTCCCGAATTTAATGTACCTTGTGAAATTCCAAGAAGTCTTCCAAAATGCTACCTGCGTTTTATTTACACGCTCTGCTCTTTCCCACCCCCAAATTTCACTTCCGCGTAACAAATCGGCCTTATCATAGGGTTACGCATCTTTTAGTAAGAAGCAATTAAAATTCTAATTATATTAATAGGTTGATTATATATTTTTAATCAAAAGTTACGGTACATCAGGTATCCGGGCGAGGCTACGTAATAATTCATTTAACTGCCTTCGTGCTTTATAGTTAGTTACAAGGAGAAATGTTTAACATTTTGTATTTCTAGCCGCTTGTAATACCATTTTTCCTCCCTGCCATACGCACAGCCATTTTTGAAAGCGTGTAACAAGCCTAACATGGCTTACTTTAATTTACATTACAATTTCCTGGAAAGGAAAATCATATGAGCTACTTTCAGAATAAATCATAATTATATTCTAAAGTTACGACTCATGGTAACTCAGAAACGGTTACGCAGAGGTATAATACTTTGTCAAGAATTAGATGGCATAGTAGGCTCTCACTTGACCGAAAAAACAGAAAACGTGCAGTTCTGTAGTTACGCGAATTTCACGCTAAACCATCAAGATATGAATGTGGCATCTACAGCAAACAGCAGAGAAAGCTTTAGAGGCTATAAGAAGGTCGATAATAACAGAGGAGCTCTGAAGAAGTTAGTTACGAGTCTAACTTTCATATTTTGAGATAATCAACAGACACAATTGCCGCTTATGAGAATGGGGAAAAGACGTCGTCTACAGACTCCAGTTGACAGATTTGCTCCTGCGAATGTAGTACTCCTGCAGCTGTCACACATGAGTTGTTAGAAAACAGGCGGAGATAGTTGAATATTCGCGGGACGTTTGTCAGCTACAAGTGCTTCACATACACCGGATGTTAAAGTTTTTTACGTTTCAAGCATGATAGAGAAGCTAAAACAAACCTCTTTTTTATGTGGCAAAACTTTGACAGATGCACCATTATTCCAGTAGCTGACCTTGAAATCCTCACTCGATTTGCATGATGTTACAGAACTCCTTCACAGTGTTTCATCGTATGCGACAAAAACTTATCAGACTTTTCAATTAGACTCTGAGTTCGTAAGTTTGGTTAACATTTGGTTTTAGGACTCCTGTACTTGAATACATCTAAATGTGAACAATCGTGTATTTTTAGAGATATTCAAGCTGCCTTCCATTAAATGAACATACAATTAGCTCCTGCGTATTATTAACTGATATGCTAAAAGCTGCCAACCGTCCTTGAAGCTGCGGAAATTATTCGGCAGACTTCTAGCATTTTTGAGCGTATAGGGCTAGATTATAGGTCTCGTCGGTCAAATTTGCTTACTCGATATCTATCATTTGACATAGACAGCACATGAACGGTTAGAGGGCAAACAATAATGTCCGGTTTTGCAAAACTCTACTCTACAGAGGTGTGAAAATTATTAGACAGGTATACTGACGTGCACAAAAAGTGGCCCATAGTGGAACACAGCTGATTATGGTGGTAGTTACAATTCTAGCTCCTCCCTTTTCCAGCGTGGGCTGCCTTGTTCCTCGAGCATAGCCACTGAATACATATTTACGATATTTTTACTCCCCCAAAACATGACCGAATTGCCAAAGAGAAACATGACATGCTATGTTCTCACTAGTGGAATACCGTTAAAGCAATGCTTCGTTGAGTTTAGGCGCAAAAATAAAACAGAATATAATAAAAACGTAGAAGTAAACACGAAAAACTTTTTGTCTACGTTTCCATGTCGTTGTTGAAAGCTTTCATATAAATGGCGTAGCTGTTGTTCAGTTTATCCACACACGCAAATAATTCTTCACCCCTTCCTCTAGAAAGCCGAATTATGTCGTATTGGTCTAGCGTTCCTCCTCCTCCTCCTCCTCCTCCTCCTTTACTCCATTGTTTAGACCATCGGTCTGTTCCACCTTCATGGTAAGTCTTTCCATTTCTTTTGCGGCCTGACTCTCTCTCTTCTTCCTATAGGTCTATAATTCAATACTACTTTTCGAAGTTTCTCATTATTCATTGTCTCTACAAGTGAGAAATACTTTTTCTGTAGCGTTGTATTTCTTCATTTAGGGAATTTACACCAAGCTCGGTTCTTATATTATTATTGTTTATTTGATCTAATCTTGTACATCGTTTAGTTCTTCTCAGAAATTTCGTTTCACATCCTTGTATTCTACTTAGCCATTTTTTTGTGGTTACCCATGTTTCACGTCCATACATTAAAACTGGCCGTTGTTTTATAGAACTTAATTCTTGTGTCTCTTCTTGTTTTACTTTTCAAGGTTCTATGAATTGTTTCCCACATTGTTTGAAATGTTGCTAATTTTAAATTTATATCTCTTTCCTTTTGTGGGCTTATTTCACATCCTAACTATTTAAAACTTGAAATCTGTCCTAGCGGGTAATTATCTAGGATGATTTTTGATCGAAGCCATAACTTTTATTTTTTCGTTTGAACATTTAAAATCGACCTTTCACACATTAAGTTTAAATGTTAGAGAGAGCTTCCTTGTGTACAAACCCTAGCAAAACTCTTTCATAGAGGGATATTCGAAGGACTCCTTTTCATATCGATTGGTTAGGTGTTGTGTCTGAATTGTTTTGCAGGCCAATCACACAGAGAATTGATATCACTTGGTGGAATCAAAGGCTGGTTACTTGAAGGTGCAAACCTTATTGTGATCTTATACACATTAGTGTACATTTTTGCGGTAAAAGTTATTTTAAGTTCCGAGTCTGAAAATAATTTTCAAATGTTTAAAATCAAAGCAGCACCTTAGGTGAATGAGAATCAGCTATTTTTCATTGTGAATTTCTCTTTTCGCGCAATAACACCATTGTATTAGTAATTTTTCTTGGTGAAACATCATTCAACTTTTCCAAACCACGGCCTCAAAAATCTAAACAGAACAAAAGGTACATATCATAGAACAGATAGCTAGTTGTTAATTTACAGATATGGTCTTGAATTTATATAAATGCTAAAAAGGAAGGGATGTCTGAAAACGGTCATCCAAGATCCATTTTTAGCAAACTTGAGATCAATTTGCCTACATTTCATTGGATAAAAAGTATTGATTCAGTAGTACAAGGTAAAAAGTTGACTCTATAGTTTTATTTTACAGTCATATAATTGTAATTGGTGGAAATTCTATAAACATTCATCACACTAAAGATTCAATATTTTCCCTCCGGCAGTAATTAGCCATATATTTGCATTGAAGAAAATATTTTCACATCTCTGTAGAACTTATCTATCAATTTCCTCTTTGTCTTTTCTCTTTCTATATTTCTCTGTTTTTAATAGTTGTCCTCATTAGGCGTAAAAGTGAATGCGTTCAAAACGTTCGAATCTATTCATTAGTGACGACGTATATAACATACTCTTAGTTATTAAGTTAATTAAGTAACACGATTTATGGCTCACTGAAATCCCTTCGTTATCCGCGAATAAACTGGAAATTAAATTTGAAAATAAAAGCGCCCAAGCATACCGCCTTTCCAGGGAAGGTTTTAACAGGGCGAAAGGATCAGAATTTCCCAAAATAAAATTACCTCCATTTCTTGATAAAACTCTCGTTTTAATAATACAAATGCGTTATGGCTTGTTTAGATACAGATTTTCATTTAGAGAGAGATTAATTTTACATAATTAAATCCCGCAAATCAGGAGGAATCATCAAGTTTCTATGGAAAACAAGTTGCATAGGTGATGAAATCGATTATTTTACTGCGTATCTATAAACAAAAGGCCTGAGGTCACATATACGCTTTAGCCAAAACATAATTTATTTTCACATTTGTCATATAAATTATTCATACAAGAATTTACTGTACTTCCTGTTAATTATGATGAATATTGGCAGAAATTGTTTCAGTACACGTTTTTCAACACGAGACTATCCGAGGGGGATACGACAGTCAACTGTTTTGCACATCCTTGGATTTATGTTACTATTCTTTGCATTAGCTCAGGAGAGTGTATTGAAAGTTACTACTTAAAACGAGGAAAAATTGAAACGACTGTTCAGACATTTCGCCAAGGGTGAGTGAGAGGAATGTGAAAAAGCGGGAGAGAGAAAATAAGAATCTTCGTTTTTAAGGCAATAAAGCGAAAGGAGCTACAGGTTCTACTAGTAATTTAATAAAAATTGTTAACGATGTTTTTCTGAAAGTAAAAAATAAAGCAAAGGACGGTGTGGGTGAAGGCTGCACAGGAATTTCCTTTGTCTTATATTCTTAAAAAGTGCCTAGTTCAAGCCTTGAATTTGATGCTTATCCGACATCTCGTTTTTGAGTTATAGGTACTATTCCAGATAGACTTTTGCTAAAAATTATTTAAGAGGGATCATGGTACCTCAAAATGTATATTTGATATCGCATATTTAGGTCGAAGCTGTTCCCCTGCCGTTTGTTGCGTCTCGAAGATTGAAGCCTGCAATTCCCATAAAACAGCTTCTCAATTGGTCTCTTAAGGACCTCATGTGGCAGGAACCAGACAGAAAAATGCCCATGTCGGTACCGAGAATGAGAAACGGTTCCTCTCGCATCACAGGCAGCAACGCTACCCTAGCGCTAGGAAACTACTTTGATACTTGTGTGGTAGGGAATATAGGAGATATGATCAAACGTACTTTGCAGCAATACCAAAAAGTCTAATTTTTCCAACAGAGTTTGGGCTCCGGAATTTAAATTATTTACATAGATTTCTCCACCGCTTTCAGGAGACTTTGAACTTAATTGCACACCGTAAATATCGCTCACACAAGACGTTCCTATGCCAAATTCTAGTCCAAAAACCACAAATCACAAACTTGCACAAAGAACGAAACCAGTATTTTATCTTTGCATATCTAAGACAAAAAAATGAATAACGAATTCCCATTTGAGAAAATAAGTATTGAAAAATTTAAGGGAATAACAAGTAATATCTCGAAAATGGTTCACTCAACAAAAAAATGTATATGACAAATTGTGTATTTTAACGCGATCTACATTTTTGTGTAGTAACATTTTGTCTATCTCTTATGGTTTACCAGTTATGCAAAAGTCGTACACAATGAAGAATACTTTTGGAGACATTCCCAGCAGAGTTACATGGAACAGGTTTAGTATTCGGGGCCGAGAGAGGGAAACGCTGTGCTTTCAGGGTATTTACTCCTCTTGATGCAGTGCGTGCGTACGCAGCCCAATGGACAGGAGTGGAGCGGTTTATATACCGTCTTGTAGTCAATTTTTGTTTTCTGTTCCCAAGGTTACAAGCCTAGTTATAAATAAACTTCTAGGAAGTTAAGAACGCCTGGCCTACCTCATTCATTTCTTGTCAGCACAGACAGTAGTAAAATTGCTGTTTTCGTTTAAAACGGAAAGTCCTAATATCTTAGTATTGCCTAAATTCATATACTGTGCTTCATACATGGGAAGGAATGAGAAGAATATGAATGTGCATACTCTCAGCAAATGTTTATTACCTTCGTTAAAGTGGTAAAAGCTGCTATAACAGTTATGAAAAGCGCATCTTCATGGCATGCATTAACGATATCTCTAAAAGCAGGCGCGCACGTAGGTACTACAGAGAGACGTAGACAGACAGACAACTTCTACAATTGTAGGTTATAATAAGGCTTATATGAATTTAACATTGTATTTACATTAAAATGTGATATGCAACACACACACACCAATTTCTTTGCCTGTTAACGTTTATTTTCATATATTTTCTGCAGCTTATTCATATAAAGTCCTGTTTTACTATATAATCAAGATAAAGTTTACCAGAAATGTATTCAGAGCTACACATTTTTGGCAGGTGCACAAGAGCGCATACAGAGGCCGAGACTGAAAGATGCTCGATAAATATTAGTTTTTTATTTATAAGTACTAAAATATTGAAACGAACAAAGATGTGAATATTTCGGAAATGACTAATGTAACGAAAACTCCTACTAAAAATTTACTGTATATTTTAATGACTGTAAACATTTCCTATAGTAAGTTTTTATGTATTTTTAAAGTTTTTCGATTATAACAATTCAATGAGAATGAAGAAGGCTCCACAGACTTACTGTGTTGTTAATATCTTCAGCATATGTCATTTTTATCAAAGCCGTTAAGAGTTGCTTTTGAGAAAATACAAAATAAATACACTTGTTCTATTTAAACGATTGCTTTGGGTAAGGTAAATTTGAAAATCTTTGCCTTGCACCCTTGAAGGCAGCCTAATTTAAGAACAAAATGTTTATCCCAGTTTTCGTTTCAGTTGTGATAACCACAGACCGCCTCCCCACACACATACCCAACTGGGAATAAAAAAAGTAGTCCATTTAGGAACTAAGGGATTTCAATTTTGTAGTACTGAGATACGGAGCTCCACGACTTTTCTATCACCCCTCTTGGATAAGTACCCTTGATTGGCAAGATGTTTATGCATTTTCAAAAATTGCACTGCCAATGAGCCCCGTGTCTTCTTGCTTGTTGATCATCGTTAATCACAATAATTTTAACAAGGCTGACAATAGTAGTCCATTTATTTAAACAACTTTGACTACCAGGGCCACAGCAGTATGATGTAATAAATAAGGATGACGATGCTAATAATAATAATAATAATAATAATAATAATAATAATAATAATAATAGATTCCATGTTATCCAGGATTCTATTTTGTTACAAGCCATCATGACATAGGGGCACCATTACTCAAATGGCAAGACAGCTTTAACGTCTTGCAGTCAGAACAGACCAGACAATCGAATCCTCGTTAAAAAAAAATAATATATATCGTCATGTGACTATTGGTGGGTTTTTGCAGCGGCGGCGTTTGATTTTTGTGGGGTTTATCAATGATGCTGTCTATTGCTTCCCCTTCCAACAACTTGGGCGAATTGAGACACCGCATAGAAACATCAGTGGCTGCCCGCACAAGTATGGGACGAGTTTGACTATTGTCTGAATGTTTGTCTACTCTTGCAGAGGGCATTGAACATTTGTGAGATGCTTTCAAATGATGCAAATAAAAACTTTGGAGTGCTAAACGTATAATGAACTTATTCCAAGGTTTTATGTGCATGCATGTAAAACATAGTATTGTGAAATTGGATTTTTCTTTTCAAACGTCCTGTATATATGTTCGTACAAATGATGGCCATTTCAGTTCCTAGGTGTGTCTGATCGAATATGGTGTTTGCTCATTTGTATCATGAAAGATATTTGAGCTAAAAATATGTGATTTTTGCGGTTGTATTACATGCATTACCCTCTTCTCGTACATTAATTTTTTCGAAATTAGGTTATTTAAGCATTATTTATTAGAGACGGATTCACTTGACGCGTTGCGCTTCCTACTAGCGGGAACACAGTATGGCAAAACTGCAAGACTTTTATTGGTTGACGGTCTCGTGGCGCTCAAGGACAGACATTTCATTTGAGAACAACCTTAGGTAATTAACTTGTTATAATGTTGTTACTTTAATTTACAATGCTAAGATTATAGCCAAGTGTACTCACCAGCAATAAGACTAGCGATAATGAGAGGCAAGATAAGAAGTTTTAAGAGTCGCATGAAGAGTTCTCCTGGATACGATATCAGCATCACGGAATCCGGACTCAGGTTGAGGTGTCGTAACGTGAACCCTGTAAAAAGATAAACAAATAAGCTCTCAAGTTAAGCAGCACATGCTTATTATAGGAATTTTATAAAAAAAATCATTAACTGAGGACCTTCTTACACAATGCTAAGAGACTGAACCAGAGACTTGCATGAAGTTTAATAACTAATTTTGGTCATGTGCTCCATTGATAGTTTTATATGTACCTATTTGCTGTCGCAGATCTTTTGTTCTGCGTAAATCACATTTTGTGTAATTATTATCTATATAAATTAAATAGCTGCACTTGGAACAACGTTTTCATTGGTTTACTCGTTTTAGAGTTCATAACCATATTAATCTGTTGGACTGCAAGGGAGGCGAAACATAAGCTAAAAATTGTAAAGTTTATATTACGTATTATAAGCAATACCACTAGAAGTTCGATGCTGTCGATAGTTGCACGAATGCATTTATCGAACTCACGAGTGGTATTTCCTGTGTCTATTAGCTGAATGAAAGTTTAATAAACAATATTAATAAAATGAAAATAGCACAGTTATTTTATATAATATTATTTAATTAAGTTTATTGCATACCCGTATCATAAGATAGCACGTAATTCCATGTTATTTAAGAAATATTTTTTTCGTTTCTTTAGCTTACAAATTAAACAATTGTGAATCGGGTGCGGCAATTTCCAGACAATTGCGATTCAGGTACGACAATCTCATTTCGACAAGGATTCAGTGATTGGTTGAAACTGATATGGGCTGTGAATACCATAGGGCGAAATGAGCCCTTATACCCCCTATTTAGTTAGTTAATTGGTTGAAAGCCATGGTCCAGTAATAAAATTGCTGTAACTTGATGTTTGGTCCTCAATGTGGAGGACATCCTCAGAAACACGGCAGGAAAGGCTACAACTGCAGGTTCATTAACAGTAGAATGTAGAGAGAAGCAATAGAAGTATATAAATATCCCAATAACTTTAACGGAGGAGTTAAGCACACAACAGCCAATCTAAACAGAGCAGCCATACACAACCTACCACTCCAAGAGTATAAATTACCGTTTCATGTCATTCTGAGGATGTCTTCCACAGTTGAGGACGAAACGTCACGTTTCAGCAATTTTATTCTTCGACTACGGTCTCCAAACCCGGAAGATATGTTATATTTTACTGATCACACCGTGAAATCCTACCTCATACATTTTGTATTATGTTCACACAGGAAATCATGACACTGTTTTCAACCCAGCATCATATGAAATAAGCAAACAAGTACGAATATTTAACGACATTTTAACATTTGCGACCAGAAGACAGTTAACGAAAAATATTACATATAATATATTTTTTAATATACCGAAACATGTAGCATATAAACATAAGTCGGTCACATGAAGCAAAGAGCTTGGTTGATATTTCTACAGTCAAATAAAAAGCGGTCTCTGTATAGGGGGGGCACAGTTCGTGTGTATGCATGCTCCGCCTGCACTGCAGTGACGTCGGTATTTTTCGGCCTGCACACTAATGGGGAATGGTCCGCACAAGGCTATGTTTGTCAGCTGTGTTTTACTCGCACTGCGTCACTTGCTACTTTTTGTTCCTGTTGTGAGCACCAGTGTTTGTGCATTATACATATCAAAGGTGAACGTTCATTCAAGTCTGCTATATTTTGTATGACTTGCTTAAGAGTGTTCTTGTTATTGTTGCTCTTCTTGTCTTGCCATTAGTCCACTGAAATATATATATATATATATATATATATATATATATATATATATATATATATCTATATATATATAAACAAATTCACGCTTGAACAGGAATTTTTATGCACATACGTACGTAAAAACCGAATCATGTAGCCGTGTGTGTAGAAAATTTCACGTGGTATCCCAGTTCGAGGTAGAGAAACTGTTAGACATCTGGTTAATAAGTGTAGGACAACGGGATCGCTAAACTTAAGCAAAAACGAAATGTTCTAACGGCGGAAAACAAATGACGAAATTGGAGGATCATTCGAACCCTAAAAAATAAAGTTTATAGGAACAATCCCCACATCATAGACCACCTTAAAGACAATATAAGAACAAATTTCGAGAATTACGCAAGAAGAACTTATGCGTGTGAATAGAAATTTCAACCGAAGATGTCAGGATTGCCTCAATGGCCACCACTTTCAACATCTCTTATAACAAGGTTAGTACTCATTATAGCGCATGTTACTATCACTCATGAATAAGTAACGCGGGGGATACACAACGGCAAACCCCCAATGTAATAGTGAGCGAGCACGCATTTGCGCGATCCGCCGCCCTCGCAATATAGCGAACCTCTGCAGTATAGATGGCAGTGGCATGCTGTCTTAAGGAGCAGTATAATACTACTAGTTTATGTAACTAGTTTTACTTAGCTATAATATCAGGAATGTTTCTCAGAGTGAACGTGGAGTAACCGAAATTGAATAACTAGTTAATCTCTGTTCTCTTACTAATATTATTGTGTATAAAATTTCCAAAAGTCCGAGGATTTATTTGTACAGAGTACAAAATCCACACCATTGCATTGATTCCGACCAAATTATGCACATACATTCTTTTGCACAGAACTAAATATACAGTAGGATGGTATTACAAAAAACACCCCTAACGGTATACGGTGTAAAAAAATATTCAGTGGGAGGCAATCTTGAGACGTACAAAATGAATCTGCCTTTCCCCCTCAATGTTTGTGCAAAATGGCAATTATATCTTCATTTTTTAAGACAAATGACCAAAAGGTCGAGGGAGATTAATGGGAGAAGAGGTGGAAACGTCTTCCGAGGGAGACAATGTTGAGATTTTTCATTGCGAATGGTTCTCTTTTGTCAATATTTTTACTAAATGAAGACAAAATGCTCTCATTATTTAGTGAATATAATTTTTTTAAATAGGTGGTGGACAAATGTTCGGCGAGGGACAATTTTGAGGCTTTTGAGTATGACTGTCTCCTGCAGAGTTTTCCTTTATGCTGAAAGCGAGGCAAACAAATTAACATAACTGGATATCAGTAACACTATAATTGCTTTAATTCATTTAATTATAAATGAACAAATACGTTTGTTTATTTATTTTTGCAAAACCGTCAGAGCTCCCAGGTGAACGTCGGGTACTTCAGCAAGTATAAGTATTACTAGGTTACGTTTTTGACCATCCATAAGACAAAACAAAGAAACAAAGATCACTTAGCTACCAATAACAGTCCTGGCGCTACGTTGTTTCAAATACATTAATGAATAACGACTGGAAGAAAAAATACAATGGTCAAACCTTCATTCTTGTGAACGGAATGGATTGTAAAATGCAATATATCTCTGCAATATTACAATTACTACACAATTGTAAACTGAGCGGAATGGCTCAGGCGATAACGTTCGTGACCCGCATTCGGAAGGTCCCGGGTTCGATCCCTGGCGACCGCTCACCTCGACCCATGGGTTTTTCGGAGTTTTCCCGGGTAGTCAGGCGAATGCTGGAGTGGTTTCTTTCATCCTCCGAATTTCCTGTCCTTATATTTTGTTCCATTTACCATTTGATTCATCCTTCACCCCGTTTGGTCTATTTCAGAGTTGGAAGTGTCGGCGTTGGTGTTTCGGTGGAGCGTGGCAGAGTAAAGGATGCTCTCTGTGAACTTTCTGCGACCCTTGGACTTCGGCTGGTTGTCAGGATGTAAGGACCGCCCTCTAGGGGGTGTTGGACCCTGTCTGGGCGAGATCCCAGTCTGTCTGTCCGACTGCCGGGGCGTCTATTATCTGAGAACTGTAGGTACCCTGTTATTGCTGTGCTGCAATCCTGGTTCCGGTCGCCCGGTGTCTCCCTTCATCTCATCCCTATCTCTCCGGGGCATCCCTCGTGGAGCGTCGGTACAATACCCTCATTCTTGGATCGGTGCCGAATCCCCTCGCTTCACAGTCCAATCCAATACACTTGTGATGCATAGTAAGTTGAAAACTGATTTACACACTCCACACTGAGCACAGATTGCAGAGACAAATAAAACTAGAGTGTGAGAAACAGACCCGTCATGAGCTGGTAGTAAGACTTGTAAACCAAAGGAGAGGTCGACAAAAGTCGATAACCTAAGGATTACTTAGTTAAAAGTTCTTCGAATGTTATAGCGAACAGCTCCTTTAAGCGAGTTCCCGCGTTTTTCTTCGGCCATGACGATCAATACGCTATCGATTTATCACATGGCACTTTTGGAAAGCACTTTTCTAGTAGGCGTACACGCCCTAATGGCTCAGTCGTCAACAGATGAATGTAACCTACAATTTCGTTCTCTACTCCATCGGAATATCAATGCTGCGCGAAGGCTTTTGACCTGATAAGAATTTTGAAGCCATTCGAGGCAGATACCGTCATAGATTCTGATGGAGAGGGAAACCTCTCGTGGTTGCTTCCACCAAGGATTCGAATTCCTTAAAAAGAGTGGAAAATTCTTCGAGTTTCGTGCAGGGTGATTTGATGGGATTCCCAATTTCTCCAGAGGTCAGTGGTGTGGCAACCGGATTCTTTCCCTTCTCTTAACTGCAAATAACGTTTTTTTCTCCCACGTCACAGACTAAGCGAAAAGACAGGGACTATAAAAGTAAATCTTATCTTAAAATGAACAATCTGAAAATCACCGATGTGGTTAAAGGTGTTATTTGCTGTCAAACTAACTGTTCTTTTTAATTTGTTTTATTTAGATACCTATAGCAGACTTTTTTCAGATACACCAAGCTAATTATCTGGTAAGCGCAATACTGACTGCACTGAATCTTCTTCATTCTTGTTCCTTGATGCCTCATGTCAACGGTCTTTCATTCTGACTTAACTAGATCTCTGCTTGTAGACTGACGTGCATAAAAAGTGGCCCATTCCCCTAGATTGCCACAGTGTTTTGCCCTTCTAAGGTTGCATATTCCAACTTTTGACTCCACCCAGCCGGTATCAGCTCTCTATGTGACTGACCTGAAAACAATTCTGGGAAATAAAAACTAACCAATGAATGACGCTTATAAACTATATGAAATGAAGAGGTGATTAGGATACCACCTCTATGAAAGAGTTTCGCTGCGATTGGAACACAAGGAAAGGTTAAACCAACTACTAATTCGGCCTTCTAGAGAAAGTGATAAAGAATTATTTGCATGTCTGGTTAAGCTGAACGACAGCTACGGCATTTAGATATATGAGAGCTTTCATCAGCGACATGGAGGCGAAGGTTAAGTCATTGCCGTTATTAAATGGCAATAAGAAACCCGGCATAAAGAAACCGGTAGTGTAGCATCAAAATATAAGTTTTGAATTGTAATGTTACCCTTCGGCTGTTCGGCCTTGCTTTCGGGGAGGTAAAGTACCTTGCCAATCCAGTGGCTAGAATTATGCTAGAAAAACAGAGGTGATCACGCTGATAGGAGTGGGGCTGGATTTTGTCAGTATCAACATACTGACTGTTCCATTACGGGCCACATTTTATGCACGTCAGTATATATCTTCAAGAATTGGAAAACACCTGTCGTTATTCGAGTTTAAAAAGCCACCCTTGCTACGTCGGACAGCCAGCTAGTAATCAATGAAGCAATATGGTCATTCTCGGTTCAAGGGTTATCCACTTTGTTTTGTATTCTTTTGCTTTATTAATCATTCCTAATTCTTCTCCTATTTCTTCATTTACTTTATTGTTGATTTTTTGAATCCTAGAATTGGATGGATGCTCGCTAAAGCGACCTAGGAGGGCTATCCCAGAAGTACCCGACCTAACAAAGAAAACAAAAATTTTGGAAACAAACATCTTTAAATCTCTACATTGTCTCCTTTCAGCTCGATACACTTTTCCCAGCGATGTTCAATAGCTTCGATGCCCTGTTTATTGTGAGAACCATGAGTTCTGCAAAATAACAATCGACTGCAAACTCCACCTCTTCATTGTTGGGAAATCTTAAACCATCAAGCCATCACTTCCACTTTGGAAACAGAAAATAATCAGTGGGGGCTAAGTCTGGCGAATAGGATGCCTGAGGAAGCAATTCGAACTTTAACTCATTGATTTTGGCCATGGCAATAATGGATGTTGTGAACTGATGCATTGTCTTGATGAAACAGAAGGTTCTTTTTTGCTAAATGCGGCCGGTTTTGCTCGATTTCATCATTCAAACGCTGCAACAAGTTTGCATAATACTCGCCATTGACTGATTTTCCTTTTAGAAGATAATCAATGAAAATTATCCCACGCGCATCCCAAAAACTGACGCTATGACCTTACCTGCAGATAGAACCTTCTACGCCTTCTTTGGAACTGATTCTCTCCTTTCAATCCAGTGTTTTGACTGTTCCTTCGTTTCAGGGTGAAGTGATGGACCCATGTTTCATCCATGGCTATGGATCGACGCAAAAACTCGGCTTTATTGCAGCAAAACATCGCCAAACACTCGACTGAAGCATCCTCACGACGCAGCTTTTGTTCCATTGTGAGCAAACGCGGCACCCATCTTGCGCAAGGATTTTTCATGCCTAAATTTTCAGTTAGTGCGATGTACAGCACTTTTTGAAATGCCTACGATGTCTGTTAGCTCGCGCACTTTCAGTCGACGGTCATCCAATACCATTTTGTGGATTTTCCTCACAATTTCGGCCTGGTTACCTCATTTGGTCGACCACTGCGATGTTCGTCTTGGCAGTTCCTACGATCTCGTTTAAACTCTGCTACCCAATATTTAACTGTTGTAAACGAAGAAACAGACTTCCCCCCCCCAGAGTGGAATCTAAGCTCAGCTTTAATATCACTTGGACTAAGACCTTTCAAATGAAAGTATTGTATCACATAACGATGACCAGTTTTATCCATGTTTACAAATTTGCTGAGAGCGTTCACTATTGATGGCTGCCAAAACTAAACGAAGCAGCATCATTAAACTTCAGACTTAAGCTTTATAAGGTTGGTACTTTATACCACAGTCATTTGTTTGAAACAACCAGTATTTATACAAAGGTCGGGTACTTTTGGGACTGCCCTCGTAACATCATTTTATCAGAACAGAGAAAAGCCAACTTTACAAATGCCAATAAGACAAATCGCCTAAAGATTCTAGCATACACAGGAATAAAACAACAGTACAGACATTATACACAGTTAGGTCATCTGCATGTCCTGCTGTCTAAAGACCAACTGAGCATAATGTTGCTATAACAAAAGGGCACATTTTCAATAAACTGTCATTAAATTAGGAGCCTTTTATCTCCTCACACAGATTTCCTCAAGGTTAACCGAACTCAGAGAGGATGTATTGCAGTTTCCGCAGTAGATTTAAGAATGCAACATATTTTTTAAAAAATTGATGGCTAGCCCATATTTTCGAGTACTATTTCAATTGCCCTTGGGATTTTATTTCATTTACTTGGAGTCTGTCATTATTTTATTTTTTTGTCATGAACCAAATCTCACTACCGTGTAATAATTTTGGCACTTACATAACTCATTTCTAAAGTGCAATTACAAATGCGCGTACTCTGCTATTATTGGGCTGAATTGCCACGATGTCACCTGTAAAACAATTTACAACTGCAGTTGCGTTAAGAAAGGCCGAAGATTAATTTTAAAAATCTGGTGTGTTACACTCAACCTGACTTTCTCTACTCTTGTACAAACTATTTTTACAAACGCTTATTCTCCATATGCTTCGTGTTAATCGAGATGATAATCTTATTGCTAATTTTCTTGTAGATGCAAGGGGAATATGGTAGTATTTAAGCGATAGTCAAATATTTTAAAAGCTGGTTGCTATGTGGAGTATTCCATTCTCTTTGCATTACCAGGACAAAAGAAATGAATAATGAATTCTCAGTTGAGAAAAAGTTTTAAGTATTGGAAAATTTAAGGGAATAACAAGCAATAATTTGAAAATGGTTCACTCAACAAAAAAAATGTATATGACATAAATTGTTTATTTTAACGCGATCTACATTTTTTGTGTAGTGAAATTTTGTCTATCTCTTATGGTTTACCAGTTATGCAAACGTTCACAATAAAGAACACTTTTAGAGACATTCCCAGAAAATTCAAGATATACATTTTGTTTGTCATGAAAGTATTTTAAATATATAATATTTTAATCAAAATCGTTAGAGCCATTTATAAGAATATTTTCGAAAAATGTTCCATGTAAAGGGTAATCTGGGGTGGGGGGATTTTCCTGAAAACCTTCGTGTCGCATCTCTGGAAGATACTGAACCTTAATACCAAGTTTGGTGTTTATTCGACTGTTCGTTTCTGAGTTATGCTGTTCACAGACAGACAGACAGACAGACAGACAGACACAGACACACACACACACACACACACGGACATGTTTTCAAAAATGCTTATTTTTGGATTCAGGGGGTCTCAAAACATGTACTTCGGTGAAATCCCGATATCGAATTTTTGGGTGGAATACAATAC
Organism: Deroplatys truncata; assembly: GCA_030765065.1. Lineage (NCBI taxonomy): Eukaryota > Metazoa > Arthropoda > Insecta > Mantodea > Mantidae > Deroplatys > Deroplatys truncata. The sequence continues at coordinate 103,952,002 of CM060980.1, forward strand.
TTCCTATACTTACTATACGTAGTAGAGAAAGTAAAAATATACTGATTTCAGTATCCTATTGCCTAGATAGTACTGAGAGCTAGGATTTACTTAAATTATCGCCAAGAAAGTATAGGCATAAAGCACAGATGCAATATAAGTCCGAAGGATTACGTAATGTATAATTAAGCAACACAAAATGTCGGAGGGTGAACTTTCCGAAAGTTCAGATAAAGCCTTTTGTTGTTCGTGGTTTGTTCGATCCTGTTGCATTCTCTTACGTAAGCAAATCCGTGGTCTGAGAGCCAAGAGCGGCTTTGTTTGGCTTCGCTGTCATTTCTTTGTCAATGCAAGAATAGACCTTTGCTCTAGCCCCTTGACGTCATCATCTAGAAGCCCTGCAAATAGGTTCCCGACCGACACGCCGATCAGGAGAGCGAGTATTGGGCGCGAGTTTATTGACGAAGCTTGTGGACAATGAAGGTTAATGAATCTGAATTGGTTTCCGACCATTAAACGAGCTTTTCTCGGCTACTTGAACTCTTGGCAGTGACTCTTCAGTGACTCATGAATAAAGTGTGATCGACCTAGTTGTCTAGCATTGCACGCGACTCCACTTCGACACGTGATTGAGACACGCTTGCTAGATGCACGTGGACTTACTTCAGTGGTATTCACAGTCAGAGTGAAGCACGGGGTGTAGCTCTTGTCCCTAGCTTTCGAGAAGCAGATAAGGGCGCATTCATGGGATAACATTGGAATTTAAGTGACCTACATAAAGGAACGTAACCAATGTAACCTTCTCCTATATCGTTTAATGTCCATTTTTACAACGCAGGTCTGGAGACAATGAATGAAATGGATAGAAGTGAGCCCGAGGTCCACTGAGGCAAGAATTACCCAAAGGAAACTCGGATAAAAACTTATTCGGATACCTCACTCCAACCAAGATTGGAACTCGAGCGCTTGGAGTTAGAAAACAAACACTTATACCACGCAGGTGGACTAACTACGAGTATATGACTACTTAGTTAACTAAGGAAAGTCCAAGTTTATTTCATCCTATGCCTGCTTAGGATATTTCCTCTTGCATGCAGTCTTGAGATTTAATTTTAAACCATATTTAATAGTTATAGATATAACCTCTAAACTTTCATGTATTATTTGTTTATTTTAAATTAATTTTGCTTGGTTTATTGTTTATTTATTGTAATACATATTTTGAAGGCTACAAGGCTCTGCCCCTCTTAGTTTTATTTCTGGATTTTCTACAAGTTTTACACATCAAGTGCTTGAATATGTTGTTTCTTTTGTTTTGCACATAAAATTTACAACATGCAGTTTGCAACTGTGGATTGTCGTCACAGTTATTTTATGTGTATAAATTTATGTGCAGGAGACTTTTTTGCAATACTAGGCATGCATGTGTTTGTGATCATGTTTATTTACAGTGTTGCCCTTGACGAAGCATTCACCCGGTGAATCATCCGCCCCCTAGGATTTTTTTTAAGTTTATATTACATCCTAAGCAAATGTGCTTTCGGCCCCCCTCCTCCGTATTATTACAGCTCGTTTATGAAGGCTTTATACTCAGTGTTAAAGCGATTTAAGGAACACTTACTCCGGTTTGAAGTCGATTAAAAAGCATTAGGCCCTTTTAGTACAGCTGCTCAATGTTTTACTAGATGTTATAAACTTTTACTGAAAAGCTTACACTGATACCTAATCCCGAAACCTCTTAATGAGCGAACAAACTACCATATAGGGTCAGTGTAAAAAAATATCAATGAGAACCACTTTTATGTCCAAAAAGAGTATACAGTCTCATGTCGCAGATGTTTAATTATTTATGTTCCAAGTTTTGCTTAATAACCTTGAAACGTATAAGAAACTTAAGCCATATTAAAGCGTGCTATAAAATACAAGAAAAATTACGAAGTGATATCCCAATCCGTATAGTATACCAGCAAGAAAAAAAAACAACTATTTTTCTTTGTTACTTTGGGCTAGGAACTGGGTATTTTTGTATTACAAATAATTTGTTTTGCTAAACTTTTCAGCGTATCGGTGCGCTCGAGAAAGAACTTATATTAAATGAATCAGAGTTATTCTACAGCACCGGATACAGAACGTTACTTTAATAATTATGTGATCAAAATGAATAACTGATTAACCTCTTCGGCTCAATTACAAATAATTGAAATGGATAAATGAATACATAAAAAATCTCATGTGTTACATTCATATGCCTTTCTCTACACTATTGTTTATTAGTGCTATACAAATTATTCTTACGAAAGTTTATTTTTATATCTACTTTATTTTAATCGAGATAAACTTTTCCGGAAATAGCTGCATTGCACATTTCGTTATACCTACCTACATACAGATGTAATAGCGAAAGTCAGATGTTTTACAACTGGAAACTATATCCTGGCTTTAAAATTCCATACTCTTTTCACGACATCGCGAGAAACAACTGAAAATGATAGGACTTTAAAAGAATGATTAAGTATTGAACAATTCGAACCATTAATAACGGATATATCTGAAATGGCTTATGTCACAAAAAAAGTTATTTGAAATAAACTGAGTTTTAAAGATTCTACATTTTTAAGTAGTACGTTTTCAAGTATACATTTTATTTGTCATGTAAATATCTTTAATATATATGGTATTTTAATCAAAATCGTTGGACCCACTTTTTAGAAAACCAACATTTCGAAAAAAATTCCATGTAAAGGATAGTTTGGGGTAAGGCGAATTTGTTGAGAATCTTCGTGTCGCATCCTTAGATTGCACTGAACCTAAATACCAAGTTTGGTATTCATCAGACTTTTTGTTTTTGAGTTATGCTGTTCACACTCACCCAACCACATACTTATCTCTAGGGGCTTTTTTTTGGATTCAAAGGGCCTTAAAAGGTGCATTCCTGGTGAGTTCTCCTTGTCTGGTTTTTGGGTGGAATATAATTGTTCTGTGTATCATAGGTACATATTAGAGAAAAGTAATGATCTTTGGTACGTTAATTTGCAGGAAATCAATGATAATGTTAGAGCAATTTGTATAATCGCTACCCACCATAAATTTTTTTTAGCTCATGTTTCTTTATTGCAGCTCTGGTCATGTCCCAATATTATTTCGGAACAATCTAGCATTAATTTCAGTGTCTAAAGATAGTACCTTCGCCTCCCTGCTTTTAATTTCATCTATTTTTGTGCGTCGGTATTGTTTCAGATGCTGATGTAGAAGCTATTTGTGGGCCAAGGTGACCAGAGGTTTTAATTGGTAGCATCTTATCAACAGACCTGCCAAGGGACGCGACGCCGTCAAACGCATGATGGCTAAGTCTTCTTAATGTCAAGAGAAGTCTTGGCTTGTCTCAGCTATTTTTCCCTGCGACCTGCCAGACGTGCTAGACGGTGAGTTTGGTTGTCTGATAAACAACCACTGGCTCAGAGTTTACTGATTTTACTTCACTAGAATTCAGAGTGGTGTATTATTCAAGGGGTAAGATATATGATGCACTTTTGGAAACAAGTTAATTATAGAAACATATTAAGATATTGGGCGTAAAGGATGGATGAAGTTTAGACGAAAGCCACGGTTTTAGACAGATAAAAACGGTGGATGTATTAAAAACTTTTTTTTTCAGGATTGTATGTTTTCTACTCTTCCCGATGATATTTGCACAGAAGGAAATTTAAAATTCCAACATATGAATTCGTTTTCAAGGAAACCTATATCTACCAGCATAAATTTGGTGGCTGTAATAACACAAAATACACTAGGGTAGGAAGTAAAAATACAACCCAATTTCCTATGTCTCTTACCGAGCAAGATGGCTCAGTGGTAATATATGAAGATCGCATTCGGGAGGTCCCGGGTTCGATTTCGTCGAGCACGCCACTCTGACCATGGATTTTTCAGGGGTTTCCCCGGGTCCGTAAGCAAATTCTGGGGTGGTTCCTCTCATACCGCGAAGTTTCTGTCCCTATCATTACGTTTCATTTGTTTGAGGGTTGAAGGACCAGGCGAGGGCGTTCAGCGTGTTGCGGTAGGACGATGGAGATGTCCTTTGGAAAGTTTCTCCCTGGCGTTTGGGTGGTCTGCTGGAGCTCCCCTCGTCGTCCTCCGTGGCCTAATGGTAGCCTCTAGCTGAGGTTGCGGAGGGCAATGGATTTTTTTCGGGCCTAAAAATCCTTAGCATGGCTTCCTTCGGAAGGGAAGTAAAGCTGGTGGTCCCGTGTTGTAGATTTAAGGCGCGTAAAAGAACCTCAAGCCTGATAAAGAGGTCTCCGAGCAAAATTTGCGGTCTTCCACGCACAATATAGAATGGGACACTAAGAACCGCGGCAGTTAAAGTGCGTCCATAATTTTGTTTTTTTGTGCTTACCTCCCTGGGAGCTTGTCTCGGGCCAGCGGGACCTCCGGGGGTGCGGAGGCGGAGACGTGGCTAGCCAGCGTCGGATGTACCATATGGAATACTGACCACGATGGCTCAGGTGGCAACGTCTGTGGTCCGCATTCGGGAGGTCCGGGTTCGATTCCCGGTGGCCGCCCACTATGACCTTGGGATTTTTCGTGATTTCCACAGTAGCTTAGATGAATGCTGGAGTGGTGTATTCTATCATGATTTCTCCTTTCCGTTTCCTCTCATTCCATCTCTTTCCCTTGCATATTTCAGGAACTGTCTTTGGGTTCCGTGGTGCGGCTAGTGTCGGGAAGATGACATGGTTACTGCACTTTGTAAAGTATTTCTTCCGTACAACTCCAGGGTGCGTTGGCCCGCTCGCTAGGGTCACTTCATGGCCTCTGCCAGATTTCTTCGCCGCTGCTGAACCTCCGTGCGTCTCTGTGGCCCTGTCCCTGCCCGACCTGCGACCTTCTGCGGCTCCTTCACTTCATCCCTGCTTCCCCGGGGGAATGTATTCGCAATATATCTAGTTAGTTGCAGTGGCGAGGTGTTGAATTACCTCTACCATGAGCTTGCGCTTATCGTCGTCCGGATATCGTCGCTCTTCGGGTTTCCCCTCTCATCTCTCCCTTTCAGGGGTCATGTAGAAAGCAGTCTCCTTGCGGTGCTGTGCTTCAGTTATTGGAGGCTCCTCGTCTGCATACTCCTGTTCCTACTCCATGCTTCTTCAACATCTGCGTCTTCATAATCCACGTCTCCTATTTCAAATTCTTCTTGATTCTCTATCGTCCATTTTATTATTTTCAAACAACCCGCTTTGAGCCACAACCCTACCATCAAACCATTGACTACAAGTATCCTAAATTATAGTATCTTACTAAATCGTAACTATAACTCGTGTTAGTTATAGCTGGTGAACTGGCAGCATTGCCTTACCGGAAATTTGAGGTGTCAATGTAAGTTACTAGAAATTGGTTTCTTTATATTATTAATGTAGTAAAAAAAAAACCCAGGATCGCGCAAAAATAGTGTACAATACTCGTACATATGTGTGAAATGCATAACAAACTCGGAAACTCGACTTCGTCTCGTCTTTTTAGAGTATTTTCGTTATGATGCGCTTCCCATACTCATATCGCAATATATTGTTTCGGGAATTACAAATATCTAACAGGGGTAGTAATTTTGAAAGCACTTGAAAAGATTTTGTTAATTCTTTCGCAATTGAACAGTCCTGTTCTTCCCGACCTATTATAAGGCAGCTAACTACAATTCTAGAGTACTTAAAAGAAGGTTTTTGAATACGAACTTATTGGAGTATTTATAGAAAATAAATTACTCTTCTTTAATTTTTTAAGTTGTTGCAGAGAATGCGTGTAAAACAAAAATATATCATATTTTATTCCAAGAAATGGACATAAATCCTCACGAAGTCACAGCTAACCTATGGACAAATGCTACACAGAAAAATAGCGAAACAAACGACAATCGGATCGTGCTTATAACGATACACGTAAAATATTTATTTCTTAGTTGTCACTATGCAGATATGTATAGTTAAGCAGCATCAGAACCTCTGAGTAACCTTTATTGTAACTCTACCGATATATGTAGAGACATTTCTGCAAGTCAAAATATTTAAAAACCCTCATGTTGTTTTTCTGTATTTCCTTCGTCTGGTGAAATTCAGGTCACTACTGATGTATACAGAGAACATTTCATCCAGCATAACATTCGAAACTGCAAAACCAATATTTATAGCCGATTCCTGAGAAGATAAGTTTTCTGGATGACTATAGTTGGTGCCATTTTAAACATTTTAAATTGATGACTTGTGTTATGGAATCTTCAGATTCCCAGGTTTCGCCCTATTTCACAGAATATTTAGATCAGGAATTTCTATAGAATATAAAAACTGTGGAGTCTCTATGTTAAAAACAACAAAGGGACCAAAGCAAAGGTATAAAGGTTTAAAATTGCACTTGCTATACTTATCTAATCCTTATTCGACCATTCTGACAATTCTCTTGGAGCTAAATATTTACACACATTACAGTATCTCTGTAAACTGGAAGACTGGCGGTGGTCAAGGGGGGAGAAATAACGTTTGCGATTTCGTTCTATTTCCATGAATATCGGGGAACCTTATCCGTTATTAGGAATATTACAGGAACTTTACGAAATAATAGGTTATAGGGGAGGATTACTATAAACATCTTTAAGATCATTGTGCATTAATTTTATAAAGAGCAGGAGAAAAGTAAATGTAATTAAATTGTCATTCGAGGTTCTGTGTTAATTGGTCATTGTATTCATGGAGAATTACGAAATTATTATCCATCAGTCATTTATACAGAAAGAAGAAGCATATTTCAAAGTTTTATTTCAAACCAACCCTTAAAGTCAGGAAGCTCAAAGGTTTATAAAAGCAATCATAGAACTTCCTCAGTGGAATAAAGTAGTGCTGGTTGTTTACTGCTAAGGGTGAGCACAGGAAAAATAATCTTGTGTGTAGCAGTTTGCTGTGAGTCCATTGTTCAAGTGCAATAATTCACTTCTGCAGTAGATTCCACAACCGTCTCATCATAAACAAATTTACAAGTGGCATAGCACTTTGATAGATAGAAACTGAGTGGGGTGGTTCAGGCGGTAACGTCTGTGGCCTGCATTCGGGAGGTCGTGGGTTCTATTTCCGTAGTCGACCTTCCTGACCCATGGGTATTTTCGGGGTTTCCTCGTGTCACCATGCAAATGCTGGGAAGGAACATTACATCCCCGAATTCCCTGTCCCTCCATTTCATTTCCATTCTCACTTCATTTCAACTCTCAAGGCTTCTTTCAGGTTGCAAGTGTCGGTGGGAGGTTTTGGCGTGTGCATGGCAGGGGAAAAGGATGTTCTGAGTAAATCTTGTCCCCCGGACTGCGACCGGACTCTGGGTCCCTGAACCTCCCAGGTGACGTAAACCCATAGGGGGGAGGGGACCGGCTGCACCAGCCAGCCCCCGGGGAGTTCAAATCTGTAAATGGTAGAGACCCTGCCCTCTGCCTGCCATGCCTTTTGGCCCGTCCGGCCGTCCTCTCTTTTCACCCCTCCCTCCCGGGAGCGCCCCGTTAGAGGCCTAGGCATAAAAGATCTGCCTAGGTCGAGGTGCTAAGTTCCCCTCCATTTCTAGTTATATCCTATCATTGATAACTGGAAACTAATTTATTTGCTTGAGAGAAGAAGTGGACTTACTCTTTCAATATTTCCGTGCAAAAAATGCTGTTCTTGTTAAATGTATACAACAAACATAGCACTAAACTTTATAGTTTCCTCTATCCAGTGAGGTGCAAAATGTGTTTCTGTATTTCACAGCTTCTTTGATATAAAAAACTGAAATGCGTTCCTTCTTTTTGAATAACCTTATACTTATGTTGTGTTTACAACATGAACGACACATTTTTTTATGATATCATTTAATCAGTTTTGATTCTGGTTTCTGTGTGCTTTCTACAAGTACACAATTATATACCTCGCTGAGTGCATGAGAATGGCAGTTAGAAGCCAATGTGCACACTACTACGAGGGCTGATCAACAAAGACAGACTGATTTTTTTCACAGATGTTTATTACTCCAATTCAATGTTTACGTGATCTTTTTCAAAGTAGTCTCCTCCTACTTCAATGCACTTTTTGTAGCGTCTCTGTCAGTCCTTGAACACGAAAGGCAGACCATTCTTTGTCAGGTCCTTGAGAATCGCCTCACTTTTTTTGAGCACTGCTTCAGAGTTCTCAAATCGAATACCCCTAAGCTTTGCCTTCAGTGATGGGAATAAAAAACAGTCACAGGGTGCAAGATCGGGGCTATAATGTGGATGTGGTACGCAGGTAATGTTGAATCGAGCCAGAAACTGCATGACTTGATTTGCGACGTGAGGCCGTGCATTGTCATGATGAAGTCGCCACCCAGTCCGAGAAAGCTCGGTCGTTTCTTTGCAATGTGCTTCCTCAGTGTAGCCAATACTGACGTGTAGTATGCTGCTGTAACAGTAGTGTGAGGTGGAACTGAATGCTGGTAAATCATTCCATTACAGTCAAAAATGTGACCACCATCACTTTCCCTGCAGATGGAACAACCTTTGCCTTTTCTGGTGTTGGAGAACCTGGCGATTTCCACACTGTGCTGGCCTGTTTTCCTTCAGGATCATAATGCTGCAGCCATGACTCATCACCGGTGATAATCGATTTAAAAAATGCATCCCCTCCATCAGCAAAGAGACGCAGCTGGTATGCGAAATGCACGTAGGGTCTACAAAATAGAGCATTACTACCAACCTACCAATACGAGAGTGCTGCCGCCTACCAACATTATACATAAAAACCCGCTCTTTTCAAATATTTATGTTACAGATACGAAACTATCACGGAAGCTACAGGAACAAATCGGTCTCAGTCTTTGTTGATCAGCCCTCGTATTTCTTTGGTGCTTCTTTCCTTCGTAGTTGCAAGGAATTGTCAGGTAGAAAAAATAAAACTTCTGATACGCAATACATACAAAACTTTCAGTAATTAAATATTATACTAGTCATACAGAAAGTTATTGTAATATCCAGATTACGTGTATTACAATAAATGTTTGCCTAGAAATGGCTTCAACTTAGGCATAACGGACTTGGTTACATGCATGATACGAAAAGAGAACTCTAATGTTATACGTGTTATACTTGTAGCATTAGCCAATTCTGCTACTGGAAAGGTAGAATCAGACTGAAAAATCCAGTGTCATAGCCGGGATTTGAACCATGGATCTTCCGTTTCCGTCCGGTTGCTCTAACCAATGTCACATAGAAACCACAAGGAGATCACAAAAATTCATTTTGAGAAGATATACCCCAATGGCGACAAGTCCCGAGTTTAACCACTGTCAGGTCAATCAATTGTAATTAATTATTTCACACAAGCCGTGAACGTACTTACGATATTGTAAGTCGCCATTGGGGTATGTCTTCTCACAAATGAATTTAAGACCACTTTGTGATTTACCGGAAAAAATACGAGTCAGTTGGGGAATATAATGTCGTGCCGGCATGTTGCCATGGTAGCTCCGTGGTTCAAATTCCGGTTATGGTATTGAATTTTTCAGTCTGATTCCACCTTTTCAACCTTATATTACACACAGCTTATGTGAAAGAAGAACTACTTAACAATTTTATTATTATTTGGCTCATAGGAAAGCATAACACATTCTGAAACAGGTTTTCTTAAATTTCTTTTTTAATAGTGTTTAACACTGTTCTTCTTACGCGACACTGGTGATGCATGAAATGAAACGAAATGATAATTGGGGAAGGAAATTTGGAAAGGAAACATTCCAGGCCAAAGTTTTACGGCACCACCCCGGCATTTGCCACTTGTAAGAACTGAGGAAATACTAGAAGAAACCTCAGTCAGGGAGGACGGTGCTGGCGGGATTTGAACCGCAGACCTCCAGTACACGAGTCCGTGCTGAAATATGTTTCACTAGATTAGCAACTTCATGTTTAGAAAATGCACATAGAACTAATACTCGGAAACGGAGAATAATTTGTTTCTGTCGTAACCATTTGTTTCTCTTTTATGGCTTCTCAGTTATGTAAAACTCAATAACAATGAAAAGGACTTCACAGGTAATCTGCAGAAAATTCAAGATTCCAGTTTGTTCCTTATTGCAAATCTCAAATATATATTTTAATCGACATCGTTAGAAGGTTTCCAAGAAAAAAACGAACAAATTCCCGGTTAAAGGGTTATTTAGGAAGAGGGAAATTTTTGAAAATTTTCAGCTTTCATCCTTGTAAGAGGCTGGATTTGTAATACCATATATGTGCATAGATATTTTTGGGTAATCAATAGATCTCAAAATGTGTGTTTCCGGTCAAATATCTATATTGAATTTTTGAGTGGATATAAATATTTCCTCTGCCTAACATAGGCAAGCGGTAAAGAAAGTAAAGCTACGATTCTAAACCTATCACCCTTACTAAGTGAAGCGTGCCTAAACTGTTGGAGATAAAGCTGTGAGTGAAGTTTAGCAAACATAACCCTAAATTGTAGAAAATATTTATAAACGTACTAAATAAAGGATTATTTGGTAATTAATTGACCTGTATTTGGTTAACTAAAACAGCCCGGGGATTAAAGTACTTATACGTTGTAAGTCTCATTGGGGTAGGTGATCTCAAAATGAATTTAAGATCTGTTTTTTCACGGAAAAATGCGAGTCCGTTCGGAAATTTAATGCCGTGGCGGCATGTTGCTATGGTAGTTCAATTAGAGCAAACAAACGGAACCGGAAGAACCGCGGTTCAAATTCCGGCCATATCAATGAATTTTTTAGTCTGATCCTACCTTTCCAAAGGATTATTGCTGAATACATAATTTTTTATTTCCTTTGTCGACTATAAATACGAGCTTGACGTTTATAAGGAGTAATAAGTTCTGGAACATTAGCACACAATTTAAAATGCGAGTTTAAGTAGCAGGGACGCAAAACTCATCAGGAACTCTCCACTCGTTTGAAAGTGGGATTTAGTTTCTGTTTCAAGGTTAGCTGACTAAGATGTAGTTCCTCTCAGAAGCTGACAAGGTTTTAGACAGTTTTAGAACGTTGACATTTAGAAGTTTGCTTTGTGCTCGGCGCGTTGAGATAACAAAGAGCTAATCTTTCGGGTTCTCTGATGTCGCCAGCGTCCCCTTTTCTTACGTTCCTTCCAAGCGCCAAGCACAAGGCCGACTGCTTAAACCAGGAATGCCACTGGAGGGGAAACAAAGTATAACCTACTCCCTTGTGTTGGTTTTCCGTTTGCCTATCATCCAAGGAGTTAGCACTACGTCGCCGTAAAGCCCGGCCACCCGCAAGACACAAAGCTGGAGGGAGAGAAGAGGAGAATGATCCGAGTGATAGAAATACGCAAGCCACTCAGAAACTACCCTAAATATCACTTTGGGCCAAGACCCATCTCAACCAGCTGTTCATAACCCATTTTCCAACAAGTGAAGTGTTCGTTGTCAGAAAGAAGGGTTGAAACAGAGATGAAGGCACAGGTTCTCCCCTCATAAAAAATGTCTGTCTTACGTAAAGTTGTGGGTGGCGAAATATAAATTCTGTGAGTGCCATACGCTTCTTCACTGTGGCTTTCGAAAAGGAAATGGCTGACGTATTTAGCTTCTGACGTAGACACAGCTGTGCAGCAATTCTTCACGTCTGTTACATGGAGATGTGGATTCTTAATGAAAAGCTACCAAAGCTAAACGAATAAAAAGATTGAAGTGTTACACTCGCACGATTTTCTCTACTCATTACAAATACACTCTGTTATATATTGCTGGAGTGATATATGAATGATCTCAAATTAAGTAATATGGAATTGGTTGTATGCAGAGTGTGTAAAATAAAACAACTGTTCACATATCGTTATTTAGTTTTTGTTACAAACAAACCCATGTGGGGTAGGGGTAGGTGAATAGGTGAAGATGCATTATAGATGCCACATGACAGTTCAATAAAATGTAACAGCGAATATTTGCCAAACGGCTATTTAAACGTATTTGCAAAGAAGATAAAGTTATGCAAATGTAACATCAGAATTTTTTTAGTATACTTTACCTATCTATGATGGTTTATCAGCATTATGCAAAATTAAATCAAATTCACTCAGAATGAAGAGGACTTAAAAGTGTATTTATAGTTAAAGTTATGCAGTTAATTAGTCAAGCAAATATCTCAAACATACGGTATTTTAATCAAGATCGTTAGAAAAAATCTTGAGAAAATGAGGTTCTTCGCCTAGCACGCTTAAACAGCTCTGACCGAAATACGAGATTTGATATTTATCCTACTTTTCGTTTTAGAGTTACGCTGATAAGCGGCAGATGAACATCTTTTACTAAATAAAATTCTTTTGGATTCAATGGATCTCAAAACGCGAATTTTAGATGAAATAGATAACATTTTTGGATGAAATATACACTAAAGATAAGTAGTAGAGAAAGCAAAAATTAAGGTAGAAAAAGAACATTAAAACTTGAGAATTCAGTAATAGTAAATAGAATAATACTATAGGAATAGTACAAGTAAAAGCATGTGACGAGAAGAAGAATGAAGAAGAAAATTAACAGGATTAATGCAGATCTTTGCATTTGATTAGTAAATTAGTCATTACTCTTTTGTATGAATCACAACACTAACTCTCGTTTTCAAAGCCAACAATTTTGAACTCTTGACCACTTGAAAAATTATCAACACCCGAACGTTTTGTTAGCAATGTCATGGCTACCTTTTCGTCTGCGGCCATCGAGAGCGCCAAACTAAGCATCCCTCTAGTTCTTAAGGCCCATAATCGCAGAACTGTTCCCTGGTGGAATGCCAGTTTTAGCCTAGTCATCAAAAGGAAAAATAAAGCTTATTATAAAAATAAGAGACACCCAAATATTACTATCAAACTGGAATATCAGCTCCTCCGTGCTGTTGCACGCAGGCAAATTAACATAGTAAGAGGAAATCCTGGTTGCAGTTTCTGTCCACTTTAAACAACAATGCATCCCAGGCAGACGCGTGGCCCAAAATTCAACCAAGCTGTGGTACTCGTCGGCAACATGTTAACTCCCTCCTTAGATCTAAAACTTCCGGTACATCTATTACGGACTCTCAACTTATTGCTGACACCTTAGCTACGTCATTTGTTAAAGCTTTTGTAAGTTTAATCATTGCAGAGAACTCGCGCATACATCTGTGATCTACAAACACTCTTCATGCATGATCACCAGGTGTTCAATGCCGATATTACCTTAGTTGAACTTCAGACAACACGTCGTATCTGCAACAGCAAAAGCTCAGTATGCCTTATGAGCTTTTCAAACAGTTGACACCTAGAACCTTGATGTGTCTCCTGAAAATCTTCGGTCACACATAATCTAATAAATGCTTCCCCAATCAATGACACACTTCTATAATTGTTCCTATTCCGAAGCCAAACATAGATTCCAGACTTCCTGACAATTTCTGACCCATTTCGCTTATATGTACAATGTGCAAGTTACTGGAGAAGATAATCAGCAGGCGTTTAAGATGGTTCCTGGAGAATAGAATTAGCAGACGTTTAGGATGGTTCCTGGAGAATAGAATTAGCAGACGTTTAAGATGGTTTCTGATACTTGTTTTAAAACGCACAATACGGTTTCCGCCAGTAGCATTCTATTGTTGAAGTTTTGACTACACAGTTGAGGCAGAAATACTAAATCCCTTCGCCAATCACCAACAGCTCATCTCCATTAGTCTTGACAATGAAAAGACCTACGACACTGTTTGGCATGATCACATCATCAATACACTAATAGAGAGTGGAATTCAAGGCAACATTCTAGCAATTATATACAATTTTCTTTGGGACCGGCGAATATGTGTTAAGGTAAACGGCTTTACATCACACTGTGAGAGAGTAGATCAGGTATGCCCAACCTTACAGAGAGAGGGGATGAAGGGAGTTTCCCTTCCCTCTCATTTCCACTGGTGCTGCTAAAGCCTGAAACTTAATTGGTTTAGCTTGTCAATCTTTTCAAATATAGTACATGGTGTGAACTATGGACTTTGAACCCTAGCTCTTAAGAGAGCTGGTTGGCCTTCACTGGTGTAGACAATGGCATACCAGAGGGATCAGTTCTCAGCGTGACATTTATAGTGGCAATTAAAAGCATCATCTCGTGCTTACAGTCTCCCGTCAAGGCCTACTTATTTGCAGACGACTTAACACTGTTCTACTAGGGAAAGAAGACAACTACCCAAGAAAATATTACAAACAAACCTTATCCGTCTTGAGAACTGGAGCACACAGGAGTCAAAGTGTCTTATTCTACATGTGTCGAGAAAAGTTTCTACACCTCCCGAGTTTATTATGAACAATCATCGGACTCAGCTAGCCTCCAAAACTTTGATTCTCGGCATGCATTTTGACAACAAGCTTAACTGGATCCACCACCTTAAAGCTATTAGAGCTGACTGCATACCCCATCTTAATATCCTAAAAACGTCAGCCGCTAAATCCTGGGTGCCGATTACAGAATTTTCTTATGCTCCTACAAGGCAATCATCCGATCTAAACTGGACTATGGATCCATAATATACAACTACGCAAGCTCCAAAACACTTATAATGCTGGATACTATTCAATCCATATCACTAAAGATCGCCCTAGGAGCTTTCCCAACTAGTCCAATAAAGAGCTTAAAAACTGAAACAAACGCACCTCTTGCAATTAGAAGAAAAACCATGAGCCTCGCATACGGTACAAAAGCAGCCATTGAGACAGTAACTATGGTTATATATTCCATATATATAATAATGTGAATTATAATGTGAAACGGTATTAATAAGAAAAATACTTGTTGTATAAATAGAAGTTAAGGCATAAGTTTTATGTATGTGCAAGTGTAGCTGGAGCTGTGGAATCCTTGTTAAAAGCCGACAAACATATCTTTGTGTTAGAATTAGGGCCCAGGCAAAAAGGACTTGTACGGGAAGGTCATAAAAGCCAGACCTTGAGTCTTTGTGAAATAGAAAAGGCGACAAGCGAAAACAACATATGTTTGTAGAGAGGCCACATGCTTGCAAACGTAGAACAATAGCCGGGTAAGTCTTCTGGAAGGTTCCAAGCTGAACGAAGACAGACAATGAAATTTTAAGGAAGAATATGTTTAAAATCTTTAAGGGAAGAAATGTAAGTTGTAGCGTCTCCATCAGCCAGGGCGGTTGAGTATAAAGTGCTGCGATGTGAATAAGATACATGTAAGCTCTCAGAAGCAGGCGATATTAGTTACTTCTTATAATGTAGTAGGAACGGTGAAAGGTTATCGATTTAAAGGTCTATAGGAACGTGTGATAAATATTACAATTATTTCCAGAGCACGTATAAAATACTTGATTGCTCAGCGACCGCAAGTTTGGCTTGCGAACATGGTAGGGCTCGACCGTTCTACAGCTCCAACTAACTTAAGAACTGTGTAGATTATTACTAAAACAGTAAATGCGTGTGCCATTAAATCATAGTGTTCTTCATGACTTAATCTATTGTTAGAGTTCTTACTTTTTACCTTCCTTCCCGTATCACACCCTGCAAAGTTATACAAGCTCTATCAAAACCTAAACAGCAGCAGCCGTGGCAAGAAATAAAAAATAAACAATAAGAGTAACAACTAAAACATCAGATATTTAACATTACCATAGTTCATATATTAATTCATATACTAATATATCGGACATATTGCGAGTTATGCTCTCCCTCCACGAGTATACCGCACCATAGACCTGATTCCATAGCCTACTCTACTATCTCTTTCAAAACCCAGAATAATTCACCAAGAGGTAAGTTACTTCCTCTATCACTTAAAATTTTCGGTTGCTTTGAAGAGTTCAAACTGATCCTTCCTGCATTGATTCTATGTTCCTTCAATTCTAACACTACATCCTAGAAACTCCCAAGTCCCCACCATCGACCTCTCTCTAGCTACGTTCCACAAACCTGACACGGATAGTTCTCTCTACCGTTGCATGTTCACAGAAATTTGTAGTGTACTCCAGGACTTCAAACGCATCTGCACGGATGGCTCCAAGAGCGAAGCCGGCTGCAGGTGTGCGATAGCTTTTCCTGACCTTACAATACTTTACAGGCTTTACCATATTCTCTTGCGAACTTTTCCCCATTAAGTTCGCTCTGGAATATATTCTTGATAAAGCGTGATGCAGTAATTTGTATCACAAATTATTTAAATGTAAAGAGTGATTATAGTATGAATATGCATTATTATGTGACATTGATTTGAGATGTTTATTGATTGTAATTATTGTTGGGAAGTTTATACTGCCTTACTGAAACTGACAATAATAGCGTGCAATAATGCAGCGAGGGGGTGAGCTGTTTATCATTATTGGAGACGAGGAAGTTACGTAATATTGGCGCGTTTTTTCTTTTAGAATTTGCTGGAACATTTCCCTAGAGCATATGTTTTCATAATTTTCATTGGATATAAAAATAGACGCTAATGTTGGCGCGTTTTATTAGCCAATTGCAGCTCAGTTATAATCTTTAGGCATATCGGGGTGTATCAGTATAAAAGAGCTAGGTTAGAGGTAGAGTTCGTCAGTTCATCAAAATTCTTTGTACATTGCACGTCGCCTTCAGTCCGCCAGTTCGTCGAAAATATTTTGTATGATACACGTCGCCTTCAGTCCAGCAGAAATATTACACGTCGGCTATCGATTCGCAAGTTACGCGTATAAGAGTTATGAAAAATCTCAAGTATGGTCAAGTTAATTATACAAAAGGTTGAAGTACGTGGATTAAAAGTGATCAGTAAGAAGTTGTTATAACAGTTTCAGTTTGGCGAGTGTCAAGATCAATGTGTAAATTGTGATAGTAAATGTGTTCGACAATAAAAGTGTAAAACAAATTCCTTCATCAGTGTTATCTTTGGATAAAAGATTCCTTTCCGTTTACACAACCTGTATAAAGAGAAGTGCTTGACCAAAAGATCATAGCTAGCCGGAGGACAGTGAACAAAAATTAAATAAAATAACAGTAGAATTCTTTCAAACGAACACTAATACTGCCGCAAATTGCTAACACCAGATGGAGCTAACAACTAACAAGCCTAACAAATGAATCACGTCACAAGATGGCTTCAACAGGTTGAGTAAACACACATACACAAACATTATAAGTAAAACCGTCGCAAATTGGCTACCACAACGTGGGGCTACAATTAATGTTAAATAAATAACATTAATAATAACCACTTCAAATTGGCTCCCAAATGTGGGGCTAACAAATACAAACATATACAAACAAATAAAAATATAACAAATAATGTTACTTCAAGCGTATCACCATGGCTACACAATAGACACCGATTCTGTGATGCACTGTCATTTCTGCAACAACCATTACCTGACAACGTGCTAGTCTACGAAATCAGGATCCTATATCGTAAGATTGCAGCTGCAGGAATTCAAGTTATTCTCATCTGGATTCCTTCCTGCATCGGAATACCAGGAAATGAATTAGTCGACACAACCACTAAAGAAACCACAAGACAACCATTTAGTTTACAGAATCTTAAGACTTCACATAACGATTTACTGATTCTCATCAAACGAAGCATACTCTGTCAATGGAGAAAACACGGAGTGACACATCAACCAGCAAGCTATGCGATATTTCCCTAACTACACACATCAGTCACCCAACAAAGCATCTTCCCAGAAGAGATCAATTAGTCATTATATGCCTAAGAATTGGACACGCCGTCTTTAGCCAAGCCACCTGCTAGCTAAAGAACCTGCCCCTTTATCCAGCCGTTGTCATTCGCTACTAACAGTCGAACATCTGGTTACAATCTGGCATTGTATAATGGAGAGAGAAGACACTGCAGATTTCCGGACAGCATCCAGACGGCTTTAGGAAACCTATCTAATATAAAAAAAATAATTCTCTACATTAATCTCACAAATCTGTACACAAAAGTTTAATTCTGCCAACACAATATAACTCTTCCTTTCCAAGTAATATAACTCTTCCTTTCCTTGCTATAATCTTATACTATCAATATATTATGCTGTTAATTTTGTATGGTCGCGGTAAGACTAAATTGTGCAAGTGACCTTAAATAAATAATTAAAAAAATATATTGAACAAACTCTTGTGTTTTGAGGAGGGAGCCAATGTTGTCTGGTGTAGCGCCCGACCTTCAGTGAGGAAATGAGGTAGAGTGACCAGCTTATCGCTTTCGACTCTTTAGGCTGCGTTTCATTTATATGGGAGATTAGGTTGTGTTACAGCACTAAACTGTATTCACTCTTAGGTTGATTCGCACCAAAACAAAACCCAGGTGATCAATGCACCATTATAATGTATCCTTCCGCCATTCACGCCAGAAATACTGTCATACTTTGACAACCATGTGACGAGTACAGGCGGCACGTAATGAAAAAAAGAACAGGACCCGACAACTTAAACGGTGACTAGCGTATTTGTTAGGGTTGAGAGTGATAATATTGATAGTTGCAACAAAATAAACGTTTGCACATATAATAATAGTTAATTCTAAAAGAAAGGAGCGAAAAAGAAAGTAACAGATATCCGATAGCTTAAATTTATTCGATCTCTGGAAGCGGCACTTCATTAACTGTTGTCGGCTCATTTTTAAAAAAGAAATTGTGTACTGTTATGTGAATTTTATTCTTCGCAAAATCATCATTCTTTCATCGCGTATTTCACAAACTTTCTTTTTTTCCCGGTTTCTTTCTTGTTTTTTTCTTCTTTCTTTTTTCTTAATCACTTTTCCCGTTTCAGATTTTTCTTTACGAGCACTGTTTATACTTGTACTCGAAACACTGGTGAACTCAGAAGTTAATTTCACCACTTCTTTGACGGAAAGGATAGTCATTTTTCACATAACCTGCAATAAACATCCAACACTATTGTTTTCTCACCACTAGTCGGTTTGCCCGCTTATACTTTACATAAGATGATGAAAACGCAAGAACAAATCACTGTTCGCCATAATACTAAACAGAAACTGCTGGTTTCTGGATATAACAATATTCTGCGCATACCCGAATGTCAGGTACTTATATGAGTTGCATGTTGGGACTTTTAGCTCTGTTTAACGGTATGAATTAGCGTTAATCTAACGCTTAGTAATTTGTATAGAATGTTATAACATTTAAGGATAAATTCATTCTAAAATTTAGATTATTAGCATGGAACTACTTCCCTTCACGTATTACTACAGTGTTGTACTACGGTACCTGGTCACGTGCGTTTGTTTTGGAGCGGATCAACCTAAGGGTGAATGCAGTATAAGTGCTTTCAATGTTTTAGGTATCCACGAGTGCCAGAATATTGGGAGGTAATGTATCATAACGGAGAATGGATGACATTCAATGAATCTCAACTATCAATTATCTGAAAATGTCCTAGAGCAGAAGATATACTGTTTTTAATGGTAATGTATGCCCGTTACACTAAACGTGGTAGAACTAATGATACACAAGCAAAGAAAACTGGGAACAAATCCCGTTATCTGAGGATGGTACTAATGCATAAAATATTTCATTACTAATACATTTTAGATTGTAATTGTGTAGTGTAGGTGTTAGTAATACGGAGAACGTTAGTTCGTTATTTCGGCTGGAATGAATCTCTATTTCCAAACAAGGAGAATTTCTAATGCATATAAAATATAATGAAACGTTACGGCTTCGTTATGTTAAGTTGGCAACCCTGTTTTTATATAGATTTTTGCGTATATAGTGTGCGCTTTCGTAAAAGTCTATATTTTGGAGTTAAAATCCTTTTTGTGTTGCGTGTTTCAATACTCGAATGTATTTGTGGCTACAGAATTTTGAGAATATGTGATGTATACAAATTTCCATGTAAAGGGTAGTTTGAAGTTGGAGGATTTTTTTGAAAATCTTTGTGTGATCTTTGTAAGATACTGGACTTAAATACCATGTTTAGTATTTATTTGACTTTTGTTTTTAACATGTTCACAGACACACAAACACGGACCTTTTTCTTAAAATTATTTTGTTTGGTTTGTTCAGGGAGCCTCAAAACATATTTCCGGTGAAATCTCGACATCAGGTTTTTGAGTAGAGTACAATAGGTACTTCCCCTGCTATACGTAGTAGACAAAGTAATAAATGAACTTGTGATAAGCTTTCTAAGTCGCTAGTTTTGTATATGACTGCCATTACGTATCCGTTAAATAAAACAGTATGAGAACGTTTGACTGGAAGACAAAGTTTGGTACTACTTATATAATTTAGCATCCTCATTTTGAGGGTGGTGTTTCATTGATCGGCGAGATCATGTGTTCTCTCCCCTTGGAAACAGAACCGTCCATATCTAAAGTCAGGCAGGTATTTAAGGGGTGGTCCGAGGTATGCGACTTCCTCTCATCTGTAGCACATGGTTCATTAAGCGAACTGAACAAGAATGTTAAAGGTTTCTTTTGTTTTCTTGTGGCTTCAGCCGCGAGGTCTGGCGTGTTGAATACTGAAACAATTGAATGACTCGCTGTCATGGGAATAGCTGAATACGGTTTAAAATCGTCGTTATTTCCAATAATATGGTTTACAGGACATTAAAATATGAGGTTATTATCTAAATAAATACATATTAAATATTCCGAAGATTCATGACTGCCTTTGTGGTCAGGTGGTTTGTATGCTAGCTTCCAAATCCAGAGTGTGCAATATATTTTTTCACGTTCATGAGAAAAGAACTCCTAATGTAATGTACGTGTATAAACTATGGTCTAGATCTGCAGTAAAGTTTCCGAGGAAAATGTAACGAGACAGCATACGTTGAAAATAATAATAATAATAATAATAATAATAATAATAATAATAATAATAATAATAATAATAATAAATTACTATACCTTACATGCCACGTCTAAATGAATTTCTTGCCATCTTCTCCCGGGCATGATACTTTGAAATATTCTGGTGACCAAACTTATGGAGAGAAATATTCGTTTTAAACATAGAAAGAGAAAAATAAGTTTTGTGTTCTGGTGAGTTTCAGTACTTTCCATTTTAGGAGTTCTATAATTTGTTCGAAGTATTTTCAACATTTTTTCACGGTGATTTTAAAATTAACTTGCAGTATTTACTAGAACAGATAAAATCGAGGCTTTAACAAGGTGGCTTAGCAAAAGCGTCGATTATCCACGACTTCATGAATTTATATCTTCGTCAGTTAAATGATAATTTAGTGCACTTTCGTTATTACATAAAAACTCGCATACAAAATGTATGTTAGCTACTTTTTAAAATACCGCACATAAAAAATTTTACTTTTTGTGCAATTTTCCAAAAACTATAACTTGTAAAGGAAAGTGTTTAAAATCGTCAGAATGCTTAAATGGTATCATTGTTTGTTCTTTGTGTATATTAACATTCAATCGCAGTCAATCCAATTCGCAGTCCCGATTAGTTTGAATCATTCAAGATAGGCTATCAGTGAAAGCTTGTCGAAATGAGATTGTTGCACTTGATTCGCATTTGTTTCGAAACTGAAGCAGTTGATTCGTAATTGTTTCCGATTTGTACGCTATAGAGACGCAGAAAACTTTTTTAATGAACATATAAGACCGAGCTGCGTGCACTCAAATAGTAGTACATAAAACATCTATGCTATTTTCGATTCACTAATATGGCTTATTAAATGTTTATTCAGTAAATACTAAGTAGTCTTAGCAAATACCACTCATAAGTTCGATATTAGTCAGATAATTTCCATGTGCTCGGGCAGCTGTTACAATATTTAACTTACTTGTGGTTATTAGTTACGAGAATTTTATATCCATTAGTTTGGCTGCTAGAATGTTTTAAGCGGTATACGAGTACTTTTACCTGTTTGTTTCGTGTTGCAAATCATATTCATGTTGTCGTTCTTTCTATAAACATAAAATTAATATTAGTTGTATTAATATTTTTAGATTAAAATGTGATTTACAGAAGTCTAGTAGCGTACCTACTCAAGTTTTAAAAGGAAGTGTTTCAGGTTCCTCACATTCATGACAAAATGATGCCTGCTCCTCTGATACCAGGTTTTTCCCTGAAGGGGATAGGCAGAGGTGTCTTCAAGAAATGTACCCATCAGGCTAGTTTTGTGTGGCGATACTAATTCATTGCGAAACAAAAATTTTGTGGGCCATGTTCATAGGTGCTCTAGAGCGAAGAATGAATACGTTTGACACACTGTAATTCAATCACGTTTAGTACACTGAAACTTACACTATGCTTTGTTATACTACTGCAAAGGGTCTGCCGTTTCGATTTTGTATTGTATAGTCCATCCCACTGCTTGTACTACACACACACTTTTTTCAAAACATGACGGCCTCGCCCCATACCCTTAATCAAAGCCTTCCCCTTGCCACTGGGCAATAACCATTAATATAAGAAAGGCGACCCTCGCTAGGAGGGTGAGAAGCAACGTAGCCAAATGATGTACGTTTTCAATGTTTCCTTCGGCTCCGTTAGCAGCCAGTCTAAATTCGTGTTTGATGTTGTAAGTTTGCAAACCGGTAAGTTAGTGCACAACATGTCGTTCCTTTTCCGACCCTGAATATCACCTGAATCTGTGTCTGAAAATGTGAATCAACTAGCAACCTTCTTCACCAAAAACTCCTGAAAAAATAAAAATAGCTCCGTCATTGGAAAAAAGGTGCTAGGTTGTGCAGTAATGTGCAGTAAATAAGTGATTATAGTGATATTAGAAAATATTACAGTTTCAGTCTGGCGTGTATCAAGAGTCAATATGTGAACTTAATTAATTGTGACGGTAATAAAAGTGTAAAAATAAATTCTTTTATCAGTGTTATCTTTTAGTAAATATTCCTTTCCGTTTACACACCCTGTTCAAGAGATTTGCTCGACCGAGAAATAATAGCTAGCAGGAGGACAATGAACCCAAAATGCAAAATAATAAAACAATAACAGGCGCTCAGAAATAGATAACACGAAAGTTACCGCGACAAATTGGCGCCCAACGTGGGGTTAACAAACCATCTACTTCAAATTGGCACCCAGAACGTGGGGCGAAATAACCAGGGAGGGGCGAATTAACCAGGACGTGGATTGAATGGAGCAGTGAAATTAACTACAAGATGTAGATTCCAGAAACAACCACCAGAACGACCGACGACGCGGATGAGTGGACATCGCAACTACGAGAATAAAAGGCAACAGGGGAATTCAACTACAGGACACAAAGACAGCGAGACGGCGCAGATTCATCGTAGTACGACGCAGAGGCGACATATACAGCTAGGAGAGAGGGGCAGGAAGCTGGACATCAAAGCAACATCAACCGACAGCATCACTAAAGGTTAGAATATTGTAAATGTTTTTTATCCTAAAAATTGAGAAATTGAATGTTCTTAAGAAGTGGTAGGATTAAGAAAACAATGTCTACTAATAATACTGAAGAAACAATTATGGAGGGAGATAATGTAACAGTTAGCTGTAATTCAATACAGGTTACAGAAAATAGCTCAAACAATGTAGGATTTGAGGGAGGAAATGTTAGTGAAGAAAGTCAGAATAGAATAGCAGGAAATGTTAATTTTGATGCTGGTATGATGATGGAAATGATAAGAAATTTTCTTGAAACGTTAAATAAGGAATTCAGGGAAGATATGGAAAAGAGAAATGAGAGATTAGAGCAAATATTAACTAAGAGTAATGAGAAATTAGAAAAAACTAAATCAGAATATGGAAAAGAATAATAGGGAATTAAGGGAAGATATTGGTAGGAGCTTAGAACAACAACTAACTCAGAGAAATGAGATATTAGAACAAAAATTAGATCAAAGCAGGGAAGAATTTGAAAAGAAATTTATGAAGCTAGATAATAGTATGCCAAAAATGAGAGATGAAAATCAGTAAATAATAGCAAGTGAGATAGGAAAAGTTTCAAAGAAAATGTCAGACATGAGCAGCGAAATATCTAACGAAAAAGGTGAGGTTAATACTAAAATTGAACATGTTGATGTAGAATGTACAGAGTTAGGTAGCCGAATGAATAGTATTTCAAGTGAGCTAAGAGAGATGAATGATGCTACAAATGGAGATTTAAATCAGGCAAGTTAATTTCAGAGGGGAGATATCTGAAATACAGGAGTAGTCAGTAACGCAAAGAAATAAATTGTCTGAAGAAGTTAAAGTTTTGCCTATAAATAATCAAAAGCTAACTTCTGAAATTAACAAGTACCAAGATGTTCAAAATGAATACTCCAATCCAGTACAGTTTATTGCAGACTTGTCAGAGTACTCTCAAATTAAAAAGATACCGGAAGAATTGAAAATGATAGTTGTTAAAAGATGTGTTGTTCAGAAAACTTTAGATTGGTTACAAATTGTATCAGGGGGCGAAATTTCATATGAATCCTTAAAGAGGTTATTCATGAACAGATTTTGGAAGGTTATGATACAGCTACGAGTAATGCTTAGCCATAGACAATTTGATCCAGGAGGGGGAATAGCAATGACCGCTTAAAAAATGCAAGCAAATCCAGGATAAGTAAAGATGAACTGCAGAACAAAGTATTGGAATGTAAGAGGGTTAATTATGTATATATGTCATGAGAAAAGAGAAATAAATTCTAAAAAAAAAAAAATAAATAAATGTTTAAAGGGGAAAAAGAGCATTTTCTTAGTAAACTGTAACAGCATTTGAAATGAAGCATGTAAATATGAAAACTTAATGTCATATTAAAGTAAAAGTACGTAGATATAATTCAAATAGTATTTTGAATATAAAGTACAAAACAACAAAAAAGGGTAAAGATAATTAAAACAAATACTTATGTAGCACACAGATAATGTGAAATTGTGTCTAGATTTAAGAGATGTAAATATATTAGTGTAGAGGATGAATATTTTGGTAAATATGTTCAAAAAATTACAAGATGAACTAGATTAAAAATCTTGAGTGTATAAAATTCTATGTAATAATCTAAGAAAGTATAAACATTTTGTAACTAAATAGTTCTGGGTACTATATTTGCTATAAAACATTGTAATGCCAGATGTATGTATATAAACATATTAAACCAGAGCCAGTAAATAGTGGCGAGATAAAGGCAAAATATATGTCGTGTGTTAAATGTGTGTGCAGTGTTAAGTGCAAGTGATAAATACCGTGTGTTACAAGATTCAGGAGACTAAAAACCCAATTATAAAATTTCCAAACAAGTTGTAAATATTTATAATTATGTTTCTAGTGGGGCATATGTGGCAGTAATTTGTATCACAATAATGTGAATGCCAGAGTGATTGTAGTGTAAATAAGCATTATTGTGTGACATTGATTTGAGATGTATGTTAATTATAAGCATTGTTAGGAAATAAGTTTACACGGCCTCACTGAAACTGACAATAAGAGCGGGTAACAATGTAGCGAGGGGGTGAGTTGTTTATCAATTATTAGAGACAAGCAAATGACGTCAGATTGGCGCGCTTTTCTCTAGAAATGGAGGGAATTTCTTCCCTAGAGCATATGTGTTCGTAATTTTGATTGGATATAAATATAGACGCTAATGTTGGCGCGTTTTATTAACCAATAGCAGCTCGGTTATAATCTTTAGGCATATCGGGGTGTGGGAGTATAATAAGCTAAAGCCAGAGGCAAGTATTGTCCAGTTCAACAAAATCATCCACGCGTTACACGTTGCCGAGTCCAATAGAATCACTCAGAAGTTAAACGTCGCTTAGTTCATCAGAATCGTTCGCGAGTTACACGTCGCAATTCTACAGAATCTCTCGCGTCTTAAAGTTTGTTATAATTGTGAAACACGCGAATTAATAATGTGCAGTAAATAAGTGATTATAGTGATATTAGAAAATATAACAGCTTCAGTCTGGCGTGTATGAAGAGTCAATATGTGAACTTAATTAATTGTGACGGTAATAAAAGTGTAAAAACAAATTCTTTTATCAGTGTTATCTTTTAATAAAAACTCCTTTCCGTTTACACACCCTGTTCAAGAGATTTGCTCGACCGAGAAATAATAGCTAGCCGGAGGACAATAAACCCAAAATGCAAAATAATAAAACAATAACAGGCGCTCAGAAATAGATAACACGAAAGTTACCGCGACAAGGTTACGTAAACAAACATTTTTATCTGTGCCACCGATAATAGCATTCCGCAGTTTAAGAATCACTAAAGCCTTTGCAACTGTGAGGTTTGCTTTAAACCAACCCGAGTTGGGCAGGGTTGGGAGGCGAGACATTCATATTTTGAAAAATACTGTAGCGCTAAGTATTACACATTAGTTGCTCTCCTAGCAAATGTGAGCCTAGAGTTAAGAATAAACTGACAAGGCAACAATCTTGGTTCCCGCTATTCGTTCTGAACACGGCAAACGACGCGTAAGTGTATCACTTGAGTACTGGCAGTTGAATGGGATAGGAGTTTGCCTCTTCTTCAGAATAAATCCGCGTTATTGTGGTAATAAGTAAACCATTACGGATGGGTATACCTTACAATACAACATCATATTCTTCTGCATAACGTATATGTGAAATGTTATTCCGCACCAAAGTGAAAGACAAAATTCAATATAGTGTATAAAGTCAAACATATAGGGTCCCCTTT
The DNA here is from genome assembly GCA_030765065.1 of Deroplatys truncata. Taxonomy (NCBI): domain Eukaryota; kingdom Metazoa; phylum Arthropoda; class Insecta; order Mantodea; family Mantidae; genus Deroplatys; species Deroplatys truncata. Next base: position 103,978,586 of record CM060980.1, read on the forward strand.
GATTTAAAAAAAAAGGAGTTCACCAATCACCAATGTCGTGCTCTCAGAAAAGAAAAACTGGACGAAATAGGAGCCAGGTCGAAACAATCAAAATATTTTTCCGAGATAAAATGAATATTTTTTCATTTGAGAACTGCTATCTCACTTTAAATATCTAGAATGTTATATTAGTTATAAGTTTGATGACAGAGGTTAGAGTTAAATAAATTTCACGCGGAACCAATATAAGAGCTAGAAAAGAAACACAAATGAGCTTATACAAGATGATTACTGGTACTCTTATTTACTGTACCGAATAATGGACAATTAAAAAAACAACGAAAGTAAACCAAGGGAAACAAAAGAAAGAATGCACATTCAGTCCGTGAAGATGAAATGTGAGAGATGCATAACAGGGTGTACTAGAGTTAATTAAATAAGAATAGGTCAGTACGAACAGATTTGAATATATTTTCGGTTAACGAAAGGGTGGACGATGGTGAAACAAAACAAGAAACAAATTGATAGGCTGACAGATAATAGATTGCCCAAGAAGAGATGAACTATCAACCAACTGGAAGGAGAGATTTGGGTAGATCACACACGAGATGGCTTGCACTGTGTAGTGCTTAGAGACCGGCACAGATGAATTGCACCTAATCCTTGAAAGCAGGATTATGAGAGGAGATGGAGAGGAAGAAAATAAGAGACTTCAACACCTATTGTAATAGTTCTTTTTGTGAACTTCAATTAAGTTTCCCGTGATTTTCTGGCTGTTTACGCGCAATTCGGAAGGTGGATGAGGAAATCGTAGCCCCGCCGTTGCGCTAGTTGTAGTGCTTTTATGCTTATATTGGTGAAAAATTAATTATAAGATTTTTGAAATAATCATCCAGTATTGAGCATTTGTGTAACCATTCGAAAATTCAGTCTGTTTCTTTCGTTTAGCATTATTTAAATTCCCAACAAGGCTAAAATTTGTTTTCATCCCTAGGCCAATAATAACTACCGGCCTTAGATACACTGTCTTGGTCAGGGATGTGGTCCTCGTTTGGGTAGTGGAGAAACGTGCGTTTAGCACAATGAACCCTATCTTCAATAAACGACCTAATTGTCTCACGTGACTTGGAAATAGTCCCATTCATTGGCAGTAAACCAAGAAAAGGTTCTTCTTTACAGGACAGTCGGTTTTCTTGGCCTTACATACTACGCACTTAAATGTTAGAAACGGATTTTACACATTCTATAAAAACACCAGGGCTCTCAACTTACATATCGATGGCGCAACATCATTTTCACAAGCTATAAGTAAAATCGATGCTCTCTGCATATTCTAATGTCGCGGCATTCACTTGAAATCAAACATAGTATCGGTTTATATTGATAGCGGAGTATTTTCATTAATGTAGGATAGTTTTAGCATTTAGTTATGGTCTAAGAACTTAAAGAACTTAGTGATACTGTAGTAAACTTATATGGATATAAATAGATGCATTTCAAAACAAACTCTGCAAAAGCGATAAAAGCATTTTATGGAACCTCGAAAATAAATAAAAATAGCTACGCCTGTATGTTTTAAAACATTTTAATCGATGCTGTAAAACGTCGCTTTCAACTCCCTAGTATAATGCAGTATTTCTATAGAGAGGTCGTGTATGGTGAGGCCACAAATCGCGTGTATGCATGCTCCGCCTGCACTGCAGTGACTTGGGTATTTTTCCGCTTTGCACTAGTTGTGAATGGCCCTTTGAAGGTTACGTTAATCAGCTGTGTTATACTCTTATGCGTCAGTTCCTACCTTTTGTTCGTGCTGAAAGCATCAGAGTTTGTGCATTGTGCAGCTCATTCCAAGGTGAAAGTTTATTCAAGACATCTTTGTTGTGTGTGGTTTGCTTAAAGAGTGTTCTTTGTATTGTTGCTGTTCTGGTCTTGTTATTAGTTTACCGAAATGCCTACCTACAAATTTACGCTTGAACATGTGGCAGTAATTTGTATCACAACAATGTAAATGCCAGAGGGATTGTAGTGTAAATAAGCATTATTGTATGGCATTGATTTGAGATGTTTGTTAATTATAAGCGTTGTTAGCAAATAAGTTTACACGACCTCACTGAAACTGACAATAGGAGCGGGTAACAATGAGCGAGGGGGTGAGTTGTTTATTAATTAGAAGAGGCAAACAAATGACGTAAGATTGGCGCGCTTTTCTGTGAAATGGAGGGAATTTCTTCCCTAGAGCATATGTTTTCGTAATTTTTGATTGGATATAAAAATAGACGCTAATGTTGGCGCGTTTTATTAACCAATAGCAGCTCGGTTATAATCTTTAGGCATATTAGGATGTGGGAGTATAAAAAACTAAAGCCAGAGGCAAGTATTGTTCAGTGCAACAAAAGCATTCGCGGGTAATACGTCGCTCAGTCCAGAAGAAGCATTCGCGTGTAATACGTCGATCAGTTCAACATAAGTATTTGTGAGTTATATGTCGCGTAGTTCAACGGAAGCATACATAAAGTACACGTTACGCAATTCTACAGAATCTCTCGCGTCGTAAAGCTAGTTATAAATGTGAAATACGCGAATTAATAAAGTGCGGCAAATATGTGATTATAATAACATTAGAAAATATAACAGTTTCAGTCTGGCGTGTATCAAGAATCAATATGTGAAATTGAATAATGTGGGACGACAATAAAAGTGTAAAAACAAATTCTTTTATCAGTGTTATCTTTCAGTAACAAATCCTTTCCGTTTACACACCCTGTTTAAGAGATTTGCTCGACTGAATAATAATAGCTAGCCGGAGGACAATAAACCCAAAACTCAAAGTAGTAAAACAATAACAGGCGCTCAGAAATAGATAACACAAGTTACCGCAACAAATTGGCTCCCATGCGTGGGGCAGATAAACATGAATTATCTTCCAACTACCAACAAATATTCTACTACAAACAACGAATTTTTGTGTACGATACACATGTAAAAACCGAATCATGTAGACAGGAAAGTAGACAATTTCAGGAGAAATTTCCTGGTATTCCAGTTCACGGTAGAGAAACTGCCAGAGAAGCAGCTAGTACGTTTAGGACAACGGGGTTGCTGAACGCTAAATCTAAGAAGCGAAAACGAAATGTTCTAACGAAGGAAAAAATTGACGAACTTGATGCATCACTTGAACTCTAAAAATAAAGTTTATAGGAAAACTCACCACACCACAGACGAACTCAAGGACAATATAAGAATATAAATTATCAGAATTACGCAAGAAGAACTTATGTGTGTGAACAGAAATTTTAACCGAAGATGCCAGGAATTCCTCAATGCAGATGGCCTCTTATAACAAGGTTAGTACTCATTATAGTGCATGTTACTATCACTCATGAGTAACACGAGGGATTTAGAACTTAATACCCATCAGTGTAATACACAGTGCGCGGAGCGCATATGCGCGATCCGCGGCCCCGCAATGTAGCGATCGCTCTGTACAAGCGACTTGGAAAATAACCAAAAGCGGTCGTCAATAGAGAGCAGCACTGACATGTGTGAATAATTTAACATTTCTCAATGACATTTCAATACTGTACAATACTCTACACTTCGGTGCTAATGTGCTTTCGATAGTGGCAAGGTAAATAAATCTCCTATACACCGCACTACTTATAAATTTCGCATAGCACAGATAGGGAAGGGTTTGTCGCTGCTCTTGGCCCTATCACAGCTAAGCAAGAAGAAAATGTTACAAACATAGTGAGGCAAGGAGGCTTGTAGATTGTGCTAAACGTGTCATTTTTTATACAGGAGTTAAAGCTTGAGACTTTATGTGCAAGTTGTTTCATCATTTTCTCAGTTCCTGCAGAATATATTTGTGGATTTTCAATGCCTACGTGGTGAATTTCGTGAGATTACTGAAGCGCTTTATGGGAGGGGGTATACAACTGTGGAGATAGACAAATGAGGAACATGGTTTGGAAGTATTTGAAATATACTTTGAGATACACATGTGAAATATAAAGAGAAAATAAATAATGAAGCTGTTTTAGAAACATTGGGCAAAGAAAGAACGTTGCTGATATTTGAAGCCGTCTTTGTGTTGCCGCGTTGATGCGACAATTTTTATGTCGTTTACTTTACCTGCTTCTGATGTCGTTATCTCATCGCTCGTTCTTCTGTCTTGTGTACCAGCTACTGTAGTGGACTGGCTATGAAATCTTTCTCTCAGTGTATGCGTGGGCGGGTGTGAAAGTGTAACACCAGCTTAAATTGGCTGAGAAATTTAATATGTTTTAACACTCGAGATAATGAAGGGAGTTGCCGACCTTTTGAAGATAAAGAATGAAATTGATTATAAATCGTAGCAATCGAAACTGTAACAATGGACTTAGTATACCTGCTAACTTCTGCAGTGTCAATTTTACTGTTTGAAATAACTGTTTCCACAATAAAATAAACTGGTAGCGCAACTTGCCGTGATTCGCTAAAATGCTTACCGGCGAAAACCCTCGCGATGACCGCTAAATCATTCTCACACAAGCGCTTCACTGGGCAGCAATAACACATAAGTGTCAATAACACATAAGTCGTCACAAGTATCCACAGTGTCGAATGTATGCATGGATATGTGCACAAAAAGGGGTCTCTGATTAAGAGTTTCGAACCTCGCCTACGTGCAGTTTCTTACCCTTTTGCCTCTGATGGGCCTCCCAACTCTTAGAATTTTAATACCTTTTTCTTTTTTAGAATTTCTTTTACTTGACCCTGTAAACGTACTGAACTTAACTCTAAACTGCCTTCCAAGAATCCTTATGCTAACGCGTTCGATACCTCGGCTGTCGCTAATGACGCTTTCTCCTGACAAATCTTTTAAACTCAAGCTTATTACGCTATACATTAATTTAATATACGGAAATTATTTATTGCAGTAATTTCTTTATCTTACTATCATTTCTTTATATATATATATATATCTTCCCGTCAATAAACACGGTACGAAAATAACCAGAAAAATCTGATGTGTTACACTCACATGACTTTCTCTACTCTTGTACAAACTATTTTTACAAACGCTTATTCTCCATATGCTTCATGTTAATCGAGATGTTAATGTTATTGTTAATTTTCTTGTAGATGCAAGGGGAATTGGTAAGTTTTAAGCGATAGTCAAATATTTTAAAAGTTGGTTGCTATGTGGAGTATTCCATTCTCTTTGCATTACCAGGACAAAAAAAATGAATAACGAATTCCCATTTGAGAAAAAGTTTTAAGTATTGGAACATTTAAGGGAATAACAAGCAATATATTGAAGATGGTTCACTCAACAAAAAAAAATGTATGACATAAATTGTGTATTTTAACGCGATCTACATTTTTTGTGTAGTAAAATTTTGTCTATCTCTTATGGTTTACCAGTAATGCAAACATAGTTCACAATAAAGACAACTTTTAGAGACATTCCCTGAAAATTCAAGATATACATTTTATTTGTCATGAAAGTATCTTAAATATATAATATTTTAATCAAAATCGTTAGAGCCATTTATATGAAAATTTTCGAAAAAGTGTTCCATGTAAAGGGTAATCTTGGGTGGGGGGATTTTCCTGGAAACCTTCGTGTCACATCTCTGGAAGATACTGAACCTAAATACCAAGTTTGGTGTTTATCCTACTGTTCGTTTCTGAGTTATGCTGTTCAGAGACACACACACGGACATGTTTCCAAAAATACTTTTTTTGGATTCAGGAGGCCTCAAAACATGTATTTCCAGTGAAATCTCGGTATCGAATTTTTGGGTGGAATGCAATACTTCCCCTACTTACTATGCGTAGTAGAGAAAGTAAAAAGGAAAATAATTTAACTGGGATATTGGATTGCTTGCTAGAATATGCGTTTGGAAGAAGTAGTGAATGGGAAAAAGGTTCGTGGCAGAAACAGACTGAACAATATTAAGATACATGGATCATATGTATTGATGAAAAGGAAAGCAAAGAAAGAGAAAATAATGGGAGACTGGGTTTGTTATTCTCTCTCTCCCTCTCTCTCTCTCTCATCCTGTATGCCTTTACCGAGCGAGATGGCCTCGCGGTAACATTTAAGGCTTACATTCTGGAGTTCTCGGGTTCAATTCCCTTCGGGCCGGCTACTCTGACCATGGGTTTCTTTCGTGGTTTCCCGGGTTGGTAGGCGAATGCTGGGGTTCCTCTTCAACCACGAATGTCTTGTGCGACATTTCCTGTTCCCATTCATTTCCTTTTATCTGTTTTAGGGTTGAAGGAGCAGGCAACGGCATTCGATGTGTTGCGGCAAGGCGGCGTTTGGTTGGACCATCAAGGACCCCTTCCTGAGGATGCCCCGGGTCTTTGGGATCCTCCTGGTGGTCCGCGGTTTATGGCGTGGCTAGCGATATCAGTGTGTACTCCATATAGGGACCCTGTCCTTGTAATGCACATCGTCGTCTGGACCTGGTCGGGCATCCGGTCTCTCCCCTCATCCCTGCATCCCAGGGGTCAGGTTAGAAACAAAAAGAGCCGTTGTAGCCTACCTTCGGTGCTCTACTCCAGGTTTCTCTGAATGTTTACTCCAACCCTACTTCTGTGTACCTTTACAGCATTCTGCAGATCGATAGAGAACTTTAATCAAACGGAAAATACCGAAAGGGATCTTCTCTAATTTTTTTAACCCATGCAGACGATAAGTGATTAATGTTGCTAAAATGAACTCGGAGACATTCATGCCGAAATAATCTAATGTTCTTCTTTTCATGGTGAGGGGAAGATTGGAAAGAACCATCACACTTTCTCTTGCTCGGACTAGAACCCAGGTTGAAAAGCAAAAACCTTACCTCCAAGCCATAGGAGTTAGACAGGTATAGCGTTCTTATGTAAGCAATGGTTCAACCTTCACCTATCTTCTATATAATACTTGAACGATTCTAAAACTATGTACTTCCTAGTGTATTAAGATTGAAGATACATGTCTATTCTGCGAAAGTAAGTAGTAATATATATGCTCTTTCGTAAGAATAATTAACAATTTTCTTGTTCCTTTCGTAGTTTCAGAATTATAATTAATTAGATACTGACAACTGAATCTAGAATGTCAGTGGTATGGCTATGTGCGTCGCATGTATTATGAGCGCTGGCCGCGTAAATTGTTAGAATGAATTGAACAAAGACGATACGGAGGAAGACAAAGTCTAACATGGAAAGATAAAGTATAATGGAATTCATTTCATAAAGAAATTTGAATGGAGACTATGAAGAGGATCAGATGCGACAAAAACTGTAAATGTTGTAAAAAGAGGAACAAATAAAAACAAGTTAACGATATTGGAACTTTATGCAACGCAAATCGCATTCTTGAGAGTTCAGCACCTGTCAAGGACAGGGCTCCAAATTGTCACATGCGCAAGGTCATTTAAAATAACATATTACATTGAATAAAAATACTATTTTTCATTGATGTTATTAACGTAATAAAGGCAAATTTCGGTGCTCAGTCAAGGGTAGTACTTCGGTGACTGATGCTAGATGAACATTTTTTTCTAGAAGCATTTGTTTAATGTCTTCAGGAAATCTGCTACTAGAATCCTAAAACCAATAAGGATCCGGAGTATGTAGACTAACCGAGCGAGAGGGCTCAGGTGGCTGAAACTCCGAAGTGACCAAGGACGTTTTGGGTCGCTAAGTGAATGGGACGAATTCTTACCTACCGTGAATTTTCCTACCTCTCATTCCCTCCCATTTTACTTAGCTCTTTCACTGTCGCAGAGTACGGTGATATGTGGCGTACGATAGAGGATGTGCTTTGAAGAAAACGTTTCTACCCTAGCATAGCTGCTACCTGCTACCCGAACCTTTCTGTGAGGGCAAGGACATTGAGGGACGCTACAAGGTTTGCACCATCTGGAAGCGTTAAGAGTTGTTACCTGCGTTGTAACTGATCTGGCCGTCCTTCGCAATCCCTCATCTTATCCTTTCCTCCCGGATTTTACACAGGCACAACAGACCAACCTCTGGCTGTGGTGCTGAAATTTTCCTCCTTTCCCCCACCTATGTCATCGGAGACAAAGTTGGAAAAATGGGGGAGACTTTGAAAGCTTTGGAATGCTTGTTAAGCTTAAGTGTCAATTTTTGAATGCACACTTGGAATCTTTCCAGCCTGGAAATCGTAATGCACGGGTGGTATGAGAGAGGAGGATAAGGGGTAGATTTCCAACAGGACGCTAAGCATAAGAAGATAGCCCTGTTAAAGATGGAAGGTCAGTACTGGGTGCTATCTTACACTGACAGAAAATGAGCACCACACACAGGCTTTTCTACAAGGAACAAGGCATGTGAGTAAGGGAAGTTATTAACTTTGGTTATGTTATAACTGTGGTAAAATTCTCACGTAATATCTCATAATCAGGTCTGGAATTCTTAACCAATTGGCTTCAAGTTAGCTACACTCAAACGGTATATCAGTACATAAAATGTAAACAAAGAGGTCAATGGTCCTGATGGCAGGTAAAGCTTGATCTGCTGAATGCTGTCTGCAAATGTTAACAGACTGTAGCAGGGATAAGGTGTTTTGTTATCTGCGACGTCAGTGCTTCAAGTTCAACAACAGTTCAACCTAATTTTCTTTCGTTCTGGTTTTCATGGTTGGCAATTCCTATGCCTGGTTAATAAATCATCTCATTTCTTCATTTGTTCTAGCTTAACTACACAATACTCCACTATAAGTCAAGAGGATAAATAAATACATAAATCCAACGTGCAAACCGGACAATGCAGCTACGCACTGAACTGAGGGAGGCGAAACCTCCGTGGGGCTTTCCATTACAACGGTACCTATTTTATAACCCGCTAGTCCCAGTTTTCACAGGGTTGGAAGTGGATACGTTACTTATGTGGGGAAGAGGGGAAGACTACCAAGACCTCAGTGGGGGCAACAGGTGACTAGCACACCGTCTACCAGCTCTCCAGGTTGGTGTCGGAGAACATTGACCCTCCCCGGGCTTTGTCCAGACGTACACAATCACCCATGGATATCGGGAACCACTGCCCTGCCGAGCACAACCCAATTCGAACAGCTCCCTTCCGGGAGGGTCTCATATGTTTGGCCCGGCGTACTTCTGGTAACGTCGGAAGTACCACGAGTGAGTCCGCAGCGCCCGCTCCGCGACAGCTGAAGGAATCGGAACCCTCTCCCCCTAGGGGAGCAAAGAGGATACCTCAAATTCCATGTTTTTTTCTATAAAATTATTAATATTTTAAGCAACAATGCAGTCGTAAATGACGCTAGGTCACCGAGCGGGATGGTTCAGGTGCCACTTAAGTTTTGCATCTGGGAGATCGCGGGTACGCACGCCCGCAGGTGATATTATCGCGTTCAGGACTTTTCTCGTGGTTTTCTCTGGTCATAAGGCTGAGAGGATTCTCACGTTCCACCGTTCCTTATTCCCTCTTCAACTTTAAGCAGGAACGATGATGTGCAGATGTGCTTTGAGGATGTATTTTGAGGAGAGAAAAAATTCTATCGTGGCATAGGAACCGACTGTCTGAACCTGTTCGTGTGTATAACGCGGGGGAGAGAGACAGATATTGTACATCTAGAAACGTCAAGGACCCCGACTGATGCCACCAGACCGTCCTTAAAACATAGGCGCAATAGGCCAGCTCCTGCCAACATTGTTAAAATCTTCCTCTATCCCCATCCTAGGTCAACCCTTTGCGCTTTAATTGACGCAATTTTAAATGCTAGACCAGCGAGGTCAGTTGAGGTGTTACATCTCCCTAAACTATTTTCTGTATATATCCATGAAAATCGTTTGTATAACTTGTTAAAATACTTTATGTTCATATACTTTTAAAATTATCCCTAAGAAGGAAATTATTCTGCATGTAAATTTCCACCGGGATTGCTTTTTCAGCTTGTACCCTGCAGCCATGGCTGCTCTATCACTGCAGTGTATTTAAGCTCTACAAATAACGTACGTTTGTTTTTTATTTATTTATTTTTTTTGAACTAACGGCTACATATGCAAATTTAGGAAGGCAACACAAATTATGATTCTTTTTTACAAAACTTTCATATGTAATTATAAGAAAACTAATCTATATTTGAGTTATAATATAACATAATATTTAGGCAAGAATAGTGAGTATGCTTTTTTAAATTTCATTGAATTACTAGTTTGAATGTCAAACCCTCTCCTAGAATTAGACAATTTAGTTTTTAAATTGAATTGTGGTAATAATTATTTCTCATACACTTTAAATATTCACAAGTTAACATTTTTTTATTTGTTTCATTTGTATAGCCCCCTTTAACGTCTTTGGTCATATCGGAGGCTTTGACTTTAGAAGCAATGGTGCTCGTTGTCGGTAGGATTTAGCTTTTTATTAATTTTCATTAGGAAACTCCCACAACATACTTCCAGATTCTTGTGGAGTGTAGGGAATGATTCTAATCACAGAACAAGAAAACATTCCACCTCAGCCGCGAATCGAACCTGGTATCTCTGGACTCAGAAGCGAGAACGCTGATCATTCAGCCACAATGGCAGTATTATATGATTTTAAACATAAAGAGTATCCACTTTTATGCACACTGTGAATAAGTTGACGTGGTACAGAACATCTGGATCAGTTATCCGTCAAAAAGTCTCAAAACTAGCCTACTTTTAAAGGAAGGTCATGGACCTTGTGTCTGTAAGTCTGTGTGGTGTACACTGTCACAGCATGCTGCGTAGAAGGGTGTGGTAATTTCATCCTCTCTCACAGAAGTGGGCACAAGTGATTCGCGACCTTGGAACAGCTGCGTAACAGACAGTGCTCATTAACAATAAATTACATCTTAGGCTTACAGGCTTATAGTTTCAAAAAAACCTTAAGCGAGTCTCAAGAGCATGGCCAGCAATTATTTTTATGCATTTGTTGCGCTACTCTGGGTGGAGGCAGAGTTCGAAGGTCGTTTCTAATTCATCATATAAATAAATGCATGAACTGTATAAATATGTGATACCTACTGTTTGCATATACAAATGGATGGACCGGCTGATTAGTATATATTAAGCGTAAACATAAATATACGAAAATGGAATTACTTGACTTACCCAGAAAAAGGCCGAAGAGAACGCCGGAAATGGTGACTACGAGGAGAAGATTGGTGTTCATCCACCTTCTGATGTGCTCAAAATGTCTTCTGGCGTTGATGTGTGCCCCATGACAATTCTTGATACCGGCGTCGATCTCCTCAGGCGCCATCTTTGTGAATATGTAATCTGGAAAACGAATTCCCGGTGTCCCGTCATTACTTTCCTCCATAGTGAATTGCTTTTATGAATAATGTGATGTTTACAGTGAACAGGGATGATTTTGGATGCCGTCGTGCCGTTTCCTTTTTATTAGGCCCGTGGAAATAAACTCGATCGGATTTTCTCTAAAGCAATGCTTATCTCTGAGCGCCCGCCAAAATTGAGGTTATGTTCGGACAGCTGATTTTGAAGATCCTCGGTTATCGACTCTAACAGTGTCGCATTTATCAGAAGTTTACGAAAATATAGCGCTTTGAGAAATATGTTTAGGTGAATTGAGACCCTATAGTGCTTTGTAAGAGAAGGCGCATGGAATTCGGGCTGCCCGGAAGATACCCTGTGTCGGACTGAGTTGCATTTTCGCGAACACCGCCACTACTCCCCAGCGCTCGTTTTCCTCCCTTGCTCTCCACCCCCTCGCTCGCTGGTTCTCAGGCACCGGTATTGATTACTCCAATGTTAGGTTATCCTCGCACAATGCATTGACCGTGCAAGCATGCTTCCTCCAACAAGTTGCATTGTGTGGCTGAACAAGTCGAAGGATTAAAAATCGATTTAAATATAGGACCGCACGAAGCTCCCTTCCATCGTGGGAAAACCTATGAGAGGGCTTAACAACAAAAAGCCGAAATCAATAGGCCTTCGTGAGCGGGACTTGCCTTTTTATACAGGGTGATTTATGCGTAACGTTTCCTTTAACAATAACCGTTGCTCTGCAATCATTAATATGCTCATCCTACTTTAAGTAAGGTGATCATACGTCTTATTTTCCGCTAACGTATGTGCTTTTACGCGATAGGAAAGCCCCTAGATGAATTTTTGGAAATTTCTGCAAATATCCAACTTTTACTTTCGTACTTCTAACTTATGGTAGGTAGAGGAATATTCCACTCGATAATGACATTTCATTGAAAATACAAGTTTGGAATCCCAAGAAAGCCCATAGCGCGTTTAAACAGTGTAACTGAAAAACAAATTTAGAGAAATGCGAAGTTAAACGGCATTTTACTTGAATTTAAAGATACTAAGAATTGGAGGAAGAGTTAATTGCAGATAATTATGTAAAATTAGAAATTTATAGCAATAAGAAGAATGGTAGGTATTAAATTAAGAGGATATCTGTACAGAGATTTAATGAATTAGTTTACGCAGTTAGAAGAAGGGTACATAAACACAACAGCTGAACCTATGGTATTAACTGAAATTATAATTAATAGAGGGTAGGCTACCGCAAAATGGCCAAGACAAAAAGCACTGCCCCTCCCTCTGAATAAACAACTACAGTTTCCACTTCAGTTTCGCAGCGTTCAAGAATGGCAGATAAAGATTGCCAGGTAGATTCGCCTCAAACTACCCTTCACGTGAATAAATTTTAGTAATTCATTTTTCTTAAAAATGCTCCAACACTTTTTGTTTAAGTACCATATGATTGGGATAGTTGCATGTTGAATTTTCTGTGAATAGCCTTTGAAGTCCTCTTTATTTTCCTTGAATTTTTTGCAACATGGAAACCATGAGAGATAGTGCTTGTGAAATCATATATAGAGCTAAATAAATCTAAAAAATTTTCAGCAACTTACACAATATATGTAAAGTAACTTTTACGTAGAATTAGCCTTTCCGAAATATTCCTTAGTACACATTCTTATTTTTCCCAGCTTTAAAGCTGATGTGACTTCTATGAAGAACCTTTGATAATAATGGATTCTTCTCTTTTCCGTATTCGTATGTGTCAATTATTTCTAACGAATAACCTGACTTCTAATGCAACGGCTGTATTTTGTTTTCGCATCGTGCATTCGTCCAAGTCCATATCATTGCTAGGAAGACATTTATAGTGAATAACATAACATGGATGGTATTTTTTTATGAATAATACGTGATAAATGTGAATTTGGGCAGGGAAAGATTTAAGTTTTGCACATTAGACAATTTTTGGCGACGGAGGGTATATAAAATATTTTCCATTTAATCGCGCAGGTTTTGTTTGCGGCAATTGAGGTAGCGAAAATGGACAAACCGAAAACCACTTCATATATATAGGTTGATTTTAAAATAAACAACTATGTTTGTTACGATTTGTGGAACAACTGTATAATACCAATCGCTCTAAATATTCATTCATTCATTATCTGTTTACCCTCCTCTTATGTAGGACTTACACCCCCCAGGACTTACAAGCGGGTGCCTGGGGTCAGAGGCCCGTCGAGGAGCAGATACTCATGGATCAGACAGAGCATCCAGGATGGGTGATCAGCCCGATGCCTGGTATGGGATGAAGGAAGTAGATGAAACGAAATGTTGGTGAAATGGATGAAAGGAAAGGTGATGATGGAGCAGTTGGTGGAATGAATGGCGGGGGAAACCGGAGAACCCGGAGAAAACCCGCCCAGACGCCGCTTCGTCCACCACAAATCCCTCATGCAGGTCCCTGGGATTGAACCCGGGCCGCCTAGATGGGAGGCGAGTGGTCTAACCACTCGGCCACGGCGCCGCCCGCTCTAAATATAAGTATTTAAAATTAAATAAATTGAGTTTTTATTTATGGACGCTCTTAACGACTATTAAGAGGCTCAACAGGACTCTTAATCGGATCTGAATGTTCTTTTACGTGTCGTAAATCTACGACACGGGACCACCGGCTTTACTTCCCTTCCGAAGAAAGCCATGCTAGGGAATTTTATGCCCGAAAAAAGTCTGTCGCCCTCCGCCGGGTTTGAACCCGCGACCTCGGGAACTAGAGGCTAGCATGGTACTCCTAGACCACGACTTTGACCAGAATTTTAACGTAAATACAAAATATTTTAAAATACACTAAACTATGTTAAAAAGTGTCTGAAAGACTATGAAACATCCTGTATACAAGCCGAGCACTAAAGACATAAGGGAAAAATGAATAAGAAGCGAAATTCTAAGAGAAGTTATTCTGTGTTCATAATCTTCCTCATAATCAGAAGAAAAGAAAGGTTAAATAATTTGAACTTTACACTGAAATACATGTTAAACATACAAGCTTTGTTTTAGGAGAACTTGACAACGGGCTGTAATGAACATGAAAAGCAAAATAATGGTGCACTGGAAAGTGTGTTTGCGTCAAGAGATTTATTTCCGAAACATATTAATTTAATGAATAAGAAGAAAAGCTTGTTACCTATGATAAATAATATATTATGTGTGTTGTGAGTAAAATGCTTATATACAAGGGTATGTTATGGACTGTTTATTGCTCAGATAAGATGTGCGGTACAAAATTGCTAATACCCTCTTGGGCGTTTAGGACTTTTTATGCCCGCATGAAGTAAAGGGTTTACCAAGGTAACACAAAAAAATAATTTTAAATGTATTCCATTCATACAATTTTACAAAAGCACTGTAATACAAAAATAAGAGGTTTAATTACTATCAAATATTACCATACTAGGTATAAACACTTCATGAAGCCGTTGACACGTAATTAACTATAGTTAATAAGAGCTGAGATGTACATTGCAATGATTGAACGAGTCTCTTATGGCGATGTCGCCTGTAGTGAATCCTTATTCATGTTCATTTACACAAGACAGATGATCCTTTTAAAGCAGGTAAACTGAATTCCAACAAACATAAAAATACAAATTTTCAACGCCATGATGTGTCTTCTATCATATGTACATGATGATTTTAAAGTGTCATATTTGCTTTTGCATAGGTGTACTCTTCGTCATACATGACGCTTTAAAACTATTATACTTTTGCATACATGTAGTCTTCCATCCTACATGACCTTTTAGAACTATTATGTTTGCGTTTGCATAGGTTACTCTTCCATTCTACATGACGTTTTAGAACTATTATGCTTACTTTTGCATAGATGTACTCTTCCATCCTACATGACGTTTTAGAACTATTATATTTGCTTTTGCATAGATGTACTCTTCCATCCTACATGACGTTTTAGAACTATTATATTTGCTTTTGCATAGATGTACTCTTCCATCCTACATGACGTTTTAGAACTATTATGCTTACTTTTGCATAGATGTTCTCTTCCATCCTACATGACGTTTTAGAACTATTATGCTTACTTTTGCATAGATGTACTCTTCCACCCTACATGACGTTTTAGAACTATTATATTTGCTTTTGGAAAGGTGTACTCTTCCATTCTACATGGCGCTTTAAAACTATTATGCTTGCTTTTGCAGAGATGTGCTCTTCCGTCCCACGTAATGGTTTAAAGCTGTGATATTTGTTTTTGCATAGATTGTCTCTTCCGTCCTACAGGAAGTTTTAACTATTATACCTACTTTTGCATAGGTGCACTCTTCTGTCATACATGACGCTTTAAAACTGTCATATTTGATTTTGCACAAGTGTACTCTTTAATCCTGCATGACGCTTTAAAGCTGTCATATTTGATTTTGCACAAGTGTTCTCTTTAATCCTGCATGGCGCTTTAAAGCTGTCATATTTGATTTTGCACAAGTGTACTCTTTAATCCTACATGACGCTTTAAAACGGCCGTTTTTGCTTTTACATATATTCTTCCGTCACACATGATGCTTTAGAATTAATATACCTGCATTTGCATAAGTACACTTTTCCGTCATACATGACGCTTTAAAACTGTTATATTTGCTTTTTCATAGGTATAGTCTTCCATCCTACATGGCGCTTTTAAACCGTCATATTTGCTTTTGCATAGGTGTACACTTTCATCCTACATGACGCTCTAAAACGGCCATATTTGCTTTGGAATATATTCTTCCGTCACACATGGTGCTTTAGAACTTTTGCATAGGTGTACTCTTCCATTTTACATGACGCTTTAAAACTATTATACTTTCTTTTGCATAGGTGTACTCTTCCATTTTACACGTCGCTTTAAAACTATTATACTTGCTTTTGCATATACTTACTCTTCTGACTTACAAGGCGCTTTAAAACTATTATATCGGCTTTTGCATAGGTGTACTTTTCCCTCGTACATGATGTTTAAATCTGTTATATTGGCTTTTACGTAGATATACTCTTCCATCCTAGTAGACGCTTTAAAACCACCATATTTGCTTTTGCACAAGTGTACTCTTCTATGCTATATGACGCTTTAAAACGGTCATATTTGCTTTTGCATATACTCATCCGTCATGCATGACGCTTTAGAACTATTATACCTGCTTTTGAATAGGTGTACGTTTTCACCCTACATGACATTTTAAAACAGTCATATTTGCTTTTGCATAAGTATATTCTTTCACCCTACATGACGTTTTAAAACAGTCATATTTGCTTTTGCATAGATACATTCTTTCACCCTACATGACGTTTTAAAACAGATATATTTGCTTTTGCATAAGTATATTCTTTCACCCTACATGACGTTTTAAAACAGTCATATTTGCTTTTGCATATATACATTCTTTCACCCTACATGGCGTTTTAAAACAGTCATATTTGCTTTTGCATAGGTATATTCTTTCACCCTACATGACGTTTTAAAACAGTCATATTTGCTTTTGCATAGATACATTCTTTCACCCTACATGACGTTTTAAAACAGATATATTTGCTTTTGCATAAGTATATTCTTTCACTCTACATGACATTTTAAAACAGTCATATTTGCTTTTCCATAAGTATATTCTTTCACCCTACATGACGTTTTAAAACAGTCATATTTGCTTTTGCATAAGTATATTCTTTCACCCTACATGACGTTTTAAAACAGTCATATTTGCTTTTGCATATATAATTCTTCCACCCTGCATGATGTTTTAAAACAAGTCATATTTGCTTTTGCATAGGTATATTCTTTCACCCTACATGACGTTTTAAAACAGTCATATTTGCTTTTGCATAGGTATATTCTTTCACCCTACATGACATTTTAAAACAGTCATATTTGCTTTTCCATAAGTATATTCTTTCATGCTACATGGCTCTTTAAAACTGTCATATTTGTTTTTGCACAAGTGTATTCTTTCATTATACATGATGCTTTAAAGTTGTCATATATGCTTTTGCATATATTGTCTCTTTATTTCTGCATAGATGCGTTCTTTCATCCTAAATGACGCTTTAAAAAGCTGTCGTATTTGCTTCTGCATAAATGTACTCTTTCATCCTACATGACGCTTTAAAACTGTTATATTTGCTTCTGCATAGTTGTACTCTTTCATGCTTACATGACGCTTTAAAACTGTTATATTTTCTTCTGCATAGTTGTACTCTTTCATGCTTACATGACGCTTTAAAGCTGTCGTATTTGCTTCTGCATAAATGTACTCTTTCATCCTAAATGACGCTTTAAAAAGCTGTCGTATTTGCTTCTGCATAAATGTACTCTTTCATCCTACATGACGCTTTAAAACTGTTATATTTGCTTCTGCATAGTTGTACTCTTTCATGCTTACATGACGCTCTAAGGTTGACATTTTGCTTCTGCTGAGATGTTCTCTTTAATCCTACAAGTCGCTTTAAAGCTGTCTTATTTGCTTTTGCATAGATATTTTAGATGACGCATTAAAACTGTCATTACTTCTGCTTCCGTTAGGAAGGCAAAGCTTATTGGCAGCTCCTTTGGCTTTAATTAGAATTTCAACAAGTATTTGGAGATTCCTCCATTTTTTTTCGAAATGAGTGAACTTTGGTTATTATACAAAGTCCCTGAATACGTTTCCTAGGAAAAATGAAACTCAGGAACGAATTTTTAACTAATCTGTTTTCTATAATTTATTTATTCATTCAATAACCAACTAGTGAAACATAATTAGCTGTATATATCGCAGGAATTATTAATGATTATGTCCACGGACAACTCGTGAGCTCCCTCGTCCTCGGGTTATGGTCTTTAATACGCTTCACATACATAAATATTTTAACTTCTCTGATCGCCGTTTTCACTATGAAAAAGGTCACAAGGTATCTATTTATTTTGAATTTCTATAAAGATTTTTCGATGTTATTCTAAAACAATATTATAATAAAAATGATTTTTTTTAAGTTTAACAGGTTCTAGTATCATAATGAAGAGCTTGATAGAATGTTGGCTCTATTAAAACGATTTAACCTTGACTGATTTATGATTGAATAATCATTGAAACTATCTCACTGTCCGATGTTAGCTTAAACTTAAAGCGTAATAATGATTTTCTTTCAATATTTTCTTGTCCTAGTAACTTGTTTTAAGAGCAATCTAGAGGAATTTCGTAAGACTTTTGTAATACAGTGTACATCATATGCTATGAGCATCCCATTTATCAGTTACTTTGCTCCGAGATTATCGATTCACCAGCAATATGTTCGTATTGTATTGTAGTTTCGCTTTCGGTTTATAGCAATAAGATTCGAAAAGGGAATGTGTGTCTAAAAATCATTAGAAAAAAGTGTTTCCGTTTATAAATGTAGGACGTTTATTGTGTAAAGCGCATTTGTACATTTTATATTGTTCACGGTAGGAAGGTAAATGGTTATCTGCATTTAGAAATATTTGAGCATAAAGAAGATCTGGCACTCAAATTACTTTCCCCCTTATAAACACATTTCATATGTAATTTCGCAGATACAGGCTGACACTTTCTAAGATTTTTAGTATATAATCACTTCATCAGATCCCGCTCTGCGATGCGGAAATGAGAACAGAATACAAGAAGGAAAACTAAGAGCCACTGAAATGGAATTTTAAAGAAAATGAGGTAGGAAATCCAGGAGGGGAAAAGATACATAATTTAGAAATAAAAAAGATAAGGAATATAAAGTCATCGCGCTGCCGAAGTTACTTACGGCGGTGAGAGCGACTTCTGGCTCAACTACCTGACTCTTCAGAACAATAGGCGTGCGGAACAATAGCCATTGTGTGCGGCTTACCCGCTCCAGAGGATTCCTTTAGGCAGTTTCGAATAGGTTCCACTTATAGAGTGTCCCGCTTTGTATGCGGGCGTATATAGATTGCCCGAATAGAAGTTCAGTCAGTTAAGAACTTTCAAAGTGAAAAGTGGACAGTGTCAGTACAGTTCAGTTATGAGTTGTGATTTGACGAATCAGTTGTGTTGTGTTCCGAGTGTATGCCAAAACGTGACTCAAGTGTAACGTTTGTGCGACGCGAGTGTCTAAGTGATAAATAAAGTGATGTGCTTGTTTATTACAATAGAGAAAACTACCAATGAAAAAGGAATGTAATGTTACGGCAATGTCAAAAGTATGAACGATTGCAATTTGAGATAAAGTAGCTAAACCATTGTTAGACATTTATGTAACTTTTGTTCTGAGCGATGTGTAGGTAAATTGAGAATGGGCGGGAAAACAGCCAGGGCCAAGACATACCAGTTGTAATAAATCTTAGCAATAAATAATCAATTTAAAATTCAGGATGAATGATGGAAGATTTCCAAAATGACGCGATGGGAAACAGAGGAAGGGTAGCAAGTGAAAACCGGAATGGGAATGAAAAATTATAGGACTGGAAGGACTACAAGATGTAGTTGTATTGTAAAGTGAACAATGGAACGAAAAGAGAAGTATACTTTCTTAATATATTGCTATCACATTTTATGCATGATATTTGGTTGAGCCAAACTACAGCTTTGTAGAAACTCCCAGCAAATATAAAGATATTATCATTACTCTCAAGGCTTTTTTCCCCTTTAGTAATCATTCAGTGTGTGCCAGACAGATGGCCTTCATGCACCGTTTGCTCGAGTAACGTTCTACGAGATGACCGTAGCTTCATAGTCGCTTTCCTGTGCCACCTAGTCTGTTGCTTGATTTAATCAGAAACTGGCTTCTGTGTTGATTTATGTTCTGTCGAAATGTACGCGTAGTCAGTGAGACGTCAGACAGATGGCCTTAGTTGCGTAGTCAGGCAGTGGGGGGGAGGAAATCATTACGTAAAACTGTGAGAAAGTCCGAGAAGTAGCTATATATTTGGTTTAAAAACATCACCGGAAACACAGCTGTTTAAAGTTTACATTTTCGAATGTCATTTTTAAAATACAATATCTTCGCGACATGTAAATGAACACCAATTAAAAATATACAGAATATACTTTTCTCAAAAGGAGCATTCAAGACATTTTTTAATTTATTTTAAAACATTTATTAGAAATTCCTAAAGAAAAATTGTGTGTTGCCCATTTCAGGGTATTAGAAACCTTCATAACTCATAGAATAGGTCCAGAAATTTTAAGATTTGTGTTTTTGAGAAAAATATGTTTATATAGTTTAATTGATATTCAAAGGCTAGTTTTGAGGATGTGATTTGTTTAAACTATGTAGGGACTAGGACTAGGTGCGGAGGGGGACTTAGCACTATTGACCTAAAAAATGTTGTGGAAAAAATGTTAAATTAACTCCCACAAATATTGTAAAAAATTGACTTTTCAATCAGCTTCAAGTCCTTGTTGGGGCGCCCCCGGAAGCGAGGGTTGAGGTGAGAGGAGAAAGAGGGCGGCCGGACCAGAAGGCACGACAGCGCAGATGGCAAGGTCCCTAGATTTTACAGATTGAAACTCCTCAGTGACAGCTGGAACAACCGGCTACCCTCCCCCTGTAGGCTTGCATATTCCACGGGGCGCCCGGGACTCTGAGACCGCCCCCATTCCGAGGAACGAAGGGTTACATAGAGCATTATTTTTCCCTGCGATGCAAGCCGAGACTCCAGCCGACACTTTCAACCGTGAAACAGACCAAACAGATGAAAGGTGAAGTGAAATGAGAATGGAGATGAAATGGAGGGACAGAAAATCCGGGAGAGGTAATAAACCTCCCTGTATTTGCCTAACGACCCAGGGAAATTCCAGAAAAGAATAACATGGATCCCGAAGGTCGGCCGGGGGAATCGAATCATAACCTCCCGAATGCGAGCCACAGTCTTTCGATTTATACTACGCAGTAACAAAAATATTTCAAAATGTAAACAATATTCATCAATTTACCTCTAATTGTTGAGATGTTCTGAAATAAAAAAAAGAAAACAAATGGCATTAGATAATGGCTTTCGTATGGTCAATTTTGAACGGCTACAAGTGATGCTTAAAAAAAAGAAAACGCAATAGCGTTTGAGACTCGCGTTCGCAGGTCCGTCCTGTTGGACCGACCTGGGTTTTTTCGTATTTTTTCAGGTCTGTAGGCGAATGCTGGGGTGGATTATATACGTCCTATTACGAATCTTTCTGTCCTTCATTTCCTTTTAACTTACAGGGTTGTAGGGTTTGTTGTGGTGTGTGGCGTATGCGGTGAATGTGTTTTACAGAGAGAACTGTTTCTGTCCTGTCTGTTCCCACGGATAAGGAGAATCTGAAAAAATGGGAACCCCACTGCTCTGCACTTGCCGCCTTCAACCTGGCTATCCTTCGTGCTCTTGCGCTTCATTTCTTCCCTCGGGAAGTAATCGCAATAGGCCTAGCCTTGGCCTCAGACTGAATTTTCCTTGGTATCGAAGCCCTAACTCCTCTGTCCCTATATTTTTTTTTGTTTTGTTTTTGTTTCTATTTATTTCGTCCTGTGGGTGCAGCTTTGGGCCCTGATACAGAATATCCAATCCAATGATTACCTAGTGACTACGAAAAGTCTAGCCGAATTAGAATTTGAACCCGCGAACTGCCGAATATGAGCTATCCTTGTTATTTGCACGCTTTATTTTCACCGAAAAGCTAGGAAAAGCCAAGTCGGTTTGGGATTTTGAAGTAGATGGTTTGTTACGCTCCACATATGGAAGGAGTTGTATTGTATGTATTATAGTTAAACTGTTTGGGAGCCGAACTTGTAGTAGTTGCAACCGCACGTATTGTAAACAGTTTCCGGTAGCCTTCGCCCCAAATGTACTTTCAGGTGGCCTTTGCCCCAAGTTAAAAAAAAATTAACTTTGTAATTTGTTTCTTTAAGTATTAAATATTTATGTTTGCCTCGGCTGCGTCAGTATTATTGTTAGAGACATGGAAGTCTTGGCAGGGCGTGGTGCGACAAGAATGTGGACTTACACAGACTTTTAAGTTTTAATTCACTCCTTTTTATTAATCCTTGAAACAAATTAAATAGCACTTCACTGATATAGAGAGCTGTGAGATTCTTTTATTTAATTACTTGTACTTTTTAACACGTATACTTATTTTTCATCTCACACGAATACGTATTATATTTCTCTAGAGGACGCATCTTGCATCCAGTTACTATCACGGTCTGCAGGCAACTGACTTGATTTCAACCGTCTAAGCTTGTAAATTTCTGTATTTCAAGTCTCTGATTGGCTAATCCTAGTCCAATAGAATACCTTCATTTAACTAAAGCTTTTTCTGGTTGATTGGCTATTTTTATAAACTCACTAAAATTATATTATTGTTGCTCCAATAATGACTAGTAGCATTATTAAACATTTTTAAACTCATTACTGTCTCAAGGTTACCTCATTGTTAGCAATTTTAAACTTATTATTCCCACAGCTCCTACATTATTAAATTACGTAATGCATTCACATAACATTATTGAACATGTTTACAATAATATAAACATTTGCAATGACTTTTACATACATTTTACAAATTATTACATATACATTGCTTCAAGGCGGGCTGTTATTGAATTTACATATATAATTAGACTGAAATCATTTAAATGTTAAAAATACTGCCTCAATTAAACTCGCAAACAGCCGAATATGAGCTATCCTTGTTACTTGCCGGCCTTAATTTCACTGTCATTATTTCATTACTGCTAGTGAGAGGCATAATAAATACCTACCTACCTACCTACCTACCTACCTACCTACCTACCTACCTACCTACCTAAAATAGCAAAGCGTAATGAGTATAAATCAACGATGATAAAATTAATAATAATACATGAAGTAGAAATGAGATTCCTAAGAGCTGTCGGGTGATATAGTAGACTGGATAAAAAGAGAAGCACAAAAATTAGGGAAGAGTTACATATTTCTAAATTAATGGAACGAACTGTGCAAAATAGAAACTACTAGAAAGAACATTTACAACGGATGGAACACACTAGAATAACAAAAAAGATTTTTGAATGCAATCCAAGACGGAAAAGAAGAATAGTACATCCATATTCGAGATGGAGAGACAAGAATTTTTCCCCATTGGCCGTGAGAACGGAACAGATCAGTGATGGACTAAACTGTACATATGATGATTAGATCACTTTGAAGAGGCACAGCATGTTCCGTATTTGTGTTAAGGGTAAATGACTACCTTAGCTCAGCTTCCTTTCCACTTCTGGCAAATGGTCATCTAGGTTATATTTGCTGTATGTCTCATCTGTCCCCATTGAGTGACGCAGGCTCTTCCGGTGTAATAAGAAGCTGACTAAATACCTAGAGCTTACGTATGCACCGATGCAATATCTGAACTTAAATGTTCGCCGTACGCCTATGTTCATCGATGTTTCAAGGGCTTAGGACCTTATTACAACTAGCATTTCTCAAGTACTTAATGCATAAGTCATATAAAGAAACGTCACTTATACCCGCTGGCTTTTATTGTATTTATTACTTCCTTGAGCACTTAGTATAATAGCACAGATTTTCTCTTTATCCATGCTAATATGTATTACAGTTTCGAAAACCACTCATCCGATTTAATAATTATTTCACCACTGAGAAGTCCATTTTGTTCTGACGGAAATGGGTTATAAAACACTAAATTCCAACTAGAATACAGTTGAAATATTACAGTTATAAAAGAATATATTGCGAAGAAGGCTTTGACTTTTCGTTGAGAATGTCATGTAGTGGAAAACAGTTGTTACCTCAGAGAAAATACATGTAAAATAAGACAAACACCGTCGATATTTCATTTCAAGAAAAAAATCTGATGTATTACACTCACATGACTTTCTCTACTCTTGTACAAACTATTTTTACAAACGCTTATTCTCCATATGCTTCATGTTAATCGAGATGTTAATCTTATTGCTAATTTTCTTGTAGGTGCAAGGGGAATATGGTAGACTTTAAGCGACAGTCAAATATTTTAAGAGCTGGTTGCTATGTGGAGCATTCCATTCTATTTGTATGTCCAGGAAATAAAAAAAAATGAATAACGAATTCCCATTTTTGAGAAAAAGTATTGGAAACTTTAAGGGAATAACAAGCAATATCTCGAAAATAGTTCACTCAAAAAAATGTATATGACAAATTGTGTATTTTAACGCGATCTACATTTTTTGTGTAGTAAAATTTTGCCTATCTCTTATAATTTACTAGTTATGCAAAAGTCGTTCATAATGAAGAATACTTTTGGAGACATTCGCAAAAAATTTAAGATATACATTTCGTTTGTCATGAAAATATCTTAAACATACGATATTTTAATCAAAATCGTTAGCCATTTTTGAGAAAATTAAAATTTTCGAAAAATGTTCCATGTAAAGGGCAATCTGGGGTGGGGGGATTTTCTTAAAAATTTTCGTGTCGCATCTCTGGAAGATACTGAACCTAAATAGCAAGTTTGGTGTTTATCCGACTGTTCGTTTCTGAGTTATGCTGTTCTCTCTCACACACACGCACGCACGCACGCACGCATGCACGCACGCACACGCACACGCACACACGTTTCCAACATATATTTCCGGTGAAATCTCGGTATCGAATTTTTGGGTAGAATACAATACTTCCCCTACTTACTATACGTAGTAGAGAAAGTAAAAAGTATATAATATGTCAAGATTTGGCAAATAATAAAATAGAAGACGCAGCAAAACAAAAGAGAATTGGAGAATCGACGGTACGATATGTTTGGGATAACAATGACAAAATATTTCTAGAACCCCTGTAAGAAAATGTTGTTTTTTTCATTTGTATGTTATAATCAATTGCGTTAACAGGCGTTCTAAATAATTGTATAAAGAAACAGAGAAACTTATGTGCAGATAGCATTAGAAATCAGTGAACCGAGATTTTATAATTAACAACAGAGAAGGTTATTTTTCTCGAAGGTCGCAGACTGCGTCTTTTCAAGCGGTTGACTTGGTGGCCTGGGAGTGGGGAATCTTTATATTCACCAGCTTCAACTCTGTTTCGTTGTATATGTTAAAGGTTTCTGTATTATGTGAAAACGATGTATCTTTTGTTATTAAATAACTATAGGATCAAGGAGTTTAATTTTTCACATACTGTAATTATCTAAAAGATGACTCGATCACTCCGACCGAGGATTGTTCCACCGCCAAACTTTATTTATAGGATATGCAACATTTTCAGAACTTCACTGAGGTTAAGGAAGGCAGTCCTCCAATGCTTCACATACCTTTGTGTGAAAATCAGGAATAGCCGGGGCTGTATGAAATTAAAATTATAAATCGTAATATGGAGAATTTAACATAACAATTTTCTAGATCATTGTGCAACAATTTCATTAATAACGGGGGGAAAGTAAATAAAATTAATTAAATCGTCATTACAGTTTAAAAATCTAATCGTACAGCATGAGTAAACTAACATTAATAGATGATGAATGTGCATTGCAAATAAGTTTATAAATTACATTTGAACTGGTTTTCCACTGCAATATATACATTTTATTTGTATTGTTATTAATAAACACGAATCTGTTAATTTTCGATATTATTGCATTTCGGAAGGGGTTTACGGCACGTAGAAGAACCTCAAGCCTGATAAAGAGGCGTCTGAACAAAATTTCTGGTCTTTCATGCCCAATATAGAATGGGACGCTAAGGACCACAGCAGTTAAAGACGTCCATAAATAAAACTCAATTTTCCAGTTAGTCTGAACAAGACCAAAAAGTACCATGCTAGCCTCCGATTCCCCAGGTCGCGGGTTCAAACCCGGCGGAGGGCGATGATTTTTTTCGGGTGTAAAATATGCTTAGCATGACTGACTTCAGAAGGGAAGTAAAGAAGAAAAGAATCTGAAGTCCAATAGCCTCGGAGCAAAATTATCGGCATTTCACGCCCAACATAGAATGGGATGCTTAGAACCATAATAGATAAAGAGCATCCAGGAATAAAACTCGATGCATTTATTTAAGGCCCAAAAACTAATTATAAAGCAGGCTTTTTCTTAGCATTTTGCATTTAAAGCGTTTCATTATATTTACATTTAAAGTTGCCCGAGGGAGTTCCAGGAATAAAGTGACCCATATCTGTTGTTACAAATGACAAATCCCATGTGTGTTGGTTTGGCAAGGTTCCACTAAAATGTATCCTTGCAATGCAGCTGGGCGTTCCTGGTCCAGGGACTTGGAAGAT
This sequence comes from Deroplatys truncata, assembly GCA_030765065.1. NCBI lineage: Eukaryota > Metazoa > Arthropoda > Insecta > Mantodea > Mantidae > Deroplatys > Deroplatys truncata. Next base: position 104,005,061 of record CM060980.1, read on the forward strand.
GATGCGCAGGCTCGCCGCCCGCGGCCAGCAAGCGATGATGCACAATAATTACCCCAACTCCTGACTGACCTAGGGTCATGTAAATAGACGCCGCTTCCAGAACAATGCACCTGTTAACTGGAGCAAGGAAATGCATTCTTCATGCATCACTTGCAAGAATACATGAGTAATCAAGTCGAGCTAACTGGTAGGCTTGGATGTACTCATCTCTTTGTTGAAGTTTCCTTAATACTGCTTCAGTTACTTTGTTGAAGGGAACTAAATCTACTTGACATGATTGGGCTCTCTCCGCCGGCATTCATAACGAAGCAACGGTTTGTTAGAGATTGCAAAAGACTCGGAAGTATACCATGTTGTGGGTAATAGTTTTGTAATACTAGAGGACTGTTGGATTCTATAGAGACCATGGAATTTAGGGGCAGAGACTGAAATTTGGGACATATAGGGACCGATATGTAAATTTTTCAAATCCCAAAGTGCTCTATTGGCATTTTTTAAATTTTTTACTACATCTCATATCTGTATAAAGAAGTTTGGTGCAAATAAATTAAGTGGTTTCTAGATTGTACATTTTAAAATTTTGAAATACTTTACAAAATGAACTTTGCGATGCAATTTTTATAATTTTTTAACCAATATTTCATATTTGCAGTCCTTGTTGAGCTATAAAATAAATTTCTATGAAATATTATTTACAATAAATTGCGTTTTAAAAAATCTGATGTGTTGCACTCGCATGACTTTCTCTACTCTCGTACAAACTATTTTTACAAACGCTTATTCTGCATCTACTTCATATTAATCGATATAAAAATTTGCTGGAAGTGTCGTATTGATAATTTTCTTGTAGGTGCCAGGGGGATATGGTTGGCTTTAAGCGATAGTCAAATCTTTTAAGAGCTGGTTGCTATTTGGAACATTCTATTCTCTTTGCATGTGCAGGACATAAAAAATATCATATAACATAAATTGTGTTTTTCTAACGAGATCAACATTTTTTGTGTAGTAACATACCAGTTATGCAAAATTCATTCAGAGGACTTTTGGGAACATTTCCAAAAATTCAAGATATACATTTCATTTGGTATGAAAGCATCTTAAATATATGATATTTTAATCAAAATCGTTACAGCCGTTTTTGAGAAAAACGAAATTGTGTAAAGGGTAGTCTGGGATGGAGGAATTTTCATTAAAACATTTTTGTCGCATCTTTGAAAGATACTGAATCTAAATACCAAGTTTGGTATTTATCCGACTTTTCGTTTTTGAGTTATGCTGTACACATCCACACATTCCCTACTTACTATACGTGGTAGGGAAAGTAAAAATAACCTTTGTTCAATTGTGGGATTCGGTTTTTTGAAAAAAATATTGTGGCATTGTCCAGTTTTTCAACTGTCACTTCTCTCACTTCTGTCACCGTATCGATTTTTATCTGTCACTGATTTAAGTTCTTTATCTAGTTGAAATTTCTAGGATATCACTTCATTAATGTGAACTAGTTCAATTCTCTGTCACTTCACTTCCTTCGTACGTAGCTTCTTCACGCTGGATGGTTCACTTCACTCGGAAGTCAAACACACAACCTCCACAACCCGTCGCTCCGCAATAACACTCGCTGCAGTCACGACAGCCGTTTCCAACTCCTCGGAGAATCGCTCGATGTCGCACGAGAAACTCACCTGCCAACTAACTCTCTCACTGACAGCGACGCGACTCTACTGTGGCCACTGACTCACTCCTGCGATAGCATTCGCTTATGTGGTCAGTGGAATCTTTCCACAAGGTTCTCGAACGTTTCAGAACTATTTCGATAAAATTCCTGGAGAATTGGGGAATAGAAGCTTCCAGAAAGTTCCAGTTATCTCCCGATAGGTGGTTATCTTGTTTACGCCGACCGCACGGCGCCGACCTCTTCATAACCTTGGAGGTTTCGTTACAATATTTACTTCTCAAACTTGGATGATCTTGCTGGCGAAACATATTCTCTTAAAATAGCTGCATAGCATGTTTCATTCTGATGACTTAAATATTGTATCCTAAAGACCATTTTAAATGCTGAAAAATGTCCAAATATTACAACGATAAAAACGCACTGAAAAGTCCATAAATATAAACCTGCTTAAAATTCTGTTTATATATTATCATAAAAGATTGCACATGGTTACTTAAAGTGCATAATTTAGAAACTGATTAACATACGAGTATTGCACCAATTTAGCAAAACCACTTCTAAAATTTGGGGAAAACGTGAGAAATCAGAAAATCCTTAAATGCGCTACAACACATCCGCTCAGGGTATTTAAAGCGCTTGTAATTACTCATTTTCACTCTGATAACAAAAATATTTACATGAAAACGTTCGTAGAGAAACGGATGTAAAAGTTAAAAAGCCTAATTTGGAAATTTTGACCTTTCTTACCCAATTTTCATCGATCGCTTCTCTTAAGGAAAACATTTGATTAAAAGTATAATGCAACTAGGGCAATGTTTTTTGTGTAAATATCGCCTATGTGTGTGTATAAATATGTTTTACTCAAATAGTGCTCTTTTAATGTATGTATATCCACATCAACTTAATTATTTCCAGTAGTTAGTTAATTAAACATTTGTAACCAGAGCATGTAATTTTGTTACTTTATTTCACAGGAATAAAATGTCCTTATCATATCACTAAATAAATGTGCACAGTGTAGGTATATTGATATTAAAAAGTGAGAAAACTTGTAGGTATGTATATGGTTGTGCCCAAGTTTATTTTGTGAATCACTCAACCGATTTGATTTTCTTTCACCATTGAAGATCACTGTTCTTCCTCACGTACATAGACTAGAAGAGAGTTTCCAATTTAAACCCCAATTTACTAAAATACTAACAAGGACTTACAAGTCTGAAAGGTGAAATATAAACACGCTCAAGTTACGATAGAACGTACCTTTTACTGTAATGGCGTTGCTTTTTTATTGTTTCACTCAATAGGGGCGCGTTAACGTAACTCCTAAGCTATTAAATTGGGATTAGATAATGGGTCATAAGGTCTACCTCTAATCTCTTTATATAGCAATAACAGTGTATCTTAAAATTCTAATTAATAGACTATTATATATGTATATCACAGTTAAAATTTAGTACTCTTAATGGAGTTCACAATTTTCACTGGCGTTAGGAAAGGAGCTTCAAAATATCTTAATCTAACGTGCGAGATGTAATTACAGAGAACATTTTTATCGTTTCTTTCCTTTCATTACAGAAATATTTACATTAGTTTTACTCATTTTACAGAGAAATTTCCAGTTAAGAGATCAGTAAATAGTCTCATTTAACCGAAATGGATATGAACTCTTTGGCATGTTTGATCCCAATATCTGAGTTCCAGAGCTTACTTTTAGTTTCCCAGGGACTTATTGCATCCTTTAAATAGGAACCTGGAACTTCACGAAGCGGTTCTGGACCACTAAAATGAGATGAAGCTCCCTGTTTTGCAAAGCGATCTACACCTTCATTATATTAAATTTCTTTATGCCCTGGACCCACATCAGACTAATCCTATTATGTATGGCCAATTGGTTGAGGTTTTGTAGATATTCCCAAATCAGCTTAAATCATTGATAAAGGAACTAAGTGCCTTTAAAGGGCTTAGCTGTCAAACAATAAGAACTTTCTTGATATTTTCATAGGTACAGAGCTCTATAACACGAAATGGAAAATGGGGACACGAGCCTAAGGCTTTTGAAAAGAGAACTTCAGGTCCATATAGGCCCACCCTAACCTTCCTATTCATGTATGAGCCGTCTGCTGAATACCAGACGAGAGGTCCAACTTCGAAATTGGGATTTCCAGTGCTCCAAATGTTGCGTTCAATGCAGCTAAGTCTTGTAGAAATGCCAAGCAAACAGAAAAGTGCGAAACAAAAGACAATCGGTACGATGTGCGTGTGATATGTCTGATATTAAAAAATATCAGACATATCACATATTAAAAATAAACTGAATGAGGTCGCTATCAAACTCTTGAGTATCCTTGATTCTAATTCTACAAATGTGTATAGTAAAGTCTCTGGTCACGAAAATGTTGATAACCTTTATGTAAGTAAGTGCTGCTGTTTTCTCTATATGTTGTAATGAACTTCATTACCAATGTGTTTTAAATACTTATGTAAAGAGAGAAGATATTGTCAATGTAATATAAGAAACTGTTCAATTAATATTTAAAGTTAACAACTGATGTTACCTTTCTCTATGGTTACAGACTATATGTCATATCTAATATTTTTAAATTACTGACTTGTAGGGCAGGGGACGTTCATGTCTGCCAGGTTTGCCCCAATTTCTCTGAATATAGATGTCAGGTGTTTCTAATTACCAGAATGAAAATTCACATTTCCGAAAGAGATTTAAAAAGCCACCCAAACAGCGCAGGTAAGTCCATTGTGACGCAGTAACTATGACCCACGGTTATCGGGAGGTCGAGTAAAAACGATAAATGTCGGTCGCCAGCGAAACACCGGGTGCGCCATCGGCAGATAACTAGGACCTTTTGGAAGCTACATCTCTCCCTCCTCCAGGAAGTGTCTCGAAATTAGAAAGTTCGAGAATCTTGGGAAAGATTCCACTGCCTATATAAGCGAGTGCTCTCGCTAGAGGAGTCAGTCGAATTGAGTGCAAATCGAGTGAGAGTCGAGTTGCATTGGAGGGTGAGTTTCCCGTGCGACATCAAGAGTGATTCTATGAGCGAGTTGGTGATGACTGTTGTGACGTGAAGTGAGTGTTATTTCGGAGCGACGGATTGTGGAGGTCTTCACTCCGGAGTGAAGTGAACCGTTCGGCGGAGGAGGCTACGTTGCGAAGAAGTGAAGTGACAGGAATTTAACTACTGCACTTTAGTGAAGTAACAGAGTGAAGTGAACTCCCGGTGAGGCTGAACTACATAAAAACAGAGACGGATAAAAACGAAACAGTGGCAGTGAGAAGAAAGAAAGGTGACAGTTGAAAAACTGGACAAAGTCATACTATTATACAGGGTGCAGTTTAGATAAAGCATATCCTATTCACTGATTAGTATATAATAAAATTATAGTTACTGCGTCACATTTTCTTCTATTCTCAGTAATTTTAAAGCACATGAATAAACCATATTGCTGCAGTTTTTGAGTGATCTCTAGAAGTATAAATGTCAGGGACGTTCGAATGGGAGAAGTTTAAAGTGCAACTACCTTGCGCCATACATGTGACAAACGTGTGCCCCTAGTTCGGAAGGAGGTAAAACAAAGTGAAGTCAAGGTCGGTTACTGACCAAGGGACGATTTACACTATCTTACTCAACATGAATAATCGCGATTTTATTCGTTGAATGTTACATTTGAAGATGTCACTAAATTGTTTTACTAGCTTAGAGGATTCGTTTAGTTCATTTACACTCTATATACTTTGATTTGATCCAAATCCACTACGTGCATGGCTCGCTTCTATTCTACACAAAGTAATACATCTCGAGTTATGTTGACCAAGCCTTTTTTTTCTCTATTTATTATATTACGTCTCTTTAACTACGTGGTCATATCTCGATGGATCTGTTAGGAGATACCTAGTGGCTTGGTGTGTGGCGGTCAGTTAACCTTTTAGGTCTCAACCCTGTACCATACCACCTTACTTCGCCACATGCCCACAGAGGCATGCGTACAGCAACTGTACCTCTGCTTCCTCACGTGCCAAGCAAATGGAATTAGGGTGCCGTACAGTGTACCTGCTTTCATTATGTGGATATATTACACAGCATTCGTTTTATCATCTATTTTTCTGTTTTACTATTGTTTTAGACTTAAGGTGAAACTTTGGACTGTGGTATTAAGTATCCAGTACGTTATTTATCCTGGCAACTGAGGGAAACCTGAAAAAAGAAAACTTCAGATTGGTAGAACCACGGGATTTGAACTTGTTCCTTTCGATAAGGCAGATAAACGCGAAAAAATAATTTGAGAAACAAGGGAATCAGTTTCTTTCAACAATGAGCGATTCAGTTTTTGCATTAAAATCAATGTTTATTTAAAGCGATTTCGTACATCTGGCACGTGGGTCAACTCAGATTAGTACATGTTCTCCATTGATGCATGTTTATTTTACCTATTCCTTGATAAGAGCTTTAATACACTGAGCAGCATTCGTGTGGGTTTGAGGACGGTTCTCTAGAGCTTGCCTTAGAAGTCCATATACCTATTATTTACCTATTTATTGTGCGATCAATTAGAATTTGGCAATTCATATCAAGTTGATCATAAACTTGTGAACTAACCACAACTGACCCATTTAATGGCTGGGTATGAAGGTATTGTCAACAGATGGTAAAGGATATGGGAAATATAAACATCTATAGTGGAAAACGGAATTAAAACTTATTAAAACATGGATGGTATATAAGCTATGTCGGTATAACAAGTCTAAAAAGGTTTGATTGCGTAAGATCGTTGTCCTCATCATCATGATCACGTTGTCATAATGCACATCAAGGCTTAATCCTTGAGCTGTGTTTTGGACTCATAACTACATTAAAACAGGCGTAATTCCAACGTTCGCTGAAGTGTGTTTAGTTACCATCTCCCTTATGTCTGAGCTAAAATTCGCCCTTCATTCTTAAAACACGTTGTGTCATTAGTCAACTGAAAAATTGAATGTCATAGCCAAGATTTCAACACCGATCTCCCGCTTTCCGTGCGGTTGCTTTTATCAAACCCCGGCTATGACATGTAATTTTTCAGCTGGCTCTAATTAAAAAGGATTAAAAACCCACAGTAAAATAATTAACACACATATAAAACATTGTATCAGTTGGACTTATAATCCATTTAAATTCGGCTGTGCTACTCGTGCGTAGCAGTGGAAAGGCAGCTTTTAGCAGAAAAAGAAACACTTTCTTGTGCCCTTGAAGAAAGATCTATGGAATACATTAGTGAAGCGTTTTTTAGAGCATGTCATGATATTATTCAGAAGCTTGAATGTTGCGGTTGACATTGGAAGCATTTGGACTGTAGGTGTAAGGAATAATGGAGCGTGTGGAATGGACGGATAGTGAAGCAGGTCTTAAAAACAGTGAGTAAAGGAAGTAGAATACTGAAACTGATCACGAAGAGGGAAGAAATTGGTTCAGACATTGGATGACAAGAAATTACTTACTAAGAAGTGCACTGGAAGGAACAGTGAATGCAAAATCATCCGGGCAGAGGAAGAAACAGATGGCAGAGAATATTTAAATAAATGACTCATATGTGGAGTCGGCAAAGACAGTAGAAAACAAGAAAAATTGGAGGACGTTGAGTTTGGAATGAAGGACCTGCACTTGAGCATAATGTTAGGATTGATGGATTGGCACATTGTTTGTAGAATAGAATGCACTACGTTATTTTAATTTTTCCCAGATAACTATCTATGATAATTTTATAAGCAGTAACTGAATTGAACAGCACAATGGTATAACCATAGAGAAAATTATTATAGCACAGCTATGGCATATACAAAGCGATAGCTCACAGAATAATTCAACAGGTGAAGTTTGACTTAATTCTGCTATAATAATTTTCATTCTTAAACCACATGATTCAGTGTTCGCATTTGGAGTCAGCAGAATTACGACTGTACACACTTTTATTAGCCACTCTAAATTGGTCTAACGCCAACTGGTTGTATCATCTACATGAGTCTATATCTAATGCAGTTTTTATGTCACCACTGGTGAGGCAAAGAGCAACCTTCTTTCTCTTTCTTTTTCTTCGCTATTATACCATTATTGTAGAGTTAGGGGACTGCCTAGAACCCATCTCAAAAAGCAACCTTTGTTATTGTATTTATGATTCAAATATTTCTAGAACTTCACTACAGTGATTAAGCTATCTGCCTATCACAGCGAATCCATCAATCTCTTTCCTGCTCTTACCACCTCTCTCTTCCCAATATATATACATTTAAATGGTATTTTTGGGATCCTTCCTTCTTCCGTTCGTTGGATGTGTTCACACCATTTGTTTGTAAATTTTTAAACACATTAAGTTCTGTTCTAATTGAATTATTATTATTTGTGTGATATCGCCTGTAGCTCTTTCTTTCCTGCTTTCTCCATCGTCGTTTTTAATTACTTGATCATGTCGCTATGGTTACTGTAGGTTTATTTGTTCATCTGAGTGGCCTTAGTTACGTGGTTACCTTCTTGTGCCATCTATTTTGTTGAAATTGAGTTTTGGTAGAATATGAACTTTGGGATCTTCAGTGTGCATGTAGTCATTGTGATGCTGGACGTATGGCCTTAGTTGACTTGTAGCACAATCTGCCTAAGTAACTTATTGATAGGCTACCTTAGTGGCGTAGTCGTTCTCCTATACCATCTGTTTTGATTTATATTTGCTCTATAACTGGGACATTGGGTCGTAGTCTTAATATCCATTCCAGTATTTAATGGACGACTGAGGAAAACCACGTAAAACTATCAGACTGTTCGGTAAACAAGATTTTGAACCCACAACCTACTGAAAGCGAATCGCAGACGCTACCGCCGCAGCCATCTCGCTGCAAATGGCTGCAGATCTTTTGATCTTAAAATTTTCCCACTGTAAGTTGATTTGTAGTAATCCAAGTCACTCGCATTGAAATTATATTATTTCTGCAGTTTGCCACAAATTTATATTTGCCAATTTCCAGCACTATTTAATAATTTAGTTTTTTATGTATGCATTTTACATCTTAGGCACTTACATTGAGAGACCTGTTCTAAGGCATAATCCTCCGATATAATTTTTGATCTTCTGCCAATTTTGTCCTTGAAGGTCGTTACTTTAGTTTTTATTTTATATATTGATTCTGTGTTCTTTACAAAGCCACTTAGCTGATATACAGTGCAGTTAATACAACTAGCGGCCGGAATAGCGCGGTTTCTTCCCCGAGAATAACGTCTCATTTGCCAGTGCCGGTGCCGGTGCCGGGCATGCACTTATCTAATAAGTTGGAGTCAGTTAGAGCGCATGATTATCAAGGGCTGGCCATGTTTTACGTTTTTACATTGTGTACATTCGTACTAATCTACATTATTGACTTACGTCATCTAGCGTTATTGTTCTTTGTTAATTATGCCGCCATTCAATGTTGAACAAAGAGTGTTTATTTATGATAATTACGTGGAAACTGATTCTTCCAGAGACGTGATAGGGAACTTTGTAAGAGAATACCGTAGGAATAAAGAAACTATTTGGCGACTTGTTAAGTTCCGAGAGACAGGAATGATAGGAAACGCGTTACAAGGCGCCGTGTTTTCATTGAAGAGAAGTTAGACACAAAAGGGGAACATCTCGAACATTCGCCGAAAAAAAAAAAATCACTCGTCTTACTCAGGAGACAGGTGTGCAGTATCCTGTCAGAAATGCAACCAATTTTAAAGACGGGAATTTCATACGCAGATGTTATCGCTGTATTGCTGCTGCGAGACAATATTTTCAACATCGCTTAAAACACAAGTCAGTGTTCCATTATTATTATTATTATATTACAATTATGATTATTATTGTTGTTATTGTTTCCAGTAATGCGTTCAGTCAACATTTTACGTCCGACGATTCGGCATCTCTTTCTCGCGTAACCTACCGCGCTCTGACGGCCATTCGCTGGATGCTCCGTCGGCTACTAATTGTAACAGCCCTGTGTACGATTGATAAAGGGCGCTCTGTTGCAGTCCTCTATTTGTAGTTAAAGGTGCTTATTTATTTTTTCCTGTGTTTACTATTATTATTGTTATTATTATTATTACTGTTGTTATTTTAGAACTATGATATATGATTTCTATCACTTTAACTTGATGATGTGCATATCCTTGTTGCTTCACAACTGACAATAACTTTTCCGTTCTGTATTATCGAAAGCTTCCCCTAGATCTGTCTTTAAATTGTATTCCTTCGTTTTCTCAAATATCTACTATATAATACAAACATATAAAACGCACATGGAATCCACCCTGCCGTTTGTGAAAATTGCAACACCAAGAAGGAAACGCATGAATTTAATACCATAGGTTAAGTACATGCCAAGTAACTAATGATAAACTTTTCAAATCTATACATGATCTTCGAGCCCTAATATTCAGTATTTGGTATGGCCTCCATGCGCTGCAATTAGAGCTGCTGTAGGCCGTGACATTGAATTAAAGAGGTTCTGAATAAGTTCCCGAGGGATTTCCCTCCATACAGTTTGTATTCGAGCCCACAAATCCGTGACACTGGTTACTGGAGGATCGTGACGCACCAGGTGCCGACCAACCATATCCCAGCATGTTTGATGGGCAACATGTCGGGCGAACGTGCAAGCCAGGGAAGCAATGGTATCCGTCGCTCTTCGAAGAAGGCTTGTACATTTCTCGCAATATGTGACCGGGCATTGTTCTGTGGACATGTGGCCTGTGGAGATGCCTGAAGCAGGGAGAGTACCTCAGGCTCTACAACCACCGTTAGGTACCGATTGCTGTTCAAAGTGCACTCAATTCGTAGGAGGCGAGTTCGGTTGTTGTAACCAATGGTGCCCCAAACCATCACACCTGGTAATTGTCCGCTATGCCGCTCAACAATGCAGCCCTCCAGGTTGCGCTCACCACGTTACCGCCGGACATGTATGCGGCCATCACTGTAGGCCATGAAGGGGACTCGGCCGAAAAGACTACATTTTGCCACTCAGCACCCCAGTGATGGTGTTCACATGCCCATTGCAGTCGGAGGAGCTTGTGGTTTCTGGACAATGGAAGCCGACGTAATGACATGCATGCAACCAGTCCAACGTGCAGCAGACGGCGACGAACTGTTGATGCACACCTGTTGCAGTGCTCCAGCGTCCAGCCAACACTTTGGATGAAGCTGTACGGTCCGTTATGGCCATGCGGACAAGATGACGGTCATCCCGTGTTGTGATCATGTTCCGTGGTCCAGTCCACGGTCTTCGCTGTGTACGACCTTCATCTATCCACTGCTTCCACACACGCATCACTGTCGTAGCAGCATGCCCTGTACGAGCCGAAATGTCACGGTGTGACAAACCCGCTTCCCGAAGACTGATCATTCTACCCCTTTCGAACTTGCTCATATGCTGATATGGCTCCCTTTGACATCGACAAGGCATACTGGCACTCACTTTATTGTTTCCACCTTGTTTGACAGCTCTGCACTGACTACACTGGGCGCAACACTGACCTTGTCGGACCGACACGAGAGCGCTCTGCTCGGCCTACGTTTGCCCCATCTCTCTGCAAACCTAATCACTTATTGGTTGCACACTCTTCTACACTTCCACCAAGTTTGAAGTTATTCGAGAAATTCTTTTTTGGTGTTGCAATTTTCACAAACGGTAGTGTATGTTGTGGTTCTTCTAGAAGGCATTTTGTATTTTACGCTTACTTATATTTTGGCGTAAATTCATAGACCTCATCAGTTTGATACCTCTGTACTTTTCTAGTTTTTAGGATCATGTTTTGTTTTAAAATGTGGATATTATTTCAGCTATCTTCCAATTTTCTGGTATTACAATTATTCGGGAACATTTATTTATCCACATTTATGAAATGCCTATAAAGCATCCCATATTAAGCATCCCCATAATAATACCGTCAGGTCCTATTGACATTCTATTTTTAAGTTTTATTTTAAAGAGTTTTCTAACTCTATTGTAATTCATGTTATGTTATGTTCTGTTCTTGTGTTGCACTACGATTCCTTTTTTGATAAAATAATGTCCAATCAGTTGATTTTTACTTATTACATTTAAACGCGCGGTTTCCTTTTCTGGTTGATTTGGGTGTTTTAATTGCCACTATAAACTTCAAAATACGATTTTCTGATCTACCAACAATAATAAAACAATAACTGCCGCCTACATAGCAGTGAGACAGCAGTTGGTTTATTTGGTGCTTGCTTATTGTCAAGTTTTGTTTCCAGTTGGAAGAAGACTTTTGTTGGGAAAATTTCAGAGTTCTATTGCTTCGTGCCAAGCATCTGTTGTTCATGTGATAGGAAGCCACTGCGCACGTGATGTAGAGTGTGTAGTTTACGGATTTAACTCCATGTTATGTAGATAGGCAAATGTGCCAAAGCTTTAAAGTACAGCTTGTTCGGATCAAGAACCACCAGTAAAGAAGTTTAATAACTGGCTGGAAAATACAACTCGTTTAGAAGAACCTTTAGATTTTCCAAATTGGTGATTATTACAACGATAGAACTTTGAGATATGTCAGCCCTTCATATCTCTGGGTTGGTTAACAGATATAACAGGAAAAAGTAATCTGCAGGACTCCATTAAGGAATCTACGGTTTGCGTCTTGCACGTTCCTCCACTTGGCACTCCGCGAATGCCAGAAAACACACGGGGACAAGCTGAATGTCGCCTAGACGTTTGTCATTTTATAACATGCTCACTTAAGAGGTTTATTAAAAAGTTCCTCTACCTGCAGGTGGGTATATCACGGTTCAGTCTGCATCTGACATGGTGTACTGGAGGTCCCCATACTTCCATGTAGTCCAGCACTAAATGGGAGTGTGCCAGAAACTGTGATGGGGGCACTAACATTGTAAGAGCCGTGGTCTCTGCCACCGAAGCTTATGAAGTTTAATACTGAACACTACCTCAATGTCCCAGCGCCATTGAAATGCCTATTCGGTGCTTTAAACATTACAAAATTAAGAAAAAAAGTAGTTTAACATAATTCAATTTAGAAGCATATTTAAATTTAAAAAAATGTCTAAACTTTATTAGATTATATTTTATTTTTGCGCGTAATTCACCGAAGCATTGCCTTAACGGTACTCAGCTAGTGAAAACATAGATAAACGGCATCTGGTGTTACTCTTCGGTTAACTTTTGCGGGAGATGAAGTAACCTGTCAATCAGGTGGCTAGAACTATGCACGAAAGAAGGAGGAGGTAACGCTGGCAGAGGGTGGCGATAGATTTGTCAGCACCAACGTAAACCGCTTCGTCCCATTATCAGCATTTTTTTCTTAGCCGAAGTGTACTACAAAACAGCATATACTACAGAACGTGTGTTTATTCCGTTAAGTTTTTCCAAAAGGAGTCTGCCTGAATTAAGGCAGAAATTCCCTGGTGTCACCGTAATCAATAGATTGTGTCCTGTTAGACAAAAGGAAACAACCATAGACTGAGGAAAAATTAAGACGAGATAGGAACTGTCGTGGGAAGTCCAAGAAACCCGCTGTCTCACATTACAAGGTGTTTTTGATGATAGAATAATTGACTGGCCTACTTATTCTCCAGATCTAAATCTATGTGCTTATTATCTCTGGGGAATCTTAAGTATAAACCCCATACCTGAACGAATTAAAAGATAGTGTCCCGCATGCGTTTTCAAATATTTCGACTAGAAATTCGTCGAGTGTTCAGAACTGTGCTGAAAAGTAGTCTTGTACAGACACAGTGGGGCATAATTTCGAGCACGCAACTGTTATGTTGGAGTTGGAGCCTGAACCTGAACCTAAACCTAAACCTAAACCTAAACGCGCTTGAGAATCAGGCTCTATAAGGCATTTTCATAGACAAATGTTTGAGGTATGACGTACACTTCAAGCTACGATACACCTTCGCGTTCAGATGCAAAACTATAACATGTATTTTGGTCGAACACACTATAATACGTTGATTACATGTTACGTAACTAAACTATGACATTCAGTTTACTTCAGCGACTCATTATGCTCTTACTCGGCGGCGCGCGCAGCTCGCCCATATCTTTTAATACCTTCAAAGCAGCAGTCCACTGGGATTCATTCTCCATATAAACAATGAAATGTGTGTATTTAAAATAAAATGTATTCTGTTCAGTGTAAATTTAATATTATAATAAACTGATTTAATTTCCCTTGTTGCAATATTGTTCAATATAAGTTACCTGGAAAAAGAATAAATATGGCCTGGATCAATGGTACTGGCATCTTACGTACTCGCAAATAGGCTCAAGGTCTTGTCATCATGCTGCCATCCGATCAGTATTTAATTACACATAATTTAACAAGGTCTTTTTGTAAAAACTTAAAATTTTGAAATTATAGTGTGGTCGACCAAAAACAGTCATATGAAAATGATGAAACTCGCTACCGCTCGTTTCATAAATATACTCACGTCTTAATTACCACAATTATAGTATTTTTGCATAATATACTATATTATTTTGTGAATAAACGAAAAAAAATAAATATTTTGTGGGGTAAATATTTGATGAAGGCAACTACATTAATGAGAGATTGTTACATTTGCAGTTTTTTTCTTTCTTACTACTTACCTTTACGAGTAGTAAGTAGAGGAAGTATTATATTTCACCCAGACATTTTATGCAGATTTTACCGAAGGCTTCTTGAATCCAAAAGAAAATATTTTTAGAAAAAATCCTGCTAATTGTGTGTGTGTGTGTGTGTGTGTGTGTGTGAATAGCGTGATTCAAAAACAAAAAGTTGGATCAATACAAAAGTTGGTATCTAAATTCATCTTCCAAGGATGCGATACGAAGATTTTCAAGAAAATCCCCACACTTCAAACTACACTTTACATGCAAAATGTTTTGTTTCCTTATTTTTTTTCTCAAAACTGACTAATGATTTTGATTAAAATACCATATTTGAATGACAAATGGAATTTATATGTATATCTTGAATTTTTTGTGAAGTCCTCTACATTCTGAATTATTTTGTATAATTGGTAAACCGTTAGGCATAGACAATTTCATTACACCAAACATGTAGATTTCGTTGAACCACACAATTCATATCAAATGCATTTTTGTAGCGTTAACCATTTCCGAGATATTTTGTTGTTGTTCAACTATTACCCTCCTCGTTGTAGGAATTACAAGCCACTGGCTTGGTTCTGTAGCCTGTCAAGGAGCAGGCAAACTGGATCATACCTTATCCAGAATGGGTGATCAGCCCAAAGCCTGGTATAGCGGTGAAGGAGAGGGAAATGAAATGCAGTGATGAAAGGGATGAGAGGAAAAATTCGCGGATCAGACAAAGGAAAACCGCGAAAAATTCTCCGGTCAGATTGGTCGGTTCCGGGAGTTTGAACGCCGTACCTCCAGAACTGGGCCACAAGGTTGCCGCCATTGTATTGGTTTGAATTTTAAATACTTTTTTGCAATGGTAAGTCATTATTCGTTTTTTCTCTTAGTCATAGAAAGAGCATGCATTTTCAAAGACATCGCACAGCGATTCGCATTTTAAAAACATGACTGTCGCTTCAGCCTGCAGTATTGTTTTTATAGCTACAATGAAATGTGTAAATGTGTAGTGAAAGTTTATCTCAATTAACAAGAAATAGACTGAAGAATACGCTTTTGTAAGAATAGTTTTAGAAGAATGAGCAGAGAAAGCCATGTGAGCCCAAACACCATATTTTTAGTTCGCCAGCTCACTGTGTTCATTTTGCTTCGGTTTTCTACATGTTCAAGAAGAAGATTATTATGTTATTTTATTCATCAGCAGCATCGTCCTTAATAAGTTGCCGTAGATCTCCACCGATCAACAGCGTAGGCCTTTGAGCGATGGGAAATGTACATTAATCTGTGGCAAGCTATCGTGTACAAGCCTTTGGAGTCGTGGAGGGATCCAAGTGTCAGTACGGGATTCAAAACTTGAGTGGTACTTGACGTACTTCAAAGCCCTGGGTTTTAACTTAGCAATAGCTTCCATCATTTGAGACGAAATTGAGATACATACGTAAAACATTTTCAGTCCGCTGTCTTGCAAGTATTACCTACACCAATATAAAGAAGCTGTACTCATCGTTTAGATATATACTAACCGCTACAGTTCAAACATACGTCACTCACTGCTAGGTCGAGTGTCAAGTCCCCCTCCTCTTCTGGTGATACGTCATATTCATTTAGTGGAATGCACTGTTCCTTCTTCCTACTACAGGTAAGTGATAAAGAAAGTAAAAAATTAAATCTCTCTTAATATCTCATTTTCCCTAAGAGACAGAGATTGCTGCTTTAGGAACTGGTAACTTCAATTTAGGAAGTAAAATTTAATTTGTAAACCTCGAGCCCATCATGTTAAAATAACCTCCAACACAACTTTTCTTTCAGAAAGATCTAGAAAGAACCATGCACCTATGTCGCTCGTAAACCTATAAACTCAAATTATAAATAAGCATATACGCAGAGATCTTGAGTGGATAATGGCATGAGGTCATAAATGATGCCTAACGCGATCATGTCCCAACACTTTCCATTAAATTATTCCAACTTCATGAAACATCCCACGTTCTATTAGCACAGTTTATAATCTTCCAACTTTTAACGTCTATGCTTTCGTGTACAGGAAATTGACGATCAAGAAATTTTAGCCGGTACTTTATATGTTGGGTTCATTTTATGAACTAGGATAGGAGCTATTTTGTTTAATTTGCTTGACAAGCAGTTACATACGACGTCAAATACGCAGCCACGAGGATCATTGGAGAATCCTTTCATGCCAAGATTCAGCATATTCATATTTGATCAATAGCTTTTGAGAGTGAAACGTAATGATTGCTCAGTCCCCTTAAGTGATCTACCTTTAAAAGCGGGGCACTTATGGTTTCGTGTAGCGCCTGCTTTCGGTTTTTGTAGTTTTAGGCTTATCTCAACTAGACCTTAGAAAATGTTAATTAGGAAATTTAAACGATGTTGAATGCACTGTTATAATTCTTGGATATTGCGTTACCACAGTATTATAAGCGTTACGAACAAATGCTTGTAAGATTACGCAATTTCTAATATCGGGGCAGTTACCTACTTGACAATGTAATTTAATCGGATTTTTTGAGTGCGTTTCAGCAGTGCATTAGCATTTCATATCTATTATGGAAGACGACAATATCCGTTATCGTTTGTTTAATCAAAAGGCTGTGTTTAATTTTGGTGTTCAGTACTACCTTCTGAGGCAGTATTTTTAAACACTTAAATGATTTCAGTCAAATTATATAATACATAAATTCAATAACAGCCCACCTTAAAGCAATGTGTGTATGTAACAATATATAAAAAGTGTATATAACAGTCATTGGATATGTTTGTATTATTGTATCCATGTGTAATAATGTTATATGAATGTATTATGTAATTTAATAATGTAGGATCTGTGAGAAATAGGTCAAAAGTTGCTAACAATGAGGTAACCTTGAGGCAATAATGAATTTGAAAGTTTAAATGCTACTAATCATTATTGGAGCAACATTAACGTGAATTTTGAGACAGTTTAAAAATAGCCAATCAACAACCAGAAAAAGCTTTAGTTAAATGCAGGTATTCTATTGGAGTAGGATTAGCCAATCATAGACTTGAAATACAGAAATTTACAAGTTTAGACGGTTGAAATCAATTCAGTTGCCTGCAGACAGCGTTACTAACCAGACGCAAAAAGTGTCCTCAAGAAATATACTATGTATTCGTGCGAGACGAAAAATAAGTTTACGTGTTAAAAAGTGCAATTAATTAATAAAAGAATCTCACAGCTCTCTATATCAGTGAAGTGTTACTTAAATCGTGTCAAGCATTAATAAAAGGAGTGAAGTAAAATTATAATCTGTGTAAGCCTACATTCTTGTCGCATCACACCCTGCTAAGAGAAACGTTGAAGCTGGTTATCGAGACTCAGGAGAAATAAAAATAATAATAATAATAATAATAATAGTAATAATAATAATAATAATATACGATCGAACATTAGCGACGAAAATGTGCTGAATTCATATTAGGAATGGGTTTGTAGGGAAGACAGAGAAACAATGTTTGTTTCCTCGAAGCAGAGGTATTTTACCTGCGATGGTCAACGAACCTGCATACCGGAAGTCTCGCCTTTATACTTTTGGCTCGGACAGGATTTACAACGGTTTCAAAGTTTAAAAGGGTGAGGAAGTATATGTGCCTTATCTACGATCTAAGAATGTTCGTGGGAAGATTTTAAAACTCAAAATAAGCTGTAAGAAGCAGATGTGAAAGTTGTCAAGTGGGGGTAGCCAATAATAAAAATCATGAAACAAAATGATAGCCAATCGAAAGATCGCGTAGGCATCACATGATACGTTTGAACTTAAAACAGAACGAAATTTAAGAAAGGGAGAGGGGGAAAATTCTACTTTTGGCGAAAGGCGTGAAGGAGGAAAGAAAACGCCGGGACAGTCGGGTACAAACTAACCATGAGGACAGCCGAGACACATTCCGGTACAAACTAACCACGAGGACGGTCGACGAAACAAAATAAGAAGAAAATAATCAGAAAGTTTATAGTGTAAAAATGAAGTTATGAAATCTAGGCAATTCGAGGGCTAGTCGGAGAAACACATAAGTAGCGACTTCGAAAGTGATAAGAATAACAGTGGTTTCGACGACGAAGGTGGCGGGTTGACCAGATAGGAATCTACGTAACAAAATAAAGATATAACTCAAACTTCTCCGGCAGTATTATTGATATCGTCAAGGCAGTGTCACCACCCCTGAAAACTAGAATCTCAGCTCTACCTAAAACAAATTCCAAATCCCTGCCATCCAACCATCGAACCCAGGACTCTGAGTCGACTGAAGCAACTGCCAGGAACAACACTGATGCGTCAGAGGTCAGCGTCAACGTGTCTCTAACAAAAATACTGACGCAGTCGAGGCAAACATAAATATTTAATACTTAAAGAAACAGTCAAATTACAAAGTTAATATTTTTTTTAAAACTTAAGGCAAAGGCCACCTGAAAGTACATTTGGGGCGAAGGCTACCGGAAACTGTTTACCATACGTGCGGATGCAAACACACTTCAAATTTGGCTCCAACAGTCGAAATATAATACAACTCATTCAATACAAACAACTTCATATCGGCTTTCCATACATGCTGCAAATAACGCAACAAACCAACCTACTTTAAATTGACGCCCAAAGCGTGGTGCAAATAACTACTTCCTCAAATTGGCTTTTCCATACGTGGGGCTGAAACTACCTTCTTCTCACTTTTCTACGAAAGCTTACGATTTTAATTAAGAGTTTTTCGTCTTAAAATTATGCGATGAAATAGGTGAAAAGACTTAAATATATCGGAAGTCCGTAGAGCTGGGACTTTCCTTCTCGGAGAATAAGGGGGAAAAAACGTAAAAAATCTGATGTGATGCATTCACACGACTTTCTCCACCCTCTATCGTTTATTAGTGGGTATACAAACTACTCTTACTAAAGCTTATTTTTCTGTCTACTGCATTTTAATCCACACAAACCTTTCGGGAAACAGATAAATTATACATTTCACTATGGATACAAAGGGAACAGTGATAGTCAAATGTTTTAGAACTGAACGCTATATTCTGGTCCTAAAATTCTACTCTCTTTCCATAACATCGCGAGAAACAACTGAATGTTGACAAGACCAAGTATTGAACAATTCGAACCATTAATAACGGATATCTTATAAATGGCTCATGCCACAAAAAATTTATTTTAAATAAATTTTGTGTTTTAAGAGATCTACATTTTTTGTGTAGAGCGTTTCGTTCTATCGCTTAACGTTTACCAGTTATACAATATTTCTTCCAAATGAAGAGGACTTCACAGGCCATTTGCAGAAAGTTCAAGATGATCTTTGATCATTTAAATATCTTTAATATATGGTGTTTTAACAAAATCGTTAAGAGCTATTTTTTTTAGAAAATAAAGAAAATCAAAAAATATTGCATGTAAAGGGTAGGACTTATTTAAAAATCTTCTGTTGTATCTTTGAAAGGTACTGAACCTAAATCAAAGTTTGGTGTTTATCTGACTTTTCGTTTTTGAGATACGTTGCTCTCTCTCTCTCACCTTTTTCAATAAATACTTTTTCTGGATTTAGTGGGTTCAAAACATTATTTCCGGTCAAATCTCGGTATCGAATTTTCGAGTGGGATGCAATACTTTCTCTACCTACTACGTACGTGATAAAGTAAAAATACAAAACTTATTTAAGTAATTCATTCCATTACCCCTATCATATCGCCTGGAATTGGTACTTAGAAGCTTCTCTGCGGCCTAGCGAAACAGTCCGCCATTATCATGTGTACGTGATAAACGTAGTTTCGCGCCACATAACTTCGACTAATGTTACTATTGAGATACGGGAATAAACCAAAAACTCGTGTTAAACATTTAGATGAGGTGGCGAGTTCGATTTCGTGTCGTGTAGTCGGTAAATACATGTAAATATATCTATACACAAACAAAATAAAGCGGATAAAGGCAGCTCCGGATTTACTATTTTACATTATTAGAAAATTCCTCCCTTGCGAAATCTTAAACAATCTCATAGCTCTACCGACATCAGAGGACAACAGGTGACAACGCAGAGGACGAAGGACAGCGAGGAAGCCAAGCATTTTAAACCCACTACGCATTCTTTCCCGTCCTGACCGCTTCCTCACTGCCGAAACGGACCGTCAGTTTCAATTTGTCAGTTCGTAATTGCTTTGGCCATAATCATTTAGATACCTGCTTCATAGAGATTATTAATATTATTGCACAAAAGCAATAATAATAATACACAAATGTGACCCTAGTATTAAAAAATCTTTAAAAAATGGATCGCCAGCCTTATTAATACCATTAAGATCGTGGTAATAGCCGAAGTTCTTGTTTCGAGTCCCGGCCGAGGCATTGAATATTCCAAGTCTGATTCAACTTTCCAAATTATCCTAATTGTTAACTTAAGGTAATTAATTAGCAAGAGCACAGACAGTTTACTGGCAGTATTATTCTCTGCCCAACTTTTGGGATGGCGTAAGCAACTTGACTCAAATTTTGAGTTATGTAAGAGGAGAGGAAGAAAGGTGATGCTTGGAGAGGTGGAGCTAAATATGTCGATACAAAATAAACCCCCTCGTTCCTATATGAGCCACTTTTTCTGCTCTCCAGTGTACTTCAGTGTACTGTAAGACAGAAATAGGACACCGTTTGCGAAGCCCTTTAAGGTGAATTTTTCAACTGGAGCCGCGCCACGCTAACTCGAGCTTCACAGCGTTCCACCAGTCCGAGTGCAATGTTTTCGAAACCGAAGCAGAAACTACTTCAACTTACATAGACTATCCTGTTATTTAGCAGCACTCCTTCTCGTGGAAATCCTCCTAATTTCCCCCCGACGATCCACTTCTGAAGCTTGTTATCTCTTGTTTGACCAGAGATAACTCCTTTACTACGCTGGGGTAGATAGGGTTGAATGCACGCTGCTGGGTTAGGCTATCTTTCACGGAGAGCAGAAAAGAGGAAAGCGCCAATTTCGGATCGAAAAGCTTTAAATTATTCACAATGTCCATGGCAGCAGGAAGAGAGATTCCGAGAAAATAACGAGGTTTCTTCGACTTATTGATTCAGATCAACTAACATACTCCAAACAATTATTTAATTCATGATGGAATTGCAATTTTAACATCACTTACGTAATGTACAGAATTTGAAGGAATGTCATGCTTTCGCTGGGCAACGTGCCAACAGTGAAATAAATTAGATGCTGAAAACTGATGCACAGGAAACATGTCCTGGGCTTAAAATGCGCGAACAGCAAGCAAGATGTGGCCTTGTGTGAAACTGAATCCTCATAATGATAGCAGTGGTTCACTGCTGGAATTTAGGAGTGTTAAATATCAGAGTCGTCGTTGGTTTGTTCATTTTGACACTTTTTATGAACGCATGTAGAAATTGCGAGCATTGAATATTTAAATCCTTTTGGTTTTACGCCACTACCACCTTTGGAAAGTTCTGCGGGCAGTGCTTTATTGTGCTAAGAGTTTTACAAATTTGATTGTCTACTGCAATCAAATTTGGCCTGGTCACTCATTCATAGACAATCACTACAGTTTATTTACATTTTACAATTTCTTGTCAATAAGTTATCTTGTTTTTTTTTTAGTTTTCATGTGTCATTTCCACTCGTTTTTCACTTTTCACTTATTGGTTACTTAACCATCACACATTCACTATAGTTTTTCATTCAAGGTAAGATGCGCTACCTCTTACTTTTCTCTTTCCACTGTCCAAAGCCATTTATTTTTTACTTTACACAAAAACTGTCCAATGCTTCTAGAGTCCTTGCATATCATTTCGATCGTAAGTGTATTTCTATTCCCCTTCAACCACTTCTTATTAAAAAATTCTTTTCTCCAATCTTCTGTTCCTTGGCACTTAAATACTATGTGTTCAATGTCTTCATTACCACCATTGGTTCTGAGGAATACCCTGTTTTAGCCCTTTTAGCCTCCATGCTCCGGTTCTTACCCATGCAATAGATTGTCTCTCTTCTTTATTTACTATGTCTATATATTTTTCCCTACCTCATGTATTTTTCATTGGCCTATAACAAACTAATGAGCTCTTTTCGGCAATCTCGCTGAACATGATTTGTATTTCTATATCTTCCAGTCTTTTCCTCGCCTTTTTCCAAAAACTTTTCACGTTATTTTCTCTCCTTCTCCACATGTCTCCTAACCCATTTTTCTCCAAAATGTTCCGTAATTTACTTACCCATCCATCATTCATTAAGCTATTCTCTTGGTATTCAATAAATTGTCTTAACACATTACTTTTTCCTAGATTTAAAGTTCTGAACCAAAATTTCAAAGCTCTTTCCATTATCTAGACAAGGGCGTTTGCGGAAGCACGAGCTTTTACCCACCTTCTTGTTTTGTTCTTCGGTTTGCCTACGGTCCAAGGAGCGTATTTGCACCATATCGCCATAAAATCCGACCACGCCCAACTAACAAAGTTGGAGGGAGAAAGAGGAGACTGACATCGAGTGTTACAAAATTGTATGACTGAATTAAAGAGACAGGAATGCACATGTCAAAATGCGAAGTAAAGTGCGATTTTGCGCTTTTACGATGTACGTAGCTATAATTGCCTTAATTCGCGTTGCATTACTTCCTTTTATATAACACAATGCTGGCATTTCTGTTTGCACGTGCTGCCACTGATTAGCATGGATTTGCGCCATCCTCGTACATCTCGACACACGCATAAGTCCAAAAGTGGAA
The DNA here is from genome assembly GCA_030765065.1 of Deroplatys truncata. Classification (NCBI taxonomy): domain Eukaryota; kingdom Metazoa; phylum Arthropoda; class Insecta; order Mantodea; family Mantidae; genus Deroplatys; species Deroplatys truncata. The sequence continues at coordinate 104,028,089 of CM060980.1, forward strand.
GCTCTGAATTCTTCTGTGCATGTCAGAAGCGTCAGGCACGAATCCATGAAATACTAATGTTGAATTGCAGCTTTTCCATTAGTTTCTCTGAGTAACTACCGCCATACGCGTCATTGCATTACTCATTGTGATTTTTTTCTTTTCTTGAGGCCAATGCCATTTAACCCGAGAGGCCCTATCGGATGATTGTGACGGAACATACACGATATACATATTGTATACATATTATATGCATATTGTAGACATAGTGGTTTGCATGTGTAAATGTTTTAGTTATAAAATTGTTTTGATATTTTAGTTATAAGAAACCGAATGTAAGTCTAAAGCTGGAACCTAGTGGTGCCACTAGTCTGACTTCCTGGACACGCCTTCCTTCAAAAAGGACTCAAGCGTGGATGAAACAACTGGGGTGAGAAACGTGACACTCTCCAGATGGCTCAGTTTGTTAATAATTAAATTTCATAATACTTTGCTGCGTGAGGAATTAATCACTTTCTTTCAGAAAAAATATATTTTCAACAGAAGCGTCACTTAAATATTTTCTTAATTCAAGCATTTCTTCAGAAAATTCGTTGACTTGGGGATGCGAGATTCCAGAGGTTTCCAAAGATGTGTGCTGACGTGAGCCAATAAGCATAGATGAAACAGATTTAAAATATATAAATGAGCGAATGAGATTCAATGTATCCAAGCACCAGGGAAAAATAGCGTCTGTAAGCGTTATGGTTACTTTTGTATAAAAGGGAGTGCAAGGATGAAACTGCGCGCATTCTCAAGATTAACATTCTACTTGCTTCGTGTAACTCATCCGCTTATAACAAAATGTGTATAGAAAAGAATGAGGCGTGTTAAGGGGTTGGCGAGTGGCAACGACGTCACGTTTGTAATAAGTAAAGTGCAAACAGCTAATATAGTCAAGTCATTAAGTAAGTGTTAGTAATCAGTGTCCATTCATTCACCTGCACGATTACACCTGAGATAAGAGCTTATATCCGAGGGCAACGGAGACTATATCTTGGCAGCTAACCCCTACGTATTCTAAGAATAAGGTAAATCCAGGGGAAAACTTATCCGGGTAACTCGCCTTAACCGAGATTCGAACTCAGGACCTTTTGAATTCGAGGCAGATACGCTACCCCCACACCACGGAGATGGATTACTGGGATATATTGTTGTATTCTTGTTCTACACATTACTTAAACGCAATAAAACTACTTATTTTAAAATATGCAGCATTTCTAACTTATTTTATTGAACTATTAACATGGCAGGAAGACACCCTCCTGCAGCCATAGCTGAATGATAAGAGTTCTATTTAGCATAGGTAATAATATATAAAAGAAAAATAAATAAGAAAGCGTAAAAATATTCCTGAAGACTTGTCAAATTTTGAAATGAGCGGTAAAAGCGCTGACATGAGTGCTATTTTCTCTCTGAATTCTGTTGCTAGTTCCTCCTTTATAACAGAGTAAATGTGAATTTTTCTGTATCTAGGAAGTTGGATAAACTTCGCGAATAAAGAAGTTGAAGGTCAAAATCGATAGTATATGTTAACCGAAACATGTAAAATGTGAATAAGAAGCATGTAAAATGTTTGTGAATTTAAAACATGTGAATAATGAGAGTTAACTAGTATTAAATTATGGATAACCCTACCAGTAAACCTAGATTGATACATGGCTGCGATACTTAGATGCTTACTAACACAGATGAGAAAAGCATCACATTTGCAAAGATAACATTCCTCCGACCATATTACTAGCAACATAAATAGAAAAGAAAGCAACTAGAGCAAATGAATAAAAGGGAAAAAAATTCTGATGTGTTACACTCACATGACTTTCTCTACTCTTGTACAAACTATTTCTACAAGCGCTTATTCTCTATCCACTTCATGTTAATCAAGATAAATATTTGCAACCTCTATCTTATTGCTAATTTTCTTGTAGATGTAAGGGGAATGTATATTTACAAGGGCAATATAGAAATACAGTAGGCTTTAAGCACATACATATCTCTTAATAGCTGGTTGCTAGATGCAGCACCATTCCCTTTGCCACAGATTAATACTCTTTGAATATCCAAGAAAAAAATGAATAACGAATTCCCATTTGAGAAGTTGGTATTGAAAAATTTAAGGGAATAACAAGCAATATCTCGAAAATTGTTGACTCAACAAAAAAAAACGTATATGACAAATTGTGTATTTTAACGCGATCTACATTTTTTATGTAGTAAAATTTTGTCTATCTCTTATGGTTGACCAGTTATGCAAAAGTCGTTCACAATGAAGAATACTTTTGGAGACATTCCCAGAAAATTCGAGATATACATTTTATTTGTCATGAAAATATCTTAAACATATGATATTTTAATCTAAATCGTTAAGAGCCATTTTTGAGAAAATTAAAATTTTCTAAAAATGTTCCATGTAAAGGGTAATCTGGGGTGGGGGGATTTTCTTGAAAATCTTCGTGTCGCATCTCTGGAAGATACTGAACCTAAATACCAAGTTTGGTGTTTATCCGACTGTTCGTTTCTGAGTTATGCTGTTCACAGACAGACACACAGACAGACAGACAGACACACGGACACGTTTCCAAAAATGCTTTTTCTGGATTCAGGGGATCTCAAAACATGTATTTCCGGTGAACTCTCGGTATCGAATTTTTGGGTGGAATACAATACTTCCCCTACTTACTATACGTAGTAGAGAAAGTAAAAATGGTTGCAAACATTTATACCTTTGGGGATATTTAAGAATATCTTTACCGATAAGATTGCATAAATACCAATTCCGGCGATACAATAGGGGCAAACCGTGTGTGTCACTCGAGGGGTTCAATTCAGAAGTGTCCCCTGAAGAGTAAAACGGAGAGCGATTCGTCTGTGTATTTTCAGAAACAGCCACCTTGGAATTCCTCTCTACTTTTTTTGATCATGCGACTGTTTTACAGTTACTAGTGACACGTGATATCTAATCTTGCTTTGATTCGTCACTTTTATGTATAGTATTTTATTCTGTTGGGCAAAGCGAACATTTGGCTACGCCCCCTTTTAATTTAAAAGGTTTTCAGCTGCGGAATGTTCAAACGCAACCCTGTTCTAATTATGTTATAACACGTACTTTTGGACAGCGCCTAATCCTCGTTCTCTTATTTCGGAGCACGTACCCCATGTTAACAAAGGAATGTTTCCGGCCTGGCGGTACATCGTCTGTGCTTTAACTGAAACCTACATTACAGAATGACCCGTTGAGGCAGTGTTTTTAACACTTAAATGATTTCAGTCAAATTATATAATATATAAATTCAATAACAGCCCGCCTTGAAGCAATATGTGTATGTAATAATTTGTAAAATGTATGTAACAGTCATTGCATATGCTTATATTATTGTATACATGTTCAATAATGTTATATGAAGTATTACGTAATTTAATAATGTAAGAGCTGTGAGAAATAGGTCAAAATTTGCTAACAATGAGGTAACCTTGAGGCAATAATGAATTAGAAAGTTTAAAGGTTACTTGTGATTCTTGGAAGCAATAATGTAATTTTAGTGACAATTTATAAAAATAGCCAATCAACAACCAGAAAAAGCTTTAGTTAAATGAAGGTATTCTATTTGATTAGGAATAACCAATCAGAGACTTGAAATTCAGAAATTTACAAGATTAGGTGGTTGAAATCAGTTCAGTTGCCTGCAAACAGTGTTCCTAACCGGACGCGAGACACATCCTCGAGAATAATAATTGAGTTTTATTTATGGACGTTCTTTAACTACTATGGTTCTTAGCGTCCCATTCCATATTGGGCGTGAAAGACCGGTAATTTTGCTCAGAGGCCTCTTTATCAGGCTTGAGGTTCTTTTACGTGCCGTAAATCTACGACACGGGACCACCGGCTTTACTTCCCTTCCGAAGGAAAACATGCTAAGGATTTTTACGCCCGAAAAAATCCATCGCCCTCCGGCGGGTTTGAACTCGCGACCTTGGGAGCTAGAGGCCAGCACGGTACCACTATTTCACGGAGGACGACATCCTCGAGAGATTTAATAAGTATTCGTGTGAGACGAAAAATAAATTTACGTGTTAAAAAGTACAAGTAATTAATAAAAGAATCTCACAGCTCCATATCAGTGAGTGTTATTTAAATCGTATCAAGCATTAATAAAAGGAGTAAAGTAAAATTATAATCTGTGTAAGCCTACATTCTTAAGTCGCACCACAACCCTGCCAAGACATCCATGTCCCTAAAATAAATACTGACGCAGCCGAGGTAAACCTAAATATATAATATTTAAAGAAACAGTAAAAATACATTTGGGGGGAAGGCTGCCGGAAACTGTTTACTATACGTGCGGTTGCAACTACTACAAGTTCGGTTCCCCAACAGTTGAAATATAATACAACTCCTAAAAAAATATAACATCTTCAAATTGACGTCCAAAGCGTGGGGCAAATAACAATACAATAAAGTAAAGATATTATATCATCTTCACCGTCCATAGAACGCTCCCCGTTTCAATTTGTAATCTTTCTCACTTGAGAACTACATTTGTTCGCGTTGGCTATCGTATTACTTATTTCTGACCCCTTATGACCCCTTCTTCGTTTCACACCGAATATAACGCCAATCATAGATTCATACACGTTTCTTGGGATTTGTTTCAAGCGGATCACAGACACACGTGATAAGGGAAACCTTAGGAAAAAATCTGATGTGATTCATTCAAATGACTTTTCCTACCCTTTATCGTTTATTAGTGGATATACAGACTATTCTTACTAAAGCTTATATTACTGTCTCTACATTTTAATCCAAGTAAGCCCTTGCTAAATATCAACATTGCACATTTCATTGTAGATACACAGGGAATAGCGATAGTCAAATGTTTAAGAACTGGACGCTATACGCTGTACTGAAAATCCCATACTATTTCCAAGCAATCATGAGAAACAACTGAATGTTGACAGGACTTCAAAACGAATGACCAAGTAATGAACAATTCGAACCATTAATAATGGATACCTTGGAAATGATTGATGCAACAAAAAAAAAGTTATTTGAAATAAATTGTGTATTTTAAAGAGATCTACATGTTTTGTGTAGTACGTTTTCACCTATCGTTAGCGTTTACCAGTTATACAAAATTATACAAAATTCTTTCCGAATAAAGAGGACTTCACAACTACTCCAAGAAAATTCAAAATATACATTTTATTTGTCATGTAAATGCTTGTAATACATGGTATTTTAATCAAGATCGCTAGAGTCAATTTTCGAAAAATGTTTCATGTAAAGGATAGTTTGGGTCAGGCGAGTTTCTTTAAAATCATAATGCCGTATCTTTGGAAGGCACTGAACCAAATACCGAGCTTGAAAACACACATACCTTTTTCTAATGGTTTATTCAGGGGACCTCAAAACATGCATTTCCGGCAAAATCTCGGTATGCAATTCCTTCTCTACCTACTAAGGACACACTCATGCACAAAAAGGGCTCATTACCCTAGATTACCATAGTGTTTTTCTCTCCGTAAGGTTTCCACCTTCAGGTAACCAACTTTTGACTCCGCCCGGCCGGTATCAGCTCTCTAGAAAAATATTCAGGGGACAAAAACTAACCAATGAACGATGTTTTATAACTTATGTGAATGAAGGTGTGGTAGCAAGAGTTTTGCTACGATTGATACACAAGGAAAGCCTAAACCAATTACAATATAATTCGGCCTTCTAGAGGAAGGAGTGAAGAATTATTTGTATGCGAGGTTAATCTGGACTACAGTTACGATATTTACATATATGAGAACTTTCATCAGAGACATAGAGAGGGAGGTTAAGCTTTTGCTGCTACTAAACGCCAATAAGAAAACCCGCATTAAGAAAACGGTAGTATAGCATGGAAATACAAGGTTTAAGTTGTAATGTTACACTTCTGCATACTTTGGGGGAAGCAAAGTACACTGCAAATCCAGTGGCTAGAATTATGCTTGAAAATCAGGTGTGGTAACACGGGTAAGTAGGTGGGGCTATGTTTTGTTAGTACCAACATAAACCGCTCCGTTCTATTTTGGGCAACGTTTTATACACATCAGTATATGTATTAGAAGGTAAAAAGAAACAAAAGAGAAAGGAATAGTATTGCGATCTTGGGGAATGGGCGATTTTTCTGCTCTCAAGTTCATGTACCTCACGACTGTATTATTTTGCAGTAGCGAACAGCAAGTCATAAAATGGGAAACGGGAAAAATATAACCCTTGGAGAAACCAATGCATGTAGACGCCGCACTGTCCGCTACAAACTCAATATCTGACAACTGGTGTTTAACCTCGATCGCAAAATGTGAAAGGCTAACAAGCTGGTCCCTCAACCACGGCGCCGCAAACAAACATTAAGCAATTAGATCTGAGACCCTAAGCAAGTGGAATAATGTTTGATCAAGATGTGCAAGTTCATCTACTTGACACTGACAGGATCAGTGGCAATAATTCCGGACGTTTCAGATATTTCTTACATAATTCTCTTATGCAATGCTGCCATCATAATCAGAGTGTTATGTATTCAATTTCGTGTCTCCTAAGGCACACGTACCAATAATAGCAATTGGTTATTCCAAGCTGCCTCGGCTTCGCTTATGGAGAGAAGAGGAAACCATTTTGTAATATTCTGTTCTCTGAGCAACGAAAAACCTGTACGTTATTAAATATAGAATAATTAAGATTTGAATTAAAATTACTTCCCACGCTGTGTTGACAATAGGCTACATCACAGTCCGTAACACCTGCTCACTTCTCTCCCATGCAAGTGGCTCTCTTACTTATCGATTCAACAGGTCAGGTAATAAAAATGAATTGCAGGGAGAGAAGCTAACATGTCATAACATGAAGATGCCCTCACTTATATCAGCTATGGATGCCGAATTATTTCATGATTTATTTTCTTCAATTTATAATGCTAATGCTGCATAAAATGTTGTATCGACTCGTGGGTAGTCTTAATACGACACTCGCCAAAACTATCACACTTACTGTCGTTCGACAAACGCACTCTTTCACTATAATCATCAAGATTATCCACCTGTTGCATAAATACTATTATGAGCAGCTTTGGATGTAAGGGAAAAGTTTAGGAGACTCAGGAATTAAATTATGATTTCGGGATAACATAATGTGCGATTGCAGATGGCCAAATATTAATTCAAGGCAATTAAGTACGATTACAAAAGTCCAAGTACTTTCATTTTAAATAACCTATATAAATTCCACAATTTTAAAATTTCAGTTAATAAAACAAATATAAACCAATCAGCTTGTAATAGAGAATAACACCCTGGAACGATTTTTTTGATTTTAAATATATTGGCTATGAAATGTGCTTTAAAAGTGATACAGAAATGGAAAACAAAATCAGTAAATTTTAGGAAATATGTGGGTCCATTCAAAGAACCTTTAAAATATAATAGGGCAAGGCTAAAGGCTTTACCTCCCTTGCTTTATGGCAATGGAACCTGGGTACCAACTCAAAATCATTAATAAAATTCAAGCAGCAGGAGGGTAAAAGGATGATGCACTCGCTTCCATTTACGGCGTCACCACAGCTTTGGGATCATCTGTCTAATCCAAATATTGTCATCTGTCATGTCCATTCTTGTCCAATACCTGATCTAGCCGGCTAAGCATTGAATCACTCGTCGCGCTCTGGGAACACTGTCAGGAAATGTGAGAACATTTGCGTTTAGAGCCAGAGTTCTTCCGGCAGCTGATTCAGTGCCTAGGTAGGTATTGGACAAGAATAGAAATTGGATAGATTATTAAAATAATGTCTAGTTAATGTGTCCTCTTTGAGAGTAAAAAGTATAACATATTTCAGTTTTACGTTATATTGCCATTAAAAATATTTTTTCGTGGAGATATTGTGCAAAACACGGTTTTACTTATATATATTTAAACATGGCTATTATAAGTAATAGCGAGTAAAGTTGTTGCTTAAAGTTGTGTATTTTTATGTGAATAATCTAGAATTGTGTACGTTAAACAGGACGCTATTGCATGCCCAAAAAGTTATGCAGATACACAAATAAATAAACAAATAAATAAAAATCTGAAATACTCCGTCCCGCACCTGGTTTCCTACACCGGGCGTCCATTGCAAACCTTTATCCTTTTCCACATTTACCAAAAACTACATATACATTGTCATTTTACAGATTAAACTTATAACTAAATAAAAACAGAACAAACTTATAAAGCAAAGTAAAGGGAAAAATTTATTAATACCTATATAAAGTACCCATATTTAAATTAATTTCTTTCTGCTGGAAGCCAGCAAAATAAGTAACTGGGAACCAGCTAGTATCCCTAATTAAACTATTTATACTAGATCTAATATTATCCACCTGTATCCGGTTAAAAACGTACTGGAAACCAGTAAAAATATATTCCTTCTTTTATATTTCTTTATGAGTTGTGCACTTGTGTATAATTTATTTCTTTAGTCTTAACTAAGACACACCTCCTCCTTACTATAGATACATACTTTACCATTGAAGGCCGTTAGAATGCCTCCCAAAGCTGAGAACATAAATGGAAGCGAGTGTATTTGAATGGATAAACTAAGGGATGACGATGCGAAGTAAGTCCTGAATATATAATCGGTACGATATAAAATAAGAGAGACGGAGTGAACATTTGCTAAGAATGGAATAATAAAAGATTCCCAAAAGCACTGTAAATTATATGAAGAGATCCAGGCTACTCAGGAAACACTGGAGACAGCTGTAAAACCGTGAAGTGGAGGTGGAGGTGGAGGAGGAGGAGGAGGAGAAGAAGGAGAAGGAGGTGGAGGGTACTCTTTGTTTTGGATACTAAAGCCATTATAATTTGTAGCATCGATTAAACCAGAGCTCTGTTTTTGGTATAATACCAAATCGGGGTTTTATAATACCTGATATCTCGGTAAAATTATTTGGATTGGTGACATGAACGTTTGTAAGGATTATGGAAAATTTTTGTTTTAAAACTATGTTAATTTCGTAATGGGAATATTATTATAGCTTTATCTTACATGCACTCCAAGGAAACACAATTAAGTATTATTATTTGTTACTGAATTAAATACAGAAGTGGCAATATTAATAAAACAAAAATCAAAATAAAATGACTATTTCATATTCTCTATAACGTTGACTTAGCTTATAATTTAATGAAAAATAGCTGCAGTAATTATTGCAAAAGAAAGCAGAAATAACTAACAACAGTTTTCACGAAAACACAGAAAGCTAAACTAGAATATTTTATGACAGAATTGTGACGTTTTTATTAAGAGCTGCAACAATTCCCAATGTTAATCAATCGACCTCTTCATCAGAAGATAATTGTGGTTGTTTCTGAACTAGTTTTGATGCATTTGAATATTGGTTATCCTTTTATGGATATTCCATTTTATCGAAATCAGCTTTTCGATTGTTACAGGAGAAAGTCTATTCCTGCTTTTCTTTTGGGGGTGGGTGGATTTGTCCGTTGATAGACCAATTGCGGCTGATGATAGTAGTACATTCAGAAGCTTTAGCTCCAGCGACCTTATCTGTTGTTACAATGCTCTCCACCAGGTAGAAGTAGTGATAAGTTTAGCAGCAGCCCATAAAGTGTCTAGAGAAAAATTGCCTTCACTAACTTTAAATTCCGCTAAGTTGGCCGTGATTATTCCTCAGTCATTCCCTTGCACGTTGCTTAAGGTAAAAACGATGCTTATCTGGTGCTTATGCACAACGCGATCGTTTAGGTAGTGAAGGTTGCGCGTATTATGTGTACTAGTCGGCCACGATATGAGTGTGTGCGGAGGGAAGGGGAACTAAATAGTTAAAGAACTAGTGGGCAGGTCATCGAAAGGACAGTCAGGTAAAAAAACCGCAGTTCCGAGTTGCATTTACTAACGAGGCTTTTTTTTTCGAGCGGAGAAGAAAATGATTTAATCACTAACACCAGCCCCGATGGGAGTCGGGACTGAGAGTGTGGGACTCGCCAATAGTCGGCATACCCACTAAAAACTCCTCCACCGGAAGGAAAAATGGAAGAAGGAAAAGTGGATTAGAGCGTGGCACCCGTATTAGTAAGTGAATGCTGTTGGCTGCCGCCGTATGAGCGGGAGCGGATAAAGGTAGTGACTAGGTTGCAGCCATGAAACCTGACTGCAACACTAGTGGGATAGCGAGAATTTGAAAGGAGATGGAAGTTAGGATTGTGGATGATGATGATGATGATACTGCTGTTGCTGTTTAAACTCCTTGCATTGCTGCAAGAAGCGGGCGACTCTCTCTGGGTCTCTCTTCTGTCGGGGAACCAGAGCTGAGTTCCGGATGGTGTCTTCTATGGCGTGAAGTCTGGTTGCTGTGGTGTCCAGCTGCCCAACCAGGGAAACCTGTTGAGCAGCTGACGTGGTTTGGAGATCTCTGACGAGTTCCTCCAGGGCTGTCAGCTTTGCCGACATGTTCAGAAACTCCGCGTGAAGATCCTGAACGGTGTCGCGTTGGCCATGGATTACCTCGGTGACTGCGGTGATCGGCGCTGGTGATGGTGTTGGTGTCGGCGCTGGTGATGGTGCTGGTGTCGACGCTGGTGATGGTGCTGGTGTCGGCGGCTGTGAAGCTGTTGTTGGCTGCGATGTAGGTAATGGCGGCTTCGGCGGTGCCTTCCTGCCGGGATGTAGGGAGCAGAGCGCTTGGCCGTGAAGTGCGTTGACCCTCCACAGGTTGCACAGTAGTGGCGGCGGCGAAGGTCGTGCTGCTTACACGATGCTATTGCGCTGGCGTAATCACAGTAGTGGCACCTTGGTTGTGCTGAGCGGGTCGTCTCCTCGTGCCCGTAGGCACAGCAGCGCCTGCAGGGCACCTGGCGTTCTACTCGACTTGCCTGGATGCTTAAGCTCCTCCCTAAGGGCAGCTCCGCCCTCAAGGCCGCTTCGTAGTCGCCAGGGTCTGCGAACTCGATCCTGATGAGCGACGTGGGTCCCTGAGCTCCGAAGATCCGAGTGGCCTTCAAGGCTGAAGGCCACTGCTGGTGAACTGTGCTGATGAGGAACCTGACTGGCAGGTCCCTCGGGACCCTTCGGTTGACAGTGCTGTACCTCCCATGAAGTACAGGCTGGAACTGCGCAGGCTGGGTAACTTGCAGGATCGGCGGCGTGGACACCGGTGAAGGTGGCGACAACTGGGAGGCAGTCGCGGCAAAGCTGCGGTGGATGACGGCGTAGCGGCGGTCGAAGCGTAGGTAGCCCCGGGCTGCGGCGGTTGCGTTAGTTTCTCCTCGGCGGATGCCGGAGGAGAAGGATAGGTTCCTGCCTTAGCAGGATCGGCGACTCTACGAACCTTCTTCTTAGCCATGTCGGAGCGAAAAAATGAACGATGTTGAGGTTCCGCAAATATAGCATTACTTTCATTGTGGAACTGTATATTTCCTTATCGTCTCGCCCCTGACTCCCCTCTGACCCCTAGCCTTAGTGCATTCGCAATATCAACAAAAACACTGGCGCCCTCATCATATCGTGGCCGACTAGTGTCATGCTATGTTTAATGCAGTATCATACAATAAGGGCTATTCTGTAAGTTTCTGGTTAAGAAGATTCTTACCGTTACTCTTTAAGAAGCACTAAAAGTAGCTCCATTTTTTTCACCCTGTAGTATTTATACTGCTAGCGCTAACAACAAGGTCTCGGCTCTTGGCATCGTTAAACATAATTTCCTTCTCAACAAGATGTGTTTACGATGTTACAGAATACCAAATAGCGCGTAGCAATTATTGGCCAACGGTTTTTAACAAGTTGTTAAATTTAACCAGATATTACAGAATAGGTGTGAATGCGTTTTGGTATCTATTATATGGTATTTTTACAACTCTAGTCATTAGCAATCAATCGCAACTTGCTATCCAAGGACGATCCTTTACTGTAAATCAACCTCTATGTTCTTCTAGTTTCCGTTTTCTTCCTCTCTCTTTACGAAGCATTCTATCATCTGTTACATTCTGCAGCCTTGAATCTTTTTCTCGTTCATATGTCTTCCACTGTATCTAGCAAGCGCTTCATCCCACCCTTTCTAAACTAATTTATTTTCCTCGCTGATCAGTTTCAGCATTGTTCTTCCTCCACCCACGGTTTCTAAAACTGCTTCGTTATGTATTGCCTCTAATCTATTTTATACGTTCCATTCTTCTGTATATTTAAATTTCAAATGCTTCCAATAATTTATTCTTTCTTTCTCGGCAATTCAAAGTTTACGTGCTACACAATACCAGACTCCAGCACTTCAGTGATCTCTCCCATTAGTTCAAAGATCCACAGAAAATTCTTTATTAGCTTTTCTATCTTCTAATATTAATAGGGAGAGGAAATGTATTGCATGTGTGTGTTTATGTGTGTATGAAACAGTGAAACTAAAAAACAAAACCTCGGATAAATACCTTACTTCCATACTTGATATCTAAGTTCAGTTGCTTAAAGAAGATTTTAAAGAAAATCTATTCTAGTCTAAACTACCTTTAGCATTAAGGTTCTCTTTGTTTTGGATTTTATCGAAAATGGCTGTAGCGATTTTGATTAAAATATATAACATACTTAATATAGTTTTTAAACAGCATAGCCTAAAAGTAGAACTTCTAACACAGAGTATACGAGCTAACAGCTTTAGATTATTCTCATGGCGCTCACATTATCTGTTCACAATACAAATCTCCATACCTCAATTTGCCGCAATTCGTTGTAGAGTTAAACTATATGTTATATTGGCAGATTTATTTCATCTAAAACGTTACTCTTTTATCTAATTTACATAAACATGAAATGACAGAAATTATGAATTCAGAAGAAACTGAAATGGAAGTGACATTACAGAAGCAGCAGAAAGAATAACACTAGAAGTTGTCGCGGTAATCTGTTCGTGTTATCTTATTTGCTGAGCGCCTGTTATTATTTTACTATTTTGAATTTTGGGTTCTTTGTCCTCCGGCTAGCTATTATTACTCAGTCGAGCAAATATCTCTTGATCAGGGCGTGTAAACGGAAAGGAGTTCTTATTAAAAGATAACACTGATAAAAGAATTTGTTTTTACACTTTTATTGTCGTCACACTTAATTAATTTCACATATTTAATCTTGATACACGCCTGACTGAAACTGTTATATTTTCGAATGTAACTACAATTTGCGTATTTCACATTTTGTAACTAACTTTACGACGCGAGAGATCCTGTAGAATTGCGTAATGTGTATCTCATGAATGCTTCCTTAGAACTGCCTGACGTGTAACTCGCGAGAGAGATTTCTTAGAACTGCGCAACGTTTACCTTGTGAATGATTCTGTAGAACTACCCGATACTTGCCTCTGGCTCAAGAATTTATACTCCCTCGCCCCGATATGGCTAAACATTATATAGAGCTGCTATTGGTTACTAAATCGCGCCAAAATTAGCGTCTATTTTATAAGCCAATCAAAATTACAAACACATATGCTCTAGGGAAGATATTCCCTCCATTTCTAAAGAAAGGCGCGCTACCCTGAAATCATTTGTTTGTCTCTTCTAATTGATAAACAACTCACCCCATCGCTTCATTGTTACCCACTCCTACTGTAAGTTTCAGTGAGGCCGTGTAAACTTATTTCCTAACAATGCTTATAGATAACAAACATCTAAAATGATTGTCATACAATAATGTTAATTTACACTACAATCACTCTGGCATTCAGTGTTGTGATATAAAATACTGCCTCAAAGTACTTACCCAAAAAATCCATAAAGCAATATGATATAGGATTTTATCGCTTCATAAATTGCCTGGTGTAAGGCAAAACATGGTGAAAACAATTTTACTGAAAATGATTGCTAACGAATCAACAAAACATAAAACATGTGACATCTCTCTTTTTAGTGTAATTTATCTTAATTCAAGAACGAGTTCTAAATGTCATCTGTTAGTTTAAGGAATAAATATTTTACAACTTCGAGCGTTGTCTAAAATAGTAGTATATGCCACACGTGTTAAAAGTGGTTTTATTTTGCTCGTAGGAGCTCCGCCTACCACCTTCGTTTCCCAAACATTCCTACTCGCAAAATAAAACCCCACTTTTACCCCCTGTGTCATAATATGCTATTCCTGACTAGTAAAATGCATGTTGAAATTTCTGCGAATAGCGTGTGAATTCTGAACGAATTGTTCATTTTTATTTTATGTAGCTGGTAAACCATAACGAAGGAAATACCTAGATTTGTTAAAACGTAAACATTTTTGTGGCATTAAGCATTTCCAAGATAGCAGTTTATGATAAGAGTTGTTTTGAAGTAGAGGTCAGCATTATTTTGATTATCGTTTTGTCATGTAAAGAGCATGGAATTTCAGATCCAGCGTATAGCGACCCGCTTTTTAAAAATTTGACTATCGCTTCAGCCTAGTGTATCATTCTTCTACATACAAAGGAATGTGCAATGCAGAGGACCCGGGTTCGATTCCCGGCTGGAGGATAGGAACTTTCCTTTAGCCAGGATTATTCGCCACCCTCCCGTCTAGAAGTATGAGTGAGAGTGTAAACGTGTGTGTGTGTGTGTGTGTGTGTGTGTGTGTGTGTGTGTGTGTGTGTGTGTGTGTGTGTGTGAATTTAATGCTAATAAAAATAAAACCCAAAGTAAACAAACACAAAGATAATAGCATGAGCAATCGTCCACAGGTAACGCTGCCGATATACCTTAGATGTTAAAGGCGGCATATACATGGAACAAAAACAAAAAGTTTACTGAGACTCTTTATAGAAAAATAAGCGTTTATAGGAACAGCTTGTAGAGGAAATATAAAAACAAACGATAACAGGTATGGGAATCTAACATACTAGATTTTTAAACCATATTTTCCTATAAAATATCAATAAACAAAATCTTTGTTAAATTTACGTTTACACGACCACCGTTATTATTACTAAGTATATTATTTTTATATTATTTAGTATATTTTATATTACTCTATATATCCTGTGAATTCCCTGAATAAATTTCAACGTCAGTGTAATCAACGTGAATGTCTAATGTAATTCACAATACGTATAAACATTATAAACATAATGTATGGACATTACTGTTAACAGTGATTTATTAAATCCCATACTCCTTTTTCTTCTGAATAGTTTGACTGTGTCCCCCCCCCCTCAGGAGGTTCGACGCTTTTTTTCCATATTGTATAAGAGTGTCGCTTCAAACAGAATGCACCTCTACGCTGCTCTGTGCCAGTGTTTGTAAACGTGCCAATATTGCAAACAGTCAGTTTTCTATATTTACTTTACTGTAGTCGCGATGTCATTCTCTGAATGCATTCTCATGGGTAATTTCTGTGCACGAGATATAGAAAACACGTGAGTTCTGGTCAGGTGTTGTGGGGAATATCCAGTAAATTATAGAGTGGGCGAACAAAAGCGGAGAAACAACTTCTGTAAGGGTTCATTGTAACGTGCAATTTAATGTCCACAATGGCCTTCCCACACTTGAACGTGTTATTCACTCACGAAATAATCTGGCGCTATTTGCCATCAAGAAACTGTTTACTAAGGATGCAAATATTCCGTCTACCAGTAGCAAATTCATTCAGTTTCGGAACTCAGAAAACCGTAGGGTAACTTGTTTGTGTTATGTTAATTTGTAAGGACTTTCTGCTATAGTGTTCCTTCAAATGTCGATGTAACTAAGGAAGCTACCATTTCTTCACTACCTCAATCTGAAGGAAGAAGCACAATTGGGAGCAAAGTGGCCCATATAGAAACGAGGAAATTTAAGTTTGTGCAAATGTTAGCTCCGCACTCTCTAAGCGTCATCTTACTGCCTTTCCTATTGAATAATTTTAGTTATTTTATTGACAAGTTGCTTATATCCATACAAACCAATGAGTTGCCTATGTTATTACCAATTGTGTGCTATTAAGTTAAGTGTCTTTTGTTTTGCTGTGTTATATCTTTTCAGGTTATAGGATTCATGTATATTGTTTGGAATAACACACCTACGACTTTTGTCTTACTTTTATACACATCTTCTGTAGAGTAACAACTGTTTTCTAATCCTGAAATTCTCAAAGAAAAGTCAAAGCCACCATAAAGAATAAGTTCGTTTACAACCCCATATGTTCATACTCTAATATTCAGGTTTGGCAAAACTCTTAGTTTTTTAGTTATTTAGCCAATATTACGACTTCGTCCAGTTCCCACTGTCACTGTTCTAATTTCTTATCTAGTCCAAGTTCACTGTTTCACTGTTAGTTGGCTTCACCAATGTACTTCACTAAGTTTAACTAGTTCAATCACCGTCACTTCACTTCCTTCGTGACGCAGCCACTTCACTCGGGGGGTTCACTATGTTCGGGAGTTGAACACAAGACCTCCACAACCATCGCTCCGCAGTGGCACTCGCTGTACGTCACAGAAGCTCTTCAACAGCAAGCTAGAGAATCGCTCTTGATGTCGCACGGGAAGCTCACCCGCTCGCTTAGCGACTGACCGACGCGACTCCTCTACTACTGCCACTCCTCACCTCGCACTCACTAATTTAACTCCACTCTGTCGCACTCGACTCACTTTCCATTCGCGACTGACTGCTTCTCACCTCGATTGACTGACTCTGACTGCCCGCGAGAGCATTCGCTTATATAGGCAGTGGAATCGTCCGTGGAATCAAAGGTTCTCCAACATTCTAGAAGCATTTCGACACACTTTCTGGAGAAAAGGGGAGACAAAGCTTCAAGAAAGTTCTAGTTGTCTCCTGATAGCGTGCCTGGTGTTTATGCTGGTAAGCGACATTATCGTTGTTTACTCCGACCGCTCGACGCCGACTTCCCGATAACCTTAGGCCATAGGCGCTGCGTCACAGCATTAGTAACGCCAACAGCAATAGTCCATTTATTTAACGCGTCATAACTGTATCACTATGTAATAATAATAATAATAATAATAATAATAATAATAATAATAATAATAATAATAATAATAATAATAATAATAATAATAATAATCATCTGAATTTTCAACGGTTATTTCCTATCGCGCAAGAGGGAAGGGCAGAGGATGACCTTCATCCAGATGGCAGGACCAATTTTAACATCTGGAAGTGGTAATACATCAGAGGGCGTAATTTTTGAATAATAACAATAATAATAATACCTGCAACAACTGTAACTTTACGTGTTTCAGTGCCTCTCTCTCTCTTTCTCTCTCTCTTTTTCTCTTTGAACAGCATAACTGAAAAGCAACACCAAACTTCACATTTAAGTCCAGTATCTTTCAAAGATGGAACGGAAGATTTTCCCCAAAATTTCCCTAACCCACACTAAGCCTTACATGGTAGTTTTTATTGTTTTCTTCTCGAAAAGAGCTATAATGATTTTTATTACGTATCATATTGGAAATTATTACGTGATGAATAAAATACTGTCATGAATTTTCTGTAAATAGCCTTGTTAAGTCCTTTCGTCTCTGATTTAGTATTATGGAATTTTTATATTTCTGGAAAACCATAAGAGATAGGGAAAAATAGTTCGCGAAAGATGGAATTGCATCAAATAAGAATTTTTGTGGGGTTATGACTACTCAATACCCAATTTCCCCCCCCCCCAAAATCTTAGAAGCGTTCATAGAAAAAAATATCCTCATTTTGCATATGAACAAAAGTGCTTATTGGGATTTATAAATACATCGAAATAATAACCTCTTGTCGGCAATTTTAAATGCCGCTTCCAGTCTACTTCAGTGGAAATGGCAAATATGACGAGTCACTCTTTTCTTATGCCTGTCCTAAACAACAGAGCTGTTGGCTTTCAGTTTAGGTCGAAATTTTAGGTTTTCTGAACATGAAAAAGCAATAATTCATAAAATTGTTTGATTTTTTACAGTACAGCATCTACTGACCAGTCGATAGACTTCTGCAATTAAGTGAAGTTAAATAACAGATGACAAAGTAAAGTAGAAAATAAACATTAACTTGAGAAACAGAGGTAGGTACATACATAAAACATCGCCGTTATTTCTTGTTCTTATGGATTACAAGCATTTTTCGCGTGTATAACAACTAATAGGGATGTATGTGCTAAAATATATTTTGAACTATGTATTAGACTATTCAGAAAATAAAACAGGTTAGGGCAGCATTATATTCCTTCGATTTCCATATAACCAAGCGGGATGGCTCAGGCGGTAACGTTTGTGGCCACATTCGGGAGGTCGTGGGTTAGGTTCCCGTGACCAACCTTCCTGACCAATGGGTTTTCTCGGGGTTTCCCCGGGTCGCCAGGTGAATGCTGGGAAGGATTATTACATCCTCCGAATTTCCTGCCCCTCCATTTTATCTCCATTCTCGTTTCACTTCACCTTTTATCTGCTTGGTTTCTTTCAGGGCTGTAAGTGTCGGCGGGAGGTCTCGACGTGTGCAAGACAGGGAAAAGGATGCTCTGATTAAATCTTCGTTCCCCGAAATGCGAGCGGGATGTGTAAGCCCAATGGAGGAGGGCGGCCGGCTGCACCAGCCAGCACCTGGGGAGTTCAAATCCGTAAATGATAGGGACTTTTGCCCTCAGCCTGTCGTACATCATGATCCGGCCGCCCTCTGTCTCCTCTCACCTCTTTTTTCCCTCCCGGGGACGCCCCGTCAAGGGCCTAGGCACGAAAGATCTGCGTAGGTCGGAGTACCAAGTGCCCCTCCGCTTCCAGTCCTATTCTATCCTATTACTTTTGTGACTGTTGCCTGGGCCATCGATCTTTTTGACACTTTAAATTTTCTGTGAAGTTTTTGCTAGATGTCAGCATAGACTATAGAGGGTAAAAATGCTGCCCGCGTTTATTATAAAATTGTAGTATATGAGTAGGGTATATAGAAGAATTCGAGCACAGTTTTTTGCGTTTATATGGGAAAGGATAGGGAAAACGAGGGTGAATGCGGAGGAAAATGCGTTGATATGGGGGAGATAGGGAATACGGGGACTGATGCTAGGCTAGTCAGAGGCAGAAGGAGGGAAATACGTTTATATGGAAGAGATAGTAGAGAGGTGTTAGGCTAGACAAAGACTGTGGAGTAGAGTATGGTTTATATGAAAGGTATAGGAAAACGAGGACGGGTGTTAGGCTATACAGAGATTGTGGAGTAGAGTGCGGTTTATATGAGAGGTATAGGAAAACGAAGAGAGGTGTTAGGCTAGACACAGGCTGAGAGTAGAGTATGCGTTTATATGTATGAGAGGTATAGGAGCAGGAGGAGAGGTGCTAGGCTAGACAGAGGTTGAGTAGAGTATGGGTTATATGAGAGAGGTAGGGAACAGGAGGAGAGGTGTTAGGCTAGACACAGGCTGAGAGTAGAGTATGCGTTTATATGTATGAGAGGTATAGGAGCAGGAGGAGAGGTGCTAGGCTAGACAGAGGTTGAGTAGAGTATGGGTTATATGAGAGAGGTAGGGAACAGGAGGAGAGGTGTTAGGCTAGACAGAGGTTTAGGAGTAGAGTATGGTTTATATGAGAAATATAGGAAAAACGAGGCGAGGTTTTAGGCTAGACAGAGGTCGAGGAGTAGAGTATGGCTTATATGAGAGGTATAGGAAAACGCGGAGAGCTATTAGCTTAGGAGAATTGAGTATGTGTTTATAAGGAGAGATGAGAAAACGGAAAGAGATCCTATGCTAGGATAGACAGGTGTTAACGTTAGGTTAGATAGCAAACCAAGGAGTGATACTCAGCTAGAGTGTAAGGTTATTGAATCGGCGTTCAAGGGCCGCCTTTTCAATAGCCGCATAGAAAACTCTTTAGAGATAGCTGACCCCGGTCAATTTCTGCAGGAATGCAGACATCTTGTATTGGGAGAGATGGTTTCTGTACTCGGGAGAAGCTCTTCTGGGTTTAAAGTAAATGCCTCCATAGAGATCACCTACCTAATACAATCTCCTGAAAAAGAGCATGCAGAAACCATCTCTCCCCATTCCTGCAGAAATTGACCGGGGTCAGCTATCTCTAAAGAGTTTTCTATGCGGCTATTGAAAAGGCGGCCCTTGAACGCCGATTCAATAACCTTACACTCTAGCTGAGTATCACTCCTTGGTTTGCTATCTAACCTAACTTTAACACCTGTCTATCCTAGCATAGGATCTCTTTCCGTTTTCTCATCTCTCCTTATAAACACATACTCAATTCTCCTAAGCTAATAGCTCTCCGCGTTTTCCTATACCTCTCATATAAGCCATACTCTACTCCTCGACCTCTGTCTAGCCTAAAACCTCGCCTCGTTTTTCCTATATTTCTCATATAAACCATACTCTACTCCTAAACCTCTGTCTAGGCTAACACCTCTCCTCCTGTTCCCTACCTCTCTCATATAACCCATACTCTACTCAACCTCTGTCTAGCCTAGCACCTCTCCTCCTGCTCCTATACCTCTCATACATATAAACGCATACTCTACTCTCAGCCTGTGTCTAGCCTAACACCTCTCCTCCTGTTCCCTACCTCTCTCATATAACCCATACTCTACTCAACCTCTGTCTAGCCTAGCACCTCTCCTCCTGCTCCTATACCTCTCATACATATAAACGCATACTCTACTCTCAGCCTGTGTCTAGCCTAACACCTCTCTTCGTTTTCCTATACCTCTCATATAAACCGCACTCTACTCCACAATCTCTGTATAGCCTAACACCCGTCCTCGTTTTCCTATACCTTTCATATAAACCATACTCTACTCCACAGTCTTTGTCTAGCCTAACACCTCTCTACTATCTCTTCCATATAAACGTATTTCCCTCCTTCTGCCTCTGACTAGCCTAGCATCAGTCCCTGTATTCCCTATCTCCCCCATATCAACGCATTTTCCTCCGCACCCACCCTCGTTTTCCCTATCCTTTCCCATATAAACGAAAAAAACTGTGCTCGAATTCCTCTATATACCCTACTTATATGAAAAGATAAAAGATTATGAAATTGTTAAGAACAAATAGGGTAAGGATAAATATGTTGAAGTTTGCAATAAAGTTAGAAACGAAGGATTTGAATAGGCAAGAACAGAAACAATGTGGTTAAGTATAGATAATAGACTTATGGACAATTCTGGAAACTAAAAGGTGGAAAGAGGAAGTGTGAACAAACAGGAAGGCAATTTAGAGGCAGAAACTTTCCCTTTGAAACTTTTGGAAAGAGCAGACAAGGGTTTCTAAAAACGTTTGCCAAATACGCAAGAGGTAAGAGAAGTGACAAAGCAAAAGCGGAATCCGTTGGTGCAAACGAAGAATAACAGAAAAGGATTAAAGTAAACTAAAATTATTGTACGTTCACCAATTTTAAAGACAGTGAGAGGATTTAATAAGCTCAAACGTAGCGTCATGTGTCAACCCGTATAAAACAAAGCTGTTTTGTCGACAAGGAACCTGTTCTTCAATGCAGGCCGCACATGCATTCAAGTTCAGAGCCCCTCACCTGGCTAAAACACCAGGGAATAGAGAATACTTACAAAAATGTAGGCGAGAGTGTTACAGTGAGAAAATGGTAGATACATATTATGTAAAGATCATTAGCTTTAGGCGTCTATGAATTTGCGCTGACTGCCCAGGGCCTATTCTACGGACAAACGTTAACAAAACTATAAATTGTCTTCTGAATGTAATGGTTTACGTTATAGGCGTACAAAGTAAACAACCAGCACTTGAATCTCATCGCACGGTCAGGTAACGAGCACATCTAATATACGTCACTTCCAATCTCTTATTTTCTTCTTTTAATGTCCAAGTTTAACAACCGAATTTTAATGCAGGTTTAACAGTAAGAGTATAAATTGTTTGTTTCAACTCAATAAACATTTTATATAAATTTCTTTTAATTAATACATCCCACCTGTTATATTTTCAAATGCCTTCTTCGATAATTATGTTACAGAAGAGTAAGTCTGAACTATGATTTTATTACATATGACGGCTTTTATACCCTTCCTGCTTTTTCATTGCTATCTCAATGACTTCGTGGATATTTCCATACTACATACCTTCCACCAGAATCTTATTTCGCGATATATTTCATCATCAGAGAGTAACCATTGATTGTGCAGCATATTATACATTAATATAGAAGTATATTATCTCGTTTCTGTTAATTCTGTTAACAATTATTGTTTGCTAAAACCGTTCAAGTTTATTAAATATATATGTACTACAGTAGAGTAACAGTATTCCTGAGGTTCTTATGCTCGCTTACATCGGCTGTAAACATTTACCCTCTTCTATCCTCCCCTGTGGAGAGTGTTGGTATCCCATCGGACTTCTCCCCGGGTGGTGGATGGGGGAATGTCCCTCAGATCAAAGTGGCACGGATTTAATTTCAAGCTAATCCGTAAAAAGCAAAGCAATTGATCTTACACGTCCGCAAAACAAGAATGAATATGATTGGAGGATAACTACCAAACCTAACAAAAGAGGGTTCAAGTCTATCATGGGAAAAACATATAATGCACTTATAAACATAATAATAAATGTTCACAGTATTTTTAATATGCATTTCAGCCGGACTCCCAAAGGGAGAAATCCATCTGAACACATGACTACTTAACGTATCTTCATTTTAAAAAGTTATATGTGGCTAATTCTTATTTCAGATCCTCTCGAGTAATTATATTGTGTATAACCTTTTATTGTCGTCTTTAAATCTATTGAGCTTATAATTATTTAAATTAAAATATTTTGTTGAAAAGTATGTATGTATTATGAAATAATATAATTGTGTAATGAATAAGAATAATACTGAATAATCATTTCATAAATAAATTGTCTGCGTTGAAGAACAACAATTAATAGTGAAAAATAAACCCTTCCTTACCTATGTTAAAGCTAATCTCATATTAAACCTAGGTACAACCGAAAATACTACGCTGTGTAACAAAGCACAAAATAAGGCAAGAAAGCCAGGATACCCATCACCTGCCCATGTCGGACTTTGCGTGACTTGAACTTGAGTGAATTGACAAGCAACTGGTTTGCTAACTATATAACTACAAGGTGGCGCAAATAAAAGTGGCCCGTCTCCCTTTTGAATGCAAATTCGATGTGTATTAATATAAATCTCTTAAAATTGAATCCAGCTACAGTTCAACATTGGGCAATTTTATGCAATATGAAAAATCGATATTTGGCATGTCAGCATTTCAGTTTATTTCAACAGTTCATATACACATTGCTGTTCGCATTCTGAAAAATGACTTTCTTGATACAAGAAATAATTCAAATTTTGGAAGCATATGTGAAAACAGGTTTAACTGAGAACGAATCCATCATGTCTTCTCTGCGGAACGAACTGATAGCAAAAATTTGTGGCCATTACGTTCTCCGGATCTTACAAGTGATTTTTTCCTGTGAGGATATTTGAAGACAAACCTCTATGAAACAAATCCACACACAATACAGGAACTGAAAGACAAGACCAGCCGTGAAGTTGCCGCCATCGATATCGGAACTTTACGCCGGGTGTATCTGAATATGGTTAGACGTGTACAGCGGTGAATTAATGCTGCAGGGGGGCACTTTCAACATCTTCACTAGATGGCGAGTCCACTTCAGCAATTCATTTGTATTTACTCTATACTTACACGGGTCACTTTAATCTGCCTCAACTATCGATTATTCATATTGTGCATTGTTGTACTGCAGCTAATTCCATTTTAACGAACAATTTAAACAGAAATGTACATTAATACTCAACGGACATATCGCATCGGGAATATCTTCAAACGGGAGACGGGACATGTATCTCCACCACCTATATAACCAATGCACTAACTATAAAATTTGTTTCCCGTTCTTCTTGAAAAGCTGTTTATTGTTTTAGGTTTTTACCCTCCCCCATGACGTCATGCTAAAAAGTTTAGGCCTGTAACAAGAATCTGCAACACAATTTTATAGGTATGTGTAGTCATATTTTATATGATAAGACATAATTCTAGCAACAAAAACTACTGAAAAATGAGTATTTTGCAACCAAATGCTTGCTTCTTGCACAATCACTATAGAAAGAAGCATAATATGTTTAAATTCTACAATCACATGTTTTTCATAGAGCGAGTACGAAGCACAAGCGAATTTATCTGATGAAACTTTTAACCTCGAATGGAATTTATTAAGGCTATTCCTTGTATAAAATGTTAGCAAATTATATAAATAATAATTATTTTCTTACTTGGGTTGTTTAATATCAAAACATTTGTTGCAGTTGTCAGATCACGCATAACTACTAAATTAATGAACAATCGAATATGTTACGGAATACTAACCAATGATACCATCAGGGGAATGAGAAAATAGTTAATCTCAAAATTAACTAAATCTGAATACAGTACACACTTTTTCAAGTATATAATTTATTTTAAAACTGACACTACTTGAATGTGCAATGATGCAAAATACAATTGGATGACGTAGTTTATTAATCACTGTATATTGATATTATTACGGTTCAGTAACTAATTGACGTTTTATCCGATAAATGCGCATCCTTACTAGCGTTTTTAAGATAAACAGCAGTGATTGGTTGTTAACTCAAGCATTGCTAAACGTTAGTGGTCGAATAAGTGGCGTATGAATGGAAATCATCTCAATAGCTCTAGCTATCTTATTGGAAAAGGTAAAACTATCCCACAGTAATATTAAGTATGGTGCTAGGAATAATCTACTGCAAACAGTCTTTCAAGATTCCAAAACTATTCTAAATCTTATCAGTACTGCATGGAGAGTCAAAAGCCACACCCCCGCTTAAATTCCTGATTATGCAGAGTTTAAAAATTGTGCAAAGTAACACATTTTAGAGCCAATTTTGACGAAAAAATTTAATACGCCATTCTAGAGAGTATAACGTAAGTTTTACAGTAAAATATAAAACCATTATTTTCGTTGAAAAGTGCCAAATTTCAATAGCACATCCCCTTAAAGTGGGAGCGGATACTTTGTGGAGGCACTGTACGTAATTAAGTAGGGGTATTCTGATAAACATATCGAGAGGCTGTAAGATGGGCTAAGTTGCCCATTCTAATAAGTACAAATTACTTATCAGGTTCATCATAATCATCCTTGCAAGGATTAGGCACTCTTGTCTGTTCCGACTTCACAGTGCTATGACCATCTCTCCTTTGGTGTCCAACTTGATGCCGACAGCCATTCACCAAGATTGGATTCTTTCAGTATTCATTCGGGATAGGTGGGCTCTCCAATTGTCTTTATACTACTGTATTCTTTCATTTAAGTTATATATACTTAATTCTTTTCGTATACTTTCATTTCGTATCAAATAAATTCTTGTGAATTCTTTTCTGCGGAGAAATTTTATTTCCATGGAGTGTATCTTACTTTTATCTCTTTTATATGTTATCCAAGTTTGACTTCCAAACATTAATAATGGTACTGCCATTACATATAACATTTTAATTTTGTGTCTTTCATGTTTTATTTTGAAAGTTCTATTTATTGTTCAACAAATTTATTTAAATTGATTAAGTTTATTTTCAATATCCCGGTCTCTATTATTGCTTATATTACATCCCAGATAATCAAAAGAAATTACGTGCTCCAGTATTTCATTTTATACTATTATTTTTGAGTGCAGGGGGGTATTTATTTATCCCGGTGGACCATTACTTTCATTTTACTTGTAGATATTTTCAACTTATATTATTTTCCAGTTGGACTTAGCTTATATACTAAGCGTTGTAAATTACCTTCACCACTCTGTATTATTGCCATATCATCTGCACATAACATTATGTTAACATATCTATTTCTGATTATTGGCAAGCCCAGACTTACTTCATTCTTCCACTTAATAATTAGTATAGATCAGTATAGATACAAAAGACGTAGGTGATAAGACTACAACTTTGTCTCAATCTCTTGTTTATTATTATAGATTCTGATTTTAACATATGTGTTGACTATTATTCTTGTATTTCCATAGGCACGTTTAAATTTCAACTAAATGTTTAGGTTATCATTTTTTGTTCATTATTTTCCATAGTTTATTTCTGCCAATAGAATCAAAAGCCTTTTCGAAGTCAAGTGCTCTTAAATAATAACGCCAGAGGAAAACAGAGTTCAATCAGGAGGCGTGGCGAGCTTGAAAACTGCTGCCTTGGAAAACAAGATATGAATTAGGTAAGCAAACATGTATGAAACTTCAGTTAGTGTTTCACACTTCCTGACTTCCCTCCCATTAAACCTGAAATATTAAGGTCAGCTGGCTGGCAGATATAACATTTTCTGTTAATGGCCATTGACACATTCGGAAATCAGCCAACGCGTGGAAGTTTGCCATAAAGACTGTGAAAGAGAGTTAACTACTAAACCTGCAAAAGAGCGAGTACAGCACATCGTAATCTCCGAGTGCAGATGATTCGTGGAGGTTTACGAAAGGTTCCGAAAAACCACGAGGTAGATTGACAAAGACTTGTCCCGTTAACATGCATTCTTTCGCGGTCCCTTTCCTTCACCTTTCCCTTGAGTGGCTAATGTACACCTTTGAATGACAAACAAGCCCTGTGTAAAGCACGGTCAGGCAATAAAAGAACTCTGGCATGATAAATGCACTTGGTTTCGTCATCCCAAGAGGCAGGTTTAAACCGAAGGATCCTCCTACATATTTATTGATAAGAATTCACACACATTCCAGTTGCAGTAAGTCCGTTGCATAATATATTTGATTCATATGTTTATGAACATATGAATTGGGCAATTCTCTTCGAATATATTGAGATAAATTTCGTGTTAAATAAGGAATTGTTTTTATAGCACAACAACGTATTAAATGAGGACTAATAACAGGTGACTAGGCAAGTGACAGTTAAGAGATACAGGGCCAAGTTATATGGAAAACGGTTTAGTGTGCTCGTGTATTAAGTATTAAGAGAGATTTTGCATATCCTACTGTGAGTTACGGTAAGCAACAAAACCACTTGACCAATGTTGTGCGCGTGCATCAATTTATGGTAACAAAACGCCAATAACTTCTGACTGGTTTAGCGTGAAGGTTTACGGCAAATATCATGGCAAGGGAATAAGATATACTTCGTTTCGGTGTAACAATAGTCTAATCCTGCTCCGAGAGGTTATTACTGCAAATTCGTAGGACCGTAATAGAGATAAACCTTTACAGAAACAATTACATTACAGATTTCGTTGTAGATACAAGGGGGATAGAGGAAACCGAATCGATAGTCAGATGTTTAAAAGCGGGCCCTACAGTTACAACTTTGCGTAACTGATCAACCTTAAACCACTACGCAAAAATGTAGTACTCGTTAAAAGACACAATCTATTTTAAATGGCCTTTTGATGACATAGCCATTTCTGAGATATCAGTTATTGGTTTAAATTGTTCAACACTTGTCATTTTTGAAGTGTTTTCTCTATTCGGTTGTTTTTCGCGATGTCGTGGAAAGATCATAGAATTTAATGGCCAGTATACAGGGTGGACCATTTAAGTTGAGACTGTATAATGTTTCCAGAACTGAGCGCTGAAGAAAGAAATGTCTTGAATAAAAGACGCTTGATATTATGTGGGAAATTAAATGCCATTAGTCGTGTTTTATTTGGAGGACGTTGTGATGGTCATTTTAGGGCCAATTTAATGTTTTAAATGGGAACCTACTTTTTTCTATGTTTTCTCACTCCTATAAAAAATTAAACACCATTTGTATAAAGCATTTTGCAATTGTTCTTGCACCAACTAAATAACGAAAGTTCTGAATGGCTGTGTACGAAGAGCGCAATGAATGGTTGGACTTCCAAAGATAGTCATTTGAGGGTAAAGTTACGTTTCTTAATTGGGAACCAACATTTTTTATTTTGTTTCCTTAATTCTCATCACAAACAGCTTTTTGTAAACCATTTTCTAATGAGAAAACAACATACAAAATGTAAATTACCATTTAAAAAAATTAAATTGAACCTAAAATACATAATACCTAAAATAGCATCCTTCAAACAAAACACGACTAATGACATTTACTTTTCCCCATAATATCAAGCAACTTTTATTCAAGACATTTCTTTCTACAATGCTCAGTTTTGGAGATATTGTATACTCTGAACTTAAATTGTCCACTCTGTATAGCGAATAGTTTTAACCATTTAACTATGGTTATTCTCTTTGTACCTATAGCGAAATATGTAATGAAACTCTTTATGCAAACGTTTATCTCAGTTAATTTAAAGTAAATGAATAAGCTTTTGCAAGAACAGTTTCGAAAGCTGTATAAAAATAAACGATAGTAGGTAGAGACA
The DNA here is from genome assembly GCA_030765065.1 of Deroplatys truncata. NCBI lineage: Eukaryota > Metazoa > Arthropoda > Insecta > Mantodea > Mantidae > Deroplatys > Deroplatys truncata. The sequence continues at coordinate 104,056,387 of CM060980.1, forward strand.
GTGATGTGAATTTAACAGTATAGGTTTAGTGGTCTGCGAAATATTTCTGTTGGTCGAAATTTTCCACTTAGCTATAGTATTAAGTGTTTCGTTTGTTTCTCATCACACCATGCAAATCAAAATATCAACTCCAGCATACATAAAGCGAACTGATTTTTTAAAATTTATTTATCATACTTACGTCCTATATGCTTCTACGCAGCTGCAACAAAATGTGTATTGAAAGATTTGAGAAACCTTTATCATTAACAAGAGATAAACAAGCTTTCTTAAGAGTAATTTACAGAATAGATACGGAAGCAAATTATGAGTAGAGAAAATCGTGTGATTATAGCGTACCCGACTTCTGTTTTATGCCTTTTTTCAGCCTATAGCTGTCTGCAATTTAATCACTATCCTGAAGAGTTAACTTTGCAGATATATTAACAAATATACCAATATTTAAATTACATACCGTATGTTAAATTTTATTTTCTCCTGGTGGTGAGTGCAACTCCTTGGTTGGAGGAAACGTGAATGTGCTGATCACTAGGAATTTGAATAGCAGACTGTGGTTACAACTCTATTTCAGGAACAGTAAGAGGAGGAAAACTGATGGGCCAAATCCAACGACGAAATCGCGTGTTGATATGGATAATGGTGGATATAAAGTAACCAAACTCAGGACTGCAAATGGCATTTATTTATAAGAACATGCATCCATAGTTAAAAAAAAACAATCAATGTTTTGGACATTAATGTATACGTCAATATCATGTAATAAAGGTAAGAGCTAATTGTCGCTGTCGCTGGTTAGCAAACTTGTAGACGTATGTCTATTACTTTTATAATTAACTAAGAAGTTGCTCAGAGAAGCTACCAATACTACGTCGTATAATAGAAACCTGTTGTGGCAGGATAGATCGCCACTATTCCCTCAAACCAGACAGTCCCACATTTATCTCGTGCTGGGTGTTGTGGAACGGGATATACTCAGCTTTGAACGCTTCTAAAGCACCTACTGAGATCCCGCTTAATGACTCCTGGCTACAAAAACCTGGTTAGGTATTGTATACACATTTTACACCTCAAAAGTACTGCCTTTCACATTTTCTTTTCCTGTTCCTCTAAAAAAAGTAGAGAACTGAAATTCTGCGTGCTGAATTAATAGTCTCTTTGTTATAAAGTGAAAATATTCACCTAAGTTACACTATTTGTAAACGATGTTAATTAAAATTCCTATAGTTACATTTGTGTCCAAAAGTTATAAACAAGCATAGGAATGACTAAGCATTAAAGCCGGGACGAAAGTAAATAAAGATGATGTGCTACTGAAGTTTATGCAGGGACGTTGCAGGTAACAAACCATCCCAGTACAGTCCGTTTGCGTTTGCAGACGGCACTTGCCACACTCGTCTTATCTGCCTTTCACTGTAACATTGGCTGCTATTGTTTACATTCTTTGTACTGACGTGATTTGAGTGTAGATAACTTGAAGCCAATTTGAGAAGTCCTATGCCTGCCCATTAACATTATTATTACCAATTTCTAAACCTTTCTCAATAATTGCGATTATAAACATAACATGCGAGCTATAATTTGAACCTCAATTGTTGAAATGCAATTGTGTGTCTCCAGTAAGAATTTTTATTTCTGTTGGAGATAGTACCACAATTAGAATTTAATTTATTTACTTTACTAAGAAAAATATCTGGGCTTTATTTAATCACCATGAAAATAGTGCACTAATTATACAAGAGGGTTTTAAAAATACAGAAAAGGGGTGACAAACTTAAGGGGTGGTAGCCTTATTTGTCCACCAGAATGATGCTGAGAGCAAGTTTTAAATCAAACTTAATTGTTTTACCCTTGATGGTGTAAATACCAATTTAAGTGATAAGGGGAAGCTTGGAATGGTCGTTCTTCCCATAATGATGTTCTTTGAGGCTGGGATGCAGTGGTTTTGCAGTTGTGCGTGGTTCAGCTATATAGTCATTGAGTTTATTTTCTCTTGAAGCTCAGTTTTACAAGGACGCAACAAAGAAATGCATGGCATTCTACTATTCTCATTTCATGTCTGTATTGTTTATCAACGAATATGTATATATATATATATATATATATGTATATATTTTCTAAAAATACCAAGCACACAAAAGAATAACGTAGAAGTTTTTCAGAAATCACCACTGGCGCGGACTGCATGTTGTATAATTTTCAGAATATGAGGCAAACCGCACACGTAACGAGCAGTTGCAAATTATATCTCTCATTTTTTATCAAAGACTTTCTTCTTCCAAGCCAAAAGTTTATAATTAGTATCAAAGGAACATTATACGTTACAATTGCAGGAGTTTCTGCCCCACGTATGGGAGCCAAACTTGAAGGGGTTTACTTGATGTTGCACCACACATGTATTGCTGGAGATATGTTTCTTGGAGTGTTCGTCCCATGTACGGTACAAAGTTTCCGGTGGCCTTCGCCCCACGTTTAAAAATCAACTTTGCATTTTAATGTTTATTTAAATATTATATATTTATGTCTCGCCTGCGTCAGTAGTAACTTTCAGAATACGTATCTCTTAGCAGGGCTGGTGTGGCTAAAGAATGAAGGCTTTCACAAATTATAATTGTATTGTACTTTTGTTTTATTAATCCTTCACACGAATAAATAACACTTCACTGATGTATCCTACTATAGAGCTGTGAGATTTTAGTTAATTCTACTTTTTAACACGTAAACTTTATATTATTCTCACTGCAATGAAGTTTTATGTCTCACATTGAACCTGTATCTACAATCTTGTAGCGTCTGGCGCCTGAATTTGTATATTTTCTCTATTTCAAGTCTCTGATTGGCTAATCCTACTCCAATAGAATACTTTTATTTAACTTAAGCTTTTTCTAGTTTTTGATTGGCTATTTATAAACTGTTTTAAATATTAAATATTATTTTTCAAGAATTATTAGTAGCCTATATTAAACGTTCTAATTTATTGTTGTCTCAAGGTTACTTCATTGTTAGCAACTTTCTGCTTTTACTTTGTAATTCTGTTTGCTACGGAAAGCAGTTTGCTTCTATTCTCACAGCTCCTACATTGTTAAAACTACGCAATACATTCACATAACATTATTATATATGTACATAATAAAATAAACACAATACAATGAATGTAACATACAATTTTTATATTATATTATACACATATTGCTTTAAGGCGGGCTGTTATTAAATTTTTATTATACAGTTAGACTGATATCATGTACTGCCTCACAATTCACTTACACACAGTGATTCCTATAACTGTTAAGTAAGCGGGGCACTAAGGGCACTGCTGTGTGTCATTTAAACAACGTAGTATTAAAACAAAATATAAAAAGTCTATTATTCTAGCAAAAGTTTCCCAAATTCACTGCTGCTTTCAAACGTTAATTTATCGATTATTCCACGTTAACAAAAAAGAAGGAAAGAAGAAACTAAAGCTTTTGAAGAAATTAAAGCGACTTGATGAGGTCAACAAAATCAATGCTATGCTTTTTGTTTAATTATTTTTATTCAGGTTTCTTTTAACTCCTGCCATTAAATATAGGCATTGCGGGAACAAAAGGATCAGTCATATCAAACTAAAAATCTATAAATGGTTCTTTCGCTTTCTTAAAGGAAAAAAATGTTTAAAAATATGATGTAAATCTCATAAGTTCCTCTACACCTACAAATTCATAAGCATACCTCATACATAATAGCGTTCATTAAAAAGCGATTCTTCTACCGTGATACGTTCGTGATACGTTCTAGTCTAGCTTCTTCCAAAATAAGCAATAAGCATTTCAACAGAACGTGCAAAAAGAGCGTCAATTGTTTATCGGAAGCATGTAGGAACACACTTTACATCCAATTATACAGCATGACATATTTAAAAAACGACTAACGCTACAGCAAAATATGATACTAATTGTATATTTTAGTGAGCTCTACATTTTTCCAGTTGTCTATCCTGTATGACTTCTTAATTATACAAAATTATACACAATGAAGAAGAGTACAAGTTATTCACTACAAAATCAAGTTATACATTTTATTAAACATGCAAAAACCTTAAAAGGTTTAAATCAAAATCTTTAGTGCCATTTTCGTAAAAATGATAAATAACGGATAATTTTCCATGTAAAGGGTAGTTTGAATTGGGACGTTTTCTTCAAAATCTCCGCCTGGTACGCTTATAGTACTGAAATATGAAAATTTTAGTCTTTTCCGATGTTTCGTTTTTGAGTTATGTTTCAGACGCACGCGCACGCGAATCTTTGTCTAAAGTAGTTATTTGAGGGGGTTATAGCTGTAACCTCGACTTTTTTTAGTGGAATGCAGCAATTTTCCCACCTATTATACACATGTGGCAGAGAAAGTAAACATTGTAAGTTGTAATATCAATTTCTAAGCATTAAAGTCAGGACGGATGGGAATAAGGTTGAACTGTCACTGGACTATAGGCAGAGAGGTCGCACAAAAACAACAACAACAAAACAAACAAACAAACAAAAACACTACTTCCCCCTCTCGGTAATCCTTGGTTTCTATTGTTTTGTTTTCTTTATAGTGATACTGGCTTTGAGTGTAGATAATCTGAAGCCAGCTGTTTAAGAATTACTATGCCTGCTTATAACTCATACGCAGTTTAATTGCATGCATGAAATATTTGTACTTTACAACCGGTTTTGAACTTCCGTGAGGCGAATGAAGGACGCATTAGATTAGATTAGGATACGTTCTGTAGGTTCTTTGATGGCCAAAACGCCTTGAACATAGAACATGCCCAAAGCTTTGATATTTCTATTGTATTGAACTTAATAAAACTTGGCTTTTACAGCCTGTGTCACTGCACAAGGCATTAGATACTTACTTTCATGCAAGGAGTGTCAAGATTTTACAAAATTGTCAATTATGTACAATAAACTTATTCTTTTTGCACAGTTAAAATGTACATTTTAAGTTATGCTAAAATGTAAACAGTAAGCATCACATTTCTATTACATTATAAAATTGTCACGTCTATGAATACAACATTTCTGCCCTTCAATGCTTAAACCTTTGCTTATATGCAAAGAGTGTCAATTTTAAGATATACATTTACAAAACATTAAATATGTGCATTAAAACAATTTTGCATATAAAATACATATCTAAAGTGCACAATGTTTCATATTATGGTGTTAAAATATGCTGTAAGTGTCAAATTTCTACTACTTTGAAAGTTAGCATGGTTAGGTACCGAATATAAAACGCACGTCGCTTACCCTTTACATCCTGTGTTTACATCTTTACTTATATGAAAAGATGGTCAAAATTCAGTATTTAGATAAAATATAATATATATATATTAAAGGTATTTCTTATTTGGCTTAATACAGTAACTTAACATTATAGGAATATATATAGTATACTAGAACTTAATTGTTCAACAGGCTAAATTGTGGTTTAAATATTCTTCTAGAGAGTACAAAGATTTATAACAGAGGTACTCTTTTAGGAGGCTTTAAAAACTTTGAAATTGCTACTTTTTTCCTCGAGATTACTGGGCAGAGCATTGTATATCTTAATTGTTTCATAGTAAACACCTTTCTGGAAGCAGGATAGTTTTGCATTTGGACAATGAATCATTAATTCCTATTTCTATTAGGTTTGTGGTGAGTGGTTAGCTATGAATTTGACTACTTTTGTTTTTTCAAGGTTACTGAAAGTTTGTTTGCTTTGAACCAGTTTGATATACAATTTAGGACATAATTTAATTTTAAAACATACTCATTTAAATGTTTACTTGTTACTAGAACACTGGTATCATCTGCAAGCAGATATATACTAGCAGTGTGCTTAATGTACAACGGGAGGTCATTTATGTAAATTAAAAATAACAGAGGTCCCAATATCGACCCTTTTGGAACTCCATGTTTTATTGAATTCCATTCAGAACTGGTGTTATGGTATTGATTGATGTTAATTTCTACCTTTCGTTATGTATCCTTTAGATAGGAGATAAATCAATTTAAACTTTCAGTTTTTATTCCATAGTGCTGTAGTTTTTGTATCAAAATCTCGTGATTTACGCAGTTAGACGCCTTAGCTAGGTCACAAAGGAAACCTTCCACATGTAAATTTTCATTTAATGCTGTTAACACTTCATGCGTAAGTTTGTACGTTGCATTATTTTTTGATATTCCCTTTCTAAAACCGAACTGTTCGCTGACAAGTAGATTGTTATTCTGTTAAACATTATTTTCTCGAATACTTTTGAGAATATTGACAAGAGAGAGATTGGTCTGTAATTTGAAATATTGTCCTGTTTGCCTTTTTTGAAGAGGGGTTTGACAGTTGAGCATTTGATTTTATCAGGAAATATTGTGGCATGTGCACAGATGATATAATGTTAAGACGCTCTCTGGTCTCCGAAGCACGGCAGTTTGTCTGTGAGTAGGGGCGAATCAGGGGAAATAGTGTGTCTAGGAGGGGATAGCGTTACTGACGCCAACTTAGCGTGGCTTCTTGTATCATTCAGTGAGTAGGCTTCGGGTAAGACAGACAGCAAACTGCTAACACACGATGTCCTCGTCGGCAGGCAATGGGCAAAGGTATGTAACTAACTTCATCCAATAAATTGTGTGCCATCCACGCTTTTAACTTTTAATTATGGTAGAATAGAATACTTTCCTCTCCCTTAAGCCAGGCATTGTGTTGGTGTAGTAATTATTTCGTGATTTAACTTAGCCGCGCCCTTCGTCGTTGCCTCGAGTTTAAAAGTTCTTTGTTTGATTTAACGATCCCTCTCACAAGCGAGTAGTTCCCCTCTGAAGTTAAATAATAATACAAAGTGAGGTATACGACAATATTCCAGTCTTTAATGATTCGCTGCATAAATAGCTAAGAGGAGTGCTTATTTGGCTTGAACATGTTTTTAGGGCTGTTTGTTATTTCATCGTAACCAGAAGAATTTTTGTCTTAAGAGAATTTATTATACTATTAATTTCTACTACATTAATTACTACATTAATTATTTTGTCTGTCTTTTCAATATTCAAGTGGGATTCAAACCTATGTTAAACGCAAGACGTAACAAATTATTACAATAATATATTAAGCTGTGATGTAAACCACTATGTTTTAAGGTTTATTATCTTGTCCTTCTGCTAGATTACTGTAAGGAGAATAACGAGGAATTATTATTCACCGTAATAACTTAGAATATTTTGTAAATCTTATTAATTATAATTCTAAATTTTGGTTACTTTTGTATTACTTCCGATAAACGTTTGTAAGTTTTCATTTTATATTCATATTTGATACTATGGGGACTCTCAGCGTATACAGAGTGATTCAATGAAATTAAATTTTTATATTGAGTAAACATTATTTCAATTATGTCCCCACAATAAAACTTTCATTTCTTGAAAATTATGTGCCACAAATGCCCTACTCTCCCCCAGTTTTGCGACGATTATCTGCCAGTCTACGGTGCATATCGTCCACAAAATTAATAATTTCTCTGTAAATATTACCTTTAAGGACTAAAAACGAATAATCAAAATATTTCCACAGCTCATACTGCTAGGATTTCCATGGAAACTCTACGTCGGGTCTATGGCAATCAAGTCATCTCGAAAAATGGACACTGTATGACCTCCAAGATTCCCAGATTTGTCCTCTGCGACTATTTTCTCCGGAGTATTTCAAATGGTAAGTCTTATTCAAATCCTCCATAAACTCTTGCAGACCTTAAAGATAATGTTTACGGATAAACTATTTATATTCAAGTTGAATGTAAGTCGTTTCCTAATACACGTCGCAGGTTGACAGACTTGAGAAAAGTCTGTCCTTAATTCAAAAATGGGTGTATGTAATGTTACTTATTTTCATAAATGGAAAGTAAAGGCAAAATATTATCACGTTACCTAGTATGTCCTTGAACCAAAAATACAGGCTGATTCAATGAAATCAAGCGTTTAAAATTGTGCTGTAAACAATAATACTTGTATAAATTAATAAGTATATAAAATTAACGCCTGTATACCAATAGTGAAGTGTATTAAAAGTTATAATTTATGATCCACAACAGCCAACATTCCTGCGAAAATCCATCAGCTATAAATGTCTATCGTCAAAAGGCCTTCACGATCTCTAGATTTATCCCCCTCTATGACTTATTTCTCTGGGTTATTTGAAGAGTAAGGCTTATTCAAATTGCCCACAAACTTGTAGCCCTTAAAGGCAATATTCCAATATACACAGAGCAGTTAATTCTATTCCAAAACTCATTTGACGATATACATCACAGGCTGTTAGTTGTCGTAGAAATGGAGGTCATTTGCTGGACATTGTTGGTATAAATATCATATATCTGTTAATTTACATAAATTATATAAATAATGTTTACCACAAAATTATGAAAACTTGGTTTTATGGCATCATCCTGTATTTTGCGTTGTCTTTGTGGAACACTTTGTCATCTTGGCAACACTAGGAGATTTAAACATGCTGAAAAGAAAGAAAGAAGGAACGAAAGAAAGAAAGAAAGAAAGAAAGAGGGCAGGAAGTTTGTACGTGATTAGAAGTAAGTTCTCAACTGTTAAGTTAAGATGAGTGTAATTGAAATTATAGGCAAGCTAGAATGAGGACTTGTTTTCTTAAGCATCTTAATTTACAATACAACACAACACAGTAGTTAAATTGCCCTATTGTTTTAAATTTCTTTTTCTGTTTCCATGCATGAGGTTTAAAGACAGTAAATGATTAGAGGACACGAATGCAAATGGCTGGATGCTAATTCGGTCCCTCACTAGTCTCTGACGCAATTGTTTACGTCACGTCACGTGGTATGCGCATAACTATTTGGGTAATGGATAAAATCCAATCGTTAGCATATGTTAACTGTCCTGAGCCAGAGAGACGACGTGCCAGGGTAATATGTGTAAATGATTTGTCGTTTGTGTGTAAATGTTCCTATACGTAATGACAGAAAAAAAGTGTTAAAATGGGGTGGCACCGAATGTACGAGTCTTGACACCCTAAAACCTGAATTTCAATTCGAAGTAACAAACATCAGGAGTAAATACGTTCTATTCCTGATTTGTGGAATTGAATGCATTACTAATAACCTGAAACTTTTTCTTGCTTCTGTAGTCTTATGGAGTGTTTTATTTCACTTACAGAATGTAAATGAGCATTCATCATGTTTGGATACACCATGATTTCATTTCTTGCACTGTATTCTTATTTCCAGATAATTTGCCCTTCACATTTATTATCCTATCGTGTTTTTTGGGGGGAGGGGTCTAAAGAGAGCTTTTGCGATTCAGGATTTAACCATAACTTGCAGAAAGCTTTTATGAACTGTCACCGGGATTTTAATTGAATGCACTTCCAAAAATACCTTAAACAGGCGTGATGCGAATTCGGGATGTTGGGCATTAAGGAGTTTACGTTAATAATCTTAAACGTTTCTTTAAAATTGGATTTTCTTTAACATCCTTTCTTTGTCTTCAATTTTTTTTCTAATCAGTAGCATTACTGTTATTCATACAAAATTATATAAGAATCAGTTAAGTTATTCTTTCGACGACCGTTCGGGAAGTGATGGAAGAAAGTTGAGTTTCCTGCGTTTAGTGCTGTAACCTAACGTACCTGCGTGTTTTGTTTATCTTACTGCACGTATGTGCATGCACTATATTAAATCCTCTAACTTTTAATATATATATATATATATATATATATATATATATTATTGTAGACATACGAGGTTGATACTGAAAATTTTTAGAATGCCATGTTTCTAAAGATAAATAGAATTTGTTTATATTCGACAGCTACCTTCTAATGCTTTGCGAGTTGATTGCCGCGTACTTTGTTCGATTTACTCTAATAATTCATTAATTATCATAGTTTAAAGATCGTGTGTTCACCCCAAAATAATTGTCTATGTTTTTTTTAGGATTTTAAATCGTCATTAACGCCTAATGTGAAGATCGGCCCCATCTAAGGCAAAAATTTATAATTGGTGCAGCGAATACAAGAGATTTTTTTTTGTTTCTTAGTGATGAATTTCGTGAAGGACGCCCAAGAACTGCTGTTACTGATGAAAATATTGCCGCTGTTCGAACAATGCTTGAAGAAGATCGACCAACATCTTATGAATTTATTCGGGCGACATTAGGGATCAGTATGAGTCAAATCAAAAACATTTTACATCACCAGACGTGAGAAGACATTGTTGTCGATGGATTCCACATAAACTGGCTCCCGATCAAAAACAGCAACTCATTGATTGGTACAAAAAAAAAACCTAAATTCCAAGGCGGCGCTTCAAATTTGGTTTAGAATATCGTTACTGGCGATGAATCTTGGATTTATTATTATGATCCGGGAAAGAAAAGTCAATCAATGTCGGCTCAATGGGTCTTTCGAACAGGACCTAAGCCTACAAAAGTCCGACGAATTGGCAGTGCTGGTAAGATGACGATTGCGGATTTTTTTTTCTAAAACGGGCCATATTGCTGCCATAGCATTAGAGGATACGTACCGTTACTGCCGATTTTCGCACAAATGTCTTTTTACAGCAAATTTTTGAAAGTTCGTAAAAAACGCCCAGAAGGAAAAATAATGCTACATCATGACATCGCATCGTCACCTACAGCAAATCTAACAACTGAGTATCTGGTTGCCCTAAAGGTCAGCACCATGGACCCTCTTACCATACATCCCTGACCTAACACCTTACGATTTCCTTTTGTTTCCAAAAATTAAAGATAGTATGCGTGGACTCACTTTTTCGTCATGAGATGAAGTAGTGTATACTATAAAAAACCTGGTTTCTGAAGCGCTTTAGGAAGAGTGGCATCATTGACTTAGGAATTAATTCATCCATCACATCATTCTCTTACTTCCTCAACCCGGCTTCCTTCGCTCCTGTGTCGGAAATCGACCATTGTTCATTGGTTAGGGTTTGAGTGCTAAACTTGACTTTTGACATCAAACCAATAACAGAAAGACAAATTTGACGAGTGTTAGCATTCAGATAAAATGCTTCCGTTTCGCACCCCTTTCGCTGCTCACTTTGTTCAAACAACAACAGATTAGCACATCCGATAGGTATAGAACACAAGTGATGAAGGGGATTCTGCCAACATTAAATAAACAAAAACACTATAGGATATACACATTTAATTTTTGCACCGGACTGTACAAAGTTACTCTTATTTCTCAGTTGAATGATGACATTTCTGATGTTCGAAAAGCATCCTTGTTTAAGACGTAATAACGTAAAAATTGTATATACTCAATGTAAATGCAAGAAAGACAAGGTTGGTTAGAATATCTGGACGAAAACCGGAAAATCCGTGGTTCAAATCCTGGCTATGGCATTGAATTTTTCACTCCTCTGAGTCTACCTTTCCAACTTTGTCCCACACACAGTTGTGTGGAAGAACAATTAATTTCATTAAATGTAAGAACATTACCAAATAAAGATGCAAAGGGCAAGAAAATGGCAAAATGATGACGCAGATTCGAAAAAAAATATCCTAAAATAGAAAAATTCATTAAATGACCAAAAATGACCTCATCAATACGCATTCTTATAAACTGGACTTATTTATGTAACTGGTACTTATTTAGGAATGCCTATGATGCAACAATTAAAAGATGACATGTCAACAGAATCTGGACCCTTGTTGTTAAGGTACAATAACCTTGACAACACTACAGCCGTCTTCTTCCTCAAGGACAAGAGACAGAGTTCCAAAATTCCTGTCTAAACTGAACTACGGCAAAAAATGTTATCTTTGGGTTACCTGAAAGCATTGGTTGTAGCTCTCGTTTGTTTACACTCGTGACGAATGAACGACTGCCAGATACGTTTCGCAACACTTCGCGGCAAAGTATTTAGGTTTACGATCTCGAGGATGGAATTTGTGATTTATTTATTGCAGTTGCTAGCAGACTTCCTCTGCGTCGCTCTGCACGTTTCTAAAATATCTCTAAAATTACTACTTACGAATTAATGCGCGTTCGACGCCATTAGAATATTTACATCCTAACCAAATGTTTGTAATAAAACGAGCAGAACTCGTTCGCGTTATTACGGTAATTGCAGAACTTCTTCTGCCCCCCCTCTCTCTCTGTACAACGTACATTGGGTGCTGCGAAAAGCGACCTATGCTGGATCGGGACAGATTAAGTTGGTGATGAAATATGCAGCTCTGCCCTCTCAAGTGTCGCTTTTCTACCTCCCCTTTTGCATAATTCTTGGCTGACAATTGCTTATATTATCCCAAATGATGAGCGGAGGGAATCACTGCCAATAAGTTGTCAAGTTGTTGTTAGTCGAGTGCCGTTAAGTAATAATTAATAAATGATAAGGATATAGTTCATTTATTTAAGGGCACCTTTGACTGTCGTGAATCAAAACGTAGCAATATCAACGCTAGGGGTCCGAGGAGAATTAGGGACAAGGCGATAGGGAATGCACAGTTGCACACTGAAAACAGTACTACATTTGCAAACCTCAGCCTCGCTAATAAGTACAACTCGGAACTCTGGACGTTTCTTTTACCTGACTGTCATTCCGATATCCTGCCCTCTGTTCTGTCACTGTTTAGTGGGAACTGAACGCACTCATATCCTGACCAACTAGTGCATCCTATGTTACACGCATCTATTATTATTATTATTATTATTATTATTATTATTATTGTAGTATTCAAATGTTTTAAACTAAAGCAGTTCCATTGAAGTTGACAAATGCATCAAAATGACCTTTGATCTATTTTTCCACCAATAGGATTCAGCCCTTCGAGGTATATCATACAGTCCAGAAAGGTTTGGATGCTACGTCACTATTCAATGGTGGCAATAATTTTCGACTTTGTTTTCTTGTCTTGCCATAAGAAACATTTTAACATTGCGTAGTTTAAAATTACAGGTAACTCTTGTTTCGCTCACCCCACCCTTTACAACGTCGAGTCGTTAATCATGATTTTGGTGACGGAAAAATGTTTGAAAAATGACTAAATGTTTTAAAATGACATAATAATTACAAAAGTATTATGCAAGAGTACAACTACTATACAAATAGTAAAAGTAGGTACAAGAATGAGATAAATTTAGAAAGCAATTAAACAAATCTGATGTGTTACACTTACATGACTTTCTCTACTCTTGTAAAAACTATTTTTACAAACGCTTATTCCCAATATGCTTTATGTTAATCGAGATATCGGGATGTTAATCTTATTGCTAATTTTCTTGTAGTTGCAAGGGGAATTGGTAGACTTTAAGCGATAGTCAAATATTTTAAGAGCTGGTTGCTATGTGGAGTATTCCATTCTCTTTGCATTACCAGGACAAAAAAATAATAACGAATTCCCATCTGAGAAAAAGTATAAGTATTAGAAAATTTACGGGAATAACAAGAAAAATATCGAAAATGGTTCACTCGACAAAAATAATGTATATGACAAAAACTGTGTATTTTAACGCGATAAAAATTTTCTGTGTAGTAAAATTTTGTCTATCTCTTATGGTACCAGTTATGCAAAAGTCGTTCACAATGATGAACACTTTTGGAGACATTCCCAGAAAATTCAGCTATACATTTTATTTTTCATGAAAGTATTTTAAATATATGATATTCCAATCAAAATGTTAGGCATTTTAAGAAAATTAAAATTTTCGAAAAATGTTCCATGTAAAGGGTAATCTGGGGTGGGGGGATTTTCTTGAAAACCTTCGTGTCGCATCTCTGGAAGATACTGAACCTAAATACCAAGTTTGGTGTTTATCTGACTGTTCGTTTCTGAGTTATGCTGTTCACAGATAGACACACACACACACACACACACACACACACACACACACACACACACACACACACACACACACACACACGTTTCCAAAAATGCTTTTCTTTTTGATTCAGGGGGCCTCAAAATATATATCTCGGTATCGAATTTTTGGGTGGAATACAATACTTCCCCTACTTAATACGTAGTAGAGAAAGTAATATGTGTTTGTTTCATCTCTTGTTTGAAGAATGTGAAAAGAAAATTAAGAAAATTGTTTCTGAATGTGGTGTTACATACCTGCAGCATTCACCCTTTGGAGTTCTAAGATTATACTAAAAGTGAATGAAGAGGACTTCACAGCCTATGATAAGACATAAATAAAAGGAAAATAGTAATCTGAAGATATGCACTCAACACAGAACAGGGAAAATTGGCCTGCCTCATTCCGGCATGTATTAGTAACTGCAATGATACCTGCTCCCCCTGACAATAGGCAACTCTCCACCCATTAACAATCCTTTCCAGACTAACCATTACTTAGGAATGTGAATTTTCCCCAAGAATGCGAGTAAGTTAATTTTATTCTCAATTGAATGGTGAAATTTCTAATGTTTGAACAGTTGAATCTAAAATTCAATAATATATCAATTATTTGCATTCTCAATGTAAATTTTAGAAAATGAAAAAATAAAGACACATGGGCAAGAAAATTATAATATAATGATCTAAAATGCTCTAAAATAGAAAATGACACAAAAAGTCCTAATAAATATACATTTTCGTAATCTGGGAGCCACCATAAGAATTTATTTACACGTCAGCAATAACTATGTTGCAACAAATGAAAGATGACATGCCATCAGAATCCGAGACTCGCTAATCATACAATTTTGGGCTAATCCGTTTGTACCAATCAGAGCAGAATTCATTAAGAGAAGTTATATTATGACCTCTTCATTTCAAACCGAGTGTAACATCGCTCGTTGGTTCATTTTTACTTTCTCTACCACGTATCTACTGGGTAGAGAAGGTATTGTATTCACCCAAAAATGAGATATCAAGGTTTCACCGGAAATACCTTTTTGATGCCCCCAAATCCAAAAATAAGCAGTATAGAAAAATATCCGTGCGTGTGTCTGTGGGTATGTTTGTGAACATCTTAACTCAAAAAGGAAAAGTCGGATACATACAAAACTTGGTATTTAAGTTAAGTATTCTCCAAAGATGTCCTCCACCGTGGCGCAGTGGGCTGGAGCGTGTGCTCTGGCTCTCGGTCACGGAATGCGCCTGGGCTCGATCCAAATCCATGGAGGTGCGGATTTCAGATCCCGGGTGGATCATGAGAAAAGTGAGGATCTGGGATAGGCAGCGGTCCTGGCCTTGTGAGCCAACTTTCCGGCTGGGATATGAGTGATGCTGGCCCAGCACCTCCCCGTATCGTCAGATGGTCTCCCACCTCTGCCGTGCGCACGTGGGCGTGATGCCAGCAGTCAGGTTGGCAGGCCCAGGTCCTTCGCGGGCTGTAGCGCTACAACATTTACTTATTTTTATTCTCCAAAGATGCGACATGGAGATTTTCCAGAAAATTCCCCACTCCCATCTACCCTGTACATGGGATGTTTTTCAAAATGGTTTATTTTTCAAAAAACGGCTCTAACGATTTTGATTAAAGTACCACACATTAAAGATATTTACAATAAAGAGTATATCTTGAATTTTCTGGGAATAGCCTGTGTATCCTCCTCATTCGCAAGGAGTTTTGTATAATCTTGTATAACTAGTAAACGTTAAACGATAGACGAAAACTACCACACAATAAATGTGAATCTTTTTAAAACACGCACTTTACTTCAAATAGCTTTTTTGTGGCATAGGCCGTATCCGATATATCCGTTATTAATGGTTGGAATTGCTCAATACTTTTGTCATTGTTTTCAAGTCTTGTTGATTTTCAAGATTGATTGCTTTAGCGATTGCATGGAAAGAGTGTGGAGTACAGTTCTTAAGCATTTGATTATCGCTGTTCCTTTGTATCTATAACGAAATGTGTAATGTAGCCATTTCTGTAAATATTTTATCTCGATTAAAATGAAGTAGATAGAAATATACTTTCATAAGGATAGTTCGCATACTGACTAATAAACGAGAGAGGGTAGAGAATGTAGCACATCAGATTTTCTTTCTTGGAGCTTGTTTCAAGTCAGACATAGGGAGAGGAGATAAGCGCTGAGTGGAATCTAGTGTTCGACAAAAATGGATATCTGTCCATATATGGTGCATAATGCGGGTAATGTTTCGTAAAGTTGTCTGTTAATTTACTGGAAAGGAGCCACGTGTGGCTTGTCAACTTGAATTTATATAGAAATTCAACGATGTCCACAAAATAATAGCTTGCTAGAAAAATTTAAATAGAGTGGGCCCGTGTCAGATAAAAAGAAACAATCAACAGTTTTAAGCAAGGGAAATTAGACGAGATTAAGGGCTATCGCGAAAAATAGTCCAATAAAATCGCTGCCTCGCATTATAATGTGTGTTTAATGACAGAATAATTAACTGGCCTGCTCATTCTCCAGATCTGAATGCATGTGATCGTCAGTGGGGAATACTTAAAGGTAAAGTTTACCTATGCAGCACTGAGCGGGATGGCTCGGACGGCATGGTCTGTAACCAACATTCAGAAACTCCCGGGTTCGATTCCCGGCGACCGTCCACTTTGACCCATGGGTTTTTCGTGGTTTCCCGGGTCGCTACGCAAATGCTGGGGTGGTTCATCTTCTATCACGATACTCCTTTCTCTCCATTTCCTGTAAACCATCATCTTCCTTGTCATCCGTTTCAGGGTTTAGGACCACGCGACGATGTTCGGCAGGTTGCGGCTTGGCCGTGGCTTGCCCTCTATACAGGTTTCTTCCCTGGCGTCGTAGCGGTACCGTTCAGTTAGGTTTCTCCTCAGCATGGGGCTCCGCTTCGGGGGACCCTGGAGGTTGGTGTCTTGTGGGCATGGACCGGGAGGCGGCGGATGCGTTTCTACCTAGAACCGTTAGGGACCCCGTCCATACTTGCGTCCGTCGGCATCCGGATTGGTCGCCCTTCGGGTCTCTCCTCTCATACTTCCCTCCCAGGGGTCATGTTGGAAGCTTAAAGGGCCACTGGCCTGCGTGCGGTGCTCTGCCTCGGTTCCGGGGGCCCCTCCGTGATCCTTACCTTTATCTACGTAGCAAATCCCCACACGCTCGACTAATTAGAAGATGCTATCTGGCATGCATCTTCCAATATTTCGGCGCAAAGTTCTTCGAGTGTTCAATAATGTGCTCAACACTGCTAGATTTGTAATAGACGCAGAGTGGCGTTCATTTCGAACATCTTGTATAACGAAAGCTAAGCGTAGCATATTGTTTCATATCGTTAACACAATCTAGGCGAGAAACGGCGGGCCGGTCCTCCGCTACTACGTGAAAACATTCGTAGAGCAGTGTCGTGGATACGGCGGATTACCAGTTGCGTAATTCAAGATAAACCCGGTATGACCTGTGTTCAGTTTGGATAGTAGGGCTATAACAGCTGTCCCATATATTTACCCTTTTGTAGCCAAGAGAAACAAATGAATGACGACTTTAGCACTTCAAAAAGATATGAAGCATTTGAAAATTCAAACAATTTGCCACGAATAAAAAAAAAAAAGAAGTTGAAGAAGAAAGAAAAAAAAAGCCAAATTCTGTGTTTTAACGACAACTATATTTTTCGTGTAGAAAGCTATTATCTCTCTTATTGCTTACTAGTTATGATTAAAAATTAGACAACATTCATTCAGAGGCTATTCCTAGAACATTCAAGACATACGCTTTATTAGTCAAGCAAACATCTTAAATATATGGTATGTTAATCAAAATCGTTAGAGCCATTTTTGAAAAATCAGAAGTTACAAAACGTTTTCCATCCATAGGGTAATTTGAGGTGGAGGATTTTCTTGAAAATCCTTGTGGTACTTCCTTGGGAGACGTGAACATAAATACGAACTATAACATTTATTCTACATTTCCTTTGTGTGTTATGCTCTCTCTCTCTCTCTTTCTCTCTCTCTCACACACACACATACGTGCGCGCGCACACACGCACACCCCATACATTTTTCTAAAAGTGTTATTTGACCTTTCTTTTTGGATTCAGTGCCCTCAAAACATGCACTTCCGCTGAAATCTGACATCGAATCTTTGGATGGAATGCAATTCTTCCTAAGTAGAGTAAGTAAAAATAGAAAGACGTCTAAGGTTTCAACCGTAGAGAAGGAGAGTGTAAACACATTAAACATCCAGCTCCAAGATTCTTGAATCCATACATTGGCGCCACGTTTACTTGATCGTGAAAAAGTTGGAAAGACGCATTCCTAAACTTGGGCGAGAAAGTAACCAGGTGCTTCAGTTCTAAATCCGATCTCATTAAACATGCGACGAAGTACACACGCACGCCGTCCCAACTTAACCCTAGCGTTGGTGGATAGCGTGACGAAACGTCTAGTTTATAAACAAATATCGTGCAATCAACTGTTTTGCACATTTCTTTATTTTTAACAGGATGCATGTAATGGATTTGTATAGTTTACAGCGGATAATTACGTAATCTAGATTCTGAAGCGCTCTTTTATAAGGAGAACTGTGTTGATTTAATAGTGACTCCATAAACTATTCGTCTCCAATTAAAATAAATAAGTAAATAAATGTATAGGTATGTATTGTGGTAATATATAGGGACTCTCTTTTGAGGCAGCCCCATTTCAGGGAGTAGTAATCCTGCCGAATTGCCAGCTCCAGGTTCCTCTGATCCTGATTTAGGATTCCCTGCCCAGAGTCACAACAGGAGGCTAATGTTCGGTTAAACCGGCGGGGACAGTGATCCTCCTTTTAATACAACGGGGGAGCAGGAGGAGCTCGAAACCCTAGATGTAGGCAGTCCTCCTAGGGGAGAAACTCCTACAGAAAATCTAGTGTGCAAGGGGCTGGCAACAAACAGGAAATACAAATTATTCAGTTTTCTCAAAGTAAACAGCTGGCAGATTCAAGATTGTATTTCAGTATTAATGGAACGAAAGACGTCGGCCAATCCAGGGAACAACTGTGGGACGGAACGGGCTTTATGCCCATGCTGTGAAGTGAAGAAGATATATAAAATTAAAGCAGAGAAAATTATCATTGTTAATACAAACGATGTTATTGTTTACGTGTTTTGTGTTTTTTTCGTTTTATTAGCTTTATATAATAAAATATAAAATATAATGCAAATATAATAAATCAAATTACACAAAATTTATGAAAATTTATTAGGTGAAGAACAAAGGATATTTCCAAAGGAGGATAATGCTGTGATGGATATTTCCCGATGAAGTTATGATTGAAAAACAGAGTCATCTAGCTTTCATAGACCTCGTAAAAGCATTCGATGTCGTAGAAAGAAACCAATTGTTACAAATCATGGCAGAAGGAAAAGTTCACAACTAATCATTTAAAATATATTTAACATTAATTGTAAGTTATTAAATTTATAAAAAATTAGTTGTAGTTAAAGTTGATGACTGGAATGCCGCGGACTTTCTCAATTGCTCTTCATAATCTATATTAGCTAAATGATTAAAAATCGGAAAGAACTTCCACATGAATATGTAACTTTAAATAGAACAAAATCCTTAGATATAATTATTTTACACATGAAATAGTATTGATGGCAGGTAATGAAGGCAATTTACTACGTTCTACGTACATACAATGTGCATTAAGTATCACATCAGTACAATATGGAAATTTGTCGCGGCATCTGTTGGTGTTATTTTTTTTTTTCTGAGCGCCTGTTATTGTTTTACTATTTTGAATTTTGGGTTCTTTGTCCTCCGGCTAGCTATTATTACTCAGTCGAGCAAATATTTGAACAGGGTGTGTAAACGGAAAGGAGTTGTTACTAAAAGATAACACTTGATAAAAGAATTTGTTTTTACACCTTTATTGCCGTCACACTTTATTAGTTTCACATATTTAATCTTGATACACGCCTGACTGAAACCGTTATATTTTCGAATGTAACTACAATCACTTATTTGCCGTGCACTATTAATTCGCGTATTTCACATTTTGTAACTAACTTTACGATGCGAGAGATTCTGTATAATTGTGTAAAGTGTACTTCGTGAATGCTTCCATAAAAATGCCTGACGTGTAACTCGCGAGAGAGATTTCTTAGAACTGCGCGACGTTTACCTTGTGAATGATTCTGTAGAACTGCGCAACGTTTACCTTGTGAATGATTATGTAGAACTGCGCGATACTTCCAGCAATCCAGCAATCGAGAACAGGTCGCCCAGGTTCACCTGGGCGGAATATAATCGCCACAGTACCTAGCCGCGTATGCGGCTTTACCTGTGCGATATAGAAGGATAAAAAGAATGTACACAAGCTTTTGATTTATGTCTGTCTGACTCAAGAATTTATACTCCCTCACCCCGATATGCCTAAACATTATAATAGGGCTGCTATTGGTTAATAAATCGCGCCAATATGCGTCTGTTTCGTCAGCCAACCACAATTACTAAAACATATGCTCTAGGGAAGATATTCCCTCCATTTCTAAAGAAAGGCACGCTACCCTGACGTCATTTGTTTGTCTCTTCTTAGCGATAAACAGCTCACCCCCTCGCTTCATTGTTACCCACTCTATTGTCAGTTTCAGTGAGGCCGTATAAACTTATTTCCTAACAATGCTTATGGCTAACAAACGTACAAAATCATTGTCATACAATAATGTTAATTTACACTACAGTCACTCTGGCATTCACAGTGTTGTGATATAAAATACTGCCTCAAATTTCATTAGATAAAACTAAAATAACGGCATTTAAGAGAGTATATTCAATTCCAAGCAAAATTTGTATAAAATCTACAATATTAGAAAGAAAGAAAAAAATGAATTTACATACCTTGGTCACAAACTGTCTTTTCTTGATGAAGTTGATATAAACGAAAAAATATTAAAGTTAAATAAAACAGTTGGTTTTCAATCCTAACTTATCAATACTGTCTTCAAACCAGCTTTGATACAAAAGCACAGTCGTTTAAGGCTGCACAAAACTTTAGCATGTCCTATGAAATGGTAGTGAGGCTTGGACCCTAAAGAGAAGAGATAGAATAACTGCTGCAGAGATGAAATTCATACGAAGGACTGCTGGTTACACTAAATGGGATCTAAAGACCAATGGGCTTATTTTAAAGGAGCTAAAGATACAACCAGTCCTGGAATACATACAACATTACCAGAACTGGAGACAACACTGCATAGGATGGGTCCAGAAGGCATTTCCAAAGCTGTAATGCAGTACATTCCTAGGGGAGAGAGATCAGGAAAATCTTTTAGTAGATCGTAACAGATTGCCTAACGCTTGGTTGGAAGAATTTTTCTTTTTTTAGAATTGCATCGATTTTTCACACATTTCTTGCGTATTATTAAAAAATCCGTTTATGTGCTTTAATACCGCAGCTTTTGTGTAATACCTGATAATTTCAACGACACATGTTGAGAAATAAACTTTTGAAATTATAAAAACTGAAACATCAACGAGAAAATTCATAAAAAGATTTGATAATTCCTCATATTTACTTTTCCTCCCTTCCATTAGGTCCCAAAACGGTTTCACAGCAATTTAAGGTATTGTACAAAGAGTTTGTTTTACTAGATTCAAGTAAACGTTCTGTAAACACAAAAAAAAAGTTGAAACCATTTGTGAAATTTATAACACTATTTAAATAAAAAAATGTTGAAAATGCGAGAATATGTAAACTGTAATATGGTTTGCTCTTTCTCATGAGAACGTTCTGCGTGAAAAATGATTTTTCTCAGCTTTTTGTAAAAATCGGAAAACTGACAAGTTGATTCTTGAAGAACAGCTTGGTATTCCTTTACTTGTCCCTTGCCTAACAAGGACGTGCTGGCATTTCAAGCAGCATTTTCTAGTCGATAAACGACGTATAACTTGCTTAGGGCTTGCCCGAGTACTTGGGAGGAATGCTGGAAGTTGTGGATGACATTTATGGGCGTTTTGCAAGAGGTTTACAAGATAACTATGAGATGGAGAATAGGAGTTGAGAGGATCTACTCTAGAGATTTGAGTTGGCTTATAGAAGGGACGAAAAGGAATTGCATCCTGTTCACTAGCAAGGATCTTACCCTTGATCATGTAAATGTCAGGATTGTGCAAGCATCAAGAAAGGCACGATTAGAAATCTTTAATTTGTTTAGTCACATATTTTATTTTAAGTGTTATATATTACAGGAGTTTGTTATAGTGCCTATACAAATATAGGATGTACACAGATGTGTTTTAAATTAATAGATTTTATCTGCGTTATAAAATATAATTTTGAATCATAAATTGAAGAAGTGTTGTGGAAGTTACGAAACAGAAATTACGAGTGTTCAATGTGTTATCCATTTGTAACACTGCATACCCAGCCGCCAATCTATTCCTTGAGGCACTATAAATTAAATTGAGTTGTATTTATGGACGCTCTTTAACTATGGTTCTTAGCATCTCAGTCTATGTTGGGCGTGAAATATTGGAAATTTTACTCAGAGGCCTGTTTATCAGACTTTAGGTTCTTTTACGTGCCGTAAATCTACGACACTGAATCAACGGCTTTACTTCCCTTCCGAGGAAGCCATGCTAAGGATTTTTACGCCCCCCCACGAAACAAAACATCGTCCACCGCCGGGTTTGAATCCGCGACCTCGGAAACTAGTGGCCTGCATGGTATCCCTTGACCACGGAGGACATCTTGACGCACTGATCTTAAGATTTCTGATGTAACTGATCCTACAGCTAATCTTTAGGATGCAAGGCCTGTAGCAACTGCAGGCAACACGACCTCTGTTGGAGACCTTTTCTTAACATCTTCCACAATGTGATGGTTGGAATTGCTGGTTCTCGACTTGCCCACCACGCAGATTATTTAGGACTGCGTTACCGTTATCACTCTCTCCTCATTCTCAACACGCGGTCGAATGCTGCTCTTTTCTTTATAGAAATGCAGTCGTTTGGATCTGATGCGAGCCTTTGTTACCAAAAGGGGCGTGAAGACAGAGTCTTCGCCTATGCCCCGCTGAACTGAATTATGTTTCGAGAATTCCAAGACAAAAAGTTTTTTGCACACAAATTGCCCTCTTTTATTTCCTTACCAATACCAAAATGTTTATTAGTATTATTATTAGTACCAATACCATTTATTTCGCGACAACGAATAAAACAAAATCTGCGGACACAAGATTTCAAACCTCCACTGATAACACTTTAACTTGTGATTAATAATAATATTGTATATCGCAATAACAAAAAATCTGATGTGTTACACTCACATAACTTTCTCTACTCTTGTACAACCTAATTTTACAAACGCCTATTCTCCATATGCTCCATGTTAATCGAGATATCGAGATGTCAATCTTATTGCTAATTTTCTTGTAGATGCAAGGGGAATATGGTAGCTTTTAAGCGATAGTCAAATATTTTATCGCTGGTTGCTATGTGGCGCATTCCATTCTCTTTGCATGTCCAGGACATAAATAAATGAATAACGAATTTGAGAAAAAGTATAAGTATTGGAAAATTTAAGGAAATAACAAGCAATATCTCGAAAACGGTTCACTCAACAAAAAAAATGTATATGATATAAGTTGTGTATTTTAACGCGATCTACATTTTTTGTGTAGTAAAATTTTGTCTATCTCTTATGGTTTACCAGTTATGCAAAAGTCGTTCATAATGAAGAATACTTTTGGAGACATTCCCAGAAATTTCGAGATATACATTTCATTTCTCATGACATTAACTTAAACATATGATATTTTCATCAAAATCGTTAGAGCCATTTTTGAGAAAATTAAAATTTTCGAAAAATGTTCCATGTAAAGGGTAGTCTGGGGTGAAGGGATTTTCTTGAAAATCTTCGTGTCGCATCTCTGGAAGATACTGAACGCAAATACCAAGTTTGGTGTTTATCCGACTGTTAGTTTTTGAGTTATGCTGTTCACAGACACACACACACAGACACACACACACACACACACACACACACACAGACACACACACAGACACACACACAGACATGTTTCCAAAAATGCTTTTTTTGGATTCAGGAGGTCTCAAAACATGTATTTCCGGTGAAATCTCGGTATCAAATTTTTGGGTGGAATGCAATACTTCCCCTACTTACTATACGTAGTAGAGAAAGTAAAATATAACATTAAAACTCCTATAGTAATTTGTGTACACCCTGTAATTATAATAAAAATACATTTTATGAGAGAATGTAATAAAACTCTTGAAACAACTTTCTCTACCCATTACGAATTCATAGCCTCTCATGCTGTATTATTAATAAAGATGGTTATTCGATCCTTTTTACCCTGTTATTAATGTTAATATTATCTGACCGTGATAGTTTTAAGCTTGGTCGCTGGTATGTCAATAAATAAACGATACTTTGGTAAACGTGATCGCGAATTTTAATAGAACCGCGAAATCATAGTCACAGTGTTAAAAAAAAGAGAAGCCTGCTTATGACTTCGCTATCCTTATCCATACTCAGAGAAAAATTCTGATGTGTTACACTCACATGACTTTCTGTACTCTTGTACAAACTATTTTTACAAACGCTTATTCTCCATATGCTTCATGTTAATCAAGATGTTAATCTTATTGCTAATTTTCTTGTAGATGCAAGGAGAATATGGTAGTATTTTAGCGATAGTCAAATCTTTTAAGAGCTGGTTGCTATGTGGCGCATTCCATTCTCTTTGCATGTCCAGGACATAAAAAAATGAATAACGAATTCCCATTTGAGAAAAAGTATTGGAAAATTTAAGAGAATGACAAGCAATATCTCGAAAATGGTTCACTCAACAAAAAAAATTATATGACATAATTGTGTATTTTAACGCGATCTACATTTTTTGTGTAGTAAAATTTTGTCTATCTCTTATGGCTAACCAGTTATGCAAAAGTCGTTCACAATGAAGAATACTTTTGGAGACATTCCCAGAAAACTTGAGATATACTTTTCATTTGTCATGAAAATATTCCATTTTTGAGAAAATTAAAATTTTCGAAAAATGTTCCATGTAAAGGGTAGTCTGGGGTAGGGGGATTTTCTTGAAAACCTTCGTGTCGCATCTCTGGAAGATACTGAACATAAATACCAAGTTTGGTGTTTATCCGACTGTTCGTTTCTGAGTTATGCTGTTCACAGACACACACAGACATAGGGACAAGTTTCCAAAAATGTTTTTTTTGGATTCAGAGGGTATCAAAACATATATTTCCGGTGAAATCTCGGTATCGAACTTTTGGGTGGAATACAATACTTCACCTACTTACTATACGTAGTAGAGAAAGTAAAAAGAGGTTTATTTTGTTGTAACTGTATAAATCATGAGCTAGGTGCTCTGAAACGAAGAGAACATCAGGTCAGAAAATTCGCCGCCAGATACACTACGGGTAAGGGCTAGGCAGGCCATAGATAATAATTTATGCAAAAAGCCAAGAGTCCTTACTTTCATCCAAAAAGAAACTTTTAAAACGCTCTGTGTGTTTGTGTGTGTATGTGAGATAGACACACACACACACACACACACATATATATATAGATAGATAGAGAGAGAGAATTATGTGAAACTGTCACAGTTATATCAAATTATGTAGGTGTAAGAGAGTTTGAAAGACATGTCAGAAGTCAGGTTTTTGTCAGTTTTTCCCTTTTTTCCCTTTGTCTTAAAGGAGAATTTTTAAGGCAGCCATTGAATGAATGTTTACCGCAACATGACCTTGGAGATATAAGCTTGGTTATTTTAACTACCTGAGTAAAGGGAAAGTTGGAACCCACTAAATTGTTGCATGTTTGACTGTCAAAGAGTCTGGCAAAGGTCTGGATCTGGCGTACTTCAGTGGATCTCCTCTATGCAAACCCACGCTTCCATCACTTTTCCTGATATTTTATTGTCTTCGTGGAACTATGCCAGCCATTTTGTTCACTGCAGCTGTTAGTAAATTTAGTTGTTTCCGGCTCACCGAATTGTCACTCGGAAACGCACTGATACTGTTTATAAGAGTGACGTGTTTGTTTGCACTTTACTCCTTCACAGGTCTTTACAACCGACATTTGTCTTCTGCTAAAGTAGTTTTCAAATAAACTGTGCTTACACAAAAGTAGGAGATGATGAATCTCTTTCGAACAAAATAAGAAAAATAAGCTATCTAGGACAAGTGTAAAGAATGAAAACTGAAAGTTCTTTGCATGTTTAACTGTATTTCAGCATTAGAAGTTGGCATCAGTGCATATTGCGAGACTAAATATTATTGTGTAGACTGTTTAGCGTTATTCCACTTTAACACACACCAAATACGTACACGCTATTTCGTAGTTTCGTGGTGACTGGTAAGCCTAGGTAGGGCGTAACCACTGATCTGAAAAGAAATGTTGTAGGGCGACTGTTTAGGTTTTTGGATGAGGGCTGGTAAGAACGTATTGCTAGTATTACAAGTTCTTCAATGGTTGGCTTTTCAAGGGCAGCTTCCGCTAATCTGCTGGTGTCTTACTGTATCCGAAAATTTGGTGTAGATATTAATTTTGATTTTGACCACTCCCAAGGGAAGGGAGAGTACTTGCTTTCAGCTCTATAGACTATTGGCTGCTTTAATGCCGGGGATGCTGGTATGCCATGCGCGGAACTCGGTGGCACCTGAAGCGGTGGTTTGTGGGAAAATAATGCACCAGGAAACTGACAAGAGCATTCCTTCTCTTGGAAATTCAATCTAATGTAGGAATTTTGAGACTGGCGCCTAATCACATCCTCCATGTATGGGGGGTTTCGTGTAGTAGTAGTAGTCTCACTGGGAAGCGATGGCGCAGACCAATGAAACGGAGCCGCCTATTCTGAATCCACTGTAATCAGAGAAATCAGGAATCTGATGACCTGCCCCATACTCACAGGCACAGAGCATCAGTGGAATAATCAGAGCTTTGAAAATGCATAACTTTAGATGGACCGGGCATAAGGTAATTACCGCCCCCTAGCTCGGTTTATTGTCCTCTGCACATGTTCACGGGAAGTTAGGCCCTTATCAAGAGTGACTCCTAGGTATTGAGTGAAAGTCCTGCACTCCATTCTTTGGTCCAGGTAGGTGAAATTTTGTGTGTTTGCGGGGGATCGTGGTCTGGTAAACAGAGTAACATGTATTTTTTCAGACTCGTGGACATCCAGCACTACTTCTATTAGTGCCGGATGAGGCAGAATTGTCTTTGAATAGAGCTGAAGGCTCTGATTATATGTATATATATTCAGTGTAGCAAGATGTCATGACAATCTCGGCCATGTTGATGCCCTAAGCCGCTGGAAAGTCTGCCATAAATAGACTAATAAACAGGGAGATAAAACAGAGCCTTGGGTCTCCATCCCCTACAGGTTTCTGTGTTGATGTTTTCCGTGCAACCGCTGCTGTAAAGGAGTGTTGCGGTAGGAAGCTCTGTTATATGCTGGTGAACTGTCTATTTAAGTCAAGCTGGAATAGTTTGTAGAGGCGCCCTCATGCCAGGTCCTAGAGAAGGCTGCCTCCAGGTCCGAGACATCACTGGGGTGAACGCCTATCCTGGAACCTCAGCTGCCCTGTGCGAGCCGAAATGTCATGGTATGACAAACTCGCTTCCCGGAGACCGATCATTCTGCCCCGTTCGAACTTACCCACATGCCGATATGGCTCCCTTTGACGTCGACGAGGCATACTGGCACTCACTTTGTTTCCACCTTTGTTGGACAGCTCTGCACTGACTACACTGGGCGCAACACTGACCTTGTCGGACCGACACGAGAGCGCTCTGCTCGGCCTACGTGTAGCCCATCTCTCTGCAAACCTAATCACTTATTCCTTGCACACTCTTCTACACTTCCACCAAGTTTGGAGTTATTCGGAAAATTCTTTCTTGGTGGTGCAATTTTTACAAATGGCAATGTGTACACACACACACACACACACACACACACACACACACACACACACACACATAGGGTAAGAGAGAGAGAGAGAGAGAGCGAAGGAACTGAGTGTTTGAACTCACATGGCTGAACATTTAAGAGTGTGTCTCTCTTACTTTTTAATTCTTATATTTTACATTTTAACTTTATTTTACGAAATACAAATATTCATACACCGTTACAAAAATCCTTCTACTTATAACAATACTTATATTTTTTTCTTATAAAGGAATGACCTACAATACTCTTACAATAACACAATAATGCGTTTTCCATACACGATCAATTCTAGCAATTCAGAGATTGTTGAATAAAACGCCAACTACTTCAAGTCGTTTTTGCATTCCTCTTCTTCTGATATCGCCATTAGGCACATATTCATAAAAATTCCAGTCACCATGCTATGTTGTGTAGCACTGCACAGCAAGGTATTTTGTGGGACTTCATTTAATGAACTCGTACGATTGACTAGAATCGGAAAACGCTGTTTAAGCTGCCCAAAAACCCTTTCCATGATGAACTTTCCTCTCCAATGAACGGCGTTAAAAGCCTACTCTTGTTCGTCTTATGGGTTTCGGAAAGGTGTTACACTGTGCAATACCATATCCTAGTCTCCAAGCAAACAGAAAGATCCATTGTACTGCCGTATTATTTGCTGTAGCATGGAAATGTAGCATGTAGCGATTGCATGGAAAGAGTATGGAATTTATGGCCAGCGTAGATATAACGTCCAGTTCCTAACATTTGGCCCGCTGCTCTCTTTGTATCTATAACGAAAGGTATAATGTAGCTTTCTGCAAAGGTTTATTTGGAGTAAAACATAGCATATAGAAAAATAAGTTTTAGTAGTTTGTATACCCACTAATAAACGGTAGAGGGTAGAGAAGGTCATGTGAATGTAGCGCATCAGATTTTTCTTTTTACTAGTGTGTAACGTCGGTTCTTTACATAGAGAGCGGTGGGCACTGCTGATGCATGAAATGAAATTATAATTGGAAAAAAGAGTTTCCAGATCTAAGATAAGGGTACCTCCCCGGCATTGCCACTTATGAGGTATGAGGAAAACTAAGAAAAAGCGTCAGTCAGGGTGGACGGTCTAGCAGGAATTAAACCGGGACCTCCCGTTCACGAGTCCAAGCTGGAACCTTTTTGATTTACCTTTCCATAGATGCTTTTTTCAGCATCTAACTGTTATTAACGGCAAGTTATTCAAAGTTGTAATCGGAAAGATAATTTGTAATAATACATTGTGTTCAAATAATTTCAATAATGAGCATTATGAATTGGATTTTAGGGCAGAATTATTGCAAATACAAAAAAAAACTTTCAAATCAATAGTTAGTATAGTTTAATTTAAATTTCATTAACAATAGTATACCACTTGAATATAAGCACCTATGAATTATTCCATTTATTTAAAAGTTACGGAGTGTGTACTCTCTTTTTGTGTAAGACTTATTTCGGGAAGAAAACCTGCAGTTTAGAGGTAGGTTATGTGAGTAATTTTTCTATGCTTAATACTATAAACATTCGTGAATTAGTAAACCAATATATATACAGAGCGGTCCCTCAACCATCTGGCCGGTAGTCGCGATGCGTGTTCGTGCGTGATGCCTCAGCTATCTGGCCGGTAGTCGCGATGCGTGTTCCGCGCGCTATATTCAGTGTATCTGTTTATTATTCTCATTATTGATACTGATACCATATTATTACCGATTTTATGATTATTACGATATATTGAATACCTATTGAACAAACATAATCTACTTTTCATTTTATCAATACTAACCTTTTTCACAGTCGGTGTTGAAAATGGTGTCCTTCGGCATATAAACATTCTTAGCACCTTCTGATGAAATTACCATTCACACGCATAAGTTCTTGTTGCGTAATTTCCCTAATTTCCGTTCTTATATTGCTTTTAAGATCGTCTATGGTGCGAGGATTATTCCTATAGACTTTTTGAGAGTTCCCCACAGATAAAACTCACACACAGTAAGATCCGGCGATCGACCCGACCATAACCCTTTAGTTTTTCTTCCGTTAGAACCCTTCGTTTCTTTTTACAACTTACATTAAATGATCCCGTTCTCTTCACTTTATTCACTACATATCTAACTGTTTTTCTATTCGGAACTGGAACATCAGGAAATTTATTGTGAAATTGCCTACACACCTGTCTACACGAGTCGGTTCACATACGTGTCATACATAAAAAGCCTTTGTTCAAGCGAAAATTTGAGTACCATTTCTGGGTTGTAATAATCCGATAATTCAATCGCACACAATACACACGCGTCTCGCGTCTATACACAAGAAGCAATAACAGCTGACTGAAGCCCGCTGCCACATGTCCGATAAGTGGAAGAGCCCGTGGCCTTGAGCTCATTCAGACGTGTCGCACAAGACTGCCGTGCAATTCCCGGCCAGAGCGCTGAGGGACCGCTCTGTATATATAAAATGCATTAATGAAAGAAAACATATTAATGCAAACACATGTATTTAATTAGTTCCCTTTTTTCAGCAAAAATGGTTGCCTCACCATCTCTGTTTGGTGAATGAAAACTGAAACAACCTTGTACTTGATAATCCTTGTACTGGTTTCACAGTCACACATCCTTCAACTTTCATGCAATTTCATTTTCGATACTAATTGGAAGTATCGATTTTGTGATGCTTTCAATTTGCTCCTGTTTTCAGGAAGTTCTTACCTAGAAGTGAGCACAAGGCGATATGCTGCTTTCTTGTGATTGCATCACAAGTGGGAAGCATACTCCTCAAGACTTTAGAAGGGATTCATCTGTAAGCTACCCTGGTATCTAGGCTATTTGAAAACATTTCTGGAGAACATTTGTCCTGATTGAAGTGAAACAGAGAGCAAACTCAGCTTTTCTATGGATAATTTACAGACTTGGAATGAAATGATAATCAGTATTCAGTAGAGCACGTATGTGCAACTGTTACACATAGGATTTGTGTAAACATTTTCAGTCTCGACAATTATGTATGCGCATTTTTTGTATTATTTACTGTGGTCTTTACTCTAATCTGCCTACATGCACTTTTCCAAGTGTCAAGTAGCCACTTATACTTTCCTCTACGTTTGGAGCCAATGACTTTATATACGAGCGAAAGCCAATTGCGTCCCTGACCATGTAAAGTCCTTAAATTAGTCCATATATCATTCCTCTGCCCTTGTCAACTGTGCATAATTGGACCTTGACACCAGATTTTTAATCGACAGCATTGAAAGAGCAGCCATATGAAACGTGATTGCTGCAACCGTACCGTCTTCGGTGAACGCAAGCGTTATGGAAATTCAGAGTGCAGGTGTGAAGATTGCTTCATTCAGCACGCCATGTGCGTTGAGTAAAACGCAAATATATTGTGTCGTCCTCCGTGGTGTAATGGTTACCATGCTAGCCTCTAGATCTCGAGGTCGCGGGTTCAAACCCGGCGGAGGGCGATGGATTTTTTTGGGCGTAAAAATCATTCGGAAGGGAAGTAAAGCCGGTGGTTCCGTGTCGTGCATTTACGACACGTAAAAGAACCTGAAGCCTCTGAGTCTTTCACGCCCAATATAGAATGGGACGCTAAGGATAATAGGATTTAAAGAGTGTCCATAAATAAAACTCAATTGTAAGCAAATATATTGTTAAAATATAGTTTAAAAATTCAATTGCTTCAAGATCCATGTCTGCAAGAATTACCAAGGAAACTTAACTGTAAAAGAATAAAACTGAACGAAACACTACAATATCCTTGTCTTTGAATCCTGCAAATATTAAAATATTCTGCTCCATTGTCCTTCAATTCTAAGACACTTCATCATATACATTGAAAACGTCAACGATGATACAAAATATATTTCCCCCTGAAGTCAAATACCTATAATGTATAAATTTTAGGTATTATATAAGGATAACCATGATTTAATTTGAAAATTCTAACAATTAAAAATAAAAAGCCCTGGAAAAAACGCAAATAATAACAAACACTGTAAATTTTCACAGTTCATAACAGTATTCTCTCTAAATAAGTGCCATAGAATTGTTGGATCAAATACGCTGGTGTTAAAGGAGACTAAAATTCACAGCATATAAAATTGGCGACCATCAACATCCTTACACGCAATAGCAACGCCACGTGCTATTTTACCATACTATTAAATATACTTTTTTTTCTAACGCAGACGAGACAGGCAATTAGGAGTCTGGCTGGAGTTTAATGCGCCAAACTTGATCACACTGACCATCGTACGGAACTCCACTTCCAATCCACTTATAGTGAATCTGTTGTCCAGGTTAGCGAGCACATAAACATACGAGTAGAAGTGGACAAACTTTTCATTGTGTTGTTTTTGGGCGTGCACACACACACACGCACGCACGCACGCACGCACACACCCTCACGCGAAGAACGATTCAATGGTTTAGTCACATATACAATCGTGCAATTTCATTTTTTTCCATTTCTTTCCTTCCTTCCTTTCTATTTACTAGATCCCATGTGACTATATGGCATCTTAATTACAGGATAATTCAATGAAATCAAATGTTTACCACTGCATAGTAAACACGAAATAAACTATTTATATAAATTAACATATCTATGAGAAAATGGTTCATTATGTTCCACAAATGTCAATTTCTGCAACACAATCTGCCAGTCGGCGAATGTTACTGTACAACGATTTATATAACATTACATAAATTCTCTGCCAATATTGTCTTTAAGATCTAAAAGGGTGGAGATCTGAATATACCTGCTCTTCAAATAACCGTCTAGTAGCGTGTCCTGTGGCATCATTTTGCTGCTTGGCTGGTCTCTTGTGGATCTTAATGACAATATTCACTGAAAAATAAGTGTCATTCCGGTTGAAATGTCTCAAAAATAGTTTGAGATGTACATCGTTGGTAGCAGGTTGTTTAAAAATGGTCTTTTGAAGGACATAATTTTCAAGAAATTTTTGGCGTTAATGCCACATACTTGTCAATTTATATGAGTAGTATACCTATAATTAATGTTTGTTACACTGATGTAAAGAAATTTTTTTATTCAGTCATCCCGTACTTTTCGCCAGGATATACTAAAGAATATAACAAAGCGATATTTTGCCGTTACTTTCCGCAGTATAGAAATAAGTCGTAGTCATAGTAGGGATTTTATTGTCAAACTCGACCGTAATAGTACTGCACTTCTGAGCTGGCTTCTGCGTGTATTTAAATGCAGGTCTTCCCAATATGAAGTGCAATAATATCGTGGTAGAGTAGTACAGTTACAAAATACAACACAGATTGGCCTCATGGCCGTAAATGCTTTTCCTGTTCTGAACTCTTACAGTAAGAGTACAGTACTAAATATCTACATTTGCTTAGTGCATACTAAATAATAGAGAAAACAAAATATTACGAATGAATTCAAATTGAATAAAATTATAAACGTGGCATCAAATATACAGAGTGGACTATTTAACTTGAGACTGTACAGTATCTCTAAAACCATGCGTTGTAGAAAGAAAAGATGTAATAAAAGTTTCTTGATATTGTGGAAGTAAGTAAATGGCATTAGTGGTTTTTTGCTTGGAGGACGATATTGAGGCAGTATTTTTAACACTTTAATGATTTCAGTCTAATTATATAATATATAAATTCAATAACAGCCCGCCTTAAAGCAATATGTGTATGTAACAGTATATAAAAAGTGTATATTAGTCATTGTATATGTTTGTATTATTGTATGGACGTTCAATAATGTTATGTGAATGTATTACGTAATTTAATAATGTAGGAGCTGTGAGAATAATAGGTTAAAAGTTGCTAACAATGAGGTGGCTTTGAGGCAATAATTAATTATAAGGTTTAATAATGCTACTAGTCATTCTTGGAGCAACAATAATGTAATTTTTTTGACAGTTCATAAAATAGCCAATCAACAACCAGAAAAAGCTTAGTTAAATGAAGGTATTCTTGTGGACTAGGATTAGCCAATCAGAAACTGAAATATAGCAAAATTTTCAAATTCAGAAGTCAGGTTGGTTGTAGACAGTGTTACTAACCGGACGCGATATGCGTCCTCGAGAAATTTAATACGTATTTTGTGCGAGACAAAAATAGTTTACGTGTTAAAAAGTGCAAGTAATAAAAAATCTCTCTCTCTCTCCCTCTCAGTGAAGTGTTATTTAAATCGTGTCACGCATTAATAAAAGGAGTGAAGTAAAATTATAATCTGTGTAAGTCTACATTCTTCAGTCGCACCACTCCCTGCTAAGACATTCATGTCTCTAAAATAAATACTGACGCCGCCGAGGCAAACATAAATATATAATATTTAAAGAAACAGTCAAATTACAAAGTTAATATTTTTAAACATTTTTTGGGGGCGAAGGTTACCGGAAACTTTTTACCATACGTGCGGTTGCAACTACTTCAAGTTTGGCTCCCCAACAGTCGAAATACAATACAACTCCTTCAATACAACTTCTTCAATGTGATGGACATTTTAGGGCCAATTTAATATTTTTAAACGGAAATCTACAATTAGGGCCAATTTAAATTGATTCTAAAGTGACCATCACAACGTCCTCCAAATAAAACACGTCTAATAGCATTTACTTTCCCACATAATATCAAGCACCTTTTATTCAAAAAATTGCTTTCTACAACCTAGTTTCGGAGATATTTTACAGTCTCAACTTAAATGGTTCATCCTGTATACAGTGCTCCGACCCTTATGAACAAAATGAATATAACCCTCGCTCTTATGTACCACTTCACTATTCCGTACTCCATGGCAATTAAACTTCTTTGCCGAATCTTAGCTAAAAATGACCGCAGTTCGTGAAACCGGGCGTCCGACATTACATCCAAGCAAACCTTCATTCCGTATTGGGATCCAGAAACCGTTATGATAAATATTAGTTTCTTAATAATCCTGTTTGTCTGCTCTCTGACAAGAATGTTACTGCATGTTTCCCCTTCACCACAGAGTGGGCAATTTTCACCCCGGTGTGATCAATTAATTTGTCTTTCTTAAAAAAGGCAATAAACTCATTATCACAGTCAACATAGATTTTATTTGTAATAAAATTAAAGAATTGTAATGCTAATATCTTTTAACATGTGGCATTTTAATAAAAGTAATTAGTGTCATTTAAGGGCAAAAATAACGAAATCTTTTTTATGTAAAGGGAAAATAAAGACGAAAAACATTAATTTATAACATTTTGTTTGGTCCGCGATGTTGAGATGCCATGAATAGCACAATGGGTTCTATTCCAGGGTTCGATTCCTGGCTCTGGTGTGGCGATATTCAGTCAGCCCTATCCACGCCTTCATCTCCGACTTGCTCATGTGAAGTAACCCCAAGGCCCAATGTGGTTTGGAGTCCATGATAAAAACTGTAGGTCCTCTCATTCTACCTCCTTATCATCGGAGGTAACGGACTGCACCCTCTGGGTGCCTTCACCTCAGAAATGGGCCGTTATCGCTTGGTAGAATGAGGTAACCGTGAAGGTCATAGGCAATATATGGGGAGCGTTAGAGACAGCAGCAGCAGTAGTATTGGTGGTGGTGGTGGTGGTGGTGGTAGTAGATGCAAAATACTTTAATTTAAAACTACGTTAGGCAATCGAGCTCGGGACGGGCTGCGGCTCGGTTTTGATTGGGACGAATCGGGCCTATAAATTTCGGTCCGCACAGATATCTAATAGGAGTATGCGTTTCAGCCGCAAATTCAAAAGTAAATTTTGACCATTGTGCAATTTACCGACTGTTAAGATAGCATTTAGTAAGGTTTCTTTCATGGAAAAAAATTACACATAAATTTATAACGTATTTATTTATTAATTAGCCTTTCAATTTGACGAAAGTAGTTTTGGAGTTAATCTGTCAGTCTGCTTTTCATATGTTTTTAATCATATACGTCTCCTTACAAGTAAGCCAAGTGTCCCACTGGTAGCTGTTAAGCGTATTTGAACGTGAATCAGTGATAATAACGAAGTGGGAAAATGAACTTCACCTTGAAATGGCTTCTTCTAGTAGCATCACTATTTAGAAAGCGATCTCCCTGCATAAGCAGTTTATTTACCTCACAAGTTCCGGGTGTTATGCTGACACGATCTTCTACACATAACGAATCTGCGAAAATACGAGCTCGTGTTTTGTCATTCAGAGTTGGGTATTGCTGCAGCGTGCTGAAGTTTATGACAACTGAAAATGTTCCAATGATAAAATAATGAGAATTTATTTTTTTACTCACCCATACTGAACCAATTCAGGGGATTGCAAAAGTTTTTTGCAAAAGTTTTTCTGGATTAAAATGAAGTAGATAGAAAAATAAGCTTTCGTAAGAATAGCTTTTATACACATTAATAAACGATAGAGGGTAGGCAGAGTTATGTGGATGTAACATCAAATTTTTCTTCCTGTAAATTTGGCAGAAATGCTTTCAATACGTATTTGGTAGCAGACTTTCAATATGCATAGCGCGCAGGAGGGTGATATAATAGTCAACTCTTTTGTATATATACCTTCCTTGATATCAAATTGAAATTAAATTGAGTTTTATTTATGGACGCTCTTCAACTTGTGGTCCTTAGCGTCCCATTCTATATTGGGCGTGAAAGACTGGTAATTTTGCTCAGAGGCCTCTATCAGGCTTGAGGTTCTTTTACGTGTCGTAAATCTACGAAACGGCACCACCGGCTTTACTTCCCTTCCGAAGGAAGCCATGCTAGGGATTTTTACGCCCGAAAAAATCCATCGTGCTTCTCGGTTTTGAACCCGTGACCTCGGGAACTAGAGGCTAGCATGGTAACCACTACACCATGGAGGACGACTCCTTGGTATCATATTACCTTTGCACGAACTCAAGAAAAATAAAAGAACATTGTTTAAAGCACATTACTTGAAGTATTTAATGGAAAATTCAATCAATCAACAGGGAACCTCAAAATGACTAACGCTACGACACAAATATTATATTTTACAGAGCTATACTTTTTCTTAAGTACGTTTTATCTATTTCCTATGTGTTCTTAGTTACATAAACTTCATTAAACATGATGGGTAATTAATAGACTATTCACAACGGATTCAAGATATACGTTTCTTTTGTTATTTTTGAGACAATAAAAAATAAAATTTTTAAGCTTAAATACTTTGGATTCGAGAGGCTCTTTTGTAGAATACTTTCGTTTAGCATCTTTAAACGGTGCCTGTACCAACTAAGAAAATTGGTGTTTTTCAGAAGTTCCGTTTGAGTTATGCTGTACACAAGGTCAGAAATAACTTCTTTTTCTGTTTACCCTCCTCTTAAGTGGGACTTACACTCCCCAGGACTTACAAGCGGGTGCCTGGGGTCAGAGGCCTGTCGAAGAACGCACACTCTGGATCAGATAGAAGAACCAGGATGGGTGATCAGCCCGGTGCCTGGAATGAGAGCGAGTAAGTAGATGATATGAAATGATGGTGAAATGGATGAAAGGAAAAGCGATGGTGGAGCAGTTGGTGGGGTGAATGGCGGGGGAAACCGGAGAACCCGGAGTAAACCCGCCCAGACGCCACTTTGTAACATATGAGGGTCTCTGGGATCGAATCTGGTCCACCTTGGTGAGAAGCGAGTGGTCTAACCACTCGGCTACCCTGCCCCCTCATGCATAAAAATGGCTTAAATAAAGTACGAATTTATATTATAAAAGAAAACTGATGATAAAAAATATACTAAGTAACAGATACTTTAAAATGTTAAAATCATTCTTGGATTGAATGTATATGAATATTGTTTGGTTTCAGTTGTAATTGTTTTGGACAGTACACGCACGCATCTGGCTTAAAACTCCAGGAAACAAACATGTAAACTATTTATTAGAAAACCATGTAAGATAAGAACTAGAAGTTGACTTAAATCTAATAGACCTCAGCTGAGAACAATTATTGCATTTCTCACAGGACATACTCTTGTGAAAAAGCATCTTAACATGATAGGAGTGTTTCAGGGTAACTTAGAATGCAGATTATGCAAGAAAGAAACTGAAACAGACTAGCACATTATATGCACCTGTGAGGCCTTGGTTCACAGGATATATTGCTTTTGGGGAAATATTTGGAACCGGAAGGATATGAAACCACATCTGTTATTAGACGGTATTCTATGGCAAAGATTGCAGGCATAATCAATTGGCTTTAAAACGATACAGGTAGCAAATAAGCCCAAGGTGAAGTGCGTACAGATCAAGGACAGAAATCTGTATAGAATAAGACACGCATCCACGCACATACACCAGTTTCTAAAAATACCGTCTAGATTCAACAGATTTTAAAATGAATATTTCCTACGAAACCTTTATAGGGAATATTTGGGTGAATTCAATACTGCCTCTACCTAAAAAGTAATTCATAGACGTTTTAAGTCCACCTAACAATATTTCTCATGAAGTAAGCGAAAGAGAGGGAAATATAACTGTGCTTTAGAGTTGGAATTTTGCAAACTCTGTTACTTAGTTGGTAAGCTGAATCAGGCTTGAAAGACTCAATGCCATGGGCGGGACTCGAGATATAGATCTTTGAAGTTTTCAAGTCCGATTCGGCTTTCCAACTTACTGCTTAGACAGGTAAACTTGTCATATGTGTGCTTGTTACTGATGTAAAAGATGTGATCATTCATTTTAAAGTTTTTTGAGGGATCAAAACACTAGAATTTGTTGAAGCTTTAAAAATACTCATTTCGTTTTCTTAAATTCGTATTTTTATTTTCTCTAACGTTATGTACTTAAGTGGAGGGAGGTTTATATATCACCAAGTTGTATACAATTGTACATAATTATTTCACATAAATATCTGTTTTGAGATCTTCCAACTCCCAAAACATGGTTTCTAGAAAATGGCCCTTGCGGACGCTCACGCGAGTTAGCATCATAATTAAAAAAGCAATTCCAATAAATACCAGATTACGCACTTGTGTCAGTTACCCTTTATACAATCCTCTTATCTCAAGCTACATTTTAAATGGAATACGTTTTAAGTGCTTTATATTTTCTCAAAAATGGCACTAAACGATTTTATTTTAAATAGCATGTGTTTGAGATATTAATGTGAAAAATGAATGTTTATCTTGAATTTTCTGGAAACGACTCTGAGGTGTTATTCATTCTTATTAAACATTAGATCATTTTATATAACTGGGACCGAGCGAGATGGCTCTGTGGTAACGCCTGAGCTCGCATTCGAGAGGTCCGGGTTCGATTCCCGTCGACCGCCACCGTGACCTTGGGTTAATTTTGGTTTTTGCTGTTTTTGTCATCTACCACAATTTCCTTTCCATCATTTCTGTTTCATTCAGTTTCTTTCTCATCTTTCAGGTGTGCTTCTAGGTTTCATGGCGGTGCCGGACAGATGGCACGGATGCTTGTTCCTAGAGGGCTGCTTGTTCTACGGGTCGTTCATTGATCTCTTTAGAACAAAACCTCTTTAAGGAAAATATGGAATTGTTAAAATATACTGTCTTTTGTTCGTAAAGTTAACAATTTGAAAACAGTCACTGTGCTGCGATTCAGTTTACTAGTATTTTAAGCAGTGTACTTTCGAATGTCGTTCTTTTGTTTCTCCTAAACTCTGCATGTTAAGACAAGTAAACATTTGACCGTGGTATCTCCCTATGTGCTGTCGAGTATCTGGTACAAAGTTGTGTATGGAAATCATTTCTCCCAGTTTTTATAATAATAATAAACAGGAAACTAACAAGATTTTGTATCCATAATTTGTACAATATATACGAACATACGTTATAATGATCAGAGAAAGTCGAATATCTATGGGTCAAGGTCTTCTACAAGACTTTCCCTGTAATTTAATTCGGTTAAATCTAAATTTTGGAATTCTGGAAATAAATAACTCAAATTATAATTATCCCCAGTTCTATCCGGTCATTTGACGTGTACTTCACACATAATATCACAGAATTGTAAATTTTTCACAGTACTACCCAGCAAGTAAATTTTGGTAAAAAATATATTTCTTTTGGTTGTTATAGCAGGTGAAGTCAAACTACAAAAACCCATATTCTTGAGAATAAGTCATAAAGTAAGTAAACGTTATATCTACTTAGTTTATGTGATTTACTGGGAATTTTTGCAAGCGAATGTTATTTAACTAAAAAAATGCATAACAGCGTTTAAATTTCGATTTAACTACAGTTCAAATACAATTTTTATGAGAATGGATAACCGAGTGTTCACAAACACGTGAGTCAAATTGAACTGCAATGGTAAACTAGCTATATACCCTAGATGTATATGTCTGATATTGGGTAAAGTTCTTAGATTTGATATTTTTTTGTAATTCTTGTATTTGTTATAGCATCATGCTGTTTACAGAAATTTTAACTTCGAACTAACTTCAGAGCATAACCATTTTCTCATTTATTATTAAAGATAAAGCTTTTATAAATTGTAACAGTTTTCAGTACGTCACATGCGTATAACTTAGGAGCTTTGATGTAGGGAGCAAAGTAAGAAACGCACAAAAATTGAAACCCGGTATAAAAAGCATTTCAAATTAGTTTTTACTTACTTTTCGGAGCAATAAAACATTTCAATGATAATAGTGCAACACGTTAAAAAATAATTAGCTTACAAAACTGAATTAGCACTCTTAATAAACATCCAGTGTGTAACAGTTCCACAGCTTACTTTATATATATATATATCTATATATATATATATATATATTTATCACAACAACTCCGCGAGTTCTTCTTATAAAAGGTTATTTTTAATTTTCTATCTACTTCCTGCTCATAATTATTCTAAGAAATTGTTTCGAACACTTAAAACCACGATTTGTCCGCTGAGACTGCTAAAAAGTAAGTTGATGTAATTATGCTAGAATGAAGTTATAAATACTGTTTGAACTAATGAGAAACAAGTGCATAACTAAATAGTTGGCCTGCAACCCTATTTAACTCCGCACAACATTGGTACTACAGAATTCGTTAAAATAAATTAATAAATGGCAAAAAAAAAAAAAAAACAGCGATGATAATCACGTCACTCCCAGCTTACCGCAAAGGAAATATAAACACACACAAGCACTTAACCCCGAAGGTCATTACACCTGATTGCTTTGCTATTATAGAAAACTAGTTACAGTAATTCAGAATAAAATGTAGCCAAGTTGGAAATACTGAAGAGGCTCTTACCGCCCCCAAGTTACGCCTATAACAAACTTTTAATTTAAAATTGCTTTCTTCTTAGAAAGGCATTTTATTTAAAAACACTAAATGTAGCCGCTATTCGACAGCCAAAATCATTAAAATAAGGCGGAGAATTTTCCATTAATTAATCAAAAAGAACTGTGAAAATATTAATTTTATTATTGCTAATAGTTTCAGAGATCTTTTTGCTTAAAGACAAACTTTAATGTTTGTGAAGCATGCATACAATATTATATTGCTGTTATTTAAGGTATTTTTAAATTTAAAAACTCGTATAGGATCATAATTGAACTATAAAATTCAGTGGAAGGGTATCCAAAACTATCACTTTGCAGTAATTTTTAAAAACGTTGTTTTTTGTTGTTTTTACCAATATGCCCCTTTAAACATAAGAGTAAAAATAACTCACATTTGTATTGTCTCCTCTGGTGGAAAGGAAGCCAGCGTCTGTGGCCATAAAACCACGTGGATGAGACGTTAATCGGTTGTTGCCTGTGTAGAGTAAGTCAGAGGAACACTAACGCTCTTGCTCTGGTTCAGTGAATGGACGCACTGGGAACACTTGGCTTGAACACAGCTGGTTCACTTCGCGACACACAGCACAAATGTCAAACTGGAGGGGGCAAAGGAGAGAATAACAGGCCCGCGGCGAGTGGGCAGTGCCGAAAACAAAAACCTTAATCTTGTTTTCGTTGCATCTTTAAGGATGATCACTTGGAACGCCTTTTCAAATTTAGTTTATTGAGTAAAGACAGGGAAACGATACTTGCAAGAAATGCGGTAATAATAAATCACACGACCTTCTCGTCTCACTCTTCTAAAAACCATTCTTACAAAAACTTACTGTTCTATCTAATAATCCAGATAAACATTTGCTGCACATTTCGTTGTAGGTATAAAAAGAATATAACACACTAAACTGATTCGTTAGATTTTTTAAAAACGAGTTGCGATGTGATGGGTTTTAAATTACGTGCTATGCATGTCCACAAGAAAAAACAAATGGCAACTTAACGCTAACTGAAAAAAGTGTAGGTATTGAAAAGTTCAAACCAATAATAAAGAATATTCCGACACTATTAAAAAAAAAAGACGAACTAGGTTTTTTAACATCTACTACATTTTTGTATGCTAAAAGTTTACCCTACTAGGTAAAAGTCATTCAGAATAAAGAGGACTTCACAGGCTATTTTCAGAAAATTCAGGACAAACATTTTATTTTTCAAGTAAATATCTTTAATATATGGCATTTTAATCAAAATTCCTGGAGGCATTATTCAGAAAATCAGAAATATAGAAAATGTTTGCTATAAACGTTAGTTTGGGGTAGGGGGATTTTCTTGAAAATCTTCGCGTCGCATCTTTGAAAAATATTGAACTTAAATACCAAGTTTTGTGTCTATCTGACATTTTATTTTTGACATATGTTCACACACATACACAAACACAGGATGTTTTTCTAAAAATGTTGTTTCTTAATTCAGTGGCCTGAAGCGTATATAGAATGTTTGGGTGGAATACTACGTGGTGGGTAAAGTAAAACTTATTCTTCGGAATTATTTATTGTTAGTGTAATAATTGCTGAGTAATGTAAGTTATAACTAATCTGGGAGAGCGAGTATAAA
This sequence comes from Deroplatys truncata, assembly GCA_030765065.1. NCBI lineage: Eukaryota > Metazoa > Arthropoda > Insecta > Mantodea > Mantidae > Deroplatys > Deroplatys truncata. The sequence goes on from CM060980.1 coordinate 104,099,084, forward strand.
ATAAACCCTGCAGCTTAGTTATTCTTTACACTTTTGGATGTTGAGATCGTCACCCCATGTTATTATTTCCCTTTCTAGTGTTCAGAGATCAAGAAATGAGGATATATTTTCATATGTCGTATTAATATCCTATCAGGTACCCAGGTTATGAGAGCATTTTCAGGAACCCTTTCTTGAATTTACACTTTGATGAATTTCAACACAAATTTCTCAAAATATAACCATATTTTGACACAACTCTCTTGTGCCAACCCTACCACAATCAGGACAACGACTCAGGAACCCTGTTGACTTTTATGAAAGCTTCTCAGTTGATGTAACCTCCAACGCAAGGATTTTGATCTGTACTGTATTTGGCGTTTCATCATCTTCCACCTTCATATAAGTGACAATAAATTTTAAAAAAATCTGTTGCATTCACATGGCTTTCCTTACCATCTATCTATTAGTGGGTAAAAAACTATTCTTACGAAAGCTTATTTTTCTATATGCTTCACTTTAATCGATATAAACCTTTGCATAAATAGCTACATTACACATTTTGTTTAGATACAAAGGGAATAGCGATAGTCAAATGTTTAAAAGATGGACTATATGCTGTTCCTTGAAATTCCACACTCTTTCCATGACATCGCGAGAAACAACTTAAATTTGACAGGTTTTAATGAAATGAAAATTGAACAATTTGGAACATTATCTTACAAATGATTTATACTACAAAAAAGTTATTTGAAACCACTGTGTGTTTTAAAGACAGCCACATTTTTTTGTGTAGTGCGTTTTCGTCAGTCGCTTTACGTTTACCAGTTATACTAGATTATACTAAATGCCTTCCTAATGAAGGAATTTATAGATTGTTCAAAACATACTTTTTACATGTAAATGTCTTTAATATATATAAAAATCTTTAAAGATATTACTGAGAAATTAAAAAAAATTGATTTAAAGGGTAATTGAGGGCGAGGCATCTTTGGAAGATACTGAACTTAAATACCATATTTGGTGTTTATCCGACTTTTAGTTTTTTAATAAATACACGCATACACACATGCCTCTTTCTAAAATGATTTTTTTTCAGAGAGCCGCAAAACATGTATTTCCGGTAAAATCTCGATATCTAATTTTGGGATGGAATGCAATAGCTTCTCTACTTACTATGTACATGGTAGAGAACGTAAAAATTGGGCATTAAAACACCCTCCCCTCTCAGAGCCCCAAAGACAACACCAAGAAGCATATTAAGAGTTAGCAAGTTTATCTGCGACTGTTTCCTATTAAGAGGCAATCCTCCATTCAAAGTGATGTTTGCAACACAATTCCGAAAAATCAGTTTTATTTACTGAGTTACCTCCTCCACCAATTTTTTCTTTGTATCGGGGTCCATGGTTGCCTTTTCCCATATCACCAATTATGAAACAGCTGCTATTTAAACTCTCGATTGTTACTACCAGGACTGCCAACATTGGAGGAGGAGTGGGAGGGTGTATCGGAGGGAGATACCTCGCACACGGCGACCATCTTGATCCGTTGTCGCTGCACCCCCCTCCCCAGAAGGGAGGGATGAGGCGAAAGAGACGTAGGAGGTCCCGTAAGCATACAGGCCCGCAGAGATGTGCAGAAGTCTCTAATATTTCCTATTTGAACACCCGCACACCAGTGGAAGCGAAGAATCCCAAGAGGGCGACCAAGCGACCCTAACGGGCGAGACAATGCACCCTGGCATTCACGGGGAAAATTTTTTCCAATGCAGAAGCATCTATGCCATTTGTCCGGCAACGCCAGCACCACAGCGTAAAAAAACATCTGAAACGTGTAAGGGAGAGATGAAATGAGAGGAAATGGGGGAAAGGAGAAATTGTGATATCATACACTACCCCGGCATGCGCCTAGGCTACCAAGGGAAAACGACGAAAAACCCCATGGTCAAAGCGGGCGGTCACCGGGAATCGAACTCGGAACCTCCCGAATGTGGACTTCAAAACATTACCGCCTGAGCCATCCGCTCGGTCCAACCTCGGAGACTCTGGTGACTGTTAATATTGCTGTACTTTTTGTATTACTGATGGAGTGGATCCGTTATTATGATACCTTATTATATTTGAGTTTTCAACACGATCTTAAATTTATGCATAACATTAAATTTATGGTGCTATCATTTTATGGCGGAAATAATTTGGTAGCATTGTAATATATTTATATGGTAACAGGTTGTGAAATAATTCTAAAATCGTAAGGTTTTGGGAAGCCCTCCCTAAATCAACCGTTTGTTTTATTTCAACCAAAGGTTTAGAAGTCTTGCCATATGAACTACCCTTACGTTTATACAGATTTTATCCAAATTTGAAGCGTCTCGAGAAACATCATTTAAAATTATTTTACATAATGTTTGGATTCCGTTCATGAATTGTTGCGTGTTTACCGACAAACAAAGCGATGCTACTAAGCGCTCTGCAGTTGCGGAAACGGATTCATCTAAAAATTTTCCAACCGCCCCCAAAAGCCAAATCCTGGCAATACCACTGATTAAATTATATAAATCAGCAACATACTATAATTAATATACGGTACTGAAACTTGGACTCTGTTTTTGTCTCACATTCAAGAGTCCCATGTTCGAATCTCGGTTAGGGTGGGTTACCTGGATAAAATTTTCTCGTGGTTTTCTTGCAATGCGCCCCCCCTAAAGAGATTTTTCACTAGCCACTCATTAAATATGAAAAAGGGGTACCTACCACTAGAGGTCCGTACAAGGTACAAGTCTGTGCATGTGTTTACCGTATTAACGACTGATTTACAAATTCTACAGTGTACACATATTGCACAGAAACATTTTACAGACGCTGACCCAAAAGATCTTGAAGTTAGTTATAGTTCGTTTTGAAGATCACATAAATGACACATTATACCAGGTTAGAAGTTCAAGAAGTTGCCTGGATACGAGTATAGCACTTATATAATTCATTTATATGTCTGACACAATTATAACATTTTACATAATTATGACGCCCCATTTTACCATTAAACTTCAGCAAACTACAGTTATATACACCCATAGCTAGAACTATCTGATTCAGAAATGCAAACCCACTTATTAAAATTACTTGAGCACACACGGCAATTGCAAACGGCCAGATTCGGCTAATCCTATTATGTATAACAAAAACCCAAAGTACGATATGCAGGACACCTACCAAAATACACAATCCTCCAAGGCCAGAAACGCACGACGCTCATGAGAGAGAAAAACTCCACTCTCGACGTTTCTCGGCTACAACCTTAAGACTCTCCCAATTCTCCCCCTACCCCTCTATAAGCAGGAACCACTATAATGGCATAACGGCATAAATACAAATTAACTGTAGCGATGGTAAATATGAAATACACTTGTGCCGAAAGAGAATAATCGGCACACCCTTATCCTAAAAATATGAATTTCGGATAACTTTAAGTACTATGGATGCTCATTCGAGCATCATTTCATTCATTCGTCGTCCGATAAGACTTAACCGTTTAAAGGACGCTAAACTTTATATAAAATAGGTTCAAGGCAGCAAATAAAAAGAGATAAAATGACATTCTTTAGAAAAGTTGCCGGCTATTAAATACCAAACCATAAATTAAATTTAGAAATCAGAGATCTAAAAAGCGTGTAGGAAAGAAAACAGCCCAAGTGAAAACAACGCATAGAATTACGGCAGAAAGCTTATCTAAAATGATAACGACTTACTTGTTCTTTTCCTATGAGCTGCTAAATCAGTAGACGGGAAAAGAATAAATGGGAGCCCAAACGTAAGATGGAAAGACTAAGAATTCCTTGGAGGTGAAATGACATGGTTATGGTTATCAGGAAGCGGAGGAGAATTTCGGCACTTAAGCGCACAATCGCCTATTGTTCATTCATTCATTATCTGTTTACCCTCCTCTTATGTAGGACTTACACCCCCAGGACTTACAAGCGGGTGCCTGGGGTCAGAGGCCCGTCGAGGAGCAGACACTCATGGATCAGAGCATCCAGGATGGGTGATCAGCCCGATGCCTGGTATGGGATGAAGGAAGTAGGTGAAACGAAATGTTGGTGAAATGGATGGAAGGAAAGGTGATGATGGCGTAGTTGGTGGAATGAATGGCGGGAGAAACCTGAGAACCCGGAGAAAACACCACAAATCCCACATGCAGGTCCCTGGGATTGAACCCGGGCCGCCTCGGTGGGAGGCGAGCGGTCTAACCACTCGGCCATGGCGCCGCCCATCGCCTATTGTCCTTCTGTAAAACTCCAGGAGAAAGGGGTGAAGCGAAGGGCCAGAGGGCGAACAGATGGCAGGCTGGCAGGGCATCTGGAATGGCGGGCTCGGACAGAGACGGAGTCTCTAACGTCTCCAGATGTTATATCCATCTATTCCCATAGCTCTTCCTCTCCCAAGGAGAGGTCTTTCAAAGAGCCCATCCTACACCGAGCGCCAGGACAGACAGTTACTAAAGCAAACTCCACCGCCACACGTTTCGTTCGCAGTTTAATCGCTTGATTCTTCGACCCTGAAACATGATAAGGAAATGAAATGACAGGAACATTTTGACTTCATATAATCCACCTCAATATTCGCCTATCACCCAGGGAAAACAGCAGGAATGGGAAAATACATTGAGGCATAATGTATGAGGAAGCGCTTACGAAAGACGTCTTAAAAATCGAAAGCGTGGGATATTTGAAGTGCAGTTTCTATAAATATAAACAACAGTAATTTATTACTACAGTATGAGTAACATGCAAAATGTGAGCATGCATCCAAACTTTTTCGAGGCTCAATAACGAACTCGGCTGTAGGAGCTAGAGAGGTGGGATGGAGGAAGCAAAAGGGATTCCTGATATCTAACTCCCGTTGGAATACCAAGAGATTTTCTCGACTTCCGGTGGAACACCAGGAGGTTTTGGCTAAGAACCTTTGTGGGACTTCAACATTAAGACCGAAAATTGTGTTTATTTCTACTTCGAAGACATTGAATGTTGGGGACGTTTGAAGAGCTACACGCTTCCAATTCTGTTTCAGCTTGTATCTCTTGTCTGTTGCACAGAGTCTATTTTTCGCTACGTCAAAAGCTGTTTTACTAGTACTAGTTTAACTGAGTACCTAATTTGTCCGCCGATTTATAATGAGTATTCTAACAGCCCTGTCTTATTATCCTACCATCATTTACTATCTTGCTTGTGCAGACACTACCACGTTCCGCATCAGGACTAACCCGTGATTTTAGGCTTCGTAACCTCACCTTGTTCCTATTCTTCATCTTACCCCAACGTTGACATTTGATTACTCAATATCCCAATTCCATCAGAAACGGGTAGCTCGAGTGAATGATATAAAGCTCTATCAGCTTCCTTCCAGCCTTTATATTGTTCCAATTTTCTGCCGAGAAGACAGTGTGCGTTAATTTCTGGCGCCGAAAAGAGCTCCATCAAACTTCTCTCGGTCTCAGTGCGTCACTCCTCCCCTTTGCAGACAAAACGAAATTCCTCGGGTTAATCTTTGATATGAAGTTGCGTTGGTCGTCGCATATAACCCATTTGAAAGCGAGGTGTGAACGTACTCTTTCTCTTTTACGTGTTTTAGGTGGCACATCCTGGGGTGCAGTGCTTTTTTTAGACTATATCGATAATCACTGGTTCGCTCAAAGGTTCATTGTGGATTTATTGTGTATTCCGCTGCACGGCCTCCCATTCTACGTCGCTTGAACAAAATTTCCCACCAGGGCCTCCGGCTAGCTACTAGTGCTTTTTACACAAGCCCAGAAGCTGCAGAACCTCCGCTTTCCTATCGTCGTGACACACGTATCTTGTCTCTTGTCTGCAGCTATACTTGCCGGCTATCTATATGCCTCAACATCTGATTTATTCGTCATTCTTTGAGGACTAACTGGATCGTCAATATGCGTCTCTATTCCTCGCCTTGCTCCCACCAAGGGTACGTTTCCGCCAGATACTTCGGAATTTGAACATCGCGTTGCCGACTATACTTCCCAGGGGCCAAACACACTTTCCCCTTTGGCTGAATTCTGACATATTATCCTGCCATGATGATTTGACGTCCATGTCATAGCCTACGACCCCGATCCGGTCATCTATTCGCCTTTTGCCAAAGTTCAGCCACTCTTCGACAACCAGTATTTTCTTTATACAGACGGCTCAAAGGATAATCGTGGAGTTGGGTGTGCCTTTGTGCTCGGTGTAGAACGTTTTAAATTTAGTCTCTCTGATCAGTGCTCGATTTTTACTGCAGAACCTATTGTTCTTTTATCCGTTAGCGAAGTTTGCAGAATTGTGTTTTATATATGGACTCTCTAAGCGCCGTTTCTAGCCTTCTTGCGCTGTACGGACACCATCCCATTGTACAGCGCCTCCAGGATTGTTCCCACCTACTTATCACTGATGGAGTCAGCCTATCGTTTGTTTGGATTTTTTTGGATTTGTGGTCACGTCGGCATACCAGGCAATGAAGGTACGGATGCCGCTGCCAAGAGTGCTATTTTATTCCCATGTTATTTTAACTCCTCTGTTCTGCGGATAATTTTAGCCATTTTTACATAAGTCTATTCTCTCTTGTTATTTTGCTGCATGGTCATCTGTCCAGGGTAACAAATTGCGGGAGATTAAACGGGTATCCTTTATCTGGGCTACTTCCTCCCGTTCCTCCCGTTTGGAGGAGATAATTTTATGTAGACTTCGCATCGGGCACTGTCTTTATAGCCATTGTCGCTTGCGCCGGGAACCCGTTCCCGTTTGCAATCGTTGCGGTGCGCCGTTAACGGTGCGGCATGCTTTAGAGCAGTGTTATTTTTCGCTGTTCTTCGTACAACTCAAACCATGGGCGTAGCATTCATTGCCGGCTACTTTGGCGGATGACTTGCTATCTGTAGAACATGTTTTAACTTATTCGACGCAGCAATCTACAGGATAGCATTTGACTTTCCTTGCGCTGTTTTCTGAGTTTTAGACTATGTTTTAGACCCATTAGTTTTAGTTCCTTTGTTTTCACCTTCGCATTCTATAATCTCTAACACGGTTTACTTTTATTGTGTTAGTTGAGTTTTAACGTGGACTGTTATCATTTTTTGCCTTTTATGTTAGGCTGATTTACTTTTGGACTGGTTTTTAACTGTTAGTTTACGTATATTTTCTTTGTGACGGGCGCTAACGTCCTTTCTGGTTTTGCGCCCTTAAACTTCACTTCATTCATTCCATCCTTTATGTTCACTAAAATGCAGCAACGCTTCCCTAACTTCTACCCTTCGCGAAGAGGCTGCACTGTTTCTTCTACCCTGGGCATGTTACATCGGACGAGGTCTTGGGGGAAACGATACAAACATGCTGCCTATCAAGTAATACTATACCCTTTCCTTTTTTGGAGGTGTGTGGAACATGAACAATTTCCCAAGAGAAGAGTACCGGATTCCTACATCCTCAATACACGACAATATGTAACAACGTCCCTTCGGGTATATACTGCCGGTTCTTGAAGAAATCGAAATTCAGTATGTAGGCCCCATCTTCAACGCGCCGTCAGCGCCTCATGGACGGTCTCATAATCGCCGATCAAGCAATGAATGATATTCCTCCCCGAACCCGAAAGTACGCAGTCAAAGTTAAAAAAAGGGAATCGTTTAAAATAACCTCATTAATTATACAAATCTTAATGATGGTAGTCGTCCTCCGTGGTGTATTAGTTACCATGCTAGTCTCTACTTCCCGAAGTCGCGAGTTCAAACCCGGCGGAGGGCGATGGGTTTCTTCGGGCGTAAAAATCCTTAGTATGGCTTCCTTCGGAAGGGAAGTAAAGCCGGTGGTTCTGCGCTTGAGGGTCTTTTACGGCACGTGAAATTTCTTCAAGCCTGATAAAGAGGCCTCTGATAAAAATCACCGGTCTTTCACGCCCAATATAGAATGGGACGCTAAGGACCAGAGCAGTTAAGGAGCTTCCATAAATGAAACTCATTTTTTCTTTCTTGATGATGCTAATCTTTTTCAACTTAAAATGTCCGATGTTATGCAAAAAAGAAATAAGATATATATGATTTAAATTTACCATAATTGTAGGTTCCCATTTTAAAAACATTAAATTGTGCCTAAATGACCGTCATAACGCCCCCCAAACAAAACAGGACTAATGACCTTTACCTTTCCCATAATATCAAACAACTTTTATCAAAGACATTTCCTTCTAGAATGCTTAGTTTTGGAGATATTGTACAGTCTCGAATTAAATGGTCCACCCTTATTCGTTGTATGCTTTCCTCACTCAATATATATATATATATATATATATATATATATATATATAATATACCAGGTAGCCAAAACATGCCGCATTTCAAGTGTGTAGATACCCCTTCTTGCGTTAAAAGAGTTGCAGAGCTCAACTGGGCAATTCCAAGTAAACGCAGGTCAGGGGGAACTGGCGAATTAGCATGAGCGTGCCTTAAGTTCCATTTATACCCCGCCTTTAACTACAATGGTATTATCAGCGGCCTTTTCTTCGGAACATATTATTGCCTATAGGCAATGGTGTTAACTCGCATTCGCTTGTCGTTAGATTTCTGGTAAACTTTGAGTTTTGTTCATTATATCGCACTCACACACACACACACACACACACACACACACACACACACACATTTACACTTTCAGTCATACTTCCAAACTCTAAGAAGAATAGAAAGTAATCTTGACTAGAGAAAAATTCCCACCCCATCCGGGAATCGAACATGAGATCCCTCACAGCAGCCAGTGCTCTACCGACTGAGCTATGGGGCCAGCCGATCTTCATTCTACGACTCTCGCTTATCAGCAAAGACGATGAACCGTTCGCGTTCATTGAAAGGCACTTCCCAGGCTTGCAACGGGGTGTACAGTCCGTGATGATCAGGTTTAGGATTTTTAGGTGTAAATTTCAGATGAAAAAAGGAAGGGAAAAGGTGCACAAATAAAGTGAAAAAGGGGACAATAAGGTGCTGGTTTATTTAAGGGGATGCACAACTAAAATTGTTATTTTCTAAACCATCCATTCAATTGGGCTGAAAGTTTAACCACATGTCAGACTTCTTTAGATATAATTGTTTTGTGAATTTCATCCAAAAACTTAATTAGTTTTCAAGCTATTAATTTTCAAAATATAAAATTATGGGTATATGCAAAATGCAACACATGATACATTTAAAAAAAATTATGTTGCTTCTATGTCAAGGAACTACAAATGACGGTTTTATTTATTTGGATTTTTTAAATAAGCATAAAAATGTCAATATGAATGGATGAAAACTACATCATGTGGAACATTTTGAATATGCAGAAATGCTGAAAATAAGAAACGTCTTAAAATTAAGTAAACATATAAACAGCTAGCAACCAAATGTGCAAGGGTATTTAAAAAGGCTGGTAACGATCCTGAAGCGTTCGCCAGGTCAAAAATAAAAGTGGATTCTAAAACTAAAATCAATGGAGAATTTTTTGGGAACATATTGTTCCTTTTTTTTTTTTGGAGATTTTGGGTTAATTTCAGTTGTACATTCCCTTAAGAAATTCAACGATTTCTCTTTCCTCTACTCTAATTTATTGAACTATAAACAAGTACATCAAATTATCACTCATCAAAAGAAGGGAAAAAAACATGAAGCTGTTGTACTTCAAGACATTAAGCATCTCCACATTTTTAAAAATATATCTGTTTCAATTAGGAGATAGAATGTCTTTGTTGATGCTAAAGCTTCTTTCAACATCTATAGAAACCAGTTGGGCAAAGCTTATATTCACTCGGAATGGAACTTTACAGATGTGGCGAATTCCTCAATGTCTGGATTCTTCTGAAGACTAGATTCAAGTTTGTCTTTGGCAAAGCCATGTAACTGCTCCCTCGCGGAAGTAAAAATATCCTAGACCTTTACCTTTTCCAGACCTTGTTCTTCCAATCGTTTAATAGCTGCAGGAGGTACTTGTAAGTATGACACAATATAGTTCTGTCTGAAAATTATGTATTTTCTCCGGCAACAGAAGTTGCTGAGCCTTGGAAATTGCACCTGCGTCGGTTGGATCCAAAGAAAGCACAAACTCTTTAATTTTATCAAAATTCTCACACAACATAGCAGCACACTCAATACAAGATCCCCAGCGAGTAATGACCGGGAAATTTGGAAGGGGCAGGCCAGTGATTTCCCTGTAGTAAACAACACGACTCGGAGCTTTCTTCTTCAGGACAGAGATGAATTGATTTGCGATGTCGTATTCGTTCCTTATGGATTTACAAACCCTGTGAAGGGCATGAGCCAAGCATGTCGCATGCTTCAATTAGGAAGTAAAGGTTTCAATTGGTTAACAGCTGAATCCATGTATCTGTCCGTAGCTGTTTTTTTAAATTGTTTTTACGCTGCTTTGAACCAAAACACATGAGAGCGCGCAGTGTTTCACTGCCATTTATTTTGCTTGTATTATAGATACTATTGTTATTGTTATTATTATTATTATTATTATTATTATTATTATTATTATTACTATTATTATCATCATCATCTAACGGTACTGTTATGCTGACCTCGCTCATTGAATAGGTGTTAAACATTTTGCTCCTGTAGATTGTTGCGATGTTCCATCCGTCTCCGTGTATCCTTATGGATGTTTCCGAGAACCGCTGTAGCAGTAGGTTTTTAGGGCACTAATGCGCCAGTTACCCCCGACCCGTGTTTACTTGTAATTCCCCCGTTGAGTTCTGCAACTCTTTTAACGCACGTAGGGTTATCTGCATATATACGCGCGGTTAGGCCATATTTTATATATACAGGGTGGACCGTTTAAGTTGAGACTGTACAATATCTCCAAAACCAAGCTTTGTAAAAAGAAATGTAATTAACAAAAGTTGCTTGATATTATGGAGGAAAGTAAATGCCATTAGTCGTATTTTGTTTGGAGGACGTTATGATGGTTATTTTATGGCCAATTAATTTTTTTAAATGGGAACCTACATTAGGGTCAATACAGAATGTAACAAAAATGTACGGCACAAATTGCAGGACACATTTTACACACGTGGACGAAGAAATTATGTTACATGAACATGGGTCTGGAAATGCTTTGTTTCCATGTTACAACTCATTTTCTCCAACTCACTAATCATGGGAAACACACACGAACAGAACGTTAGAATCATGGGGAACATGTACCCTTGGTTACGTCTGGTTACGTTGTCATTATCGTAGGTGCACCGCCAGTGTTTTGTTTTACATGTCCCTGTTGCCATGCGACTTACGTCATTGCTTGTTTGCAGGTAACATCAACTGTTCCAGTGAGCAGTACGACCTTGGCAAGCACACGGGTTACTACGTACTAGTAGAGTTGATACAGATTTGGCTCGTGCAATGGCAGTGTGCACAAATGCAGTTGGTAAATGCCCATTTGATGTATGGATTAGCAGGCAGCAATGGCGCTTACGCTCAACGTTTGTGTCGTGAGAGTTTTTCAGGACGAAGGTGCCCCGACAGGAAAATGTTTGAAGCCATTGATCGCCGTCTTAGGGAACATAGGGCATTTCAGCCTGATACTCGCGACCGGGGGAGGCCCAGAAGGACGAGGACACCGCAACGGGAGAGGGCAATTCTTCAGGCAGTTGACGACGACCCTAGTGTCAGTGCAACAACAAATGTGATCACATGACTGCCTAGCGAGTGTTACACGAGGTCTAGCTGTATCCATAGCATTTACAGCGTGTGCAGGCACTATCAGCAACTGATTTTCCTGTACGGATACGCTTCTGCGAATGGTTTATACAACAATGTGTCAACCCTAATTTTAGTGCAACGGGCTGTTCACAGATGAGGCGTCGTTTCAACGAGATCAGATTGTAAATTATCACAATCGGCATGTATGGGCTGACGTCAATCCTCACGGAACTGTTGAAGGAAGGCATCAACAAAGATTTTCCGTCAATGTTTGGGCCGGCATTGTTGGTGACTGATAGGCCTCACGTTCTTCCACCCAGGCTCAACGGACAAATTTGATATAATTTCGTAGAGAATGTTCTACCTGATCTGTTAGCAGATGTGCCTTTAGCTGTGCACTTCATTCACGATGGAGCACCTCCTCATTTTAGTGTTACTCTCCGTCGGCTTCTAAATAACAGATTCGGTGACAGATGGATACGTAGAGGTGGACCAATTGCCCGGCCTCCGCACTCCCCGGACCTAAATCCACTGGAGTTTTATTTTAGGGGCATTTGAAAGCTCTTGTGTATCGAACCCCAGTACCAGATGTTCTGAGTTTCCGTGCTCGTATTATGGAAGGCTGCGAAACCATACGCAATACTCCAGGGATACATCAGCGCATCCGTAATTCACTACGATGGCGGGTTGATGCATGTATTAATTCTCACGGAGAGCATATCGAACATCTCCTGTGAGAAAGAGTTGTATGTGGTATGCTTGTACGTTCTATGCTTGTGTGTTTCCCACGATTAATGAGTTGGAGAGAATGAATTCTAACATGATAACAAAGCGTTTCCAGATCCATATATAAGGTTTTATCTAAGTCCACTGACATACCAGCCTGTAAATACACATTTTATTAAGTGTCTTCCCCTTTACTTTCTCTACTTCTTACGTATGGAAATAAAGTAAGAATTGTACTCGCCGAGGGGATGTCTCGCGCGGAAAAGTTTGTGGCCCGCATTCGGGAGGTCATGTGTTCGATCCCCGCGGCCGTCCTTTCTGACCCATGGGTTGTTTTTTTGGGGGGGGGCTTTCTCGGGTCAATAGGCGAATGCTGGGAAGGATCATTAATGTCTCCCGAATTTCCTGTCCGTCCATTTCACTTCCATCGTATTTTATTTCACCTTTCCTCTGCTTGGTTACTTTCACCTGCCGACCTGCAGGGTTGGAGGTGTCGGCAGGAGGTCTCGGCGTGTGCAAGAGGAAAAGAATGCTCTGTGGAAAACTTCGTCCCCCGGATTGGGAACGTCTCTGGGTGATTTTCAATTTGTGTTTTAATAATCTTAGCCAGTTATTCTGTAATTCAATATAAGTTTTATAATAATTTATTTTTATTTATAGTTTTCTATTTGTAAAAGAATAAACTTTAGTAAACCAATGCTTTTAAAAAATCTTTAAATCGAACTGGGCAAAATTCTATTTGTCTTGGGCCTCTTGGGGATGTGTAAGTCCCACGGGGGGAGCGAAGAGGATCTGGCCGCTTCAGTGCCCATTCGAGAAGCTTAAAATCTGGAAATTGTGCCCTCTCTCTGTCGTGCCTCCTGGTCCGGCCGCCCTTTGTCTCCTCTAACCTCATCCCTTCCTCCCGGGGACACTCAACCGGGGCATTGGTACAAAAGATCTGCTTAAGTCGAGGCGCTAAACTCCCCTCTACTTAGCATCCTAATCATAAGTATTGTACTCCATCCAAAACATTCGGTATTGAAATTTTACTCTAAATGTACATGATGAGATCCATGTACACCCCTAAAATTAATAAAATGTGCGCGGGCATGTGTGGATAGCATTACTCAAAACAACAAAGTCAATGAATATGAAATTTCGTATTTAAGGCAAAGTTAATGCAATATGAAGAACTTTATGAAATTATTCCCACCGGCAACTGTTCCTTATATGGAAAAAGCTTCGTTATATTTTATTTTCTCAGATACTGCTCTAAGGATTGTGATTAAAATGTCATACATCTGGGATACTGACAGAACAAAATTTATATCCCTAAATTGCTATGAATGGCCTATGAAGTCTTCCTCATTTTAGTTGAATTTGCTATAATTTTCTTCGAGTGTTTTTTTTAAGCTTTAGCGAATACAGAAACATTTGCTGTTTTATGTTTTAAGTTTACCTAGGCCTGAAGCCATGTATAAAAGCTTGAACTTGTGAACTATATATAGTCAGCGTGTGTATGTATATATATATATATATATTGTTCAACACGATCTCATAACAAAAACCAACTTCAAACACCTGGCTTGTTTCTGCATCTTGTGTATCAGCATGGAGTAAAAAATATTAAAAATGAAAGGTCGTACCTACATCCTAATATGAATTCGATTCTAGCATACATTTTTATAACGATAAAAAGGATAGAAGAACCGCCTCTTAAATAACTAGTATAACACATAGGGGATACCTGTGAGGTAATGGGTAGCGACGGTCAAGTGGGTGTATCACATATGATTTTTGCTTTATATGGTTTCCTTCACAAAATGTGTTGCAGCAGCTGATTTTTACTTTTTCTACCACATACTGACCTAATAAAGAAAACAAACATTTTGGGGAAAAAAACATGTTTTTTCTCTACATAGTCTCCTTTCAGCTCGATGCACTTTTCCCAGCGATGTTCAAACGCTTCGATGTCCTGTTTATAGTGAGAACCGTCGAATTCTGTAAAATAGCCATCAACTGCAGCCTCCACCTCTTCATCGTTCTCAAATCTTTTACTATCAAGCCATTTCTTGAACTTTGGAAACAGAAAATAATCAGAGGGGCTAAATCTGGCAAATAGGTTGCATGAGGAAGCAATTTGAACTTTAACTCATTGATTTTGGCCATGGCAATAATGGATGTGTGAACTGGTGCATTGTCTTGATGAAACAGAACCTTCTTTTTCGCTAAATGCGGCAGTTTTTGCTTGATTTCATCATTCAAACGTTGCAATAGGTTTTTATAATACGACATTGATTGTTTTTCCTTTTTGTAGATAATCAATGAAAATTATCCCACGCGCATCCCAAAAAACTGACGCTATCACCATGTCTGCAGATGGAACTGTCTTCGCCTTCTTTGGAGCTGATTCCCCCCTTTCAATCCACTGTTTTGACTGTTCCTTCGTCTCAGGTGTGAAGTGGTGGACCCATGTTTCATCCATTGTTATGAATCGACGCAAAAAGTCGGCTTTATTGCAGCAAACGTAGCCAAACATTCGACTGAAACATCCTCACGACACTGTTTTTGTTCCATTGTGAGTAAATGCAGCGGTCCAAATTTTCAGTCAGTATGCGATGTACAGCACTTTTTGAAATGCCCACGATGTCTGCTAGCTTGCACACATTCAGTCGACGGTCATCCAATACCATTTTGTGAATTTTCTTCACAATTTCTGGCGTGGTCACCTCATTTGGTCTACCACTGCGATGTTCATCTTGGCAGCTCGTACGGCCTCGCTTAAACTCTGCCACGCAATATTTTGCTGTTGTAAATGAAGGAGCAGACTCCCCCAGAGTAGAATCTAGCTCAGCTTTAATGTTAGTTGGACTAAGACTTTTTAAATGAAAGTATTGTATCACATAACGATGGCCAGTTTTATCCATGTTTACAGATTTGCTGAGAGCGTTCGTATTGCTGACTGCCAAACAATTACTAAACAAATTTAAGCTTTATAAGGTTGCTACTTTTGACCATAGTCATTTGTTTGAAACAACAACCGTTATCTGTACGTCAGGCTGGGTACAACTGGGACTGCCCTCGTAGATAGAGAAGGCATTGCATTCCACCCAAAAATTCTATACCGAGATTTCACCGGAAATAACATGTTCTGAGGCACCTTGAATCCTAAAAATGCATGCGCGCGTGTGTGTGTGTGTGTGTGTGTGTGTGTGTGTGTGTGTGTGTGTCTTCGAACAGCATAACTCAAAAACTAAAATCCTAATAAATACCAAACTTGGTATTTTGGTTCAGTACCTTGCAAGGATGCGACACGAAGATTTTCAAGAAAATCCCCACCCCAAGTACCCTTTACATAGAACATGTTTCGAATCTTTTATTTTTTAAAAGGGCTTCAACAATTTGTATTTAAATACCATATATTAAAGATGTTTAAATGACAAATAAAATGTATATCTTGCATTTTCTGGGAATAGCTTCCTTCTTCATTCGAAAGGAATTTTTGTATACTCTTGTACAACTGGTAAACGTTAAGAGATAGACGATGTAGATCTACTTAAATATGTAGATCTCTTTAAAACACACAATCTATTTCAAATAACTTTTTGTGGCATTAGCCATTTCCGAGATATCCGTTATTAATGGCTCTGGTTCGATTTGTGCAATATTTTATCATTCTTATTAGGTTCTGTCAATTTTCATTTGTTTCTGACGATGTCAGAGAGAGAGAGAGAGAAAGAAAGAGAGAGAGAGAGAGAGAGAGTATGAAATTTTAAGGTCAGCGTATAGGTCCAACTATAAAATATTTCACTACCTGTACCCTTTGTATCTATAATGAAACGTGCAATTCAGCTATTTCCGGAAAGGTTTATATTCATTAAAATTAAGTAGATAGAAAAATAAACTTTCGTAAGAAATATTTGTATACCCACTAAAAACGTTAGAGGTTAATTAAAGCTATGTGAATGTAACACATCAGTTTTATTTCTGTGTGTTTGAACTGTATATTTCTGACATGTTCTTTCATGCTCTTCTTAAAGACTGGTTTTGTTTGTCCAATATAAAACGTTGAGTCGATGTATTGGTTTTGTAAAAACCTGACTTTTTGTTTTTAAAAAAATCAGGAGTGCATACTCAACAATCCTGCTTCTTAAATTTTTAAATCTCGGTACTTAAGTGTTAAAGAAAAGAGAGGGGAAAGTGTACTCTCCAAATAGAGATATCTTAAGAGACAACCCTCCCAAAAATTAACTATAAACTAAAAAGAGTCTGACTTATTCAGTGTGCATAATATGCTGTTCTCTAAATGCAGGCTAAAATAAATTTCTCGTAAAACACTGATTCCTGAAAAACAACGATTCCCTTCTTTACAACCCATTAAGAAGGTCGTTAACGAGAGCCATCAGCGCTACCCGGTATCACCCAAACCTAATCTTCTCTCTCCTAATTTGGGACTGTCAGTCGTTTTGAACTGATAATTTTCTGAACTTAATGAGGTTTAATGTTCTCAAATAGCTTCAGTATCTTCTTTGTATATTGTTTCTGACTACCTTATCTGGCGTTGTCTCTTTTTATAACATCAAAATATTCAGCTGAACATTTTTTGATTCTGAGGATTTTTACTTTCCCTGCTGTTTACCTGTAGTAAGTGAAGTAAGTAAGAAGTTCTGGGTGACTAGTGTGTATCTGGTCACAAGGTCGCTTTTAAGGAGTATTAAGCAACAGCCCTATGTCAGTAGATTTACAAGCATGTGAAAGAAATCCTGCGGAACGAAATTCCGGTACACCGGCGATGCTGATATTATCCTGGCAAATTATAGCGTTGTTAAGAAACAAAATGTTATTTAGTTAGAGAAAGTACTTTTATTTATGTATATAAACCTATATACAGGGTGGACCATTTAAGTTGAGGCTGTACAATATCCCCAAAACTAAGCGTTGTAGAAAGAAATGTCTTTAATAAAAGTTGCTTGATATTATCGGGAAAAATAAATTCCATTAGCCGTGCTTTGTTTGGAGGACGTTATGATGGTCATTTTAGAGTCAATTTAATTTTTTTAAATGGGAACCTACATTTTGTATGTTGTTTTCTCATTAGAAAATGGCTTATAACAAGCTGTTTATTTTGTGATGAGGAATAAGGAAACAAAAATGAAAATGTTGGTTCCCAATTACGAAACGTAACTTGACCCTCAAATGACCATCCATGGATGGTCGAACTATACACTGCGCTCTTCGTACACAGCCAAACAGAATTCGTTGTTATTTCCGTTGGTGTAAGAACAACTGTATGCTTTATAGAAATGTTGTTTAGTTTTTTGTGAGGAATAAGAAAACAACATAAAAAGTATATGTTCCCATTTAAAAAATTAAATTGACTCTAAAATAACCATCACGTCTCCAAATAAAATACAACCAATGGATTTACTTTCTCCCTTAATTTCAAGCAGTTTTTATTCAAGATATTTCATTCTAAAACACTTAGTTTTGGAGATATAGTACAGTCTGAAGTCCACATATAAACACCTGTACCTATTTATGTATAATAGGTTTAACATCCTTAGGTCCATAGAGCTTAGAGTTAGTCACATTTGTCTTTCAGGATAATGACGAAATCTTATCCGGGTAATTCACCCTAACCGAGATCCGAACTCGGAAATTCTTAAATTTGAATTCGAGGCAGACACGCTACCCCCACACTGTAGGGGTGAGCGAGAAAGTATTGCATTTCACTAAAAAATTCGTTAACGAGATTTCACCGAAATGCACATTTGAGACTCCCTGAATAAAACGAAATTAGAAAAATATCCGTGTGTGTGTGTGTGTGTGTGTGTGCAAATTAAATTAAATTGATTTTTATTTATGGACGCTCCCTAACTACTATGTTCCTTAGCGTCCCATTCTATATTGGGCGTGAAAGATCGGTAATTTTGCTCTTTATCACGCTTGAGGTTCACCGGCTTTACTTCCCTTCCGAAGGAAGCCATGCTAAGGATTTTTACGCCCGAAAAAATCCATCGCCCTCCGCCGGGTTTGAACCCGCGACCTTGGGAACTAGACGCTAGCACGGTACCACTAGTCCACGGAGGACGACATGCAGCATAACTGTGTGTGCAGCATAACTCAAAAATGAAATGTCAGCTAAATACCAAACTTGGTATATAAGTTCAACATTTCCCAAAGGTTCGACACGAAGATTTTTAAGAAAATCCGCTGACCTCAATCCACTCTTTACAAGGAAAACTTCTTAAAAATTTTGATTTTCTGAAAAATAGCTCTAAAGATTTTGATTAAAATGCCATATGTGGAGTTAACCATTTCCAAACATTCAATGTTATTGGTTTGAATTTTAAAATACTTATACTTTTCTTAGTTGGGATATGTTTATACGTTTATCCTCTAGTGGCCATACAGAGAGCATGGAATTTTAAAGCCATCACATAGCTACACATTCTTTAAAATGTGATTATCGCTTTACCTACCGCATCCTACAACGAAATGTGAATTGAAAGTTTATGTCTATTAACATGAAGAATAATAAGCTGTTGTAAAAATAGTTTGTAACTGTGATTAGAGAAAATTTACATCAAATTTTTACTTTCTTTGTTATGTATAGTAAGTAGGGAAAGTATTTATTCCACCCAAAAGTTTGATGTTGAGATTTCATGCAAATAATTATATGTTTTGAGGTCCCCTAAACCCCCTCCCAGAGCACTTTTAGGAATAGGTCCGTGTGCGTCTGTGTATCTGTAAACAGCTTAACTCAAAACGAAAAAATACGTCAGACACGAAACTTGGTATTTAAGTTCAGCATATTTCAAGAATTAGACCTGCAGATTTTCAAGAAAATTCCCCACGGCAAACTACCCTTTCATGGTTATTTTTGAAAATTTTGATACTCTCAAAACTGCCTGTAACAATTTTGATTAAAATACCACGTATTAAATATATTTACGTTACAAATAAAATGTGTATCTGGAATTTTATGGAAATGGCCCGTTTTTGTATAATCCTGTATAACTGGTAAACTTAGGCAATACACCAAAACGTACTGCACAACATATATAGATCTCCTTAAAACACGCAGTTTATTTCAAATAACTTTTTCGTGGCATCAGCCATTTCCGAGATTTCCTTATTAATAGTTCAAATTGTTCAAAGCTTTGTCATTCTAAGTCCTGTCGAGATTCAACTGTTTGTCGGGATTGTATGGAAAGAGTATGGCATTTTAAGGCCAGCATATAACGTGCAGTTCTTAAAAACTATCGCTATTCCCTTTGTATCTGTAACGGAATGTAGCTATTTATCTCAATTAAACTTTCGTAAACGATAGAGGATAAAGAAAGTCATGTTAATTTAGCACATCAGATTTTTTACTTAAATGTTCGGCGTATTTAGAATGAAATGTCATACCACTTTGCAATGCAAGGCAGTAGATGCCTTCATTTCAGGTGCAAACGAGGCTTTTTATAATGGCTTAGAGCAGAAAACGTGACTCGCGAGTTATTTTGACTCGTAGGCGCCGTTTCCTCTCCGCAACCGTCCGTTTGTTTTTCACATGTTGCTGAGTGATGCAGTGCGTGTTGCATATTTGGTGACTCGCGGAAGGAAGTCGTTTTCGCCACCCTTGGCTTAGAGGAATGGTGGCGAAAATGCCTTTCTCTCTCGAGACATCATATATGCAACACGCACTGCATTACTCAGCAGCACATGGAAAACAAATGAATAGACGGCTAGAAAAGGAGTTGCGCCTGCGAGTCACAGTACCTCGCGAGTCGCTTTTTCGCCACCACTGGCTTAGAGCAAGGGTAACGAAAACGCCTTCCTTCCGTGAGTCACCAAATATGCAACACGCACTGCATCACTCAGCAGCCTGTGAAAAACAAAGGGACAGTGGCAGAGAGAGAACGGCACCTAAGAGTCGCGAGACCCATTTTCGCCACCTCTGGCTGAGAGGTTCCTGTTGGTTAGAAGTGGTACTTCGTTACGCTATACCTACCGATTGGAAGAGGTGGAGATGACATCTTTAAAATTAGATAGATCTCAGTGGTTGTACTGAAAGCTTTATTAACACTTTTTACTTTCTCTACCACGTATACATGGTAAGTAGGGGAGGTATTGCATTCCATCCAAAAATTCGATACCAAGATTTCACAGGAAATACATGTTTTGAGGCCCTCTGAATCCAAATAAAGCATTTTTGGAAACCTGTCTGTGTATGTGTCTGTGTGTCCGTGAGTAGCGTAACTCCAAAACGAAAACTTGGTATTTAGGTTCAATAACGATTTTTAACAAAATCCGCATTCCCCAAACTGCCCTTTAAATTGAACATTTTTCGAAATTTTGGATTCTTTAAAAATGGCTGTAACGATTTTGCTTAAAATACCATATATGAAAGATATTTACATCAAAAATAAAATGTATATCCTGAATTTTACGGGAATAGCCTATGAAGGCCTCTTCATTCGGAAAGAGTTTTGTATAATCTTGTATAACTGGTAAACCTTAAGTGATAGACAAAAACGTACTGCACAAAACGTGTAGATCTCTTTAAAACACGCAATTTATTCCAAATAATTTGTTTGTAGCATAGGCTGTTATTAAAGGTTCGAATTGTTCATTTATTGGCCACTCTTCTAAAGTCCTTTCAACATTCATTTGTTTCTCGCGATTGCATGGGAACAGTATGGAGTTTTATGCCCAACGTATAGCGTCCACTTCTTAAACATTTGATTATCGCTGTTTCCTGTATAACGAAACGTGTAATTTAGCTACTTATATAAAGATTTATTAGGATCAAAAAGTAGTAGATAGAAAAATAAGCTTGAGTAAGAATAATTTTTATACCCACTAATAAGCTATATAGGAAATCACATGAAATTTTCCCCCCTTTCATAGATTTGTGGAAAAATGCTTTGAAATACAGAAACGTTTGGCAACAGTGCGCTTTTCTTTCCAGTTGGGTGGGAAAATCACATTGACGCAAAAGGTCAGTTCCGCCGCAGACTAGAATGCGCATTGTCTGTGACGTCATTGCGAATTAGTTACTACGTTACGTTAACTTTTGCTAGTAGGTATAGTTTCCAAGAAAGTTCTTTCGTTTATTTTCAGGGAAACGACTAACCAAACCTACTTTTTTCAAGTTTAAGTAAAACACACAAAAATAAAAGAGAGAGTGAGAGAAAATAAATGTAGAAATTAATTAGGTACTGTACTTTATAACTATCAGATATAAAAAGTTTATGTGCTTGTCGAAGTATTCAGTGAGAACAAATCAAGTAAAATGTGTATCTTATTGACAATTTACGAAAATACAATAAAAAGTATTTATTTAAATACTTAATAAATGAGACCAATAACTAAATAATCTTATTTTATTCAAGCATTTAACAAAACTATAAAAAACATACAATGTTAGTAAAAATACGTGTGTATGCGTGTGCCTGCGCGCGCGCACGAGCTTCTATGAATGGTCAGATATATACTTAACTTGGTATTTGGTATTTTGTTTCAACATTTTCCAAGGATATGTCACGAAGATTTTCAAGAAAATCCTCTAAACCAAAGTACTATTAGCATGGATAGCTTTATTTTCTCGAAAATATCTCCTAAGGAGTTTGACATAAGTCCATACGTTTAAGATATTTGCAGGACTAATAAAATGCATCCATATCTTCAATTTGTATGATTTTGTATAACTGTGACATTATAAGAAATAGACGAAAACTTTACCACACGAAATAGTGTAGAGCTTATTACAGCATACAGTTGTTTAAAAAAATTAAAATATATATAATTTTCCATAGCTTTAGCCGTTTAAAAATATTTCATGTTGCATGTTGGCACTTTACCAAGTTCGTCTGACAGACACGCTTGAAATTTTGCGATTCTTCTTTGTTCTTTTCATTGCAAGTGCTCGTAACGACGTCTAACAATTTGAATGGTTTTTTCGCATGTTTCAGATAACTACTTATTGGTTAGTTTGAAACCATACATATTTAAAAGATATTGCTAGTAACTACGAAAACCACGAAAAACCCCAGGTCAGAGTGGCGGTCGATGAGAATCGAGCCCGGGACATCCCCAATGTGAGCCTCACAGTTTACCACGGAGCCCTCTCGCTCGGTGCTCTGCATCCATATTATTCTTCTATAATGAACACTGTCCGGCTACTGTGCATCAATATTAGTAATTTTTACATCGCCATCTCATGTTGCATATTTGAACGTCCATGGTTCCTTTGCCTTTACGATTGATGCAGTCGTCTCCGTACCCGCTGTGGGTGCAATCCAACCACCATAGAAAATAAACCTATTCAACCATCGCTGTATTCATTTCCTCTAATATTTTTGGGAAAACCATCCATTTGTTCTGTCTGCGCAGTTCTTTCAGAAACACTCCATGTCGTTTTACAAACTGCAGTATGACCAGTCCCGAAATCTTCGGCCACTCCATTTTGATAACCAGGTTCTCTTAGGTAGCGAAGGAAAATGTCCAATTTTTTCTGGGCATGATTGCCCTTTCGAGTGTTTTTCCACGCTGGGTAAGAAAATAGTTAAATAACACTAAGTAGTGCTTTAGATCTTTTCTTTCTAGATGCCGAATATGTACTGACTGAGGTCATGGATTCGTCAATCGTAGGTCATGAGCTCAAATCCCGCCAGGACTGTCCTTTCTGACTGAGGATTTTTCCAAGTTTTCCTTAGTCTTTATAACTGGTAAATGCCGGGGAGGTGCCTTACCTTAGGCATGAATCGTTTCCTTCCCAATTATCAGTTCATGTTATGCATCATCAGTGTCTACCACCTTTGTTGGCATATGTATCATTACGTGGCGTATTTTTAATTTCATTGTTATCACCAGACGCACTGTTGTGCTGTATTGTTGCTACCAGACGTAGCATTATTGGCTCTCCTTAGATATATTTCGCCTTAACGGTCTCTCCTTTAGGTACGGATCACGCCAAAGGGAGAGATCTGTTTGAAACCGTCTGGTATGACGTCAGCCCTGTCTGGCTTTGCCTAGACACGGTTGGTAGAGACAAGTTAGCGTCACTTGAGTAGAAGCGGCCATTGGGGCCAGACGCGTGTGTGGCCGGCCTACGGTTTCGTGCATTTCCCTCCATCCTGATTTCCTTTGTTCATTATGTAGAGAAGCCAAACGTTCTTATGAATAAATCCCAGGTAATGTGTGCTATGTAACCTTTCAATGTAATATAAAACCCACGCCTACCCCTTAAACCTACACACCAAGGTCCCGGTTTTTGCTGCTAGTGAGTTGCACCCTCCCCCCAATGGGCGTGTTGGGGTGACCTAAATTAATCATTTTCTGGTAACCGTTTTGGCTTTAACCCCAACATGTAACAATACTACCACCCCGAATATGTACTTCAGTTGTCATTTTAATAGAAATTGCAATTGATATGCCTGTATATTCGACGACTAACCTTCGAAATAGAAAGGTATTTACTTGTACTGCTAATATTTAATTGTGTTTTGTTCTACATGTTTTTAGAGTATACATACCTGATTTTCGGTTTACTTTCCTCGCAAGTATTTACTTCTTTTATCCACTTGAACGCAAGTATTTACTTGTAAAACTGCAAGTAAGAACACATACTTCTTTTTATTCACTTCACCCATATTTCGCATCGTTAGCATTATCTTGGGTGGGAAAAGGCAGACAGGCCCCCGCTTCTACACGAACGGATTCATATAGCAGTGCCTGGGAGAGGCGGGCTGGCAGTTGCATCATTCAAGAGAAATCAGGCATATAAAGGATATGTCTGAAGCTTTCATAGATAGAGAGTCGTATTTTTCTGTACTTCTTCCTTTTGTTTTCTTCTGTGGGTGTGAAAAGGTTAAGGTAAACTGTCAAACGGAGGGGCCTTCGAAATCGGTAGACAGCACCACACGCAGATCATTCGGTTCCTTTTGTTTCTACCGCAACTCCTGGGAGGGAGGATTAAGGGGAGAGACCCGAAGGGCGACTCGATCCGGATGACGATCGGAAGCCTAGACGGGGTCCCTAAAGTGCCTCCAATGCCGCCCGAGCTCAACCCTAGGCCCCAAGTCTCCGAGGGGGGGGTTCTCGAATGAGCGCTCTCGGGTGCTAACTGAGCTGTCCCTGGAACGACGTCAAGAAGAAACCTCCACAAAGTGCCCAGCAGCAACCCACAAAACACCGTCGCCTGGTCCCAGAAACGGATGACAAGGAAGATGATAGGTACAGGAAATGAAGGGTTGGAAGGTCGTGGTAGAAGATGAACCATCCCAGCATTCGCCTGCAGACCCAGGTAAACCACGAAAAACTCATGGTCAGAGTGGGCGTTCGCCGGTGAACGAACCTGGGACTCCCAAATGCGAGTCGTATACGTTACTACAGCACCACGTTTTTGTGGGTGTAACTTTGGTTCTGAACATTCAATTTGATGTTCTGCCGATTTAGGGAACCACGAAGAATGAAACAAAGAAAAAATGTCAGATTGGTCATACACGCGATTTCAACCCGCGAACATTTAAATGTGAGTCAGCCCGGTCCTCTGATTCTATGATCTCCTCTCCAGGCTTTACTGTGGCAAAACAACATTCCAGTATTTGTTGTTAATTAAGGAAACGTGACTGACCATGTAGTATTTATGATTCGCTCCTTGGAGGGAAAGTTTCTCCGATAAACACCTGTCGCTGTTTTGGCTGGGCCACTTCTGTTCTGTTTGTGTTCGTGCATGGGTCTTTAGCCCCTAACCTAACGTATTTTTAGAACCGAAAGCAATACGGAAATAGTTGTGCTATGTGTTAACCCACGCGCCGCACGCAAACATGTTAAATTTGCCAAGATATGAGTACGGTCGTATTTTCAGAGGTGGAGATTTGCACGAGGTTTTTACACGTGGAAGTCTTTGCTGATGAAACTTGAGGTCGCGGACGTGAGCATTATACGTTATTGGTAATTTTTATGTGATATATCATTTTCAGTAGATGTTTATAATACTGTCAACTCTTCCCTGAGAATTATAGCGCAAATCTGGCGACGGCAAATTATTTAACTATGTCGTGATTTTGTGCATAGTAATACACCTCAATGTAATGTACCTAAAAAATTAAACAAATCTGATGTGTTACATTCACATGATCTTTCTACCCTCTATCGCTTATTAGTGGGTACATAAATTATTCTTACGAAAGTTTATTTTCCTATATACTTCATTTTAATCGAGATAAACCTTTTCGGAAATAGCTGCATTACATATTTCGTTACAGATACAAAGGGAATAGCGACATTCAGATGTTTTAGAACTGAACCCTATACACTGGCGTTAAAATTCCACTCTTACCATTACATCGCGAGAAACGTATGAAAATCGATAGGACCTGAAAAGAATGGCAAGTATTGAAGTGTGCGAAAACGGATATCTCAGAATGCTGATGCCACAAAAGAAATTTATTTGAAATAAACTGTGTAGTTTAAAGAGATCTACATTTTTTGTGTAGTATTTTGTCGTCTATCGCGTAACGTTTACTAGTTATGTAAGGTTATATACATTTCCTTCCGAATAAAAAGGACTTAACAGGCTCTTCCCAGAAAATTCAAGATATACATTTTATTTATGTTGAAAATATCCTTAATATAAGGTATTTTAATCATCATTAGAGGGTTTTTAGAAAATAAAAACTTTCGGAAAATATTCGATATAAACGGTAGTTTAGGGTGAGGGGATTTTCTTGAAAATTTTTGTGTTCATCTTTGGAAGGTACTTAACTTAAATACCAATTTTGGTATTTACCCGACATTTCGTTTTTGAGTTATGCTGTTCACAGACACATACATACACAAACACACACACACACACACACACTTACACCTTTTTCTATTTTTTTATTCAGGGGCCTCAAAACATGTATTTCCAGTGAAATCTCGGTATCGAATTTTTGAGTGGAATGTAACACCTTCTCTACCTACTATGTACGTGGTAGAGAAAGTAAAAATAGATTTAGCGCTGTAAAAAGTACTTGACAATTCATAAAGAATATCTTTGAAATGATGAATGCCACAAAAATTTATTTAACACAAATTGTTTGTTTTAATCATATCTGTACTTTTTGTGATTAAGATTCTGTCTCTCTCTCTTACGGTTTACCAGTTATACAAAATTCATCAAGAATTAATAGGACTTCACAAGCTAATGTTAGGAAATTTAATACATAGGTTTTATTTTCAATGCAAATATCTTAAACATATGGTATTTTAATCAAAATCCTTAGAACTATTTTTTAGAAAATTAGAAAAATCTATTTCTCTTTCTTTCTTTCTTTTTTTGCATGTTAAGGGGTAATAGAATGGAGGGATTTTCTTGTTGAAAAGCTGGAAACGCATAACTTAAATATCAAATTTAGTATTTAACAGATTTTCCGTTTTTGAGATATGCTGACCACAGATAGGTAAACACTCTCACAGTCTTTTGTAAAAATGCACATCTGGCTCCGGCTAGCCACGCCTTAGCTCGTCTACCGCCCGCGGTGTCCCAGATACTCCAGCCACCTCCAGGGGCGGTCCAACGAAACGCCAGGGAGAAATGTTTTCCAAACGCACAACCTGTCGACCTGCCGCAACACACCGAACGCCGTCGCCTGGAAAGGTAATAATGGGGACAAGGAATTCGTGATTAAAGGGGAACCATCCAGTAGTCAGCTAATGATCCGGGTAAACCACGAAAAAAACAACAACAATGTGAGCCTTAAACGTTACAGTGGAGCCAGTTCGCTTGGTAAGCGGGACATGTACTCGAAGAGCGAATAATAAAAATTGTGGCGGTGTCGGGATGCCGCTCCGGGTTACGCTAATTTAGCGTGGGTGCTCACTTGCCTTCTGGTTGTTTGAGATTCGAAGCTCTGTCGGCTCTACCTCGTACTTGAAGATGCGTAAATTAAGCCTATATCTATTGACTCTTATCTCAGGTGTTGGTGAAGGCAATAATATAGCTACGTGTTCGGTTATTAGCTGGATTTTATTCCAGATGTAAAAGTATAAAAGCGACTAGCTAGGGTATTTCACTTATTTAGATGTCCGCATTTTTTCTATATTTTTAACTCTTTTCCCGATACCCTGCTACTTATAAGTTAAATTATTCTCGTCACATGATATCCCTCACCCTTCATATAACGTGTTGTTCAGCATCTCGCTGCTTAGAAATCAGAACCCAATGTGGGCCGCTTGGAAACAGTTCCCGTTTTTGTATGAACTGAAGCGCATATGTTTTGATTGGTGCTTTACATGGCTTTGTATGAGAATTCAATATCTCATATTTCTGCTGTTACGCTTCTGGTGGCATATTTGGGTATTCCAATATATCTCTGTCTCTTTTTCTTGTCGGTGCTCTCTTTCTACAAACTGTCACATTTTCCAAATCCCTGTGCTACTGACACCTCTATCTCTTATCTAGTCGGTTCTCTCTCTCATACAAACTGATACTTTTACCAACTCCCGTGCTATTAAAGTCCACCTGGTAATTGTTTTAACTGGCTAGCTCGCTTTTCCTGCTCAACGTTTATTTTACAATGTTCCATATATAGGATTATAAAATTTTATATTGCCTACTATTTACAATATTATTTAAAATATTTCTACTATTTACTATTCCTACGTATTTCCCTTTTAATACATTTCATCTGTTATTAGTTCCCTATATTAACAGATCAGTGATCACCAGGGCCCGGTTTTGTAGGTCTGTTGGCCCTCGCTTTAGGTTTTCTGTACCCTTAAGTAGGATTTTTTTTTTAGTTTTTCTTTGTGGGTCATTATTGCTAAGACAATCATTTTCTGATTTCCTTATTTTAGGGTACACGGCTATGGCTTGGGCTTTTATTTGATGAAAATTTTTTTTTATTAGATGCTAACACCATTAATACCAAGCGAAATGTCCCCGCGGAAACGCACAAGGCTCGCATTCTGGAGGTCCTGGATTCGATTCCTAGGGCCGTCCACGGGTTTTTCGTAGCTTCTTTGGTTGACAAGGCGAATTCTGGGGTGGTTTCTCTTCTATCACGAATTTCCTTTCCATAATTTCCTATCATTTCCCTTCCTTTTTCATTTTTCGGTAGGCTTAGAGGCTGTGCAGTGTTGGGCGGTGTCGAATAGATGGCGCGAATGCTTGTTTTGGAAAGTTCTCGGTTCAGCCAGATGGCAGCCTTTCTAAGCCGCCTCAGGTGGGCCGAGTTCTCCCGGTTCCTTCAGAGGGAAGCTTTCCATGAATAAACCGCCTGTGTGACCGGGTCATCATGCTCGGAATCGTCTCTGTCGGCCGGCCTGTCTATGCCCTATAGCCTCCTGGGGTTCCTTCACCTCAGTAGTTCTTTCGGGGGTCGTAAGCACAGAAGATCCGTGTTGGTTCGAGGTGCAAGGTGTCCTCTCCGTTCCCTCGCCAATCATTGATTCAACACCAATAGTTTTCTACTTATTTTAGCGTATCTTTACTATTTCTTGTGTATGCATTGTTAGCAACGAGTAGATAACTAAATTGATGTCCAAGCAATTATCAGTTTTGTATTTCTTATATTAGTAAGATGTATTTAAAAGTACATATTTCACAAAAGTTTAACCTATCAAGAACTACTGAAAAGAAAATGTATAGATCTCACCCTTTTTGGGCATTGCAGTGAATAGCTACAAACCTGCCCAAATTTTCTGGCGGAACGATTTCTTATTACCAGTAGCACATTCTTATATTGAAGAAAAATTTCTCTCCACAGAATGTGACGTCATTGGAGCACAGGTCATAGATGCTAATGCTGGTTCTAGGATTAATTTTCCTGTATATTTTTCCCCTACACACTAAACAAATCAGTTTCATGTCTTCAAAGCCAGGATTGCGTTTAATATTGTGGTAATTAAGTCAGTTGGGAATTAAATGTCGTACAGGTATGTTGCCATGGTAGCTCAGTTGGTTAGAGCAACCGGATGAAAGATCCATGGTTCAAATCTCGGTTATGACATTGAATTTTTTCAGTCGTCCACCTTTACCAACTATTCGTTTGTGTTTTTACTGTGCACCGGTATTACAATAGTTACTATAGTATCTTTAAGACAGCTTCTTTGTGAAGCTTTCCAGCGACATAAAAAAAGGAACCAAATAGTTGAAATTGACCTCTCAGAGAAAAATTAGGGAAGAGGAGTATTGTTTTGGGGAGGGGATACGCCATAGCCTTTGAGGGGATAGGCACTCCTGCTTCGAAGAACATGCAACTCCCACTGGTCTGGATACTTCTTTTCTGGAAATATTGCCAATGATATCCAAGCCTCTTTGAGTGGCAGGGTTGCGCTTACCAAACAGAGAATAGCTCCTGGTATATATATGTGTGTGTTGATAAATGCAAGAGTAGGACATTTTAGGTTGCAACCCGTCTTATAGGCATTTTTAGGTCCTATGAAATTAATATAATCCAACCCCAGGAAGTGTGAAACATACTCACTAATACCTTAAAAATAGTTGATTAAATAGCTTAAAACTTAAGAATTCGGGCTCTAGTGATCATATTCTTATATTCACTTGTCCATCAACTTGAAGTAGTAAATCTTTAAGAGGGTTATTGCTTCACTGTTCGAGAGCAAATTTGAAGTAGAATATCTTTACGTTATTTGCACCACGCTTTGGCTGTCAAACTTGAAGTAGTATATCTTTTACGTTATTATTTTAGCACCACACTTTGTGCATCAAACTTGAGGTAGTTACAGCCCCACGTACGATACAAATTTTCCGGTGGCCTTCGCCCCACGTTTAAAAATCTACTTTGTAATTTGAATGTTTATTTAAATATTATATTTGTATGCCTCGGCTGCATCGGTAGTAATTTGCCGAAACACGTATCTCTTGGCAGGGGGTGGTGTGGCTAAAAAATGAAGGCTTACACAATTATAATGGTATTTACCTTCGTTTTATTAATCTTTCACATGATTAAATAACACGTCACTGATATATCATACTGTAGAGCTGTGAGATTATTTATTAATTGCACTTTTTAACATGTAAACTTTATTTTTATTCTCGCCGTAATGAAGTTTTATGTCTCACACTTAACCTGTACCGTATCGAAGTGCTCAGGAACACTGTCTAGTAGTGTCTGGTGTGTACCGCTTAAATTTGTAAATTTCTCTAATTCAAGTCTCTGATTGGCTAACCCTACTTCAATGAATACTTTTATTTAACTTAGGCTTTTTCTAGTTGTTGATTGGCTATTTATTAAAAATGTTTTAAATATTACATTATTGTTCCAAGAATTATTAATAGCATTATTAAACTTTTTAATTTATTGTTGCCTCATTGTTACCTCATTGTTAGCAACTTTCGGCTTCTATTCTCACAGCTCCTACATTGTTAAATTACATAATACATTCACATAACATTATTATACATGTACATAATAATATAAACATTAATACAATGACTGTTACATAATTTTATATATTATATTATACACATATTGCTTTAAGACGGGCTATTATTATATTTTATATTATATAATCAGACTGATATCATTTAAATGTTAAAAATACTGCCTCAAATGGAAGGGTTGTATTTGGCGAAACCGTGGATCTGTAGAAGTGTCTTACGATTTTAATTTCAGTATGTCATTTCTTGATTTCTATCATCACGATGTATAGAAAAAAACATCCTTAGCTATGGTACATTTCACATTGTCAAAATCACCATCATCGCAAACGACACATAGAAATACAGATTTCTTTTGTGAGGAACCATCAGTATTGCAAATCTTGCGTGTGTGCAAGTAGGTTGTGTTGACACTGCTCGTAATTCACGTGCGTCGTGTACTGCAAGAAGAAGGAACAAAACAGCATTTCGAACCTTTTTCTTGTAAATGTGCTACTAGCAATAGAGCTACTGTTATCTAACGACATTTTCCCATATTGGTTAGCTATGGATTTAAATAAATAAAACTGTCAGAAGTTTCGGGGGGGTTCAAGCCCTAGAAACCCCCCTCTCTAAATACGGCCCTGTGAGGGCAGTAGCATGAAGTAATAAATGAACTAGCAATCAAGGGTCATGCAGCAATGGACAAGTCACCAACGTTATGTATCACGTAACAGACAGGTCCTTTGTGTTTAAAAGTTTAAATTTCTATAAGAACAAAAATGAAACCATTTTTTCAAAAAACGGGACAAATGCTGGTTTCATGCCGGTTAGACGGGACACGGGACACGGGACAAAGGTCCTTAATTCGGTAATGTCCCGCCAAAATCGGGGCATCTAGCTACCCTACCATATGATTATCTTCTCTTGTCGATTCACTGGATTCACTTCTTTGGTATGGAAATTAACTTGTCATACAACCTTTGCCTTATTTCTCCGGTCACTAGTTTCTTTACTCTTAAGGCGGGATTACCATGAATTTGACGTCACGTGACTTAAATTAACGCGACATAA
This sequence comes from Deroplatys truncata, assembly GCA_030765065.1. Lineage (NCBI taxonomy): Eukaryota > Metazoa > Arthropoda > Insecta > Mantodea > Mantidae > Deroplatys > Deroplatys truncata. The sequence goes on from CM060980.1 coordinate 104,130,921, forward strand.
CGTGAAAGTCTAACACATTCATTCATTCACTGTTTAACCTCATCTTATGTAGGACTTACACCCCTCCAGGACTTACAGGCGGGTACCTGGGGTCAGAGTCCCGTCGAGGAGCAGACACACTCATGGAGCAGACAGAATGTCCAGGATGGGTGATCAGCCCGATGCCTGGAATGGGATGAAGGAAGTAGGTGCAACGAAATAATGGCGAAATGGATGAAAGGAAAGGTGATGATGGAGCAGTCGGTGGAATGAATGGCGGGGGAAACCGGAGAACCCGGAGAAAACCCGCCCAGATCCCGCTTTTTTTCACCACAAATCCCACATACGGGTCCCTGGGATTGAACCCCGGCCGCCTCGGTGAGAGGCGAGCGGGAAAGTCTAACACATTACGAGTATATTAAATTGAGTCATTTAGGGTTGACTAACATAACTTAACGCGACGGAACTTAAGAATTTGGCATTGTCGAACTAATCCTTACCGTTACATCAAGTTTGATGTCACATGGTGAGGCAGCATGCCCGTACCCAGAAAAAAATTTCGGGGAGGGTTTGCCACAAGTAGATCTAAACTTAACAGTACCCCACACAGTTACCATGTACCTACTCCGTAGTATATAAACGTTACATGTATACGAAAATTGCTTGGAGACATTATATAGAAAATAAAAACTCATCAGAATGAGGATATTGCACCTTACAGCACAAAACATCGAGACTGCTTCGAAAACCAGAATGTACCTATGTAAGGCGACGATATTAAGTTTCCCTTTTTCTTGTAAATGCGCTACTAGCAATAGACCTACTGTTATCTAACGACAATTTCCCATATTGGTTTGCTATGAATTTAAATAAATAAAACTGTCAGAAGTTTCGGGGAGGGGAGTGAACTCTAGAAACCCCCCTCTCTAAATACGGCCCTGTGAGGCAGTAGCATGAGGTAATAAATGAACTAGCAATCAAAGGTCATTCCCATTACGTTAAGGTAATTGCGTCCTAATTAGACCTTTAGTTTAGTAGCATTTCTTAACTTCACGTTATTCTCAGCTAGAATCTGATTTACAGAAAGCTAATTTTATTTCAATACTGACGGATGCGTCAAACCATCAGGCCGTAAAATATTTCCATTGCTTGTTAAGTACTTTAATCCTACTGAAGGGATTCAAGTTTAAATACTGGATTTGAAACCTTTGCCTGGAGAAACTTCAGAAATCTGCTACATTTCGAGTGAGTGCTTGAAAAATAATAATTTAAAAGGAAAAGCAATCGCTGTTTGTGCAGATAGTACGAACTATAATTTTGGAGGTGTATCTAGAAAGGGAGTCAACAACGTCTCACAAAACTGAAAGGAAATTTAGGTCATTACTTATTTGGTGTTGGGTGTTCTGCTCATCCAGATGACTGTTGAAGTCCATCCTATTGATATTGAAGGCATTGTTTCTTATTTCTATGTGTGTCTGTAAGGGTTGAAAATCTTAAAGAATTTTGTAAATCTATAGACCAGGAGTACAAACAAGCCTTAGCGTATAGCAAAACAAGGTAGCTTGCTTTACTCCCTGCGGTCAAACGTCTTCTGACAATATTTGTTCCTGTGAAATCATATTTAGAATCTCAAAATAAATGTCCATTTGTTATCAAATCATTATTTGAAAATGCTTTATCAGAAGCTTGGCCCTACTTTTTTCACAACCAAACATCAACTTTTCACACTGCTTCAAAGAGTAAAGAGTCAAACAATTACAGAAATGATTTCTGTGTTAAATGATTTAAAAATTAATTTAGTTCCCAAGGGTGAAGATTGTTTCATAACATCAACTGTAGGATCAATTTTTGGTATAAATTGTTAAATGAAGGTTTATCATCTGAGATTGCAAAATTTGAACAGTATGTCCATACGGTTTATCAAACTGCGGCTGAATATTTAAATAAGTGGCTTGAACCCATTGAGAGTTTGCGCGACTAAGAGTGCCCCAATGGAAGGATATACGAGGGGCACTATTTATATTTTGAGCCCTGGCAAACCTGAATTTGTAGGTGTCATCTGACGTTTCCAATGGAAAGTTTGACATTTTTTACCATAATCTACTTCAAACATTTTGTCGATAGAGCGTCATTTGTTTTGTTTACTCTAACTTGAAAATTGTGTATCAATAAAACCATGGAATTATCTCGTGAAAATGTTCGTGCTATGATTTATTACGACTTTCGACGTGGATTATCAAGACAAGAGTGCATCGATCAACTAACTTCCACATTTGGCGACGAAGCTCCAACCTTTGCCACTGTGAAACGATGGTATAACGAATTTAATCGTGGCCGCCGTTCGCTCAATGATGAAGTTCGTGAAGGTCGTCCAAAATCAGTTGTTGTGCCAGAAAACATTGATGCTGTGCAAAAACTAATAATGAAAGATCGGCTTGCGACATATTGTGAGATTGAGGCAACCCTAGGCGTTAGTTCCACCAGCATATATAAAATACTACATGACTATTTAGCCGAGAAGAAGGTTTGCTCTCGTTGGATCCCGCATAATTTGACGCAATATCAAAAAGATGCTCGTGTCGAATTGCTCAAGAAATACAATGGCGGTGCCTCAAAAGACCTATATAAGATTGTAACAGGTGACGAATCATGGATCTATGCGTATGAGCCGGAACGTAAACAGCAGTCGACTGTATGGTTGTTTCAAGATGAAGCAAATCCAACAAAAGTTGTTCGCACTCGAAGCACTTCGAAGCAAATGTTTGCCTGCTTTTTCAGCAAAACTGGCCATGTGGCAACAGTGCCTTTAGAGGAACGTAAAACGGTCAATGCCGAATGGTACACAACCATTTGTTTGCCGAAATTCTTCGGTGAAGTAAGGAAAACAAACAAGAACCGTAGGATCGTTCTTCATCAAGACAATGCGAGCGCAGACCCATCTCGTGTAACAGAGTATTTGAAGGCTCAAAAAATCGAGATAAATCATCCGCGATATAGTCTGATTTGGCACCCAATGACTTCTTTTTGTTCCTGAACATCAAGAATAAATTGCGTGGACAACGATTTTCGTTGGTAGAAGAAGCTGTTGATGCCTTCAAAAACCATGTTTTGGAGGTGTCTCAAGAAGACTGGATAAATGCTTTGACAAATGGTTCAAACGGATGCAAAAGTGTATTGACCATAAAGGAGAAAATTTTGAAAAACAATAAAACAGTTTTCAATCAAAAATTACTTTGTTTTAATTATTAGGCTCAAAATATAACTAATGCCCTTCGTACAAAAGACTGAAGATTTAATTCGTGAAATGGCTCCTTCAGCTATAATAGACGATACTGGTCTATATGTATATATTAAACAATATATATCGCCGAAAATATTAGAAAAATTGAAACTAGGACAAAACCTCACCTAGCCGCTGTTGGGTAAACGTTATTTCACATTGTAATTTGAACAATGTGCCTTATAGCAGTTTTCTTAAAATAATAGGATTTCTTCTTTGTTTACCTGGAACTAAGCCCCACTGAACGAGTGTTTTCTGATATGAATGGTTTGTGGACAAATGACAAGAACATTCTTTCAGTACATACTTTGAGAGCTATGTTGATTAATAAGGTGAACTTTAATCACACTTGTGTAAATTTTTGCAAAATGTGTGGTGAAGTGGACTCCATTCATCAGGAAAATATCAATGAGGAATGACTCCTGAACTAATAATTCTACAGATTGTTTGGCTGGAGTGAATTCAAAGTTACTATATATAAGTTGCACATTATATATTTATTTAATTATTTATTTAGTTATTAGTTTCGGAACCTTCGTATTTATGACGAAACAATTTTACGCATTCTCTATTGTCCCTGGTTTCATTGAGAAACATTTTAAATGTTCTATTTTCTTGTTTCAAAAATATGGTCACCTCGCTTTAAACTGAGCCTTCGTGTTCAAAGGTTACTGCTGACAATACAAGAGGTTACTTTGGTTTGGTGAACAAATGTGCCTTGACATTAAGCATTTCAAATCCGTGCCATAAATTTGCACCTTATAATAATTATGGTTATTGATTATGATAACTAATAGTTATACAGCTATAACAATGCATAATTAATGAGAGCAATTTCAGGAACACTCAAATGAGTTATTTAACATGAAAAATCTGCAATCTGAGTACATCGCGGTTTTTTGACTTTTGTGCGAAGTCACTCCTATTTATTATGTGAAAAACTAATAATGTAAGTATAAATGTGAGATACAATTTCGATTTTATCCTCATATACCTTTTTAGCTACGAATACATTCAGCTGTCAGGATGGCCGAGCGGTCTAAGGCGCTGCGTTCAGGTCGCAGTCCACTCTGTGGGCGTGGGTTCGAATCCCACTCCTGACAATACAATTTTTATTTCCTCCATGCAGAATTCAAGGCTAATCCTTAGCCCGTACTTTCAAGAAATGCCAAATTTGTCGACACTGTCCTGCTGTTACTTACTTTTATTTACTTAGTATCACTGCACACTACGTAAGCTTTCTGATTATGACTTCGTGTACCTTATGAGCGATTATAATGCAATTATTGCTGTTTGCAGATTACTCAAAAAGAAAAATAGCTCCTAGCGTCGAAATTGTTGGCCAGCGGTAAAAGTTTTGTAGAACATAACGAACAAAAAGAATTTGTTTTGGCCAATGCAAAAACATTTTTTACTAAACTACAATGCAGTTCAAGTTTAAATGCTCTTCGGATCATTCATATACGTGGGTTTAGCTAATGTCATCAATTGGTAGCTTGTTACTGTACTCTAAGGCTCCTCCACGAGTTCAGTGTCACAATGGTACAGTTTCTAAAATTTAGTATTAGTTATGTTTTCTGTATAAACTTCCCTGTATTTTATTTTAGAAGAAATAATGCGTATAAAATAAAAAATTACCTATTGAATCGCAAATTAAACAGAGATTAATTGTTTGTACAATAACATCTGGAAACAAGAGCAGAGGTGCATCGATAATAAACTAACCGAGGTACTCTTAAAGTAATATCAAAGCAATATTTACAGCAGTGGGAGAAAATAATATTGCATGAGTGAAAAGGCTTTTTTCCAAAATTGAAGCACGGAAAAAGGTTTTTAGGCGACTAATATTAAATTTAGCTAAATTACATTTTTTTGGGTTCTGTAGATGTTAGTATTAATCTGTGCGTAAGCAGCACTATATTACACAGAAATAACAGACAAACGATTATCTACCGCGCACCGGAACCCAGCCACTTTAGTTGAGTAAATCATTTGTAGATGGCAGATAACTACTGCTACATTTCTTCTGAGTTAGCGCTGCCTTCCATTTCACCCATAAAGTTCCGATCTACAGCCATAGATGTCTACACCTGGCCCTGTTATTGCTCAGAGTATCTACAGTGAAACCTGTTGCAAAAAATTATTACCTATTTATGTAATATAAGAATATGCTAGTGCACAAATTACACTACTTACTCAGAAGCAAAAAGAAATTTATGATCTGGTTCAGGGGAGGCACATCATTTTGGGTCAAAGAATGACATTTTCCACTTTATTTTTCTTTATGGCGAAAACATTATTAACCTTCTAGCCTTCCAAAAATGTGTTCATTTAGATTCATAATTTTAAATTCACCATGTAATTCGAACTTATTTTTTCGTAATGGAAACTTTATAAACGCTTTCCTCAAATTCAGAGACTATTAAAGATATGGGAATGAAATTTTGCATGTTAATGCAAAAGTACGCTTTATATTAGCCGCAATATTCACCCCTTTTTGTTTATAATTTACAATACACTTTTATTCCAAAAATGGCATTTAAAATACTTTAAAGGCCTATCCTACAAGTGCTAGCGTATTCATAAAAGGGGATTCTTGGATGAAAATCAGTGTTAACACTATAGAAAATCATTTTTTAAAGTAGGTAATTCCTACTTTCTCTTCATACATTGGTAGCAGGAGCGTCATTTGTGGCAGTATTTTATATCACAACAATGTAAATGCCAGAGTGAATGTAGTGTAAATAAGCATTATTGTATGACATTGATTTGAGATGTTTGTTAATAATAAGCATTGTTAGGAAATAAGTTTACACGGTCTCACTGAAACTGACAATAAGAGCGGGCAACAATGAGCGAGGGGGTGAGTTGTTTATTAATTAGAAGAGGCAAGCAAATTACGTCAGAGTAGCGCGCTTTTCTGTAGAAATGGAGGGAATTTCTTCCCTAGAGCATATGTGTTACTAATTTTGATTGGATATAAATATAGACGCTAATGTTGGCGCGTTTTATTAACCAATAGCAGCTCTGTTATAATGTTTAGGCATATTGGGGTGAGGGAGTATAAATTCCGTGTCAGAGACGGGTAACGCGCAGTTTGACAGAATAATTCACGAGGTAAACGTCGCTCAGTCCAACAGAAGGATTCGCGGGTAATATGTCGTTCAGTCCAACAGAATCATACAAAGGTTATACGTCGCGCAATTCTACAAAATCTCTCGCGTTGTAAAGTTAGTTATAAATGTGAAATACGCGAATTAATAATGTGCAGTAAGTAAGTGATTATAGTGATATTAGAAAATATAACAGTTTCAGTCGGGCGTGTATCAAGAGTCAATATGTGAAATGAATAAAAATGTGACGACAATAAAAGTGTAAACACAAATTCTTTTATCAGTGTTATCTTTAGTAACAACTCCTTTCCGTTTACACACCCTGTTCAAGAGATATGCTCGACTGAGTAGTAATAATAGCTAGCCGGAGGACAAAGAACCCAACATTCAAAGTAGTAAAACAATAACAGGCGCCCAGCAATAGATAACACGAAGTGACCACGACAAATTGGCTCCCATACGTGGTGCAGATAAACATGAAGCATCTTCCAACTACCAACAAATATTCTACTGCACATTTCACCTTCTCTTGGGGGAGGGGGAGCAAGATTGCCTGAAACAGTTATCCGAATTTTCAGGTGAATTTTAACGACACATTTAGTCTAAAAGGAAATACCTTTTATTCCTAAAATATGAAATATTTGTATTAAAAGTACAGTTCTCATAATTTTTCTTTTGGCTGAGTAATTATAAGCAGTAGCCTAATTATTTCTAGTAATTTATAGGTCTAATTGACACCCCTGCCCCCCCTAAATGACGCCGCTAGTTGGTAGTGTATACTGAGGTGAGATATGCGTGTTGGTATGTCTACTATTCTGATGTCGAATAATTTGAAGATAATTTAGAAACGCTGAACCAGTTTTAATGACAGAAGATCTCATTTAAGGCGACGCGACGTCTTTAGGGAAAGTTTATTTTAAGCTTGAAGCATCTCCTCTTTGTACGGCAAAGCTTGCTAAGCGGGAATATAGTCTCCGTCAGGAATGAAGGCGGTGGATGACAGCTGCCGCGCAATAGTTGCAAGGAGAAGGAAAACGAGTAGCCGCAAGCACGTGGCGATTGGCGCAAACCGAGGCAACAATTATTTTGTTGTGTAACGTTAATGCACTACCTTATTCTTCGTCGCTAGATTCTCCTTCAGAATTCGAATCCCGAAGAGGTCCGCATAATGGAGTCGATTTATAGCTTGTAATTATTAATTCTCATTGTTGAAGCGAATGTATTGGCTATAACGTTGCAGATTTGTTATTTTTGGGGGGGGGCTACAGTTCAACAGCCTTGTTTGTGGTGGAGACACTACACATATGAGGAAGCTAGCGTGTCGACACCGACATTAATGCCAATATTCAATGCATAAATGAAAGTATTAGGGGATGCTGCACTGGTGAACAGGTCCTTTATTTTCTCAGATAGCCAGGCCACACTTAAAGCTTTGTATAGTTATAACATCAGGACTAGTCTTAATGTGCTTAATTGTGCTCACAAGCTTGGCAGAACAGAATAACGTTCAGCTCACCTGGGTGCCAGGTCACTGTGGCATTGGGGGCTGATGAATTAGCACGGGAGGGGACAACTTCCCAATTTATTGGACCACATTTGGCTCTAGGAAAGCTCAGTGTTTGGTAAGAGAGGCTATTAAGAGCTGATCCATAGCAAAACATTGTGAAACCTGGCTTAAAATGTTAGTAAGTAAACATAGCGAACTATTTATTAGGAAACCATGCAGAAAAGAGTTTTAAATTGCTTAAATGCAACGGATTTCAGCTGAGAACAATAAACATGCTCCTGTGAAAAAAAAATCTTAATACAATGGGATTGCTTCAGGGTAACTTAGATTGCAGAATATGTAAGAAAGGAACTGAAACAGCCCACTCTTGATATCTCCTGAGGCCTTAACTCGTAGAAGATACATTACATTTGGGAAAATGTTTATAAAATCAGAAGATTTTGAATCAATATCTGTCATGAGACTGTCTGTATTAAAGGATACAGACATAATGAGTTGTATTAAAACGATACAATAAGCTTATAGGCTTATGTAAATGGCGGAAAATTATGAAACAGAAATATATATTAATTTCATTTATATTTCTGTCGCACATAAAATATTTATTAAAACTAATTATTACTGTGGATTTTGAAACTTCCTTATTTATTCTACATTATTTTCAAATATAGGCATATTTGTAAAAAACTGTAGAGCATGGATATTTTAGAAGTTATAAATGGGGCAGCTAGGAAAGTTTGGAAACCCAGGTGTAAACTCTACAAGCCAGAATGTTAAAATTTTGCCTTGGAACTGTAACAGACAGATATTCTCTGGCAGTTTTGAAAAATAATAGCACTTTATAAAAGCGCAAGGGAAATTCTTCTGTCATACGGAGGGATATTAATGTGTGTGTGTGTTTATTTAATTCTTCAGAAGGTACCAAATCCTATTTAAATTGTATTTATTTGTGCATTTATCACTTATTCCCAAGATTTATTCTATTGAATTCTTTAAGGATGTCGTCTAGAGTATACTGTGATACACTTACCACAATTTCCGGCAATTAACATTTATTTTAACGCAAGGAGGTAATAATTATTAGTGTTAATTTGTTTAGTCAATTACGTTTAAAGCAGCGACAATCAAATGATTACTATGTTTATTATGTTTTTCAGTGAATTCTAACTTTTAAAGCACCCAAAATTGCATGTATTTATATAATTTAAAGTTAATTATGACGTTTTAATTGCATACATTTGTATTTTCCTGTTAAATTATTTATAAATTAGCAAGATTGAAGTTGCGAGTTACCATACCCACCCATACGTCTTAAGCATTTTCTGAAACAACTGGACGTCTCCAAAAACCCGAGAGACCCAAGTAATAGACGACAGTAGCCGTAAACGCATTTTCTTTTCTTCTTCTTCACTTCCCGGATTAGGTTCGAGCTTCACACTTCATTCCCCTTTTCCATTCGACCGACATCTCTTTTTCCTTTAGGACTTTCCCTTGTAAGTCTTTTCTCGTCTATTCATCTAAAATGTTCGTTTGATTCTTGCCTATATTGGTTGATTCTATTATGGTATAAATTTCTTCAATTCTTCCTTTATGTCTTCGCTTTTCAACATATCCCACCTTGTTACATCCTTTAACGGTCGTCAAACATTACATTCCAGTAGTTTGGATTTTAGGTTTCTCCTTGAGAGCTGGACGCCATTTTCACATCCATAAATCACATCCCCTAAGTTTTGTATAATCTTAGCATTGTATAATACCTTGTATTCATTCTTTAATGTTCTTTGTATTTTAGCAATATACATTTCAAATCCATACTATTTGTTGTCAACATCATTATCTCAATCAAAGCTAATATTAGTTCTAACTTAAGCATCTTAAATAATAAACAACTAACCTCTTGTATAGGAACATCATCTATGCATATTACTTTCTCTACTACGTATAGTAAGTAGGGGAAGTATTGCATTCCACCCAAAAATTCGATACCGAGATTTCACCGGAAATACATGTTTTGAGACCCCCTGAATCCAAAAAAAAGCATTTTTGGAAACATGTCCGTGTGTGTATCTGTGTGTGTGTGTGTGTGTGTGTGTGTGTGTGTGTGTGTCTGTCTGTGAACAGCATAACTCAGAAACGAACAGTCGGATAAACACTCAACTTAGTATTTAGGTTCAGTATCTTCCAAGGATGCGACACGAAGGTTTTCAAGAAAATTCCCCCACCCCAGATTACCCTTTACATGGGAGATTTTCGAAAATTTCAATTTTCTCAAAAATGGCTCTAAGGATTTTGATTAAAATATCATATGTTTAAGATATTTTTATGACAAATAAAATGTATCTATATCTTGAATTTCCTGGGAACGTCTCCAAAAGTATTCTTCATTGTGAATGACGTTTGCATAACTGGTAAACCATAAGAGATAGACAAAGTTTTACTACACAAAAATGTAGATCGCGTTAAAATACACAATTTATGTCGTATACATTTTTTTTGTTGAGTGAACCATTTTCGAGATATTGCTTGTTATTCCCTTAAATTTTTCAATAATTATTTTCTCAAATGGGAATTCGTTATTCATTTTTTTGTCTTGGATATGTAAAGACTATTAATCTGTGGGAAAGGGAATGGTGCTGCACCTAGCAACCAGCTATTAAGAGATATGTATGTGCTTAAAGGCTACTGTATTTCCAAATTGCGCTTGTAAATATATATTCCCCTTACATCTACAAGAAACTTAGCAATAAGATAGAGTCTGCAAATGTTTATCTCGATTAACATGAAGTAGATGGAGAATAAGCGTTTGTATAAATAGTTTGTACAAGAGTAGAGAAAGTCATGTGAGTGTAACATCAGATTTTTTTGTTAGTCTTTGATGTTTTCTAGTTGTAATTCTTGCACAATGGAGTTAAATGATATAAGGATGCTTGAAGGTCATTTTTATATTTCTAATTTCTCATTTAACCACTGAAGTCCAATTTTCTAAAACGTGATTCTATACGTATTAAACGGAGTTGGGTATAAACTACAATTCTGCTTCAGGCCTTGATTAGTTACCATGGCTTGTGATTGTTGCAAGTCTTAGTTTGATCCTTACAAGTTTCTAATACTGAGTGGGGTGGCTCAGGCGGTTACGTCTGTGGGTCGCGTTCGGGAGGTCTTGGGATCGATCCCGGGCGACCGCCCACTCTGGCCCATGGGTTTTTCATGGTTTCTCCGGTCGACAGGCGAATGCTGGGATGGTTCATCTTCTACCACGACTCTCCTTCCTCTAATTTCCTATGCCCACCATCTTTCTTGTCATCTGTTTCAGGGCTGTAGGACCACAGACGATGTTTGGCAGGTTGCGGCTGGGCGGTGGCTTGCGCTCCGTAAAGGTTTCTTACCTGGCGTCGCTGCGGTACCGCTCAGTTAGGTCTCTCCTCAGAGTGGGGCTCCACCTTGGGGCTTGTTGGTGGCTTGTGGACAGGGACCGTGCGGCGTCGAATGCGTTCTATCTGGAAACGTTAGGAACCCGTCCATGCTTGCGCCATTCGCTTCCGGATATGGTCGTCCTTGGGTCTCTCCCCTCATCCTTCCCCTAGGATTCGCGTTGGAAGCAAAAAGGGCCGACTGGCCCACTTGCGGAGCCCTGCCCCGGTTTCGGAGAGCCCCTCCGTGATACATATACCTCGTCCAATGACACTTATCAACCGAGGAAGATCGTTATGTTCTACTATTGTCGGCAATACAGAACTATCAACTCGGTCAGATGTATTTTCAAAATCAACAACGAAGAGATGGGCCTCCTAATTAAATTCACATTTCTCAATTATCTGTTTCAAAGTGCACAAATGCCAGTGTAGGATCTTTCATTCCTATAACCATTATGTGTGTCAAATAACATAACGTGAGCCGGTTGTTGTTACCTTATCGGCCCAACTTAGGTTGCTAGTACCCTTTGCTGTCCCTGGGTTGGGCATTTAATTGCTTTTGCACTCGCAAGTAGCGCGAGCGAGCTTCCCGGCTCAGGCATTTCTTAAACCGGGAACGTGTAATCAGTTCTTGTAACATGGGTTGGTAAGTTTCTTTCTTATGAGGTAAATTTTTCCTGGTGTTAAGTTTGGCCAGGCTTACTGGCTCGCGACGTAGGCGTACTTGCAAGTGTTGTAATTTTGTGTATTTGCCGGACATAAATAATTAGTCAAGCCAAACGGAAAATTTTATTGTTCGTTTAATTCTTAACGTTCTTGGCCACGTTTTGTGGGCATGGGTTGCTACATTTGTTAATTATTTGGGGTAAATTTCCCGGTGTTCTTATTGAATTTTCTTTGGAAGTTTCAGAGCTTATATTTGTTAACCAGATTTATATATTTATATTTCTATATACCCTGTTACGTCTTTCAGAGTTTATATTTGTTAACCATATTTTTATATATTTATGTTTCTAGATTTCTTGTTACGTCTTTCAGAGTTCTTTATTTGTGTTAAATATTTATCAATATATGTATACATAATTATACTGCTTCTATTTCTTTTAAATGGTGGCCAATTTGAGTAACGCTTTGAGAGATAGGAGGGATTTACTTTGGCACACATAAGTAGAGGCTGAGTGCTGTCGTGGGTAATTTTTCCATGATTAATATTAAAGTGTATTCCATATTCGCTTCTCACATTTACCTGTTTGTGAACGTCTGATTTAAAGACAACTGTAACTACCTATATATTATAAAGGGTCTTTCAACAAGAGTGTCGTATATTTAACATGTGATAGCTGCTGTTGTTGTTGAGTTACAGCAGTCATTTTTTTCATGTAGTTACAGTTGTTATTGACAAATAGCCATGCAACGTTACAGCATTCAGCAACGCGTAGAAATTGTGAAAATTTATTATCAAAATGGATCACCTCTTCGCCAAACCTTCCGTGATTGCCTGAAGTTTACGGTGTGCATAATCGTCCGTGCAAGAGAGCGAATCGGCGTTTGGTCGATAAATTTGAAAGAAGTGGTTCTGTGAGCGATTAAAGAACGCCTGTACGTAATCGACGTAAGCGCTCCAACGAAAACATAGGCGCTGTTCGTGAGAAGTGTGCGCGAGAACGGAAACAAATCAATTGCTTGTCGAGCGCAAGAATTGGGGCTTTCGCCGATCACAACTTGGCGAATTCTGCATTTGGACTTGAAGTTTCACACTTACAAAATTGTCTTAACTCAAGAACTAAAGCCCAACAGCCATAGGGTGCGCCGTGTATTCGATGACTGGGCTATGGAGCAATTGGAAGCTGACCCGGATTTTTGTCGAAAAATCAGCGACGAAGCCCACTTTTGGATGGGTGGTTGCGTTAACAAACAAAATTGCCGCTATTGGAGCAATCACAATCCAATGCAGATTCAAGAACGACCACTTCATCCCCAAAAGGTTACTGTGTGGTGTGGATTTTGGTATGGTGAAGTTATTGGTCCATATTTTTTCCAAGATGAAGATGGAGAAGCTCTAACTGTCAATGGAGAAAGATACCGGTCTCTTATAAGGGACTATTTTTGGTGTCAATTGGATGGATGGTATGGAACTCAGAAACATCTGGTTCCAGCAACATGGTGCCACATGTCATACTGCTCTCGAAACAATCGATCTTTTGAAGAAGTTCAGAGGTTTCATCATTTCCCGTGGTGGTGATGTTAACTGGCCCCCGAGGTCATGTGATTTAACACCGTTGGATTACTTCTTGTGGGGTTATGTTAAATCTCGAGTTTATGTCAAGCCAGAAGCAGTAAATGATCTTATAAATAACATCACGCGTGTTATTCGTGAAGTTGGACCTAATTTACGTTCTTCTGTTATTGAAAATTGGGTCAACCGTACATGCGGAACCCAACGAAGTCGCGGCGGTCACTTAACTGATGTTCTCTTCCACACGTAATGACATTAATTATGTTCCAAAATAAAAAATGTAATAAACCGTTATCATTTATAGAATGTGTTTTATTTAAGTTCAAAGATAGGACACTCTTGTTGAAAATTATTTTAATCAATTTTGACTTAAGGGTTCCACGAGCGTACACTTACACTCGTCATTGCTTTCTTGTATGATTTATGATCTTCCTTAAGTTTGTTCAATATTTAAGCAATTTCATCCCATCGAGATTATTGTATAAAAATCCTGAGGGGGCATTCCATCTCCTTGAGTTAAGTTTGTCGGGTGCCCTCTCCTCTTCCGTGAATAAGAAAATGGCAAATCCATCGAAAGATGTAAAATTACGACTCGCCAAGTACCCGATGCGGGGTTGGCCGTGCACGTCTGACATATTCAATCTTTCGTCAAATTATCTTATAGTAAGTGTTACGATTGTGTTTAGAATGCTGATATCCCTGTATTTTTTTGCATTTGTTACGATATGCGTTTTTTAATATGTATATAATTTGTGCTATTGTCCATTTCTCTGACAATATGCACTTTTAACAACATAAATTAGACAGGTTAAGCAAGCGTGGGCGCAATATTGTACCTTAGATTTTAGTACTTCTATATATTTATTTGAACCAGCACCAGCGGTTCATTTAATTTTCACCATTTCACCTCAACGGGTCACATCTAAACGCATTCATATTATGGCTGACTAATATAGTATCCGAGGCACAACCAATAAGAAGCCATGACTCTGTTGATCAGAGAAGCGAAGCATATGCACTTCTGTAGGAAACGCGGAACAATACGCACGGCTCAGCTGCAACTGTATCGAAGTTTTAAAACATCACGATTTTATTTAACACAAGACAATTTTCTAAGCTAGTTTAGTAAAGCGAAGTACTAGCAGCTTCGAGTACACATATGATTAAAGTAATTTAATATTTGGTGTCGGTAAATCGATTAATAAGTAAATTATTGGACATTTTCAGGCGAGTAAGGATACTTATTTAAAACAAAGATAAAATACGTTGAAGCGCATCAATGACAATGGTTATTATTTTATATCTTGATAATTAAGTAATTTATTTAAAAATATCTAATGTGCACCACTAACATAATCTCTTGTATGTTATAGTATATTGTAACAAATGATAATACTAGCTGCTGCTAAACACACATTAGCACAAGCTTTACACCTGAGACACTTTGGCACACACTCAGAACAGAACACAACTGATCCGAGGAATCAGTCACAACTTTGGCACTATTCACTTTCACTGCTCACGCTTCACCTCGTAACTTCTTAACTTATTGAACTCTGCACGGGCAAGTGTGCCCCCTATATAGGTCTCGCTTTCAGAGGGGAATGTTGTAGAAAGGAAGGCTACTAGAACCTGCCGAAAGGAATGTTCTGGAACCAGGAGCCGGCACATGATGGGCTATTGTTCCGACGGCTGGTTGAAGGCCCACCCATGTGCCGGGCCGAGAAGCGATTACCGTCGCCCCACATGAAGCTTCGCGCGCGTGGTCACGCTATACATAAAGTTGTTATTCCTCTATAAACTTTAGTCAGTTGGTTAGCTGTCTTCCTGTATTATTTATTTTTATTTATATTGCTTGTGCTCCACAAATAGAACTTTGGGTCTTGGTATTGAATATCCAACCGAGCATTACCTGGTAAGTGAGGGAAACCACGAAAAAATCCCAGTTAGATTGACCGGTACACGTGATTTGCACTCATGTCTCTTGAATGTGAGACACAAATACTATCCTCTTAGGCGCGTCGACTTGGTTGTGCTCACCATACAAAAAAGAAATCAGAACTGTTTGGATATCGTAAACCAGGTTTTGTTACTAAGGGGCCCAAGCGCATGAAAGAAGAATTGCCTAAGTTGACGGTTCAATATTGACGCAGCCACGCTACGTCCTTCAACAATGAAGCAATACCTTTGCCTCACGATTGCTGCGTTTCTCCTCCCAGTTGGTTCTTCTTTTGCCACGGCTGCTCCAGCATGAAACCTTTACCTCGGGGTATGCGTGGGTGTGTACAGAGAAACACACAAACGCTGTCTTGGAACACTTTTATTCACTATTTAAAATAATACTTTAGGTTTGCCGATCACTATTAAATGCATACGAAGTTACTTTGTCTTTACAAAGACCGAAGAATATTAACTACAGCTAAGCGTTCTACCCTCTAGCATGTTCGCCACCATTCTTCTCCACACGACGAGAATGTCATCCCGCTCTCAGCAGGCACTCAGGACAGACTGATCTACCCACGCTACTACAAGGAAAACCAACGCCTAAACTTCCCCTCTCGTCCCTCAACTCCTTCGCGTCATGAAGCCACGGGTGACCTTCACCAGGCTAAGTGCAGCTGTCCTCGGCTGTTACCAGGAAAAACTTGCTTCAATGGTATTTACCCTTTCTACCTGAGGTTGGTCCCTAATTAACAAAACTGTGCCTGTCTGGTCTTTCTGTCGCTTTTACAGTCAACAATTTTCATAATGCTTCTCATTTTTATACATACACTGATTTTAAATATATTATTATTTATTTTATATCGCCATCCTTCTCAGAATATTATGATAATTATTGCCTTTATAATTCCGGCTTCAATATGTTACAAGGAATATTCTAAAAAACGGCTAATTCTACAAAATTATACATTTTAATTACCTCTACATTTTTCCTGTAGCAAGTTTGTTGCACAAAATTCATTGAAAATGAAGAGGACTTCAGTGGTTATTCACAGAACAGTGAAAATATGCACTTTATTAGTCGTACAGATACGCGTGCTTTACACCTACAGCATTTGAATCTTTAGTCGTTTTTGAGAAAGTAAAAGTCAATGAAACATGGAGTGCAGAAATTTTGTTGAAAGCTATTATGGATATTTCACCAAAATGCACATTTCGAGATCCAATGAAGACAAACAAAGAATTTTTAGAGAATGTCGCACATAATAAAAGCTCAAAGTTGGATAAATACCAAACTTGTTATTTAAGGTTAACATCTATTGGGATGTGACATGAAGATTTTTAATAAAATACTCGCATCCGAAACTACACTTTACGTGGAGAGTTATAGCTACTTTTCATTTTCCCCAGAAATATAGTATGTTTTTCAAATTTGCACGATTAATAAAATATGTATAATCAGTTTACTGTGAACAGTTTGCGAAGTTTCCTTCATTCTGAATTATTTATTTATTTATTTTTTTGAATTTGTATAATTGAGAACCGCAAGAAATAAACAAAAACTTTTTTGCGCAACATATGTAAAGCTAATGGAAAAATACAGCTCATGTCAAATAACTTTTTCCGTAGCATTAAGTATTTTCGAAATATTCGTTGGTAATACATACTTACGCTTGAAAACATATAATATGCAAATAGTGGTATTTTACACCTTTATGTATTGTTTTCTTTTATAATCTATAGGTCAGAAGATATTGTGAATAGAAAAAAGCAGAAGCAACACCTTTTAACATGACTCTATATAGTCGTATACGGATTCCGTGAAACTGTGGTAGTTACAGGTAGTCGTTGAGTGAATCATATTGTAGCACACCTCTCGAAAAGGATGTCATGTTCAAAAGGTTATGTTACAAGTTATGAGCGCACGCTTGGCAGGGGAAAGGTGTGCGAACTGAAATAAAAAAAAATCTGATGTGTTACACTCACAAGACTTTCCCTACTCTTGTACAAACTATTTTTACAAACGCTTATTCTCTATATGCTTCATGTTAATCGAGATATTAATCTTATTGCTAATTTTCTTGTAGGTATATGCAAGGGGAATTGGTAGGCTTTAAGCTATAGTCAAATATTTTAAGAGCTGGTTGCTATGTGGAGTATTCCATTCTCTTTGCATTACCAGGACAAAAAATAAATAAATAACGAATTCGCATTTGAGAAAAAGTATAAGTATTGGAAAATTTAAGGGAATAACAACCAATATCTCGAAAATGGTTCACTCAAAAAAAAAAAAAAAATGCATATGACATAAATTGTGTATTTTAACGCGATCTACATTTTTTTGTGTAGTAAAATTTTGTCTTATCTCTTATGGTTTACCAGTTATGCAAAAGTCGTTCACAATGAAGAATACTTTTGGAGACATTCCCAGAAAATTCGAGATATACATTTTATTTGTCATAAAAGTATCTTAAATATATGATATCTTAATCAAAATCGCTAGAGCCGTTTTTGAGAAAATTAAAATTTTCGAAAAATGTTCCATGTAAAGGGTAACCTGGGGTGGACGGGTTTCCTTGAAAACCTTCGTGTCGCATCTTTGGAAGATACTGAACCTAAATATCAAGTTTGATGTTTATCCGACTATTCGTTTCTGAGTTATGCTGTTCACAGACAGACACACAGACAAACACACGGACATGTTTGCAAAAATGCTTTCTTTTGGATTCAGGGGACCTTAAAACATGTATTTCCGGTGAAATCCCGGTAACAAATTTTTGGGTGGAATACAATACTTCCCCTACTTACTATACGTAGTAGAGAAAGTAAAAAAGTCATTGTTTATATATCTTATTCATATATTGTCAACTCGATGTACCTTTACACATAGTGATGTGTATTATTAAATTCCGAGGGCGGAAAGATGTACCTTTCCATTCGTTTTGTATTATTCAACTTTACAACAAACGGCACTCACATTTACTATTCTTGTTTCTAGCTACTCCCGACTGGCATGGCCGCAGCCAGCCCCGCGTCTCTTTGTGCCCAATAGCCACGTGATGCTTTTCTGAGCGACTGGTTCATCTAGCAAGGCATCATGCCCATTCTCGAAACTTAATGAGCATAAGCGGATATTACCCAAACCCCAACAATATTGACTATGGCAAACAGTATGAATCATAGGGATCCCAACGCTTAATGATCCCTAAGTATTACTATATCAGCTTTTTTTATATAAAATTAATTACTATAGCATAGTTTTTGAAAAGTAATATCTATAAAAAGGTTGAATTCTAGCACATGTACAATAAATTTAACTGTCTGCATGAAGACTGAGTTTGCAATGTTCGCCCGATTAAATATAAAAACGATAGTCAACTTATTAAAGAGAATAAAAAGGGAAAAGAAATGCTAAATAAGAATAAAGAGAGAGAGAGAGGGAGAGAGAGAGAGAGAGAGAAGAAAGAAAACGCGCTAAGCAATGCAATAAAAATGGAGCTGATTAATGAAAGAGAACGAATATTGAATTCTATATGCAACAAATATTGTGAATGACAGTAAATGTATAAGTTTGAAGCAATATACAGGTATCCAGACATTGAATGGCTTACAGGTAGTCTATGACAAAGATTGCAAGCGAGGAGAAAAGTACAGGCACCAAAACATAGAACAATACATGACCGAGCGGGATGGTCCCGGGTTCAAATTCCGTGGGCCGACCAATCTGTCTGAGGGTTTTTCGTGGTTTTCCTCAGTCGCCAAGTTAAATACCGGTTTGGATATTTAATATCAAGACCCAAAGTTCCATCTTAAGTCTAAAACAACAGTAAAATAAAAAATAATTGGTAATAGTGAATGCTATGCCATCTATCTACAGGCAATGTAAGTAGTTAGACTGGACGGCACCCTAATGCCATCTGCACGGCATGATGCAGGGGTTACAGGGATGAGACCTTGAAGGCTAACTATCCGCCTTTCTGTGTGAGGGCGGCGGTTAGACTGGACGGCACCCTAATGCCATCTGCACGGCATGATGCAGGGGTTACAGGGATGAGACCTTGAAGGCTAACTATCCGCCTTTCTGTGTGAGGGCGGCGGTTAGACTGGACGGCACCCTAATGCCATCTGCACGGCATGATGCAGGGGTTACAGGAATGACACCTTGAAGGCTAACTGTCCGCCTTTCTGTGTGAGGGCGGCGGTTAGATTGGACGGCACCCTAATGCCATCTGCACGGCATGAAGCAGGGATTACAGGAATGAGACCTAGAAGGCTAACTGTCCATCACATATCGTTCTAAGAGATATCCACCAACAGATCCGTCGCGATATGACCAAGGAGTTAAAGCGACGTAAAATAAAATGGAATAATTAAAAAAAAAATACACGGAAAATCCAGGGGTCTGAAAACGCACAGAAAACGTAATCAAGCGAGATAATGCGATAATTAATACAGATGCAAGAAGTAAGGACTTTCTAAAATGGGACAACCAATAAATGTATGTTGGAATTTATCACGGAGGCCAATAAAAACTAGGGCAACAGCTCAGTTTCGAACGATATAGAACGACACTTTGTGTTAGCACGTTGTCATGACGGATCATAATTGTGTGTCTTGCGTTACCGGGTGACAGAAGACGACATGTCAATTTGAGAAATGCGGCGAACTTAATCGGCGATTAAGCTGAGTATAAGGGAAATGGTTAGGGTACGGGGATGAAAGTTGAAAGAGTTTAAATCATAGGGAAGAGAAATAATTTCAATAATTTTCCTTTGATCGTGGATTTGACTAACTTAAAACTTTGTGTGAAGGGAGTGAGGAAAAACTATTTTTAGTGTGGAGGAAGATAAAAAGGTGTAGTGAAGAAGTAAGCGAGAAATATTCATTTATCTCCTCTTCACGCCTTCAGAGAGAAGAGCTTCTTCTTTCCTAAATATTACCTACCTTGGCGGAGCTAGCCGACAAAGCATTACCTTTCTCTTTAATAACTCCCTCAAAGCAAACGACCAAAAATCCCATATGAAACAAAATTCGAAATGTTCCGGTTTCTTATTCGTGTTTCATAAATAACTATTTTTTCTACATAATATTTCTCTGCTAGATCAAAAAAAAGTTCATTGCTTTGAGAAGACAACATTTGAGGGTTTTAAAATTGAATTCTTTCTTATATTTACTTCCAGTCGCTTCGATAACTCTAGAATTAAAAGCTTTAAATTTGCCGACTGGAATGAAATTTCCTCGAAAGATCTAATTTATTCGTGGTTACAAGGCTTTAAAACACATGAGTTTTCACAGTTTTTAATTAGAGCCTCTTAATGCATCCTCGCTGCAGAAAAACCGGCTTGAAGTCAACAAAAGAGAAAATGGCATAGGAAGGATAAGAACCCTTCCTTCACAATTAACTGAGCGTCTGGGTCTAATCTCTTAAAATAGAAAACGAGTAAAACGAAATGAGGAGAACAAAGGTCCAAAGGAAATCTTTCCGACAAATGTATTCTGCACCCTACTTAAGACAGTGAACCTCTTAGGAAAGTGGAATGAGATGAAGATAGTTGCTTGTGGAATACACCTACACTTGTCAGACATCGTCTATGACTTTTGGCGGTGCAAGTTAGAACTTGTTTGGGAATCTGATTAACACGGCATTTCACTGCCAGCCTGCTACTCAGCTACGAAAATGTCTTTATTGTCTCATCTGTCGGGCTGCAACTTCATTAATGAAACAAGCAAAACATAAAGGGAAGGGGATGGAGGGACTGAAATATAGAATACACCTTTATCGCCAACCCGTAATAGCTTTCGTATTTTTTATTGTAGTTATTTACTAGCAGAATCGCTCTGGTGGAGTTCTTTCTTCTTTTTATAGTAGTAGTAGTAGTAGTAGTAGTAGTAGTAGTAGTAGTAGTAGTAGTAGTAGTAGTAGTAGTAGTAGTAGTAGTGCTATTTATTAAGTACTTAGTATTGCATTAATTGCATAACACAATCGCATGAGTCATAAGACCGTACACTCTCTAGAAAAATACCTGGTCTGTAAACTTGACTTGCAGAATCGACCAGAAAAAACTATTTTATAATCATCACACTATATGCATACATATGAAATGAAAAATACTCTGAATCACACACACACAGCATACAAGTGCTCAAGTACCACATATATTTAAAAAAGATTTACATAAACACCTTATCTCTTAGTACACGTACTTTCATTAAGTATGTGTCCAAGCTTCACTAGTTTTGGATGTTTAGAATTAAGTCTCAGCATGCTGTTGGAAGCCAAAAATACTTCCGCTAATAATTTTTTCCTGCATGCATGCTGCCAAAATATGCGTCCAGTCTTCTTGTTCCCCGCATAATGGGCAAATCCTCCTGCCAGCATCGTCAACAAACTTGCGAGCTTTCCACCCTCCCAACCTAAGCCATGCTATTCCCGTCCTCGTTTTTCCCAGTTCCAAAATATATGTTTCTTTACCCCACCCAGTTTTTATTTCATTTTGTAGTTCCAATGTTGATCTTTGTCTATATTCAGATTCTATTCCCTGCCTGTTTATTTCACATAGTCGTCTTTTGACTTTTTTCACGGCACTGCGTGTATTTTCATTACCCTTTGCCATATATAGTTTAGGCCAATTGTTTAACATCCTTTTAAGGGCTAGATCATATCGAATGATGAATGAATGAAATGGGCGAAATGATGCCTGGTTCCAAGAACTTAGGGTTAACCTACAATGGTCTGTTGTGATTAAGAAACACCCCAGAACATTCAACTAACTTACCCCAACATAAATTTTGTTACCGCCGCACTACAGCAATGGCAACTGCTCGCGTTATTGCGTTAAATGCGGAGGTTCTTATTTCCTCTCTCATTCTCTCTTCATCTCTTTCCTCTCTCTATTCCTCTCTCTTTCATCAAGAATTTATTCAATTTGCATGTCAACAAAAATTATTAAAATCAATTTCATTAATTTAGATTACATCGAATCGCAAGATAAGTAATTTTAATATAAATGGAAACCTTAATTTTAAGTTTGATCTGTTAATATCGTCCTAGGTACAGCTTCCGACATATCTACTTTGTTACGACATCTCATCTTAATGTCCCTCTCCTCTGTGCAACTTAGATGGAAAGTAATGTCTGAAAACCGGTATCAATAATAAAACTGCTTCTTCTGCAGCGTTAATGACTTTAAAACATTATAAAAATGTTAACAGTACACAAACTTGAGCTATTCCCATGCTTGTTATGCGTTTGGAACAATACTGTTTCTCGTGGTAACCGGATTATGCACACCAACAATAGTATCGAAAAATTTGGTTGACTTTCTAAATATTTTTCCTATAGATATAACTATAGGAAATACAACGGAGGGGGACACCTCGCGCACTGCGACCTACATAGATCTATTGCAGCTACCACCCCCAGGAGGAAGGGATGAAGTGAAGGAATCCAGAAGGCTACAGGCCGCAGGCAGACAGGCTACAGAGACGCGCGGAATTCCTTAACAATTTCATCCCACAGCCCAAAAAAGGCGATGAACCAAGCAGCTCTTTGGTGTCCATGGGGAGTACTCTTTCCTTTGAGCATGCGTCCGTGCCATCTGCCCGGCACTGTCATACGCCACGAAACCTAGAAGCACACTCGAAAGATGCGAAGGAAACAGAATGAAAGGGAAATGAGAGAAAGGAAATCGTGGTAAATGATAAACCACTACAGCATTCGCCTACCGAGCAGGGAAGACCAGAAAACATTAAGGTCAGAGTGGGCGGTCGACGGGAATCGAACCCGGAACCTCTCGAATGGACCTTCACACGTTACCGCGGAGCCATCTCGCTCGGTATATTCTTCCTATAAATATTTTGCAAATAACCAAGCTTGTCAGAACCATAACGCTTATAAACTTTTGGAATGTAAAATTTTCAAAAATGAGTAGTAAGGGATATTTCTATTTGTTTATGTTGCACCGCATCAGAACCCTCTACTGTGGGGCAAGTAAGCAATATACCATAATTGTAGGCATATTTGTTAGGTCTTTAAGACAGTGAGTTGGTCAAACTGAGAACTGACTGATGCAGTAGAGCTGGAGAGGGGCGTGTGTTGGCCAATCTGCTTTGTGAAGGTGCACGCTAGCCGCTTTGTTGTGAGGAAGTATGTAACAGTAAAATGTATCATGTTTAGTGTAATTAAAGTGTGATTAAAACGAGCTACCAGAGAGATGTTGCTGCTCGTATCAATTCTATTTTCTAAACAGGGTTTGAAGTATCTTATAAGTTTCATAACAGTTTTACCATTCTTATGTGAAATATGCACACACATACTCACACATACATACATTTTAAAAACGCTCTTTTTGGCTTATGGGTAGCTCCATCATATAATATACATTATGTATATTAGTACCAATCATAAAAATTTGAAAATTCGCAGAAAAGGTTCGATAGTATTGTGGCATGTGCACAGATAGTCTTGTTAAGACGCTCTCTGGTTACCGGGGTCGGAGGGGGCAGATTGTCTGAGTAGGGGCGATTCAGGGGAAACAGTGTGTCATTGGAAGGGATATGGCGTTACTGACGCCAACTTGGCGTAGCTTCATTCTGTGACTAGGCTTCGAGTGAGTTAGACGGACAACTGCCTAAGATATGGCGTCCTCGCCCGACAGACACATGGAGTAAGGCAACATTTATAATAAACCTACCAGCTATCCATCCTCTTGCAGTTTTAATTATGATAGTGTAGAGTTCCTTTCCTCTCCCTTCAGCCAGATAATATGTTGGTGTAAGACTATTTTGTAAAGTTAACTTAGCTGCGTCCTCGTCGTTGCCTCTTAAATTAAAGTTCTTTGTTTGATTAACGATCCCTCTCACAAGCGAGTAGCTCTCCTCTGAAGTTAAATATTACTATTAAGTGAGGCACACGACAATTGGCGGTGGCGCCAGGTATAATTGAATTTGTTTTGAGATTTTAAGTGCAAAATTTTTTTCCCTCCAAATTTAACGGTTTGTGCTTCTCCACGTGGTCGCGAAAAATGTAAAGTTGTTTCTGGCTTAAGGGTAAGGATTTTTATGCTTTAATTTGTGATTCTCTTCTTCTAAATTTTGTTTCTATCATATCTGAAAGTCTGGTTTCTAAATTTTAATTTTGAGCTCAGTTTTGCATTTTTCGCATTGTCTGCCGGCGTGACGCTAAAACTTCTGACTCCATTTTCCCCTTGTTTTGGCTTCATTTCCTTTAAATTCTATCACTGTGTTAAGTTCTTCGTGCTGGTCATTTTGAAGTATAACTTGTCGTAAATTGCGAAAAGTGAATTGTGAAAATTGGGTGATATTTGTGTCATTGATAATGTGTTTGCGTGTGTGAGCTGATTTACGTAACATTGTATTCTAGATTGCGTCATATTGAAAGTATTAACGACTCGACAGTGCAACAAATTCGATTAAAATTCGTGTGTTGCGTGTTTAAAATTTACGTGAGTATAAAAAGTGTGGCATCTGTTTGAAATATTTAAAGTAATAAAATGAAAGAGGTCACGTATATATATTGAAAAATTTTTGCATTGTACACTCGCGGAAAAATAGTGATAATAATAATGCTGATAATTTTGCTTCACTGTTACCAAGTTTGGTTTATTTAATTACGCAATGCATATTTTTAGGGGAAAAAGGCTTCATAATTACTCATGTAAGTAAAAGTTTCAGGAGCCTACCAACCTTGCCAGTATCTTCACCTAATTAGGTTTGATGTGCTTCTAATATGGACCAGTACGATGTGGATGTTGATGAACCAGCTGTACGTGTGTTACCAGATTTTGGAAAATTTGCACTGGAATCTGTGGTAAACGAGTAAGAGAAAAGAAAGAAAAAACCATAACCTGTAAGTATGTAAACATTGTGAGTGCTAAAGTTTGGACGAATGAAGCAGTTTTACGACTCACACAGGTATGCTAAATTTATTGTTTCACTGACTGATGCTTATTTAAGCTTTCCTTTTCAGGAATATGTGCTATGACTGTCTCTGCTAAATTAAAAGTGTATTATTATTGTGGGTGTAACTTAAATTTTGAATTATGTTTTGGGAACTGAAAATCATTTGTTTGTTGTATTATGCTGCAGGAATGTGTTTCATGTGTACTATGTGCTTAATTGAGCTTTCGTTTTCAGGAATGTTATGTGACAATATTGTTTTGAGTAATGATGTGATGTTGTTTTGTTGCATTCGATTTGACTTGATATGATATGATTTGATTTGACTCGATTTGATTTTGGGTTTCATAATGATGCTGTGATTTTTATTTGCAGAAAATTGTTGCATGAGTAGTGTGTGTATGTATGTGTGTATTTGAGGATATGTGTGATTTGCCTCGGTGGGAGTGCCAAAGAGTAACCCCGATGGCGTAGTGTGAGGTTATGTGAGAAATAAGAGTTGAGATTTGCCTCGGTGGAAGTGCCAAAGAGTAACCCCGACGGTGTTGATGAGATGAGGAGAGATGAGAAGAGATGAGATGATGTCAGCTTCGGTGGAAGTGCCACAGTGTAACCCCGACAGTTGTATGTTTTCAGAGATTTTGCTTATTGGTGTTGCTGTAACGTGCCCAGTATAGCGTGTGTGATGAATTCACACGAGAGATTAAATGCATGGAAGTGATTGTAATGTGAATAATTTTTTTTCTGTTTATGCAACAAGTTTATTACCATCTTATATAGCAAATTTTAATACCACCTGTTTTCCAGCTTAATTTTCATTTGGAGGATGTGGATGCAACAGTATAATGTCATGTTATTTGTGTAATTCCTGAAATTTTAATGTGATTTCTTGAAGGTTATGCCTATGTTAGATGTTTTGAATGTGCAGCATGCTAAATGAGACACGTAAGTGAAGATGTTTTGTTTTGAAGAGAAAATTGAAAGATGATGATGATTGAAGTAATGATCGAGATTGCACTATTACTGATGATGATTATGAAAGATGTTGATAATAATGAGATGAGAAAGATAGTGATGTGGACGAGCAGTTGTATTGGTGACAAGAGTAGGACAATAGTAGTTGAAAGCATGTCACGTGGCGTAGTTTAGAGATGTATTGTGGATGTAGTTTGTAGTGATGCATACACTAGTTTGAGTAGATAGTTAAGTCAGTGTTGTGTGTAATTTGGGCCATGGTCAGTGTGAATGAGTTCATTTCATTGTCATGTGTGATTGTCTTGTAAGTGCACTTACTTTCTTTTGTTAGTGATACCAGTTGGTTATTAAGATGCAATATTGGGATCCCAAAATAAGGTTATGTTTCATTTCTGTCATGTTCATGTATTCTGAGTCTGTTTTACTGTTTTATTTGGATTGTGAAGCATTGTAAGTTAAATTTTGGATGGCAACTCTGTAAAATTTCAATCTTATGCCAATTTGTACTTATTTTTTTTTCTCTTTCTTTGCCCCATGTTAAAAGAATTTTTAGTGTAAACTTTTCAACCTTTAAGATCTTTAATTGTACATGACATACCGTTCTTTTATGTGTGATTGTTTGTGGGAGCACCCTGTTTATTGTGTGGTGGTTTTGTTTTAGTATTTTGATGTGGCGGAGAGCGAGAAAATCCAAGAGCATCCCCGGGGCACACCAGAAGTCAAGAAACACCACAGGGAAGCTGTCGGGCAGCCACTACACTGCCGTGGCATAAGGAGCCGCCATGTCGGGGGGCAGTCCAAGCCAGCGACTGCCCACCCTGTTGTCATCACCAGAGACCTGCGGTGATAATTCTACACCAGGACAAATCGTCGTTGTGGGCACTGTCTAAAATCACCCACAAACAGTTACGGCAGACCATCGATATTTTGCGCAGTGTAGTGTGCCTGTGAACTGAGGCAGCGTGGTGTGTGCGTGTGCCGGGTGCTAAAGATAAGTGCATTAACAATACTAGTCGACAGCACTTACGTCTCTCGTATCTCCACATCGCCCAGCAATATTGTGTCGCCGGCTGGGTGCTTACCACACATGTCTATTATTGTTATATTTTGGTTCATCACACATGTGTATGTCATTTTTGTATGTCATTTTGTTTTGTTCTTTTCATGTTTATTATATTTATTTTCCTTATGTCGACGAGGGCGTCGACTTCGGTGGCCAGGGGGAGATGTGGCATGTGCACAGATAGTCTTGTTAAGACGCTCTCTGGTTACCGGGGTCGGAGGGGGCAGATTGTCTGAGTAGGGGCGATTCAGGGGAAACAGTGTGTCATTGGAAGGGATATGGCGTTACTGACGCCAACTTGGCGTAGCTTCATTCTGTGACTAGGCTTCGAGTGAGTTAGACGGACAACTGCCTAAGATATGGCGTCCTCGCCCGGCAGACACATGGGGTAAGGCAACATTTATAATAAATCTACCAGCTATCCATCCTCTTGCAGTTTTAATTATGATAGTGTAGAGTTCCTTTCCTCTCCCTTCAGCCAGATAATATGTTGGTGTAAGACTATTTTGTCAAGTTAACTTAGCTGCGTCCTCGTCGTTGCCTCTTAAATTAAAGTTCTTTGTTTGATTAACGATCCCTCTCACAAGCGAGTAGCTCTCCTCTGAAGTTAAATAATACTATTAAGTGAGGCACACGACAGTATGTATAGACTGAAGATAGACTTTGCCAAAATCAGAGTTGCTCTTCTTTCTTGAATAACATGTGCAGACACTAGTTGTACAGTTATGTGATGAGCTGATGACCCAGCTTTGAGTGCATCAATAGGGGAATGCTAAAACCCTAAAATTAACTATTAATTTAACCCATTTTGAAGGATAAGCGATCGACAATTGGAAAACAGCTGATACAGGGATATTTCCTAAAAACTACACAGATTTAAATACATCCAGACTAATCATACAACCGTATGACCTACTGAATAATTTCAGAGATTAAGTAACGTACTTTAATGAAATTTCAACAGCAATCAGCCGTAAAGTGTATACAAGTTACCCCGAGAATTCTGCCGGAAGCCATAATAATCAGGTTTGAAAACGTTGACGTAAATGGAATATTTTAGTTCACAGTCCTCAGTTTTTGTGTCAGTATTATAAAACTGCTGTATGTTTAAAGCTACATAGCTTCTTTTGAGAGGGATTTGTCGCCGAGACTTGTGCCTGAGTCAAGCTTCCTATGAACTTGCATACACAGACTTCGGCTGGGAACATATTCCCGGCAGTTGTATACTATGTGACTGTTTCATAAAGGTGTAGGTAATACTTGGTTGTTTACTGAAACATGACATCAGAGACTGAAGTAGTAGTCCAATATTCTAGTACTCCCAAAATCGAAAATGAATCAGAGGAAGTACCATCTAATAGAAAAAATCTAACTACAACTTCAGATTGCTCACTGAAGACCTAAAATATTGGTATTTCGCTGGATTTCCAAAAATAAATATCATTAAGTTCAGGTATTATTATAATTTAAATGAATCCTGCAGTTCAAGATCTGTCGGTCTACAAAACTATCACATAAGAAACCGTATTTGTAAACCTGTTCTTCATTCCTAATGCTTCTCTACTGATTTATACTATTTGTTCCAACAATCCATTATATTAAACCAGTTGTATCAACAACATTCACTGATTGGTCTATAGCTCCTGGTGAAAAGTCAGGGCAAAGGATTGAATGCATTACAATGTATTCCTTATTGCGTCGTCAATATATGGAGCAGGCAGCATAGTGATTGATCAAAGGTAGGGTCTCCCCGATAGGAGGTGTGAACATGGCAGTGTTGATGGCTGTGTCTGGCCAGCATTACTCTCTACAGAAAACCATGCACAACTATATGAAAGGCGAGGAGAAAACCGCAAATCAACAGAGGAGGAAATAAATTCCCAGAGGAGAATGATGACGTTACTAAATGGGGTTTTAGATACTGCCAAAAGTCATGAGCCTCATCTGATTATCACTTTTTCGAGACTTTGAAGAAACATCATCAAGGATTTCATTTCGGCGTGTTTGAAAACCCGAAATCAGTTATTAATTGCTAGGTATGGCATATACTGAAAAAAAAACTATTCTAATTTGTCTAGAGAGGTGGCGTGGTTGTATATAATTCAAAGGATTAGAACATGAGAGGATAGTAGAATCTACCACCTTTTAATTATGAAATCACGTGGAAAAAATATGGAGTATAAATCAGTATGTGTACTACGCCCCTCGTAGTTGTGTTTTAGCCATATTTTGAAAACAATTTTGCTAAACAGCAATAGAAATAAGCAAAGTGAACAGTGATATGTAATATTAAACGGAAAGGACGGACGGAGCGAACGGTTCCGACTGGCCATCATTCGGGAGGTCGTGGGTTTGATTTCCGTGATCGAACTTCTTGACCCATGGGGTTTATTTGAGTTTCCCCGGGTTGCCATCCCCGAATTTACTGTCCCGCAATTTCATCTCCATTCTCATTTCACGTCAACTTTCATCTGTTTGATTTTTTTCAGGGTTGTAAGTATCGGCGGTGTATGCAAGCAGGGGAAAAGGATGCTCTGAGCAAAACATTCGTCCCCCAACTGCGAGCGGTCTCCAGGTCCCGAGCCCCCAGGGGATGTGTAAGCCAACAAGCCAACAAGCCACCACCCGGGGAGTTCAAATCTGCAAATGGTAGAGACCCTTACCTCTTCGTGTCATGTCTCCTTTCACATCTTCCCTCCCTCCCGGGGGCGCCCCGTCAGGGGCATAGGTACAAAAGTTCTGCGTAGGTGAGGTGTTAAGTCCCCCTCCCTTTCTAGTCCTGTCCTATCCTTTCTAACAGTGATATGTAATGTTCTGAGCATATGTTCAACCTGGAGTTTATAACTCAGTAACAATTAATGTAAACATACTGAGCACCAAACATCACTGCACCATGACAGGCACAAAATCATAACTGCTGTACACGTATTTCAGTGGTTTATCTGAGTTTGTGCCTGTATGTTGCTCGAGAAGCATGTGCAAGCATTATTTTTCCTGTGTCGCAGAATTGGATTTTGTATCGAGGCACAAATCTCAGCGACAAATGTCCCTAAATGTGAGTTTAGCATCATATGTAAATAAGAGTACTGGCTTATTTCAGGCATGTGGAAACATTTTCTGCCAACTGTACCAATTTGTTTCTACTTTATTCTTACCAATATTCCAGCACTGTATCCAAAGTCTTCATTTCTAAACATGTCCTGATTTGTGCGACCATAACTGATAGTAGATTTTAGCTACTGCTATTCTATTTATAATATTCAATAATAGAGAACTTTTTGAGCGATTTCCAATTATACAATGAAACCATTCGGGAGGAAGCAGCACTATGGGCTGACATAAAGATTATAGCTGATTGTTCTGTATCATTTGGAGGTCATTATAGGCCTTTGCACTCCAGTGAGGCCAGTGTATGTTAGATTCAAAGAATTATTATTTTAAATGCTTACATGAACCATTTGCGATTCCATTTTTTCTGATATTTTTGTAAGCATCAGGATGTGGCAATTCTTAAGGTTTTTCTAAGCCACGAAATGAATGAAAGAAATAGTCATGTTTAATAATTACCTTACAAAGTATCGGATTTATTCTGATTTTCCTTTACTTGGTACTAAATCCAAGTATATACTTGATTTTATGCAGAAATTCTACCATTTATACAGCGAGTGGACAATAACACTGATGCCAGAGAAGCCAGATAGCAGTGGCGCCCAGAAAGGAAAATGCCAATTGAAGTGATGGAAGATTCTATCTTGATGGAATCTAAAATAAATTCAATCCCAAAAGTGATGCAAATAGAGCGTAAAATAATCTTTGAAAAGAAAGTGAGGCAATATCCTCCTTCATCGCTTGGAAGCAGTTACCATGAACTGACGAATACATGGCTCATAACTTCAATGTTGTAGGAAAGCTGCAATATCTTATACATATGAAAAAATGGGAGTTGTGCCGTTATCCACGTTGTCGGTTTAAGCTTCATTTCCTATTTGCTAGTCTTTCAGTTTTACAGATTTTCAGACGTATAGGCTTAAAACTTCCAGGTTACTTGCATCTATGTTATTTGTATTGACTAAAGAATAGGGGTGTGGCAAACAGTTATTTTCGAGTAACGGTTATGACTGTCACAGTTACAATGCGTTAACGGTTACATGTAACGGTTACTAGTAACGATTAAGCTTTTATGGTTATCATGCTCTCAGTTACATTACATTAAAAATTACCAGTAACGTTAGCTATAACTACGTTTCAAAATGAACGATGTCGATGCAGACTTGCTTTGTTATTTGGTGCAATAAAAAATGAAGTTTCTCTAGTTGTGTCAATACTTTTGATTACTGCGGTGATTTATAATCGCAAAATGCATTCGCACTTAATTCTACATTCTTGCACAACACATATAGACATAGTGCATACTTGCTAGTTCATACATAGCTTTACCCTATTGGCTAAGCTACTCGCTCCGTAAGTGCACCTGTCTTTTTTCTTTCTTTCTTTTTTAAAAGCTCATTTCTTCTTTTTTTCTTTCTTTGTTTCCCGGGTTATCATTACCCTGTTTTGCTTTTTATCGCTTATTACCCCAATTACTGTTACACATATAGAACTCACAGACACAAACACTCATTCCCATGGCGGAACTCGAACCCGCGACCTTCAGCTTGGCGGAGCGCCGAAGCTATACACCCAGCGAGCACGGCTACGAGTGACGGCGCTCTTAGCACGTGTAGATGGGAACAACCGTGAATAAATGAAAAAATCATTTCAGTCATGCAAGGCGAGGTCCGAAACGTGCAGTTGTAGAATGTTAATAAAGAATATTCAACTTACAATCATGGTGTGTTTGGTAATGAGGCAGCCCTTTCAACTTCAAGCTTTTATTCAGGAAATACTTTAGTCCTATCGTATATCTGTTGGCCTTTCATTGTTTTTTGCCATGCAAGGTTGAAAACGTAAATATCCCGTTAAAAAATCCAAAGGAGTGGAGACACACACCTTCACACGTTCCTTTTCGAATTCGAAAGCTGGCGAAATTTCACGTGGATGCTGAAATTGTACTACTCTAGATCTTGATTCACCGCTGTTAAAATTTATGTACCGTTGTCTGAGCTTAGCGGCCCGCACATTACTAAACAGCGTTAATTGTTTATTCACATCGCGATGTATAAACAAACACTCGTATACTTATAATCGTATGTGAACAACTATCTTAAAGCAATGCGTGCAGCTTTGTTGCCGGAGTGCTGATTGACCAGTCATCTGAGGCTTGTGACCTATATTCGGAGCGATAAGCAATGCACTATAGTAAACAAATATGTTTGTACTTGCAACTCCGTGTGAGGAAGACTCAGGTTGCAAACGAAGAGATGGCCTTGGTTGAGGTAGCTAGTTCCCGATAAGCGATAACAATGCTGCGTACATGCATGAACGATATCAGCCAGGCTTAGTAACCGTTAACGCGACAACTAGTTGTATTTGTTACTTCGGTAACCCATATTGGGTAACTAGTTACTTTAGTAACCGTTACTGAGCAGCTAGTTATTTTGTACTCGTTACTTTGGTAACCGTTACATTAAGGTAACCGTTACAATGTAACCGTTACGTTATTTTCTGACCATCCCTACTAAAGAATATTTTTGTACACTTGTGTTGATAACAATTCTAAAGAGGAGTGGAGGATAACTATACAATTAATATATATTTTCTTCAGTAAGGCATTTTTGTTACCTACATTACCTACATAACGTAGAGGAAATACACTATGTGATCAAAAGTATCCGGACACCTGGTTGAAAATGACGGACAAGTGTGTGGCGCCCTCCATCGATAATACTGGAAGTCAATATGGTGTTGACCCACCCTTAGCCTTGACGACAGCATTCACTCTCGCAGGCATACTTTCAATCAGTGCTGGAAGGTTTCTTGGAGAATGGCAGCCCATTCTTCACGGAGTGCGGAACTGAGGAGAGGTATCGATGTAGTTCGGTGAGGCCTGGCAGGAAGTCGGCGTTCCAAAACATCCCAAAGGTGTTCTATAGGATTCAAGTCAGGACTCTGTGCAGGCCACTCCATTACAGGGATGTTATTGTCGTGTAACCACTCCACCACAGCCCGTGCAGTATGAATATGTGCTCGATCGTGTTGAAAGATGCAATCACCATCCCCGAATCGCTCTTCAACAGTGGGAAGCAAGAAGGTGCTTAAAATATCAATGTAGGTCTGCGCTGTGATCGTGCCACACAAAACAACGAGTGCAAGCCCCTCCAGGAAAAACATGACTACACCATAACACCACCACCTCGAATTTCACTGTTGGCACTACACACGCTGGCAGATGACGTTCACCGGGCATTCGCCATACCCACACCCTGCCGCCATCGGATCACCATATTGTGTACCGTGATTCGTCACTCCACACAAGGAATGTAATCGTGTAATGTTGACGCTCCTCACACCAAGCGAGGCGTCGTTTGGCATTTTCCTGCGTGATGTTTGGCTTATGAGCAGCCGCTCGACCATGGAATCCAAGGTTTCTCACCTCACGCCTAACTGTCATAGTACTTGGAGTGGGTCCTGATGCAGTTTGGAATTCCTGTGTGATGGTCTAGATAGATGTCTGCCTATTACTCTTTACGACCCTCTTCAAATGTCGGCGGTCTCTGTCATCAACAGACGAGGTTGGCCTGTACGCTTTTGTGCTGTACATGTCCCTTCACGTTTCCACTTCACTATCACATCAGAAGCAGTGGACCGAGGGATGTTTAGGAGTCTGGAAATCTCGCGTACAGACTTCTGACACAAGTGACACCCAATCACCTGACCACGTTCGAAGTCTGTGAGTTCCACGGAGCGTCCCATTCTGCTGTTTCACGATGTCTAATGATTTCTGAGTTTGCGGATAATGAGTACCAAGCAGTAGGTGGCAGCACAATGCACCTAAGATGAAAAACGTATGTTTGTGGGGTGTCCGGATAATTTTGATCACATAGTGTAATTATATCCCACCCAAAAATTCGATATCGAGTTTTATCACAAATGCAGGTCCACTGTATAGCAAAAAAATGTACTTTTAGAAGGATATTCCTGTATGTATATGTAAACGTAATTCAGTAATGAAAATCCTCGCTATTTAAGGATGCAAGGCGAAGGTTTTGACCTCAAACTAACCTTTATATGTAATATATTTCATTCTTTTTCATTTTCTCGAAAATGGCTTCAATGGTTTTCATTAAAATGCCAAATGTTTAATAAATCTGCATGAATAAAAAAATGTTTATCCTGAACTCGTGCGAATAGCTTGGGAACTTTTCATTCCGAGTGTAGTTTTTGTATAATTTTGTATAAATTGGTAAGCCATAAGGGATAGACAAACTTACCAAAAAAAGATATAATTCACCGAATAAAATCTATAGGCATTAAATTTCCTGTAGGACTAACCTTCGAAATAGTGATTACTACACAAGTTTTCTTAGGTTAAATTGTCATACGACATCTAAAAAGCGTCCTACAAGATTCTTCTTTTTTTCCTTCATGTTATCATATTTACAAAAGCTGATTACGAGATGGCAATTGCTGTACTTTGTTTTTGGTATCATGCTAGCAACAAAATCAATATTG
The DNA here is from genome assembly GCA_030765065.1 of Deroplatys truncata. Lineage (NCBI taxonomy): Eukaryota > Metazoa > Arthropoda > Insecta > Mantodea > Mantidae > Deroplatys > Deroplatys truncata. The sequence continues at coordinate 104,165,957 of CM060980.1, forward strand.
CCTGAAATTATTTTTATTACAAAATTAATCGTGAGTAATAGGAATAGGAGAATTTTTACTTTCTCTATTACGTACTTAGGATAGGATAAGATAGGACTAGTAATGTAGGGAACACCTAGCACCTCGGCTCCAATGCATATTTTGTGCATATATCCCCTGGGAGGAACGGATGCAGTGAGGAAACTGCAGGATACATGTGGGCTGCAGACGAAGGCAGCGCAAGTCGAGAGAGACGCGCAGAGTTCCCTAACATTTCCAGGCTTGACCTCCAGGCCACGGAGGGGGACCTTCTGAGAGTCCCTCCAGTGGGAACGGAGAAACACGACCCAGCAGTGGAGGCTCAACAGGCTTCCCTCTAGCGGGGCCGTGAAGAAGTTCCAATGCACAAGCCCCTACGCCATCTATCCGATACCGACCGAACCACAGCCCCGGTGTCAACCTAAAACATGAAAGGGAAATGAAATGAGAGAAAACAGGGAGAGAGGAAATCCGTGGTAGAATGCATTTGCCTGAGCAATCAGGGAAAACCACGAAAAACCCATGGCCACCGGGAATCGAATCCGAGATCTCCCGAATACGAGCTGCACACGTTAACGCGGAGCCTTCTCGTTATTACGTACTTGCAGTGAGAAGAGGGAGCATCGTTCCCTACTATAAAAAGGTTATACGTCGAGATTTCACCGAAAGTACAAGTTTTGAGGTCCCCTGAACAACCCCAAAAATTACGAAAATGTGCGTGTGTGCGCTTGTCTGAGTGTCTTTGAGTTATACTGTTCACAGATACACACACAAACGAAAAGTCGGTTAAATACTAAACCTGATATTTAAGTTCAAGACCTTCCAAGCATGCGACACGAATATTTTGAAGAAAATCGCCCTACCAAAAATTACTCTTTACATGGAAAACTTGTCATTATTTTTTATTGTCTCAAAATGACTCCAATAATTTGATTAAAATACTATATATTTAAGCTATTTTCATGACAAATAAAATGTATATCCTGAATTTTCTGGGAATAGCCTATGCAATCCTTTTCATTCTGAATTGCTTTTGTATAACTGATAAACTTAAGAGATGTAAAATAAAATTTGTTTATTGTGTTAGCCATTTCTGTGATATTCTTTGTTATTGGTTTGAATTTTCAGAAATTTAGAATTTTCTGCAAATCGAATTCTATTTTGCCCTTCTTTCTTTTTCGTGTTCATGCAAAGGGAAAAGAATTTCAAAGCCATCGTATAACAATCAGTTTTGAATATATTTAAGTATCGCTTATTGTATTCTTTCTATACCTACAAAGAAACAAGTATATTAACGAATATTTATCTATATTAACAAGAGGTAGACAGAAAAAAAAGCTTTTGAAAGAATAGTTTGTAGAGGAGTGAGTAGAGAAAGTCGTGTGAATGCAACAGATAAAATTTTCGAAGTTAGGTTCAACTTTCCAGTAAGCGTTTACTTACATGTGCATACAACATATGGGAAATGGCATTCGGCTCTACTATATTCATTAAATGTATTATAAATGAAAATATGTTTTACCTTGTCCAAAATGGCAACCTGTATTTTGCGACGGAACTATTCCTCTCTCAGGTTGCCTCGTCGATTTTCTTCTGGTGCGCTGGTGAATTGCTGTAAAAGAGCGTCCTACAACACTTCTGTGTTGGCCTATACTTTTAACAAGTACTTCAGCAGGGGTTACAGGAGACAAAAAGAAAAAGTTTAAGTTCACTTTAACTGTAATTTACTTGCACATTTATTCGCAGCTAACCGTGAATTATGTGCCACAATTGTTTACCTGGTTAATGGGGACCCCACCTATCAACCTGTACCTCCCTCCCAAAGTTGCTTCTAAATTGCTAACAGCTTTGCCACACGTTCTGAGTGGCAGTCGTGCTGTATGCAGTCGTGCGATTGCCGGGGACCCGCCTTATTTATTAACCCAGCTACAGATGCTATTTTCCCGCCGTAGCTTATAGCAGTATTGTGATTGACTGATCACATTGGCTCGTATGAGAACATTACTCTCGTGTCACGCTTCTGTTCCGTGAGGAATTCGGACTTCCTGTTGCTGTTCCAGCATTGCTCTATCGTTTTTCATACTCTGCTCCGCTATCTTTCTCAAGCATATTGTTAGTCACATGTTTAAAACACACAATTTATTTCAACTAACCTTTTTGTGACATTAGCCATTTCCGAGATAACCGTTATTAATGGTTCGAATTGTTCAATACTTAGCCATTCTTTTAAAGTCCTTTGTTTCTCGCGATGTCGTGGACGAGTATGGAATTTTAAGGTCAGGTATAGCGTCCAGTTCTAAAACATTTGACTATGGTTATTTGCTTTGTTTCTCTAACGAAACTTGTAATGCAGCTATTTTCGAAAAGGTTTATCTCGATTAAAATAAAGTAAACAGGAAAACAAACTTTCATAAGAATAAATTGTATACTCACTAATAAGTGATAGAGGGTAGAGAAAGTCATGTGAATGTAAAACATTAGACATTTTAATTTTAGACACCTTAAAATATGTATATGCTTACAGAGAAATCTCAGAACGAATTTTCGGGGGAATACAACACCTTTTCCACTTACCATAAGTATACGGAGAGAAAGTAAAAGCTCATTTAAAATGAAGTGGCTTTACAGGCTATCCACGGATATTTTAGGATATAGGTTCGTTACTAATGTCAATATTTGAAACATGATATTTTAATCAAAATGAATGGATCTGTTTAAAAAAAAAAACGAACTAATATAGGACTATTTGGGGTGAAAAGGATATAAGATACGTTCTGTAACTTACCGTAGATAAGAGGAGAGAAATTAAAAACTATGCTTAAGATTTATTTTTTATTTTATCTTTAAGAAACATATTTCATTTATATCTCTCTATCTCGTACAGCATGTTTACCATCCTGACTTGCGACCCATTTTGTTTTCTTTTTCCTTTATGCTTCTGCATTCATTACTTCACAAGCAGCTATTTTGACACTATGACAGAACATAAATAGTGAAGTTTTTTCTGTCACACATTGTACCTCGTGTGTCAATCACAGATGCAGCGCTTTTCTCTGTTGCCAGGAGTTTTATGAATATAAGATGCCGCACCTGTCAATAACAGAATCTCTCGTATTGCACGATCCTCTTCTGCCCGGAGCAACCATGCATGCATTGTAATGTTACAGCCGCGTGAAACTATTCATTGTTCAATTAAAATTCAAATAGTTTTAGGTATAGTCCAGCAAAACCAAAAATAAGCCATTCTGAGGTAGAAGCAGAAATACCGACAATTAAAGCTATATCACAGTCTTGACCATTGACAAGTCCATATTTATGCATATATGTAGTAAAAATGTGAAGTGATACATTCACATGACTTTCTCTACCCTCTATCATTTATTAGTGGGTATACAAACTATTCTTACTAAAGCCTATTTTTCTACCTACTACATTTTATACAAACAAGCCTTTGCAGAAACAACTACGTTACACATTTTGTTGTGGATGAAAAGGAAACAGCGATAATCAGATGCTATGTGCCGGCCTTAAAATTCCATGCTGTTACCATGCAATCGCGAGAAACAACCGAATGTTCAATATGACTAGGATATACCAATTCGAGCCTTTAATAACGGATATCTCAGAAAAGGTTATGTCACAACAAACCTTATTTGAAATAAATTGTATGTTTTAAAGAGATCTACATTTCTTATGCAGCACATTCTCGTCTATCGCTTAAGATTTACCAATTATATAAGATTATACAAAATTCCTTTGACTGAAGAGGACTTCATAGGCTATTCCCAAAAAATTCAATATATAAATTTTATTTCTCATCTAAATATCTTTCATGTATGGTATATTAAACAAAATTGTTTGAGCCACTTTTTATAAAATAAAAATTTCGAAAAATGTTCCATGTAAATGGTAGTTTGTGGTAGGAGAATTTTCTTGAAAAACTTCGTGTCGCATATTTGGAAGGTTGGTATTTATCCGGTTTTTCGTTTTGGAGTTATGCTGTTCACATACGCACACACGGACCTTTTTCTAAAAATGATTCTTTTTTATTCAGAGGGCTTCAAAACGTGTATTTCCAGTGAAATTTCAGTATCGAAATTTTGGGTGGAATGCAATACTTTCTCTACCTAAGTACGTGGTAGAGAAGGAAAAAAATGTATGGCGGTCTTGCATCAAACTATTTGTAAAGTTGAGTATGGAATTAGAATTAACAATAAAGGTCATAAACTTCCTAAGAATGTGGTGCAAACAGCCGGATCGATTACTCGCTTACATGCACGTTTGCTATGGTGTCATTTCCTTAGGGTAGATCGCTAAACAGAGAAGTCTTTGACTCAAAGTTCCGTATTATAACGTCAGTGACACGACAGAAAAAAATGATCTTATCATCGGGAGACGTTGAACGGACATCTTCAGGTACAAGAAGCTATCGAAATATATCCGTTTTCGTTTTATTGGTAAGATCTTGTTTTGGATCATTCCCTTTTTGGATCCTATTTTAGTATTCCCATTGACGATAGATATATGCAAGTTTGAAGTTGCGCGTCGAGGTTTGGACACAATTTCAAGGTGGGAACAAACCGGTTTCCAATATTTTTATAGTTTAATAGGTTCACTGATAAATGTAACCAGAGAGGCCGTCTAAAACGAATAGGTTTCTTTCATCCCCAAGATGGTTCGTGACAACTGTAAGTAAAATGTTTCCAGTAACTTTGAATTTTTTATGAATATTTGATGTTAAAAATATATAAAAATGTTTTATGTATACGTTTGCATGCATAAAACACAGACACAAATATATGTGTGTGTGTAATTTATTTAACATAGAATTACTTATGTACTCAGGTTTTATGTGCCAACTAAGGCTATTACATTTATACGAGTGTTGAAAAAATCATAAAATATCTGAATCTTGGACAACTGCTGAGATAATTCCAATATTTAGAGAAGTACAGAGAAACGATTCAAATAATTATAATAATTATAAAAGTACAAGTCTGAATCCCGCTTATGCACTTTATACTATAATTATTAATAACCGTTTAAAATCTATAACCGAAGTTGTAGGAAGAAGAATAAACTGGTTTTAGTAAAGCACATGCATGCGACGATAATGTTTTTAGTATTGAAGGAATTTTATAAAAAAGAGGGGAAGTCAGTTTAGAAGTCATATTGCCTTTATTGACTTTGATAAGTCACTCAATTTATGAATATAACTGTTTTGTGGAAAATAATTACAAACAAGGATACTTCTGGCATTTAGAGGTAATTAAAAGTGTTTATACACATATTAAAGTTATTGTAAATTTAGGCACATCCAAATTGGAAGCAATAATAACAAATCAAGGAGTAAGACGGAATGCAACCTCTTACCCACTTTATTCAGCATATAGATGAGCTTATAAAAACGTGGAAAAAAGAAGTGCATCCAGGAATACCTACAATTGAGTAAGAATCCATATTTAAACATGACGTTATATGACGTTCATATCTATGCATATGAAGATGATATCGTAATGCTACAAAATATGGATGAAACCTACAGCGCTCTATTTATAAACTGTACCAACTGGGCAGTAAATATTACTTAAAACTTTCCATAAAAAGGACAAAAGTAATGGCACAGCGAGGAAAATACCCAATGAGAACAAAAGTATGTATTGGAAATAATAGCCTAGAACAAGCCGTAAATTTAAATTACTTGGTTTGTAACGTAAGCTTTTATGTCGATGGAGATAAAGAAAACAAATAGATTTCAACAAACATATGGAACCATAACAAGAACTCTGCAAAATAAAAAAGAAAACAAACAAAATTGAAGTTTTACAAGATCATGACGGTCCCTGTGCTCATATATGGCAGCGAGTCGTGGATAATAAAAGAAAGGACAAAACTAAAATTCAGACAGTAGAAATGAAATTTTTAAGGAGAACGAAAGGATGCACTAGACTGGACTTAATAAGAAATGAAACAATCAGAGAAGAACTGAATATATAAAATTGAAGAAAATAAACATAGTTGGAAAGACCAATGAACGTATGAGTAAAGAACAAATATTAATTAACATTATATAAACCTTGAAGGTATGGTAGATATGTTTCTTGGAGTGTTCGCCCCACGTACGGTACAAAGTTTTCGGTGGCCTTCGCCCCCACGTTCACTTTCCAGTGGCCTTCGCCCCAACGTTTACTTTCCGGTGGCCTTCGCCCCAGCGTTTAAAAAATGAACTTTGCATTTTAATGTTTTAACACGTAAATTTTATATTATTCACGCCGTAATGAATTTTATATGTCTCACACTGAGTACGTACCGAACGAACTGCTCAGAAACGTTGCCTTCTAGCATCTGGCTTAAAATTATAAATTTCTCTATTTCAAGTCTCTGATTGGCTAATTTTACTTCAATTGAATACTTTTATTTAACTTTCAGCTTTTCTAGTTTTTGATTGTCAATTTATAAACTGTTTTTAAATATTACGTTATTGTTCCAAGAACTATTAGTAGCATTATTAAACTTTCTAATTTATTGTTGTCTCTAGGTTACCTCATTCGTGGCAACTTTCGGCTTCTATTCTCACAGTTCCTACATTGTTAATTTACGTAATACATTCATATAACATTATTAAACGTGTACATAATAATATGAACATTATACAATGACTGTAACATACACTTTTTTATATATTATAGTATACATATATTGCTTTAAGGCGGGCTGTCATTTTTTATATTATATAATTATACCGATATCACTTAAGTGTTAAAAATACTGCCTCAACCTTTAGGAAAATGAAACATCGAGTGCTGCAGAAAAGATGGGAGTGAGAGGACAGAACAGGCAAAAGGCCTAATTCTTGAAGTGAAGAAGAAAAAGTTTAATGTGCATATATTATCTTTTCATTCAATGATGACCCAAAAGATTGTTATTAAGCTTGGTACGTTACATATCTGAGTTCTCACTTAAAGCATAAGCTACAGGGCGTTTTAATTATTTGACCCAGGTTCGTAAGGGGACATGAAGTAACAAATCTAAATATCTCCTTTGTTATTCTTTCTTGAAAAACATTGCATTGCAAAGGTTTACAAACATGATATGGGTATTTCTGATAGGTTGTGTTAATTGTAACAAATTTTGGTTACCATTATTTGTGTAGGTAAACAGTTATCACGAGAAACAACACAGTTTCGATCAAATTATAAACACAAGGAAGAGGCACAAGTTTGTGTTCTGTTTAACTTTTTACTTATGATTTGATTAAGACCCCCAATAGCTCCAATAAGTGCAGATAGTATAATTATGATTTGAATAAAATAGTTATTGATAATTAAATAAGAGATGAATATTAATGGAGCTATTTTTTGAATTATTACCCAGCATTGTATTGATGCTTTCTGAAAGTAAGGGGATGAAACTAAGGATAGGGATGTTCTTGGTGGTTTACAATTTCCACCCTATCTAAAGCGTAATATGGCGCAAATGATACAAATTTATACATAAGGAATTGAAGAATGCAGAGGTAGATTTTTGAAGTTGTAGGTATCCTATAATTTTCTCCAGGTCCTATAGCTCAAGTCTACAAATGTGTGCCCTGATTGGTCAAGCAGTATATTTTCATCCATAAGAGATTGAAAATAAAGGTAAGGGCAGTTTTTAGAAATTTCTAGGTACTATATGATTGATAAGAGTTGTGTAGTGTTTTTAAAGATGTAATATTAGCTTTATTGTTTTTAAAGATGTAAGATTAGCTTTCTAAAATATAATTATAATGATATTTTATTCAAAGGATTTTATGAATTTAGAATCTGTTTTTTTGCCAGCCCTATAGCATAACTGAGTGGTTTGACAACATGTTTAAACAGTGCAGATTCATACATAAGGGTTGAAAATATGGCAGGGGTAGGTTTTAAGAGTGGTAAGGTAGAAGTGTACAAAATTTTGTCTGAATAGGCCAAAGGCCAAGGAGTGGTGATTTATATGTTAGAGGTGAAAACTGGGTTTGGAAAAGAGGGTAGCGGAATTTTTTACAATTGTAGGGTAAAGTTATTTTTACCAGATTATAAAACCAAGTTAACCAAGTTTTGCAAAAACCATTCTAAAAATAGTCATAGTCATCGACACAAGTTCAACGAAGTAGAAAAATTGGTAATATGAACCAAATATCAACTCCCTTTCCATTAACTTAATTTTAAAATATTTTAAGCCTCTTTTACCCTTTTGGTCTGAAAGTAGTTACAAATATAATATATTTGCAATAAGTGCCAAAATTCTCGATAATCATATTCAACGAAACAGGAATGAAATTTGGCAACCTTATAATGAAAACTACTTCTAAACTACCCTCCCTCGTTTCTAAAGGGTTTAGAAATATTTTATAGCCGATGCTCGTGGGGGAAAAACTGATTTTCAATGGTGAAAGCATTATCAAAATTGGATGAGTGATTTCCGAGATTACCAACGCACACGCAGTCACACACTCACTCACTCACACACACACACACACACACACACACACACACACACACACACACACACACACACACACAAAATTGTTCTCTTTATAATATACACATTATATTGTAGATACAGATTGTTATTAACACCCCAGAAAAAATAGTTTTGCTATCTGGTTTCAAAACATCATACGATATGTAAGTTGCATAGAGAGAGGGAGAAACGGAAAGAAAAATGGAAAGGGAGAAATTGGAGGTTGAGAAAGTAGGAAGATAGAGAGAGAGACAGAGAGAGAGAGAGAAAGAGAAATAGGGAAAGAGAGAGAGAGAGAGAGAGAAGAATTTCTTCAGTTATTGCAATAAGCTGAGAGGAACTACGATTTCATAATATAAAAACATAGTGTTGCAGAATAAATGGAGTTTTGTTTTCATTTTTCAAGTGCTTTTTTGCATTAAATGCTAGGATATAATTGATTCAAATCAACCTACCCTTCACAATGCATAGATCTCATTTCATCGGGGTTTTATTGCCGGGTTAAATTAAAGAGCGATTTTTGGTGGTGTAACCCAGTATATCTCTCTACAAGAAATTGGAAAAATTCTGAGTCATTCTGAAATATTTGCGCATACAATCACAGAATAATAGTGTACTTTGATAAGAGGCATTTGTGCAACTGCTAAAGCAATGATACACCTCTTTAATAGGAAGTATTTATGGCATAGCCGTGGGGTGGTCGGAAGTTTAATATCAAGTAAGAAAAAAACACCTTCTTAGCAACTGTGTAATATATATTTTTCTGTACAGTGTAAATATATATTACTTTATTTAAATATTGAAATCTGTGTTGAAGACGTAGAAAGTAATTTTGGAAGTTAGGTTAAAAAACTTTGAGACTTAAATTTGGTGCACTGGTAACAAATTACTTCTTTGACATCGATTCCAAAAAATGAAGTACACAAGTAAAGGTAGCATGATTCGATTACTGAGATGTAGTTTGTATCTGTGCGTGACTGAGAGGTATTGTCCATTTTTAATTTGAAACATTCCACAATTGGGTTCTTACTATTAAACATATAGTATGGAAAATACCTATATAAGCGTAAAAGTCCACTTTACACATTGGCAATTAATTGTACTTTCACACAAGCCATGTATACGTCAAGGTTGGGAAGCTAGAATCAGGCTGAAAAAATTCAATGTCATAACCGAGACTTGAACCACGGTTTTCGTCCGGTTGCTCTAACCGAGTTACCATGGCAACATGCTGATAGAACTTAGGAGGAGACCTCCTTGCGGTTTAGATGGAAAACGTGTCAGTTGGGGAAGTTAATCTCGTACCGGCATGTTGCTGTGTTAGCTCAGTCGGTTAGAGCAACCGAATGGAAACCGGAAGAACCGTGCTTCAAATCCTGGATATGGTATTGAATTTTTCACTTTACATATTGCTCTCAGTTTGGAAACAAGTGAACAAAAGTAATTTCAACATGCTGTCGGTGTTTTGTGAAAACTAAATCCCACAGCATGGCAAATAAAGCAATGATTTTTTCCCCTCAACCCAAAGTATTACAACATTTATGAGTGCCTCCTTCGAGCGGGCCAAGTCCGACAGCATGGCCGCTGCACTCTCTGCCTCCACCCAAACAGGACATTAAGGACAGAGTGTTGTGTTGGTGGGGAGATGGTTTTATCAGCACATCGACTCCCCTGTTCTCTCATATGTGGTCTTTGAGGCGTGGGTAACGCTAGGCATTAGTACAGTACCTACCAAAAGTTTAAGGACACCTGTATATTTCACTGAAATACACCCTGTCCTTAAACTATTTTATCCAGCGGCCTTATGTTTGGTAAAAAATACTACCTTACTAAGACGTATATTTTGAGAAAGTAATTATGTAAATCTCACTATTTTTGAAGGAGTTATGATTTTTTCTCACTTTTAGAAAAACTAAAAAAAAAATTCATTTTTAAATACTTTTGGTGTTGTGAACACGAAAATATATAGGATATCAATTTTCTTTTTTACTGAAGAGAAACCCGCATGTGTAAGGAATATTTATAAATATGGTATTGTTATCATATGCTGTTTATCAACAATTGACATCATGTTTATAATTTTAAAAGAAATTGTGAAAAAGGAGTTTAAATTAGCATTATTTGATAATAGATTTAATCCCATGATGAAAGAGCCAGCAAAAGCGGAAATGAGGTATGAGTATAAGGTATGTACGGCAGAGCGCACCACTGAAGTCTTTGGGTTACTTCTTGTACATGCCAGGACATTCATTGGTTTGTGGTTTCCATTTTGTTGTGATGCCAAAAGTGATGTTTAAGTAACAATGGGAAAGAAAAGTGTAAGTAAGGACACAAAATGGCTAGTGATTGGTGTGCACAAGTGCGGTAACTCATATAGAGATATTGCAACTCAACTGGGGATAAGTAAAACCTGTGTGGCACAGAGAGTAGGAAAATATAAGAAAAGCGGCAGCGTTTCAGACCTAGAGCGAAGTGGTAGATCCTATCCTCATCCCGGGCTGAGGATAGGACCTTAGCAATTATATCCAAACGTGATCGGCAGGCTTCTATTCCAAAAGTACAGAGGGAATGTCAAGAAAGAACTGGAAAAACAGTCTCACCAATGACTTGTTCTCGTAGACTTCGGGAACAAGGTCTTGATTCCTACGTGGCGCTAAAGAAACCTCTTCTGACCGCAATTTCTCGCCAGAAGTAAGAAGATCTGGGGAATGGAAAGATGGGGTAAGAGTTTGTGTGAGGCGTACAACTACTGAGAGATATCTCCCAGCCTGTTTGTCGCCAGTTGTTCAAGGTGGTGGTGATGCAGTTATGATCTGGGGATGTATGTCTGCAAATGGAACTGGGATTTTAAGATTCGTTGACGGCTCCATGGACTCCAGAGAGTACATTTCTACAATGCAGGACATGCTCTCTTCTGCAGAAAAGCTCCATGGCCGATACTTTGTGTATCAGCAGAATAATGCACCCTGCCACAAATCAGCAATGACAACGCAATGCTTCCAAGAGAATTAAATACCACTTTTGGAATGGCCAAGCAGAAGCCCTGAGCTCAATCCTATTGAGAACCTGTGGAATATAATTGGTAGAAGAGTGGCTGCCTGCAGACCGAAAACCGCCGAGAACTTCGAAAGGCATTGTCCGTATCTTGGAACAATATTACCGTACAAGACTCTAGGAATCTTGTGAACAGCATGCCCAAACGAATATTACTTTGTTTGAAAGCCAAAGGAGGAGCAATAAAGTATTAAAAACAAGTGCAATGTAAGTTTGAAGCAATGCGTAACAAATATGTATCAATGAATAATGTGATGTGTTCTTAGAATAAAAGTTTTCAAAATTTTAATGGACGTCCTTAAACTTTTGGTAGAATCTGTACCTTCAATTGGTCCCAATGCCGTTCCTTTACACCGAAGCCACAACGCTAACGTAGCACCACGAATTAAAAAATGTATAACCTTTTAAACTTTGAGGCAGCTTTTGAAAATATCCCATGCTACTAGCTTAAAGCCTAAATCACACGAGATTGTTTATGAGAGTTTAGAACTTCCCTTCAAATTTCCTGCTTGAATTTCTTTGTAAAATGCACACTTGGGTATATATTACTCAATGTAACCGAAGGTTAATCTGCAAGAACAAAATAAGAGAAACGGTGAACTTACTAATTTAGTAACATTTTTTTCATACTATCAGGAATTTATGTTTTTCTGTCTCCAAAGCTGTACTCAAATTGAGCTTTTCCGTTCCTTTATTTTCCGTACTCCAACACCAACATCCCTTCAATTGTTTAACCAATAACTTACTGTTGACCCTGCAATGAGCATGTGAAACATATGACTGTGCCCATGTCCAGCATAATTAGCAGTACAATATTTAACAAACATATAAAGCATTTCGACATAGTATAAACAAAATATTGTACGTAACGGCAGGAAAGCTTTTTTTTTTCAGGACTAGTTTCGACATTCCGAAACGTCTTACTCGTCCTGAAAAAACTCACTTTTCTATGCAGTTACTTAAATAACTAGAATAGTATTTTGTTACACATTCTAGCACGGAAAAAATGAATGGTATTTAATTATAGCTCAATACTGATATCAGCTTGGGACCAACAGGTGTTAGCTCTGCGTTAATCTGGGAAATCACACAGGATTGGAATCGCCTGGCGTGGGTAAATAACAGGGATGGTTCCATTAAAACCGCGGAATCACACAGGGATGAAGCAACGGCTTTGCTTTGGATTGCCACTTGTTTTTAAAATGTTGAAATAGCCTGGCACAATACTCAAAGTTATTAAATACTGTTCAGGTTTGAAAACATCAAACATGCTGAAAATAAAGCAAATGGAAATCATAAACCTAAAGGATAGTCAGCCTGGAGAATATTACGAGCGGATACATCGCCAGGAAACATTTTGTACTCTATTTTTTCTGTACACGTGAAAACAATGACTTACATTCCAAATTTAATGGCCGGGATAAAAGTCAGCTAATTGAAACATATACAGATAAAACATTAATGTCGCATATTTAACGACTGTTTAAAGAAAATTAAAGATATACAACTAATTTTTATGGTTATGTTTCAGACTTATGGCATTTCAATCAAAATCATCATAAAAAACCAAACTAGAAGTTCTCCACGTAAACAGTTATTTTACGGCGGGGAAATTCAATAACGCGTTTCGCCTTGCATGCTTAAACTAAATTATTTTATACGGGTTGCTCCATTAGTCACTTATAGTTTGGTTTCATGCAACCCGCAGTTTAAAGACGGTTACTAAAGTGTAGGAAAAAATCCCGCAGAGAAGTTGGTGGGAAACCTTCTAGATACCAGAATGCTCTGAAAAACAAAGTCAGCAACTCGAACAGTTAATAAAAGACAGAAGTGGGAGTTAGTCCGTTAGACCACAAGTGAGACGCGGTAAAAGTGAGTCAGAAACGCAAGGATTGTTACTTGTGTCAAGCATCTGTTAGAGGGCTTTAGAAGTGAGACAGTGTTTCCGCATTTCGAGCCCCATAGAACTTAGACAGAAAGGGACAGCTGATCTAAGCCGGTGCCACGAAAAACAGGAGAAACAAAAAGCATTTGTTATTTTTTCTGGAAGGGCAGATTTATTTGACGATTATTAAAATAATAATTCTGTTATACCGAGCGAAGTGCCACCACGATAACGTATGCGACTCGTATTCGAGAGGTCCCGGGCTCGATCCCCAGCAACCACCCACTCTGACCCATGGGTTTTTCGTAGTTCTCTCGGGATGGGCGGCGAATGCTAGGGTGGTTCTTTCTCTACCACGATTTGCTTTCCGTCGTTTCCCTTTCATTCCATTTCCTTCTCATCTTTTAGGTGTCCTTCTTTCGTGTTGTATGGTGTTGCCGGACAGACAGCACGGATACATGCTCAATGGAAAGAATATTCCCCGTGAGCACCAGATGGCTCCTCTCTCGGCGGCTCCAGCACTGTGACGGGACCGCGAGCTTGGAAATGTTGGAGACTTCCCGCATCTCAGTGACCTGTCTGCCTACCTTCTGTAGCCCTCTGTGATTCCTTCACCTCATTCCTTCCTCCTGGGAGTGACAACCGCAATCGATTTATGCAGGCCGCAGCGCGCGAGGTGTCCCTCTCTTCTGAATAACCTATACCTTTAAATAATAGTTCTGTTATATATGCTAAAATAAATAAATATCTAACATTAGGGTCTCATGGAACCTTTGGAGCTTTTCATGAAAAATCCGAGCTCTGAGGTACTATGAAAAACCCTTTTGTAGATCCAAGTTGTTGCAAGTATACCTTTCCTAAGCCTTTTATTTTGTCTGTGTATCTAGTGAAGCGGAGAGGCAAAGCAAGGCATCATTACCTAGTCGTGAAGAAAAGCGCCATGTATAAGAGCACGCCCTTTTCATCCTGCATAATTAAAAACAAAATGAAAGTGTGGAGTTCATAACTCGGGATTACGCTTGGCGCTAGTGCAGGCGTTGCAGCTTGGAAGATAATCTGATAAAAGATGGAAATGTGGTTAAATTTGTCCTCTTTCCAGAAAAAAGTGCACCGGATAGATCTACTGCACACTTATCAAAATCAGTGTAAGTAATTGGACCACAAGTTCACGAAGTTGGCGATCTCCAGAATTTATGGTTCCACAGTTTTAACAGGATTGTCGCCAGAGAGGAAACCGAGTTTTAGCAATTCGTTGTTTCATTCGTCTGTTTGTTTACTGGGAGTTCCTGTTCTAATAGCACAGCGTTGTCGTACAGTCCATACATCCGCAAGACCCCTAAGCTGGCAGGAGAAAAGAGGGACATGAAACGGCTAACCGGAGGCTTGTTGCATAATAAACTATGAAAGGCCCCGAATTCGATCCCCGATATCTCCATCAAATGCAATGATAATCCAGGAAGTAACGGCTGTTTGGCTTTAATATTTTAAAGAAATTATTAAAAATGATGCCACTTACAAAACTGAGTTTACTTTATTTCTCCGCATAATCACCTCCTAATTATTTAAGCACTCGTCATGTCTGTCCGCGATCCTTAGAATGCCTATGTTGCAGTCGGCTGCCGCCAGTCCATTGAGTCAAGATATTCGGACACAATTTTACCAAGCAAGAAAAGAGAAGTGTTTGGGAAAGAAATCTGTACCTCATCTAGGGTTACACGCCTATCTTGTTTTGTTCACTCGATTCTTCAAATCATCCGTGATGAGTACGGATGTCCGGGTCGATTTTCATCATGCACATCTGTTTGTGCATTGTTGAACATTTCAAACCACTTTCTCACATTTTTTTGGTTCATTACTGTATCGCATTAAATTTCCTTCAGTTTACGGAACATTTCTACAGTATTCAACTTTCGAGTATTCAAAACTCCAATATCTCTCACCTTACACTCTGCGGGACTTTGTATCAAACAGTTCATTTTGAGCAATCACAGAATACACAATGACAACTATTTCAACTGAATCTCACATAATACCGAGAAAGGGTGTCAAGGAAGCCATTTGACCTTGGTTAGCCTGACAGCGAACTGCGCAAACGGTCGTTAATTCTTGGATTACCCTCGTATAGAGTTAAAAATAAAGAAATGAATAACCTTTATTGTACCTACTTGAACCAGGCCCTAAACCAATTATCAGTACCACGGTACAGTTCAAAAGAATACTGAGGCAACAAATGATACAGTAATTAATACACAGTGATATTCCACAATTTACTTATAATTTAGTATAAAGGCAATCCATTTTAGTCTTCCATTGCATTTGAGCTGCTGATGCACGCCGAAAGACGGGTTTCACAACAGCTTCAAAGTCTGAGGCCAAAACTTAATGATGCGTGCATTATGCACCATTAGGCAAGTTATTAAACACCAAAATATTGACATAGCAATGCTGGGCGAACTGAGAATCAAGTGAAACAAAGTCAGGCAAAACTGCAGCGACAAACCATGTTGAGGATCAGTCCTACACAAGGAAGTGAAGATTAGCGAAGATTTACGATTAATTTCATATAATTTACGAAACACCCTCATTGATAAATCACTGTAGAACAGAATAGCTCTTCTGTCTTCACATGTTTATACTGACTTCATGTAAAGATTGAATAAGCTGTTAGTATAACATAATTAAACAACAAGTTCTACTTATACAAGATGGATATGACATAATTTCGTATAGCTAAGCGTCTTACTGAATATCCTTTATCATTTACAACATGAGAATATGAATAAATAAAAAATAATTCATTCTGGATTCAACACTCTACTACAATACAATATAATATACCTGTAAGCGAAATTTTTTCCGGTCATTTTTGATTTTGGATAAATAACTACTAATTTATCATGCTTCTTAAAAAAACATTGCTCTAATAGTTTGTTAATTTTGATCATTTAAAGATTTTATGTTCAACCAAAAATGAAATTGATTAGAGAACATTTCCAGGCTATGATTTTTTTACGATTTTAAATCTTCATTAACGTCTAACAATGTGATGATCGGCTTAGAAATGCATTGTCCAAGAAGCCCCATCTAAGGTAACAGTTTATAATTGTACAGCGAATTCAAAACAGACCTATTTTTTTGTGATAAATTTTGTGAAGGACGCCCAAGGGCTGCTGTTACTGTTGAAAATATTGCCGCTGTTCGAGCAATGGTTTAAGAAATTCGACTGACATCTCATGGATTTATTCAGGCAACTTTGCGCATTAATATGAGTCAAATCCAAAATATATTACATCAACAGTTAAACGTGAGAAAACTTTGTTGTGAATGGTCTCCACATAAACTGACTCCCGATTAAAAAGATCAATGCATTGATTGGTACAGAAAAAACTCTGAAAAAATTGCAAGGCGGCACTTCAAATTTGCGTCGAAGTATCGTTACTGGTGATGAACCTTGGATTTATTGTTATGATCCTGAAAAGAAAAGCCAATCAGTTCAATGGGTCTTTCGAACAGAACCTAGCCTAGAAAAGTCGAACGAATTCGCAGTGCTGGTAAGAAGATGGTTGATGGTCTGTTTTCTAAAACGAGTCATATTTCTAATATAACGTTAGAAGACAGACGTACCAATACTGCAGACTGGTACACAATTTATGTCTGTTTACAGCAAATTCTTGAAAAAGTTCGTGAAAAACGCCCAAAAGGAATAACAATGTTACATCATGACAACGCAACGTCTCATACGCAAAACTAACAACTGAGTATCTGCATGCCCTAAAGGTCAGCAACGTGCACCCTCCACCGTACAGCCCTGACCTAGTACCTTGAGATTTCTTTTTGTTTCCAAAAATTAAAGATAAAATGAGTGTAATCATTTCTTTGTCATCAGCTGAAGCAGTGGAACATTATAAAAACCTGGTTTCTGAAGTGCCTCAGGATGAGTGGCTTTATTGCTTTAAGGAGTGGTTTTATCGAATGCAAAAATATATTGATGTTAAAAGGGAATATTTTGAAAAACAATAAAGGCATTTACATTTGTACATTTTTTTAAAACTATCCTAGTTTTATTTTCTAAAACTCTTCGTAAGATGCATAATAGTCTGTTTTGAGGGGGTAAATTTAAGTGCGCGCCTGTGTGAAAATTCGTATACTACATATTTTAGGCTTCTCGTAGAGAATAGACGAAACCTAAAAATCTTATGTATTACATTCACATAATTTTCTGTAGCCAAAACCTGTTTATTCTGTTTCTCTTTCACAAACGGTATTACGCAAGTATATTTGTCCATGTACCGCACGTTAATCTAGACAAACGTTTGCAGAAATGGTTTCATCGCCCATTTCTTGTAGGTACAAGAGGAATATAGAAGACTGAAGCTAGTCGCTATTTACTGACTTTGAAATTTCGTACTCAGTAGTTGGTGATTGTATTTTCTGGATCAATTTATGGCTTTTTAATTGGCTTAATTGATTTAAATTGGCTGTAATTGGTCTTTCATGTAAAGCCGACCCAAGTAGCATGTATTTTCTGGATCAATTTATGGCTTTTTAATTGGTTCACTTGGTTCAATTGGTCTTTCATGTAAAGCCGACCCAAGTAGCATGTATTTTCTGGATCGATTTATGGCTTTTTAATTGGTTCACTTGGTTCAATTGGTCTTTCATGTAAAGCCGACCCAAGTAGCGTGTATTTTCTGGATCAATTTATGGCTTTTTAATTGGTTCGCATGGTTCAATTGGTCTTTCAGGCAAAGGGGACCTATAGTGCATGAGTCTTCTGGATATATTAATGGTTACTGCTGGAGTTGGTAATTGCGAGGGTCGCTTACATGTCCACGTGTTGACATTTACTTGAAGAAGAAGCATTTAAAGGCACCCTCCTCCTCGGCTTTGGGTGGGAGGAGGTAATCAAAATAATGTCTGCATTTCCAGTCAGCTATGAGACATGATTCACCCGCTATAAAGTACACAGTGTTAATTCTAATCATATACATCAAATAAAAAAATACAAGTTTCAATTTTTGTGGCGAACGCTCCTAACGAGTGAAAAGGTTTAATTTTCACCATCCTACCGGGAATTGTTGCTTTCTACGACATGAATAACATGCTACTTAAAACCGTGTATGTATACAGGGAGGTCTCCCTCCACGTCAGTTTAAAAGACGATCGCCTGACTATTCTGTCTGGAGATTCAATTATTGAGGTATAGTGTATCCCGAAAGAACGTTCACCCTACTATGGATAAAGAGTACATGGTTATCAAAAATATGTATGTGTTGAGTATCTGTTGCAAGCACCTCTACCTCCCATGAGTTAGCGTTTAGAGGTTATGATAATATATCGCACCTCTCTCTCTCTCATGCACACACACATACACACACATATCCACTCATAATCAGGCTTAACACGCTACAGTATAGCAATTTTTGAGACAGACAGTCATCTATAATGGCCGGGTAATTAAGGCTATTGACTCACCCTTCGCATAAGCGGGGGGATCTATTCACGGTATTGATTTTTTTCCCTCTCATATAAGGACTCCCATACCATTGTAAAAGTTCGCTTCATCTACGCTAGATGCCATAAGGTTACAGAACTAACATTTCTAATTCATATCTGGCAGTATCCAGCCGGCTATTGATTTTTCATTAAAACTGCATGAGAGTCAAACACACATTAAATTATAATGAAAAAAGTTTCTTTATAGAGATAGCTAATTACACTGTTACAAGGTGTATGTACAGTGACATAAAAACGAATCACATTTAAAAAAATTCTCATATGTTACACTCACATGACTCTCTCTACTCTTGTACAAACTTTTTCTTACAAACGCTTATTCTGCTTTGCTTCTACTAGGTGCAATAGGAATACGGTAGGCTTTAAGCATTAGTCAAATATTTTAAGAGCGGTTGCTATGTGACGCATTCCATTCTCTTTACATGTCTAGGACATAAAAAGATGAATAACGAATTCGAGAAAAAATATAATTATTGGGGAATTTAAGGGAATAACAAGCAATATCTCGAAAATAGTTCTCAATAAAACAGGGGGCCTCAAAACATAAATATCCGGTGAAGTTTCGTTATCGAATTTTCGCGTGGAATACAATACTTCCCTTACTTACTCTACATAGTAGAGAAATTTAAAATACTTAGTTATAACAACGGGAAAGATGTCTTATATCTTTTTTCCCACGAAGTGTATGATTCATACAAGGTAATTGAACAATGTCTTTATTATTTAATTAACAGCAAGGCAGCTGCAACCATCAATAAATTCCCTCCCTTAAGTTACTTAAGTTCATGAAGATTTACAATTTCCTGTCTAAGGGCAATTTATCTTAACAGTTCTCACGAAAAATAGAAGTCCCACCCGTATACATGCTCACACCGTAAAATAATACATGTTAACTTTTGACATTTATCATTCATTTAAAGCCTCCCTCTCAGATGCACGTGGGATATGGATCTCATCCCTATGCTGGCGGCAAGAGTTTCATACTCATTTAGACGGTCTAGGTAATAATAATAATAATAATAATAAAAATAATTGCATACATTCCCAGATTGTCAAGGGCATGTGACATTCATCCCTCCCTGTTTCTCACCAATGAACTGACAGAAGCTACTAAAATGATTTTTCTTTCCTTAGCCAATGCGGAGGGGGCGTAATATTGAAAGACGCACTATATAAACCCTCTACATTGCCCGCATTTCACAGTTTTCATAAAGGGGCTCTATACTTGCGACAGTTTCTGGACAGAAACCACAGAGTTTAAAAACCTTTTGAAGTGATTCAATACTATTTTTGGAAAAGAGTTCTTCATTTTTATCATCAATTGGATATACACTTTGCAAGGTAAGAAATTGCTTATGTTGCCTTATCATTTAGCCATTCATTTGTAATCATCCTTCATTGCAGGACATTAAATATTTCTCTTTAAGCAACACATTTACAACTACTTAACTACACCAAGTGATACGTTTCATATATATATATATATATATATATATATATATATATATATATATATATAGGCAGGCTAAATGCATACACTGAGCGAGCTATATATTAATCATAAATCATCACATCGATTTCAGCAATCAATAATATCACGATAGAGATAATCGAGACTGTAATACTCATGATGCTTCTAGAATTGATTTTTTACTTCCTCTATTTTTAATTAGCACCTGTAATGAAATTAAATTCAATTTTTAGATTCTTACACATCTTCTGACTTTAATTTTTAAGCAAGTACATGCATTATTACATGAATAAGCTATCAAATCTGAAAGATTCCCTAATTTGAATGTTTCTTTTACGCATACTCTAGAAATGGAGAATACAGTGACAAGGAAACCCTACAGTGCAGCAGTCGCTTGCGACATCTCCATCATGGAAAAATTTCTAAAGGATTTAGTCCACTTAGATCAACACTCATCACACTATCATAATCATCAGGAATTTAACCAATACACAGACACTGCACCAATTCTTTTCACCCGAAGACATTGCCCACCCTCTGAACCAAATCTTTTCACCAGAAGACATTCCCCACCCTCTGAACCAAATCTTTTCACCCGAAGACATTCCCAACCCTCTGAACCAAATCTTTTCACCCGAAGACATCAGCATTTCACAAACATCCGACACCAAAACATAAATCCATACGATTTGAATTCACAAACCACCACCAACACCACCACCAACACCACCACCACCACCACCACCGCTGCCACCACCGCTGCCACCACCGCCACCACCACCCCCACTACCATCACCATTACTACACGTCCTAGATCAATATCATCCCAAACCACAATTCATATCATTGAGATTTCACCACCCCGCATTAATCACAATAACATAGAGATCATTGATCTCACTCACCCGACGCCGAAAAAAACAAAACACACCCATGCATTATCACTACAGTCACAGCATATTTCACCGCTATCAGGCATTATACCATTGCAAGCATCACCACCCCATTTCAGAAATGTACACGCGATTCGAAGGCGTGTCACACGGAGAAGGCTAAATTTTGATCATATGCAACCTCTCCTACCTCCATTACCCCCATTAGTCCGCATCCCCTCCTACGGTAGAAGAAAACACCTCAACAATCCACAATAAAAACAAACAAACAAACAAACAAACAAACAAACAAAAAACACAATCACTCTAAATACAGCATACATACATACATACATACATACATAAATACATACATACATACATACACGAAATACACAGCCAGCAATGTTCACACTCACATTCATACATTCACAGTTTCATTAATATCTAACCTGGACTGGACCAAACTAAGGAAAGAAACAAGGTAACATTCATCAAGGCTATTATTTTTTTAAATATTAGAATCATAGAACAATATAAAAACATTACTGATAATGGCCAATATGAGGTCCATCACATCTATTTCTCTACAGGAGAACACTTATTACAACGATAAATGCAATTCTTTCAACACAATGTGTAATGTTTCAGGACTGCCAGCAACGATTCATCTTTACCACAGCAAGCAAAGCACTGTTGCAGACCTTAAGCTGTGTCTCCACAGCATCGTTCAATGCCTCCAATGAATAATACATCAATCATCAATTGTCTCAACCGATTTAAAATACAAAAGGTGAGAATTACTCTTACATTATTTGAACATTGCTCTAGTTACTGTTTCTCCTAATAGCGACATTCCCATTAAAGATCATTCACGCATAAAAGACATCGCCTTATTATCTTTAATCCTATAACGATGTATTTCTTTCAGGACACCTGGCATTTATCTTTCAAATCATGACAACTAATGGTTCATTTGTTATGTTTCAGACTCCTAGGAAAAGCAACAAATAAGAAGAACGCCAAGAATACCATAATGATGCCCACTGAGTTCGCTTCTGAAAGAGCGAAATATCCGCGTCTTCACACGTCGCCAGATGAAAACGTCACCAATGCTCCAAGATCAGCGAATCACAATGCAGCAGTGACAAATGGGATTATTCAGTGAATACTACGTTGTGACTGATAAGAAATGTAATAATGAAATCATATACGCCTCATTATTCGTGTGGGGGGAAAGGCTCATACTATTCGAAGAATATGTGATTATGAAACAGCAAGGGGACAGTTAATTCACTTAACTTATTGTATTATCATATAATTTCATTGATTCTGGAAATGAAACAAATAGACTTTTATCATATTGAACAAATGAATGCAGTAAAAAATAAAAACTTTATTTAATAAAAATAACAGTGACATTTATTGACGACATTGTATTTATTCACTCATATTGTATAAAGACATGCTAAATAGTTATTTTGCTGTAATGTTTGACATGTATCAATGTAAAATCAATAAAGTGAAAAATAATAGATTTCACATCATTTCCAGGCATTATCATCCGCTTCAATACTTAGAGTACATTGGAAAATTTTATAAAGTGATGGATCCCAAACACAGCCTACAAATATAACATAACGCTAGGATAGTCTGCGAACAGGTAGAGTTAGGCTCGCACGATTGACCGAGTTTGAAGAACAGTCTACCATAGAATGTCTTAGGAATGGATTCGTCATGATTGTCATGGTTGGCTGCGTTTCACGGTTAAGTTATTTACGTTAGTGGTCACGTTTAGTGGTTACGTTGGTTACGTGGTTAGTGGTTACCTTGGTTACGTGGTTAGTGGTTACGTTGGTTACGTGGTTAGTGGTTACGTTGGTTACGTGGTTAGTGGTTACGTTGGTTACGTGGTTAGTGGTTACGTTGGTTACGTGGTTAGTGGTTACGTTGGTTACGTGGTTAGTGGTTACGTTGGTTACGTGGTTAGTGGTTACGTTGGTTACGTGGTTAGTGGTTACGTTGGTTACGTGGTTAGTGGTTACGTGGTTAGTGGTTACGTTGGTTACGTGGTTAGTGGTTACGTTGGTTACGTGGTTAGTGGTTACGTGGTTAGTGGTTACGTTGGTTACGTGGTTAGTGGTTACATTGGTTACGTGGTTAGTGGTTACATTGGTTACGTGGTTAGTGGTTACGTTGGTTACGTGGTTACGTTGGTTACGTGGTTAGTGGTTACGTTGGTTACGTGGTTACGTTGGTTACGTGGTTACGTTGGTTAAGTTTAGTGATCTTTCAGAGCAGGTAAAGCAGGGATAGATTGGCTTAGGATGGTCGCTTGTGGCTAGGTTAGTCTACTCCAAAATACCTAAAACTAACCAATTCAGGGATTGTGCCTATCGGTCTCACATGTTAATTACTTAACATATAGAAGCTTACAAAATCTAGAAAGAAAAAAAAGGACTGAAAGTATATATATTTATTCTAATAATGGATAAGAAATGCTCATAAAGTATCAAAATCAGTGGAAAATACATTAACTCTTGAAATTAGAATAAATACTTGCTTTAATGTACTGACTTACAAATGAAATTCCACTCTCCATATTACAATAGCATCCTAAAAGCATGTCACAATACCTCATTCACATCTTAAAATACACTGAAAGAGGCTCAAATTCTCTTACCAGAAACTTTGAAAATAGCTGCAACGCGCCTAAAGAACCATCAGAATACTGTAAAGATCTGAGGCAATATCATGAACATAACAGCTCCTGCTTATAAAACCAATCATAATTTTCCAAAAACCTGTGTCTAATAGCTCATAAACGCCAGCTAAATGCTCTACAGTTCCTATTCCAGTGGCTAAAATGCAAGCAAACATTTCTAAGAATACACTACAATGCCTGTTACAGGATGAAAAATATATTCGAAATACCTACATCAATCCCTCCGTCTGTATTTTGAAGGATACTTTTAAAAAAACATCATAAAGCATATTCAAAATGTTCTGAAAATCTTAAAAAGAAATATATGTATTAAACCTAAAATACACAAAGGATAAAATCTAAACATCAGGCTTTATTATGAATAGGGACAGAGGCTAGAAAGGCAAATCAAAAGAAACACTTAAGTCAATGGTGAAAATATCTTTATTGAGAATTATTATTATTTGATTTTACATTAAGCAAACACTAGAGCATTGAACAGAAGCAAACAAAATTTTAACACACTCATTTCATTCAAATGTGAAAGCTCTTTATTATACAGAGTTCAGTCTCTCAATCATGCTATAATCCCAGTGCTCTTCAATACTTGGATGATCTTATTAATTTCAATAGAAAAGTCGTTTTTACCAGCTTCATGCGACATCATTAACAGTCTTAGCTGGTGTACTAAGTCATTAGGATCTGTACAGGGATATAAAATCTCAATATTCGCCTTGGATACATCACCCACACTGGACGAGTTAACACTAAAATGTTTATTTTCACTCAGGTGATTATTCAGAGTTTCATCATCCAAAGACACTGCTCTTCTTACATCTAACATCCCTGGTCTTGAAGAGATTTCAGTAGCACTCAGGGGTGATCCAAGCGCTTCACAGCTTAACTCTAACATCCCTGGTCTTGAATAGATTTCAGCATCACTTACGGGAGTTCTAAGCACTGCACACTTCAATGATTCATTACTACATCTTTGCCGGTGTTGTTTAAGTCTTGAAATAGATCTGTTTTTTAAAATCCTACTGCACATACGACACTTGACAGAACGATTCTTCTCATGGGTAATATAGGAAAAATTAAGCTTTTCGTAAGCTGGCTGTATTTGAATGTCAATAAGGGAATCCATGATTGTTCTAGAATATCATATACTGTATATGATTTCGAAGCTGCACCCGCATATGTCATCAGGAGACTGTAGAATTATTTGCTTATTTCCTAATTTTATCGGTAATCTCACATCATTGATAACCATAAACCTTGCAGTCAAGCTATATAAGAAACGGGGCTATGACAGAATTCCACATTAATTGCAGCTACTCCATTAATTACATAAGCTCACCATGCATTAAATGAAGTCTACCCTTACTTGTAATATTGGAGGATATATGACGCAACCTCATTGAATATGGTAGCACTCGAATATGCAATGTTTCAAGACTAGAAGGTCACCCATACAGATCTTCCTATGAAGAACCATACTACAGGGAAAGTGAGCAGTACACAAGTTGAAGATTTCGAGACATGCTGAGGTCCCTAACGTTTCCAGGTTATAACATCTCACTTTACAAGTCCCCCCTGTAACGACTCATTCCACATAGCAAGAGGAGAGGAGAGTCAACGAGGATCAACCAAGCATTTAGAAGGTATGGAAATACTTTGACTACATTAGAAGGTATGGAAATACTTTGACTACATTAGAAGGTATGGAAATATATTGGTTACATTAGAAGGTATGGAAATATATTGGTTACATTAGAAGGTATGGAAATACTTTGACTACATTAGAAGGTATGGAAATATATTGGTTACATTTACAAGGTATGGAAATATATTGGTTACATTTACAAGGTATGGGAATATTTTGGTTACTTTGGTAGGTATAGGGTATTATCTTATTACATTTAAGGACTTCACAAAATGCTCGGTTGATCCTCGTTGACTCTCCTCTCCTCTTGCTATGTGGAATGAGTCGTTACAGGGGGGACTTGTAAAGTGAGATGTTATAACCTGGAAACGTTAGGGACCTCAGCATGTCTCGAAATCTTCAACTTGTGTACTGCTCACTTTCCCTGTAGTATGGTTCTTCATAGGAAGATCTGTATGGGTGACCTTCTAGTCTTGAAACATTGCATATTCGAGTGCTACCATATTCAATGAGGTTGCGTCATATATCCTCCAATATTACAAGTAAGGGTAGACTTCATTTAATGCATGGTGAGCTTATGTAATTAATGGAGTAGCTGCAATTAATGTGGAATTCTGTCATAGCCCCGTTTCTTATATAGCTTGACTGCAAGGTTTATGGTTATCAATGATGTGAGATTACCGATAAAATTAGGAAATAAGCAAATAATTCTACAGTCTCCTGATGACATATGCGGGTGCAGCTTCGAAATCATATACAGTATATGATATTTTAGAACAATCATGGATTCCCTTATTGACATTCAAATACAGCCAGCTTACGAAAAGCTTAATTTTTCCTATATTACCCATGAGAAGAATCGTTCTGTCAAGTGTCGTATGTGCAGTAGGATTTTAAAAAACAGATCTATTTCAAGACTTAAACAACACCGGCAAAGATGTAGTAATGAATCATTGAAGTGTGCAGTGCTTAGAACTCCCGTAAGTGATGCTGAAATCTATTCAAGACCAGGGATGTTAGAGTTAAGCTGTGAAGCGCTTGGATCACCCCTGAGTGCTACTGAAATCTCTTCAAGACCAGGGATGTTAGATGTAAGAAGAGCAGTGTCTTTGGATGATGAAACTCTGAATAATCACCTGAGTGAAAATAAACATTTTAGTGTTAACTCGTCCAGTGTGGGTGATGTATCCAAGGCGAATATTGAGATTTTATATCCCTGTACAGATCCTAATGACTTAGTACACCAGCTAAGACTGTTAATGATGTCGCATGAAGCTGGTAAAAACGACTTTTCTATTGAAATTAATAAGATCATCCAAGTATTGAAGAGCACTGGGATTATAGCATGATTGAGAGACTGAACTCTGTATAATAAAGAGCTTTCACATTTGAATGAAATGAGTGTGTTAAAATTTTGTTTGCTTCTGTTCAATGCTCTAGTGTTTGCTTAATGTAAAATCAAATAATAATAATTCTCAATAAAGATATTTTCACCATTGACTTAAGTGTTTCTTTTGATTTGCCTTTCTAGCCTCTGTCCCTATTCATAATAAAGCCTGATGTTTAGATTTTATCCTTTGTGTATTTTAGGTTTAATACATATATTTCTTTTTAAGATTTTCAGAACATTTTGAATATGCTTTATGATGTTTTTTTAAAAGTATCCTTCAAAATACAGACGGAGGGATTGATGTAGGTATTTCGAATATATTTTTCATCCTGTAACAGGCATTGTAGTGTATTCTTAGAAATGTTTGCTTGCATTTTAGCCACTGGAATAGGAACTGTAGAGCATTTAGCTGGCGTTTATGAGCTATTAGACACAGGTTTTTGGAAAATTATGATTGGTTTTATAAGCAGGAGCTGTTATGTTCATGATATTGCCTCAGATCTTTACAGTATTCTGATGGTTCTTTAGGCGCGTTGCAGCTATTTTCAAAGTTTCTGGTAAGAGAATTTGAGCCTCTTTCAGTGTATTTTAAGATGTGAATGAGGTATTGTGACATGCTTTTAGGATGCTATTGTAATATGGAGAGTGGAATTTCATTTGTAAGTCAGTACATTAAAGCAAGTATTTATTCTAATTTCAAGAGTTAATGTATTTTCCACTGATTTTGATACTTTATGAGCATTTCTTATCCATTATTAGAATAAATATATATACTTTCAGTCCTTTTTTTTCTTTCTAGATTTTGTAAGCTTCTATATGTTAAGTAATTAACATGTGAGACCGATAGGCACAATCCCTGAATTGGTTAGTTTTAGGTATTTTGGAGTAGACTAACCTAGCCACAAGCGACCATCCTAAGCCAATCTATCCCTGCTTTACCTGCTCTGAAAGATCACTAAACTTAACCAACGTAACCACGTAACCAACGTAACCACGTAACCAACGTAACCACTAACCACGTAACCAACGTAACCACGTAACCAACGTAACCACTAACCACGTAACCAATGTAACCACTAACCACGTAACCAATGTAACCACTAACCACGTAACCAACGTAACCACTAACCACGTAACCACTAACCACGTAACCAACGTAACCACTAACCACGTAACCAACGTAACCACTAACCACGTAACCAACGTAACCACTAACCACGTAACCACTAACCACGTAACCAACGTAACCACTAACCACGTAACCAACGTAACCACTAACCACGTAACCAACGTAACCACTAACCACGTAACCAACGTAACCACTAACCACGTAACCAACGTAACCACTAACCACGTAACCAACGTAACCACTAACCACGTAACCAACGTAACCACTAACCACGTAACCAATGTAACCACTAACCACGTAACCAACGTAACCACTAAACGTGACCACTAACGTAAATAACTTAACCGTGAAACGCAGCCAACCATGACAATCATGACGAATCCATTCCTAAGACATTCTATGGTAGACTGTTCTTCAAACTCGGTCAATCGTGCGAGCCTAACTCTACCTGTTCGCAGACTATCCTAGCGTTATGTTATATTTGTAGGCTGTGTTTGGGATCCATCACTTTATAAAATTTTCCAATGTACTCTAAGTATTGAAGCGGATGATAATGCCTGGAAATGATGTGAAATCTATTATTTTTCACTTTATTGATTTTACATTGATACATGTCAAACATTACAGCAAAATAACTATTTAGCATGTCTTTATACAATATGAGTGAATAAATACAATGTCGTCAATAAATGTCACTGTTATTTTTATTAAATAAAGTTTTTATTTTTTACTGCATTCATTTGTTCAATATGATAAAAGTCTATTTGTTTCATTTCCAGAATCAATGAAATTATATGATAATACAATAAGTTAAGTGAATTAACTGTCCCCTTGCTGTTTCATAATCACATATTCTTCGAATAGTATGAGCCTTTCCCCCCACACGAATAATGAGGCGTATATGATTTCATTATTACATTTCTTATCAGTCACAACGTAGTATTCACTGAATAATCCCATTTGTCACTGCTGCATTGTGATTCGCTGATCTTGGAGCATTGGTGACGTTTTCATCTGGCGACGTGTGAAGACGCGGATATTTCGCTCTTTCAGAAGCGAACTCAGTGGGCATCATTATGGTATTCTTGGCGTTCTTCTTATTTGTTGCTTTTCCTAGGAGTCTGAAACATAACAAATGAACCATTAGTTGTCATGATTTGAAAGATAAATGCCAGGTGTCCTGAAAGAAATACATCGTTATGGGATTAAAGATAATAAGGCGATGTCTTTTATGCGTGAATGATCTTTAATGGGAATGTCGCTATTAGGAGAAACAGTAACTAGAGCAATGTTCAAATAATGTAAGAGTAATTCTCACCTTTTGTATTTTAAATCGGTTGAGACAATTGATGATTGATGTATTATTCATTGGAGGCATTGAACGATGCTGTGGAGACACAGCTTAAGGTCTGCAACAGTGCTTTGCTTGCTGTGGTAAAGATGAATCGTTGCTGGCAGTCCTGAAACATTACACATTGTGTTGAAAGAATTGCATTTATCGTTGTAATAAGTGTTCTCCTGTAGAGAAATAGATGTGATGGACCTCATATTGGCCATTATCAGTAATGTTTTTATATTGTTCTATGATTCTAATATTTAAAAAAATAATAGCCTTGATGAATGTTACCTTGTTTCTTTCCTTAGTTTGGTCCAGTCCAGGTTAGATATTAATGAAACTGTGAATGTATGAATGTGAGTGTGAACATTGCTGGCTGTGTATTTCGTGTATGTATGTATGTATGTATTTATGTATGTATGTATGTATGTATGCTGTATTTAGAGTGATTGTGTTTTTTGTTTGTTTGTTTGTTTGTTTGTTTGTTTTTATTGTGGATTGTTGAGGTGTTTTCTTCTACCGTAGGAGGGGATGCGGACTAATGGGGGTAATGGAGGTAGGAGAGGTTGCATATGATCAAAATTTAGCCTTCTCCGTGTGACACGCCTTCGAATCGCGTGTACATTTCTGAAATGGGGTGGTGATGCTTGCAATGGTATAATGCCTGATAGCGGTGAAATATGCTGTGACTGTAGTGATAATGCATGGGTGTGTTTTGTTTTTTTCGGCGTCGGGTGAGTGAGATCAATGATCTCTATGTTATTGTGATTAATGCGGGGTGGTGAAATCTCAATGATATGAATTGTGGTTTGGGATGATATTGATCTAGGACGTGTAGTAATGGTGATGGTAGTGGGGGTGGTGGTGGCGGTGGTGGCAGCGGTGGTGGCAGCGGTGGTGGTGGTGGTGGTGGTGTTGGTGGTGGTTTGTGAATTCAAATCGTATGGATTTATGTTTTGGTGTCGGATGTTTGTGAAATGCTGATGTCTTCGGGTGAAAAGA
Source organism: Deroplatys truncata (assembly GCA_030765065.1). NCBI lineage: Eukaryota > Metazoa > Arthropoda > Insecta > Mantodea > Mantidae > Deroplatys > Deroplatys truncata. Next base: position 104,196,482 of record CM060980.1, read on the forward strand.
TTTGGTTCAGAGGGTTGGGAATGTCTTCGGGTGAAAAGATTTGGTTCAGAGGGTGGGGAATGTCTTCTGGTGAAAAGATTTGGTTCAGAGGGTGGGCAATGTCTTCGGGTGAAAAGAATTGGTGCAGTGTCTGTGTATTGGTTAAATTCCTGATGATTATGATAGTGTGATGAGTGTTGATCTAAGTGGACTAAATCCTTTAGAAATTTCTCCATGATGGAGATGTCGCAAGCGACTGCTGCACTGTAGGGTTTCCTTGTCACTGTATTCTCCATTTCTAGAGTATGCGTAAAAGAAACATTCAAATTAGGGAATCTTTCAGATTTGATAGCTTATTCATGTAATAATGCATGTACTTGCTTAAAAATTAAAGTCAGAAGATGTGTAAGAATCTAAAAATTGAATTTAATTTCATTACAGGTGCTAATTAAAAATAGAGGAAGTAAAACATCAATTCTAGAAGCATCATGAGTATTACAGTCTCGATTATCTCTATCGTGATATTATTGATTGCTGAAATCGATGTGATGATTTATGATTAATATATAGCTCGCTCAGTGTATGCATTTAGCCTGCCTATATATATATATATATATATATATATGAAACGTATCACTTGGTGTAGTTAAGTAGTTGTAAATGTGTTGCTTAAAGAGAAATATTTAATGTCCTGCAATGAAGGATGATTACAAATGAATGGCTAAATGATAAGGCAACATAAGCAATTTCTTACCTTGCAAAGTGTATATCCAATTGATGATAAAAATGAAGAACTCTTTTCCAAAAATAGTATTGAATCACTTCAAAAGGTTTTTAAACTCTGTGGTTTCTGTCCAGAAACTGTCGCAAGTATAGAGCCCCTTTATGAAAACTGTGAAATGCGGGCAATGTAGAGGGTTTATATAGTGCGTCTTTCAATATTACGCCCCCTCCGCATTGGCTAAGGAAAGAAAAATCATTTTAGTAGCTTCTGTCAGTTCATTGGTGAGAAACAGGGAGGGATGAATGTCACATGCCCTTGACAATCTGGGAATGTATGCAATTATTTTTATTATTATTATTATTATTATTATTACCTAGACCGTCTAAATGAGTATGAAACTCTTGCCGCCAGCATAGGGATGAGATCCATATCCCACGTGCATCTGAGAGGGAGGCTTTAAATGAATGATAAATGTCAAAAGTTAACATGTATTATTTTACGGTGTGAGCATGTATACGGGTGGGACTTCTATTTTTCGTGAGAACTGTTAAGATAAATTGCCCTTAGACAGGAAACTGTAAATCTTCATGAACTTAAGTAACTTAAGGGAGGGAATTTATTGATGGTTGCAGCTGCCTTGCTGTTAATTAAATAATAAAGACATTGTTCAATTACCTTGTATGAATCATACACTTCGTGGGAAAAAAGATATAAGACATCTTTCCCGTTGTTATAACTAAGTATTTTAAATTTCTCTACTATGTAGAGTAAGTAAGGGAAGTATTGTATTCCACGCGAAAATTCGATAACGAAACTTCACCGGATATTTATGTTTTGAGGCCCCCTGTTTTATTGAGAACTATTTTCGAGATATTGCTTGTTATTCCCTTAAATTCCCCAATAATTATATTTTTTCTCGAATTCGTTATTCATCTTTTTATGTCCTAGACATGTAAAGAGAATGGAATGCGTCACATAGCAACCGCTCTTAAAATATTTGACTAATGCTTAAAGCCTACCGTATTCCTATTGCACCTAGTAGAAGCAAAGCAGAATAAGCGTTTGTAAGAAAAAGTTTGTACAAGAGTAGAGAGAGTCATGTGAGTGTAACATATGAGAATTTTTTTAAATGTGATTCGTTTTTATGTCACTGTACATACACCTTGTAACAGTGTAATTAGCTATCTCTATAAAGAAACTTTTTTCATTATAATTTAATGTGTGTTTGACTCTCATGCAGTTTTAATGAAAAATCAATAGCCGGCTGGATACTGCCAGATATGAATTAGAAATGTTAGTTCTGTAACCTTATGGCATCTAGCGTAGATGAAGCGAACTTTTACAATGGTATGGGAGTCCTTATATGAGAGGGAAAAAAATCAATACCGTGAATAGATCCCCCCGCTTATGCGAAGGGTGAGTCAATAGCCTTAATTACCCGCCATTATAGATGACTGTCTGTCTCAAAAATTGCTATACTGTAGCGTGTTAAGCCTGATTATGAGTGGATATGTGTGTGTATGTGTGTGTGCATGAGAGAGAGAGGTGCGATATATTATCATAACCTCTAAACGCTAACTCATGGGAGGTAGAGGTGCTTGCAACAGATACTCAACACATACATATTTTTGATAACCATGTACTCTTTATCCATAGTAGGGTGAACGTTCTTTCGGGATACACTATACCTCAATAATTGAATCTCCAGACAGAATAGTCAGGCGATCGTGTTTTAAACTGACGTGGAGGGAGACCTCCCTGTATACATACACGGTTTTAAGTAGCATGTTATTCATGTCGTAGAAAGCAACAATTCCCGGTAGGATGGTGAAAATTAAACCTTTTCACTCGTTAGGAGCGTTCGCCACAAAAATTGAAACTTGTATTTTTTTATTTGATGTATATGATTAGAATTAACACTGTGTACTTTATAGCGGGTGAATCATGTCTCATAGCTGACTGGAAATGCAGACATTATTTTGATTACCTCCTCCCACCCAAAGCCGAGGAGGAGGGTGCCTTTAAATGCCTCTTCTTCAAGTAAATGTCAACACGTGGACATGTAAGCGACCCTCGCAATTACCAACTCCAGCAGTAACCATTAATATATCCAGAAGACTCATGCACTATAGGTCCCCTTTGCCTGAAAGACCAATTGAACCATGCGAACCAATTAAAAAGCCATAAATTGATCCAGAAAATACACGCTACTTGGGTCGGCTTTACATGAAAGACCAATTGAACCAAGTGAACCAATTAAAAAGCCATAAATCGATCCAGAAAATACATGCTACTTGGGTCGGCTTTACATGAAAGACCAATTGAACCAAGTGAACCAATTAAAAAGCCATAAATTGATCCAGAAAATACATGCTACTTGGGTCGGCTTTACATGAAAGACCAATTACAGCCAATTTAAATCAATTAAGCCAATTAAAAAGCCATAAATTGATCCAGAAAATACAATCACCAACTACTGTACTCGTTGCATGACATCACGCGAAACACAGATGAAACATTCAAGCCAATAACAACGAATATCTCGGAAAAGTTTATGCTAAGAAAGTGTGTGTCTGGTTTAAAGTTATATACACTTTTGTGCGGCAAGTTTCGTCTCTCTCTTACGGCATACCACCTATACAAAATTATAGAAAATTCCTCCTCAACGATGAGAACTTCACAGTTTATTCGCAAAAAGATTAAAGATATATATTTTGTTAGTTATGTAAAAATCTTAAAACATATGTTTCTTTAATAAAAATCATTAAAGTCATTATTGAGAAATTAAAAACAATAACGAACACTTTTCCATGTTGGGGTGAGGGTATTTTCATAAAAATCTTATGTCGCAACCTTAGAAAATGGTGAAGTGAAGTAAGAGGAATGTTATTCGTCCGACATTTCTTTGTTGAGTTATACCGCTCAGAGACGGGCAGAATATCACATACAACGGACCTTTTTCTAAAAATGCTTTATTTTTGGGATTCAGGGAACCTTCAAAGTAGATACGTATTTTCGGTGAAATCTAGATATAGAATTTTTGTGTGAAATGCAGTATCATCTCTACCTAGGACTAGGAGCGGAGGGAATACTAGTTTCTCGACCTACGAAAATCTTTTGTGTCCAATCCCCTAACGGGCGCCCCCGGGAGGGAGGGGTGAGGTGAGTGAATAAAGAGGCGGCCGGACCAGGAGGCACGACAGGGAACAGGACAGAGACCCTCCCTTTTTCCAGATTGAAACTCTCCGAAATGCAGCAGATACAACCAGATGAAAGTGAAGTGAGACGAAAATGTAGTGAAATGGAGGGAGAGGAAATTAGGGGTACGTAATGAATCTTCCCAGGAATCACCTAGCGACCCAGAGTAACCCCGAAAAAACTCATGGGTCAGGAAGGGGCCGCGGGAATCGAACCCACGAGCTTCCGAATGCGTGCCACAGACGTTGCCACCTGAACCATCCCGCTCGACCTGCTCTACTTAAGTTGTAAATAAATACTAGAGAAGGTAACTTTGAAATATTTACCTTACTTTGAGCTTTTCTTGAAAACTCCGTGACAAACATTTCTAGGTATCATGCCTTTAACAGTTTTGTTAGGAAATTTCGAGATGATTGTTTGAGAAGTATTACTATTTTGTTACTATTACTCGTTACGCAGTCCAGAGATCTGATATTTTGGGATTTTTTTCTAGTTACTACTGATAAAATTAAGGCTCGGATCGCCTTGCAAGCATAAGGAACATACACATATGTATTTACTATTAAAGGTTTTATATAATTTTATTTCTAGTAACCAATCACAAAAGTAGTTTTATTACCGGTTTTCACAGAACACAGACGATGAACTGAACGTGACAAAGCGATGCTAGGCAGAGAGGAGGGGTGAAGGAGGGGGAGAGAGAGGGAGGGAGGAGATAAGGGTAAGATAGTGAAAGACATAGACGTTAAGCTGATAAAGTGACAAAGGAATGGAAGGAGGGCGTGCAAGAGAGGGAGAGAGAGGGGGGAATGAAGGAATGACTAAGAAAGGGGGCAAAGAATCTCCGAACGAGAGCGTAACTTTAGGTTCTGTTAAAAGTACAGGAATATGCACTGTTCAGTGTAGCCGTTAGAGGACGTTTCTCCGATTCCAGGTCACGGAATGAGCATCTTTGGTGGCTTTTTTCAGACAATGTACCTCAATGGCCCCCCTCAGTATGGTGAGAAATATGAAGAGTTACGATTGGTAGCAGTCAGTGGGTTACGAAATTCAACATTCCGGCTGGAGATGCATGGTGCTGACCACATCCCCCCGTATGGATGATCTTCCCCCTTCTCCGTGGGCTTGAGGGTGTGAGACCGCCAATTGAATTAGTAGGCCGTGGCCTTTCATGGGCTGTCGTGCTATAGAATTATAGTTACGTTTGCACTGTAAAGCGTAATCCAGTTTACCACATCAGCATTGCTGAAAAGCACTTGTACGATAAAGCATAAACAAAGCAGAAGTCATCTTCCCCTGCCCAAAATCATGTGGAACTCCAAGTTACAGATTTATATATCGCCTAATCCTCACTGAAAACAAAGCGTTCGCCTGAAGTCAACTCTAATTTCCACGTTAAATATAATGGCTTGATCTGCTCTTTGCCAGCATACACGCTCCTAACCCGGGGAATTTTGCTACAGAAGAATGTTTTCATGTTGCTGTGTTGGAAGAATGGAAAGGAAAAGAGGTCAGGTAGCTCGCATGTAAGGCTTAAATAAGGAAAGACAGCGCCCTAGAGCCAGGAATAAGGTTAATGTGCTCTTGTCAGTTCAAATCTTGAGTTTTTCTAGTCCTTATACACCGCAGCAACTTCGCTGTCATACTGCCTGTGGGGATACATTCAGTACCGTATTTGATCGATACGTAGTTTAATGCTGAAGGAGTTTAGTTTACAAAACAGATAGATAATGGCACCCCTAAAAGAATACGTTTACAATGGTCATAAGCCATTTTAGCCATGAAAGCAGATGAAATAGATGCTGTTCGAAATATAAAATATATAACTTTTTACAGAAAATAGGATTTCATCCATATCAGAGTGGAGTTATTTTTATGATTCAGAAAAGAAACGAGAAGGTTACAATCATATGATTTATAATTTATTTTCACAGCTGTTCTTTAAACCATTTACAGAAAAATGAAGATGAAGAAGAAGGTCAAGAGTAGAAAAAATGTACCGTATATATATTGTTTTAGGTTTGTCAAAGTATACATATTGTTTGCATACTTTGCAAACACACTATGCGTGTATCTGTTTGTGTGTGACCGAGAGAAACAGGTAGAGAGAGAGAGAGAGAGAGAGAGAGTGGGAGGGAGGGAGGAAGGGAGAGAGAGAGTGTGTGTGTGTGTGTTCCCGGATTTTATGAAACTACTCTGGCCTTATTTAAAGTATGAATTTACATTTCGCTTATATTAAAAATTATGCAGGAGTAGCCGGTACTAGAACTTTTGGATTATTTCCCACTGGGTGACCCCAACTTTATGTTCCTCTTGGTATGCATCTCTTGCTGCTAGATGTTGAGCTTGGCAAGCCTTTAACTCTATGCATGGAATGAGATTTGCTTTCCAACTACGACATCTTATACACTTCAATTTCTTTTTATTTTGCTCGGACCTACCCTAGCTTTTACATTGGGAGTATTGTGAAAATACATTTCCAAACAGCAGGTAGCGCTTTCGTTTCCTGTTGCCTGCCTCTAGTGCAGCACTCTGCAGTACCGTAGAGTAAAAATAGTGTGCTTCGCTGTAACAAATGACTCCCGACTGCTATTCATACTTCATACTTAATGTATAGCTTAAACCTAAACAAATTTTCGTGTGAGGTTGTTGCATTAACCGGTTATAAAGGCAAATCAAATACCAGAGCTTGTTTACGAGGCAGTTCATAATAACCTCTATTATGCACGCATACTTTTTCAGGTTAATGACTATACATTCTAATACAATCTGGAGAATATCAAAGGGAATAAAGTTACTTGATACAAAATTTGAAAAAAATTCGAGAATATTTAAAATATTCACGGAAAAAAATCTCAAACGCTGTAGAATCAGGATCCAATTGAGGAGTTGTCTTTCTACCAATTTAAATGAACAAACGCGATGTTTAAATGGACGTATGCGGATGTGTGCAAATAGTGCATGTACTTTTAAAGCTTGGTTTTCTGGTAAATTTGATTTCTTACATTTTTGCCACCTTAAAATATATTTTAAAACGGATTTCAAGTGTGTTTTATATTTTCATGCTTAATGATTTCAGTGTGGATGAGATATAAAGGGCCTTTTCTTGATATAAGTATAGATAAGGATATTAATAATTTAATACATGATTGATTAAAAAAAATAAAATTCTAACGGAGTTTATTATTTTCTCCAGAAAAGAAAGGTAAATGCTACGCAGAATTAGTGTTTGAATGTAAAGAACTGCATTGGAAGAATAATGTGGAAGCTTTAAAACGTACAAAGTTCTCTTACGCGACATTTCACATAAGACACGATTTTAATTTTTTGAAAATGATTTCGTAAAAATTTAGCACATAGGATTTTGCAAATTAATTTTATGAACTAGTTTGTGATACAAAAAAGACGATTGAAATTTTTAGAAATTAACAATTTCAGTTCCTAATATCCTGAAGCAGAACGTAAAAATATTGAATTATTACAACAGGGGTCACAAACGGCCCGCAATATGGGGAAAGTTTGTTCACAACACAACGATAGAGATGATATAGCTTGTTACGCTAACAATTTTTTATAAATCAAGAATTGTTTTGAATACTGTTTAACGCCCATTCTTATTACATACAGCAAATAGGCGGTGGGCACTGATAATACATTAAATGAATGTACTGTGACGCAGCTGCTATGAGTCGAGCTTAGCGCAGAATGGCGGTAATCTTCAGCGCCGCCCGACTGGTTGGTTGGAGAGATAAGCAAGGCGACGCTCACTACGATGTAAATACCAGGAACGCCTTAAGGATGCAAGGAGGTAATTTTGGATGTTTCCTTCCCACATCCAACGAACTCCCTCGAAACTCCTGCGACTGTATATTGGCGAGCGTGCTCGCAACAGTCAGTGAATGAGTTGGTGAGTTTTTTTATGTTGATGCAACATAAAATGCTTGTTATTCAGCGTGCGAATGATAGGGCGACTAGAAAGAGATCGAGAAGGAAGAAGAGGCTACTTCGTACGTTTCAATACACTACTACAAGCAAAAGGCACAGAAGCTACATAACCTCAAACTTTTCATTCCTACCTGCAAGTATTGAACAATCGGAACTAAAAATATATCTTTGTAGTCAAACAGCAATTGTAAAGGGTGCCCAGGTGAAAATATGTAGTGTTTTGCTTGAAAATGGAAAAAAAAAAAAAAAAACAGTTTGACATTACTAAGAATTCAGGATTTTCATTGTTTGAAAAAAGTATCAAGAGGTTATTGGAAAACTGTTTCAGTAGATATTTCTGTTTCTGCTGTAGCTAAATTTTCTCCCTTCACATCTGTTTCAGTAGAAATATGTTTTCTGCTTTTAAAACGACTCTAATTAGCAAAATATTAACCGTGGAGAATTTAGAAAAAATATATTTTGATATACCTATTGTGTAGCTAATTATTAAAAGAAGTGGCATGGAAGTGAATTTTAATAACTTAAGAAAAACTGTAATAATTATTTAATTTAATTTTTTTTTACCAAAAAGGTTTTAAAAATTCAGAACTTTATGCAGTTCGTTTTATATACAGTTAGTTGTCTGCAACGTTTACTTTTTAGTTTAAGGTTTGGTGTATTGATGTATAATTTCAATTAATGAAATGGGTTTGGAGCCTTGATCATATGTGCCTTAAATTCATAATTTTAGTAAATCAGAGCCTAATCTATTACATTTTAAGCATTTAAAATTGAAGCGTCTTATAATTAAGCATTTACACTTAACGCAAACTGGTACAACCTAAAAGAGAAAAAGCCCTTGCTCTGGGGGCATTTCAAAAAACAAAATACAATGAAGGTTATATTTACAAATACACAGGAGATAAGTAATAGATCCGAAAACACCATAGGAATAAAGGAATATTCAGGGTTACATGGGGATATAAATATCTTAATTCACTAAAAGCAAAACTTGATAGCTACGCTTGTACACTACTAAAACGTAGGAAAAACGATGCATAATAATTATTTTTACCAGCATAAAATTTCTCCAAAGTGGTTTATTTCTGGTCATAGAACATGGTTTGCTGACTAGTTGCATTTCAATGCGGAAGCTTGTACCTGCAGTCGTGGCCGAGTGGTTAAGGCGTCTGACTAGAAATCAGATTCCCTCTGGGAGCGTAGGTTCGAGTCCTACCGACTGCGAATTTTTTATGTTGTATTTTTTCGTGAATTTTGCAATCACTTGAAATCTTCATCATCATTTTCAGTTTTCCGTTTACCTATACTTTGTAATCGATAAAGTAAGTACTTCGCGTGGCGTAGGTTCAAAATCTACGAAAACTTACCTTGCGGAGACTATTATAATAGTTTATTAGTAAACACGAGTTAGATTAACCAATCTCTTGCGCATTAAACTTAGGTTTTTCCTCCCTCGCTCATTAACTTTTCCGAGAAATTAATATGAAGATGTCGAAGAATAATAAGGTAATAATTTTATCTTTTAATTTAGCAATAGCGCCTGATTTTAAAATATAAGGGGAAAATTATGAATTTCCTAAGTGGCGGATGCTAAATTAACGCTGAAAACCCATTAAAGTAGCTTTGAAGTAATTAGTATATTACATGTAATTATTTATGTTTATTAATTTTTACTTCCCCTACTACGTATAGTAAGTTTAGGGGAAGTATTGTATTCCACCCAAAAATTCGATACCGAGATTTCACTGGAAATATATGTTTTGAGACCCCCTGAATCCAAAAAAAGCATTTTTGGAAACATGTCCGTGTGTGAGTCTGTGAACAGCATAACTCAGAAACGAACAGTCGGATCAACACCAAACTTAGTATTTAGGTTCAGTATCCTCCAAAGATGCGACACGAAGGTTTTCAAGAAAATCCCCCCACCCCAGATTACCCTTTACATGGAACATTTTTCGAAAATTTTAATTTTCTCAAAAATGGCTCTAACGATTTTGATTAAAATATATGTAAGATATTTTCATACAAAATGTATATTCTGGAATTTTCTGGGAATGTCTCCTAAAGTATTCTTCATTGTGAACGACGTTTACATAACTGGTAAACCATAAGAGATAGACAAAATTTTACTACACAAAAATGTAGATTGCGTTAAAATACACAATTTATGTCATATACAGTTTTGTTGTTGAGTGAACCATTTTCGCGATATTGCTTGTTATTCCCTTAAATTTTTCAATACTTATTTTCTCAAATGGGAATTCGTTATTCATTTTTTTTGTCTTGAATATACAAGGAGTATTAATCTGTGGCAAAGAGAATGGTGCTGCACCTAGCAACCAGCTATTAAGACATAATATGTCTATGCTTATATTGCCCTTGCAAATACAAAACAAGGGGAACATAGTAGGCCTTAAGCGATGATTAAATATTTTTAGAACTGGTCGCTATGTGTAAAATGTAATTCTCTTTGCATGTCAAAAGATCGTTTATGCAAATGTTTATCTCGATTAATATGAAATAGATGGAGAAAAACAGTTTGTAAAATTAGTTTGTTCAAGAGTAGAGAAAGTCATGTGAGTGTAACACATCAGCTTTTTTTTTTAGCTTAACTGGCATCGATGTTTATGAAATATTATTGTACCTAATTGGGAATTATTTTTTCTGACATCCTCCGTAATTATTCGGAATTCCCTTTACCTTCTTTTTTTTTTTTTTTTTGCACAAATTATACTACCCAGCAACTGTTTTGCATGTGGTTCACACTACGGAATTTTGGATCTAGAATGCGTATCCCTTTAGAAATGTTGCTCAATGAAGACTTTTTTTAAACGCATTTTTTAGTAAGCTCATCTAATTTAGCGTCCTTTAGCGGGAGTTTAAAATCGGACGGAGTAACGCTGAAATGGGGAAAATAAGTCCGAAGTCCGTGGAGCTTAAGTTATCTGCCCTTCTCCTTTTGAGGATATGGACAGTTGTATTTTAATGAAATTCACATTTTTATTTTCCGTACTATTTTCCTAGTACTTTCTCTACTATACCTAGGTAAGTAGAGGAAGTATTCCTACGCAAAATAAACGAATCAAAGATATCATCGGAAAAATCCTTGAAGCCAAACAATCCTTTTTTTTAAAAAAGAAACGCGCGCGCGCGCGTGTGAGTGATCAGCGTAACTCTGAAATGAAAAGTCGGTTAAATACCACACTTAGTTCAGTTTCTTTTCTAGAAATTCTACCCACCCCAAACTACTCTTTACATGGAGAAATTTTGATTTTATCAGAAATGGTTCTAACGATTTTGATTAAAATACAACACGTTTAAATTATTTTCACGACAAAATGAAATGTATATCTTGAATTTTCTGGAATAGCTACGAGTCCTCTTCATTCTGAACGACTTTTGTGTAATTTGTAAACCGTAAGGGAGAGACTAAACTTTACTACACAAATAATGCTCATCTCGTTAAAGCACTAGACAAATGAAGTGTGTCTTGAATTTTCTGGGACTAGCCTTTAAAGAACTCTTCATTCTGAACGACTTTTGTGTAATTGGTAAAAAATGCTGATCTTGTTAAAGTACACAATTTGTCATTTTTTGTGGAATTAAACTATTTCCGAGCTATTTCTTATTATTGGTTTGAATTTCCAAATACTTATACTTTTCTCACCTGAAACGTTGCTACTGTATTTTTATTTCTGGTGGTTATACAAAAAAGCATGAAATTTCAAAGCCATCACATAGTGACACGTTCATTAAAAATCGTATCCTACAACGAAATGTGTAAATGTACACTTTAAGTTTGTTTGGATTAAGAAGAAATAAATACAAAAATAAGATTTTATGTGAATAGTTTGTAGAACGGCGAGTAGAGAAAGTCATATGTCTGTAACACAGATTTTTTAAAAGGAAATATATTTTCTCTGTATGATAAGCAATAAATAGGTGTTATGAACTGAAATTCGTATTTATGTGTATATAGCTCTAGCTCAAAAATTGTGAGGTTTTATTTACTTTATTTTACGCATATAAATAAATGATTTTATGAATGTCATTCCTATTTGTTATTCTGATCTCGCTAACTTACTCGGCTATGCACGTCTGCATTACAAGCTGTCTTCTTGAGAGCTTCTTGTGTACTGCTACTTTCTCTCTTAAGCATGTGTACATACTGAAAATACTTGTGGGCCGCTGTATTAGGTATTATTATACAGGATGATTCGGAACCTCTGCAAAATGTTTTATGGAATGAAGATCTCACAAAGAGGATCATTATTTGTCATATAACCGATGTTGGCTGATGCGTTGTTTAGGAGCTACATGATTAAGCAGACAAGATTCAGAAGTACTTAAGCTCATTTATTGCTGTAAGAACAATGCAAATTAAATGAAAAAAGCAATTCACAGAAAGCCTTCAAAGTGTCCAATGGTCACAATGCATTTACGACACTATCGTTTATATACTGACTTGTCGATTACTCTCCAACTGGTACGGTCTCTGAGGAATGCGATCAAAGGCAGCACACTCAATTCATCCTTGGTGTCAACGGGGGTGGTATACACTGCATTCTTCACATTAGAGCTGTCCATCGAACGAATTTTGGGCACTATTTTGTACCATTTGTCTTCGAACACAATGAGCTCCTGCATACGGATGAGTTGGGTGTACTAGATTCCGAGTGTGTCTCTCTCTCAGACCATTCCGTTTGGTATATCGAACGGGTATATGTTTCATTTCGTGTTCGAACGCCCAAAGTGACCAGACCCAAGGGGAAGGCTCAGTCCCTTTACTTCACTAGCGTTGTTACCTTCCTTATACGTACCTCAAACTCGCGTGATAATGGGGTTCTGATACAAGTGAAATACAGCGATCACAACTGATGTGTGAATGTATGCGCTTACAATAAATTACTAACAGTAATGTGCTTAGTCGGCTGTTTAAAATTAGTTTATTATTCGACTATTGTATATGTAGATGAGGTATATCCTTGCTTTGAAGCCATGACAAAATTTCAGCTTTCCTAGAATTTGTATTCGGGAATTTTTCTTTAAGCATTGTCCATTACTATCACACACCCTTCATCCAGTCTCTGAAAGAGATCGGTAAACCATTTCCTAACACTGCATTATTCATCTCTTTATGATAATCACCACCACCTTTTGACTGAAACCTAAATCTGCCCCTTCTATGAACCCATATTTGGCCTATCTGGCATGGCAAGTTATTAGATATAATGATCACCTACCTAATTGAACTCCTTCACAGCAACATTCATGTGTTGGAAGCGTAAAATGCTAAAACAAAAATTAGTTATGGTTTTCATTATAAGTTGTCATGTTATATTCTCCTTCAGCTGAAAAAGTTGATCACTGTGCTCATTTAGAGCAACATTCATTTACTGAAAGTGTAAATTGCTATTGCTGTTTTATTTCATTTCACCCGAAAATGTTGATGACTGCGTTCATTCACAGCAACATTCATTTATCGGAAGCATAACTTGCTAAAATAAAAGTAAGTTATTATTTTTAGTTATTGATTTCTTAACTCGAAGCATACGAGATAGAGCACGATAATGTATGGAATTTTCACCCAAGTTTCTCATTTTGATTTTGAAAATGAACTCCATAATGTACATAAGAAATTAGCCTTGAATCAGGTCATACATATTCAGCCTAAATATACATTCTGTGAAGTGTCGTTTTAAATTTTCTTTTAATAAAACGGTCTTTGGTTTTATTTTTATCAGATTTCATATTGTACAACGTTAAGTTGGTCTCAGATATCGTCATTTGTCATTACTGAGTTTTGCTCTGCTTTGTTAATTTGTATCTCATCAAAAGAAAACGAAATTTTAAGTACAATAAACATTTTTTCAGTAGTGGACCTAGCTGTATTTATATTATTAATCTAAAGTAACAACTTGTGAATAATTAACCTGGAATTGCGCTAAAGGCTGGTAGTAACATACTTTACTTTAATGGCAGTTGTGCAATTTTGGACTTTAAAGAATAATCATTAATTCATTTTTTGCATATAATATCATTTGTAATGTTTATTTATACAGATGACTGGGTTGATTTTTACTCTCACAGAAATTCAGAATGAAATGCTTTAAGAATATTTTATGATATTTATTTTGAAACATGTTTTGATATACATTTTTATTAGGGGTAATGCTAAAATGAAACATGCATATCATAATGTAGTAAAACAAATCTTGACCGTAACAGTAGGCAGAAACAAAGTCGAAAATGCAATTACATGGCATAGGCTATTGTCATTCTTTTGCTGTAACGCAGTGCAACAATACACCTGACAACACCGCTATGATGTGAACTCTCCAAAAAGCGAATACCCGTAAATGCCCAATGGGACCCATTTCCCACGAGCAGGCAATATGAACCAGAAGCTCGACCATAGTTCTGTATATTCGTTACTGCTTTTCGAACGAGTTGGACTGGGAGAAACGGACGAGTCCCGACATGTACCATGTGAAACGAATGGATAAAAAATGCATGTTCTTGACAGCTCTGCTTCACATGCACGCAAAGAAAGAGTGTTAAGTCTGGTGATAGTGCTGGTCATGCAATATTTACTTCTTCCCGTAGGTGGTGCTGAAAAGTTCTCTTACAGGATGGCTGAAGCTTTGGAGAGCGTCGTCATGCTGGAACCACATTTCTTTTTGGTGGTAAAGGGCACATTCCCATGATCAGTGGCACTAATTGCAGGACTCTTAAGGTTCACAACTGCGTTTAAACGTGGTGGCCACTCAGATGGGAGATGGGAGCAACTGCTGTATGTGATCAAACGGGTGCGCATCTCGTAGAAGGGAGCGTTATTGGCCATGGCGGACTACTCAATATTGATTGTTTGAAAAAATATGATTCTCTTTGCGAGATCTATCATTCCAAAAAAAGTTTGCTGCAGAGCTCCTGAATCGCCCCTGAGGCCGGAACTTTAAACTGTTTTGTCGCAATTATTGATGAATTAATAAGCAACCATTGTTAGTACTAATTAACAACTGTTTAAAGTAAATATATCTAAAGGTATATATGACATTTTCATATCATTTTAAACAACTTAAAAAGGGCAATGCAATTATGTCTAGATTAACACTGAAAGAGCTGTCAGAAGCCAGATTTTAGAAGCTATATAAGTGTTGTTACAGGCTCACAATTTTACTACAGGCGAGCAGACACAGTTTGTTCGTAAAAGACGCGAAGGGTGCGAGGGTTTTGTTATTTTATTCGTAAATTTGCCGTGACGGAAAGAGACATAGTGCGATTAAGACGAGAGAATCAGGTAAAGCTCCGTATCCATCTTGAGATTAGAATTGTGGGAATGAAAATGAGCCAATGGTGTGAGAGAATGAAGACAGTAATCATAAGACGCTTCTGGGAACGCAAAATTAGTAGCCAATGAGGAAACGACAAGATCCAGATGGTAGAACCCATAAAATATGATGCTTTGAGCCAATATAAAGAGTAGCTCCAGAACTTCCAACGGGTGAGCATGTTAGGGGAAATAATATGATTTGCCGCTTAATAGGATAGACCACGAAATGCAAAAAATGGTTTTTTTTTGTAGACGCGTGTATAAAACTCGATACAAGTAATTAGTAGCCTAGAGTCGCCAAATACGCGAGAAGTACTACGCTTAAATAAATTTGCTGCAATAAATTGTTTCGCTAAGGAAATTGTTCCTAGGTGAAAACGACAGTTCTTAATTTCAACTATATGTAAATGCCGTGGTAAAAAGTAGAAAATAAAAGAATGCTTTATGGTGTTAACGTTCTGTCTTTGGTCTGCCATCACAACCCGAGATTAACGTCCTTTTTAGCTAAAACAAAAAGCCCATAGCTTAGGCCACAATCTTTTAACTAGTCAGAGTACAGACGGCGGAGACAACTTTAAACTGCAGATGACAGTAAGCACGATGAGAGATACACAGCGGGAACTTCAAGTGGACGTCGGTGACTGCTCCAAAGGTAAGCTTGGTGACCCAATGCGTGAGGCATGATACACACCTATTCACTCAAAAGTAAAATTCACCACAAGTGACGCTGTCGGTCAGGGCCATTGATATACCTCACCTTTGAAGCAGTCACCGACACCGCTCACTTGAAGTTCCCGCAGTATTTCTAGTCGTGCTTTCGGTCCTCTTTAGTTTCTCGCTGACTCCGCCGTCTCTGCTCCGACTAGCTTAAAAGTGTTGGGTAAAGCTATGGAATTTCCTTTTGACAAAAAGGACGTTGAGTTCAGTCGTGGTGGCACACCAAAGGCAACAAATTAAAACTCTAAACGACTAGTTTATTTCTTTTCTCACATATATTTTGGTACTTTCACAATGTTGAACATTATGAACTGTCGTCGCCCATAACAATTTTCTTAGCGCACAATTTATTTCGGCAACTTCTTTTCGCAGATTTGGCGTCTATTGGCCGCTAGTTAGTTGTAACGAATCCTATATGCATGTCCACAACTAGATACATGTTCACACTTCGCGATCTTAAATTTTTTTAGGCGGCAAATCGTACGTCCTCACGTAACAGGCTCAACCGTCGGAAATTTTAGAGCTACTCACCGAACTGACTGAAAACATCGACTTTTATAGTACCTAAGCGCTGAATATCACGATTTCCTCATTGGCTATTAATTCGCGGTCACCGAAACTTCGTGTGTTTGCGTGTCTTTCTCACACACCACTGGCTAATTGTTATTCCCACAATTCTGTTGCCAATATGGACAGGGGCTTTCCCGGCTTCTCTGGTCGCAATCGTGATGTCTCACTCTTTTCGTCATGTCAAATTTAAGCATAAAAGAACAAAGCCTACGCACCCTTCCTATCTTATACAATAAAACCGCGTTCTCTTGCATGTTGCAAACTTCACTGTGGTCCTATGACTACACTTTTCAAGCGTCTTAAAATCTAGCTTCGGACAGTTTTTTTACTTTGAATTATAAAATCTATCTCTGCAATCCTCGATTATGTCGTTATTTAGGTGTCCTTTGTATTTTTATTAACATAATTACCTTATCCTTTTTAAGCTGTTTAAACTGATATTAAATTTATGTATATGCCTTCTGTTATAAACTGATATTAATGTTAAAATGGTTACTTATTAATTCAATACTAATTATGGCATAACGACCTAAAGTTCCGGCCTCAACATCAACCAGAAACACCATGCCCGACGTACTGTCCCACCCTTGTATTATAATGATTGCTATTGGTAGTTGATACTAATTGAGATGCTGTGCTATATTGTATACGAGTTATGATCAAACAGTAACTGGAATTTTTATTTTTCTTAATGAATTTTTATTTAATCATCAACATCAACTTTGTACACTTCAAAGTAATCCCCCTCAGATATAATACACTTGTGCCAGCGCTTTTTCCAAACTTTGAAGCACCTCTGGAACTCACTTTTCGTTATGGTGTTCGGCTCCTTCAGCGATTCTGCTTATATTTCATCGAGGTGGCAAAACGTCGTCGTTTCATGGTTCTCTTCATCCTCGGGAATAGAAAGAAGTCCATGTCTGACGAATACGGTAGCTGTCGTACCATAACGGTTTTGTTTTTCTCCAAAAAGCCACGAATAAGCATTGAGGTGTGAGCGGGTGCATTACCCTGATGCAATTTCCACGAGTGGTATTGCTACAATTCTGGTCGTTTTCTTCGGATTTCTTCACGCAAACGGCGCATAACTTCCAGATAGTATTCCTTATTGACCGTACGACAATAAGGCAGGAACTCTTGATGCATTACTCCATTGTAATTGAAGAAAATAGTGAGAAGAACCTTCATATGTGATCGAACTTGTCGAATTCTTTTCGGTCTTGGCTCTTCAGGCAGTTTCCATTGGGACGATTGGGCCTTAGTTTCGACGTCATATCCAATGTACCCATGTTTCGTCACCTATTATGTTGTGAATCTTTTCGACATCATTAGCCATCCTGTGCGATGTGTACGCGACGTCGTTTATGGTCGAAATTCAACAATTTCGGAACAAACTTTGCTGCTACACGTTTCATGCACAAAACATGAGAAACAATTGCTTGGCACAAGCCAAAGGATATGCCGACATCACCAGCAACCTCTCTGATGGTGATTCGGTAATTTTCTAGAACCATTTTATTTACTTCTTCCACATTGTCGTCAGTAATTGATGTGCTAGGGCGTCCAAGGCGATTGTCGTCTTCACCGACTTCACGACGCTCTTTGAAACGTTTATACCACTCGAAAACTCTTATTTTATTCATAGTAGATTCGCCAAAAGCCACAGTCAACATTTCGAATGCGGTGCTGCACTTTATTTTTTCAAGCAAAATCTAATGCAAATTCTTTTATCCATCTTTTTCGAAAGTAAAACTTCGCCGAATACTCGAAAACATGTATAACTTTTTCGGCTGTCAACAATAAGCTAAACATTCAAAAAAACTGAAAATGCAAACATACATCAGGAACACGTGTACCAACAAGGTTTTGAACATCGGAAGTATAAAGCTCGCGAAATTAAAAAATTCCCGTTATTTTTTTATTACACCTCATATGCATTGATCTATAAGGTAAAAGTACATATTAACAGCCGTTGTTTAGCTCTGCACCAATTGTTTTGATTTACCAGTTTTGTAACTTACGTGTGTGTATGTGCGAATTGCAACTTGACTTCAATTCATAGGTTACAACATAGCATTAGTAATATTTACAAACACATTTACATTTTAAACATGCTATGGTACGCTTGTTCTGGCTAAATACCTTAATTAAAGCTATTAACATCGTGCTTCTATTGATACATTTTTAACAAGTTGATACAAACGGCACTACACATGCAAATTAAATAAAGTTTAACATTGCCCTCAGAAAGGAATGGGTTTATTAGAAACGGTCTCAACTTTATGACGTGACGTGAGCATTGTGCATTACGTTTAGTGTCCCTGAATCGATCAGCTTACAGATGGTACAATATTCGTCTCAAAGTACTTATCAGTTACAAAGGGTATTCTTTCCGTAACCGTTTACTGAGGATGTCGCAGAAAGGATAAATGCTGAGAAGTTGTTTTTAAGTTTATATTGATACTTTGCTTAGTGCTGCTATAAGTATCCGTGAACGTAACTTGGCAAAGTTTCATACGAGTATCACTTTCAGTATACCATCGTTTCTACATTATCAAGACGTCACTTTCACTCTGCTGAAGATTTCCCCAAGTCCCTGAACCCGTTCAAACATATTGCTCTCGCTCCACTAATCTCGATGTGTTGCCTTCCCCATCGCCTCCCTCGGGACACGACATAGCTATCTCCTGATAGTACGTACTACGGAATTACAGCTAACTTCTGGAGCCTCAAACTTTGACATCACATTACAAAGTGTAGAGTTTAATGCTTCTTGAACAATAAACAGGTTAATTGCTTAGATACTCCAAAGCCCATAAAGAGTGAATCGCTTGTAGGATTGTTTTTCCTTCATAATAAGACACGGAAGCATAGTAATCCTATTGCAATGGTTAGAAAAAAAATCTGATGTGTTACACTTACATGACTTTCTCTACTCTTGTACAAACTATTTATACAAACGCTTATTCTCCATCTACTTCATGTTAATCGAGATAAACATTTGCAAAGTCTATCTTATTGCTAATTTTCTTGTAGATGTAAGGGGAATATATATTTACAAGGGCAAGCGTTAAAGTGCCAAATACTTGCGCTATCAATATCCTCAACACAATTTAAAATTAATACAATTATCAATTAAATAACATTTAAAAAGCGAGATGGAGTAAATCGGTTCAAATTAAGAACGTAGTCCTTAAATTGAACCACCCGTGTTTTAAAATGAACCACATACTTTCAAGTTTAAAAGTATTTTTATTAATACAAAATACACATACTTTATTGTACATTCAAAACAAATATGCTATCAGCAACAAAAGTAGAGTACAAAATTGTGATAAGAATAGCAATTTCCTTCAACATTTTGAATTTTTATATAATGACAATCACTTGGTTTTTGGAATAGGTATTATTTGCAAATATAGAGCTTTTACTAATTTTTGCTCTCATACAAAAGACTCCTATTATACACAGTCTTCACTATAAAACACTTTCTTCTTAGCACTAAGTTATGCACACTTTTGGTGAAGCCATATTCTACAACTCATACACTGGATCATGTCCATAATTTTAGACAATTCACATTCACATATTCATGTCAGCCACTGTTTTTAACATGATTTGTTTTTAACTTAACATACTATGTCGATATTTATTCACAAGATATACTATTTGCAGTTCAACAATTCTAGAACTTCAGTAGGTTTCCTAAATTGGACCAGTTCAATATAGGGTTCAAACAGTGGTTCAATTTACGAGCCGCGCCATTTTGGAAACTTTAGCATCTATGTGACTAGGAGAGACGCCGCTTGAAAAAACTTATGCATAAATATTGTTGCTAAATAAGCACTTCATAACATGCAATATATATATATATATATATATATATATACATATAGAGTATCTCAAACTTGCCTAATTGGTCGTATAAGCTTAGCTAGATGAGTCAAATATTACTTCTGAAGCACCAAAACACACAACACTTCATAGAACTGAAACCGCAGCTCAGAATGCAAAGTCAACAACTCCAAGCATTCATAGCTGTACACGCTACGCTTCTGCTAGGATTATGGTGCCACCTGTCGAACAGTTTGGAAAATACTGGAGCGGTTCAATTTAAGAGGCGGTTCAAATTAGGGACCTTTCCCCTAAGGCTTATGCAAAATGTGATTTATGTGAAAAGAAAATATGTTGGTGTAGCATTGCAATAATTAATCGCGCGCTTTCTTTACCGTGTCGCAGGGAAGCAGTGAATGGTCAGGCAAATACATAGCTGCTGAAGAAGCGGGAGTAGTAAGATACAGCTGTAAAAGCAAGTGTCTCTACCCCATATAGGTCGATCAGAACTAAACTTCTGTGGTAGACTAATTAGCCTTGAAACATGGAAACGTAAGTTTTGCACTTACAGGCATACAATTATTATTTAAATTCTACATAACAGGTTTGGTCTGAAAACTGGAAACGCGTTTGGGAGAGAAATGTTAACAATTTCATGTCTCTTTAGTTGAATATTGATATCATAGGTAAATTTTTTCTCTTAACGCGAAAATTTTGGAGTTTATACCTACGTTATTAAACAAATTAGCCACAAGTTTAATTTTCATCTACTGGGCTTACCCAAAATTTTCTTGGCCATTTGGATTCTTTCACCGCTAAAAGTCGTATACTGGCTATGCAACACTTTCAAAATTTGAAAGATTCATAAGATACATATAAAGTACTGTACATAAATAATTTCATAACGAGTATGGGGCGGCTAAACGATATTGATTAAACCGGCATTCGAGATTTAAAAGGCCATACCATTCGGGATGGCTCAGACGGTAACGTCTGTGGCCCGCATTCGAGAAGTCGTGGGTTCGACCGACTTTCCTGACTAATGGTTTTTTTAGGGGGTTTCGCCGGGTTGCTAGGGGAATGCTGGGAAGATTCATTACATCCCCCGAATTTCCTGTCCCTCCACTTCACCTACATTCTCATTTCCCTTCATCTATTTCAGGGTTGAAAGTGTCGGCGTTGCATGACGGCGGAAAAGGATACTCAATGTAACCCTTCATCCCCCGAAATGGGGTTGATCTCCGAGTCCCTAGCCCCCCAGGGAATGTGCAAGCCCACAGAGCGGGAAGGGGAGCCGGTTGCAAAAGTTCCCATTCGGGAAGTTTCAATCTGTAAAAATTAGGGACCCTGCCCTCTGCCCTGTCGTGCTTCCTGGTCCGGTCACCTTCTGTCTCCTCTCCCATCACCTTTCCCTCTCGGGGCATCCAATCAGGGGCTTCAGGCACAACAGATCTTGTAGGTCCAGTTGCAGTTGTAGGTCCGAAGTTATTCCTAGTCTTGTCCTTGCCCTAGTCATAAAAGGTCATCCATGCAATGCCGTGGAATCCAGCCGGATGCGCCTGCTCAGAATATAAGTACACCTACTGCAGAAAGATAGGAAAAAGCAACCATTTCTGTAACCACTTATGTTAATTTATTTAAAAACACAGAAATAAAACAGAATTCGGGCTGGTGGTTTTAAGTAAATCGTCGCCCCCTGGCTTCCTAGAACTATTTTCGTCTTGCGAACGATTTACTGAAGTTCCTGTGGCAGACTTGAAACCTAGGTGTATCCCTCAAGCTGGTGCGCGCTCCACTGATCATATCCAAAAGAACTGCACCTCTTGCAATCATGATGGCTATGATCTCCTGCTTTCAGTCCTGAACCAGAATAGCATCGTGTAAGATTTTACCTTTCGGAAATGTAATGAAGATCAATTTGTGAAAAGCTTGGATATAACAAAAGTTCATTCATACTTTGAAAGCAATCTATCTATAATGGTGTTCCACCAAACATTCAAGATTTAGATTTCTTTCAAATCACAGGTTTTGAATTTTTTTGAATTCCAGTTTTAGAAAAAGATACGTGTCTGAGCAAAATTCCAAAATGCGTATACCAAACTTATTATTTAGGTCCAGCATTTTTCAAGGCTGCAACACGAAGCTCTTTAGTTAACTTCCCACCTCATTACTGCCTTCTACATGCAAATTTGTTGTTTTATTTTCCCTTAACCACCTCTATTTTGATTAAGTCATCATACATTATACACATTTGTACACGAAAACATTAAACTTTAATAACATTAACATTCGGCAACAAACCGAATTAGGTCACAAGGAGACTTGTAATTCTGTAGTGCCGAGTGTTATATGTAATATTCTAAGACGTTTGGAGATTATTTGAAAAAGTTCGCGAGTGCGTGGCACGAGAAAGCTTATCTGATTAAGTTAGAAACCTCTATATAGATAATATTTTTTATTACTTTCTCTACTACGTGTAGTAAGTAGGGGAAGTATTGTATTCCACCCAAAAATTCGATATCGAGATTTCACCGGAAATACATGTTTTGAGACCCCCTGAATAAAAAAATCTGATGTGTTACACTCACATGACTTTCTCTACTCTTGTACAATCTAATTTTACAAACGCCTATTCTCCATATGCTTCATGTTAATCGAGATATCGAGATGTCAATCTTATTGGTAATTTTCTTGTAGATGCAAGGGAAATATGGTAGCTTTTAAGCGATAGTCAAATATTTTAACGCTGGTTGCTATGTGGTGCATTCCATTCTCTTTGCATGTCCAGGACACAAAAAAAATCTGATGTGTTACACTCACATGACTTTCTCTACTCTTCTACAATCTAATTTTACAAACGCTTATTCTCCATATGCTTCATGTTAATCGAGATATCGAGATGTCAATCTTATTGCTAATTTTCTTGTAGATGCAAGGGGAATATGGTAGCTTTTAAGCGATAGTCAAATATTTTAACGCTGGTTGCTATGTGGCGCATTCCATTCCCTTTGCATGTCCAGGACATAAAAAAAATCTGATGTGTTACACTCACATGACTTTCTCTACTCTTGTACAATCTATTTTTACAAACGCCTATTCTCCATATGCTTCATGTTAATCGAGATATCGAGATGTCAATCTTATTGGTAATTTTCTTGTAGATGCAAGGGGAATATGGTAGCTTTTAAGCGACGGTCAAATATTTTAACGCTGGTTGCTATGTGGCGCATTCCATTCTCTTTGCATGTCCAGGACAAAAAAATGAATAACGAATTTGAGAAAAAGTATCAGTATTGGAAAATTTAAGGAAAAAAGAAGCAATATCTCGAAAACGGTTCACTCAACAAAAGAAATGTATATGACATAAGTTGTGTATTTTAACGCGATCTACATTTTTTGTGTAGTAAAATTTTGTCTATCTCTTATGGTTTACCAGTTATGCAAAAGTCGTTCACAATGAAGAATACTTTTGGAGACATTCCCAGAAAATTCGAGATATACATTTCATTTCTCATGACATTATCTTAAACATATGATATTTTAATCAAAATCGTTAGAGCCATTTTTGAGAAAATTAAAATTTTCGAAAAATGTTCCATGTAAAGGGTAGTCTGGGGTGGGGGGATTTTCTTGAAAACCTTCGTGTCGCATCTCTGGAAGATATTGAACCTAAATACTAAGTTTGGTGTTTATCCGACTGTTCGTTTTTGAGTTATGCTGTTCACAGACACACAGACACACACACACACACAGACACACACACACACACACACACACACAGACACACACACGGACATGTTTCCAAAAATGCTTTTTTTGGATTCAGGAGGTCTCAAAACATGTATTTCCGGTGAAATCTCGGTATCGAATTTTTGGGTGGAATGCAATACTTCCCCTACTTACTATACGTAGTAGAGAAAGTAAAAAAGCATTTTTGGAAACATGTCCGTGTTTGTGTCTGTGTGCCTGTGAACAGCATAACTCAGAAACGAACAGTCGGATAAACACCAAACTTGGTATTTAGGTTCAGTATCTTCCAGAGATGCGACAAGTAGGTTTTCAAGAAAATCCCCCTACCCCAGGCTACCCTTTACATGGAACATTTTTCGAAACGTTTAATTTTCTCAAAAATGGCTCTAACGATTTTGATTAAAATATCATATATTTAAGATATTCTCATGACAAATGAAATGTACATCTCGAATTTTCTGGGAATGTCTCCAAAAGTGTTCTTCATTGTGAACGACTTTTGCATAACTGGTAAACCATAAGAGATAGGCAGAAGTTTACTACACAAAAAGTGTAGATCGCGTCAAAATAAACAATTTATGTCATATACATTTTTTTTGTTGAGGAACCGTTTTCGAGATATTACTTATTATTCCCTTAAATTTTCCAATACTTGTACGTTTTCTCAAATTCGTTATTCATTTTTACTTTCTCTACTACGTATAGTAAGTAGGGGAAGTATTGCACCCAAAAATTCGATACCGAGATTTCACCGGAAATACATGTTTTGAGACCTCCTGAATCCAAAAAAAAGCATTTTTGGAAACATGTCCGTGTGTGTGTCTGTGTGTGTGTGTGTCTGTGTGTGTGTCTGTGTGTGTGTGTCTGTGTGTCTGTGAACAGCATAACTCAAAAACGAACAGTCGGATAAGCACCAAACTTGGTATTTAGGTTCAGTATCTTCCAGAGATGCGACACGAAGGTTTTCAAGAAAATCCCCCCACCCCAGACTACCCTTTACATGGAAGATTTTTCGAAAATTTTAATTTTCTCAAAAATGGCTCTAACGATTTTGATTAAAATATCATATGTTTAAGATAATGTCATGAGAAATGAAATGTATATCTCGAATTTTCTGGGAATGTCTCCAAAAGTATTCTTCATTGTGAACGACTTTTGCATAACTGGTAAACCATAAGAGATAGAGAAACTTTTACTACACAAAAAATGTAGATCTCGTTAAAATACACAACTTATGTCATATACATTTCTTTTGTTGAGTGAACCGTTTTCGAGATATTGCTTGTTATTCCCTTAAATTTTCCAATACTTATACTTTTTCTCAAATTCGTTATTCATTTTTTTATGTCCTGGACTTGCAAAGAGAATGGAATGCGCCGCATAGCAACCAGCGTTAAAATATTTGACCATCGCTTAAAAGCTACCATATTACCCTTGCATCTACAAGAAAATTAGCAATAAGATTGACATCTCGATATCTCGATTAACATAAAGCATATGGAGAATAGGCGTTTGTAAAAATAGATTGTACAAGAGTAGAGAAAGTCATGTGAGTGTAACACATCAGATTTTTTTATGTCCTGGACATGCAAAGAGAATGGAATGCGCCACATAGCAACCAGCGTTAAAATATTTGACTATCGCTTAAAACCTACCATATTCCCCTTGTATCTACAAGAAAATTACCAATAAGATTGACATCTCGATATTTTGATTAAAATGAAGCATATGGAGAATAAGCGTTTGTAAAAATAGTTTGTACAAGAGTAGAGAATGTCATGTGAGTGTAGCACATCAGATTTGTTTTATTAATACACGGAATGTTATAATAACTGCTGAAATATTGTCTGAACACGGCCTAATCTCAAATCAAAAGTGTTACATCAAATCAAAATAAAATGAAACCCCTCTGAAAGCCTGCATTTTTTAAACAAGCTAATTAAGTGTATGACCTATGACAAAATCCTAAAGGTGTTAATAATTTTTCCTCAGGTTTTAGGATCCCTTGCAATATGCATGTGTATTTTTTTTTTATAGAGGATAGTTTAAAACACTTTTCCCTCATAGCAGGAGGGAACGAAACGATGTTTCTTGTAACCGGAGTCAAATTTTTGTAGAAAATACAGTCTGCAATAAAGTTGTGTTAATTGCATTTGTTTATTAGGCATGTTCTGTCATATTGTGGCATTTAGAGTGCTTTTAGTTTAGTATATTTGAAGGAATCACATATTCAGGGGTTAGCAGCATGGGCAAGTAATGACATAAGGTGTGAAAGGACGGAATTAACAGGGCATTTTTACTAACGTGCAGAGAGTCATCATCCTCTTCTGTGCGATAGGCATCAGCGGGTCAACATGAAAGATTAACCAGCACACCGTCCTCGCCGATATAAACGTAACCATGTTAAAATTATAATTTTTTCTTTTGTAAGAAAAGTGTCACTGGTGATTTGAAATATGTTGATCACCTTAAATAAAACCCTTCCTCTTTACTAGTCGCCATCCATGGTGTAGTGGTTATCATGCTATCTTCTAGTTCCCGAGGTCGTGGGTTCAAACCAGGCGGAGTGCGATGGATTTTTTCGGGGGTAAAAATCCTTAGCATGGCTTCCTTTGGAAGGGAAGTAAAGCCTGTGATCCCATGTCGTAGATTTACTGCACGTAAAAGAACCTTAAGCCTGATAAAGAGCCTTCTGAGAAAAATTAGCGGTCTTTCACGCCCAATATAGAATGGGACTCTAAGGACCACAGCAGTTAAAGACTGTTCATAAATTAAACTCAATTTAACTGTTTCCCTTTTAGTTCCTGTAGTAGAAATTACCTAAATTACTGAGCCATGTTAGATTAAATCTGGATAATTTTGAGCTGTATTTCGCTGCGTCCCTGTATCAGCTCTGGTTGTAAAATATTGCAATGATCCCTTATAAATTATCCGTTGGTTTATGACAATGTTTTGATTAAGTATTTTGTGTCATTAAGCTGCTATCTCTTTGTAAGTTTTTTGTTCATGTCCCCCGCTGCTGGTTGCGTTCCTATTTCCCTCTTCTTTGAGAAGTATGGTGACTTGCTACGTACAGTCAAATACACGAAAACGTGCCGATGTTTCCGTTTCCTGTAGTGTTCTTCTTAATTTAATGTTGATAGAAACACCTTATCATATGTGTTCCACACCAGCCCTGAGCGAGCCAATCTCTTATTGGTTTAAAATTAAGCTGACAAACACGCATTAGCCTATGAACAAATATCAGACCTGGGTGAGCAATGAGAGGGGAGGAGTAAGGAAACATTTGACCTGAGTGGCTGGAAGGCATGCTTCTTAACACGGTCCACACTAGCCCCTGGATGAGTCGTCTCGTATTGGTTTGTTGTCAAAGGTCTGGCACTGAAGCATTAACTTATGAACACAGGTCGGTTTCAAACTTAGGAGCGAATCCAGTCCAATTCGGTGCTGGCAGGTTGAGGACAGCCTGATGGAGTGTGTGAAGATGCACCTACCCTTTGTTAGGCTTAGCAACTTAGAGATGAGATGAGGGTTTGCAGGATGACGGGTGTGAATAAGATTGTTGAAGTGAGGGGAGGTAGCAAGACTTGCTGCTCGACGGATGCAAGCCAGAGTGCAACGGCTCTTGTACATCGCTGGTATACGGTATTTTCCTAAAAAGTATTGCTTTCATGGGATACTATTGGCATTTTAATTTATCCAAACATCTTTTGGTGAACTGTTGTTTGGAATTCTCCTGCGTTACAGGATGTGCCCGCATGCCATGCGGAGAATGCGGGGACACTTAAAGCGACGTTTTCTGGGTTATAGTTCCCAAGAGACCAAACGAGGGCGCTTCAATGCTGTGGCAATGAGTCGTAAAATTTTGCGACCTGGCGCCTAATTTCTACCTCCACGTGTGTACGAGACGAGGCTTCGTGAATTAATCTCACGGGGGAGGACGGCATACAGAATGGATGGCCCGGAGACCTTATTCTGCACTTGCTGCAGTCGTAGTAGACCAGAGTCTCTGATCATTTCCAAATCTGCAGGCGTATAGAAGGGCGGGGATTATAACAGTTCCGAAAAGGGCAGCTTTAAAGGAACAGACATCACGGACCTTAGCATGGGGAACAAAGAGGCCGTAGCTCCAGTGGCCCGATGCGATAGGTCCATGATGTGCTGCTTAGAAGATTGGCCCTTATTCAGCTTTACACCCGAGTAGGAAATTGTATTCGTCCAATTAATCCTACAAATGAAATATATGAATGTAAGGAAGTTTGCGGGGAAGCAGAACTCCGTTAGAAGTCTTGAGTGATGTTTCTCCCCTTGATGGACAAACGCTACCTGTACTCTTGAATGAGGTGGAAGTGTCGCTGTTTTGGATTGAAGGCTCAGTGTGGACTTCTGTCTTTACATTACAGATATTGAGTGTTGCTCTGTAAGTAGGGTGCCCATGTAGAGACTAAATAGCGTATGGAATAATACGTTCTTAATATACCTTATTGGCCTTCGTGTAGATTTGTGTCCCGCAACTGAGAAAACAAATCCACTGTGTTTGAAGTATATATGTAGCAGATGCTCCAAGTGAATCAGATTGTGCAGGAGACCCGTATTCCAGGTGGTAAAGAAGGTCTTCTCGACCTGCTGAAATACCACCGCGGTTTAAGCTCTGTCCTGGTATCTCCAAAACATGCAGCAACTGTTGGGTCGTCGAGTGCCCAGAACGAAACCCAAACTGATGGTCAGGGATGGCTTAAGTGTCACCCAGTACTGAGGACAAACGGGTAATAATTAGCCTCTTGAGAGAACTGACAGGAGCTAATGGAGCGGTAATTGGCGGGATGAACCGGCTCTCCGGTTTCAATATGCAAGTTATACCTGATCCTCTCGCCACTCGCATGGTACGTGACATAGGGTGAGACATATTGAACGCTTTGGTCAGAAAGAACACGACCCTGAAGGCGTGGAAGCATGGCGGAGTGAGCATGTCAGGGCCCGTGGTCTTTTTGTTATTGAGACGCCGGAGGCGCTTTGTAGTTCACTATGTGCAAATGCGAAGGAAATGGGTGGGGGGGGGAACTAGGTAGAGGTAGTTCAGTATTTCCTTACCAACATGAACCACTGAGCATTATATCGGCATGATTACATGCACTCGATTGTACATTAAGTGAGGAGTATGCAGCTCTTGGGGCTGCTTTCAGAGCAGGATTTACACTATAGCATTCCTGTTTTCTTCTGTATTGCGACTCGGTACGTAATGTAAACTCGCAACATCTCTTAGTAGGAGAATGATTAAACCATTTGCTTGTCGATTGAAAGAGGCATGTTTAAAAGTACTGTATTCGGGAGTATCTCCCCTCCCTGAATGCCACAATGGTTGTTTTAGACCACTAGGATTAATGCTCAGTTTACTAATAACAAGTGGAACAATGACCACCAAACAACACTTGTGGGCTTTTGTTATATTTAACACCGTGTTAATTTCACAAACAAACGAGACTTCCACGGATGTAGTTGTTTTCAAAGGTAGGTTTTATGTTGTTTTAATATGAGAAAGAATTGTAAGAGGCGGCCAACCAAGGTGTACGTTCTGAAATGTTAAAAAAAAAGGTATTTATGGCAATAAATTCAAGATAAAATAACGGTTATGTAGTAACTAACTCTCGGGTAGCAAATCGAGCCACAGTTTCCCTTGTAACAATCTGTCATGTTAGCCATTAACACCTCTGAGGCCCCCGACCTGCTATTTTGTATTATAATTCCATAAACACAAATTCAGTACTGAGTGCGTGCACTCTATTCCTAATGATAATGAAGAGAACGTATTTGGTTCCTCTGAGAGACGCAGTGAATTCTTTTAATATACCTACCTAACGATGACGCTCATAACATGCGAGATTTGAATAATCTTTAGGAGACACTAGATATCTGGGTTACGCAGTGTCCTGCAATAGGAACTTATAACTTTAAATTTGATCATTTATTTATTACTTTCTCTACTACGTATAGTAAGTAGGGAAAGTATTGTATTCCACCCAAAAATTCGATACCGAGATTTCACCGGAAATACATGTTTTGAGACACCGAATCCAAACAATTTTTTTTTGGAAACATATCCGTGTGTGTGTGTGTCTGTGTCTGCGTGCAGCATAACTCAGAGACGAACAGTCGGATAAACACTAAACTTGGTATTTAGGTTCAGTATCTTCCAGAGATGCGACACGAAGGTTTTCAAGAAAATTCCCCCACCCTAGATTACTCTTTACATGGAAGATTTTTCGGAAATTTTAATTTTCTCAAAATGGCTCTAACGATTTTGATTAAAATGTCATATGTTTAAGATATTGTCACGAGAAATGAAATGTATATCTCGAATTTTCTGCGAATGTCTCCAAAAGTATTCTTCATTGTGAACGACTTTTGCATAAGTGGTAAACCATAAGAGATAGACAAAATTTTACTACACAAAAACTGTAGTTCGCGTTAAAATACACAATTTATGTCATTTACATTTTTTTTTGTTGAGTGAACCGTTTTCAAGATATTGCTTGTTATTCCCTTAAATTTTCCAATACTTATACTTTTTATCAAATTCGTTATTCATTTTTTTATGTCCTGGACATGCAAAGAGAATGGAATGCGCCACATAGCAACCAGCTCTTAAAATATTTGACTCTCGCTTAAAGCCTACCAATTCCCCTTGCATCTACAAGAAAATTAGCAATAAGATTAACATCTCGATATCTCGATTAACATGAAGCATATGGAGAATAAGCATTTGTAAAAATAGCTTGTACAAGAGTAGAGAAAGTCATGTGAGTGTAACACAGATTTTTTTAAAGTCTACAAGGTTTTCAAGATTTCCAAAGCTAGCGTGAAACACATAGCGTCCTTTTCTTTTTTATACACATAGGCCACTCCCGGAAGCTTCGGTGAACCACCTGGGTAATAACTTTCCGAGGCCTTTGACTGTAGTCGGTAGCAGTCGAACTCTCTTGAATAATCACGGTCTCATTTTGAAGTAGTAACTCAGACACTTTGTAATTCAGGCATCGTTATAACCCAAGTTCTTATTATACTTAATTTTAATGGTTTGCATTAACCATTCTTTGGCTAAAATTTATACTGCTGTGCTTTAAGGAGTCTAATTGGTAATAATGAAGTGATTCTTAAATCAGAGAGATTATGTACAGATATATTATGAAAGTAAGCTGAAATTAATTATTTATATCTTTTTTGAATCGAAACCTACGAGGGTTATAAAGAAGAGAACAAGTATAAGGTAAAGTTATCCTGGTTGTATTTAATATTTAATTTTGAAACTACTGCTCTAGAATTATCTTGTTATTAAAATTGTGCTAAAACTTGCAAGTTTACCCTTTTATCTTTTCAAATCTTATCCTACATACAGATGGTCCTTGGTAATCGCTGAAATAGGTGTGAAATAAATTAGTTACATTAAATAAAGATTAAAGACAGAATAGAGAGCATTTCATTTGCGGTTGAATCACTATTTTGTTTATTTCCTTCCAGTTCGCTACTTGCCAAAAATACAGGTACAAAACGAAAAATATGCTGTTCGTTTAGGAATGTAATGAAAGAATTTGTATTTTCAAGCAGCAATAATGTTGCTGTAGACGTCTGTTGGTTTAATACAGGAACTATGCTTTAGACTCCTGTTTGTTGCTTGATCCAGTTGCGATATTCTGCCACACGTGTGTACACAGTTGGGTAGCCTGGGGTGGCGCAGCCATTGGCCCATGATACCAAACCGACGACCTGGCTTTCGACGAAGAGAGGTCCGCCGGAATCACCCTGGTAAAATAAACATAAGCGTTTGGAATATCACTTTCTCAAAGGTATTTAAAACTAGTGCATTTAATAAGGTGCTGAGGTTGACATGTTTAGGTAAATTCTTCGGTTTCTACAAGCCTGAGGTGAATTTACTGTGCTCTGCTAAAGCTACTTGTACACGATTAAATTTTTGTCAAATTCAATACATTAAAGACTTTTCAAGAGTTGTAATAGCTTCACCTTTTCTTGTCAAATTGCTTCCAATACTTTTAAAGTCTTGAAAGCAAATAAGAACATGCTCTAAACAATCAAAGATTTGACAATGATTTGATGCCTTTAGCAATGAAATACGAGTATTTACAGTGGGTCACGATATCTGCAACATGGCGGAAGGCGAAAAGTAAACAAAAATGCCTACCCCGCCAAGACATATCGAATGCGAACTGATTAAGTTATACATAAGCTAGTCATGTGCATATGTCTAGGACTTCGTGGATTACCACCACAATAAGATGAAGCAGATGAAGGCATATGTAGAAATAATTGCCAAGCAGATTTCCGAACTAAGTATACATTAATGTAATGTTATATAGTGTGGCTAACCTATTAATTGATGTTATTTCCATTATATTCCATAAGCGTAATGTGATTTCATTGGATATAATACGTGAAAGTGCTACACAATATTATAAAAGAACAGTATTTCATTCCACACTGTTATACCGTAACGCAAATAGTAAATTGCTTTGTGCGTGATAAATTATTTATTAATGTGTTCTGAAGGGTTTCAGTTTGAAAAAAGACAACTTGTAAATACACATTTATGACATTGTCAGGTATTGTCCAATCTTGTCACATTTTAAAAATGTTTGACAATTTTTCTTGTAAACTCTTGAATTGAAAAAAAAGTTTGATCATCTACAAGGGACATTATAGAGTAGAATATTCTGCTTCCTAATGATGCGCTGGTAACTTAAAATAGGTTTTGGAATCACTACTTAAAAAAAGAAGAGAAATACACAACATATTGCATATAGACGTGCTTTACCATTCTTTATTAGCAGTTTCAAACTGGTACCGCAGGATTTTAATTTAAAAGTTTGAATTTGTGCATCTCATTCATACACTTCGAAAACTTTCAGTGCTGAATTTTGTACAATTCTGAAAAAAGTATTTGTTTTAAATCTTTATAGAAAAATCCCCAAACACGGTAGAGTTATATCAATTGAGATTTTTCTCTTTTGAATATTTAAATACACAAACGCGACGTTTAAATGGACGAGCGCAGCGGCGTGCAAATAGTGCGTGAAATTTAAAAACCTGATTTTCTCATAACCTAGTTTTCGTACATTTTGCCCCCTTAAAACTTATCCTCATGTATTTTGCTCAGTTTCTTTAACATACATTAAATTGAAGGTGGATGAAGAGTTCTAAAGTGTCTTTCCTTGAAATAAAGTTTAACTTTGGATTTAGGATTTTTACACTTTAATACACCACTTATTTTTTGAATATTAATAGTTTTTATTAATTTTTGCAGGAAAATTATAATCTTGTACAAAATTTTATCTTTGATTTTAAATATTTTATATATATATATATATATATATATATATATATATATTTGAGAAATAATGTACAGAACTAAAGAGCTTAAATCTTTATTTTCATTTATATGAAAATATGGGGACTTGCTTTTCATTTTTTGAAAATTAATTTCTTCGAAAATTAGGTATACAGGACAACATAAATTAATTTTTACTACAATTACGTTAAACGAATCTGTAATAACATCAAACTGAATTGGTTGCAATATGTAAAAATGTACAATTTCAGTAGCGAGTGCCTCTAATGCAGACCTACGTGAGAAAACATTGAAAAATTTAAGCGCATAGATTTATAAGAATGAAGTTTTAGTACATGTAATGGTCGAGCTCAAATAGTTAAAAGTATACACAGAATACAGTCCTCTGTACTAGGAATCACATTCTCCTATAATCGCTTAATCATGTCTGGCGTCTATTAAATATTCCCTGCATTAGGCTGCATACAGCGAGCAGGGAAAATCTAAGAAGTTCAAATCCGGTGGTTGTGGAGACCACGTATTCGGGCCACCTCAGCCGCTCCATCTTCGCCCAAATGTCACTTAAGACGTTGTTGTACAGCAAATACAGTAAATTGTTGCCAAAAGTACATTTACCAACGAATATTTGACGAGTTTTGAAGAACTCGTCCAGTTTCATTCAAGGGTTTCTGTTTAAATGTACTTACTAAGTCCTCTCAATACCGAGCAAGATAGCTCCCGGTAACGTGCGAGGCTCTTATTTGGGAAGTTCCGGGTTTGATTCCCGTCAGCGCCCTCTCTGACCTTGCTTTTCCCTAGTCGTTAGGCGAATGCTGGGGTGGTTTTTCATCCGTTTTCTTGTCATCTTTCAAGCATGCTTCTAAGCTTTGTGGCGTATGGCGGTGCCGGACAGATGGCGCGGATGCTTACGCAAAGGAAAAAGCACTCTTCGTGAACACTAGAGGGCTGATTGGTCTCCGGGTCGGTAGTCGTCCTCTCTAGGCAGCTCCAGTAGTGGGACGGGTCGAGCTTGGAACTGTTAGGGTCTTCTGCGCGTCTCTGTGGCCTGTCTGTCTGCAACCTGTGATTGCTTCACTTCATCCCTTCCTCCTGTAGGCTGTTAGCCACAATAGATCTATGTACGCAGTGCGCGAGGTGCCTCCCTTGTGTAACATATACCTATAAGTCCTCTCAATAAGGCATAGAAGTTTGAAATGGAATTTCCGCATAATATATACCCACAATTTTCTGTTTGGCTTCTCTTTAATAGCTTAAGTTTGCGCAGAAAATGAAGTAAAAATGTGGAATAGTGCTTAAAAGAACTCAGACTTAGCTGGGAGTTACTCAAATAAGTGAAAATACTGTTGGAAACGTTATCCAGGCAACTCACCTTAACTAATGTACGAAATTGTAACGGCCGTTGCAGTTGATGACATATGGCGCCTATTTTGTTGATTATTTATTTAACTCAGTTAAAGATTATATCATTGTAGTTTCTTATTATTTTTTTGGTTCTGTTCTTGCCTGGCTAACTCAGTTTGGATTTGGTAGAGCACATATAACTTGGTAGGGATGGACACGGGCTATTTGTGTAACATAAATTTAAAACAATAATTTCTGAAGGTTTCCCTATCTTTAATGCACAATAGAGCAATTGTTATTGTTAAACACTTTGCACTTTTGTAATATTGTATAACTGTTCGTTGAAGCTGTGGTATTTAACTTGTAAGGATGCCATCGTTACTAACAGACCTTTATAAGTTCTCACACGTATATAAAAATGCTATCTGCGTACTGGTAATGTTAAGAGTTTTACAAATAAAGTATAATTTCTGTGATTTCTACATTCTTTACGGTTAAATCACTCCCGTATCACTGACGGATGCAACTACGATCTGCACAGATTGAAGAGCACCGAAGAACTAACTTTAGTGTGCGTACACTACCTTTTACTTCCTGCACTCAAACATTTTATAAATCTGTACATATAAATCTCATTTGTTACATTGCATATACTAGGAGTCTTATAAATTTAACCTTCAAGCTGCCATTTTCTGCTACTTAGCACGTGACTAACTTTCTAATTTTAGCATCTTCAACAAATTCTGCTGTTTCGTTGTTTGCAAGTGAAAAATTCTCTTAGCTCCCAAGGTTGTCTTTTGTGTGATTCGGTTCTTACATCCTCGCTCTGAAAATGTAACTTTGTGCACTTTTCTAGCTTCCAACAGCCTCAGTAAAACTTATAACACACTTACAATCCAACTTGTACATTAAAATTGCAAGAACAAAATTAGACTTATTAACATTATCATACACGTTTTGATATCCGTTAATTAAATATTTTTAGGGGATATCAGTCACTGTTCAAATTGTTTATATTTATCAGTGACCAAAAATACAGCCACAAAATAGAGCCTTCCGAGTTAGAAGCCGGACTCGTATCTGTACACTACGTAGGTGAGATATCTCCAGTTATTAGCGTATTAGATTATTTTTTTGCTGAATTGTTACTGTATTCAGTACTGTGCATAATTATTGGCTCATTATTGCACGCGTGCCAATAATAGCAATTACGTATTTTCTATAGTAATGACGTAATACGGGTATTCCAAGTTGCGCGGATCTGAGCAACAAAGATGCTGAAATCTATGTACAATTTTGAATATAGTATAATTAAGATCTGAATCTATAATTAATTACCATGCTGTGCTGATAATAGACTACATGACAGTAAGTAAACCTGATCACTTCTCTCCCAGCAAGGGAGTGCATGCTTATCGGTTCAACACACCAAGTAGTAACAAATGAAATGCAGGAAGAGAAGCTAACGTCTCACTTACGAACATATGAAGACGCTTTCGAATACGTCGGCTATGGACGCCGAATATTTAATGATTTATTTCCTGCTAAATAAATTGAAATTGAATTTTATTTATGGACACTCTTTAACTGCTGTTCTTACCGTCCCATTCTATAGTGGGTGTGAAAGACCGGTAATTTTTCTCAGAGGCCTCTATCATGCTTGAGTTCCTTTTATGTGTCGTAAATCTACGACACGGGACCACCGGCTTTACTTTCCTTCCGAAAGAACCCATGCTAAAAATTTTTACGCCCGAAAAATCCATCGCCCTCCGCCGGATTTGAACCCGCAACCTCGGGATCTAGAGGCTAGCATGGTAACCATTACACCACGGAGGACGACATTTCCTACTGTCTATAATACGGGGTGGCATGAAAAACCGGCCCGCTACGAGCAGATGCATACAACAAATAATAGGTAATGAATAATAAATAGATAATAAATGAACAAATGAAATAGAAATAAGCCAATGCAAAGGTCTGTATTTACTGAAACGATGTCTTTTACATTAGGTGCTAAAATGATCTTGTGCTTCAATGCCCTAACATGTTATTATAAACTTTACGCAACTCTAACAGCATCATTTCTCAAAATTTCATTACGAATATTGTTCAAGTGTTGTAATGTCCTTAGATTACTTGCGTACAAGTGTTCCTTTCGACTACTCCACAGATAAAACTCACAAGTAGTTAGGTTCGGAACGCAGCGGCTACAATCCTTTGCTGACAGTCCTTTCTTCTGCGAGTCTTTCATGAATTTGTGAGATTGACTCGCGTGAAGTTGATAGGCCGCCCCATCGTGTTGTAAAACAGTGTACGAAGGCGCATGTGACGTCACCGTGCGTAAAAGTCCTCAAAGATTCGCATATACACATCGGTGCTTACTGTTTAAAAAAATATGGAACTACAATTTCTTTTATTGTGAATCGTGTAGGGATTGTTTGTTAAGCAGTATCTGGTGTTCTGGGAGTTTACATGTCGTGTCAGATGGACCCAGGCTTCATCATTCGTGAAATCACCAGCGGAACCATTCCACTCTCAACTGCTTGACATAGTCATGTGCAGTAATTCACACGTTTTGCCTTGTCCTCCTTCAGTTCTTGGACACGTCATTTTGTGGGGCTTCTTCCCTATATGGTGTAAAACACGTTGATAAGACTTACGCGAAGCGTTCACTTGTTACGGACAATTTACCAGTCGACTTCTTAGGATTCTGGATTATTTATGCTCGAATATTCACGATCACAGCAGGCGTCGAACGGATGGGGCTGATTCCATTTTACGTTTGCAACTGTAGTATATCAGTCTTTCACCAAATCCTATATACTGCTCTTTGTTGGTATGGAAACCCCAGGAAACTTACTTGCAAAAAGTCTCGCGTTTCCTTAAATGAACCGGTACGCTCCACTATTGCGATCCTTTCTTGAAGAGAATACATCTCAGTGAGATATTTACTTCTTACATCTTCACGGCTTTTATACTGACAATAAATACAAAACATGGTCGCAACAGCTTCGAAACAGGTGACAATTGGCGGGCGACAATGAGCAGTCTGTGCTCGGGCCGGTTTTTCATGCGTCACCCCGTACTAAGATTGCATAAAATGTATTCAACTTAATACCACACACGTGAAAATTGTCGCATTTATTATCATTCATAGAACAAACATTCAGT
Organism: Deroplatys truncata; assembly: GCA_030765065.1. NCBI lineage: Eukaryota > Metazoa > Arthropoda > Insecta > Mantodea > Mantidae > Deroplatys > Deroplatys truncata. The sequence goes on from CM060980.1 coordinate 104,234,402, forward strand.
CGTGTCATAACCATTAAGATTCCACTCGTTGCATAAAGAACTAGTATACTGACTTTTATGTCCAAAAATACATATTCTATTAACTTATTCGTGGAATATTCAGTGTTTTTCATGCATTAAAATGAAGTTCCATACTTACATTGCAGGAGCCTTTGTTGCCCTCAGGTACATCTGCACAGATCTGGCCAGGGTATATGTTGTAACCCATGCTTCCATAGACGTCCTCACATTCCTGTTGATTTACGGTCATAATGTCGACTTTCTGGAGATCAGGAGAAAGAGGTCCTCCTTGCTGAAAAAAATGCATTAATAAGCACTTAAGTACCATGATAAGAAAAACCACAGGTAATATTTATTTTTGTAACAACCTTATAATTTCTAGCGAAATATTAATTTCTGAAGCTTAGAATTTAATGTTTACCATGCAATTTTATGCATTTCTATTCACAACACCATAATTATGGAAAGGTTATATTCGTTGAAAGCTTTACTACTATTTTTTCTACTAAAGCATGCTTAATTAGGTAGGTATTAGTCTTGCATTTCATTACTTTACTTTCAGTGTACGTACACAACAAACTCAGAAATACGCTTGAAAACGTCGCAATTTTACAGTCGGAGCTAACATGAGAGAAGAGAGGCAGGTCAGTCTCTTTTGACATTTACAGTGGACGATTTAAGTTGAGACTGTACAATATCTCCAAAACTAAGGACTGTAAAAATAAATGTCTTGAATAAAAGTTGCTTGATATTACGTGGGAAAGTAAATGCCATTAGTCGTGTTTATGTTGTTTTCTCACTCCTCATAAAAGTCTAAACAACATTTGTTATAGAGGGCTTTGCAATTGTTCTTAACCCAACGTAATAACAACAAAAATTCTGAATTAGTGTGTAAGAAGAGCGCAATGAATGGTAGGGCCATCCATGGATGGTTATTTGAGGGTCAGGTTACGTTTCGTAATTGGGAAGCAACATTTTTTATGTTTTTTCCTTATTCTTCAACACAAAATAAACAGCTTTTTATAAACCATTTTATAATGAGAAAACAACATACAAAATGTAGGTTCCTATTTAAAAATTAAATTGACCCTAAAATGACCATCATAACGTACTCAAACAAAACACGATTAATGGCATTTACTTTCCCCCATAATATCAAACAACTTTTATTAAATTCTGTCTACAACGCTTACTTTTGGAGGTATTGTACAATCTCAACTTAAATGATCCACCTGTTTATTTCTGTGGTACACATATTGCCTGTCGTCAGTCTCTCAAGCAACCATTAACTTTCAGTAGTATTCTTCATTATCCATCAGTACTTCAGACGTGCAAGTTCTGGCATTGTTTCAGGAAGTCATAGCTATTAGCAACTCGTGCTGAGTACGCCATTATAGACATACATTCCCTAACAGGAGATTTCCAAATCCAAGATATTTTATTGCAGCAGCTCAGAAGGTACGAGCAACTTCACACCGTTTTTTAATACATCGAAAATAACAATTTATAGAAACCTTTTATGAATTATGGAAAATATTAAACGAAATAATGGCCGACGCGCCAATATATAAAACTAAAATGATGGCCTTTCGTGCTGTTTAATATAAAATAGCTCTAAATACTATTATACAGAATTTTTTTAAATGGCACAACTGGTAGGCCACCGTCCCCATAGCAAGCATGCTATACAAATTCGTTTGTGCTCTAGCGGCGTACCGGCCTGTCGTTTCCTCCCTAGATAAAGCTTTGTTTTCTTTCAATTTAAGAAATGACCGAAGTGATGTTTATAAGCTAGCATCTTTTGAATACATTAATAAGCAGTACTTTCTATAGCGAAAATATTGAAAAATGGTCGTCACACACTGTCTTCTAATTTTTCGAGCGAAAAATTAAGCTTAAAGCACTATAAATACATGAATTTAAATCTGGAGATCGAGTAGGTGAGTCAATCATTCTGCATTAAATGCACTCATAATGCAAGACAGCGATTTTCATGGTTTTCTTCCCATGATAGTCTCTTTTTGCATAACTTTTCCGCGGTTAGAACAGTGACTGTCTATGTTTCTTATGAAACACGGACCCAGTTTACTTAAAATTGTCTAGCAACCTATAAATTGTGGATATATCAGGAACGGCGTCACCAGGGAGTTTCTGTAGAAATTCAAGCTGACAGTCCGCACAAGATTCTGTTCGAGAAAAGCCTAACACAATAAACACGCTGTTCTGAAGTATACATAACAGCAAAACACAATCAACAGACTCTCCATAGGCGCGTGAGTTTCACTACCGCAGATCGAGGTCATTCAAATTGGTACCGGCTAAGAGTCAGACGTGTCGGCCGCCAGTTGCGTCTTTTAAGATAAAGATAAACTCTGTATAAGAACAAATAAAGAAATGTAATTATTTATGGCGCAAAGTAACTCCTCATAATAAATAATTTAAAGTTATGTAAACAAATTTCGTCATATTACGGAACAACATAAGACATTAAAGAGGAGAGCAAGAAAGGAAATTTACAAACTTGTAGCTGTGCCAACATTGATGTGTGGGTATGAAGCATGGACTATCTGGAAAAGGATTGGAGTAGAATCAGCGAAGCTGAAATGAGCTGTCCGAGAGCAAATGAGTGGTGTATGATTTCAGATAGAATAAAATAATAATAATAAAAAAATATCAAGACGTAAGAAAAGGAGTATTTTTCCCATAAAATGACAACACATACAAAATGGACAAATTTTCCAGTATTGTTTATGAATGCCATCCAACAATAAGAAGGCAAAGTAGAAAGATATGATGGGAAGAAACGCAAGGCTAAAATAGCAGAAATTCCTAATTCTTGTTGAAATTAAAATAATGACGAAGTAATAATACTCATACTTACGTAAAGTCTTCCCCATCCAATAACAGTTGCCGTTGCACTATCGGGAGTTTGCTGTCCTTGGCTGGGAAGGTCTACTGGTCTTACATTTACGTTGTCAATGTTAAATGGTGTTTTCACCTGCGGAAAAAATATAAAAAATAAAATATGAGTTTATTTCAAAACGAATACTGAAATACTTGATAAATAGAAGAAAATATTGAGCGTAAAATGTTTAGAGATTTGATTTTCCTTTTTTCCCTCGTCGTGTTCCGTAATTACTCAAAGCTCAAAATTTTTGTATTGGTTATTAATACTCTTCAGGTGTGCTTAACGTTTTGTGCAATAGCGTTTTATATCACACCATAAATGTAAAGGAGCATTCTAAATATCTAAAGTGTAATAAATGTTTCCTCTACCCTTTACTATTCCACAGGTATTTCTTAGAATACTCTTACAAAAATCTTATTTTCCCTCCTAATTAAAGTTCAATTCAGGTAATAAACATTTTATTATACCTAGAAGGCTGATACAACAGTGAACTATTTACAGTATAAGCGAGATCATGAGCAACAAAAGAATGGTCACTTAACAATTCAAAGCAGACTGATAAAATTAAAATTGAGAATGATTAATGACAGTTATTCAGAATTGTATAGTTTAATAACATCTACATTTATTGGTGTATAAACATTCGAGTCTCCCATATAATTCATTAGTTATACAGCATTTTACGAAAATGTGACTTTAACATATATGAAATATTTTAGGTAAATATTTTACTGGTTATATATGAGGCATTTGTGCCATTTAATGAAATTGATATTTTCAAGAAAATAAAACCCTACAGACGTTTTCGAAGTAAGGATCTGGTGTAAGTGAAACCTTTTGACAATTTTAGCCTTATATCCTCGAAAGTAACGTGAATAAATATGAAATCTGGTATTCAAACAACTTCTCTTATTTCAGCTATACTCCTCAATGACAGGGGACACAAATATGTGTCTGTCTTCTCTACAGCATATCGAAGTATTACAAATGAAACTGAAAATTAAGAGATCGAAGTTTCTGTGTAAAACACCGTTTTAACGTGTGCACAAATGAAAGAAGAAGTAATGAAATTTTAGAAAAGCGTTTAGCAGCTTAGGAGTGCTGGTGTTTGCAAGCACCGTAACTCAGAATCTAAAGATCAAATGAATACCAAGTTATATGCTTAAATCGGACACTTTTCAAGGATGCAACTAGATTAGATTAGATGACGGATGGTATTTATTGGTGCTTTATCGCACCTCAGCCTAAAAGGCTTATTGTGCAAACCCATTGGAAAGGGTCTTTTCTATGTTTCCCAAAATTTGTTCCCTGAGCAAGTTGGTTCCAATGTCAGGATCCTTTCCTAGATCTTCTCTGGTTATGGAAAAGTGAGTCTCTTTCTTGCAAGGAATGGGCAGTCAAAGAGGATGTGCGAGGCAGTTTCCTCATCCTCTTTGTACATTCTACAAATGGCTACGTCCTTGTAGAGTCCTACTTTATGTAGATGTTTTCTGAAGTGACCATGTTCAGAAATTAATGCCACTACTTTCCTTATTCCTGTTCAATCCAATCTTAGGAGAGCTGAGGAAAGAGTGAAGGTATGCAACTAAATTCCACCAATTCTGAAAACCGTTTATATTTTATTTTCCTAAAAATGGGTTTTATTTTCGTACTTTTAAGTTTTAGATACTGACACATTGAATGAAAGGTATATTCTGATTTTTTTAAAAAAAACATCTTTATGAATTTCACCTCAGAAGACATATAAGACAGCTAGAAACGTATTATCACAGGAAAATAAATGGAGATGGTAAAACTATACTTACAATATATGTAAATTACTTTCTTTCGTGAATTAAAACACTTCCGAAATGTTTGCTACTGCGTTATGTAGAGTTCTCAATTTAATCGAATTCTTTGGCACATCTGCGCGCATCTGAAAAGGAGTCTGTCTTTTATTTTAGATAATCCGAACTAAGTTACTTCCCGTCCAACTTGAATTTTTGACATTACTATAAATATTGTAACTAGGCCCATTAAAACTTTAATTATAAGGAGTTACTCTTGAAACTATGGGTATATATTATTTTAATACTTCATAGTGTTCATTTTTTCATTAACATAACAATTGTATTTGATTCTATATGAAACGATACCACTAGTCCGGAACTAAAGAGAATTGAAATTGGAAGATCCAGTTATTGGAGATGTTTAGTTCCAAATAAAAGCTATCTAACAACAAATACGTAAAAGCAGGTCAAGGTAGGTATGGGTGGTTTTTAAGTATTGACATTATTAATTAACTTCTATAAAATACATTATCAGATCTGTCACATTTGAGTGGAGTTTGCTGTAATCAATCAAGTTTCTAGTAATGCCATTAGAGCGGTATGACGAGTGGTCTGGTTGATGGCACTAGGAAGAAGCAGATACTTGTTGGTTGTGAGAATAACTTTTGTTCAGGGATCCTCTTCTCTGTGATTGAAGTTTCTTTATGTGTATAACTAGGAACGAAGAAGTCATATTAGGGAGTTATCGTCCTACGCCGTGTTGGAGACTAGACCATGGAGGACGAAAATTGGCCAATAACTATCAGCCCTTTTAAACGGATTTATTATTAATTATAGACTTTTGAAATTCAGAGATTTTGAAATAACTAACACAAATGTAATTTAAATTTTTTAAAAATTTGTTTCAAAGTTTCCGTTTATGCTGAATTTGAGTGAATATAGCCTACCTCAATGAGGGCGATGTCGTTTCTCCAGGAGTCTGATGGATTGTAGGCTTCGTGCACGATGATTCTCTCAGCATTGTGAATTGTACCACCTGAATTCAGGCTGACTGTACCAGCTAGCAGACTAATTTGTGTTGTGGAATATCTGGAAACAAGAACATGATTTCTTACTGATGCCTAAACATAAAAAGTGGCAATATTTAAATTTTTTCATAAATTGACAGTATTTCGTGGGTTAGAAGTGAAACGTCTCTTGTTTTCAACGAGATCGTAAATGCACGCACAGCTACACCTTGCGGCAGCATTGGTAAACTTTATTATAGGTATTTTTGGAAATAATCCTAAAAATCTTAAAGTTTTATGACGTTCCGCATAAAGATTAGTCCTTGATTTTGTACCGACTTGAAATGGTTATCTTATAATCCATGTTCTAAAAGGTGTGCAGTACTTGATCCAAAAACAGTGAATTTTTAGAATGCCTCACATATAAACTACCCTTAATTTTATACACACACACACACACACCTTATATAGAGAAAATCAAAACTCACTAGGGATTGAATTGTATATTTCGCGATTAGAAGAAAGTATATAAAGACTATTAACAATAAATAATATAAAATATTAATTTATTTATCTTATTAAAATACTATACACTATTTTTAATTTCCTGTCTATGCGGTAAACAAATAATCGCACAGGTGTTTTATAGTAGCCTTGACAAACACAGAAACAAATGCTGGATACATGATTAAAACAAGCAAATACTAGAGCATTGATAAAAAAAAACAAATTCTAGGGAAATGATAAGCATTTTGCAGATAAGCGACCATGATTGGTTGAAATGATTACTTTTATTGGTCGAAAGTAGTGTGACGTAAGGAGAGCGAGAAAAGTGTGAATTCTCTTACGTTTAATAGCTCATGTTGGAGTGTGTTTCGTATTTCTCACAGTGTAAAACATAAATTTTCCCCTCATTTTACTCCTACCCTCACCCATGAGCTGTGCAGTATTCCCTCTTTACCATTTTCTTCATGCTTCGCTAGCCATTTCACCAGCTCCTAGCAGTACGTTCGCTGCTGCAGAGCACCTGTACTACTTCATGAATCGCGCAAGCACAGACTGGAAATTTTTACATAACATTGTGACTATAATTTATCGGAGATTTCAATTTTAGATAAAATTTGCGGAAAAAAAGGATGCTAGCATGCAGACTTTTCAAATAAACAACCACGGATACGGCGCGAAAATATTAGTGTATCAACTTGAAAACAATTTGATGTTTTTTCAAACTTTGTTAAAATCGTAACAGCGTAGTTTATATTGAGAGCATAAAGTTACGATTTTTAATCAGCATACTATAGACACAAATCTGAAATGCTATATGTATGATTTTAATAAATGGGTGCAAAATTAAGATTATTTTGAATGTGCACTTAAGAATTTACGACATTTAGTGTAATTCCAAAAAACCATAATTATCATAATATTACTAATGTTATGGTATTATTTTCGCCACAAAACGGAACACTATGTGCACATAAATTACAACTTCTTTTTTGTAGCAGCTATATATTCGTCTTGGCCATCATAATAACCGACATGCATTGTTTTGAAATATTATTTACATAAGGCTGTACTTTTTACTCGTTATGCTGTTGCACTCGCAATTATATTGTGATATCATTTTTATTTTAAAGTAATTGGCCTGTTGACTTACCCTGAAACGCAATGAGCAGCAGTTAGAGCCCAGTTTGCACTCAGAATCGATGCACCGCAATTATGGCTTTTGTAATACTGTAGAGATAGCTGAAAATAAAAGAAATTCGTTATATTGCCCAATGAAACATTTTTTGATCATGTACGTATGTATATATTTAGCTCATTTAGTTAAACTCATCTCCAGTAATGGATCAATATTGCTCGAGGGGTGGCCTCGTAGCTCATAAGGTAGAGCACCCGCTTGCTATGGGAGGGGTCCCGGATTCGATTTCCGGCTGGAGGTAGGACTTTTTCTCTAGCCAGGATTATTCCCTATCCTTCCCAGGGTTTGGATGTATGAATGAGATTGTGAATGTGTGTGCGATAGAATATATACAATTCAAAGAAAAACCAATGACAATGTATACGAGTTAACACCATTGCTGATAAGGTAATTTGTTACAAAGATGGTCGGCCGCCGTTATGACAATGGCAGTTAAGGCATGGTATAAATGGAATAAAATATTCGTATCCATGTCATTTTCCAGATACACAAAATCGTTGGTGCTTTTCTTTTTTTGTTTTATGAGCGAAATAAACTTCTCGGTCAGATTTGTCATATTCACTGTTAATACCTTGTGCGACTGTTCGCAAATGGATTTCTAAAATTAAATACGTATTTATTTCAATACGATTCTTTTGATATACCATCTATCGCCAGGAAGAAGCAAGCCAAAGGATGAAATATCCAAATTAAAAACTGGAACATAAAACTTTCGCAGTACTTATACATGCACGAGGATAAAACTCAAGAATGCATCAGTTGAAGGAAGATTACTTTGGGTAGAGGTAATAGGTAAGGCTAGGATAATCTATTTTTGTTCAATTAAGAGTAGACAAAAAACGAAGCGTAAATACAGCGACAACAATTCAGGTCAGCAACAACAGTGAATGAAATGGGTGAAATGCATGTTAAAATGAGTCCAGGGTCCATAAATCTGAGAGTTGCGACATTCGTGTTCTCAAAATAAGAAGGAAAAAAAAGGAAATAAAAGCTTCATATAGACAATTCGGTCCCAGTGAGATCCAAATTCGAGGGTACCATTCAGAATGCAGATGCAATACCAGACTATAGAGGGGGTGGGTACCTTAAAGCAAAATGTTTGCCCTTTACAACGTTTACTTTGACTTTGATATCTTTTATAAAAGAATTACGTGCCCATGACTTGCCAATAAAACTGAGTTCCAAGATTAAGCATATTTTACTTTTTGTTTTACTAATCTCTTAATCAGACAAAAAAGAAATATTTATATTCAGTTGTTACCCATACAATAATCAATCTTCCCTTAAAATAATGCACTAATACCCTGTACATATCCACTTAGTTTTACCGGAACACTGAATCTAGTTTTGAAGGTGTCATATTAATGACGCAGTGCTAGTGGCATGAAAATTGATTTTCGGATTATTTCGTTTGTTGCAATGTCAGAAGCATGTTTGATATGAATTATGCGCTCTGACAAGAAGACAGCACACATTTCCATGATGGCGTCATGTCAGCAAAATGCCTAACTTGGAAACAAGTATCAAACTTCTGGATGTGTCACTTCGTAATGCCCTTAAGTTTGAAGCGCTGGTAATTAGTGTGTTCCTCAAGACAAATTAGTGCATTGTGGTAGTATCATTTTCATAAATGTGAAATAAACCCAAGATTGGAAGTAAAATGAATTATTATGGGAAATTTAGAAGTATGAATAATTCGTTAACATTATAATTCATCTCTTAGCTTTTGTTACTCAAATGATCACGTGGACTAAATGGCGGCGAAAATTTTATTAGCTTTGACTCCTTTAAATTTTTGAGAAACTTTCTGTTGCATGCTATCTTTCTTTACGCTCTATAACATATTTTTAGTGTAAAAATGTAAACGGAAACATACTTTACTATTCACGATTAGTATAACGCCACAAAACTAGATATTTGACAAAAATGTATGCATAATACACGTTTAAGAGAATGCACCACTGTAAATTGATGAAAATCTCGGGCGAACGAAAATTGAAATTGAGCCTAAAAATACTTATTAAAATCCATTTTCATACCGCAAACATTTATCTTTATATAGAATAAGGTAAGAACCAATGACCCATAATATTTTTGTAGTTCTTTTCCTCAACAGTTGTCAGTGAAAAATATTGTGCGTGATGGAGTTGTAATTCCGTTCCTCTGAAATTGTTATCTACAACTTAGATACATTTTATGTAGGAACTATGAAAGTTTTGACTTTGAGTAATTGGCTCTTTTAAGGCAATAATGTTGTTTGAAAAACACAGTTTATATTTCTCTTCCAATAAAATTATTAGAAAAATGATATAATGTTTTATGCTACAGTGAGGTAAAAACCACATCTAAAGGAAAAATACTTCGACATTTAATCCTTCGAGTCATTTCGCATAGTGCAATACAATTAATTTTTAAAACGCAATAAAGAGAAAACTATAGAAGGTACTGAACTGATGTATCAAATGATTAATCTTTTTGTAAAATAAAGTTATAATTACATTTACAGTGGATAACGTTTTAAAATGGAGTTTTCAACTACACACACCCTTAAGGACTTTATTTAGGCTCTGAAAATAAATACGAAGAGCTTGTTTACCTATTTAGGATACACTTTTTGTGAGTACTGACCATCATTTTTAGTGGTATATTTCAGAATGGGCTGTAAAATTATTACCTTGATTGTTCGGTTGCATTGTTTCGTTCGAGCCATAATATTACCGCTGTGTAACCTCCAGTTCAAATGAGAGTCATCTGAGAGAATATGTTCACTTGTTCTTATCTCTGTCATAATTTTCATGATTATTTTCATTACGGCGGTAGAGTTGTGATAACCATAGAGTGGTTACAACATTTTTGTAACCACTGTAATAACATTCTAACGCTTGTTGTATTGTCGTGCAAAACAGAGACTGGGAAATATACTGGATATTAAAATAAAATTAATAATTTACTAATGGATATTGCCCCTGGTGGTTCCAGTATGAAGGTCACCAACATTAATATTGATGACCAATTATCGTACGATTATCCACGCCTGGTTGTTGACCTTAGAACAGTAAATAATTTGCAACTCATACTCATCTACTGCATGAATTAAATCGTAAGTAAATATTAATAAATAAAACGGAAGTAAAGATCTAGGATGTTACAATTCACCTATCAAGAACGATTAAATTCCATGTCTGCAATAATAAATATATCAAAAGTTAAGAGCAATCAATATATTTCATGCACATACGCAGTAAAATAGACAAAACACGCAGATAGGAAAGTTTACCAGGACTGATGCAGAAAACTCAACTTTCTACAAACGAGAGGTGGGTCAAAAGTCACTATCGTCGAGAAAATGTTGTTCATTCCAAAAGTATGAACGATGCAACAAAGCTGATTTCTATACTAAATACGTATTCTAATCTCTTTTGTGTTTTTATATACCAGGAGCGTATTTAAATCCTTTCCATCTAATTGCACTATAACAGTAGAGTATTCTAATCCGTTCCAACCTGAATTGTGTTTTTTCTATATCAGAAGCATATTCTAATCCCTTCCAACCTGTATTGTGTTTTTTCTATAACAGGAGCGTATTATAATCCCTACCATACATTTTTACTATACAGGAGCGTATTCTAATACCTTTCATCCATTTTTCCTATACCAGAAGCGTATTCTAATTCCTTCAATCCATTTTCCTATACTAGAAGCGTATTCTGATCCCTTTCATCTATTTTTCCTGTACTGGGAGTGTATTCTAATCCATGCCATCAATTTTTCTATATCAGGAGTGATTCTTATCCCTTCCACTCATTTTTTCTATACCAGGAGTGTATTCTAATTCCTTACATCCATTTTCCTATACCAGAAGCGTATTCTAATTCCCCCATCCATGTTTCCTATGCCAGGAGCGTATTCTAATCCCTTCCATCCATCTTTTCCTATACTAGGAGTGTATTCTAATCTCTCCCATCCATTTTCCTATACCAGGAGCATATTCTAATCCCCTCCATCCATTTTTTCTATACCAGGAGCCTATTATAATCCCTTTCATCCATCTTTCCTATACCAGAAGCGATTTCTAATTCTTTCCATGCATTTTCCTATACTAGGAGTGTATTTTACACCCTTCCATTCATTTTTCCTATACTGGGAGCGTATTCTAATCCATTCCATAAATGTTTCTATATCAAGAGTGATTCCTATCCCTTCCACTTATGTTATCCCTTATGTTTCCTATACCAGGAGCGTATTCTAATCCCTTCCATCCATCTTTTCCTATACTAGAAGTGTATTCTAATCTCTCCCATCCATTTTCCTATACTAGAAGCGTATTCTGATCCCTTTCATCTATTTTTCCTGTACTCGGAGTGTATTCTAATCCATGCCATCAATTTTTCTATATCAGGAGTGATTCTTATCCCTTCCACTCATTTTTTCTATACCAGGAGTGTATTCTAATTCCTTACATCCATTTTCCTATACCAGAAGCGTATTCTAATTCCCCCATCCATGTTTCCTATGCCAGGAGCGTATTCTAATCCCTTCCATCCATCTTTTCCTATACTAGGAGTGTATTCTAATCTCTCCCATCCATTTTCCTATACCAGGAGCATATTCTAATCCCCTCCATCCATTTTTTCTATACCAGGAGCCTATTATAATCCCTTTCATCCATCTTTCCTATACCAGAAGCGATTTCTAATTCTTTCCATGCATTTTCCTATACTAGGAGTGTATTTTACACCCTTCCATTCATTTTTCCTATACTAGGAGCGTATTCTAATCCATTCCATAAATGTTTCTATATCAGGAGTGATTCCTATCCCTTCCACTTATGTTATCCCTTATGTTTCCTATACCAGGAGCGTATTCTAATCCCTTCCATCCATCTTTTCCTATACTAGGAGTGTATTCTAATCTCTCCCATCCATTTTCCTATACTAGGAGCATATTCTAATCCCCTCCATCCATTTTTCTATACCAGGAGCCTATTATAATCCCTTACGTCCATTTTTCCTCTACCAGAAGCATATTCTAATTCCTTCCATCCATCTTTTCCTATGCTAGGAGTGTATTCTAATCCCTCCCGTTCATTTCCCTATACCAAGAGCGTATTCCAATCCCTTCCATCCCGTTTTTCCTATACCAGGAGCGTATTCTAATCCCCCCATCCATTTTTCTATATCAGGGGCGTATTATAATCCCTTCCATCAACTTTTTCTATACTAGGAGCCTACTCTAATCCCTTTCATCCATTGTTCCTATACCAGAAGCGCATTCTAATTCCTTCCATCCATTTTCCTATACTAGAAGCGTATTCTAATCCCTTCCATCCATCTTTTCCTATACTAGGACTGTATTCTAATCTCTCCCATCCATTTTCCTATACCAGGAGCATATTCTAATCCCCTCCATCCATTTTTGCTATACCAGGAGCCTATTATAATCCCTTACGTCCATTTTTCCTCTACCAGAAGCATATTCTAATTCCTTCCATCCATCTTTTCCTATGCTAGGAGTGTATTCTAATCCCTCCCGTTCATTTCCCTATACCAAGAGCGTATTCCAATCCCTTCCATCCCGTTTTTCCTATACCAGGAGCGTATTCTAATCCCCCCATCCATTTTTCTATATCAGGGGCGTATTATAATCCCTTCCATCAACTTTTTCTATACTAGGAGCCTACTCTAATCACTTTCATCCATTGTTCCTATACCAGAAGCGCATTCTAATTCCTTCCATCCATTTTCCTATATTAGAAGCGTATTCTTATCCCTTCCATCCATTTTTCCTATAATAGGAGCGTATTATAATCCATTCCATCAATTGTTCTATATCAGGAGTGATTCTTATCCCTCCCACTCTTTTTTCTATACCGGGAGCGTATTCTAATCCCTTACATCCATTTTTCCTCTATCAGAAGCGTATTCTAATTCCTTCCATCCATTTTCTTATACCAGGAGCGTATTCTAATCCCCCCGTCATCCATGTTTCCTATACCAAGAGCGTATTCTAATCCCTTCCATCCATGTTTTCTTATACTAGGAGTATATTCTAATCCCTCCCATCCATTTTCCTATACCAGGAGCGTATTCCAATCCCCTCCATACATTTTGTTCTATACCAGAGCGTATTATAATCCCTTCCATCCCATTTTTCCTACCAGGAGCGTAATGTAATCCCTTCCATCCATTTTTCTATACTAGGAACGTATTCTAATCCCCTCCATCCACTTTTTCTATACTAGGAGCGTATTCTAATCCCTTCCATCCATTTTTTCCTATACCAGGAGTGTATTCTAATTCCTTCCGTCGATTTTTCCTATACTAGGAGTGTATTCTAATACCTTCCATCCATTTTTCTATATCAGGAGCGTATTCCTATTCCTTCCACCCATTTTTTCTATATAGGAGCGTATTCTAATCCCTTGCATTCTGTAATGTGTTTTTTCTGCACGAAGAGCGTATTCTAATCCCCTCCATCCATACCAGGAGCATATTCTAATTCTTTCCATCCTGCATTGTGTTTTTCTGTACCAGGAACGTATTCTAATTCCTTCCATCCCGTATAGTGTCCCTAACTTCAGTTATAGCTTTGGACAGAAATCATAACGAACAGTTGCTCAAAGTACACCGCAATGCAAGAGATTTTATGGAAGAGTGGGCATGAGAATAACTCATTTCTCCACTAACCCTAATGCTTCACTTTTTGTTATAATCAACTGATTTTTACCAAGCTCCATATTCATTATCAATAAATATTATCCTGGGCTTACCTGGCTGGGGAATTCTCCTGGACTGGCATCTACGCCGTTGACAATACGATGATGATGGTTAATAGCTTGGCGCTTCACGGTCCCTCCTGAAAAAGCAGTTGAGTATAAGACTTAAACTATATGATTTTATTCCAGAATTACATTCAAATGACCAAATTGAACTTTTCTTCTTAAATACCGATGTGAGTTTTAGGCTTATTCCAAAGCTTGGTATATGTACAGTCTTTAGCTTTTTAGCTTTAGCTTTTGCTTTCTATTGCACCTATTTACAGTAGGCAGAGAATAAACTTGGTATTTAAGTTCAACCTCTTCCAAGAGCGCAATACGTAGATTTTCGAGCGTATCCTTTTACGTTTTACTCCAAACTATTTTCTACATGGAACATTTACGTCATTTTTTTGTTTTCTTAAAAATAACTAATAAGCATAGACTAGCATGTTTCAGATATTTTCATTTTCGGAATGGACTTTTTATACGCTTTAATTAGACAAAACACGTACTTCATAAAAAAAACGCCAGAACACACAGTTTATATCAAATAAGTTACCTGCAGCATCACCAATTTCCGAGAACTTCACTATATTAGTTTGAATTTTTCAGTACTAATACTTTTTATTTTCTCTACTAAGAAGTTACTGCATTCCACCTCAAAAATTTGCTATCAAGATTTCATTGAAAATGCACGATTTGACGTTCCCTGAATTAAAAGAAAAAGCATATTAGAAAAAGTGTGTATACAGTATAACTCAAAAATGTAAAGCCTTGGCTAAATACCAAACTTTGTAATTAAGTTACGCACTTTCCAAGGATGCAACACGAAGAATTTAAAAGCAACCCCCACCCCGCCTCAAAACTACCCTTTACAAGGAAAATTGGTTATTCTTTATTTGTTTCCATATGTTTAAGATATTTACGCAACAAATATCTTGTGATATATTTTGAATGTTCTGCGAATAGCCTACGAAGTCTCTTCGTTCTGAACTAATTTTGATGAATGTTGTATAACTTGTAAACCGCAAAAGTTTATTATGCAAAATAGGTGTTAAAACACACAGTTTATGCCATTTTTGGTGGCATTGACCCATTCTTCGTTATTGCTTTGAAATTTTAAAGTCCCTTATCGCGTTGTTTTTCCCATGTCATACAAAGCATGGCACTTCAAAGTCATCATATAGAGACCTGCTTTATAAACATCTGACTGTCGGTTAAGCTTCCTGTATTCCTCTTGTTCCTACAACGAAACGTTAATGAAAGCATTTCTGCAAACGTTTATCTCGATTAACAAGGAATAGTTTGAAGAATGGGCTTTTTTAAGAAACACTTGTAGAAGAGCAGGTATAGAAAGTGATGTGAATGCAACACATCAGCGTGTTTAAAGTGATATCATTATTTCAGTTGTTTTGTCAAGGAAAGAGTACGAATTTCAAAGCCAGCATATAGTGACCGTTAGACATTTGAATATCGGTTGTCTTCTACATGCCCTTTGTACCTACAACAAACTGTTTGGTTAATCAACTATTTATGCAAACTTTTATCCCGATTAACATGAGGGGTACAGAAAATTATGTTTTTTAAGAATATTTTTAGAGAATGTTGTAAAAATAAACGGTGGTGGCTAGAGAAAACCATATCAAACTTTTCTCCCCTTTTCTTTTTATCGAAATAATTTGCACACAAATGGCATTTTAATGCTGTTTCTGCATGTTGCGAGTAACATAACGTGGATGAAAGTATCACTTTTTATATACTAGAATAGTATTTTAATTTATTTATTTACGCTAGTATGAGTTGAGGCCATAAGGTCTACTCTTTCACTCTACCAGGAAATATAATTTCGTACAACATAGAAATAAACATACAAAGGTTCAACAAAGTTATTAAAATAAAGAAACTAAAAAATCATAAACAAAATGCTTTTAAGCGGAAAATTCATATAGTATAACAATTACTGTAAATGGTTTAATATTTAAATTTGAAACATTAGTTGCTAGCACAAAATAATAGTAATGATAATGAATGTTGCGACCTTTTTTATCGTTATAGATTAGGTAGGATTGTAAATGTAATCTCTAATGAATAGAGAATGCTATCTGATCTATTCACTATTCAGTTTTCACACGCATATGTTAGTATGGGTGTTGGCATTTTTTATAAAACTGTAATTGTGTGATTCTTAGCATATTACTCACTTTTTAAGTCCATCTTAATTTTACTTTCTCTACTACGTATAGTAAGTAGGGGAAGTATTGTATTCCACCAAAAATTTGATACCGAGATTTTACCGGAAATAAATGTTTTGAGACCCCCTGAATCCAAAAAAAAGCACTTTTGGAAACATGTCCGTGTATGTCTGTGTGTGTGTGTGTGTGTGTGTGTCTGTCTGTGAACAGCATAACTCAGAAACGAACAGTCAGATAAACACCAAACTTGGTATTTAGGTTCAGTATCTTCCAGAGATGCGACACGAAGGTTTTCAAGAAAATCCCCCACCCCAGATTACCCTTTACATAGAAGATTTTTCGAAAATTAAAATTTTATCAAAAATGGCTCGAACGATTTTGATTAAAATATCATATGTTTAACATATTTTCATGGCTAATAAAATGTATATCTTGAATTTTCTGGGAATGTCTCCAAAAGTATTCTTTATTGTGAACGACTTTTGTATAACTGGTAAACCATAAGATATAGACAAAATTTTACTACACAAAAAATGTAGATCGCATTAAAATACACAATTTATGCCATATAATTTTTTTGTTGAGTGAACCATTTTCGAGGTATTGTTTGTTATTCCCTTAAATTTTTCAGTACTTATTTTCTCAAATGGGAATTCGTTATTCATTTTTTTTGTCTTGGATATGCAAAGAGTATTAATCTGTGGCAAAGGGAATGGTGCTGCACCTAGCAACCAGCTATTAGGAGATATGTATATGCTTAAAGGCTACTGTATTTCTATATTGCCCTTGTAAATATATATTCCCCTACATCTACAAGAAAATTAGCAATAACAAATGTTTATCTCGATTAACATGAAGTAGATGGAGAATAAGCGTTTGTAAAAATAGTTTGTACAAGAGTAGAGAAAGTCATGTGAGTGTACCACATCAGATTTTTTTGCAAGACAGAGCCAATTCCATAAGCTCATCACCAGTGTTAAAACTACTGCAGTGTTATTTCCGATTTTATTCAGTGGTGTGGTATAATCATCTCTAGTAATGTTTTCTGGGATTTGGAATTATGTCACTATTGCATATTCTTTGGAGATTATGTCCGTAAATCCGCTATGGGAAGGAAATGCCAAATGACATGGTCATCATTACATTGCATAACTATAGTTGATCTGGTTATTAAAAGTTGTCTCCGAATCCCTGAAACAAAAAAGTAACAAACAAAACCTTACATCCCTGAATAGTTTTGAAAGCAGGACTAGAGCCCTCGGCATTATAGAATTTGCTAGGGCTGTTGTTTTAAGTTGACTTGTTTGCGCAGTTCTAGAGAGTTTGAAAGTTTTAATTATGCACGTAGAGAAGAAGTTAACATGCCGAGTTAAATGATATGTTAAAACTTTAAAAAGCTGTTCAAAAGTGGGTGATTACGGAGAGTTGTGTTGCTGATGTAACTTCTCTGCCACAATATGGAAACTGCTGTGTAATTCTCTCACCTTTGAAACTCCATGAACAAGTGAAGGGATTAGAAATTCTGAGGTTTCCTGATTAAAAAAACACTTTCAGAAAACAGTCCGTGTGTATGCATGTACTTGGCCCTTTGTACGTCTGTCTCTCTGAACAACAAAGCGAATTGCTTGCACGTTGACTAGCATTTAAAAAATCTGGTGTGTTGCATTCAAATGACTTTCTCTACTCAGTATTCTACAACTATTCTTCCAAACGCTTATTCTTCTGTCTAAATACATTTTGTTCCAGAGCCTGAAATGCTCGTAAAGGTGCAGCCGAAATGGTCACATGAGTGTCTAAAATGTCTGTAAAAGCGCTCGTAAAAGTAGAAAAATGTTCGAAATACATGTGTAATCGCTCTAAACCCCACATAAGGGTATTCAAAACACAATGATAAACGTTCATTACACATTTATTCATTGTAGGTATAACAAATCTGATGTGTTGCACTCACATGACTTTCTCTATTCTTGTACAAACTATTTCTAAAAACGTTTATTCTTCATCTACTTCATGTTAATTTTATTGCCAATTTTCTTGTAGATGCATGCGGAATATGGTAGGCTTTAAGCGATAGTCAAATGTTTTAAGATCTAGTTACCTTTTGGAATATTCCATTCTCTTTGCATGACCAAGACATATATATATATATATATATATATATATATATTCTCATTTGAGAAAAAGTATAAGTATTGGGAAATTCAAACAAATAACAAGAAATATCTCTCAAATGATTTACCTACTTCACAAAAATTCTGATGTGTTACACTCACATGACATGCTCACAGACACACAGACAGACAGACAGACAGTCAGACAGACAGACACACAGACACACACGGACATGTTTCTAAAAATGCTTTTTTTGGATTCAGGGGGTCTCAAAACATGTAATTCCGGTGAAATCTCAGTATCGAATTTTTGGGTGGAATACAATACTTCCCCTACTCTACTATATGTAGTAGAGAAAGTAAAAAGGAGGTGCTTAAGCAATAAGTATTTCCTTATAATAAAGAAACGCTTATTGCCATTTGGTATGTAGACGGTACTTAAATGCTTAGCGCTAAAAGCTTACTTATTTCCGAAGCACACGTGGCAACATGATTCAGCTGTTTCACGCCACTCGGATGCGCGAAGGAATGTGTAAACGAGCATGCAGGTGACCACATAGCCAGCCGCCATTTCCATATTCGTTGTTGCTTTGTTCACAACAGTTGTTGAGCACGTGGTAGAAGTTTGCGAGTTTTAAATGCTACATTAATTAATTAGTTAGCTTTGGTTTGAAATCAAGTAGACTACAAATTTAGTTAAGGGTTTTTAGTAGTAGTTATACAGCTACATTAGTTAGGTCGAAAACATACCAAAAGGAAATCATTTCAGCGAGCAGGAAAGAAACCAGTTAAAAAGTTGGTGCTGAGATATAGAATGCAGGCAATCGGACGCTGTGTGATGTACTGGCCAGTGGTATTCACTCGTGGACTGTTTTAAAACTGAAAACCCGAATTTCTAGCGTAAATTGTTAGTAGCTAGAAGTATTTACAACAACCCGCGCACTGTGCATATGCATGCATGGAAGAAAACCACAAATGCAATTACTGCACCATCTAGCAGTAAGCAGAAAAGTAAAGTAGCCAATAACTTACAATGTTTAGCTTGAACAGCGGTTTTACATACGAAATCGGTAAACCTATATTCAAGATTTTTATAACCCAATGCGTATTTGCGAAATAATAGTAAAGACGTGTGACTTGTTAAGTGATCCATTGCACTTGTAGTGTTTATGCAAAATAGGCAATTTGATCGAGAAAAGCACTGCACAGATGTACTGTATTTAATGCAAAAATATTTACGCATTTTATTTTTAGGATTGTATTAAATGATTCTGAATAAATGCAGGGGAATCTCGTTTTCTAGGGACCTAAGGATTTTGGACAACTTAAATGAGAAAACGTTTGAACAAAAAACATACAGATAATGTCATAGTACTGAGATTCTATACATATCTTTTCAAGTAAGCCTGTTTCACGTTGCGACTTCTTAACCTCTGTTTGTTAAGGTTACGTTGTTTAGTAGAGGCATTAGATTATTACAACAGCGGTTTTGGTAAATCGATATCACTTCTTAAATTCAGCATTCTTATGCGTTTCAAGTGAATTCTGCAAATCATGCAAATACGTTTTATTAATGCGCAGTCAATTTCGTTATGAAATTCCATATACTTCACGAAATTGCTATTATCATTAACCTCCGTTGTAGGCAGTTGATGCAAGAGGGCCAGGAACTTATATAAATAAGCATTTCCTTATTCGCCTGAAAGAGTAGCGTCTGTGTATTGAAAATTGCTGCTTAAGTTCGTTGAAATAAGCGACGACTACGAACGAACCCTTTTTTACCTGGGTAATTATTCGCCAGGGAGTGACTCTTTCCTTTAATGTATTTATTTGTCCCCTATAATAATACAGATCACATAACATATATGTGATATAGAATACTTAAAAACATTGCAATAGAATTTTCTCTGAATGAGTTACGATAAACACAGGATTTAAGTTAATCGTATAATAAAACTATATACAAATAGATATGATTTAGTATACTATAAACAATCTATTGACCAACTTGTAGAATAGACAATCCAATTAAAGTCTGATTCATTTACAACAAAATTACAATGAATAGGCCATTAAATGAGTACATGCTATTAAAATACAGTATATCCTGAATTATTATATGTGACTAATTTAGCAAAAAGGTATATTCATTTAATAGCTTCAGTTTATACTCACCTAAATTAAAAAAACAATTAAACGAAGTTTTAATGACTAGTTAAGTACATTCCATATACGTATGGATTGCATAAAAACAGTATTCAAGCAAAAATTAATTTATTGTTGATTTAAATAAGCTTAACTTGATTTTTGTTTTAGTTTGTTATAGTATATTTTGGTACCCATACGTGCGGTACTGTTTTGATGCAAGCAGTATTCGCTGTAGGTATATGTAAATTAACCGAGCGGGATGGCTTAGGCAGTAACGTTTTGGCCCTCATTCGGGAGGTCGTGGTTTCAATCCCATGGCCGACCTTCCTGACCCAGGTTTTTTTTCGTGGGTTTCCCCGGGTCGCCATGCGAATACTGGGAAACATCATTACATCCCCCAAATTTCCTGTCCCTCCATTTCATCTCCATTCTCATTTCACTTCACCTTTCATCTGCTTGGTTTCTTTCAGGATTGCAAGTGTCGGCGGGAGGTTTCGGCGTGTGCATGGCAGGGGAAAAATATGCGCTGAGGAAACCTTCGTCCCCTGGACTGCTAATGGTCTTCTGGGCTCCCAGGAGATGTGCAAGCCCACTGTCTCCTCTCATCTCATCCCTCCCTCCTGGGGGCGCCCCGTAAGGGGCCTAGGTACAAAAGATCTGCGTAAGTCGAGGTCAAAGTCCCCCTCCGCTTCTAGTCCTATACTATCCCTCCTATATGTAAATTAAATTTTAACTTGGTACTAAGACTGTAAACATGTACATGTATTTCATAGTATCCTTCTTAAAACATCCATTATACTGAAATACATAAGTTTTAAATACTTTTTTGAACTATTTCTTCTTGCAACTTATGAGCTATAGAGATAGACACTCAGTACCTATAGTACCATGCAGTGAGTTGAGTTCTTGGACATACCTTGAGAGCCGCTGATGGCGAGTACAACCAATACAAGGATCCTGAGCATGATGCCAGCTATCTGTTACACCGAAACCCATCAAACTCTCGGTATATATATTATTCTCAAAATACCTTGCGTAATTCCTTTACGATTAAAGAAGAGCTGATAATTTCTCAATGAAGGATAAACGTTGTCCGTGACAGGACAGATTGCAAGATAACACATTATCATAAGCTATCTTATTTATGAAACCTCTTGAAGCCACTGCCACAAAATATACCTTGAGCAGGTTGGCTGGTGCAAGACAGTCATGTGGCCAAGTACAGTGTTGTAATACTTTTAAGGAATCCATGTCAGGTGCGATATGAGGGCAAACTCAAGTGTTTAAGGTAATGAACTTTAACAAACTCGTGACAAACGATTTGACATTGCTATCTAACGAAAAAAGAAAAGAGGAAATTTAAATAGAATGGAAATTTAAATCACCTAAATAATGTATCGTGAAATATGTAATTAAGCAATAAATGCAAGCTTTCGCAGAGGGTATATTGCATTCTATTAAAAATCCAATAACAGGGTTTCACAAGAAATACATGCATAAGTCCCCTGAATAAAAAAGGAAACAATTTTTATAAAAACCATATCCGTGTCTGTAAATAGCATAATTCAAAAACTAAAATTCGGATAAGTACCAAATTTGCTATTTGAATTTAGCATCCTCCATAGATTGGACACGAGGATTATCAAGGCAATCTTCCCAACCTCAAACTACTCTTTAGATGGAAAAAATTCATTATTTTTTATTTTATATAAAATGTCTCTATTATTAAAATGTCAAATATTCTTACATGATAAGCAAAATTTCTATTTTGAATTCTCTAGAGATAACCTCTTCATTTTGAACGATTTGTATAGTTTGGTATAACTGGTAAACCATGGACAAAAGCTTACAATACAAAAATGTAGATCTCGTTAAAACACAATTTATTTCCAAGAGTGCTTTTTGTGGCATTAACCATTTCCGAGATATTAGTTGCTCTTATTCTGAATTTTCCAGTTTATATTTTTTAAAGCGCTTGGCCACTGGTGTTTTTATCTCTACGTCGTGACATTTCGAAGCAAACACATAGTGACCCGCTTTTTAAAGATTTTACAGCCAGTTCAGTCCCCGGTATCCTCTTTGTAGCTGCAATAAAACGTATTGAAACTATTTCTGTAGTGGTTTTAAGTCCTGCATCTTCCAAGCATGCATGTAACAGCAACATTTTAACAAAATTCCGTTCATCCAAAATCGCGAATTATATGGTAAACATTTCGTGATTGATTTTCTCAACGACTCTAAAATATCATATTGACATGAGGAATAAAATTTATGTCTTGAATTTTCCGGGAAACTCCTATGAAGTTCCCATTATTTTAATTGACATTTGTATAATTTTAAATTACTAGGAAAGCGTAAGAGATAAACAAAAGCTTATATATGAAACAATTAGAGCTCCTTAAAGTATATAATTTGTTTCAAATAATTTTTCATACCATTGGACATATTCAAAAAATATTCCTTGTTGCACGTTTACCTTTACCTGAAGGCATCAATGGACGGTTCATTCCTGAAAGTTTATGATTCTTATTTTTCTTTCCATCGCAAGAACTCATTATCACTATTAAACATTTTTTCCATCAAGTATTTATTGCCCCTTTTGAAATAATTTACAGAAAAACGTATCGTGAGTAAAAATTAGCTTTCAATGAGTGGTATGATTTATATTAATATTATAAAGAGAACATTTGAATGCATAGGTGTGTTTTTGGGTATGTAGCATACTTTCAAAAACCACTGAACTGATGCTGACGGATATGGTCTGTAAAATACTTTCTAGCTTCATTTCATAAATTACTGAAATATTAAAAAGGATTTACAAAGTGTTTTACTTGAATGCGAACATATTGGAGTTATAAAAGAACGTTCTTGCAAAAAAGACTGACTTTTAGTTGAGAATGTCATTGAGCAGAAAATAGTTCCTACAGAATACGGATATAAAATAAGACAAATGCCGCGGATACTTCATTCCAAGTAATATATATGTAGGTGATCATAATTTAGCAGCTAAGACACGGCAAAACAAAAGAGAACCGAATATGCCAATGCTGACATATTTTAATAAGCCTCAAATAATGTTTCGTTTGTTTCCTTTGCTGGTTATAATCAATCGTTAGCAGGGCATGTTAAATATTTGTATAAACAGAGAAAGTTATGGTTAGCTGAAATCAGTCTACTGATATTTTATAATCAACTAAGAACATAACTTTTTCTCGATGGTCGCAGATTGTGCGTCTTTTCCAAAGCGCTTAACTTCGTGGCCTGGGAGTGGGGAATCTTCATATCCTCCGTTGCATTTGTCAAAGATATATATATATATATAAGCTTTGTGATTTTATGTTGTTAAATTAATAACTAATGGTGTCAAAGAAAAAGTACAAAGGATTATAATTTCACCGACTGCGTTTATCCAAAAAATCTTATGTGTTACACTCACATGACTTTCTCTACTCTTGTACAAATTTACTTTTACAAACGCTTATTCTCCATATGCTTCATGTTAATCGAGATATCGAGATGTTAATCTTATTGCTAATTTTCTTGTAGATGCAAGGGGAATATGGTAGGTTATAAGCGATAGTCAAATCTTTTAAGAGCTGGTTGCTATGTGGCGCATTCCATTCTCCTTTCATGTCCAGGACATAAAAAAATGAATAACGAATTTGAGAAAAAATATAAGTATTGGAAAATTTAAGGGAATAACAAGCAATATCTCGAAAATAGTTCACTCAACAACAAAAAATACATATGACATAGATTGTGTATTTTAACGCGATCTACATTTTTTATGCAGTTAAATTTTGTCTATCTCTTATGGTTTACCAGTTATGCAAAAGTCGTTCACAATGAAGAATGCTTTTGGAGACATTCCCAGAAAATTCGGGATATACATTTCATTTGTCATGAAAATATCTTAAACTTATGAATTAATCAAAATTGTTAGAGCCATTTTTTGAGAAAATTAAAATTTTAGAAAAATGTTCCATGTAAAGGGTAATCTGGGGTGGGGGATTTTCTTGAAAACCTTCGTGTCGCATCTCTGGAAGATACTAGGCCAAATACCAAGTTTGGTGTTTACCCGACTGTTCGTTTCTGAGTTATGCTGTTCACAGACACACACAGACACAGACAGACACACAGACACACTCAGGAAATGTTTCTAAAAATGCTTTTTTTTGGATTTAGGGGGTCTCAAAACATGTATTTCCGGTGAAATCTCGGTATCGAATTTTTGGGTGGAATATAATAGTTCCCCTAGTTACTATACGTAGTAGAGAAAGTAAAAATTTACTTCACCATTCCGATCGATAATTCTTTCACTATCAAAGGGTACTTATAGGCTGTGCAGCATTTACAGAATTTGAAAGGTTTTCGGAAGGAGGTTAAAGAAGTCTGGCGCTCTGCGGATGTTTCGCGTCCTTTGCGTGAATATCAGAGGGATTATAAATATCCGGGGCTATATGAAATGACAATTGTAAGATATAGGGGAGACATCGGTTTCTAAGCAACTCCACACCTGGCTGGAAGCCCGAGAAAATCTAAAGTATCTGAACGTTGTTTCAGTACGTTGTGTGATTGAATTGAAATCGTTCTTTGATCAGATTTTATCGAGTTTAAAGTCTATAGCATAGAACTATACGAATCTGTAATGGGTAAAGAAAGTAGTGTTATTTTAACAAATTGAAGGTTTATCTTAATACAGGATTATTCAAAAAGAAGGAACATACTTTACATATTTATTTATGATGAACGACAATAGATAGCGACACATACGACACATCATTGGACAGAGGAAAGTTCAAAGTTTTAAACCTCGCCTATTAGTTCCATTCAGTGTCTACAGTGCGCTATGTTTGTTTACGAGAAAATGGCGACGCCACAGGAAAAGTAGTTTTGTGTGGTGCATTATGAAAAAAGTGAATCCATTGTTTCATTGCAGCGTTCATTTCATTGTAACCTCAACAACGAGCCGCCAGAAATCAGAAAAGCACTGGACATCCTAGCATAAAAAATGGGGCCCATTTTGATACACAAAATAAAAAAAATGAACTTTTCTCTATTAAATGATGTATCTCATGTGACCCATCTATTGCCGTTCATTAGAAATATATATGTATAGTCTGTTCCTTCTTTTTGTATAACCCTGCATACAGCACACTTCTGAAAGGTATTCCTTTGCTTGTTGGGGCTGTCAGCGAGCGTTGTATTGTGACAAATGTTTTAATTATAAACAATTGCTCAGCACGGCTAAGTGCTATACAAATTGCAGATATACTGAAAAGTAAAATATAACTCTAAAGACTACAAATTGAAGGGGATGATCATATGCGAGTCCCCGCATTGAACACTAAGTCGAGGGAAGAGAAAGTAAGAAAACACGTATGTGTGCTTAAGGTAAGATAACAGCCTGCAGCAAGCAAGCCTGCAGTCGAGGCTCAGCACCTGCTGGAAGTTTGCAACACCAGGTACTCGAGGAAGGTGAGCAAAGAACTTGCGAGTCGAAGTAGAGATATGCTCTCGATTGCAATTTCCAGTTCAGGTGAAGTTGTGCATTCCGGATGTACCATGGGGCGCTCACAGGTGTATGCATTACCTTGTTCTGGAACACTTCAAGCCGTTCTGATTGGCTGCTGGCAGGCTAAGTTTTAGCCCGAGTGAATTTTTGCTGCCTGCCACCCTCATCAGGGTTTTACCGCAGGATGACTATTTTCAGTAGGAAATGATGGTTAAGGATGACGGTTTATGTTTAGCTAGTAATGATAGAAACGAGGAAGCATATAGCTCCTCGAGCTGCCTGTTAGGTTGCAGCGGCCCTTCTGCACCCTGACGTGTGTGTGTGTGTGTGTGTGTTCATCAATTTCTTTGGTTGGGATTGAATTTTGAGACCAATCATCTCTTGGGTAGGATTACTATGGAGTTCAGCTTTAGCTGCTGTTGGTGTAACTCCTTGGTTATCTGGTGTGCCCGCATGCCATGCGGGGAACCCGATGACGCCGAAGACGGAGAGTTCTAGGGTTGTAATCCGCAAGTGATCTGATCAGGATACTCTGATGGTGTGGTAAACTGGCGTAAAATTTTGTAGCCCGGCGCATAATTTCATCTTCCACATATGGAAGAGATGAGGCTTCGTGTAGTAGTCTCACGGGGAAGGAGCGGCCGACAGAATAGATGGATCGAAGTTCCATATTCTGCGCCCGTTGTAGCCATAGCAGCCAGCTGTCTGCGGCCATGCCCCAGACCTCGCAGGCGTAAAGCATGAGGGGGACTATCAGGGCTCGGAAAAAGGTGTATCTTTAGGCGAACAGGCATCCCGGATCTCAGCATCGGGTACAAGGAGACAATCGCCCCCTGCGCCCGAGCCGAGACGTCTCGGATGTGCTCGCGAAAAGTTAGACCCTTATCCAACTTCACTCCCAGGTAGGTTATAGAATTCCTCCATTCAATCCTTCGGCCTCGAAATTGAAATGTGGGGTAGTCTGCGGGGATGTGGCGCTTCGTTAGAAGCATGGAGTGGCTCTTGTCCGCGTTTACGGACATGCGCCAACGCCGGCACCACTGGTGGATGAGCCGGAGGTGTGTCTGTATTGGGTTGAAGACTCTGATTAAGTTCTTGTTTGAGCAGTACAGCAGCACGTCGTCAGCATACTGGGCCATTTCGGCTTGCTGCTGCGTTGGAAGGTCTGCCATGAAGACGCCGAAAAGCGTGGGGGATAGAACAGAGCCTTCAGGGACTCCGCCTCTAACTGGCCTAAGTGTAGATATTTTCCCCGCAACTGAAACTTTAAATGTTGGGTGTCGTAGAAAACTTTTTAGGATATTGTTAACATGTGTTGGTAATTCCAGGTGGATGAGTTTATACAGGAGACCCGAGTGCCACGTCGTTGGAGCAGCACATCCCTATATAAGACTGGCATACAAGAGGGTGGCCGCAGAATGCTCTTTTGTAGCAGAGAGTAGTCAACCCATAGAGAGTATTTCCGGTTTAGAATCGGATAATATGCCTAATTGAGTTTAGTGTTGATGCGGGTATGCCATGTTAACCGGCGATAAAACTCTTAATATTAAGATTCTGAGAACGTAGCGACCAATGTTATGGAGCGCTACTCAAACGACCAACGATTTGTTATAGCGATAGCACTTCCGTGCCATTGTTTGGCCCTGTTCTGGCCTGGTGATGTGATTGGCTTCCATCTCTCTAGAGGAGAACGGAAAAGCAGTAACACTATATAGCGAACGTTACTGCAACGTGATAATGAAGTTGCTTTGGCTTCAGTTAGACGGTGAAAGTTTGAAAGACACGTGCTTCCATCAGCATGATGTAACCAGTCACATTGCACGAGAAACAACTGATTTAATAACAAAACTTTCCTGCCCTTCTCATCTCATCCAAAATCGACCACAACTGCACACCGACACTCTGGACCAGGGAATTAGTCGATCCTGGGTGCCCCGGTACTTTTTGATCCAAAAGGTTTAAATTCGTTGTAATGAATTATAGTGTTTGTTATAATGATAATTTTAATGAACAAGCAATTTTTACTAAAAATAGTTATTTTTAGTAATTTTGTGCTGCTCTTAGTCATTTTCATCACAGGGAAAAGCAAACCACTTGCGTCTTCCCATCAATTTCTTCCGTTTCAACTGGAATTTTGAAGGTCATTCAGAATCTCTGTTATCCATCCTCTTCCACTAAAAGCATATACGCCTAAGTATCTTGTCCTTGTCTACATGCGTTGTAGTTCATAAAAACAAGTCCGAAAACCACCCATTAACCCTTTTATGTCTAGCATTATTGCACATACAAAGACAACGAAGTAATATGAACATTTATTTGGTAGAATTCAATGTTAATAGATTAATAATTTGTAGTTGTTATATTGACTGTACATTGGAGAAAGGTAGCTATAAATGGGAAATGGCTAAAACGGGACAGGAAAGTAGCTTTAAGCAAGATTTTTAATAAGGATAGTAAAAATGTAGGAGAATACTTGCCCAAAGTAAAAAAGAAATGGTTATGGACAATAAAAAGAGATGTAAATTAATTACATCAAGTGATGTTAAGTTATGTAATTATATTATTATTATTATTATTACTATTATATATTAGTACTATAAGATTATTATTTTGGTATCATTACTATTATTTTTTACTACTATTTGTATTAGTATCATCATTTTTTATGTTATAATAAGAGTGTAATATGGGTAGAATATGGCAAGATAACAGCCTGGGCTGATGTATAGCCATATTCTAAGGAAGATTGCTAGCACAAATAAATAAATAAATAAATAAATAAATAAATAAATATTGACTGTATCATAATGATGAATATCATTGCAGTGAGGGATAATTAAAATTATTCCAATGAAAGATTACAAGAGTACATTGTGAA
The DNA here is from genome assembly GCA_030765065.1 of Deroplatys truncata. Taxonomy (NCBI): domain Eukaryota; kingdom Metazoa; phylum Arthropoda; class Insecta; order Mantodea; family Mantidae; genus Deroplatys; species Deroplatys truncata. The sequence continues at coordinate 104,263,389 of CM060980.1, forward strand.
GTTTTAAACAGTATTATTATTATTATTATTATTATTATTATTATTATTATTATTATTATTATTTATAATTCCTATTGTAATTGTAGTAATACTTAAATGATCCTGCGCCATTGCGCTGTGGTTCCAGACCACGGAATGCGCTCAGGCTCGATCCCAACTATGTAGGTGTAGATTTTAAGTTCTAAAGTCTATGAAATTTAACTTGTCCGGTTTGGTTCTGTCCTTGTCTTTGGGCACTCTACCCGCTCTGTCTAAATTATTGGAAAGCACACCCCCCTTCCAGCCATCTATTGTTGTTAAATGGCTCATGCACTTTGCAAATACCCATCATATAACCGTGGCGTTTAATGCCTTCTAAAGCAAAGAAGTGCGAGAACCGAATAATTGCGATTGAGTTGTTTTGTGCACGTTGTATTCTGCTGTGTAGCTAAGCAAAGATGTTTGAATACGAAAATTAGCTTTAATATAAAATTCGTCCTCGGATTGTTACTTGTATTAGCGATAGTTCAGCTGTTGTTGGCATATAGGGAAAAGTTGTGAAATCGAATGACAGGGAAATGATATTTAATGTTCACAAGTTTTTTTTGTATGACGGATATGAGGAGTTAATATGTGATAGTCCAACTATATCTGTGTCCAATGCGGTCGAAAGAACTGCGGCACAGGTGTTTCTTCTCGCACTGTTAGCAGAATCTTAAAGGAACGGAAAATAACTCAAGAAAGTAGAGCCGTTTTATGTACTCCAGATAAGAAACGTCCGAACAAAATTTCCACAAAAACTACAATCGATTCACTTACTGCCGCTGCCATGCGGCGCACTATTTATTCATTATAACGCAATAATTTTCTGCCTAGCTTAAAAGATATGTGATGCATTAAGAAATGTTGGCTTATTGGATATAAGCATTTGGAGCTTAAGGCACTTTCTGAAAAAGAAATAAATTTCAGATTTGTCAAAAACAAACAGGCAGGAAATACCTAATGGAAAGGCCTGAAGTTGTCACCAAGAGATTTCAAGTTTTTAAGAAGAATGAAAGAACTTAGAGTCACAGGTTGATCTATTGTTTACCCTGATGAAACATGGATAAATGTAGCCCACACGAAAAGCAAAATGTGGTAAAAGTGAAAAGAACGCTTTCCATTTTTCATTAAGGACTCCGATTGGAAAAGGACAACGTTTTATTATTTTACATGAAGGACGTTCCACTGGGTTTATTCCCAATGACATTTTGAGTTTCAAATCAAAATCAACAAGGGACTAACACGAACAAATGGACAGCATTGTGTTTAAGAATTGGTTCATAAATAAATTGTTGCCTAATACTCCTCATAATAGTATTGTTGTAGTGGACAATGCTTCTTGCCCTTCCGTTGAGCTCAATAAAGCTCTTACTGCTTCGTCAATGAAGGCAGAAATGCAAACATGGCTCCAGAAAAATGATATAGAATTTGACCCGCAAACATCTAAACCAGTATTATATGGCCCTATAAAATTAAACAAATGCAATCTTAAGCAGTATGCGATAAACTGTATTGCTGAAATGCATGGGCATTGTGTAGTAAGCCTCCTTCCATACCATTGTGATTTGAATACCATAGAATTACTCTGGACAAAGATGAATAAAGATGTTACAAAGCATAACATATATTTTAAATCTAGCGCTGTAAAAGAATTATTTGATAGGGCTATCGGAAAAGTTACAGCAGAAACATGGAAAAATGCTTGCGAGTATGTTAAAAAGCTCGAACAATTTTATTGGGAAAAACACGCTTTGGTGGACGATGTGATAACTTTATAATTAGTTTGAAAGACTCGGACTCAGCAGGAAGCAAAATGAAGTTTGTGGCATCCATGGAGAAAATGAACCAGAGTCCGTGGATGAAGATGAAAGATGTAGCACTACTGACAACCCAGCTCAATGGAAGGAGTTTCAGCCCTGCCCCCGTCACCGTAAACAGAGAGAGAGAGAGAGAGAGAGAGAGAGACAACGAGAGGGTAAGTATTTCTGTCTCTTTGTTTTTGGACCCGACAAGTTAAACCTCACGCAGTATAGGTATACGACTGGTCCTTACTATGCAGCACGAGGAAATTGAAGAACCAACATGCCGGCTGGGGGATGCGTGATGCTGGCCACATCTCCCCGTATCGGGCGGATGACCGTCCTGTGCGTAAGTGGTGCTGAGGCAGGCAATAGAGTCCGTAGACCAGGTACTAAACGGGCTGTAGCACCAGGGATTATGATTACGAACTATTGTAATTGTTATTAATGCCTTAATGGATAACTAAAATAGTTACAACGAAAGAATTACTCAATCGCACCTATTCTGTAACATCTAGTTAAGCTTTAACAACTTGTTAAAGCCGCTAACCAGTTGCTACGCGATATTTGGTATTCTGTAACCTAGTAATAAAACATCTTGTTGAGAGGCAGAAAACTATGGTTAACAATACCAGCCGAGTTCGTGTTATTAGCGCTACTACTACCACTACTACTGGATGAAAATGAATATACTTTTAGTACTTTTTGATCTTATAGAGTAACGGTAACAATTTTCTTAACCAGAAAGTTACAGAAAGCCCGGAATGGCATGGTGAAATTCTAATAATAATAGCAATAACAATAATAATTATTATTAAGCTCCGGATTTATTATTTTTCCAAGATAATAAAATTGTAACTATTTTATTTAGGAATACATCCCTGCCTGTGACTACTTGACTTTTTGTTTTGTTTTAATGTCCAGTTTATGTAAAAAAATACACCAACAATTCATAACCTCATGGATCTTTTTTAAAAAGTTTAACTATTTCATTGAGCAGCTATTTTAATGCAAAATTAAAAACTAGTTTGTGTATAAGACATGTTAAAGTTATCAGGACTTTGTGGCGAGTATATAATATTGCGCTATCTTTACGAATAGGTGGCCATTAAAACAGACGTTTGTGCCATGGTCACCCCACTGGCTTAAGCCACCACATCTCACGGTAACAATCTGTCAAATTTATTTATGTATTTATTTTTAAATTATTTAGTAGCGTAAGTACCTTTTTTCCCTTTCGCAAGAGCAGATTATTTCGACTTTGAGTTTATTCCTCTAAACTTCTGATATTAACATTCGAATTATATTTCTTCATGTTGAAATACATTCTACACAAAACATATCGTATATAACGTAGCATGGATTAAAAAGTAACTGTTTATAGGGTGGAGCATTTAAGATGAGACTGTACCATATCTCCAAAACTAAGCGTTGTAGAAAGAAATGTGTTTGATAAACGTTGCTTGATATTATGGGAAAAAAAACTGCCATTAGTCGTGTTTTGTTTGGAGACGTTATGATTGCCATTTTAGGGTCAATGTAATACTTTTAAATGGGAGCCTACAATTAGGGTCAATTTAAATTGACCCTAAAATGATCATCACAACATCCTTCAAATAAAACACCACTAATGGCATTTACTTTCCCTCATAATATCAAGTAACTTTTACTCAATACATTTCTTTCTACAACGCTTAGTTTTGGAGATATGGTACAGTCTCAACTTAAATACTCCAGACTGTATAATGTACATTTAAAGGAAGTTGTGTGAGCGTTTTACATCAGTGTATTTTTAACAGTCTTAAGTAGAGATTAGAACTATCTAGTATTTTAACTAACTGTTTTGATTTAATAAAGGATTGAATGAGGCATATGTCAATTATTATATTTTATAGGAATTTTGAAGACATTTGACGCAGACGTTGACACATACGTAAAATGTAGCATTGTTTTTTCATGTGAAACTTGGCAGGGCACCTATCTTAATGCAAATAATGAACCAAGCTGATTAAAAGTGGTGTGATATCAACATTCTTGTTTTAAATTGTAGCAAAACCATGACTGTTCCATTTGTAATAAAATCTGCTGATATAAAAATTCAGATTCGCTCCTCTAACCAATACAACGGTGCCACTCTAACCAATCTTCGGAAGGAAGCATCTTGATACAATAAAGGGCCAATATTTGCAATAACATAAACCTGTTTTTACTTTTCTGATTTACGACGAATTACTTATGTTTTATTAACCTGCAAAATTACTTACCTATCATTACTCTGCAATTAAAACAGCATGCACATGTTTTTTTCGTCTTAACTCTTGCAACGGAAAGCTAAAAAAATTGTGATGTGTTACATTCACATAACTTTCTCTACTCAATATAGTTTATTTGTATACCTCTTCTGCAATATGTTGTTACAAAAGTTTTATTTTTCTATCTGCTTTAGGTTAATCGAGGTTAATGTTTCAGAAATACTTTAATTTCAGATTACGTTGTAGGTATAGGAGATACAGGAGACACGACAGTCAAATATTTTAAAACGGATTCTTATTGCTGACCTTTTACTTCCATGGCATAGGAAGATTCAACTGAAAGCGACAACACTTTAAAAATGACAAAGACTGAAGAATTTAAACTAATGAAACAAACGGATTTTTTTTTTGAAAATGGCTGATGCCACAAAAAAGTATTGGTATAAACTGTGTTTTTTAAAAAGATTAACATTCATTGCGTGCTAATTTTTCGTCTCTTGGCTTAATATTTATATAAAATTAAACAAAGTTCCTTCCGAAGGAAAAGGACTTCACAGACCATTCCCAGAAAATTCAAGATATACATTTTGTTTGGCATGTAAACTTCTTAAGTATATGGTGTTTCAATCAAAATCATTAGAGCCTTTTTTTGGAGAAAATCAAAGAGCACGAAAATTTTGCATGCAAAGGGTAGTTTGGGGTGGAGGGATTTGCTTAAAATACCTTTGTGTCGCATCTTTGGAGGATGGGAATTTAAATTCAAACATTTTCGTTTCACACACACACCGCAAGCCACACATCTTTTTCTAAGAATGATATTTTGCTACTTTAGTGGGCTCAAAACAGTACTTTCGATGCAATATAGGCATTAGATTCTTTGGGTTATATGCAGTAATTCCTTTACCTACCAGTTACATATGGTAGAGCAAGTAAAAGGATCGCGAACGTCAAGCATGTCCATTACAAGACGCACTCGTACTTGGGAAAGATACAAACATGCTTTATGGAATATTTCGAAAATGGCCAAGGCTATAAAAATAGTTTTTGTTAAAAATTGTGTATTATAATGAGCTCTACGTTTTTCAAACGATGAGATTTTGTCTATTTATTACGATTTCCTATTCATACAAAACTGTACGTAGTTAAATAAAATAAAGGGGACTTCACAGATTATTCACAAAAAATTAAAGACATACACTTGATATCTCATGTAAATACGTCAAACTGATTATATTTTAATAAAAATCCTTAATAGCCCTTTTGAAAAAAAATACAAACCATTTTTATATAAAGTGTAGTTTGTAGCGGGGCGGGAATTCCCTTGAATGTATGTACGATTATTCTTGGAAGTTTCTGAACATACCAAGCATGGTATTCAACATAATTCCAAAAACAGAATGTTAGGTGCTCGTTCTCGCTCTCTCATTTACACATATTACTTTATAAATACATTTTATTCTTTTTTGTTGAGGGAATGAGGGACCTTAAAACGTGTATAGTAGAAAATAAATAGCGACTCTGGCGCAGAGAGAGATGCCGAAAATCTGATAAGGTTCTTTGATCTATGCCGACAAGCCACGCCCCCTCTTTGTGCGCTACTATTTGCCGCCCTGGTCGCGTGGCGCTAGCCCCGCCCCTTCCCTTTGTGCGCTTACCTAATGCCGACTAGGTCTGTGCCGGCAGGTCCTCCCCCTCCCCCTCCCCCCTCTCCCTCCCCCCTGTGGTCTGGTCACGTGCCGGTGGCCCGCCCCCCTCCCTCCCCCATACGCGTGTCCTCCCTCCCCTTTGTGTTCTGGTTGGTTCCCTGTGGATACGTGGGAGAGTGTGTATTGTTCCTATACGGTGACTACATTACCGCCCCCCTCATTGTGACTTGTCTAAATCTCTGGCGTGTGATTGGTTCCCTTGCGGATATGTGGGGGTTCTCGGTGCGTGACGTTGGCTTGGAAATCCACCCTGGCGATGTGGGAATGCGATTCTCGACGCCTGCCGCACATCGGCAAATCGTTTGAGTACATAATTGTGTCAATCAATTAGATAATGTTCAAAACATTATTGAAAAAAAATAAGAATGCCCATCATATTACTACTAATGCAATTAAACGCTGTTCTTCGAGCAATTAAGTATTTTTGATTAAATCGCGCGCACCTGTCCCTAAACCGGCATTTATACATCTACTAATGTCAATAAATTACACGTCTAATGAAACACGGCTAGTCGGTCGATGAAAACAATTAAGTATTTTTGAATGATTAATGTAATTGACTCGCGCGCAACTGTTCGTTATCGTATATGTGTGGTAGCATGTGTATAATTATTACGAGTAATAACATTTATTTAATTCTACTTTTGAGGGAAAATATATTTTGGATTTATAAGAATATTACAACACTTAGATGAATGGACAGAGTTGACGTAACAGTCGTTATCGCGTGATAATTGCGCTGGAACCCCGAGCGCAACCTTTCCACCACGAGACGTTTCACTCGAATGGCTGACTCACGGTACTTGTAGTGACAAGTCGACCACCGCACCCCCTCCACTAGCGCTCCAGTTCGCCTGCTACACCAGCGCGCCTTGTGGTAATATGAGTGAAACTGGTTTTTTCTCTCTGAACCAGCGAGTGTTTCCTCACGACGCCCCTGGTGGTCATATCCGAAAGTTGTGAATTCACCATATTTAAACTCAATGTGTGCGCAAGACGGCCATCTTAACTCTATATAATTCTGCGAAATATGATTCCGGAAAAAAAAATAAAGTCGAATTAACATGCGAGGTGCGTTCATGTTGGCTCCAGAGGAATTGGTTATGAAATAAATTAAATACGTTGAATATTACATACGCTATTAAAATAAATAAGACTCTCGCTGATCGATGAATACAACTAAATATTTTTATTAATTAATGTAATTGAATTGCGCGCCTAGAGATATCTCACCCAATTATTCATCTACCATGAATATCTCACTTCTAATGAAACGACGCAGTCTATCGATTAAAAACAATTAAGTTTTTTTGATTGATTAATGTAATTGACTCGCGCGCAACTGTTCGTTATCGTATATGCGCGGGTATAATTATTACGGCTAATAACGTTTGTTTAATTCTTCTTTTTGAATGGAGGGTTTATAAAAAAATATTACATGAATTAAAAAGCAACTTAAAGCGAAATTGCAAATAGCTTGTATGAGACGTTAACACGAGAACCCTTTACGAAAAACAAGACGCAGGCGACAGCTGTGCCTCGTCTAAATAGAAGCGGTTAAACCAGGACGCTTGGGTTTTCCCTCAGTACCTGCTCTTAATGGCTAGGGGTATCCATCACCTCGGAGTACGCTCCAACAGATGTTAAAAATATAAGCCCGCTATGTCTCTTCTCGCTCGAGAGATGTAATAATTACCATTCAAAACAGGCGTACTTGTAAGTAACACGCACGAAGACTTCAAATATAAATTTTATATTCGTTTCAAATGTTCTTTCTAAAGACGTAGCGAACTTTGAGAAATTCAACGAATTATTCACTTGCGTATCCTAGTTGAAAGAAATATGGTGTACAACCCTGAAGAATGCATATGGTCTTCTCGGGAGAAATGCCTCTGTAGACACATTAGCAGACAACGGCAGTCGCTTCCGCGCCATTAAATATCTTCAGAAGAAGGTAAAAACAAGGTCCTGTATAGAGCCCTTAGTGAACAATGACAGACGTTTCCAGTTCATTAAACATCCTAAGTGCTCTGAAAAACAAATATCTTCAGAAGAAGGCAAAACAAGGTCCTGTATAGAGCCATTAGTGATACAAAAGAAGTTCTTAATGGCTTCCCCGGTGCAGAAAATCCATCACAAACAGTGGAAAACCAAGTCTAGACATGTTTTAAGCTTACCACAAAAAATGTTTTCCCGATAATTAATATAATTCTACATGAAGAATATTAGTGATTAAGTTTTCAATTAAACGTATACTGTATACATTCTGTACTTAAACATTCGATTGTATCTTTGTCATTATTTAAATACACGCATACAAGAAATGCATGCATGATATCAAAAATTAAACTGATTTTTTTCGGTATCTTAAACAAAGAAATATGATATTTTACTACACAAAAAATGGAGATCGCGATAAAATACATAATTTATATCATATACATTCTTGTTGTTGAGTAAATCGTTTTCGAGATATTGCTCGTTATTCCTTAAAATTTCCAATACTTATACTTTTTCTCAAATTCATTATTCTTGTTTTTATGTTCTGGACATGCAAAGAGAATGGGATGCGTCACATAGCAACCAGCGTTAAAATATTTGACTATCGCTTAAAACCTACCATATTCCCATTGCATCGATATGAAAATTACCAATAACATTGACATCTCGATACCTCGATTAACATGAAGCATATAGGGAATAAGCGCTTGTAAAATGGTTTGTACAAGAGTAGAGAAAGTCATGTGAGTGTAACACATCAGATTTTTTGATATTGGTTTAAATTTTCAAATACTTTTAACTTTTCTCAAGCGGTAACTCGCTATTCGTTTTTCCCGTGGTAATGCATAGAGAATAGAATTCTAAAGCCATCACATAACATCAGACGTTTTTTTAAAACATCTGCGACGTGTCTATTCACGATCGAAAGGTCGCTGGTTCGAGGAAAATTATATCTACAGAAACAATACATTATTTTCACTCTGTGATTAATTTGGTAATGTAACAATAATTAACAATGAATTTTAGCGGTACATGTAAAAAATAAAATATATTTTTATTTCTAGCGTCATACGCAGAAACATTCCCCTTAAGGAACGCTGGCGTGATCGAAGGATTTCCCATAAGAGGCTTAGACTTGCTTACGAAATGCCCCTGTGCGAGGCTAGCATTTTCCCTCTCCTACTTCTCGAATTTTTGGAGTAGCCAATCAAAATCATTGTATTATATATCTTAAACTTTCACTCATACATTTTTATATCGCAAAAGAACACTATAAAAAGGCTGCTTCATCGGGAATTCTCACAGTTTCTCCGCTGAAATCAACGAGCTAAGGTCTCTGCAAACTTTTCTCATTCAAAGTGAAATTTCAACGAACATCATGTCTGGTAAGTTGTAACAAAACACTTCATTTACTTTTAAAAGTTAAATTATTTCTCTGTACATTTAACTTATATTCGCGTTCTTGTTTTTAATGCATGGCATTTATATGCGAATAGTTGAACTTCTACTGTTAATATCTAGCTGCGGGAATTCTCAAAAAAATGTGAACAGTTTAGTTAAGTATTCACCTTGTTGAGTAATTATTATTCCGGATATTTAAATACGTGTTTTCACCAAGTGAATTATATTCCTTTCTAGAGAAATACAATTACTTGAAAACCCTGTGAATCGAATAAAAAATGATCTGTATAAAATTTCTTCCGGGTATCCGGCGGTAATCGATCCGAAGACTTCATGCTTGCATGCACTGGTCGAACATTCACTGTGAATGTTTCATTCCTCTCTCGCATTTATTTAGTAAAAACTTTCAGCCTGTTTCCATCATGTTAAAGAGATATTTTCCATTATTGTGCCGCGAAATACACATACTTTATTTTTGTAATAGAAATTTCTCATATGTTTAAAATACATCGACATTTTCCCTGTATAAGGTATTCGCAGTAAAGTAAATTAACTTAATAATATATCTTTTCTTTAATAAATAAATAAATAAATAAAAATCTAACTCGTAAATTAATTGAGTTTTAAGCCTTCAGATCTGCTAACATACCTGAAGCATACATCCAGCTCCAGCAGGATACCCACCGCCGGTTGCAGGATCGCTCATCAAATACCGTAATGATTCAGGCACCCGAACAGTTGAATGGTAAGCATTCTTCAGTGTTTTAAAAAAGTAATGTGACAATTCATATTAACTTCTTGTTCATATTCTTTATTATTATTATTAATATTGTTATTATTATTTCCAGGAAGCGGACTTTATTTTGGCATCGACCATCCATCGACCGGTGCACAGGCACCGTCAGGCTTCCAAACCTTCCTGGTACCAAATCAGCAGGGGTGGGGCCCTGCCCCATACATGCAGCAAGCACCGAACGGTAAGAATTTATCAACATTTTACGAAGTTCTTTTACACATTCTATATTATTATTATTAATATTGTTATTATTTTCAGGAAGTGGGCTTTATTTCGGAGGCGGTATTGTTCATCACGCGCCCTCTGCACCCCACGCATTCCCTGCATCAAATCAGCAGGGGTGGGGCCCTGCCCCATACATGCAGCAAGCACCGAACGGTAAGAATTTTTTCAATATTTTACGAAGTTCTTTTACACATTATATATTATTATTAATATTGTTATTATTATTTACAGGAAATGGACTTTATTTTGAGATCAGGCATCCATCGACCGCTGCACCGCCACCCCCAGGCTTCCAGAACTTCCTGGTACCAAATCAGCAGGGATGGGGCTGAATTACAGCATGCACCGAATGGTAAGAATTTTTTCAATATTTTACGAAGTTCTTTTACACATTCTATATTATTATTATTATTATTATTTTCAGGAAATGGACTTTATTTTGGGATCAGGCATCCATCGATCGCTGCACCGGCACCATCTGGCTTGCAAGCCTTCATGAGGTCAAATCAGCATGGTTGGGTCCCTGCCCCATACATGCAGCAACCACCGATCGGTAAGAATATTTTTTCAACATTTTTTATGAAGTTCTTTTACACATTCTATATTATTATTAATACTGTTATTATTAATATTATTATTATTACTATTATTATTATTCCAGGAAATGATCGGGGTGACATTGGAAGCCATCCTAGGGATCTAGCAACACAGAGGTCAGCATCGCCGGAGATCGGTGAAGACTCGACCGCTGCACCATCCGCCTCCTCATCATTCAACACTCTGAGGGAAGTTGTACCCTCTGCATCATCAACCTCCTCATCCACAAATACTGAATCCGCTGCATCATCAACATCCTCATCTGCAAATGCTGAAGCCGCTGCACAGTCATCCTCCTCATCATTCAATGATGTAGAACCTATGAATGGGAAGAGGGGGTCTGTATCGGACGGGGGCGAGCAACTTGCAATTAAGAAAGCCAAGGTTAGCGCTAGTAATTTCCAGGGTCTGAAATGCAATACCAGCCGAGCGATATTCAATGGATGTATTTTTAATAGTAAAATAGAAAATACATTAGAAATACTCGACCCCAGAGTCTTTTTAGATGAGTGCAAGGAGCTTATTATTAAAGAAGTGGAAAGCGTCTTGCAGAGAAGCATTCGGGGATTGAAAATTATTTGTTCCATGGAGGTTAAATATGCAATGCGTAAACCTGATGGAGACACGATCGTTCCCACCTCCTTCCTTAATTCTAAGACAAAGCGTGTATTTCAGTCAAGCGACCTCAATCAGATATTTTCTTCAATTGCGGGGGATATTTTAGAAAAGATTAAGGTGGCGGACTCTCCGCATGGAACGTTTCGCATCCTTAGTAAAAGACCTATATCATTCTTGATGCAGAGAAGAGCAGTCAAAAATTGTCCAAATTTCGGAAGAGCTATGGACAAATATGAATAACACCGTATATGGAAAATTTATAGAGAATGTGAGAAAATACACTGATTTCAAAAAATAGTTGGAACATGGGAACAGACCAAGAAGTTGACAGCACGCAGCACTTACCTCTTTCCCCTCTGATAATGTTATTGTAAATATTCATTTAAAGTATGTATGAGGGCTTTTATGTAATAATTTTGCCCTCTAATCATATTATTGTATATATTCATTTAAATTGTGTATGAGAGTTTTTAAGTGTCTACGTTTTTCCCTCAAAAAAAAAAGAAAAAATATAAAGGATTTTTAAAATAAAAATACTCTATAGCAATAATATATAAATTATGTACTCATTATTACTGCTATACCATCCTATACCATTGATTTCATAATTAATTTCATAATTGTTTAAGGAGAATGCCTATCTTAAAAACATTGATGCTACATGAAATCTAAACAAAAAAGATTATTGAACTATTACTGAAAGAGCCTTGAATAAATGGGAATCTAGAAGCCAGAACCATCTTAATATTGGGCTGTATGATATGAGGTGTATAAAAAGATTAATAAAAAAATGAGGTCTATGTAATATAAACAACATTTATTTTTTATAAACATTTTCCTATTACATTCCTATACAAAAAACATACATATTTCCTAAAGACAAAGGTGATAGTCTAGACATTCTAAAACACTCAGTTATATAATCATATACATCACACAGAAAGAGACATGCATTATCCATAAAAAAAACTAAACATCTCAAGAATGTCTGGATGATGTATTTTATAAGTACAAGGTTTTGATATTTCAAAGTTCCTGTTAACCATGACTGTAATTGATTAACACAATTTCTCGATCCTGTCATGGTATAACTTTAGAAGCTTTCAGCTTACTTATAATCTCCTCAATCTCTTGTGTGTGACTATTATTACCGCCGTTCCTCGATGCAATTAGTAACCTCAATATATTTACTAGTCTATTTGGATATTCAAGCGTAGATATCACTGAATCATCATCATATGAAGATTTCATATTCTCGCGACTCCCGATGTATCCAGATTTTTCACCATCAGTAGTCTCCAGTGAAGGACAGAGACTTGATCCGGTATAACATCCCCCTCTATACATCTTCGGATCTTCGAGTGTAGGAGAGAGAGTCGATCCAGTATAACATCTTGCTCTATGAAGCTTAAATCTCGACAAAGAACGATTCTTAAAAATCTGCGCGCATATACAGCATCTAATAACGTGTTTTCCTTCATGTGTAATGTACGAAAAATTGAGTTTCTCATTCGCTAGTTGCTCAGATTTTCCCCGGCAGTAGCTCATGCTAAAACTAAAAGAAATTAAATGAATACGGGAATACTAACGCTCGAAGGAATTAAAAGCGAATGAATGAATTCATAACACGCAGCTATGTATATATCCAGGGTGAGGACGTCGGAGGGAATCGCGATCTACGCATAGCAGCGGAAAGGATGCTCTCTGGAAACATTCGTGGAAAAGGAGGCTCTCAACAGAACATAGCGAATGCGAGCATGGAAAAAGGATGCTCTCTGGAAACATTTGCGGAAAAGGAGGCTATCAACAGAACATGGCGAATGCGAGCATGAAAAAGGATGCTCTCTGGAAACATTAGTGGAAAAGGATGCGTAACAACCTGATTGCGCTATGTAACAAGCTCATCACGCTATGTACCAAAGCGATCACGCTATGTAACAAAGGAATCACGCTATGTAACAAAGGAATCACGCTATGTAACAAAGGAATCACGCTATGTAACAAAGGAATCTCGCTATGTAACAAAGGAATCACGCTATGTAACAAAGAAATCACGCTATGTAACAAACTGATCAGGCTATGTAACAAAGGAATCAGGCTATGTAACAAAGGTATCACGCTATGTAACAAAGGAATCACGCTATGTAATAAAGTGATCGCGCTATGTAACAAAGGAATCACGCTATGTAACAAAGGAATCACGCTATGTAACAAAGGAATCACGCTATGTAACAAACTGATCACGCTATGTAACAAAGGAATCACGCTATGTAACAATGGAATCACGCTATGTAACAAAGGAATCACGCTATGTAACAAAGGAATCACGCTATGTAACAAAGTGATGACGCTATGTAACAAGCTCATCACGCTATGTAACAAAGGAATCACGCTATGTAACAAAGTGATCACGCTATGTAACAAACTGATCACGCTATGTAACATAGGAATCACGATATGTAACAATGGAATCACGCTATGTAACAAAGGAATCACGCTATGTAACAAAGGAATCACGCTATGTAACAAAGGAATCGCGCTATGTAACAAACTGATCACGCTATGTAACAAAGTGATCACGCTATGTAACAAACTGATCATGCTATGTAACAAAGGAATCACATTATGTAACAAAGGAATCACGCTATGTAACAAAGGAATACGGTATGTAACAAAGGAATAACGCTATGTAACAAAGGAATCACGGTATGTAACAAAGGAATCACGCTATGTAACAAACTGATCACGCTATGTAACAAAGGAATCACGCTATGTAACAAAGGAATCACGCTATGTAACAAAGGAATCACGCTATGTAACAAAGGAATCACGCTACGTAACAAAGTGATCACGCTATGTAACAAAAGAATCACGCTATGTAACAAAGGAATCACGCTATGTAACAATGGAAACACGCTATGTAACAAAGGAATCACGCTATGTAACATAGGAATCACGCCATGTAACAAACTGATCACGCTATGTAACAAAGGAATCACGCTATGTAACAATGGAATCACGCTATGTAACAAAGGAATTACGCTATGTAACAAAGGAATCACGCTATGTAACAAAGGAATCACGCTATGTAACAAAGGAATCACGCTATGTAACAAAGGAATCACGCTATGTAACAAAGGAATCACGCTATGTAACAAACTGATCAGGCTATGTAACAAAGGAATCAGGCTATGTAACAAAGGAATGACGCCATGTAAGAAAGGAATCACGCTATGTAACAAAGGAATCACGCTATGTAACAAAGTGATCACGCTATGTAACAAAGTGCTCACGCTATGTAACAAAGGAATCACGCTATATAACAAAGGAATCACGCTATGTAACAAAGGAAACACGCTATGTAACAAACTGATCACGCTATGTAACAAAGGAATCACGCTATGTAACAAAGGAATCACGCTATGTAACAAAGGAATCACGCTATGTAACAAACTGATCAGGCTATGTAACAAAGCAATCACGCTATGTAACAAGCTCATCACGCTATGTAACAAAGGAATCACGCTATGTAACAAAGGAATCACGCTATGTAACAAACTGATCAGGCTATGTAACAAAGGAACCAGGCTATGTAACAAAGGTATCACGCTATGTAACAAAGGAATCACGCTATGTAACAAAGTGATCGCGCTATGTAACAAAGGAATCACGCTATGTAACAAAGGAATCACGCTATGTAACAAAGGAATCACGCTATGTAACAAACTGATCACGCTATGTAACAAAGGAATCACGCTATGTAACAATGGAATCACGCTATGTAACAAAGGAATCACGCTATGTAACAAAGGAATCACGCTATGTAACAAAGTGATCACGCTATGTAACAAGCTCATCACGCTATGTAACAAAGGAATCACGCTATGTAACAAAGTGATCACGCTATGTAACAAACTGATCACGCTATGTAACAATATAATCACGCTATGTAACAAAGGAATCACGCTATGTAACAAAGGAATCACGCTATGTAACAAAGTGATCACGCTATGTAATAAACTGATCATGCTATGTAACAAAGGAATCACGCTATGTAACAAAGGAATCACGCTATGTAACAAAGGAATCACGCTATGTAACAAAGGAATACGGTATGTAACAAAGGAATAACGCTATGTAACAAAGGAATCACGGTATGTAACAAAGGAATCACGCTATGTAACAAACTGATCACGCTATGTAACAAAGGAATCACGCTATGTAACAAAGGAATCACGCTATGTAACAAAGGAATCACGCTATGTAACAAAGGAATCACGCTATGTAACAAAGTGATCACGCTATGTAACAAAAGAATCACGCTATGTAACAAAGGAATCACGCTATGTAACAAAGGAATCACGCTATGTAACAATGGAATCACGCTATGTAACAAAGGAATCATGCTATGTAACAAAGGAATCACGCTATGTAACAAACTGATCACGCTATGTAACAAAGGAATCACGCTATGTAACAATGGAATCACGCTATGTAACAAAGGAATTACGCTATGTAACAAAGGAATCACGCTATGTAACAAAGGAATCACGCTATGTAACAAAGGAATCACGCTATGTAACAAAGGAATCACGCTATGTAACAAAGAAATCACGCTATGTAACAAAGGAATCACGCTATGTAACAAACTGATCAGGCTATGTAACAAAGGAATCAGGCTATGTAACAAAGGAATGACGCCATGTAAGAAAGGAATCACGCTATGTAACAAAGGAATCACGCTATGTAACAAAGTGATCACGCTATGTAACAAAGTGCTCACGCTATGTAACAAAGGAATCACGCTATATAACAAAGGAATCACGCTATGTAACAAAGGAAACACGCTATGTAACAAACTGATCACGCTATGTAACAAAGGAATCACGCTATGTAACAAAGGAATCACGCTATGTAACAAAGGAATCACGCTATGTAACAAACTGATCAGGCTATGTAACAAAGGAATCACGCTATGTAACAAGCTCATCACGCCTTGTAACAAAGGAATCACGCTATGTAACAAAGTGATCACGCTATGTAACAAACTGATCACGCTATGTAACAAAGGAATCACGCTATGTAACAAAGGAATCACGCTATGTAACAAAGGAATCACGCTATGTAACAAAGGAATCACGCTATGTAACAAAGGAATCACGCTATGTAACAAAGGAATCACGCTATGTAACAAAGTGATCACGCTATGTAACAAAGTGCTCACGCTATGTAACAAAGGAATCACGCTATGTAACAAAGGAATCACGCTATGTAAGAAAGGAATCACGCTATGTAACAAAGGAATCACGCTATGTAACAAAGTGATCACGCTATGTAACAAACAGATCACGCTATTAACAAAGGAATCACGCTATGTAACAAAGGAATCACGCTATGAAACAAACTGATCAGGCTATGTAACAAAGGAATCACGCTATGTAACAAGCTCATCACGCTATGTAACAAAGGAATCACGCTATGTAACAAAGTGATCACGCTATGTAACAAACTGATCACGCTATGTAACAAAGGAATCACGCTATGTAACAAAGGAATCACGCTATGTAACAAAGGAATCACGCTATGTAACAAAGGAATCACGCTATGTAACAAAGGAATCACGCTATGTAACAAAGTGATCACGCTATGTAACGAAGTGCTCACGCTATGTAACAAAGGAATCACGCTATGTAACAAAGGAATCACGCTATGTAACAAAGTGATCGCGCTATGTAACAAAGGAATCACGCTATGTAGCAAAGGAATCACGCTATGTAACAAACTGATCACGCTATGTAACAAAGGAATCACGCTATGTAACAAACTGATCAGGCTATGTAACAAGCTCATCACGCTATGTAACAAAGTGATCACGCTATGCAGCAAACTGATCACGCTATGTAACAAAGGAATCACGCTATGTAACAAAGTGATCACGCTATGTAACAAACTGATCACGCTATGTAACAAAGGAATCACGCTATGTAACAAAGGAATCACGCTATGTAACAAAGGAATCACGCTATGTAACAAAGGAATCACGCTATGTAACAAAGGAATCACGCTATGTAACAAAGTGATCGCACTATGTAACAAAGGAATCACGCTATGTAACAAAGGAATCACCCTATGTAACAAACTGATCACGCTATGTAACAAAGGAATCACGCTATGTGTTTCCAGAGAGCATCCTTTTCCATGCTCGCATTCGCCATGTTCTGTTGAGAGCCTCCTTTTCCGCAAATGTTTCCAGAGAGCATCCTTTTTCCATGCTCGCATTCGCCATGTTCTGTTGAGGGCCTCCTTTTCCACGAATGTTTCCAGAGAGCATCCTTTCCGCTGCTATGCGTAGATCGCGATTCCCTCCGACGTCCTCACCCTGGATATATACATAGCTGCGTGTTATGAATTCATTCATTCGCTTTTAATTCCTTCGAGCGTTAGCATTCCCGTATTCATTTAATTTCTTTTAGTTTTAGCATGAGCTACTGCCGGGGAAAATCTGAGCAACTAGCGAATGAGAAACTCAATTTTTCATACATTACACATGAAGGAAAACACGTTATTAGATGCTGTATATGCGCGCAGATTTTTAAGAATCGTTCTTTGTCGAGATTTAAGCTTCATAGAGCAAGATGTTATACTGGATCGACTCTCTCTCCTACACTCGAAGATCCGAAGATGTATAGAGGGGGATGTTATACCGCATCAAGTCTCTGTCCTTCACTGGAGACTACTGATGGTGAAAAATCTGGATACATGGGGAGTCGCGAGAATATAAAATCTTCATATGATGATGATTCAGTGATATATCTACGCTTGAAAATCCAAATAGACTAGTAAATATATTGAGGTTACTAATTGCATCGAGGAACGGTGGTAATAATAGTCACACACAAGAGATTGAGGAGATTATAAGTAAGCTGAAAGCTTCTAAATTTATAGCATGACAGGATCGAGAAGTTGTGTTAATCAATTACGGTCATGGTTAACAGGAACTTTGAAATATCAAAACCTTGTACTTATAAAATACATCATCCAGACATTCTTGAGATGTTTAGTTTTTTTTATGGATAATGCATGTCTCTTTCTGTGTGATGTATATGATTATATAACTGAGTGTTTTAGCATGTCTAGACTATCACCTTTGTCTTTAGGAAATATGTATGTTTTTTGTATAGGAATGTAATAGGAAAATGTTTATAAAAAATAAATGTTGTTTATATTACATAGACCTCATTTTTTTTATTAATCTTTTTATACACCTCATATCATACAGCCCAATATTAAGATGGTTCTGGCTTCTAGATTCCCATTTATTCAAGGCTCTTTCAGTAATAGTTCAATAATCTTTTTTGTTTAGATTTCATGTAGCATCAATGTTTTTAAGATAGGCATTCTCCTTAAACAATTATGAAATTATTTATGAAATCAATGGTATAGGATGGTATAGCAGTAATAATGAGTACATAATTTATATATTATTGCTATAGAGTATTTTTATTTTAATAATCCTTTATATTTTTTCTTTTTTTTTGAGGGAAAAACGTAGACACTTAAAAACTCGCATACACAATTTAAATGAATATATACAATAATATGATTAGAGGGAAAAATTATTACATAAAAGCCCTCATACATACTTTAAATGAATATTTACAATAACATTATCAGAGGGGAAAGAGGTAAGTGCTGCGTGCTGTCAACTTCTTGGTCTGTTCCCATGTCCCTGCTATTTTTTGAAATCAGTGTATTTTCTCACGTTCTCTATAATTTTTCCATATACGGTGTTATTCATATTTGTCCATAGGTCTTGCGAAATTTGGACAATTTTTGACTGCTCTTCTCTGCATTAAGAATGATATAGGTCTTTTACTAAGGATGCGAAACGTTCCATGCGGAGAGTCCGCCACCTTAATCTTTTCTAAAATATCCCCCGCAATTGAAGAAAATATCTGATTGAGTTCGCTTGACTGAAATACACGCTTTGTCTTAGAATTAAGGAAGGAGGTGGGAACGATCGTGTCTCCATCAGGTTTACGCATTGCATATTTAACCTCCATGGAACAAATAATTTTCAATCCCCGAATGCTTCTCTGCAAGACGCTTTCCACTTCTTTAATAATAAGCTCCTTGCACTCATCTAAAAAGACTCTGGGGTCGAGTATTTCTAATGTATTTTCTATTTTACTATTAAAAATACATCCATTGAATATCGCTCGGCTGGTATTGCATTTCAGACCCTGGAAATTACTAGCGCTAACCTTGGCTTTCTTAATTGCAAGTTGCTCGCCCCCGTCCGATACAGACCCCCTCTTCCCATTCATAGGTTCTACAACATTGAATGATGAGGAGGATGACTGTGCAGCGGCTTCAGCATTTGCAGATGAGGATGTTGATGATGCAGCGGATTCAGTATTTGTGGATGAGGAGGTTGATGATGCAGAGGGTACAACTTCCCTCAGAGTGTTGAATGATGAGGAGGCGGATGGTGCAGCGGTCGAGTCTTCACCGATCTCCGGCGATGCTGACCTCTGTGTTGCCAGATCCCTAGGATGGCTTCCAATGTCACCCCGATCATTTCCTGTAATAATAATAATAGTAATAATAATAATAATATTAATAATAACAATATTAATAATAATATAGAATGTGTAAAAGAACTTCATAAAAAAATGTTGAAAAAATATTCTTACCGATCGGTGGTTGCTGCATGTATGGGGCAGGGACCCAACCATGCTGATTTGACCTCATGAAGGCTTGGAAGCCAGGTGGTGCCGGTGCAGCGATCGATGGATTCCTAATCTCAAAATAAAGTCCATTTCCTGAAAATAATAATAATAATAATAATAATAATAATAATAATAATAATAATATAGAATGTGTAAAAGAACTTCGTAAAATATTGAAAAAATTCTTACCATTCGGTGCATGCTGTAATTCAGCCCCATCCCTGCTGATTTGGTACCAGGAAGTTCTGGAAGCCTGGGGGTGGCGGTGCAGCGGTCGATGGATGCCTGATCCCAAAATAAAGTCCATTTCCTGTAAATAATAATAACAATATTAATAATAATATATAATGTGTAAAAGAACTTCGTAAAATATTGAAAAAATTCTTTTCGTTCGGTGCTTGCTGCATGTATGGGGCAGGGCCCCACCCCTGCTGATTTGATGCAGGGAATGCGTGGGGTGCAGAGGGCGCGTGATGAACAATACCGCCTCCGAAATAAAGCCCACTTCCTGAAAATAATAACAATATTAATAATAATAATATAGAATGTGTAAAAGAACTTCGTAAAATGTTGATAAATTCTTACCGTTCGGTGCTTGCTGCATGTATGGGGTAGGGCCCCACCCCTGCTGATTTGGTACCAGGAAGGTTTGGAAGCCTGACGGTGCCTGTGCACCGGTCGATGGATGGTCGATGCCAAAATAAAGTCCGCTTCCTGGAAATAATAATAACAATATTAATAATAATAATAAAGAATATGAACAAGAAGTTAATATGAATTGTCACATTACTTTTTTAAAACACTGAAGAATGCTTACCATTCGACTGTTCGGGTGCCTGAATCTTTACGGTATTTGATGAGCGATCCTGCAACCGGCGGTGGGTATCCTGCTGGAGCTGGATGTATGCTTCAGGTATGTTAGCAGATCTGAAGGCTGAAAACGCAATTAATTTACGAGTTAGATTTTTATTTATTTATTTATTTATTAAAGAAAATATATATTATTAAGTTAATTTACTTTACTGCGAATACCTTATACAGGGAAAATGTCGATGTATTTTAAACATCTGAGAAATTTCTATTACAAAAATAAAGTATGTGTATTTCGCGGCACAATCATGGAAAATATCTCTTTAACATGATGGAAACAGGCTGAAAGTTTTTACTAAATAAATGCGAGAGAGGAATGAAACATTCACAGTGAATGTTCGACCAGTGCATGCAAGCATGAAGCCTTCGGATCGATTACCGCCGGATACCCGGAAGAAATTTTATACAGATCATTTTTTATTCGATTCGCAGGGTTTTCAAGTAATTGTATTTCTCTAGAAAGGAATATAATTCACTTGGTGAAAACACGTATTTAAATATCCGGAATAATAATTACTCAACAAGGTGAATACTTAACTAAACTGTTCACATTTTTTTGAGAATTCCCGCAGCTAGATATTAACAGTAGAAGTTCAACTATTCGCATATAAATGCCATGCATTAAAAACAAGAACGCGAATATAAGTTAAATGTACAGAGAAATAATTTAACTTTTAAAAGTAAATGAAGTGTTTTGTTACAACTTACCAGACATGATGTTCGTTGAAATTTCACTTTGAATGAGAAAAGTTTGCAGAGACCTTAGCTCGTTGATTTCAGCGGAGAAACTGTGAGAATTCCCGATGAAGCAGCCTTTTTATAGCGTTCTTTTGCGATATAAAAATGTATGAGTGAAAGTTTAAGATATATAATACAATGATTTTGATTGGCTACTCCAAAAATTCGAGAAGTAGGAGAGGGAAAATGCTAGCCTCGCACAGGGGCATTTCGTAAGCAAGTCTAAGCCTGTTATGGGAAATCCTTCGATCACGCCAGCGTTCCTTAAGGGGAATGTTTCTGCGTATGACGCTAGAAATAAAAATATATTTTATTTTTTACATGTTCCCTCTAAAATTCATTGTTAATTATTGTTACATTACCAAATTAATCACAGAGTGAAAATAATGTATTGTTTCTGTAGATATAATTTTCCTCGAACCAGCGACCTTTCTATCGTGAATAGACACGTCACAGATGTTTTAAAAAACGTCTGATGTTATGTGATGGCTTTAGAATTCTATTCTCTATGCATTATCACGGGAAAAACGAATAGCGAGTTACCGCTTGAGAAAAGTTAAAAGTATTTGAAAATTTAAACCAATATCAAAAAATCTGATGTGTTACACTCTGAAGATCTTCTTCTGAAGATATTTAATGGCGCGGAAGCGATTGCCGTTGTCTGCTAATGTGTCTACACAGGCATTTCTCCAGAGAAGACCATATGCATTCTTCAGGGGTGTACACCATATTTCTTTCAAGTAGGGTACGCAAGTGAATAATTCGTTGAATTTCTCAAAGTTCGCTACGTCTTTAGAAAGAACATTTGAAACGAATATAAAATTTATATTTGAAGTCTTCGTGCGTGTTACTTACAAGTACGCCTGTTTTGAATTGTAATTATTACTTCTCTCGAGCGAGAAGAGACATAGCGGGCTTATATTTTTAACATTTGTTGGAGCGTACTCCGAGGTGATGGATACCCCTAGCCATTAAGAGCAGGTACTGAGGGAAAACCCAAGCGTCCTGGTTTAACCGCTTCTATTTAGACGAGGCACAGCTGTCGCCTGCGTCTTGTTTTTCGTAAAGGGTTCTCATGTTAACGTCTCATACAAGCTATTTGCAATTTCGCTTTAAGTTGCTTTTTAATTCATGTAATATTTTTTTATAAACCCTCCATTCAAAAAGAAGAATTAAACAAACGTTATTAGCCGTAATAATTATACCCGCGCATATACGATAACGAACAGTTGCGCGCGAGTCAATTACATTAATCAATCAAAAAAACTTAATTGTTTTTAATCGATAGACTGCGTCGTTTCATTAGAAGTGAGATATTCATGGTAGATGAATAATTGGGTGAGATATCTCTAGGCGCGCAATTCAATTACATTAATTAATAAAAATATTTAATTGTATTCATCGATCAGCGAGAGTCTTATTTATTTTTAATAGCGTATGTAATATTCAACGTATTTAATTTATTTCATAATCAATTCCTCTGGAGCCAACATGAACGCACCTCGCATGTTAATTCGACTTTATTTTTTTTTCCGGAATCATATTTCGCAGAATTATATAGAGTTAAGATGGCCGTCTTGCGCACACATTGAGTTTAAATATGGTGAATTCACAACTTTCGGATATGACCACCAGGGGCGTCGTGAGGAAACACTCGCTGGTTCAGAGAGAAAAAAACAGTTTCACTCATATTACCACATGGCGTGCTGGTGTAGCAGGCGAACTGGAGCGCTAGTGGAGGGGGTGCTGTAGTCGACTTGTCACTACAAGTACCGTGAGTCAGCCATTCGAGTGAAACGTCTCGTGGTGGAAAGGTTGCGCTCGGGGTTCCAGCGCAATTATCACGCGATAACGACTGTTACGTCAACTCTGTCCTTTCATCTAAGTGTTGTAATATTCTTATAAATCCAAAATATATTTTCCCTCAAAAGTAGAATTAAATAAATGTTATTACTCGTAATAATTATACACATGCTACCACACATATACGATAACGAACAGTTGCGCGCGAGTCAATTACATCAATCATTCAAAAATACTTAATTGTTTTCATCGACCGACTAGCCGTGTTTCATTAGACGTGTAATTTATTGACATTAGTAGATGTATAAATGCCGGTTTAGGGACAGGTGCGCGCGATTCAATCAAAAATACTTAATTGCTCGAAGAACAGCGTTTAATTGCATTAGTAGTAATATGATGGGCATTCTTATTTTTTTTTCAATAATGTTTTGAACATTATCTAATTGATTGACACAATTATGTACTCAAACGATTTGCCGATGTGCGGCAGGCATCGAGAATCGCATTCCCACATCGCCAGGGTGGATTTCCAAGCCAACGTCACGCACCGAGAACCCCCACATATCCGCAAGGGAACCAATCACACGCCAGAGATTTAGACAAGTCACAATGAGGGGGGCGGTAATGTAGTCACCGTATAGGAACAATACACACTCTCCCACATATCCACAGGGAACCAACCAGAACACAAAGGGGAGGGAGGACACGCGTATGGGGGAGGGAGGGGGGCGGGCCACCGGCACGTGACCAGACCACAGGGGGGAGGGGGGAGGGGGGAGGGGGAGGACCTGCCGGCACAGACCTAGTCGGCATTAGGTAAGCGCACAAAGGGAAGGGGGCGGGGCTAGCGCCACGCGACCAGGGCGGCAAATAGTAGCGCACAAAGAGGGAGCGTGGCTTGTCGGCATAGATCAAAGAACCTTATCAGATTTTCGGCATCTCTCTCTGCGCCAGAGTCGCTATTTATTTTCTACTGTGTATTTTCGTGAACTCTCGGTAGCGAATTTTTGAGTGTAATACAATATTTCCTCTACTTACTATAAGTAGGTGGTAGAGAAACTAAAAGGAATATAGTATACCGGAACAAACCTATGGTTTATCCCTCAAAAAGTTGGTTTTATTAAATATAAAACATAAAAGCATACATTTATTTAATCTGTATATAAAACCAAAACATCAGAAATCAATGTTTGGCAGTACCTAAGCGTAACATATCTGAACTTTTAAATGCAGCAGCAATATTTTGGTCCACTACTTTAGAAGTTAATAGCTTACTAAACATGCAATTAACCGACTGAGATGGCTCAGGCGGCAACGTCTGTGGTCCGCATTCGGGAGGTCCGGGGTTCGATCCTCGGCGACCGCCCACTTTGACCCATGGGCTTTCTGGTTTTTTTTTCCGGGTCGTCTGGCGAATACTGGAGTGCTTTCTTTCAGTGCCCGAATTTCCTGTTCCTCCGTTTCGTTCCACATATCATTTCTTTCATTCATCCTTCACCCCATTAGGTCTATTTCAGAGGTGGAAGTGTCGGCGATGGTGTTTCGGTGAGGCTTGGCAGGGAAAAAGAATGCTCTGTGTGGAACTTTCTCTGTCCCTAGGCTTTCGGATGGTTGTCGGGGTATATGGACCGTCCTTTCGGAGCGGAATGTTGGATACTCTGAGTGGGGCTGGGGTCCCCGTCTGTCTGTTCGACTGTCGGGGCATCTCAATCTGAAAACTGCAAGGACCCTGTCACCACATCTGGTTCCGGGCCGGTGTCTCCTCTCACCTTTGCCTTCTTGCGGGACATAGGTACAATATCCTCACCGGATCAGTCCCGAGTCCCCTGCGATTGTCAGGAAAAAGGATATGCAACTTGTTATACTTCTTACTTTAAAAGTTTCACAAAAATTATTATAAGGTTAATGACAAATATACTACAAATCATATCAATGGCTAACCAGCAGAACATCTTAAGTCATTTTTTGAGAAATACGCTTTTTTATCGTAATGAACACGGAAAACCTAGGCGCACATTCTGGCAGAACATGTAAGCGACCCTTTAACATTCATAGAGAAAACAAGGTTTACATTTTATCTGTTTAAAATATTATTTTAGTGACAAACAAATCATCTTCACACTTGCCAAATCCCCAATTTATTATCGTACCTTTTGTTCCCAAATGGGTCATAAGATAACAATTCTGGTTCTTAAGACGTAATTGGTGTTTGCTAAGATATTAATTTTGGTTTCTATTCTTAGCAGTGGGAGATAAGGTAATAAATTTTTTTACTTTATTTCAATACAGCATTTTGTAACTTATAACATTATAGGGTAATATTGTTTAAACAACAATTACAATGGAATTATGAGCAGTAAATAATATTTCACAACAATTAATTTTTGTTGTTGTGATCAGCGAGTGTCTCTTGCATAAAAGATAAAACTAGCAAGTCGTATTCTGTCCAACAAAACATCTTAAAAATCATATTAACGATACCGTGCATTTTTGTATGTGATATATGTTGAATCTATTTTTTATTCCTATAAATACTATTAATTTTTAAATTCAAATTGATATTACAGATGAATAAAGAGAAAACTAGTTTTTGGTTTCTACTGAAAAGTTTGTGATTTGGCGGATAAGCTTTTAACAAATAGCCATTGATATATCCCACTTATATTTCGAGTTGTTGTGGAATGACCCCTGAGCGCGAGTTTCTTCTCTTTCACGGGGAATTGAAGAATTAAATGCAAATATAAGGATGTAGTCAAGATATTAATTTATTATTATTATTATTATTATTATTATTATTATTATTATTATTATTATTATTACACTGCCACGGAATATCTAATGTAATTTTCCAATTTCAGACAAACAACGGACGGATACATGGTAACAAGAGAATACTACAAACTAACTAATACTAGTTGCTCTGACTAACCAGAACCACATGTCAGCTTCCACTCCTCAAGCTTCATGCCAGAGAGAAAGTTTATTCCAAACACAGTCTGAGGAATTACTCTACATATTGAATTTCGTGTCTATTTTCCCACAACAGATGTGTACATTGTTAGGCAGGAAATATGGAGACAAAGTAAAGACATTTAGCCTTTATTTATTTCATTGGTCTTTATTTTAAATGCAACTGAAAACAATAAAATATTTCAGAATATGATTGAGAAAAGTGAATGATATCTATGCAAACGAATACGTCGTTAAAGGAAGTTAGTCTCGGAGCATTTTAGAACGCTTTTTTTATTCAAATTCGAGTATATGTTCATTAATTTGAACTACTCACGTCATATTAAATCATACAAAGGTTTTAAAGAAAATTTTATTATACTTTAATATTAATCATAACTTGGGGGCATTTCGAGTTCCGCCCCAGTAACTGGTTTTCACTTTGACATCGGTCCAGGACATTTTTGAATTTAATTGAGCTTCGTCTCGAGGTGACAAGGGCAGTGGTTGCATTCCGCCTCCCCGTGTTTCTTATCCACTTTGGAAACTTAGGATTACAACTCTTCTTCTCCTTCTTCTCCTTCTTCTCCTTCTTCTCCTTCTTCTCCTTCTTCTCCTTCTTCTCCTTCTTCTCCTTCTTCTCCTTCTTCTCCTCCTCCTCCTTCTCCTCCTTCTCCTCCTCCTTCTCCTCCTCCTCCTTCTCCTCCTCCTCCTTCTCCTCCTCCTCCTTCTCCTCCTCCTTCTCCTCCTCCTTCTCCTCCTCCTCCTTCTCCTCCTCCTCCTCCTTCTCCTCCTCCTTCTTCTCCTTCTCCTTCTCCTCCTTCTCCTCCTTCTCCTCCTTCTTCTCCTTCTCCTCCTTCTCCTTCTCCTCCTCCTTCTCCTCCTTCTCCTCCTCCTTCTTCTTCTTCTTCTATGTTGTCTCCTGCTTCAACCTCAAGTTCCAGTTAGTAGACCTCCCTCCGGTGTGAAGTGATAAGACCCGCCCGAATAATAAATAATAACGAATAAGAAGAATAATTAATAAGCATATCATCAAAATAATAAGAAGGAATACCAGCATGAGGGAAGAATAAAAGAGAACATTAAGAATTAGAGAAAAGGGGGAATAAAATCATGAAGAGAAAACGTAGAGGGTAGATATTAATTAATAATAAGAACATTAAATAAAACGTGTAGTTGAGAACGAACAAACTTGGCGAAAAGCACATAAAGATAGCAGACGTAGGAAAGGACAGGAAAAAGAACATTAGGAATCGCTTAGTGACAATAGGAACCGAGTTGTGCACACAGGATGTCAAGACAAGGGGCAGGAAACCAAAGTTAATCAAGCGCACAGAAAATACAGTAAAGCAAACATAATTTGTTAATGTTATTGAGAGCCAATGGTAGACGGAGAAAAAATTCAGAAATGTAACCAATCATAACCAATAAAAGTCACGTGAATAGCAAAAAAGTGAGAGAGAAACTAGAAAATAGGCGTGAAATAGAAACTTATCTATGAAGCAGGAGCGACGTTCAGACGTGCGTAAGATACCTCACTCTGTGTCGAAACGTCGGGGAGAGAAGAAGACTGTGTCGAAACGTCGGGGAGAGAAGAAGACTGTGTCGAAACGTCGGGGAGAGAAGATGATTTGTAGGGAAAGAAATAGATTCGTGTAGGAAACGTGAGGGAAAGCAAGATAGATCCTAAAATTCAAAATATATTAAAGAGGGAAACAGTGTAGTGGTCTTCGAGTAAATATTTATGTATTGAAAACCAGTTTAAGGCAACCGTGAGGAACAGGGTAGCTAGGGACTGACGAAAGAAAAAGTCAGTAGCATAGTATTGTAACGTACTTCAATTTCGCAAAGTAATTAAGAAAGGGTAAGAGCACGGAAACAGTAGCAGGGGTGACAGGAAAAATCGCGTCTTGTGTGGAAAGGAGATTCGTACGAGGACATCAGTGTGGATCTTCAATAAACGGGCCATCTGAGAGGAGAAAGTGAACTTCATTTATCTCCCATCCACACTCCCTGGGGTAAGAGACTCCTGAACCTAAAATCCTCTACCTGAGTAGCCGGCAGCAACAACAATCCAGCCACCAAGAACCGCGTCATTACAAACCATTATTTTTCCATTCCCAAACCCCGCTACAGGTGTCCTATTCACTCAAACAGAAATCTCAGTTGCGGATATTTGGTCAAAATAGTTACCTAAAAGGTGATCTTCAGATGTCTGAAGATTATTATTACACTGTAAATATTATGCATATTACATTACTATTCATATTATAAACATTACTATACGAAGTGTACAACTATTAATACACACACAGTATGTCGGTAGATCGATGTAATAATCAAAGCTAAATATCAATACACTAGTCTTGTACGCGGTGAGAGTGTAATACAGTATTAGAACGCTTATAAATAAAATAACTGAATCAGAAGCAAGCAATTCTACATATTGCAATAATGAAACATTAGAGATATTTCACCATCCCTGATGATGTTATTTGGCTTGTCTGTTCGTACAAAGTGGACGGCGTTTTCGAACACCGTATATAGACACAAAAATTCTTTGAATGGAATGGGGTTGTATCTTTACGTATATAATGAAATATCGGCATTATCCAGATTTATCGGATTATTTTGCCACTTTTCCCTGTAATTTACAATTTTTTCGGTCCAAAAAATTTAAAAAATTAATTAGTAAACTATCCGGGTCCCGTCACTTCGCCATTTTCAGCCTCACCTCCGACTAGGTCAGTGACTCCACCTCCAGTGGTTGCTCTTCGAGCCATCAGTGTTTGAGATTGCACGCTGGGGAAAGGAAGAACTGGTGGAGGTGGCCATTCAGAGAGGAGTTAGGGTAGGGACACAGGTAGGAGCAAAATATGTTGGATCTGTTGCATTTCGTAATAATGTGATTAATTTGTCATTGTATGACAGTTCTCAAATTCAGTACTAAAAGTACTTTATTTCGCATTTTGTCTCTTTTGCTTTCAAATATGTTTTAATTTATTTATTTTTAAGGAAAGGGGCAAGGAAAGAATAGTTTGCACGTGAAAGAAATAAATTTTAATTTATTAAAGGAATATATTTTAACTGATTTATTACTTTCTCTACTACGTATAGTAAGTAGGGGAAGTATTGCATTCCACCCAAAAATTCGATACCGAGATTTCACCGGAAATACATGTTTTGAGACCTCCTGAATCCAAAAAAAGCATTTTTGGAAACATGTCCGTGTGTGTGTCTGTGTGTGTGTGTGTGTGTGTGTCTGTGTGTCTGTGAACAGCATAACTAAAAAACGAAAAGTCGGATAAACACCAAACTTGGTATTTAGGTTCAGTATCTTCCAGAGATGCAACACGAAGGTTTTCAAGAAAATCCCCCCACCCCAGACTACCCTTTACATGGAACATTTTTCGAAAATTTTAATTTTCTCAAAAATGTCTCTAACGATTTTGATGAACATATCATATGTTTAAGATAATGTCATGCGAAATGAAATGTATATCTCGAATTTTCTGGGAATGTCTCCAAAAGTATTCTTCATTGTGAACGACTTTTGCATAACTGGTAAACCATAAGAGATAGACAACATTTTACTACACAAAAAATGTAGATCGCGTTAAAATACACAATTTATGTCATATACATTTCTTTTGTCGAGTGAACCGTTTTCGAGATATTGCTTGTTATTTCCTTAAATTTTTCAATACTTATACTTTTTCTCAAATTCGTTATTTATTTTTTTATGTCCTGGACATGCAAAGAGAATGGAATGCACCACATAGTAACCAGCGTTAAAGATATGACTATCGCTTAAAACCTACCATATTTCCCTTGCATCTACAAGAAATTTAGCAATAAGATTGACAGCTCGATATCACGATTAACATGAGGCATATGGAAAATAAGCGTTTGTAAAAATAGTGTGTACAAGAGTTGAGAAAGTCATGTGAGTGTAACACATCAGATTTTTTTTGTTAAGGAATGCGGCATAGTACACTGGGAAAAGAAATACTGCTGGGGCCAGTCACGTGGTCGGAGAGAAAAGATTTATGAGTGCAGTCACATGGTCAGAGAGGAAATTGTGGTGGGGACACTTATGATCGGAGTAACGTAGTAATGGAACCCGCATAGTTTACTATATCAAAATATTTTTGTATAACCTCATTTTTAATTCGGTCTGAACTAGAGTAACCTTTCAATGTTCGGAGGTATCTCATTTCCGCTGCTTGTACATAGTTACAGTTTTCCACTTTATGTTTATGTATCTGAACTACATGATGAAATAGGAACACTGATTATCACATAGAATTTTAAAGTTGTTCCTTCTCGAGTTTTATTTATTCTTTCTCTACTACGTATAGTGAGTAGGGGAAGTATTGTATTCCACCCAAAAATTCGATACCGAGATTTCACCAGAAATATTTGTTTTAAGGCTCCCTGAATCCAAAAAAAGCATTTTTGGAAACATGTCCCTGTGTGTGTCTGTGTGTCTATGAACAGCATAATTCAGAAACGAACAGTCGGATAAACACCAAACTTGGTATTTAGGTTCAGTATCTTTCAGAGATGCGACACGAAGGTTTTCAAGAAAATCCCCACCCCAGATTACCCTTTACATGAAACATTTTTCGAAAATTTTAATTTTCTCAAAAATGGCTCAAACGATTTTGATTAAAATAACGTATGTTTAAGATATTTTCATGACAAATGAAATGTAAATCTCGAATTTTCTGGGAATGTCTCCAAAAGCATTCTTCATTGTGAACGACTTTTGCATAACTGGTAAACCATAAAGAGATAGACAAAATTTTACTGCACAAAAAATGTAGATCGCGTTAAAATACACAATTTATGCCATACATTTTTTGTTGTTGAGTGAACCATTTTCAAGATATTGCTTGTTATTCCCTTAAACTTTCCAATGCTTATACTTTTTCTTAAATGGGAATTCGTTGTTCATTTTTTTTTGTCCTGGTAATGCAAAGAGAATGGAATAGTCCACATAGCAACCAGCTCTTAAAATATTTGACTATCGCTTAAAGCCTACCAATTCCCCTTGCATCTATAAGAACATTAGCAATAATATTAACAGCTCGATATCTCAATTAACATGAAGCATATGGAGAATAAGCGTTTGTACAAATAGTTTGTACAAGAGTAGAGAAAGTCATGTGAGTGTAACACATCAGATCTGTTAACACCTCTCCAAACTCTATGTACCAGAATTTGGTAGGTCCTTTGGCTTTGTTAACAAGCTGATGAAACCATTTTTACAACTCATGATCCAGGAAAAAAGGCGATGTCTTCTCCTTTTATAGTTAAGATTTGCGTCTCTCCCTGAAAACTACTCAAGAACGTTAGAATGAGGTGAAGTGCAAAATGCTGGGGAGCGGTGTTGAAAACCTCAGGAGGGTCATTTGGCTTACATTCTTTCAAGCAGCTTTTCCCTGCACCTGCACATTACCACTTGTTCAGGCACTAAACAAACTTGGAGAGCAAAATGCAAATAAGACAAGACAGCGTCTTCTTACCATCGAGTGGTTTTGTCACTTCATGTATGTTAAAATCTCCCTAAATTGCGAAAAATCTCTAGGTAAATAACGGTAGGTAAGAAAAATATTGTAAATTTTGAGATTCTTATAACTAGAGACACGCAAAATATACAATTTTGTATTCTAAACCAATAATGCTATCTTAGTGTTGCTTTCGGTTTGCGGTATGCAGTATTCAGTTTGGTGTGTTATATTCACATAAATTTCTCCAGCCACTTTCACTTATATTTATATACGTTCTACAAACTATTCTTATAGAGATTTATTTTTATATCTGTTCCATGTTAATTGAGATAAACACTCACAAACAGTTTTTCCATTACTCTTTTCATTACAGCTACAATGGAGGATTCCGAAGTGATAGCAGGTCGTGAAATGGTGGTCTTGAGATTTCATATTCTTTTGATGACATCATGAGAGACAGTCGACCTGACAGAACTTAAACAAATATTAAAGTATTGAAAAATTGAAACTTATAATGAATAAATCCGAAACTACTGATGCTACAAATAGGTACTTGAAATATCTACCTTTTCGTGCAGTAACTTTTGGTTATTAGTCATTTAAATATCTTAAACTTATTATTTTAGAGAAAGTAAAAAATAACGAACAAATTTCCAGTAAAGGGAGTTATGAGTGGGAGATTTGCTTGAAAAAATTTGTGTTCCATCCTTGGAGGACGCTGAGCTTAAGTAACACTTTTCGTGTTTACGTTACGCTGCTCACAAACAGACAGACTTGGGAGATTCATGGGACCTCAAGACATGTATTTCCGGTGAAACCTCGAAATACAATTTTTAGGTGGAGCACAATACATCCCCTACCTACTACAAGCTGGAGTTAGGTGAAGTAATGGGGGAAGGCTTGCACTGGAATATCAATACTTCATAATTTCATACTATGGAATTTTTTTCCCATAATGTGCTTGTCTATTTAAAACTATTTCCTACTCTTGAGGATCCTAACATGGCGTCTTTGAAGGGAACATAAAGAGCTCAAAACTATGCTTATACCTGCTCTCTTATGCTCTATTTTATGACGTGTAACAGTTACATCGTTTATCCTAATACCCATTCAAAAGCATCCCTTGTATATTATAGGGGAACGTAGGGAAAAAAGGGCACTAAGGGTTTTTAATCTTTTTTTTGCTGATTTATATTCTGCGTAAGGAGCATATAATTTCCCAGTGAATGGACTAATTAACATATTACCTATTAGTTAAACATTAATTGGCAGTGTTGAAACAGTCCTGTGTCGTGTTGCTGTGGGCTAGAACGTGGAGCTCTGGTTCAAGGCCTCGGAATGCGCCCGAGTTCGATCCCATCCATGGGAATGCGGATTTTAAACCCCGGTTACAGGACCGGTGCCCACTCAGCATCGTGAATAAAGTCAGGAGCTGAGATGGGCAGCAATTCCGGCCACGCAGGCCAACATTATGACTGGGGGATGCGTGATTCTGACCTCATCACCTCCCCGTATTGATTGGATGTTCGCCCACCTTTGCCATACATACGTGGACGTGAGACCGGAAGTCGGGATGGCAGGTATAGGCCTTCATAGGCTTAGCACCGCGGGATTATTATTATTATTATTATTATTATTATTGTGTTAAAACGTTTTATCTCTTTGTAAAGCACTAATAGGGGGTCACTTTAGTACGTAAGTGAAAGGTTAAGCTACCGCTTGGCATCGATGAAGAATAATACATCTTAAAATGGATGCACCTACATCTTAAAATATTCCCGAATCGCCGTCAATAAGAGAAATCAAATAAAATGAGGGATGATAAAATATCTCTATTGTTTTATTTTTAAATTACGTAGCACTCCTTGGTTTGGTTTCAATTATATTTAAACGCGTTCTGGTATCGCTAACAATATCAGCACATAGAAACAATTTATTGATGTACTAACATTTAGCTTCGACTGTAGATCTATCTAACCAACGTAACGTCTGTGTACTATAAATTTATACTTCGTATACTCTATAATGTTCATCATGCTTCTACTCCTAATGTCCCTTTCGTCATGAATCAGACATAAGATTACTTGTTAGGTAGATGCTTTGACCTACATACCTGCATCTGTGCTTTGTGAAGGACTGGTTAGGGTAGCGAGTTTCTAACGAAGAGCTTCCAAGTTCGAACCGCGCTCCCGTCTGCTGACATACCTGTAATACATATTGTACTTTATGTATACATGTACGCTACGTGATCAAAAGTATCCGGACACCTGGCTGAAAATGATGTACAGGTTCGTGGCGCCCTGCATCGGTAATGCTGGAAGTCAATATGGTGTTGGCCCAACCTTAGCCGTGATGACAGCGTTCACTCTCGCAGGCATACTTTCAATCAGGTGCTGCAAGTTTCTTGGGGAAGGCAGCCCATTCTTCACGGAGTGCGGAACTGAGGAGAGGTATCGATGTAGGTCGGTGAGGCCTGGCACAAAGTCGCCGTTCCAAAACATCCAAAAGGTGTTCTATAGGATTGAAGTCAGGACTCTGTGCAGGCCAGTTCATTACAGGGATGTTATTGTCGTGTAACCACTCCGCCACAGCCCGTGCAGTATAAACAGTGCTCGATCGTGTTGAAAGATGCAATCGCCATCCCCGAATTGCTCTTCAACAGTAGGGAGCAAGAAGGTGCTTAAAATATCAATGTAGATCTGCGCTGTGCCACGCAAAACAACAAGGGGTGCAAGCCCCCTCCAGAAAAAACACGACCACACCATAACCCAACTACTCCGAATTTCACTGTTGGCACCACACACGCTGGCAGATGACGTTCACCGCCATACCCACATCCTGCCATCGGATCGCCACATTGTGTACCGTGATTCGTCACTCCACACGTTTTGCCACTGTTCAATCGTGTAATGTTGACGCTCCTTACACAAAGCACGCGTCGTTTGGCATTTTCTGGGGTGATGTGTGGCCTATGAGCAGCCGCTCGACCATGGAATCCAAGGTTTCTCACCCCACGCCTAACTGTCATAGTACTTGGAGTGGATCCTGTTGCAGTTTGGAATTCCTATGTGATAGTCTGGGTATATTTCTGCCTATTACTTTTTACGACCCTCTTCAAATGTCGGCGGTCTCTGTCAGTCAACAGACGATGTCGGCCTGTACGCTTTTGTGCTGTGCATTAATTGCACTCGGATAAATATTTTAAAAATATAGATGGCAATGTTGTAATTAGACAGAATTTTATTTTCTGATCATGTCTGTACAAAAATCCTGTCTGCGATATTTAGAACACGAGCTATGGACCTTTTATCTTCACATGTTTATCATCACTCAACATTCATTTAACGTTGAAAAGCCTGAAAACATTATCATTCCTTACTCACAAGCTTATCTCAAATATAAACATATAGAATAGTATGAAAAGACAAACCACGTAGTTTGAGAAGGCATGATTTATGCTTTAATTCGTTTTCAGAGCAGTGTTGTGCTATTTTATTAAAGTGACCGGGCATGTGTCGAGTTTCAAATACAAACCGTAATATTGTTGATATATAAATGAAATTATTACATCTCTCTCCTATGTTTGTGATACTAATATGCGAACATGCTGATCAAAGAGCTGGGAAAAGTGATTTTTCGGTTAACAGACGTGAAGTGATTCATGCTCAGGCAGAAAAATTGTATTTAATGTATAAAACTTATTTAAAAAAAATTAACTCCAGCGACTGCAGTACACGAGTTCGGCATGCAGAACAGCTTCAGGAGGAAGATCAGGGAATGGCACTATGGAGTCGATTATCATTAAGTTAAGCGATGAAAGTGACAACTGTGAATTAAGTGCCTTCGAAGAAGACGAAAAGACGAAGAGGACACCCCTGAAATGCTTGCTAACGTATGTAATCGGTTAACACTATCAAGGCAAGTTTTGAATGTTTTAAGGATGTTTAATGTGTTCTGATGTACAGGGTTACCACTGGTACACTCTTACTACGTTTGGCAACATCGCTCTGCGCGAGCATTGACTACCATTTATATTCCTTTCAACTTTTTCTCTTGCTGTTAGAGAAAATATTTTAACAAGTTTTTAAGTTTTCAGAGACATTCTTTGGCTATCTGAGTGCAAATAAACTTCTTGGCTATTATCACTGCAATTTTCATACAAGAAATTTAATGATGTTAAGCATTCATGACTAGTAATTGCTTTTTTCAAGTATTAATGCTTTTATGAGCCTACGGTTTTTCCAGAAACTCTGCCTTTGGTGCTTATTTTGCCTATAACGCGTAAATGCAAAAAATTGCTAATGCAATTATTTCATGATACATACATAAAGGCACATATTGTTAAATGAGTTATCATTACACTAGACTGCATGATATCGGATGACTGAAAACTAATAAGTGATTCTGACTAACTTTTAATGCTGATTTCAGAACTGCTTTTGGTTTTTTTCTATAACGTACAGTTTTTTCACAATTTCACTTCAAAAATATAGAGTTGAGCCAGTAGATGACGAGTATTGTTGAAGGGAAATTTATCATTTCTTGGAAGGAAATTTCTCAATACAGATATGTAAGTCTTTAGGTTGTTACACCTGTAGATGCTGGTTGATATTTGTAATTTAGGCATTGTTATTATAATCAGAGACTTGCATTACCAGTGCTATATGTGATTGCAGTTATAAATACATTATGTCTACACGCAAGTGTGTGAACAATCCAAATGTTTTCTGCTACATTTGTGGAAATTATACAGTGCTTCAACAGAGAAGTGATATAACAGACTTTGTGAAAAAAGTGAGCCATGCTTATTTTAAAATGAAACTTGGTGATCAAGACAAGGCCTGGGCTCCAAAGACAGTTTGCCGCTATTGTGTTGAGAGGTTAAGGTTTTGGATAAAAGGAAAGAAATCATGCATGCCATTTGCAATTCCTATGGTGTGGAGGGAGCCTAAAGACCACCTTAAAGACTGTTATTTCTGTTTAGTTAATGCTCAGGGGCGCAATTCGAAGAATAAGAAACACATTGTGTATCCAAGTATTCCTTCAGCCATCAGGTCAGTTCCACACGGAGATGATCTGCCTGCTCCTCTTCCTCCAGCTGTTTTAGAGAACTTGGAAGAAGATGGTGTTGAAAGTGAACCTCATGCAATCACCGAAGGCGATTCTGATGATGTCTACCGCCCTGAATACGGTTCTCTCAGAGTGAACTAAATGATCTAGTACGTGATTTGAATTTGTCTAAGGAATCTGCAGAGTTACTAGACTGCCGTCTTAAAAATAAGAATCTTCTGGAACCAGGAACACATTACTCATGTACAGACACAGAGAACAAGAGCTAGTTCCTTTTTTCTCACAGATCGAGACCTTCGTTTACTGCAATAACATAAACGAGTTAATGCACTTTTATGACATTGAACATGATTCATCAAAGAGGAGCCTGAAAGGCGTGTTACTGCATAATGGGAATGTGTATGGGTTCATTCCTGTCGCACATTCAGTTCAAATGAAAGAGACAGTTGAAAACATGAAGGTACTTTTAACAAGTATTCAATACGAGGAACACAAGTGGTGTATCTGCGGTAACTTCAAAGTTATTGGAATACTATTAGGACAACAAGCTGGGTTCACAAAAATGCCTTGTTTTCTGTGGGAATGGGACAGTCGGGCAAAGCAAAGACATTGGAGTGTGAAAGTATGGCCACAGCGGAGAAACTTGTTGCCTGGAACTAAAAACATCCTGCAAGAGCCGCTTGTAGAGAGACAAAAGATATTGCCTCCGCCACTACACATAAAATTGGGCTTGATGAAGCAATTTGTAAGGGCTCTACCACAGGATGGACCTGCTTCAAGTACCCTTCCAATAAATTTCCCTTCATTATACAAGACAAATTAAAGGCTGGAATTTTTGTTGGTCCTCAAATAAAGAAATTGATGAAGGATGACGATTATGAGAAGACAATGAATGAGAGAAAAATAGAAGCATGGACCGCCTTCCGATCAGTTACTGAAAACGTCTTAGGCAATAACAAATATCCTAATTACAAGGCCATTGTCGAAACAATGTTGGAAAATTTCAAGAAGATGGGTTGTAACATGAGTGTAAAGGTGCATTTTTTGTATTCACATATGGACTGCTTTACGGAAAATCTGGGACATTATAGTGAAGAGCAGGGTTCAACGTTTTCACCAAGATATTAAGGAAATGGAGAGGAGGTACCAGGGGAGATGGAATGAAACTATAAGGCCGACTACTGTTGGATGTAGAGGAGGGACAGTATCTTCAAGAATCTGCAAGGAAGTCAAAGAAGAGAAAGTTTGAAAAAAATTAAATGAAACACTTTGGCTTCTTGTTTTGTTAAAATGTAGTCATGAAATAAATTAGGGGAGTTCTTGAGAGTATTCTTAAAATGTTTCTTAAATAAAAACTTACC
This sequence comes from Deroplatys truncata, assembly GCA_030765065.1. Taxonomy (NCBI): domain Eukaryota; kingdom Metazoa; phylum Arthropoda; class Insecta; order Mantodea; family Mantidae; genus Deroplatys; species Deroplatys truncata. The sequence continues at coordinate 104,301,844 of CM060980.1, forward strand.
TTGTGTGAAATGGTATTTGAATACTTTTCTACGCTCATTAGTAAAATTGTCAAAACGTTACTTCTTATTTTGTGTAAAAACTTGGCGTGATAGAAAAAAATGGAAGTTATTCCTGGAATCAGCATAAAAACTTGATTCAAGAACACCTACTTTTAAGAAATCATCTGACAAAAAGTTTGAAAATGCAGACTAGTGTTATTATTTATGTATGAAATTTTGACTTTATAATTTGTGTTGTTCCTTAGAAAATTTTGACGAACATGTTTAAAGCAGAAAATTGTTTTAACTACCTAATTTTCAATTCATCCAAAATGAAATATTTCGCGAGTACGTGATATTTTTCTTTTAAAAATTGAAGCTACCTGTGCTGCAACATGAAGTTTATTAAATGAAAATGTTTATTATTTAGTGGTCTGAAGTTTGCAGGATGAAGAGAATTTCCCGAGATAAACGAAACCAACAAGAATAGATCTGGTTTTCCGCTAAAAGCTATCAGTAGTGGTATTCCCAATGTAGTCCATTGTTTGATAAAGACCTCAAGGTTTCCCTCCTTATATATCATAATTAGATTCTTATCTGTGTTTGTCTCAATTAACCGTATCTTTTTTTTTCTATTTTTTCGTCACAAACTCGAGAGGAAACACGTTAGATTGCCAAGATAAGCAACTAAGGATAACGATGAAATTACGACACAAAATACGTTATAAATCTGTGAATGATGCACAAGTCAGTAGAAACACAGAGGCTACTTCCAAACGGAAGAAAGTAATGGTTTTTGAAACAGAAGATATAGTTACTATAATATACTTAGGAAAAATTACTTTTCGTATGTTTGTAGGCGATTCTGTGTGCAGGGATGTGTTAAGAAAATTTTTATTTTCAATTACAAGTCCAAAAAATAGTATTCCAAGTGATCGTTTGAAGGAGTATTTTTAGTAGTAGTTTTATTGTGTTGCTGCAGTTGGGGAGCCGAACTTGATTTAACTGCGCCACGTACGGTACAAAGTTTCCGGTGGTCTTCGCCCCAATGTTTAAGAATCAACTTTGTATTTTTATGTTTCTTTAAATATTATATATTTTAGGTTTGCCTTGGCTGCGTCAGTATTAATTTGTATAAACATGTTTCTCTTAACAGGGTTTGATGCGGCTAAAGAAAGTAAGCTTACACAGATCCTAATTTTTACTTCACTCCTCTTAGTAACCCTTCACACGGTTAAATAATACTTTACTGATATAGAGAGCTGTGAGATTATTTATTAATTACTTGCACTTTTTAACACGTAAACTTTATAATATTCTCGCCGTAATGAATTTTCGTCTCACGCTGAATACGTATTTAAATGCTCGGGAACGCGTCTCGCTTCCGGTTAGGAACACTGTCTACAAGCAACTGGCTTCTACCGCCTGAATTTGCAAATTTCTTCTATTTCAAGTTTCTGATTGGCTAATCCTACTCCAATAGAATACTTTTATTTAACTTAAGCTTTTTCTGGTTGTTGATTGGCTATTTATAAACTGTCTCAAAATTACATTATTGTTGCTCCAAGAATTACTAGTAGCATTATTAAACTTTCCAATTCATTATTGCCTCAAGGTTACCTCATTGTTATCAACTTTTGACCTATATTGCTATAGCTCCTGCATTATTAAATTACGTAATACATTCACATAACATTATTATACATGTATACAATAATATAAACATAAATACAATGACTGTTACATACATTTTATGTTATTTAATACTCATATTGCTTTAAGGTGGGCTGCTATTATATTTTATATTATATAATTAGACTGAAATGATTAAATATTAAAAATACTGCCTCACTCTTCAAAATTACGTCAAGTATGTCCAAGATATTTACTATTTGCGTATAACTTAGCCACAAAGTTACTACTGTTTGACTTTACCGACTCGGGTTCTTTCGTAATTCTTCGTTTCGTTTCAAGAGTATTGGAAAACAATTTGCTCTTATCTCTTTTCAGGCGAGTTTTCCATATTTATAACTAAGCTAACGTATGCAGGAATAAGCAACGGTCACGAAGCAACTAACAGTTGAATTATATGTTATAAATGAAGTGAAAAACTCTCATTGCTTATTGAAACCTTCACGTAGTACGTTATGTGTGTCATGAACTAAATGTGGCATAAGGGCTCTCCATTGGAGGCTCTAAAGCAGGAACAGTTTCGAAGTTTTGCATCATATACATATCTGTAAGTGTTGTTGTAATGCAAGTTGCTCTCTACGATCAAAGTAGATTATAAAAATACTCGAGTGATCACATTAGCGCAAATGTTGAAGAATTTTATGTTGGAAACTGAATAAAAGGGCCTCTGATTGTATTCCTCTTGCTTCAAACCAGCAGATTAAAAATGTTTACCTCAATTAATCAATTAATGAGTTGGCGTTGATGATGATACAATTCATTATGACGAATTCTTAGCATTTATTTAATTATTCCTAAGGAATGGGAATACCAATTCTGTATTTCTAATTTTATTCCATAAACGCATAATTTTTCCATTTTGCTGTATAAAATAATTTCTGAATTCTATAAAACGCCTGCATGGGAGAAAAAGACATTTAAGCAATATTCTATGCAATAAATACGTTTTTTAAATGCTTCATGCCCGCTAATGCATAGGATGACACAGTCGTTTGCCAAGCTTAAGTGGATTGCGTCAATCGACTGGCCAGTTGAAGAGATACGGAGACATGCGGAGCCCTTTCCGTTCCGACAAAAATTCCAGTGACGAATGCAGATATCCCTTCGTAGGTTAAAAGAGTTGCAGTACTCAACGGGGTCATTCCAAGTAAACACAGACCAGCGGGGCGCATTCGCGTCCTACAGACCCACTACTATTCTTAATACTACACCAGTGGTTCTCAGAAACATCCATACGGACACACGGAGGCGGTTGGAACATTGTACAAGTATTGATCAACAAGGGCAGAATTCGAACACCTATTCATTGAGCGATAACTGTTAGATGATTATGATGATGATGATAATAATAATAATAATAATAAAACAAATAGTAATAATAATAATAGTAAAACCAATAATAATAAAAGCGAACAAAATCGCAGTGAAATACTGCGTGCTGTCATGTTTGCAGGGTTTCATTATGTACTTTACTGTTTTTTATGTAATTCTACAATGTATATAGTCCATAATGTTAGACAAGAACAGCGTAAACGCAATTAACCCTTCATAGACGAAATTATTTTGTAACATATGCCGCTTTTCCTCAAATTCCCAAACCGGCGCTTTCACCGCAAACAACTTAAGCGACTCGAATTGCCATGATCATTAGTGCGATACAAATGGACTCGGCATTCAAAGCCAAATGTCTCGAGTTCGAGTTCCAGTGACTGAGTGGGAAACAGGCGCATTTGCGCCCTAAAGACGCACTACTACACCTACTACTACACCAATGGTTCTCAGAAACATGCATATGGACACACGGAGACGGTTGGAAAACATCGTATTGATCAACAGGGGCAACATTGGAATACCTACTCAGAGAGCGAAGTCAGCAGTCCCCTTAGATGTTGATGATAATAATAGTAAAATTACAGTAATAATAATAATAATAATAATAATAATAATAATAATAAAATCTAACAAAATGGCAGTGAAATACTGTGTGCTGTTATGTTTGCATTGTTTTCATTACGCGCTTTAATGCTTTGATTTAATTCTACAATGCATGTAATTGTTATATTGGACAGGAACAGCGTACACACAAAAAAATTCTGATGTGATACATTCACATGACTTTCTCTAACCTCTATCGTATACAAATTATTCTTATTCAAGCTTATTTTTTATCTACTATATTTTAATCCAAATAAACCTTTACAGATATAGCTACATAACACATTTCGTTATAGATACAAAGGGAACAGCGATAGTCAAGTGTTTAAGAACTGGAGTCTATAAGCTGGCCTTAAAATTCCATATTGTTTCTATGTAATCGCGCGAAACAACTGAATGTTAAGATAACTTTAGAGAATGGCCAAGAAATGAACAATTAGAACTTTTAATAATCTCAGAAACGGCTTATGTCACCAAAAAACTCATTTTAAATAAGTTGTGTGTATTAAAGAGATCTACAATTTATGTGTATTTGGTTTTCGTCTATCAACGTTTACCAGTTATATAAGATTATATAAAATTCCTTCCAAATGTAGAGGACTTCATAGGCTATTTTCAGAAAATTCAACGTATACGTTTTATTTGTCATGTAAATATTTTCATATATGGTATTTTAATCAAAATCGTTACAGCCATTTTTTTTAGAAAATAAAAAATTTCGAAAAATGCTTCATGTAAAGGGTAGTTTGGGACGGGGGTTTTGTTGAAAACCTTCGAGTCGCATCTTTGGAAGATGTTTAACCTAATACCTATTTTGACATTTATTCGACTTTTGGTTTTTGAATTATGAAGTTCAAAGACACACGGACATTTCCAAAAATGCTTTATTTGGATTTAGAGGGCCTCAAAACATGTACTTCCGGTATAGAATTTTTGGGTGGGATACAATACTTCCCCCACTTACTATACAGGGTAGAGAAAGTAAAAACAGCTATGGGAGAATAGGATATGTCAAATAAACATATTTTAATTATTTTTCAATCTAAAATGTGTGTTTATTCACTCGAAAACGATGTCCTTGTAACGGAAGTGGAAAAGAGCAAGCCTGGGAACTATCTCTCAATGAGTGCGATACTCTCATTGTCTTCGCCGATATGCAAGAGGAATAGGACGAAGGTCGCTCACATTAATGCACTAGTTCCCCACTGGCGTATGTTTACTCGGAATTGCCCTGCTGAGTTCTGCAACTCTTTTAACGCACAAAGGGATTTCTGCACACGTGAAATACGGCCCGGTAGGGCCACCTGGTACAAGCAAGCGTGCTCGCGAGTCAGTGAGTTGTTCTTCATACGACACAAAGTGCTGGTTACTCATTGCGTTTTCTGAGTAACGTTGTGACGTAAAGTGTGTGCTGTTTGTCGTGCGATTTGAGAGATATTGTGTTCGACGCCCAGCGAGTGAAGCGGAAAGAAGAAGAGGCTCTCATTGCGCCGCTAAGCGCGAGGGAAAGTGAAATGCCAGTGAAAAATTATATCATTGAAGTTACAGTGAAAGCTCAACAAAGTCACAATATGTAAACGCATAGTTTTACGTATTGTAAATCATTTATTCACAGATTACCCCGCCCAACATTTACCTTTTGTACCATAGTATAAATAGACATCTCTGCTATTAATTGGTAAATCGTTACAAATATAATACTGAGAACATGTATCTCATTATATAGGTATAGTTTAGTTCAATAACCCTACAGCGTAATCAACGGCGTTATATATCAAATAACATTCTTATTCAACTTTTCAACCTAGTGGTTATACTTAGCTACAATATATAATCACTTACTTGTTTTATTACTTGAAGGAGGGGTCAAGAAAGAAAGAACTGGGCAATTTTACCACGAGACATTTATAGAATTGGCATGTCAGAAAATACGTTTACTAATTTAATTAAAGATAATAATTGCTGCTAGGATGCTTTCTTTAGCAATTGTTACAACTAAATTGTGTTTAAATACGTATAAAATTAAATTACACAATGGTCATATTAACTTTTCCTCTTGATAAAAAATGTTAACAAAACTTATGATAGTGATGGCGATAGTAATGGAAATAGTTTAAAAACATACTACTCCAGCGTTGAGCAGCACAGGTTAATAACAGCATTTTTTACTTTTTAAACTTGCATAAGTGTAAATAATATGAAGTATGCGACAGACGTAAAGGCAATGTTTTACTTAAATTTTCTTATAATTAGCTATTCAATTACAAGTTAATGTTTGCTTTATGCCTGTAAAATGAGAGCGCTTCATTTAACTAAACAATTCTGTCGTATACTTTTTGAATATTGCAAAACACTGAGAATCTGAACAAGCTTCTTCGTTAAGGTAAATCCAGAAAGAAAGAAAGAAAGAAAGAAAGAAAGAAAGAAGGAAAGAAAAAATAACGGAACATCTGTCGATATTTGAACCTCTGTGCTTCAGTTTTAAAAGCCGGCGCTCTACCAAGGAGGTACTGTTGGGTCGAGCTCTAGACTTTCACATAAATACATTTGACGCTCGAGATTTGCTTCCAGGCTATCTCAAGTGTTTGAAATATCCGAGTGTCTCCTTTCCAGAACTGCACCCATCTGCAAGAAAGGCAGGGGATCCATGAGCGAATATTTGGGATGCAGTAAGAGTTAGAAGCAACGTCACAAATTACTTTATAGTGTTGGTTCTCAGTCAAATTAAGGAAACAATTACTTTACTCTTTCGTTCAATCAGAAATGATTTAGCTTGCCTTTAATTCTTCCTTACTCTTTGGAGAATATGAAATAAACATAATTAAAGGTATAAATTGTCCTCTATTCAAAACCTGAACACGGAATCCAAAATTCATATCCAATATTCTAGATGCCTTGTAGTTTGTTTTAACCTTGTCGTGTGAAATCGCAGGACTTTGATATCAAGTGAAATTGTCATTACTTTGTATTGGCCTACAAGCTAGTAATCACAAAATAAGAAACAGGGCATATTAAGCGATGTACACGGACAGTATTTGAATCCCACACTGTACCAAAACTACTTTCACCGTGCTACACAAGTGAGGTAGCCAGGAGCCGCATTGTAGGAATATGGTAATTGTCCGCACAGACCCAAATATGCCAAGCAGTTGGGCATGCAGAAGAAACTGTGTGGTTATGGATGAAAAGCTTTCAGGAGGAGCTGAAGAGGGAGATAAGACAAAGAGCAAGGAAGGCTAAATAAGACCATGGCAGAGTACGATAGAGCTATTCTACAGGTCCACAATGAGAATCCCCTCCTTTCAGTGACAAGAATAACAGGAAGTCTGAATCTCCCAGTGTGTGCTGCTGGCATCCGACATCGCAGGCCTGCTTGAAAAAGTGCCCTTAAGCAAGCTCGGTGGCCTTCTGTCTCCAGCATCTGTCAAGAAGTCAAGACTTCTGGGACTGGGAGATGATAATGACGAAACTGTTTTGTTGGACAAGATAGGAAACTGTCTTTATGACGACCCGACAACACTCGCTTCGATCCCAAACACGTTGCCACTGCACGGATTGACAGGATCAGCTTATCTATATGGGGCTGGATAAGCGCCGTTGGAGTAGGGGAACCTGTTGAAGTTTCCTTTAATATGGACTTCCAGGAATATGTTGCAGTCCTGGAATAATGCATGCTCCCAACGGTGCGATCTATCTACCCGGAAGAGGAAATGCTTGTGGTACATTTCATGCATGACACCTACAGTGTGCACATATCTCGGACCACGGAGGCTTGCTTCGGCAGCACCCAGACATTTCGATTTTGGAATGCCTGCGTAATATCCGGACCTTAATCCAGTTGAGAACGTTTGGATATTAACAGTTCGGGATTGGGAACAAGATCAAGAACACACCCAAGAGGCACTGAAAGAACAATTCTGGGAAGTCTGGGATCGTATGAGGAGACGACTTCAAATCTGCAACTCTTTAGTTTCCTCAGTGCCTTGGAGACCAAATGAGGCCATTTGAAATCAAGGCAAGTGGTCTTTCTATTAAAGAAATACAAAACAAAGTCACGCAATTTACATTATTATTATTATTATTATTATTATTATTATTATTATTATTATTATTATTATTATTGCATATATTATAAACCCACTGCTACTGAATTTTACATTTGGCGGATTTGTGTTAAGAAAAACATGTTTAATTTCTATAATTGTATACAATTTTATATTTGTGCTACTAGCGCTATTAAAGTGATATCCACGATGTTGGTTTTTGTATTTGACACCGTTTATCGTCTCGGTAAGCTAGTGTAGTGAAAATGGAAAGTTAAACGCTATAATAAATAGAAACAGTTTAAATTTTATTTAATTCACAATCATGATAATCGTAATAACAATAAAATAGTAACTACTTTATTATATTATTATGGAAAATATTCGAGATCAATGTCGGGATTTCAACCGCAGATCTTTGGCTTTCTATGCCGACGCTTTGCCAATGACCTCTCGTGATCGCCTGTCATCAGCACAACCAAATCTAATGTACCTGATTCTACGTCTAACTCTTGTCTACATCAATAAATTGTTCCACTTTCCGAGAAGAGACTGCCAAATGTGACAAAGTAATAATAAGAAACTAGAAAACATTATAATCAGTTGTGATAAAACGGTAAAGTGAAAGTAGTAAAATTAAAGCGAAATGATAGAGAAAAATTGAAGTAAAATAGATATAAACTTTACAAAATAATTATTATATAAGTTATACAATATTTAAAAATCACTTGACAGCAGCAGCTGCTGTGCTATAAACGCAATAAGTATTCCGCTTGAAACGTTCGTAGAATTAAAAACAGAGCTTGGTATTATGCCTTTCACGCCAAATCCAACCAAATAACTTCAATAGAAGTCAGGTTGTTTCTTCACATAAAAAGGGTATTACTATTATTATTAATTATTATTATGATTAACATTTACTATTATTAGAAGAAACGTACACTAAATAGAATATCCATTTGACTTTTGGATACAAAACAGCAGCAGAAACAACAGATCATTGATATGTTAAATTACTTATTTAACAAAAGTATGTTAAACGAGCAAATATATACTTCTAAAAGGCACAAAATTTGCAGCTTGGTATTATGCCTCTTACACCCACCGTCAACCAAATAGCTTCACCGGAAGTCAGGTTGTGTTATTCATATAAAAAGGTGTTCATTATTATTATTATTATTATTATTATTATTATTATTATAACATATTATCATCATTATCAGAAACATACACTAAGCAGAATATCCATTTGGCTATTGTATACAACAGTTATAATAACAGGTCACTGATATATCAAATTACAGTAAAAGCATATAAAACGAGCAAAATCTTATCCCAGAACTTGAACAAGCGATCTCTGCAATGCTAAGGCATAGCGCTCCCTTTTACACCAAAGCGGTCAGCACTAGAACTGTGCATATTTTTGCATTTTGATTTTCTCTGGCAACCCTTTCCCCTCTCCCACACTTCAGTCGAAAGGTTCAACAATTTATATGAACAGCTGTACGGCCGCCAGATACATTTGAGAAACAGTGTATAGTCATAAAAGTACACAGTAGTAGCTTTTGTGTAGTACGTTTTCGTCTATCCCTTAACGTTTACCAGTTATACAAAATTATACAAAATCCTTTCCAAATGTAGAGAACCGCACTGGGTATTCAATATATACATTTATTTTGTCTTTAATATATGGTATTTAAATAAAATGCGTTGGACCCATTTTTTGAGAAAATAAAAATTTCGAAGAATTTTCCATATGAAGGGCAGTTGGGGTGGGAGGATTTTTTGAAAACCTTGTGTCGCATCCTTGGAGGATACTGAACTTAAAATACCAAGTTTGGTACTTTTCGTTTTTGAATTATGCTGTTCATAGACACAGACACATGTATCTTTATCTAAAAATGAACTTTTTTGGATTCAAAGGCATCAAACATGTATTTAAAGTGAAATATTGGTATCGAACGTTTTTACTATGTACGTATAGAGAAAGGAAATAGCAAGAATTTCTCGATATTATTAATAGAACAGAGTTTCATTGCTCACCATTAAAGTTTAAAATATTAAATGCTCCCACTTGCAGTATAATTTAGCGCAGGCAGCAATATGGCACGTAAAACAATTGCCACATATTTATTAGCGATTGCACTGGGAAAAGCATTTAAATTCTACTGCTTCGGTGGTTCTGTAAAATGACTGTAATACACTCTAGGTGCATAATAAGTTTTGTGCTAAACAGGTCTGCTAAAATTGAATCTGCAGCCGTTGATTAAATATTGCCGTAATTAAATATTAAAGTATTTAAATTACTATAATATAGTTAAAATTAATTCTGTTTTGTTTATAATATCACGGACTGTGTTTAATTGCATCACTTAGTATATATAAATAAATCTAAACGTGTAGTGCGCTACAACTAAATCTCACCACAGCGCAGTATTCAATAATGTGGTCCCACAATAGAATTAATTTGTGGAATTTGTATCTTCCCAATTATTATATATCTTTACCGTCCTAAATATTGAACTTGGGCTACTGCAGAGAGCAACACGCTAGGCAGAAAAATAAAAACGTAAAAACTGAGCTTTCCGTAAAAAGAGCAAGCAGTTATCCAAACTTAAGGGCAAGGCAGTAAACAATGGGATGTAATACATTTCCAAGATTATTATTTTTTGAAAATATAATTATTAATTGTGTATTATAACAAAGAACACTTTTCATAAAATATTGTATCTTAAATGCTTCTTGTTTAATTTAATTGTAGTAGTATTTTGTAGTTCAAATAAAGGTAAAGTCATTTTTATCATAAATCAAAGCCCGCCTTCGTGGCTTGGGTTAGAGGTGTGACTAGCGGTTATTTTCCAGTAAAGGATATACTATCGCAGTTAAAATACATTAACGGTTATATGTAACGGTTACCAGTGACGATTAACTGTAATTACGATTCAATCTGAACGATGTCGATAGAACTTGCTTTGGTATTTTATGCAATAAAAATGAAGTTTCTCTAGCTGTGTCAACACCTTGATTACTACGGTGGTTTATAATTGCTAAATGCGTTCGTTCTTGCACATACATACGTATTACATATATAGTAATTCATACATATCCTTCTCCCTATTGGCTAAGCTAATCGCGCCGTAAGTGCGCCTCTCTTAGCACGTGCAGATGGGAACAGCCGTGAATACATTAAAAATCTTGTGTTACGTTCATATGACCTTCTGTACTCTCTATCGTTCATTAATGGGTATACAAACTATCCTTACTAAAACTTATACATTTTAATCCAAACAAACCTTTGCAGAAATAACTACATTGCACATTTCGTTAGCACACAAAGAGAATAGCGATAGTTAAATGTTAAGAACTGGACGCTATACGCTGGCCTTAAAATTCGATATTGTTTCCATGCAATTGCGAGAAACAATTGAAAATCGATGGGAGTTAAAAAGAATGACAAATTGAACCATTAATAGAAATATCTCGGAAATGACTGATGCTGAAAAAAATGTTTATTTTAAATTTATTTGAAATACATTGTGTATTTTAAAGAGATTCTACATTTTTTGTGTACTTAATACGTTTTCGTCTATCGCTTAAGGTTTACCGGTTATATGCGAATAATGCGGAATGCCTTCCGAATAAAGAGGAATTCACAGGCTATTCTCAGAAAAGTAAACATATACATTTTATTTTTTTAATATATGGTATTTTACTCAACATCGTTAGAGCAAGTTTTTGGAAAATCAAACATTTCTAAGAATGTTCCATGTATAAGGTAGTTTGAGGGGGGAAGGATTTTCTTGAAAATGTTCGAGTCGCAACTTTGGAAGGTATGAATCTAAATACCAAGTTTGGTATTTATTCGAGTTTTTGTTGTTCAGTTATGGTGTTCACAGACATGCACACACGACATTTTTCTAAAATGTTCTTTTTTATTCAGGGGGCTTCAAAACATGTATTTCTGGTGAAATCTAGGTATCGAATTTTTGAGAAGAACGCAGTATCTTCTCTACCTAGCATGTACACGATAGAGAAAGTAAAAATCATTACATTCATGCAAATCGAGGTCGAAGCATGTAGTTTTATAGTGTTAATAAATAATATTCGACTTACACTTATTTATATTTAGTAATGAGGCAGCCCTTTCAACTTCGAGATTTGATTTGGGAAGTACTTTAACCCTGTCGTCGGCCTTTCAGTGTCCTTTGTCAAGCAAAGTTAAAGGCGTAAATATCCATGTTAAATCCAAAAGATGGGAAACACACACCTTCACACATGCTTTTTGAATTCGAAAGTTGGAGAAATTTCACATTTCTTTAAGCAATCTTAAGAGTGTAAACGTTGAAATTGTGCAACTCTGGATCTTCCTCACTACTGGTAACATTTGTACCGTTGAGACTAGCGGCTCGCGCATTTTAATAAACAGCATTAATTATTTGTTCATACAATCCACCAGCGTGTATAAAAACTGGTACACTAACTACCATAATGCAATATGTGCATCCTTTGATCTACTATTCGAAGCGATAAGCAATGCGCTGTAATAAACAAATATGTATGTACTTGCAGCTCCGTGAGAAGGCTCAAGTTGCAAACGAAGATGTAACTAATTCCCGATAAGCGATAAGAATCATGCGCACATGCAGTGAACGATGTCAACCAGGCTCAATAACCGTTAACGTGATAAGTTTTCTTCGTTACTTTGGTAACCGTTACTAGGCAAATAGTTACTTTGGTAACCGTTACGTTATTTTCTGGCCATCCCTAGTTTGGGTGGTCCAGGTTTTAAACTCGGATATGGACGAATTGTCTGGATAAGATTTTTCCTGAGGTTTTCCCTTGTCCTGACAAGACTAAAGTCCAGTGGATCCTAGGCTCGTTTCAGTATCATTTTACGCATTTTACTCACTGTCTTTGCGGACACGAGTTATTAAAAGGGGAATAAAACACAATTTTTTAGCTAATTATTATTTTTATTTTTCCAAAAAAACGAATACGGGAGATATTTGCATTTTTTAATTTTCTGCTCCATTAGATTCCCACCACCTTTTGAGCAAAAAAAACCGCACAACGTATTTCCTAAGTGATAGATAAGGTAGATAAGTTCATGTATCAAGTTAAATAACAATTGGTTTGGCTATTATGTGAAAAGGTTAAAAAAAACCTTAAAAATGCACTTTCTGGCTTAAGAATAGCCTAAACTTAATTATTCATGCGAATCGAAATAATCAAAAATGTTTTCATTTACAGTTTTCTTACGTGTATAGATTCGTTAACTATAAATGAATTTCTGTTCTGAAGGTTGCGGTTTCGATCCTTTCTCTGGATTAGGACATTCAGAAACCTAAGCATAACAGCGTGAATTCAATACTTGCTCCAAGTCTTACAGAATTTGGACACAAGGTTAATCATAAACTCATTATGCAAACTGTGTTATGTATTATAAGCCTGTGTCTATTGTCGTTGAATTTAAACAAAGAACCTTAACCACGTTGAACTTCACTACTACGTGCACCATAAAGGCATCCCTATTCTTGTGATGTAAGCTCTTATAGAAGGTGATAAATTTGTAGTTTAACTCCGAAATATGACTCGACGGCAATGAATATTTAAACAAAATACATAAGAAGAAAGAGCATATGTCTTACATTCAAATGATCTTCTCTATCTCTTTCGTTTATTAGTAGGTATACAGACTACTCTTACGAAAATGTATATTCCTATCTACTTCATTTTAATCGAGATAAATCTTTACGGAAATAGCTGCATTATACATTTCGTTACAGATACAATCGGAATAGCGATAGTCAAATGTTTTAAATTGGACGCTATATGCTAGCCTTAAAATTCTATACTCTTTCCGTGACATCGCAAGAAACACTTGCAAATCGACATGACTTGAGAAGAGTGTTGAACGATTCGAACCGTTAATAACGGATATCTCGGAAATTGTTCATGCTACAAAAAAGTGAAATAAATTCTGTGTTTTAAATAGATCTGCATTTCTTGCGCAGTACGTTTTCATCTATGGCTTAATGTTTATCGTATATGCAAGATTATACAAAAGTCCTTGCTAATGAAGAGGACTTCAAAGGCTATTCCCAGATAATTCAAAAGATGCATTTTATTTGTCATGTAAATAGCTTTAATATACGGTATTTTAATCAAAATCGTTAAAGCCATTTTTTAGGAAATTAAAATTTCGAAAAATCTTCTATGTAAAATATAGTTTGTGGCGGGGAGATTTTCTTGAAGATCTTTGGTCGCAACTTTGATAGGTACTGAACTTAAATACCAAGTTTGGTGTTCGTCCGATTTTTCATTCTTGAGTTATGCTGTTCAGACACACACAGACACTCACATGGACCTTTTTGTAAAAATATCGTTTTCATTAAAGGGGCCTCAAAACATGTATTTTCGTGAAATCTCGGTATCGAATTTTTGGGTGGAATGCAGTACCTCCTCTACGTAATGTGTATGTGGTAGAGAAAGTAAAACTATGTCTTTCTTTATTATACTTATTTTAAAAGTTGTCCAGTAAATAGGACTTCTAAAAGTCAATAGATCCAAGCCCAAAAGTACAAGGACATACTCAAGGACTCTCTCAAGACGGCTCCTCTTGTCGGATTGACATACCGCCATCCCAACAGGGCCATCATGTAGATATTTCATCGATCCAACAGCGAGAATGGAGCAGAATGAACAACAACCAGTTTAACTACATACTGAAAAATGTAGATTCTACCAGCCTACCATCCCCTGTAAAATTTATTATCAACTGAAATTATAGGGCTGATGGTTGGAGCAAGAAGAACTATACCGAGGCACTTTGCTAAGTTTTGCAAAAAGTTCAATCTCAAGGAACATTTTACGTACAACATTGCAGTATTTGCCCTTAAAGGTTCAATTATCAAAATCATTATAGTTAAATCAATTTAATTTTAGCCTATGTTTAAAAGAAAAAGAAGAGTCGTACTTTTAATATTTTTCCTCACTAATATACTTATTGTTGAACTTTATTTCAGCAATATCTGTATTTTTGTACTCTTGTAATATTCTTGTTTTATATAATCATTTGTGAAATATTAAGCTTAGTCTATTGGTTTATTCCTACTTTCGGGAAAGCCCTACTTAAGGAAAGCTGAAAGTTTTCTTTCTGAATAAATTTTAATCAGGGGCTGCGTGTTCAGAGGTTGTAAACAATTTTTGTGCTTAAAATATAAATACAGAGATATCACCATTTTCTCTGAATCCAGTAAATGTTTCGTTGCAGTGACAATCATTGCGAATCCACTTATTTAACTGCGGCCGACTGACGCTCCACTAATTTAATAATTAAAAGTAATCAGGAAAAGGGTTGCTTAGAGAGTTGTTAAATTTTCTTTCGGAAGGAGAAATGCTTAGCTTTTTTTAACATTGAGAAACGAATCCAGTTATTTTAAAATGCTGAGGTTCCTATTTTCTTATTTTTTCTGAATCTCATACTCTGCTTTTCATTAAATCTGTAACTATGGAAGCAGAAATGCTATTATGAAACATGAAAGATTATTGTTAATGGCCAAGTGTATAATGTGAAATATTCTTTAACAAGAAGGTGCAGTAATTGAGTTTAGTACGAGGAAAGAAATTCAAAGAAATATTTGAGAATGACTTCTAACTGGCAATACTGGTAACTTTTGCAGCTAACGAGGAATGTTTTGTTCCAAAAGCATAATGGAAGGGGATTTTACAGAGTAATTAGAGTTGGGATTGAAGGTCAAATAGATGTTTCAATTTTACTCCGACATAGCACTGACATTTTCTTCATTTTTTGGTATTCTATTTAGTTCTATTTAGTTTACAGCAGACAAGAGAAAAAGAAATTAATTTCTTAATTTTAGTTGAGTGTGTTGTCACTGTACACTTTTCGGGGTATGCAAGTAGCTAAATTGGTTTTATTATTGGAAAGCTTAAATGCTCAGTGACAACTCCAAAGTGATTTAGAAATATTCTAGTTTTACGTGTTTTAAAATGCTATCTTTCTTTCTATTTTATGGCTAAGGTTCTCAAAATCGTTTTTATATTTTGAAGTACAAACAGACGATGACTAGAGATGTGACTTTCTTAAGATGGGTTAAGTGAGCTGCAATTATAATGAGTAATACATGTATTGTTGCGAAACAGTACGTTAATAATTGGCACAGGTTGAATGTTGAATGATTCAATGAGTTTTGAAGATTGAATGTTGGTGGAGAGTCACGCTATTGTTTATAAATTAGGCTCCATCTCCGCCCCTAAGATACTAATCTTCCCCACACCCTCACCCGCTTCTGAATAATATCTCGAAAATGGTTATTGACAAGTTATGTATGTTAATAAGACCTACATTTCTTGTGCAGTAGGTTTTTGTATATCTCTTGTGGTTTACCAGTTGTATAGAACTATACAAAAAGCATGGGCTATTCGAAGAAAACTCAAATTATGCATTTAACCTTAAACATATACTGTTTTAATAAAAATCGTTAAAGCCATTTTTTGAGAGAATAAAAACTAGTGGGAGTGTTCAATGCACAGGAATTTTGGGTTGAGGAATTTTCTTGAAAATCTTCGTGTCACATCCTTGGAAGATGTTAGACTTAAATACGAAGTTGGTGGTTATTCCACTTTTCGTTTTCGAGTTATTCTGTTCACACAGACAGATACATAGTTTTCTAAAAATGTTCGTTTTGAATTCAAGGGACTCAAAACATATTTCTAGTGAAATCTCGATGTTGAATTTTTGGGTGGAATACAATACTTCCTCTATCTACTAGAGGAGTGGTAGAGAAAGTAAAAATAAGTTCTTGTTTTACAAAAAAATCGTAGAAATGTTTGGAAAATAAATTCTTGAAGATGGAGAAAGTGACGTGTTTATAAAACATCAGATTTTTTTCCATAATATAAATTTGTTTTTAATTATGAGGTAACACATTTTGGATTTTTTAATTTTTGGTTGTAGATTTGAAAATTGATCTCTCCCCCCTCCTCATATGTATACAGGGTAAACCAAAACTCACCGACAAACTTTCAGAGGTTGTTTAGGGATACCGTTCGAGTATTTTGGTATACGGAAACCATGGTCTTCGACGGCTCGTTAGAGAGCAATAATATAATTATAATTTATTCGGTTTCTTACACTAATCACCCTTGTTTCTGTGGAAATAGCTTCACAACAGTGAAGAAGGTTGTATAATATGGAATAACCAAAACGTGCAACACACAACACAGAGCAATGCAACATCCTGCAGACGAAATGCGTACACTTTTATCACAGCGTGTTTATTCTGATCTGTCAATGTACAGTACAGTTGGAAACAAATGCATAAATGTTCCCTTCCAGGTATTGTTCAAAATATCGACCTCCATGATCTCTGCAGTGTACAGCGACGCACCGTCGCATGTCTTACACACTCAGGGATTCCAAGAGTTTGGCTAACCACTTTCGCGGCTGAGATAATCCTAGCAAACAGGTCCATGCGAGTATCGACCGAAGTCTCATAAACTAGACTTTGCACATGCCACAGAAGAGGAAGCCGATTGGTGTCATGCCTGGTGACCGAGCTGGGCATGGAACAGGAACCACGGCGACCATTCATTTTCCTTCAAACTGTGCATCAATGTGGTTCCTAACGTCGAGTGCAAAGTGTGCCGGCGCCCCGTCATGTTGAAACTACATAAGCTGACGAATTTTAAGCGGCACATCTTCTAGGAACTGTGGGAGGTGATGCAGTAATTTGTATCACAAATTATTTAAATGTAAAGAGTGATTATAGTATAAATATGCATCATTATGTGACATTGATTTGAGATGTTTGTTGATTGTAATTATTGTTGCGAAGTAAGTTTATACTGCCTTACTGAAACTGACAATAATAGCGTGCAATAATGCAGCGAGGGGGTGAGCTGTTTATCATTATTGGAAACGAGGAAGTTACGTAATATTGGCGCGTTTTACTTTTTAGAATCTTCTGGAACATTTTCCTAGAGCATATGTATTCATAATTTTCATTGGATATAAAAATAGACGCTAATGTTGGCGCGTTTTATTACCCAATTGCAGTTCAGTTATAATCTTTAGGTATATCTGGGTGAAGGAGTATAAAAAGAGTAGGTTAGAGGTAGAGCCCGTCAGTTCATCAAAATTCTTTGTACACTACACGTCGCATTCCCGTCAGTTCGTCGAAAGTATTTGTACGGCACACTTCGGATATCAATTTGCAGGTTACGCGTAACAGAGTTATAAAAAATCTCAAGTGTTATAAAGTTAATTATACAAAAAGTTGAAGTACGCGAATTAAGAATTATCAGTAATGAAGTTATTATAACAGTTTCAGTTTGGCGAGTGTCAAGATCAATGTGTAAATGTGATATTTAACGTGTTCGACAATAAAAGTGTAAAACAAATTTCTTCATCAGTGTTATCTTTGGATAAAAGATTCCTTTCCGTTTACACAACCTGTATATAGAGAAGTGCTTGACCAAAAGGATAATAGCTAGCCGGAGAACAAAGAATCAAAATTAAATAAAATAACAGTAGCATTTTTTTAAACAAAAAAACTAATACTGCCGCAAATTGCTAACACCAGATGGAGCTAGCAAACCTAACAAATGAATGACGTCACAAGATGGCTTCAACGCGTGAAGTAAACACAAATACAAACATTACAAGTATACCACCGCAAATTGGCGCCCAACGTGGGGCAGTTAAAATTATGTAACCAAACAAAACAAAAGCAGCACAATATAAGATCTTCAAGTTCTAATAATTTACGTAAAAACATATTACGTAAACATTAAAGCACTCGCAAATTGGCACCCAGAACGTGGGGCAGAGTGACCAGGAAAGGAGTGAAATAACCAGGAAAGGAAGAAGGAATCAGGACGTGGAGCGAATGGAGCAGTGAACTGAACTACAAGACGCAGATTCCAGAAACAACTATAGGAACGACAGACTACGCGGATGATTGGACATCGTAATTCCGAGATTAAAAGGCAACAGGGGAATTCAACTACAAAACACCAAAACGACGTAGATTCATCGTAATACAACGCAGAAGCAATATATAATCTAGGAGAGAGGGGCAGAAAGCTGGACATCAAAGCTACATCAGCAGGTAACATCAGAAAGGTTAGAAAAGTGTTATGTTAATTCTAAAAAAAGGGGTAAAAAGATTTAAATGTGCCTTAGGAGCAGTAGGATAAAGAAAACAATGGCTACTAACAATATTGAAGAAACAATGATGGAAGGGGATAATGTAACAGATAGCTGTAATTCAATACAGGTTACAGAAAATAGCTCAAAGAATGTAGGATTTGAGGGAGAAAATGTTAGTGCAGAAAGTCAGAATAGAATAGCAGGAAATGTTAATTTTGATACGAGTATAATTATGGAAATGTTGAGAAATGTTGGTGAAAAATTAGATCAGAGTATGGAAAAGAATGAGAAATTAGAAAAGAAAATAGATCAAAACAGGTAAGATATGCAAAAGAATAATGAGAAATTAGAACAAAAACTAACTCAGAATATGGAAAAGAATAATGAGAAATTAAGGGAAGATATTAGTAAGAGTATTACCGATCAATTAAGGGAAGATACGCAAAAGAGTCATAGGGAATTAAGGGAAGATATTGGTAAAAGCTTAGAACAAAACAGGGAAGAAATTGAAAAGAAATTCATGGAGCTAGATAGTAGTATGATGAGAATGAGAAATGAAAATCAGGAAATGATAGCAAATGAGATAGGGGAAGTTTCAAAGAAAATGGTAGACATGAGCAGGGAAATATCTAGCCAAAAAAGTGAGGTTTAATAATAAAATAGAACATGTTGATGTAAAATGTACAGAGTTAGGTAGTAGAATGAGTAGTATTTCAAGTGAGATAAGAGAGATGAAAGAGGTTATGAATGTAGATGTGAATCAGGCGCAAGTTAATTTCAGAGGGGAAATATCAGAAATACAGAAGGAGTCAGTAATGCAGAGAAATAAATTGTACGAAGAAGTTAAAGTTTTGACTGTAAATAATCAAAAGCTAATTTCTGAAATTAACAAGTACCAAGATGTTCAAATTGAAAACTCCAATCCAGTACAATTTATGACAGACTTGTCAGAGTATTCTCAGATTAAAGAGATAGCAGAAGAATTGAAAATGACAGTTGTTAAAAGATGTGTTGTTCAGGAAACTTTAGACTGTTTTCAAATGTTATCAGGGGACGAAATATCATATGAATCCTTTAAGAGGCGATTCATGAACAAAATTTGGAAGGTTAGGATACGGCTACGAGTAATGTTTAGCCACAAACAATTTGATCCAGGAGGGTGAAACAGAAGACAAAGATGATAAATAGTAAATGCTGGATAGTTAAAGACGAAATGCAGAGCAATGTATTGGAACGAAGAGGGTTAATTATGTATGTATGTCATAAGAAAGGAGAAATAAATTTTGGACGTAACTAAATGTTTAAAAGGAAAATAACATTTTTTTTGTAACTGTAGCAGTATTTGAAATTAAGAATGTAAAAATTGAAACTTAATATGATATTAAAAGTAAAAGTACGTAAATAATGTACAAAACAACAAAAATGGGGTAAAAATAATTAAAAAAAACAAATACTTATGTAGCAAACAGAAAAATGTGAAACAGTGCCTAGATTTAAGAGATGTAAATATATTTGTATAGAGGGTGAATATTTTGGTAAATATGTGTAATAATTACAAAAATCTTAAATGTATAAATTTTTATCAACAATCTAAGAAAGTAAACAATTTTGTAACAGTAACTAAATAATTCAGGGTACAGTATTTGCTATAAAAAATTTGTAATGTCAGATTAAAGTCTAAACACGTTAAACCAGAGCCAGTAAATAGTGGCAAGATTAAGACAGAACATATGTCATGTGTTAAATGCGTGTGAAGTGTTAAGTGAAAGTGATAGCGTGTGTTCCAAGATTTAGGAGACTAAAAACCCAATTATAAAATTTCCAAACAAGTTGTAAATATTTATAATTATGTTTCTAGTGGGGCATATGATGCAGTAATTTGTATCACAAATTATTTAAATGTAAAGAGTGATTATAGTATAAATATGCATCATTATGTGACATTGATTTGAGATGTTTGTTGATTGTAATTATTGTTGCGAAGTAAGTTTATACTGCCTTACTGAAACTGACAATAATAGCGTGCAATAATGCAGCGAGGGGGTGAGCTGTGTATCATTATTGGAAACGAGGAAGTTACGTAATATTGGCGCGTTTTATTTTTTAGAATCTTCTGGAACATTTCCCTAGAGCATATGTATTCATAATTTTCATTGGATATAAAAATAGACGGTAATGTTGGCGCGTTTTATTAGCCAATTGCAGTTCAGTTATAATCTTTAGGCATATCTGGGTGAAGGAGTATAAAAAGAGTAGGTTAGAGGTAGAGCCCGTCAGTTCATCAAAATTCTTTGTACACTACACGTCGCATTCCCGTCAGTTCGTCGAAAGTATTTGTACGGCACACTTCGGATATCAATTTGCAGGTTACGCGTAACAGAGTTATGAAAAATCTCAAGTGTTATAAAGTTAATTATACAAAAAGTTGAAGTACGCGAATTAAGAATTATCAGTAATGCAGTTATTATAACAGTTTCAGTTTGGCGAGTGTCAAGATCAATGTGTAAATGTGATAGTTAACGTGTTCGACAATAAAAGTGTAAAACAAATTTCTTCATCAGTGTTATCTTTGGATAAAAGATTCCTTTCCGTTTACACAACCTGTATATAGAGAAGTTTTTGACCAAAAGGATAATAGCTAGCCGGAGGACAAAGAATCAAAATTAAATAAAATAACAGTAGCATTTTTTTTAAAGAAAAAAACTAATACTGCCGCAAATTGCTAACACCAGATGGAGCTAGCAAACCTAACAAATGAATGATGTCACAAGATGGCTTCAACGCGTGAAGTAAACACAAATACAAACATTACAAGTATACCACCGCAGAGGACATATTGAAGAAACGTTTTGTACAAGACTCCGTTCATTGTATCATGAAGTATGTAAGATCCAATCACAACATCTTTGGCAATACCAGCCCATACACTCAGCAAACTATTGGTGACAGCATCGATACACCAGTGCGAATGGATTTTCGTAATCCCGTACATGACTATTTCTGCTATTGAACATGCCCTGTCTTATAAACTTGGTCTCATCTGTGAAAAACACCAAAGACCGAAAATTGTAATTTGCTGCACATTGCTAAAGGAATCGATTCCAAACTCCACTCGAAATGGAGTGGGAAGTCCGCTGGCTACAATTACTGCACTTTCTGTGGATGATACGGGTGCAATGTGAGGTGATAATTCTGATGGTTAGAAAAGAGATAGTTAAATACTGTTAATTAAGAAACTATTAGGCATTAATCAACATCCAAATTGATAAAATTCCACAGTTTTGACATTACAAAGTTAAAATTAGCACCATTAGAAAGTCCGCAGAAAACTACTTCCGTGTTATAAATCTTATAAATATTAGTTAATAAAAGAGTCCTTAATCATGTAGTGTTACTTGAAAAATTTTCCGTATAAGGACCGTTCGCGTCCTTTGTTCCATTTCAAACACAGTAACGTGGGTGACGCGTAGGCCTATTGTATAGTTAGGGGCTTCACCAAGTTGTAAGGGATACACACCGTCCTTTTAAAAGGCAGTTAAAAATACAAATGTTTGAACGTCACCAACGAAAGATCACGAGGATCTAGCAGAAAGAAATATAGCCAATGAGAAAGTGATAAAGATTGACTACATGTAGAAGTCACGAAGACGACGACATATTGGCGGGCTGAGGGCAACCTGAAGGTGTGTTAGGCGTTTACCTGCCTTAATTAGCGCTTAACCACGTAGTGACGGGAGATGGGGGTTACAGGATGGCGGTTGAGATTCTTGTAGGGGAGAGACAGGAGGTAACAAAGTTTGTTCCTCAACGGTTGCCGGTCATGGTGCAACGGCCCTTGTGCACCGCTGGTGTTAGTAATTTTTCATTTTTAAAGTGTAGGGGTAGTAATTTTGAAGTCCAAACTACTCTTGAAGGGTTTGTACAGGAGCTCAGGCTTAGCTGCTGATGGAGGTGTTCCGTTGTTACCGAATGTGCCCGCATGCCTTGAGGGGAAGCCGGTGACGCCTCAAGCGGCTTGTTCTGGGGTTATAATCCCCAGGAGACCGAACGAGGGTGCTCTGATGAAGTGCAACTGGTCGTAAAATTTTGCAGCCCGGCGCCTAATTTCATCCTCCACGTAAGGAAGAGATGAGGCTTCGTGAAAGAGTCTCACGGGAAAGGAGCGGTTTACAGAATAGATGGAAGGTTTGCTGCTAACAGTATATATATTAGTGGGGGGATGATACAGTCAGTTTCAGTCCAACTCAGTTCAAATTCAGTTTAGTGAAGTTTCAATTTAAGTCGACGCCTAATTTTATATACAGCACGTAGTATCGCCGTGTTACCTATAAACATTTAATAGTTAAATGTCGCAGTATATCAGTGATTAGCAGTCAACGTTTAATTCTAAGTGGGACAAGTCGGCAACTAAATTTATGTGCAAGAAGTCGATCCTCCGTGTTACTCAGAAATATATATTAGTTAATTTTCGCGAGACGAGACCTGCAATTCCTCGTCGTACATGATAGTCATTGTAAATAGTTACGGGCAGTAAAGTATTGTAAACTGTGAAAGATTAACTAGCGAAGTACTAAGCATGAGTACTTATGACGGTGAGCCGAAGTACTGTGATGAACAATAAATCGCCGCGTGAGAATCAAATCAAATGCGCGAGTTTGTCGGGAAAACGAAAGAACGGCAGAGTAACATAATTTAGTGCGACATAAACCACTTGCAAGTAACACAGTGGTTCTGATAGCCTCATCAAAAGTGAGTCATTGTGTTTCTTTTGGTGCACCATTAACCTGCATCCGTATCCTTGTACATTAAACTTAAAACACATGCAAGTAGACTGCAAAATTAAACTTTAGAGCGTGTATCGAATTGACTTGATAATGAGGAATAGGGCGAGAATAATTCTTTTTTGTATCTCATTGTAAAACTTTGCATCAAACGAAATTATGATAAGAGAAAATAATAGCTCGAGGGTGGAATTGTAAATGCATTCCATTTTCATTGCAATGTCGAAGCTTGTTATAATATTTGTTTCGGTAAAGAATATATTATATCACTATAGGATAACCTGTCCTTGTATATCCTAGGTAAGCAAAGCTATAGGGAAGGTTAACAATATTATGGCAGAATGTTGATAGGACATAAACCTATTTTAATAAATGGTGATGTGGTAACATTACCGTGCTACAAACCCAGGCAGAACCGAGCAGTACTGGACGCAAACTTGAGGGAAAAGAGTTAAAGTGGGCATTACCGTTGTCAATAGCAGATACAGTGAACAAATGGAAACAATTTATTTACAAACAAGACACGCAGCGCATACCGTCGACATTTGCATGTTGTGCCGTATTTTCATTGCAATGCAGATACAAAGCTAATTGGTGCAAGAAACCAAACAAAATGCAGTTACTCTGTACGAGCTGCCGGAGACCTTGGGTCCCTTATACCAAAATACTCGGAAGGTATCACAGAACAACTTCGGTGTAGTTCGTCGGTGGAGTTCTGGTTAACTTGTATATAATACACATCCAAATTCTCAAACTCGCAGCAACAATCAATTTGCTTTCAAACATTGGATTGAAATATCCAAATTCGCCGCATTGAGATAACCAACGAGTACCTGCCTAATGAATAAAAACTATGAAGTTGGTCGGTACTGGAGAATCAATCCGGGAGTTTCGACAGACAGAAGGAAGAAATTGCAGAGAAGTTTTGAATGATGCAGTATGAAAGGTTCTTGAGAAAAGACCAAAGCTTTAAGCTGATAATGACGATGCTATGACGTGCGTTGGCATACTATGCTGTGGCATACGCATGTGTTAGTGAGTGGAACACACAGAGAGAGAGAGAGAGAGAGAGAGAAAGAGGAAGGGAGGGAGAGGGGGAGAGACAGACATGACAATTAGAATCCATGTCAACCTCCAAGTGAAGAGCAATGCTGGTGGCAATTAGCTTGCACTGCTTCAATTAATGCCGCTTAGTGATTGTCACCTTTACATCAAGTCTGATGCAATTTCCTTGGGAGATAATTAACACGCTTGTGTGACCGATTTGCAGCTTCCAAGATAACTGAGCGTTTACAAACCAGTGAACAATGGTAGCTTAATTTCTGATATTTGAATATGATGTAGATTTCGGTTTAAAAACTTGTTTGCCAAAACAGAGAAGCTATAATGATTTAGAGCTTTTCTGTGTGTGTTTAACGGTTGATCATCGATGCCACAGATGGACACTTGCGCAGAAAATTAATAATTCATCTCTTATGCTCAGGAAAAAGCTCATCCAGATATTCGTCCTTTCCGGGAATAGAATCACGTTTGAAGGGATAGAAGTCAAATATGTTATAAGAATAGTAAACTTCAAAATTCTTTTAAGATGGCTTCAGTTTATTTATTTAACAGACTTTCTAACAATACTAAAGCTCTTTCTTTTTAAGAGGTCAATGAAGCACACATTGTCAAATACTTATCATTTTCTCAATGAATTTTCACATTGCTGCGTTTTTCTTTGTATTAACTTATTTTGGCAAATAATCCATCCATTGATAATGAACACTATTTCCCATATTAACACTTCTATGGTACCAATTAATTTTATTTATGGGCAGTTAAATACAGTTAGGTAATTTGCCTGATCACTGAAATCTCCAGCACTATTTCCTTAACACGCATATAGTATTTGTATTTTATTTCAAATGTTCCATATTCTATGTAATATTTATGTTTATATATAATTTTTGTACATTTCCTTGACATGTTCTATGTTCACAAGTCTTTATGGCTGCTAGTGAACTCACAGAATACAATCTAATCTAATCTAATCTAATCCAAAAAGAGTTCACCTCCACATGTTCAATACTTAAGCTAAAAGCTTTCCAAGATTGTAGCCAACCTGTTATGCCTTAAGTTTGGTTACGGGCTAAGCTTTCCTTCTCAATAATTATGGCCGAGTTAAAATATCAAGTCTCCTAAAAAAACTGTTACGTATAATTTCCATAGCACTTGCATATAATGTTTTTTTGAAATATATAAATTGCATAGAAATACGGTACTTGTTTCTGTTGGTGACAGAAGATATTAATTCTAATGGAATTATCATTACGAAGTTTTCAGATTATCGAGTGGGTTCAATATTTTAAGTAATAATTATAAGGACTTCAATAAAAATATCATAAATAAAGGTGTTATTATAATAAAGTATAGCTACACAAAGTCAATTTACTTACATACATATTTAGACTTACACGGTCGGCATTAATTCAATACAAGCTAGATTAAGAGCTATTAGGTCGTGGTCGAAACACTAAAATATCGTCTGACGTTTTGCCCATCGCTCTGGTGGGCATCTTCAGAGCACTACTAAGATTGGTACTCTGCCATCACATATATAGATGTTTTAGGTAAAGCAGTTAAAATCTATTTAAGTTTCTTATTATTTATATGAGATACAGGATAATGTCCCGCTTATTTGCAGGAAAGGTAGGAGGAAAATGTCGAACATTCACACGACTTTCTGGATCAAGCCATGTATTTTGGGATAACGAAAGCAAATGTATTCAAATTTAAAAAAAAATTCAAATATATTAAGATTTCTTATTTTTATGTGTCGTACAGTATACTAACATGAAAGATAGGAGCAAGATGGCGAATATTCACATGACCTTCTGGATCAAACCATGTATTTGGGTTAACGAGAGCACATGTTCTCAACATGGAGTCAATCTGTAAATTTATACTAATGCTCATGGTAACAGAAACTTTGGGTATGCTGGGGCTGTGCAAATAGCAATTTGTGTATTATAAGGGAAAATAAGGACAGCTTTTGGATAAACAGAGCTTCCATAAACTACCGGTGGCGTGGAGGGTCCCATATGTCCTGAGATTTTATTCGCCGGCTGTATGCTTTTCGACCATTTTATCTGATGTGATTTTCGTGAACTTCATATCCCAGGTGGGTTGGGAAGGGAGGTAGGGAGGGGATTTTCTGATAACATTTTTAAACTTTAGATGTGTTATGTGATGACTAGGGGAGCCTGCCACCTAGCGGTTTGAATCCTATTTCACAATCATTTCTCTGAAAGAGACAGAAAACGAGAGAAGGACACGGGAATGGCAAGGGAGATGAACAGATTCGGGGAAAAAAATGGAACGAAATGGCCAAAACTCTCCCATCGCCCACTCCCTTCCTGACCACGCAATATGGAAGCATATATGTGGCGTATGCAGGAAAACTATGTATATAGATACACATGGTGTGCATTGGATGGAACTTTCGGCGCTACTCGGATATATACGGTAGATTTAAAGGCGAAGTGTGTGTAGAGAAGCCGAGTTCAAAGCTAGCACACATATGATGCGACTTCTACAGCAAGACCTGTCTTTATCAATTCTTCTCTGCGAGTTTGTTAGTCTTTAGCGAGTATTATTAGACATCGGATTTTAAGGGTACACAGAGGTGAAAATTGAGCCAAATCCTTCAAAAAGTCAACTTTTTATTTATAGGTCTATTATTAAGAATATATTCATCTAGTTTGATAATCTGTATTTCGTGTTTATTACTGATGATTATACATGATTTTACACTGGGTTTTAAATGTGCTTACGCACAAGGCTAGAGCTCTTCAGAATTTCAGAGCTGTTTTCCTCGCTTTGCTTGTTCTACAATTTTACGAGTTAAAATGTTCCACACGATGCAATGTTTGTTAAGTTTCCATCAAATTTTGTAAAGAAACACCCAAATCTATAAGTATACCGATGGTGATTTTTCTTTATGGGTTATCATTGAAGCAATATTAATTATAATATTTAATTAACACAAATGAATGAGCCATATTGTTTTTCATAAGTTACAATTTTGTTCTCAAAACCCAAAGCATCAAGAAAAAATCTGTTGCCAATAATTTTATTTTCTCTATTACGTATAGTAAGTAGAGCAAGTATTGTATTCCACCTAGGAATTCGATACCGAGATTTCACAGGAAATACATGTTTTGAGGCCTCTGAATAAAAACATATATAGAAAAAGGTACGTGTGTGTGTGTGTGTGTGTGTGTGTGTGTGTGTGTGGTACAGCTAACTCAAATACCAGAAGGCGGATAAATACCAAACTTGGTATTCAGATTCAGTACCTTCCAAGATGCGACACAAAGATTTTCAATAAAATCATCCCTACCCAGACTACCCTTTACATGGAAGATATTGAAATTTTTTGATTTTCTAAAGAATGGCTAACAATTTTGATTAAAATACCATATATTAAGCACATTTATATTACAAATAATATTTATATCCTGAATTTTCTGGGAATAGCCCGTGAAGTCCACTTCATTTTAAAGAAATTTTATATAATTTTGTATACTGGTAAACGTTAAGCGATAGACGAAAACGTACTACACAAGAAATGTAGCATCAGATATCAGATTTCCGAGATATTCGTTATTAATGGTTCAAATTGTTCAATATTAACCTAGTCCTGTCAATATTCAGTTGTTTCTCGCGATTCCATTGAAACAGTATGGAATTTTAAGGCCAGCATAGAGCGTCCAGTTCTTAAACATTGACTATCGCTGCTCCCTTTGGATCTACTCCGTATAAAAATGTGTAATGTAGCTATTTTTGCATAGGTTTATTTGGATTAAAATGATGTAGACATAAAAATAAGCTTTAGTAAGACTAATTTGTATACTCTCTAATAAACGTTGGAGGGTAGAGAAAGTCATGTGAATGTATAGATTTTTTAATTTTATGGAGCATTTTTGTTTATCATTAAAATTAATAACTTGAAAACTACTGGAGATATTGTAATGAAAATTTGTATACCTACTAAATGGTATGTTACGGTACAAATCCAAAAGTATATGTTAATATGTGTTTAAAAATTTCACCTCAGTGTACCCTGAAGGGCTGCCTGTTTAAAATTGTATACGGGGATGAAAACTAATTATAAATATTTACTAATCAAGAAATTTAGAGGCTGCGGAATGTACTGTAACTTCTAATTAACGTAGTGGCATGTTTGGGTCACTAAATGCCTAACTGAGAGGATGCAAATGATATCATTTGAAAGAAGTTTTGGATATAAAACATGAAATATTTTAAGGTGACTAAAACATTTGTGCGCCGCGTATTCATGTTAGTAATGTTTCGGATTTATCTCATAATAATCTTGCTATATCGGATGTCAGCTAGTTACTGAATACTAATAGTTTCAGTATGCACTTTAATCTAATCCATCTCAGTTTCTATCACCGCAAAATTAGCAGATTCCTTCAACTTGTAGCGTCAAAAATTGTGTTATTAATAATGTGCATTCAAATAGTCTCAATTTGCACATAACATAATTTGTTGAAAACATTTATTTGTAATTATAGTATGATTTTATTCATTCATTATATGTTTACCCTACTCTTATGTAGGACTTACACCCCCAGGACTTACAAGCGGGTGCCTGAGGTCACAGGCCCGTCGAGGAGCAGACACTCATGGATCAGACAGAGCATCCAGGATGGGTGATCAGCCCGATGCCTGGTATGGGATGAAGGAAGTAGATGAAACGAAATGATGGTGAAAGGGATGAAAGGAAAGGTGAGGATGGAGCAGTTGGTGGAATGAATGGCGGGGGAAACCGGAGAACCCGGAGAAAACCCGCCACAAATCCCACATGCAGGTCCCTGGGATTGAACCCGGGCCGCCTCGGTGGGAGGCGAGCGGTCTAACCACACGGCCACGGCGCCGCCTATAGTATGATTTTAGCTTATCTTAATTTTGAGGTTAACTATTTTATTATTTCCGCTGTTGGTAGCACTGATTAGTATCCCGTAACAATGCAATTGTTCCTATAGTGCCGTAAATTGAAATTGAGTTTTATTTATGGACGCTCTTTAACTACTATGGTCCTTATCGTCCCATTCTATATTGGGCGTGAAAGGTCGGTAATTTTGCTCAGAGGCCCCTTTATCAGGCTTAAGGTTCTTTTACGTGCCGTAAATCTACTTTACTTCAATTCCAAAGGAAGCCATGCTAAGGATTTTTACGTCCGAAAAACTCCATCGCCCTCCGCCGGGTTTGAACCCGCGACCTTGGGAACCAGAGGCTAGCACGGTACCACTAGTCCACGGAGGACGACCCTATAGTGCCGTGATCTGGTGATCTGATGGGCTAAACAATGGTGATTTTATTTTAAACACAAATAAGAAAGTATGTGTTACTTATAAGGGTGGACCATTTAAGTTGAGACTATACAATATCTCCAAAACTAAGAGTTGTAGAAAGAAATTCTTGAATAAAAGTTGCTTGATATTATGGGAGAAAGTAAATACCTTAAGTCGTGTTTTATTTGGATGACCTTGTGATGGTCATTTTAGGGTTCAATATAATTTGACCCTAGTTGTAGGTTCCCATTTAAAGAAATTAAACTCACCCTAAAATGACTATCTTAACGTGCTCCAAATAAAATACATTTAAATGGCATTTACTTTCCCCCATATCAAGTAACTTGTATTAGACATTTCTTTCTACAACGCTTAGTTTTGGAAATATTGTACAGCCTCAACTTAAATGGTCCACCCTGTATAATGTTACATTTTATTCATGTAATAGTCTTAATAAATTATACTCGAGGCCATAAGTTTTATCAAACAAATTCGCAACCTCTCGTGCTATGAAAATAATCATGAACCAAGAAGTATTGGTTTGTATGCTAGGGGTTGAAAACAGGAATTGAAAATAGGGGCATTTTTCTTTAAGTTTTTGCAAGTTGTATAATACTTTATTTTTGTCAGATTTTAAAACTCAAGTATATCAAGTTTCTTTTTAAAAATCATACCACAACGTTTCCTTGATAGCAAAGTCCACCTTAACCAAGATTGCAAAGCCACAAACATTCAATTTTAAATAGTCTTACAAACAGGAGGTTAGTACATATACCTTTGGAGAAAGAGGAATACCAGAAAGAATACCAACACATTATCCACATAGCCACCATGAATGGATACCAGAAAAAAAAACAATAGATAAGAACTTAAAAAAGTTTAAAAGACAGAAATACATCTCAAGTGTACCAATTTTCCTTTATACAAATCATACCAAAATTTTCCTTGATTACAAGACCCACAGATAACAAAGCCCAACTTAATCAGAGTACAATTTTGCGATATGAGCACTATATGCAACACCCCACCCTCCAATAAGTCAATTTTAACATATTTTAAGCCTCCATATTTGTCCCTTTGGGCTGTAGATAATTTAAAAAGCTTTCGACGTTTGTGAACAAAGTACAAAAAGCATTCTCTTATATATTCAATGAAAGGGAATTGAAACTGGCTGGCATGAATACGGACACCACTATCCTCCCTCAGTTTTAGTGTATTAGTAGAGACTGTATGGTTGACAAGGCATAACAGCCTCATATAGAATCTCAAAAAGACTACGAATTTGGTTGAAGGATCGTCGATATTGGAGGGGAGCGTCTTGCACACTACGGTCTACATAAATCTATTGTAGCTAATACCCCCCAGGAGGAAAGGAAGACGTGAAGAAACCACAAGAGACTACAAGTCTCAGAGACGCGTGGAAGTCTCTAACAGTCCCTTTACCGGTGCTGTCCAGAGAGGGCGATGAACGACCCGTCGAACAAGAAGCCCTCTAGTGTAGAGGGGAGCACTCTTTCTTTTGATCAAGCATCTGTCATTTGTCCGGCACCACCATACGCCACGAAACCTAGCAGCACAGCTGAAACCTGAGAAGGAAACGAAATGAAAGGGAAATGGTGGGAAGAAAATCTTGGTAGATGGGAAACTATCTCAGCATTCGCCTACCGACAAGGGAAAACCACGAAAAACCAAGGTGAGAGTGGGGGTCGACGGGAATTGAACCCGGCACTTCTCGAATGCGAGCCATCTCGCTCGGTGAAGGATCGTAACTTGATTAAAACATTAAATTGGGTTTTATTTATGGTTGCTCTTTTAACTACTATAGTTCTTAGTGTTCTATTCTATATTGGACGTGAAAGACTGCTAAGTTTGCTCAAAGGCCTCTTTATCAAGCTTGAGGTTCTTCAGTATCGTAAATCTACCACCGGCTTTACTTCCCTTCCGAAGGAAGCCATGCTAAAGATTTTTACGCCCCGAAAAAAGTCCATTGCCCTCCGCCGGGTTTCAACGCACGACCTCGGGAACTAGAGGCTAGCATGTTATCTCTAGATCACGGAGGACGACTCGCAACTTGATTGCTCATGACTACGGAGTTGCTAGGAAGCACATGGAGAGACTTTTAATATCGTCTGTGCATCTGTTCCGAGACAAGAAGCACACACATTATAATAATTAATTGTATAGGATATTAAAATAAAATGTTAGTAACGCGTGAAAAATTTAACGCGCGTGGCTTGTCGAGAGGAAAATTGGTCGAAATTGTAAACAAACTTTATATATACTAAAAAGTAATTATTTTAATTAAATGTGTGGATTCATCGTTTCTGGATGGGAACATGGTAGCATTTTGCTGGTTGTCTAGGAGGAATTTGATATAAATAAACTGAAATTTATGGTAGATGGTATAAGTGTACACTTAAATGTTTACGGAAAAGAGAGAAATGCTATTTATTCTTGAAGATGTTCTAACGGATGTTCAGAGTGCAGTGAACTCATTGGTCCCTAAAAGCTTGGTTTTCTATGTGATAAAGACTACAACTTTTAGAAATGAAATATATAGTATGATTTTTTCGACCTGACCCTGCAGAAACGCAAACGAGGAGAAGATTGGTGAGGGAAGGGGAGATAAGACCGGCAGTATTCCCCTAGCGCGGTGCAACAGGAATGCCTGAGGTACGCATCGACTGTTCTACCACTAACCAAATCCCCTCCAGGGAGATAATAGGCTCGTCCAGTCACTGCGCATCCAGCTGAGCAGGGCCAGGAGGAAAAAATCGTACTGTAGTAATGGATGAATGGTTACTAGGAACAAGCAAACAAAGGTTAGTTTATATGGGAGTAGCGAATAAATTAAGTGATAGATAAGCTCCTAAAGTATAGGTTGGCTATTATTTACTGCAAACATAATTTTCTTACCTGTGCTATGCAGCGATTTATGAAACTTTGTTATTGTTTTTGGTCCGGAAACCGTCCACTTTTCTGATTTATTGTCTATTTAGAAACTGAACTTTCTTATCGATTGTGGGCAGTCAAGTAAAGCTGTAGGAGACCATATCTCAGAGGCACTTTTAAGCTAGAAAAATTCACAGCATAATTTGAGAGATTATATAGTAAAGACGGCCAATTCAGGAGTGAAAAACAGGTCATCTATCATTCACACCTTCCCTCTTTGTAACTTCATTCAAAATATGGTTATGCTTTAGTGCCAAGTCTTAGACATGTTTTCCGACCGTTATTGATGAGCGCTGTGCTCAACTGCCTTTCAACTTTAACATCACACGCGCAACCTTAAATTCTTCTTGGAAGTGGAAAACGGTCGTCGTAAAGAATTAAAAGGGTGTAAAATTCCGGCAAACAAATACGCCGTTCAAACTCGGAACTCCAGGTAAGTTAATTTCAATTTGTATCTCAGAAGTCAGAGAAATAAAGCAAACTTACAAACCATGGCAACACCTCTCTATTCGTAATGCCTTCAAACATGTCTTGTATCGTTTTCAGGATTCCATGAAATCTTAGCCATAACAGTCTCCATGTACAGTGCTTTAGTTTCACACTAGGCAACGCACGGCGGCTCGCTCGTCTGCCGCTACAGCTCGGAATCCTACCGAAACAGTTATATCTCCGTGACCGCCTCACATTCTCATACATAGTTACAGTTACAATTACATCTTATCCTAAGAGATGTTGGAATTAGAGATGCGTCTCTATCCAAACCTTTCTGGCATCTTCTCAGGAAATTTTCATTAACACTCAGAGTTCAATATCTGAAACAGTAAATTTCTCGCCTAAGCCCTTTGCGCGAATATTTAACTGTTTCGGCGGGAGTCCGAGCTCTATCGGTCGACGCGCAAGCCGCCGTGCGGCGGCCACATTGTGAAAGAAAGGCACTGTATATTACAATGAACATTATAGCGCTAAAACAAGCTTTCTTTCTTTCTTTGCTTTCTCTAGTAATTTTCTGTAGTAGGTAGAGAATAATAATAATAATAATAATAATAATAATAATAAAAATAATCCGTGTATATATATGTGTGTGTATGTGTGTGTGCTCGCGCGACTGTGCCTGTGAACAGCATAACTCAAATACGAAAAGCTGGTTAAACCCCAAATTTGGTATTTAAATTCAGTATCTTCCAAAGATACGTCACTAAGATTTTCAAGAGAATCCCTCATCCTAAAACTACGCTTTACATGCAGAAAGTTTAATTATCTTTATTTTCTCAAAAATGCTCAAACGATTTTGATTAAAATACCACATGTTTAAGGTATTTGCATGATAAAATTTATACCTTGAATTTTCTGGGAATAGCCTGTGAAGAATTCCTCTTCATGCTGAATGAATTTTGTGTAATAAAATATAAGAGATAGGCAAAAACTTCTACACATAATGCAAAATGTATGCCAAATAATTTTGTTGCTGCACTAACCATTTATGAGAAATTCTTTATCATTGGTTTGAATTTTCAAATACTTTATATTTTTTCAACTGCTAAGTTTACTTTCACTTTTCTGGTGGTCATAAAAGAGAACGGAATTTCGTTGCATCTACATCGAAATGTGTAATAAATCCATTTTTGCAAATGTTTACCTCAAATAACAAACATAGAATTGTGGAAATATTTTGTAGAAGGGTAGGTAGAGAACAAATTGTTTGGGTTTAAATAAAAAAAAGCACCTGTTTCACCACAGTGTTACTGAAGGTCAACAACATCAATGCATATCAATCGCCGTTTAAGACCCTAACCCTCCCTTAACCAACGAATTGGTAGCTTTATAGTGAGAAAAAAGGTCGAACTTCTTCAGCTCTGCCAATGGATTCATTGCATTAGCCAGAATGGAAGCCTCTTTTACACCAGGCTCATATCTGCGCAAAGGTTGAAATGAGTAATTTGCCAATGCTATTGTAACCTATGTAATGAATTCGAGGAGTATCGTATTCCATGGATAAAACAGAAGCAAGGGGATTATGACAGTATTCTCCAAGTGTAATAGTTCGCAAGTTATAGTCATGAAAAGTTCAGTAAACAAACGGCGCGACACCGAATCGCAGTTTAGGGCTACGTATGCACTTGCCAGCTTGTTTGTTACTGATAACTAGGTTTCGGATTTTAGGCTAAATGACTATTTTTATGTGTACGAATAAATCAAAACTAGTTAAATATCTTCATGTTTCATACAAAATATAAAGATATGGAAGGGATTTTGTGGTGCCTGAACTGCCTATTTTGACCATTGGCACCTATTCCAAGGTTTTAGAACCTATAAGTGCCTATTTTACCATTTGTGTTGTTTCATTAACTATTTTGCATGCAGCAATGAAAGATAAAGTATTAATATCATAGGATTGGGTTGATTCAAAGAGTCCCTAATAGTTTGGTTGTAGCAATGAGTCATTCTAGGTAAAAAACTGTTTGTTTTAACGCTTCAGTAAGTAGAATCACTCGTTTGTAGAAAGAGAAACAGAATACTTTCATCCTCTAGGTGCGCTTTGTTATCCCTTGGTTTTATCGGCGACTGCAGTCCGGCAGAAATCCCGTTCAAATGGCGTATCTCCCATTTTTTCGTGACTCACATACCTCGTCCCCTTCATTAACTGTCGATGTGCACACATCGACAGATTTCCTTGCTTTCTCTTGCTTTTCCAATGCATTGCAAACAGTTCCTTTACATGTTCTTAACAATATATTATATTGGGTTGGCTCCATGTCAGCTGTAGAGCATTTAGGTCACAATGATACTCGTATATTGGTAGTGTATGGTGAATTTCTACTGTTATCTATTCATTTACTTTTGAGAAGTCTTTATTCAACTTTATAAGCTATTACGTACTACCAAACATAAATTCATAATTTAAGACACAATGAATTATTTCTACTATAATAATTTAGCAAATTTACTGTTCTTATTATTGTATAATTTTTAATTTTCACTAATTAATCGCATATTTAAACTTTTAGAAAGTGGAAATACATTTTAGATCATAAAATCTAATGTTTTGGTGCCTAAAATGGTGTTTTAGTGCCTATATTTATAATTTTAGATACCTAAAATTGGTTTTTATCGGCCTAAAAATACGGGGTGTACTGATAACATCCAGCGGGCTTTCCCGACTACACAGCTAAAGGTCAACTTGCAGCTGTTCCTCCGCTAGAGCTGCCCATGTTGCAAGCGTCTCAGTTCCCATTTTTCAGAATAGGTTATATTAGTACTAGTTTTTCAAGTAGACTCAAACTTCCTGTTCTAGGGCGAACTTGAAGGTTATTCATGTGAAACAATACAACAATGTAGAACTAATTCGAACTCATTATCTTTTAGAAAACTAAAACAAAATTCCCAAATTGGTATCCATGGGCGTAACCTATTTGTATCTAATCTTAAGTTGCAGTTTAAATAATTGAAATGGAAAATTTATTCCAACATTTTTACTTCAGTGTAGATATTGTATCGAACTGTGTTTTTAAGGTGTGCCGTTATTTTTGTTTTGTGTATGGACATTTTTAGATTTTAATTTTGGTTGATTAAGATTAGGGCTACACAAATTTGAATGAATGTATAAACTTTATTTGTACATTTTTATTCACAATCCTTTTTTACAATATTTCACGTGTAAACTAACTTCACCTATGTACAAATTTTCTAATAAGCTATGTTCTACCTATACTGCTCATTTTGGCTGGAACACTGGCCTTACGGCTCAACTGAGCAGCCCTTGCTACCCTTAATCACCTATTATCTGTCATCTCCCCCTCCGTTTGCCCTCCTACCGTTCTCATCTCCCTTGTTTTTCTAATCCATTTCTCCTCTACTTTCTTTAAAAACTCCCCCATATTCTTATTTTTCCTTTCTTCTTTTTTTTGTCAACATTGTTATTGATAGTATGGCTACACTAATTAACTAGTGGATTCGTAAGTTTTAAAAATTATCTTTTCAAGCAGGACTGCATTAGCTCCATTTGATTAAAATTTAACCAATGAAGGCCACTAAATTAACCTTAAAATGTGGATAAATGTATAATAGATAATTATTTGGAACAGTTTATGCGAGTAGAAGCATTTCTTGGTTCAAGTGTTCTAATTCGAACTTACAGCTGTATCCATAGAATAAAACAGCAACATTGTAATAACTAGATACCTACAACCATCTATCCTTAGGTTGGAAGAACTCTATTACGGATATTATTCTGCATAAACACAGGAATCAAATTATAAGAAAAGTGAACAGCCTAAGTGAACAGTCTAAAATTCATCAGTTCAGATCGAGGATCAGGGTTTAACCTTTAAAGAGGAGTTTGAAAATAATAACTTAGGAATTGCTTTATGGATATTAATAAAGAGTGTGTGTAAAATTTCAAAGGAAGTAAAAAATATTGGCACACTATATTAATATTTACATTTCAGTTTTTAATAAGTTTATTAAAATATTTGTATAAATTGAGGAGACAGAACTCTTATTATGTAATATCATAATTACTTAATTAAATCTTTACTTTCAGAATTCTGGTTTATTCTTTAGGTTAAACCGAAATGTACTACAGAAATCACAAAGCTAGAATATAAAATGCAGTATTTTGATTTCTTTTATAAGGACATTCTTCTGTAGAAGGTCACCACTTACTGCAGTATTCTACGATAGTTCTTGTGAAATGTGTACACCTATAGCGAGTAGAGGAAGCATTGTATTCCACACAAAAACTTGATGTCAAGTTTTCATCAGAACCACCGTTGGACCACAGAAAACTCATCCTTAGAATGTGGCCCGCGCGCGCGTGTAAATAGCATACCTTAAAAACGAGAAGTTGGATGAATACCAAATAGCAAATAAAATTTATATCTTGAATTTACTGGGAATATTCTGTAAAGTTCTCTTCATTCGGAAGGAATTTTGTATAATCTTGTATAACTGGTAAACGTTCAACGATAGACGAAAACGTACTACACAAGAAATATAGATCTCTTGAAAACACAATTTATTTAAAATAACTTCTTTTGCAAGATAGATAATTTATGAGATATCCTTAGTTGTGGTTCGAATTGATCAATGCTTTTATGATTCTTTTAAAGGCCTGTCGATATTCAGTTATTTGTTACGATTGTACGGAAAACGTCAGACCAGTATATAGTGTCCAGTTCTTATACATTTAATTATCGCTATTCCCTTTGCATTTATTACGAAATGTATAATGTAGCTATTTGCAAATGTTTATCACGATTAAAATGAAGTGTATACAAAGTAGGCTTTCGTAAGAATAGGATTTATAACCATTAATAAATGATACAAGATAGAGAAAGTCATGTGAGTAAAGCATCAGAAATTTATTTTTTAAAAATTGGAATTCGGTTGCAAGTTTTCATACATAAAGAGAATCGCATTATTAGAAATTGCCTTTTAAGAATCTTCTGCTCAACACCACCTTGCCAAGAATGAAGGCAGGTTCTTCGCGAGATTGCCGTACCCAGGTTGCAAATGTTGCCTTAGAGGAATAAAGGCGAACAAAGAGAAGAATTACAGGAGTTATTGCCTGGGAAAGGGAGTCTATGACATATGCGCACGATTATTGGTGGATCGTGTTGGAATTTAATCTGCAAGTTGTAGTTTCATTTCTCTTGTCTACCCAGATTCATTATTGAATTCCGTTGTGGAAAGTTACACGAACTCACTTTGTTTTACTTCAAGCTGTGAAATTGCTTGCCGTTACTTTCCTTGTCTTCGTAGGAGAAATCAGATATTTTCCTCTCCTTATTTATGCGAACATTACTCATGAAATCTCCCTTAAGACAAAATTACAATAGCATTCAAACGACAATAAAGCAGATGTGCGTATGCATATAGGATGGAAGGTATATCCACATTTAGACTGATAAGAAAACATATTAAAAGTACACCACTAAGGCAGATGTTGAGGGCACGGCATAGCCTTTTTTGTGAATTAGGAAATAAACAATTCCATTCTCAATTGAAAAAGTTGCTTATAAATGAAATACTGAAGAGCCAGTCCTGTGGTGGCCGTGATCGTTAGAGCGTTTGGCTTTGGTGTTCCATAGCGTGGATGACTGCAGGTTCGAGTCTTGCCCCAGGAATGAGTGTTCGTGTCTGTGTAAATGTGTTTACCTGTGTGTGTATGCGTGCGCACGAAGATGCCTATTTGCGCGCATGGTATGCGTATTTTTAAGTATAAAACATTTGTTAAAGGACTTCAGGGTTTGAACACGTCCTTAAAATAACTCTTTCAATCGCTCTACTTATTTACCAATAAAAAATTATTCCATTGTTTCGAAGGAGTTAGGCTGACTTCAGGTCCTTTCTTAGGTATCCTATTTTGTGTGTCTCCGTTGTTCTGGAGAGGGTTTCTTAACAGGATTAGCTTTGATAGTTCTGACTGCATCTCTAGTGTTGAACGCGAGTTTCCAGCACATAAAACTTGTTTACAACCAGTCCCTAATTGTGAAGGCTCCATAATCTACTTATTTATACGGCTCTCCGTCATCCGTCTTCACATAGTTGGTAGATTATAGTTTCAGACATACTTTCAATCAATCTGCAACGGGAAATGTTGCCAAATGCAGTGGACCATATGCATTATACAAGTTCAATTGCAAATTGTGCGAAACGCTTGATTTTGCAAGATCCAGAAGGAAATAGTCGAGATTTCTATTATACATTTTAACTGCCTTAAGGCAACTGGGAATGCTTATTTATCAGCAAATATTTAAAACTACTTATAAAATGTATTGGAAAATTAAGCCAAAAGAAAAGAGAGATGGGTAAAATTATCTCTAAGTATTCCACTAGTCTACATTTTCAAATTTTTTGTCAGATGATTTCTTAAAAGGTTCTTGAATCAAGTTTTTATGCACGTCAGGTTTTTACACAAAATAAGAAGTAATGTTTTGACAATTTTACTAATGAGCGTAGTAAAGTATTCAAATACCATTTCACACAAGGTAAGTTTTTATTCAAAAAAACATTTTAAGAATACGCTCAAGAACTCCCCTAATTTATTTCATGACTACATTTTAACAAAACAAGAAGCCAAGGTGTTTCATTTAATTTTTTCAAAATTTCTGTTCTTTGACTTCGTTGCAGATCCTTGAAGATGAGTGTCCCTCCTCAATATCCAACAGTAGTCGGCCATCAGAGTTTCATTCCATCTCCCCTGGTACCGCCTCTGCATTTCCTTAATATCTTGGTGAAAATGTTCACCCTGCTCTTCATTATAATGTCCCAGATTTTCTGGAAAGTAGTCGATATGTGAATGCAGACAATGCACCTTTACACTCATGTTACAACCCATCTTCTTGAAATTTTCCAACATTGTTTCGACAGTGGCCTTGTAATTAGGATCTTTGTTATTGCCTAAGAAGTTTTCAGTAACTGATCGGAAGGCGATCCATGCTTCTATTTCTCTCTCATTCATTGTCTTCTCAAAATCTTCATCCTTCATCAATTTCTTTATTTGAGGACCAACAAAAATTCCAGCCTTTAATTTGTCTTGTGTATTGAAGGGAAATTTCTTGGAAAGGTACTTGAAGCAGGGTCCATCCTGTGGTAGAGCCCTTGCAAATTGCTTCATCAAGGCCAATTTTATGTGTAGTGACGGATGCAATATCTTTTGTCTCTCTACAAGCGGTTCATGCAGGATGTTTTTAGTTCCAGGCAACAAGTTTCTCTGCTGTGTCCATTTTTTCACACTCCAATGTCTTTGCTTTGCCCAACTGTTCCATTCGCACGGAAAACAAGGCATTTTTGTGAATCCAGCTTGTTGTCCTAATAGTATTCCAATAACTTTGAAAGCACCGCAGATACGCCATTTGTGTTCCTCGTATTGGATACTTGTTAAAAGTACCTTCATGTTTTCAACTGTCTCTTTCATTTGAACTGAATGTGCGACAGGAATGAACCCATACACATTCCCATTATGCAGTAACACGCCTTTCAGGCTCCTCCTTGATGAATCTATAAAAAGGCTCCACTGAGTAGGATCATGTTCAATGTCATAAAAGTGCATTAACTCGTTTATGTTATTGCAGTAAACCAAGGACTAGATCTGTGGAAAAAAAGGAACTAGCTATTGTTATCTGTGTCTGTACATGAGTAATGTGTTCCTGGTTCCAGAAGATTCTTATTTTTAAGACGGGAGGCTAGTAACTCTACAGATTCCTTGGACAAGTTCAAATCACGTACTAGATCATTTAGTTCACTCTGAGAGAACAGTTGTGGAATCACGTCGTATTCAGGGCGGTAGACATCATCAGAATCGTCTTCGGTGATTGAACGAGGTTCACTTTCATCACCATCTTCTTCCAAGTTCTCTAAAACAGCTGGAGGAAGAGGAGCAGGCAGATCTTCTCCGTGTGGAACTGACCTATGGCTGAAGGAATACTTAGATACACAATGTGTTTCTTATTTTTCGAATTGCGCCCCTGAACATTAACTAAACAGAAATAACAC
Organism: Deroplatys truncata; assembly: GCA_030765065.1. Taxonomy (NCBI): domain Eukaryota; kingdom Metazoa; phylum Arthropoda; class Insecta; order Mantodea; family Mantidae; genus Deroplatys; species Deroplatys truncata. The sequence continues at coordinate 104,343,257 of CM060980.1, forward strand.
TCTTTAAGGTGGTCTTTAGGCTCCCTCCACACCATAGGAATTGCAAATGGCATGCATGATTTCTTTCCTTTTATCCCCAATCTTAACCTCTCAACACAATAGCGGCAAACTGTCTTTGGAGCCCAGGCCTTCTCTTGGTCACCAAGTTTCATTTTAAAATAAGCATGGTACACTTTTTCACAAAGTCTGTTATATCAGTTCTCTGGTGAAGCACTGTATAATTTCCACAAATGTAGCAGAAAACATTTGGATTGTTCACACACTTGCGTGTAGACACAATGTATTTTTAACTTCAATCCCGATATAGCACTGGTAATGCAAGCCTCTGATATTAACAACAATGCCTAAATTACAAATAGCAACCAGTATCTACAGCTGTAACAACCTACAGACTTACAAGTCTGTTTTGAAAGTTTTCATCCAAGAAGTGATAAATTTCCCTCCAAGAAGTGATAAATTTCCGTCCAAGAAGTGATAAATTTCCCTTCATCAATACTCATCTACTGGCTCAACTCTATATTTTTGAAGTGAAACTGTGAAAAAACTGTACATGATAGAAAAAAACTAAAAGCAGTTCTGAAATCAGCATAACACGTGAGTCAGAATCACTTATTAGTTTTCAGTCATCCGATATCATGCAGACTAGTGAAGGTCAAAGATAAGGGACAGATCCACTATACACAAATAAATAACGCTAAAGTGTGTAGGATAATGAAATCAACCTACTCCATGTAGAGTAGTATGCATTATAATATACTTTTGATGCAATTATAAAATGTGAAATAAACAATTCATTTATTGAAAAGCTGAGGAGGAATGAAAACAATTCACCCCCTAATCTTAAGAGAATGATGCAAAATTTGTTTATTTTTGTTATCAAGCTACATTTTACAAAAAGCATTAGAGCATTGTATTCCATAGGTTATCACCAGGGATAGGATTATTAAGCGTTGCTTCAACCTATCTACACTCCAACCATGTGTTAATACAAAAAATGTAAACAAGGGCCAAAGGTCACGGACAAACAGTTAAGCACGGTCTGGTGAGTGCGGTTTGCAAATGTCAAAGGATTTGTCGTAGATTTACGGCACGTAAAAGAACCTCAAACATTGGAAAGGTAGAATGAGGCGACTGAAAAATTCAATGGCATAGCCGGGATTTGAAGCGCGGATCTCCCGGTCTCCGTCTGGTTGCTCTAACCACTGAGCTCCTTGTGGTTTAACAGGAAAAAATGCGAATCAGCTGGAGAATTTAGTGTCGTGCCGGCATGTTGCCATGGTAGCACAGTGGTTAGAGCAAACGAACGGAGACCGGGAGATCCGTGGTTCAAATCCCGGCTATGCCATTGAATTTTTCAGTCGCCTGATTCTACCTTTCCAACCTTGTCCAACACACGGCTTGTGTGGAAGAACAATTAATTCCATCAACCTCAAACCTGATAAATAAGCCTCTGAGCAAATTTCCCAATCTTTCACGCCCAGTAGAGAATGGAACGCTAAGAACCAAAGTAGTTATAGAGCGTCCATAAATGCAACTCAATTTAATTTAATTTACAATTCGACTTGAATTCCTTCCGTCCTGGGTTTAGCTCTTAGAAATTTCTATTGGTTATTACTAAATACTGACAATTCTGCTTTCTAAGAGCCCCATTAATCCTTTAATGCCCTTCTATCTACTGCATACTACTGTAAGGGAAAGAATACATTGATTCGACTCCTTACTAATTTGAAGCGATACCTTTTTAGAGATTTCAAGCATCACTTTATATACATTATGAGAGCATTAAGGGAAAAGTTATAAGAAAACTAAATTTCATTGCTAGAGCAGCGTGTAAGAAATAGCGCCGCCAGTGTCATGACTTCCCCAATATTTTCTTCAACTATGTTAAAGCTGACACAATTCAGCGCTTAATTCAGTCTGATATCCTGACGGAAGCTGTTTCATCAGAGAATTTATTATGGCTCGTATGGAGACTGGCACTCCTTGAACAGAGATTTCACGTCAGACTTGGTAGAGAAGTCTCTCACTGTCTTTATGGAGCACTATCCAATATTTTCACAACGCTCTCAAGAAAAAAGTTGGTGACGGAAATAAAGATGTTAAAGTGTTTGAAAGTACAGCGCTGATGTTTGCTGAAACATCTTATTGCATTTGTATCGACCGAAGAGGAGTTCCTGACTCAATATGTTGAGAAAAATGCTTTTGTCATCCACCGTAAGAAATAAGCTTACAGAGTACAGATAATGGACTACTGTCTGCATTTTAGCTCCGGGTCTTTACCAATAATTCTTAGGACACTTCTTATATAAAATGCAAAAAGGCTCAGGCGATTATGTACTTTTTCTTGTTTGATGTCACCTTTTCAATTGCTGCTTTTAATTCATTCTTTAATTATGGCGATAATTGCTGTGAGGAACCAATTTGTGATTAAACAGTGAAATGAAGTTATTTTAGCTGGATAATATTCCCTAGGTTTTAGTATTCAAAATTCAAACATTCCAAGCTTTGCGGAAATTTCGTATATGTTGTTTGCCTGTGCACTTCTATTTACAAAATTAAATTTTAGAAAAAATATATTACAAAATCAGTATATGAACTGGAAAATATTAAAATAATTTTAACAATATATGCTCTAAAAATCAAAAGTGGGAACCTCGCATAAAAGTAGGTAAAATAATTAATAATAAAACAATTAAGTTACGTCATAACCTTCTCAAAATCATTTTATATTTTTGATAGTCTCCAGAAGGTTTTTAAAAATATTCTACTAATGGAATATTAGCATACATTTAAAAAATAAAGAGAGAAACTAAATAAAAAATATATAAATTGCTGCCGTCCCTGGTTATTGCTTGAACCTTAAAACTGTAGCTGAAAAACACTCCAAATAAATGAAAAGTATTTAAGAAATCTAGAAGGAATACAAAGAAAATAACGAATTAGAGATGAAATGAGAAGTAATTTAAATGAAAATATAAATGATAAAGCGAAGAAATATATGGTGCTCGCCTTTCTGGACTAACAGGATAACAAAACAAAATATGCATCGGCTGATAGTAGGGAAGTTAGATCGACCAAGAAAAAAATGGTCGGACAGGTTTTTATTGAAGACGTTAAGGGCTTCAAGCATACTTCCTAATCCTAACTGATTCACTAAATGTCTTATAAACCTTCAAGAAGCACATAACTCACACTGGCTCAAGATATTCTAAACATAAATATGGATTTGCAACACCAACGTAAAGAAGTAGTATTTTACTGGTTACCATCTCATGTGGACATCACTGACAATGAAACGGCAGATACAGCTGCCAAAGAATCCACAAAACACCTAGTGAGCGACCACCCAATCCTTCAGCTATATAAAACGTCTCAGGCAACAATGGGAACAACAATGGATGAATCAACCTGCAATCAAACTCTACGAGATCAGGCCTTATTCTGAAGTTAAACCACCTCTTACGTTCGTTGCAAGAAGGCAACAAGTTGCTCTAACAAGGTTACGGATTGGTCACATCTCACTGACACACGCATATCTGCTAGGTAAAGATGACCCCCTTATGCGCTCTAACTGCAACACCCTCTTCACAATCAGACACACCTTTATCGAATGCTCTATCTTCAAATGAAAAGCAGACCTACACCACATCTCCATAGATTTGGCCAAAGCAATCAACCACCCTGAAGTTTTTCACTTCTTTAAAGACATACATTTGTATCATAGTTTATAATTTTTGTTGTTGTGTTAATTAATACTGTAAATGAAGATAGTATTAATTAATTTGTGAATTATTCATTATGATAATGTTAAAAGTCGCGTTATGACTTTGGTGTTTAAGCCACTTTATACAAAAATAAATATAAAGAATTGACAACGTGTGCTATTAGTATTCCGCTAGTTGGCCTTCGAAAATCCGTAATTTTCCAATTAAGATATCCAGATCACAGTACGTAGATAATACTACACTAGACTTTAAAACTATGACCTTCCAGCTGCACGATATAGAGGATTATCCATATACACAATGTAAACGTATAATAATCCTTATCTTTGGTTCTATAAAGCAGAACATCGATTACAACCTTAGGTCGGTTGTACACTTCACACACTTGCAGAGATTTTACCATACATGTTTTTAGAGTATTGGTGCCGTGTGATTCAGTGTGTATCCGCTCACTAAACTTGCGCGCGCGCGTGTGAGTGTGAGTGTGTGTGTGTGTGTGTGTGTGTGTGTGTGCGCGCGCGCGCGCGCAGAGGGATCATTTTAGTTCGCTTCAATACAATAGCAATCGAGTGGCGATCGATATTTTGGAGATATATTTTTATTTTATTTACTTATTTTCTTGCACTTTGTGCGTTTAGCTGTGTTAGTTGGTAAGACTTCTTAAGACAAACTTGAACATACAGTTTAATGAAAACGTTATATATTAAGTTAACAGTGTTTTCCCTAACATATATGAACTTTATATATATATATATATATATATATATATATATATATATCCGTTTAGCAACGAAATATGGAATATTCTGTGTTTATTTATTTATTTTATAAGTCTACGTCACGAACATAGGTGGTAAACAACAATTGCTGGATAGACAGTTGCAAAAAGGGAAAGGAGGAGCGGTCGCAAGGACCTAGCGGTTTGGTGTGAACCGGACGACGCATTATTTTGTTGGTAGTTAATACTCTCTCCTACCTTATTCTCGATTTTTCTTGAGAGTCTGAATCACGAGGTATCTACCGAGCGGAGGACGATGGATTTTTTCGGGCGTAAAAATCCTTAGCATGTCTTCCTTCGGAAGGGAAGCAAAACCGGTGGTCCCGTGTCGTAGATTTACGGTACGTAAAAGAACCTCAAGCCTGATAAAGAGGCCTCTTAGCTAAATTTCCGGTCTTTCACGCCCAATATAGAATGGGACGCTAAGGACCATAGCAGTTAAAGAGCGCCCATAAGTAATACACAATTTAATTTAACGATGGTATCTTCAGAATAGAGTCGATGTATACCTAGGAATGATCAAATTTCACTGTAAAAAAAACACATACACACATAATATAAGACTACCATTGATCTGCTAAGCATATGTTTATGACGTGATCATGACGTCACAGAGCTTTGGCTAGTGCGCAACCGCCTTCATTCTGCTGTCGGTATAATTCAGTCATACGTCTTTGCAGTATTAAGCACTCTTGGAATTCTGACCAATTCGATTCCATTTAAACCTTCAAGTTTTTTTTATAAAATCATCTTGACGCAAGGGAGGTAGCTGTTTGAATAGCTATTAGTACGAGACCTCTAATTTAACATGTTTTATAAATGTACCATTCGAAAGTTTGTAGTATATTATAAACATATTACATTTGTGTACTTAAGCATGGGAGTAGAACAACTTTTTATGTTAATGAGAAATCAGCATGGAGAAATAATTTTCATTTGATTTAGAATTACGCCGATAAAGAGAACGATGAGTTGTAGATGTTTAATATTTAAATATCCAAAATATATTGGATATTTCATTTAATAATGATCAATATGAAAAAGTGTTATTTAAAGGGTTTTAAAATTGAGTAAGACTTGAAAAATTCAATGACAATACTGGGGTTGAACCACGGATCTTTGGCTCTGTGTGCCGACGCTGTTACGTTGAGCTACATTAGCAAAATACTTATAGGGACATTAAATCTTCATCCTCTTAATGCTTCAAATTGATCTCAAATACTCTAGAGATATCTAAAGGTTTACTACAACCTTTAAATATCAGGCTTTATAGTAAACTACTTTTTGGGAGAATTTATGTTTTGAAAATTATTCTTTAACATACGCTTCACTGGATTTTAAATTTCTTTTCTAACATAAGGTGAAGTAATATTTTGTTATTTTCACTTTCTCTGCCAATAAGAATGATAGATGAGGTATTTTATCCCATAAACAATTTATATATTGGAAATATCGCCAGAAATAACAACTTTGAGACCCCTGAACCCAATACTAGAATTTTAAGAACAATGTCCCTATGCGTTTGTGTGTCGATGTTTCTCTGTTAACAGCATAACTCAAAACGAAATTTAGGATAAACATCAAAATTAATATTTCAGTCCAGCATCCTTCTAGATACAAGACAAAGATTTTCATGAAATTCTCCCCACACAAAGCAACCTCCAAACAATGGAAACATTTTTTGTGATTTTTTTTCCTCAAACGGATCTAACGATTATATCGATTGAATTTTTTAGAATTTTATATTAACCGAGAAATCATAACATTTGGGCAAAATGTTAGGGCATAAAAATGTAGAAGTTATTACAATACATATTTTCTACAAAATAACTGTTTTCTTAGTATTAGCCGTTTTCAACATATTCCTTGTTATGTTCTTTCATTTTTGTCTAGTGAAATGAGTCATCTGATGGAACATTATGAGGATTTATATTGGTTTGATTTAGATTTCCTCAGTCTCCCTAAGCCCGATACTAATCAAATCCGATTTGATATAAAAAGCTGAATCTGTTTCCACCTTTCGCTTGAAACTAAAACCATAATGATTAATTTGAAATAATTTCTAGGAAATCGTTTTTCGCGAATAACATAACTTAGAGGGAAGAATCATTTTATTCCGATTATATAATATACAATAAATGGGTACGAGATTTTAATGAGAGAAAGTCGTGCGAAGTTGCAAATCATATTTTTACTTTCTCTAGCACCTACTTATAGTAGCTAGAGGAGGTACCTTACTTTACCCAAAACTTCTTTATGGAGAACAGCCTAACTTAAAAAACCCACTAATATTAGGATAAACACCAAAGTAATTTAAGTTCAGCATCTTCCAAGGTTGGGACGCAAAGATTTTCAACAAAGTTTCTGCAACCCAGAATTTCCTTTACAAAAAAAAAGTTTTGTTTACTTTCTGAAGAATTGTTGTAAAGCCCCCTTTATTTTATTGAATTTGACATATTTTTGTATAACTAGCAAACCGAAAAGGCTCGTCTCAGCGCTATGGTAGCGCAGCTGCTTACAAAGCGGGAGACCCGGTTTCTATTCTCGACAGTATCTTGGGCATTTTCTCCTAGCAGATAGAGAAGATATTGCATTCCACGCAAAAACTCGATATCAAAATTTCACCGGATATACATGTTTTGAAGCACCTTGAACTAAAAAGAATTAGAAAAAGACCCATGTGTGTGTGAAATACCCTTTACTTAGAACATTTTTAGAAATTTTTGATTTTCTAAAAAATGGCTAATGATTTTGATTAAAATACTATAGATATATTAAAGACATTCACATGACAAATAAAATATATATTTCGAATTAAAGTCCTGTTCATGCCTAAGGATTATAGTATAATTTTGTATAACTGTTAAACGTTAGGTGATAAACGCAAACGTACTACACAAAAAATGTAGGCATCTTTAAAATACACAAATTATTCAAATAACTTTTTCCTCTGCAACCAGCCATTTCCGAGATATCTATTATCAATAGTTCAATACTTAATGTCGTGTCGTTTTTCAGTTGTTTCTCGCAATTGGATGGAAAGAGTGTAATTTTAACACCAGCGTAAGGCTTCCAGTTATATGACATTAATTTGACTTCGCTATTCCCTTTGTATCTATAACGAAATATGTTTCTGGAAAGGTTTATCTCGATTAAAATGAAGTAGATAGGAAAATAAACTTTCATAAGAATAATTTGCATTCCCACTAATAAGCAATGGTGGGAAGAGAAAGCCATTTGGCTGTAACACATCAGGATTTTTTTCTTTAATAGAACATTTTTGATATAGTTCTTATACGAGTACCAAGCATCATATATCATAATGGTGCGTATGAAGAGCTGACTGTACCTCTATCAGCAGATTACACGTAAAAGGTTTATATGCATATTGCTCCAAAATCCGTGATACGGTGGAAAAATATGCATTTGGGCGGATTAAAATCAGACTACAAGCGAAATAAAAACAGGCCTGAATCGGTCGAATATGCTAATAACACCAAATGTAATGTTCTGCTTAACTGAGCAAACACAGTTTCCAACATAACCATAGTGTGGAAAGCTGTGTTAATTGTTAAAATATATCCAAAGGGCCGAAAACAATCATGAATACTTGAGCGATAGCGCTGGACAGGTAATGCATGACGCATCAAAAGAGCAAACCACATCATAACATGAATATTCATATAAATGTATATAATATTGCAGCCCATCCATTTTCTCGTATTCGGTTAGGGGAATAGGATATTAAATATAAGCCAAAAAATCCTATGTACTGTACTCATACGCCTTTCTCTGCTCACTCGTGTACAAACTGTTCTTATAAGCGCTTATTCTTCTATCTGATTCATATTAATCGAGATAAACATTTACATGAAAGGGCTTAATGTACATTTCCTTGTGAGAATTAGGGGAAATGCAGTAGACTTACGCGATAGAAAAATGTTTAATAGCTGGTCGCTATGTGATGGATCTGAAATTTCCTTCTATGTGCATGGCCAAGAGAGAGATAGAAAAGAGAGAGTAATAACGACTTCCCATTCAAAAAAGGATAAGTATTTGAAAATTCAAACCAATAACAGAAATATCTTGGAGATGGTCAACTCCACAAACAAAATTTAACATCAATTGTACGTTTTAATAAGATATAGATTTTTGTGTAGATTTTGTGTATCTGTTACAGTTTACCAAGTATAGAAACGTCATTCATAATGAAAATAACTTGACAGGTAGTAATGAAAAACTCAAGATACACATTTTGTTTATCATGCAAATATCCTAAATACATGATATTTTAATAAAATCGTCAGAATAATTTAAATAAATAAAAATTAACGAAACATTTTCTGTTTTTAGCAGGGTTTAACGCCCGTTCTTACTACACACGGTACCACAGGCGACTGACACTGATGATACATGGAATAAAATGACAATTAGGGATGTAATTTAGGAAGGAAACTTTCCAGGCCTAAGTTTAGGGTACCTACCCGGTATTTTCCAGTTATGAGGACTAAGGAAAACCTGGAAAATTAAAATTAAATTGAGTTTTATTTATGGACGCTCTTTAACTAATGTGGTCCTTAGCGTACCATTCTATATTGGGCGTGAAACACCGATAATTTTGCTCAGAGGCCTCATTATCAGGCTTGAGGTTTTCTTACGTGCCGTAAATCTACGACACGGGAACACCGGCTTCACTTCCCTTCCGAAGGAAGCCGTGCTAAGGATTTTTACGCCCGAAAACAATCCATCGCCCTCCGCCGGGTTTGAACCCGCGACCTTGGGAACTAGAGGCTAGCACGGTACCACTAGTCCACGGAGGACGACAGGAAAACCTGGAGAAAACCTCAGTCGGAGAGGAAATTACTGGCGGGATGTGAACCGCGGATCGGCTGTTCACGAGTCCATGCCTTATCAATGTCGACCACTCGTGTCGGTCCTTGTAAAGAGTAGCTTAGGGAAGGGGATTTTCTTGAAATCTTGTCGCATCCTTTGAAGTTGCTGGTTTAATACCAAGTTTGGTATTTAACCGTCTTTTCGTTTTTGTGTTATGCTGTTTACAGGCAGAGATAGAGGGTGAGACAGACAGACACAGGGACGTTTTTATAAACATTATTTTGTTTTTAGATTCATGGAGCCTAAAAGCGTTTCTAGTGGAATCCGATATTGAATTTTTAAGTGAAATATTTTCTCCTCTTGCTATAAGTAAGTAGCAGAAAAAGTAATATTGCAACACTTTTCTCTACCTCTAAAGGCGGATCTCCCCTGCTTCAACAATCAACATATGTTGATTCAACACGTTGAGCTCAACATATCGGCGGTAAATGAGTGTCTCCACTGACCAACAAGTCTTGCGTAACATGTTTCAGCATGTCTTGGCTAAACAAAATATTTTACACCGACAGTGAAAAACGTTGAGTGCAATATGGATTCGGCTCACTTCGTGCAGACTCGACTAACTTCACCCAGTCATGATATGCGAGGGCAATACTGAACATTCTTGTCATATTTCTAAAAACAAATGAAATTTGTTTACATTTGACGGCTACTTACTAATGTTTGCGGGTTGACTGTCGTGTAGCTTGTTCAATTTGCTCTAATAGTGTGTTAATTAACATCATTTAAGATTTTGTGTTTACCCAAAATGAATTTGATTAGAGAGCATTTCCGAACTATGATTTTTTACGATTTTAAATCGTCATTAACGTCTAAACAATGTTAAAATCCGTTAGAAATGCATTTGGCGAATATACCCCATCTAAGGCAATTTATAATTGGTACAGAAAATTCAAAAGAATCGGTTTCTTCTTAGTGATGAGTTTCATGCAGGACGCCAAGAACTGTTGTTACTGTTGAAAAAGCTGCCGCTGTTCGAACAATACTGAAGAAGATCGACGGACATCTTATGAATTTATTCGGGCGACATTGGGCATTAGTACGAGTTAATCCCAAAAATCTAAAACATTCATCAAAGGTTATACGTGAGAAAACTTTGTTGTCGATGGGTTATACATAAACTGATTCCCAATAACACATTGATAGGTGCAGAAAAACTGGAAAAATTCCAAGGCGGCACTTAAAATTTGGTTTGGAATATCGTTACTGATGGTAATCTTGGATTTATTGTTATGATCCTGAAAAGAAACGTTAATCGTCTCAATGGGTCTTTCAAACAGAACCTAAACCTACAAAAGTCTAATGAATTCGCAGTGCTGCTAAGAAGTTTTTTTCCTAAAACAGGTCATATTGGTACCATAATATTAAAAGATAGACGTAACGTTATTATTGATTGGTACATAAATGTCTGTTTACCAAATGTTTTGAAAAAGTTAATGAAAAACACCCAAAAAGGAAAAAATGTTAAATCATGACAACGTTTCGTCGCATATGAAGTAGGTTGTTTCTTCACGTATGGAAAGCCAATTTGAAGTAGGAGTTGTATGCCTCACTGTTGGAAAGCCAAACTTGATTGAATGTCTCACGTATGGTACAAAGTTTCTGGTGGCCTTCGTCCCAATGTTCACTTTCCGTGGCCTTCGCCCCAAGTTTACTTTCAACTTTGTATTTTAATGCTTCTTTAAATATTAAATATTTAGGTTTGCCTCGGCTGCGTTAGTATTAATTTGTAGAAACATGTATTTCTTAACAGGGAGTGGTGCGGCTAAAGAATGTAGGCTTACACAAATTATAATTTTTACCTCACTCCATTTATTAATCCTTCACAATATTAAATAACACTTCACTTACATAGCTGTGAGATTATTCATTAATTGCACTTTTAAACAGGTAAACTTTATAATATTCTCGCCATAATGAATTTTCGTCTCACACTGGATACGTATTAAACTTCTCGAGGACGCTGTCTACAAGCAACTGGCGCCTGAATTTGTACAATTTGCTCTATTTCAATTTCTGATTGGCTAATCCTACTCCGTTATTAAAATTTCCAATTCATTATTGCCTCAAGGTTACCTCATTGTTACCAACTTTTGACATATATTATCACAGCTCCTATATTGTTTAATTGCTTAATGCATTCATATAACATTATTAAACATGTATATAATAATATAAACATTAATACATTGACTGTTATATACATTTTATATGTTATTTTATACACATATTGCTTTAAGGCGGGCTGTTATTGAATTTATATATTATATAATTAGACTGAAATCATTTAAGTGTTAAAAATACTGCCTCCCATACATCAACTCTAACAACTGAGTATCTGGATGCCTGAGGGTCAGCACCCTTGACCCTCTACCATTCGGCCCTGACCTAGCACCTGGTGATTTCTTTTTGTTTACAAAAATTAAAGATAAGATGCGTGGATTCACCGAAAGCAAAAATGTATTGATGTTAAAGGGGAGTGTTTTGAAAAAACAATAAAATCACTTTTTTTTAAAAACTGATCCTTGTTTGATTTTCTAAAGTTTTTCAATGTCGCTGTCGTGGACAACTGGCCCATGCATATTATTTATTTCTCACTAGCGAGAAAAGTGGAGTGGACGAAAGAAAGGACAGTACAGGTAAATAATGAGATTAATGTAAAACCCATCATCTAAATATATATCCCTAAAAGACCATGGAAATAAAATCAAGAAAACGGAGTGTTTAGCGAGGTTTCCTGTATTTTTAATGAAAGAAAAAAGGAGGTTAGGCCTAATCTCAATTCAGCTTATATGGCTGCTCTGAAATTCGTCTCCTGTTTTGTAATTACTGGTGAAATTGTAGTCAGGAAACAGAGACTTTGGACACCAAAGAAAGAGAATGGGAATAAAAAAAGAATGCGATGACGACAGGTGTAATACCTAATCCTTGAAGTGAAGAAGAAGAAGTGTAATTGAAATCTTCTTTCAAGAAAATTCTTGAAGCCCAGTCTAGCCTAAACTTTCTGTTGAAAATATTTACACTGTTTCTATTGCTTAGAAAAGGACACATCCATAACTTTCTTCTTTTATTCTTGCGCCTCTTTGACTAAACGCACACTGTGACTACAAAGGCTAAATCTTTACCATCAGAATCCACATGATTGTTCATATTAACAAACGCAGCGTGTTTACATCTTGCCTCCCTTGTTAATGCAGTGGAGATGGAATGTTTATGGAAATTCGAACGTATGGCTCAAAATGTATCGCATTACAAGTTTTTATAGTTGTTTATGTTTGGCGTTGTGTGTTATGTGTTGATTGTTGAGGCAGTGGAAACCCGCCTTAATAGAGAAGGTGAGCATAAAAATAAAACGACAACAATCCAATTGTGCCTCTAGTGAGAAATTCTCTCTTGTGCTCTAAGTGCGTCAGTTATTTAATTAAGGTTTTAAAGCTGAGAGTGTAATGCAACCGTAAATATCTGTCGGCGAAACCAGAATGAGGCACACATCCAACGCACCCCTTTAGGCAAACTGCGGACAATAGACTTACGGCCACCTGGCATCGTTCACGGACAACCTCTCCTGCACAATCACTGCTGGCTTCAACCTGTTAACCTGAACATAACGGATGGCGTGATAGAGGTCAGAGTAGGCTCAAGTAGAATTAGCCCAAAATAACTGCATTCACTTCATGTCAGGCCAGCTTACTGCTCTGTTACTGGAATATTTATTGACTTCGTGACTATAAGAGAGGATATGCCTGAAAATTTAAGAGATTAAATGCATTCAACATTCCATCATAGTGTGGAGTTAAATACAGAATAATTCTGGACCAAACTGGCCCCAAATACTACGATTTTTCTCCACGATTCCTCTTCTATTTTGCATGGCTGGTGAACTAAATTTATGTAACTGAGTGATGTTAAATTTATTTATGTTGAATATGTAACCGGCAACAAAACTTTTCAAAGTCAAACATTTAAATATCCAATTTGATCTAATAAATGATTAGAGTATCACAATAAAGGTTATCAAAATATGATGTAACATCTGCAATGACTATTGTAAGTGCTTCTCCATTTTATAATTGGCGCTCAAGGAGCTGTTTTTGAATTCATTAAAATTATTAATATACGCATGTGTGTGTAGGTTTTTTTATTTTTCCAATTGATTTAAATTATATTGAATGCTGTTAGTATGAAGGCTCTCTTTTCTAACACCGTGAAACATTTAAAGGAAATAGTGTAGATGGGTACATGAATTTTAATTGTAAAGATAAATTATCTCTTCATTTCTAAAAATCGCGTTTTCTTGCATAGTTTAACGCTCTGAAAAATATTCAATAATTTGCAATGTATGATCTTTCTCATTCAGCGTTGTATAATGGATATAAGAACCAGCCTTGGGAGACACTCATTTGTCGCTAATGGACATTTGAACCAGCTGATTCCGGGGGGAAAAGAGATGGAAGGATTGGGTTAGTAATTGAGAAACGACCTGGCGCGTCTCCATCTGAAACCAAAGGTCATCCTAAATATACTGGGTGACAAACGATATGCAGAAAATTGTGGACTACAAAGGAAATACCAAAATAAGTATTTTGAGGATAGGAATAAAGGATCGCAGAGTGTTTATTCTGGGGGGGGGGTTAGTTACGCTGCATGAGTCAACATTAAATCCTTCATGGTATTGTCTGCGATTGTGAAACCTTCTGAATTCCTTCCGAATGAAGAGCTTCAAAAGCTATTCCCAGAAAATTCAGATATGCATTTTATTTGTCATGTAAATGTCTTTAATATATGGTATTTTAATCGAAATGGTTAGAGCCATATTTTATAAAATAAACTTTTTCGAAAAATATTCCATGTAAAGTGCAGTTGGGGAGGGGTTTTTCTTGAAAATCTTGGTGTCGTATCTTTGGAATATACAGAACATAAATATCAAGTTTTATATTTATCCGACTTTTCGGTTTTGAAATGCTTTCACAGACAGAAGAGGCACACATACACACCTTTTTCTAAAAAAGTGCTTTTTTTTGGATTCAATGCGCCTCAAAACATATATTGTTACACGCTAAAGGCCTAAAGGTTCACATGAAAAATTAAATTAGTACCCAGCACGTACATTGAGGGGACGTATACCCACTTGGCTGCGGAGGACCGAAGCGTGGTGTGCAGGTTAAGAGGAAGGCGTGGGTTTTTACTGCACAAAATCCATAACACAAATCTGCTCAAAACTCCTAGCTTTATTTGTCAACCGTTTGGGGTTCCTACGTTATTAAATAAGAAAGGTGAGGGGAGATGTCCACCGATCCAAAAGCCGGCTTGCACTCGCGATCCGCTTCTCTCGGAATCCTAACTAAGACAGACGCTATATCCCCACCACTCGTGGCTAGAAAAACCTCCCAGCCAGGAGTGACGTCATCCTCGACGAAAACAACAATATGTCTAGTAATGACAACGGAAAACGACAATATGTTTGGTAATGACAATGAAACCCCCAAATTATTAATACGCCACAATATTTCCGGTGCAATCTCGGTATCGAATTTTTGGGTGTAATAGAATGCCTCACCTACTTATTATACGTAACAGAGAAAGTAAAAGAACAGGCATATTTATTATACAACCTTTACACGATTAACTTAGATGTGAAGGGGAGATATGTTTCTCACGAAGTTGCCCCTCTGAAGAACCCACAACAAAGGAGGCAGAGATAACTCATCCCCTTATCTACCTTTTAACCTCATCTCTAATCCTTTCGTCATAATCGGCTATGTTGCCTACCCTTGAACCTACCCTACAACCCTGAAATACATTAAAATAATCCCCTAAAAACCCGTTAAACGCCGCAATATAAGGTTCGCTAAACTTCAATGCAACACGACCATTTTCACTCTTTCCTCGCTAGCCTAGCTATAGTACAGCAAAAAGCTCATACTTCTCAGTGTAAAAAATAATCTAACCTGATTTTGTAATTACAAAATAAAACTGCACGAAATTATATATCGGTATTCCCTCGTACAAGTTTCCTTGATGTTAGCCCAACTCGGAGAAAGCCGTATACACTTTCTGCAGGTAACTGTTTTGTTTTTTAAAGTGACGGTTAGCCAATTTTTGCGAGCACCAATTAGTCGATATTCCCTTTAATAAATACTTACATAACAAATTCAAGTATATATATATATACATCGATTGTCTCGGCTTTAAAAGAGCTGCTAGTCAAATTAATGGAGGGAAAAAATTTTATTCTGCAAAAAGGAACACGATATTACATTATATTTTTCGAGAATTTTAATTTTATTAGTTTTACTTTTTTAAAATTGTACCAAAATTTCAGCTTTTTTCATGTATAGCGTTTACAAAATTATTTTGCATACAGCGTAAATGTTTTAGAGTAATACCTCAATTTGTGATGAAGTGGCTTTGCATCTAACGGAGGAAAAAATATAAAAATGAGGAATTATCAACATTTTTACTGAACTTTTTAATAACACCTGAGTTTTCACTTAAAAATTTGTTTCTCTGTCAGTCCAAACCGATGATGACATTGCTCAAATAAATGTGTATAAAATAATTTTGTAAATATTACGCATGAAAAAGTTGGAAAATCGGGGCCATTTTTAAACGAAAAATATCGAATACGCAAACTATCGTCTGCATTTTCTGGTTATAAAACTGATAATTTTCCCTCCGTTAATTTGGCTTTTAGAATTTTTTAAAATGATGAATACCTTTTGGAGTCACTTTATATACGTAAATGGCTCATGTGGAATACAAATATAATACAAAAGGTTTATCGTCCAAGATGGCATAGCTGTGACAATAAAACCATCGGTGAAGGAACCAGGAGACCAGTAATGCTTTGTAACTTGAACAAAACTGAGTTCTGGCTTAGCCACTATTGCACAAGGAAACGCTGCCATCGGATTTTCTAATAAATATACTTTGCGCCAAGCTGAGCTAAACCCTGCTGCTCAGATCGTGTTGTCTTTTGGTCTTACGCATCAAGGGAGATAGCTCCGCGATGACGCGCGAGGCTCGCGTTCTGGAGGTGCTGGGTTCGATTTCTGGGCCCTGCTACTTTGACCATGGATTTTTCGTAGCTTTTCCTGATTGGCAAGGCCAAGGCTGGGTTGCTTTCCCCTTCTACCACGAATTTCTTTTTCATTTCCTATCATTTCGTTTACCCTTTCATGTTTCAGGTAGGCTTAGGTTGTAGTGTCGGGTCGGATGGCGGAATACTTGCTCGTTAGAATGTTCTTCTCGGTCCTACCAAATGACAGCCTTTTCTGACCCGTCTCAGGTGGTTCGAGTTCTTTTCGGTTCTGCCAGAGGGACGCCTTCTCTGATCAGCCTTCAGTGTGACCGGGTTACCAAGCTTGGAGTTGTTAGAACCTCTGCGCGCCTCTGTCGGTCGCCTATATCCTCCTGTGGTTCCTTCACTCATCCGTTTCCCCTGGGGGTGGTAAGCACTAAAGATCGACGTTGGGTCGAGGTGCACGGTGACTCCTCCGTTCCCTGGTCAGTCATTCATTTCGTCTTAGGGCCCATTCACAATGAAATGTAAACGCAGACGTAGCATAAGCGCAAGACTTTGCATTCATGTTATTTAATGGAAGCATTCACATAGAGTCGCGCTACGCAACGCAAGAGTTTACAAACTACAAACTTTATGCTTGCGTTGCGTGCATAGAGGAAGAATTCTGCATTTCTTTCTCTTTGCATTGCCTACTGTTCAACAGCAGACGATCGCGATGGGAGAATTTAGCCGTCTAATGTCTACATGCGTGCACTCTTCCATTAGGCCGTGCCACACAAATTGTAGGTCACCATCTCTCTTTTCTCTCAAGAGGTTATGGTAGTGTCCTTACTGAATCCTCTTTCATTTAGTGGATGAATCCGGCATCTGTGCCTAGATTTCTTGGCTCACAAATCATAAGGTACAAAAGAGATAATGAACATTGCATTAATATAACTTGTGCAGGTGTAACATTATACGTATAACTTGCTGCAGTTTCGGACATTATTCCGTATGCGGGAAGGAGGTATGAAATTTTAAGAAACTTACGGAATCGGGGTTTTTTAATGCGCAGAGTTGATTGTGTAGTATCCGGCTCTTAAATTGTGTAGGAGTTGTTGCTTTATCGAAAATATTGCGCCCTTCTTGGCGACCGCTTAGCTTTTGCGAAAATGTTGTCAGAAGATATTGCGAACGTGATGAAAAAAAAATATGGCCAACGGAATGTCGCGAAGCAAGGAAAATGTTGCTAAAGTGGATCATTCGAGTTTAGATGCGCAGCAGCTACTCCACTCCTCTCCTTCTAAAAATATCCCTCAACTACGCGTTGAGGCTGAGGGTTCTCTAAGTTACAATGTTGGCAACAGAATGCCAACGACGGCAACGCTAACATGATGCAAGTGCGTGTGTTAAATGCTGATAGCGAAAGTGCTCACTACCCACCTACGGAATAATGGCCCAGTTTCCGTAGTACTTGCACAACTGCTTTCAATATTTTGGTTAAACAGTCGTGATGTCACTAACGCTACGGACGGCTGTTGGGCGTATGTATTTTTTTTTGGTGTGATTTACTTATTTGTAAAATATTGAGTGACTTTCTTATTTGGTATAGTTGGTTATATTATTAAATTTTGAAACTTATGGTGCACTCGGAACATTTCCGCAATTAGTTTAAGGATCTAGAAGCCCGTGCAAATTTCTTGCGTTACGCCTACGGCTGCATTGTGAATGGCCTTCCCTCACGCCTGCGCTTATGCTGCATTACGTTAGCGCTTACATTTCATTGTTTATGTAGCCTTATGCAGGCTCCATTGCATTAGTGCAGATTCTTTCCCTGGATGCATTGGCCGAGTAGTACATGCTTATTAACACACACTATAGCGTCTAAACCTTTTCTGATGTGATAGCCCCTCATATATCAGATTAAACAAGAAACAAAGGTGGGTCTCTGCTGCATTCTCTGTAGGCCTAAGAGCAAAGGTACAACCGGACCTTAGGTTCGGCGTTAACTAGTTGAACAAATCCTATAAATTGTACGCTGCCACGCCGGGTGAGGAAAGCAGTGACAATAAAAAAATCAGTATACGTGTTTGTGCTGCATATGTGCGTTACGAAAAGAGCTTTTAACGCCGTTTTTCCTTGCTGTGCTTTTCTTCACCGTTATGCTTTTGCTAATCGCTATATCACATAAACTCCGTTACCCCGCAGCTGACCGTTCCCGTGCTTGTGTCAAGTCAGATAGCGGCGCATTTGCCACCTAAGCCTTACACTTTGATGGTCATCCGGCGTTGCTTTTGCTTTCGGAAGCTTGCGTCTCCTTTTATTTCTCTGGCTAGAGCAGGAAGGATACAATTTGTTGGGCGGACGCGCGATATTTATTGTCTGCTTCGCTTCGTTTTTCTCTACACCAAATGGAAACAGTGCACCTCCGCTTGGATTAGAGTAAAGTAGCTCACCGTTCTACCAATTTGCAACCTTTGCTCTATAGCTACGAAAAGCAAGGTTTATCTCATCATATGAGACTGCAGTTTTTACAGGCTCTGGACACACGACTGCCAAATTTATTTGCATTTTCGTTTTCTTTAAGGAAAATTCAATACTATTTAGCTTTTAAAATTATTGGTAATCAAATTAAATTTTATTGGCCCTTTAAGAAGATGAATATACCTAAAACCACCTTACGATTATTACAAGTATTTTAAAACATTTAATAGGTTTGGGATAATATATTTTGATTGTATAATTCTTGGTGATTCTCAGCCATAGTAGAATAATTTAACAAACTGTGAATAATATACATGAATACCAAATTAATCTTCCTGTATAGACCATAAAAAATAAAGCTTTTGAAACAGAGCCATAGATACTTTCTAGTGTATTTCTCAAAAGCCTCGTAAAACTGCAAACAAAATATTTTAAATTATTTTAAAAATTTAATTACAAATTTTACACTTCTGAGTATTGAACATATTATGGCCAAATGTGAAATTGATTAGCCTTTATACTGGTAAATTTATAAACGAAAAAATCAGTCAATAAGTAGATTCCAGAATAATGATGGATGTGACAGGATAATGACATTTTAAATTCCTAGTAAAATTAAATTTTATATATATATAATAAATAAAATAATATAATATAAAACTTAATGATAATAATCAAAACAAGCCCAAAGTTTCCTATCTCAATGAAAATGTACGTAATAATTCAATGTATCAGAAAAGCAAAGATGAAACAAAATAATTATTTTAAGGCAGCATTAGCTCGTCTTTACGAGTGCTATTTAAGAAACCTCCTCAGTAAACAAACATTGTAATCTGAATCATTGTCCTGGTCTCAAAAGGTAGGAAGACAGACAGGAGAATGCTTTTATTTTCGATAATATTGACATCGCACCTGCATACCTAAAACATTAAGGTTAATGCTGTTTTCTAAACGAAATCTTGTTTTAAAATATATTATGTTCAACACAACTTTATTTTCACTGGAGAATTATAGCAGCCAAGATAATGATAAATTAAAAATATCAGGTATTATATGCACACGAATTTCTCTATCTACAATAATTTACTAAACACTTCTTCTACAAATTATTCTGTTAAAGAAAAAATGTTGTTATTTATACATGTTTTCTGAAATGGTTTCAATACACTCATAATTGTAGCTAATAGGAACGTAAAGGACCCTATTCAGTCAGTTTTTAAAGAGAATGTGTATGCTTTACCTTATTTCTTTTTTACTTTCTCTACTTACTTATTCATCTTGAGCCTAAATTGGGGTGGAAGTTCCACATAGATTATATCTCGGACAAACTAAGTAAAGGAATGTTCACGCGTGTACCGAGTCAAACAATTAATACAAAATCATTCTGTATATTGCAAAATTAATATATATTATTTTAAATCATGGCATCTTACTTTGGGGCAACCACATCTATGCAAACAAGCCTTTGATTTTACAAACGTGAGCAATAAGAATACTATGTGGATTTCCACCAAACACACACTGTAAACCACATTTTATTGAATTTGGAATCCTTACTCTTTCTTATATGAATCTTTTACTGTATGTTAAAAGGAATCTGCAAGAAATTGTGTGAAATTATCCACAATTATCCAACAAGTAGCAACAACATTTATTTTAGTAAATGTAAATATAGTAAAACACAAAATAGCTTTGAAGTATTGTCTAATAATCTATTCAAACATTTACTGCTAAAATTAAGAAGCTTACATATCACAAATTTAAAAGACAGATTCTAATGATAATGAAGAAAAATTCTGTTTATAAGGTCCGGAAGTTTTATAACATTGAGTTTTTGTAACATTTAACATTTGACGTTGCTATAGGAATGAATTACTTTAGCAATAAGCATATGCCTGTCTATCTAAAGGAGGAATAGTATTGTATTCTAGCAAAAATTTCAACGGAAAGACATGCTTTGAGGCTCCCTGAATAATAAAAAAAGCTGTTTTTAGAAAAAGATCTTTGAGCACACGAACAGCATAAATAAAAGCTCACTTAAATACCAAAGTTGGTGCTTAAGTTCAATATATTCCAAGCATGTGCTGCGAAGATTTTCATGAAAGCTTTCCCCTCCAAAATATCCTTTATACATGGCACATTTTTCGCTTTTTCTTCTTAAACTGGCCTAAAGATATTGATAGAGGTACCTTATATTCAGATATTTTGATAAATAAAACGTATATCTGTAATTTTCTAGGAATAGCCTGCGAGATAAATTTCGTTCTGAATGGCTTTTGTAAAAAAGGTAAACCAAAAGAGATAGACAATGTTTTACTACACAAAAAATTTAGATCTCTCTAAAGCACGCAATTTCTTGCAAATAAAGTTTTTGTGGCGTTAAATAATTTCTGGATATTCTTTGTCATTGCTTTAAATTTCCAAATACTTAAAGTGGTAAGTCTGTATTCGCTTTTACTTTTTATACTATGTACAGAAAGTAGGGGAACTATTGTACGACATTCCGCTCAAAAATGGTTATCGCGGATATGTATGTTTTAAGTTCTCGTGAAACAAAAAAAACATGGAAAATTTTTCTTAAATTTTGATTTCTGAAAAATGGATCTAACGATTTTGATTAAAATACTATACTGTAAGATATATTAATGACAAATGAAGTGCATATGTTGAATTTTCTGGAATAATCTCTGAAGTCCTCTTCATTCTGAATGACTTTTGCATAACTAGTAAACCGTAATAGATATGCAATATCTTACTGCACAAAAAAATCCAAGTATAGAACTTATGTCGATTATTTTTTGTGGCGTTAACTATTTCCAAGTTATTCCTTATTATTGGTCTGAAATTTCAAATATTTATAGTTTTCTCAAATGAGAAATCTTTATTGTTATTGGTTTTTTTTCTCCTGGCCATGCAAAAAGGACTGAATTTCTAAGCCATTACATTTCTAAGCGTCCAGCTTAGATGCTTTTGACTCTAGCCTACCGAGTGAAGTGGCGTCGCGGTAATGTAAGCGACTCGCATTCGGGAGGTCCAGGGTTCGATTCCTGTGGACAGCCACTCTGGCCATGGGTTTTTTTGCAATGTCCCCGGGGTCAGCAGGCGAATGTTGGGGTGATTTCTTCTCTGTGAGGTTTTCCTTTCCATCACATCTCTTTCATTCTGTTTGCTTCTCATCTTCCAGGTGTGCTAAGTTTCGTGATGTATGGTAGTGCCGGACAGTTGGCGCGGATGCATGCTCAATGGAAAGAGTATTCCCCGTAAACACCAAAGAGCTGCTGACTGATGAGTCGTCCATCGCCCTCTCTCTGCGGCTCCAGCAGTGAGACGGGTCTGCGAACTTGGAAATGTTAGGGACTTTCGCGCATCTCTGTGGCTGACGACCTATAGCCTCCTATGGTTCCTTTATTTCATCCCTTCCTCCTGGGGAGCCACAATATACCTGTGTAGATCGGTTATTCAACGGAGGGGGCTCACCTCGCGCACTGCGACCTACCACCCCCAGGAAGAAGGGATGGGAGTTAAAGGAACGTCTACTGGCCGCAGGCAGATAGCCTGCAGAGACTCACTGAAGTCTATAACATTTCCAAGACTCGTCCCACTGCTGGAGCTGCCGAGAGAGGGCGATGAAGAACCTACCAATCAAGCAGGCCTCTGCTGTCCGGGAATTACACTTTCCAACGAGCATGCATCCGCGCCATCTGTCCGGCACCGCTATACACTACGAAATTTAGCACACCTGAAAGATGAGAAGGAAACGAAATGAAAATTGTGGTAGAGAAGAAACCATCCTAGCATTTGCCTGTCGACCCTGGAAAAGCATGAAAAGTCCATGGTCAGAGTGAGCGGTCGACGGGGATCGAACCCGGGACCTCCCGAGTGCGAGTTGCACACGTTACCGCGGCGCCAACTCGCTCAGCTATTTAACATGAAACGCTGCACTCTGACAATCAGCTATGACGCTAGGCAGGTTGTCTGCATGTTAGTCTAGTTTTACTAGGATCTCGTAAGCAGCAGGTAAGTTCTGTGGAAGTGAAGAGTGGCAGGGAGTTTTGATTAGCCCGGCATTCATCCAAGTAACTAAGACAAAACCGGGATTTGTACCCAGGTCCTAATTGCGTACCCCAAATCTACACCTGAACCAACTCCCTATGTTTCATTACCCTTAACACTCGCATTTCTAACCGAGGAAGAATCTGCGGTTTCGAGCACTATAATGTTTGTTTACGTTTTACTGTAATTTGAAATTACGTGCAGAGGCTGATATAGGAGCGATTTGACAGTTTTGCTGTAACACCAAACCACAAAGTCAACGGGAACATGAAATGTTCAACCTTTTCGGTGATGAAAATTTTGTTGTTGATAATGGAAATGCTGGGACCAAACGAAATATGAACCGACAACATTTCCCGATAACGGCATGCGAGGAAAAGCTTTAATATAAGTTTATTAAGATATTATTTACCTGCCACGATATCTAATAAACATTAATCTATTAGTTACAGCGTGCAAAGGGGAAAATCAATATATATGGCATAGCGCGATTTACAGTTTTGGCTTTGCTGAGTGTTTCAAACATCCTTCTTATAAAAATATCTCGTGTTACATTCACATAACTTCTATTTACTATCGTATACTTTTGTACCTCCTCTGCCCACTAATATTACAGTGTTTGTTTTTCTATCAACTATATATTCAAGATAAGCGTTTGCAAAACTACTTTCTTTACACATTCCGTTGCAGGTACAAGGGAAAAATAGAGGACTGAAGCGAAAGTAAAATCTTTAAAAAGTGGATCGTTATGTGTGGACTCTGAAATTTAATTCTTCAACATTATAAGAAACAAAATTATAGTGACTAAGCACTCCAAAAAATACAACAGTATTGGAAATTTTAAACCAGCAACAATGAATACTTTGGAAACTTTTCTTCGATATAAATTGTATGTTTTTACGAGGTCTACATTTTTTTTGTTATAAGTTTTTGTCTCAGTAATATAAAATTATACGAAGTTCATTCAAAACAAGAAGCTATTTGAGAAAAATTCAAGATACAAGTTTTAATGACATGCAAATATGTTAAACAGTATAATTATAATAATAATAATAATAATAATAATAGTAATAATAATAATAATAATAAACTTGAGACTTTAAGAGCTACTCCAGCTACATAGAGTTACAGCTGATCTCTCAATACTTTTTTAGTCTTCCTACTCTTCTTCTACCAGTTGAACGGTAATTTAATTCTTTTGAGAGGACTATGGTGCAAGTCTATTTTACGAAGGTACGTATGGTACTTTAATCAAAATTCTTATTAATTGCTTTAGAAAATCAAAAATAATGAAATACATTCCATGTAAAGGATAGTTTGGGTTTAGGGGATTTACTTAAGAATCTTCGTGACACATCTTTGAAAGACAAAAGACAAGTTCGGTATTTATCCGTCTTTTTGTTTTCGGGTTATGCTGCGCGCGCTCACGTGGCACACACCTATGCACGGACCATTTTCTAAATGTGTTTGTTTTCATAACGTTTATGTATTTTCGGTATTATCTCGATATCGAATTACTGGGTCAAATACACAATACTTCTTCTACTTACTATCGGTAAGCGTTAGAAAATGTAAAAGTCGAGTTATTTTGGTGATAAATGCTACATAACAAACTGTTATTATCGGAATATTACCGAATGTTGTTGAGAAATTTCAGTTACATACATATTTTGATGCAGCAGCTATGACTCAAGGTTATCGGGAAGCGAGCGCCTTGCAATCGGAGATAAACAAAGATAAGTAGCGCTTGCTAGCACAAACGCCGAAACCGCCATTGTTAGATAACTAGAATCTTCAGGAAGCTTCCTTCCCCTCGCCTCCAGAACGTGTGTCCAGAAAGTTTTAGAGTGTTCAGTAGAAGATTCCATTTGCTATATAAGTCAGCGTTCTCGCGAGTCAGTCGATTTGGTCAGTAGTCGCTGAGCGAGTTAGCGAGTGCGTTTGAAAGTGATGTTCTTCTAGCGAGTTTGTGACGTGCAGCGAGTGCTGCTACCTATAAATATTCTAGAAGTCTTGTGTTCGACTCCCCAGCGAGTAAACCGGCGCGAAGAAGAGGCTAGTCGAATGTATTTCGTTACGCCGCTATATCACGAAGAAAGTGAAGCGATAGTGAAAACTAAGTAAAGTGATGACGGAGGTGAACTAGTTCACATTAGTGAAGTGACTGTGTGAACCAAGTGAAGTCCCAGTGAAAGTTGAACTAGATAAAAAATCTGATGTGTTACACTCACATGACTTTCTCTACTCTTGTACAAACTATTTTTACAAACGCTTATTCTCCATCTACTTCATGTTAATCGAGATAAACATTTGCAGCCTCTATCTTATTGCTAATTTTCTTGTAAATGTAAGGGGAATATATATTTACAAGGGGAATTTGGAAATACAGTAGCCTTTAAGCACACACATATCTCTTAATAGCTGGTTGCTAGGTGCAGCACCATTCTCTTTGCCAGAGATTAATACTCTTTGCATATCCAAGACAAAAAAATGAATAACAAATTCCCATTTGAGAAAAAAAGTATTGAAAATTTTAAGGAAATAACAAGCAATATCTCGAAAATGGTTCACTCAACAAAAACAATGTATATGACAAATTGCGTATTTTAACGCGATCTACATTTTTTGTGTAGTAAAAGTTTGTCTATCTCTTATGGTTTACCAGTTATGCAAAAGTCGTTCACAATGAAGAATACTTTTGGAGACATTCCCAGAAAATTCAAGATATACATTTTATTTGTCATAAAAATATCTTAAACATATGATATTTTAATCAAAATCCCTAGAGCCATTTTTGAGAAAATTAAAATTTTCGAAAAATCTTCCATGTAAAGGGTAATCTGGGGTGGGGGGATTTTCTTGAAAACCTTCGTGTCGCATCCTTGGAAGATGCTGAACCTAAATACCAAGTTTGGTGTTTATCCGATTGTTCGTTTCTGAGTTATGCTGTTCACACACAGACAGACAGACACATAGACACACAGACAGACACACACATAGACACACAGACACACACACGGACCTGTTTCCAAAAATGCTTTTTTTGGATTCAGGGGGTCTGAAAACATGTATTTCCGGTGAAATCTCGGTATCGAATTTTTGGGTGGAGTACAATACTTCCCCTACTTACTATACGTAGTAGAGAAAGTAAAAATGAAGTTCTGGAAAATACGCTGCTTAAAACTACAAATAATGGCTCGAGTGCTTTTGCTTTCCTACACAATTTATTCAGTAGGATTTGTTACTTTTTTCCGTGCAGGCTCCTCCTTAAACTCAGCGATTATTTGCATTGCATTTTTCGATGGGACTAGATCGAAAAAAAAAACGTTTTCGTTATTTAGTTGAATGTAGATGGTGCCCCATGATTTTAATTCCCATTTGACTGGTTTAAGGCTTAGAGAGGGAGTATTACGCAAAGCTGGACCCTAGACATTGCTTACTCCGTCCTAAAAGTAGACGGCTTCTTGATGACTGAGACGAAACCTCTAAAAGGGAGCTTATGCGAGTAATCGCCTTGCAGATCGAGACCCAGAGAGGTTTTGCTATTTTCCTCTCCGGGAAAGCTACAAATCGCATCTCATCTCCTCTGTAGCACGAAATAACACTCAAAATGAGAAGGAAAAAACTCAAGCCTATGGAGAACCCTTC
The DNA here is from genome assembly GCA_030765065.1 of Deroplatys truncata. Classification (NCBI taxonomy): domain Eukaryota; kingdom Metazoa; phylum Arthropoda; class Insecta; order Mantodea; family Mantidae; genus Deroplatys; species Deroplatys truncata. The sequence continues at coordinate 104,369,841 of CM060980.1, forward strand.
GGCGATTCACTTTTACGGGATCTAGCTTAGATACGGCTCTCTTCCTGTGATGAACAAGAGCCCTACATTAAACTAACTGCTTTATTGTTACGTTTAACGTAATTTCATTAGGTGTACTGTTCATATTGACACTTTGGCTTACATTTTACTGTCGAGAGAAAATCACAATGAAAATAAATGTTCTATGACCAAAGGTTATATGTAGTCTGATAGGATCAACAAACTTTTTCACAAGTGGCTCTACAAAAAAGCATGGCATTAAGTTGCTTAGAAATAATAATAGCATTTTAAAATAAATGCACAATATTTGGTTTCATTCTTATTTCCTTTTAATCTATATAGAATGTATGCTGCTAATTTTGGTTAAAAATGAAAACGATGACGTCAAAACTCAAGTATTACAAAAAGCGAAAAGTGAAATTTACATTCATTCTGATACGCCAACATTACAGTGACTATACGTTGAGCACCCATTCCACTTATTAGTGTAGATTACAGCTATTCTCTCTCCTGTACATCTTTTCGTTTTTTGATGACTCAATGGAAACTAGTGGAAAATGCTGCGAACTAAAACAAATAAATACCAGATCGATATTACACGCTTTTAATTTTGCCACTCATACTGATGAAAGCAATCAAATAGCTGCCATGGAAACAGTAGCGAAATGTGTTACTACTATACACATTCGAAAGTGGAAAGTTAAAGGGGTAGAGATGTCAATCTTTTAAATACGACCTGAAAATAGTAAAAAAAAAAAAAAAAAAACTCTTCTGGTAATTCTCCAAGCATTCTGACAAAAGTACGCAACATAACAAAACAGCACCCAAAACGAGTGCTACACTGACTGCCGTGGTGTCTGCTGTTACCTTTTAAATATTTTTTCTGATTGTTATTCATGAATTATTAAAAAAATTGTGGCCAACGTATACTGTTTAAGCAAAATAAATTAATGTTCAATTAAATATTAACAGGACTTTTTGTGGGGAAAGGGAATGAAACATTGAAGTAAATTATTAACAATTCATTCCAAATATGCACTTGCCTTTAAGTATGTGGATTCATATCCGCGCACATAGGATTGGTGCCAAAATTAAAATCTTTACATTTTTCATATCGAGCTTCAACTGCCACAAGTATCTTATAAGTGATGTAGTGATAATTAAAAGTCCTATCAGTAGTTCAGAGTCCATATCATTGGGATATAACAATCTTTAGTGCATTCGCTGTCATTGCATTTGTGTGTCCGTAAAACAAGTAGGAAACTTCAAGTATACAAGCTGTTATTTTTTCCCTATGTTACTCTTTCAGCAGTAAAATGCAACTTTCTGCATCAAGAATGCTCGGATAGTGTTTGCGGCCCTGTCTTCTGGTGTAATCATTCATACTTCCTGCTTCTGCATCAACATGAAGCGATCACCTGAAGGAGAGTTTAAATTAATGCATTCTAGACATTTTAAAGGTAATTTCTAATAAGGAGAGTATCAATCCTTCATGCCGAAACCTAACTTGAAATTCCTGTTAAGTAAAAGTCTACAGAATAAGAACTTCCATGCAAAAAAATTAGTTGCCAATTTCAACTGCACGATCTAGACAATGAAGCCGGAATCTTTCAATGACAGCGTAACATTCGACGCAATGGGCATCCCTGGTTGAAGAGTAGAGTATTTGTTTTATCGCAAAAATCCCTTCCTTCTCTCCTTTGCAAGGGAGACGTGGGTCTCGATGTCTAAGCCTTACAGTAAATACTGGTAGGTAACACTGCAGTGTTTTTATGACAAATAGCTTCTGTCACCAAAAGTTCAAGGCAGGTTTCAACATGAAGGATTTTACACTCCTCTTGTATTATCGAATTGATGCTTGGAATATTTACGCCCCCCACTATGACCTATTTTCATTCTCAGTGCAACTGCTGTTGCCTTCTGGAACTTCAAACACAAGCATTGTGATGCATTGAGTCGTGTATGAAAGTACCTCTATGCGACGTTTTCATATGTAGCACACCGCGAATATTACGATTCAATGGCGAATTGTTCGAATCGTTTTGATCTTATAAAACATTGTAGAGGAAACATTGATCCATTTTCGTTTGAGCTGTCCTTAAATTAAGAGTGCATTTATAGAAGGCATTACAGAGTAATTTAGGATTAATGTACTATAGAAACAGATTTTATATTATATTTCACTGAGTGTAACATTAGAATCGCCAATGAAGCTATGAAAATCTATATTACTTTTACGCTCTATACAGCGTGTATTAATTCTTGAACAAACGCCAAAGCAAGGAAAAGAAAAACGTATCGTAAACATATGTTTGGAAATCTTTGTTTTTGAGTTATTATTGAAGGAACAGTTTAATGACACATCTGTTTGAAACTGTTGGATCAAATATAGGCGTTCAAAATATCAACTCACAAAAAACGTAGATTCTACACACGCATGAAATTGTCGGAACATGAACTGTCGCATTCCTTCAAAATTCGAAGGCTTTCAAGACATGTTGATAAAGTGTCTCTGTATTTGGAATTTCTGTTTCGTGAACTAGTTATTTTACGTGATCCACAGGTATGAGCCCAAAAGATTGTAGTCTGGAAAACCTGTAGACCGAAAACAGCTCCTCCCCTACCTATCCGTCTCTCATGGTAGATAATAGCTATTGTTTTTCGAATAATGTGACTAAAATGCGCTAAAGCCCCGTCGTGCATAAACCACATGAATCCTTTTATTGCCAATGGGGTTAGGTTATCTTTTATTCATGTCATCCAATTTCTATCCAGTGTCGTTGTATATGAATACCAGATGCTATTTTTGGTACTTTATTACGAATATGACAGATTTTTAATGACTTCAAACCAAAAGGGGTAAATAAACAGGTTTAACATGTTTTAGAATTGAGTGATTGAAGGATGCAGGTTTTATGGCATGCTCATATCACTTCCGATTTTTTCTATATCAAGAGGTATTTTTGGTACGATTCTGGGAAAACTTGGCAGATACATTTGGGTTTTAAAATCTGAAAAAATGATACGCTAACCTACTAATTTCAAAAACTTTTCATACCTTTATATCAATTCTCATTTTCAACCTTTAACATACAAATCAACATTCTTTGGCCTAGTTAACGAATCTTTGCATGCATAAGTATACTGTAGGACCCAATAAAATTAGAACCGCCTTGAAACTCTCAAAAACTACTCCTACAATATTTTTAATCTCTTACAAAGGCCATCTAGTAAAAATATTGTACAATTATACAATAGGAGTTGGCAAAAATAACAGGTTATACTACATTTTGAGACAGTATTACAGCCCCCCTCTCTGATAAAATAATTATATTTTCTGTTCCCATGTAAAGTGTTTAACACATGTATTCTCATTTTTATATCTAGATATATTGTATATTATGTTATTGTAAGCTATATTAATATGTAATAAGCGTAGTGTCGTGTTAAATTTACACAACAATTTCAAATGTTAAGGCCTTAAACTTTACTTGAACGTTAAAACGAGCAGGAGAAAGCTGTCCGTCATAAATCTAACTGAACAGTTTTATGCAAGAAAGGCACAAACAGATTAACAGATTTAAAGGGACGATTTGGAAAGCCATCGTTACAATTTTAACAACTTTGAATGCCAGTGTTCTGATAGGTTACATCAGGCAAGGAACCTATAATATTTAATTAAAGATATTTTAAAGTTTGAAAGTAAGATACGCCAAGCCAAGTGGCGTCTGAAACCTAGCAGTTAACTGCCTACTCATGAAGTTTCAAGACCCATTAGCAGTGTTATAACAACTTCAATACTTCTACGTATACTAGTGTTACCATCACATTACAGAGTGAAAAATGTATTGTTTATGTAGTAAACTTTCACGATTGTTTAAAGATCAGTGTAATCACAAACAACGTTAAACATATCACGGGTGTTGTTATTTTGTACACGCCCTGACAAGAAGAGTATAAGTGCAACGCTGAGTTTAGCCGAGGCAAGCAACAAGAATACCTAAATCCACGTCCATCAACAGATTCAATACAGCGGCTGAGATCAACACCCAGAGGACAGAGGAGCAGCACATCGAAGAATAGCGCGGCAACGTAGCAGTAAGGTGCTACCAAAATTGTCGTTCAGCCAGGGCTATAAAATTGACGACCACATGAGCAGATACAAACTTCCAAAATCCGCCTAATGCTTATTTTCAATTATATAGAACTCCGAAAACTTTAAAAGATACCTTTACGTTATTTTCAAACCCTTATAGACAAAACTATACTGCTTTGTATATCAGGGTACAAACTTGTGCAGTTGAACGACTTGGCAAAAATTTTGGGATAACATAAAACTTCAAAAAAACTGCTTTTTATATAAAAATCTGCACAATTTGTCAAATCTGACAAAACTTTGCGCAGTTACGCTTTAGGTACGAGTGCAATTATTGCCTACTCACGACGTTAGATCATCCCAATCCATCTTTTTAATCTCTTACTCACAGAATGTAAGTACCCTTGCAATGTCGGCTACCACAGCTAGTAGTACCATGACAATACATACAGCAGAAAAAATCAACAGGCAGCTCAGATTACGTTATTTACACTACACACCATGCCAAATAACATCAATTGAACTACAAATGTTTTTACTCCCCGAAGACGCATGAGCTAGGTACCGCAGAACAGGCCGTTTAATCTCATCCCTGCTATGAGTCAGGCGGCGGCTCGTCGCGTCATTCAAAGAAAATCCCTTATAGAACAAATATGGGCTCATGAACTTAGGCTCATTTCTGTCTGTCCTGTTACGCCCCCGTAGGGGCGGGCGTGTCCCGACACCTTGAGCTGCCGTGGTGTGAGCGCTGCAGAACGCTAGCACTCGTGCTACTTCTGACGTTACTAGAAGTAACTCCCGTAAGGGAGTTGTTCGGATTGGGTTGGACTCGGCGGGAATTGGTTGCCGAAACCCATTGGAGATTGTGTACACCTGGCTGGTTTTCCGCCCAGGCGGAGTTATGAGACGACCAGATGTTCTCTGGCACCAACCATGAGTGAGAGTGGTAGACAGTATACTAGGTATACTGTCGGCCCCACCGAGGTTCTTCAGTAGTGTTCCCTGATAGGGTTTTCCCTATTGGCTGACGCGCCTAAGTGGCGTATCCACTTCCGTCCCTATGTGGGAGGAGACGCGGGGAAGTAGGTGTCCGGACCCAATTTCGGGCCACGCAGGGTGGGGGGGGGAGAATATAAGACAGGTGCTGTCCTAATGGAAAAGCCCCGCGAGCTCGACTCCTGGGGTCCGAGGGTGAGGGCTGAGTAGTCAACCCAGATCCCGTGGTCTTTATTATTCTCTCACACATCTCAAGCAACACCATAAAGTTCTCCTATCTCGCCTACATCTTGGACATACTGCTCTTACCCATTCCTAAATTCTGTCCGTTGGTCTTCCGCTCATGTGCAGCTATTGCCATTCTCCACTTACAGTCACTCACATGCTGCCCTTTCTACAATGATGCAAGGACTAGATCCAAAATACCAACAATTATTTTAACCGCCCTTGGTGATCAGCTTTCTCCAAGAATGTGTTGAACATTGTTAATGTAACCCAATTATGTAAGGAACTGTAAAACTTCTTGTAGTCACTTTGTTTTTGAAGTGACATTGCATAAATAAATAGAAAAGAAAAGCAGTAAAGCACCATTTAACTACTTTTTTTGCTTCGACATATTTTATTTCTATATGTGCTATAAAGAGATTCGTATTTCTTTTAGAAGGGGTTGCAATGTCTCCCCTATTTCCCGGGAGCTGAATAAATTGACTCAATCTTTATTTGCAAATTATATATATACAATAATAATATTTTATTAATAACTAAAATATAATTACTTTATGTAGTTTCTTGCATATTAACAACCTTCAACACTATTTCAAACTGCCTTTGAAATGACAATATTTAATTTCCTATACAAACAGAATGAAAAAGAGAATAATAAATCGAGTTCAAATAATTGTTTTCTTTGTTGTGTATTGAACGTGTAAATTGTGACGCTATTATGAGTACTGATAAACGTACACTGTGATGTGAGGGAAGGGTATCTGGAGTGAGAAAAGAATAATTCTGATGTATAACAGTTACACGACTTTCTCCCAGCGTCAACAGTTCTGAGGCACCGTGCTTGTAAAACCTCGAACTTAAAACTAGCGAGAATGCGAGATAATGTTACTAATGTAACCATTCATACATCACCCCTCAGGTCTTGGCATTTGTGTAATGACTTTCACTAAAACTGAAGGGATGGTGATATATTTGCAACCACAGTCCAAATAACAAACCTCTGAAGCCCATAATCCATTTTCCTGCTCTATGTCCCTTTTAAATAGACAGTGGCAGTTGCAGGAAGAATGAGACAATTTATTAAAACTCAACTTCAGAAAATTAATATGGTGTGGTAAACCAGAACGTTTGCATATGGCTGCAGCAGATGTCACGTTCTCTACCTTGTCGTCCTCCGTGGACTAGTGGTACCATGCTAGCGTCTGGTTCCCGAGGTCGCGGGTTCAAACCCGGCGGAGGGCGATGGATTTTTTCGGGCGTGAAAATCCTTAGCACGGCTTTCTTTGGAAGGGAAGTAAAGCCAGTGGTCCCGTGTCGTAGATTTACGGCACGTATAAGAACCTCAAGCCTGATAAGAGGCCTCAGCAAAATTACCGGTCTTTCACGCCCAATATAGAATGGGACCACAGTAGCTAAAGAGCGTCCATAAATAAAACTCAATTTCAATTTCAGTTCTCTACCGTCCACCCTTGGTATGTGAAGGAGTACTCCGGCAAAAATTTGTATATTGAAATTTTATCCAAAACGCACGTTTAATAAAAGGTTCCTCGCGCACGCGTATAAGTATATATATGAACGGCGTATTTAAAAAGTAAAAGACCAGATAAAAAAGAACAGAAAAAGTAGTTCCTTAACCTAAATATCCTTTACATAGAACATTTTGATTACGTATTGTTTTCTCAAAAAGAAAGACTAACGATTTTTGTTAAAATATTATTTTTATGAAATGCTGTCTGAAGAGTATAGGGTATCATTTGAATAATTTTCCAAAGTTTATTACCTATCTTTCCTAGACTCTGGAAGTACGAATGAGAGTGTGAATGTCTGTGTGAATTTAATGTAATAACCAGAAGTAATAGCTAGTGAACATCATTACCGATGAGAAATTGTTCCAAAGGTGAAATTTCGATATGGAACGAGATGTTAAAAATGCATATAAATGAATAAAAAACATGTACATCTAATATTCATTACACATCTCTGTTTTTATTGTGTTGCAGCATGCAATACAGCTCTACATTGGGGGAAAACTATCGTCACGGCTCGAATGAAGTGGAAGGAAGCGCAAGCACTTGTTATATGACCTTCGCCCAATGACGTATTGGCTATCAAGCTCCTACTCCTCCAGCTCCCAGCATTGTTGCTGCGTACGCGCGAGACTCAGCCGAGCAAAGTTTGTGGCAGTATTTTATATCACAACACTGTGAATGCCAGAGTGATTGTAGTGTACATTAGCATTATTGTATGACAATGATTTGAAATGTTTGTTAATTATAAGCATTGTTAGGAAATAAGTCTACACGGCCTCACTGAAACTGACAATAGGAGCGATTAACAATGAGCGAGGGGGTGTGTGGTTTATCAATTAGAAGAGACAAACAAATGACGTCAGAGTAGCGCGCTTTTCTTTAGAAATGGAGGGAATATCTTCCCTAGAGCATATGTGTTCATAAATTTGATTGGATAAAAAAATAGACGCTAATGTTGGCGCGCTTTATTAACCAATAGCAGCTCGATTATAATCTTTAGGCATATCGGAGTGAGGGAGTATAAATTCCGAGCCAGAGACGGGTAACGCGCAGTTCTACAGAATAATTCACAAGGCAAACGTTGCGCAGTTCAACAGAATCATTCGCGGGTTACACGTCACACAGTTCTATAGAATCATCCACGGGTTACACGTCGCGCAGTTCTACAGAATCTCTCGCGTTGTAAAGTTAGTTAAAAGACGTGAAATACGCGAATTAATAATGTGCGGCAAATAAGTGATAATAGTTACATTCGAAAATATAACAGTTTCAGTTGGGCGTGTATCAAGAGTAAACATGTGAAATTAATGAAGTGTGACGGCAATAAAAGTGTAAAAACAAATTTTTATCAGTGTTATCTTTTAGTAACAACTCCTTTCCGTTTACACACCCTGTTCAAGAGATTTTCTCGACTGAGTAGTAATAATAGCTAGCCGGAGGACAAAGAACTCAAAATTTAAAATAGTAAAACAATAACAGGCGCTCAGCAATAAGATAACACGAAAGTTACCGCGAAAAGTTGGAACAGCCTGGTCTAGCATATGCTGCACTTAACAACTGTTCTCGAAAGACCCTAACGCTGAGAAAGGGAATTTACAGCGAGCAGACACACTTAAGAGTCAGTTCACAAAGTGCCTTTGAGGCTAATTATTTGGAATAAATATTAAGAGTCAGTTCAGTTTCGATAGCGATGTGTCACATTGAAGATTGAAGAAGAAAAAGTTGTAAATCAGTTTCTAGAATGTATTGTTTCAGGAAATAAAATCAGTACCAATTGAAATTCCTAGTGTTCATTTGTGACACTCGGCGTTAGGAGGGAGAGAAATTTTAAGAAATGCTGCTAGGCTTTTGAGTGGAATTGAGGTGATGAAAAGCGAAAGGAGAAAGTCGAACGAGGTGATGAAAAGTGAAAAGGAGATAAGAAAAAAGCGAGATGAGCGAATAGCTCTGGGAAGTGAAAAATAAAGGACCCTGGACCGTAAAAGTGAGATGATGAAAACGAGAGGGGAAAAAATAAAGATGAATTAAAAGCTTGTCACCACCGACGTTAAGAGACAAAAATATGTGAAAAAAAGAGCTTCAAGACGTCGCAAAACTCATTTATTTTCTCCTGCACTTAGAGCTGGAAATTCAATGATTTTATAGCAGCAGATGAGTGGCTAATTAGTCTCGGGGACAACACTACTCTACTGCGACTAATTAATTTAATTTAATTGATACAAAAATGTTACATAAAATATAAACAATAATGACTGATTTCTAGCACCGCAGTTGAATGAGAAAATCTCATGTTCAAGGGGGGGGGGGTTCCCCCCATAAATACACGTACTCATATACAAATATACAGCAAGGGCAACATTATCAACAGTAATTAACTAATTTAGTATTTGTGGCGAGGGAAGCAACGCGATATGACTTTATTTCAAGTTGCAAAAGCTAATTTTGTGATGCAAATGTTTTAGTAAATTAAGGTATACAAAAAATGTTTTAATCGTGGAAATTCTTTTCTGATAATGCTCTTAGCTTTGTTAAGCTGCTGTAGCGCTGCTAATTCACATATCCCGTAATTTAATTTTTATCATTGAAGTGCATAACATTGAAATAAGATTGCCAATAAGGCTGAAGGCAGCAAACGCCAGAATGGGATGGTTTAGTTTTGTATTTATGGTAATACAACAGAAATTTATTTCCGTTTTTGTGTATATAATTTAGTAAATTATAATAAATGTGGTGGATTCTGACTGCATTCAGTTGAAAGAACAGAATAACTTTTTCGATACTTAACAGCTTTTTTCAAATATATTTTAATTAATCTTCTTCGTAATATGTTAACGGAAAAATGATAGCAGTAAACAAACTGTCCATTTCATATACCTTATTAATAAAGAGATTAAAACAAAATTAAATATACCAGCCATGTATACATATACAGGGTAAACCATTCAAGTTTAGATTGTAGAATATCTCCAGAACTAAGCGTTGTAGAAAGAAATGTCTTGAATAAACAAAAATAAATCCTAAAACGACTATCATAGCGTCCTCCAAACAAAACACGACTAATGACATTTACTTTTGCACATAATATAAAGCAACTTTTATTAAAGACATTTCTTTCTATAAAGCTTAGTTTTGGAGATATTGTACAGTCTCAACTTAAATGGTCCAGCCTGTATATGTCCACAGTATGAAAATAAGTGAATTACTTACACAAATATGTTCCATATATGTTGGAAGTTTGTCCCAACGTAAGTGCTGGTGTAATTTTATGACTCCTAAATATTTTGAGATAATTCGTTTATAATAGGACATTTAGAGTTAAAACGGCAACATTAAGGCAGTAAAGATATACTTTAATATCAAATCCTATATCAAAAGGGTTTTTAAGACGAAGAGAAGAGAATGACTGTGGTTTTGTTGAAATTTAAAGATAGTTAATTTGAGTACCGAGTGGGATGGCTCAGGCGGTAATGTCTGTGTCCCGCATTCGGGAGGTCCCGGGTTCAAATCCCGTGGGCCGACCAATCTGACAGGTTTTTTCGGGGTTTTCCTCAGCTGCCAAGGTAAATACCAGATTGGATATTTAATACCACGACGCAAAGTTCCACCTTAAGTCTAAAGCAATAGTAAAAATGAAAAATAGGTGGTAATAGCGAATGCTATGCTATGCCATCCATCCACACACAATAAAAGCAGGTAGACTGGACGGCACACTAATGCCATCTGCACGACACGAAGCAGAATATCTGGCTGCTATGCGCTAGCTATGGACACGTGACGAAGCAAGATGGCATGGTTACACGGATGAGACCTAGAAGGCTAACTGCCCGCTTTCTATATGAAAGCAGTAGTTAGAATGGACGGCACCTAATGCCATCTGCACTGCACGAAGCAGAAGATCCAGTTGCGTATACTAGGGTCTCTGTGGACATGACGAAGCGTGTAGTTACAGGGATGAGACCTAGAAGGCTAACTGTCCGCCACACCTTGATCTAAGAGTTAATCCACTAACAAATTCGTCGCGATACGATCCTGTAATTAAGCGACGTAAAATAAATAGAGTAATAAAAAATTGAGTCAAGTTATTCTTTAATTATTTTCATCTCGGTGTTTGTGCTAATATAGGCGTCATCGCAAGGTTTTCCTACAAATAATAACACTTTGTGGTCTGCATACAGGAATAGAAACTCATATATTGGTAAATGTGTATTTAATAATTGAAAAGTAAGAGTTTTCGGTTCTCGGGCTTCTTCTTTTGTATTGAAAGGCGTCACAGAAGGTCTAGAATTCTATGAGTGATAATATCACCCGCACAGTACAATATGCATTTTTATAAATTATTTCAAAATGCCAAATAAATAAAGTTAATGTAAGTTATCTCATTTGTGGTATTTGTTCTACCGTCCTAGTACGATCTCAGTGCCCGTACGGGGGATGGGGTAGCTAATAACCGGGATATAGGCAGGGAAAGTAGGGCGACATTTTGGTGAAAATCACCGAGGTTAAAACAGGGAGAAGAGAGAGGAATCCTTATTTCTACATCTCTGTCTGCCGGGAAAGCAGCCATTGCTAAAACCTACTGTTTCAGCAGCAGCGGTTAGCTTTCTCTTCTTCCCGGCAGTTAAAACCTTTATTGTCTTTTCCAAACGTAAAATATACATAGCTTTTCCTTCACACTGTGGCCACCGCAGGGCGGGTCGCGCGCCGCGCGCCGCAGTTCGGTCTCCCGCCGAAACAGTTACAATATCGCTCAACCACCTCACGTTCTCATAGTTTCAATTACAATGATACTAAGCATATACCTTATTATAAGGGATATTGGAAATGTTACCCTTCTCTATGCTCACATTTATGGCATCTCCCCAGGAAAATTTAATTTACATTCAAGAGTTCAATATCCGAAATTTTCTTTTAGTTCTTCCAGAGTATGGGGCTTGTTGCAGACACCTTAATTTCATGTTATTATGAGTCGGGTTAATTTTGTAATTGGATTTTGCGAAATAATAGAGTAATTGACCCACGCTTAATATTCTTCTCGAAGAAGAATATTGTATTTGTACGGCTATGTTTGTCGCAAAATAACAGATATTGGAGTACAGAGACACCCGATTTTACACGCGGAATTCCCTTGCATGACATAAGAAAACTGGTGTGCAGTAAATGCATACATAATAATAGTACCTATATTTTTTGACCCCACAATAAATGCAGATACAGGAATGTCATACTCACATCACACTTTGAGCAACTGAACGGCGTTCAATGTCTCTCTGGATTTTTGCAACAAGACAGTGCTACCGCGCATACCGCTAATGAGTCGTTAAATTTTAATTCAGGCAATTTTTGAAGGTGGAGTAATTAACAAAAGATTATGGCCCCCACAATCCTCTGATTTAACTGCATGAAATTGTTATCTATGGTAGAACTCGAAACTTAAAGTGTGTGCAATGAACCCCCCATACATTGTAAGAACTAAAATAAAACATCAGGCGAAAAATTCACTCAATTTCGAATATGGAACTCTCGAGTATGAATGAATACTTGCTGAGAAGATACCAGAAATATTTGGATAGAGGATAGCATTTCCTACATCCCTTATGATCAGGTACGTGCTTATTATTATTGTAATTGTAACTTGAACTATGAGAACGCGAAGAAGTGCAGAAATATTATACTTCTTTCGAGCCGCGGGGGTGAGCCGACGTGAGCCGCCGAGCGGTGGCCGCAGTGTGAGGGATAAGCACTGCTCTTTTATACTTTAAATGAACTGAGTTCATGTTATCTAATGTGATAATATGAATTACTAGCACTGTTCGCGAACGTGCGTGGTATGCGTGTGCGAGTGAAAGACTCACAGAATGATAATTTTCATTTTAGGAAATTGGCAGCGACAGTTTCAGCCTATACGGTCACGGGTAGTTATGATACATTAAATTTGACCACATCAGAATTGTTTCGATAACATTGCACATTCAATATCAATGAAATGGTTTCATTCAAAAGTTCCAATATAATTTCCGAGCTTTTGGTTTGGGGCTCTAGCCGACGAGATTTTATTTCTTTGATTTTGATTACTCTATTATTACGAGTGGGACAGGAGAGCTGAATGAACAACTAGCCATAAAACACCTGCAAGGGATATGAATTTCTAGTAAAAACAGGGTTTTGGTGCGCACACAATGCCTGTCAGATATCACGCGATAAATGATGCTGCTCAGCTGAACAACCTTTGATCCTGGCAAGGAAATTAATAAAAATGTTATCCATGGCAATTAAACTATTTGCTCTACCACTTATCGCTAATTTACGTCATTTATAAACAGGTTACTTTTTTATTACGATAAATATTGTTTCGAAATATCTTAGGTAGAGAGGCACATTATTCCTGCGCCATGGCGCAGTGGGCTTGAGCGCGGTGCTCGCTCCCGGCCACGGAATGCGTCTAGTTTATTTATTTATTTATTATTTTACTGTGTGCATTTAAAGTTTATATAATACGTTTGTTAAAAATATATAAGGTAGTTTACTGATCATTCATAATATTTCCGAAGCTATCCAAGTGTTTTGTAGAGCCAATACCTATGATGGTGGGGATTTTAAGACCCGGATATAGAACCGGTGCCTACTCAGCATCTTGAGCAAAATGAGCAGCTGCGATAGGCAGCGATCCCGATCCGGAAGCCAACATTCTTGCTGGGGGGATGCGTGATGCTATCCACATTATCTCCCCGTGCTGGGTGGATAATCGCCGATCTCTGCTGTGCGTTCGTAGACGTGAGGCTGGCAGTCGGGTTGGCAGGTCTAGGCGTTTCATGGACTGTAGCGCCACGGGATTATTATTATTATTATTATTATTATTATTATTATTATTATTATTATTATTATTATTAAGCACAATGAGAAGGCTGGGTCACAATCTATTAAACGCAAGTCAAATATACAAGCTTTGACGAGAAATAAAACATAATTATACCATATTATAATATGATAACATCACAATTATTAATACTTCTGTCAATCATAACATAATAATCACATTTCAAAAGCATGTTGCTTAAAATATTGACAAATTCAGACCAGAGAAAACAGCTTGCATATGTGTGCTTTGAAACGAAAGGTTGTTTTACATAAATTTCATATTTTAAAAGCTTCTAGACTTTCTCGGCATTACGCCCTTAACTATATTTTATGATTTTTTAGTTATATAAAAGTCAATAAGAATAAAAAGGATTCCAAAGATTGTTAAAATAAAATCCAAGAATTACAGTTATATCTCTATCATAAACTTATGGCATTTTAGGGATTTTTTCGGTAAAAAAGTTAATATTTTTATATGTAAATATTATTTTGGGCGGTAGAGAACTTCATTAAAATCCTTTTCATGGGTCCTTGAAAGATGCTGAACTCAAAAGTAGACACACACAGAACAAGAGCACAGACAATTTTTGAAAATAAGTATCTGAAATTGGTTCACAGTTTTAAATGCTTCGGTTGTAAGATTTCATTTAAATTGTTCAGGACTTGGTATTGAAAGTACTAAATGGTGTATGGAACTATTCACAAAATAATGAAACCAACAAGACTGATACTAAATTAAAATTACATAAAACTATGGCATGTTGTTTTAATATACGGAAGTGAATCTTTATCTCATTCAAAACTGATTGAACTTTCCAGCTTAGTACCCACACTCTGCTTGCGTGAAAGAACAATAAACCAAAGATAAATTAAGGTGGCCAATCTGTGAAGTTTACAAATCCTAAAGTGTTCTACTGAGTGTTTTGAATTTTTACCATAGCTTATTACACTAATATTATAAAGAGAGAAAATTTGCATATGCGTGTGTGTGTTTGTGTATGTAGGGTAATATCAAAAACCATTCAATCGATTTTGATAATTCTTTCACCACTGAAAAGCCCAATTTATTCTTACGGACATGAGAATATGAAGAACCGTCTTTACATTTCATAAATTACTAAAAGCTTAAAAATGATTTACAAAGACCTTGTGCTTGAATACGAACACATGCGAAGGGGGCCTCGACTTTTATTTGCAGTAGATATATCTTTACGTTATTAGCACCACGCTTTGGGCACCAAACTTGAGGTAGTTGCAGCCTCACGTACGATACAAACTTTCCGGTGGCCTTCGACCCACGTTTAAAAATCAACTTTGTATTTTTAATGTTTATTTAAATATTATATATGTATGTTTACCTCGGCTGCGTCAGTAGTAATTTGCAGAAACACGTATCTCTTAGCAGGTGTTGGTGCGGCTAAAGAATGAAGGCTTACACAAATTATAATGGTATTTAACTTCGTTTTATTAATCTTTCACACATTAAATACCGCTTCACTGATGTATCCTACTTTAGAGCTGTGAGATTATTGTTACTTGTGCTTTTTAACGTAACACGTAAACTTTATATTATTCATGCCGTAATGAATGTTTTTGTCTCACACTGAATACGTATCGAACTGCTCGGGAACGCTGGCTAGTAGGTCTGGTTGGGTACGCTCTCTTCTAGCGTCTGGCTTCTACCGCGTGAATTTATAATTTTCCTATATTTCAAGTCTCTGATTGACTAATTTTACTTCAATAGAATACTTTTATTTCACTTAAGCTTTTTTATAGTTTTTTGATTGGCTGTGTATAAACTGTTTTAAATATTACATTATGGTTCCAAGAATTATTAATAGTATTATTAAAATTTCTAACTCATTATTGCCTCAAGGTTACCTCATTGTTAGCAACTTTCGGCTTCTATTCTCACAGCTCCTACATTGTTAAATTACGTAATATATTCACATAACATTATACATGCACATAATAATATAAACATAATACAATGACTATTACAAAAACTTCATATATTATTACATACACATATTGTTTTAAGGCGGGCTGTTATTATATTATATACTTAGACTGATATCATTCAAGTGATAAAAATACTGCCTCATAGTTGAGAATGCCATAGAGTTGAAAAATAGATACTGTTTTCCACAGAATATAAATAGTTGCTGCATTCTGCAAAGTATACAAACAAAAGCCGGTTACGTTTTATTGCAAGGATTATACATAGAAGGCCATTATGTCACACTTAAAAAAAGTTCTGATGTGTTACACTCACATGACTTTCCCTACTTTTGTACAAACTATTTTTACAAACGCTTATTCTCCATTTACTTCAGTTAGCAATCTTATTGATAGCTAATTTTCTACAGGTAATATGGCAAGGGGAATATGGCAGGCTTTAAGCGATAGTCAAATCTTTTAAGAGCTGGTTGCTATGTGGCGAATTCCATCTCTTTGCATGTCCAGGTCATAAAAAAAGAACAACAAATTCCCAATTGAAAAATGTATAAGTATTGGAAAATTCAAACAAACAACAAGGATTATTTCGGAAATGGTTCACTCCACAAAAAAAAACAACAGAAATTGTGTGTTTTAATGAGGTCTACATATTTTGTGTAGAAACCTTTTGTCTATCTCTTACGGTTTACCAGTACGAAAAAGCCATTGAGAATGAAGAGATCTTTTGGGACATTCGCAGAAATTGATATACATTTTATTTGTCATGAAAATATCTTAAATATATGTTGTTTTAATCAAAATGGTTAAGAGTCATTTTTGAGAAAATCAAACTTTTAGAAAAATTTTCCTTGTGAAGGGTAGCCTGGGTTGGAGGGATTTTCTTGAAAATCATGTCGCATCGTTTGAAAGATACTGAACCTAAATACCAAGTTTGGTGTTTATCCGACTGTTCGTTTCAGAGTTATGCTGTTCACAGACAAACACAAACACACACACACACGGACATGTTTCCAAAAATGCTTTTTTTGGATTCAGGGGGTCTCAAAATATATATTTCCGGTGAAATCTCGGTATCGAATTTTTGGGTGGAATACAATACTTCCCCTACTTACCATACGTAGTAGAGAAGGTAAAAATGAATAACGAATTCCCATTTGAGACAATAAGTATTGAAAAATTTAAGGGAATAACAAGCAATATCTCGAAAATGGTTCACTCAACAAAAAAAAATGTATATGACATAAATTCTGTATTTTAACGCGATCTACATTTTCTGTGTAGTAAAATTCTGTCTATCTCTTATGGTTTACCAGTTATGCAAAAGTCGTTCACAATGAAGAATACGTTTGGAGACATTCCCAGAAAATTCAAGATATACATTTCATTTGTCATGAAAATATCTTAAACATATGATATTTTAATCAAAATCATTAGAGCCATTTTTGATAAAATTAAAATTTTCGAAAAATGTTCCATGTAAAGGGTACTCTGGGGTGGGGGGATTTTCTTGAAAACCTTCGTGTCGCATCTTTGGAAGATACTGAACCTAAATACCTAGTTTGATGTTTATCCGACTGTTCGTTTCTGAGTTATGCTGTTCTCAGACACACACACGGACATGTTTACAAAAATGCTTTTTTTTGGATTCAGGGGGTCTCAAAACATATATTTCCGGTGAAATCTCGATATCGAATTTTTGTGTGAATACAATGCTTCCCCTACTTACTATACGTAGTAGAGAAAGTAAAAAGACAAGGGTTTAAAGACAACAATCAATCCTGTGTTATTAGTTTCTTTAATTCCTATTTATCAAATACTGCAGTTGTGTGTGCAATAAAACAGCCTCAAAACATCTTAAAAAACTTTATTCTTATTCTATATATTTATGAACTGAAGTTTCTGAGTGCAAAAAGCTTTTAATAACCCTCAAGTCAGAAATTTTTGCTTTATATCTTTTGTACTTATTTATAATCAAGCTTGTTAGCAGGGCATGCTAAATAATTGTATAAAGAGAGAAAAATGCTAACATTCGAAAAAGTGAACCGATATTTTATAATTAATAATCGGGAAAATTGTTTTTCTCGATGGTTGCAGACCACGTGTCTTATCCAAAGAATTTAACTTGATCTGGGAGTGGGGAATCTTACTTTGTTGTATATGTCAAGGGTTTCTACATTGTATGAGAATTGTGTAGCTTTTGTTATTAAATAATTATGGGACCAAAATGCAGATACCAAGGTTTAAAATTTTAATCTACTGTAATTATCTAACAAGTTACTAGACCATTCCGACCGAGGATTACTCCACCGCCAAAGTGGGGTATGTATACGCTATGCAGCATTTCCAGAACTTTGACGACTGTCGGGGGAAGGTGTATATGTATACAAAGTGAGACGTTCCGCCGATATTTCATATCCTTTTGGGTAAATACCAGGGAATGTTTTATCCCTTATTAGGTATATACTAAATTAAAATTATAAACACTAAAGTTCACCTTAAAAGCATTATAGATCACTGTACAATGATTTAATAAAGAACTGGGAGAGGTAAACGTAATTAATTAATTGATTAAGTAATTTGTCATTGGAGTTTAAAAACCTACCCGAACAACACCGGGCAGTCAGTTGGTATATGAAGTAAAAAACGCCGAGTTGCAAAGTTTGCAAGGTTTGGTCTCGTTCCTAGATTATGCATTTTAAAACACAAATTTAAGCTATTTTACAAAAGATTCTTCTTACAATGCAATTTTCATATAGTTTAAACATATTTCATATTTATGTTGCTTATTGAGCTAGAAAATAATTTTGCTAAGAAACGCACTTTTAACTAGTTGGTTTAAAACAAATAATTTTTCTTAAATTGCGAGTTTCGGGTTTTGCAAAAGAATATACATGTGTACTTGTCTAACCGGATACGCTTGATGCAGTAACACATTTGCCTGATATTAATGAATAAATGAATAGTAGTACTTACTATATATTGGAAAAATATTTATGAAGTTTCACTCTGATAACTTAAAAATGGCAGCGTAAGAAGCATTTTAAATGCTGAAAAATGTTCTAAAATATTAAATCGAAAGAAACGCACTGAAAAATTTAATAATAAAAACTGGCCTGAAATTCTGCTCATGCAATTACTTTCTCTACCACGTGCATAGTAGGTAGAGAAGGTATTGCAATCCACCCAAAAATTTGATACCGAGATTTCGCCTGAAATACATGTTTTGAGGCCCCTGAATCCGAAAAGTTTTTAGAAAAGTTTCTCTGTATGTGTGTGTAAACGGCATAACTCAACGAAAAGTCGGATAAACACCAAACTTGGTATTTAAATTCAGTACATTTCAAAGATGCGAAACGAAGATTTTCAAGAAAATCCCCCTGCCAAATTACCCTTTATGGAAGATTTTTCGAAATCTTTGACAAAATGTATATATTGAATTTTCTGGGAATAACCTTTAAAGTACCCTTCATTTGGAAGGAATTTTGTATAATATTGTATAATTGGTAAACATTAAGCTATAGGCGAAAACCTACGTAAATGGGAATCACTTTAAGACACACAATTTATTTCAAGTAACTTTTTTGTGCCATCAGCTATTTCCGAGATATTCCTTATTAATGGTTCGATACTTGCCATTCTTTTAAAGTCCGGTCGGTTTTCAGTTATATCTTGTGATGCTATGGAAAGAGTTTTAAGGCCAGCGTATAGCGTCCAGTTCTAAAACATTTGACTATCTCTGTTCCCGTTTTATCTGTAACCAAGTGTGCAATGTAGCTATTTTCGGAAATGTTTATCTGGATTAAAATGAAGTAGATAGGAAGATATTTCGTAAGAATATTTGTGTACCCTCTTAAGAAGAGAATAGAGTTAGTCATGTAACTGTAACATAGAATTTGCTATTAAATTTTGACATCCTTATCTAAATTACGTAATTTGAAACTGATTAACACATGTGCAGCAAAATTTGTAAGATCGCTTCTGTAATTCTTTTAATAAATGCGAGAAATATCAGAAAAGGCCTCAAATGCGCATTCACGCCCTTCACTCAGGGTTATTTCTATTGTCACGCAACTCTGTCACTTTTCACTCCGATAAACATTTTTATGCGAAAATGTTCCTAAAGAATTGGATGTAATAAGGTAAAAAGTGCAAATTTTAATTTTTTGATAATTTTTACCGAATTTTCACCGATTGGTTCCCTTAACTCTAACAATGTGGTTATCTATAAATACCAGAAATTAAAAGCACTTGCAATACTGCAAGTCGTCTTCGACATCTGGAATATTTTATCTCCCTGCAGTTTAACGGGATGTCTGAATCAGACGAGAAACTTTTAACGTGTTAACTAATATCTCACCATGTTAGCTAAGCGGCAGACCACTGACATGGAAAACCGAACCATATTCCAAGCCCCGTCCCTGTCATTGAGTTTTACAACACTGATCCAACATTATGAATAATATATGTTTTAGCACAGTATACATAAGCGTAAGAATAGATTATATAAGAGTCCCTGAAGGGGTCTTGAGACCAAAGACAGAGTTAGAATGTGGCTGGAACAGTCCATAAGGCTTAATCCATGTAAGAGACGAAGGAAGGGAGTGTACCACGTAAATACCAGAAAAAAACTACTTACGACTGCTGCTTCTGGGATATCGAGGTGTGGTGTTAATAAGGCCACTGGGAAAGGGCAAAACTATATACTGAGGGTATTATTTATGGACGCTCTTTAACTGCTGTGGTTCTTAGCATCCCATTCTTTACTTCCCTTCCGAGAAAGCCACACTGTGGATTTTTACGCCCGAAAAAAATTCATCGGCCTCCGTCGGATTTGAACCCGCGATCTCGGAAACTAGACAGAAATTAAATTAAATTTAGTTTTATTTATGGACGCTCCTTAACAACTGTGATCCTTAGCATCCCATTCTATATTAGGCGTGATAGACCGGTAATTTTGCTCAGAGGCCTCTTTATCAGGCTTGAGGTTTTTTTACGTGCCGTAATTCTACGACACGGGACCATCTGCTTTAATTCCATGCTAAGGATTTTTACGCCCGAAACATCCATCCTCCTCCGCCGGGTTTGAATCCGCAACCTCGGAAACTAGACAGAGATTACTACTTTGAATCAATTAAGGATTCCATAATAGCCAACGTCTGCAGTCCAAAAAGAAGAAAGTTATTTTCTACCACAACAATATTCTTCGTCGGAGATGGGAAGGAGACGGACACGCCGAGCAGCCACCGAAGAACCCGCCGCCGATCCTTCAGCACCCGCCGAAGGGGCCGCCGCTTCGCCGTCCTCAGTCGAAGCTGCACCGGACCTCGCCGCTGCTGATTTGCGGCCGCTCCCGTGGCATCTGCCGGGAGCGCTGCCTCACCGCCGCCGGTGGCCGGGCCTTCTTGGGCAACGGTCACTCCTTCGACCCGACACCAACCTTCTCGACCAGTCAACACCGCACATCACCTTTCACCGCAGCAGTCTATTCCACTAGCATCACACTACATCACAGCACAGCAACTCACGCCGCAGCCAGCACCACCACCTACTACACCACCACAGATGTCATCGCGGTGCAGCGCGGCGACTTCAGGAGTACCCCGGGATCTACCATCTAGATACATTTTCACCGCCGCCCAACACCGGTGGCCTTCAACCTTGAAGGCCACAAGGATCATTACATCCCGGGGACCCACATCGCTGGTACGCCTGTTATTCACCGATCCGGCCGACCGTGAGGCTGCCTTGAGGTCCGGCCTGCCCTTGTTAGGGCAGGTTTTTCATGTCGAGGTTAGCCGAGCGGAAGGCCACCACCCATGCCGCGGATACTGCTGCTATGGGCACGACTCCACGTCCTGCGCTGCACCTCCGAGGTGCCACTACTGTGGTTTACCAACGCTGACATCGCAGTGCACCAACCATGACCTCCGTCGACGTCGCAGGTACTGCGCCTCCTGTAACGGCCATGGCCGCTTCACCGGGCAGGTGCAGTGCCCTCTGTATCCGAGAAGCCGTTGATCCACTCCGGCTTCAAATGTACCTGCATCTACAGCTCCTCCGACGACATCACCACCACCACCTGCAGCAACAGACACCACTCTGCGAGATGCGATCCAGGATCTACATTCAGAGGTCCTGAACATCGGATCCAGCATCTCTCAACAGGAAGAAATCCTCGCTTCACTCACCAACGCCGCTCACTCTACCAATACGGAACCACAACTCAGCCGTCTTGCCGCACTGGAATCCGCCATCCAGGACCATGGATTCACACCGTCTTCACCGCCTTCTCAACTTCCTTCCAGAGCTTCACCGCACGCTGCCTGCGGCGGTTCGAAAGAGCCGACACAGCCATCAGGGGCCTGGGGGAATCCATCGCCAGTCTGCCACCGCCATCAGCACCGCCAGCTCCAACAGATTGCCTGGAGGAGGTTAGGCACATGACGTCAGATCTCGCTGACCTTCTAAAGTCCCTGAACACGACGATGGCCGAGTGGACTTCCGTACTCTCGGACATGAAGAATGAACAGGAACGAACAAACGGCTACTTGATGCCACTAGAAGCCGCTCGCATTTTTCCAAGCTACAATCGACAACCAGAAGGCTCCTTTCGAGGGCCGCGCTACAATCAATGAAATGATGCAATAAAAACCAACAACGGCACGTCCCTTCTAATTCCTTTCCACGAACCTCCCCGTGTGTGGTGGCCAGGGCCTTTGTCATGGTCGTCACCCGGACATTACCTTACTCTTCTGCCAGCGCAATAAGCTGGCAGCTATCCTACCGCGCACTAATGGGGGTGCAACAGCGGAACCCCAATACCCCTCCTAACTTCCAATGCATCGGGGCACACTTCAATTGCAATCGATTTGTGTATTTAACTTCAGCCATATGCACCGCTACGCCAGATTTGGTTGTGACCTTTTACTTTCTCTACCACATACGTAGTAGGCAAAGAAGATACTGGATTCCACCTACAAAATTCGATATAAGATTTCACCAGAAACTCATGTTTTGAGGTCCTTAATAAAAAAACTTAGAAAAAGGTCTGTATGGTTGTGTGTATCTGTGAACAGCATAACTCAAGAGCAAAAAGTCTCCTCCAAAGATGCGACACGAAGATTTTCAACATATCCCCTCACCCTAAAACTACCCCTTACATGGAAGATTTTTTTTCTCAACTTTTTGATATTCTGGAAAATGGCCCTAACAATTTTGATTGAAATACCATATATTTCAAAGATTTATGTGAAAAATAAAACATATATCTTGTATATCCTGGGAATGGCCTGTTAAGTCCTCTTCATTCGGAAGGAATTTTCTATAATCTTGTACAACTGGTAAACGTTGAGCGATAGACTCAAACGTACTACACAAAATATGTAGGTCTCTTTAAAACACACATTTTATTTCAAATAAATTTTTTTAGCATAAGGAATTTCCGAGATATCGTTATTAATGTTTCGAATTGTTCAATACTTTGTCATTATTTTAAAGTCCTGTCAACAGTCAGTTGTTTCTCGGAATTGCATGGAGAAAATGGAGTTTTAAGGCCAGCATTCTGTTCTTAAACACTTGACTATCGCTGTTCTTTTTCCATCTAAAACGAAATGTGTAATTTAACTACCTTTTCAAAAGTTTATCTCGATTAAAAAGAAGTAGATAGAAAATTAGCTTCCATAAGAATAATTAGACGGTAGAGAGTAATGTGAATGTAACACATCAGATTATTTCTCTTCTCAAATCTGAAGAAATGATTCGCTGGTCAGATATGAGGATCATAAGTCGCACAAAATGTTACTTAATAGTTTTGGAGTAATAATTTTATAGTGAAGATACAGCGTGTTGTTGATCCAAAGGTAAAGGGTGGAAATGTGATTGTGTTGAGGAAAAAAAAAACAGTTGTGTTAAAAAGCTTTCGTTTTTCTACGGTCGAGAACTTTTCGAACAACCTCCGTATTACACATACTATTTAGTACTGCATATTCAGAATCTATTCTTCAATAATAGCGACAAGTAATCGTGTTAAATTATATCCGTTCTGCTTGTAATGTCGAGTACAAAATTTGCTATGCAGGTTTGCATATCTATTGGGGGACTCGCAGCTCATTTCTAATTAAACATAACATTACAAGGGGCAAGTATAGTTTAATATGAGAGGAACATGGAATAAAGATCAGTTAGTATTATAAAGCATGAGAACAGTTATCTCTGATGTACCAATATATGCATTAGAAAATATGTAATATTTCGTGATAAGACCTATTTTGTTATAGGGAAGTGAAATTTGGAGTTGGGAAAGAACAGAGCATATAAATGCCACTCGGGTGGTAAAAAGAGTTCTTGGGTTTCACAAGACAACGTCCAACTGTGGGTTAAGGGTGCGAAAAGAAGACTAATCGACATTATGAGAAAGGAAATTGAATCGTATCGTAAAATTAAGCTATCTCTAACCTAGAAAATTAAATAAAATTGAATTGGGGAACTGGCATTGTATTTGCCTTAGGCAAAATTAAAGTTCACGTGTGCCATGATTTAAACTAGGAGGCTGGAGGGCACAGAAAATTACTGACGATTCTGGCAAGAGTATCTGTCCATTTTGTGATGGAGATAAGACTCGGTATATACGAAGGTATTTCGGCGGAATGGGGGATTAAATTAAATCTGGGGAAAAATTAAATTCGCAGAAAGTTCTAAGTCTAATAAGAAGGAAGTTGGCATTTTTGGATCTATTGGTTGATCATTGGTGCCGGCAAAACCTGGGTAATTTCCTGGTTTAAGTACACGAATCAAGTTTATATCGAAGACCATTTATGTTTATGTTTTCTTTTATCTTAACATTTAACTCGTATACAAGATCGAATAAGCATGTACGGTAAATGACCCATGCAGTTTATATATACCAGGTGGCCCAAACGCGCCGAATTTCAAGTGTGTAGATATCCCTTCCCGAGTAAAAATAGTTGCAAACTCAACGGGGCAATTCCAAGTAAACACAAATCAATGGGGTACTGGCGAATTAGTGTGAGCGAACTTGGTTTTTTTTAAGTTGCATTTATACCCCGCCCTTAACTACTTATCGTTGGCCTTTACTTTGGAACATATTACTGCCTATAGGTAATGATGTTAAATCGTATTCTCTTGTCGTTGTATTTCTGGTAAACTTTCGCCTTTAATCATTAGATTATACACACATTCACACTCTTCATTCATCCTTCCAGACTTTAGGGAGGTTAGGGAATAATTTTGGCTAGAGAAAATTTCTACCACTAGCCGGAAATTGTACCCGGGACCCCCGCACAGCAGGACAGCCGGGCTTCGTTCTACTCCTCTTGCTTATCAGCAGATAGCGCTCATTGAGCGCTATAAGATATCTTGCAGGACCACTTCAAATTACATTGTCAAAATATTCAGTGCACACATTAGTGTCTCCTGTCTGGTGCAGTTCCACATGACACAGTACGTTCAAAGATACAGGGTAATTTCATAAGCTTAGTAAGCAGTTCCCAGGCTTACAATAGAGGGTGCAGTCCGTGATGATAGACAAAAGAGACCCTTGCACTAGAGTGTACTGTCCGTGATGATACAAAAATAGACCGAAAAGGTCTTAAGAGTATTTTCCACTTCAGTTATACAGGCTTTATATTCCAGGGAATAAACTCACTTTTTAGACTGACAATCAAAATGTCCATTTGACCTACCCGCCCATAGCTATTTTTAAATTGTGTTTACGCTGTTCTTGTCTAACATTATGGACTATAAGCAACAAACACGAGAGCACGCAGTGTTTCAATGCCATTTGTTTTCGCTTGCTTTTGTAATAATGTTATTGTCACTATTATGATCATTGCCATCATCTAACAGTACTGTTATGCTGACTTCGCTCATTGAATAGGTCTTAGAAACTTTTCCCCTGTTGATTGATACGATGTTCCAGCAGTCTCCGTTTGTCCATATGGACGTTTCCTAGAACCACTGGTGTAGTAGTGGTAGCAGTAGGGCGCTAATGCGCCAGTTCCCCACTGACCTGTGTTTACTTGGAATTGTCCCCTTGAGTTATGCAACTCTATTAACGCAAGAATGGTTATCTCCATAGTCAAATACGGTGCGGTCGGGCCACCGTTTAATAACTTCAATAATTTGACAACCATAAAGTTACTTTATCTTTTCTAGTAATTAGTATAGCTTCTGAGGTAACAGTAGTAATTGCAAATAATTCTGCTCTGTGCCTTCCTTTGAGGCTATATTACAGAAGATAAAATATTATTTTACGACAAGAGATAAAGGGAAAAGTCGTATACCTTTAAATGGTCCAACTTCTTGCTTGCCAACTAAAGAAGAGATATCTAAAATGCATTGTACTTCAGCCAATAAAAGGGCACGTTTGGGATAGATGGGGATTAGTGGCGCCCGACAACAAAAACGCTACGACAGAAGACGTCTAGGCGTTAAATGTGCTTCTAACCATATACATAACAGCTGTCTGCCTTTATTAAAGCTTCTAGAACATTATGAACTATTACATTTCATCACTTCTCAATTTTAATACCTGGAGTACATTTAATTTCTTCCAGTTGGAAAACTCGAAAAACTTGGAAAACGCAAAGTACTCAGTAATAGAGAAATTTGCATTGTGATGTAGTAGAATTTTCATTGCAATGTTATCTTTGAGGTCATACACTGAAATTCTAAAAGGTGACTTTATCAACCAGGATGAACGATGGAGTCACCACCACCACCACCACCAGTTACTGAGACAATCAGTCGTTTATATCATAAAATGTCATTCAGAGAAAGAAATGTTCATGTTAAAATTTAAAAAATAGAGAAAAAGTCTATATACCCATATGTATTTACAAAGCAAATACCTAATTGCTTGGACATCTGGACCCTGTCATGATTATAAGTGGTACTAATTTGTAGAATACACTCTCTCCTAAAACATGAGCTGAAATTTACTTCTCTACTCCAAAGGGTATAGGAGTTAAGATTTTTTATTTAAAATAGCGCATAATTCAGAGTAAAAATGATAAATACAGTATGATTTTTAAAAATCTAAGAATTGTGTGTATAGTGATAAAATACATACAAAATTAAAGAAAAATGTCAATTCAAAAACTAAAAGTGTCATATTTTGACAATTTTAACCATTTAGTTTACTTTTAAGGACTTTAACAGGAGGCACCGCCGAAGGGCTGCACTTTTATTGTTACATCAATATGTTACCACGAAATTCTTACAATGCCGTCTAGTTTGAGATAGGATGAGGCAGCATCGCATTTCAGGACTTTTGCATTTTCGCACTGCACCTTTATGGGCTGCTTGTCGAGGAGCAGGATAATGATGCCACAAAAAGTAAATTATATTAATTATCTCTACAACTTCAGAAGTTAAATATTATATAAATGGATTAAATATTGCATTAAGAAAGACAAAAGAAATAGCGTATAACATGTAGGAAGAGTATTACAAAAATTCGCTGTGTCATCTGTGTTTATCATTTTATAATACTCGCAGGAATTCTTTGTATTATACCTACAGGATATTACAGAATTCAACCGAAAAACTTTCATGAGTAACAAATGAGTGTTAAGTGAGCACAATGATATAGACCATTATGGTCTATGAGTTCATGGTTGTTTACAATAGATAAAAATCTGATGCGATACATTCACATGACTTTCTCTATCCTCGATTGTTTATTAGTGAATATACAAACTACTCTTACTAAAGGTTATTACTTTCTCTACTACGTATATTAAGTAGGGGAAGTATTGTATTCCACCCAAAAATTCGATACCGAAATTTCACCGGAAATATATGTTTTGCGGCCCCCTGAATTCAAAAATTTTTTTTTGGAAACATGTCCGTGTGTGTGTCTGTGTATCTGTGTGTGTGTCTGTGAATAGATAACTCGGAAACGAACATTTGGATAAACACCAAACTTGGTATATAGGTTCAGTATCTTACAGAGATGCGTCAAGAAGGTTTTCAAGAAAATCCTCCACCCCAGATTACCCTTTACATGGAACATTTTGCGAAAATTTTAGTTTTTTCAAAAATGGCTCTAACGATTTTGATTAAAATATCATATGTTTGAGATATTTTTATGACAAATACGATGTATATCTTGAATTTTCTGGGAATGTCTCCAAAAGTATTCTTCATTGTGAACGACTTTTGCATAACTGGTAAACCATAAGAGATAGACAAAATTTTACTGCACAAAAAATGTAGATCGCATTAAAATACACAATTTATGTATATACATTTTTGTTGTTGAGTGAACCTTTTTTGAGATATTGCTCGTTATTCCCTTAAATTTTTCAATACTTATTTTCTCAAATGGTAATTCGTTATTCATGTTTTTGTCTTGGATATGCAAACAGCATTAATTTGTGGCAAAGAGAATGGTGCTGCACCTAGCAACCCGCTATTAAGAGATATGTCTATGCTTAAAGGCTACTGTAAATTTATATTGCCGTTGCAAATACAAAACAAGGAGAACATTAGTAGGCCTTAAGCGATTTTTAGAAGTGGTCGCTATGTGTAAAATATAATTCTCTTTGCATGTCAAAAGATCGTTTCTGCAAATGTTTATCTCGATTAATATGAAATAGATGGAGAATAAGAGTTTGTAGAAATAGTTTGTACAAGAGTAGAGAAAGTCCTGTTTTTATACAAATAAACCTTTGCAGAAACAGCTACATTGGACATTTCCTTATAGATACAAAGAGAACAGCGATAGTCAAATGTTTAACTGGAAGCTGGCCTTAAAATTCCATACAGTTTCCATGAAATCGCGAGGAGCAACTTAATGTTGACAGGACATAAAGAATGACCAAGAAATGAGCAATTCGAGCCACTAATAACGGAGAACTCAGGAATGATTTATGCTAAAAAAAAATTATTAGAAATAAATTGTTTATTTTAAAGAGGTCTACATTTTTTCGTAGTACGTTTTCGTCTGTCGCTTAACGTTTACAGCTCTCGTATACAAGATTGTACAGAATTCCTTCCGAATGAAGAGGTCTTCAAAGGCTATTACCAGAAAATTCAAATTATACATTTTATTTGTCATGTAAATATTTGAATGTGTAGTATTGTAATCAAAATCGTTAGAACCATTTTTTAGAAAATCAAAATTATCGAAAAATGCTACATGTAAATGGTAGTTGGTGGGGGATTTTCTTGAAAATATTCACGCCACATACTTGAAAGATAGTAAACTTAAATACTAAGTTCGATACTTATCCGAAAGTTTGAGTTATGCTGTTCACAGACACACACGGACATTGTTCTAAAAATGCTTCTTTTGGATTCATGGGACCTCAAAACATGTGTTTTCTGTAAACTCTCGGTATCGAATTTTTAGGTGGAATGCAATACATGGTACATGGTAGAGAAAGTGAAAATCAACAACGAGCCAGTACGTTGATAAAAGTTCCCTGAGTTGCTACTATTTGCAGATAATCATGGCCAAGCTATGTTCAAACATTCCATATGAATGTCTCCGTAACATGTACTTAAACTTTGAAAGAAATGCAAGAATTTAAAATTGGATTCACTACGATATTGTGCGGGGTTTGAACCCAGCACCATCAGAATAACAGCCGAGTACGCTATTATTACACTAACTGTTAATTCGTATTAATTCTATGTATTTGAATTTGTCAGTAGGAATATTCAAATGATGGCTGCGACAGTAGCGCAGTGGTTAGATTTCCGCCTCTCGTGCTGAGGGTCTGAGGTTCGATTCCTGTCTCTCATGTGAGGAATTTAAATCGGCCCTATCCATGTCTTCATCTCTGACTTGCTCATATGAAGTATCCCAAGGCCCATGGCGGCTCGGAGTCCACGGTAAAAGCTGTAGGTCCTCTCATTCCACCGCCATCCTCATCATCACCCTACCATCGGGGCGATGAATTCCCCCCGCTGGGTCCTCCTCTGAAATGGGTCCAGTTATCATTTGGTGGAATGAGGTAATCCCAAAGGTATATATGGTGAGCGTTAGAAATGACGACATTAAAATGATTTATTACGTAACTTCAAAGTTTTTCGTCACAGACTATAGATATCCTATATTAAGATGTTCCTATAGCATCCCTATGTAACCCCAGAAAGTGTCAGCTGAATTCTGCAACACTATATAGACACGATTTATGTACGTCATTGAAAGTCTTCATGGACGTTGTCTAATTGGTTTTCTTTAAGACTTTTTCGGAAATTATTCAAATGATGTCTGCTCTTTTCAATTCCCCATTCCAGTTGTTGTTCTTCTGCTTCATGGACTTAGGCCATTAGGCCTGTTTCCAATCAAGAGAATTGACCTATCCATCTGGCTATGTTCCTGAAATCTTTCAGTTTACAGTTAAATAAAACAGATGACAGTTTATGAGAGTTGAATTATTTCAATGTATTCATACCAATTAATTTGTCACGAATTTATTCTATGTAAAGTATTAAATGTATTGAAATTTTTCCTAATTTGTTCACTTCTTTGTGTCTATTAGAGTCACTCTTGCTACGGAACGTAAGAACTTCATCTCTGCCGCTTCAATCCTCCTTTTCTCGATGCGTTCAATGTTCAATATTCATAAGCGTATGTCAAAACATGTACAGCCATCACTTTATAAAACTTAAGTTGTGTGTTCTTTAGAGTTTTTCCCATTCTAGTTCCTGCCATCACTGAAGCTTTAAATGAATGAATGAATTTATTTGTGCAACTTGATTTACAGGATTTGTACGATGTACACTATTTCTCCTAGATCTAACTAAACTCGTGTACAAATTGTCTGGTCTCTAAGCCTATTTTGCGCCACTCAGTTTATTTGGCTCCCTGGCCCTGTAGATCACTGAGTAGCCCTTTACTAACTTTCGTCCCCTTGCACTCATTCCTCTTCCTCTCCCTTTTATTGTCCTTCTTTCTTGGCATCTCTGACTTTTCTAAACTATCTTTCTTTTACTTTGCCTAAAACTTCCCCATATCTCTAACTTTCTTTTCTACTTTTCCTATCAGGAATTTTATAGTTATTATTTTACTGTCCATTTTTTTGCATAATTTTTCCCTCCATAACATTAGTTCTTTACACTCAGTCATGTAGTGCTATATACATTCACTTCCACCACATAATTTACATATTCCTTTTCCTCTTCCTCTTAACCCCATTCTCATCCATGCTAATCCTTTCTTTTTCTGCCTATTACATTGGTCAACGTATCCTTATCTTCGTCACTCCCTTTTTATCATTTTACAGAAGGTTAATGATCTTTTTATCTTCTAAACTTATATCTCCTGCCTTTCCACGTCATTCATTATACTTCTTACTGCCCTTCCAAAACTATTTACACTTCTCTCCCTTGACATCCATTTGTATCTCCCATTCCTATTTTTTCCATAACGTCCACCAATTATCGTTGTTTATCGTACATCTTTGTTGGTTCACTCATATGTTTAAAATTTCTCCTTCCTTCTTTGACAAACATCTAAACCAAAATTTTAAAATTCTTTCTAGCATTAATTCTTTTCACTTTGTTCTACCAAGCAGCTCTAAAATGTCCGCTGTTGTTTACCAGCCTATAAACATGGTTTCTGCAACCGATTCATGCATTTAAACAAATGCCTTATCACCAAGCGTCTAAGATGAATTTTTGCGATTTTGAATCCTAAAATCCTAAATTTCCAGCGTTGGGATCAAAGCTTCCGCATATCATTGCACACATCCACTTATTGCTTTCTTATTTCAAGGCTCAATGAAGCCAATGTTATTAAGTTTAGCTTTTTATGTCATGCTTATCTTTTTGTTATCTTTATCGTCCTACTGAAAAGGTTTGTGTGTTGAGGATCCTTTTAAAGTTGCCACTAAAGCAGTTTGCCGTGCTTACTCCTTAATCCTCGCATTTTATTCCTTCTATGCGACATTCAGCACGAATTCTTTCTCTGAGATAAAATCATGTAAGGGCCTCTTCTCGTTTCCCTATCTGTATCAGGTTCTCAAGAAAATGCCACCCAAGTGTGCAAGCGCATAAAGCGAAATTGAACCTTGCTTGACTACAAAGGAATCCCTGCATTGAGGACAAAGGATCAGGAAAATAGGAAGCTGCTGATCTTCTCCTTCCGGTTAACTGAGCGGCCACAAAATATTCCATTGTAGCTTCTTTTTGGTTTGAAGGACTACCGCGCTGTTACAACCACCAGATATTGACACGTGTACCTGCGTGTTGCATATCTACAAGGGTGTAAGTAGTCCAACCAAAAGCACAGTTGCTTGAGAGAGAAACGGTGGAAAAAAATCTGATGTGTTACATTCTCACTACTTCCTCTAAACCTCCATCGCTTATTATAGGTATACAAACTATTAAGAAACATTACTTTTCTGTCTACTTCATTTTAATCGAGGTAAACCTATGCAGAAATACACATTTCGTTATGGATAAAAAGGGAATAGCGATGCTCAAATGCTTAATAACTGGACGCTATATTTTGGCCATAAAATTCCACTCCCTTTTCATGCAAACGCAATATCAACAGGACTTGAAAAGAATGACAAAATATTGAACAATTTGAACCATTAACACATATCTTTGAAACAGCCTGTGCCACCAAAAAAGGTTATTTGAATTAAATTGTATGTTTTAAAGAGATCTACAATTTTTGTGCAGTTCGTTTTCGTCTATTACTTAACGTTTACTGGTTATAGCACAAGATGATATAAAATTCCTCCCGAATGAAGACAACTTCACAGGCTATTCCCAGAGAATTAAATATATAGATTGTATCTGTCATTTAAATGGCTTAAACATACGATATTTTAATAAAAATTGCTAGCCATTTTTGAGAAAATCCAAAATTTCAAAAAGTTTTACACGTAAAGGGATCGAGGGATTTTCTGGAAAACCTTTATGTTGCATCTTTGGAAGATATCGAATTGAAATACCAGGTTTGGTGTATATTGGGCATTTGTTTTCAAGTTGTGTGTTCACAAACACAACCGTACACGGACGATTTTGATAAAATGTTTTTTTTATTCAGGTGGCCTCAAAACATGTATTTCTGATGAAATTTCGACATGAATTTTGGGGGAATGCAATACCTTCTCTATCTATTTTTTATGGTAGATAAAGTAAAAATCCTTATTTTCACACACATATGAAGGGTTAATTTCATAGGGGCAAGAACTAATAGCATGCTTTCCAATAATGTATGTACAAATATCTATGACATCTCAGTGACTTGATAACATGCTTTTTCTTTCAGTTTTGAATCTCTTTAGCCCATACAGAACCTGATTTTAAATAACTACATATTTATTTAATGAACTGTGCAATTAAGGATGTTAGAAAGGAATGCGAAGTCTTGATGGACGTGATTCAGTGCATGCACGCATATAAAGTAATAGTCTCCCTATCATTTATATAACTTGCAATAATTTTCTGGCATTTCCACAGGTTTTATAAGAGAAGGAACTATTCCGAGAATAACACACACATTTATTTTTGTTAAACTCCGTTCTATTATAGATATTAAATGTAACAAATGAACTTATACTTTGGAATTCGTGTGCAAATCAAATTATAATCCTCCACTTTGTATGAGACAGAGCAAACAAATTTTTGAAGAACAAATTTTAAAGTGTTACAGACAGCAACCTTTAATTTTCTTGTTTATGCTAAGCAGCTGCTTTGTAGATAACAATATACGAATATATGTGGAAATGTATCCGGATATAAACTTATGTTTTTAAAAACTGTCGCATATACGAAATGTCTTCACGAAAATTGTTTTACAGTGTTAATTTACTAAATTTTTGGAATAAACAGCTTATAAAGCTGGATTTCAGTGTACAACAGATAACCCAGTAAAACAGTATTATAGTAAAGTACCTTTTGTTTCTCATAGTGTGAAAAGCACCGTCAAATGGTTTGCTATCCTAGCGGACTGCGTGTGTTCAGGGTTAGCTCCTTAAATAACAACGTGCAACACGTAGTACTGCTTTAAATATTTACTATAACTCTGTTTGACTACTAACAGCATATTAACAATAAAAACTAAACAGTTGCAACATTCCAAACTTTGGTTCGCTCGAACTTGTACACATCCTTTCAGTTACATCTTGGCTGCCAGACTGACTCACTCGTACTAGGAAACAAACATTTCTAACAATGCTTGGGGAACAAACCATTCTAACAATGCTTGGGGACAGTGTTGGCCTCTACAGGACACGACGTAACACCTTTTCTGTCCATACTCCATCGAACGTCAATTTTTCTGAAACTAAAAACACGAAACTGGTGTTTCACGTCTGACTGACTATATCCAGCGTTACGTGATTATATCATTCAGCTGCTGTGTAAATTTAACATTAGAATGTTTCATATTAAAGCAAGATAATAATTCATATAATAATTCATAACAATATAAATCAACAGTAGTATTTGTTTTGGTAAGGGTACAGGTACTGATGAACGGAAGAGGCCCCCCGAAACCGGGACAGAGCACCGCACGCACGCCATCCGGCCCCTTGTGCTTCTACCATGACCCCTGGGAGGGAGGGTGAGAGGGGGGATGAGGGGAGAGACCCGAAGGACGGTCAGATCGGGATGACAACGGGCACAAGCACGGAAGGACTCCCCAATGTTTCCAGATTGGACGTCTCCAACGCCGCCCAAGCCCATCCTTTGGGCCCCGAGCTTCCGGAGAGTTCTCGAAGGAGCGCCTGCTCGAAAGCACCCATAGGCGGTATCCGACCGAGCGGTCCCTGTACAGAACCTCATCAGAGCGCATAGCCACCTTCCAGCTGCAATCCGCTGAACACCGTTGCTTGGACTAAACCCTGAAAAAATGACAAAGAAGATGAAGGGCACAGGAAATGAGAGGCAGGTAGAAGATAAACCACACCAGCACTCGCCTGCCGATCCGGGAAACCACGAAAAACCCATGGATCAGGGTTGGCGGTCGCGTGTCGAACCCGGAACCTCCAGAATGCGAGTCGCACACGTTACCTCTGCGCACCTTGCTCGGTAATATTTGTTTCATTAAATGTCACACTTGAACGCTTTGTTACTTATATCAATGACAAAGGAAACATTTATTTATGTCAGAAGCTTTTGTTAAACCTAACTCCCAACGCCTTCTAAACCTAACTGCCTGTAAACTAAACAGTTTGAAATTTAGCCATTTATGTCAGAATTGGCAAAATTGCCTTCCTTACACGTGTCACTATTATGCAACACGCGTTACATCATTCAGCAGCATGAGAAAAACAAATGAACAATCATAAGAGGAAGTAGCACCTAATAATCTAAACGCCTTACGGGTTTCGTTTTCGTCCTCCTGATTTACGCTGTCGTGTAATGAATGCTACGTTATATTGATACATCTTCAGCATAGATTGCGGTATTTAATCCAAAATCCAAATTCGTTATAATTTGGAAAAGTATATTAGGTAATTAAAAGAGAACGTTATAATTCTGATTCGCTTAAGACTCGGTGGTAATTATTTCCGTCACAAGGAAAGGTATAAAGTAGTCTACAACCAGTTTTATATACAGGATGCGCGGGACAAAAACCAACAACCAGAAAGTTCAATAAATGACTAAAAAAACATGTAGATCATGCCTTTTGCTGCAGCAGACAGAGGAACGTTTACACGTATGGTAATAAACCCGTATGGGTCTTGTTGAATAAAGTATATTCAGCTTCTCTCCGTATGGTTTTATGGTTTTAGCATCTCCGGAGTGAACTGCACAATCAAATCGTAAAATTCGTCATGGGGTTCTTGCAGATGACACATTGCTCCAATTCATCTATGAACTAATGCAAGGAGATACGGCTCAGGAACATAATCCGGAGTATATAGCATAAGACCAAGGTGCAAATAGCTTTTTCCCTTGGGTGAATATGCTACTGGTTTTCAAACAGAAATTTATGCTACCATTCAATGCATATATGACAATACAAGAGTGCTTATAGTGGTAAATACACTATGTGATTAAAAGTATCCGAACACACCACAAACATACGTTTTTCATCTTAGGAGCATTGTGCCGCCACTTACTGCCTGGTAGTCATTATCCGCGACCTCATTAGTCATTAGACATCGTGAAACAGCAGAATGGGACGTTGTGTGGAATTCACGGACTCCGAACGTGGTCAGATGATTGGGTGCCACTTTATTCAGAAGTCTGTTCGCGAGATTTACACACTCCTAAACATCCCTAGGTCCACTGTTTCTATGTGATAGTGAATTGGAAACGTGCAGACACATGTACAGCACACAAGCGTATAGGTCGACCTCGTCTGTTGACTGACAGAGACCGCCGAGGGTCGTAAAGATTAATAGACAGACATCTATCCAGACCATCACACAGGAATTCCAAACTGCATCAGGATCCACTCCAAGTGCTATGAAAGTTAGGCGTGAGGTGAGAAATCTTGGATTCCATGGTCGAGCGGCTGCTCACAAGCCACACATCACGCAGGAAAATGTCAAATGACGCCTCGCTTGGTGTAAGGAGCGTCAAAATTACACGATTCAACAGTAGCAAAACGTTGTGTGGAGTGACGAATCACGGTACACAATGTGGCGATCCGATAGCAGGGTGTGGGTGTAGCGAATGCCCGGTGAACTTATCTGTCAGTGTGTTTTAGTGCCAACAGTGTAATTCGAAGGTGGTGGTGTTATGGTGTGATCGTGTTTTTCCTGGAGGGGGCTTGCACCCCTTGTTTTGCGTGGCACGATCACAGCGCAGACCTACATTGATATTTTAAGCACCTTCTTACTTCCGACTGTTGAAGAGCAATTCGGGGATGGCGATTGCATCTTACAACACGATCGAGCATCTATTCATACTGCACTGGTTGTGGCGGAGTGGTTACACGACAATAACATCCCCGTAATGGACTGGCCTGCACAGAGTCCTGACTTGAATCCTATAGAACACCTTTGGGATGTTTTGGAACGCCGACTTCGTGCCAGATCTCACCGACCTATATCGATACCTCCCCTCAGTTCCGCACTCCGTGAAGAATGGGCTGCCATTCCTCAGAAACCTTCTAGCACCTGATTGAAAGTATGCTTGCGAGAGTGAACGCTGTCATCAAGGCTAACGGTGGGCCAACGCCATATTGACTTCCAGCATTACCGATGGAGGGTGCCACGTACTTGTACGTCATTATCAGCCAGGTGTCCGGATACTTTTGATCACGTAATGTAGATCCTTATCTTCTAAGAGAGCCTGGCTGCACTTAAGACTCTAAATAGTCATAAGGTAACAGGTAATATTGCCTGAATATGTTCACAAGCCGGAATAGTTTCTCTATTTAAAATGAATTCTATGGAAATCAACACATATCGCATCCTTAAAGGGAGCTCAACTATGAAATTTGGTACTTTTCTTTATTTTCGTTTTTTGATTATACTAATCTCTCCATTCCTAGCTCAGACACTCACACGCGCGCGCACACATGGAATTGATTCTAAAAAGATTTGTTTTGGTTCTTTTCTTTTTCTTTATATACCGCTTTTAGCATATAAGGGCTTTTACTTTGGAACAATTGCTGATCAGCAATTTAGTTCACTCGCTTACACTGGTGGTAATCTTCGTGTTATTACTTTTGGTTATTGAATTAAGTTATCACACGCATTCACACTGCCATTCATACTTACATACTCTATGGATATAATTCTGGCTAAAGAAAAATCCTCACCCTTCATCTGGAAATCAAACCCGGGATCTCTGGATTCGGAGATTAGCATGCTAACTTCCAAACCACAGAGGCAGTCTTAACGACTTTTTATTCAAGGAAAAACATACATTGTGGTGTAATGAGTAGCGTGAAGGTGTAAACAATATATTCCTTAGCAACAGAACGTTTCATGAACACTTTTCCCACAAAAACATTATAATAGAATCCTGATTTACATGATGCGATTAATTTAAATTCGGGTTCAGACTTTTCTCCTTAACGGCGAGCTGTTCTTTATGTAAACGTTTAAGTACCCAATAATGCCCAAAATGTTGTGCAGATTCCAAACATTATATTTTGTCTAAATACTTAACTGGGGGAAAAATGTTCAACTAGATAACTTTCCCTATCAATATGTAATTCTTTCAAGTTAATGTCACCTATTTCACATTACCTTGGTGTATTTCATCTTAAGATGTTATTTATTAAATAGCATGAGGCTTGTTGAGGTAGTCAATGAATTTGATTATCTAGGAACAAGATTAAGTAGCAAGGAAAGTTGGAGTGATCAAAAGAGAATGGTACTAGCTAAAGGAAAGCGTGCCTTAAAAGTTATTAAAGCATGTATGGATAAATTACTAGAGATGCAAATAAAACAAGCCGAGGCAAAAGTTTTATACATAGTAAAGATTTGGGGTTTGGGGGAAGGGTGGCTAATATGGATAGGATCCATGAAAGTTTTTGTAAACAAATCTTGGGCTTGCCAAGCGCTTCACCCAATGGGTAATACAAGTAGAACTAGCAAGAAGTGGAGCTAGAAGAAAAATTGTAGGAGTGTTGAAATGTTGTATTAGAATTAGAAACCTACTAGATGAGCATAACTTTTTACATCAATGTTTCGTAGCACAGGAAAGGTTTAATCAAAAAGATACTTGGCTCAGTAAGATAAAGGAAACTATGATGAAAATTGGTTTTGGGGATGTGTTAAAGCGAGGGAATTGTTACAATATGGTTTCTGGAAATAAGTCAGATTAAAATTGGAAGATATTGGAAGACAAGAAATATTTGCAAGTTTCAATTTGAAAATACTATTAGAACATAAACAGAAATAAAACTGGTTTGGAGTAGAGAAAATTATGTCGAATGTGAAAGCAGCAAGAAAAGGCCTTGCATGCGCTAGAACAGAAGTGGTGAAATTGAAAGATTTAAGAATAGGGAGTGATTTAGAGAACTGCTCTTTGTGTAACCGGAAGGATAATAATTTGCACATAATTTTGGAATGCAACGTAACTAAGATGCTCAGAGAGAGGATAGCTAAAAAGGAGTGGCCAAATTTACCAAAAGAAATTCAAGAGAGAAGCTATACGAGTGTAAAATCTAAAATTTTTGATGTGATATATTCACATTAGATTCTCTACCCTGTATCTTTATTACTGGGTATACAAACTATTCTTACTAAAGCTTATGTTTTACCTACTACAATTTAATCCCAATAAATCTTTGCAGAAATAGCTACATTACACTTTGAGGCTGTATTTTTAACACTTAAATGATTTCAGTCTAATTATATAATATATAAATTCAGTAACAGCCCTCCTTAAAGCAATATGTGTATGTAAAAATACATAAGATGTATGTAACAGCCATTATATTAATGTTTATATTATTGTGTACATGTTCAATAATGTTATGTGAATGTATTACGTAATTTGAGAATGTAGGAGCTGTGAGAATAATAGGTTAAAAGTTGCTAACAATGAGGTAACCTTGAGGCAATAATGAATTTGAAAGTTTAATAATGCTACTTGTGATTTTTGGAAGCAATAATGTAATCTTTGTGACAGTTTAGAAAATAGCCAATCAAAAACCAAAAAAGCTTTAGTTAAATTAAGGTATTCTATTGGACTAGGATTAGCCAATCAGAAACTAAAATGGAGCAAAATTTACAAATTCAGAAGTCAGCTACTTGTAGACAATGTTCCTAACCGAACGCGTTGCTTGTAGACAGTGTTCCTAACCGGATGCGAGATGCGTCCTCGAGAAATTTAATACGTATTTTGTGTGAGACAAACATAGTTTACGTGTTAAAAATTGCAAGTAATTAATACACAAATCTCACACCTCTCTCTATATCAGTGAAGTGTTACTTAAATATTGGCAATCATTAATAAAAGGAGTGAAGTAAATTTATAATCAGTGTAAGCCTACATTCTTCAGTCGCACCACTCCCTGCTAAGACATTCATGTTTCTAAAATAATTACTGACGCAACCGAGGCAAACATAAATATATAATATTTAAAGAAACAGTCAAATTTACAAAGTTAATATTTTTAAACTTGGGGCGAAGGCCACCGGAATCTTTTTTTACCATATGTGCGGTTGCAACTATTTCAAGTGTGCGGCTCCCCAACATAAGAACTACAGTACAACTCCTACTTCAAATCGGCTTCCCATACGTGAGCAACTAACTACTCCAAATTGGCACCCAAAGCGTGCCACAACAACAACAACTACAACTACTTCAACAAGGAGAACAGCGATAGTCAAATGTTTAAAAACTGGACGTTATACGCTGGTCTCGAAATTCCATACTGTTTCCATTCAATCGCAGGAAAAGAACTGCATGTTTGACAGGACTTTAAGAGGTGACCAAGTAATGAACAGTTCGAACCATTAATAACGGATATCTCAGAAATGGTTATGGAAAAAAAACTAATTTAAAATAAATTGTATGTTTCAAAGAGATATGCATTTTTTTGTGTAGTGCGTTTTCGTTTATCGCTTATCGTTTACCAGTTATAGTACAAGATATTTAAAATTCCTCCGGAAGTAAGAGGACTCCACCGGCTATTCCCAGAGAAAATTTAAAATATAAATTCTATTTGTTATTTAAATAGATTAAACATACGATATTTTAATCAAAATCGTTAGCAATTTTGGAGAAAATCCAAAATTTCGAAAAGTTTTCGAAAGGGTAGTCTGGGATAAAGTAATTTTCTCGAAAAGCTTTGTGTCAACACGGCCTTTTTTTAAATGCTTTTTTGGGGGTGGGGATTCAGATGGCTTCGTGTATTTCCGGCGAAATTTCGGTATCGAATTTTGGTTGGAATGTAATACCTTTTCTACCTACTATTTAAGTGCCAGAGAAAGTAATAAAAGGGAAAATTTTTGGGCAGAGTAAGAGCCAAATGGCTGAGGAAAATTAACAAGCAAAGTGAAGAAGAAAGTTAAATAATATTTGGTATTAGATAAGCGGGATTCAATAACTTGGAAACCTTGAATATTTTGGGTCCCAGGGTTCACAGCAACTCAGAAAAATAAATGTATACTAACTAATAAAACTTCTGTCTAGATTTAGCCTTACATCATTATTTAATTTGTATCCTGAATTTTGCTTGTAGTAATCCAATGAAATAAATAAATTTAAAAAATTAAATAGTATGAGAAGCTAGTGGCATACTCCTTGTGGAACTGTGTCCATTTGCTTAAAACAACCCCTTTTCTGCTCTTTATAAACACATACAACGCCACTCCGCTAATGTGGCTATTTTGCATGTTCATTACGAGTGAAGGCGCACTAATTACACCTGCTGGGCGGATTTAACTTATAAGCTCAGGCCTTGCAGAAAAGTTTTGGTAATAAGAGCTCTCACAGGAAAGAGCCTATGCCATACACAAAGGATATCATATGTGCGAGATGTTCTCCACCAGTCCACCACCCAGAGGTTTCACGTTATAAATGGGACTTGCGTGCTGGATGAAATCTCCGGTTGCATATGTATTAGGAGATTATTTACTGAACTACCCATAAGCTCCACAGATGTTCTTGGCAGTGATACAAAGCCGGACATTATCAGCAATAATAATCTCTCTGGTTGTGAGTTTACTATTCTGCCGTCCTAAGCCAAAAAGAGGTATGTAAATATTCTTTTTGGATTACTGAGCTTGGAGTAATAATTTTGTGTTGTTCCGACCCTAATGTACATTTTCCCTAAGCGTAGAGAACGCGTCTCAATTAAAAATGCCGTACTAAAGAAGGCGGTGTGGTTTACCAGTCACAAAACTACTACAGACCGCCTTTGTCATTGTAAAAAATAGAATCTTAACTTTACTTCAAAATATCTAATACATTTCACCTTTTTAATTCTTATGTACATGATATAGGAGTAGACAACTGGCCCATGCATATTATTCATTGCTTGCTAGCGAGAAAAATGGAGTGGACAAAAGAAAGAACAACACAGTTAACTAATGAGATTCGTGTAAGACTTGTCATCTGGGATACGTGGTAGACCATTTAAGTTGAGACTGTACAGTATCTCCAAAACTAAGCGTTGTAGAAAGAAATGTCTTGAATAAAAGTTGCTTGATATTATGGGGGAAAGTAAATGCCATTAGTCGTGTTTTGTTTGGAGGACGTTATGATGGCCATTTTAGGGTCAATTTAATTTTGTTTAAATGGGAACCTACATTTTGTACGTTGTTTTGTCATTAGAAAATGGTTTATAAAAAGGTA
Source organism: Deroplatys truncata (assembly GCA_030765065.1). Lineage (NCBI taxonomy): Eukaryota > Metazoa > Arthropoda > Insecta > Mantodea > Mantidae > Deroplatys > Deroplatys truncata. The sequence goes on from CM060980.1 coordinate 104,411,706, forward strand.
TTTATTTGGAAATGAGGAATAAGGAAACAAAATAAAAAATGCTGGTTCTCAATTAGTAAACTAACTTGATCCTCAAATGACCATCCATGGATAGCCCAATCATTCATTGCGCTCTTCATACACAGCCATTCACAAGTTTCGTTGTTATTTACGTTGGTGTAAGAACTTACAAAGTGCTTTATACAAATATTGTAGTGTTTTATGAGGAGTGATAAAACATAAAAAGGTAGGTTCCCATTTTAAGAAATTAAATTGACCGTAAAGTGACCGTCACAATGTCCTTCGAATAAAACAAGATTAATGGCATTTATTTCCCCCCAAAATTAAGCAACTTTTATCAAAGGCATTTCTTTCTACAACGCTTAGTTTTGAAGATATTGTACAATTCCTAAAAGACAATGGAAATAAAATAAAGAAAAGGGAGTGTATACGTGAGGTTACACTTATTTTTGATGATAAAGAAAAAGAAAAAATGAGGTTGAACCTAATTCTATTCAGCTGGTATGACTGCTCTGAAATTCGTCTCCTGTATTGCAATTGCTGGTGAAATTATAGTAGTGAGCAACAAATTGAAATCATCTTTCAGCATTCTTAGAAAACTCTTGAAGCCGAATCTACCCTCAAATTTCAGCTCAGATAAGAATTCTACTTACATTCCTTCTATTGCTTAGAAAAGGGCGCCAATAACATTCTTATTTTATTCTCGCCTCATTCACCAATCACACATTTTGACTACAGAAGCTAAATCTTCACAAACAGAATCCATGTGATCTTTGATATTAACAAACGCAACGTGTTAGCACTTTGCCTCAGTTATTAATGCAGTGGATGGGAATTCCAACTATGTGCAAGTATAACTCAACATGTTTCGCATTAGATGCGTTTAAAGTTGTTTATGTTTAGCGTTGTGTATTGTATGTTGATTTTTGAGGCAGGAATGGAACTAAACTGATGCATTGCCAAGAAACATACGAGCTTCCACTTGGGTAGTGACTAAAATCTATAAAAAGAAAACAAAAACAGTATGTTAGCTCCAGATGTCTGTATCGACTTCTTTGTGGTGAGAGGACAAAGTTATAGCAAAGGCTGTACATTCATAGTAAGAGCATCACACAAAGACACCAGTAGCGTCCGTTTTAGGTGGAAAAATCATCAGATGTCTAGAAGCAGAACACACATTGTAGCCTCAATAGCCCTGAGTGTGCCACAAAATGCCACTTTTAGGCTTTGCCGAAGCTTCCAAGACACTTGAGCTATTCACCCCAGGCTAGTACAAGGTCGCCTGATAATAATAGCTCTACAACAGGACCGATATCTCCTTAATAGCAAGACGAAACAGGACAGTTACTAAAGGGCAAACGTCCTCATATATAGCACTGGGTGTGGGGCAGAGATACTTGGAACTGTATAAGGATACCCAGAATAATTGGCATCTGTTACACCAATGCATAAGACAGGCTATTTACAACAGTTTACAGCGCCCTGATTTTATCCTGAATGATTACAAGAACATGCATTTAACATATGAACCTCTCGTTGTGTGTTCATCAGGAAAGTACTTTGAGCACGTTTAGAATCAGTGAACGGATATAGGAAAACATATCAGCTTTCTGTCGTAATAGTTTGATTAGGCTCGTCAAGATCATCATACAATATATATTCGTCATATACTGTATATTCACATTGTTTATTCTTCACGTATTACACTTTGTCATAGCATTTATTTGTCACATACTGTGGCATCACTGCTTAGAGGAATCCACTATGGGGGATAAAGCACGTCATGTGATTACCCTGCATTGTATGCACTTAACTACGGGAACTTCAGGAAATGGCAGAGCTGGAATAAGTCTGAGAAATCACACACAATATTTTACAATTAGCACTAAATTTTATTACCTATAGTTGATAATGACTGGCCGGATGAAATATCCGCCCGGGCTCCTCCAGCCGGCAGAAGTATCATCCTAACTCTGCTTACTGATACCCCAGACTTGCTCCTTAAGCGTTAACTCCCTCTAGCGTGTGTAAATAATGATTCCTATAAAACCTGTAAAGATGGACAAACCCTCTCGATGAAATCTGCTGAGATATCATGGTTTCAACACTAACAGATTCAGTGGGGCAGTTATATGTGTAAATTAGAACCGTACAAACTGAATGAAATAAACAAACTTAAAGAGAACATGTTTAAAGTGGACGTCTTTTGTTTTACAACCAAGGTGAAACAAATGGTTAGGGAAAGAAATGTAATAGGTAACTTATCGCTGCAAAAACTGAGCGATACAATCCTTGAAGATTTGTCAGTTTCAACCAAATTAGCAGGATACTTGATAAGGAGAGTGTAGAAATAGAAGAAGGATTGTATAGTGGAAAACGTCATGGACAGTATTGTCGTTTCGCTGAGAGCAGCGATTCATTTCCTTTTCCTCCTCCAGAAAAATGAATCAAGTTCAGAGGAGAATACCTTAATTTTTTTCGCGAAAATTAAGTGACTTCTTCGCTTTAATCTAGCAGGTTGGCATTACTGCCGCAAACTTAAGTTGAGGAGCGAGTCCAACGTCACATATTGTAGCTGAACTATTTAATAAACTGACGAATGTTTGCACTCCTGTGACAGGCTATGAGCTTATGATACAGCAGCATAAGATAAAGCAGGCGTATCCTTATTTACGAATTCATAATTTACAAGATATTTACCTCACTTGTGGTGAATGTATGACGAGTAACGTATTTAACACATTCTTTTTTTGGCCAATTAACAGAATCGGCCCACAACATCGTGGAAATATACTATTTCGGTGACGTTTTGTTGACGATAGACATAATTTTTAATGGAAGTACGGAACTACACATCCTCACCGAAGACACTACCAATGACCACACATGCAGAAATGGGGTACTCCTAGACCATGTGCGACTTTCAGAGAAACAATCAGTTCAGACTTCATTTTCGCGGAAAACAATGCATTGCTCATTGAAACTATGGGATGAAAGAATATCTTCCACAGCTTTCAGGTTTGAAACTAATACTTGCATAGCTAAGTAGTTAATTGCAGTGTGGTTAAACCAATGCAGATAATATAGGCAATGAAGTCCTTCAGTGATTTGTTTGGTTTGCCGTTTGCAGGGACAGCATGACTGAGCGATAAGTAGACCTTCAACAGCTTCGCTAGGTCTAAGCGTAAACACCAGCTAGGACTCGCTTTGCGCGAAAATATCATGGTTACAATTTTTCAGATTTAACATGAGAATTGCTGAACTTAACATTTTTATCTCCAGTTTTTCTATAGAATAGGGCCTGACAATTAGTGTACTAATTCGTGGAATCCACTATTTGAATGTATGGCCCTAGCAAAACACAGGCTGTTCCAAATAAGCCCTTTTCGCCTGTCCATAGCTTAAACAATAGCCGATGAGTCCACCAAGATCAATGATACAGTGTCCCAAAATACCGTAATGGAATTAAATGCACTTCCAAAAACTTCACTAAGTTCCTCGGTTAGCGGACCTCAAGGAAAATTTTAAATATTAAATCTAAATTGTAACACGATAAAACTCATAGCAGGGATTTAAGTGGAGCAATACCGGGTAGCGATAGCATTTAATCTTCGCTTGGAATCCAAGAGACTAACCAAACTTAACAGGAGTTTTCCCTCCGTTTTTCCTAAATTTCCGGGATCTTTTCTCATTTCATTCTCCATTGATCTACACTACACTAGTTGGCATTTCAGGGTTTTACTCCGACAATTGGCGGCGTGCATGCTTTATATAGATATCCCTGCTAGAACTAAAGCAGAGTTGTGTGTATTCGAGCACTCGCCCTCTAGGAGAGGCGGGCAATGCACGCTTGCCTGGCGCTAGTTTCTATCTGTAACTGTAAGGGATTTTATCGCCTCCACTGCCTTGTTCTTGTTCGCAGCAGCCTGAAGTATCCTCTGACGTAGCGCAAGTGTCAAAAAAGCCAGCCATGTCCAATTGATCATTATTAAAACCTATTTTAATGCTAAAATTGCATAAACAGTTTCGTTCTATTGAAAAGAAACCAAAACTTTACGAGTGTTTATTTTGCTCTGTGCACAGAATTAGTACCTATGTTGGTGACTACTCCACCAAATGTGCTTAAGGTGAATCGCTTATACACCAAGAAGTGTAGTAAAATGTTCGGTTTTTGGGCCACGTTTCATCTATATTCTACCTCTAAGAACTGCTGTACTGTCTACTTTGAAAAATATCGATAGCCGAAATCTCTGTCATGATATGCTTGAAGCTGAAGATCCATTCCTATTGAATAATGGTTTGTTAATATTTGTGAGGAGGAAGAAACCGAGATTGTCGCTTTCGTACCTAATGGAGCCTCAGTGTGGGAGAGAGGATGCCTAAAAATACACTTGGATTTCGAAAAGCAGGTCTGATAGGAAAATGTATACCGCATTGGAGTAAAAGGGAATGACGCGAGGCAGTATTTTTAACACTTAAATGATTTCAGTAAAATTATATAATAAAAAATATAATAACAGCCCGCCTTAAAGCAATATGCATATGTAATAATATACAAAAAGTGTATATTACAGTCATTGTACATGTTTATATTATTGAATACATGTGTAATAATGTTATGTGAATGTATTACGTAATTTAATAATGTAGGAGTTGTGAGAATAATAGGTTAAAAGTCGCTAACAATGAGGCAACAATGAGGTAGCCTTGAGGAAAAAATGAATTTGAAAGTTTAATGCCACTAGTCATTATTGGAGCAACAATAATGTAAATTTTGTAACAGTTTATAAAATAGACAATCAACAACCAAAAAAAAGCTTAAGTTAAATAAAAGTATTCTACTGGAGTAGAAATAGCCAATTAGAGACTTGAAATACAGAAATTTACAAATTTAAGTGGTAGAAATCAAGTCAGATGCTTGTAGGCAGCGCTCATAACTGGACGCGTTGGTTGTAGACAGTGTTCCTAATCGGACGCGAGATGTGTCCTCGAGAAATTTAATATATATTCAGTGTGAGAGAAAAATATTTTACGTGTTAAAAGGTGCAATTAATTAACAAAAGAATCTCACAGCTCTTTATATCAGTGAAGTGTTATTAAAAATCGTGTCAAGAATTAATATAAAGGAGTGAATTAAAAATTATAATCTGTGTAAGCCTACATTCTTCATCCGCATCACGCCCTGTTAAGAAATTCATGTCTCTAAAAAGTAATACTGACGCAGCCGAGGCAAACATAAAAATATAATATTTATAGAAACAGTAAAAATTACAAAGTTAATATTTTTTTAAACATTTTTTGGGTCGAGGATACCGGAAACATTTAACTATATGTGCGGTTGCAACTACTTCAAGTGTTCGGCTCCCCAACAGTTGAACTACAATACAACTCCTACTTCAAATTGGCTCCCAAAGCGCGGGGCAAATAACAACGTGAAAATAACAATACAACAAACCTTCTTCCTCAAATAAATAAAGTGGAAATACTTTTAGAATTATTTCAAAGCAGTTAACGAAAGAAATGTTTCTAAAGGAGCTTTTAGCAACATCACCGAAGTTATAATTAGCAGCCAGAGATATAAAATACACGGTCTGTACACGGTGTCAGCAAAATGAGTTCAATTTTTCCTATGGTGGTAAGGAATATCTATAAGAGTGTTTTAATACACTGAAACTTGAGCCGGAAATGTATTGTTATGGGTATTAAAAGCAACAATACAGTCTGTACTTGTTTGTATGATAAGCTGTCCTATTTTGGATGTTTGCATTTTGACTTACCTCTCATCATATTTCCGTTAACACGGTTCGTGGCAAACAATTTAAGGGAAGGTCCGTTCAACATTCGTCTTAACAACCTCTTCATTTAGCTAATTTTTCATCAGGTCAACGGTAGACATTTGCAATAATTATTGCAAAACACGTAACTTTTCTTACCATTTACACAGTAAACAACAATGTTTTAAATCATTTGCAATGTATTTCACATTTTATATCATTAACAGTGAATTTCTATTCTTAAGTTAATTGTTATAATGTACTCAAATTGATGCTATCTCCGCACAAACAAATCTGTGCTCATTTTGTAGACATCCTGCATAATCTCTTCCAAAAGGAGTAGATACAATGCTGTGAAATATTAAAGTAATAAATAAGATAGTCCTTTTAGGAAGAAGACATAAGGATTAACATTAGTAAGATGTTAATGAGTTCTGTTTTAAACATTCTAATCTAATGCAAACAGTTTGCCCCTAATTATATTCCCATTCCAGTGCATCTCTTAGCAAGCACTATCTTCTCATCCAAAATCCCAGTCAAAATATTTCTTTATCTAATCGCCATTGTTCCTTCGCTACTTTTTTCGAAGCTGTTTTATTAACAGTTACTGTTTTAGCTATCCATCTTACACACGCCATCGGCGTGTCAAATCCTTCACGTCGTTTTCCTCGCTTCATTGCAACATCGAAGTTTCGGCAAACCGTCACATTTCAAACAAACCTTTACTAAATATCCAAACGTCTTCAAGGTATTTTCTCAGGAGTATGTTGAAAAAGTCTCCTTTTGTATTAAAAACTACCTTTGCCTTTGCTTTTTGGGTTCTTGACAACAGCTTGTGTTGCTCGTTAATGGTAGGTACTTGCAAAGTATCGGAAGCTGTCCGCTAGCTCATATACTTCATTCAAATTCACAAGTATAATTTCTTTGTTTTCCGATAACCAAACTTATGTTTTGTAATGCAAGATTTATAGTTCTTCAAACAACCAAGTCAATGAATAACTACATTGGTACTCGTTTATCAAAAAATGTAAGTTAACACATACGTAATATATTTTAGGAGGTTAAGTAATCTTGGGAATGAATTTCTTTGTCCAGTAACTGAGGCAGTATTTTTAACAATTAAATGATTTCAGTCTAATTATACAATATAAAAAAATAACACCTAGCCTTAAAGCAATATGTGTATAATATAATATATAAAATGTATGTAACAGTCATTGTATTATGTTTATATTATTATTATGTACATGTTCAATAATGTTGTGTGAATGTATTACGTAATTTAACAATGTAGGAGCTGTGAGAATAGAAGCCGAAAGTTGCTAACAATGAGGGAACCTAGAGACGACAATAAATTAGAAAGTTTAATGATGCTACTAGTAATTCTTGGAACAAGAACGTAATGTTTAAAAACATGTTATAAATGGCCAATAAAAAACTATAAAAGCTGAAAGTTAAATAAAAGCATTCTACTGGAGTAAAATTAGCCAATCAGGGACTTGAAATAGAGAAATTTATAATTTTAAGCCAGATGCTAGAAGGCAACGTTCCTGAGCAGTTCCCTCGGTAGGTCTTTAGTGTGAGACATATAAAATTCATTACGGCGTGAATAATAAAAGGTTTAGTGTTAAAACTTCTTCAAATTGGCACCCAAAGCGTGGCGCTAATAACGTAAAGATATTCCATCTCATAATTTAAGTTATTGAGTTTAAAATTTTAAACTTTTATCATATAAAACAATAATTTATGTGCAAAATTTCAGTTTCATATGACACATTTTCCATTATACTCAATATTTACTAGTAATTGTACGGATCGAACAGTAACGCACAATAATTTTTTTTACTAAAAAGTTGAATAGTTTAAAGAACAAAAAAAAAAAATCACAAAGGAACTTACATCTTTTACCTACTTTTCGACATAGTAACCAAGTTTCTCAGCACATTTCTCCCATCGTGATATCAGTTTCAATGTGCCCTGTTCGTAGAAGTCCGTTTCTTTGGAGTATAACCATCTGCGGACTACTGATATCACTTCCGCACCTCTCAAAGCGTTGGCCAGCCAGGAATTTCTTCATGGGACCAAACAGATGAAGTTCCGACTTCAAGGTCCGGAATGTTTGTTCGATACTGAAGAACCTCCAAACCAAATTTGGTGATTTTATGACGAACAGCAGCAACATGGGGGCGAGCATTGTCATGAAGAATTTTGACATCGTCAGCATTCATGTTGTGGCGTTTGTCACGAAGGTCCGCAACTTCACCAAAGTTTTCATGTTGGCTGTAGCACTCATAGAGGTCCCATGTTTAGCAAAGTCCACCAATAAAACACCATGCATATCCCAGAACACCGTCACAAGCACTTTCCTAGCAGATTGAGTCACTTTGAACTTTTTCTTCACTGGAGAACCAGAATATTTCCACTCCATACTTGCCTGCTTGGTTTCGGATGTGTAGTGGTATGCCCACGACTCATCACCAGTGACGATTTCTTTCAGAAAGTCATGCCCTTCTGAGGTGTACCGCGCTAGGTGATCCAAACTGGTCAGCATTCGCTGGCCCTTGTGGTTGTCTCTCAGGTTCTTAGGCACCCAGCGAGCACTAAGTTTACGAAATTTCAACGTTGCTTGAACAGTATCATACACTGCACTATAGGAAATGAACTGTTGCGATAAGTTTCGCAGTTGCACACGCCGGTCGTTCAAAATTGCCGCCTCAATGGCTCTGACATTCTGCGGGGTTGCAGCTGTTACCGGCTTCCCGGAGCGTGGCGAATCACTAAGGTTCACGCGGCCCTCTAGGAAGAATGCACATTACCTGGAGACATTGCTACGGTTCATGCATTCATTCCCATACACGCCACGCATGTCCTTTTGATTATCACTCGGTTTGTGCCCTTTGGTCCACAAATATCGAACCACACCTCTCTGCTCTTCACACGTGCACGACAATAACATGCGCGCCATCTTTGCTGCGTAGTTTACGCTTCCCTCGCTAGAACTGCACATGAAACAAAAAATGTCCTTTCTAATAAAAAATTCAAACTATATCTCTGTGAAATTGCAACATTCCAGCTGCAATACCAAAGTAGGAAAAAATTACTATGCTTTACTTTTCGATCCGCCCTCGTATACAATATGTTGTTAGGAATTTGAAGACTTCTTGCAACATATACAATTTAAATAGAGCAACGAATAAATTAATTTTTTTGTTTTTTAAGCTTAAAATAATATGACTGGGTGATACTTTTCAAGTAATATTTACTTATTGATATACATTTTTTATTCTTTTGAGCTCTTTCTCATTCAAAATTCGTGAAATTTATAGATGGATGGATAGATGGATGGATAGGGTAGGATAGTTAAATTATATTTGAACCCACTCGCGGTCTCTCTCTACTGCGCGAAACGGGGAAATTTCGGCGGCAGAGGCGGACTAAAATCCTTACCTTATATAGATGCTGGAAATGTTCACCTTCTGCTCTCAAACTGGTAGCATATCTCGTGTAAATATTCTCGCTCACTCTCCGAAGCTCAGCAGCAGGAATTCTTGTGATTTCTTGCACAATGTTTTCTCTAAGTTCCTGTAGTGTGCGAGGATTGGAATGATACACTTTGTCTTTTAAAGAACCCCATAAATAAAAAATCACAACTTGTTAGGTCAGAAGAATGAGGGGGCCACAAATCAACACTAATTATTCTGTCATCAAACACCTCTCTAATGACTGAATGATTGTATATGTATTTAATTTTTGATCCAATCTAGCAATATTACAAAAATTAATATTTACACTACAGTTGCAAGTAGCCTTATTTAGATCAAGCACAACATTTTTCATTGAAACTGCACCACAACCGATGCGAAAGGAACAATTTATTAATATTTTGAAAAAAATGCTTGCTGTAAAAATACGCAAAAACAACAAGTATAAACTTGTAAATATCTATTCACTGCTGTTTTAACATTGCAATACACCTCTTAAATGGGCAGGATGAGAAAAACTATAATGCAATTTGATGCACATTGATTGATTCCATTTGTCATTTTTAGCCAACGCTTCGGTACTTCGGTCTTTTAATGTCTACCAGCTTAAATGGAAATTGGTTTTCTAACTTTCGTCTATGGATCGTGTCATATAACTGCTCATTCAGAGACGATACTTAAGGTATAGGAGTAGATACAGTCCATCTCTAAGCTTTTGTCTGATGAAATATCACGTAACTAAGTTATTTTAATGTATCATGTCGACAATGATAAAGGCCATGGTGGTGGTGATGTAGGGGCCGACCGGACCGATTATTAGAGGTCTGCACAGACTCGGGCTTGAAAATAAAGACGAAAAACGTTAATTTATTATACACACTCAAAATGTGCATTTTGTACTGTAAATATGGTATTTTAATCAAAATAATTAGCGCCATTTTTGAGAAGAAAGAAAAAGAAAGAAAAGCTTTTCCTTTAAAGGGAAAATATAGTAATACTAAAGAAATGCTCTCTCGCCAATAATAATTGCGAATAACATTATAATAGCACGGCAGCTGCAAACTCCACCTCTCTCTGTCCAAGGAGATTCTGGACAGTGTGCAGTAATACGGGCAGCATGCCGTCAATAAGACATAATGACGTCAACATATCGCTTACTATATGTGGATTTCAGGACCTCAAGCGTCACTGTTTCTGGTAAGTAGCTTCTCATGTGGCCCCAAGGACCTAAGTGCATACTTTATCAGGCAGAGGGAAAAAATTCGCATACCAGACCGGAAGTCGCACCGCAGGCAGCAGTGCTTCGTGGACTGATGGTAGTGATAGTCGTAGTGGTGGTAGTGTTGTAGTAGTACTAGTAGTAGTAGTAGTAGTAGTAGTAGTAGTAGTAGTAGTAGTAGTAGTAGTAGTAGTAGTAGTAGTAGTAGTAGTAGTAGTAGTAGTAGTAAATAACTGCAAAATAATTATATTTAAAACAAAATCGGGCTGGACCGGACTGGGTGGTACAATATAGTCTATTCTGGGGCCGGGCTCGGGCCTAAAAAATTCGCCCCGTGAAGACGTCTACTGTTTACCGCTCTTCATGTTATACTTGGACTCCGAAACACGCAGAAATATCGGCACATATAGTGAGATCACACTATTTGTTGGAATATTAATTTTTATTAGCCTTTACTCTATCGCCCTACCTATTTGTAAACTAGCCCATTCTGTTTGTTGTATCAGTGAGAAAAACAATTGCCTAGATAAGAAAAAATTGATGTGTTGCATTTACATGGCTTTCTCTACCTTCTGTCGCTTATTAGCTTATTTTTCTATCTACTTCTACTTATACCATAAATTTATTTGAAATAAATTATGTATTTTAAGGAGATCTATGTTTCTTGTGTAGTACGTTTTCGTCTATCGCTTAACGTTTATCAGTTATACAAGATTATACAAAACTATCCGAATGAAGAGGACTTCAAAGGCTATTCCCAGAAAGTTCAAGATATAGGTTATATTTGTCACGTAAATATCATTAATATATGATATTTTAATCAAAATTGTTTAGAGGCATTTTTTAAAAAATAAAAAAGTTCGAAAAATCTTCCATGCAAACAGTAGTTTGGGTTGGGAAATTCGTGTCGCATTTTTAAAAAGGTACTGAATCCAAATACCAAGCATGATATTTAGTCGACTTTACATTTTTAAGTTATGCTGTTCACAGACGCATACACACGGCCATTTTTTTCTAAAACGCTTTTGTGGGGGACTCAGGCGGCTTCAAACATCTATTTTCGGTGCAATCTTGATATCGAATTTGTGGGTGGAATGCAATACCTTCTATACCTAATGTACGTGGTAGAGAGAGTAAAAATTTACGATTTTACATTATATCGCAAAACAAATAATCGCCCCAAGGAATTAAAGCGAGTACAACTGAGGTAAAATGTCAAGGGTTGTTTTCACGTGGTGCATTCAACACATCAGCGATCGCACACCAGGTAATGACATCCTACGAGGCCGTCGCTAATAACGGCTTTGTTGTGGTACCCTATGCCTGAGATATTCATGACCCCTGGCGGTGACATATCAAAGCTTCTCTGAAATAGGCTATCGACTCTGTGGGGATAGGATATTAAATTGCTTCCTGCAACAACCATAGCTTTCATTACTTGCAGTTCCACAGGCGGTATGAGTTTCTGTATTCGGGTTGCACATGTTTTTTCTACGAATGCAAATAGTAAAAATGTAGGGTTATTCTCCCAGTTCTGGCATTTCTTTGTTATACTTTATAAAGCTGTTACAACAGAATATAAGTATCCACTTACATATAATTAATTGTCATTAATCGAAAATAGAAAACATTTTAAACAGAGCAAAGTCTTATTAGGTTCGATATTATAACACTAACACATTCATTATATTCTTTATATCCAGGCTCTTGTACATTATAATTCTGAGTAACGTAATCCTCTTAAAAAGCATTCAAATCCAGCTCCTATTCTTGTTTACTTTCTCAACTACATACTTATAGACAGTAGGCAAAGTATTGTATTTCACCTAAAAATTCGATATAGAGATTTCCCTAGAATTCTTCATTTTGAGATCTATTGAATAAAAAAGTGAGCTTGTGTGTGAGTGTGTGTTGTGTGTGTGTGTGTGTGTGTGTGTGTGTGTGTGTGTGTGTGTGTGTGTGTGGAACATAACCCAAAAATGATAGGCCTGATAGATGTTACACTTGATATTTAAATTCTACTACTTCAAATGACGTGATGCTAGATCTGTTAAGAAAATACCTAAAACTGCGTTTATATGGAAGAGTTTTCCTTGTTTTTTATTTTATTAATTATTTTGCTTTATTTATTAAAATACCATAGGCATGGCTAATAAAATATATATTCTGTACTTTCTGTGAATAAACCTTGAAGTTCTCTTCATTTCGAATGAATTTACTATAATTTTGAAAATAATAACAAATAGAGAAAAAGTTACTTCACCAAAAATGCAGATATTTATGCTAAGTTTTATAACATTAATCATTGATATTTGCTGCTTTTGGTTGGTATTTTACAATATTTTATCATATAGGTTTTGGAGTACTAGGCCACCATTCCTTTTGGGGGGGGGGTTCGGGAATAGGATAGGATTTAGCGTGGAGTAGAAAGGAGAAGTCAGGAGAGGTATTGGGGTTCCGCTGTTGCACCCCCGTTAGTACGCGGTAGGATAGATGCCAGCTTATTGCGCTGGCAGTGGATTAAGGAATGTCTGGGTGACGACCATGACCAAGGCCCTGGTCGCCACACGCGGGGAGTTACGTGGATAGGAATTGGAAGGGATGTGGCGTTGTTTATTACATCATTTCATTGATTGTTGCGCGGCCCTCGAAAGGAGCCCTCTGGTTGTCGATAGTAGTTTGGTCTTGTCGTCGATAAAAAGCGAGAGGTTTCCAGTGACATCAAGTGGACGCTGGTTCACTCCTGATCATTCTTCAGTCCGGAGAGTACACTCGGCCATCGTAGTGTGCAGGGATCGTAGTAGGTCGGCATGACCTGATAACGTGTGCCTAAACTCCTCCAGACAATCTGTCGGAGCTGGCGGTGTTGATGTCGGTGGCAGACTGGCGATGGATTCCGCCATTCCTTCGTTTCTGGTGCATAGTGAAATTTCAAAGTCAGCACATAACGCTCTCCATTTTAAAGATTTGGCTATTGCCTCAGCTTCCTGTATTACCCTAACATCTATAAAAAGTGCATAATAGAACCACTTATGAAAACGTTCATCCCGATTAATATGAAACAAATAAATAGAAAAGCGAGGTTCTGTAGGTATGGTTTATAGAAGACATATAGAAATAAACGATGGTGGGAGAGAAAGTCAGTCTTTGTAATACTTCAGATTCATTGAAGTGCTAGGTCACTATTATTTTGTTTCTCGTTATGGCATGCAACGAGTGGATGTCCGAAGTCAGCTTACAGCGACCCGCTTTAGCCACGTGCATTACGTCGTCCTCCGTGGTCTAGCACTATCATGCTGGCCTCTAGTTCCCGAGGTCGCGAGTTCAAACGCTGTGGATTTGAACTGTTGGATTTTTTCGGGTGTAAAAAGGTCCCGATCAAATTTAGTAATTACAATGAGCTTCAGAATAATTTTACACCAGCAAATCCCTAAGTCTTGTTTTAAGTCAAATAATCCAAAACAGATATGCATTGCAATTTGGAACATACTATGACTTTGTCCAGTTTTCATTATCAGTTCACTTTACTTTTCTTTTCTTTTCGCGTAATTAAATATGCGCAAGCAGCCTCTTCTTCCTTCCGCTTCATTCGTCAGAAGTCGGACACAAGACCTCTCTAATCTTTTGCAGTAGCACAACTATCATCGCAACCTCACTCGGAGGATGCACTGAAAAAAGCAGCACTTTTAAGTTGCATCAAGAAACGCACTGACTTATTCGGTAGCACGCTAGCTTATATTGTGGCATGTGAGGTGGTAATATTGTAATATTACGTGGTTATAGCAACATTATATGCTGATTTATTAAGTTAGGAATACAGACCGGTAATGACGTAACGGGAGAGGGGGTAAAACCGGTTGTATCTTGTGGTAGCGTGTAGGACGTTTTTCTCTCTTCTAGCGTCACCAGCGAACAGTGTAGACGTGTGTTGTAGTCATGGCGCTTCGTCAAGCAAGAAGGTAAATTGTATCATCTTTAATTCATATTATATTCTTACCATCTAAACTTTTACCATGTAATTTATTAATGTAGATAGTTCCTTCCTTCCTGACCCATGATGATTTTATGGATATTTAGGTAGTTTTCAGGTAATTTAAGGAATGTGTTAGCTTGCCCCCGTCGGACCTCGTGTTAGTTTGTGATTTAGATTCTGGTACCATGCTCTACCCCCCGTAATTATGCGCAAATAAAAGAGGTTTCGACAATAATTATAGCCGCTGGGGTTTTCCAGAGAGTTTTAAAATATTTGCGGGGAGAAAGGACCTTCTATAAGATCCGTTATCTATCGATAGCACTTCTTGAGTTTACGCTGGATGAGAGCAACTTCTCTCTTGAGCCATTCGTCGCTCGGTGCACTCTGGTGATTGATAACTGAGGTCCAAACCTGTGCCACAATACTTATGAGAAGAAAATTGAATGTTACTAGGGAAAGGTAAACTTTTAACATGGAATATGACGGCTAACCATGATAAAACTTATCCAACGTCGCCCGAGCCTCCGGGTTGTTCCCGCCCCAAGGAGCGCCTGCCCGAAAGGACGCAGAGGCGGGCATCCAACGAGTAGTCCCTACCACGAAAAGGGTAATGTAGAGGGGGAAATTTCTTGAGGATCTTCTTGTCGAATATTTGGTGGATGGTATCGACTTTTCGTTTGAGTTTTCCTTCTCACACACCCAAACCTACACCTACACGTTTTCTTTCCATGGAATCCCGATATACCACTTTTTGGAGTACAATACTTTCTCAAACTACTATAGGTACATGGTAGAAAAGGTAAAAATTGAATTTGTAGTTGATTTTCACTAAGAACCAAAATATCAGCCTACCATTTATGTTTGGAGTACCATTGGCAAATTATGCGCAGACTTCGTATATTCACGGGCGTATAAATGTTTTGCTCTATAAAAAGCGTGTCTGCATTTGTGATACTTAAAGTGAAATGAATAATTTATGGCATTACGTACATGATTCATAGTGCTTCTCTTGTTATGATCACGTTCTCTTTAAGAGCATACTAACGAGGATATAATGCAGCTTCCACTACGTGAAGCATTTGTTGCTGTTAATGGGTCTTACTGCTCATTTTATTTAGTTACCAACCTACACAGATCCAACGTTATACTCTTCAAATGTTCCGAAACGCCACATCGTTTATCTTGGTTCCCTTTCGACGTGTTTTATTAAGACCCGTTGGGATTTTGCAATGTAGGAAAGTGGTAATTGATTTTTCAGCAGGCGAGGTTACAAGCCCTTCCGCTAGCTAAGTCTAGTCTGCTTGTTCGTCACCTCACTACAAGCTCTTCCCGGGTTGCAAATTCTATACTTAGCCTTCCTGCCTGAGGCCCTGTTCGTTCTTCGTTGCACATTTTGTTTTGTCTCGTACATAAATATACAATTTATCTCGAACGAGGTGATTGGCGGCCGTTGGATCTGACCCTTAGCAGGTATCGGATTAAATGGCTTCTCTCTGCGTTCGTCTGTCTCACGTGCCTACGGAGGGTAACGACATTTGCTGTGGGAATAATGTTATGCGAAGTTGTATTTTATTTGTGACTATATGTAGTCATTATGGAGAATACTGCAGAAGATCTTGAATTTATACGGATATTCCCTGGATTCATGGGTCACTGTTCAAACAAAGCAACAATTGTTAAATTAATCAGATTGGGGCCTTTTTTGATAAAAATAAAAACAGCCAACAGTTCTAACGGTGGAGAAATTAGACGAGATAGTGGCCTTTGGAAGCAGTTTAATACAATTGCTTCTCGTACTACAACGTAATTTTGATGACATAATTGAGTGACCTATTGCTCTCCATATTGTTACATGTGGGGGTGAAGGCCAATAGGTTACAGAAAAAAGGAATTAATTTAGATCACCCCAACACGCACATAGGCGAGGGGCCCACAACTTGCTGGAAGTGAAAGTTCGAAACCTTGGTGTGTAGATTAAGGGGAAGGCATGGGTTTTATACTACAATAAAAATTAACACACATTACCTTTACATACCTGGGATTTATTCACAACACGTCTGGCGACTCTACATATTGAACAAAGGAAAGAGGGTGGAGGGAGGTGCCACTAAACCATAGACCTGCCACACACACGTCTGGCTCCAACGAGCACTTCCACTAGAGTGACGCTTCCTTACCCCCACCAACCGCGTCTTGACGTCATACCAGACAAATTAAAAAAGATCTTTCCCTTTGGCATGGTCCGCACCGAAGGGAAACATATGACTAAAGAAATATATGACTAAAGAAACACAACAATGCTACGTCTGGTAGCAACATACAGCACAACAGTACGTCTGGTAATGAAAATAAAATTAATCATATGCCACAATATCTAAATTCAAGAGATTATTGTGGGGAATCCTTGAAGCTTATGCAACAAATTCCCAAACGCTCGAAGATTTAAAAGACAGCATCCGGATTGCGTCATCCAATATTTCGGTTACACAAATTCACCGAGTATTCAGTAATGTACTTAACATGTGCCAGGCATGTATAGACGCAGAGGGGCATATTTTGTACAGGTGTGTAACCGTAACATATTCATACTATCGTTAGATTGTCTAAGGAGAAACGGCGGGCTAGTCCGCCGCTACTGCAGGAACGGTTTTCTATAGCGGTGCGGTGGAAACAGCGGGCTGCCGTCGCGTATTTCAAAAGAAACCCATATTTTGTATGTTCACATATCTGGATGACAATGTGGGCGTAAAATAAGATGGAATTGCTCAATTCCTAAACATCTGTTAGATTTTAACATACTACAACTTAATTCACTCACACTGATAATTCTGGAAACCCTACAGGTTGTAATAAAAATTTGGCGCAAGCTATTAGGAGAAGTCCTCGCATCAAAAGAAGAACAAATCTCATGTGTAGAGCAACTGCCTGCTGTACGAGATGTCACGGGTTCGATTCCCGGTTGGGGGATGGGAATTTTTCTCTAGCCAAGATTAATACCTATCCTCCCCAGAAGTCTGGATGTATGAATGAGAGTGTAAATGTGTGTATGATCTAAGAATTAAAAAAAACACACTTATGTGTCACACTCTGTCTTCTTGTAGCTTTTACAACTTCACACAATACTTTAGAAATTATAATATTCATATGAAGTGATTCTGCTATTCACGTTGCATTACTAGACGTAAATCATGTAAATGAAGCATGGTTGCATGCACGATACGGAAAAAAATCTGATGTGTTACGCTCACATGACTTTCTCTACTCTTGTACAAACTATTTTTACAAACGCTTATTCTCCATATGCTTCATGTTAATCGAGATATCGAGATGTCAATCTTATTGCTAATTTTCTTGTAGATGCAAGGGGAATTGGTAGGCTTTAAGCTATAGACAAATATTTTAAGAGCTGGTTGTTATGTGGAGTATTCCATTCTCTTTGTGTTACTAGGAAAAAAAAAAGAATAACGAATTTGAGAAAAAGTATAAGTATTGGAAAAGTTAAGGGAATGACAAGCAATATCTCGAAAATGGTTCACTCAACAAAAGAAATGTATATGACATAAATTGTGTATTTTAACGCAATCTACATTTTTTGGGTAGTAAAATTTTGTCTATCTCTTATGATTTACCAGTTATACAAAAGTCGTTTACAATAAAGAATACTTTTGGAGACATTCCCGGAAAATTCAAGATATGCATTTTATTTGTCATGAAAGTATCTTAAATATATGAAATTTTAATCAAAATCGTTAGAGCCATTTTTTAAAAATTAAAATTTTTGAAAAATGTTTCATGTAAAGAGTAATCTGGGGTGGGGAATTTTCTTGAAAACCTTAGTATCGCATCTCTGGAAGATACTGAACCTAAATACCAAGTTTGGTGTTTATCCGACTGTTCGTTTTGGAGTTATGCTGTTCACAGACACACACACACACACACACACACACACACACACACACACACACACACACACAGAAACACACAGATACACACACGGATATGTTTCCAAAAAATGCTTTTTTTGGATTCAGGGGGCCTCAAAACATGTATTTCCGGTGAAATATCGTTATCGAATTTTTGGGTGGAATACAATATTTGCCCTACTTACTATACGTAGTAGAGAAAGTAAAAACATAACTCCTCGCATTTGATTCCATACGGTAAAAAATCTGATGTGATACATTCCCATGACTTTCCCTACTCTATATATTTATTAGTGGATATACAAACTATACTTACTAAAGCTTATGTTTATATATACATATTTCTCCGAATAAACATTTGCAGAAATAGCTACTTTTGACATTTCGTTAAGATACAAAGAGAACAGCGATAGTCAAATGTTTAAGAACTGGACGCTATATGCTGACCTTAAAATTACATACTGTTTCCATGTCTACATTGTTTTCGTCTATCGCTTAATGTTTACAAGTTATACAACATAATACAAAATTCCTTTCGAATGAAGATGACTTCAAAGGCTGTTCTCAGAAAATTCAAGATATAAAGGTTATTTGCCACGTAAATCTCTTTAATATATGGCACTTTAATTAAAATCGTTAGAGCCATTTTTTAGAAAGCCAAAATTTTCGAAAAAAGTTCCATGGAAAGGTAGTTGGTAATGGGGGATTTTCTTGAAAATCTTTATATCGCACCTTTAAAGGCATTGCATATAAACAAACGTTTGGTACTTAACCTGATTTTCGTTTTTGAGTTATGCTGTTCAGTGTCACATACACAGACACACACGGACCTTTTTATAAAAATCTGATGTTTTATACTCATATAACTTTCTCTACTCTTGTACAAACTATTTTTACAAACGCTTTTTGTCCATATACTTCATGTTAACCGAGATGAAAATTTGCAGAAATTTATTATTACTAATTCTCTTGTAGTTGCAAGGGAATATGGTAGGCTTTAAGCGGTAGTCAAATCTTATAAGAACTGGTTGCTATGTAGAGCATTCCATTCTCTTTGCATGTTCAGGACATTTAAAAAACCGAATAACTAAATCCCATTGGAGAAAAGGTATAAGTATTGGGAAATTCAAATAAATAACAAGGTATGTCTCGGAAAATGGTTCACTGGACAAAAACAAATTATATAATATAAATTGTGTGTTTCAACGAGATCTGCATATGGACATGCTTCCAAAAATGCTTTATTTGGATTCAGGGCACCTCAAAACATGTATTTCCGATGAAATCTCGGTATAGAATTTTTGATGGAATGCAATAGTTTCCCTACTTGCATACGTAGTAGAGAAAGTAAAAGTACATTTTTTTTAGTTACAGGGGACCTAGAGCCATATTTCCGCTGAAATCTCGACATAGAATTTTTGGATGAAATACAATACTTGCCCTACTTACTATACGTAGTAGAGAAAGTAAAACAAATTTGATATGTTGCACTCACTGACTTTCTCTACTCTTGTACAAACTATTTTTACTATACGCTTATTCTCCATCTATTTCATGTTAATTGAGATAAACATTTGCAGAAATTATCTTATAGCTAATTTTCTTGTAGGTGTAAGGGAACATGGTAGGTTTTAGCGATAGTCAAATATTTTAAAAGCTGGTTACTATGCGAAGCATTTTATTCTCTTTGCATACCCAGGACATAAAAAATCTTATGTGATACATTCACATGACCCCTACTTACTGTACGTAGTAGAGGAAGTAAAACAAATCTGATATGTTGCACTCACTGACTTTCTCTACTCTTGTACATACTATTTTTACAATACGCTTATTCTCCATCTACTTCATGTTAATTGAGATAAACATTTGCAGAAATTATCTTATAGCTAATTTTCTTGTAGGTGTAAGGGGAACATGGTAGGTTTTAATGATAGTCAAATATTTTAAAAGCTGATTACTATTCAAAGCGTTTAATTCTCTTTGCATGCCCAGGACATAAAAAATCTTATGTGATACATTCACATGACTTTCTCTATCCTCTATCTCAAATTTTTAAGAACTGGACGCCTTAAAATTCCATACTGTTTCCATGCAATCGCGAGAAACAAGTGAATGATTAAAGGATTTTAAGAGAATGACCAAGAAATAATTCGAACCTTTAATAACGGATATCTCAGAAACGGCTTATGCCATAAAAGCCTGTATTATAAATTGTGTGTTTTAAACAGATCTACATTTTTATGTGGTACGCTTTGGTCTGTCGCTTAACGTTTACAAGTTATACAAGGTAATACAAAATTCCTTCCGAAAGATGAGGACTTCCTAGGCTGTTCCCAGAAAATGCAAGATATACATTTTATTTGTTATGTGAATACCTTTAATATATGGTATTTTAATAAAAATCGTTACAGCCATTTTTTAGAAAATCAAAATTTTCGAAAAATATTCCATCAACAAGGTAGTTCTGGAGTGGAGGGGGATTTTCTTGAAAATCTTAATGTTGCATCTTTGGAAGGTATTGAACCTAAATACCAAGTTTAGTGTTTATCTGACTTTTCAGTTTTGAGCTATGCTATTTACAGACACACACCTTGCATGGACCTTTTTCTAAAAATGCCTTTTTTGGATTCGGGGCCTCAAAATGATGTATTTCCAGTGACATTTCTATGTCGAATTTTTGGGTGGAATACAATAGCTACTTCCCCTACCTTTTATACGTAGGGGAACGAGTTAATTGATATGATTTGTGTATTTCAATGGGCTCTACATTTTTTTTGTTAGCAGGATTTTATCTATTATATATGTATGATTTAGCAACTATATAAATTATGCAAAATTCATTCCTAATGAGGATACTTAACGGGCTATTCGCAGAAAATATAAATGTGTATTTTATGAATAATGCAAATTCTTAAATATGACATTTTAATCAGAAAAATTTGAGCATTTTTGAGAAAAATAAAAATAATGACATTTTTTGCAAAGTAAATGTAATTTATTACAGGAAATTATATTGACACTTTTTTGTGTCTCACGCTTTGAGGATGCTGGACTTGATCCAGTTAGGAAAAGATGCTGACATTAGTACCAATATACATATTTTGGTTAACAATTGAAGAAGTATTATTGCTGCCCCACGTATGGTACAAATTTTCCGGTGGCCTTTGCTCCAACGTTCACTTTCCGGGGCCTTCGCCCCAACGTTTAGGAATCAACTTTGTATTTTTATGTTTCTTTAAATATTATATATATTTATGTTTGCCTCGGCTGCGTCAGTATTAATTTGTAGAAACATGTATCTCTTATCAGGGGGTGATGCGGCTAAAGAATGTAGGCTTACACAAATTATAATTTTTACTTCACTACTTTTATTCATCCTTCACACGATTAAATAACACTTCACTTATATAGAGAGCTGTGAGATTATTTATTAATTATTTGCACTTTTTAACACGTAAACATTGCAATATTCTCGCCGTAATGAATTTTCGTCTTACACTGGATACGTACCGAGCGAACGAACTGCTCAGGTACGTTGC
This sequence comes from Deroplatys truncata, assembly GCA_030765065.1. Lineage (NCBI taxonomy): Eukaryota > Metazoa > Arthropoda > Insecta > Mantodea > Mantidae > Deroplatys > Deroplatys truncata. Next base: position 104,433,619 of record CM060980.1, read on the forward strand.
CTTCTAGCGACTGCCGTTTACCGCTTAAATTTGTAAATTTTTCTATTTCACGTCTCTGATTGGCTACTTTTACTCCAATAGTATACTTTTATTTAACTTAAGGTTTTTCTAGTTGTTGATTGGCTATTTATAGACTGTTTTGAATATTACATTATTATTGCTCCAGGAATTACTAATAGCATTATTAAACTTTCTAATTCATTATTGCCTTAAGGTTACCTCATTGTTACCTCATTGTTAGCAACTTTCGGCCTCTATTCTCACAGCTCCTACATTATTAAATTACCCAATACGTTCACATAACATTATTATACATGTACACAATAATATAAACATATACAATGACTGTAATATACACTTTATATATATATATATATATATATATATATATATTGTAGTATACATATATTGCTTTAAGGCGGGCTGTTATTATATTTTATATTATATAATTAGACAAATCATTGAAGTGTTAAAAATACTGCCTCACAATGAAGGCATCCTTTCCAATGGGTTGCACAATAATCCTTTTAGGCAGACGTGCGGGAGGTCGACAAACTCCAACAATAACTCCCATTATCCATTTATCTAAATACACGTTTGATACTTATTGAAGCTTTCGTTTTCAACAAGTGACAAGTTATTCGTGCACAATTTAATATACCTACACATTTTATTAATCATGCAAATTTCTATAAAATTGGACATTTATTCAAACTCATAACAACCATTTTTAATAAATTAAAGAGAGTGAAACTTTTTATAAGTAAAGCGTAATTTGAGATGGGGGGTTTGTTAGAAATCATGATGTATTCTTGGAATATGCTGAACTTAATTACAAAGTTTTGTTATCAACTTAAACGTTGAGTTATGCTCTTCCCTCTCAACATGCCTATTAAGGGTAAGTTTTAAAGTTAGTCCTTTAAAACAAAAAGAACTGCCTTGGAACTATAATAAAGTAAATATATATTGCAAGTTTTACCCAGAGATGAATGACAAATGATAAATCTTGTTAGCCTGTTGTTTACAGTATTTTATATAAGAATGAGAGACAAAGCATTTTAAGTTTGCATACCTTTTCCAACAGGTCAGTGATATACATAACTAATGCGATTAGGATACTTACAATGCTATCAATGTTACTGATCTGAAGCTACCTTGAGTGGTGTCTTTATTCTTGTAGGTATAACATAGCTATAGGATCGTATATAATACATATTATACATAGTAAAAATGAACGCTTCCTCTTCTAAAGATAATAGTTTAAAGCGAAAGTAGTATATGATGATCTTTTTTACCACCGATTATTATAAAAAAATGGGATGTTGTGGGATGCTGCAAAGTAAATTAACTTGATATTTAATCCACAGATAAATGAAAACAAGCATTTACTTACATGACCAATTCAGATTAATGCTCCAATCAGCTCGATACTATTAATGGTATGCACATGTGGAAAAAAACGGCTTATGGAGGCCTGCAGCTTAAACTGAATAAAGCTTGTCGGATTGGGGTTTGAAAAAAGCGTATCAGAATCAACACAACGGCATTATTTCCATCTGTAAATGAAGATTTTTAAGAACGCGCAACAATGAGATAGGTTGTTGTTTCACGTATGGAAGTGGGAGTTGTATTGTAGTTCAACTGTTGGGGAGCCGATCTTGATGTAGTTGTAACCACGTATGGTACCCGGTTGCCTTCGCCCCAATGTTTAAAACTCAAGTTTGTATTTTTATGTTTTCTTTAAAATATTATATTTATGGTTGCCTCGGCTGCGTCAGTATTTATTTGTAGAGACATGAATTTCTTTGCAAGGTGTGGTGCGACTAAGAATGTAGGCTTACACAGATTATAATTTTTACTTCACTCCATTTATTAATCCTATTTAAATAACACTTCACTGATATAGAGAGGTGTGAGATTCTATTATTAATTACTTGCACTTTTGACACGAAAACTATTTTTGTCTCACACTGAATACGTATTCAACTTCTCGAGGACGCGTCTCGCGTCCGGTTAGGGACGCTGTCTGCTAGCAACTGAATTCTGAATTTGTACAATTTGCCCTATTTCAGTTTCTGATTGGCTACTCCTACCCCAATAGTATACTTTTATTTAACTTAAGCTTTTTTCTAGTTGTTGATTGGTTATTTTATAAGCTGTCTCAATAATTACAGTATTGTTGCTCCAATAATTACAAGCAGCATTATTAAACTTTCTTTATCATTAATGCCTCAAGGTTACCTTATTGTTACCTCATTGTTAGCAACTTTTAACCTATTATTCTCACAGCTCCTACATTATTAAATTACGTAATACATTCACATAACATTATTAAACATGTACATAATAATATAAGCATTAATACAATGACTGTTGCATGCATTTTATATATTATATTATATACATATTGCTTTAAGGTGGGCTGTTATTATATTTTATATTATATAATTTGACTGAAATCATTTTAGGTTAAAAATACTGCCTCAATAATCACTAGAAGTGCCCAGTCCATTGGATTTTTTTGCTTAATTTTTAAAGGCCCCTTTTAACTTCCATGGTCATATCGGAGGCTTAGACTTGAGAAACAACTGATGGTGCTGTAACTCGCTGAATGTAGGTTTGCTTTAAACGTTGGGATTGGTAAACTTCACTGTGAAATGCGCTTACTTTTCAGACTATGTGGAGGGTAGGAAATTATCCTATTTAAAGAAAAATTCCCTCACCCCAGTCGGAAATTGAACCTGGATCTTCTGGTTGAGAAGCCAGAACGCTGACCACTGCACTGAAATCATTTAACGTTTTCGACAAATGTGCTCGGGTCGGGTATTAGAATGTAGGATGGAGTTACCGGAGGGGTACACTTCCCCACGGCGATCAACTAGATCTTTTGTGGCTACACCCCTCGGGAGGCAGGGATGAAGTGAAGGAGCCGCAGGAGGTAGGAGGTCACAGGTTCGCAGGCAACCGGGATCACAGAGATTCACGGAAGTCCTCATCATTTCCAGTACGAAACACCCGATCTCGCAGTAGAAGTGAAGAGTCCCGTGAGAGGGCGATGAAGCGGCCCCTGCAGGTGGCCAACGCTCCCTGTCACTGGCGGTGAGAAATCTTTCCAAAGCGCATCAACCATGCCAGCTATCTATCACCAAACACACTACGGAGCCTGGAGATACTGTAAGATGAAAGGGAGGAGGATGAAATGACAGGAAAATGAGGAAAAGGAGAAATTGTGACACTTCACCCCAGCATTCGTCTGGCGACCAGAGGAAAACCACGAAAAACCAATGGTTAGAGTGGACAGCTACCTGGAATCGGAACCAGCACCTCCCGAATGTGGGCCAGATCGGTTCAGATCTCGGACCGGCCTTCTAAAGCTCTGGACCTGTATAGACCACAGCTTACTCGTTATTGTTAGTAATCACGGGGATCCCTTGGGGGCTAGGCCTTGAAGTAGCCAGGCATAACAGACAGTGATACCGCAGTATTTTGCCATAATGTTCCACAGAATGCGAATGAGTAAACTCCCTCCTCTCTCTCTCTCTCTCTCTCTCTCACACACACACACACACGCACAGCACACGCATGGATTTTAATCTGTAAGCGCAAAGGAAACCAAGAGATTCAGTTTCTATTCAAACATTTTAAATATTTCATTAATATCATTAATATATTTAGAATGCAAATACACTACGTGATCAAAAGTATCCGGACACCTGGCTGAAAATGACGTACAAGTTCATGGCGCCCTCCATCGGTAATGCTGGAAGTCAATATGATGTTCGCCCACCCTTAGCCTTGATGACAGCATTCACTCTCGCAGGCATACTTTCAATCAGGTGCTGGAAGGTTTCTTGGGGAATGGCAGCCCATTCTTCACGGAGTGCGGAACTGAGAAGAGGTATCGATGTAGGTCGGTGAGGCCTGGCATTCCAAAACATCCCAAAGATGTTCTATAGGATTCAAGTCAGGACTCTGTGCAGGCCAGTCCATTACAGGGATGTTACTGTCGTGTAACCACTCCGCCACAGCCCGTGCAGTATGAAGAGGTGCTCGATCGTGTTGAAAGATGCAATCGCCATCCCCGAATTCTCTTCAACAGTGGGAAGGAAGAAGGTGCTTAAAATATCAATGTAGGTCTGCGCTGTGTTCGTGCCATGCAAAACAACAACGGGTGCAAGCCTCCTCCAGGAAAAACACGACCACACCATACCACCACCAGCTCCGAATTTCACAGTTGGCACTGTACATACTGGCAGATGACGTTCCCAGGCATTCGCCATACTCACCCTGTCATCGGATCGCTACATTGTGTACCGTGATTCGTCACTCCACACAACGTTTTGCCACTGTTCAATCGTGTAATGTTGACGCTCCTTACACCAAGCGAGGCGTCGTTTGGCATTTTCCTGCGTGATGTGTGGCTTATGAGCAGCCGCTCGACCATGGAATCCAAGGTTTCTCTCCTCTTGCCTAACTGTCATAGTACTTGGAGTGGATCCTGATGCAGTTTGGAATTCCTGTGTGATGGTCTGGATAGATGTCTGCCTTTTACTCTTTACGACCCTCTTCAAATGTGGCGGTCTCTGTCAGTCAACAGACGAGGTCGGCCTGTACGCTTTTGTGCTGCACATGTCCCTTCACGTTTCCACTTCACTAACACATCAGAAACAGTGGACGTAGGGATGTTTAGGAGTGTGGAAATCTCGCGTACAGACTTCTGAAACAAGTGACACCCAAATACCTGACAATACCTGACCACGTTCGAAGTCCATGAGTTCTACGGAACGTCCCATTCTGCTGTTTGATGATGTCTAATGACCACTGAGGTCGCGGATAATGAGTACCAGGCACAATGCACCTAAGATGAAAAGCGTATATTTGTGGGAGTGTCCGGATACTTTTGATCACATAGTGTATGTTCACCATTTGTTGTGTTCTAGTGTATCTCTTTGTGAATTATTCCAATCTTAATTGTGTTCTTATAAGGTATATTAACGTTAAATAAGTAGAAGAAGAACTTTATATAACGCACCCAGAAAACACGATTTAGGTACACATGCACTCGGACAAAAATCAGTACATAACAGTATGGTATTGTAAACCAATTATCATCCGGATAAAAAATGACTGTTAATAGATCCATTCCGAATGTAAATTAAGTATTATTATATTTTTAAATAACAACCACTAGTACTAACCATTATTAAGACACGTATGAATTTTTTAATAAAAAAATTTAGTCTAATGAAATAGCCGCTTTCCAACATTGTCGCCCAATGCAAGTTGTACAGGAAAGCTATGGCTCTCGCAAGATGTAGAGAAGAGACGCCATTGCAAGCCATTCAAAGGACGCGAGCAACATCTTTAATCATCCGCGTTAAATGTTCATGTTGTAAAATATCAATTGTATTTGATAAGTAATAAAATACATACCCATAAAGTAAATATATATATCAGCGGTATTAAATCCCGCGCAAGAAAACCTAGAAAAAGATAAACAAGTCACGCAACTGCAAAAAACTACTATTGTACCTATGTATAACCTAATATCCCTTCCCCTCCTCCAAATGAGCAGACACTCACAGAGTATATTTGTTGAAGTTTAAATCGTTTCCGTGGCCGGTACACAGTGTCTCTAGACGTGTGTCTTTAGCTTCGTTCTATTGTCAGCTTTCATATTGAGACCCAGTTGCTGAATATGTGATGACAGTCGAGCGGCTATAAGTAGGTACGTAGCAATGAGACCTACCAAGGATATCTCGAGAATACTTTTTTTTGTGCAGAAAACGCAATGTTCATTACGCGTATTATATAATTTCCAGTTGCTAAGGCTTATTTGATTTCAAGGCATTTATGCATTGGCATTATAAAAACAAACATTTTCAAGAAATTATAAAAACAAACTCTTTTCGTTTTCAAACTAAATATGAAATAAGTAAATACTATATTCCTAAATGAAAAATGAAATAAAAATGGAAATTAACTTAATATTGGGTGTGTGAACCCTCTGCTTTTATTACTGCGCTCATTCTACGGGGCACTGATGACATAAAATATTCATAAGAGGTTACTTCCTCCCAAGTTTCTTGTATTTTATGCCACAAAACATCGTTTGTCTTGGGTTATCTTTAACTCCAAAACTTTTTTCACCTCCACCCACACTTTTTCAATAGGATTCAAATCTGATGTGCAAAGAGGACAAGCAATCACTGTGATATCTTGCCTCTGTGAGAACCAGTTTGAAACCTGCTGACTTGTGTGGACAGGGTGGTTACCCTGTTGGAATTCAGTCATTCCGTTGGAATATCTAGTCCTTTACAACAGGAATAATGATGTTTTCGAGGATTTATTTATACTGGTGTCTATTTAATGTGTCATCACGCTGCCACAACACACATAGACCATCTCGTGATATCCAACCTTAAAACGATACAGATACGCGACCCTGGCGATCCATTTGTGCCGAGTATTTTGCGTCCTAACGCTTTTCTCCGTGGGGTAGACAATTACTTTCTCTCCATTTGTAGATGAAAATGTCACCTCTTCTGTGAATATAATCCTATTCTAGTAATGGTTGACGTTTTCTTGTGCAAATGCTAGGCGACATAATCTGTAAGACTCTGCTTCTTAGCTGCCGATCGAGCAGAGCCCCGCTGTAGTCAAACGACGCAAGGCTGTGCGGTTCGACCGAGGGAAATTAGAATTACCTCTGATTGTAGATACATGCTGCAACGGATTGCTGTCTGCCTGTTCTAGAAGTGCAGTGTCCTGCTGAGGAATGGTCAAACGTTTGCGACACGAACCAAGTCGACTACGAACAATCCCTTCCCTGGATAACCGCACACACTTGGTAGTCATAGATATAAGGGCTTCAAGTGCTCTTGTAGCCTGAGGCATAGAGTAACCAGCAACGTTCACTAACGTAAGCAGAGATCTCATTGTGGCTTCGTCTTTATGTGTGCGCTCAGCCATAGCAAAAGTTAGCACGATTACTAACATGTCATACAAAATTCCAAGGCTAAGAAGTACACGCATGATCACACCAACGCCATTCATAACTGAAGAATGAGACAGAGTTCGCACATCCAATATTAAGTCAATTAAGTATTTGTGTAGTTTCACTTAAGATTTATTAGTAATATTGCACTTATTTTGAAAACGAAAGAGTAAGTTGTGCTTTTATAAGTGAATATCTTAAAATTAATCGATAAATTATGCATATGGCATTACCAAATATTTAACACATTTAGAGTTTACATAATAAAAAAATGATTTTTCTACCCCCTAATATTTATTAGTAGGTATAGACACTATTCTTACTAAAGCTTATTTTTCTATCTACTACATTTAATCCAAATAAATCTTTGCAAAAATAACTACATTACACATTTCGCTATAAATACAAAGAGAACAGCGATAGTCAAATGTTTAAGAACTGGACGCTATATGCTGGCCTTAGAATTTCATACTGTTTCTATGCAGTCACGTTCAGAAACAACTGAAAATAATTGTGATTTTAAAGGAGTGACAAGTATTCAACAATTCGAACGTCTATTAACGGATATCTCAGAAACGGTCTACGCCACAAGAAAATTTATTTTAAGTAAATTGTGTGTTTTAAAGAGATCTAGTTCTGTTTTATGCGGTACGTTTTCGTCCATCGCTTAAAGCTTACAAGTAGTATAAGATTATACAAAATTCCTTCCAAATGAAGAAGACTTCCTGGGCTATTCTCAGAAAATGCAAGGTATATATTTTATTTATCATGCAAGTATTTTTCATATATGGTATTTTACTCAAAATCGTTTGAGCCATTTTTATAAAATCAAAATTTTGAAAAATCTTCCATGTAAAGGCAGTTGGAGTGGGATATTTGTTTTTTTAAATCTTTGGAAGGCTAAACTCAAATACCAAGTTTCGTATTTATCCGACTTTTCGTTTTTGAGTTATGCTGTTCACAGTCACAAGGACACACGCATGGACATGTTTGCAAAACTGGTTTATTTGGATTCATGACGCCTCAAAACCTGTATTTCCGTTGAAATCTCGGTAAAGAAATTTTGGGTAGAATGCAATAGTTCCCTTACTTACTATACGTAATAGAGAAAGTAAAAAGAACACAACGAATGATTCGAACCCAGATTGCTCCAATTATGAAACACATGCGTTTCACCGCTCGGCTACTATACATACAACCAACCTAAAAGGCATCTTGCTACTTATCGCAAAGCTTTGAAATGACCGCAGAGTAGTATTAAATCGTGTATTGTGAACGCAGCGTCAGCGAATGCTTCCGATATTTTGCGAATTGAACCCCTATTGTTTATTTATTTTGTCTTAGGCTGTATGTAAGTTAATTAAAGGTGTAGATATATACACAGTTAATCCAACAGAAAAACATACAATTATCCATTATTATCCAAGAAAATTTCTCTCTGCAAGCTACAAGCCTGAGAACAAGAAGAATATCATTCCTCAACGAGCTCACAACGCACAAGGAGCCATTTACAATGAAAATTCAGCGTTAACAATACGACATAAAACTTAAGGTATAAAATTAATGTGATATGTTGTCATTCAATCGACAAATGCAAACGTAAGCCTCAGCCAATCGCAAGAGAGAGTTAAACAACTGAGTAATATGACTGTCTACCAAGGGCGGGATGGATCAGACGTTCGCGTCTGTGGCCCGATTTGGGAGCTCGCGGCCGACCTTTCTAACCCATGGGTTTTTTTCGGAGATTTCCCCGGCTGACTAGATCAATGATGGGAAGGCTCATTTACTCCCCAAATTTCTCCTCCCTCATTCCCTCTCATTTCATCTTCCTCTCTCACGTCACAGGTTGGCTCCGGGGCTGTGTGTCGGACGATTTCGGGCAGATGGCGAAGAGAGCTTGCGTATTGGAATTTCTTCTCGGCCCCGTCAGATGTAGGGCGCTCGAGTCTTCGCTGGAGGGGGCCTGTGAATCACCTTCGGTGGTTTGGTAGGGCTGCCTTGAGCGTTCTCCGGCTGGGTGATCAAGCTTGTAACTGTTAGAACCTCTGCGCGTCTTTGTCACTGGCGTCGGCCTGGCCTGCAGACCATACGTCACCTGCAGTTCCTTCATCTCATCCGTTTCTCCCGGGGGTGTGTGCACAAGAGATCCCTGTGCGGGTCGAGGTGCTAGGTGTCCCCTCCGTAGCGTAATCCTAATCCGAATATGGCGGCCTATCAAGCGACCAACACAAAAGGGGTTATGTGCACTCAATCAAAATTAAAAGTGGCCGGTCTCTTAAGCAGTTAAATTTTTTCAAAGTTCCCTTCAAGTGAGCGTGCGGTTCACAACCTGTCACTTTTGTGCGCCGCTTTGGCTAACTCTATAAAACAAGCAACAGGGCACTGACGACATGCTGGCAGGCCGAGTGCAGCCCGAAGGTGTGTTAGACGTGTACCTGCCCTATATAGGGCTAAACTACGTAATGATGGGATGTGGGGTTTGTAGGATGTCTGGTGATGTTTATGTAGAGGAGTGAAAAGAGGTAGCAAGATTAGCTCCTCAACGGTTGCCGGTCATTGTGCACCGCAGGTGTTAAGTGTTTATCCCAAAAAAATTATTTAGGGGTTGTAATTTTGATAATCCAAGCATCTCATGGAGGGATTATATAGGAGCTCAGTCTTAGCTGTTGGTCACCGGGTGTGCCCGCATGCCATGCGGGGAAGCAGGCGACGCCTCAAGCGGCATGTTCTGGGTTATAATCCCCAAGAGACAGAACGAGGGCACTCCGATGGAGTGGCAACTGATCGTAGAATTTTGCGACCCGGCGCCTAATTTCATCCTCCGTGTAGGGAAGAGATGAGGCTTCGTGAAACAGTCACGTGAAAGGAGCGGTATACAGAATAGAAAGCCCTTAGGTCCTATCCTGCACCCGCTGCAGAAGCAGAAGACTGAAGTATGCGGCCATGTCCCAGATCTCGCAGGCGTAAAGCAGGACGGGGACTATGAGCGCCCGAAAAAGACGCAGCTTAAGCGGAAAAGGCCTCCCCTATCTCAGCATGGGGTGCAACGAAGCAATAGCCCCAGAGGTTCGGATGTGTTCCCCGAAAGTTAGGTCTTTATTTAACTTAACTCCCAATTTGTTAAGCTACTTAACTTTTACACAAGCAACTCGAGGTCGACTCTCCGTATTGAATTGTTATGTTTTATTTTTACAACTCGTTTTATTGTAATATTGTTTGTGTTAGTTCATTTTACTTAGAAATATAATTACAATAATGGTGAAATTTGTGGTTGTAAAATTAAACTGAGTGTGAAACATCCTCCCAAAAGATAAATTAATGTCATGGTTGTCATCTACCGGTATGACGGACTACTAAATAAATGCTACATACATACAAAAGAAGAAAATCTGTTATTATATTTCTACTCATGTATTTAAATGAAAGTGGGAAAAGAAAGTTGAGTTGTTACATGTCGATTTGAACTTGCAACCTCAGAAACACTAAGCTAACTCTCTGCCACTGAACTAATAGTGCTGCAGTAGGCGTGGCATTGTTACAAGCTTTAGTCATACTCCACTTGAGAACCATAAATCAATAAAGTGTGTGTATTCAATGTTGAAACACACTGAAACACCTGTCTGTTTAAAATATTGTATACGAATTATTTTCTTGAAAGACTTTTGTGATTATAGTTGTGTTCCCCATTTAAACTACTACAAGAATATACACAAAGCCTGGCTATCCCGAGCGCTCACGGGAGTACCCGATTTGAGCTGCGTTTCTCAGACTCCGGCCAGTTTTAAATTGACCGAGTGCAAAGATATCAAAATGAACGAGACCGGTTGAAGGGCGTTAAACTCACAAAAAAGCTAAATCTGGAATTACAATTTGTTTTGTAATCGCAGTGATTCCCGACCCGTGATCTCACACGGAAAGTCAGTTAGCGAGTCAACACATGGTGATGAAAAATCTGATGAGAGATGGTAGAATGATCATGTGATGAGAATCACCCCCTGCTTGGCTAATTCCTTACGTTTGACATAGACATAAAGCTTGGTCCTTTCAAGCTTCTAACTTTGCGTTAAATTTAATGCTTATTTTTATATTCACGTGATTCATTGTGAATGGTTCAATTACAATACATATCATCTAGTTTTTTTAAGTTTAGTAATGCTTGCGCTAATTTTCATTCTGAATGGAGCATTAAATAGCAGTGTTAATTAATTCATCACACAATTTCAAGTAAACAAATGACTTGGTAATTAATTAATCTTTCATACTAGTGTTTAGGACCAGGTTAAAAAGGTAGAATCAGACTGAAAAACACAATAACATAGCCGGTATTTGAACCAGGATCTTCCAGTTTTCGTCTGGATGCTCTAACTTAACTAAGCTACAATGGCAACATGTCTGTATCACGTTAAATTCCCCAAATAACTCGCATTTTTTCCGTTAAACCACAAGGAGATCTCAAACTTATTTTGAGATAACATACCCCAATGGCGACTTACAATGTCTTAAATACTTTAGAGCGACGGAATGGAAACCGGAATATCCGTGGTTCAAATCCCGGCTTTAGCATTACATTTTTTAGTCGTTTTCAACCTTCTCCTACTCACCATTTTTGTGAAAGAACGAGTAATTACCATTGATTAACCTAATACTTCGTTAAACTACTTATGACATTGTAAGTCGCCAGTATGTCATCTCAAAATTAATTTGAGATCATCTTGTGATTTATCGGAAAAATGAGAGTCAGTTGGGAAATTTAATGTGTGCCGGCAAGTTGCCATGGTAGCTTAGTTTATTAGAGCAACCAGACGGAAACCGGTTCAAATCGCGACTATGACATTGCATTTTTCAGTCTGATTCTAGCTTTGCAAACAAATGACTTATATACTGCTCCAACAATTAGCCTTGAACTCGATTAGAAAGCTTTTCCAAAACTTAAAAATACCCTCTGAGAGTGGCAATCGAACCCGAGTCTGTTTGCATATTCCCAGGACCGCCGACCAACATGTCACAGGAACATTGTATTTACATTGCAACATGAATTATTTAATAGAAACAAAAGGTCCATCCCTAAATAATGCGCATAAGTCTCCCCTTCTCGCTTTCTTAGCAAAGCCTAGAAATTGCCAGCTCAGCAAGCGGTGCCAAGCTTCCTTTTTGCAGCGAAAGTTTCTGAACCCTTCCTCCACCTCTCGTGTATCGTATCCCTCAAGCACCTCCCTTCTTTCAAATACGTGTTGGATACCAAGGTCCTCCCAACAATGGTTTTCGCTGACGATCAAGAAACTCTGCGAGATAAAAGCACTCGGTAGCGTGACGTCGACTTGGACACTTGAGTTGATGCTTTCTTCCAACAAACAGACAGCTGGGAACAAGAGTTCAACGTGAAATAAACTTCTTAATGGCAAAGATTCTTTTATACTCGTGCTCCTTTCATGGCTCTATTATTTTGCTTCTTATTTCTCTCAATTTCTGAACCTGCCGCTAAAACCCTCGCAACAAACTCTTTTAAGAGGGTATGGAATGAAGTTTCGGTTTCAAAACAGCTTCTTTGTCTTTTGTTTAAAGTAACTTGAAGTTTCAACTTTAAGATGAGATACATACCATGTCCTTGCTAAACATAAAATTATACTCTTATACATTCGGTTACTGCCTTTATTTTATATTCTAAACTTGAATGCTAACCTAGCAATGAATGTTATTTTTCATCTTCCACTGCACGATGGCATGCAAAACAAAAGATCATGCCATGGTAGCTCAAGCAGTAAGAGCATCGGTGCAGAGAGCCGAGGATTCGTGATTCGAGTCCCAAAGAACAAGAACAAAAACAGAAATTACCTCTAACTGTGGTTAATTATAAAGCCCAGAACTGAACAGTATTGCAAAACTTCAAGTCGTCTTTGAGGTATAACTCTAATATTTGAGATCTATTTGAAGGTTTGCAGGGATACTTGAGAGTACTTAGTGGGTATGGGTATCTTGCCATGGCAGCCACATCCGCACGGAGAACCCAGGATCCCTGGTATCAGTTCCGGCCATAGATTGAATTTTTTCAAATCAGATTTTTACTATCCCAACCGGTACACAGCAGGTAGAGAATATTTTGTATTCCAACCAGAAATATGATATGCCTTTTCACCCGAAATACAGGTTTTGAGGCCCCTGGATTAAAAAAAGCATTTTTAGAAAAAAGTCTGTGTGTGTGAGTAAGTGTGTGTGTATGTGAACAGTTCATAACTCAAACGAAATAGCCCATAAAAACCAAACTGGTATTGAAGTTCAACATCTTCCAAGGATTGAAATGAAGATTTTCAAGGAAGTCCTTCTATCCTAATCTACTTCTATCTTAATCTACCCCTTTATACGGGGAAAAATAGTTATTTTTGATTTTCTCAAAAATGGTTCTAATGATTTTGATTAAAATACCATATGTTTAATGTTGTGACTTTGTACAGTTTTTCAACTGTAACTTTTTTACTCAGTTCTCACTTCATAGTTTGTTTTTATCTATCACTGTTTCTATGTAGTTCACCTTTACTGGAAGTTAACTTCACTAAGGTGAACTAGTTCAATTCTCCGCCACTTTACTTCCTGACGTAGACTCTTCACGCCGGACGGTTCACTTACCTTGGTAGTCAAACAGAAAACCTCCATAATCCATCGCTCCGCAGTAATACTCGCTGCACGTCACAACAGTCACCAACTCGCTCAGAGAATCGCCCTTGATGTCGCATCAGAAACGCATTCGCTAAACTTACTCGCTCATTCACTGACTGACTCACGCGAGAGCGCTCGCTTATATAGTTAGTGGAATTTTTCCATAAAGCTCTCCTACGTTCTAGAACTATTTCGACACACTTTCGGGAGGAGGGTGGCAGAGAAACTTCCAGAAGGTTCTAGTTACCTGCCTATAGTGAACCCGGTGTTTACGCTGGCGAACAGCCGTTGTGGGTGTTTACTTCGACCGCTCAGCACCGACCTCCCGATAACCTTGTGCCATAGCAGTTGCGTCGCAATATATTTATACGGCAAATAAAATGTTTATCTTTGAATTTTCTGGGAGTATTCTCCAGACTTATTCTTTCGGAATTTTGTATAACGGGTCAACTATGGGGGATACGCAATACTTATTCACAAATATATACAGCTTTTTAAAAACACACAGTTTATTTAAATTTTTTGTGACATTGGGTATTTCCGAGGTATCCGTTATTATTGATTCGAATTTTCCAATGATTTTGTTACATTTTAAAAATGGAAAGAGTATGGAAATATAAGGTCTGCATATAGCGACGTGGATTTTAAACCCCTGACTATCGATTCGCTTTCTATCATCCCTCTTTTATATACCTACCAGGAACTGTGTAATGAGATTAGTTCTGGAAAGATTTATCCGTATTAACATGAAGTAGATAAAAATTACGCTTTCGTAGGAATAGTTTGGAGAAAATATATTTAAAACATATGATTTGATTAATGTACATGATATTCCAAACACCTCTATCGTTTGTTAGTGGGTATACAAATTATTCTTACCCAAGCTCATTTTTCTATCTACTGCATTTTGAGGCAGTATTTTTAACACTTAAATAATTTCAATCTAACTATACAATTTATAAATACAATAACAGCCCGCCTTAAAGCAATATGTGTATGTAACAATATATGTAAAATGTATGTAACAGTCATTGTATATGTTTATATTATTGTATGCATGTTCAATAATGTTATGTGAATGTATTACGCAATTTAATAGTGTAGGAGCTGTGAGAAATAGGTCAAAAGTAGCTAACAATGAGGTAACAATGAGGTAACCTTGAGGCAATAATGAATTAGGAAGTAATAATGTAACTAGTCATTCTTGGAAACAATAATGTAATTTTTGCGACAGTTTATAAAATAGCCAATCAACAACCAGAAAAAGCTTTAGTTAAATGAAGGTATTCTATTGGACTAGGATTAGCCAATTAGAAACTGAAATAGGGCAAATTGTACAAATTTAGGCGGTAGAAATCAGTTCAGTTGCTTGTAGTCAGCGCTCATAACTGGACGCATTGGTTGTAGACAGTGTTCCTAACCGGACGCGAGATGTGTCCTCGAGAAATTTAATACGTATTCAGTGCGAGACGAAAATAGTTTACGTGTTTAAAAAGAGCAAGTATTTAATAAAAGAATCTGATAGCTCTCTATATCAGTGATGTGTTATTTAAATTGTGTCAAGGATTAATAAATGTAGTGAAGTAAAAATTATAATCTGTGTAAGCCTATATATCTAATATTTAAAGAAACAGTCAAATTACAAAGTTAATATTTTTAAATTTGGGACGAGGGCTACCGGGTACCATATGTGCGGTTGCAACTACTTCAAGTTCGGCTCCCCGACAGTTGAACTACAATACAACTCCTACTTCAAATTGACTTTCCATACGTGAAGCAACAAACCATCTACTTAAATTTTAATCCAAATAAACTTTTGCAGAAATAACTACATTATACATTTAGTTAGATACAAAGGGAACAGCGACAATCAAAAGTTTAACAGGGCGCTATATGCTGCCTTAAAATTCCATATTGTTTCCATCCAATCGCGTGTCGTCCTCTGTGGGCTAGTGGTACCGTGCTAGCCTCTAGTTCCCAAGGTCGCGGGTTCAAACCCGGCGGAGGGCGATGGATTTTTTCGGGCGTAAAAATCCTTAGCATGGCTTCCTTCGGAAGGGAAGTAATGCCGGTGGTCCCATGTCGTAGATTTACGGCACGTAAAAGAACCTCAAGCCTGATAAAGAGGCCTCTGAGCAAAATTACCGGTCTTCACGCCCAATATAGAATGGGACGCTAAGAACCATAGTAGTTAAAGAGCGCCCATAAATAAAAAAAACTCAAAAACCCCCTTCCAATCGCGAGAAACAACTTAATGTTGAAAGGACTTTAACAGAATGATCAATAAATGAACAATTCGAACTTTAATAACATATCTCAGAAATGGTTTACGCTACAATAAGCTTATTTTAAATAAATTGTGTTTTAAAGAGATCTACTTTTTTGTATATTACGTTTTCGTCTATCGCTTAACGTTTACCAGTTACACAAGATTATACGAAATTCCTTCCGAATGAAGAGGACCGAAAATTATTTTTCACGTAAATATCTTTCATATATGGTATTTTAATCAAAACGTTAGATCTATTTTAAGAAAATAAAAACAATTCGAAAAATGTTTCATGTAAGCGGAAGTTTGGGATGGGGGAATTTGTTAAAAATCTTCATATCGCATCTTTGGAAGATATCGAATCTAAATACCAAGTTTGATATATATTCGGCTATTCATTTTTGAATTATGGTATTCACAGACAAACACACACACCACGGAAATTGTTTTTAAAAATACCTTATGTGGATTCAGGGGGCCTCAAAATATGCATTTACGGTGAAATCTAGGTGTCGAATTTTTGGAATGCAATACTTCCCCTACTTACTGTACGTAGTAGGGAAAGTAATAATCTATAAATTGGGTTGAGACAATCATATGAATGTAGTAATACGATTTTTTTAATCAGCTTCTGCAGTTTTCTACGCCAATATTCATACCGTTCACGTATGCTATACGACTACGGCGCCAACTGAAATGCTTGTTTCAGCATAAACCGTGAATCGCCTGGTATCCATAGGTGACACAGGGATAAGGCAATTCGATTAATGTGTACCAGCTATAGAAGTTATAAAGTGAATTAGGTCCAATTATTTAAATGCACTACAAAGCTCTCACACTATATAATCTATCGAGGCTGAAAATTTACGTGAGAGGTAAAATCCACCGGGAAGGACATTTAGAAAATGCTGTCGAGGCTTCATGGAAAAAAATGTCTATTTCAGAGTGGTACTACATGGAAATGGAGTAATATGGAATATAGAGGAAGATTGATATTTTTACCCATTTCCATACGTATTAAAATCCTTCGGAAATACAGGCATGTACACTCAGGTAATTGCTTTAAGTGTTTTGTCATTTTCTGGAGGTCGCAGAGAGATTGAAAATTTTTGACAGTGACAGAATTGCGCTATTCTTCTTATATGTCGCTTATTATACAGTGTGTTTCACTTGGATATCCCACTTAATAGATATCTATAACTAGTTTTTGGACTGTACGTAGAATGAAGTTGTGCACAAAATAAGGAATTGCAGTAGGTGCCCGTAGGTGGCAATTTACTCTCACAGAAATGTATGTAGACCAGCTATTCATGAGCTCAAAACAAGCGTTTGTGATATTGCTCGACTGATTACTCAGTTTGCCGAAAAAAGTCCCATTTATACTGAAAGATACTCATTTGCTACTGAAGCTTTATTCCAAGTTTCAGCAAATCCTCTTTCGTACCAGGAGAAATCATTTCGTGTGAAAATATGTGAGCAGTGCCCACTCACAGAATCAATTCTATTTTTACTTTCTCTACTACATATAGTAATTAGGGGAAGTATTGTATTCCACCCAAAAATTCTATACCAAGATTTCACCGGAAATATATGTTTTGAGACCCCCTGAATCCAAAAAAAGCAGTTTTGGAAACATGTCCGTGTGTGTGTGTGTCTGTGAACAGCGTAACTCGGAAACAAACAGTCGGATAAACACCAAACTTAGTATTTAGGTTCAGTACCTTCCAGAGATGCGACAGGAAGGTTTTCAAGAAAATCCCCCCACCCCAGATTACCAAAGATGTCTCCAAAAGTATTCTTCATTGTGAACGACTTTTGCATAACTGGTAAACCATAAGAGATAGACAAATGTAGATCGCGTTAAAATACACAATTTATGTCATATTTGTTTTTGTTTGGGTGAACCATTTTGAGATATTGCTTGTTATTCCCTTAAATTTTCCAATACTTATACTTTTTCTCAAATTCGTTATTAATTTTTTTTGTCCTGGACATGCAAAGAGAATGGAATACTCCACATAGCAACCAGGTCTTAAAATATTTAACTATCGCTTAAAGCCTACCAATTTCCCTTGCATCTACAAGAAAATTAGCATCTCGATTAACATGAAGCATATGGAGAATAAGCGTTTGTAAAAATAGTTTGTACAAGAGTAGAGAAGGTCACGTGAGTGTAACACATCAGATTTTTTTTAATAAAGCTCTTAAATATCTTTATGTATAAGCAAATCCTCACCGACCTTAAGGAGCAGTTACACAACTATAAGTTATTCAATTATATTTTTAAAATGATAGTGTGACATACTTCTAAAGAATCCATGGTACATGACAGCAAGTTTGTATTACAATGCCCAGAATGATAACTTGTGAAATAAAATGGAGCTAACAAATTTTTAGAGGGGGTCGTTTGTTAAACAAAAAATCAAGTACAGAAATTATGTGTTAGGAATTACGTGCAAATATTTCAGTTTATATACCTCGGAAACTCAGAAGTAGTATATTAGTTCAATAGGGTTTAGAGTGGTATTGATTCTACTGAAAAAGGGGTTTAAGAACACTGGGGTAACGCGCTCAAGGGCCATTCAAATATGCTGGAACTTGGTACAACAGCTTTTTAAAAGTGGGTGGTGAAGAAAATTCATTTTGCGTCCAGAAAATTTTTGTATTGTACTCGAATTAGTGCAGATTCATGGTTGGGTTTGCAAAACTCTCCATTGAATGCTGTGAATAAAATTGATGTTTTAGGTAAAATACATGAAAACGGAAAGAATATGTATTACCATTTTAATGCAGTAAGAGCGTTGGCAGTTTAAATCTCATTAACACAGCTTTAGTTTAAGGTAAAATATTTTCAGTATAACGGTTGTTGGAGGTGATAATGTTGTACGATAGGTATATCATCAAATACTATAAAACTTATAAATATCTAGGAACAATGATATCTAACAAAGGAAGTAGTGAGATGGAAATCACAGTGTACAGCACAGTGTACAGAAAGGGAAAGTTGCCAAAAGCCAATTATATTGCATTATTTGGAATATAACCAAAAGAATTTATAAAACAGTAGTCGAAAGTATTACGGTGTATGGCGTTGAGCTATGGGAGGTCTCGAAAAAAAACCAAAATAAATCATAATCTATGGAATTGTTGGAGAAGTAGTTGTGTCTAGACTTCAGAAACTCAAATATGAAACTATACGAGAGCAGATGCAAGCGGCAGCATAAATATTATCGATTCTATACAAGAAAGAGGTTAAGATGGTATGGTCACTGTAGAAAAAGTCACCTGAAAGATGGTCAGTAAAATTATATAATTGGCAGCCTCCTCGGCGTAAGAAGGGGGAAGACTACTACTGTTGGGAGTGATGGTGTGAGACAAGCTATGGGAGATAGGTAAATGACAATGATGACTTGAGTGACAAGAAAGGTTGCAAATATGGATACTAGATGATTGAGTAGATATTGAAGACTAAGATGTATAACTTGTTTCTTCTCTCATTAACATTCCGCATCCACAAGCACGCTGTAATACGGCATAATGATATGATGAAATAACGCACCGTTTCTTGTTTTCACTCATCAAAAACATTTTGCGTTTCATCAATGCCAGCTCTCTAATTTGATGTTACTCGTATTTATGTCAAGTATATGACTATTGGGCTCTATTGCCTAGTTGAATCTAGCTACCAGTAATTAAAGATATTGGTATCATATTTGTTAATCGAGCGAGATAGCTCCAAGATACCGTTTTGAAGCTCGCATTCGGGAGGTCCCGGGTTCGATTTCCGTTGGGTGGCCACTCTGACCATGTTTTCTTTCGTGGTTTCGCAGGGTTGGTAGAAGAATGGTAGGCTAGTTTCCCTTCTACCCGAATTTCCTGTCCAAATTCCCTCCGTAGGAGGGTTTATATCTCTTCAGGTGTCATAGTGCAAGCGCTGTGAACCCCTAGTATCCTTAGCACTTCTGATGTTACTTAAAGTTTGAGTTGGAAAATATTAATTCACATCACATAAATGCGCTAGTTGTTACCGTAGGAGCGCTTTCTGGAGTTAGTTGCAGTTAGTTGGGTCTCAGCTGAAGATGAGAGAAATAAATCTCCCGAAAGCGCTCCTACGGTAACAACTAGCGCATTATGTGATGTGAATTAATATATTCCAACTCAAACTTTAAGTATCATACAGCATCACAATAAGCAATACTTCTGGTTTATTATAAAACTTCTGATGTTACTAGAAGTACTCTGGGCCGAACATTTGAGTCCCTCCCGTAAGAGATCTGTTCGGATTGGGTTGGACTCGGCGGGGCAGTGACACCCTGGGAGATTGGGTACGCTTGGCTGATTCTCCGCTCAAGCGGGGTTGTGAAACACCCAGATGTTCTCCGGCACCAACCATGAGTGAGAGCTGGTAGACAGTAACTAGGTATACTGTCGGCCCCACCAAGGTTATTTGGTAGTATTTCTTGGTAGGATTTTCCTTATTGGGCTAACGAACCTAAGTGGCGCAACCACTTCCTTCCCTGGGTAGCAGGAGGCGAAGGGAGGTAGGTATCATGCCCGATTTCGGCCGCGCAGAGGGGGGCAAATTATAAAATATATACTGCCCTAATGAAAAATCTCCAAGAGCTTGCTCCTGAGGTCCGAGGGTGAGGTCTGAGTGGTCAGCCCGGGTCTCAGTAGTCCCGTAGGCGTTTATGTCCATCATTCCCTGTCTCCATTTCCTTTCATCAGTTTGACTGTGTTCATGGTTGTGAGACCAGACGACGGCGGAGGACGGTGGAATTTGCGCTATGGAAGACTTTTCCCTGGTGCTTGGAGGAGTGCTGGAGCCTTTGGCATTTATCAATAAAACAATTTTTAAGAAAATATTTACACCCTTTCCAGGTTGTCACATCCAAAGCTTGAGATGGATTCAGCTGAGAGCTAATAAAATGGTGTTACATAATGGTGAAAAAGTTCTCCGTTACATTGATGTCTTATGCAGAAATTATTATAAATATTGAAATGAAGATTAAAATTAAACAAAACACCAGTTCTAATCAAATGTAAATTACAATAGAATAATCACTCTATTCCCTAAATCCTTAACGCATTATAACACCTTCATAGTGCCTGTGGGTAATGCCAGTAAATGTAATAATATTGCGTCGATACTAGAACTGTTCCTCATGGCTTCTGTTGAAGTAACGAAGGATTTTCCACTTTCTTACACTCTTATGCCAGGTCTCCCATCCCTCATTGTGGACTCTCGATTTCTTTACTTGTCGCTACTTGGAACCCAGAACATGTCCTACCTATCTATTCCTCGCCACTAAACGCACCTCTATTCATTATCATTCCTAGCATCTCCTTCCTGAATTTAGAGCACTCTTCCCGTCAAGCCAGAGGGCGTCAGCAAGTAGCACAGTTTAAACGTGACTTAAAAAATGTATCAATAACATCTTCGAAAAATCTGATGTGATACATTCACATTGCTTTCTCCACCTTTACTAGTGGCTATACAAACTAATCTTACTAAAGTTCATTTTTCTATCTACTGCATTTTAATCCTTGTAGGAATAGCTACATTACACATTTCGTTATAGATACAGAGAGAGCAGCAATAATCAGATGGAGACTATATGCTGGCCTTAAAATTCCACGCGAGAAACAAGTGAAAATCTATGGGACTTAAAAGAAAGAAAAGTATTGTTGAACAATTCAAACCTTTAATAACAGATACCACAGAAACGACTTATGCCTCAAAAAACTTATTTCAAATGAGTTGTGTTTTAAAGAGACCTACATTTTGAGAAAGTTTTTTATTAGCCCCCACGTATGGACTCCAATTTGAGATAGTTGATTGTATTGAAGGAGTTGTATTATATTTCAACTGTTGAGGAGCCGAACTTGAAGTAGTTGCAACCGCACGTATAGTACCCGGTAGCCTTTGCCCCAATTTTTAAAAATATTAACTTTGTAATTTGACTGTTTCCTTAAATATTATATATTTATGTTTGCCTCGCCTGCGTCAGTATTATAGTTAGAAACACGTTTCTCTTAGCAGGGTTGTGGTGCAACAACTATGTAGGCTTACAAAGATTAAATTTTTTCTTCACTCCATTTATTAATGCTCGATACGATTTAAATAACACTTCAATGATATAGAGAGCTGTGAGATTCTTTTTATTAATTAATTACACTTTTTAACACTTAAACTTATTTTTCGTCTCACACGAATACATATTATATTTCTTGGGGACACTTTTTGTGTCTGGTTAGTAACGCTGTCTGCAGGCAACTGAACTCTAAATTTGTAAAATTTTCTCCTTTTCAGTTTCTGATTGGCTAATCCTACTCGAATAGAATACCTTCATTTAACTAAAGCGTTTTCTGGTTGTTGATTGGCTATTTTATAAACTGTCACTAAAATTTAATTATTGCTTCCAAGAATCAGAAGTAGTATTGTTAAAGTTTCAAACTCATTATTGCCTCAAGGTTACCTCATTGTTACCTCATTGTTAGCAACGTTTAACTTATTATTCTCACAGTTCCTACATTATTAAATTACGTAATATATTCACATAACATTATTACACATGGATACAATAATATAAACATATACAATAACTGTTACACACATTTTTTATATATCGTTACATACACATATTGCTTCAAGGCGGGCTGTTATTGAATTTATATTTATATAATTAGACAAATTATTTAAGTGTTAAAAATACTGCCTCAATTTGTTGTGTGGTTACGTTTTCGTCTATCGATTAACGTTTACCAGTTGTACAAGATTATACAAAATTCCTTCAGAATGAAGAGGAATTTCTAGGCTATTCCCAGAAAATTCAGGATATACATTTTATTTGTGATATAAATATCTTTAATCTATGGCATTTTAATCAATATTGTTAGAGCCAGTTTTTTAGAAAATAAAACATTTCAAGAAATGTTCTATATAAATGGTAATTTGGGGTGGGTTATTTTCTTGAAAACCTTCGTGTCGCATCTTTGGAAGTTACTGAACCTAAATACCAAGTTTGGTATTTATCCGACTATTCGTTTTTAAGTTATGCTATTCACAGACACACATGTTTCTTTTTATTCAGGAGGTCTCAAATAACTATTTGCGGTGAAATATCGTGTCGAAGTTTTCGGTGGATTGCAATAGCTTCTCTACCGACTATGTGCGTGATAGAGAAAGTATAAGCTATATTGAAACCATTTCTGCCAGCATTTATAGAGAGTAACAGCAAGTAGATGGAAAAATAAAATTTATATAAAAAATTGTGTAATAAATATAAAGCAGATGATAAATGAGTAGAGATTATGCACATCAACCTTTTGCACTGCAGTTTTATTTTGTATTAGGTGTTGTGTATTACACAAGGCGGCGCCGTGGCGAGTGATTAGACCGCTCGCCTCCCACCGAGCCGGCCCGGGTTCAATCCCAGGGACCTGCATGTGGGATTTGTGGTGGACGAAGCGGCGTCTGGGCGGGTTTTCTCCGGGTTCTCCGGTTTCCCCCGCCATTCATTCCACCAACTGCTCCATCATCACCTTTCCTTTCATCAATTTTACCAACATTTCGTTTCATCTACTTCCTTCATCCCATACCAGGCATCGGGCTGATCATCCATCCTGGATGCTCTATCTGATCCATGAGTGTCTGCTCCTCGACGGGCCTCTGACCCCAGGCACCCGCTTGTAAGTCCTGGGGGTGTAAGTCCTACATAAGAGGAGGGTAAACAGATAATGAATGAATGTTGTGTATTACACATTTCGTTAAGTATTTTCATTCGTTATAGTGGAAGCGAAGGCTTATCATCCAGGTATATGGAGAATACATAAATGCGTTTTTCAGAAACCAAAAATGAACGTAATGTGAACATTTTACTGAATTTGAAGTGCTTAGATTATAAACGATGTTTGCAAATGTTGCAGTGCCTCTATTGCACTCATAATTGCATTCCTCAGAAAGAAGCTGTTTAAGAGAGGACACAGTTCAGTGCAGACCACAATTTTAGCTTAAATAAGCGAATGGCGGATTATCGTCAATGGCAAACCCACTTTCAGAACAATATTTAGTTTGTGATTTAGGCTTATAATAGTATTGCAGTTCTGCATGCCCGTTCTAACAATATCAGTAGTTTTAAGAGAATCTGATGGAAATATTAAGCAACAATGAAGCTTTTACGATAAACGTTGGACAAGAGGATTGTTTTCTTCGTGAAAAGTGCAACTTGAACAGCAAGGGTAAAAGTTAGCGCTTTTGATGTTCCAAAATTCTTCGTATCTCAGATATTTTCATCGCATCGCGCTTATTCAAATTGGCGCTGCCATCGATCGAGCCAGTTCAGCGGCCAGCAGCATCCTCTAGATTATGCGCATCTATTAATTTTATATGCATAAAGTAGAAAAACACCTCATGCTCCTGAGAGACTGTCCATTTTGTCGTTCTAGAGAGTTTGTGGGATGACATCTAGTCAATGGCTCCAGTGGCAGCAGGAAATTGCTCAAAACTTGGAATTGAGCAATGGAAGTTGCATAAACTTTGGGTTATACTGAAACGTGCTCTTTTGACCCAAGAGGAAGTGGATTAAATTAGGAATAATGCCAGATTCCTACTTGAAAATATATTCCATAAATTAATTAACAAGCCGAATTTCTTCCATTTAATAAACTCTCACTTCAATAACATAGATAATGACAATTTACAAAACCCATATTCTTTCACCATTCTTTACATTCTTTACAGCTTCAATGATTTAAATTAAATTACAATAATTACGGAACTGCTTCCTGCTCTCACATTCACCGATATATTTCTAAACTAACAGCAATAAGTCTATAGCTCAGACGATCAATCTGCGTCCGGTGAAGAATTACTAAAGAGAATTTTGAATACGTTAAGCCAAAAATGAATTTAGAAATACCGTCCAGAATGCCGTCTATCTAAACGTTGTCCTGTTGTTTTGCTCGTAACCTAGCTCGCCGTCGAAGAAAGACTGATCAGCCTTGTGGACAGGACGGCGCAGTCGACGACGACAATCGCCTGACGTACTGCGTGATTCAAAATAACTGCGCCCTTTCTTCTTGTTGTTGTCGTCTGCTTGAGAACCACTACCATAGTCGTTTCACTTCTGTTCCCGTACATGTCAGCCTTCGTTTAGTACAGCCCAGTCGCCTAAAATAGGTTTCTCCGGGGAGGGTCAATTTGGTACAATACTAAAGGACATTTCTGGAATGAAACATTGAAGTCAACAGCTAATGAAGCCTGTTTCCATCTTGTAATAGTTATAAGAGTGAAAACTAAAATTAATGTATTCTCTACTAGATTCATAACAAAGCAAGAGAAATTCATTTACAGCTTGTCTTTAACGGAATTCTAACTTAGAATTGTGGTGTTATCAGGTAAAGCAATCTCTCGAGGTCAGCATTAGCACTTCCTCATGGAGTAGTTGCCGACGCTAGCGTAAAATTCTAGTGACGTGTTGAAAAATGAGTAAACTAAGATGATTGACCAATCTTAGCATAGTGTTAGGAAAATTAGGGAACAAAAAGTCTTGGTACAGGGACTGATTTTTGATTTGGTTTCCGAGCCGGGCACAAGCAGTACAGTCACTAGATCTCAACTACACTATTACTAGCTTTAGCGGATTTTTTGTCGGTCAGTGGTGACTTCGAAAAACATGAATACGGTCAACGGATAAATTATATACTGTTGCAAAGCTGGTTTATTCACTTGAACACTTGAAACATAAGTGAGATTTTAAGCTTGTTACAGCCTTGCATTTTTACTTTCCCTAACACTCTGAAATCTCAAAAACGGATTTTTAGAAGAAAGTTCGCGCGCTGGTGTATATGAACCGCATAACTCAGAAACGAATGTCGAATAAACTCCAAAATGTGGCGTTTCAATCCAGGTTCTTGCAAGGATACCATGAAGGTTTTCGCGAAATTTGCCCCACACCAAACTACCCTTTATAAGAAAATTATTTATTTTTAAATAAGAGAAGAAATCGCTTCAGCTATTTTAATTAAAATGTATGCTCGACACATGATATTCAAGAATAAAATGCGAAATTCTGATCATGTGAATTGTGAATAATTTTGTATAAGTAAGAAACATAAGAAAACTGCTGAAAAAATGCTCACTAAAACATACAGTGTGTATCAAAATTTCTTTTATACAGCATGAACAGCTTTTAAAATTTTCCACACTTTATGTTTACAGTTTCCTCAAATGCGTCATCTGACAGCAGATGCCTGAAAATTATTTACACTTTCTTTACCGTGTACCTAGTAAGTAGAGAAGGTATTGCATTCCATCCAAAAATTAGATTTCAAGTTTTCACCGGAAATACATGTTTTGAGGTCCCTGAATAATAAAAAAGCGTTTAGAAAAAGGTCCATGTGCGTCTGTGAACAGCATAACGCAAAAATGAAATCTCTGATAAATACCAAACTTGGTATTTAAGTTAGTAGCTTCCAAAGATGCGACACTAAGGTTTTTAAGAAAATCTCCCATTCCAAATTACTCTTTACATTGAACTTTTTTCGAAATTTTTTATTTTCTCAAAATGTCTGCAACGATTTTGATTAAAGCACCATATAACGAGTACCTATTAAAATATTTACACGGCAGAGTTTACATCTTGAATTTTCTGGGAACAGAATGTGCAGTCCTCTTTATTCAAAAGGAATTTTAGTAATCTTGTGTGACTGCGATAGAGGAAAACGTACGACACAAAAATGTAGATCTCTTCAGAGTAGACAATTTATTCCAAATTACTTGTTCTGTGGCATACGCCATTTCCGGATTATTCGTTATTAATGGTTCAAATTGTTAAATGTTTTGTTATTCTTTTAAAGTTCTGTCGATGTTCAGTTGTTTCTCGTAAAAAGGGGTGATAAATTGGACCTAAATGAAGTATATAGACGTACTTTGTTACGGAAGAATTGTTTTTTTATGTAAACCAATGATGGCCTAATTGCTACGCTCAAATTTGGCACGATGGAATATATTATCCTAAATACACCCTTAAATGCGAACCTGTAAGACCCATTTTCACATCAATGCCTTGTCAATATGCCAACACACCTTCAAACACAAAAATTCCATCATAAAACAAAATACCTACAGGACCAAAAGTAATAACCAGAGAAAATCCTTTCCGCACTTTTATTAAGCAGTTAGGTAGCAATACTAAAACCAAATTTAAACTAAGCAAACATTATCCACCGCTTCCAAACTGAAAACGCTAAGCTGAGGAACATTTCTTCATTAGACTTTTCAGAGTTTATAAAGTATCTAGAGCCGACCGATCAGAAAATAAGGAAAGTACCCAACATCTCTCTTTTGCGAATTCTGGGTATATTTCATTTAGAAGACAACACGTAGATGGCGACGAGTTTAGGGGTATTAAAACTGGACAATTAAATGCCCAGAGAAATAAGTGATGTCGGAACTTTAGAAAGCCGTGGAAGATTAAAAAAAACAGACTTATGCATTCAGGAACCTTACACGTACAAAGGAAAATTAACAAAAGAAGCAGTTAGAGCTGGAACGATAAGTTACGGCGAAAATCTAATGGTGTCTATTATTGTTTATAAACCAAATTAGCAAATAGTTAACATAACAGAACTAGCGGACTCACATACGAATTGTATTGAAGTTACAAACTAAAAAGAAATCAGTAATATTTTTAAAAAGCATGAACCAATTTTTACCTGCGATGCCGATGCCATGTCCAACTAGTGGTATAATGACATTAAGGTTGAAAGAGGTGAAAAACTGGAAGAAATTATTTCTGAACCCAATCTGTTTATTAAAAATGAACCCAATAATCCTACTAAAAACACAGTTGGTGCTATAGCAAATATCTATATTAATCTATGTAACTTAGATTCAAAAAACAAAATCTTACACCGGAAAGTTGGTCATGACATGGCGGCAGATTAATTTATTTTGATTACCACATAAGAAAACCTAAATATAAAGGAAGCAGAGACAGAATTTATAATTATAAACAAGCGAATTGCAATCCTTTGAGATAAGAGTTTGATAACTTACAGCTGGAATATGAAGGGGAATATGTCAACAAGTACGCTATAAATTTTGTCCAAACAATGCAAAAGGTGATAGAAAAAAACAGTCCCAATGATTAAACCTAAAAAGTACTACAACATTTGGACAGATGCATTACAGAAGGCACGTAGCAATGTTAGGGAACTTAGAAGAATTTATCAAAAATCAATAACTGCGGACGAAAGTGAAAACAATTTGGATAAATATTGAGAAGCGAAAACTAAATACAACAGATTAGAAGAAAAAGTTCGAGGAAAAATTTGTTTGAAAAAATTAAAAGAATCAATATATGGGGATTGCGCTATAAAATAACGATGGGGAAAATTAAAAACCTGAGGTTTTAAATACGCTGCAAAACGATAATGGGAAAATGAAAACAAATTGGCAAAATTCGTAAATGTTCTTCTAGACAAGACACTTCCTCAAGTATGGACAACGTCCTACACATACAAAACGAACTGATTTGAATATGCCATATAGAAATAACAGAATAACAATTCCTTTTATATTTCCGAAATTAAAGTAATTGTAAACAATATAAAAATCAAGAAAGTAGCAGGGCCAAATGACAAAGTGTTAGTAGCCTTGGAAGATAAAATCACACCGTATTTCTTTTTACAAATTTCTAAAGACTTTATATGGAAAGGGCGTTTCCTTATTGTTAGAGAATAAAGTAAATATTTTGAAGAAAATAGCTGAAAAGTACCTAAAAATCCGAAATCCTATAGAACAATATGTTTGTTAAATACTTTAGAAGAACTAGTTTGTAAAGGATTAAAAAATTAAAATGGGTATGAACGGAAACCAATTTGGTTTTAGACGCGATAAATTGTGTAATGGAAACTATTAAGGTAACAGATTCCAACATTTAATTGGAATTTTTATTGATATTTCCAGATCATTTGATAAGTTATGGTGGCTAGTGTTGTTTAAAAGACCACGGGAGAAAGGACTCCCAAAATTCCCGTATACAAATTTAAAAGATTACTGTTAGGATAAACGGATCCCTATAAAGGCAACAGAACATATAATTTATAGAGATGTTACCAAGGGTTGTCCCCAAGTTTGGGATCAGCCCTTTGGGACATTATTTTGGAAACATCGTTGGATGAGGTAATTATTGACGCAAATGTTAAAAATACCATAGTTTATGCGTACGATGTGTTATTCTTAATAGAAGGAAGCATATAAGTGAAATAGAGCAAATAATTTAACTAATAAATTAAGCAATTAGTGCAGTAATAGCAAGTTCCAAGTAACTCCAAATAAATCAGGATAAATGGTTCTGAAAGGCAATTTTAAGAGATCCATGCATAAAGTATGACAACCAAATCAAAGACGCCAAAGAGAAGCTAAATATTTAGGCATTTATTTAGATGTCTTAATTTTAGAAAACACAGGGAATACGCTCCAAAAAAGTTTGAAAAAGTTATGACATTAGCTAGATTAGTTCAATAAAATTTTAAAATTACATTAAATATCATTTCAACCTATCACACAAGCATTTTTGCCTCATTAATATCGTATTGGGTAGGGGTCTGGGGATAAGTATGAATGACGTACAGATAAAAACTTTACTACGAAGATCTCAGGTAAAGTTGTTGTCAAGATTTACTGGAGCGTTAAGTACCTCACTTAACCTGACCCTATTAGTAGCTCCAGGCATATGGCCAATTGATTTAATAATAAAATGAAGAGAAGCAGTTTTTTTTGGTTTAAGAAAAGAAAATGGAGAAAGCATGTGAAATAATTGGCAGACAATGTAATAACATACATGATATAAAATTTAGCTTAAAAATTCAATGGTAGCAGGAATGGAAAAATGCTGAGGTTGGAAGAAGAAATTGTAATTTCTTAAATTCCATCCTGAAAGGATTAAGCTTAATACACATAAACCTACCAAAGGAATGATCCATTACCTCACAGGTCATGGACAATATGAAATATGGAAACAAATTAATAGAACACGGGATGATATATACAGCCTTTGCAAAAGACAAGCCAACCAGAGAAAGTTTTATTTGAATGTGCTCAATTTTCAGAATAGATCAGAGATGAAAGGATAGTCTTGAGTGGCCATCAAGTGGGTAATGTTGAGAAATAAAGAATTATTTACATACTTAGAGTAAATCGCTCTAAAAATAAGTAATGTAGTGAGGGAAGTAGTGATACCACGGAAGAGATATTAGGAATCAACGAAGAGGAAGTAATAGTAAGAAGATGAGAACACATACAAATACAACAGCAATTCTTCATCTCACAGAGAGGAGAAGGAAGAGAAGCAGGAGAGGAAGAAGGGAGCGAATAATAAGAGGATAATTATGATTATAATACAAGGATACAGTTTTGGATTATAATAGGAAGTAGTGAATAGGGAGATAAAGGAAGCCTTTATCCAAAAAGATGCGAAAATAAAATTTATGTAACAAATTATGAGGTGGTAAGGAAGTGAGAAGAGGGAGGAATTTGTGGTGGTTAATAAGAAAGAAGAGAGAAGAATTTATAGAAGTAAATTATGAGGTGGTTAAGAAGAGAGAAGAAGATTAAGGGGGAACAAGTATGTAAACAATTAAATAAAAAGAAGAGAACAATAAATATAAGAAGATTTAATAGAGATATAACATGCAAATTACGAAGTGGTAAAGAAAAGAAGAAAGATAGGAATTTCCAGAAGGAGATTTAAGGAAGGTAGAAGACGTAAATTACGAGCCGGCAAGGAGAGAGAGGAAGAAGGAAGAGAAAAAGGAGTAGAAAAAAGAGGGAAGGAGAAGAAAGAGAGAAGAACGGGGAAGAAGAAAGAAGAAGAGAACGAGAAAAAGAAAGAAGATGAGGAGAAGGAAGAGGGGGAAGAAGAGAGAAGAGGGAGGGAATGAGAGGAAGAAAGGGAAAGAAGAGAAGAGATTAAGACTTAATATACATCAATACATACCCAAAAGAGACTGAATAGATTACATAACAATACTACCACAACGACAATTATCAATAATATAATTGCCAATAACTAATATTCAAGATATTCAATAATGTAATATAAATAACATCTAAAATATATAGCTTTCTCAATAGCACAATTACAATGTGTAACAAAATTCAACTTATTAACCACAACAATCACTAGACGTAAATAAATATAGAAAAAACAGTATTATGGAAGGTGGAAAAGAGGGATGACCTGTATATGGCAGGAGGAGCAGCGGGATGACCGGGGGGGATGAACGATTAAGGGGAAAGGAGGTGACATGGTGAACGGCAAGAGGAGAAGGTGTAAGATGTGGGGTTATTGGAAGAAGAAGGTGGGTTGGCTTGTGCAGCTATAAGGGAGGTGTACGAGTGGTAATTATTGCCGGCATGAAGAACAGATTTGGTGGATATTAAATAGTGGATGTGTAAGCGAAGTATATAGCAAGTCAGTTAATGTGAGACTGATATATAACTTATGAGATTAGTGAAGTGATATGGAAGTGAAGTGTAAAATTAATAATTGCGAATTTTAATACTCATTTTAGTGTTGAGAATTTAGAACAACATAGTGAAGTGATTAAAAATTAAAACTCAACTAATTAGAGTGTAGAATTATATAAATACTATAAAAATGAAACAAAAACTAAGTTTAAAATATTTCATAAATAGTTAAAGTAGATAATGGTAAAAATATTTATAATAGCAAATGTATGATTCTTTTATTATTTGCTTCTTACAGTATTAGTTTAGAAATGGAGGTGCTGGATACCACACCTAATTTGTCGGCATCCGACGCAAATTTTAGCTAGCAGTTAGTTGGTTTTAGCTTGATAGCTGGCTACAGTTAGTTATTTTTACTGGCTACCTGTAGAAATGTAATTGTGGAATGTTTTTGATTACTAGGCGGAAATTTAATTTTTCTTTTAGTTTACTTTTTTTATTTTTAAATAGTCATAGTGGATTATCTGTACAGCAATAATGTAAGTGTTATTGTAATTAATAAACTCAAAAGTGTAAATACACGTCCTGGTTTAGGTAATGCGGTGCCGGGATGGGGTATTACAGACTTTATTCATCTGTTTGTTTATTTCTCGCGATTGCATAGAAAGACTATGGAATTTTAAGACTAGCATATAGCGTCAAGTTCACCTCCCCGTTTCGTTTGGATGATTACCCACCTCTGCCGTGCGTACGTGGACGTGAGGCCGGTAGTCGAATTGGCAGCTCTAGGCCCTTTGCGGGCTGTAGCGCCACAGGATTTATAATTTTATATAGCGTTTGGTTCTTATTACCTATATTTCCTCTGTATCTATAAAGAAATGAGTAATGTAGCTATTTCTTATTCCCGATTAAAATGAAGAAGATAGAAAAACAAACATGTATAAGAATAATTTGTAAACCCACTTATAAGCGATAGAGGGTAGAGAAACTTATGTGAATGCAACAAATAAGATTTCTTATTTTTCTTTACAAGAACTACTATGGTCATGGAGGAGTAAACCATCTCTTAATGACTGGGACTTCCGAGTTTATTACAGTGCTTTCGATAAACATTTGAGCGTTTTCTTCCCACAGTTTCTGTGTAACTGCTGCATGCTCATTGCATGATTTGATATAATTCCTGAGCATAATGTATCGCTAATAACGTGACGTAATGGAAGAATCACTTTATAATAAATGATGCAACCCTGTATACACGATTCTGCCTAATGGACTGCACTGGCTATCAGTTAATTAATTATATACCAATTGGAAGATGGGATAAGAAGGCGCTGTGTACAGCAGGTTTTATGAAAAACGTCTCGTTTTTAGAATACAGCACAACTAACTCCTAGAAGTAGAAGCATAAGTTTACTTTGGATGTAACAAAATATTTTTTTTCTTTCCTTCTGTAATAAGTTCTGTTATAAGTGTAGTACGTAAAAGTGCATAGACAAGGAAGAATTTACTTTTCTGTAAACGAAATAGCCACAGAAAGCACTATGTACAACTTTTAAACAAAGGATAATATTCTTCTCTGGCAATTTGGATTAAGTCTTCTGGTCCTTTTGTCTCCAAAATTAAAACTGGTTCCTGTAACGTCGTTTTGATGTGCCGATCTCTCATCTACATTCCTGAGGTATTTTCAAGTCTAGTCCATCTGCAACATTTCTAGAAAATTGATATATTGTGGCCCGTGTATGTACGTTGAACGCCGTTTTGAATTCATTATTTAATTTTCTTTGTAGCCCCAAAACAACGCTCACAGTGATGAGATTTTTCTTCTTCTGTCTCGGGACGCGACTTGTAGAAAAGAATAATGTTGAATTGTTGTAAATAAATAAACGATGAATATTTATAATTTAAGTTGGTTGTATTTTGCACTTTGGTATTAATCGTTATGCTGTCTGTTCAGTAACGTTTCAGCTAGTGGGGTGGAGTGGCTTGTCTCTCAGATAAAGTTTATCTGGCGGGAGGGGTACACAGTATGCTGAACTCCTGGTGCGCATGACACGTACAGTGGTAAACAGCAGTAGTCTTTCAGTATCGCACGTCTTTACCCCTACTTGTCTCAAATAAAGTAAAGAATACCTCCTTCCAGTAGCTAACTGTTACCTGTTTGGAAGCGCTCCTCGAGCAGACAAGGCAGTCGCGAGTTGATAGCGAGAGAGTGGAGCTGTGCGAGGTAAGTGCGTGTCGAATGTAAATCGAGGCGAGTCGACTGTGAGCAGAGCGAGCGAGATGACGGGCGAGTTTCCCATACGACATCAAGCGTGATTTTCCGAGCGTGTCGGTGACGACTTCTGTGACGTGCAGCGAGTGCTACCGTGGAGCGATGGTTGTGGAGGTCTTGGGTTCGACTCCCGAGTGAAGTGAACCGTCCGGCGTCAAGAGGCTGCTCACGAAGCAAGTGAAGTCACGGAGAATTGAACTAGTTCACCTAATAAAGTGACCTCCCAGTGAAGGTGAACTACTTATGAACGAAGCAGTGGCAGTGAAAACTGAGTAAAAAGTGACGGTTGTAAAAACTGGACAAATGCACAATGTATTTGCGTTGATAATAAATAAAATTATCTTAACTCTTTTACGCTCTTCTTGCACGAAGCTTTTTGTAACAGAGTAACTTCTCTTGTTGTACTCTGACGACAATGCATGCACCGATCTGATTGGTTTACAACTGGTTTTAGCCTAAATATTTTAGAAGTTTACTATTGGTTATTGCTGATTCTATGTCTACTTTATGATGCTTGTTCTTTTTAAATCATTATTTATACCATACTAGCCAAATGATCATGATATTGCGATTGAAAAGAAGCATTGAATAGTATAACATTATTTTATAATATTTTGGCCTGATAAACAGGGCAGATTTCTACATAGGGGTGGAAAATTTGGTTGAGTTAGTTTTGAAATTTACAAGGTATTTTAGTTAGGTCCTATTATACAAGTGTAAACATTTTTGTCTAGGAAGGACAAAGAGAGTTGATTTGTATATAAGGCGTTGAAAATATGGAAGCAGAAGAAGTTTTTGAAACTTGTAGGGTTCTTATAATTTTTTCCAGATTCTAAAATCCAGATCTACAAAGATTTGTCTAAATGATTTAAAAATATTTATCGAGAAAAATATAGCGAAATCTGGGAGATTTAGTGATATGAACACAATATTTAGTTCTCCACTCCAATAATACTTTTAAAATATTTTAAGCAACCTCATTTATGCCTTTGGTGTAAGAGACATTAAAAATTGCAATAAACCACCAACATTTTCTCTCTGACGGGTTGGAAATAGGGGAAATAACCTCCCTTACCGTACAGTTTCAAGAATAACTTTTATTATAATATTAGAATAGATGCTTTTTGGCCCTAGTAGGGTCTAATTCCTGGAAACCGAGAACTTGAGTTCTAGGAACGTATATTTTAAAATTGTTTATCTATAAATAGCTCTTTTAAACTGTCTTCCGAACTCGTCAGTATTGTTTGGTCGTCAGAAAATATGATTGTGTTTTGAGAAAACATTTTCTAAGATGTAGTTTAATTTTAAACCCATCTTCCGTTCTCTGATGACTTCATCTAAATATAAATTTAACAAAATGACACGTCACAGAATTTGATTCTTATAGAGTTCCACAAAACGAATTAAATTTATATAACGTTCGTTTACTTGCCTTGTCCTACTCCTTGTGACATATATCTAAGGTCTTCCCTACATATTTCGCTCTTATTGTTTATTGACATGCATGAATTAATGGTATATTGCGATACAAGTGTAGGTGCATCATTGAAGAAGGTGAAGATTTTGAAAATACGAGACGAAGTCGAGATTCTCCAATGGACTCAACGCATGTGTACCATGTACTATTTCTCGATGATACCGAGTAATAGAATTGGTACTTACATGAAAATGAATTAATTACAAAGAGCTCTTAAGCTAGTGGTTCAAATAACAAGGTTACAACATTAACGTTGTTGGCAAAATTGGCGATCAGTTATCTGCATTGGTCGTTCACCTTGAAAAATCAATAACTTGCAGCTTATAAATGCATGAAGAGAACTGTAAGTCAATATTTACAAAACAGGGTAAGAAAGACCCAGGTATTGGTAAACTTCAATGATCAAATGTGATTATATTTCACGTCTTCAATAATAAATACATAACAAGTTAGAGGATTTAATATAGTTCATGTAAAAACATGCGGTAAAATGGGTAAAACACGCAGGTAGATTAGGTTACCAGCACCGAGTACAGGAAATTCAACTTTCCGCAATGAAAGCATGAACGGAAAATTGATAAAACAATACTAACGTTGAAAAATTACATTTACTAGCCGAAACGCTATTCTTTTCTTTAATATATCCTTGTAATATCCTCGAACGACTGAATCGAAAGCTTCCTCGAAGTCTACAAGTCCTAGAAAGATAGGGGTGTTAAAGTACATCAAAACTCGCTAATCGCGGTGAAACCAGCTTGTCTAAGAAACGGCAACATGAAATATTACCCTAGCAGTCTGGAAGCAGTAATGTGATAGCCCTGCCCGCAGACTTATCCATCAATATTCTCATAACCAGGCAGAGGGGTTTTAGTAAGTAATCAGAGCAATCCTGTTACGTCATGGAGTATAGGTGACGTCAGGTACAGTGACGGACACACTCCTTTCCTCCTCAACAGCCGGTTTCGTTGCAACAGTTCCATTTATTCATCCATAAGATACACCTATGGAGAACTGCAGCAATATGCCTAAAGTAGAGTTTATACATCAGAATTAGCATCATTTATAGCGCAATGTGTCAGGTACCACTTCAGTACAAATGGCAAAGCCATCAGATGTAACATACGGTTAAAAAGACGTTTAGACATCATGTTAAACAACATTGTAATTCAATGAAACACAAGGAATGTATGGCATCATTAGAAGGGACAATGGGGAGAGTGGACCTTCAACTTCATCCCCAAACTATAGATCAGAATTTTTCGAGGTTCTGTGTCATACACTAATAAGAGCGGATGGTGCCTTAAAAAGTGTACAACTTTTGAAATGTTTGTTTCTTAACTTTCATAAATTAATTCACACAATCAATGGTTAAACATAAGTTTCTTTCTTCTAATACTACTCCTTAATCCTGATTTGCCTACTTTGGAAGCTGGGCTAGTACCTTGAACTGTTCATCATTTGTTTCAGAGAACACTGCAAGGCCGCAGTCGCTCCCACCTTCCCTCGTCACCAACTTTCAATGTTCCTAACTTGATGGTTTCCTTACTGAAACCCCTCTCCCTGCTCATAACCTAGAGAGTGGAAATTTAAAATACAGTAGAACTCCGCTTAACAGAACTAAAGGGGACAGCCATTTAATATAGCGCATTCTTTCGGATAATCGATGTACCAATTTTATGCAGCGAAAGGAAGAAAATTTTATTCCAGATGCATATAATAATGTTTAATAAAAATACTAGTGTATATAATATTAAAGTATGCATTACAGGATTTAAAAAGACTATTTTATAAACCCAGTCTTTCTTCTACTAACGCTTGCGAGTAGCTATATCACGTCACGTTTTGATAAGCGTTATTATGGGTCGATTCACTGCTTTGTTCCATAAAACGCAAGGCAACCTAAAAGTAACTTGTGTTATTGCAGTGACATAATTTAATATTTCCCGTTAAGATTTGAATATGAACTTCTAAGGCTTCTCACGTCTACTGATTTTGAATGCTTCGCCCGCTGCCAACGGCTTCTGGTTTATGTTCAATGCTTATTACAACATGCTCTCCTTTCGCTGGCATCTTAAATACACATAAACCACGCTATCACCAACAGAAAATAATGTTGAATGCTTGAGCAAGCAGTAAGGGGATGAGGATTAGCATACAATACAAGGTATTGGAATTCAGGGTAGGGGCAAAAGAGATTGCCAATTATCGCAGCAACGTTGCCAGCGCGAATTTGAGGATCTGGTGTTTTTTGATTCCTTTTACTATACTAAAATTCTCCCAAAATAGAAAAGACAAAAGCCTTGAAATTACCAAAATAACATTGTGGTTTTTATTGTACTTCAAAAATACTGGTGAAATAGAACGAAACCCCTTAAAGCTAACCAAATGGAGATAGGGGGTTTCTGAAGTAAACGATATAGTTATAATGTCACAATAGTGTCTCCAGGATCAAGTGGTCAGCATTCTGGTTTGTCAAACCGGATGACAGGGTTCAATTACCTGCTGGGGCAAGGAAATTTATTTTTAAACTAGAATCATTTTCCGGACTTCTCAAAGTCTGTAAGAATAAATGTGAAATGTGCTTCATGATAAAAGAACCGATGTTGACATTCATAGGCCTTTCGTCACCAACAAACCTTCATTGTTACCTCTTCTATAAATCTGACTACCTTATTTTAGTATCCTCTTCATTTTAATCGAGATAAAAGTTTACAAAAACGGTTTAAATACAATTCGTTGCAGCTACAAGGGAATAAAGTAGGCTGAAACTTAAGCCAATTTTTAAATCGTTGGCTTTGGAAACCCACACTCTTAGCATGACATCTGATGTCTTTGCCTTAGTCCTTCAAAAAAAAAAAAAAAATATATATATATAAAATAATGGAAATTCCAAGAATAACAAAGAATATCTCGGAAATGGTTAATACCACAAAATAGTTTCTTTAAGATATATTGCGTATTTTAACGAGATCTACAATTTGTATGCAGTAAGCTTTTGACTCGATTGGATTGACTACGAAAGGAACTCGGCCCCGATCTATAGTGAACATTGTACCAACGTCCCACGAGGAGGCGTCCCCGGGAGGAAGGATGGGGCGAAAGGAGACACCGGCCGGCCGGAACCAGGAGCGTTGGCACAGCAATGACAGGGTCCCTAAGTTTCCAGATAGACACACCCCGGCAGACGGACAGGCAGACCGGGGACCCCACCCTACACGGAGGTTCTTTCTGACCCTGAAAGAGACCAAAGGGATGAAAAATGAAAGAAATGAAGGATGGAACGAAATGGAAGGACAGGAAATTCGGGGGATGAAAGAAACTACTCCAGCATTCGTCTGAGGACCCGAGAAAACTCCCGAAAAAAATAATGAGCCAGAGTGGGCGGTCTCCCGAATGCGGGCCACAGACGTAACCGCCTGAGCCATCCCGCTCAGTGTCTATCTCTTAAAGCTGGTACAAAATTATACAATATCCATTCAAAATACAGCAGAATTCACAGCTGTTCACTGAGAATTCAATATATACATTTTATTATTCTTAGAACTTTCTGGGGGCTTATATGTACTTCAAAACAAGTATTTTCTATGACATTGCGATATCGAATATTTGGATAGAATACGTCTATTTGTAAGGAAAAATGAAACAAAGAAAACAAAAAAATGTTTCAAATTAACTACAACAGAGTCATATGGCTCGCACGCACTGGTTAAAATCTGTGTAGTGGCCAATCTAACTATGGTCTTTCCCTGGTTTCCCTCAGTTACTTGGTAAATACTGGATTGGATATTCATTACCATGACCCAACGCTCTTCCCACAGAGTAAAAAAAATAAATAAAGATAAATGGTACACGGAGGCGACTACTCAATTAAGGCCTTCTGCCTAGCATAGGTTTACTCAAGTGAACCAGCGAGCGTACGTCTCGATATGACCAAAAAGTTGAAGTGCCTTAAGGAAGAAAACTATTGTTCAAGAGTAATAATGCATGAGTTGTTTCCCCAGTTAGTGTCCCCAATATGACTATAGAATTTAAAAGGGATAGGGGCTATAAAAATGAAAAACAAAAACAGTTACATGCATGACTAGGAGGAATCTGAACGACAAGAATCTAGGTCAGCTATTCATTGTTTTCCATACAAATACATGAGTTTACTGACGTCACTGTCATTTCCGTTTGTCGGTCTATCTTAAGCACAAAATGGAATCTGTCATGGAAAAATGTTTTTCTCCCTAGAAAATGTCAATATTCTTTACCAGTGCAGACGCTTTGTATTGTATTGGATAGCGATGCCGCGACAACGATGAAGGATCTGTATTCTGGTGTAGTCGTTCTAATTACGACCCATTCTTCTGAAATGATAGTGACTGACTGTGCAATTAGAGGGACTCATTTGGCTGCCATGGAGATGTCAATTACTCGCTGTTTTAACAGAAGCATTTAAAATGTTAAATGTGATTAGCTGTATTTCCGCAAACTGGAAATAAGGTTGAAATCAGAGCTCAAAGTCAACGTTCACAAGTAAACTGAATGAGAATTAAACTTGGGCGGGCAATTAAATTTAACGAAACTGAGCGAAATTTTGCTTGATTAGCAACATTTACATTTTTATTTGAGAAAACGTGACATTTTAAAGGCATAGAGGACCGAGCGAGGTGGTACCGCGGTAGTATTTGTGATTCGCATTCAGGAGGTCCCGGGTTCGATTTCCGCGACCGCTCACTCTGACTGAGGCAGTATTTTTAACACTTAAATGATTTCAGTCTAATTATATAATATATAAATTCAATAACAGCCCACCTTAAAGCAATGTGTATGTAACAATATATAAAAAGTGTATATTACAGTCATTGTATATGTTTATATTGTTGTATACATGTAATAATGTTATGTGAATGTATTACGTAATTTAATAATGTAGGAGCTGTGAGAATAATAGGTTAAAAGTTACTAACAATGAGGTAACCTTGAGGCAATAATGAGTAAGAATGTTTAATAATTCTAGTCATTATTGGAGCAACGATAATGTAAATTTTGAGACAGTTTATAAAATAGACAATCAACAGAAAAAGGGTTTAAGTTAAATAGAAATATTCTATTGGATTAGGAATAGCCAATCAGAGACTTGAAATACAGAAATTTACAAATTTAGGCGGTTGAAATCAAGTCAGTTGCTTGTAGACATCGCTCATAACTGGACGCGTTGGTTGTTGGCAGTGTTCCTAATCGGACGCGAGATTAGTCCTCGAGAAATTTAATACGTATTTTTGTAAAAAAAATAGCTTACGTGTTAAAAAGTGCAAGTAATTAACAAAAGAATCTCACGGCTCTCTATATCAGTGAAGTGTTATTTAAATTATGTCAAGAGTTAATAAAAAAGGAGTGAATTAAAATTTATAATCTGTGTAAGCCTACATTCTTCAGCCGCATCACGCCCTGTTAAGAAATTCATGTCTAAAAATAAATACTGACGCAGCCGAGGCAAACATAAATATAAATATTTAAAGAAACAGCCAAAATTACAAAGTTAATATTTTTAAATTTTGGGACGAAGGCTACCGGGTGCTATACGTTTGGTTGCAACTACTTCAAGTTTGGTTCTAACACAGTCGAAATATAATACATCTTCAAACTGGCTTTCCATACGAGAAGCAACATTCGAAATATAATACAAACCTACTTCAAATTGGCTCCCAAAGCGTGGGGCAAATAACAACGTAAAAATAAAAAATAACAATACAACAAACTAACATGTTCATGATCCATGGGATTTTCTGTTTCTCCGGGTCGGCAGGCGAATGCTGGGGTGATTCATCTTCTACCACGACTCTCCAACCACTCATTTCTTGTACGCATTATTGTCTTTGCCATCTCCATCAGGATTGTAGGACCAGATGACGGTGTTTGGCGGTTGCGGCTGGGCGGTGGCTATGTAGAGGTTTCTTCCCTGGCGTCGTTGCGGACTGCTCAAGGTCTTGCCTCTAAGTGTGACCCACCGCCGGAGATTCGGTGCTTGTGGATGGATTCAGGCGGCATCGGATGCGTTCTATTTGGAAACGTTAGGACCCTATCCATGTTTGCATCCGTCGTCATCCAGATCTGGTCGCCCCTCGGGTCTTTAACCTCATCCCTCCATCCCAGGGGGGCCGTTGTGGCCTACTTGCAGTGCTCTGCCCTGATTGGGGGGGACCCTCCGTTCATCCGTAACTTTACTTTAAGAGGACTTGATAAATACCAGGAAAGTATAGGCCTTACGGCTGTTATTAAAACCTTCAGAGAGTATTGGAAAAGACTACTTTTGTAGAAATGTAAATAATTAGACTGTAAACTCTCAGCGTAAAAAACTGCCATGTTGGAAAATGTGTCAAGAAATGCTCCGTTTGGTAATTGTGAGGTGATTAATGAAGAACTGACACATTTATTTCTTTAATTGTTTCAAAACGAGTTATGCTAGCGACAACTTATTATACCTGAAATGCAGAAGAATTTTGGGTGATTATTTACCTCTATAGCAAACGTTGAAAATCTCCATCCTGCATAAAGCACAACTCTACACGTGTTCCATGTTACTAGCCACTCGTTGGAGGACTCTGTTTTCAATAACTTGAATCTCCTGTGTAATGTTGTGCTTCAAATCCTCCAATGTCTGGGGACGTGTGGCATAAACCCTGTCTTTTAAGTAACCCGATAGAAAGCAGTTCGGCGATGTCAAATCTGGAGATCTCGGTGGCCACAGATTTTTGGGAATTATCCGGTCGTCAAAGACACTTGCAATTAGTGCCATGGATTCATTTGAAGAATGGTATGTAGCACCGTCCTGCTGAAAATATCTTAGACTCAGCTCTACATCGTCTAGTTGCTCAGCAAACTCCATGAAAATCCGTCGGTACTCTGCAGTGTTCAGATTGTTTTTTAAAAACAAATTGGTCCCACTATTCACTTTGCGGATATTGAACGCCTGAAACCAACGACAATAATTCACTCGTATATGCTTATCTGGTTCCTGTAACTGATGGCCAACCGTAATCCTATACGGCTTTAGGCCTGCATTTTTCACAGCTCTCTTAACACAGTGAGTAGCTGTAACCTGTCTCCTACGACAAACGTCTTAATGACTTTTTTGGGCGACTGATCCAGTCGTGCTCTTACGTCAACAACAACCGTGAGAAGCCTAGATGAACGAGCTTTGCCCTTTTCACTCGCCAGAGATCCAGTTGTTTCCAACTTGTTTACCAGTCCCAGTATTATGTTTCTTTGGGGAGGATTCTGAACACCAAACTCTGCCTGGCATGCCCTTAGAGTAGCTGTAATTGAATACGTAATCTAGTATTGCTTTACAAGGAAGAGTCGTTCATTTAATGTGTACTCCATTTTAACGTTGACTAGAACAAAATCTCAAAAACAGTTGCCGACAATAAAACTAACAATTACGAACAAAACATGAACATCTGACAGGCAATCGAAACTTCAGAACATTCTGCTTAATTTGGTGCTAAAATTGGGGCACTGAGTGAGTTTCGAACAGAATAATTAAAGATAGAAACGTATCCGTTTTCATAAATCACCCTGTAGTTTATATTATTACGATATGTGTATATTTGTTTTATAACATTTTAAGTATTTCAATTTCGTACCCCGAGTAGAGGAAATATTGCATTCCACCAAATATTTCATATCGACATTTCACAGAAAATACACGTTTTGAGGCTGCAAAAAAGCAGTTTTTAAAAAAGGACCTATGTGTATCTATCTCTGTATGTCTCTGTTTATGAACAGGGTGTTAAACAGAAGTTTGGGTTGGAGGGATTTTATTGGAAATCTTTACGTCGTATTCTTGAAAGTTGTTGATCTTAAACACCAAGTTTTCGGTTTTGAGCTATAAAACATACACATATACACACATACACACACAGAGAGAGAGAGAGAGAAATAGAAGAGAGATCTTTTTCTAAAAATGCTATTTTTATTCAGGTAGCCTCTAAATGTCTATTTCTAGTGAAATTTCGATTTCTTATATTTAAGTAGAATACAATACTTTCGCTACATATTATAGATATGCAGAGAAAATAAAAAATATACCTATATAGAAATTGAGAGAGTGAGTGAAAGAAGAAGACGGACGTAAAATAGTCCTCCTTGTTTGGGGTGGAGGAATTCCTGTGAAAATATTGCATTCCTAAAAGATTTCTTAATTTAACTAAAACATTTGGTGTTTTTTCCTTATGAATTATTATTTCCTAACCGAATTTCCTTATTTCCTTGTAAACAGCATGCCATAAAAGCGGACTCTTTTATAATACTACACCTTTTAATTATAGGTACTCCAAAGTATGTGTGGTTCTTTATGGTGAAACTGTGTATAAAAACTTTTGCATAGGTACGCGGTAGAGAGAATAAGAATTATCATGATACCTTTCAGTACACATTAAAAGCCTTAAGATGCGGACTTCTCCAGTTGAACATTTGTTTTTATAAACCTAAAATAATTAGAAAGATATAATGAAAATATTTTTATTACTTTTCCAGCCTTCTTTGAACAATTAAAACTAGAATAAGGAACCAAACGGTACAATTCTTCCCATTAAGGTTGCAATCGTGGTGTTGAACGGGCTGGACAAGCACTCACATGCGCGTGTGTAGTGGTATATGCTCCATGAATCATTACTAGCTACCATTGTTGGGAACATCACTGTTTACTCAAGTAACACATGCTTCCTGATTCTGCAACCATTAACAGTGAGGAAGCAATTGAGTTGTAATTATTTATAAATAGCAAAGGACACAGCTCCGTTCTCGTTATTCTGGAAAAATTCTTCGCTCTCTAAGTTCATGAGATGCTTTTAAAAACGAAAATAAAACTGGAATGATCGTAAAGATTAGAGATCAGTATCTTGCTTATGCTTATTGGATCTTCTGCTGCTTAGCCGTGCAGATGGCATTAGGGTGCCGTCCAGTCTACCTGCTGCTTTCAGATAGAAAGGCGGACAGTTAGCCTTCTAGGTCTCATCCCTATAACCATGCCATCTTGCTTCGTCTCGTGTATAGCAACTGGATCTTCCACTTCGTGCCGTGCAGATGGCATTAGGGTGTATTCCAGTCGATTGCTTTCATTGTCTGTGGATAAATGGCAGAGCATTCGCTATTACCACCTATTTTTCATTTTTACTATTGTTTTAGGCTTAAGGTGAACTTTCGGTCGTCGTGGCATTCAGTATCCAATCCGGTATTTACCTTAGCGGCTGAGGGAAACCATGAAAAAGCTTCAGTCAGATTGGTCGGCCCACAGGATTTGAACCCGGGACCTTCCGAATGCGGGCCGCAGACTTCACCGCCTGAACCACCACGTTCGGTTCCTAAATTATAGTATCTTACTAAGCCATCGTATTAGTTACAGCTGTTGAATTGGCAGTATTGCGTTACCGTAAATCTGGGGTGTCGATGTAAGTTCTTTAGAAATTTTGTTTAAAAACAATCCATTCAAAATAAGAGAGCACTAATGTGCAATACATAGGTGTGAAATTCATTACAGAATCTCGCTAACAGAATCTCAGCCTCATCTTTGCAAACTGTTCCTCGATTCTGTAACATAGCACTTTCCACACTCATATCACAATATAATAACGTAAATGTGTAATATTTTTCAAACGTACTCAATGATAATTTAGATTTTTTTTTATTCTTTTCATGTTATAAGCCCCCTTTTGGGGAAAGCAATCAGAATCACACTACCATGAAGTCTATTCTCTTAGTGGAATCTAAGGTATATTGTATGACAAAAT
The DNA here is from genome assembly GCA_030765065.1 of Deroplatys truncata. NCBI lineage: Eukaryota > Metazoa > Arthropoda > Insecta > Mantodea > Mantidae > Deroplatys > Deroplatys truncata. Next base: position 104,478,539 of record CM060980.1, read on the forward strand.
TTCATAGTCATTATTTGAGCCCTTTTGAGTAAAAAGGTAACATATTCGCATAGTTACAATTAAACATTTTAAAAACACATCTTTTGCTATGTTATATACATTAATATTTTTTTAGACAGCTTGGCATAAAAATAGAACTTCTAACACAGTGCATACCAGCTAAGAGCTTTAGATTATCACACTAGTGACAACTTTGGTTTCAAGTCAAATTTCATGGCAATTACCCATTGTATTTGCACATGTTTAATAACTCAATTAGGTTTAAATTTTCATTATGCATTTTTACATTATTAATTTATCATGGCGCTCGCATTATCTGTTCACAATACAAATCGCCATACTTCAATTTATCGCAATTAATTCTAGAGTTAGTCTATACGTTATATCGGCATCCTTTTGCTTTCTTTGATCTAAAACGTTATTCTTTTATCTATCTAGCCTATATAAGGATTAAATTACGGAAATTATGAATTCAGTAGAACCTGAAAGGCAAAAGCCAGGTGAAAATACAGAAGCAGAAGAAAGAACAACACGAGAAATCGGGAAAGCAATATGGTATAGGATTTAATTGCTTCATGCAAGGCTGATCTAAGGCAAAGCATGTTGAAAATGACTGCTAGCGAATCAACAAAACATCTGATATCTCACTTTTTTAACGTCATTTCTCTTGTTTCAAGGACCGCGATCTAAACGTGACCTCTTGTTAATTTCAGAAATAAATATAATATCATTGATATTTTATAAATTCGAGCGCTGTCTAAAAATGGTTTATGCCACTTATTTTGCTCTAGGACTGCGAAATAAAACTCTACTTTTACCCCTTGTGTCATTATCTACTATTAATTGTTCAAAATCTAAAATTACAATAAAATTTTCGTTTACACATCTTTGTATCCCTGGATAAGTTAACATTGACATAAGAAAAGTGCATATCGCTGGTTTTCGCTATGGCAACCAGCATGCCGGAAACTAGATGAGCAAAGCATTTGTAGCAAGGGACATGATGTGAGCTAAGGTCAACAGTTCACTCGTTACCGTCGCGCAGGAGCCTGTATGTTTAAGCTCCACCTGGACCCTACATAACACTGACCTTGATCCCGTTCGTCAGGGTTCGGCCGAGTTCGGGGAGATAGCGGGAACACTTGAGCGCGAGATCGGCGCCGGGACGTCAGTACTGGCATCGCGACGGTACGCGACGCTACGCTGCACGGTCTTCATCGTCTTCATTGTTGCGAGGGCGCAGCGCGAGCCGAGGGGGCACGCGCCCCCCATAGTTCTCTCTCTAGTGTTCAGTTTACAAAAAAAAGTGTCGTCTAGAGGGGTTTTCTCGGCAGGTATGAAGCTGCTCTGCTTATTTTAACAGTAAATTATAATTACTACAAGCATGAGAACTCTATAAAGCTAGTGAATAGTGCCTGCAGCTTCGCTTATACTGTCCATTTGAACTGCAACTCCCTTGTAACGTAGTTATTATATATTTTTCAAAACGATAGTACATCTCCTGTTAAGAATTACTAAACTCAAAACGTAAACATACTAATTAAACTTCAGTAATCCTATGCGATGAAGTACGAAAAAAGGTGGTTATTTTTAAATGCAAAGAACAATAACAACCTGTAGTGTGAACAAGATGAGCTCATTTTAGCTGTCACTTTTGTTTTTAAACTTGGAAACAAGATGGTAAAGTATTCATAACGTTAAATTTTAGATGGGCGCTCTTTGTGGCGATTTAATGTCGAATTAATTAAAACGTATTAGTAGAATGTAAAATTTTTTATCTATTTCATCCAAATCTGAAAAGTATAGACAAAGTTTATTTAAACTCTTGCCTGTGGATCAGTCTGTAATCACATTAGAGTTGAACAGTATTTAAGTTACAAAACATAGAAGACAAAACATTTAATATGCATTTGACTTTAATGATGACATAAAAATGTACAAAAATTCATAAAAAGTAACTTTCAGTAACTCGCATTATGCTTTATGGACAAATATTTAGTTTTAAGTCAATAACTTAATATTATGTTCTGCTATTCAACGCTGTTTGAATCTATAAATAGCAAGCAGCATTAAAAACTGACAAACTGAATTTCCTCTTTATGTTAGAAAACCATTTTAAAAGGAAAAGTTTAGGTAAAATTCACGTAAACAATATATGCATTTTCCTTTTTGTTATTGATGAAATATGAATCTTACAAAATCACAATTTAAATCAAATTGTGTCAGGGGCTGATGTGTAGTTTTACTTTATATACTTCAGAGTTTAAAGCCATAGATATAATTCACTTTTGGACTACTATAGCTCTTTTGTATGGAGTAACCGGATTTTTAAGATTTCAAATTTGTACTCTTCACAATTCGCGCTTTTTGAGAGTTATTCCAAAAAAATGCTTACATTTGGTCCAGCGCTTACTTTTACTGATTTCAATAAAATTAAAAAAAACATAAATAAATTTTCTTCCTACTTATATAATGTATAAAATGATCAATTCCGTTCATGTTACAGGTAGTGTTTAAAAAGTTTCGTAGTAGCAAACGTATTTAAAATAAAAACACTGAACTTATTACTGTTTGTATACAGAGCTGCATTAGACCCACTACTTACAGGAAACAATTATGATGATATCCTCTGACAAACAATGTAAATGGACAATTAACGGTAACAAAAGATCAGTGCGGTTTATTGTTCGTTCAATAGAAACTTTATAAATGAAATTTAATATAAGAGACGTTATGCGGACAGATTTGTATATTCGTCTTCTATTTATAGCAGGTTGAGGAAGTGTTGTATTCCACCCAAATAATCGATATCGAGATGCCACCTGAATACACGTTTTTGCGGTCCCCTGAATAAAAAACGAAACATTTTTTGATAATATTCTTGTGTGTATGTTTGTTAGTGTGTGTGTTAGGTACAACTCAAAAACGGAATAACAGATAAATACCAAACTTGTCTTCTAAGGATTAGGCATTAAGAAAATCGCTCAATCTATGGTGCCCTTTACATGGAAACATTTCCGTAATTTTTTTATTTTCTCCAAAACGGCAGTACCTATTTTAATTAAAATATTATGACTATGTCTGGCATACCGACATGAGCAATAACATTCTGCGAATAGACTGCCGTATCCCTTTTATTTCGCAGAATCTTTTAGTTTAACTAGGAAATCATGACCGAAACTTGGTTACTACAGGAAAGTTGTAGAGATCATTAAAATATGAAATTTATGATTGTATGGCGGTTGTTTTATAAATATTTCATGCTGCAAGTTCACATTCTTCCCAACATGTGTCATCTAACGGATATGCTTGATGTTTTCTGTCTTTTTTACTTTCTCTACTACGTATAGTAAGTATGGGAAGTATTGTATTCCACCCAAAAATTCGATACCGAGATTTCACCGTAAATATATGTTTTGAGACCCCTGAATCCAAAATAAAAAGCATGTCCGTGTGTGTGTCTGTCTGTGAACAGCATAACTCAGAAACGAACAGTCGGATAAACACCAAACTTGATATTTAGGTTCAGTATCTTCCAGAGATGCGACACGAAGGTTTTCAAAAAAATCCCCCACCACACATTACCCTTTACATTGAACATTTTTCGAAAATTTTAATTTTCTCAGAAATAGCTCTAACGATTTTGATTATCATATATTTAAGATACTTTCATGATAAATAAAATGCATATCTTGAATTTTCTGGGAATGTCTCCAAAAGTTTTCTTCATTGTGAACGACTTTTGCATAACTGGTTAACCATGAGATAGACAAAAGCTTACTGCACAAAAATGTAGATCTCGTTAAAATACACAATTTATGTCATATACATTTTTGTTGTTGAGTGAACAATTTTCGAGATATTGCTGGTTATTCCCTGAAATTTTCCAATACTTATACTTTTTCTCAAAGGGGAATTCATTATTCATTTTTTATGTCCTGGACATGCAAAGAGAATGGAATGCTCCACATAGCAACCAGGTCTTAAAAGATTTGGCTATCGCTTAAATACTACCATATTCCCTTTGCACCTACAAGAAAATTAGCAATCAGATTAACATATCCATTAAGATGAAGCATATAGAGAATAAGCGTTTGTAAAAATAGTTTGTACAATAGTAGAGAAAGTCAGGTGAGTGTAACACATCAGATTTTTTTAAATTATTGTTTCTCCCCCTTCTTTATTTTCAGTTGCAATAACTTGTTACTACAAACATTTGGATGCTGTTTCTGCATGTTTTATGTAACTAAGTCCATATTCCTTAGTTTGAAATCATTTCTAGGCAAAAATAGGTGGTGAATAAAGCAAGTTGGGCAGAAAAATAACTGTATATGAACACTGATGTATATAATGGATTTATGTAAATTGTCATTGGTAGAAAAAGTCTTGTGAATGTATCAGATAATATGTTTGAAAAATGTAACCAGAATATTTCATAGCGCGTACTTGCTTGCAAGTAGTCTCATTACAACCGGTTTATTCGTTCTTGAGTTGTAAGATTACAGGCTTCGAAAATTCTATTTTAGGAGATATCTGCGTATAGTAAGTAGAGAAAGTATTGCATTCTACCCAAACATTCGATACCGAGATTTCACCTTAAATACATGTTTTGAGGTATCCTGAATTCAAATAAAGATTTTTTGGAAACATATCTGTGTGTATGTCTGTCTGTATTTGAACAGCATAACTCAAAACGAAAAGTCGGATACCAAACTTGGTATTTGCGTTTAGTATCTTCCAATGATGTGACGCGAAGGATTTCAAGAAAATCCCCCACCCCAGGCTAACTTTCATGTGAAACGCTTTTCGAAAATTTTATTTTCACAAAAATGGCTTTAACACTTTGATTAAAATATCATATTTTTTAGATATTTTCATGGAAAATGAAATGTATATTTTGAATTTTCTGGGAAAGTCCTCTTCATTCTGAATGACTTTCGCATACTAGTAAACCATAAGCGATGGACAAAATTTTACTAACCAAAAATGTAGATCTCGTTAAAACAGACGATTTATGCCAAAAAAATTTTTTGTCCAGTGAACCATTTCCGGGATATTCCTTGCTATTTGTTTGAATTTTCCAATACTTATATTTTTCTCAAACGGGAATTCGTTATTGCTTTTTCTTATGTCCTGTACATGCAAAGAGAATGCAATGGTCCACGTAGCAACCAGCTCTTAAAGATTTGACTATCGCTTAAGGCCTACTATGTTCCCCTTGCACCTAACAGAAAACTAGCAATCTTGATTAACATGACGTATATGGAGAATAAACGTTTGTAAAAATAGTTTGTACATGGGTAGAGAAGGTCATGTGAGTGGAACATACCAGATTTTTTTGTTTTCAGCGTGTGTATTATAATAAAGCGCACACCAGAGAACGTCATGAACGTCATCATCATCATCACCATCCAACTCTGCTGAAGTGGGTAGATAACTTTCCATTTTAGCTGTTGAAGCTATGATTTGTTTACATTGAAATTAATCAAAAGTGTCATGTTTTGTTATAGGAAACCGCAATTGCTTGCAATTCTTCTGTTCTTCATTTTCCCAGTACACTTATTGCATAATTGAATGAAACTGTGCAAGAAGAGAGAGCGAGTTGTTCTTATTAGGTACGATACCTTTTCAGTTTTACTGTTCAAGCCATCAATGAATGTTCACATTAAAAGTTTATCTAAAAGTGTCCTTATGCCTTCTTATAGGAAATGACAATAGTTTGCAATTCTTTTGTGCCTTATTTTCTGCCCTTATATCGTAATCAAATGAAACTGTACACGAAGACACAGCAAATTCTTCTTATTTTAATATACGTAAATATTTTTGCATTCTGCATAAGACACACTGTACTCAGAAACATGCCGTGATCCTATGAATTTTTTTGACTGATTCTACCGAAATGTGTTATGAACTTACGATAAAGACCAGTAAAACCAACTCTAGTTTCATAAATATGCATATTGTTGCTTTAAAATTTAAAACATCAGCAATGAATTTAAGTGGAATATATAGTATTTCTTGAACTGTGATGCAAATATTGAAAATCTCAGTGTTACAATCACCACATTTTCCATGTACTATACTTACATAGTTCTATAAATTAGTCTTAGAAACGCTTACTTTTCTATTCCATATTAACAGAGATAAGCATTTGCAGAAGTGATTGCATTACATATTTGTTGTATGACAAGGACAATACAGGAGAATGGCGCTATAATCAAATATTTAAAAGCGAGTCGCTACATGCTGGTCTTATAATTCCACTCTCTTTGCAGGGTATCAAGAAAAACAAAATAATAATGACCAAGCAATCAAAAAAATATAAAGCATTGCAAAATTCAAACCAAGAGCAACGAACATCTCGGACATGTTTAATACCACACAAAACTTTGATATAAATTGTGTGTATTAACGAGAACTAAATTTTCTTGTGGTAAGTCTTTATCTATGTGCTTTAACACTTATACGAGGGCAAGTCAATAAATATCGACACATTATTTTTAATTTTTTGTAGGTTGTTTGTTTCAATTTGTGCGCACGCACATCGACGTATTATTTCTTTGTCTCCGCTTGTGGAATGTTTGACCGTTATCACTCCTGTGAGTGTTGTATTGTTGCATAATAAGCATTGTTGCACCCCTCACTGTTTGCACCAAAGAAGAACAGTGTGCGGTTATCCATTTGTCGTCGTCTGAAGGTGTATCAGGAGACAAAATTCATCGAAGACTTTTCGCACAATATGGGGGCAGTGTTTTACCTCGGACAAAATGTATGCAATGAATTGAAAAGTTAAAAAATGGTCGGACGACTGTGAAGGACGAGGAAAGAGCAGGACGCCCATCCATATCCATTAGTGACGCCAATTTTGAGCAACTCCATATCCTGATTTAGAGAGCCGAAGATTGTCGAAGTGGCAAACCATATTTTTTTTTGTTCCACTTAAAAATATCATAAGGTGCCGTCGATTCATCACAGACCAAGAAGTGAAGGAAGCCGTGCATACATGGCTTGCTACTCAGATGAAAGCACTTTTCTGAGGGCATAAGCAAGCTTGTGCAAAGATGGTCCAAATGCAATGAGAAGCAAGGAGACCAGGTTGAAAAATGAGGTAATTGTAGGTTTCTATAGTTGTTATAATACATTTCATATATTATGTGCGGATACTTATTGACTTACACTCGTACAAATTACACAAAATTCATTCAGAAGGAAGAGAATTTCGAAAGCTATTTGCGAAAACTTAGGAAAATAATTTTATTAGTCATGCAAATATCTCAAAGTTATATTTTAATTAAATCCTTAAGAAGCATCTCTGTGAAGAAAAATATGATATGTTACACTCAAATGACTTTCTCTACTCTTGTACAAACTATTTTTACAATCGCTTATTCTCCACATGCTTCATGTTAATTGAGATGTTAATCTTATTGCTAATTTTCTTGTAGATACAAGGGAAATTGGTAGGTTTATAGCGATAGTCAAATGTTTTAAGAGCTGGTTGCTATGTGGCGCATTCCATTCTCTTTGCATGTCCGGGACATAAAAAAGTGAATAACGATTTCCCATTTAAGAAAAAGTGTAAGTATTGGAAAATTTAAGGGAACAACAAGCAATATCTCGAAAATGGTTCACTCAATAAAAAAATGTATATGGCATAAGTTGCGTATTGTAACGCGATCTACATTTTGTATGTAGTAAAATTTTGTCTATCTCTTATGGTTTACCAGTTATGCAAAAGTCGTTCACACTGAAGAATACTTTTGGAGACATTCTCAGAAAATTCGAGATATACATTTCATTTGTCATGAAAATATCTTAAACATATGATATTTTAATCAAAATCGTTAGAGCCATTTTTGAGAAAATTAAAATTTTCGAAAAATGTTCCATGTAAAGGGTAATTTGGGGTGGGTGAATTTTCTTGAAAACCTTCGTGTCGCATCTCTGGTAGATACTGAACCTAAGTACCAAGATTGGTGTTTATCCGGCTGTTCGTTTCCGAGTTATGCTGTTCACAGACTGACAGACACACACACACACATGGACGTTTCCAAAAATGCTTTTTTTGGATTCAGGGTTCTCAAAACATATATTTCCGGTGAAATATTGGTATCGAATTTTTGGGTGGAATACATTACTTTCCCTACTTACTATATGTAGTAGAGAAAGTAAAAACAAAAAAAGAAAAAACGAAAATTCCTCCATTAGGGTAGCTTGAGTTGGGGAATTTTCTTGCAAATCTTCATGTCGCATCTTCGGAAGATGCTGAATTAAATATCAATTTTGGTCTTTACAAAGCTTTGCTTTTCGTTATGCTGTTCTCTCTTTCTCTCCCTCTCCCTCCGAAAAGTGTTCACATGAAAGTTTTCTTGGATTCTTGGATCTCAAAACGCTTATTTACGGTTAAATCTGGAAGTAGAGCTTTTGGGTAGAATTCAATACCTCTACTTACTATGTGAAAGTGGTAGATGAAATAAAAGAACTTCTAGTTTTGAGACTTTTATTGCAGGAAAAAAATCTGAAATCTCTCGTTTGAGAGATTCTAGTATGTATGATAACGAGATAACTCTAGGGCATGTCCTCCGCCATTAATGCGAGGTCCCTTGTGATGTGGAATGAGGTCCTTCAAACCGCGTATGTCCTCAAGCGCTTCTTGGAACAAAAATTATTCATTTCCCGTCATTGTACAAAGTTTCAACAACCGAACTGCTAAGAACTTAATGATTAATTATGTCGCTTGCAAGACTTTTAATGACGCAGAATGACGGATTTTGCTGAAGGATACATTAGTTTCATCTTCTACTACAAAGTAGCACTAATTAAGGTGGTTCCGGGTAGAATTTAACAAAATTAGGAGAAGCATTCTCCCATCAGTTATGTTCTAATTTGCTGCATGCGCTGTTTGAATTTTATTTGTAACTAAACACTTATTGCCTTCTTATAAAGATGTTTAAAGCAAAACGTGTCGTGAATGACGTAACATGGATAGAAAAATATTACTTTCTATTACTTTAGTATGTGAGATATAATATTGTTTTTAATAGGTAGAGAAAGACCTTTAGTAAGTAGAGGAAGTATTGTATTCCACTCAAAAATTCAATACTAAGATTTAACTGTAAATACTACACATTTAGAGACTCGATGAATAGAAAAAATTTGGAAAAATACCCATTGTGTGTATTAACACCATAACTCAAAACGAAAAGTCGGTTAAATATCGAACTTGGTATTTAAGTTCAGCGTCTTCCATGGATTCAATACAAAGATTTTCAAGAAAATCCCCCCTCAAACTGCCCTTTACGCGAAAAACTTTTATTTTTTATTCTCTCAAAATGGCTCAACGATTTAGATTAAAATACGTATGTTTAAGGTACTGATAACGCAAATGGTAATTATTTTGAATTTTGTGGGAATGTGTTGTGAAGTCCTGTTCATTCTGAATGACTTTTGTGAAATGATAAACCGTAAGAAAGAGAGAAAGTCATCACCTTATTATTTCTTCTTAACTGATTGCCTTCCTTTGTAGGACATAAAAGCCAATGTTTTGGGTCAGTAGTCTGTCGAGCAAACTCTGGATCATAGCATATCCAGGATGTGTGATCAGCCAATACTTGGTATGGCGGTGAAGAAGAAAATGAAATACGGTGATGAAAGGGATAATATGAAAATTCCTGGATCAAATTATCAAACCCAGTAGTTCCTTGTGACGGAGGAAAACCGCGAAAATATCTTCAATCAGATCAATCGGACCCGGGATTTGAATCCGGAACCTTCCGAATGCGGGCCACAAACTTTACCGCGTGAGTCATCCCTTTCGGCGAGACCAAAATCTTTTTATACAAAAATGCAGATCTTGTTAAAGAAAATGGTATATGACAAACTTTTTTGTGTGGCGTTAAACATTTCTGAGACACTCTTTGTATTGGTTTGAATTTCCAAGTACTTATACGGGTATTGTTTTTTCTCATGGTCATGCAAAGAGAACGGAATTTCAAAAGCATCACATAGCGATCGCAGTTTATAAACGTACATCCTTCTTATATCTACAACGAAATGTAGGTAATGTGCATAATGACAATTTATAGGGTGATCCGTTTGGGATGTCAGTAAAGTAAAACGTTATATAAGAGGATAATACATACATATCTGAGCAGGTTTCTGTAATATAAGCAAACTTTTCTTGGAAGTTTACAGTGAGTGATGTTTCAAATTTCATCCGCATGGCATGGCATCGCTATTGTGCATAGGAGACAAAATGGTGGCCATGACAACACCGCACTCGCTATGTTGTATGGTATGTGAAATGCATGGTATGAGACGTACGAGTTCTCCGTTTCCCAAATAATGAAGTTATGCTTGTTGACTCGGCCACTCACATGAAATGTGACTTTGTCCATGAAATCCATCGATTTACCATTTATAGTCCGCTTCTCCTCTCGCACATTATGATGGCAAACTAGAAACGAGCTTCGTAATTACGCTGTGTCAGAGCATGCTTTCGCTGAATGTGGATGGAAATATCTTAGGGTACTGTCTAACAATCTTCTTAACACGTTGCGTATGGCGTGTTTTGCTCTGCTGATAAATGGTGGAGGGACTTCCATGCCACGTGGATGAGGTCTGAAACATCACTAATTGTTAACTTCCATCACTTATTTTACAACAAACTGGCTCAGAGATGTGTGCATTAACCTCTTATATGTAACGTTTACTTTTCCGACATCTAAAACGAATCACCCTGTATGTCTGTTAACAAGAAGTAGTTAGAATTTTTTTTGTAAGAATAGTTTGTAGAAGCATAAGAAGAGAAAGTTATTGAATACAACACATTCGAGTTTTATAAAGCACAGCTGTAAAAGCTTTAGAGCCAGCTAGGTTTTGTCCTTATTGATGTAGATTTCAGTAAATTTCAGAGTTGAAATTTGTCCCCTTAGTTGTAGAAGTATGAAAATTATAGCCTGAAATTCATTGCTGGTGTGTTATTTAATAATGACTGTCTTACCAGGCGCTGTATGGAAGTATTCTGTAAGTAAGAGTTGAAAATAATGGAGCCATGGGTAGAATAAGATTTTCGTTTACTAAGGTGTAAGTGTCCAAACTTTTGTCCAAACTACTATGATAAAAAAAATAAGGGTTCGGTAGTTTTGTAACCTACAATATTTACCAGGTCACATAGTGTAGCTTTACTTTATTTTGACCAGATAGGTTTAAACAGTGTATCTTTCTACATAAGGGATTGAAAACTTGGCGGGGAGCTTTGAGAGTTATAAAGTACCCTATAATTTAGTTGGGTTCTGTAGTATGGGTACAAATCGTTTAGTTAGACCAAACAATATTGATTTACGTGTTGGGGTTGATTATTGGGATTAAAACTAAGGTGGTGGAACATTTTTAAAGTTTTTATAGATTCTAAAACCTAAGTGAACGAGGTTTCTTCAAACTCATACCATTTCCACGTACTATCGTTTATCTTTATATAATTTCTACAAAATGTTCTTACAAAGGCCTATTTTTGCATCTACTACATGTTAATCGAATTGAACATTTGCTGAAATAGTTTAAACATTTTGTTATAGGTACAAGAGAGATAGAATAAACAAAAACAGCAGTCAGATGTTTAAAAGCGACCAGCTTTATGCTGGAATCACAATTCTGTGCTCTTCTCACGACATCGGGTGAATCGAGTGAAAAGCGCTAGGTGTTCAAGGGTATTGAAAATTCAATATTAATGGATATCTCGGAAAATGGCTGTTGCCAGAGAAAATGTTTTTGAAATAAATTGTGTGTTTTATAAAGGGTTCTACAGTTTCTGTGCAGTAAGTTTTTGTTTATCCTTTGTTTTCTATACGTTACGCAAGATTATACAAAATTTCTTCCGAATGAAATGTACTTCAGTCTATTTCCAGAATATTCAAAATATACATTATAGTTATCATGTAAATATGTTAATTATATACAAGTTTATTCAAAATCGTTACAGCCATTTTTGAGGAAATAAAACCATGTAAAATTAGTTTTTTGAAAGGAGAGTATTTTCTTTAGTCTTCCTGTCGCAGTTTGGAAAGGTACTGAACTTGGAGACCAAGCTTGATACTTTGCTGAGGTTTCGTTTGAGTTATGCTCTCTCTCTCTCTCTCTCTCTCTCTCTCTCTCTCTCACACACACACACACACACACATTTTTTCTAAAAGTGCTCGTTTTCTATCGTAAGGGTACACGTAGGTGAAATTAGTCAATTTCCATAGTTATGTATATATTTGCTTCAAATTTATGTCCTGTATTATAATGCAAAGAATAGCGCACATACCGAATTTCATTGCAATATCTTGAAGTTATCAATTTTTAAACAATTGTTTAACTATAAACAAGAAACGCTCAACACCATGAACAATTAAGAATTTTATTAATGTTAATATTTATTCCAAAACAAATGAACACTATAAAATGATGTAAACAGATTTTTTGTTACTAATTTTGTTTAGTGGAAGACAATTATTAACTTAGTGAAAGCAATTTTTGGGTAAACCTAACTTTAATTTTTAATTTTTCGAATGGAATAATTAATACGCTCATAAATATCTACAATTCAGAAAAATAAGTTCCAACATTTTTTAATTTGTATACTTTTTAATTTTTTCCTAAAATTTTAAAGCAAACTGAACAACAATTGGTTGTGCGTAGGATTTTGAATCTCCAAAAATGCAGAAAAAACAGAAAGCGAGGAAATCCGCGTTGAAGTTTTAAGCGGTTTCTTGTTTACGTGCACAGGGACCTTTAAAAAGTCAGGTGATGCCAATTCTAAGCATCGCTTACATAAATACAAATTATAAAGCTAGAAGGTTCTAAGACAATTATGAGCACAAAAATGGATGTTTAATGGATTTTGGAAATTTTTACCTAAGTGTACTCTTAAGGGGTCCTAAAACATATATATATATATATATATATATATATATATATATATATATATATATATATACGAAATCTCAGTACAGAAGTTTTGGGTATATTACAACACTTCCTCTGTTTACTAGGTACGAGGTAGAGGAAGTACTGCTCCTTGATAACAAAGTCTATAGAATAGGAGAATTTTGTGATATGAACAGGATATACAACCCTCACCCTTCAATAACTCAATTTAAAAACCCTAGAAGTCCCTACATTAACTCTATGGGGATGTAAGTCATTAAAAAAGCCTGTTATGTTCTTAATATAGTGTCCAAAATATCTTCTGATATTCATATTCAACAAAAGGGATGGAAAATGGGCCACATGAATATGAAAACGCCTTAACCCTCTCCCCCAGTTATGTTATTAGTATAGATTTTTGTTGTGGTTTGCATTTCTAAACGAGATTAAGAGTTGTGTCGAGATACATTGCACACCACAAGGATTTTATGTTGAAAGCAAGTTAAGGAATGAATCAATAGTCTACAAAACTAGGATAGGAGAAAATGGTCCAAATTGGCTCTGTTCTATTTGGAGGACACTACGAGGTAAGAGAAGCAACCGCTTGTAAGATTGCCAATTTCAGACACGCTACTGTGTGACCATGCCTTGTAGAGACAATCTTTCCTAACAAAAGTTGTCTCGAGAGAAAAACTAAAATTTTAAACGACTTTTTCACCCATTACCGATTAACATATTCTTCAAATAAAAGTAATTCTTCTATCCATTTTAAGTTCGTCATGATAAACGTTTGCTAAAAAATACGAGTAGTATCAAATTAGGCGATATTGCATTACATGCAATATACGTCTCACAATTTCAAATCTGTCGCATAAAAAGCAAAGAACAACCCAACTGAAGTTAATATACAGCAAAGGATATTTTGGAAACAGCTAATCCACAAGAAAAGTAATTTGACTTAATGTGCAGAATATTTTAATGAGCTCTACATTTTTCCTGCATTAATATTTATCCCTCTTTTTATAGCTTCGCTGTTTCAGAAGAAACGAAAGCAAAAAGGGATTTACAGAAAACTGAACGGATATAAAGCACAATATATTTTAATGTAAACCATTAGTCCTTTTTGAGAAAAAATACGAAGGGTTTATATAAAGACTTGAGGTAGGGATGATGTAAAAGTGAGTAACCTCTTTGAAGCCTGCACGTAGGCTCTTGGCCCTTTGTGACTCTTAAACTGGGCTTTCAATCAAGTCCAATGATCCCGATAAAACGGACTACGTCCTTGATATCTCCTTTTTTATATCTTCGGGTTCCAAGGAAAGGGAGCCTAAGGATAAGTACGTATCTACACATGGCAAAGCTTTCACACTCGCATAGTATATGCTGGGAGGTTTACTTAACCCTTCCACATTTCCTGCACAAAGGGTCTTATATAAGTTGTTGCCAGTAAGATAGTGAGATGGGAGACAATTCATTGCAGTTTTCGTTTGTATCCCTAAAAGTTACCGGAAATTAAAATCAGTATTTCTCAGATTATGGAGATACTGTTATAAAGAGTTTTTCCTAAACAGAAAGTAACAAGAATCCAGATTTTGTATACAAATACAAAAAAAAAAATAAAATAAAAAACCTGGTGTGTTGCACTCGCACGACTTTCTCCACTCCTATACAAACTATTTTTACAAACGCTTATTCTCAATCTACTTCATGCTAACCGTGATAAACATTTGCAGAAATTGCCAGTTTTTTATCGTGCCAGGGGAATATGGTAGGCTTTAAGCGATAATTAAATCTTTTAAGAGCTAGTTGCTATGTGGAGCATTCTATTCTCTTTGCATGCCCAGGACATAAAAAAAATCCCATTTGAGAAAAATTACAAGTATTGGAAAATTCAAACAAACAACAAAGAATATCTCGGAAAATAGTCCACTCCACAAAAAACGTATATGACAAATTGTGTGCTTTAACGAGCTCTACATTTTTTGTGTATAAAAATTTTGACTGTCTCTTACGGTTTACCAGTTATGAAAAAAACATTCACAATGAAGAGCAATTTTGAGGACATTCCCATAGAATTCAAGATATACATTTTATTTTGTCATGAAAATATCTTAAATATATGATATTTTAATCAAAATCGTTAGCCAGTTTTAAGAAAATCAAAATTTTAGAAAAATGGGGTAAAGGGATTTTCTTGAAAATCTTTGTGTTACACCTTTGAAAGATACTGAACATAAATACCAAGCTTGGTATTTATCCGATTTTCGTTTTTGAGTTATGCTATTCACACACACGGACGCGCACACGGACTTTTTTCTAAAACTAATTTTTGGATTCAGGGGGCCTCAAAACATGTATTTCCAGTGAAATCTCGATATCGATCTTTTGGGTGGAATGCAATACTTCCCCTACTTACCCTACGCAGTAGAGAAAGTAAAACTGAGAATAAAAACAGATGGTGCATTAAGTTAAAATATAATAGAGGTTGTTATACCGGAGTGTCCATTATTTATTCATTAACGAGTCATAAAAACATGGTTGGTAGGTGATATGTATTTGGATATGATTATTTATCATAAGGTTAGTTATATTAAGATTTAATAACCCAATGAATTAAACATTTCTTTAAATGGATAGATGGACAAATTGTGATTTCTGTTCCAGAGTACAATTTATTGAAGATATGTTTTAATTTCACTAGCATTTAAGGAGTAGGTAACTAATACAGAAAAAAATCTCATGAATTTTATTTACATCACTTTCTCTACCCACTATTCTACAAACTATTCTTACCAACTTCTTGTTAATCGCAATAAACGTTTGCAGAAATGTTTTCCTTGTAGGTACAAGAGCATACAGGCGGCAGAAACAGTAAAATAATTAAAAAACAGCCAAATGATTAAAAAACAGCTCGTGTATGATGCTTTGAAATTCCACTCTTTGCATCATCATGGGATGAAAAGAAAGAAAAACGAATAGCGATTCAGTACTTAAATATTACGTAATTGAAAATTTAAGCTATTAAAAAAAATATGTGGGAAATAGTTACTGCCACCAACATTATTAGACCAATTGTGTGCTTTAACGGGTTCTGTATACGCTGTTCAATAAGCTTTTGTCTATCTACTAGGTTCATTCTACTAGGTACAAAACTATGTAACTCATTCAGAATGAAGAGGACTTTACAGGGCACAAGAAAATTATACATATATATTAGCATTTTTGGAAACATGTCCGTGTGTGTGTCTGTGTGTGTGTGTGTGTGTGTGCGTGTGCGTGTGCGTGTCTGTCTGTGAACAGCATAACTCAGAAACGAACAGTCGGATAAACACCAAACTTGGTATTTAGGTTCAGTATCTTCCAGAGATGCGACACGAAGGTTTTCAAGAAAATCCCCCACCCCAGATTACCCTTTACATAGAACATTTTTCGAAAATTTTAATTTTGTCAAAAATAGCTCTAACGATTTTGATTAAAATATCATATGTTTAAGATTTTTCATGATAAATAAATTGTATATCTTGAATTTTCTGGGAATGTCTTCAAAAGTATTCTTCATTGTGAACGACTTTTGCATAACTAGTAAACCATAAGAGATAGACAAATTTCACTACACAAAAAATGTAGATCGCGTTAAAATACACAATTTATGTCATATACATTTTTTTTGAGTGAGCCGTTTTCGAAATATTGCTTGTTATTCCCTTAAATTTTTCAATACCTATTTTCTCAAATGGGAATTCGTTATTCATTTTTTTGTCTTGGATATGCAAAGAGTATTAATCTGTGGCAAAGAGAATGGTACTGCACATAGCAACCAGCTATTAAGAGATATGTCTGTGCTTACATTGCCCTTGCAAATACAATACAAGGGGAACATAGTACGCCTTAAGCGATAGTTAAAATATTTTTAGAACTGGTCGCTATGTGTAAAATGTAATTCTTTTTGCATGTCAAAAGATTGTGTCTGCAAGTGTTTATCTCGATTAATATGAAATAGATGGAGAATAAGTTTGTATAAATAGTTTGTATAAAAGTAGAGAAAGCCATGTGAGTGTAACACATCAGATTGTTTGAAGTACCTTCAGTTCTTTCTCGCGATGTCATTGTAAAGGTATGGAATTTAAAGGCCAGTATATAGGAACCATGTTTAAACATTTGACTATCGCTCTCTCCTTTGTACCCTTAACAAATGCGTAATGAAACTGTTTATGCAAACGTTTATCTGAATTAATATGAAATAGAAGAATAAGCTTTCGTAAGACTAGTTTGTAGAAGCTATATCAAAACAAACCATAGAGGGAAGAGAAAGTCATGGAAACACAGATTGTCGTTATTATTAACATATTTTCGCCATTTATATGCCGCCTTTAATAACTGAGTTTATATCAGCGACTTGGGCTTTGGAACAATTGCTCATGCGTTCACTCGTTTAGAGTTTGTGCTTATTTTGGTTTTTGTGTTACTTTAGGTTTTCTGATTTAAAAATTAAGCTTCACATCGCTCACTCTCACGAGCCAACGCATTGGATTTAGAGCTTAGCATACGACAAAAAATGGATAGCGACGTTTCCTCCTACTTTGCTATTTAATTCTGCATAGTTTAGCTGATTTTCGTCTCAACATAAGATTGGGTCACAAAATATGCCACCAAGTGTTACCTAATATTAAAAATTCTATACTGCAGTAATCATTATTAGCAGAAAAAACAAACTGTTACGAACACTCACGTAATAAGTCCACTTTCATCCATTACATAGTAAAGCAGCTAAAGCACGGAGACTCCAGCAACAGCCGCCTCAGCTCGGACTCCCATCCAAAACAGTTATAATATCCGCGCAAATGCCGCACGTTCTCGTATTTACAGTTACGAATTACAGTGATAATAAACACGTACCTTATCATAAGAGATGTTGAAAAGGTTATTCTCTATTCGCATGTTTGTGGCATCTTCTCAGGAATCCTTCATTTACACTCAAAGAGTTCAGTATCTAAAATTTCTCGCCTGATATTTTATTTTAACTCTTCCAAAGTTTGTTATATATACAGTGTCCATAAAATACTGTCATACTCCAAACTGGCACCACGTCGCCTTGGATAATCTTATTTAGATGAAATTAGTGGCATTCGAAAGAAAAACTCAAATATTTTTGTGCTTGTCAACAATGGACGAGATCGTGGGAATCAAACACAGAAACTAAATTCACTCACGTTTGTGAATAGTCTATGTGGGTTCATTGTTGGATATTTATCAAGCAGGTTACACTGAATGTTTGTTTTTAAAATTGTGTTGTTATTAAAGAAGTTTTAAGGAGTCATGGCGAACCTACAAGAACGTAATTGGTGTGTTTAGGAATATCATAGTACGCAGAGTCTGATGCAGGTTCAGCGTGCTTTTAGGAGAAGGTTTCCATCAAGCTCGTATACACACGTCAATTTTGAAGTGGTACCGTAATTTTGTGAATCGTGGCTGCATACATGACAAAGGAAAAGCCATTCAGAGACCATCTGTCAATGCGGGAATTGTGGAACAAGTGCGGGAGGCATTTGTATGTAGTCCTGAGAAGTTTGTCCGTAGAGCTAGTCTGCAGTTACACATCCCTAAATCCACCGTATCTAAGATCCTGCGTACGCGACTCAAGTTTCACCCCTACAAACTGCAATTACTGCATAAATGGAAACCTGATGACCCTGAAAAACCTGCAAGAAGTGCAACTTCTTATCATTGCTGCCATCCAGTCCATTTCCTCAGATATAGTGGAGCGTGTGTGGCGTGAATGAGGATATCGCCTTGATCTCTGGAGCGTCACTCGTGGGGGTCATATTCAATCATCTATGAGATATAGTAAAAATATTTAAGTTTTTCTTACGAACGCCAGCAATTTCACCCAAATATGGCTATCAAAAGCGACGCAATACCAGTTCAAAGTATGACAATATTTTTTATGGACACACTGTAGTTTATTTTTAAATTTCCTTCCATAGATGAAAATCGCATACAATTAGATCAGGGGATCTTGAGGGGCATAATCCCTTAATAATTACCCTATCTTCAAAAATTTATTAAATTATGCATAATGCTTTATCAGCTGTATGCGCGGTAGTAAGTCTTGTTGGAAATAGCCAGACTGACAACTCGGACAGCTGTTCAAAAGCGGTGTAAGCCTTTCATGTATCTCTCTGTATGTATTATCTGTTCAGAAAATATAGGTTCTATTGTTATGTATGTATTTGCTGCTCACCATACACCAATTTTCGCATCATGCAACGGAATCTCGTGTGTAAAATCGGAGCTCTCTGCGCTTCAGTGTTTGTTATTTTACGACGGAACATAACGATATAAATGGCACCTTGCTTCATCAGAGAAGAATATTAAGCGTGGGTCAGCTACTCTATCATTGACATTTTCCAGAATCCAATTGAAGCAATTTATCCGACTCTGATGATCAGGTAAAAAATCTGATGTGTTACACTCACATGACTTTCTCCACTCTTGTACAAACTATTTCTACAAACGCTTATTCTCCATCTACTTCATGTTATTCGAGATAAACATTTGCAGAGTCTATCGTATTGCTAATTTTCTTGTAGATGTAAGGGGAATATATATTTACAAGGGAAATTTGGAAATACAGTAGCCTTTAAGCACATACATATCTCTTAATAGCTGATTGCTAGGTGCAGCACCATTCCCTTTGCCACAGATTATAACTCTTTGCATATCCAAGACAAAAAAAAATGAACAACGAATTCCCATTTTAGAAAATAAGTATTGAAAAATTTAAGGGAATGACAAGCAATATCTCGAAAATGGTTCACTCAACAAAAAAAATGTATATGACATAAATTGTGTATTTTAACGCGATCTACATTTTTTGTGTAGTAAAAGTTTGTCTATCTCTTATGGTTTACCAGTTATGCAAAAGTCGTTCACAATGGAGAATACTTTTGGAGACATTCCCAGAAAATTGGAGATATACATTTTATTTGTCATGAAAATATCTTAAACATATGCTATTTTAATCAAAATCGTTAGCCATTTTTGAGAAAATTAAACTTTTCGAAAAATATTACATGTAAAGGGTAATCTGGGGTGGGGGGATTTTCTTGAAAACCTTCGTGTCGCATCTCTGAAAGATACTGAACCTAAATACCAAGTTTGGTGTTTATCCGACTGTTCGTTTCTGAGTTATGCTGTTCACAGACACACAGAGAGACACACAGACAGACACACAGACACACAGACACACACACGGACATGTTTCTAAAAATGCTTTTTTTGGATTCAGGGGGTCTCAAAACATGTATTTCCGGTGAAATCTCGGTATCGAATTTTTGGGTGGAATACAATACTTCCCCTACTTACTATACGTAGTAGAGAAAGTAAAAATCTGATGTGTTACACTCACATGACTTTCTCTACTCTTGTACAATCTAATTTTACAAACGCTTATTCTCCATATGCTTCATGTTAATCGAGATATCGAGATGTCAATCTTATTGCTAATTTTCTTGTAGATGCAAGGGAAATATGGTAGCTTTTAAGCGATAGTCAAATATTTTAACGCTGGTTGCTATGTGGCGCATTCCATTCTCTTTGCATGTCCAGGACATAAAAAATATGAATAACGAATTTGAGAAAAAGTATAAGTATTGTAAAATTTAAGGAAATAACAAGCAATATCTCGAAAACGGTTCACTCAACAAAAGAAATGTATATGACATAAGTTGTGTATTTTAACGCGATCTACATTTTCTGTGTAGTAAAATTTTGTCTATCTCTTATGGTTTACCTGTTATGCAAAAGTCGTTCACAATGAAGAATACTTTTGGAGACATTCCCAGAAAATTCAAGATATACATTTCATTTCTCATGACATTATCTTAAACATATGATATTTTCATCAAAAGCGTTAGAGCCATTTTTGAGAAAATTAAAATTTTCGAAAAATCTTCCATGTAAAGGGTAGTTTGGGGTGGGGGGATTTTCTTGAAAACCTTCGTGTTACATCTCTGGAAGACACTGAGCCTAAATACCAAGTTTGGTGCTTATCCGACTGTTCGTTTTTGAGTTATGCTGTTCACAGACACACACACACACACACACACACACACACACACAGATACACACACAGACACACAGACACACACACGGACATGTTTCCAAAAATGCTTTTTTTGGATTCAGGAGGTCTCAAAACATGTAGTTCCGGTGAAATCTCGGTATCGAATTTTTGGGTGGAATGCAATACTTCCCCTACTTACTATACGTAGTAGAGAAAGTAAAAAATCTGATGTGTTACACTCACATGACTTTCTCTACTCTTGTACAATCTAATTTTACAAACGCCTATTCTCCATATGCTTCATGTTAATCGAGATATCGAAATGTCAATCTTATTGGTAATTTTCTTGTAGATGCAAGGGGAATATGGTAGCTTTTAAGCGATAGTCAAATATTTTAACGCTGGTTGCTATGTGGCGCATTCCATTCTCTTTGCATGTCCAGGACAAAAAAATGAATAACGAATTTGAGAAAAAGTATAAGTATTGCAAAATTTAAGGAAATAACAAGCAATATCTCGAAAACGGTTCACTCAACAAAAGAAATGTATATGACATAAGTTGTGTATTTTAACGCGATCTATATTTTTTGTGTAGTAAAATTTTGTCTATCTCTTATAGTTTACCAGTTATGCAAAAGTCGTTCAGAATGAAGAATACTTTTGGAGACATTCCCAGAAAATTCGAGATATACATTTCATTTCTCATGATATTATCTTAAACATATGATATTTTCATCAAAATCGTTAGAGCCATTTTTGAGAAAATTAAAATTTTCGAAAAATGTTCCATGTAAAGGGTAGTCTGGGGTGGGGGGATTTTCTTGAAAACCTTCGTGTCGCATCTCTGGAAGATACTGAACCTAAATACCAAGTTTGGTGTTTATCCGACTGTTCGTTTTTGAGTTATGCTGTTCACACACAGACACACAGACACACACACACACAGACACACACACACACAGACACACACACGGACATGTTTCCAAAAATGCTTTTTTTGGATTCAGGAGGTCTCAAAACATGTATTTCCGGTGAAATCTCGGTATCGAATTTTTGGGTGGAATGCAATACTTCCCCTACTTACTGTACGTAGTAGAGAAAGTAAAAATGAATTACGAATTCCCATTTGAGAAAATAAGTATTGAAAAATTTCAGGGAGTAACAAGCAATATCTCGAAAATGGTTCACTCAATAAAAAAATGTATATGACATAAATTGTGTATTTTAACGCGATCTACATTTTTGTGTAGTAAAATATTGTCTATCTCTTATGGTTTACCAGTTAGGCAAAAGTCGTTCACAATGAAGAATACTTTTGGAGACATTCCCAGAAAATTCATGGTATACATTTTATTTGTCATGAAAATATCGTAAACATATGATATTTTAATCAAGATCGTTAGAGCCATTTTTGAGAAAATTAAACTTTTCGAAAAATGTTCCATGTGAAGGGTAATCAGGGGTGGGGGGATTTTCTTGAAAACCTTCGTGTCGCATCTCTGGAAGATACTAAATCTAAATATCAAGTTTGGTGTTTATCCGACTGTTCATTTCTGAGTTATGCCGTTCACAGACAGACACACAAACACACACAGACATGTTTCCAAAAATGCCTTTTTTGGATTCAGGGGCTCTCAAAACATATATTTCCGGTGAAATCTCGGTATCGAATTTTTGGGTGGAATACAATATTTCCCCTACTTACTATACGTAGTAGAGGAAGTAAAAATTATGTGTATGCAACAAACTACACACATTGCAAGAACTAAAAGGATATATTAGGCAACAAATTCACTCCATTTCAAATATTGAACTCTCGAATGTGTGAATGCAAATTTGCTAAGATGCCAGAAATGTGTTAATATTTACATTATAATTGTAATGTAAATATGAGAACGTAAGGTGGTTGCGCGGAAATTACAACTGTTTCGGCGGAAGTCCAACGTGAAGTGGTCGATGCGCGAGCAGCTTTGCGGTGGCCGCAGTGTGGAAGAAATACACTGAATATAAGTATTATATAGGTCCTTTTTCGATAAAGATTATGCTTCTATTCACGTTAGATTATTCAACTTAGCTTATGAATGATTTGAGACTACGAAATAGGTATTTTGTTTCATTTAATTAATGGAAACAACATTGAAATGTTTATCCATAGTAACTGCAGGGGGCCTTGAGTTAGAAAGACAAAAGCAAAATCGTAAACCTTTAAACATGTCGGATGAAATTTTGGGAAAATATAAACATAGAACATTGAATACTTCGAAAATGACAAATTCTCTATATTGAGCACTTTTCTTAGTAATTTTTATCTATATTTTATGATTTCTCACTTGTACCAAAATTATAATTCATAGGCTATTTACAGAAAAAATTCAACATATGCATATTATTAATCATTCAAATATCCTAAACATAATATTTTAATGAAAGTTAAGTGCTATTTTTTTGAGAGAAAAACAACATTTTTTTCAGCAAAACGTAGTTTAATATAGCTCAATTTTCTAGAAAATCTTCCTTTCCTATCATTGGAAATTGCTGAAAATGTATTCATCCGAATTTTTGTTTTTGAGTTATGCTGAACACTCATACCTTTTTTTTAATAAGTGCTTTTTGGAGTTCACTGGGCCTCGAAACATGCATTTAAAATATATTATTTCCTCTACTACTATAGGTAAGTGGTGGAGAACAAAATGTTTCATATGAATCGTTTATTGGAGTGCAGTGAAATAATAAACAAAACCTTGTATCACGAATTGCGACTTTATTTCAGCTTTGAAACTTGAATTCGCGACTGGCTTGCTTTATTTTTCTTCTTTCGTTTTTGTTCAGGAGTATCTCTCAAGTGAAGTGTGTTTTCACAAATAAGCTATGCAATATAACTCAAACTCTCATTTTTAAATGTAGCTACTTAAGACTTGTTTGTGAAGTCTGTGTATTATTCAACATTTGCCGCTAAAAACAGAAAACAACTGGAAACAAGTGCGATGTAAAGAATATTTTATCGCTTCTCCAGCTCCGGTTATCTACAACCTGTCTATTTTCCGCTTTGTTTTGGGCATTAATGTTTCGCATGCACGCCTTTGATTCTTTTCTTTCCTTTCTTTTCTTCAGTTCCGCGTTCACATCAAAGTGCAATTGTAAGAAATTATAACTTCTTCCAGACAACTTCTTTCTTTATGTGACACTCCTACTTCGAATCACGCTTTTTTCAGCAACTGATTGTAGGGAAACTTCTCTTCATTTCTAAAGTTCTTGCTGCTTCTTTCTTTCTTTTTCCTTTCTTTTGTTACAGTGGCAGCCGATTTACACAAATTATTCCTTAATGTCCCAGGAATAACGTATATAAAATGAAGACATATGGCGATGAAGAATCGATTAGAACTCTCTCAAGGTATTTTCAGGTTTTACTTTCTCTACTACTTAACTGTAGTAAGTAGAGAAAGTGTGCATTGTACCCAAAATTTTTATATGAAGATTTCACTGGAAACACATGTTTTGAGATTCAAATAATCCAAAAACGCATGTGTGTGTCTATGTCTGTCTGAGAACAGCATTAACTCAAAAGCGAAATGTCGGTTATATAAGAAACTTGGAAATTAAATTTGTCTTCCAAGAATGCGAAATGAAGATAGTCAAGAAATCCCCCCCCCCAACTGCCCCTTACATGAAAATCTTTTTCGTTATGTTTTATTTTCTTAAAATACCACGTATTTAAGATACTTGCATGGCAAATAAAACCTATATCTTGAATTTTCTGTGAATAGCCTTTCTCAAATACTTTTGTATAAGTTGTAAACCTTAACAAATAGATAAAAACGTTACCGCCATTAAAGCACATAATTTATTTAAAACCTTTTTTGTAGCGTTAATAACTTCCGAGGTATTCTTTGTTATTAGCTTGAATTTTAAAACACTTATAATTGTTTCAAGTGGTAAGTTACTATTCGTTTTTTCTTGTGTCATGCAAAGATCACGGAATTCAATGCCATCACAGAGCGATTTTCTTTAAAAAATCTGACTATCGCTTTAGCCATTTGTACCCTTATATCTACAATAAAATATGTAAATGCACAATGAATTTGTATCTCGATTAACAGAAGTAGATAGAAGAATAAGCTTTGCAAGAATAGTTTGTATAGGACTGAGATGGGAAAGTTACGTGAACGTAACGCATCGGATTGTTTACTTTCTTTTAATAGCAAATGAGCGCTCTAATTTAGTGTAATGAATATTTTTAATATATAATAATATTTTTAATAAATCTATGTACATCTTTAAAATAAAAGGAAGCCATTTAATGCATTAAATTATGCATAAATTCTCAGGAGGAAGGAAACGATGCTAGTTTTTAGATAAAAAGTCAGTAGTAAATTGCGTATGATGGAGTTAATTTATGTTGCATTTTATAACAGAAATAAGCGTTCATAGGTCACTTGGCTTGCTTTTTATTTTTACAACTGCATAACTGTGTAATGTTATAAACAATTTCGCATACTAGTTTTTGTATAATGGAATTCGAAACAGGATACATCGAGATAAATGTATAATTTCTCATTATACATCGAGATAAATGTATAATTTCTCATTATGCATCGAGATTAATGTATAATTTCTAATGAATAGTCTGCCTTGGGCTATTATACTTGCATGATTTAACGGTGGATATTAGTGATTTTGTTTGTTATTTGTGTAACTTATCATTCTTCTTTATTCCATTTTTATTTTGCATAGTTTCTCAACATTATGTTATACCCAAATTATGACGACATTTAATTTTAAAAAGAAATGACTTTATCGTCAGTAATGTTACTTTATTTCTGTAGTTTATATAATTTAATAAAACAGTAACAACAATGTTTTCTTAATTTTCAATTTTGAATGTATAATTGATATCCGTGTATTACATTAAGCCCAAAATAATATTTTGAAATGTTTTGTACACGCGTTAGTGTGTGTGTGTGTGTGTGTGTGTGTGTGTGTGTGTGTGTGTGTGTGTGTGTGATCTTTTCACTTAAGAATGGCTCACTCAACTTTTATGCAACTTGGTACGCAAACGCCTTAGGTACAACTTATAAAATAGGCTTTAGGGAGCTCTAATGGGGCACAAAATAAAAAAATCCAAATATCTGGCTTATTTTTCAGTTTTTGAAAACGTTACATAGCTAAAGTTTACAAGTATATAATTTTTTACAAGTTTTGTAATATGCAAAGTTTTAGTGGGATGAGTACTTAAAAAAATACACAAGCTTTTCTTTATTGTTGTGTATGTAAACCGCACCTCACGAGAAAGCTATAGTTACGATCGCTTGCAAGCTTAAGTTAGTGTACTGCTGAAACTTTGTTTACGCTTTAAATTTTATTAGCGTCCCTGAAAAAAAGTTTTATTACCGTTTTCACGAGGTCAAATGACGTACATTGCACAAAGAAAAATAGAGAGAGAGAGAGAGAGCACAGGGGTAGAGAATGAAAGAATGAAAATGGAAACAGGGAAGAAAGCGAGAATAAGAGGGGGGGTAAATGATTAAGTAAGAGGGAGAAAACAGGGTGAAGTGATAGAGAAGGGGGGAATGGGATACAATGAAAAAGTGAGACAAGTAGTGTCGTTGCAAAATATTCATGGTTAACGCAATAACGCAAGTAGAGATGTGGTTTCTGCTAGTTTATAATTCAACCAGCACCATCGTGCGTTCTCTAGAATTTACGTATACGGACACATACACTGGAAAAACACTTCGAGATCTACCAAGCCTATAAAATTCTACGCAAATTTATGTAACGAATTTAAGTCGTCCTTAATAGACTCGCGCTGTAAATAAACATCTGCCTTCGGCATATGTTGTCATAGACTTTGGGATTATTCCACTCACTTGAACCAACCCATTGTAGAATTGACTTTTATTGTAATAGCTGTTATCAGTAAGGCAAATATATATGTTTCAAAATACACTTTCGTATAAAATACGTTGTACACCATGCGACTGAGAAGCGCTTTAGAGCATCCTAGAGCCTACTTCTATCGTTTTTACTTTTTCTACTACGTATAGTAAGTAGGGGAAGTATTGTATTTCACACAAACATTCGATGTCGAGATTTTACCGGAAATATATGTTTTGAGACCCCCTGAATCCAAAAAGCATTTTTAGAAAAAGGTCCGTGCGCGCGTGTGTCAGTCTGTGTATGTGTATGTGTATGTGTATGTGTGTGTGTGTGTGTGTGTGTGTGTGTGTTTGTGTGTTTGCGTGTCTGTGAACAGTATAACTCAAAAACGAAAAGTCGGATAAATTTGTATTTAAGTTCAGTATTTTCTAAGGATGCGACATGAATATTTTCAAGAAAATACCCAACCACCAACATGGAACGCTTTTCGAAAATTTTTATTTTCTTAAAAATGGCTGTAACGATTTTGATTAAAATACCACATATTAAAGTTATTTACATGACAATTAAAATCTATATCTTGAATTTTCGGGGAATAGTCTATGAAGTCCTCTTCATTCGGAAGGAATTCTGTATAATCTTGTGTAACTGGTAAACGTTAAGCGATAGATGAAATCATACTATACTATACTACGTATATACATACTATATACGTAGATCTTTCTAAAAATACACAATTTATTTCAAATAAGTTTTTTGTGGCATAAGCGGTAACTGAGATATTCGTTATTAAAGGTTCGAATTGTTCATTTCTTGGCCTTCTCTTAAAGTCCTTTCAACATTCACTTGTTTCTCGCGATTGCATGAAAACAGTATGGAATTTAGGGCCAGCATATAGCGTCCAGTTCTTAAACATTTGACTATTCTTGTTCTCTTTGTATCCATAATGAATGTGTAAAGTACCTATTTCTGCAACGGTTTATTTGTATTAAAATAGAGTAGATAAAAATAAGCTTTAGTAACAATACTTTGTTTACTTGCAAATAAACGATAGAGGATAGAGAAAGTCATATAATGTATCATCAGATTTTTTAAAAAGCCGTATTTGATGCTGTAAAATTTACTTTCTGATTTTCACTAAAATACAAGAGTATAATTGGCAGTTGTTTCATGATAGTTTAGCGGAACGTGTGTCAAAAAAATATGAACGATATTCATTATCAATAAGGGCTATTTATACCCCGAGATCAAAAGGAAGATATATAGGGGAAGGTTTAATAAAATTAATGTACAGTAATGTAAATCTATTAGATTTAATTTAATATCAAACCATGAAATACTTTATAACGTAAACCTTCGTGGAGATTGTGTATCATCATTACAATGTTTTAATGATTTAGCTAACTCTTAAGGAATAGTGAAATTAAATTCTACGTTTCGAAGGCATTTCAGTCTTCTCTTAGGGATCTGGCACCTGACTGCTGCCTAGTCTGGTAGGCTATTCGCTTTTTTAAAAATATTGGCAACATTAACAAAACTAATGGCTTAAATTGATACATTTGGGTCACCATGCTGGCAGTCCCGCAAAAAAGAAAATCGATACAGCTGCCTTAGATGACCGCCAAAAGGACTGGTTTGAACATTTTCTTCTGTTCCCATCCTCTCACTTTGTAACCCACCTTCAGCAGTATCTTCTTACCAGTAAGTGACAGATCCCTGAAGAGGCGTCGGCATGTTAACTCGAATACTCTTAGTACCTATCCCCGACTGTGGCATCATTCAATCAAAAGTGTTTTGATATTTTATACACCATACGAGATGGCTCCGCAGTAATGAGCAAGGCTCGCATTCGAAAGGTCCCGGGTTGGGTTCCCGTCGGGAATCCATAATTTACCGTCTCCATCATTTACTTTCATATGTTTCACCTCATTTTTTTCAGGGTTGTAAGACCAGGCGACGTCGGTTGGTATGCTGCGGCAGGAGGTGGAATACGCGCTTTGGAAAGATTTTTCCCTGACGTTTGGCGGAACTGCTGGGGCCTCCTTTCTTCCTGGGAACTGTCTCGTCTGCGCCCGGGACCCCCCTTCTTGTGACTGGCTTAGGCAGAGCTAGCCGGTGTCAGAATTGAGGCTATGTTGAAATCTTTAGGGACCCCGTTCTTACTAGCGCAAATCGTCGCCCGAAACTGGTCGCCCGTCATTCCTTCCTCCCAGGAGTCACGTTGGAAGCATAAAGGGCCCATTATGACTACGTGCGGTGCTGTGTTCTAGTTACTGGAGTCCCCTCCATCTGACTACTCCTACAGACAATATCATCTATATCAAAATTGCAATTCTGTGTAGATTCAGTGTTTTGTAAATGGGCGACTCGGTGAAAGAATTTCTAATCAAAAGTATGGTATTCCATAAATGGCCTATCATTCCTTATGGGATTACAATGCATAGAGAAAATCATGTGGCATTTGTTGATCGAGGCTTTCATTGCCGCAGGCCCAATGAAGAATTGTTGGAAGTTCTTGGACCATATTCATTGGTTAATAATGGCTTTTCTGCGCAATGAGATCACTCTAACGACGAATGATGTCAGTGCTGAGGAAACCCTAAGGTGTGTTAGACGCATACCTGCTCTTGATAGTGCTTAACCACTTTAGACAGGATGTAGGGGTTATACGATGGCGGATATGACTGAGGAAGAGGGGGTGAGAGGAGGTAACAAAATTTGGCAGGTCAGGGTGTAACGGCCCTTGTATATCGCTGGTGTGTGGAGTACTAATCTTTTACTGGGGCTACTATTCTTCATTTTGAAGTCCAAGCAACTCTTGGATGGATTGTATAGGAGTTCAGTCTTAGCTGCTGCTGGTGGAATTTCTCCTCTGTTCCCGGGTGTGCCCACAAGGCATGTGGGGAAGTCGTTGACGCCTCAAACGGCGTGTTCAGGCTGCAGTCTCCAAGAAATCGAACGAGGGCGCTCGTGTGGTGTGGCAGAGTCGTAAAGCTTTGCTAACGGTGGTTTAAACTTGCACATAAACACTGTAGAAGAATCTCAAAATGACTTTAAAATAGCTATATAAACCTTAGGACAGGCGGACAAAGCAAGAGCGAAAGAGAGAGAGAGAGAGAGATTCCCTGTGATAGCAGAACAGATAGAGCATATACCATTTCCGACATCCTATATGACCAAAATGCTGCTAACCCGCAGTCCTATTCTCGCTCGTTAACGTGAGCAGCACAAGCAACGTTAATGGAAGGTGGTAGCAATAAATGGATCGCAAAGTACACTATAGGGCACAGTAGTTGATTGCTGTTCTGTGCTCTCTGAAAAACATGGTCATTGAAGCCCTTCTCATTGCCTGGAGAAAGGAAATGGAGATTGTTCATTTTAATCCAGAAAATAACAGCAGTAACAAAAGCAAATCTGTCGCTGCCGACATGAAAACAGAAATAACGCCTTAGAAATGTTTAATTTAATATTCATGTACACATGCTTCCCTCCATAGTTACCAAATATTTTCTGGTGAGATATAATAACTCATTCCCCTAAGAACTCCGTTCTATCTTCTCTGTTCCTGCGTTCTGGAATACACTGTCTTATTGGCAACAAAACACTTATCATTTTAATCCATGAATATAACTACAACGAATGTGTAATGGATGTTATCTCCATTAAACATCTGATGTTTTACATTCACATGACTTTCTCTACTCTTGTACAAGCTATTTTTACAAACGACTATTCTCCATATGCTTCATGTTAATCAAGATGTTAATCTTATTGCTAATTTTCTTTTAGATGCAAGGGGAATTGGTAGGCTTAAGCAATAGTCAAATATTTTAAGAGCTGGTTGCTATGTGGAGTATTCCATTCTCTTTGCATTACCAGGACAAAAAATGATTAATGAATTCCCATTTGAGAAAAAGTATAATATTGGAAAATGTAAGGGAATAACAAGCAATATCTCGAAAATGGTTCACTCAACAAACAAAAATGTATATGACATAAATTGTGTATTTTAACGCGATCTATATTTTTTGTGTAGTAAAATTTTGTCTATGTCTTATGGTTTACTAGTTATGCAAAAGTCGTTCACAATGAAGAATACTTTTGGAGACATTCCCAGAAAATTCGAGATATACAATTCATTTGCCATAAAAATGTCTTATGTTATTTTATTCAAAATCGTCAGAGCCATTTTTGAGAAAATTAAAATTTTCGAAAAATGTTCCATGTAAAGGGTAATCTGGGGTGGGGGGATTTTCTTGAAAACCTTCGTGTTGCATCTCTGAAAGTTACTAAACCTAAATACCGAGTTTGGTGTTTATCTGACTGTTCGTTTCTGAGTTATGTTGTTCACAGGCAGACACACAGACACACACACGGACGTGTTTCCAAAAATGTTTTTTTTGGATTAAGGGTGTCTCAAAACATATACTTCCGGTGAAATCTCGGTATCGAATTTTTGGGTGGAATACAATACTTCCCCTACTTACTATACGTAGTAGAGAAAGTAAAAAAGAAGTGGATGAAAGACTAGTTTGTAGAAAAGCTCATGCGAATGCAACATACGAGAGTTTGTGTGTATAACTGTGATGTGTTTGCGGTTCCTAAGTTTTGTGAGATAATTTTAATGAGACATGAATAACAATTGGAGGTATTTAAGGCTGTATCATTTAACAGAAGAAATAAATGGGATTGTTGTTGGAGGTGCGTTACTGTTTTAGTTGCGGATTGTCAAATACCAGCACTTTAATCCGTCCGTCCAATAAACACCTGAACTCTGTTTATGCTGCACATGGGAGCGTGCAGTTTTAACGACTGCGCTCTCTGAATCTGACAATTTGTCACTTTTTTGTTTGGTTTGCTGTATATGGTAACTGATAATGCCTCCTACAGTGATTAATAGACAGTGCTTTCACATTTGGTCCACCCACTCAACAAAAATAACGAATTGCAACAGAAAAATTGGCTTTGTTTAATGACGTAACTATACAACCTAACGAAGCTAGTTTTTGGTTTAAAATTCCATAACAGTTTTGCTGATGAGCCCATTTGGCATTGTTTCCATTATTTTTATTACTATCGGCTCACGTTTCACAAAGACTTATTAGTGCTATTCCATTAAGGTATAAATTAAAAAAAAAGTTGAGGATTTAACGATGACACGAGTTTCTCTGGCTTTAACAATTTTAACGAATTTTATAGGCCAAACATGTATTTTATCAACTATAAATGAGAAAATAATATAATTTCACTATAAGTATTTCTTATTTGTGCAAAAAAGTTATAAAGGTACGAATATTGCAGCGTCACATTGTCACAAATGAGCTCATAAGTCACTTGTGTCTTCGACCGTATTTTTATGGTGTTTCAACTTCCATTAGAAATTTCAGTCTCCTTAAATGACCCCTGTAAGTAACTCTAATGTGCTAATTCATATAACTTTCTCTACAAACTTCTACAAGCTATTCTTACAAAGGCTTATTCTTCTATCTCCTTATTAATCGAGATAAATGTATCCAAATGTTTTGCTACAAAATTAAAAATTAAATTGAGTTTTATTTACGGACGCTCTTTAACTGATGTGGTCCTTGTGTCCCATTCTATACTGGGCATCAAAGAACGATAATTTTGCTCAAAGGCCTCTTTATCAGGCTTGAGGTTCTTCTACGTGCCGTAAATCTACGACACGGTACCACCGGTTTTACTTCACTTCCTAAGGAAGCCATGCTAAGGGTTTTTACGCCTGAAAAAAATCCATCGCCCTCCGCCGGGTTTGAACCCGCGAATTCGGGAACTAGATGCTATTATGGTAACCACAACACTACGGAGGACTACATGTTTTACTAATCTTTCTTTTTAGGTACAAAGGATATACAGGAGCCATAAGCGGTTGTCAATCTTAAAAAAAAAGGGATCGCTATAGAATGGCTTTGGAATTCCATTCTCTTTGCATGAAAACGTAAAAATAAACCTAATAACGACTCAGGACTTGAGAAAATATAAACTATTTGAAAATTCAAACCAATAACAACGAATACCTAGGAAATAGCAAATGCCACAAAAATGTATGTGTATTAACGGAATCTACATAATTATCTGTAGTAAGTTGTTGTCTATCTCTATAGGTTATACAAACTTATACACAACTCTACATAGCTATTTTGAGAAAATAACGAAAAATATCTAAGTAAAGAATAGTGCAGGGGATTTTTTTCTTGAAAATCTTCATGCCGCATCTTTGAAAGACTCTAAACTTAACTTATTAATTCTTAAATGAATTCAATTATTAATTGAATTGACATTTAATTCTTAAGTTATGACACAGACGTGCGCACACACACATACACACATTTTTAAAAGTGTTATTTTTGGGTTCAGGGTACCCCCAAAATATATTTCCGGTGAAATCTCTAACAGATTTATGTATGAAAGATAATAATTTCTCTACTTACTACAGTAAGTGGTAGAGAAAGTAAAGTACATGGCTGATTCCTGCTACGTGTGATCTATCAACTCGGATGTAACTCTTCTTAAGCCTTTGAAAACCTTTCTCCGTCATCATAATTAATTGCGAGTTAGTGTGCATACATGGAATTCATTACAGCCAAGAGGAGGATTCGGGTTTTGAAATATTCAGAATTTGGAGGCCACATAATGGTTCCGACTTTACACATCAGTTGACGAATATGTCATTCAAATAATCACGGATACCTTTTGTCCAGGAAGATGGTGCACCATCATGATGGAAAAGGGTATTCCTATTATTTTCCTGCTGTACGATATGGTGCATTTTACCATACAACATATATTTAACTTGTTGCTGAGCTGAAATTGACATGTTGTTTATTTTGAGTTATTGATGAGCAACTGCTATTGTTTCTTGTACAAGTCAGTGATGATGCAAAACTTCCATTCTATTAGAACGTATATAAAGTTATAGAAAAATAAAACGCATTTACTTTCATATTAGTGTTTTTATTTTGTCCTCCAAAAGAGAACAATCTGTATTAATATATCAGATGGCTCAAACAAGCCGTTCTTTGCAGTTTTATGGTTCCTGCATACATACGAGTAAGTGCAAAAGAAGTTTCCGCGTCACTGATTTTCAAGAGCAGTGTAGGTACGAAACGGAAGCTCACGTGTTTGCTTCGTGGTTTTGTACTGATAAGCGTCGTGTGGTCACCTGCTTACAGTTCGAGCCAGGTCATTCAGGCAAACAGGTAACATACTCACCAACAATAAATACACAGATATGGTTATGATCAATGTGAAGACGTACCCAAATGCGCCAGAGCCTCGAAGGCTGCATTCTATAGTGACGTTTGTCTTGCGGTTATTCGACATAGAGGATTAGGACTGGCGAATCGTTTCAGGTATTATTTCTTAACCACTGATTTTTATCATCGTTATTAGAGCAAAGCAGAGCTACATCTCATCTGGGAGTTAAAAGACTTCAACGCAACGGGTTGTGAAGGAGCAAAAACAGCATTCCTGAAAACTGTATTTATACCACACCAAAAGCTTTATGGGAACGATTTTCAGAATCACCTACCTGTTTGCAGTAGCTTTTAAACAAAATCAACAAAATCCATTTTTCACTCGGCAGATATTAATAGGTTGATGAACGTTATTTCGTCAATGACTCCAGTGCAAACAATCTCCATTACTGGGCTCCTGAGAATATTCACTGGTTATGACCGCATTACATGCAGGACTCAGTGGAGTATTGATGTGTGGTACGGCGTTCGGGGACACATCACTGGGGCAGTTTATTTGGCTCTTAAGCATATTGGACACCTTCATTTGCAATTCCTCCAGAATGGGCTGAATATTGAGAACCTTCTAGAAGGTGTCCCACAGCTATAAATCACTGGTTTCAGCAAAATGGTACACCATCCCATTATTCTACAGGAGTTAAACAAGATATCAACAATGTGTACCCCGGAAGGTGGATAGATCATGGTGGTTACATTCGCTGGCCTAATAAATTAAATTGAATTTTATTTATGGACGCTCTTTAACTGCTGTGGTCCTTAGCGTCCCATTCTATATTAGCCAGCGAGATCGCCCCAAGGTTTTTTTTTCCTTTTGGGGATATATCAAAGCTAGGTTTACGAAACGGAATCAGAAAATACAGAACTTTTAAAACAAAGGATCAGTCATGTCTGTGCTTCAATTTCAGAATAAATGTTAAGAAGTGTCAGTACCGAGAGGCGATTACACCAAGGCGGAAATGTATTTGAGCATGCTTATTATGAATATTCACTAATAGAATATCATTTAATTCTAACGTAGCTTTAAAGGAACGTAAATATATAAATAATAATGCTTGTTTACTCTTGTCAACTTTGTAGCACTAACTGATGCCATATAGTTTTACGGCTTTTAGAGTATGTAATTATATGTAATTATATGACTTAACATGTTTTTTACAGTTCTTAGGCAAACCTTTTGGCATCCGCGCTACCCGGGATAAACTTCAACGAAGAATGTCTTGTATAGATACCTGTAATATCAGTTTTGAAAAAACATCCTTTGTTTGTAGATTTGAAGAAAATATCCACAAGATATTTTGTTAAAATCTAAGCCCCATATTTTAGGCGGTAATTTTCAAGAACTATATAATGAATGCTTTAACATTACACCAATTAAAAAGGTTTTCTTAAAATTTCACACATAGAAAACCCTGTTTCCAATTACGCTCTTACTGAAAAAAAAATTTCTTAATTTCTGTAGTGGTTCTTGTAAGATTCTTTTCTATTTTTAGTGTTTCAGTTGTGTAGCCCTAAAATCCCCTTAACATCTATGGCCATATCGTGGGCTTTGATTTTAGAAACAACTGAATGTATCACTGCTCGCTGAAATGTAGGTTTTCTTAATGTATTTTTTATCAGTTTTTTACTATTAAACACTCACATTCACATTTGTATATTCTACGGGGAATGTAAATGACTAGTGAAAAATTTCTCACACTGATCGGGAATCGAACCGGTGATCTCCGAGTTGAGAAGCCAGAGCACTGTCCACTCGACCGCAGAGGCGGTCAATCCTTTTCTTGTTTTTATATGTATTAGTGTATTTTAAAACTATTAGAACATATTTTTAAGAGAAGATACTGGGTGTACCTGATTTAAAACATGCATTACTTGAAAACGATTTAGTAGTGGTCTTATAGGCCACTAATAACAAATGGCCTAACTTTCAAATAATGAGTAAGAAGTGAGCGAAATATTATTGAAATAGATTCAATATTTTAGGGGGAAAGTGCCAACAATTTTACTACTAGTATTAGCTTGAACTTTCTTACCTCCTCCCGTAGCACGCTGGAGATGTCCAATAACCGCAATATTTTTGTTCAAGTAGTAGGAGTAGGAATAGGTGCGGAGGGAAACTTTGTACCCTGACCTACAAGATCTTTCGGTCGTCCTCCGTGGTCTAGGGTTATCATGATACTATAGTTTACGAGTCTGGGGTTCAAACCCGACGGAGGGCGATGGATTTTTTTCGGGTATAAAAATTCGTAGCGTGGCTTCCTTTTGAAGGGGGGGGTAAAACCGTGGTCCCGTGTCCTAGATTTACAGCACGTAAAAGAACCTCAAGTCTAATAAAGAGGCCTCTGAGCAAAATTTCCGGGTTGCTAAGAACCACAGTTAAAGAGCGTTCCATAAATAAAACTGTCTCAATTTTACATCTATGCCTCTGACGGGGTGCCCCGGGAGGGAGGGGTGAGGTGGGAGGTGACAGAGGAGTCAAAGAACCAGGAGGCACGACAGGGCAGAAGACAGGGTCCCTATCTTTTACAATTGAATCTCCCCGGATGGCAGCTGCTGCAACTGGCCCTCCTCCTCCTGCACATCCCACTGGGGGCCCGAAACTTGGAGACCGCCCCCATTCCGGGGGATGAAGGGTTACATAGAGAATCGTTTTCCCGTCATGCAACGCCAAAACTCCTTTCAATCCTGAAACAGACTGAGCAGAT
This sequence comes from Deroplatys truncata, assembly GCA_030765065.1. Classification (NCBI taxonomy): domain Eukaryota; kingdom Metazoa; phylum Arthropoda; class Insecta; order Mantodea; family Mantidae; genus Deroplatys; species Deroplatys truncata. Next base: position 104,515,366 of record CM060980.1, read on the forward strand.
GAAAGGTGAAGTGAAATGAGAATGGAGATGAAGTGGGGGGACAGGAAATTTGGGGTATGTATTGAAACTTCCCAGCATTCACCTAGCGACCCGGGGAAACCCCCGAAAATCCCATGTGTCAGGAAGTTCAACCTCGGGAATCGAATCTATCACCTCCCGAATACGGACCACAGGCGTTACCGCTTGAGCCATCTTGCTCGCCTTCAAGCAGTAAGTGTAGTTAAGTTAAATTGAAACCTACCTAGTGTTTTGGGAGCAGACATTAAGCATACATACGTAGATTTATTTATAATAAACTGGCAGCTAGGCTAAGGTTCATATGTGAACTTGAAGGAGAAGCAGGGTTAATGCTTTCCTATGGTGCCAGAAGGACGGATGGGCTCTTGTCCCACTGGCATTTGCCTAACTGGGTTTTTCTCAGTTTAGCGTAAAGGTCAGTTTTCGTAGGCAAGACCTGCTTGAACTTTGAAGAGTGCGTCAATGCTCTGGTAATTTCTTCTTACTCATTTTTGCTTTGCGTTCCTAGTGGACATTTTCTGTCTTTCTGGAGCTGAATTTATGGGGCTGAAGCTTAATTTGTTATGCCCAAGCCATTTTATTTATGTTACATAATTTATTAAATAGTTACTGAATGTTCAGCATTCAGAGTTGATCTTATTTTATTAATGATAACCCCAACGTTTATGTTATTGTACATATATTATTTTAAATATTGTAATTTTACCATAGTAAACTTTAATAATGCATAATTAATATGAAATTTTAAAATATAGCCAACTGTAATATTCGAATTACATAAAGCGTCATTGACACCCCAATGATACAGCAATTAATGTTCGAATATGATTTGGACATTGGTGGAGAAGCAGGAATGGGAAGCCAATGATCAGCCAATCAAGGCTTAGCTCTCCCTTCTCACACTTCCATTAGCATTCCACACACCAGAGCGAGGAGGACGGACACCCAGTTATATTACCCCCAGAATTTTATTTATTTCTCACATATATTGACGCTTACAACGTCTTGGAACTTTTAGGAATTTCACAAATGTAAACCAGTTCGATAGTGGTAAAGGAATAACTGTGCAATTTTAATAATTTGAATTACGTGAATACTTGTTCAGTGTTAAGTGATGCTACTGTGCGAGTAGTTATTTAAATACATTGAACCTAGTTTCCACCACTTCTTTTTCTTCTCCGGCTCTACAGCTCTTGGTTTGCTTTGACTTTCTGAACTATTTTCCTCAATTTATATGTCTTCTACCTTACTTTAATAGTCTCAGATTTTCTATAAATCGGTCGACACATTATTATCCAAACAGTTTAATTTTGGCCTTCCTTTTTTCCTTATAGAGTACAACTTCCCTTTTAACATTCTTTGTGATGTCCTATGTTCCTTCATTCCTAAATTTAAATGTTTTACTTCCTAATAACCCTGATTTAATGAGTTTTAAATTTGCATAAAGTGGTGCATTTTCTCTTTAAATTATTTTTATAGACTGATTATTAAAAACTGAATCTTTCTTTTTGGTTTATCTGCCGAAATTTTCACATATTTGGCTTTTGTCATTCACTCTCAATCTCGCATCTATAGCTTTTCTTTCCACTGCAACTAGCAACCACTACTATCAGCAAAGCGATCACATGTTCTTTCGCCAGTCGATCCTGAAGAATATTTCTCTATCAGCCCAGGTATAATTCGTCAAGTTTGGGGAAATTTCAACTGCGTAGTTGCTTACTATCAGCTCAAGGTAACATTGAACCGAGTGTGACTAAGTTCAGAGAAAACCAGGGGAGAGAATTTCTGCCTTTAGTAAAATCATCGTTGGAACACCGAGGAGCGAAGCCCACCGGAGCAAAGCAGTAAGCATCCGTCCCAGCAACGATTTCGACCCCATAACTCAGCATCATCTGGACATATCATTGCGGTGCCTTTAAAACCCCATCATTGTATACTGTATGAATTCATTAAAATTATCACCGGGAATGTTTCTGAAACGAGGTGTGCTACTGATACGCTGTTTTTATTACAATGAAAGTCAGACTTGAAGCATTATGGCAGTTAAGAGAAATGTTATGTATATCGCAAAGTTACACGTTTTTCAAACTGAACAATACCTTTGAATTACGAAAGCCAAATTGGACTTGAAAATGTAATGTTCCGGCCGGGAATCTCCGTACCGATTGGATTGAATTGTGAAGCAGAGGGGATTTGACACTGATCCAGGAATGAGAATATTGTACCGCGCCCCACGAAGGGGTGACCTCGGGAGGGAATGGTCAGTGAAGGGAGACAGTGGGCGTCCGGAACCAGGAGTTCCAGCACAGCGATGACAAGTTCCCTGAAGTTTCCGAATGGCGAGGGACGCTGCAGCGAAACAGCATCACGACACATCCAACCCAGAAACAAATCAAACGGTAGGTGGAATGAAATGGTTAATGGAACGAAATGGGACAAGATATTCGGGGGATGAAAGAAACCACTCCACCATTCGCCTGATGACCCGGGAAAACCCCCGAAAAAGCCCGTGTTTTTTTTGGACCTTGCAAATGCGAGCCACAGACGTTACCGACTGAGCCATACCGCTCGGTCTCCATACCGATGTACTTACTATTGATTTACCATGGTAAGGTGTTCGTGCTTGCATTAAACCTTCTGATTTGATTCAAGCATGCCGGTAAATCCTAAAGGCCATCTCGAATATTCCAGATATTATACCTCAAAGGCTACTTGTATATATTTCTGGCTGGAGCAATTCAAACAAGTTTCATAATTCCCAAAAATACAAAGCATTTACAAGATTTCAAGTCGCGTTTGAGGAATAATTTCCTTGGTGCCTAAATACGGCTAGTTTGAAGTTACAATAATTGTAAAATGTCTATATACTTCAGGTAAATAATCATATTAGTATTATAAATAGAGAAAATGTGTATGTGTGCGTATGCGTGTTGTGTGTGTAGGGTAATCTCAAAAATCAATCAACCGATTTCAATAATCTTTCATAATTGAAAAGCCCAAGTCTTTGATGGAGATAGGCTGTAAACCACTATCCAGTTTCATTTCATAAATTACTAAAGGATTATAAAGAATTTACAGAGTCCTTGTTATTGAATACAACACATTTTAATTGTAAAAGAATATGCCTGCGAAGAAGGCCTTTACTTTTAGTTGAAAATGCCATGATTAGAAACCAGTTGTTACTTGAATATGCATGTAAAATAATGTAAATGCCGCGGATATTACATGCCAAGCAATATATTTGTATGGTTGCGATCTAGCAATACACGGACAAACAAAAGAGAATCAAATCTGTTTATAAAGTAACAATACGCATGCGATATCAATGCCAAAATATTTTAATAACTCTTATATATGAAAGTTTTGCTTCACTTCCATTGTGCTTAAGATGTAATCAACTTCTTTAGCAGGGTATGATAAATAATTGTATAAAGAGGGAAAAGTGCTAATATTTCTCCCGATGGTCACAAACTAGCTATATTTCTAATCCAAAGAGATTAACTTGGTGTTTTTGGGAGTGCGGGATCTACATATTCACTAGATGCAGCTCTATTTCGCTGTATATGTTAAGGGTTTCTATATTATATGAAAAATGTGTGCCTCTTATGTTAGTAAATAACAGGACCAAAGAGATGGTACAAATGTTTAAAATTTCCACCTACTGTGATTATTTAAGAAGTTATTCGACCGTTCCGATGATTGTTCCACAGTCAAAAGGTGCTTATAGGCTATATAGAATTTGTAGACCCTTTGAAGACTGTCGGGGGAGGTTAAGCAACTCCGACGTTCCGCCGGTGTTTTACATCCATTGCGTGAATATCAGGGGATTTTTCATCCGTTGTTAGACTTAGCAAGTCGATTCAAATTAAATTATAAGCAGTAAAGGGGAATTTTTATCATAAAAATATTCTGCATTATTGCACAATAATTTCACAAAGAACTGGGGGAGATAAATGAAGTTAATTCGTTATTCTAGTTTAAAAAAGTATAAGTGAAACGTCAAGCAGGCAGTTAGTATTACATAAAGTGTAATCAATGACGTCCTTTGCTAGATTCTACGCAAAGAACGGTACACGGGAATGACGATCAAGGTCCATGAAAATTCAAAATTGATTTAACAATGCCATTTATATACAGGAATAGAAATACTCGTACTATGATGGACAAGGTTAGGTTTTTGTAAAATCGATCAAGGTGCGCGAAAATGTGTGTTAATGTTTTGATGCACTTAAGAAAAACGATTAAGATGCAATCGGTGGTGAGGAAAAACGATCAAGATCCATTTTATACTTGGAACTTTTTTTCTTCTTCTTTTACGTTTCACATTATAATGCTGTAGCTTCATGTTGCTGGCTGGCTTTCCAACAATACTTACCAGTCGCTCACACATTGCAAACGAAGTTTGAATTGCTTCATTGCTGAGTAAAAGAGCAAATAACGATATAAAATTGCGCCGCAATGCACATTCAAAGTAGGCGGGAAACGGATTTTTTCACGTTAAGTTGAGCCTAACCACTCTTACGTTAGTGTTACTCAGATTGTTTATAAAAATGTTTCTTAGGTGAAATGAAGGTATCAGAGATATCGGAAAATGAAGATGAACATTCCAGGCCTGTGTCCAATACAAGTACAAGGAATAGAAGTGTTGGAGCGTGTTTCTAATTATTCAAAAATATTATGGAAAGGCGCGTTAGAGACGACGATTGTAGGCGCTTACGATTGGAATGTTTTCAGGATGTTCCATTTATAGCAAGGAATACATTACTAACGGAATTCAATCAAACAGCTTTCTGCGATACTGATAGGAGTTATCAGTAAATCCTGTGGTGCGAAGAAGACCAAAGAAAAGTCCAGATGAAGCTGCATGTCGTGATTTTTCTTATGTCTATAAGGTGCCTACTAATAGAGATGGAAAAATACAAGATGTACAGGTATGTCAACCAGCATTTTGGCATTGCATGGCATCACCAAAGATGACTCTTAAAACAGACATTGGCTACTACAGGGAAAGTATACGTGGTGACCACAGGATCTAACTGCAACACCCTCCTTACAGTCAAACACATTGTTACCCAATGCTCCATCTTCAAAGGAAAAACATATCTAAAGCACATCTCCACAGATTTGGCCAATGCAATGAACCACCATGAGGTTCTTCACTTATTTAAAGACATACATTTATATCATAGTTTATAATTTTGGTTGATCATTAAGTACTGAGTTAAGCAATACTGGAAATAAAGACTGTATTAATTAATATGTGAATAGTGATATTAATAGTCGCGTTATCACTTTAGTGTTTAAGCGACTTTAAACAAAAATAAATTAAAAATAACATAATAATATACCAAACAAACTTAAAGGAGAAACTGTTTCTAAAGCGCATCAACATATACGGTTACTGAGAAAAATTAAATGGAATTTTAGACCACAAAACACACAGCATTCATGACAGAAAACTGTTATTATTTACCGCTTGTTATATTCAGAAAAAATACTGAAAATCCACTGATTTTTGTGGCTAACTACAACATAAATTTTGGATAGCCCAGAACTAACACACCTTCAGTGTGTGACAAATTTAGAGATCACTGCTCTCAACTTGATTTACAGATAAACAGACAAAGCTGCAACTCAGATACAACATTTGAATAAACAAAAACAACTAAGGGCTCTAAATGAACTAAATAAGAGTAAAGCAGATAAGTTTTTCGAGACAAAGCGTTCCGAACTTTGTAGTCCAGAAAATCTGTGATTAAGGAAGCAATCGGTATGGACTACCAGAAGAATCTTCCACTTCCTAATATTTCGATCAATGAAGCATATTGCCACAGGCAGTTATAATTTTATTCATACAATATTCATTTGCTCTCGTCTGGGAAATATGTATTTTATACATATGACGAAACAGCTTCCAATAAAGGACCTGATGAATTGTGTACAATGTTGTGGCTTTTGTTATTGTTGGGAAATTTTGCCTGATTCTGTGCGTGATCTCAACGTATTCTGCGATTCCTGTTTGGGACAGAATAAAAGCTTTACTGTGTTCCGATTTTGCAATTTCTTAGTGCACATGAAGGAGAGATCTGAGCGTCTGTGCATGTCATTTCCAGGAGGCCAATCGTACCTCGAGTGCGATAAGAATATGGGCCTTTTAAACCAGAAGGCAAGGTGTGAGTTGGCGGATGACTGGAGGCATGAGATTGCCAATGCTAAGAAGAAACTAGAACCTTTCACTGTAGTTAACTGCAAGAAGGAAATGTTTTATAGATGGAAGAAAAGTTCTCTACAGGAAGAAAAGTCCTTTTGCCCAGAGGTCCATTTCAGTATATCATATCTATGAAAATTCTAAACTGGTGTTCCCGAGACAGTCATACCGTGGATCGTGTGAAAGCTACAAGGTGAGTTAATTACTTTATTTGTTAAAATGTTTTAATATAATTTAATGCGTAATTTGGAGCCTTGAATAGTTTTTTCATCATTAATTTGTTTTAGGTTATTAAAAGAAATCTTAAAAAAAACAATGCAAAAGAGACGATATACCTCAACAGCTGCACGTGGTGCTATTATATACCCACAGGACAAAATTAACTCATTTGTAAATAATGAAGCAGTCTTACAGCACAGGAGTATTTTGCCTCATCACCAGTGGAAAGAAATAAAAAAAGCTTTGTAATAGTGAGTAAATAACAGCGTTCAGATGAAGTGTCACAAAATAAATATTACTGGCGAGACTATATTTTGCAAATATGCATCAGATGATCGAAAACCAATTAACTGTCCGGGCTGAAGTGGTGTTGCATTACAATGAAGGTTATGCAGCATTTCAAACTGGTATTCATTTGGAACTTCATGGTTATTTTGCATGTATACACATCGTTTCATTGTATTACATTTTCTATTGATGCGGTGTGTTCTTTAAAGCCAATACTATTGTTTAGTCACTAAGAAGTCATTACTCTTTGTATTTCTATATGCCACTTTCCATTAATTACACACAAAACTTAGCTCGGAGTGATTAAACTTTAAAATGACTTTTTCTCTAACTTTTACAAAATGGACCCCAATTGTTATTCCCGTGTACCTTTCGCAAACGACATGATGTATAAACCTTTTAAATAACACGTTGTTTGCGGCATTTAATAACTGTCTGAAGTTATAAACCTAATTTAAATATTAGACGCAATAAATATATTTCCTTTTCTTGGGACTAACTTTCCTTAGTTCTTTATCCTTACCTTTAACCCAGAGTATGAACTTCAGTTGAAGTTATACCGAAGTGGCAAATCACGATTGCTTATAATGTGTTTGCGCCAAAAGTAAACAAACACCTTTTGTTGTATAGGAGTATCTCTCTACGCTTTTAATCTACTGTAAGAGTTAAATGGGGTAATGAACATTTTAGAAGTTTTAACTTAAAGTACATAAGCTTAATTATTTGGGTTACAATAAACTAAAATGTCTGTTACATTCACATGAATTCTCTTCTACAGTCAAACTTTATAAAAGCTTATTGTTTTATCTATTTTATAGAAATGAAAATTTGCGGAAAGAAATAGTTTTATTACACAATTTGTTGTAGGTACAATGCGGGAGGGGTTTACAAGAGCTGAAGCGGAGCCAAAACGTTTAAAAATTAGTTGGTATATGCTGGCTTTTATATTCCATACTCTTTGCATGCCCACGGGAAACAAGTGAATAACGACTTTAGCAGTTGAATAAAATACATAGTATTTCAAAATTGAAACCAATAGCAACGAATATTTCGGAAATAGTTAATCTCATAAAACAGGTGACATAAGTTGTATGTTTTAACCAGGTCTACATTTTTTGTATAGTAAGGCTTCATATCTCGCCCCTACGGTTTACCAGTTGTATAAAATATAAAACAATTCATTCAAAATGAAGAGAATTTCACAAGATAGCAGAAAATTCAATATATGCATTTTATTTATTAGGGAAACATCTTATACATGAGATATTTTAATCCAAATCGTTGGAGCTCCTTTTCAAGAAAATAATACATAACAATTTTTTTTCCATATAATGGGTAGTTTTGGGGTGGGAGAATCTTTGAAAGTCTTCATCCTTGGAAGCTACTGAACTTAACTGTCACTTTTCGATTTCAACTCATGCTATTCTCTCTTTCTCTCATTCTTTCTATCTCTGTCACATGCACACCTCTTTTTCTAAAAGTTTTTTTATTCAATGGGCCTCAAAACATGTATTTCTGGTGTATTCTCGATATACAATTTTTGAGTTAGAAATACAACACTTCCTCTAATTATATTTGCTAGCTGCTGGAGGAAATAAACATTCATCGACGCTATTATCCTATCTGGTCTTGTTTTGTTGAAGATTGTTTAGTTTTATACAGTGACTTTCCTTCACAATGTGGCCACCGCACGGCTTCTCGCGGGCCGGCCGCTGAAGCTCAGACTCCCGCCGAAGCAGTTACATCATCTCCGCAGCCTCCTCACGCCCTCAGTTATAATTACAATGACAATAAGCACATACCTTATTATAAGAGATGTTGGAAACGTCCTCCTCTACCTACACATTTCTGGCATCTTCTCACGAAATTTTCATTCACACACGAAAGTTCCGAAATTGGGTGAATTTCTCGCCGTATGTTTTCTTATAAGGTATGGGGTTTGCTGCACACACTTTTTCATATTATCAATGCATCGTCACGAAATAACGAATACTGGAGTACAGAGAAATCCGACTTAACATAGGAGATTCTCTCGCATGACGCAAAAATTGGTGTGCAGTAAATGCATACAGAATAATAAGACCTATGTTTTTTGGAATAAACATTAAATGCAGTTACAGGAATGATTTACCCACATTATTTTTTGAACAGCTGAATATCAGTCTGTATTTTTCCAATGAACATGCATTGGAATATTCGAAATGCATGTTTAAACTTTTCTGAGAAATGTTTAAAATTTTACATTTCTTTTACTTTTTTCCTTCGTAAGGCCTCTGATCTATTTCATGCTTGTGATATCAACATATGAATGCAGATGAGCTCTTATTGCTTAAATTTAAACGATTGTTTGACAAAATTCAGCGTGAAGAACGCAATGTGGATAGAAAAATAGCTCTTATGTGAATATTTTAATAGAACGTGAACTTTAATGAATGCTACTATGTAATATCATGCGAGTCCCCTGCATTATATTTTATATTATGTTTACTTTATTTATCAGAATAAGTATTCAAATTTACCTCTATGTACTATCAACAGCAGTGTAGAATAGTGCATTTGAATCTTGGTTGTCTGTAAGATGACTGAGGTAACCTGTAGTCAACACTGTCAGCAATGGGTAGATTATTTCATGCGGAAATGTAATATCCATCCAATTTCAGTCGAAATTAGAAAAGGAAATGCGAACAAAAAAGAAACGAACCATACATTAGGGCGGATATGTGTTTATATGAACGATGCAGAGGACGTTACAGGCTAGCTGGGTAAAGCGTTTGCCTTTTGTTCAGTCAACAGTCATCTCTACCAATTTCTCGGCTAAGAAAATACTAAAAGATCTGGAAATATCTGGAAATTATTTTTGTGAGCTTAGTTTTGTTCTCTCCTAGAGTATTTTTCACTTTTACGCGAAGCTATAGCTTACAACCCTTACTGAAACACGCGTTTGAAAGGACAGATATGCAGCGATGCGTAAATCAGGAGATACGTCACTATTGGCGCTGTTGTTGAAAAATGACAAAGAGAAGTATCAAACAAGGGCATTGCTTCACATTGACTTCTTTGATAACACTTCTTTTGATACGGAGAAATATTTAAGACAACTATTTACAAAAATAAGAGTTTTAGTAGTGAGAGTGTCAAGTTACAATACTATCTGAGGAAGCATACTATAATCTGCAAGTTATTAAAGGTAATTTTGTACTGTTTACAATATTTTATCTACGTTTCGTGTATGAACGAAAATTATTTTAAAAATTTAGAATATACATTTTGTTTGTAAGAATGCAAACTCAAACCGTTGAACCGATTCCGACTAAATTTTGTACAAGTAATCTTTAACACAAGGCAAACATATATCTCTCCAGTTTTTAACCTTCACTTGTTTAATCTTCTCACTGTCACTTCGTTAAAGTAACTAGTTCAACCTTTCACTGTCACTCCTATAAGTTCTCACTATCACTTAACTTTCTTCGTGGTGTAGCAGCGTAATGAAATACATACGACGTAGACTCTTCTTCCGGAAGGCTCACCCACTAGGGAGTTGAACACAAGACTTCTCCAATATCTCGCGGAAGCAGGACTCACTACTATCGTCACAGACTCACAAACACCACTTTTTGTCGCACCAGAAAAGCACTTGCTCACTGTCTGACTGACTCACTCGTGAGAGAGTTCCAGAAGGATTGAAAAGGGAAAACATCGCGTAAGTCTTCTCATCCTGCGGATTGGTAAATAAACAACCCTGCATTTTACTGACGATGCGAAATGCAGGTACTGAAACCGCATTCGCCAGCCCGCTGATTAGGGCTATGGTGGTGCTCGTTGTTAACGTGCTCTAAGAGCGCAGTGGTTAGAATGCTGGTAAGCCATGGTGAAGGTTGAAGTACAAATCACGCCTGCGAATAAATAACTTTATTTTTAAAGCATATTATAGCAAGTAACAGTTTGTATTTTAACGAAATGCACATAATTAAACTAGTTAAGCAAAACAACAGTTCCATGCCAAACTATCAGTTCTCGTTAAATTTACTAAATATAAAAAGTACCTTCAAGTGGCAGTGTTTGAAATTGAAACCTTCACCACTGAAGGCCAACGCCACGTTGTTGTGCTACGATTGCGAGTCACTGGACGTACAGCGGTGCAAATCAGTCATTTCGGTTGAAATTGATGCGACGCGATGCCGTGGCCAGTGTTTACGGCATAGCCTGTACAACGCCGGGACTGCATAACTTCTCAATCCGCAGGCTGAGAAGACTTACCCGGTATACATTAGTATTAGGGCTATGCAAAAAGGAGTTTACAGTAAAATAACCATGAAACACATAAGCACATTTTGTATGCCACTGAACTGAGGAAAGTGTAAAGTTTTATGGTCATTCAGAATGTATGCATTTAAGAAGAACATCGTTTGTTCCACGGATCATCAAAGCAGTAGTTCATTTCTTGCCACAATCAAATAAATTAGTTTCTAGTTGTTAAACATTTATAGCACACAAATCTGACAGTTTGTCGGGCTTATTAAAAAGTGAATTGTTGCATTAGAACAATGAATTTAATGTAAAAATGCATTCACGAATTTATGTTTTCTATGCTCACCGTTTTGCTATAGATGTCTTTATAAAGTTCTAAGACTGCTTTTTAAAAACTTTGAACTTTGTTCTATCTTGCGATGTATGGAATGTGTTTCCGACTTTGATGATTTGTTTTAAATAAAAACATATTAAAATTCTTATTTTTCTGAGTGACCCTATATATTTTCCAAGAATGAATTAAAGCAAAGCCATCTGTATCTACCTCAATGTATTAATAGCTAAGCAAAGCCAAAGGCTGCCAAAATGCCAGTTCTCCTACTGTGTTGTGTATTAAAATAAAATAACAGAAAGGATTCAAGATAATCGTATGCTGCATTTTGCTATAAGTAATAAACGGTCTCTATGGTTCTCAAAAACTGTCAACATGAATATAAAAAATCTGATGTTACACTCCCATGACTTTCTCTACTCTTGTACAAGCTATTTTTACAAGCACTTAATCTCCATATGCTTCATGTTAATTGAGGCAGTATTTTTAACACTTAAATGATTTCAGTCAAATTATATAAATATACATTCAATAACAGCCTGCCTTGAAGCAATATGTGCATGCAATAAATTGTAAAATGTATGTATCAGTCATTGCATATGCTTATATTATTGTAAACATGTTCAATAATGTTATGTGAATGCATTATGTAACTCAATAATGTAGGAGCTGTGAGAATAATAAGTTTAAAGTTGCTAACAATGAGGTAACAATGAGGTAACCTTGAGGGAATAATGAGTAAGGAAGTTTAAATACTACTAGTCATTATTAGAGCAGCAATAATGTAAATTTTGAGACGGTTTAAAAATAGCCAATCAACAAACAGAAAAAGCTTTAGTTAAATGAAGTATTCTATTGGACTAGGATTGGCCAATCAGAGACTTGAAATACAGAAATTTACAAATGTAGACGGTGGAAAACAGTTCAGTTGCCTCGAAACAGTGCTCATAACCAGACGTGAGATGTGTCCTCGAGAAATTAAAGACGTATTCGTATGAGACGATTGTTTACATGCAAGTATTAAATAAAATAATCTCACAGCTCTCTATATCAGTGAAATGCTATTTAATTTGTGTCATGGATTAATAAAAAGGAGTCAATTAAAACTTAAAATCTGTGTAAGCCTACATTCTTGTTGCACCTCAACCCTGCTAAGAGAAAAGTGTCTCTACTGACGTAGCCGAGGTAAACATAAATATAAAATATCTAAAGAAGTTAAATTACAAAGCTAATATTTTTAAACTTGGGACCAAGGTTACCGAAAACCGGGTAATATACGTGCGGTTGCAACGAATTTCAAGTTAGGCTCCCTAAAAGTTGAACTATAATATAACTCCTTCAATACACCTACTTCAAATCGTCTTTTCATATGTAGCAGCAACTACCTACTTCAAATTAACGCCCAAAGCGTGGTGCAAACAAAACAACGTAAAGAAACAATCTACTTCATAATCGAGATATCGAGATGTTAATCTTATTGCTAATTTTCTTGTAGATGCAAGGGCAATTGGTAGGCTTTAAGCGATAGTCAAATATTTTAAGAGCAGGTTGCTATGTGGAGTATTCCATTCTCTTTGCATTACCAGGACAAAAAAATGAATACCGAATTTGAGAAAAAGTATAAGTATTGGAAAATTTAAGGGAATAACAAGAAAAATCTCGAAAATCGTTCAGTCGGCAAAAAAAAGGTAAACGACATAAATTGTGTATTTTAACGAGATCTACATTCTTTGTGTAGTAAAAGTTTGTCTATCGCTTATGGTTTACCAGTTGTACAAAATTCTTTCACAATTAAGAATAATTTTGGAGACATTCTCAGAAAATTCGAGATATACAATTCATTTGCCATAAAATATCTTAAACTTATGGTATTTTATTCAAAACCGTTAGAGTCATTTTTGAGAAAATTAAAAATTTCGAAAAATGTTCCATGTAAAGGTAATCTGGGGTGAAGGGATTTTCTTGAAAACCTTCGTGTCGCATCTCTGAAGGATACTGAACCTAAATACCAAGTTTGGTGTTTATCCGACTGTTCTTTTCCGAGTTATGCTGTTCAAAGACAGACAGATACAGCAGACACAGACACACAGACACGGACGTGTTTCCAAAAATGCTTTATATGCATTCAGTGCACCTCAAAACATATTTCCGGTGGAATCTCGGTATCGAATTTTTGGGTGGAATGCAATACTTCCCCTACTTACTATATGTAGTAGAGGAAGTAAAAAATAAGTCGAGCTGATATTGCTACATTCATGACCATACTCATTCTTCGGATATCATACGTGTTCAATAAGAAATAAGATTTTGTTCAATTCTTTGTTAGTTTGTTTCAATGTACTTTTTTCCTCTGCATTTTTTCTCATTAATAATGTGAATTTTAATCCCAAGAGATAACTACATAACAAAACAGTCACCTGACAAACGATACGTATATCATTCCTATTTCAATTTTAATGCCTATTGTCACCCCCAGAAAGAAAGTTTACTACCAATTTTCAAAACATCATGACTTGTAAGTTGTGCAGAGAGAAGGAAAGGGAGGAGGTGAGGCCGAGTATAAGAGAGAGTGGAAAACGAGAGAAAAAAGGGAGATGTGAAGACGGAAGGAAGGGAGATGTAAAGACCGGACAGAGAAAGATAGTGTTGTAAGAGGAAGTGTGTGGGAGAGAGAGATGGAGAGAGAGAGAGAGAGAAGGTGACAAAGTGATAAAGAAAGACTAGTCTTAGTATGTAACGCAATAACTCCAGAAGATTTGCAGGTACAGCTAATTTATAAGTTGTAGTTCATCTGAATCGGCCAACTTTCTCAAATGTATACATGATCGTGGGGTGGTTTTTCAGGAACAAGAGCTTTAAGGTGCGTTCTATATTTCGACTAAATAGAAGGATTCCCTTTTATCACTATCATTATGATTATGGTAATGATTGAATGGTCTCCTTCCTGAATCAGCTGCTTGAAGAACTTGCTGATAAACGGCCTGTGTTATGTAGTCGCCTTCCTTTATCACCTATTCTCTAGCTATTGAGCTTTGGCGGGATGTAGACTTTGAGATTGTGGATTTCTGGCTCTACATTGAGATTACACGTAGATATTGTAAAACAGATGACCTTAGTGCATAGTTGTCTTCCTGCACTGTCTAATTTTATTTTCTATTGCTTTTTTGTGTAGGTGGTATTGCATATCCAATTGCATATTTACCTGGTAACTGAGGGAAACACGAAAAAATGCATGGCATTTGAATCCACAATATCCTGCCTAGAGCAATTTCGTTTGGTGATTCGGTTGCTCGAAACAATTAACTAATTACCCAGTGTTGAACGAAAGTAGGTAGGCATCATGCAAATGTTAGTTACATTCGCCAGAATGTATTATTAATCTTTCAAAGGAATATAGCGGCTATTTCTTTATTTGCCTGCCAATTAGTTGCTATAAAATAGTGGCGAGATTCTGGGATACAGGAAAGATATTTGATATACGATAGTCACACGAGTTTCTCTAAAAGCTGTAATTAGGTTTCGTAGCTATTTTAAAAATGATTCATACAAAAGCCTATTTTTTATCTACTTCTTTTATTATGGTGAATACTCGCCTGAAATACTTTCAGTTGAGTGATTATATTTTATTGTATACACAGGAGAAGGTTAAGGCAACAGTCGATTGCTTAGTAAGTTGATACATTTATACATTCTTTGCACGAATCTACAAGAATCAAATTTCGATCGACACCACTAAAACGTTTCAAACCCACTGCTTAAATACAAAAAAATATATATGCTGAACAAAAATATATTTCGGAAATGCTGGTGACACAAAAACATTGAGGATGTCTATAGTGATTTCCAAGCTATATAAAGTTCAGTGAGAATGGACAGAGTGAAATCAGGCAAGGAAATATTTTACTCTTTTTTGCACTTTGGTTTATATTATACCATGAAAATCTATTCAAAATTTACATTTAACTGGAATTTCAAACACGAAATATACACTAATTTCTCTTCTAAAGCCTTAATAACTGGATAAGAAATAACTCGAAAGGTTTAATAACATTTATTACACTTTTTAACCGTAACCAAGAAACCCTATATTAACACTAATGTAATACGCCTATACTATAGATAAGTAAATATATTTTTGCATTAGTAAAACGTATATTTTGATTTTTGCATTTCATATTGCATTATGAATTACATAGTTTATAGGGACGTAATGAGATCTGTCACTATATAATGAGAATGAATTCAATGGATTTCGAATTATTTATCCACGTTTACAGTGTTTCGTCTATTTCAAGTTTCTCTTTAAGAATAATTCATTATTTGCATTTACTAAGATTCGCAATTGAATCAAAAGTGAAAACTGTTGAAACTTATCATCTGTGTACAGAATATCGAAGTAGTTACTCCTTAGGGAGCTTACATAAGTATTTTGAAATATTAAAGACATGTAGCATATTATGAATCAATATACATATATGTATATTTATTTATTTATTTATTTTGCATACTGCCATTTAGAATGGGTCAGTAGGAATGTGTATAAAGGCTTATATCATTTTGCGTTTTTCTCCAACATGCACTTTACTAGGTATACATTGTTTCGTACGTGACAGCTGTGATCGAATTTTAATAAAAATGTTATTCTCGATATTCATAATTAACTACCTATTATTACATTTTACATAATACTACTAGGTAGAACAAAATCCATAATATAAAATTTATGAGTTTTTATTGGAACAATCTGAAAAGTAAAAGCTAATTATCTCATTAAGTAAAAACAAATATCCAGCCTGATTATTTTAGGCTTAAAAGCAAGAAACATTGATTCAAATTTTATGTTGCAAGGAGCCTTTAAGGTTTCATAAATATATTGTCTAAAATTGTATTATAAAATATTTAATGTGTGGGAAATTAATTAATATATAAAATTCAAATTTTGCGCAGTATTTATTTTTATCACCAAAAATACGTGTATAAAATTTAAAGTATGTATGTAACTAAAAGATACAGAAAGTGGTAAATTTTAACTTGGATACCCTTAATTTTCCAAATATCTTACAAGGCTCAAAGCTGAGGCAGTATTTTTAACACTTAAATGATTTCAGTCTAATTATATAGTATAAAATATAATAACAGCCCTCGTTAAAGCAATATGTGTATTTAACAGTATATAAAATGCATGTAACAGTCATTGTATTAATGTTTATATTATTATGTACATGTTCAATAATGTTATGTGAATGTATTACGTAATTTAATAATGTAGGAGCTGTGAGAATAATAGGTTAAAAGCTGCTAACAATGAGGTAACCTTGAGGCAATAATGAATTAAAAAGTTTAATAATGCTACTAGTCATTCTTGGAAACAATAATGTAATTTTTGAGACAGTTTATAAAATAGCCAATCAACAACCAGAAAAAAACTTAAGTTAAAGGAAAGTATTCTATTGGAGTAGGATTAGCCAATCAGAAGCTGAAATAGGGCAAATTGTACAAATTCAGAAGTCACTTGCTTGTAGACAGCGTTCCTAACCAGGCGCGAGACTCATCCTCGAGAAGTTTAATACATATATGTGAGACGAAAATAGCTTACGTGTTAAAAAGTGCGAGTAATTAATAAAAGAATCTCACAGCTCTGTATATCAGTGAAGTGTTATTTAAATCGTGTCAAGAATTAATAAAAGGAGTGAAGAAAAAATTATAATTTGTGTAAGCCCACATTCTTAGCCGCAATACTCCCTGCAAAGAAATCCATGTCTCTAACAATAATACTGACGCAGCCGAGGCAAACATAAATATATAATATTTAAAGAAACACTCAAAATTACAAAGTTAATATTTCTGAACTTGGGGCGAAGGCTACCGGAAGCTTTTTACCATACTTCAAGTTCGGCTCCCCAACAGTTGAACTAAAATACAACACCTACCTCAAATTGGCTTCCATACGTGGGGCAGAAACAAACCTACTTCAAAGCCATAGGAGAAAGGTAAATTTGCTGTTTTCATTCTAATAAATAAATGACTCGCCATTCCCTTGGCCATGGTAGCTACAGTTTTTTTTATAGATGTCCGGTTCCGACCCCGGAAATTTTGATACAAAACATTCGAAATAGGCCAATTATTCTAAAGACTTTTATAAGCGCCGATAGTTTATTCTTTGGGCTAAGCTGTTAATTGCTGTTCTCCAAGAATGAGCTCGACAATGCGGCCACTCTTGGTGTCACAGCATACTTTCAGAATATTTCGGTGTTATACATTAACGCCCTGTAAATATTATCTTTATTTACATGCTTTTTGTGGAATACACCCCCTTTTTAATAAATAAAGTTTCTCACAGAAAATTCGTTCACAGTGGTACATCTGCTTTAAATTATCCTGCTGTAACGGAACTACAACAAAGATTCGATTCCGGCAGCTTGACATAACACTTAGTTTAGAGTTGACTCCCCGGCAGAGGGTAGAGATTAGTGTCACTTGCATGCCTAAGTAAGCTACTCTAAAAAGAGACTGCAAATAGACTCGGTTTTGCTTACTGCTGTGCACTATATATTCCTGCTAAATCAAACAGCGGAGGAAAGTTGTATATATGTGCCGAGCACTGTTTAAATATTAGCTGAAGCTTAATGAACTGTTGCCGTAACATATACGTTTTAATGAACGTGTGCATCCGCAGAGCTCAGCGGGCACAGGCTTGTTAGTCCCAATGAGACTGGAAAGTAACGCATCGCAAACTGAATCTCTCTCTGACAACCGAACATATCTACGTTTGAGATAACAAATAATTTGAAGCTACACCACTTGTCAACTAGCTTTGCTCTCTTCGTGCAAGAATTTTCTCCATTTTATTTACTCTGTCACCTTCCTATAGTAGGATGACGCATGGCATTCCACCCAAAATATTTCATATCGGGATTTTACCGAAGATGCATGTTTTAATGTCTCCAAATCCAAAAAAAACGTTTTTAGAATAAGTTCATGTATGTGCGTTTTAGTTGTGCTGTTAACAGCACAACTAAAAAACGAAATGCTCAATACATATCAAACTTCGTATTTAACTCAGTTCAGTATTTTCAAGGAATATATGATATGGGAGGTTTTTAAGAAAACAACTTCACCTTGAACTATCCTTTACAATGAAACAATTTCTATATTTTCGATTTTCTAAACAAAAGTACTAAACTTATGCATACATTTAGAAATTTACATGACAAACAAAATACATATCCTGAATTTTCTGGGGTTAGTCTGTGAAGTCTTCTTCATTGGAATGAATTTTGTGTAATTTTCTATAACGGGTAAGCCATAAGAAATAGATTAAAATATATCACACAAAAAATGTAGATCCATTTAGAACCATGAATTTAATTTAAATAACGTTTTTATGGCAATAATCACTACCGAGATATTCATCATCTACTATTGTTTTAATTTTTCATTACTTCATTCTTTAAGAGTGCTCTTTATTCAGTTGTTTTTTGCGATGTCGTGGAAAAAGTAAGGATTTTCAAGGACAGCATATGGTTACACGCTTTTAAGCATCCGACTATTGTTTCTGTTTGTTGTATCCCCCTTGTGGAGGTGAAATGTGTAATGATACACTCTCTGCAAGGTTAATCTCGATTAACTAGAAACATATAGTAAAAATAAGGTTTCGTAAGAATAGTTTGTAGAAGTTACATAAAAATAAATTATATTGGGTAGAGAAAGTCATGTAAGCGTAACCTACAATATATTTTTTTTAAAACAAAACAATTTTTCAACTGGAATCCTTCAGATTTACTTCCACAGAGTTTGGGAAGTCCGTCTGTATCTAAATATCTTCTAATGTGTGAATTTTATTTAGTTGAATTCAAAGGAATTAGGAAGGCTGTAAATACAGCCATAGCGTTAAATTATACGTGCTTCGTTTTGTGGCATAGGTAAAAATTATTATGGATATTTTATTAAGAAGTTTCATGCGTCTGTAGAAGATGTTCCTTGGTCTCCCGAATCCTGATGGATCGGGTTTTGATCACTGATTTTATTGGTTTGCTTAAAAGAGGACTTATTTATGAAATTTGAAAATTCTGATTTCTTTACCAGATATTTATAATATATTCTACAGAAAACTTTCAAATGTATTTTATCCATTGAAAAAAGTTTGATTTTACAATTATCTACAGATAAATCTCCTTCCGATGTAACCAAATTTCAGGATTCGGTTTCAAACTTATTACATGATTTACTTTAGAAAATAAATGTAAAATACATCGTCAGTTATTACTTATTTATTGTCATCTTAGCCTCCTTGTAAAACTTTTAAAGTGTGGTAATGAGCACTGAAAAGCATAATGTAGAAAATAAATTACTTTTAAGGGTAGAGGGTGATTTAAAGCTACATTCCTAAATTGGCTGGTGCCGTAAGGAATAAGTATATGTATGTATACAGGTGTTTCGTAATTAAGGAATGATTTAAATAAAACTAAAATGAACCCAGTTTTGAAAAAATTCTCTGACATGCCATCTAATATTTTGAAGAAAAAGTTACAAAAAGTAACAAAGTTTGTCATTATTGTACACGGCGCGTCGTCATCGACAACAACTTTAAATGACAACATATTATTTTTTCACTAATTTTATTTGTCTTATACAACTGATTTGATTGCTATGGGAACATCTGTCCACTTATTATTTTTTATGGGAATATTTGAAATATAGCCTTTGTTAGGATGCTTGTTACGAGATTTGCTAATATGGAAGAGTTAAAAAGGAGAACCAGGAAAGAACACAGAGATATGCCACCAGCAGTGATTGAAGATGTTGAAGAATTTACGCTTCGATTTAGCCACTAGCAATTTGTAAATGGAACACTTTGAACACCTTATTAAAAATTATCATTTCATTGTTGCAGTAGTGTTGTAAATTGTGGAGAAAATTTTAAACGAGCCAACATATAAACTCTTCCCATAGCCTACTCCTAAATTACTAAGGGTTCTAAATTTTCTGATCTATTATTATTATTATTATTATTATTATTATTATTATTATTATTATTATTATTATAGTATTACATTAGTTATATTCCAATTTTCAGTGACAGAAAACTATCTTGTAAACACATACCTGGAAATTCTTTTGAGTTACTGAAAGAACATTTTACAGTGAATCTGTTTGATATTGTTATTTCATAGGAAACAAAGATATCGTTATTTTATAGAAACTTACACATTTTTTAAAATGTGCTTCCACATAAGCATATTTTGCGCTTGAAGAGAACTATTTTACGTATGCCAACAAATAATCCAAAGGACCGAGGTCCGGGTAAAATATAGGTCTCGGAAATGGCCCTCTTTTACCCACATAGCTTATCACATGGAAGGCGGTGTCCTTCAGCGTCGATTGACTGGCCGAAAGAAGAGAAGTAGACGGCGTAGCGCTCTCACCCAACGTGAACATCAGAAGCGCTATCGATAAATAACCAGAAATTTCGGGAAGTTTCTTTCCTTCTTCCCCCGCGAACATTCCTAAGCTCTCACACTTTTATATATGCGAGCGTGCTAGCGAGTGAGTCATTGAATGAGATAGTGGGTTGTTCCAGATGGGAAAAAGTACTGGTTACTTAGTGCGTTCTCCGAGTGAGGCTGATGATAGTTGTGACGGGCTGGGAGATATTAGAACGGTATTGTGTTGGACGCCCCAGCGAGTGAAGCGGAGGCAAAGGGGAGCTGCAACGCGCGTGTTGCATTACATCGAGGAAAAGTGAAATGACAGTAAATAAAATTAACTTAATGACATTAATGAAATAACAGTGAGAAGTGAACTAGATTACAGTGGTGAAGTGACAGTAAAAACTGAACAAAGTCACGGTAATTAGTGCCAACTTCCATAGTGTTTGCAGACAAAACAAAGGCCTTCACACTTACATCTATTTAAGTAGATGTCATTGATTGACCTAATAGTGGTTTTGGGGTATTTTATTTCAAAATGAATTTGAGGGCACCTTGTGGTTTACCGGAAAAATGTGAGTCTGTCGGGGAATTTAATGTCTTGTTAACATTCTATCGTGGTAGCTTAACTGGTTAGAGCAACCGCACGAAAAACCGAAGAATGAGATTTAAATCCTGGCTACGGCGTTGCATTCTTCAATATACCAGCTTTCCATTCCCACAGATATTATCCTTTATGGTTGCACCGACATTCAATAATTTTACATAACTAAAGATTGCCAAAAACCAGTTGTAAAACTATTCTTTATTTTGTTCAGCTAGATTCGAGACCTGCACTACAATGCGATGGTTTGTGGGTTACTCTCGACAGGAACTTGTTTTAATAAAACTTACGTGAGAATATCAGGCGGAAGTTCCTTCATTCACAGCTCGACACAGAAGCCTGCAAACTTTTCCAGCCCTTTCATTGTGGCTCAAGAAAAGTCTAAGATTCTGTGTGGAGAAAGTTTCCTCCCGAGGATTTTCCACTTTTTTCTTTTCTTTTCTCTCAGAGTTCGCTCTCGCTTCCAGACGGACTCTGGACTTAGTTGCGCCATCAGTAATGCCTTTCTTTCAGTTCCCGATTACCCTTGTCAGGTGCTATAGGATGTTAAAAAGCTTAAGTACATGATATCCTAGAACGAATGAAGGGAAGCAGAATGCATTATGAGTAATGGAAGGAAAGATTTTTAATGAATTCATTCTCTCAAAATTACTGCATTCATGTATTTTACTTATTCTGCTGCTTACCTATGGAAGATAAAGCAAGTATTGTATTCCATCTAAAATTTCTGCATGGAAATTTACAGGAAGTACATGTTTTGAGGTCAGCTGTAGCAAAAATAACGACAGCAAATATTAAAATTAGATGGATACCAAACTTATGTCCAGCATCTTCCAATGTTACAGCACGAATATTTTTACAGAATTCTCCGTCGCCAAACTCTCTTTACATGGAAAAATGTTTTCGTTTTTTATTTTCTCAAAAATGATAGTAAAGGTTTTGATTAAAATGTCTAGTATTTGACATATTGTTATGAAGAATAAAATGAGTATCTTGAATTTTCTGCAAATAGTCTCTGAAGATCTTTACATTCTGGTTGAATTTTGTGTAACTATAAAACTGTAGGAGCGCTGATTAAAATATACTATTTATGTTAATTATTTTAATTAATTTCATTTAGTTTAGCCTTTATGAGATATTTCCTTTTAGTTGGAATATTCTGGTAGCTCAAGATAGACATTTTTGAAATGCTATGTCCGTTCTTTTGTTTCTCAAATGTCGTGCAAAAATTATTCAAAGCAAGCTTTTGTATACACATGATGTATTAGCGTCCTGCATACTCCTATACAGCTAAAAAAACTGTTTATTAAAAAGATTCGGAAAATACTTAACATGGTTAACAAGAATTGTGAAACAAGCCTTTTTACAAATAAGTTGTAGAATAGATTTGAAAATATATAATGTTGGTAGAAATACTCTTATGATTGTAATATATCAGATACTTATTTTTAAAAACTATCGTTATTGTGCCATATTTCATCATCATAGCAGTCATTGTTTGTGTTCATTTATTATTTTTTGTTTTATATCCAGATAAATGCATTGAAAACTTATCAATCTCGTACAAATAGTAGGAACCGAGGTATTTTCTATATTAATATTTTTATCGTACAAGAAAAAGGTGCATGTTTAATGACTAGTGAAACACAGATCAATAATTGAAACTGATGTTAAATCCTTTTCGATTAGGAAGATGCTAGAGAAACTGTATTCTCGAAGCGCATAGATGTAAATGGACAGCACTGAGTTATAATTCAGCTTACAGTAAGATGGGACGCCGATTCACATCGCAAATTGTGAACGAGAACTGAATAATGCTTTCCAGAACGTTGGATTGGCCCGTCCTGATCTTTCCCATTAGAATTCTTCATGCGGATTTCTCAAGAATGGGATTTAAACCGGAAGAATTGCCAATCTTGTCCACATAAAGCAAATCATTAGTGAAGCAATTTTAAGTATTCTTGCACAGGTTTTTACTTTCTCTACTACGTATAGTAAGTAGGGGAAGTATTGCATTCCACCCAAAAATTCGATACCGAGATTTCACCGGAAATACACGTTTTGAGACCTCCTGAATCCAAAAAAAGCATTTTTGGAAACATGTCCGGTGTGTGTCTGTGTGTGTGTGTGTCTGTGTGTCTGTGAACAGCATAACTCAAAAACGAACAATCGGATAAGCACCAAACTTGGTATTTAGGTTCAGTATCTTCCAGAGATGCGACACGAAGGTTTTCAAGAAAATCCCCCCACCCCAGACTACCCTTTACATGGAAGATTTTTCGAAAATTTTAATTTTCTCAAAAATGGCTCTAACGATTTTGATGAAAATATCATATGTTTAGGGTAATGTCATGACAAATGAAATGTATATCTCGAATTTTCTGGGAATGTCTCCAAAAGTATTCTTCATTGTGAACGACTTTTGCATAACTGGTGAACCATAAGAGATAGACAAAATTTTACTACACAAAAAATGTAGATCGCGTTAAAATACACAACTTATGTCATATACATTTCTTTTGTTGAGTGAACCGTTTTCGAGATATTGCTTGTTATTTCCTTAAATTTTCCAATACTTATACTTTTTCTCAAATTCGTTATTCATTTTTTTATGTCCTGGACTTGCAAAGAGAATGGAATGTGTCACATAGCAACCAGCGTTAAAATATTTGACTATTGCTTAAAAGCTACCATATTTTCCTTGCATCTACAAGAAAATTACCAATAAGATTGACATCTCGATATCTCGATTAACATGAAGCATATGGAGAATAGGCGTTTGTAAATTAGGTTGTACAAGAGTAGAGAAAGTTATGTGAGTGTAACACATCAGATTTTTTTTCAATGTGTGGACAGAAACTTCATTTCGTTTTCATGTCTGCTATATGGTGCACAGAAACTCGCTGATGATTGAATTAAATAAAGCCATCTTCAATAAACTCGTGTTTTACAATGAGATTTGATAATTTCGAGCTATAAGTCGACTCTATTGTGCGGACACCTTCGGGATTCGGACTGAGAAGAATCCGGTGACGAATAAGGTAAGATACGTATTATGAAGCGCATTTTAAGTCTATCAACAAAATATGTCACCATGCTGCCGCAGATGTCTATGCAGCAATTGTAATTTACCGCCTTCGTTCTTGGCAGAGACTATAGCGAAGAAGTGCTACTATTAACAGATGTTTATTTAATAGATGCATCAATTGCAATCTGCCATGAATATTCGCGAAAATATAATATTTTTGGAAGAGAGAACCTTTTAAAACACCAACCATAGCCCTCGTTCAACTGTGTCCAGAAATTTTCCAGCCGGAGAGTTTGGCATCAACCTCACAGTTTGGGGTTGGATTCCTAGATTAGGAGGAGGTGCTGTATCCAAATAGAGGAAAAATGGGGACTTCCCAAAAATATGCTCACAAAATCCTAATATTGTTTTGCTGTATGAAGACGCGTGTGGCCATAAGTTAAAACTCAGTCGTCCCTAGATTTATGCCCATATTATAAATCCAAAAATCAGATGCTGTTGCTAATCTCTTAGTCCAAGACGACTGCAGCAAACTTCTTTTATAAACTGTCTATTTTTGGTATATAGAAATTAATATAACTACATTTTTCCTGCTTCATTGGAATGCGCTTTGCAATATTGTGCATATAACAGAGCGGTCTCCTGTCCCCGCATCGTATAAACAGGTTCCAAGTGTCTAAATTGCGAACACTCGACTTGGGTTGCGCAAAGTTGCATTTGAAGTTCTATAACATTGTTAATAATTTCAAAGGTTTGAAATGATTAAAACAATAAAAAGCAGAATTTTTGTACGCTCTAATGATTTCTAGACATTAAAGGAGAACGTTGTACTCCTTTCAGCCTGTCTTCACTCTAAAATTCTCATCGGTAATTTAGGTTTCGAGGTCTTCGAAATGAAAGTTATTTTTGGAAAAGATCAGCGGGCGCACGAGAGGAATGAGTGAGCGAGTGAATAACATAACCTCAAAACGAAATGCTGCATTAATACCAAACATGATATTTCGATTCAGCATTTTCCGAGAATGCGACACGGATATCCTCAAGAAAATATGCCCACCCCAAGTTACCTTTATGTGGAACAATTCTATTTGATTTATAAAAAATGATTCAAACTATTTTGATTAAAATATACTATATATAAGACATGCATAAATAATAAAAGTTATATCTTTAATTTCCTGGAAATAGTCTATCAGTCCTCTTTTTTATGAATGATTTCTGCTTAATTTTATATAGTATGTACACCAGATAGACAGAACTTCGTACAAAAGAAATAGATTTAGTGTCAAAAACACACATTATTTAGCATCTAATGCTTTCGTTGAATTTTTCAATACTGTATACACTTAAGTGCTAAGCCACAATTCATTTGTTTCTTGCAATGTCATGCAAAACTTATGGAATGTCAAAGGCATCATACATTGACCCACTTTTTAAAGATTTCATTATCGCTTCAATCTTCTGCATCACCCATATTCTTGCAATGAAATACATTCTTAAACCATTTCTACCAATCAATTTCAATAAACCATCTCGATCATCATGAAACAAAATAATAAAAAAAAGACACGCGTTTCTAACAATAATGTGTACGAGAAAAGTGAATGGAAGCGAAATGGGTAGAAAAATTATGTAAATGTAGCACTTCATTAGTTTTTAATTACTTTGACTATAAATAGGTTTTGCCATGCGACACAGAATAGCTCATACCTTTTTTACTCTAATCACAAACATTTAATCACAAACAATTACAACGAATGCTTGAAGTGCATGCAACTATTATATACGTTTTCATGTAGAAAAGTGAGATCTTTGTGTGCATTTCAAACGTTTTATTTACGATATATGTTTCTTTGTTGATACTTTTTTCCTGACTATAAATTATTATGTCTATAAGATGGATGTCCCACAGCCACCCACACATTGTGCTACTTTGTGAACTACCAATCGTAGACTAACTTGGAACTGGGAGCACTTGCCCCCATTCCAATATTTTTAACTAAACATTTAGTTTAAGTTACTTCAAATAAAAGAATAGTATTTTATTCTATATTTAAATTCATTGGGTTGCTTTCACCTAAATTATGTATACATTATGAACTTTTTGTCACAACTACCCTTGACAAAACGATAAAGCGTTGAATTAAATCAGTGATAGTATTACGTTTATAATTCCCTATCCAGCAAACATGAAGTAACTAAAAGATGCCATGTAGTAACATAAAATATATTTACACACTGCCGTTTGTGAAAATTGCAACACCAAGAAGAATTTCCCGAATGACTCCAAACTTATTGGAAGTGTAGAAGAGTGTGCAAGTAATAAATAATTAGTTTTGCAGAGATATGGGCTACACGTAGGCCGAGCAGAGCTCTCTCGTGTCGGTCCGACAAGGTCAGTGTTGCGCCCAGTGTAGTCAGTGCAGAGCTGTCAAACAAGATGGAAACAATAAAGTGAGTGGCAGTATGTCTCGTCGACCTCAAAGGGAGCCATATAGGCATGTGAGCGAGTTCTAACGGGGCAGAATGGTCTGTCTCCGGGAAGCGGGTTTGTCATTTCGGCTCGTACAGGGCATGTTGCTAGGACAGAGATGCGTATATGGAATCAGTGGAAGTTGAAGGTCGTACGCAGCGAGGAGCGGGTACTGGACCACGGAACATGACCACAGCACGGGATGACTATCATATTGTCCGCTCGGCCATAACGGACTGTACAGCTTCATCCAAAGTGTTGGCTCGACGCTGGAGCACTGCAACAAATGTGAGCTTGTCTGCATCAACGGTTCTTCGCCGTGTACTTCAGGTTGGACTGGTTAAATGCATGCCATTACGTCGGCTTCCATTGTCCAGAAATCACAAGCTTCTCTGACTGCAATGGGCACGTGAACACCGTCACTGGGGTGCTGAGTGGCAAAATGTAGTCCTTTTCGGACGAGTCCCGCTTCAACGTGTCCTACAGAGATGGCCGCATACATGTCCGGCGGTACCGTGGTGAGCGCAACCTGGAGGGCTTCGTTGTTGAGCGTCATAGCGGATAAACACCAGGTGCGATGGTTTGGGGCGCCATTAGTTACAACAACCGATCTCGCCTCCTACGAATTGAACAGCAACCTGTACCTAACGGTGGTTGTAGAGCCTGAGGTACTCCCCCTGCTTCAGGCATCTCCAGAGCCCACATTTCAACAGGACAATGCCCGGCCACATATTGCGAAGAGCGACGTTTACTACTGCTTCCCTGGCCTGCACGTTCGCCTGACATGTCGCCAATCGAACATGTCTGGGATATGGTTGGTCGGCACCTGGTCCTCCAGTAACCAGTGTCACGGATTTGTGGGTTCAAATACAAACTGCGTGGAGGGAAATCCCTCAGGAACTTATTCAGAACCTTTTTGATTCAATGCCACGGCGTATAGCAGCTCATGGAGGCCACACCAAATACTGAATATTAGGGCACAAAAGTCATGTATAGATTTTAAATGTTTATCATTTGTTACTTGTCGTGTACCTAACCTGTGGTATTAAATTCAATGAATTTATGCATTTCTTTCTTGGTGTTGCAATTTTCAGAAAAGACAGTGTGTATCTGGAAAGTCATGGTGAAGGTCGGAACTTCAAATCACGCCTGCGAATAAATGAGTTCTTTATTAATTTATTGCAATTATTTATTATGTTCATTATAGTATATTCCAACAAGCAATAATTTGTTTTTAATGAACTTCACATAATTAAACTAATTAAGTGAAACGACACTTCCATGCCAAAATATCAGTTCTCGTTAAATTTACTAAGCACAAAAAGTACCTTCAAGTGGCAACATTTGAACTTGGGACCTTCACACTCAAGGCCAACACGCACACTGTTGCCCTACGAGTGCAACTCACTGCACACACTGCGGTGCAAAGCGGTCATTTCGGCCGAAATGGATACGACTCGATGCAGTAGACAGTGCTTACGGCATAGGCTGTACAGCGCCAGGACTGCATAACTTCACAATCCGCAGACTAAGAAGACTCACCCGTTATATTACATGCAGTAACATATACTTTTCACACGTTCTGGAGTGCCAGAGTTACAGTGGAAGTAAATAGGATTGTAGACCAGCTGCTAGCTCTACTTCGTTTCTCATTAACGTTTGTGACATTATGGGTAATATAAGTACATCGATTTGATTTTTAGCAGTTTCATTGGACAAATCGTGACATTTCCAAATGAGCAACAAGAACTAGATAAAAAATTAAAAGTTTCGTATGAATAACTTTTAAGCTGGCTAAAAAAATTAATCTAAAACTAAAAATTTTTTATTTGAAGCATTAATTGACAGAAGTAAGGAAATCAATTAGTTTCATAATCCAACTACAGACACTGCTTAAGTGACGCTGCATTATTATTATTATTATTATTATTATTATTATTATTATTATTCCAATTATCCATATTTGTACATCCGTTTTGACAAGGGCTTCTTTTAAGTGAAAGGGAACTGTATTTTGCAGTCCAGTTAGCAATTCCGGAAAGATCAACCTACTTTATTGTCTTACTGGCCATGTCCACTGCTTTTTCCGAAGTTTCTTTCTCTTTTTCTATCTTTGGACCACCTACTGCCGAAAGTCCTTCCTCAGTTCGTCTCCCCAGCGAAATCTTTAAACTGTGTATTTCCCTCAGAAGTGACCGAGGGCTACTTTAAACGCATTTCATTATCTGGCTTTCACTTTCTTTGCCTCTTCCCTAAAAGCCGGGTCACTACTTATGTCCATGCTCACCTGCTACGCAGATCGTTAGCAAGAGTGGTTTGTATGATGTGACATCTAACAGCTCTCCCCGAGAAGAGAACTTCAAATTCTTTACTGCGGTCATTAGTGAGTTGGTATCATCATTCTCTTACACGTTATAGTCCTCAAAGCACTGTTGCGGTCTGCTGAAGTTTTATCCTATTCTTCATGGGGCATCCCATTTGGTTTCTAGTTGAGGATTATCCTGGGAATTCTTCCTCTGGACATTCTGTGAACACGTTGTCTCCACATTTTTTGATACTGACGGATTTCATCCAGGACTAGTTCTATGGCGAGTTCATGAAGGATATCATTTGTTTTACCCACTTACTGTAAGTTGCTGTTTGGCGCATGAAATTCATTTCACATCCAGCTCTCATTTGCTTTCCGTAAGATCCATGCTTCACCTATATATCCCGAGATAACTCTTGTCAGAATGTTTATGTAGACAAAAACGTTTGTGTCCCTGGACTAGGAATGATTTCATTATTCTGTTTACGATTGCCATAGATCTGTTAAATTTAGAATCTTTTCAGACTGCGGCAGTAGCTCCTCCTTTCCGAAGTTGCTCTTGTTCGTATGCCCGTAGCTTGCGGCTTACCTTTCTGCAGCCTGCGTGTAGACTCCGGATGTTCGTCGTGGGCTGATTCTCTGCATTTCTATCCTCCGCTAGCTGAAGTAATTTCTGAAATATGTAAGAGCAGGGACTTTTCCTCGGTAAAGGAAACGTAGATCTCGGTGTGGTAACGGAGAGAAATAGACGTGCTTCAGTTACAAAAAGACGACACCACCGTTTTCTTTATTTGGTTACTTCTGGTAGTTCACAACACTGATATAGTCGACGTTAAAACACTGTCCACTGCTGTTGAAACACGGCGTGGATATGATGCAAAGTTTATATATTTAGCAAATCTCTTTACTCGTAGCGATTCTTATGAGTGTAGCGAAAACCTGTCTTAATTCACTAACTTTTGGCGCGAGATCTCTTAAGTGCCCGGCTGCATCATTCCCTGCCTGTAGTTTCGAAGTAACTCCTCGATCTTTGGTCTTTGCAGATCTATTTATAGTCGCGGGCTTCTTAGGCTATTTAATTTCCTATAGGTGCATTTTTAGCGCCTCTCAACGCGTCTCGCTATTTCATATCGATTTACTTGGATCTCATTGGTCCTATTCTACACCCTCTTGTTCAATTTTAACACGAAATCGCGGCTTTTCCTAATTTTAGCGTTAAGCTTGTTGTCTCACTCACACCGGTCACGGCGAATTACCGTACAAAAGGACAATGGCTCTACACCCTCGCTGTTCGAACAATACTTTTGCTACCAGAGAGACATCGTAAAACTCGCTTGTTGCCTTCGGAGACACTTTTCCTGCATCTAAGATTCTCGTTGTCGACAGTATTTTAACATAGCGCTTAAATTATTTACATTAAACAATTTATTGCTCCTCTAATATTAGTAACCTAAATACAAACATATCATTAAATCACTTTTCTTAAGCTACACAGGCAGTAAAAGAAAAATAGTAATAGCATACATAGTACATAGCATAATTTAATTTCACTAAAAAGTAATTACCCAAATTATTAATAATTCCATAGCTCGGGCTCGGCCTAGAGTTGCCGTTTCAAGACGTAACCAATTCTTCGAAAACGGAAAATTTGTAACCAAGACTAAAGTTTATTTTCTATTTCTAAACTTTGGTTTTAATACAAATTTTACTTGGAGTTGGTGCCTTGACACGGAAATCTAGTATTTAAGTTTTCTTTGTTGGTATTTCCTAACAGTTTCACGTTTGTACTATAGATGATCTACTGAAGAAGCTAGTAGAGCTAAGTGATCTGGAAAATTAGTGTTGAAGGGAAACTACACGGCTTTCAAGTCTGCACAGAAAGGGCGAGTTGCTTTATCACGATACTATTCTAAAAGAAAAAGTAGCCATTACGGAGGGGACTCCGAAATGGGGACTGGGCACCACAAGTAAGCCGCAACGACCCTAACGTAACCCCTGGGAGAACGGAATGACGGAAGAGAGACAAAGGGCGATTGAATCTGGATGAGGACTGGCGCAAGCACGTACAGGATCCCTAACGTTTCCTGATGGAACGCATTCGACGATGGACGACGCCCGACCCCTCTCACGATGCTTTAACCCATCTTGAAGGGTTCCAACTTGGCAGTCTCAACCGACACCAGGAAAGAAACCTCTACAAAGTGCCAGTCATAACCTGCCGAACACCGTCCCACAACCCTGAAACAGATAATGGGTGCAGGAAAGGAGGGATAGGGAAATCGGTGTAGAAGAGTAACCATCCCAGCATTCGTCTGCCGATCCGAGGAAACCACGAAAAATCCATGGGTAAGAGTGTCGACCCGGGAACTTCCGAACAGGAATCGCACACGTTATCGCGGCGCCACGTCGCTAGGTTTTTCTAAAGATACTCCTTTGTATCGAACATATCGAGGTTTGATTTTGGAGGATTTAAAGGGACAGATCTTGAAGCACCCAAGGTGTGTTGTTGCGGCATTGCTTATCAAAAGATAAGGAAACTGTTATTGTTGAATGTTTGTTTCTTCTATAAAGGCATGGACGTGCAAATGTCTAAGTTCCAAACTTATTTCTCAAAAACATGACGAGAAGTTTCAAACAGCACCCCCGAGGAACAGCTTTGTTCAAGTTGTTGACAGTTGCGCAGTAAAAGCGTTATCACTCAACGGACGGGCTGGTCAGGTCGGTCAGTGAGTTTGTACGATAAGCAATGAATGGCTACTGAAAAGCAGAGGTCGGCGGTGAACATCATATTAAACTTCTTTGTACGTTTGTTAGCTGTCAGAAGTGTATGGACTTCTTGCACAACTCTCGCGTGTAGACTGCTTTCGGTATGTGTACCGGGAGAACAATGAATACGGAGTTCTTATCTATTTCTATACCTACTGATAATAAACAGAAACATTTTGTGTATGTGTGTAAAGGGTATTTGAGAACTCAACAAACTTTGAGAATTTTTACTTTCTCTACTACGTATAGTAAGTAGGGGAAGTATTGATTTCCACCCAAAAATTTGATACCGAGATTTCACCTGAAATACATGTTTTGAAGCACCCTGAATCCAAATAAAGAATTTTTGGAAACATGTCGTGTGTGTGTGTGTCTGTGAACAGCATAACTCAAAAACGAAAAGTCGGATAAATTTGGTATTTGAGTTCAATACCTTACATGGATACGACAAAGTTTTTCAGGACAATCCCCCACCTCAACTACCTTTTACAACATTTTTTTGAAAATTTTGATTTCCTAAAAATGGCTCCAAGGACTTTGATTAAAATACCATATATGAAAGACATTTACATGCCAAATAAAATGTATATCCTGAATTTTCTGGTAATAGGTAGGAAGTCCTCTTCATTCAGAAGCAATTTTGTATAATCTTCATACGCTATACGTTTCCAAAACAAATTTTAACTAGGGGTAGAAGGTTAAGTTATTTTTTTATTTGTATCACCAGTTTCAATCACATTTCGTTGAATATGAATATCAGAGGCTATTTTTGTCACTTTGTTGCAAATACAGTATATTTTTTAATGGTTTCCGAAAGGAAGAAGACTTAAAATATTTCAAAGCTATTGAAGGGGAGAGTTCTGGACAGGATGGACCATTTAAGTTTAGACTGTACAATATCTCAAAAACTAAGCGTTGTAGAAAGAAATGTCTTGAATAAAAGTTGCTTGATATTACGGGGGAAAGTAAATGTCATTAGTCATATTTTATTTGGAGGATGTTGTGGTGGTCATTTTAGGGTCAATTTAAATTGACCCTAATTGTAGGTTCCCATTTTAAAAAATTAAATAGACCCTAAAATCACCAAATGACGTCCACCAAACAAAACACGACTAATATAATTTACTCTTCGCCATAATATCAAGCAACTTTTATTAAAGACATTTCTTTCTTTACTGGAGATATTGTACAGTCTGAACTTAAATGGTCCACCTGTACATCTTGTTCATGCCACCACATTTCCCTCCGATTTCGCCGCCATTTGTTATTAGCTGTTATATTTTGGTATGATTTTTAAAAAAATTAGTACATTTGAACTTTATATCTTGCCTAAAATAATAAACTACTCCACACTTTTAAAACCTTCAGTTACATTACATCAATACCTATTTTCAACCCCTAGTATTCCTTGCTCTATCTAGACGAAAATTTATACGCATTTACCATACGACATAACGAAACTATAAGCTCTTAAGAACTACCCCTCAACAACTTTCAAGTCCGCCTCTATGGTGTAAGTGTAGCGTGTCTGTCTCATATTTAAGAAATCTGGAGTTCAAATCTCGATTAGGGCGATTTGTCCGGAGAAGGATTTTTCCAAGTTTTTCCATACTCTGAGAAGGCAAATGTCGAGTAAATTCTGTGGACTACGGGCTCATTTGAGCATCAGTTTACCCATTTCATTCACTCATAGTCCGACATGACCTACTAGGTTAAAGGATGTTAACCTAAGAAAGAAAGCAAAAACACTCAAGAACTACCCCTGTTATAGTTTCAATTCCTAATGTAGAAATCTGTACTGTTTAAATCATTTGCTGAAAATGCTGCACAATTATAAAATAGGAGTTGGCAAAAATCATGGATTATCTTACAAGTTACAAAATTTTTAATTCTTATTTTCAATTATATGGCACCTCAAAGTTTTTAAAAGCTCCCTTAATAGCAGTTTTATCCACTTATAGACAAAGATATACTGCTTGGTCAATTATAGGAGTTGGCGACAATTATAGGATGCCATACTTACAACTATCCCTAATCATATTTTCAACTTCTTATGTACAAATTGGCACCATTTGGCCAATGTGCACAAAACGTTTGACACTTACCTTAAGGTGCGAGTGAAAATTATAGGTTCAAGACTTTCAAAAAACACGTTTTATCCCTATTGTATTCCGTGTAATATAATTAGGTTTTTATAATTTGAAAGTTTCTGAAAACGTTAAATGTTGCATTTGTGAACGTACCTTACAGTCTATGTATTTTGCATATGGTTTCTTGGATTTGTATCCCTTTTACTATTCACATAAAAGATAATCTTAGCACCTCTGTTTTCGATAAGTGTTACCTAGTAACTGGCTTTAAATTAACCACAGACTTGATGAAACAAAACACTGAATGTTTGAATTTTTGTTATTAGTGGCCTCACGAGAACAAAGGAAAGAATTGAATATTAAAACGTTTTACATAAAAGGCTGATAACGTCCTAGCGCCACGATGAAACACCAAGTTACAGTGTGTGAGTTTATTTATTTATTTCGGATGATTTAAGAATATCAAAGTAATTCTTAAAACTAAGCTTATAGTTAATAACGAATATAAAATATCAAAGGGTAGTTTATAATAAAATATTAATTTTGGAAATTAATGATGAGTTTTCTTTCCTTTGAAGTTTTCAAAGTTATTTATTCTTATTTTTGGTTTACAAGACCAGTTTATGGACGCTATTTAACTGCTGTGGTTCTTAGCGTGCCATTCTAATATTGGGCGTGAAAGGTCGGGAATTTTGTTCCCTCAACTCGATTATCGAATGTGCAGTGTTGGCGAATAATTAGGACTAGTTCTTTAAGAAATGCCAAGTATATGTATTCACTAAACTATTAGATATTGTGTTACAATGCTGCAGTGGTTTGAAGGAAATTCTGTTTTCCCCCTTTTAACTGATGGTTCACTTTGTCATTTGAAGTCGTTGTAAGCGTCCATTAACAACCCAGCAAATTTATGGCACTAATGAACAATGTATTCAAGTGTCCTCAAAACCGCATTACAGCCATTACCACCACAGATCGGTCGGTCCCGCAGCGCGCAAATTCAATTACTGCCCACCGCGTAACATAACAATTTAGAGAGAATGTTGGTTTAGCTGTTAAAAAAAAAAGACAGAAAATGACCATTAGCGTTGTTCGTTCCGCATATTTATAAACAAATCACAGCTAGCAGTATAATGATAAGTTAGAATAGTTTGTGGACGTATAACCAGAGTAAATTGCTTTAAAAAAACGTAAACAAAAAAAATTGGAAGTCTTAGTAATAACATTTGTGTTTTAAACCAAGTTCGAGTCCTTCCATTCCAATCAAGCTTCATCCAATAAAAAGAGCATCAGGAATTTACACATAGTGCAACAGTTCACAGCATTTTGTTTCTTGCGTTCCGTTAATTAATCGGCATTTTTGGAAACAATAGTATAACATCTTTCATTTAACAGACTCCCCATATAAATTAATTTTTAAATTTCTATTCATTTCAAACAGATTATATCTATGAACGCTTAGTATTAGTTAAAATTCTTTTTGTATCATGTAATCAATTTGTGGTACTTACTATGGATTGGAAGTTAACATTCTCACATGCAATGTGGTTACTATTTAAAACAGAAGAAATTTCAATTTTGAAATAAATGACCAAAAGCACTGCGGGAAGTGAAGCTATCACAGTACAAACACCAACTTATTGAAATTCTAATATCATGTCTACCATTTAACTTTACCACAGTTTTCGACATCAAAAATTTGACCACAAACTTCGTGGACACAATTTACTACTTCTTAAAACAAAATACGCCAATAAATTCTTCTCTTTTAGCCATTTTCAGGATGAAATATATGCCAACTCATAGCTCGGTTTTTATTTCTTCGGTGTTAATTAGTTGCATCCAATTTTATAAGCCTCTTCGATTTCCACATCATTGGAAACATCGTCTACTACCTATTCCACAATGACGTAAAAATAAATCAAATGACTAACGTAACTATAAAACTACAACATAATATGGCGACACGGAAAACAACACTTATTTACAAACATATAGGTGAATCACCGTTTAAAATGTACTATCTGTCTTTAATAATACGAGGGCTGTCCAGAAAGTAACCTCCGTTTTGAAATAAACATAAAACCGGCATCATACAAAAGTTTTATTATATACATCTGAAAACTACAGCTTTTCTCTATTTTTCTAAATAGTCCTCCAAACAGATTCAAGAACTTGTCATATCTTTTCACAGTCTTTGAATACCCTCTGCATAAAATTCTGCCGCCTGTGAACTAAGCCAACCTGTCACGGCGTTTTGAAGCTCTTCGTTATTGCCAAAGTGCTGAGCTGCAAGCCACTTTTTCATGTACGAGAACAGATGAAGTTGATAGGGGCCAAGTCCGGGCTGTACGGGGATGTTCAAAGATGTACCATTTGAACTTGGCAAAGAGTTTGTGTTGTTTGCTGTGTGAGGGCGAACGTTGTCATGCAAAATCACAACACCAAATGTCAGAAGACCACGACGCTTGTTTTGGATTGTTATTCTTAGGCTTTTCACACTTCACACGCACTTCACACTTAGCAGAATTTATTAATTCGGCGCTCATGTTGTTAGGTTATAACTAGCAAACACGCGACAGTACGATGCCCCACCTTGCACAGCTAGAAGTGTACTGAGCCACTGTGCACGCTGATATCGAAATGGCGGCGCTACCCCCACTACTTCTGCATAAACGGAGGTTACTTTCTGGACAACCCTCGTATATGTAAGTATTTCAGCTAATATCTCAATTAATGTGGTTTGACGCAGAATTTAAATAAGATAAAATCAGCATATGCGTTGGTCGAGTTAAAGCCATATTAGAATTGTAAATCAAAGAGATGGACAATGCTTGATAGGTGTATCATTGTAATGTATAAATTGTGTTGAAATTATAAATTAAGATTTTTGGAAAATGCTATATTAATGGTTTAACATTTGCAAGCAATGCTTGTGTTACGAAAAATTAATTAAAATTTGTATATGTAAAGAGAACAAAAGAAAAGAAAATTGAATAACGTAAAAAGTAAAAATACTTTACAAAGAATGAACCAAAACATTGCATTTCCAATATTTTCAACACCCTAGGAAATGAAAATGTCAATAAAAGAGAAAACTAAAATAGAAATTTCCAAAATAATGTTTATATTGTAAATATGTATGTTATTTATATCAAAACATGATTTGTTTAACGTAAAAAAATTGTATACAACTTATAATTTATTTCGTTACACTTAGCAATGATGTTATAAATTAAATAAAAACGTTCAATTTTTTTTATTACCTTAAGAAAATTTTCGCTAAGAAGCAGACATCTTGAGAAAGGCCCAAAGAAAATTATTTAAATTAATACGCATATTGTATTGTTTCCTATGTGAGAGAAATTTCTATAAAACTTTGTGAAATGCAAACAAACGATAAAATTGGAGTAAGTGAAATATAAATACAAAAGTAAATATTGTTATACATTATGTTATTCAATTGCCTGAAAGAAAATAATCACTTATCAGTTAATATCATTGTTGTTGCTATAAATGATTTAAAGTTACCTACCTTTCCTAAACACGTAATAAAATTCTTGAGGAGACGCAGATTACTCACAAGTGAGCTAAACGTATTTTAATATCACTTAAAATACACTGGACAAAACTAGTAAGTTAAAATAAAGCTTTAAAATATTCTAGTAGAGTAATGCACGCTAACGCAGTTGAACAATTACTGAGTGAGCTCATAATCCGCCAGCTCTTAATCATAATTAATGAGCTCATAATCACTTCTGCCACGCCAGACAGACACGATATCAACTGATTTATTGGAGCGGTAACGTCAAATCAGGCAATTACTGGTTCAAGTGTGCGGAACAACGGGGAGCTTCCAGATCGAGATCCAGATTGAGAGGTTCAAGAGCCAGAGCCGAAGCAGAGATCTCAATCCCCGACCATCCCATAAACCCAGCGTCAACTTCAATTGATATAAATACCCATCGTATAAAAAATAATATGCAATACACATTTGGTAAGCGCATAACGGAATCTCGGAAACTGAAAAATAAGCTTTTCTCGATCCGTATCAAGCACTTACCAAACTAGTATCGCAGTGTACTATTATTTAACACCTTCACTTGTTATAATCTCATTTAAACAATACTGATTTATAATAAAGCTGATATTTATTATAACGCTTTGTTAAACACATCAGCGTATAATTTGCAAACCTTGCCTAAATAACCCAGATTTTACCGTTATCGTTGTGTGATACGGTGTTTTGTATATCTATGAGTTTGCTCAAGGTTTTGTTTACTTTTAAGTGTAGCTTTTTATCGCTACTATCAAAAGTATGTCAATGATCTGAGATTTCTTTTTAAAAATTTGCAGTTTGTGGCAATATATTTAAAATAAAAAGCGTGGTAAATTCCTAGCCTTGCCTTAT
Source organism: Deroplatys truncata (assembly GCA_030765065.1). Taxonomy (NCBI): domain Eukaryota; kingdom Metazoa; phylum Arthropoda; class Insecta; order Mantodea; family Mantidae; genus Deroplatys; species Deroplatys truncata. Next base: position 104,553,783 of record CM060980.1, read on the forward strand.
TCGATACAGATGGTCATTTCTCCGGAAGCATTTCAGCCTTGAGCATATTGTGCTACCTGTATTGTTTTCAAGCCAATTCATTATGCCCGCATCCTTAACAAGGAATACAAGGCTTCAAAGGAGTATATAATGTGCTGGACTGTTTAGTTTTGTTTCTTGCACAATCTGCAATTTAAGTTATCCTGAAACACCCCAATTACATTAAGGTGCTTTTTCACAGGAGCACATATCCTGTGAGAAATGTAATAATTGTTCTCAACTCAAGCCTGTTGCATTAAGAAAGCTTTCTTACATAGTTTTCTAATAAATAGTTTACCATGATTGTTTCCTGGAACTTTAAGCCAGGTTTTATGATGTAGTTTGGGACAGTTATTAATAGCCTCTCTTTACTACACATCAAGATGTTCCAGAAGCCGGTTCTGGCCCAATAAATTGTGAAGCTGCTCCTTGTCTTGCAAGTTCATCAGCTTTGGCATTTCCCTCTATGCCAGTATGACCCGGCACCCAGATAAGTTGAACTTCATTCTGTTCTGCCAAGCTTATGAGCATGTTTAGCAGTTTAAAACCAGTTACCTTACGACTACTTAGAGCCTTAAGTGCAGCCTGGCTATCTAAGAAGATAAGAAGAAGAGCTATCTATCTAAGAAGAGCTTACCAGTGTAAGCTCTCCTCATTATTTCATGTATGCATTGAATAACAGCATAAATTACTGTTACAAAAACAATAGCATATTCACCCAAAGTAAAAGAAACGTTTGCACCTTGGTCTTGTGCCATATATACCGCATCCTGTTCCTGAGCCAACCTTTAAGCAGTTGTAATGTCCTTCAGTTGAGTTGCAGATAGTAATTAAAAATACCTTAAGGAGAGATTAAAAGCCCTATTCTGCTGAATACGTGACCCATTATCTCAGAAATTGTTTAAGATATCAGATTTAACATTTTAAATGATGCAGAGGAATGCTTTTAAGTTCACTGTTATACTTTTATACAACGTAATAATACCCTTAATTAAGGAAGATATTACATTTTCTCAATTACATTCACTTTTGATTAAATTTTATCGGTGATTATTTTTATAAATATCAACCGTATTATCAAACCAAAATTAAATAGACAACACCACTTAGAGGTTGTTTTTATCATATTACAATTTAATTAAGGTACCTTAAATACACTGGTGTGCAAAACCTAAGGACGAAAGTAATCTTCGCATGCTGTGACACTGCCACATTCTAAAAAAACTATAAATTCATTAATTTTAACTTAATTAAGTATAAGTACATGTTAAACTCTATAGGGTCCTCTCGTCCCAGGTTTAATGTTATTTGCAGTAATTGGAGGCAGTATTTTAAACTGAGTATCATAGCTCGATGAAACTTGAATCATACGTAGAGGAAACTGCTGCGATATGCTACAGTAGGCAACTAAACGAATATGCAATGAGACGAACAGAAATGCCACTTTTATTCATAGACCATAAGTTACACTAAAGTCAATGCAACATATGATGGCTCTCTAGATTTACAGAAACAGATACATGGTGCTTAGAAGGATGTATGATCACCACGTCAGCAATGCATGCTCTGCATCGTGCTCCCATGTTGACCACAAGTTTGGTAAGCAGTTCTTGTGGTACTTTTCATACTTATATGGATTACTCAACTCAACTCTGTACTTGCTATAGTTGGCGAATTGTTTCCTGCGTACGGACAGACAGACAGACAGTTAAACTATTTTAACAGGTACTCCGTGTCAATAGAAATGGCTGTTGGATAGATAGGAAGAGAGTTGGAATAAATAGGAATGGGAGATATTTAGCACTAGAGGCGAAAAATAACAGATTTTGGAGAGTAGTAAGAAATAGGATAGAATATATAGATAATGAAGAAATGGGAAGCCTTGAATATAATAAAATACTTATGTTTATATAAAGCAAAGAGAGATTGGGGAGAGAAGGTTATGTTGATATAGGTAGAAGACAGGATCGGTAAGGTATACATGTATAGCATGGGGCAATATTCCAAGGAGCCTTAAGAGGGAGAGAACAAAGAACATATGCCATATGTGGAAAAAAGAACGTAAGATACATTACTTGCTAGAATGTAAAGGGTTAGAGAAGTAGAGACAGGATGTTAGGGATTCGAAGTGAAAAAAATGAGCAACGAAATGTAGCTCTAAGAATATAAAGAGTTAATGAAAAAAAAAATAAAGCTATGGGCGAGTTTTCAAGAAAAATCAAAGAAAAGTGGGTAAGTAGAAAAAGTAAGAAGAAAGGAGCACGAAGGGCGAGAGAAAGTAGAAATCAGAGAAGTAAAAAGAGAAGGAAAAGAATAAGGGCTAGACGAAAGCTAGAGGGTCAGCGTGTCAGGCGCAAGATATCCCTGAAAATAAAGAAAAATTGGATTGAAATTTTACTTGGTGCTCCGTAGTAGGGACACACATACGAAAAGGAATTTTGCTTTGTCCTGGAATGTTTCACACGCTATATCACATTTTCCCTTTCTTTTTGGCTTATTTATTGTCGCTTTACATTTGCTTCAAATACAGGAAATAGTTTACTTATGCCAGACAGATGACGTTAGAGTTGCCTCCTGTAGCAGGTTTTTTATCTCTGTTGATTGCAACTAATCTTAAGGGTTCGCTAGTGTATCTCTTACCTTGACATTCTGCTCTTTCTGCACCTCGTGGACTAAGGGTTGGTGAAAAATTCTATACCAACTAGCATTCATTTGTTCGGGTGGCGAAAGTCAGTTTAGGATTTTATAAAAAATATGAATATACAAGTTTAAGTGACTAAAATCATATACAAGGCAACATGCAAACAGAATTCAGATTCTGCGATATAAGGACATCATAAGGATAAATTTGTTGCAACTACAACATTAATAGTGTCCTTCAAACAAAACTCAAATAATCCAAAACTCTTGTTTCACATTACAAAGTAAACAATCTGATGTGTTACACTCACATGACCTTCTCTACTCTTGTAAAAACTTCTTTTACAAGCGCTTATTCTCCATCTACTTCATGTTAATTGAGATAAACATTTGCAGAAATCTTATTGCTAATTTTCTTGTAGGCGCCAGGGCAATATGATATGCTTTATAACGATAGTTAAATCTTTTAAGAGCTGGTACTATGTTGAGAATTTCATTCTCTTTGCATGTCCAGGACATAAAAAAACGAATAACAATTCTCATTTAAGAAAAAGTACAAGTTTTGGAAAATTCTAACAAATATAAAAAAAGAAAGAAAGAAGGAATAAAAAAGAAAAAATGTATATATGACATAAATTGTGTGTTTTAACGAGCTCTTTTGTGTCTTTCTCTTACGGTTTACCAGTTATGCAACAGCCATTCAGAAAGAAGAGGACTTTTGGGGACATTTCCAGGAAATTCAAGATATACATTTCATTTGTTCATGAAAATATCTTAAATATATTATATTTTAATCAAAATCGTTAGAGCTATTTTTGAGGAAATCAAAATTTTCGAAAAATGTTCCATGTAAAGCGTAGTCCGGGGTGGGGGGATTTTCTTGGAAATCTTATTGTCACATATTTGAAAAATACTGAACCTAAATACCAAGTTTAGTATTTATCCGATTTTTTGTTTTAGAGTTATGCTGTTGATAGACACATACACGTGGACCTTTTTCTAAAAGTACATTTTTTTGGATTCAGGAAGCCTCAAAACATATATTTCCGGTGAAATCTCGGTATAGAATTTTTGGGTGGAATGCAATACTTCCCCAACTTACTATACGTAGTAGAGAAGGCAAAAAGCTACAAAATCAAGTTTATTACCGTAATTCTACGCTATATTATATTGTTGTTGAACCCTCTGGCATTTTGCATTTGATTAATGGAGCTAATTTTTTTACATTGAATACTATATGTATTTTACTCTGATGGAATAAAAATAAGTTTGATTTTAAACATTTTGGACATTCTAGTATTACAAATGCCCTCAGCAATGCTTTTAGTAAATTACGTAGATTATTAAAATACACACATATGGACTATAAATGAATTAAGGTGATGCTGCCTATGGCGGCGCTGTGGGTTCAAAGTGCACTTAACACTGCCAGAGTGTGAGCCATATTGCGCGATAAGCAATTCCTTATGTAAAGGGGAGACAAGGTAAAGCAAGTCAAACGGGACTTGCTGATCTTTGTACGATGATACCGGCCTGTATACAACTTCTGTACACACAGTATTATTCATATAATGTTATATTTAAACACAGAAGAAAATATTATCAGTTAAACAAATACTGAATTATGTAAAATGTCTTTAGTTTCAAATGACATCTTATTCAGTTTTGAACAAGTCAATACCGTCTGTTTGTTGGGACTCCTCTGGAATCCTTGGATTTACTGACCGATGTTCAACAACTGAACTACGCGAACGCGCGTTAAATTTCACCAGTTTCATGTTTTCCGCTGAATCTTCACTCACACTGTAATATCGTATTTATTTCTCTCTCTCTCAAACACACTCATTTTGGATTACAATAATGATTATTAACCAATGCAGTGGTCCCTCAAATGTGTTTTCATGCTGGAGTAAACTCCTGCTGGAGTAAACCCGAAGGATTGAACACTTTTATTGTGCGACTGTTTGTTTTTTATCTTTCACTCAGAACAATCTTGCTCCTTCACCACATACATGTCATTTAACTTCGCTTCAACTTCTTCTTAGTGATAACGCGACGGTTATTATAGGTTCCTTTGCTCACCTGAGCTAATGTGTGATAGATGGTCTTAGTGCCATAATTGGCTTCCTACCTTTGTTTTCTTGTCACTAAGTTTTGGTAAAATGTGGATTTTGGAATCGTGGAACTACTGGCTGCCCTTTAAATGTACACAGAGCCATTTTAATGTTTGACAAATGAGCTTCGTTGCGTAGTCGCCTTCTACTACCTGCTTAGATAGCTTTTAATAGTCGGCCTTACTTTTGTAGCTTTGTACCATTTATTTTTTATTTAGATTAATTTGTTTCTCTAGATAGAAATTTTGGTCGTGGTATTGAATCTCCGATCCGGTATTTACATAGCAACTGAATGAAATCACAAAAAAGTCACATTGGCTGATACAGGGGACTTGAACACGCTATCCCCTCGAATGCGAGCCACACGAGTCACAGACGCTACCGCCCGAGCCTTCTATCTCGGAACACACAAAGTTCATTCTTTATGTTTAACTACTAATATGGTTATGTTATGTTTCGACAGTTCCTCTTGAACATTAATGAGACATGAAACATTTTGAAAAATTCACTGCCGCCGACGGGGTTGGAACTACGTATCTTCAACTTAAGGACGGATACTCTTATCCAGTTATATGCCCGGACGCAAATTAAACATTTGATTTGATTCCTTTTTACCTTTCTTTAGAGTAAGTAATTGAGACACCATATATTGTCTTCTCTAAATTGGATCTATACATATATCAATGCAATTAATTGTTCTTCCACACAAGCCGTGTGTTGGACAAGATTGGAAAGGTAGAATCAGACGACTGAAAAATTCAACAGCCGGGATTTGAACCACGGATCTCCCGTCTCGGTCCGGTTGCTCTAACCACTGAGCTACCATGGCAACATGCCAGTACGACATTAAATTCCATAACTGATTCGCATTTTTCCCTGTAAACCACAAGGAGATCTCAAATTATACTAAGATGGTATACCCCAATGGCGACTTACAATGTTGCAAGGGCTTTAAGTACGTAAAGCGTAGACCGGGGTGAGGGATTTTCTTGAAAATCGTATTGTCGCATCTTTGAAAAATACTGAACTTAAGTACCAAGTTTGGTATTTATCAGACTTTTCGTTTTTGAGTTATGCTGCTCACACACCCGCGCAGATTTTTTTTGGATTCAGGGAATATCATAACGTGTATTTCCGGTGGAATATCGTTAGCAAATTTTCGGGTGAAATGCAATACTTTCTATGTTTACGTGGTAGAGAAAATAATTAACCTATTATAGGGAGAGGAGAGAGAAAAGATCACGGAAGAGAGAGATGGATTAACTCTGATGACGGAACAGGTAAATATGCCTAATCCTTGGAGTGAAGAAGTTGCTCCTAGTTTAAACTTATTTTCTCGCACAGCAATTTGACATAGGTGTTTGTATTTCTTTTCGAAAAGAACTAATTTTGATTGATAGATATGTGCAGGCTTATACAGTATAAAGTAAATCTTTTGAGAAATGATCCGCTTGCCAATGACAGTTAAATGTTAGAGGTGAAGAGGAATTCACTTCCCTTCAATATGCCATCAAGCCAGGCGAAACGAGACGAGGTACTTGAATTGAGATTGCCAACGCGACAGCCGCCTACGAATGCTGATTTCCCCATGCACCCATGGCATTTGCACATTCATATGAGAAACCAGACTTTCTGCCTCTAGCCTTTTACCCTCTTCTGTTGAAACGGACTTTCTTGGAGCGTCACGTTTCAAAGTTCCCTCTCCACGGCAGCAAAGTTTAGAGTTTCTGAAATTAATATAGGTAGCTTTCATTCCAAGCTAGTAAGTGGACGTTATTAAATTTCCTTACGTTTATTTCATTTAAATTTTTGGAGAACAAAGCTACTCTCATATAAAGTGGTTGTTTGAGTTTCTCAGCAAAAACGCTCCTCTTTTTGTTTAAATCCCAGCTGAAGTATCCGACGCCATGCACTGAAATTATTGTTTTCTGCATTTAACTAAGAATTCATTCATTTAGAGAGAAAGTTAAACATAATGTTATGATAGGTATGTTAGAGGGATAGTAGTTTTGTGACATTCAGAGCATTGCAGACTCTCTCTGTTAAGTCTGAACAAATCTAAACGGAGACAAGGTACTCTCAGCTTGTATGTACTCACTGGTATACAAACTAAACAGGACGTGGACTGAGGCAACAACGTTTATTCCTCCTGTCATTACTTAAACACTGCCAGTAGCAATTATTCGTATATCTGTCACAGTGCAGATGGTTCAGTACTGACGATTTAACAATATAAACTGCATGTACATTTCGAAGTGCTTCAATGACGTACACATTAGTCCAAGCATTTCATTTATAAAAAAAAATATATGGAAAATAAAACCACTCCACTTTAAGCCTGTGGAACAGTTTCCAATAAAATAACGATTATGATTAAATAAACAAATATGTTGCATTTGCATATACATTTAAGCGCTTGTGACACTAATTAGTATTTTGCGCTATTCTCAATATAAATCTGTTTCGCACGATATGCTAACCATTCCGGACACCAGTGTCTGTTATTAAGACATGGACTCGTGAACGGAGATGCGCAGTTCAAATCTCGCCAAGACCATTCTCGCTGAACTGAAATTTTCTCCAGGTTTTCCTCAGTCCTGAGTCAGTATTTTTAACACTTAAATCATTTCAGTCTAATTATAAAATATGTAAATTCAATTACAGCCCGCCTTGAAGCAATATGTGTATATAATAATTTGTAAAATGTATGTAACAGTCATTGTATATGTTTATATTATTGTATCCATGTGTAATAATGTTATGTGAATATATTATGTAATTTAATAATTTAGGAGCTTTGAGAATAATAAGTTAAAAGTTGCTAACAATGAGGTAACCTTGAGTCAATAATGAGTAAGAAAGTTTAACAGTATTACTTGTGATTCTTGGAGTAACAATAATGTAATTTTAGTGACAGTTTATAAAATATGTAGCAGAATATTTGTTGGTAGTTGGAAGATGCTTCATGTTTATCTGCACAACGTTTGGAAGCCAATTTGTCGCGGTAACTTCGTGTTATCTATTGCTGGGTGCCTGTTATTGAATTGCTACTTTGAATGTTGGGTTCTTTGTCCTCCGGCTAGCTATTATTACTACTCAGTCGAGCATATCTCTTGAATAGGGTGTGTAAACGGAAAGGAGTTTTTACTGAAAGATAACACTGATAAAAGAATTTGTTTTTACACTTTTATTGCCGTCACACTTCTTTAATTTCACATAATTATTCTTAATACACGCCAGACTGAAACTGTTATATTTTCTAATATCACTTATTTGCTGCACATTATTAATTCGCGTATTTCACATTTATAACTAGCTTTACGACGCGAGAGATTCTGTAGAATTGCGTAACGTGTACTTTATGTATGCTTCCGTTGAACTACGCGACGTATAACTCACGAATACTTATGTTGAACTGATTGACGTATTACACGCGAATGCTTCTTCTGGACTGAGCGACGTGTAATGCACAAATGTTTGTTGGACTGTGTGCCACCCGCTTCTCGGCTTTAGCTTTTTATAAACCCTCACCCGATATGCCTAAAGATTATAACCGAGCTGCTATTGGTTAATAAAACGCGTCAATATTAGCGTCTATTTTTATATCCAATCAAAATTACGAACGCATATGCTTTAGGGAAGATGTTCCCTCCATTTCTCAGAAAAGCGCGCCAATCTGACGTCATTTGCTTGTCTCTAATAATTGATAAACAACTCACCCCCTCGCTCATTGTTGCCCGCTCTTATTGTCAGTTTCAGTGAGGCCGTGTAAACTTATTTCCTAACAATGCTTATAATTAACAAACATCTCAAATCAATGTCATTCAATAATGCTTATTTACACTACAATCACTCTGGCATTTACATTATTGTGATACAAATTACTGCCGCAAATAGCCAATCAACAACCACAAAAATGTTTAGTTAAATGAAGGTATTCTATTGGAGTAGGATTAGCCAATCAGAAACTGAAAAGGAGAAAATTTTACAAATTTAGAGTTCAGTTGCCTGCAGACAGCGTTACTAACCAGACACAAAAAGTGTCCTCAAGAAATATAATATGTATTCGTGTGAGACGAAAAATAAGTTTACGTGTTAAAAAGTGTAATTAATTAATAAAAATAATCTTACAGCTCTCTATATCAGTGGAGTGTCATTTAAATTGTGTCAAGGATTAATAAATGTAGTGAAGTAAAATTATAATCTGTGTAAGCCTACATTCTTGTCGCATCACGCCCTGCTAAGAGAAACGTGTCTCTAACAATAATACTGACGCAGCCGAGGCAAATATAAATATAATACTTAAAGAAATAGTCAAATTACAAAGTTAATATTTTTAAAAATTGGGGCAAAGGATACCGGGTACTATACGTGCGGTTGCAACTACTACAAGTTGGGCTCCCCAACAGTTGAAATATAATACAACTCCTTCAATACAAACTACTTCAAATTGACGCCCAAAGCGTGGTGCAAACTCCTACAACAATACAAACAACTTCAAAATGGGGTCCATACGTGGAGCTAACAAACCATCTTCTCAGTCCTCATAACAAGGAGGTACCTTAACTTAGGCTCGGAACGTTTCCTTCTCAAATTTTTCCTCCCAAATATCATCACGTATCATCAGTGCTGACCGTCTGTGATGCCGCGTTAAACAATATATATATATAAAGGCGAGAGATTTCCAGACACCCAAACTACTGCTGACTTCACACTTACTGCGCATGGCGGAGGTATGCGATGATCGACAGTCCTCATTAACCTTTTAATAGCCAGAATATTGGTCGCTATCTCTCACAATGTTGTGCGGGCACTCGTCTTGCACGTGGTTCCAAAATTCAACTACGCGGTGGGCAGAAAGGAATTAAATACATTGAATATTGCTAGAACTATATTTTCCTACAATAAATTTCAGGGCATACATTCATTTTTAAAATTCGATTCAGTTCAGATACCAAAAATCATCTTTGATCACTTCTTTCTCCCTTCCCCCGAGAATGTAGTGACCATCACCATTGTTTGTGCACTGACATTTAAATGATTTGGACTTACATTTGTTGCTAATTTCTTGCTGTTTATTATTTTGAATATCCTCTCCGCTTTCATTGTTTAACATAAAATTGTACTACTTTATCCACTTCTTTTACAGCGCTTCGTTAGATACCACCTTCAGATAAGATTAAGTTAGATAAAATGCCCAACTTTCTACTCTTAGAACTTTCAGTTGCACGTGGGGGCTAAAACAGCGCCAATGGTTTTGAAGTCTGAGTCTGTAATAGAGATTTCAAAGAAGTTACACGGAATATAACTTACGATTAGAGTTACAGATAATACACAAATGGCGTGTTATAAGTTTGATAACAAGGAACAAGCGATTGATAGATGCAAAATATGTTATGCCGAGTAGGTGTTGAGGGCAAGAGGGACGAAGCAGATCCCTTTCGCAATTTCTCTTTTTAATGTAATATTAACATACTATGACAGGCATAGGTTACGTCGTCTGAAATCGTTTATTTCGTAAAAATCTGTTTCCTCATTAAGATGTATTTTTATCTACCTGAAATCTAAAATATAAGACCTATTTCAGATTTTCTACAAAACTAAAAGCTTCAGCCAAAATTGCATTATATAGGTAGTTAAATTGTTGCCCAGAATTATCTTTTAAAGCATGAAATTCATTTACTTAAGGCTTAACGACATATTGGTAATTCAAGAAAACTAGTATTTATTTCTAATTATTCTTTGTTTTATTCGAATTTATTCTTATTTTTCTTGTTTAAAGACCAACATTCTCTGCATGTTTTACTTATTCAAACAACTGTTTTGAAGTTAAAAAATAATAAAAAAAAAAGGATTTGTCAACAGTTTAGCTTCGCCTTATATTTTCTGAAGCACTAATTTATTTGAAACTGATGCATATGAGGGGCAAAAGAACATTTATTAATTTTACATCATTTCTATTACAGAAGTGTCTGTAAGAGAAACACATACTGCAATAGTTTATCGCAATACAAGCTCATTGCTTATCTACGTACTGTGTTGGCAGAATGTCTTACGTGATTACCCAGGAGTTAAAGTTTGAATCTCTGTTAGGGCTCGTACACTGAGTAGGCTCTCCTTTTCTGTTCCGTTTCCTGTTAACACAAAGGGCGCGTGACTATAAGCTTAGTGTTCTTCGGGTTCATTTGAGTGTCAGTGCGCCATATCTCTGCAGAACCTATCATGTTTAAAAGTACAGTACACTAACAAAATATTACAAGGTCGGGATTAGGTTTTCTTTTCAAAGCCAAGATTATGTTTTCTGCGGCTAAAGCATAAGCGGGAGAGACTGAAACACTACGAACGTGTTTGAAACTATTTTTTTCGCAATCAAATATATGCTTAGATACTAAATCTCTATTATTGGGCACGATAGATTCAGTTTAGGGAGACCATCAAAGGCCATGATAATTTGTATAGTGATTTTATCCACATTATCGTTAAATAAGGATAGTTCTGGGTTTTATACAAAATTTTTAAAACCCTCTTCCAGTGTGCGTCTATACTCTGTAAATCCAAGAACTCGCACGATAGTGCAAAATGAAGGTTTAGACCTTTGATAAACCTATATTGTTAATAGTTCGAATAAAAATACATTATTTAAAAATGAATGTTCCTATAAAATAGGCACTAGAGTCACTTCCAGTAAAATCAGAAGCTGTTTAATGTGTTACACTAAGATTATTAAATAAGCGAGTTTATATTTCTTGCAAATTTATACTTCAAAAGATATGTAACTCACCCAAATGTATTTACGTAAAGGGAATAATCTGACTTTTATGCTGAATTTTACACTTGTTCCTGTAATAAACTCAACTTTAATTTATATTCCATGCAGTAACACGGAATATTATGCTTAAGTGCTGCTATAATCTCTGGCAGAGTAAACTGCTAAAATCGCCTTCTCTTTCTCTGCTCACATTATCCACTATATCCTAGTCTCCCTTTTGTTGCTGACGGAAAATCCGTGAAAGAAAACTATTGGGTTGCCTAATTTTTAACTGAAGTGTTATCAACTCGGCTGAGAATTGCATAGCCAGCTACGTTTCTTGACATTTACCTTCAGCAACTGAGATATGTTTTGTTCATTTTAATGGCAGTTGAAACTACTAGATCGAATACTACTAGATATGAATGCGTGTGGTGGGAAGAGGGACTAAACGGTTACAAAACACATCGAAAGGTACCAGTCAGGTAAAGAAAATATCCACTGTTCCGAGTTGCATTTGCTGGCGAAGCTGAGGCTTGCAAACGTAATACTATTTTCATTGTGCGACTGTACATTTTCCTACCACCTTGCCTATCACTCCCCTCTGATCTCAAGCCTCGATTGTTAACAAAAACAGTGGTGCCCACCTCCAAGCGCAACCATATCGCGGTCTACTAGTACAACGGTAATGCATTTCAAGAGGAACTTTATACTTGATTCTATGGCAGATTCAGAATCCTCTACATTATAGCGTAATGCTAGTCATCTTTTCCCCTCCCTTTTTCACGTTCATGTTAAGAGACGGCATCGGCGCATTACAGAAGTACTTAGATTCGTTGCTACTTCTGTTGTTTTTTACTTTTTCTACTACGTATAGTAAGTAGGGGAAGTATTGTATTCCACCCAAAAATTCGATACCGAGATTTCACCGGAAATATATGTTTTGGGGCACCCTGAATCCAAAAAAGCATTTTTGGAAACATGTCCATGTGAGAGAGAGAGAGAGAGTGTGTGTGTGTGTGTGTGTGTGTGTGTGTGTCTGTCAGTCTGTGAACAGTATAACTCATAAACGAACAGTCGGATAAACACCAAACTTGGTATTAAGGTTCAGTATCTTCCAGAGATGCGACACGAAGGTTTTCAAGAAAATCCCCCACCCCAGATTACCCTTTATATGGAACATTTTTCTAAAATTTTTATTTTTTCAAAAATACTTCTAACGATTTTGATTAAAATATCATATATTTAAGATATTTTCATGACAAATGAAATGTATATCTCGAATTTTCTGGGAATGTCTCCAAAAGTATTGTTCATTGTGAAGGACTTTGCATAACTGGTAAACCATAAGAGAGAGACAAACTTTTATTACACAAAAAATGTAGATCGCGTTAAAATACACATTTTATGTCATATACATTTTTTTTGTTGAGTGAACCATTATCGAGATATTGCTTGTTATTCCCTTAAATTTTCCAATATTATTCTTTTTCTCAAATGGAAATTCGTTATTCATTTTTTTTGTCCTGGTAATGCAAAGAGAATAGACTACTCCACATAGCAACCAGCTCTTAAAATATTTAACTATCGCTTAAAGCCTACCAATTCCCCTTAAATCTTCAAGAAAATTAGTAATAAGATTAACATCTTGATATCTCGATTAACATGAAGCATATGGAGAATAAGCGTTTGTAGAAATAGTTTATACAGGAATAGAGAAAGTCATGTGAGTAACACATCAGAGTATTTTCAAGAAAGGCCTGGAGGAGTTTAGCAACAGCATTTAACAAACGTTCCTAACAATTCCTAACACTCAGAGGGGGTATATGGGAATCATAGCTTTTGTCAGCCAGCTCATAGCTATATAGGAATCATCACATTGAAGCGGAAACAAAATTAACAAGAAACGATTTAGAAGGTTGTGTGTTAATAATATCCGGCCAATAAACTTACAAAGCTACAGTTTTTACTTTCTCTACTATAATAAAGTGAGGGAAGTATTGTACTCCACTAAAAAATTTGGTATCTTGATTTTACCGGAAATACATATCTTGAGACATTTAGAAAAAGGTCAGTGTATGTGTTAGTCAGTCGTGTGTGTGTCTGTGTGTGTGTGTGTGTGTGTGTGTCTATGAATAACATAATTCAAACGAAAAGCTTTTGTGTTTTACAGTGCTTTACAAAGATGCGACACAAATATTTTCATGAAACCTCCATCCCAGACTACCCTTTAAATGAAAGAATTTCGAAATTTATTTTCTAAAAATGGCTGTAACAATTTTGATTAAAATACCGCTTATTAAAGATACTTACACAAAATATAAAATGCATATCTTGAATTTTATGGGAATAGTCTGTGAAGTCCACTTCATTCGGAAGAAATCTTGTATAATTGGTAAACGTTAAGAAAACGTACTACACAAAAGATCTAGATCTCATTAAAACAGACAATTTATTTCAAATAAGGTTTTCTTTGTGGCAAAGGAATTTGAGATATCCGTAATTAAAGATTAGAATTGTTCATTTCTTGTCATTCTTTTAAGTAGTGTCAACATTCACTTGTTTCTTGCGATTGCATGGAAACAGTTGAAACTTTAAGGCCAGCATATAGCGTCCAGTTCTTAAACATTTGACTGTCGCTGTTCCCTTTGTATCTATTACGAAATGTTAATGTAACTAGTTTTACAAAGGCTTATTTGGATTAAAATGTAGTGGATAAAATAAGCGTTAGTAAGAATAGTTTGTATACCCACTAATACATGGCAGAGGATAGCGAAAGTTATGTGAATGTATAACAACTTTTTTTATTTATTTGTGCAATATGCAAGAGTTTCTTACAATGCGGCAAACACCACCCAAATACGTCAAAATAAATTGTTGGTGATCTTAAATTTTCCCAACACATTCTATAACATTTTAGTCTTCTAACGTTGACCACTGTTAGTTGCCATACACCGTTAGTTGATGTAATCTTCACACAAAGCTACTGTTGGATAATGGCTATGAGAAACAAAGAGAGTTGCCGTAGTAAACGGAAACGAAAGGTGTAGCACACTGAAATTATGTTGATAAACCTAATAAAGATAACAAAATTTGCCTGAACCTCAACAGTACAGAGCTTAACCTCTCGGTTAACTTCCAAGGATCTTTGCCAGTTACTTGAATGCTTCCGCCTTCTTTATTTATACTTTAAAGTTAAGTCTTCTGCAGCAGGAAGACGCATTTTTTTCAACAGAGAAATGATACATTCTTGGTTAAAGTAGGAATGATAAACAAGGGATTTAAAAATAAATGTGCTAATTTCATGTAAATATAGGTTTGGGGAACCCAAGAACATTGTATTGTAATCTTCCAGTTCAAATAATCTTTTTATTCATTGATATACAAATTTAAAATCGTGCTAATACACCGGGTTTATGTGCTACGCAATCCATTGGCTGCAACTCCTGCTATGGTCCTATCTTAGTATAGCCTATCGTCTTCTCCCTTAAAATGAGTAAAAACAAGTAGTATAAATACATAGCGTTGAAATTACGCTTCGGCCGGTACAGCGTGGGAGCGGTATATATTATTACATGCTGGGTAGAGGTCTAAAGGTTCACATGAAAAAAATTAATTAAGTTTTAGTACCCAGCACGTACATTGAGGGGACGTATACCTATTTGGCCGCGGAGGACCGAAACGTGGTGTGGAGGTTAAGAGGAAGTTTTTCACATCCTAAAGACAAATCTACTCGTACATTTCTAGATTTATTTTCTAACTGTTTGGGTTCCCTACATTATTAAATATGAAATGTGAGGGCAGATGTCCACCAGTTCAAAAGCCGGCTTACACGCGCGATCCGCCTCTCTCGGAATACTCGGCAAGACAGACGCTATATCCCCACCACTCGTGGCTAGCAAAAACTCCCAACCAGGAGTGACGCCATCTCAGTGAACATAAAAGGGAAACAACAATATGTCTGGTAATAACAATTTAGAACAACAATATGTCTGATAATGACGAAACCCCCCAAATTATTAATACGCCACAATATGCACCAACATGACCCTCATGTCACTAGGATAGCTCCTGTGCTCTACCGGAGAAAGTGGCTGAGGCAGCCGACGCATCACGTACCGTGCTCTACTGGCCGTTTAGCATATTAATCTTTGCTTTAATAGTTACTTGAAAAAGGGCTCCAAACGCAAAAGTATAAAACTTTACTTTCACTCAAAAATGGACAAAGCAGGAAATTCCATTCTGAATCTCTACGGTGACGATTCTGTTCCATTGCAGCGTTAGACTTCTAAAAAATTATCCTAAAATTTCAGTACAATTCACCTCTTTCACTTTATGAGAAAACCTGTCTCTTTGGTGGTTATATCCATATGCGATACAACCATTGAGTTTAAAAAAGAATCACGTGAAATAATTTTCTTGTGCTTTTTGACAAGCTTGCATCTGGTGCACACAACACTTTACAGATTTCTGCAGCCGAAAATACCGAAGGCCGCATTTTGAACATTTCGTCCTAATTTGTCCAGCTTTTGGAACTTTTGCCCCTCAAACATTATCTTTGAACAGTTCCTATAAATAACAAACAAACAAAAAAAAAGGACTCCGAACTGAGTAGGCAAGTCTAAAGTCTGTCATCAAAATCAAGTTGTAATGCTGTTAGATAACCATTTCGTGTATGCATAGCTCCATTTTTCTTTATTAAACCACTTTTATACAGCGATTTAAACAATGTGTAACATACAGGCAACGCGCCTGAATCAGCCTGCTGTAGATATCGTTGATTCCTGCAATTCGCACCGAGTCAGTTGATACCCTAAGGGTTGCATTATTCGTGGTAAATCCGGTGTTATTCCACTTGCATTTCCCATCAGCATTTCAAAAACGCAGACAATTTTAGAAGCTGTGCATGTGCTCGCCTCTTCATGGAGATGGATGGGTGGTTGTTTATTGGGTTATTAATGAGATCCTTTCTGAACAAACTCGGTGCGTTTAAATATGAGCTTGTCAGAAATTACTGAAGTGTCCATCGAGAATTCGACCATGTTACTATCTTAGAGAATGATTCTTCTGGCTACGATTTAGGCTGTCTCCCAGTTCCGACTCCGAAATCTTATTCTGTCCATCTGTTTCCCAATCTTCTTGGTTTGCGATTTCCTTGAGGTCTGTGGTATAAACTTGCTTTTGGTATTCTATCTATATTGTTTCCAGTGCGCTCTGTATTTTGTTGTGGTGTTTATTTCTTTAATACGGAGTTGTCTTATTTCTTATTTTTGTTTTCTAACACATCTAGTGTGTCCTAATTTTATTCTAAAAACTTCTTGAAGAACACTCGTTAGACAACCCTGGATAGCTATGACTAAGAGCCATAAAGACAGCATGGCTTGGAGAAGGAACTCTTAAGGCAAACCATTACGACATTAAACATACAGAACTTCCACAACGATCTGGTAACCCATCCACGGAAAGGTTTACTCATAAACTACAAAATACTGACCATACTAATAAACAGGATAATTCTTAGATAATTAGCTTTCATAAATTTGATTTTTAATCAGGTGATACATCGATAGAAACCAATACCTTGTATTGAGAACTTTTTGGTGATTTTACAGAACCACAATTTCCCGGTGACTTTTTAACTTTTCGTGAAAATCATATTACCATAAAAGACTATCAAAGCTCCAGATTACCAAAATTACATATAGTTGATTGTAAAATCTTAGTTGTCAATGTTATACAAGAGCGCTCATGGATGGCTTCTGAAGAACTAGTTCGTGAATTAGGGATACTCAAACCTTCGAGTCACATTGCATTTTAATAGTCATTAAGATTGCTGCTTTTCACAGTAATGTACGACAACCTTATTGACGAGAAGGTGGTTTACATTTTAAGACTTCTCTGCTTCAGGAAGAAGAGGTGTTAATTTCCGAATTTGCTGCTTTGCTTATGCAGTAAAGGGCCCCGTTTTAATCTGTGACATTAAATCATCAGCGGCTGTGAATGAGGTAGGACTCCTCGTAGTTATTTTTAAATATTTTGGAGCAGAGTAGTTTCCTTATCTCATTTATTTCGTTATTTGTAAATAATATTTTAACATGTGATTAGGATTTTTGTCTGCATAAAATATCCTGTACATTAATTTACATTATCAACAATTTATAACATAAATGAACCGAGACAATAGTTGAACTCGTGAGTTTATGAATAACAGCGACTCTTTACAAACCAGTGGCCACGGACACACTAGCATGACCAGTTAAAGCGACCACCATATTCACTGTAAAATAATGCAAGCACGTAATGTCAACATCAATTTTTATTTTCTCGACTACTATAGAAAGTAGGGAGACTATCTTATTCCACCCAAAAAATCGATATTGATATTTCCCCGAAATACATGTTTTGAGGCCACTGAATAAAAAAAGCATTTTTAGAAAAAGTTACGTGTGTGTGTTGTTTTGTATGTGGATAAATCCTAAACTTAGAATTTAAGTTCAGTATCTTACAAAGATGTGACACGAAGAGCTTCAAGAAAATCCCCCACCCCCAAAGTATTCTTTACGTGGAACATTTTTCGAAATGCTGAAAATAGCTCTAACGATTTTGATTAATGTGCCACATATTAAAGATATTTTCATGACAAAATGTATATCTTGAATTTTCGGGGAATAGCCTGTGAAGTCCCATTCATTTGGAAGCAATTTTGTATAACCTTGTATAACTAGTAAACGTTGAGCGATAGACGAAAGTGCTCTACACAACAATTGTGGGTCTCTACTAAGATACACAATTTATTTCAAATAACTTTTTTTGCGGCATAAGCTATTTCCGAGATATCTGTTATTAATGGTTCGAATTGTTCAATACTCTTCCATTCTTTTTAAGTCCTCTCGACATTGCTGTTTCTTGCGATTGCATAGAAAGAGTATAGAATTTTAAGGCGAGCTTATAGTGCCCAGTTCATACACATTTGACTGTTTCTATTCCCTTTACAATTATAACAAAATATGTAATGTACGAGCGGCTAGTTCTGCAAAGGTTTATCTCGATTAAAAGAAAGTGGACAGAAAAATAAGCTTTTGTAACATAAGTTTTATACCCATTAATAAATGACGCAGGGTAGAAAACTTAGTGTGAACATAACATAAAAAATTGAAATAAAGTTTTATTTATGGACGCTCTTTAACTGCTGTGGTTCTTAGCGTCCCATTCTATATTGGGCGTGAAAGATCGGTAATTTTCCTCAGAGGCCTTTTATTAGTTTTGAGGTTCTTTTAGTGCCGTAAATCCATGACACGGGACCACCGGCTTTACTTCCCTTCCGAAGAAAGCCATGCTCAGGATTTTTACGCCCGAAAAAAAATCTATCACCCCTGGCCAGGTTTGAACCCGTGACCTCGGGAACTAGAGGCTAGCATGGTAACCACTACACCACAGAGGACGACAGAATATAACAGAGCATGCACAAAATTCTTGGATCCTCTCACAGAACCTGAGGATGACGTTTTTTCTATTTTTTTCTGTTTTACACAAACTACTTGGTAACGGCAATCTAGGAAGTATAGGATCTAGATGATTTTGCAGTTCGATGGAAGTATCCTCTATATCTCATGAAGATGATAATTTATAGTGTCTTCCATTTTGAAACCATTTTCCCGATTACATTCTCGTAATAGCTTTCAGTGTTTCTCCGCACAGAATGAAAATGTGCGAGTGCTTCCTTCCCCTGAAGCCCATGCATAATCCATTACAGTATCTGCTTGTCAAAATGAGAACTCTTATATAATGCTCGTTCTGTGTAAAACTGTTTATTTACCAGAATATCAGTATATAATTTTTCTGTTAGTTCCTTGGCACTTAGGCTTCTTTTATGTATACATAGAGGAAACATAACATACTTCAATAAACAGGATGGTTTTTAATATAAAGTGATACAAAGAAATACATCTAATGCTTTGTCTTCCAAACTCTGATATTGGCAATTTTTTCCTGGTGTCCGTTATGGAGGACTAGAGGTATGGTTTCATTTAAAATGGAACTATTATAAGTGCGAAGGCTTTCACGGCCGGAGTTAATCGATAAAATATTAAAATCTGCCGGGCTGGAAGGCCGTGGTCTAAGGGTAAAAGTATTTGTAACAGATGTTTCGGTCAGCTCTTTGGTTGCCAACTTCAAGAGTAAACACTCCGGACAGCTTAACAACGACTGCCAGCTGTCCAGTGTATTACCCTAAATTATCAGTCTTTCACGTCCAATATAGAATGGGACGCTAAGGACCACAGTAGTTAAGGAGCGTCCATAAATAAAATTCATTTAATTTCAACTTGAAGATGGCAATCAAAGAGTTAACCGAAACGTCGGGTACAAATAATTTTACCCTTAGACCACGGCCTCCGGAAGATTTTAATATTTTATCAACTATGATAATCTTTTGGTAAGTTACCTTCAGTAAGCGAAGTAACCTTTATTAAGCCATTTTTCCGAAATGTATTTTTTGAGCAGCTATAGAGCGTTTTCTTGAAATACATAGTAGTGGAAAACAGTAAAAAATAAATAACTAAATCAGCAAACACCTTTGTTGAAACTCTCGAACAATAGCGAAATTTTAATTAATCTAGGTAAAAGCACGAATCAACAGAGGGGGTCCCCGAAACTACGGCAGAGCACCGCACGCAGGCCAGTTGGTCCCTTGTGCTTCTATCGGTGACCCCAGGAAGGAGGGATGAGGGGAGAGACCCGAAGAGCGACCAGATCCCTAACGCTTCGAGATGTACCGCATTCGGTGCCACCCGGGGCCGCCCACAAGCCACCTAACTCCTCCAGACCCCTCGGAGGAGAGACCTAACTGAGCAGATCCCGCTGCGATGCCAGGGAAGAAACCTCTACGTGCGTAAGCCACCGTCCAGCCGCAACCCGCCGAACACCGTCGCCTGGTCCTACTACCCTGAAAGGGATGACAGGGAGGGTGAAGGGTACAGGAAATGAGAGGGATGAAACTCGTGGTAGAAGACGAACCACTACAGCATACGCTGGCGGCCCTTGGAAACCACGAATAACTCA
This sequence comes from Deroplatys truncata, assembly GCA_030765065.1. NCBI lineage: Eukaryota > Metazoa > Arthropoda > Insecta > Mantodea > Mantidae > Deroplatys > Deroplatys truncata. Next base: position 104,574,363 of record CM060980.1, read on the forward strand.
TGGACCAGAGTAGGTGGTCGCCAAGGATCAAACCTGGGACCTCCGACTGCAGGCCACAGATGTTGCTGCGTGAACCATTCCCTCGGTTTTAATTAATCTAACAAACTGCAAGTTTGACAGCCAAGGAAGCCTCAAAAAGGAACCACTGTGAAACTCTTGCTTCTAAATTCTTTACATCTTTTGCACTGAACTAAATGGAAACATTGGACCTACAACTCATTAATAGATTATTGCTTACCCCTTATAGAAGAGGCAACGAGTTTTATTTCCGTATGCTTGCTTTATTACCTTCTTCTAGCGTCACCCAAGCTAAATGTCGGCTGCTAAGGAAAGGAGTGGCTATTTCTGGAGACAACTGTGGCAAAGATAATGGGTAAAAGGAAACTTTACTTTTTGTCCCCTCAACCTTCCCCAATAATTTGTTTTCATTGTTTCGTGTGATTTCTAAAAATTATCAACAGAACACAGATGAGCTGATAGCTCTATTCAGTGAGATTTTAAGAGCAAGGTTTAAACTTGTTAATTTAATAAAATATCTGAGATTATATAATTCGTAACTTTGTAGATCTTCCAGTGGTAATACTGGATTCAACGCCACTACTTTTACTTTTGTATTCAGTAGATCTTCTCCTTTGCCTCCTCCGCGTATTGCGATAAGTGCAAATTGTAGCTACTTCAACTCTTTCTGTGTTAACTGAATACAAACTATCTACTTGCAGTCCAAATGCAAACGTGTGACTGCGCTAGCTTTATAAAAGTAAAATTTATATAGGCAAAGGCTGTCTGTATTGGATATTTTTACGTGCTACATGCATTTTTATAACACTCTTTTCCACGAGCAGAAATGTTTATTACTATTACACTATCAACTTAAAGCTAACCTAAATAGGAGAGGGAATACAAAGATGCACGCAATACCCGATCTGCATTATTTTTCTACTTCTTCTTAATTCACTAGAAATCTAGATATCGTTATTCCTTGCATGTAGGATTGAAAACCGATAAGGGGTACAGATTATTGAATTTAAGAAAAATAAATTTTTAATTATTCAGTCACAGTAACACATTTATTTGCTATTTCTGTGGTTTATACATAGTTTTTAATCATTTGCGATTAAAAAACCTGATGCAGTACTCTTGTGTAACTTCTTCTGGGCATTTTCATCCATAGGCATGTTATGTAGGATAAAATCTATTGTAAAGGTACTATTGTGGGCCAGATTAGCGGGGTGACCTTCAGCGCTGGCAGATTAGCTAATTGGAAAGATAGGAAGAGGAGGCGCTCTCCCCCAGGTAAATCCCAGAAGTGCTCGAGATGCAACGAGATAATTATGGAATATTCTTTACCTCGCCTCCCGCAAACCTTCTCGAAGCCCCTGCGACTATACATCGCGACAGTTAGCTAGTTATTGATGCGCCAAAGCACGGGTAATAATGCGTTTATGACGAGAATAAAAGTGTTGTGTTTGACATTTAGTGAGTGACTGGAAGGAAGAAGGCTACTTCACGCGTGATTCATTACAGTGTTAGGTGTAAAGAAAAGAAAAGTGAAGTGAAGTGACAGTAAAGTTAATAAAGTCACTTTGGTGACAGTGAAAACTGAACAAAGTCTCTACTTATAGAATAGAAATATAGAATTAGGGAAAATAGGTAATATTTCTACTCTCTTTATCTCCATCGCGATATAAATGTTTTTTTAGAAATTATGCCAAGTATGGCTATACGGACTTAAGATACAGTTATTCTTCCAGGGTTACATGCGGAGACGTCAGTCAGGTGTTTAATATCATAAAATAGCAGCGTGCTATACTTGTTTGTTTTTTCACTACATAATTACACTGTTCCATCCACTTTGAGTTACATGTACTTGAGCCGTGTATGTGGCAGTCTCTCTACGAGTCTTAGTTGTGTCGTACGCACCACTGTACAACTGCTTCCAGGTTTCCAAACTTCGCAAAATTTCAAATTCGCAAATGTTCATTTAGAGCCCAGAGATGGTGTTAGTTAACAGCCATTTTGGAAGGGTAGAGAATTTGGCAATATTTAAAACCACAGCTCAGTGGACCCGTCACTCACCTCCAGGAATTGGTCTCCTCCTTCGTTGAAGTGATGATTTTTATCTCGCCTTCCACTCAGCTCTGCATGATTACATGCTGAATATTGCCACCCTTGGCCGTTCTCTGCAGCATTCACACCTTTTCCCAGAGACACATTGCCCTTTATCACGCTCTATGATATCTGCCCATGTACTTATAGACCCCGGAGGAATGCGCCGTAGCGATTTTGGAACGCAAGCCTTTGATCCGTTGTTTCAGGTAGCTAGAATATAAAACAGGCTAACAGAGACTTTCAATGACAAGCGTAGTAGAATATTGTACATGGATGCTAAATATATATAAAGTGTAAATGAATAAATTATGTCCCACCTCGTACTTCATTAGGCTCTGCATTTTCCTGTATTAACCCTTTTATCTATTTCTTATAGTTAATGTAGAATTCATTATACAACGATAGTTTAGACTAACCAGCCAATTTGGCATAATCAGAACCAAATACCATTACAGCCGTTGTCGCACTGCGCTCTGGTCCAGGAGGCCAAGCAAGCACATAGGGAAGCCCTAACGAATGCTCTTAGTGCAGTCAATGTGTATCTGAATGTTTTTAAGCATAAAGATATCCACCTATATCTAGAAACAAAAATCCACTATCAATCAGGAGGACTGCAAGTGCATAAAATTATAACCCTGAATAAATCACCATAACTTTATTTACTCTCAACAATAAGACTTAAATTTGCCAGAATAAAAATCTAAAATATCAAACACAGCAAAATGAACCATAATGAATTCTTAAGTATAAACCATCAAAACTTGATTAAAAGCAATAACATCAAATAGTTGCTAATGAATGTTCCAATAACGTATATACTAACCCTAGCAGCTGAGGTAAGCATATGGTGTATAAAGCAGCCAGTTAATTCAGTAGAATGTCATTAGATATATTACCTATCAGCATCTGTTAGAATGAACATATATGTGTATTAGCAGACAGTATAAAGAATCAGCAAGTCCTGGTAAGTATCAGTAAGCTAATATAATTAAAGCTGAAGTTACTCAAACATGAAATATCTATTTTAGCCAACGTTAATTAAAACAGAATTGGTTATTATAAATTAAACTGAAAAAAAGGCAAAGACTGAAAATATCTATAGTAAGCCATTAGAATTTCCTTACGCAGCAAAGTGCAGAATCAATGAAACTAGAAATTAACTATATGAACTGAAAAACTATAAACATCAAAAGGACACCAAGTGCAAAACTGGCAGCAAGCTTAAAATTTACTGTAAAAGTCAAGACGCAAATGTCAATATAAAATGGTATTAAATGTTAAGGCTGGCTATAATCACAACGAAATAAAATGAACTAAGGCCAAGATGCAAATTAAAGAACAGGCGCTGGGGCCTGTATTTAGCAAGTATAGGTGCAACCATGCACAAATAATATAGCGAGCGCCATCATCGTTTTCCACCTTGTGATGATATGGCTTGAATAGGAGATATTCAACTCTGCAACGAATAGTGAAAAGCAATATGTGAACTCAATCTGCATTATGAAGTATAAAGCAGGCAAGAGAGATTAACTTGATTTTAATCTAAGTAGCCAGAAATTTGCAATAAAAATGTAAAACTAAATAACTAATGAACAGCTTGAATAGGAAACGTGAAATTAAAACTACTCGTAGTAAAGGAAAAAAAATCACCGGGCTAATAAAGAAACTTTATTGAACAATAACCATCTTTTGCAAAGCTAATGAACTGTTTATTCAAATAACACTGTTACAGTCGAAGTAAAACTAGTATTCACGCATGAAGGCTACCCAAGGCCATTAAAGCAATGCATAAGCTGCATAAATTAAACAACTTATGTAAAAACCGACTAAAAAGAATGAAAGAATAAATAATAAGCTTAGTGAACTAAAGACAAGAATGCATTAAAGCAACATATTCCAATTTAAATTCTAAAATGAACAAGGTCAGACTAAAATAATCATATGATATTAAGTGTTTTCTTATAAAAATAAAGCAGAACTAAAAGTAAAAGTAAATTACGAGGGCCCGCCACCAAATTCTATACTAATACAGAAGTTTAGCAAGCTTTAGAAAAGTCACTGCAAGCATGTATGGAAAATAAATACAGTTCACCCGAAAGCCTCGAAGAGGCAATAACTTTAAGAATTAATTAGTTATGTGCTATTAGTAACTCAGTAATGAAGTTATAAGCAGCCAAAAAATATAGAAAGAAAATAAAAATATAAGATGTTGCGTTAATACCAGCCATTAGTAATTATGGCTACAAGAGGACTACCCTAAGCAATTAGTATACAATTAGAACCTTTAATTGAGCCTTGAAAACTAAAATGCATTTCTTTATGCAATTTCTGATAAATAAAATGTGTACCTTTAGCTCCAGTAAAGTGATTATAAAACATCATTAGACCATAACGCAACTGCAAGAAAGTGTTAAAGAGCTAATTTATCCCAAATCAGTACAACAATCAATTACCAAAAATTACCAGGAAAGATATATATTTATGTTTTAATCGCCTCAATATGTGCATGGCTGACATGCAGATAAAAATATCAATATTGCAATTCAAATGGAAACATTCTAGAGTATAGCTACACCTTAATGTAAGTGAAAAAATAAATTAACTAGGCCGCTGAAAGTGGCTTCCTCCAAAAATAAATTTTTAAATGCTTATCCCAAAGTCATTCTGGGTAATAGGTGATCATTTCTTTCAACTTGCATAAAAAGAGGCTCAACAGGTAGTACACATCTCCTGAACATATGTATTAACAGACTCAGGCACTAAAATGGGAGCATATGGATTTCTTTAACTTTAAAGCTCGACACGATAACTGACTGGGGGGCTGGAGGGCACAGAAAATGACTGACGATTCTGGCAGGAAAATCTGCCCATTCTGTGATTTGGATGAGGACTGGGTACAAATTTTGGCGGAATGTGCACAGTGGGAGAACCAGCGAACGATTAAACTGAAAGAAAAATTCTTAAGTCCCTCAAGAAAGAGATTGGCATGTTGGGATCTACTGGCTGACCAGAGGAACTGGCAAAACATGGGCAACTTTTTGGCTAAAGTGCGTGAAGCTAGGTCTAATTTGTTCAGTTAGACGAAGGTAATTTATATCTATTTCCCTTTTTCTTGTTCCTTTTTGTTGCGTTTTCTTTCTCTGTTGTTTATTTTGTCACCCTATTGTATCTTAAATATGCATGTACGGTCAATGACCCGTGCACTAAATATTTGTGAAATAACTTCAATAATTTTAAACCAATTGGTTTTTAAACCAATTTAAACCTTATCTATCTATAAACTTTTAAAACTCTTCGTTCTTTTATTACATACATTTACAAACCAAAACACAAAAGGAAGACTTGAAAAGAGAAAGAGAGAACTTCAGTTCTTACCGACAAGAAAATTATGCTAACAAAATAGGTTGTATATATATATATATATATATATATATATATATTATTCGGCACTGACGCTGCATTCAGTACACCCATAAATCTAATTTGAAACCGTTAAAGACCGAACCGATTTGCCTCCGCGGGCATTTATTTATTGGTAAGCCTAATAAAGTCGCCTTTTTAACAAAATATACTGCATCTCCTTGTTTCTATTTTAACAAAGTAAGAAATTACCACGAACACTCTGACATAAATGGGTTTGACATAAACAATTTTAACCCTTTTGCCATGTAACACCTGAGAGCAAAACTGCGGATCGGTTCCTCATCTTCGACGAATATCTGTAGTTGCTCTCACCACGGAATTAATGCTATTCTCAACCAACAGTGAAATTTAGAATATATGTTGCGTTCGCAGCAAAACCTTTGTCATCAACTAGACTCGGGGAAAAAACTGCCAGAAGCCCAATATGCCCACACTGACTCTCCCGTGCCTCTCCTGCTAACCAAAACACGTCAAAATACTCCGGCCCCCAACCCATGGCTCTTACAGGCGAGCCTGAGCACCGAGACAAGAGAAGCCAGTTAGACACGCTCCCTTCCAAAGAGCTGAGCGAGCAAAGACCGTCAACATAGTGCCGCGAGAGTAATGCAGAGAGAGAATGTTTCAAAATGTTCACTTCAAGACAAAAAAGAAATAGCAAGGTAATGCTAAGAAAAATTAAACAGCACAATTAAGAGTGAAAAATACTTCTCAGGATGCTAATAGCAAATTTAAGGTATAATTTTTATTTATCTTATTAATATCTCACATAACATTTCAATAAATCTCGTTAGAACAGTTATAGCCTTACATCGGGGCGTTTATATCTGGAAACTTAGGTATCCTATCATTGCTGTGCCGTCACTCCTGGTTTCGGCCGGCCGGTCTGGGGGCGACCCTCGGGGGAACGTAGGTAGGATATCTGGAATCACTGAATCGCTTCACAATGCAATCCAATCGAATTCACATTACATCCGAAAGAGATGCTGGAATTCCATACGAAGTTTGGTATTTACCTTTTATTTATTTTTATTTTTGAAGTTATGCTGTTCAAAGCCACATGCACAGATGGATCTTTTTGTAATTGTGGGATTCAGAGAACCCCCAAAACTTTCAATTTGATTGAAATATAGAAATAGAACTTTTGGGTGAATTACCATATTTCTCCTACTTACCTCAGGCAAGCGGGAGAGAAAGTAAAAAGCACTACAGAAAGGTTAATGTTGTATTTACCAATCCATACAGTAGATAATGATAATGGTGATGATGATGGACATGAAAGTAACTAAGCATCCCATACTCGGAGCTCATTTGTCCAACGATTTTTTACTTTGTTCCTCAGGATGAGGAAAGATCGCGAATCAGCCAGATTGTTTGACCCGAGCAAATTCTGCAACAGTTAATTTTAACCAATGCCCTAATAAACCGTGGCTTTGGAGGCAGCAACAGTTTTTCAAGAAGCCGTAGTAAAGCGCAGTTGAATTTCTTCCGCAACCTGCGTTCGACATTCCAATTTGTAACTTTCTGAGGGAAGTGATTTCAAACTTCTTTTAAAGCCATTCACTGAAGCGGTGAAGGAAACAATGTTACTTTCGCCCATTATTACTAAGAGAGAAACATCAGAATAAAATTACTTCACAGCGCCAACTTGAGCATTTCACATTTTACGTTACCTATTTTCCCCTCTTTTCCGATCTAAATTTTCTTCCTACCCACCGTTCGTTTCCTTTAAAACGTAACGTCATTTTATGTGCAAGCTTTTGCTCCCACAGCCCGCCATAATGCCTGTTCTAGGGGTTAACACTGTTGCCATATCTAATGAGTTCTCTTTGCTTAAGGCAGACGCAAAGAGCTTTATCGATCTTAAGAAATAGAATTTTCCCAAAGTTCTACTCTCGCGCTTCTGTACAAAGTAGATTTGTCGGAGTTGATAAACGCTCTAGATAATGCTGTTATAGGCATAAACTTTTGGTTCGAGTAGGGCCGTACAATATGCTAAAACCTAAATTAAAATCTATAAATACTAAGTATAAGGCGAGAATAATCTGGATTATAAAAAAATTGGCTAAACAAGACATTCAAGAATCTCATATTGATTCTTCAGAATTCTATTCTATTCTACGAGTATAATAAGGACTAAAATGACACGGAAATTAGTTTCTAGTATAATTTTCCTAAAGTTATAACCGTAATGAATTAATCAATAAAATGGCAACAATTTCACAACATGCTCTTGTCCGGAACTTTGCAGTGTGTTGCTGGTGTTGGCATATAAGTTAACCTGGTGGCTTCAGGGACCGCATGGTAGAGGGACATGTTGAAGTTTAACGCTTTGCTGTGACTAGGTGCAAACCTAGGAAACTGGAAAGTGCCTGTGTAAGCGATTGATTTCTTCTAATGTGTTTACAGTTAAAAGAAAAAGGTTTACAGTTAGAGAGGATACTTTTTAATATTTCTTTTGCTTTCGATTAATTAGAAGACGACGACCCTGCAGAGTCAGAGTAATTTCACAGACATTCAATAACATGCCTAACATTCGACATATATGCTTTACACTTTTTGGAATCCGAAATTGCCGAAAACTGCTTGACAGGCGGTTAGTATATTTCTACCTAGGCATATAACACCCCTCCATGTTGAAATATGATTCAACTTGACATTTAAAGTTTATTTACTAACCTTAATCAGTATTGTTCATTGCTATTATGCTTTCAAATTTCATGCTTGCTATTTTGTATTCACGAGTACTCTCCGTCCTGAATTTTGTCACATTTACTGTTTCGTTTTCCAGTGACCATAATGGATTAACTCCCTTCGCTATAAAAGCCCAGCAACATATCTTGCTCATATAGGAAACGCAGCGACTAGAGTTAGTACTAAAATTTCAAATATTGTCTCTTTCTGGCATCTGTTTTCTCCCCTTCTCGTCTTTTTGAACTATTGAAGGTGTAACGCCCCGGAAAAGTAACTCGCTTTAAACCTTCACTATTAAAAGGTTAATATATTTACTATTTATTTCAGAAAATTCGCAGCGTCGTACTTATTCTAATCAATATTAACATCTTATTTTTTAACTTCATCTCTAGTTGTCAGTGAAAGAAGCCTGACTTGACTGGTATAAATATTTGATACCATTTAATCTTAATTAGAATGTTTTAAGTGTATCAAGGGGAGGGAGAGGGAGAGAGAGAGAGAGAGAGAGAGAGGGAGAGAGAACTGTTGCAGTATAGGAAGATCGCGAATGTTTTACACGTGTTTATACACAAGTGGTTCTAAACTTTAATAGGTTTATTGATGTGTAGGTTTCCATATACTTTGAATTTTCAATATGCTTTAAAATTCTATCACATATTTGTTCAACAATTATAGTACCACCTATTTGTTTCTAACAAGCTATACTGAAACGAAAGGAGGTTAGTATCACTGTTACTTCCAGTATTTCTCAGTAGGATTCAGGTAGCGCTTCATTAGAACCAAACACTGCAATTTAATCAGAAAGAAGACGTTTTGAATCATCTCGGAAATTCAGAAGATTTCCAGGAAAATTTCCTCACCCCAGCTAATACTTACAATTTGTACCTTACAAATACTTACAACATATGACTTGCACTTGAACTTTAAGGGCAATTAAAATTTCTCTGGAGACACTAACAATGACATATTTATGCTAATCTACTCTGGAAATAAGCGAACCGTCTTAGACTCTCAAAATTGAATGCTTTCCCTCCCTCTTAGTGCATACTTCAATTGTTTTTCAAGAAGCTCAAAGTTTTCTGCTAATATCGGCTTATCTTAATGCTGGCAACAATTTTGGATATTTGTAACATTAGTCCAACTTTGTTTAACTACTGTTTCTCGAAATGTTCAAACTTCAGTGATTTTAAATCCCAAATGAAATGTCAAATGGGGATATTTCGCAGTTAATGTGCATTTATCAAATGAAAATGTGTAATTTACTCAGATTTTAATAGTTCCCTAATTAGACATCAAAATATCTCGACAAAGAAATCCAAAATTGATATAAAAATTATACTCTGAAAATAACAAAGGCACAAAAACAAACAATCTAGCCCCCAACCCTATTCCACATGAAAATATTATGTATGTATTATACTCTTATCAAGAAAAGGCTGATAACAAGTGGTTTGAAAACAATCTGAACAGAAAATTATGTGAAGTGAAACTCGGCACATCGTAATCTATAAAGCTCTCGACCGACATTAACAAATGTTGTTCTCCAGATTAAGAATTGACACAACACAATAAGTACACCATTGTTTTCTTACCAATTAGATAGCTCCACTTTATGAGCATTCTAACAAAATACTGATGGCCGAAATTTATTATAATCGAATGTGGTCAATGTCCAACTACAGGATTGTCCTCTGGATTTTCACGTAGCATTAGATGAGTTGAGCAAATTGCAAAGATTTATTTAAATTCTTAAGAGATGGCAAACCTATCATCATATTGTAAACAAGTTCTGTCACACTTGCTAATCTTTCCTTTATGTTAAATTGTTGAATTACTGTATACATATTAATATTCCGTAGCTATGGATTAACTGTTTTACCGTAATTAACCTAGCATTTAAGCATATGATAACATGAGTACACAACTTCTTGTCGGTATTAGACGACATTAAATGTCGTTATCATCAAAACAACAACAAAAAGGGGGGCTGTTCTTACAATACCACGGATATTGCAAAAAAGGAATTTCTAATAATTAATCGTTTCTTGTCAGTGACATACTCCAAAACACGAAAGCCTTCGGCTGCAATTTCTTAGAAGTCCTATGATGGGTCCATGGCCGAAAGCTTCATGTCCCCTAAGATAACACTTGGCTGAATAATCCATGAAATAATCATTAGCACTCAACGCAGAAAGAGCTTCCGTTCTTTAATAGAATTTCTGTTAGCTACGAAATCTTGTAAAGTTAAATATCTAAAATTGCAAAGTTGTGTTAGAAAGTTTGAATTAACTTTCTCGTTAGGTTGTCTTCTTCATCGGCAGTTTAAGTTGTTTCAACCTGTTCCTAACTCATGATCCTGTTTTATCCATCTTTTCTCTGGCATTCCTGGCTCTCTTTCTCCTTAGGGTCGATAATTCAAGGTTGCTTAAACTAACTGTTGCTTCCAGTTTTCTACGAGGGGCGTCCAATAAGTAAATTTCCCTATTTTATAAAAAACGCTACACACAAATGATCATGTTGAATTAATTTTATTTATATTACACAATCCTTCTGTTACTTTTCTATATAGTCAACATGTTTTTCCAAGCCAGTGTTGTACCAGGTCGGTTTTTGTGCTCGCAACCAGCTGTTCACTGATTTGACTTCATCATCGATGTTAAAAGTGCTTACCTTTGAACTGGAGGAACATGTGAAAATCACTTGGGGCAAGCTCCGGCGAATACAAAGGATACAAGAAAACTTCCAAGTTGAATCTTGACCCAGGCGGAGCTCCGAAGAACCAGCTGTTCACTTCTGATTGATCTTCTTCACGGTGTTCAAGTGCTTACCTCCATGATGACCTTTGAGTCAGGAGAATATGTGAAAATAACTTGGGAAAAGATCTGGTGAATGTGGAGGGTGCGAGAAAACTTCACAGTTGAATCTTCGGAGCTCCGCCTGGGTCAAGATTCAACTTGGAAGTTTTCTCGTATCCTCCGTATTCACCGGAGCTTGCCCCAAGTGATTTTCACATGTTCTTCCAACTCAAAGATAAGCACTTTTAACACCGATGAAGTCAAATAAGTGAACAGCTGGTTGCGAGCAGAGAACCCGACCTGGTACAACACTGGCTTGCAAAAACTTGTGTCACGTCCCCAAAAACGTTTGGAAAAACATGTTGACTATGTAGAAAAGTAACAGAAGGATCGTACAACATGAATAAAATTAATTCAACATGATGAATGTATGTAATGTTATGTTATGTTTTTATAAGATAGGAAAACTTACTTATTGGACGCCCCTCGTATACATTTTGCCATTGTGGTATTTAGGTCTTAAGTATTTAACAGTGGTCTTAGAAGAATTACATTAATTTATTTTCTATCTATTGTTGTATATGCTATAATTGGCCTAATAAATCTTATTTAGGCTATGTTGGGTAGTCATTGCGCCATGTTCTATTTAACCGAGTTTATTTATTTTATTTTTACTAGCTGGCTTACTCGACGTTACATGGGTGACTGTCTTACCATCGAATCACGACTTAATTTGATTATTCTCTCCCGAATATTTTAATTAAGCTATGATAAAATTGCCTAGAACGTTTTAACCTCTTTACCTATTATAAATTTAATTTCATAAAGCCCATAAAATTCCTAATAATTATTAAATTTCTACTAATATTCAGGAAATGGGTATGAAATATTGGCGGAGAGACCAGGCTTCTGGAAATGATGTATAGCCTGCAAGTGTCTCTATGTGATGAAAGAATTGTCAAAATGGTCGTTTATTTATTTCTTCTTTTTTATATAATCGTAGTAGATGGAATTTCGAAATATTGTACCTTCTCCTATGTCCCGTATTTACTTAGTTACACAAAGACTGCTCAGTTTTCACATAATATAGAGACTCCAAATATCAACGAAGTAATAGGTGAAACTGGTAAATATGAAGATTTCCTTTGTAAGTTAAACTTTTTGTAACCATCGATAGAAATAATCTTCTGCAGTTAATTATAAAACAGCGATAGGCTAATTTATGATGTGCTGGACGCAATTTTTCCTCTTTATAGTAATTATTTAGTATTGCCTGCTAATGAACTCTTATAGAACATACAGAGGAAATACAGCAACATTTTCTTACATAAAGGTTATTATGTTTTAGTCCAAGTACGTTATAAGCAGATGCTATTGCCTTTTAATTCGCTGTGCCTTCCGTTTTCTCATTTGCTAAATCGTAACTATGTATATTGCTTGGAATGACATATCCGCCATTTTTGTCTTATTTTACACTCATTTTCTGTAGAGTAACAATAGCTATTTCCCATTCCATGGCATTCTGAACGAGAAGCCAAGGGCAGCATCGCAAGCATGCTCTTTTATTAGCAAAAAATGTTTGAATGCTAATGGACAGGCTTTTAAAATCCTTTGTAGTATTTTAGCCATTTAGGAGTTGAAACCAGAAGCAATCTTCTATGCCTTGTCTGTCGGGAAGAATAGTACATTTCAATGGCGAAATAATTAACCTTGCTTAAGTGGTTTCGCAGATTACCCCCTCCACACACACACACACACACACACACACACACACACACATACATACATTTTTTGTTTTTCTCACACCTAAGAAAGTTAAGCTTTATTTCCTATTTTATTGGTTGATTTTCTAGGACTACTTCAGCCTGAACTATCACCGAGAAGGACCATTACTTTTCAATTGAAACGTCTATATTATATTGTTGTTAAGTTTGTTAAACTGTTTAACAAATTACCTTCCAATAGAATTTCCGAGTTCCTAGACACTCCGTTTGTTTAGAGAAGGCAAACGAAGTCTTATACACATTTTTTCCTTCCTTCTCTTTCTGTAAATATTTACATTAAATGTAATTTTATCAGCTTTCGGACTAAAAGCAATGACATGCCTTCAGATTTACCTTCATGTAACCAAAGGTTTATATTTTAATATACATGCTCATTGATATGGACGAAACACAGTACCACATATATGTAAAGAAAATGTACATTAACATCTTATCTCTTAGTACACGTATTTCCATTAAGTATGTGCCTAAGCTTGGCCAGTTTTGACTGTTCAGAATCAAGTCCCAGCATGCTGCTCTCCGTCTGTTGAAAGCCAAAAATACTTCCGGTAATAATTTTTTTCCTAATACTCTCCGTAGGAACCATAGTAGTTAAAAAACGCTCATAAATAAAACTCAATTTCATTTGGGACATTTCAAATGAGCGTCTCAGACCCTACAACATGAATTCTGTCTTGATGATGATAATTCCATATTAAGCAATTTGTTTCCGGGTATGTAAGATGATATACTTCACTTTGCCATGTTTAGACTTTAATCTTGCACTCGCCACTAAGCTGGAGTAAGATGTTTTATTCTGTAGCACAGACTTGCCGAGGAGAATTTCTCTGCGCGTCTCTTAACCGAGTGCGACTATGTCAACACGATAAAAACACAGGGCGGCTCAACTTTGATCCTTGCTGTTTACTCAACTTCGCTTTGATCTATCCCGAGCTACTTTCTGTTTAAAGTTAGCGTCTCTTTTGTTTCTCTCCTCTGTAACGTCGCTAAAACTACGAAAAGCTATAGCAAAATAATGTAATGGCGTGTAAACACTGCAACTACATGAAACAGAATTATTGTATTTGAGATGCATAACAACACATCAAAAAAGAAATCGTTCGTCAGCGCCGTCGCATTTCTAACCGTGAAGTTGACTCTTGAATATTATCAGTTTACTATGCTTTCACGGGGAGAGTATATTATATTGGATTTCACCAGAAATGTACGAAGAGGGTCCAGATGTAGAGTAATATTCAATATTTTGGTGTGGAATAATTAATTATGATGATTGCTTTTTTAGCATGTCCAGCTGAGAATCTTTTTTGTACTCTTGCTTCGTGGTAACGGAATATGCTTAGCAATAAACCTATATTTTCTCTTTGCGATGCGCACGTTTTGAATCTAATGGAAATGTTGCAATTGATTTTCCTATTCGCTAAAGAACGTCGACTGTATATCAGTTCAAAACTTATGTTCTTGTAACGAAATTCTTTTTTCCCCGCTGTTTCTCAAAAGTATATTACTCTTGAGCTGATGAGAGTTACGAAAGTTTGTCATTTTTTGCATGCTATTTACAAAAGAAAATAAATTAAGTTACAAACATTTTATTCTACGTAACATACAACAGAATTTACACTTTAGAGTAATTATTACATCTATATCTTCTTTCACAGCTAATGTAGACTATCATTGAATATTTACACCACAAGGTTGAAGACAAACTTTCCATCTCTCCTTCGACAGGCCTCTGAAGTGAAGATAAAGAAGAGAAAACCGAGAACTCCGAAACGTGAAATCCCGACTTCATCACCTTTCAAACAACAGTTAGAGGACAAAAAGATCACTGCTGAAGAGAAAATATTAAAAGCACTGAAGCAAGCTAACTTAAGTCGAGTGCTCCGAAAGAAAACAAACATACATAAGGTTATAATGAAAATTGAACTACAAAGCGGCGAAGAAAATTGGAATTTAGGGCTGTAATGAGTCAACAGAAGAGAGTGCAAAGTGCATTATGTGTTTATAGGCATTTGAAGAAGACTGGATTCAGTGTATCAAGGTAGAAGTTGGGCAATGCTGGATGTACAATAGTATAAATTAGTATAAAAGCATAGACATTTGTAGTAAAATAAGCATGTTCTGTTGGAATATTGTTGCATACAGTGTATCTACAATAGTTTGAGATACAGTACACTGACAAAATGCACTCAAATGGTATCTCAGTTGATGTCAGTAGTACAGTATGACAACGAATCAACGATGCAGGTGGTAGAGGTTGGAAATCTGTATAAAGGCAGTCAGAGCTGT
This sequence comes from Deroplatys truncata, assembly GCA_030765065.1. NCBI lineage: Eukaryota > Metazoa > Arthropoda > Insecta > Mantodea > Mantidae > Deroplatys > Deroplatys truncata. Next base: position 104,589,451 of record CM060980.1, read on the forward strand.
ATGGTGTTAGGGTTTGCATATGTGCCTCTACTGCAGTCAGTAAACAGACACCACTAGTGACTGCTTGATAAACCATTATTGTGACAATGCCATATGGGAAATGTCATCATGTGATGAAAAAGGAAAAACCAGTGTGTACAAGAAAAAGGGACTGTTTATTCATCCGATGCCAAGACGTTGAACCCTGTAGTACAATGACTGATAGTTTGTTAAATTGGATACACAATATTTAAGAACACAAGTTAAGTGAAAAACATAAAATTGTCTAAGGTACCTAAACAGTTACTTTTGAACAAAACTAGTGTCAAAAACTGTTAATTCTTCCCAACCTGCTGCTGATGTACAGTTGCCAGTAATTGCCAGATGTGTAAAACAAATTTTGTCAAAAGAGAAATATTTTCAGTTCAAAAAACAACTGCATAATCCAGCTCATAAGAGGACTAAATTGAATTTTGCGAAAAAAAATATGTCATGGACTTCAGAATGGGCGAAAGTGACCTTCAGTAATGAGAAGTGTAATTTAGATGGGCATAATATTTTTCAATGTTATCGGAAGGTTCTTAGAGCAGAGCAGCCAATAAGAATGCGGAGAAATTTTGAAATTGTGCCTATTACCATTCAGTAGGAAACGTAGTGTCTTTATATTGATTTCCAATACTGTATAGATCAGAAAAAATGGTTTTTGTTTGCGATTTCTGTAAAACTGTGTGCTAAGCATGTGTGAACTGAGCTCAAATAGTAACAGTAAGCTCCTATGTTTCTATTATAAAGATTATTAAATAAGTATCAGTGCAGTGTATCACTGATAACCCAGATTATCACAAAAAACAATGGCCGACATTATAAGACGATTTCTACAAGTCTTGTAGTTCCAGCTCTTTTATTTTCGGTGAAATTAAGTACCAAAATAATAAATAAAAATCATTATAGCCTGCTATTCATAGAACACGTCTTGAGGTAAAAAATGGATATATTAAGATTCCGATTAACCATAAGTTAAATAGCACCGTCCAAAAACTTAAAGCGCCCAATAATGCACGACTCTCCCCTATTTTCTAGTTGGAATTTATGTATGTTACTTGTGTCTTTATGGCAAACCCAATTTAAGTCAGATTCTTAAATAAAAACTACTAAATTTTAGAGTAAAAGAGTTCTAAAATATTAACTAAGGTTTGCTTTTCTACTACAAAGCGTGTAGGAGTTACGTTCCTTTTCTTCTGTGAAATGGTGCAGAATTCACAGAATCAAAGTACTGATGCAGTAACATTTAAAAAATATATTTAATATAAATATTGTGCCTACAGTGGTTAAACGTATATCAAATTAAAGAAGAAATTCCAATTTATAAGACTACATACGAAACTAAAAATGTCATTTTTTGGCAACCTCCGCAAGTTACCCCTCAAGCCAGAAATTATTTTGAAATTTCTTGTGAAAATTTGCATAATAAAAGCTGATGTTTCCATAGTTTTATTTTTTATTCCAAAAACATGAAAAACATACTTACTAATAGAAACAAAAGAAAATCCATTTAAGAATGCAGCACCCACAGCAGGGACGTCAGTGCAGTCTGTCCTTGTGGTCACAAACGAAGTGTATTTCTGTATTGTGTACAAGAGATTATACAGTTTCGTTTAGCGCCATATATTTTGCACATATCGCTCTGAACCTGCAACTATCCTCATTTACATTTAACCCGAATATGTAACAGAGGACACAGATCCTGTGAAAATACCTTGGTTACGCCACACGTGCAAGTTTTATCACATATTCGCAGCGCGTCCAATTTTCTGCTTCCTCAAGCACTGTTCTCGAGGTCCAGCGAATCTATCCCCGCTTAAGGGAATCTGTAAACAGGCGATAGTGCAGCGATTCGCGCTAAATGCTATTAAATGGGCAGCGTCTACCAGGCAGATAATTCCTATTCTACTCAAATGCCTGTTACGTGCTCATACCGAAAAATTCCACATTGGAGAATGGGGCAGTGCCAAATTGGTGACGACCCAGAAAAACTGGCCGGCGTAAAACTGTGAATATAAACAGGCTTTGATTAAACAGAATTGTTGCACTTTCTCCACACATAACCTTATTGCTATCATCTGCTTCAGAGCGTACAATCACAGGTTCATTTGTTTTTAAGGCTGAAATTTCCACGCTGTAGACAGAGCCTTCATAAGTAGTTAATGATAATGGACAACTCCGAAATATTCTCAGTCTGTAAAGAGGCGTCGTAATTATGATTAGGTTTAAAATTATTGGCTACTGAAGTAATTGCAACTTCCTAATCAGAAATATATAATGAAGTTAACTCGACTGAAGCACCGAGTGGCCCTGTTGTAAAACTCATTATGCCCACCTTTATTCTGAAACTGAGATTTTAATACTATCTTATGCAGCTTGCCGGGTCCTGAAAAAAAGGATAGAAAGGATCTCAACTTTCTTAAATGAACATTCGATGCACCCAGAGAAAACACATTTACATGGAAGTCAGGCTAACAATTAGAAAACGGCTGTCATCTCGGTTTTCTGTATGCCCCTATGTGTTTAAGTATCTGAAACTTATTCAAGAGGAAGCAAAGAAATATTAGACTTGGGTGAATAATTTGGATTCTAATTCAAAGTGGTTATGAAATTTGTGATCATGGTATATCATACCCTATCATTTTGTATGCTCATATATTTAGTCTTAAAAGCGTAATTAATTAGCACAAAAATTATGAATCCAACATGAAATATTAGAAAGCATCTATTACAATGCTACTACGAAGCAAAATATGGAGAAAATGTACAGTATTTAACGGCTTCAAACCCAGCGCAATGATTGCACAATAACATGTGTGGCTGCCATTCGCGAGGTCCTGGGTTCGAATGCCATTTTTGGGGCTACCCTGGCCTTGGGTTTTTCTCCCGTGATTTTCCTTGGTAGGTAGGTGAAAGCTGAGGGTGATGGTTATACGACGAATTTCCTGTCCCCACTATCACCTTCATATCTTTCAGGGTTGCAGGACCATGCAACGGCGATTGGCACGTGGCGGTGCGACGGCGGAGTGCACTGTGTGAAGGATTTATCTCTGAGGCTTGGATGCCAGGTTGGTGCCCCCTCCTGAGGGGGGAGTTCGTACCCGAGGTGGCGCGGTCAAGTTCGCGCCGGTATCAGGATTGGTACCACTTTGGAATGGGGCCCCTATCTTTGTTAAAGCGCATCGGTGACCGGATCTGGTTGCGCTTTGGGTTTCCCTTCATATTTTCCTCCCAGAGTACACGTAAGTAACACTGGTGCTGAGCTCCCGTGGTTGGGGGTTCTCTCCACCTGACTGTTCTAACCTATCCTAACAGCTTGAAAGGAACTCCCATCCCCTTTATAAAACTTAGCCTAGCAAAACTTTCATCGATCATTTCATCAGCAGGCACTTTTCATCCACCATTTATCTGTACGTATAATGAACCTAAAATTAAAAACTTTCTGTAAGTTTTCCTTTTTTGATGAGTAAACTGATACTAAAGTGTGTGATCGGCTACCTTGAAGCAAAGAATATGTGCGCGCAGGTGTATGTATGTTATACTTTCGCATACGAATGGCCAAATCGATTGTTATATAATGTAACTTAGACCCCGTCTTAGAAAATAGACTGTGTAGCATCATAATTACTTGACCGACGGAGGAGGGTTTCTAATGGAGCGAAAAATTAGGAGTAGTTTACATAAGCTTTTTGAGAAAAAAAAACCTGTTACCTGACAAGTTTATAAGCCTAATGTTTCCCAAGTTTTGCTCTCCACAAAATTTCAATACCGTGAATAGTTAATACCGATACAATTTTTTTCTATATTCCTATTTGTGTAGGTAAACCGCTTGCCACGAGAAGCCGTGTAGTATTGATGCAAGCAGCAGAAATAACCACAAGTTTGATTAGTGTTTAAACTTTTTATCTATGTCCTAATCTTTAATAACTCGGGAAAAGTACTTAATTACCGAGGTTTAAAACGGAACATCCTGCACAAGACAGAGAGAGAGAGATATGGAAAATGGAATGGAAAAGGAGAAAGGAAGGGGAAAGCGAGAATAGGATGGAAGAGGAGGAGAAAATTAGCTGAGAAATAAAGGTGAAGGATAAAAAGAGTGAGAGAGAGAAAGAGAGAGAGAGCGATACAGAAGAACTCTCACATTTAACGGAAAAACGCAAGCAGAGCTGGGGGCTCTGCTAGGAGTCTATAAAGATATCTGTCCGGCTTCGATTATCGTTTACATTAAAGAACGAGTTTTTCTGGCTTATGCTACAATATATTTCTTCCAGCAAGAAACTGGGCAAATTCCAACATATCTGGCTGAAAATTGTTGTGTATAGCATCAAGAAAATATTCCATCATATTCTCAGTGTTATTTTACAGTAAACCCCAGTGTTTGGCAAACCAATTAAGCTTTTTTGGTTTTCTGCCTGTAATATTAAAGAGCTTATAAAGTGTTAGATTTTGAAGTGTCTTGAAGGATCTTTACACCCGCTTTATGCTTCCTTGAAAAATTACATGAACTGATAACCCATAAACAACGTTTTCGCACTTTAACGTTAAAATAATTTACACGTTTTAAAAGCTAAAAATATGAGTGCATGCCAATGCACTAGTGTGCTCCTAGGCATGTAGTTAGTGGAAATGAACTCTGTATCTTCTTATGGTTGCTAGCTTTGCGAGATACTGTCACTGGCATGTATACACTTTTGTAGCTTTAAACCTTAATGTTTACATTTGAAAGTGATCTTTGAGTACCCTGACACACACATTTGTTTGCAGCTATATATAATTATACTAAGAATAAAAAGCAGGGATGAAATCATAAATATGGAAAAGTAAAATACTAAAGTAAATTGAAACATTCCCTATGAATTCATCAATCATATGCCAAAAAGTGGTTTAACGTATCTTCTACACATATAAAACCATCTGTGGGTCAACAAATGTTTCGCAGATCAGTGGCATGTATCAACCAATGTACCCATCCCTAAAAAGGGTTTCCGACAAGGCCAGTCAACTCTCGACAACCTAGAATCTGAAATCCGCAATGCCTTTACCAACAGTCAACACCTAATTCTAGTTAATCTTGACATAAACAAGGCTTACAACACAGTGTGGCGATCAAATATCCTCTGCACATTACGGGACTACGAAATAGGAGGAAGGATGTTAGCCTTTATACACAACTACCTGCAAACCAGGCGCTTCAAAGTCAGAGTCAGCGGGTGTTTCTCCAAGTGTTATTCCCTGAAAAATGGAGTTCCTCAGGGTCCAATCCTTAGTGTAACGTTATTCCTTGTTGCCATCAACAATGTATTTTCCTACATCAAATCACCAGGCAAAAGTCTACTATTTGCTGATGATCTTACCTTACTTTGCAAATGCAAGACAATTCATATAACACAAAAATTACTTAATAACTGCTTACAACAATCCTTGAATTGGAACCACCTCACAGGTTTAAACTTCGCCCCATCAAAAAGTAAGTGCATAGTCTTCTCTAAGGCTCAGAAACCCTCACTGAATCAGAAACTTATAATCCATAAACATTAAATTCCTATACTTCGCCTTCTTGGTGTACTCCTCGACCGAAAGCCACCTGGGTTCCTCATCTTTAACTTCTTAAAACCGACTGTGGCCAACGACTCAATATACTGAAAGTATTATCAGCGAGATCATGGGGAGCCGACTTCAGTGTGTTACTAAGCACTTACAAATCTACATACAATCTAAACTGGACTATGGATCTATAGTTTACAACTCAGCAAGTACCAGAGCTCTTAAAATGCGAGATTGAATCTAGTCTTCGACATTAAGAATCACTTTAGGAGCCTTTAACACCAGCCGCATAGAGAACCTACAAAGTGAAGCTAACGTACCTCCGCTGCAAATCAGAAGGAAAATCTCAAGTCTATCATATTCAACAGGTAATAACGAGACGATCATCTCTATTCCACTCTTACATATTTCCCATCAAAAACATAGAAAATTCCTTAGAATCAGCATAACCCTCAGATTTTTCAATTCGTCTCTCAGCTTACCTCAAGAAATTTAACATTACTGCCCAATATGCTACCTTGTTTCATAGATTCAGATTATATACCATAGAGGCTCACGTGCCCCTTTATTGACACATCACTGGTTAGACAAGGAAAATCTTCAACAGATAGTGTTTCTTACAAACGTCTGTTTAACGACTAGTGTACACTGTATTCAACACACACACCTATCTTCACTGATGGATTCAGACGTGGTCATAATGGATGTGCAGCGGTATTCTCCGATTACACCATACAATATAGTCAACTATCTTTCTGTCTATTCTTGTGAATTGTTAGCAATTCAACTCTCATTTTAACATATATAGTTTAAAATAATCCTACATAATTACATAATATTCTCTGACAACTGAGTGCTTTAACATCCATTTAACAAATCTCAACCTCCCAAAATATTGTTAAAGAACTTCAGAAACTGTACAACCAAATACTAACCTCTGGTAAATCAACATCATTCGCCTGGACTCCGTCTCACGCCGGAATTCTGGGAAATGAAGACAAAGAAGCAACCAAATAACACCCTCAGGGACACACACATACGGACTTTATAAACTTTATCAAAAAACTTGTATTAATCAATGGAGACAAATATGAAAAGCCACATCTAGAATCAAGTTACGCGATGTCTACATTTCCGAGTCCAAACTTCATCACTATCAAACTGCAAAGGCCAAATTGTATCAACTCGAATACGTATTGGACATACTTCTATACGCATAAAATCTCCTCAACCGTGACCCACCTCCTGTGTGCGACCTCACAGATCCAACCTCACACTTCATAATTTTGTTATAGCCTGCCTCACCATGTACAACACAGAGAAAGATGTGACATCCCCAGCAGCCTACCAGACGCCCTAAATTCAGCATAACAAAGAACTTTAAACTTTATGAAAACGACAGAATTGTATAATAATGTATAGCACACGTATCTAAAGAGTTTAATGTTGCATGTACTTATTACTGTTTAAAATATTGTATTTCCAGTGTAATCATGTTCTGTAATTTAAAGTAGTCGCGATATGACGTTTCAGTAGAAGCGACAATTAAGAATAAAGCAATGTGTAACGTGTGCCGAGGCATCCGTCATAGTTGCGTGTAGGCAGTCTCTGAAATCGAGAATTAATCGGGTTCTGCCAGCTGCTTGAGGTCACAGCTCTCTTATTGTGCTTTATGTATCGCGGCATCTCCTCGTCACATCCCACTTGGATTAAGGTATTGGTTTTTACTGAAGTTCCAAGAGATTTTGACTATTAATTCAAAATTTGCCTGGCAGCAACATTTAACATTTGGGTGAATGAATGCCAGATTGGTCAATTTATTACTAGAAGAATATACTTGTAACATTTTATGTAGTAAAATGAAGCAGTATGGAGAATCGCAGGCATTATTGATTATATAATTTTCTCGATTTCTAATAATTTTCTATTAGTTAGTAACCCTTTCCTATGTAGTTCCTTTCAAGAACCTTCTAAAGTATCCAGTAGAAGCTTAAGTTTCATAGAACATAGAAGCATGCAATTTTTTTACTTTATTTAGGAAAGCATTCCTTACTTTTGTTATTTATCAACTTGCTGAACTACAAATGGTAACTGAATATAACTTTATTGTTATATTCAGTTTGTGAATATAACGATACCATAAGCAATAAGCTGAATACCAACCATTCTGTTGGTATTCAGCTTATTTTTAACCAATTTTTGCAATTATTTTGATGGAGTGTTGCTTTTTTGTGAGGAAAAAGAAGGCAAGCACTTTCTGTTGTAATTGTTACCACAACGCCCACAATGAAAACCGTAAATAATCAAAAGGCGTTGCAACGAGACCCAAGTTTTAGGGAAAACAGTGGGACTTGGAACCATGTTTATTACTTTGTTTTTTACCGTATGCAGCATTTGAGTTAACATATATAACATATGCATAACTTTGAGTTGTTACACTAATTCATCCACGACGTATACATGAATATACTAGCTTAAAATAACTTGATTATTCTTCCTGAACACGTAACGACACCTGCATCCAGTGATTTATGGGTTATCTCTTCTGCGATTGTGAAAAACTGTATGTTTATTTTGCGTTTAAATATTTTTATTTTAAGGATTACTTTCAGATTCTTGTATTTTTAGTAAGTGAATGTAAGATTCTCGTTTTACTATAGAAGTAGGATGTTTAAAAGAACAGAAGATATGTAGAAATAGGTTTTATAATTGTTATTGTATGACTTATATAATGTATTACCTTTTGGTAAAATAAACATATTTATGAAAAATTCACGGGTTATTTGCCACGTCAGTGGGATAAAGTTCTAGCTTTCGGCCATTGTACCCTCCATGGTTATCTCATTGATTGCGGTGGATAACTTAAGTTTTAATAAATAAAATTCACCGTTTTATATCCTATAAAATATATATACAATAAATATGATTAAAAGTTATTACCTAAGTCATGTTAGCTCTCTCGTGTCATTATAAAAGCATTTTGAACTATTTACTTCGATAAGCTTTGCAGTTAAATTTCTCTGAGAATTAAACATGCTTTATTGTGTAGTACTTTACCACCCACGTTCTAAAGAAAGTAATAAAATATCACAGAGCCGACAATCTAATCTAAGATAACTAATATTGCATACCGAGTTTCATAGTAGTCTCGACTTATAATTACTCTTGAATTGCAAAATGACATACCCACATACATATTTATGTATTAATTTGGCTTCAGAATAGAAACATTTAAGAGTTAACATGGGTAATTGTAAAATGTCCAAAAATAATCTATAGTATAACTATTAGGGTATATTAGTTATCATCTCATCTATACGGTTTAGTTGATCATTGAACTGGTCTGTTCTCACGGCCAACGAAGAAAATCCTAGTGTCGCCATCTCAGATGTGGGCATTATTTTCCACCTTGGCTCGTTATAAAAATCTTTCTAGGTATTCTAACATGAATGGAAGCATGCTAAAAATGTAAATGTTCTTTCCAGTCATTTCTATTTATACAAAAGTCTTATTCCATTTATATGCCGCCTATAACATCTGGGTCATATCAGCGGCTTTGCCTTTGGAACAATTGCTCCTCGTTTACTACGAGGGAAGTCCCAGAAGTACCCGACCTGACGTATATATAACTATTGTTTCAAACAAATGACTATGGTAGAAAGTACTACTTTTATAAAGCTTAAGTTTGACGATGCTAAATTGTTTAGTAATTGTTTGGCAGCCATCAATAGCGAACTCTCCCAGCGCATTTGTAAACATGGATAAAACTGGCCATCATTATGTGATACAATACCTTCATTTGAAAGGTCTTAGTCCATCTAATATTAAAGCTGAGCTAGATTCTACTCCTTCGTTTACAACAGTAAAATATTGGGTGGTAGAGTTTAAGTGAGGCCGTACAAGCTGCCAAGACGAACATCGCAGTGGTCGACCAAATGAGGTGACCACGCCGAAAATTGTAAAGAAAATCCACAAGATGGTATTGGATGACCGTCGACAAAGTGCGTGAGCTAGCAGATATCGTCGGAATTTCAAACGTGCTGTACATTGCATACTGACTGAAAATTCAGACATGAGAATGCTGTGCGCAAGATGGGCTGCATTTATTCACAATGGCACTAAAGCAGCGTCGTGAAGATTTTTCGGTCGAGCGTTTGGTGATGTTTTGCTGCAATAAAGTCGATTTTTTGTGTCGATTCATAACCATGGATAAAACATGAGTCCGTCACTTCACAATTGAGATGAAGGAACAGTCAAAACAGTGGATTGAAAGGGGAGAATCGGCTCCAAAGAAGGTGAGACAGTTCCATTTGCAGGCAAGGTCATGGCGTCAATTGTTTGGAATTTGCGTGAAATAATTTTCATTGATTATCTTCAAAAAGGAAAAGTAATCAATGGCGAGTATTGCGCAAACTTTTTGCAGCGTTTAAATGATGAAATCAAGGAAAAACAGCCGCATTTAGCGATATGTTTCATCAAGACGATGCACTAGTTCACACATCCATTATCACCATGGCCAAAATAAATAATTTAAAGTTCGAATTGCTTCCTCATGCACCTTATTCGCCAGACTCAGCCCCCTCTGATTATTTTCTGTTTCCAAAGTTGGAGAATGGCTTGGTGGTAAAAATGATGTGCCAACATGAAGAGGTGGAGTTTGCAGTTGAAGGCTATTTTGCAGAACTCGGCGGTTCTCACTATAAACAGAGTATCGAAGCTATTGAGCATCGCTGAGAAATGTGTATCGACCTGAAAGGAGACTATGTAGAGAAATAACGATTTTTTTCACCGGTATTTTGTGTTTTCTTTGTTAGATCGGTACTTCTGAGACAGCCATCGTATTTGTATTAATCTTTGCATTATTATGTTTAAACTTACACACACGCATTCACATTTTTACTAAGGAGGGTAGGGAATAATCCTGGCTAAAGAAACATTCCCACCCTCCAGCCAGGAAACGAACCCGAGATCTCTGGATTTGGGGGCTACATGCTAACCAACAGTCTTATACAATGTTTTCCATTCATTTAAAAATATTTAACTCTTTCATAATTTTTCTGCTTCTCTTTATACCCATTCTACCATATTCCTCGATGGCTCTTAGGAATCACATTTCAGCTGCTTCTATAGCATTGTCTTGTTTTGTCCAAACTTTGGAACCATATAGAAACGTTGGTATCGCCATCAGTTTATAATAATTTATTATCTGTATATATTATAGTATAGCAGTACATTACATTTTATAGAATAAACCTTTTGGTCTGTTTTTCAGAGGCGATCTGGGTTTGACCCAGCGGCTGTAAATGGAATTAGTGGCGTATCAAGGTAAGTGCAAGAAGTTATCTATGATATTCTCTACCTTTTTCTACTTATGTTTTCTTTTAGTGTTGTTTCAGTTGGTATTTCACTGTAAATGTTTTTTTAAGATAATTTCGAACAGCAATGCGACAGAATACATCATTCATGATATTCTATACCAGTTGGCCGATAAACGCTCCATTTCCAGTTTCAAGCTTCCTACATGTACTGATGACCGTTGGGGCAAAAATCACTGCTTTTTCAAACGGATATGATTGGACTTCCAGAATATATCCTGCCTGGGATTATGGCGAGTGATGAAACTCGTAAAGAAGATGGTATAAGAATGTATTCTTGGTGTAGTAAGGAAGAATCCTGGTTTCAAATTTTGGCGTAGACGTAAGAGATGAAGAAAAAGTATTCATCTGATTTTTTTGTTAACTCGAGTAAAGCGGATCTTGTCTGAGATATTTGGCAGGGAGAAGGGAGGGTATCTTTTTTTCAAAAGGAGACGCAGTTCAGAGCGGAATATAAGCGAAAAAGGGTGGCGGAGATGCATGGGGTTAATGCAGTAGAGTAACGAATGTGGGGTTACTGTTTGTTCAACGACATTTTAGCTATGGAAGCGGGGGGTTTAACTCGTGGAAGGAGTACACAGTATGCCGAATTCGTGTCGCGCGTAACGCATACAGTGGAAAACAGCCATCAGACATTCCTCTATCTTTACTCCTCACTTGTACCAAGTAAACACTACCTCCTTCCAGTAGCAAAACCCCTACTTGCTCGGAAGGTCATCCCCATTCCCTAGCTAAAGCATCACTGAACAGACAGTATGTGGATATATTAACAATTATGTGAGTGATTATTTTCTCTAAATGTGATTTTATTCCTTTGTTTTCTTCTGTCCCTTCTCCTAAGATTGATAGACATGTGCAATATATTTATGTTAGCTTCTTAGCTGTGCGGTGCCTGTTAATGCCATATAGTTGTGTTACTACTTTCACGGATAGCCGATGTCGTTAAGGCACGCACTCATGAACGGGAGGTCTGGGTTCAAATCCCGCCAGATTTTTTTTCTTCAGATTTTCCTCAGTCCCTATAGTTGGCAAATGCTGGGGAGGTACCCTAAAACTTAGGCCGGGAGCGTTTCTTTCTCAAATTTCTTTTCCCAATTATCATTTCATATTGCCTCTGGTGCCGTATGCAGTAAGAGCGGGCGTTAGGCGCGCGCACGCATACACACACACACACACACTTCTATATTGTCTTCTCTACCGTGTATCTAGTAGGTAGAGAAGGTATTGCATTCCACCGAAAAATTCAATATCGAGATTTCACCGTAAATACATGTTTTGAGGTCCTGAATCCCACAAATCATTTTTAGAAAGATGTCTGTACAGTATAACTCAAAAACGAAAAGTCGGATAAATACCAAACTTAATATTCGGATTTAGTACCTTCCGAAGATGCGACACAAGATTTTTTAAGAAAATTCCACCCCAAACTACCCTTTCTATGAACATATTCCCAGATTTTTTATTCTCTAAAAATGGCAAACAATTTTGATTGACATACCCTATATTAAAGAATTTACATGACACTAATATATCTTGAGTTTTCTGCGAATAACCTATGAAGTCCTTTTCATTGGTGAGGAACTATGTATAATCTTGCATAAGTGTTAAACGTTAAGGGATGGACGAAAATGTGCTTCACAAAAAAGTGTAGATCTCTTTAAAATACACTATTTATTTAAAATACTTTTTTGTGGCGTAACCTATTTCTGAGATGTCTGTTACTGCAGGTTCGAATTGTTCACTACTTGGTCGTTCTATTTAAGTCTTTCATCATTCGGTTGTTTCTCGCGATTTCATAGTGGTCAGGGTGTAGTGTTCATTTCTTAAAATTTGACTATCGCCGTTCTCTTTTTATCTATAACAAACTGGTAATGCAGATATTTCTGCAACGATTTATTTGGATTAAAATGTAGTAGATAGAAAAATAAGGTTTAGTAAGTGTAGTTTGTATACCCACTTATAAAGATATAAGGTAGAGAAAATCATGCGAATGTACCACTTCAGATTTTTCCCTTATTCCTTTATTTACAGACCTTTTAACCTCTATGGTCATATCAGGGTTTTGACCAGGGAGACAATTGATGGAATTGTCACTCGCTGAACTGTAGCCTATACTAACGTTATTTTTAAAAACTTTTTATACTCAAATTTACTCCCATACTTGCAAACTCTGTGTAGGATAGGGAATGCTTCTGGTTAAGAAAGCCCTGAATCGAAACCGGGATCTCTGGGTTGAGAAGCCCTGTTCACGTATTTATCCAGTACCCTGTGCATGTGCATGGGTATGGTTCCCTAAATGGTTACTACTTGACTTTCATTCCGGGCGAGTACACTCACAACGGAACTGCGACTCCTAAATACGATTCGGTTTTCAGAATTCTGGCTTTAGTTATTAAAATATCCGTTTAAACTACTCACATCCAGAAACCAGGCGTAGAGCATATCGAGAAACTTTTGGTTAAAGAAACATTTCTCGAGCCTAGCAAGGAATCGAATCCGGAATTTTTCGCACAGCAGGAAAGTTTTCTGCCGATTGAGCTACAGAAATAAGTCTGTATAGTATATGGGACGTAAAATGTAATATGTTTAAGATCAAATTAACACTCAGCAAAAATCTGCTGCGAAAGGCAATAATATTGATTAAAATACCACGAATGTATGTCGAATAAAACGCTTATCTTGCCTTCTCTGTAATTAGTGTGTGAAAACAGTCTCGTTGAATTGCATGAGCGAGTAACCAGAATGACCTATGAGAGATACAGTATCAAAAATTATTGCAACATTGATCATTTCAGAAATATTAGCTAAGTACATTATAAGCTGTTTGGTCGGAAACCGTTTCTTCTTTTCCTATCGATGAGTTTCCTCAATTTTAATATCATGGTTAGCATAATATAGTGCTTTTTACTTCACTCTGTGGCCAACGTAGGCTGTTCATGCGTCAGCCGCCGCAGCTAGGACTCCCGCCGAAACGGTTATAACCGCAACCCGCAATCGTTCCACGTTCTCATAGTTCCAATTACAATGATAGTAAGCACAACTTACAACAGATGTTGGAAATGTTGTCCTCTATCCATAGATTTCTGGCATTTTCTCATGAAATTTTCATTCACACTTGAGAGTCAATATCCGAATGAATTCCTGGCCTGAATTTTTATTTTAGTTCTTCCAATGTATGGAGGTTTGTTAAACAGACCTTATTTTTTCAAGTCTACACCCAAAGATAAAAATAACACACATTTAAATCAGGGGAACGTAGTGTCATAGTTGTTTTCCAATTAACCTTATCTTCAAAATTTTCCGTAATTAAATTTAATGACTTATCAGCAGCATGAAAGTTGTTGAAAAAATACAGACAGACATACGTATAAATAATTTATGAACCTGACTAATTTTTTGTTCAAAAAATATAGATAGGTCATATTATTCTGTATGCATTTATTGCACAAAAATTTTCTAGTTATGCAAGGTAATCTCAAAATAAGGTTTCTCTTTACTACAGTACCTGTTATTTTGCGATGTAATATATCCATACAAATGGAACCATGGTTCATCAGAGAAGAATATTAAGGTGGGTCAATTCTATTACTTCCCAACTTTCAATTACAGAAATTATGAAACTAGGTATGCTGTAAGAACTAAAAAAAGACACCAGACAATAAACTCACTCAATTTCGGGTATAGAACTCTCCGGTATGAATGAAACTTTTCTGGGAGATACCAGAAATGTGTGGATGGAGAAGGACAATATTTCCAACATTTTTATAAGGTAGTGCTTCTTGTCATTGCAATTGTAACTATGAAAACGTGAGGCAGTTGGGAGATATTATAACCGTTTGGGCGGGAATCCGAGCTGCAGTGGTCAGCCTACGTGAGGTGGCCAGAGTGTAAAGGGAAAACACTGCATTATGTACATGCGTTTTTAAGCAGTTAGCTGGTCTGTTAAAAATAACTACTTATTGTAAAGGCAACTAGATCAAACATGGGCCGATGTTTCAAAGGACAGCCCATGCCATCACATCATTAACCGTGAGCTAGGCGAGGATCTCAGATTTCTAGTAGAGCTGAACTTAGCATTTCAGTCAGGATGGTCGGGGATGCTCCTTAACTGGGTATCCTTGTGTGATCAGGCGATTCAGGAGGACAGCTAACAAGAGTTTTACAATTACCCGTAACTCTGGTTCCAAAAATAGTTTAATTATCTAAGGTGTATTCTACAATATAATACATATTAATAGGGTTTACATAGAGCTGTGCATAATAGCCGAGGTTACCTTATGCGACGAGGAGCTCCAGGAGTCCATGACTCCTCGTACCTGACTCTGAGCTAATAAAATGAGCTAAACTTTAAAGAGTTCGGATGTGTCAGAGAGAGAGAGAGAGAGAGAGAGAGCGACCAGCTAAAAGGCTCTCTTTATATGCATGTGGAGGGTGCTAGGTAAGTGTTTGGGTAGGAGCTTAAGCCAGGACTTTGGTTAGCACCTTCCCAAAACAAGTCAGCAACCCACAGATCATTTGGAATTCATAATGCCTGGCTCACGTGATCCTCTTGTGCCATAATTTATAAAGCGAATTTCATTGTTTTACTAAAACAATCTTTTCCTAAAACCAGAAACCTTTCAAAACGACATGTCACAATATATCCGTGATATTAAGTAATTTAAAGCATTTCTTGCGAGTGTTTATCATGGTGTAGAAAGATGAAAATGGAATTTCTTAATAATTTATAAAAAGAATATCAACATAAATTAACCATGACCAGGAAGCCATGGAAATATTTTCCATCAAATTTTTCTTTCATTTTGAGTCGGGATTAATGTGAAGGAAATACAGTTCTTAAAATCAGGAATTACATATTTAGTAGCAACTGGAGACTCAATGTTGTTGGAACATTTTAAAAACATATAGCTTCTATAATGCTATCTTATCAGGCATTATGAACACCAGAGCTCTATAGGAGAAAGAAACAAATTATAATTTATTTTGGTTTTTATTGCCGGGCGACTCTCACACATTTTCCGTTTGAAGTTGAAAACTACATGTAATTTCACAGACTTTAACTTTTTAAGTATCCGCAACATCATCTTTTTGAAGTTAAAGGAATGTAAATACAATACACAATTCTACATTATTAGCAAAGGAATATACCTTTTTATTTGTTTAAATTAAGGGATCTAAATTCCTACATGTGACACACTTTGCCTATAAATGCCGCTTTATTACACGTATACTTTTACGAATCAACTATTAATTAAAATGTGAAACAATGCAATATAAGTACAATTTATATTAAACATCGTAAGCCCCAATATAACAAAGGAATTATTGAATATTCTCATAAAATATTAACAGAAGTCCTACGTTCATTTAGCGCAATTAATAGCAGTGTTTTAAGAGACAAAGCTAGCCCCTTGAAAAACCAATCCTATTCCGTAAGAAACTCAAACTTTTTTCGTGTGTATTTAGCAAACAAAAGTTAAAAGTTTTGGTTATAGCGTTCTAAACTATTTACATATTCATACATTTATAATTAAAGAAGAACTGTTTTTAATTCATTTGAGTTTCACAAGTATTTAGATTTGCTACTTACAAGCTATTCGCAAGGTACTTTTCACATAGCGTACGGAAATTAGCCATTATGGGAAGAACATAATTTCAAAATATAGTGTCTATAAAAAGTCACTGGAAGCTTTAAAGCATTATAATACTATAACGTTCGAATTACAAAAAAGAATATTACTGTATTGTGCAAACAGCGGTGTTTGGTTTTCATTGTTTTCTTTTGCATTCAAAGTTAGCATTTCTGGAAGTATTGAGTTACTAAAAGTGGTGCAATTATATTTTGAAGACAAGAGGTTTCTTTCTCTAGGCATGATAAAGTTTAGAACTCTTAACAATTTTAAGAGCAAACATGCTCAGTTGATAATTAAGTTTGAGGAAATCGATTCTGTTCAGGAGAAATCTTTGGCAATGTGTAACCAGTATGCAATATGGCCTCTGGGATCTTGCAGACTTTTGGTTGTGTTACCTTAACGAACGTGTTTTAGTAGTAAAACACAATATTCCACTGCAAACCAAATATGCTATCTTGTAAGAAATTGCCAATATGATAATATTGTGAAAAGTGCTGTGTATGGTTTTCCCAAAAGAATGATATATGTTGAATAAGGGAAATGGACATATTCGTAATGTTTTGCAGAAACCAAACCCAACTGTTTTCTCCACATAATTTTGATTCTGTATAGTTTTTTGATCTTGAGTATTACATTAAAGTAGTATAAAGCTTGAAGTCACTTTCAAAAGACACTGCATTTATTTCGTATGGTAACACGCGTGATATACGGTCAGCTCCCAAATGCAAAATTTAGCATTAATGAGTAGAAACTTTGTTGTAGTGATTGTCCATAGCCATTTCAGAATACCTATATCTAATGCTCTATTTCTATTAATTATTCCCGTAAACCCCACGAAAAACCTGCAGCTTCATCAAGTAATACCAGATTAGGTTCTGGCATTAACTGAACAATACCGCGTAGATAGGCGATTTCATGCTCAGAGATTTCGAAGGTTAAATTGTGTTATACAGAGGAGAATTTACCCAAACCACCATGGGCATTTTGTTGATATTATTCCCGGAAGAAAAATGAGTGGTACGGGCCGCATGGGGGCTCGGAACTGGTAATTATTCGCCGCTTTGTATATGACAGATCCCTAATATTTCAAAAATTCTCAAGGACTACTTCTTTGGCCCCTGCGCAGCTAGAATGGAATCTATACGTGTGCCCTCCGGCAAGGTTCAGTGTGATCACAACAGAGGTCAATAAACCAAGCTATATATATTTATTTATTGTTAACGACATATGCCATGTGCATATCAGCGTCGAAGGTGTGCCGGAATTTCTCACGCAGGAGTTCTTTTACATGATAGTAAATCTAGAAATGGGACTCCGTCTGGGCCGGAATTGAACCCACGACCTTGGTGTCAGAAGACCAGTGTAGCCAACTGATTCACCCAGACCGACAAAGATATTAAGTCGGCAAACTATTTGCACGGGCACCCGTTTGCGATTACTTTGAATTACATAACGTAAGTCGGCGCCTGCTGCATCGTTGTAATGAGTTTGAAAACTGTGAAAAATATATTCACTTGTTTCCGTTTATTAGGTTTATCCTGGAATGAAAGTTCCCAGGCTTTCCTTTTCTTACCATCAAAGACAACATTGTTGCAGAGTCTAAAATGAGAAGGGAAAAGAAAAGTGAAATGAGGCATAAAAATTAAGTATTCGAAAAAATTATTTTTCGCCCCAAGGCCTGTTAAGTTTACCCTATTTTTGGAACGATCAATAAAGCTTCATCTAAAATTCTCTCGCTTCACTAACTCCCTATTCGGTAAGGGACAAGCGTTTCATTTGAGCGGAATACACAGTAATGTGTGTTGTGTTGATTTTAAAACCATTGCCATGGTTGATTTCCGCTTTAAATTCTGGCAGCTTTTAATCCAAATCTTTTGCTTCCTTTCCCCTTTCTTTCCTTTATGACGTTTTTGTTTTTATTCACTCGGTAGTTAGTATATGGAAGTTCGATCTAAAACGCCACCGGTCTAAGCTGTGCACGTATATATGTGTGCAGGACTAAGCCTCCTAGATAATGCTTTGTTACAATGCTAAACCCACCTTAACCCTGCTTCTATACTAGGTCTGTGCAATCTTAGGCGCATTAGATAACATGTGCCATTTGCTATACGTGCAGTAGCCATTATCTTCCACTAAATTGCTCGAAGTATAAGCTGCATCTCAAGGAGGAATGGTTGTGCTTACGTGCTTTCAGAAAGCAAAATCCAACAATTACGATTGGACTAAACAATTTTGAGATCGGTGGCTGACTTTGCGATTTGTTAAGTATTAAAGGCTAATGTTAACCACAGCTCTATAGTACAACCAATGTCATCTCGATAAATTGTGGTTAGACCAAAAAATTAAGAATTAAAGCTAAAGTTAAACTTGTTTTGGCTTCTTTATCTTTTTAGTTTTCTTCGAAAGAGCATCAAAGTTGAGAAATCAGTGGATACAGTTGCAACTTTCTAAGCATCCCTCCCAGTGGGAAAAACCAATAGCATTTTGCAAGATCTAGAGAGTGTAAAACATGCGTTTTTGTTACAAGACTCAGTGACGGATGTGTACCGTGCCATCATATTTTGTTTATAAACTTTGCTACGCGCCATAGCTGCAGTCAGCTAGTGTTTACAGTATTAGTCTGCTCAGTGATTTCATAAGTATTCCTTTGTGTAGTTATCATTTAGTGGCTATATCAACAACATTATCCCAACAGGTGTCACCCAGCCCACACCACGTTTCCAAGACTGGAGAGTCGTTTAAATGGACCAGGCAGCTTAAGTCCTAACAAATACCTCAGTGGGCGTACACAGACACACCGTGCCCAAAGTTTGAACTGTTTCTAAGAGTTCGACATCATATAAGCAGGGTATGCATAAAATATACTTAAGTTGGCGGCAACCATTTTGAGTACCTTAAGTAGTTAATTAAAATGTCCTCTGTTTATTAAGAGCATTCCTGTTTTATTTTTTACTTCTTTTCTATCTTACATGATTTCCATTCTGCCTACGTCCTCCTCCAAATTCCAGAAATATTAGTACGTAAACAAAGCATTCCTGAACATGAATTTACCAAAATATGATCACATGATACTTATCTATCTACCTACCATCAAGCCTTTTAATCATATATTTATTTATAGAATGTATAAATTCCTTTATAGAAACAAATTAACCCATACTGTGAAGTTTGTATTTCTGAACGGGACCGGACTTAAAGTTAATAACATTACCTCAAGGACCTACAAATTAATTCGATGGCTAGCACTATGATGCGTTCTGGGCACTCACCGAAGGGCCACCGTTAGTCTAGTTTTACGTACTAGGTGAACCAATCTCTAGACGTTGCCTCGAATCTCCAAAACATGACGCCATGATACGATTCTGATTAAGTCCAGTAACATAGTAAAGTGAATCCTTTAAGTTCTACCTTCCAAGAGCATTGCCATTGTATTATCCACGTTGAGGATCGGTCGTTCTAGAAAGTAAAACAGTATAGTTAGATGTCTTACGCCGTCTAAACATATAACCAATAATGTGATTTATTTGGTAGTGCATAGCGAGTTGGTAAATGGATACACCTGAACATGAAAATTAAAAATGTCACTCTGAGCTTTATTTAATTTTTCATTGAAGTAGTTTCAAGTGTCTCACCTTGAGTACTGCGTTAAAGAGCTTTAAAATGGAGCTTGTTAATAGTTGGAATGACTCTGTTTTGAAACATGGATTTGTTTAAATGAAATACTTGGGGAAAAATATCAGGTTTATATTTTCGTAATTACCCGTAGTTTATAAAATATGTTGCATACATTTAATGCCTATTTACTGTATACAGAGTTGTTGATAAATTTTATAGTTTTGAAAATGTAAAACACGAGGCAGTATTTTTAACACTTAAATGATTTCAGTCTAATTAAATAATATATAATTCAATAACATCCCGCCTTAAAGCAATATGTGTATATAGCAATATATAAAAAGTGTATATTAGTCATTGTAAATGTTTATATTATATGTACATATTTAATAATGTTATATGAATATATTGCATAATTTAATAATGTAGAAGCTGTGAGAAATAGGTCAAAAGTTGCTAACAAAGAGGTAACAATGAGGTAACTTTGTGGCAATAATGAGTAAGAATGTTTAATATGCTACTAGTCATTATTGGAGCAACAATAATGTAATTTTTGTGACAGTTTATAAAATAGCCAATCAACAACCAGAGAAAGCTTTAGTTAAATGAAGGTGTTCTATTGGAGTAGGATTAGCCAATCAGAAACTGTAAAGGAGAAACATTTACAAATTCGAATTCAGTTGGTTGCAGACAGCGTTACTAACCAGACGCAAAAAGTGTCTTCAAGAGATTTAATACGTATTCGTGTGAGACGAAAATAGTTTGTGTTAAAAAGTGCAAGTAGTTCATAAAAAAATCTCATAGCTCTCTCTATCAGTGAAGTGTTATTTAAATCGTGTCAACCATTAATGAAAGGAGTGAAGTAAAATTATAATCTGTGTAAGCCTACATTCTTGTCGCATCACAACCCTGGCAAGACATCCACGTCTCTAACAATAATACTGACGCAGCCGAGGCAAACATAAATATTAAATATTTAAAGAAACAGTCAAATTACAATTAATATTTTTAAATTTTTTTAAGAAGGCTACCGGGTACCATACATGCGGTTGCAACTCTACAAGTCTTCGACTCCCCAACGGTTGAACTATAATAAAGCTCCAATACAAACTACTTCAAATTGACGCCCAAAGCGTGGTGCATATAACGTAACAAACCACCTACTTCAAAATTGGCGTCCATACGTGGGGTTAATACAATAACTTCTTCAAATAGTAAGAATTTCATTTATTTAAAAACGTAGTGAGGGTTATGAATAATTCTTTAAGTTCCATAAAGACGATCAGATGTAATTAATAACATGCAGTTTCTTTTCAGGTTCTAAGAAATTGTTCTTTGGAAATTGAACATATTTTATTTCCATATTATTCCTTAGACTTAATTCGTAGGGTATGACAGTGTTTTACATGTTCTTATGAATAACATATTCCGCGCGCTCAGTTATTTTGGAAACCATTGCAGAGAACTGATTCGATGTTTGTGGGAAGCTCGAGTAGAGTTTGCGGAGTTGCTGTGTATCACTTCTCTTTTAACATCCCCCACCGGAATGTATCGGGTGAGTTCTGGAAATACGTGGTAGGGAAACTCAGAGCCTGTTGACACAAGCCGATGTGGAAACAGCTGCTCTAACAGCTGTTGTCGATTTCCTCGCCCTAGGTGTGCAGTGACTCTCCTATACAAGAGCTCGTCAAATTTCAAATTGTGCACAGAATATGCTGTGTCTGCTTGAAAGTACTCTACGACTTCTTGCCTATACGTAATAGTATTTACTAATATGGTGTTACTATGTTTATCCTCTATAAACTAGGTACCAATAATGCCATGGCTTGAAACTTCCGCCCACACAGATTTCTTTTCTGATTGAAGTAATTTTTGCATGTAATCCACGGCCTTTCACAGCAAAGAGAACCCAGTTTTTGTTGTTTTACATTTTTGCTGAGGAAAAAATGACATTCATCAGTCCACCACAAATTTATTGTCAATGTAATATTCATCTTCATAAAGATTCACCAGCACCCATCCACAATACTGCAAGCGAGCACGGAAAACCTAAAGTTCCAGCTCATAAAACACTTGAATGCAATACCAGGAGCTGTAATGTCAACAATAGGTATGGAACTGGATCCTTTTGTAGATGATAGATGACTTGGTACGTGTTTCAGAATTTTGATTATTTTTTTCACCCACCTGTATATCGCATGCATCTCTCATTTACAGTGCTCCTTCAACATGTCTATTTCCATTCTAATTAGTAGTGAGTTAAAGAAAGCTTATTAGTTAATGCATGTTTTTTTATAAAAATTAGATACATTTCTAAGAGAGAAAAACACTGTTATTGCGTTCCACCAATAAGGTGAATGAAATAGTTAATAAATAATACAGGATACACAACTAAGGGGGCAGCTTGCACAACGCGACCTATGTAGATCTATCGAAGCTATCAACCCCAGGAGGAATGGATGCAGTGAAGAAACCACACAGGAAGCTACAAGCCGCAGAGACACATAGAAGTCGCTGAGATTTCTTGGTTCGAAGACTTGACCCACCGCCGGAGCTCCAGAATGCATGGTGAACAACCCATCAAACCAAGGGAGCCTGCAGCTGTCCATGCGGAATACCCTTTCCTCAGGACAGGTATCTTGGCTATCCAACACTACCTCACATTCAAGCCTGCGAAACTCAAAAACACACCTGAAACATGAGAACGAAACGGAATGAAAGGGAAGTGAGATAAGAGAACTAGCGATTGAGGAGAAACCATCCCAGGATTCGTCTATCAACCATTGAAAACACGAAGGTCAGAGTGGGCAATGGATAGGATTTGAATCCGGAACCTGCCGATTGCAAACCTTAAAGATTATTGTGGAGACATCTCGCTCGGTTAACACGACCCATCAGTTCTTTCTCAGCCACATTCCAAATGACCACCAATTTGCCATTGGTGGTCAGTTCCCCAATTCCCAGCGATGCTCGAAACACTTTTCCTACATTATAGAACACGCATGTTGAATATGAACCTTTGGATAGGTAATGGAGTTCATTTCTATATCTGCAAATATATGTAAACGTTTACAAAATCATAGAATTCGGAGAACTTTACATGCGTTGTGATCCTCTTCCAATTTACGAAAGCGCTAATACGGCACGGACAATCCGTACAAAATTGAGGTAATATGGTCAACTTCAGGACACCTCTGCGAAGGGTCACCTATTCTCAGGCGTTCTGGTATAAGTAGTATGATTCAAATTTGCCATATGCTTCTCTTGCTGTGCTTAGCGCATGGCAGCCATCGGCTCACCTCGCGGTTTTGAAAAACAATATTTCAGCAATCATTGTAAACTAACGTGTAAATATTTAAAATTCAACTTGAGTACACCTGTATGATTAAGTAGTGGACCAGAAGTAATAAACGATTCCAATGTTAGGTGCTTTGCTTACCAACGTAAGCTTAATCATGCAACACGTTGCTTCTGTGTAACGAATAGTTGAATTCGTTAAAGTGTGTCACTGCTGATCAACAGTGGTGGCGAAACGTGGATCGAATCCCAATCAATGCGTGGTATTCTGTTCTTTTTATAGGAAACATCATTGTTTATATAACCCGTGCCAATTAATATAAAATTTTACAAATTAATTACTTTTTTCTAATAAGGCTCCTCCTAGAGAGCGGTAAATTACATGAATATTTTTATTTCACATAGCGTTGTAATTTTGACGTCGCAAAAACACTGCAATACGATTTAAATTTTATAATAGAATGCTTTATATAATATTAATTGCAACTACTGCAAAAAGCAGGGAATACACCAACCTCAACTGTCAATCATTACTCCCGAAATTAGTAACGTTTTACTTTACATACACACTTTCAAAGGCATCTCTCTATAAACCTCGAAGACTATTATCATGTTAAAGAATTTACTTCATTCGTGCACTGTAATGTTTATATCAGCCTATAATGCATATAAGGAAGCATTATATTTTCATTTTACGTTTCAACAAGCAAGGAAATTACAAGAAACGAAAATAATTATTTTAGAAATTGAGTGAACCTAACATAATTGCATTCCTTCATAGCAAATACCATGCTATGTGAAAATAGGAAACAAAGTATTCGAAAGAAAATGAATTTAATATATTAGATGTTACAGAAAAGCATTTAATAGTAAAATTGCTTGCATTATGACAAGAACTGTATTACAGTGAATAAAGCAATTAATGATATATTAAACAGAACACAATGAGTTGTAGATTACTTGAGCGTGAAGCAATTGTTTTCACCTAGAAGCGTTGCCATTTTCTTTATTTACAATCACCTTTACAAAGTTACCATGTCCCCATTAACTCAGTTTTCTAGAAATGTGTCTTTATCCCGATTCCCTTCTCCTAATAAAAGAATCTAGATGAATTAAATACGTTTGTTATTTTATATTACATAAAATAAGCAGCGGGACCGCTAACAGCTGACACTTTTGGATTTTACGGATAGCGATGCAACGATCTCGCCTATTCCTCAGTTGAGTAATTTGCGCTATATTAGTATGATATTAAGTTTTATTCTCTCGTTAACTTAGCAAGAGAGAAAGTATACAGCACCTTGAGAAATGGTTTAAATATTTTGCTGTTGATTCTAGATATTCTTTGATGGTTCCATCCTCGCCTCCCGCATGCTTATTTTCTGAAATGGAAAATTAACAAACGTCTTTAATTCATCTAGACTCCTTTAACAGGAATGGAGAATCAGGATAAAGACACACTTCTAGAAATTGAGTTAATGGGGACATGACAACATTGTATAATGATTGAAAATAAAATGGTAACCCTACAGGTGCAAACGGTTACTTAATGTTCAAGAAGTCTATAACTGCATTGTGTTCTGTTTAATATATCATTAATTACTTTTTTCACTGGCATCCAGTTCTTGTAACAATGGATTTTTTCCCATTAATATGATATTTTTACAATTAAACGCTTTCCTATGACATTTAATGTATTGAATTAACTTGCTTTCGTTACTTTGAGTCTTATTCTCACGCAGAATTACGTTTTGTGTCGTATTAGTGCATAATTAGCTATAAGAAATGTAATATGCCGAATTCACTCAAAACTTCTAAAATATTATTTTCGTTCCTTGAGCTTGATCCATTTTAATTTTCTTGCTTGTGGAGACCTTCTAACATGACGATATAACGTTTCCTTTTATCCACTGTGAGCTAATGTAAACATTAACAGTGCATGAATGACGTAAATTCTTTAACATTGCAATGATCTTCGAGATTTATAGAGAGGTGTCTTTGAATGTGGGTATTTAAAGTAAAACGTTATTAATTTTGGAAAGAATGATTGACTGTTGAGGTAGGCCTATTCCTTATTGTTTTCATCAACTGAAATGAATGTTTTATAAAGCGTTCAATTATAAAATTTAAGTCGTATTGCAGCGTTCGTAATACGGCAGGCAAAGTTACAATGCTATGCGAAATAAAAATAACCATGTAATCTATCGCTCTCAAGGAGGAGCTTTATTAGAAAGAGGTTCCATTAATTTGTATAATTTTATATTTGGTACAGGTTATATAAATGGTTATAATCCCTATAAAAACAACAGAAAACCACGCGGAACATAGAAATCGATTTATATTTCACCGCCATCGTTTATCAGTAGTAACACGCTTTAACGATTTCAGCTATCCTAAGCACAAAAACGTGTTGCTGATTAAGCTTACGTTTGTGAGCAAAGCACCAAACATGGGAATCGTTTTTACTTCTGGTCTGCTACTTAATCGAAATACAATAACATATTTTCTACAGCTGTACTAAGTTGAATTTTTAATACTTGCCCGTAGTTTACAGTGATTGCTAAAATATTGCCTTTTAAAAATTTCGAGGTGAGCCGATGGCCGATGGCCGATGGCCGATGCACAGCAAGAGAAACATATCTATAACAAATTTCATTCTCATAGCATCTATGCCAGAACGCCCGAGATTTAGGTGACCTTCGCCCAGGTCTCACCGAAGTTTCCCACTTACTTTTGTGAAAAATAGTACACATCTAGCATATGCCTGTCACTGTGGGTTCTCCGAAGAAAACCCCATTGGCGTATTAAAGCGATGCATCTGCCATACTATATACTCAACACCACACCTGCAATGCTAGAAAAACAGTTTTGTGCAACGGTGCGCCAATGGAAGTTGCATGTTGATCTTGTGGAACTTACATGACAGGGATGATTATGTTTCTCTGATATTAAGTATTTCATTCAATGTATTGACTGGAATATATATTCACCTTTTTTCTAAAACTGTATCAAAACCTTATATATGCTGTATGTGCTTGTAATTCAACAAATTACTGCAAATGTGCAATTATAGTATGGTTCCATTGATATTCCAAGTCCTTAATTTTATATGAGCTGCATATAGAATCCGATCAGAAGCACAGAAAGTAATGTGTGTGTTGATGGTATTTTAGTTTGCAAATGTGGGCTTTCTTAAAGTTGTTTTCAGTAACTTTTGTTTTGAACACATTCACTCCTGCATTGAACACATTCACCCCTACATTCACTCCCGCACCCATAGTATCCGACTCTGCTAAATATAGGTAATTATTCCGGATGAATTCCCCCAGTCGGGAATCTAATCCGGGACCTCTGGGTTAAGAAGTCAAAAGCTGATCACTCGACCACAGAGGCAGTCCTAGAAAATAATATTTTCGCAAGAGAGAACCAACGTTATACAAAATTACCCCGTACCTAGTGCCCCACGATGGAAGACCGTTAACACTGGACTCGCATTCATTACTTTGTTTAGCGCCTACTTATAATAGGTTTTTGAATACTTGTATTGAACCCAAAAACTGTCACTTTACTAATTTGATTTAGTCAATTTTCATCATCACTTTACTTTTCCTCGCGTGTAGCAGTGAAATGAATCATGCGTGAAACAGTCTCTTCTTCATTTGGCCTCACTCCCTAGAGCGTCGAACACAAGACATCTCTAAACGCCCGCAAAATCAGCACTCAATAGTCACTCGTAAAAAATCATTTTAGTCGCACCAAGAACAACTCAGTATCTCTGAGAAGATAGTAGTTTCAGCCCCACGTATGGGCGCCAATTTGAGAAGATGCTTTGTTACGTTATTTCCACCACGCTTTGGGCGTCAATTTGAAGTAGTTTGTATTGAAGGAGTTGTATTATATTTCAACTGTTGGGGAGCCGAACTTGTAGTAGTTGCAACCGCACGTATAGTAAACAGCTTCCGGTAGCCTTCGCCCCAAATGTACTTTCAGGTGGCCTTTGCCCTAAGTTTAAAAAAAATATTAACTTTGTAATTTGACTGTTTCTTTAAATATTATATATTTATGTTCCTCGGCTGCGTCAGTATTATGTTAGAGACATGGATGTCTTGGCAGGGTTGTGGTGCGACTAAGAATGTAGGCTTACACAGATTATACTTTTAATTGGCTTCTTTTATTAATGCTTGACACGATTTAAATAACACTTCACTGATATACATAGCTGTGAGATTCTTTAATTAATTACTTGCACTTTTTAACACGTAAACTATTTTCGTCTCACACGGATACGTATTAAATTTCTTGAGGACACTTTTTGTGTCTGGTTAGTAACGCTGTCTGCAACCAACTTAATAGATTTCTACCACCTAAAATTTGTAAATTTCTGTATTTCAAGTCTCTGATTGGCTATTCCTAATCCAATAGAATATCTTCTTTTAACTGAGGCTTTTTCTGGTTATTGATTGGCTATTTTATAAACTGTCACTAAAATTACATTATTGCTTCCAAAAATCACAAGTAACATTATTAAACTCTCAAATCATTATTGCCTCAAGGTTTCATCATTGTTACCTCTTTGTTAGCAACTTTTGACCTATTTCTCACAGCTCCTACATTATTAAATTACGTAATACATTCATATAACATTATTGAACATGTATACAACAATATAAGCATATACAACGACTGTTACATACATTTTACAAATTATTACATACACATATTGCTTCAAGGCGGGCTGTTATTGAATTTATATATTATATAATTAGACTGAAATCATTTAAGTGTTAAAAATACTGCCTCATCTCACTCACTAAACTTACTCGTGAGCACGATTATTTATACACGTATTCGGAAGTTTCCGGAATGTTCGCTGAAGGCGAAGTACAGAAAGCTGCAGACAAACCCGGTTATCTCTAGACAGCGCTCTGGTGTACACTGGATGAGGACTCTTAACTCTTTCTACGTATCTCTTCAACCGGTCAGTCGGTCGGTCGTCTTCCAGGGGCGATAAGCATGAGCCACAGCTGCATGACAATATACACTACGTGATCAAAAGTATCCGAACACCTGGCTGAAAATGACGTACAAGTTCGTGGCGCCCTCCATCGGTAATGCTGGAAGTCAATATAGTGCTGGTCCACCCTTAGCCTTGATGACAGCGTTCACTCTCGCAGGCATACTTTCAATCAGGTGCTGGTAGGTTTCTTGGGGAATGGCAGCCCATTCTTCACGGAGTGCGGAACTGAGGAGAGGTATCAATGTAGGCCGGTGAGGCCTGGCACGAAATCGGCGTTCCGAAACATCCCAAAGGTGTTCTAGTCAGGACGCTGTGCAGGCCAGTCCATTACAGGGATGTTATTGTCGTGTAACCACTCCGCCAAAGCTCGTGCAGTATGAACAGGTGTTCGATCGTGTTGATAGATGCAATCGCCATCCCCGAATTGCTCTTAAACAGTGGGAAGCAAGAAGGTGCTTAAAATATCAATGTAGATCTGTGCTGTGATCGTGCCACGCAAAACAACAAGGGGTGCAAGCCCCCTCCAGGAAAAACACGACCACACCACAACACAACCACCTCGGAATTTCACTGTTGGCACTACACACGCTGGCAGATGACGTTCACCGGGCATTCGCCATACCCACATCCTGCCATCGGATCGCCACATTGTGTACCGTGATTTGTCACTCCACACAACGTTTTTCCACGTGTAATGTTGACGCTCCTTACATCAAGCGAGGCGCCGTTTGGCATTTTCCTGCGTGATGTGGCATATGAGCAGCCGCTCGACCATGGAATCCAAGCTTTCTCATCTCACGCCTAACTTTCATAGTACTTGGAGTGAATCCTGATGCAGTTTGGAATTCCTGTGCGATGGTCTGAATAGATGTCTACCTATTACCCTTTACGACCCTCTTCAAATGTCGGTGATCTCTGTCAGTCAACAGACGAGGTCGGCCTGTACGTTTTTGTGCTGTACATGTCCCTTCACATTTCCACTTCACTATCACATCAGAAACAGTGAACCTAGGGATCTTTAGGAGTGTGGAGATCTTGCGTACAGAGTTCTGACACGAGTGACGTCCAATCACCTGAACACGTTCGAAGTCCGTGAGTTCCACGGATCGTCCCATTCTGCTGTTTCACGATGTCTAATGACTACTGAGGTCGAGGATAATAAGTACAGGTAATAGGTGGCAACACAATGCACCTAAGATGAAAAACGTATGTTTGTGGGGGTGTCCGGATACTTTTGATCACATAGTGTATATCTTTAATTTTCTGGGTGTAGCGTGTGATGTCCACTTCTCTCTGAACGAATCATGATTAACTTTGTATAATTGATAAACCATAAAATACAGACATAGACTTAGACATGAGTAATGTAGCTATCGTTAAAATACACAATTTAAGAAATTTTATTTGAGATCAGCCAATTTTCGAGATATTCTTTTATTGATTTGAGTTTTCCAATACTCATTTGAAGTCCTAACGTCACCATACATTTTGTCTTGCAAAGAGTATGGAGATTCAAACCCAGCTTTAGGCGACCCACCTTTTAAATATTTGACTATAGCTTCAGCCAGTTGTTTCTCGCTCGTACCTAAAACGAAAGATGTCTTGAAACTGTTTCTGCAAATCTTTATCTCAATAAATATGAAGCAGACAGAAGATTTTGTAAATATATTTTGGAAGAGATATAAAAAATATGATACTAGGTAGAGAAACCGAGTTTCAGAGAGCATCCTTTTCCCCTGCCATGCAACGCCGAGACTCCCGCCAACACCTGCAACCCTAAAATAACCATGCAGTTCAGAAGTTTAAAACTACGACGTAAAGTCAAATGTTTAAATAAGTTAACGGAAAAAAGTTAAACGGAGTCGACACTAGTTTCAATCATGGTGAAAAGTACGTGTGCTATTTCTGCCATTCGAATATTAGCTATAATGGCTGCAATTAGCGTAGTCACCTAAATATTTGCTTACTTCAACTAGCACTACCATTAAAACTCGTAAACAGTTAATTTAGAACCTTTTTTAAGAGCACCACGTAATTCTCTAAAGTATTTCAGCATGTACCGTTTACAATAATAGAGTTCGGTTCACTTTCAGCACAATCGAGCGTTGTGCAAGATCATTATGTATTAATTCCTGTTTGTTGTTAATTAACCCTAATTACCCACAAACTAAATTAAACTCTTAATTGAAGCAATATTCATGCGTTGCAGGACTATTAAAGGGAAACTTAAAGAAGAACTATAGTTCTTTATGAACTTATTATTTGGAATTTTCTCTTTAATTTACTTTTCCTACCACGTACATAATAGAAGGTATTGCATTCCATCAAAAAATCCGATACCGAGATTTCACCATAAGTACATGTTTTGAGGCTCCTTGAATCCAAAAAATTCATTTTTAGAAAAAGGTCTATGTGTGTGTCTGTGATCAGCATAACCCCAAAACAAAAGTCCGTTATGTACCAAGCTTGGTATTTGGGTTCAATACCTTCCAAAGATGCGACACAAAGTTTTTCAAGAAAATCTCCCATCCTAAACTACCCCTTTTATGGAAGATTTTTCGAAATCCTTGATTTTCTAAAACATGATCTAACAACTTGGATTAAAATATATAAAATATATTTACATTTCAAATAATATGTATATCTTGAATTTATTTAGAATAGCTTGTAAATTACTCTTTATTCTGAAGGAATTTTATATAATATTGTACAACTGGTAATATTAACGGATAGACTCAGAAAATATAGGTCTCTTTAAAAACACACAATTTATTTCAAATAACCTCGTGGCATCAGCCATTTCGAAATATACATTATTAATGGTAGCAATTGTCCATAATTTGTTATTCATTTCAAGTCTTTCGAAATTCAGTTGTTTCTCGCGATTGCACGCAAAGAGCATGGAATTCAAACTACGTGGTGTCCAGCTCTTAAATATTTGACTAACACTATTCATTTTTATTTATACCGAAATGTTATAGTTCCGGAAGGTTTTATCTCGATTAATATGAAATAGATCGGAAAATATACCTCCTAAGAATAATTTGTACACCCACTAATAAGCGCTAGAGAGTGAAGAAAGTCATGTGAATGCAGTGCATCAGATATTTTAAAATGGTACTATAACTACCAGTTTGTATTGCGAATTGTGCACACTTCGCTGAAAGAAATCGTAACTTTGGAGTAAAGACGTAAACTTTAACCCATCTTTTAGGAAAAGTGTTGCTATACAAATTGGTAGATACTATTGCTAAATATGGAAGTTTCTATGTGCTGAAGTCCTGTGCTTCCTTTGTTTTCAAATATCCGAATTTGTTTTCTCCACTTTTCCTTTGAACAGGTGTTTCTGTGAATGACATTTTATGGTCCCGTTTTTCCGGGAAGAAGATATCTAAATCAAATTCTATGATGATAAAAGCAACCTAAAAGTGCTGTTGTGGATCCACTTTCGTGTTAATAGCACGTTTATTTATTTTTTAAAAAAATAATTGGTGATAAATTTTAATGAAAAGATGGTATGCGACATATGACCAGGAACGGAGGGGAAGTACCTCGACCTATGGAGAACTTTTGTGCCTGGACTACTAACGGGGCGTCCCCGGGAGCCAGAAATGATGTGAGAGGAGACAGAGGCGACCGGATCAGAAGCCATGTCAGAGCAGATGCCAGGGTCCCTACAATATACAGGTTGAAATTCGCCGGTGCCAGCTGGTACAACCCGCACCCCTCCCCCTAGAGGCTTGTACATACCACTGGGGAGCCCGTGGCTGCGAGAACAATCTCATTCCGGGTGACGAAGTGTTTCAGAGAGCATCCTTTTTCCCTGCCATGCAACGCCGAGACTCCCGCCAACACCTGCAACCCTAAAATAACCATGCAGATGAAAAGTGAAGTGAAATGAGATAGGGGGTGAAATGGAAGGTTGGGAAATTAGGAGGATGTAATTAACCTTCCCAGCAGTGGCCTAGCGAGCCGGGAAAATCCCTGAAAAATCTCTAAGTCAGGAAAGTCGGCCGCGGAAATCGAAATCATGACCTCTCGAATGCAAGTCAAACGCGCTATTGCTTGCGCCATCTCGTTCGATAAAAGATGGTATAAGTCAATAATCCTATCTTCTATAATAAACAAATATATTGGATAAAATTAGATCAATATAATTTAGAAAATATGCATCTACATCTTGTAAAGATATTAGTCTGATATTTTAAATAGAGTCTTAGGTATGAGATATGCCGAGATAGGTCTTTTAATCTCGTTTTCTGCGTGTATACAGTGTAATTACATCATGACCTTAAGTTCTCTTGATCAACGTCATTCATCGCCGCACTGGAATTTCTAACAAATCTTTGACTTGCGAGATTATAGACTACTACTTCACTCAAGGTAGAGAGAAAAACTGCCTGTTCCGTCCTCGAAGATCTTCAAACTATCTCCTCCTGGGTCTTACCAAGGATCTTCTTCCTATTGGCCTATACAACATTATTTGTTTTGTCAATGTTTAATTGATCATTCTTTCTAGATGCTCTCTTCATTTTCGCTTGCATTTTGTGAATTTATGTTAAAATTAAAAATATTTGGTTTTTTACGTAGGTGTATCTCTGTTTTTTATTTGATCAAGCGTAGAGCAATTTTTAACTCCTCTAAGAATTTCATTTCTGATGTCTGCATTTTCTTTTCTTGTTTTTTGTCCATTTTACATCTTATCCATGTTGCACATGTTCACATCTGTAGGATAACACAGGTACAGCCATTACTTTGTAAAATTTCAACTTTGTATCTTTCTTATTTATTTATCAGAGTACGATTAATAGTGCCACAAATACTTTTAAGTTTGCTTAATTTAATACAAACGTCACTCTGTTTATCACAGAGAACATAATTTCCTAAATAGCTGACATGTCTCACTTGCTCCAAGATTTGATTTATTATTATTATTATTATTATTATTATTATTATTATTATTATTATTATTAATTCCTTACCACGAAATGACATTACTTTTGTTTTCATCGTAGATATTTTCATATTATATTTTTCACAGACTTGGTAAAGTTTAAAAATTGAATATTGCAGGGCAAATTCACTATCCTGGATAATAACCACATCGTCAGCAAATATAACTACATTTAAGTATACAGGGTGAATCACCTAACACTTGCACTGCAAATATTTCAGAAATGGAAAGTGCTATTGATGTGCAGTTTTCACAGAATTGATTGGTAGTCAGAGATCCGTACATTTAGCCTATAAACAGATTTTCATAATACTGAAAAAGTATTTTTTGAGCTAACATACAATTTTTTAAATGGAACGATGCCTAGTTACATCAGCAGAATAACGATAGGGTAAATTAGAATGTCAATGTTTTTTGTTGCAGGCTTCTAGTGCAAGTGGCTTACGAGAAATCCTATTTTGAAAAGTTTCCACCCCGACATTTGTTTGTCCCATTCAGCCTGCTTAGTTGCTAGGTACGATGTTGTTATGTTTGTTTGCATGCATTGTGTTTTCTGTTCATTGGTTGCATTGCGACGTTCTGGTCAGTTAGTTTGTGACAGTTCAAGCAGGAAGTCGTTAAGTGAAAGTTGGGGTTTACTAATGCAGAAAAAGCCGACTTGCTCATGGTGTATGGAGAGTGTAGGAAGAATGCAGTTCGTTCCTGTACGGTGTATGCGGAAACGTATCCCAATAGACGTCAAACACCTCGGCAATTATTTATCAACCTCTTCAACCAATTACGTGAAAGTGGTACTGTAACACCTAGAAAAATGTAACAGAAACACACAAGTGACTGGAGAAGAGGCAGAAATTAATGTTTTGCCTGTCGTTGCAGTAGAACCGCAAATTAGCTCCCGCACAATCGCACGTGGAAGTGGCATAAGTCAGGCAAGTGTACTGTGCATTCTCCATCGACATATGTTCCATCCCCATCACATCTCTCTCCATCAAGTGCTGCATGGAAACGATTTTGAGAATCGAGTTAACTTTTGTATATGGGCATTAAGACATGATACTCCAGATTCAACATGTATCTTGTTTAGTGATGCGGCAAGATTTACTAATCATGGTCAGGTAAACCGCGGAAACATGCACTATTGGTCTGTTTACCATCCCCGTTGGCTTCATCATGTGGAACGTCAGCGTCCATGGAGTTTAAACGCATGGTGTGGGATAGTGAACCATCAGCTCATAGGCCCTTTGTTCATAGAAGGAACAATGAACTCGCACAAGTATCGCAGCCTCCTGACACACCATCTGTCACAGATGCTAGAAGACGTTCCTTTGCAGACTAGGAGGAACTTGTGGTACCAACATCTGACCCCTTTAAAGTTTGTTCTGTGGGGAAGGCTGAAAGATGCTGTCTACAAGGATGTATCAACTACACCAGACGATATAAAAATACGTATTACTGCTGTCAGCTCTGATATTTCTGCGGAAAAGCTAGAACGTGTGCAGCAGTCCTTCCATAGCAGACTGGAATCGTGTATTGAAGTTGCCGGTGGTCATTTTGAACACAACCTTTGAAGGGCTATGTTCTCTTTATTTGCAAGAATCCACAGAAGTATTGTAATTTCCTTTTGTTACTTTCTCTACTATGTGTAGTAAGTAGGGGAAGTACTGTATTCCACCCAAAAATTCGATACCGAGATTTCAACGGAAATACATGTTTTGAGACCCTCTGAATCCAAAAAAAGGATTTTTGGAAACATGTCCGTGTGTGTGTCTGTCAGTCGGATAAACACCAAACTTGGTATTTAGGTGCAGTATCTTCCAGAGATGCGACACGAAGGTTTTCAAGAAAATCCTCCCACCCCAGATTACCCTTTCCATGGAACATTTTTCGAAAATTTTAATTTTATCAAAAATGGCTCTAACGATTTTGATTAAAATGTAATATATTTAAGATATTTTCATGAAAAATAAAATGTATATATTGAATTTTCTGGGAATGTCTCCAAAAGTATTCTTCATTGTGAACGACTATTGCATAACTGGTAAACCATAAGAGATAGACAAACGTTTACTACACAGAAAATGTAGAGCGCGTTAAAATACACAATTTGTCATATACATTTTTTTGTTGGGTGAATCATTTTCGTGATATTGTTTGTTATTCCCTTAAATTTTCCAATACTTATACTTTTTCTCAAATTCGTTATTCATTTTTTTGTACTGGTAATGCAAAGAGAATGGAATACTCCACATAGTAACCAGCTCTTAAAATATTTGACTATAGCATAAAGCCTAGCTATTCCCCTTGCATCTACAAAAAAATTAGCAATAAGATTAACATCTCGATATCTCGATTAACATGAAGCATATAGAGAATAAGCGTTTGTAAAAATAGTTTGCACAAGAGTAGAGAAAGTCATGTCAGTGTAACACATCAGATTTTTTCTTTAGTTTGTGCTACCACAGGTTGTACAAGTGTCGATGCGTAAAAGTATCAAAATAAGATTTCTCGTAAACCACTTGCACTAGAATCTTGCAACAAACGCCACTGACATTCGGATTTACCCTAAAACTAGGCATTGTTCCATTTTAAACATTGTATGTTTGTTCAAAAAATACTTTCTCAGTATTATTAAAATCTCTTTATAGGCTAAATGTACGAGCTTCTGACTACCAATCAATGATGTGAAAACTGCACATCCATAGGGCTTTCCATTTCCGAAATATTTGCGGTGCAGTTTTAGGTGATTCCACCTGTATATCACGTGGTATTTGAAAACCAGGACTGGCTCACTTTTTCATTTTCTAATTAGATCAATATAAATATTAAAACTAGAAGGTGACAAACTGCACCCCTGTCGTACACCTTTATTTACAGATCTTCTTGAGATATCTTAGAATTGTTTT
This sequence comes from Deroplatys truncata, assembly GCA_030765065.1. Taxonomy (NCBI): domain Eukaryota; kingdom Metazoa; phylum Arthropoda; class Insecta; order Mantodea; family Mantidae; genus Deroplatys; species Deroplatys truncata. The sequence goes on from CM060980.1 coordinate 104,625,810, forward strand.
TAATGGCATTTTCGTCTGCTGATAGAGATTATAGTTTCAAAGATATTATGGGCTTAAATCTATTTATCCAGGATCACTGTAATTCCAGCACTCAAGTCTCCTAAATGCAAATGCACTGAGATTCCTTAACGAGAAGACGAAGTTCATTTTCAAAAGTGGAGGATTATGTCCGCTTCAGTGGCATCTAATGAAAGAGCTCAAGAGTGTATGCTAAAAATAAGACATCAATGGCAAACCAGAACACTTAAAAACGATAAGCTTTTCGAGAATGGCGCAGTTACAGTTCACGATGATTCCTTTTAAAGTACACTCTCATTTAGTGGTACTGCACTCAGAGTGATGACTTCACTTATGATGTATGAAATATAGCAATTATAGTGTTTAAGTTGGGCATTATCCAATCACGTCTCGATTACAGGTGATGCCCCCCTCCGAGGTGGTGATAATCATTCAAGAGTTATGCCTATTCCATATTTACATGCATGTTTATGCATGAATTATAGACTTTCATTTGTTTCCGCTTGTGAAAAATTCAGACCTAACTGGCAGCTTTCAAATTTGTTCAAGCCTTGCATATTTAATTAAGGTGCTTCAAAAATAAATGTTCTTCCAGAGGAGTTGCTCCACTTCCACTCTGATAACTTTGCTGTTTCATTATTCATTAGTAGTTGTAACAGGACAGTCTACCGTTCGAAGTTATGCTTGGTACCGTGTGGAGCTCGCCTAGACATCTTGAAGTCTCGACTCAATGTTCTGCTGGCTGATGTCTCGTACTGAAGAGGCTGTAAATCAAATCCTATTGATTCTTTTCTCAGATTTGGGCGAGAGCAATTACACAACAACCACGTGTTTGGTTATTAGCTGGATGTTATTCCAGTCGAAAAAGTATGAAAAGGGCTAGACAAGTTATTTTCCCTTAATTACTTGTTTTACGACTTTTCTCCGTACTCATAATTATTTTCCCATTACCCCACTACTTGCAATAATGATAGTGGGAAGATTAACTCATTGCAGTCGCACACTATCTCTCTCACCCTTCTTCACGTGGACTGTCTTAGATTCCAGCTGTGGTTGCTAACGAGTGGGTTGCTTGAAAAGGTTCCCTTCTATATTTCAATTTCATGACGGGCACAATCGCACCAATAATTGAAACATCCATTCTTATTCGTGCTTTGCATAGCGTTGTATGAGAATACACTCATTCATTTTCCTCAGTCACGCTTCTAATGAGATATTTGAGAAATCACACACACACACACACACGCACGCACGCACGCACACACACATACATACACACACACTGCCGTTTATGAAAATTGCAACACTAAGAAGCAAACGCATGAATTCAATGAATTTAATACCACAGGTTAGGTATATAACAAGTAACAAATGATAAACTTTTCAAATCTATTCATGAGGGCACTGCAGAGGGCACTGAGATCTGTTGTTGTAACCAATGGCGCCCCAAACATTACACCTGATGTTTTCCCGTCATGCCGCTCAACAATGCAGCCCTCCAGGTTTCATATTCAGTATTTGGTGTGGCCTCCATGCGCTGCAATTAGAGCTGCTATACGCTGTGGCACTGAATCAAAAAGGTTTTGAATAAGTTCCTGAGAGATAAGTTTGTATTCCAGCCAACAATTTCGTGACACTGGTTACTGTAGGACCATGACGCACTAGGTGCTGACCAACCATATCGAAGACATGTTCGATGGGCGTCATGTCAAGCGAACTTGCAGGTCAGGGAAGCAATGACACCCGTCGCTCTTCGAAGAAGGTTTTAACATTCCTCGCAATATGTGGCCGGGAATTGTACTGTTAAAATGTGGCCTGTAGAGATGCCTGAAGCAGGCGGAGTACCTCAGTCTCTACAACAACCGTTAGTTACCGGTTGCTGTTAAAAGTGTCCTCAATTCGTAGGAGGCGAGATCTTTTGGTGTAACCAATGGCGCCCCAAACATTACACCTGATGTTTGCCCGTTATGCCGCTCAACAATGCAGCCCTCCAGGTTTCGCTCAACACGGTACCGCCGGACACATATGCGGCCATCACTGAATGACAAGCTGAAGAACTCGTCCGAAAACACTACATTTTGCCACTTAGCACCCCAGCGACGGTGTTCACGTGCCCATTGCAGTCGAAGGAGCTTGCGGTTTCTGGACAATGGAAGCCGACGTAATGGTATGCATACAACCAGTCCAACCTGCAGCAGACGGAGACGAACCGTTGTTGCAGCAAAGTTCACATCTGTTGCAGTGCTCCAACTCGAGCCAACACTGTGGATGAAGCTGTATGGTCCGTTATAGCCATTCGGACAAGATGACGGTCATCCCGTGCTGTGGTCATGTTCCGTGGTCCAGTACCCGCTCTTCGCTGCGTACGATCTTCATCTATCCACTGCTTCCACACACACATCATTGTCGTAGCAGCATACCCTGTGCGAGCCGAAATGTCACAGTATGACAAACCCGCTTCCCGGAGACCGATCGTTCTGCCCCTTTTCGAACTCTCACATGCCGATATGGCTCCCTTTGACGTCGACTAGGCATACTGGCACTCGCTTTATTGTTTCCACCTTGTTTGGCAGCTCTGCACTGACTACACTGAGCGCAACGCTGACCTTGTCAGACCGACACGAGAGGGTTCTGCTCGGCCTAAGTACACCCTATCTCTCTGCAAACTTAAATCACTTATTGCTTGCGCACTCTTCTACACTTCCACCAAGTTTGGAGTTATTCTGGAAATTCTTTCTTGGTGCTGCAAATTTCACAAACGGTAGTGTATATGGATTTACGTATTAAATAATCAGAATAACCATTTCTGAGAGTTTTTAACTTAATCAGAAGTTCTCTCGTACTTTAGTACGCTCATGAACTCATTCGTGTAAGTCTTGTAGTGTGGTAAAATAGCCTAAAATAGAAAAGAATTTTTGCAAATTTTGTCGGAGTGCTTTTCAACTAATTTATTAGTGTTATAATTTAATATTTAAATTCTCAAATCTAGTAGGCTATCGCCATATTACCATTGTTATAGTAGAACAGATATTTTTCTATTAATTTCGTGGAAATTCCTCTATGTTGGATACGTTCTTTTCTAAGCTTACATGTCATGCTTGCTTCTGTCGTCAAGTTCTATATCAATGCTTACCAACTTGCTGCAACAGGAGGTCATGTAAACCCGCAATACTATCATAGAAAGATTTATTTCTTACTAACCCTAAAACAGGCACGCTGATAGTTGCATCCTGCACAACCATAATCTAGGCAGTCATCTATCCCTTCCTGGAGCCACCTGGAGAAGAAGAATGCGCCATTCTCAGGGCTTATGGTTTAACACTGTCCTATTTATGAATGATAAAAACGCGGTGTGCGTGTGAAATATGAAAGGGAAGCTCATCTCGTCTTTCTTACCTCTGCACTTCTAATATACGATGTACTGTTGTATTGCAGACTTCTATTGCCCAAAATGCAAGCCGCTGTTGATGAGTTTTCAGGTAGGATAATTCAGATTCTGAAGCTCTTTTATCTCCCTTTTTACGTTCTCTACTACTTACTATAGTAAGCAGAGGAAGTATTATGTTCCAACCAAAAATCCGATACCGAGATTTCACCGAAAATACTTGTTTAAAGACTCCCTAAATAAAAAAATTAGAAAATGGTCCATGTGACTATAAACAGCATACGTCAAAACAGGAATTCGGTTAAATACCAAACTTGGCATTTAAAATCATAATATTTCAAGGATGTGACAAGAGGATTTTTAAGAAAATTCCTTCCAATGACAAATTGCCCTTCCATGGAAATATTTTCGTTATTTTTAATATTTTTAAATTTAAAATAACATTTGTTTAAGAGATTTGTATATCAAATGAATACATTGAATTTTCTGGTAATGACCTCTGAAGTCCTCTTAATTCAGAATGACGTTTGTATAATTGGTAAACCTAAGAGATACACAATAAATTAAAACACTGTTTATGTCAAATAAAATTTCTTGTAGAGATACATTTTCGAGATATATCTTGTTATTGATTTCAATCTTTAAATCCAGTACTTTTCTGAATGGGAAAGTTTCTATTAATTTTTTCTCGTGATCATGCAAATACCATAGAATTTCAAAGTCATGGCCAGGCTAAGGATCCGGGACAATGTACCGAAGTATACTGTGCATCGTGTGGAGTGGAGCGAGATTGGTGCATTGGGATGTTGTTTACCTTGAGGACCTGTACAATCTGCTTCGTGACTAGAGGTAATTATATTTCTGTCTCTCATTCCGATATGTGTCCTACTTCATTTTTCACCATCACTAGACTGCACTATTACAGCACGAAATAACGTAGCGCATTGGCGTCTTTTTTTACACCAACAGTAATGTGTTAACGGAACTCTATGGTAAGTTCGGTTGCTAACTTGTCCCGAATCCTTACCCCAGTCATCACCTCTTTACAAATCTGACTATCGCTTTACCTACTGTATCCTACAACGAAATGTTTAAATGCGATTTAAAAATGTACCTGGATTAAGAAGAAATAAATAGAATGAGCTTTTGTAAGAATAGTTTGTAGAGGACTAGAAAAATCGCGTGTGTGTGTGTGTGTGTGTGCAGCACATACGTGTTTTCATTTCTAGGTATGTAGACTTTAGGCTCGAAGCTGCTCACAGAACTCTTCCTAAATAATATTCTCAGGAACACGTTGCCTGAAAGCATTGTTTAGTACGCTTCATTTTACTTCCAAAGTAAGTGTAGTAAATATAACAAAGCTCATATACCCTGCCACTGCAGTAACCCAGGATTTCCTTGCAGTCTGTTTTCTTATTTCCTGTGCTGTCGCAAGCATTGCTACCATAGGCAGAATTTATTTGCGTACATTCTGCTTTTGTGTGCATACTGCTGCAGAATTACTTAGGATAAAGGAGCTAGTTTATGTCTAAAGTGAAGGCCAAAGCTTTTTTCTGGGAATAAAACTGAGGTCTAATATCTGAAATGCGTTATGCAGGGGCGCCTACTGCCATTAAATTAAATTCCAGAGCAACCAAATGTGATGATGTGAGCTGAACCGGGCGGCTGTCTGCTTGAGGTTTCGTCCTTTTTCACTTGTTTTTATCCTCGGTCTGGCTTGGAAGATTCAATGTTTCATGATGACTAGACTAGTAGAAACTCTTTGAGTATAAATGATAACTTAGCTTCTCCGAAAATAATCTATCAATAATTAAATATTGTTTATAAAACACCATAAAAGTATTAATTTTTGTGAAACGATGTGAGCTGAACTCCGCAACATATACGCACCCTATCTTAAACATCATGGAGCAATAATAGGCTAACCATCTTCCAAAACATGTGTTTCAAGATATTAGGACTTGCTCACTTAGAAGACTATACACAATTTCACCCAATCCTTCTAAAACTTGGAACTGACAGAGAAAATAAATATTTCTTTTTTAATCTGCAAAATTCTAAAGTACTTAGCACTCGTGTTCTTGCACACTGTCTATATTACACAACAGTACAAAGTAGGTTTTACATAATCATAAAATAAATAAAGTGAGCGAGATGGATCTGGCGGCAACATCTGTGGCCCGCATTCGGGAGGTTCCGGATTCGATTTCCGGTGACCGCAGCTCTTGACTACGGGGTTTTTCGTGGTTTCCCCTGATCGTCAAGGCGAATCAGGGAGTGCTGTATTCTACCACGATTTCTGCTCTCCCCCCATTTCCTCTCATTTCATCTCCATTTCACGTTCCAGATGTGCCTTTGGGTCCTGCGGTGCTGAAAGTGCCGGGCAGATGGCATAGATGCATGCGTGTTACAAAGATTTTTCTTCGTTAATGCTAGAGTGAGCTATTTCGCTCATTAGGGCTGCTGCTTCGCCCTATTGGAATTCCTCGTCACTGGTGCATAGTGTTCAAACTGGAAATGTTAAGAACTTCTGTGCGTCTCCGTGGGCCTGTCTGCCTGTGGACCTGGGACCTCCTGCGACTCCTTTATCTCATCCCTGCCTCCTGGAGATTGTAGTCACAATAGATCGAAATAGTCGCAGTGCGTGAGGTGTCCCCTCCGTTTAACACACCCTACATCCTACTCTTTCTAAAACAGTAATTATTTTGTCCATTTTACTCATTTGTTTGCCACGTTCAAGTTTTCTTACAACACACAGAGAAAGTCAATCCCTTTTTTGAGTTTTTCTTCAAGAAATTAAGCGCAGAAGATGCTTCTTTTTCTTTTAAGGATGTCTTTGTTATCCTATTCTCCGTTAGATTTTCTGACATTAGCTCATAAATAGGGAGGCAGCTTTGCGTTAGAGCTGAGGCTCGCATTAGGGAGGAATTATGTTAAAATTGTAATTCCGGTAAAACTGGCTTGGATTTCTCTTGGTTTTTTATTCGCTGCTCGGTTGAAAGTCGGGTAGGTATACCATGTTTACCACTCCCAGAGTCTTGAGAGCAAAAGTGCAGCAAGAAATTAAGGCTGGTCATCACCTTCAGAAATAAAACCTTTAGGACATCTGCCCATAGGTGGACTCGTTCCTCCAAACATGTTCCAATAAATGCCTAAAAGCTGTAGCAAAATGACTTTAAATTTCAAACTATACATAAGCGCCAAGAACTCATGTTACAACTTATGCTAAACTATAATATATTCAAAAAAATCTACTTTTCTACCCCATTTGTCCACCTCCTTGTTTTTCTTCCTAGAAACTTTTTAATTTTTCTACTACTTGCCCATAGTAAGTAGTCCATTCCACCCAAAAATTTGGTAGCGAGATTTCACCCAAATCCACGATTTCAGATCCCCTGAATCCAGAAAAAGCATTTTCAGAAAAATGTCCGTGTGAGTGTATGTGTGTGTGTGTGTGTGTGTTAACATCACTCAAAATCAAAAGGTCCATTAAATATCAAACTTGGTATTTAACTTGATATTATCCAAGGATAGGATACAAAGATTTTCAATAAATCACTATTTTTAATTTTCACAAATATGACTACCGAGTCTGGTAGAATACCACATATTTAAGAAATTTACATATCTTTATTTTTCTGCGATAGTTTGTGGATTTCATTTGGGATGTCTCTTGCATAATTGCTAAACTATAAGATATTTACTACACAGAAATGCAGATCTCGTTAAAGCATATAATTTATGTAAAGTAAAAACTGTTGTAGCGCCATCCATTTCCAAGATATTCTTTGTTTTTGGTTTAATTTTTAAATACTTGTATTTTCTACACGCGGTAACACTTTTATTCGATGAGCATATAATTTCAAACCCATCCCATATCGACTCGCTGTCTGACTATCGCTTTAGCCTACTGTATTTTTCTTAAACCCACAACAAAATGTGTTAATTCGAATTGGAAGTTTATCTCTGTTAACAAGAAGTTATATAAGAATAAGCTTTCGTAAGAATGGTTTGTAAAGTGAGCAGGGGAAGCCACACGGATGCAACATATCAGATTTGTTTTTTCGTATTTTTTTGCATTTATCTTTATTCCATATTTCTCGACATCTTAATGCTTATTAAGATTGTTTTAGTCTCTATTTGTAATCTGTAAATGGAATTTATTTTATTCTTCTTCCTCTTGGTATCACTACTGCCTTTCCCTCGAACCAATTATTCGGCAAAAGTTTCTCTAAAAATAATAGAGAAAGTAATATAAGATGAATGTCCCATATACGTTTTCTCAAAACTTATTTGTATATTCCATATTCCTTGACAAAATTTCAGGTTGCTTCCTGCCCTCAGGGAGAAATATTGTTATTTATTTATCTTGCAATGTTCGTAGACTCAATCTCTGGAGGAAAGAAATGTATTTTCCTGGTTCAGGTCGGAGGTCTAGACCAAATTGAGGGATGGCATTGGAAATTTTCCATTCACGGGAAATGCGTTTAGAAGCGGCGTCTGCCATATATTCCTCGTTACAGGGAGAGAATCTGCAGCTCGAGGTTAAGAGTGTTCAAAACTGTGTCTCCTCAGTCTGGTGCACTCGCTTCCATTTATGCCATTACCGCAGCTTTGAGAGGCATTCAACTGGCCTTCACAGGTGGAGTATGTATAGCAAGCAGGATGTGTGTGCGTGTATCTGTTTACCCTTTCGTGTACACAGTGGCGTCCTGCTTTATGTGTACAGATTATTCACATATGAATAACTTTAAGCAATAGCTTTACTCATCATTTATAATAACCATGTTTAATGAAAACATAATGTAAAATTAAAATACATTATACTTTTTACTCTCAAAGAGAACACGTTTAATAGTCATTAGTTTAATTATCTGTCCAATCTCCATACGTTTCCAATCCTGATTTAGGCGCCTAAGCACTAAATCGCTCGTCGCCCTCTGGGAACTCTATCATGAAATATGGGAACATTTGCGTTTAGAGCCAGAGTTCTTCCAGCATAAGTGCCTAAGAGGTTAAATAAAGTATTGGATAAGAATGGAGATTGGATAGATTATTAAAATAATTTCAAGTGAATGTGTCATCTTCGAGAGAAGCTTTAATGTATTTCAGTTTTAAATTATGCTATGATTAAAAATACTTTGAATGAAGCTATTGTGTAAAACAGGGTTTTATTTAGTTATATATTTAACATGATTATTATAAGTGATAACGAGTAAGGCCTTTGCTCAAAGTTATTTGTTGATGCAGAATTTAAATGAGTTGAAATAGACGTGAATTTAAAATGATTCAAAAGCAAGTAAGAATTGAAATTATAAAAAGAGGAACAACGTTTGGCACTATTATGCTATGTATTATCTTGTTAACATTTTTTAATTAAGAATTGTTAGAAAATACTATATAAAAGATTTAAATAGTTTCAAATGAGGCTTATATTATGAATTAATTTGTTTACACAAAAAGAAAGAAAAAAAGTGACTAACGCTATTAAAGAAAAAAAGATTAATCCAAAAGAATGAAAACAATGCATTTGCAAAAGAAATACACCACAGAAATGCAATTAAAATAAAAGACTAAACCAGAGATATGTGAAGTAGGGAATTAATATTGTTAATTTGTTATTTGAATTAAAATGTAAATTGTTTAGTGTAAATAATTTGTGTACATGCTAGGATTATTTCGTTACGCTTAGCAACAGCATAAAAAGTAAAGAACTTTCAAGTTTTTAAAATACTCTCAACAACAGTAGCACTAGTGCTGAGTTTTACGATAATTTAATTGACGTTAAGAATACTTCTTTTCATGATAGTTATTCCGAGAGCGAAGTTGTAACCGAAATGTTGAAATAAAATGTACTGATGAAAAGGATGATAGGAAAAATCTCAGATCAGATTATTCAACCCAGCATTTACATAGCGACCCAAGAAAACCGCAAAAGAAACCTTTGGTCAGATTTGAACCCGGGACCTCCCGAATACGGGCCACAGACTTCCCACTTGAGCCATCCTTTCGGTGCATTTTTCAAACATGTGGGTACACTATTTTGCTATTATCAAATTATGAGAAAATGCGTACGAAGCCATAAATAAAATCTAAAACATATAAATTTTGTCAATGTATAGTTTTCAACTGGCTTTTGAAGAAGTTGGTTTATTGTACGAGTTGTATTGTAGTTCAACTGTTGGGGAGCCGAACTTGAGTCGTTGCAACCGCACGTATGGTACCCGGTAGGCTTCGTCCAAAAAATTTAAAAATACGTATTAACTTTGTAATTTGACTGTTTCTTTAAATATTATATATTTATGTTTGCCTCGGCTGCGTCAGTATTTATATTTTGTTAGAGACATGAATTTCTTAGCAGGGAGGTGGCGCAACAGAAGAATGTAGGTTTACACAGTTTTTAATTTTTTATTCACTCCCTTTTATTAATTGTTGACACGATTTAAATAACACTTCACTGATATAGAGAGCTGTAAGATTCTTTTACTAAATACTTGCACTTTTTAAACACGTGAACTATTTTCTCACACAAAATACGTATTAAATTTCTCGAGGACACATCTCGCGTCCGGTCAGGTACACTGTCTGCAAGCAACGCATCCAGTTATGAGCGTTGACTTGATTTCTACCGCCTAAATTTGTAAATTTCTGTATTTCAAGTCTCTTCATTGGCTAATCCTAGTCTAATAGAATACCTTCATTTAACTAAAGCTTTTTCTGGTTGTTGGTTGGTTATTTTATACACTGTCACAAAAATTACATTATTGCTTCCAAGAATTACAAGTAATATTGTTAAAACTTTCAAATTCATTATTGCCTCAAGGTTACCTCATTGTTAGCAACTTTTGACCTATTTCTCACAGCTCCTACATTACGTAATACATTCACATAACATGATTGAACATGTGTACAATAATATAAACATTTACAATGACTGTAATATACACTTTTTATATATTGCTACATACACATATTGCTTTAAGGCGGGCTGTTATTGAATTATATATTATATAATTTGACTGAAATCATTTAAGTGTTAAAAACACTACCTCACTTTCACCTTTACGATATTTAAATAGTTTACAATAGGCATTGACAGATCATGAAGGAGCGCACTCTAGGACGAAGCAACTCTCTGAAAGGCTTGCACGAGTATCGTGCACGACTAGTAGTGAATGACCCACTCCAACGTCTTCCAGAATACCACACCGAGAGTAGCAAGAATAATTAATGACTTCACGAGCCGCGAAGCATGCACAAGAAGCTACGAGCAGATTGATCTCTGGGCAAAAGTAAAACTGCCATGTCTGTGGATAAAATTAGTTTTGCTTAAGAGCGGCTTTTAAATCTCTGAGACCATCAGTTTAATTCAGTTTTACTAGTTCAAGTTGGCTTTTGAGGATTTCTGATTTTAGAGATAACGTATACGGGTCGTTCTGAAATAAAGAGATTGCTTACGTTAAAAGAGCTACCAACATTTAAGAGATAATGAAGAAAAACAACAGCTGTTTGTCACTACGTATTATTCAAAATATCTTTGTTTGTTTGTGTTTGTATAAAGCAAAAACACAAGCTTCTGCTACAGATTGCTGCATTATTCGGGTAAATCATTTCCGTATCTGTTGAGACGAGGCAAGTTTGTTGAGACATATTGTTGTTTATTTTGTAAAAAGAAGATGCATTTCACCGGAAATATATCTTAAGAGATCTTCTGAGAAAGCCTAATTAGGAAAAGGTCCCTGTGTATGAGCGCGTGAGGCGAGTATAACTCAAAAACGAAATTTTGGATGAATACCAAACTTAGTATTTAAGTTCAAATTCTTGTAAATATACAACACCGGGATTTTTATGAAATCCCCCCCCCATAACTGCGTTTAAAGGGAAGTTTGCTCTTTATGATTCACACAAAAACGCCTTTAACCATTTTGATAAAATGAGCATATACTTAGCATACTGACGTGAGGAGTGTCTTGAATTTTCTGTGAATAGCCTGTGAAGTCCCGTTCATTCTAACTGAATTTTGTATAACTAAAAAACCGTAAGAAATAGAATCGCAGAGTTATTGGAATGTGCAGTGTGTAAAAAAATTGATTTTCGTAGCTCAGCTGTTCTCAAAATATTCTATCTTGTTTACACGATTTCCAAATACAAATATATCATTTAATGGAAGATGCAAGAAAGTTTGTGATTCGTCTATTTTCTTTCTCTTCACAAGAACTCGCTTCTGCGGCTTCTGAATTTATGCTTGTGTGTTTTTGACAAAAATTTCTACATTGTTTCCACATTTAATGTTTAGTCGAAAAGTATTTCTATGCAATATGCAATGCGAATAACGTAGCGTGGATAAAAGATTCGCCTTTTAACGAATGCTATAAAATGTATAAAGTGGACGTTATTCTGAAGATAGAGTATTATTGTGAAGTAAAATCTAAAAATGTGTTACGTTATCTCATCTGCTCTATTTAGCCAGTAATTACCTACAGTCTGCAACAGTCTGGGTACTTAAATTAATCAAATTTAAAGTGGCCTAACGAAAATCTATTTCGAAATTAGTAACGCTAGCGAGCTTTGCTTCGCTCTCCTTAGCAGATAGATAAAGGAAAAGTAGATTAAGAGAAAGAAGTAAGCTAATACAGTAAAGAAAAATTAAATAAGCTACCTAATCTAACTTAAGTAGGCATTTCCGAAATCCTCCTAATAAAAATAGTAATGTAGCGGATCCCGGAGTGGAAATCCCCGAGGCCTCTATAGCACGGGGTAATAGTCTCAGTAGACGCGCCCGGTGTCGGGATGTAGGGGTGTCATTGAGAAATCTAGGGGGTAGTGAAAAGTAGCCGCACCAGGCTCTATAGAAGCTAATAGCTAGGCCATTTTATTAAGCGTGCCAGGGTACGGGAGGGGCATCCCAGGCAGGAGCTTATGTACACTTCACAAGACCCTCTGAAGAGGATTTTGACGGGGCTTGAAGCAATAGATTAAAAGAAAACTATGTCGAGTTCGGAGTTCGTGGCCCAAGTTTAAAGTAGACCATAGCAGCGTGACAATTGAGAGATGACCTACAAAGATGATCAATAAATACACTTACTAAGGCTAGGTCAGCAAAGCGATGTCCGCTTTGCTTGTGTCGTTTTAATTACACCAGTTTATGAACTCTTCCCGGCTGTGGGTCGAATCCCACAAAGGGTCGCTACAATAACAACTTCGTTTTAATCACGTGCAATACTTTGCTATATCCTCCGAATAATGAGACTTAATGTTATGCGTGCACATATTTTGTAATGCATAGACACAATCCCGTATCTCCAACAAACTAATTTTTTGCTCATGTTTTTTATTTCCAAGTAATAAATAATTAAAGTAAAAGACTTTATTGACTATTTTTTAAATTGGTATTATTTTGAAATTTAGATAATGAAAACAAACTACTGTTATAATTCATAATATATGTTTTTCTATACTACGAGGAACAAAAGGTATAAAAATAAACTTAAAAATCGTACTATCGGGGACATTTTAGACAATTAGAAAAAAGTGATAATTAGAAAAGAAAAATACACATTTATTGAAGAATAGTAAAAAACGTCACAATCATTTAATATCACAATTATCACAGGCTTTGAGAATACTGTTTAATTTAGTTTTTATGTTTATTTTCGTTTTTAATTTATGTTAATTATGTTTATTTTCATGTTTACGTTAGTTTTAAATTATTTTTATCAATTTTTGTTAAATGTTCACTGGGAGATTTCCATGAATGCAACAGCCTCAGGTCAGCAGTTATTGTTATCTAAAAGACCCGTACGCCACTAACTTCTGGCATCCTTAATAATTATTACCATAAACTATTTAGCTCATGGTCTCATAATTAAGGCTTACTGATAATTTACAGCTTCCTGCTAAGGCTTCCAGTCAGTGTTACCAATACAAATTCAGTTTCCAGTTTCAATGTTAAAATTCGCAATGAAGCATATCTTCACACATACCTTCTTTGACCAAACTATCAATACGGTAACGATTGTACGATTAGTGTGTACTAGAAATCATAGTAAGGACAGCGGCATCTATGAAACGATTTGGTGAATCCTCACATGAAAAAGTACATGAAATAATACAGGGTGCAGCAGTGGGATATGACGGTTTTTACATGTTGTGGTACACTCAGAATGAATTAAAAGAAAGCTTGGAGGTAAGCTAGTAATATGCAGTTTATTAATACCTCGTTACTTTTTAAAAACTATATTTGTATGTAGTATCCACAGAAACGAATAAATTCCTACAATCTGCATTGATAGTTATGCCATTTTCGCCTCCCCCATGGTCATGGCTTATGCAACCAGCACGTCACAATGCTGCAGAGAAAGTAACATCTAAAGTTTCGAACAACATATCGCCATAAGTGGCATAATACATCACCTCACCATGTAAAGCATCATGGACAAGTAATCATTGGCTGGTTTGTGACACGCAACTGACGCAAGCGCCATTATGCTCGTCGCCGTTTCCAGCAACTCCTGGGCAGGCAGGCACCGTAATCGCTCTTCGGCCAGGGACCGAGGCAGGAACAACTAGACATCGTTACAGCGAGCTTTTCGGCATAATTCACCAAGAGTCATTCTTTCGGCATTTTCAAATTATCTTTAAACTTTGTTCGGTAAACTTTTTGAAATTTAACCTTTAACTCTTGGTGGTTTTCTAAATTCTTGTACGGGAGAAGTATTTATATTTTTGAATTTCATATAATCGTTGCTCTTCTATAAAATCTTTAAATTCAGATGGCAACTTTAAATGTAGAAAAGCGAAAGAGAATATCACATTGTATTTGATCATATTTTGTAAAACAAAACGGTAAAGCAAGCTGACTAAAGCATTGTTAACGAATATATCACCTTAAAATAAATTTTTAATTTATGTGTTGGTGAATGTTTGCAATTTTCTAGCTCCTACGAAATAGTCCCTTTTCACGGTAACTTTCCCCTCTGGGAAAAACAAACCAGTGTTGCAAAGCTCTGCATAACTCGCTACAGCAAAACAGGATAATTTCGTTCCTTATGTTTTCTTTCAGCTGGATACTGGTGCGAGGCTTGTTGCACTACGTTCTACTCTTCAAATAACTACATAGGAAGTCGGCTTCAGTCAGATCAGGAGACCTTGACAGCTAGGCCATGTCTCCTAATTATGTGTCCTGGAAACATATTTCGACACAATTCATGCGCTGTGGCGTAATCTTGCTCATACCATAATTCATCATCAACATTAATGTTGTCAGGAATTTCCAACAATATGAACATTTGTGGCTACCAATCTGAGTTGACGGTCACAGTGCGACCATCTTCGAACAAGTACGGGGCGGTAATCCAAAGGCAGAAATGTCACATTAGACCGTTACTTTTGAACTGTGCAGTGTTTTTCCCATACTTGTAAGGGTTGTTCATCACTCCAGTAAAGGACATAGTGTGTATTTACATAACCAGAAAGAATGAAATATATCTTATCCGACCTAATCAGTCTGTGCAGAATATCGGGATTATAATTCAAAATGTCAGTAAACTGTCCACAAAAGTGCATTCGAGTAAGTTAATCAGTTGGTTTGACTCGATGCACAAATTTAAATTTGTACGGATGAAATTTGAGGTCACAGTAGGATATGGCAAAATTTTGTTCGATAGATTAAAAGCCATTCATTGTACCTTGCAGTGTGTGTTTGACTTAGCTTCACAGTATTTTTTTTCACTCTCGCAAAGTTCTCAGGCGGGAGGGTTGTTTTTGTACTACCAAAATTTTGTCTTAAACATAACCAGTATTGTTAAATTTCCTCATCCCTTTATGATATTTCGGGAGGGAGTTATTTCACGGCATGCAATTTAAATTCATTTCTAAATTACCTTTGCACATGAGTGATCGATTTCAACTAAAAAAAAAACTGATGTGTTACACTCACATGACTTTCTTTACTCTTGTACAAACTATTTTTACAAACGCTTATTCTCCTTGTGCTTCATGTTAATCAAGATATCGAGATGTTAATCTTATTGCTAATTTTCTTGTAGATGCAAGGGGAATTGGTAAGCTTTAAGCTATAGTCAAATATTTTAAGAGCTGGTTGCTATGTGGAGTATTCCATTTTCTTTGCATTACCAGGACAAAAAAATTGAATAACGAATTTGAGAAAAACTATAAGTATTGGAAAATTTAAGGGAATAACAAGCAATATCTCCAAAATGGTTCACTCAACAAAAAATGTATATGACATAAATTGTGTATTTTAACGCGATCTACATTTTGTGTGTAGTAAAACTTTGTCTATCTCTTATGGTTTTCCAGTTATGCAAAAGTCGTTCACAATGAAGAATACTTTTGGAGACATTCCCAGTAAATTCAAAATATACATTTTAATCAAAATCGTTAGAGCCATTTCTGAGAAAATTAAAATTTTCGAAAAGTGTTCCATGTAAAGGGTAATCTGGGGTGGAGGGATTTTCTTGAAAACCTTCGTGTCGCATCTCTGGAAGATACTGAACCTAAATATCAAGTTTGGTGTTTATCCGACTGTTCCTTTCTGAGTTATGCTGTTCAAAGGCACACACACACGCGGACATGTTTCCAAAAATCTATGGATTCAGGGGGTCTCAAAACATGTATTTCCGGTGAAATATCGGTATCGAATTTTTGGATGGAATGCAATACTTCCCCCTACTTACTATACGTAGTAGAGAAAGTAAAAATGAATAACGAATTCCGATTTGAGAAAAAGTATTGGAAAATGTAAGGGAATAACAAGCAATATCTCGAAAATGGTTCACTCAACAAAAAAATATATATGACTTAAATTGAGTATTTTAACGCGATCTACATTTTTTGTGAAGTAAAGTTTTGTCTATCTCTTGGTTTACCAGTTATGCAAAAGTCGTTCACAATGAAGAATACTTTTGGAGACATTCCCAGAAAATTCGAGGTATACATTTCATTTGTCATGAAAATATCTTATACATATGATATTTTAATCAAAATCGTTAGAGCCATTTTTCGAGAAAATTAAAATTTTCGAAAAATGTTGCATGTAAAGGGTAATCTGGGGTGGGGGAATTTTCTTGAAAACCTTCGTGTCGCATCTCTGGAAGATATAGAACTTAAATACCAAGTTTGGTGTTTATCCGACTGTTCGTTTCTGAGTTATGCTGTTCACAGACACACGAACATGTTTCCAAAAATGTTTTTTTTTATTCAGGCGGTCTCAAAAGGTATATTTCCGGTGAAATCGAATTTTTGTGTGGAATGCAATACTTCCCTTACTTACTATACGTAGTGGAGAAAATAAAACGTTCTTACTGCGAACACACATTCTGCCATAGACCAGTTATCCACATTATCTTTCACAACACTGAGGAAAAAGTGGTTTAGGGATCTCATTAGCAACACTGCTGGTTACGTCACTCAAAACCGCTAGAAACGAACGCGTTCTAAAAAACGTGATATCCCACAGCCGCACGACGTAGAAAATTCGAAACCAGAAAACACTAAGAAACAGATGGACTCTGTGGTAGTAATTTTGTATAGTTCCAAAGACATTTAGCAGTAAATATTGCTATTAATAATACAGTAAACTTTAGAGGTCCTTGTATGGCAAAAATACAACGAAGATTATTTAATATAATCTGTAAGTAGTTTATAGAATGTTCCACGATTAAAATGGTTATATCTGCACATTTACACAATAAACGTAATTCCTGCTTGTATTCTGCTTGAAATAAATCAGTACATCGATGTATATTGCACCTTTAATACCAACAGCTAAATTGTGAAGCAGTACCCGATCTCATTTGTTACGTTAACAGAATACAAATGAAGAATTACGTTCATTTTAAAACAAAGTGGTTGGATGGAGCTTGATCAAATTTTAAAACTCATTTCATATTGAACCTACCGAAATTAAGAAAATTACAATTGCTAATATTACGCAATAAAAATGCGTTTAAACATGAAGGATATATAGTTAACAGAAATGATGAAATGAGCCAAATACCTGAACCCCCTTTTTTAAATTGAGCACAATCTTAATC
Source organism: Deroplatys truncata (assembly GCA_030765065.1). Taxonomy (NCBI): domain Eukaryota; kingdom Metazoa; phylum Arthropoda; class Insecta; order Mantodea; family Mantidae; genus Deroplatys; species Deroplatys truncata. The sequence continues at coordinate 104,643,270 of CM060980.1, forward strand.
TAGTACAAACTCTTTAATTTGCGCTAAACATAACAGATTTCCTCCCATTTTAAAAGGTTAGGACTAACAACATTGACTTTGTGGTAGGTTAAAATATTAGACGCTAGTGAGATGTTAATCTTTTCAAGATTATCTAGCTTTTTTAATAAATTAATTTAATTCTGAGAATATAAATTATTTAATATTTAGATACTTAAATGTATTACGTTCTTAAGAACGTAATCCTTTTAAAAGGGATAAACTTTTTAAAGAATATTTATAACTTAACTAAAAACTTGTAAACATTTTAATTAAAAACATTTGCAACGATAGACGGTTCATTTTGAATAATGCTTTTTATATTTCAACAATATATATATATATATATATATATATATATGAGTTACATAGAGTGACTTTCTTTCGGTCATTGCAGCTTATGTTAATACAAATCTCTATTAGGAATCCTTTTAATATATATCCAAAAGTATTTAATATAGAGTCAATTGAAATATTCAATGCCACAGCAGAGATCTGAAAAAGGTTCTCCCGCTTTCAGCGCTGTTGCTATAACCATTGAGCTACTGTGACAACATGCCGGCGGAACACTGAATACCCCTACTGACTCAAGTTGTTTCGCAGATAGACCACCAAGGCATCTCCCTGGAGATGACAATTTTAATGGCGACCTATTTACTTTATTACTGGGTGGTTATAGCTTTCTTAAGCCTTTTTTAAGTATTATATATTTAATTAAAACTAATTATACTTTTTAGAGAGCTGTTTAAATTATTTAGAGGAATATGAAAATGTATCGTCCATCAATACAACTTCTCTTTCAACTAGACAGAGCAAAGTTGTTTCTGTAGAAAATGCTTTCATATGATTAACTTTGTCATCAGCTAAAATATTTTATCTGTTTATTTTCATGGTATCTAATGCTATAGGAACATTTGGAAGCATACCTACTCTAGCATAAGCATTTTGTTTAATCTGAAGTAAATCTTTCATTGTCAGATGGCCAGAAAATGCTATCTCTTTTCGAATCTCTTTACTAGAAACTTCATTAAGTTTCAATTGCCTTTCTCTTTACACAAACTATTTGGCTATATAAAGTAACACTTGCCTCATGATTGTGTGCATCACCACTGCTCAGTAATATATCACCACACTTGTCAGTATATACAAACCTACATGTACTTCGCCATCATGCTTACATTCCTGTCTATATGTATGCTTTTCACACACATTCAATTCTGCTCCCTTTTCACTCCACATTGAAAGCATGACCCTCTTGGGTTGAAGATACAATCGACTAGGCCTCTGACCTAGTTCCTTCTGTCTTTTAACATTCAAGAGTTGCGTCATATTTCGAATCATAAGGAATAAGGAATATGATGTTAAGTTACAGAAACTGTTGCCACATCGTGCAAACGGTTCCGCACTCTAGCCGGGTGGAATTGGAGAATGTAGGCACTTAATGCAGAGAATAATTTCCACTTCCATTTTTGCTCAAGTACACTAGTGTGCAAAACCTAAAGACGAAAGCAATCTTCGCATGCCGTGACATTGCCAAGTAACAGATCGATGAAACTTGAATCATACGTAGAGGGAACTGCTGTGGTATGCTACAGCAGGCAACTAAACAAAATATGCAATGAGACGAACAGAAGTGCCACTTTTATTCATAGATCATAAGCTACACTAAAGTCAATACGACATATGATGGCTCTCTAGATTTACAGAAACAGATACATGGTGCTTAAAAGGGTGTATGATCACCATGGACAGCAATGCATGCTCTGCATCGTGCTCTCATGCTGGCCACAAGGTTGGTAAGCAGTTCTTGTGGTAGGGCGTACCATTCCTCCACCAGCGCTGTTGACAACTGTTGGACGGTCGTTGGTGCATGTGGATGTGCGGCAATGCGTCTCCCCAAAGATTCCCACACGTTTTCCTAGGGATTTAAATCGGGAAACGGCGGACTAGTCCATTCGCCGAATACTCTCTCGTTCCAAGAGGTCCTCCACCTACGCTGTTCGCTGCGATCACGCATTGTCATCCATAAAAATGAAGTCAGGGCCGACTGCACCCCTGAAAAGAAGCACATGGGGAAGGAGTACAGTTTCACAATAACGTTGACCAGTGGTCGTACCATGTTCAAAGATTTGGAGGTCGGTGTGCCCATGCAACATTATGCCTCCCCAAACCATAACACCCGGACCACCAAAACGATAATTTCAAGGATGTTCCTGGGTTCATTACGTGTGTTCCCACCTCTCGCCAGATGAGAGTACGTCGAGAATCACTACTTAGACTGGATTTTCTCTCATCCGAGAAGAGTACGCGATCCCAATCCTCGTTGGTCCAATTTTGATGCTCTTGGTACCATCGCAAACGGTAGCGCTGATGGCGGATGTCAATGTAACACAAGGTACCGGCCGTCGGGCAAAAAGACCAACTCTGTGTAGTCGCCGTGCTACGGTGTATCGTGAAATTGCGTGTCTAGCTATCCTGTTAAATGTGGTGGCAACTGCACCCGCTGTTTGGTGTGGATTCCTTCTTGCCTGTTGCACAATGTAGCGATCACGTGCTGCTGTAGTTGATCGTGGTCGACCACCAGCTCTCCTTGGGACAGCAGTGCCTGTGTTTTGGAAGGTTCCCTATGCACGTGAAACAATGCTGTGAGCAATTCCAAACTCCTGAGCAACACTCGTCACACTTCGCCCTTCTTCCAGTTGCAAATGCTGTCTACAGGTCATGATGCAATGAAGGACACCACTACAGTGCACCGTAACAGCTCGCTAATTGCCACAAACCGTCTTGTCCTGTTTCGTCAACTGCCCCGTGTTGCGGGACCAGACCCATTTGCCACTATAGGCTCGCTACACTCACGCCATGTGACGTCCAGCTTTCTGTGTACATGAGAGAGATCTCTGGCAACATGCTCGCGTACATTCATCTACTTCCACCAAACAGTTCATTTGTTATGTTACTTTACCCATCTCGACCTTAGGTTTTGCACACCAGTGTAGAATGGCATTGATGCGAGGGTTATCTTGGAAGCCAGCTTGATGGGGGAGGAGGCAAATTAAATTAAATATACCTAAGGAAACAAAAATAAGGTGAAAAACAGTTTTCAGTCACTTTTCAAGTAAATGAAAATTTTAAAATAAATAACAATAATAACAATAATACAAGATGCTTAGTTGGATTATCAAATTGATTTGTTTCATCAATTACCACCGTTAATAAAAAATCTGGCGTATAACCTGTCTTTGTTTATTGGTGTGTGTTTCATTCACGAGTTCCCACAGCGAACAGCGATATTGAACACGCCATACAGTACACAACCTCCACCAATCATATTGCTACTTTTTCTTTCCCACTCACAGAAAACCATCACCGATCATTCAAAACAGAATTACCATGCAGGCAAAAATTTTCTTCCACCAATACCGTTATTGTTTATATGTGTAAAACAATAATATATGTTCTATACAATATAGATAATGCAGGTACATTTCAAGTACATAATTCAGCTTAAATGAACACACTGTATGTATTAAGCCTATGTAAGATTATGTGCAGGACTTTCTTCAAGATTATTTTTATAGCTACATAAATATTGGCAAGAAATGGTTTCATATAATTAATCCCAGGTTTTTGCGCCGAGACAACCAAAAAGCATTTCAGTATAATTCTCTTAGTTATGATGTTACAAACGCTTTGTTTGAGCTAATGAGAAACAAACGAAGAACACGTTAACAGTTGACTGCAACATTGGCACTCAGGAGCATGTTAATAGTACCATGTGTTCGATTTATAGCCAGGCCATAGATCGCGTGAATGCATAGTTCTCTTTCACTGCAGTGACCTCTATTTTTTCGCTAGCGCACTAGCGGTGAATGACTCGCTCAGGGCTACGATTTTAAGCTGTGTTACACTGTGTCAGTTGATGCCTTCAGGTCGCGCTATAACGACTAGTGTTTGTTCATTGTGCAGCTCAAAAGCGAAAAAAATTATTCAAGACATCTGTGTTATTTGTGAATTACATTAGATTATCCTTATTAGTCCACTGAATTTCCTACTGAAAAATTCAAGTTTGAATATAGAATTTTTATTACATTCATAAAAACCGAATCATATAAAACTACGTGTAGACAACTGCAGGAGAAATTTCCTGGACTCCGATTCTAGGTATAAAAACTGTTGGATATAAATTTAGGATAACGGGATCGCTAAACACTAAAGCTAAGAAGCGAAAAAGAAATGCTCTAACAGAAAATAAAATTAATAATTTACCCATGGTGGTTCCAGTAGCAACACCGCCAACATTAACCTAGGTGACAAAGTGGTGATCGATTGTCCACGCCTGGTTGACCTTAAGAAATTAAAAACTTGCAGGTCATATACTTAGGTGCTGCATGAGTTATATTAACAAATAAAAATGAAGTCAAGGTCCACCTAAGCTTTAAATGATAAAATTCACCTATCAAATATGATTATACTGCATGTATGCAATAATAAACGTATCAAAAGTTAAAGGATTTAATATAATTCATGCACATATTAAGTACAGTAAAATAAGTAAATCACGCAGGTAAGTTAGGTTACCAGCACTGAATGCAGAAAATTCAACTTTCTTGACAGCATAACGGGAAGTGGATCAAAAAAATTAATCACTACACGACAAAATACAGCGCTTAAGTAATTTCCAGCTTATTGATAGGGAAATATAAACCCTTGTGGGTTCAGCGCTAGTGTGTGTTGCCATTATAGAGTACTGGTGATAAAAATATACGTTGCACAGATAGTTTAGCAGAAAACCACTATTAATTTAAATAAACACATGATGTATAAATGTAGTGTTATAATTCTATTTTAAGTAATTCAAAATAAACAGTATTAATTTTGAAATATACATATGCACTGATGTAAATGCAGATTATGCTCAAATTGCACCAGTCCCTAATTACTGGATGGTTATTACATTCTCGGGTGAGAATGTTACCTGTGATCAAGCCCTTATTGGTCCTTAAAACCTATTGCTTCATGACTTGCTCCCGTTATACCAATAAAACAGTTGTTCGTACATTTCTCTGCAGTAAACAATTATTAATTTGTTTTTAGTTCAATGTAGTAAAACCTTACGAGGGGATACCTTGGACGTCTTTATACAATTCACAAATCTTAGTGAACTATTTATTTTATATCGTATATCTCGAAAATGATTAATATTTTCTTTTTTTTTTTTTTAGTGAGCACTTTCATGTCTCAGAAGCAAACTCTTGTTTTAATAACTTGTAAGAAGGATGTGAAATATAATACTAATCTTAATTGTATCTTTTTTAAAATTTATTTTTGTTTAAAGTCGCTTAAACACTAAAGGCATATCAACTATTACCATAATAATGAACAATTCACAAATTATTCAACATAATCTTCATTTAGATATTAACAGAACAAAAATTATAAACTATATATAAATTTATGTATGTAAAGAAGTGAAGAACTTCAGGGTGGTTGATTACTTTGGCCAAATCTGTGGAGATATGGTAATTGTATCTGTTACACTTTCATTATCGCTAAATGGCAAATTCAGTAACTGAATTGACAACCCCCGTAGATGAAATCTTGAACAGCACAGTTGTGTATACGTGCGTGGCGGTATTGTTATGTGGCCAATATCTGACCCGATACGATATGATTGATTTCCTCTGGTTTCACAGGTCGCCGCTTCAACTCAGTTCCCAAACCTAAGGATGTTTTAGTGGTTTATTTCGCCGGCGCTGCAGGAGGAAGTATCTTTCGGCATCAGAAAAGAGGTGTGGTTTACACAGGATGGGGCGCTGCCTCACTTTGTAAACACTACCTAAACTTCGGGCACTGAGAGTTTGGGTGAGAAGGATAAGTGAATTAGTTTGTAACACCTCTCGCACCTATCACTAGAGTAGCTGGAGAGTTCAGTCCCTAGGGAAACCTTAAAGCAAACTACAAAAAATCTGACGGTTACATTCACATGCCTTTCTCTATCTTGTATCACTTATTAGTGGTTATGCAAACTATTCTTACTAAAGCTTATTTTTCTATCTACTTCATTTTAATTCAAAAAAACCTTTGCAGAAGTACAAATAAATAAACAAATATAGATACGAAGGGAACGGCGATAGTCAAATGTTTAAGAGCTGGACGCTATGCTCAGCCTTAAAATTCCATACAATTTCCATGCAATTGCGAAAAGCAACTGAATGTTGAAAGGACTTGAAAGAATGACCATGTAATGAACAATTCGAACCATTAATAACAGACATGTTGGAAATGGCCGATGCAACAAACAATTTATTTGAAATAAACGGTGTTTTAAAGACGTCAGTACGCTTTCATCCATCGCTTGACGTTTACCATTTATGCAACATTATACAAAATTCTTTCCAAATGAATTCTTCAAAGGCTATTCCCAGAAAATTCAGTTATGCATGTTATTTTTCATGTAAATATCATTAATACGTGGTATTTTAATCAAAATTGGAGTAATTTTTTAGAATATCAAAAATTTCAAAAAATGTTCCATTTAAAGGTTATTTTGGGTGGGGGGATTTTCTGTATTTTTGGATGGAATGCAATACCTCCTCTAGCTACTATGTACGTGGTAGATAAAGTAATAATGAGTTTTATTTTTATGAATTCCGATTCTTTTGAAGCTTTTACCCCATATACTCAGTATAAAGTAAATTTAAACATACACAATTTATTAAGTTATGCCATACCACTTTTGAGACACGTATTTATTTATCAGTATTCTAACGTACTGATATGGCACCGTTACTGAATGTATCGTAACAACGCTACCGCATATTTGCGACTCTACCAAACCTAACAACTCGCCAAAGCATTAATTATTTACTGCATGATGAAACCAAGCGAGATAGCTCCGCGGTGAGTGTGAGGCTCGCATTCGGGAGGTCCCGGGTTCGATTTCCGGCGACCGTCCACTCTGACCTTGCATTTTTCTTGGTTTTTCCTGGTCGATAAGTGAATATTAAGGTTGTATATCAGCTACCACGATTACTTTTCCATAATTTTCCTTTCATTCAGTTTCCTTTTCAACTTTCAGATGTGCTTCTGAGTTTCGTGGCGTATGCCGTCAGCCCAAGAGCTGGGAGCAAGAGAGCCACTCGGATCGCACTAAAATTTGCATTGAAGAAAAAGTTCAATTGAACACAAATTTATTATATCTGCGACGTTAGATTAATTTGTGTTTCCCAAGATGATGAGAGCCGGCCGAAGCCTCGCGTCCTAAGCCAGCGTCGAGGTAGCATGCGGTTCCTGCATTCTTTTGGCTTGGGCGTCCAGTAATGCTGGAATTATTTCCGTTGTACAAGAATGGTGTGCCCTCTTCCTTTGCATATGTAGTAATCAAACAAACATGCTAGAAGCATATTTGCCACCTGGCTTTGGCGCCAGTTAGAATAAGACAACAATAATCAACAAATAACATTGCAGTATTATACACATACAAAATGTCGAACAGCTTATCATTTGTCCCACAGCTATATATTGAACTAGAAATCCAACATGTCGCCCTCCGTGGACTAGAGGTAGCGTCCTAGAGTCTGGTTTTCGAGGTCGCGTGTTCAAACCCGGCGGAGTGCGATGGATTGTTCGGGCATAAATATCATTAGCATGGCTTCCTTCGGAGGTAAGCAAAGCCGATGGTCCCGTGTCATAGACTTACGGCACGTAAAAGAACCTCAAGCCTGATAAAGAGGCCTCTGAGCAACATTTCTGGTCTTTCACGTACAGTATAAAATGAGATTCTAAGAGCCATAGTAGTTGAAGTGTGTCTATAAATAAAGTAATAAAATAAACCAACGAGTATTGCAATAAAGATAAACTGTTTTGCAGGCATTGATTTTAATTAGTGCACTATAAAACAATTTTTATCAAATTCTGAAAATATTTAAATCAAATTAATTCTTAATATTTTAAAAAAAGTGCAAGATAATTTTTAAATCTTAAGTGAAGCTCTCCTGAAAATTATAGGTATTTAAATTCAAAATTGTGATGCGCAGAGTATATTTGAGTGAAATCTACTGAAATAAAAATGTAAAAAACAAAAGAATTTGACTAGCATGGAGCCATTTAATTGCGGCTTTAAGATTGGTGCGTGTTAAGAAAATGACCTTTAGCATGAAGAAATTTTAGAAATTTAGCGTGCTTATACAAAATATCTAAATTCCTCTTTTTGTAACCATTCGATAATGTTTACACGCACAGTAAATATACTGAGCATTGATATACAAGGGAGACAAACGCAAAATGCGACCTAATATGTTCAAACCTTAGGCAAACCGTCTAATATTTCGACACTAGAGGGTTGCGCGGGAGCTCAGGATGGTCACTATTTTTGCTTGTATACGACGACTCAAATTGTGGAATTTGTTTATGTTCCCCGGTTAGAGAAAATCGAATACTTATAATCTACAATTATGTTTTATTATGAGAACTTAATTCATATGAATACTTACACCTAAATATAAATTTTTTCTTCTCGAGGAAACACTGAGGACTTAGATAATTTTCAAGAAATGAGTATTACGTCATTGTTGTCCACAGTGTTAAATAATGGAGTCAATTTATTCATCTTTGACACAGATATGTTTACCTTTATTGTAAGATATTAGTTCGAAACAGAAAATTATTCAATTGGATTTTGGAATTACAAGTGAGAAATGTTAAATCAAATATTAAAGTGAATTACCAGAAAATACTCTGAGAAATCTACAGCACCACAAATTATTATTAGTAAGTCAAACTGTTTTATTTTTTAACTTACAACCAATGGAGGAAGTATTGCACTACACCCAAGGTTTGATATGCATCTTTCCTTAATTATTATCTGCACAACGGTTCTAATTAATTAATATTTCAAGCTTTGAAATATTAACAACCAAATTTAATATACATCATGCATTTTCCGTGAGAAACATATGAAATTCTCTTCATTAATATTTAATTTTGTATAATTTCGTTAATATGGGAAACCATGACCTCCCGAATGCGAGTCACACGCGCTACCGCCTGCGCCACCACGCTCGGCAAGTTTATAGAACGTCTAGTCCACCTCTATGGTTGGGGTAACATGTCTGTCTCACATTCGAAAGGTCCCAAGTTCGAATCTCGGTTACTGTGAGTTACGTGGATAAGGGTTTTTTCCGAGTTCCACTCTATCCTGAGAAGATTAAACTCTAGGGACTCTGGGTCCATTTGAGCTCACTTCAAATATTGCGTTCATTCAACGTCCAATTTGACCTTTTCGGTTAAATGACGTTAATTAATCATCAAAGCAACCAAGAAATATGACATTACAATGGCTCATGGTCTTGACCGAAGGCCCCCCCCAAAAAGAACTTCTACGCAAATGTTTGTCTCAATTAGTTAGAAGAATTACCTTTATATACGTAGCAGTATATCCTTCTATTGGTGTTTTCTCAAGTCAGTTGTTTATGTTTGCGAGTATAGATATGATATGTTACCACAATTTAAGAGGATAAATTAACGATCATATAGATATAATATATACGCTTGTGTTAAATGCATTAGGCGATCTCGCCTCATTTGCGATCAACACTCGGCTATTACAATTCAGTTTACGCTTGATTAATGGACAGGTGACGCACGTGAAATACCTGCCTTCATCCACTGCTAAATGTCAACCAGTTGAGCGTTCTCATCCGAGCATTTTCTATTGAGTGCAGTGATGGAAAATAATTCTTACCGCTAGAAGTATTGCTTGCACATCGTGAAACCCATTCCCTTGAGAGGCTCTTTCATCTGTAGATGCAGAAGCCACAAGATACCGTGTTCTATGAATATCAATACAGTATGCCTTGGCCATTGATAAAACCGGGACAAAACAAGAGCTCTAGTTTAAAAACAGTCACTGAATTACAATATGTTCTGTTGCGCACAATAAAAGGGTATTGTCCAAAGGGCAGAGTTAACACCGATTACTATAAAAGTTTTATTTGCACTTATTAAACATCTGTATAAGAAAGTATTAGCAATATATGCAGTATGACCAAACATTGTGATTTGATGAAGGAAATCTTCCTTCATGGGATTGAATCTACAACCGGGAAGTTCCATCAGATTTCATAAATTGGTGTCATTGGAACAAACCGTGCAACGGGGACAACACTTGATGAGCTAGCATATTTATTGGCCACGTTAACCACACCTCTACGTCTTGGGTCTCGAACCCCGATCTCTCTATACAATGTTGTTTTATCTAGTGCCTCCAAGTCCTGACAGGATTACCTACAGATAACTCTTGGTGACAGACATTTAAGCTCCTGTATACGCCGGGGGTCGTCAATGGGCTCCCAAACGTCTAATAAAATAGTGTAACCGCTAGTTAGTTTTTGTAGAACCTGACGCAGTCCTTATTTAATACTACCTCACTTCCCGGTGACATCACTACCCCTCCGGGACTGGACCTATCTACCTCTAAACCTACAGCTGCCTGTTGTTAGCAACCCTAGGGTTTTCCACCCGAGGTTCGCTACAGTATGAACTCAAAGCACGTTCTGGCATGTTCTGTTTTAGGATACATCGGATGACTTCAAGCTAGTGTAAAGAACTTCCCCAATCTCAGAGGACAATGTTTACTATTTTATCCCAGAAGTCGACAATCTCAGAGTTACCTTCTTAGGAGAGAAGGGTTTGTTTTAATACTTTAATCTAAATTAACTCCAATTGTATACAAAACTTAGGCAATGGATGAAATTCAGAGCAATTCGAGAATTTGCGTGTTCAAAATACTTTACCACGAACACATAAATATCAATTACACACACCTTAATAATGTCTGATGAAGCAGAAGACGTGTTTAAAACACTAACAAGTGGTACTGTAAATATCAGGGCGCACCAGTCCTGCATTTGAAACAAAATACCCGGCTGACAGACTCCGACGTCTTTTATCGAGCTTTGCCGACTCTTAACCTGAATAATACCAACTTGTTTATTTACGCTACATACATTGTCCGTAATTATTTTACAACTCGTTTGTTAAAGTTGGCAAAATCTTACATCAATGTCACAAACTCAAATAGAAGAAATAAAAGAGGCAATGTATGGTTGAAGGAAATACATTCCTGAAGAATATAAATACTGAAAATGAAATGCAGACAAGCAGAATTGCTTTACCGCCGATGTGACCATAGAAAAAACTCTTAAAACAGTTTTGGTTGCAAAGATCGGATATCCTTTGATATTGTAAATCTGGGACCAATGAAGGAAAAAGTTTACGTTGTAATATAATTATTATTTTTTTAAATGAGCATTTATAAAGTTTCAGTTTGTTAGTTACTATGTATCTTATTTACAGAAATTTAGGTAAGTGTGTGGCACAATCAGAAGTAATAAATAAATTCGATTTGATATGCAAGAATTATGATTTGTTCTACTCATTCATAATTCTTAAGTATTGAATAATACATCATTATTATAAAAGGCGATCCTTTTGTCTATGTTATACTGGGCAGGGACATGTTTTTATGCGAGATTCGGAAACGCAACAGTTCATATCACAAGTCATAGGGGAAGAATCGCACGATTACTAATATTTACATAGATGATATAGAAGGTTAGCTTAAATGCGAGAAATGCATAATGATTTCTGAGACAGCAATTTTATGAAAGAAAAAAAAGATTTTACATAAACTGTGTATTCTAAAGTACATAATTATGGAAAGAGCTGAGAAGCGATAGTCAGCGTTGCCAACGTAAATTGATCATATGCATTGTGGCGTACTCAAAAGACAATTGTTGTATTTAAAATCTCTGAAAAAAGAGTGAAGCTATAGTCATCAACATATGCTGGATTTTCTACAGAATTTGTAAAGTGCATTTGCTTATCAGTTCATGATAAACAAAGGAACGGTCGCTTGACGTTTCAAAGCGAGCTGCTTAAAATTTGGAAACATTAAATAAAAGCAGCGACTATTAAGGAAATGCTTAGTCACAAAATGTGTATGCCATAATTTGAAGATACTTGTATTCTTTCTGTAAGAAGAGATTGTGCATGTGTTATGGGTTCCAAGTTATATAATATTCAAAGACAGGCATTCCAATATCTGAAACTCTTCATATAATATACATTTATGTAAACGATATTTGGGCAGTGAACTTCTTAAAAACCTTCGCTTTGCATCATAAAATTATGGCCGCCTTGGAGATGAATTTCGATATTTTATTCCTTTTCATTTTCGAGTTATTTTGTACATAGAAAGACCTATTTGACCGTTTTATATAAAAAAGCACGGGATTTTAGTACTCAGAATTTAAAAAAGTTCACGTTCATTTAACTTCTATACCTTAGGTAAGCGGCAAAGAAAATAATAATGCCTTCCACGTGAAAACTATTTTGGAATTACGTAATAGTTCTTTTCAAACAAGTAGTTCATCTTTTTCTGGTCTAATTTTGAAAACACTAAAATGTATACAGCTTCAGGTTCGTCTCGATCTACCAACCTCTAGGGAATATTATGAGCTTCCTAACGAAATTTATTGTGATTTCAGGGAAACTCAAGCTTTCCAGATGGGGCCGCTACACACTCAAATGCGGTTATGAAGGCGGTAATGAGATAATAAACGTGGCGCCTTCGAGATCGTATACTCTATTTAGTACCTAAAGCAAGATTCCTTTCCTAAGCTGCTTGGAATAATCTATCACTAATAGAAATTAACGTGATGACGACAAAACTGCGTTTTGATATACAGTATTCAAACGTTTATATGAAGTATCGCCTCCCACCGAGGCGGCCCGGGTTCAATCCCAGGGACCTGCATGTGGGATTTGTGGTGGACGAAGCGGCGTCTGGGCGGGTTTTCTCCGGGTTCTCCGGTTTCCCCCGCCATTCATTCCACCAACTGCTCCATTATCACCTTTCCTTTCATCCATTTCACCAACATTTCGTTTCATCTACTTCCTTCATCCCATACCAGGCATCGGGCTGATCACCCATCCTGGATGCTCTGTCTGATCCATGAGTGTCTGCTCCTCGACGGGCCTCTGACCCCAGGCACCCGCTTGTAAGTCCTGGGGGGTGTAAGTCCTACATAAAAGGAGGGTAAACAGATAATGAATGATGAATGAATGAATTATGTGAAGTATGTTTCAAATGGAAAAAGCGGTAATGCAAATCCTATAGGTGTTTCTTGGTAATTATGTTGAAAACGTGGAATCAGACTGAAAAATTCAATGCACAAAATGGGATTGCGCAGCTGGGATTTGAAACGCGATTCTTCGACTTATGACTTTATGGTCACGTAGAAACCTGGCTAAGGAGACAGCAGCAATTTGTTTTGCAGAGAGTATGGGAAAGGTGATGCATAGTCGACAAAATATGTTCATGGTGATTATTTTGAAAAGTAGCTAATGCGTGTAGTTAACCTTCGTCAGTAAACCCGTTTTTCTATTCACATTTTCTTTTATTTCATGGTCTATCGGAGGTTAAAAAAATGGCGCTCATAGAAGAAGCACAAGTTTTCAGCAGTAGGAAATAATTTAAAATTGCACAAATTCTACTCGTTCAATGCGATGGACGAACGTATTTCGGTTTTCTGATACATTGTACTGTAAATAAATTGTATTTGGGTTTGCAGTACATTCATTTATAACTGAAGTCGCTTTTACTACACTATTATTACATTTAAATGCTTTAAGAACTGTATTGTCGTACATATTAGAATTATAAATCGAGAATTTATGTTTCTATGGTATCTGACAGTAGAAAGTGTAACGTATAAATACTTTCGATGAAAACTCCCTGTTTCGAATACAATATATCTAATTTCTTAAATGCATAATGTAACTGATGAGAACACCAGTTACAGTGAAACACATTTATTTATCACTCAGTGTAGCACAAAGTTAAACCCGATTCACTTTTGGCACACACTCGGAACACAACACAACTGATCCGTCGAATCGCAACTCACAATTGGACTGCTGCGTCACAACTCACAACTGAATTGCACTGGCACTGTCCACTTTTCACTACGCAACTTCTTACTGAACTTTTAACTTAAATGAACTCGACTGAACTCCCAGGCAAGCCCCTTATATAGGCTCGCAAACAAAACTGAACTTTCTAGAGGTGGAACCTACTGGAACGGCAAAAAGGAATCTTCTGGAGTGGGGAAGCGGCACACAGTGGGCTACTGTTCAACACTCCTATTTTTCTTGAGATGACCGGTCAGGTAGACGAGCCGGGAGGCGCTCTCATTGCCGGTCCGTAGGTAACGTCCCGTGCACGGTTACAATATTATGCCCTTAGAATTAACACATTTTTACAAAACACACAAAATAAAATAAAAACAAAACAAATGTAAAAATAGCCTCAAAACTTGTAAAAAATATATTACACTACAGAACAGTCATCTTTATTTAAATTTGTAAGATTCTTGCCTGGAATTATTCCTCTAGCTTAATATTATGCTTCAAATCACATTTTATTTATTTACTTCCAAAAGTAATAATTCATTCTTTAAAAGTAATAAACAAATTCTATTTGTTGTCCATATTCACATCTTATCCATGTTGTTCATGTTCACATCTGTAAGATAACACAGGTACAGCCATTAATTTGTAAAATTTCAACTTTCTATCCTTCTTATTTATTTATCACAGTACGACTAATAGTGCCACAAATACTTTTAAAGTTGCTTAATTTAATACAAATGTCACTATGTTTATCATAGAAAACATCATTTCCTAAATAGCTGAGATGGCTCAGTTGTTCTAGGATTCGATTTACTGCTATTATTATTATTGTTATTGTTGTTCTTATTGATTCTTTGTCACGAAATGACATTAGTTTTGTTTTCTTTGTAGATATTTTCTTATTATATTCTTCACAGACCTGGTAAAGCTTAAAAATTGAATAACGCAGGGCAAATTCACTATCCTGGATAATAACCACATCGTCAGCAAATACATATAAGAACATTAAAGTATACAGGGTGAATCACCTAACACTTGCACCGCAAATATTTCGGAAATGGAAAGTGCTATTGATGTGCAGTTTTCACAGCATTGATTGATAGTCAGGGGCTCCTACATTTAGCCTATAAACAGATTTTGATAATGCTGAGAAAGTGTATTTTTGGGCAAACATACAATTTTTTAAATGGAACAATGTCTAGTTGCATCAGCAGAATAAGGATAGGGTAAATTAGAATGTCAATGGTCTTTGTGTAGGATTCTAGTGCAAGTGGTTTACGAGAAATCTTATTTTGAAAAGTTTCCACCCCGACAATTGTTTGTCCCATTCAACCTGCTTAGTTGCTAGGTACGATGTTGTTATGTTTGTTTGCATGCATTGTGTTATCTGTTCATTGATTGCATTGCGACGTTCTGATCAGTTAGTTTGTGACAGTTCAAGCAGGAAGTCGTTAAGTGAAAGATGGGGTTTACTAATGCAGAAAAAACCGACTTGCTGATGGTGTATGGAGAGTGTAGGAAGCATGCAGTTCGTTCCTGTACGGTGTATGCGGAAGCGTATCCCAATAGACGCCAACCATCTCAGCAATTATTTATCAACCTCTTCAACCAATTACGTGAATGTGGTACTCTAATACCTAGAAAACTTAACAGAAACAAACAAGTGACTGGAGAAAAGGTAGAAATTAATGTTTTGGCTGCCGTTGCAGTAGACGCAAATTAGCTCCCGCACAATCGCACGTGGAAGTGGCATAAGTCAGGCAAGTGTACTGCGCATTCTCCATCGACATAGGTTCCATCCATATCACATCTCTCGCCATCAAGAGCTGCATGGAAATGATTTTGAGAATCGTGTTAACTTTTGTACATGGACATTTAGACGTGATACTCCAGATTCATCATGTATCTTGTTTAGTGATGAGGCAACATTTACTAACCATTGGCCAGATAAACCGCAGAAACATGCACTATTGGTCTGTTGACATTCCCCGTTGACTTCGTCAGGTGGAACGTCAGCGTTCATGGAGTTTAAACGTGTGGTTTGGGATAGTGAACCATCAGGTCATAGGCCCTTTGTTCATAGAAGGAACAATGAACTCGCACAAATATTACAGCCTCCTGACAGACCATCTGCGACAGATGCTAGAAGACGTTTCTTTGCAGACTAGGAGGAACCTGTGGTACCAACATGATGACTGTCCAGCCCATAGTGCACAAGTACTACAGCTTGTCTTAACGGATTGTTTCCAAATCGTTGGATTGGACGAAGAGGACCCTGTACCTTGGCCGGTCCGTTCACTGGACTGACCCCTTTAGATGTTTTTCTGTGGGAAGGGCTGAAAGACACTGTCTACAAGGATGTACCAACTACACCAGATTATATGAAACGACGTACTTCTGGTGCCTGCTCTGAAATTTCCGCTGAAATGCTAGAACGTGTGCAGAAGTCTTTCCATAGCAGACTGGAAGCATGTGTTGAAGCTGCCGGTGGTCATTTTGAATACAACCTTTGAAGGGTTATGTTCTCTTTACTTGTAAGAATCCACAGAAGTATTGCAATTCCGTTTTGTTTTTCTTTCGTTTGTGCTACCACAGGTTGTACAAGTGTCGGTGCGTAAAAGTTACAAAATAAGATTTCTCGTAAACCACTTGCACTAGAATCTAGCAACAAACGTCACTGGCATTTAACCTACCTTTATTCTGTTGATGTAACTAGGCATAGTTCCATTTTAAAGGTTGTATGTTTGCTCAAAAATACATTTTCGCAGTATTATTAAAATCTGTTTATAGGCTAAATGTACGAGCCCTGACTACCAATCAGTGCTGTGGAAACTGCACATCAATAGCACTTTCCATTTCCAAAATATTTGCAGTGGAAGTTTTAGTTTATTCACCCTGTATAAGAAGAAGGCTATCCTAAACGTTTAGTTGAAACAGTTAAATGTCTCTATAGACTTACAAAAATAATAGTCAGCGCAGGTATGTTAAAATCAGAACCTATAATAATAAACAAGGGAGTAAGACATGGTTGCAACGTATTACCTACACTTTTTTGTATTTATATTGATGACGTAATTGGTAAATGGAAGTATGAAGTAACTCCAGGCATACCAATGAGTAGAAATAAATACTAGGTAAAATGTTACATGCAAATCATATAGTAATAATCTAGAATATTGAGCATAAGCTATTCAGTATATATGCTAAGCCAAATTTGAAAGGAATATAAGTAGAAAATATCTAAAAGTAAAACGATAGTTATGGTCCATCGGGGTAAATACCCTGTGCGCTCAAAAATAACAGAAAATGAAATACTGAAACAAATAAGTTCTTTTGATTATCTGGGACGTAATATAAGCTATGATAGAAGTGGGAATACTGAAAATAGGTTGAATAAATTTCAATAAATTTGTGGGAAAATAAATGAAGCTCTTCAAATTAAAACCCGAAAAGATATAAAAACAAATGTTATAGGGTATTGACAGTACCAGGGTTAATGTTCGGAAGTGAAACTTGGATAACATATGAAAAATATAAAAGCAAGATACAGTCAGTGGAAATGAAAATTCTCGCTAGAATGAAAGGATGCACATGAATGGATTTGATACGAAATGAAACTATAAGAGAAAAATTAAGAATATATAACTTAAATGAACAAAATAGAAGAGCATAAAGACAGTTGGAAAGTCCACTTATCTGAATGAATATTGAAAGAATCCTAGCTTTGGTGAATAGCTACTGGTATCAAAATAGAAGAACTATTGGACATCCCAGGAAGAGATGGTCAATAGCACTGTGAGTCGAAACAAGCAAGAGTGCCTAATCCTTGCAAGGATTATGGACTTATTTTGGTCCATAACGGAGGAAATTAGCACACTTTGAGGGGTGATATTTGGATTATTCTAGAACACCTTGAATATTTGTAACAGATGTGAAGGTTTAACGCATCTCGTTATGGCAGCTCAAGTGGTAAGTGCGTCGGCACGGAGAATCGAAGATAAATCAGTGAGTCTAGTCCTGGCCGTGGCAATAAATTCTTCACATGTAATTCAACTTTCCAAGTTACTGCTACACACGGCCGATGAGAAACAACAATCATTAAATACAAATTAAATAATATTCACGGATACGCAAACACCTCAAGACAGGGATTAACTTGAATGTAAATGCTGACTTTATAGAGTAAAGTATTTTTACCTAAGTAAATGTTTCAGAAATAAACGATTTGCACTTCAAATGCATACACACATCAATCTTTGATACTGTTAAAGGGCTTAAAATATACAATTTTCTTCATGCTTTATAGGAAAAATGACAATGCTTGTAGCATTGATGAGTAAACGAAGAATAGATTAGATCTGAAATAAAATGACCTTTTCTGCAAAGGGATGGAAATAGCTTCCAGAAAAAATAATCATTAATTTAGTGCCAGGCTTAAATTGGAAAACAACATGCCCCTTTGTATTTAGGAGTATGTTTTACTTATTTGCCCAGTTCTCAAAGCAATCGTCCAAACTAAAGTAAATAGATGGAGGCGATAATTAGTTTCGCCCAGTTTTGATTACTTCTTTGAGGCAATATGCAGTTTTTGTCCTCTGCCGCATCTATAAATTGATTGAGGAATTGTACTCTTTTATGCTGAACGTTTGAAGAGCCAGACTTGGAGAGTAAATGCCTTTTTCTTTATGTTTTGGAATATATACCGGTATTACCCATTCGTTTCTCTTTTCTTTATTGTTTACTTATAGTAATTAGAGGAAGTATTGTGTTCCATCAAATAATTCGATATCATGATTTCATCATAAAATACACGTCTTGAAGTCACCTAATTTTGTGTACTTATGTGATGATATTTATCTGTCATTAGCAAACAAAAAGAAATAAATACAAAATGTATTTGAGTCGGACATCATTTAGGGATGCAAGGGAATACTTTCTTGAAAGTCTGCCTAACTCAAAGATCGTTGTTTTCTATGTTCTCAAAATAGTTCTAACAATTTTGATTAAACTATTTTATGTTCGAAATATGGATTTAGAAAACTGGATTTTTTTGTGAATAACCTGTGAAGCAGATTTGTCAATTTAGTGGTTTTACCGCCTAGGGAGAGTTCTAACGCGTTTAAAATTAAGAATCTCCACACATAGTTTAACAGTAATAACCTTTTTTGTTAATTTTCGGATTTAGATGAAATACTTGACACTAAGATATGTAATGAGCTATTATAATGCCAGAAATTGCATTTTTAAAACCTTTGATTACTGGGCTCGTGGGTGGGTTGGTGGGTGGGTGGGTTGGTTAAGGCTGGTTTGTTGAGGCCAAAAATTAAATTGAGTTTTATATATGGACGCTCTTTAACTGCTGGCTCCTTATGAAAAACCGATAATTTTGCTCAGAGGCCTCTTTATCAGGCTTGAGGTTCTTTCACGTGTCGTAAATCTACACGGGACCACCGGCTTTACTTCGCTTCCGTAGGAAGCCATGCTAAGGATTTCTACGCACGAAAAAATCCATCGCCCTCCGTCGGGTTTGAACCCGCGACCTCGGAAACTAGGTTGTTGAGAGTGGGTAGGCAGGCAGCATGGGTTTTACATTTTCACACAAGAATGGCTGAACCGATTATTGTAAAGCTTGCTATATAACATAGCCTAAAAGTCACTTAAAACAGGCTAAGTGACATCTTAATTGTTTTAACTAAAGTGGGAAGAGTGGATTCTAATAGACATAAAACAGTCTAAATACCTCGCTTGCAATGCAGTGTTGAAAAGAAAAGGTTAACCGCAATAATATTTCTTTAAACGTCGCTAGAACAATCACTTAAGATGTAACACCAGTTTATTATCTATTATTATTATTATTATTATTATTATTATTATTATTATTATTATTATTACTTTATGCATACCTGCTAATGAACAGGAGCACCGTTTTATTCCTTACGCCTTAATCCTGCTCAACTCTTAATAAAAAGTGGTTTTATTCCTGACTTTCTGTGAAATAAGACTGAAAATTCTGATATATTACACTGACTATTCTTTCTCTACTCTTGTAGAAACTATTTATACAAACGCTTATTCTCCATATATTTCATGTTAATCGAAATAAGCATTTACAGAAACTTATTGCTAATTTTCTTGTAGGTGTAAAGGGAATATGGTAGGCTTTAAGCAATAGTCAAATCTTTTAAGAGCCGGTTGCTATGTGGAGCACTCTATTTTCTTTGCATGTCCAGAACATAACGAATAATGAATTCTCATTTGAGAAGAAGTGTAAGTATTGGAAAATTAAAACAAATAACAAGTAGTATCTCGGAAATGGTTCACTCGACAAAAAACATGGTGGCAGATTGTGTGTTTTAACGAGATCTACATTTTTGTACAGTAAAATTCTGCCTATCTCTTACGGTTTACGTTGCAAAAGTCATTCAGAACGAAGAGGAATTTTGGGAACATTTCCAGAAAATTCAATATATACATTTAATTTGCTATGAAAATCTTAATCATATGATATTTTAACCAAAATCGTTAGCCGTTTTTGAGAAAATCAAAATTTTAGAAAAATGTTCCATGAAAAGGATAGTCTGCGTGTGGGAATTTTCTTTAAAATCTTTGACTCGCATCCTTGGAAGATATTAAACTGAATTACCAAGTTTGGTATTTACGCGACTTTTCGTTTGAGTTATTCTGTTCACAGACACACACACACACGCGCGCGCGCGCGTGGGCAAATTTTCCAAAATGCTTAATTTGGATTCACGGCACCTCAAAACATGTATTTAGAGTGAAATCTCTGTACATAGTTTTAGTTAGAATGCAGCATTTTCCCTACTTACTAATAGGGAGAGAGGGTGAGGGAGAGGGAGAGGGAGAGGGAGAGAGAGAGAGCGGAAGAAGGAAACGGTGAGAAAGGTCGAAAGACCGAGAAGAATGTTAGCATATAACGGACAATAAATAGACAGAGCCCTGTCTTCTGCTAGTTATATCGCGTATGCTTTCTATAACAGCAGCTATAGTACGCAATGATGATAGCGATATTCATATTGTGACGTAAAGGTCACTTAGCACATCCAGTGCCTTTGCCAGAGGTGACGAGGACGGGACGGGGATGACATCGTAGAGGGTTATAGGTTGTAGTAACTGGAAAGGTGGTGAAAGGGTGACACAGTAGACGTGTAATTTTAATTTCAAGAGAGAGTTTAATCCTTCTAATAACTAATCTAAATTGCATTGCAAGAGGAAGTGTATTACACACTAGGGTTGTTACCTGGTAGACGAAAGTAGTCCAGTGTTCCATCTTCGTCATGCCTAGGCCCTTCGGCTAAATTAAGTTAGCACAAAATGAATTTAAAGAGCTGACCGTCAAGATTCTTGCTAGGCAAGATTGATCGAGCGCGAGCCGTCAAAAAGTAAGTTTAAATATCCCAGGAGTTGCTGACTATAATCCACCCACGTGTCGAACATGAGGTGATCGTTCTCCCTAAAGATACCACCAAACCCTACTTACATCCGGGAAATGGCTCTTAAAAATTCGAATGCCAATTTCAAGGATTTACGTAAACAAATTTTGTCCTGAATATCTCGAACTGTATACTATTAAATTTATCACATTTATCTTGTTGAATAAAACTATAACTCTCAGAACATTCCGAAACTTAAACATTCAGGTAAATTAAAAAAAACTGTGATCTTATGCAGAGGGTCGAAATCCTGTTTTACCAAATCAAAGACAATATTAATTACATATTTATATTGCGATAAGTTTAAGGTGAACATAACTGCAATCATCTGCACTAGGTAGCTGGAACATTCTCAGTTTCCAAGTCCAATATTAAGGCTATCCATAGGCGAAATTCCTAAACTTGCAGTTTTTATATAAATGTTTTCAGAATTATGTCATACTGCCCTACCTTAATTACAAGGGTGTTTTAAATTTCATGTATATGCTTTTAATATTTTTATAGAAATTTATTTTACTTTTATTATGCTAATCAATTAGTTTTTTCTCAAGGTGCACAAATCGTAACTTTGAAGAAATAAAATATTATCGTATTATTTAAATATGAATACACATAACTGGCAAACGGAATTTTATTGTTTGTTTTTTTCAGAAAAATGAATTAAAAGCTTTAAATGTAAATGTTTTAAGAATTTACTCTCAGCAGTTGAATACATAAGTTGTATGTTCAGCAGACTAAAACTATTGTAAAAATCATATTCCAGTTTTTTAAGTTCATTATTTCTGCTGAAAATTTGAACAAGATTGGTTACAAACTGCATCGTGTGTAACATTTTAATGAGCAGAAGTGTAAGAAAAATCAAATCCGTGTAGAAATTATTGGAATTACATACTAATTTTGCAATTTTTGGAAGGTTTTGTCCAAATTCAAGCTATGGGTAACCTTAATAGTATCTACCGGTGTAATAAATTCTAGATATTTTTCTCGGAACATTTCAGGTTTACAAAGGACATCTAGCGGGGTTCCAATTGTATGCGTTGGTAGGCCTGCTGTGAAGTCCTTTGTATTACAATGCAGGTTTATATAAGTTTGTATAACTGGTAAGGCATAAGTGATACAAGAAAATGTAGAGCCCGTTAAAACATGAAATCTGTATTATATAAATTTTTCCTCGCAGCATTATATATATATATATATATATTTATAGCAGATATTCGCGGTTTTTCGTTCTAATTTTTCAGTATTCTAAGCATTACATTTTCAAGTGCCCTTTGCAGTATCAAGACAGGCAAATACAAAACAATTGACTGTCGTATCTACCTCCTGTATGCCGCTACAAAATGTGAATTGAAAGCAACCCGTGTACCCAGTAATAATGTACTTGCAAGTCGCCATTGAGATTACTACCTCTAGTTAGATACCTCGGTGGTCTACCTGGGAAACGATTCGAGTCAATTGCGGATTCAATGTCCCATCGGCATGTTGTCACAGTAGCTCAATGGTCATAGCAATCGCACGGAGTGCGAGAAAACCGTGTTTAAATCCCGGCTGTGGCATCGAATTTTTTAACTAACTACATTAAAAACATGCCTGGCCCAGGTCTTGCGATTATGATTTTAGCTGGGGAAATCAGGCTTATACGCGAGATTTTTCAAGATATCCAGGAGCGGTTAGAAGGCTAGTAACGCTGAGTACAAACTGGAATGTTACCAACTGGATAAGCTCCATGCAATCCATCAAAATTCAGTCCCACACTATTATTTACCCGTTAACAGGCCGAAGTAAAGTACCCTTTTGGGACAAGGAGCGGTTGCCAGGGAGAGCTATTCCCCCGCATTTCCCTTCTACCACTACGGTAAAAGAGAATGCCAGATAACCTTAAATATCGATGGACTCTGGAGGAAAAAGCACATTCTTATTTCCACGAGGAAATGTCATTGAACTACTAATGGCTGGAGAAAAGGTTGTCCCCATACACACACTTCGGGAATTTTCCAAACACAGCCATCGTCATCATCATCATCGATTGGAACACAGGACCCATTGCTGTTCCGTATATTACAGTTGTGGCCATTTCGTAAGTTGCCTTTCCGGATTTCTGCACTTCTATATCCATTTCTTACACAAAGAAAGAGAATGAATAGGATTAGAGAGTTTCTAAGATTTTTTATATATCAGGAAAAATGGGTCAAGAATTGTTAAAAAATCATCTCACTTTTTCCATGCATTAACAAACGTTTCATTTATTCTTATCTGGAAAAAATGAGATGCAGAGGTGACTGTTTGCAACAGAATTCGTCAGATATTTTGTCCAACATTGTCTTAAATATTTGTGATGACAACAGTCTGAATCTGCAGTTGTTTGTAACCTAGTTTTCGATTAATAGCTTACTGAAATTGAACTGATTTTGACAATTTGGTATTCTTTCTGGGTTTAAAGGCTTTTCTAGGGAAAAAACCAAAACACCAGCATAAATATAATTTTGTTTGAGTGCCAAGAACATAGTGTTCCAACATCAAAGCTTTAAAAACACACGTATTACTTATTTTGCTCACCTAAAGAGCAGATTTTGTTTTCTAATATTTAAGCACAGTAAGCAGTTCAAGTTATGAATATTCAAATGATAATCAATATAAAATTTCCTAAGTAATTTTTACAAGAACCAAATCAATCAGAACAGGAGAAAATACCTCAGGGGGAGGCAGAATAGATCCAGGCGTTAGAAAACAATGCCCCTTTTCAAGCATCCTGTTGTTTAATTAAAGAGTTTGCCGAAGAATTATATGTATAGAATGGGAGTATTAGAAGCAGAAAGTGGGTGAATAACATTCTTAAGGTTTGGCGAATATATGGCACTGCTAGCGGAAAAAGGAGAGATTCAAAGGAAATTTCTAAAGGAAATGTCAACAGTGAGGAAAGCTGTACTGGGATTAATACAAAATAAGCAAAAAGCAATGCTTTTGATTTCAAAGAAAAGAAAATAAATTAAACCGCTAACTAGAGATACAAGAGAAAATAAGTAGGTTTAGATACTTGGAATGTAACATAGGTACAAGTAAGAGCTGTCAGGTGGTTAGATAAAGAATATCATTTTGTAGAAAATAAACTTTTTCTGTATACCCTTGAAGAAACAGCTAATGAAGATAGCAGTGAAGTTCTATGCGGAAACTTTATTCCGCGACGAAGTGAAGAAATATATTGGAAGAATTTTAAATGTGGATATGGAGAATAATGGAGGAGGTAATATGTGCAGAATAAATGTGTTTCAGAAAAAAGTGAGCTAAATTGGTGGGGAAGAAGAAAAGAAATTCGTGGGGCATACGATAAAAAGAACTTGCTTGTTAAGAAACTCATTGAAAGGAATACTGAATAGTAAAAAGGTAAAGGGTAGAAGAAGTTAAAGATGGTAGTCTATGTAAATGAATCATGAGTGGAAACAGAGGGCAGCGAAAATTAGAGGAGTGTTGAGGGGACAGAGTTTACAATAAAAGCTGTGATATTAGGCACAAAACTGAATAACGCTAAGACAATGAAATGTGCTGTAAAGAAAGGCTTGCATTCAGATCTTACTTACGTAGTTATTGCTAATTTTAAATGCGGCGACTGCAAAAATGCAGCTTAAAATGCAGTAAGGGTACCTTTCTCTTTTTCAAACTTTGTAAGAGAAAGAGAAAATAGTTCTATGAAGTAGCCTTCCTGTATAGTTTCAGATTTTCAAAACTAGGGGAAAATAACATGCTTTCTGTACAGTTTTAAAGCTTTTAATTCAAAATCGATGGTCATAATTTATTTTTACAGTACTTTGGAATATACTCTTATTCTACTAAGTTACATGCTTCTCGTTTAACAATAAAAAATTAGAGGTTTTTATTTTTTCAAAAGTTGTTCTAACTATAATTAAAATGTCATATGTATGAAATGTGATTCCTTGAAACCTTCTGTAAGCAGGCTGTGCAGTTCTATGCGTTCTCTTCGAAAATGATATCGTAAAGATGGACTCTCCTTTCCTTCGTCGAATGTAACGTTCACTAGGGTAACTGATGAAGAGGCGTTGGAGATCCCAACGTCAAAGGGTGCGTGAACTTAAAGGTAAACTAAAGTCATGTTAAATGATAGAAGTGGTTTCCCAACTGTAACACTTGAATCCACGTACACCATCCCCAGATCAAGATCACCTAATTTAGAAACGAAAAGTAACTTGCCCTGCGATATCCGGAGTTGTAGCATCCTAAAGGTAGATAATGAAAGACTAATGATGAACGGGGATCGACGAGCTTCAACCGAGGATCCTCTCTTCTACCCCGATCTTACCGGTCCTACACTTTTTATACATGCAATTTCTAAGATCACTGGTCTTCCTTATTAGCTCATCTGTCTTCTACAAGCAGGATATTCTACTAGTTCATTCCTCTTCCAGCAGGATGTTGCAATAGGTCATCCTCTCCCAGAAGGATCTTGTATTAGCTCACCTCTCTCCTAGCAGGATGTCGCACTAGCTCATCCTTCTCCCGGATGATGTACTAGCTCAAATTTCTCCAAGGAGGATCTTGCACTACCTCATTCTTCTCCCAGGAGGATCTTGCACTAGCTCATCTTCTTCCAGCAGGATCTTCACCTAGCTCAACCGTCTCCCTGCAGTGCGTTTTAGTAGCTCCTGCGTCTTTCAGCAGGACGTTGCACTAGCTCCTCCGTTACCCATCAGGACATTGCACTAAATCATTCCTCTTCCAGCAGGACGTTGCACTAGGTCATCCCTCTTCAGCAGGACGATGCACTAGCTTATCCCTCTTCAGCAGGACGTTGTACTAGCTCATCCCTCTCCCAGCAAGACGTTGCACTAGCTCAACCCTCTCCCAGCAAGACGTTGCACCCTCTCAATCCTCTCTCAGAAAGATGTTGCACTACCTCATCCCTCTACTAGCAAGATGTTGCACTACCTCATCCCTCTACCAGCAAGATGTTGCACTAGCTCATCCCTCTCCCAGCAAGATCTTGCACTAGCTCATTCCTCCCCCAGTAGGATATTTTACCAGCTCATCCCTCTCCTAGCAGGAACTTATACTATCTCATCCCTCTCCCAGCAGGAACTTATACTACCTCATCCCTCTCCCAGTAGGGTATTGCACTAGCTCATCCCACTCCCAATGGGGTGTTGCATTTCATCATCCCTCTCCCAGCAGGATGTTGCACTAGATCATCCCCCTCCCAGCAGGGCGTTGCACTAGATCATCCCCCTCCCAGCAGGGCGTTGCACTAGCTCATCCCCCTCCCAGCAGGGCATTGCACTAGCTCACCCCCCTCCCAGCAGGGCGTTGCACTAGCTCACCCCCCTCCCAGCAGGGCGTTGCACTAGCTAATCCCCCTTCCAGCTGGGTGTTGCACTAGCTCATCGCCCTCCCAGCAGGGCGTTGCACTAGCTCATCCCCCTCCCAGCAGGGCGTTGCACTAGCTCATCCCCCTCCCAGCAGGGCGTTGCACTAGCTCATCCCCCTCCCAGCAGGGCGTTGCACTAGCTCATCCCCCTCCCAGCAGGGCGTTGCACTAGCTCATCGCCCTCCCAGCTGGGTGTTGCACTAGCTCATCTCTCACCCACCTGGATGTTGTTCTAGCTCATCTCTTACCCAGCAGGATGTTGTACTAGCTCATCACTCACCCAGCAGGAAGTTGTACTAGCTCATTTATCACTCAGCAGAATGTCGCACTGACTCATCTATCACCCAGCGGGATGCTGCTCTAGCTCATCTCTCACCCAGCGAGATGTTGTACTGGCTCATCTCTTACCTTGCAGATATCGCACTAGCTCATCTCTTACCCAGCGGGATGTCGCACTAGCTCATCTCTCACCCAGCGGGATGTTGTACTAGCTCATCTCTCACCCAGCGGGATGTTGTACTAGCTCATCTCTCACCCAGCGGGATGTTGTACTAGCTGATCTCTCACCCAGCGGGATGTTGTACTAGCTCATCTTTCACCCAGCAGAATGTTGTACTACTCATCCCTCCTCCAACAGGATGTTGTTCTACCACATCCTTCTCCCTGCAGGATGTTGTACTACCTCATCCCTCTCCCTGCAGGGTGATGTACTACCACATCCCTCTACCTGCAGGATGTTATACTACCACATCCCTCTACCTGCAGGATGTTATACTACCACATCCCTCTCCCTGCAGGATGTGGTACTACCACATCCCTCTCCCTGCAGGATGTGGTACTACCACATCCCTCTCCCTGCAGGATGTTGGACTAGCTCATCTATCTCCCAGCAGGATGTTGGACTAGCTCACCCTCTCCCAGCAGAATGTTGTTGTAGTTCATCCCTCTCCCAACAGGATTTTTTAGTAGTTCATACCTCTCCCAGCAAGATGTTGTAGTAGCTCATCCCTCTCCCAGCAGGATGTTGTAGTAGCTCATCCCTCTTCCAGCAGGATGTTGTAGTATATCATCCCTCTTCCAGCAGGATGTTGTTGTAGCTCATTCCTCTCCCAGCAGGATGTAGTAGTTCATTCCTCTCCCAACAGGATGTTGTAGTAGTTCATTCCTCTCCCAGCAGGATGTTGTAGTAGTACATCCCTCTCCCAGCAGGATGTTGTAGTAGTACATCCCTCTCCCAGCAGGATGTTGTAGTAGTTCCATCCCTTTCGCAGCAGGATGTTGTAGTAGTTCCATCCCTCTCCCAGCAGGATGTTGTAGTAGCTCATCCCTCCTCCAGCAGGATGTTGTAGTAGTTCATCCCTCTTCCAGCAGGATGCTGTTGTAGCTCATCCCTCTTCCAGCAGGATGCTGTTGTAGCTCATCCCTCTTCCAGCAGGATGTTGTTGTAGCTCATTCCTCTCCCAGCAGGATGTTATAGTATATCATCCCTCTCCCAGCAGGATGTTGTAGTATATCATCCCTCTTCCATCAGGATGTTGTTGTAGCTCATTCCTCTCCCAGCAGGATGTAGTAGTTCATTCCTCTCCCAACAGGATGTTGTTGTAGTTCATTCCTCTCCCAGCAGGATGTTGGACTAGCTCACCCTCTCCCAGCAGAATGTTGTTGTAGTTCATCCCTCTCCCAGCAAGATGTTGTAGTAGCTCATCCCTCTCCCAGCAGGATGTTGTAGTAGCTCATCCCTCTCCCAGCAGGATGTTGTTGTAGCTCATTCCTCTCCCAGCAGGATGTTGTTGTAGCTCATTCCTCTCCCAGCAGGTTGTAGTAGTTCATTCCTCTCCCAGCAGGATGTTGTAGTAGTACATCGCTCTCCCAGCAGGATGTTGTGGTAGTTCCATCCCTTTCGCAACAGGATGTTGTACTAGGTCATCCCTCTGATAACAGGATATTGTACTAGCTATGTCCTCTCCTAGCACGGTGCTTATTAGCTCATCCTTCCAGCAGGATGTTGTACTAGCTCATACTTCTGCCAGTAGGATGTTGTACTAGCTCATACTTCTTCCAGCAGGATATTGTACTAGCTCATACTTCTTCCATCAGGATATTGTACTAGATCATACTTCTTCCAGCAGGATATTGTACTAGCTCATCCTTCTTCCAGTAGGATTTGCACTGCCTCATTCTCTTCCTAGCAGGATGTTGTACCAGCTCATCCTTCTTCCAGTAGGAATGCACTGGCCCATTCTCCTCCCAGCATGATGTTGCACTAGCTCATTCTCCTTCAAGCATGATGTTGCACTAGCTCGTTTTCCTTCCAGCAGGATGTTGCAGTAGCTCATTTTCCTTCCTGCAGGATGTTGAACTAGCTCATTCTCCTTCCAACAGTATGTTATACTAGCTCATTCTCCTCCCAGTAGGATGTTTCACTACCTTACCTTTTTTCCAGTTCGACTTTTGCTAGGAAAAGCAATCGCACAAGTAGGAAAACACTTGACATTCAAGTGATTGCATTACGTGGTCATATAAAAATGGTTTTGTTTCAAATTGGACAAGGCAAAGAGCGCAAGGAATTCTCTTGCTCCATATGGAGTTTATTTTGATACCCAAATTATGCGTCATTCTTGCAAACGTGCGATTCTGCACTTAAAATTTCCCTAATGCCTAGTTTGGAATAATTTCTAGGAAAGCATTTACATGACTAACACAGGTTGCGTAGAAGAATAGCTTTTTTATACAAAGTACAATACATCAGTGTTGAGAAATTTTTTTCAGGTTTAGGTTTCTCCTCAAAATGTGAATTGGTAATCCAAATATTGGATTTGATGCTTTCTGTCTTGTATGTTGAGCTGAGAAAGTAAAAACAAACGTGTAGCTGTAAGCCTATAAAAGAATATGGAGATACACACATAACAAACAAGACGGTCTCTCCTAGAAAAGTAAATAGAATGAAATTGGACTAACGAATAATGTGGACAGAAACCATGCATACAAAGTGAACATCGGGTTCAGGCATGCCCCTCAACGTATGTTTGTGCTACAACATATACGACAGCAAAACTGAGATTGCCACTGCTAACATAAACATTACGTTTATTTTTGTTCAACGGAAATACTTGCTGCTCTCTCCACAAATAAGCGAGCTAGCACTGACAAGTGAAAGTTATAGCTCTAATGGGCATATTTTAAATTATCCAGATTGTTAGTATACACATAGCGTTTCAATTCGACTGTGTTTGCACACCTTATGTCCTTTATTCTGGTCTTTGGTGGACATTTAGAAAGCAACGTTAAAAATCGTTCATTTTTTAGCACATTCTCGAAATAAATTACTCTTAAATTTTTATAACTTCAAACAAAATAACTACATGAACCTTCTCTTAGTGTTTGTAACACCTTCACTATTTCTCTTGTCGTTAAAACACCACAAACACAACGGCTATGCGGTTTTATTATTACATTCGGCGTGCACTTTGCAAACCTCTCTGCATGATGGGGTTTTACCTTTATGCTATGTGATAGGGTGATTTGTAAAACTATACGATTCCGCATGGCAGCATTTACTTTTAATGGTATCTTTTATTGTTACAATTTGTGAACACATACTTGGGATGTCCAGGCAAATTTGACATCTTCGGGCGCATACTGATGGACCCGAGATGTATTAAAAAGTCTCCTTCGTGCCCAATAAATGTAAATAAAATCTACAGTGACGCAAATAGTTAAAAATGCGTTTAAGGCTTAACAAGATATATTAAAGCTTTAACATCGGTGATGAATGGAAGCTGAGTAACAAGCGAGAACACAAACTACCCACACAAGTGTTTGAAATAGCAGTCTCTCTATACACGTTAAAGTGTTTCGTCCGCTCTCGCAATATGGGGGTATTCGGGTTATAATGATAAAAAACAAATAAACAATAGCGTGTTTATTTTCTCCCTCTGTATTGCAGTCAAGTATCTATATATTTCATTACAATATTTGTTTTAATTAGCAAAGTTTCAAATGCCCAGGAGCAATCTCGATTCGAAGGCTCTTTATCCTAACTATCCTTAATTGTATAGATACCTCTTTCAAACAAAATTTAAGTATATGAACAAATGTTCTTCAGGCTCTTGTTTATTGAACTTCAACTCCGTAAGTACAATACTTTGCCCAAAAATTGTAACTTTGTAGAAGATTTCCCAAACTTGCTTTAACTTTATAGCGATTTTCAATAAATTTGTTCAAACTCTTGCATGCGGTAGCTACTTCGTCTAAACATTGAAAATGTACAGTAGGTTGTTCGTCTAAACTTCAATTAATTTTAAAATGATGTTTCGTCCGCAATTGTGGCGCACATCTTCATAAGGCGAAGGTGAAGGCAACTGAGCTGTTTTCGTTTGGTTTTAGAGGGGAACGGAATAAGGGTTCTAGAAAAGAACAAGAGATTCGGGTAAGTATGAAGTAAAGTCTCGTATCGCCCTAGCAATTGAAAATTTGAGGGCGGTTCAGAATATGACGCTTCCGCGAGAGTTAGGATGGAGATTCGGTGTCATGATCGGAGACCCCGGCATCAACCGTACGTGCTTATGGTGCGTTTGATGAGTAGGTGATCGACTTCGGTGAAGATGATCAGCTCTCTTCTTTTTCAGGGTTTCTTCTAAATGGTTAATGTTATTTACAATTATCTGGAGCATGTCTTCTGGTTTCTTCCTCTTCTTCTAGTTTCTTGTGGACTTGGAACAGGTGCCTGGAGTTATGTTGTCATATATCTTCTGCAGCTACGCTCAGACGAAGTACTACAGTCGCTTTGCGTGCGATAGTATGCAATGGCCTCGATGGTTTCACCAAGCGAAATTACGTGATGGAGCCACCGAAACCAAGCAGCGGCTTACGAAAAACCTCTGCAACCTGAGGACACCAGCAAGACGATAAGGGAGCCCTAAAGAATGCCGCAGGGGATTTCAAAGCAAAAACAAAGAATCAGGCTTTGAAATCTATGGTATATCCAAAGGGAAAAACTGGACGTAGGCCAAAATTCCTTTTTAGTATACACAAACAGAATACCTGTCTCGAAAGGCTTTATTTTCTACAATGAATGAATCAACCCCATCATAGTCAGAAGGAATCACAAATATATTAACAATAAAATAATCAAAGAACTGAAAAATAATAAATATACAAACAAACTAAACACAACAGACCATATAAATCATTAATGAAAATCAAAAGTATAATAAGATGCCACTGATTAATTAAACCTTTGATTTAAGTTAGTAGAAAAAGTTAAATTCTTCCTTTTAGCTTTAAACCAAAATAGATAGGCAGTCTTTTCAGAATGAAATAGTAATTGAAAACTTTAAGTCAGCAAGTAATAACTAGAAAAATATTAAAGCAGATTATATGTAATAGTAAATTTAATAATAAGAAAAATAAATTATCTAAGTGGCATTTAAACAAATACAAATTTAAAACCTAAAACTAACAAGACTACTAAATATAGAAATGTCCTAGTTGTTTCAGGACAATTTAGTAATTTTAAAATATAACAAGGAAAGGTAAAATAAAACTAAACCGAAAATAATACAAGTTTTATTAGAAATAAAACTTGCTTTTAAAGCTCAAAATGATTAAACCCCAATGAAATCAAACATTAAAATACACCCTATATGTATGAAAATAATACAGCAGTATTTGAAAATTTAAAGAACAAAACCCGGATGAGAGAAAGCCTGAAACAACTAATTACTTGTCCCAAAAAGGAAAAATGTTATCTTTCACACAAAATAAATAAATTAACATAAACCACAGGGTCCATTGGACCCAGGTTATATGAATGTATGGTATAAAAAAGAAAACATAAGTGGTACTGAAAAACTATTGAGACATATTTCTGATGGGAACCCTTTACAACCACAGAAGTTAGACAACAGCACATATTCACTAAGCGATGGTAGAAAATCGTGAAAACCTTAAAAGTGATACAAGATAGATTAAAGAATGTTATTAAAGGTGATAGATATAAGAGCCTAAATGAATCTACACAGGCCAACAAGGGCACAAGGGCTAAGCACCTAGGAAAGCAAAACTTTACGAAAACCCACAAGGTAATGAAAAATGGCTAAGAGTCAACTTTCCAAACCTCACTATATATATTGGAGACATATAGTGCATATGTGCATTACTCTGGTAAAAAGTGAATTCTAACGGATAGTGCTGATACTACAATCTTAGTATAAAAGGCCTGTGAATTAGTTCAAAGCTGATAAGTCTTGTATCCAAAGGAGAAAGAAATAAAAAATTAGTCCCCTGTTTAATTAAGGTAAACCTTACCTAGACCTTTCAAGTAGGACAGGTTATAAGATCGGAAATAAAACTTTTTCCCCGATATAATGACAACTTAACTATTACGAAACCAATACTAACTGCAGTAAAAAAGGTGTAATAAGCAAATTGAGTTATGATGTAATAATATAGTGGCAGGTACACGAAATTTCGTCAACTCCTCCTCTTACCATTGAAATCGCATAGCGAGGTAACCGCACGGGCATTAAACATTCGCATTTTTACTTTTCTACTACGTATAGTAAGTAGGGGAAGTATTGTATTCCACCCAAAAATTCGATAGCGAGATTTCACCGGAAATACATGTTTTGAGACATCCTGAGTCCAAAAAAAAGCATTTTTGGAAACATGTCTGTGTGTCTGTCTGTGAACAGCATAACTCAGAAACGAACAGTCGGATAAACACCAAACTTGGTATTTAGGTTCCGTATCTTCCAGAGATGCGACACGACTACCCAGATTACCCTTTACATGGAAGATTTTTCTAAAATTTTAATTTTCTCAAAAATGGCTAACGATTTTGATTAAAATATCATATGTTTAAGATTTTTTCATGACATATAAAATGTATATCTTGAATTTTCTGGGAATATCTCCAAAAGTATTCATTGTGAACGACTTTTGCATAACTGGTAAACCATAAGAGATAGACAAAATTTTAGTACACAAAAGATGTAGATTGCGTTAAAATACGCAATTTATATCATATACATTTTTTTGTTGAGTGTAGCATTTTCGAGATATTGATTGTTATTCCCTTAAATTTTTCAATACTTATTTTCTCAAATGGGAATTCGTTATTCATTTTGTTATCTTGGATATGCAAAGAGTATTAATCTGTGGCAAAGAGAATGGTGCTGCACCTAGCAACCAGCTATTAAGAGATATGTATGTGCTTAAAGGCTACTGCATTTCTATATTGGCCTTGTAAATATATATTCCCCTTACATCTACAAGAAAATTAGCAATAAGATAGAGTTTGCAAATGTTTATCTCGATTAACATGAAGTAGATGGAGAATAAACGTTTGTAAAAATAGTTTGTACAAGAGTAGAGAAAGTCATGTGAGTGTAAGACATCAGATTTTTTCAAATATCATCGGACCCGTATTTGGCTTCACGGGAGTGGTAAAGCATTTTTCAAGTTTGTGAGTAAGTGCCCGCATATAATCAGCGTGAAAGATTATAAAAACGTATTAATAAATAATAATAATAATAGTAGTAATAATAATAATCATAATTATTATTACGATTATTATTGTTATTATTCAGTGTAGTCTTAGTTGAATAGTCCCCTTCCTGTCACAGTGTTTTAGTTCAGTTTCATTTATTTTGTGGGTTGAACTTTGGGCCCTGATGTAGAACTTTCTTCTTCTTCTTCTTCTTCTTCTTCTTCTTCTTCACCCAATCATGAATTAAGCGTTAGTGTCCTGTTTCGGTCTTTGTTTGGATTTCTTCGACATCTTATGTTTTAGCATGGCACTTCTTAGAATTCTGTTTTGAAGCGTTCTTTCTAAACGATGGATCCAATTGTCTCTGTAATGTTTCGTTGTATCACTAACTGCAAGCATTTTTTCTCTCTTTTTCACTTATTCATTTTCTGTGAATTTCCTAGCAGGGATCTAGAGCTTGTATAGGGCCATAATCTCTCTTTGTATGGTCTAAGATTCAGTGGCGTATAATAGCAATGAACTGTGATTGTTTTATAGCATCTGTGTTTTGTTAATATAGGTGTGTTAATGTTTTCACAAATCATTTACTTCCAAATTGGAATATTGTTGCAATGAAACTAGTTAATATTTAAAATACCCAATTCAATACCCACATGGCTACAGAGGAAAAACAGCTTATAAAACCTGAGAAATTTCACCGGTACACATGATTTGAAGCCACGATCTCCCAAATGCAAGTCTGAGACCATAAGGCTTGGGTCATCTCGTCACAATTATTGTAAATACTCAGAAAAGAATTAAATTCTTAAATGTATTAACAGAAGTCATAATGAATAGCATTACACGGCCATACAGTTAATATTTTAAGGGTCTACTATCTTACCACTACTACCACTCCTCATCATCATTCATGAATAGGAGTTTCCACTTCAAGAGAAAAATGTTTCCATGACGATGCTTCTCTTCCCTGTTGTTCTGAAATTCTGAATATTTTGGACAGCCTGTTATCTGTCATTCCTTGTGCCACTTCTATTTTAAATTAATTGATCTATTGGGTAAGTTGTACACATCTTACAGCCTGATATTTTCGATATCGTTGCTTATCTAAAACAGCAGTCGTGCTACTGTACGGAGAACCTCATTTCTGCTCTTTCAATTCTTCTTTTATCGGACAGCTTTTATGTCCAATTTTCATTTCCATAAGTGAGCATAGACAGCCACCATCTAGTAAAACCTCTCCTTTTTTTTAATTTAATGTACTTCGAATGGTACCACATATATTAGGCTTATAATTTTGATATGTGGAACCATTATAATTTTGATATTCATATGGTTATTCATATAAGAGGACTTAGCTTGTTCTACAATTTGTTCTTCTATAACAATTTTACTCCTTAAGTGGGGTGTCCAAAAATACCAAGTTTATTTCGTTTTATTTGTGATAGTTTTAGTATTATGTAAGCAAAGGTTTCCGTTTATTTTGTTGACTACAACCTTCACTTGGTCAAAGTCTGATCGTCTGCAAATAAAACAATACTTAAAATCATGTTAATAACTTTAAAATGTTTATATAAGATATTTTTGTATTGCCCAATAGCAACCTCGATAAACATACTAAAAAGTGCAAGATACAGAGGGTGTAAAAGGAATATTTTAGAATATTTAGTAAAACTAGTTTAATAATAGAATTATTTATTACTGACCCGTTAAATGTATTTACTTACATTAGTCTCATTGTTGGGGGTATGCTACGCTCTCTACTCCTTACGTACACAAACTGGAGGAGGTATTACCTTTTACAGAAAAGCGCGATTAAGATTTCATCGCGAATTCATGTTTTGAGGTCTATCGAATTAAAAACTATACTGCTTTTGTATGTGTGTATAAGAGGAGAGAGAGAGAAAAATAAAGAAAGAGAGCGATAACAGCAAAACTCACAAAAAAAGCTTTGCTATTTACCAAAAGCTTTGTGGAATGTGTTTCATCTTTTTATTTTTTAAAAAAAATGTCTGCAACGGATTTTTGAAAACCATTGTTCGAATACTGCGGTGGTGATTGTGTATACATATGTATATATACATATATATATATATATATATACACTAATCAGGAATAGTAATATAATATGGAATGCTTAAAATCTATATAGCTTCAAATGAACAAGGGGAATAATTCGAAAATCGATAATCCAAAAAAATATTATTTCATATATATGTCTTAAAGAGACCCATACTTTGTCCATCTCTAAAGTTTCCCACTTGCCTAAAATTCAAGAAGAATAAAGAGAGCTTCAAAATATATTTATTGAACATCTATCCAAAACTGTAGGATTTATATATATATATATATATATATATATATATGAAATAATATTTTTTTAAATTACCCATTTTCGAATTATTCCCCTTGTTCATTTGAAGCTATACAGATTTTAAGCATTCCACATTATATTACTATCCCTGATTTTTGCGAGTTGAAGCTGGTAATATTTCATATTATATAATGATACACACTTTTTAAACAGTTGTGATGCGTTCATTTGAACCAATCATCAAGGAATTTATCAACGCAGCGTATGGGAGGCTTTGGTGTATAACTTACAGCGTCACCAGTTTCACATCTCTTTTGAAGTGAGTGTGGACGGCTATGGCAGCAACACGCTGGAGTTATCTGTACTGTCCTTTAAGGGCGTAACGCTCCATGAATATAATTTCCACATAATCATTACAATGCAGAACACAAACAAACCGAACCCGGAGGTCAAATGTCTTCCACAAAGAGCGCCGAATCGTTGCCTTGGGGGCTTGTAAATCCAGTCTGTTCTGTCTGTCAAACATCGAGAAATCAGTCTCATATTTCAAAATCAGAATCATTTCCAATGCATATACATATTGCAACACAAAATCGACATAAACGATGCTCTGTTTTTGAAGGGAACAATAAAACAACACAGAATGTCTGGATAATTATCTAAGCAAGCCAATATTGCCGTACGCAGTTCTGTATATATTGCAGCTTTTTGCTCTTCATGCATTGTTTTCACGGCAAAATGCGATAGTTTACGTATAGAGCTGGAAGGAAAAATCTCTCATTTGAGGTAGAGATATTGAATAGGTAACCCAATACAGGCTGACACAGATGACTTGTTACAGGGGCAATTTGAAATAATAGTCCTAAAGTAGTTGGTAAATCTCATATTTTGCTCGGAAGTCAATTTCATAACGTGTTCTGCAAGAGTTATATAATATGTAAGGTGAATATAACCTTCAAATTTTATATGAGAAAGAAATAAGGGCTCTTAAGAGGAACAAACCATATGAGTGAAAGTATCGCGTGACGTAGGTACCCACCCATGTGTAGATGTGCATCTTGACAGACGTTGAGTGAAGCGGGAAACAGCTACGAACTGTGTGAGCTTTCCCAATGGATTTGTGTTTGTAAACTTTTTTAAAACATGTACAGTTACACAGCAGGACCAGAGACAGTGTGCTAACTAAAGGTGTGCCTTGTTTAAAGCAAAGAACGGATTAGATAACAAACCATTAACAAATTCATTAAAACTAGCAAGTAATAACCAACATATATGTGAATGAAATTAGAATATGAATAGGCTTGGCTCTCAAGTAACTAAATGTCAGAATAAACTATTCAACAAAATTCTTAAATACAATAACACTCTGAATTAAAAGTCCAAAGCGCTGTAAAAAACACCATGCAATAGCCACAAAACCAAACAGCCAAGGCAGTTATTATCCGATAAAGATTATCAACGTGACCAAAATGATTCTCACACTTGCTATGTAAGTAAGTAAGCGTGTAGGTAAAGCCGAGTAAGTAGGAGAGATTAGCAGAACTCAAGCAGCTAGAGGTAGGATATAAGCTATATTGCACATTAGTTTAAAAAGGGCAAATAGAACAGCAGCCTTATAAAGCTCTCCGTTAAATTCAAACACGTATTCCGTATTTTCAGAAAGGCCAAGACTAAAGATCAGGAACGATAAGCTAAAAATGATAGTCAAAATAAGACAGCTAGTAACAATCTTTAAATAATAACCACTACCAGTTATTTCAGAGTCATGAAGGAATTAATGTGTAGTAAGTAAACAGAAATGCTGACTTAAGTGAAATTAATTAAAGACTTTCAAAATTATGGCAATTCTTCAGACGCCTAAACACAAAAACTTTCTGTACTAAGTACAATAATTAGTGATCTTCCAAGGACTAAATAGTGTAAAACCGAAACAATACATACGCAAATTGATCAAGCTCAATCCCGAAAAGACCTAAACAACCTATCAATGCTTCATGAATCACAAGATAGATTAAAGCTTTACACGCATCAGTATTCTCAAATGCTTTTACCAGTTAATGGCATTTTTCATAAAAGAAACATGCATTTAAGTTTCTTGAAGCGAAAAGCTAATATAAGACCGTGTTAAGTAAACAAGTTAATCACGAGATCTCAAGTTCTAGGAACCCCTAGAAAATCATTAAGCTTTCTTAAGTAATGACATCCACATGTCTCTTATACTCAGTGAAGTTTGTAACTGAATTATTTTCCCGAGTTCTTTGAAGAGCAAGAATATTAATAGAAGTCTTAAATAACAATGGCTGAAGCTTGTGAATTAACTTGTTATATTAACTATTCAAACTCTGGAAAGTCAAGTAATTAATAACTTCCTTAAGTGGCAACTACCGTTGAAGTTTTAAACTCCTGAGTGATTGATTAATCTCTGAAATCCTGTACGTAATTAAAGAATTAAAAGATCTCTTGAATAGCAACAAATATTAAAACTTTGAATTGCTTTGAAGCCCATTGTACTAATAGGCTTCGTAAGTGAAAACATTCATGAAAACTGCTGACTTCATTAATAGCTCAAGCTATTTGAATAGCTAAACAATTAATAGTTGTCTTAAGTAGCCACAAAGATAAACTCTAAGTTGGTTAATCTACTAAATAGCAAGCAATTTCTTAATAGCAAGCATTAATTAAAGCTGTAAATTGTTAAACAATTAATTGCTGTGTTAAATAGCAACAATAATTAAAACATTTCGGCAGCTAAAACCAGTACATAACTCTCTTAAATGATAACAATAATTAGAGATCTTGAAAGATTTGATAATTGTAGATTCTTAAATGGAAAGATTCATGGAAGTTTAAAGAGAAGTAACTGAAATACATACTATGGATATTATCTGAAAATGACTATGATAAAAACATAATTAATTTCCTTAACAATTATGCTTAAAACAAGCTATACTGACTAATAAACCTTCTCTATAAACCTTCCAAGGCTGCTTAGGAAAATCTCATTTTAGGCAAGGTAGCAAAATCAAAGAGTTACAGAATTCCAAACCTAGCTTGCGTAACAAATTTTAATACTTTACCATAACACATTGAAACCAGTTCACCTCCTCGAAAACAGTAACAAATCAGAATATCCCTCTGAACTTCGTCTAATTAGCAATTGCATCTTATGTCTGAATGAGCACGTACGCCTACGTTAAGCTAGAAGACTCATCTTTACGCATTCACCTATATTCAAGCACCTGCACTTTCCGAGTAATTTTTATCAATTTGACGACGAATTGTATGCAAGACCCGGATAATGGAAGCCTATACATAAACATTAAACAAGTAAAATAGGACATATTAAAAAAAAAAGCTCTCAGGGAGTGAAGCACATATACACAAGCAGTCTCGAATAGTCTAAATGGAAGTATTTAAAGACATTTTAAACATCAGTTATTTTACGTTTGAGATAACATACGCCAAACTAGACTTTAAAATTAGACTTAAAAGCAAAATTTTCATTGGCCGCATTAAATACCAAATGCGTCACGACCTGGAAAATTTCAAATGGAGTCCAAAACCATGTAAATTACGCGAAACGTCAGAATGTGTCTTACCTTTACAACTGCTTTACTTCGGCATAATCTCGGACTACGAAAATACCAATTCAGGAAAAGTAGTTATCACTGCATTGCGGTAATCCTGCCAACCACAAACCAGTTGACCTACTCAAGCACGTGTGTCCATACGCCCGCTCTCAGGCTCTGCCTTTCGCTTTAGCGTAAACCTTGACTACTCTACGCGAGCTAAAGCTTCGCGCACTAAGCGAGAGAATTACGCGCTATCTAGCGAGGGGAAAAAAAACCAATCGAAGCGTGACATTGCGCTACACAATCTTAAAAACATAACCCGCATTGTGACGCGAAATTTCCGAAGGAAAACGGCACAAGAGCAAAAAGTATAAACAATAAAATTATACAACAAAGCGATTTAATTAATTGGGATATATTGTGTGTATATATTAATAAAGAGATATGAAAATAAATTAAATAAATTCCAAATATATGTGGTGGAATAAGAATAACTTTTAAAAGTGTAATAAAACAATTATTTTGAAACTTTATGAAGTGATGGCTATTCCAACATTGGCCTATCGATGGGAGAGTTGTGTGCTGGCCGCCTCACAACATAAAAAGAGAAGTTGCCGAGATGAGATTTTTAAGATAGATATGTGGAGGTTACAGACTCTTGGATAAAAATTCTGATGCGTTGCATTCACATAACTTTCTCTATCCTCTATTGCTTATATCTGTGTATACAAATTATTCCCAGAAATTTTATTTTCCGATCTAATTCATTTTAATCCAGGTAATCCTTTCCGTAAATAGTTGCATTATCCATTTCGTTATAGGGAACAATGATAGCCAGAGGTTTCCATTGTTTTGCAGGGTTTTATTTAGACACAAAAATCTATGGAATATTGCCTTGATTCACCCACAGGAAACATAGTCAAGGTCTATCCAGAATTATAATTCAGCAACTCTCCTCTCGACTACTTTCTTTCCTTAGCATAAAGTTAAACGCAACATCTTTCAATAATGAAAAATGAGTATTGAAAAAGTATCGAAGGTTTATCTCAAAGTATTACACATACTTCGATTCCACCAGTATCGAGGTCCTATCCTTAATTTTCACCAATGCATTGCTTTAAGGTTGATATTTTCTCATTAAGTATGATTCTGTGTTTGGACAAAATCCTAGACGTATAATTATAACAGTTTAACTAATAATTTGGAATAAAATCGCATCTACTTCAATTTACTTTCCAACACCTTTAAACAATTTCTTACGCGGGTTTATACATAGTCAAGTCAGAGCGATGTAAGCACTATTAATTCTGCCGTTCGCCACCTAAAAGAGAAACACATTGAGAGAATGGCATTTATTGCGCTCTTTCCTTTAGTTTCTTTTGCAGACAAAAAGGAAAGTATGATACGTTGGCACATGTTTCCTGGAAGAGAACTGTGACAAAGTTACAAAAAGTTAGTTATCTTACTTGATGCCCTCGGATGAAAACTGCACTCGTTCACATACAAGGAGCGAACTGTTTGAGAGTAAAGGTTCACCTAGTGGCCCCCGCTTTGTAGGAGAAGTGACAGACATGTTGGAGGGGGCATATGTAAATAATTTTATTGGTCCGTCTTCACGATAACATTGTGCTAGCATTATAACAGATCGGAACACAGAAAACTTAGGTTAAGAACACATAACTTTGTTTACTCTTAATTCTTATGTTGATTAAGCATAAATCATAGTGATCTCAGGATACCGAACGTGTTCGTTCCCAGTTCTACTCAAACGTTTACAGGTGGTATTACCATAAAATGTTGCAATTATGGACGCTATATGCTGGCCTTAAAATTACATAGTGTTTCAATGACGTCTCGAGAAACAGGACTTTAAAAGAATAGTAAAAAATATTGATCAATTCGAAACATTAATAATGGATATCTCGGAAATTCCGTGCGCCATAAAAAAGTTATTTGAAATAAACTGCGTGTTTTAAAAAAAATCTACATTTCTAGTGCCGTACGTTTTCCTCTGTCGCTTAACGTTTACCAGCTACACAAAATTATACAAAATTCCTTCCGAATAAAGACGACTTCACAAGCTATTCCCAGAAAATTCAAGATATGCATTTTATATACCATGTGAATATCTTTAATATATGGTATTTTAATCAAAGCTGTTGAGCCATTTTTCAGAAAATAAAAAATTTCGAAGAAATTTCTACGCAGAGGGTAGGATGTCGCATCTTTGGAAAGTATTGAATCTAAAGTCTGATATTTATCCAACGTTTCTTTTTTGAGTTACGCTGTTCACAGACACACGCACACTCACATGGACGTTTTTCTAAAAATGTTTTATATGGATTTAGTGACTCTCAAAAAATATATTTCCGGGTAAATGCCGGTATCGGGTTTTTGGGTGGAATACAATACCTTCTCTAGCTACTAAGTACATGGTAGAGAAATTAAAAAGGAACGAAGACATTAGAGGAAAGTTGGGGATTCAGAGTCTAAGTGAAATAATAATTGAATAAAAACTAAAATGGCGGGGTCACGTAATCAGAATGGATGATGATGGATCACCATAAATAATATGCAATTATACACCAATACGTAGAAGAGGAGTTGACAGACCGCAAATGAAGTGGGTTGATCAGTTTACTTGAAGACGGAACAAGCCATAAGGCTTATACCGTGATGATATTTCATCAACACCTGTGTGCAGGTATTTGACAGAAGGTAAATCTAACACTTGACTTCAGATAAGTAATGTTTTATGTAAAATCCAATAATTAAACTAGAGCCCCGCATGTGTATGTGTGCATACGCAATCGGGTCAGTTTCGTATGCAGTTAAACATGTGTTTCTTTCAACATTAATGTGGGAGATCAAATTTAATTTCTCTACGACTTGAAGAAGGTGTTTGGTGACGTAATAATTACGCACTTTACTTTATTTGCCCCGCAATTAGGAGTTAAATTGAAGTGTGCTGTTACGTAATGTTGCGTAATATATTTACGCAAACTTGAAGAAATGTTATATGTAGTTTGTAACACGCTTTGGGCGTCGGTTTGTAATTTATGCTTACGTAATATTACTGTTTGAATTTGCCTTGGCTGCGTCAGTCTTACTTTAGAGTCGTGTTTCTTGGGTAGGGCGCGGTATGACAATAATGGTAGACATCACAGA
The DNA here is from genome assembly GCA_030765065.1 of Deroplatys truncata. NCBI lineage: Eukaryota > Metazoa > Arthropoda > Insecta > Mantodea > Mantidae > Deroplatys > Deroplatys truncata. The sequence continues at coordinate 104,686,633 of CM060980.1, forward strand.
ATTAAACTTTTAAAATTCACCTCTTTTATTTAATTTCTTGCACATATTTATAAACCACTACACGTTTTAAAGAACTGTGAGAAACTTTTATACATTTACCTAGTACGTAAATCTATTTTTACTAATCACCCGTAGAGAACACATTTTTCCAATTACACTATACCTAGTCTTGCCAGGAACTGAATAAACTCAACGGTCAAAACTCATAGCTTCGGTATTGCAAGTCTGTGATTGGCTAACTCTATTCCAATAGAATTTCTGCATTTAACTTAAAACTTTTCTTTGCTGTTGATTGGCTAATTTAAAACTGTTACAGTAACTACGTCATCGTCGCTCTAATCATGACCAGTACATTTCAAATTCTAAACACATTATTGCTACAATTACCTCATTATTACTCATTGTTAGCAACCTAAAGCATATTATTCTCACAGTTCTTGCATTACTAGAGTATGTAATGTAATTACATAACATTATTAAAATATGCTTATAATAAAAATTAGCATTTGCAATAACTGTTACATACAATTTAAATAATTATTATATACAATATTGTTTCAAGGCAGGCTGTTATTGAATTTACCTATTTTAAATTACAATTGAAATTATTCAGGTATTAAAATACTGCCTCACACTTACCTTAATAACAGAAGAAATGTTTTAAGTATCTCAACAAAGTATTTTATATTGAGACTTTACTGAAAATATATAACCTGAGATTCACTGAATAAAAAAAACAAACAAAACGGTACTTTTAGAAAAAGGTGCATCTCTCTGTCTGTCGGTCCGCCCGTGAACAGTATAACTCAAAAACGTAATGTCGGGCGATTACCGAAGTTGATATTTAAGTTCAGCATCCTCCAAGGATAAGACATAACGATTTTCAAGAAACTTCTCCAACCCCTTCTTTCGTTTAGACGGAACATTCTTCGTTATTACACCTATACTTCTGATTTTGTTTAAAGAACCATATGTTTAAGATATTTGCATAACAAATAAAATGCATATCGAATTTTTTGCGAATATTTTTGCGAGGTGTTCTTCATGAATGGATTTTGTATACTTTTTGTAACGCTTAAACCATAAGAAAGTGACAAAATCATACTAAACAAATATTTAAGACACTCAATTTATGTAAAATTATTTGTAACATTAACCATTTCCGAGACATTTGTTGTTAATAATTTGATTTTCAAATACTGCATACTTTCTGAAATGCTAAGTTGCCATTCGTTTGCTCTTGTGGTCATGCAAAGAGTGAAATTTCAAAGGCATCGCATAGTGATCCGCTGTTTAAAGATTTTACTAACGCTTCAATTACCTCTATCGCACTTCTACCTGCAAGGAAAGCTGCATGTGTGCACGTATGTGTATGTCACAACACAATGCTAAAACGAAAAGTCGGATATTATGAAAAATATACAATTTCGTATTTAATCCACCATCTTACGTAACACGAAGGTTTTCCGATTTTTTTTATATGTTCACTAACACTTCCAACGATATGCACAAGAATAGAATTTCTGCAGCAGTAACAGGAAGAATACAATTTATATCTTGAACTTTGTCAATAGCCTATGAAGTTCTGATTACTGTCTGAACTTTGTACATTCGTTATCATTTGTAAACCATAACGAATAGTTAAAACCCCACCATAACAGAACAGAAATATAGAGCTAACTAAAGTTATATTAACTTTTTAGGAACAATGTCTCGTGTCGAGTGGTTAGACCGCTCGCCTCTCACTAAGGCAGCCCAGGTTCAATCCAGGGAATTGTATGCGGGAGTTGTAGTGGACAAAGTGGCGACTGGGCGGGTTTTCTCCGGGTTCTACGGGTTCCCTTGCCAATTGCTCCATTATCACCTTTACTTTCATTCATCTCACCATCATTTCATATCATCTCCTTCCTCGCTCTCATAGCTGATCCATAGTCTGTGCTCCCTAACAGGCGTCTGAATCCAGGAACCCGCTTGTAAGACCTGGAGGTGTAAACCCTAGCAACGGGAACGGTAAACAGAGAAATAAGAAGGAACTATGTAATTGCTGTATTTTTGTTCTTTCTCAACTTTATGTCGTTTAAGGGAACATCTTTGCAAATTTTTTGATTTCTTTGCTCCCCTTTCTGGTATGACCTCGTTTCAATTCAGTGCAGTTTCCGTATGTTGCATATATACAAGCTCCAACTGCCTGTCGCCCTCCGTGCTCTAGGGGTAGCATGCTAGCCTCTGGTTTCCTAGGTGGAATTTTCGAGTGTAAAAATCCTTAGCGTGGCTTCCTTCGGAAGGGAAGTAAGGCTGGTGGTCCCGTGCTATAGATTTAAAGAACCTCAGGGCTGATAAATAGGCCGCTGAGCAAATTTCCGGTCTTTCACGCCCAACATAGAATTGAACACTAAGAACCATGGTAGTTAAAGAGCGTGCATAAATAAAACTCAGTTTATTTATTTACCAACCACCTATTTTGAAATCACTTCTACACAAATATTTTCCCTGACAACCAAATATATGAATAACTTTTTAAATTAGCAGTATATTTATCCTGGATGTATGCAAATCTAAAACCGCTAAGAAAACTCGTGTGAGGGTTAAAGATCAGACTGTTTTAACTGTTTAACCGTCATATTATCAACGGCTTTGACCTTAAAAATAATTTCTAACGTGTAACTGGTTTTGCGTTGAAAAATAAGCTTTAGATGAATTACACTCGTTCATTCTATCATTCATGCTTTACAGTCTATATGAAGGGAATAATCCTAGTTAAAGAAAACTTCTCCAGAAATCGAACGCACGACTCCTGAGATGAGGAACTATCAGACTGACTGTACATAGTTTCGGTAGGCATATTGTTAATATGGACAGAAGATTTGTTTTAAATTTTGGAACGTATCTTAGGGATAGGATCGAAATGGGGAATACACCAAGGAGGCTTCCCGCAAGGTATAAGCACGTAGGATGGTAGAGGTATCTTAGAGTGATCTCTGAGAATAATAAGGCAGAGCACTGAAGAGCAAGATACCCGGCCCGTGGCGCGTACTGAGCGAAGGTAGGAACCCGAACGAATCCAAATTGGTCCTATTTTGACTTCGAACATCCGACAGGGGTCCCTGCAACGAACTCGCCATAAAGGGGAACTCTCTCTTAGTCCAGCTAACAGGGAGTCAGAGGAAAATACAGTGCGTTCCCTCAGCCATCTGGCCGGTAGTCGCGATGCGTGTTCCGCGCGCGATCCCTCAGATATTTGGACGGTAGTCGCGATGCATGTTCCGCGCGCTATATTCAGTGTATGTATGTATTATTCTCATTATTGATACTGATAACATATTATTACTGATTTTATGATGATTATTACAATATACTGATTACCTATTGAAGAAACATAGTTACGTTTTATTTTATTAGATATCGGTCAACAGTACCTCCAGCAATATTTTGTAACATCCAGTTACAGAACTTTACGCGGGTTTCATCATCACGCGGTCGTAATTGATGGACAATAGTCACTCTGTATGGTTTTAATTTCAACAGTTTCGTAGACCTCTGTACTGAGGTTTTTGAAACACTGACTTATTGTGCTACACGCCGTAAAGATTTTTTCGGAGACCGTTCAAATGCTTCGCCAATTTCATCAAGTTTTTTTTCCGTTAGAACCCTTCGTTTCTTTTTACAGCTTACCACATTAAATGATCCCATTCTCTTCACTTTATTCACTAGATATCTGTTTCTCTACTCGGAACTGGGACACCAGGAAATTTATCGTGAAATTGCCTACGCACCTGTTTACATGAGTCGGTTTTCACATACGTGTCGTGCATAAAGAGTCTTTGTTCAAGCGAAAATTTGAATACCATTTTTGGGTTGTGCTAATAATCCGATAATTCAATCGCACACAAATACACACGCGTCTCGCGTCTATATACAAGAAGCAAGCCTTATTTTTAATCATCGTTTTTACTACATACGGCATCACAGGCCGTGACACTGGTGATAAGTGAAATGCTTTGGGAAGGAAACATTACAGGGGCCTAAGTTTAGGCCACCTCGTTGGCATTTGCAAGTTATGAAAACTGAGGAAGCCCTGGAGAGTGAGAGGGGATGGTCCTGATAGGATCCAGAACAAGCCTTAAGCGTTACCGCCCGAGCCATCTGGTTCGATAACTTTATCAGTTGGTTAGACGGATAGATAGGACGGAGGGGCCACCTAGTACCTCGACCCTGAGGATGAGGTGAAGAACGAATGAGATGAGAGAACCGTAAGACACATACGAGTTGGAGAGCGAGGCCGGCGAATGTCGACAGAGACGCGTAAAGTTCCCTAACACATGCAGAGTTGCCCACCGGGCATTGGAGACGTCCCTCTAGTGGGTCAGGGGAACACGACCCAGCAATGGAGCTCGACAGGCTGAGAAGTTCCAATTCGCAAGCCCCTGTACCATCTGCCCAACACCACCCGAACCACAGCACAGTAGTCAACCTGAAACATGAAAGGGAAATGAAATGAGAGGAAATAGGGAAGAGAGGGAATTCGTGGTAGAATGAACCACTCCGGCAATCGCCAAACCAGAGAAAACCACGAAAAATTTATGCTCAGAGTGGGCGGACACCGGGAATCGAACCTGGTACCTCCCGAATGCGAGCTTCACACTTACTGCGGAGCCCTCTCGCTTGATCAGTTGGTTAATTTGGCCACAAGCATGCATTTCAAACTGGTATTATCATTTATGTAGGGAAGTAAATTAGTAACAGGAAACCACAATTCCAAGAAACCTGGAACAAAGAGGAGGAACTGGGTAATGAAACCTGCTTCTCCTTTGTGTTTATATCCCTTTCTGTAAATACGTGTCACAATGGAGCGTATGTGCATGCAGGAGCAGGTTTTAATTGCTCCGCTTGGCAACCCATAAAATAACAGATTGTATTCCACTATTTAAACCTATTAAAAGCCTTTAGAATTCGCAAATTGACTACGGCAAAGCACGTGCACAATGTAAAAGGTGCTAATGATTAACGGAATATACTAATTAGGTTCTCCAAAAGCGTGTAATGTACACACAATTACAATTGATGTTCTGTTGTGCTTTTGCTTATTGATTTACTAGAAAAATAATTAAATATTTCCATAGCTTTTGTGAATAACGAGGTGTTTATTTTCAGTGTATTCTCGCTACGGGGAAACCTAATTAGCTTCGTTAAAAACAAATACTCACTTATATTCCTAGATACGCATTGCAGTCACGAGTACAGACTTCGTTCGGGTCATAAAGCCTAGTGCGTTTGTAGAGACAGATGTGCGTCAGTTGAGCGCTGTCTGTCCAGAAGGGCCAAGCAGTAATTGACGATATTATGTCCTTAGTATTGTGATGTAAAGGTGGCGACGCCGCCATCGGCGCCCTTATCAGATGTCATGCAAAGGATGGGGGGACGTAGCACAGGATGACCTCACGAGAGTATAGGTTGCGGTAGCAAGTGTGGTAAAAGGGGTAACATTATAAGACATGTAACTTCTATTTCCATCTTCCTAATCTTTTAATTTACCTAATTTAATTTAAACTACATTTCCAAAGGAAAGAAAGAATTAGACAAGTAGTGGATTTACCTGCGCGGTCCAACAGTCCATCGTCGTCAGCCTAGCGCCCACGTCGCGACTGTAAATTAACACTAAAATGAATTTAAGAACCCGACAAGCAAAGGCTCGTGCTGGGCTCATGGTTGGTCGAGAGACCGCCGTCGAAAATCCAGATGTTTAAATACCCGACCAAAACGCTGATTAGTGCCTACTTAGTAGTTGACGTAAGCGTATGTTAGCAAAACTTGGTAAAGTTACCCACGTGTCGGACCAAAAGTGATCTTTTCTCCTAAACCGCGTGTCATCTAATCTCTGCTTACTTCAACATCCGGGAAATGACTAGCAAAAAATCTAAAGATGATTTCCCGTAGTTACTTAAGACAAGTTTTTTTTAATATTTCAAACTGTATAAAATCATATTTATAAAAATCTATTAAAATAAAATTATAACCGTCACAGTATTCAAATACAGGGTTATTCAAAAACAAGAAACGGTTTTAAATATTTATTTCTAATAAACGGTAATAGATGGCGACAAATGCAATACATCACTGAATAGAGGAAAGTTCAAAATTTTATTTTGTGTGTTCAAAATGTGCACCATTTGTTATGCGAGGACGGCCAGTGCTTTTCTGTTTGCATACGCAACTATCCTCCTTGAATTTATTGTACCAATTGTACATTTTTATGACGAGGTGGCTTTTGTTGAACTTGTAACGAAATGCATGCTGTAATGAAACTGATTTTTGTTAAATTATTTATGAAACTAACGTGCTATGATCCTCTATTTTAAATTATTCTATATTGAAATTGAACATGGAGTGGTGCGTAGAGAGTTTATCTCTAATTGAATCAAACCAGACACCTTTATTTAAATGGCCGGTAAACGTCCAAAACAAATATAATAATATAATAAAAATGATTATCACGAATGTGTCCGAAAATCTAAAGGCCATTGAGAGGTCGCAGACTTCGTTTATCAACTTCAATGTAGACTCTCATTATCACATGACTGCAAAAGTGCTCTCGATAACATTGATTACACATTATTATGCTTTAACAAAAAATCGGGAAAATGCATCAAATAGAATTTCAGTTTCATGGAAACAACAGCTCACAATCAATCCCAAGTTGTAAGTGAAAGCCGATTACAACCTCTCAGGCGAAATACTGGCATCGCTTTGGGACGATGGAAATTTCTTCATGCAAGAGACAGAGCCGATGACGTTATCGTCGGAGGAGGTTCCATTTTGTTCCGTTTCCAGCGAGGCAAGATGGTGTCTATTGGCCCAGATTTAATCTTCACGCCGACTACTTTCACCTGCTGCAAAACATCCATTGACTACTACTTCCCAAATAGACGTACGGAGTTTCACTCTTTCATGTACTTTTATAAAATACAAACTGTGCGGTATATTGAAAGTAGCATGTTTGAAGATAATGTAATAAATAAATATCCATAACAAAAGCTCTTTAAAATTTGGGTGCCTTAGTGCTTATTGAATATTGCAGCACCAAACTGTACAACTTCAGTAATTACTTTTTTATTTCTATCAGCACTATATTACCGTAATGTAATCAGCATTATAAATAAAACGACAGTCATTTTAGGCTAGCGACCATCACTAAGTAAAATTTAAGTTTTTCTTATAGCTGAACTGTAATTTCTTTCACCAATTTCTGAGACAGTTGTAATTTTCATAGTGATGGAGAGATTAAACATTAAAGATTAAAAGAGTAGTTTTTTAAGGGTGGTTTGATCACTGAAATCCTCATACTTCAGATGGACAGAGAGTTAAGAGCCCACAAGAGGGCTTAAATTAAATAATAAATGTCTCCGTCTTAACGGATAGGGTTTCTCTGCGTGGATATGGCTTACGGCTTAAGCACCTTCGGGTGTTTTCAGAAAAAATTTTAAAGCAGTTATTCTATCTTTTCATTCATCGTCTGATATAAAATCTCTTGTTACAGAACATTAAATCAAACAGATGTGGTAACCACACGACATTCTCTCCTCACTATGAATTATTTTCAAATCTGAAATGCAAATTATTGATAGATATAAAAGTTTTTTTCGTAATTAATTGCTGCTAATCTTGATAAACATTGGCAGAAAAGCCTCGAGTGCATATTCTCTAGCCGATACAAAAGAGCATAAACGAGGATGATGCGGCACTCTACCGTTTTGTATATGCCTGCTTTGATATTTCGCACATTTTGCATTATCTCACGATAAATAAAATAACGGCACTTTGAAAGCTTATTGCTTAAATTGCTGGGAAATTTAAACGAATAAGAGCTAATATTCAGAAATGAGTAATATTTACTAAATTCAGAAACAGTGAAGATAACATCAAGCATTATTTACAGAAAATTCAAGATATGCATTCAAATGATGAAGTCAATTCCTCAAGTATATGACAAGTTTGTTCAAAATAGTTAGGGATGGTTTTTTTCCGAAAATAAACACTAACTAAAAACCTACCGGGTAAAATGTGTCTGGGATAGAAGGAACTTCGAGTAAATCTTGTATCTATTGAGTAAACTTGTATCCTTAAAGATGCTGGAGTTATGCACGAAGTTTAGCATTTATTCGATTTTCGTGTTTGTTGTGCTGTTCATATGCACACATATACACGATCTTTGTGTAAAAATAATGGTTCTCATTCGCGGTGAAATCTTAAAACCGATTTTTTGGGGGGGATGCACTGCTCGATCATTTAAATAGTATTTTATAGCTTTTTCTTCTTCTGCTTCTCCTTTCAGGGATTAAGTGAATCCTCTGTTACAGTTTCTAATTTAAAGCCGCATAGTCTACTCAAATCTCTCCTTCCGGTTAGTTGATATAGTTGTGTTCTGGGCTCGTGAGCCATAGCGGGATGAGGTGTGGAGACAGGGGAAAATGGCAGCGAGATCATATGCAGCGAACAATAGCGTCTTTGTCAGCATTCACCTGCAGCATTCACAGTCTACTTTGCTCGGTGTATCCAAGCAGTTCACCAATGTAAGAATCGGATACGAAATTAGCACGGCCACAAGATAGGCTGCATATTATTTTTCAGTACCGCGTCTAACTGTGCACGACTGTTGATTCATTACGTCATCATATCTCCATACTTGTGTGTATGTGTGCGCATTCCTTCCTGGGTTCACGAGCTCGGAACAAACCATAGTTCATTATCTTCTTGGAAATCCATTAACTGAAATCTTATCAATGTGTTCTTTCCATTTTATTATACCACCATTTATCCTTTGATTGATAGAAAGTATATTCAGATCTAACCGTATAGTTTCATTTCTTATTTTGTCAGCTATTGTTCATCATCTTATATATCTCATAAAATTCATCTCCGGAGATTGAATACGCATACTTTCTTTTTTCTTTATTGTCCACGATTCTTCGGAAGCATACACAACCATTAACTTGTGGGGCTTCAATTGTGTTTCTTTTCTACCCCGCACTAACTAAATCTCTTCTAATTATTCCGCAAATATCTTGGAATTTACTAATTTTCATCACAATATCTTTGTGAAATTTAAAAAATAATACCACATACTAGATATTGGAAGCGGAATACTTTAATAATATTTTTATCTAATAGGATTCTTCTCTTTAAACGCCATAATCTTTGTTTTATTTCTGGACATCTTTAAATTATAATGTATTGCTATTTTTGTACCTTATTAAATACACATCATGAGCAAAGATAAACCTTTATAATGATTTTACGCAGTACTACTGTTGCGAAAAATTATCGGTAACCAGCTTGTGAGATATCTTAGTGCCGATAGATTCCGTAACAGCAGATTCCACACGGGCAAAACCACACAAGAACACATGCCCAACCAGATACCTGACGCTCTTCAAATGTTATACATGACTGACTCTTCCGATCGATCTCTGGCAAGTATTCGCACAAAAAGGGATGGGTCAGGCCATTGTCCCGAGTCTGTCATCTCACCGAGCATGAAACTCTTTATGAACGCTTCAATTATCTCACTTCAGCAACATGTTTTGAAGCGGTATACCTAGCCAAACAATTTCCGCTTTATCCGGCAGAAAACCTGTGTGAATTAAGCAACAAGATGTTTAGCATAGCGGGCAATAATGAAGGAAGTAAAGTGTTTTAATGAGGCTCCTTTTTGAGATAACAGATTTAAAGCAAAGTCATGCTGCTTATCTGCAGATGCAATTGAACATATAGGAAACATCTGGCAAATTTATAGAGGATTTAAAAATCACATGAGGTTTTGAGATTATGAATTTAACTCGCCAGTGCTAAAACGAGAGTATTTGTCTGAATAAGCTCAAAATATGTAATTATATGGGATATAAAGCTTTACATACAAGCACAGAAGTACACGAAACGTATTACAACACTTAATTCCATTTCAAAAGTAAAACTAAACTAAATATGCTTTTGCATACAAATCAGATCTCTAAAATAACTCGAGTTTTCTTTTCACAGAAACACGTTGTAAATAAGGATATGCAGTTTGACCGCTGCTGCTTCTCCCCCTCATTTCCCACCATTGTTTTGCTGTACCATTGTGCGACACACAGCATCAGCGAGGAGTTTTCCATTCTGACGGCTGCCTGAATATCCCGCTGCGTTGACAAGCATTGACAGCTTTTCCCGGGAGCAACGTTCCTTGAAAAGAATGCATCTAAGCTAAGCAGTAGCTGACAGTCACCCGAGTTTCCATCAGCTGTAAGTGATCTTCGCCACATTTCATCACACACTGCCTAGCGAATGTAACTTTTTCCCTGCCCCCCCCCCTTTTGCCTTTCTGTCACAAGTTCTGGATAAGCTTCAGGTGCAGCATATACTGAAATATTGATTATATTTCACCACTGTGATACCACAACAACTGACTACACGTGCCGCTTGATGTATCCGAATCTTAGGAATGTTTCCTGATCGAGATACATCAACTGCACCCGGCAGTCAGCTAATAAAAGAGTAAGTATTCCAGAAGTGTTTTTGACTCCAGAAGTCTTGGATTATGGATTAAAATGTATGTCGTTTTCTTTCGCTTTTCAATCACCTATCATTACGAATGGGATTTACTTATGTAAAATAATTGGTGATTTTAAAATAAATCATTTTTACTTTCTCTAGCACCTAGACTTGTATTCCACAGAAATTCAATACCGAGATTTCACTAGAATTGCATAGTTTGAGGTCCTCTGAACCCTCCCAAACATTTAAAAAAAGGTAAGGTCCGTGTGCGTGTGTGCGTGTGCGTGTGTGCGTGTGTGTGTGTGTGTGTGTGTGTGTGTGAACAGCAGAATTAAAAAAACTAAAAATCGTATAGATGCCTAACTTCTTATTTCAGTTCAGCATCTTCCAAGAATGTGACACGAAGATCTTCAAGAACCCCCCCCCCATTTCAAACTACCTTTAACATGGAAGCATATTGGATGTTCTGCGAATAGCCTCTAAAGTCCTATTATGATTAATTTTGTATACCTGATAAAGTATGCGATAGACAAAGGCTTACTGGCGAAAAATATAGATACATTAAAAACACACAATTTATTTTAAATCAACTTTTGGTGACATGAGCCCATTCCGAGATATTTGTTGTTATTGGTTTAAATTTTCAAACATTATACCCTTTTGAAATTCTAAGTCGACATTTGTTTGTTATTAGCCATGCAAAGAATGACATTTTAAAGCCAGCGCATAGCGGCCCGTTATTTTTTTTTTCTTCCAACATTTGACTATCGCTTCAGTCTTCTGTACTTAACGTGAAATGAAACGATTTTGCTAAACATTTATTGTGATTAACATTAAATATAAAGAAGAATGAGCTTTTGCAAGAATATTTTGTAGAATAGTGGGTGATGTGTATATAACCTATCAGATGAGGCAGTATTTTAATGCCTGAATAAATTTAATGTTTTATTTTTATTATAACTAAATTCAATTACGCCCACCTTGAAAACAATATGTATATAATTATTATTTAAATTGTATGTAAGTCATAGAAAATACTTATTTTTATTGTAAGTATATTTATTAATGTTATGTAAATGTTTATATACTCTAATAGTGCAAAAACTGTGAGAATAATATGTTTTAGGTTGTTAACAATGAGGTAATAATGTAATCTTGTGACAATGTGTCTGGAATTTTGAAATGTACTGGTCATGAACATATCGGCAATGACGTAGTTTCGCTTACAGTTTTGAATTAGCCAATCAACAGTAAAGAAAAGTTTTAGTTTGAATGCTTAAATTCTGTTGGACTAGAATTAGCCAATAAGAGACTGGCAATAACGAAGCTTTAAAGTTTTTACCATTGGAATTAGTCAGTCCCAGATATGATGTGAGAGTGTACAGATGGAAAAGTCACGAGCAAGATTTTATAGTAAATACATTAAGAATGTGTAAAGTTTCTCACAGTTTCTTCTATAAATTGCAGTGTTTTATATGTGCAAGTATAAAGAAATAAAAAGAAGCGAAATTTAAAAGTAATTCTGTGGCGTCTTTAATTTTTTGTCATATCACGACCTGAACAAGACCTTATGTCTCTATAGTTCGACTGAAGCAGCCGAGGAAGATTTAAATAATATTACATAAGCTTAGTTAATTGAAACCTATGCACAAAGCAACAAATTAAATAAAAAAATCTTCAAGTTTCTGCGTAAAAATTAGATTACGCAACATTGTGCAACATTACGTAGTACAAGCATCATCATCTCCACTACTACAAGGCGTGGCGTCCCAAGCATCTAAAACCAACTCCAAAGTAACGTTCATACATTGGGCAAACGCACTAAAATAACCTTCTTCAAAGTGCATCTCCAAGTGTGGGACATCTTCATAAGTTTGAAGAACATAACTACTTCACAGATTTCCTTAATTTGCCTGTACCTAGGAACGCAGGCCTAGTTTTCAACAGTGTTTGTATCTACAGTCAGAAAACAAAAGCTTCAGATAAAAATCTCTTGCGTTAGAACGTAATATCTCTTGAATATAGAGCTATGACATTGTATGTTTTCAAATTTAATTTAAAAATCTGAAATTCAATGTACATATAAATGGAAATAAAAACAATACACATCAGCATGTTGTTTAATTACTTTAGTGTGGTCAAGCTTGTAAATATCTTTTAAATGTTATGCATATCAAGTGCCTAATCCACAAACGTAATTTTGGAGATATGGTGTTACAATCGTATCCCATACTAATATGGCTTCCACCGTGATTTTAAAAAGAACCATTTCCCATGTTTGGTGCTCTGTTTTCACGTACATAGAAGGTATAGCATTCCACCGAAAAATTCAATATCGAGATTTCGCCGGAAATACATGTTTTGAGGTCACCTGAATAAAACAATTAGAAAAATGTTCGTTTGTGTACGTGTGTGTGAACAACATAACTAAAAACGAAATGTCGGGCAAATACCAAACTTCATACTTAAGATCAATATCTTCCGAAGATGCAACACGGAGATTTTTCAAGAAAATCCCCTCACCCATAACTACTCTTTACATGGAAATTTTTCGATTCTTTTTTATTTTCTGAAAAACGGATATAAAGATTTTGATTAAAATACCGTACACTAAAGATATTTACATAACAAATAAAACGTATATCTTGAATTTTATAAGAATATCTTCCAAAGTAATCTTTATTCGGAAGGAAGTTTGTATAATCTTGCATACCCGATAAACGTTAAGTGAGAGACGAAAACATACTACACATAATATATCTCTCTTTAAAACACACGATTTGTTTCAAATAATTTTTTTTGCATCATCCATTTTAGAGATATACGTTATTAATGGTTCGAAGTGTTCATACTTACTCATTCTTTTAAAGTCCTGCCGATTTTCAACTGTTTCTCAGATGTAAGGAAAAAGTATGGAATTTAAAGGCCAGTGTATACCGCCCAGCTCTAAAACACTTGACTTTCGCTATTCCCTTTGTATGCATAACGAAATGTGTAACGCAGCTACATATTTCTGGAAAGGTTTATCTCGATTAAAATGAAGTAAATAGGAAAATAAACCTTCGTAAGAATAATTTGTATGCAGAAAGTCATGTGAATGTAACACAAGATCTTTTTATAAAGTGACACTGCACTTTTTTATCAACATACAGCCTACATCATATTTAACAGAGCAAAAGAAAATTGTTGAAAGTATACGATATGGAAGCAAAAGGTTCCACGTTTGATTACGGGCCGCTAAAGACTTTATAGTTTGTGCACATACATTTGCATATAGCACTGTAAGGTGTTCCACCTTTACTACAGTAAACACAACTGACATTGCTCACATAGGTGACATGCCTGTTGTACGGCTTAGTTGTCTCACCCAGCACCTATGCATTCCATAAGGAAGAGGTTGAAAATAAGGAATAGGGGTGTCTGTTGAAGGTCGTTACAATTTTCATTGCTGCTTAAAATATAAGCTTGCAAAGGTTTTTCTGAATTGGTCAAATGATGCAAATTTGTACATAAATGATTGAAAATATGAATAGGTTTAGTTGTTTTAAAGTTTTAACATATCCTGCAATTTTCACCAAGTCCTATAGCTCAATCGTGCGAGTTGGCGCCGTGTTAACGTGTGCGAATCTCATTCGGAGGTTCCGGGTTCGATCCCGGTGGCCACCCACCATAGCCAATGGGTTTTTCAGTTTTCCCTGGGTCAGGCAGACGAATGCTGGGGTGGTTTCTTTCTTTCTGTTTCCTTCTTTTATTTTAGGTGTGCTTCTAGGTTTCGTAGCTTGGGATTGTTGGAGACTTCTCCAAATCTCTGTGGCCTGTCTGCCTACGGCCTATAGTCTCCTGTGTTTCCTTCACTTCATGCCTTCCTCCTGGGGAGTGGTAGCCACAATAGATCTCTGTAGGTCGCAGTGCGCATGGTGTTCTCTTTAGTTGAATAACCTATACTATATACCTAGAGCTGGTGCACAACTTTATATCCTTATGAGCCAAGAAACACAGTTCTGTCTATAAAGGGCTGAAAATCAAAATGGGTAAAGATAGTTTTTAAACATATCGGGATACTTACATGTTTGAAAATAAGGTTTAAGTAGTTTTTGGAAATTGTTAAATTATGATTTTCGTCAAGTGCTTTAGAGTTGTGCAATACCAGATGGGTTAAGTAATGTGCATTTCTACGTAAGGATTATAAACACGGTAAGGTACTTCTTGAAATTTGTATGGCAGCCTATGATTTTCGCTCGGCCCTATAGTATAAATGCACTTGAAAGTTTTATTTAGATAGGTCAAGGGTATATTACATATTAGGAATTGAAAATGAGGGAAGCCCATGCTTTGAAAGATATAGGGCAGTTTATTATTTTTGAAAGATTATAAAACCAAAGTGTACCAAAGTTTGTCAAAATCATACCAAAATACTCTTTGATGACACAGTTAAGCAAAAATAGTTGAGAATTTTTATGATAGTAATACGATGTCCCCATAATAACCTGATTTTAAAAGATTTTTAGCCTTACCCTTTACTCCTTTGGGCTAGAAGTCGTTTAAATTCGGACGTGTTTGCAAAAAGAGTTATGATATTCATATTCACCAAAACAGAACTGAAATTGTGTATATGAATCAGAAGAACCCCATATACCAAAGTTTAATTTTTTTGAATATACCGGTGAAGGGATTATCAAATAAGATCAGATGGTTTCCAGGATTTACTCTCCCCCCTCACACACACATACATGCATAGATTACAACTGCACCTCTCGGCAGCGTTCATTCAGTAATCAGAGTAATACCTCAGACCGTTTCCAGTGTTCAAGAAAAATTCAGTTAGTGGCTATTGGTAAACGTTCTTACATCTACTTTCAACCTTTCAGCTTGTGTATTCAGTTTTGAGATAATCGGCTCTTATCCACCTCTGCAAAGGAGAACAGTGCAGTCTACAACATTAAACTATTAGCTGCGTCATCTCACAACAAGTAATTACATTATTCAACACCACTTTACTTAATACGCTGTGTTATAAAAGCAATTGATTTACTCGCCCTTATTAGTATATTGCCTTGTATAATCAAGTTATTGAATATGTGACGAACTAACTACGTAGCTCCATTTGCAATTACCTTGTGAAGTAAATCATCATCTGCGACGGTTACGGGGTTAAACTGAACTTCCGTAACCGAAATAATATGAGTACCTGTTTAAATCTTTGGAACTTTACAGCTATAATTTAAACAACACTATATTTCACATACTTTTTTATAAAACTATTTACACCTTTATAGCGTTAATGGATAATTAAAATGACCATTCTTAGAACATGCAACGCCAGATTCGAGAGAGAACTCTACCACTCAGAAGCGTAGCTACGGAAGGGCTTTGAGGGATGAATCCCCCTTGCTAAAATAAATATAAAAATTAATAGCAAGAATAGCTTCGTTAAAATATTAACATATTTCTGGTTGACGCGTACGAGACACTCCCTAATCGTATCACTGGTAGCGCTAGCCTTACGCCGCATGTCTTGAACAATAAGACCAAAGGTGATAGCAAAAGAAAGTGTACGTTCGATGGCGTTGGTAAAACCATGTGAAGATGTCGGGATCATGTTTTCGTTCCGATGTTAAATTTGAGTGTTTCCAAACGAGTGCAGTATCTCCCAGTTTATAACATAACCAGAAACCTGTTTTGCAGTGAAATAAAATGGCCTGCAGTGGTAATATAAAATACTTCATAGTGGTCATTAATTCTCATGTGCAACGCATTTGCCGCTTACAATACGTAAAACATCCTATTCTAATTTTAATTTAAACTGCTGAACCTTAATTTGTAAATATAAATTCCATTTAAGTATTTCAACACAGGATTAACCCTTATTTATCATTTGAATTGATAAAAATTATTTACAAAATGGATCTTTATACATAACCCCACTTAATATTTATCTGGCTACAATACTACTACCACTATTTAACTGTTCTTTTCCTTTAACATTCACTTACTTTATAAACAGTAGTAACAACATTTGGAAGATTGGCATTGCATTTGACTGCAAAAATAAAGAGTAAGTTTAAAGGCACAGGAAGGAAAGTTATACATTGCATTGCATGTTGTTTTTTTTTTTTTTTTTTAGTTTTTTATGGACGCTCCTTAACTGCTATGCTCCTCAGCGCCCTATATTAGGCATTAAAGACCGGAAATTTCGCTCAGAGGTTCAAGCTTGAGGTTCTTTTACGTAATGTAAATCTACGAAACGGGACCACCGGCTTTACTTCCCTTCCGAAGGAAGCCATGCTAAGCATTTTTAGGCCCGAAAAAATATCCATCGCCCGCCGCAGGGTTTGAACCCGCGACCTATAGATTGCAAAGGATCATGTTTGGTGCAAGCAATAGCATACGAACATCTCTAATTTAACTGTATAATATATTAAAATTGAGGCAGTATTTTATATCACAACACTGTGAATGCCAGAGTGATTGTAGTGTAAATTAACATTATTGTATGACAATAATTTGAGATGTTTGTTAATTATAAGCATTGTTAGGAAATAAGTTTACACGGCCTCACTGAAACTGACAATAGGAGCGGATAACAATGAGCGAGGGGGTGAGTTGTTTATCAATTATAAGAGACAAACAATTGACGTCAGAGTAGCACGCTTTTCTTTAGAAATGGAGGGAATATCTTCCCTAGAGCAAATGTGTTCGTAATTTTGATTGGATATAAAAATAGACGCTAATGTTGGCGCGCTTTATTAACCAATAGCAGCTCTGTTATAATGTTTAGGCATATCGGGGTGAGGGAGTATAAATTCCGAGCCAGAGACGGGTAACGCGCAGTTCTACAGAATAATTCACAAGGCAAACGTCGCTCAGTTCAACAGAATCATTCACGGGTTACACGTCGCTCAGTTCAACAGAATTATTCACGGGTTACAAGTCGCGCAGTTCCACAGAATCTCTCGCGTCGTAAAGCTAGTTATAAAATGTGAAATACTCGAATTAATAATGTGCGGCAAATAAGTGATTATAGTTACATTCGAAAATATAACAGTTTCAGTCAGGCGTGTATCAAAAGTAAATCTGTGAAATTAATGAAGTGTGACGGCAATAAAAGTGTAAAACAAATTCTTTTATTAGTGTTATCTTTTAGTAACAACTCCTTTCCGTTTACACACCCTGTTTAAGAGATTTGCTCCACTGAGTAATAATAGCTAGCCGGAGGACAAAGAACTCAAAATTAAAAATATTAAAACAATAACAGGCGCTCAGCAAATAAGATAACACGAAAGTTACCGCGATAAAGTAAATACTTAAAAAAATACGATTATAATAATTAATAAATTCGGTGCATAAAGTAATACATTTTAAGTAAGTAGGTATAACAAATTATATGATCCTAAGAGAGGGACAACATATTTTAAAATATTCACGGTTCTCTAAAAAATACTGACACGACAGAATGTGCAATCCGTGGATTAATTTAACTTTCCATGTGACTTTTGCAAAATCATAGTAAGGAAAACTCGGTATAAAAATTACCTTATAACTCCTTTATAGAATATAATTCGAGAACTACAAATTAATCCTCCACTTTACACACAGTGTATTCTGACATACAGGATTATTCTCATCCTCCCTAGAGTGTGGAAGTATGAGTGAGAGTGTAAACGTGTGTGTGAATTTGATGTTTATAAAGAAACACGTTAACAAACCCAAAATATAACACCATAGTAAAAAGAGTCAACATCATTGCCGATTGACAATTATTCCAAATGCCTGACCTAAAAGCCGGCATATACCTAAATGAAAAAAAAATTACAAGTAAAATCAGTTGCGATATTAGAATGCTGTCAGAGTCTCGATATTGTGTTGACCTCTTTGAGAAGAAGCAGCTACATTTTTAGAATGTTATATGCATGCCGAAATAACAGACAAAACTGGAATGGAAGCGCTCTATCGCGAAGCTGGTCTCCAGTCGGAAATGCATGCTCCTTAAATCTCAGGTATGCGACAGAATTTTGTACACTGTGTTGCATACATCGACCCCCATCTGAAACCCAAATATTTTCGAACCTTTTTCTGTTTTATTTTACTCATAGCTTTCTTATCAGGAGTGTGGAGATAAAATAATAGGAGAGAGCATTTTATTTGATTTGCTAGGAAATCAGATAGAACTTGCCAGTCATCATCTCACTACTCCTGAAAGTTTTGAGGAAAATAGTATTTTCATGTTTATAAATAAATAATGCTCCATTATTGTTTGTGTAGTACAGCACAAACGGAATTCCATAGAAAACGCGCATAACTTTTTCATTGCTGAATACTTAATTATTAAGAATGAACAAGTAATGAACAATTCGAACCACTAATAACGGATATCTAAAAAATGGCTTATGTCACACACACAAAAAAGCTCATTTGAAATAAATTGTGTGTTTTAAAGAGATCTATACTTCTTGTGTAGTACGTTTTCATCTATCGCTTAACGTTTACCTAATTACACAAGATTATATAAATTCCTTCTGACTAGAGAACTTCACAGACTATTCCCAGAAACTCAAGATATACATTTTATTTGTCATGTAGATGTTAATATATAGTGTTTTAAGCAAAATTGTTAGCCATTTTTTAAAAATCAAAATTTTCGAAAAATGTTCAATGTAGAGGGTAGTTGGGGTGGGAGAGTTTCTTAAAAACCTTCATGTTGCATCCTTGAAAGATACCAAGTTTGGTGCTCATCCGACATTTCGTTTTTGAGTTGTGCTGTTCACACACAAACACACACACATTTTTCTAAAAATGTTTTTTTTATTTAGGGGGGCTCAAAACCTGTACTTCCAGTGAAATATTGGTATCTAACTGCGTATCTTCTCTATCTATATGTGCATAGTAGAGAAAGTAAAAATCTGATGCGATACACTCACATGACTTTCTTTACCCACTATATTAGTGGGTATAAAAACTATTATTACCAAAGCTTATTTTTCTATCTAAAACATTTTAATCCCAATAAACCTTAGCAGAAATAGCTACGTCGTATCGTTATAGATACAAAGGGAATAGCGATAGTCAAATGTTAAAGTACTGGACACTATATGCTGGCTTTAAAATTCCACACCGTTTCCATGCAATCACAAGAAACAACTGAAAATCGATTGGACTTGAACAGAGAGACAAGAATTGAACAATTAGAACCTTTAAAAACGATATCTCAGGAACGGCTTATGCCACAAAGAGCTTATTAAAAATAAATTGTGTGTTTTGAAGAGATTACATTTTTAATATGGTACGTTTTCGTCTATCGCTTAACGTTTACCAGCTATAGAAGATTATACAAATTTCCTTCCGTGAAAAGGACTTCTTGGGCTATTTCCAGAAAATTCAAGATATACACTATATTTAATATATGTTATTTTAATCAAAACCGTTAGAGCCATTTTTTGCAAAATAAAAATTTTGGAAAAGTGTTCCAGTAAAGAGTAGTTAGGGTTGGGGGATTTTCCTTGAAAATATTCGTGTCGTATCCTTGGAAAATACTGAACTTAAATATCAAGTTTGGTATTTATACAGATTTTCCTATTTAAGTTGTGTGTTCACACATACATACACGAACCTGTTTCCAAAAAGAAAATGCTTCATTTGGATTCAAGGGACTTCAAAACATGTATTTCCGGTTAAATTTCTTCTAATTTTTGGGTAGAATGTCATAATTCTCTATGGTGGTAGGGAAAGTAAAATGTAGGTACTATTAATATAGAGTTATAGCATCCTAATAGGGTCGGGTTCAGAATCCTGTGTTTCAATATAGATCGTAATGTTGAACTGCTCATATAAATTAGCTATCAAAACTGTTCTAATAAAGGAATTCTGGTTAAGAATACTTGCAATATTACTAGTCGTCTTTTAAGGTACGGCATATCAGAGTAACTAAGGTCATCTTATAGGTCCACTGATTATCTCCGAGTAAATATGAGAGACGTTCATTCCATATGTGGGGCGGCGTCACAAATGACACAATGGTAGTGCCACTGGACAATGTTAGTGAGGATCTAAACCGAAGATGCCTAGTTTTCTGCGCAAGAGTTCTGATGCAACCTTTTAACCTTTAGCTACGCTTGGCCAGGGTGAAAATACAAGTACGAGTGACTGTATGAGCCTGTACTGGGAGTGTCCTACAGGCCAGTGAAACAGGCTATTAAGTGCTGGGCTCAAGCAGAACACAAGAACTACTGGAACTCCATTGAGGGTTGCAGACATTCCAAGTTGTTCATTACAGATCTGGATAACAGCCGGGCAAAATACTTGCGCGGTCTTAGTAGAAGAAGACTTGCATGGGCAACAGGATTCATTACAGGACACTGTGCCCTAAAGTTTAATCTATACAGAATGGGATTGTTTAACAACCCTATCTGTAGTAGATGTCTAGAAGGAGATGAGACTGTTACTCATCTACTATGTGATTGCCCTGTTCTTGCGAGTCAAAGAGCAAGTACTTTTGGCAGTCAGTTTCCAAAGATAGATGAACTATCGAAAGCCTCAGTTAGCAGTCTGGTTAAGTTCATATCGAGCAACAGACTACTTAACTGATGAAAGGGTGGATGCGCAATAGATCTTAAGGTCGCAGTGCTTGGGCATAAAACCCACCACTTCTCAAACTAGAACTACAACTAGACTGTATGTTGTTCATTATTTGGGGACAAAGTCACAGTCACACAATAGTAGTGTGTCGGGCGAATAAATCAATGACAACGGTCATTGGCACGGTCTTGATTTTTCCAAACTGTTTTCGGCTCTTCAGCGTCTATTACATATAGCCAGTTTTAAGGTATAAGTATTAAATATTACAAAAGTATGTAATGATACCCTCGGACTGAGGAGGAAGATTTATCATAATCTTCTTACAGTGATCCAATTTTTCAAACATGATATTTACTCTTCAAATTGAAATGTTGCTGTGTTTACCTGGATGGTTTTAGTGGCTTTTAGTGGCAACTACCTTTCAGCTCTATACCTTCTATTCCGTACTGTTTACTTTAATTGGCTTCTAGACCAATTGCGCAGAAGATATAATTGTTCTATCACGGCTACAGAACTGAAGTGTAATATAAGACAGAGCCTTAATTAATGGTCTGCTATTTTGAACAATCTTGTATACTTTATAGTGTAATTACCGTAGTATCACCCAAGTAAAATCATTTCTGACAAATGTTTACCATGATTTGATTGATTAGAAAAAGATAATTTAAAATGCGATTTCATAGATTAGGTATGAAAATAAATGATAATGGATAGGAAAGTACAAAACCATAAGGACCCACAACCATCATTGACTGCTTTCAGACATTGTCATATCAAAAATGATATGACAATGTCCCTTAACCATAATACAGATGGTACCTTAAGAGATAATGTGGCTACAGCCCTATTTTTATGACGCACTTTTTCCTAGCCACCAAATTCATGAGAGAGATTGACTGGGGAATAAG
This sequence comes from Deroplatys truncata, assembly GCA_030765065.1. Classification (NCBI taxonomy): domain Eukaryota; kingdom Metazoa; phylum Arthropoda; class Insecta; order Mantodea; family Mantidae; genus Deroplatys; species Deroplatys truncata. Next base: position 104,708,640 of record CM060980.1, read on the forward strand.
CATTGAGGCATCTGCCCAGCGGCAGTCATTGTCAAATAACTGGAACACCCCAAGCATACTCATACATAAGAGTCGGGAAGTAAGGAGAAATCCTGGATTTAATACGGGATCCTGAACTAAGTGTTAAATAAGTAAGAAATTGCTCTTCCAGATAAAGCCAAATCCCAACCAAAATTTTTCTACTTGTTTGGAGACTTGGATCTCAGCCAAGGTGTACTCCCCACAACACTTTCCGCTCTGTCAGTCGGACCTGGCTGTCTCACCGCTGCATCCGGTAGCACCGTCGTTCCTTGGTGTCCTAGCGGCTGACCCAATGACATTCCCCATGGTATTCTAGATTCATATTCCTGCAGCAATGCGTTCCTCCTCCTCTATAGTAATTACTTTGGAAATACTTTTATGAAAACAGAAAAACTTTCATTCTGGGATTGTCTAGTTTTGTAAATATCGTATTCTCCATCTCTTTTGTTTGAACGTTCTCTAGCACCTACTCTTAGTTGATAGAGGAAGTATTACATTCCAACCACAAATTCTGTATCAATATTAACCCGGTCCACTGAAAAAAGACAAACACAAAAGGTTTTATAAAAATAATCAGCGGTCGCACATCTGTATATAGGTAGGTAGGTAGGTATGGGGGCAGTATAACTCAAAAGCGAAAAGTTAGAGTCGCACTTTCCAAGGATGCGACAGGAAGATTTTCAACAAATTCTTCCCACATCGAACTACTCGTTATACGGGAAAATGTCATTTATTTTTTTATTCTTTAACAACGGCCAATGATTTTGATTAAAATGTGTTTTAATACACTGACATGACAAATAACATGTATATCTTGAATTTCCTGTGAATAGCCTGTGAAATTATCTTTGGCTGATTGGATTTTGTATGATTTCTGTAACAAGGAACCTTTTAAACTTAGCACAGGAAAAATTTAAAGCTAATTAAAATGCATACCTTGCGTTAAGTACATTTTCTCGTAGTGTTAGACGTTTTTGAAATAATACATGCTGAACGTCAATCGATTCTTTTTATTTTCCCCTTTGCTTTTCTCTCCATCGCAAAAGCTTGTTACAATGAATCAACATTGAAATTGGTTCATGTTCTAACTAAGCACTTCTTGCTTAATTTGATATCATTCCTGATGTGGGTGGAATTAAAACTTGTATGAATAGTATAATATATAACGGATACATGTTAATCATTTGCTGGTAGAGAAAATCTTGTGAATGTATCGCAAGAGATTTATTTCTTTTTATTTGCACTTTGCATATAATTAAGACTTAAATAAGATTACTTTGTGTTTATTTTAGGCAAATTAATGGTAACGTTTGTACTATGAATTGTATATAATAAGCAAATCTTCACAAAATAAATTAATTCAAAATCTGGAAGAAGTTAAAGAATATGAAGGAGAAGGAACTTTTCTTCCTCTTGTTTACTGCGTAAGAAGTTCGCGTTTTGAAAAGAAGATTTTGAAATGGTAATATTTAACAAGATGTTATTAATTTTCCCTTATTGAAGGAAGTAATCGTTTTATACTATAACAAATATTTATATTGTTTTATAAACCATTGTACTAATAGGGCCAAAAATAAACCCAACTTCGCCTGGCCACTGCCGTTCTATTAAGGCAACTTCTCTGCCTTGCCTGCGTGGCTTGTAGTATATCATCAAGGGGATGAGGTTGGCTTCGATTGAAGATTTGTGATACGCGCTCAGTCAAAACTGACAAAAAATGAGTACAGAAGTATTTCAAAAAGTGGTACGGAAGCGTGTTACTGCATAAGAAGCTAACTTTGAAGGCGGTGTTGAACGTTATAATTTTTCTGTAATAAAAGTCTCTACCATGGTCAGTTTATTTGGGAGTCCGAGTATTTACTACTTCCAAAACCCTTCACTTAAGTCGCGCCATTGCATTGACTGCAGATCTCTCTCTCTCTCTCTCTCTCTCTCTCTCTCTCTCTCTCTCTCTCTCTCTGACCTTTCCCTTTTGTAACATAAGATGTTTAAGAAACCGACAACAACACTGTAGATGTTATAGTACAGGATAAGTCTTATTGGCTCTTATCCCTCTGAATTCAGAGTGCGTCGGGTTACGACTAGAAACAGGCAAAATATGAAATCTCATAATCTCAACCATGCTTGCTATCAGTATGGAAACACACAGTTTTACGTCTTGCACGTGACAAAAAGCTTCATATTTAATAGCACGTTTGTATAATTTGCGAATTCTTCATATTTCTTCATATTTTGACAAGATTTACGTCTTTTTACTTTTAAAACAATTTCCTTTAGTATTAAACCGGATTTTAGAGATTACCTACAACGACAGTTTTCCTTAAGACGCACGTGGAAAGCCTAATCCTTTCTTCTTAGGAAACGCGCCCGATAAAACCAGCACCACCCTTTCCAACAACAGGTGTGGTTGAGAAATTATAGCATTTACTCTGTGTGACGTTACTTGCGAATTAAATACCCTCTATTCTTGAAGAGTTTTTTTTCACTAATCGTTCGTTTAGCGGCATGTTGTAATTAAGTATTAACCAAGGACAAAACAACTGACAATCGTTTTTGTTTTGATTTTAAGTTTAGGGGTTTCACAATGATTAAACTGTATAAATTCCATATAATTTGTATTTTATTTAATACTTTCTATTAACTATGGACAAAATTTGAAATATACCTATTTTTAAAACTAATTAAGTGAACCTGCTACAAGCCCTAAACTATACGAATTTGTTGGATTTAAAAAATAGATTTTAACAATATTTGGGAATTTTTCTCCACCTTTCATTTTTTGGGAAAACATTTCATATTTTGACAAATGTTTCTTCATATTTTGAAGCTCATTAGTTATGACTTGCATCTAATGCACCACCACAAGCCTTGTCAGTGCAAAATATGTGCTTATAGCAGAGAAAGACAAACAATGAGTAGAAACTGAGAACAAGTTCTGTCACGTTAGAAGGAGCATCTGGAAATGACTAAATAAAGTATAATAAATTGAATTCTATTTTCTTCGTCCAGGATTAGACTGCAGGCCTGCTTCACTATTTTTGTGCCGGTTTTCCAGTACTTCTTTTACTTGTTGGTGTGTGTTAAAATCTTGTTTTGTTATTCTCTCTGCAGGGATTGGTTTTGTATTGAGAGAAGATCTCTAACTCTATCCCTATCGAACAAGATGGCTCCGCCGTGACGTACGAGACTCGCATCCGGGAAGTGTCGGGTTCAATTCCCGTCGACCAACCACTCTAACCTTGGGTATTTTGTGGTTTTATCTGGTGGGTAGGCGGATGCTGGGGTGGTTTCTCATCTACCACGATGTCATTACCATCGTTTCTCATTCATTCCGTCTTTTTCTCATCTTTTAGGTATGCTTCTAGGTTTCGTGTCATATGGCAGCGCATGCTTGCTCAAAGGAAAGCGTACTCCCTATGGACACTAGAGGGCTGCAGGTCATTCATCACCCTCTCTAGGCAGCTCGAGCCTGAAACTGTAAGGGACATCCGCGCGTCTCTGTAGTCTGTCTGCTACCTATGGCCTCCTACGATTCCTTCACTTCATCCCTTCCTCCGAGGGAGTGGTAGCTGCAATGGCTTTCTGTAGGTCTAAGTGTGCGAGGTGTTCTCCTCCGTTGCATAACCTATAACTAAATCCCTAGCCCTATTCTTATTTTATTAAATCCTGCAACCTTTAACGGATCTCAAAAAGATGTACTTCTGATGTTTTAAATTTACCCTTAGTCGTTTCTTCTCAGTTTTAAACGTTCTGATCCATATTACAAATTACTAATGGCCATAACTTTGTACCAGTGTATTTGAGTCTCTTTCATTACCTTCTTATTTTATGTTCCATATATCCTCTGGTAAGTGTTAACGTTTTACTTTACATCCTTAAATTCCCCAAAGTTGTATCATTTCCCAAATGAATTGTTCCAATACAAGATAATCTAAAAGTCATTGCTGTAGATACATTTCCTAAAAATACCGTCGTTATCTCTCGTTTTTAAATATTGACATTATTTTGCAGGTGTATTTGAATGAACGTTTATTGTAAATCCTTCTCAGAATGCTGAATAATTTATTTTATCAATGGAATATAATAATGTGATCTAGTTAAGCTGTTATTAAGTTCTTATACCACAGGGCACATCTGTGAATGTTCCATTCTCATATTAGATTGCCTATTAAATATTTAACAATGTCTGTGACATACTATAGGCTTGCTTTACTCCTTAGTCTGTATACATTTCTGGTAAGCATTTTCTTTTTGTTTCATTATAACTCTACAGACCTTTGGGATTTTAATTAAATCTTTGAGTAACCCCTTAATTCATATAAATAATAAGCAAGTACATTATCAAAATTTACACTCATGATTATGAATACCTTCTGTGATTATGTTCTCAGAATAAGAACGCATTCATTACCTAAGGCGATACATTTAATCTGCATAGACATGTTCATCTCTCAAATGTTAGTACATAATTGTATTATTTTCGTTCTTTGATCATATATCTTCGTTGTATTGCTCGTTATCTGGCAATCTGTGCTAGTGGGGCACATCATGCATACTGTTTGTTGCATTTGGTTCTGCAATTTGGTTTCATCAATAAGCCCTGGAATTATCCTGTGTTGCCTAACAAATCACAACAAGACGCCCTTCAAGAAATGAAGACTAAAGTGAAGCAATATGCGCAACGGCAGCTTAAAATCGAATTATTAAAACAATAAATAAAATTAAGATAGGCAACAGTATGTAGCCAATAAAAGAGGCAAAACGAAAATAGTATTCACAGATTGGAAAGTTGGAAAGGAGGTTCAATTCCGACTTTATAATAACAAGATGTTTACATTATTTTTACTACAAAACCGTTCTCTTGTAAAGCTAAAAGTAACTGTATTTATAAGTTAAATTTTAAGTTATAGACTTAATAAATAAATCCAACTTTCAATGGTACTTCTAGGTTAAGGTTTTGCGAAGCAATAAAACTTATTGAAATTCCTATTTCGCATATTTTATCACGAGTGTTGTATATAGTTCATAAATTCTGCAATCCTTTCAGATTTACTTTTTAATGAAAACAAATCAACAAATGAATATACATTCAACAATTCTCAACGAAAGTGAATGAACTTTTAAAACTTCAATTCACAGCGAAGATAAACAAGCGCTCATATAGCTCTTAGCGCATGCTTACTGGAGGACACTTTTTTCTTGTTTTGGTCCATACTCCATCTCTCAAAATTTGGAATACCTTTTTTAACACCTGGTATAGATCTATTTAAAACACCATTTATTTAAAATAACTTTTTGTGGCATCAGATTTCAGAGATATCCGTTATTAATGGTTCTATTGTTCAATACTTTGTCATTCTTTTAAAGTCGTTCGATTTCCAATTGTATCTCGCGATTGCATGGAAAGAGTACGGAATTTAAAGGCCAGTGTATAGTTTCCAGTTCTAAAACATTCGACTGTGACTATTCTCTTTGTATCTATAACGAAATGCATAATGCAGCTACTTTCGGAATGGTTTTTCTAGATTAAAATGAAATATATAAGAAAATAAACTTTCGAAAGAATAATTTGTATACTCATAAAAAGCGATAGAGGCTAGAGAAAGTATGTGAATATAACACATCAGATGTTTATTCCTTTGAACTTAGACTGGGTTCTATCCACTCAAAAAAGGCATTGTTCGCTGGATCGTATAGATTCGGCACTTCGCCAAGCTGAGAGTCGCGGGTTCGAATCCCGACATGACCATGGGTGTTTGTGTGTCTGTGTGCTGTATGCGTCTAGCGGTAAAAGTAAAACAGAGGAAATATGGTAATAAGCCGCGAAAAACAGGGGTACATATTTAAAAAAGTCTGATGTGTTACACTCACATGACTTTCTCTACTCTTGTACAAACTATTTTTACAAACGCTTATTCTCCATATACTTCATGTTAAGCGAGATAAACATTTGCAGACTATCTTATTGCTAATTTTCTTCTAGATGTAAGGGGAATATATATTTACAAGCAAAATATAGAAATACAATAGCCTTTAAGCATAGACATTATTCTTAATAGCTGGTTGCTATGTGCAGCACCATTCACTTTGCCACAGATTAATACCCTTTGCATATTCAAGACAAAAAAAGGAATAACGAATTCCCATTTGAGAAAATAAGTATTGAAAAGTTTAAGGGAATAACAAGAAATATCTTTAAAATAGTTCACTCGACAAAAAAAAAATGTATATAACATAAATTGCGTATTTTAACGCGATCCACATTTTTTGTGTAGTGAAATTTGTCTATCTGTTATGCTTTACCAGTTATGCAAAAGTCGTTCATAATGAAGAATAATTTTGGAGACATTCCCAGAAAATTCAAGATATACATTTTATTTGTCATGAAAATTTTTTAAACATATGATATTTTAATCAAAATCGTTAGAGCCATTTTTGAGAAAATTCAAATTTTCGATAAATGTTCCATGTAAAAGGTAATCTGCGGTAGAGGGATTTTCTTGAAAATCTTCGTGTTGCATCTCTGGAAGATACTGACCTAAATACCAAGTTTGGTGTTTATCCGACTGTTCGTTTCTGAGTAATGCTGTTCACAGACACACACAAACGGACATGTTTCCAAAAATGCTTTTTTTGGATTCAGGGGGTCTCAAAACATATATTTCTGGTGAAATCTTGGTATCGAATTTTTGGGTGGAATACAATACCTACTTCCCCTACTTACTATATACATAGTAGAGAAAGTAAAAATAAAAGGCTCTCTGTTGCTATAAAATATATATACTTAAGGTTTCTATAACTGAAGGCGATTACAAAGATGCGACAACGTTGTTTTCCTTGAGGGAGTGCTGTTACACCTAACTCCTCAGATTTATTATGCCGACGTAACATGTGCAAACATCTGCCTATATAGACACGTTTTAGAAAAAAAATACATGTCCGATTCTTAGCATAGTTAAATTAATGCTTACAGCTTTGCCAGTTACGTTATGCTTTTATCTTTCCTCATCCAAAAAGGGAATATAATTCTAAGTGCTTGTCGCCCACAATCATTAAAGACTCTGGTAAACATATGTAATGACTTATTTGTGAATTTGATTTATCTCAATTTGATGAAATATCCTACAATAGGTCAGCTATTTAAGATAACGTCTATCGAAAGCCGAAGCTCCCCTTCTGAACCTTGGAAGGCGCCAAACCGAGCAGTTCTCCTTCTGTAGAGTTTACCTATCTGATCGCTTAAGTGGATATGTCACTTATACACGTCAACCCCAAAAGGGGAAGACTACCGAAAAGCTTCAGCCGACAGCAGTCTAGCACGTCTTCCAGGTCTCCAGGCTGGTACTGGTGGAAATTGAGGCGTTTCACAATCCCGCCTGCATATCTACGGCCGGACGTACCCATTCTCCCATTATCGGAAACCGCTGGCCCGCTGAGTCCAACCCAATCCGAATAACTCCCCAAAGAGAAAGACTTAATGTTCGACCTGACGTACTTCTAGTGACGACAGAAATATCACGAGTGTAAGGGGTACACAGCGTCCGCACAACAGCAGTTGAAGGCGTCGGAACCCTTTTCCTACGGGGAGGTCAGCTATTTAGTAGACTTATATTATTGAAAAAATTGAGTTTGTTCTATTGCATCAATGCTTTTGAACATTGCAAAGAAATGGATGAGTATTCCGGGCAAATAGAGGGTGATTCAAAAGTCCCTTGACATTTTCATCAAAACAATGTTTTAAGTCAAACTTTTTATTACATTTGGAAAGTTATGACTACTGGATGATAAACTCAGTAATTTCAATGTGGTGGCCCTCTAAGTCACGGCACAGATTGCATCTTTATTGTGTAGATCGAAACACTAGCTAGCGCTGCAGTTATTCGGCTTCTCAATTGCTGTAAGGTGTTCACTTCATACACTTTTGACTTGACGAAACCCCAGACAAAGAAGTCTAGTGGTGTCAGATCTGGAGAGCGGACCGTCCAAATTCTGGTGAACCACGAACGATCCACCTACCAGGGAAAACTTCGTTGAGGTGGTCACGAACAATGATGGCAAAATGGGGTGGTGCACCATCTTGCTGGAAAACCACAATATCCTGTACTTCATCCTGTGCCAGCTGCAGTTCCAGGAATTGTTGTGGTATGTCAAGATACGTAATTCCAGTTATTGTTGGTTCCGCAAACATAAAAGACCAGTAAACTTTTTTTTTTTTGTTATTCCGAGCCACACATTTACCTTTGGTGTGTCTTTCTGAAACCATTGTATGGCATTTGGCTGTTCGTATGCCCAGATCCTACAATTACGCCTACTGACATGTCCACATGTGTGGAATCCTTCCTCATCGCTGAACAATACATGTTCCATGAGGTGTTCATTTTCAATGGAATTTAACAGGTTATCACACATAGCATGTCGAGCTGCATTGTCTTCTGGTTCAAGTTGATGCTGCATCTGGATGTGATAAGGGCGTTTGTGCAGTTTGAAGCGCAAGGTACGCCATACAGTACTTTGGGACATACACAGCTCTCTGCCGAGTCTTCTGGTTGATGCACCGGGACTCTGTGAGATGGTATCTCGTATGATTTGCACATCTTCTAGTATTGTAGCCGATCTCCTCCTACGTGTCTCAACGGCAACAGATCTCGCCCGTTTCAGTTTCAGTACCAGATCTCTAATAGCTTGCCTGCTAGGACCTGGTTTCCTGAACTTTCTAGTGAATTCATCTTGGACCTGCTCGTAAGTCAATTCTCGAATACGAGCGAAAACGACAGCAAATGTTTTCTCTACTCTAAGCATAGTTTCCAAATACCTATAACACAAATGCATAAACTAACGATATAAGGATAATGTCAAGAAACTTTTGAATCACCCTGTATATTTACTGCATATCTAAGAGATCCACTTACAGGTACGTTTCTAAGTAAACCAACATCTCCATGATTAAGTTACATAAAGAGTTCACTGAAGGATTTCTGTTAATAAGTACCCACTTAGAAAAACAAATTACATCTGTTTCTGTTGCAAACACTTCCTCGGCATTAGTAAGTATTCCTGAATTTATACAAGGAGAAAGAACAGCAGAACCGTTTTGTGTTTGTAACAAGAAAAAACTTAAAGCCATGGTAATCTGATGCTGAAACTATGTCACTGTTATTTCCATAGTTTCCGCGGCATGAGTTTATAAATATTCAACAGTCTTTAAATAACATTTGCATGTTGTAAATAGAAGAGTGCATACACAGCGAGAAAGAGAGAGAAAGGTAGAGAGGACGAAAAAAGAGAATTGCCTAGTTGATTCTCATTTCTTTTCATTCACTGTTGTGAAAAATTAATTTGCAACTGACCTTTAAACTACGAAGAGGTGATTCCTTTGTACATATACAAATAAAACTTGACGAAAATAATGATAAAGAATATAGGCTATCCCTTTTCCTTTCTATGCTAAACGTTAATGAGGGTTTCTTTTGTAAAAAAACATAAGTTACCTGCTACAAGTGACTTGCCACAGACTGAGTTGTTTTAACAATCCGAACTACTGTTTTGCAGAGAACTTACTATTATGTTTTACTTCTTAGCTCTTACTTACACTATGGTTTATTATTTATTCATCATATTATTATGATCAATAAACCCCAAAAGTAGATTTTAGTAACACCTTAAGGTACCCAAATAAAGACATCACCTCCCTGTTATTTATTCATTTATCTAACTTTTTAAATATATTGACTGTGCAAAAATGTATTTTTAGACAGCACGGCGATAGGCACCCGCGATAATCTTCATGTGACCAACTTTGATTTCACCTCCAATGGCAATTATCCTTTGTATTTGCACATGTTTAATAACTCGACTTGGTTTGATTAGGTTTTACTTTTCATTATGTCTTTTTACTTGATTAATTTCTCATGGCGCTAGCATTATCTGTTCACGATACAAATCACAATACTTCAATTTATTGCAATTCGTTGTAGAGTTAACCTTTAAGTTATACTGGCAACCTTCTGATTTCTTTGATATAAAACGTCATTCTTTCTACGATAACCTACATAAAGATTAAATGGCGGGATTTATGAATTCAAAAGAAATTGAAATGAAAGTGAAATTAAAAAAGCAGGAGAAACAATAACACAAGTAGTAATTACCCAAAAATCCAGAAAGCAATATGAAAGTGCATTTAATTGCCTCATTGGTAGGTGGAGGCAAAACGTGTTGAAAATTTCACTGAAAATAATTGCTAGCGGATCAACAAAACATCAAAACATTTGACATCTCGCTTTTTTAACGTCATTTCTCTTGTTTCAAGAACGCGTTTTTAACGTGATGTCTGTTAGTTTCAGGAATCAAAATAATGTTATTGATATTTTACACATTCGAGCGATATCTAGAAAATAGTATATGCCATATAGTATATGGTTTTATTTTTCTCGTCGGATTGCACAACTCAGCCTACGGTCTTGTTTCGCAAACATTCCATTTCAGAAAATAAAATCTTACCTTTACTCCTTATATCATAATCTATTATTATTATTATTATTATTATTATTATTATTATTTGAACCATCACAAAATGAATTTAAAGTGCGAGAGGTGCAGATTTCGCAAATTAAAACAGGAACTTTGTATTTAAGATACGCTATGTATTACAATTGCGTATGGTCAGCACGGACTCTAAATTTAAATCTCGCAACATATTTTCATTTCGATTTTGCAAAGGCGTTTATCGTCAATTGTTGTTACGGTTTGTAAATAAAGTCATTTACCAAGCAAGTGGGCTCCACGATAGTGTGAGTGGCTCGCAATTGGGAGGTTCCGGGTTCGATTTCCGTTGACCGTTCATTCTGACTTTGGATTTTTCGTGTTTCTTTCTGGTCGGTAGGCGAAAGCTGGGGTAGTCTCTCATCTACCACGATTTCATTTCCCATATTTCCCTTTCATTCCGTTTTCTTCTCATGTTTCAAGTGTGCTTCCAGGTTTTGTGGTGTGAGGCGGTGCCGGATAGATGGCACGGATGCTTGCTCAAAATAAACAATATTCTCCGCGGACACTAGAGGTCTGCCTCTGGAACGAATTGTTCATCGCGCTCTCTCTAGGCAGCTCCAGTGGTGAGTCGGAAATGTTAGAGACTTCCGCGCGTCTCCGTGGCCTGTCTGCCTGCGGCCTACGTGGTTGGATCTCTTCATACTTTCCTCCTGAGGGGTGGTAGCCGCAATAGATATCGCATTGCTCGCGAGGTGTTCCCATCCGTAGTCTATACTATAAATAAAATCAGTTACGAAACTTGTGTACCGTGGAATTTTTTTTATAATCTGGAATTTTTATCACGAGCGTAGCGCGTAATGCTAATCCTTCCATTCGTAAAAACCCCTATTTAGTCACAAGTTGCGTAAATAACTATTAAATGATTTAAAATGTAACATTTACGTTTAGTTTCTTTATTAACAATATAAGTCAGAATGTGAGACTATGTGGAGAGTAGGATAGGGGAGGCGTTAGAATGAATGCTTCCTATCGCTCACACTGTTTCACACACATTTACTGGATAGTTAATTGAAGAACTGTTTTCAGAATAAGTACATAGTAGTAGAATGGTAGAATCCATAAGATTCGCTGATAGTAATATCCCGCTGCTACGATATACCGCTGCTGATATAATTCTAAAGAAATTAATCATGGAACTAAATGATACATTAAAACAGATAAAATCAATTATTCTTTTTTCTTTTCTGATGATCGGAGGGTCATCAGAATGTTCGGCAATGTTCCAATAAGTATATTGTATCTACACCCCACAAGGGGTCGCCCTCGGAAGGGAGGAGGTGAGAGGAGACACCGGGCGGCCGGAACCAGCAGTGAATCAATGACAGGATCCCTACAGTTTCCAGATTGAGACGCCCCGTCAGTCGGACAGACATACCCCGCCCCACACAGAGGGTGCGGTCCGTTTAACTCGGCAATCAACCGAAAACCGAGGGATGGAGAAAGTTCCACAGAGAGCATCATTTTTGCCTGGCACGCCGCACCGAAACACCATCGTCGACACTTCCAACCTTAACACAGAACCCTACAGGGATGAAGGGTGAATGAAATGATGAATGGAACGAAATGTAGGGACAGGAAATTTGGGGGCTGAAAAAAATACTCCAGCATTTGCTGCTGACCTGGGAAAACCACTGAAAAAGCCCATGGGCCAGAGTGAGCAGTCGCCAGCAATCGAACGCAGAACCTTCCGAATGCGAGTCTCACGCGTTACCTCGCAGCACCTCGCTGGGTAAATGATGACTGAGAGAAACATTTTGATGAGTTGTATTCACATGACTTTCCCTACTCACTCTTCTACAAACTGTTCATACAAATGCTTCTTGTTCTACCTACTTCTTATTAATCCAGATTAATTTTCAATTCACATTTACAGATTTCATTTCAGGATACAGTATATAAAGCGATATATTTTTTAAACAGCGAGTTGTGTGTGATGGCTTTGAAATTCCTCTCTTTGCTTGACCACGAGGAATTAAAAACAAATTCCAGTTGAAAATTCAAAGCAATAACAAGGAATATCTGAGAAATAGTTAAAACTCCACAACAAAATTTATGTGACCTAAATTGTGTCCTATAACGAGATTAATATTTTTTGTGCAGCAGAACTGTCTATCTCTTACGGTTTCTCTTTCAGAATTTAGAGTATATTCCTAGAAAATAAAAATATACATTTCATTTGCCATAAAATATCATAAATATGTATATTTTAAGCAAAATCGTTATAGCCATTTCGAGGAAAACACATTTTTCCAAAATAAGCTTCATGTAAAGGGTAGTGTGGCGTAGGGGATTTTCTTGAAAATCTTTGTCTCATCCTTAGAAGGCGTTTAACTTAAACTTACTTTTCGTTCTTTAGTAAGAATGTCACAGACACACACGCGCACGCGCGTATCCTTTTCTATAAGTGTTTTTGTTTCGATTCACGGAGTGAATATTTTACTTCCGTTGAAATATTGGTATCGAATTTTTGGATCGAATGAAATGCTGTGGTGTACGAGTGGGTATTATCATGCCAGACACATTATTACGTCGCATTGTAGACGGTATTATTGGGGTTATTTGTTATTTCTTTCGGCTTGTTGGAAGTTCCGTCTGGTGCGACACTCGCCAGCTCTGGCCGGCGTGCCTATCCAGGGTTGGAGAGGGGGGATAGATAGTAGGGTTACTTCTTTGTGTGTTTGAACTTGACTTGTTGAGCGAGTGGCAAGGAATAAGGCATCTCCCCTCAATCCTTTATCCCCTTGTGTGTAATATAGGGCCACCAAAAGTTTTATCAATAAATCACAGGTAATGTGTGCGATGTGAAATTTGTGTAATTTGTTTAAAAAAAACACGCCTTCATCGGAATGTAGGCACCAAGGTCCTGCCCCTCCCGCCGTTTGTAGCTACTATCCTCCATGTGCGTGTTGGGGTGATCAAAATTTAATAACTTGCTGGGAACCTTTCGGCCTTCACCCCAGCATGTAACAATACTTCATCTACTTACTATAGGTAATTAGTGGATAAAGTAAACAGACTCTACCCCGAGTTTGGGAAAAGATACTGCAGCAAATGATTTCCTTCTCACTAATGCAACCATGTGGGCTTTCAGCTATTGACATTACTGAGAGCTCTGTTAGAAAACAGCAAGTACTATTAGAAAGTTTAGTGATTACAATATGTTTCGCTAGAGGTCTCTGCATGTCTCAAATTTGGGATCACAGATTTGTTGAACGTAGTGAATGATGGCTCCAAGTAATAACATGAGTAGCCAAGAAGTCAAACAGAGGATAACAATGACAGAGGAGATTGGCATTTCCTGCAGACCGCTGAAGTTACATATATAAGGAAGTGTGTGACACTGAATAGCATTGCTATTGGAAGAATATGAAATATCAATACTCGATTGATATAGTGTTATAGAATATAGTGTTGTAGTGTATAGAATATGATAAGTGCTTCAGATAAAAGTATCTTAAAGAAAATGTAATTAAACTGCAGGCAGAGGAAAGTAAGTTGGCTAGGACATTGCATGAGAAGAAGCTACATGTTAGGAAATTCACTGGAAGGGACGCTGGCTTGGAAAATGTTTCGGGGCAACTAAGAGACAATACATAGATAAACAGATGTTACAGGGAGACAAAGAGGAAAGCGTGAAGAAAATAAAAAACGGCGGTGGCTGGGTTTGCACTAAAGCACTGCAATTTGCAGAAAATTATTCTTAATTGTTATTATAACATTAATTAGATACATGTGTCTTTTAATATTACATTCTGGTAAGAGATTATGCAGTGCTTTTCCTTCACACTGTGGCTACCGCACGGCGCCACTGCCGTAGCTCAGACTCCCGCCGAAACAGTTATAATGCAACCGCCTCAAAATGATAATAAGCATATATACCTTATCATAAGAGACCTTGTAAATGCTGTCCTCTATCAGCATATTTCTGGCATCTTATCAGAAGGCTTCATTTAGATCAATGAAGATCTCAATATATGAAATTGAGCGAATTTCTCGCCTGTTTTCTTTTAGTTCTTTCAATTTATGGGGTTTGTTGCATACACCTTATTTTTCAAACTCCCCATACAAAAGAAAAACCCACAGAGTAAATCAAGGAATCATGAAAGTCAATTCTTTACTAGTTACACTAACATAAAAATTTAGCTGAATAAAATTTAATGACACCAGTTGTACACATGGTAGCAAAGCCTTGTTGGAAAAATCCAGACTAACCTTCAACTTTGATCAGCTGCTCCAGAAATAGTGCAACTCATTCCTGTACCTTTCTGCATTTATTACTTTTTTTTTTTTCAAAAACGTAGGTACTACTGTTCCGCATGTATTTGCTGCATATCAATTTTCGCGTCATGAAAGGGAATCTCTCGTATAAAATCGAGTTTCTCTGCATTCCAACATGTTATTTTGCGACGAAACATAGCCATGTAAATGGAACTTAAGCTACGTCAGAGAAGAATATTAAGAGTGTGGGTCAGTAATTTCTCTATCATTTCTCAAAATCTAGTTACAGATATTTACCCACTCTAATTACATGAAAACTAAGGTGTATACAACAAACCCCATATATTGGAGAAACTAAAAAAAATCAGGCGAGAAATTCACTCAATTTAGTTATTGAACTTTCGAGTGTAATTACAAATTTTCTAAGACGACGCCAGAAATGTGTGGATAGAGGAAACTCCAACATCTCTTATGGGAAGAAATGTGCTTATTATCATTTTTGTTGTGACTGTAACTATAAGAATGAGGGCGGTTGTGGGTTTATTATAATTGTTTCGGCAGGAGTTTGAGCTGCGGCGTCCAGCGCGCGAGCAGCCGTGCGGTGTCCACATTGTGAAGGAAAAGCACCATACTGTCTTCGATAAATATGAATTTCTGGAACGTGCAGTTACATTTATTTGTACAACTTCGAGGATAAATCTACACAGTGCAGATGAAGTAAGGTTCATCTTTTAAATTTATGATACTAGTTGCCATTCTGAGTAAGCTCTACCAGTATTTTTACTTTCTCTACTAAGTATTGTAAGTAGGGAAATATTGTACTCCACCCAAGAATTCGATACCGAGATTTCACCAGAAATATATGTTTTGAGGTCCCCTGAATCCAAAAAAAAAAATTTTTGGAAACATGTTCGCGCGTGTGTGTGTCTGTGAACAGTATAACTCAAACGAACAATTGGATAAACACCAAACTTGGTATTTAGGTTCAGTATCTTCCAGAGATGCGACACGAAGGTTTTCAAAAAAATCCCCCCACACTAGATTACCCTTTACATGGAACATTTTTCGAAAATTTTTAGTTTCTCAAAAATAGCTCTTACGATTTTGATTAAAATATTATATGTTTAAGATATTTTCATGAGAAATAAAATGTATATCTCTAAATTTCTGGGAATGTCTCCAAAAGTATTCTTCATTGTGAACGACTTTTGCATAACTGGTAAACCATAAGAGATAGAAAAAGTTTACTACACAAAAAATGTAGATCACTTTAAAACTCACAATTTATGTCATATACATTTATTTTGAGTGAACCATTTTCGAGGGCTTGTTGTTTCCTTAAATTTTTCAATACTTATTTTCTCAAATGGGAACTCCTTATTCGCTTTTTTGTCTTGTATATGCAAACAGTATTAATCTGTGGCAAAGAGAATGGTGCTGCACCTAACAACCCAGCTATTAAGAGATATGTATATGCTTAAAGGCTACTGTGTTTCTACATTGCCCTTGCAAATACAAAACAAGGGGAACATAGTTCGCCTTAAACGATAGTCAAATGCTTTTAGAACTGGTCGCTATGTGTAAAATGTAATTCTCTTTGCATGTCAAAAGATCGTTTCTGCAAATATTTATCTCGATGAATATGAAATAGATGGAGAATAGGATTTTGTAAAAATAGTTTGTACAAGAGTAGAGAAAGTCATGTGAGTGTAGCGCATAGGAATTTTTCATTTATATATAACGTTGTCTTATGTGTTTTCGCGTTCAATAGTAGGCCGTGTAAATCGTTCCATGAGTAGCATTTGTCTCTGACTTATTACCTCGAGTTAGGTCATCATATAAAAAAGCATATCCGACTTGACATCAGCGCATCTTAAAAAACCCAAAAAATTGTGCGTTGTTGTGGGAAGGGGAACAAAGTAAAATATTCGATTCCGTAATATACTAAGGAATTGTAGATCGAAATGAGTTGATAGTGGGGGACTGATTTGCCGAAGGACAGCCAATACCTCCGTGGTCTGTTATCGTAAATGGGATTTAGGTAATTATAATTTGCGACTGATTTCCTCAAACACATATTATGACCAACAGAGTTATAGTGCTCTTTTTACAAGAGCATAAATTTAAAAACAAAATTAAAATACTACCTGACTTTTTATTTAATATTCTTACATATTTGGCAGTGCTTATAATAATTCTATTGTATATTATATTATAAGCAAACAAAGATATGGAGAGACCAGGTTTGGCAAAATAAATGGGAAAATTTGGATGGGGAAATAGTAATAAGAAAAATTCTGAATGTAAAAGGGGAAAAAATATAAAAGCAATGGGAAAGTATTGGGTAAGGTAAAGGGAAAATGGCTAAGAATGGCTATTATAAAGGAGGAAAAAAGAGGAAAAATGCATAGATAATGGATGATTATTATGAGCAAAAGTGAGTGGGCCTTCATTACGCAGATAACCTGAGGTTATGTGTATTGAGACCACAAATTAATATAGGTAAGTAACTAAGAAGTTATAAATGTAGTGTTGATCAGTCAGTACATAGTAAAATAGAAAAACAGATATTTGTGTTATATTTTATTGGGGTAACTTAAGTAAAATAGTGTAAATTACTATGTAAATGGAGGGATTGTATTAATTGAATTTAATAAATTATCTATGTATAATAATGGTAAATGAGAAGGCTAAAGATATTGTTGTAGGTGATGAAAAACTGCAGTGACCTATAAATTCCCTCTGCGTATAATGCATTGAAGATAAGCGTGCATAAAATCTAATTATGAAAATGTTTGTGGAGGAGAGGAAGCAGCAGAATATGGAGTTATTATTTCGATTGTATGAGATATAATGTCATTACTAGTCGGTTACGGATGAGTGCGTGCAGTGGGAAGAGGAACTAAACAGTTACCAAGTGGGCGGGCATCGGATGGACATGACAGGTGAAGAAAATATCCGCAATTCCGAGTTGCATTTCCTGAGGTCTACAAAGGTAATACCGTTTTCATTGGACATTCCCCTAACGCCTTGTACCTCAATCTCCTCTGATATCTAGCCTTGACGACGTTCGCATAGTAAACAAAAATAGTAGCGGCGGTCTCCAAACGCACTCATGTCGTGTCCAGTTAGTATTTTGTGCATGTATGTTTACTTATGCAGTAATATTCAAAACATTCACCGAACGCGCTATCAACGATGCGTAACGTGCAGCTTTAGGTACCTTTGTAGAAAAGCAATGATAACGTCTGATTATAATGCTATTTATTTAATTTGAAGTTATTATTTTATGCATATTAGCACCTAATAGACTTTAAAATCAGAATTAAGAACAATCATGTTCGGAATGACTGTTTTTGCTCACAAAAAATTCTGGCTGCGCCAGAGGCTGAGAACACTGGACATAAAAACGAGAGAGGCAAAAAGGGATAAAGCCATAGGCCTAGTAAAATAAGAAGCAACTCTCTCTCTCTCTCTCTCTCTCTCTCTCTCTGCCGTTGCTAATTGAAATTGCTGGGTAGCGTTTTAGAGAAATCTCCGCTCGAGTTGCATGAAGTTTTGTTTTTCACTCATTTTTCCTATTTCTGGGTTTAGTGCACACGCGGGTAAGTGTATAAACCTGTGCAGAGAGGAAAAAAAAGTAAAACATCGCCCTTAGAGTGAAAGTAAAACAGGAAATGGATAGAAACTGCTTCCTCTCACGTGGTATTTCCACCAAGTTTGTGTCCATTTTGTTGGTCGTAAAATATGAATAACTTCAGTCTGAGCATACTCGAAAAAGAACGTATTGCGGGAGAGCGAATCTCTGGTGAGAGTTCATTTTTAGCGTGTAACATTACTAGGTATACGCATAACTGCATAAATTCTTTATTACTTTTATAGCTTCCGAAGCTTTCCTACACCTACTCTTGCAACAAGAATTTTCTTTTTTTTTTTGCGGATAAAAACTGAAGTCCATAACTCCACATCTGTATTTCTCTGCCCCTCGAGTAGAAGTAGAGAGGTAGAGAGAGAGAGAGAGAGAGAGAGAGAGAGAGAGAGCACCCGTTTGCCGTCTTCAGATAAGACAACCTGATTCATTGAAAAATGCTTTTATCCGGTCCGTTTCGAAGCGCGTAAATTATTGCTCTTGGCACACACTGTGTTTTGAAGCCTCTCTTATTCGCAGCGGCTTAGGTGCAAGTTATACACAATTCTAGGATATCCTCATTTTATCATGTTTATGCACACAAAATAACAAAATGTTGCAAGTATGTTAGTCGTTAATTATATCCTCGAGCAAGCTTAAAGCAAGCCTAGCCTCCCTTACATTATTTTATATAGTTGTTTAGTTTGGAGAACAGAACTTTCTGTCTGGATTGATCTTGTAAAACTATTTTCTACAAATATTGTAACTAATCTGAGAATTATTGAACTTCTTTGAATACAGACCAATCACAGCTCTCTATCCTACCATTCTACAATATTCATTTACTCTCTCTATGTTCAATCTTTATTTCTTTTTTACTTTATCATTTAACTATTATATTTAGAAATAGTATTTCATCCCGCATAAAAATTCGATAGATTTATTTGGAAATATATACTTTCATGGAATGCATTAACCACTTATAAAATATGCATTTTAGGAAAGTGTCCAAGTGTGCGTGTGTGTGCGCGTGTGATTATGAATAGCATAACACAAAAACGAAAACATAGGTAATTACAAAACTTGGCGACATGGAGATTTTTAAGAACATTCCTCTGAAGATGGATAGTTTCTTTTGTTGTAGGAATTTGCACCACGTTTTGGGGACCAATTTGAAGTGGTTTGTATTAAAGGATCTGTATTATATTTCACCTGTTGGGGAGCCGAACACTTGAAGTGCAACCGCAGGTATATTAAACAGTTTCCGGTAGCCGTCGCCCCAAGTTTAAAAGTATTAGCTTTGTAATTTGACTGTTTCTTTATACATTATATATTTATGTTTGCCTCGGCTGCGTCAGTATTATTGTTAGAGACATGTTTCTCTTGGTAGGGTTGTGGTACGACTAAAGAATGTAAGCTTACACAGATTAAGTTTTAATTCACTCCTTTTTATTAATCCTTGACACAAATTAAATAGCACTTCACTGATATAGAGAGCTGTGAGATTCTTTTATTCAACACTTGCACTTTTTAACACGTATACTATTTTCGCCTCACACGAATACGTAATTAATTTCCCGAGGACACATCTCGCGTCTGGTTATGAGCTCTGTCTAGAAGCAACACGTCTGGTTATCAGCACTGTTTGGAGGCAACTGAACTGTTTTCCACCGCCTAAATTTGTAGATTTCTGTATTTCAAGTCTTTGATTGGCTAATCCTAGTCCAATAGAAAACCCTATTTAACTAAAGCTTTTTCTGGTTGTTAATTGGCTATTTTTTTAAACTGTCCCAAAAATTTACATTATTGCTGCTCCAATAATGACTAGTAGCATTTAAACTTCCTTACTCATTATTGCCTCAAGGTTACCTCATTCTTAGAAACCTTTAACTTATTATTCTCACACGAATACGTATTTAAATTACGTAATGCATTCACATAACATTATTGACCATGTTTACAATAATATAAGCATATGCAATGACTGTTACACATTTTACATATTATTAGACACACATATTGCTTCAAGGCGGGCTGTTATTGAATTTACATATATCATATCATTTGACTGAAATCATTTAAGTGTTAAAACCACTGGCTCACCTCCAACCCAAACTACTCCTTATAAGGAACATTCTTCATTATTTTATTAAAATTAACTAACTTTTGATTAAAATAGCACCTTATTAATACATTTTCATGACTAATACAACTTTTATATTAAATTGTCTGTGAATTCTTCAATGTGAATGATCTTTTAAAATTTACATATCCCGTAAACTGTATAGAACTGTATACATACAAAAATGTGGAGTTTTTTGAGATATAAACTTTTGGTTATAAATTTACTTTCTGTGGAATTAGACTTATTTCCTCCAAATATCGTTATTACATTATTAAGTTTTAACTGTCATGTGTCATCTATAATAGTTATTTACGTAACTGTATAGGAGTATGAAAAGGAGTTCTCAAAAACAAAACACATTCCTGCAGGTATAATATTTTGTTTCATATTGTATCGAAGTACTTTTAGTTAAATACTGAACTAAGTCCCAAAACAAATTAATATAATTTTTAATACAAAAGTTAGAGGTATTATAACCTATGGTTCTAACATGTGGATTCTGAACTATCAGTTAAAAAGAAAATTCTTGGCAACAGAAATGGAGTTTTGGAGGAGATCTGCTAGGATATCCAAAAGAGGAAACATTAGAAACGAGATTATAAAAGAAAACATGAATGTTCAGAATTCAGTTTTAGATTTTATTCAACAGAAACAATTACAGTGGTAGGAGCATGCTAAAATAATGGAAGATGAAAATACCCAAAAGAATAATGGAGTGACGCCACCGGGAAGGAGGAGAAAAGAAAAGCTGCATAGCACGATGACATAAGGAATTAGAGTGGTAATGATGAATTGGGAAATTGAGGAAGATTTATTACTCAACTCGCAAGAATGGAGGAAAGTAATAACATGATGTTAAAAACAGTAGTCTTGGGTGCCGGAAAAATATTTTTACATCGTAAAAGCGGAAGTAAAAATAAATATTCTGTTACATGTTATATTGGACATGGACGCAGTCATGTTTACAGTTTTATTGTTTATTAAATAGTGAATGGGAGTACTAAAAGTAAGTGCAGGGTAAACTTCAATTTCCCGTACTAGTGTGGAGACCAAAAAACAAAATTCCGTATAGTATGAAACAAAACTTCTTTACGATTCCTAATTTTTTCCGGTGTTCCTTCATTAGTAACCAAACACTGACTACAATATTCCAACAGTGGTGTTTCTTTTTCTATTGTGCGCATGAAACCATGTCCATATTGCTTAATTTGAATTTTAGTTAACATATATACTGAATAATACAACATGAATAATTTAATGTTAAAAATTATAGGGGAAGTATGTGATATTGTATTGGGAAGAAAAGTTCATGAGTGTGACACAAGATTATTTTATTAAGCGATGCCAGGGGCGGTATCATCAGTAACACAACGAGTGCTAATAACTGAATTCAGCTTAATAAGAAACATTATGTTTTAAAGCGAAATTTAAGTTACTAAGGTTTTTATTCGGGCAGGAAGATTTTCAGGGAAAAAACCCATCTAAACTGCCTTTACTCGAAACGACTTTTATTTTTAATTTGCAAAAAATGGCTGCTACGAGTTTGATTATAATGTCATATGTAGATACTAACATAATAATGATACGTATATATTAAATTTTCTACGAATAGTCTGTGGAATGGATTTAGAATGGATTTCGTATAACATAAAAAATAGATAAATATTCACTGCACAAAAGCTGTGGATTTCTTTGTAGCTTACAATTTATTTCAAGTAACTTCTGGAAAAATAAGCCATTTTGGAGGTATTGGCTACTGGTTAGAATTATTCTGTAATTTTTTGAAGCGTCGCCGTCATTCAGTTTCTTCTTTCGCATTGACTATTGCTTAGCCTCCTGTATTCCTTTTCCTCTTGCAACGAAATGTGTAATTAAAGTATTGCTGCAAACGTTTACTTCATTTAACATGAAGTAGACAAGAATATTTTGTAGAAGCTGTGTAAAAATAAATAATAGTGGCCAGAGTGTCATGTGAAAGTATCATATTTTTACTTTCTCTACTATGTATAGTAAGTAGGGAAAGTATTGTATTCCAACCAAACATTCGATACCAATATTTCAACGTAAATACATGTTTTGAGGTCCCCTGCATCCCAACAAAGCATTTTTTAAAAAAAAGTCCGTGTATGTGTCTGTGTACACCATAACTCAAAAACGAAAAGTCGGATAAATATCAAATTTGGTATTTAGGTCCAGTATCTTTCAAAGATGCGGCACGAAGATTTCCAAGGAAATATCTCAGCCCATACTACCCTTTACATGGAACATTATTCGAATATTTTGATTTTCTCAAAAATGGCTCTAACGATTTTGAATAAAAAATATATATTTAAGATAGTTTTATGGCAAACGTCATGTATATCATGAATTTTCTGGAAATATCCCCAAAAGTCCTCTTCATTTTGAATGGATTTGCTTAACCAGTAAACTGTAAGAGATAGACAAAGATTTACTTCCAAAAAATGTAGGTCTTGTTAAAACACACAATTTATGTCATATACATTATTTTGTGGAGTAAACCATTCACGAGATATTCCTTGTTATTTGTTTGAATTTTCTAATACTAACACTTTTTCGCAAATGGGAATTCGTTATCCTTTATTTTTCCCCCTGGACATGCAAAGAGAATAGAATACTCAACATTGCAACCAGCTCTTAAAATATTTGACTATCGCTTATAGCCTACCATATTCACCTTACACGTTTCTGCAAATGTTTATTTGGATTAATATGAACTAGATGATGTGTTACACTCACATGAAATGTTCTACTCTCGTACTAACTGTTTTTACAAACGCTTATTCTCCATATGCTTCATGTTAATCGAGATATCGAGATGTCAATCTTGTTGCTAATTTTCTTGTAGATGCAAGGGGAATATGGTAGGTTTTAAGCAATAGTCAAATGTTTTAAGCGCTGGTTGCTACGTGGCGCATTCCAATCTCTTTGCATGTCCAGGACATAAAAAAAATCTGATGTGTTATACTCACATGACTATCTCAACTCTTGTACAAATTATTTTTACAAACGCTTATTCTCCATCTACTTCATGTTAATCGAGATAAACATTTGCGGACTCTATCTTATTGCTAATTATCTTGTAGATGTAAGGGGAAAATATATTCAGAAGGGCAATATAGAAAAACAGTAGCCTTTAAAAACATACATATCTCTTAATAGATGGTTGCTAGGTGCAGCACCATTCGATTTGCCGCAGATTAATATTCTTTGCATATCCAAGACAAAAAAATCTGATGTGTTACACTCACATGACTTTCTCTACCCTTGTACAAACTACTTTTACAAACTCTTATTCTCCATCTACTTCATGTTAATCGAGATAAACATTTGCAGACTCTACCTTATTGCTAATTTTCTTGTAGATGTAAGGGCAATATAGAAAAACAGTAGTCTTTAAGCACATACATATCTCTTAATAGCTGGTTGCTAGTTGCAGCACCATTCCCTTTGCCACAGATTATAACTCTTTGCATATCCAAGAAAAAAAAATCTGATGTGCTACACTCACATGACTTTCTCCACTCTTGTATAAACTATTTTTACAAACGTTTATTCTCCATATGCTTCATGTTAATCGAGATATCGAGATGTCAATCTTATTGCTAATTTTCTTGTAGATGCAAGGGGAACATGGTAGCTTAAACGCAATAGTCAAATCTTATAAGTGCTGGTTGCTATGTGGCGCATTCTATTCTGTGTGCATATCCAGGACATAAAAAATTTAATAACGAATTTGAGAAAAAGTATAAGTATTGGAAAATTTAAGGAAATAACAAGCAATATCTCGAAAATGGTTCACTCAACTAAACAAATGTATACGACATAAATTGTGTATTTTAACGCGATCTACATTTTCTGTGTAGTAAAAGTCTGTCTGTCTCTTATGGTTTACCAGTTATGAAAAAGATGTTCAAAATGAATACTTTTGGAGACATTCCCAGAAAATTCGAGATATACAATTCATTTGCCATAAAAATGTCTTAAACTTATGTTATTTTTTTCAAAATCGGTAGAGCCATTTTTGAGAAAATTAAAATTTTCGCAAAATGTTCCATGTAAAGGGTAATCTGTGGTGGGGCTTTTCTTGAAAACCTGCGTGTAGCATCTCTGGAACATACTGAACTTAAATACCAGGTTTGATGTTTATCCGACTGTTCGTTTCTGAGTCATACTGTTCACAGACAAACACACACACGGGCATGTTTCCAAAAAATCTTTTATATGCATTCAGTGCACCTCAAAACATGTATTTCCTGTGAAATGTCGGTACAATACTACGTAGTAGAGAAATAATAAGCATTTGTAAACTACTTTGTACAAGAGTAGAGAAAGTCATGGGAGTGGAACACATTAGATTTTTTTTCTTTTACATTTTCAGGTTTTATCTTTCTCAAAAGTAAAACTTGTAAGCAGAATTCGCGGCTTTTGCCAAATGTAGAGTCACCTATTTTCGATTTTGAAGGAAGGTTTGAAATCAGCCATCTGGCAACCTAAGCTGAAACTAAAGGAAGGCTTTAAGAGACATTTTCGTAGCGAAGAACCACGCAGAAAATATAATTTTGCACATCTGTGACAAATATAAGATATAAACCACATATTAAGCTAAACCAATTTTTACTTACCGTACTACGTATAGTAAGTAGGGGAAGTATTGTATTCCACTCAAAAATTCGATACCGAGATTTCACCGGAAATACATGTTTTGAGATCCCCTGAATCCAAAAAAAGCATTTTTGGAAACATGTCCGTGTGTGTGTCTGTCTGTGTGTCTGTCTCTGAACAGCATAACTCAGAAACGAACAGTCGGATAAACACCAAACTTGGTATTTAGGTTCAGTATCTTCAAGAAAAACGACAAGAAGGTTTTCAAGAAAATCCCCCCACCCCAGGATACCCTTTAAATGGAAGATTTTTCGAAAATTTTAATTTTCCTTAAAACGGCTCTAACGATTTTGATTAAAATATCATATGTTTAAGATATTTTCATGACAAATAAAACGTATGTATTGAATTTTCTGGAATGTCTCCAAAAGTGTTCTTCATTGTGAACGACTTTTGCATAACCGGTAAACCATAAGAGATAGAGAAAATTTTACTACACAAAAAATGTACATCGCGTTAAAATACACAATTTATGTCATATACATTTTTTACTTTCTCTACTACGTATAGTAAGTAGGGGAAGTATTGCATTCCACCCAAAAATTCGATACCGAGATTTCACCGGAAATACATGTTTTGAGACCTCCTGAATCCAAAAAAAGCATTTTTGGAAACATGTCCGTGTGTGTGTGTCTCTGTGTGTGTGTGTGTGTCTGTGAACAGCATAACTCAAAAACGAACAGTCGGATAAACACCAAACTTGGTATTTAGGTTCAGTATCTTCCAGAGATGTGACACGAAGGTTTTCAAGAAAATCCCCCCACGCCAGACTACCCCTTACAAGGAACATTTTTCGAAAATTTTAATTTTCTCAAAAATGGGTCTAACGATTTTGATTAAAATATCATATGTTTAAGGTATTTTCATGACAAATGAAATGTATATCTCGAATTTTCTGGGAATGTCTCCAAAAGTGTTCTTCATTCTGAACGACTTTTGCATAACTGGTAAACAATAAGAGATAGATAAAAATTTACTGCACAAAAATGTAGATCGCGTTACAATACACAATTTATGTCATATACATTTTTTTTGTTGAGTGAACCGTTTTCGAGATATTGCTTGTTATTCCCTTAAATTTTCCAATACTTATACTTTTTCTCAAATTCGTTATTCATTTTTTTTTTGTCCTGGACATGCAAAGAGAATGGAATGCGCCACACAGCAACCAGCGATAAAATATTTGACTATCGCTTAAAAGCTACCATATTCCCCTTGCATCTACAAGAAAATTACCAATAAGATTGACATCTCGATATCTCGATTAACATGAAGCATATGGAGAAGAGGCGTTTGTAAAAATAGATTGTACAAGAGTAGAGAAAGTCATGTGAATGTAACACATCAGATTTTTTTATTGAGTGAACTATTTTCGAGATATTGCTTGTTATTCTCTTAAATTCTTCAATACTTTCTTAAAAGGGAATTCGTTATTCATTTTTACTTTCTCTACTACGTATAGTAAGTAGGGGAAGTATTGCATTCCACCCAAAAATTCGATACCGAGATTTCACCGGAAATACATGTTTTGAGACCTCCTGAATCCAAAAAAAGCATTTTTGGAAACATGTCCGTGTGTGTGTCTGTGTGTGTGTGTGTCTGTGTATGTGTCTGTGTGTCTGTGAACAGCATAACCCAAAAACGAACAGTCGGATAAGCACCAAACTTGGTATTTAGGTTCAGTATCTTCCAGAGATGCGACACGAAGGTTTTCAAGAAAATCCCCCCACCCCAGACTACCCTTTACATGGAAGATTTTTCGAAAATTTTAATTTTCTCAAAAATGGCTCTAACGATTTTGATTAAAATATCATATGTTTAAGATAATGTCATGAGAAATGAAATGTATATCTCGAATTTTCTGGAATGTCTCCAAAAGTATTCTTCATTGTGAACGACTTTTGCATAACTGGTAAACCATAAGAGATAGACAAAATTTTACTACACAAAAAATGTAGATCGCGTTAAAATACACAACTTATGTCATATACATTTCTTTTGTTGAGTGAACCGTTTTCGAGATATTGCTTGTTATTTCCTTAAATTTTCCAATACTTATACTTTTTCTCAAATACGTTATTCATTTTACTTTCTCTACTACGTATAGTAAGTAGGGGAAGTATTGCATTCCACCCAAAAATTCGATACCGAGATTTCACCGGAAATACATGTTTTGAGACCTCCTGAATCCAAAAAAAGCATTTTTGGAAACATGTCCGTGTGTGTGTCTGTGTGTCTGTGAACAGCATAACTCAAAAACGAACAGTCGGATAAGCACCAAACTTGGTATTCAGGTTCAGTATCTTCCAGAGATGCGACACGAAGGTTTTCAAGAAAATCCCCCCACCCCAGACTACCCTTTACATGGAAGATTTTTCGAAAATTTTAATTTTCTCAAAAATGGCTCTAACGATTTTGATGAAAATATCATATGTTTAAGATAATGTCATGAGAAATGAAATGTATATCTCGAAATTTCTGGGAATGTCTCCAAAAGTATTCTTCATTGTCAACGACTTTTGCATAACTGGTAAACCATAAGAGATAGACAAAATTTTACTACACAAAAAATGTAGATCGCGTTAAAATACACAACTTATATCATATACATTTCTTTTGTTGAGTGAACCGTTTTCGAGATATTGCTTGTTATTTCCTTAAATTTTCCAATACTTATACTTTTTCTCAAATTCGTTATTCATTTTTTTGTATCCTAGACATGCAAAGAGAATGGAATGCTCCACATAGCAACCAGCGATAAAATATTTGACTATCGCTTAAAAGCTACCATATTCCCCTTGCATCTACAAGAAAATTACCAATAAGATCGACATCTCGATATCTCGATTAACATGAAGCATATGGAGAATAAGCGTTTGTAAAAATAGATTGTACAAGAGTAGAGAAAGTCATGTGAGTGTAAGACATCAGATTTTTTTACTTTCTCTACTACGTATAGTAAGTAGGGGAAGTATTGCATTCCACCCAAAAATTCGATACCGAGATTTCACCGGAAATACATGTTTTCAGACCTCCTGAATCCAAAAAAAGCATTTTTGGAAACATGTCCGTGTGTGTGTGTGTGTGTTTGTGTCTGTGTGTGTGTCTGTGTGTGTGTGTGTGTCTGTGAACAGCATAACTCAAAAACAAACAGTCGGATAAGCACCAAACTTGGTATTTAGGTTCAGTATCTTCCAGAGATGCGACACGAAGGTTTTCAAGAAAATCCCCCACCCCAGACTACCCTTTACATGGAAGATTTTTCGAAAATTTTAATTTTCTCAAAAATGGCTCTAACGATTTTGATGAAAATATCATATGTTTAAGATAATGTCATGAGAAACGAAATGTATATCTCGAATTTTCTGGGAATGTCTCCAAAAGTATTCTTCATTGTGAACGACTTTTGCATAACTGGTAAACCATAAGAGATAGACAAAATTTTACTACACAAAAAATGTAGATCGCGTTGAAATACACAACTTATGTCATATACATTTCTTTTGTTGAGTGAACCGTTTTCGAGATATTGCTTGTTATTTCCTTACATTTTCCAATACTTATACTTTTTCTCAAATTCGTTATTCATTTTTTTATGTCCTAGACATGCAAAGAGAATGGAATGCGCCGCATAGCAACCAGCGTTAAAATATTTGACTATGGCTTAAAAGCTACCACATTCCCCTCGCATCTACAAGAAAATTACCCATAAGATTGACATCTCGATATCTCGATTAACATGAAGCATTTGGAGAATAGACGTTTGTAAAAATAGATTGTACAAGAGTAGAGAAAGTCATGTGAGTGTAACACATCAGATTTTTTTATGTTCTGGACATGCAAAGAGAATGGAATGCGCCACATAGCAACCAGCGTTAAAATATTTGACTATCGCTTAAAACCTACCATATTCCCCTTGCATCTACAAGAAAATTAGCAATAAGATTGACATCTCGATATCTCGATTAACATGAAGCATATGGAGAATAAGCGTTTGTAAAATTAGATTGTACAGGAGTAGAGAAAGTCATGTGAGTGTAACAGATCAGATTTTTTTGTCTTTGGTATGCAAAGAGTATTAATCTGTGGCAAAGGGAATGGTGCTGCACCTAGCAACCAGCTATTAAGAAACATGTATATGCTTAAAGGCTACTGTATTTCTATATTGCCCTTGTAAATATTCATTCCCCTTACATCTACAAGAAAATTAGCAATAAGATAGAGTCTGCAAATGTTTATCTCGATTAACATGAAATAGATGGAGAATAAGCGTTTGTAAAAATAGTTTGTACAAGAGTAGAGAATGTCATGTGAGTGTAACACATCAAGTTTTTACTTTCTCTACTACGTATAGTAAGTAGGGGAAGTATTGCATTCCACCCAAAAATTCGATACCAAGATTTGACCGGAAATACATGTTTTGATACTTCCTGAATCCAAAAAAAGCATTTTTGGAAACATGTCCGTGTGTTTGTCTGTGTGTGCGTGTGTCTGTGAACAGCATAACTCAAAAACGAACAGTCGGATAAGCACCAAACTTGGTATTTAGGTTCAGTATATTCCAGCGATGCGACACGAAGGTTTTCAAGAAAATCGCCCCACCCTAGACTACCCTTTACATGGAAGATTTTTCGAAAATTTTAATTTTCTCAAAAATGGCTCTAACGATTTTGATGAAAATATCATATGTTTAAGATAATGTCATGAGAAATGAAATGTATATCTCGAATTTTCTGGGAATGTCTCCAAAAGTATTCTTCATTGTGAACGACTTTTGCATAACTGGTAAACCATAAGAGATAAACAAAATTTTACTACACAAAAAATGTAGATCGCGTTAAAATACAACACTTATGTCATATACATTTCTTTTGTTGAGTGAACCGTTTTCGAGATATTGCTAGTTATTTCCTTAAATTTTCCACTACTTATACTTTTTCTCAAATTCGTTATTCATTTCTTTTATGTCCTGGACATGCAAAGAGAATGGAATGCGCCACATAGCAACCAGCGTTAAAATATTTGACTATCGCTTAAAACCTACCATATTCCCCTTGCATCTACAAGAAAATTAGCAATAAGATTGACATCTCGATATCTCGATTAACATGAAGCATATGGAGAATAAGCGTTTGTAAAATTAGATTGTACAGGAGTAGAGAAAGTCATGTGAGTGTAACACATCAGATTTTTTTGTCTTTGGTATGCAAAGAGTATTAATCTGTGGCAAAGGGAATGGTGCTGCACCTAGCAACCAGCTATTAAGAGACATGTATATGCTTAAAGGCTACTGTATTTCTATATTGCCCTTGTAAATATTCATTCCCCTTACATCTACAAGAAAATTAGCAATAAGATAGAGTCTGCAAATGTTTATCTCGATTAACATGAAATAGATGGAGAATAAGCGTCTGTAAAAATAGTTTGTACAAGAGTAGAGAATGTCATGTGAGTGTAACACATCAAGTTTTTACTTTCTCTACTACGTATAGTAAGTAGGGGAAGTATTGCATTCCACCCAAAAATTCGATACCAAGATTTGACCGGAAATACATGTTTTGATACTTCCTGAATCCAAAAAAAGCATTTTTGGAAACATGTCCGTGTGTTTGTCTGTGTGTGCGTGTGTCTGTGAACAGCATAACTCAAAAACGAACAGTCGGATAAGCACCAAACTTGGTATTTAGGTTCAGTATATTCCAGCGATGCGACACGAAGGTTTTCAAGAAAATCGCCCCACCCTAGACTACCCTTTACATGGAAGATTTTTCGAAAATTTTAATTTTCTCAAAAATGGCTCTAACGATTTTGATGAAAATATCATATGTTTAAGATAATGTCATGAGAAATGAAATGTATATCTCGATTTTTCTGAGAATGTCTCCAAAAGTATTCTTCATTGTGAACGACTTTTGCATAACTGGTAAACCATAAGAGATAAACAAAATTTTACTACACAAAAAATGTAGATCGCGTTAAAATACAACACTTATGTCATATACATTTCTTTTGTTGAGTGAACCGTTTTCGAGATATTGCTAGTTATTTCCTTAAATTTTCCACTACTTATACTTTTTCTCAAATTCGTTATTCATTTCTTTTATGTCCTGGACATGCAAAGAGAATGGAATGCGCCACATAGCAACCAGCGTTAAAATATTTGACTATCGCTTAAAAGCTACCATATTTCCCTTGCATCTACAAGAAAATTACCAATAAGATTGACATCTCGATATCTCGATTAACATGAAGCATATGGAGAATAGGCGTTTGTAAAATTAGATTGTACAAGAGTAGAGAAAGTCATGTGAGTGTAACACATCAGATTTTTTTACTTTCTCTACTACGTATAGTAAGTAGGGGAAGTATTGTATTCCACCCAAAAATTGGATACCGCGATTTCACCGGAAATACATGTTTTGAGACCCCCTGAATCCAAAAAAAGCATTTTTGGAAACATGTCCGTGTGTGTGTCTGTCTGTGAACAGCATAACTTAGAAACGAACAGTCGGATGAACACCAAACTTGGTATTTAGGTTCAGTATCCTAGAAGGATGCGACACGAAGGTTTTCAAGAAAATTTCCCACCTTAGAGTACCCTTTACATGGAAGATTTTTCGAATTTTTTAATTTACTCAAAAATGGCTCTAACGATTTTGATTAAAATATCATATGTTTAAGATATTGTTATGACAAAGAAAATGTATATCTTGAATTTTCTGGGAATGTCTTCAAAAGTATTCTTTATTGTGAACGACTTTTGCATAACTGGTAAACCATAAGAGATAGACAAAAGTTTACTACACAAAAAATGTAGATCGCGTTAAAATACACAATTTATGTCATATACATGTTTTTTGTTGAGTGAACCATTTTCGAGATATTGCTTGTTATTCCCTTAAATATTTCAACACATGTTCTCAAATGGGAATTCGTTATTCATTTTTTGTCTTGGATATGCAAGGAGTATTAATCTGTGGGAAAGGGAATGTTGCTGCACCTAGCAACCAGCTATTAAGAGATATGTATGTGCTTAAAGGCTACTGTATTTCCAAGTTGCCCTTGTAAATATATATTCCGCTTACATCTACAAGAAAATTAGCAATACGATAGACTCTGCAAATGTTTATCTCGATTGACATGAAGTAGATGGAGAATAATCGTTTGTATAAATGATTTGTACAAGAGTAGAGAAAGTCATGTGAGTGCAACACATCAGATTTTTTAATAAACATTGAAACGGTACAAAACAATTTGTACTATTTTTTTCTGAGGATCTTATGGTCTCTGTTGTTACTATTACGTCATGGAACAAATTGCGCATCCGTTCTAAATGCAAATTACGAAGAAAAATCATAAAACGGGCCGTCAACTACGCTTAGATAACAGGCACTGATGAGTCATCATATTTACATTACTGCTACAATGATGAAATATCGCATACCAACTAGTGTATCGGTAATGTATTATTAACGTATTTTTAAATCCATTATATGTGTAACCCTTAATGTGAAACGTTTTCATTAAAATATACAGTCAGTTCAATTCGCTAGCGGAGTAGCACATTAATTCTATTCAAAGGTTTACAAGCCGAAAGATGCGTGTGTCATCACTATATCACAGCTCGTCCTTTATGGATTCAAGGGTTCTCTGGTAATTTTATTAGCAAAGAGAGCTAAAGCTATTAACATAAACAGTCAAATTTTCAATCAGCTCCATGAGCTGGGCAAATAAGATAACGCACACGTTATGCACGAAAAGATAGGTTCGTTCAATATATTTCCATGTTCTGTATTACAACAAAGTGGATAATATCACACTATTGGTCCATTATTTCAACAATCAGTTCAAAGATAATTTCATAAATCATGTTATAATACATGGTGGAGTGAAAAAAAGGCATTTTTGGCCATAGAGTAAGATTAGTTTTCACAAAACATTTAGTGTATGCTGAAATAAAGTTTATTCATAGCATTCCTTTCTTTTTATGGCACTATGCATAGGTATTGTGACGCAGCGGCTATAGCCGAAGCGCCGGGTGATTGGAGGGATAAACATAGATAACAGAGATAAGTAGCGCTCACACAGCTTAAACGTAAGAAACGTTATCGACAGATAACCAGAATGTTCTAGAGGTTCTCCTCCTCTCAGCTTCAGAATGTGTGTCCAGGACATTTTAAAGTGCTCTGTAGAAACTTTCAGCAGCTATATAAGCCAGCGTGTTCGCGAGTGAACGAATAGTTAGGGAGTTTGTTACCGAGTGTGTTTATGGAGAGATGAAAGTGCTGTTCTCTGAGCGACTCAGTGACTCTGTAACGACTCTGGTACTGCAGGAGAGATTCAAGAAGTGTTGTGTTCACCTCCCCAGCGACCGAATCGTCCGGAACAAGAGGCTATATTGTGCGTATTTCATTACACAGCTACAACAACAAGAAAGTGAAATGGCACTGAAACGAACTAGATCACATTAGCGAAGTGAAGCATGAAAGCCATTCTTTCATGTAGGCCAATAATCGAGTCAGGTGGATTGACTTCTATGGGTTATGAAGGCCAGGCAGATGGAATTCGAAGATGCGATCACTAGTTTAAAAGATTAATTTTATTTTACCCGTTTGTATAGGCCTCTTTAACTTCTCTGGTCATATCGGGGGCTTTGACTAGAATAAAATAAACCGTTGACTGCAGTTGTTTGCAGAAGGTAGTTAGTAATTTGCATTAGGAAACACACTCATATTAACTTGCAGACACCGCGATGGGTGGGAATGATTATAATTAAAGAAAATTTCACCGCCCTACCCGGAAATTGAACCCAGGAACTCTTGAGTTGAGAAGCAGTCGATTTTGTTTTACATTGATAAAAAACAGGAAGTTCTTGTAGATTTTTTAAGGACAATGGACCAGATGTATCCCACATAATGTAAAATAAACCAAATGATGTGGTTCAAGCGGTAGTATGCGGCTCGTATGCGGAAAGTCAAGGTTCCGAATGCTGTGTGCCGGCCAAACCGAGTTGACTTTTCATGGTGTTCCCCAGTCACCAGGTACATGTTATATACCCGGGTGAGGCCAAAAGGGTTTTGCAGCTAAAATATTACATTTAGTTACCCCGGCATAAACATTGCTGGACGTAGACTCTGAGGTAGCGAGAGGTCCAGGAACTCAGCTGCACAAATATAGAGTAGGCGTGGGATATTCGTAACAAAACACACTTAAATTTACATTTAACACATTACCTGTGGCTTATTAAAATTGACATGGTGCCACTACATCTTCACAACAGATTACAGGCAAACATTGGAGGGAGATGCTCCACACACACGCTCCAAGCACTCTACATACAACCACTCGGCCTGAAGACACGCACACACACGACTCTCTCTACAGTGACGCCACCAGAAAAAAGAGGCTGGTCCCTCTACTTCCCTCACCCCCCTGACTAGGAGGTGGGGAGGGAAATGCCGCGCCGGACATGAATTAAAACTCACAAACGAAATAATTAGTTCAGCAATGTCATGCTACGAAGCAATAATGTATCCGACGCGACAACACACACACACACACACACACACACACACACATACACGCTATAATATCACGACCCAAGTTCCAACTAAAGATAAAAAGGATAAAGACTCGTTAAAGACGACCATTGTGCAACGAGGCCGTTTTTCCAGCTAACACTGATTACATGCACGTTCACTTATGACAAGAAATTCACATTCGCAATAAATAAATAACAAAACTAGTTGGTTTAGCAACTATGCAACTACTGCCATCATTCAGCAAGCAGATAGTACAGAAGTGCCACCGCGAACTAACGTCATCTGTCTGGCGCACACTGAATCTGTATATCAAAGATACTTGCGCCGTTGCGATATGATCTGGATGTTAGAGTGATTTAACAAGCCACCTCCTTGAAGTGACTTCTAAAATAGTCATTTATGCAACTAGTGTGGAATTGTAGGATTGTGGCACCAGTAAATGTTAGGGAATGCGCTTCATTTTCACGAGTGTCACAAAAAAATTGACACAAGTTACATACAGCGTTTTCTGGAATCCTTTCATCAAATTGTAAGAATCATTTTCAATTTAAGTTTATAAATACGTTAAAATGCAAAAGGCAAATTTGTGTGACGTCATTGAATGTTTCCAACATATTTAATGCCATGGCCTATACCAAGAGTGGCGAAAACGCCTTCCTTTCCTGAGTCACCAAATATGCAACACGCACTGCATCACTCAGCAGCATGTGAAAAGCAAATGGAATGTGGCAGAGAGGGAACGGCGCCTGCGAGTTAAAGTGACTCGCGAGTCCCGATTGCTCCACCTCTGGCCTATACTATGTGAACCGAGTTATCTTTTTAGTGATTGTAATAATTTTATGGTTTTATTACACTGAAATGTTAAGTAATGAGTGTATTCATCTAACTATTTGATTCAACAAATGCTACGCAATAACGTATCAAATCAGGTATTGTAATGATCTTTAGTTTAATATGTTTTTGGATTTTATAGATATGTAGCTAAATTTTGTGTAAACGTTAAGTTTAATCTTTTACTGGGTCTCAAATAACTGAAAATGTATTTGTCATTTTCAATTCCATGCATATAGTTGCTTAGAAGGTGAGATGATGTCTGGTGTGGGAATTTTAGCTCAACAGTTTTGTTTGTAATTGCACATAACTTGAATGAAACTTTCTTTAGGTGGCGATAATGACGTCATTTCCTTAGCAATCTTTATGGTTTTCTTGCCATAATTAGCTGCTTATGCATAATTTTGAATGTTATAACTAATAAAGGTATTAATTTGCATAAACTTTATTAGGATACAATGTTTCTAGCTTAATCCAACTGTCAATTAGCGAAGAACTATCTTTCTGCTTATTAATGCGCAAATTAGAATATAATAAACTTAGAATTAGTTAAATATGGTGTCATAAATTGTGTACTTCAGATGAGGTCTCCATTGGCAAACATTATTAAACACTCGACGAAACACTCGACACGTAGCAGAAACATTAGAGAATAGCTACGAATGTATCTCCAAAGTACAGGTAAGAGCCATCTTCGGAATTTTTACACAAATG
The DNA here is from genome assembly GCA_030765065.1 of Deroplatys truncata. Classification (NCBI taxonomy): domain Eukaryota; kingdom Metazoa; phylum Arthropoda; class Insecta; order Mantodea; family Mantidae; genus Deroplatys; species Deroplatys truncata. Next base: position 104,744,944 of record CM060980.1, read on the forward strand.
ATAAAGCATAATTATGGACTGGAGTCAACAGGCCAGTAAATTATTTCGTCATAAAACAGTGTTTATGCGATCGTGTGTTTTCTGCGTTTTCTCGGTGATATCACAAGAAGGTAATCTAGAAACCCAACGCATGAATTCGTTTCCAAGGAAACCCGTATCCACCAACATAAATTAAAATAACATAAAATAATCACTAGAGCGGGAAGGAAAACACACTTTTTAGACAGTACGGCCTAAAAGTAGAACTTCTAACGCAGTAAACACGGGATAAAAACTTTAGAATATCACCGCGTTGTGCGATGATCTGCATTGTGACAAACTTTGAAGTCCAATCAGATTGTAATTACCTTTTGTATTGGTACATGTATGATTGGTATGATTATGTTTTACTTTTCATTATGTTATTTCGCATGATTAGTTTATTTCACTTGCATCACAAATCGCCATACTTCAATTTATTGCAGTTCGTTATAGAGTTAAACTATACGTTATATTGACAGCTTTTGATCTAAAACGTTACTCTTTTATCTAACATACATAAATATTAAATGGCAAAAATGATGAATTCAGAAGAAACTGAATTGGAAGTGAAATTACAGAAGCAGTTGAAACAACACTGGAAGTACTTACCCAAAAAATCCAGAAATATATATGATATAGCATTTAATCGCTTCATTGCCTGGTTTAAGGCAAAATATGGTTAAAATAATTTCATTGAAAATGATTGCTAGCGCATCAATAAAACATGAAAACCACCGACTTCTGGCTTTTTAACCGTTCTTGTTTCAAGAACGTTCTAAATGTGTTCTGTTAGTTTAAGGAATGAATATAATATTGATATTTTACAAATGCTAGCGTCGTCTAAAAACAGAGTATGCCACACGTGTTAAAAGTGGTTTTATTTTGCTCGTAGAAGCTCGGCCTACTGCCATCGTTTCGTAAACATATTACTCGCAAAGTAAACCCCTATTTTTACCCCTTGTATAATAATCTTTTATTAATCATTTTATATATTTTTAATAATCAATAACAACAAATTGCAGTTAATGTCACATCTCGAAAGAAACATTATTGAGAACTAATTAACTATTATTAAAGGTGAATGAACATTTCATACTTTAATCTAAATTTTACAGGTATCAGTGACGCGCAGGCAATTTTCCATGCCTCTTAAATACTTGCGTCCTCATAATCCACGCCTCGGACCTCAAATTCTTCTATAAATACTCAACCTCTACCTTCATCCATATTATTTTCGAACCAACTGAGAGTTACGGCATCAATCATTAAATAAATGAATCAAAGCCTCCTTAGTATCTTACTAAGCAACCGTATTATTTATAGCTATTAAACTGACAGCATTGCGATACAGGAAATCCGAGGTGGCGATGGGCAAGTAGGTTAAACTTTTTTATTCATAAATAAATAAATAAAACAAACAACCGTGCAAAAAGAGAGTGCAAAACTTGTGTGCGGAAATAAAAGAAGCTCGGCTGTGTCTCGTCTTTTCAAATAATTCCTATAATACACTTCTTATACTCATACTGCAATATGCTACGTATTGTAATATTGCCATGGAACAATGTGGTATGCGCTGCTGCATTGTTTTGCATTAAATAACAAGGATCACGTTCTTGAGACGATGGTTTCAAATGAATTCCTTAGTACATACTGCAGTGCATAAAACTTTATGGATAGCTAAAGTTACTTAATATCATAAACCCTCTTGCATGTCTTGCCTTAATTGACTTTTCACGATGAAGTTATTATATAAAATAATTGAAAAATTGAAAAACTAAAAAAGATGACAGTATATCCTTTATTAGTATTTTTCTTACCAATAAGTAGTTTATTAATTTTATTTAATGCAATCAATTGAGCCTCATGAATAATTTTAAAGTGAGAAAATTGAAAATATGATTAACCAATTTAAAGGTATTCTAAAAAGATACACAAAAAATCTTTTCAAACAATAAATATAATTATTCCTCATCGTAATCTTGTTATTACTTCCTTTGTGTAATGTAACACCTAAGTTATTTTTTGTTGTTTCGAAGTTTGTGTTGTCAATAATTTTTAAATTATTAGCCCTAATTTAATGAGATCTTTTTGGTTGTGACAGATGCTCTGTAAAAAGCTAAAGATAAAACTAGTGATTACAATTAATAATTCTATAAGGAGGAAGCAACTACATTTCTTTAATCCCTGCTGTGGAACAGATTGATGATAGCACCATTTTAGTTTTTGTTTCCAAGATTTCCCTCAAAGTACGCAAATGTACAATAAAAATCTATTCTGCAGCTCAGAAAAATCCCAATCTCATCAAGGAGCTAACGTCTGCACGAGGTTGACCATCCTTGGTCTGCAGAAAATTTAATATAAAGTAGACACTGCAACCTCCATTTACAATAACTAGTATTTTGTACATTTTCTCGGGAGATACTTGATATTAGCTAATTTAGCTGCTGCTATAACTAGAAGATCTTAGAATATAATTATGCAGTTTTCCTTCTTACCGTAGTTTACGTAGCAGTGAATCCTGGTTCACAGCATCTTGGCATTCTCTCTTCCTCATCAGTTTTCAGTCTAGTAAATCCTGTAAGATAAAGTAAACATTTCAATTCTCCTCGCTCCAGATCCTGCCATCTCTTGATTTAACGTCAGCATTTATCCAGTACACTGTGTATACATTCCACACGGTGCTCCTGAATCAGCGTCCAGTTTGTTTGAATGGGCAACCCAAATAGCATCTAGGGTTTGTAAAGTATCTCTGTTGTTTCATTATTTTGTTTAAAAGCGTTCACTTTCACTACTAGGATGTACGTGTATTCAGTTCTAACAATTAGCCTTTATTGTTACATCAATCCGACACTGTTTTTGTATCATTCGTATATTTTGTATAGTGAAGCAGTGTTTTTTAACACTTAAATGATTTCAGTCAAATTTAATATAAAATAATAACAGCCCACCTTAAAGCAATATGGGTATGTAACAATATATAAAAAGTGCATATTACAGTCATTGTATATGTTTATATTATTGTATACATGTGTAATAACGTTATATGAATATATTACGTAATTTAATAATGTAGGAGCTGTGAGAATAACAGGTTAAAGGTTGCTAACAGTGAGGTAACAATGCAGTAACCCTGAGACAATAATGAATTTGAAAGTTTAAATGCTACTAGTCATTATTGGAGCAACAATAATGTAAATTTTGAGACAGTTTAAAATAGCCAATGAACAACCAGAAAAAGCTTTAGTTAAAAGAAGGTATTCTATTGGATTAGGAATAGCCAATCACAGACTTGAAATACAGAAATTTACCAGTTTAGGCGGTTAAAATCAGTTCAGTTGCCTGTAAACAGTGTTCCTAACCGGACGCGAGACACATCCTCGAGAGATTTAATACGTATAAGTGTGAGACGAAAAATATTTTACGTGTTAAAAAGTGCAAGTAATTCATAAAAGAATATTACAGCTCTCTATATCAGTGAAGTGTTGTTTAAATCGTATCAAGTATTAATAAAAGGAGTGAAGTAAAATTATAATCAGTGTAAGCCTACATTCTTGTTGCACCACAAACCTGCTAAGAGAAACGTGTCTAACAAATACTGACGCAGCCGAGGCAAACATAAATATATAATATTTAAAGAATCAGTTAAATTACAAAGTTAATATTTTTTTAAACTTGGGGCAAAGGCCACCTGAAAGTACATTTGGGGCGAAGGCAACCGGAAACTTTACTATACGCGCGGTTGCAACTACAAGTTCGGCTCCCCAACAGTCGAAATACGATAAAACTCCTTCTAAAATACTCCTTTCTCAATAGTACATATATTTATACCAGGAATACTATATAATATTCAGCATTACATTAAACAATAGTAATATTAACAATAATAACAACATTGCCTCTGTGGTCGAGTGATCAGCGGTCTGACTTCTCAATCCCGAAGCGATTCCCGTCTGGAGCGGGTAATTTATTTTATCCAGAATCAATTCCTATCCTCCACAGAGTCTGGTAGTATAAACACAGGAGTGAATTGTATTCTTCTTATTATTATTCTTCAACGGATTACCCTCCTCGTTGTAGGACTCCTCCCCTAAGGACTTACAAGCCAATTGCTCGGGGTATAACTGCAACGAGAATGAAAAGGATTCACAGACTCGCATTTTATTTATTATGTTAATGTATAAACTATCCATATTAAATAAAATCGTTAGATATTTTTCAGGAAATAAAAATAACCAAACGTTTTTTAAATAAAACGTAATTTATAGATAGGGGATTTTTCTAAAACAAATCCTTACATTCATAAGCAGTTTGATTAAAGTACGACGTTATGGCATTTATCAGACTTTTTATATTTGAGATACGCTGTTTAGAGACAGACACAAACACACACGGACCTGTTTCTAAAACACATTTTTTAATTAAAGATACCTAAAAATATCTATTTATGATGAAAGTGCTTTAGAAAATAAAAATATCATTGCGTCCTAGAGATACTGCCTTTTCTAAGGGGATATGATAGTATTTTTATAATTGCAAATAGTAATAGTTGTAAAAGAGATGGATACGAAATTAACCAAGCCTGTCTACAGATAATCGTAGATCTTCTGTTTCCTGTGAATGCAGATCCTATTTACGATAGTACAACAGCAAATAGGAGAAGAATGGTCTATCCCAAAGGATCTCGCATCGAAAGGCATTTGAAGGAAGCAATACTGCAGTCACTTGCAAATGTAATGGAGGAACACTTCAGCTTGATCTTATCATCAGGTTTACAACAGGGCTTACACAACTTAGGAGGCGGGTCATCTAAAACAAGCTATTAGCCAAATTTCCCTTCTGCCGCTTAATTCAATATTCAGGCGTCGAAGTGAACATACGTGTTACCCAAACGCACAACTAGATGGATAAAGGCTTGTTCACACGTGACCTGATAGGCCAAGAGCAGTGCAGCTGTATTACACGAGGAATTATCAGAACATTCTTGATTTATGCTCCTACGACAATTTGTCTCATTCTCGTTATTTTTACGTTCTCTATCGCTTATCTGTGGAAGGTAAAGTAAGTATTGCATTCCATCCAAAAATTCGAAATCGAGATTTTACTAAAAATATGCAATCTAAGACCTCTTGAACTGCATAGCCCATAACCGAAAAGCCTAACATCTCTCAAGAATACAATATGAAGTTGCAAAATAATTGTTATTTTTACTTTCTCAAAAAAGCTAAATCAGTTTTCATTAAAAAAAGGGGATTTCCTAAGAGGAACAAAATAAATAAGAATCAAATTTACGCTAAAGGCAGCTCCAAATAGTGTTGAGGCAGTATTTTGAACACTTAAATGATTTCAGTCAAATTATATAATACATAAATTCAATAACAGCCCGCCTTAAAGCAATATGTGTATGTAACAATATATAAAAAGTGTATATTACAGTCACTGAAAATGTTTATACTATTGTATATCATTGTATACATGTTCAATAATGTTATATGAATGTATTACGTAATTTAATAATGTAGGAGCTGTGGGAAATAGGTCAAAAGTTGCTAACAAAGAGGTAACAATGAGGTAACATTGAAGCAATAATGAATTTAAAGTTTAAATGCCACTAGTCATTATTGGAGCAACAATAATGTAAATTTTGAGACAGTTTAAAAATAGCCAATCAACAACCAGAAAAAGCTTTAGTTAAATAAAAGTATTCTATTGGATTAGGAATAGCCAATCAGAGACTTGAAATACAGAAATTTACGAGTTCAGACGGTTGAAATCAATTCAGTTGTCTGTGAACAGTGTTCATAACCGGACGCGAGACACGTCCTGGAGAAGTATAATACGTATTCGTGTGAGACGAAAATAGTTTACGTATTAAGAAGTATTTAATAAAAATATCTCTCTCTCTCTCTCTCTCTCTCTCTCTCTCTCTCTCTCTGCTAAGAGAAACGTGTCTAACAATAATACTGACGCAGCCGAGGTAAACATAAATATTTAATGCTTAAAGAAACAGTCAAAAAGTTACTATTTTAAAACACTTTTTGGGGGGCGAAGGCTACCGGAAACTTTTTACCATACGTGCGGTTGCAACTACTACAAGTTCGGCTCCCAAACAGTTGAAATATAATACAACTCCTTTAATACAGCCTACTTCAAATTGATGCCCAAAGCGTGGTGCAAATAACAAAGATAATATAACCTCTTCAGTGTTCAACGCCTATATACTATCTACGTATGAACTACATGCGGCACCAGAGGCGGTATACACTGATGACACATGAAATGAAATAATTGGTAAAGAAAATTTGGGAAAGAAGCGTCCAGGCCTAAGTTTACCTTCTCTGATATTTACCAGCTATAGGGCTGAGGAAACCCTGAAAAAGTCCAGGTCAAGGAAGACCTTGCGAGATTTAAACAGCAGACATCAGTGGTACATCCGCTGTGGCTGGTATGATTCTCTCGACTGTAGATAAAGTTGGAATTACAAATTGCTTTCGTGTACAGGCTTACAAAAACAATTATAAGAATATATTGTAATAACTATGATGAATTCGCCAAAAAATGCAGATAATAATAATCAACTACAAGGATTAGACTTTTCAGTCTGTTCCATCTTCTAGAAATTTTTCATTCTTAGTGGTCTTTCCACGTTTCTTCTCCCTTTTGGCTTGTGGTTAAAAATCATTCTACCAGTTATTCTTATCTCGAAATTTTTTTATAAAATCTTTCATTTTTCTCTATATTCTTTAATAATCTCATTTATACCTAAAAGTTTAAATTCTCTCCAAACCTCTTCATTTCGAATGTGATCTAGAAGTTTGTATCCATTTAAGTTCTAAGAAATTTCTTTTCTGTTGATTTTATTTTTCTCATTTGATCTTTCATTAATGCCCAGCATTCATTTCTGTATAGCAAGGTGGCTAAAAATCATTGTTTCACATAACTTCTAATTTATTTCCTAGCTTTATTTTTCAACGCACTATTATTGTACCACAGAAGTATCTCTATTTAGTTTTATTTTCAGATCATTATTCTTTGTGTAAATTATTTTATAAGCTAGATAAAGGAATGCATCACTTGCTCTATTATCTTATTTTCAACAACTAATTTTGCACTTATTGATTCTACCTCTAAATGCCATGATTTTTGTTTTCTCTATGGACATTGTTATGTTATATTGTTTAGCTATATCACGGAACTTATATATATATATTTGGATACTGTCCTCTGAAGAACCTATTATCACCTGGTCGTCCGCAGATAATATGTAGTCAAAATAATAATAATAATAATAATAATAATAATAATAACAATAATAATAGAATTGGCAATAGCAATAACATTACAGAAGACACACACATCAACTTATTAAAAAGCAACACGAGGCAATAACCATTAAAAAGCACATGTAAAACTAGTCATGCTTACACAAAACCGGTCCATTATCCTCTCCAGCGTATTATACCTATGTATGAACAGTCTGAGGATACAAATATATGCACATACATACACTATGTAATCAAAAGAATCAGGACAACCCCACAAACATACGTTTTTCATCTTAGGTGCATTGTACTGCCACATACTGCCTGGTACTCATTATACGCGACCTCAGTAGTCATTAGACATCGTGAAACAGCAGAATGGGACACTCCGTGGAACTCACGGCTTCAACGTGGTCAGGTGATTGGGTGTCAAGTCTGTACGCGAGATTTCCAGACTCCTAAACATCCCTAGATCCACTGTTTCTGATGTGATAGTGAAGTGGAAACGTGAAGGGACATGTACAGCACAAAAGCGTACAGGCCGACCTCTTCTGTTGACTGACAGAGACCGCCGACATTTGAAGAGGGCCGTAAGGAGTAATAGGCAGACATCTATCTAAACCATCACACAGGAACTCCAAACTGCAACAGGATCCACTCCAAGTACTATGACAGTTAGGCGCGAGGTAAGAAACCTTGGATTCCATGGTCCAGCGGCTGCTCATAAGCCACACATCACGCAGGAAAATGCCAAACGACGCCTCACTTAGTGTAAGGAACGTCAACATTACACGATTGAACGGTGGCAAAACGTTGTGTGCAGTGACGAATCACGGTACACTATGTGGCGATCCGATGGCAGGATGGGGTATGGCGAATGCCCGATGAACGACATCTGCCAGCGTGTGTAGTGCCAAGAGTGAAGTTCGGAGGTGGTGGTGTAATGGTGTGGTCGTGTTTTTCCTGGAGGGAGCTTGCACCCCTTGTTGTTTTGCGTGGCACGATCACGGCGCAGATCTACATTGATATTTTAAGCACCTTCTTGCTTCCCACTGTTGAAGAGCAATTCGGGGATGGCGATTGCTTCTTTCAACACGATCGAGCTCCTGTTCATACTGCACGGGCTGTGGCGGAGTGGTTACACGACAATAACGTGCCTGTAATGGACTGCCCTGCACAGAGTCCTGACTTGAATCCTATAGGACACCTTTGGGATGATTTGGAACGCAGACTTCGTGCCAGGCCTCACCGACCTACATCGATACCTCTCCTCAGTTCTGCACTTCGTGAAGAATGGGCTGCCATTCCCCAAGAAACCTTACAGTACCCGACTGAAAGTATGCCTGCGAGAGTGAACGCTTCATCAAGGCTAAGGGTGGACCCATACCATATTAACTTCCAGCATTACTGATGGAGGGCGCCACGAACTTGTACGTCATTTTCAGCCATGTGTCCGATACTTTTGATCACGTAGCGTAGGTAAAATAATGTTAATTGTTGCCACTTTACAAATTTAAAACTTGTAGCGAAAAGAAAAGTTCTTCCAAAGGCAGTGGTCAGAAAATCCCCTGCACGAGTGTCACATGGGTAAGAAGACATGAAGAGAGACCAAGAACGTAGAAGACCACGATGTTCTCAAAGTCCGCAGTCACAGGGAGCGCAGCACGATCCCTGCTGGACAAGTGAGAAAAAAAGAGAACAAACGAGAATACACAAACGTGAGGGTAGGACAGGCAACATAGGCCGAAGGCATCTTATGCCATGGTGCAACAAATGGCCTTGGTTGCTAATCAGTCTACTTTATTTCTATTTATTTAATCTGAAGATTGACTTTTGGAACATATCCATTTCAGTATATGCATCTGGTCGATGAGAGAAATTTCTAACTAAAAGAAACCTAAATAGATGACCTACGACACCTGAATTCATGACCCTCTGAATGTGAATTAAAACTAGTTTTCTGCAGGATTTCCCATAAATTTATCTCTAACGATTTATCAAATGACTTTTCATATTCTATATATCGGAGTAAATTCTTAACTTATACTCTACATATTTTGAATTATTTGTTCAAGAATAGAAACAGTGTTTCATCACGAGTGCCACTTCTAAATCAGCATAGTTTCTCACTTAGTAAAATTTTATCAACTACTTTTCCATCTTTTGAGCTTATTTTGGCATGAGCTTTGCTGAAAACAAACGTCGCTCTAAGCACTCTCAACTTTTTTGGAAAATTTGAAATAACTAAGAAATAAGTAAATTACTGTACGCAGACAGAAGTACACACTTACAACGAAAAAATGGAAAAGGAAAACTTGATGATTAACAATATAACAGCTTTTTCTATAGGTTTTAAAAGCCCGTAAGTATTTCTTACACATTATGCTGTAGATATGCTTTTATATTTTCGCGGTTACAAAAATAATCTATAAAACTTTACAAAATCATAATATACATGACATTAAGGGAGATTCAGAATTAAATGTTAATCGAGCAACTTTGCTAACTGCAAAGTAAATATTACAAAGCAGTATATGCATGTGTAATTTGGTTATATGATGTCGCATTCTTATTGGTTAAGTAAACGTAGAACATTCCAGAAACATGTCCACCTCATATGGGACACTATAATAATTTTTGTAGAAGTTATAAAAGTATCTCTATCAACTCTTAACCTACCTCATGCTCCTCACTGTCTTGGCCTGTGCTTCGCTTCTACGTCTCTGGCAGGTAAGGTTGAGTGCACAGAATCGTGCCGATATAATGCGCAGTGGTTTATGTACGTAAGGAATTCTAAACCACGTCCAGTCATCACCCCTTAACTAGTTATAACATTCCACTTGAATGTTTGTCTCTACTCTCCCCTTTCTCCCCTCACTGTCATATGTTGGGACTCATCTATACAGAGACTTAGAAAGAAAATAACTGATATTACCACTCACCTACTTAACTATTTAAATGATAATAAATTAGGATGTAATGTAAGTAAACCCAAAATAGTAAATTTTGCAATATCTCATAGACGAGAGAACTTACTTGAAGCAGAAATTTGTAATGAACTTATTCCTGAAAGTGAATATACATCATTTTCGGGAATACAGTTTGACAAACACTTCACATGAAGTGCACACATTGATAAGGTGAGGAAGGGTGTGTTTCTGTTACGTTAGTTTTGCCAGGTTTAAAAACTTATATCTATTAAACACCATATATTATGGGATAATATACCCTCATTTTCTCTATGGTATTGAACTCTGGGGGGAACAGCTTATTTGTACATTAATAGAGTATTAATCCTGCAAAAGAAATGTTTGAGAATCATGCCAGGTGTAACCCCTAGGCACCCTTGTAAGGAGTTTTTTATAAAAAATAAAATCCTTACAATCATCTCTCTATGTGTATACCGTGTCATATTACTAATACATAACACCAGTAATCTTACTAGAAGTTGCAATGTGCACGACCACAATACCAGAACATAAATTAATGTATACAGACTCAATCACAAAAAAGATTTAGTGACAAAGATCCTAAAAACAGAGGAGCAACATTATATAATAAACTACCTAGAGAACTAAAACTTTTTAAAACCAGATTAAAAGAATACCTCGTAAATAGACCCCTGTACAGATTGGATGAATTCTGACGTAGAGATAGAGTGGGTGCGAGTGTGTGTGTGGGTGGGTGAGAGAGAGAGACAAGAGAGACCTATTGCTGGGAATGCTAGCGAGTGTAAACCTTTGTAAAACTGTTGTAAACTGTTATATACACGTATTTTTACCATGTTTTTAACTGTATTTAAAAGTACACAAGCAATAAAGAAATAATAATAAAATGATATTATTTTCCTTCGCTTCTGAGCATAAACCGACATGAGTTCGTTTGAGTACAGACTTTTTATACCAAACCCACAGGTGAAAGACTCATCTAATGGCTGGCGTGGACCCTCGTGAAGATGCCCTCCAACCACACAGGTGAAATGTTTACGGTCTCCTCCCCTTTCGTTGCACACCTAGATCTTAACTTTGTTCATAGGCTATTGTTTCTCCTTTAAAATCCGAATAACTTTTTGAACCATTTCCGTTACTACCACCACTACTACCGTGAAAAACTTTCAATACTAAATTAATTGCTGAGGAGCGGAAAATGACGAATTGGGAGAGGTCTGTAAATGCACTAAATGCTTTTTAAACGGCATCAAAACAGAAACATTATTTTAGCGTTATGTTTTAGAACTATTTTCTCCGATTTTCATTTGTTGCCAAATTATCATTTTTAAATTCACAGGATGTATTTTTGGTATAAATCAATGTAATTTTGTGTACTTGTTCATAAATAGTAGGATAAAAATTGATAGATGACCTTTTTTTGTTAACATGCTTAATTGATAAGTTATTAAAACGCCGTACTCGTATTGTATAAATGCTTTTAGCGAAAAGGTTTTATATTTGATATTTATTTTCTACTAAGCTAATAGAATAATTAAAAACTCATATCTACAATTTATTACAGAGATTATTTACAACATATTAATTTTTAAAAAGTATGATTGCATCGTTTGCAGCAATTTTTCAAAACACTAAAAAGAGATCATTAAAAAATTAGCTAATTCAAAAGTATGTATGAAATTTGGTGCAAGTATTACACTACATAACAAAATTTGACCAAGTTTTTATCTTTTTTTAGTATTTATTGCTTAATTTGACGATGCCGATTATGGACATGCCAGTTATTTTCCCCCAATGTCAATATTTGGGATGTAATAGTCCATCCGTCAATATTCTTAAAAATAACCAAAATTGCATGTCTATTTAATATGACTAGAGGCATAAGAGAAAACTAACATAAGCATACTCTATAATGGTTCTACACTGGTTCACATAACTCCACTTAATACTGAATAACACTTCATTTTCAATACAACAATGCCGTCACTAAAAAAGTACACAGAAAGACTTCTCCTTTTATGATTTTTGGACCTCTCTGCACGTACTATGCCCCATACAGTGTCTACCATCATTGCACAATCCCAATGTTCCTGATACGTTCTTTCCATAAGCTGAATATCCTGGTGGAACCGCTTCCCAAGTTCCTCGCTTACATCCCCTAAATTTGGTCTAAAGAAGTCAATATGAGAAAATTAGTGCATTTTTACAGACATTCTGCATTCAAGCACACGGTAACTATCAAATTGTCAATCAGTTCCTTGTAATTTTCACTTCTTTGGTTACCCAAAAGTTATTACACTACCTTTTTAAAAGCTTCATAAATATTACTTCAAGATCATTGAATTTACAGGTTCTTTAGATTGTAACATCGCATGAATCTGAGGTCCAGTAAAAATTCCACCTTTTATTTTTGCTTCAGACAACTTGGGAAACCTTTGTCTGATGAGAATTAGAGCCTCAGATTTACTGTTCAAATCTTTGATATGGAGTGGGGGAGGTAACTAAATCTTTTCAGTATACACAAGAGGGTCATGTTTTACGTTGTGTGCGCCTGGAGGAAATTATTTTTTTGTTGGCCAATTTATCCTGGTGTAATGCTGATCTTCTGTCCTGCTATCCCATAAGCAGAGGAAGCAAGAATACTTGGTGTAGCCACTTTGAAGCCCCAGAAAGAAACCCAACATCTTGAAACCACCACAAATATCCACTTGTGGCATCTATAGTTGAGATTTTTCCAAGTGCTTGGCTTCTTCGTATGTTTCTTTCAAACGAATAAAATGAGCTACTGGGATGGAAGAAAATGCGTTTCCATTGTATAGTAGGACAATTTTAAGACTTGTACGTGAGTTATATATAAAAATACGCCACTGGTCTGGTTAATAAGGAATCTGTATGTGTTGAAAGAAAACATTAACATTGCTGCAAAAACATAGATGTTCTGAAATTTGATAGAAGCAAGCTAAAACCTTATGCGTATTCTATATTTTGTTATTTTACATCTTCAGCAAACAAATTATTTTCCTTAAGACGGATGCAAGGAGCTCGGCCGTTGATTTGATTAATTTCAACTCTCTTATAACATCATCCAACTTTTTTATGTGAAGAGCTGTGCTTCCTTTGCAATGTCTCATCATAGTTGGAAAAATCACTGTCATATATAGAATTTTGTATGCCATCTTCAGTATCGGAATGTTCTGGTGGGAATAGAATTGGGAGCTCCTCAGAGTGCGGTACTGGAGCAATAGATGATGGTATACTAGGAGTGGAATGATTAGTACTTCTGTAATGTGTAATGTCAACCATACAAAAGCAATAGTTGTCATGATGGTTAGTTGGTGCTCTCCATATTAAAGGTAATGCAAATATTTCCTTGTTCCACGTAGTCAACCCTCTAAGGTAGACCTACAGCTACCGCAAGACATATGGGGAGCTGATACAGCATTTTGATCTCCAATTGGTACACCAAAATAAGCTTGGTATTACAGAATTTTTCCCCAAGCACAACTTTATGTTTCACTAGTTTAAATCCGATATAATGTCCACAAACATAAAAAAGTATCTCAAAGAATTTACAACCTCTGTACACTGACATGCTTAATTTAAAGACAACAAGCAATCATTTTTATAACCACGGAAGCACAACATAATTTCACAAACAAGAGGAAGACTGTTTTGCAATATATATATATATATATATATATATATATATATATATATATATTGATTGGATAGGATTGTTAAAGATTATATTGATTTTACTAATGAAAAACGTCATTGCCATCTATCGCTAATCGCTTTGAACCACTACGATTGTCATAAAAAAGCTGTAAATTCAAAATTATTAGTAAGTTATTAAAATGCCGTTATAAATTTTTATTTAGAGAAATATTTAAAAAAACTGATGTTACATTCGTGTTGAGGTCATTGATTTTATCCAATAAATATTAAGAAGGAAACAAACAACTTTTTGTTACGCATTGTTATGTTATGCATTGAACGATAACTGCTATATTAAAATTTTAAATTACACAAATTGAAATTGTAGGTATTAGGATTTTCACAGATGGGTGTCCTTAAGTGATATTTTCCTGCAGACAGACCTGTTATCAGTATGTTATAGTTATAACATTCAACAAATATGAGAACATCACAGGCAATCTATACAGCATTCACAACTTATTTTGTTCGTGATGCCTATGTTTCAAACGTATTAAATTTTACTAAAAATCCTTAGAATCATTTTTATAAAGTAAGAAATAAAAATACTTCTATGGTTAAGGCGAGAGTTATTTCGGAAGGGGAGAATTTCTTGAGAATTTTCTCACATTCAAAACTGTTGGTACAATACAGTACTTTTTCTACTGCAAGTAAGTAAGCAAACAGTAGAGAAAGTAAAGTGCACTGAAGTAAGAAGATTAAGCCTACATTTCTCGAAACAAATCAAGTGCACGTGTGATGACGCCTTAAGCCTTTAACAAATCTACAGCGCGGTGTGTCTTTATGGCTATTATCGCCAGCTAGCACCATCTCTGAATAGAGCTGCTGCGATATTAATTAAGGGAAATCTAACCTAGGAAGCTCGTTAGCAAACCCGGTCTCCAGACTACAGAAACTTCAGGAAATGTGACAGGAACATGATAATTTAACGTTATTACACAATCTGTTTCTGCTCAAGAGAAACGTAGAAAGTCGGTAATTGGGAACATATTGTCTGTCGCATCCTACACAGTGCTCGCATATTGCCAATCTGGGCAATTCCCAACTTGACTTGAGCGGAAAGTGAACGTGAACTTAAGAGACAGTGTACACTAATGTGCATAAATGGTGGTCCATTCCCCCAGATCGCAATAGTGTTTTTTCTCTCCGTAAGGTCATTTACACCATCCAGACAGTATCAGTTCTCTATGTGACTCACTGAAGCATAATTCAGAGACACAAAAACGATGAACGATGTTATAATCGATGTGAAGTGAAGGGGTCGTTGGGCCACTGTGAAAGAATGTCGCTACAATTCGTACAAAAGAAAACGCTAATTCAAATACGACATAATTCGGCTTTCTAGAGGAAGGGGGTGAAGAATTATTTGCGTGTGTCCTTAAACCGAACGACAGCTACAACATTTATGCGGGAACTTTCATCAGCAACATGGAGACGAGAACAAAAGGTTTCTCATGTTTATATCTAGATTTTTAATTTCTCTACTACGTATAGTAAGTAGGGGAAGCATTGTATTCCACCCAAAACTTCTATACCGAGATTTCACCGGAAATACATGTTTTGAGACCCCCTGAATCCAAAAAGAGCATTTTTGGAATCATGTCAGTGTGTGTGTGTCTGTGAGCAGTATAACTCAGAAACGAACAGTCGGATAAACACCAAACTTGGTATTTAGGTTCAGTATCTTCCAGAGATGCGACACGAGAGTTTTCAAGAAAATCCCCCCACGCCAGATTACCCTTTACATGAAAGATTTATCGAAAATTTTAATTTTCTCAAAAATGGCTCAAACGACTTTGAATAAAATATCATATGTTTAAGACATTTTCATGAAAAATGAAATGTATATCTCGAATTTTCTGGGAATGTCTCCAAAAGTATTCTTCATTGTGAACGACTTTTGCATAACTGGTAAACCATAAGAGATAGACAAAATTTTACTACACAAAAATGTAGATCCCGTTAAAATACACAATTTATGTCGTATACATTTTTTGTTGAGTAAACCATTTTCGAGATATTGCTTGTCATTCCCTTAAATTTCCCAATTCTTTTTTCAAATGCGAATTCGTTATTCATTTTTTATGTCCTGGACATACAAAGAGAATGGAATGCGCCACATAGCAACCAGCTCTTAAAAGATTTGACTATCACGTAAATACTACCATATTCCCCTTGCATCTACAAGAAAATTAGCAATAAGATGAACATCTCGATTAACATGAAGCATAAGGAGAATAAACGTTTGTAAAAATAGTTTGTACAAGAGTAGAGAAAGTCATGTTAGTAACACATGAGATTTTTATTGTATTATATTTTATTTTGGTGGTTAAATTCAACGAAGTTTTAGCTTAACGTGCTCCGCTAGTGAGAACATGTAGCTTGTAATGTTATCCTTCGCAAATTCGATCATATTTTGGGGGAGCGAAAGTACCCGGCCAATCCAGGAGGTAGAAATTCTGCACGAGGAACAGAGCAGCTCTCACTGGCAGAGAGCGGAGCTACATTTGTCATTACCAACATAATTAGCTGCTACATTTTGATTTCCATCACATCTGCCCTAGTTGTTATATAAGAAGCGCTTTCTGGAGACGTGTTCCACCCATCTTCAGCTTAAGTCGACTAGCTTCTCATACACTTTTAGCTGAAGATGGGAGGAACACGTCTCCCGAAAGCGCTTCTTAGATAATAGCTAGCGCAAATGTAATGGAAATTAAAATGTAGCGACTCACTATAATCATAATAAGATAACATAACAATCAACAATACTTCTGTCAATTATAACATAATTAGCTGCGTTCCATTATAGGCAACTTTTTATGCACGTCGTATAAATATTCTTTAGGGTTAAGTTTATCAGTGAATATACCCAAACATTTTGTTAATTCTAACGTGTTTTTAAGTCTAGAGCACTTACTAGTAATCACCTTGTTCGTGCAGCTTAAAGCTGCAATAAGACGAAAATATACGACACTCTCACAAGAGAATTCACATGTATCTCTTATATTTTGTCACATACGTGAAAAGTTGTTCATGTAAAAACTGATTCTTCTGACAAGTTTGTAATAATCACATAAATAAAATAAAATTTTCTTTTGTAGTAAGATTTTGCGTATCTGTTTTAGTTGCCTAGTTAGTTACCTAGTTGGTAAGAATGAAGAGGACCTTATTCTTTGAATATTTTCTTTACATGAAATTCAAATACATTTTATTCATCCTAGAATTACGTCTCACATACATTCTAATCAACATGGTTACAACTACTTATAAGTAAATAAAAATGTAGAAACATTTTCTATAAAAAAGTGCTTTGTGGTGGAGAACTTCGTTAAAAAGAATCTTCAAATTGTGCGTGCTTGAAGGAGGCCAGATTTAAATCAA
Organism: Deroplatys truncata; assembly: GCA_030765065.1. Lineage (NCBI taxonomy): Eukaryota > Metazoa > Arthropoda > Insecta > Mantodea > Mantidae > Deroplatys > Deroplatys truncata. Next base: position 104,762,270 of record CM060980.1, read on the forward strand.
TAAATGGAATAAATAAAAAATATTATGTGATTTACGCGGCTGCACGCACGCGCGCGCGCACACACACACCCCCACAAGCACTCCTAAACACCTGTTTCTGGTGAACTCGTGATGTTGAATTTTGGAATGCAGTACAGTAGGTAAGGTGTAGAGAAAGAGCAAAGTATCACTCGAAAACTAACAAAGGGATTACTTTTACCACTACTCTTATTATCGGAGGGAACTTGGCACAAGTCAGGGAGGACATTATATCCATGCCCCAGAAGGGGGCGCCCCTGTGGGGGAGGAAGAGGTGAGAGGAGTTACCGTAAGGCCGGAACCAGAAGTGACGGCACAGCAATGATAGGATCCCTACAGTTTCTAGATTGAGACGCCCCGACTATCGGGCAGGACACCGGGGACCCCGTCCCGCAAGAGGTTCAACGTCTCGTTTCGAAGGTGCCGTTTTTTTTATACTCGGCAACCAGCCGAACGCCAAGGGATGGAAGAAGTTCCACAGAGAGCATCCTTTTTCTCTACCACGTCGCACCATCGCCGACACTTCCAGCCCTGAAACAGACTTAATGGGTGAAGAATGAATGAAGTGATAAATGGAAATTGAGGGACAGGAAATTTGGGGGCTGAAAGAAACCACTCCAGCATTTGCCTGACGACCAAGGAAAATCCCCAAAGAACCCATGGATCAGAGTAAACGGTCGTCGGAAATTGAACCCGTGACCTTCGAATGCGAGTCACACGCGTTACCACCAATAAGGATATTTCAATTTAATCTATCTGTACTTAAAGAGTAAATCAAGATGATGTGTTTATATGGCTTAAACAGTGACAGCTGATGCCGGTCTAGGTAGTGCAATTGTTTGAACGCTAATGTTCTTCACATAGGCTTCCAAGTTCCATACCGACCAATGAGAGTACTGCATAGCATTTACACTACAACGCCCAGAGTGGTGAAAATGACACTTTTTTGTTTTTAAGACAGCTATGCTTCACAGAAAGATTGGAGCAACATTTCCTTTTACGAGTTTTATTCATTTTCAATGTACTTTCGTTATATGAAAAACGACGCATTTCGCATGACTGATTATGATTTATTTATTTGGTTATTTATTTTTGCAGGGTTTACCTTTACCGCCCAAAGTGGTCATATTGACCGCTTTAAGATAATACTAAAATGTTGTTCATTGGTATGCCTTACGTTCATTTCATGGCTCACATAGTTCAACTATTTTATTTCATGGTGCTACAGTAGATCTGCTGGCCTCGCCCAAAACATAATAGCACGAGGAGGCCACCGAAGTCAAGTAGCCGCTTACGAAGACTTGTCGGAAGCAGGGAACCTCAGCCAGACGAAAAGGGGAGCCCTAACGAATGCCGTAAGGGTTAAGAATATTAAGACGAACACAAAACTCCAAAGCTAACACAGGAATGGGGAAAGGCCCAGGAAGTATCTCCCAATATAAACAAAGATAAAATTCTGAAATATAACTTTCACTGACTTTATTTCACCAAATTCGTAGCCTATTAACCATCGATTTTCACAAATAACAAAACATAACACACAACACTAAAGTTATAAAAAAACACACACACACAGAAATGGAAACCATTCTTATCAAACTTATAACAGAGTCCCAACTTCAAACATTTTAAACTGGAAAGAATTAATCAAACATTAACTTAAACCAGATTTAACTTTCAAACTATAAGTACCAAGCAAGAAATTCTCATAAATATACTACAAGAGATAAATTTTCAAAAAGGTACTTCAATGATAATAAACCAAACTTCAACTGGCCAATACTTTAAAGCAAGGTTAATATTCTGATAACTATAAAGTTCAACAGGTGACAAACAGGTGACTTTGATAGTAATAACCAAACTTTAGCTTACCAAAAGCTTTATAGCAAATTTAATATATAGCAACATTTAAAGTAATAAATTAAAGCTCAATAAACAAGAAATGAAAATACCAAATCTACAGCAAACTTTTCCGTTTCGGCGGTATTTAAATATCTGCATATTTTACAAACCCACTGCGGCATAAATCTAATAATTATAAATATAATTTAAAATCATCAAAAAAGTAAGTTTCTTCAAAATTTTGAAACGTTAGAAATCTGAGAAACCATAAATATCTTGGACAAAAGCATCCCACCGGAGTAAGTAATAATTTAGCTGCTTTTGAAAACTCGCAAGACGGCTAAAAAATAGCTTTAACACTTTAGCTGAAAAAGAAAGCTATTTAACATTAAACCTAAGCAAAATGAACATTTTACCAAAAGCACACCTCCAACTATAACAAAACCATGCACTAAAGAGCAAATAAGAATTCAAAATTCTTTCAACCCGAGATACTTAAGTATGAAACAGGGCAGAATCCTTAATCCAAGCGGTCAAAATGGGAATATGGCTCAATACATAGAAAAGGCGCGATGATGGCACCCAAAGTAATTCAACTACTACAATGAAATCAAAGTATTGTGCCCAATAGTGCACGAGTTAATTTTGCAATTGTAAAACCAGTTTTAAGTTCAATTTTATCCTTCATAAATTAATAAATGATCTGATAAATCACCTAGCAAAATATAGCACAAAAGGAAGCAACCACAGGCACCTTAACTAAATCATAACCTTCCGACTATATCCATGGCCAAATGGCAAAATAGTGCAATTCCTTCCCAGCCCATTAATATTCCAATAAGAAAATCAAATTTAACAACGATAAAAAACTATCATAAATATTTCGTTAAAAGGGGCAGGCCAATTAAACATACATATAACATCGGATACTCTTTAACTTCTATAAAACCCAACTTTACACTATCAGGCCAATATCAAGAGCAATAACCTTAAAGACACACATTTAAAAGAAACTTCTTTAACACTTTAACCATTAATATTCCAATAAAAGAATCGCATTTAATAGGAATAAAAACATATAAATGTTTCATTAAATGATTCCTTACTAAACCCATAAACAAAGCCTGAACATCCATCTTTGGTACTATTAGAAATCATACAAAACCCTTCATTTACAAATAACATGGTCAAAATAAAATAAAATGCCATGTACCAAATTTGGCAAAGAAAAAAATCAACCGAAACACACTGGAACTCTATGAATAAAATTGAGAGCCAGTCACTTACAAAATATCAAATATTAAGTTTTCGGCCCAAACTCCATTCACCCTTACCAAAATACACATAAGTTCAGGACAAAAGCCTACCTTTACTTATGCAGAAGTCACGGTTATCCGTCATAACACGCCCTGCAATTATGACGACGCCAGCAGAATTTGAAAAATAAAATAACCCTTTGATTAGTAAAATTTAAGTCGAAAAGAACAAGTTTCTAACTGTCAGCAACATTGGCGAGCGCACAAAAAACAAACAAACAAAGAGTTCCACTCGGAAACGAAATTCAGGAAACGAACACACAAAACGTCTGTCTGGGAGCTACACCGTGCCCTGTCATCCATATGGCCTACAATTAGGTCTCGTACCTCTTTTCGATGGCATAACGGATCATGGGAATGAGCATCACCACTTTGCCGGCTCATATGCCTTGGACCTCATCTTAGTCGTGGAAACACTTTCCGCCCATGTACCCCTTTCCGCCTACCGGGCTTCAGTTGCATCAGGACTGACCGTGTGGGCCGCCGAGAAGACGGCACCGCGGTTCTCGTGAGGAAAGTGTAGTCCATAGACCAATCCCACTCCCACCACTTCAAACCCTGGAGGCCACGGCCGCCTGTATTGATCTCGGTGGTACGGATGTTATGAAGGTGACTGTTTACCACCCACTGCGAAGGCTGTTCGTACTTAAGGATTACCTTTCCATCCTCGCCCTACATCCTAACATTACCATGGCTGACTTCATTACCTGACTTCAATGCCAAACATGTGCGTTGGCATTGCGGCCCCCGGGCGGATAGACAGGCAATGACATTATACGCAAGGTAGATGCGGACCCTCCATCTCATCTCAGAGTAGAGCCCTGGCAACCCCCACACCATCCACGAGGTCGAGGACAAGCTTCCGTTATCGACTTCGCGATCATCAAGCATTTTTCCTTTCATTTCTCACTCACATGACTCAAGGCACTACTCAAATCACAATCCCGTGTTAACTGCGGCTAACACAAGGGTTGCCAGCCACGGCGTCCCGGTTCAACACCGGGAAGTCGATTGGGATTGCGTCAAGGTTTGTCTCCATCCACATATTTTTATTAATTCTAACAACTGGTTTATTTCATGACTGAAACCAAGGAACCTAATATTCCATAAACTGTTATTCAATTTTGTTCACTTAACTTAAATATAGATATTAAATTAAAATCTCCTGACTCCCTTCCACCCAACCCCAGAATCACCGACGTTCCAACTCTGGAGGCGGCAGTCTCCTCCTTTACCTTCATCATGGTACGAACGGTTCACAACCTTACCGTCAACACCCCAGATCCCTTGCACCCTGACGTTCTTCCGCGCGTTGGCGGACACGATGATCCGATGAAACTCGAGGATGGCGACCTGTGGAGGAATGCCAAAGGACTCCATAACCGTGGAGATCAATATTCCTCCCCTCTCCAAGGCACCCTAGGCCTGGCTACCGCCCCCAAGCCAAAGCAAATGTGTTTGCCGAATATCTTGAGAGGACAATGCGGTCTCGAGATGACCCTCAGGACGATGCCTTTTTCCAAATGCACTCGAGGGAGGTACGCCGATTCCTTCGACGACCCGCCGACGATGCGGATCGCTATCCAGTCGTAAGACCTTCTAAAATCCAGGACGCACTCCGGCGTCTCAACCCTAAAAGGGCAACGGGGCCTGACGGGCTTACACCTGTCATGCTACAATGCCTTCCCTTCCGATCCGTGCTCTTTCTTACCAGGGTTTTTAATGTGTGCTTCGCCCTGTGCCACTTTGCACGCGAGTGGAGGGAGTTTGATTTTGAAGCCGGGGAAAGATCCGATACATCCTGCCATTACAGAACCATAAGCCTCCTCTCTGTACTCTCGAAAGTCTTCTAGAGTACCATACTTGCCCACTTGTCTCCCACCTTGAGACATTTAAGACATCCCTCGACATCAGTTCGGCTTCCGTCCTGGGCACTCGACTCCCAGCAGTTGCTGCGCGCGGTGGAAGCCAGTGCCCTGGGTTTCCAGGACACGGCTTACACCGTCGCGGTTTCCCTGGATGTCGAGAACGTATTCTCGACGACATGGCATGCGGGTCTTCTCCTGAAGCTCATCCAACTGGAGCACCCTACACACACCATACAACTTTTATACACATACCTAAAACATCGCACTTTTATAGTTTCAGTTGCGGGACACAAATCAACACAAAGGTTCTGTGTTATCCCCCACACTCTTAGGTGTGTATGTGGCCGACCTATCCACAGAGCAGCACATGAATATGGCACAGTATGCTGATGACGTGCTACTGTATTGTATAAGTAAAAACCCACGCAGAGCCTTACACCCCATTCAGACACCCCCGCCTCCTCCAAAAGTAGTGCAGGCGTTGGCGATTATTATCCATTAAGCTGGCAAAAAGGCACCAAGCGCCGCTTTCCCGTAATCCTCCCCAAATTCAACTACCTCAGGAGAAGCATGTAATGCACGAATGCCATCACCTACTTAGGTCCTAAGTTACATAAGGGAATAACTTTTGAGGGACACATCAGGGACCTCGTGCATCGGGTCACTGGGACTACGGCTTCATTGAATCCCATGCCGAGGTCGACGATGTGCTGATAATCCCCATCCTGCTCTATGCAAGCGAGATCTGGGACATGGCCGCAGAGTCCAGTCTGCTGCTTCTGCAACGGGTGCAGAATAGGGGCCTTCAGGCTATCTATTCTGTAAACCGCTCCTTTCCCATGAGACAGCTTCACGAAGCCTCATCTCTTTCTTACGTGGAGGATGAAATTAGGCGCCCGGCCGCAAAACTTTACGATCAGAGCCATACCATCAGAGCGCCCTCGTTCGGTCTCTTGGGGATTATAACCCCAGTACACGCCGCTTGAGCGTGCGGGCTGATCCGGTAACAAGGGCCTCCACCAGCAGCTAGGCTGAGCTCCTATACAATCCCTTCAAGAGTAGTTTGGACTTCAAAATTACTACCACTACACTTTAAAAAATGCAAAATTACTAACACCAGCGGTGCATAAGGGACGTTGCACCATGACCGGCAACCGTTGAGGAATCAAAAATTTGTTATCTCCTTTCTCTCCCCTACAAAAATCTCAACCGCCACCCTGCAATCCCATATCCCGTCACTACGTGGTAAAGCCCTAATTAGGGCAGGTAAATGCCTAACATACCTTCGCGTTGCCCTCAGCCCGCCAATATGTCGTCGTCGTTCGTCGACAACGTGCCCGCAATGTAGAGAGACTTCCGTCCGTCAGCCGCATAAAACAAGACACCGGCCACGCCATCAATACATGGAGGGAAAAAATCACCGGAGCGACAAATAGTTGAGCATAGAGATACCAAAACAGGCAACATAAGTGACTGGGTATAGACAACAACAAATACATACATCCAGTTCGTGTATCAGCACAGTGCAATAATTCACTTTTGTTCATACTATTGTGGTATAAATGGACAACAATGGACTCAATACGATTTACCTTTGTTTCTCATTCACTTATATAAATCAGTTTATTTCATGCACTCCCTTATTGAAGCCATTTTATTTTATGATGTAATAATTAACATTTATTCATACTATTGAAGTACGAACTAATAACAATGCTCACTATACGACGTATTTTTGTCACTCCCTTGCAAGAATCAGCGTTACAAAGGTGTATGGTGCAGGATGAAATCTACCGGAAACGTTATTTACGTAAAGATGAGCTACTTTCAGAGTTACAAAGAGTTCTTCGGAAAATGATTCAGATGGTGGCGAACTTTTTTCTGACGACTCAGAAGAGTTTATACCACAAACTAGAGAAGATGAATCATCTAATAGTAATGATACTGAATCTTCAGATATTGTAAATGGAAATATAGTCTCTTAGGTATATCATTATTATTGTTAATGTATTATAGTTATATTCTTATCTAAATATAATTTTACAGTTCAAGATTTAAAATTTAGAACAGCTTTTCTACGAATTTACTATTATTCATTGGTTTAATTTAAACATTATTGTGTTTTATGGATCAAGAAGATCCCAGAGGAGATTATTCTGTTCCTCGGAGTAGACAACCACGCAATCGAACATTTTAAAATGTACTATAACAGAGGCGCATAGAGTACTAGGAAATTACAGTTGGGCAATGACCACGGAAGAAATAAAAGCATTTATTGTAATAATTTATGCTCGTGGTGTGAGGGTTGCAGAAGTATAGACCTCCACAGCTTATAGTCAGACTCCTGGCCTACCTTTTTGTGTTGAAACCGCGAATGAAATGGATTCTGTGGAATTATGAGATACGTAAGGTTCGACACCAAGTCTACAGTCTATAAGTTTACAGATTAACGATTTTGAATTCGTTTCTGCTGTTTGGAACAAATTCATAGAAAACTGTACAATACATTACTAAAACCAGATCTAACATCTAAACTAAAATTATAGTATTCCAAAAGCCCAAAACTCTTACGGTCCAAATAAATATAAATATTAGTAATAGCACTTTGGAACAGGTGAACAACTTTAAACTTTTTGGCATAAATATTGATGATGGTCTAGCATATATCATACATGTAGATACTGTTTGCAAAAAAATCAACTTGAGACTATTCCTTCTAAGACAGCTGGCAAAATACAAAAACACTTCTATTCTCAATTCAGCTTACTATAGCATAATTTATCCACAATTAACCTATGGAATTTAAATTTGGGGGGGGGTTACAAGTAAGTTAAACATGGATAGGATATTAAAAATACAAAAAATGTATCAGATGTATGTACAACCTCGACTACCGACAGTCATGCAGGGAAACATTCATAAAAAGAAAAATATTAACTTTAGTTTCACTATGTGTTTATAAAAGTATACTACTTATCAAAAATAACAAGGAATATAATGTGCTCAATAAAGACTGCCATAACCATGATACTAGAGGTTCAAATGATTATCATAGGGTTAGCTCAAATTAAAGTCAAACTAATAAGGACCCATATAGAATTGGAGGCTTATATTATAATAACCTACCAACCCAAATGAAAAACAACTTAAGTATTAAATTTCAAAATGTGAAGTGTCTGTACAGTGTTGCAGAATTATAATATATATTGAAGTAGGTAGTTTGTTACGTTATTTGCATCACGCTTTGGGAATCAATTTGAAGTAGTTGTTTTGCTTCACGTATGGAAAGCCAATTTGAAGAAGGCATTTTGTTGTAGTTTGTTTGAAACACGCTTTGGGCGTATTGAAGGAGTTTTATTATATTTAAGCTGTTGGGGAACCGAACTTGAAATTCGTTGCAACCACACGTATAGTACCCGGTTTCCGGTAGCCTTTACCCCAAGTTTAAAGAAATTATTAACTTTGTAATTTGACTGTTTCTTTAAATATTATGTATTTATGTTTGCCTTGGATGCGTCAGTATTTATTTTAGAGACATGAATGTTTTGGCAGGGTTGTGGTGCGTCTTAAGAATGTAGGCTTACACAGATTATAATTTTACTTCCCTCCTTTTGCTAATACTTGATACGATGTAAATAACACTCCACTGATATAGGGCTGTGAAATTCTTTTATTAATTACTTGCACTTCTTAACACGTAAACTTATTTTTCGTCTCACACGAATACGTATTAAATCTCTAGAGGACGCATCTCGCATCCGGTTACAAACACTCTCTGCAGGCAACTGAACTGATTTCAACCGCCTAAACTTGTAAATTTCTGTATTTATGTCTGTGATTGGCTATTCCTAATCCAATAGAATACCTTCATTTAACTAAAGCTTTCTCTCGTTGTTGATTGGCTATTTTGTAAACTGCCACAAAAATTACATTTTTGCCTCCAAGAATCGCAAGTATATTGTTAAACTTTCAAATTCATTATTACCTCAAGGTTATCTCATTGTTACCTCATTGTTAGCAACTTTTAACCTATTATTCTCACAGCTCCTACATTATTAAATTACGTAATACATACATGTATCATTATTACACACAGATACAATAATACAAGCATATGCAATGACTGTTACATACATTTTACAAATTATTACATATACATATTGCTTCAAGGCGGGTTGTTATTGAATTTACATATTATATAATTAGATTGAAATCATTTTAGTGTTAAAAACACTGCCTTAATATATACACACATATCTGTATATAATTGTAGGATGTAATCTCTGACAATGTCTGATGCTCTTGTAATGAGTCTATTGACAATAAAGATTATGTAAAACATAACGATAGACGAGCAAGCTCTTCCCCAGTAAAACTAGGTGCCCGTTCACACAATTCATGGCTTCGAATCTTGACAAACATGGACAGAAGTCTGACTGTAGATGTTGATAGCAAGTATATTCTCAATAGTTTCCCTTATTTTGGTAAGGATATTGCACAATCCGAAGATGAAAGGGTTGCATATTATGTAGTGATGCGTCTTATGGAACCGTTTTATCCGTAGGCAGAAACTTCACTAAAGATAATTACTTTAATTACTGCCAAGAAATTTAAATGAAAGTCAATCTTCATCGTAGGAATATTAAATAGAGCTCTGAAGCCTTTGAAAACCCTCTGTATTCGACAAAAGGTTTAAAACATGAAATTTCCTTGACGGTCTATCAAGGAAATAAAATAAAAAATTGCCTTCATCCTAGCGTTGCTATAAATACAAATGAGGAAAAAAAACTCCAGAAACTGTAAGCTACTACAAGAAAAGTTTGGGGTTGGCATAGTAGACAAAATGACCATGAGGTATTCAGTTAAGGCCTCCTCAAGAATATGTCCATGTAAACTCTTTCTGCAATATTCTTCACCTAGCAGGAATAAATGCTTATGTAGTATTCAGAGCTGTTACTGGAAGATCAAAAGAAAACATTTTACTCAGCAACTTGTAGAGGAACTACGCTCTGACAATGTGAAGAGTCGCTCACTTCGTAAGACCACAGTCTTATTATGAAAAGAATGGAGATGAAAATGAAGACGAAATAACACAAGAATGTAAATGTCAATTTCTTTAATTTTGCAAGTGTATTGAAACTACTACTTGATGGACTGTTTGTAAGAAGATGGTTTGTGGAAAATGCACAAAGAAAACTGAATATAAATGTGTCAATTGTGTAGAAGTAAAGCGTCAGTATTTATTTTAGAGACATGAATGTATTGGCAGGGTTGTGGTGCGTTCGAATTGCTTGAATCGCGTTTGTTTTCTGTGGCTTTCTAACCTATAGTGGTAATCATTTTCTCAACTGTTGACTCATAAAAGGTTAAAGCAAATGTGGTATACTGATATTAGTCATTTAATGAATGATTTCTAAAGCCTGAACTTAAGAGCATTTTAATCCATTACCTATAATCAGTGTTGCCGAACTGCTCAGGTGCAACTTTTTGTTTGTATACTCTTAGCATTATGTGTTAGAAGTTTAGGATGTAAGCTAAAATATAGGAACTAGGTATACAATGTTTAAAAGCTAATTATCCCTAAGCTGCGCAATATATGTATTCGCATTCAGTCTGAAGCAATTTCCTCTCACGAGTACTTAGTTCCCGTCATCCTCCACTTGGTGCTGCCATGTGCTCGACGGAGTGATACGTTTAAGTTATGTTTACTTCTCCTTTCAAGTTATAAAGAAAAGGGTATAGTGTTAAGTGTGTATAAATGCAACAGATATACTGGCACGTACAACTCGTCGGACAAGATCTCTGGACACATGTTCCTGCTACATTCCGCAACTGACAAGAATGCTAGCACAGCAATACGCTGCGTAAATATCTACTCTTTTTAAAACAAACACATACATCAGGGTTGCCAACCAGATAAGTCAGAGTACTTCATTTACACACCACTAAACAAACTGTCAACGCAATTCCGTTTCGGTTGGCAACATAGTATGTAGTAGTAAACACACTATGAACAGTAAATATCCTGGCCGCTCACCCCGGAATGGTCTGTGAACGTAGCTGCTAGCCTCATTAGATAAATATACAATCAGTTGCATTCATATCATGCATACCTAGATATATGGAATTGGGAAGAGTATCGCATCTGTAGAGGTGTGGCATACCATACCCTGGGCATGTTCAAGGCAAGCGTTGGATTTCCTGAAACAGGTACAGCGCCATTTTTATAGGAGAATCAAAAATATCACTGCTATATCTTGTAGTAGAAGACATATCACTTAGGGAACTTCACCTGACTAATGCTGATCTTACCGAAGTGATGTAAAATGTTTTGAAGAAAAATACCATTAATGGGGAAAAACACTCAGAAAATATATTTCTTTTTCTGGAGTAATGACTTTATCATACCTTTAAGCTTCATATACTATAATAATGGTGTATTGTTTCACAGGGGAATTAATAGCACCTATCGTTCAAAAAATACTAACGATGATGTGATTCATCCATTTGAAGAAAATTTATGGAAACATTTCAAATTACCAAGTTTGATGCAAGTTGATGCCAACGAACTGTAGTTTGTATCTTAGTTTCACAAAATATATGCCATATTTTAAGAAGGATATTTTTAATGACCAGAAATATATAATTATAAAGTGACGGGCGCCTGTGGCAGGACATGTCTTCGATGTCGGCTAGTGATCGGTTGGAGAGACGGAGGTGCGCTCAGCTTATAGAATTGTCTAAGTCCTACTGAAATGCGAGTAGAAATCTTCAGAATTCCCTCCCTTCTGGTTCATGAACTTTCTAGAGGACGCCGCTTGTATGTATGAAGAAGTCTGAGCTTGGCTCTGGGTTCGATTAGCTCTATGAGAAGAAAGAAGGAGAGTCCCGAGATCGACACGTTAGTTAGCGACCGAAAGAGAGAATAGGATGATTTACAACCTGTGAATTGAAATGCTACATACAGGAAAGCTAGAGAAAGAGCGAAGTCACAATAAGTTATTTGTACCTGTTAATACTTTCTGGTAAGTATGAACAGTTGGCAATATGCAGGACATATCTACCACATATTTTTAAAATTATTTCGAAATATTTCTTGCATTTTTAATCTGTTTTAAGCTAATGTTATAAAGCGACAATTACTGTTGATAAAATAGTATCCTGTGTAAACTACATGCAGATCCAACTCCTAATCGAAACACGAATCAATTTATCAATCACTGCCAAACTGAATTCACGATTGCAATTCCAAAAGATACTGAGGTCGCGGTTGTCCACATTAATGCTAATTAAATATGCATCAATATATATGATTTATTAAGGACACACACATGAACTCCCTAAAAGCAATACTGACAATACCTATTAACAAGTACATTTAAAATTCACCACGCATACACACGTCAAATATTAACCATGAAGTAGATAAATAAAACTTGAGACAGTTAATTTGGAGAATTTTATGAAGGGAAATGTTTGGAATATAATAATTCCCACAATAATTCTTTTTTTAAATCCTATTAATTATCTGAATGTTTAAACCCTTTAATTTGAATTTAAAATATAATTAATGTTACATGTTATGGAATTGACGTTAATGTTTGCTTAAATAGTTATAAATTATTAAATGTAAGAGTTTTTAGAAAAAGAAATGAACACCGATGCTCAAATTTCATAATTACCAACGTCAAGTTCACCACCGTAAAAATTCGTTGCCATGGAAAATCAAGTATGCAGATGAAGACAAAATGGCATGATTTTCAGTTCGTGTCGAGAACTTCAAGTTTGTATGAATTTGTGGAGTTGTGAAATAGTACTTTGTAAAGTTTAAATAATAAAACAAAAAATTAAAGTAATAAATCGGCGTGTGATTATTTCAATATTCGTCACGATCAGTCTTCTCACGACAGCGCCCAGAGATAAGAAGGGATCACGTGAAAAACGGCTGCAGCAAACCGAGGCTGCCACATCAGTAACCGCATATACAGGTTGGACCATTTAAGTTGAGACTGTACAATGTCTCCAGAATTAAGCGTTGTAGAAATAAATGTCTTGAATAAAAGTTACTTGATATTATGGGGGAATATAAATGCCATTAGTCGTGATTTGTTTGGAGGACATCATTTTAGGGTAAATTTAATTGCTTTAAATGGGAACCTACAATTAGAGTCAAATTAAATTTACCCTAAAACGACCATCGCAACGTCTTCCAAATAAAATACGACTAATCGCATTTACTTTCCCCCATATCAAGCAACTTTTATACAAGGCATTTCTTTCTACAACGCTTATATTTGGAGATACTGTACAGTCTCAACTTAAATCCACCCTGTATAAACACGTAATACCCCAAGCTTTGCAAGAATAACTTGTAGAACAGTGGGTAGAAAAAGCCATATGAATGCAACAGATCAATATATTTTTATTGAGTCTTTATATAAGCACTTGCCTAGAACACTGAAGAAGACTGCAAAGCCATTCGACCGTGTTTGTTTTAGAGACACGGAAAATTGCTTTGTCTTTACAAATGTAGAAGGGGTGATGAAAACAGAAGGGTGTGTCACAATGGGTACACGGGGCCAAAGAAATTTCATAGCAACCTTCAGAAGAACATTTCACTACAATTACATCTTGAAATTAGAGTTATGTACCCAGATCTGTCAGCACACTGTAGCATTGCAGAATAGACAGGAGTAGACTACTGATTGTGAATTATGTAATGCATTTTAATGATAAAAACCCGATTGCTAAGTCTAAATTTTGATCAGAATTTCAACATAATCTATCCTCTTCCTTGCATGTATCTTACAGTGTCGAAAAAAATAAACATTTAGCAATTGGAGGTATTTTATTGTTTTTGGTGGTATAATCATGATATTATATTCAGCAAAGCTGGCATTAACCGACTGATTCATCTGTGAATTTAGTATTCTAGTATCCTAATGAACTACGAGCGAGATGGCTCCACGGTAACGTATGAAGCACATTATCCCTGGTTCGATTTCCTTTGGGCGGAGTACTCTGGACTTGCGTTTCTTCAAGGTTTTCCCTGGATGGTAGGGGATTACTGACGTGAATTATAAAATGCCGCAAAATTTCCTGTCCCTTATTTCCATCCTTTACCGAGCGGGATGGCTCAGGCGGTTGCGGTTGCGGTTGCGGTTGCGTCTGTGGCCCGCATTCAGGAGGTCGTGGGTTCGATTCCCGTGGCCGACTTTCCTGACCCACTGGGTTTTTCGGGAGTTTCTCCGGGTCTCCATGGGAATGCTGGGAAGGATTATTGCATCTCCCGAATTTTCTGTCCCTCCATTTCATTCCATTAATCATTTCATTCATCCTTCACCCCTTTTGGTCAGGGTTGAAAATATCTGTGATGGAGTTTCGGTACAGCGTGACAGGGGAAAAGGATGCTTTCTGTGAACTTTCTCCGTCCCTCGGCCTTCGGCTGGTTGCCGGGATATAAGGACTGTCCCCGAAGGGGAGTTGGAACCAATGTGGGGCGGGGTCCCCGGTCTGCCTGTCCGTCTGCCGGGGCCTTTATATATGGAAACGTTAGGGACCCTGTCATTTCTGTGCCGTCACTCCTGTTTCCGGCCGCCCTATGTCTCCCTTCACCTCCTCCTTTGCTCCCGGGAGCGCCCCTCCCTAGTGGGAGAGTGCGGTACAATGTCCGGACTTCCTGGGTCAGTGTTGCCTCCCCTCCGCTTCTCATTTCATTCCATCCCTTTCATTCTTGTCATATCATTTCCTCATCACGGTTCAGGGTCCAAGGATCAGGCGAGTGGACCGCGAGCGAGGGGTATGGCGGTGGAGTATGCTTTGCAGAAATTTCTACCCTACAGTTTACGGTACAGGTGTGTGACGAGACGTCAGAGAAACCTCTCCGTGGGGGGAGCTAGGAGGGATCCCTCTAACGTCGGGAACGTAGTATCTGGAGATGTTATGTCGCACTCTTGTGTCCTTCGTTTCATCCCTTCCTCTTGGACCTTTCCAGAGGCACAATAGACAATGCGCTGAAGTGTCTAAGCCCTCCTCCGCTTCCTGATCTAAACGTAACGAATCACAGCGCAGGATATTCTTTTGTTTGCTTGCGAGATATTCGGAGAGGACACTGGAGAGAAACGTTTTAAAAGGACTTGAACACCTTGCCACTTATGCTAGCTCTACATATGTATTTGAAGGACAGTTTTCTTCAATTTGCTAGAGAAAAATTTGCAGCCGACCAGACTTGGAAAGTTTTACATGTATCATTGAGCGCACAAACGAGGCCTTACACAGTATTGTTCACTGTTCTATGATTTCATTTTACTTTAAATTTGCTCTAAGGTGTATAACTTTTGAATAATAAAAACCACCTTTTCGAACAGAGGCCCTTCTATTGATTAGTTCGTCTGTCATAGTGTTACATTAATAAAACTTCAATTTTGCGGCGAATTCTGAATTGACTATTTCGTATTGCAGGCAGCAATAGCGTCTGTCTTATTGCTTGGAGTTAAGTTATCATATGTACTTTGTAAAAAACTGAAAGCATAATTTTTAGGTTTTGTATTATATTATCAAAATATTTAGAGCTGTTATATACGTGGAACAAGAACAAATACCTGCCATAACACCATAAAACAATAAAATACTCGTGAAAGTTAAGGAATACAAATTTCAAAGACAAATTATATAACTTTATTCAATAGCCACCCTTTTTTTAAAATCATATTAAATGTTTGTCTTAAGATTACAAGTTACTTCCTTTTTGGACCACTTTCTCACAGCTCGTGACTTCATAGGATCTCGAGCTTAAGAACAGAGTTAAGAGGGGTTTTCGCTAATTAGCGTTTTCTGAAAATTATATAGATGCTAAAATTGAAGCCCTAATTAGTGACATGTTAGGAACATTTCTGCATTCTCCTTCACTCAGCTACGCTAGCTAAGAACGTTTGATCTCAGGACGCATTCTTCCTTAAATGGACGGAAGCATGCAAGAAAAGATGAATTCTAAGAACGTCAAAACTAAATACTATCATTAAATGACAAGAGAGCTCCTCGAAAATGAACGGTGGAAATACAGAATTCATTTTGTTACTGTGCATTCGTTTTGTAAGTTAATAAATTCCGAGTTTTGGTAGTGGTTGCAGGGGAATCCAATTCAACTTATTAGAAGGGAAAGACGATAATGATAGCATCATCAGGCATTGGGGCTCGCATCCGGAGGTTCTGAGGTCTGATTCGAGTTGGATGGGGCTCATTTTAGGTCTTTTAATGGTTTTCCTAGGCAGACCGGTGAATGCTAAGGTAACTTTTTGGAGGGGGGGAGAGAACTGTTTCTTCCCTGGCACGAAGAAACCGTTTTCTACAAAGTTCAGAGACTTTAATTATTACTCCTATAGAGCAACAGGAAATTCTTATATTGCGGATCAGACAGCGGCATTAATAATAGCAGAAACTATATGGCCATGTGCAACATTTTCGTTAAATAAACCCTTCAGGAACCTTCAATTTAATGCGGTAAGAATTTGATTAGCGTAATCATCCTACAGAGTTGCATCAAAGTTCACCGCATCTTAGCTGGCCGTGGTTAGTTGGCAGACGCTCACCATGGTTGAGTTCACCGGTCATTGTAGGTAGACTCTACTGAAAGTATCCGGAAGTACATCGTGTTGTCTCTTTTTCACTTCTTCTATGTCTTTGCTGAAGCACGTGCATGTACTTGTTCAGCACGCAGTGGAGGAAAGCGAACCGAAGAGAACTTGACCCACCTGAGAGTAGGCTACCATCAGGTAGGGCCGAGAAGAACTTTCCACTCGGCAAACATTTGCACCATTCTGTACGATACCGACATACACTGCACAGACACTAAGCCTACCTAAATATGAAAGGGGAACCAAAATGATAGTAAATGAGGAAAAGGAAACTCGTAGAAAAGAAACCACTCCAGCATTCGCCTAGCCAACAACGGAAAACCATAGTCAGAGTATCCTAACCCAAGAATCGAATCCAGACCTCCCGAATGCGAACCTCGTGCGTTACTTCGAAGCCATCTTGCTCGGTTACATGTTCATTAGTTTTAATCTTCTCGAAAACGATCTAATGGTGTTGATTAAAATTTATATTTACATGGGAAGTTTACACCTCCTGGTTTCGGGAGAGGATGGCCAAAATCTACAACTTCAGATGTAGGAGATTTTGGATACTGTGCACACGATTCCTCATGTCAGTCCACGAAGGTTAGCATTTCAAGTGAATGCTCCTCATACAACTGTTTGGAGACTTGTGAGAGCTACAGTTGCATCCTTATCATTTGCAATGTGTACAGACTGTGTAGCCAACAGATTAATCTGCTCGATTGATGTTCTGTAAGTGGTCCGTGCAGTAGTGTACTAGAAATGCGATCTTTCCTGCCTTAGTATTATTTACAGGTGAAGCAGAATTCTCACGAGATGGCTATACAAATTTCTACAATCAGCATGTATTGTCATATGAAAACTTACATGCAATAGTTCCATCTCATCATTAAGTGCGGTTCACTCTCAACATGTGGGCCGGCATCATTGATGATCGGTTAGTTGGACCCCATGTACTTGTAAACAGACTTACGGGACAGACTACACAAACTTCTTAGAAAACACCATACTCGTACCTCGTGTGTATGACACTCCATTGAGCATTCATAAACAAGCTCTCTTCTTGCATAATGGAGCTCCTTCACACTTCAATTGTATCTCTCGCTGGTACTTGGATTGAAGCTTTCCTGATCGATGGATAGGTAGAGGTGGCCCAATTGCTCGGCCACCACACTCACCTGATTCACCTGTCGATTTCTGCTTGTGGGGCCATTTAAAAGCGTTGGTGTATTTGTATCCGGAGCCTGACATGGAATATCTTCAGAATCGAATTATGGCAGGTTGTGATGAAATACACAATTGTTCTGAAATTTCGGGTCGTGTTCGCACGGCTATGATACGTCGATGTGAATCCTGTATTCAGGCGGCTACTTTGAACACCTTCTGTAAAGAAAATACCTGCGTTAAGGAATACATCCGGTAAATATCAGTTTTGAAGGTCATAACTCAGAAAAAAGCATATCCGGACATATGTTGTAATGGACTGTTTTCATTGTCTAGATATGGGGAATACATACGTGAAATTATGTTCTCTATTTTTGAAACATCCTGTATACCTAATAACTTCTCGTTCTAATCCTTCCTCCATGATGCAGTGGTTACCATTCTAGCGTTCATTCCCGAGGTCGCGGTTTCAAACCCGGTAGAGGGCGATGTATTGATTTCGGGCGTAAAACTCTTTAGTATGGCTTCCTTCGAAGGGAAGTAAAGCCAAGCGAGAGGTCCCGTATCGTAGATTTACGACACGTAAAAGAACCTCAAGCCTGATAAAAAGGTCTGAGCAAAATTACCGCTCCATTACGCCCAATATAGAATGGGACGCTAAGGACCAGAGTAATTAAAGAGCGTCCATAAATTAAACTCAATTTTTTCCGGTCTAATCCCAACGTGACTACCGCTTAATGCTGCCAACCCCTGAATCTTCAATCTCCCCAAATACAGCAACATGATTCCCTAAAAATCTATTAAACGCTACAATATGTTTTGATGTAACTTGACAAATAAAATTAATATACTGGATTTTCTGCGAATAGCCCTTAAGTATTCTACATTCTAATTTTTATATAAAGGATAGGCAGACATTTACTACAGAAAACTTTAGAGCTCCATAAAATAACACATGCCAGTTATGTTAAGTAACATTTTTCTGAAAATTTTATCGTTTAAAATATTTTGTTTGTTTTAATTTTCCACTCCTTTAAGCAATATGCTTGTCGTAAAGTTCTGCAAAGGGAATACAATAACAAGTCGAATATACGAGTATAGCTATTTGATTTTTCAGCATTTAACCGATTTCATAGGCTTTTGTGTGCTATTGTGTAGCTATTGTGTAACATTGAAGCCATTCAGCATTTATCGCGCTTAAGAGGGAGTAAACGGAGAAATAAGTCCTCTCTTACTCAGCATTGCAGGTATACCAACTGCAGTTAAGGAATGGAAAATTATATTATGAGCAATTTTTTAAAATCCTGATAGTATACAATTTTCATTGGTTTCTAAAGTTTAAGTGTCCAAAGGTTTGTCCAGCCTGGATAAATTGAAAAATTTTGTATATAAGGGTTGAAAATATGAGCAGAGGTAGATTTTGAAGTTTTAGTTCTCTTGAATACTTTACAACTTTTTGTGTGGCAAGTCTGTCTATATCTTACAGCTGCCAACACGAAATTACATAATTTTTTTCATATATATACACACATACATAATACATACACACGTTTTGTATGTATTGCATTTTATTAAAGTATCGTGAGAGCCAGATTTGAGAAAATTAAATTTTGAAATATTTTCCATGTAGATAAAGGTTTTTTTATAGGGGGATTCTTTTTTCAGATTCATCGTGTCGTATTTTTCAAGATGTTCAAGTTAAATACCAAGTGTGGTATTATCCAACAATTTGGTTTTGAGCTATGCTGTTCTCTCTTCTCTCTCTCTCTCTCTCTATAAATGCTTTGCTTTCTTCAGAGGTCCTCAAAATATGCATTTCCATTGAAATTACCTATTCACAGAATTTTGGGGTGGAATACAATACTACTTTAGGTGGGTGGCAGAAAAAATAAAAAATGCTTACGTTGGTTTAAATCAGAGATTTCCTAGTGTGTCCTGTACGGATGAGTATCTCGTATGTATTCATCGGTAACAATAGCTGACTGTAAAGCCCTATAACCAAGGTTTGAAAAACATTTAAACCGAGATATGTAGCGCACATTCTTCCGTATCACCAGCGACCAATCTGAAACGAACCCGTGTTATCGATGCTATTCACCTTCACAAATGATGACTGATGTGTTGTATCGCTGTACAATTGTCGTATATTCAATAGGAATGTTCCAGTAAAGCTCTAGCTACAGTGTAAATCCTTGTTTCCTCGCGTCACACAATCCTCATCACTCGTGACACAGCTAAACATGTGCCTGCCATAACTTGTCGGTCAGCACAGATGTTGCCACCTCTGTGTTGTCTTCTATTTGTTACCATGATTCTGGTGATGAATTACTGTTTTGTCCACAACAGAATTTTGACCATACTGCGTACCGTGTGTAAAGGACAGTGCCTTAGTGGCTTATTCTTTAATTACAAGCTAGCTTATCCAGCGCTTCGCTGAGGCTTCTTGTATCTGGAACGATTCCATTAATTGAATGGTCAAATGTTAAAATGGACCTAAGTCAACAAGTTGATGTTTTTACTTTCTCTACTGCTTATGTATAGCAAGTAGAGAAAGCAATGTATTCCACCCAAAAGTTCGATTCCGAGATTTCATCGAAATACACATTAGGAGACTCCCGATTCCAAAAATATTAGCTTTCTTTACCACCTACATAGTAGATAGAGAAGGTATTGCATTTCATCCAAAAATTCGATACAGAAATTTCACTGGAAACATGTTTTGAGGACCCACGAATCCAAAGAAAAAGGACCGTGTGTAGTTCTGTGAACAGCACACTCAAAAACGAAAAGTCGGATAAATGTCAAACTTGCTATTTAAGTTAAGTAACTTCCAAGGATTTTCAAAAAAATCTCCTACTCCAACTATCCTTTACATGGAACATTTTTCAAAAAGTTTGATATTCTAAAAAAATGTCTAACGATTTTGATTAAAATAGCATGTACTAAATATATTTACATGGCAAAATGTCATCAGTAACAAAAGTATATCTTGAATTTTCTGGAATTTCTCTTCATTCGAAAGGGGATTTTGTATGCCCTTGCATAACGGGTGAACATTAAGCGATCGACGAAACTTACTACATATAAATGTAGATCTCTTTAAAACGCACAATTTACTTCAAATATGTTTTTTGTGGCATAAGCCATTTCTGAGGTATCCATTAGTCATGGTTTGAATTGTTGATTACTTGGACACTCTCTTAAAGTCCTTTCAACATTCAGTTGATTCTCACGATTGCATGGAAACAATATCGAATTTTAAAGTGTATAGCGTCCAGTTCTTAAACATTTTACTATCGCTACCCCATTTGTATCTATAACAAAATGTGTAATGTACAAGGGCTGATCAATAAAGAGTTGATTTTTTCCTGTAGCTTCCTGTCTCTACCACGGATATTTGAAAAGAGCGGGGTTTGATGTATAATGTCCAAAGGCGGCAGCACTCTCGTATCGGTAGGTTGGTAGTAATGCTGTTCATTGTTGATCCTACTTGAATTTTACATACCACAAAATGGAGGTGACACGAGAGGAGCAATACACCGCAATAAAATTTTGTATTCGTTTAAATCATACAGCCTCTGGAACTTTCGAAAAGCTGAAGCAAGCATACAGTGAATATGCACTACCTAGTGCAACAGTGTTTAGGTGGTTCATGGACTTCAAAGAAGGGCGAGTCCTCTATACTAAGCAGGGTGGGCCTGGTGCTTCGGCTTCAATATCAACACAGCTGCTGCGATTGTTGTCCCCCTTCATACTAGTGTTACAGCAGCGTACTTACTACACGTCAGTATTGGCTACAATGAGGAAGCACATTGCAAGGAAGCATGCAGAACTTGAGACAGTAACTATGGTTATATGTACCATGTATATATTAATGTGAATTATAATGTGAAATGGTATGAATAAGCAAAATACTTGTTATATAAATATATGTTAAGGCGTAAGTTTTATGTATGTGCAAGTGTTAAGCTGGAGCTGTGGAACCCTTGTTAAAAGCCGACAAAAATATCTTTGTGTTAGAATTAGGGCCCAGGCAAAAAGGATTTGTACGGGAAAGTCATAAAAGCCAGACCTTGAGTCTTTGTGAAATAGGCGACAAGCGAACACAACATATTTTTGTAGAGAGGCCACATGTTTGCAAACAACAAACAATAACCATGTAAGTCTTCTAGAAGGTTCCAAGCTGAACGAAGATAGAAAATGAGATTTTAAGGAATAATATGTTGAAAATGTTTAAGTGCAGCAAAGTTACTTGTAGCGACTCCATCAGCCAGGGCGGTTGAGTATAAAGTGCTGCGATGTGAATAACATACATGCAAGGTCTCAGAAGCAGGCGTTATTAGTTACTTCTCATAATGTAGTAGGAACGTTGAAATGTTATCAATTTAAAAGTCCATAGGAACGTGTGAGCACGTGCTCAGCGACCGCAAGTTTGGCGCACGAAAGTGGTAGGGCTCGACCGTTCTACAGCTCCAACTAACTTAACTAACTGTGTAGCTTCTTACTATAACAGTAAATGCGTGTGCCATTAAAGCATAGTGTTCTGCAATGACTTAATCTATTTTAGAGTTGTTACTTCTTACATTCTTTCCCGTTTCACTTAAACAAGCCCTACCAAAAACCCAAATAACAGCAGCCGTGGCCAGAAATAAAAATAACACTTTAAGAGTAAACAACTAGAACAAGATAATTATCAGTATCATCATAGTGCATATATTAATGTATCGGACATACTGCGAGTTATGCTCTCCCACCACGAGTATACCGAAACTTCATCACGACAACGCGCGGCCTCAAGCTGCAAATCAAGTTCAGGAATTGTTGGCTAAATTCAACATTACCTGTGTGCCGTATCCGCCTTATAACCCCGATCTTGCCCCCCCCTGTGATTTCGTTTTATTCCCATCACTAAAGGCGCAGCTCCGGGGCATTCATTTGAGAGCACTGAAGCAGTGCTGAAGAAAAGTGAGGTGATTCTCAAAGACCTGACAAAGAATTGCCTGCACCATGTGTTCGAGGACTGGCAGAGACGCTATAAAAAGTGCATTCGAGTAGGAGGGGACTACTTTGAAAAAGATCATGTCAAACATTGAAATGGAGTAATAAATATCTGTGAAAAAGAAATCAGTCTGTCTTTATTGATCAGCCCTCGTAGCTATTTCTGCAAAGGCTTATTTGGGTTAAAATGTAGTAGATAGAAAAACAAGATTTAGAAGGATAGTTTCTATACCTATTAATAAAGATAGAGGGTAGACAGAGTCATGTGAATGTATCACATGGATTTTTCAGTTAGCGACCGAGGATGGATGCATATTTTAGTCTTCATATCCCTTTTTTTATCAAGGTTAAGCAGGTGATGCGTTGTAAGAGCCATTGATTCAATATCTTTTAAGATATAACTTTGGTACTATTATATTACTTACAACCGGTGTGTGCCTATTTCATTCTTTGGTGCTTGAGGTTATATCTGCTGCTGAAAATTTGGTAGCACTTTTTCAATATTTGTCAATAACTGGTGTGTATTGAATAATCAGTGTTCAATATGAGTAGGTTGCATTGTCTCTCCAAAAACAGACGTGTAAAATATAACCCGAGTATATAAAAGAATTGTTATATGTCTTTGAGGCATTACATTCATATGACTTTCTATACCCATTATCGTTTACTTTTCTCTCTTCTGCTATTGTAAGAGGATACAAAACCTGAAGAGGTGGTCAACTTGTTAAAAAGCGAACCACTTTACAATTGCATTCTTTTTCACGATATAAGCACGATGAGAAGGAAACGAACATCAACTTAACACTTAAAAAAATAATGAAGTATTTCAAAATTCAAACCAATGAAAACGATGGTCCTGGAAATTTTTAATTGTACAACAGATTTAATGCAACTAAACTGAGTTTTATACAGTTCTGCATTTTCTTTTAGTAAGCTTTTGTTTATCTCTCACGGTTTACTAGTTATGCAAAGTTAGAAGATTCGTTCAGAATGAAGAGGACTTAACAGGCTATTCGCAGAAAATTCGAGATACAAATGTTATTAGTAATGAAAATATTTTGAATAGATTGTATTTTAATCAAAACCATTTGAAGGAATTTTCAGAAAATAAAAGTGTCGAAAACTTTCCATAGTGTGAGAAACTTGTTATTGCTTCACGTATGGTACAAAGTTTCCGGTAGCCTTCGCCCCAAGTTTAAAAATATTAGCTTTGTAATTTGACTGTTTCTTTAAATATTATATATATATTTATGTTTGCCTCGGCTGCGTCAGTATTCATTTGTAGAGAAATGTTTCTCTTTTCAGGGAGTGGTGCGGCTAAGAATGCAGACTTACACAGATTATAATTTTTACTTCACTCCTTTTATTAATTCTTGACACGATTTAAATAACACTTCACTTACATAGAGAGCTGTGAGGTTGCTTATTAATTACTTGCACTTTTTAACACGTAAACTATTTTTGTTTCACACTGAATGCGGATTAAACTTCTCTAGGACGTGTCCCGCGTACGGTTATGAACGCTGTCTGCTAGCACCTGACTTCTGAATTTGTACAATTTGCTTTATTTCAGTTTCTGATTGGCTAATGTTACTCCAATAGAATACTTTTATTTAACTTAAACTTTTTTCTGGTTGTTGATTGGCTATTTATAAACTGTCTAAAATTGCATCATTGTTACTCCAAGAATTACTAATAGCATTACTAAACTTTCTAATTCATTATTGCCTCAAGGTTACCCCATTGTTACCTCATTGTTAGCAATTTTTACCTATTATTCTCGCAGCTCCTACATTATTAAATTAATTTACATTCAAACAACATTATTACACATGCTTACAGTAATATAAACATTAATACAATGGCTGCAATATACACTTTTTATATATTGTTACACACACATATTGGTTTAAGGGGGGCTGTTGTTATATTTTATATTATATAAATTGACTGAAATCCTTAAGTGTTGAAAATACTGCCTCGAGTGTAATTAATTAGAGTTGGGGGCTTTTCTTAAAAATTTCTATAAGAGAATCTTTGTATGACGCTGAACATAGAACTAAGTTTGGTAGTTATCCAAATTTTCTTTTTTGTGCTATAATCTCAATACACACACCCTAGCGTCCGATCCTTTTTCTAGATATACCTTTTTTATGTTCAAGGATCTTCAAAACCTCTGTTTCTGATGATTCCACAATATTAAATTTACGGTTGAAATATAATAGTGTTTCTACATAGTATAAGTAAGTAGTAGAGAAAGTGAAAATGGCTCGTATCAGAGCAGAAGAATTACTGGGAAGTTTTATCCCAATAACTCTCCTGGACAGGGAACTGTAACAGTGGTTTAGGATGGCATGAGTTCGATTTTAAAAACTTCTGGCCGCATTTAATAAAATCGCTGACACAGGATCCTCCCCGGTAATAACTTTTAAGCTCATCGAAACTTCATTTTTACAATCTTCACCACATACCTAGTAGGTAGAGAAGGAGGTAGAGAAGCTATTGTAATCCATCCAAGAACTCGATGCCGGATTTCACCGGAAATACATGCTTTGAGGCACCTTGAATAAAAGAGAAGCATTTTTGGAAAACTGTATGTGTGTGTCTGTCTATGAACAGCAAAGGTCAAGAATGAAAAGCCGGATAAACACCAAACTTGGTATTTTAGTTCAGCATCTTCTAAATATGTAACAGAGCATTTTCAGAAATATCCTCCAACCCAAACTATCCTTTACATGGAAAATTTTTCAACAATTTTTATTTCCTAAGAATGGCTCTAACGGTTTTGATTAAAATGTCATATATTAAAGATAGTTAAAGGACAAATAACATGTAGGTATATCTTGAATTTTCTTGTAATAGCCTTAGGATTCCTCTTCATTCGGAAGGAATTTTGTATCATCTTGTGTAACTGGCAAACGTTAAGCAATAGATGAAAACTTACCTTAAGAAATTTAGATCTCTTTAAAACACCCAATTTGTTTAAAAAAAACTCTTTGTGGCATCAGACAATTCCAAAATATCCGTTATTCATGTTTCGAACTGTTAAATACTTAGCCATTATTTTGAAGTCCTGTCAATATTCAATTGTTTCTCGCGATGTTATGCAAAGAGTATGGAATTTTAATATCAGGGTGTAGCATTCAGTTCTAAAACTTTGGCTATCGCTATTCCCTTTGAATGTATAACGAAAGGTGTAATACAGGTATTTTCGGAAAGTTTATCTTTATTACAATGAAGTAGATAGGACAATGAACTTTATAATAATACATTTTATAACCACTGTTATGATTTTATCTTTTAAGATTTAATCTTAAATCATACCGATTATACAGTATATAAAAGAACCTAAATTGTTTAGCTAGAACGACAAAGTAAGCACTTTATAAATAGATGGGAGGGTGATACCACCTAAAGTACAAATGCTTTCAAAAAATAACAGAGGTCTGACCAAGTACCTGACACAGGGCAGAACAAAGTAAGTCAAGGACAAAGTAAATTTGAACACTTTATTAAAAAAAATAAAACCAAACAAAACAAAACAGCAAAATTAAGTACTTCAGATACCATAATGGCATCCCTTGGGTGCCTATATAACATTTAACATTTTAAATTATGCCCGGTATATGATTAAAAAAAATAAAAAAACAAAAAGGATTGATAAAATATTAAAACAACAATGAACCCACCCTGGGCTAACATGTATGCCTATATATATTTTAATACCTTTTAAAATTCTACTTAAACAACAATATTTACAACTACTCTCTCTTAAACCAGAAACCAAAATTAACTGCAGCAATCCAATACCAAATAAAAAACAAAAAATTACTTTAATAACTGAATAAAAATTATAAAATAATAAACCATTTGATAAATAATTATCCCATATAATAAATACAAAATTTAACGAAACTATGTGTAATAAAACAAAATAACCACACTGCTGCAATTATATTGGTAGCTGTACAATTTCTCCATCTCTTTATAAAGTGAGCTCAAAAGAGCTAAATCATATTATATATACGTATATATGTATGATATATAATTCACTATGTTCCACAGTAATACTATACCGGGCAAAAGCCAAAGTAAAACCACAACCAAAGGATATTAACCTTTCACTTCCTCTCAATAATAATATATTAACATAATTAAAAGAAGTCATAAAAGAACAAAGTACCTAATATTCATGAATAATCCCACAATAAAAACCTTGCCCCAACTGACTAACCATAAACTTCAAATGTGGTGAAGCTTACATGATCAAAATCCAAAAAACAATTACACGTTTTAATACGAATAAAATACCTTATATCAACGAATTTGAATTAAATAAAGCGCAATAAATTTCCCTAAAAATATCTAATCATGATTACCTATAGTCAATCAGCTTTCCCACATACAACACGTTACTGGGGCCACCATAAATTCAGTCAGGGGATCAACTACCAACGATACACCCTTTTAAGAAAACAAAAGCTTTATGCAAATATATACTTTAGTAGACCAATGTTTTAAAAAAAACATTAAATCGAATTGACAAAAAGCAAAAATGACCCACTAAAGGGATTATTATATCAAAATGGCAAATGTAACGCAAAACTGAATTATCTTAAAATTATAATATCCTTTTTGAGTTGTAGTTCTACCCAAGCTCTACAACAATTATGTACGTGGAATTACCCTCTAAGTGATAAACCCTGCATAATTTTACAAATATATGGTATTTTCAAAAAAAACAAAGCATTAGTTAACGTAAACCACATGTACGATATTTTAACACAATAGCAGGGAAATTAACAAAGGGAAAAAAAGGAAAATAAGACAGCCCAATTTTTTCCCCTGTGGTCACTCAAAATAATTAAAGCACCAAAGTCTCTCCAGTATACGCCACAAAGACAAGAACAAGCGATCAGAATACGGCCGGTTTAATGCTAGAAATTATATCACAAAAAGCCGAAAGGTCTCTAGGTACCTCCAAACAACTGACCTCCGTCACCAGAAAATGTTTTAACCAGCTCAGTAGAGCAAACGCGATAGCCGCGCCGCCACACCAGAAACTCAAGAACTAACAGAACTGGACATATTCACGTACGGCAGAGCTAAAGAACAACAGGAAAGGCCGATAACCACACCGCCATGCCAAAAACTCAAGAACCAAGATGACTGGAAACGTTCACGTACGACAGGGCTAAAGAAAAAAAATGGACTTTGGCGCGATACATAAACTGACAGTTAAGTGCACAGCACACCACTAATACATATTATGGGATAGAGAAAGGCATGCGAAAGTAACACAAATACTACAGCAAAAAGGAATCGACAACCATCAGACCTCTCACTCCTTCGTACTACATAAATACCAGCAGTGACTTCCAAAAAATTTATGCTACTCTCTAGTAAAATACCAAGAATGATGTTCAGGTGCACTGCTAATGTGTATACATTTCCCAGGACTACCCTTAATTTCTATTATGAAATCCTGCAATGACCAAAGTGTCTTGTGAGAGCTATATTATAATGACTGATGACAGTGTCACTTCAAGACTTGTCTGTGTGTCTACCAGCATTATTGATGGTAGAATTATTTGACGGCGTTAACTGGTTTTCTTTCCATTAAACCTTATCAAATATACATACACTACGTGATCAAAAGTATCCGGTCACCTGGCTGAAAATGACATACAAGTTCGTGGCGTTCTCCATCGGTAATGCTGGAAGCCAATATGGTGTTGGCCCACCCTTAGCCTTTGACAGCGTTCACTCTCACAGGCGTACTTTCAATCAGGTGCTGGAACTTTTTTGGGGGGAAAGCCCATTCCTCACGGAGTGCGGAACTGAGGAGAGGTATCTATGTAGGTCGGTGAGGCCTGGCAAGAAGTCGGCGTTCCAAAACATCCCAAAGGTGTTCTATGGGATTCAAGTCAGGACTCTGCAGGCCAGTCCATTACAGGGATGTTATTGTCGTGTAACCACTCCTCCACAGCCTGTGCAGTATGAACAGGAGCTCAATCGTGTTGAAAGATGCAATCGCCATCCCCGAATTGCTCTTCAACAGTGGGAAGCAAGAAGATGCTTAAAATATTAATGTAGGTCTGCGCTGTCATCGTGCCATGCAAAACAACAAGGGGTGCAAGCCCCCCCAGGAAAAAAACGACCACACCATTTCACCACCACCTCCGAATTTCACTGTTGGCGCTACACACGCTGGCAGATGATGTTCACCGGGCATTCGCCATACCCACACCCTGTCATTGGATCGCCACATTATGTACCATGATTTGTCACTCCACACAACGTTTTGCCACTGTTCAATCGTGTAATGTTGACGCTCCTTACACCAAGCGAGGCGTCGTTTGGCATTTTCCTGCGCGATATGTGGCTTATGAGCAACCGTTCGCCATGGAATCGAAGGTTTCTCACCTCACGCCTAACTGTCATGGTACTTGGAGTGGATCCTGATGCAGTTTGGAATTCCTGTGTGATGGCCTGGATAGATGTATGCCCATTACTCTTTACGACCCTCTTCAAATGTCGGTGGTCTCTGTCAGTGAATAGACGAGGTCGGCCTGTACACTTTTGTGCTGTACATGTCCTTCACGTTTCCACTTCACTGTTACATCAGAAACAGTGGACCGAGGGAGGTTTAGGAGTGTGGAAATCTCGCGTACAGACTTCTGACACAAGTGACGTCCAATCACCTGACCACGTTCGAAGTCCGTGAGTTCCACGGAGCGTCCCATTCTGCTGTTTCACGATATCTAATGACTACCGAGGTCACGGATAATGAGTACTAGGCAGTAGGTGGCAGCACAATGAAAAGAGTTTGTTTGTGGGATGTCCGGATACTTTGATCACATCGTATATATTAGGAAACATAACTGGTAGGTTTTTTAAACGTTTTGATGTGCGTAAAACCATGTGGATTAAAAGGATTTGAATGATAAAATATATGCATGAAAGTAAATTTAAACATTTTCTGCTGCTCTAAGAATCTTCTTTAATGGCCATTAAATAATGCGATGTTAAATCTTGAGAAACTAAGTGGGAGAACAAACGTTTAAAAAATCTCTGGCCACGTAAGCTTTCCTGTGCAACACCTCTCTAGCAAGCGCCCGGCGAAACGCACATTGATAGATAATACGAACCTAGAGGATAGATCTACACAACAGTACGAGAAGGCAAGGATTTCACAAACTCTGTTCCCGAAATAGTTTATTACACGAAAAACTTACCTTTACAACAAACTAAATGCTATACAACAGCATCTGATTGGATCTTTCCACAACATAACCACGCTCTAGGGTATGAAGAAAAAGGTTATATTTTGTATTGTTGTTTCAAGCTGTATATATGCAGAAAAGATTTAAACTTGAATTAGATACAAACATTTTGTATTACGGTCGAAAATCGAGCCACGGATCTTCAGCCGACCGAGTCGACGCTCTCTATCTCTCTCTGAACCACCGTGACGATCTTAATTCGAACTATAGCATTGTGGAAGAACGGCCCGAAATTAAAAATTGTTAAGGCATCGCAAATCGCCTTAAGGTATGACATAGCCTTGAAAGTTCACCTGTAATTGTGTGATTTAAATAATTTAAACTTAATACATTGGTTATAGCAGAGCATTGGCAAGCCAAAGACCCATGATTACAATCCTACCGTGGCAGTGCATTATTTCACATTTTAGTTCGCATTCTGTAAACGAAACTCTAAAGATAATAAATTAGAATCATTGAAAGTTAGAAGCGAGTACAATCTATTCAGTAAGTAGAGATTGCACTATAACAGCACACGGTATTGCGGATTTTCTCCAATGCCTTTTAATCTGTGTACAGATTAATCAATTCAATTTCGCCCCATCAAAAAGTAAGTGCATAGTCTTCTCCAAGGCTCGCAAACACTTACCGAATCCGAATCTTATCATCGATAAATATCAATCCCATATAGGCAGTACAGTTCGCATTCTGGTGTCTTCTTCGACCGGAAACTCACCTGGATTCCTCATCCTAAATCCTTAAAGCCGACTGTGGCCAACGACTCAATATAATGAAAGTTTTATCAGCAAGATCATGGGGACGACTTCAGTGTGTTACTACGAACTTACAAATCTAACATACAACCTAAAGTTTACAATTCAGCAAATACCACAGCTCTTAAAATGCTGATTCAATCCAGTATTCGATATTAAGAGTTGCTTTAGGAGCCTTTCACACCAGCTCCATAGAGCGCCTACAAATTGTAGCTAACGTACCTACGCTGCAAATTAAAAGGAAAATCTCAAGTTTATCATATGCAACACGTACTGCAACGAGACCACACTCTTACATATTTCGCACCACCAATATAGGAAATATTACAACCTTCAATTTTCCAACTCGTCTCTCAGGTACCTTAAGGAATTTAACATTATTCTGCGTAATGTGTTCCGTTGTTTCCTAGACTCAGATTATATACCGTGGAGACTCTCATACCCCTTTATTAGCACATCACTGACAGACAAGGAAAATCTTCAACAGATAGTGGTATAAACGTCTGTTTAACGAATTGTGTACACTTTATTCAACACACACTTATATTTTCACCGATGTATTCAGATTGATGGTCATAATGGATGTGCAGCGGTATACCTTGATTACACCATACAATATAGCATTCTCAACTATCTTTCTCTCTAGTCTTGTGAACTGTTCGCAACTCAACTCTCATTGAAACATATACTTCAAATACCCTACATAATTACATAATATTTTCGGACGCGTTGGCTGCTTTAACAGCCCTTCAACAAACCTTAACCCCCAAAATATTATTAAAGAACTTCAGAAACTATACAACCAAA
Source organism: Deroplatys truncata (assembly GCA_030765065.1). NCBI lineage: Eukaryota > Metazoa > Arthropoda > Insecta > Mantodea > Mantidae > Deroplatys > Deroplatys truncata. The sequence continues at coordinate 104,793,936 of CM060980.1, forward strand.
TACTAATTTCTGGTAAATCAATATCATTCGCTTGGACTCCGTCTTACGTCGGAATTCTAGGAAATGAATCACCTGATCAGTTAGCAAAGAAGTCACCAAATATGCCCCTCAGGACTTCAAGATCCCACACATGGACTTCATCAACTTCATTAAAACGACTTGAATTAATCAATGGGGACAAGCATGGAAAGTCGCATTTAGAAGCAAGTTACATGATGTCTACATTTGTCCTAACTTCAACACTATTATTTCAACCGTAAAGACAAGTTTTGTTAACTCGACTAGCACAAACATCTGTTTAACCGTGACCCTCCTACTAGATGTGACCTCTGCAGATCCAACCTCATAGTTCATAATTTTGTATGTATAACATAGAAAAAGATGCGACATTCCCAACAGCCTACCAGACGCTCTAAATTCAGCACAACAAAGAACTTTAAACTTTATGAAAAAGACAAAATTGTATAACATTTATCAACACATTTATCTAGAGAATTTAAAGTTGCATTTACTATTGCTGTTTTAAAATATTGTATTTTTCATTGTAATCATGCTCTGTATTCTAAAGTAGTGGCGATATGACTATATAAATGAAGCGACAATTGAGGCAGTATATCACAACACTGTGAATGCCAGAGTGATTGTGGAGTAAATTAACATTATTCTATGGCAATGATTTTAGATGTTTGTTAGTTATAAGCATTGTTAGGAAATAAGTTTACAGGCCTCACTGAAACTGACAATAGCAGTGGGTAATAATGAAGCGATGGGGTGAGTTGTTTATCACTTAGAAGAGACAAACAAATGACGTCAGGGTAGCGTGTCTTTCTTTAGAAATGGAGGGAATATCTTCCCTAGAGCATATGTGTTTGTAATTATGATTGGCTGACAAAACAGATGCTACTGTTGGCGCGATTTAGTAACCAATAGTAGCTCTATTATAATGTTTAGGCATATCGGGGTGAGGGAGTATAAATTCTTGAGCCAAAAGCAAGTATCGCGCAGTTATACAGAATCATTCACAAGGTACACATCACGCAGTTCTATAGAATCTCTCGCGTCGTAAAGTTAGTTACAAAATGTGAAGTAGGAACGCGACAACTATTACGACAGTAATTGCCTACATTCGGAAATATAACAGTTTCAGCCAGGCGTGTGTCAAGATTACAGATGTGAACTATTAATTAAGTGTGACGGCAATAAAAGTGTAAAAACAAATTCAGTGTTATCTTTCAGGAACAACTCCTTTCCGTTTACACGCCCTGCTTAGAGATATTTGCTCGAGTGAGTAACAATAGCTAGCCGGAGGACAAAGAACCCAAATTTAAAAAAAAAAAAGCAATAACAGGTGCTCAGCAAATAAGAAAACACGAACAGATTACCGCGATACAATAATGAAATAAAATATGAAAACATAAAAGTAAATACTGTGACTTTATAAGTTTTCACTCCTTCATTAATGTGATCAAGTTCAATTTCCACTATCACTTCACTATTTCTCAGGACGTAGAGGCGCAATGAAACGCGCGAAGCAACCTCTTCTTCCTTCCGCTGGGGCATCGATCACAATACCTCTATAATCTCTCGAGTAACAGCACTCACAGTACATCATAACTATCGTTACCATCAGCCGTAGAACCAAAACTTTGTGTGTGTCAAGAACACCTCACTATCTCACTAACTCACTCCGAGCACGTTGGTTTATATATAGCCGCTGGAGTTTTCGAGAGAGTTCTAGAATATTCGCGGGGAGAAGAATCTGGTTTTGTCTTGATACCGTAATTTCTGATGGGAATATATAAATAACGAAATAAAGAAAGAATAGCAATAAATAATTTCCGTATGTTAAATAAAGTATAGTACAATAAGCTTGATTTGAAGTGTTTGTCCGAAAAGAAGAAGGTAATTTAGGAAGTAGGTTAGCGAAAGTCATTAGTATCAGCCTAGAAAGAGAACGCATTAGCTTAAAGTTGTTGGGAATTGAGTTAAGCTCAGTACTTTTGCGGGCACCTAGACAAATTCTGTAAACAAGAGAGCTAAAAGAAGTTTTGAGAAAAATGAAAGGCTGAGTTAGTAAGTCAGAGACGCACGTGAAAAGAGTTCGATACTTTCCCGGACAAAGAGTAAACTTTGAAGGTGAATAATATGTATGTGGGGCTAAAAGCAATGAAGACATGCAATTTTAGATCGGAGAGTTTCTCTCTCTCCCTCTCTCTCTCTCTCTCTCTCTCTCTCTGGTGCTTGCAGTCGTTCGTGCACACAGTTGTGCATAAATTACTCTCTGGCACCCGTCACCGGTACGTACTGCTTGTGTAATATTTTAAGTGCCTAGTGATGCGCTTGTGCGAGTAAGATTTCACGGCTATTGCGAGAGGTCTCGCCGATAAACATTTTGGTGACTCGCGGCAACTGACGCTATGAGTTTCTTTTATTTCAAACAGTAAATTTGATACTGCAGAAGCTAACAGGTATAATACTTCAGTTGTTATAGCTTCAAGTGGTACAATTCAGTATCTTTATCTCAAACGGTCGGTAACTTGCTTCCATAACTCAAATATTATTTCTCAATCAATTTAAACTGGTGCTGTCCTTCAAAATATATCCACGCATACCCTGAGAAAGAGAATTTGACATGTTCATATCAGAGCAGCTGGCGCACAAAACAGCAGAATGAGTTAGGCGTTAACGGCAGCAGAACCAACAACGAAGCAGGTAAAGTAAACGGCTTCAAAAGTGACGACCATTGTTACCGTATCACTCTCAATAGTGCTTCCCGTAAAGAGCGCTACTCCGTCTACTTATCTCCCTTATCTCTTCATCTCTGTAGTCGGTCTCTCGCCTACCTCCCGGGCTATAGCCACTGCGTCACAGTATTAAGAAGGAAAGTAACTTTATACTTAAGTAAAAGCATAGTTGTATGGTGATGAACAGATTATAAATTCTGAATCTGAACTTTGTATATAAAAAAGCGCTCTATCAACTGTTGAATACTTGATAACATTATAATTTAACATCAGCAGAAAATACCAGCGGCAAAATATCCCATGATAAATACGTGCAAACTAGTATAATAAAACGAAGGTATACAGCTAAATTATTTCAGTTACCTAGGCTGCCTAAAAATTAACCATCTAAAATATGAAATTCATCAAAGGTATCCTTTCCAACAAATGTGCGAAATGATTACACTAACATTAAAAAGAGAAAAATAAAGCTACACAATTGTATTATAATGTTAAGGCGGTCCCTGCATTGTTATATGGCATTTGGCTAGATGTTTAATAAAGACACTCCAAGAACACAAGCAGCGAAGTTTTTAAAGTCGTTGACAGGATATCTCTAATGTATATACACGGACAGGAGGGAAGAATTAAACATTATTTAATTGAATTAATAAACAGAGAAAATATAAAGAATATGTAATGAGAAGCTGAACCACATAATAGTTAAAACTGCTTTAAAGTACGAACCTGAGGGTCGCAGAGACCAAGGAAGACCAATGAAGAGATGGATCGACCAATGAAAATTGTTCTGAAGTCCGGAACGCTCCGCTACACCTTGTGAAAGAAAATGATGTTTATGATGAATGAATGAAATTATAGTTATGATTTTAGTATAAGCCAACAACCGGTTGGAATTTTGTGTGTGACATACTGGTACATCAAAGGACATGAGTAAAGCAACTTTTCCTGTAAATATACGTGGTTTTCGGTAAAAACACCTGACCGCTCGCACGGGATTTTGCATCTAAATAGCACGACATGCGACAGCCGGCCGCGCCAGCACTGTGTCTTCACTACAAGTCTACATTCCTGTAAACCCGTACATAAAATATAAAAAAATTAACTATTACATCAGAGTAAATGCAGAAGTCACTGAAACCCCAAATTGTTGTGGTAACATCCGACAGTGAGTTTAGTAGAAAACGTTCAAGATTTTCGCCGATTTGGCTGAGTTTCTTCTATTAACACTGCACGTCTTTGCCTGTGTTCCTCGTTTTGCACTGAACCAGTGGTCTAAAATTTATTTACAAGATCCTAAACCGAAGTTCTGGAAGGAGGCAACTGTGCAGGAAACTTCAGGATGAATTTAACGAACGCGACGGCGAGCTTATTCGTATTCAAAATAACCCATAGATACAAATCTACGTTTTTCTGAAGATAACTTTCGCAAATGAAGGTGGACTGCTGACGCTAATGACTACGTGGAAACTGAAGGACAGAAAGCCTGTCGTGAGTGCAATGAGTGGGTGAACCACCCAGCATAGGATTTGACGCACAACAGCTGCGTGCGGCCAAGTATAACTGGCTTTTGTTTAGAATTTCATGTAGTATTTGCGATTTAGTATAGCTATATCAGTATAGCGTAGAAGCGCGGAAATGCAATAAGCGTCGACGTGTACTCGAAAAAAATGCACACTCACATATTACTTCGAGAGAAATGGACTATAGCAATTGGCGGCTTGAGCAACGTCGCCTTGCTGGAGTATGTGTATGTCCCTCTTTTGTTGATATAAAAAGTTTCTTTAAAATGAAGTTAAGGCTTAATTTTAAGCTCCTCTTCCATCTTTTCAATGTGTTTGTTTACCTCATCTCCTGAACGCTATTACAGACGTTCCTGAGCTTACCCGCAGACCACTGAAATATCACATCAATGTTATCAATTTAAAAAATTTCGAAAAAATGTCTGTTTCATACTATCCGAAATTTCACAATTTTCCACCTCCACACCAGTATGTTAAACTGAACTTTTTGGTTCAGTTATTTTCTGTACTTCAACATCAGCATACGAATATGTTATGATGAATCCACTATGAGAATAACTTTTTATAAGCATTTTTTCGCAGTGCATTATTTCAGGTTTCTACATTAATTTTAAAATTTTAATATTACTTAATAAGTCACCTTAGTGGATTTACTTAGAGACATTTCTTCTGAAACGCCGTCAATGATACTTTTAGTATTTCCTTCAACTTAACTTTGGCCCTGCAATGAGCCAACATTTCAAACATATGACTAAAAATTGAGTTTTTTATTTATGGATGCTCTTTAACCGCTGTGGTCCTTAGCATCTCATCAGATAATGGGCGTGAAAGACTGATAATTTTGCTCATAGGCCTCTTTATCAGGTTGAGGTTCTCTTACATGCCGTAAATCTACGAAACATATGACTGCGCCCATGTCCAGCATAATATGCAGTACAATATTTAACCAATATATAAAGTATTTAGACATAGCATGAAACAAAATATTGTACATAACTGTAGGAAAGGACCTGCTTCTTACTCTACTGAAAAAAATCACTTTCCTATTCTCTAAAGTAAATAACTATTATTAATTAAGGAGTTTTTAAACCTATCTAACAGTTAGGATTAGCAGGTTAAATTAAATGTGCTAATTTTAAGGTGTTACATAGCGTAGACTACCTGAGTAATTAATTAGTTAATTTTTTTAACAACGCTATCAATAGCCAGCATCATATCGGTGCCGCCGGTGTGCCGGAATTTCGTCCCGCAGGAGTTCTGTTACATGCTATTGTATCTACTGACATGCGGCTGTCGCTTTTAAGTACACTTAAAATCCATCGGTCTGGGCCGGGTTTGAATCTGCGTACTTCGGATCAGATAGCCAGCGCCTAACCTACTAAGCCACCCACACCGGCAGGGACACCTGAAGCCGCAACTCCACATATTCCTGCCTGGGACCATACCATATCGTTATGGTTTTGTAATTTACATTTAAGCTCCTGCCAAGAACAGCTTAGGATAAAGGAAAATTCGGTCGAATGCTTTACCTGAGTGGTCCAAACACCGAACCATGAGACAGGTTAGTGGGAACATTGTCATGGGCCCGCGAGAGCGCGGTATGTGTATGAGGAAGAAGGGTGAGAAAGGAAGAGACCTCCGTTTGAAAAAGGTAAAATTAGATTTCCGCTTTACTAGATCCGCTTAAAGGAAAAAGCGAGTTATTTGCATAATTTCCTGGGAAAAATTAAAACTATATTTCTGTAACTGAGAAAACACAGAGCACAAACGAGGGAAACTTCACAAGTGGGAATGTTTTTCTCAGTAAAGTTTTATACCATGAGAAAGCAGTCGAGAAAAATCATTAAGAAAGGAAAATATCGCCTTCTTTCACGTGACTGTAGATTATGTGTACATCTTAGGTTTAAGAGAAGGACATGTGTAACTTAAAATATACTAAAAGAATCTCCTGTTCTTGTACTGGAAGGCCCGAAGATGAAAAAGAGCATGTATTTAAATAAAAATGTTATTTTGGAAATGTGTTGTACCAAAGTTAAAACATATGGAGTTGCTTTGCGAATCATAAAGCAGGGTAAGGGAGAACAATGCATCTTAATCAGATCAACAGTAATGTTCAGAAAAGTTAGGCATAAAGACATGAAAGCCTTCGGAGTCAGAGTAGAAGCACTTTTACAGAGATTTTCAATTAACCCAAGCCAGAGTAAAAAAAAAGGTTCAAAGACATTCTACCAACCGTTTAAATTTCTATTAGAAAGTGATTGTTATACTGTATCTAAAATTGTTGAAAACGAAAATTTATCATTAAACAACGCCGAATTTCTACACTCAAGGCCATTGGTAAACCTCAAAATGCTAAAAAATCGTGTAAAATAAGTGTTTTGATAAAGTTATATTTTTGGTGCAGGAGGAATGATAAAATAACTGAATCTTAAAACTAAAGCACACACAGACAACTATTCTCTCTCTCTCTTTCTATTAATGCCTACTATTATTGTTAAGATGCAGTAGTTTTAATCATGGAATAAATAACATGGCAATTAAGTGCGCCATTGGGCCATTGTCCCCCAAAGCTCCAGATGCTCGTCTTTTCTGGGTAAGGAAATATCAGGGAAAAATGCAAATCTGGACCAACTTGACTGGAAGCTAAACCGGTTTCATGGTTTGGAATGCAAGCACGTTACCTCCATTCCAGCATGTTGAATAACTGGTCATATTTTACAAAGTTATAACTGTATATTATACAGTTCCTTGGATTGACCTGCTCACTCTTCCTATAGCTATTGTCTTTGAGGAATGCGGATACTCCTGTCGAATTAGCACACGGTATCGGAGCTGTTCTGCACCAAGTATTCAATAATATGTTCAACAGATATCGATCCTTTATAGGCAAGCGGGGTATTATTTAGAATACCTTATAGAGCTATTCATATAATAGAAATCGAAAATCATGATCTTTAAGAAAGGATATAAACTAAGAAAGACTGAAAATTAGTATTGGGAAGGAACAGAGCTAGAAGTAGTGAGGACAATTTACTATCTAGGAGTAAGGCTCAATAGTGCAGGGGATTGGGGAGAACAGAAGAAAACAGTACTAGCAAAGGGGAAACAAGCAATACAGGTAATCAGAGCATGTGTGAAACAAAATACCAGAAATGCAAATTAGGTGGCTAGAAAGTATATATAGCACAGTGGTGGAAACAAGGATGTTCTACGCAGCAGAGAAATTGGGGGCTGGAAAAAGGATGGGAACATGTAGATGCTACACAAAGGATTTTTTTTTTCAAAATAAGCCTGAGATTACCAAGAAAATCACCGAATGGAGTATCACAAGTAGAACTATGGAGAGCGGGAGCTAAAAGCAAAATGATAGAAAGGGATTCAAATACTGGTTCCGAATAAGGCTACTAGAAGAAAATTGAGATACCAAAGCAATGCTTGGTTGTGCAGGAGGAAATGGGGAAAAAACTTGAATGTACAAGATACAGACAGCATTGAAAGAAATAGGAATGGGGGAAACATGGGCAGAAAGAAAAAATAAAAGTAAGGATTTCTGGAAAGAAATTATAACAAGAGTGGAGGAAACTGAAAATCAAGAAATTATAAGTTGTTTCAAGGAAAAAGATCATCAACAGATTATAAGTATTTTAAAACGGAATGGAGAAAAGAAAGATAAATCAAAGTATGCCACAAAGGGGCCAGAATGGGTATGCATGGGCAGGGATAGGTGTAATGAATTTAAGTGGTCTAACAGGGAGAAGGGGGAGAGATATACTAAATGTAATGAATTACTGACAATGGGCATTATACTCTGGAATGCGAGGACAAAACATATAAAGGAAGAGAGAATTTAATACTAGAGAAATAGAAAAATTTACCAATAGAGCTAAAGATTCTTAGTACAAGTTCAAATGAATATATGGAGAAAGCAGGAAATATATAGGAAAAATTCGATTAAAGCGTTTAAAAGACACACGAAGCAAATTGGAGAAGATGCTGAAAAAAAGTAACAAGGCCAAAAAGTAAATAGTGGAAAATTATACTTCCCCATTATATATACCAGGTGAGTCAGCTGCCCCTAGGTATTCCTATCTATGCAACCCGCAGTTTATAGTCTAATGTGAAAACATTGACCCTTTTACCAAACAAACCGTTATTGTAGCTCTGCCCTTCTATTCGGTACTATACGGAACCACCATTAATGATTAAAGATCTGAATGAGCCATGGAGGTGCGAAAGGCTTAAAAAAGACGGTTCTTCATGGATATAATGCTTGTAAGGAGCTAGAGGAATGTTCTCCCGAAGAGCGGAACACAATACGTGGGTTAGCTGATGGAATGTGGTGAAGCAAATGTTAGCTTCGGAGGTTCGAATCTAATGCTTACATCAAATTCTTTGCTTCTTTTTCTTTTTCTTCTTCTTCTTCTTCTTTCTGTTTATTTTCTGCATTTTAGTATACCAATTTATTTATTTTTGTTATTGGCTCTTCAGCGAGCCAAAGGGGCAAGAATTACAATCAGATAATAATTCTGTGCCATGTTTACCCTAATAATCTGTATCGTAACTCGTGTTGTAAATCGTGTTACGCAGTTAGCTTTCATTCGTTTGGGCGTATGTCGACGCTATTAAATCTAACAGTTTTTGTTTCATGTTTAAACCTTATGTTTTACTACTTCTACTGAAAAAGGAGTTGTAAATGTGCTAAGCTCACGGGTAAACAGAATAAGTTGTTAAGGAGCGTGGATTTCATTCAAAGAAGTAGATATTCAAAATCACAACCCTCTTCATCAATGCACATTTGGGTATGTTGGCGGAGAGACCTTCTTGCATGTTGTAATATGTGCGGTGTAATCCGCCTGCATTTTTTTGCGTATGAGTGCCCGTAGATGATTTGGGCTTATCGGCTCTTGATCGTAGACCCGTTCCTTTAAATGATCCCACAGAAAGAAATCCAGTGGGGCGAGATCAGGTGATCCAGGAGGCCATGTAATCGGGCCCCCTCGGCCAATCCATTTTTGTGGATATGTTCTATGTAAATGATTCCTTACAATCATTGATCAGTGTGGTGGAGCTTCATTCTGCTGGATCCACATTCCTGTCCTTTACACTAGTGCTACATATTCTAGTAGCAATGGCAATTCTTCTTGTAGAAATGCAAGGTTGCCTTCAAAGAAGTGCGGTCCAATTGGCCTAATATTTCACACCAGACATTGGTGCTTCACTCTGGAATGCAGCATCTTACATTCAGTGAGGATTACCTATACTCCAGTAGTGCATAATATGGCGGTTAACAGTTTCGTTATTGTGAATGTGGCTTCATCACTGAAGAGAACATTTCTTAAAAACTCGCATCAATTTGCGCTCGCAGCTGTAGCCACTGTGCATACATCACTTGCGCTTGAAAGTCGCTTCCGTGGAGAGCCTGGTGTAGTTGTAGATGGCACAGATGATATTTATTATGGTGCAATATGCGCATCACTGAGGGCCGACTTAGACTTATGTGCAGATCTTGTGCTATGGCCCTTGAACTGGTATGTGGATTGTTTTCTATTGCGTTTCACACAGCTTCTTCATTGTTTTCAGAGTTTACTGGAGCATCGCGAGCAGGTGGTACTCTTCCAAATCATCCTGTTTCACGAGGGCGTCTTTCAACCTTTCGAAAAGTGTCTGCAGTAGGTACCCTCCTTCCTGGAAACCGTTCTTCATGCAGGCGCTTTGCTGACACTTTGTTTCTCCATAAATGAACATCATTTCAACATACTCGTCGTTTGTATACATTATGACAGCAGCCGTGTCTCGTAGAAAGGTTTCAAATACTCGGTAGGTAATGGAGAGTTTATTCACGCCAAGCATTGACGCAGGCGCAAATAGCTAAAGCATGTGTGAAGTGTTTTAAACTTGATTGAATGTGTCAAGCTTAATACCGAGCACAATAAAATGCCTACTATGAAGTATAAATTATCCACCTGTCAGCGGAAAACATGGCGATTATTCTATTTTGTACATACTTATAATGTTATCAAAATGTTCTTGTATCATAATATCAAATTATAGGCCCAAAGAGATAGAACAAAAGGTAATAGAGAGTTTGAACTCAACACGAAGGATTTGAACCAGAACTGAAGTGGCACAGTGGTAAAGCAACCATGATTATACCATTCGGCCAGTGCTACCTTGCGAGTTGGCGTTCTTATACGAATAAATAGTTGCAGAAGTGAGACCCCACCTCGAATATTTACACGCTTTTTGCAGCTTCATGCATGTTTGGAGCTTATTTTGGTAGTTTTAACTCAAATAAATAAACTGCATCAGCCATTTAAATTACTGTATGAACTAAAATATGCCATAGTTTGTGACGAAAGAGAAATTTTCTACCTATACTTAGCATCTTTGACAAGACTGTACTTAAATCCAATTGGTCGCCTTGCGTAAATCTGCCATTTTGTTTTCATATAGTTTTGTCAATCGATGCATGTGATAATCTGTTCCTTCAGGGGCGTTTTCAAAGGTGTAATGAATGTATGCTAAAGAATTAAAGTTTGTAAAATCAGCTAAAAGTACTACTGCAGCTCCCAAAGTCAGGGTGAGATGTTTTTGGCATCGACATGCATGGTGATTGCATTGTTTCGTAAAACACTTATGCGCTAAGTTATCTATCCCTCCTCTATTAAAATTTTATGCAAATCAGCCATTAGAAGGCATTCAAAAAAGGCGTAAGTGAAATATGTCGTTTAGCACGTTGCATAAATTCAGAAATAAATAGGGGCAGCTGACTCACGTGGTGTGTGGTGTTAAATATAAGGGGAGGAGAAATAATAAGCAACTCCATTGTATTGTAAACATTGTATAAATTGCTTGTAAGTTCAAAGTAGACAATAAATCATTCATTCATTAAGCTATTCATCTTGTTTCATATCCTTATCGTTAACTAAAGATGAAACGGTGACTCGATTTGCCAGGAACAGATTCCTATAGAACTGCCTTGTGAGCGGCAGACTGCCAGTCGCATAATTCAAGAGAAACCCGGTATACGTTTCTCTATACTAACTTATTTAATTATAGCAGTGGATGCTTGTAGAAAAATAAATTACATACCTAAAATAGTTGAAAAGTAAGACGATTGCATTACAAATTTAAAATTTACACATTCAACGCGTTTTTGGAATTATTTAGGGATGCGAAGCTATATGAACAATTTTCTTTCCTATGAAACATTATGTGTAATTGTCATCGACACATTTAATATCATATGGAAACATTTTCATTTTAGAGCTCACAAGCACAATCGCTTGTAATGTAAGGCAGGTTGGAGAAGGGCTACCGGGAATTACAAATATTCCCATTATGTAGCATATACGGTAATGTACGCAAGGGTCCCAAGGATAATGCAGCTCTTTTCGTTCCCACTGCGGTCACCGCACGGTTGCCGCTGCAGCTCGGATCCCGCCGAAACAGTTATAATATACCTGCCACCGCCTAACGTTCTCACAGTTACAATTGCAGTGATAAGAACATACCTTATCGTAAGAGATGTAGGATTGTTGTCCTCCTGCATCCACAGATTTCTGCCGTTCACACTAAGAATTCTAATATCCGCAATTGAGTGAATGTGAATGTTTTCTTTTAGTTCTTGCAACGAAGCTGTGCGTTGGCCATAGTGTGAAGGAAAACATTGTATAAGCTTTAATGCCAAATAAATATGAAAGAAGCTAAGAGTAATCATTTTTACAACACGCTAAATAACATATAATGCGGTTTGAATACTGTCAGTGTTTCGAAATTGTCAATAAATTATGCAAATCACCTAGTCGAATTTCTATTAGATGGTAGTGTGACATCTTAAGGAGCAATAGTGGCATTTAGATGTACAGTTTTAGCAGTAATAGGAACAAATTCACAGGTATATGCATACAGTGAATATATGTACAATAGGAATATGAGATTGAGAAACTAGTTACCTTCTGTACCATTACTTCCCGCTATAATAACTGGTGTGTCGTTTTCCTCCCTCCCGTTTGTCATGGCTTACGCAACCAGCTCAAGAACGGCCCAATGCTTCGGAAATGATGACTTGGGTCATCGAGAGAAGCAGTTAACTTCCGAAGCTTCGAGAAAGATGTCGTCATGCATGACGTAACTCATCATTCCACAACTCACGCTATTGACGGCAGTGCCATCACGCGCGTGGTCAACTTCTGGGCCGGCACTCTTCGCCCAGAGACCGAGTGGATAGCACCCAGACTTGTGGTCTGGTTTTGCGAAGGCGAGATTTGGCGTAAACCACCAACAGTAACATTTTGGCTTTTCTAAATTATTTTCAATCGTGGTAAGCTACAAAATTTATCCTTTTTACTCTTGGCGTTTCTAAATTCACATTTACGGTAGAAGCATTTATATTTTACAGTTCGTGTAACATCGCATTGTATTAGTCGCTCTTTCAGAAATTTCTCCATTTGCAGGGCAACTTAAATTATGAAAAAGTGAAAGACATTGTCGTCTCCGAGCATATTTTTGTAATCAGAACACTTAAACCGTTAAAGCAAGCTGATGATGGAAATGTTAACAAATGTGACACTTTATAATAAATTGTTAACATATGTGGAGGTGATTCTTTTCATTCCTAGCTCCTATGCAATAGTCATTTCTACAATATTTAACACCTCTGCGTATGGGAAAAGCTTAGTGGTGCAGTGGTTACATTATAACATACATTCACATTACATTCTGTCTTTCTTTTCGGCCATTCCTAACGCAGACGCACGACCCCAGCGCATTCCTCGACGCTAACGTGGTTACATCCCAAGTACCATACATAGAGCCATAGAAACGTGTAGCTCGTGAAGGCGGGATTGTACTTCTTGTTTGACATCTCAATTTACTGCATGCTGTAAGGAAAATAGGCATATTCACCACACATGTCTATTACACAGGTATCTGAGCCAGAGGTACCAATTTAATTGACCTAAAAACCCTTCGTTGCACTAATATTTTTCCTAGCGTTTTCTAGACGTGAAAGAATGGCCCAGAGGCAATTTTCTTGTCACAATGACACCCGTATAATTACCTTATAAGCGGAGCATAAAAGTAGTAAATCAGTCATCTGCTGTCAGCTTGACACATTCTTGCTCGGTGCCTCCACCAATTCAAAAGCTGCGATAGCGAGAGAGAAAAAAATGGTGTGTTCATTCCAATATCGGAAAGACTTGATATGTCAATATATGATTGGGTTGTGTCATTCCTATTGGTATTGCTGCTATTTTATCTCCATGATATTTACATTAATAATTATCATTAATTAATAACCACCAAGGAATTAGCTTTGAAAATGAAATCGTTCACTTTGTGGACTACTATTCAGTACAGTTCCATTTTACCATCTTAACTCCATCCAAGCACCTTGGCAAATAGTCGCAGCTAGAGCCAGTATACCTTGCCAGCTAGTGAACTAATGAAGGCAATTTGACATTAATAAAAGCCTATCACAAGAAACAGCGATTGTTACGGTCAAGATCACTTCTGATTCACTTTTATAACAAATATCGCTTTCTTTATGTTACTTTTAGATTATATTTATATTATTTAAATTAATTTCCTTTCATAAATATTTTCCATTTAATTTCGTGTAATTTAATGTATATTTAAACATTTGTTCATCATGATTCGTCTGCAATGAAAACTGCTTAATTGGGGAAGCTGAAAGATAAATAAATACTTCGGTTATTAATCCACATTTGATATTAAGAAAACATTGACATATCAAGTACTCAAAATTTAATGTTCTAGCAAAAACAAAAATCAGAGCAACATAAAGGTAAGAGCCCCAAACATTTTCCCTCAATGCATTGAAAAGGTTTTCATAGATGAAGCACCTATTCTAAATATCCCTAGAGAAAAGTAATTATTTTTAAAATTAATAAGCAGTTATTTTTCATAAAGTATTTGCATGTCAAGGAAAAAATTACTAACTAGATTAAAACTCAAATATTAGACATATAATTATGGTCGAACAAAAACAGTTGGTATGCACTTTGCCTGTAGTTGTAATTAAGACACTTCTAAGAAAATTATGAAACTCAATCATAATCATTTCATGAACATTCTCACTCCTTAATTACTGCCATTACCTATACTTTCGATACATAATGTAGTGTATAAATGTTGCTTTTTGTGCCTATAAGACTTTAAAATGATGTCATTAAATAGCAAGAAATATAATTTAAAGGAATCTAAAACATGCATAATTAATGATAAAGCAATTATGCAATATTTTGCGCAAAACTAAGTCTACATTTTTTTAGAAAACTATGATACGCGAATACATTACAAATACCTACTATTGCCTCAGTAGTTAGTCTAGGCCTAATTCTGTCCAGCGTTTCATTCTTGTATCTAGGAACTAAACAAGGAAGCGAATACACCTTTACACCGGAAACCCCGCTCCCTGTAACTGGCCGTGGACCTTGCGTTTGTTTATATCGGGTCACCATCGCTGAAGTTGTCTGTTAATTCCTAGTATCTAAAGTTACTCAATTGTACTACTAATCTCATTTCGAATCAGCAATGTTTTTTATTTTTCCTTCATCACGTGCCTAGTAGGTAGAGGAAGGCATTACACCCAAAAATTCGATATCGGGATTTCAATGGAAACACATGCTTTGAGCCCTCTGAATAAAAAAAATAGATAAAGGTTTTTAGTAAAACGCCCGTGTGAGAGTATATGTGTGTGTATCAGTGTGTGTGGCTGTGAACAGATAACTCAAAAACGAAAATATTTATGTTCAGTATATTCCAAAGGTGTGCACAAAGATTTAAGAAAATTTTCCTACCCAAACTACCCCTTATATGCAACATTTTACGTGGTTTATTTTCGCAAAAATGGCTCTAAGATTTTGATAAAAATGCAGTATATTTAAGATACTTAGATTGTAAATAAAATGCATATTGTGAATATTCATGAAATATGCCGTGAAATCCCTTTCATTCGGAAGATTTCAATGTTGGTTTGAATTTTGAACTCTTCGTGTTTTGAAGTATTGCCACATGTAAGTTATTTGGAAAGCGTATGGAATTTCTAGATCAGCATATAGGGAACTCCCTTCAAACATCTGACTACCGCTTCGGATTCCGGTATCTCTCTTGTACCTAAAAATAAATGTGTAAGCATTTGGATTAACGTAAAGTAAATAGAAAAATAAGCTTTTGTAGGAATAGTTTGTAGAAGCTACAGAAAAATAAACGACAGTAGATAGAGAAAGTCATACAACGAAAGATGTGGCGCCGCGGTAATGGCTGCGTCTGGTATTCGGGAAGACCCGGGTTCGATCCCCGGGGACCGCCCTCTCTGATCCACGTGTTTATGGAGGGGGGGATTTCCCGGATCCTCAGGCGAATGCTGGAATTTTCCGTCTTAACATTTCGTTCATTCACCCCGTTTGGTCTATTTCAGGGTTGAAAGTGTCGGCGGTGGTGTTCCGGTGCAGCGTGTCAGGAAAAAGGATGCTCTGTGGAACTTTCTCTGTCTCTAGGCTTTCGGCTGGTTACCTGGGTATACGAACCACCCCTTCTGAGCGGGTATTGGACCCTCTGTGTGGGGTGGGGTTCTGCTGTGCCTGTTCGACTGTCGAGGCGTCTCAATCTGGATAATGTAGGGGTCCTGTCATTGCTGTGCCATCACCCCAGCTTCCGGCCTCCCGGTGTCTCCTCTCATCTCCTCCTCCACGTTCCCGGGGACCACCCTTATAGGGTATAGATAGAATACCCTAACTGATCAATGCCGAGTCCCCTTCGATAATCAGAAAAAAATGTCATGTTAGCGTTTATATTTATCTTCATTCGTACTGTCCATCATTGACATATATATATATATATATATATATATATATATATATATGCATTAGGATGCTCCTTGGACTACTTTTCTCTTCTAGTAACAAACATTATTTATTTTATTGCTTCTCTTTCGGTTACAAACTACCATGCATTATTCTGGAAATACTTTTCTTTTCTGCCAAATTCTCCGAAAGGTGTAAAAGAGAGCTGGCAACGAGCCCCCGTTCTTATGACTCTCCCAATTATATTTGATTGATTTAGCTTATTTACAGCGAAATTATTTATTAGCGTCTCTGCATGCAATCCACCATTTACAATGCGCATGTCAGGTTTAACTGACATTTTGCTTAAAGAACGGATATTTGAAGGTTATTGTAATGTTGCTGTTGCTGACTCTGAATTCCGTTGAATGTCATCGTCCGTAGTCTACCTTCTGAAGATTGAAGATAAGCCATAAGTACTGAATTAGTTGTTTAACATTTGATTCCTGTCAGAACCATAACATTATACATTTTAATAAATACTCTTTTATAGGAAGCTGTTCCTTGTTACTTCTGAAGATAGATACATAAATGTTGTACGTATTTGTTTTTTAAAGAATTTCAAGTATAGAGGAGCGTTAAAAACGAAATTAAACGTTGTTCAGCACTGTGACGTTGACCCTTTCTTTATGCATCGTTATGACGGTCACTACCACGCGTAAAAGCAACAATTCTGCCTTTTACGACTTCCTCTTTGTTATGCGTATCAGGTTTTAGCTTAATAAGGAGCGCTGGGGCGCATTGTTATCATCCTCGAAAATTAAGTGAACATGAAAAGGGTCGACAGGTGTTGCGCTGGCTACTCGCTTTTGACACGGGCTATTTGGGCACATTGGGTCGACGTTTATTTCTTTATGTCCTGCAATATTCGATTACGCAGACTATTCCGTTCATGTGCCGCGTATTTGCTATTATCAGTGACGTTTAACAATGCCTGGGATACAGGCCAATTATGGTCATTTATCTTATAATTATATACAGGCAAAATGTGAAGAAACATTTGCCAATATATGCATTTTTGTTTGTTTGTTTTTGTTTTGTTTTTCAAAACATGAAGATCTAAAAATATTATGAAATATAGGTTTTAAAGCAAAAACATTTTATACTTCACATCATTATTTAAAGTGATAGGTTTTGTAGATTTGTGTCCATATTCGTTTTCTTCTACCTCAAGGACTTTAAATCTGTTCACCTCAAAGCCTGTCTTCCCAACATAGTTTTGGTCTTCCTATTGATATTATACCTCGTGGAGTGTAAAGAATTACTTTTTGTTAATCTATTTAAATCCATTTTTTCAATGTGTTCATACCACTTTTGTTTTAAGGAATCAACTCTTTTTATAAAGTTATAAATTTGTAGTTGTTCTCTTATGTCAATATGGTATTTGTGATCTCTTAAGACTACATCCTGTATTTGTCATAAAAATCCCATTTCTGCAGACAAGGTTTTCGTTTTTCTTGCTCCATTTAGGCCAATTCTCATTGCCATACGTTAGAAGTGAAACAGCTAGAACTTTATAAAATCTTAAAATTGTCTGCATTTTTTTCTTTCTTATTTTTCAAGTACTGAAATAAGTACTATATATGTATTGAATTTTAGATACGTTTTGTTTTAAAATCTCGGTGTTCATCATATGAAATTGAACATTCTAGATAATTAAATTTGTTAACCTCCTCAAGTATACTTCCATTTAGATCTATTTTTATTCTAATTGGCCCATATTTAGTAATACAAAATAAATATAAAATATCCAACTAAATACAACAAATTACATGGTGTTTATAGATTTTAATTATTGTGAAACCCTTAAACATAAAAAATAAAATAAATTCTGAGTTGCTTTGTCCTTGCTTAATACTAATTATAAAATGCTACTAAAGCACCGTTTCGCGTAAACAAATTCTGCAAGAATAGAGGGAGCTTAATTTTGCACCTGACGTCATAAAGAGATAATGCTAATGTTTTTCAACTGTACCTAACTTTTTGGAAAACCTGGTGCGAATTTTTTCAGATGCTTGGAAAGAGCGGCTATGTTTTCTTAATGTGTTTCATATAAATACCCGAATATAATGTCTAGGGAACCCGGTTAATTGCTAGTGGAAGCGAAAGTTCTTAAATCTTAGAAAATATGAAGGAATATGATGATTACCAAAATACATAACATTTAAAAATTTTTGTCGCGTCTATTGAATGCTACACGCTGAAAAAACTAAAAATACTTGTTCCCAAAGTGGTAGCAGCATGGTTTGGAATATGATATTTCATATTCTGCCTTTCTCTACTTACATATATGCCTTGCAAGGACGCTATTTTATTGGACAAAACGTCAGCTGGTTACTGAACCTAATAGTATCAGTATGCGGTTATTAATAGATAACTCATCCAATTATGTTTTTATCAATACACATTAAATAGTGTCAATTTATTTATAAATTATATGGTTGAAGAAAGTGCCTTTTATTGTTATGGTTTTATTTATTTTGAGTTTAACTACTCTTTCATTCCACTTTGGTAGCATTGTTTAGTATTAAGTAACACATTCGCCTGTTCATTCTTTTAGTAGGTACGAGTATGCCGTGATCTATTCCGATTTTAATCAACATAAGCAAGAAATTAATTATTATTGTATAACTTTTAAATTTTATCCATGGAATGGTCAATAAACCCCACTCGAGGTTGCGAGTTTCATCCGATAAATTAGCTGGTGCTTTACACTCGAGAAATCTATCGATAAACCCCTAACCGTTCGTGGGATTACATATGTATGGATTAACTATGGTGTCTTGTTGTGGGAAAACTATACTTATGCCAATAAACTACTTATTTTACAGAAGAAGACCTTGAGGATTATTTATGGAGCTCCGCAACTACTCGTTGTAGACCACTATTCACCGAGCTTTAAATACTCGCGCTTCCCTGTATACGGTTCTTCAAACGTCTTTTACACGTGAAGAAGAATATGTACAATTATACACACTGTAACTCTATTCATAGTTATCCTACTAGAATCTCAAGTCATGCATACGTATTAGTACACCAATACACAAAATAGTTATGAAATTGTATCTCTTAAATTATTTAATAGCTTACCCAATTATTTGAGAAATTCTGCCGTTTTTTTATTTTAAAAACATATCCGAAGTTTTTTAACTCTAGTCCTATCTGAAAGGTCCAGGATTTCAATTCTATTAATTAGAAATAATATTTTTTACTATGTCTGGCGCTGCTATATATGTACATGTCTTAGCAATAAAACTTACTTATCTGCTATTATTAATATACTCCAAGATTTGATAGCCCCCAGAGTCCTAAGGACATTGCAAAGAAATCATATGCACTTAAAAAGATTAACAGTCACACAACATTCTCTATCCATTACAAATTCGCTTATATATATACAAAATTATTCATACAAAAGGTGATTTTTTTATTCAGGTTACTTTATGCACAATGCATGTTTTCATAGAAACCTTAATCAAGTAGTAGGTGCTTAGTTAAATACGACATAGGGGATCAACATTCACTCCTTCATATCACTAGTCGTATGTAAGCATATAACATGAAATATATTGAAAACTGCTGCATTATGTGCGACCCAATTTGATGTATCTTAATGAGTTCAATGTTTCTCCTGTAGTAAGCTTCTGTATGCATTATCTCGGGTTTTCCAGTTATATAAAGTAGTATCAAATTCCATTAAAATAACTCAAAGGATTGATTTGAATGCACCATTATAGCCAGCTTTGAGAACTTAACATATAACAAAGAGTTTAACATAAAGGATAGATTGGGGTTGAGAAATTTTGTGAAAGTCTTCATGTTGTACCCTTTAAGGATGCTGGACTGAAATATGAAGTTTGCTATTCCTCCATATTTTAGGTTTTGAGTTATACTACTCACAAACGCCCGCTCAGGCGGAGATTTATCTCTAAAATGATTTTAACGGTTCAGGGAAACACGCGTGTATTTGATGGAATTTCGATAGTGAATTTTTACTTCTGTATCTAGCACAGCCAGAGGTAGAGAAAATTGAAGTGCTACAATACGCTTCGGTCAAGATTTTTCTTAAAATGATGGTAGTTTTAGATAGGCAGATGGTGCGATTTCATTCTTTACATTATCTGACGTACACTTATTTTAGTACACTTATAGGCACTTATCACTCCATTTGTTATTTCGGAACAAAATTATTTAGCCAGCATTTTTTTGAGCAGTGACCTTTGCGCACATAATCGTGATACATTTTTTCTATTCACTTTTTAGTTCCTTAACCATTTAAGGCATTATAAGCTTTAAATGATGCCAGAAAAGGGCTCTACAATGGCGGTAAAGTTGCATTTCAGTTTCACATTTTCATTTCCGTGTTTCTTGTGGATAATGGGGCCCATATTGTTTGATGAAACAATAAATGCAGAGCGTTATCAGAGGTTAATTCTGAGGCCACTTTGCAATCGCTTGACAGAAGAAGAGAAATCGTATGGTTGGTTCCAGCAAGATTGTGCAACAGCACATACGGCTGCCGAATCCTTACATGCAATATGAGGTGTTTGATGACAGAATAATTAGTGTTGATTTGTGGCCCCCTCGTTCTCCTGACCTAACGAGTTGTGATTTTTGTTTATGGGGTTCTTTAAAAGACAAAATGTATCGTTCCAATTCTCGCCACTACAGGAACTTAGAGAAAACATTGTGCCAAAATCACAACCATTCCTGCTGCTGAGTTCCGGAGGGTGAGCTAGAATAGTTACACGAGATATTCTGCCTGTTTGAGAACAGAAGGCCAATATTTCCAGCATCTATTACAAGGTAAGGATTTTAGTCCGCCTCTGCCGGCGTAATTTTCCCGGCGACTGCCGGTTGTGTTACATAGTAGAGAGAGGCCGCGAGTGGGTTCGAATATAATTTAACTACCGTATATATAGCTGTCTTACCCAGGATTGTACGTATGTATTCTGTTATTAGGAGTTGAAAATAAGAATGGGAATTCCTTTTTTAATGTAGTGGTTAGTTAACAATTTCCACTTGAACTTAAAAGTTTCTAAGGTTTGTCCACATTAGTCAAACGGTGTTAGTTTGTACATAAGGGATAATTTTATGAAGTTATAAGGTTCCTATAATTTACACCAAGTTATGGAGCTCAAGCACATAACCGTATTTCCCGACTATCTAAGCAATATAGTTTCGCCAATTAGGGGTTGAAAAAAGGGTACTATTAGCTGTTCAAGGTTTCGAGGTAGTACATGATTGCTAAGGGTTGGATAGTTTTTGGAGGTCCTCTTACCATACTTTGACTAAATGGATTAATCAGAAGGGCCTGAAAATATATAGGTGTAGTTTTTGAGAGTTAAAGGTAGGTTATAACTTATTTTGGATAGTATATCTAAGTACACAAAGATTAGTCCACTTGGGCCAAAGAGATTTAACTTGTATGTTAGGGGTTGAATATGGAGATTGAAAATAAGTGTAGCCTGCCATTTCGTAACATTCTAGAACCAGAGTGACCAAGTTTTACCATAATCATAAAAATACTTCTTAATAACGAAGTTCAGCAAAATCAGAAGACAATTTGACAATATAAACCCTCCAAAAACACAGTTTAACATATTTAAGCCTTCCCGTTTACCCTAAGTCATTAAAACTGGCCATGCTCGTAATTAAGGGCCAAAATATTCGCTTATATTTAAATTCAGTGAAACGGTATTTAAATTGGGTAACGTGAATATGAAATGTCCCCCTAAACCCCTCCCCCAACTTTGTAACATTTTGAAAATATGTTGTAGTCTATGCCGCTACGGATGAACAAATGCTACTTACTGGTAAAAGAACAATCAAAACAGGTTGAATTGTTTTTGAGACTACCCCTCCTCTCTCTCTCTCTCTGCAATATTAGTATAGATTTCACCCTCCATTCTTCCGCAGCCCCTATTTTGCTAAGACATATAACCACAATTCCTACTCGTAAATCACATATATGTGGCATATTTGGATTCAAAATTTATCATCTACCACTCACCAAATTTAGCAACACAAGACCCTGTTTGGATGCACTTCTCCAAACCGATTCAGATTTTACCCCAAATGTACAGGTTATTCCATTTTAATGACAAAATAGGAAACTCATAACAGAGTCGCACTACCATTCATTTTTCTGTAATTTGTAAACGTATTCCAAAGGCATAGGAGTTTTGTTCAGATTACACTGCAACATGCTCCATTACGTACACAACAGAATTAATACCTGGGAGTAATTTCCCTAATGTGTGATCTGTCATCTCGGTGTAGCTCGTCCAAAGCCTTAGAGAACTTCTCTCCGAGATCATGACTATCCAGGTGTGTCTGTTTATGTGTGGCATTCTTCACTGACGTGGTATGAGAAATGTGTAGAGAATCCGGAGGCCACATAATCAATCCACTTCAAGGCAGCAGTTCTTGCCAAATGTATCATCCATATCATAACGGGAGTCATTTGTCCATTGAGATGGTGTAACACAATATATGAACGGAATGCCGTTCCACGTTATTCTCCTGTAGCAGATGCGAAGCAAAAATGAGGCATTCCACAAAACATGTTTAGCTCGTTGCTGAACTGAAAACAAACTATATTTTTCTTGTTGCTGAGCAATTTCTTTTGCTTCTTATGCAGTGTCAATGAGTAACTAAAACCTCCATCTTTCTGCAATTTATCGTAACGCAGTGGCTATGGCCTAAGGTTACCGGGAGGTCGGCGGCGGGCGGTCGGCGTACACAACAACTCCGCTCGCCAAACGGACTCGTTATTAGGAAATAACTATTACACCCCCGTTCTCCAGAAAGTATGTCGAAATAGTTCTAGAATGTAAGGGTTTAGATTTATTATGTGATCCAAATCTCTTGACGTTTGAGGCATGTTCAATTATACAGCACTAGCGAATAACAGCAGTGCGGCGTTGCCTTATACGGACAGTACACCTCACCATTGGTAAAACTCTAATTGCAATGTAATGTGCGCTCATGCGTATTTCGTATTTCATAAAAACAAGTAGCTAGGATAAAAGCAAGGTTTTCCCGAACAAGCACAAAAGAATTGTATTTTTACACCCAATGATTCGCTATTAATTTAGTGTTATCTTTCGTGATGCTTAAGCGGAGAATTTTAGTTATAGTTATGCCTGTAATAGTAATAAATTCATTGCTGTAGTAATTTTATATATGTTAAGTCATAGACATAATTATTACTTAATAATGTGCAGCATTCCATGTCCTAAATAAATTTTGAAATATTTATAACACGAGGTTTTCTAATACAGCTACGTCATGAAAATGCTTTCAAAGCCCTCTGACGCGACTCTACAAAACTGCATGACGTTGTTTTTAATAAAAAACGTCATGTATGATTTTGTTTCACAAAGTAATACCATTGGAAAACCAATGTGCAATACCGAGTCCTAGAACCAAGCATGTATCCGTTACATGAGAAGAGCGTGTTGTGATTTTTACAACATTCAACACCACATTATTTTAAATGCACTACGACAACAAAAAGCCATATAAAGAATAAGTGAGGCAGTATTTTTAACACTTTAATTATTTAAATTAAATTATATAATATGTAAATTCCATAACAGCCTGCCTTGAAACAATGTGTATGCAATAATTTGTAAAAATGTATTTAACTAGTCATTGCATATGCTTATAGTATGGTAAACATGTTTAATAATGTATATATTACGTACTTTAATAATGTAAGAGCTGTGAGAATAATAAGTTTAAAGTTGCTAACAATGAGGTAATAATGAGGTAACCTTGAGGCAACAATGAGTTTGAGAGTTTAAACGCTATTAGTCATGATTAGAGCAACGATAATGTAAATTTGTGACAGTTTAAAATTAGCCAATCAACAGCCAGAAAAAGCTTTAATTAAATGCAGGTATTCTATTGGACTAGGATTAGCCAATTAGAAACTTGAAATGCAAAAGTATACGGGTTTGGACGGTTGAAATATGTTCAGTTGCCTGCACACCTTGGTAGTGACCAGATGGAAAATGTGTTCTCTAAAAGAAATATTACGTATTCGTGTGAAACGAAAATTAAGTATACGCGTTAACAAAGTGCAAGTTTTAAATTAAAGAATCTCACAGCTCTTGATATCAGTGTAGTGCTATTTAATTTGCGTCAAGGGTTAAATTAAAAGAGGTGAATTTAAATTTAAAATCTGTGTAAGTCTACATTTTTGTCGCACCACGCCCTGATTAAGAGAAACGGATCTCTAAAGTAATACTGATGCTGCTGAGGTAAAAACAAACAAATAATATCTATAGAACCAGTTTAATAACAATGTTAATATTATTTTTTTAACTTGGAGCGTAACAACAAAAATACATCTTCAAATATGCTTTACATACGTAGTAGCATATTACGTAACAAACAATTAACTTCAAGTTGGCGCCCAAAGCGTGGTGCAAACTTCAACAACAAAACATTTTCTCAAATTGACGTACATACGTAGGAGTTAAACTACGTAAACAAAACACCTTCTCATAAGCCAACCGAGAACTTTGAGTAAAGAATCGCCAACTGTCATCACATTCCCGAGGAAGCATCAACAATGGAATTCATTGCACCATTGACGTGATAGCTCAAAGTTAAAACATTGACAAAGAAAAAATACTGCTAGTGTACTTTTTACAGCGCGCTTAATGGAAGATTAAGCGACTCATTTGTGAAACTGCGGTGTACTCAGTTCTTACAGCGATAGGCTTTATCCTAGCATTTATAAAGTTAACTCTTTCATGAAAATGTCGCTTACTAAGCCCAGTAACACCATCGATATAGCAGGAAGTTTAGGGCTGTTATCTTCAGTGTGTATAACTTCTTTCAACAGTATGCCAAAGAAGAAAAATGCAAAAATCTTCACTTCACAAAATGTCAACAACTTGCTGCTGAGGCATGCTCATCAAGTACATCAACTATTTCACGTGTGTGTAGGGAAGCGAAAAAGGATATGGCGTTAGCGTTGCCACTTGAATAACAAGTATACCTTTCTATTTGTGTATTGCATTTCCATTATTGTGTCTCTCCTCGTTTTCTTGTTGTTTTAAGTGAACATGGCATTAATATAGCAAACGCGTAACGTCCTGACGAAGCGAAGTGAAGTTTCGCAACCGCGCGATCAGTATTGGTTGTCACGAAACGTCAAGAGATTTGGACCGCACAGTAGTGTTAAATTTGGTTTTTGGTCAGTTGTTGACATTTGGTGCATTCCAATAATGTTGTCTTGAACATGACGCAATTCATCTTCTTGTAAGAAAGAATGATGTAGATTGTTCCAATTATTTCCTCAGTCATTGTAGTAGATATAGAGTCGCAATGTAGCTTCCATCCAAGGACAGTTCCGGTTTCTGTAACTTGCCAGAGCTTAATGCAATGGAATCTGTCCGATTGTAAATTATTCCCAAAGGATGGGTTATTGTGTCTATATTAGCTCTGCGTCCGTAGTAACGTCTTCTCTGTGGCGGCATTGTGCAATAACTAATGAGGAAAAGCAAGTTTAAACATGCTATTGCTTGTCGAACCGGAAGCCTTTCCCGGATGCACGTTACCGATGCGTTTCTGGCGAGACATCAAGAGCGATTTTCCAACGAGTTGGCGACAACGGTTGTGACCTACAGCGAGTACTGCGGAGCGACGAGTTGTGGAGCTCTTGCGTTTCACTCTCGAGTGAAGTGAACTGTCCGCGTGCAGAGTCTACGTCACGAAGGAACTGAAATGACAGAGAATTGAACCTGTTCACCTTAATGAAATGAACTCCCAGTTAAGGTGAACTGCATAAAAACAAAACAGTGCAGCGAGAACCGAGAAAAGCGACAGTTCAAAAACTGGATGTCACGGTGTTCACAAGTTACACACAAAAGAACTCGCGCACTTTTATGTAGGACTTTTATTTTAAAACTTCTTAATCTAATTATATCAATAAATAATTTTAATTTAGTTGTAAAAATGTCAGTCTGGATGTTGAGGCGGAGGTTTATAATCAGAATTTAGGTTTCAACCTACAGCAAGGCAAATTGACATCCCTAGATTACTATTCTTATGTTTAAGAGTATTCATTTTTTGCTAGTATATCTTATACTTCGGTTCTCATTTTTTCTGTGATGCTAACCTGGAATATTATTACTTTCTCTACTACGTATAGTAAGTAGGGGAAGTATTGTATTCCACCCAAAAATTCGATACCGAGATTTCACCGGAAATATGTTTTGAGACCCCCTGAATCCAAAAAAGCATTTTTGGAAACATGTCCATGTATGTGTCTGAACAGCATAACTCAGAAACGAACAGTCGGATAAACACCAAACTTGGTATTTAGGTTCAGTATCTTCCAGAGATGCGACACGAAGGTTTTCAAGAAAATCCCCCGATACCAGATTACCCCTTACATGGAACATTATTCGAAAATTTTAATTTTCTCAAAAATGGCTCTAACGATTTTGATTAAAATATCATATGTTTAAGCTATTTTCATGACAAATGAAATGTATATCTCGAATTTTCTGGGAATGTCTCCAAAAGTATTCTTCATTGTGAACGACTTTTGCATAACTGGTAAACCATAATATAGACAATGTGTTACTATACAAAAATGTAGATCGCGTTAAAATACACAATTTATGTCATATACATTTTTTTTGTTGGGTGAACCATTTTCGAGATATTGCCTGTTATTCCCTTAAATTTTCCAATACACTTTTTCTCAAATTCGTTATTCATTTTTTCCACCCAAAATTTCGATAGCGAGATTTCACCGGAAATACATGTTTTGAGACTCACTGAATCCAAAAAAAGCATTTTTGGAAACATGTCCGTGTGTGTGTCTGTCTGTGTGTCTGTGTGTCTGTGAACAGCATAACTCAAAAACGAAGAGTCGGATAAACACCAAACTTGGTATTTAGGTTCAGTATCTTTTAGAGATGCGACACGAAGGTTTTCAAGAAAATCCCCCCACCCCAGACTACCCTTTACATGGAAAAGTTTTCGAAAATTTTAATTTTCTCAAAAACGGCTCTAACGATTTTGATTAAAATATCATATGTTTAAGATATTGTCATGACAAATAAAATGTATATCTCGAATTTTCTGGGAATGTCTCCAAAAGTATTCTTCATTATGAACGACTTTTTCATAACTGGTGAACCATAAGAGATAGACAAAATTTTACTACACGAAAAATGTAGATCGCGTTAAAATACACAATTTATGTCATATACATTTCTTTTGTTGAGTGAACCGTTTGCGAGATATTGCTTGTTATTCCCTTAAATTTTCCAATACTTATACTTTTTCTCAAATTCGTTATTATTTTTTTTTGTCCTGGACATGCAAAGAGAATGGAATGCGCCACATAGCAACCAGCGTTAAAATATTTGACTATCGCTTAAAACCTACCATATTCCCCTTGCATCTACAAGAAAATTATCAATAAGATTGACATCTCGATATCTCCATTAACATGAAGCATATGGAGAATAAGCGTTTGTAAAAATAGTTTGTACAAGTGTAGAGAAAGTTATATGAGTGTAACACATAAGATTTTTTAATTTGAAAAAAGGTTTGAATAGATAAAACTGAACGAAAATGCTTATTTGGGAAAGTAAATTTATAAGTAAAGTAAATTAATAAAGTAAATTAATAAGTAAATTAATAAAGGTATTAAATTAAATTTACAATATGTTCTCCATTGTTGGCTAATTTCATACGCCTAGTAAACTTTCTGGAATGTTTCTTTTCTAGTTCGCCGAAATTCTCGGTTATTATATTCTTAAGTTCATTAATATTTTCATGAAAAGCATAACTGATTTGAAATGATAGAAGTTGAGAGTCGTCAGGTCTGGAGATCTTGCTGGCCATTCTTAAGAACCAGAAAACGTTTTATCTACCTATTTGGTACATACTGCACAGTGAGAATATGCACCATCCTGTTAAAAATGCACATTTTGCACATTAAAATTTACATTTTCTTCTTCATTTATTCGATTTTCCAGCGATTGTTCAGATACAATTCTCCAGTCAGGTTTCCTTCCACAAAATACGGATCAGCAAGGTCATCTCCAAAGTTGCCCGTACTTTGATCTTTTGAACAAATTGATATGATCGTCAAGAAATAGATGCGAGGTTTTAGTGTTAAATAACTTCATTGATAAAACCATTGAAGAAAAACGTACATTTATCACTGAAATATATTTTATGTGAAGTTTGGGTCATTTTCATTTTTTATGACTTGTGCTCAAAATTTTATATCCTTCCATTAAGGTTACGTAGCTTCGCTGAAGAGCTAGTAAGGTTGTATTTTGCAGGAGTAACTTATTCATTTGTAGCATTTTACGTTTGGAACCAAATTATGATTAACGCAGTTACTTCAGGGTGGATTTCATAGCAAAGCCGTCGGTTTTTCACCCGTGTAGCTTTTAGAGCTGTTTGTTTTTCTGCCCACATAGCCAGGTCTTCAAATTCGGGTACAAGAGCTATCGTGTTATGAGCAAAACCATATATAAACGTTACTTCTGTACTTGAGGATAAACGCTATTTTAAAATAATTTAACACCTAAATACAAAAACCTTCTAATAAATGCTTTTATTTACGACCATAATAAAAAACACAGCATGGCTAAACAGTTTCAACTGCGACAGTATAGACTTATGAAATCCATTGTATACACTGCTCAATTGCTATTAAATCTCTCAATCTTTCGTTTTGATTTCTCGAAACTGCTTGTTGTGAATTTTTGTTATGGTTTGAAAATAAAAACGTGACGAACTTATGGAACTGTTCTTTATACTCACGAAAAAGTTTTTCCAATTGTTAAATAAAGACTCCCAATTCAGCCACAAGTTGTGTAAATAACTATGGTGTACTACTCTATTCAGCTATAACAATAACCCAGGTTGATGAGACGTAGAAAACAAAAACAATAAAAAATCTGATGTGTTACACTCATATGAGTTTCTCTAATCTTGTACAAACTACTTTTACAAACGCTTATTCTCCATATACTTCATGTTAATCGAGATATCGAGATGTTTATATTATTGCTAATTTTCTTGTAGATGCAAGGGGAATTGGTAGGCTTTAAGCGATAGTCAAATAATTAAGAGCTGGTTGCTATGTGGAGTATTCCATTCTCTTTGCATTATCAGGTCAAAAAAATCTGATGTGTTACACTCACATGACTTTCTCTACTCTTGTACAAACTATTTTTACAAACCCTTATTCTCCATATGCTTCATGTTAATCGAGATATAGAGATGTTAATCTATTGCTAATTTTTTGTAGGTGCAAGGGGAATATGCTAGTATTTAAGCGGTAGTAAAATCTTTTAAGAGCTGGTTGCTATGTGGTGCATTCCATTCTCTTTGTATGTCCAGGACATAAAAAATTAATAACGAATTCGCATTTGAGAAAAAGTATTGGAAAATTTAAGGGAATAATAAGCAATATCTCGAAAATGGTTCACTCAACAAAAGAATGTATATGACATAAATTGTGTATTTTAACGCGATCTGCATTTTTCGTGTTGTAAAATTTTGTGTTTCTCTTATGGTTTACCAGTTATGCAAAAGTCGTTCACAATGAAGAATACTTTTGGGGACAACTTTCCCAGAAAATTCGAGATTACATTTCATTTGTCATGAAAATATCTTAAACGTTTGATATTTTAATGAAAATCGTTAGAGAAATTTTTGAGAAAATTAAAATTTTCGAAAAATGTTCCATGCAAAGGGTAATCTGAGGTGGGGGATTTTCTTTAAAACCTTCGTGTCGCATCTATGGAAGATCCTGAACCCAAATACCAGGTTTGGTGTTTATCAGACTGTTCGTTTCTGAGTTATGCTATTCACAGACACACACACACACACGACCATGTTTCCAAAAATGCTTTTTTTTGGATTCAGAGGGGCTCAAGACATATATTTCCGTTGAAATCTCGGTATCGAATTTTTGGGTGGAATACAATACTTCCTCTACTTACTATACGTAGTAGAGAAAGTAGAAATGAATGAGATGAACTAACAAATTTATTCTTTTTCAAAAATTAAGTCTAGGGGTGCAGAAGAGGAAATAGGTGCTTACGTTGTAATCAACTATGATTGAAAATGTCCCCTCAATATCCAAATTTACGTGTATTATTTAAATCAAATTACAATAATTTATTGATTTATTTGGACTGAGACATTTTTCAACGAATGCCCTGTATGTTGTTCCCTCGAACGTATCACCTGTACTTTCAACGAAATCTTTCCTACTATCCAGCTTATTGTCCTCTGTCATTATCCTGTTTGTAATGTTTAACTAAATACTCAAGAATTGTTGGCGGTGGATAAAATATTTTTTTGAACAAGGTCTGAGCGCTGATGAACTCTGTTTGCTACGGTGGTTCCGAGTTAGTTGGGATGCTGAGCATGTCTTCCTATGTACACATTGGTTAATGCGTGATTTGCATTTCAACAAGCTGCAGGGTCCCACGTGACTGCCAACACCACTGCATGAGTAGAGGAGTGCGTCCCTTTTTGATAATGATTAGGTGGGTTATTGATGAAGACACAGGATACCGACAGCGTTTCACCTGTTGTATGTTGTCAGCAACATAGGCCAGTTCTTGTAATTCGACAGTTGGGAATTTTTGGTGCAAAAACCAGCTAAGCCCAGTTTCGGTCAAAAGCAGGTAAGAGCGGCATCATTTATGCATGTAATAACACCATAACCAATGCTTTACGTCAATTTTTTATTTTGGGTAATAACTGATATTAATGTATCTATACAATAGGGATATCCTGAACTATTTTCTTAGGTAGAAACGGGTCGCACGTCACTTAAAAATTACGAACCTTCTTTTATGAAGCTTCCAATATAACAGTCCTTATATCCCTCCAGGAGAACAGTCTCCATGGATTCCTAAGTTCCAATGCAATAGCAAATCAAAACATCTCCTTTAATATCGAAATATCTTGAAAAATGTTCAATAACCAAATTTTATAGTATATGAAATTTTGCGTGTGACGCTCTTAAACTACTATGGTTCTTAGCGTCTTATTCCATATTGGGCGTGAAAGACCGGAAATTTTGCTCAGAAGCCTCTTTATCAGGCTTGAAGATCTTATGTACCGTAAATCTACGACACGGAACTACCGGCTTTACTTTTCTTCCGAAGGAAACCGTGCTAAGGATTTTTACGCCCGAAAAATACATCGCCCTCCGCCGGGTTTCAACCCGTGTATTTGTGTGTGTGTGTGTGTGTGTGTGTTTGTAGGGTACTCTCGGAAACCCCAAAGATTTTCATAATTCATTGAAAAAGCCTTATCTTCCCTACAGATGTAGACTAGAAGACAACTTCTAATTCAAATTGCAACATCACTATAATACTAAAAAGAATTTAACAGGCTTCTATTTTAGAATACGAACATGTTAGTGTTGTAATAAAATAATTACCAAAATGTTTTTAAAATTTTAAGCTGTCACTCCACAGAAAATGTGCATAGAAACGTTTTATTCCAAGCAGTATACGTAGATGACCACGATACAACAGCTGGACTTTGGATAAATGCTAAGCAAACAGAAGGCAGAGCAAAACAAGCGACAATTGGAGTCAGTTAATAACGGTAGATATGTATGTAGCACTTATTTCCTTAATTTTCACACACACACACATACACACACACACACCTGCCCCGTATTATTTATGGAGATGTACAGTACTGTGAAATCAAGAAGGTCGATATTACTATGCTTGCTGACTTTTGGTAGCCGCACAAATACAGCCTGCTCTTCAAAGGAAAGCAGGCCCTAGCAGCAAGAGCTATGCCCATTCCAAAAACATGCTGTTAGTAGTGCTGTTACAATACATGCGACAGCAATACGAAGACTATCATACGTTCTGTAACGTAAACTATAATGAATGGGTGTTAAATGAATGACTTAAGCTATAAACAGGAGTTACAGAAAGGTATAAAGATATCATAAGCAGTGAGAGAGTATGCAATGTGTACATGTGCTAATGGAAAAATCAGATACGGTGCTTGTAGCTCAGTTGGTTAAGTTGACATTCCCTCGTTCACTGTAGTGTGTCCGCGGTTCAAGTCCCAGAACGTACTTGAACGTGTTTTGCTTCTTCTTTACATCCATGAAGGTACAGACGCCTCCAAATGTTTTCCATGCCACGTATTTGTAGCCGGGGAGGGGAAGCAGGGCGTCTTATCGAGAGGTTATGCCAGGCGCCTTTGCTGATACCTGCTCTACAGGGTTAGAGGATGTAATAGTGTTAAAGAAAATTACAAATCATTTCCCTTAGAGTTGGTTGTGAGAGAGCAATAACTGTTAAAGGAAAACAACATACAGCACAGCGACATAAACAGTATACAAATTATTTTTTTTTTTTTTTTGGAATTAGAAGTATCGTATCATTGTGACATAAGGAAGTGTGAAAATAGTTTGGTTTTAAATTACTTTCTCTACCCATTATGTGCTTGGACATATATTCCTTACTGAACATAATATCCTTATAAAATGTTATTTTTCCGTGCACTTTACCTTAATCGGGACAACAATTTAGGCCAGAAATTATTTCAAGTTACAGTCTAAATTACACTTTTCCCTATTTGGCTGCATTCAAGATGCCGTAACGATAAACAGCCGCTTATCTATACCACAAATCTGCTTTTTACTGTCTCTACTACGCACTTACAGTAACTAGGGGAAGTATTGTATTCCACCCAAAAATTCAATAACGTGATTCACCGAAAATACACGTTTTGAGACTCCTGAATCCAAAGAAAGCATTCTTTCTCTGTCTACTACGTAGTTACAGTAAGTAGAGGGAGTATTGTATTCCACCCAAAAATTCAGTAACGAGATTCGCCAGAAATTACGTTTGAGACTCCCTGAATCCAAAGAATGCATTTTTAGAAAAAGGTCCAAGTGTGTGGATGTGTGTGTGTGTGTGTGTGTGTGTGTGTGTGTGTGTGTGTGCGTGTGTCCGTGAACAGCATAATTCAAAAGCGAAAAGTTGCTTAAAACCTAAATTTATTGTTTAAGTTTAACATATTCCAAAGATGCGACACGATGATTTTAAAGAAAATCTCCCACTCCAAACTACGGTTTAAAGTTGGACATTTTTCGAATTTTTTTTATTTTTACAAAAATGGCTCTAAGGATTTTTATTAAAATGCATATGTTTAAGGTGTTTTGATGATAAATAAAATGTACATCCTTAATTCTTTGGAATAATCTGTAAATTTATTTTGATTGCGAATACATTTTGAGAATAAGTGAACATTAAGAAAGAGACAAAATCTTACTGCACAACAAATGTAGATCCTGTTAAAGCATAACATTTAAGTGCAGTAACATTTGCACGGTGTTAACCTATTCTAAAATACTCTGTCATCTCATTAGTTTGAATTTTCAAATACTTTATACTTCTCTCAACGGCAGATCGCTATTGTTTTTCTACCTTCCCTTAATTTTCATGTTCATACAAAGAAAAGAGAATTTCAAAGCCAAGACATAGCGATCAGCTTTGAGCGGTTTGGCTATCGCTTACTTGTACCTACAACGAAATATGTAAATAATT
Source organism: Deroplatys truncata (assembly GCA_030765065.1). Classification (NCBI taxonomy): domain Eukaryota; kingdom Metazoa; phylum Arthropoda; class Insecta; order Mantodea; family Mantidae; genus Deroplatys; species Deroplatys truncata. The sequence goes on from CM060980.1 coordinate 104,827,667, forward strand.
TATGAAGGCTTATCTGTATTGACATGAAACAGTTGCAAGAATAAGCTTTGTAAGAATAGTTTGTAGAAGTAGTGAGTAGAGAAAGTCATGTGAATGCAACGCATTCTATAGAAACAGCTCCGTATACCTGCGTGTCTATGAACAAAGTAACTCCAAAACGAAAGGTCGGTTAAATACCAAACTTTATATTTAAGCTCTGCATCTTTCAAAGATGGAACAGAATATTTTAAGGAAAAATTTCCCCGACTCAAACAACCCTTTGCATGGAAAAAGTTTTCGAAATTTGTTAGTTTATAAAAATGGCTCTAACGATTTTGAGTAAAATACTCTCTATTTTAGATATTTTCATAACAAACCAAAAAGGTATATTTTATTCTCTGAGAAGAGCCTTTCAAGTCTTCATTCTGAATGACTTTTGTATAATTGGTAAACTGCAAAAGATGGGCAAAGTTTTACTTCAAAATAAATGCAGACCCCGTTAAAGCACACAGTTCGTCATGCATATATTCTTTGAAATTAAATATTGAAGACAATTGAGTAGCTTTTGTAACTGGGAAGCCGCTATTCGTTTTGTTTTTGTCGCGATCATACAAACATGGAATTTCAAAGCATCACGTAGGAATGCTTTTTGAAAATGTGACTATTGCTTTACCTACGTATGCTACAACGAACTGTGTAAATGTGAACTTTTTCTTTCGGTATTTAAATAACGTCCTTTAACTGGATAGGCCATTATAGACGGTGATGGAACGAAATGGTCAAAATGATGCTCAAATGGTCCTGAGGTCACTAGAACTTAAGAGTTACGTGACATTCATTTTCTCAGGTTAAGGGGAAAACAAGGAAAAACTATCTGGATAACTCGCTCTAAACGAGATTCGAACTCGGGATCTCTTGAATGTGAGGCAGACCCTCACACCACGGAGATGGGATAAATGTGAATTCAAAGTTCATCTGGATTATCAAGAAGTAAATAGAAAAATAAGATTTAGTAAAATAATTTGTAGAATGCATTTCTCTCGCGGTAATGTAAAAATCGTGGAGTTTCAAAGGGACCACATAAACATTTGACTATCGTTTTCGCATTCTTCTTATACTTGCAACGAACTCCGTAGCGGCAGTTTATCTCGATTAACAAGACGTAACTGTTTCACACAAGTCGTGTGTAGAGCAAGGTTGGAAAGGTAGACGGACTGAAAATTTCAATGCACTACGGATCTTCCAGGTTCCGTCCAGGTGGCGCAACGGTAACCTCTGCGACTCGCATTCGGAAGGTCCCCGTTTGCTTGCCGGTTACCGACCACTCTGACCCATGGTTTTTTCGAGAGTTTTCCCGTGTGGTCAGGCGAATGCTGGAGTGGTTTCTCTGAGCCCCCGAATTTTCTGTTCCTCTATATCGTCTCATTCCTCATTTCATTTATGCTTAACCCCGTTAGGTCTGTTTCAGGGTCAGAAGTGTCAGCGATGGTGTTCCGGTGCTGCGTGGCAGGGTAAAAGGATGCTCTTTGTGCAACCTTATCCGTCTCGCGACCTTCGGCTTGTTGCCGGGGTATACGGACCGTCCCTTGGGGCTTTGGACCCTTTGTGTGGGGCGGGTCCCCAGTTTGCCTGCCCGACTATCGGGGCGTCTCAATCTGTAAACTTTGGGGGCCCTATCATTGCTGTGCCATCACTCCTGGGTCCGGCCGCACGGTGTCTCACCTCGCCCCTCCATCCTGGGGGCGCTCAAGCCACGTGATTTCTTTCTTTCCAAATATATGCGAGTTTGTTTTCCCCATTTTTGAAAAGTTATTGCCATGAACGACATTTTATAGTGTAAACGATCCGTTTTATCAGAAGCTATTGAAGTTAATCAAATGAAATTTTAGGACACATTGGTTGGTTATTTTTCTAAAAATATAATTGCTGATAAATTATAATTAAAACATTGTATCATTAAAAAAATACTCCTAGCTTTCTTAATAAAAAAACTTATTAGTTAAAGTAGATATGTGTACTTAGCGTGCGTGTACTCCTGTAAAACTTTTAGTCTGATATCTCGATTTCTTAGATGAATCATGAATTTTGTAGGTTTAATACTGGTGGGACACGTCTTCACTTACAAAACGTAGAAGAAGACCATTTATGAAACATTGTGTTCCTTTCTTGAAAGAGAAATACGAATCTCAATTTGATCAACGTCATTTCCAAGTTCAAGGTCTCATATTTAGAAACTCTTAATTGTGATTTCTAGACACAATCTTATCGTTAAGTTTATAACTTATTTAATGTAAAGAGAAAATTGTTAAATCAACTGCAGGTCCTGCGTGGGCAATCCTAACCAGTGGAACCTCTACAAGGATATATTTAACTTTTCGCATAAACTAGGTCTACATTAACAGATGCTACCTAACGGTCGCTATAATTGGCGATTCGATATCAATTATTCATCATCATATATATAAAACATAATCCTATACCAAGAGCAATTAATCGCTTATGTAGGTGTGTGTTTTTTTATGAATTTGTATAACATTTGGGAAATCAATTTACAAAATCAAATTATGTAAATTATATATACAATGTACTGATATGGTAAGACGTGGCAACTTGCTAAAACAAGCAGCTCTATTTTTTGTTCTTTGAGTCAAGTTTTTTTTCTTTCTGCATATGTATATAGACTTTATTCAGTTCAATTGTGCATTTCGTTCACATGAACACTTTACTAATGTTATAGTTTACTAGTTCAATTCTCCATCTTTCATGTCCTTCGTGACCTTCAAGTCGGACGATCTCTTCACAAGCTTCAACAACCCGTCGCATTGTTCCGCAGTCGCATTCGCTACACGTCACAGCATCGTCGCCAACTCGCTCGGAGGATCGTTCTTGATTCGCAAGGGGAATTCACCCGCCAGTCGCTCGCTGGCTGACTGACCGATGCAACTCCACTCTCACTCACTCGTACTCACCGACTGCTCCTGAGAGCGCTCGCTTATATAGTCAGTGGAATCTTTCCACAAAGTTGTCAAACGTTCTATAAGTATTTCGACACACTTTCTGGAGGAGGGGAAGAAGGTTCTGGTTATTTGCCGATAATGCGCCCGGTGTTTACGCTGGCTTGCGGCCGTTATTGTTTACTTCTACCGCTCGACTCCGACTCCGGATAACGTGGGCTATACCGCTGCGTCACTATATATATATATATATATATATATATATATATATATATATATATATATATATACACAGAATGGTTCACCTGTTACTTATTTGGTTTTACGCAACCCGCAGATTACAGTATAACCTGAAAACATCGTTCCCGGAACCCAATCAGGATTAACGAAACGATACTAGGCTTGAATTGACACAATAGAATACACCAGTATTGCTTATGGTAGAGACTCCTAATCTCTATAAACGACTACAAATGCTAAAAAGACATAATTGTGCATGCCAACGCTATATGATTGTTGTTACAGTAGGGAGCCTAACAAAAGTGTTGCGTATCATATATTCCTTTTGTAATAAATAGGGTTTAAGAATAAACTTTAAAAAGTCAAAGATAATGGTATTTAAAAAGAGCTATAACTTGAAGGAGGAAAAGTGGTATGTGGAAGGGAAAAGTTGTAAATAGTAAACAAGTTTGATTATTTGGGAGTGAGAATAAGTAGTAATGGGAGATGGAATGATCACAAGATAAGTGCCTTAGCTAAGGGAAGATTAGCAATGACTGTTATAAGAATATGCTTAAAGAAAATACCAGATATGCAAATTAAATGGTTGGAAAGGGTTTACAAAGCTGTAGTTGAAGCAAAATTGGCCTATGGATCAGAGATTTGGGGAAGTGACAAGGAAGGGAGATGATTGCTAAAGTACATAGATAGTTCTGTAAATGTATGTTCGGTTTTTCTATTTCATCGTCTAATGGAGCAGCAATGTTGGAGTTGGGAAGAGCAGGTAGCAAGGGCATGGTAGTAGAAAGCATACTTAAAAATATTGGCATAGATTTAAATCATTGGACGAGCATATCTTGAGGAAATGTTTAATAATACAAGAAAAATTCAGTGATGGGATGAACTGGGCTCAAGGAATAAGGAGAATTTTACAGGAAATGGGAATGGGTAACTTATGGGAGTAGAGAGAGGGGTTAGTTAAAGGTTTCTGGAAATAAGTGAGGAACAGAGTAGAAGATTTAAAGAAACAAGAATTATTTCAAAGTCTGGAAGGAAAGAAAAGTTTGGAACTTTATAGACAAAGGTTGACTGGGGAAGGGAGAAATATGTGGGTGTAGTTAACAGGTTAGGGAGAGAAGGGTGGTCCTGGTCCAGATTAAGTGCATATATGCTAAGGGGAGATAGGAAGGGAGAGAATTTGAATAGGTGTCCTCTTTGTGGACAGGCAAATAATGATTTGCATTATATAATTGAATGTAAAGAAACTAAATTGTGGAGAGATCAATTTTTACCTAAAGAATGGGAGAATGTTAACGAAGAAGTATTAAAGGTTAGGAAAATGAAAATACAAAAGGAGAGGGATATAAAAAGAATAGGAGAATATATGGAGAGAGTAAGAGAAAAATGGTTTAGAGAAATAAAGCAATATGAATTTGTTATTACCCACCATGCATAAATAACCACGGTGTTAAAATGCATGATGGACCAAAGAAAGAAAAAATAGCAACTCAAAGTAATGTATTAAAATTGTAAGAATTTTGTGTATCATTATGGAAATAAATAAATATACATATACATACTACATTGGCTGGAGTTGCATTTGTCCATCTAAATACAACGCAGTTGGTTATTGCGCGGTGCAATAAGCAGGAATTCCAAGATGCTCGAATCGTGTTCGAAACTTACAAAATGTACATTTTTTTTGTTTCTTCGCTTTCCTTCTTCCTCACATGACACAAGGCAAGATGGGCAATCTGAACACTTGTTGACTTGCTTATGTGTTTGTTTTACTGTCGTTCTCTTAATTTATAGTGTTTAATTTTTGACCTTGCCTAACTTTGACAGTCCAATTACAGGAAATACAAAATACTGGCGCTTATTGCCGGCTATAGCTAGGCATGACTATTCGAGAATACATTCCTTCCCCCTCTTCCTGTTCATCCTCTGGCCCACCGGAAAGCATTTGGAGCCTTCTATACAATTAGTGATTTCAGAGTATTCGTGTCTTCATTGGTATGCCTATTTGTTTTACCGCTACACTTTTTTGGAATGACACACTCACAAGAGAAAGGCAGAAAACCCGTGCCAACGGTGTAGTCGACGTAGAGTAACAACAGCTATTGTATATAAAAGGAGAAAATGTTAATAGATACGAGGAAACCACCTTTAGGGAAAAATATGCAGTTTCTATTATAGCTGTTTTATTTGGTTTATATAACATATTAGCCAAATTTTCAAAATAAACGACACGAAAGTGTTGATGCAAAAGGGTTAATTTGCTTTTGATGCAATTGGTTTGTCATTTGAAAGCATTCTATTCAGAAAATTCAATTGCTTTCAAAAGTAAACTTGCTATCAAATTAAAAATCTAAAGAAAGAAAGGAAGGAGGGAAGGAAGGAAGGAACATATACGGTGTTAGACTTAAGATACTTTGTATTATGATTCACGTTCTGAATTCTTAAAATGCCTATCTTCCCTAGTCTGGACTAGAATGGAATGTACAACGGAGGGGACTCGGCCCCCATCCAGTGTATGGGGATACCTGTACTGTACTGTATGGGGATGCAGTAACATCTTTAAAAATATGTTTAAAATATTGTGCCGTACAATGGTAAAACATACATAAAGTTACAGGGAAATTACAATGAATAAGTCTGAACAAAAAAACTAAACATATAATTTCTTTTAGCAGTTTTCTCCATTTAGTCTCCCCTGAAGTCGTAAAATCTTTGTGTCCGTATATATTCTGCGAATACTGGCTATTGTTCAGCATCGACGGTTTCTGAAAGTACTTTGAAGAAAATTGCATTTTGAGCACTGGTTTTTTACATTTTCTATTTGCGTGATTTATCGGGCAGAAGACTGTCGTGCTGTAATTTAATCGTGCTAGTCCTGAAGACATAAATCGAATTGCGTCTGCCTGCACGACGCACTAAATCAGTTACGGTTTTTATCTAATTTGCTTTTTCCATCACTCGTCCATCAATATTTAACTGACCAAGGTAGCAAATGCTGACAAAATTGGATGGGCTGTTAGTGAATGATTGATGCAATGAAGCTGTTTAAACAGTGAGATAAACATACTTATGTCTTTTCAAAGCTCTGTATTCTGTAGAGGCTTCGCATTCAGAAAACCCGTTGAAGGAACATGTCATTTGTGTGCTAATTTTCAGATATTTTCGAACATGCACAAGCGTTCTGAGTATCCGCACTTACCCATTCGCGTAGTTTACATGCGAGTGTACACTTCGTACATACGACCGCGTGCGCATAGCTACCTGCGGGGCGCCGGTGAGTGCATTCCGGCCCGGCCTTCAGAGCAACAGTCGCGTAACGAGCTCATTAATTGCCACTTCACCGCAGTTGCGGTAAATACTGTTAAGATTCCTTTGGGCCGGTTCTAGTAACCTCTCTTTCTAGAACATTCCACTTTGCGGGTCCTATATAAGGGGCTGCTCTCTCCCAGGTAGTTCATTTCAGCGAGTTATTTAAGAAGTTAGAAGTTAAATGCGGTCAAGAAGTCGAAGAGTTTGGACAGTTAAAAGTGGGCAGTGCCGAGTGCAGTTCAGTTGTGAATTGTGACTCAGCAGTTCGGTTGCATTCTGTTCTAAGTGTATGTCAACAGTGTCTCAAGCGTAACGTTTGTGCTACGCTGAGCGCCTAAGTGATAAATAAAGTGTGTTTAGTAGCAACTGGTGTTCTCGTTTGCTATAATATCTACCAATTTCTTTGAAGATATGTTTATGTTCATTAAATAACTCCTTTTACATATTAGTTTGAGGATCGCAAAAAGTAATTCTATTTTCTATATCCCAATCGAGCTTCTTAAACATACCATAAACCTAACAGGAATTTTCGAATGAACATAAAGCCCCTTTTCAATACTGGTAGTCTTCACTGAAAGGGTAATTACACTTTCCCTAACTTTTGGCGTTGGCAAATCTACGGTTTTGATTTGCAACGTCGACAGTGAATGTTGAATGCCTGAGATCTCTCTATAATGTAGCTTGTAACTTAGCGGAAACTTCTACAACCATTTCTCCAAGCAGAACATTCAACTTCTGAATTGCATTTACCAACGCATTTATTGATTCAAGGAGAGAATTTACAGCTTCTTGATGGTTTTAGAAATACGCTTTCAGTAATTTTTTGGTGAATTCCACGGAACAAATCAGCTTCCGAGTGTAAAACAGAATTGGTTATTTCAGAAAAAAAGAATGCTTATACTGACTTCCAAGTACTCGTGTAGAACTTTGAACTTCTGCTTGTCATCGTCGTCATTATTATTTCCATGTCCTCGCCCTCCTTTCCTTTCTCTTCATGTTGTAGACAAATATCTATTCCATCCTCATATTTTAGTACTTTCACTTAAACAGACTGACATCAGAACCATGCATTTATTGTATTCGACTTGAATGACTTCAGATGAGAGTAAAATATCTATAATGAACATTGGCAGTAATTGAAAGTATTTATGGGTGGACGAAAATTAAAATACAACGTATAGGTACTCAATTAAAACTATTGAAAGTAGGAATAATCTAAAAATACAATAAAATCTCTTTCACACACAGCTTCCAGTACATGCAACTCATTAGAACTACAAAATATGGACTTCAGTGGCATTTTGCATATTAAACCATTTTTGTCTAATAATACAAAATGCATTTTATTTATCCATAAGTTGATATTAAAAGTCCTAAATTTGAGCATTAAAAGTAAAATAATGGTAATAGTGAGTTTGTAAATTAAGCAGTGAGTTTACAATGACCACGTGACCATGGAGCAGGCACAGTTTTCACAATATGGCCTCTAATGCATGACAAAGCTTAATTTTCTACCACATACTCATCTATTTCTTTGAAAACACACATTTACTATAGCTTTCCCTTTATAGCAATAATAAATACGATATGAATTTAATTCATATATGTGTGTATTAAGATGTATACATGTACTCTTCCCAAATCTTTCCTATTAGGACATGTTACTGAAGTGTTCGATATGCTTGTCCATGTACCTTATATGCAACATTTTGTGGAATAGATATTTAAAAATATTCTTATATCTTCACACCCTATTAATCTAATATTGAATAATGTTTAGTTCTGCAAAGTAATTAAATGTCTATTCTTATTCTACTTTGTCATAAATATTTAGTTCCACAAATTTTATATGTATTAACTGAATACCTTTACCAGTTTAATGCTTAAAGCTTCACCAACACTTCCACAGATGGTCTTGAATGTATGCGACTAAACACGTTTATTTACAACTATATAACTGGTGCTTGATCTATTTTGCTCTAAAAGTTTGGTCCTTTCACTGAAGTTATTTCTGTTTTACTATTTCGGTCTAGTTTTGTCTCACCTTTACCAGTATGCTTGTATTTTGTATGATATTTCTCATGGATATTGCTAAAAATAAACTTGAATTGTGTGTTGATGTTTTGAGTAAATTTTTACCTGTATTTTATTTCTTTGTTTACAGGTTATGGCCAAGCAGAGGGCTAGTTCTTCCCCGTAATTCTCGGGCGTCTGGTTATGACGTCACAACTGACGAGTGCCCGTCAAACGCCACTCCACACTCTTCTTCTTCCTACCCAGCATTTCTACTTCCTGCTCCTTCTTACCCGCCCCACTTCAACCCTCCTTGTGTTTCTCTTCATCACGTCTCACCTCTCCCCCACAGCTACGGTTCTTGCAAAATCCTTCTCCTCACACGTAACCATGGTGGGTTCATCTCTAAACGAAACAATAGCCTCGTTTAACTTCTTCTCACCTTTGAGAGATTCAAAGACTCTCTCTCAAGAAGCGTCGTACATGACTACCCTCAACCCGAAAACTGAAGCATCAGAAACAGGGATGGAGTGGTTAACTAGGCAACCGTTAGAAAATCCAAACAGATGTACTACTTCATATTCGAACGTTTGCCACGAAGAGATAGTACCTACTGACGCTGTTGTACCTATAAGCAGAGATGGCGCATCCGATTTCGACTCTCCATTATGCATCTCTGAAACCAAAGATCCTGTGCCAAGTAGTTCCAATGAAAATTGCATAGATATAACAGAGAGATTTGACGTAGTAGAATCTTCAACTGTGATAAGTTCAACTCACATTCCAGATATGGAGTCTACACACATTTGGCTTCAAGGATATCCTTCTACCTTACCATTGCCAACAGCACCACAAGCAGAAATTTCAAGTTCTCTGGAAGAACCTCTTGCTTCCGATTCAGAGTACCTTTTGCCTTCTTTTCAAACCACTCCTATGTTTGAAACTGAATTTGCTACGGTAATTTGGAAGCATGCCCCTCTTTCCTCTGCGTCTTTCAAACTCACCGCGTTACCTTTGGCATATTTTTCACCGACGTCTTCTCAAACTCTACTGAAATATTCTTCTAGATCACGTAGTGAGATATACGAAACCTTTCCAAAAAAGCGAGAGGCTCATTCTTCAATGAGTCCTATACCTTATAATAATTCAGAGAGGGTTAAAAAACTTTCCAGCTCAAATTTCTCCAACTTCTCAGAGATTTTCCACCATGTTGCACCTGAAGATGCCGCAAGCAAAAGCACAGCTTTTCCAGCAATTAACTCCGATGTTTACTCAGTTGGTAATACCAAAACGGAACAATTGTCCTATCTACCAACCAAAGCAAGTTTACTTAACACCAGAACTACTCTTTCCCCAACAGATCTTCCTTGTTCTCAGCAAAGTACTCTGACCTCGAGGCATTGTTTGTCGGATACAAAAGAAGTACCACCATATAATTTCTTTCTAAACTCTCCACTTAACTATCTAATGGATACTCAAGACAACTCCACAAGAAAGGCTATGTTGGCGGAACGTTCGGCTTCAATGCGAGAGTTCAAACCCATTCGGAAGGGATTCTCTGGGAAGCGGATAACGCTTTTGGGTTTGTTCGAGATGACCACTCGGGCGGGAGAACGGAGTGAAGGTCGGAGCGAGCTTGCTGCAGCCAGGATGGCAATCAATCACATAAACCAGCAAGAAATTCTTCCTGGATACCAACTGGAACTGCTTACCAACGATACCAAAGTGAGTATATGCTTGAATTTACTGTTTGTTAAGCTATTTCAAATATCAGAGTCTGGTCAGTATAAAACACAGAATTACATCAACACTGCTTTATCATCTGAGCTAGTATTAAAGTCATTAGGGCATAAATTTACTTTTAGCATCCTCAAGCGCGTGCCAGACGTTTGTGAGTAATGAAAAAAATTGTTTTGCAACAATGTGAATAAATTTTCGGCGGATAATTATTAGAAGCGAGAAAATAGTTACTTTTCAGCAATAGTTCCAGCCATCCCAGCTCAAGAAAGATACTAGGCTCCAAATAGCAATTAAAAATACAGTCAGTACGTTCGCAAGTATTTACTACTCAAAAATAACAGTAATAGGAAATTACTGCACTTCCTGACTCCAATTCATTCGTTTCAAGTTAATCTGAGAGAATTGGAAGACAATCTCTCTCATGTTCTTTCAGTTTATTGTATATTACATTATATTTGCATAAATAAGAAAGAATCGCATTACATCTTTCGTTTAAAGAGAAAAACTCATATTGAAGAGCCCTTGGACCTGCTGCAGTGCATGTGCACTGGATTGGAAACAATGGATATGAAGCAGGTGTTTAAGTATAGCACTTAATTTTAACAATACTAAGAGATTGCATGAAGAAGTATAAAACATGACGATGTTTGAGTTGAGGTCAAGAATGTATCCAAAATGGACAGTAGCGGCAAATAAACAGGAGTTTTCATCCATCAAATACGCTATATTGCACCCCAAATACAAAACAAACAAAACTAAAGGTAGTCGCTTTTTTGCTCCATTTGTACGCCACCTTTAACATCTAAACTCATATTGGCGGCTTTGTCTTAGGAACTATTGTTCGTGAGCAATGATGCTCACTCGTTTTACTGTAGTACATCTTTGGACTTGTTTATGTTGGTTTATCTTTATAAAGTTTAAATTCACACACGCACATATATATTCTCAATCATACTTAGAGATATTGGGAGGAATAATCCTGGCTAAACAAAAATTCCCATCCCCCAGTCGGGAATCAAACTCGGGACCTCTGGATTTGGAAACTAGAATGCTAACCACTAGACCACAGATAGTCATCGTCGTTTTATTTAAGGCTTTATGCGAAACACCTAACTTTATTTTCACTCCAATTTTCAATGTTATATCCATTCTTTACCCTTACTGCTTAAATAGATGGGTTTAAATCTATCATTAAATAAATATTTTCGTAATTATATATACTGACTTACGATTGGTTACACGCATTTCGTGTCTATGCTTCCGCTAATTTTTCACAACAATAAAAAACGATTTGATACTAAGACTTTCGTGGCTAATAACAGCCACTACTGCATTTGCAGAATGAAAAATAACTACCTCTAATCAAAGGTTTATTAACATTTAAGAAAACTAGGGAGATGGGATTTTGCACTTTATGGATATATCTACAAGTCCAAATATTCAAAACGTCCATGTTCGAAAACGGTCCTAAATATCAGTTTCGGGCAAAACTGTTTCGTTATATACGAAAAAAAATCTAGGTTTCGTATGAGTGGGATGTTCCTTGTTAGATGAAAACATAACTTGGAATTCAAGGTTATCAAAATTTTTTAAACAGTTTTACTGTTATTATCCTGGGATAAAAGGTTTGCACTTTTCATATATTCCCATGGTGCGATGTAACGATGTGACCTGCTTGTTATGTCTCACAAAATTAAGCAGATCTCCTCCGTATTTTTGTACTTAAGACTACAAACATATCGTGACGAATGGCAGTCGACCGTTAATGTAAATAAAAGAAAAGTAAGTTTAAAAAAGGTCAGTATATAATCGAACAGAGGCTTGGACTTACGCAGATGGAAAACTGGACAATGTAAATAGTTTTGTATACTTAGATTTTACTATTATAATAAACAGAATATATACTAAACATATTAGGGTTGCTAAACTGAAGGTAGGAAAGAAAACTGCGAAACCACGTACACAGATCAGAATGCCAGATATGTATGTAAAATTGCTAGAGACAATTATGGGGCAATTATTAGATCCAAAATGACGTTAGAGCGGAGACCTGAGGGTGGGAACCCATGAAAAAGATGGACCAAGTAAGAGCAGTTATTGGAGAATGTGCTGCATACAGCAAAACAAGTGAATGTAAGATGGGGGCGATCAAATATGAGATTAAAATGATGCGAGGGGACTAGATAATTAGAACAGTATGCTATTACGAAAGGTTATGACATGAGGGAACAAGATATGAGCATCGAAAACCAAAACAGGGCTGGAAAGTTTAGGGATGGGTAATACTTGTTTAGAAGGACAAGGAAATAGTGTGGATGAGTGGAAGAAAGTACAGATTCAAATGCACGGTAGAGTTCGACAGCACACTGCAATGAGAGTCTCATTAAGCTTACAGTCAAAAAGTCCTTCATAAAAATAAAATGGGGTATGGGCAACATATTTTGGCGGGAAATAGCCAGTAACCAAGACTTAAGACTGGGATCATGGCGAGGGATCAAAATGTTTAAAGAAGAAGGCATAAGGACCTGTCCTTGGTGTAGACAGGAAGAAACCTGGATTCATAATCTGGCGCACAGTACTAAGCCAAAACAGCTGAGGATAAAGTATACCAGATTTCTTTGCTAACTTAAAGGGAGGTCTACAAGCTACTTGTATCTTGACGATTGGGAAGGGCGCAAGCGATTGCTACATTTTTACAAAAGATGGTGCGCTCAGATTGGAGGGTAAGGAAGAGCGGTAAGTGTGAAAGTAAGATGATTAGTGCATCAGGGATGGGTATAGAGTTTCATTTTTAAACAATAGCATGCGAACTAGTCGGCCACGATATCAGTGAGCTTGGAGAACGGCACCTCTGATTTTGTTGACAATGCGAACATCAAGGCTAAGCATCACAAGGTAGCGAGGGTAAGGCATTAGGGAAATGTACAGTTGCATAATGAGAGTAACATAGTCTTGCTAGTATATGCAACACCGAACTGCGGTCAAGACTGTCCTTCCCAGTCGTTCCCTAACCGTTTAGTTTCTCTTCCCACCGCACGCATTCATATCGTGGACGATATGAATGCAGTCTTAGACACAGGAATTAAACTTGAATTAACGTAACTTCTCAATTCTGGCAGTTGCTCTCCTGCCATGTGCGTTTCAGCTACGCCACGTGTAAAACCTGCGGTGTTGTCGGCTCGGCCGTCCGCCAGTCGTGTCGAGTGGAAGAGGAGAGGAGAGCTAAACAAAGATAAAATTTCTTCATTGTGAGTAACGAAATTTTGAAATAATATACTACACTAAACTCCTCTATAATCTCTACACTAAACATCACTATGAGAATAACTGCATATAAAATATTAATAGTTTTAATACATTTTCAGTCTGTATTATTTTATTCTAGTGCCTGTCTTCAATTTTGTATCTTTTAAATTCCTTTGCGTGATGCTTTAAATGTCCGTACGTAATATTATATTATCTATATAAAACAAAGCTTTAAAGCTGATTTTTTCACTTTCACTATATTGCTAAAATTCCAAAATGCACTATTCCACAAACGTTTTTAATACTATTGCGAAACTTTCAGATAGTAGGTTATTCAAGTTAGTACCACATTTACTCTGAAGTTCTAATTTTTACTATTATGTTTAGTTTAACTCTCAATTAGATAAGACAAACTTTGCATTTAAAAGTGTCAAGTAATTGTGTTTTCATTATTATAATAATAATAATAATAATAATAATAATAATAATGATAATTATTTTTATAACAACTGTACATATGGTGACGAATAGCATCTACTTGGATGGCACTTAGATCTGTAAGAATTTTTGACTGTCGGATTTTTCCTGGGGTTTCTAATATTACTTTTGAAGATCCAGACTGGATTTCTCAGGTTATTTATCTTTTCTTTCTTGTTCTTTATCTATATTGACAGCAGTCCGTTTACTTATTTTAAGTGCAGCTGCTGTCCTATCTATGACACTATTTACATCAATCATTGGTCCACCGTTCTCTCTTTCCAGTTCGAAATATGTCCTTAAACCACATACTATCCCACGGGCTTGACCTTGAATTGCAATACCTTGTCCAAGCTTAGCGCATTTTTTCTTTGTGGAACGAGTTCGTGGTCTTCCCTTACGCTTTTGCTCGGGATCAGACATTGTCAATCACACAGAAATTTCAGTACAGGTTATATCTTTTAAAATATTATAATCGCCACAATACTGGCCATTCGCTATACTACAGCTACACGTTTAGGACTTGAAAAATAACGTCAATATGCAATTGCACAGTTCACTGATTTAAAATTGTTTTATGCTTAAACTGTAAAATATCGCGCTACACTACAACGATACACAAATCACGCAAGTATCTGATAAATCAAATAAAACGTTGGTATGTGGCAACACTTCCTCTGTGCTCTGGTGAAGGGGGCTTAAACGGCGATTGGCTACTTCAAGGTCAATCCTGGTTGTCATGACAACAGACACACATACACGTGAAGAAAGCCCGCTGAGCTAGCTGTCAGAATTGAGAAGTTACGTTAATTCAAGTTACGGAAAACAAGTGGGCAGAGCATCGAAAATGCAGTCATGGAAAGAAAACATTCTCAGAGGTGTTGCTCCCGAGAACTAATGTGAAGACATCGGCGTTTTTATTTGAAACCGTACATTCTCACTATCGCCTTGCTCCTCACTCCCCTCGGATCTAAAACCTTGACGCTGTTACGCATTGTCAGCAAAACTGTGGCGCCCAACTCCAAACGCAATCATATCTTGGCCCACTTATCTGTATACGTACATGTATTTTTTTTTCGATTTTGTTTGTTTGTGTGCTTTTTTATGAGACAAATATAGAGCAGAATTTACTGGCTGCAGTGTATGACATAAGCACTTATGGTCTAACTGACCCATGCGATGTATGAGTTTCAATATGTAAAATGTTTAAGATCAATAAACACACTAATCTACTCTACTGTATTCATAACATTACACAGGATATCGCGAGTTTTTAAAACTAAATAACAGACGAGTTTTGAGATTCATTCTGTATCTATTTCTGTTGTAAATTATGAATGCTGACTTTAAGGGACTTTTCAGCAGCAGCCCAGCTCCGTTTTATCTTACGGCAGTGTTATCATTTACTTCATCACAAAACTCCGAGCGCAAATCTCTGAAACGGTATACACAATACCCATGAGTTTCTGTGCAGAAAGAGGCATCATTTCCTACGTCGATAACACATTTCATTTCTTTGATAACCTGAGGCATAGTACTAGGACATCGATTATTCATGAGATGTCGGACAAGGAAAGAGCGACGATATAATAGTGATATGGCACGCTTTGGCCGATATCTCTGAGCAACAAGGACGGAAATAGCTGTAAAATCCCTTCCTAGATATACTTGAGTTTCGTGTCTAGCTAGCACATCAAATATCATCTTGGGTCTTTGTCATCTCTTTTCTTGTTTCGCCGCTGGCGTTCGATATGTATATGTATTCCGCTGAAAGGCGTCGTTCTGGCTTAGACCAGAGTCGATAAATGTAATTTATTCTGCTTCAGTATGCATGCGATAGTCGTGTTCGTTCACATATACGAAAATGAAAAAACAAATTCATGAGGCCACTGAACTCTTGTGTATAACGAACTCTGAATACTACTCAGGTATCAGATTTTATTAAAAAAATCTGATGTGTTACACTCACATGACTTTCTCTACTCTTGTACAAACTATTTTTACAAACGCTTATTCTCCATATGCTTCATGTTAATCGAGATGCCAATCTTATTGCTAATTTTCTTGTAGATGCATGGGGAATATGGTAGGTTTTAAGCGATAATCAAATCTTTAAAGCGCTGGTTGCTATGTGGCGCATTCCATTCTCTTAACATGTCCAGGACATAAAAAAATGAATAACGATTTTGAGAAAAAGTATAAGTATTGGAAAATTTAAGGGAATAACAAGCAATATCTCGAAAACGGTTTACTCAACAACAAAAATGTGTATGACACAAATTGTGTATTTTAACGCCATCTACATTTTGTGTGTAGTAAAATTTTGTCTATCTCTTATGGTTTAGCAGTTATGTAAAAGTCGTTCACAATGAAGAATACTTTTGGAGACATTCCCAGAAAATTCGAGATATACATTTCTCATGACAATATCTTAAACATATGATATTTTAATCAAAATCGTTGGAGCCATTTTTGAGAAAATTAATATTTTCGAAAAATGTTCCATGTAAAGGGTAGTCTGGGTGGGGGGATTTTCTTGAAAACCTTCGTGTCACATCTCTGGAAGATACCGAACCTAAATACTTAGTTTGGTGTTTATCCGAATGTTCGTTTCTGAGTTATGCTGTTCACAGACACACACACACGGTCATGTTTCCAAAAATGCTTTTTTTGGATTCAGGTGGTCTCAAAACATGTATTTCCAGTGAAATCTCGGTATCGAATTTTTGGGTGGAATACAATACTTCCCCTACTTACTATACGTAGTAGAGAAAGTAAAAATTGAAAGCCATCAGAAAAACTCACACACTTTATTACGTCTTTAAATGTACTATTTTGCAGTATAAGCATTATAATAGCTGTAACTCTTTGCCTGAAAGGCAAGTTAAAGAAAGAAAAGCAGAACACTGCTCAAGTCTTTACCGAATGTTTCCGGCTTGCTTGGGAATACTACACATAGAAAAATTGTTCTGCACCTTTGGAATTAAACATTCACATTTTATTATGGATGTGTAGATAAAAACAATTAACAAAAGTGGTTACATGAAACAATGATATTATAGATTTGGAGAATTAATAAACATGGAATTGCCACAGCAATGCTTGCCTTGTTCGTTACAGATTCTTGCCATTGCACTTCAGCTTATTGTGCTACCTGCAAGTTTCATTATATCTGAACTCTTTACCAAGGGATACAGTCCCATAACAGATATGCTTTCAAATTATTCTGGTTCTAAAACGTTTTCTCAAAAGCCATATATCTCGTGTAAGTCAAGGCGTCACAGAGTATATAATGTGCTGGACTGTTTCAATTTCTTTCTTCCACAATCTGCAATCTAAGTTACCTTGAAATACCACCATCGTGTTAAGATGCTTTTTCTCAGGAGCATGTTCTGTGAGAAATGGAATAACCAAATAGTGCTACCAAAGATTATTATGGTGCTTTAAAATTTCATAACTATGTTGCCTTAATTTCGAAATTAAATTATTCGTTCTGCTTTTTAAACCTTTTTAGGTAAAGATGAATGCCCTTCTTTTAGTATTTTAAGCCAGAAAAGCCCAAAAAAAGGAACTCGGAATCAGTTGTGCTAATCGGTGTGCATATTATTTTGAGAATTTAGTATCTTAAGGTTATGTATATAACGAAGACCATACAAAGTAGAACTAATGAATGTGTCAAAATTGTTTAACAATAGAGAAGGAGTATATAGGCAGATATATGACAACTTCATTTTTTACGAATAGAGAAAATTACTAAAGTAATGGGAATTGATATTATCCGAAGAGCTCACATATTGCTCATCCATTCTTAATTATGATAGTGCAAATTAATGTCACCTAATAACAGAAATTAGGGGTGGACTATCGCTATTTCCTCCATGTTCGATACCATTACGGATTTTTGATCACCGATACTCGATATTTACTTTATAAAAATGTTTAAGACATGTTTGTTCCCTGTATTAGGACATTACTTTTAGTTTTCGGTGTAAAACTAAAACACTTTTGCATTATTTGTTAATTCTACTCCTGTTGCAGCTATACATTCTCTAATTGGCAGCAATTATGTTTCCATTTTGATAAAGCTAAATAATATATCTCATAATAATCATAATGATTTGTTTACCTTCATATGCAGTAGCTGCTCATGAGTATACGTTTTAGGTGTTCATAAAATTTTAGTCAGACAGAACTTTACGTAAAATAGATGTGCTGCATAATAGTTATGATTATGTACAAATTGCGGCATCAACAAGGATGATGCTAATAATAATAATAATAATAACAACAAAATATAATAATGCATAACCTTTATACGAAAGAAAGCTGGTTTTTGTGAATGTTAGTAGTTGTGTACACATTGTGTTAGAGTAACAACGAAGTAATGTGTAAATTAAATTGTAGTTGAGCTTATGGATGTACGGAAAACCAGAAGAAGCTACCGCGCTTGTGCACATTACCTACTTCTGCTACAGTGACTAACTTCTGCCGTAGTGTGCTACTGCCTAGTGGCATTGACGTAAAATAATAGACAGAGTGCGGAAAAAATTTCGCGCGCTAATGCATTTCTTCACGTGTGCTCATGCATGTTTGGCACATAAGGCAATTAAGTCATACCAGTTGCGCGTGCGCAGAAGTTCCTTAAAACGTGCCCTTGCCAAAATATGCTAGCGATTGTGTTGCCACGTCTCATCGAGGGCTAGCGTGATTGATTTAAACGACGTAAAATTTAAATTACCGTATATATGTTACATTTAATATCAGTAAAAGAAAAACTGTATTTGCCTCACTTGTTAATGTAGTAGAAGCCGAATGTTGATGGGAATTATTCCAACTACACGTAGCACGTTTGACCGTGGCCCGATCAATCTGACTGAGTTTTTTCGTGGTTTCCCTCAGCCGCAAAGGTAATTACCGGATTGCATATTGATTAATACCACGACTCAAAGTTCCACCTTAAGTCTAAAAAAAGTAGTAAATATGAAAAATAGGTGGTAATAGCGAACATTGTGCCATCTATCCACAGACAATGAAAGCAGATAGACTGGAGGCAGCCTAATACCATCTGCACGGAAAGAAACAGAAGATCCAGTTGCTGTACACTATGGTCTCTGTGGACACGTCGAAGCGGGTGGTTACAGGGATGAGACCTAGAGGCCTAACTGTCCGCCTTTCCATATGAGGGCGGCGATTGGACTGGACGGCACCCTAATGCCATCTGCACGGCACGGGGCAGGGGATCCGGTTGCTATGTGCTAGAGTGTCTGTCGAAACGACGAAGCGAATGGTTACACTAGAAGGCTAACTGTCCGTCACACCTCGATTTAAGGGTTATCTGCTAACAGATCCGTCGCGATATGACCCTGTAGTTAAAGAAACGTAAAATAAATAGAGTAATAATAATAAACATGCTTCGCATTATATGTTTTTAAAGTTGTTTATGTTTAGCGTTGAGTGTTGTGTGTTGATTGTTGAGGCAGTGAAAACCCGCTTTTATATAGCAGCCGCCACTGTTTATGTATAATTATGTTATGGACTAATATGTGAGACTAATGAAGTTGCAGAACTGTCTATAGACGGGCTATTGCATTGTTCCTCATGTTCGATGTCGCAGCATCAGAATGATAGCATTCGTGTATGCTTTTTCAATGGCGGTTCTATAAACTTCACTTAATGTAGAGGTGTAACATGCTGCTTTTTAATTTGATGTATTGTGACTTATGACCGTGCGAAGATATTTTTTCTGCGTGTTTACATGCCTTCGGTCATGTTGCTATTAGTTGCACCCACTTAAACATAGTTTCACAGTTCATTAATATTTTATTTAATATCACTGCATTCTATTGCACTGAATGGAACAAAACGTGTAACGAAACTTGTTCTACGATACCGAGTGGGATTGCGTAGCCAAACCAGATGGTAGCTAGGGATGGGTTTTGGGGTTTGAAACCCCTTTGCTAAAATATAAACTGTTGCAGTAATCTGCTTGTGTTATCTTATTTGCTGAGCGCCTGTTATTGTTTTATTATTTTTTTTTAAAATTTGGGTTCTTTGTCCTCCGGCTAGCTATTATTACTCAGTCGAGCAAATATCTCTGAGCAGGGCGTATAAACGTAAAGTAGTTGTTACTAAAAGATAACACTGATAAAAACTTATTTTTACACTTTTATTGCCGTCACACTTAATAGTTCACATCTTAAATCTTTATACACGCCTGACCGAAACTATCGTTTTTCTGAATGTAATTACTGTCTTATTAGTTTCCGCGTACTTTACATTTTGTAAATAACTTTACGGCGCGATAGATTCTTCCAAACTGTATGACATTCACCTCACGAGAGATTCCTCAAGACTGCGCGACGTGTATCTCGTGAATGATTCTTTACTACTGCATGTTGTGTACCTCGCGAATGATTCTTTAGAACTGCATGATACTTGCTTTTGGCTCAAGAATTTATACTCCCTCACCCCGAAATGCCTAAACATTATAATAGAGCTGCTATTAGTTACTAAATCGCGCCAACATTGGCTGACAAAACAGACGGTAATCATAATTACTAACACGCATACTCTAGGGAAGATATTCCCTCCATTTCTAAAGAAAGGCACGCTACCCTGACCTCATTTGTTTGTCTCTTCTTAGTGATAAACAACTCACCCCCTCGTTTCATTGTTATCCACTCTATTGTGAGTTTCAGTGAGGCCGCGTGAACTTATTTCCTAACAATGCTTATGGCTAACAAACATCTAAACTCATTGTCATATAACAATGTTAGTTTACACTACAATCACTCTGGCATTCAGTGTTGTGATATAAAATACTGCCTCAAAACATAACAGCAAAGATAGTTTCGTTAAAATAATAGCATCTTTCTAGGTTGGGAGGAATGAAATAGTTCCTAATTGTATTACTAGTAGTGCTATATTTGTGCTGCATGTCTTAGATAATATCTCCAAAGGTGACAGCAACAGAAACAGTTTCTCTAGATGGCTTGGGTACAAACATGTTAAGATATCGGGCATGTTTTTCGTTACGGGGCTTAATTTGAGTTTCCAAATGAGTGCACTATCTCCCAGGTTACAACATAACTAGAAACATAATTTTTTAGGAAATAAAATGGCCTGCAGCGGTAATATAAAATACTTCACAGTGGTCATAAATTCTCATGTCGCAACACATTTGCTGCAGAATACCCAAAACATCGCATCCTAATTTTAATTCCAAATGCTGCACCTCAATCTGTGAATGTATCGATTTATTTAAATATTTTTAAATTTAAAATTTAAACATAATTAAATATTTATTTAAATTAATAGATTTATTTAAATATTTCAACCCAGGATTAATTAATATTTTGTCATCTTAATTCATTTAAATTGTTTTAAAATGGATCCCTATACTTTAACCCCTTAGTCAAGACACTGTCCGTCCGAAGGAGAAACAAATTTTTCAAGCTCTAAACCAGCCCACATCTGTTTTCCGATTTATTTGTATTAAATTCACTGATCTTAGTCACCGACGTAAGTAAATGTAAAGACTGAGAGCGAGTCATTTACTAAGCCAGGCGACAACAGAAAAAATGCAATGTAATACTGCAGCTAAATCAGCTTCATTCTTAACCCAGGCTAAATGGGTACATTTCAGTCATATCCATTGTTCCGCAAGCGTTCATTTAGATAAGAGCCGATGGAATGATCTTTTAATTCTCCTCTCAGAAACCTAAAGTGGCTTCACTTTAAGTTTAAAGTGAGTTGTAAACAAAACCACGTGACAAGAGAGCACATCATTGGCTGGTGGGCAAACTACAAATCTTCCTGCTTAGCATGTAGTCTTTCTCTACACAAAACAGTTCGGTTCAGTTCCTAACATTTTGGTGGTTATTGTCGTGCAAAGAAAATTTAGGAACCGATTATTGTAACAGACTATTGTGAGACTAAATGTGTTTGTTCAGATTCACCTATAAATAAATAAAACCGTTATAGCAGAAGACTTAAGAGGCTATGCACAGGCCCTGCAATTCGTTTCCGGTTTCATTTCGGATAAGCCACCAGTGTACAGCTCGTGTAAAACGCCGTGACACTCCATATGCGCAAGAAAGGAGAAATGGTAGAGTGGAGGGGAAGCAAGGGACCAGAAGTATATCAGAACTCTGAGGTAGTCGCTGACCCCCACCTCTCTTATTATGCAGGTGGGCTGGTCAGCGTTATTGCGCAGCTATGCTTAAGGAATGGGGGGGACTGTCACGACGTTTTACACTAGCTGTACTTCTACAACGTGTTGAGAAAATGAGTGCCATGGCTGAGAATCCTCTGCCACTGTGGAAAACATAAACGCGGCAAATAGAAAGAATACAATTGAGTTAAATGCTTTTAACAGAATCTGTGAAATGTACCCACCTTTAATCGACAATGAATATTGTTGCTCATTATTGAGCAAAATTGACCTTCTTTGTTAGTGATGCAGAATTGTTGCTCGGATTGCTTGGGTCACAATTATTTTCTGTGGTTTTCTAACCTATAGTGCTAATCATTTTCTTAACTTGTTGTCTCTCAAAAGATTAAAGCAAAAGTGGTATACTGATATTAGTGATTAAACGAATGATTTCTAAAGCCTGTTAAGAGCAGTTTAATTCATTACCTTTAATCACAGAAGCCGAACTGTTCAAACTTTTATTTGTATACTCTTAGTATTATGTGTTAGAAGTTTAGGATGTAAGGCAAAATATAGGAATAAGACATACAATGTTTAAAAGCTAATGATCCCTAAGCTGCGCAATACATGTATTCGCATTCTGTTTGAAGTAATTTCCTCTCACGGATACTTAATTCCCGTCATCCTCCACGTGGTGCTGCCATATGTTCGGTGAAGTGGTACATTAAACTTATGTTTAGGTACTTCTCCTTTCAACTTATAGTGAAAAATGTAGTTATAATCAGGACCAACAATGGCGAATCCAGCAATAGGTGATACATGCTGAGCAATAATGTGAAACTTGATGCGGCTCAATCGCTTTCGTCCCTGTCTTGTGGAACAACAATTACTGCCAATAATAGTGATTGGAACAGAAATGTGGCAGTTAAGGAGTAGGAGTATCCAAAAGGTGTCGTCGATTTTTTCCAAGTATTAAACATATTCCAATGTCACCGAGTTATAGAGGGTATCGAAGTCCGATCCCTAATAGGAATTATGTTGGTATTTATTCAAATGTTATTTTACCGACAGGAACATTTTTTGTTCTATTTATGTGCCACATTTAAGATTTCAGGTCATATCAGCAGCTTTTTGGAGCAATTGCTCATCAGCCAAAAAGTTCACTCGTTTTACAGTTGGGTGGTATAATTTTGGCTAATTACCTTAAATTAACACACACATTCACACTTCTAGACTCTAGAGAGGATGGCGAATAACCATGGCTAAGAAAAATTCCCATCCTCCATGCGGGAATTAAACCCGGGGCATGTGGATTTAAAGGCTAGCTTGTTAACCACCAAACCACAGAGGTAGTCAAGAACATTGTTTACATTCTTTTATTTAGACCGTTCTAAATTCCAGTTCAAGGAGGTGTTTCTATAATAAAATTATATTCCTACAGTCCCCTCAGGAGGAGGAATTTTTACTTATTTTTAGTTCGCGGTATGTCCCTTGTTATTCAACGCCAGTTTTTCCTTGCTCATCATCTTTTCCTTTCCATTCTTCTCATTTCGACAAGTTACTCGGTTCATTCATAAGATTTAATTATGGTGACTCCATCTCCGTGTTTTTCCACGGAACTCGCGGGTTTAAAATTCTACTATATTCACACTGTAACAATATCTCTCGCTTTTCAAAACAAAAAGGGTTTGGTGGATATATCCGAAGTTAAGTTTCTCAAGACTTCGCTGGTTCATACCTGAACAGACAGGCTACAGAGCGTAAAGAAATCAACGAGTAGACAAGAAAGCATTTACTTCTGCCTCCTCCTGGAATAGGAAGTTGTCGCAGTTCTCAATGGCTCGTGTTATCTTATTTGTTGGGCGCTTATTGTTTAATTATTTTTAAATTTGGGTTCTTTGTCCTCCGGCTAGCTATTATAACTCAGTCGAGCAAGTGTCTCTAAGCAGGGTGTGTAAACGGAAAGGAGTTGTTGCTAAAAGATAACGCTGATAAAAAAAAATTGAATCTAGACTTTTATTGCCGTCACACTTAATAATTGACATATTTAATCTTTATACACGCCTGACTGAAACTGTGGTATTCCCGAATGTAACTAAAGTCGTTTTATTTACCCCGCACCAATTACTTCGCTTTTTGTAACTAACTCTGCGACGTGCACCTCGTGAGAGATTCTTCAGAACTGTGCAACACTTCCTTATGGCTCGAGAATATATACTCCTTCACCTCGAATTGCTTAAACATTATAATATAGCTCCTATTGGTTACCAAATTGCGCCCACTTTAGCGTCTGTTTAGGTCAGCCAATCACTACTACTAACATATATACTCTAGGGAAGATATTCTCTCCATTTCTAAAAAAGGCACCCCACCCTGACGTCATTTGTTTATCTCTTCTTAGTGATAAACAGCTCACCCCCTCGGTTTATTGTTACCCACTTCTATTGTCAGTTTCAGTTAGGCCGTGTAAACTTATTTCCTAACTACACTTATGGCTAACAAACATCTAAAATCCTGTACATACAATATTAATTTACATTACAATCACTCTGGCATTCACAGCATGTTATGATATAAAATATTGCCTCAAAGTGCAGGAATGGGCTGAAAGTTAACTCGACAACACAATGTTTCTATTGTTGGATTCCTCCTCCCTTTAACTTAATATTTAAACATCTATATTTCAGAAAGGTATATGTGGATTTCATTGACGTTTTTGTGCTGGACATAGTATACAGTGTTCAGTATTGTAAATTTTCATAATTCTATGCTATTAAATGCAGTATATAATAGTTATTTTTAAAAAGTTATAACATTGAACAAAAATGCTGTTTTATAGATATCTATTATTACTTCAAAAGACATTTTTCTGGTAGTTTTCGATTTTGGATGAATAAGTGATGGGTACCTTCAAACCAAAATTCGCAGTATTAGTTTGCGTGTGTACGTGTGTTTTTATATTACCTTTTCTTTTAAGAAGGCCAAAGCGATAATTATGATTTATAAAACATGATTTATAACGTTCCTTAGATCCTCCAAAGGTGATTACAAGGATGGACCACTCGTGTCTTTGTACTAGTCAAGTAAAACAAAAATAGAAATGCGTGTTTTAAAATGAAGGATTTTATTTTATATAGTCATATACGACAGGAGGACTGTAATGACACTTATTATGGTAGATGATACGAGAAGCTGACGAAGAAGTTGCAATTTAACATTACTACTCTATGGATTGATGACTTGATAGCAGTGGTACGTCTCAGACACGTGTAAAACAATTCGGGGCTGCAATTCTGGACTTGCGCGGGTGTTGAAAAGCAAGAGGAAAGCATATATCCGTGTCAATTAACACTTCACACGGTGTCAAGTAATAGCACGTGGAAGTAAAGGCACCATATTAGATTTTACGAAAAGAGTTGGTGCAATATGAATGAAATTACTAATTTATTTAAATTTCAAACAATTTGATTACCGTCTTCAACATAATAGAAAAATAATTTCGTGGTCCTACGTAAGTGTATAACTTTCAATTAAAATAAACAAGATATAATTTATTCCTATGTAAACACCTCATGTGATGACAATCTGAAACTATGAAGCTTTTCAATTAGCATATATGTTCTCGAATATAGTTCCTTACAATCATCGATTACATTTCCTGTAAAGTTTAAATTTCTGGAGTAAAAATAACATACGTAACTGCACGAATTTGCTAAACATAATTATTAATTTGAATTACAACCACCTTAAATACAAAACCATGCTTAATATCAAGAAAAGGTTCTTTATATCTCTTCATCCACCTTCATAGAATATAAACTCTGAACTAAGTCGATATAAAGCTTCTCACGAGGAAGTTTTAACGTGCGCTATGGAGAACCCTATTTGCACACACGCGTGCAAAGTATGTTTAAACTATATTTAATAGATCGTCGCGTTTGGGCACTTAAATGTCCAGAGACGTAAACCCGCAATTGGATCTAATCTGCAATGTTCGAGAATATTTTCTATTAGTGTGTTAAAAAGCTATTTTCTTCGAAACTTCGTCGAAAACTCAACATCGAATACCCTTAAGGCGTGTATCCTTATTTTGTATTGTAAAAGTTATCGCAAAGTGTTATTTATTTCACATTTTCACAATTATCTTTAGTCATAATTAAAACTAGCTGAATCTGCAGCTTCGCTTGCGTTGTTAACTACGGAGATTGTCTGCCCTTATTTTCCTCTATTCTATTCCTCTTATTCTCCAACTTCCACTCTCTTCCTCCCTCCCTCTCTAATCCTCCCTTACCCTTTCACACTCTCTTTCCCTTCCTTTCACTATTCTATTATTTCTGGTCCCTCTCTGCCCCTCTCTCTCATTCTGCGCCTCCTGTCGCCCTCTACCCTCTTCTAATGTAGTTTGTGATATTTTTAAAAAGAATAATAAACTGCTTTTCCTATGCTATTGATAAACAAGAAAATATAATTTCTAACTATACTGTTTTCGTTGCGACTATTTTACTTACATGAATAATGTTAGCCATAAAATTGTGTAACTTCATTCATGTGGTACAGGGTTTTGTGGTGTTCGAGTTCCGTTTTGATCTCTGCCCCGGCTCTGGATCTCGCTTTAGAAGCTCCCCGTTGTCCCGTTACACTGTAACTTGTAATTGCCCATTTGAAGTTACCGCTCCAACAAATCAGTTGGTATTATCGTATCCGCCTTTGGTGTGGTAGAAGTGATTATTGGCGGAAATATAAGCTGCTCCAGTGATTGTTGAACTCTGTTAGCATGCATTACACTACTAGAATTTTGTGAAGGCTATAGCTTAATTTACTATGCATGTCGGCTATATTTCAAGTGATATTAAAATACTTTTAGCTCAGTCGTAAACAAACTATTCTCATCAAGGATTTTAGTGCATGTTTAGGAAAGGTAAGGCATTTTTAAGCATTTTTTTCAGGAAATTGAATAATATAATGTACAGCAGGTTTACTTTGTGTTTCAATTTCACTTACTCCAATGTTCTACTTTTATTAGCTGATTCTTTGAATTTAACAAATCTTTATAGAACATTCGTTTTGCATATGATACAGTACAGTATGTGTTACAATTTAAATAGTTTTTCCTGAACCTTGTTCAAGATGTCTGCTTCATAGCGAAAATTTTTCATAAGGTCGTAAAAACAATTGAACGTTTATTTCCTAACTTGGTTGCTAGGTGTAACGAAATAAATTATAATTTATATACAAATTCTTTATGTTAAACAAATCACATTTTGATATAAATAGCATATTTTCAATATGCATTCATTCTTTAACGTCTTTCTATTTTAGTTTTCCCTTTTTTGATATTTTTAATTTTCTATTGTGTTTAAAATAATGAAAATGCAATGTTTTCGTTCATTCTTGTTAACGTATATTCTCTTTTTAGTTTATTCAACTTTCTTTTCTTTTGTTCCTTTTTACATGATGCAAATTATTAATTGATTCTTCAGAACATAAGAATTCTTATAAGTATTAAAAATGTTGTCCAGTATTTTCCAACAATCTTAACATGTAATTTTTAACAATGTATACATAACAATGATATGCGCGTCAAGTATTGTCCGTCTCTTTGATTTGCAATTTTAATATGGTTTTAACTCATTTAATATATTTGTTGCTTTCATCTCATTTAAATTCTGGTCACATGCCAATGAAATTTTCTGTATTACACAACTCGTCAGTCATAATGCTTATAAACTTTTGTTATACAAAGTATTCCATAAAATCGATAACTAAGATATTTCAATTTTCAGATCTTGCCCCTTTGGAGAAAGTCATTATCATTCCATAATATAGGTCTCTAGGTGGGACCTAAGGCATGCTAAACACCAGCTTCACAGCAATCGGTTTGACAGTTCTTGCCGAACACATACAGATTAACAAAATTTTAAAAATTGGATTTTTATAGCTTCGGGTAGTCATATCAATTATTCAACCGAAATTGAAAATTACGGCACATATTTCGGTTACGCTTTTATCATATTAAAAATTAAATAGCAAAGTCGTTTCCAATAATGTTGCCTGCACTGCCTGTAGGGGTTTCCAAAGGCGGAGTGATTTAAAAATTCAATCCTCGCAATTTCTGCAAGCTGCGTTCACACAACGAGGAGGTGAGCTAAAGCAACCACATGTAAAATTTATTAGTAAACTGAATGTGTTTATTTGGAAAGCTATGTCTCGCATAATGGAATCCGACCACTAATAATAATAGTGCCAAATTTCCAGTAGGGAAATCATTATTAGCACCTGCCGGTACACTCGTGCATCGGCCACCGCTGGATCCCACTTAGAAGTTATGGCATCCTAACCGAGCGAGATGGCTCGACAGTCGACCGCTTACTCTGGTCTTGGGCGGTAGGCAAATGCTGGGGTGGTTACTCATTCACAAGAATTTCTTTTCCATCACTTACCTTTCATTCCGTTTTCTTCTCATCTCTAAGATGTGCTTCTGGATTTCGTGGCTTATGGTGGTGCCAGACACATGGCTAGAATGCTTGCTCAAAGGAAAGAGTACTTCCCCGTGGACACTAGAGGGTTGCTTGGTCGACGGGTCGTTCATCGCCCACTAGGCAGCTCCAACATGGGACGGGTCTTTGAACCTGGTGCTACTAGGGACTTCCTGGTCTGTCTACCTGCGACATGTAGTCTCCTGTTGCTCCTTCGCTTCATCCCTTCCTCCTGGGGAGAGGGTTTTAGCCACAATAGATCTATGTAGGTTGGAGTGCGCGAGATGTCCTCCTCCGATGTATAACCTACACCTATATGATATTCTAATTATTTATATACAGGCTCTGATGGGGCGCAAAATAAAAATAATCGACATACCTCGCTTATTACTCATTGTTAGACATTATATGTAAGTAAAGTTCATAACCTATGTTTCTGAAAAGTTTTGTCATTTCAACAGAAAGTTATAGAAGCTTCTAGTTGCTGCTATTTGTACACGCAAACCGGCTAACAAGAGAAACAGCAACAGAAGAGCAAAAATTGAAGGCGGCTATATCGGTATGTTACGCATGTTCCGAGTTATTTGCTATAATTTATTAAATAGTGAATTAAAGTCAATTAATAGTGATATCTACTGATAAAGAAACAAGAGAATTATCTATCCAATGTGTGCCCTGTAATCCCAAATAACAGCATAAAGGAAAGCCTACTTCAACCGAGTGTAAATCTAGCATCATCAATTGGGTACACAAGAGCAGGTATCTCTATACCAGGCTTTTCCCATATGAGTTTCCGGCGACAAGTATATGTAAATCGATTTAGAGAAGCTCCCGGGAAGCATTTCGGTAACTCATGAAGGGATAAATTATTGGATATACATATCTACCGAAAATCCAACTTCTTTTGTAAGCAAAAAGGTCATCCTGCAAGGCAATGCAAAATAAACACTACTCTACCTCCAGAAAACCTAACACATCCAGCTATGATCATATGCCACAAACCCCTGACGATATCCCTTCAGAAATGGATGAAGCTACTTATTCTAAGAATGTACAAACAAAATAATAAACCATCCCCAGAACCCAAAACACAACAAGGATACTTCCTCCAAAAGATCAATTAAAATATACACAACAAACAAGACCAAAAAATCAACACCACGCTGAAGAGAAAATCGTAGGCCAATTGGAAAACCATCTTGAGCAAGACAAATGGAAAATGAATTCCCACCGTTACCCACAACATGTACTAGGAAAGCAAACATACCAAAGAGGTCAATAGCAACTTCTGAATCTACAAACAAGGCAAGAACGAACCAGAACCCCCTAAACAAAATTCGGACAAAGAAACTGCTACACACAATCAAATGAAACCAAAAAGGCAAAACCCCCTCAAAGGAAAGCAAATCTCAACCGGGTCGCCTTGGTGAGAGGCCGGTCCAAAGACTCGGCCACGGCGCCGCCGGCTGCAATTATTACTGTTCTAAAATCCTTGATATTCATGATCATGAAACAAAACAAGTTATGTTCAACATTTTCTATTCTTTTAGGATACATCTTGCCCAAGATTTCACACAACCCCTTCAAAACATTTTTATTTAATAGGAAATTCATATAAAACTTAAAGTAAATAAATACCTCCTTAGACCTAGCGTGATTTGGAACTGGACTCAAATATGCGGTGGAAACATTTCGTGGTTATTGAAAATAGTTCGCCTAGAATCATATTTTAAAACTCGTGTAATATCATTTTACAGTTTTCTTTGTTTATTAATGACAAAAGTTGTAATTGTTAAAACACCAGTGTGGAGACATAAACGTAGGGCAAACAGACAATGTTTTCTAAAACAATTATGTAAAACTGAACAGTTCTTAAGAAAGTTATATTTATAAAAGACGATGTTTTATTTACCTCTTAAATCTTAAGCCATAAAATACTTCTCAGTTATCGCAATTAAAAACATAGAAACATGACATTTTGCATCAATGTTGTACTAATGTAATGAACTATCTGCCGTTAATATTTTACTGAAATCCACAGATAAACTTTTAGGATATAAATGCCTATAACAAGAGCCGTAACTGCAAGCATGTTGTATCCCTCCCACTCCTCACATGTGGCTGAAAAGGAATAATATTCTTAAATGTTTTTGTTTGTTAACGACGCTGTCAATTGCCGAGGTCATAACAGTGGTGCCGGGATTTCGTCTCGCAGGAGTTTTTATAAGTAAATCTACTGTCGCTTTTAAAGACGCTTAAAAGCTATCAGTCTGGGGTTTGAACCCCGACCTTGATATTAGAAGGCCAGCGTATAACCAACTGAGCCACCCATCGATATTGCTGAAGAACGTTTAACATTTTGTAGTTTGTAATTGGAGAATATAAG
Organism: Deroplatys truncata; assembly: GCA_030765065.1. Taxonomy (NCBI): domain Eukaryota; kingdom Metazoa; phylum Arthropoda; class Insecta; order Mantodea; family Mantidae; genus Deroplatys; species Deroplatys truncata. The sequence continues at coordinate 104,858,636 of CM060980.1, forward strand.
AATACATATGAACTGTTGGGTACCGCTTTCTTACCTTCACATATTTTTTAACAACTAATGCATTTTTCTAATCTTAAGAAGTACTACACTGCAGTTAAAACGTATTATAACTGCTTTAAAGAGACCCGATAAAAGCGGATTATATGAGAAATGAGAAAAAAAACTGCTAGATAGTAATTTTAAAAGTTTCCACCAACATATATAACAAGCGAGCTCAATAATAACAGATTATCATACAAATGTTGAAAGTGGGGTTTTGCCGTAGGCCTTCGTTTCGCAATCGTAGCAAAATAAAACCATCTTTAACACCTGTGGCATATGCTATCTTTTAGGCGCTAGAATTTGTAAAATGTGAATATGAAGTAGGTTATATTGTCCTTACGTTGTTTGCACCACGCTTTGGGCGCCAATTTGAAGTGGGTGTTGTATTGTATTTCGACTGTTGGGGAGCCGATCTTGAAGTAGTTGTAACCACGTATGATACCCGGTGGCCTTCGCCCCAATGTTTAAAAATATTAATTTTGTAATTTGACTGTTTCTTTAATTATTATATATTTATGTTTGCCTCGGCTGCGTCAGTATTATTGTTAGAGACATGAATTTCTTTGCAAGTAGTGGTGCGGCTAAGAATGTAGACTTACTCAGATTATAATTTTTTAATTCACTCCTTTTTATTAATTCTTGACACGATTTAAATAGCACTTCACTGATATAGAGAGCTGAGAGATTATTTCATTAAATACTTGCACTTTTTAACACGTAAACTATTTTCGTCTCACACTGAATACATATTAAACTTCTCGAGGAACCGTCTCGCGTCCGGTTAGGAACGCTGTCTACAAGCAACTGACTTCTGAATTTGTAAATTTTGCTCCATTTCAGTTTCTGATTGGCTATTCCTAATCCAATAGAATACTTTTATTTAACTTAACTGTCTCAAAAGTTACATTATTGTTGCTCCAAGAATTACTAGTAGTATTATTACTTTCCAATTCATTATTGCCTCAAGGTTACCTCATTGTTAGCAACTTTTGACCTATTATCACAGCTCCTATAGCGTTAAATTACGTAATACATTAACATAACATTATTAAACGTGTACATAATAATATAAGCATAATACAATGACTGTTACATACATTTTATGTGTTATTTATACATATATTGCTTTAAGGCGAGCTGTTATTGAATTTTATATTATATAATTTGACTGAAATCAATTAAGTGTTAAAAATACTGCCTCAAATAATATTATATTAATTGCTAAAACTAACATATGACGTTTAGAACGCGTTCTTGAAACAAGAGAACTGACGTTAAAAAAGCAAGATGTCAGATGTTCTTTTGTTGATTCGCTAGCAGTCATTTTCAGTGAAATTATTTTCAACATGCTTTGCCTTACACCAGGCAATGAAACGATTAAATTCTATATCATATTGCTTTCTGAAGTTTTGGGCAAGTAGTTCTAGTGCTATTCTTTGTGCTGTTTCTGTAATTTCACGTGGCTCTTCCATTTCACTCCCTTCTGAATTAATTATGGCTGCCGTTTAATCTTTATGTAGGTTATACTAGATAAAAATAGCGTTTTAGATCTAATAAAGCACAAGGATAGCAATATAAGGTATACGTTAACTCTATAACGGATTGCGATAAATTTAAGTATGATGATGTGTGCTGTAAACAGATAATGCGACGGCCATGAGAAACTAATCGTGTAGAAAGACATAATGAAAAAGTAAAACCTAATTAAACAAAGTTAAGTTACTAAACATGTGCAAACACAAATGGTAATTACCATGTGATTGGACTTGAAACCAAAGTTGGTCACAATAGAGTGGTATAAAAATTTTATGACAGTATTGCGATAATGTAAAGCTTTTAGTTCGCGTACATTATGTTAAAATTCTACTTTTAGGCCATGCCGTCTACGTTAAACAAGTTTAAAATAAAAGACAATACATCTAAAACAAATACTATATTGTTTTTAATTTTAAATAACTGTAGAACTATTTACCTACACGGACTTAATTGCATGTAGATTTTAACAGCAACATCAATGGTTACTATATAATGGAACATAAGTGTGTTTAATTAAACCAGGTAATAGGTATTATAATTGCATTACATTGCCGGTAACGTAATTAGTGCATTTTGGCTACATATTTGTTTTGAATTATATACCACACATTTCTTGCTAAATCCATCTCTCTCTTTCTCACTCTCATGCACAACCGCGTCTGCCAGTACCCTTGCAAAATCAAGGGTAAATGATTCTGGATACAAATGTAAAAAATCTGATGTGTTACACTCACATGACTTTCTCTACTATTGTACAATCTATTTTTACAAACGCCTATTCTCCATATGCTTCATGTTAATCGAGATATCGAGATGTCAATCTTATTGGTAATTTTCTTGTAGATGCAAGGGAAACATGGTAGCTTTTAAGCGATAGTCAAATATTTTAACGCTGGTTGCTATGTGGCGAATTCCATTCTCTTTGCATGTCCAGGACATAAAAAAATGAACAACGAATTTGAGAACAAGTATAAGTATTGGAAAATTTAAGGAAATAACAAGCAATATCTCGAAAACGGTTCACTCAACAAAAGAAATGTATATGACATAAGTTGTGTATTTTAATGCGATCTACATTTTTTTGTGTAGTAAAATTTTGTCTATCTCTTATGGTTTACCAGTTATTCAAAAGTCGTTCACAATGAAGAATACTTTTGGAGACATTCCCAGAAAATTCGAGATATACATTTCATTTCTCATGACATTATCTTAAACATATGATATTTTAATCAAAATCGTTAGAGCCATTTTTGAGAAAATTAAAATTTTCGAAAAATCTTCCATGTAAAGGGTAGTCTGGGGTGGGAGGATTTTCTTGAAAACCTTCGTGTCGCATCTCTGGAAGATACTGAACCTAAATACCAAGTTTGGTGTTTATCCGACAGTTCGTTTTTGAGTTATGCTGTTCACAGACACACACACACACACACACACACACACACACATACACACACACACGGACATGTTTCCAAAAATGCTTTTTTTGGATTCAGGAGGTCTCAAAACATGTATTTCCGGTGAAATCTCGGTATCAAATTTTTGAGTGGAATGCAATACTTCCCCTACTTACTATACGTAGTAGAGAAAGTAAAAAAACAAAAACGTTCTGCAAAACTTTACTTAATTAGAAGTTGGGTTTAGCAACGAGTTAAATGGCTTAGTATTACGTGTGCAAAACAAAGAGTTACAACAAAATTAAAAGGTTGGTTAGACGTTTATGAATGAAAATTACGTAGTGAAAAGAACATTTAATGGCTCACTAGCTTGCTATAAATATTAACTTTCGTAGAGATTTGCTACAGAGATGCTACTATCTTCCTGAGCATTTGGTCAGTGTAAGCCATGTAACACAACAAAAACAAAATATTATTAATAAATAAAATTTATGCAGTTTTATTAAAGCATTATGATGCAAAAATTAAACATTTAATTCATCTAAAACATTTATTGATTATACTGTTCTACAGTTCTCAATGTTATGGTGAAGAAAATATGTGAACACGAAAATGGTGTTTAAATTCATTAGCTCTCTTTCTTGAGATAATGCTATTTTGGCATGTATCTTACAACAAAGTATGAAAACAAAACAAAAAGAAGTTAGCTTAAACAAATCTTTTTTAAACCTGTTTCTGGTACTGTGTTGCAGTTTTGTTGTTTTGCTACCCAGCAATAACCACTTAGCATGGCTGCATTACATTTCTCTTTATAGTTTTGCTCCATCACTGAAATATCCCAGTGGAAGCGCTCACCATGTTCATTACTCACATCACCACGATTTGGGGGAAGAAATGTTATTTCAAGAAGTTCATTTTCAGGTACACATTACACTTCAGCTGTTAATACAAGTGCATCGGATCAGCCCAAGTTCTTTGAAATTTTCAGCTTTGAAGCTCACAGAAAATTATTAGAAACTTACTTGAATTATTGCCATGCTGTTTTCTCCTTATCATGTAGCATAATCCAAACCGATTATCTTTAAAGAGTTCTCTAACCTTTGGACCTAAAAACACACTTGCTTTTCACATTTTCAAAACTGCACCTGGGGAACTTTTGACGCAAGTGAATGCAAAGCTTTTAAAGAATGTTTCATAAGCCCCAGTTTTACATATAGGACGGGTAGCAGAACCTTGATTGTCTCTGTCAATGATTCATACAATATATGTTTCATTCCAGGAGTTAATGATTGTCTCTTGGCACAACTTTTCCGAGAATAGTGTTTGTCTCTACAGGTGTCCCACTCTCAAAGGAAACCACAGTACGTCTTTAGCCGGATTAAATCTCTAATAAAATGGCAATAACTTTAAAATCCCCACACAGTTCCCACTAGTATCTCGCGTAGTCTAGTTCTACCAGGATGTTTCTCATATTCGTATGCGTTTCTTTAGTATTGGTGGCATACGCTACAGGAAAAGGAAGGAATCTATTTTCTATTATGTAAAATTACTATTTTAAGAACTGAAATTCTTTATTTCCAGTGCTAAATGTTGTCACTTTCAAGAGTCGCGTAGATAATTCCACTGTTATAACCGTGCCAGAAGTTCTGCCTTATTTTTAGGAAGTTCTAGATCCTTGATGAGGTCATTGAGCGCGTCTTTTATCATATTGTGCTTCGAGGATGATGTGCTTGGAATGAATCTGTTCAAGATGATGAATACTCATCTTTAGTTGCGAAAGCATTGCTATCTTCATCATAGCTTGCAGAAACATTTTCTGGGGGATCAGAAAGTTCGTTATCATGAGGTACAGGGCGAATTGCAGAGGATATATTAGGCTATACAACGTTTGATTTTTTTCTTCATGGAAACTGCTTTGTTTACAGGGGGAACCATACTGAAATAACAGTCAGGAGTATGTTTGCTGGACTCCCTCCCAAACATCAGGACTCTAAATGCCATATGGCGTCCTTTTCTATCCATCCTTGCAATAAGGTTGGACGAACATGTACTGCAGCATACATGCGGTGCTCGCTTCATATCCTGGTCCCCTATATTACAGCCAAAATGCAAGAAGTTTGTCTTTTTAGTTTCTCTACTTTGTATAGTAAGTAGGGGAGGCATTTTATTCCACCCAAAAATTCTATACCGAGATTTCACCGGAAATACATATTTTGAGACCTCCTGAATCCAAAAAAAAAGCATTTTTGGAAACATCTGTGAGTCTGTCTGTGAACAGCATAACTCAGAAACAAACAGTCGGATAAACACCAAACTTGGTATTTAGGTTTAGTATCTTCCAGAGATGCGACAGAAGGTTTTCAAGAAAATTCTCCCACCCCAGACTACCCTTTACATGTAATATTTTTCGAAAATTTTAATTTTCTCAAAAATGGCTCTAACGATTTTTATTAAAATATCATATGTTTAAGATATTTTCATGACAAATAAAACTTATATCTTGAATTTTCTGGGAATATCTCCAAAAGTATTCTTCATTGTGAACGACTTTTGCATAACTGGTAAACTATAAGAGATAGACAAAATTTTACTACACAGAAATGTAGATTGCGTTAAAATACACAATTTATGTCATACACATTTTTTTTGTTGAGTGAACCATTTTCGAGATATTGGTTGTTATTCCCTTAAATTATTCAATACTTATTTTCTCAAATGAGAATTCGTTATTTATTTTACTTTCTCTACTACGTATAGTAAGTAGGGGAAGTATTGTATTCCACCCAAAAATTCGATACCGAGATTTCACCGGAAATATATGTTTTGGACCCCCTGAATCCAAAAAAAGCATTTTGGAAACATGTCCGTGTGTGTGTCTATTTGTGTGTCTGTCTGTGAACAGCATAACTCAGAAACGAACAGTCGGATAAACACCAAGCTTGGTATTTAGGTTCAGTATCTTCCAGAGATGCGACACGAAGGTTTTCAAGAAAATCCCCCCACCCTAGATTACCCTTTACATGGAAGATTTTTCGAATTTTTTAATTTTCTCAAAAATGGCTAACGATTTTGATTAAAATATCATATGTTTACAATATGAGTGAACCATTTTCGAGATATTGCTTGTTATTCCCTTAAATTTTTCAATACTTATTTTCTCAAATGGGAATTCGTTATTCATTTTTTGTCTTTGATATGCAAAGAGTATTAATCTATGGCAAAGGGAATGGTGCTGCACATAGCAACCAGCTATTAAGAGATATGTGTGTGCTTAAAAGCTACTGTATTTCTATATTGCCCTTGCAAATACAAAACAAGGGGAACATAGTACGCTTTAAGCGATAGTCAAATATTTTTAGAACTGGTCGCTATGTGTAAAATGTAATTCTGTTTGCATGTCAAAAGATAGTTTTTGCGAATGTTTATCTCGATTAATATGAAATAGATGAAGAATAAGAGTTTGTAAAAATAGTTTTACAAGTGTAGAGAAAGTCATGTGAGTGTAACATCAGATTTTTTATAATTATAATTGAACATTTTCTAGAAACAAATGTTACTTCACCACAAATACAGCAGAAGTTATCTGCTTTATTTACGCATTTAGGAGGCATTTTAATACTTGCCTATAAATAATAGATTGATAGCTGGAAGTATATCACGACAGTACTTCGAGACACGTCCAACACGACCACTTTTTTAATAATCAGTGAAGCCCAATCTGTTCTGTTAAGAGCTAAGGTCAATGTCTATAGTTCATCCATCCACTATATTTCAAGCGATTGATAAGCCTTGTGCTTGGCAGCACGAGTGGAAATGAGTGGGAAGGAAACTCCCTTCATCCCCACTGTGTAAGGTTGGGCATTACTTTTATAATACTCGCCATAACGCTCTTATCTGGCCTAAAAGCTACCGAACACGTGATGAATATGTGCGAGGATGCACATTGCGAGTGTGTCCTACCGTCCTGTGAGAATCATAACAATCTCAGGCAATGTAACCAACTGCTTATATATGGGACTTGATATTTTGCGAAAAAAAGGGTAATTAAGAAAGTTTAGCTCATTTAATTTCCGTAACATTTTGTGTGTAGAACATATTATTTATGCAGTTATATTCGAGGAAAAATAAACTTTAAATCGATACAGTATCACATTCTGGTACAGTAACCCACATCTCTCATACCCCGCATCACATAAATTGCATCCTGTGATTACTTTATGGATACTTAAGTTGCATCGCGTGGTTCTCTGAAAGTGAGTGTTCATGCTTATTGTAACACATGAAAACACCAGTTATTGCCAAACACAGTTTATCACTTGGGCACTGAGCGTAGCACAAGCGTTACACTCGAGTCGCTTTTGGCATACACCCGAAATGCAACACAACTGATCCGTCGAATCGAATCACTATTAAATTGCTGAGTCACATCTCACAATTGAACGCTGGCACTGTTCACTTTTCACTTCGTAACTTCTTAACTAACATCTCCTTTGAACTCCTTGACGAGAGCAGTCTCTTATATAGACGCACACACAAAGCGGAACTTTCTAGAAGCAGAACCTTCTCGAAACGGTCCAAAGGAATCCTCTGGAGCGGGGAAGTGGTACACAGTGGACTGTTGGTCCGTACGCCTATTGCTCTGGAGGGGACCAGCCATTAACTAATAATCATATTGGCGACATTTTAACGTTTGGAACATATTGCCTTTCGGCAATGGCGTTAACTCATATATAGTTGTTATTGGATTTCTGCGTTTTCTTTAGGTGTCATACATTACGTGACGCACACGTTTACACTCGCATTCATAGTTCTATACTTCTATGGTCAATTACGCAAAACTATAAAAACTATGAGGAATGGTATTATATGATCGTAAACGCTGCGATTTACGCGTACTATGATAGGATATTCTCCATATGAAAGATGTATTCGGAGTGGTGGTCATTAGTTATAGTTTATAAAAGGAAATATCTCTTGTAAGACAATTTATTGCTTTAAAATTTCAACCCAAAATCTTAAAAAAAAACTACATAAATACAAAACGACCAAGATTCAAAACTTCAAAGGACCGGCGATTATATAAACCGGAATGAAGCCCATAGTCCAAAAGGCACGCGAGTCATTAACTACTACTTAAGACAGCGAGAAACCTGCTTTACTGAAACGGGTAGCCGAGGATTTTAAGACACGGGCACGAACGGGAGTCTCAAATCCTGCCAGAACTGTTCTCTCCGACTGAGTTTATTAGATTTTTCTCAGTCCGCATAACTGGCAAATGCCGCGGAGGTACCTAAACTTAGACCTGGAACCTTTGTTTCCCAAATTTCATTTTCCAATTATGATTTTATTTCATGTATTACCAGTGTCACCACCTGTGGCATCGTATATAGTAAGAACGGGAGTTAAACACCATTAAAAGTTCAAATGTGTTACATTCACATGTCTTTCTCTGCCCTGACACAGGTAATTCGTTCTGCCCCAAGTTTAGGCGCAATATGACGCAGCCATGCTACGTCCTCCAACAATGAAGCTATACCTTTGCCTCACGGTTGCTGCTTGTCTCCTCCCAGTTGGTTCTTCTTTTGCCACGGCTGCTCCAGCATGAAACCTTAACCTCAGGGTATGCGTGGGTGTGTACAGAGAAACACACAAACGCTGTCTTGGAACACTTTTATTCACTATTTTAAAATAATACTTTAGGTTTGCCGATCACTATTAAATGCATACGATGATACTTTGTCTTTACTAAGACCGAAGAATATTAACTACAGCTAAGCTTCTACCCTCTAGCATGTTCGCCACCATTCTTCTCCGCACGAAGAGAAAGTGGCCCTGCACTCACCAGGCTCTCAGGCAGACTGACTTACCCACGCTGCACAAGGAAAACCTACGCCTAAACTTCCCCTCTCACCCCTTAAATGCTCGTCACCAAACTTAGCGTCATGATGCTCAGAGTGGTCTTCACCAGGCTAAGTGCAGCTGTACTCGGCTAGTTATCAGGAAAAACTTGCTTCAATGGTATTTACCCTTTCTACCTGAGGCTGGTCCCTAATTAATAAAACTGTGCCTGTCTGGTCTTTCTGACGCTTTTAACAGTCAACAATTTTCACAATGCTTCTCCTTTTTATACATACACTGATTTTAAATATATTATTACTTATTTTATATCGCCATCCTTCACAGATTATGATAATTATTGCCTTTATAATTCCGGATTCAGCCCTCTATTTCCCATTAGTGGATATACAAGTTATTTTTACGAAAGTATATTGAAGAAGATGGTTGCTTCACGTGTGGAAAGCCAATTTGAAGTAGGTTGTTTTGTAGTTCAACTGTTGGGGAGCCGAACTTGTAGCAGTTGCAACCACACATATGGTACCCGTTAGCCTTCGTTTCGTAGGTTTAAAAATATTAACTTTGTAATTTGACCGTTTCTTTAAATATTATATATTTATGTTTTTTTAAACATGGATTTCTTTGCAGGGAGTAGTGCGGCTATGAATATAATTTTACTTCACTCCTTTTATTAATGCTTTATACGATTTAAATAACACTTCACTGATATAGAGAGCTGAGATTCGTTTATTAATTACTTGCACTTTTTAACAAGCAAACTATTTTCGTCTCACACGAATACGTATTTTTCTCGAGGACGCATCTCGCGTCCGGTTAGGAACACTGTCTACAACCAATGCGTCCAGTTATGAGCGCTGTCTACAAGCAACTGGCTTGATTTCTACCGCTTACATTTGTAAATTTTGCTATATTTCAATTTCTGAATTCCCTAATCCTACTCCAATAGAATACCTTCATTTAACTAAAGCTTTTTCTGGTTGTTGATTGGCTATTTATACACTGTCTCAAAATTTACATTATTGTTGCTCCAATAATGAATAGTAGCATTAAACTTTCAAATTCATTATTGCCTCACGGCTACCTCATTGTTAGCAACGTTTAACCTATTATTCTCACAGCTCCTACATTATTAAATTGCATAATGCATTGACATAACATTATTACATGTATACAATAATATAAACATATACAATGACTGTATTATACACTTTTTATATATTGTTACATACACATATTGCTTTAAGGCGGGCTGTTATTATATTTTATTATATAATTTGACTGAAATCATTTAAGTGTTAAAAATACTGCCTCAATATTTTCACATCTACTTAATTTAAAATGAGACAAAGCTTTCCGAAAATAGGTGTATTACACACTTTGTTAGCGGTAGTAAAATGTTTTAGAACTTGCCGCCATGTGCTCGCTTAAAATTCCACGACATCACGAGAAATAGTTGAAAATCGACTGGACGTTATAAGAATGGCTGTGTTGAACAGTTCGAACCATTGATAACGGGTATCTTGGAAATGGCAAAAAATGTTATTTGAAATAATTGTGCGTTTTAAAGACCTCCACAACTCTTATGCAGTACATTTTCGTCTATGGCTTAACATTTACCAGTTGTAGAAGATTATAGAAAATTCTTTCTGAATGAACAGGATTTCAGAGGCTATTACCAGAAAATTCAATATGTAAATTTTATTTCTCATGTAAATATCTTTAATATACTATAGAATTTTAATAAAAATCAAACTTTTGAAAAATGTTGCGTATAAAAGGTAGTTGAAGTGGGTGAGATTTTCTTGAAAATATTTCTTTGGAAGATATTGAAACAAGTTTGATATTTATCCAAATTTTCATGTTTGAATTATACTGTTCACAGACAAATAGACCCATACTAACTTTTTTTTTCCCAAAAATGCTTTTTCGAGCCAGGGGAATGCAATACTTTCTCTATCTATAGGTACGTGATAGAGAAAGTAAAAATTGTTTGGTTGCTTTGTGATGTTTGCAGGTGCAAAACGAAATGCTAGTATATTTAACTCCCTCTTTGCTCTTTTCTCATATCGATACTTTTTGGAAGTTTTATATCCTTTGAATGTTGGCTTACGAGTCTTAGCAGCCGTTTGTGTGCATATTTCAAGCTTCACTTGAGAAGGAAATCTAATTTCTTGTGCATACGTGCAGCTTGCTAAGCAGTTAAATACACAATATCACAGGATTTATCTATTACTTTCGACAGGCTTGTCACGCGCGAAGTTTGAAGAAAAAATATGCAAAAAATCCTACAGCATCAGGCTATGGAATAAATTTGCATGGAAAGAACCTCCTCAGCTCGCCGTAAGGAAGGGAATTAAGGAGAGAAAAGAAAACGCTTACCTAAGGGTATTCTTCCCATATATTATCTCTTTCCGACGTCTAGTATGTTTCATACACAAAGACTAAATGTAACAATACACTAAATCATGCATTCATAGGCTTAAATAAAGTGGAAAACTGATATTCAAATAATATGCAGCTCATGTGATATGTTTAATAAACAATTGTAGCAATCATAAATGTGTATTAATTGGCATCAGATAATAGAGATAATAATCGAGTAATGGAATTACGGTTAATTGCGTAATTGGGGCACATACAGAGAGCAAAAGATTAAAAATCATGATGCACTCCCAAAGCAGAGAACAAATCGAAAATAATAAATCCTATACATGTAAATGTTCTGTTTCAGGTTTATGTATTTTTCATGATTAAGTGCTTTCATCGGCCCGCATTTAAATATATCGCAATAACCAATTATTTCTGATCATATGCGAGTTAATTTTTGGAATTTTTCGCGGTAGATTGTTTTCTTGGCCTTGCAGAATACCTACACACGCACAAATTGACTGTACTTGAATTTACAAATATAGGAATTCCATAAGGATTCGTCACACTTTAATCTGTCACAGTTTTAGTTTCTCATCTGTCTCCATTTAATCAAGTTAGGTTATTATTAAGTATTGAAAAATCTATTGTTAATGTAAACTTATCTTGAATGAAAGCACATTAAGTAGCCGGCAAGTCGGGTAGAGGACAAGCGCCAACCCGACAACCCCAAACTACAGAGGCGGGTTACTATGTAAATTCGTGGACGATTATTCATATGATGTTTATAGCAAAACTTTGGGTACTAAAAAGTACATTTTCAAATAGGCAGCAAATATAGTTAGACACCATTGTTTCTAAATGAGAGAAAAACCATATTTTATCAGTAAAAAAGGCGGTGTGATTGGACAAATCCTAAATAGCTATGTTACATGTTTTATCTTTAAAATTTTGCCTTTTAAGAATTAAGTGACAGAACTGTGAATCTTGTTTCGTGTTGTACACGATTTATAAACATGATTAAATAAAAGTAAACGTTGATAAAGTGAGTTTATTTTAATATATTTGGGTGGGGAAGAAATCGTGTTCAGTTTTTCGTCTGTGTAACTGCAAACTGAATAATTGTTTAAGTAGTTATAAAATGTCTTATCTGGGATAGTGAAAAAATAAAATAAAAAATTTCCCTTTTTGTATACACCTCTGAAATTCACCGCGTGAAGATTCACTTATATTTTCATATGTCATCAACGTTAACCCTTTATGCTTCAAAAATCAACCAATTTTTTTTTTAAAAAAACACCTGTGGCGCTATAGCCCGCCAACCCGAATGCCGGCGTCACGCTCACTTATGCACGACAGAAGTGGGCGGGCGATCATCCAACCGATACGGACAGGAGGTGCCGCCAGTATCCTGCTTCCCCAGCCGGAAAGTTGACTCATGACGCCAGGACTGCTGCCTATCACAGCTCCTCACGATGCTGAGTGGATACCGGTCCTATACCCGACATTAAAATCTACACTTTCGTGGGTGACGATCCCAGATGCATTCCATAACCGGAAATCAGAGCTCCTCGCTCTAGCCCACACCGCTACGGCATAAGTTAATTTTCTACGGAAGAAAATTGGCACCATCGTGGAAATGGCGAGTTTAATTAAAAAAATATAATTATGAATGAGACATGATTGCTTGCTGTTCGAAAATATAATATGATTAACATTCCAAAACAAGCTGAAAAGTGTAAAAGGGAACAGTTAGTAAAAACTCTAGGGGAGGAAAACATGGCGCTTAAATGAAAGGACCTTTCAATTAAATTCTCTGGTAACGAAGTTATTTCAAGCGCAGCTGTAAATTAGTTTCCACTCAAGTGATAATTCAATGGATATTATTTCTTTTGCGGCAAAATGTTCTTAGAGTTGCCGTTTGTTTGGGGAAAACTTTTCGTTTGCACTCTGCAGGGCATTTCGCGCTAGTTTTTATTATATTGCTATTCCTGCTGAGAAGAGTAATATTCGAATTGCCAGCGCGATAGTACAAGGGCAATTTACTTAACTCTCATTCTGGCAATCAGCTTTTGAGTTCTTGGGTTTCAGTAGAAATTTATAATGCTCCGGGTATTTCATCAAATCTTGTAATGTGGCACGAAATTCTACAATAATTATTCTTTTTAAACGCCGGATAGGTTAAAAATCGTAATGAAATCATAATTACAAATAAATTTAGTATTAATAGAAGTATTACAGCACTCAACACAATCGACTGTACTAAACTTTCTACAAAACAGTACATTCAGTGTGGGTAGAAAATAGTTTTATTGGTAAAATTTAACTGCACCTATAACGTAGGTAATCACCATGAAGATTTAAACATTTATCGTCGTGCCTATCCAGATTTCCAATAACCTCTATAAAAATAGGTGCCGCTGTCTCTTGAGCTGGGTCGGCACGGTGCTCTTAAGTTCATTGGAGTGGGAATGCTGTCCCTCCAACCATTTTTCCATTTGCGAGTAAAAAATTGAACTCGAGGGAGGATGGTAAAACTTCCGTCCCTGACCACCTTCATCATGAACATCTGTTTGGCCATCTCCAAATTTCCTGCACCACGCCGTTAATCAAAAGTGTCTTCATACATACGGCACATTCTGCGGTGGACTTTCGCTGAATCATGCACTTTTGCTTGTAGAAATACAACACTGCGTAACTTACACTTGGTGGCGGTAGTGTGTATGGTAGCGGACATCTTTGCATGCCCTTAGCCAAGCTTTAACTGAGCAGTTGGCCTTGGTACTTGTTAACCAACAAAAAAAACCCACTGAATCTCGCTCTTGGTCGAACAAAATTCCACTACAATCCACTACAAAAATACAAACAATTATTATAAAAACTTATAATAATATACCTCTCTCTACTAGGCGCCAGACGACCAGGACGACGATGTTGTCGCTGTACGTGAATAAACTATCAAGGGGCTTAATAAAAATAAATTAAAAACTATCATTACAAATAACTGAAGAGGTATCCACATAAGTTATTTACAGTATTCATTGTAGTACTTCTGAATAATTGTACGCGATTACTGGGTGTACCTTTATTGGTGTCATATTCGGGGAACGTGTTCCTGATATCGAAACAGTAAACAAAGTTCATATGAACATAGGTCTGAAAATCATTTATTTGAGAGTTACAACACAAAAGCGAAAGTTGCAAAAATTGCTCGAAGTGCTTCCTTTTGCTTCAATGCATGCAGTAAGCCTGCGTTCCATGCTCTTGCGTACTCTGTTGAAAATTCCTGGTGTTTTTCATATTTGGTCAAATCCAGTTTGGATACGTCCTCTCAAAATGCCAACATCAGGTACAGGTGTCGCATAAACCAAGGACTTCAAATGTCCCCAGACGAAGAAATCCATTGGATTTAAATCAGGTGATTGAGCAGGCCATGCGATGGGTCCCCCTCGACCAATACATCTTTGCGAAATCGATCATTCAAAAACTTACGAACCATTCTACTGAAATGAGCTGGAGCACCAACCTGTAAAAATCACATTCGTTGGACGATGTCCAGAGGCATATTATCAGCTAAGTGATGCAACTTATTTCTGAGAAACTTGAGATAGGTTTGTCCATTCAGACGCGGAGGAAAGAAGTGGGGACCAATAATATTATCATGAATTTTTCCACCCCAAACATTGAGAGAGAACTCTGTTGATGGTTGTCCTGTCCTACTTCATTAGGATTTTCAAATGCCCAGTTATGGTGTTATGAAAATTGAAGATGCCGTCGCAAGTAAAACTAGCCTCATCCGTGAATAAGATACAGACTAGGAAATTGATGAACACAGCGCCCTGCTGTAACATGCGTTGACAGTAACGTCTTCTTGGCTTAAAGTCCGTCATTTAATCCTTGCACACGTTGAAGGTGATACGGGTACAGAAGATTTTCATGCAGAATTCTCCAGATAGTCATATGACTAACTCTTTCCTTTACAGCCGTATGTCTTGTGCTTTGTGATGGGTCTGCATTCACAGCACAAGAACTCTTTCTTCAAGTTCAATGCCTAGAACCGTTCTTGGTCTCCCAATATACCTAGTATCCATTCTCTCTCAAGCTTTGGTGAATTCGTGCGAATGTTCTTGCACAAGGTAACGGCTGTCAGGGTACCTTTCTGCATAAAGTAGACGTGCTCGTGCTGCATTGCCGTCTGTACGGCCATACGTGTACTGCATATCCGTCTGTTCCCTCATGGAATATATCTTCTTTGACCTATAACAACGAAACGGTTGATTTTCAGGCCCATGTACATATGATATTTTTTAATTGTTTTGATGTCAGGAACATGTCCCCCAAATATATGACGGCAAAAAAGATACACTCTGTATTCCAAAAACTACTGGTATTATAAACATTTCTCAGCGGTATTCCCCTTTTTCTTAGGGGTGGAGTATCCTTAATCACTCATTATTATATAATTGGTAGCACTTAAAATGTAACCAACTAGTTTGATCTAACACAACACTAACTGGACTCAACAGTGTGATATTGCAAATTAAAATGAGGCTTGAGGGGAAGGAAGAACAATGATAAACCTTTGGAGAGGTGCAATATTAACGGAGTTATAAGAAAGAGAATTACAGACCATGTGTTTCCATTGGTTGGTTATTGGTTAAGGTAAGAAGGAAAAATTATTTTAGTAACATAACATCGTCGAAGCAGTCGGAGTACCCGTTATGTGCATGTTACGTGATCACATACATTATTATTATTATTATTATTATTATTATTATTATTATAATCATCATAATGCAATAATATTGACAGTGAAGAAACTCAGTCCCTTTATACAGCGTGAGGCAATGGTAAATGACGGTTTATAGAACGCGCTGGTTTCTAGTGGTTTTGAGTGATGTAACCAGCAACGTTGCTAATGAGAAACCTAAACCATGCAATTTTTTTTCTCAGTGTTGTGAAAGATAATATGGATAACTGGTCTGTGGAAGAAGAACGTGTATTCGCAGTAATAACTTTTTTTAATTGAAATCGATCGCTCATGTGCAAAGAAGATTTTGGAAATGAATTTAATATCGCACGGCATGAAAGCATTCCGTATTGAAACACTATTCTAAAGTGGATGAGTAAATTTAATTTGGCAATGTTTGTGATAAATTTGTTGGTAGTGCAAAAACACTCCGCAAGCCTGAGAATATTGCAAGAGTTGGAGAAGGTGTACAGCAAAGTCCATTTCGCACTGCAAGGTGTCAGGCAATGGCTTTGAATCTATCATACAGAAGTTTCCGCCGCATCCTACACTGTGACCTCAAATTTCTTCTCTACAAATTTCAATTTGTGCATCGAGGTAAACCAACTGATACACTTCATGGAATGCAGTTTTGTAGACAGATTACTGACGTTTTGAATTCTAATCCGAATATTCCGAATAGACTGATTATGTCCAATGAAGCACATTTTCACCTTTGTGCTTATGTAAACAAACAAACTTTTCACTACTGGAGAGATGAACAACTCTTACACGTGAATAAAAAAAACCGATTGCACACTCCAAATATAAAGGTGTGGTGTGGCTTTTTAATTATGAGCCCTTACTTTTTCGAACAATGTAGTCTTATTTTGACCGTCAACTATGAACGGTACAAAGAGCGCCAAAGAATATCTCACCGCACCTCGCGTCTGTGTCGCATTACTTATGGTTGTACGTGGCCTTGCAAAGCCATGGCCATTTCATTGGTTGCTTTAGACCACGCTGCAAGGGTGCGCTACTCTTCCTGCTAAATAATTACACCATTAACCACAGCAAAGGTTACAAAATAGCGAAGAAACAAAATATATGTTTACGCTCCCGATCGTATTGGCTGAAAGAGAAAGCGGTATAGTGAGTGGTTTCAGTGCTGTTTGTCATACAGACCTCTTATCGTGATTAGTAGCCCATACCTTATCGGCTAGGGGGATACGCCTTTGAAGGGGTTAAAAGCTAAGGAGAAAACTTGATGAGCGCTCAGGTTAGCGAAATGTATAATGTGCAGTGTGAGAAGATTTTCAAATTTTCAATGGTATTCATTAAATACATAGCAATACTTTATAACAAAAAATAAACAGCTGTATTCTCACAGTGGTATCTATGTTTATTGCTGCATAGAAGCAAATATAACTAAATAATACATAAATAAAGCAGCATGTTTTTTCTCTAATTCAAACTACAATTGGTTAATATAACTTTACTAACATATTGCTGATCATAGGAATACAACAGAATTATAGAGAAAAATATAATCCAATTTTATTGCCAAATGTCATATTCGATAAACCATATACCTATACATATTATCTGTAGATTTTAAACACGATCAGTCAGTTATAACAAAAGAGAAATTCGCATTTACTAAACGGATATTATCATCTGCAGACGTTATAAGTGAAGTGCCCACTTTCTGACGAGTATTAGACCGTCTTCCCCACTTTCCTGAATATTTTATCCAATAATTTACTATAAAAGCACTTATGTACTGCTGTTGCAATTTCTGTAACAGTGCGACAGCCCCTCTCATACCCACGATGTGTCCAAGAGTAATTTCGCTAGTATACGGCATGACCGGTTCTGAGATAATAAACATGTTTTGGTTTAAATAACACCAGAAAAAGTAAAAGCATTAACCTCCCCTCTTTCCCCCCTTATCGATGTGTTATCAAGCCAACACGCTCTGCGATAAGCAAGGTGAAGGAAAAGTCTCAAAAGGCCCAGAAAACGATACAAAAACCGCCGAAGATTTTCTTTGGCGCTCTGTGTAGCAACAAATGCTCACATTGTTGGAAATCCCTAACGAAAGTAATTTTTTATTATGAATTATGGGCCACAGTGCACAATGCTTGTGATTCAATGAACTGTTTGCGAAACATGTTTCCAGGACGCATAACTTCACGATTAGGAGACATAGCTTGGCCGCCAACATCTCTTGATCTGCAGCTGATTACTTCCTATGGGATTATTTGAGAAATAGGGCGTATCGCCACAAGCCTCGCACTATCATCTTGCTGAACGAATACGCATGGTACGAAATTAGCGAAATCGATCTTGTTTTGTTTTGGCGAGTCATGCCGAACTTTCACAGTAAATTGCAGGAATGTATTCGTTGCCATGGAGGCCAATTACAAAAGGCAATTTTTTAAAAAATTGAGACATTAATAAAATGCATTGTACTAGCTTACTTACAGTATGTGTGTTTTCTTGTAATTCGTTATGAGTGTTCCACAAAAGGTCTGTAAAAACGTCATATCCCAGTGCCGCACTCTATATTTACATACGGAATAGGTATTAACTGTGGTTTAAAAACGTAAAGTGACTAAATTGATTTTGTAGAATATTAATTGAAGCTTTTTACATGCTTACTTTATAATAACTGAATATTTGTTTTTTTAAATTTAATTGATAAATGTCGCTTCCTTTTTCTACTTTTTGGTTTTATTCCGCAATGTCTCCCGAAGGCTTAAATTTCCACTACGGTTGACAATACCTCTTAGTAGTGCTGCTGATAGTGGCGAGAGGACACCAATCATGGCTATGTGTTGCCCCACCACTTCTCACTACTCGAGTCACCTGGCGGCGCCATCGGAGGTAGAAAATAATGCCCCTTATTCCTCAAGAATTTCTTTAGGTGTCTGTTCCATTTGTATGTTAAGCTATTTTTAAAAGGATAGTACTACTGAAAAAATACGCACTTTTGTAATATGCTCTAAGTGTATATTCTCAAGAAAGAAAATAAAGGAATAAATAAATACATTTATTTATTCCTTTAAATCTCGTCTGGGTGTTATCCATACGAGATTTTCTTCCTTTAATACATTCACGTGTATCCCTTACATCATTAAATAATCCGTATTATCCTTCCATATACATTACTCATCACATATTTCCTTAGAATAAGCAATATGGCTCCAGTTAACGAAGCACGCGGAAAGGGTATTCAACTGTCTATGTCACAAATCAGATTTAGTAGTAACGATTTCATTCAAAGTAAAAGAAGCGAACCTAAATTTTCAATATGTTTCACTAGATGAAGTAGTTCAACTTGAGGCAATGTAAGAATAAAAGCAATACTTCGAATAAGTTATATTTATCACAAGTGCTATATTTTAATTAATATTTTCCTATTAAGATTTCATATTTCCTATGGTTTAACAGTTACACAAAATCATACATAATTCCGTAGGGATGAACATAACTTCACAGACAACTTTTGGAAAACATGAGATATTAATTATGTTTTTATCTCAAGCATAAACATTTTAATTAAAATTGTTAGTGCCGTTTCGAGAAAATATAAAAAATAACACTAATTTTTTCGGACTTGTTTGGGATGGCGCACTCACAACCAAACACACACACTTCCCTATAGCGTATTTTCGGTGTAATATTGATATCGAATTTTTGGGTGGAATACATTACTCCCTCGACCTACCACTGTAAATGATTGCCCCTCAAAATAAAATGAAAAAAGCAGCTTTCTGGATTTTCTTGTCCGGAAAAGTCCAATTATGTATTAACCTTGACGTTCTTTTTCCTTGCTGCTGTATCGCCTGCTACCTTACACTGCTAAATTTCACTTCTGAAGATACATTACATTCTCCTCCGGTTTCGTCTTGCTTTTACCTGCTGAACGTGCATGGCGGTTAACCATTACATTAATGATTTATGGGGAGAATTTCCACTGCTTTTTGAAGAGCTCCGGACCGTCTCTATTTGATTTCGGATAAAACCGCTTAGCCACATCTGCTGATCAAACTATGGGAGATGGGAAGGAGAACCGTTTACATGTTCT
Organism: Deroplatys truncata; assembly: GCA_030765065.1. NCBI lineage: Eukaryota > Metazoa > Arthropoda > Insecta > Mantodea > Mantidae > Deroplatys > Deroplatys truncata. The sequence continues at coordinate 104,878,653 of CM060980.1, forward strand.
GTGCATAGTATCGCGCTCCTGCACAATGACATACTGCTACAGAAACCATAAAATGAGAAATAATGTATCACAACGCTAATCTTACAGTGGGGAAAAAGATAAAAATAAAAACCATATTCAAAAGTTCGAACTCCAAAGCTTTATATGAATACTCCGATTCGCAACAAGTTACATTGCGCTGTTAAGGCAAACGAATAAAATTTATATTTAACTATACAGATATAGCTATTAAAGAAGAGGCAGTGAAGCCTCAAACTGTATACTGTGTACCAAATTATAGATTTGAAAGCTGAAAAAATAAGAAAGAAAATTACCTAAGTTATATTAAAATACGCCAGTTTCACTCAACTGGACACGAAAGGCAATGAAGAATTTGGTGAATGTAAAGCACCCGCCACTCACATTCTAGTATCTCTCGATGTATGAAGAAGATGCGTTCCGACACTACAGATGACGAACAAGAGATACCGTGAAATATACATAGTGTCCACTGCTTGAAGTTGTAACTCGTAGCTGTGCACGGCGCACAGGTAATATTGGCTGTATGTTTCAGGGTTGGTACAAATTCTAATCAGTTAGGAGTTGTGGCTCTGCACAAACATGCATATGTAAAGTATATTATGTTTTACATATCTACAACTCTGCGGACGGAACGGGATTCGAGCTCGAAACCTTCTCCCCGCCGGTCTTACACCTAATATATAGCGTTGTCTCATAATTTCGTTCGCTTTTCGTTACGTTTCAAACACTAAGAACGCCTGGGAACACACCTCACCTAGGACAGCGTAGTTGCCGAACTTTTCGTTTAAAAACTTTAAACAGAAGGTCGTTCAAAAGATAAATAACTACGGCAGTTAGGCTTTATAAACAAACTATTTATTTCCTGCAGTATACGCAATTATTGTCGACAATATATTGCCAAGTTCCTAGCTATAGTAGCACGAGCTAAATTGAGCTCCAATGCCACACCAGCTGTAATTCGTGGATTGTTTGACTATCGTTTCATGAATTCTTTCCACGTCCGTAACCATTGTCCGTGCATACCGAGGTTTGTCTTTTAGGGAGAAATTCCCAGCTCGAAATCGACTAAACTACTTTTGACATGCTTGCTTCGTTACTGCATCTTCCCCGTAGACAGCACAAATTTTCTGCCGGCATTTTGAGGCGGTTTTACCCTTACGATAGTAAAACAGCATAAGATGTCGGAAATGTACACTTTGCTTTCCATAGTTTGTAAACACAAACGCCGTTTTATCTAACGTCAGTCAAAAATACACACTAACATATCCAATAGTGAGTCTGGTGGTTGTTCTCTAAGTCGTAGGGGTGGTTAGGCAACTAAGATAACTTGAGTGTACAGAGGGCTCAGGGTTTTCAGCGCTATAGAAGGAACTTGCGAGCAAAAGGAACGAACTTATGAGATAACCCAATATAAAGCACAGTACGGATATATTGAGTCTTCGGTATAAAACCTGACTGCTCGCCTGGCCAATACCGGCTGCCTTTCACACATCCCACACCCCGCATTCACGACAGGCTTTCTGTCCTTCAATTACCATGTAGTCCTTAGCACCAGTGGTCCATTTTAATTTGCGAAGATGGAAGGCAATTATCTTTAGAACAATGTATATTTGTGAGTAAATGTTATTTTAAATACGAATCGGCTCGTCGCGTTCGTGAAGAATTATTCTGAAGTTTGCCAGATAATTGCCTCCTTCCAGAACCTCAGTTTAGGATTTTGTGAATAAATGTGAGACTACAGGTTCATTGCAAAACAAGAAAGGCATGGGAAAATGCTCAGTGTTAACAGAAGAAACATTTAGGACGAAATTGGTGAAAATCTTGAACGTTCGCCACGAAAATCATTACCGAAGTTAGCACAGGTTTGGGTTTCAGCGACTTCTGCACATGCAGCATTTGTTATGGGATAAGGGGTAATTTTATTACATTTTATGCACAGTTTACAAGAATACAGATTTAAAAAGCGAAGACAAGTGTGTTGATACGCCGACTGTTGATACGCATGACACAAAATCTCGTGCGAGCGGTCAGGTTTGATGGCCTGTACAATAGGTCAAAGCAGGTCCCTAACAGATGATCTTAAGATATATGGAGGCATCATGTTACTATTATTATTATTATATTATATTATAATAATATTATTATAACGTAAGTATTCCGAATATTATATTAGTATTCATATTTTAAACATTATAATACGTAGACAAGTATGTCGTATGTCGGTTAGATCATTAGAGCTAAATTTTATAGTGGTTTCACTCTGACCAGTCTAGTCAAGGTCACGCATGCTAATCCCCACTCTCGCTCTATACTGGGTGGACCATTTAGGTTGAGACTGTACAATATCTACAAAACAAAACGTTGTGGAAAGAAGTGTCCTTAATAAAAGCTGCTTGATATTAGGAGGGAAAGTAAATGACATTAATCGTGTTTTGTTTGGAGGACTTATGATGATCATTTTAGAGTAAATTTAATTTTTTTAAATGGGAACGAACATTTTGTACGTTGTTTTCTCTTTAGAAAATAGTTATAAACAGTTTATAAAAATCTGTTTATTTTGTGATGAGGAATAACGAAACGAAATAAAAAATGTTAGTTCCCCATTGCGAAACGTAACTTGGTCCTCAAATGACTATCCATGGATGTTCCAACCATTCATTCGCTCTTCGTACACAGTCATTCAAAATTTTCGTTGTTATTTACATTGGTGTAAGAACAATTGCAAAGTGGTTTATACAAATGTTTAGTTTTTATGAGGAGTGAGGAAATATAAAAAGGTTGGTTCCCATTTAAAAAAATTAAATTGACCCTAAAATGACCATCACAACGTCTTCCAAATAAAACGCGACTGATGGCATTTATTTTCGCCCGTAATATCAAGCAACTTTTATTCAAGAAATTTCTTTCTACAACGCTTAGTTTTGGAGATATTGTACAGCCTCAACTTAAATGGTCTGTCTCTCCCGTAGCCCTCCCTTGTGTAGTGGTTACCATGCTAGCCTCTAGTTCCCGAAGTCGCGGGTTCAAACCTGGCGGAGGGGATGACTTTTCTCGGGCGTAAAAATTCTTAGCATGACTTCCTTCGGAAGGGAAATAAAGCCAGTGGTCCTGTGTCGTAGATTTATGGCACGTAAAAGAACCTCAAGCCTGATAAAGAGGCCTCTGAGCAAAATTTTCGGTCTTTCACGTCCAATTAGAATGGGACGCTAAGTGCATAGCAGTTAAAGAGCGTCTGTAAATAGAACTTAAAAAAATCTCCCCTCCAGTCCCTCCCTTCCTTAAAGCTTGAGATCAGAGTTATATACAACAGTACTCTACTGACTCAATATTGCTGCGACTGCAAGAGGGAACTTAATGGAGTGGGACGACAGCTGCAAAGCGGGAAAAATGGCCTTTAGTGGAATGGCGAAAACGTAAACAGTATAGTGCATCAACATACTTGTTTCGTACACGGAGACTATCTTAGTAATACCAGAACGGTTTTAAATAAAACAATTGAAAAGAAGCAGGTAGTCCTACGTTATATAAGAAAGAATAGCGATATTGATATTTTATAATTTTTGATGTCATTTTGGTGGCTTATTCCAGCAAAGAGGGTGGCTATTCGGGAACGCGCTTTACGCTGGTAAATCACTTGTGGGAGCGGAAGGCATCAGCTCAAATGACATTCTGATCACTCACCATCCCACTCCTAGTGTTTATATTTCAAGTGGCACATATCCAAGGGTATGATAGAGAAACTTGTTATGAGAAATAGGAAAGCATAATAATTAGATCTAAAATTACTGGTAAAGATGACTGCATGCTAAATGTAAATTCTAGTGGGTAATATTCATTTAAAGGAAGCCTCTATGCAGCTACAGTATTCTACTCAATTAACTACGGTTAACGTTCTGCAAAATCATTCCTCTAATGTGGATTCCGAATGACGTCAAATTTAACGCAGCGATGTACCAAAATATAACATGAGCCCAGAAGATTAATCCGAATTGCATTGAACTGTATAATTCGGTTATTATCCACTTTAGTCCGGTTTCACGAAATCATTCAACGACTCGGGTTCGATTTCAGCAGCGACGCTATGTGTTCGACTACCGATAACAGTGGGATGGATTCCCATAGCTAGGAGGTTAATGATTTGAACAGCTGTTTTTGCATATGATGTCACATGTAATTTGCGAGCTCTACAATTTTGAAGCAGGTAAATGTACTCTCTAACTTTTAAAAATATTTCTCTACGATTAAAGTGAATGTGAGGTGAACGCGGCAGTGTTTAATATGTCTAAAATACAACGAAGCCTAAGGGAAACGATCTTAGGTTTCATAGTGCTTATTGGCTAAACACCCGCTGAATTATCTGACCTTGTAAATCAGCCTTGCTGTTTCATCCTGTAATCGCCCCTGTGTTGTGGATTTTTATCCACAATACTTTCTTTTCGTTGAGCAAGTCGCCGCTGCTGGGCTGAAACTATTTTTTACTTTCTCTGTTGCTTACCTATAGCAAGCAGAGGAAATATTGCTTTCCACAAAAAAGTTCGGTCCGATATTTACCTAAATAAAAAAATAAAGCATTTTTGGAAAAATATTCATGTGTGTCTGTGCATGGGTTACTGTGAACAATGTAGCACTCAAAATGAAAAGTCGGTTAAACACCAAACTTTGTATTTATGTTTAGTGTATTCTCCCAAAGATGCGATACGTAGATTTTCAAGACAATCCTCCCACTCCAACGTTCATATGGAATACTTTTCAACATTTTTTAATTTCTCAAAAATGCGAAAATGGCTCTAACAATTTTGATTAAAATACCATATATTAATGATACCTACATGATAAATGACATGTATATCTTGAATTTTCTGTGAATAGTCTGTAAAGTCCCCTTCATTGGGAAGGAATGTTATATAATTTGAACCGGTGAATGTTAAGCGATAGACGAAAACACACTACAAAAATGTATCCCTCTTTAAAACACACAATTTATTCCAAACATTTATTTTGTGGCATCATCCATTTCCAAGAGATCCGTTATTAATGGTTCGAATTGTTCAGTACTTTGTCATTCTCTCGAAGTCCTTTCTATATGCAGTTGTTTCCCTGATTGCGTGGAGATAGTGTGGGTTTTTAAGATCAGCATATAACGTACAGTTCTTAACATTTGACTGTCGCTATTCCTTTTGTATATATAACGAAATGTGTGTTGTATGATATTTATCTCCGCAAATATTTGTCTCAATTGAAATGAAGTAGACCGAAAAATAAGCTTTCGGATGAATAGTTTTTGCGTACTCTCTAATAAACGATTGAGGATAGAGAGTTATGTGAATGTAACACATCTGATTTTTAATTAACGTATGTTGCCATTAAAATGTAACCAGTGGAAATCGCGCATACTATTTCAAGCATATTTTATTACTCAGAAGACATGTATTCTGAGCAATTACGGAAACCCACTTGTTAAAGAAATCTTTTCTGAGCATTTTCTTTGGGGAAATAATCTGGGAGAATTGTAAATTTATATGATCGCCGATATTGTGCATACATTACAAAGACATCTAAAGTTAAGCCATGTTTTTCAAAACTTCTGTTTTTTTTTTTTGTTTTTTTTTTGCATCTTGAAGAATTTGAAAAAGTATACTACCATATTCCTTCGACAGAGAGCATTTGTATTTGGCACACACTTTCAGCGATGTTCAATGTATAAAACTGGAAGCGATATGGTGTATAGGTTGTTGAAAATTATTAATTGTCCTATTCACTTGAAAATGACAATGATAATTCACGTATTTCAAAAAATTCATCAACGTACGACAATAGTACTCACCTCCACAGAAAGCCAGAAGGCACATTAAAACGCAAAATGTTGATAGCTTGACAGCTCCACTAGTGTAATCTGATTCGTTTTCCTGTTACCCAACGTATCACTATAAACTATTACAAATTACTATTGTGTATACATTTCTCTTCTGTTGTAAATTATCAGATTTGTAATTGTATACCTCTTTAAAATCCATCGTTGCAGGTGTGACATTTAGAGATATACTACGTGATCAAAAGTATCCAGACACCTGGCTGAAAATGACGTACAAGTTCGTGGCGCCCTCCATTAGTAATGCTGGTAGTCAATATGGTGTTGGTCCACCCTTAGCCTTGATGAAAGCGTTCACTCTCGCAGGCATACTTTCAATCAGGTGCTGAAAGGTTTCTTGGGGAATGGCAGAACATTCCTCACGGAGTGCGGAACTGAAGAGAGGTATTGATGTAGGTCGGCGAGGCTCGGCAGGAATTCGGCGTTCCAAAACATCCCAAAGGTATTCTATAGGTTTCAAGTCAGGACTCTGTGCAGGCCAGTCCATTACAGGCATGTTATTGTCGTGTAACCACTCCGCCACAGCCCGTGCAGTATGAACAGGTGCTCGATCGTATTGAAAGATGCAATCGCCATCCCCAAATTGCTCTTCAACAGTGGGAAGCAAGAAGGTGCTTAAAATATCAATGTAGGTCTACGCTGTGATCGTGCCACGCAAAACAACAAGGGGTGCAAACCCCCTCCAGGAAAAACACGACCACACCATAACACCACCACCTCCGAATTTCACTGTTGGCACTACACACGCTGGCAGATGACGTTCACCGGGCATTCGCCATACCCACACCCTGCCGCCATCGGATCGCCACATTGTGTACCGTGATTCGTCACTCCACACAACGTTTTGCCACTGTTCAACCGTGTAATGTTGAGGCCCCTTACACCAAGCGAGGAGTCGTTTGGCATTTTCCTGCGTGATGTGTGGCTTATGAGCAGCCGCTCGTCATGGAATCCAAGGTTTCTCACCTCACGCCTAACTGTCATAGTACTTGGAGTGGATCCGGATGCACTTTGAAATCCTATGAGATGTGTGCCTATTACTCTTTACGACCCTCTTCAAATGTCGGCGGTCTCTGTCAGTCAACAGACGAGGTCGGCCTGTATACTTTTGTGCTGTACATGTCCCTTCACGTTTCCACTTCACTATCACATCAGAAACAGTGGACCTAGGGATGTTTAGGAGTGTGGAAATCTCGCTTACAGACTTCTGACACAAGTGACATCGAATCACCTGACCACGTTCGAAGTCTGAGTTCCTCGGAGCGTCCCATTCTGCTGTTTCACGATGTCTAATGACTACTAAGGTCGCAGATAATGAGTACCAGGCAGTAGGTGGCAGCACAATGTACCCAAGATGAAAAACGTATGTTTGTGGGGTGTCCGGATACTTTTGATCGCATAGTGTACTTCAGTTATTCTTTCTTCAAGCTGAAGCAGACGCACTACCATTCAACTGATGTACTCGTACCTAATACTATTAATCATAAAATGAGTGAAACTGCAGGTGTGGTTACCGATAAACTAAACGCTTGAAAATTTAGTGCACATTAATGTGTTGTAATTCTGAGAAATACAAGGACAATCAGACAAAATCATTGCATTTTGAACGATCTTAATTGAGAAATATTAGTGCAGATGGAAATTGAATCGGGCTACGCAGGTTTCTTCCGATTGCACCACGAAAGTATATCCGAGAATATACCATGATACAATGTGAGTTTAAGACTGCATTAAAATAATTTCGAAACCAATATTAAGCAGAGAGGACGAGAAAAGCCTTGAAGCTCAACAAATGATCTTCATTTTGATGTCGCTTATACGAGTTACACTAGAGTTCACATTCCTAATCAGACTAATAGGAAGGAGTGGGAAGTCCTAAATATAGTCGAAGAAATAAACCGTATAAGGAAAACTGGCCAGTTGGAAGGAGAAATGTAAGCAATCTGGAGAAGAAATGGAATTGAGGCTCGGAACAGGTTCTGGTGGCTTAATCCTTGGGCGTCTGAAAATGCGAGTTAGTGAGTGGTTTACAGTTCACTCGTACAATACCCAAGCTATAACTAAAAGGGCGTTTAGAGGAATCAATAGAATTATAGGGTATCTTTGCAACCTTAAACAAGGATATATTTTTTTTTTTTTAGAATCCAAAGTCTCTATGTCCCATTTTTTAAACAAATGTGGCGAAAATGACTTTCTTCCGCGAGTCGCCACATATGCAATACGCATCACTCAACAGCGCGTGAGAAACAAGGGGACAGGCAGCTAGAAAGAGCCCTGCGAGTCCAAATGACTCGCGAGTCCCGTTTTCCAGATCTCTAATGTAATATATATGTTTATGCTATACACTGGAAATTTAATCAAATACTTTATCGTTGTCTATCTTATCACCTTCTGTACTACGTATAGTTAGTAGAGGAAGTGTTGAATTCCAATTTGATACCGAGATCTCACCGGAAATACACATTTCAAGAGCACATTTGGAAAAAGGCCCCTCTGATGTCTGAACAACATAACTCAGAAACGAAAAGTCCAATAAATACCAAACTTGATATTTAGATTCGGTATCTTTCGAATATGCGACACGATGATTATAAAGAAAATCCCTCCACCTCAGACTCCGACTTTACATGCAACATTTTTCGAAAATTTTGATTTTCTCAAAAGTGGCCCTAACGATTTTGATTAAAATAGCACATATTTAAGATATTTTCATGACAAATAAAATGCATATATTGAATTTTTTGGGAGTGTCCCCAAAAGCCCTCCTCTTTCTGATTGGCCTTTTCATTTCTGGTAAATCGTAAGAGATAGACAAAATGTTTCTACACAAAAAATGCAGCGCTTGTTAAAACACACAATTTATGTCATACTTTTTTCTTGTGGAGTGAACCATTTTCGAGATATTCCTTGTTATTGGTTTGAATTTTCCAATACTTATACTTTTTCCCAAATGGGAATTCGTTTTTCGTTATATATAATTTCCTGGATATGCAAAGAGAATAAAATGCTCCACATAGCACTAGCTCTTAAAGGATTTGACTATCGCTTAAAGTCTACCACATTCCCCTTGTATCTACAAGGAAATTAGCAATAAATGTTTATTTCGATTAACATGAAGTAGATGGAGAATAAGCATTTGTAAAAATAGTTTGCACAGAGTAAAGAAAGGCATGTGAGTGTAAAACATCAGATTTTACTTAATTCTTCTGTTCTTTCTCCTTCTCCTCCACTTCACGGGTCAGTCAATACGCCCGTTCGGGCTTCACAGCAGTCTTCAGCATTTTCTGCGTCGACTTTGAACTCTTTGTATAATTTAAGGCTGTTTTGGAATTTTTTTTTGCATTCTTAGAAAATGTTTAATCCTCTTTTGTATAAGAGCTATTACTTTAATGCTAAGTGATTCTGTGTCTTTTTTATATCTCATTCCTTATTTTATAAATTCTTATGCATTCCATAACGCTCCTAAGAAATTTTATTTCTGCTGTTTGAATTTTATTTTTTGCTCTTGAATTGGTATCCAACGTTGCCATAAAGTAACACAGGTCAATTAATCTCTTTCCTAATATTATTTAAGGTCTGTTTTAATGGTCCCACATATTTCCTGAAAGTTTCCAAATTTCTGTTCAATATCCTTATCCTTTTTAAAGCTTGTTTCACAGCCAATATATTTAAAATCAGGTTCCTATTCCATAAAGCTATCCTTTATTGAAATTTTGATATGAATATATATCTATCTTTAAAAACACCTATTTTGTTTTGTTAAGTGAAATTTTAAAATATTAGAATTTATATAAGTTATTGTTTAAAGGGTGCATGGGCTATTGTAATTGGACTTCGCTTTCATAAATAATTATTTGATAATCCGCCAAACCTATATCATTGACATTCAGATTATTTAGTTGCTGGTTCTACTAAGATTTTTTATTCCTATAGATTATCATTAATGTTATTGTTTAGCTTCCTTCTTAGCCACGGGGAGTTTAAGAGGGGAGTAACAGTACAAGGTAGAGTTTGGGTGAATATGTGCCAGATTGCAGCGTTATCAAACTAAGTAATCCGTTTTCTTTGCGTAATGATGGGAAATATTGCACATTACTTCAGCAGCAGCCACACGTCTGTAACAAAGTTATACGCACAGCTCCTATTCAGAACCAAACCTAACAAAGAAACTACCTTCATTATGAATTAGTTAGCTTTGGAAGTTGGATAAAAGAATTTGCGACTACATGCAATTAACCTTGTGTTCTAAATTTATAAAAGAAGTTTGTTCTCAATATGAAAGGTAAACTCTGAGACTCCTCGGGGAAAAAATTAGGTAACAATATGTGAATGCATTTCATATACTTTTGCATTTCAAAAACGACACGATTATGAATCTAGGAAATCTAGACCAATTATAACCACATAACAATGCTCCTTTAAAGAGTTAGCAGAGTAACTGTACATTTTCGAACTATTTTCCTCCCCCTTTCTCTACTTTTCCTGACTTTCCTTTCTGTTAGTTGTTTTTCTTCTCTGTGATTCCTGCTAACTCTCCCTCCTAATTTTATATTGTCGCGGTGAATCTGGCGCTAGTATTGTTATATTATTGGTATATATTTTTAGTAAAATATTGTGATTTACAAGTTCCAAAATTTAAAGCTACCGTACGGTAAACGGGTGGTGAACGCGGAAGTTGTCGCGTCAGAAATTGTTCACCTAAAGGCAATGAACGATAAGTAGCTGTATCGCAGGCAGTACATTGACCATCAAGTGACGTATTACCTAGTTGGCCAGATTTACTTTTAAAAACCCTCCATTTTGGTCGTTCGGGGATTCTGTCTCGAGTTGTGGCGGGAGATGTCACTTGTTCTCGTGAAAACCCACGTGGTTCAAAGACTTTATTTAATTTGTGATAATTGCTAAGCACCATTCTGCACCACAATTCACTCCAGGTAAGTTCTTTAATTCATTAATTGCTTTGTAACTTCCCTTCGGCCTCGAGCCATGTTTGCTAATAAACTTTACATTTCCTTAGAAGTGAGACTCAGCATGCTCTAGTTTAGGTTTTCCCCGGTCATACTTGGCATGCGCACTCCTCGTAGGGTAATAGTCCTCGTGTACCGTCTCCCTTTCCGGGTCTCTTCCTGAATCCGATATCATCTCCCCTTGGTGCTAAGAGCAGAGGAAATTCTAGAATACAGCCGTTGGCTACCCTAGTGTCTTGCTCATTAGCGAGTTGCCCCCACACAAAAACGCAAGATTTTAGGCAGTAGCGCCCGGCAGGGTTATGACCCTTGAACCGGTAGCCCACCAACCCTACTACCGTAGGGGTAGCCGTGACAATATCCTCTATCTTTTTTATTAAGTTGATTTCCTGAAGTCATCCCAAGAAATTACACTATAGCTGTAACAATATTTTCTCTTTATCTATTTGTTATTACTTGAGGCAGTATTTTTAACACTTAATGATTTCAGTCTAATTATATAATATATAAATTCAATAACAGCCCGCCTTGAAGCAATATGTGTATGTAATAATTTGTAAAATTTATGTAACAGTCATTGTATATGCTTATATTATTGTATACATGTTCAATAATGTTATGTGAATGTATTATGTAATTTAATAATGTAGGAGCTGTGAGAATAATAGGTTAAAAGTTGCTAACAATGAGGTAACAATGAGGTAACCTTGAGGCAATAACGAGTTTGAGAGTTTAATAATGTTACTTGTGATTCTTGGAAGCAATAATGTAATTTTAGTGACAGTTTATAAAATAGCCAATCAACAACCAGAAAAAGCTTTAGTTAAAAGAAGGTATTCTATTGGATTAGAAATAGCCAATCAGAGACTTGAAATACAGAAATTTACAAGTTTAGGCGGTTGAAATCAGTTTAGTTGCCTGCAAACAGTGTTCCTAACCGGATGCGAGACACGTCCTCGAGAAGAATAATACGTATTCGTGCAAGATCAAAAATAGTTTACGTATTAAAAAGTGCAAGTATTCAATAAAAGCATCTCACAGCTCTCTCTATATCAGTGAGGTGTAATTTAAATCGTATCAAGCATTAATAAAAGAAGAAGTGAAGTAAATTATAATCTGTGTAACTCTACATTGTTAGTCGCAACACAACCCTGCTAAGAGAAATGTGTCTAACAATAATACTGACGCAGCCGAGGCAAACATAAATATTTAATACTTAAAGAAACAGTCAAATTACAAAGTTAATATTTTTAAAAATTGGGGCAAAGGCTACCGGGTACCATACGTGCGGTTGCAACTACTTCAAGTGTTCGGCTCCCCAGCAGTTGAAATATAATACAACTCCTTTAATACATCATCAAATTGGCGTTTCATACGTGGGGCTAATAAATAATTTCATCATACTGATTCGCTGGATATTGCTATTTCTAACAAAGATTCTAAGTGAGTTTCTGCTGCAGCTTTTTTCAAAATATTTATGAACAGTTTCTATTCTATAATGTGGTTGAAAGACCAAGCATCATAAAGATATTCAGTACATTATAATTTACCTGAAAATGCACGAGGATAAAAGCCCTAATGCCCAAGTAACTGGTTTTACTGGGCATACGAGGAGCTGAAGCAGAACATATTTGTCTCTATGCTTAATAGGATTCTTTGAATATTTTAAAAAAATTGCTTTATCCGCATCAACCGTAGTCGTCTATTATATTTTCTCGGGTATTTTAATGCATATTCATGCAGTTTTAAATTTGAGATGTTTTATATTACAAATTAGATTTATTGTATAACATGAAGTGAATTTTAAACTTAAAAACAGTGAAAAACTTAGATGACTTGTATACGGATTTTATGGTCACTTGAACTGCAAGACAGTTGCCACTCTTTTGTCATGTATGTACATGACAGTTTCAGCTCTAAGAGCGGTAAAAGAATTCAAATAGCGCCTACTGATGCGTATGATTAGGCAGTTTGAATGAACGAAAGAGAAGATTTGACTATATAAAAAGCTCCGACAGAAGTACACAAACTTGATATCCCCCGCAAGTTTATTTTGAAGGTCATGTTTCTCCCAGTATTTCGACAACTGTTAAGCACCGAGACACAACATTTGTGTTATAAATCAATTGTTCGGCAGTCTGTCCTGCATAAACCAGCGAGATACGAGATCTCAGAGTAAACAAGAGAGAATCGATATGCGACAGATGCGACCCCAGCAGCTCTTACCTAGAGTAAAAAAGTATAACAGGGAACGAGATGTATAGTCGCATCATCACGTAACAGGAGCATCTATCAAGAAATTGCAGTGAAATAACGATGCAGTATTTTCACAATGGTGACATCCCTAGACAGGTTTCCCAATTACCGAACGATAGATATCGATATATCGTTATATTTTCTACACAGTATATTTGTACCCCCTACCTGCTCCATTATCAGCACTAACCCTATAGCTGACTTCTTGGCTACAGTGAAGTCGTATATCTCTCAGCAAGTATATGGCTCATTTCAAATTGGATCATATGCCATAGGTTTTAACATTTTCAGGAGGCAAACATTTAGGAAATTTAAGACAGAAATCAACAAAAACACTATAAAGATGTTGAGTCATGTCATAAAAGTCAGATATAATAAGGCTAAATACACCATTCGTGGTCAACATAGGAATGTTGTTTCCTAAACAAATCTGATGTGCTATATCTATGTGCGTGACTTTCCCTACCCCGCTATCTACTTCACTACCCACTTTAGTTAGCGTTTACTTTTGTACATACCGTTGTTATAAAGGCTTATTGTTATATTTACTTCCTGATAATCGAGATAAAGGTTTGTAGAAATAGTTCCATTTCACATTACACAGAGGTAGGCAAAAGGGGGATACAGGAGGCTAAAGCGCTAATGAAATGTTTAAAAAGCGGGTCGCTTTATGATGGCTTTGAAATTCCTCTCTTTGCGTTTTTAAACCTTCAAATTCGGATGTGATATATTCACTTGACTTTCTCTACTCTCTACCTTTATTAGTGGTTATACGAACTATTTTTACTAAAGGTTATTTTTCTATCTACAACATTTTAATCCAAATAAATCTTTACAAAAGTAGTCACTTAAACATTTCGTTAAGATGCAAAGAGAACAGCGATAGTCAAATGTTTTAGAACTGGACGCTATACGTTGGCCTTAAAATTCGATACCGTCTCCATGCAATCACGAGAAACAAAATGTTGACAGGACTTAAAAAGAATGACTAACGAATAATTCGAACCATTTACCTGCTATACAATATTACACAAAATTCCTTCCGAATGAAGAGGATTTCACAGGATTTCTCAGAAAATTCAAGAAATGCATTTTTTTGTCATGTAAATATCTTTAATATATGGTATTTTAATCAAAATAGAGCCATTTCTTAGAAAATCAAAATTTTCTAAAAATCTTCCATGCAAAGGGTAGGTGGGGTTGGATATTGTCTTAAAAATCTTCCTGTCGTATCCTTGGAGAATACTGAACTTAAATACCAAGTTTGGTATTTACCCTACTTTTTGTTTTTGAGTTATGTTACTCACAGGCACACTCGGATGTTTCCAAAAATTCTTTATTTGGATGCAGGGGTTTCGAAACGTGAATTTTGGGTGAAATCTCGATATAAAATTGTTGGGTGGAATGCATTACCTTCTCTACCTGCGTAGAGAAGTTTTGGTATAGTGAGCTTTTCTCTCTCTTGTGATTTATCAGCTGTAGAAAAATATAAAAGTTATTTCAAAATGAACAGGATTTCCCGGGCTATTTGCAGAAAATTCGAGACATATATTGTATATGCTATGCAAATATCAAACTTATGGTGTTTTAATCAAAATTGTTGTGGCTATTAAATGAAAAACGATGAAAGAAGGAAAAAAAGAAAGGGACATTTAGGGATTTTTATGAAAGAGTATTTTGTTAAAAATCTTCGTGAGCATTCTTGGAAGTTGAACTTGAACGCAACATTTCGTTTTTGAATTATTCTGCTCTCACTTAGGCACACGCACGCGCAATCCCCCTCCCCCACACATACACCCATATCGGAGCACGCGGAGTTTCTAAGGATGTTTATAACTGGCATTTCTAATTAACTGTTATTTCATTGAGATAAAATCTCAATAAAATCCTTGGGTAAAAGAGATAAAGCAAAACTGTAATAAATAAATAAATAAATAAATAAATAATAATACCACTATCCTAATTACATACTCGTTTTCATAATGATACTTTAGTATAAAAACTACATTCTCAATGTTAATTCGGAAGCAAAATTCGCCTATATTTATTTCGCGCAGTCCCTTTTAAACACATTTTGTTCTATTTGGGTTACATCGGTATATTCGACACAATAACATGGATATCGATATTCAAATGAACCTAAAATACAAATAAGTATGTCCACGTGAGTTACAACTGTGAATATATTGCATGAGAAAGCATTATTTCAGATTGCCTCCCTGCAAACCGATGTTTGCACGCACCGGCGGTATTTATTAATGTGGGTCACAGTAACAAATATAGCGCGATATTGTATTGCTATGTTGTTACGCCATATTTATCATTCAAAGTCGCAGAATAACTGAGTCAGGAATGTTTTAGCAACGCTCATAAATGTTGCATAATCATTCATCATGTAATTGTAGCAGGAGACGTCCGTTCGTTACGCTTGCTTTGTTTCTTGGTTTAGCATGATTCAGATTAATGCAACTGAACCATTCATTTCAATTCGGAGAGAAAAAATGAGTTGCGCGTAAATCAATTAGCATTTGTTTAGTAGAATTTTCAAACAATACCCGTCTTAATGATCGCGCGAGATGAATCTCAAAAGGATTAATATTTATAAAAGTTGAAGTAGAATTTTGGATTGGCCGTACTATCGCGTTCTATCTCTAATGTTAGCTAAAGGCATTGAAATTTTGGTGATTAAAGGGAAAGAGAAACGTATAGTGCTTAAATTTGCCTATAGCGCACACGTGTATTATTTTTAAAAATTTGTAGTTACATAAATTAGAATGTGCAAAAAAGTATCTTAATTTTTTTGATTTATGCATGTGCTGAATACCAAACCTAAGAGAATTATATAAACAGCTCAAATGAAATTCTCTCGTTATGTGGCTCAATATACCCTAGGAGACCAAGTGCGGAACGATAATATACGTGATAAGCTACGCACAACTGACATAAATAACATGATTCATGAAAATAAACAAAAATGGTTTCAACATATATTAAGAATGGCACCATTAACAGCAGCTAGATGCGTTTACGAATACCAACCAAAAGGAAAAAGTATTGGAGGACCAAGATTTTGATGGGAATGCAAACTCTGAGTCGGAACGGATCGGTACCGGTCCACTTGATAATGCATGTGTTGTAGTTTATAGACATCTCGCTACCTAGCATAGGAATTCATAACCTCATGAAGTATGTGACACAGCGGCTATGGCCCAAGGTTATCGGTAGCTCGGCGCTGGGCAGTCGGAGATAAACAAAGATAAGTTGCGCTCTCGCCCAGCGCAAACACCAGAAGCGCTATCGGCAAGTAACGATAATCTGCAAGTTTCTTCTTCGTATCCAGAAGTTCTAGATTCTTCTGCGGAAGATTCCATTGGCTATAATTAAGAAAGGGTTCTCGCGAGAGTAGTCAGTTGAGTCGATCAGTGAGTTAGAGAGAAGCGAGTTAGCGAGTGTGTTTCTGTACGACGAAAAGTGCGTTCTCCGAGTGAGTTCGTGACGACTGCTCTGATATGCAGCGAGTTCTACTGCGGAGCGAGGGATCGTACAAGTCTTGTGTTCGGCTCCCAAGCGAATGAACCGTCCGGAAGAAGAGGCTACGTAGAGAAGAAAATAAAGCAACGGTAAATTGAACTACCTCTCATTAGTGACGTTGAAGCAGTATTTTATATCACAACACAGTGAATGCCAGAGTGATTGTAGTGTAAATTAACATTATTGCATGACAATGATTTTAGATGTTTGTTAGCCATAAGCATTGTTAGGAAATAAGTTTACACGGCCTCACTGAAACTGACAATAGGAGTGGGTAACAATGAAGCGAGGGGGTGAGTTGTTTATCAATTAGAAGAGACAAACAAATGACGTCAGAGTAGCACGCCTTTCTTTAGAAATGGAGGGAATATCTTCCCTAGAGCATATGTTTTAGTAATTATGATTGACTGACGAAATGGACGTTAATGTTGGCGCGATTTATTAACCAATAGCAGCTCTATTATAATGTTTAGGCATATGGGGGTGAGGGAGAATAAATTCTTGAGCCAAAGGCAAGTATCGCGCAGTTCTAAGAAATCTCTCTCGCGAGTTACACGTCAGGCAGTTATAAGGAAGCATTCATGAGGTACACATTACGCAATTCTACAGAATCTCTCGCGTCGTAAAGTTAGTTACAAAATGTAAAACACGAAATTAATAGTGCGGGCAAATAAGTGATTGTAGTTACATTCGAAAATATAACAGTTTCAGTCAGGCGTGTATCAAGATTAAATGTGTGAAATTAATTAAGTGTGACGGCAATAAAAGTGTAAAAACAGATTCTTTTATCAGTGTTATCTTTCAGTAACAACTCCTTTCTGTTTACACACCCTGTTCAAGAGATATTTGCTCCACTGAGTAATAATAGCTAGCCGGAGGACAAAGAACACAAAATTCAAAATAGTAAAACAATAACAGGCGCCAGTAAAAAAAGATAACACGACAGGTTACCGCGACAAAGTAACCGTGCGGACTAAGTGAAGTTCAGTGAAAGTTGAAACAGATAAAAAGAGTGACGGTGAGAACTGGGAGAAACAACAGCTGAAAAACCGAACTAAGTCGCATATGTTTCTAAGTGTGTTTATTTCAAGGTTTCCCGCATGGCTTCTTATGACCTTCGGGGAAACTTCATTCCACCAAGCAATAGCTGGGAGCCATTTATTAGCTGGAGCCACTAAGCTACCCGCCGCCCACTTCGTGTAATTTAGTGATGGGAAAAACTAATATTATCTGTAAGGGTTCCAATTCAAAAATACACTAGTATCAAAATAACTGTTCCAAAGCAAGTGTCAAACTCCTCTACGTTTATTTGCTGTCTATAAATTATGGTAACGTCAAGATATTCCTTGGCCTACTGTTTCTTGCAACTCGGGTTATTTCGCACCAATTCGCGACTCTTCGTCCCGCTTCAACAATTATGGAGGATAACTACATTTTAACCTGTTTTAGTGAGCAATGTTTAATAGTAAGTTGTTGATGTTAATGTTCTTAAACACAAATGCATATATTAAACCGTTCAAGCAGTACGTTGCATATGAAATATAATTAGGTGCTGCGTAACAACTCTCAAAAACAGGGACGATTTCAAGGTCTCGCAATGTGTATGATTTGTAATTATTATGATGTAACGTAACGTATTCTCTGCGATTACGGTTTCATTTTTGGATTCGATTATAAAATACTGGAATTCTGTAGGATTGTTGTTTTGGAACTCCGACCAAACCTATGGTTATTTTTTCGGGGAGGCCAATCTGAATCAAGCCATCGGCTTAGCCAAGCGTGTTCTAAAATTATCAAGGCTTGAAAATGTTGCAGGTTGCTAGGAAACAGGGTATGAATGTGCTTATTATTTGATCACTCTCTTCTAGAACTTTGGAAGGGGGAGATATAGACGTCGCATGGGAATGTGCGCGTAGAAAGGAATACAATCCAGCCAGGTTTGTTGCAAGTTTGCTCTCGCCCAGACAGTTGGTAGTGTTCTTAGAATTAAGAATTATGTGACGGCCATAGAAACAGCCAATTAGGCTTATACATCTAGTAAGGTAAATTATTAGCCTGTAAGTCATGGAAAATGAAGTGAATGACGCATATTATTTTAATTGTGTACAATTATTTTAAAGCGGTAAATGCAACTTAACACTACTACACATTATTGCCGCAATTATCTCAGATCTCCTGGAACTTAAGATTATACTATCCGACAAAGAAGAAATGCAATGAAAAACTGTCAGAGGGCATGCATTTTACAAGATTTGTTTCAAATCGCATTTTATCAAGTTGCAACTACTTATAGTCGGGGACGCTTTTACGGAAACTCCTCCGTCACCTTCTCTTTCTGGTGAGGTATCCATTGTTATAGTGAGGCAAGGACTCTTTCACTTTCAGAAAACTCTGTCTGTCTATCTATATCTCTCTCTCTCTCTCCATTCGACCTTCATGACTGGCGTCGTAAAGTCTGACTTATATTACCTTCAATCTCAAAATGTATCTCCCTTTGGCTTCAAAATTCTTGGCGTAAAGTATCAACTATTTCAATAATACGCAACCATACTTGCGATCATCTTTACTAGCGTTATTGTAGTGTTACAAGTAGTGATATCTGGTAAAGTGGTTTAAATTAATATGCACTTATCTACGAATAGACAGGAAGAAGTTTTTAGGGCAAGCGTTATGTCGGTCACTACAGTAGTAGCTGTAAATACCTTTCATCCACCGTACCTTTTTATTTATTGAACTTCGGTTAACATTCGCTGGTTTCAATGAATTGGATGTTGCATCACTAGCTGTAGCTTCCCATTATATAAGAGGCCACATAGGTAGGTCAGGTGGGGATGTCTGCTAGCCCACCAATCTCTGGCCAACTAGGAAATTTTCGCCGTTTCTGTTATTATGATTATCTCTTCCCTCTCGGAGGCAGCTTCACCGCATCGGATAATTGGATTCCCAGTGTTTTTAACAATCCCTGCTCTTGTGCAAATAAAACCGTACAAGGGGAGAGAACCCTCGAAAGCAAAAACAAATGTGAAGCGAAGCGCGCCGATCGGGTGGGAAAGGCTTCCAGACGAAGAGATCCTATCTGGATTGTTAAACGAAGCTTGACTTTCATCGTCTATGCCTAATGGTGCAGTACATTGTGTTTGTAAAGGAATGCATTCTTCTTGTACGAGTACTTACATTAAACTGGCGGCAAGATCAATTGATGTAGCAACTTTAACACAGGGCTGTGAAAAAATTAAGCTCAAAATGTATCACAGAATGAAGTTTTTGCATCTTAAGCATGCTAATTTTGCTAAGAAGTGTACCGAACCCGGGGAGAAGATTCATTTACGTTGAAGGTTATAAAAACAAATGACGCGAACGCCCGCTTTATTCTGAGAGGGTTTAAGGAGGTACCTTCTGTTATATAATTTACTTAGTCTGCCTACGGCTGTAGTAAATCAGAGTAAATTACTATAGAGAACTTAGCTTACATCTAGTTCTGTTAAGCGGAATTGCACAAGCGTATTTTTATATTGGAAATGTACAGCGTAGAACAGAGTCAAAGACCAGACTACAAGTTCATATCAAAGATGGAAACGCTAAACATACCAAACAATCACTTTATAAATGCGTATTTTGTCCTCCACACTGCATACGCCAGAAAAAGGTAACCAATATACGTACCTATCTAACATTAATAGATGTAATCCTGGGAGTCGAAGTTCTCTAGCAATTAATTTAAAAACTTAAAAAGTTATATAATAATAAATCAGCACTCGTTTGATATGATTTTGAATTTAACTCCTGGATTAATTTCGACCTCTTCTGTTTCCGCCTCTACGCTGTGTTCGCCACGAAGTGGTTAAGACTCACATTCGGGTGGGAAAAATGTACCGACATAATGAACTACACTACGTGATCAAAAGTATCCAGACACCTGGCTGAAAATGACGTACAAGGGCCACGAAGGGCCCCCTCCATCGGTAATGCTGGAAGTCAATATGGCGTTGGCCCACTCTTAGCCTTGATGTCAGCGTTCACTCTCGCAGGCATACTTTCAATCAGGTGCTGGAAGGTTTCTTCGGGAATGGCAGCCCATTCTTCACGGAGTGCGGAACTGAGGAGAAGTATCGATGTAGGTCGGTGAGGCCTGGCACGAACCAGGCGTTCCAAAACATACCAAAGGTGTTCTATAGGATTAAAGTCAGGACTCTGTGCGGGCCAGTCCATTACAGGGATGTTATTGTCGTGTAACCACTCCACCACAACCAGTGCAGTATAAACAGGTGCTCGATCGTGTTGAACGATGCAATCGCCATCCCGAATTGCTCTTCAACAGTGGGAAGCCAGAAGATGCTTAAAATATCAATGTAGGTCTGCGCTGTGATCGTGCCACGCAAAACAAGGGCTGCAAGCCCCCTTCAGGAAAAACACTACCACACCATAACACCACCACCTCCGAATTTCACTCTTGGCACTATACACGCTGACAGATGACGCTCATCGGGCATTCACCATACCCACATCCTGCCATCGGATCGCCACATTATGTACCATGATTCGTCACTACACACAACGTTTTGCCACTGTTTAATCGTGCAATGTTGACGCTCCTTACACCAAGCGAGGCGGCGTTTGGAATTTTCCTGCGTGATGTGTGGCTTATGAGCAGCGGCTCAGCCATGGAATCCAAGGTTTCTCACCTCACGCCTGTCATAGTACTTGGAGTCGATCTTGATGCAGTTTGGAATTCCTATATATTGGTCTGGATAGATGTCTGCTTATTACTCTTTACGACCCTCTTCAAAAGTCGTCGGTCTCTATCAGTCAACAGATGAGGTCGGCCTGTACATTTTTGTGCTGTACATGTCCCTTTACGTTTCCACTTCACTGTTACATCAGAAACAGTGGACCTAGGGATGTTTAGGAGTGTGGAAATCTCGCGTACAGACTTCTGACACAAGTGACACCCAATCACCTGACCACATTCGAAGTCCGCGAGTTCCACGGAGCGTCCCATTCTGCCGTTTCACGAGGTCTAATGACTACTGAGGTCGCGGATAATGAGTACCAGGCAGTGGGTGGCAGCACAATGCACCTAAGATAAAAAACGTATGTTTATGGGGTTGTCCGGATACATTTGATCACATAGTGTATGTTTTAAGCTCCGCCTAGTTCTAGCAAACCAAGTTGATTGGGAGATTTCCTATGGCGCTTTCTTTGAGATGGCGGATGTGCACCAGAGGTTCTAATCCTAGGCAGTTTTAGATTCTTCCATAGGCTGGAGAGGTAGAAGCAGAATGAAAAAGTATTTAAGTCGATATTTGTGTATGTTATCTCAGGAGAAGTCGAAAATGCCATGCGTTTTACAGAGAAAACTGGAGAATTTTTAGGTATTGTCATATCGGTCGTAGCTCAGACGGTGGGGCAGCGGTACAGAAAGCTGAAGGTTGGTAGTTCGAACCCCAACTATGGCATTTAAACTTTTATTCTTTTGTTCCAACTGTCTATAGTTAATTCGGAGTTAGTAGTATATTAAATAAACGTTATTATCCGAGTTCTGCAAGAAAAGGAATATAAGGAAGGTTGCCATACCTTTTTAAGTAATCGAAAATGTCATGTTTTGCGAATTTTTTGTAATTCTATTTCGTTTTACGTGGTTCATTTCTTGTTATCTCAGTTCCTTACCATAATTGTTTGTGATATATTCTAATTAAAAATCAGCGTCTATTCTTGCTGCTTTGCAAACAATTATTATCAGACGGGAATAATAATGAGGAATAAAACCTCATAATACCCCATCCTGTTAAATCGTTTATTCGAAGTAAAATACTTTTTCTCCTCTGAAACCTTTATTTATTAAACAGTTGGTTTCATATAACCTTTAATTTTGTTTTGAATCCCGTTGTGGTAGTTTTTGATGCTTTTGGTGCCATGCGGACTGCACTATACATTTATACTTAAATACACCACCTGATTTGCGGGTACAGTAAACCGTTTGTGGTATTTCTGCCACCAATTTGGCACTGTTCTTGGAGATTCTCCATAGCTCCGCAGCCCTCGCCGCGCTATAACCTTGCTCATTAAGGGCAATAATTTTCAGTTTCTTGTCCATATTTTTGTGCCTTTCAAATAGCATATAATACACAGGTCAATGCTTACAAGGCAATTTCATCCACCACTCTACAAAATGTTTAGTTACTGCTCCCCCTCTTTCCGCTTCCTTTGTTCCTCAGTCGGAAATTGACCTTTGTCCATTGGTTAGGATTTGAGTGCCAGACTTTTGACATCAGATCAATAAGATGGAAAGATCTTACGAGTACTTTCTAGCCACTCGTGTAAAATGCATCCGTTAGCCAACTGCATTCTTCTTATGCCTATAACAATATCTGTAAATGTGTAGGGAATATTTATCTTGATTAACAAGAAATAGACAGAAGAATAAACTTCTGTAAGAACAATTTGTAGAGGAATGGGCAGAGTAAAACATGAACGTATCAATTGTATTGCTTCACAAAATATGCAACGTAATCCTTAAACAGCACACATCTGTACCCTGAGTTTTGTCTCATATTGTTTGCTTTTAGTTTAGCTGTGGATTTCCAGTGCCGTTGTAACTCAAAGCGAAGGTCTTATTTAATTTTTAAAACTTACCACTGCTGGAGGGGCAGTGAAATTATTCTTTGTTGCGACTTCGAATTTGATTATAAAAGCTTTTAATTTTTATATAAGTTCCCAGCAGCGCTTTTCACAGAATATTTTCAGATACAAGAGCATCATTAAGTCTTGCATAAAATGCTGAGGATTCATTCGTCTTTGTTATCGAAATTTGTTGTGTGCCTTCATCACAGACTTCAGTGGTATTTATAATTGTATGCTAATCGCGGATTTCATTCTGCTTTGAAATGGAGCTTTTTGCTACTGCAACTTTTTTTTCATATATCTTTCGTAAAGCATTTTATTTAATTTTCCATAGAAACTATGTGTTGCCATATTTTGCTGCAAACCCACCCAAGGATATTCTCATGTTCCCAAAAATACAATAAATTACTGGCTTCTGGGATTCTTATAGTTTCTTCAGTTCATAATTAATGGGTTACAAAGAATTGGAAGAAAAAGGAATCACTTCCCTACATTTCGCAGCTTAATTTATGCTTTATAAAAGCCTTCGAATTCGATAGTAATGTACCAAAAACATACGATGCTCTTACCTAAACGATTATCCAAATAAAAAAGAAATATACAAAATTATCTTGAGCACCTAGTTTGCACATTTATAATCTCGGCCCCGCTGTTGTGTCATGAAGCATGCATATCTTCCTTCCATGAGATTTGGCGGGAAATAAACACAACACTGGCTCACTTCAGGGGCACTCAATCTGCTAGCTAAGAGCTTGTAACAATGCGTGTCTTACTGTATGTCGCCCGTTTTAGTCTGCTAGCTGAAACCTGTAACAGAGTCTTACTGGTATGTCGCATATTTCAGGTCGAAGTTTTTGACTCTTAACAAATAGTACTACCCGTCCTTTTCCCTTAGAGATGCTGGGGCTCCAGACATTTCTTCTGGAGGTTTTGTGACATATTGGAAATTACCAGGTTCATATGCCCAATTATTTCATCTTAGAAGTGGTGAAAAGACTTTTGCGTGGCAGTTCCGATTATTTCAGTTTAATGTGAAATTAAACACCAAAAGTTTTGGTCAAATGCAGTACTTTGAGCCCTGGTTAAGCAACGAACGCAGAAGTAACAAATTGTCATTTAGATTACATATACAAAAGAGTGCAAAAATGGGTCTATAAGAACATTGTAATAGTTTTTAAAAACAAAAGTATTGATATATCAATGACGTTATGTATAAACACAATAAGCTATTTAAAACATTAAGCTTATGTAGTATTTGAATTTTAAAATGTTCTGTCTTGATACCTACCTTTGGATTTGATGCTTTCTTCGCACTCCTCAACAAATTCTCTCTTAAAAGCATATCGCCCCCTTCCAACATGCTCAGCTAAATAGAGGATAGTAAGCTCACGGTACATTAAACCGAAACACATGCGTTCGTTTTAATGAAGAACGAGCTGTGTGTGCTTTGTGTTCTTTAAGAAAAAAGGGAAAATTACATTCCCTCTCGCTTAGCTCCCTAGAAACGGGCGCAAAGTCATTACGAAAGCCGTATCGACATCAACTATAAAAATGTAACACAAACGTATGTAAATTATTCTTTCGCCTTTGATGCCATCCAGAACGCCAACTCCTCTCATTGCAGGGATACTTTGAAAAGGAAACTAGGGTTTTGTGAGTTATGGTAATACCACTGAAGGTGAAACCAATTATTCTCGTCCGAAAAAGCAGCGATAGTATTACAACTCTAAAGTTTTGTTTACAGTATGTTTAAAAATATTGTAGTTGTTTTCACCCTCACATAGATAGTGAAGTTTTTTTATCATAGTTTCTTTTGAATTCAAAAGCTTTCTAGTCTTTAGAAAAAAGCAACACGCTTGTAGCGAATAGGGGCCCTTGTACTGGGATCTATTTATTTTGCGACACGCAGAAGTTCAAGTAATGATGTCATTATATGAGCAAGATTCACTGATTTTAATGTTACAGCAGGCACTAAGAGTTATTACATCACTAAAATTATGAACGACAGTAGAACACCCGATCGAATTCACCGCATTCGCAAAGGTCCTAATTGTAGGTTATCACTGTCCTAGCCGTGCTTTACTTGACAATAGTGGTGCTTTTCCTTCATACTGTGGCCATCGCATCCCGAAATTCCGCCAAAACAGTTAAAATATCCCCGCAACCACCTCACTTTCTCGTAGCTGCAATTACAATGACAATAAGCACACACCTTATCATATGAGATGGTGAAATATCCTCCATGCACACACATCTCTGGCATCTTCTCAGGAAATATTTTTTCACAATCGAGAGTTCAATATCCAAAATTGAGTGTCTCGCTCGAGAGTTCAATGTCCGAAGTTGATAAATATCTCGCCTGATGCACTCTCTTAGTTCTTTCAATATATGAGGATTGTTGCAATGACTTTAGTTTTCATGTGATCATTGGAGTCTCTTAAATTATTGTAATTGTATTTTGCGAAATAAGAGTAATTGACCTACGCTTAACATTCCATTTATATGACTATGTTTCGTCGCAGAATAAAAGATATTGGAGTGCAGAAAAACTCGATTTTACAGATTAGATTCCTTTTCACGATATAAAAATTGCTGGCATAAATTAATGCAGAATATCTATTAGAAACTACATCTTTTGAACAAACAATAAATGCAAAGAGATACAGCAATGCCACACTCACGCCATTTTTTGAACAGCTGACCCACGTTAAATATCTGTCTGGATTTTTCCAACAATACTCTGCTACCGTGAATGCCACTGATGTGCCGTTAAATTTAATTCAGAAAATGTTGAAGATAGGGTAAAGTAAAGAATTATGCCCCTCGCAATCCCCTGATTTAATTGTATGCAATTTTTATCTATGGGGAACTTAAAAATTTAAGTGTATGCAACAAACCTCCATACATTGGAAGAACTAAAAGAAAACATCAGACGAGAAGGTTATCAATTTAAGGTACTGAACTCTGCAAATTTCTTCAGAAGATGTCAGAAATGCGGGGATAGAGGGAGACATTCCCAACATCTCTTGTAATAAGGTGTGTTTTCATATGATGTTATGATGATACGGTAAGATTTTAATTATAACTATGAGAATGTGAAGCAGTTGCGGGGATATAATAACTATTTCGGCGGCAGTTCGAGCTGCGGCGGCCGTGCGGTGACCGAAGTGCGAGAAAAAGGCACTGTGAAACGTGGGAGAAAGAAATATTATCAATGCCTTAGTTCAATTACTTAATTTGCATGAAGTTGTTTTCTAATCTGGGTATGCTAAGAATCAGGAATCAGGCACCCCGTCCGAAATCTAAAATGTCTGCACATATTCGTAATTGCAGCGTAACGCATTTATGTCCGTGAAGCAAATCATTGGGAAGCTTCAAGCAGAAAAAACTGTTTCTTATTATTTTACAGATCTTACTATTTCAGCTGTAAAATGTATTTTCCTGCATCGCAATATGTGGGTGATGTTTACGGTCTTTTTTCTCAAAATAAAGAAATCACTTCTTTATATTAAAGAACACTAGGAGACTTTTTGTTAGAAACTTAACTACATAAATTCTAACTCCCACCCCACCTCCGCTTCTTACTTCTGCATATATTAACATACTTTGAAGGTATTGCCGATTTTCGTAACACTGTACAGTTAACATATTTCTGTTTTCCTTTGCATTCTTTCACCTACATAGTTTACTTGGTGCAAAGTAATATGCGGTTATCTTTTGCAAAACCAGCTCACCACTGCGCAACGTGGCTTCGGTTACGGACAGGACGATGAACCCAGCCAGTGCCCGGCGTTGTCAGTCGTAGTACATCATACAAATTACGATTCTGTGGAAACTTCAATGGCAAATTTTTACCAAAAGTTTGCAGAGGAAAAATTGATTTAGTTTCTTTTAAGCTGTCAATAGCCTAAGCACGCTTTTTTTTTATTGAAATACACTGCAAATTAATAACGTGGTAAATATCCTATACAATTTTTAAGCGCTCTAAGAAAAACAACGCTATTGTAATATTTCATCAAATCCCCATATATAATCACTGCTTAACGGCCCCTACCCAACAGTGTAGTTTGAGGCTTGTGGAAGTAAGCTTAAAGGTTGCTAATTACCGTTTATCAACACGATGCAATTAGCTTCCATTGTGATATATGAATGCCACTAATAACACTGTATACCACAAAAGCACACGCTTTCGTCGAAATATCACAGCAGTTATGGCATTTGTAGAAGGTGGTTTAGTTCTGGACCTACGAAAAACGGTATTTTGTTTTTTCTCCTTTGCATAATATTAATAGCTATGAAAATAAAAAAGTCGCCGACAAAAAGCAAGTGTAACAAGGACTTTTTTTTTCTTACAAACATTTAATTCTGGATTGACAATAAAATTAATTTTAACCACACTTGTATCATCTTTTACAAAGTTTTTTGTGATGAAAGCAGCACATTAAAGAAGATCAAGTTATCAGCAAATTAACAAAGACTGCTGATGTAATTCTAAAGGGCGGCTTGTATGAAGTGAATTGAATTTACATCACGTATAGGTATATGTGAATCAAATGAGAGAGAGAGAGAGAGATACCTCGCGCCCTGCAACCTGCTCAGATCTATTGCGGCCACTACCCCCTAGGAGGAAGGGATGAGGTAAAGGAACCACAGGAGGCTGCAGGTCGTAGGAGACAAGCCACAGAGACGCACAGAGGTCCCTAATATTTCCAAGCTCGCAGACCCATCCCAATGCCGAGAGAGGACGATGAAAGACCCACCAATCAAGCAGACCTCTGGTGTCCACAGAGAGTACTTTTTCCATTGGGCATGTATCCGCCCCATCTATCCAACACCACCATACGCCACGAAACCTTGAAAGACACTTGAAAAATGAGAATGAAACGGAATGAAACGTGGAAAAAAATCTTGGCAGAGAAGAATTCACTCCAACATTCGCCTGTCGACTCCGGGGAAACACGTAATACCCATGAGTCACAGTGGACAGTCGCTGGGGATCGAACCCGCGACACTGAATCGAATCACACACGCTGCCGTGGCGCCACCTCACTCGGTGTCATATCATGCAAATTAACACGTTTTTGTTTATTTAGTAGTTTCCAAACCTAAGATGTATGACAAAGCATCCACTTTGTCATTCTTTTTTGTGCTTTTTTCATTGAGGAAGATACTGAAATGTTGCATATTGCTTAATTTATCATAATCATACCAGTATATAGTACAAGATGTAATAATGACAACTTCACGGCGTGTTACGTATAGATTATCGAGTGTTTTAGTTAAGTAAACCAGAACAAATGCTAAAACTATCTAGTCTGCAGAAAGAAGCCATGTATAATCCTCACTCTATCCTCAGATTAAGCTGGGCTCAAAGATGACAATAGACCATTATAAAAGTGCCAGTTCTGATTTTCAGGCTAAAAATTAAATAGCTTTGTATTCCACCACAAACCTTTCAACTGCAAGGGAATCAAGGAAAGATCGGAGTGCATTTATTATAAGTTGCGTTTAATCGTTCGCGAAAAAGAGTGCTGCCATAAAACTGAAAACAATGGAGACCGCCTGTCACCAAGGAAAACGTGTCGATAATACTAGAGGTTCGGTGTGGAAAGCGTTAACAATATCAAGTTTACGAAGCGTTGAAAACACTTTATTTTATAAAACTAGGAATAACACAGTAAAATATTGTTCTCGCATTTTAAGGCGAGATTAAAGATCCTATCCCGCCAATGTTAAACTAAGTTCACTTATATACTTTTATCCAATAAGTTGGCTTATTAAGGAAGCTAGGATTTATTTCCAAATTTTACCACAATTTGATTTAATTCATCAGCAATTATGTTTTCTTAAAAATATTCAAGCATATTGTTAACTCCAACATAGACACAAAACATCACTTAGGAGTTGTTTCTAATCATCTTATGATTTAGCTATCTTGAACTTTGAGAAAACGGGTCATTTATGCCATTCAGAGAAATAGCTGTTCAAGCAAAAATGCAGAAAACGAACTCGCATGTGTTTACAAAGAAAGACACAATATGGCTTGAGCACACTAAAGTTGCTATACTTAACAGTAATACCAACCTGTGGAGCAAACTTCCTCTAGATGACAGGCTTAAGTTTATCTCTCTATTCCTAAGTATGTAGGAGTTATGCTTTTCTTTCTGTAAAGTGGTGCAGAATTCACCGTACAATATGCAGATGCAGATTTTCAAAATTTATTGAAAGTATAATTATATTGCTCGCAATTATAAAAAATATATACAAAATTAAAGCGAAATTTCCAGTTAATGAGACTGCACAAACAACTGTCAGTTTTAGACAACTTTAGCCATTTAGCTTCCACTTAATTAGATTACAGCATTCCATAGACAAGTTTAACTAATCCCAATAGTAGCGGAGTTACGACCGCAACGATGCATAAGGAAACTCTGTGTACACTAACGCAATACATTTTGCAGTAGAGTAATGGATAAGGAAGATATACGTTTCAAGAGAAAGGGTTCGTCTTTGTGTTCGAGAAAGGGAGAAAAATGCAGCGAAGAAAGGTTACACAGATGTATTAGACTGACAAGGATGAAGCAGGCTTTCCTCCACCTCCGCAAACTGAAACATAACGGGGTTGAAGGGGAGCGGACGGGAAACAGTGTGTCTGTAGCACAAAGCTAACGCAGCATGTCTTTAGGTTTTTCGTCCTGCATTCCAAAACACAAAGTCAGTGTCAAAGGCAATATATGTCATTACTTCCACGCTGCTGAGAAACCCTTTTATTATCAAAAGGTTCACCATAATTAATATAAATACCACTATTTTAAAACAACGTTTAAAGATCTTAACGAAAGAGGAAATGTAAGCTTTAAAAATACTGCAGCTATAAGCTTTCGTACACCTAGGACATATTCTGCTTTGGGGGAAACGGTTTTAGAACCAGAAGAATTTGAAACCATATCTGTTATGATGTTGTATTCCTTGGTAAAGGGTGCAGGCTTAACGAGTTGGCTTTAAAACGATATAGGTACCACAATAGGCCCAAGCCGAAGTGTGCTCGGAGTAATGAGGAAATCTGTATCGAATAAGACAAGGATTCACTACATTTATATTGGATATCACTTTTAATTCCTAGTAACCTGCATCAAAACCGAGCGGGATGTCTCAGGCGTTTAGTCTGAAGTCCTGAGTTCGATTTCCGCTACCAAACATCCTAACCTATAGGTTTTTTCTGGGGTACCTCCGGGTCACTAGGCAAATGCTTATTTCATTTTCCTCTTTCATATTACATGTTGGCTTCGTGCCTATGTGACGGACGACTGCGCACAGATGCGCAGAGGCCTTGCATGTTGGAATTTCTTCTCGGCCCCGTCAGATGGAGGCCGCTCGCATAATTGAGCCCAGGATTTATATAATGGGTAGAAAGAGTGGTATCCATATTATAACTACAACAAATGTGTAACCAAGTCATTTCTGTGGCACATCACATTTATAGTAAGCATTAAGTTCCCACACAAAGTTTTTAAAAGTAGTAAAAATGTTCAGATCCAAAATTTTATGCAGTACAGGCCTGAAGAACGTGTGCACATAACACTGGTCAACAATTAAAATGTTGAGTAAATAATTTCTGATGATTCTTATGTATTTGCATCTGCCAAGTCCAAAAATGAAGACAGAAGTTTTCCATCACCCACCAACCTTTGTAATATTTAAAATCTGTTTTCATGTTTGTTAGCATAGAGCAATGCACTGATTAAAAGAACATTATTTTTCATTAGGTCAACAAATTATATATTTGTTTTAGGCGACTGTTGTCTGCAACTTCAGGAATATTCAACAACACCAGCCTCGCAAAACTATAACTTTTCCGCCTATATTTAGTCAGTGTTCACCCCAACAACAGATAAAGAAGGTTTGTTATAGATATGGTCCTACATAGTTGCCAGAGGAGTAGAAGCTTTGTTTAATGAAAGAAGATAATTTGGTGCATTCTCAGTTGTGAATTAACAAGTATAGTGTCACCTAATAGTGATTTTTTAAGCGCGGTGAATTAGGAGGAAAATATCTTGCAAACGTGTAAACATAAAAACAATTTTTGTTACATTTATGTTGAGCTCACTTTAAAAGCGCAGAGGCGAAATTTGGCTCCTCGAATTAAGAGTGTTTATAGTATTATTTTGACAATAAAATAGACCAGAATCAGTTTTGGGCTACGGAAATCTGTTGTGCCAAATGTATAACACTATTAGCCTCTGATTAAAAGAGGCTCGTCATATCCTTTTGCAGTTTTAATGATTTGACGAGAATCTGAAGATCATATAACGGACTGCTACTTCTGCTTGACAAATATACCTGGAATAAGCTCAAACATACTGTTAAATATACTTCTTTAGAATCAGCAATTCGATCAGTGTCTCATGGACTACGTCTTCCCATACCAACTCCACAGACGACAGGAATGTGACTAAAGATTTTGTTGATGACATTGGTGAATTACAACAACAGAGTGACACAGATTTTGTGGAAGGAGTTACCATAAACGAACCACACTTTCTAGCACAGGAGGATCTAAATTATTTGGTTTGTGAACTTGGGTTATCTAAAAGTAAAGCCAAGTTACTCCCTCAAGATTGAAAAGCTGGCACTTCCTGCAGGATGGCACCAAAGTAAGTTCTTTCCGTCAACACCAAAAGGAATTTGAGAACATTTATTTTATAAACAGAGGACCTAGTTTTCTGTAATAATGTTGATTCTTTGATGGAGTCCCTGAGCGTTCAACATAAACGCCTGAAGATTGGTGTTTGCTCATTGACTCGTCGAAAATAAGCTTCAAAGGAGTCTTGTTACATAATAGAATCAAGTTTCCATCCATTCCTATAGCCCACGCAGTTGGCATGAAGGAAGGTTACGTGAATATACGTATCTTGCTATCTAGTATCCGGTATCGTCAGATATGTGCAGATTTAAAAGTGATAGCGATCTTACTTGGATTACAAATTGACTATACAAAATGTTGGTGTTTCTTGTGCATGTGGGATAGTAGAGATAAAGGCAATCATTCTGTTTTAAAAAAGCTGGCTAAAGAGAGTGTCATTCACTTCAGAACAGGGCAATGATGTTCATCAACCACTTTTAAGTGCTGACCAAATCGTATTACCTCCATTACACATCAAACTAGGTTTGATTAAGGACCTTGTGAAAGCAATGGATCGTGAGGGGAGAAGCTTAGTTTTCTGTTCCTGAAAACTAAGCTTCCAAAGACTGTGAAGCAAAACTAAGAGGAAATATTTGCTGACTCTCAAATTAGAGAAATTATGAAAGATTCATAGTTTGAAAGCTTGTTAAATATGCAAGAACGAGCTGCATTGATCTCTTTCAAAAATATTGTAAATTTTCTAGGAACCTACAGGCCTGAACATTGCAGAGAACTTGTCAGTGAGCTGATTGAGAACTACAAGGTCATAGGATGTAATATGTCTTTGAAAAAATATACATGTTGGACTCCCATCTTGACTTCTTCCCCAAGAACCTCGGCGCTGTTAGCGACGAACATGGTTAGCATTTCCACCGGACATCACCGAAATGGAAAGACGCCATCAGGGAAAATGGACTCCAAATATGTGGCAGACTATTGTTTGACACTCAAGAGAGATGTTCCTCAAGCAAAGTACAGTCGAAAATCTACTTTACATTCTTTTTAGATACGTAAAAGGTATTCTAACTAAAGTGTTACACATATTAAAATGTATACTCACCAGAAATGTTATTCATGCAATTACTCAAAAACTATGGGTAATGGGAAAGCTCTGTAAAAATAATTTGAAATCAACACAGAAAAGTGAGTAAGAGTCTCCCATTGTACTTCTTTTAACATTAAAAATCTTAAATTTTGTAGACTAGATTGAACGTCCTTAGATTCAACGCATAAAGACTTCCATATTACGCTTCCTGTCCCTTTAAAAAGAATGCTTGAATAACTTTGTTGTAATACATCATGTAATATCATAAATCAATACATAAATCAATGTCATACTAATAAGAATATTCAGAGAGAGCAGCATAAAGTTATTTTTCACTAACATAGCTGAAACATAGTTATTTATTATTTTAAATATTTGGATTTTGAAAGCAATGTTGATTTTAATCTGGAATTTATAATTTTTGTTTCAAATAAAGCATCGTATTCTTTATTCTGTTTTAGTGCCAAATATGAACCATTATATTGATTTTAACTAGTTATAACTCTCTTGACAGTGTTTCTAAATCAATAGAAACTGTGTAAACTCTAGATAAGAGTATCGCACATTCGCATTACAAATAATTAGACATAGATGTCTTATGACTCCAAAGCAGAGATACAGTGCTTAGTATTAATTCCGTTACGTTAGGCTTTAGACACGAAGAATTAGTTACGAATTTTCAGTTTCGTCTTAAACGCAAACAGAACTAAATATTTATACATTTCTGTGGTAATTAAAATTAAAAAATAAAACAATTAATTTTGAATTTTATTTTTAATTTAAACTAGTCCGCTTGGTTTATAACTATTTCGTCCTTTCTTTTGCCTGAAAAAGCAAACACACAGAACTGAAAGACAGAGTACTGAAAATCAGAATGGCAATCTGGATCTCAAAAGGACCTACACGATAATGTTTAGGGTGTAAGAAAAAAAGATTAGTGGGCGGCTTAAAAGATTCCGGCAGCGGACGAAAACGAAGTCAAAGGACTGCTGGAGTGATTAAAGGATATGGAATGAACTACGGAGTTTACACAGCTTTCCCATTCTTTTCTTTTCTCTTTGCTTTTATTCCCTTAGTTTATCTTCCTTTTGTTTTTCTAGAGCGGTCTCCATACCCGTCCTGGTGGAATAATTAGTGAAACAATGCACTTACAATTTAATGAACTCCGTTCTTTTTGCTTAAAACAAACCTCTCTCGGATTTATTTTCTTAAGGAACGACACATTGTAAAAGTGTTTAGGGGAGAACAGGGCAAGGGAATCGTCTAAATAGCCTGATTATTGTTTATCTGCAAGATAGCAACAATGGATGGTGTTTGCTAAGAGCGTTACACGTGCATGGAAGTCGAAATGAGCACTTAAGACTTTTTTTATGGGATATTCTTTTGCTTTCGTAATTTTTTCATTGCTGATAGAATTGAAGAATGCAAAATTGGAATTACTTTTACTTCCTTTACCACGTACAGTTCGGTGCATAAAAAAATTCCCCATATCAGTTATGTTCAACACCTTCCAGGGTGTGCTAATCTCTTATTGGTTTGAATAAAGTGAGTAGCGAAAAGGGTGGGAAACGGAAGCATTTCACCTGAATGGCTACAAGGCACTTTCAAGACACTCGCTAAATCTGCGTGTCCCTTATTGGTCTGATGTCAAAAGTCTGGTATTCAAAATCTAACCAATGAACAGTGGTTCATTCGATTTCCTTCATACTCAGGAGTGAAGAAAACCGCGGGGAGGGGGTAAGACAAACATTATGCGATAAATACTTGATATATATTTCTTTTTATAGTGTGGAGATTACAAGCCATAAGTTAAGTCATATACAATTACAACTTAAAATTAAGTACACGAAAAGCATAAGGGTAATACCCTTAATTACAAGTAATTAAGAGTGAAGTGGTTGGATGAAACTAACTCGTAAACAATACTACTTTTTGTTATATGTGCATTTGTAATGAATAAAGGATATGAACAACAAATCTAAAGCTATTGCCCCTAATGATTAAGGTTATAGACATGGTAAGAAACTGAGTTATACGAAATGAACCATATAAAACGAAGAAGCGTTACAAAAAATTCGCAAAGCATAGCATTTTCGTATTATTTGAAAAAGGTCGGTAACCTTCATTATATTTCTTTTCTTGCAAAAATGTGAACATAAAATTTATTTAAGATAAGACTAATTTCGAATTAACTACAGAAAGGTGAAATGAGAAAAAAAATATTGAATGCCATAGTCGAATATTCCGTATTCGAAACATCGATCTCGAAGCTTCCCGTCTGAGCTACGATGTCGATACGAATACACGTCATGAAATGCTCCACGTGGTGCCAATTTTTCTGGTAAAGCACAAGGCATCCGTAGCTTTTGAGATACATAACCTAATGTATACTTTTGTATGTATGCATGCCTTTTCATTCTGATTTTACATCCTGCCTACAGCTGCCTTGGATGCTAGCCTTAGGTGCGCATCCACCATCGCGAAAAAAACGCTTTGCAAAAGTAGCCAATCAACTTGGGTTGCTAGAATTAGGTAAAGGGTAGGTGGAGTTATGAATGGGGAGCAATCCCTTATCCACATAAAACGCAGGCCATTATACCGGCACGTACCCAAGTGTACATGTGGCACATAGTACTGCATTCCACCCAAAATTCGATATCAGGATTTCACCGGAAATACATGTTTTGAGGCCCCTTTAGTCCAAAGCATTTTAAAAAAATCTGATGTGTTACACTCAAATGAGTTTCTCTACTCTTGTACAAACTGTTCTTACAAACGCTTATTATCAATATGCTTCATATTAATCGAGATGTTAATCTTATTGCTAATTTTCTTGTAGGTGCAAGGGGAATTGGCAGTTTTAAGCAACAGTCAAATATTTTAAGAGCTGGTTACTATGTGGAGTATTCCACTCTTTGCATTACCAGGACAAAAAATGATAAACGAATTTGAGAAAACGTAAGTATTGAAAAATTTAAGGGAATAACAATCAATATCTCGAAAATGGTTCACTCAAGAAAAAAAAATGTATGACATAAATTGTGTATTTTAACGCGATTTACATTGTTCGTGTAGTAAAAGTTTGTCTATCCCTTATGGTTTACCAGTTATGCAAAAGTCGTTCACAATGAAGGATACTTTTGGAGACATTCCCAGAAAATTCGAGATATACATTTTATTTGTCATAAAAATATCTTACACATATGATATTTTAATCAAAATCGTTAGTCATTTTTGAGAAAATTAAAATTTTCGAAAAATGTTCCATGTAAAGGGTAATCTGGGGTGGGGAATTTTCTTGAAAACCTTCGTGTTGCATCTCTGGAAGATACTGAACCTAAATACCAAGTTTGGTGTTTATCCGACAGTTCGTTTCAGAGTTATGCTGTTCTCTCACACACACACATGCACACGCACACACACGGACATGTTTCCAAAAATGCTTTTTTGGATTCGGGGGCCTCAAAACATATATTTCCGGTGAAATCTCGGTATCGAATTTTTGGGTGGAATACAATACATCCCCTACTTACTATACGTAGTAGAGAAAGTAAAAAAGGTTCGTGTGTGCACGTGTGTTTGTGAACAGCATGACTCGAAACGAAAAATCAAGATAAATATCAAACTTGTTATATAGGCTCAGCAGTTCAGCACCTTCCAAAGATGTGACACGAACATTTCCAAGAAGATTCCCTAACCACAAACTACACTTTACATGGAACATTTGTCGAAATTTTGGATTTTCTCACAATGCCACAAACGATTTTGATTAAAGACACCATATATTAAATGAAATGTAAATATCGAATTTTCTGAAAATAGCCTTTGAAGTCTTCTTCATACGAAGGAATTTTGTATAATCTTGTATAACTGTAAACCTCAAGTGACAGACAAAAACGTACCTCAGCAAGTCTAATCAGATGTATATATCGAATGATGTATTAATAGCCTGTATAGTCCTCTTCATACTAAATGAATGTTGTGTTACTGAAGAAAACCATAAGAGAGAGAGAGACGAATACAAACAACCCAAAAATAAACCTGGATAAAATACAAATTTATGTCAAATGTTTTGTGGGTACTAACAATTTCAAAGATTAAATTTATTCCAAAACAGTTACAAGTTTTGAAATGCTAATGCATGATTCATGACCCGCTTTTTAAATATTTGATACCCCTTCAGTTTCTTGTGCCCCATTGTACCTATAACAAATAGGTAATGAAACCATTTCTACAAACGTTTATGTCGATAAACACGAAGTAGACAGAAAAATGAAGTAGGAGGGGATAAACCGGTAATGAATATTTTCTGGAGTCACTATACATACAACAGGAACTCAACGCTGATTTCTGCAAAAGACAGTCAGAGCGTTGGAATGCAACAGGGCTTAATAAAACAGTTTGCACCTCAGCTACGTACAAAAAGGTACCAAAAAGGGACCCATTTAATTACATTTGCAAGCGAGCCATGAAAATGTCCCGTACGTACAAGGCAAAGGCTTGTCGGTGCTTCTTCCTCTGATGAGAATCTGACAAATTTCAGCTCACAGGATTGTACAAGTTGAGCTTCACGCTCGTGAACAAGCAGACAGAACTCGCAGCTTCGGTCGCATTGTCCCAGTGAGTGATGAGGTACCTCCCGCTCCCTTTTGCTCTCTCCTTCCCAAATCATTAACAATATAGCTTTTTCCGGTATACGGCTATAACAAAACAAAGAGTTATTACTTTAATACCCACTAAACCCATTAAGCACAAACGAAGAGTGAAAGATCTTATGTATTACAGCGCATGATTTTATCTATACAGTATCCTTTTTTACATCTCTTATACAAACTGTTTTTTTAAATAAACCTGTGTTTCTATATCTTTCATATCAGTCGACACAAACATTTCCAGAAATAGTTTTATTAGATATTTCCCTGGATTTACAAGATGGATACAGGAGGCAGAGGTGATAGTCAAACTCTTAAAAAGGGGGTGGCTTTTAAAATGCCACACCTTTGCACGACATTACAAGAACAAAAAGAACAATGAATTGGTACTTCGAAAAATATAAAGTATTGGGAAATTTAAACCAACAAAAACAAATGCCTCCAACATAGTTAATATAAAAATCTTATGCGATATGTTCATGACCTTCTCTACCCTCCATCGTTTATAGTTGGGTATACAAAATATACCTACTAAAGCTTATTTTTGTATCTACTACATTTTAATCCAAATAAACTTTTGCAAAAATAGCTACATTGCACACTTCGTTATAAATACAAAGGGAACAGCGAGAGTAAAATGTTCTATAGCTGGACGCTATACGCTGCCTTAAAATCCCATACTCTTTCCATGCAATTGCGAGAAATAACAATGTTGACAGCACTTGAAGAGAATGAACAAGAATTGAACAATTTCAACCATTAATAATGGATATCTCAGAAATGGCCTACGTCACAAAAATATATTTGAAATAAATTGTGTGTTTTAGAGAGATCTACAATTTTCGTGTAGTATGTTTTCGTATATCCTTTAACGTTTACCAGTTATATAAGATTATCAAAATTCCTTCCAAATAAAGGGTACTTCATAGAGTTTCCAAAAATTTCAAGATATGCTATTTGTCATGTAAATATATTTATTATACGGTATTTTAATCAAAATTGCTAGAGCCATCTTTTGGAAAATCAGAAATATCTAAAAAGTGTTCCATGTAAAGGAACACCTTGGGAGGTATTCTTGACTTGCTTTTGTTAATCTCCAAGCCTCACTACCATAATAATAACGCAGGTACCGCCACAATCCTACAGAAATTCAAAACTCGGTAACTAGATTTTTCCTTTTTAGTGAATTTTTGTAACTAAGATACATATGTTTTTCAACATCATATTTTAGATACTTAGACATTAGGCAGCCTGCATAATTGAAATAGTTTAGCTTGGAAAACAATATAGTTACAAAACATC
The DNA here is from genome assembly GCA_030765065.1 of Deroplatys truncata. NCBI lineage: Eukaryota > Metazoa > Arthropoda > Insecta > Mantodea > Mantidae > Deroplatys > Deroplatys truncata. The sequence continues at coordinate 104,917,600 of CM060980.1, forward strand.
TGATGCGTTACATTCATATGCCTTTATCTAGCTATTCTTTAATAAACTTACCTTATAAAAACTTATTCTTCCGTCTACTTCATGCTAATCGAGATAAACATTTGCATAAATGGTTTATTTGCACATTTCCTTGTAGGTATAATGGGAATACGGAATACAGAAGGCTTAAGCAACAGTCAAGTATTTTAAGAGCTTGATGGCTTTGAAATTATGTTCTCTTTGAATAACCAGTAGAAGAAGGTGAAGAATGACTTTTAATTTGAGAAAAGTATGAATAGTTTAAAATTAAAACCAATAACAAGGAATATTTCAGAAATGGTTAACTCCACTTAATTCAAAAAAATTATAGAAAATGTGGAGTTAACAACATCTATATTTTTTGTGTAGTAAGATTTTGTCCATCTCTTACGGTTTACCAATAATACAAAAGTCATTTAGGTTGAAGAGTACTCCACAGGCTATTTGCAGAAAATTCAACAGATACATTTCATTTGCCATGAAAATATTTTAAAGATATATTTTAAACAAGTTCGTCAAGAAAACCTTGAGAAAAACAAAATTTTCGAGAAATATTCTAAAGGGTAGTTTAAGGTGGGGTGATTTTCTGTAAAATCTTCGTGTCGCATCATTGGCAGATACTGAACTTAAATTACCAAGTTTTGTATTTAACCGACTTTTCGTTTTTGATTTATGCTCTTTACAGACACAGACACACCCACACACACACACACACACACCAACACACCAACACACTCAGAGATTTTCTAAAAATGTCGTTTTATACAGGGAGTCTCAAAACGTGCATTTTTGGTGAAATCTATCAAATTTTTGGGTGGAATATTATACTTCCTCTACTTACTGTAAGTACGCAATAGAGAAAATGTTAAATGGCGGGAAGTAGTAGTAGTGGTGGTGGTATTTATTAAGTATTTAGTATTACATTAATTGCATAACACAGTCACATGGGTCATAAGACCGTACATGCTCTCTAGAAAAATACCTGGTCTGTATTCGTGACTTGCAGTATCAACCAGAAAACAATTATTTTTTTTATAATCACCACACTATACACATACATATAAAATTGAAAAAAACACTCTGAATCACTCTGAACACACACACACACACACACACACACACACACACACACAGTCGCGCACAAATACTCAAGCACCACATATGTTTAAAGAAAAATTACAAAAACACCTTATCTCTTAGTGCACGTACTTCCATTAAGTATGTGCCCAAGCTTGGCCAGTTTTGGCTGTTTAGAATCATGTCCCAGCATGCTGTCCTCCGTCTGTTGGAAGCCAAAAATACTTCCGGTAATAGTTTTTTCCTAATACCCTCCGTCTGCACGCATGCTGCCAAAATATGCGTCCAGTTTTCTTGTTCCCCGCATAATGGGCAAATCCTCCTGCCATCGTCATGAACAATCTTGCGAGCTTTCCACCCTCCCAACCTAAGCCGTGCTATTCCAGTCCTCTGTTTTATACTCAATTCCAAAATATGTTTCCTTACCCCACCTAGTTTTTATTTCATTTTGTAGCTCCAATGTTGATCTTTGTCTACATTCAGATTCTATTTTCTCCTGTTTATATCGCATAGTCGTCTTTTGACCTTTCTCACGGCACTGTGTGTATTTTCATTACCCCTTTGCCAGATATCATTTAAGCCAATTTTTGATAATTCGCGTTGCAACCCCGCCGCCCACCATTTTGGATGCTCTATGTTGTTCATTTGATGACGATAACATATTGCTCTCAGAGTTGTTTGATCACCTTTAATTAAGAAGGCAGTATGGTTACACCTCTACCGGAAGGGACAGCAGGTGGCGGGAAGTAGGTATGATTATGGTAAATACACTGCCGTTTGTGAAGATTGCAACACCAAGAAGGAGAAGCGTGAATGCAATGCATGTAATACCACAGGTTAGGTACATGCAAGTAAGAAATGATAAACTTTTCAAGTCTACACATGGCCCTTGAGTCCTAATATTCAGTATTTGGTGTGGCCTCTATGCGCTTCAATTAGAGCTGTTATACGCCATGGCATTGAATCAAAAAGGTTTTGAATAACTTCCTACGAAATTTCCCTCCATGCAGTTTGTATTTGAGCCCACAAATCCGTGACACTGGTTACTGGAGAACCGTGACGCACCAGGTGCCGACCAACCATATCACAGCCATGTTCGATGGGCGACGTGTCAGGAGAACGTGCAGGCCAGGGAAGCAATGGAACCCGCCGCTCTTCGAGGAAGGCTTGTACATTCCTCGCAATATGTGGCCAGGCATTGTCCTGTTGACATGTGGCCTGTGGAGATGCCTGAAACAGGGAGAGTACCTCAGGCCCTACAACCACCGTTAGGTACTGGTTGCTGTTCAAAGTGCCCTCAATTCCTAGGAGGCGAGATAGGTTGTTTTAACCAATGGCGCCCCAAACCATCGCACTTGGTGTTTGTGCGCTATGCCGCTCAACAATGCAGCCTCCAGGTTTCGCTCACCATGGTACCGCCGAACACGTATGCGGCCATCACTGTAGAACACGCTGAAGCTGGTCTCGTCCGAAAAGACAACATTTTGCCCCTCAGCACCCCAGTGGCGCTGTTTACGTGCCCATTGCAGTCGGAGGAGCTTGTGGTTTCTGGACTATGGAAGCCGGCGTAATGGCATGCATGCAACCAGTCCAACCTGCAGCAGACGGCGACGAACCGTTGATGCAGACAAGTTCACACCTGTTGCAATGCTCCAGCGTCGAGCCAACACTGTGGATGAAGCTGTATGTCCGTTATGGCCATGTGGACAAGATGACGGTTATCCCGTACTGTGGTCATTTTCCGTGGTCCAGTACCCGCTCTTCGCTGCGTACGACCTTCATCTATCCACTGCATCCACACACGCATCACTGTCGTAGCAGCATTCCCTGTACGAGCCGAAATGTCACGGTATGATAAACCCGCTTCCGGAGACCGATCATTCTGCCCTGTTCGAACTCGCTCACATGCCGATATGGCTCCCTTTGACGTCGACTAGGCATAATGGCACTCGCTTTGTTTCCACCTTGTTTGACAACTCTGCACTGACTACACTGGGCGCAACACTAGCCTTGCCGAACTGACACGAGAGGGCTCTGCTCGGCCTACGTGTACCGCATCTCTCTGCCAACCTAATCACTTATTGTTTGCACACTCTTCTACACTTCCACCAAGTTTAGAGTTATTCGGGAAGTTCTTTCTTGGTGTTGCAATTTTCACAAACGGCAGTATATTTATAAAGAGCAAGAGATAAGTGGATTAGGAAAGCGAGGACAGAAAAAGAAAGAAAGAAATTTAAGCAGTCTAAATACGGCTGCACTTTATGCTGATAATCAGGGAGTCATGATTTGTTGGAGCCCATGGGAAAAATCGTGCCGCTCTAAGTTGTAAGAAATGTAACTATTTTTTTCATAGTTTTATGCTACAGGAAATAACGAAATACTCTAAATCTGTCTTCAAACCTTCCAAAATAGCAGTGCATCAAGAAATTCAAAACATCCTAAAGCTTTATCCTTGCAAGCTAATAGTGAATGTTTCACAGTTTTCTGGGATAAGGGTAGATATCAAGACATACCTAATGGTTTAGTATCTACTTAACACTCAGTGAACATGCAGAGCAAATACAGAAACAAATAAGAGAATGTCATTAAATAGGGAATTTTCACGTTTTCTTTATAATATACCTGAAAGTAGAAAGTTATTTTTCTGAGTAGTGGTCAAAATCGCAGGCATTATCTCAAAGTTTTCCAATAAGTTTTAATAAAGACCTTTCTTTCCTCATTAGCCAAACATAACACAATAAATCCAAAAATACTTCCTTTTACTTTCACTATATTTACCCAAAAATTCTATATCCAGAATCCACCTGAACACAGCTGTGATGTCCACTGAATCTCACACTTTTCAAAAAGAAGGAATACAACACTCGTCATATGTCTATGTGTAAAATATAATTCAGCACACACATATGAAATAAATAGCAATGTTCATATTTAGAGTGAAATACTGTTTAAGTATTGTAGATGGAGGTTTCCAAGAACATTTTCCATCCTAAAATACCCTTAGATTGAAGAATTTTAGTTGCTTTTCAGCTCCTCAATAATGACTTTACGTTTATTAAAAATCATGTGTTTAAACTATTTCTGTGACTAATAAAATTAGTAACTTGAATTTTCTATGAACTTTGAATGAATTCTGGGTCATATTATGTGGAGAGTAAACAATTACAGATAAATAAAACTTATTTCAGGGAATTATAGAGCTTACTGTTTTATACAAGATGCGTTAAGGGTCTTTTGTATCATTAGCAGTTTTCGGGTAGACATTCATGTTTATAGTGTTATTGCACGTATATAAATATTACGTAGCTACTCACAGTATACTATTTTCAAGCAAACTTGGCAGTAAACTGGACAAGAACAAAGAACGCTACTATCCGACAATGCAACGTTTTAGTTCCTACGGCGAAGTGCAAGCGAAGTACTTTATCTCGAAAAACCAATCTTCTTCCATAGTGTAGGACACTATTACTCAACGTAAGGACTGCTATACATCAGTCCTTTGTGAGGATGCGGCGAATTCAACAGACGTTCACTCTCGGTAAAGTATGTTTGTTCCTATCTTCACCCATTACTGCTCTTCCATTCTATTGTATAAACACGCCAAAATGCAAATCTAAGGCTTAGTCCACACCTGAATTCAATTGACTGCAAGAGAAAGACAAGTGTTTTAAAAAACTGCACTGAATGTTTGAAGAGTTTGTGAAACCTCACTACATTTGCACGAATTATGAAAGTATCCATACCTAATCGTAAACATATCATTGTATGAAAAAGCTACGAAAAATAGTGCTGCTTACATACAACTCTCGTTCAGAAAAAGATAAATAAGGAGGTGTTGGTGGAGTATAAGTTTCTCTAACGTGGTGCAGAACATACTAAAAATATTTTACAGGACTTTAAATTAAATAATGGTAAAAGGTTGCAATGTGATATTTGTATAAAAATAAAATAACTCCCATTACAAATGAGGGTGAATCTTCGTTAAATTGGTTAACTTATAGGCCTAAAACGACAAAAACGTAGTATGAGACTATGACAGGATATATTTTGCTTTTCAATGACTGCAGTACAAAATGTCCTGTTTAATTATATTTATATAAAATTTACCCTAAATTACTTTCTACATTATAACTTTAACAAGAAGGCTTTAAATGTTGCTTCCAGTAGCATAATAATTTAACAATTTAACATGAATAAATTTTCACTGAATTTGTTTAACACCAAGACACCTATGTATAAAATTCTAAAACAAATTGACGATAAGATTCATTCCAACAAATCACATTGATTTTCCCAAATAATAAATACTGTTATAAACCTTCAGCTCAATATACCACAATGACTACTCAACTCATTCCCTCGTTTAAAGGTTTTATGTATCGATTTTTATAAAAATTTCGACCAACAAGTAAATACCAAAAAGACAAACTTTAAGAGTAATTAATTATCTTTAATTGCATTATAGCCTTCGCTACTCTACGCATCTAATTATATAATTTCGAAACTATACGTACGGCAATAAAGTTAAATTTTGTACTTTTATTTTGTTTTCACTGCTCGCGAGTCCCCTCCTAAAAGTGCTGGCTGTCGCCGACCGAGCCAAGTTAGGTTCCGTCTTCTATTTCTACTGTCGGTCGGCCTGCTGTGCAGCTTGAGAGGGGAGGATAGCTGGCGATAACACTGCCCTTCCCCATACAGTGACAACTTGGTGAGCTTGTGCCCTTCCTTCTAGCTGTGTAGCGCCAACAATGAAATTCGGAGGTGGTGGTGTTATGGTGTGGTCGTGTTTTTCCTGGAGGGGGCTTGCATCCCTTGTTGTTTTGCGTGGCACGATCACAGCGCAGACCTACATTGATATTTTAAGCACCTTCTTGCTTTCCACTGTTGAAGAGCAATTCGGCGATGGCGATTGCATCTTTCAACACTATCGAGAACCTGTTCATACTGCACGGGCTGTGACGGAGTGGTTACGTGACAATAACATCCTTGTAATGGACTGGCCTGCACAAAGTCCTGACTTGAATCTTATAGAACACCTTTGGAATGTTTTGGAATGCCGACTTCGTGGCAGGCCTCACCGACCTACATCGATACCTCTCCTCAGTTCTGCACTCCGTGAAGAAGGGCTGCCATTCCCCAGGAAACCTTTCAGCACCTGATTGAAAGTATGCCTGCGAGAGAGAACGCTGTCATCAAGGGTAAGGGTGGGCCAACACCATATTGACTTCCAGAATTACCGATGGAGGGCGCCACGAACTTGTACGTCATTTTCAGCCAGGTGTCTGGATACTTTTGATCACGTAGTGTATGTCATCACTATAACCCCATATCTCCTACACATTCCTAATGTAGTGAATGTTTCCTTTATATGGACCTTATACAGAATGTTTCAAAAATAGATGGCATAATTTCAAGTATGCGTATGTAGACAACAAAAAAGCTCCATTACAACCTATGTCCGGAAAGGCTTGTTTTCTGAATTATGGCCTTCAAAAAAGTGATATTCTCCGGAACGTATTTCTTAACGCAGGAAGTTTTCAAGATGTTCAAAGTTTCCACCTTAAGCTTGAATACAGACCTCACATCGACATTTCATGGCCATGCAAACACGACCCCAAATTCCGGGAGTTGACTATTTCCTCACCACCTGCTACTATTCGATTCTGAAGGGATTCCATGTCAGGCACCGGAGATGAATACACCAACGCTTTCAAAGGGCCCTACAAGTAGAAATCGACAGGGCTCAAGTCAGGTGAGCCTAGTGGCCGAGCAACTGGACCACCTCTACCTATCCATCAATCAGGAAACCTTTGATCTAAGTAGTGGCAAGTACCGACTGAAGTGTGCAAGTGCGCCATCATGCTAGAAGTGAGCTTGTTGACGCATACTCATTGGAGTGTCTTCACACACATGAGGTATGGCGTTTTCCAGAAAGTTTGTGTACGCCTGCCCCGTAGGTCTGTTTACAAGTACATGGGTCCAACTAACCGATTACCAATGATATCGACCCACATATTGAGAGTGAACCGCACGTGGTGATGAGATGGAACAATTGTATTTGGGTTTTCATATGCCCATACATGATGATTATGGAAATTTGTAATGTCATTTCGTGTGAACTCTGTTTCATCTGTAAATCATACTGAGGCAAGAAAGTTCGGATTTACAGCACACTGCTGCACGAACCATTTGCAGAACATCAATCGAGCAGGGTAATCTTCTGTTGGTGGGCTGTACACGTTGCAAATGGTAAGGATTGAAGGAGTTATTGTATTTAGGAGTTTGTTGATGATTTTGGAGCTGGAGATTGTTTATTTATTCAGCTCCAAGTATGGACGTCAATTTTTAAGAAGATTGTTTGTTACGTAATATGCTGCTATGTACGTAAAGGTGATTTGAAGATGTATTTTTGTTGTTACGCTCCAAGTTTAAAAAAATTAACTTTGTTATTAAGCTGCTTCTAATGATGTTATTTCTGTTTGTTTTTGCCTCGGCTCCGTCAGTATTACTATAGACACATGTTTCTCTTAATCAGGGCGTGGTGCGACAAGAATGTAGGCTTACACAGATTTTAAGTTTAAATTCACTTCTTTTTATTAATCCTTGACACAAATTAAATAGTACTACACTGATATCAAGAGCTGTGAGATTCTTTTATTTAATACTTGCACTTTGTTAACACGTATACATTATTTTCGTTTCACACGAATACGTAATATTTCTTTAGAGAACACATCTTCCATCCGGATTTCTACTAAGGTCTGCAGGCAACTTAACATATTTCAATCGTCTAAACCCGTAAACTTCTGCATTTCAAGTCTCTGATAATCCTAGTCCAATAGAATACTTGCATTTAATTAAAGCTTTTTCTGGCTGTTGATTGGCTAATTTTAAACTGTCACAAGATTTACATTATCGTTGCTCTAATCATGACAAGTAACATTTGAACTCTCAAACTCATTGCCTTAAGGTTACCTCATTGTTACCTCATTGTTAGCAACTTTAAACTTATTATTCTCACAGCTGTTGCATTATTAAATTACACAATGCATTCACAACACATTATTACACATGTTTATAATAATATAAGCATATGCAATGACTGTTGCATACATTTTAAAAAATTATTACATACATATTGCTTCAAGGCGGTCTGTTATTGAATTTACATATTAGATAATTTAATTGATATTATTCAAGTGTTAAAAATACTGCCTCAGAATACAATCTTTGCCCTCGCAAGTCTCCAGACAGTCGTATGACGAACATTCACTTGCAACGCTAATCTTCATGCATTGATAGGAGTCGTGTGCACAGAATCCAGAATCTCCTCCTCTACATCTGGAGTTATAGATCTTGTAAGTCCCCTCCCCAAACCAGGAGATGTAAACTTCCACGAGTGCACAGACAACGATGGAAACGTTCAAATGTCTTCCGATCTGGTCATCTTCGTTGTGGATATATCTCTTGATACAAACGATGAGCCAGGGCAGCATTGCCTTACCGTACATGAAGTGCAATTCTGCCAACTCCTGATTTGAGTACATTCGCTCAGTGAACGCGAAATACAACACTCAATGTACCCTTCGCCTCGAAATGGACTGTCAGTGTGTCTGTAAACATCTTTTGTCGCGGAAACCATCAGCAGGAAGAAGAAGGTTCCGGTGAATATCACTGTTTAGAAGGCCTTAACTCAGAAACCAAGTATTTCCGGACAGACGTTGTAAGGGGCTTTTTTATTGTCTACATATGGGGAATGCATATCCGAATTTATGCCCTCTCTTTTGTAACATCGTATATGCACAGGAACATAATAAACTCACAAGGTCATCCTATGGTAATAAATAAGTACAAATTGACTGCCCTAAAAATTAAATGGCTTGTAAAATGAAGTGAATAGAACTTGGAACAACATAGTTCTAGACCATCGATATTTGTATTTGTTCATCTTAAGTCTGAATGTGTTTTGTAGTCACAGCAATATAGATGTATAACCTATCTTAAACTCTAAAGAATACGTTCTAAAGAATGTGTAAATGAGTTTTGTATAGAACAGAAAGAGCAAATTATATTACGTATTTATTTGTATTAAATGTAATTTTGTTTGTAGCCATTAAAACTTTCTAATTTGATAACATGAAAATCTTTGTACAAAAATTAAACGTATCCATATAGATACATATCAACCAAAAACTTTAGAATGACAAAGGACTATAATGAAAGTTGCTATATATTTTTAATTTCTCCAGCACGTATCTAGTAAGCGGAGAAGATACTGCATTATTGGAAATACATGTTTTGAGGCCCTTTGAATCCAAAGAAAGCATTTTTAGAAAAAATGTCCGTGTATGCGTCTCTGAACAGCATAACTCAAAAACGAAATCTCTGCTAAGTATTACGTTCAGCATCTTCAAAAGATGGAATAAGATTTTCAATAAAATTTCCCCACTCCAAACTACCTTTTGCATGGCTCTACTTTTCATCAAAATAGCTCTAACCAGTTTGATTAAAACACCATATACTTGAGATATTTGCATGAAAAATAATATTTGTATGTTACTATAACTTTGTCCTGAAAAAAAGATAAGAACCCTTACTATATCTTACTGCTTATATAAACCAATTCACATGTCGAAATTGATGCGAAAGTGGTTCATATCAAATGCTTTCTTTCCCTTGTTTTGGCTAACTTTGCCGCGCTTGTCTTAATACAACAAAGTTGTGCTCATCATGCTGACAAATATGCCAAACAGGCTAGAGTTGTATAAAGGCCACTTTTAAGTCACACAATACACATTAACATCAGTCCCACAGGCAGACTTTGGACAACTTGGGTTTCTTGCCTAATTTTCCCCTAAATTGTTACAGTTTTTTTAGACTGAAAAAAAGTTACTTGCTTTACTTTATTTAGGATTCTTCAACATAAATAATTCCTTTATTTAAGAATACTTAGAGCCATTTTTAGTCATTGCATTTTTTCCTTTGTAATACAGATTTTTCAAATAATTAATTCATACAGACTTTTTCAATAATTATTTCACAAAGAAAATATTGAGTTCTTAAAACAAAGCCCTCTGAAAAAAGTATTTCACTATATGAGGATACCTCCAATATTGGTGGAGATAATCCTGAACGAAATTCAGAGAGAGAGAGAGAGAGAGAGAGAGGGAGAGAGAGAGCGGGTGGGAGAGATGAGATGAGATTTCAATATTAAAATCATTTTATTTAAAGAGCTAATTAGGGCTTTATGTTCAAATTCCCAATACTAATATCGGTAAAACGGTCATCTAATTAGTTCCAGTGGTTTGAAGGATAGTTAGGTTTCTAACTTCCTAGAAATACGGATGTTAAAAGTATATTGCCACCTAATCATTAATAACAATTTCTTCCACGTTCTTTTAGAGCATTCCAGTTTTTTCAATTTATACAGTTTTTCATTTTCCATCCAGGAAGTGGCACAAGCGGAAACTAGAGGATTATAAAGGGATAAAATAAGTTATAATTATGTCTGAAATTGGAGAGAATACTTTAATAGTGGGAGTGTATTAGCGTTGGGTTAATATTTCAAGTCTGATGTGTTCAGATTCTCTACCGTCTGTTATTTATTAGGGGTATCCAAACTATTCTTACGGAATCTACGTTTCTGTCTACTTCATTTTAATTTAGATAAGCCTTCGCAGAAATAGCTACATTATTTCGTTACAGGCACAAAGGGAATAGTGATAGTCAAAATTTAAATCCTGGACGCTGTAAATTGACCTTAAAGTCCATACTTCTTCCATGAAAACGTGAAGAAACGATATCTCGAAAGGACTTTAAAATAAGGATAAAGTATTGAACAATTTCAACCATTAATAACGGATATCTTCGAAAAGGATTGTGGCACAAAACGTTATTTGAAATAATTGTGTGTTTTAAAGAGTTCTACATGTTTTATGCAGTACGTTTTTGTCTATCGTTTACCACCTTGACGTTTATCAGTTATGCAAGATTTTGTAAAATTCCTTCCGAATGAACAGTACTTCGCAAGCTATTTCCAGAAAACTCAAGATATACATTTTGTTTGTCATGTACATATCTTCAATATATGGTATATTAATCAAACTCGTTAGAGCTATTTTTAGGCGAACCAAAAATTTCGAAAAATCGTCCTTATAAAGGGTAGTTTTGGGTTGGAGGATTTATCACAAAATCATATAATCGTATCTTTGGACGATAGTGAACTGAGATACCAAGTTTGGTATTTAACCTACTATTCGTTTTTTAATTATAATATTCACGCGCACACACGGACCTTTCCCCCCCCCCAAAAAAATGCCTTTTTGCATTCTGGAAATCTCAACAAGTCTATTTCCGGTGACTAAAATTTTAGGGTGGAATTCAATACTTCCTCTATTTACTATAAGTAAGCAGTAAAGAGAATAAAAAATGAGCTTAGGGCTATAGAATTCTACATAGTAAATATTAAAGAATTTCATCTTACTTTGGATATAACGATAAAGCTGTGTAGTGGGTTACCAAGTCTGCTAAAATGTGTACTGTGGCAAAAGATTCTATTTTATATTTAATTTTCCTTCCTTAAAATCTCTTTTGCAACAGATTTTACAGTTTAAGATCAAAGATATGCAAAAAAGATCGCAGGAAGAGTTTTACAGCGAGTTAGAGAGAAAATAAACGCTTTAAGTGTAAGAAGGACTAGCGAGAGGTACAAAGAAGCTCTGGAGGTGTGAGAAAGAAATGTGGTTATTGTGGGTTAATGAAGTGCTTCTTTGTAATGAAGACATAGACGGAACAGCGAGAGCTGTGCTATCGAGCCGATAAAACTTGCAGTTCTGCATACAGGTTTAAATAGAAGTCAGGTTCAATAGTGTAAGCTTCTAAACATTAGACCTGCTGGTTGAGAGCAGCGGAAATTCTATGGAACTGTTTACAGAAGGCGTGTATTAGGTAGATGAAGCTAGTTATTAACCAGTTAGACGAGTCTTTCTTCGCTATAATATATGTCCCTGACTCGCAAACCTAGACCCGTGGGCCAATTAATGACCCATCTAGAGTTTTGAATGCCACACCGATAGCTCAAGATGCTGTGTGGACCTATATATAATTAAAATCTCTTCCTCTTTCGAATCTGAAAAGAGTAATAGATTTATTTAAAAAATCCATTTTGCATTTCAGAGCCTTAGATTCATAAATGCTCCTCATCCTTGCAAATGGAAATACTTCTAATTTGGCTGAATTTTGGAAATATGTCCCTTCAGATCGGTTTCATAAAATTTACGATCTTGTTCTACAGCTTCTTTACAGATTTGGCGCTTCATACACTTGTAAGCATAATTTTTCTGTCATGCATGTTATTAAGAATAAATAACGTTCAACTATTACAGACCTATACACTGGTTTTATAAGCATAAAAGTTACATCTAATATTGAGAAAAATCTTTGAAATTCTTTGGAATGTTCTCATTAAATAGTATAATAAGGAGTACTTTTATTATTAATTTAACATGTTGCTTTTGTGATAATTTAAGCAAAATGTGATAAATTACATGTTGTTCTTTCAAAATATAAATGTGAAGGAATAAATGCATGCCTTAAAAATTATGCTTTAAATGTGATTTCATTATATATACTTTAATAATACTTAAAATAATACTTTAGTTACGATTCAAAATAATTATTAATATAAAGTTAGTTAGATGGCAACTCAAAACCTTTGTCAATTTACTGGACCAAGCTAAAAATAGATTGGCCATCCCTGATCTAATGTAGTTTATCTTCTCGACGTATATAGTGGTTTTTAAGTGATTCCACAATAATAATCCAGGATAATTCTAAACCTGTGCTGGTCGTTCAACAGGACCTCAATAGCCTACACATCATCTGAGAACTGTTGGTGCAACCGTATATGAGTAACAAAGCAATGAATTGGAGCACCATCGTGTCGGAACATGTAGAGAAGGATTCCTTTTCATCAAGGACAGAAGAATATGTCTCGTCAAGACGTTCCATGTACTCTTCGGCATTAAAATTACCTGCGATGTAAAAAGGCACAACGACATGTTACACAATGGCAAAGCAATTTGGAATCTCTTATTGTGATAAAAAAACTTAAAAATACCTATAGAATAAGACATGACAGCTTTTTCTAAGCACTGAAACTATCTTAGAAAACATCAGATTACTGTGTGGAAAACTATTCGCATTTTCCTTCAGAGCAAAATTGTTCGTAATTTCATACAACCTGCAGCTAAAGTGCTAATTACATGAAGAAGCCTGGAGTATAATTTCTTCTTCTTTTTGTACTTTCTCTACAACATATATATGACAGTCAGAGGAAGCATTGTATCCCATCCATATCCTCAGAAAAATATTCGTGCGTGCGTGTGTGTAAGCAGCATCACAAAAAATTAAGTTTTTGGTTTTAAAGTTCAACATTTTCCACAGATATGACACGAAGATTGAATTGCGAAGCGCAAAGATCCCCAAATGACCTATGCAGTATTTCAAGGGCACTTTCTCTCTCTCTCTCTTTCTCTGCCTCCTCCCATAATGAAGAGAGAATCTTTCTCTGCATATTCCAACAAGATGGTGTTCCACTACATTGTGTTATCGTTACTCGTACATGGTTGCATCAACATTCCTCACGAAAGTGCATACGTCATCGAGGTTCTGTTGGACGACCAGCACAGTGATGAAAACTATTCCGGATTATTACTGTGGGTTCACTTAAATTATGATATATGCCGTAATCCACGATTTATCGACGGTTTACAGAGTTTAGAAAAGGATGGGGTTCCCTCAAAAATGAAGAGCGCGCAAGACAGCAGACTACAGCAGCAATGGATGAAAGTTTGATGAAATCATAGCACATATTGCGGGAAGTTCATCGTTGCACATATCATATTGGATCATTAGCAGTAAACACCATACTTTAAGAAAACATTCACTTCAGGAAGCCCTGCAATCGTTGGATGCCCCACCACCTCACAAATGAGCAGAAACAGGCATGTGTACAATGGAACCAGGAATTGATAGAAAATCTCGATGGGGGTAAGATCCAAAAACATATTTAACATCGTAACAGAGGACGAAAGCTGGATACTTCAGTATGATCCAGAAAGTAAGCGACAGTCATTGGCTGGGGGTTCCTAGGAGAGGACGCCCCAAGAAAGTGAGGCAAGCAAGAAGTGTTGGCAAGAAAATGGTCTGTTCATTCTCCTTACTAGTAGTCATATAGTGACAAGTCCGCCTGAGGGACAAAGATGGTCCAAAGAAGAGTAGATGATATACCACAAAATATCTGCAGCGAGTCTTCAATCCACTGAGAACAAAGCGTCCTAAGAATGGCCTGCGTGGAATTTTGCTGCACCTCCACAACGCCTCTCCCCACACTGCGCTAGAAAGTACCCAATTTCTGCAAGAGTTCAAACTCAAGTATTTCTGCTATTCTCTCTGTAGTCCAGAACCGCCTCCAATACGACTTTTTTATATTCCCGAGAATGAAAGAAAAATTTGCAGTAGCTGCTTACGATGCATGTATATACACTCTCTCCAAAGAAGAATGGCGTTTGGCATTTGAAAAGTGGTTTAAAAAGATGTACAGAATGCAATGACAAATACTTTGTAAAGATGCAATGATTAGATCTAAATTTTTAAAATGTTACTCTGTTCATTCCTAAAACTTTCATAGTGGCATTCTGCGATTATACCTTTCCTACATTGATATAACTCACTTGGATTATCTTAACTCTAAATCATTAATGGTATGATTTTAAAGTAAGAAATGTGTCATATTTTAATGCTATAAACCATATTTTATATATTACAGTCGTATGACAACTGTCTTTCTAACAACTGCCAGTTCAAAGTTATCCTTTACATATTGTACAGTTTATACAAAACGTGATTCTTTTATCCATCTTACTTTAATTACCATAAATATTACCAAGAGATTATTTCAAATTAAACAATATGAACTTGGTTGAATACAAGATGCAGAAAGAAAGCATTGTTATTTATATCACGAATAAACACTTGTCAGAAAATTAGATAAAATAAACATCGGAATTATAGAACATATTTTTTTAAATTTAAAAAGATGTGCAACATAGATGTTGAACTGGGTAACATTGAAAATGCTACAACAAATATTTTTTAAACGGCAAATGATACAAAAAATGTCTTTATATAATCTGCAGACTTCATAACATACGTGGTTTTTTTTAGCATAAAGTCTTAAACGTAACTCTTGTGTCTCCACAGTTACACAAAGTAATTACGTATGAAAAGGACTTCATAGGCTACTTATAGAAAATTAAGTGTATACATTTTATTTAAAATGCGAACATATGAAATATAACGAATAGTTTTTCGTGTAACATGTCATATAATACGAGAATTTCTTAAAGTCTATACTATAACGTTTTAAACGTACCTGGTTTATGTTTGAAATTTGGTGCTTACCCAATTTTAATTTCATAGTTATTCCGCACGCGCACACATTTACAATTCCTCCTAAAATGCTTTTTACACATATTTACAGCGAAATATATTTGGCTGGAATGCAATGCGCCCTCTGCCTTAATTAGATAAGAGGACAAATCTCCTTAGATTTCTCTCTCGTTAGCTTTATAAGTGCAGCTATTTAATGAGCTAAGGAATTCCCTCCTCTACAATAATAAAAGCCGAGATACGCCTTGGAGTACCTCGTTTTTTGACTGTCTGCTTCCGCTCACCGTTGTTTTGTAATAGAGCTCCGGAAGGAATGGTGCTAAATAATTCTACCACATATGCAGGGATATAGCATTACTTCGACATCAAGCTTAACACGTTGTTGCTTCATTTCCATTTTATGAAGAGGTTCGTATATTGCTCGACACGGTAAAGGGGTATTTTAATGATGTTTTGTAGAGAAGCTTAGTTGTTTCATTTAAACAGAGAAGTTTTACATCCACAATTTGTTAAAGTATTAAGTTTAAAGCTTAGATAGTTAAATTTTCCCTTCTGTGCACATTCCCCAAGATAAATGTTTTTATTTGTTTTTACTTTTTCTGCTACACACCAACGAAGAAGTTAACATTCTCTCCAAAAATTCGATACCAAGATTTTACTGTAAATGTGAGTTTTGAGGTTCCTGAATAAAGAAGGCATTTTTAGAAAAGGGCATGTGTATCAGAGCATTATGATCCAAAAATGAAACTTTTATTAAATACTAAACTTCGTATTTTAAGTCTTTCGAGGATACGACACAAAAATTTCAAGAAAATCCCCATACCCCAAGCCCCCCTTTATTTCCTTTTACTTCCCTAAAGTTTTCGTCATCTTTGATTTTCCAAAAAATGACTGATGATTTTGGTTAAAGCACTAGATACATGTTTAAGATGTTTGCACGACAAATAAAATGCATATATTGAATTTTCTGGAAATAGCCTACTAATTCCTCTTTTCTCTGAATGACCCTTGTTTAATCGGTAAACCGTAAGAGATAGACAAAGCCTTATTACACAAAAAGCGTAGATCTGTTTAAAGCACACTATTTATATAAAATATAACTTTTGTGAGGTTAACCAATCCGGGATATTCATTGTTATCGTTTGAATTTTCAAATATTTCTTTTTTTTTCAAGTTGTAAATGACTATTTGTTTTCCCGTGGCCTTACAAATAGCACGGAATTTCAAAGGCATTATACATCGATATGCTTTTTAAAAATCAGACTCACTTTAGTCAAGTATATTTTTCTTAAACCTACAACGAAATGTGTAAATGAGGTTTATTGATTTTAACAAGAAGTAGATAGATGGAAATAGTTTGTAAGAGTAGTATGTATAAAAGTGAGTAGAGAAAGTCACATAAATCAACACAGATGTTTCATTTTGTTTTTCCTTTTACCTTCATAAAACATGCAGTGTGCTTCGGATAGATACATCCGTGTTGGGTTGCCTAGAATGATAGGCAACCCGGATAGCTGTATACATCCTTGATGTATAGGCAACTTCTCTACTTTATCTGGGTAGCAGGACGATCCCGCGGTTTTCACCTCTAGATATGCAACCAGCTGCACGTCTAGAGCCGAGACGTTGCCGATACTTCAGGTGTTTTTACTCGCAAATCTGATTCTCCAAAGAATGTGTTGCTTTCAACAATGCAACACTTCAGGTCAACTCAAAAGACGAAGGTTTTGGTTATTAAAGTTCAAGATTTTCCAAAGATACCACAAAAAGATTTTTAATGACATTTTGAGGTCGGGGACCATAAACTAGTCTTTAGATCCAAAATATTTTGTAATTTTTGTACTCAGAGTTGAGTTTAACGACCTTAATTGAATACCATTATGTTATGACGAACAACCAGATTTCACATAGTTTTTATTTACTTGTATATTCTCTATTTATATAACTACAAGTCGCTGAGCTACCAGTATGCAATGAAAACTTACTTGATTAATATGAAATCAAAAACCCTGATTTGCAATGGCAAGGTAATTTAGAACCTCAATTCTGATGAAAATCTTGTAATGAAAAATATCTACACACATTTTTCTAAGCATGGAAACTATCTTAGAAAAGCCCCAATTAAACTGTGAAAAAGCATTCGCATTTTCCCCTCTGAGTAAAATATTTTACAATGCGCAAAACCTGAAGCTGAAGTGATAAATTACAGAAGAGACCCGGACTTTCTTTTTCTTTCTTTCTTACATTCTCTTTAACATACGCAAGACAGGTAAAACAAGAATTTTATTCCATCCAATTCCCTTATTTTAAAAAATCTTGTGTGTTACACTCACATGACTTTCTCCACTCTTGTACAAACTATTTTTTACAAACGCTTATTCTCCATATGCTTCATGTTAATCGAGATATCGAGATGTTAATCTTATTGCTAATTTTCTTGTACACGCAAGGGGAATTGGTAGGCTTTAAGCGATAGGCAAATATTTTAAGAGCTGGTTGCTATGTGCAGTATTCCATTCTATTTACAATACCAGGACAAAAACAAATGAATAAGGAATACCCATTTGAAAAAAGTGTGAGTATTGGAAAATTTAAGGGAATAACAAGGAATTTCTCGAAAATAGTTCACTCAACAAAAAAATGTGTATGACATAAATTGTGTATTTTAAGGCGATCTACATTTTTTGTATAGTAAAAGTTAGTCTATCTCTTATGGTTTACCAGTTATGCAAAAGTCGTTCACAATGAAGAATACTTTTGGAGACATTCCCAGAAAATTCGAGATATACATTTCATTTGTCATGAAAATATCTTAAACATATGATAGTTTAATCAAAATCATTAGAGCCATTTTTGAGAAAATTAAAATTTTCGAAAAATGTTCCATGTAAACGGTGATCTGGGGTGGTGGGATTTTCTTGAAAACCTTCGTGTCGCATCTGTGAAAGATACTGAACTGAAATAACAAGTTTGATGCTTATCCGACTGTTCGTTTCTGAGTTATGCTGTTCACAGACACATACACGGACATGTTTCCAAAAAAATGTTTGGATTCAGGGGGCCTCAAAACATATATTTCCGGTGAAACCTCGGTATCGAATTTTTGGGTGGAATGCAATACTTCCCCTACTTACTATACGTAGTAGAGAAAGTAAAAAAGTATAACTCAAAAGACGAAGTTTTTGGTTATTAAAGTTCAAGATTTTCCAAAGATGCCATACGAAGATTTTTAATGGCATTTTGAGGTGTGGGACCATAAACTATCATTTCAATCCAAAATATTTTGTGATTTTTGTACTCAAAGTTGAGTTTAACGATTTTAACTTAATACCATATGGCTATGACGAACAACCAGATTTCACATAGTTATTATTTACTTGTATATTCGCTATTTATGTAACTAAAATCTGAGAGTATTAGTCTAAATGTTTAATTAGAATGTTATTTAAAACGTTAATTAAATATTTAAATAACTTTTTATCGAGTTCATTACATTACTGAACAAAAATTTCCTTTTATATACTTTTTTTCAATGGACGCTAAGCACGTTGGCTTAATCAATATTTTTGTAATTTATAGTTATCCAGAGAGAGATGGGATAGAGTGTGGTGGGGCGGGAAGGAGAGAGGAAGGTTCTTTCACTTAATTTGTCGGTGTGCGAAAAAATGAATGCAACATTTCATCGTTTTAAGGTGTGATATGTTAAAATTGACATTATCTGCTCATTGTTATTTATTTGTATGTCTTTTCTACAAAAAATTCTTTTAAAAAATTATATTTGCAATACTTATTAATTCAGGAATGCCTATGCAGAGATGTTCCCATTATGCATTTTGTTATGGGTACAATCAGGTTACAGGAGGCTGAAGCGATAGTAAAATCTTTCAAATGTAGGTCGTTATCCCTTGGTTTTGAAATTCCACATAACAAGAAATAAAACAATGGCAAAAATATTTTCGGAAAATAAATTGTGAAATTTAAACAAATAATAAAGAATATCTCGGAATTGGTTAATGTTTTAACAGCATTTCTCAAAAGTAGTCAAACATTTGACCCATTATATGTTTAACGATATCTACATGTTTCGTGTAGTAAGCTTTTGTTTATATCTATTATAATTTACCAGTTTTATAAAATTATACATAATTCATGAAGATGATTTTGCAGGGTATCTGCACAAAATTCAAGATATAGATTTTATTTTTCATTCAAAGATCTTAAGCTTTTGATTATTGTAATCAAAATGTTAAGTGCTATGTTACAGAAAATAAGAAAAATGGCGAAACACTTCAGGCAACGACAGTTTAGGATAGGAAGACATTCTTGGAAATGTTCATGTCCTTTCGTGGAATACACCCTTTTATGTTTATCCGAATTTACCGTTTTGAACTATGCCGTTCACCGTCACACACACACACATTCACGCGTGTATCTTTGATTTTTTTATGCAGGGAATTTAAAATAGGTTTCTTTTCAAACCTTTACATTGAACATTTTGGTGAAATACAATATTAGCTCCAGCTACTATTATGCGTGTCAGAAAAGGCGAAATAAACATTGTAATGCTAACGTATTTTATACTTCAGTATATACTTTAGTATTTTAATTATGATATAAAGTGCATGCAATATTTTACTGGGATAAAATAAGTTATCAAAAAGTGAAGTGATATAATTCTATTCAACTTTGTTTATGGTATCTACACTTGGTATAAAATATCTTCTCCGTAATTGCAGCGATTTGCAGGTTAGGCCGAGTAACAAAGTGATGGGTAGTACGAATAGTCATTTTAAACGTACTACAAACGCAACTATTTTAAAACGTTACAGACTACTCCGCGCTTTCCTGCAGCACTACAGTCATGTAAACATGTAGGTCATTTTGTAAAGCCGTATTTGTATTCATAGAAGAGAGGAAAATAGGAAGAGAAAAGCTCTTATCTCTCACGAGAGAGAACTTGCAGATTGACCCTAGCGCCGCTCCGACAGCAAGTTTCTGTTGTTGCCCTTGTTTGATGAATAATTCAATTTTAGCGGTTTAGCGCCGGGAGGGAGGTCACAGTATACAGGAGACAAGTTGTTCACTTGATGTGCTAACCTCTTCATTGCGCCTTTGATTGGCTACTCGACGGTGGATCATGCTGTCCTGTCGGTCCCCTGCTAATGCTGCCTCCTGCAAAGGACTAACAAGACATGGGTTGTTGAATGGGCTGATCATGTTAGTTTACAAACCAATGTTAGAGAAATATAAGGAATTTAATAGAGAGCTACAGTTGTTTATAGTTTATTGGTAAGCATCCGATAAAGTTAAGAGAAATTATGAAGCAAAGAGGTATTCATAAAAAACGAAGTTATTAGGAGTATATACAAATATACAACAAATAAGTGATTTACAAACAACTAGGAGAATATACTAACGTCATATACATTTAGGTGTAACATAGGGCCGCAGTTTGTCACCAAAATTGAATAATTTATACCTAGACGGAGCTATACTATTCTGAGCACCGATTTCTTCACCCCAGGCGAGATGGTTGCGCGGTAACGTGTAAGGCTCACATTCGGCTAGTCCCGTGTTCAGTTTCCGTTGAGTCAGCCACTATGGACATGAGGTTTTCCGTGGTAGATAGGTGAATGCTGCGGTGGTTCTTCTACCACGAATTTCCTGTTCCCATTATTACCCTAAATCAGTTTCAGGTTGACGGCGATTGCGATATTGCGGTGGGAGTGAAATCTGCGCTTTAGAAAGGATTTCTCGTATGTGTTTGGTAGGCCTGCTGGGTCCCCTTCCTGGAAGGTGTCTCGATTGCCACGCAACCCCCGGGGATACGGGATTAGACATTGCTACCAGGCGTCAGGATGGGTTCCATGTAGAATCCTTAAGGACGTCGTCCTAGTTAGCGCACATCATCGTCCGGGTTACGTCGCCCTTTGGCTCTCCCTCTCATCCCGTTCTCCCAAGGGTTACATTAGAAGCAAAAAGGGCCAACTATGGTCTACTTGCGATGCTGTGCTCCAGTTACTGGTGCTGTCTACTCCTAACCATTTTGTTAGTAGAACAAGTAATTTTCAGTTCACCGGAGGAAGACTTGCAAATACTTTTGTATAAACTGTATGAAGTTGTATCTATGTATACATGGATAATTCGGATATAAAACAAAAGTTACACCTTTTAGTGTAACAAATGATACAAGTTGTTAAAATTGTGCTAAATGGCAAACTAATAGACTAAGTAAACAATTTTAATTGTCTAGGTTTAATTATATCCTATTGAAATAATAACTGAGCAGAAATTTACCCAAATATGATCACATGAAAAATAAGGTATATGCAAAAAACCCCATACATTTGTCAGTTCCTAAATCATCTGTTCCGCGATTCAGGTATAGGCAGAGGTGGACCAATTCTTTCGACTCCATGCCCGGTGGGTTTGAAAGCTCTAGTGTATAGAATTCCTGTGCAAGTTAATGTGTCTTCGTGCTGTGTTCTGGAAGAGTGAAACTATGTGAAGTTCTCCATGGATACATCAGCGCATATGGGATTCAGTGCAGCGGTGCCTACTAAGGACATTTTGAACATTGCGTTAATACAAATCTTATGTACAGTACGTTTGTAAAGTATAAGATAAATGATTAAAGTAAGAAAGGAAAGGTCTTTCTGAATCCACACTATCCTTCTCCTTAAGAATGGCTACATACACCGAAGAGTTTAATTTGAGATTTCCCTCTCTGATTCCCCGTTCCATCAACATATATGTTATGCCATGGAGACTTAAAACTCCTATTATCAATACCACTCTGACAAAACATGTCAAAAGTGATACACAAAGCACTCTTTACATCACTTTTTTTAAAAGAATTGCGTGGGAAATGTCCTAACTATGAATCAATTTACACTGATGGTTCTCAATGTGACGACAATAATCGCTGCGCTGTGGTTGTCCCCAATCATGCCATGCTCTATATTCTACTACACTATCAGTATTTTCGCTTGTGAACTTTTTCCCATCCGTTTCGCCTTGGATTGTATATCAAAGAACAAAAAAATGAACTTCTACATTGTCTTCGGCGATTCGATGAGTACACTGTTGTCTCTACAATAACGATTCCATCGCCATACTTTGATACGTAAGATACGTTAACTATACAATGATTTAATATCAGCTGGCAAACAAATCATCTTTGCATTGATAGCATCTCATCGTAATATACCAGGAAACGATCTTGCTGATACTAGCTAAGGAGGCTACGAAGCATCCTTGAACTTTACCAAACCTCAAGTTTCACCATGAATACAATTTTGACACCTTAGATGCAATATCTTACACCAGTGGAAGACAGACTGGGTTACTACATCCACCAGTAAACTACATGATGCCTGCCCAGTACCTAATCTAACACTAACCCGCCGAGATCAGATATTAGTAACTCGACTATGTATTGGTCGCACTGCGCTGATCAATTCCTACCTCCCCTCTCATGAACCTGCTCCTACATGTACTCTATGTAATTCAGCTCTCACCGTACACCATGTGATCACAGCTGGTTCGATATACAATGCTGTCTACAAGACTGACTTGATTTCTACCGCCTAAATTTGTAAATTTCTGTATTTCAAGACTCTGAATGGCTATTCCTAATCCAATAGAATACATTTATTTAACTTAAACTTTTTTTCTGGTTATTGATTGGCTAATTTATAAACTGTCACAAAAATTACATTATTGTTGCTACAAGAATGGCTAGTAGCATTATTACATTTTCTTACTCATTATTGCCTCAAAGTTACCTCATTGTCAGCAAATTTTAACCTATTATTCTGACAGCTCCTACATTATTAAATTACGTAATACATTCAGATAACATTGCATGTATACAATAATATAAACGTATACAATGACTGTAATATACACTTTTGATATATTGTTACATACACATTGCTTTAAGGCGGGCTGTTATATTTTTTTATTATACAATTTCCCTAACATCATTTAAGTGTTAAAAATACTGCCTCAAATTGTTAATGATATTTGAATATTTGATAAGTTTCTTATTGTTTATGATTTACTGCAAGTTTTAATGTGACATGTTACAATTTTAATTCATTTCACATCTCAGTGCTTAATGACGATATGACTATTCTCGAAGCGACTATAATAAATGAATAAAAATTTTATAGCAAAGGTATGTTCATCATCTATATCTGAGAAATGGAGTAATGGTTTAGAAGAAAGAAAGTTTTGTTACTTTCTGTAACATATAGGAATGTTAAATTGGATGAACATTCTGTAATGTTTACATTATTGAGGCAACACGTGGTAAGCAGAGCAAACTGGTAAAACAGGAGCGGCTACTAGAAACGAGCCATTTTACGAGTTAAAGCCCATTTTACTCCGTGGAGAAACTACGTGACGAATGTGTGGAAGCCGATAGCAAGAGCCTGGGATTCTCGTGTATTCTTTGGCTTAACGGATTTATGTGTGTACTAAGCTTTCTTATGCTTTTTAGCTTTCTTCGCCTCGCTTCTTTCTAGAACATGATCCATCTGCTAACGAGGGACGGTCATTTCAGATGTTTTAAGTTTACGCTTGTGTCCCTGTTTTCGCGCGAATAGGTCAAGGGTCATGTTAAGAACGGGCGCTCGATCCGGGCAGCAGCTCTTTCCCTA
Organism: Deroplatys truncata; assembly: GCA_030765065.1. Classification (NCBI taxonomy): domain Eukaryota; kingdom Metazoa; phylum Arthropoda; class Insecta; order Mantodea; family Mantidae; genus Deroplatys; species Deroplatys truncata. Next base: position 104,941,812 of record CM060980.1, read on the forward strand.
ACCCCCCTTACCTGTCTATAAGAACTGGCACGTTCACCTCCTTTCATCATAACATGCACTACTGCATTAAGATCTGTTGCTGGTTCGTGGCTTTTATCTTCCTATTTCATGTCTAGGCCAGATATGGACGTCCTTTATAGGGCTGCAAACAAAACAAAAATATCTCCAGCTCCAGTTACCTTAGATAAAAGGTTAGACATCAAACTACCGTTCCGAAATAACAGTCTCAAACAAATGCAATTCAAATATGTACAGTTGAAGTACAACGTGCCGAAATATCATTTTTAAAGAGAACAAAGGGATGCACAAGATCTGGTCGCTTCTGAAATGAAGAAATTAATAAGGAATTAAAGAATTTGAGCATCCATGAAAGAATTTGTGACAAATGGTTCCAGAATCTAGATAGAATGGAGGACGCCAGACTCCCAAAAATTGCATTTAAGTATTGGGAAATTTGAAGCAGAAATATAGGAAGACCGAAAGTACAACGGAAAGAGAAACTCTGAAACTGTGAAGCTGGAACCACAAGTGGTGAACCAGAAGAAGAATTCTACTATTGCTTGTTTATCATTCACACGGTAATGTGTCGAAAGAATAATTATCAACACAATATCTCTGTCTTTTTCGTTTGTTTGCTGCTTGCTCTCTCTACTATATTCTTCATTGAAGTATTGCATTCCACTCGTGTGTTTGTCTTCTACCCTATGTACTGAACATTTTGCTTAAGCTTTTTATTTTCTCAAAAATACTCCTAATAACTTTGATTAAAACATGTATGAGATGTGTATAAACTAAATATATATTTTGAATTTTCTCTGAAGAGCCCGTGAAGTCCTCTTCATATTGAATGAATTTTGTATATTTGAGAAATCACAACAGATTAGACAAAACTAGCAGCAGGAGAAACGCATGGTTTAATAAAATACACAGTTTATATCAAATAACATTTTCCGTAGCTTAAACGGTTTTTGAAATATTGCATGTTACCTCTTTCCCAAACACATCATCTGACGAATATACTTCAAAGTTTGCGCTTCTGCTTTTTTTATTTCCATCACAAGTGTTCATTACTACGTCGAAACATTTGAATGCTGTTTTCGCACATAGTACCTAACCAATCATTTATATTTTTAAGGAACGATTTCAAACTAATATCAAGAATAACGAATATGAGTACAATTAATTATTTTTATATGAATGATATAATATAAAACGCATATATGGGAAGATGTTGTGGACAAATTACAGGCAAAAGGGAATACTTTCTTTCCCTTTCTCTTTTTTCGGTGGAGGGGGGTCCCTATAGAGTCTAGAGTCTCGGAACGTTCAGGCAGATGATCTTGGTTGCGCAATTACTCCCCTGTGCCACCTAGGTTTAGGAACGGTGGAGCTGTATTCTGCATAGCGGACAGAAGGAAGAAATGTGATCATTTGGATAGTACAACAGGTCACCGTATGGCACCTTCAGCTCTTTTTCCCGATCCTCTCTTTTCAACGCGCTAATGATAATTTTATTGTAAAATTATGGTTAAACCAATTGAACTGCAATCATCAGGAATTGGAATTGGAAGTATGAATATCATTTTTCACGAGCTATTGAAGTGGTTGCGTTCAGTTTTTGTTTATACAATGTGTTAATCTTACACCTTTTAAATCATACTGAAAATAGTTATTTATGTACGAACATCTTTCAGAAGAACTGCATGGTTTCTGTTATTAACTCGATAGACTTCTAATTTTCAATATGAAAAATTTAACCTGTTATAGGTCCGCTAAGAGAAAAAAATGTAATGTTTTAGTTCTTTTGTGCTTTCCTCTACATCTTTATTTCGTATCAGGTATTTGGAAAAAGCCTCTCCTAAGCTTTTAAAATTACTAAAAGTGCTGTTTGCAGGAAGACGAAGCCACGGATGCAAGAAGATTTTTAATTAGCTTTTAGCTGCTCTTCTGTTCACGCGGGAGCTGAAAGAATTTACTTGACATGGCTAAAGGCAGAATACCTTTTTGGAACATTCAAAGGAACAGCTAATACTTTGGTAGTAGTTATTGCCAAAAATATTCTATTTGACATTGTAAAAATACGCTCAGAACAGAACTCAACGGATCCATCGGATCACAATTGAACTACTGTTACTATTGTGTAACTAATAAGACGTATACATTCAATTATTTTGCGGATAACCTGTAAAGTTTCCATTCTCAACTGATTTTGTGTAAGAGAGGGGGAGAGAGAAATATTTGATAACATGAAAAATGCGGAACTCATTCAAAAATAGGATTTTTATAAAAAATATTTTAATGTAGCATTAGCTGTTTTCGAGATATTCGCATTTCAGTTTTCTTAGTTTAAACTGGCAATATAAAGGTTCTTAGAAACGCGATTATTTTTTCCCAGAATGTGTTGATTCGTAATAAAAACTTGTTTTATTTTTTGGTATTGTGCATGCAACCAAATTAATATTGCTCAATTTGAGATCATTTATAGCAAATGTACATAGAAGTTCACTTATGATCATCAGTTATATAAGGTATTATTGTCATGATGGGCAGAGAAGGTCATGTGAATGTGGCATCAAGTTCCTTCTTCAGTCGTCAAGTAAATAACCCAATTGGTTATTTGAAACCAGAATACAAAGTTACACCTACAGACTAGAAGAAATGGTAATAAAGGAGGCCAACTAACTAATGAAAGTTGTCTAGTAAGGGACTGAAGCAGATGATAAAAATAAAGCGAATTAACAAGCGGACCATTATTTATCGTTCACACCAGTTATACAGCTGTCATTGTACTGTGAAGATTACGGCGTCGAAAACTAGAACAGATATTTTCCTATTACCTGTAGTCCCATTTACCTCCTCCTACATACGCTGCTGCCTTAGTTGTGACACAATATTTCTTCTTGTGTTCCGTTTTGCTTTTATTTACTTCATTACTCGCATAAATGAAGTGAAGAAGCATTTGTTGTGAACTCAAGACCATTGATGCGCGGAGTTCATGGAGCTGCCTCAAGCATTTTCTACTGCAGGTTCAAAGATATACCTGAGAGACCAGCACAATCAAGTTATAGTCACTGAAGCTCTTCAAACGAATCTTGATGGGCTCTTGAGACAGCGACAAAAGAGACAGGGAGAGATTCGGTATATTCTCTTAGAGACCCCTAACCTCGTCTCGTTAGATCAAACAACCAGCAAAATGTAGGTCAGGTCGCAAGTTGCCAAAGAAAGAAGAGAGCAAGCAGGAGTAGATCTTCCTATTTCTGTAGGCTCCCTGTAAAGTGCATTAGTCGCTGCGTATCGATAACATGGAAGTATGTCCTTAAATATAGCATTAGTCACACTTTGATAACACTATTTGTACCTAAACTGCAGGGCTAATGATAAGGGCGACATAAATATATGCCATTCTACTATTCTCACACTTTCCCATTCTTGCCCAAACTTTGAGAACTCGGGAAGGGGAAGAAGACTGTCAGGATTACAATAGATTAGGGATGCCCTAATACTGAAACCTGGAGATCTATTGTATTATTCTCCATCTTTATTGTTTCTAGTTAAACAGACCAGAATCTTTAACAGGGGATTGTAGACTTAACTAGACTCTTTCCTACGATAACTCCTGTTGAGTCACTCCCAGGGATTATCTTCGTCTGGCTAGCGGTTTGCAATCGAAGATTATATGAGAGGTAGGTTCCTCTTCCTCACCACATAACGTGGAAATAGAGTTTCCCCCACTCTTTGTCTACATTGATTCGTAAAGAGGCCTACCCTTCGCCATATTTATGGTCACCGAGATTTAGGACATCTTTAGTAAGAGATAGAGCTGGTCTCAACAACATTCTCTTATAGCGGTTAAGGGGACTTCTTAGGAGCTCGGAAGTGATGTGCATGGCATGCCAATGTAGTGTGAAAAATGAAATATCTCTAGTTTTCAATACTTTGTGTAAATGTTTAGCATATCAATATAACCTGATATACTAATTTTATTATATATTTTACGCATATCCAACTTCAATTGAGATTGTCGAATAGATCGAGAAATTTTAACATTAGGGAAAAGATAGAATCACAATGGAAAATTCAATGGCATAGCGTGAGCAAAACTAAGGATTTTCAGATTTCCATGTTGCTCTAACCAACTGAGCTACCATGGCCTAACATTAAATTCTCCAAATGACTCGCATTTTCCCTGTAAAGCACAAGGCATTCTCATATACATTTTGAGATCACTTATCCCAAGGGCCACTTACAATCTCGTAAGTACTTTGAGTTCTGGGTTTCATAGTTAACCACGGGTATGGCATTGAACACTTTAGTCTTATTCTACCTTTCTAACTAACCTACACACGACTTTCGTAGAAGAACAATGAATTATCATTATTAGTGAATATTTAATTAGTCATTACCAGGCATAGGAATTCCTAAGCATTAAAGCTTAGGAATAAAGTTGAAGTTTTACTAGATCATAAGTAGGAACTTCGAGGTAACCAACCATCCCATCCCTCATACAGTCTTTTGGCGTTTGCAGGCAGCACTCAACGTGGTTTTTATCTGCCTATCAATTACACTTTGCTGCTGTTGTCCGCGTTCATTCTAGTGATTTTTTTCTAGTGGAGGGAATAATCTCTCTTACGCACTAACCGCAGCAAAAAACGCGAGTGTGGAGTTATAATGATAATTGTTGAAGCCAACTGCTCAAGATTTCCTATGCCTGGTCATTTTAAGTATGAGGTAGTCAAAGTTCCCGGAAACTCTCCATGAGAGAGTTCCTGGTTGTGAAGGAAACATCACGACTTCAATAAATGCCCCATAAAGGTACAGCTGTTGCATCTCAAGTCGAGAAGAGATAAAGGTTGTGTTGAATGTGCCAGTGGAATGTCGGGATTCAAGCAAAGATGCCACAGCAAGTTCATGTGGACTAAGAAATAACGTCACAACGCATCAAGGGTCCTCGGAGATGAATATCTGAAACAAAGCTGTGTAATACGAATATACGGTGTGCTCCAAAGGTACAGGAAGGTTTCGGCGATGGACCACATATGTTGCTCCTGAAAAATGACATGAAAATGAAACGTTAATTTTTTTAAAAATTATTTTTATATTTTAGCGCAAAAAACGCACCTTATTTATAGGGTACATTTATAAAATGTTTGGTTTCCCTCGGGTGCATGCATCTCAGTTTTGGCCGCCATTTTTAAACACCATGCGATTTAAATTACACTGCATGACAAAGTTTATGACCATTTTTATAATGTCCAAATTTCTAGTTGTTTTCCATCACCTCCCACAAAAATATAGACCTAACTCCAAAACGTTTCATTAAATATACGCAGCAACATTTAGTGTTGAATTTTTTGTGTCTTAATTTATTCTTTAAAAATAATTTTCATAAACATGAGCCATATTTTCTGTACTATTTCCACCACGCAGGTTAAAAATACTTGTTTTTAAAAAATGAAGCACTCTATATAATTTTTTTTTCAGACGTTTGGTTAAAGAGATAAAGAAAACTCATTTTAACACTCATATAGTTTAGTATCTGATATATACCAGGTGGCCCAAACTATCCGTTCTTTGCAGTTTTATGTTTCTTTGCAGTGTTATGTTGCACTTAAGTGCAAGGAAGTTGTCTCCTCACTGACATTCAATGGGGCTGTGCAGGTACGAAACGAAAGGTCACTGAGGTAGTGCTTGCTCTCTGCATGTGTTTACTTCGTGGTTTCGTACTGATAAATATCGCATGCCTACTTGCAGTCTGAGACAAGTCATTTAGGCAACACGTTCACCTACAATGAATATACGGACATGATCATGATCTTTGGGAAGAAACACCGAAATGCGGCTGAGGCTCAAAGGCTGTATTCTGAACGTTTGTCGAAGTGATGTCTACATTCTGCCCGCCGTATTCAACGTACAGGGATGCAATTAAGAACAGATGGATCACTCCAAGTATTACTTTTTCTTAACAATTTTCTCACTGTAATTAGAGCAAGGAAGATCTGCAACTGACCTGGGAGTTCCAGGACTTCAACACAACCAATTTTGAAGGAGTTAAAATGGCACTAGCACCTATGAACTGCATTTACATAAATAGATTTATGAGGACGATTTCCAGAATCGTGTATATGTTTGCAGAAGGTCTTAAATAAAGTAAACGAAGATCCGGATTTCACCAGCCACGTTCTATGGGGCGATGAATGTTATTTTCTTACTGAAATGCAAACAAATATCATCTCCGTTATTGGGTTCCTGAGAATTCGCTCTGGTTGTTACCACATTACACTCGGCCTCAGTGGGATATTGACATTTAGTACGGCATTCGGCGACATATCATTGGACCAGTTTATTTAGCTCCTAGGCAGATTGGACAGCTTTTACTTGCAATTCCTACAGAATGGGTCGGTTATTGAGAACCTTCTAGAAAATGTCCCGCTTTAGTTAGCTCTAAACCACTGATTTCGTTACAATGGCACATGTCCGTGTGTGTGTGTGCGTGTGCGTGTGCGTGTGCGTGTGCGTGTGTGTGAACAGCATAACTCAGAAACGAACAGTCGGATAAACACCAAACTTGGTATTTAGGTTCAGTATCTTCCAGAGATACGACACGAAGGTTTTCAAGAAAATCCCCACCCCAAATTACCCTTTGCATGGAACATTTTTCGAAAACTTTAATTTTCTCAAAAATGGCTAACGATTTTGACTAAAATATCATATGTATAAGATATTTTCATGACAAAATGTATATCTTGAATTTTCTGGAAATGTCTCCAAAAGTATTCTTCATTGTGAACGACTTTTGCATAACTGGTAAACCATAAGAGATACGCAAAAATTTACCATACAAAAATGTAGATCGCGTTTAAATACACAATTTATGTCATACATTTTTTTTGTTCAGTGAACCATTTTCGATATTGCTTGTTATTCCCTTAAATTTTTCAATACTTATTTTCTCAAATGGGAATTCTTATTCATTTTTTTTGTCTTGGATATGCAAAGAGCATTAATTTGGGGCAAAGAGAATGGTGCGGCACCTTGCAGCCAGCTTTTAAGAGATATGTCTATGCTTAAAGGATACTGTATTTTTATATTGCCGTTGCAAATACAAAACAAGGGGAACATAGTAGGCCTTAAGCGAATAAGGAACTGGTTTTTAGAACTGGTTGCTATGTAATTCTCTTTGCATGTCAAAAGATCGTTTCTGCAAATGTTTATCTCGATTAATATGAAATAGATGGAGAATAAGATTTTGTAAAAATAGTTTGTACAAGAGTAGAGAAAGTCATGTGAGTGTAACACATCAGATTCTTTTAAATTGCGTGCACATATTTAAACTTACCACCTCAGCAAGAGATGTCATTTGCTCCTTATAAGAAATATTTTATACTAGGTCTCAATTAGTATGTTGAGATAGATAGCTCTGCGATAACGCGTGAAGCTCGCATTAGAGAGGTTGCGCGTTCGATTCCCGTCGACCGCCCACTATAACCAAGTTTTTCGTGGTTTTCCCTGATCGATACGTGAATGCTGGGGCCGTTTCTCATCTACCACGATTTCCATTCCATAATTTTCCTTTCATTCCGTTTCCTTCTCAGCCTTTAGATGCGCTTCTAGAGTTTGTGGCTTATGGTGGTGTCGGAGAGATGGCCCGGATGCTTGGCCAAAGACAAGAGTACTCCTCATGCACAAATGGCGGCTTGGTCGATGACAGGTGGTTCATCGCCCTCTCTAGGCAGCTCCTGCTATGGGACGGGTCTTCGAGCCAGGAAATGTTAGGGACTTCCGTGCGTCTCTGTGGGCTATCTGCCTGTGTCTGTAGTCTCATGTGGTCACTTCACTTTATCCCTTCCTCCTGGGGATGGTAGGCACAGTAGATCTATGTAGGTCGCATTGCGCGAAGTGTCCGTTTCCGTTGTAGAGGGCCTTTCAACAAGAGTATACTATCTTTGAACTTAAATAAAACACGTTCTATAAATGATAGAGGTTTATTTAATTTCTTATTTTGGAACATAATTAAAGTCATTGCGTGTGGAAAAGAACATCAGTTAAGTGACCGGCGCGACTTCGTTGGGTTGCGCGTGTACGGTTGACCCAATTTTCAATGACAGAAGAACTAAATTAGGTCCAACTTCACGAATGACACGCGTGATGTTATTCACAAGATCATTTACTGTTTCTGGCTTGTTGACAAACTCGAGATTTAACATAACCCCACAAAAAGTAATCCAACGGCGTTAAATCACATGGCCTCGGGTGCCAGTTAACATCACTACCACAGGAAATGATGAAACCACTGAACTTCTCCTTCAAAAGATCGATTGTTTCGAGAGCAGTATGACATGTGGCACAATCTTGCCGGAATCAGATGCTTCCGAGATCCATATCATCCCATTGAGGCCAAAAATAGAGCCCGGTATGTTTCTCCACTGACAGAGCTTCTCCATCTTCATCTTGGAAAAAATATGGACCAATGATTCCACCCTACCAAAATTCAAACCTTTTGGGGATAAAGAGGTTGTTCTTAAATCTGCATTGGATTGTGATTGCTCCAATAGCGGCAATTCTGTTTGATAACACAACCATCCATCCAAAAGTGGGCTTCGTTGCTGAAGATGATTTTTCGACAAAAATCCGGGTCAGCTTCCAATTACTCCATAGCCCAGTCAGCGAATACACGGCGCAACCTATGGTCGTTGGGCTTTAGTTCTTGAGTTAAAACCTTTTTTAAGTGTGAAAATTCAGATCCAGATGCAGAATTCGCCAAGTTGTTGTCGGCGAAAGCCCCAATTCTTGCGCTCGACGAGCAATTGATTTGTTTCCGTTCTCGCGTACACTCTCATGAACGGCGCCTATGTTTTCGTTGGAGCGCTTACGTCGATTACGTACACGCGTTCTTTGATCGCTGACAGAACCATTTCTTTCAAATTTATCGATCAAACGCCGAATCGTTCTCTCGCAGGGCTGATTATGCACAACGTAAACTTCACGCAATACACGGAAGGTTTGGCGAACAGATGATCCATTTTGATAACAAATTTTCACAATTTCTACGCGTTGCTGGATGCTGTAACGTGCCATGGCTATTTGTCAACAACAACTGTAACCACGTGAAAAAGATGACTGCTGTAACTCAATCACAACGGCAGCTATCACATGTTAAAGATAGCACACTTGTTGAAAGACCCTATATAAACTAACCTAACTTGGTATAATGTGTTCAAAGTTTCTCAGCCACAATACATCTACGTAAATCGCAGTGCGCGAAGTTCACCTCTCCACTGTCTAACCTAACCTAGTATAATGTGTACAAAGATACGCAGCCAAAATAGTCTATGTAGGTCGCAGTGCGCGAAGTATCTCTCCCTGTTGTATAACCTAGACTAACCTAACATACTGAGTACAAAGTTTTGCAGCAATAACTTAAAACTTTCATTAGAAGGGACATTTTAATTGATAACAGCTGTAGGCAAATTCAGATCCTAGAAACAAATTAAATTTGGAGAACATATTGAGGATCTATAGTAGGATATATTTAAATTTTCATGTGACATATTCAACGGTGCACATGTCATAAAAGTAGCTCTAAACAAAGTTTCATAAGGGAATCGTAGTAAATAAAGTTAGAAAAGCAAAAACTATTTGATATTGTGACCGTTTATTGCATGTTTTGTTTAGTATATGTAAAATACAAATGCGTATTAAATTGGAGATTTAATGCTTTAGAAAATTGCTTAGGCACGTATCCCGGCTCAATTATGAAAGTTTTGTTATTTGACATTTTATTGGGCGGACTATGAAAACTTTGAAATTCTTCACATTCTTGGAGAGCTGAACCAAACTTGTAAACTTCAATACCACGACCACTTAAAGCTCTTTAGGGCTTCACACAATGGTAATTTGCGCAAAGCATTGGTACGGAAATACATTGGTACATGTGTCAAGTAAATGGCCGTTGAAAAGACTAGATATGAATATACCTGAAATTGTTCTTATTTGTTTAAATAAGTGGCCAAAAATAAGAATATTCAATACGAATTTTGAAAATCCTGTGGATAAACATAAATTAACAAATTAAATTTACTAAGTTTTACATTAGGTTTTACCTTTCAGTTCGCATATAGTCATATTTATTGTTTTACAAGAATAGTTATACTTAATAGCTTTTATTCATTATACTTCATTACGCATCGAAACGAACTAAAAGAATAAATAATACATGCAATTAAACGGCAACCTTCCGAAATTTTAAATCTGGACAATTAATGAAATGTATTTCGAATGAGGAATTTAACGAGCACCATTCATTTAATGCATGCAAAGTAGGCATAACGTGCATTAAATTCATATGGGATTTACTCGCTTCTATCTACGCAAATAAAACATGACTGTTTTATGCGTGTGTTTTCCGATAAATACAAATCAACGCTTTTCAACCTCTGTAATGATGTAGCAGCGTTATTATAATTCGGTATCAGCAGTCGGTAATGCAGTTAAGTCCTCTTTGCTAAATAACAAAATAAAGCTGCAAATCAACGAAAAATCTATTGTCTATCATGTTATTACTTTAGTAAGTTCTAAATGTTTCCTTTGCTATAAAGTGAATAACTAAAACGGATGTAAAAAGCTAAGTCATAGTATTAACGTTTAAACTAGAATTTGTTTGACAATCAGCTTGAATAAATGCATTTTTGAGCTACTCGTCAAGTTTATCACTTGACTGGAAATCTTTGTCTTCAGTGATATTTTCCAAGATGTTTGTAAGCTATGCTTAGCGAACTAGAAGCATTCTACAAAAGCGTCTAATACAGAGTACCGTCAGATTCTCGCCTTTCTATTGTGGTAATTCAGCACATATAGTTTGTTTTTTTCCCGAATGCGGCGTCACTGTATTTTCTTTTTGTTTCTTTTCTTTACCATTCGTTACCCCAGGGTCACGTTCGTAGTTTCAGCTAGTCCGGTTTCTCGGTCAGTGAGTGTAGTTCCGATTCTTTGACGGCTCGGATCTCTGAACAAGTTTCCTGTTATGCTGTAGCCTTAGCGATTTGTTAAATGTTCAAAAGGCTTACTCACTGTTGTCCTTTACTTCAGGTTCTTTTCTTTTTTTAGTTGCAGTTTTCTATTTAACATTCCCTTAAGAATTAAAGGCTACGCGGCGCCACAAATGGTATCTCTCCATATTATATCCTCATTGTAATAGTTCAAGCGTAAATTTGCGTCTTGTCTGATTTTATTACATTTACATAAATGTGTTATGTAAATGCTTGTAATATTTCTCACTTTTCTTTTAATTATAATATTTGCAGTTTACTCAAATTGTTAATATGCAGAGTTTATTGACATATGCAGATTATTATAATCTTAGCAGTCTTTTAAATTTGCATGGCATTTAGTACTTATTTAATTGTTATAATTTTTAATTTCATATAAATTATTGTAAATGGGCTGAGTTAATTTCAGTGGCGATTCAGTCGGACCAAATAGTTAATATTTTTTCAGCACTAGTAAATTAGACTGTTTACTTAATGCCGAGAGTTGTGTCCGGTGGGATGCAATGAGTTGTTAGCGTCAGTGCGTTATGCCACAGATGCGTAATATAAGATTCCCTTGAACCTTTAGTTTGTACTCTGGTTAATGTCATTGTTATTTTGATCAAGAATTGTACACATACGTATGTATATATGCTGGTTTGTAAATCTATCTTGTGTTAATCATGTATCAATCCCAAACACTATATGCTTTGGTTTGTTAAAGCAATATAATCTTATACACGAAACCTAGTGTTTGAAGTACAATAAAAGGGCAGTATTTTTGTTTGGGGGCAGCCCTATACCTTGTTTTGGTTTGCCATGACTTCGTCCTAGGTTCCAACGCTTTCCCAAGTAGGCTTCTCCATGATACATGTGAGTAAAGTAACCGGGGTAGTAGCTGTTGCAGTTGGTAGCAGAGCGTGGTTTCGATCTACGGACCTCTGGGCTATGGGCTACGACTTCCGCCGCGTATAGTACCAAGATTATAATTTCTTTAATATAGTCCCCTTATTATGTGGTTTTGGCATTAATGTATTGCTTTTAGAACTTCAGGTTAATTAACTTGATGCGAAAGGATAGTCTCTTGAAAAACATCTGTCAGAAAGACATTTTTATTATCATTAGATGTTTCGATCAAATCATGCTAGAATATTTGGTTATTATATCGAATGGCCATCGCGTCCTCTTCTGTATGCGCGTGCGATTCCTACCTACCACGTTGAGGTTTTCTACTTAGTTTGATATAACGACACACACTTTTACCAACGCTAGTGTCTTGTTTTTGACGTCAAGTAATTACTCGTGTAAGCTACAATGACGACTCATATGCTCTTTACCTCGGTTGCTTCAATTATGAAACTACATAAAATTAATGTAATCGGCTTTATATGTTTATATTCATAATTTACAGGTGGGGGCTAGTCAGTTATTTGGTTAAGACTACTTAAATGGAGTATTTTAGTTCAACCAGAGAGATTAGGGTCAGATGAACTACACGTATTCCTCCTTTGTATTCAGTGAATGAATGGGACACAGGTTTATGAGTAATACAACAAATAGCATATTAAACGGTAAAAGTAATATTTTCCTCTTGGAATTTTGTATTTAACCATTTCCAACCCATGATGCCATATGACATCATGTATTTGTTTTTTATAGTTTATTTCAAATGACCAGTGATTGGCTCATTTCAACAAAAGAGCGACAGTTGTTAAAAAATATTCACTCTGTGGCATACATGTGCTCGAAGTAGATTACCATTGCTAATTTGTGATTAATTTTATTTCTAAGATAATTTTATAGATTTATTATTGAAAATGAAATAATGATGTTCACCAATGGCACTGGGGATTAATTGATCTGCATCATTTTCCTTCTGGATTTGCAATATAAAGTTTAAATTATCACTTTTAAGGACTTTGCATTTGGCGAGATGCTGTTTGTTCAGAATGACATCTTCACAGAGAGTGCACTTGGGTGTAGGTAGGCATCGTATCTTGTGGAGGTGTTCCGCGAGGCAATCGTGGCCAGTTGCCATCCTAGATAAGGGTATTGCAGTTTTCCTTGGCATTTTTTGTGTATCAACTATCTTTAATCTTATAATCTTTATCTTTTAATTTATCTTCATCAAGTCTCTGTTGTCTTTTGAAATGATGTTCAATTTTATTTAATTGTTTATTTATTTCTATTTGTCCTGCAGGTTTTATTTGTTTTATTGCACCTTTCTTTGCTAATTGATCCGCATGTTCATTGCCGAAAATTCCTACATGAGCTGATCCATTGTAGAGCGACATGTTTTCTAGTTTCAACTGCTCTAATTAGGCTTCGTATTTCTTTAATATTTCTTGTTGTTTTATTATTATAATTTACTATTCCATCTATAGTTTATTTTGATTCTGATAAGATGACTACTTTTGTTTTATGTATGGTCTATATAGAATGTTTTGTAATGCTGCTTTTATAGCTGTTAATTCTCCATCATAGTAGTTTGATGTTTCATCTAATGTTAGATACTGTGCAAAGTGTTTACAGTATACTCCTGCATCGGCATTTTTTATTTTATTGATGAGGGATCCATCTATATATTCTGAGCCATTTTTTCTGGATATCTTTCACTTTTAGTAGCTATTTCTATGGCTCTCATTTCATCTGGTACATTGTTTTGTTTTTGTATTGTATATATCAGGTTATTCTGACATTGTATATCAATATATTCTATTGGAGTCGTCACCTCTGTTGCTATTATATTTGTTGTAATTATATTCTTGTATTTTAGGTTATTAATATATATTCTGAAGCTTATTTCAGTTTTTAAATTACTTATAGTGTCTGCTGTGTGGTACCACTTATATTTGTTTCCATTGACTTGCATTTGGCTCCTGTCCCAAATGAAATGTAAAGGGTAGGAAATATGCACTATTACGATGAAATAATTTCCTCTCCAATTAAATATTCGATATTTTATTATAACATAAATAATGACGATGATGCCACTTGGCATCATTGGTCATTATCTAATCACGTATAACATGTACCAGCATAACCTCACTTCATATTTTTTTTCTTTCAAAAGTTGTGTATAAATAGAGCTGTTACGCAACTTTCACCTGTTGATGAATATATGGATAAAAACAACATATTTTTAGAAATATTTATTTCATTTTCTGTTTATAAATACAACAATTTCATCATAACTGGCTGAGAAGCTGATTTGTTACTTCTACTGGAAGGTAACATATATGATATTGATATGAATGTATCAGACGAGGAACTGCCTGCTATACAGAATGCACACCTCTAAATGTTAGATGTACTTTGAAGCTAGAATTTAGACGAAGATGATGTACCTACCTTTGGCGCTTCGGTTACATAAAAGTAATGATACGATTTGAAGCAACAGGGTCCTGGTTCTTGTGAATTTTCTACCGAAAGGGCAAGCAATATAATAATGCTAAAAGTGGTATGATAATAAAGCTGTTCATTTTGCATTATCACACACAGGAAGAAATCCTGTAGAAAATGTACGAATGTGGTTGGTGGCACAAAAGGAATTTATTGAGGTCCCCTGTCCAGCAATATTGAAGGAGTATAATTGTTTAATGGAAGAGCTGGTATTGCACAACATGCTGGCTTCACTGTACGTAATCAGGCATTGACATTGGTGTAAATGTAAAGCAATTCTATCTTCAAATCACTTTTCATTTTTGTATTGAAAATTCTTAGCTGTTATACCGCCGACACTGTACACGAAGAGGGGTTACAAAGTACAAGACCCTAATGCTTTTCTGTTCAGAGATACGCTCATAGTCTATTTCATGCTGGGAAATAAATTACGAGGAAAGAGGAAGGCCCAGTGAAGGTTTTGAAACAGTACCACTCTAAAGAGAACAACAATCACTCCGCGACCTGTTGATGGTATAAAGTTTGAGGCATTGGACACTGACTAGTGCATATTTTGGACAAAAAGCACTACAAATTGTGACTCGGTGCTTACTCAAGAATTATATGTATAAAATGAGAAAGCACTATGCTTTACCAAAGAAAAAACAGTTTCCTTGCATACTGTGTAAAATAGGCAAGCATTTCAGATGAAATTGATTTTGTTCATTGTGAAATGTATTACATTCTATGAAAATTCTAGTCACTATATAGTGTTTAATTTTCATAAATGAAAGAATGTAATGTTGTAGAAGACAAATTACATTATTATATACAAATTATTTCCAAAAGCGTATGTATTACATTCTCCATTACTTGTGACTAGTGATGACATGTAGAATCATTAATTTATACATATAAACAAAAACAATAAAAATAATTATGGTAAGTTAGTGTTCAGGAAGCATGCTTTTGTTAGTTTTGAACCAAAAAAGTATTTTTTTTCTTAAGAAACTTATTTTGGCTGGAAAGGATTTTAGACAACATGCGGGTACAAATTTAAACTTTTAAAATTATTGTTCCTCAGTATGTTTGAAATTAGTAAAACTTAATATCCTATCTTAGCTAAAGTAAATATAAGTTTAAAGTCTCTACAGCCATTGGTTTTCAGGAAAATAATTTTATCTGCTGCAAAAATGGGATTTAAATACTCATGCAGATGAGTTAAGATTAAAGATTGTTTTTCTGTTCAGAAAGAGTGTCTAAAAATAACGTGTTTATTAATTACATTGCAGAAACAAGATATGATTTTATTTTTAGTTTACGTTCTGGTTATTTTATAATTTTAATACATCATACAAACCATCGATATTGTATTAAAACTTCTATGTAATTTTCTTTAAAGTACAGTTCTAAAGCACATGCAGCAAATTTGGTTGTAATGGAGCAATAACTTTTCTACAAGAGCGTTTTGTATCAAAAAAAAATTCTTAACATTTTAAATTGGAGAAAACAGGAATTTATAGAACACAAGCGCTTAGGAATTCAAATCCTCACCCAATACAGACGCGCTAACTGCACTCGGAACAAAAAATTCAATTGTTTTTTCTTTCTGCGAAACAGATGTTTCTTTCACAGATTTGCTCCATGTAATATTATCTAATTATTGACAAAAACAGTTCCGGAATTGTCATGTTGATGAACCATGAGCACTTCCTAAAAGAGTGCTTAAATATATCTTTTATGGCATGTAGAGAATCTAAAATAATAAAAGGTGAAAGATAAAATGGTTAAAGATATCAAATAAGCATAAAACCAAATTTCAAATTCCTCACCATTTGTGAATTTTCTCCTGTTCTTTGCTACGTATTGAAATTCCCTTGAAATACCGTGTACAGAATTGCCTTTAAATAAAGCGAACATTATCATAACTGTGTTTTTACTCTCACTTTATTATAACAGCTATAGCTATCCTCTGAGGACTCATCCAGTATCACTCAACTGCGCTGGGACGAATGAGAGAATTCATTAATTGCTTACGATGTAAATCCCATTAATGTTAAACAAATTGGCAGCACAGCACGGTTCGCTTCCTCACAATTCTTCTCGAAAAAGGATACTTTCGGAAGTATTCCTTATGAATATTATGGTATGCAACATTTGAAAGAATAATAATTCAAGAGAAGTTTAGCTTAGTACTTTGAATTGGGCATAACAGTATAAAAACAAAACTTATTATTTACCTTAGTAACTGTCTTTCCTCCTCATTCTGTGAAGCATATGGGCCAGTGAGGCGCAAGTTCCTCGCTGAGGTTATTGCAAAAGTCACAAAACGGTATCTTCCGAAGCTCCTGAGTCGCTGACAGGACCTTTTAAAGAGAATTTGTGTCTAAGAAATCTAGGATTTAACTTTTTAAAGCTAAAAGGAAGCTAATTTCAAGGTCCAAGTATCCAAGCTAAGGCCTACGGAAAGGCCACTACATCCTTTGTCTCCTCTACACAGGACATCATGACCAGAGGCAGTTGGGCAGTATGCTGCCGTCCCCAAACGCTTTAAGCGCGGTTTGCGGAAACGTATCTACTACTTTTCCACAAAGTGAGTGGTCTCCCCCAAGCCACTCAAGAGGCTGGGTGAACGCCGTGCCAGACCTTGCAGGAGAAGAATCCGGGTCCCTTCACGCCACATACAGTGACACTATGGAGACGGTCAAAGTTAATAGCCAAGTCTTCTAAAGAAAACAATTTTTGTACCTATTTCGGTCTTTTTCATATGATTTTTATGGTATTATTTGGAGGGAGTAAATAAATAGCGCGCACGCAGGCCGACAGACACCCGCCATACACAAATACATTGTACACAAGGCTCCCAACCGCTGTCAAAGTTCATTACCATCACACGTCCTTTGTGAGGAACAATCTTACTTGCAATAATTGTGTGAAAAGTGAATTAAAGTAAATTGACTGTTTCTACGTCAAACTTTGCTCACACACTGACATTAAGCGTTCCATACTACGATTACTTTGAATATTTATAAACTAGCGGCTCCAGTAAATATCAAAGGTAGTCTTCATCCCAAAAAGGTGGCAATATTCAGATTAGGACTTTAGTTTCGGAGGGAAATGCCTTATTAGTGCGCCAAACATGCGTCCTCATATACTGGAAGGAGGATGCTTTATCATTTTATGGTTTTAATTATATCTTTAAAATAATAGTTACATTTCAAACTTGCGAAACTTTGCTACATTTCAATTCCAAGGATGTAGAACTTTGATTATTATTTGTTCTGAATGTGCTACACTGCAGTATTGGCTTGCAGGTTACCGTTTTCAAGTATCTCAGCATAAACGAAGCAGTTTATAAAAGTTGTTCTCTACTGTGGTAAATGTTCCTTCAGTGACGTAGTTTGTTAAACTATTACAAAATTCGATGTCTAGCTGACTGTACCTGGTCACATTTTGTGGCCCGGCCTTTTAGGCTTGTCGTTATGCTTGTTGCATGCTTTAAGACTTCACTCTATGAACCGGCACGTATAGACATGTCATGTTTCGGCTATTTTGAACCTAAGAAGTTAATTTCACTTTAGCCTAGGGTGTGCATCATCAAACATGTAAATGTACAAGTTTTGTAATATGAAAGCACATGAGTAATTGGATAAGAGCTTGCAGTATGCAAGAATGTTCCGTTTTAATTTTCTTAATAAAATTTGCCTCACGCTGTGTGAACTAAGCTTCAGGTAAGATTTAAAGTGTTTTACACTTCATGAAGATACTTCAGGTAGCTAGATTTCAACGCTGCAATACGAAGTAAAGCTCTATACTTAGCGAACTTTTTATTCATATTCATCTTTTTCGCTTATCTCGCACCAAATGTACTCTTACATTTATAGATACTGTTATATTGATAGGCGTCTCTTTAATTCTGACTATATCGCCAAAACTATTAACGAAATAGGAAATGATTCAGATTTATATCACCCACATTTAAAACTCTCAAATCTCTGAAAACTTCATTTCATCATAATAAACAATATGCTAATACGAGATTCTATCACGTCATGCT
The DNA here is from genome assembly GCA_030765065.1 of Deroplatys truncata. Taxonomy (NCBI): domain Eukaryota; kingdom Metazoa; phylum Arthropoda; class Insecta; order Mantodea; family Mantidae; genus Deroplatys; species Deroplatys truncata. The sequence goes on from CM060980.1 coordinate 104,960,274, forward strand.
CTGTCCATCATTGTCATTTTTACTGATGCATTAACGAGTGGCGTTTAATCAAAATGTCTGGTGACGACGTCCCTGCACTTGATGGTTAGTCATATTCCTGGCCAACGAATTCGGATAAAAAATGACAAACGTTTATGTTCCGTGCATCTACCCTCGTTTCGGAAATTGCCAAAATACAAATGAGGTACCATGTACTGCATAGATTACTGTGACATTTTATCGCATATTTTGCAATGCTATCTCCCCTTTCATTAGTTTTCTCAAATGAATATGATTTTTAATTTTTGCATTCCTTGACTGCAGCATTGGAGAGAACTAAATTGGTTTGAATTCACAGAGTGCCAAGACAAAACTAATAACGTTTGTGGCTAAGGTTGACCGAAGCAAATGAAATAAGTGCGTGTTCATATCTCAAGAATATTAATAAGAAGTGGAGAAAACTTGGTTTGATGACGAATTTCAATATAACTAGCACCATCGCGATATAACAGCGTAGTTCCAGGCGTATGTAATCTATAGTTCAAGTAAAACTGAAATATGTCAAATTTTCCATAACTAAATATTGATAGATGTCCAACTTAGAGGAAAACATTAGTTGACAGGAAGCTTGTATGCTAGTTTCAAATCTAGAGAGAGATAAAAAAGGATGTAAACACCCGCGACTTTCTCTACCGACTATAAATTTACACGTTTCCGTCGTTTGCTATAGTATTCATGTAAAGGGTTATTCTTTTACCCATGTTTCATTACTCATGACATTTTTCCCCTAGTAATGATTTCAACTTAAGCAGTAAGTGCTTGCTTACCAGAAGCAGAAACAGCATTCAAATGTTTGTGTAACAAGTTACTGCTACGAAGAAAGAAAAAGTATCTGTGTTACATTCACATGACGTTTTCTATCCTCTAGTGTGTATTAATGGATACACAAATTATTCTTACGGAAGCTTATTTTCCTGTTTATTTCATTTTAATTGAGATACTTTTCCAGAAATAGCTGCATAACACATCCCATTATATACAACGGGAATACAGATAGTCAAATGCTTAAGAACTGGACGCTATACCCTGGCCTTAAAATTCCATACTCTTTCCATAACAATGCGAGAAACAATTGAAAATCGACAGGACTATAAAAGCATGGCTAAGTATTGAAAAATTCGAACCATTAATAATGGCTTTCAGAAATGGCTTATGCCACAAAAAAGGTTATTTGAAATTAATTGCGTGTTTTAAAGAATCTTTGTTTTTTGCGTAGTACGCTTTCGTCTAATCGCTTAACGTTTAGCATTTATAGAAGATTACACACAATTTCTTCCGACTGAAGAGAACTTCACAGGCTATTCTCAGAATATGCAAGATATACGTTCTGTTTTCCAGTGAATATCGTGTTTTAATCAAAATCGCTACAGCCATGTTTTAGAAAATCATAAATTTCGTATTATCTTCCATGTAAAGGATAGTTTAGGTTGGCAGCAGTTTCTAGAAATCCTCTGTTGCATCATGGGAAGATACTGAACTTAAATGCCAAGTTTGCTGTTTGTCCGACTTTTGGTTTTTGATTTAAGCTGTCCACAGATACAGGCTGGCGGACAGTTGTGTAAAAATGCTTTTATTTATTCATTCATTCCGGAAACTAGATGTGTATTTCGGGTGAAATTTCGATATCACATTTATGGGTGGAATGCAAGATCTTCTCTACCTGCTATGTACTTGGTAGAGAAAGTAAAAACGAAGGTAAGGCGAGGGAGGAAGTGGAATCTTTCAAGCAGGACCATTAGATGGCGCCTGCAACATGACCGACATTACAAGAATTATTTTACAAACTCTGTATGTTTTCCTTTCGTAAATTTATGTATTTATAAGTATTTCTAGTTATTCAAAACTATACAAAATTCAATAAAATAAAAGGTACTTCAGGGGTAATCATAGAAAATTCAAAATTCATATATTTCATCATATCAATGTATGTAAACCAAATTAAATACCGATACCAAGGCCATGTTTGGTTTTTATCACGCTCTCACACTCACTCTCACTCACTCTCGCACTCTCTCTCACTCTCTCACACTCACTCTCACTCTCACTCTCGCGCGCGCATCTCATTCGGGGAATTCAACGTAGCTCAAAAAGTTAATTTCCGATGAATTCTCGTTATTGTATTATTTGGTGGAATGCAATACTTTCTCCACTAGGTGGTGAAGATAATGTTGGTGACATGTTGGATTTGCGTCCAATAAAATGTTGACATTCCTCAATTTTCTTGGAGTCATGGTCTAATGTCGGTAATCATATGTCCAATAAGCGATTTCTCCTTTTTTTCCCTTCGTGGTGTTGGTACAGGATAGCAACGATAACAATGATTTATGTCTACAAACTTTTGAGCCACGTTGCATCAATATGATCGCTATTGTAACTGCATTACTCTGAAAACTACTTTACCACTGCATTTCGACCGCAAAGAGCATCGTCTTGCTCACAACTAAGGTTGTCCTTATTACAACCGAGCTCCAGGAACCAAGGTGGTCTTATTCATGCTCAGACGACTTTGGAGTAGTGCGTGGGTGTACCGGCTCATTAGTGCACCAGAATCCAACTAACCGTCCACGGTGGCACGGGGACATATTCAATAATTAACCAGCTTCATAGGAACCCGCCTTTACTCGGAATAAACCACTGTGCAATCAGGAGTCGACGGAAGCACGGTATTGTTCAAGATTTTCACCTTAGTCCCTTCTCTTAATTAAGCACTGCCTCAGAATACCAAAATTATTACAAATTCAGAAAATATTATATACTTTTGTTTCCTCGACTCTCAATCTTTGTACAAAACATTCTCCTGTCGTTCCTTTATGAAACCAAATTAGGAACAGTTTTTGGGAGCACTACAAAAAGCAGTTTAAACGCGGTAAACCGATTAGTAGGTTAAGTTTTGTGTACTTGCATGGAAAGGGCTAATTTACTGCGTGATAGTGGCTGATTGGCTAAAAGTGTGGCAGAAGTAGGAGTACTGGGAGGTTAAAATTTGAACAGTTATACACAAGATACATCTTTAAAAACAACATAATTGAAACAATTGAAACAAATACCTACACAGTATCACGGATGTTTCCACGCATTATTATTTCATACTCATAGCTGTATATTATTTATATGTATATATTTTCATCAGGGCTGAAGACTGTTACGTATTAGCAATTGAACTCGAGAAACCAAGATGAAGACTTAATTCTATTAATTATTATTATTATTATTATTATTATTATTATTATTATTATTATTATTATTATATTACGCTTATGGAGCACGTACGAGTGCTGTGCTATCATCGAGAGAAGCGATGCGAATTTCTACGAGACCTTCCAACCTTCGGATGGTCAGAATCGTGAGACGAATTAGAGAGAAAGAGTAGGTTATTTTTCAGAACTGTTAATATCCAAAAACGTACCCTCATGCATCTGATCACAAAATATTGCCTTGTGTAAGTTGTCAAAAATCATGCTGAACTTATGGTTAAAAACATTAGATTTACCACAACGCAGTTTTCTTACAGCGCAAGTGTAGGTAGAAATAACATTTCTGTATTTCTGGAGTTATGGACATGAGCAGGAGATAGAATATCCTACTTCCTCATAATTCCAACCACCAGCTTAATTGAGACTATATTTGTAATAAATCGTATGGATGAATATATAAGAACAATTTTCTTTTTATAAAACTAATATTTTCCAAGTTAAAGAACTCGCATGCCCCGAGCCTAAAACCTTGGTTCACAAGATAAGATGTGTGCTTTGCTTTTCCATGTGGACGGTACTTCACGTCTATGCTTAAGAGGAAATGAAGCACGATAGGCTGCTACTTGAAATAAGCAAAAATTTGAAAAGTAAGCCAACAATCTGAAAGGTGAAGAACCGCAGGCGAATTCTGTGTTAGAAAAATCTATGGATTTAAAGCACAACATGGAATGGTTGGCCCCCCCCCATACGGCATATTTCTCCAGTCCATCGGATCCGTGGCTCACGTTTTAATACGAGCAGCATCACATACATTTTATGTTTTTGCATAAGAAATAACTTTGAAATAGTTTCCTTGCAGCGTTACGTGATTTGAGACATTAAACTTTATCTACCTTTCCACTTTAGTAGTATAATTCTGTTTATTGCAGAAGTATTATTTCTGTAATTATGGAATTACAAAAGTTTTATAAATCAGTTAATCTAAATAGAATTTTAGTGAATGTTAAAGCGAAAGTGTGGATAAAATTCGAGATCAAAATTAATGCAAAGCTACAAAAAAGTACTTTAAAGGTTAGGTGCATTATTATCTCACGGATTGTATAACAGGGGAAGCATCCGAGATTATTAGGAAGGGAACCCCAGATACCCTGTTCTGTAGACATACGCCACAACCACTCGGCAATTTAATATCCTGCTTTAAAGAAGTCGGTGGTTTATTTGGATATATTTGATTATTTACTTGCATTAGTAGTCTATAATGCTCTAATTCATAAACAAATATTAAAGGAGTGTATACATGGAAAAGAGAACTATGCATCTTGCTGTCGTGTGAAGTAAGGGACAGGCTCGAGGCGCTCCCTATTCTGTTCCTCGCCGTACATAGGAGGCTGCTGAGACAATTTTAATTTTATTAGCAGTATATCGATAGCTGAAATGCCGAGACACTACTCGTGAGAAACGAATAAATCGCCACACTTTCCAAAGTTTGGTACTTGAGGGTATACAGAATGCCTCAATCTCATAATGTAAAACGATGTCTAATATAAGGTACATTTTATAAATAACCACTAAGGCTACACACATTATTTTTACAGTAATTGTATAGATAATGAAGTTTTATATTGGTACTATCAGTTTGGTTTTAGAAGTCTTACTTCAAGAGATGTTAATGTTTCTATTTAATTCAAAATGTTTCCTAACTTTTTCTTATTCTACACCAATCTTTAATTTTAATAAAAGTTAAAATAATAGCACCAGCATTTGCATCAATACCGCATAATATATCCTGACATTTTCAAGTTCAATGTTGGCATAGTATAGGACTAGTTAACGGAGGGGCACACCTAGCACCTCGACCTCCAATGAGTCTTTTGTGCATACACCCCTGGAGGAACGAATGGGTCGACAGAGACGCGCAGAGTTCCTTAACAGTTCCAGGAATGACCACCCGACCACGGGAGGGTCGCTCGGAAACGTCCCTCTAGTGTGACTGGGGAAACACGACCCATCAGTTGAGGCTCGTTAGGCTTCCCTCTAGCAGGGCTCCGAAGATGTTTACATATTAATTAGAACAAAATGAAATATTCCTTAAGTAGGAGAAAAGAAATTTATGGGAGTCTTCAAAGCTTTGCAAATTAATGCTTGGCTGCTCCAAAGCATTTGAACCATGACGGTTTGAAATAGAAAACGTATGTTAGCATTCTAGTGAAGACTTAAAATTATGCACTTACAGTTATAATATATTTATAATTGATACACTATTTTAAAGAGGAGATTTCAAAGCAGAAGTAAAACGTTTTTAATCTTTTTTCAACAACAACCATTTAAAATGTGTTATGTTAAAAAAAACTGACTGAGGGCAGTTAATTAAACACTACTACTAATACTGTACAGCTCCTCAGGTTAATGCGGCGCGTAGTTTTGTTATACCACCTGATAATAGTATCCGATATTAGCTAAATGGTTTGTGTTATGTAAACAAATTAGGGTGATGACATTGCATCCTTTACATTAGACACCATATTGTGTATACTACGCTTAACTTTAATTGTATGCCTAACAACACGACGTTTTAAGATATTAAAATCTCGTGACACGATTTCTTTAATGCTTTATAAAATTGTAGATCCTTAGTGCATATCCTACCGGGTTAGAAAGAATACATTGCTGTGCAAATCCTAAGGACGAGATGGTTAAAGCAAACATAACAAATGAACTACTTGGTAGAAGTAGATGAAGGTGCGGGAGCATGTTGCCAGAGGTCTCACACGCGTACACAGAAAGCTGGATGTCACATGGCGTGAGTGTAGCGAGCCTATAGTGCCAAATGGGTCTGGTCTCGCAATACGGGGCAGTTGACGAAACAGGACAAGACGGTGTGTGACAATTAGCGAGCTGTTACGGTGTAGTGTAGTGCAACATGGCCTGTAGACACCATTTGGATGACTTTACACGGGGACGAATCATCGGGAAACTGGAAGAAGGGCGAAGTGTGACGAGTGTTGCTCAGGAGTTTGGAATTGCTCACAGCATTTTTTCACGTACCTGGGGAACCTTCCAAACCACAGGCACTGCTGTCCCAAGGAGAGGTGGTGGTCGACCACGCTCAACTACAGCATCAGATGACCGCTGCATTGTGCAACAGGCAAGAAGGGATCTATGCCACACAGCGGGTGCAGTTGCAACCAAATTTAACAGGACAGCTAGGCACGCAATCTCACGATACATAGTGGCACGGCAACTAAACAGAGGTGGTCTGTTTGCCCGATGGCCAGTACGTTGTGTTTCATTGACATCCGCACATCGGCGGCACCGTTTGCAATGGTCCCTATGGCATAAAAATTGGATCAACGAGGAATGGGGTCACGTGCTCTTCTCGGATGAGAGCAGATTCAGTCTAATAATGACTCTCAGCGTACCTTCATCTGGCGAGAGGTGGAAACATGTAATGAACCCAGGAACATGCTTGAACATGATCGTTTTGGTGATCCGGGTGTTATGGTTTGGGGAGGCATAATGTTGCATGGGCGTACAGACCTCCAAATCTTTGAACACGGTACACTGGTCAACGGCATTGTGATACTGCACTCCTTCCCCATGTGCGTCTTTTCAGGGATGCAGTCGGCTCTGACTTCATTTTTAAGGATGACAATGCGCGACCGCATTGAACAGCGCAGGTGGAGGATCTCTTGGAACGAGATGATATTCGGCGAATGGACTGGCCTGCCCGTTTAAATCCCATGGAACACGTGTGGGATGCCTTGGGAGAAGCATTGCAGCACATCCACATGCACCAACGACCATCCAACAGTTGTCAACAGCGCTGGTGGAGGAATGGAATACCCTAACATAAGAATTGCTTACCAACCTTGTAGTCAGCATGGGAGCACGATGCACAGCATGTATTGCTTGTCCGTAGTGATCATACACCCTTAAGCACCATGTATCTGTTTCTGCAAATCTAGAGATCCATCATATGTCGTATCGACTAAAGTGTAGCTTATGGTCTATGAATAAAAGTGGCATTTCTGTTCGTCGCATTGCATATTTCGTTTAGTTGCTTACTGTAGCATACCGTAGCAGTTTCCACTATGTATGATTCAAGTTTCATCGAGCTATGTTGCCTGGCAGTGTCACAGCATGCGAAGATTACTTTCGCCCTTATGTTTTGCACACCAGTGTATTTGAAGTTGCTAAACATAGGAAATCTGCTTATATGCGAAGTTCTTTCACTCTGTTAACTTTTTGTAACAGTTATGGAACAGGTAATATATAAGGAAATATAAGTTCATAATATGATAGCAACAAATAAAAACAGAAGTAATTGTTTTAAATTTCAGGCATAATTTGTGTTGCAATTATAATGCTTCCTATATCTCCAAACTATTATGTTTAGGCAGGATACTAAAATACTAAATTTATAATTTTTCAGAAATGACAGTAGAGAAAAACGTAGTTCTACTTTCTATAGTTACTCCTTTAGTAGACAGAAATGTATTGCAAGCCACAATTTCACAGGACGCATATTTTGAGCTCCCTGAATTAATAAGCGTTTTAAGAAGGTATAGTGCGTGTAAACAAAAATTCTGATAATGGCAGGCTTTAAATTTAAGCTCTTCATATCAAAGAACACGACAGGACAATTTTCAAGAAAATCCCCCCCCCCAACTCCGAAATACCCCTACATGAAAAAATCCATCATTTTTTAATCGTTGAAACGTCTACAATTGTTTTCATTGAAATTCCTTATATTTAAGATATCTGCAGGACAAAATATATATCTTGAATTTTCTGCTAACCACCTGTGAAGTCCTCTTCATTCTGAATGAACTTTCTATAGTTTTGTATAACTTATGAACCGTAAGAGATAGACAAAACTCCACTATATGAAACATATTGATCTCGTTAAAACTCAACTTATGCCAAATAATTTTTGCGTGATTAGCCATTTACAATATATTAATTTCTATTGGTTTGAATTTTCGAATACTTTGTCATACTTTTTAAGCGTTAGGACAATCATTTGTTTCTTGCAATGGCATGCAAAAGTACGGAATTTCATTTAGCATCTCGCTTTTCATTTTCTCTACCACGTACATAGTAGGTAGAGAAGGTGTTGCATTCCACTCAAATATTTGATACAGAGATTTCATCGGAAATACAGGTTTTGAAGTCCCCTCCGATTAAAAAGTATTATAAAAACGGCTCTGTGTGTATGCACAACTCAACAGCACAACTCAAAAACTAAAAGTCAAATAAATACCAAACTTGGTATTTACGTTCAGTATCTTCCAAAGATGCGCTCAAAGATTTTCAAAAAAATCTCCCTACTCCAAAGTACCCTTTACATGGAACATTTTTCGGAATGTTTGATTTTCTAAAAAAATGGCTCTAATGGTTTTAATTAAAATACCATATATTACACAAATTTACATTACAAATAATATGTATATCTTGAATTTTCTGGAGTAACTTGTGAAGTCCACTTCATTCGGAAAGAACGTATAATCTCGTATAGCTGGTAAACGTTAATAGACGAAAGTGTACCTCCCAAAAAAATACACATCTCTTTAAAACACACAACTTTATTTCAAAAAAGTTTCTTGGTGGCAAGAACCATTTCTGAGATATCCGTTAGTAATGGTTGAATTGTTTATTGCTAGTCCATTCTCTTGAAGTCCTGTCAATATTCAGTTATTTATTGCGATTGCATGGAAACGGTATGAAATTTTAAGGCCAGCGTATAGTGTCCAGTAATGAAATATTTGACTCGCTGTTACCTTTATATCTATAACGAAATGTGTAATGGAGCTATTTCTGCAAACGTTTACTTGGCTTAAGATGTAGTGTATATATATAGTGAAACTAGTTTGTACACCCATCTATAAACGATGGGGAGCAGATAAAAATCATGTGAATGTAATCGCATCAGATTTTTCAAGATTTGATATCATTTCAACCTATTGGGTCCGTTTGTACCTGTAGCTAAATGTATAATGAGAACATTCTGCAAGTGTTAATCTCGAATAACTTCAGATAGGTACACTATGTGATCAAAAGTATCCGGACACCCCCACAAACATACGTTTTTCATCTTAGGTGCATTGTGCTGCCACCTACTGCCTGGTACTTATTATCCGCGACCTCAGTAGTCATTAGACACCGTGAAACATCAGAATGGAACGCTCCGTGGAACTCACGGACTTGAAACCTGGTCAGGTGATTGGGTGTCACTTGTGTCAGAAGTCTGTACGCAAGATTTCCACACTCTTAAACATCCCTAGGTCCACTGGTTCTGATGTGATAGTGAAGTGGAAAAGCGAAGGGACATGTACAGCACAAAAGCGTATAGGCCGACCTCGTCTGTTGACTGACAGAGACCGCCGACGTTTGAAGAGGGTCGTAAAGAGTAATAAGCAGACATCTCAAAGGAATTCCAAACTGCATGAGGATCCACTCCAAGTACTATGACAGTTAGGCATGAGGTGAAAAACCTTGGATTCCATGGTCGAGCGGCTGCTCATAAGCCACACCATCAGGCAGGAAAATGCCAAACGACGCCTCGCTTGGTGTAAGGAGCGTCAACATTACACAATTGAACAGTGGCCAAACGTTGTCTGGAGTGACGAATCACGGTACACAATGTGGCGATCCGATGGCAGGGTGTGGGTATGGCGAATTCCCGGTGAACGTCATCGGCCAGCGTGTTAGTGCCAACAGCGAAATTTGGAGGTGGTGGTGTTATGGTGTGGTCGTATTTTTCCTGGAGAGGGCTTGCACCTCTTGTTTTGCTTGAAACGATCACAGCGCAGACCTACATTGATATTTTAAGCACCTTCTTGCTTCCCACTGTTGAAGAGCAATTCAGGGATGGCGATTGCATCTTTCAACACGATCGAGCACCTGTTCATAATGCACGGGCTATGGCGGAGTGGTTACACGACAATAACATCCCTATAATGGACTGACGTGCACAGAGTTCTGACTTGAATCCTATAGGACACCTTTGGGATGTTTTGGAACACCGACTTCGTGCCAGGCCTCACCGACCTACATCGATACCTCTCCTCAGTTCCGCACTCCGTGAAGAATGGGCTGCCATTCTCCAAGAAACCTTCCAGCACCTGATTGAAAGTACGCTGTCATCAAGGCTAAGGGTGGGCCAACACCATATTGACTTCCATTACCGATGAAGGGCGCCATGAATTTGTGTGTCATTTTCAGCCAGGTGTCCGGATACTTTTGATCACTTAGTGTAGGTAGCGCCAAATTAGTTTGCGTAAGAAAAGTTAGTGGAATAATGCATAGAGAAAGACACATGAATATAATACTCAAATTATTATTTTTTCCTTCTAAACTACTTCTCCATCGCAATGGTTTATTACCGTGGCAAACTATTGAATGATGTTTGCGCATGTTGCAAAGCACTTCTTTTATACTTCGAAATTAAAAAGATATCGTGAGTAATGTAAAGCGGTTAGACAAATACTCCTTTATAAGAAAGCGACAGTACAAAGCGCATAATACCTACATGTGCATTTTTCATAGTCGAGTGAATGTATTAATTAGATTCTCTGTATTGAGATATTCATTTTATTTCCTTTTCTACTAAACCTGCTAGAACGCAAAATTTGAACCCTCAGTTATTTCTTTGCGTCTCTTATTTGCTGAATCATCCTTCAGCTATAGACTATTATTAGTCTGCTCCGGCTGCATTTAAATTATGTAAACGATCAATCCATCTCTTATGAGCTCTGCCATATTCTTTTACGTTTTAGTTTATATTTTAAAATACTCAGAGGTGCTTTTTACATTCTTAGTACATGTTCATGCCAATTTGTTCGATATTCTTAAATCTTGTTCATTATGCTAAACATTTTAATTCATTTCGAATTTCTTGACTTTTTTTCTATACAATAAACTCAACCCTGCTACATATCTTAAAAATTCATTTCAGCTACCCCCATTCTTCCTTCGAGAGTTTTGTTTATTATCCAGCATTCCGACTTATATAATAGCATTGGTACCACTAATACTACTTTGTAAAATTGCAAACAAAGTTTCTCTTCTTATTTTTCTTGTTAATGACCTTTTAATTGTCCCATATATCTGTTGAAATAAACTCAGTTTTTTATTAATTTCATTTACTGTATTAAGGCCAACTGATACCCCTAAATAATTAAAATTCTTAATTACTCCACCGTTTTATCATTTATAATTATCTTAAACCTCATTGACTACCAGACAACTGTGACTAGTTTTTCTTTCTGATATTTTTAAATTATATTTTGTGTATGCTTGTTTTAAGCTAGATACACTTCTTTATATACTATTTTTATCTGCTGCTATTACTATTTGATCATACGCAAAGAGAAGCTTCGTCAATTCCGGTGGTCCTATTTTAAAATGTATATATGCACACCCCTGTCTTAAACCTTGATTTATATTTATTGCTTATTTTGATGTCTTGTTTACACTTATTCTAACGTTTGTTTCAACATACAAACTAGCTCTTATCAAATGATTTGGGAAGCCTTTCTTATTCAAAACTTTCCATAATTTATTTTGCTGGATTTTTCTCAAATACTATATTATTTTTTCGTGTTCATTCTTTTCCCCTCCTTTCTGCGATTTATTCACATTCTAGGAGCTTAAAGAATAATTCTGCAATACATTATCACACAACACCTCCTTTGCATAATCCATAAAGCTTTATTCTTAGCAGTGTTGTACATTTCCGTGGAATGGCCCCTGTGCTTTTAATTAAGTGTACCTCGAGAAGAACAAAAGGCAGACACGAAGTCAGGAGAGTTTCCAATTAACTCTCTGTATAAATTCATGTAGCTGTCAGCAGTTATAATGCATCAACGATGTTGATCTTCCTTTGGGCTGCTGCTTAAGATCCTTTGTGGGAAGAACGCTATTGCCCACATGGAGAGAGATACACGGAAACTCAATTACTGCTCCCTGTGCTAAGCGGCGAGGGCTTAAGAAGGCAAGAAGATGATGTTTTCTTAGCTGTTGACTCCACTTCTGTCACTGGAGGCAGGTAATTATAGCACCAGCGCTTTCATTTTCCGTCCACTTCGTCTTTCTGTTGCACACTTGCTCATAAAATGGTCTTTTCATCTCTTCTTAACTTATCGACTGTTTTTTCCGCTCCGCTTTTAAAAATGTTATTGGCTTCTCCCAAGAGGGTAAAGTGAAACGCGAATATATGTGTGAAATACTTCCTACTTAAAATAGTTTACATAGAACCAGGTAATTCATGTACAAGTAGAATTTAGTTTTGTCATAAGGATACGGCTTTTGCTAAAACCTGTCATTGCGCGACGATGCTAAGCAGATCATGAAAAGTAGATATCTGCTACAAAACTCTGTTACACTTACATGTCTTTCTCTACCTTCTATCGTTTATTAGTGGGTACAAATTACTCTTATGAAAGCTTATTTTAATCGAGATAAACCGTTGCAGAAATAACTACATTTCACATTTCGTTATAAATGCAAAGGGAATAGCGAAAGACAAATGCTTCAGGGCTGGACTCTATGTGCTGGCCCTGTGTACTCTTTCCATGCAGTCACGAGAAACAACTGAATGTCAAGAGGACTTTAAAAACAAGCCGGGCTATTAATTGAGGACATCTCGAAAATGGCTTATGCCACAAAACAATTTATTTGGAATAAATTACGTATTTTAAAGAAATCCAAAATTTTTGTGCAGTTCGTTTTCGTCTATCACTTAACGTTTACCAGTTATGCAAGATTATCCTTCGAAAGAAGAGGACTTCACAAGCCATTCCCAGAAAATTCAAGATATATTTCCATATTATTTGTTATGTAGGTAAAAGTCTTGTATGTCAATAAATGAAATAGTTTAACTATACTTAATGTAGGGGAAAACTCACCCCTTAATCGATATATAAGTGATTATAAAGAATATAATCAGAGATATGGTAATAAACATTAGGGAAGCTAATAAAGAATATATGGTAACAGGGAAATAAGTAAGAGAGTAGAGTAGATGTAAATAGCCGAGATATTGCAAATAATATATTATAATCATATGTATGCAACATGTAAAAGATACATGGGCAGAAAAAGCAGCCAGTAGGTTAAACCAATTAGCAATTGGACTTCAGCAGCACAGAGTGTTAGTGAAAGTAATAGCTTGTATGAGAGAGCGGACTGACGAGAGAAAGAGACAGGGATAGAATGGAATTCACCAAGACGCCATTAGAGCATAGGGTATTAGAGAAAGTGACAGTTTGTATGAGAGAGAAGACCGACGAGAGAAAGAGGCAGAGATGCATTGGAATTCCCAAATATGACTCCAGAAACGTGAAAGCAGAAATACGAGCGATTGAACTCTCATACATCGCTATGTAAAGCACCAATCAAACTAGACGTTACAATTATGCGCGACAGGGCATTTTCATACAAAAAGGTGAACTATCTAAGCAGCCCACATTATAATTCTGACTCTTAGGCAGCGAGACGCAGAACGCTGTATGAATGGTAGGAGAGATATCGTTTGAGCGCATATTATGGCACATAGCGGGTAAAGGGAAAAAGAACTAAGAATATAGAAAAAATCTGAGTATGTAAATAAGGGAAATAACTTTACTAGCTGCTTCTCGTTTTTACAACTGGAATAAAGTTCAGCTAATAATCGAAGTGGTTATTTTATTGCCTTCACCCATTCCGGAAATATAGTTGATAGGAATGGATTTTATTTACAGCATCTTCCAGCACCAGAGAACAGTCGCGGAATTCAGAGCAGAGACCACCAGAAGGCCAGGAGAGCAACTACGCTGCATTTAGCGTAACCTGAGAGCATCATTTCCGACCCGCCACTAAAGCAGCCTTATACCTGGCGGCCCAACTGCACAGTATTTCACGTGTACATATATATCTTCGTGGGTTAAGAGAGTTGCAGAACTCAACGGGGCAACTCCAAGTAAACACGGGTCAATAAAGAACTGACACATTAACATGAGCGATCTTCGTTCTACTTCTCTTGCTTATCTGCGAAGACGATGAGTGGATCGCGCTCATCGAGAGGCAGCTCTCAGACTTGTTCCAGTCTGTGATGATAGACGAGAACAGTGTAAATGAACGATAAGATCTTAGAATGTTTTCCACTTCAGTTACAAAGACTTTATTGTTGAGGGAATAAACCCATTGTTTAAATTGGCATTTAATTAAAATGTCAGTATTTGACCAACCGTTTACGCCCATAGTTATTTTTTGTATTTACGCTGCTATCTAACATTACAGACTATACGTATTGTGGTGTTAAATCAAAACATTAAATCGTCGTAATGAAAACCATGGAAACATGAGAGCACGTAGTGTTTCACTGCCATTGATTCGCTTGCAATTATTATTAATTATTATTGCAAGTTCAGTAGAAAGAAGTTCGCTCATGTTAATGAGCCAGTTCCCCACTGAGCTCTGTTTACTTGGAATTGTCCCGTTGAGTTCTGCCACTCTTTTAAAGCATGAAGGGATATCTGCACATGTGAAATTCGGCGCGGTTGAGCTGGTATAAAGTGCCATGCGAGGTAGTTTAAATGCTATAGCTCATCATTCATATTCTGTGCACTTACCAAATTGCTTTTTATATTGCCCCCATTTGCACTTCGCAATTTAACCCTTCCCATGATATTTCTGTGCCAGAAATATTTCACATTGTTTATGTAATATCAAAATAAATATAAATATAATTATTTTGATAACATATTTATTCTACGTTGTGTTATTATTTGTAGTATATGTAGACATCTGCATATTGGTTGCTAATATAAAAACCTATTATTTTTATGAATATTAACATGATGACATACTTATCTGTCTATGCTTTCTCCACATACTAAGTCTTAGAACTTTCAGACGTTACCGTAACGATGCATCCTTCTACTCAAAATTCCTCTGTCAACATAATACATTTAATATAATTTAAGAATTATGTTCACCATATAGTTTTTAAATATATACGTTTAGTAAACGTGTATACTATGTTAACATGTTTCCCTAAGCCAATTTTTCAAACTTCGCCTTATTATTTTCTCGAGTTTGTATTTTTGGGTGCTCTTGTTTCTGTTCAAAATTCTCCTTACAACGCAGTTTTGATACGCATTACTCTGGGTTTTTATGTCCGTAAAAGTTATGTTTGTTTTTTTAACATATTTAACGTTTTCTGAAGAAAAGTAAATGCAACGATTTTTTTTTCAATCCTAAAGCATTTCTGCTCTACTAAAGTCCAGAAAATGTCACTGAAGGTATTTACATGAAAACGTATTTAAAGAAAATGGATTAAAGGGAAGTCTATCTGCCTCAAGTGGAATAAATTTAAAAATTAAAATACCAAGGAAAGAGATACACCATAATTTTTAAATTTGGCGAAGATACATGACTTTTAGATATACACAAATAGTGAACGTTGAGAAAAGATATTATGAAGGGTACAAAAGCTTCAAAAGTCATTTATCTTTCCCTTCAGTTGTACTGGAGGTTACCATTCCGAGGAGAAACTCTTGAGATACTGAGTTGTGAAAGAAAATGAGGAACCATAATAATAACTGTTATATTGCCACAAGATTATTCCTGCTAAGAGTTCTGTGCTAGACTGAAGAAAATGAGGAAGAAATGCGTAAAGCAATATTACATCTAGCATAAATAAAGTATTAGGAGAAATGAAATCAACAAAGGTTTAAAGAGAGATGCAGCATTTCTATAAAAACATCTTAATGTACACATACATTAAATTGGGACGAGAAGGAATAACAACATTTTAGAATAAAGTATAAGCTAATGTAGTATGCAAATGTCTAAAAATAAAACTAAAATAGAGCGTTCGCCATGAAAGAATAAATAAGAGAAAAACTAATAAAGGGTGAAAATATTTTAGTATAGGTAGCTAATTGGTTAGCATACTAACCTCCTAGACCAGAGGTCCCGGGTTTGAATTCTGGACTGGAGGGTGGGAGTTTTCAATGACCAAGATCTTCCGTAAGGCGGAAATGTGAATGAGTGTGAATATAATGTAATAAACAAAGGTAATACCAACTCAAAGATTAGGTAACGTCACTGTAAGAGAGTGAACATTATTACTGTTGAGCAATTGCTTCAAAGGTAAAAAGCCACCGATATGATGTTAAAGGCGGCATATAAATGGAACAATAAACAAAGTAGCTAATACCAGTTGTTTAGGCAACGATATATTATTACAAGAAAGATATTCAAAAGCAAATAAATTCAAATACATTTGCTGGCACGATACGAAAGCTTAAAACAAAGTAATAACAAGAGCATTACAATACAGAGTTATTCAAAAAGAAAGAGCAGACTTTCAGTATTAATTTCTAAAGAATGGCAATAGATAGGAACACATACAATACATCACTAGACAGAGTGTTCAAAGTTTTATGCCCTTACCTACTAGTTCTATCAATACCTACAGTGGTGCTGTGGTTTTTTTTAGGAGAAAATGGCAACCCCACAGAAAAGTATTTTGTGTGCTACAGTATGCAAAGAGTGAATCCATTGCTTCGTGCAGCATGTATTTCGTTGTAAGTTCAACAAAGAGCCGCCTCGTCATAAACAGATTTACATTTGGTACAAGAAATTCGTAGAATATGGTTGCATATGTAAACGAAAAAGCACTGGTCGTCCTCGCATAACAAATGTTGCTCATATTGAACGCATAAAATAAAACTTTAAACACTCCTCTATCCAGTAATGTATTATGTGTGTCTCCATCTATTTTCGTACATTAGAAATAAAAATTTAAACTCTGTTCCTTCTTTCAGAATAACCCTGTATTTATAGATCAATAGCAGCATCTAGTACTCTTACATGGGAGCGAACCGTGTGCAACAATTATTAGAAAGACAACAAACCGTATTGGAGTGAGATTTGAAGAATAAATACCCACAAAATTACAGGCAAAATAAGAACTATAACTGTAAGGAAATAACTAACCTTTTATATTGGGCCGTGCGATGAAAAAATGGAATGGGACAGTAACAGGCCATAGTTCTAATACGTGGCAGGTGAGAGGAGAAGACTAAGTATTTAAAGTATTATAAAATTACCAAAGAAAGCGCAGAATGCATAGAGAGGCCAATTAAATACCACAATGACCTTTGATAAAACATAAAGATATAGTTTAAATACAAATAAAAAGGGAAATGAAGTATGCAGCAGCCTGAGTGATATAACAGATGATTTAATGCATATAGTGAAAATATTAATATTAAATTCAGACATGAAGCATAGTTTACATTTTTGTAGTGTTATTCGAAAACGGATGTCCTTAACAACGTTAACCTGTTTTCAAAAGTTTTGCAAGCCTATCATGTCCTAGCTGAACACTGCTACTGATGCCACTGGTACAAGCATTTGTTCATCTCTCATCTCGTTCGGCTTTTATCGAACATTTTTCAATTTCAAAGAGATGCTGCGCGAAACCACATTAAAAGGAAGCTTTACAAGAGTTTGATGCTATTGAAACCGCAAAATACGAAGTAATGAATCACGGAAACAGCACATTTTGTTGAGCTTCCGCTCAGCAAAAGGATCGAACCATGTTCAATACGGCGCGACTATGTCATAAAAAGTCAGACTGCAGTAACGGATTAATGCTTGCACGCAATGTCCGAAAATGCAGACTTTAGGAACATGACCAATCTCTCCAAATCTGTCTCTCGTGCTGCAACTCTAATATACAGTTCGTGAAATTAAAACTAGTCGTGAATCATTTCATCCTCAATATATTGCTTATTTGAGGACATGTGTGATAATATTTCTGTCCTCAATGATAAACAGTGAGAGCAACAGAATCTTGTTTATGATTTTGTGTTCTCCTAAACAGTTTCTCTCTACGGTTCTGCCGATCTGTAAAAGTAAAGAAAGTCGGATGTGTTATATTCACATGACCTTATCTACCCAGTCTTATTTTTGTGTATCTTCTACAAACTATTCTTACTAATTTTAACAGAAATTTATATTAATACACAACGAAAATATCGCATTTGCATTCAAACGGAAGTCGGGCCACTTTTATCTGCGCCATCCTGTATTTAATCATAATCGTTTCAGCAATTTTTGACAAAAATTTCGAAAAATGTTGCATATATAGGATAGCTTAGGGTGGGGAATTATCCTGAAAATATTCGTTCTTGAATACTTACGAAAATATCGCAAAAGATCCCGAGTTAAAATACCAAGTTTGAATTTATCCTGTTTGTTTTTGAGTTATGTCGTTCTAATTACTCTTTATTATTCAGGGAGCCCAAAATATATATTTCCAGGCAAACCTCAGCATCGTATTTTTGGGTGGAATGTAATCTCTTCTCTATCTATTGCGTACGTACGTGGTAGAGAAAGTTGCTTTAATAAAACTATTAATGAGTAGTACATTAAAGCATATTCAGAATGCTGCTTCTTCTAATTCTTCTTCTTCAGCCAACGCCCGTCCTTGGCTGGTCTGCCATTCGACGCTTTGCCTCCCAGTACAGCCGTGACCTTCCTTCCATAGAATCTTCAACTGTAACAATCTGCAGGGCAGTGCAGGAGGCCAAATGGTCAGCAGTGACTTCCTCTTGCAAGCAGAGGGAACAAATTGGGCTATCAACCACACCGATTCTATGCAGGTGTTTTTGCAAATAATCGTGCCCTGTAGTCATCCTAAAGGTGACTACTGCCAGCTCCCGGGGCAGGTTATTGGGGATGGGATTTGAAGCAAGCATTTCCCATCTTTTACCAGCTGCCGCTACCTTCCGAGGGTCTACAATTGCTCCTTTGATTCGAGATGTTATGACGCTACTGATGTTTGAGTATGTCATTGGTACAACTGGCTGCTCCATTGAGCACCCTTCCTTGGCTAAAGTGTAGACTTTCTCATTTCCGTCAAGGTCGCAGTGGCCCGGGACCCATTGCAAACGAACTTCTGTCAATTCTTGCAGTTTATACAGTCTGTCTTGGCATTCAGTGACCAGATCGTCCTCATGTTGGTTTCCTTGCGAGCAGAGAGCCTGAATGGCTGAAGTGGAGTCGGATAAAAAGACCACTTTACACTGTACATTCATTGATATTAAGGCGATAGCTGCTCACTGATAGCGGCAACTTCGCCGTCGAAATTATTCCTCATCTTACCTACAGGAAAGACTCTACTACCCAAAGCAGAACAGCAGCCCGAGTCTGCACAATCAGAATGCGAATGCGTGTGTTTGCAAAAGAAATGCAATTTCCTGTAGGATGGCATTGCAAAGTAATTATGCATTTATGCGGATGATAAGCCATATTGACTAAATGGACGCGAACATTCTAGTAACACGTGGACTTCATGTGTGTTTCGGTTTTCCGTCTGTAAGGCAACAGGTGCCCCGGCAGGGACTACCTGTCGGGTGCCGCTCTTTGGCTTGTACTCAATGCAGTATCAACTTTAAGCTCTTGCATTTTACTTATTTCTATTATTAAAACTCACGTCTTACATTTAAAGAGTTCCGTACTTCTAGGAAGTGATGATGATGATGATGAGATGCGGTTTAAGGGCGCTAAACTACTAAGGTCATCAGCGCCCTTACAATGTATAAAAGATAAAGTCAAAAGGATAAAATTACCGCATAATTAAAAAACGGGACAGAAACCCGCGATGTCTAAAAAGGCTAAAATAACAATAATATAACAATAACAATAAGAATAACCACAATAACAACAATAATAACAATAACAACAATAAAAACAATAACAACAATATCAATAACAACAAAATAACAATACAAATATCTAAAAAAAACCAACACACTAAAATCATGGTCACTAAAAGAATAAAACGTGTCAAGAACTGTAGAATATAAGGAACATGAGCGCCTTATGTCTGGGGAGAAGGGCCCCATTAAACTAACAATATAAAATCAAACAGCTAAAAGGCGCTCAGCGCATCAAATGCGACGGCTAAAACCAATGTCAGTGATAAAACGTAAAAGACATTCTACAGCATGCGCGTCGTCTGCCAACACGTTGGCTAGGCCAACAGGCAGACCCACGCGAACGCGCAGTGGAGCTAAAACTTGACACTCGGTTAAAATGTGACGGACCGTTAAGGGCACGTCACACTGACCACACACAGGTGCGGGATCACCACTTAACAGGTATCTATGACTAAAAAGGCAATGTCCGATACGAAGGCGTGTTAAAAGTACCTCTTCCCGACGAGAAGCACGGGAAGAGGTAGCCCAGACTAGCGGAAGAGGTTTAACCTCCCGCAACTTGTTCCCCCGGAGGGCCGTCCACTCATCGCGCCAGCGCGAGAGGATACGGCGACGTAAAATGACACACGAATCTGACGAGGGAACAACAGAAGTAAAAAATCTGGGTAATAAAATCGCCGATTTCGCAGCGGCGTCGGCCGACTCATTCCCTGAGATACCCACATGACCTGGAATCCACATAAAAGAGACGCTGATGCCAGAGGCACCCAGCGAATGGAGCAGGTCATGAATGCGCTGTACGAGGGGGTGGTAAGAGTACAGCGCGTTAATACTCTGAAGGGCACTCAGAGAGTCCGAACAAATAACACAACGCCGTAAAACATGCCGCTGAATGTATAAAACACATTGATAGATACTAAAAAGTTCGGCGGTATAAATCGAACATTGCCCGGGTAAACGAAAAGTAAAACTATTCGCACCTAAAACAAAGGCACATCCTACTCCAACATCAGTCTTAGATCCATCAGTATAAATAAAATTACAGTCTCCGAATGTTGCCTGAAGTTCTAAAAATGCGGATCTAAGGACTGAAGCAGGGGTCGCATTCTTCGGCATCGACGTTAGCCCAAAGTGGATGTGGGCCTCAGCGCGCGACCATGGAGGAAAGCACGTTTCCCCTCGGGTAAGGGCCGGCGCTGGCGTAACGTCCAAATGCCGAAGTAGCAGTCGAAATCGAACCCCTGGAGGGAGCAATGCAGAGGAGCTAACAAAATATTGGCGATCAAGCGAATCCTCGTAAAATACATCGAAGGACGGGTGGTTAGGCAAGCTTGAGAGTCGACAAGCATAGCTGCACAAAAGCATCTCACGCCGGAAGGACAGCGGAGGCTCTGCAGCTTCTGCGTACAGACTGGGTACAGGGCTAGTTGGAAAGGCCCCTGTAGCGACTCTTATGCCACGATGGTGAATGGCATTCAATCGACGTAACACAGATGGACGTGCCGACGAATAAACAATACACCCGTAATCAAGCTTGGATCGGACCAAAGAGCGATAGAGACGAAGAAGGACGGTCCGATCAGCTCCCCAAGATGTGCCACTTAAAACACGTAAAATATTAAGAGAACGGTCACACTTTGCTTTTAAAAAGGAAACGTGCGAGGTCCAACACAACTTCCTGTCAAAAATCAACCCCAAAAATTTCGCCTCGTCTGCAAACGGAAGGATCCCTGGCCCAAGATGGAGAGAGGGCGGAGGGAAATACTTCCGGCGCCAAAAGTTGATGCAGACGGATTTCTCGGCGGAGAAATTAAAGCCGTTGGCGTTACTCCAGGCGTAGAGACGGTCGATACAGCTCTGGAGACGGCGTTCGAGTAGACAGGTCCGCCGTGAACTACAATAAATAGCGAAATCGTCAACAAAAAGGGACGATGAAATGCCAGGTGGAATACAATCAACAATGGGGTTGATAGCAATCGCAAAAAGTGTGACACTGAGTACAGAGCCCTGCGGTACTCCGTTCTCTTGAATAAAACGACGAGATAAAACCGAGCCCACACGTACACGAAAGACGCGGTCCGTCATAAACTCCCGAAGAAATATGGGAAGACGACCGCGGATATTCCAATCGTGAAGTGTACGTAAAATGCCGCCCCTCCAACAAGTGTCATAAGCTTTCTCCAGGTCAAAAAATACAGCCACGGTTTGACACTTTCTCAGAAATCCATTCATAATATGCGTCGACAAGGACACCAGATGGTCGACGGTAGAGCGATAGCGACGAAACCCGCACTGAGCGTTCGCTAGAAGTTTCTGAGACTCAAGCCACCATGTCAACCGCCCGTTGATCATGCGCTCCATCACCTTGCAAATGCAACTGGTGAGGGAGATAGGGCGGTAGCTGGAAGGTAGTTGGCGATCCTTCCCAGGCTTAAGTATAGGGACAATGGTGGCTTCGCGCCAAACGGAAGGAAAAATGCCGTTTTGCCAAATACGGTTATAGACCTGTAAGAGAAAGAGTTTACTGTCGGCTGAAAGGTGCTTTAACATCAGGACATGAATGCCGTCCGGGCCAGGAGCGGAGTGCCTAGAGCAATTAAGAGCGTGCTCCAGCTCCCTCAGTGTGAAAAGTTCATTATAACACTCATTATTAGCAGACCGAAAATTAAGGGTGTCGAAATCCAGCCGGTCTTGGATAGAGCGAAAGCCGGCGGAATAATGGTCTGAACTGGAAACCGCCTCAAAGGCAGAACCCAGAGTGTTAGCGATGGCAGCCGGATCCACTATGGTGGCATTAGAAACCTGAAGGCCAGAAACAGTACAATGTGACACTTTACCTGAGAAGCGACGAAGTTTATCCCAAACAACGGATGAAGGCGTAAAACGATTAAAAGACTCGACAAAACGAGCCCAAGATGCCTTCTTGCTATCCTGAATAATAAGACGAGCCCTGGCGCGCGATTGTTTAAAAGTCACCAAATTATCAAGTGTAGGGTGGCGCCGAAACACCCTAAGTGCAGTCCTACGGGCACGAACGGCGTCCCGACAATCCTCGTTCCACCATGGAACAGGTGGCCGCCGAGGTTGGGAGGATGAACGGGGTATTGCACGTTCGGCGGCTGAGAAAATAATAGACGTAAGGTGCTGCACTAGTTGATTAATGTCGGAGAAGGGCTGGTCGTCAAAATGCACGAGGCTGGAATACAAGCTCCAGTCGGCTTTTGCGAACATCCAGGTAGGTACTCTGGAATGCTGTACGTGGTGCGACAGAAGAGAAACGATGCAGGGGAAATGGTCGCTGGAGTAGGTGTCAGCGACGACGTTCCACTGAAGACGACGTGCAAGCTGGATTGAGCAAATCGCAAGGTCCAGGTGAGAGAATGTACCAGAAGAATCAGAAATAAAAGTAGGTGCACCTGTATTGAGGATGGAAAGATTGAACTGATAAAAAATGTCGGAAAGAAGAGTTCCCCTCGCACAAGCCCTTGGCGAACCCCATAGTGGGTGATGGGCATTAAAATCTCCCAACAGAAGAAATGGTGTTGGGAGAGCGGACAGGAGAGATCGAATGTCCGCGGGAGCGAGGGGAGACGATGGAGGTGTATACACAGAACAAACAGAAAAGAAAAAACCGGGTAACTGCAGTCTAATGGCAACAGTTTGCAAGTCGGACGTAAGTGTGATAGTCTGAAAATGAACGTCATTACGCACCAACAACATGACACCTCCATGAGCAGGAGCACCCTCCTCCGGTTCAAGATCATAGCGAACCGGAGTGTACCCTCGGAGATCGAAAGGGTCGTGAGGGCGAAGCTTGGTCTCCTGCAAACACACGACCATAGGTGAATGGGAACGCAATAAAAGTTGCAGTTCCGCCCTATGCGATCGTACACCACGTACATTCCAGCTCAGGATAGCCATGAATAAAAGGGATAAACTGTCTACTTAGAAGGGCGGCTTAAAATTACCTTTTGTTTAACCTTTGGGCTCGGGCTTTTTGTATGGAGTTGGTCAGACTCCATAGCTTCCTCGGAGGGAGGGCCCACGCGCTCAGTGCCAGAAACCGATTCAAGCGCCGTGAATCGGTTCTGGGTGGCGATGGGTGAAGGGTGCCGCTGAGCGCGGCTTGTCCCAGGACCTTCCTGGGACAGCGACCTCCGAGGAGGAGAAGGTGAACTTTTCTTACCGCGCGCACGCGGAGGGTCTTTCAAAAAATCTTCCCTACGTAGTTTCTGCTTGGGCTTCTTTTCAACGGCTTGCGACTTCATTGACTTGGGACCAGGTTTATACGGCTTGGTAACTGTAGCCTTAATAGACGGCCGGATGGTAGTGGCGGTTAATCCAGTCAAGGTCCAGGTCTGAGTTTCGGCATCTACGCGTGGTACTGGCGAGGCAACAACAGAACTAAATGTGCCAGATCGCAGGAGTGAAGGTTGGCGCGCATGGTAACGCCTCCGGGCTTCAGCGAAGGAGAGTTTTTCCTTTACCCGGATCTCCTGGATCGCCTTCTCGTCCAAGTACCGCGGACAGTCGGCAAACGAAGCAGAATGAGACCCTTTACAATTAACGCAGACGGGGGCTGTTGAACAGGTACCTTCGTGTGAGGGCTGGCTACAGGTTGCACAGATGTTAACGGCACTCTTACATGAGACTTGCGTATGCCCAAAACGTTGGCATTTAAAACAACGCAGAGGTCTAGGAATATAAGGCCTCACAGAAATCCGTTCGTACCCTGCGGAAATGCTCGTGGGCAGATCGACGCCATCAAAGGTAATAAACAGGGTACGAGTGGGTACCAACACGCCGTCGCGTTTGGCCTGCACTCGATGAACCGCTGTCACCCTCTGGTCTGCAAGATATTCCACCAGGTCTTCGTCAGAGATACCATCGAGGCTATGCGTGGTGACAACGCCTCTACAAGAATTCAAGGTGCGGTGCTTCTCAACACGGATAGGATAACCGTGGAGAAGCGTGGCGCTCAACAAGGACTTACTTTGTGCCTCGGATTTGCTTTGAACTAGCAACGAACCATTACGAAGACGAGTGCAGGAAAGAACCGGACCAGCAATTGAGTCAATGCCCTTCTGGATAATAAAAGGGTTCACCTTCTCGAATGATTGTCCCTCCTCTGTACGGGTAATCACTAAGTAACAACCAGCTGTTGGCGGTGCTACTTCTGTTACAAAAACTTTGCGGCGCTTGTTGTTAACAATGGAGAAAGGGTGCTCCATAGCGAAAAAAATCCTCCACCATTGCAACCGTCTCCGACCTCGGGCTCTGACTTCCCGGGCGTTACCCCGGCTTGGGTGAGTGGCCTATCTATACCTAGCTCACCCCAGGGTCACACCTCCCAGAACATAGACAGAGGGACCCAATCGCCTTCGGAAGCCAGCAGCTCATGCAATGGCCCCCCCGCGGGACTGCAGTTGAACAGCGGATACGAACAACAACCCTACATGACGACCCCGGGTGGTGGGGATGACGCCATTACCCACTCACCCAGCTGCGCACGCGGTGCGCGGGTATCCGTCAGGCTGTGTCCACGGAGGATTTAAATAAAAAGATAAAAGAAACTAAAACTGTGTGGGCGTTTCGCACGCAAGGTAGGCCGGCGGGGAAGAAAAAGAGAGATATGCGAATGTCGTGGTGCGAAATGGCCGGAAAGTGATAAGGGAAGAAAGAAACGATGGTGAGGTGCGGTATGGATGGAATGCAAAGAACGCACGAGAGCCTACCTTGGGTCCACCGGTCACGAGAAGAACCCACCTCGACCGGATGGGGGTGAGAGGATGAATGTGGCGATGAGTGGCTCGGGAACCCCCGGGTGCGCCAAAAACCCGTACTCACATAAGGTGAGCCCCTGAGGGGTTCTAGGAAGTAAATAATAATAATAATAATAATAATAATAATAATAATAATAATAATAATAGTAATAACAATAATAATAACAATAATAATAACAATAATAATAACAATAATAATAACAATAATAATAACAATAATAATAACAATAATAATAACAATAACAGGTACTCATTCTCAAGCTTGGATTTTTTCAGAAGAACGCAATAAGGCAACATATATTCCAATTTTACATGTGACGTGAGAAACTAGTTTCTGTAAAAGAAGCTAGCGTATTTGATGGAAGTAAAACCAGCTCGAATAGGGCGCTAAAATATTTAAGTTCCAGAATTTTTCGGAAGAAAACCTGTAATGGAATGTCTAGAATGATTTGATGAATGCTCATATGCGTTCCAGTCGCTCTTGATTGAGATCAACTTCAGGGCCAAGGAAAATACGGCTGGTCCGTAGTTACGCATAATGTAACCAGACTTCATATTGTAGCAAATGAGAACACTTAGTTGCTGCTAAACACACTTTGTCACTTAGGTGTTCAGCGTGGCACAAGCTTTACACTTGAGACACTTTTCACTCTCACTCAGAACAGAACACAACTGATCCGTCGAATCGAATCAAGTGAACTGCAGAGTCAAACTCATCACTGAACTGCACTCGACACTGTCCACTCTTAACTGTCCAAACTTTTTGACTTGATTGCACTCAACTTCGTAACTTCTTAACACTCAACACATCTCAACTCAACACTGGGCAGAGCATCCCCGGATACAAGCCAAACATTCTGAAAGAGAGCTTACTAGAACCGGAAGAAATTTTCTGAAGCATTAATTACTTAAACTGCGGCCAAATGGAACCTAATGAGTTATTCCGCGGTCGGTCGAAGGCCCCACCCAGATGCTGGGGCGGGATGCGTTTACCGGCAGCCCGCAAATAGCTTTGCGCGCACGGTCACATATCTATTAAGCTGTTCGTAGTCGGTTATCATGCGTCAAATGTTTCTACTGCATTCAATCCAAAATGTTGCAATGATATTCACAGGGAACAACAGTGTTTAAGCTCCTTTAGGCGTAGAAAAATTACATTGTAGAAACAGAGAGCGCGAGAGCAGGCGCGTGTACCTACCTGTATATATGCCGATCGCGCTTGTGTTCAGCGTAATTCAAAATCAAAGGCCTGACAAATACCACTTCAATGTTTTAAGTTTGGCGCCTTCCAGAGTTGTTTTAATCTTTGATGCCGAGGGCATAAGGGAGTCATAAGAAACATCGATTTCCTCGATTGCTTCTATTGCTTCGTAATCTTACGCTCGTTAATGTGCGAACTTCATTTATTTATTTATTCATTCATTCATTTGAATATTCAAGTCTATTCATTATATACAACACCTCCAGAAAATTACTCATTTCCATTTTCCACATTTCTAGTCATCAAAGGGCCACAAAGCAATTTTTATTTTAATATTCAGAAAAACAAATGAGTTTACAGTTTAAGCGTTCTGGCATTTTATAAGATTTTTCATTTCGTTATTTGTAATTTTTTTTAAAATTCAACTCATCTGTTCTGTTTTATCAAGTATTTTATATGCATTTAATAAAGCAATACATAAAAATAACACCGATAAATGATTTAACTGCTGGAGAAATAAATTTGGGAAACCGTAAAATTTGAAGCGTTACTGGGGAGGTTGCCGATTCCCTTCGTCATATCAAAAGCCATTTTCACCTCAATTTCAGATATTACACCAAAATCCTTGCTCTGCTAAATCTATTTAAAGTAATTTTGTAAACATACGCCAGGAAGTTGAAAAATATGTAACTTAAAAATAGTAAAACTAATAAATGAAAAATTTTAAAAAACGCTAGAACATCTAAACTGTAATAGTGTTTTCAGTTTTTTCGCATATTAAAAATTAGAAGTTTCTATATGTTAATTTGATTGCTAGAATTTTTTAAAGTGATTTTCTGCACTTAATCTGAAGCTATGCTGCACTTAAGCTGCATGATCAACTATACAGGTATCTTCTAGTCGGCATTAGTGGGCTATGTGCTGTAAAATGTGCATTATAATTTCTAAACTAGCTTTCACACATTAGCTTACACCGGGGTAAGAAGAGAGTCTCCATTATTAAATGTTCAGAAATAGGAAAATCCATGAGCAAATACTGGACTTGTTAAATTTTGGAGCACTATGAAGGCGGAATTACGATCTTCAAACAATATTTATCTAACATTAACTCAGTATTCCGTATGTAAACGAGTTGACTATATTGTTTGTGGCAAAACATTTGCCTTTATTTTCTTCCAAGAAGCTTTAGAACCGAAACGTAAATGGTCTTAAACTCTGAAGCGAGTTTGCAAACAAGTAATTTCGCCCATTCCAGATAAAGCAGATAGCATTCTTAGTGTCAGAAACGGTTCAGCACTCCTGATCAGACTCCAAGTACCTATTTTGGTAGAAAGAAACTTTTATGTTTCTGTAACTTTTCGAAATTCTGCGTATTAAGTTTCTCATAGTGGTCAAGAAAAGAGCAGTCGCTTATTTGAAAGTCTTAGGACAGATTGAAAGGATGCAAACGAAACGTTTTATATCTTCGCAACTTTGGGTTCACAAAAGCTGTCTGCACTAATGCTTCCAAGTTTTTCACCCACGTGATTTAAACATTTACATGTTAGAAATATATATTTGGCGCCTAGAATCGCCCACAAGCTATCAAGTTTTAGTTTGGTATATTTTTCGTTGTTATAAGTGATGGGCGGACTAATATGCAAAATGTCTTAGCACTCTTTCTTAAAAGTTAAAGAGTAATGATTTGAGTACTAAACGTGTACCCGAGAACTTTATATTTTCATTTGTATTCATTTTGTTGACATATACCCTATTGTCCAAACCATTCTTGAAGTCTACTAATCACCAGTAGGAGAAAACATCAACTTAATATCCATACATTTTAGAGGATAAAAATTAATTTTGTCGCTTAACATCAATCACTTTCCCGTTTCATGTCATCGGCCACAGAGGTTTTTACCTATATAGATCTGTCAGGTTATCTGTTTTAAGAGATCATAAAGTGTCTAGTAAGAGCTCAGAAAGCAGCCATAGTATCGTCCCAAGCGAAGAGCAGGAGTGAAGTTCAGAGGAGAGAGCAGAAGAATGCAGCACTATTAGAGAGGTCTAAAACCCAGGATGAAATCAAGGAGGCAAGAGAACATGATTGTAAGCATATAAAAAGTTAGTTGTTGGAAACTGAGGATATGAAGTCTCGATTTTAAAGAATTATGGGTCACAATATCATCTCACATTGCGGTTTCCCCGCGAAGATGACAGAGGGGGACAGTGTAGTTCGGTTTCAATTTGTGCACCTTGCTTTGGTGGATTACCTTACACTCATGATGGGGTGTTTTTGGAGTTGAGAATGAAAGTGACGATAAAATAATTCATAGCATGATTGGCAGGAGGGCTGGAATACACTGCATTTACCACTAATCTCAGCTGCATCGATCTAGAAGCAAGGTCTAATCACTTGGCAACTAACTTCATTGATAACCTTCTTGCGTTATTTTTATTACACTTATTTTTAAAAATCTGATTTTTACACTCACATGACTTTTCTACACTATCGTTTAATTTTATATAGCATCCGCAAACAATTCTTGCAGAAGATTATTCTACTTCAGGCTGATTGGGTATAGGTTTGGATAAATAGTTCCATTGCACATTTCTTTATAGGTACAAGGGGGATAGAGATATTCAAATTTTAACCACTAGTCGCTATATACCTTAAAATTCATGCTCTTTCCACGAACAACTGAATAACGACAATACTTTAAAAAGCCACGAAGTGTTGAAAAATCCAAACCTAGCGATAGTCATGTTTAAAAGTGGGTCGCTATATACTTACCTAGAAGTTCCATACTCTCTCATGACATCGCGAGAAACAACTAAAAATCGACAGCACTTTTAAAACATTACAGCGTTGAAGAACGAAACAATAACGATATCTCAGAAATGACCGATGCCATAAAAAGGTTATTTTAAATAATTTTGTTTTAAAAGATATCTACAGTTTTTGTGTAGCAGGTATGTTCTTGTCTTTCTCTTATAGTTTACCAGTTATAAAAAAATTATACAAAATTCCTTCCGAGTGAAGTAGACTTCACAGGTTACTCCTAGAAAATTCAGGATGTACATTTTATTCAATTGTAAATATCTTAAATATAACCTAATTTAATCAAAATGGTAAGAGTCGTTTTTGAAAAAAAAAAGAATAAGGAATCATTTTCCATGTGAAGGGTAGTTTGGGGTGGGAGATTGTGTTGAAAATCTTCCTGTTGAGTCCTTGGAAGTGCTGAACTTAAATACTACATTCGATATTTATTCAGCATTTCGTTTTTGAGCTGTATGTTCACACACAAAGTTTATTCTAAAAGTGTTTTTTATTTTTGGATTCAGGGGAACTCAAAATCTCCGATGAAATGTCAGTATCGAATTTTTGGGTGGAATACAAGACTTTCTCTACCTACTAGGTAAGTGGTATAGAAATTAAAAATGTCCGGAGTACTTTTTGCTTCCTTTTCTTGTCAATATTATGAAGAATTAATCTTTGATACAATCAACTGACTATGGATGACTGAGTAAACCCTTCACTGATGTGGCTAGTTATGGATTATATTTACTTTGTGCATCATGGGCTCAATCTTTGGACATAATTCTCAACAGACAGTTCTGTGGGGAGATCATGAATTTGACTCGCATCCTCATTTGCAGGCAAATTACTTGTACCAAGACTACACACAGGTTCATCATCGCCATATTCCGCCTTCATCCTTTCGTGGCTTTGTAAAGAATTTGGTGATGTAATGATGCCCTTTCCCTACAGACCCTAGAAGTACTCGTATATGCGTGCACCCCCTCCCCAGTGACCCGATGCTATACGTAGATACATTTTGGGCCAACCTGCACTGACAAGCTCGGTCCCGTAACACAAACGGATGATACCCAGGCCTCTGAATTATTGAGCGACGCTCACATTTCGTGCTCGGAGAATTACACCTGGCATTCGCGTCTTTCATCATTAAAGACGAGGGAACATCGGGTGGAATTTCAAAACAAAATATAGTAAGGAAATCTGCTTAAATTTGCTCCAACTAAAAAGAAGAAACTTGAATGTTAGCTCACTACTTATTTGGAGTGAAAAGAAAAAAATCCTAAACGAAAGACAGCGAATATTTCATTTATGATTAATGCCATAAAGATTGACAAATTATGTTTCTAAGGAGATCTATATTTCTTCTGTAGTCTATTTTGTATAATTTTCAGTTACTGAAAACGTAATAAGAATAAAGAAGCCTTAAGTGGTCAAGAGTGTTTTCAGGAAATTCAATATAGAGTGAATTTTCTCATTTCAAAATTACATTTAATCAAACTCTTCACAATCAGCGTTTATCAAGTGCACCCGCGCGCACACTCTCACACCCACAGTGTGGGCGAGGCGCCTCCACCGTTGAACACGGATAGTCCGAGTTCAAATTTTGGTTGATCGAGTTACCTGGTTGAAGTTTTCTCCTGAGTTTTCCCCTTAATTTATAAGACAAATGTGGATCAAATCAGCTCACATGATCAGCATTCCACCCATTTCATTAACCGTCTCTGCAGACTTGAATTGCTAGAAGGGACGTTAGATACAACACTCCCCCGCCCAAAACGATTTTTCTAAGAACACTTGAATTCAGAGGATTTTAAAATATGCATTTCTGGGGAAATCGGAATCTCCAAACTATTTGGACGAATGCAGTACCCCCCTGTAACGTAGATAAGCCGTAGAGAAAGTATAAATAAGCAGATACATAAGACAGCGTTTTCTTAGATTCAGTGCATTAAATGAAGTTTGGAAATTAAAATCATATTCGTGTTGTTTTGTGCTACCCTCCGAATGCTTGGATCAGGACTTCAAATCCGGTGAAGGGCGATGGATCTTTTCAGCTTTAGAACATCAGGAAGGGAAGTAAAAGCACTGTAAGAGCAGTGGAAGAATGGGGAAATACCAACAAATCCAAAGGACTAAGAATAAATGAAAGTAAAATAGAAACCGTTTTGTTTGCGGATGATCAGATACTGCTGGCGGAAATTGAAGAGATGTTTAAAAAGTAAATATTTAAATTGAGCGAAATATAAAAGGATCCAATCTGCAAATATCAAGTAGGGGAAAGAGCACATGAGGGAAAATAGTAACGGAGGGAAGGTTAATCGAATAAGCAGCAATGTTCAAATATTTAGAATCTAAAATATCGGTCAGTGAAAGTAAAGTGGATATTGAACTTACTGAGAAATACAGTTAACCATAGTATAGTAGCTAAACCGAATTTGAAATATAGTTGTGAAACATGAGAGCTTGGAAATCTTAAGAATTTAAGGTTGGAGGCAGCACAGATGCGATTTTTAAGATCAATATTGGCAGTAACAAGAGCAAATCGTCTTAGGAATGTTAATATAACAATGTGTGATAAAGCGAATACAGTAATATTAGCGGCAGTGGAAGAATCATGTGCAAATAAGGCCTTCGAGATTTCCTAGGTAAGCATTATTATATAAACCACATGTCCGGAGAGATATAGGGCGACCAAGAAGAAGATGGATAGAGTAGTTTTAAGAACCTCAAAACACGTCGTAAGGGGCTAATGCGGTAAGGGAACAAGAAGAAGTAAACGCACTGGTTTCGGCGTTTATTCGCACTGTAAAGAAGCTCATCGCCTGAGAGTAAAACAGAAATGTAATGCTGGTCGGCACTTTGAAGCCATTTACTTTACCTGCTTCTGATATTCGTAATTATCTCATAGCTCATTCTGTTGCCTCGTGCGCCAGCTCTCCAATGGTATGAATACGAGATCTTTCTCTCAGGGCATGCGTGGGTGTATTGTGAAGGCAACACCAGTTTAAACTGACTTAGAAATTTATCGTCAACTAATATTTATTGAAGTTGCCGGCCTTTTTAAGAAAAATAATGAAACTGATTACTGCATGATATAGGATGACTGAAAACTGCTTTATTCTTTTTCCTATCACGTACAGTTTTTTCACAATTTCACTTCAAAAATAGAGAGATATAGAGACAAAAGATATTGGATCCGCCACTACACATAAAATTGAGCTTGATGAAGCAATTTGTAAGGGCTCTACCACAGGATGGACCCTGCTTCAAGTATCTTTTCAAGAAATTGCCCTTCATTACACAAGACAAATTATAGGCTGGAATTTTTGTCGGTCCTCAAATAAAGAAATTAATGAAGGGTGAAGATTTTGAGAAGACAATGAATGAGAGAGAAATAGAAGCATGGACCGCCTTCCGATCAGTTACTGAAATAACAAAGATCCTAATTACAAGGCCATTGTCGAAAAAATGTTGGAAAACTTCAAGAAGATGGGCTGTAACATGAGTGTAAAGGTGCATTTTCTGCATTCACATATCGACTACTTTCCAGAAAATCTGGGACATTATAGTGAAGAGCAGGGTGAACGTTTTCACCAAGGTATTAAAGAAATGGAGAGGAGGTCCAGGGGAGATGGAATGAAACTATGATGGCCGATTACTGATGGATGTTGAGGAGGGAAGTCATCTTCAAGGATCTGCAAGGAAGTCAAAGAAGAGAAAGTTTGAAAAAATGAAATAAAGCTCTTTGGCTTCTTGTTTTGTTAACATGTAGTCATGAAACAAATTAGGAGAGTTCTTAAAGACTACTCTTAAAATGTTTCTTGAATAAAAACTGACCTTGTGTGAAATGGTGTTTCAATACTTTTCTACGCTCATTAGAAAAATTGTCAAAACATTACTTATTTTATGTAAAAACCTGACGTGATAGAAAAAAAAACTGAAGTTATTTCTGGAATCACCATGAAAGCTTGATTCAAGAACACCTAATTTTAAGAAATCATCTGACAAAGTTTTAAAATGCAGACTAGTGTTAGGAATCGTGGCACTCGAAATTGTAACAATGAATTGTTACATCTCTAACTTCTACAGTATCAAAATTTAACTATTTTCGCAATAACAGAAACTAGAAGCGTAACTTGCGCGAGACGCTAAAATGCTTATTGGCGCGACTTCTCGCAATAGCCGCGAAATCGTACTCTCACAAGCGCGTCACTAAGCAGTACGCACTGGTGACGGTACCAGAGAGAGAGAGAGAGGGAGAGGGAGAGGGAGAGGTAGAGGGAGGGAGGAAGAGAGTAACGTATGCACAACTGTGTGTATGAAGGTGTGCACGAACGAACTTTAGCACCAGTGCCGGTTCCAAAGGTAACTCTGATCTAAAATTGCACGCCTTTATTACTTTTAGCTCTGCCTACATTTTATTCCCCTTCCAACTTTGCATCTTTCCCGATCCAATACTTAATCCCTCTTCATGCACGTCTCTTACTTTATTGCTAACTGAGCCTTTCTTTTTTCTCAGAATTTCTTTTTCCTCTCTAATTTACAGAATTGGCCTTTGTGACTGCAAACGTACTGAACCTATAAGCTAATTGAATTTCCATAATCTTCAAGCTAATGCGTTCGCTGCTTGGTTAATACTAATGACTTTCGCTACCCTGACTTTCTAATTACCGTGGTCTTTCCGGAGAAACATTTCAACTCAAACTTGTTACATTATACACCCATTTAATATAGGTACGGAAATTATTTATTACAATTATTTGTCTATAGTACTGTTATTTCTTTGTTTATTCATATTTACCTGTTAATAATTACGGTGTGACGTGATTCGTCATTTCACAACCAATAAGTTCTCCTCCTTAAGATACCTCAAGAGCGTTATGTTCAACTGCATTAGCGACAGAATTTGCTCCTAGAAACCAGAATGGCTACAGAAAATCTTAGATGTCCATATATGCAGTAGTTGGAGTGACAAGGTTATTTATTGCTGTTGACAATGATCGACATCGTGCTTACAGAACGGTACTTAAGCATATTTGATCGGCACAGATATGAATATATTGTACATTCATATATATTCAGTCATATATTGTATATAACGAGTATATGTACGAGAATTTGTGACTGGTAGAGAAAATCGTGAATGCATAACATCATATTTTTAATGTGTTTCGTTACATGGCTACCTCTGAAGTTGTAGTTAAGGAAAGGATTAGGTATGCAAATACATTAACAGCGTTATAAGCCTGATGTATGTTATATCTGATACAAAGGTTTAATTTTAAAAGAACTCTGCGTGTTTTAATTACGACGGGGAAGGCAACACAACATAATTTCCTCCAATCTAGCTCGGCGTTATTTCGCTGCCCTTTATATAATTTTCCCCCACATAAGACCTACAAGAAGGAACATAAATACAAATTTTCCACTGCCAGTGGAATGCAGTGTTATTAGGGACACGTGAAACGAAAAAAGGAAATAGAGGCAGCCAACCATTAGGTTTTCCGCTTCGCTCTTTTCATATGTACCCTTCTCGTTTATAAGGGAACGTAAGACGAGACCGTAATATTCCAACAAAATTTCTCAAGAGATTCATTTTAGTTATCGTAAGGCTAAACGTACGAGAAAACTAGGGACGATGAATGGGTGACTGGATAATGGATATATACACCGAGAGAAGAGGAGAATCAAAGTGTAAAAGGAACGAGCATTTAAAATATCGAGTATAAAGGAAAACTGATTCTGAAAGATTTGCAGGTGAAGTGAGTGCCTCTTTGCTTACAGTTTTGATCAAAATTACACATTGGATAGATAATACGTAGCTACAGCTGTTATAATTAGTCTCTCACATGTATGAGGGAAGATAATAGGGATAACTGAGTTATGTATACTTGAAAGTAAAGAAAAGAATAGCACGAGCTTTTCCTTGTCAGTCCTCGTTTACTTGGCAACCAGAAATACAGAGTTTAGTAATATCTTTCTCTCGTACCTTGTATCGCGGGAAGTGAAAACGCTGACGCCCTGTCTAAGAAAGAAGTATCTCTCCCCTTTATAGGACCAGAATCTGTCTGTGGAAAGCAGTTTAGAAGCAAAAACACGGTAATACAATGGTTTCGGAAACAAACCCAAAAGAAATGCAAACTTTTCCATCTACAGGAAAATAATTAATGAGGTCACGGGTTCGATTCCCGCTAATCAACCACTCTGAGCTTGAGTTTTCGTGGTTTTCTCCGGTCGGTAGGCGAATGCTGGGGTTGTTTCTTATCTTTAATGATTTCCTTTCCTTCGTTTCTCCTTTCATTCCATTTCTTTCTCATTTTTCAGCCGTGCTTCGGTCCCTCGGTTGTCCACTGCTCTCTATGCAGTTCCAGTAGTGGAACGGGTCCTCGAGCCTGAAACTGTTAAGACCACAGAGACGCGCAGAATCCCTATCTGCCTGTAGCCTCCTGTGGTTCCTTCACATCATCCCTTCCTCCTTGGGGGTGGTTGCCACAATGGATATAAGTCGCAGTGCACGAGGTGTTCCCCCCATTCTAATGTGAAAGGTTTCGAAAGCCTCACTGTTAATTTGATATGGTAAGGTCATTGTTGCAATCATTACAGTCTTTCACGGAGAACCAGAAAACCAATTTTTTTCAGTCGTATAAACTAACCCATTTTTTAGAATATGAACATTTGCACCGAGTTTTTATTTCTGAATTAAATTTAAGTTTATACACCTATGTTTTAAATATACCTACTACTGAAACCGAACATACACAGTTTTTATCCCATAATACGAGCAGGTTAAGCTAAACTTTTACTCGTATTTTACGTAAACATTTTGTATTCTATTTTCAGTTTTAAAACGTAGTAAGTTTAATGGTTAGAAAAGTTTTATTTTCTGAGCCAGATTACAATGTTCTGGTACAGCAACTATGGCTCAAAGTTAACGGGAAATTGGAGCGGACCAGTCGTAGATAAAGTTAAGTAGCGCTCATCGGAGCCCTATCGTCAAATAACCAGAATCTTCTGGATAGATCTCCTTTTCGAACGTTCTAGAACTCTGGAAATTTCCAACGTGTATATAATATATACCTCCGCTCTCGCAATTTACCGAGTCAGTTGGTGACCGAGTTAGCGCGTGCATCTGTGGTGTGACGTAAAGTGCTGCCCTCCTACTAGTTTATGACGACTGTCGTGACGTGGTATTTCTGCGAGATATTGGAGAAGTTTTGAGTTCGACTCCCCAGTGGGCGAAAAGTCCGAAAGAAGAGGCTACGTCGTGTGTATGTCATTACGCCACTACGTCACGAAACAAGTGAAGTGATTGCGAGACCTTAGAGAAGTGACAGTGAAAACTTGAGCTATGTAACACTAAGGAAGTGACAGTGAAGGAAGTGACAGTGAAAAGTTGAATTATGTTACATTAAGAAAGCAACAGGGAACAGTTGAACAATGTTACACTAAGGAAGTGACAGTGAAAACTTGAGCTATGTTACACTAAAGAAGCGACAGTGAAAACTTGAGCTATGTTACACTAAGAAAGTGACAGTGAAAACTTGAGCTATGTTACACTAAGAAAGTGACAGTGAAAACTTGAGCTATGTTACACTAAGGAAGTGACAGTGAAAACTTGAGCTATGTTACACTAAGGAAGTGACAGTGAAAACTTGAGCTATGTTACACTAAGGAAGTGACAGTGAAAACTTGAGCTATGTTACACTAAGGAAGTGACAGTGAAAACTTGAGCTATGTTACACTAAGGAAGTGACAGTGAAAACTTGAGCTATGTTACACTAAGGAAGTGACAGTGAAAACTTGAGCTATGTTACACTAAGGAAGTGACAGTGAAAACTTGAGCTATGTTACACTAAGGAAGTGACAGTGAAAACTTGAGCTATGTTACACTAAGGAAGTGACAGTGAAAACTTGAACTATGTTACACTAAGGAAGTGACAGTGAAAACTTGAGCTATGTTACACTAAGGAAGTGACAGTGAAAACTTGAACTATGTTACACTAAGGAAGTGACAGTGAAAACTTGAACTATGTTACACTAAGGAAGTGACAGTGAAAACTTGAGCTATGTTACACTAAGGAAGTGACAGTGAAAACTTGAGCTATGTTACACTAAGGAAGTGACAGTGAAAACTTGAGCTATGTTACACTAAGGAAGTGACAGTGAAAACTTGAGCTATTTTACACTAAGAAAGTGACAGTGAAAACTTGAGCTATGTTACACTAAGGAAGTGACAGTGAAAACTTGAGCTATGTTACACTAAGGAAGTGACAGTGAAAACTTGAGCTATGTTACACTAAGGAAGTGACAGTGAAAACTTGAGCTATGTTACACTAAGGAAGTGACAGTGAAAACTTGAGCTATGTTACACTAAGGAAGTGACAGTGAAAACTTGAGCTATGTTACACTAAGGAAGTGACAGTGAAAACTTGAGCTATGTTACACTAAGGAAGTGACAGTGAAAACTTGAGCTATGTTACACTAAGGAAGTGACAGTGAAAACTTGAGCTATGTTACACTAAGGAAGTGCGGTGAAAACTTGAGCTATGTTACACTAAGGAAGTGACAGTGAAAACTTGAGCTATGTTACACTAAGGAAGTGACAGTGAAAACTTGAGCTATGTTACACTAAGGAAGTGACAGTGAAAACTTGAGCTATGTTACACTAAGGAAGTGACAGTGAAAACTTGAGCTATGTTACACTAAGGAAGTGACAGTGAAAACTTGAGCTATGTTACACTAAGGAAGTGACAGTGAAAACTTGAGCTATGTTACACTAAGGAAGTGACAGTGAAAACTTGAGCTATGTTACACTAAGGAAGTGACAGTGAAAACTTGAGCTATGTTACACTAAGGAAGTGACAGTGAAAAGTTTAATTATGTTACATTAAGAAAGCAACTGGGAAGAGTTGAACTATGTTACATTAAAGTATGTTACATTGACACAGATAAAAATGGACAAAATGGCAAAATGCACAAATAGAAGACAGGCTAAGTTTATTAGCTACATAACTAAAGAATAAACCCTAAAATTTTATATAACCTGTACTGAAAATTGTATTGTGCAGAAGAAGCTGCGGTTTTTGTTTTAGATATTAAGAACAAAAAAGTTATTAATTTCTCCAAAAGCACTGAATATACTTTCCAAGCTGATAATTTTAATCCATGTAATAGTGTACTCAAAATTAGATTGAATTGCGAGGCTGAGGGAACTCGGCATCGATCCAGCAATGAAGATATTGTACCGACGCCTCCAAAAGGAGGGATGAGGTGAAGAGAGATATCAGTCGGAATCAGGAGTGACGCGGTTTCTACAGTTTCCGGTTTGAGACGCCCCAGCAGAAGGACGGGCAGACCGGGGGCCCCGCCCCATAAAGGATCCAACCGATCCTTGCACCCCGTCAACCAGCCGAAGGCCGAGGGACGGAAAAATTTCGGAGAAAGCATCCTTTTCCCCCGCCACGCTGCATCGATATACTATCGCCGACACTTCCAACCCTGAAACAAATCAAACGGGAAGAAGGTTGAATGAAATCTTTAATGAAACGAAATGGAGGAACAGGAAATTTAGGGGATGGAAGAACCGCTCCAGCATTCGTCTGAAGACCTGGGAAAACCCTGTGTTAGAATGGGGGGGTCGTCGGAGATCGAACCCGGGACCTTCAGAATGCGGACCACGGACGTTACCGCCTGAGCCATCCCGCTCGGTATATTTAAAATTAAACCTTCAAAAGTAATAACAATGTGAACGTTTTCAAGCTTTGATAAGTTACCTTAAAAGAACAAATGCTAGAATTTCATATATTATTTTAGACTGAAATAATGTCTGCATAAGAAGGCCTTAAGAATTTATTAGATTTAGAGTCTTAGTGTCACTTGAATCAGTAGCGTTCATATGTAATGAGCTTGCATCAACAGTATTGCTGCTAATAGCCACAATGAATGAATTTCTAAGACGTAGCCTTCCACGGTTAACTAAAGTTTGCTTGCAAGAATGCAACACAAACGTCTACAAATGTATACCCTGATTATAAACTAATGAACTCTTCAATGAATATTTGAAGTGAGACCAGAAGTTAAAGATCGATGGATAAAATCCTAACATACTTAGAGAGATGTCAGTGAGTATATTACATATGTGTAACTCAATAAAAACTGCAACCAGACCACCTTATAAATTCTCTCCTAGGGTTTCACCTATAATCTATCACTTTATGCCTTCATTATTTACTTTGGCACCTTCCCTGAAGACTGCAGGGTTATATAAGCACGCCACAAACAACTATAATTATTAAATGTGTTTATGTATGGGCATCTTATTGACATGTGGCACTTCAGGGGATTACATGGTGTCTGAACGCATTGTAATTTATTCAGTACTTCAGACCAAGAATTAGAAAGTGTATGAATATTCTTCCTAGTGATATGTTTCAAGTCTTGGAACAACTTCAGCCTTTCCGAAGGTGCCTTGCTAGAATTATAAAAAGATGGGAGGAGTTTGCTCCCAAATGGATCTTCCATTTTAATTTCCCAGTGTGCTGGGCAAACACGTGAAGATAAAATTAAAATACAAAGTAAATAATACTATGGAACGTTATACCAACATTTTAATATAAACTTTTAAGGAAGTGGTCAGCGGTTTCAAAGCCCAGATGTCCCTCGCGCCTAGCTGGGAGAAAGTTTCTTTGGTTAAACTAATTTCCTAGTTGCACAGTGTAGAACTATGAACTGCGTGTATTTAAAAGTAAAGATAAATGTAAATTCAATGTAAAAGCCCAACTGGAAGGGGTTAACACCTCTCTCGACTAGAACAGCATATATATACAAGAATAATAGAAACTTATCCTTGCCAACAATAATGTATATCCTAGTTCTTTAATTGAACACTTACGAGTCGTATTGTTAAAATAAGTACCGATATTTTTTTTTAAAAAATAACAGAACATTATTTTCCAAATACTTTATCATTCATGACCTTGCACTAGTCTTCAGGCATTTGTCGTAATGGGAAACTAGTTTTGTATGTCTTCATCAAAGAATGATGAAAGCCAAGTCTGCACTTCTATTTTCAAGATAATCATTTTTGTTGAAATGTTTTGCACCAAGGAATTTCTTCAGAGAAGAAACAGATGAAAATATCTAAGAGCCAATTTCTGACAAATTAAAAAATATATCTGGTCCGCTTTATGTATTATCGCAGAAATGGCATAATAATGGTACTCCGGGCTACATTTACAAACTTATACGTTCTTACTGCATTACTACATTGATGTTCTTGCAAAATTCATAATTGAGTGCTTTAACGTAAACTTTCTGTTTTAATCTGCTGGCGAGCATCAGAAATGTAACTTAGGATGCTTGTTATCAAGCAAGCTAAAGACTGAAAAGACGAAGGCTAAAAGGTTGAAGAGATACTTACGTGGAATGTCAAAGTGTGATTACAAAGCCCCAGGATACAACAATGTCTCCGGGAAGTGACGGCCTTGAAACTTTGAGTTTCAAAGCCTTCAAAGCCACGAGTTCAACACTTCAGTCGCAGAAGTCTAAATCGTATTTTATTTTTATGAAAACTGGTGCACCGAGGGAGGCAAAAGAGCTACATAATCTCTTACACTGTCAGAAAGAAGAAAACCTTAATATGATGGGAGACAACTGCTGGATGGTACACGATGATTTTCCAGAAATCTCTAGCAGGAAGAAAAGCATAAATGCACTTAAGAAGAAAACTTAAAATAATTTGCCTAATGCTGTGTTGCTTTTACGAAACTGTCCTATTTTGTAAAATATTCCTTTAATGTTTGCAACATGTTTCTTTACATATTTTTTCAGTTACATTGAATAAATCGTTATTTATATGGCTAAACGTTTATTTTGAGAAGAAATGCTAGGTGATTGCTTTCAACACTTACGAAAACTAATAATCTGTAACAAATTTTTTTAAATGTTTTTATAGCTTTTACTTTTGTAGATATAGGTACAATGCTTCACCTGCAATAGTAATTTTTATAGACAGACACAGGAATTGCTATGGGCAATCCTTTGTTTCCACTGCTGCCGCCTTGTGCCGTTTTCGCCTCACCCATGGTCATGGCTCATACAACCAGCACGTCACAATGCTTAAGTGATGACGTCATTCATAACCAGAGAAAGCAACATTCAAAGCTTCGAACAACATATCGCCATGAGTAACGTAAGACATCACCTCACCACGTAATGCATCATGGACATTCATCATTGGCTGGTTTGCGACACGCCACTGACGCTAGGATCCTCACGCTCTCCAACGGTTCCAGCAACTCCTGGGCAGGCAGAGACAAGCAGTCGTTTTTTCGCCAGGGACCGAGGCGGAACAACTAGCCATCGTGGCAGCGAGGTTTTCGGCATAATTCACCAAGTGTTGTTTTGGCCTTTTCTAAATTATCTTTTACACTTTATTCGGTAAGCTTTGAAATTTAACCTTTAACTCTTGGTGTCTTTCTAAATTCTTGTACGGGAGAAGTATAGACATTTGCATTTCACGTAACTTTATCGTATTCTTCACTTTGTTACAAAGCTTTAAACTCATATGACATCTTTAAATTTACAAAGCGAAAGAAAATATCATATTGTATTTGAGCACAGTAATTTGTTAAACGAATGTTAAAGCAAGCTGATGTAATCATTGTGAACGGATATATCACTTTAAAATAAACTGTTAATCTGTGTGATGGTGAATATCTTATATTTTCAAGCTCCTAAGCAATTGTCCCTTTTCACGGTTAGTTTCCCTCTGGGTATGGTAAACAAAAGCTGTAAGCAGACAGCGCTCAGTGGTGCAAACTTTATACGAGTTCTTTGGAAAAAGCTGTGATAACATCTCTCAGATTTTCAAATTTGGTTTAAGTATGTGGATGATGTATTTGCTATTCTACCTCAGCGATTTACTAACACTGACCTAGACATTTTGAATACAACATAAAAACATTAATTTCACTATGGAAATCCTTTTTCTGGATTTAACAATAAAAAGAAAAGAGAACACTTCAAAGTTGGAAATTTACGGAAAGCCTACCCATGATGGATAATTCCATTAAAAATGACTGCAACTCTATCTCCCACTAACAATCAGTGTTAAGAAGCCTGGTTTACAGGTTAATTAGTACACCTCTTGAAAAAGAAGAATACCACAGTGAATTAAGTTATATCAAAAATGGATTTACTACACAGTTAATACCTTAGTTAAAAATATAAGAATAAACACATTACTCATTACTAGTATTTTACATAATACAAATAAGAAAGATATGATGTATAAAGTTTACATATCCTCCAGTCATGTTCAAACAATTTGAAAAAAAATATTTAAGAGATATAATATCCAGCTTCCACCTCAAAATATTTTTAATTTGAGAATCGTGTTGAAAAATTATAGGTGTATCAGATTCCATATCAAGACTATGAGGGTGCCTACATTGGTAGAATCAAAAGAAATTTCACGTTTTGGAGAACACCTGAGAAGCACTAAATTAAAACAGTTTGGATAAATCTGCTTCCTAACCACTTCTGGACTTCAAATCATCAGATGGTGAGATCAAACTACTCAAAACTATTCAAACTCCTTCACAATTGGAAATATGGGAGAAAATGCTTATATATCATAATATGAAGAATATTTTGAAATTCCACCATTTCCACCAGCTCAGCTCATGGAAGATGGGAGGGGAAACATGGAAGCTCTCTATCTTCACTATAGATGGCAGTGGTTCCAGTACAGATGGAAACAAAAGAAAATGATCCAAGTAGTAACCAATGACAACAGAGGGCGGCAATTTCAGCTTCTGCTTCACATATTGGGGTCAGGAGAGAGACAGCTAAACCAGTCGACAGTTTCGGCTGAGGACGAAAGGACGGTTCCATTCGAAAGTGCTACTGTACGGCTACCAGCACCAAGCGCCTCTGACATGCAAGAAATAACGAGTCGACTTGCTACATTGTAACAATACAATAGGTTTTCCGAAAATACAAAGCTCTAAAAAACTGAATATTATTTATGCTGCCTCATCCACTTGTTGGGGCGAGGGTATTCCCTAAAGCCCTATACTGCTATCTCCCTTTGGCCTGCAGGTTTTAAAAATGCATTTTTATATTTCTGGTTTCATCCTCTACGTGAGAACACGATGCTCTATTTTCTTTTGTTTTATTATTTAAGTGAAATTGCATGTCTGATGTTCCTTAGATGTCGTTATCTGTTTCGTGCTATGTGCCTCAAGAATTTCACTTTATTCTCTTGCAGTCTGCTTCCAAAGTTTATTATCTATGTTCACTTCCAGATAAGTTACGGAACAAAACAGTCACAACGTAGTATCTTATTAACTTTGTCTATCACTTCAGGGTACAGCAAATAACTAGCTGCATTCTATACTAGATATAGACATGTAATCAGAAATGTGGAAGTTGTCCTTCAAAGTAGAAATAGGATGCGCCGTAATGATTTTCAGTGAATTTACCACACCTAAGTTTCTGTTTAGCAGAGAAAACATGTTAACGCCTCGAGTCTACGTTATTTAATTTTGCAAGAATGGACACTGAAAAAATGCACGAGTTACTTAATAGTCACAAATCTTATTTTTACGTTACAAATGCTTCCTCGAAGTTTATTCACTGCTTCAGAACGTTATCGCAGCTGTTAAATGACGTTTACTTCTACTTTGAAATTTAACTCTTAGTAGCTTCAGATCAGACATAACCAGACCACATTTTAATCTTTTTAACGTTAATCTCGAAGTAGAGTTTTTCTTTCTCTACCACGTATACCTAGTAGGTAGAGAAGGTACTGCATTCCACGCAAAAATTAGATTCCGAGATTTCCCGGGAATAATATTTGTTTTGAGCCAAGCTGAATAAAAAAAGCATTTTTAGAAAAAGGTCCCTGCATGTGGGTGGGTGGGTGTGTGTGTGTGTGTGTGTGTGAGAGAGAGAGAGAGAGAGAGTGAGTGAGTGGAATTTTCCATTTAGGTTCAGTACCCTCCAAAGATGCGACACGAAAGGATTTTGAAGAAAATTCCCCATTCCAAAGTGCTCTTTACACACCACATTGTTCAAACTTTATGTTCTAAGCCATAGATCTAACGGTTTTGATTAAAATATCTATCTGAAAGATATTTACTTGACAAATAAAACGTATATCTTGAATATAGGTGTTGAAAGAATTTTGCATAATGTTGTAAAGGTAACTGG
Organism: Deroplatys truncata; assembly: GCA_030765065.1. NCBI lineage: Eukaryota > Metazoa > Arthropoda > Insecta > Mantodea > Mantidae > Deroplatys > Deroplatys truncata. The sequence goes on from CM060980.1 coordinate 105,005,225, forward strand.
TAAACGTTAAGCAATTGTCGAAAACGTACTACACAAGAAATGTAGTTCTCTCTAAAACAACAGTTTGTCACAACCTTTTTGTGGCATAAGCCATTTCCGAGATATCCGTTATTAATGATTCGAATTGTTCAATACTTAGCCATTTTTTTAATGTACTGTCAATTTTCAATTGTTTCTAGCGATTCCATGGAAAGAGTATATAATATTTAAGTCAGTATATAGCGTCCAGTTCTTAAACATTTGACTATTGCTATATCCTTTGCATCTGTAACGAAATGAATCATGTGGCTATTTCCCTGAAGGTTTATCGTGATTCAAATGAAGAGATAAGAATAATTTTCGTAATAAAATGTTTTATATCCACTAATAAGCGAGAGGGGGTAGAGAAAGTCATGTGAATGTAACACACAAAAGTTTTAGTTTAGGAACAAGATCATAATTTGGCCGTTTCATGTTCTTACCTTAGGCCGGTTGAGGGAGTTTTTGCCAATTATAATTATTCAATACTTACAACATACATTATACGTTATGGTGAATGCGGGACACCAGACATTAATACCACATGGTGGGTTGTAGCACTTCTTGGGTGCAGTCTCTTACTCAATGGTTTTGAAGAGTAATGCGAAGTTACTGAAGTCCCAGGAGGAATACGAAGAGTAGTCATATGCATCAAAGCGCCACAGTAAGCATTTACTCAAGTTTTAAATATTACCAACATGGGTTTGACGAAGGTGGTAAGGGCGATCGTTTCCATCTAAACTTAACGATTTCAGGTCTCATCAATTGTAACACTGCGTCATTCTTTTTGCAAGTGCAACAAAAGCAACTTGTTATATTGGTTTTATGCCCATCAGATAGACTATGAGGGCCCGAGCCCTTTCTTTGGAAGGTATGGATGTTTTGGATAGACATACACATTGACTTACATCGCATTCACTGTCTAAATTCCCACAAGTTACCCATATTTTTTCTTCCAAATGGCTGATAATCACGGTTTTTCGAACTCTTCCGCAATAAACCGGGAGTGGGAACCAGAACGAAAACAAAAAGCAGAGAGATAAGTTTGGTTCACAATGAATCGGGAACGGAAACTAAATCCTTATTGATAGCCATGTGGAAATTCATTTATGCGTATTGGGATTCTATTTGTTTATCTGCTTATATTTGCAGGTTAACCAACTTCGAAATTCGATGCAGTAAATATTTTTAAAAGCTAGGCCACTACCGTTATATTTCATTTTAATACTTGAAATATATTGCTTAAGTTTTGTCATTGTCAACTGCTTTCAATAGTTTGTTCCAAGCTTTGAAACGTGCGTTTTTTTCCCAAGAGGAAGTGGATTAAAGTGGGAATTATGGCAGATTACTACTTGACAATATTTCACATAAATTAATTAATAAACCGAATTTCTTTCATTTAATAAATTTACATTTCTATGAAGTACATAATTGCTATTTCAGAAACCCTTATTCTTACACAATTCCTTTAAATTTTTTACGGCTTCAATCCATTGAATGAAATTACAATTATTACATACCTGCTTTCTGTTCTCACATTTACCTATATATTTCAAATTTACAACACCAATAAATCAATATTTCGCATGATCAATCTTTTCCGGTTAATAATTACTAAAGATAATTTTGAATAAGTTAAATCAAAAGGAATTTAGAAATACTGTCCACAATGCCTTCTGTCTAAACGTTGCCCTGCTGTTTTCCTGGTGAAATTCCTCACCGTCGAAGAAAGATTAACTTCACGATCATCCACTGCACGATGAGCAGATCTGGGACTGAACCGGCGCCTGCGCAGTCGACTGCTACATTCGCCGACGTACTACGTGAATCAAATTAACTGTGCCCTCTCTTCTTGGTCTTGACGTCTCCTTTGCAAAGCACCACCACACTCATTTCACTATTCTTCACGGAGACGACAACCTTCCTTTAGTGTAGCCCGTAGTCGCCTGGAGTAGATTTCTCCGGGGGAGGGTCAATTTGGCACAGCTTCTAGCGGCAGTTTTAGTTCGCGGCCTCCTGGATCAGCCGTCATAACAGCTATTCACGGTTTGAATCAAGTCTCCGGTTTGCATTTTGTGGTTTCGGTAAGCTTCCCGATAATTGTGAATGTTCGTGTTGTAATTCCCATATTAATTTTGTCGTTGGCGTTTTGATTCCTTTTTCCGGTTTTTTTAAACTTCCTTTAATTTTGCTGTAGACTCCATTTATAAATATTCAACTCACCCGTATCTTTGATTTAGTTCTAGAAAATACATTTTAAAATTCGACGAAAACATGTTTTTAATAGTTATTTTCACAACTGTATAGGAAAGAGTTTTTTTTTCAGGACAAGTAATATGTTTACGGCCTAAGCGAAGCTGAGGCAGAAATATAGAAACGACCCCTTAAAAAACACTTTCCTGCAGTTACGCACAATATTTTGTTTCATACTATTTCGAAATATTACATATATTGGTTAAATACTGTGTAATGTTATGTTAGACATTGACGCAGCAATGTGTTTCATATGCTCATTGCAGGGCCAATGCATTCATGTTGGTGTTGGAGTACGGAAAATAACTGAAAGGAAAAGTTCAATTTGACATATTGGTTTGGAGATGGAGAAACAGAAACTCCAGATAGATGAAGAAACACATTTACAAACATACTTCATTTCGACCTAGGAGCAAACTCCAATAGTGTAACGCACAACTGAGCTTCAAGCATATTATTACTGAATGCCAACTTCATAAGCAATGGCGACAGCACTGCCAAATTCTTAATGAACTTCAATGACCCTTAACTACTCTCCTAACTGCCTCAAGTAAATACGGTTCTTCAAAAGTATGTTTTCTTCTAATTCCAATATTTATGTACAAATAATTGTAAAGTGGCGATATTACTTTAAGTTAAAAAGACTAAAAAAATTTAAAGATAAAAAAACATTCGATCAACCATCTAAATTCATAGTTACATGGCATTATTCCTAAGGCAAATGATTACAAGAGTTATGAGCCAACCAGTCAGATGAGTTATTTTCTGTTGCAGTCGGGTAAACATGAAATCACGTGCCTTGACAGCGTTTGTTACTCTAAATTGGGCTTTCACGAGTGGCTTCGCGGATGAGTAGGTTCATCTACACTAGGTGATGGGCTTGTTTGGTCCGAGCACATTACTTTCCCCTTCCGTCAACTACCCCATTACTATCTCCACACAGCCATAATGAAGTTGTTAACTAATCGGCTTATGTTTCGCATGCTTGGAGCATTTAAGGCTTAAATGAGATAAGGAAACAATGCACGTCATTCAGCAGGGATACTTCAGTAACGTTATCTGATATTTAAGTACATCGTGAGGAAAATCAATGGCTTTAAATCAAGTTCTTCTCCGTTAGATGTCTAATCATAAAATAACCATTCTTATGTATATTAGTACCTATAGCTCTAATATCGCTATTGATTTAAATGTGGATATTGTTTTCTCTCTCTCTCCCTCCCTCATTTCGTCTAGTATTTCCTCCTGTATCTCTTTTTTACAGTAGCTTCCCCTTCATCACCTTCTACCCCTCTCTGAGCACAGTACACGTTATATGATGATTTCAAAACCGGCAATAAAAACTAATTTTATGGAATGTTATTGAAAAGTATAACATTAGCAAGACTTGCGTCTGTTCTTTATGCTTGTATGTGATCGGGACTCGCTGCTTTCTAGGGTATCTCATTCATGCATAAACTATGAGTAACCAAAAATTGGTGTAACTTAAAATATATTCAAAGTTTTGAAAGTTATAAGGCTTTCAAAACTTCTAACCTTTAATGTAAAATCTTTCTCAAAAACTTAATTTCAGGTCCCCTGGGTTATCCCCTTGATGGAAGAATAAGGTGTCAATACCCTTCTCATGACAATCAATAGGGCTATTCTTGAGCGAGGAGAGAAGAAAGAAAGAAAGAAAGAAAGAAAGAAAGAAAGAAAGAAAGAAAGAAAGAAAGAAAGAAAAAGGAGACAGTTGGGAAAACCTTGAAAATACAATTTTTGTTTTTTGTTGCTCATTATTCCTTCTGCTATCAGCTATTCGTGCATAATAAAACATTTTTCAAAATGAATATTCAAATCTCTTACAGTTTTATATGTATAATGATAGCTATAATATTTAAATGATTAAATGAGCTATGAAGTGCAAGATTATCCTGACGCAAAATCAATTTACGTCTGTCTGTACGGTGACCGCGCGCGCGGCACTACCTGCGGGCCGCCTCCCGGCCGGGACATGGGAGGGGCTGTCCGGCCGATTGTCAATACAAAGCTAGAGCGGAAATAATGGGACAATAGCAAGCTTGGAATAAAAGCCCTTTGCTTGCCGCGTACTGCTCTGGAGCGTTCGTCTCGGCATGTACTCGTGGATTCCTTTACCAGAAGATTCCGCTTTCCATGCGGGAACTATATAAGGGACCGTTCTACCAGAACGAGTCAGTGTTTGAGCTCTGTTAAAAGCGACAGAGCAGGTGGACAATACGATCTAATTGCGAGTTGTAATTAGCAGACAGTCCTGCAGTTCCGCAGTTCAGTTGTGATTTGATTCGACGGATCATTGTGTTGTATTTGGAGTGTGAGCCAAAGTGAGTCAAGTTTGTCTTACCTTGAGTGCCTAGTGCTAAATAAAGGGTGTTTTCTCAGTAACTGGTGTTCTCATTTGTTACATTCCTATCAGAAGTGATATATAAGAGCCACAATAGTTAGTCATAAAAAATTATTGGCCAAAACGGAGGAGATTGAGACATATATTAAATCCGGAATGGAGAAGGTCAAGAGGAAAATGGAATTCGGAATGAAGAAGATGAAAAGTGAAATAACATAGTGACTTCCCAATGGAGAAGATGGAGAGGGTGAATTCCGGAATGAAGAAAATGCAGACAGAAATGCCCAAGATGAAGACGGAGCTATTGACCAAAATTGACGAATGACTGGCCGGCGTGGACAAAGGCATGGAACACCTCGGCCAACGCGTTGATGCCCTGGAGCAAGTCGGGGAACGGCTTATCGTTCAGAAGAAAGAGTCGACGGCAGCGCCAAGAAAATGAACGCCATGGTGGAAGAAATGCTTAGCGGAAGACTAAAGGACTTAAAAGTTCGAGTCGACATCAGGACGCGACTCAACATCCACGCGCGTCAAAACACCCAAATACAACGTACGTCAACTTTCGAAGTCTTCCGCCAACAATTTGCCTTCGTTGCCGCCCACAACAAATGGGTCAGTAGAAGAGGAAGCCACACAGCTAAGAGCCAGCATCCAGGGACGAGCAACAGAAATTCTTAATGCGATTCCAACGCCGGAGAATTCCGGAAACATCTTGGAGGTCCTTCGAAAACCTTTCGAGAACCATGGCATGGCTTCAGCCTATCGTAGTTAACTCAGATCAAAGCTGCAACAGCCAGGGTAGACACCGCAGGAGTTCGCCCTGACAATTGAACAACTGGTGAATAAAGTTTTAATGGACCTCCCGCCCAGTTTTGTATCTCAGAAAGCCGCCCACTGCTTTGTCGACGGGGTGCGTACCACGAGACACGAGAGCGTCTGATGCTCGGCGATTACAAAACCATCCACGTGGCGTTAAAGGCCGGTTGAGGATGGGGGCAGCCAAGTTAACAAATGCACGTACCTCGAAAACCGGAGGCATTCGATACGACGGGGACAGAGGATCAACGACGACGATCTGGAGGATGTGGCCAGCCAGGCCACCTACTGAAGGACTTTCCACACCAAGCCGAACAGCAGTGGGTGCCTGCAGATGGACAGGATTGTACGGTCCTGTGGAGGAGCAGCTAGCGGCTGAGGCAACAACTACTCCCACCTTGGAGATCAGGATTCAACGCGACGTGGACGGAGAGTCAATCCAGGGACGTCAAAGAAGATCGTCAAGTGGTGTGTATTAGAGATGTGGCCAGCCAGGACACATCGCAAAGGACTGCCCACTGGACGCAGAGCGTCAAGAGATGTGTGTTGGAAATGGGGCCAATCAGGTCACCCAATGCAGAACTGTCCACAGTGAAGTTGACGGGTGTCAAAACAGTTTGTGTTGGGGTGTGGCCAGCCAGGAAATCTGTTAAGGATTGTCGATGACCAAGCCGACATGCAGGCGGGGAACAAATAAGGACCGGCGTGGCGAGGGACACGTCAGATCCCGCATCACCATCCCCTCGAGTGATCTTGTTTACCCTGGACAGAAGAATGTACGACAGCCTGGTTGCAGGCGGCTGGATCCAAGGAAATGTACGCCGGATACTAGAGGACACGGGTGCAGCCGTGACCTTAATCAGACCCGACGTGGCGAAGGCATACGGATGGGTACGGGATCAATATTACCAGATAATGACGGCATGGGGCGACCCCTTGTCTATGGAGGAGGGCCTGTTGGATTTGATCTTGGGGCGAAGTGTCACAAGACTGTAGGTGTTCCTCAAGGGGGTGGCAAGACGTCGGCAGTGTGACCTGGACGGAGGTTGCGATGATGCCCGCGAGACGCGTGCAAGACGTTTAGGAGTCCGGCGGACAAGGAACATCGCGGACCGTCATCGCAATGTACACAAGGTGGCTCTTTAACGCATCCAGAAATCAACCAACCAACCGACCGACCGACCGACCGACAGACAGACCGTGCTGGTCGGGACGACCAACCCTGAGGAGGGAACAGTGAGACCCCGCGCGCGGTACTACCGGTGGGACATGGGAGGGGCCGGTCAGTCGGCTGTCTAAACAATAGCGAGCGTGGAATAAAAGCCCCTGTTTGTCGCGTACCTGTTCTGGAGCGTTCATTTCGCAAGTTTTCGTGGATTACTTTTCTAGAAAGTTTCCTTTGTATGCGAGACGTACATAAGGGGCGCTCTGCCAGGACAAGTCAGTGTGTTGAATTCATTCTAGTTGAGTTCTGTTAGAGACGACAATGCAGGTGGACATTATGGTTTAACTGACTTTTAACGACTACACTGACTAGATAGTTGTGAGTCGTGCAGTTCAGTTGTGATTTGATTTGACAGATCAATTGTGTCGTATTCCAGAGTGTGTGCCATTTATCCGCGCCTTTCTATGATAGCGGAAGACGGCAACGAGCGCCGAGGACGCGGACAGGAAAAACACCGTGCAGCCGGTTCATGGTTTTTTGGCTCTCTCTGCAGTATTAGTTAAGTGTGGCATGTATATTAAACAAAATACTTTTAACAAAATAGCTTGACTTAGATGCGAGTTAAACCTGGTGGTTCCCTCACTGACAATAGCACGGAATTTGACATCTTGCAGTAAACAAAGACGCGCTCACTAAATGCCATGCGCAGGAAAGGCTCGATATTATCCAAAAGTAGAGTTTTTTACGAATAAAACCACAAAAATGCAAAATTTCTTTTGACAGAATACTTGCTATTCCTTTCTGTTAGCGTGCTTCGGGAAATACGTTAAATAAAGAATAGCTTCAAGATCGATATGACCCAACAGATGCTGTAATTCACGTGCTGATCACCTGCATTTTTAAAGCACAGGAATGTAGGATATGTCACATTCTACTCCAATGTCTAGAAAAGGTAAAACGACACGGTTTCAGCCCTTGTAGTGTTGCATGTATAGAATGGAATGAAAACGTTTCCAATCAGTTTTCATGGATTCTAGACACGGAAATTTGATATACAGTGTTCATTTCTTTTAACACGAATTTCGTTTATCTGTTGCATATATCTTTACCACTCCATCTCTTTCAACTTTTATCCAAGGTGGGGCTTCTCTACCGAGAAAACGAAAGCAAGGAACAAGGATTGGCTGGAAGGGCGTATTCTATTATTCAAAACGTTGGTATGGTTTTCATTTCTCTGAAGAAATATGTATCAACAGAGAAGAACTATCGATGAAACTTCCCCTTCCTAGTTCTTTCCTGTCTTTTCCATTCTGTGTCGTTTACGTAATGTATCACTGAGCTTCCGTTTTTAGTAACAATAATACCAGAAAATGTTTCAACTTCGCATATTATAAGCTTCTGCTTACTGTCTGAATTAAGTTTCTCTTAAGGGAAGAAACTAAAATTAATATTATGAGTTTAGTATTAAGTAGTTCGGTCTCTCACAGTAGTGGCTGCTGTATAAGAGAACAAGAACACGCGAACACCTTAACTTTTCATACCTTGCGGTTTTATTGGTTATTTTTGACCGCTATAGAACGTAACGTATATATAGTAATTTAAAATCTACAGCGTTTAAATCTACCGCGCTGCTCCTCTAAACTGATGCAACAGAGTCGCTAGCCCATCTTAACTTGTGCACGTTTTAAGGAGCTTTTGCCAGTGTGCGACTGGTATGACGTAATTACCTTATGGATCAAATACACACGGATCTGTACATTTGAAGGCGTTGTGTTTCCATACAATCACCACAATTTTACGTTAATGCCACTAGATGGTAGCACACTGTGGCAGACAGTGCCTGTATTGGAGTAGTTCAGTACCTGTACGAGAGCGGAAACTGCTCTCGGTTTTCCAAACAACCATACACTCAACTATAATTTCATTTATACTGCACTCTCTCACTACCAAGGAATATTCGGACTATCGTTAATGGGTAATGGGCAGACCGATAGTACAAACTAGGAATGCCCCCTCTTCCATGCACTTGTTGAAAAACACAGACGGTCTTATATTCTGGGTTTATTTAACAAAGCTTTTCACAAAATATAGATGTCATTACATATACAGCATGAATTGGTAATTACTAATCTCATGTGCTTGAGAATAGTAGTACATTATTATGTAGGTTTAATGGTTAGAAAGGTAGAATAACGTCACAGAATTGATGCTGAAAGTACAGACACTTCACTGTGTATTTCAGCTATCCAGCTCACGCTAGCATATTGATGAAACAAAACTGACTATAATAAGTCCCCGTGAGATGGTAAATCAATAGTTTACAAAACCAAAACAATAACATAATCTTTACACGCAACAATTAAGAAGTAGAGCTAAAAACAACAATTTAGTAAACTGCGAAAAACTTAACAATTTTAATAAGCAGCCAAATTTAACAATTCACATAAACTACAAATTATATAAAGCTTATTGACATTAACGGTTATTTAAAAGCAAACGGAATCCAGAAATTACGTACATTAACTCACATGACCAGATAGAATTATAACAGCAAATAAATTTAACGAACATAAATCCCGTCTATGGTTCGGCTAAGAATTACCTTTCATACAAAACGGCAGGCTTCAGAAAAATAACAATGGACGGACCATGCGAAAATTCCGGCAGTAACCCTCTAGGTACCTAACAAGCTACTAAGCTATTCGGAAACTCGCCAAACTCAAGCTGTGTCCAGTAGCAGTAAAAGAAGGATCTGTCGACCCGGCGTAAAGCAGAACCCAATGCAAACTAGAAAAAGCACCGACACGAAACAAGCGGGGAAGTATCAAGTTACCAAGAAAACACGATGGCACCTGCCGGAAATTAATACAATCATTTAAAGTTCACGAACGATCAGCATAACACATTACTTCGATCCTGCCTTTTTTTTTACTTTCTCTACTACGTATAGTAAGTAGGGGAAGTATTGCATTCCACCCAAAAATTCGATACCGAGATTTCACCGGAAATACATGTTTTGAGACCTCCTGAATCCAAAAAAAGCATTTTTGGAAACATGTCCGTGTGTGTGTCTGTGTGTGTGTGTGTGTGTCTGTGAACAGCATAACTCAAAAACGAACAGTCGGATAAGCACCAAACTTAGTATTTAGGTTCAGTATCTTCCAGAGATGCGACACGAAGGTTTTCAAGAAAATCCCCCCACCCCAGACTACCCTTTACATGGAAGATTTTTCGAAAATTTTAATTTTCTCAAAAACGGCTCTAACGATTTCGATTAAAATATCATATGTTTAAGATATTGTCATGACAAATAAAATGTATATCTCGAATTTTCTGGGAATGTCTCCAAAAGTCTTCTTCGTTATGAACGACTTTTGCATAACTGGTAAACCATAAGAGATAGACAAAATTTTACTACACAAAAAATGTAGATCGCGTTAAAATACACAACTTATGTCATATACATTTTTTTAGTTGAGTGAACCATTTGCGAGATATTGCTTGTTATTTCCTTAAATTTTCCAATACTTATACTTTTTCTCAAATGCGTTATTCATTTTTACTTTCTCTACTACGTATAGTAAGTAGGGGAAGTATTGCATTCCACCCAAAAATTCGATACCGAGATTTCACCGGAAATACATGTTTTGAGACCTCCTGATTCCAAAAAAAGCATTTTTGGAAACATGTCCGTGTGTGTGTCTGTGTGTGTGTGTGTGTCTGTGTGTGTGTCTGTGTGTGTGTCTGTGAACAGCATAACTCAAAAACGAACAGTCGGATAAGCACCAAACTTGGTATTTAGGTTCAGTATCTTCCAGAGATGCGACACGAAGGTTTTCAAGAAAATCCCCCCACCCCAGACTACCCTTTACATGGAAGATTTTTCGAAAATTTTAATTTTCTCAAAAATGGCTCTAACGATTTTGATGAAAATATCATATGTTTAAGATAATGTCATGAGAAATGAAATGTATATCTCGAATTTTCTGGGAATGTCTCCAAAAGTATTCTTCATTGTGAGCGACTTTTGCATAACTGGTAAACCATAAGAGGTAGACAAAATTTTACTACACACAAAATGTAGATCGCGTTAAAATACACAACTTATGTCATATACATTTCTTTTGTTGAGTGAACCGTTTTCGAGATATTGCTTGTTATTTCCTTAAATTTTACAATACTTATACTTTTTCTCACATTCGTTATTCATTTTTTTTATGTCCTGGACATGCAAAGAGAATGGAATGCGCCACATAGCAACCAGCGTTAAAATGTTTGACTATCGCTTAAAAGCTACCATATTTCCCTTGCATCTACAAGAAAATTACCAATAAGATTGACATCTCGATATCTCGATTAACATGAACCATATGGAGAATAAGCGTTTGTAAAATTACATTGTACAAGAGTAGAGAAAGTCATGTGAGTGTAACACATCAGATTTTTTTTTGTCCTGGACATGCAAAGAGAATGGAATGCGCCACATAGCAACCAGCGTTAAAATATTTGACTATCGCTTAAAAGCTACCATATTCCCCTTGCATCTACAAGAAAATTACAAATAAGATTGACATCTCGATATCTCGATTAACAGGAAGCATATGGAGAATAGGCGTTTGTAAAATTAGATTGTACAAGAGTAGAGAAAGTCATGTGAGTGTAACACATCAGATTTTTTACTTTCTCTACTACGTATAGTAAGTAGGGGAAGTATTGCATTCCACCCAAAAATTCGATACCGAGATTTCACCGGAAATACACGTTTTGAGACCTTCTGAATCCAAAAAAAGCATTTTTAGAAACATGTCCGTGTGTGTGTCTGTGTGTGTGTGTGTGTGTGTGTCTGTGTGTGTGTGTCTGTGAACAGCATAACTCAAAAACGAACAATCGGATAAGCACCAAACTTGGTATTTAGGTTCAGTATCTTCCAGAGATGCGACACGAAGGTTTTCAAGAAAATCCCCCCACCCCAGACTACCCTTTACATGGAAGATTTTTCGAAAATTTTAATTTTCTCAAAAATGGCTCTAACGATTTTGATTAAAATATCATATGTTTAAGATATTTTTATGACAAATAAAATGTATATCTTGAATTTCCTGGGAATGTCTCCAAAAGTATTCTTCATTGTGAACGACTTTTGCATAACTGGTAAACCATAAGAGATAGACAAAATTTTACTACACAAAAAATGTAGATCGCGTTAAAATACACAACTTATGTCATATACATTTCTTTTGTTGAGTGAACCGTTTTTGAGATATTGCTTGTTATTTCCTTAAATTTTACAATACTTATACTTTTTCTCAAATTCGTTATTCATTTTTTTTATGTTCTGGACATGCAAAGAGAATGGAATGCGCCACATAGCAACCACCGTTAAAATATTTGACTATCGCTTAAAAGCTACGATATTTCCCTTGCATCTACAAGAAAATTACCAATAAGATTGACATCTCGATATCTCGATTAACATGAAGCATATGGAGAATAAGCGTTTGTAAAATTACATTGTACAAGAGTAGAGAAAGTCATGTGAGTGTAACACATCAGATTTTTTTAACTTCCCTTGTACCCAGTTCATGCTACTGTGTTTTACTGTTTTCATACCGCTTATTTCCGCAACACACACACACACGCACACACACAAACATTCATGCTCGTGGCGGGACTCGAACCTGTAACCCTCAGCTTGGCGGAGCGCCGGAGCGACCACTCCAGCGACCACGGCTACGAGGGCCGACTGCCTTAAAACGCAGTACTTAGTTATGTACACAGCAACAAATATTAAAAAAAGCAATCCTTTCTTTCGTTAAACAGCTTATTATTTTCCTATTTACTTCATTTTAATCAACAAACACTTCCGGAAATAGCTACATCGCACATTTTGTTATAGTAACAAAGCGAACAGCGAAGTCAAATGTTTAAGAACTGGACGCTATACCGTGGCCTTAAAATTCTATACTGTTTCCATGACCTGGCGAGAAACAACTGAAAATAGTCGATACTTTAATATAATGGCTGTACTGAACCATTAAAAACGGGATCCCGGAAATAGTTGATGCCACAAAAAAAAAAGGTATTTGAAATAAATTGTGTTTTAAAGAGATGTATTTTTTCTTTGTGTAGTACGTTTTCGTCTGTCGCTTAGCGTTTACCAGTTACGTAAACAAGATTATGCATTTCTTTCGAATGAAGAGGACTTCACAGGCTATTCCCAGAAAATTCTAAATATACACATTGTCATGTAAATCTTTTATATGTGGTATTTTAATCAAAATCGTTCGAGCCAGCTTCAGAAAACCAAGTGTTTAGAAAAAATGTTCCATATATAGGATAGTTTAGGGTAGGGATATTTTCCTAAAAACCTACATGCAGTATCTTTGTAAGGTACTGAACATGAATACCGAATTTGGTATTTATCCGACTTTTGGTTTTTCGATTATGCTGTCCTCAGACTGAGACAGATAGAACTTTTTCTAAAAAGGTTTCATTTGGACTCAGGGATCTCAAAAATTTCCGACACAATCTCGGTATCGAAATCTTCTCTATCTACCACGTATACTGGCGTGCATAAATGTGGTCCAAAATGGAACGGATCTGTTAATGTAGGTACTGACAAAATATAACCTCACCGCTGCCAGCGTAATGTAATCACCTCGGTTGTTCTCGAGCATAACTCTGGCCACTGGTTTGGTAGGGTACTTTATCTCCCCGAAAGTATGGCTGAACAGCCGAAGGGTAACATTGCAACTTAAACGTTATATTATCATGCTAGCCTACGTTTTCTTATTGCCGTTTAGCAGTGGCAACACTAACCTTCGTCTTCATGCCGCTGATGAAAGCTCTCATACACTGCCGTTTGTGAAAATTGCAATACCAAGAAAGAATTTCCCGAATAACTCCAAACTTGGTGTAAGAGTAGAAGAGTGTACAAGCAATAAGTGATTAGGTTTGCAGAGATGCGGTACACGTAGGCCGAGCAGAGCCCTCTCGTGTCGATCCACAAGGTAAGTGTTGTGCCCAGTGTAGTCAGTGCAGAGCTTTCAAACAAGGTGGAAACAAAGTGAGTGCCAGTATGCCTAGTCGACGTCAAAGGGAGCCATATCGGCATATGAGCGAGATCGAACGGGGCAGAATGATCGGTCTCCGGGAAGCGGGTTTGTCATACCGTGACATTTCGGCTCGTGCAGGGCATGCTGCTACGACAGTGATGCGTGTGTGGAAGTAGTAGATAGATGAAGGTCGTACGCAGCGAAGAGCGGGTACTGGACCACGGAACATGACCACAGCACGGGATGACTGTCATCTTGTCCGCATGGCCATAACGGAACATACAGCTTCATCCACAGTGTTGGCTCGACCCTGGAGCATTGCAACAGATGTGACTGTATCAACGGTTCGTCACAGTCTGCTTCAGGTTGGACTGGTTGTATACATGCCATTACGTTGGCTTCCATTGTCCAGAAACCACAAGCTCCTCCGACTGCAATGGGCACGTGAACACCGTCACTCGGGTGCGGAATGGCAAAATGTAGTCTTTTCGGACGAGTCCCGCTTCAACGTGTCCTACAGTGATGGTCGCATACGTGTCCGGTGGTACCGTGGTGAGCGCAACCTGGAGGGCTGCATTGTTGAGCGATAGCAGACAAACACCAGGTGTGATGGTTTGGGATGCCATTGGTGACAACAACCCACCTCGCCTCCTACGAATTGAGGGCACTTTAAACAGCAACCTGTACCTAACGGTGGTTGTAAAGCCTGATGTACTCCCCCTGCTTAAGGCATCTCCACAGGCTTCTTTTCAACAGGATAATGCCCGGCCACATATTGCGAGAAATGTACACGCCTTCTTCGAAGAGCGACGGGTTCTATTGCTTCCCTGACCTGCGCGTTCGCCTGACATGTCGCCCATCGAACATATCTGGGATATGGTCGGTCGGCACCTGGTGCATCACGGTCCTCCAATAGCCAGTGTCACGGATTTGTGGACTCGAAAACAAATCCCTCAGAAGCTTATTCAGAACCTTTTTGACTCAATGCCACAGCGAATAGCAGCTCTAATTGCAGCGCATGGAGGCCACACCTAAATACTGAAGATCAGGGCTCAAACGTCATGTATAGATTTGAAATGTTTATCATTTGTTACTTGTTATGTACGTAACCTGTGATATTAAATTCAACCAGTCCACGCGTTTCCTTCTTGGTGTTGCGATTTTCACAAACGGCATTATATATGTAAATGTCAGTTATCTTCAGTTTAACTTCGCATGCAAGTAATTGTTCACACCTTCCTCTAGAAGGCCCAATTACTTGCAATTGGTTTAACCTTGTGTACCAATCGCAGTGAAACTGCTTTTTAGAGGTGGTATCCGAATCACCTTCATTTCATATACATTATAAACATTTTTCATTGGTTAGTTTGTACATACTGAATTGTTTTTCAGGCCAATCAGACAGAACTGATGCCGGCTGTGTGGAGTCAAAAGTTGGTTTCCTGAAGCTGAACTTTATGGAAAGAAAAACACTATGGTGATCTAGGGTATTTTATGCACTTCAGTGCACTTGGTAGAAAAAGCAATCAAAGTTGCTCTAATAAATACCTATAAAACAACTTTATAAACACCTCTCATGAAAAAGTTGAAAACACGTGAGATATTCAAACAATTATAAAGATACTCAAATGAAAATGCCTGGAAAAAGCAGAACACTATACCGTAATGTCGTGTATTCTTGTAGTGTTTTACTTGCCTCTAGCCAAGTTCAGTTGCCAACATGTCCATTTTCTATTGAAGGTATTAAATTGAACTCTGATCTTTGAACTCTGGCACTGAGAGGACGAAGGAGCCTTATTTACTTTAATCTTAATACAGAAACTGTGGTATGCTCAGGTATCTATCTCCCTTAACGTATTCATAGCATCTCTAGCAACTCTCATTAATATTCATATCTTTGCGGTATTCCGCATATTCAAATTTACACACCGCGTAATTTGCTTTTATCTTTCTCCCCGCTTGTCCTGCCCTCAAAGTATCCAATTGTGTCCCCCCTTCATTTAATTTTAGGCAAACCGAGAGATTTATTAAGCGATTCTATCGTGTTTCAAAAATGCATATTTATGGATCGTCCTCGTTGCTGAACGAGTTATTTCTGCATCAGTGGCTACTGCTGGGAACCAAACGGACACAGTAATGTGCTATTATTATATTAGCTTTGAGGGAACGAGGCCTGATTGCAACGGTTTGTTAGAAAAACAGTTTCTGCTTTCCAGCAAAACATCTCAAAAAATTACAATTTAATAACCATTTGTTTTAGCATTATCACTGAATATGTTCTATAGAAAGAACAGTTAAGTAAAGGAATGCAGCAGTACGCCATGTAAAAATGTTTTTTGTATAAAGGGACAGAATTGATTTTCCTATGCTAAGAGGCCTATGTGTAGGTTCACATTATTTTCTCTGCTCAGTCTTATACAAGCCATCCTTACAAAAGCTTATTCTTCCATTTACTTCTGATGCAGTAATTTGTATCACAAATTACTTAAATGTAAATAATGATTGCAATATGAATATGCATTTTTATGTGACATTAATTTCAGATGTTTATTAATTATAATTATTCCTGGGAAATAAGTTTATAGGGCCTTACTGAAACTGTCAATAATAACGCAATAATGCAGCGAGGGGGGTGAGCTGTTTATCATTATTGGAAACAAGGAAGTTACGTAATGTTGGCGCGTTTTCGGTAGAACCTTCTGGAATGTGTTCTCCCTAAAGCAATATGTATTCGTGGTTTTCATTGGATATTAAAATAGACCCTAATGTTGGCGCGTTTTATTAGCCAATATCAGTTCATTTATAATCTTTAGGTGTATCTTGATGCAGGCGTATAAATAGGGTAGGTTCGAGGTAGCTTGCCCCGCAGTTCATCAAAAATCTGTGTACACTACACGTCGTCTTTACGCAGTTCATCAAAATTCTTTGTGCAATACACGTCGTCTTAACTTCGTCAAAATATTTATATGAGATACGTCGGCTATAGATTCACAAGTTATGAAAATCTAAAGTATTATAAAGTTAATTATACACAAAGTTGAAGTACGTGAATTAAAAGTGATCAGTAAGAAGTATTATAACAGTTTCAGTTTGGCGAGTATCTAAATCAATATGTCAAAGTGATAGTGAACGTGTTCGACAATAAAAATTATAAAAACAAATTTCTTCATCAGTGTAATTTTTTGAATAAAAGATTTCTTTCCGCTTCACAACCTGTATTGAGACACATGTTCGACCCCAGGCCAACAGGATAATATCTAGCCGGAGGACATTTTGAAATGAATTATTTCAAAAAGCTGATACTAGGAAACGCAAATTGCTAACGCCAGAAGGAGCTACAAACCAAACAAATGAATGACGTCATAAGATGGCTTCCACTCACATGAAGTAAACACAATATAAGATCTCCAAGTTCTAATGACTTACGCTACAAATATTACGTAAGCAATACCGCATCAAATTGGCACCCAGAACGTGGGGCACGATAACCAGGAAAGGAACACGAAGACCAGGAAAGGATCAGCATAACCAGGAAGGGGCAGAATTAACCAGGAAGAAGTGAGATGACCAGGAAGGGGCGAATGCAGCAGTGAAATGATCTACAAGACGCAGATTCAAGAAACAACTAGAGGAGCGACAAACGACGCGGATAAGTGGACACAAAAACATCGAGACAACGTAGATTCATCATAATACAACGCAGAAGCGACATACAAACCTAGGAGAAAGGGGCAGAAAGCTGGACATCAAAGCTACATCAGCAGATAGCATCAGAAAGGTTAGAGTATTGTTAAGATTTAATTCTAAAAAAAAGGGTAAACAAATTCAAATGTACCTTAGGAGTGGTAGGATAAAGAAAACAATGGCTACTAATAATACAGAAGAAATAATTATGGAGGGAGATAATGTAACAGTTAGCTGTAATTCAATACAGGTTACAGAAAATAGTCCAGACTTTTTAGGATTTGAGGATGAAAATGTTAGTGCAGAAAGTGAGAATAGAATAGCAGGAAATGTTAATTTTGATGCAAGTATGATGATGGAAATGCTGAAAGATATTGTTAAGAGTAATGATAAATTAAGGGAAGATCTTAGTAAGAAAATAGATCAAAACAGGGAAGATCTTAGTAAGAAAATAGATCAAAACAGGGAAGATATGCAAAAGAATAATGAGAAATTAGAAAAATTAACTCAGAGTAATGAGAAATTAAGGGAAGATATGCAAAAGAATAATAGGGAATTAAGAGAAGATATTGATAGGAGTTTAGAACAAAAACTAGATCAGAATAAGAGAGAATTGAGGGAAGATATTGGTAAAAGCTTAGAACAAAACAGGGAAGAAATTGAAAAGAAATTCATGGAGCTAGATAGTAGTATGATTAGAATGAAAAATGAAAATCAAGAAATGATAGCAAATGAAATAGGTGAAGTTTCAAAGAAAATGTTAGACATGAGCAGGGAAATATCTAACCAAAAAAGTGAGGTTAATAATAAAATAGAGCATGTTAATGTAAAATGTACAGAGCTAGGTAGCCGAATGAGTAGCATTTCAAGTGAGTTAAAAGAGAGATGGAGGCTACAAATGCAGATTTAATACAGGTGCAAGTTAATTTCAGAGGGGAAATATCTGAAATTCAGAAGGAGTCAGAAACACAGAGAAATAAATTGTCTGATGAAAATAAAGATTTGTCTAAAGATTTGAATCAAAAGCTAACTTCTGAAATTAACAAACACCAAACTGTTCAAAATGAGAATAATAAAAAATTGGAACAGACAATAGAAAATCTGCAAGGTACTGTAAATAGGTTAGAATTGAATTCAAGGGCAAATATATGTGATGTGAATGTATCAGATGTACAACATAATGATAGAGGTAGTTCCTCAGGTATGACAAATAATGTGAGTGATGCGGCAGCTTCATCCATAGCTAATGCTGAAACTCAGAGTCCACAAGTAACACTAGAGAATTTAAATATGGGAGTAGGGAATTTGCAAAATTACAATCATATCTTAAGTGACTTTCCACTTCCAAAATTTAATGAAAACTCCAGTCCAGTACAGTTCATTGCAGAATTATCAGAGTATTTTCAAATTAAAAAGATACCTGAAGCATTGAAAATGATAGTTGTCAAAAGATGTTTGGACCAGAAAACTTTAGATTGGTTACAAATGGTATCAGGGGGTGAAATTTCATATGAATCCTTTAAGAGATTATTCATGAACAGATTTTGGAATGTTACGGTACAGCAAAGAATTCGAGCAATGCTTAGTCATGGTCAATTTAATCCACGAGAGGGAATATCAATGACTGATTACTTACTGAAACATGCAAGTCAGGTTAGAAACTTGTCACCTCCAATCAATGAGGAAGATTTTGTGAGTTTGCTCGCAAGGCATTATCCTATAAGGATACGAAATTACTTATTAATTGCAAAACCACGGAACATCTATGAGATGACAGAATTAATAACAGCTTTGGAACAACAGGAAGAAGATATATCTCGGGAGTGGGAGCATAGATTTTTAGATGTGCGAGATAGAAGAAATTACCAAGGTAGTTATCAGCAAAGTAGAGGACAAGACAGGCGTCATGAAAATAATACCAGACAACGGTATCAATCATACGTTCCACAATTTGAAAGACCAAGGATAGATAGGAGACCAGGTCGACAGGAACAAATAAATTATGTCAGGACAGAAAGATTGCCTGAAAGAGGGCAAAATTATGGAAGGAGGTACATTAGACAAAGGGGAAATTTCACTCACTGGAGGGAAAATAATAACCGGGAAAGATCTGAGGAACGGCAAGAAAATTACGTGCCAAGGGGACATAATGTTAGAAATCGAGGATTTCGAACTCGAGGAAGGGGAACTCAAAACAATGGTAGCGACAATGAGATAGATTTAGCGCCTGTTAGGAATGGCAGTCCCGTACGTGAACATGGAAATAACCAGGAAAACTGTTAATAGACTCCTGTGTAGTAGGTTCTCAGGACGTCTTTAATAATTCAGTATCCATTACCAATACAAATAATATGCCTACACATACACCCTGTAATAAGATTACAGCAACAAAAGATAAGGGAGAAAATTTTGAGTCACCTCATGTTAGGATGGAAATTGCGAAGAAAGAGATTATTGCAACTATAGATTCTGGTTCGTCAGCTTCAATTTGCTCACAGAAATTTTACATAAATTTGATTAATGAAGGTAACAAAATTATGGCTCTTCCCACTAGTAATTTAGTTTGTCGTGTTGCAATCGGAAGAACGACACAGGTCATAAGAACACAAGCTCTACTTAACTTACTTATCGGCGGAGAGAATTTTGAGGTTATGTTTCTAATTGTAAACCATCTGATTTGTCACATAATTATAGGATGTGACTTCCTACATGAATATGAAGCAAGTATAGATTTTAAACATGAAGAGTTAAGAATGACAAAAGATGATAGAGAAATAAGGGTACCATTTATAAAAGAGAAAGTTTCTGTAATCGAGATGACAAAGGATGAGAAGAATCTTTGTGACCAAGAGTTTTTTGTGCAAATAACAGAAACTGATAGAAATAGTCAGATAAAGCAGGTAGTCACAGAAAATGAAGGGAATACCACGCCATATTTTCAACAGCTAGCAGAAATGCCAGAAGTAGAGAAATTTGCAATCCAAACAAAAGACGACCATGTGATCGAGACAGACAACAGCTGGGAAGAGAAGAGAAATGAGGAAATAATACACAAGTGTGAAGAAGCTTATAATATTACGGTAATGCAAAAACAAATCCTTCATGATGTTTTGATGAACAATAGTTCAGTATTTAGTAATATCCCAGGCAGATGTAATGTATATCAGCATACATTTCAAGTAGAAGACGTACCACCATATAGGCACAAGTATGACAATTTACCTATAAGTCTTCGGGACAAAGCTAGACAACTAATAAATAGCATGTTAGAAAATGGGATTATTGAGCAAAGTAATTCTCAGTATATAAATTCAATCTGCTGGAGTATTAAACGAGATGGTAGTTTGAGATTAACATTAGACGGTAGATATGTCAACAAGTATATGAAACCAGATCATTTTCAAAGTGAGGGAATTGAACAACTAATTACGAAACTTTCAAGAGGGAGATTTTTGACATCCATTGACCTCACTGCATCATATTGGCAAGTGGAATTAGATCCACAAGTGCGTGATTACACTTCATTTCAGTACTCAGGGATCCAGTATCGTTTTTGTGTAAATCCTTTTGGTTTAAAAAACTCAGGAAGTGGATTTTTGAGAGCCATTCACAGTATCTTTGGAAATTCTGCAGATGACTTTTTAATAAAGTATATTGACGACTTCCTAATCATTAGTCAAACATTTGAAGAACACATGAATAATGTCCATTATGTGTTAAATAAATTACAACAATATGGTATGACTGTGAACATACTAAAATCAAAATTTTGTGTCAAGGAAATAAATTTTCTGGGTTATGTAGTGGATGAACGAGGTATAAGACCTGATCAGAAAAGAATAGAAGCAATAATGAAAATTCCACTACCAAGGAACGTAAAACAAATTAGACGTCTCTTAGGGGTACTGAACTTTCAGAGTAAGTTCATACCAAGATATTCGGCTGAAATAGAACCACTGCGGCAGCTTCTCCGAAAGAACAATAAGTGGAAATGGACAGTGGATCATCAGAAATGTTTTGAGAGAGTAAAAGACCTCTTTGCTAAGTCCATATTACTCGAGAGGCCCAGAGAAGATTTGGAATATGAGATTTATGTCGACGCATCAATGCAAGGATACGCCGGAATTTTAGGACAGCGAGACATCAACAATGACTTTCACGTCATTAGTACAGCTTCTAGAGGACTTACAAATATTGAACGGAATTCTTCTGTAACTCAGTTAGAAATTGGAGCACTATATTTCTCATTAATTCGTTTTAAAACCTATATTTATCAGCAAAAGGTGAAAGTATATTCAGACCACATCAGCTTAACTTTCATACAACGGTGTAGATTATGTAGTGGAAAACGTGCTAGATACATTCATGCAATATCTGCATTTGATATTGAGATTATACACATTCCTGGCAAAAATAATACCTTCAGTGATTTGCTATCAAGATTGAACTACAATCCATAAATTCCCGAAAATATTGAAAGGCCTAGAAATGAAGTCAAAATATTGACAATTGAAATTCCTTTAAGCAAAGAAATGATGAGAAAATTGAAAAATATGGGGGAAATTCAAAATGAGGACGCAAAATTATTTGAACTTAAAGAAAATGCACCATTAATTGAGGAGGCAAAGAAAGAAATTATAGCAATTCGAGATGGGACATTATACAAGAAGCATGGAAAAGAAATGCCTAGTTGGAAGGTAATGGTTCCGAAAAGCATGGAAAAGGAACTAATTAAGAATTTTCACGAAGGGTTAGCACACTCAGGGACGGACAGGACAACTTCTATGATTTTAGAGAATTTATACATATCCAAATTGCGTCAGAAAGTTCGGAAATTTATATCGTGCTGCAACCTGTGTCAGAAGGCAAAGCAAATAAATGCAGCATATGCATTTGAAACTAATTCGGTTATAAGGGATAAGCCGAGAAGTGTAATTAGTATTGATATTCATGGTCCGATGCCTCCAAGTCAATTTGGAAACAAATATATATTTGTCTGTTATGATATATTCAGCAAATATGTAAGAATTTACCCTTTGAGAAAACCTACAGGTTTAGCATGTTTGAATAGACTACTCAAGTCATATGTGATAGAAGAAGGACCTATTCAATCTGTATTGAGCGATAATGCTTCGTACTTCACAGGAAAAATATTTATGGATGGACTGAAAGAAAATGGCATTAAACAATATTTTTCGTCAAGATACAGACCGAACTCCAACCCAGTGGAGAGGGAAATTAAGGAAATTTCAAATTATTTAAGGGTGTTATGTCATCGAAAACACACCCAATGGTATGGATACGTGAACTTCGTTCAGAATCTACTAAATGAAACCGTAAACAATGTGACAGGATACAAACCATGTGAACTTAAGTTAGGAAAGAAGACCAATACAATGTGTAAAAAAATTCCAGAAGCCATTCCAGATACACATTCGATACCACAAACAGAAGAAGAGATGTTCCGAAAAGCATTCGATAGGATGAAGAAAAAGGCCATAAAAAGAAAAATTAAACATGAAGAAAAGAAGAGAAAGGAATGGAGGATCAAAATAGGAGATTTAGTTTTGGTCAAAACCAAGAAATTGTCGGATAAAGCAAATAAACTTTATTGGCGAATGTTTCTCAAATACCATGGACCATATGAAGTTGTTGAAGTATATGGAACTAATACATATGAGTTATGTAATCCAACAACTCGAAAAAGCATAGGAAAGTTCCATATTGAGATGCTGAAACCATACAACCATGAAGATCAAGGTGAAACAAAAGACAAAGATGATAAATAGTAAATGCTGGATAGTTAAAGACGAAATGCAGAGCAATGTATTGGAACGTAAGAGGGTTAAATAAATATGTACGTCATAGGAAAGGAGAAATAAATTTTGGACATGACTAAATGTTTAAGAGTAAAATAACATTTTATTAGTAACTGAACATGTGAAATAAAGCATGATGTTATATTAAAGTAAAGTACATAAATACTATTCCAAGAGTATTGTTAAGATAAAGTACAAAATAACAAAAATTGGTAAATATAATAAATAAAAAAAATATATTTATGTAGTAAATAGAACATGTGAAACAGTGCCTAGATTTAAGAGATGTAAATATTTGGGTGGAGGGTGAATATTTTGGTAAAAATGTTAAACAATTACAAAAATCTTAAATGTATAAATTTTTGTTAACAACTTAAGAAAGTAAGCAATTTTGTAATAGTAAATAAATAATTCAGGGTACAGTATTTGCTATATACATATAAAAAAAATTGTAATATCACATTAATGTCTAAACAAATTAAACAAGAGCCAGTAAGTAGTGGCGAGATAAAGATAAAAAGAAAAAAAAAACATATATCGTGTGTCAAATGCGTGTGAAGTGTAAAGTGAAAGTGATAGCGTGTGTTCCAAAATTTAGGAGACTAAAAACCCAATTATAAAATTTCCAAACAAGTTGTAAATATTTATAATTATGTTTCTAGTGGGGCATATGATGCAGTAATTTGTATCACAAATTACTTAAATGTAAATAATGATTGTAATATGAATATGCATTTTTATGTGACATTAATTTCAGATGTTTATTAATTATAATTATTCCTGGGAAATAAGTTTATAGGGCCTTACTGAAACTGTCAATAATAACGCAATAATGCAGCGAGGGGGGTGAGCTGTTTATCATTATTGGAAACAAGGAAGTTACGTAATGTTGGCGCGTTTTCGGTAGAACCTTCTGGAATGTGTTCTCCCTAAAGCAATATGTATTCGTGGTTTCCATTGGATATTAAAGTAGACGCTAATGTTGGCGCGTTTTATTAGCCAATAGCAGTTCATTTATAATCTTTAGGTGTATCTTGATGCAGGCGTATAAATAGGGTAGGTTCGAGGTAGCTTGCCCCGCAGTTCATCAAAAATCTGTGTACACTACACGTCGTCTTTACGCAGTTCATCAAAATTCTTTGTGCAATACACGTCGTCTTAACTTCGTCAAAATATTTATATGAGATACGTCGGCTATAGATTCACAAGTTATGAAAATCTAAAGTATTATAAAGTTAATTATACACAAAGTTGAAGTACGTGAATTAAAAGTGATCAGTAAGAAGTATTATAACAGTTTCAGTTTGGCGAGTATCTAAATCAATATGTCAAAGTGATAGTGAACGTGTTCGACAATAAAAATTATAAAAACAAATTTCTTCATCAGTGTAATTTTTTGAATAAAAGATTCCTTTCTGCTTCACAACCTGTATTGAGACACATGATCGACCCCAGGCCAACAGGATAATAGCTAGCCGGAGGACATTTTGAAATGAATTATTTCAAAAAGCTGATACTAGGAAACGCAAATTGCTAACGCCAGATGGAGCTACAAACCAAACAAATGAATGACGTCATAAGATGGCTTCCACTCGCATGAAGTAAACACAATATAAGATCTCCAAGTTCTAATGACTTACGCTACAAATATTACGTAAGCAATACCGCATCACTTCCCAACAATGAAGATAAACCTGCATTTCACATTTACATATACTTTTTGTTTTCTCTACCACGTACCTAGAGGTACGGAAGGTATTGAATTCTTCCCATAATATCCATACAAATATTTCACAGGTAATACATCTTTTTAGGCTCCCCGAATACAAAAAAACTTTTTAGAAAAAGATCCGTGTGTGTGAACGGCATAACTCAAAAACCGAAAGTCGATTAAATATCAAACTTAGTATTTAGACTCAGTACCTTTCAAAGATGCGACACGAAGATTTTTAAGTAAATCTCCCATCCCAAGCTACCTTTTACATGGAGTATTTTTCGAAATTTTTATGTTCTAAAAATGGCTTTACGGTTTTCATTAACGTATTATATATTAAAGATATATGCAAGACAAACTGTGTATCTTGAATATTCTAGGAGTAACTTCTGACGTATTCTTTATTCGAAAGGACTTTTGTATAATCTTGTATACCTAACCGCTAAACGTTAAGCGATTGACGGAAACGTTCTGTAGATCTCTTAAAAATATACAATTTATTTCAAATCCTTTTTTGTGGGTCAGCTATTCCGAAATATCCGTTATTAATGTCGAATTTGCAATACTTAGTCATTCCTTTAAATTCTTATCGATTTTCAGTTTCTGCGATATGGAAATAAAACAGAAGTTCAAGGCAGTATATAGTGTCCATTCTAAAACATTTGACTATCGCTATTCCTTTATATCCGTAACGCAATATGTAATGCAGCTATTTCCTGAAACGTTTATATCGATTAAAATGAAGTAGATAGAAAAATTAACTTTAAGAATAAATTGTACATCCACTAATAGGCTAGAGGGTAGAGAAAATCATGTAAATGTAACATTAGATTTTTCGTGTAGGAAGCCATAAGAATAACACCGTAAGTTAAAACATTGGTTAGATTTTAAAAGGCGGATTGCTGTGCGACGGCTTTGTAACTCCATGTTTTTGGATGTGCCCGAGAAAAAACGAATAGCGACTTGTCACGTAAAATAAAGCTTAAGCATTTGACAATTCAAACCAGTAACAAAGAATGTCTCTTAAATAGTTAATGCCACAAAAACCTTGTTTAGCATGTGTTTTAAGGAGATCTAAATTCTTCTAGGGCTATCTCTTATGGTTTATCAATTTTATAAAGGTAACTCAGAATGAAAAAGACTCCACAGACTACTTCAGAAAATTCAAAATATGCATTTTATTTGTCTCGCAAATATCGTAAACATAGGGTATTTTAAACAAAACTGTTACCATTTTTAAGAAATAAAAAAAATTCCCATGTGAATGGTAGTTTGAAGTGGGGGTTTCTTGAAAACCTTGGTGCCACATCCTTGGAAGATGTTTAACTTAAATGCCAAGTTTGATGTTTAACTTACTTTTCGTTTTCGAGTTATACTGCTCAAAATCAGTTACACACATCCGCGCGCGTGCGCGCGGGAACTTTTTCTAAAAAACTCTTTGGATTCGGGGACCTCAAAATGTATTTCCAAGGAAATATTTGTATAGATTTTTTAATGGAATGCAGTACACCCACTAGATAAGCACTAGCGACGGTATAAAACAATTACGTATTCCTTTTCACTTAGGAGTTGGCCGTCGGCTCACTATGGAAACTCCGCGGCGCAACTGACATCCTTGCCGCTTACCAAAGCTTGTGTCGAGTTCGGAAGTGAGATTAGCACGAGATTAACATAAAAGCAAACTATTTTTATGTACTATTCGTATGGTATTACATCATTCAGTAGTGAAGTTAAGGATTTTTAACAATATCTGTGCATAAACCAGGCAGAGGTTTTTGCATAGCTAGGCAGAGAAGCTATGCAAAAAACTTTTAAATACATTTAAGAAAACTGGTTTGATTATCAGTAGAAACTGAAGAGTAAGGCGGCGTTTCTTTACTGAGGAATAGTTATACAAGTTAAAGTCCTTCAACATTCTCCTTAAAACCTCAGCAACAGCTTGTCCAGGAAACCACTTTCCAAAGAGTTCCGCATGGCTACCAATTTCATAAAAGTGAAACATAAAAATCATCGTTGTCCACAAATTGTTATGTAATTTTGAAGAATGTCAGTTGGGGAATGTAATAATTCACCCAGATTCAATAATGTTTATACATAGTCGTATTTAGATGGAGAATAATCGCTGTTGGAGCTCGGAGAACTCAGATTTATTGTAACAAAAGAAAATTGGGGTATGATGTAGAGTAAATGCTTAGGGATAAGAGGAACAATGTTATTTTGTAGATACCATAAATGCAAATCATACACTGATCTTCGAACAACTAAGAATGATGAATTCAGTATGGGTATTTCCAGCTAGTTTCTGCTAAGGCGCGGACAGTTGGGAGTCATTAAAGTTTCATTCAGGAAAATGTCTAAGTTACGGTGATCAGTTTTGCCCGCACAGATTCCGGATCTCACAAAATGTTATTTTCATACTTGAAAAATAAAGCTATAATTCAAACCTTCACACATTAGAACAATTGCAAGAAACTATCAAGAAAGAAATTAACTATTTTGAAAGCAGAAAGAGAATTGCCTTGAAAGGCGCCAGAGTATGCAGGAAAAAATTTGCAACATCTTCCATGATAAGGTGCCCTTATCATTTTAATTGTAACTGCACTTTTAAGAATATGAAGCACCATATTGTGGATATATTTTATCCACCAGCTCAGTAGTAGAAGCTTGTAGCCAATTTGCCGCGTGATCGGGCAAATCGTACGAGAGAAACACATTATATTGTACTTCTCTTACAAGTTCAGTTGTAAGCTTTTCTGCGTATGTGTGCAAGAATTTTAGAGTGTTTGAATGTATGAACTCAGTCGAATACACACACTAAATTGCTCCTCACCAATATTAGAATGTCCTTGTTATAGGACAAGACTTGACGTGCATTTTAAAATAAGCTGATAATTAATACAATCAGAGTTAAGTAATACATATATTTTTCATTTAAAATATGCAACTGGATAGCAAACAGTCTACGTAACGATCATATTCATGAACTTTATGGTTTCGTTCAGCAGATCTGTTTCGTCTCCACATTGAATTTTTTTCAAATGGTCCAAAATTTCCCCTCCTTGCCGATTTATATTGCAGTAACAGTGTTAAACATATTCATTTCATAAAGTAATTGTTTTACACAGGTAGAATCAGCTAAAGCCGGAATTTAAACCACGGATCTCCCGGTTTCCTTCCGGCTGCTCTAACCACTGAGCTACCATGGCAACATGCCGGCGGCACATTAAATTCTCCAGCTGACTTGCATTTTTCCGGTAAACCACAAGGAGATCTCAAATTGTTTTGAGATGACATATCTCAATGGCGATTTACAATTCCATAAGTACTTTAAGTCCCACGCTCATTAGGTTAGCCTCTATCATGTCAATTAATGAATTAATTGTTCTTCCACACTGACATATGTGTAGGACAAGGTTGTAAAGTAAGAATTTTAGTCCTCTAATTCTACCTTTCCAATATTGATTTCCTGTTCAATCCATCATCGAATGTGTTCCTCCATTGTTTTCTAAAGCAAGTTGAAGCTTTATATCGGAATCCCTTTCGTAATCAAACCGTACGTAGTTACGGATGTCAGCCCCCCATCTCTTCCGTATAAGCGAAACCTATGCCTCTCCATAAATAAGCAATGGTACGACCCCAAACACAAAAGTTAAATAAATATTATTTATTTATTACTTTTCCAAGTAGTGTTCTTTTAGTTATTCGTATTAACCCATGACATTTTGCTAATTCTTAACCCCTATTCACTCCCGAGGTTGTTGAACTGTTTCGTTTGCTCTCTTGAATAGGTATTAATTAAAATATTTGTTCTTGCTGGCATTTTTCCCTAAAAACCATTAAGTTTGTTTCTGATTTGAAGAATTTCACATTAAATTCTGAATCAATTCAAACTAAAATATCACTGCAAGTTATTCTATACGAAGAGTAAAATATTTATCGCAATAAATGGCTTCAAACACGTTCCCAGCGCTCTGATAACTGCATCACTTTGTCGCGAAATGCTAATTATCCTTTCCTCCCCTTTTACCCGGTAATTAAGAGTCGGCATCGGCACATCGGCGTTTGGGTTCGAGGATACTTATTTTGTTTTGTTTCCGAACTACAGAAACTGTTGGTGGCTGCACGTGGAAACGTATTCCACAGTTAAAATGCTCAGTCAATTCTCGGCTTAGTTACAGCATCGATAAATGAGGCAGTCTGGAAGCGAGCATGTAACTGTTACAAAAAGATGAAAAGGTGTACTTTTGCTTCTTTAAACGCAAATAAAGGTTCACTGAAAATATAAAATATATTATACATATATTACATATACCATACATATACCATACATATATTACAATTGTACATAGTAATAATGTAATTACCAAGGAAGATGTTAAAATATTCAACAACCAAGAATTGTACAAAGCAGATTGTAAGAAACGGGCGAGCTAGCAAATTCCAGGTAAAAGATAATTCTGAGTAGAGCTCACCTTTCACCAAGGTAATGAATAGGGAGCCGATAGCTGTAAGGAGAAACAGAAAGACAGATATTGAACCTGCTTCCCAACGCAAAACTTTGAGTAGAATATTCTTATACATGTTAAGGTAACGCGTTCTGAAGACCAGTTAAAAACTTCGTTACATTTTGAAGTGCAGAGGTAAGCGTCCATAGGCTCAGGTATATAAAGGCGAACAAAGCCCCAGATTTTCTTTCTCTTCTATAATTTTGTCGACACAAAGTGCTACGCTCTTGACGACAGATGCACGTGTTACATATGGGTGGGAAGCCGTGTGCAGTTAGTTTAGGCTCTTGATTTATTCAAATGGTAGGATTGGTTTAATTGGAAAAGCCAGCCGCCCATAAATATTTAAAATGATAATAAACCACATTTATTAAGGGAAATGCAGTATACTTTTAATTTTCCCCACCTACGATAACCCTGAGAACCAAGAATGAACGATATAGGTATAGATTAGGAATGGAAAAACACGGCAGCCGACGAGCATCCATAGCCGAGAACAAGAATACTGCAGCAGATAGAATCAACTAGAGGAACGACGCTTTCCAGATGCAACCGACCAACGATTTCCCGCTACAAATGTCGCCCAACAACCGTTTCCCGCTACAATAGTTTCAATTATTGGCTACGTTTGGTGTGAAAAATGCGACTAAAGTGCGTTACGGGTGCTATACAGCATACGACTCTTCGTTTCCGATCAAGAGGGGTTTATATGATTAAATTGATCGATCCTATAGGAAGGAATTAAGTGAAAATTTAATACATAAATAATTAAGATTACAAATATTGCTCCCAAGTACAGAAAAACACACACAACTCATACCGAGGGAAAATGAACTCTCACTTCAGTTTTCAATAAGGTATTGATAGATTATTTTATTCTCATGACGTAACAAGTACTGAAACACGCGCCCATTCACTTCCAGACAAGCAGTGCACTGATGTGCCATACTTTGGCGTTCTCTTTCAAAACCGGCTGGCATTTCCATAATTTTAGCTGCTGTGCCGAATCTGCATGCTGCAAGATCTTCTTCCGAGTCAACAGGGGGTTAGTCAGCCCAATAAAAGCAAATCAAGTAAGGTCAGCACAGGTGAGCGCGCCGGTTAGGCAACGGACCCACCCCGACCTATCCAGTGGGCACTAAATGTAGTTGTTAAATGGGCATGTACTTCATTCCCAAAATGAGCTGGTGCACCATCATTTTGAAACCACATTCGTTGCCCAATAAGAGAAAGCTGGTGCAGTAACGCAGGTCGAACTTCTTGCAAGAATACTAGCATTGGCGCCGAGTCGTCGCGGCAAAACGTATGGCCCTAGGAGGGGTCATTTTCAATTCCGTTCCCACACATTGATACCAAATCTCACTTGATATTATGGCACAAACGTGACATGGGCTTTTCGAAAGCCCAAACATGTGAATTAAGTAAGTTCAACAATTCCTAACGTTTGAAGCATACTTCATCCTTGAGCAACCCACAGCTTGAAAAGTTTGGTTGGACTGCACATTGGTTCAAATACCAATTAGCAAACTGCTGTGGCAATGTATTATCACCTGGCTTAGTAGCATGGATCTTTTCAAGATGATATGGATGCAGCAGTTATTCCTGCAAAATTCTCCGCCCCATGGAATCGTGGAATGACCAATGTTCAGTATTGATGAGGATAGATCAACCATTCACTGAAGGCTGCACATCCCAGCACTGCTTCCTTGGCCGCAGGAGTTTGCATAGAACGCCCCCCACCCCGGCCCTTTACTCGTCTGTGTAATGCACCCAGTTCGCATATTCTGCGATGAATGCTGGTAAATGTACTGTGGTGAGGAACCTGTGGGTTTGGAAATCGTTCCTGATAAAACCTCTGAGCCGCTCGACCAGAATCAGATGATGTCCCCTATGCTGTATTTTTGTATACTCTTGATTATCAAATGTCGCGGAATACTTATTTTGGTTTCTATAGGCTGATTCAAATGTACATTATTATGTACACACACGCGCATGTAAATGTATACATAAAATACTGCATATTTGGTGCTTTTTAACAACATAGCTTACTATAAATACGGGGCTAGGATAGTCTGATCTTCCAAAAGCATGTTTTCGGTTATATATTTAGTATACCTTATATGTTGCAACATAATTTACAATTCTCGCAAATAAAGTAATAAATATGCACTGCTCTAGGAAGCACAAGTAAACAGCATACCAAATCTGTTTATTCTGCTTGGAGATGCGACACCAAAACGTATTATTTCGGATGATTCCTCCTCCTAGCTTCTGCTTGAAGTTATTTGACACATGCAGATTCACAGCGCCAGTTCTGAGTGAAGAACAAGTCACCAAAGTAGGGGATTATAACTTCATCATGGAGGGAAGAAAACTCGCCAAGTGAACGAACGATTCGCAGCCAGAAGGGGAAAATCCCCGAGAGCGGCCTTACAAGGCGATGGAATGGGTAATTAAGGATAAAGGTAGCAGACCTTTTCAACTCCTCTCTCTCCAGCATAGCATCAAGTACCTGGAAGGACAGAGGCAACATGAATAACTCACCACGAGTGTGCCCTCACCAAGGCAGTTAACTCCCTTTCTTTAGGGATTACAAGTACGTAATAAATAACTACGCCTCAGGTGACCACTTTGTTTCCAGTAGTACACGAGGGGGGTAATATCATATGATTTACAACTCACACTGCCCTTTTGAAAACACTTTATTTCCTTTAGAATGATTTACAGTGTTAAATTCTGCACACTAAACCAGCTGTAACAATAAATTGTATACTGCAGTTTAAAGAATAATAATCTGTTTATTTATAAACTATTTATGTATGTTTATTTAGCCTTTACTGTGTCCTCGATAAATTATATGGATTGATGAATTCAAACTTGAGAATGTTGAATTAAGTTAACCACCATTTCCTTAATTTTAACACCCTAGCATGGTTATACGACTCCTATACGAACAAACCTTTTAATTGTAAAAATAATTAGAGATATTGATTCTATATAGCTCGTAGAAGTCATCATTAAAGAATTCATCTATATAAATCAAAGAAATATTTGATGAATGTTTGGTTTGTTCGCCGATCATGATCGGTTTAGAAACAATTTGCAGCTATATAGGGATATACAAAGTTTTTCTCGAATGAAGCGACTGCTGCCCACCGCTCCCGCGGCACTGCTATACTAACATGTTCCTGCAGCAGCCGTTTCTCCCCTAGATATTGCTAAGGATGAAAAACAGTATGTATGGTTATATAAGGTATGATGTTCCTCTGCACCTATACAAGCCTGACACCTACTGAATACATTATAGAACACGACGAATTTTCACAGGCAAAATATTGGAAAACGCTCTCCGAATTCTGTCTTATTCGTTGAGGGTATGAGAGTTTTTTTTAAATAACTTAACTTTTTCCTTGTAGTTAATATTAAGGTGCATGTGGATGGACAATGAGAAGACAGTTACTCGGTCGTCAAAACCACGTTGTACGCAGAAAAGCTATCAACACCTCCAAACAAAGTTAAACTGAACTATAAATCCACCTCTTGTGCTATGCTACCGCAGAGTGAGATTATTCAATCCCATATCTGCTACGAGCCAGACTCAGCAGCCGTTAGTCGAGACAATCTGGTATAAATGACACCCTATACTTGCAGAATATGTAAGCAAGAACAAAAAAGAGCTAACCTTATTATTCTAGAATGTAGGATGTATTTATCGGAGGGGGACACCTCACGCACTGCGAGCATTTTGATATCTTGTGGCTATACTCCTCGGGAGGCGGGATGGGGTGAAGGAGCCGTAGAAGTCCCAAGCCCACAGGTAGATAGGCCTATAAAGACAGGCCCACAAAAATCACTATTTTAATATAAAGGTTCATTTTAAACAGAGAAATTTTGTGGAAACTTTTATGTTTGCAGATGACCAAGTTCGTCTTTGACAATGCCAAAGCTTACAGAAAGCCCTTTATGAATTAACACTGCAAAAATCATTGAAATTTAAAGGTAAACTGCAATCAGATTTAAAATAATACTTGAAAATAGGTAAATAGAACAAGTTAATGCACTTCAAAGTTCTGTCATATATCATATTGCGAATGCAGAATTAGAATATAAGCTGCAGAAATTTAGTCAAATATATGGAACAATAAACAGAACACAAAACTATAATGTAGACTCAACTTTTATAAAGTATTTAGTAAGTATATGGGAGTGAAACCTTAAGCAAATAATTTAAACCCAAAACATGAAATTCCTAAGATCAGTGAAAAGAGTAATCAGAAAAGATAAGAAATTAATTTATAAAAACGGAATAAAAAGCATAAAGTCTGAATGATAAAAAAAACCTGGGCGAAATCACTTAAAACGCTCGTCCAATGAGAGAATTCTAAGTTCCATTTTAGAAAGTAAACAAACGGGAAAGGGAAATTTCGTTAGACGTAAAAAAGAGCAATCCAAGAAGCTGCGAAAGAACAGAAAGTAGATATGATGTAATCAGTACGATATTAATACGAAATATTTTAACGCAAATCGCTCTGAAAATCTAACAGTATAGTTTCGCCGTTCGTCGAGTTACCTTAAAACTAACAAGATTACTTTCATTCATTATCTGTTTACCCTCCTCTTATGTAGGACTTACACCCCCAGGACTTACAAGCGGGTGCCTGGTGTCAGAGGCCCGTCGAGGAGCAGACACTCGTGGATCAGACAGAGCATCCAGGATGGGAGATCAGCCCGATGCCTGGTATGAGACGAAGGAAGTAGATGAAACGAAATGTAGGTGAAATAGATGAAAGGAAAGGTGATGGAGCAGTTAGTGGAATGAATGGCGGGGGAAACCGGAGAACCCGGAGAAAACCCGCCCAGACGCCGCTTCGTCCACCACAAATCCCACATGCAGGTCCCTGGGATTGAACCCGGGGCCGCCTCGGTGGGAGGCGAGCGGTCTAACCACTCGGCCACGGCGCCGCCCTTAACAAGATTACTAATTTTAAAAACAAATATATATTTAGTGGAAATTTATCTTTCAATAATATATCTTTGTGTGTTAGTTTTGCCAATCTAGGTGTAAACTAGTAACCTACCTTACAAAGAATTTTACTAGTTTTAAAAGTAGAGAATAGCAGTCACATTTAATCAAAGAGAGATCATCCGATATATAATCGGTGACCTTAGGGGAGCAGAAAGTGTAATTAACAACTTATATTGCGTTTTATACACAATTAGAAAATCGTAAAACAAAATAAACAAAAACACATAATAGATAAACATAATAATACGTAATGAAATTTAGAACAGGTATTGGGCTTTTATTATTTGGGAAGCAACAGAAGCTAAAATAGATAAATCTATTTAAAATAAACTTAAGTTCAATCTACATGTGGCACAATATTGAAAGAGAAAGCCCGAAAGGAAACGAAAATAAGGGCAGTACCAGGCGCAGCTCATGCAACTGAATCCTGGATTATTAAATAGAAGGATAAAATCAAAATACAAGCAGTGGAAATGAGATTTGTAAGAGATGCACTAGAAAGGACCACGAGAAACTGACGTATTTTGACTGTCCAGTTTTTCAACCGTCACTCTCTCGGTTCTCATTGTCTTAAGTTCTTATCTAGTTCAACTTCACTAATGTCACTTCACTAAGGTGAACTAGTTTAGTTCTCCGTCAGTTCACTTCCTTCGTGACGTAGCCTCTTCATGCCGGACGGTTCATTTTACTCGAAGCCGAACACAAGACCTCCACAATCCGTCGCTCCGCAGCAGCACTCACTACACGTCACAGCAGTCGTCACCTACTCTCGCGGAGAATTGCACCAGAAGCGCAGTCATTAACCCGTTCGCACACTGAGTCAATAATTCCCCGTACTCGACTCGCGACTAGCTCAACTGCGCGAGAACGCTCGCTTATATAGTCAGTCGAATTTTTCCACAGGGTTCTCGAACGTTCTAGAACTATTTCGACACACTTTATGGAGGAGGGGGATAAGAAGCTTTTAGATAGTTTAGTTACTTTCCGATAGCGCGCCCGTGTTTACACTGGCAGTTATCGTTGTTTACACCGATGCTTGGTGCCAACCTCTCGATAAACTTGCGCCATAGTCGCTGCGTCACAATATTAAAAAAGAGCTACATATTTGTAATTGAACTGATAAGCTGGAAGAATATAAAGAAAAGTAGAAAACACATAACAAAACAATGGACAATGAAAGTATACAAATTAAAATAATAAATTATAACTCCAAAAGAAAAAGAAAGTGGGAAGGCCAAGGAAAAAGTAGACCATAGCATGAGACAAAACGAGTAGCATGCTTAAACCTTGCAGTGAAGTTGATGAAACACAAAATCTAAAGTAAAACTTACTATATTTTAACACTTAGAAAATCAAGGTAATAAAATCGAAGGATGCATTTAGGAATAAAACTATTAGAAACTTAAGACATAAAATCTCTGTACCCAATATTTTAAGCCTAATCATACAAATGATACTGCAATAGGTGTTTTAAGGAGACTGATAAAGCAAAAACTGTTTAGCCAGTTCTGTGGGAAACTAATCTGTTTTAAATATTGCCATATTAAGCCAATCAGCGCCAATTTAAATTCTTTGCTGAAACTAACTTTCGAGCGTCACTCCTTTCAAGCTACATTCGCAATTTAAAATTTTTTATTAGGCAATTTGATCAGAAAATACAATAACATGTTTGTCTCTAATAACAACAATCAAGCTACACACGAGTACACTTTATCTTAGCAATAGCATTTTCTGTCACTGCATTAAGCAGAGTCACGAAGTACTTTCTTTGTGCTCGTCTGATTATTCCTTGCCACAAGTTTCCAGGCGCTAGTGAGAAGCAAACGCTGTTTTACATAAGGGTTCTACACTAATTTGCATGGTGTTACCTAAGCAAATATTTTCTCGTGTATAGAACTGTTGCTCATAGGCGTTCTATCTCCAAGTAGGATCAAGAGTTGTAAGCCGAAATCTAAACAGTTTACTTTAGGTTACATTCAAGTTGGGGAACGTCTACATACTTCACACACACTTTGGTGTGCAATACTCGTGGTATTATTTTGGCAAGGATGTAATTTACTTATTTATCCTATCGTTCTCAGAATATCGGCAAAATCATACTTTTTAAGATAACTAGAATTAAAAAATGTACATTTCTCTAATTTATCTAGAAGGGTTTCCTTAATAAAATGTGTAGCCCAGCCCAGTAAGGACCATTCGGCTCCTTGAAGGAAGAACCTCGAACGATTTTTTTACTTTCTTTACCACGTACATGGTAAGTAGAGAAGATATTGATTTCCAAACAAAAATTCGGTAACAAGATTTCACCGCAAATACCTGTTTTGAGACCCCCCTGAATACAAAAAAGGGACTTTTTTAAAAAGGTCCATGTGTGCGTCTGTGAACAGCATAACTCAAAAACAAACAATCGCATAAATATCAAAGTTGGATTTATCTTCCAAAGATGCGACACGAAGGTTTTAAAAAAAATCCTCTACCTCTAACTACCCTTTCAAGATGTTTTATTTTCTAAAATGGCTAACGATTTTGATTAAAATTAGAAATAAAATGTAAATCTTGAATTTGCTGTGAAGTGTACTTCATTCGGAAGAATTTTTTATATTGTATAACTGCTAAATGATAAAGTACCACACAAAAAAAAATCTTTTAAGCACACAACTTATTTCAAATAAATTTTTTTGCGACAGCCATTTCCGAGATATTCCTCATTAATGATTCGAATTTGTCGCAAAGAGCATGGAATTTTAAGGCCTGCGTATAGCGTCCAGTTCTAAAACATTTGACTATCGTTATTCACTTTGTATATTGAAATGTGTAATGCAGTTGTTTCCGGAAAGGCTTATGTCGATTAAATTGAAGTACCTAGATAGGAAAATAAACTTTCGCAAGAATAATTTGTATACTCACTAATAGGCGATAGAGGGTAAAAAAGTCATTTGAATGTAACGCATCAGATTTTTGATTTCTCTACTACTTCTTACCTATGGTACGTACAGGACGTATTGCATCCCAACCAAAATTTGATACCGAGATTTCACCGCAAATGCGTTTTTGAGATTCCCTGAATCCAAAACACACATATGGGTTTGTCTGTATTTGTGTGTGTGTGTGTGTGTGTGTGTCTGAGCATGCCTGTGTGTGCGTGTGTGCGTGTGTGCGTGTGTGGGTGTGTGTGTGTGTGCGTGTGCGTGTGTACAGCGTAACTCAAAAATTAAATATTTGTGAAGTACTCTTTTTAATTTACTTTTACTCTTCTTTTAATCTAACAATTTTTATTAAAATATCGCAGGTTTTAAGACTTTAATATGATAAACACAATGAAATTTCTAAATTTTCTATAAATATCCTGTAATATCCGCTCCTTTCTGAAAGAATATTCTAAACATTTTAAACCATGGAGGATGCCCAAATAAACTTAGTGCACAAAAGCTATGGATCTCGTAAAAACTCGCATTTTAGATTCTTTTTTGTAGCATTAACCATCTCCAAGATAGTCGTATTATTGATTTGAATTGTGAAGCACTTCATACTTTTCCTCGTATGAAATTTCGAAACCATAATATAGCAAAGATTTGGCTCCCGCGTCATCCTATTATTGTACCTTGTACCTACAGCAAAACGTGCAATAAAATTATTTCTACAAATTGTTATCTGGATCAACACGAGGCAGATAGATGAATAAGCTTCAGTAATAATAGCTTGTAAGAAAGGGCATGTGAATGTAACAACGTTTCTCCAAAAAATTGAACAATGCTTGAAATTTGTCTATAGAATACTCGGATGCTGATCCTAAGCCTCAATAAAGAAGGTTAGTTGAATGGTTGGAAATGTAAGCGAAATATATGTAGAAACAAATCCCCACACCTGTTTTAACGCCCACTTGATTATGGATGAGGATTTTTTTTAAGCAAGCAATCAAGAAAGGAAGATAAATAAAGATGAGGATTCGAACATACATCGAACGGCCTTGCCATATAAGCTATAGTCCACTGATGCCCAACCTTAAGCTAAATAGTGGAGAACGGATTTACTCCCACGCATTGTTTGCGGAGCTATGACGTATTCACGTGTTCATGGATTGCCCAAACTCCAATGTCTGCTTACCTTGTAACATGATATTGCGACCTGCCAACAGTGACTGAGTAATGGGGAAATGCTTCATAACACAAAACGAAAGAAGTGCGATAAGGCGACAATGTGACGGCATTATCTCATAAGAGATAAGGTTGGGCTTCACTTTATGTGGTTGATACAATGTAGCTTTTGGGGTTGAGACTTGCATCGCTGATACCCGAAGTTACGGCTTAGTGTTTCTTTGTAATTTAAGTCGCGTGGTGGTTAGATTTTATATTTCTTCTTGGGCAGCGTTATTTTAGCTAAGAACCAAATAATGCTGTACGCCGAAGCCCTCGCTGTAGCTGAAGTTGCAACCTTAACTTCCTTCTTTTGCTATTTTTGCTAAACATGAGTTTTTTTTGCAAAAGTTACAACGTTAGAGTGCGTCAGAGAATCGGCAAGCAACCACAATGAATCATTAAAGCGACATAGCTGCCTTGAGGAGGCCGGAGCTTGGCAGTTTGACATCTAAAGCAGAAGGAATGCGCCAAGTTACCCTGGGCAGTAAATCTTCCACAGTGGCGAATCAATACAGATGGCAGGAAACAATTTACAACGTCTTGAGGAGAGTCAGATCGCCCTCTTTATGGATTGCCCTGACAAGCTCTTGATGCGAAGAATAATGGATTTACAACCCTTAACAATACATTCATCGCCAAAGGTAATATTTAGAAAAACCACACAGCAAGGTTTTAAGCGTAAACCGCTCCAACCAGTTAAATTTCTACCATTTCCTGAATTAGAGGTAATATTTCACGTGAGCTTTGAACTCTTTTCTTCCTGTTATATTTATTACAGGGCTCGCTAACTTACGAGTACGCGATACGTTCTTTTTCTAAAGAGAAAGATCACATTTAAAAATGTTTGCGGAGAGAATTACTCAATTACTGTAGAATAGGGATACAATAGCAATTTTGTTTTTTGGCGCTTCAGAAATCTAAACGCGACTTTTAAAAGGGAGCTACCTTTATTTTCTCGTATTCTTTTTTACTTGCGTTTTAGCCATCTTAAGATGGTCCTCATGAAGCAGCTTTTGTTCAGTTTCAAACATTCACCATACATTCTACATTCTTTAAGGTGAATGAGACAAAGAGCATTTGCTTATGTCAGGTATAATTTTGATTTGAGATGTTTGATAACTTAATATTACATGGTTATTTTTTGGAAAATTAAATGTATTACATACTTTATTACGTTATTCCAAGAAGTGTTTCAATGCTACACAAAATGTAATTTTTGTATTGTAAAGGACCGTATTCGAGAAATAATATGCAGATTTTAAGAACGTATAAAAATTTAATAATCTGGCATTTCATAAACAACTGGACTTTTTAGAAAATGATTTTCAACTTAGCTATGCATAACAACGAAAACTTAATTTATTATAGCTAATTAGACCGGAGAAATACGTGACAGAAATTTCAACTACATTGAAATTTGTAGAAACCAGAATTTTAATAACGAACACCCTTACCACTGAAAGTAATTAGATTGGTATGCTATTTTAAAACATCTACGTGATACATTCACGTGGCTTTCTCCACCAATGTAAATTCACACGTAGCGGGGTTTAAAAAAGGGAAAATGGTGTAATGATCGGTTCTTGGTGTAGGGTTTGGTAATTCGGGAGGATTGATGTTGCTGCCGGCTACTCAGGTAGAGGAATATGGGTTCTGGAAACTCTTACCTCAGAGAATGTAGATGGGAGATGAAATGAAGCTCACTTTTCTCCTCTGAGATGGCCCGTTTATTGAAGATCCACACTGTTGGTTCGTCGGAATATCCTTTCACACAAGACGCGATTTCTCCTGTCATTTCCTACTACTGTTTCCGTGCATTACCCTTTCTTAAGTATTTTTCGAAGTTAAAGACGTTACAATGTTACTTTAATTACTTAACCTTTAGTCATGTTCTAGCTACCCTTTTTACTCATGGCTCCTTTAAACTAATTTTTCCCATACATAAATACATACTCGTAGACGTCTGCACTGTTTCCCTCTCTGATATAAAATACTTTGAATTCCTACATCTATCCAATTCTCCCTCACTGCACAACACGGAGTGAACTTCTCTACCCTACGGTTCGACACGAAGTATTCATCTTGAACACGCCTTAAAATTGCTCTGTCATAGATAATTTTCTATTTCACGATTCTTTTCCAGTTTCGATCTATCTTTTTGCTATGCACGTGACTTTATTAACTTTTATTGGCTATCTCGCTGAATATTTCCTCGTCTTCCATTGGCTCTTAATTTCGTCGGCCGAGCATCGTTCGCGTCTCCCATTAAGTACTTATATTCGCTAGAGTGAATTTTCCGAGCGCTTGACTGAATTCGGTTTCCGGCCCGTTGTCTTCGCATCCTGAGAGCTTTACTCGGTTCCTATTGTGACTTATCGCTTACTAATGTCCCTCTTCCTGTACGTTCCTCATTTTCAACCTTTTACGGTTTTTCGCCAAGTCTCTTTGTTCTCAAATACACGTTTTCTACATTTTATTTCACTTTCTGATTATTAATTAATATCTAATATTTACTTTATTTCTCTCGTTATAATTTTATTTCCTCCTTTTCTAATTCTTAATGTTCTATTTTATTCTCTCCTCATATTGGTATTCCTCTCCTTATTTTGATTAGATGCTTATTAATATACTTATGACGTATTATTCATTATTCATATCCTTCGGGCGGATCTTACCACTTCAACACATATGTTCATTATATTGTATACAATTCATATAAGAATGTTATCCTTCTATGCATGTTACGTTACTCACCATGTATTTGCTTAAGAATTATTTAAATTAATCAGAAAGTACTTAATTGCTTATGAAAACAGCATTCAAATGTTTATTAATAGTAGCAGCCTCTTGCAATGGAAAGAAAAGAAGGAAGGGCTTTGCAAAGCAAGAATAAAATCTGCCTTTAGATGACGTTCAGGAAAGATTTAAATTTGCGAAAAGCCAGCATCACGAGAAACTTTGACAGAAACTGTGTATGTTAATTTTATATTTTTCCTGTTAAATGTTTTGATTATCTTTCAAGGTATTCTTGTAAAACAAAGTTAATCAAAATTCCATAAAATAAAGCGTCTTCACAGTCTATTCACAGAAATTCAAGATAAACCTTCATTTATCAAGTAAATATAATATAATATGTTAATGAAAATAATTTGCACCGTTTGTGACAAAATAAAACACTAATGAAAAATTTCCCACCAAAAGAGCAGTTGGAGTGCGTGCATTTTCTTGAAAATTTTCATACTTAAGTCTTGGCTAGGTAGGTGGTAGAAAAAGCCAAAATAAAATTTCACATGTGATTTATCATAAAAATCTTTCATTTTCTATTGCTTTTACTAAATAGATAGTTATAGATCAGAATTTATAGATAAAGCTTTTTCGTAACGTTTTTTATGCTTGAGAAAGTAATTTGCCACTTTGTATGTAGAGAAATTTTCTACAGCTTTGAATACGGTCACAAGTGTAGGTACAAGCTCTTTTAAGAGAGTTCACAGTATAATAGAATTAGTAAGACTTGCCAAAATGGAAGGCTCAGAAAAGAGTGAAACAGTTTGTGCGTAGCACCATGTGTGTTTGTGATCTATGTTTGGAAACACTGATGTGTGTTAAAGTTAGTGAAAGAACAGAAATAACATGGGAGTAAGACAGGGCTACCCAATGTCACCAGTACCTTTAAAGTGTGTATGAATTTCAACATACATGTTGTACCATTATGATAACTATAAATAAAAGGGCTAGAAAAGGAACAATGTTTACATTTTATAAACCAATGTCTATTCACATTATTATTATTATTATTATTATTATTATTATTATAATATGGAGCAGACCATTGCAGTATAGGTAGAACAGACAATGGAGGAAACAGCTGAAATAAAATTCCTACAATATATTGCTGGATACGCGAGTCAGTTCAGATATTAGATTAGGTATATTGTAATGCTGGCAGGCATGACCGTATTCTGCAAGAATTAGTGATCTTTGAACAGCTTCACCTCCTTGGCATGAGGGAAAAATATATTATTTGCTCTGTCAATCTCGTGCTATATCCTTCCCAATAATTTATTCGAAATGGCGGTGGCCCTGTAAGTTAACAATTTACATTGGCATATTCAAACATGTCCAAATATTTATTTACCAAATCTTGGGAGTACGATATTTTTTTGTCCAAGACAACGACTAAGAAACTTGGCTAACAATAGTCCATCTTTATCACCGTAGAGTAGGCGTACATGATCGCAACAAAACAAAGAGGTTCATCCCCTCCCCTCTTCCGACTGCGGTTGGGCATCCCTGTTTTACTTAGTATTACAGGAGCTGAATATACATATATGTCTAAATGAATGAATAATTACGAATTTGCTTACTCTTAAGCACCAGTTTAGCTACCTGGGTAGTATTCAAGGCGGTTGTTATTGGATACTCATCACCCATGAATTAACATTAGGATGGGTCGCATGCAATACATGCCAGCATTTATTAGCAATTTTATACTATCCGGGGTTAGTAATTGGGACCCGACAAGGACAAGCGGTAGTAGCATAAAAACCGAATTCATTTAACCAACTTATCCTCTACTGTGTATGTAGTATGATTAGACACACTAACATGAAGTGCATGGATAGGTAACGTAACTCCTAGAGACAACGGCGTGACTGCACGTGTCCTATATATAAATTTTGTATGTTTACATAAAACTTTAAATAGAGCCGCATATGTCATGCTCCACTCTTAGCTGGTAATTATATAATATTGTTGCTGGTCTAGTTGAGGACATCCTAAGCAAGCATATTGCCAACTCTATATTCACGGAAATGGAAAGATTATACGGATTTATATTCCTGATGTCCTTTACTCCGCTCCGAGAGTTTTTCATATTCTAGAAATATTACTTAGCCTGTAAGTGAAAAAAATTAAAATATCTATAAATGTAACTTTAAGGATGCAAGAAAATAAAAGGTGTATGATAATATTGTGACTCAGTCTAGTTTTTCAAATGACACTTCTCTCAGTTTCACTGGCACTGTTTTTGAACTAGTTCAACTTCACTCGTATTTCACTTAATTCACACAGTCTCTTCACTAATATGAACTA
Source organism: Deroplatys truncata (assembly GCA_030765065.1). Classification (NCBI taxonomy): domain Eukaryota; kingdom Metazoa; phylum Arthropoda; class Insecta; order Mantodea; family Mantidae; genus Deroplatys; species Deroplatys truncata. The sequence goes on from CM060980.1 coordinate 105,048,869, forward strand.
GTTCAATTTACCCGTCACTTCATTTTCTTCGTGATGTAGCGGCGTAATTCAATACACGCGACCTAGACACTTGGACGGTTCACTGGCTGTGGAATCGAACAAAAGACGTATAAAATCCCTCGCTCTGCAGTAGCAGTCACTGCACGTCACAGCAGTCGTCACAAACTCGCTCGGAGAAGCGCACTTTATGTCGCAGCGGAAACACGCTCACCAACTCGCTCACTCAATCACTCACCGACTCCACTAAACTCGACTGCTCTGGCGAGAACGCTCGCTTATATAGCCAATGAAATCTTCCACAGAACATCCTAGAACTATCTAGGCACATGCTCCGGAGAAGGGGGAAAGAAACTTAGAAAATTCTGGTTATCTGCCGATAGTGCTTCCGGTGTTTATCCTGGCGAGCGCTATATATAGTTGTTTATCCCCGACTGCCTGGCGCCGATCTCCCGACAACCTTACCATAGCCACTGCGTCACAATATTGCTGACATTTTTTTTAAAGTGGTTCAATATTTCCTCTAAAATTCCCTTGCAAATTACCCAGTAAAATCGATGTGTCTCTTTGAAAACTAATACACTTATATTTATTTCTTATAATTCAGAAAACACATGTTAAAGCTTTTTTTGCTGAATTAAAGAACGAACAGAAACATGCGCTGAAACTGCCGTTTCATTTAGATTATTCTAAGCAGTATGGACAGTCATTGTATATTATTTATGTTTTCCAGCATATATAGCACAGACTTGGGTTACATAATAAAACAAAGCAAAGTTTACATTCACTGTAGCGACATTATCCATTTATAAATTCTGAATAAATACGCTTTATCGCATAAAATGACGTTATAAATATGAACACGCTGATTAATGTAGCGCATTGCAGACAGATTAATATTAACATTGCATTATGGAAGCTTCAAATGTACTACATTAATATTTAGAAACAATAGTGGCACGTATGCGTTTTTCCAGATTAAATAATCAATGTTTGTTCAGATTTAAACTGTAAATACATATTCCGAAGTTTTTGGACTAATGAAAATGGCATGGTTAGGTTTAAAGCTGGTTTTCTCACTTTCTTAAAAAACTGCTTGCAGCGCTTGCTTTTAGCGTCAAAAATAAAATCTTAAATTTAAAATATACAGGATAATTCAGAGAAAAAGGAGTGTATTTTAGATTTTTATTTCATACAAACCTGAAAGTCAGAAACGCATTTCACAGATCGTGGGATAGAGGGAAGCTCAAAGCTTTTCAAAGCAGACCTAGAATTTCCATTCAACGGCATAGAATAGTGCTGTTTGCAGAACATGGTGGGCATAGGAAAAAGTAATTTTGTGTGCTGTATTTGTTGTAAATCCATTGTTCAAGTGCAACATGGTATTTCTACAGTAGACTAGCAAACAGACACCTCGTCATAAACAAATTTACATGCAGCATAGAAAGTTAGATAACTAGCAACAAGTTGGTTTGGTGAAACAAACGATTACTTTTTTTTATCTTTCCGTGCAACAGTATATTCTTGTTTAATGTATACAACGACGACAATTAAAATTTAAACTTTCCTCTATAGTATAGCATGCAGAATGTATCTCTGTCGTTCAAAGTTTCTTTGAAATAAAAAGGTTGTAATCTGCTTTTTGTTTTGTTTTTAATCACTCACTAGAATTTCTATAGAGTATTTGGTGAATTTATTGGCACACTTTTCTAGCCGGTAATTTGCAATTAGTTTTCAAAGCACAATACTGAAAGGGATTTCTTTTTTTTATAACTGTTCTATTTTCAAAACAATGACGATGAAAACGTGTTTCTCCAGTATATTTTATTTCACAAGGTTTGGGCACAGCAAATGAATCCCTAAAATTCTGTACAACGGTGACATTTGGACAAGGAGTAGAAGTATGTGTCTACAGCCTAGGTGGCATAAATAAGGTTCACAAAGGGTTGTACAAGTAGAAACTAATATAAAAGTTAGAGAAATTAAATGAAAAGTATGAAGAATAAAATTACCAGGTCACCCTTAGCAGGAATTGAAGGAAAGCACACAGTCATCTACCCAAGAAAAGACTATCTTTAATGAGATTGGAACGAGGTATTAGCTCTACTTGCTCAAGATAGTAGTGATAAGGCTGTTTTTCATTTCTGTTCGGGAGTGTCATAAAATATTCAAGAAATTATTTTAACAGTCAAGTCCATCTAATTGACTTTCACAGTATAGACTATATGAAAAATCGGTGGATCTGTTGTTCATCTGTAATTTAAGTTCAGTAACAATTTAACTGTCTATATCAACAACTTTGTTCATTAATGGTGACGAAACCAAAAGCAGTAGATCTGTTGCTCAGTTAAACCGGTTTAATTGAACATTTAAACTAGGTAAGCAACAAACTTAATAAAAAATCTTAGAGGAAAATGTCAGAATATGTAATTCCATTTTATAAGGAAATGACAACAGAATAAAGCTTGCAATACATGATAAATAATGAGAAAGACGGTTAGTTATAATATTGTAAGTAAGTATTTGGGATGTAGTATACATTATACCTATAAATATAATAATTCGAAAACCTAGGAAATTACCAAACGCTTCTCAGTGGAATAAGGTGTATTAACACACTTAGAAGACAGTGTAGAAGGCGGGATCCCTATTTGTTATGTGAAACTAGAGTGTTTCACAGCCAAATAGATGCAAACCGAATCTAGAGAGCAGAAATTAAATTCCTCACCTTTTGTCGAATCTCTTTAAATCCTTACACTAAGGATTTATAATGAAAAGTCTGCGTGCAAAAAAGCTTTATCGGGTTTAAATGCACAGTTCCGAAACCGTGCAACAAATCTTCCTGGGAAAGAAACACATGCACACAGAGCGCCAAAGAAGATCTTCAGCGGATTTAGTATCGTTTTCTGGGGTCTTTTGAGGTGTGTCCTTCACCTTACCTTTCGCAGAGAGTGGTGACTTGGTAATACAGCAATAAGGGGGAAAAGAGCGGAGGCTGATGACTTTGCTTTTTCTAGTGCTATTGAAACCAAAACATGTTTATTGTCCCAGAACCAGTCATGCCGTATACTAGTGAAATTACTCGTGGACGTATCGTAGGTATGTGGGAGGCTGGTCGTACTGTTACAGCAATTGCAACGGCAGTGCATAAGCTTTTTATAGTAAATTACTGGATAAAAATATTCCAGGAAAGTGGTGAAGATGGTCTACATACTCGCCAGATCCCCATAAAACATCCGCAGTATTCGATTACTCTTTTTTTATATAACAGACTGATCATGTTTAGCAACTAGAGATAAATATGTGTATGGTTTACGAATATGACATACATATTACTGCAATAAAACTGTTATATTTTTGTCTATAATTCTATTGTATTCTTATAATCAGCAGTAAGTTAGTAAAGGTATATAAATCAATTATAGTTTGAATTAGCGGGAAAACGTGCCAATTTATTTATTATTTACTTATGTTTCCTTCTATGCAGCAACAGCATTGATACCACTATGAGAATACAGTTCTGTTTATTTTTTTGTTATAAATTGTTGCCTTGCTATGTATTTAATGAATATCATTCAAGCTTTAATTTGCATCCCCTGAAAATCATCTCACAGTACGCATTCTAAATTTCGCTAACCTGGTCCTCGTGAAGTTTTCCCCTTAGCTTTTAACCCTTTCAAACGCGTGTCCTGCCTAGCCGATAAGGTATGGGCTACCAATCACGATAAGAGGTCGTTATGACAAACTAAATGCATTTACTATCTCTCTCTCTCAACCAATACGATCGAGAGCGTAAAAATATATTTCGTTTCTATGCCATTTTGTAACCTTTGTTGTGGTTATTGGTGTAACTATTTAGCATAAGGAGTGGCGCACACTTGCACCGTGGCCTAAAGCAACCAATGAAATGGCCATGCCTTCGCAAGGCCACGTACGAGATAAATAATGTGACAGACGCAAGATGCGGCGAGATTTTCTTTGGGCTCTTTGTACTAACAGACTGTATTGGACAGTTTAACTGATTGCCTGCTTGAAGATTGCTTTGGGAGGGAGATGGAGAAGTGAACTGTGTGGCAGCGCAGTTCAGCTCAGCTCCGATCCACGAGGTCAGGTATTCCTCCTTCATCGATTTCTAGACCTTTAATTTAAACTGATAGCTGATTATTTGTATAGCCTTATTCCACATGACTCCTCTCGCAGGAATTTTAGGTAGATTTCCGAATAAAGTGTATAATACTACGCTTATAAGTGCAATGAGGTAAAATTACATTGCTAGGATAGCAAAAGTCATCATCCTTGTAGGGGTTACGTAGTCTTGCTTACCCCATGTCCAGTGTTACGACCGTCTTTTCCTCGAGCATCCGACATCGTTCCTGCTTGAGATTAGTAGTCGTTCACCAAGGATGGGATTCTTTCGTTATTCTTGCGACCTAGGTGGACCCCCTGAGTCGTCTCTGTACTCTTTTATCTTCTCATTTAGACTATATATATTTAATTGTTTTCGTATAGTTTCATTTAATATCACATCAATCTTTGTACAGTATTATATTCCTCGAAGGAATCTGATTGCTGCCGACTGAATCTTACTTCTCTCTCATTTAGTATCTAAGTTTTACTTACGAACATAATACTGGCGTAGCCATTATTTCATTACGTGTTAGCTTTTTATCTTTTCAGATTTTATTTTCTGGAATTACTCTTTGGCGCCCGTCTCACCTCTTCTCAACAGCAAACTGACTTTAGTGTATTCTCGTCTTTCACGATTTATATACTAATTGCATATCTTCCTTACACAGTGACCCCGTTCTTCTCTGTATATTTCTCCTAGATCCTCTAGGAGATTTACACGTCCTGTGCGGGGTACTACAGCCTGCAGCAAAATTCAGAAGATTCAGTCGTTCCAAAACAAAATTCTACGCATAGCGGTACTGCTTCTTGGTACGTCCGGAATGAAGAGTTACACCATGAGCTTGGCATCCTCACTATTCAGGAGTTTATTCGTCGCCAAGCAAAAAGAGCGCTTTCACCATCTTCGCTATGTTCCAGGTGCGGTTTTCTATTCACTTTGGATTCACTCACGGTTTCGCACCAGGATCCGCTTACCATAGGATCTTTTGTAACTCTGTTTACAGTTAGTTCTAAATAAACCCGCTTCATCCATACACCAGCATACCACCAGGCTGATGTCGCCAGCAAGGGGCCTGAAAGGGTTAACCTCCAATCCAATAGTGCCACTATCGACTTTCTTTTGCTTGTTTGTTGAAACTTTTTATGTATTGTAATTGGTTTTCATATATTTAACCAAACATGTATAGCGTCAATGGCGCCGATTGATTTAAATAGATAGACATTTTATTTTTAAGAGTTTTATTTATTTTCCCACACATTAACTGAAATTTGTTAGTTTATTTTCAATATGTGTCTCTTAAATAACACAAAATAAAATACTAATTTTTTTTCTATTTTTATTCTTCAGCTCATAGTTTATTTACCTCGATGGGCCATAAGTGTTTTTTTCTTTTGTTTTTAAATTATATTCTTTTACATTTAAATCTTCACTAATCTGCTTTACTGCGGTATCAACTGCATATAAATAGCTGTTTATTCTACTTATTGTTATACCTGGATATATTCATTCTTCCGTTTGCTAATTATATTGTCAACAAACACACAGCATTATAGATCATAAGATTACAACCCTGTCTTAGTCCTGGTTTGTTTTTATTGAGTTTGACATGCCTGCGTTAATTATTGTTGTCAAATAATAAGCAGCTTTAAAAAGAGATATCAAGACCTATCAGAAATAATATAACTATTCAAATTCAACCTACTATTCTATTAAATAAATTTAATAGAAATTTAATCTCTTCTAAAAAAATTAAGGAAGGAGCTGCTATATTTACATTAGATATTTTTGGTAAAAGTAAAAGGGAAAAAATACAATTCAATTTTATTTATGAACGCTCTTTAACTGCTGTACTCCTTAGCCTCTCATTCTATATTGGGCGTGAAAGACAGGTAATTTTGCTCAGAGGCCTCTTTATCAGACTTTAGGTTCTTTTACGTGTCGTAAATCTACAACACGGGACCACCGGCTTTACTTCCCTTCCGAAGAAAACCATGCTAAGGATTTTTACGCCCGGAAATATCCATCGTCCCCCTGCGGGTTTGAACCCGCAACCTGGAACTAGAGGCTAGCACAAAACTAAAGGAAGCACAGCAAATAACGTCAGAACCTACTAAAAACCTCGGAATAAATTAAGGATAGAAAACCTTGGGAAATGAAATTACAATAGGTTGAAATAATGCTGAAAGAGGAAGAAACCGCATTCTGAAAGTTGCAAACTAATTTTTATGAGTACAATGGAGTTGCAAAGCGCGAGATCTCAATTATCTTGGTCACCTTGCAGAACGGAACAAACGGGACAAGTCAATAGGTCCGGTGTTATCTGTGTAAACAGCGATATCGCACGCCGCTCCTGCTATGGTTCACATGCTCCAACTCAATTCATGAGGAGGAATGATGTAGTAGTTGTTCAAAACGTTTAAATGTTGAAAGGCTATTGTTTTTATTTGCGTACAACGCCAAATTATTAAAAAGAAATGAACCACGCTATCCTCTTAGTTTATTTACTAATTTGGTAACAGTGAAAATCCTGCTTGGAATTTTGCTTCGAGGACTACTACTCATTATGAACTGCGCAATTTGCTCAACTCCAAATTGAAATTTCCTGTATCAAAATCGGAAATAGTGAGGAAAATGGAACCTTAGCTCTCCATGTTTAAATACAAACTAATATTCCATAAATAGATGTAAGTTTGCTTTCATAAGCACCTGGATATGTTCGGTGTAAATGAATATTCCATTTTCAGAATTACGCAATCTTTGTACACATCAGGTATACTGCGTCTAGCCTGTGTAATTTCGTGCCGTATAAATTTCGCCTTTGATGGGGCCAATTATTACTACTAATATTGCCGTTATCGTTTTCTATTTTCTATCTACAAAGTACAATTAAACCGATATTTGTGGAATTAATTGTTCTTTCACACAAGCCGTGTGTTGGACAGGGTAGGAAATGTAGAATCACACGACTGAAAAATTAAATGCCATAGACGGGATTTGAACAACGGGTCTCCCGGTCTCCGTCCGGTTGCTCTAACCCCTGAGCTACCATGGCAACATGCCGACACGACATTAAATTCTCCTACTGATTCGCATTTTTCCAGGTAATCCACAAGGAGATCTCAAATTGTATTGAGATGTTATACCCCAATGGCGACTTACATTCTTCGTAAGTATTTAAGTCACGGGCTTCATAGCACCTACAACCACTATTAGGTCAATTAATGGAATATTTATTTCGCACGTTTTATCAGTATCATGGCAGCAGCTTGAACTTATAAACGCAAACAATGAAAACATATCACCGTTTCCTGTGTTCTATTTACTAAATACAATGAAATGGATATTTAGTTCGTTTGTGTTATGAATGTGGTAGAAGCAGCTTGAATTTATAAAACAGAAACAGTGAAGAAGTATTGGCTGTAACTTGCTTGATAAGTAATACTTATCTATCAATCCCGATCAAGTTACGCGTCTCAAAAGGGACGCAAAGGAAAAATATGGTGCTATTTCAATTATATCGTGTCTCACGCTTAAAAGATAGCACAGGCTAAATGGGTGGCACTGATACCACATGTACTCTACATACGCTAGCAAATTTGGCGAATTTAATGTCATGTCGTGAATGATACATCACCAAACAGCGAATATCTGCATTGTTATTTAAGGTAATAGCAAGACATTAATTTTCATCCGCCTTTATATCTTATGCGCTCGTGTCTAATGTTTGTGTTTTTAGTACTTCGAAATGCGATTTTACAGACATAAAAATATATACATATTATGAAAGAAATATGGAGATATAAAATGATAAAAGGTATAATTTGGTAGAGTATCATCACTGTTTACTTTTAACAAAATCACATTCAATGTGGGTGATGTTTTGTCAAACAGCAAAGAATAAACAATGCGTCACACTTCGGTTTGCTGTTCCATTACAATTATATTGCGTTAACCATGCGTGTTTTTGTTTCCACCATCCTTTTTTGTATTCTTCTTTATGGGTCCTTAGAGGTTCTTTATTTGTTCCTTTTTTTATCCTGAACACTAATACTTTATAATAATCTAACACATTCATTATTACTCTTCTTAGTTTACCAACATTGCGTCTTATCCCAGCTTCCCCCTCCATAAACACAAATATTTACGTAAAATGTTAAATAAGTAACCTAGATAACACTACACACCATAAATGTACCCATTTCCTTATAAATGACTTCTAACTGAATAAATGGACGACTTTTTGTTTTGTCATACACAACGAATGCAAGAAGTTGCAGGCTTCTTTTAAAACTGTCTTCAACCCTCCTCAACATTCTCCCTTGCTTGGTCACTATTGTAAACCCAATAACAAAACAAGTCTCCCACTGGCTGTCTTTTTTACTGCATAGATATGGAAATATAATTTAAAAACTTATAACTTTCATCCCATTAAATGTAGAGAATTCAAACTGGATAGGTATCAGCACATTGGTTTACTCTAGCTAAGAAAAAATATTGCTGCATCCTACCCTTTAGTTCATTAGTTACTGCGTGATAAGCATGGAAACAGCAAATATGAAATTTTTACTGAAAAACTAGTTTTCTTTAGAAATCTGTGCACAAAAATCTATAAAATCTGCAAAAGTGATATATGATAAGAGAAAAATATTCTGCATAGGATAATTTGTTCAAAAGCTGAAATTTACAAAGAATTAATATTTAAAGCAGGCTTTTATTTATTGGAAATTGGTCACAGTGTGATAGAAAAACGACGAAGCTAATGGCATCATGTATGCGTTAGAAGAAAGATTAATTGAATTTTTTTATGGACGCTCTTTAACTGCTATGCTTCTTAGCGTCCTATTATATATTGAGCGTGAAAGATCGGAAATTTTGCTCAGAGGCCTCTTTATCAGGCTTGGTTCTTTTACGTGCCGTAAATCTACGACACGCGACCACAGGCTTTACTTCCCTTCCGAACGAAACCACGATAGGGATTTTTAGGCCTGAAAAAATCATTGCCTTGCCAGATTTGAACCCGAGATCTCGGGAACTAGAGACTAGCGTTGTACCAGATAGGTAGAGGCAGAGATATCCCATTTAGCTCCATTAATTTTAGGTTGAGACAAGCTATATATATATATATCAAAATTTGCGTTGTTACCAAATAGTAACGCATGTTTTTCATATTTCCCTAAGAGGAAAAATAATGTTGACCAATTCAACAAAAAGAACGTTGAATTTCAACCTATTGTTATAAAATTATAATTTATTAATTTTCATATCATTTACATACTCTGTTTAGTGACAGATTGGTGTAAAGATGCGCGAAATAATATTAGCTGCTTTCCACTGTACGCGTCCCGCGCGCCAGTAGTTCAACATCTGTGTACCCCTCCCACCAGCTATAGCTTTACCTGAGAAATAATCCGTCCCGCCCCAACCCACCCAACTAGCTAACCGAAAAGACAGTATATTCAAAGAACGCTCATTATTTTTATGAAACCTTAGACGATTTCTGTACGGGTGTTGCTTGTTTATTGTCGTTAAATAATATTAATGAGATCAAACACCGTTATAACTGGTTTGAAAACAATAAAGAAGTTGAGGGTGTAATTATCTTATTAAAAAGTGGAAGCTATCGAGTTTGCAATGGCTAGTCGTTTAGAGGTTCTATTCTAAATATTATTATTAATTATTATTATATTATTATTAATTATTATATTATTATTATTATGTAGGAAGCATGTATTTCGTATAATCCTTACAGATATAAAATCCTCATATATATATTTTTTATCGTGAAATACTGTACTGCATTCCATTTGAATTTGGGTTTAATTTATAGAATTTTACTTTTAATTTTGTCACTCGCATATCTATACACATAATAAAACTGTAACATACTTTTCTGAATATTTTGACCGTGTATAAAAAAAACTGATAAAACCTGTTTAATAGAGTTTTAAAAATTCCATTTTATCTTCTTTTCTCTGTGTGCGTTTTTTTCTTTTCTTTTTTAGCAACTTCCTGCAGTAATGGACAAGTCAATTATTATGAATCTCGATGAATATAACATCTTCATTATCGAAAATAGACAATAATGTAGTGTCATCTTAGTTACTTTCCCCAAAGGAGATGAGATTCTGGTGTAGCGCAAAATACAATAAAAAAGTAAATATTTCGATTATACAATTTTTAAAAAAAGATGACATAATACAAAATTATAAGCACAGTGTTTCTGAAAAGCCTCTGTTTTTACAAAACTTTTATAGTGTGAATAATTAAGAATTCATATTACGTTATTAGTACTCATTGTAAATTGGTTACCACGAGGAGTTCCGTTTTCAGAAGAAGCACAATTACTACTGAAACTTATATGTATATACATTTAATTTTTATTAATAATGAAAGAAACATTTTCAATACGAGTTTTCAGAATATCGAATTAAATATATCCAAGTAGAAGAGGGAGAGTGAGTGCATTGAAAGGGAAGAGTTCGAGAGAGGAAGGGAGAGAAAGATGGAGGCAGAGAGAGGCAGAGAAACAAAAAAGGGAGGGAGACACGGTGAGAAAGAGCGAGAGAGAGAGAGAGAGAGAGTGGGAGTGGGAGTGGGAGAGCAAACAAGAGGAAACGTGTACTATTGCAATAAAGCGCTTATAATTGCTGATTCTGCTGGTGTATCGATAAAATCAAAACGTCTGAATTAATATTTTGTACTGTGTTATGTTTACAGTTCATTGAACCTGGAGAAATACCTTGAGAATTTATTCAAAAAATAGATAAGGCAAAGCAGCTACAGTACTAGCGATTCTGTATGCCAGTTAAAGTCACCCTCCATGTAAAAATGTTTATGGATTTCGGTGTATACGCCTTGTTCATGCTTAAGGCGAATGAATGGTCGATGCGAGATGCAGCACTTGTACATGTAATGTCTGAATGTTTGCCCGGATGATTGAGTGGCTGAATGCCAAGTTTCTGTTGCAAACTTCGATCCATATTACCGATTTCCCGATAAACTATACAGAACTTCAGTCCAGTTTAAATGGAGGGATAAATTACAGCGAATGGATTTAGTATTGGCAGAAGAGGTGCAATGTGGAGAGTTGAACGATGTTCATTTTGAATCACACAAAGTTTTATACGTCCAAATAATAAATGAATGGAGCGTTTAAAAAGCACCATTTAAGTCCATATACATATACAAAAGTAATTTCCTTGAGTATTCAGAGATATTTGTGAAACTAAAACGATTAAATTATTCTGTTCATTATAAAACAAGTTAATGAAAATATGGCTTTGAGGCTTTTGTGTTGTGTTTGCTTTTACGGTAACGTGCATTCCGAATTCTCTTGGGAAATTAATAGCATCAGCGTCAACAAATAAAACTATCTCGGTAGCTCAGTCGGTAGAGCATCTACCTGCTGTGCGAGCCTCCCAAGTTCAATTCCCGGCTAACGGGTGGGAATTTTTCTCTAATCATTATTATTCCCTATTGTCTCCAGAGTCTGGAAATGTGAACGAGAGTGTGAATGTGTGCGATCTAATGTGTTACACTGACATGGCATTATCTACTCTTGTACAACTATTTTTACAAACGCTTATTCTCCATCTACTTCATGTTAATCGAGACATCAAATGTTAATCTTATTGCTAATTTTCTTGTAGGTGCAAGGGGAATATGGTAGGATCTAAGTGATAGTCAAAAGTTTTAAGAGCTAGTTGCTATGTGAATCATTTCATTCTCTTTAGATTTCCAGGACATATATATAACGAATTTCCATTTGAGAAAAAGTATAAGTATTGGAAAATTCAAACAAATAACAAGGAATTTCTTGGAAATGGCTCACTCGACAAAAAAGTATGACAAATTGTGTATTTTAACGGGATCTAAATTTTTGGTGTTGAAAAATGTTGTCTATCCGTTACGGTTTACGAGCTATGGAAAAGCCATTCAGAAAGAAGAGAACTTTTGGAGAGATTCTCAGAAAATTCAAGATGTACATTTGTCATGAAAATATCTTAAATATGAGATTTTAATCAAAATCTATAAATTGTTCCATGTAAAGGGTAGTCTGGGTTGGGGGATTTTTCTTGAAAATCTTCGTGTCGCATCCTTGAGAGATACTGAACCTAAATAACAAGTTTGGTGTTTATCTGATTCTTCGTTTTTGAGTTATGCTGTTCAAGACACACACACACACACACACATCCACACACACAGACCTTTGTCTAAAAATGGTTTTTTTTATTCAGGAGGCCGCAAAACATGTATTTCCGGTGAAATGTTGGTATCGAATTTTTGGGTGGAATGCAATACTTCCCCTACTTATTATACGTAGTAAAGAAAGTAAAAACCCAAAGAAAACCAGAAATCTAATAACGGTTGTATACGAGTTAACATAATTGCCGAGATGCAATATGTTTCAAGGGTAAAAGGCCAATTATATAACCAGTTAAAGGCGGCGTATAAATAGAATAAAATATACATATATATATATATATATATCTTAAGTGTTCTCGTATTCAATCCTTTGATCATTTTATTTAGATTTATTCTTGAACTCACTTTGCAGTAAAATATACCCTGAACTACCATGATGGTATGAAAAAGTCAAAAAGCAAGATTATCATAATGACTTTTACATTATGACTTAAGTGATTCAATTAAAAAGCGGGTGTTTTCTTTTTGTTTCTTTTTATTAATGAAGACTGCCGCTTTATTAAAGAAGACACAAGGTGGACGGAATTCAGTTGTGCAATGTAAGCACCGCCTTTTACCTAGTAGTACGTTGCCATTCACCGGAACCTAATAATCGGCAATGCACTTATTCCCTGAAACTAAAAATATTTTGGAGGGAAGTAAGAGTATGGACTTTTGAACAACCTGTACTACTATTACCCCCCGAACATTGTATTATTTGTATTACTTTTCTGTCATAGTTTGCTAATAAAGAAACGATTCAAAGAACCAAGAACTGTAATTCAGCAATACGTGTTGATTTTCTTTCCTACTAACAGTCCAAAAACATTGTGCTGTACGCCCACTTATGTATTCCTTCCTTGTGTATCAGTTTTACCTTCTCTACTACGTATAGTAAGTAGTGAAAGTATTGCATTCCACCCAAAAATTCCATACCGAGATTTCACCGTAAATATATATTTTGATGTTTCCAGAATCCAAATAAGGCATTTTTGGAAACATGTCCGTGTTGTCCGTCTGTGAACACCGCAACTCAAGAACGAAAAGTTTAGTATTTATCAAACTTGGAATTTATATTTAATATCTTCCAAAGATACGACACGAAGATTTTCAACAAAATCCCCCCATCCCAAATTACCCTTTACATGTAACATTTTTTGAAATTTTTGATTTACAAAAAAATGGTTCCAATTATTTTGATTAAAATACCCTATATGAGAGATATTTACATTAAAAATAAAATGTATATCTTGAATTTGTGGGGATTAGCCTGTGAAGTCCTATTCATTCGGAAGGAATTTTGTATAACTAGTAAATGTTAAGTGTTTGACAAAAGCGTACTGCACAAAAAATATACATGTCTTTAAAGCGCATTTTATTTCGAATAAGTTTTTTTTGTAGCATAAACCGTTTCTGAAATATCGTTATTAAAGATTCGAATTGTTCCTGTCTTGCTCAAAGTCCTTTCAAAATCCAGTTGTTTCTCGCGATGGCATGGAAACAGTAAGGAATTTTAAGGAAGTCAAATGGGGCCCATTTGTTAAACATTTGACTATCGCTGTCCCCTTTGTATCTATAACGAAATGTGTAATGTAACTATTTCTGCAAAGCTTTATTTCAATGAACATGTAGTATACTGAAAAATAAGCTGGAGTAAGAATAATTTGTATACTCACTATTAAACGACATAGGTTAGAGAAAGCCATGTGAATGTATAACAATAGAGTTTTAGGAAAAGGTCCAAAATAAATATTCGGATCAACACTAAACTCTGTAGTAAAATTCAGTACCTTCCAGAGATGTGACAGTTTCAGCAAAATCCCCCTACCCCAGATTACGCTTTACATGGAACAGTTTTCGAAAATTTTGTTTTTCTAAAAAGTTGCTGTAACAATTTTAATTAAAACATCATATATTAGAGAAATTTACATCTCAAATAAAATGTATATTTTGTATTTTCTGGGTATAGCCTTTGAAGTCCACTTCATTTGGAAGAAATTTTGTATAATAATGGTAAACCTGAAACGATAGACGAAATCGTAGTGCACAAAAAATGTAGATCTCTTTAAAAGACACAATTTATTTCAAAGAAGTTTTTTGTGGTATAAGCAGTTTCTGAGGCATCCGTTATTAAAGGTTTGAATGGCTAATTTCTCAGTTATTCTCTTAAAGTCCTGTCAACATTTAGTTGTTTCTCGCGATTGCATGGAAACAGTATGGACTTTTAAGGCCAGCATATAGCCTCCAGTTAAACCTTTGACTAGAAATGTTCTGTTTATATCTATAACGAGATGTGTAATGTAGCTATTTCTGTAAAGGTTTATTTGGATTAAAATATAGTAGACATAAAAATAAGCTTGAGTAAGAATAATTTGTATACTCACTAATAAAAGATAGAGGATAGACAGTCATGTGAATTTATCACATTAGGCTTTTTTATATCTGGTAATAAATAAAGAACTGCATGTATTTGGGTTTTACAATAGGTCTATAAGGTTTAACCTAAGATTTATGCTCTTACTGTTTCATATAAAATTAAACAATGTGTTGCAGTTTTAGTTGCTTTCATTAAACACACATCTCGCTGAAAATACATAAGTTATGTTTTGGTAAAAACCGTTAGTAAAATTAATACCGTTCCAGTAACGCGGTAGCGGATCAGTACGTGCTGAATAATGTGTAACTAAAAATTATGCTTTATAAAATGAATTGTCAACTGCATTGGAGATAGAGTACACATTCTAGTCAACGGACATAACGTTACCCGATAACTGTGTTTTTCCTACCCATTTGCTAGGGAAATAGCGCTGTTATCAAACTTCTGCAGTTCAGGGAGTTTTTCTATACATCTATGAAAGAATAAGTAATCAAACTATTCTTGTATACACGTCAAAATTTATCTCTATTTTAAGAGAGTCAATAGAATGTCGCAAAATTTCAAAAAAAATTAACTCTTTAAAAATGTCATTGGAGAAATTTTTCTAACAGATTAGAACTAGGTACAGATACGGTTTTACCTTTCCGGCCATTTATATTCCTAAATGGACGCACTTAGGGGCATGTAAAGAGCGCACATCACTTTATTACTTGCTTTCTGCGTCATTTTGTTTTCGCACATCTTTAAAATGTTCCCCATCATGCAATTATTGTTTACTTTCTTTCAGATTTCAATATATGTAATATAAAGGTTGATGAGATCTAGAGAACCTTCTGGTGATGCCAAGCATAGTTTTGGATTTAAAATTTTAATAGTTTAATATATCACTGGATTTTGAAAATTAGAAGTGTTACTATTTCATCTTCTTCATGGACAAAAGTTAATGTGATCTAAAATTTAGAATGTGAACATAAAGTGCATTCCAGGAATAATATGTAAAATTCAAAATCTTAAACCTTATAATTCCTCCTCAAATAGCACATTTCATATGAGAATATATTTTTATTCTTTGAAAATTGTTTTCTTGGAAATTAGGTACTTAAAACTATGAAAACTAAGTGTATGCTTTTGCACTTTTAAGTTGAATAAATTATTTACAAACTTTCAGATAGTTGGTCGGTATTTGCATAATCAAAACTTTTACCACTCGGTATCCTTAAAAATGAAAGCATACCTCTTCTACCGGGTATATCTATTGTTGATAAAATACATGAACCATAGCATAGGGCTATTAATATTTCTTTAATATTCATTCTGTTTTATCTTAGGGTGAAGATCTTGGGGGTGGTAAAACACTCAAACTCTACGAAATTCAAACCCATCTTCTCAAATGAATTCTATAGATATGGAGGGGTACTACAGATTGAGGTATGTTAAAGAATTTAGTGTATGTAATGAAAGCACAAAGTTAAAAATAACTTCAATTAAATACCAGTCATTTAATTTACGAGAACAATCACTTCTATGTACAGTGTGTTTCGCGAGCGGGCACATCCTAGGCAACAAAATATACTAATAGCTTTGAACAGAGAGATGGAATGCATTCTGGGGCAGGATCGTGTTCGTGGTGGAAAGGAGAGAAAGAGATAGAGGTGCGTGGGTGGAATGATAAGTTTATCTCAGATCATGGTGTTCGGATGTTCAATAAGGAAGCCGTTTATGACTGTACAAGTTGATTCGCGCGTACTCGTCCCGTAGTTTGTTCCTGACGGCACATTATTTTATATCGTCGCGTCAGCGTCTTATTTCGCGGTAAACTCCTCGTCGCTTGACCATTTCACTACATGGCATCGCTCCCTTACAGAATGCATATCTATCTTTTCGTACTTGCGGTTTTTTAACGATATTACTTCTGTAAGAATGTCTCACCATATAATTTTGCGTTTCTCCTACCAAGTCAGGTGACATTTCTTTAGTAGATTCCTTGATGAAGTTTCTGAGCAAATCTATTGCTAGTTCTCTTTGCTGAAAATGGTTGCAACTGCTACACTCCTTTCTTTCTAAAAAAACATCCCTCGGCTACGTTTTGAGGCTGAGGGCCCTCAATCTCCCAGCTACGCCTTGAGGCTGAGTATCTTACCGGCTTTGGTGGCATTAAATATTCGTCTGTTGGACATATAACACATTTTCATCACCAAGGAAGATAACTAAGGGCAGATTGTCGGTTTCTGTATAATAAATGTAATTTTCATATTGATGTAGCAATATTAGAGGCTCCCCCATTTGACTCTTTCATACGAATCTGAAGCATAGGTATTCTCACAGGAACTAGTGCATATCACGTTAAGCCAGTCACTTCTAAAACCTAAACTTTCTACACAGCAATTCACATTATGAATATCTCGAAATTAAAGTTACTAGAAGGACCACAGCAGAACCAGTTCAAGGAAAGGATTGCCAACCAAATACTATAAAGCAAAATTCAGTGAGAAGTCATTTAATGTTAAATATTTTAAATTAGCAGTACGTATACTCGTTACATAATATCTTTACACATTACAATCTGCCTACATGATTTAGTAAAGTGTTTATTTTACGTCAACAATCATTCTACATTTACATTACAATAATAATGTGCACAAAAGGAAGCATAGCGTCAAATGTGTTTAACATATTTGCCCCGTTCTACAAAAATGATCCACGCTGATGATCAAAGTCTCCGGTAATAGAATTCGCCTAAGTATAACAAATGATGCTGAGAAAAACAGACAGTACCCCCAGAGTGTGCATAGTTTCCTAAATAAATTAACAAACAACCATTACAATTGCACAAGGTTAAACCTACATCCTCTAAATAGATTAACAAGTACATACAAACTCCGAAAAATTAACGAATAAAAACACTGAACATAATAGGTACAACTACAGTAGAGTAGACTATTGAAATATTAATGAATATTGCATTACACAATTTAGAAAGCGATAGAGGTATGTAACATGGAATGGTCTCCCTCAATAATGCGATCTAACACACATTTGGCAGCTTAAATCTTAGGAATAAACGATCGCGAAACCACAATCTCCTCCCAGAAAATACAATAAGTTAGCAATCAGTCCAGAAACCCCCAAAACCATGAATTAATTCGCCATATCAGCATATGGGAACACTTACCGTCCGCCAGATGTGTGCACCAACAGACAGCCAAAGACACACTACTCAGCTCAAAACCGAGCAGCTTGGACAAGCTCACAAAAGGTTCTCCTGGCGCTTCACGCGGGAACAAACGGAATTTGATACACAGCGCCCATGGCGCAGCATAGCGGAAAATAATTGGTACCTCATAAATAAAGTTACGCAAATTAGATAAATTGCATATTAGTTAAATGTGCAATCATCACAGCATTAATCTTAAGTCTTACTGACATGAACACTTTTATCGGCGACAGGTTGATACTATTTGTTACCTTAGAGAACGTTTCTCCATTGTATCACTAAAAGACCTGCCTTCTGCACTGCATCGCCTTCTTAAAATAACATTTAACTCAGTATAAGAAAAAACATTATTATTACTTTCTCTACTACGTATAGCAAGTAGGGGAGGTATTGTATTCCACTCAAAAATTCAATACCGAGATTTCACCGGAAATATATGTTTTGAGGCCCCCTGAATCCAAAAAAAGCATTTTTGGAAACATGTCCATGTGTGTGTCTGTGTGAGCAGCATAACTCAGAAACGAACAGTCGGATGAACACCAAACTTGATAGTTATGTTCAGTATCTTCCAGAGATGCGACACGAAGGTTTTAAAGAAAATCTCCCACCCCAGATTTCACTTTACATGGAACATTTTTCGAAAATTTTAATTTTCTCAAAAATGGCTCTAACAATTTTGATTAAAATATCGTATGTTTAAGATATTTTCATGATAAATGAAATGTATATCTCGAATTTTCAGGAAATGTCTCCAAAAGTATTCTTCATTGTGAACGACGTTTGCATAACTGGTAAACCATAAGAGAAAAGACAAAATTTTACTGCACAAAAAATGTAGATCGCGTTAAAACACACAATTTATGTCATATACATTTTTTTGTTGAGTGAACCATTTTCGAGATATTGCTTGCTATTCCCTTAAATTTTCCAAGACTTATACTTTTTCTCAAATGGGAATTCGTTATTCATTTTTATGTCATGGGCATACAAAGAGAATAGAATACGCACATAGCAACCTTTCTTAAAAGATTTGACTATCGCTTACCATATTCCACTGGCACCTACAAGAAAATTAGCAATAAGATTTACATCTCTTTTATCATGAAGCATGTGGAGAATAAGCGTTAGTAAAAATAGTTTATAACAAGAGTAGTGAAAGTCATGTGAGGTAACACATCAGATTTTTTTATTACAATTGTTTGATCCTGTGCATAAGCTAGAGATTCCGTGGGTGAAGAATAATCCAAACGATTGCGTGATATTTGCAGAAGAAATTTACAACATTAGATATCCCGGTGTTGGGGAGAGAGAGCTTATTTAAATGATTGTGCACGAGAATATTAAAATAGTTTGGTGTGGCTAAGACTCGACGCATAGACTATTTAATGGTAACGGGGAGAGAATATGACCATTGTATGGAAAGGGAAAGCATACATGCATATTCTAGCAGAGTGGAGAGAAACTGAACTGTTAAAGGAATATTTACCATTACAATTTCTGGATTCCAATACGTAATGAATGTAATGGTGAGTGCTGACTGGCACAAATGTGGAATATTTCTAGCGAATATTCAGCAAGGGAGTCTAAATGATATGGAGAATATAAGAGGGGGGAAGCATACATAAGTACCATGTGTGCACTCCAAATGTAACCGTTATAGCTTTTATTGCGATTAAATTCGTTCCTTCGATACTCAATTCTGGGCATTTGTGCTGTGAACTGTGTGCGTTTAAGGGCGCTCAACTTCTAGGTCATTAGCAGCTTTGTAAAGCAGATAATGATAAAGGCCAAAGATAAAGATGAATACAAAAATCATAGCAAAAATCGCAGATAAAGCTAAATATAAAAATCACAGCAAATAAATATTAATATATGAAACTAAACCGAGAAGTATGAAACACCTGATATCAGTGTGACTAAATCCTCATTTCAAAATTTACCTTTGACACGAACTTAAAAACCTTATCAGCCACTTGATTATTGTCCGCTAAGATCTCTGCAAAACTAGCCGGCAATTGGAGTCCCAAAGATCTGCTGGAGGATCACACTCTAGTAACACATGACGGACCGACAGATTTTCGCTACACAACGGACAAAGAGGAGCAGAGCGCCCCTTAAAAGGTAACTCTGCATAAAATTGCAGTGACCAATACACAACCGAGACAAAACAACCTTTTCACGACGAGATACACGAGAGGAAGTTACCCAGTTTATCGGAATGTGCTTCACTACTCTAAGCATATTTCCGCAGAGAGCCAACCACTCTTCGCACCAGCATGATAGCACCACTCTCTGTACACAGCCTAAAGTCTTCCGACGTTACACGAGATATTGTAACACTGGGTTCTGTCGTTGTAGCCTTAGTTGCCAAACCCGCAAGTTCATTCCCCGGCAAGCTAACGTGACCATGTATATACGTACACCTCACATTAACGCCAGAAGGGTATAAAATATGAAGGATATCTTGATGGGATGGCTAAACAATGGGATGGTAGTTGTAAGGCTCACGAATACTCTGAAAGTGCACTAGGGGAATCATTCAAAATGAGACAGTCTCCCAATTTTCGTCGGCGCACATACAAAATGGCTCGGTATACGGCACTGAAATGGAAGTGCTATCATGAAAACCCAATGTATGGGGCTCGGTTACAAGAATATAGGCACATCCAACTCCATTGGAGCACTTAGATCCATCGGTATAGATAAAAACTCGTCATTGTAACCTACAAAAATTCAAAAAGCTAGCGCGGATACTAAACGTAAGCACGTAGACTTCCAGTATGTCGTCATACCAAGGTCGCACGTAACCAAGGGAGTTCAGCCTCTTTCCCTTTAAGAAATGTGTTTGGCATTTCAATGTTATGTTTATAAGAAGCTTTCGGAAATTAACACTTCCAAGCCTGGGATTAATGGAGCATACGGTGCTCCAAAAACGGCGTACGCTGAGAAGTACAATAGACAGCAGAGTCATATACGAATAAACGTAACGATACTCCTGGAGGCAAATATTTCGAGATAGAATTGTATAGCAAACAGTGTAACCTTAGTAGCGATCCCTGCAGCACTCTGTTCTCCTGAAAACTAAAAGGTTCGAAAAAAACAAAAAGGTTCGAAAAAACCGAGCCAACCCAACGGAAAACGCGGTCCTTTATAAACTCCTGGATGAATAGCGGTAAGCACGTATGTTCCAGGTGTGTAGGTAACGTAGTATTACTGCTTGTCAATACATCATTATCCTTTTCAAGTCAAAAACATAGCAGCGGTTTGACACTACTTCATGAATCCATTCATGATCTACGTTGATAACACAACGTGATCTATTGCTGAACAGCATCATCGAAAGCAGCACTGAGTGTTGGTCATTAGGTTGTGCAAACCGCCTATTGATCATACGTTCTATCCTTGCAAACGCAGCTAGTAAGGGAAATGGTACAGTAGCTGGACGGAAGATGATGGTGGGTATGACGGTGGCCTTCCACCACTGTTCTGGAAAAGTGTCGTCAACCCAAACACGATTATAAACCTCAGGCAGGAAAGCCTTACCTTCACGAGAGAGCTGTTACAACATTTGTACGTGGACACAATCTGGTTCTGGTGCCTACAGTCGTGATAATGAAGGGGTTGTTCTAACTCTGCCCTGGTGAAAAGCGATTGTAGTCTTCAAGTTTTCCAGAACTAAACCAGAAACCTTGAGATTTCACCTGAGTCTTAATAGGAAGGAACCCAGGCGATAATTATCTAAGCTAGACATTTGAGTAAAAGCAATGTGTATGGCACGTAAAATGTATCAACAACAGCACCTGTAGCTATTTAAAGACTGACAATAGGCATATGGGTCGAGTTTTCGGCCACACGCCTTAACTTACCCCATACGACAGAGGAAGGTGCATATCGATAAAATGAAGCTACAAGCTTGCTCTATGATGTTTTTTGCTATCCTTAATAACATGTTTAAACTTGGCAGCTTCCTTCAGATTATCCAGTGTAGGGCGACGCTGGATTACCCCAAGAGCATGCCTAATATTTCGGCACTCATCCGTGCACCAAGGGTTCGAAAATCGCCGGGGTGGGCATCGACCGAGGAATAGATTGCTTGGCAGCAGAAAGAATCGTCTCTGCGAGATCTTCATCTAAAACATTCACAGAGTCGTGCTCACTGTAATTAAACACAGCCAATTGGGAATTAAGGTTCCAATTAGCATGATCTAAGCGCCATCTAGGCCAGCGCTTGGAGCATGTATCTGGTGTTAAGAGACTAATAAGACATGGAAAGTGGTCACTAGAGTGTAAATCAGAGATGACATTCCATTGTAAGGAAACTAGTAAGAGTGGTAAACAAACTCTATATTGAGGTGTAAAAAAGTATTAATGGAGTCTGAAAGAAGGGTAGGCTGTGTGGTGTTCAGAATAGCTAAGTTATAATTGTCCAAAAATTGGCAATTAATTTGTCTTTCTCACAAGCCCGAGGTGAGCCCAAAAGAGGGCGATGAGCGTTGATGTCTCCCATTAACAGAAAAGCGTTGGTAACTGGGAAACAAGATCTTAGAAATCAATGAGTGAGAGGTCTTCAGATGGAGGCAGATAAATTTTACAAATAGTAAATCGGATTGATGGCAGCCGAATCCTTGCAACGCCTGACTGGATGTCAGACTGTATAGATACAGACTCCACGAATATATCATCTCTGATGAGCATCATAGTACCCCCATGAGCAGGAATACTCTTCGTATAATATCACATCGTACCCGGGTGTATCGCCTGATTTGAAAGCTATCTTGCGGACGGAGCTTAGTCCTTGTAAACATACGACCAAAGGATTCTTCTTGAATAAAATTTAAATGGCCGATATGTTCTAATTCCAAGTATATTCTATTAGGATAGTCATAGTACTTATAATGGGATAGTCTCTCAATCGTAAGAGTCTACTAACTTGAGGACAGCGGTGGTCGAATCAATTTACCTCTTTCTTTGGTGTCGAGCTAATACTTTTAACGTAGGATTGATCATGCCTCCTTTTTGCTGTCGTTCTGAAGTGTCGGCAGAATCTCCTGCTCCATCTCCTCCACGGGGAAGGACCCTTTCCAATTGCAAACTTTGGAGAACCTCGAAACGATTGGAAGTTGAGATCAGCGAAGATGTAGATCGCCGATCTGAGTCCTCCCGGAAGATTCCTCAGAGGAAGATCTCCGGGGAAGTGCGCGTGAACGTATTTCACCCTTTTGATGTTCTGGGTGCAGACTTTTCGCTTTATTTTCAAGAAGTTGGTTCTATCATAGCTGGTTCTTAACTTTAACGGCGATGCATTATGTATTACGGGCTTGTCAGTGTTTTCAGTTGAAGTCGATGGTTTTGCTGCTGTTGCAGACAACAGTGTTGATTTTTTAAGCTTTGGAGGTGATCTACTACAAGAATCCTTTCTGAGATAGTGTCCCCGTTAATATCGCTGGTCTAGGTTGCGATTTCCCGACTCGGTACCAGTTTAACTGCAACAGAAGGTTGGCGGATACGTAGAAGTTTCCGGGCTTCCGAGAAGGATACCTGCTCCCTAACTCGGATCTCTTGGATCGCTCTTTCCTCTGTAGAACTGGAGCATTCTTGATGGGTGTTCGCCGCTGGAGTTAACGCACGTGGAGCACATGTACATGCTCCATCGTGAGAGATGTCTTCACAGTTAGTGCACGCAGATCCGACGTTACTAAATTCGCTAGTGTGTCCAAAGCGCTGACACTTATAGAATCTCAGAGAGTTCGGTATATATGGCCTAACTTCAGTGACTTCATACGCTGCCTTAATTCTTTGAGAGAGATCTGCTCTATCAAAGATAAGGAACAGGGCACGAGTTGGTACGAATTCACATCTTTCCTTTCGCTGCACCCGATATACGGTTGCAACATTTTCTTGAATCCCCTCTTTGGACAAACCATCCAATGCACGGGTATTTATCATACTACGTGACCAATTCAAGGACCTATGCATTTCAACCCGTCTTGGGTAACTGGCTGACATATCTGACCTTAGAGTAATTGCTGTCTGGGATGCAGTATATGCTTCAACCGAAGCGTGCCATTGCGGTTTTTCATACAAGATTTTACTGGACCAGCTATTCTATCAAGACCCTTTTATATTATAAATGGGCTCAGCGATATAAACTTCTTGCCTTTCTCTGTTTTCTAGCAATTACTAAGTAGTGAGGACCACTAGATTCGACTGCCTTTTTTACATTAACTTTGTTTTGTTTGAGAGTTTTGCCATGGCGATAAATTCCTCCACCATTGTAAATGTCCCCGATGGCATGCTCAGATCCTGGGCGGCACCCCACTTAGGTGAGAGTCTTGGTCTGGATCTTGCTTACGTAGGGTCTCACCTCCCAATTTATAGATAGATTCAATCGCCTTCAGGGGTATAACAGCTCATGTAATGCCCCTCCCCGGGACTGATCTTTATCAGCAGATACGAACACAGTCCTACATGATACTCGGGTGCTGGAAATTACGTGTTATCCAGTCACTTCATGCAAATCCCCTTCTCCGTCCCGAGCAGCGGTATCTGTCAGACTGTGTTCAGGGAGGTTTCATAACCTACCTCTCGCTTGCTGATTTCTCATGCCAATCAAAAATAGTTACAGATCGCTTCCATACATTTCTCTTTAATTAACACTTTTAAACACAACTTTAAAACTAAACAAATTACAATTCCTCTAAAATGCTTATATCGGATCTTATAATTGTTACAATAAGTTTTATGTGGGGAAAATATCATATTTTCTTTTCTACACATTCTTTTCAAAATTATATTTTAATTTACTTTATATGTTTCTAATACAACTTTCATGCGGATTTCTTTAAATATATAGCCTTTGTTTTTTATGTTTTTGTTTGGGTTTTGAGTTTTTATTTTGTTATAAGTAAATTCTGTGTTGGATATTGCTTTGCTATACTTTCCTTTGTGTTCTGATAATTTATGTGAGCATTGCGGTTTCTTCTGTTATCTTGTGTCCCCGCCGGCCTGCCTGCCTGCCATAATTATGGCTTGGGCCTCGGTCATGCGCATGCTTTTGGTTACAGAAATAGGTACTATTAGTATTATTTATTCCGTCTATTTGTATCTGGCTGTATTGGGCCATTTGTATCACTACGATTTTCTTTTATTTTGTGCTCATCTTTCGTTTCCAAAGCTGATAAAAACTCCATGACATCTATTAAGTCAACTAGACTGGCGACAAATTATTGCGTACATTGTCAGGATAATGACATATAATAGTACTCTCCTGATCGCTACTTACTTCATTGGTCATTCGACATTTATTAGCTAGTCACATGAACTAATCTTGCATACTCAATTTTCCATCAGAATGGTATCAACCTGTCGCCAGTTCAGTTCTTATTTCATCTTGTTTTGCTTGTCCCCAAAATCTAGAAGGGAACACATTTCTAAAAGTTGTATGTTTCCTCCCCAGTCAAAGTCATTCGCAGCCATTCAGCGGCACGCTTCATCAAACTCTTTCACATTACATGCATCCTCAGTTCATAAGGTATCAGTTTTATCTGGAAATATTCTTCCTTCTCTTTCAGAAATATTTTTGGGTTACCTCCCGCGTCATCATCATACATTAGGTGCAACAATTTCTGTTATGATATTACGAGCATAACGCATGTCAAGGGGTGGACTATTTGCGTGTTATGTATTAGTTTGTAAGTGTATATGTGTTGGGTGTGAGTACTGGTGAGTTCTTACTCGTATAAACTAGTGTCAGCTTGTTTACATTAAAACATCATTATCACACACATTACATCCATTTAAATTCGATTTGTCATGCACATTCTTTGTCTGAAGTGCATCCACAACAATGCCAATTTTTGTGTTGTTGGTTTTACATTTTGTTTCTTTCAGTCAACTTACCTAATTTCTGATTTGCAGTTGCTTCTAATTTATTCTGATGTTCTGATTTATTATTAATGGCGTCTTCAAGTGTTTGCATTTCAACATTTAGATTATTCACTTTTTATAATTGTTTACATTTTCTCAATAATTTTGCCTCTAACCTCTAAATAACCTTCCTTTAGTACTTCTATTTCACTAACACCAAATTAGTATTTTCCAAATCATATTTTATGCTATAGATTTCTGATTTCTACCTAACTAGGTTCTACCTTTTCAGCTAATTCTTTAGATAACCTATTCTGACTAGCTTCTACTTTCACAATTAATTCTGTTTTTATAGCTTCCGACTTTTCAGGTAATTGTTTCTGTTCGTAGATAACTATTCTGATTGGCTTCTATTTTTTTGAACTTGATTCTACTTTTTCGTTAGTTCTTTTTGACTTGCTTATACTTTTTCGGTTAGTTCTTAGTTTGATTCTTTGCAATAAGATTAAAATGTCTGCTAGGTACTGTTGGCACAACTGTCCCTCACTTTCCTATTTTGACTAAGTTCTTTCGTAGATTCCTTCAGTTGTTCACTCATTTTTAGCTTTTGTGTCTTATTCCCGTTTCATAATATCATATAATAATTTATTCTTGTTCAGTTTGTTAATAGGAACGGTATTTATTGCCACTCACTTTGCGCTTCATAGTTCTGGTATACTTAATGTAATTCATAATGAATATGGCAGAGTCCTGTTGAAGATGACGGCGTTCTCTTGTTTCCGTGCGAGTGTTTCCCTCGTTGGTCCTCATCCAACGGAAGACATGTTGGTGCCTTAACGTTAGTCAACATTCTTGGGACAGTTGTAGACAACGAAGGCCAATGGATGTATTCATGGTAGTTAACATAACCTCGGCAGTTGGTTACCAATCTTGATTCAGACTGCAGCTTGGATCTGTCGTTACACCATTGCCCGGTAGAGCTGAGGATCTGTTTTAATAATCTTTTATGGTTATCTTCTCTCAGGGTTGCCGTTAATAATCCCTATTATTAATATACATTATAACAATATTAATGAGTTGTAGTGTCTGCATACGAAAGTATACAAAGAATTTTGTGCTTAAATCCTTTACTCGTTATTACCGTTTATAGCGTATTGAATAATGTATGTAGTCCTCACGGTATGTAGTTTTATGATGTTATTATATAATATGCGATACAATCCTGGTTAACCATTTTAATATATATTACTGTTACCCATACACAGATTCCTCTCACATTCGTAAATGTTCGTTTCATTTTCTATAATTTTCACCATTTTAAATCTCAGCTTCATGGTCTACCTCTCGCTTGTTGTTTTCTCATGACATCCAACAATGCCTTACAGATAGCTCCCATATATTTCTCTTTGGTTAACACTTTTAAATACAACTTTAAAACTAAACAAACATAATATTTATAAATACAATTCCTCTAAAATACCTTTGTCGGCTTAAATACCGCTACAAGACGTTGATTCTTATTGGCAATTTTCCTTTAAACTCCACCGCCTTTGTGCCGAACATATTAAAATACAAATAGTTTGAAAACGCAAATTAAGACTAAAATTGCTACCATCTACAATTATATCGGCGCTTTCTAATTTAGATAAGTTAGCTAGAGGCCGCCATGTCTCGCGTTGATGTCCAGCGGAGACTCGCATCGAAGGAAGCCTTTAAAACCTTAATTACTCACCCCTTGGTTGCAAGCTAACCGACTTGAGCTTCTACCCTACCCAAATGGGAGCCTTTGCTTGATTAAAGAAGCGGCCTGTTGTACCTGAGGGTCTCTCATAAGAACTATACAAATAATGTTACAACTTCATTATTTGACTAGAATACAGCTGCTGCAGAAAGGAGAAATCACCGATACGGTTCTGACAGTTACCTAATAATCATAATATTCATTTGTGGAATTAAGAGGTCATGAGTGACAGAAAATACTTTTTAGAGACGTTCCTCCTTGGCTTTTGAGTACTTTCAGAACCCAAAACCTTCTTCTTTCTCCAGTATGCTTTGTTGTTTAATAAAAGATTTTATCCAAAAACATTTTGTTACCAAAAGACTCCGTTTTAACTCTTTCCTCCTAAGAAGCCTCATAAGAAGATCCATTGCGCTACAAGCAAGAGTGTTTAGATCCCGAAAACTTGTATTTCCAGTAAAACATAGAAATGTAGTTTTTTGTAGTACTTCCTCAAATATACAGTGCAGGGATACAGAAGGAAATTTAACTGCTATTATTCTTAACATTTCATTCTATGTTGGGCGTGAAAGACCTGAAAGTTTGCTCAGAGGCCTCTTTATCAGGCTTGAGATTCTTTTTACGTTCCATAAATCTAGACACGGAACCACCAGCTTTACTTCCCTTCCGAAGGAAGCCATTGTGGGAATTTTACGCGCGCGCACTGTGTGTGTTTGTGTTCACCCCCATTTCTCAGAGAGAGGCGTCATCTCTATAAGAATTTCTGACAGATTGAATTCTTTAACACATATAAATGATTTGGTAAACATTTAATATATGCTTTAATGCCATGGACCTTTCAAATATCGTGCGACTTTATGGCGATGAGCTTACTCAGGGCTGTACCGTTCAGGCATTCTACAGAGTAGCCGTCTAACTCAATTCGAAGTTTATAGGTATTGGAAAATCTAGCGTTGTTTCTAAAGTCTTGAAATTCTTATCTTACCACACTTTTCGCATGTCAGATCGTTTGCAGTGATCACTTTTGAATGTCGACGATGATGACTTGGCAGGCGAGACAGTCTGAGGGTGTGTTGTGAAGCGCACCTAACCCTGATGGGCTTGATCGCTAATTAGGTCCAACGAGGGTTGTAGATGATTGACAATGAGGTAGGTGATGAAAGGAGATAATGTTTTGTCCCTAGCGGCGGCTGGTAAGTGTACAACGGCCCTCCTGCACAGTTGGTGTGATATGTTTTCTAAATATTTATTTATGTTTGGGGTTACTATTGTAATTTTGAGTCCAAGCATCCCTTGGAAGGGACATTACTTAACGTACACCTGGCCGACTTCTCCTGAACCTTAAACTTACTAAAGTCGTTTAGTTTCACAACTACTGTTTATGATTTGTGTACAGTTGCTTTTTGCTATACTTCTGACTCTTAGTTATCATACTAAATGCCTCTGACTTAACATGCTAACAAACCACTGAAATGTTTATAAGCCCGAGTATTCTTACCTACGTTAGTTTCTCAAAAACTGTCGGCCAAGAGAAGAAGAACATCAAATCGATAAACCGGATAAAACTCCTGTACAAACCGCATCGACCCTCAAACCAAGTACAGCCTAGTTGTTTAGATTTCATGACGTGAGAAACAAGCGGCTGGACTCCGTATTTGCTGGAGAGAGAACCTCGATTGCGGTCTGTGATAGGACACATCTGCTTATTTGTTCTCAGACGGAAATGTTGAGCGAACTGCAAGTGTGGCTCGCATTCAGTAAGGAAATTTGGTTGATCGTTTTACCATAAAGCTTTTTCTGTCATTAAACTCTAATATGTGTTCCACGAAGTATTTTTATTCTCTCTCAGTATAATTTGGACACAGTAGGTATCTTACAAACATAGGAGCTCAATCGAGCTAATTATAGTTTATATGTATTTGTGTCCTGGATGATAGTTTGTACGTAACCAAATTTTGTATAAAACTAAATCTTTAGCAAAAACTGTTGTCGAATACCTGTGGTAGTGTTGAATATTAATGATTTACACAAATGCCACTAATGTTCAAACGATTCAAATATAAGTAAACTTTTCACAAAATAACATAGTACATTTTTTAAAAAGTAACATTTATGTAAAAGGTCCCAAACACTTCTTTCGTGTGAAAGTTGAAAATTCGCGGGTGTGTCCAAAATACTTACAAATATGTCATGCTTGTGCTTCTAAGGCCCTAAACCATAACAAAAATAACTGGAAAGAATGCAAACGCTGTCACATACTTTCGTTAATTTTTCATTACACAATCAGAAGCATAGAGCATTCAGTGTGTATAAACTGAGATAAATCCACCAATTATCGTGGACTATAGAACGGCACAATGTGCACATTTGTGTATAGTGTGATAACTCTTATCTTGAATGAAACCACAACTAGTGGGTGTGTATTTTCTAAATTGAATCGCTAATAAGACGCACAGCAAGTGCTATTAACTCCAATATTTCGCGATTAAAGCACATGTTTGAGAGGTGAAAGGTGCATTATCTCAGGAGAGCTCTATCTGCTGTGTAAAACAAACGTAGTATTTCAACCCTAAACTTAATATCACTTAGTATTTTAGTGAAAGCGGCATCAAAATGTTTACTACGTATGGACTTTCTAACCTAACGAATCCACAAGAATGGAAACGACTACAAACCATCATACTACTCAAACTTCATTGATAGTTTTTAATCAGTTTTAAGCCTTAAAATGTAAAGGTGGTACGGTATGTTTGAAACCAAAGTTAATGTAAATTCATTTCTATAAATGTATTCAAAAAGGTTTAAAAATCGTCAAAAATTCATTTTCGGCCAAACCTAAAAGGAAAATTGTGCTTGCATTCTCTTAAAGGTTTGGGTAATAATGCATATTAAAATTTTGTACATCAAGCTAGAAGTTAAAGTTTCTTTCTTTACGCTATAGTTTTTATGTTGCCACCTGAATTTTTAAAACGGAGGTTTAAATTGCAAAATCATAAAGCAGTACATAACTTACATTGGTAAAAGTTGTTTAAGGACCAAAACTTAGATGACCAAAGCGTGCTATATCCAAGTCAGTTTTGAAGTCGTAGTGAAAACCAGCTTTCAGGAGTTTTAGGGATTAATAATACTTATTTTTATTTTTTCAAAATTAGTTATAACGATTTTGGTTGAAATTCCATATTTTTAGACAAATCGAATACACAAAATGCGTTTGTTACATTCGTTTTTAAACATATTTGAGTCCCTTCATTCTCATTAAACTTTATATAACTTGGAAACCACTACAGAGAGAAAATCGCACAGCAGGGAAAGTATGTAATGCATTTTTCGAAGTGCTATTCCTTTCCGAAATATTCCGGATGTGTTATCTGAGGTAACGTCAGATTGCGATTCTTCTCAATTCTCTTCCTTTCTATGAGCTCATTACTAACAAAAATCCATTTGCAATGTCCAACACTGAATGTTAGTTTGCTTATACTCTGTGCTTAATTTGATATAATTTCTCGTCAAGTATTTATGGTACATAATGTAACATGAGTGGAAGAGTCACCTGTGTGCCTTATAAAGGATGCGGAAAACAATGCACAGAAAATATTAGAACACAATGCCATTCCGAAACTAAGCATTTTGAGGTTATGAACATGGTGTTGCAGATGTAGCACGAGACTGATGCATGAACATATTTGAAATCTGACTTTATCAAAGATCTTCATTTGCCAGTCAAAGTGCAATGTAGCTCACTCGAAAAGTTTATTTACTGTCTCAAGTAAACAGGAATGCATCCTAGCTCAGTCCCGTTATTTTCATGAGTAAAATGTGAACAACCCAACTCGGTCCAGTAGCATATACTATCAACAACCCAACTCGGTCCAGTAGCATATACTATCAACAACCCAACTCGGTCCAGTAGCATATACTGTCAACAACCCAACTCGATCCAGTAGCATATACTGTCAACAACCCAACTCGGTCCAGTAGCATATACTGTCAACAACCCAACTCGGTCCAGTAGCATATACTGTCAACAACCCAACTCGGTCCAGTAGCATATACTGTCAACAACCCAACACGGTTCCGTAGCACACACTGCCAACAACCCAACTCGGTCCAGTAGCATATACTAACAACAACCCAACTCGGTCCAGTAGCATATACTGTCAACAACCCAACACGGTTCCGTAGCACACACTGCCAACAACCCAACTCGGTCCCGTAGCATACATTGTCAACAACCCAACTCGGTCCTGTAGCATACACTGTCAACACAACTCGGTCCCGAGGATACACTATCAACAACCCAAGTCGGTCCCGTAGCATACACTGTCAACAACACAACTCGGTCCCGTAGCATACACCGTCAACAACTCAACTTGGTCCTGTAGCATATATTATCACTAACGCAAGTCGGTCCGGTAGCATAATAATACTCTAAGCATAGTGAAGTGTAAAGTGTTGTGATATCCATGATACGAAAATTCGATAGTGTCACCAGTTGTGACCGCGACATTGCTGGTAGCTCTTCGCAAAAGAACAAACGCTATTATAGATCACGTATTTTGGTGTTTTTCAAAATTTTTTATTTTATTATAATTTTTTAAACAATACACTGCTTTTTCAAAAATTTGTGTGGAGTTAACAAAACTGTTACATGCACTTAATAGAGAAATTTTTGTATACAATATCTGATTTTGCGGTAAATTCGGATTTGGTGAAAATATGAAACTGCAACATTGTTTTTCAGTCACGGTAGGCCTGCTGAGTCCTAAATATTTTAAAATAGGAAGGGAAAGTATACATTATGTACTACCGAACCTAGTTAGGTTGTTTACATTTTGGGAGACGGAACCGAATTAGGATGATTACATTTGGAAAACGGGGCTGATATAGGCCGTCCCCTTCTTGGGATACGGGACTGATTTATGCCTATGAAGTAGAAAATGGGACCGAGATGGGTGTCGCTGATAAAGAATTAACCATTACATGCGATTACTGTACTGTAGTCTTTGATGTTCGGTATTACTGTACCATCCAATAAGCTACATAACTCAGAATTGAAATAGCATATGTCAGTCCGAAAGAAAACATAACTTTCAATTGTGAAAGAGGCTTTTGAGATCATCCTATACCCACACAATCACCTCTTTGAGACATTAGTAGATGTAGCAGATACTAATAGAGTATGAATTTCTAATGAGCACAGAAGTCGTGTGATTTTGTTTGTTTTGGTTTCATTTCCAGGATCTCATTAATTTATTCAAATGTACCTTTTTTAATGAACAAAATTGTGTACGGATTATATTTATGCAATTTAAGAGATTAACGAAAAGCTATCAATAGCAACAATATTTTGGTGGATAATTAAGGTAGTAGTTTTTAAGTATCCCCTTGTTTCTATGCATCAAAAAATTATGCTGGTTAGTTTTATTTTGCCGTCTAACTCACTGAAAACATCGCAGAACACAGCTTCATTCTCCAGCTGTAACAACATCTGCATCTTTAAGACACTTGATGATGCTGCTGCGGGATCTGCTCGTTAGAACCTGCAGACAGAATCTTCAATCTACAGGTGTATGTTTCATCTCTACAGTGAAATTTAATTAGAAACCGCATTCAAGTGAACTCCGCTCCGAGCTGAACTTAGCCAAAGTAAGACACAACTTCATTCGGACGTTCACAAAGATATCAGGGAAAGGAGAGAAGGTAGAACTCTGTTGAGAAAATAATAGGGTAGAGAGAAACTGAGATAAACATTTGGATATAACAAAGAGAAATTAGAATAACCGCGGGATGGTTTCCAAATGACAACAGCAGTGTCTAAGGCTGTCCGCACATGTTTCGGGGATAATTGAGTTTACAAGTCGAGGAAATGAGAGGCTGAGATACAAATCCTGGGGGAGCTAGGTCCGTTCTTGGATTAGTCGTACAAATTGCTGTAGGATACAAATTAAAGGGGATCGTATGTGTAATGGCTTCAAAATGCTGCTGTGTATAACTACTACCTTCTCCAGCGCCCAGAGGAGATATAACGGTGGAGAAATAGTTTGAAGTCTCTTAGCAGGAAATACATCCGATTTTCCCTTAATAAAAAAAATCACTTTCTCTGTTGCTTGGGCACATGAAGTAAACGAAGAGTCAAATACCAAATCTCATATTGAAGTCAGGAATATTTTCTTAAAATTTTCTCAACTACAACCGACACTTCACCTAGAAAATATATCACATTTCATTTTCTAAAAATCTGATGCGTTACACTCACACGACTTTCTCTACTCTTGTACAAACTATTTTTACAACCGCTTAATCTCCATATGCTTCAAGGTTAATCGAGATGTCAATCTTATTGCTAATTTTATTGTAGATGCAAGGGGAATATGGTAGGTTATAAGTGATAGTCAAATATTTTAACGCTGGTTGCTATGTGGCGCATTTCATTCTCTTTGCATGTCCAGGACACAAAAAAAAATGAATAACGAATTTGAGAAAAAGTATAAGTATTGGAAAATTTAAGGGAATAACAAGCAATATCTCGAAAACGGTTCTCTCAACAAAACAAATGTATATGAAATAAATTGTGTATTTTAACGCGATCTACATTTTTTGTGCAGTAAAATTTTGTCTATCTCTTATGGTTTACCAGTTATGCAAAAGTCGTTCAGAATGAAGAACACTTTTGGAGACATTCCCAGAAAATTCGAGATATACATTTCATTTGTCATAAAAATACCTTAAACATATGATATTTTAATCAAAATTGTTGGAGCCATTTTTGAGAAAATTAAAATTTTCGAAAAATGTTCCATGTAAAGGGTACTCTGGGGTGGGGGGATTTTCTTGAAAACCTTCGTGTCGCATCTCTGGAAGATATTGAACCTAAATACCAAGTTTGGTGTTCATCCGACTGTTCGTTTCTGAGTTATGCTGTTCACAGACACACAACACACAACACATACACACACACACACACACGCACACACACACGACACAGACACACACATGGACATGTTTCCAAAAATGCTATTTTTGGAAAAGGGAGTCTCAAAACATGTATTTCCGGTGAAATCTCGCTATCGAATTTTTGGGTGGGGTACAATACTTCCTCTACTTACTATACGTAGTACAGAAAGTAAAAATGGCCTAAAACGTTTTAATTAAAATATCGTAATCGTGAATATATTCACTGCATCCCCCTCTAGCAATTCCAAAAATGTACCTAATCTTTTTTTTATTTTTACAAAATCAATATTGTATTGATATATAAATGCATATCGTGTCTACCGCTTC
Source organism: Deroplatys truncata (assembly GCA_030765065.1). Lineage (NCBI taxonomy): Eukaryota > Metazoa > Arthropoda > Insecta > Mantodea > Mantidae > Deroplatys > Deroplatys truncata. Next base: position 105,083,655 of record CM060980.1, read on the forward strand.
AAACAAGATTACTAGTACCTTATTTCTGACTCCTGGCCGGCTGCTTTGCGGCCCGTTGCTGCCGCAGGACCGCAAGATCCTGCCGGCCGAGTTGAATATTCAGAGATTCTGAACTCAAGCGCATAGCGTGCGGCAATTCAAGCGCATAGATTTACATGTATATAATAACCACATCCTTTATCACAGAAGGTGCTGGAAATTATGTCCTTGTGCTGCCACGTATCTCTCACGCCTTTTAAGAAAATTTCCATTATTACGCATTAAATCATCTTCTGAAATTGCAGTAATTTCTCTTCTGATATTGTCTTTCAGTTCTTCCAATGTATGCGGGCTGTTCCGATACACTTTATTTTTTTAAGTTCCTCCATAAATGAAAGTCGCATACCGTAAGGTCTGGGCAGCGCGGTGGCCATAGTCCTTTACTGATGATTATCTTCAAAATCTTCCGCAACCAATTTCAACGAGAGATCAGTTACATGTGTGTAACAAGTATTGCTGAAAATATGCCTGCGTGTATTCAATGCCACACAGATATTCCAGGAATGGTTTGATGTATCTCTGTCCATTAACTGTATCCTCAAAGAATATAGCCCCCTACAATTCCGTACGCATTCACAGCACACCAAACACCAATTTTCTGGTCATGCAATGGCATTTCGTGTACAATATCGGTTTTTATTTATTTATTTATTTTTTTTTTATTTTTTTTTTTTTGCACTCTAGTACCTGCTGTTTTGTGTTAATACATGGAGATTGAAAGAAAACCATGCTTCGTCTGTGAAAAAAAAGAACTTTGAGTCCATAGAATCATCATTAACTCTACCGGTCACCCAATTGCAATCTACTCACAGTATCACGGTTGAGTTCCTGTGCTACGGTTATCTTATAAGGCTTTAATTTTAAAAGTTTAGTGGCTTTCCAAGCCGAGAATTGAGAAACTTCCGTTTCCTGTGATAAACTACTCAGAGATTTCTTGGGCTATGCTCTAACCTTTGTCCTATCTCATCGAGTTTTTTCCTTGTAAGAACACGGCGAGTTACTTTTGGTTTCTTATCAAGAACAAAGCCCGTTTCTCTAAATTGGTTTACAAGACTACAAACTGTCTCTGTGAGGCGCACGGATTCCGGGGAATCTGTCTATAAATAGCTGTGTCACTTGTCTACAAGATTCTGTTCGCACGTAGGAATCATACATAATTATGCGGTGTTTTAAAGTAAACGTACTTCTTGGCATTATAACAGGACTATCGCACTTTAACCACAAACTCGTGCTAGCAACGGTCACACATGCACTGACACGCGGAGTGCAGGGAGAACAGCGGGAGCCAGAACCGGTTAGTAGCACTGTGCGCAAGCAGCTACATCCGCCAAGTTGCCAGCCAGAAGTCGAAAGCAAGGCACTATATAATACGACCATAGGATTAAAGAGATGACGCTTTAATATCTGAACGACTTCTACAATAGCATTTAAACAAGAAGCGACTTGTGACAGTGCACTAATAGCAGGGAAGTGGGAGTACAGCGTTGCCGGGTTGTAGTAAATAGCTAGTACACGGTATATAATATGGCAACATCTCAAAATTCAGGTTAAGGGCTAAGGAAAAGAGGGTAGTATAACATTACTGGCTAGAGCAGCGATGTTAAATGCAGTCTGTCAGCATGTGTGCCCCTCGGGAGCCCATATTGCCTGTAATACTCGTAGAAGTGTGTGCTGTGTTGCTGCTGCTTGGAACAGTGTTGAGCAGGGCTGTATAACGCGCACGCAATGATAAACGAAAGCGAAAATATGAAGTTATATCCAAAATGAGAAAGTGGTGGAGATGCGCAATGCTTAATATGCAAAAAGCTTATAATTACAAAAACAAACGTAACGTCAAAAGACATTATGGAATATTCCATGAAGATAATTATAAGCATATTGAAAGGTGACACAGAAGAAAATTTCATCACAAACTAAGATGTGTGCAAGCTGTGGTATAATTTAGTAAATTATCTGCCGAAATTATGTGTATTTTGGCAACACAAACATCTTCAGTCGGCCAGAGCTGAAGATGAGAGAAACACGTCTCTCGAAAGTGCTTCTCAGTTAATACCAAGCACCATTGTGATGTGAATTAATACGTAACGACTCACTTCATTCATCTGGGAACAATTTATTTTCCTTAATACACCTGATGAAGTGTCATCGAGAGCAAGATTGTCTAATGATAACATCCGCCTGCCTGAAGACTTGATTCTGCAGTGAATGATTCCCCTTATGTTAAGATGTTGCTGAAAAAATACAAAACGGTCATTATCAGTATAAAATAGGGTTCACAGTATGAACGCAAGTGCAGTTATTTTATTTTATATTACAAGGTTGATCTCAATTTCATTTTTAGTTGTAAGGTTAAAAGCTAGATAATACTCCTTATATTTTGTGGTTTTAATGGTAAGGTGTTTAACTACTAACTTGTTTATGAATAATATATTTGCTTATTAATACTATTGCAATACATATTAAAACGCTAATATCACACAATCTATGTGAATAAATACTATCAAAACAGGCATGAATACGAAGAGTCCATTTCATATCCCATTCGAACATTGTACACCAGTGCTTTCCTAATGCCACCGCTACCTTGGCGTATACTACAGTCTTCCTACTAGCGCTTCACGCCCCCCGAGTGCTGGCAAAGTTATAAAATTGGGCTTAGGTTGACATCGCTGGGCTAGAGCAACGGTGGAGGGGAGGTTGCCATAGAAACCGAACGTAAACTATGCATTCCAGTTACTGTCACAAGTTGCTTCTGTTTAAAGTAAACTCTAACAATGAAATGATTTAGCGACTATCGGGCTACAATATAGTGCATCACAAGCATTTATTTACGTATTTTTATGGATTGCAACTAAAGAAAAAAAACATTAAAATAAACTAGAGTGTATATACAGTAACACCAGCAAATATTCATCTACATTCACTGTTTAACACCATCTTATGTAGGACTCACACGCCCCAGGACTTACAGGCGGGTGCCTGGTGTCAGAGGCCCGTCGAGGAGCAGACAGAATGTCCAGGATGGGTGATCAGCCCGATGGGATGAAGGAAGTAATTGATAACGAAATGATGGCGAAATGGATGATAGGAAAGGTGATGATGGAGCAGTCGGTGGAATGGAAGGCGGGGGAAACCGGAGAACCCGGAGTGAATCCCGCCCAGACGCCGCTTTGTCCACCACAAATCCCACATGTGGATCCCTGGGATTGAACCCGGGCCGCCTCGGTGAGGCAAGCGGTCTGACCACTCGGCCACGGCGCCGCTCCAATATTCATCTACATTTAAAAAATCCTATTACTGAAATTAACTGTGACAAAATTCTCATTCAAATAATCAGAAATAACTAAATTATAGATAATGCGTTCTAACGTTTTTCAATATTTCTCATTTTATTAGTTTGGTTTTGAAAATTGCAACGATTGTTTCACCATTTTCGTGTGTAGTGTTCAATGCCTGAAATTAAAATGGAAACGGCTTTCATACGCCGGGGGAAAAGACTGAAAGTCAGGAATTATCAGTGTTTTTATTTAACTGAGTAATGTCTCAGTTATTGTCTCATAAAGTTTTTTTTTTGTATTTAAATCACATTTCAGTGAAATTTTTTACAGTCATAGCTTTCTGTAACAACTAATTGTTTTCTTTTTTTCTTTCCTTCTTCATCACGGTGTTCTTAGAAACACTTATTTTTTGTATCTAAATCATGTTAATCCAGATATACAAGTGGTTTCATTACACATTTCAGTGTCGGAAAATACATGCTTTTAGTATCATTGGACATATAATTATGTACCATTTCATACTGTATTAGTTCACTTCCATACGATTTATATTTATTTCAACAAAAACAAAGGTTACAAACTAGTTAGGGCAGAATGTAATATATGAGCATCTATGCTTAATGCAATGTTTTTATTTATTCTCAAAGTATTTTATTTGAAGCGACTTCATTATAGTTAAAATTATCAAGTATATTTTCCAAAACTACACATGTTTTTATCATTTTAAGTATATAGCATCACCTTCAATTTTATGGGTGCATTACTAAAGCCTCGAATGTTTACACCCAAGATGCTGGCGTATTAAGTAAAACTATGTATTACATTTTTTTAAACAACCTGTGGAGTCCGATTCTTATAAGTACGAAACAGTACAAGATAAACTGTTGAGCTCTATAACTTGTACAACGTCGGCCAAATAACATTTTCCTGGCGTGAATCACTTCCGAAATATTCCATGCCGATGTCTTGAATTTTGGATTTTGAGCAGTACGCTTTGAAATGCTGAGTGAATATTCTTCTCCTTATGATGAGCTCATTCAAGCAGAATACCACCTGTGTATTTATTTTGAACATAACAGGCATAAGCCCAATTGCAAAGTTCATTATAAAATGCGGTCACTTACAATAATTAATATCTAGGTAATTAAGAAAAAGCAAACAAAATTTATAGATGAAAATCGAAGCAATGTAGAGATATAAAATAATACGGAACAGAAACAACTAATAAAGAAAGAGAAGATGGCATGGTTGTTAATTGTGTATTTTTTGAAGTTCAATATTTATTTTAATCCACTAAAAAGTAATTATTAACTATAGAATGGTTTAACCGAATTTCAGCGTGCTGAAAATATATACACCAATATAATGAAGTTGGTTATATAAAGCATAATTCTGTTTAATGGTGAATTTTTATGCATTTCTATGTTTGCTCTGGGGTTGAAAAAACTTCTATGAATCTACTTATTTTACTTGTTATCCAAAGGGTTATGTTTGTAGAAATGTGCATATCAATAATATTCAAATTTGGAAGCTTATACAGAAATATTAATTCCATAATGTCTCTTCTGAAATGTAAAGCTCTAAATTTAAATGTTTCTAAAAGGGTTTCGTAATTAGTAAACGTAGGACGATAACAAATTCTCAATACAATAAATATTTTTAAACTTTTTATTGACTTTTTCTATTAAATCGGCATGTTTTATGGTCTTAGGATTCCAAATGATAAATCCATATCCAATATTTTGTCTAGCAAAGTGATTGTGGAGTGGAATTAATGTTTTCTTTTCTTTAAACGTGTAAGAATTTCGAACAATGAAGCTTAGACATTTTTAACAATTTTGTCATTATTAATTTAATGTGTCTGTTGAACCTGAGATCGTTTCCAAAATTTACTTCTTAATCTTTATTTTCAACCACTTCAACGAGTGGTGTCCTATTAATATTATAAACATATATAAAGGGCTTTTTTGCTTCTAATGAAAGGCGTTTTTACACATTTACTAATATTTGTTTAAGGCTAAAAAATGCCAGGAGATTCAAATAGTATCTTCAGCCCGTAGGATTTTAAGCGTATTCAGTACTACAAAGAAATCAATTATTCATTCCCATAAATGTTAGGTAGTTTGAACAACATTGCTAAGCAACATTAATTCATATCCCGTAGGCATTGAAAGAGTAGAGAAATTCAGCATACTTAACATCTAATTCCCTTCCTCGAGGGAAGATGTCTCATAGCCTCACTAGGTTAGGCTGTCTTGTGGAGCTGACTTTGCAAGATCAGTTATGAAAATATATCCGCCCTAATTTGCGCACCCACAAATCATTTACTTGATTTCTGATAACATCATAATAAACACCCTCTCATTAGCGGCAAAAGCATAGAAAATTAACACCATGTGAAAAGGTAGACTGAAGACTGAAAAATTCTATTCCTTAGCCGGGATTTGAACCACGAATCTGCGGCGCACTGTACCGCTTTTGTAAGTAACTTTGAAAGAACTTACGACATGGTAAGTCGCCACTGGTGTGTTATCTCAAAATGAATGAGAACGCCTTGTGGTTTACGAAAGAAAACAGTTTTGGAGAATTCAATGGCGTGCCGGCCTTTTGCCATGGTAGCACAGTTGGCTGAAGCAGCGGCACGGTAAGGCGAAAATCCGTGGTTCAAACCCGGCTGTGACATTGAATTTTCTAGTCTCATTCTATCTTTCCAACTTTAGCCTACACACGGCATTTGTGGACGAATAATTAACATTAACATGTGATTATCAATCGGCACACACGTTTGTTTCTAGAAATCATACCCACAACAGGGAACTAAACATCATTCTGAAACGTCATGTTCTGAAAACCTCGGACGTTTCACAATATATGACAATAGTACACTTTGGCACTTATGTTAATATTTATATAGATGATGTGTTTATAAAATAGAAAATAAAAGCACAGAGAGGAATCTAGTTGAATAATCAAATGTATTAGCAGACCTTTATATGCAGATGACGTAGTAACATTAGAAAGCTTGAAAATTGCAAAAGTCAATTCAAATGTTGGATTGGAAAGGGATATAATTTGAAATTATCGTTAAAAAACAACATATTAGCATTTAATGGCAAATATATGCTAAGAGCTAAAATGGCAGTTGTTCAAATCTTAGAAAATTTTAAGTATCAGGTAGCTACATCTGTTTCTCTAGGATAATGATATAGACATTACCACAAAGATACCAAAAGCTTTTGAAACAACAAGCAGAGCATTAAAAAATATAGGAATATATACAAATATAAAATTAATATCACAGCTGTCCCTATTCTACAACACTACAGTGAATATTTTGTTACGAGAAACTATTTCAGCCATGCTCATATACATATACCAGGTGAGTCAGTTGCCCCTAGGTATTCGTATCTATGCAACCCCTCAGTTTATAGTCTAATGTGAAAAAATCGACCCTTTTAGCAAACAAACTGTTATTGTAGCTCTACTCTGCTATTCGGTACTATACGTAACTAGCATTAATAATTAAAGGCCTGAATAAGAACCAAGGAGCTGCAAACGGCTTTAAAAAGGCGGGTGTTCATGGATATAACGCTTGCAAGGAGGTAGATGAATGTTCTCGCAAAGAACGGCAGAGAGTGAGTTAGCCGATTGGGTTAGCTGCCGAAATATGGTGACGCAAAGGTTAGTTTCGGAGGTTCGAATCTAATACAAGCATCAAATTGTTTTGGCTCTTTTTTTTTGTTTCTTTCTCCTTGTGTTTATTTTCTGTATTTTAGTATACTAATTTACTTGTTTTTGTTATTTGCTCTCCTGTGAGCCAAAGACATAACAATTACAAGCAGATAATTGTGTATCATGTTTACAGTAATAATCTGTACTGTATCTGGTGTTTTAAGCGTGTTACGTAGTTAGCTTTCATTCTTTTGGGCGGATACCGACGATATTAAATCTAATAGTTTTTGTTTTATGTTTAAACCTTATGTTTCACTTCTATTGACAAAGGAGTTGTAAATGTGCTAAGTTCACGGGCAAACAGAATAATAAATTGTTAAAGAGCGTGAATTTCACCAACGAAGTAAATGTTCAAAATGATCAATGCACATTTGTGACGTTGCCTGAGAGACCTTCTTGCATGCTGTAACATGTGCGGTGTAATCTGCCTGCATACTTCACGTGTGAGTGCCCCTAGATGTTTTGGGCTTTGTGGGGAAAACATGGCGATTATTCTATTTTGTATACACTTATCAAAAGTGTTATTTATATCATATCAAATTATAGACCAAAAGAGATAAAAAAGATAATAAAAAGTATGAACTTAACTCGAAAGATTTGAACCCGAACTGAAATGGGACAGTGTTAAAGCAACCAGGATAATACCATTCGGCTAATGCTACCTTGCGAGCTTAGGTTCCTATAGGAATTAATAACGTCAGAACTTGACCCCACCTCGAATCTTTACACGTTTTTTGCAGCCTCTTACAGTGTTTGGTAGTTTTAACTCAAATAAAGAGACTGCGTTAGTCATTGCAGTTACTATATGAACTGAAATATGCCATAGTTTATGATAGAAGGGAAATTATGTACCTAATACTTAGCATTTTTTGCAAAGGCTGTACTGTGAACCTTTGTTGGCTGACGGCTTAAATCCAATTGGTCGCACTACGTAGATCTGCCTTTTGTTTTCAAATAGTTTTGTCAACCGATACCTGTGATAAGCTGTTCTTTCGGGGGCGTTTTCAAAGGTGTGTAGGAATGTATGCTAAAGAATAGAAGTTTGTAAAATCAGCTAAAAGTGCTGCTGCAGCTGCCAGTGTCAGGGTGGGATGTTTTTGCAATCGACATACATGGCGTTGCATTCTGTCCCGTAAAAGCTTATGCATCCCTCCTATATAAAGTGTTTGCAAATCAGCCATTAGAAGGCATTCGAGAAAGGCACATATGTCGCTTAGCACGTTGCATAAATTCAAAAATAAATAGGCGCAGCTGATTCACCTGGTATATATGTGTGTACGGAATAGTTGAAATAAAAATCGTATGTGTTACATTCACATGTCTGTCTTTAACCTGCACCGTTTGTTAGTGGGTATACAAATTATTGTTACGAAAGCTTATTTTCCTATCTACTTCATTTTAATCGAGATAAACATTTCCAGAAATAGCTTCAACACAATTTCGTTATAGATACAAAAAGAACAGCGATAGTCAAATGTTTAAGGACTGGATGCTATACGTTGGCCTTAAATTCCATACTGTTTCCATTCAATCGCGAGAAACAACTAAAAGTGGACAGGACTTGAAAGGAATGAAATATTGAACAATTCGAACTATTAATAAACGTTATCTTATAAATGGCTAACACCACAAAATTTATAAATAAATTGTGTGTTAAACAGATGTTCATTTTTTTGTATTTCAATATATCCCTTAACGTGTACTAGTATTTTATACAAGATTATATAAAATTCCTTCCGAATGAGGAGACTTTACAGCTATTCTGGGAAAATTGAAGATGTACATTTTATTTTTCATTATATGTTTATATATTCATATATGATATTTTAATTAAAATCCTTAAGAGTTATTTTTAGAAAATAAAACATTTAGAAAAATGTTCCATGTAAAGGGTAGTTGGTGGTTGGGGGATTTTGTTGAAAATATTCTGTCGCAATCTCTGGAAGATACTGAAGTTAAGTACCAAGCTTGGTACTTGGCGACTTTTCGTTTTGAGGCATGTTTCTCACACACACACACACACACACACACACACACTACATGGAACTTTTCTAAAAATGCTTTCTTTGGGTTCAGAGGGTCTTAAAACATGTATTTTTGGTGAAATCTCGATATAGAATTTTTGTGTTGAACAGAATACTTCTCCTACTTATTCTACTTATTCTAAGTAGAGAAAATAATAAAACAATGAAAAATGGGAAGAAAATCTTGAAAGTATGGATTAACCAAGAGAAAAAAGGCATTCGTAGACTGGCGTAATGGAGACCGGAACAGGTCCTTACGCCTAGTCCAGGTAAGGCAGAAAAAAGTACTCTAAATCGCAACTTTAATATTCCTTCCAAAAAAATGTTAATAAATTAATATTAGCAGGTAACTTCCATTTAACTTTCTTTCTAGTGCAACCGCAATGTTATGTCGATTTATGGCAGTCGTTTCATTGCAGGTCGTATTTCTGACACTTAATGTCGGCATGGACCTGAGTTGGTAAGGGGAATTTGATGTTTATGTAGAAAGTTCTTGATTGGATATGGTTGGCTGACTGCTTCATGTAGCTTGTTGCTGGACGTTTCAAGCCCACGTAGCATGTGCCTTGACGTTTATACAGAGCAAAGGTAGTCGTGATATTTATTTTACTGCGGTATCGCCTTCCTTCCTTGCAGCTCCCTAAAGGGAATCTATATTATGATTACTGGCTTTCCTTTTATGACGTGATAACTGCACAGAAAAGAAATTTCTTAAATCTTAGACACTGTCTTGAGTCCCAAGATAAAAGGTTAAAGCCACAAATGTTTCAAAAGTTTCTGACATCTATCATCAGTTTCACTTATATGTATTGAAGAAGATGGCCTGTTACGTTATTTGCACCACGCTTTGGGCGTCAATTTGAAGTAGGTTGTATTGAAGTAGTTGTATTATATTTCAACTGTTGGGGAGCCGAACTTGTAGTAGTTGCAACCGCACGTATAGTAAGCAGTTTTCGGTAGCCTCGGCTGCGTCAGTATTTGTTAGAGACACGTTTCTCTTGGCAGGGTTGTGATACGACTAATAATGTAGGGTTACACAGATTATAATTTTTACTTCACTCCTTTTATTAATACTTGATACGATTTAAATAACACTTCACTGATAGAGAGCTGTGAGATTCTTTAATTAATTAATTGCACTTTTTAACACGTTAACTTATTTTTCGTCTCACACGAATACATATTATATTTCTTGAGGACACTTTTTGCGTCTGGTTAGTAACTTTGTCTGCAGGCAACTGAATTGATTTAAACCGTCTAAACTTGTAAATTTCTGTATTTCAAGTCTCTGATTGGCTAATCTTACTTCAATAGAATACCTTTATTTAACTAAAGCTTTTTCTGGTTGTTGATTGGCTATTTTATAAACTGTCACTAAAATTACATTATTGTTACTCCAAGAATCACAAGTAGTACTGTTAAACTTTCTTACTCATGATTGACTCAAGGTTACCTTATTGTTACCTCATTGTTAGCAACTTTTAACTTATTATTCTCACAGCTCCTACATTATTAAATTACGTAATATATTCACATAACATTATTACACATGGATACACTAATATAAGCATATGGAGTGACTGTTACATACATTTTACGAATTATTATATACACATATTGCTTCAAGGCGTGCTGTTATTGAATTTGCATATTATATAATTAGACTGAAATTATTTAAGTGTTAAAAATACTGCCTCAGTATTTGATAAAGAATGCGTCGATATGTAGCGATATAAGATGGGGTTACTAATTTTAGCGACTTATTAATTTTATCGATGCGAGTTTTATAATGCATTTTATCTACTACTTACCTATAGTGAGTGGAGGAAATATTGCAGTCCATCTAAAAAATCGTTACTGAGTTCATCGAAAATACAAGTTTTGAGATTTCCTGAAAAACAAAATTAGTAAAACGTATCTGTGTGTATATGTATGTGTATGTATCTGTCTCTGTCTATTTATCTGTCTGTGAACAGCACACCTAACTCAAAAGCGAAAAGTTGATAAAATATTAAACTTCCATGCGACACGAAGATATTCAAGAAATTCCTTCCACTCAAACTATCCTTTACTTGAAAGAGGTCACTTTTTATTTTATTAAAAATGTATAACGATTTTGATTATAATACCAGATATTTGCGTGATAAATAAAACCTACACCGTGAATTTTCTGTGAAGTCCTCGTTATTCTGAATGACTTGTGTAACTGTAAAACCGTAGTACACAAAATCTTGCTACACAAAAAATTAGATCTCATTGAAACACACAATTTATGTCAAATTCAATATTTGTGGCGTTAACCATTTCCGAAAGATTCTTTGTTATTTTTTGAATTTTCAAATGCTTTATCGTTCGATAACTGCAAATTGCTATCATTTTTTTTATTTTTTTTCCTTTCTTTTGTGTTTCTGCAAAGAGAGGTAATTTTAAAGCCCTCACATAACGGTCGGTTTTGAAAGGATTATCACAGAAGTGGATAGAAGAAAAAGCTGTAAGCATTTGTAGATGAGTGGGTAGAAAAAGCAGCACACACAATGTTGTTTTCTTTTCTATTTTACTTAAATTTTCATATGAATATTATTACAAGTTTATATTTTTGGATTTGAGTGCAACTCAAATAAGAAGGATGGTCCGAAATCTTAGTTCAGAATAGTCAAAGGTGTTTCATAATAAATAAGGCATGTTTAACTTCAATGTATACATGTCTGTTCCACGTGTCCTCTCAAATCGCTGGACATACTGAAACCAAACTTCGCAGACTATTAGTACCGCTACTCGATCAAAACTTTGGGTATCAGAACATCCCTAGTGCATCCTCAACGTGACTGTTGAGAAGTAGTAAGAATTGCTGCAATTTCCTCCTAAAGTACGGAATGAAGTTCAACAATGCCAACTCACTCATTACTTGATGCTGAAGCAAAAGGAATGAGGTTTTCAGAAACTTAAGTGATAAAGGAGAAAAAACGTTGATGTCAAATGTAAAGGTTTTTGCGAATCGGATTATCAAGAGGTTAATGGGTATGATCATAACATTTTGACATAATGTACCGAAATATTGTAAGCATATTGAATGTTGTTGCTACATTCATGAATATTCTAGAAAATTTTAACATTCTAAAACATTCTTGAGCATTCCAGATATCTTCGATGTTTTTAACATTATAGATATTCTGATGCATTACAGAAAATTGTACGAGGGTGTTCCGAAAAGAAATGTTTCATTTTAATTAACAGGTAAGCTGTATTATAAATTGAGAACATTGGCATGACAAACCATGTTTTCACATAGTCGTCACCGGCATAGATACATTTGTCATACAGTGAAATCAGTTTCAATAAACCTTCCTGGTAACAATATTCCCAACGATTTCAGGTTCTTCATAGGTTATTGCACCTCTTCTTTGCTCCTGAAGTGACAGCTCCCATAATGCTGACTTCTACTTAAGAAAAATGTGGAAGTCTTATGAGGCGAGATCTGGGCTATAGGCCGGATGAATCAATCTCTTCCATCCCAGATGACGAATGTATCCTGCAGTGTCCCTTGCTGTGTGGGATGTTGCATTGTCACCCAAGAACAAAACCCCTTTACTTAAAAGTCCTAATGTTTTGTGTCCAATGATAGACCCCCGATATCCAAACGATTCGAGAATCACGTGGTGGGCTTGAGCAAGTACAACACCCAATGTATATGTGACATTAGACACAGCTACACGTCTGTGTTAACATCATTTCCTGTACTGTGTGGACGTTTATTGCAATCGTGAACGTGAAACGGCGTCCAAATCGGTCGTTAGCTTCCACCTTCTGTTTTCTTTCACTGAACATTGAATAACAACGCCAACTAATTGACGGGATATGACATCGTCTCCATATACCCTATTTAGAAGCCGATTAATATCTGAAACATTAGACCCATCCCGCATTCATAGCGCACGACAGCAGGAACTTCCATTTGTGACCACGTTTCCAGCACGCGTCTTTCAGTCACATTTGTTTGCACTGGAATGACCTCGGACATGCCTATTTGCTGCTTCTATCTCATCCTGGACACTCCGTGCATGCACCATCACTCCTATGCTCTTGCTCCAGTACTCTTGTCACGGCGATGTATTTTTTCACTTTAAAATACAGCTTTGCTGTGACTTAAAATTGACGAAACTTATTTGCGGAAGCCTTTCGTAGATATTCCCTTAGTGTGAAAATTGCGGAACCTTTGTGTTGTTCAATAACTATGGGACAAAAACGAAGGCGAAGTGGCTCAAAATTTCGTCTGCTTCGTTTGTGCAAAACTTAATCGACTTGCATACCTGTTAAAATATACTTGTAGGCTACACGACAATTCCAGAAATTAGAAGACTCTCGGAATAAGATATAAAAATCATACTTTGATATTTTATTCCCAATTTATTCTAAATGTTCTAGATCACTGTACAATAATTTCGGGATAACAATAAATAAAATTAAATTTTCATTAGAGGAATGCCGGGTTAGCCAGCTGGCAACATATAAATGTTTACCGCCTTTTAATTATGAGCAGTGGACATCAAAAGTGAAAACGCGCCCTCAATAACCTTTGCGGCAGTCCACTTGTCGGGTGGCTGCGGTTTGGAGGGCTGATGGAGGAGACAGGGAGGGCGAGATGGAGGTGCGGATTATGATGTCTCTTCCTCTCAGAGCGATGAGATCTTTTTGTAAGGGCGCGTGGGTGTTGAGGGGGACACAAACAAGTTCTTGGTTCCGGCTTTAGAATTATTGCTCAATACATTGTGACCTGATTAGCATTCTCCAACCCCACTGACTTCACCATAAACTACTCCGGCATAACGGACTCCTAAGTCTCTCTTTCGGCGCGACGTATTTTTATATAAACACGCAAATTTCCATTGTATTGTCACTCTTTAGTGCAATTCACTACTCAGTTTTAATACCCAACTATTGCATGACGATGTTGACACTGTGATGGTGAGTTTGAGACAGAGATGCACATGACTTTTCAGAGCTTCTCCGAACTGGATATTTGGCTCCTATTTTTCTTGGTCACATGTCGCTTGTTGGTCATGTGACGTCTATTTTATTTCCTATGCGTGGTTTTAAATATTTTGGAAAATTATGATTAGTAGTTCTCAATTCTTGGTCCTCCTGCTTCTATTCGGTCCCGTTATTTTGCCAGCAGAAATATCTTGTGCACTGGTTAAGATTTAACGATAAGGCACGTACGTTATGGCGCACATTTTTATTGCCACAACCCCCCCAACTGTTTCTTATGCACGTATATTGCAATCTTGAAAGCTTTTTCCCGACAAACTGGTGCCGGTCCTTATCCTGAGGGAAGGACACACTTCCACAGCAAGGAAAGTCCCCGTAGCACATTCCTGTCAGCTACTTTCTTTCCGTTAGGAACAGTATTGTGGTCGTCCGACTGCCTGCCATTGTTGGTCTAGGTTAAAGACCTGGTTTAACGGGACATCCGCTGAACCCTTAGTTTCTGCTTCCAACAATATTCTATAATTTTTCTTGTCTTCAGAATGCGTTTATATTCTCAATGTATATTTTACTTAAAGATGTCGTCTTAATAACGTTATAACGTATTTAGTATCTTAAGTAATAATCATTAGGTTCTTAGCGCATATAATTACTTAATTATTGACGTGAATGCATATTATTACTAATTAATCACCGAAAGGAATGGTTGGTTGCCCCTTCTTCTAGAAATATACGACTTCGACCAGAAAATTGAAACTCACGGGAGTGCTGTCTACCTTTCCAGCTCGACCACAACAGCATTTCACTGGCTGTGCCCTGCAGAGATTATATCTGGTCTTGCCGTTTTCGATACTGCATGAACTGAGAACTATTGCATTACATGTTGTATCGACTGTACCAGAGAATATAATTACCTGTAAATTTTTGATAATTACGTAAGCCAGAGAATGCCATTTCACTATTTTTTATGGGATTTCATACACAACATCCTGGTAGTCGTTACCACAAGAACCTACACTTCCTTTGAATTTTCCAGGGTTTCAATCTTTTGAAGTGTTACGCGAGCTGTTTTCTTAAACATTTGGTTATCGCCCTAGTGTCTCATATGTAGTTAAAAATGAATATTGAAACCATTTCAGAAAACATTTAATAGGATTATTAATAACTTAGGAATACTTTACACATTTGATATAAAAAAATCTGATGTGTTACACTCACATGACTTTCTCTACTCTTGTACAATCTAATTTTATAAACGCTTATTCTCCATATGCTTCATGTTAATCGAGATATAGAGATGTCAATCTTATTGGTAATATTCATGTAGATGCAAGTGGAATATGGTAGCTTTTAAGCGATAGTCAAATATTTTAACGCTGGTTGCTATGTGGCGCATTCTATTCTCTTTGCATGTCCAGGACATAAAAAAAATGAATAACGAATTTGAGAAAAAGTATGTTTTGGAAAATTTAAGGAAATAACAAGCAATATCTCGAAAACGCTTCACTCAACAAAAGAAATGTATATGACATAAGTTGTGTATTTTACCCCGATCTACATTTTTTGTGTAGTAACATTTTGTCTATCTCTTATGGTTTACCAGTTATGCAAAAGTCGTTCACAATGGAGAATACTTTTGGAGACATTCCCAGAAAATTCGAGATATACATTTCATTTCTCATGACATTATCTTAAACATATGATATTTTCATCAAAATCGTTAGAGCCAGTTTTGAGAAAATTAAAATTTTCGAAAAATGTTCCATGTAAAGGGTAGTCTGGGGTGGGGGGATTTTCTTGAAAACCTTCGTATCGCATCTCTGGAAGATACTGAACCTAAATACCAAGTTTGGTGTTTATCCGACTGTTCGTTTTTGAGTTATGCTGTTCACAGACACACACACACACGGACATGTTTCCAAAAATGCTTTTTTTGGATTCAGGGAGTCTCAAAACATGTATTTCCGGTGAAATCTCGGTATCGAATTTTTGGGTGGAATACAATACTTCCCCTACTTACTATACGTAGTAGAGAAAGTAATAAAGAACTGAATTATGTAGTTAATGTTCTATCAATCGGTTTTAGCTTAATAATCTATAAATATTGAAAAAGGAAGGACATAAATTGGTTTAACTCCAAATAACCCGAGATTACACATAGAAATTAATGTTTTATCTTGAGACTTGTTCTAAGTTATTAACTTGATCTCTTTTTGGGGTCAGGGGACTCCAAGTTAATGTACATCTGCACCGGAAAGCAGATTATTCAAGCACCAAGATTAGCACTTAGCTTATTTCATCACTTTTACAATACGTTGTGCTTATTTTCCTCTAAATTAAAAATTGTACAGTATTTTAAAGCATCTCTGATTAAAGAAAGTAGGTCTGTGCTATGTAGTACAAGCAAATCTATGGAATAGTGACATAGCGTGGAGATTTGGGATCTGTTAACGCTTTTAATTCCATAATACATTATTAATATTATTTTATTACATGATTGCCGTCTATATTTTAAAAATCACTGCGAATGCGAAGATTTCAGAGTCGCATTTCCAATACAATATGTTGTTTAAGGCTTTTCACTATGAAATAGCTGTAGCGGACATGAGCAGCAAAAAGAGTTAATATTCAATTTTGCACATACATAGAGCCAAGGAGAGTCCGTGTACTAAGTGTTAAAATGTCTGTTATACTTCCTGCAATATTCAGAAAAGGTATAAACGATATGCCGCTTTTTTGTAAGAGGCCACAAATGCAAACTTTTAACAAGCTAAGTCACTTTGTTGCAGTGTACGTAGTGTAAGATTAATGACAAGTTAAAATTATAAGCTACGTTTTTGTTTGGGGCTATAAATGCAGACTTTTCTTTGTTGATGGGATAGGACCCCCTTCTGAATCTGTGTTGTCAGAAAAGAATGGCAACTTTGTTCACTTCCTTCAAGCGGAATATCTTTTGAATCTTTTCTAAATGTTTCAGTAAGTCTATAACTACCAGATGCCCTTGTTATGAGGATTGTTATAGGAAGGGGTCTTTTATTCATTACCACGTCTTTATTTTCATTTTTTCCCTCTAAAATACGCCTGTATTCATTTACAGAGATGACGGATTTCGATACATCACAGTGGACGCGATTGTTTAAACAGGAAAATATCCACACTTTATACACAAACAAAAACAAGCGAAAATACTTCGGAGAGTAAGTAATATGCATTTATTCCGGAAGCTGCCGCCGGCAACATTGGTCCGTGTACAGTACTGCCCTCTAAGCTGCTAAGTCGTATTTAGTTGGTGATGTGTGAGCATTTATGTGAATGTGTAATCGGCATTGTTGGGGTAACATGTATAGCAATACCCTCTCTTTTCTTTTTATTTTATTTAAATTTATTTTAAGTCGCTTGAACTCGCTGGTCATATCGCGACTCCACAAGGCTACAAACCACTGTAATAAATTACATTGTAAAAGTACATTAGACAACATATAATTTGGCGTATATCTTGATTTGTTTAATATACTTAAGTATTATTCCTGTAAACACTGGATTGCTGATGGCATTACATGTTGTCCGGAACTTCACAATCTCGTCTTGCACCTGTATGATGATGACAGTCCAGAATCATATGAGGTACAGTAAGTGGACAATTACAGAAGTTGCAAAGTGGTGGAGGATCACGAGATGTAAGGTAGGAGTGGGTGATGGCTGTATGTCCTATGCGTAATTGTGTGAGAGTAACTTGGTCCTTGCGAGGAAGGAAAATCGCTGGGTATTTAAGACAGCGAGGAGAGTAGATGTCTTGCAGTTTACTTGTGGATGAGCTGTTCCAATGGTATTTCCATATCTGAGTGATCTTCTTGTGGATGTATCCAAGGGTCACAGTATTGTATTCTACAGTTCTTTGGAGGATGCTTGATGGCCTCTTTAACTGCAACGTCAGCTTCCTCGTTCCCTTGAATGCCGACGGACGGAGTTCAAATAAGTTTGATATATTTACCAGATTGAACTGTTGTATTGTATAGGTAACATTAACAGTTCTATAACCAGTGAGTGAGACGAAGAGCTTTGGTGATGTAATGCTAACAAGATACTCATCGAGTCCGTCGATATGACAAAAGAGTCATACTGTGTGTTGTCTAGGATGTACTCGAGAGCAAAGCGAAATGCATATAGCTCACAGGTGTAGACGCTGAGGTAATTAGTTATATTGTGTGGTATATTCTTTGATATTATCTTGGGTTTCCGTTTTAAGGCGATAATGTTTACAAATATAAACGCACTCCTCCGAGTTTCAAGGTTTCATTGATTAAAACTGCAATAATTCATTCTATTCTTACACTGTTACTGTAGATACACCGCTGCTGTTTACTATGTACAACGTTAATGACAAAGACCTAAAGGCCTTTAGATATTGATGCAACGCAACATATTACCATGATTTCATTTAAAATTCACGTAATGCAAATTCACTAATCGAATAATAACCACTTGCTCTATACGTTCAACATGACATCCTCAATGCAGACAATGGGTCAGTTTTGTCATACATGCAGCACTCTCTGCATTTATAAGTCCTTATCTACAATTAGCTAACTTATCATTGAACATGACGAAACCAGGATTAATATTGGGATTTTTGTGCATCCAAAATTAAGTTTGCCAAACTTCTGTAACATTGGAGTAACCCTATTCTCTAATTCGAAAACTTAGTCGCTTTTAACAACTTCCTGTGTTAAGTTTCGAAAAACGTATGTTTTATTTCTGTGTCATTTCTCTATGATAAACAGAAAAATTTTATCATTCGTTGAAAATTCAATTTATTCAGTCTACTAAAACTAAAAAATAGTGTTTTCAAAAACGTCCTGAACGTGCGCACAACATAAAATAACAAATGTCAAATTATTCCCAAAATTGGTATTCAAGTTCAATATCTTCCAAAGATGCAACATGAAGAAAATGCTACAGAAACAATTTTTGGTTATTTTTTTATTTACTGAAAATGGATTTAAAGGCTTTGCTTTTAATAAAATAAAGCGTAGAAAACTGAAGCAGTAGCAATGATACCGCGAGATGGTGCGCCAGTTTGATACACGAATGTAGTGCCACCTTTTCTCTTTGCCTCCAACACTTGCTGTTGATTCTGCTGCGGCTGCGCCAGTGGTGAGCTGTGAGTATTTTCTCTCAGGGTATGCGTGGATGTATTGCAAAGGACAACACCAGTTTAAATTGACTGAGAAATTCGTTGTGAACTAACATTTGAGTTCTTGAATTGCGTTGTCAACCATTTGAAATAAAGAAACAGGCTGAATTGTAGCACTCGAAACTATGACAACTGAATTATTATAAGTACTGACTTCTGCAGTATTAAAGTTACGGTTAGAAATAAATGTTTCAGCAATAAAAAATTAGTACCATAACCAATCGCGAGTCGCTAAAATGTTGTTCGGAAAGATCCCTTGGAGCCGCGAAATCTTACCTTCACAAGAACGCCACTAGGCGATTAACATCACACACTTACGTACCACTGACGGTATCAGCGAGAGAACAACTTTCCGATTCAGATGCCCGCCTCTATACTACTTAAGCCACACATACATTAGAATTACGCTCACCAAACTTATATCACGCCCGGGCCAATATTCACCTCTCTTCATGCGGGTCTCTGACTGGTTACTAGAGGGCCTGGCTAAAATCTTGGAAATATCTCTCACTTCTCTTTTTCAGAATCTCTGCCTGAACTTATAGCCTAACTGCATTTCCAGAAATCCTTAAGCTAATGTGTTCTCTATTCGACTGATACGAATGATTTTCGTTACATGGCTCCCTAACTACCTTATTGTGGCAAATCTTTTCATCTCAAGATTGTTACATTATACATCGATTTAATATACGGAAATAATTTAATGCAATTACTTCTTTATCTTACTATCATTTCTTTATTTAATTATTTATATATTCCCATCAATAACTACGCTATAAAAATAAAAAATAGGTATTCATTCTTAATGAATTTTGTACAGTTTAGCATAACTGGTAAACCATAAAAAAAGACGAAAGATTCCTACATAATAAACATGTAGGACCTACTTCTTAAAGATTTACCTATCTTTTCAGCCTCCCGTATCCCCCGTGTACATATCTACAACGAAAAATATAAGAAAACATTTTTGAAAAGGTTTATCTCGTCGAATAAGAATAGAAAAATAAACGTTTTAAAAATCAGTGTGTAGAAGCTGTTTAAAAATAAACTTAGTTACCCTTTGTCATGTCATCCATGATTTCTAGAAAAAAAAACAGTTCATGTGTGCGACAGCATAATTGAAAATTATGCAAACTATCCATTACATTGAAAATGCATTATTATTAAAAAGTCGGCGTATTTATTAAACTGTCGGATATTTTGAGATACTAATTTAAAATATAAAACCTACAGCTGTATCTTCTGCGAATAGTTTTTTTCATTCTTATGGAGTTTTTAAAAACTGCTACAGATACACAAAAGCTTCCTAGAGAGGAATAGAAAGAAAGAAAGAAACAAAGAAACAAAGAAAGAAAGAAAGAAACTAGCTACGTAGAACTTATTAAGATGCACAATTTGTTATGAATAAGCTGTTTGTAGCTTTAGGCGTTTACAAGATATATGAGTTGTTTATTTTAAAATTTAAGCGTTTTAAGCAATGCCCTGAAACTCTGTTCTGTCGTTTACTTCTCTTCAGCCCATATTAGGATATCCCGACATGCCCTTTAAATGCAAATCATCCTAGTATCTGTATGCTTTTGCAAAATGTAGACTGATACTTTTCGCCCTACATAACAGAAATTATAAATCTAATGCGTTGCACTCACATGACTTCCTCTATTCTTGTACAATCTATTTTTACAAACGGTTATACTCCGTCTACTTCATGAAAAACATTTGCAGAAACTTATTGCTAATTTTCTTGTAGGTGGAAGGGAAATATAATAGGCTTTAACCGATAGTCAAATCTTTTAAGACTGGTTGCTATGTGCATGTCCAGTACATAAGACAATCCAATGTGTTACACTCACATGACTTTCTCTACTCTTGTACAAACTATTTTTACAACGCTTATTCTCCATATGCTTCATGTTAATCGAGATGTTAATCTTATTGCTAATTTTCTTGCAGGTGCAAGGGGAATATGGTAGGCTTTAAGCGATAGTCAAATCTTTTAACCGCTGGTTGCTATGTGGCGCATTCCATTCTCTTTGCATGTCCAGGACATAAAAAAAATGAATAACGAATTCCAATTTGAGAAAAAGTATAAGTATTGAAAAATTTAAGGAAATAACAAGCAATATCTCGAAAATGGTTCACTCAACAAAACAAAAAGGAAGTATATAACATAAATTGAGTATTTTAACGCGATCTACATTTTTGTGTAGTAAAATTTTGTATATCTCTTATGGTTTACCAGTTATGCAAAAGTCGTTCACAATGAAGAATACTTTTGGAGACATTCCCAGAAAATTCAAGATATGCAGTTTATTTGTCATGAAAGTATCTTAAATATATGATATTCTAATCAAAATCGTTAGAGCCATTTTTGAGAAAATTAAAATTTCCGAAAAAGTTCCATGTAAAGGGTAATTTGGGATGGGGGGATTTTCTTGAAAACCTTCGTGTCGCATCTCTGGAAGACTGAACCTAAATACCAAGTTTGTTGTTTATCTGACTGTTCGTTTCTGAGTTATGCTGTTCACAGACACACACACACACACACACACACACACACACACACACACACACACAGACATCAGACATACACAGACAGACATGTTTCCAAAAATCCTTTTTTTAATTCAGGGGGCCTCAAAACTAATAATTCCGGCGAAATCTTGGAATCGAATTTTTGGGTGGAATACAACATTTCCCCTACTTACTATACGTAATAGAGAAAGTAAAAAAAAACAAATAACGTATTCCCAGTTGAGAAAAAGTATTGGAAAATTCAAACAGATAACAAGGAATACCTCGGAAATAGTTTACTCGAAAAAAATGTATATTTGTGTTTTAGCGAGATCTGTATTTTATGTTTAGTAAAATTTTGTTTATTTCTTAAGACTTACGGTATACCAGTTATGTAACAGTCATTCAGAATGAAGAGGACTTTTGCGCACATTCCCTGAAAATTCAAGATATACATATCATTTGCCACTAAAACATCTTAAACGTATGATATTTTAATCAAAATCGTAGGAGCCATTTTTGAGAAAATCAAAATTTTCGAAAAACCTTCCATTTAAAGGCTAGTCTGGAATGGGGGGGGGGTTCCTTGAAAATCTTTATGTCGCATCCTCAACTCAAATACTAAGTGTCGTATTTATCCGACTTTTCATTTTTGTTATGCTGTTCACAGACACACACGGACATGTTTCCAAAAATGCTTTATTTGAATTCATGGAACCTCTAAACATGTATTTCCGGTGAGATCTCAGTATGGAACTTTCGGGTGGAATGCAATACTTCCCCTGCGTACTACGAGGGCTGATCAACAAAGACTGAGACCGATTTTTTCTGTAGCTTCCGGACAGTTTCGTATCTGTAACATAAATATTTGAAAAGAGCGGGTTTTTGTGTATAATGTTGGTAGGCGGCAGCACTCTCGTATTGGTAGGTTGGTAGTAATGCTCTATTTTGTATTTCGTATACCAGACAATCAGGTGCTGCGTCTCTTAGCTGATGGAGGGGATGCATTTTTTAAATCGATTATCACCGGTGATGAGTCATGGCTGCATCATTATAATCCTGAAGGAAAACAAGCCAGCACAGTGTGGAAATCGCCAGGTTCTCCAACACCAAAAAAGGCAAAAGTTATTCCATCTGCAGGGAAAGTGATGGTGATCACATTTTTTGACTGTAATGGAATCATTTACCAGCATGCAGTTCCCCCCCACACTACTGTTACAGCAGCATACTACACGTAAGTATTGGCTACTCTAAGGAAGCACATTGCAAAGAAACGACCAGAGCTTTCTCGGACTGGGTGGCGACTTCATCATGACACTACATGACCTCACGTCGCAAATCATGCAGTTTCTGGCTCGATTCAACATTACCTGTGTACCACATCCACCTTATAGCCCCGATCTTGCACCCTGTGACTTTTTTTTATTCCCATCACTAAAGGCAAAGCTTAGGGGTATTCGATTTGAGAACTCTGAAGCAGTGCTCAAGAAAAGTGAGGCGATTCTCAAGGACCTGACAAAGAATGGTCTGCAGCACGTGTTCAAGGGCTGGCAGAGACGCTATAAAAGGTGCATTGAAGTAGGAGGGGACTACTTTGAAAAAGATCATGTAAACATTGAATTGCAGTAATAAACATCTGTGAAAAAAATCAGTCTCAGTCTTTGTTGATCAGCCCTCGTATACGTAGTAGAAGAAGTAAAAAGGGGAGCAACGTTTTTATGAGTAATTTCCATATTATCCATGGAAGTAAATAATACTGAAAGTCGTGTAATTGTCAAATATTGGACTCTTTATTTTGACAGAAAAAAACTCTGTCTGTAGGAATAATTGTGAATACTCTACCCATTCATAAAACACTGTGCACGTAAGTTTTTCTTTTCTGTTAAGAAGTGAAACGGTGCAAATCAGTTGTTGAATACTGAAAAGAGAACGAATAATCTGCCACCGTCGTATTAAGAAACAACAAAGAAAAATCCTGCGACCTTTTACCATATTTTCTTTCATCTCATCCAAAAAAAGTTCGTGCCGTTCTTTAATTAGATGCACCGACGTCGAACTTTTCGCTCTTCAGTAAGGGAAATTACAATCGATCCAGCGCGACTCTCATCATCGATTACTCGCAACGCCCTCTGTGTATGCCCAGACTTCCCTTGCGTAACCTTTCCGTTCATCCTGTCGAATTGTATATCAGTTAAACCCGACATAATAGAGCCCAGCGAGAGGAAGAGATTTCAAAAGGGAAACCCATTAGATTAATAGGGAATATGGCTCCGCTTCTGCCATCTAGCAAAGCTACAATTGTGAAGAATATGCTTCTGTAAGAGTGCCTTTTAATTATAAGTGTGATGTCCTAATTGAGCTTCTGTCGATTCAACCCGACGATCTGTTCAGCAGAGAGGGAGAACGAATCAGGAGATTAGCATCTGTTTTGACGTCTGTTTCTAGTATCTTTGTATTATCAGCGTATTAGGTCGACAAAAGTAATAGTGAATATTCAGAGCAATACATTTTATGAGACAAAATTTGAACTTCTGTAACGCAAAATAATGGTTTAATTTTGAACAAAAGTGTAGCAAATTATTAATATTCCTAACGAGATCGTAAACGTAAGCACACTTTTAAACTTTGGGGCGTCACTTTGTTATAAATAAAATGGTAGGGGCATTAAAACAATTGGGATATTATTGTGAACATGTTCATATTGTGAAAGCGCGCGCGGCGCTACCTGCAGCTGGCCGGTAGTGCCTCCCGGCGCAATACCTGGGCTGGGGTTGCGACGGGCTGTCGGAGTAATCGCGAGAGCGGAAACAATGGAACAATAGGCAGCGTGGACTAAAAACCTCTATGTGCTGCTTACTTGTTCCGTAACCTTCGTTTCGACGTGTTCTAGTAGGATCTTGTTCTCGAAAGTTCCGCTTTGTATGCGAGGACGTATAAGGGACTGCTGGCGGCAGGACGAACCATTATTGAATTGAGTCGAGTGTTGAGTTCTATTAAAAGTGAACAGTGAAAGTGGACAGTGCAGTTTAATTGTGAGTTGTAACTCAGCAGTCAGTTGTGAGTCGTACAGTTCAGTTATGATTTGATTCAAAGGATCAGTTGTGACCCGAGCGTAACTTTGATTGCCTAGTGATAAATAAAGTGTGTTTTCGCTTCGCTATAACTGGTGTTCTCATTTGTTACAATATAAACTACTCTTTATTTTGTAACCTTTTCAACCAAATATGAAATGTGTTGACTATTTTTTCAAATTCTTGTTTACGTAAAACATGTCACCTGCGCATGTGCATGTACTTGAAAAAGCCACATATCTTTAAGACATCCCAAGGCAAGAACATATATACTCGAAAAAGTTTTAATACGCCCTCCAAGAAATCGGAGTGTGCGTTCTGTAAGCAAATGTGTGGTCCATTTTATTTTAGCAAATGTGCTAAAAGAGCAAACACATTAATAGAATACCGCAAGGAATAAATTATGCACACATGTGCGCTTTTCTGTTAGTATTACATATTAAGTGTATTTAATCATTTACCCCTTCCCGATAGTGTTTAAAAGCATTAAAAATATATATTTGGTCCCATTTTCCCCTAAAAGCTCTGATTTTTAGGAAACTCTTGAAATAAACAACTCTTAATAAATTTCGATATTAACCAAAGCCTGAAATAAATAAATAAATAAATAAATAATAATAATCCATACCATTGATATTTTACACGTGGCTCTCTTTTGCAATTTACGCAATTTTCAGTCGACCGAAGTTTACCCTTTCCAACGGTTTGTAGGCATTTTAGAAATATGTATGACATTCTTTTTTATTTTTCATTAAATGTGTCATTTTATTTTACTTTCTCTACCATGCACATAGTAGGTAGAAAAGGTATTGCATTCCATCCAAAACCTCGATACCGAGATTTCAACGGAAATACATGTTTCGAGGCCCACTGAATAAAAAAAACCTTTTTGGGAAAAGCTATGTTAGTGTGTGTGTGTGAATAACATAACTCGAAAATGAAAAGTCGGATAAATACCAAACTTAGTATTAAGGTTCAGTACCTTCGAAAGATGCGACACGAAGATTTTCAAGAAAATCCCTTCACATGGAATACCCTTTACATGGAACATTTTTCGAAATTTCCGATTTTCTAAAATCTCTGACGATTTTGGTTAAAATAACATATATTAAACATGCTTACATGACAAATAAAATATATCTTGAATTTTTTGAAATAGCCTGTAAAGCCCACTTTAGTCGAAATAAGTTTCGTATAATCTTGTATAACTGGCAAACGTTAAGCGATAGACGAAAACTTTACACAAAAAATGTATGTCTCTTTAAAGCACACAACTTAGTTTAAAAAGTTTTTTGTAACATTTGCCATTTCTGAGATATCCGTTATTAAAAGTTCAAATATTCATTTCTTGGTCATTCTCTTAAAGTCCTGTGAACATTGTTTATCGCGATTGCATAGAAACAGTGCGGAATCTTAAGGCCAGCATAAAGCACCCAGATAAACATTTGACTATCACTGATATTTTTTGTATTTATAACGAAATATGTAACGCAGCTATTTCTGCAAAGGTTTATTTGTATTAAAATGCAGTGGATAAAAAAGAAAAGTAATAAACTTTAGTAAAAATAGTCTGTGTACACACTAATAAACGATAAAGGGTACATAAAGTCATGTGAATGTATCACATAGGATTTTTTCGATTATGTTTTATCTGTAATTATTCTTCAAGACATCACTGTAACAGTATATTTTGTTTTATTATGCATGATTGGTATTCTTACTAAAGTTTACTTTCGTATCGACTGCATTTTGAAGAAGGTTTGTTGCTGCTACATATGGAAAGCCAGTTTGAATTATATTTTGACTGTTGGGGAGCCAAACTTGAAGTAGTTACAACCACACGTATGGTAAAACGTTTCCGGTAGCCTTCGCCCCAAGTTTAAAAATATTAACTTTGTAATTTGACTGTTTCTTTTAAATACTATATATTTATGTTTGCCTCGGCTGCGTCAGTATTTATATTTTATAGAGACATGAATGTCTTAGCAGCGAGTGGTGCGACTGAACAATGTAGGCTTACACAGATTATAATTTTACTTCACTCCTTTTATTAATGCTTGACACGATTTAAATAACACTTCAGTGATAGAGAGCTGTGAGATTCTTTTATTAATTACTTACATCTTTTAACAGGTAAATATTTTCGTCTCACACTGAATACGTTTTAAACTTCTCAAGGAGGCGTTTCGCGTATGGTTAGGAACGCTGTTTACAAGCAACTGACCTCTGAATTTGTAAATTTTGCTCCATTTTAGTTTCTGATTGGCTAATCCTAGTCCAATAGAATACCTTCATTTAACTAAATCTTTTTCTGGTTGTTGATTGGCTATTTTATAAGCTGTCTTAAAAATTACATTATTGCTTCCAAGAATCACAAGTAGGATTATTAAACTTTCAAATTCATTATTGCCTCAAAGTTGCCTCATTGTTACCTCATTAGCAACTTTTGACCTATTTGTCACAGCTCCTACATTAGTAAATTACGTAATAAATTCACATAACATTATTACACATGTATACAATAATATAAACATATACAATGACTATAATATACATTTTTATATATTGTTACATGCACATATTGCTTTAAGGCGGACTGTTATTGGATTTATATATTATATAATTAGACTGAAATCATTTAAGTATTAAAAATACTGCCTCAAATTCAATCCAACTAAACATTTACAGAAATAGTTACATTACACATTTTGTTGGGATACAAAGAGAACAGCGACAGTCAGATGTTTAAGAACTGGACGCTATATGCTGGCCTTAAAATTTCACACTGTTTCCATGCAATCCTTCTGAATAAAAAGGACTTCACAGTCTATTCCCAGAAAATTCAAAATATATGTACCTACATTTTATTTGTCATGTAAATATCATTAATGTACGAGTATGCTATTTTAATTAAAGTATTTTAAAAGATAAAAGTTTTCAAATATGTTCTATGTAAAGGGTAGTTTAGGGTTGGACAACGGTCTTGAAAACCTTCGTCGCGTATCTTTGGAAAGTACTGAACGTAAATACCAAGTTTCGTACATATCTGACTTTTCGTTTTGATTTACGCTGTTCACGCCCACGCGCGCGCATACACACATACACACACACGCACACACACACACACACAGATATCCACATACATAGAGACACACCAACATACACGAACCTTAATATACAATTTTTTTTTTACTTTCTCTACTACATATAGTATGTACGGGAAGTATTGTATTCCATCCAAAAATTCGATACCGAGATTTCACCGGAAATATATGTTTTGAGGCCCCTTAATCCAAAAAAAGCATTTTTGGAAAATGTCCGTGTGTTTGTCTGTGAACAACATAACTCAGAAATGAACAGTCGGATAAACACCAAACTTGGTATTTAGGCTCAGTATCTTCCAGAGATGCGATACGAAGGTTTTCAAGAAAATCCCCCCACCCCAGATTACCCTTTACATGGAACGTTTTTCGAAAATTTTAATTATCTCAAAAATGGCTCTAAGGATTTTGATTAAAATATCATATATTTAAGATATTTTCATGACAAATGAAATGTATATCTAGACTTTTCTGGGAATGTCTCCAAAAGTATTCTTCATTGTGAACGACTTTTGCATAACTGGTAAACTATAAGAGATACACAAAATTTTACTATACAAAAAATGTAGATCGCGTTAAAATACACAATTTATGTCAAAGATTTTTTTGTTGAATGAACCATTTTCGAGATATTGCTTGTTATTCCCTTAAATTTTTCAATCCTTATTTTCTCAAATGGGAATTCGTTATTCATTTTTTATCTTGGATATGCAAAGAGTAATAATCTGTGGCAAAGAGAATGGTGCTGCACCTAGCAACCTAGCAAGATATATGTCGATGCCTAAAGGCTACTGCATTTCTATATTGCCCTTGCAATTACAAAACAAGGGGAACATAGTACGCCTTAAGCGATAGTCAAATATTTTTAGAACTGGTTGAAATGTGTAAAATGTAATTCTCTTTGCATGTCAAAAGATCGTTTCTGCAAATATTTATCTCGATTAATATTAAATAGATGGAGAACAAGAGTTTGTAAAAATATTTTGTACAAAAGTAGAGACAGTCATGCGAGTGTAACACATCAGATTTTATTTTTTATGTCCTGGACATGCAAAGAGAATGGAATGCGCCATATATCCACCAGCTCTTAAAAGATTTGACTATCGCTTAAAGCCTAGCAATTCCCCTTGCATCTACAAGAAAATTCGCAATAAGATTAACATCTTGATTAGCATGAAGCATATGGAGAATGAGCGTTTGTAAAAATAGTTTGTACAAGATTAGAGAAAGTCCTGTGAGTGTAACACATCAGATTTTGTGTAGTAAAATGTTCTCTATCTCTTACGGTTTACCAGTTATACGAAAGCCATTCAGGATGAAGAGGACTTTGGGGACATCCGCAGAAAATTCAAGATATACGTTTCATTTGCCATGAAAATATCTTAAACATGTGATATTTTAATCAAAATGGTTAGAGCCATTTTTGAGAAAGTCCAAATTTTTGGAAAATATCCCATGTAAAGAGTAGTCTGAAGTAGGGGATTTTCCTGCAAATCTTCCTGTCGCATCCTTGGAAATACTAAACTTAAATACCTAGTTTGCTATTTATCCGACTTTTCATTTTTGAGTTGTGCTGTTCACAGGCTGTTCCACACGGACATGTTTCCAAACATGCCTTATATAGATTCAGAGCACCTCAAATCATGTATTTCCGGTGAAATCTCTGTATCGAATTTTTGGGTGAAATGCAATATCTTCTCCACTTACTATGTGCGTGATAAAAGAAATTAAAACTGGCGTATTATATTCACATGACTTTCTCTACCCTCTATCTTTTTTGTGGGTATACAAATCCATGCTGCAATATGCTCACTCTTAGATTAAACTACTACTGCGTCTGCTTTTGACGTAAAACTTGTTATGGAACATTCTATTCGGTTCACCAAAATAAGGTGCTAGATCTTTCAAATTTTGAAAAATTACAACTCAAACAACCCACTGTTTACCAGTTGAAAAGGGTAATCGATGATTTTGGCATCGGGCGCTTTGACAGTGCTATGCTCATTTATCAGATTGTAGTTCAAGTTGTACAACTGAATTAGTTTGGTTCACTCCAGAAGATTAGAACTTCAAAAGTTGACATTTTAATTCCGAAACACCAGTTGCGCTTGTTAATATTCATGCTTCGTGTTTGAATGCTGGAACTTATTGCAAGAGCAGGCATTCACTCAGAGTTGTATCTCTAGAAAGTAACTTTATGCAGCCTCTTTGTGTAGAAGCAGCCACGTCTGGTAATTTCCTGAATAAAAGCGAAGGTGGAGTCGCATACAAGTTATCCCGTAGTACATTGCCTACAGCGCCATCTAGACGCTGCTCACAAAATTTATGCATCACGCCGAGAATATCAACTTAGGTGACATTATGAAATAAACAGATTTCCTTTTATTAACTACCATAAACATGGACCTAAATTAAGACGTTAATTTTGCCTGTCATAAAAGGAATTTCGTTATTTGTCCGTAAAGGACTTATGTTTTATTAAACGTTTTATGGCAAAAAAGCTTGTGTTATATTCACAATGAGTTTCTCTACCCTCTGTAGCTTACTAGTAGATCTACAAATTATTCTTATGAAAGTTTATTTTCCTATCTACTTCATTTTAAACAGATAAACCTTTCCGGAAACAGATGCATTACACATTTCGTTATAGACACAATTGGAACAGCGACAGTCAAATGTTTTAGAACTGGACGCTATGAACTGGCCTTAAAATTTCATACTCTTTCCATAACATCGGGAGAAACAAATGAGAATCGGCTGGACTTGACAAGAATGGCTTAAGTACTGAAAAATTCCAACCATTAATAACGGATATCTCGGAAATGGCTGATGCCACAAGAAAAAAGTTATTTGAAATAAATTATGTGTCTAAAGAGATCTACATATCTTGTGTAGTACATC
Organism: Deroplatys truncata; assembly: GCA_030765065.1. NCBI lineage: Eukaryota > Metazoa > Arthropoda > Insecta > Mantodea > Mantidae > Deroplatys > Deroplatys truncata. The sequence continues at coordinate 105,114,489 of CM060980.1, forward strand.
TTTGTCTAATGCTTAACGTTTACCAGTTATACAAGAGTATGCAAAATTCCTTCCTAATGCAGAGAACTTTAGAGGCTATTCGCAGAAAATATAAAATAAACATTATATTTGCTATGTAAATATTTTTAATATATGGTGTTCTAATCAAAATCATTAAGAGCCATTTTCAGAAAATCAAAAATTTCGATAAGTCTTCCATGTAAAGGGCAGTTTGGGGTGGGGGGTTGAAAATCTTCGTGTCGCATCTTTGAAAGCTACTGAACCTAAATACTAATTTCGGTGTTTATCAAACTTCTCATTTTTACTTTTTCTGCTACGTAAGGTAAGCAGGGGAAGTAGTGCATTCCACGCAAATTCGATACAGAGATTTTACCGTACATACATGATTTGAGGTGCTCTGAATCCATATAAAGCATTTTTGGAAACATGTCCATGTGTTTGTCTGTTTGTCTGCCTGTGAACAGCATAACTCAAAAATGAAAAGTCGGATAAATAGCAAACTAGGTATTTGAGTTAAGTATTTTCAAGGATGCAACAGGAAGATTTGCAAGAAAATCCCCTACTTCAGGCTACGCTTTAGATGGAATATTTTCTAAAAATTTGGATTTTCTAAAAATGGCTAACGATTTTGATTAAAATATCACATGTTTAAGATATTTTCGTGGCAAATGAAACGTATATCTTGAATTTTCTGCGGATGTCCCCAAAGTCCTCTTCATTCTGAATGGCTTTAGTATAACTGGTAAACCGTAAGAGATAAGACATTTTACTACACAAAAAAATCTGTATTTCGTTAAAACACACTGTTTAAGTCATAAGCCTACATTTTGTTTCATCCAGTGAACCATTTCCGAGGTGTTCCTTGTTATTTGTTTGAATTTTCCAATAGTTATACTTTTTCCCAAATGGGATATTTTTTTAATGTCTGGACTGCAAAGAGAATGAAATGCTCCACATAGCAACCAGCTCTTAAAATATTTGACTAACGCTTAAAGCCTACCATATTCCCCTTGCACCTACAAGAAAATTAGCAATAAGATTAATATCATCTCGATTAATATGAAGTAGATGGAGAATAAGCGTTTATAAGAGTCTGTACAAGTGTAGAGAAAGTCATCATGCGAGTGCAACACATCAGAGTTTTGCGTTACGCTGTTCAAAGTCACGCGCACAGACCTTTTTCTAGATCTTTATTCAGGGATCCTCGAAACATGCACTTACGTTGATATCTCGGTATCGAATTTTTGGATGGAATGCAATATCTTCTCTACCAACCATGGTAGGGAAAGTAAAAATATAGCACCTGAAACAACATGAGCTGTTAGTATCCAAGTATTCTGTTTGATTTGATTAATAAATTTTGGCTGACATATTGATTTACTCTACAGCAATCACTCTTGCTTATATAAAGTGGCTCAAAAACTATTGAGCGCACTTTGAAAGTAGAACTTATTCCATCTAAACTTCGTTTTTAAGCAGGGTTCACACCAGTCCATCTCCAAGCTTTCCAATAATGGCCACAAAAACTCTATGACATTACTTATTGTGAGTCCAGCGCAGAAATAGGGGTTTAAAACACTTTTGCCCTTCTATTTGTTCCCTATCAGTGAAAGAACAGTGGTGGAGCAGGTTAATTCACGTTTTCTCTTTCTCATAAGTCAATGTGTAATAGAACATTGACTTATAAGAAAGACTTATAAGACTCATTCTGATGCCACGCTCATTGGTTGTAATATAAATAAGAGGAGCAACCAAAACTCGGTTGAAGAACACGACCAATGAACTGAACCCATGTATCCCATCGAGTACACATAAAGCGAAAAGTATGAGCTAACCAAGAGATCCATGGGTGGTTTGATAATTAGACGTTAAAACAGAACCTTTGGAAGGTAAGAGCAAATAGCGCAAAGATAAGGTATGCCCTTCGCGCAGTGGCAATGAGCGTCCAAATCCCTGTGATAATCCATTTTTTTTCTTTTATATATTCCTTGTTTTTACTTTTCCAGCCAACATCTCATTCTTATATTAAACCTACATATATTCTCCACAATCTTAGGTTACAAAATGCGTATTAGTTATACATTTTTATAATTTGAAGTTGTATATCACAGCCAACGCTTCCAACTACTGTCGATAAGACTTAGTAATTTTGTCATTATTTTGTTTCCTTTCTTTCTGTCATATTTATACATTTGTGCTCAGTTCTCTATACATTACCGAAAGAGGGCATCTATCGCTCTTCCCTACAATGATGCATTACTTGTTTAGCGGCGTTTAGCGGGTGAGGGAGTAGCAGGTAGGAGTTTAGTCAGTGAAAGGAGATAGCGTTTACTTGATCTGACGCAAGTGACGGGTAAAGATAGTGATCGTGAAAGACTATTGGCTGTTTTCCAATATGCACACCACGCGCGGCACTAGTTCAGCATACTTTAGGCTCCTCCCACCTGCTAAAGCTTTACTTGAGAGATAAGCCAACCTACTCCACTAGCTGAAACGTCGCTGAACAGGCAGTAGTTCCATTTATAGCAATGGCAGATGTCAATGAGAAATGTTCTGCGTTCTCCGCTGGTTTGTTGAGCTAGGTCATAGAGCAGGCAGCATTTGCAATGTTTCACAGTCCACTATGCGGAAGTGGACGAAATTTTTTCGAGCAAACGGACAGGTTGCTTGCTGTAGGAGAAAGTACAGGTCGCCCGCGTGTCTCTACAAGGATAAAGATAGATGTAACTTGACGGAGGTGTGAAGGGACACCTTTCGAACAGCCGATGAATAGAGAGATTTGTCTTTATGCCGTGATAATGCACGGACTGTTACCAACTGTTGCAAGGATTCCGTAGACATGTGGCAATTAAGGGTGACCTAACGATGCTCACATGATTGACAGTAAAAGTGAAGGCCTAGGAACACGCTGATACAACGGGAACAATGACAGGGATTGACTTGGGGGGCGGGAATTTCATGACAGAATTGAATGAGAATCAAAATTAGTGTCTTAATTTGGATATTGAAAAAGTTCCCAATTGTCACATGTGCTAATAAATAGATAGAAATAGAGGTTTTATCCTTTAATAAACGTTTTAACTACATTAATATTATGATTATCCTTTGATGCCAATGCATGAGAACTTAAGCAGCTTGCATAATTATTAGATTGTACAAAAATACAACCTAATAATTATTGTACTCGAAAGAAATTGACGAATCCTTCAATTAACAATGACGCCCTCAGGAGGCGTTCTCACGGAATCAATAATTATCCTAAACGACAAATTAAAGTTTAATTGTGTGGAAGTAAAAACATACCTAGCACTGAAGTGATAATGCTGGTAAATATGAAACTAGAACTCTTATTGTAACACATAACTAATCAATTTTAAACAACCGAGGCGCCTTTCTGTTTGCAAATAGTGTACTTTACATAGTGGTGCTGTGAAGTTGTCATACTCCATACATTCTCTAAAGGGAGTCGGAAAATTAAATGCAGAAAAGCACCAGAACAGAGCCGGAAGGACTATATACAGAAACCAAGTTCTGCGTAACTTCATTTCCGGTTTGATTTCCTTTTCTTAGTGCTGCAGGGAATGCTACAAAACAGATTCTATTTCCCGATGAAAATGTATCGCCACCAAATGCAAATTAAATTCCTGCAGGGATCTCCCGCCTCATCTGTACTGTCACCACTTGCTAACATACCAGATTAAATTATTTCAGAAAAGACATCTTGTGGATTAACGGAATAGTGTGTTCTCAACATGCCGTTTAGAAAATGTGTGCTTCATTATTATCATAATACAAACCTTTAAATGTACACATATCATAAATGCAAAACGTAAAGTTTCAGATGCTTTCGCTTTCTGGTGAAAATAATTGCTAATATAGGTAACATGTATGCTATCGATCACTACTAATGAATACATATTCCACATAAATTAGCCGTAGTTTTGTACACATTAAAAACTATTTTAAAATGTCGAACTTTGCTCAACTAATATAGTTGATGTAACTGAAATAAGGAACGATTTTATCAATAGCAACTGCTGCACCCCTTTGCACCAGCAGTGTGCAAAAACATAAGGCCCCAAAACCCTGGAGAGTTATGCTGTAGGATCATTAAGTACTACGTTAGCTGTGAATTAGTATTATAAATCTTTATAAAGAGTAAACAAGTGTTATAATGATTTTGTAAACATTTAAGCAACATTCATTATATTCTTGAAAGTATTAGGCAACTAAATTGTAAAATTTAAATCTGTGAAATATAATTTTTGATCTCTTGAAAATCGTGACTTACTTTCTTCTGAAACTCTCTTTTATAAAATATACAAACTACTTATCACCAGTCCATACATCTGATCAAAAGTCAAAAGCAATGAAGTTTTCGAAGAACGAGGAAGTTGTAAGATATTTGGCACGTATTATAATGTTGGATAATGTATCTCAATTTCGTTATTTAGAAAACATGATCACTAGAGATGCCTAATGCACCAATTAAATCAAGGTGTAGCGGGAAATAGTCGTTGGGCGACATTTGTAGTGGGAAATGGTGCTGTGCGCTATTTGTAGCGCGAAATCGTCGATCCTTGGGTTGTTGTCGTCTTCCGCAGTGTTCTTCCTCGGCTTTTGCTGCTCGTCGGTTGTTGCACATTCCATTCCTAACTATATCTAATTATTAATTCTCAGGTTATAGTGGGTGAGGCAAGTTAAAAAGTACACTGCAAGTTTCCCTTAATCAATGAAGTATATTCACAGTTGGAATAATTATGGGCGTCTAGCTTTAACCATTATTATAATCCCACCACTTTAAATTAGTCAGGAGCCTAGCTATCTGCACAGACACTCCTACTCTTGTGCACCCACGTGCATATGTAGCACCTCGTGTCGACACGAATTCTTGAAGATCAGTTAGAGAGAGAGAGAGAGAGAGAGAGAGAGAGGGCTCTGAGGCCTTGTCTGCCCTTATATACGGGAGCATAGCGACGCTCACCTCTGCGTTTAAAAATGCAACGACGTTCCCTATTGGTCCTCAGACCGCGTTACCTTAACATGTATGAGAATATGTTTCTTCAGATCCGTGCGCTTAAGCGTCATCTTGGAGCGTTGTGATGCCAGTTCCATATCTCCGTCTCTTTCTTTTCTCTATCTGTCTCTTTCTATTTCCCCATACCGTTACCGGTTCCCTGCCTGTTGGCTTGTGAAAGGTACGCTCTACTTAGGATTATGCCTTTCCAGGAATTTTGCTAGCTCGCCGGTTTCTTACAATCAGCTCTGTACAAATGTTAAATTTTGAATGTTGAATATTTTAACATGTCAGTGAATTAAATTATTACTGTACAATTCTTATATGTATGGTTTCCCCTTTCATATTTACAACTCCTATATATGTATAATATATCCCCTTTCAAAGGAAAGGATAGCAATGGCAAAAACGGCTTTCAACAAAAAGAAGGGTCTACTCACAGGAAAACTCTATTTTCAGCTACGGTAGAAGCTTTTGAGATGCTATGCATGGATTGCAGCTTTATATGGAGCTGAAGCATGGCTACAAACATGGAGGAAAATGAAAATAAAGTATCTAAACGTTTTAAGAGTGGGCGAAAAGAGATATATGTTTAACGCTGTACAGAAGAGAAACGCCAACTGGTTAGAGAAGGTCATGAGAAGATGAGGACTTATGCTAGAAGCTATTGAAGGAAAAATCAATCAGAAGGTTGGATAGAAGACCAATTGAGATTAGATGACATCAAGAAGAAGAGAAGCTATGGAGAGTTAAAAGATGCAGCAGAAAATAGAAGAAGTTGGAGAGTGGAGTTTCACATGTTGTATAGACCTACTAAAAGGTAGAAGTACCTAATCATAAAATAATAATACATATGATTTATAAAAATACAATATGGTGAAATGTACAGTAAGTAATGTCTCTATTCTGAATTACTGAAATAAATGTATTAGTCATATTTAAATCCTCATAAAATGATTTAATATGGTGAGAGCAGTATCATCTTTAAATTCATTCATCTTTGCTTCTGAAAACATCGATGCATGCTTTAGTGGGAGTTCCTGGTATTTACCGTAATTAAAATTATTAGAATATTAGCATTTAATTTAAAAAACAGCTATTACCAGATATTCAACTTCTAGCACTCATTACCCTTACATAATATGGTCACTTTAAATAATAAAATCATAACTTTTACATTGCACAAATTTAAATTAAAATTAATACCGATATGAATTTAATTTAAACGCCATCTGCTTGTTAAACATAGCACACACATGGAGAAGGCCATAGTTAGAATTTTAAATTTCCAGTTTCTTAGGCCAAAGATACTATCCAAACTCGGAGCTAATCCGCTCATCTAAAGTGTGAGACCTTCTGACGGTGCAAGCTGACCTCTCGCGGAAGGACTAATGTATGTTCAGCTAATGTACGTTCATAAAACTTATGAGCGGTACACAGCAGAGGAGGTATTTCTAACGAAATTACCTTAGAAAGCGTTCCTTTGTGTGTGTTTTAGCTAGTAGTACCTTCCCGAGAGAGAGTCACTCAAGTGTGATATTCCCATACAGCAGTGCTGTTTTGTGGACAAGGAACTTATTTTTCGTCACCTACCTCATAGCCATACACACACCCCTCGCATAGCTAAAACAGCCGAGAATATTCAATATTCTCATATAACCTCATGAACTATATGTCACTAGCCGTGGCCTGGTCAGCCACGAAAGTTGAAGGTGCACCTTCTCTTAATAGGTTTGTGATACGCGAGACCTGATAATCGTTTTCCCTTAGTTGGAAGGGGGAGGACCCCCTAATATCCAACTTGAATGCATGCGACTTTTTAGTATAATATTACATTAAAATATAGAAGAAAATTTAGTTAAAACAGAGTTTAAAATAAGGTCCACACTAACCAGTTTAAGCCAATGCATCGGTAAAATTTTAATAAGAAAACCAATGTTCCTTGCAATGTAATTTTATGCCATTTTAAATATATTTCTACTACTGGCACACCTATAGTCATTTAGAGCAGTTAAATATTTTCTATGCCGTTTAATGCAAAAGGAGAGGAAGAAATTTATATTGATACTTCATAAAATTATGAACAAACAAAAGGAATTTCTTAAAAACCAGAAATCACATTAGGTGCGTTATCTCTAAAAAATCTGATATTAAATTCTGGGTCACAAATGCTTTAGTGGTTAAACAGAAGAAATATTTTGATAAAATTCAGAATTTAAGTCAATGATATTAAACTAATTTCTCCGCAATGAGTCATTGCAGAGCTGACCAATTGCAAGTCACATTTTCATCACCTTTTGATGACCAGATAAACATATGAATTTTACAGCTTAATAAATGGACTTTAAAATTTCATACATTTATTATTTAAAAGAGGAAATTTATTTCTCTATAAAAATTGTCCTCTGTACATGCAACAATTCGTCTAAAAGCTTAAATTTTAAAACGTTCTCCAAGTAACAAGATGTCGAAAAATATTCTTCTAAAACTTAAAATAGAAAGTGAAAAACAAGAAAAAAACTCCTTGGATACATTGGTTTAACATAAATTCGTAAATAATTTCTGTGCAGTAGGAAGAGAAAATATAATATCAAGTTTAACAATCAATATATGCAGGCTGTAGCGGATGACACAAAAAGTTTGTGTTTTTACATTCGCAGCAAGAACCACGATTTACGTTGGAATTTAAAGGCTATAATGTGCTCTCAAATTTCACAAGATTAAGTCAGATTAGTGAGTATTAAATTTTAGTGGTCTAATCTAGAAAAACAGCAACACCTTCATTGCACAAAATAAATTCTTTGCAAAGTTAGTCGCTTCTGTGTCATTTTAATTACATTCGTAATAAAGCAGGATTTGCATAATGTCTAATCCACTATTTGCTAAAGTAATCACAGTTCTTGGGCCTTTGCCTCAAACCATAGAATGATTTATTCACAAACTATGTAAAAGAGGGTATGACGTAAAGAGGAAGGAGTTTATAGCAGTTATGCTAAACAGATTAACCTCAGAAAAAAATAGTCGCAAGATTAGTTCGCTGAGGGTTTATTTTCACACAGTCCAGAGCGTAGACGCAGCTCGTTTTGTTTGTAATGATTTTTTTACCCGGTGCCCCTTGACGTACCCACTCCAGTTACACACCCGCAGAATGGCCCTAGTGACCTCTCAGGTTTGAAAAAACAATCTCCACCTCTGGGGTTAAATGCTTTTAAAGCAGCACTGAATGCAAGCTTCTGTTACCGGGACACGATAGTCATTTACAGCGTAAAATACTACTGATCCTATGTCAGTTGTTCCCAGAAAGAAAAACTGGCCCCTCTGGAACCCTTCAGCTTACACAGAAGAAAATCAAATTTCCAGCACACATTATTAATACTATTACTATAAAATGCATATTGTTTCTTACACCATTTTACTGAAAGAACCACCAGGATTCTACCAAGGGAAGCTTGTAGAAGAATGGAAAACATAGAAAATCTTAACAAAACAGCAGCAATCAAAATTAATATCGGACAGCGCTTTGTGGAAGAAATAACAACGCAAGGAGCCAGACAAGAGTGTAAATTACACCTACTCTAATAAACTGACTCTTTAAGACTGACTACCTGATAACCGAACGGAAATGTTTTGTAAATATAGAAATTCCTATTACTTTTTGAGCATACTTAAAGTATTCACGATCTTTCAAACAATTAAACTTCTTTACAGAAAGCAGTACAGAATTTGCAAGAAATTTGAAACGTATATAATAAATATTCATCTGTGGTATGACAGTCCTTATGGGCGAAAACTTTTAAACCTGCTACCAATCTCACGCCCACATGCGCATAGCATGTAGTTGATCATCCTGCCGATACGGACAGATGTGGCGTGCACCATACTTCGCCCAACAGGAATTGGATGACGTGACATACACTACGTGATCAAAAGTATCCGGACACCTGGCTGAAAATGACGTACAAGTTCGTGGCGCCCTCCATCGGTAATGCTGGAAGTCAATATGGTGTTGACTCACCCTTAGCCTTGATGACACTCTTTCAATCAAGTGCTGCAAGGTTTCTTGGGGAAGGCAGCCCATTCTTCACGGAGTGCGGAACTGAGGAGAGGTATCGATGTAGGTCGGCGTTCCAAAGCATCCCAAAGGTTTCTATAGGATTCAAGTCAGGATTTTGTGCAGGCCAGTCCATTACAGGGATGTTATTGTCGTGCAACCACTCCGCCACAGCCCGTACAGTATGAACGGGTGATCGATCGTGTTGAAAGATGAATCGCCATCCCCGAATTGCTCTTCAACAGTGGGAAGCAATAAGGTGCTTAAAATATCAATGTAGGTCTGCGCTGTGATCGTGCTACGCAAAACAACAAGGGGTGCAAGTCCCCTCCAGGAAAAACACGACCACACCATAACACCACCACCTCCGAATTTCACTGTTGGCACTACACACGCTGGCAGATGACGTTGATCGGGCATTCGCCATACCCACATCCTGCCATCGGATCGCCACGTTTTGTAACGTGATTTGTCACTCCACACAACGTTTTGCCACTGTTCAATCGTGCAATGTTGACGCTCCTTACACCAAGCGAGGCGTCGTTTGGCATTTTCCTGCGTGATGTGTGGCTTATGCCGCTACCGCTGCCGCTCGACCATGGAATACAAGGTTTCTCAGCCTAACTTTCATAGTACTTGGTTATTGATAGAAATTTTAATAACATTTGTCTTCGACAATGCAATTTTTAGGATACATCGAAGGTTGCACCTTAAACGATCACAAAGGAAACCAACATCGTAGGTTGACAATTTACTCGTCCATTCCCATAATTCTTTCACTGCTTAAAGATATAGTCTTAAGTGGTTTAAGAGATAATGGTAAAGGAATGTGTGAATTTTGAGATGGTGAAGAAACTTTGGAACATTATCTAACTGAATGTTAAGATTTAAAAACACAGAGAGAAAAAGCCTGGAACAATAAATGGAATAATATGTGGGGGGTTATTTAGTTGCATTGAAAATGTTAACTAGCAAGCAGGAAGAAAGAAATAGGAAAGTATGGAATTTTTTTAATAAAACTGAAAGAGAAATGGATGAGCAAGTCAAGAAGAACAAGATCGAGGGAAGGGAGGTAAGATAAAATGGATTATAAAGGGGCTTTAGTAAACAGAAATGAATGTTGCACAGTAGTGCTTGAAGGCCAGGGAGCTATACTGGCTGTGCAACACAAAGTTAGGTACCGTATGTAAATATTAAAATAAAAGTATGATAATTCGTTTCCAGAATTTGAATGAGTGTCGTTAGGAAGTTAAGGAAATCAGATATACAGCATCCGTCGATATTTCATATCCAGCACTATGAATATTGTAACGGTTACGGGCGATGTCGACTGTAGCAGTGTGCTATTGAAGTCCCGGATACTAGCTCGAAGTTAACTGCTTTTCTTGCTCTCTTTGCTGTCCTAAATTCGTAAATGACCTATACTTGGCTAGCTACTCTTATCGGGTAATGAGAGTTGATTAAAGCCACGTGTTACAGATTGCCTGGATTTATCCCAGTTAAATAATATGAAGCTGCTGGCCAGTTACGTGTTTTACTTTTTCAGACTACTTTGCAATTTCCCGAATTACAAGTTGTTTGCGTTATCTCCTCGCTGCGTTGTCAGGATCTATTCATATGTTTCCAACCCAAAAGTCGTCCTCTTGAAAATCAGAATTAGAAGATACTTTTGCGGATTCACTAACCTTTTATACTCTACCAGACAGACGCTAATATTTCCGCTGTGACATATAACGTGTTTTCCTATTGGCTCGTGTGTTCGGTATTGTATGGAGATAAAATCATGCACGTGTGCTTCTATGGAAAAAGTGATTACTTTCGGAATTCTGAGTTGTCTCTTATTTGTTTAATATTACCCATCTCAGTATTTCTACCCACGCCTGTGTTAGTCAGTAACGTATTTAGCCTACTCCCTGTAATGGATTTTACCAGCTACCCTGTGTGATCCGGTTGCTAATTACCTTTCTATATTAGCCAGCTTTCTGTACAAATTTTACCCTTTACAATATTCATTTCTGCATGCCTACATAATATTTTCATATTATATTAATTATTTACATAGTTATTTGCTATTCCTAACTGCTTTGTCTTCTCTACTCCTTCTTAATTAGTCGTTCTATTATTCTATCCTTATTTGCTACTTTGATATGTTTCTGCCTAGTTATTACTTCAACATTTTTATTATATAATTTATTTATATTTAACGTGAGGTGCAATATCAGAGGAAATTTCATCCTTTTTAGGAACATTAAAGGTAGCTAATGAAGTTATGGTTCTAAGAGGTAAAATTCGGGATTTAACAATAAAACTTCTACATCATTATACAATAACTTTATATAGAATAAGTGAAGACATAATAAACAAAATCTTAGATTTAATATGGGGATGGAGAGTTAGTTTTAACTTGTGTGGCATTAATCACTTCAACAACCTTCATAAAATTACAATTAAATCTACCACGAAATTATATATCACTCGAGTTTTATAAAGACACAATACGACGCTGGAAAGGCAGCTAGTATTTAATATTCAGGTATCGAAGTCGATTTTAGCCTTCAGTATTACAAATCAGCTACGCCAAGCACACGCAGGTAGAACTAGCTCCCTTTGGTACTATACATAAAACCCTTGCTATTATTTTGAAATTTATAGCGTGGTTGCACACGTTGCAGGATCAAGCGAGTTGTATAAAGCCATAGCAACTGTTCATATCAAAGTCAGGGAGTGTGCTCGATGACAAGCCATTATTTTCCATTAAGCGAATCGTTAACAACAGACAGCTGTTTCCCGAGAGGAAGGAATATTAGTTCTGCATTGCTCCTTTTCTACATGTATGCTTATAACTTGATTCTCATTAGCATGTCAGTTTAGCACCATAAATCTTCCTTAATATTTTGATGATTTTCTCTTACCTCCTTGGAAAATGTTTGTATATCTTGTTCCATTATTTTCAGAAGTATGTAGGTACAAATATTAAACAGTATCAAAAGTGTAGCGAAATTCAAGACTCCAAGTTTAATATTTTGAAATGCTTGAGCATTTCTGATAGTTCGATATTTGTTTTTCTTCAGCAAAGTATTCAAATGACACTGAGATAATAGCAAGAATAGCAAGAGCAATACAAAATAAAACGTCTTCACAAGGTTTCAAAAACCGGCAAGAAAGATGAAAGTACACAGTAATTAAGAAAAAAGTAAGTTCATGCAGTAATCGAGAAGGAATATCCGAATGAGTCTTCCTTTGCAGAAATTTACTCTTATGTGTTTGAAGCCATGTGCAGATTTATCTATATGAGGTCAGAAGTTAATTAAAAGAACAAAGTCAGTTCCGAAATCTGCTAAAAGGTATTATCATAGTCTCACTCAGAAAACATCTGAAGTCCAAGTTGTTTTTATAGGTAAACTAAAGCTATGATGTACAGGGTCTTCGATATAAAACTTGACCGCTCACAGATTCTGAAGTTCAACTGTATTCTGAAAACTCTCCTGGCGGTGCTAGATCTATGCTGATTCTGGGAAGTTACCTGCATTCATGAATGTATTATGCGTTTCGTTTTGGAGTAGACTGGTATACCTGACATAAAATTATACATTGTAGGCTTATCATTCTTCCTTGCTTGTATAAAAAAAATGTTTTCTTTATGTACTCATGTTTCACGCAGAAAGTTTTTATATAATTATTTTCCCGATTATTGTAAAAGTTAGCAAAGAATATGCTGGAGGTTACTACATGGTTCAGAAACTAATCTGTACGGCCTCACACCTCTTCCGTCTGCCTTTTGTTTGGACTACCAATTAGCCATTTTTCAGTTAGTTTGTAAATTAATTCTTGTATTGGAATTCTTTCTTTTGTCATTACTTTTGGGTGGTCTAGGCATCTTATTCAGCATGTTTGTATTTGCTGTAACAATCCTTAAATCCTGCGGCAGAATCGGCACTCGTGAGAAATGGAGAGGGAGAGATAAAGACGTGCGTGAAAAGATTGACGATGTATGTACCTTAGGTTGTGTTTCGGCGTTAAATGAAAACGCCGTTTTTTTTTTGGAAAAATAGGTTTATTTACAGGTACATTTTCATCCATCACTTGTTTCTCTCCTTTAGTACTAACCGACTACCAAAACATTTCTATTTTCGTGCTGGCTGTCTGACTCAGAACTTTCCCGGTGAGCTTTCGTTATCGTGAAGTACACACTTCCCAGATTATATGCCCAAAACACCAACACTGTTGTTTGTAGCATTGAATCTCACTTCTACCTTTGCAGACTTCGAAATCGTGAGTCCCCTTATTCTTGGATGTAAGGTTTCGCCATATAATTTTTCGTTTCTCCCACTAAGTCTCGTGACACATTTCTTTAATATTCGTCGAACCGATTTCTTTTTAATAAATGCATTTTTTCTATTGGTTGGGAAACATTGAAGACAATTTAAATCAAATTTGGGCACAATTCAACTTTTTTGTGGAGATCGGCTACTTGTTTCGTTTTACTTAAGACATCGTGTTTGTAGAAATTGATAACTATAAAGTTGGTCCATTGTTTAATTTTGATTTTTTTATTATATTACCCACTTACTTCTGTTATGTGCTTTTGAAGCATAAACGTTCTCACGCAAACTGATACAATAACAAGTTAAGTAACGTTCTTCTGAAATCTTAACTTTCCAAACTTAATCCTAGCTTGTATTCATACTCGCACGTCTGTTTCACTTACAATAGAAGTTCTGACCACGACAACATGGCACCAGATGTAGTTTTTCTCTATTGTCCTGTTAAAAGGGTCTGTTTCCTACTTAACTTATTTTTCTCTGCAAGCCCATACTGATTGCTACAATACATTGGCTTCTTAAAATCATATTAAATCATCTCATAAATAAATATTATTTACTTTAATTCTCTGATCAAGGAAGTAATGTACAGTTTCAAAACTTTAGTCATTTTTAAAATGAACGACAGACTTATTGCAGCCATTACCGAGCTATGATTCGCATTTCTGCATTACTCCACAGATTTCTTGAAACTGTTAGTCATTTCTTGATCCTCAAAAGTTGATTCATACGCTAAGTATTAAAACTATTAAATACAAGGTTCTATTATTTTTTCTTCTTTGTTCTTACTGGGTACCTTGGATCTCATTATTTAGTGTCATATTTATTTACATATTTTATTTCATTCGTATACTGCTCTCTGTACTCTATCCTCTTATGTCAAATATTAAAATGGGTCGTCCGCAAATAATAGTATGTTTTAAACACATTTCGTCCTAAGTGCCGTTGTGTGTTAACGCCTGCCGTCCCTTAAATATGCTGTCTAAATATATATTAAAAGGGATTGTAAATAGATACACTTCTATTTTAGATCACCAATTATTTCCTTTGTCTGCTGTCTATTGATTTCAATTACTATACTTGTGTTACTCTGCCAAGTTTGTCTTAATAACGCGACTACTAGCCGCCAGGTTTGACTTCTTGTAGGTCAGCGGTAGCGTAGTTGACCTACCTAAATTACATCTTCTGATCTGATTAAAATTCGTGTTAATGTGTTTATAGGTAATGAGGTTCGATTATCTACTGAAATTATATTTTTTATTTAGATTGTATATTAAATAAAAATGAATTATATGTAAAATAATGGTATTTGCAGGCCAGTCTAACATTTTTACGCATGGTGTATAGTGAATAACGTTATGTAAACCTGTCTATTGACTGTGTTTATTCTGTGTAGTTATCGTGGAATAGTATACTACAGAACAACTTGTGTTTATTGTGCTGAATTTTGATCACCGGAGCCGCATGTGAACTGCCAGCTATAATTTACACAGAAATTCCCTTGTGTCGCCATCCCTAACAAATCCACAATTTATAGGTTGTTAGAAAGAGATAAAGAAACTAGGTGCGTGTTAGACAAAAAGAAACGGAGAGCTAATAGTTCTGACGGAAGAAACAAAACAAAACATCCCCCATAAAACAAAAGAAAAAACAAAATAAACGAGATAGAAGCTGTCGTAAGAAGAAATTCAATAAAAAGTCTCGTTTGCACTTCAAATAAGTGTTTCAATTTCATCTGCCCATAGAGATGTCCGGAGTCTAAAGTCACAGTAGCCATATAAAGTAACAGTAGTGCACACATTGGCGGATGTGGGTCATGTTGCAAGACTTCGTTATTGCAACTGGCTTCTGCGTCTGTACATGATGGACATGATGGACATGTTGATCCTGGTCCGCTACACTTTTGTGATAACGCTCGACTTCTTTTTGGGTCATATGAATCGAAGTCAAACAGGCAATGCAGTTCTGAAATTCTTTACATTAGAAAATTGATAGCTGCAGAAAACACCCATCACACATGTTTGCTTTATGCACAATGACGCATGTGCAAATACAGCAAATTAGTTTACTGGAGAATTACGACTGTTTTCAATGACAAAATAATTGATTAGCTCTCTGCTCGCTATCCAGATCTAAATCTGTGTGTTTATTATCTCTGAGGAATACCTAAAGGATAAATTTCATACAACTCGAGGAATTAGAAGTCAGTATTCGCCTGCATTTTCCAATATTACGGCTGTATAAAGTCGTCGAAGGTTCAGTAATGTGTTCAAAGGTGCCTGCATCGTTAACATTATCTAGGGCACAAATAGTGGCTGGTTCCCGCGCACAAACTATTTGCATTACATACCGTACGGGGGGCGGACTACCAGCCTTGTCATTTGAGACAAACCCAGCATAACCTTTCTCAGATGCAATGAGTAACAACTATCATCGGGTCCAAATCACCTGAAGTTTGAGGCGTGTCTATCTCATAAGCACAGTACAGCTTGCCGCTTGTAAGACTCTTAAGAGTAACATCATGCGCGCATGCGTATTTCATATTATAGGAAAGCAACAAGTACTTAGGATAAAAGTAACGTTCTTTTGAACAGGCACAAAAAGAATAATATTTTTACAGCCAGTAGTTAGAAATCCCTATCTTCATTACTTATAGTTGTGGTTCATGATATTTAAACGGAAACTTTTAGTTATAGTGAAGCTTGTAATATTTAACTGGCAGTAAGTTAAACTTATATATAAATACATTGTTGCCATAAATTAAGTTACCTTTGGTTTTATTGCTGTCATTGGCCATTATGTTTTTTTTTCAATTTGATGAACTAGGACTACGAGTAACTGCGGAGGGGGACTTAGTACCTCGACTTACAAGATCCTTTGTGTCAAAACCCCTGATGGGATGCTCCCGGGAGGGAGGGAGAGAGAGAGAGGGAGGGGTGAGTTGAGAAGAGACAGAAGGCGGCCGGACCAGGAGGCACGACAAGGCAGAGAGCAGGGTCCCTACCTTTTACAGATCAAAACTGCCCGAATGGCACTAGTGAGACCGGCTCCCCTCCAACCCTGTGGGCTTTCACATCCCCTGGGGGCCGCTTTTTCCCTGCCATGCAACGCCGAGACTCCCGTCGACACTTTCAACCCTGAAACAGACCAAGTAGATGAAATGTAAAGTGAAATGAGAATGGAGGCGAAATGGAGGGACAGGAAATTCGGGAGATGTAATGAACCTTCGCAGCATTCGCCTAGCGATGAGGTGAAGCCCCTGAAAAAAGCCATGGATCAGGAAGGACAGCCGTGGGAATCGAACCCACAAGCTTCCGAATGCGGGCTACAGACGTTATTTTCTGAGTCATCCCGCTCGGTTTGATGAAGCATAATATGTGATTTTCACAAAATAGCGTCTGCCTCGAGACATACAAATTGCTAAAAGAAGTATTCAAAGCTTCCAATTCCAGGAACATCATTGGAGCATTGTTTGGAGCAATAGTTTAACAGGTAAAGAGAATATATAAAACGTCAGGTAGATAGAAGTCTATGACCGTAACTTGCTCCAGGTTGACGCAATTAAGTTTGGCGGACAATAAAAAAAACCCAAAATGAACAGTGAAAAGTTGCAGACCCCTAAGTGCGAGTTAAAGTTCAGTGTAACTTCCAGTCCTTTCAAGGACATACCCCGTTATATCCTTTATAACATTGCGATAGCATTTAGCACAAACGCGGAACATTCTGCCGAAGCCGAATGAGGACTACGCGGTTGCAGCGTATTGGTTCTCGCGAGGTTCGGACCGAACTACGATATTACCAACATAAGTTATCAGTTTACTTAGTCAAATGTTTTCTCCAAGTCTACGAAAGACATATGGGTTTTTAAATTTAATTCTCTTCGTTTGTATAGTATTAGTTTTATCGCGAAGATGTTATAAATGCTTGCTCTGTTAATCTTGAACGCACTCTGTTCTTCTCAAATCATCATCTCGCGTAATGTCTTCAATCTGGTACAATTCGCACATGCTGTATGTAACATTTAATAGGAGTATATCTCTGTGCCTTCTTAAAAATGTACACATCCTTGATCACTTCCCTACCTCTTATAATTTTCCTTAATGTCTAGCACATACTAAATAGACGTAATAACCTACTTACAATATGATTTCCCCATGTGATAAATTTCTATTCTAGCGTTTTCCTGTTTTTCATTTTTCTCTATGGCTTCTTTCACTTTCCTCAACGTTATTAGGTCCATTGTTCATTCCGCATATTTACCCTTTTCTTTTAAAGGACAGATGTTAATATTTTAATTGGAGAAACAAGCAACACACTTCAGCATACTTCAGCTCAAGAATGTTAAAGCATCTCTAATAGAATTTCAATAAGCAATCCCGAATTTAACATTGAATACAGTATTACAAAGGAAATATATTTGAATTAACTTTTGGTTGCTTGTGTTTCTGAAAAGAAAAATGTGTTTTTTTCCATAATTTCGATTCATACTTTTACTAGAGTGGGCGCTTCACAAAATTCGGGCTAAAGGCCTCATCTATAAATCATTAATGGCGCTTAATAAGGTATTTATACGGATTGTCAGTGCGTGTCAAGTTGTACGAATGTTGTAACCTTGTTGCTGGTTACGCTGTGTGTTTTTGTATCAATGGGTTCTATAACTCAGGTAGTGGTGACTTCAGGGAATGTTTTACGATAACCAAGAACAATGCCAAATACGTTGGTTCATTTTCATTATAGAACTGCAGGATCTTCGATATAAAACCTGGCCGCTCACACGTATGCTGTATGTGCAGAAATTACTGAAAACGCAACTTGTTGCGCTAACTTCGATAGTAATTTTCGTGGCGAACGTTCAAAACGTTCCTCAATTTCGTCTAAGATTTATTCTTTTAACACTGAACGTCTTTGCGTATCTTTCATGTTTTGCACTCAAGTAAAAGTCTCAAATTTATTCACAAGATCGTGAACTGAGGCTCTGAAAGGAGTCAATTGTGCAAGAAACTTGAGCATGAATTCTTCACGAACGTACGAGCCGATTCGTATTTAAAATAACATTTACATACAAATATGTCTTAAAGATAACTGCCTTTCATCCTCACAAATGAAAGTGGACTATTGATACTAATGACTACGTGGTAACTGAAGGACACAAAGCTTGAGATGAATGCAGGGTGTGGGGAGTGAATAAGCCAGCCGGCATTGGTTCTGACGCACAACACGTGCAAACGGTCAGGTTTTATACCGAAGATCCAGTATATTTTCACCTTATGAAATGAAATTCAGTACCCTTAAATCTCGCGCTACCTCAATAATCGGTTTAATATTTATTGTTTTTACTCTAGCTATTATTTATTATTTTACGATGCATTATTTTGTGCTATTTTCTCCCCTTCTACAAGTTCAGTTATGTCTAGTAGCAGAATAACATATTCAAGACGACGCGGCTTGGGCGTCGGAGTGTGTCATTGGCGAATGAAGTCGCCAATAGTGAGGCGGCAGCACTGCAACGGAGGAATGGAGAACTATTCAGCTTGGCCGGGCTTGAGGATCCTGCCAAGAAGGGAAGACGAGAGACTTTCAGAGGCACACCATCCGGTAGCACGCTAACACGGAATGTGAGTCAAGTTGCACTATTTTCGGTCTAGTCAAAATTTATATAACAACAGTTTTGGTGAGTAAATTTTCAAAATTATTTAATTTGAAGCGCCAAGTGGACAGGGCAAGCAGACAAGGAGAGATACCTATAACATTTTTTGTGTAATACAAAGACATTTTCTTACGTGGGTGAAAGCCAGATTTAAACGCTGTCAGTACATCATAATTTGTAATATTACAATATTTTTCAAGAATTGAAACAGGAGTCAATATACATTATATAGCACTAATTATGTAGTAATTACTAGGTAACACAAACATTTATATTATAACAAAATCCGTGGAGAAATAAAATAGCAAAACAGATCTTTTCGTGTTTTAGTTGCATCTTATTCCTACCTATACCGAGTAGGGAAATTCCTTATTCAGAGCTTCCATCACATTTTTACGTATATTTAGAACTGGGTTATGGGCTAGGTAGAATTAAACAAGCGTAACAATTTCTAGGTGCTATGGGTAGAATTATCACCAAGGTTTTAAAATGTTCTATCCTAATCATTTTCACTAAGCAAGTATATTACGTTTCCAACTAACTATACTGTGTATGCCTGAAGTAAGCGAGCTAAAATCCTTCGTAATCTGCTGTATATTGTAGTTGTGTTGCATTTAGTATAAACAAATATTACGTTCCTTCTTATGGTTCGGTATATTACATAAAACACTATTTACATAATTTATACCCTACTCTATAAGTTAATGGATGACTCAAGATTCTTTGTGTAAGGAATGTTCCTCCACTTCGAGTATAACTGTTTACGAAGCATTGTCGCCTACATGTGCACGTGCGACAGTTCTTAATGAATCTTTCACATTTAGTATCGGATTCAACCTATTTAGATTTCTACTTTCTCAACTACGTATAGTAATCAGGGGACGTATTGTATTCCACCTAAAAATTCTATACCAAGGTTTCATCGTAAATATGTTTTGAGGCACCTTGAACCCAAAAAGTATGTCTATAAAAAATTCGTATGTATGTTTGTCTATATGTCTGTGAACAGCATAACTCAAAAACGAAAAGTCGGATAAACGCAATATTTGGTATTTAAGTTCAGTACCTTTCAAAGGTGCGACACAAAGATTTTCAAGAAAATCATACCATAACAAGTATCCTTTATTTGAAACATTTTTTTAAAATTTTCGATTTTCTCAAAACTGACTAAGGATTTTTGTAAAAATGTCATGTATTAAAGGTATTTAAATGACAAACAAAATGTATATCTTGACTTTTCTCGGAATAGCCTGTGAAATCCTCTTCATTCGGAAGGAATTTTGTAGAATCTTGTATAATTGGTAAACGTTTAGCGCTACACGAAAACGCACTTCACAAACAGTGTAGGTATTCTTAAAACATGCAATTTATTTCAAATATATTTTTGTGGCATAAGCCATTTCCAAGGTATCCGTCATTAATGATTCCAATTGTTCAATATTTTGTCATTCTTAAGTCCTGTCGACATTCAGTTGTTTCTCGTGATTGCATGGAAAGAGTATAAAAGGCCAGCATATAGCATCCAGTTCTGAAACATTTGACTATTCCTATTCCTTTTGCATTTATAACGAAATGTGCAATGTGCCTACTTCTGTAAAACTCGGTTAAAATGAAGTAAACAGAAAAATAAGCTTACGTAATATTTTATACTCATTAATAAATGATGCAGGGTAGGGAAAATCATATGAATGTAACCTATGAGATTTTTATTCCGTCTATTGCATATACATACATAAATAAAGGTTTTAATGCCAGTAGGTTCTAACCTAATACAAACAATTACAACCTTAAAGCATTATGTACTTAAAATAAAAATACTAGCGATAATGCGTGCAAATTATACTTCAAATCTTTACACAATTTAAAAATAGTTTGGAGTAGCAAAAGTAACTACGTCTAATACGTGAAGGAAATTCGGATACCGAACTTGTAAAGATTTTTTTTACTTCCTCTACTAGGTATAGCAAGTAGAGGAAGTATTGTATTCCACTCAAAAATTCAATGTCGAGATCTCACCGGAAATGCATGTTTTGAAGCAGCATGAATACAAAAACATTTTTAGTAAATGTTCCGTGTGTGTGTGTGTGTGTGTGTGTGTGTGTGAACAGCATACCTCAAAAAGAAAAGTCGGATAAGTACTAAACTTGGTATCTAAGTTCAATGTGTTCCAACGATGCGACACGAAGATTTTCAAGAAAATACCCCCACCCACAATTACCCTTTACATAGAACATTTTTCGAAAATGTTGATTAACTAAAAATGACTAACGATTTTGATTAAGATGTCGTATATTAATAATACTTAGACGACAAATTCAATGTATATCTTGAATTTTCTGGGAATAACCTGTGAGGTCCACTTCATTTGGAAGACATTTGTATAACATTTTATAACTGGCGAACCTTAAGCGATAAGCGTAAACTTACTACACTAAAACCGTAGATCTCTTTAAAACACAATTTATATCAAACAATTTTTTGTAGCATAAGCCATTTCCGAGATTTCCGTTATTAAAGGTTCGAATAGTTCATTTCTTGGCCATTCTCCTTAAGTCCTGTCAACATTCACTTGTTTCTGCGATTTCATGCAAACAGCATGGAATTTTAAGATTAACCTATAGCATCCAGTTATTAAACACTTAAGTATTGTTGTGCCCTTTGTATCTGTAACGAAATGCGTAATGTAGCTATTTCAGTAATGGTTTATTTGGTTTAAAAATGTAGTACACAGAAAAATAAGCTTTGGTAAGAACAGTTTGTATACCCACTAAGTGATATAAGGTAGGGAAAGTCATGTGAATGTAACACATAAGATGTTTTTATCATAGAAATCCTTCAAAACCCCCGCAGTACCTACTACTGCTAACTTGTAAGCAGTTTCTCTTCAGCCTATCACCGCTGCAATCCAACGTTTGTGTGGCGAAATATCCGTTCATATTCATGAGGCATGTAGAATTTGCATCACATTTCTTAGATTAAAAATATATATGCTTCTGTGGTGATATTACTTTTAAATTTCTCCAGGAGCATCATGTATTATAAATATTCCATTTTTCACCAGAATTTCGGCATTTTGACAAATACTCCGTGGCACTTTAATTATAGTAAGTGCCGAAGTACCGAAGACAATGAAACGGAGTGCTTTAGGGAGTTTGATTTTCACAGATTCTAAAACCTTACTCTTACGGGGAATCTCATGAAAGTGAGATGACTATCCTTGATGAAAAGTAATGGTTGTTCTGCTGCCGTTTTTCTGACTATCGACATAAAAACAGATAAGTTCATACAGTTAAGAGCTTCCATGTACCTTGAGAGATAAATCCATCTTTAGTCAAGTTACGCGGTAATTCTTAAGGACATGTAAAGGCTAACGTCGCTATTCGCGATCGGAAAGGCACAAATAAGGATTTTCGTCCACCGGTTTAATGGAGGACAAAATAAAACACCAATCACTTTTGTTTTACGCCTGCTGTTTCATTTATTTAATCTAACTCTCGGGCGGCGCCGTGGCCGAGTGGTTAGACCGCTCGCCTCCCACCGAGGCGGCCCGGGTTCAATCCCAGGGACCTGCATGTGGGATTTGTGGTGGACGAAGCGGCGGGGTTTTCTCCGGGTTCTCCGATTTCCCCCGCCATTCATTGCACCAACTGCTCCATCATCACCTTTCCTTTCATCCATTTCACCAACATTTCGTTTCATCTACGTCCTTCATCCCATACCAGGCATCGGGCTGATCACCCATCCTGGATGCTCTGTCTGATCCATGAGTGTCTGCTCCTCGACGGACCCCAGGCACCCGCTTGTAAGTCCTGGGGGTGTAAGTCCTATATAAGAGGAGGGTACAGATAATGAATGAATAATCTAACTCTCAAGTTAACTTCAACATTTCGCTGAGAGCAAATGCTTGGGTATAACTTTCTGTGTGAGAAATCGATCCGGCAAGTTACATTATGTTAATGCGTACATATTTCGAGAGAAATTTAATACTTTCAGATTTTAAAAATGTTTTCCGAGAGTAGATGCAGATGTATTTACTGTTTTAATTTTGAGAATTCCGCATTGTGTAGTTAAAAAAAATTTGCTGCCTTAAATTCACATGACCTTCTGTACCAATTCTTCAACAAGCCGTTATTAAAAGACCTTATTTTTCTATCTAATTCATGTGAATCCAGATAAACATAAGTAGAAATTGTTTCATTGGATATTTCTTAGCAAGCACTAGGAGAATACAGTAGAATTGAAGCGAGATTCAAATCGTTTAAGAGCGGAAATTCCATTCTCTTTGCATGTCCAAGAGAAATGGCGGTTTTCCTCTTGAGGAAAGTAGAGTATTTGAAAAGTCAAACTAATAACAAAGGATATCTCGGAAGTGGTTACCCCACAAACATTTTTATTCCACATAAATTGAATGGTTTAACGATATCTACATTTTTATGTAGTAAGGTTTTATGTATCTCTTACAGTTTATCAGGTATGTAAAACTAATTTGGAATAGAAGAGGACGCAGAGGCCATTCCAGGAAATTGTAGACATTCATTTCTCTTGTCATGAAAATATCTTAAACATATGGTATATTAATCCATATGGTATTTTTGAGATAATCAAATTTTTTGAGAAATTCTCCAGTTTAGTACGTAACCAACTTTTGGTTTTTGAGTTACTCTTTACACATAGACACACACACACATACATGGGCCTTTTACTAAAAATGCTTTACTGGATTCAGAGGATCTCAAAACGTATATTTGCAGTGATATTTCAGTATCCTATAGGTAGGGTAAAGTATCAAAGCTTTATCTTGACCGATTGTATCGATCTTCTGTACGAAAGAACAATTATGGTCATATCGGAGATTTTCAATTCACAAACAACTGACGGTCTCAGCACCTCTTTGGTTGTACATTTTTAACTGTTATTATATTAATTTTAGTTAGGAAACACATTCATATTCATAAGGAATGACTATAATTAAATACCTTCCCTGTCCCATCCCAGCCGGGAATTGAACCCGGAACCTCTGAGTTACTAACATAATAATACAACGATTTTCACTCAGCTTTATGGTTTGTTCACGCTGTTAATTGAATTTTATACATCTAATATGAAATGTACGTATTTATTCAGATTTAGATATATAAATTATGTGCTATTTTTCGTAGCAGTCATTATTCTTGGTTTTTCGGCAACATCATATATCTTTTCATGTACGATTGCAGTAATTAAAAATATTTGTGAATGTAAGATACAGATTGCCTAAGTGGCTTTTTTTTTCCAAAGGAGTGATAACAATAATAATAAACTTTTCCAGGCAGAATAGTCTTTACTTTCTCCTTTCGATCCACAAGTATGGCTTTGCATAGCAGCATCCTATACTAAATAAAAGACCGTGTAACCCCTGAAACTGAGAGAAAACAATTACACTAAATCCAATATCTAACAGTTACGCCTCATTGGTGCAGATGCACTTCGACTCCCATTACGGCTCAAGCTAAACAATTTAAACATGTGTGTTGAAGGCTCGCGCATCATGTTGAATTAAGAGACTTGTTACTTATTAACATTGATTTTCTTTTGTCACGAGTACTTTCTTGTCCCATCTGATCCTGTTGATGTTAAATTTGCCCTCCACATCCGACGAGAATACTGCGACTGCGCGCGCGGTCAGCCAGTAGTGCACTCCGCCGTCACCTGCCTATTGAGCTCTAAGAACCTGGAGAACCAGACAGATGTTAAGACCAGAGGCTTCAGGAATACAACTTCACATCAGAGCATCAGAGAGACAGGAGCCACTCCAATGCGGATGCCATGTCAAAAAGATCCTGCCCAATAGTGCGGCCAGTGCACTAGGATAGAGGAGAAGGAGCGTACAACACCTATCCGTATGATTCCGACCGTGCCTGCAGATGAATGGTATAGCGCAGGCCTGAGAACGCAGAAGCTGGCGATGGCCGATATGGGACCGCTCCTAAGAGAAATGGAGGCAGAAACTAGGCCGAACTGGGAGGACATCACGTCCAGGGGTAGTGTGTATAACCTCCTGAGTTCAATGGCACTCAATGAAAACCAAGAAAAGTGTTGTTCAGAGTGTGGGAGTCATTAAACGGGAAGGTCCGGAGAGAGCAACTGATCATTCCTTGAAGTAAGGTGCCGGAAGTCCTGGAGGAAGTATGTGCGGGGGTTTTGGTAAGACATCTTGGACCCAACCGAATGACTGACAAGCTCCGAAAAAGGTTCTATTGGTTGAGACAACGGACGGACGCTGAGAGGTGGTACCGGCAATGTTATATCTGTGTGGCGAGTCGCGGCTCATAGGCTAGGAGCCGAGGTCGATGAAGCAGTAAAACGTGGGAGCACCATTCGATCGCATCGCTATCGATATAGATGGATCGTTCCCTGTGTCCGACAGGGGCAACAAGTATTTGTTGGTTGGTCGTCCTCCGTGGCCTAGGGGTACCAGCTAGTCTCTGGTCGGGGGTTCAAACCCCGCTGAGGGCGATGGATTTTTCGGGCGTAAAAATGCTTAGCATGGCTTCCTTCGGAAGGGAAGTAAAGCCGGTGGTCCTGTGTCGTAAATTTACGACACGAAAAGGAACCTCAACCCTGATAAAGAGGCCTCAGCAAAAATTGTTTATCTTTCACGCCCGATGTAGAATGAGACACTAAGAACCATGGTAGTTAAAGAGCGTACATAAATAAAATAAAAAAAGTATGTGTTGGTGGCCTTGGACTAGTTTGCCAACTGTACGCTATTCCTAACCAGAAAAACACGACGATCACGGATTGTCTAGTGGAAAAAGTGTTCTGCCAATTTAGGGTACCGATGGAGCTACACAGCGATCAAGGCACAACTTTGAGTCGAGCTGATGAGGGAAGCTCTGGAGAGAACTTTGAGTGCACAAGATAATGCCTCTCCATCTGCAGTGAGATGGCATAGTCAAGCGGTACAACTAGACCTTTGAAGAGCACCTGAAGAAGGTCGTGGACAATCACCAGTGACTGGCATGTTAGGGTGTCGCTGTTACCTTGGCGCTTCCGCTCCGTCTTCATTTGAGACATTTCTGTCTGCATTTTCTCCATTCCAAAATTTACTTTCTCCTCCATCTTCTCCATTGCGAAATTCACTGTCGTTATCTCACTTCCCATCTTAGGCATTCCGGATTCCATTTTCGTGTCATCTTCTCCATTTTTGCCAATAAAGTTTGTAGGACATTATCCCTCGTGGCTTTTATATCCCACTCCTGACACCAACAAATGAGAACATTTCAAATTATATCGAATCGCACGAAAACAATTTTCAGTGTAAATGAAAGGCTTAACTTTAAGTTTAATTTGTGAATTATTAAATCATCCAAAGGTTATGAATCTTAATCATAAGGGTAAAGCCCAGTTACTGCTAAACACGCTTTATTTATCCGAGACACTCAACTTAGCACGGGCGTTACAATTGAGGCATTCTGGCACGCTCTCGGAATATAACACATATGATCCGTCGAATTCACTCGCAACTAAACTGCTGAACTGCACGACTCCCACCTGACTGCTGAGTTACAACTCACAATTAAACTGCACTGTCCATTTTTCAGTTCTAATAGAACTACACTGAACTGAACTCCCCCCGGACATGAACAATCCCTTATTTCCGCATACAAACGAAACATTCGAGAACAAGAACTTACAAGAACATGCCAGAACGAAGGTTCCAGAACAGATATGCGACACACATTTTATACCACTCTGCCTATTGTTCTATTCTTTCCGCACTCGCTATTGTTCCGACGACCCGTCACAGGCTCCGCCCAAGTATCAGGCCGGGAGGCACCATCGGCCGGCCGCAGTAGTACTGCGCGCGCGGTCACACTTTTTGCTGGCCTACGGCTCGTCGGTTCGACACCACCGGATTGACATCTGCTAACTTAGTCTTCAGGAGGGAGCTGCGTCTTCTATGTGACTTGTTGTTTGGGAGTCTCTCTGGGAAATCCAGATATCAGTAACTGGAGAACCTCGTGGACCGTTTTCACGACATGCACGAGATGGCCCGTCAACACATCCAGGAAGCGATGAAGACCCGTTACGACCGCCAGGCTAACAGCCAAAGTTTCCAACAAGGTGATTTAATGTGGCTGTATCGCCCTACCCAGACCAAAAGGCGTGTCCGAAGCTCCAACAACCATGGCAAGGACCACACCGCTTGGTGAGGATGAACGACCAGCCCTAGTGAGAGAACAGTTGACAGCCCGCTACCGGCCGATAATGCCTCCTAGCCCGATACCTGGGCGGTCCCTCCGATGGGTCGTCGGATTAATAGTGAGTGCGGAAACAATAGAATAGACAAAGTGGAACAAAAGCTCTCTTATGTGCCTCTTACCTGTTCCGGAACATCGTTTCGGCAGTTCCTATAAACTTTAGTTGTAAACCCAATATATTCTAAGTTATCGTCTTATTTTATATGAGGAACGTAGCTTGCACTCCGAGCTCTTTGGCGCGAATCGAACGAGAACACATTGTACATAGAGGTTTGTTTTTATGCAGAACATCATGTTTGCATATAGTGTAACAAACAAGAGCAGAACACAAGAGTAGTCAACCTAGATGATGATGATGTGATAGGGTTTAAGGGCATTAAACATCTAAGGTCATCAGAGCCATTACAAAGTATAAAATTTAAGCTCTAAAACTAAAATACGGGACACAAATCCGCTTAGTCTAAAACACTAAAAACAAGACAGTAAATTCTAATTTACACCACACTAAAACCATAGTAAATAAAACAAGAAAAGAGTAAAGCGACCTGTCAAGAACTGTATAACGCAAGGGACATGAGCGCCATATGTCCGCCGAGGAGAAGAGCCCCAATAAAACACAGAATACAAAATAACAAAGTTAAAAGACGCTCAGCGCATTAAATGCGCCGATTAAAACCACTGTCACCTATAAAACGTAAAAGACATTCTACACCATGCGCGTCGTCTGCCAAAACGTTGGCTATGCCAACAGGCAGACACACACGAACGCGAGATGGTGCTAAAACTTAACACTCTGTTAAAATGTGACGCACGTTAAGGGCGCATCACACTCCTCACAGAGTGGTGCGGAGTCACCACTGAGCAGGTATCTATGACTAAATAGGCAATGTCCGATTGGTAAATGAGTTAGAGGTACCTCATCCCGGAGACAAGAACGAGAAGAGGTATCCCAGACTAACGGGAGAGGTTTAAATTCCTGCAACTTGTTCCCCCGGAGGGCCGTCCACTCATCCCGCCAAAGCGGGAGGATGCAGTGTCGTAAAAGAACATAGAAATCAGTTTAGGGAACAACAGAGGTAAAAATTCTGGGCGATAAAATTGCCGATTTGGCAGCGGGGTCGGCAAACTCGTTCCCTGAGATGCCCACATGACCTGGAGTCCACATGAAGAAGACGCTGATGCCAGAGGCACCAAGCGAGTGGGGCAGGTCAAATATGCACTGTACGAGGGGGTGTTAATTGTGCAGCGCATTAATACTCTGAAGGGCACTCACAGACTCCGTACAAACAACACAGTGCCGTAAGTCGTGCTGCTGAATGTTTAAAACGGATCGATAAATGCTAAAAATTTCGGTGGTAAAAATCAAGCATTGTTTCGGTAAACGGAAGGTAAAACTAGTCGACCAAAATAAAGGCACACTCTACTCCAACATCAGTCTTAGACCCATCAGTATATAGAAAATGAAATTCCCCGAATTACGCCCGAAGCTCTAAAAAGGCGGATCTAAGGACTGAAGAAGAGGTCTCATTTTTCGGCATCAACGTTAACCCAAGGTGACAGTGGGACTCAGCGCGCAACCAAGAAGGAAACCCGATTCCCCCATGGGAAAACCGGCGCTGGCGTAACGTCCAAATGCCGAAGAAGCTGGTGAAATCGAACCCCTTGAGGGAGCAATGCAGAGGAGCTAACTAAATATTGCCGATCAAGGGAATCCTCGAAAAATATCGAAGGTCGGGTGGCCAGGCAAGTTTGAGAGTCGACACGCATAGCTGCACAAAAGCATCTCATGCCGTAAGGACAGCGGAAGCTCTGCAGCTTTAGAATTAGGACTGGGTACAGGGCTAGTAAAAAAGGCCCCTGTAGCGACTTATGCCACGATGGTGAATGGCATGCAATCGACGTAACACAGATGGACGTGCCGACGAATAGACAATGCACCTATAATCAAGCTTGGATCGGACCACAGAGTGATAAAGAGGCAGAAGGACAGTCCGATCAGCTCCCCAGGATGTGCCACTTAAAACACGTAAACGATTAAGAGAACGGCCACACTTTGCTCCTAAAAACGAAATGTGCGAAGTCCAGCTGAGCTTTTGGTCAAAGATCAAACCCAAAAGTTTCGTCTCGTCTGCAAATGGAAGGCTATACGGCCCAAGATGGAGAGAGGTAGAAGGGAAAGCCTTGCGGCGCCAGAAATTCACGCAGATGGATTTCTCAGCGGAGGAAGTAAAGCCGTTGGCGTTAATCCAGGCGTAGAGACGGTCGATACAGCTCTGGAGACTGCGTTCGAGCAGACAGGTTCACCGTCAACTGCAATAAATGGAAAAATCGGCAGCGAAAAGGAACGATGAAATGCCATGGGAGATTCAATCACCAATGGGATTGGTTAGCAATCACAAAAAGTGTGACACTGAGTACAGAGCCCTGCGGTACACCGTTCTCTTGAACGAAACGACTATAAAACCGAGCCTACACCTATACGAAAATCGCGATCCGTCAAAAACACCCGAAGAAATATGGGAAGACGACCGCGTAAATTCCATGCGTGGTGTGTACGTAAAATGCCGCCCCTCCAACAAGTTTCATAAGCTTTCTCCAGGTCAAAAAGCACAGCCACTGTTTGACACTTTCTCAGAAATCCATTCATAACATGCGTCGACAGAGACACCAGATGGTCGACGGTAGAGCGATGGCGACGAAATCAGCACTGAGCGTTCGCTAGAAGCTTCTGAGACTCAAGTCACCATGTCAACCGCCCGTTGATCATGCGCTGCATCACCTTGCAAATGCAACTGGCGGTTGGCGATCCTTCCCAGGCTTAAGATAGGGACAATGGTGGCTTCGCGCCAAAGGGAAGGAAAAACGCCGTCTTGCCAAATACAGTGTAGAAGAAAGGGTTTACTGTTGGTTGAAAGGTGCTTTAACATCAAGACATGAATGCCGTCCGGCCCAGGATCGGAGTGCCTAGATAAAATGAGGACGTGCTCCAGCTCCCTCATTGTGAAAAGTTCACTATAACACTCCTGGTTATGAGACCGAAAACTATAGGTCACGGAATCCAGCCGGTCCTTGAGTGTGCGAAAGCCGGCGGAATAATGGGCCGTACTGGAAACCGCCTTAAGGCAGAATCCAGAGTGTTAGCAATGGCAGCCGGATCCACTATGGTGGCATTGGAAACCTGAAGGCCAGACACAGTACAATGCGACACTTTACCGGAGAAGCGACGAAGATTATCCCAAACAACGAGGAAGGCGTGAGGCGATTAAAATACTCGACAAAACGAGCTCAGGATGCCTTCTTGCTATCCTGAATAATGCGACGAGCCCAGGCGCGCGATTGTTTAAAAGTAACCAATTTATCAAGTGTAGGGTGTCGCCGAAACACCCTAAGCGCAGTTCTACGGGCACGAACGGCGTCCGGACAGTCCTCAGTCTACCACGGAACAGGAATACACCGAGGGTGGGAGGATGAACGGGGAATTGTGTGTTCGGTGGCAGATAGGAGCGTAGATGTAAGGTACTGCACCATTTGGTTAACGTCAGTGAAGGGCTGGTCCTCAAAAGACACGAGGCTGGAATACAGTCTCCAGTTGACTTTAAGGAATTGCCAGGTAGGTTCTCTGGAATGCTGGAAGTGGTGAGACGGAAGAGACGCGGGTAATGGTCGCTGGAGTGGGTGTCAGCGACGACGTTCCACTGTAAAAAACAAGCAAGTTGGAGTGAGCAAACGGCAAGGTCCAAGTGAGAGAATGTACCAGAAGAATCAGAAAGAAAAGTAGGCTCACGTGTATTGAGTATGAAGAGGTTGAACTGAGAAAAAACGTCGGAAAGAAGCGTTCCCCTTGCACAAGCCCTGGGTGAACCCCACAGGGAGTGAAGGGCATTGAAATCTCCCAACAGAGGAAATGGTGTTGGGAGAGCGGCCAGGAGACCTCGAATGTCCGCGTTAGCGAGGAGTGACGATGGAGGTGAACAGACGGAGCAAATAGAAAATAAAAAAACCGGGTAATTGAGGTCTAACGGCAACAGCTTGCCAGTCGGACGTAAGTGTGAGAGTCTGAAAATGAACGTCGTTACGCACTAATAGCATGACCCCTCCACGAGCAGGAGTCATGGAGGGTGCAACGATCTTGCACCCTCATCCGGTGCAAGATCGTTGCGAACCGGAGTATACCCTTGCAGAACAAAAGGATCATGAGGGCGAAGCTTGGTCTCCTGCAAACATACAAACATAGGTGAATGGGAACGCAATAAAAGTTGCAGTTCCGCTCTATGCAATCGTACACCACGTAAATTCAAGGTCAGTATAGCCATTAGGAAAAGGGATAAACTACCTACTTAGAAGGGCGGCTCAAAATAACCTTCTGCTTAACCTTTGGGCTCGGGCTTTTGGTATGGAGTTGGTCAAACTCCATAGACTCCTCGAATGGAGGGCCCACGCGCTCAGTGCCAGAAACCGATTCAAGCGCCGAGAATCGATTCTGGGTGGCAATGTGTGAATGGTGCGGCTGAGCGCGGCTTGTCCCAGGAGCGTCCTTAGGCTGCGACCTCCGAGGAGGAGGAGGAGGAGGAGGAGGAGAAGGTGAACTTTTCTTACCGCGCGTACGTGGAGGGTCTTTTAGAGAATCTTCCTTACGAAGTTTCCGCTTGGAATTCTTATCAGTGCCTTGGGACTTCAGTACCTTAGGACCAGCTTTATATGGCCTGATAACCGCGCCAGAGATGGACGGCCGGATGGTAGTTGCGGTCAAGGCAGTCACGGTCCATGTCTGTATTTCGGCAACCCTTCGGGTTACTGGTGACAGAGCTGAATGTGCCCGATCGCAGAATGAAGGTGGCGCGTGTGGCAACGCTTTCAGGCCTCTGCGAAGGAGAGTTTTTCCTTTACCCGGCTCTCCTGTATCGCTTTCTCGTCCAGGTACCGCAACCAGTCGGCAAATGACGCAGAATGAGTCCCTTTACAATTAACGCTGACGTGTGAGGGCTGACTACATGAAGCACAGATAGAAACGGCACTCTTACAAGAGACTTGCGTATGCCCAAAACGTTGGCATTTGAAACAACGCAGAGGTCTAGGAATATAGCGCCTCACCCAATACGCTCGTACCCTGCTGAGATTTTCTTGGGCAGATCAACGCTATTGAAAGTTAGAAACTGGGTACGAGTTGGTAGCAATACTCCGTCGCGTTTAGCCTGCACTTGATGAACTGCTGTCACCTTTTGATCTGAAAGAGAGTCGACCAGTTCATCGTCCGACATACCATTGAGGCTATGGGTGGTAACGACGCCTCAACAGGAATTCAAGGTGTGGTGCTTCTCAACACGGATGGGATAACCGTGGAGAAACGTGGTGCGCAACAAGGACTTACTTATTGCATTGGACTTGGTTTGAACCAATAATGAACCATTCCGAAGAGTGCAGGGACTGAATCGCACCAGCAACAGCGTCAGTGCCCTTCTGAATAATAAAAGGATTCTCCTTCTCAAAACTTTGTCCCTCTTCTTCTCGTGAAATGAGCAAGTAACAACCGATGTCGGTGGTGCTGCTTCTGTTACAAACACTTTTCGGTGCTTGTTAGTAATGGAGAAAGAGGGCTCCATAGCAAAAGAAATCCTCCACCATTGCAACCGTCTCCGACCTCGGGCTCTGACTTCCCGAGCGTTGCCTATCCATACCCTTCTCACCCCACAGTCACACCTCCTAAAACATAGACAGAGGGACACAATGGCCGAGGGAAGTCAGCAGCTCATGCAATGGCCCTCTCCGTGGGACTGCAGTTGAATAGCAGATACGAACACACACCCTTCATGACGTCCCCAGATGTTGGGGATGACGCCATTATCCACTCACCCAGTACGCGGGTATCCGTTAGGCTATGTCCATGGAGGATTAAAACAAAAAATAATTCGTAAATAAAGCAAAAAGTGTGTGAGCGTTTCGCACGTAAGGTAGGCCGGCGAGGAAGGAAAAGAGATGTGTGTGAACGGACGTGGTGCGAAATGTTCGTAAACAGACTAGAGAAGAAAGAAACGATGGCGAGGGTCGGCATGGAACGAAATGCACAGAACGCACGAGAGCCTACCTTGAGTCCCCCGATCACGAGGACGAACCCACCTCGATCGAACGGGGGTGGGGGATGGGGGATGATAATGGAGATGAGTGGATCGGGACCCGTACTCAAAGTGAGCCCCTGGGGGGAGTCAACCTAGACTAAGTATTCCTCTGCGTGTTACATAGATGTGGCACAGATGTTTTTTATGAGAGTACCGCCATTCCTTTTTATTTGTTTGGTTTGTTTACATTTAATGATGTTAAGACAGTCCAGTTTTTCAATAGTCACTCTCTAAGTTCTCAATGTCACTTTACTGTTTTTACTATCACTTCGCAGTTGTGAACTAGTTCAATTTCCCCATCACTTCACTTTCTTCGTGACGTGGCCTCTTCTTCCGGACGGTTCATTCGCTGTGGAGTCGAACACAAGACTTCTACAATCTTTCGCTCTGCATTAGCGCTTGCTGCATGTCACAGCAGTCGTCAAATGCTCGCTTACTCAACTGATTGACTGACGCGACTCGCGATAACGCTCTCTTATATAGCCAATGGAAACTTCCACAAAGCATTCCAGAACTATCTGGACACGTTCTGGAGGCGGGGAGGAAGAAACTTCCTGAAGATTCTGGTTTTCTAGCGATAGCGCTCCCGATATTTACTCCGGACGCGAACACAACTTAGATTTTTTATATCCGACTACCTGGCGCCGATCTCCCGATAACCTTGGATCATAGTCGCTGCGTCACAATATAACCAATTGTGGTAGCAAGGATTGACTTTGAAGATATTCAGTTTGATACTTACGTAATATATTCTCTTAATACACGTTCAAATTTGATAAAATTCTGAGACATCTTTATTTGCTCAGTTCATACCAATACAGTTGTTCAAATTCCATTTATTGCAAAATGAATCTTAGCTAATGCTCTTCGTTTACGCTTTGGTCTTCAAATATTAGGGAAAAACTTAAATAACTTTCTTGATCTGGATATGACTAGAGTCAGGTTTTTTACAACAACTAGGGAATATTTTGATATATAACAACAATCACAGCCTTCTAGATCAACCATAGCCTGTATAATACTACCAGAGGGACAGTTTTCTATCAATCATAACCTATTTGATACCGATATGACCATAGTCAGGGCCTTCTACTTCAAGCATAGTTTACTTATATTAACATGATTACAGTCTTAGCCTTCCAGGTTAATTTCTCATGAGCATTAAGTTTTAGTGGAAAAACTAGACACTAGAACACTGTGTTATTGATGCTGAAATATCATTAGGTATATAAAGATTAGGTAACTAAATTATACTTTTCTGAAAAAGACTGTGTAATGTGCCATTTTCGATACAATTTCTGGAATCAGCATATACTAATAGTCAAAGGACATCTGAAAAGTTTAAATGTGGATGTTCATCGAAGGCCTTTGTTATCATAGTCAGCTATAGTCATAAAACATTTCTTTTTTCGCCCTTAGTGCTAAACTAAAGACAGTACTACAATGGACACTCAACTCTTTAAAATCCATTTATTTACGGATTTTAATGGGAAGTAATTCTTACTACCCTAAATATAGTGCAAACAAGGAAATGGAAAACCAGTTTTCCTGTTTAGTCAAGGACAGAGCCGCTCGGACCGTAAATGAATTCTCAATCCGTGTAGTAAATTTACTGAAGCCGACTGTCTCCTCGAGACGTGGTATGATATAAAATAGATACTTCTTTCTCCTTCTGCTAAGTACACAGGCCAAAGCTTTTAAGGTTTTCATGGTATAAGCTAGCTTTTACCGGCTTCATTCGTATTGATTACAGATATTGCTCCGCTGTGGTCCGGGCAATACACTATTGAAGAAACCAACAATAGCACAAATGGCTTAAAGCCAATGAATTTCTTCCTTCAAACCCTGCTGAGGTAACAGCTCTTCACATCTCTTTTTGGTTTATAGATATTTGCTTTAATAACGCAAATGGAGCGTGTTTCTACTGACTTGTCCATTAAGGTGGTAAAAAGGAAGTTGTTGAAAAATGGAGCGAGTTTGATTATAATGAATGATACACAGATGGAATAGATTTATGTATTGAAATTAATAAAATGGAGTATTTCAAAACGAGAAAGAACGAATTCAAGTCTAGGAAATCCCCCCAAAAAAATATTGGTTTGTTAAAACTGCACAAAGAAACTTTTCCTCCACAAAATTCAGGATTGTTTGCATCAAGAAAACAGGTATAAATTTCAGGATCCAAAAATATGTAATCATTTAACATCAGCAAGTACCATTAAGAAAAATAAAGTGTTTATACTTAAACATGATATAATAATTGAAGATTCAGGTGAGGTTTTAAAGAGTGGAAATATTTATGTTATATGAAACAAATTGAACAAGGGGTACGTATATTAAAAGAATATATATATACTGCAATGATAAGAATAAAATTGGACACATAAAAAGATAAAGAAGTAGTAAAATAAATGAAAAAGATATTGTGTAAATTGAATCAAAGATAATTAAAGTGTAATAAAATTGATTGAAACTGGGAAATGAAATAGAAAAAGAATATGCTACTGTACTGAAAAATAAAGTATTCGTGTATTAAACATTAAAGGGTATTCTGTTAATCTCAGAACGTCATTAAATAAGAAGAAAAAGGTACGATCACAATAAAAATTAAATTTCAGCCTTATAAAATAAAGAGAATATGTAGATTCTTTTCCAACTGCAAGAATTAAGTAAAATGTTTGTTCCTTAATAGTTGAAATTCAAAATAAATAACTTCAAGAAGTTATGCAGTTAGCAAGTAGAAACAAAATACTATTTCATAATAGAGTCGTTTCAAAAGAGCATTAGAATTAAAATATTACATCACACATCACATTTTCTTAACAACTAATTATAGTACTCCTACACATTGATAAGGAATTTAAAATCACAATTTAATTTATAATTCATGGTGCACATATATAATCTCGTTGGTAAGAAAGAAATTCCAAAATGTTAGCGGTTGATTCTTTGTTACATAAGAGCATACACACTTACTTAGACTAGCAACTATCCGTATATTGTTCTAACTTTTCTTCTCTACCATGGGGGACAATTCTTAATGAAAATTAAGCATTACCATAAACAAGTAAAACTTAAGCATAAACTTTAACGCGATGTGTAGTCATTCAGGACAGCAAATGAAAAATTAAACAGTAACCAGTGGCAATAGAGCGAGAAACAGCTGAGCTAATATGGCGTGACCACCGATAGCGCACACGACAAAAGAGGTTATGTACATTTATCAAAATGAACATCAGCCCGGTTAAAGGGTGATCTCTGAAGAGCAGAATCTATCACCAGAATTTGTTTTCCTGAAATTTTTATAGATATCTCGGTGATTTCTGGTACGTGATCTTACACAGAAAGGCAGTTAGCCATTCAAAACAGGACGACGAAAAATCTGATGCGATATGGCAGAATAATCACATGATGAGAATCGCTCTATAAATGGATAGTCTCTGATATTTGACTTAAGCACTTGAAAGCTTGGAACTTGTAAGCTTCAAAGTTATCGTTTCATTCTATGTTTATTTTTATGTTTACCTGGTTCATTGTGAATGATTCCATTACAATACATATCAATTAGTTTTTAAGTTTACGTATGGTTACTCTTAGTTTACATTGTGATTGGGGCGTAAGGATGCGCAAGTATATAAACGAAAATTTGTAGTCGAAGGCTTGATTTTGGAGCAAATGACGGGCGCTGAATTGATAAAATGGGAGTGAAAGAGAGAGAGAGAGAGAGAGAGGAATGCACTACTTCGCCCATTACATGAACAGAGTTGTTAACATCCGTAATTACGTAAATGACGAATTACAAACTCTGACATATCTCACTTAGGTATTCGGGAAGTGAAGTATGAAGTTAACTTGGTTGCGGCATAGGACATAACTATGCCTGGAGCATGTATATCAGCAGATGTTTGTTTACTGGAATAAACAAAACAGGAAATGTATTGCACGTAACACATTTAGAAAGACTAGATTACTCCAAAATAATATCTAACAATTTCTAATGTTTTGTTTATGGTTTGAAACATTAATTGGTAAAACTGGTAAATTTTAATGTGGAGCCTGTATGTCCTAGTGGTCATGAAAGGCTAAATTTATATTCCTGTTTGTAAGAAACATTTAATTCGCATTTAAATCAACGCCGTCATCCATACTTTCAGGATACAATCAAGACGATGAAGCCAACTTTAGTTTCTTCGTTCTGTAATTAAATAACAAGCAATTAGTAGTGTACGAAGCACTATAACCGAGTGGAAGGAAGCCACAAACGGAAGTTTGTTGAAACTGAAACCTCGTACAGAGAAATTTCCAGAGAATTTGCAGACGGTAAAGTCCCATGTAAAGTTTACGAAGTATGTACGGGGATATATTTACCTAGTTCATAATAATAGAAACTAACTCAGAACATTGAGGCAGTATTTTATAATCTTAAATGATATCAGTCTAATTATATAATATAAAATATAATAACAGCCCGCCTTAAAGTAATATGTGTATAATATAATATATAAAGTGTATGTAACAGTCATTGTATTATGTTTATTTTATTATGTACATGTATAATAATGTTATGTAAATGTATTACGTAATTTAACAATGTAGGAGCTGTGAGAATAGAAGCAAGCTGCTTTCTGTAGCAAACAGAATTATAAAGTAGAAGCCAAAAGTTGCTAACAATGAGGTAACAATGAGGTAACCTTGAGATAACAATAAATTAGAAAGTTTAATAATGCTACTAATAATTATTGGAACAATAATGTAATATTTAAAACAGTTTATAAATAGCCAATCAAAAACTAGAAAAGCTGAAAGTTAAATAAAAGTATTCTATTGGAGTAAGATTAGCCAAACAGAGACTTGAAATAGAGAAATTGTACAAATTCAGTCGGCAGACGCTACAAAACAGCGTTCCCAAGCAGAACGCTACAAGATTGCGTACCCGATCGGTACGATACGTGTTCAGTGTGAGACATAATACTTCATTACGGTGAGAATAATATAAAGTTTACGTGTTAAAATGTGTAACTAACAAAAATATCACAGCTCTAAAGTAGGATATATCAGTGAAGTGTTATTTAAACGTGTGAAGGATTAATAAACAAAGTACAATACAATTATAATTTGTGTAAGCCTTGTTCTTTAGCCACACCAGCCCTTCTAAGAGATACGTGTTCTAAAAAATTACTGACGCAGCCGAGGCATACATATATAATATTTAAATAAACATTAAAATACAAAGTTGATTTTTTAAACGTGGGCGAATGCCACCGGAAAGTTTGTATCGTACGTGGGGCAGCATTAACTCTCTCAATATGCGACGATAAATACTTAACTGAGAAACCCGGAGTTTCATAAGAAAAAGATGGAATATTTTGTTCACTTACATGGCAGACAGAATTTGCTTATAAGCTGTCATTAAGAGACTTTCCGCACAAACAGCATACCAATGTGTTTACATCAGCAACAAGTACGACTGTCGTCAAGCACTTTGATGTTCGTTCAAGAACTGCCGCTCTCAGTCATCCGCCAAACTAAAGTACTGGTGGGGCAAAGGCAACTGCACAGATTGTTTAACCAGATTCTTGTATAGCTGACCAGAAAGACCGCCAGTTGCACCATCTGAAATCAGGTGACAATGGCAGTCCAAAAATGACGCAATCAAGTAATACAGAGCTTCCAAAACATGTCTTTACCGCTCACACCAGACTGTGCTACTTGGCAGCTGGACATTCCACAACCGGCCGCGTCTGTACTCTCGACTTTGCTTCGTAATACTCTGTGTGAAGCCTTACCTCATAACAAATACTGGAAACGTCGTCCTCTCTCAGAGAAATAGGTTTGTAACGGGAAAATAAGTTGCAATTAACGCAATCGTTCGGCCACTATAATGTTTATGTTTTCATTTTGAAGGTTTTTCTTGAATTCTTGTGTAAGGATTTATTTTGTAGACTTAGTCCTCACCCGGCCACATAAATAAAAATCACAGGCTATTTGATCTGAGGAACGAGAGAACATGTGTATATCAACAATAATAAATATATTCAAACACTTCCCTCATTTTACACACAGAATTCTCTGCTGTATGAGGAGTGGTGAAATCTTACTCAAAACACTCATATGATATATTTTCTTTTGTCGAACGATTAAAACAAAGGTCATCTCTCTCCTTTCCTGTCTGCTCGTAAAAGAGTAGGACCAGTTATACGTTTTGCACCAATCATACGCCAAATTTTATAAAGACAGCTTGAGGGGAAGACACCCGCATTAGCCGAGATGCAAAGCTTTGGAGTGATCAAGGTATATTCTTGAAGCCCGATAACACAGTTGCCTATTATATCTAATATGTATTAATATAAATAAGTTGGTATGCTGTATTCATGCAAGACGTACAATGCTAACCATGTTTAAAGTTACCATTATCACGTGACATAACTCACCTATCAAATCACCGAAGGATTCTTCGCTAAATACGTCAGTATTTACATGGAACTTACCGGAGCGTTACTGTGCATTTATTAAAGTATTCTTATTTCTCTCGCATGTAACGGTTTCTCTCCTTTAACTCTCACCTGCATTTCCTTCCCTGCCATCCATCCTCCTCTTTCAAGTCCTGGTTGCCTTAAGCAGCAGTTCTCTCTGACTTTCTCCCTTTTGAAACACAGCAGCTTTAACGCTCTTTCTTGCCTCTAACTCCACAACAGCACTCTGGTCTTCCACAATCCGTCTTCTGGGGAAAGTTCTGATTTGGAATGAAGTTCCCAACTCTCCAGAAGAAGAAGACCATGACTACAAAATAACAATGATACATCAGATCCATTATGTACATAGAAAGCAACACTTCAATGCTTTGATACTGTTCTTTCACATTAAACTGGGAAGATGAATTAGATCTAAAGAATTAAGTGCCACGACCGGTATTGAACCACGGAGCTTCGGCTCAGCATACCACTTTACGCATTAAATCTTTTCATGTGATTAAAGTATGCCAGTAAACATTCAAGGCGATTTCAAATATCAAAGATATAATTCCTCAAAAGTGACTTGTAATGTTGCAAGCGCTTTAATTCCTGGCGTTGAATTTTACGAACCTGATTCACATTTTATTTCAATATTTAGTTATATCATCACACTCTAACTATATCTTTCTAACTTTTTAGCCCAAAATTTCGCAATCATGGAGACATCCATCCAAATTAAGGGGAGATTAAAAGTCCTATCTCACTAACTTTAAATCTGATATAATCA
This sequence comes from Deroplatys truncata, assembly GCA_030765065.1. Classification (NCBI taxonomy): domain Eukaryota; kingdom Metazoa; phylum Arthropoda; class Insecta; order Mantodea; family Mantidae; genus Deroplatys; species Deroplatys truncata. Next base: position 105,155,121 of record CM060980.1, read on the forward strand.
TTCACCATTTTAAGATATGAGTCAAATTTTTACACGGTGTACATGCATACCAAGTACACTGATCTACTATTATAAGGTTGATTATTAAGGAAGATAGTCCTATTTTATAATTATACCACCGTATGATTAACATTATCAGCATTTTTTAAATAACCAATCATGATGTTAACATCAAAGTGTACCTATCCACAATAACATTTTGAGGTTGTTTTTATAATATTAAAATTTTATTTAGACATATATTCTGTCACTCATAAAAAGAATATTGAAAGCAAACCTAGAGAAAGAGAACTCCTACACATATGTAAAGAAAAAAACTACATGACCTAAGCATAGAAGTTGCTATACTTAAGAGTGGTACCAATTTGTAGAGCTAACCTTCTGTAAACGATGGTCTAAAGGCGATTGAACTATGGCTTTTTCTTTGAAGTGGTGCAGAATTCACAGTATACACAGTGTTAATTTAAAATATATTTATGCTATAATTATTGTATCTACAGTCATAAAATACATACCAAATTAAAGAGAAGATACCAATTAATAGGACCATCACAAAGTAAAACGGACATTTTGGGACAATATTCGTTATTACCCTCCCTTAAATGTAAATCTCGAAAATCTGAATGTTTATACTACGCTGGCCTAGGATGGAGCAGTCGAGTAAACCTAACGCTAAAAAAAGTTGTTTTCGTAAAACCTTTCTTCATACATCTGGTAAGTATTAAGCTTAATGAGAAACCCAATCCTAGTACTTTGTGATGACATATTTCTAGTATTGTAATCACCTTTTTAATATAACTGATGAGTAGACCAACATATTAAAACGGTCCCTTAATACGATATGCGTCTGATTTAAGTAGAATGTTCGCATATGATGGTTTTACAGGTTTTCAATTATCATATCTTCCCTTGGAGGAGCGAAGGTATTTGTCACTGCATTACAGTTCTACATAAAGTATCCTTCCCACATTGCTAGACTTAAACCATGTGTAGCTAAAACAAAATTGACTGCAATACGATGTACAACCGGTTCATTTCTGCCTACGGAATACATACACAAGTATTCTGTCAAGGCAGTAGGTAACACGTAAAGCACTCATTTGCAAAGATTACTTATTTGAATAACTTGTTGTAAATCGTTTTGTGTAACACCAGTTGCTGCGAAAATGGGTTTTGAAGTGACGGACGAAAAATGTTAAAAGAGTCAGGAATCATCCTTTTAAATTGAAATTTAAACTGTCTTTAGATTCATTAACGCCAGTTTTTACTTCCCATGTATTTCTCCTTCAGTTTAAATCATATGACGGTGACATTGTCAGGAACTGCGGTTTTGTTTCACACTGTGGTCACCGCACATTGGTTCGCGCGGGCCGTTACAGCTAAGATTTCCGCCAAAACATTTGTAATATCCGCACAACCGTCTCATTCTCATAGTTACAGTTGCAGTGATAATAAGCATATACCTTGTTGTAAGGGATGTTTGAAATGTTCTTCTCTGTTCACACATTTCTGGCATCTTATCAGAAAATGTCCATTTACACTCGAGAGTTCATCATCCGAAATTGAGTGAATTTCTCGCCTGTTTTGTTTTAGTTCTCCTACTGTATGGAGTTTGTTGCATATACTTTAGTTTTTACATCATCAGAGACGAGTAAATTTCTGTAATTGGATTTTGCGGAATGTCAAAGATAGAATAATTTATCCACGCTTAATATTCTTCTCTGACAAAGCATGGTTCTATTAACATGGTTATGTTCTGGCGTAAAATAACATACTGAAGCACAGAGAAACCCGATTTTACACATCGAAATTCCCTTGCATGACGCAAAAATTGATGCGTGGTGTGCTCTTAATGCATACAGAATAACGTGACCTAGATTTCTGAACAAACAATAAATGCATAGAGCTATAGGATGAGGCAGTATTTTTAACACTTAAATGATTTCAGTCTAATTATATAATACATAAATTCAATAACAGCCCGCCTTAAAGCAATATGTGTATGTAACAATATATAGAAAGTGTATATTACAGTCATTGTGAATCTTTATATTATTGTATTCATGTGTAATAATGTTATATGAATATATTGCGTAATTTAATAATAAAGGAGCTGTGAGAATAATAGGTTAAAAGTTGCTAATAATGAGGTAACCTTGAGGCAATAATGAATTTGAAAGTTTAAATGCTACTAGTAAATATTGGAGCAACATTAATGTAAATTTTGAGACAATTTAAAAATAACCAATCAACAACCAGAAAAATCTTTAGTTAAATGAAGGTATTCTATTGGATTAGCCAATCAGAAACTGAAAACGAGAAACTTTTACAAATTCAGAAGTCAGTGGGTTGCAGACAGCGTTACTAACCAGACGCAAAAAGCGTCCTCAAGAAATTTAATCTGCATTCGTGCGAGACGAAAAATAAGTTTACGTGTTAAAAAGTGTAATTAATTAATAAGAAGAATCTCACAGCTCTCTATATCAGTGAAGTGTTATTTAAATCGTATAAAGCATTAATAAAAGGAGTGAAGTAAAGTTATAATCTGTGTAAGCCTACATTCTTAGTCGCACCACAATCCTGCTAAGAGAAAATAATACTGACGCAGCCGAGGTAAACATAAATATCTAATATTTAAAGAAACAGTCAAATTACAAAGTTAATATTTTTTTAAACTTGTGGCAAAGCCCACCTGAAAGTACATTTGGGGCGAAGGCTACCGGAAAGCGGGTACCATACGTGCGGTTGCAAACAAACTTCAAGTTCGGCTCCTTGAAATATAATACAACTCCTTTAATACAAACTACTTCAAATTGACGCCCAAAGCGTGTTGCAAATTACGTAACAAACCATCTTTTCAAATTGGCTTCCATACGTGGGGCAAATAACAATACAACATAACCATCTTCTCAAGGAATACTTTAAAACAATTTTTCCAACAAGTCTTTACTACCGCGCAATAGCCGATGAGCCATTAAGTTTAATTCAGGAAATATTTGAATATAGGGCAATCAGTAAACGATTACGGCCCTCAATATCACCTGATTTAACCCTATGCGATTTTCATTTATTAGCAGCTTGAAAAATAAAGCGTAAGCAACAAGCCCCATATAATGGAAGTACTAAAAGAAAACATCAAGCGAAAAATTCACTTAATTTCAGCTACTGAACTCTCGAGTGAGAACGAAAATTTTCTGAGGAGATGCCAGAAATATACGGATATAGAGGGACAACATTTCCAACATCTCTTGTGATATGTTCTTACTATCATTGTAACCATGAGAACGTGAGGCTATTGTGGAGATATATTTCAGCAGGAGTTCGAACCGCGGCGCCCGGCCATGCGGTGTCCACACTGTGAAAGAAATGTACTGTACAATATCCAATAATTGCAATAAAAATGTATATATAAAATAATTTTGTAAACACCACACATGAAAAGTTGAAAAATCTGTAAAATTTACCGATAAGATAGAACTAATGAAATAAATAAGATTCAATAGCCATAACATACACACTGTAATATCGTTTGTATTTTCCGCAAATAAAAATGTAATTCTTTTCTTCGTTAATTTGGCTGCTTAACTTTTTAAAGATCAGAGCACTTTCTGGAGTCACTGCAGGGATTAAAAGCATGAATATAGCCATTGTGTTTTCTGCTGGTATTGAAAGTATGAATGTTAGCATTATTTTTTTTTACCTTCGAATAATTTGATAAGACAATATGATTAAAAATTGTTAAAAAGAAAATAGAGCTGTCCTGTGCATTTGGATTCCAACTGTTTAAATCATTTTCTGCTAAAAATAGTGTGAGTTAGTAGTTTAAATTACCTGTATGTTTATTTAAACCTTTCTTCAAGCCAAAACTTTGGATTTAAAGCAACAGTGTGATTTGACAATTTATGGACATTATTATTTTTAATATTTTAATTTACATTGTTTTGCTACGTATTCAGTAAGTGTCCTTAATATGTAATTGGGCTATTTTGAGTTTCTAAAGTCTATACTTTATTTTGCTCTACATTATTCTCACATATAAGCGTATATGGGAGGAATTGCATGCTTTTGAAAGGGGGACGTCACTCTATCTCTCCCCCTACCAGAATAAATACTTTTATTAAACAGCCAGTTGAAACATGTTTTAACGTACTCTGATCTTGTTAGATGTAGTTTGTAATGCTATTTTGCATAAAAAGTATCATCTAAAGAGTCCCAATTTCTTAACACCCAGTGGAATATGTTGGGTAAAGAATAGGGGTAAAGAATTTGCGGAAGTCATTATCCGTTTAAAACTTTCTGCCACGAAGGAAGCTTATGGAGTGCGGATCTGTCCATTACCTCACTCGTTTTTTTTAGGTTTGGGCGTTGTTAGCTCCTGGGGCTAATTTCTTGGAAAGTAGATACTTTTCCCTTAAAAATCGTGTTACTGTCGAGAAGACTCCGGTAATGTTTGCCAACTACCAGTGACAGTTTCCTGGTCGCTAGAGGCAATCCTGAGAAAATCGACGGCAGAATCGATTACCACCGAGCAGAGCGGTGCATCTACTGAATTTACCAGCTCGTCCAGAAATGTGACCTCTGCATTATAAAACGGATTCAAGTCTGACACTGTTTTAGCTTCGTATGAGTCACATTTTATTTTTATGTGTATGTTTCTCCATTTTTTTTCGTTTTTTGAAGTCATAGGAAAGCTAATTCAGCAACAAAAATACTTGCAAATACACCAAAAACACCAACTAATGGCGCATGAGCAAGAAAACAGTTTCTAAGAGTCCTGTTGCATAGAGTAGATGGGATTTATAAAATAAACCATTTAAAACAATATGTTATATTTTAGATTAAGGAAAAGAAATCAATAGCGTAATAATACAAAGGTTGTGGTTAATACTAAAAGTAAGAGGGATAGCGCTTATTTAATACAGTTACATTGCCTATATAAAATCACTAGCACGCTTACGTAATGAAATAATGGAAGTGAATGTATGATTAAGGCAAGTATGTAGCTTACCGCCTATTATATTTTACTTATACCGGGTGTCCACAAAATTTGTATATTTCTTGTGATGTTAGGGAACATCCATAGGAATATTTTAATGCTAGGAATATTGTAATGGAAATGCATTTTTATGGGTGCAAACAATGAAATTCATTGTATTTTTTTTGAATACAAGCTGTTGTTTATTATATGAATTGTAAGAAAAATCAAATCTAATACATTTGTTTTACAGTGTCGGCCATTGTCCTGATGAAAAATGAACTAAATGAAGAGGTTGTGAAGACAAATATTGGAGAGGTTTTCTGTGCCTCTTCAATTGTTTAGTATGAATCCTATTAACGGAAAGGGAATGACAGGTTAGCCAGAATGTAAACGAATAACCGCTCGTAGTAGGGCAGTTTATTACACAAACAAGTGCAATGCAAACTCAAGTGGCTTGTAGTGGGTAATACTATGTTTCCACCCCAAGATTCACTGTATTAAAATACTCCTTGAATATTCCCCACGAAAACACCTGCACTCATTTTGTGACCTCGTGTGTTGACACCGTGTGTACAGACGACATAGTGAGACTGTGGAAAGTTAAAATGAATAATTTTGCAGAACTAGGTTATAGAACTTTGGCATCACTGCTATTCGCTGGCGATCAATTCATTTTATCTGAAGACTAGGATACTTTGTAGAGAACGTTTTCTATCTGGACAAAATAGATAAAACTTACAATGTTACTAGTACAAAGGTATGTTGCTTAAAGGAAACAATATAACCATAACAATTGTCATAGGTGAAAGCGTAATAGAAAAGTAACAAGATTATTTAGGCTGCCAATTACCACGTTATAAAAAAGATGTGCCGAAACAACAAAATATCTAAGTTTAATCAAATCTTTGGATTAATTAAAATATATTTAAAAACAAGAAAGAAACTACTTTATATTTTATACAAGTAAACATTGCCAATAACATTATATGGAAAAGAAACGTAGATTTGAAAGAAAAACAAACGATTTATGCCGAATCCAGGCAGCCGAAATTATTTCTTAGGATAAGTGGAAGGATTTACTCGAAGAGATTAAAAACGAATATGTATTAGAGTATGGAGTATTCAGTCGTTAACTGCAATGAATGATAAATGGCAGAACAAATGATTGATTTCATCACCTGCAACGCTTTGAAAATGCTTTGGAAACTCAACCTAAAACGGATAAGAGCATTTTACAAACGTTGGAAACAATTAAAACTAGAACTGGAACGGGTTGAAGGGTCTAAGCTATAAAGATGTTGCTGCTGATTATCATGATAAAGAATAAGCGAACAGTTCTGCAATATACAGCTCGTGTATAATTCTACAGATTCGGGCAATGACCGGTATCAAATTGGCCGATTTTTACGAGTGACACCACGAAGATTATACGAAAATTGCACACTTTTATGCAATCTTAGCATTAATGTATATGTAACTTTCGAAAGGATATGTCAAATATGGTTATTAGTGACACAGGCATCACTATTTCCAAGGTCGTTGTTACAACTTTCCATCGGAATCCATGCCGAAAATGAACAGTTTTTTAAATAAATGAAAACATCTGTCTGGTGCTTCCATTTTGCAGTATTTGCCACTATTTTTCATTGATTCAGGAAAGAATAAAGGAATTGTAGAAGAAAATTGTAATATGCGTTAACAGCAGAATTAGTCTTAACATCACAGTAATGTTAATATTGCTATACCAGGATAAATGAATATTTCCATTGCCACCTTTAATAATGTACATTCTTCGTCGTGGGAGTATTTGTCTAACCAAATTAGAAATAATCAAGAACGTTGTTACAGAAGGCAAATTAAGAGGACATTAAAATGGTATTGAGTAAATTAATGTTTTCCTTTTTTGAATAAAAAGCCAATCATACATGATTTTTGCAGCCATAATGATCTGTTTATAATGACATAATTCCATAAAAAAATTCCCATTTGTTACTGCTTCAAGAAAATATCGCTGGAGGAGTTAAACCTTACTTCTATGCTTAAGAGAAAATGCATGTAAATACTTGACCATTTCAACAAATTCAAAGTTGTTTATTTGTGACGCGGGTTTTTACTCTCAAGGGTATTCTTTTACGCTTCCCATTTCCCTCGCACCCGTGATAAGCGGGAGTATCCTGGCCCAAAGGATACTATTGCAGCAAACTGGAAATGAGGGGAAACAGGGCCTACTAATTTATGACTATTTACTAATAAGTCATTTTAAAATAAAAATACACTTCATAGCATTCTAAAATAAAATTTCGAAAACCGCATTCATAAAACAAGAATGGCCCAAGGCATAAATAGCCATTGTAGCTGGAATTACCTTTTGCCATAAATGATGGCAAAGCATCAAATTTACACCGCCATAAATAATCTGGTGCTTGCGATCCTGGCTACTACTTCATGAAAAGCTGCCTGTCAATATTCTAGCTATCGAGCCTAGGTAAAGTAGCTCAGTTTATAGCAAATTTGCACTGAAAGAAACAATAGCTATAACTAGAACACCCATGAAAATTGACTGTTACTGTTAATTAATAGTTTGAAATCAAGTTATTTTAATTCATTATGATTATAAACATAACTCCAATTCAATTCAATTCAATTCAGCAAACTTTCCGTAAGAACGAACTAAATTTGCGAGTATAAATCCTGGTTTGTTTTGCTGACCTATTTTATATTAGGCGACCAAAACTTCTATAAAGTGAAAATATTAATATCAAACTTGTTTCTTTAATTGCGTAATACACACCAAAGAACTAGGCCACTTTTAATTGATATTAAATACCAAAAAAAATTATGATCATTCTGAGCTCCTTTCTTTGTTTGGCTTAATAAAAATTACTTTCCATTAAGCTCCCAAATATTCAAAGTTTAAGTGAACTAGTTCTCCCCATTGAAATTATTTTTTATTTCCATAGTAAACTTTATTTCCAAATCAAGTCATAAGATATGCACTAAACTCGAATATAATGAAGTCTTGGAATTTATTTAAAAAGCTTTCAACCCAATTGACTTTCGTATATTTCCCTTCGATTCAAGTGAACTATTTGATGACAGTCTGAGTTCTCTTTGTTTCATCGGCTTAATAAAAATTATTTTCCTTTAATGTTTCCAAAGTTCCAGTGCACTAATTTTTCCCATTTAAATTACTTTTGCCGTACTTAGTGAACACTTGTAACATTTTTCACACTTAAAGCATGCTTCGCGAAATCGACATTGCTTACAAAGGCCAAAACAGGTAGACCAATAGATATGACAGCGAAGTATACTGGAGGAAAAGTGAGAATCAAATAGAGAACTCGTAATAAAAATACAATTGAATAAAGTAAGAGTGAAAGGTAAAACGCAAAAAACGAAAATATGAAAGCCCCCGAAAGTAACAAATACATCCATGCATACACCACGTAAAATCAAAGAGCACAGAAGATATCCAAAGTAAGCCATAAATAGAAATTTTAGAAGTTAAATGGAAACACGTTTCCGGGACATGACGTTCCTACTTTGATCAGCCTAAAATGAAGCCATGGTACCGTAGTTAAACCCATAGCCTCATGACAATCAGGAAAATCAGTCAAAGAAGTTATTTGCCCAGCACCAATAAAGTTAAATTACATATGCTTGCTTACCCAATTCCTTGCTGTTGCTTAAAAGGGGAAACAAATTTCGGGACTAACATATGCTGCCTCCTGCCGGACAAGCCCTCCTTACTTTTCTGTCCGAAGTGCACCGCCTCTCGTCCACCTCACCAAAACCCTCCACCAGACGATAGTTACCAACCCAGAGACACCAGAAACAAAGGCGCGCCGCCCAGAGAGAGAAGGCAGCATGCTAACCTACATGCAAGCACAATCGGCCCTCCGTTTTGAGTTGGAACAATTATGTGAAGGAATACACGTCACAATCTCTGGTATTCAGCGATACATAAGATATTTCCCATGCTGCAAAAATTATTTATATCATAATGCTCTTTTGTAATTTAAAATGCTTACAATTTCAAATCAAGGTGATCTTTGACTGGTAGTACTACTGAAAAGTGTCAATTCTTTGACTCAAGCAGTTCATTTGTTTATTTCATTTGTCAGTCCTATTACTAAAACCACAGCGGTAACATGTGCGACTCCCATTCGGGAGCTCCAGGGTTCGATCCCTGGCGACCGCCCACACTTACTCATTGGCTTTTTGTGGTTTTCCCGAGACGACAAGCGAATTCTGGGGTGGTTCCTCTTCTATCACGACTTTCCTGCCCCTCCATTTCTTATGCCCGTCATCTCCTTCATTGTCATCCGTTTTAGGGTTGTAGGACCAGGCGACGGTATTCGGCGGGTTGCGGCTGGGCGGTGGATGTGCTCTCTGTAGAGGTTTCTTCCCTGGCGTCGTTGAGGGACTGTTAAATTAGAACACACCTCCGAGTGTGCCGCACTAGGTGGGACCGCCGGGGTTTCGAAGTGTTATGGGTAGGCCCGGGTGGCGTCGGATCGTTCGACCCGGAAACGTTAGGGACCATGTTCATGTTTGTGCCGTCGTCATTCGGATCTGGTTGCCTTTCGAATCTCCCCCCCCCTCATCCCTCCCTCCCAGAGGTCACGGTTGAAGCAAAAAGGATCTTTGCGGCCTACTCGTGGTGCCGTGTTCCGGTTGCGGGGCCTCTGATTTCTCCATGACTTTAACGTTACCTATTACTGAATTAATCTATATGTTTAAAGTTTATAATTAAAATGTTATTTCAACACCACAGCAAAGGCCAAAGAAGCTCTTCATAGATTCTGATGAAAGAAGAAATGAATAGTTTAGTGAAGTGCTTTGTTGTAGCGTAGCATTGTATTGTGCGAAAACTTCGACTTTGCGTGAAGCGAGAAAAACAATGAAGCATTTGAAACATGGATGGAGAGATGCAGGGAACATTTTAAACGGGCATAAAAATAACTAATGAACTGCTTTTAAAAAGAGTGGGTGAAGGAAGAGCATTGGTAAAACTGATTTGAAAGAGAAACAAAGACAATGGAATAATGTATGAGAGGAAATTACTTGCTGAGAGATGCAGTGGAAGAAATTTTGAGCAGGAAAATGAATTGCGGTAGATGAAGACACCAAATGAGAGTCGGTATTAAGATTAATGGTCCATATGCGCCGGGCTTCTAGTTGGTAACAGTAGCAGCGCAAAAAATTACATTAACCGCTCTAAAACGCGTTCAGAGCAGATTCCTTTGTGAAAATTCAAGTAGCAGCTTGTGGTAGAAAAGTCGGCGTAATCTCATCGAGGATTATGAGAGTCGCGTTCTTTTACCCCCATTTTTTTTTGGTTGTTCCTTTCCCCCCCCTTCTCTTGCACACACATAAAACACACAAATTTACACCTATTTCAAAAGGTTACGCGAACCTCACTTCATGTCCGTCAGAGCGAAATACCTTACTGAACGTGATTGTGTAGACCGGAGTGTTTATTGTGTCTATTGCCTACCCAACGATACGAGCGTTAGTCTGTCTGTCTGCTAGCTCATTGTCCCTACCAGGAATGCAATCACTAGACAGTTCTGTAAACAATTCCAGCTACATCACGATATCTGACGCTGGATTCACTCCTCTAGGTACCCTCGCGGCAGTATTTCTAGTATATATTTTTGCTAGTTTAAAGCGAAGAAGGCGTTAAATGATAAAATGACAAGTTATTCAGTTTGATGTGGTATATTTAGTTTACAAAAAAGATTCACTCATCTCAAACGAGTGGTGTGAGCAGCTATCGGAACTGGACTCGTTTTCACTGGAGGAGGAACAGTAAGAGGAAGAGTAAAATGAATTGCTGCTATCATCTCCCAGCGAAATGACAACACTGTCAACATTTTTCACTCTACTATCCATCTTCTAGCAATCATTTTTTATACTTTATCTACATGTCTGCGAAAACTCTGTCAGTCTATTCGTAATGCTAAAGTCATAGGAGATTACCGCTAATTAGATGGATATTTGGTAATATGAATACAATGCAACTCTCCTTCCAATTACTCTGCTTTTAAAGATGCTAAGTCTCTTAGTTTATCCCTTTGGACTGACATGTTCTCAATAAAGGCCGAATAATTCTCTAATACTCATATTCATCGACAAGGGATTAAAAATCTTGACAGGAGTATGAACCCCCTAAATCTCTTTGGAAATATTTCTAAATCTTATTTGAAAAGAAAGGTATTAAAATCGGATCACTGGTTTTAGATCTCCAAATAAAATTTCTCTACTTATAATATTAGCATAAATTAACATGTGGTCTAGCACTACCACTGCACATCACATGATTAGCGATATGGATAAGTGTACTGTTTCAAAATCCATGTAGAAAAGTTAGGTGAAAATTGATTTTATTATAAAACTCCTAAACAAAACTATGATATAAAAATACAGAAGTATAATTCGACTACTATAGTTTAGGGTACCGTCTATAACAGTAAATGGTAACCGAAATATCATTTTGTAAATTATTAAATTCCTGCACCGTAGCGCTGTGGGCTAGAGCGTGGAACTCTAGTTCCCGGCCACGGAATTCGCCCGTGGGGGCGCGAGTTTTACGTTCTGTGTATAGGGATCAGTACCCACTCAGCATCCATGAGGAAAGTGAGGAGTTGCGATAGGCAGCGATCCCGGCCGCGGAGACCCAATATTCTCTCGCGGGGACCCAATATTCCCTTATCGGTTTGATGATCGCCTATCACTGCCTGCGTATGTGGGCGTGAGGCCGGCAGTCGGGCTGGAAGGTCAAGGTCCTTCCTGGTCTTTAGCGCCATTACGTTTATTATTATTATTATTATTATTATTATTATTATTATTATTATTATTATTATTATTATTATTAAGTGATTAATCCACAAAAGTATGTAAATCATACATAGAGGAGAACATAATTAAAAGTGTGTTAAAACACCTTTGAATTAAACCAAATGTATTAATGTGAATTTTAGAATACACACACAGATATATTAGCTTTTATCAGCTGTTTAAACGGATTCCTCCTCCTTACTTTAATATACAATAATTTCCTTGCTTTCAAATACTAGACATCAACATGTTTAAACAATAGCAAAAGATATGTACTAATTAAATGGCAAACGGAAAAATATTGGAAGGGGGCTTAAAATTCTATGAATGAATATCAGTAACAACTTTAACATAATTGTTTTACAGCGGAATACATAAGTGGTCTTAAACAAAGCATAATGATAGACTAATAGCATGTTATGACTGATGCAGAACATAATAAGAAACTTTAGATCCTTAATTTAAGAAGCACTCGTACTATAATGAGATTTCCACACAGAGCGTGCACATAACTTTGTTTACGGCATAAACACTATTTCACACGATATCGGAAAATCTGTGCTTGAGATATTACTGAGCAAGCAAAGCAAATTTGTTTTTGATTACATTTTGATGCTGCCTTTAAATTTTCCGTTTAAGTGCCGAGGCACAGCGTAAAACATAAAGGTTTATGCTTATAGCACATCAACAGATTTTCCAAAGTATACAAAATGGCAAGAATTACAGTGATTGCTACATTGATAATAAGCTTCGAAAAGATGACATGTTTCTGGAAATGTTTTGCGGTTTGTTTCTGAAGAGAATGCGCCTGCCTGAATCCTATAATAACGGAGTAAAAATGTCTGTATAGAATAAACTCAATAAACAATTTATTTTTATAAATAAACGAAACATTTATAGAAAACTGCAGTAGTTTGTTTGAAGACAGGAGCTTTAAAGAATACCTCACTTTGCCAAAAACTACAAAAGTTTGGATATTATATACGACGTCAATAATAAAATTTATTTGGGTTTCAGTTCCTATATAAAATAAAGTTCAGAATCTTTAACCAGATTATATCAAATTAAGCCCTGATTGTTAAGTTTGATTTTTATTTGTATTGATATTTATATGTATTATTAATTAACTATACTTTTTAGAGTATACAGTTGTAACATTGTTATTATATTTTATAGGTATGCTTTGTCATTTAAGCTACCTTTTAATACAGGAACCTTTATTAATGCTACATGACTGGTTTCCACTTTAAAAACTGTAACAGTCCAAGTAACGGAGAGAAAATTTCCGTTTCTAACATTATGAAGTAACAAACCACACACATTTACGTCCTCTAGAACCTTTACAACTTTTTCATTTCTTACTTTTATAACTTTCTGAAAATTCCATAAGATTTCTCAAAGTGATCTAATTCATCAAAATTTATTCCGATTTTTTTGTTACCCTGAAGTTTATATTCTAATTCTATTAGAATTTGGTACGACTTCTCATTTTATTCCCCATGAAAGAATGAAAAAGGAAGCTTTTGGATTTTTTTAAATGTGGTGTTTACAAAATCATTTTACATGCAATTAGTAGAGCCATTTTTATACAATACCTGACATATGATTTAAACTAACAGAGAAATACATCTGTGAATTCATAAAAACTGAGGCATTAATGAAGAAGTTGAGCAAATGCGTTGATAATAATTATTCCTGATTGAACTTGTTTGCATTCAGGCCAAAACCCGTTTTTATCCAAAGTTTGTATTTGCTCTACTAAACAACACCTAAAATTCTTTTGGAAACACTACACCTAGAAAGAAATGAAAATCTGTGAAATTTTCTGAAAAAAATGTAATACTAATAAAATTAAAAGTCTTGAAAACCTCATAACAGGTAAACTGTAATATTTAGCTCTTTTTGCATATTAAAATGCGAATTTTCCCTCAAACACAGATACGATCGAGTTAAAAGCTTTTATTTAGACACCTGGTTCATGAAGAAAGGAGTACTCAGAAATAAATAGGGATCTTCTGGCTACTTGCCTCAACTTAGGTAGTACTTGGTTATGGTGCCGGCTGGCGTGTAATAACTGTTTGGTGACAGAGAGGCGAGTGCACTCAGCTTATTGAACTGTCCAGAACTCCCATCGTGCTGCGGGTAGAAACCTCCAGTACTTCCCACCCTTCTGGTCTCGTGTGAACCTTCCGAAAGACGCCGTTTGTGCATAAAAGGAAGGCTCGCCGTTGGATTCAGTCTATTGTTGCTTCCTCCAAGAGTTCTTACAGGGCGAGAGCAACTTGCAGTTGTCTAATCGAGGAGAGGAATAGTCCTGAAATAGCTGGCGACCGAAACAGAGAAAAGACGGAGGTGCGCGCTTCTGAAGTGAAGTGAAGTATAAAATACATCAAAATTAATAACAACCACCTGTAATATAATAAAGCATAATGTGAACAATTTAAAAATAAAACTACATTAAAATTTGGAAACCGGGCAATTGTTATTTTACGGTAGCTAATGTCAGAATAATAAGCAGTCCAACATGATAAGAGCCAATTCAAGCATAAATAGTTTAAAAAGAAATCGCTACCAAAAGCGAATATCCAAAATGATACCCGAATGACAAAGAGCATAAAGATAACATGAAAGCTTATACATAAACGTTAAATTGCATTCGATACTTTCTAAATAATAGGACTAACGCTACAAATTAGGTCATTAGCTCGTATGCTATAAAAACACCTTGTTTTGAAATGTCATAATACGAAACGAACCCAGAATGAAATGAATCAAAGGGAATTCATAATTAATGGCCGAAAGGAGAATTGAGGAAATAAAAGAAATCTGATGCTCAAATCAATGTTAGCAAAGCATGCTTTCATTTGGCATAAGCACAAAGTCGCCATCCAACACCAGGAAAAGTACTAGAATGTTGTACGCCAAGACTGTTGGCTACTTCCCTGCGACTCATTGCACGTCAGGCAAGACAATTACACATCTACCTGAAAAAAGACCTGGCTGACTGACATGTGAGGCGTGCTAGCATAAACATAAAATCTCGGCGTAACAAAGAGAAACGCCAAAAAAAAAAAAAAAAAAAAAAAAAAAGAATATGACACAGCATTACATTAATAGCTTTGCGTAACAAACTGTTTAAGACATAATTTCTCTCTACATGTCTTAATAACCACGATATATACTTGTATCCGGAAGGTCTCGGGATCGATTCTCGGCGACTGACCCTCTGAACAGTGGGATTTTTTCGGGGTTATCCTGGGTCGTCAGACGAATGCTGGAGTGGTTTCTTTCAGCCGCCGAATTTCCTGTCTCTCCATTTCGTTCTATTCATCATTTCATTCATTCTTTATTACGTTAATCTCTTACAGGGTCGGAAGTGTCGGCGATAATATTACGGTGCAGCGTGGCAGGGGAAAAAGATCCTCTCTGTACCTACCTCCGTCTCTCAGTTTTCGGTTGGCTGCCGGGGTATCCATACCCCCTTTAGGGGCGTTGGACCCCTCTGTGTGGGCAGGTTCCCGGTCTGCCTGTTCGTCTGCTGGAGTGCCTACAACTGAAAACTTAGGGACACTGTCATTGCTGTACCGTTGCTCCTGGATCCCGCCGCTCGGTGTCTCCTCTCGCCTCATCCTTCTTCCCGGGGACGCCCCCTCGTAGGTACAATATCCACTCTGGATCGGTGCCGAGTCCCCTCCGTTCAGTAGTTAAAGATATACTTGTATATAAATTATGTCACAAAAATTATATGTACTATGAGCACTGCATAGGAAGTTTGAGAAAACAGTCCACTGTTCAAAACCCAGACTTATAAGAAACAGGGCTGAGCAGTTAACGTCAGTGTTACAAAAACAAGCTATGCTGTGAAGAGAGCTGTTTGACATAGATAACTTGCGTTAATGACAACTCTGCTTTCCTGTAGAAGGTTTTCTATATTATTTCTATAATTTCAATAAGAAAGTGGACCCTTTGAGTATTAGATCCAAGATATGCAGTTCATTAGTGATGCGAATATCTTAAACTCAGGATATTATAATGAAAAGTATTTACAGCCAAACTGTAAATAACAAAGTGTTATGGTTGTACCGAATCGGGTGGCAAGGTCGTTAAGGCACGTACTTGTGAACACAAGGTACGCATTTTCAAATCCTACGAGGACCGTTCTGCCTGACTGAGGACTATTCCTGCTTACCTCAATCATCATAACTAGCAAATGCAGTGGAAGCACCCTAAACATTTTTAACAAAAGTTTTACTATTATTTAATTTCATCTACCTTAATAATAATATAATAATAATAATAATAATAGTAATAATAATAAACAGGCGTTAAACAACATTAAAGGATAATAAATGGTGCTTTGAGGAGTATTATTTCAAACAACATTAAAGGATAATAAATGGTGCTTTGAGGAGTATTATTTCCAAGAAAGTTGTGTATTAAATGAATTTTTACATTCTCCATTACTTATAACACGCAGAGGAAGTATTGTATTCCCCCCAAAAATTCGATACTAAGAGGTAGCCGAAAAATGCGTTTTGAGACTCCCTGAACTGAAAAAAAAATAACAAAGCACTTTTACAAAATCCTGATATGGCACATTCACGTGACTTTCTGTACCCTCTATCTTTATTAGCGAGTATGCAAGCTATTCATACTGAAGCTTACATTTTTTATCTACTACGTTTTAATCCAAATAAACCCTTGCAGAAATAGCTACATTACACGTTTCGTTAGCATCTCAGAAATTGCTTATGCTACACAAAAAAGCTTATTTGAAATAAATAGTACCTATATTCTATAGAGACCTACTTTTTTGTGCAGTGTACTTTTTCGACTATCGCTTAACACTTTTCAAGTAAAGGGTATTTTGAAGTGGGGGATTTTCTTGAAAATCTTTGTGTCGCATCTTTCAAAGATACTGAACCTAAATACTAAATTTGGCATTTATCCGACCATTGTTTTTGAGTTATGCTGTTTTCACACACAGACCTTTACCAAAAAATGCTTCTTTGGATTCAGGGGACCTCAAAATTTTCGGTGAAATCTCGGTATCGAATGCAATACCTTCTCTATCAACTATGTACGTTGTAGAGAAAGTAAAAAGGTTTGCGCACGCGTGTGTGGGTGTACAGCATAACTCTAAAATGAAAAGTCGCTCAAATACAAAACTTAGAATTTAATTGAGAACCTTCCAGGGACGCTACATGAAGATTTTTAAGTAAATCCCTACCCGGAGTTACCTTTTACATGGAAAATATTTGGTTGTTTTTAATTTTCGCAAAAATTGCTAACGATTTTGATTAAAATGCCATACATTTAAAATATTTCCCTGAAGAAATGCATATCTTGAGCTTTCTGCAAATCGCTGTTGAGGAAGTTAATATTTTTATGTTGTTTGCACCATGTTTTGGGCGCCAATTTGAGGAAGGTAGTTTGAAGGAAGGAGTTGTATTGTTAGAACACGTATGGTACAATGTTTCCAAATTTAAAAATATTAACTTTGTAATTTGACTGTTTCTTTAAATATTATATATTTATGTTTGCCTCGGCTACGTCAGTATTAATTTGTAGAACATAAATTTCTTAACAGGGCGTAGTGCGGCTGAAGAATGTAGGCTTACACAGATTATAATTTCTTTACTTCAGTCCTTTTATTAATCCTAGAAACGATTTAAATAACACTTCACTGATATAGGGAGCTGTGAGATTATTTATTAATTACTTGGACTTTTTAACACGTAAACTATTTTTTGTCTCACACTGAATACGTATTCAACTTCTCAAGGATGTGTCTCGCGTCCGGTTAGGAACGCTGTCTGCTAGCAACTTACTTCTGAATTTGTAAATTTTGCTCCATTTCAGTTTCTGATTGGCTAATCCTACCCCAATAGAATAATTTTATTTAACTTAAGCTTTTCTTCTGGTTGTTGATTGGTTATTTTATAAACTCAAAAATTACATTACTGCCGCTCCAAGAATTACAAGTAGCATTACTATACTTTCAAATTCATTGTTGCGTCAAGGTTACCTCATTGTTACCTCATTGTTAGCAACTTTTGACCTAGTATTCTCTCTCACAGCTCCTACATTATTAAATTAAGCAATACATTCACATAACATTATTAAACATGTACACAATAATATAAACATTAATACAATGACTGTTACGAGCATTTTATATATTGTTACATACACATATTGCTTTAAGGCGGGCTTTTATTCAATTTATATTATATAAGTGGACTGAAATCATTTGTGTTAAAAATACTGCCTCACTGTGAAGTCCTTCCTTTCGTATGAATTTTCATAACCTGTAAACCGTGCAAGATAGGCAAAAACTTACTGCACAAAAAATCTGGATCTCGTTAAAACACACACTTTATGTGTCAAACTCTTTTTGGCATTAATTATTTTAGATATATTCTTTGTTGTTTGCTTGAAAACATTCTTTTTTTCTGAAGCCGATTTTTGAACCGGCCTACTGTCTCTGCAAACGCAGTGAACTTATAATCTTTGCATTCCAAGAATCTGCGTTCGCTCCTCAGCTATTGCTAAATGCTCACTAATTACCTTTTTCTCCAGACAGATCCTTTCAACTCAAATTTATTACATTATACATTAATTTAATATACAGAAATTATTTCTTGGAATTATTTCTCTGTCTTCTTATTATTTCCTTGTTTAATTATCTATATATATCTTCTTGTCAATAACTGTCATGTCTCGTGATCGCACAAAGAGCATGAAATTTCATAGCCATCACATAACAATCCGCGTTTTAATAACATGACAATCTGATGATGCCTACTCTATTCTTCTTATACCTACAACGAAATGTATAAATGTGTAATGAAGATTTGTCTCGATAAGCGAAAAGTACAAGCACATTAGATAAATAAACGATTAAACTTTTGAAAGAATAGTTTACTGAAGCACGAGTAGAGAATCATGTGAATCCAACATGATTTATTTTCAAGCTATGCTGTATTCAGACATATAAGGAATTTTCCTAATTAAGGGACCTCAAAACAACATGTATAACAAAATTGCTGCATCTTTTGGGGCATGGAGGTATGGAGTAATATTAAATAAATACTCAACACATTCTATCTGAGATCGGGGTTTTCAGTCAGCGATGATGTGGGTTTGTTTTTGTTTCATTGATGCACCAAAGCTGCACTCTGAGCCCAGACAGCGCAACCTTAAAAGTTTTATTCTAACTTCTTAATCTCTTAAGAAAGGAAGTTACTCAAGCTGCATCTCTAAGTACCCGAGGTTCACTTCAGGGATTTGAAACTAAGCATCTCCTGAAGTGAAGGGCATTGCAGAATTCCCGGTTGGCACAAGCTTTCCTGTCCCTAAAACACGTATTCCAGGCAATGATGTCATGGGCGTCGAGTTAGACCCCTGGTTCATTTGCGCCTTCATAAATCAATTTCAGTTACCATCCCTAGACAGTCGACATGGAGCGCTAAAAGCCTTTTAAAAAGCACAAAAGGAACTTCTGGTGCCAAGCCTGATTCGGATGGTGTCTGGAAACAAACATCTGATCCTCGTGGCTAGAAATAGTTCGTGATTTGAACTGCTAACATCTTTAATTTATAATAAAATACTCTCACATTATTGGTATAACCAACGAGCGAGGTGCCACCGCGGTAACTTGTGCTACTCGCATTCGGGAGGTCCCGAGTTCAATCCCGGCGACTGTCCACTCTGACCCATGTGCTTTTCGTGGTTTCTCGGGGTTTGGCAGGCGAATGTTGGAGTGGTTTCTTCTCTACCACGACTTCCTCTCCATCGTTTCCCTTTCATTCCTCTTCCTTTCATCTTTCAGGTGTGATACTAGGTTTCGTGCCATATGGCGGTGCCGAACAGATGGCGCGGATGCTTACTCATTGGAAACAGTATTCCTCGTGGATCGGTGGATCGTTAATCGCTCTCTCCAGTAGTGGAACGGGTCTATGAGCTTGGAAATGTTAGGGACTTGCGCGGGTCTCTGTGGCCTGTATATCTACAGCTATAGCCCCCCGTGGCTCCTTCACCTGAACCCTTCATCATAGTAGTTATATTAGATATCTGACAGGGAAATGAACCGGAGAGACATACCCCTCCTGTCCGCACAGAAACCTTAGCTTTATTGTACGGTTTTCTCAGTTTTTTTCCAATCATTACCTCCCTAAAACTAAAAAGACTCAGGAGTCAATTCATGAGGTTTTTATTAGACACTATCTCACATGAATCAACAGTTCTAAATTGATTGTATCTATTCATTTCCAGTGCTTAATATTGCAATATTAAGTGCGAGGCCGTTTCCTCCTCAACACCATACATCCTGCATCTTGAAAGGCCAATTATCTGCAGGTGTTTCCTGTAGGGTGGTCGACGCAACAGATTTGTGCAGGTTGCAGCGCGCAAGGTGTCCCCCACCTATACCTAATACATATTAGTATAAGCATTTTCTAGTGCATTATAGCGCTATTACATAAGCTATGTTTCTGCTTCTAAAATAAACAACAGCAATGCTGGTGTCCTGCGCACATCGCATTAGTCAACTTCCGCATGGTATAATACCTTTCAGGATTTCCGTGGTGCACCAATCCCTCGCACGGAGCACTTCCCCACCTGCTGCTGATGTTCACACCCACTCTGAGCAATCTAGCTGAGTAAAAGTAACGTGGCACTTCCCACCTGCTACTGATGTTCACACCCACTCTCAGCAATCTAGCTGAGTAAAAGTAACGTGGTACTTCCCACCTGCTACTGATGTTCACACCCACTCTCAGCAATCTAGCTGAGCAAACGTAACCTTCACACGGGGCACTTCCAACCTGCTACTGAAGTTCACACCCACTCTCAGCAATCTAGCTGAGCAAAAGTAACCTTCACACGGGGCACTTCCAACCTGCTACTGATGTTCACACCCACTCTCTGCAATCTAGCTGAGTAAAAGTAACGTGGTACTTCCCACCTGCTACTGATGTTCACACCCACTCTCAACAATCTGGCTGAGCAAAAGTAACCTTCGCACGGGACACTTCCCACGTGCTACTGATGTTCACACCCACTCTCAGCAATCTGGCTGAGCAAAAGTAACCTTCGCACGGGGCACTTCCCACCAGATACTGATGTCCACAACCACTCTCAGCAATCTAACTGAGCAAAAGTAATCTTCACACGGGGCACTTCCAACCTGCTACTGATGTTCACACCCACTCTCAGCAATCTAGCTGAGCAAAAGTAACGTGGCACTTCCCACCTACTACTAATGTTCACACCCACTTCAGTAATCTAGCTGAGCAAAAGTAACGTGGCACTGCTACGATGTCACACCCACTCTCAGCAATCTAGCTGAGCAAACGTAACCTTCGCACGGGGCACTTCTCACCTGCTACTGATGTTCACAGTCACTCTCAACAAATTAGCTGAGGAAAAAGTAGCCACATTGCGTTACAGTCTCTAAAGCCAGCTAGTTAAAATGAATCACTGTTAATATAGAAGAAAAATGGGCGAAGACCCTGCTTTCAATTATACACACAGGTTCCTCCGTTATACATGCGCTTCCATTGTGTCAGTATAATACGCAATTATTTGCCTAAGTCAGGAAACCCACTATCCCTGCACCATTCACAGAGTCTGAAATATTTCTGGAGCTAGACTCTTCATTTCAAAGAAAGATAGTTGGCCTTAGCGCCAAAACATTTCACCAAAGCAGTGTTGCTTTTCTTTTACGAGTTTTATTGGTTAACAATAACCACTCCACGTACCGGATGTAGCCGTCTACAAGTACTATTAGCCAATGCCTAAGTCGGCATCTGATCATGATATGTGCCAAAAAAGAGTTCTGTTCATGGTAGATATGTCACTGGATCATTCACTTCATCTACAATATTTATTTTTCTAAAGTCAAAAAGTAGTGTTTTATGTTAATCGCATATTTTTTATATTTCTTTATGTATACTGTTAATATGTTTAATTGAATTAACTCACTTTATTTATCTGTTCTTATCACAGTTACTTTCAGAGAAGCAAACCAAAACAACTTGGAAAGATCAACACGGCCGTGAAATATGAGTGCTCAGAATTGGTATCCAGAGAAGTCTACTTGTAAGATATTGAATTTTGTTTATACAGTAAGCCATTTACAGGTGTAGCCTATGCTAGACGAAGGGGTTTAAGCAAGTTATCCGTCTTTAAAGAAATGATTCCATTCGGATGAATAGTTTCCTTCGAACCAAAGCTGCTATTATGTTTTCTCTGTATAATAGTATAGATAATGATTAGACAATATATAATAGCCTAATGGCACGTTTCCAAAGTTACAAGAGAAATGGTACGAAAGTGTGTACAGAAAGCGCATTATCCAAAAACTTTTACATTGTCCAAAAAAGAAAAAGCAAAAGGGAACTACAGATGGATGAATAAAAGTTAAGTGAATACTGCCTCTAGATTGGTCCAATTCTCTAAACTTATACCGTGAAGTAGAAGCGAAAACAACCTAAAATGTCAAAAAACGGGAACATAATGGTTTAGTTTCGGATCTTAAAATGTCAACTGTCTCGTGCAACTTGATGCTACGCTTCTCGCCAGAAATTGGCAAACTAAGACGAGAAAGACAAGTGCCTCCGTAAGGAGCAGAGCACGTCCACTATATCGGTGAACCACGTAAACAGAAACGAAGCTAATTGTGTTGAAAAGAAACCTTTCTGTCACTTTAATGATACTTCCGAAGAGAAACAAAAGTTGGGGAAAGATTCTGCAAGCAGCTTTCACATCCTCTTTGGCGATATCGTTTGGAAAGTGTCAATGCAATAAATTAATGAACAGCTTTTTCGTAATGCATATACACGAATTAGAATCTTGAAGAATGCCCCCAAAGATATAAAAGCTATCGATACGTTTACTAAAGTCAGATATTTTAGTAATTTTAATCCTTTAGGACTTAAGAACTACGAGAAGAATCCTATTTAAAATCAATTGAACGTTCTGTGAGTCTCAGTGTCTTTTCCGCTTTATATCCTCTTCGTCTGTAGTTCCAATTGTAGTTTCAATGCAACAACATTGCACTCTTTTTCTTGATTTAATTTAGATTCTCTGTTTTTGACTAATTGTAATTTAATTTCCATTTTAAATTATTATCCGCTAATTAAACTTATATTGTATTTCTTAAAAGTTGAATTAGATAAATGTGTTTACAACAAGATTTTCCAAATGATAGCAGAATAGAATAGAAAAGAGTATTCTTGATTTCTCTTTGTAGGGAACAAAATCTCAAGAAAACAAATAAGCATGCAGGTTCTTTGTTGAAAAGAAAATATTTCATCAGGGGCACCTTGTCCCAGTGTGGATTTTAGGTTGACTGTTACTTGACATCAGAGGGGCCATGGGGTCAAAGTGATATCGGAATGATTGTCTTGTACGATTGATCATTTTATAAATACATGATAGGTAGGTAGATACATAATTGCAATAAATAATTTCCATATATTAAAATGTAGGCAGAAAAAGTTGTAATTCTGCCAGTGAATAAGAAGTCATTGCTAGGCAAGTTACGTGTTGAGGCAAACCAATTATTTAAAAACAAGAGTAGGCAAGGCAATTAGGTGTTTCAGCAAACTAAGTCAATAACAAACCCATTTGCTCAAGGTTCAAGTAGTTAGAACTCAGTACTTTCAGAAATCAGAGAGTTATATGAAAATGTACTTACACCAGTTCTTAAAATCAGAAAGAGAAGGAATGCTTAGAATTTGGCAAGTCAATGAGTAAAATACCCTCGGAGTACGCGTAGAAAGTTCTATTGGTGATAATTATGAATCTACTATTATTATTATTATTATTATTATTATTATTATTATTTATTACTAGCAACAAACGTTAAAAACAAGATATACATTATGCGAAGCTTGTTTCTCAAGAAAATGACTGAATTTTAAACTTGTGTAGCACGCGCATAATAATATTTGATTTTTAAACAACATATTACGCAAAGGAAATGTTAATTTATTTCACTTGAATAGTTCTAGTAAAGAGAAAAGTATTTGGTTTCGTCTTCTTTCCTCTCAGAGTCAGTTCGCTGAATTATACCAGCATACAAGGAAGTAAATGTGACCTTTGAGACGATCCGGCACTTGCTGTTGGCTATAGCCAGGCATGACTAGTCGAGAAGAAATTTCTTCCCCCTCTTCCTCTACACCACTTGATCCACCGGAAACATCTGAAGCCCACTGTACCAGAGTACCTCGCGGCGAACTGGGACGAAGTATTCCCCTAGTAATATATTAATTTTACGGAAGATCCATTTGAAGATTCAGTTTTTGAATATGTCTCATTGGAAAATGAAAATTCAACAAAGAATGATTTATCCAATATTTTTGCTGTTATTATACGAGTGACCTAACATCTTCTGAGAAGAAAATGCACAAATAGTTTCAATTTGTGCTATTATAAGGCTTAGAGCTTTTGTAATTGTTAATACATAGGTGAAAAATGGTATAACCGAAGTCCGATATGAAAATTCCAGAACACGTTAGACTTAACGAGAGTTACTTGGCGGGGCAATATACTATAATGATTGGCTGGAACCGTGACTGGTGACAACTTTCGTGGATTTGGGGGTACGCGACACTAGATGGAGTTAACAGTTGTTAGGGTCTACTGTAGGGCAATCACTGAGCAGACTTTAAGGGTGGGACAAGGTGCTATTTTAGCCATTTAGTTAAAAAAATCGAATTTTGGAATTTTGTGCTAACAGCGCCTATATACTTTAAGCTACATATCTGGCAAGTTTTAATCCGGGCGGGTGAAACATATGTTTGGCCGACATTTTTAAAGTGCTGCGCCGTTTGAATTACTCTCAGTCCTAGTAAACGATGCGTCATCTTGTGCCACGAAAGTAAGGTTAGAAATCTGAAATTTTTTCAGAATACCATTCAGAATGTGGGTAGTAAAATGTCTGATTGAACTTTTGATATCAGTCATATAAAAACTGATACAATATTTTAAAAATAATTGGCATAATCATATGCTGTTTTATCATTTTTTTTACATTTTGCGCTATTAACTTTTTTAAGAAAAACTATCCACTACATGCGTTGTGCAAGGAATTCAATTGTAAACTCCTCTAGTTCAATATATGTTGAAGTAGATATATTTTGACTACAGATAACATTAATATAAATAACATTTCAAGAACATAACTATATAGTGAAATTAAATTGTTTACAGAGGTCTTTCATTGCGAGTAATACCTGTACAGAAAATTATATCTGTAGCTCTAATACTTTAGACGATATTTTAAGCATCTCCATGTCGCTTAAGGAAAATACTTCGTGCTGCTGCCGGATATCATTTCCCACCGAGGGCAGAGGATTCATAAGGCTAAACTATATAACATATACCGTATTCAAATCGTTTTGAATGCACCAAAGATCGTATCCTTTACTATACTCATTGTAACACGCTGTTACAATGTCATTTTGTTTTATTAGCGGAAATCGTTAATCACATGTGTAATAAAACACATAGCAAAACCACTTTTATCGCTTCCATAATTCGCTATTTATTCTTCTCAAAAACTAACCTCAAAACCCACTTGAAATATGTATTGAATTTAGCATGGAAATGCGGATCGCATTCAGTATGGAACTGGACTCAAATTGATTTCAATTCCCCATGCAAAGGTAGTGACTTTCTGAACACGTTGCAAAAGTACACTGGCGGCTCATCCAGAAATGAACTGCAGCGCCTGCGCACAGCCTCTTAAACCCTCTGCTATAGCGGTTCATTTAGTTATAAGGGAATCTGAACAAATACATTTAGTTTCATAAATTGAACTGTTACAATAATGGATTATTTTAAATTTCTCTGCACGAGAACAACCACAAAATGTTACAATCTGAACTGAGCTGTTTTTTTGTAGAGGAAGAGACGACATGCTAAGCGGGAAAGATTGTAGTTTTCCCATCAGCCAGTGAGGTGCTCTCTTGTCACATGGTTTTATTTACATCTCCTTTCAGCTTATAGTGAAAAAGGTATAGGCTTTAAAGTTTCTCTACCTGGAATTTGAGGCAGTATTTTTAACATTTAAATGATTTCAGTCTAATTATATAGTAATATATAAATTCAATAACAGCCCGCCTTAAAGCAATGTGTGTATGTAACAATATATAAAAAGTGTATATTACAGTCATTGTATATGTTTATATTATTGTATACATGCGTAATAATGTATGTGAATGTATTACGTAATTTAATAACGTAGGAGCTGTAAGAATAATAGATTAAAAGTTGCTAACAATGAGGTAACCTTGAGGCAATAATGAATTTGAAAGTTTAATAATGCTACTTGTGATTTTTGGAAGCAATAAAGTAATTTTTGTGGTAGTTTATAAAATGACCAATCAACAACCAGAAACAGCTTTAGTTAAATGAAGGTATTCTATTGGACTAGGAGTAGCGAATCAGAAACTAACATGGAGCAAAATTTACAAATTCAGAAGTTAGTTGCTTGTAGACAGTGTTCCTAGCCGGACGAGAGATGCGTCCTCGAGAAATTTAATACGTATTTTGTGTGAGACAAAATAGTTTACGTGTTAAAAAGTGCAAGTAATTAATACAAAAATTCTCACAGCCCTCTCTATATCAGTGAAGTGTTATTAAAACCGTGTCAAGCATTAATAGAAGGAGCGAAGTAAAATTATAATCTGTGTAAGCCTACATTCTTCAGTCGCACCACTCTCTGCTAAGATATTCATGTCTCTAAAAAATATAAATACTAACGCAGCCGAGGCAAACATTAATATATAATATTTAAAGAAACAGTCAAAAATTACAAAGTTAATATTTTTTTAAACATTTGGGACAAAGGCCACCGGAAAGTACATTTGGGGCGAAGGCTACCGGAAACTTTTTACCATACGTGCGGTTGCAACTATTTCAAGTGTTCGGCTCCCCAACTGTTGATCTACAATACAACTCCTCCTGAAATTAAACCTACTTCAAGCTGGAATACCAGGAGGCTTCTACCGAAATTGTCTGCACACCTGTCTACTTTATACGGTTTTTACGTATGTATGGCACCGAAAAATTCAGGCTTGAACAAATTCTTTGTTCAAGCCTGAATTTTTCGGTAGGCACTAATACGGATAATCTAATGTAATTCACGCCCAACACAGATGTCTTGAATAACTTTCACTTTTGAGGTGCACAATGAACAAACATTACAGCTCGAACTAAAGTGAGTAACTGACACAGTATAACCAGCTGATAAACGAAACCTTGAACGGGTCATTCTCCGCTAGTGCGCTAGCGAACATGCCGATGTCAGTACAGTGAAAGCGCACTACGCACATACGCGATGTGAACCGGCTATAAATCGAACGCATAGTGGTATATGTATAGAACTTTATATGTATGAATTACGGAAAGCAAACTTTGATAAGCATTAACTTAAATTGGGCAGAGACTACATATTTGTCACAAACCACACATGCACAATTTATACTTTGTGTTTTATTTTATGTATAAATCTCTGTGCATATTTTAATATACTTAGGTAATGAATTTAAAAGTTTTCTGTTAACACAAATTATTCTACTGAGTTCTTAACACATAAAGTACAAAATTACATACAGCTATAAACAGTACACACTGCAATGCTTATTTTTTGAGGAGTAAGTGAAAATCTTTAAAACATTTTCGGAACGACAGTCGCTTAGTAAGACGAAAGCTAAAAATCAAACAAACCAAGCAGATATTAAAGTGGGAGGAGCCAAAAGGATATATATTGCTTCTTCCTAATACCAATATTGTATTTTATTGCTTCAGTTGTTTCATTTACGATACAGTGCTTAGTAGATATCTTGCTTTTCAGAGATATGCAATTCCTTGGAAGGTATAACAGTCAGAGTGCAGGTGCGCATTCTTTCATTTTATTAATTGGGGCAGGCGCGCTGTGACCTTGTTACAGCTCTTTCTCTTCACGTCTGCTTTTAAGGATACCTAGCACGCTAAAAAAATTTCCACAATTTTTGTATTAAGAGTCTTCAAATTGTGTACGCTGCTTAATAATGTTCCCAATAAGATTGTGTTTAAATTTAATTAAAATCGAATAATTGATTCTTGAGATATTAGAAATTTATATTTTTAAAGTCTATGATTCATGCAATCTAATATTCCAAACTCCATACAATTTTATTTTCAATATACTATTTCTGCACGTGATTATTTCAAATATTTTGAAATAACTTAACTATGGTGTTTATATTCTGTGATACAAAAACTCACCTGTTATTTTTGTTGAGAAACAATAATTTAAAATGTTAATATTACTGCACGTTTTAAAGCTAAACCTTTTATCAAATTTTAGGATTAACTAATTCATTATAGCCAATATTTTTTAAATAAAATGAAAAGCATCCTTAAAATTATTTACATTAGTATTTAGAAGATTTGACAGAATTTTGTTGCAGAACAGATAAAAATATTTACACATTGGATATGTTGCATTCTGCAAAATGATGTTTGCAGAAAAATTTAAGTTTTAGTAAAAAAAAATCATGCTAACTTAAATTTTAGCCTGTATTAATCATCATCATTCCAAAATATAGCTCTGCACTTCCTCCTCTTCTTTCTTCTTCTTCTTAACTTCCTCTTTACACTATTTCTGGACCCTTTGCTCTTTCTAGTGGATCGTTTCTTCTGTGATAAGATACAACAATTTTCCTACCATATTCTAAAATTTCTCCTAAAAGCGTTCTTCTTCCTATTCTGTTAATTTTAGTAGTAGTGCAGGCTGTTTGCTCTTGAAATGGTTTGCATCTCATATTATACACCAAAATTGCATTAACAACTGTAACTACCAAAATTACAGTTTTCTAAATTTTTTGGCATAGATCCCATACATTATACTTTTTATAAAATCAGCAATAAAACTGCCACAAATTTACTAAATTCTAATGCAAATAATTTTTAGGATACCTTTACTTTTACTAAAAAAGTTATGGAGTATAGTGCAATAATTAATCCCAAATCTTGATAAAATGTTACGTTTGTATTCAATATTATTAAAATTCTTAATTCTTCTTCCACTACATAGATTTTACAAAAACATCCTATAACAGTTCAAAATATATCAAATAAGCATGAGCAGAAATATAACATTCAAGAAAAGTGTATTGCCATGTGGAGTACCTATTTCAAAACTTGGACGAACCGCTATAATTTATTGTTTTTTAATATTCTAAGAAAAAAGAATTCAATTTTTATGAAATTTATGCACCTTATATCTGGGTATATTACCGGGCAGCATACAGAATTTAAAGATTCTACCACGAAAACTAAGGAAAGTTATCCTCTCAGAACACGAAATGATCTAAAAGTCTGTGCAGGGTTTTCAAAAATGGCTGCCAAGCATTTTAATAATGGATTTTCACAAAACGTCACATGTGTATGCCATAACTGAGATCTAATTTTTGCAAAAATTGAAAAATCAACAATTATGCCCAAAAAGATCGTAGGTATCCTTTCATCATGCAGTACATTATGAAACTAATAGGATTTATCTTATGGCGGTTGTTAGCTCAATCCTTCGTTTTAATTACCTACATTCTAACCGCTAGGGGAGGCTGATAGGGGTGGTTGTTACATGATAGTTAACGTTGCCATTCTAAACAAAAGCTTAATAGATTGTTGATCATAAAATCTAAGCAGTATTGTAACAGGAAATTTTAAAAGCAGATCGAAGCTTTTGTGTACTCATGTTAATATAGCATGTATTTAATTAATTGTGAGATGCCCCTAAATTCTACATATAGTTTTATTGTCTCCTATACATCTACAGAAGGATATTTGTTTAGAAAAATTAACATAATAGCAATATAAAAATGTAAACTAGTTATACAACATATAAATACTGTTTAGAGTATAAGAATGAAACATCTAATGAGGTTATTCGTATAAATCTATAATATGTTTACAAGAACTACAGTTTGTTTCATCTCGATTGCTGTACATTAGCATTCTAAGAAATGGAGTATTAAAAGGTAAAATGAGTTAAAGAATGCGTGATAGTTTTCTGCCCCGAAGCAGGTTCTTCGTGTTCTTTATTCTTTCCATATACATTTGTATTAATACTCTTTATTATTTCATTACCTCTCATTTGCCATTTGCCACTCGTCCATTAAATTTCTTAGGAATCTGTTGCTTATCATCCAATGTCTCAACCAATGTTTCCTCTTATTGTTGCAGCATTGTTCTTCCCCCGCTCTTTCTATTTCACACACCTATTCTCTTTTTATGTACCTTCAAACGTTCGCGTCATTTTGTCGCAACAAAAATTAGCGCACTATGCATGTTGTGCTTCATATTAAACATTTCATTAGCATCTTCCTTAGTTGTTTCTACGGGGATCCCCAATTGCTGGTATTAACTGTTTCCTTTATTATTGCTATGCTGATAGTTCTTGACGAGTTTTCATGTTAGTACTTATTGTACAAGCATTTCAGTTTCTTCGTCTGAGACAGAAACCTATCTCGAACTCACATAGGTATATGCATTTCTTCCAACAATCATAGTCTTTGTACTCTGTATTTATCTCCATTCCGCAATCCTCGCTATTTTAATTTACCACCATTGGCATGTTCCGTTAGATCCTCGCCTCTTCTACTAACAATGCCATATCATCAGAAAATCTTATGTACAGGTGTGCTAAAAGTAGCTATCCTAAAAATTTAAAGAAAGCGCTAGTGTAATCATCTTTATTAAGCTTTAATATTACAAGCACTGCTAAAATAAACACGAAACATGAACAATTAACACACGCTGTTGCGCGGTGGCCTAGAGGATGGTCTTTTGGCTCACAGTCACGGAATCCGTCCAGGTTCGTTCCCACCGATGACGGTGCGGTTTTTACGTCCCATGTAAAGGACCAGTGTCCACTCAGCATCGTGAGGAAAGTGAGAAGCTGCGATAGGCAGAGGTTCTGGCCTTGCCAGCCAACTTTCAGGCTGAAGGGTATGTGATGCTGTCCACATCGCCTCT
This sequence comes from Deroplatys truncata, assembly GCA_030765065.1. Classification (NCBI taxonomy): domain Eukaryota; kingdom Metazoa; phylum Arthropoda; class Insecta; order Mantodea; family Mantidae; genus Deroplatys; species Deroplatys truncata. The sequence continues at coordinate 105,185,977 of CM060980.1, forward strand.
CCGTATTGTTTGGATGATCGCCCACCTCTGCCTAAGTACGTGGGCGTGAGGCCGGCAGTCAATTTGGTAGGCCCAGGCCCTTCGTGGGCTGTAGCGCCACGGAATTTATTTATTTATCCTGAATATAAAGAGTTGCGTCTTAAAGATATTTCTTAGAAGCCTTGTTTGTTTCTAGTCTCTACGTCAGATTCTTCAGCACTTCCATTAAGTTTATTCGAAACTGCTCTGTCAGATACATTTTCTCTTATTGAAGTTAAACTGCTTGTCTTATATTTCATCTTCTAGTAGTACTATATTCTGCGGAATTAGTATTAACTAAACCAGGAATTGCAAACGTAAGAAAAATCTACTCTCTTAATGACAATGCTGCAGTTCATATACTTGAACTTTAGTCTCCTTTTTCTTCCGCTAAAATTACACTCTGACATACAAATTTGGCCACGTGTGCTCTATCAGGTTTTGTACGCTACAGTAATAGGTATACTGGTTCAGAGAAAGGTTATCCTCTTGCTAATTCTATAGCAAGGAGTCAAAATCTGATACTTGCATTTTGTTAACTCCTTTTTATTTTTGCAAATATAAACTAAATTTGTTACTATTTTAATATTTATGAAACGTTCTTGCAAAGCATCAATTCCATGAGAATAAATTTTCCATATTTGTAATATTTTGATTTTTAGTACCCATTTAACTCTTTAAAAATTCTGAGAAAAGCTTGAAATGCGTGCATCGCTTCTGGCTTGATCACAGAATTTTTCTTCATAACTATTTCTTCTCCTTCTTCTCGTCGTGCGAAGTTTACCCAAACCTCTTTTCCCGGTTGGCTGGAAGCTCATTATCTTCTTTGGTAATCTATCATCTACTATTCTGTCGTCTGATCCTTCCAGTTTGTTTTATTTTCATCAATGTTGTCGTTAACAGAAAATATTCAAATATGATGTATTGTTTCATTTCTTATTTTATGAGCTATAGTACACCCTCTTACATATCTCATAAACTTCATTTCTGAAGACTATATATGTGATCTCTCTCTCTGTTCGTTATTGTTCAAGATTCGGGCCAAATAATGCAGTAGGACAGCCATAATCTTATAGAATTTGCGTTTCTTTTCTAGTTTTTATTACTAAGATTGTTCTAATCGTTCCGCAAATGGTTTGAAGTCTATTAACTTTCATTTCGGTGTCTTTGTCAAATTTAAGATATTACATTCCAGATAATTGAAGTGGGATATTTTCCTATATAATGGAAATAATTGTTCTTTCACACAAGCCGTGTGTTGTACAGGGTTATGAAGGTAGAATCAGACGACTGAAAAATTCAATGCCATAGCACTCCAGGTCTCTGTCCGGTTGCTATAACCACTGACCTACCATGGCAACATGCCGGCACGTCATTAAATTCTCCAGCTGACTCGAATTTTACCCGGTAAACCACAAGGAGATCTCAAATGTATTGAGATGTCATACCCCAATGGCGACTTACATTCTTTTTAAGTACTTAAGTCCCGGGCTTTTGGTTTCAACCACTATTAGGTCAATTAATGGAAATTTTCCTATATTTTCCCATTTATTAACATCTTCGATATAACGGGGATCTTTCTTTTAAAGGACTTTATGTTTGTTTTACTTGTAGAGATAGTTAAATTATAATCTACTATGGATTTTAAATTCAGTATTATTAAGCGTATTTCTCATCATGAGTTAGATATATGTTATTATCCATTTAGGCCAACTCTAATCTTTTTATTCGGTACTGTCTTCTGATTCTATTACTGTGTTCCATCTACTCTGCATCACTCACAGTGGTCACATAAATGCGGTAGCTGGAGTAGAGAAGGAAGAAGAATGGGACGTCATCCTGATGCATTACCTGAGACCCGACGTTGTTTTATTGTCAAGGGAAGCATAATGTCACCCAATTTCAGAGGCTACGTTACCACAAACGGCCCTTATCCGCAGCATTTGGAACTGTTTTCAAAGCTCCAGTAAAAAAGCAATAGACCTTTCTGTGGCTTCGCAGTTTATTTCGGAGCCCTAAGTCTGTATTTAGAAATAGCATGACTAATTCTCGCCCTCGGAAGGTTTTGGAAAATACTGCCACCTCTTTCTCTCTCCCCCACTTACTCACTCACACACACACACACACACACACACACACACACACACACACACACACACAATTTCAGTTATGTTACCTAAAGTAATAATAGGTGACTTGAAGAATGACGTTTCTATCTACACCTCTACCATCTGTGCTGCACTGTGCCGCGGGTAATCTATTGTATAAAAGGTACTGATCGATATCGTAAGTGCGTAAGAAACGATTTTCTTGCACAATTAAGCTAAAAGTTGCCACTCTATCAGGGATTTAGGCAGCAAATCTGATCCCTGGAGCACCTGTTACTTTAATACAATTTATCTTGATAGTAGATTGTAACTCCACTGTTGGGAAGAGCCAAACTTGCAGTTGTTTATCATTGCTGTTTGCACCACGTATTGCGGGAGATATGTTTCTTGGAGTGTTCGCCCCACGTACGGTACAAAGTTTCCGGTCCTTCGCCCCACGTTCACTTTCCGGTGGCCTTCGCCTCCAAGTTTAAAAAAATCAACTTTGTAAATTGAATGTTTATTTAAATATTATATATGTATGCCTCGGCCGCGTCAGTAGTAATTTGAAGAAACACGTATCTCTTAGCAAGGATAGTACTGCTAAAGAATGAAGGCTTACACAAATTATAATTATATTTAACTTCGTTTTATTAATCTTTCACACGATTAAATAACATTTTACTGACGTACCCTACTATAGAGCTGTTAGATGTTTTTATTAATTGCACTTTTAAACACGTAAACTTTATTTTATTCTCGCCGTAATGAATTTTTATGTCTCAAACTGAATACCTACCGAGCGAACTGCTTGGGAACGCTGCCTTCTAGCGTCTGTCGCCTGCATTTGTGCAATTTTTCTATTTCAAGTTTCTGATTGACTAATCCTACTCCAATAGAATACTTTTATTTAATTTTAGCCTTTATAGTTGTTGATTGGCTATTTATTAAATATTTTATATATTACATTATTGTTCCAAGAATTATTAGTAGCCTTTATTAAGTAGACCTACCAATTTATTGTCGTCTCTAGGTTACCTCATTGTTAGAAACTTTCGTCTTTTATTCTCACAGCTCCTACATTGTTAAATTACGTAATACATTCACATAACATTATTATACATGTACATAATAATATAAACATAATACAATGACTGTAACATACACTTTTTATATTATAGTATACACATATTGCTTTAAGTCGGGCTGTTATTATATTTTATATTATATAATTAGACTGATATCATATAAGTGTTAAAAATACTGCCTCAATCTGTATGCCTCTGAAGCATACTTTTATTTCTTTAAATATTCCCTGCGAATTCCCTTTTTTAAATTCGAAATAACTGTTACAAAAAAATTTTAATAATGGCCTCCTGAAACACTTACTGACTGTTACACATGTGGGATGAAAATCTCCTCGTATGGGATTTTGGTATGCTGAAGAAAGTAATTTTGAGAAAACTTGGATTTTATTAAAGAACACAAAATAAGCTCTAAATGAGATTACTCCAAAAATTCACTTTAAGATAGTACTATATCAAAAAAATATTTAGTACACGTTTAACTATGTGTTTTGACATCAGTTTAGCAAAAACTGAAAAGTCGGATAAGCTTGAAGTCTATAGTTCTCTTAATACAGCGTATATTACGAAAGGAAAAAAAATCTTTTTAACCGAAACAACAACGCGGTTTCATTCCAACCCACGAGCTTCGTTATCATCGCACGTTTGGCAAACAAGCATTACTCAAAACACGTTAAGCGTTATTTTTATTATTAAATTCCTTTAGATGTACGACAAAGATGAGCGTAGATCCATGTTCTGAGTGCATGGTACGATGTATTTACATTTAAAAGTTGACAACTCTGGGTCTAGTAAACGAGTTAGTGTTAACGAGGTTTTACTGTAGTTTCGAAACTAACTACCCTCGCGGTGCTGGATTTTCGCACGGTCATGACGTCAATGAAAGAGGACTTTTTGGTGCAAGTGCAGTGTTGGGACGGCATTACGAGTATTCAAATCTGAGCCCGTAATGGAGGGAAAGAGAGGAATCACTTCCAAAGCAAAAAGCTTCTGCCGTGCCCTTAATAGAAGGGTATTTTGATTCATTTCCATTGTTTTTATGAATTCCTCTAATTTATGGATGTAGTTCCACAGACATTGCCGACAATGGCTTCAGTTTCCGCACAAATTAGTTTTCGGCCATTTCCTTGGTCGTGATATTGAAATAAATGATTTACACGTTTAATTTTCGCTAACATAGTGAAATCAATTACAGCGGTGACGATAGAGATGCAATTTCTGGGACCACTGAGTTTAATCCAAATGCAGGATATTTTGGCTGAAGTGGTTTGACGATCCCTCCCTGGCGAACTCCACCCATTCTTCCCCGTTCCCTTCCTTTCCTGGATCCAATCTCGTCCGATTGTCGGCACTGCACCACGTGCGCATTACACGGTGATTAGACAGCCCTCATAACCTCGCTGTACACACGCTCTCTTAATAGAATAAACCACAGGGGCTCTGGAGAACTGCAAGTGAGTAATAATATAGCTTGCACCTTTACTCAACGAACATCATCAGCGGTCCTGCTAGTTGTACAATCACTTTCTTGGGGTTCCTATGCAAGGACCTCTTCGTTTTAATGTGCATGGGGTGACCTGAAATATAATATCCATGCTGTATTAATTGCCACATATGCTGACGACGCGTGTTTTACTGCATCATGAGGTTGTTTAAATGACGTAAAATAGAGTGAGATAGTTCTGCGGCAGTGTGAGGCTCGCATTCAGGAGGTTAGTGGTTCAAATCCCGTCAGGACTGTCCTCCGTGTTTGAAGTTTTTTCCAGGTTTTCCTCAGTCTTTATATCTGGCAAATGCCGGAGAGATACCCTACAACTTAGGCCTGGAACGTTTCTTTCTCAATAATTACTTTTACAAATACAATTTAATTGCATGTATTATCGGTTTTCATCACCTGCCGGAGCCGTATGTATTAAGAATACGCGTTAAACATTGCTAAAACTGATTTAAGGGGATACTAAATGGCAAAAATGGCATTTTCTGTTTTTTTCTTTTCTTTTATTTTCTTTTTGTATTCTTATGAATTGGAGTTCCTATTTAATTTCAGATATATGTTATCATTGAAGACATAACATGTATAGGTTAAAACTAATTTTATAAATGGTACCGTAGCCGCCACTGTTCTGTGAATTCCACACCACGTCACAAACATCTTTAATCCTACACAGTTTGGAGTAGACAGAACTTTAGCCAATATTTTTGGGGAAGAAAGATAGAATCAACTTATGGTGATGGGTTACTAATTGTAATTTAACTTTAAAAAGCTACTTTTATCCATTCGTTGAACACGTACACTACATTTGTTTCTGTAATTATGTATTTTTTTAGAATATAAAAGGTACTTAATTCTCTCCTTATATGAGAAACTTCGGTTTTTATAGTTATGCCACTATTTTAATTACATCGCATCCTTTAATTGTCCATAAATATCTTATTTTGTGACACTTATTCTATTTCAGTGTTTCCCCTCATAGTCCGTGCCTCGCATCTACACAATGCCTCATTGGTTTCTTTTCTGATATTTCTTCTGATGATCTGTTGTTCCTTTATGATTTAAATTTTCATTTTAATGATGTGCAATACTGGATCCTAATTACTTTGAACGTAATTAGGCATTTTCCACAACTCAGTCTAAAAATCCAATAACGAATGAATGAAATACCCTTTTTAGTATACTATATACGGGAAAACCTACCTCTATAATCAGTATGCAAATTAATTATAAATAATATAATGACAGATATTTTAATAAAGAATAGGAAACTATTAACAAAGAATATATAGTAAAAAGGGAAATAGGTAGGAAAAGAGAAAAGATATAAATAGCACAAACATTGCAAATAATGTTCCATATAGCATTCAGCATAATATAATCTTATGTTTAGAACATGATAAAGGAAACGTTGTATAGGAAAAGCAGCCAGAAATTAAAACAATTAGTATCTGGATTTTAGCAGCATAGGGAGTTGGTAAAGCTGATAAGTTTGAGTGGAGAGAGGACCGACGAGAGAAAGAGACAGAGCTACATCGGAATTCTCAAAAATGCCATAAGAAGCGTGACAAGAAATATGAGCGATTTAATTCTCAAACAAATACAATGTAAACCACCAATAAAAATATATGCTGGAGCGAATGTATACGTCAAGGCATTTTCATATAAATAAGGGAACTTTCTTCAAGCGCCCACATTGTGATTCTGATTTTTAAGCAGCGAGGCGCTGAGCCTAAGCCACGTGGTATGAAAGACGGAGGAGATATTGACAACAATGAGTTAGCTTTCAATAAAGTAATATAAATAGCGGGTATCGGGAAAAAGAGTTAGGAATGTATAAAAAGCGTGAACTTGTAAATGACGAAAATTACTTTTAAACCACTTTTTCTTTTTATATCTTGAAATAAAGTCCAGCTAATAATCGAACACGTGATTATATTATTGCCTTCACCCGCTCCTAAGATAAGGATAACTTCCAGCACGAATAGCAGCCAGCGAACTTCGAACCTGTGAGCACCAGAAGGTGAAGTGAGCATCAGCCCTGAACTTAACGTAACCTGAGCGGCATTATTCCCGACTCGCTTCAACTAATTAAAAGTATTCAACTCTTGTAGGTATAACATTTTCTTGCTATTGATTTTTTAATTTAAAAATAGAATTCTAAAACTTATTAAAAGCCATTTGGTACAAGAAACACTTTTTAGTTGGATGTTAAAACAGTAATTATAAGAGTATATAAAAAACTGTTACATACAATTTGTTAAAATGTTGACATTCTGTTAGTATTAAGAACACGGTCAAACTTCCAAGTTAAAATATTGCAAATTGTTAATGTTTTACAAGTGCATTGTATTAATTTAATGTATATTTCAATAATTTCCTCTTGGAGTTCCAGATCTATATTGGAGAGCCTAAATATTTAAACACGTATTCTTGTACAATCATTTCCCAACTATTAAAACCTTCAGTTATTTCGTTTCCTTACTATCATTGTCTTTTATTGAGTTTTTAATACTATTTACTTAATCTACTTCATTTAATTTTAAAATCGATTGTTGTATATTGTGACTTGATCCAGTTTTTCAACTGTAACTTTTCTCAGTCCTCACGATCATGTTTCGTCCACACTTTCACTGAGAGTTCGCTTCACTAACTTGAACTAGTTCAATTCTCTGTCACTGCACTTCCTTTGTGATGCAGCCTCTTCACGCCGGACGGCTCACTTCATTCCTGAGTCGAACACAAGATCTTCAGTCGCTCCGCAGTAGCACTCGCTGCACGTACAATAGTCACTACCAACTCGCTCAGGGAATCGCTCTTGATGTCGCACCAGAAACGCAATCGCTAACTCGCTCGCCCTCGACTCGCGACTTCACCTCGCACTGACTGACGTGACTCACTCTACTGTCGCCATTCAACTCGCACTCGACACGCACTGACTGATGCAACTCAACTGTTGCCTCGCACTGATTGTCTAACTCCCGCGAGAACGCTCGCTTATATGTCAGCGGAATCTTTCCACAAGGTTCTCGAACGTTGCGAACTATTTCGACACATTTCCTGGAGGAGGGGAAGAAGAAGCTTCCAGAACGTTCTAGTTATTTTCCGCTAACTCGCCCAGTGTTTACGCTGTTGAGCGGAGTTACCGTTGTTTACTCGGACCACTCGGCGCCGAACTTCCGATAACCTTGGGCCACAGCCGTTGCGTCACTTCATTAACTAATAATACTTGGTGATGTGCCAACAGAGTAGTCTTTATACACTAAAATATTTGTGGCAATACACTGGAACTTAGACAATTTGAGATGGAAAAGCAGCGATCAACAGTTCATATTTAGATGTTAGGGTTTAAATTCTACCATAGGAATTGTACGCCACTGACCGACACATAGCTGAGCTTATAAACTCGGTTATTTGTGTCTAACAACCAAATTCATATTATCTCTTAGCCAGTGCAATAGCGTACAATTTCGCTTTCAATATGAAAGGTTTAATTTTTTTAGCGCTAGGTATATTGCGAAAATACTACTCTATGTTCATTAGCTTTCGGATTTATTTCAGTTATTAAGGAGGTTAGAAACTAGTCTGATACATATTCAAAGCGAGGGAACTTTAAGATAATTCGCTTCAATTCATTTTTTAAAATGTCTGAAGAGTGTACTAATTTCTCCATATTTAAAATCTAACCACTTTATAAATTTGAGGCTTCTATCTTGAAGAGGTTTTGAATAATAGTATTAAATAATGAACGTGAGCATATTTTACAAAACGGCAATAATTACAAACTTTTTTAAAAATATATTTAAATTATAATGAAATACATCTCTTAAACATGCACCTAAGTATTGAAAATCCGTTTTAATTTCAGCATTACAGACAACATTATACGAATAATATCACATGAACTTTTACATGTTTTACCCCTTTGCATTTTACCAGATAACTGATAAATCTATAAACGGTGAAAAAGCTATGACATTTTCATATATCATTCAAAGACATGTAAGCAAATTTAAAAGAAACTATTCCACATGCTTTTGTCATTACAGTACTTTAAATAATACCAAATGTTGGAACATTTTAAATATCAGATAGCAGGAGAAAAATAAAACGACATCCACTTTACTAGACATTTAAATATAGAATCAGTAAATAGTCTTATAAAAACACAGTCTTCGAAATATAAAGTAAAGTTTAATCTAAAGAAACAAAATCAGAGATAAAACTTCTCGGTCATTTCCCCCCGTGCTATTCACCATTTCTGTGCATTAATCGATTTACATTAGTATTCCACAACTTAAAATATAACAACTGATACTTTAAGATTAATTAAAATGTAGGATTTCACAAAAAAATTCATAACTGCCTTACTTTTAGAAAGGTAGAATCAGACGACCGAAAAATTCAATGCCATAGCCGGAATATGAACCACGAATCTCTGTTTCCGTCCGGTTGCTCCAATCACTGAGCTACGTGGCAACAGGCCGGTTGCACATTAAATTCTCCAGCTGACTCGCACTTTCCCGGTAAACCACAAGAAGGTCTCAAATTGTTTTCAGTTGGTATACCCCAATGGGGACTTACTATGGCATTGCATTTTTCAGTCGTATCATTCTACCTTTCCAACCTTGTCCTATGCACATGGCTAGTGTGGAAGAACAATAATTAATGCCTTACTTTTAGTTATAGCTTTATGAAATTTGGGTATATTTTACACTCTTATATGATACATAGGTATGTGTGGGACATTTCAATAAAATTCAACAAACATTTTTGATAAAATCAGATAAGTATGTTTTGAAAATTAAAGTTTCGTTTACGTACCATTTTTAAAATAACCTTCAGAGAAAATAACCTGAAAGTTTGTGCACTGTTTATTTAATTATAGTAAAATAATTCCCTATCAGGATTTTCCTCTGACTCGTCTTTATTTTCTATGACTTTCTTTTAAAATAATATTCCAAAATTGATATTTCTTTCCAACTTCGTGCATTGCTATCATTTATGAAAGCACAAATCATCTACAGTTATATACGTTTGCAAAGTTTAATCTAAATCTATGACATAATTTATTAAATATGAGTACATACATTGTGAAAAATATAACTTTCAGATTACAGAGGGCGAAATTGAGGTTCATATGACAAAGAAAAACTATACTGTTCCTCACTTTAGAAACTTCCATATGAATACTGAGAGTCGTCATGGTCTTGCTCAGAAAGTTGGTGCAAGTACAAGAAGATGTGACCATTGGTACACCATATAGCTACAACAACAATGCCTTCTATGGCTTCTGTGGCAAGAAATCACTGCCAATTGTAAAATTATATCTGTGGCTAATGGGGAATATTGACATTTATTAAATTTCAGGTATTTCATGATGCAATTTCGAAATAAAACTTTGGGCATGTTTATTTATCACAGAACAAACTGAAAGGAAAATATAAAACTCAAGCTTTTGACCATTCTAATTGAAATCTCTCCTAAGTTTGTTATTTCACATTACCTATTCCTCTACACTCCTTTTCGTACAATGAAAGTACAGGATTCCCATTAAGCTCCAATACATTTTCATGTTCCAGGTCTGTTACCACACAAACGTTATATCAAGATAGAATAGGATCTTATAAAGCGTAATATTGTTCAACATGTCCACCTTCATTACCAACACAAGACAATTACCTGAACAACCTAACTGGACATGCTGCAGTTGTTGCTGGGGCCACAGTTATGATAAGATGGTATCCTTGCCTCTGTCATTTATCAACAAGATAAATGTAAACATTTTACGGGAATAACTGAATGAAACCTTTCCTAACCGGTGGATTGGAAGAGCGGCGGATTGCATGTGGGCCCCCGTTGACTTGTTTGCATGAGGTTTCATCAAGAGCCGAGTTTACGCTAGCAGGGTGCCAGATGTTCACGAGCTGAAACAATGAATAAGAACGACATACTTGCTAATAATCCCTCAAACCTTACGGCGCGTGTTCCGTACAACCACAAGGTATTGATATTTGAAGGATGTCCACTATGGTTCTGTGCTAGCAAAATAAAGGGCTTGAACTGCAAAATTATAATGCAAGAAATCATATTGGGTGAATTTACGGGTGTACACACCCACTATATCTAATATAGTAATAGATTAAATGACGGTCACCATCTATTGCGCAAAATATTGTGATTACAAATCCTCTTTCAAACACGAGACAATAAAATCATATTATTGTAATTTGGCGATTGTCCAGAAGAAAGAGTTTGCTGAATTCAAAACGTTATGTTGTGTGCTACAGCAATATTTATTGGAATTCGTCCAAGATTATTTGCATTCTTTGAAGTATCGTTATTCAGACGATAGTCACATGGAAGAATGCCAAGAGGAAAGTTTTTCTATCAATGGGATGAAGTAACAAAAAGCATTGGATAATAAAACAAAATGTAAATGATAAAGGGAACAGACAACTTCCCATGCTATATTGCCGGTTATTTTAGCTATTAGCATAAAGAAATAACATCCTATTTTCTCTCGTGTATCATCTGCAGAGTTGAAATATTGTTTAAATAGAATTCCAGGAATATTGCTTTCATGCGACAGCCCTAGGTTCACCTGGAGTTCGATATATTATCTACGGATAGAATGTTGAGAATGTGAAATAGACATTATAAACGTGTCCACTATAGCGAACACAAAATGCCGTAAGAGTATTTTCAAAATTAATTGCGGCAGAGTTTTGCATCTTGAGAGGGTATGCGGCAAGAATTTGATGTGCGCTAATGTGCCGGTATGGGATTTGTAGGAATGGTCCCGAGTTTAATACTAACTCAGGTTCTTGCATCAACTGGATCTAGGATGTGGTGCATAACACGACTGGTTCGTTATTCTGCTCGTTTATTTTCCGTCGCCTTTTATATCTGATTCCTAATGGAGCCTCACCACACACATGCATCTCTTTGGGAGCCGCAAACTACTGATGTACTTCAGACTATCGCGCCTACCCGCCGACAATTTTCTATCAATTTGCTTGGAACTGCACCCACATTTGTTTTTTTAGAGCGACCTGCAAGGGAATGCCAAGAACAAGTGATTTTCGAAACTCTCTTGTTTCTTTATTTCGAATGTTTCTATCCTCTCATTTCGCTATCACGTGGTTTCTACCTTCTTTCTTATTAGTTGTCTACTATAAGTTTCCACATGAACTCGTATACCTGCGGCTATCAGAGCACTGACCTTCGTTTCTTTGCACCTGTCTTTCTGACGATCTGATGGTAGATGGTAAGCGAAGGTCTACCAGGGCAAGAGACTTAGCCCAAGCCCCCTCGATAGCCTCTTACGCGCGTCAACCTCGGTGGGGCCGACAGCCATCTAGCATGCCGTCTACCGGCTCTCCAGGACATTGAGGCGACTCATAACAGCCGTCTTTGTTCATGGACCTGATGGTACATGAACAAAGACGACTTCTCTTGCTCAGCTGCAATGGGGAAAACCTTACCCCGTTTCCTGCCTGCTGCTTTCACTGCCTCTCCAACCCATACTCGTATTTAATACTTACAAGTAGTACTCATTTCCCAGTCTTATGTAATAATATTATTCCTACTGTACTAATATTTACTTCCATATTATTACGGCTATAATTTTATATTTCTAGCCGCGCAGAACGTACTATCTCAATCCTAACGATAAGGTAAAAAATATTTTCTGTTAAAACACACATGCTTTCTACTCATGACCCAATATTCACTGTCATATAACGGCAGGGACAGCAATGTTACATGGTTTATCTTGAATGACGCGACTTGTGGTCGCCGAGTCTGCCTCGTAGCACACCGCTAAGAAGAGTAACGGACTACCGCGATATTTGTAATTTAATGGTTTGGAGTGGTGTGTAGTAGAATTAACGTTATGTGAAACTGTTGTTGGTTGTGATTACTTTGTGGAGTCATAATGTAGACTAAAAACCAGTGTACACATATTGAGTTAAGTTTTGCTCCGATGGAGTCGTATGTGGGCTATCAGCTTGAATTTATACAGCAATTCCTGGTGTCACAATTACAAACAAAGCCACTATTTATAGATTGTTAAAAAACTTTAACACACTTTGTCCATGTTAGACAGAAATGAATATAACAGCTCTAACCGAAAAAAATAGTTGAAATAGGCGCTGTCCTAGAATAAATTCCAAGGAAATCGCTGACTCGATTTATGTGTTTTTGATGACAATAATTAAACTGGCCCGCTACCTCTCTAGATCTAAATCCATTCGATTATTAACAAACGCGAAGTTTATTAAATAAATCTCCATATTCTCAACGAATTAAAGGATAACAATGGCGTGTGTTTTCCAATGTTTAGGCTGAAGAAATTTGTTGAATATTCAATAATATGTTCGACAGGGGCCGGGCTTATATAGACACAATTGACTTTATTTGGAACGTTTTATAGTGAAAGGTAAGTGTTTCAACCGTTAACAATACATAGGGGAAAAACTCTGCCGCTGTTGTACAAATGGATTCATATAGTCGTGCCGTGGGAATGGCGGGCTGCCAGTGGCGTGATCCAAGAGAAGCTCGGTTATTATAAAATTTGACAATATTCTGTTATACTTTGGATCGTTTTTCTTATTGTTCAATAAATCCTTTAGTGTCCTACTAGCGTAATTTTTAGACGTGAGCTGGAGATATAGCTGCCAAGATAATTTAATTCTTTTTTAACTTTGATCATTAAGTACTATATTAGATATTACCTAATATTTGCTATAAACATGGAAAATTATATTCCTTTCCAATTTGATTTAACAGATTTACATTTGTAGCTTTATCTATAGAATTCCGTTTTTAACATGCCATCAGTATATAAAATATAGTGATAAAATTTATTATTGTATCAGATTCCCCCCGAGTACTTTTATTTATCATGTCATTATCTATATAAACAAAAATGAGTGCCTAAATACACCCTTGTCGTAATCTTGGTTATCAAGATGTGATTATTATTATACTGTACGGTGTAGGTTATCTAAAGTTGTTCAGCTCGAAATTCCTATTTTAAACAGCCCTTCTTTGGTCTTCCTGGATTTCGTCTTCCTTTGAGTCCGTAATTTAAGTAGATTTTGGTATTCTGCTCGTTAGCATTCTCTATACATATTGTTTAGTTTCCTGCGTATTTTATTATTATTATTATTATTATTATTATTATTATTATTATTATTATTATTATAGGGTTAAGTTATTCAATTTTTAGCTGCTGCCTTTATTTCATTATTTCGATTTTTGTCCATTCTCGTATATCACGCTATTCATTTGAGGAACTTCATTTCAACTAGTTTTTTTTAGCTTTGTGGATGGTGTTCATTGTATTTCTGAGTCTAGGTAATAAGAGGTATTGCCATTGTTTCACACAGCTTCATTATTCATTCTTTGTGATTTATTGAGTTCATGTTTCTATACATTTGGTTCTACTTTGTTGGAAACCGCACATTTTGCCGACATCTATGCGAACCATGATGGCTCAGAGGAATAAACTAACAGTAATAAAGCTTGTGGGAATTTCTAACATGGTACTAATTTATTGAAGCAATGCTGACTGTCAGTTTTAGTGTCTAGTTAGTTATGTTACCCTTGAGAGATGTTCGCGCTGAATTCGAGAAACTTGACGTTGCCACTGCTGGACCGAGTAACCTGAAAGTAAGTCATAGTTACAGTGATCGCATATTTAGTTATTGTGATATTATTCGTGTCGAAATGCGGTTCTTCCTGGAGGAATACTTAAGTTATGAATCGTACTGGCACGACCTCTCAGTCAACAAGAAGATGGTGAAGGGGAGGTTCATAACGACATCCTTCCCTTTTTCCTCTTCATGTCAGCATACGAGCATTTGGGGGATTTTTATGCAAGTTTAATGCCTGTAAATTCGCATACGTTTTAACATATAGATTGCATGTAAATGTGAAACTTCTTTGTTTCAGAAGACTTAGTAAACCATTCCTAGAATGTTCTCGGTGGATAAACAAAACCAATGGACTGAAATAGACTCGTTTTACGTTTTACGTTGTTCTGACGTTTGCAATTTTATCCTGTACCCTACACACATTGTTAACATGGAAGTGCCTCAGCTTGGAAGAATTCGGACCTTGAATATGGGATGACAGCAAGACCGATTTAAGGTAAATAGGACCCCCCGCATTTGTTCACAACACCCAAATTTGGACGTAGTGGGTTTAATTAACAAACGTTTGCCACAAGACAATACATAATATATTCACCTTTAACACATAAAATTTCCACACTCATTAATGTTCACAAACCATTATTTATTAAATGAATTTACACAAATCACTTAATTACTGCAGAGGGAGAAATAGGATAAATTATCTTAACATAAATACCTATGCGATTTACGAGATTTAGCTCGATCATACAGCTCTTCACCTTCACGTTCCTGACCACTAAACAAAACACAATATGAAATAATTTCCAAGATGCCGCAAAGTAAGCACCTCACAAAACATGGATAATTAGATAAACTTTGGACACATTAACGATTTACATAAACTGAACAAACTAACAATTTAGGTAAAATCTTAAAAGATTCAAAATTTAGACAAACTCCAAACAACTCAACATTTTGGATAAAGCTTAACGAAGTCACAAGAATTAAAAACAATCCTAAAACGGCTAAAGAAACTCGCACACTACATATAAAAAAAATCTGATGTGTTACACTCACATGACTTTCTCTGCTTTTGTACAAACTATTTTTACAAACTCTTATTCTCCATCTATTTCATATTAATCGAGATAAACATTTGCAGAAACGATCTTTTGACATGCAAATAGAATTACATTTTACACATAGCGAGCAGTTCTAAAAATATTTGACTATCGCTTAAGGCCCACTATGTTCCCCTTATTTTGCATTTGCAAGGGAAATATAGAAATACAGTAGCCTTTAAGCATAGACATATCTCTTAATAGCTGGTTGCTATGTGCAGCACCATTAATACTCCTTGCATATCGAAGACAAAAAAAATGAATAAGGAATTCCCATTTGAGAAAATAAGTATTGAAAAATTTAAGAGAATAACAAGCAATATCTCGAAAATGGTTCACTCAACAAAAAAATTGTATATGACATAAGTTGTGTATTTTAACGCGATCTACATTTTTGTGTAGCAAAATTTTGTCTATCTCTTGGGTTTACCAGATATGCAAAAGTCGTTCATAATGAAGAATACTTTTGGAGGCATTCCCAGAAAATTCAAGATTTACATTTTATTTGTCATGAAAATATCTTAAACATGTGATATTTTAATAAAAACTGTAAGAGCTATTTTTGATAAAACTAAAATTTTCGAAAAATGTTCCATGTAAAGAGTAATCTTGGGTGGGGGGATTTTATTTAAAACCTTTGTGTCGCGTCTCTGGAAGATACTGAACCTAAATACCAAGTTTGGTGTTTATCCGACTGTTCGTTTCTGAGTTATGGTGTTCACAGACACACACAGACACACACGGCATGTTTCCAAAAATGCGTTATATGCATTCAGTGCACCTCAGAACATGTATTTGCTGCGAAATCTCGGTATCGGAATACAATACTTCCCCTACTTACTATACGTAGTAGAGAAAGTAATAAAATGACCAGGCCAAAACAAAATTAATGATACAAAGTTAATATAATTCACGTCTATGACTCCAGAAAATGTCAATTCCTTAAACATCAACTTATCGAAAAATGGTAACGAACAAACCCGAATGAATAATTATAACCTCGATTATAATCCGGTCGGTAAGTTACTGGCAATTCTAATATTCGGCTTACTAAGCCATACAAGAAACTCTCCAACAAAGAGATGTGCAGTAAAGAACTCCTCGGCCCAGGTGAAGGACGACCGAACTCAGGCACCGAAAACAACCAATACGGCACATGCGATGATTAATAGAAACATAGTCGGTAAAGAACAAGGCCAACAGCAGCTGCTAAAATTATCTTGAATTTGTTAGCCAAAATGATACAGTAAGAAAAAACTCTGATGTGACACACTCACGTGACTTCTTCCACTCTCTACGTTTATTAGTGGTATACAAACTAATCTTACCAACGCTAATTTTCTATTTACTCCATTTAATTCAAATAAACCTTTGCAGGTATGCTACATTATACATATTTCATTATAGATACAAAGGGAAAAGCGATAGTCAAATTTTTAAAAACTGGACGCTATACGCTGGCCTTAAAATTCCATACTGTTTCCAAGCAATCAACAGAAAGAACTGACAGAAGAACTTTAAAAGAATGACAAAGAAATTAACCATTCGAACCATAAATAACGGATATCTCGGAATTGGCTTATGCCACACAAAAATTATTTGATATAAATTGTGTTTCAAAGAGATCTACCATTTTTGTACAGTACGTTTTCGTCTATCGCTTGATATTTAACAATTATATAAGATTATACAAAACTTTTCGGAATGAAGAGGACTTCATAGGCTATTCCCAAAAAATTCAAGATATGCTTTAGCATGAAAATATCTCTAATCATGATAGCCATTTTTTAGAAAATAAAAATATTCTAAAATATGTTCCATGTAAAGGATAGCTTGGGATGGAGGACTTTCTTGAAAAATCTTCGTATCGCATCTTTGGATGGTGGTGATTCGATTTTTCGTTTTTGAGTTATACTGTTCACAGAAACATACACACAAACGGACGGACGGACCTTTTTCTAAGAATGCTATTTTTTGGATTCAGGGGCCTCCAAACATGTTTTTCCGGTGAAATTTTGTTATAGAATTTTTGGGTGAAATGCAATACCTTCTCTACCTCTTTATGCAATAGGTGGTAGAGAAAGTAAAAACAAATCGGCTCACACACATTTTGCTCACATTCTACAATTTAGTACTATGTGAAAACTAGAGGAGAAATATTGGAGGGCCGTTGTATATTTAAATCACTGCAAAAGAATCTGGATTTAAGGGAGTGCTGAAAAAGTTCAGAAGTTGGCATTTAAAGCCTAAAACATTCCGTGAAAAACACATTAGATATAGTGCATGTGCTTTAAGTTGAAACTTGGAAAGTGCAAAGAGATAGCACTGTGCTCCACACGACAATTGGTAGTCCTTAACGGCCTAATCTCAGAACTTTCACAGTTGAAACTTACTATTTAAAATCTGGGATAGGTTGAAACATGAAATTTAGAAGATAACAAGCAACACCTGCTTGTAACAATAGGAAAGCAAGTACGGCCTAAGCTATCAGGATGGTTTCCATATTTAACTGCCAAAAATGCAACTGGCATTAATACTATTACAAGTATAACTGATGCTGAGAGACTAGGCAGTGAAAGGTAATGTGACAGGGTTTCTCAGCACTCGGAGTGTCATTAGCGCATCCCCACAATTAGCCCGGTCAAGTACTGTCAAAATGGTCTGTTTAAACTTAAACCTCACGTACTGCAAGTACCCTATAGGTTACTACATAGAGAGCCAAAACACTACGAACCGGCTACGCGGTGTTTTTCCTGCCCGCTCTTCGGCGCTCGTTGCCGTCTACTGCTATTATAGAAAGGCGCGGATGAAACCATAAAACATTTTTAAAACTACTTTTAAAGGCTTTACTTACCAACTTTATGAAAGGAGATGCTGAAGCAGACCACCATCGTTGTCCGTACATTTTTGGCAGCTCTTTAGGAAACTATCCATCACACACCGTAGTTCCGTTGAGAAATGCTGGCAATTTTATAGCGGATATTTTGTTTCAATTCTTCCAGGGTGTGTGGGTTTGTCTTGTACACTTTGTTTTAAGTTACCCCAGAGATAGAAATCGCAGGGCGTTAGGTCGGGGGACCTAGGGGACCACAAATCTCTACTAATAATTCTGTCCTCAAACGCACTTTCAATTGTTCTCATCGAAATATTGGCCTATGAGCTGTTGCAGAGTTTTGTTGAAAAAAGGCAAAATCACGCTCCCTCTCTGTATTCACGTTTGCACGGGTGTCAACTGATGACTCGAAAAAAATTGGCCCTATAACTCTTTCTCCGCTCATGGCGCACCATACACCAATTTTTTCGTGATGAAGGGATACTTCATGAACAATATTAGGATTGTCAGAGCTCCAATAACGATTATTTTGTTTACACACATATTCATGAAGTGGAACCAAACCTCGTCGGTGAAAAATATTAAATATGTATCTACTTCGCCATTGTGTACACTATTGAGACTCCTTTTCCAAAATGTGCGCCCAATTACAGGATCACCTGGTTGAAGAGCATGGGCCACAGTAATTTTATATGGCTTTAACTTCAGCAATTTGGTAGCTCTTCGCGCAGAGCCATAAGAAATGCCTGCCTGTTGTGAAAGGCGCCTAAGTGATTTTTTTGGGGGGGGGATTGTACAAACGATGACCGATGTCGTCTAATGTTTCTTCGGTATAAAGCGCACGCCGTCTTTTAGATTTCTTAGCCTGAACAGTTCCTGTGGCCTGAAATTTATTGTAAACTTCATAGATTGTTGTACGGCCTGGAACTTTCACATCTGGAAATCTTTTTTTAAAAGCGTACCTTCACTTGGCGAAATGAGTTAACACATACGAATCTGAAATAAACATATGTTGTGCAGTAGAAAACATATACTGAGTCATAATATACTTTGTGACTAAGTACAGGACAAAATAATAAATAACTCGTAATAACTGAACTACATCACATCACCGTCAACCCAATACTGCACTTCACGCTGTAGAGCAAAACCATGTCAATAGTGTGATCTTGTTTATAGCAGCAGTGCGTTATCATGTTTCCACACGCCCAGTGGAAAACACCGCGCAGCAGGTTGTCCGTAACACGCATGTCGTATTCTTCCTCTTCTACAACTAGTTCCCAATACATTAGCCCAGTTTAAGCTTTGTTGGGGGTTATTTAATGTTATGTATATAGCTATAAAATAGTTTCATAGCTGGATTAGCTAAGAATTATTCCGTAAAGGCTTTATTTAGTGGTAAAATATTAAAACTTTCTGAGAAATAGCCGATGCGGAAGAGGAAAGACGCTCCTTCAATTGTATTATGCACGTGCTTTATTTCTCCGACTCTCTACAGGCGGTACACGCATTACTTGGATCAGTTTCAGGTAAGAACGAGTCCGTTTTTGCATACCAATGTTATTGCCGTTCACAGTTACGGTATGGACAGTGACGGTAGAGGTTCAAGTTGTGACAAGTTTAAAAAGTGGCGAAAAAACAATTTTATTAAGTGTTTTCGACAAATTATATGAGAAAAATACCCAATCGACTTTGAATGATGTTGCTAAATCCACATCTGAATTAACGGAAGTGTCATTGGTGAATGTACATAGGGAAAAAAAGAAGAAAGAAAAATTGGAGGAAAAAAAAAGCTGTACCGACTACACCCGCGAAGAAAAGACAAAGGGAAAAGTTATAACAAGTTTAGACAGCTTTTTAGAAACTGTCATATGTAAGCAAATATCGAATTACAAAAGGACTTCAAACAAAATGTCTCCTTTCCTTCCGCCACTCCTCCACCTTCTGCTTCTGCTTACACGCGGAAGGGTATGTACGAGACATATCAACTCTCGCAGAACCAGGTATGGAATATTGTACTCGTGTAGATAGATATTAGGTAAAATAATCGAGCAGGTTGTTTTAGGAAACTAATAATGCAAATATCAGTGAAATTTGTAATCTTCACTCAAAAAACACACATCCAGTTCTATATGAATTGCTTGGAAATATCAAAAGAGAAACATATATACGGAGAGAGCGTTAGGTTTAGGCTTGTCGACAAGAGGAAAATGCAGCTTTTATGAATGCACAAAGCTTTCATTTGGACGCCTGGCCTTATTACAAGGAAGTGCTTCTTTCTGCTGAACCTTCGGCTTTAATTCAAAAGTGGACCATCCATGCCTTTCAGCGTATAAGCTGTAATATGTTTGAGAATCAAGTTTCCTGTAATAACTGTAGAAACAAGGTTACTTGGCCTAGAGCTAGAATGATGGCTGTTTTCCCCTTGTGAATATTGTTTCGACAAACTTGTCTTCCAGGTCAGAGAAGTTTCTACTTATAACCAAAACTTAATTAGATTTAAATTGTATTATGTGGCACTCTAATCATTCCAGTGGGCGGAAATGGGTGTTCCCAAAGAGCCAGAAGAGTTTACAATAAAGCCATAACCAAAATTTACTTTTGCATAATTATGACATTACAAATTCTTTTCAGCTATAATAAAATCATAAATAATGTGTCTGTTATTATATACGTAATACAATAATGAGATTTTTACTAAGTTGAGTGCTTTAGCAAAGAACTTATCTCATTAGGTAAAAAAGTGTGACATTCATTTAAGTGTATTGGGACAATTTCAGAGAATAGAATGATAAATTTTATTTTTAAATTTCAGAAACGAATTTTATTCAAAGCAGTTTTAATGTATTCCAAATCATATTGTGTTTTTGATGAAGCAAAATAATTAACGAAAAATAATTTCAAGAGACATTGGTATCATTGCTATCCTCTCTATTTGGTTTTGCACTTGTGCCACTCGCTTACTGTGTACACTGCATACATTTTTCCATAACTCAACTAAGTGAGTCAAGACCTGAAAAAAAGTCTGCGTAGTGGCTTTGGTTTGGGAGACTATTGTCACACTCGATAGCCAACTAACTTACCAACAATCGACAAGTCATGGGCAACGTATTTGAAATTCACGTACGAATCTTTGTAAAAATAGTATCTACATTACAGTAGGTGTTAAAATGATGACTTTGATTGCGAACGAATCTATATCTCGTCCAGCTATTCCTCAATTCAACTTTTTGTCTAAGAAAAACCTTGTATGTTTGCCTTTATTCACTGATACGGGTAACCGAGGTCGTTAAGGCACGGTCCCGTTAATGAGGTTCCGCTGTTGTGGTCTTCTCTGAACTGAGGTTGTTTTGGGGGTTTTCCTCAATCCCATAAATGGAAAATGCCGGGGAGGTACCCTAAAGTTAGGTCTGGAACATATCCTGCTCAAATTTCCTTTCCCAATTATCGTTTCATATTATGTATCATCAGTGCCCACCACCTGTGAACCATCTGTAGTAAGAATGAGCATTAAGCACTACTAAAATAAATTGACAGATGTAATTAGTAGCTGCCCTGCTGGAAATGTAATCTCCAAAATCTTAACGAAGGAATTTGTAACCTTGTTTCTTTCCTAGAGATTATTTTACATAGACTTCTTACAGAAATGTTTGCTATTGTAAGATATACTTACATGACCTTAACGAATAACTTGTCATCAGCATATGACACAATTTTGCTCTTTATGAACGGCAAATCGCTGTGTAATGCTAAAGCCAGAATTCAGCCAATAGAGCATACGCGTCGTTTGTCGTGAACTGAGAACGAGCATAGCGGTAAATTTGTCAAGTGTGGTCCAGTCCTACGCGGTTGCGCGTTCGGTCTAATATAATTCCAGACTGGCATTTACTCTAGCACATACTTAGTCTTTGGGCAAATGTACTTTATATATACGTCTATTATACGAACTTTGGGTCAACATATTATGCTAAACATTGGTCTTTAGGGTAGCTTTTGCTAGCGCACACCCCTATCAGGCATTGTTAATTACTTTAACACCTATCGTAGGTAGAATAAGTATTATTGCATTCTACTCAGAAATTCGATGCCGAGATTTCCGTAATTATATGTTTTGAATTTCGTGAATTCAGAAACAAAATTGATAAACATCTGCGTAGCGCGTGCGCGTGTTTGTGTATGTGAGCGTTTTTTGTAGCCTTTTATTGTTCCACGCGTTTCGTTACAATCAGTAATACATGTTTGGTTTCTAGTTCTAGTTCTAGTTTGAGAAGGGGTGGGTTTTATGCCCAAGCACTGCGACCTTAAGATCTATTGCGCATCCCCCCTTTCATCAGTTAAGTAGTCTGTTGCTCTATATGAACTTAACCAGACTGCTAACTGAGGCTTTCGATAGTTCATCTATCTTTGGAAAGTGACTGCCAAAAGTACTTGCTCTTTGATTCGCAAGAGCAGGGCAATCACATAGTAGATGAGTAACAGTCTCATCTCCTTCTAGACATCTACTACAGATAGGGTTGTTAAACAATCCCATTCTGTATAGATTAAACTTTAGGGCACAGTGTCCTGTAATGAATCCTGTTGCTCATGCAAGTCTTGTTCTACTAAGACCGCGCAAGTATTTTGCCCGGCTGTTATCCAGGTCTGTAATGAACAACTTGGAATGTCTGCAACCCTCAATGGAGTTCCAGTAGTTCTTGTGCTCTGCTTGAGCCCAGCACTTAATAGCCTGTTTCACTGGTCTGTAGGACACTCCCAGGACAGGCTCCGGACCAAAAAAATGGGATTTCACTGCCAATCTTGGCTGTTTAATCTGCTTTCTCATTGCCTGGTATACCTATGTGTCCTGGCACCCACATAATTGAACCTTATTGTGTTCAGCCAGTGTCATTAAGGATTCCCGGCATTCTGAGACGAGCTTTGATTTTATTGATGGTGAATTCAAATGCTTTAAGAGCAGTTTGACTGTCTGAGAGGATAAGAACACTTCTATTCTTATACCTCCTTTTAATGCTTTCCATTAACACTGGCTAGGATTGCATAAACCTCAGCCTGGAAAACTGTAGCTAAGGTACCAAGACTATAAGAAATCTTGGTACCATTACCGTAAAGCCCAGCCCCCGTTCCCGATTTGGTTCTAGAACCATCAGTATACCAGATTGGGCCTTTGTTATTATGAGGTTTATCAGTCCTTCCCATTCACTCCGCTGTGGATAGGATACCATAAATTTCAAATCAAACTTGAATCTTGTTTCAAGAATGTCAGTCGCCATGTTGAGTATTTGTTGTACATTCTTATGCCAAGGAAGCTTGAGATGATTAATATGTCCAGTATTAGACACTTTGGTTTGGCGACAAATGCGGTGATACGCGATCATGGCTTCTGCCTTCATCCATATGTGGAGAGGTGTGAGTCCAATCAGCATCTCCATTGCCGCAGTTGGAGTAGTTTTGAAGGCTCCCATAATTGAACTGCAGAAGGTCCTCTGTAATTTACAGAGTTCCTTTCTGCACACCTTTAAATTAACTCTAGGCCACCACATCAGTGCGGCATAAGAGAATATAGGTCTCACCATGGCAGTGTATATCCAATACACTATGCTAGGTTTCAGACCCCATGTCTTACCAAACATACCTCTACATGTCCAAAGGACTCTGTAGGCTTTGGCAATACATAATTCCATGTGATGTTTCCAAGTTAATTTCTTGTCTAAAGCAAGCCCAAGATGTTTAACTTGTGTTGAATAGGGCACTACATCACCAAAGAGAGAGAGAGAGAGAGAGAGAGAGAGAGAGAGTCTGGTTAAATCAGGCCCCTTCTCCTGGTGAAGGGTACCACTACTGTTTTGCTTGGATTAACAGTTAGATTATTCATCTTGCACCAAGCTTCCACTTCTTAAGCATCCATTTGTAGCACTTGAGAAACTGTGTGAGGAAATTTCCCTCTTATGATTATTGCAATATCATCTGCAAAACCATCTGTGAAGTAACCATCACTATTGAGTGCGCAAAAAAGTGTGTCCACTACAAGGTTCCATAGCAGGGATGATAAAACACCCCCCTGCGGGCAGCCTCTCTCCGTGGACACATCCAGCGTCTCCCCACATAGATTCATGGTTATCTTCCTATGTTGTAAGACAATACGTATCCACTCACAAAGAAGTGAAGGTACATCGTGTCCATAGAGGGCGTTCGACACGACATCACAAGATGTCGGTCAAACGCAACTTCAATGTCAAGAAAAGCACCAATGGCTATTTCTCTGGTATAAAGCGCCTTCTCAATAGTCGAGACCACTTGATGAAGTGCTGCTTCCGTTGGTTTCCCTACTTGATAGGCAAATTCGTACTTGTTTAATGGATGTTCCATTAAAACATAATCCCTAATGTGCCTATCCGCTAACCTCTCCAGAGTTTTAAGCATAAAAGAGGAGAGACTTATAGGCGATAAGCCTTGGCCTGGGCATAACTAGGACGCCCTGGTTGAGGTATAAACACCATCTTTGTTTGTCTCCAAGCCATGGGTATATATCCATAGGCTAGGCAAACTCTAAAAATACCACAAAGTAGGGATTGAACTGAATCAATACCATATTGTAGAAATGCAGGAATGATTAAACCAGGGCCTGCCGATTTATATGGTCCAAACGACTTCATAGCCCATCGTATTTCAGTGACATTGACTACGCTCCTGATTAGGTTCCAATCCTCTCTATCCAAAGAAAGATGGTCCAGATTTGGTTGCCCCTTCACAGAATTGCTGTCATTGTCTACCTTAAAGTCTGGAAAGTGAGCCCTCGCAAGTTGCAGGAGCGTCTCAGAACCAGACTGTGTGTACGTGCCATCAGGCAGTTTAATAGTGCTCACAATTTTTTAACACCCTTTGCCATGTGTTTCATGAATCTTGCACTGCTGGGAACATTCTCCATCCCCTGGCAGTACTCCCTCCACGAAATCCTTTTGGCTTTGCGTATTTCTTTGTTATAATTGGTGAGGGCTTGTCTATATGAATGCCAATCACCAGCTCTTTTTACAAGTCTAAATAATTTCCTTGCTTTCTTCCTAAGTCTGCTTAACTCTTTAGTCCACCAAGGCACAAGCCTTGGCGAGTAAGCTACCTTAGGCTGACAATTTTGATGATAGGACAGGAGAATTGACCGCTGTATTTCATCAACGGCAAACTCCACATCTAATATCGAACGACTGTTCCTTGAGATACCCGATGTCAATGCTGATAGGTCTCGTCTATATCCGTCCCAGTCAGTTTTCCTCGGATTTCTGTAAATCGCTGGTAGAGTGACTTGTGCTTTAATATTGAAGCATATGCATCTATGATCAGAGAGAGTGATCTCCGATGATACATGCCAACATGAAATTAGGTTCTCAATAATATTAGTCCCTATCGTTATGTCAATGACTTCCTCCCTTCGCAAAGTTACAAAGGTTGGTTCATTACCTCGATTTAGAATATTAAGGTTTGCACTCACCAAGTACTCCATTAACCTTTCTCCTCTGGGATTGATATCAGTGCTCCCCCACAATGTGTGGTGTGCATTGGCATCAACCCCCAGGATTAACTCCTTTCCATTCTCTCCGCAATGGGTCACAAGGTCCCTCACCGCTATCGATGGTGGATCAGAGTCTTCGTAAGGGAGGTAGACGGAAGAGAGTATTAAAACTCTTCTCTCTCCTGCCTCCTCCACTGTTGTTTGGATTTTAGTTACATCCCTGGAACAGTGCTCAGTAAGAAGCAATGCGTTTATCCAATTCTTAGCATAAATACATGATCTTGGATTATTATTACTAGGTCTATATATAGTGCCCTGATCCCTCTAATTGAACCTCTGAAAAGCCAAGGTTCCTGTATGAGAGCAATATCAACATTGTCTTCAACAAGTCTCTTACTTAGAATGGCTGAAGCTGCAAGTTAATTTGAACTATTTTCATAATTGCATTAACCCACAACACTTACCTTAAGTAGTACCCGATGCGGATCCTCCAGAGTCCCCTATCTCCATCGTCTCCGGACTGTCTCCGCCATCGCTACCTGCCTTCTTCGCTTTGTCTGCTAGTGCCTTCCCTTCCGGGTCAGACAGGATCTTAAAAAGAGCCCTGTCTACCCCGGTATAGGCCGATATGCCAAGCTCCTTTATCTTCTTAGCAGACTCTTGGTCCACCATTAAGATTAGGCGTTGACCAGAGGAGTCTGCCTGCTTATCAATGATTTTCCAGTGCTCTATATTCAGCTCCTGATTTAATCTCTGAATGCGTCTTAGCAGCACCTTAGGATCATCGGTTGTAATGTCCCGAGTCCTAAGGGCCACCTTGACTGGCTTAGGTAGATCTTTTGGATCTACTACTTTGAGAACTAATCTCTCCTTGATTTTAGCTCCCTGAATATGTTTTTGGAGCCAATTACATGACTGCTCATCATCACAATAATATATCAGAGCCCCATCCTGTACAGAAAAGGACCTGAGTTTAGGTAGAGATTCACTGGTTGGCGCCTCATCTATCTTCCTCAGAATCTCAGCCTGAATGGGTCGAATGTCCTCCCTAATCAGCTTTCTCTCAGGATAGGATTCTTCAACAATTGCCATCTTAAAAGCGGCCAAAGCTTCCCTGTAAGTGACACCAGGTTCAGTGCCCCTAGGCCTCTTAACAGGTTTGGCTTTATCCGAAGGAGGAGTATCCACACTTGTCCTGGTTCTTTTAGAAGTCCCTGGATCAGTACGGACCTCCACCCCTTTACCCTGTGGGTTTACATTACCTGTGCCCTCACTCATTTTCTTAGCCTTTTTTATTCTTCTTCTAGCTGCCCCTGACAACTTCTTAGTGTCCAGGTGCATTCTATTAATTCCAGATGCTGTTGCACCCATTTGTTTATCTAGTGACAGATTTCTCTCTGCTGGAGAGTCTCTGTCACTTGACTTTTCTTTGTCAGGTGAGGGATTTCTCTCAACTGGAGAGTCTCTCTAACCCGCCTTGGTGATAATTATTTTATTTTGGTCCATATTGGTCCCACGAGTAGCAGGGAAATAAAAGTCACCCAATACAGAGCCCCGTATATATTGGGAAGGCTAATTACTTCAGGGTGTCGCCTGGTGCCCTGAAGAGATCGTTCACGACACTGCATTTTTTAACACCCCAGTACCATTCATCCCTCGGCACGATGCATTCCCACCTTGGATTGTGTGGACCGGAGCCCCTGGAAGGTCCTCCAGCTGGGAGTCCCTCAAGGTTCTCCAACTGGGAGTCCCTTTGGGTTGGATTTTCTGTTGAGCCACTTCTTAGTCTGGTACCTCATTACGAACCTCTCTGGCATGAGTACTTCTACCAGCACAGCTTAGTAAATCACTGGTACACGGAAGCCTCCCCACCAACTACAAGGTCCTGTGGCTCCTAGGGGGGACATGTTTGGTTTGCTTTTATACACTATTGAACATTTTGTGTTTGTATGTGTGTGTGTGAGAGAGAGAGGGGGGAGAGAGAGGGGAGAGAGAGGGGGGAGAGAGACGGGGGAGAGAGGGAGAACAGCGTAACTCAAAAACGTAACGTCGGATATAAATTCAATATCTTTCAAGGATGCGACACGAGATTTTTAAGAAGGTTCGCATCCCAATAAAAGTTTTCCTTATTTTTTTATTTTCTCAACAATGTTGACGTTTAGTTTAAAATATTGTATATTTCATATATTAACATGATAGATAAAATACATGTTTTGTGTTTTTTTGGAAAGCCTGCGAAGTCGCTTTTATTTCATAGGATTTTTTGTAGCAAGGGAACAACCAGGTGACAAAATCTTACTTCATAAAAATTTAAAGCTCATTAAAATACACATTTTTGCCAGAAGTTTCGGTAAACTTAGGCTTTTCGAAACATCCCATGTAATATGAATTAATGAATTTGATTTGTACATCTTTATATACACAATCCTTTTTTAAAATATTTCACTTGTAAACTAACTTAACCTATGTACAAATTTTCTTGCCAGTTATGTTCTACCTATACTGCTCATTTTTGCCTGGCACCCTGGCCTTATGGCTCAATTGAGCAGCCCTTGCTACCCTTAATCAGCTATGATCCATCCTCTCCTTCCCCCCATTTGCCCTTCTACCTTTCTTACCTCCCTTACTTTTTTTACCTATTTCTGCTTTAGTTTTGTTTTAAAAACTCCCGTATATTCTTATTTTTCTTTTCTTCTTTCTTTGTCTACAGTTTAATTGCAACTATTTTTCTATCCACTTTTTTCACATTTTTCCTTTATACTTTTTGTCTCCATTCCGCTAATTCTTTGCATTCCATCATATAACGCTCTCTGCTCTCGCTGCCTTCGCATAAATCACAAATTCCGCTTTCTCTGCCTCTTAACCCTCTCAGGTACATTGATCCTGTTCTCATCCATGCAAACGCTTCTTTTTCCACTCTATTACCCTTCTCTACCCATTTCCTTTTTACTAACCTATAGACCCTAGTGATTTTTTATTCTCTAAGCTTCCCCCCCCCCAGATCTTTCTAGTCCCTGACCTATGATAGCAGATTTTATAATTATGATTGCAATATTAGTATTCATTAAATTTTCATATGAATTTAATGAACAACTAATACTATCAGGAATTTTAATATTAACTTTAATTGCTATTCAATGATGACGGGTGTCCTCTACTCTGTTTCTTACTGTTATCCAAAAGCCATTGCTATCTCTTTCTCCTGATCTCCAAATATCTGCCATTCCTATCTTTTTTCTACCCCTGTTCACAAGCTATTACTATTTTTGTACTCTTTTATTAGTCCATACTTATCCTTAAGATTTCCCCTTCATGTTTTTTCAAGCATCTAAACCAAAATTTCAATATCTGCTTCAATATCACTCCTTTTCTTCTTCTTCCTCTTCATCTTCTTCTTCTTCCCAATTCCACTAACGCTACTTTCCCCGGTG
This sequence comes from Deroplatys truncata, assembly GCA_030765065.1. Lineage (NCBI taxonomy): Eukaryota > Metazoa > Arthropoda > Insecta > Mantodea > Mantidae > Deroplatys > Deroplatys truncata. The sequence continues at coordinate 105,215,192 of CM060980.1, forward strand.
CTAATCTGCTTAATTCAGATCCCCCCAAAATTTCAACTGCATATAGCATTCTTGCTTCTACCAGAGCCTCATACATTCTTTCTATCCATTTAGTTGGAATTTCTAATTTATATTTGCACATCCTTACACTTGACATTGCCGCCTTTCCTTTAGCCATAACCTTCCTGCTGTGCGCCACCCATTCTTCATTACTGTTCATCCCCCACCCCTAAATAATCAAACTCCTTGACAGCTTCTAATTTTAAATCCCCATCTGCCATTTCTCGTCTTCTTTTTTATTTATTTCCTCTTTTAAATACCATAACTTTAGATTTGCCCATATATGAGTATGCACTTTCTCTAAGCGGCATATAACGGACAGATTTGTCATTTTGCAATCCTTTATTTATTAGTTTATTTCCATTGCAAGCGTTTGTTATCACGAATAAACATGTTATAAATTAGCAAATAAGCACTTCTTGCTTAATATGAAGCCGCTTCTAAGCAAAGACTTATCGTGGATAGAAAAATTCAGTTTTATATGAACACTATGAAATATCACGTGAATTTGTCATGACAGAGAAGGTCGTAGGGATGTATGGAATCCCAAAATCATATTTTTTTTATAAATTACCGAAGTTTTCCGTTCAGAAGGTATATGAATTTAATGCGAGTAATTCAGACTGTGGAAATGCATTATGCGAAATACGAAACGAAGGTATGTATTAAAATAAAATGATACATACATTGATCCCTATAAATCGCACGCATCAACAGACCGTGCGTACCACCCACGACTCCTCCGCCCCGCAAATGAGGAGTTAGTGTCGAAATGTGAGCTGGGAAGTGAATGTTTTTAAACTTAATTTACAAAGAAAAGGTTCTACAACTATTAACACAAGTAATATATCAACTGACTTTCTTTCTTACTTGCAATTTTTCGTAAAGAGGCCCGATAGAAAATTGAAAACGAAAACAAAAATGAACAAGATAAGCCTCCATCAGCAAAATTCAGTTTCTTCTTGGAGAAAACTTAATATGTGAATTTGTGCTTTAAATCAAAATATTAATCAGATCACAACCGTACGTAATTGTCTTATCTAATAAGCACTGTCATGCTTTTTCTTTGGTGATAAAATATATGGCGTATGTGCAATGTAAAACTTGGTATTTTTAGATGCGTTTGCTACTTCAGAGCACATATTAGCATAGCTTTGATTGTATGTTCATCTCTCTGTACGTACAGGCAAGTCAAAGCCTGTTGCACATTCGTTGTTCAAATGTTACATAGAGTTTGGAGAACGTTTATTGATGTATTATATGTTAGGTTGAAAAGATATGAAATTAAGGGTAGTTTATATATAATCTCTCCTAACATCTACAATTTTTGGGCGAACAGCAGCACTTACGAATTTGATATTTTGTATGCTAGAATTAAAAGAACATTTGTTTGAAATTCTCACATAGCTACGGTTAGTCTATATGTATCTCCTCCTAGTTAACGACTTTTAGGCTAACTGCGCAAGTACGCATTTAAAACCTTATGTATGCGTGATTGGTAAACTGAATAGGATTTAAAGAATTCAGTGCCACGGCCGGAACTCGAATCAACGATCTTCGGCTGTCCGTACCTTAGCGGTACCATGACGATACACCGAACGCTCCTTAAATGTGTTAGCCTGATTCGTGTATCCTGATCAATTTCCGTGATCTCATTTATGGATTTGCAAAGCTACAAGGACACATCTTATTAAGACGAAGAAAGAAAAGGCATAGTCCAAAATGTGAAGGGTTTGTCATACATAAAGACGCGAGTGGAGGGTGAGGGTAACACATTACTTAATGTGGCATTCGGAGATAGACGATATAACCTAGCTTCTAGCGTGGGGAACAATTGTGTTATGATTCTGCAGGAGTCCATTTACCTTTCCTCACTATTCCTTCCCTCCATTTCTCTCATATCTTTGATAAGACTCGTACTTCTTATTTATAATTTTATGAAAGAAGAGGTAATGAATATACGAAAATTAAAGTGTAAAACATAATGAAAGTAAGAATTAACAAACACGTGTAACATGCTTAAAAGTTTGGCTGAAGTCAGCGACTAAAAGTTCCAGAAGCAAAAAAGGTATTTAAAATAATGAAGAAAGGAAGGCAGACTGGAGCGAATAAACTAATTATCGTGCAAGAAAATTCCAATGAACGGACGTGTGTAACAAGCTTAAGGCAGGATATTGCTCATTTTCAACACTTTCAGGCTGCCTTTAATGTTTCCGCTCCAAATGTAATATCAGCTTTGAGTATTAGGGTGGAAAATCTGCTTGAGTCGAGATGACAGCAGCGGAAGATTTCAAGACAAAGCTTTAAGATATTGTCAAGAACTATGCCCTAGTGAACATCTTCCGTGCTAATGAGGCAGGCTCTTTTTTCACCAAGATGCCCTGTAATGCTGGTCCAGTGCAAAAGGGGGCCTTCACAAAGGTAAATAAAAATGAAAAAGTTGTCTAAGATTGTGTTGGGAGGCTCTATGGCTTCTGTATGCGATGCAAAAGAATCCAGATTCCTTGCCACTACTAACTGTCCTCTGCGAATTTCAAACGTCATACCTGCTGACTTGTATGCAGATCTACCCATAAAGTTAGTCCAATGGCGTCTTTATAACTACAACATAAATATTCTTTACGGAAAAGGATGATGAAATATCATTGATCATAACAGATGAAGTAGGTGGTTTGTTACGTTATTTGCATCACATTTTGGACGCCAATTTGATAATTGTTTGTATTGAAGGAGTTGTATTATATTTCAACTGTTGGGAAAACCGAACCTGAAGTTTGTTTGCAACCATACGTATGGTACCCGGTTTCCGGTAGCCTTCGCCCCAAGTGTACTTTCAGGTGACCTTTACCCCAAGTTTAAAAAAATATTAACTTTTTAATTTGACTTTTTCTTTAAATATTATATATTTATGTTTGCCTAGGCTACGTCAGTATTACTGTTAGAGACATGGATGTCTTGGCAGGGTTGTGGTGCGACTAAGAATGCAGGCTTACACAAATTATAATTTTACTTCACTCCTTTTATTAATACTTGATACGATTTAAATAACACTTCACTGATATAGAGAGCTGTGAGATTCTTTAATTAATTAATTGCACTTTTTAACACGTAAAACTATTTTCGTCTCACACGAATGCGTATTAAATTTCTTGAAGACACTTTTTGCGTCTGGTTAGTAACGCTGTCTGCAACCAACTGAGCTGATTTCAACCGCCTAAACTTGTAAATTTCTGTATTTCAAGTCTCTGATTGGCTATTCCTAATCCAATAGAATACCTTCATTTAACTAAAGCTTTTTCTGGTTGTTGATTGGCTATTTTTAAACTATCTCAAAATTTACATTATTGCTTCCAAGAATCACAAGTAACATTATTAAACCGCGAAACTCATTATTGCCTCAAGGTTACCTCATTGTTACCTCATTGTTACCTCATTGTTAGCAACTTTTGACCTATTTCTCACAGCTCCTACATTATTAAATTACGTAATACATTCACATAACATTATTACATATGGATACAATAATATAAACATATATAATGATTGTAATATACACTTTTTATATATTGTTACATACACATATTGCTTTAAGGCGGGCTGTTATTGAATTTATATTTATATAATTAGACTGAAATCATTTAAGTGTTAAAAATCCTGCCTCACAGAAACCAACTGCCCCTCTTGCACTTGCCAACTAAATTGAAGTAATATGCAATACCTATAATCAAAAACTTCATAAATAATATTTGTTCGAACTTTATTTCTTATCTCTCTTTTTATAAAGAAGAGTCTTTAAAATATATCCAACTGAACTTTTGTTCCCTAATTTCATGGTACTATTTTAATACCCAAATTTATCTCTGCATTGCTGAATTATATTCACAAAAACGACAACAAATTCTTGCTGAGTCGTCATTATTTCAAATAATCGATTTGAAATTCTGTGCTTGTCTGAATCAAAATACGTAAACAACTGCAGCTTTCAGCCACAGTAGGAATCTTTATCCAAGGTTATACGATGAAACTATAAACTGAAGTATCCCGATATGAAATTGCCATAGCATGTTGTAAATTAAAAAGAAAAATTTAAAATCGTTACCAGGAAAAACATTGTAGAGAAACATTGTTTGATGATGCATTACTTTTTGTCGAGTATTTATTGCTTAGATGCGCTATAACTAGAAAATGTTTAATATCCTCCATGAAGTTATGTTTTACACCCTCGCGGTCGTAAAGGATTTAGCATGTTAGCACAAAAACAAATTACTTTTATTATACTTCGCTTATGAAGCTTTACGAAAGCATAATGCAGAAACTAAACATTCAATTAGTCTCAAACATTAACACCATCACCCTCGGTATAAACATCTTGATTAAGCCTGCAATACATAATTAAAATTAATTAAAGCGGAGCTATAAATATAATGATTAAACGAATGCTGATGGTAATGCTGCCTGTAGAAGTCCTAATTCAGTTCTTCATTTAGCACACATGATCCCTGTATCTCATTAGACATAGAAGGAATTCCGGTTAACATCCTGGAATCGCCATGATGCTTTAGAACTGTCCTACTAGCTCATATCACATTTCAGAGTTGCTAAAGTTCGTCGTAAACACTGTGTTTGTCTGCATTACATTATGTTTGTAAATTTCGCTATGGTATTTCACCAAAAGGGTGTGAATTACAACGATCTTCCTTGTAATTCACAAAACCTCTTACCTCTGAGCATCCTGCAGTCGTAACGAAACATATTTTCTAATAAATTGCAATCTACGAGTAGTTGTTTCGATTCTGCTTTAGCGAAATCTCTCTTCATATCAGTCTTAGTTTCAGGTGCATTCGCAACATTAACCAAACCTGTATGTTTTGCACTACTGAATAGCATAGGTACTAGATATTCTTGACGTCGGCGTCCATCCAAAATGTCAAATGGGAGTTACGTTGATCATCAATAATTTTCCACTTGGAGCTTTACCGAGAAAGTTTAACACCCCTGTGGTCAAAATTTCCACTTATTCACTTAATATCCTCTTGAAAGTTGCACAAAAAGCTCACAAATATTATACTCACATTTCTATTACCCATCAGCAGCTTGTTTAATATCGAATATTTGGTCCAAAGTACCCTAGAAAAGTTTTAGCTAGATCATGAATTGTTCCCAACCAAATGATGCGATCAGATCTCGAGTTTGTTTGGCTGTGTGTTGCGGGCATAGTCATGAACAGCTTTTCATCTGTTTCTTAATCGGCGGTCACTAAGTGGAGAAGTAGTGTACGATAATGAATGATAATGAAGCACTTCGAAAATGATGTTTTGTTATTTTTTTAATATATTTTTTTATTGATACATACTTTTAAGGCATGCCTCGTAAATTGGATAAAATTTTCTTTCTATTAGCAGATCAGTTTTATAACTCTATGAGCCAGAGGATAATGATATCTACGTTGTACATGTTATTAACAAACTAGGTAATTTCATATGACTGAAAACGAAATGATATATCATAATACATTTTCATGATTAATTGTGTTTGTGCAACACTGCAAAATACACAAGAGATAATAGCAAATCTTTTGAATGCATCAGTGTCGGTATGGTTCACTAGATACCAGAACAACATGGAAAGTTGGATGTTTTTGTTATCTGGTAGCTAAATGCAAACAAGCAAGTCAAGAGCGCACCGACTGCGAGCCAATATGATTTCCATTTTACGGTTTTATCTGATATGCATTTGTGTGGTTGGTTCCACTTCAGGCTTGTTTGTCAAGACAATCTTGTTTATAAAGCTATTTGTTCGGAAAACATGCAGAGTACCTTTCGAAACCTAATACGGCTCACGTGGAATATCTTTTAGTCTCTAAAGATACATAGTATTGTTTACAGTCAACAAAATCAAAATAGTAACCAGATATATTGTACATCCAGGAGAGAGAAGTCTAGAATCCCGCCATTAGATATGTAAACATTATAAATTATTAATTGTGGATGTGACTAACACAAAATGGCAAGTGGAAAATCGTGTTTAAATTGAAAAATGCTTTGGACATCCACAACCTTCTGACAAAACCTGTGTATCGTTTTGTTCCTAAGGCACAGTTTCCCAAATTGCTTTGAAGACGAATGAATTTCGAATTAGTGTTAAACTGCGCTACTGACAGGAAAGTATCATTTTCTTAACTGTAGTAAATTTCAACCAGAATGGCCGTAAACAAATAAACGAATAAATTAACGGAGGACATTATCGATAAACTAGTTTTATAGAAAATGCAGTTGTACGTCAAATATACAGGGTGAAACATTTGAGATATCAGAAAAGGAAAACGTTATACATAAGAGATTAATGCACCCATTTCTGAGCAGTGTGCTATATTACAGGATGTATCTTTATTAGTGTCATATATTTGAGGGACGTGTTCCTGACATCAAAACGGTAAAAAAAGTTCATATGTACATGGGTCTGAAAATCAACCGTTTTGTTGTTATAGGTCCAAGAAGATGTATTCCAATGGTGAACAGACGGATATGCACTACATGCATGGCCGTGCAGATGGCAATGCAGCACGAGCACATGAACTTTATGTAGAAAGGTACCCTGACAGGCAGTTCCCATGTGCAAGAACATTCGCATGAATTCACCAACGCACGAGAGAGAATGACGTTTGAGAGGAGTACTAGGGATGTTGGGAGACCAAGAACGGTACGAGGCATTGAGTTTAAGAACGAGTTCTTCGTTCTGTGGATGCAGACCCATACAACGCACAAGACGTATGGCTGTAAGGTAAAGAGTCTGGAGAATTCTGCATGAAAATCGTCTGTACCCGTATCACCTTCAACGTGTGCAAGATTAAATGAGACGGGCTTTGAACCAAGAAGACGTTACAGCAGTGCGCAGTGTTCATCAATTTCCTAAGCATGTATCTTATTCACGGATAGGCTGGTTTACTCGCGACGGCATCCTCAATTTTAATAACACTCATAACTGGGCATTTGAAAATCCTAATGAAGTACGACAGGACCACCATCAACAGAGGTTCTCTCTCAACGTTTGGGATGGAATCATTCATGATCAGCTTATTGGTTAATACTTCTTCCCTCCGCGTCTGAATGGACAAACCTATCTCCAGTTTCTGTGAAATGAGTTGCATCATTTAACTGATTATGTGCCTCTGGACATCATCCAACGAATGTGGTTTTTACACGAAGGTGCTCCAGCTCATTTCTGTATGATAGTTTGTAAGGTTTTGAATGATCGATTTCCGCAAAGTTGGATTGGTTGAGGGGGACACATTGCATGGCCTGCTCGATCACCTGATTTGAATCCAATGGATTTCTTGTCTGAGGACATTTGAAGTCCTTGGTTTATGCGACTCCTATACCTGATGTTGACAGTTTGAGAGAACGTATCCAAACTGGATTTTACCAAATGCGAAACACACCAGGAATTTTCAACAGAGTACGCCAGAGCATGGAGCGCAGGCTTACTGCATGCATCGAAACAAGAGGAAGCCACTTCGAGCAGTTTTTTGTAACTTTCGATTTTGTGTTGTAACTCTGAAATAAACGATTTTCGGATCCATGTCCATATGAACTTTTTTTATTATTTTGATGTCAGGAACACGTCCCCGAAATATATGACACCAATAAAGATACATCCTGTATTCCTAAGCGGAAAGGATGGAAGTTTCAAACTTCATCCGTGTGGCAGAGCAGCGCCATCCAGCAAAATGGCGGTCATGCCACAACGGCGCTAGAGCCCATGAAAGTCGCTCCACCGCTTATCAGCATATCAGAATACGTCATACAAAATGTATCGGCTGATTGATAGACCGTACCATAGGATGTTTCCATACCATATTCAGCAAAAGCAAGCTTTGGAGCAGAGCACTTACGAAACTCGTCTCAAGTTTGCTGTCATGTGTGAGAGGCACGAAGCGGACGATTAGTGGTTAAATCGATGGATGTTCATGGGCAAAGCCACATTTCATGCCAGCTGCCGAGTCAACAAGCATAACTGCGTTATTTGGAGAACTGAGAACCCACACGTCTCAAATGACACATTTCACATACCATACGACACACTAAGCATGCTGTTGGGACGCGATCACCATTTTGTTTCCTATTCACGATAGTGCTGCCATGCCACCACGCGGATGAAGTCTGAAACATCACTCATCGTCAACTTCCAACCTTTGCGATTATATTACTGCAAACTTCTCACAGATGTGTGCATCAATCTCTTATATAAAAGGTTTTACTTTTCTGACATCTCAAACGGACCACTATGTATATTATATATAACTATTCAAACGTAAATTAAATAAACACTAGTAAATTCCTTGAGCATTTGAACATCTATGTATTATTTCACTAAGGACTACTGTCGATTTTGAAGATATGCTAAGGAAAGTACATGACGGCATGATATAAAACAGCATTCATTAGAAGCGTTAGGACACAGGGAGTATAACAAATGAACCAGTTAAACATTTCACGACTACATAATAACAAAACCGACCGAGCGAGGTGGTTGCGCCGCGATAACGTGTGCGGTCGTACTCGGGAGGTCCCTGGTTCGATCCCCGGCGACCGCCCATTCTGAGCAATGGCCTTTTTGTGGTTTCCCGGGTAGCTAGGCAAATTCTGGGATGGTTTCTTCTCTAACACGATTTCCTTTCCATCATTTTCATTTCACTCCGTTTTCTTCTCATGTTGCAGGTACGTTTCTAGGTTTCGTGGCATGCCAGTGTCCGGCAGATGGCGCGAATGTGCGCTCAAAGGAAAGAGTACTCCCCGTGAACACCAGAGGGCTGCTTGGTCGTGAGGTCGTTCACGCCCTCTCTAGGCTGCTTCCAGTAGTGGGACGAGTCTTCGAGCTTGGAAATGTTAGGGACTTTCGCGCATCTCTTTGGCCCTTCTGCGTGCGACCTGTAGCCTCCTGTGGTTCCTTCAGTTCATCCCTTAGCCAGAATATATCTATGCAGGTGGCAGTGCGCGAGGTATCCCCCTCTGTTGAGCCACCTATATCTATAATAAAACGGACTTTAAATAAACTTCCAAATTTTCATTGCCAATGGAACCATTGTGATTTTCGCAAATTGCATGCCGTTTCCGTGGTGTAGTGATTATACGTGCGTCTGTCGATGACCGAGGTTCATTAATACAGCACGGACAGCGATCAGTTTTTCCCTTACTAATCTTTAAATGATTAATCTTCTCCTTTATTTGCAATTATTATACCTTCTATTTTACTTTCCTTGGACCCATATTCGAATCTGGGCTGGCCGCTTTCTTGGTGCATGCGCAAGCTCGTGTAGGAATATATGAATGACGCTCAGTTTGAATATAATAATATCACGCAAGTTTATTCACATTTAACGTAATTAGTTATAATTAAAAAGTCGGTGCCAATTTTTCAAAGTTGCGCTGCAAAAAGGTATTTATACTCCATACAGCCCAAGAAAAAGTCCTGGTGTAAACAAAGCACTTGCCACCGCCGCAAAACACCTTTCAAGAGAATGAAAATAGTTCGTTGCCGTACTGCATGTATTATCATTTATTCAACTAATAAAAACGTAAATAATGACAGTATTTTAATAATTGTTTCATTTACATTAGCTTAAACAGGTAGCTTCTATTTATTATCATGGCCGTGTAGACATCGCTATTCCCGGGTTGTTGGTTGGATGGAGGCAACGGTCATGCTAATGCAGTATTGTTTCTGTTACGATCATGTCTGACAAGGGAGGGGCAGATACAAACCTCACATATTTATGAAATAGGTTTAAAACGCCAAAATAAATAGTTACATTTCTGGCTTTCCACTCGAGGGCCGCCACTTAGTGTGGTTTTGCCAGATAATTTGGATACTGTCGTGAGGAAGTAACTACAGGAAAAATCGGAGAGCATCGTGTTGGCTTTGTATTACGTCCGTACAGCAACTTTACACCGAAATTTGTAATTAAATGTTGTTTTTTGATATTTAGGAGCACCAGGAAGCAAACTATAATTAACTACCTTGACCATCTCCACAAGTAGTATTACTCTTGATTTCTTTCCCGGAGAGGACACAATATGTAGATCCCAGATCAGTTCCGTAAACATCATCATCTTCAGATTCATTAGAGTGAATATTGAGACACATGTTCTGCTGGTTCTATTTATTTATTTATTCGTAAAGGAAGCATATACATATCCTTCCCATTCAAATATCGTAACAGATATTTCTGTCACATGCAGCAAACTTAATTTTACTCAGTCATACTCCTCTCTGTTTCTCTCTCTTTATATATTTCTTCTCTTTAACCGATTACCCTCGTGTTTCTAAGACCTACACCCCAAGACTTACAAGCCAATGCCCTGTAGCCTGTCGAGGAGTGATTTCCGATTGCGGCGATGAATTAATCCGGAGGTGCGGTCACTACACTACTCTCACTTTCATCAAAAAGAAAGAAAAATAAAAACAGGGGAAAGTCGTATGGCGTAGTTTTATCCGGATGCTGTCCCCTTGCTGCTGGTGTAGTTGCATCGTCGGTACCCTGGTGGTGCCGTTCTTCGCCGTGTCGATCGTTGTTGTGTTTTGTTGCTGCTCGCGCTTAGGATGTCGGGCACCGGAGATAGACTCTCATTGCCTCTGCGTATGTAGCTGCTGGCGATTTCAGGAACTCGGGCTACACGGCGTTGTTCGCTACTTTGTAACTTAAGGTACTTTCCATGTAAAGGTTCCAAAGTTGCGTGACATTATGTGGCTGACTCCAAGTACTCGTGATGAACACGTGGCACCAGTATACAACGGTCTCCAGGATATCGTGCTCGAGGACGTTGGGTGAAGTCATGTGGCGGCTTCCATGTATTCCTGCCCGAATACGTAATGTACAATTATATGGTACCTCCAATTATGTGGCCGAACACATTGCTGATATGTTGAGGTTGCCTGATATATTTGAAATCTGGCTCGAGTTCTTTGTAGCTGTTACATGTACGGTGAACCGGTGATCTGCTGTAGTTCTTATGTAGGTGAATAGGAGGTGTTGTGCTGGTGTTGTGGCTGCGTTGCTTTTGTTGTCTGATCTGCGGTATTGTGATACGCAAGGGCCTGTAGGAGTGTGAAGATCTGGTCGTATTTGGAAGTGAAGGCTGCGGTGTGACAGTGGAAATCCTGTGCGGTAACTCCTATGTGGTTGAGGCGGCGGAGACAAGCTTCAGTGCTGTATATGATGTGCTGTAATTGATCTTCGACGGCTCCGAGGCGGCCGGTCATGTTCAGGACCTCAGCGTGGAGGTTCTGGACGACTTCACTGAGACGGTGGTGCGTCCTGGTGGCGTTGGCTATTCGGCGGTGGAGGCTGTGCGGTATCCCTGATGGAGTCGGTTGCTGTGAGATTCCCGCGGCTGCAGTAGCTGATGCTCTTTGAGGCGTCTGTCGGCGCTGGCAAGGGTACTGCGGGCACTGTGCCTGTCCTGCAACGTGGCCGTAGCCGTTGCAGGTAGCACAGTACCGGCGGTGGCGGCGGAGGCCGTGAGCACTACAGTCAGCCGTCCAACTCGGAGATCCGCAGTAGTGGCACCTGGGAGGTGCAGCGCAGTGTGCAGCATCGTGGCCATAGCCACAGTAGCGGCAGCAAGGCTGGTGACTTTCGCTCGGCTAGCCTCGATACTAAACCCCCCTAGAAAGGGCAGGGCCGACCTCAAGGCTGACTCGTGGTCGGTCGGGTCGGCCAGCACTGGACGGATGAGAGCGGTCGGTCCCCGGGGGGCAACGATTCTAATGGCCTTCATGGTTTAAGACCACTGGTTTTGACCGGCGGTGAGAACGTAGCGTGTAAGCATGTCCCGGGGAACTCCGTATATCGCTGCAGTGTGCCTGGCTGGAGGAAGTTGCAGCGGTGGTGGCGTCGTAGCATTCCTTGGAGGAGGTGTGGTGCTGACTGTAGTCGGAGTTGGGTAGCTGCGGCTCCAGTTGATATGTGATGTTGACTTATGTTGGATGTAGCGGGAGCCTTCCGAAAGAAAAACCTTCTCTGACTTTGGAGCCGCTATCAGCCCGAGGTCCTCCCCCTGTTGCATGTCGTCTTGACTCACGAGGGTGTTTTAGCAGAGTGATGTGTCCAAGGAGACTTATTTCGGCCATGTCATAAATTTCCCCTTCTTTTGTCTCCTGGATAACTTTTTCTACTCCCGTGATATTTTGCTGCCAAATCTTATTTGCTTCTCAAAATCATTAGCTTTGTTCTGATTGGAGTTTATATTCTATTATGCGCCCACGGACAGTTGAATTTCTCACGCTGGTATTTCAGATCTAAGATATGGCACGTAGTCTTCGAAACCAAGCTAATCCGTAGATTGTTTTCTTGTGTCATGTAGGAGTGCTGTACAAAGAAACTATACCTATACCTACTGGCACCGAAGGTAATCCTCAGTGAAGGTGGCCTTTACCTGCCTTCCGATGTCTTGTTGTATTCTGGAAACTGACCTATGTTTTCCACGCACCTGCTATTTCATATATGATTTAACAAACCCATATTATTTTAAAATACGGGCAAAACTTGTTTTCCGTTCATGATTTTAATTCTCTTCATTATTTGAACTCTATTGTTTCTAATTATATTAGTTTAATATGTAATGATATGTTGCATATTAACGGACAGAACCGACGGTCTCATGTTCCAGAATAACGATTTGTAAATGACGCTGACGCGTACTGTAATTCTCCGCGAATTGTACAGTTCTGCATAATTATACATTTAGCAATGCTGCATCCAGTAGTACTAGAAAATCCAACATTTTTATTTGCCCCTCCTGAATGTTTGCTTGTGAGTGTGTAGCAGTTCAGAGCAGTGTAATTGAGCATAGAAGCAACAAAGCCGTTAAAATGGGTGAATAAACGATGGTTTTGAATAACTTCAAGTTTTTGTTTGCGCATTATGATACTCTTGCTGTTAAGGAAGTCGTTAAATTAACACCAGAAGCAACTGGTGTGTCTATGGATGATTTGCGACCAAGTTGTAGACAGGCTGGTTATAAACCTGGTAGATGATTCAAGTGATATCACCACTTCTGGTGCCAAGCTGGGTGTCTTGCTACTACCCGAGGATTCTAATTAATACATAAGTTTTTACTGCCAAGGATATTTCATAACATTTCTTCATCCATCCTTGAATTAGTATAGGTACTTAGTGTAACAAGTGTAGGGGTATGTATTTCTTAATAATCGGTGCAAGTGCAGTAGAGTATAGCAATATATATGAAACTGCCAACGAAAATTTCCGAAAGTAAACAGCTGAGCAGCTGATGAGGGGCAAGGGAGGAAGCTCTACCATGCACTCACGATACGAAAAGCGCGGACTGATACTACCTGCTTTGTTTATGCTAGGACCCATTCTCGGACCAGAAGGATTATAATTTTAGCAGAAGTAGGACTAGGTACGAAGGAGCACTCAGCACCTCGATCTACAAGATTTTTGCGCCTAAATCCCTGACGGGGTGCCCGGGAGGGAGGATTGAGGAAGAGGAGACGACGACGGTCGGACCAGAAGGCACGACAGGGTAGAGGGCAACGTCCTTATCTTTTACAGATTGAAACTCCCCGTATGGCAGCTAGTGTAACCGACTCCCCCGCCCCCGCAGGCTTGCACATATCACTGGGGGGCTCAGGACTCGGAGACTGCCGCATTCCGGTGAATGAAGGGTTACATACAGTATCCTTTTCCCTTCCCGCCGATACGTTCATCCCTGAAACAGATCAAGCAGATGAAAGGTAAGGGGAAATGAAAATGGAGGGACAGGAAATATGTAATGAAGCTTTCCAGCATTCGCTTAGCGACCCGAAGAAACCTCCGAAAAAAAAGTGGGTCAGGAAGGTCTTTCGCCGGAATCGAACCCACGAACACTCAAATGCGGGCAACAGACGTTACCGCCTGAGCCATCCCGCTCGATTAATGATTTTATGTTGACATTGAAAGCATCTTATATTATGGACCTTATCTTGCAAAAAATCGACATATCACATAAGCTCCCATAACAAAAAAAACCTGATGTGATACATTCACTTGACTTTCTGTACCCTCTATCTTTATTAGTGGGTATACAAACTATTCATACTAAAGCTTGTCTTTCTATCTACTACATTTAATCCAAATAACCTTTCCAAAAATGACTACATTACACATTTCGTTATAAATACAAAGAGAACAGCGATAGGCAAATGTTTAAGAACTGGATGCTATATGCTGGCTTTAAAATTCCACAGATTCCATGCAATCGCGAGAAACAACTGAAAATCGATTGTACTTTAAAATAATGACAAATATTGAACAATTCGAACATTTAATAATGAATATCACAGAAACAACTTTGCCACGAAAAACTTATTTTAAATAAATTTAAAGAAATCCATTTTTTTGTGATAAGTTTTGTCTATCTCTTAACGTATATAGTTGCACAAGATTATACATAATACCGTCCGAATGAAGAGGACTTTCTAGGCTATTCCCAGAAAATTCAAGATATACATGTTATTTGTCATGTAAATATTTTAATATATGGTATGGGAATCAAAACCGTTGTAACCATTTTTTTAGAAATAAAAGTTTTCGAAAAATGTTCCATATGAGCGTAGTTGGGAGTTCCGAAAATCTTCGTGTCCTTGGAACAGTTTATATTTATCCGACTTTTCGTTTGTGAGTTATGCCATTCAGTCAGACAGACACACACACATACACGTTTCCAAAAACGCTATATTTGGATTCAGGGAGCTCAAAACGTGTATTTCCGGTGAAATCTCGATATCGAAATTTTGGATGGAATGAATACTTAATTCAAGTGGTCTACCCTGTATAATTAACATGGACACTGTGGTTTACTTTCACTACCCTGTGGTAGAGGAAGTAATATTTCTTTCGCCTAATCAAATTTGAAATGACTACAGAGCTTAGCATGTTTTTTTAAACAACTTTGCCTGCAAGCTTAAAGTAGAAAATAACAGTTTCTTTGCCACATCCCTTCTGTTTTAGATATGAAACATATTGTACTCTCTCCTAGGCTTTGACCATTAGTTTGACCACTGGTCTGTCCACACACCAGACCGCACTCCACTTAGCTTTAAGTGCTCTACCACTGCACTTTTCCTTATTATCCTTTGTTACCAGCTGAGAAGTGTCCATGTTCAACCTTTACTTTCTGTAGTAATTTATATCACTAACGAATTACCCCAAAAGTGATCCTTTAAGAGAAACATTTCGAAAATTTAGCAGCAAGAAACCACGCAATGTCATTATAACATTGTGAAGCGGAATGAAGTTGTATTCCATCATGACATTATACATAAGCCTAGAATATAACGTATAGTTTGTATTTCAGAGTCGTCAGTATACAGGGCCGCTAGAAAGTATTCTTTCCAACTTAAAAATATCCTACGTGTTAACGTTTACGCGGCTTTCTCTCAATTCTTACAAAAACGTATTCTTCTATTTACTTCCGTTAGACATACATGTTTTCAAAAATATTTATATTACACATTTCGTTGTAGATACAGTGGGAATACAGATAGCGTTAATCAAATCTTTCAAAAGTAGATCGCTAAGTGATGGCTTTCAAATTCCACTCTTTGCAAAATCAGGAAAGAAGAATAAAAAAGTAATAGACTTGAATTTTAAACCAATAAGGATGAATATTTCAGAAAGGTTAAATATCACAAAACTTGACAAGTTGTATGTTTTAAGGAGATCTAAATCTTTTTGTGGAGTAAGCTTTGTTTATATACGGTTTGCACATTATACAAAATTATTCAAAACCCATTGCCATGCAAGTATCTTCTTCTTCTTCTTCACTTCACGACATACGCCGTTCCGTCTCACATTTATTCCCTCCATTTCTTTGTAGGTTGGCCGGCCAACATGTCACCTTCCTTTTGGTTGATACTGAAATGTAACCTTAGGCAACATTGAATCCGCCATTCTTTAAACATGTTGCAGTCATTCGTTCCGATATTTTTCAGTTTTGCTATTTATTGAGTACACATTAAGTTCTGCTTTTATATCTTCATTTCGTATTTGGTCTAATCTTGTACACCTTTTTGTTTTCGTTAACATGTTCATCTCTGCACTTTATCTTCGGCTTTTCATTTTCCTTTTAATGACCCATGTCTCACTTCCATAAATTGTGTTGGAACAGACCGTGTTTTATAAAACTTTACCCTTGTTTCCTTTATTGTTTTATTTCTGAATGTTCTATGTATAGTTACACATATTGTCACGACCTTAAACAAACTGAGATAGTAAAGCAAGGGATTATCGGAAAATACATCAATTACATGATCGGACATAGCGAGCGTAGTTATGCGCGTATTAGCATTGCAAAACTCCTAAGATCACCTAAACAGGAAGGAAAGGGAAAATGCCTTTAAGAACTCTTTTGATTCAAAGAGAACATGTTACCTAATTTATTATAAGAAAGAACAAATTCAAAATCAGTAACTGGTGTCGGAAGCAGGTGCGTGCTGCTCCCCCATGTTGACTGTCCAAAGACAACAGAGAGAGAGAGAGAGAGAGAGAGAGAGAGAGAAAGATCACTATATGCGCTTTAGTTTCCACTTAATAGCTATGCCCATAAACTCTACGTCTCTACCGGCACATGCTGCCAACCTATGAATATTTAATCCCCCCAAATGTAACGAACTAAGCCCCTAGAAATATGCTAAACGGCACAATATCATTTGGAATCTTGAAAGATTCTTACTTATGTACGTTTCAGTTCCTGCCATATAGCTGAAATTACATCACAATTAATTAAACTCTCTTACTTGTTCTAATGGTTTCTTTTCTAAAATGATTGTTGCTTTATGTGTTCTTTTTACCAAAACGCCATTATCTTAGATTTCTCTGTTGATATTTTAAGCTCATATCACTTACCCAACTAATTAAAGCGGTGCTTATTGAAACTCATCCTCAGTATATTGAATTAAAATCACGTTACCTGCATATAATAAAATATTTAAAACTGTACATGCATTGGTTTAATCAAAATAGCTAAGAAATCCATTTATGATAAAATAAAAAGCTAACGAATTCGATGCAAAGGGCGATCTGGTGTGAAGGAAATTTCTTGAAAATCTTTGTGTCGCATATCCTTGAAAGATAATGAACTCAAATACGAAATGTTGTTTTTATCAGATATTCCATTTTATGCTGTCTCACACACACACCTTTTCATAGAAATTTCTCAATCTCCAAAATGTGCATTTCCGCTGAAATCTCGATATAGAAATTTTGGGTGGGAAACAGTACTTCCTCTATTTACTCTAGATAGAGAAAATAAGAATTCTAGCAGCCAAATTAATAGAGAGAGAATTCTCATGTATAATATGCAAAAAGATAAAAAAATACTACAGTTTACATACTCTGTAGTTTTTCCTCATTTTTCATTTCGTTAATTTTATAATGTTTTGAAAATTGCATCATTTTTCAACCCTCTCATGTGTGGTGTTTACAAAATTATTTTATACGCCTTTATTAGAGTACTTGTAATATAATATCTACCTCACCATGTCGCCAACTTAGAATTTAAACTGTCGGAAAATTAAACCGTTAATTAGAAACTGAGGGGTTAATGAGAAACTTCAGTAAAACGTTTACATTTCTTGATTGACAGTCTTTTCCTGAGTCAGATTAGAAACTATTTTCAGTGAACAGCTTTTTCGCTTCACTTTTCACTGAAGGTATTAGACCAAAAACTCTGGTGCACTAAAGGCGTGTAAAATAATTTTGTAAGCGCTGCATACGAAAAGGTTGAAAAAAATAGCTGCAGTTTTATATATATATATATATATATATAAACTCATTAAACGGATATTCAAAACGGCAGAATATATGAATTGTAATATAATTTGCTATTTCTGCGTATTAAAAGTATGTATTTGCGCTTATTAATTTGGCTCCTGAAATATTCTAAAATGAGAAGAATGCCTTGTGGAGTCACTGCATATTAAAAGTGTAACAGGAATTGTTCTGCTCATATTCAGTTTTTGATAAAGAATAATATAATGTATCTAACGGGTTACGCTGAAATCAGTAATCATATGTTTCACATTTTGCCTCATTTTATTGGCGTGTGTGTTTACCTTTCCATACAAGAATGACATGCATATAACATACCACGTTTTGTGGTACTTTAATTTCCCTAAAGGTTGGAGAGATTCTCTGATTTGCAATATAAAAGGGTTGAGAATTTTCGCTTACACAACAAAACTTTAAATGTTTTTATCAAGTTTTTTTTTTTACTTGCAAAATTTCGATTGGATTAATCTTGAAGTTACAATAATTTGGTTTCTATTAGCCGTGTACTGCTTACCATAGGAAACGGCATAGTTATAACCGCATTGCATAATGTATATGCATACGCTTATTTATGTTTTTATTTTTATCACTACCTCTGTTACCAGTATTGTGAACATCACATGATATGCAATTTTCACACGAAGAGAGAGAGAGAGAAAAGTGAGGGCGATGGAGGCGAGAGTGGGAAAGTGCAAAAGGACCAAGAGGGAGAAAGTGTACGATATAGTCAGAGGAAAGAGGGGAGGAAGAGGTACGGAGATGTAGGGTAAAGTGAGAAGGGGAAGGAGGGAAAAAGTAAGAAAACGGGAGAGAAAGACAGAAAAATCTTCGCATCTAACGCAATAATACGAGCCAAGCTCGGATTGCATGACTTTTATTATAAATATAAACTTCGCTGTTCTTTGAATGTTTAATGCTCAGTTAGTTAAAACCCTCATGACTGGGACGAAGATCGGCAGAATGGCCTTGTGCTGCTTAGGCGTGTCTAGGTGTAAATATCTGGGCAGTTATTGTGAGGATGGTGCTAGAGTGTAATTGTGTTTGCGCCTTCTAAATGTGTAATTTTAGATGAATATAATATGAGCCCTGAAATATTTAGAAAATAATGTCTTTAGAATTTTTGTCATCATGCGCGAATTCGTGGAATCCTTAGGATCTACAGGCTAAATTAAACTTATAAACTTTGGGATCAGATAGATAAGCTTCTTTGTAACACCTTGCACCCATCAGCTGCAATACTTCATTTCAAAGTAAGAGGGGTCTATGTACTAAATTAATCGAAAACTTAAAGGAAGAAAGGATATAAGTAATTAGGCATGAGAAATTGAAATAAGCATTTGTGTTGCGGATCAAAAATACATGCCAAAGGAAAAAAAATACTCATTGCCATGCAAGAGGGGTTTATCAATGATGCTATCACACAGTTGGATTACTCTTTGGAACCCAGATTGTTTACTTCCTAAGCTCCGGATGCATTCACCCCATATGATTACAGACTGATATTTTGTCGACATCTTTTGCTCAGTTTCATTTATTCACACACAGTGTTCTCTTCAGTACATTCTTCCTTTTTACATGCAGAATAGTGAAATTTTCTGACAATGGAAAAACATCGAACCTTACACATGGAATCAATTGTCAGACCTGCATATGGCGCACGAGGCAGTTTCTTGTTCTGGTCGTGCGGCTATGAAAGAGGCTTTACCAGGAGTGGTTTCCAAACTGACGGGTTCCTTCCCAATATGCATCGCAGACTTGCGGACGGGCGCAATATACAGACGAGCAGATCAAGGACGGGGCGTTCTGTGCGAACTCCTTAGGCGAGGAAGCAATACTGACGTGTGCAGAAACATCCTATGGGGAGTACTTAATTCATCATTCCACCAACTGATCATATTATTGTCCCAGGGTCTGAAGAATTCTTCAGGTACAGCTGTTGCATCCGGCAGCCTTAGTAATCCATGCTGCTGTTCATTGAGACAGTAGTTTTGTAATTTCTGTTTGAAATAAAGTTCAGTCTAACCGGACTTTACAACTCTTTTTTTATTCACAAATGAAAATATTTCACACGTGAGGGATTGTGTCATTCTTGTAACTCTCGTTTTTTGACTTTCGAAAATCCCCATGCCACGTTTGTCCCAATATGTGGGCAGGATTGTGAATGGCTTCCTTTTGGGTCCATACCTTTTGTCAGGATGAATCAACGCCAATACTTATATAGTATTTTTACTTTCTCTACTACGTATAGTAATTAGGGGAAGCATTGTATTCCACCCAAAAATTCGATACCGAGATTTCACCGGCAATACATGTTTTGAGACCCCCTGAATCCAAAAAAAGCATTTTTGGAAACATGTCCGTGTGTGTGTCTGTGTGTCTGTCTGTGTGTGTGTGTGTGTCTGTGAACAGCATAACTCAGAAACGAACAGTCGGATAAACACCAAACTTGGTATTTAGGTTCAGTATCTTCCAAGGATGCGACACGAAGGTTTCAAGAAAATCCCCCCACCCCAGAGTACCCTTTACATGGAAGATTTTTTTAAAACTTTAATTTTCTAAAAAATGGCTCTAACGATTTTGATTAAAATATCATATGTTTAAGATATATTTATGACAAATAAAATGTATATCTTGAATTTCCTGGGAATGTCTCCAAAAGTATTCTTCATTGTGAACGACTTTTGCATAACTGGTAAACCATAAGAGATAGACAAAATTTTACTACACAAAAATGTAGATCGCGTTAAAATACACAATTTATGTCATATACATCTTTTTTGTTGAGTGAACCATTTTCGAGATATTGCTCGTTATTCCCTTAAACTTTTCAATACTTATTTTCTCAAATGGGAATTCGTTATTCATTTTTTGTCTTGGATATGCAAAGAGTATTAATCTGTGGGAAAGGGAATGGTCTGCACCTAGCAACCAGCTATTAAGAGATATCGAGTAACATGAAGTAGATGGAGAATAAGCGTTTGTATAAATAGTTTGTACAAGAGTAGTGAAAGTCATGTGAGTGTAACACATCAGATTTTTACAGAAAGTTCTACTTGAGCTATTGCACCTTTCTTTGGTTTCAATGCGACGGAGTACCAGCTTAATTTGGGAATGAAGTACGAGTCCGTTTGACAATTACAATCCACGCAGCTGTCGCTGTAGGTCTGTAGTGTGCTTGGCCTGCTCACGTCACCTGACTCGGACTAATTTATTTTTTATGGGGCTACATGAAATCTATGGATTATAAAACCCCTGTTGACTTGAAGATCTTGCAGCACGGATAGTCAGCAAATGAGCTGAAAACAGGGAAAGGTCTGCCGGTTTTGAAAGGGTATGGCAAACTATGGCACATTGATGAACTGCTTGTTTGGAAGTCAATAGATGTTTGTTTTTGTACTTGTTATGGTGATAGGACAATAAAATAATACATACTTGCTGCTTATTAAAACTAAACTGTTTTTCATTCTGTTTCAGTATGATCTGTGCTTTTTCCTGTATGTTTGGGTGAATAAACAGAATATATGCAACATTAATGATCATGTTCAATTTTCATATATATATATATATAGGTAATTACTTCAATCCCTTCCTGTAGAATCCACCAATTTAATAACATGACCCCCTTTTGCACTGAACCGAAGCGTTGTAGCCCATGGACGCCTCAAAAAAAAGTTATTTATTTGAACTGATTCCAAACTTTGTGCAATTAGAGGTATCCTGTATGAATCCCTGCTGGGGATGCGAGTTTCCCTGGCGGCCTTTTTGACTAGCCAACGCATTTCTATGAATCAGTTAATAGTTTAGGTGTGCAAATCTCACTTATTTTGCCCTACTAGGGATGCGAGTTTCCCTGGCGGCCTTTTTGAGTAGCCAACCCGTATCTCATCATAAGGACTTACGCTGTAACCTGTTTCGCCGAACAAGTAATTACTTAGAATATATATTTTTGAAGGCTTCTACGGCTGTTTTCAAATAGTTCTTTCTTATTTTCCGGATTGGGCCGCATCATATGGGTTATCAAACCAATGTCGAAGCCCAGTGTATCGACGACAGCTGTTATATTGGGAAAAAATGTTCGCAGTCCCTTCACCCAGTACAACGACACCGCCTCATCCCAAAGTGTTGTAGGCGTTGAGGAATGACCGCAAACTCGGATGAAAGTTACTAATAGTAACATCCCCATAAACTTCCCCACATTCAATATCAACTCCGAAGAATGAATGGAGGGATTCAATAACCTATCTAAGAATGAAACTGGAAAAAGGCTTACCACTTTCAGAGGCGCATGTATCTATCGGAGGGAGAAATTGCCTCCTTTTATTCCATGCCTGAGATCTGGAGCTCTGCCACAGAGTGTAGCGAGTTAGCGCGGAACAGAAGAGTCATTTCCATCTATTTTTTAGGCCGTTGCCTAACGTGAGAGTATTCCACGAAGCCTCATTTCTTCCAAATGCGAAAATGAAATTAGTGACAGCTGCAAGTTCCACGACATTTTGCCACAACATCGGACTGCCCTTGTTTAGTCTCTTGGGGATTGCAACCACAGAACTCACTACTTCAGGTGATACCGGCATTGCATGAGATGCAAGTACACCAGTTAACCTAGGATCACCTCCAACAGCAGCGAAAGCTGAGCTGCTACTTAATTCATCCTAAACTGCATTCACTCTTAGGTTGATCCGCGCCAAAACAAACGCACGTGACCAGTGCACCGTGGTACAACACTGTAGCAATGCGTGCAGGAAAATAGTTCCATGTTAATAATGTAAATTTTAGAATGAATGTATCCTTAAATGGTATATATTCTATACAAATTCCTAAAATCTAATTAACGCTAATTTGTACCTTTAAACAGAGCTACAAGTCCCAACATGCAATTCATATATGTACCTGACATCCGGGTATGCTCATAATATTGTTTGTAGCCAGAAACCAGGAGTTTCTGTTTGTATCCTGGCAGACGGTGATTTTCTCCTGCGTTTTCGTCGACTTCGTAAAGTATAAGCGGACTAGTGGTGAAAAACAATAGGGTTGAAAGTTTATTGTAAGTTATTTGAGAAATATCTAATACTTCCCGTGAAAGAAGTGGTGAAATTAACTTCTGAGTTCACCAGTGTTTCAAGTACAATATAAATAGTGCTCGTAAAGAAAACTCTGAAACGGGGAAGTGGTTACACGCGGGAAAAACAGAAAGCGTTAGAAATAAGCGATGCAATAATGGGACAAGAATGTTATTCACGTAACAATATACAATTTCTTTTTTAAAAAATGAGCCGCTGACAGTTGATAGAAGTGCCGCTTCCAGAGAGCGAATAAATTAAGATATAGCATATCTGTTACTTTCTTTTTCGCTCATTTCTTTTGGAATTAACTATTATTATATGTGGAAACATTTATTTTGTTGCAACTATCAATCTTATCACCTTCAACCCTAACAGAGTATGCTAGTCATCGTTTTAAGTTGTGGGACCATGTTCTCTTTGCCTGTACTCTGTCATTATGGTCGTGAAAATGTGACAGTGTTTCTGCCGCGAATGGCGGAAGGATACATTCCAACGGTGCACTGGTCACTTGAGTTTTGTTTTGGTGCGGATCAACCTAAGAGTGAACACAGAGTAGAACTGTTTTGACTTTAAATTTATACCCAATGCTTGAAACTATAACATCTACCAGAGGTGTTTTAAGCTGCATCCTAACCTGACAGCCACTAATGAACACAACGCTACTTCCTTATACCCTAACTACTTAAAGTACAACCCCTCCAACCTATTTCGCACTCTGGGGTGACTCTGGATGCGTACGTACCAAATACCTTAAGCCTGCCAGCAGTGTGTGCTCGGCTTCTTCGTAGTAACACAACCCATAAAGTAAGGTTCTGTGTCTCTGAACTTCATAGCTCAAAAACATTATAATTGACATTAAATGTTTAAAATTATCCTATCCCAAAAAGTAATTTATCTGCGAACGTCTCGTTGCTTTTCTTATGTTACAGCTCTTTTGACGAACAATTTTGAATAGAAGGTCAAATATTTGAGGAATCCGCACGAGGAATAAACTTTATATCTTGAATAATCAATAAACACCCCGTGAATCCGTCCTAATTCATTTAGGACTGCATATAACTGGTAAACCCTATGAGCTAGACAAAAACTTGCTAAAAAATGTAAAATACATTTAAATATGCGGATTTATTTCAAATAAATTTTTCGTAATGGTAGGCGTCTAAAAGAATATCCTCTTGATCGTTTGAATGTTTGAACTATTCAACTATATAATTATTAGATTCTATTTTAACATCTCTATGGAGCTGGGTACTTACAACCATATGTTGATTTGGAAACTTCTCATGATTGACAGGAGGCGAATTAAATAACAAGATTTTGAATGAATGTTATTTATAAAACTTTGAAAACAGCACTAGCTACCAAAATGTCCATTTTTAAAGTAATATATTAACTGCGATATTAAGCTAGTTCCGCGTAGGCCCACCTGCTTCTCTTTTCCATACGCTTTTTTTTAAACTTGCTTGAAAGTTTCTCATTAGCCAGTAGAATACCTTAGAGCAATGGATGCTATTTTTCAGTCTTACAGAATGCACACAGATTTATTTTTTTACAGTTTTTCTTTTAAAGCGTCACAGGGATAAACGTCACAGAGTGTAGAGCATTTCATTAAACGCCTGCAAAGGAACTTTTGTTGTGTTTATTTCACCAGAATCTCCGAGAGGAAAACTGAAAACTTTACCGAGGGGAAAGTTTTCCTCTCACACCTATAAGCATTTAGCAATGTCTCCTTCACACTTATACTACAGATAAAACCGAACAAAACAAACATTATGGTCTTTTAGGTTTAGTGCTTATACGGTACCATTACGCCAAATGTGTGTTTCCAAAGAATATGAGGATTTTAAAGCTTTGTCATATATTGTAACGCTAGAATCAGACTGAAAACTTCATAATTTACAAATTTTATCCATATTTGCAAAGGTAAATAATGCCCATAACACATAAGTGTCCAGAAGCTAAATTTACGCTCCCTTGAGTGAATTTCTGAAACTCTGCATATTTCTATTCCGATATTGCACTGAACATCAATGAGGCCAGGAATCTGATATGGACGAGGATGCTACTGAAATAGCATATTTACTTTTGAAAATATCCTTAAAAATATTTGCACCTACGAACGTCATGGAAAGGAAATAATAAAGCTGTGTTGTTTAAAATATACAGCTAGTTATGTAATCTAATTATTACTAAAGAACCCGTATTTTATTGGTGTATAATATCAGTCCACTGATAGAGAATATACTAGCTGTATGCATTTCTGTTAGTATTATTTTAGGTTTACCTTCTTCTGTTACTTCTGGTATGTAAAGAAAATTTGTATTTCAGCCAAATATCCAGTGTTGAGATTTACCGAAAATACACCTTTTAAAACCAAAAGGACAGAGAATAACTAAAGAAGATGCATGAATACCAAACTTGATATTTTAAGTCCAGTATCCCTTAAAAAAATGCATCTTAAAAACGTTCAATATTTTAACAAGTACAACAATCCCTTGCTTGGAAAAAATGTTCGACATATTTTATTTTATCTGAAATGGTTCTTTTGGCTTTCAAATATCACATGTTGGAGATATTTAAGTAAACAATAAATTATGATAATTAATTGTTTCTCCACACAATCATGTGTGGGCTTGGATACATAGTATCAACTGAGAAATTTAATGCCATAGCCGATATATGAACCAGTATCTTCGGCTTTCCATACCAACTGAGCTAAGTTGGCTACATGCCAGTACGGCATTCAATACAACTGACGCAGGATTTAGCGTAATTACCAAGTTGCTATTGGCATATGATATATATAAAAAAATCTGATGTGTTACACTCACATGACTTTCTCTACTCTTGTACAAACTATTTTTACAAACGCTTATTCTCCATATGCTTCATGTTAATTGAGATATCGAGATGTTAATCTTATTGCTAATTTTCCTATAGATGCAAGGGAAATTGGTAGACTTTAAGCGATAGTCAAATATTTTAAGAGATGGTTGCTATGTGGCGTATTCCACTCTCTTTGCATTAGCAGGACAAAAAAAATGAATAATGAATTCCCATTTGAGAAAAATTATAAGTATTAAGGGAATAACAAGCAATATCTCGAAAATGGTTCACTCAACAAAAAAAAATGTATATGACGTAAATTGTGTATTTTAACGCGATCTACATTGTAGCAGTGTAGTAAAATTTTGTCTTATCTCTTATGGTTTACCAGATTTGCAAAAGTCGTTCACAATGAAGAATACTTTTGGACATTCCCAGAAAAGTCAAGACATACATTTTATTTGTCATGAAAGTATCTTAAACATTCATTTCATTCATTATCTGTTTACCCTCCTCTTATGTAGGACTTACACCCCCCAGGACTTACAAGCGGGTGCCTGGGGTCAGAGGCCCGTCGAGGAGCAGACACTCATGGATCAGACAGAGCATCCAGGATGGGTGATCAGCCCGATGCCTGGTATGGGATGAAGGAAGTAGTTGAAACGAAATGATGGTGAAATGGATGAAAGGAAAGGTGATGATGGAGCAGTTGGTGGAATGAATGGCGGGGGAAACCGGAGAACCCGGAGAAAACCCGCCCAGACGCCGCTTCGTCCACCACAAATCCCACATGCAGGTTCCTGGGATTGAACCCGGGCCGCCTCGGTGGGAGGCGAGCGGTCTAACCACTCGGCCACGGCGCCGCCTTTTTTATCTTAAACATATGATATTTTAATCAAAATCGTTAGAGCCATTTCTGAGAAAATTAAAATTTTCAAAAAATGTTCAATGTAAAGGATAATATGGGATGGGGGATTTTCTTTAAAACCTTCGTGTCGCATCTCTGGAAGATACTGAACCTAAATACCAAGTTTGGTGTTTATACGACTGTTCGTTTCTGATTTATGCTGTTCACAGACACACTGTCAAGACGCACACGGACATGTTACAAAACTACTTTTTTTGGATTCAGGAGACCTCAAAACATGTATTTCCGGTATCGAATTTTTGATTGAAATGCAATACTTCCCCTACTTACTACGTAGTAGAGAAAGTAAAAATGAATTTGAGAACGCCTTGTGGTTTACCGGAAAAGAATGTGAGTCACTTGAGAAATTTGATGCACCGTCATGTTGCCATGGTAGCTTAGTTGGTTAGAACAACGACACGGAAAACCGAAAACCGTGGTTCAAATACCGGTTATGACATTGAATTTTTCAGTCTGATACTGTATTTCCAAACCTACACACGACTTATTTGGAAGAACAACTATCGCATTTTTATTGTTCATGTAAATATCTCCAACATGTGATATTTGAAAGCGAAAGAGCCATTAAGGGGAAAATAAAATATTGCGAAACCTTTTTCGTGCAAAGTATAGTTCTGCTGGTGAACTTTCGTCAACTTTTTATGACGCACTTTTTTTTTAAGATACTGGACTTAAAATATCGTGGTATTCACCCATCATTTTTAATTATTTTCTCTCTTTTTGCTTTCAAAGTCTTCTATTTTCGGTGAAATATGAGTGCTGGATATTTAGTTGCATTACAAAATATCTTCTACATACCAGAGGTAAATGATTAGGAAGGTAAACACAAAACAATACTAACAAAAATCCATGTAGCTGGCTAGTATATTCCCTATCAGGGGAGAGATTTACACACCAATCAAAAACTGTTTCTTTAGCAATAATTTAGATTACATAACTACGTATATAATTTAATCGGCACAGCTATATTCTATCCTTTCCATAACATTCATAAGAGGAAATATTTTTTCTTGAGGGTAATTTCAAAAGAAAGTATACTATTTCAGTAGCTTCCTCTTCCATGTCAAGACTCCTGGTATCATTGATTTCGGTAAAACATTTGGCTATATTAAAATTGTTTCAAAAAATAAAAATTTCAGAACTACGATTTCTTAGAACAGAAATATGGAGGTTCATAATTTCTCCCAAGAACATAAATGTATTACTCAGGCACTTACTTGTTATGTGTACTATTTACCTATCTAAATGTGGATGAAATGTGAAAACTAGTAAAATACGAAGTGTTTTAGTCTTGAGCATTAATCCACGATCTCGTGGATGTATGTTGATACCTCTATACATTTGCAAGCGAACAATGAATATGCATTATATTGGGGCTCATATTTCAACACAAAAACTAATTCTAACGCTCTTCGAGAGCAAATATCGCGTTATACCTATCATATATACGCTTGACTGTCCCCACGTTTAAAAATCTAAATGATCCTTTCTACATATCACCCACTCCACATAACCTGCATCTTTTTTCTCTTTTTCCCCATTTAGTGGTTTAACGTTACATTTGGGATTTTTCCCAACACAGCTGTGGTAATACTCTCTTATTATTCATATAAAACATCGACATTTAAAGCGAAGCATTTGTCAACACTTCTTTGTTCATAATCAAAACACTGAAAAACTGTTGGATTTGGTCAAGCTCAGCGAAGTGAGGAAGCCCTGTTTTGTAAGCCGGTCTAGATAAAATATTCCAACGTTCTGAATGTGTGATTCTAAAGCGAAAAATCTCATACGATTCGGTTTACTACGGAATTTAGAACAGACATTTAAAATCACTTAAGCTATTATTATTATTATTATTATTATTATTATTATTATTATATTTATTAGATTTATATCCAGTTTTGGTACGCAAAACCGTGCCAGAACTAAATGTATATAGTCTGGAGATGGGCGAGATATTTGATATTTTGTTTTGTTTGCATAAATTACATCCTTGATAAATAATATACATTTAAGAGTATAATGATTTGTAAATTATTCTCTATGGTACTTTAATCATGAGGTGAGAGAAAAATCATACATTTTCATCCTCATTAATTTATCGTAGGTTAGCCCAAGTTTGGCTAGATCCCATACTTTCAAGAAATGTTTTCTTGTATGTTTTATTTTCAAATTTCTGAGGCCATGGTTAGAAGTCGCTAAATCATATTACACATTTACTAACCCATTTTTGGTGTTTCTTCTTTTTGTAATGCCGTTTTGATTCTCATTTTTATTTCTTAAGTCATATTGAAATGTGAGGCTTCAAAATATGGCAAAGTACACTGTCGTTTGTGAAAATTGTAACACCAAGAAGGAAATGCATGAATTCAATGAATTTAGTACCACAGGTTAGGTGCATGACAATAACAAATGATAAACTTTTCAAATTTATACACGACCTTTGAGCCCTAATATTCAGTATTTGGTGTGGCATCCATGCGCTGCAATTAGAGCTGCTATACGCCGTGGCATTGAATCAAAAAGGTTCTGAATAAGCTCCTGAGGAATTTCCCTCCATGCAGTTTGTATTCGAGCCCACAAATCCGTGACACTGGTTACTGGAGGACCGTGACGCACCAGGTGCCGACCAACCATATCCCAGACATGTTCGATGGGCGACATGTCAGGTGAACGTGCAGGCCAGTGAAGCAATGGTACCCGTCGCTCTTCGAAGAAGGCTTGTACATTCCTCGCAATATGTGGCTGGGCATTGTCCTGTTGAAATGTGGCCTGTGGAGACGCCTGAAGCAGAGGGAGTACCTCAGGCTCTACAACCACCGTTAGGTACCGGTTGCTGTTCAAAGTGCCCTCAATTCGTAGGAGACGAGATCGGTTGTGTAACCAATGGCGCCCTAAACCATCACACGTGGTGTTTGTCTGCTATGCCGCTCAACATTGCAGCCCTCCAGGTTGCGCTCACCACGGTAACGCCGGACATGCATGCAGCCATCACTGTAGCACACGTTGACGCGGGACTCGTCCAAAACGACTACATTTTGCCACTCAGCACCCCAGTGACGGTGTTCACGTGCCCATTGCAGTCGGAGGAGCTTGTGGTTTCTAGGCTATGGAAGCCGACGTAATGACATGCATGCAACCAGTCCAACCTGCAGCAGACAGCGACGAACCGTTAATGTAGACAAGTTCACACCTGTTGCAGTGCTTCAGCGTCGAGCCAACTCTGTGGATCAAAGTGTATGGTCCGTTCTGACCATGCAGACAAGATGACGGTCATCCCATGCTGTGGTCATGTTCCGCGGTAGTACTCGCTCTTCACTGCGTACGACCTTCATCTATCCACTGCTTTCACACACACACATCACTGTCGTAGCAGCATGCCCTGTACGAGCCGAAATGTCACGGTATGACAAACCCGCTTCCCGGATACCGATCATTCTGCCCCTTTCAAACTCACTCACAAGCCGATATGGCTCCCTTTGACATTGACGAGGCATACTGGCACTCACCTTATTGTTTCCACCTTGTTTCACAGCTCTGCACTGGCTACACTTGGCGCAACACTGGCCTTGCAGGACCGACACGAGAGGGCTCTGCTCCGACTACTTGTACCTCATTTCTCCGCAAACCTAATCACTTGTTGCTTGCACACTCTTCTACACTTCCACCAAGTTTGGAGTTATTCGGGAAATTCTTTCTTGGTGTTGCAATTTTCGCAAACGGCAGTGTATTTAATGAAAAAAATATATGTATGAAGAGCGGCGCCGTTGCCCAATGGTTACACCGCTCGCTTCTCACCAAGGGGTCTGCATGTGGTACTTGTGGTGGTCAAAGCAGATCAGGGGGGGTTTTCTCTGGGTTCTCCGGTTTCCCCGTCATTCATTCCACCAATTATTCCAACATCACATTTCTTATCATTCATCTCATCGTCACTTCATATAATTTCTTCCCTCGCTCTATACCAGGCTTCGGGCTGAACACCCATCCTGGTCGTGCTCTCCGACAGGCGTCTGACCCCAGTCAAGCACTTGTAAGTCCTGGAGGGGTAAACTCTAACAACGGGAAGGGTAAACAGAGAAAGAAGAAGAAAAATATATTTGAATTGAATTCTATTGTGTCTACTCGAGGGTATTTGGCTCTATGTGCATGATTAATTATTTTTTATTTTTCTATTACTATTTTTTTTCTTTTTTCGTAACAAACCACTTCATTAATCAAACACCCCGCATGATATTTATGTGACAGGGGTATTCTATTCTACTCAGCTACTTAAATCCGTAATGGAGTAAGCGAAAATGACACTGGTTTAGCCAAATATTTTGGGCCAATTATTGACCTTCAAGATTAAAAAAAAATATTGCTTCTGGTATCACTCTTGAAGAGGGGCGATAGTTGATCGGAAATTTTGTATATGCGTTGAGCGATTACTTACGGGTCTATTCATTTCTAACAAAACCCTCCAATTTGTGAACTTTTTCACTAACTTGACTCCGTTATATGTAGTTACTCCCTATTCCTCGCCAACGAACGCATATCTATTCATTATCATTCAGTGTTTTGCTATCGCGTATTTGGAATTCTCTACCTAATCAAATCATATTGTCAATAGTGCAACATAATTTAAACGTAAATTAGCATGCCTACGGAACTTCGGTAAACTACTTGTTAAATGCTGTAATTTTTGTTTTAGTTTCATTTATTCATTCTCTTTTCTGTTTGGTATGAACTGTTATTCGAATGTTAATATTACAGTAGATCTCAATATTAGAGGTTTCATTTTGTTTATTTTTATTTCCTTCTACTTTATATTTCGCTTTTATCTTACTCTCTTTTCTGGAGTCTGCGTTTCTGTAGTGTAAGCTCATATTTATTGTATTAGGGGAGAATCGTGTAGCACCAGAAGGCGGCTATATCCGGACAGTATATAGTTCTGCTAAAATCTGCAAGATGGAAGCAATTCCTTGCATATGTTTTGACGTCTTCTATTCAAACAAATGCACAACAGTGCACGTGTGTATCTCTTAAGTCAGAGTGTGCGTAACTGCTGTGCGCTTCCAGTGTCATTCAATACATTGGTGTGTACAATCAGGTGAGTCAATTACTCTTAGGTTGTACAATTGTCTACATTTTGGTTGAACAAAAGTAATTACCGAATCTCAATTGAAAATTGAAAGAATTGTAACATTGGCGGGAAATATTCCATCTTCATGTTTGTCGGGTAAGACCGGACAGTGCTATTTTGGGAAACACCGGACACCGAAACGATAGATTTTTGTCATTGTTACATATCTTATCATAAAAGGGATCGTCCGGAAATCTAAAGATAAGGAAAGATAAAGGGCTGCTAGACTGAAGAATATGAACCTTGCTCTAAATGACTTTTTAACGGGAAAAAAACATCAGAGTGGTACTAATTTTTACTTTCTCTACTACGTAGAGTAAGTAGGGGAAGTATTGCATTCCACCCAAAAATTCGATACCGAGATTTCGCAGGAAATACATGTTTTGAGGTGCACTGAATGCATATAAAGCATTTTTGGAAACACGTCCGTGTGTGTGTGTGTGTGTGTATGTGTGTCTGTGTGTCTTGAACAGCATAACTCAGAAACGAACAGTCGGATAAACACCAAACTTGGTGTTTAGGTTCAGCATCTTCCAGAGATGCGACACGAAGGTTTTCAAAAAAATCCCCCACCCCAGATTACTCTTTACATGGAACATTTTTCGAAAGTTTTAATTTTATCAACAATGGCTCTAACGATTTTGATTAAAATATCATATATTTAAGATACTTTAATGACAAATAAAATGTATATCCCGAATTTTCTGGGAATGTCTCCAAAAGTATTCATCATTGTGAAAGACTTTTGTATAACTTGTAAACCATAAGAGAGAGACAAAATTTTACTACACCAAAAATGTATATCCCGTTAAAA
Source organism: Deroplatys truncata (assembly GCA_030765065.1). NCBI lineage: Eukaryota > Metazoa > Arthropoda > Insecta > Mantodea > Mantidae > Deroplatys > Deroplatys truncata. The sequence goes on from CM060980.1 coordinate 105,247,814, forward strand.
TACACAATTTATGTCATATACATCTTTTTTGTTGAGTGAACCATATTCAGATATTGCTTGTTATTCCTTTAAATTTTCCAATACTTAACACTTTTTCTCAAATGGGAATTTGTTATTCATTTTTTTGTCCTGGTAATGCAAAGAGAATGAAATACTCCACATAGCAAGCACCTCTTAATATATTTGACTATCGCTTAAAGCCTACCAATTCCCCTTGCATCTACGAGAAAATTAGCAATAAGATTAACATAAAACATATGGAGAATAACGTTTCTAAAAATAGTTTGTACAAGAGTAGAGAAAGTCATGTGAGTGTAGCACATCAGAATTTTTTTAAAGTTCCCTTGTTTTACCCAGTTTAAGTTACTGTGTTTTTACTGCTTTCGTTACCGCTTATTACCGCAACACACATACACACTCAAACACTCATGTCCATGGCGGGACTCGAGCCAGGCAATGAAGTCGAGAACACGACTATATCCCAAAATTCAGTTCCTGAGCCATCTCTTGAGACAGATCAACTGTTAATCTGCCCTTCAGGAAGTTGATTGTACGTACACTGGCCCTGTATTGCAAAACATTTCACTTATATTTAATGCAAGCAAGAAAGAGTTGCTACCAGAGAAAGAAAAACAGAGGACATTCATTCATAAGAAAAGACTTGAAAAGAAAAATAATGAAAAGAACAAGAAAGAAGAAACAAAACTCGCAAATGTGCAAAATTTATAAGTTTGGACCATGCTTCAACATCAGCACGCGCTTCTTCAAAATCGTTAGAAGTCTATGCTTCTAGGGACACTTTCTGCATTTGGTGTGGAGGAAGTTTTGAAGAAGATTGGGTTCATTGTCATAAATGTAAGGGTTGGACGCATTAAAACTGTGCTAATTTTGAAAACGCTATACTATATTATGAGTGTGACAAGTGCATTTCAGTTTAAGGACATCTTAGGAACAGAAAAAGCAAAAAACTTCAAATTTGTTAGACTGTCCAATACTACCCGCCAGTTTTCAAGTAACCTAAAAAATGTCGGGATTTTAAACTTTAATTCTCATCACTAATAGCATTGCATTTTGTTGTTTTGTCTCATCTATAGTGCTTTATTGTCTTAAATGTGTGTTAATAAAGTTTTGTTCTTTTCGTTAATTCAGTCATAAATAAAATAAAAAAAAACGTGGAAAAACCTAAATATCCGGTCATACCCGTCCTTCCGCTATACATACTTTTAAGTGTTATAATCTCTTAGTGTAGAAGAGAGAGCCATATTGCCTTGACTTTTGCAGGAATAAATAAACATATTTGTGGCAAAATCCCCAAAATTATATTTGGTTTTTAACGTTATAAACGTTATCATATTTATGAAGACCTGCAATATTTTATGGCCTTTTATACGACATTCGTTTATTTTCCTTCACACCACATTTTAAATAAATGTATATTGTGGTAAACTTAACGTTGCGTTAATAACATATTTTGAAAAGTCTGCAATACATAACATTGCAAACTCAAATTGGGAAAATGGCACAGACACTTCCTTTTTTTCTTTCGGGTACACAATAATGAATATAAGACAAAATAATGAGGGGGGATACATCTTTTGTTGTTGAGTGTATAAATACACTTTGAACTTCCTGCATATTATAAATACAAACAATTTCAGGCTTTGTAAAAGAACTTGTAATAATATTGTAGCGACTCAAGAGCCTGGCCCCATTCTATAACCCTTTGTTTTTCTTAAACTGAAATGCCACATAGAGGTGTCTGATATTTTTCAAGTATATCATACGTACATTGTTATAAGTTTCTATGTAATTGATTCTTCTCCATTATAAAGGTTCAAAATTCAAATCGAAACAAGGAGAAAAATTGAGCTTTTTAAACAATACCAGATGAAAATGTACGGCTAAATCAAAATTCCGTTGCACAAATATCTGCAATAACTTGTAAAGCAGTTGGAAAATTGTGTGAATTAGGTTTCATCGGTTCAAAGCAAAGTACGAAAGGATGAAAGTTACGAATTCTGGACAAGTACGGTTAAACTCATATTCAAAAACATTGTATTACGTAAGTGTAGAAAAATTTAAAAATCAAGCCTTAAACCGGATGCTTCTAATTACCAGATTATTCTGGCATGTAATACCACCACTTATTCAAGCTGGGCCCTTCCCATCCAAATCCCAATGGTCTAGCTGTACTACAACAGCATGTTTCCGAAGGTAGCGATTTCCGTTCCTCCATAGATATAATCCCTGGACCCTTAGAAAAGGGATCCATGAAGTTCATGTTATAAAAACTACAATTTTCCTGCACCTTCGATGCAATAAACAAACATATAGAGTAACATACTCAAATAAACATTCTTGTGTGAGAAAAGCTGGTATTAATACTAGATATGTATATATTTAATCAAATATAACGAAAATAAAAGAACGCCCAACTCTGGTCATTTTAGTTAGTTTTGAAAATGTTTTTATAGAATAAAAGCCAGGTAGATCTAATTGGAGTTATTAGAACAAAAATTAGAAAGTGAATATGTTTTAAAAATTAAGTTACATTCCCGCAATGGAAACAGCTGAGAAATGGCGCAGACTCTCTTGCTAACGATAATGGCTTCAATCATTGATACAATGAGCGCACTCATGCGGATTAATACATAACAGAAGGCAGTGATTTTATTTATAAACTGTAACAAATAGTGAACGTATTACGGCATCATTATGCAGTTGGAAAAATTTAAATAAAGGCCAAGGAAACACACGCTCTTTCAAAAGTATTACATCTGACAGTTTGCAGCTTTACAGAATGCAATAGTCGTTCTTTTTCACAAAGATAACTACAACCATTTCCGATAACATAAAACACATTTAGCTTCAAAAGTATTGTCCAGTTACGTACAGTGATTTGGTGTATGTATTTTCCGGTCGTCTTAACTGAGTTATGCTTGTATGAAAAATCGAATATTTAAAGAATAGAAATACTATGTTTTTAAAGTAGTAGTTCCATTTTTCTTAAAACGAAGTGTGTAATAAAGCAATAGTAATGAACTAAATGATGTAGCTTCCATAAAGTTTAATTATTCTACAGAGGGTCCCTATTTGAAACTAAGCACTAAATATATTTAACTGAATAGTCTCTTAAAATTTTGAGATATATATATATATATATATATATATATATAAGTTTGTCAAGCCTGTCATTATCTAATATCTACATGCTTATGTAGCACGCGTTTTACCTAAATGAACCAGGAAGTATAAAATAATCAAATTTTACGTTTAGTATTTTTCGTTCTGGTCTCAAGCCTATTAGTATACGGTAACCAAACAGTCGAAAGGATTCTGTGTGGAATTCATAAAAGTACGTTACTTTTGTGAAATTAATATTAAATTGAGAATACTACAATTTGCTATGTAACACGCTGAATTAGAACTATAGTTTTGAGTGTAATAGATTTTAAAAATACTGGAAATTTGTGTTAATATTTTAAAATTTGTTTCGTTCTCTTACAACAAAAAATACATTAGTAACTTAGCTCAGTTATTTAGTTCGGTGCCATGGAATGCCTTAGGTGCAAGAAAAATCACAACTAGCTGCTGTGGCTAGCTTCTGAAAACGAGTATCCAAAATGTCAATATTTTGATGCTTTTCCCAGTATTTTTAGACGCTTCAGGCCAACATCATATGAACACGTTTTTACACTAATCATACATATCAAAATATATGCACATTTGCTGTGTTAACCGCCACACTTTCCAGCCGCCATCCCTTCCTCCCCCCAAGGCAAGGATTGTGGTCGCAGTACAAAATATTAGGACATTTTTCTCAAGAATTTAGATATTCCTAAGCATAATGTTTCAAATAAAATCAATATTTGAACAAATAATGCGCAAATTTATGTTAAAAAACTATTATTTTTGTAATATGTTTTATGTTCCTGGTAAGATTTTAATTATAATACGCTGCTAATACCGGCTTGTACTACTTAAGTCTTCAGTTACTTTCATGCACCAGGTTTCTGGTAAACCAAATGCATCATTTAAAATATAACATGAGTAACATTTCAGTAAAACATATGGCATAAAACTCTTTTTTAATAAAAAGTATTCCATAGGCAGTTTTGCAGCAGTTTTCAAACCTGCTTTCCTCAAAGTTATATATTATATCTCGGTGACATTTTAAACGGTGATTTGTCTATTCAGCATTAAAAATCATTTGAGTAAAGTGTATTTTTCCCAAAACTGCATGCTAAATGCGCACTAAATGTTCATTCGATTTCAGGAAAACTCTCACACATGTTTAAAAGTATGTCTACTATGTTTCTTGCATTAACTGGAATAACTGGTAATTTTTAGAAAAAGGTTTTTTTTAGACAGCATGGCCTAAAAGTAGATCTTGAAAACAGTGAACAGTGCAATACTGGTGCGATAATCTTCAGTGTAACCAACTTTGGTTTCAAGTCCAATCACATGGCAGTTACCCTTTGTACTTGCACGTGTTTAATAACTCGACTTGTTTTAATTAAGCTTTACTTTTCATTGTATATTTTTACAGATTAAGTTCCCATGGCGCTCGCATTATCTGTTCACAATACAAATTGTCATACCTCAATTTATCGCAATTCGTTGTACAGTTAACCTATACGGTATATTGGCAGTTTTCTTTGATCTAAAACGTTACTCATTTATCTTACCTACATAAAAATTAAATGGCGGAAATTATAAATTAAGAAGAAACTGAAATCAAACGGAAATGGCAGAGGCGGCAGAAAGAATAACACTAGAAGTACTCACCCAAAAAATCCAGAAAGCAACATGATATAGCATTTAATCGCTTCATTGCCTACTGTAAGGTAAAACATGGTGAAAATAATTTCACTGAAAGTGACCGCTAGCGAATCAACAAAACATCTGGCCTTTTTAACGTCATTTCTCTTGTTTCAAAAACGCTTCTAAATGTGACCGCTGTTAGTTTCAGGAATCAATACAATCAGATGATGATGATACCTGTTATAGAAACTGATATCAGTTTTCTATATTCGAACGTAATGGGTGTGAAATGGATGTTGCTTATGTGAGAAATGCATATATTAAAGCATTAAAAAGAATTGTAACACATGGGAACAACAACTGCTGCTAAACATACTTTACTTGTCACTTAGGTGCTCAGCGTAGTGCCAACTTTACACTTGACTCACCTCAGAACAGAACAGAACACAACTGATCCATAGAATCACAACTGAACTGCTGAGTCACAAGTAACAACTGAACTGCTGAGTCACAACTCACAACTGAACTACCGAGTCACAACTCACAACTGAACTACCGAGTCACAACTCGCAACTGACTACCGAGTCACAACTCACAACTTAACTGATGAGTCAGAACTCACAACTTAACTGCTGAGTCACAAATCACAACTGAACTGCTGATTCACAACTCACAACTGAACTGTTGAGTCACAACTCACAACTGAACTGCAAGTGTCACAACTAAAAACTGAACTGCTGAGTCACAACTAACAATTGAACTGCAGAGTTACACTCACAACCGAACTGCTGACTCACAACTCACAACTGAACTGCAGAGTTACAACTCACAACTGAACTAATGAGTCACAACTAACAACTGAACTGCAAACGTCACAACTCACAACTGAACCGCAGAGTTACAATTCACAACTGACTGCCGAGTCACAACTCACAACTTAACTGCTGAGTCACAACTCACAACTGAACTGCAGCGTCACAAATAACAACTGAACTACCGAGTGACAACTGACAACTTAACTGCTGAGTCACAATTCACAACTTAACTGATGAGTCACAACTCACAACTTAACTGATGAGTCACAACTCACAACTTAACTGATGAGTCACAACTCACAACTTAACTGCTGAGTCACAAATCACAGCTGAACTGCTGATTCACAACGCACAACTGAACTGTTGAGTCACAACTAACAACTGAACTGCTAGATCACAACTCACAACTGAACTGCAAGTGTCACAACTAACAACTGAACTGCTGAGTCACAACTAACAATTGAACTGCAGAGTTATAACTCACAACTGAACTGCTGACTCACAACTCACCTGAAGAGTCACAACTAACAATTGAACTGCAGAGTCACAACTCACAACTGAACTGCAGAGTTACAACTCACAACTCAACTGTAGAGTCACAACTCACAACTGAATTGCAGAGTAATAACTAACAACTGAACTGCAGGGTCACAAATCTCAACTGAATTGCAGAGTTCCAACTCTCAACTGAATTGCAGAGTTACAACTCACAACTGAACTGCAGAGTTACAGCACACAACTGAACAACTGAGTCAGAACTCACATTTGAACTACAGATTCACAACTAACAACTGAACTGCTCAGTCACAGCTCACAACTGAACCGCAGAGTCACAACTAGCAACTGAACTGCTGAGTCACAACTCACAACTGAACTACAGAGTGGCAATGAACAACCGAGCTACAGTCAGCACTTTCAACTACACTTAACTTCACAACTCCTTATCTAACTCGCGGGTAAAAGGAGCCCCCTTATATATGCCACGCAAATAAAACGGAATATTCTAGAAGGGGACAGAACTGGAAACATAAAGGAATCTTCTCGAGCAGTAAATACTGGGGATAAGCGGCACTTCATGGGTTCGTTGCGCGTCGATTGTTCTGAAGGCCGTCAAGGACCCCACCCAGGTGCCGGACCGGAATGCGCTTACAGGCAACCGCAGGTAGCTTGGCCTGCGCGGTCCCCTTGTATACAGCGTACTTAATATACGGCAACATTTTAATAAACACTCTGTACTTTTAAAAATTCAGGCCCAATGTCCCTTATGAGATGTGGAATGATCGGAACCAATACACTGTTTAATGCTTCTTCTTCCGGGTACAGGCCTGTCGACTTGTTCCGTCCTCAATGAAACGTATAATTCTACCTTGACCGAGGCCTCCCTTCTTAGCAGTGTACTTTAAGTGTATAGTTTAATAAAAGCTTTTGGTTCCTCGTTCCTCTTTCATCCTAATTTGTGCTGGTATAAGTTATTTTTATTTAAGTTGTGTATATTTAACTATTTAGGAATTCCTCCATTTTTTGTTTGTCTAAAGGGATAAATCCCGCCACCGCTCTTATAATACTCTCTCTGCTGTTTCTATTACTTTCCTGTCTGTCCTAGCCATCTGCTATTCACTGTTAAATGCACAAACTCGTTTTTGAAGCTTGTACATTTTAGGTACTATAACTTTATCAAAATACAGTTAGTTTATACTAATTCCTAAAATGACAGACCTAGAGGGACCAAGGACTACGGCACAGCTGCTATATTCTCTGCCTCCATCCACACAAACCCACTGGCATGTGTACTAATAGCGCTGAAATGTTATCAGCACCTCGCTTCCATCCGGCTTTAGTGTAGTTGTCCATCAAGTAACTTCCAAGGATCACACGAGGCTGAGTGCACGCCGTGCCAGACCTCCCAAAAGTGGAAAATCCCCATGTCGGTATCCGATCCCTTGCACGAATGTCTATGGCAGCAAGCGCTATGGAGATGGTTTAAGAAAAGTAAACAATGATATAACATCGGTTTAAAAAACGTTATTTAACGGTAATTTACTCGTTTCTAAACTATTAGTTTGTGGAGCCCATTACAGTGACATTATAACTCACGCTTTTAGTCAATTGCAGAATACAGAAAGTACAGGTAATAAAAACACACACAACGTCAGTATATAAGCTGTTTCTGCGTTTGTAATGAAGCATCATTACCAGGAGATGATGAAAATGCAAACTATAAAAGCGTTTCCATGTTAATACGTAAAGTTAGCACTACACTATTCCACAAGCGCCCGGCCGTGTGGTTTTGGAACTTGAACCGTAAAGATTGTACATGCATACATCAGTTACACCGAGAGAGAAACAGAGAGTAAAAATTGGCATATCCTGTAGCTCCCAGCACGCGTCTGTGAGCGTGTAATTATGGTTTACATTCGAGCAAAACATCACATGCTACACGCAGCTGTAGCAAATAAAAGCTCAGGGCTCATTTATTCTCGTGAAGCTTTCAGATAACTACATTTATGTTTTTGTGTTTGTACTACATGTAGTATGTATTTTAGAACCCCTTCGCAAATTCTATCCGTTGTTTTTAGAGCTCATTTTGTTTTCTGCTTTAAAATAATTAGCAAGCATTTTATTATTACTTTTTTATATTTTTTTCCTTCCTGCTGCTTCATTTCTCTATGCCTATCTTGCAGGAAATAAAACATTCGGCCTGAAAACCCTCGTATGTGAGGGTTCAAGGTCCGCTTAAATTTACAAAATCCCTTTAAAAATATCGTGTGTTGCATTCACATGACTTTCTCTACTCATTGTTCTACAAAAGTTCTTACAAAGATTATGGTTCTATCTGTTTCTCGTTAATACAGCTAAACCTTCGTTATACATTTCGTTGTAAACAGAATACATTGAGCTAAAGCGATAGTCAAATCTTTTCAAAGCCGGTCGCTATGCTTTGAAATTCCGATCTCTTTGCATGAACACGAAAAAAGAAAAGAACAAATGCAATGAGTATCTCCAGTTGAGAAATATATAAAGAATACCTCGGAAATGGTTAACGCCACAACAGTTTTCATCTGAAAAAGCCTGCGTTTTAACAAGATCTTTAAATGCTTACACATGTTTACCAGTTACACAAACGTCGTTCAGAATGAAGAGGGCTTCAGAGGCTATTCTCAGTAAATTTAGGATAAGCATTTTATTTGTCATGCAAATACCTTAAACATATGGTATTTTAATCGAAATAGTTACAGGCAGTTTGAGGGAAAACAATAACGAAAATATTTCCATGTAAACGGTGATTTGGGATGGGGGATCTTCTTTAAATTCTTCGTGTTGCATCCTTGGTAGATGCCGAACTTAGACATGAAGTTTGGTATTTAACCAACTTTTCGTTTTTGAGTTAAGCTGTTCACAGACAGACATACACAAATCTTTTTTCTAAAAATGCTTTTTGTGGTTTCAGAAAACCTCAAAATATGTATTTTCGGTGAAATTTCGGCATCGAATTTTTGGGTGGAATGCAATACCTCTTCTAATGCAAGTCAGACTGTATGCAGGGCGAAGATTCTCTGGGAATTCTTCCGATACCAAAAAATCCTTTACAGGAAATTGAATAACTTTTTGTTTTCTCAAAAAGCATTCGGATGCAAATATATTTGGGATGCTGCCATGACTAGGCTCAGTAATCTTGGGGAATGGTCAAATAAAGTTTCGGCCGAAAAGTGTGTAGTGGTAAGCAATATAATACGCCTGACTCCTGGAAGGTTCACTCGTAATGGCCCGCTCATTTTTGCTTATAAGTTAAGAATGTTTCAACTTTAACACCTTAGTTACCGCGAGGGGGTACGGATATTCTTGAAGAGCGTTCTAAAGACGTTCCTATGTCATCCATTTTTTTCCCATTAGACCAGTCTTTTTCGCTTATCAGTTCTAGCGTTTAATGAAACAGTTTATCAAACTAGGAACACGCTGCCTAACTATATCTCTGGAAGTTCTACACCAGGGAATTAAAATGACCGACTTCTCAAAAACTAGTCAGTTTTTACATAAATGTCGCGCATGAAAATACTTTTTCTGGTGCGAACTTTTTCAAATAAAAAGTACACTGCACTCGCAGTAATTTGGTATATATAATGTAGGGTCGTCAGCTCTCCTGTTTAATATAACAAATTGACAGAGCTAGAAGTTTTACTAGAGCGTTACAAGCTTTACAAGATGAGCTTTACATTTAAGCTCTTTTTAGGTTTCTTTCTGCTACAAGTTCAGCGAAAGAAACAGTGAAACTTATGTAATTGTCAGAAAACCAAGAAAGATCTAATGTCCGTTAATATCTGGTTATGTTGTAGGGTTGTAATGTAATTTAACAGCACTTTTTTTAGAGTGAGAGAAATTTCTCAAGGAAATAACTAATCGACCGTCGTGCGAGTGGCTTGGAACCATAACGACACAAAAAAATCTGATGTGCTGCATTCATGTGACTTTCTTTACTCAGTATCGTTTTTATTATAAACTTTCTACATAGTCTCTGCACTTTCCATGACTTCGTGAGAAAGAGCTGAAGGTTGACAGATTCAAAGAATGAAAAGAAGTATTGAAAAATTCAAACAAATAACGAATATGTCGGAAATCGCTGACGACACAAAAAAGTTGATTAAAATAGATTATATGTTTTAAAGAAACCTGTATATTTTACTTTCTCTACACGTACATAGTAAGTAGAGAATGTATTGCATTCCAACCAAACATTCGATAGCGAGATTTCATGTTTTGCATGTTTTGAGGACCCCTGAATCCAAAAAGATGCATTTTTAGAAAAAGATCCCTTTGTGTATGTGTGTCTGTCTGTGTGTCTTTAAACGGCATAATTAAAAAATGAAAAGTCGGATAAATACCAAACTTGGTATTTAATATCCGTATCTTCCAATGATGCGACACAAAGATTTTCAAGAAAATCACACCACTTATCCTTCCTATCCATGGAACATTTTTCGAAAATTATGATTTTCTAAAAAATGGTTCTAATTATTTTAATTAAAATATCATATAGTAAAGATATTTACATGAAAATAAAATATATATCTTGAATTTTCTAGAAATAGGTTGTGCTGTCCACTTCATTCGCAAGAAATTTTGTATAACCTTGTATAACTGCTAAATGTTAAGCGATTGACGAAAACGTACTACACAAAAAATGTGGATCTCTTTATAATATACAATTTATTTCTAATATGTGTTTTGTGGCATAAGGCATTTCTGAGATATTCGTTAGTAATGGTTCCTATTTTTCATTACTTGGTCATTCACTTGAAGTCCTGTCAACATTCGGATGTTTCTCGCGAGTGCATGGAAGCAGTATGGAATTTTAATGCCAGATATAGTGTCCAGTTCTTAAACATTTAAAGAAAAAGAAGCTTTAGTAATAACAGTTTGTATACCCACTAATAAAGAGAGGGAGAGAAAGTCATGTGAATGTCTTTTTCAGTTATGCTGTTCACAAACACACAGACGATACTATTTTTATTCAGGAGGCTCCAAAACACGCATTTCTGGTGAAAACTTGGCAACAAATTTTTGCTTGGTTTATAATGCTTTCCTCTACCTACTATACATGTGATAGAGACAGTAAAAACAGATTTAAAAAACTGTACGTATTTAATAAAGTGCTAAGTAAGGGGTAAATTTAACGAAGCCATAGCGGCAAAAATGCGATCACTGTACAGTATTACAATGTACCTTGTCCATAGTTCGTATATGGAACAGCAAGCCCTAAAGGAAAGTAAAGCACCCATCTGACTTTCAGAAGGCGTTTGACTGCCGGTACAGGCATACCGAATGAAAGTATAACCCTTTCGCTATTCCATCACATCCGGAAATTTTGAAGGTGACATGTTATCAAGACGCTTACTACGAATTTCAAGCACTTTCATTCCAAGGACTGTGTTTTATGTACACTGTAAGGCGTGATTCCAAATATCACAACAAATATCGAGCGTTTCAGGCTTGCATTCAAAGGTTGTTTTCATAGATCGTATTTGGGTTGAAATATATCCTAACTCATTTCTGTTTATCTCTCAGAGTAACAGGGCAAAACGCAGTGGAAGATTGTTTGATGTATAGTGTATATGGTAGATGTGCTTCTAGAGTCGGGAGCATGAACGGAGGCGGGTGAGTGCAGGTTGCGCAGTAGCACTGATTTGAGTCCGTGGCCTGCCAGACAATGTGCATCGGTCACTGCTTCTTCCCGAGTTAAAGTCGTGATATTCCTTGAAATTGAGCCCATTGAGAGAGGAGACAAGACGCAGAGCGAATTAGATTGAAAGAGATAGTGTATTATCTTTGTAATTCTATATGCGCAATGGCTTTCTTCCCACCCACCTTCGTTCGTGCTCCCAACTCTAGTAGAGAGCGTTCCTTCTCTGGCATTGAATCTTCTGCCCAACCTATTAGGCGAGGACAGGAGAGACGTCGAAGGAACGTCGGGTGCGATCAGAATAGAAATGTTAGGGATTCCGTTGACTGCGCTTGCGGGTGTAGATTTTGTCACCTATTGTATTCCCTCGCCCCATCCATTCCTCCCAGAGGTTTAGTGAGTGCCTACAGTGCTCAAATCTTCTTCCGTGCCTAACCCATGCTCCTCAAAGCCAAGCAAATTGAATCTAGAGGAGAACCGAACTTTGGTATTTAAAAAGGGGCTCTAACAGGATCAACTATCAAAAGGATAGACATAAATGATTTATTATTCCATAGTATGACTTTCGTAATCTGTCCCGTCCATCAATGGTATATTAAGCAGCAGATTAAAATGTTGGGAAGGTAACTATCACAAAGGTAAAACATAATCAGAAGAGTACCATATCTTTGTGAAACCGAACTATGTGGAGATTACGAGGTCAATTGACTATCATTCCTAGCACTACATTTTGCACACCTCGTGCATTTAAACTACAAGACCTTGCTAAGAATCTTCATGTTACTACTGCCCACCTCGGTGGTGTGAAGGTAGATTCCCCACATTCAGGAAATCCTGGTTTCATATCTCAGTTGGTGTGAGTTATCTGAATAAATGCTATTGTCCCTAGGATGTTTACCTTTGGTGGTTAGTTACGTGGAGAACTGCGAGCTCTAGTTCCGCCTTAGGTATGTGTGTTTGAGTCCATAGACGCAGATATCTGGTCTTTGTAATCTAGAAAGAAAGAAACAACGAAAACACAAGAAAGAAAAGGGAATGAAGGATAAAAAGATATAGAATCCTCAACTTGCTTATGTGTAAAGTAGTTCCAATTGGAAGAACGTCTCACAGAAAATGTCTTCTCCAGCGAAGTTGTCTCTATGAAACATAGCGCTGCGTCAAATCAATGTGATGTTTGAACGTGAGAATTGCAGGTTTATATACTTGAATACTGAGATCAGAAATGAAGCCAATGTACACTATGGTATATGTATTTGTAGTGCAATTCAAGCTGCATGATTATAGAAATTAACTTCAAAGTAGAGTTTGTTTCTGTTTAATTTTAGTTGCCCCAAACATAGCTCATATATAATTTTGTAACGATTAGGACCGCCTATATCTACTGTACTGTCGGATGTCCGTAATCTTCGTCATTTTGAGAATAAACCATAAAAATTAGGAATCCAAGCTCAACATTTTAGGATGGAAAGGGAAGGAAAGACGATACGTTTACTGTAGTAGCTTTACTGCATTTCCAGCCCTAGATTACATCCACCTCTATGCATGCTATAAAATTAATGTACAAGATATTTTTATTATTTTAAAGGGTCGAAGACGCACTTACTCCACTGTTGTATCCGAGAATTTTATGTTACCGCTGAAAAATTTAGGACAAACATAAAAAGTGTCGGATAGACCTGACGACGCGGTTTCCAAGACATTACTGATACTAAAAGGGTTAGCCTCGGGTATTGAGCGAATGTAATGTAATTTAGACCGGAGAAGACATCAGTGAAAGAGGGCGGCAAAGTGGAACACATCCTATGGTTTCCTACATTTTGCTACTAGCTACAGCGTTTCTCTCAATACCTGTTCAGCGGAGTAGCTACAAACTATTCATACACATTCACACAAAAGCCGTTATATCAACTCTGGTTTTCTACACACATTAATATTCCGTAATGAAGCCTAGCAAATATATTGTGCAAAATAGAATAAAGAGGATTTATATATAGGCCAGTCAATTCTCTCAAAAATGTTACTAAAAGGTTGTAACTATTTGTAATAAAACTTTGCAACACATCTTCTATTTCTGTGAACTTCTTAGCAGTCCAGGAAAAAGTAATTAAAAACAATGAGATTTTTAAATACCTACGTGCACTAAAATATGAAAAAGTAGTTAAAGTCCTTGCGAAGGTATATGCAAATTGTTATAATACATCTAGATTGTGGACCATTTCAGACCTGCTGACGTAATGACGGGTCACACGGTACGTGTTTACTGGGGAGATGCGAACGCGCTCTCGCACGATATGAAAATCCATGTGCGGTGAATTGCGGAGATTAAGCCTGCCGCTCCATATAAATGATGCACCAGTAGGAGGTAATAAGTAGGGACGACAATTTGTGCCAGTTCGCCGCGAGGTTCACGGTACTAGAGTATAGAGTACAGTACGATTTTTTCGACCTGACTCTGCATAAACACAAACTAGGAGAAGACAGGAGAGGGTAGAAAAGACCGACAATATGCCCCTAGCGCGGTGCAACAGGAATACCTAAGGTTCTCTACAACTAACCCAAAACCCCTCCCGGGAGATACTGCTCATCCAGCCGAGTAGGGCTAGGAGGAAAAAATCGTTACTGTACCTGTATTTACTAGTATTTAAAGCAGTCCATCGACAGCTCATTCTCCAGCAGCACAAACAGGTTGTCCTTTCCTTTCACGGTCTAATACCTTTGAACCCATGGGCTCCGTGACGTCAATATGGGCAAGTAACCACCAACCTAAACTATGTCCACGTTAGAACAAAGTGTCATCCTTAGTAACAAGAAACGTAACGTTTATCTTATATCTTATCAAAGTACATGTTGAAAATGATGTCCATCTTTCTGGTTGCAAAGTTCACAACGGCTTAGAAAATTCTGAAATGACTTCTACAACTCTATCTGTAATTTCACTGAGCACTCACCTGATTCCATTCTCAAGTTCTTGAAGAGTGTCCATTTTTTTTTTACATATACTTTCTGTTTTAAATCCCCCACAGATAAAAATCATATTATTTGTCGCTCGACCTCACCATTGTAAACAAGCGATTTACTGTAACTTGCGTGTTTTCAATAAAACGTTAGAATGACACCGAGCGGCAGGCAGCTGGGACGCGTGTGGGGAGTGATTTTCTTCCCGTAAGGGAGCGGTCGGTTTTTCCCAGTAAATGCATACCGTATGGCCGCTAGAACGCCGATAGGTTTGAAATGGTCTGCAGTGTATTTAGAGGTACACACCTAAATGTAACCACTGATTAAAAGCGTAACATAATGCTAAAGCTCTTGAGTTTAATTAAGCTTATATAGCACCTGTAGATCCGAGTATGCACACGCGGGGTCATAATATTTGAAAAAAAATGACAAGCTTAAACTGATGTTCAATTACATTCTCTGGTCTTTCATCCACACATTTTCTAAATTTGTTACTCTTTTAAAGGATTCAAGAGGGTCTACATGCTCAAAAACTGGTTTATATCTTGGTTTATTAGACAAATCCGCAGTTGAAACGATGTATATGTAGTGTATTTTATCATGATGCACATTTATAGGTATCATCCATGTTTATGTCTCTTTTTAATAGCTTTTTACGGTAAGATTTGTAAAAACGAATCATAGACTTCTAAAATAACCATAAAAATGGGTGGGTAAATGTTGTGTATTATTGGATAAACATTTAGTAATTCCAAATTTATTTTACAGACCTTTATTACAAAATCCATTGTTCATACCCTATTAACCATCAGTCATGCACGTTTTTTCCCAATTACAAACGCTTCAGAACTGTCAAGAGTGACGCGGCAGTGAACTGAGACATCAAATGACCAAAGCGGAACCTCAAATGAAATTGAATGTCTCAGTCAGAGACTTTTTGATTTCTAAACAAAGCTTCATACATGCCGAAATGGAATCAAAGGGAGTGGCACAGACCTTGCATTATCCGTTTCTTATGTAAAGAACTGAATAACATGTGCAACTATTTTTATAAGACGCGGCTTTGAGACATGAATCTTAATCCTTGTTAACGCAAATTAATAATGGTTGTCTTCCACACTACTTTACGCCGATAAAAATTATCAGGAGTGTGGTATCCAATGAACACACCCATGGCGTTGCCGCTGCTTTTTCTTCTTTTAATGTTTACTGGCACAATAGAAAAGGAAATCACAGCTTTGATATTAAAGGCAGGAAGTCTAAATAAAGAAAGAATGGCTTAACAATCTGCAACTTGAACATGCATTCCACTCCTCTCATTTGTCTTTTACGTTGCAAATAAATCTCGCGTGTTCAAATTCAGGCAGTATTTTAACACTTAAATGATTTCAGTCTAATTATATAATATGTAAATTCAATAACAGCCCTCCTTGAAGCAATATGTGTATGTTCATAATTTGTAAAATGTATGTAACAGTCATTGCATATGCTTATATTATTGTAAACATGTTTAATGATGTTATGTGAATATCTAACGTAATTTAATAATGTAGGAGCTGTGAGAATAATACGTTAAAAGTTGCTAACAATGAGATAACAATGAGGTAACCTTGAGGCAATAATGAGTAAGGAAGTTTAAATGCTACTAGTCATTATTAGAGTAGTAATAATGTAAATTTTTGAGACAGTTTAAAAAAAATAGCCAATCAACAACCAGAAAAAGTTTTAGTTAAATGAAGCTATTCTATTGGACTAGGATTAGCCAGAGACATGAAATACAGAAATTTACAAGTTTAGACGGTTTAAATCAATTCAGTTGCATCCAAACAGTGCTCATAACCAGACGTGTTGCCTGCGGACAGTGTTTGTAACTGGATGCGTGATGCGTCCTCGAGAAATGTAATATGTATTCGTGTAAGACGAAAATAGTATACGTGTTAAAAAGTGCAAGTATTAAATAAAAGAATCTCATAGCTCTCGATATCAGTGAAGTGCTATTTAATTTGTGTCAAGGATTAATAAAAAGGAGTGAATTAAAACTTAAAAATCTGCGTAAGCCTACATTCTTGTCGCATCACGCCTGCCAAGATATCCATGTCTCTAAAATATTACTGGCGCAGCCGAGGTAAACATAAATTTAATACTTAAAGAAACAGTCAAATTACAAAGTTTAAAAATATTAAACTTGAGGCTAATAAATTATTATCTCAAATTGACGCCCAAAGCATGTTGCAAACAAGTTATAACAAACTACCTTCTTCAAAATTTTAAAGACCAGTAGTAACTACACCTATTTACAGCAGATGTAATAAAATGATGATCAATATCACCTTATTCGTAACGTTCAGGAATCCATTTGAGGACATGAAGTCACACGTGGCATTAAATATTACATACATCATATCTCTCTTTAGTAAGTTGGGGTTGTATCGGCGTGACGTACTTAATATCTCCGTTGTTGCATTGCTCCATTCCGAATTCGCTCAGACCATATGCTAGTATTCAAAAATTCTTTTCATCCCTAATGCATAACCTTTATGAGCGTCAGTTAGAAACTCCTGATTTTCTAAATCTCTTATCTTGAAACAGATTCGACATTTTTCATACCGAGACCTTCATGAACTATTCGACGACGACAGCTTACTGCGGAAGATTCGATCTATAAAGATGATTGATGACACACCAAAGACAGCAAACCAGCTTATCATCTATGTAAATAGGAGGTGTGTAAATGTAATCGATAAGGAAACCTATCTATTATTCATGCATTTTAGTACCCGTTTAGCATCAAGGTAATGAAATTATATTTACCTTCGAGTCGTCTTTATTCAATTATGAATATAGTGGTGCACGTTGCGTCCCAGGGTTCATTTTCGAAGCAAAGACCCAGAGCTATAAAAAGATCTGATGTAATACTTTCACCATTTACTTCACCCAGTATCGTTTATTTTTATATAGCTTCTACAAACTATTCTTGTAAACGTTTCAAGATAATTGAGATAAACATTTACATACTGTCATTAATATTTTGTTACACATACAAAGGGGAAAGTAATAGTCAAATGTTTAAAAAAGGGTTCCTACATACTGGCCTTGAAATTCCATATCTTTGTAACATCGCAAGAAAATATTGGTTGTACTTCAAAAAATAAAATGACAAAGTAATGAGAAATTCAAACAAAAATTTGATTTATTGGAAATGGCTTATGCCACGTTACTTGAAATAAATTGTGTTTTAAAGGGACGGAATTATATAGGTAGGTTTTTGTGTACGTCTTCTTGTTTTATTTAAAATTGCTTCTAAATGAAGAAGACTTTGTAAGCTATTCCCAGAAAATCCAATATATACATTTTATTTGAAATGTAAATATCTTAAATATAGTATTTTAATAAATACTAGTATTTTATTACTATAGTACGTTGATAAAAATCGATAGAGACCTTTTAGAAAATAAAAATGAATGAAAAATGTGCATGCAAACGGTAGTTTGGGTTGAGGATTTTCCCGGGTTACATCTTCATAACATACTGAACTTAATACCAAGTTTGCTATTTATCCGACATTTCGCCTACTTTCTTTTTATTTATGCTGTTCATAAACAACCTTTGTCTCAAATGACTTTTATTCAGGGGTCCTCAAAACATGCATTTTCGTTGAAATCTCTATATCGAATATTTGGGTTGAATGCAATGCTTTGTCTGCCTACTAGGTATATCCGAAATGTTACATTTGAGATCTGTGGCTAATCACTTACATAAAATGAGACGTAATTACAAACAATAGGACAAAGAAATATCAGCAGATTGAAAACATGGCCAGACTAATTGGTACGGTAAGAAATATTATGGACGGAACGGGTTGAAGTGGCCAAAAGTATGAGTTCAGTTCCACAGTTTTTGTCATTCATAAATAGGGCTGTTGAATAAACTATTAAATCGTTATGCAACTTATCTTCCCAATATCGTGGTATTCAGATTTTATTTTCCTGTAATTTATTGGGGTTAACGATTTTCTAAAGCGGTTATAGGATAACCTCGACAATTATGCAAACAATTAAGGTCCAACTAAATCTGAATAACTTGCCTTCCCTTTGCTCATTTAAAATGTAAGTGGTCGTGTTAGCATATCCTAAGTCTTCAAAATAAAGTATGAGGGGCTGATGGCGACTTCCCACTGTTTGAACAACCTGCTTTAAAGGAGTCGCGACTTTATACAATTTATTATTTTTGTGGCCTCATTTAACACTGAGAAGTTTAGAAGGCATTTTTCTTGAGGCTAACACTTGCCTATGAAGAGCGCAATTGGTACAGTTCTTTGCTGGATCTTTAATTTCAGCAATGACCCCAGCATCGTAATTCGTATTGGCCACTGCATCATTAGTGCATATCTGCACCGTTTCCTTGCGGCATTTCATTTGATGTGAAGAACTTAACCAAAATATTAAATGTTTCACCCCTGATATGTTGGTTTGTAGTGAGCTGCAAATAAGATCCTCCTGATAGCTTTGTAGATAAACCTAACGAACAAATAACATTAAAACTACCAAACAGGTGGATGTTGTCAATAGTTTCATCCATTTCTAGTACGAACTTGATACACCTGATGGGTCTGATAAGTCTGCCTTTCTCGTCATCAACTACACAACTGGTTCGTCTAGCAATGGTGTTATTTGACAAAGAAATGTTCAACACTGATTTAAAAACTTCTTCACTAAACAAACACTTGACAATATTCATTTTTCAACAATTAATCAGAGGTTCTACAATGTCATGTGCTTCACCAGCTTTCGGTATACGGCAACTTATTGATGAGAAGCTGTGAGCACTTTTCATGGTTGGTTTTAGCAAGTATTGTTATATGTACTGTTCTATGAAGCGAAATTTGTTGCATTTCCTATCGAAAAGAAATCGGACGATTTATTTTTGAACTCGGGATAGCTTTCCTCGAAGTAACACTGTAGTTTGGCAGAAAACATAAAACTGTTTTTCAAAATGTTTCCGCAAACCACACATAGGTGAATCCCACATTCAAGTACCTATCTTCGTATTTGTGCATTTTATTCGCAGGTATTTGTCCCAATGACCCACTTCTGTTGCATTTTGCAATCAACCGTTGGGATTGCGCAGCTGATTCAGGATTTGTTGCTTTGGCAGAAAGCTCCATCTAACAAACGCTGTAGTGCATTGTTTGTTGTTTTTTTATTTTTTGACTCATCTAACGAAGTAATGGAGTCAGATGGTTTGATTTTATTTGAAATATAACATGATTTTTTCTTTTTGAAAGCACCTGTTCTATGCCAGCAATCCATATGTAAAGAAAATCAAATAGGAATATGATTTTATCTTTCATTACTCATAATACGAAGCAAACACATAGTGTCTTTCGTTAAAAATGAGAATTTCATTGTTTAATAATACGGCCTGTTTTGTTTAAAAAGAGTTCTTTTTCAGTTAACAGTAAGCTGTCTATTAACAAATATTAGTTATTAAAGTAATTTAAAATGTTGTTAAGACATATTAAAAGAATAATGATAGTTTCATTGATGCACAAAGGCTATTTGACGTCATTACAATATACATAGCAATGATCTGGTACCATCTGACCATGCGATAAAAATGTGGGTGTTAAGTAAATGATCATGCGTTAAAGAAGAATCCTGGTAAGCAAAGATCTATGGGTTTGTTACGACATACATTGTTTGCACTATGTATTTAGTTTTGTAATTAGCTTTTTAATTAGTTGCTTACATATTCAGTATGTCCATTAACATTGTAATTTTGAGTGTTGTATAATAATGTTGTCTTCCGCTAGCTTAATGTATGACGATACGCCCGAAAGGGTTATAAACGCCTTAGGAACTTAAATTATCTGCAATTAGTTCACGGCTCATTTTAAACTTTAATCGTTTGTTGTTGACTGCGAACATCACAGAACCTATATACCAAATTGCCCAAACAAGCCGTCCTTTGCAGTTTTATGTTTCCCGCATACGTAGGTGCAAAATAACTTGCCGCATCACTGCTGTTCAAAAGCAATGCCGGCACAAAGTGAAATGTCACTCAGGTAATTCTGCTGTCTGTAGGTGTTTACATGGTAGTTTTGTACTTATAAGCGTCGTATTGTCACCTGCATGCAGTTCTAGCCAGGTCATTCAGACAAAAATGTAAATTCACCGATAACGAACATATGGATATGGTTACGATCTGTGCGGAGACGCACCAAAATGCAGCTGAAGTTTGAAGGCTAAGTTCTGAACATTTTTAGGTGCAACATCTGTCTCCTGCATACTTTTTTACGTAAAGAAATAATATTAAAAATGATGGGTCATTTCAGGTTGAACGAGGGCCTGGAAGGCTCTTACATTAATTTGTCCGTCAAGGCGGGCATGTTTTTGCACATTCTTATTATGACCAATACAGTAATAGAAAATAATTTAATTATAATGCACCTTTAAGTGTACATAAATATAGCAAAAATTTTATTTAATATTGTTAAATTTGCGGCACCAATTGGTGCCATATAGTTGTACTGATTGTAGACTATACTAGAATTAAATGGCTTAATACGAGTGTTCAGGTTTGCATCAAGTGGCAATCCTGAATACTTGTTAATGAGAGAATTGCTTGTTAAATAGGCGATAACACCCCCGTACACATATACACATATAGGTACTCTCACATTCAAACGCCAGACTCTGGGCAAACTGCAAAATGTTTCTGTTTAAAGACAACTTTCTGAAGTACAGCCGGGAATCGAACCTCAAAATGCAGGAAGCTTCTCTATCGAATGAGCTCTGGGACCAGTAATAGCAGTTAGTGTTCGTTTTTAAGCATTGGTCTTTCATTTAGGGGTTTCCTCTCTGTCGGTATGGAGTCCCCCTTGCAGTTCTGCTTAGGCAAACCTTTTGACATCCGCGCTATCCGGTATAAACTAACTTCAACTAAGGACAGCTTGCGTGGGCCACCTGGTGTACCTGGATTGTATTTATAATCATTGATGAATAATTATGAATACTTAAAGCAATCTTACTATCTTGCCTTTTACCTTCCCCTTTTGATCCCGGATTTTATTTACATCTCTCCCCAGTACAATTCCACACAAAACTTCACCAGGTTAGAAAGTTTGGGGAAGGCGCTAAGGCGGTTTCCAAAGGTTTTGTCAAATGATTTACGTAATTTGCCAACAAGATGGTGCAGTACTCGGAAAACATCAACGCCTTAGGAGTTGCTATGACCGTAGTCCTAAACGTTCTGCCCGTCGTTATACAATTTCACTAGGCTTATCAAACACCAGTGTACGAAGAATTGTTCATAAGGACTTAAGCATACATCCATACAAAATTTAAGTTTTGCAGGCATTAGCAGATGCTGATAAAGTAAACCGCATTACCTTTTGCCAACAATTCTTGGATCTCATAAATGCCAAGGAAGATTGTATCCACAACATCCTGATGTTTGATGAAGCTCATTTTCCGTCAACAAACAAACCTTTTCTATACTGTTATAAATTAACTCTTATGAAATACATGAGAATGAATTGCACAGTGTCAACGTCATAGTTTGGTGTGAAATAACGTCATTTGGAATCATCGACCCTTATTTTTTTGAGGACGATAATGGGATATCTTTTATTGTAACATTATAGGGATATGTCCGAACGATAGGGTCCCGCCTCTAGGGTGTACAAATTTCCAATAATCCTATAATTAGTCACGTGATTTCAACAGGAAGGTGTGATCAGTCACGCGGCTAGACGCTCCACGGATGCATTCAGAAAGTTTATTTCCAAACGACGTTTGGAAATGTCTCCAGATATCCAGCTTGGAAACATTTCATGGTCTGCGAGATATCCAGATTTTTTTATTATTGAGGACATTTGAAGAGTATATAGTGTTCAAATATCCGCCACCACATAACATCGAAGAACTCAAGTGAAGTTGCAGAAATTATTGTGAACATGTTCCGTCGTGTATGAGAAACATATAACTTGAAGAATGTGTGCAACAAAATGGGTCCCACCTTCGGGATATAGTGTTTAAAAAGTATAATTTCTCGAGGTACAACTAAATGCTAATGTATATACTTTAAGTGTAAAGTGAAAGTTTGCATAAAAATCGCCTGTTTCATTGGCTCATATATTTTCCTTCTTGAAAACCAATGAAAGCACCAAGTCACTCAACAATATAACGTCCAATAATGTAATCATATCACAACTATATCCTTTAACATAATTAAACAGTCACAAACAGATCAAACTCGCAGAAAACTCGCGATAGAATGGCTAACAGATCGCAATGTTATGTTATATTATGAATATTCACCGTAAAGTAACTGCAAATTGGCAAGCTAACCTCTATTTCTTATACAGGGCTAAGTATCTAGAAGCTACGAGGGATCCCAGGCATTCTTACAATGAGCGAGAAACTACTCGAATGTGGAAGTCCAAGAACAAGCCAGCGCGGCGTTATGAAGATACAATGACCAAGTGCCGCCTGCTAAAAGAGGTGCGAAGTTCAACTTGAGAAAATTCCGCTCAGAACTAATTCCAAGCTTACTTTTTTTATTCTACTTTTTGTTTCTTATTTTTTCAATTCAATTCTTACTCACTTTATTTCCTGGAGCGACCGCAAAGTCCCTGAGAAATGCACGAAGACTCCTGAGGGTTCCCCGCAGTACAGGTTGGGAACTGCTTGTCTAAAGCAAAAAGTTCTCAACAGAAACTGAAAAGAATGAGACTCTGATAATGATAGAAGTTAGTGACCATTTCAATGAAGCTCGTCGTAATTGGCATCCTATTTCTAATGATTAGATAGAAACGAAATAAAAGCCCACATGTCAGAGATATAAAGGGATGCAAAAAGACGTCAAAGTATAAGTTTTGATGTGCCCAATTATATTTTAATAAGTGGGATAATTTTAGTTTTATTTGCATATGCGTTTTTATGAAGACTAAATAAAACTAAAGTTTATAATCAGTCTTTAAAAAATGTTTATTAAATGTTCATTCCATAGCATCCCAGCATCTTTCAAGAAGGTATGTCCTTTTACGTCGACTCCTAAATTTGAATTATTGCGCTATATCACATCAAGTAAGTCGTATCCGGTAAAATACCACTTTAAAATATTTGTCTCATATTCCGGACACGCCATTTTTAATGGTCGGGCAAAAGCTACCTCTTGATTGAGGACATTAAAGTGTCCATTCGTGTGATGCTATTGCAAAAGCTGTCTAATAGCATTGTAGAATTACCTGGATGTTTAACAATTGAGATATATATCATCCCCTCCAGCAGCTTGGTTTCAGGTATCAAACTGTATGTGAACATGATCTATGCGAGAGCTATTCTGCATGACACACTAGGCCCGAAAGCTTAGCCCCCCCCAAAAAAAAAGCATCGCTTGCAATCAGAGATAAACGGCATGACACCAAGCGGTAAGGGTTCAATGTCCACATAACTATGAGTATGTCGCTCTGTAAAGACGCATGGGTCTGCGCATGCGTCGAGATAAAGAGGGAGCGCGCTTCTCTCCCCCTATCATAAGTACAGATTGCTAATGCGTGCATGTAAAAACGGAGAGCCTTTTACTTGAGATAGATTATCTCTACGTTATTAGCACCACGTTTAAGTGCCAATTTGAAGGTTGTATTGTAGTTCCACTGTTGGGGATCCAAACTTGATGAAGTAACTGCCCCACGTATGCTACAAAGTTTCCGGTGGTTTTCGCCCCAACGTTCACTTTCCGGTGGCCTTCGCCCCAACGTTTAGGAATCAACTTTGTACTTTTAATGTTTTTTTTAAATATTATATACTTATGTTTGCCTCGGCTGCGTCAGTATTAATTTGCAGAAACATGTATCTCTTAGCAGGGGGTGATGTGGCTAAAGAATTATAATTTTACAACTCCTTTTATTAATCCTGCACACGATTAAATAACACTTCACTTATATAGAGAGCTGTGAAATTATTTATCAATTACTTTTTAACACGTAAAGTTTATAATATTCTCGCCGTAATTAATTTTATATCTCTCACACTCAATACGTATTTACCTGCTCGGGAACGCGTCTAGCGTCCGGTTGCGTACGCTGTCTACTAGCGACGGCGTTTACCGCTTAAATTTGTAAATTTCTCTATTTCTAGTCTCTGATTGGCTAATCCTACTCCAATTGAATACTTTTATTTAGCTTTCAGCCTTTCTGGTTGTTGATTGACTATTTATAAACTGTTTTAAATATTACATTATTGTTTTAAGAATTACTAGTAGCATTATTAAACTTTCCAATTCATTATTGCCTCAAGGTACCTCATTGTTACCTCACTGTTAGCTTATATTCTTACAGCTCCTACATTATTAAATTACCTAATACATTCACATAACATTATTATACATGTACACAATAATATAAACATAATACAATGATTGTTACATACACTTTATATATTATTACATACTTATATTGCTTTAAGGCAATCTGTTATTATTTTATATTATATAATTTAGACTGAAATCATTTAAGTGTTAAAAATACTGCCTCATACTCCACCTATTAAATGAAGCGGAAAGCCGTTACTAATTTGGTGACACTGCAATTTTATTGTCTATGTATAAATCCACACCAACAAATCACACGGTAGGTCATTGTAAAAGTGACCTAACTTTTCCTTACCCTAGGAATCTTTCTCATGCAAGTTTACGTGTACTAATATATCAGGCGAGACCTCTCAGCCTGCGGATTGAGAAGTTATGCAGTCCCTGCGATTCACTGGTATGCCGTAAACACTGTCCACTGCATCGCGTCGTATCAATTTCGGCCGAAATGACTGCTTTGCACCGCTGTGTGTGCAGTGACTTGCACTCGTAGCCCAACAGTGTGTGCATTAGCCTTCAGTGGTGAAGGCCCCAGCTTCAAATACTGTCACTTGAAGGTACTTTTTATAGATGACGTGCCTACGTTACATTCTACTGCGCTTCCCCGTATACCAACAGCATGCCCAGGTACTCTATATTCAAAAACATTGTTCCACAGTGAGCAAGAACGGTGGAACTTCCTATTTATAGGCAATCCATCTTCTAGTGCATTCTGAAAAAAAAACATGATTTATTAGGACGTTCTCGAAACATGAACAGAAATGAATAAAAAACTCATTCATTCGCACGGATGATTTGAACTTCCGACCTTCACTATTACTTTCCAGCATGTTAACCATTGTGCTACTAGAGCACGTTAATAACAATCACCACGTGGCGCTAATCATGTGGCTGGTGAATGCTACGTCAGCACCTGCATTTCGCATCGTTTATAAAATGCAGTGTTGCCTATTACCAATCCGAAGGATAAGAATACTCACGTGGTATAATGATTCTTTCATTATTGTACACACCAAATACGGAATAAGAATTTTTGCTTAGGAATTTGCAAAACCTTTTCAGCAAAGAATAATAACATTAAACTTCTAAGGTTTTGGTGTAGATTTAGTAGCATTCCTTATTGCGATGAACAGCAAATTGGTTGTTAATATATCATGAGACTGAGGTCTACTTTAAATGCCCTTCGTACATACGTATTTACACATTATCGCAGTGATCAAGTCGCAATGAATTTACACGCGTAGATGTATTAGACATATGAAAGAGACGCTCTCAATAACCTTCTCTCAGCACTACCAGTTTTTGATGCTGGAGTTAGAGGTAGGTCAACCTTCTCAAGTAACACCGTCTCTAGCGACGTTTTCAAATTGAATGCGGAAGAAAAAGTGTGTCAAAAGGTTGTGTGCTACAGTTTTCTGGAGGATATCTGAAATACATATCACTACATCAACAAGGTTTAATAAGGCTTAATGATTAGCACTTCCATTGTCATATTTCAGACATAAAATGAATAACCACAATTTTATGAAGTTGATTATGTTGTGCTAAAAATTTACGTAATGCACCACTTACGTGGTGTAATGAAGAAAATTAAAGAAATAATTTCATAGTCTTTTGATCTATACGATATACTAATATTCGCGCTTTTCTTCAAATCTTTCTAATGATCCTCTAGTTTTGGATTTAGTAATATTTAGAAATATCCCTCAATAAAAAATTAACCATGTTTCCTATTCTATGCAGAGGAGAGCGAGTTCACAAGACTAAATAATCCTTCTTAGAATATTTCTCATTTATTTATGTCTGTATTTACTCATTTTAATACTTTGCACTGGGTAAGCTTTGTGTACTTAAGCTTCAGTTAAAGGAAGCGCAATTTTTCAATAAATTCTTTTATGAACTGTATATAACTCAAACTTTTATCCAATGATAGGTATTTGTAAAAAAATTTGGGTAAACTCCACCAGCATGAATAACTTCATAATTACAAAAACAAAGCTAAATTCTGTTTATCGAGATTTACGTTTCTTTTTTTAAGATACAAATAATTTAAGAGAGATTTAGTCCTTCCACAGAGTTTGTAACTTTTTTTTTGATTCTTTTACAAATCTTTGTTATCTTTGCACTTGTTCAAAATCAGCACAAATTTATATATCCTTCTAACTTTAATGAAAAGCATTACGTAGTAAGTTTATAAAGATAATGTCTCCGTTTCATGGGTCGGAACCATCAACTTTATCAGATCGCTTTCAGAAGGATATTCATTTATAAAAACATCCAATATCACATCAGCATGTAACTTAAGCTTGTGTACTTAAATCCCTGAATGATACTGATAATGATCCGTACAGATACGCTGTATAATGCGACATACCATGTGAAATCGAACGCCGAAAAGCTCGTATTTTTTGTTTCCATTGCAATTTTTTCTATTAACGAGGGGTGTTAAGGAAAGCATATTCATCAAGTATTAGCATCTAAAATACAACGTTTGTCACGTTATTTAACGATAAATTTATCGTATTAATGCATTTTGTCTCATTTTAAGTGCGCATAGCTCCGGAAACCTATATTTTGTAAAGTTCTTGCAGAGCAATTCACGGATGAAAGAAGAAGTCACAATTACCAAAAATAAGTACACTAAGAAAAAATTATTTGTCAGGTCCATTATAGACTGCATTAGAAGTAGTGCATTCCCCCAGAATAATAATTATTTAGCATTACAACTTAAAGGAATCAAAGAATTTAAAGAAGCTTGAATGAAATACGAACAAGAATCTGTACAGCCCCAAAGGTATTGAATATATTAACTCAGAAATATATTACAATTAAAGCACGTTACATTCAACTCTGTCCTTCTCACACATACTTGCCATTGCGAAATAAAATTCACCACGCAAGATATATAATGTAAACTCGCTTTCATGAAATGTTATACGCCGCTCCACACTGTATAAGAATTTTTAAATTTACTTACGCCCGAAGATACATGTTATAACAAATTTAGAATAGGCCAAAAGGTATGGAGACGGCCGCTCCCAGACACGAAGCTCACTCCAAGTTCTTCGATGTTAGTCGAGAACAAAGTGATACTGTATGTTTTCCTCTTCAGGCATCGCTCGGATTACGCACTGGGCAGGTCAGGTGATGACGTAGAACCAACATTAGCGCCACCTGTAATGGCGGAGAGGGCGCAACCTGGCGAGCGCTGTAGAACTTTGGGCAGCCGGCTCCTAGTGTAAGGCAGGCTGTCGACATAATAATCAGGGGCTAGCATTCTATCTTATGACTGCGGATACAAGAAGAGCTGCGGTCATCTCTGCGAACAGTTCCTCGAAGAAAGAAAGTATCGGCTCAATTTTAGAAATTTGTACAAAATATCATTTTGTAGATAGAAGTCCGCATTTCATTACAGCATATACTAACTATTTTTTTTAATATTCGGAAAAATCTGCATACTGTTTTTACTTATTTTAAGCGTCTCCGAATTTCATAAAACTAAAATATTAGATTGAGAATAATACATAGTGTCATTAAAAGAAACCGACAATGCTGGTAAAGTGGTAATGGTAGGTTGTTCGTAGCTATTACAAAAAAGCGAATAAACGCAGCGATTTACGTGGTTGATGCCGATTATCATCAAGCGCTCTGTGAATCTACGAGGTTACTCAGAACCTCATACTGCTTAGTAAACTTTCTCATTGTTTAACCTTATGCACAGCAGCTTATTGGATCTTCAGTTCGAAACCTATGTGCGAGAGCGACCATGAGCGCGTATTTTACTACTCTGAGCATGAAGTGATTTACTTCTGTAATTATTTTTAGAAAACTCCTCATCAGACACCATTACAGTAAAGTATGTTTGATTGCGTTTAAAATCCGGTATCTTACCATGTTTAATACAGCTATTTTTCTTAATCTGTTACCGCCAAAACTTGAAAAAATAGAACTTTCTTCACTGAAATAAAAATAAAAAGAACATGTTTACTTATCAGTATGAAGTTAAAGTTTAGGGATTCAAAATAGAGCTTGATTTAAATAATTAGATTTTAAGGTTTCAGTGTTATAACAGATTGAAGTTGTGAATTTTAGGAAGATACGACAAATTTTAATTCTAAAACAATAATGTTCTGAGTTTAAAAAGTTTGTATAAAGCACTCTACCGGGCTTGTCTCCAAATATAAAAGTTCTGTTTCGTTTAAAAAATGCAAGGTCGATTCTTCTTCTATTTCGGACGATTTCAAATGGAATGTGCCGCATGCAATCGAGAGTGCTCGACATCTATCCGATCTCTCCTGAGCAGCGAATACTCTGCTCAAGTAGGTGTTTACAACCAGTTTGTAATTTGTGACTACTGACCTCATTAACGTTTACCTAAACTTCCAGACCTTGTTTATCAATATCCACCAGTCCATTCCCAGCAGTAGTATTGGTTCCGAGAAGCAGTGTCCTATATTTTTTTCGCTGTCTTGTTCTGTCAGACACTTTAATTCTCCCTTTTCTTCTAGATATGATTTAGATGACAGTATCTCTCTTACTGTACTCTCGCTTTCATTTCCTTTTTCATCTTTTAAGGGAATATTTGATTCCCAGCACATTTCGTACTACAAAAGTACAAGAGAACAGAAGTACGAGAACACAAAAGTATAATTTAAAGATGTCTATCATCCATTATACAGAGTTGTAGACTATTCACAGGAAAGAAACAGAAGATACCATGCACAAAGATCTCAAGGCTTTCCAGTAGGTAGCCCCAACATTCACTTTTCTTTTATCAATGTAATCATTGCTGTTAATGTTAACTTTGTTAATGGATGGAATTATTCTTTTGTATTGTATCATGGACATGCATTAAAATTCTAAGGAGAGAAAAGAGAAGCTGGAGATCTATTTTCTGGACACACGCATGGTCCACGAGGCGGTGATGATTAAACGTCCGCGAGAAACTCGTGCTGAGCTTTAACTTAGGCATGAAAATGCAATTTATTCTCCTTTTTCTTTCGTCAGGGATTTGGTGAGTTCACCATTTCCGGTTTCCAATATATTGAGCTACTTTATCGGCTACTTTAAATTATATTTTGGCGACTTAGTTATAAAGTCGCAAAAGAAACCATTTGAATATCTTTGAATACCTTATTGTATGCTGGTGATAAAATCCAGGAACAGAAGATAAACCACAAAGTTCAGTGCATATTTTAAGTCGCAATACGATGCAATATAATTTAAAGAAAACATCAATTAGAATAAAGATTATGGTTTTAAGAAAAAGAATGCTCTTAAATAGAATTATATAACAAGGTGTATCTCACTTCTGATATCTAGGATGCGACATTTTTAAATCTGAGGAAGACTTTGAGGTGAAAGCTAATAAATTCCAAGCCATTTGCGGAAAAATTAGACGAACTTCAGGGAAAAGGCACTAAAAAAGCAAATTAAATTCTACAAGGTAATAAATGTGTCTACTCGGATATATATGGTTCCAAATATAGCGAGTAAAAAATGAAATTATAAGACCAGATTTAATTAGTATTTAATTAATGAAAGACTGAATGATGGTAAAATACTATGGAAACGATACAGTAACAAAATAAAAGACAGTTGATTCCCAAGAAGATATCAAAATATAATTTCTGAGTTGCTTATGTATTTTCTTTGGAAGGAGGTTCCTTATCCTATTTACAACTTCAACATGAGCCATAATGTGCCTCATGTATGCTTTCATTCATTAATTTTCTTAGAGCGTGCTGGCCCCCTGATGCTGCATATATAGGGAATAAGTTTTTATGAAAATACTGAATACAGCGATGATAATGCAATCTTTAAACTCGGATTCAAATTGGGGTTTTTAATTGAACTTAATTATTTTAGTATATATATATATATATATATATATATATATATATCAAAAGTATTCGGGCACCCCCCACAAACATACATTTTTCATCTTAGGTGCATTGGGCTGCCACCTACTGTCTGGTACTCATTATCCGCGACCTCAGTAGTCATTATACATCGTGAAACAGCAGAATGGGACGCTCCGTAGAACTCACGGACTTCGAACGTGGTCAGGTGATTGGGTGTCACTTGTGTCAGAAGTCTGTACGCGAGGTTTCCACACTCCTAAACATCCCTAGGTCCAATGTTTCTGATGTAATAGGGAAGTGGAAACGTGAAGGGACATGTACAGCACAAAAGCGTACAGCCTAACCTCGTCTGTTGACTGACAGAGACCGCCGACATTTGAAGAGGGTCGTAAAGAGTAATAGGCAGACATTCCACAGGAATTCCAAACTGCATTAGGATCCACTCCAAGTACTATGACAGGTAGGCGTGAGGTGAGAAACCTTGGATTCCATGGCGAGCGGCTGCTCATAGACCACACATCACGATTGAACAGTGGCAAAACGTTGTGTGGAGTGACGAATCACGGTACACAATGTGGCGATCCAATGGCAGGGTGTGGGTACAGCGAATGCCCGGTGAATGTCATCTGCCAGCTTATGTAGTGCCAACAATGAAATTCCGAGATGGTGGTGTTATGGTGTGGTCGTGTTTTTCCTGGAGGGGGCTTGCACCCCTTGTTGTTTTGCGTGGCACGATCACAGCGCAGACTTACATTGATATTTTAAGCACCTTCTTGCTTCCCACTGTTGAAGAGCAATTCGGGGATGGTGATTGCATCTTTCAACACGATCGAGCACCCGTTCATACTTCACAGGCTGTGGTGGAGTGGTTACACGACAATAACATCCCTGTAATGGAGTGGCCTGCACAGAGTCCTGACTTGAATCCTATAGAACACCTTTGGGATGTTTTATGACGGCGACTACGTACCAGGCCTCACTGACTTACATCGATACCTCTCCTCAGTTCCACACTCCGCGAAGAATGGGCTGTCATTTCCCGGGAAATCTTACAGCACCTGATTGAAAGTAAGCCTGCTATCATCAAGGCTAAGGGTGGGCCAACACCATATTGACTTCCAGCATTATCGATGGAGGTCGCCACAAACTTGTACGTCATTTTCAGCCAGGTGTCCGGATACTTTTGATCACGTAGTGGGTGTGTATATGTACATATATTCTAATTGATATCCTTATTCATACTCGTTTTGGGTTATACTTTATATTAGTTTAGATGTAAGTGGGTTAGATACTGAACACCCGGTTGCTGTATTTGCCGAAGTTTCCACAAAGCGCACTAAAGCTTACTCGGATCTTTATATGGATCTCGAACTGCACATTATTTTACCAGATATCTGCAGCACTCTAAAAAGCTGGCTGACACGTAACAACAATCGCCGCTCAAGTTAGTAGTTTTGTACTAGGTGAACAAATATCACATGACTTCAATGAAAACTTTCTCCTCGTCTTCTTCTTTCTGCTGCCATGCAATAATTGCAGCTCACTCTACTGGCTTCATGTATCCTCTCTCGTCACCTTGACTGGCTTTCAACCACCTCTATAAAGGTTTCTGAAATCTAGAATGTTGTGATGTAAACCACTTGGGCCAACTTCCTGTTCCAGAAGCTGCGAGCAAACCCTCCTTCTCCCGCCCCTTTACCAGATAACACCACGGGCACCACTGATAAAAATTGGTTTGTCAATGCGAGAGCAATTATTACAATATAAAGCTTGTAGACGTGAAATACTTGCACGTTGCAAGGTGGTGTTACAGGCCGGTTGATTTAATCAGAATTGTGTAGGAGCGGATAATTTTGGAAAAAATCTGCTGCTACACTCACATGACTTTCTCTACTCTTGTACAAACTGTTTTTACAAATGCTTATTCTCCATATGCTTCATGTTAATCGAGCTATCGAGATGTTAACCTTATTGCTAATTTTCTTGTAGATGCAAGGGGAATTGATAGGCTATAAGCTATAGTCAAATATTTTAAGAGGTGGTTGCTATGTGGAGTATTCCATTCTCTTTGCATTACCAGGACAAAAAAAATCTGATGTGTTACAATCACATGACTTTCCCTACTCTTGTACAAGCTCTTATTCTCCATCCATTTTATATTAATCGAGAACAAACATTTGCAGAAATGATCTTTTGACATTCAAAGAGAATTTCATTTTACACATAGCGACCAGTTCTAAAAATATTTGACTATCGCTTAAGGCGTACTATGTTCCCCTTGTTTTGTATTTGCAAGGGCAATATAAGCACAGACATATCTCTCAATAGCTGTTTGCTATGTGTAGCACCATTCTCTTTACCACAGATTAATACTCTTTGCATATCCAAGACAAAAAAAATGAATAACGAATTCCCATTTGAGAAAATGTGTTGAAAAATTTAAGGGAATAGCAAGCAATATCTCTAAAATGGTTCACTCAACAAAAAAATGTGTATGACGTAAATTGTGTATTTTAACGCGATTTACATTTTTTGTGTAGTAAAATTTTGTCTATCTCTTATGGTTTATCAGTTTTTCAAAAGTCGTTCACAATGAAGAATACTTTAGGAGACATTCCCAGAAAATTCAAGATATAGATTTTATTTGTCATGAAAATATCTTAAACATATGATATTTTGATCAAAATCATTAGAGCCATTTTTGAGAAAATTAAAATGTTCGAAAAATGTTCCATGTAAAGGGTAATCTGGAATGGGGGGATTTTCTTGAAAACCTTCTTGTCGCATCTCTGGAAGATACTGAACATAAATACCAAGATTAGTGTTTATCCGACTGTTTGTTTCTGAGTTATGCTGTTCACAGACACACTATACGTAGTAGAGAAAGTAAAAAGAGCTCGTCTAATGTTGTTCAGGGATTCAAAATGAAACTATGTGAAATTGGATGTGACTGACAAGATTAGATTTTTTCTCGTCTAAATAATGCCTACTCTATAGCAACAAGAATTTGCACGTGGATTACAAACGATGCTCATATTTCACGAAAACTTTATACTTCTTCATATTGTGTTTATAATTTTGATCTATAAACATTTCTTATAATTTAGATATATCTGTTTTTCCTGCCTTTAATACCGACATACTCGTACTTTTCCGAGGTTCGCATATTTTAAACTCTTTTCCGAAAGTGCTGGAAGTTATTATTATTTGTATATTTATTCTCAACTTATTTTATAAAAATCACTTTTCTGGACAAAATAGGTGTTTTATGTTTTATATATTGAGATACATTGTATTATAGCATAAGTTACTGGACATTATTATATTAATCTCAAAGGCAGTAGTTTTAGAACGTTCACTTCAAAAAAAAATATTTTAAAATAGTTTAAAAATATTATTTGAATAGTAGTTGTGAACGTTCCTTCATATTATGACAATCTATAGCTTTCGGGCTGTTGTAAAATTTTTAACACAAGATTTATTAAACAAATAGAACATCAATTACAATTAAAAGTCTTGCGTATTTTAAAATCTGTTAATTTATTGCTTCTTGATCAGACAGCAAGGTTCCTCGAAAAAGAATTAATTGAATATACCTATTTAGGGAATATAAAGGTCTGCCGTGAACATTCTGCAAGGCATGGCAGCTTTCATCCCACGCGGGGCTGAAGTTAGAGGGGTGAGAATTTGCCTTAGGTCAGAGGTGTACATGATAACCACGGATATGACGTATATAAAGGAAACTGTGCAGATGACCTGTTCATTATCTCTGGGTAACATACTGGGCCAGTCTGCTAATTAACGTCCTGGCGGGAGATTAAAGAGGAACACAGCGACCATCAGGGTACCTACAATACAATATTCATTCATAATTTCTTAACAACATAATTAATAGCTGAAAATAATTTATATCACTATTCAAGAGCAAGCCAAATTTCTTACCTCTTATGTACAGTTCTGTATTCGAAGAATATTTCAGCGATCTAAGAAAAATATGTGGCAACTCATAGTAAAGTCGCGAGATTTAGTACCACGTATTCTATTGGTGAAGTCAATATCCACTATAAGTTCAAAAGCAGCAGCAGTAGACTGAATGAACATTGTGCTGAACTTCAGCCCTTATAGATATGTTAAACTATTATTAGTGTTGTTACTATTACTATTATCATTAGCATCATCATAATTAATGTTTCTACAGAACTATAGTTTGTCTCAAATACACAGTATTTAAAATGTGATTGTATTATATAACGTTATTTTACTTTTATACGATATGTTTTCCTCCATCGTTTCCGAGCGAATCTCATTCTTTCAATCCTTTGTCACATACACATTTTCACCTCGTACATTCAGTTGTTACTCTTGTTTCCTCCTCCTGGTGTACCACGCACGGCTACGTCCGGTAATTTTTCATCACTTACCCTGACTACATACCGCTGTAATATTTTGTTATTTATGGTGTATTTTCTCCATATTGTGATGCAGCGGCTATGGCAAAAGGTTACCGGGAGGTCGGCGCCGGGCAGTCGGAGATAGTGCTCTAGCTAACGTAAACCCCGGAAGTGTCATCGTCAGAAAACAGAATATTTTGGATATTTCCCCTTCTCAAACGTTCTATAACTCTGTGGAAATTTCCAACGGCTATATAAGCCAGCGTTCTCGCCAGTGTGAAGTGAGCTGAGTTGAGTTGGTCAGTGAGGAATTAGCGTGTGAGTTTCTAGTGCGCCAAAGAGTGCTGTTTTCCTAGCGAGTAGGTGATGCCTGCTGTAACGTGCAATGAGTACTACTCAGGAGTGAGAGATTAGAGAAGTTCTGTGTTGGATTCCCCAGTGAGTCCGGAAGAAGAGGCTACGTCATGAAGAAAGTGAAGTAATAGTAAAAATTCAACTAGTTCACATTGGTGAAGTGAAAGTGAACTAAGTGAAGTCAAAGTGAAAGTTGAATTAGATCAAAACACTGACAGTGAAAACTATGTAAAGTGATAAAACAAAGTGGACAAAGTCATAGTATTTATTATCTCCTTTACGTCTACATTCTTTACCTTTCACCACCTTGACTTTATTTTAACCCTCTTACTCTCTGTTTTCTTCAGAAATACATTTCAACACCTCTTAGGTTTCCTTCTTGTACTCTGGATTTGAGGTTCAAGTTCTGCACAATAGAGCATGGCCCCTTCACGGTTATATAGATTTTTTTTTCAAAAGATTTATATATATATATATATATATATATATATATATATATATTTAAATTCTGTATCCTCTAATTTCTACCTCGTCATTACAAGTAATCATACATTATAGTATACAAATTTTTAAGAAAGGAAACGAGTAAAAATACAAACGGATGTGCCCAAGTATTACTAATTCTTATAATTCTTTTAAGCAATAAGAATGCTATTGTACTGGAATGAAACTGAGTATGCACTGTTAAACATAATAGTGAAAATGTTAAAAAGAGAACGCACTACGTTTGTATATCATTCTAAGAATTTTGAACATACTCTTCTCCAAGATGGACCGATATCCATAGTGGTGGCAGAAGAAATAACGCTATTTAATTCGGATACCACTGCCCAACCTGTGATATTAAAAGACTTGAGGATACACGGTAGCCTATGGTTAGCAATGATAGTGGTCCTTTATGAAGGTATGGTGCACTACATGTTCAGTGCGTTTACGTCACATTTTCTCCGAGCAAGAGGTAATCTCAAGTACTTATTTTTGAAGTAAATTATATATATCTGGCAAAATGAATGGCATTATTGAATGATATTCATCGATGAAAAAACACTTCTAAGTAAATTATGTTAATATTTCCTTTTTTTCTCAATTGTTTCTAGGAATATTAACAAAGCATAAGATTATTACTAGTATTCGTCAGCCGTATTGGGAATGCAAGAAATCAAAGTGAGCTGTGTAATAACCCTGTTTCCTAGATCAGCAGGAGACAAAACAAAGAGAAGCCAAACCAAAGACATATTTTAATGACTGCAAAGTCTATAACGGCCTACTACTTAACCTGAATACAATACCTTTAAATACAAATGTATTAATAAAATACATTCAGAAGCGTATTTTGTTTCATGGTTTAACAGATTGGTTTATTTTGATAACCAGTTTAGAGCAAAATATTAAAAATGTTTTAAAAATTGGCGTGATACGGACCTATAGTTATATCACTTAAAATTACGTCCAGTATTTCAAAACTACAATATTGAAATTATTAAAGTATATATTTTTGAGGCAGAAAGCTGAAAAAAAGTTTAAGGTCTAAATGTTTCATTGGCTAAAGAAGCCACTTATCTGCTAAATATGTTTATTTTTGCTATATAAAAGAACTTAATTGCAGGAGCTGTGCATTGTTTCTGTTGGATTCATCTAATGTAGTACAATTAGAAGCTCTATCACAGAAATGGACCCGCGATAAAGAATTCATGGAATCCTCCACAAAATTAACGATGATAAATTTACATCATTTTTCTTGAAAAAGAAAAAGATTAAGCGATGAAAACCAATGATGATCTGAATTAATATGCTAATCCCTAAACTGATTAGCTTAATTGATTTGACTAGTGTTACGCATATTTTGAACTCAGCATGAATGATAAACATACCATAAATAGCATCTTTGAAATAGAGAATTATTCCTTACAGCATTGTTGAAAACTAAGAAATGTTAATGAATACTTTTATAAAATTATGCAAATATAAAAAAATATGATCTTACACATATGATCAATTTTAAGTTAGGTGGTAAGACAAAATAGAGTGGTTATTGCTACTTCTATATACGCTTGTTATGTTATGTACTCGAGCGTTTTTCTTGAAATTTCCATCTCTGCTTTGGTCTTCCAACATTTCGTTTTCTTGGCGGTCTACTCATGGTTTACGATTCTTTGTTTTTTTATATTACTCATTCGCTTTACAAATTCTTGCTAGCTTTTTCATTAGTATTCCATATGTTCATTTATACTATAAATACTTAATCGTTCCCTAATTATGCACTGTAACTCTTTCGTAGGTACACCTAAATTAAGGTTTTGTAGTCTTCCATAAAAATGGTCAACTGTTTCATGAAGCGATCAGTAATTAATAAATCCCCTGGCCGCATTACGAGTGCTGCCCAGATTACCTTGATGATGTGGTTGTCTTCAGGCTTCTACCAGTGCACCATCCTAAATGTGTAGCTTTCATTTCTTCTTATACTTCAACCCGATTTGGCTCCAAACTTCTGATGCCATAGTTTCTTTGGACTGCCTGGTTTCCTTTTCCCTTGTGAGTTATAATTTAAAACTGCCTTGGATATCCTGTTATTTAACATTCAGTCGAAGTGTGACTTCCAATTTTTGTATGTTTTTACTATGCTATTTAATTTTTCTCATTTAAATTCAATCACATCTGCTTTAATAGGTTTTTTCGGCGTTAGATATGTTTTCGTAGCTGGTTTGGTGTGTTCCATGTATTTAATTTCTCTAGTACTAACTATATATGGAAGGCCTTCCTTATTCACCACCTTGTGAAGGAACAATGGAGGCCAAGTTAACTCCTTATGAATGGTTATTAAGTAACGAAACACATCTGAACAACACTTATTTCTTCAGATGAAGTGCTCCTGTTATATTGATTTTGATTAGTTTACAAAATAAGTACAACATGAACCTTTTTGCAAAAATCGTTACTGAAACTTAAATGGATATTATACACTACAGTATTTTATGCAAATAAATTAAAATATACAGAAATATGCAAACTGGGCAGGCTATGTCGGTAAATATGTTGTACATACGTTTATTACACCAGTAACCATAGAATTGTCTTTGTTCAAACGAGGTTTCTTGAAGAGAGTATCGCGGTTTGTAACAGAGACAAGCGCGGAACAGCACGTACTTGACCTACCGTAAGTGTATTAAGGAGCCAGAAGATGCAGGAAGTAAACATATCTGTAAGGGCATTTCCTTTATTAACCTGAGAAGCAAATAAACAGCATCCGGGTTATTGCGGCCTGCCCCTTTCACTACTCCACTCCAGTATGAGGTAATAAGGAGCAATAACGTATATATTTCATATTGTGAAACGAAGCGTGCAAAACATTCCATCCTTGCTGTGACCTTTGCTGGTATTTTACAATCGATGAACCTAACCAGCGGTTACCAAGGAGTATGCTGGAAGGTACTGATAAGACTATAAAGGAGAAACTACGTAAGTAAGGCAGTGGGACAAAGACAACCGTTTAGAATAGCAATTTAATAGCAGAAAGTAAATTATGTAACAGTATTTTAAAGTAACAACTTCAGAACTTAACATCAAATGTAAAATTTCAAGGGTTAGAGATACATAGTAATGTACATGTGCTGTATTTGTTTACCTATCCCATTCAGTACGAAGGAGAACACAGATCTACTCTAACCCTATCTGCACACATGTGAAAGTTCTCTCTCCGATTTAATCACAGCTACTAAACAGGTCTCCAAATCACAATTAACATGGAACAGCTTTAGAGCAAATAGTGCAAACGTTTTAAGATATTTAATATGATACAACAGTTTAAATAATGTTTGTATTAAACAGTGCCGAAAACAGAGCTTCACGTTGCGAGCTATAATAGTTTGATAGTCCGCCTCTGTGGTGCGGGAGTAGTGTGTGTGTCTGCCTCATATTCAAGAGCTTCCGAGTTCGAATCTCGGTTAGGCTGAGTTGCGCAGATAAGGTTCCTTTCCTGAAAAGATGAATGTCTTGTAACTTTAAGCTCTATGGACTCCGGGCTCATATGAGCATTATTTCATTCATCTATCACTCGATATGACCCGCTTCAGTCAAGAGTTGTCTTGATGACGCAAAAAATGTCGATATTCAGTTGAATTAAATCAATATTTGTATCGAGTGTTTAACTGATGGTTTTGATCCGCCTTTTCACATAGATGTGATGAAGGGGTTTTCTCATCGATAGGTGAATGGTGGGAAGTTTCGCATACCTCATTCCCTCTTATTTCAAGTCCTTATTCTTTCGGGGTTGCAGGAGCAGGATTGCAAACGATAGTTTGCGGCATATGAAGGTGAACATTCTCCGAAGAAAAATCTCTACCATATTATCTATGATAGAAGCCCTCTGTCCGAATCTGTCCGTGTTGTTAAAGGAGCGTGTCTTGTGACTTTGGGAGGAATCTTCTGCCTGAACCTATACATGAGGACCGGGCGAGGAAATTGATGGGGCAGCCCATCTGCTACATCTGGAAATGTTAGGGACCTCACCTGCTTTACACTGGTCCCCTTATATTCCTTAATATCATCCTTCCAGAGGTAACGTAAACGAAACAGACAAACCACAGCCCGCAGTGCTGAAATTCTCCTCCGATCTTAACCCCCATAGGAGAGTGTGCGGGCGCTGCGGACCCTAGTACTCGTGGTAGTTCTGACGTTAGCAGAAGTACGTTGGAGCGAAGAGGAGCTGTTAATATTGGGTTGGACTCGGAGGGAGAATGGTTCCTGATACCCATGGGTGATTGGGTACTCTGGGAAAAGCTAGTCACATGTCGCCCCCACGAGGTCTTCTGTAGTCTTCCCCTCTGGGGTTGACGCGCGTAAGTGGCGTATCCACTTCCTTCCCTATGAAAGCAGAGGGGATTTATAAAATAGGTACCGTCCTGATAGAAAGACTTGTTTAGTGTGCGTCTAAAAACTAATTGTATGCAACTGATTTATGATTTAGAAAAAACCCGAATGCTATGTGTACGGCAAAGTTCAGAAAATAGTATATTGCGATGCAATTGAATATGTGCATTTTTGCAAACAAGGAAGCAGTTTGGAAATACCAGTCGAAATCGAGAAACTTACGAGTTTCTGCAAAACACTTAACACATGTGAGTTGCATACTACGCAAATTAAAATTAATTACTGTTAGTTGTTCAAAAGAAGTATCAAGGTTGAGCGCACTAGCCTCTGCAAACTGGTGATCGATTAGTCACACCGGGTAGTGTTGAGGAAGACAGTGAACAACTGAAGGAAAGATGAAGCTTGCGTCGAAAGAGTTATACATTATTAAATTGTAAATAAATGTTAAGAAATAAAGAGAAGTCAAGGCGGTAAGATTTAGCAGGTAAAATTCAACTATCCAATATGCATGTCTGTAATAAATAAATATATACATACATGCATATTATTATAGGATTAAGAACATTCATAAACGTCTGCAGTAAAAATGCAAAACGCACGGAATGCAAGAATTTCAACCCTCACGAATGATAGCACGAGGGGGAACTGGATAAAAAATCTGACGTGTTACACTCACATGACCTTCTCTACTCTTGTACAAAATATTTTTACAAACGCTTATTCTCAATATGCTTCATGTTAATCGATATATCGAGATGTTAATCTTGTTGCTAATTTTCTTGTAGATGCAAGGGGAATATGGAAGGTTTTAAGCGATAGTCAAATATTTTAAGCGCTGGTTGCTATGTGGCGCATTCCATTCTCTTTGCATGTCCAGTATATAAAAAAAATGAATAACGAATTTGAGAAAAAGTATAAGTATTAGAAAATTTAAGGGAATAACAAGCAATATCTCGAAAAGCGTTCACTCAACAAAAAGATGTATATGACATAAATGGTTTATTTTAACGCAATCTACATTTTTGTGTAGTAAAATTTTGTCTATCTCTTATGGTTTACCGGTTATGCAAAAGTCGTTCACAATGAATAATACTTTTGGAGACATTCCCAGAAAATTCGAGATATACATTTCATCTCTCATGACAATATCTTAAACGTATGATATTTTAATAAAAATCGTTAGAGCCATTTTTGAGAAAATTAAAATTTTCGAAATATGTTCCATGTAAAGGGGTGGGGGATTTTCTTGAAAACCTTCGTGTTGCATCTCTGGGAGATACTAAACCTAAATACCAAGTTATCCAACTGTTCGTTTCTGAGTTATGCTGTTCACAGACACCAAACACACACACGGACATGTTTCCAAAAATGCTTTTTTTGGATTCAGGAGGTCTCAAAACATGTATTTCCGGTGAAATCTCGGTATCAAATTTTTGGGTGGAATACAATACTTCCCCTACTTACTATACGTAGTAGAGAAAGTAAAAATCTGATGTGTTACACTTAAATAACTTTCTCACCCTGTATAATTCATTAATGGTATAAAACTATTTTAGAAGGCTTGTTGTTCTATCTACTTCATTTTAATCGAGATAAACCTTTGTAGAAACAGCTACATTACACATTTCCTTATAAATGCAAAGGAAATAGTGATAGTCAAATGTTTACGAACTGTGCGCTATACACTGCTCTAAAATTTCATACTATTAACGTGTAATCGCGAGAAACAATTGAACATCGAGAGGACTTTCAAGGAATCGCAAAGAATTCAACAATTCATACCACTAATAACAAATTCTTTGAAATGGCTGATGTCACAAAAAAGTTATTTGAAATAAATTCTGTGTCTTAAAGAGATATACATTTTTTTGTGTAGCATGTTTTCGACTTCCGCTAAACATTTACCTGTTATACACGATTATACAAAATTCCTTCATTTACTTATCTGAAAATTCAAGATATATATTTTATTTGTCATGTAAATATCTTTAATATTTGGTATTTTAATCAAAATTTTAGGAGGCATTTTTGAGAAAAAAGAATTGAAAAGTATTCCATCTAAAGGATGATTTGGGGTGGGGGATTTTCTTGTAAAGCATCGTATCGCACCCTTTGAAGGTAATGAACTTAAAAGCCAGGTTGGTATTTATCCAATTTTTCGTTTTTTATTTATGCTGTTGGCAGACAGGCACCAGACTTTTTTCTAAAAATTCATTTTTATTCGGGGACCTCAAAACATTTCCGGTGATATCTCAATATCGAATTTTTGGGCTGGATGCAACACCTTCTCTATCTACTATGTGTGGTAGAGAAAGTAAAAGGACTCTCGTCGAAAAAAAGCTTATGAAAAACCGGGACCAAGGCGGGGATTCGAACTACTCATATATGTACTCCGCTATCTGTGTCTGCGCTCTTACCAATTGAGCTACCGGAACCGCCTCAGATGGGAACGATTTATGATAACAATTGGGCAATAGGCAGTTGTTTCTTGGAATTCATTTGATAAAGTGAACCATTAACTTTTTCTTTTCTGGAATGGAAAACGATGAGATGACAACTTTTACAGATAAACGTCTGAATAGTCGCAAGATACTTTTGTAACCGTTAAATATAGGAGTGTAGACTAATGGTATGGTACAGATG
Organism: Deroplatys truncata; assembly: GCA_030765065.1. NCBI lineage: Eukaryota > Metazoa > Arthropoda > Insecta > Mantodea > Mantidae > Deroplatys > Deroplatys truncata. The sequence goes on from CM060980.1 coordinate 105,291,012, forward strand.
CTTATCCGAAATGTTTAACTACATCAGGAACATTAAAGCCCAAAAGCTTTCCTTTTCCGTTTCCACAGTTCCCTGGTTTATATTCTACATCCATGAAACTCTTGCACAGCCTTACCATTTGGTCATAATTAGGAAAATGAAACAGTTTTATAGTAAGCAGTAAAAGCCTTTTATAATCTTGACCTTTTTAATATGCCTCTTCCACTGAATAGATATTCTTCATTGGCAGCTGAACCTACAAAAAGTCGTACATTTGGAGATGAAGTTCGAATATAAACTCCAGTGACGTTCGCTAACCAGGCCGCATGTATATCAGAAATTTACATGAAATGAACTAACATGTAGGTCGCTGCACCCAAAAGGATGGCTGGTGAAGTGTAGGTTCAATAACGAGGTATTTGGATCCACATGATAAATGTTTTCAAAAGCCTCGTCATAACATTTAGCTTTCATTATTGCCTTACAACATGCAAGCACGTCAACACCCAAATGCTTTTAATGTGGATTGCTACAGCCGTTATTCTGAGACGCAACATTTTCTACAGGAAGATTCAAAATAACAAAAACGGTTAGTATGTCGCACGAGACGGCATATTCATTTTAGAGAGGGCTCCCATTCTCGGAATTGCATTTTGTGTACATGTTGAAGCATGTACAAAGGCATTATAATGTACATCAAAATTATAAATATTAGAATTCTGTTGTCCTACGGCGCACATGATCAATGTAAATTGGTTGTTATCACCATCACCTCCCCCTCAGAGTTAGGTGTTTCACCCCTGTCTCTTTCGCCTTACAGTAACACACCAGTATTTCGGTTTAATATATACGTTCCCTCAAATTACTACATGTGATTTAATGGTATAATGCCGGGTTTTTCTTAATGACGCCAAAGCCAAACCGCTTCTTCCATAACACTGTTATATGAATTTGTACGTGTAGTAGCGATGGAACGCCCTGTGTATCTCGGCTAACAATACGAAACAAAATGAATATGTTACGCTAACCGTTCGGTATAAAAACCATTCTAAATGATGTATCTCTGCGTCTGGCACCTTCTTAATACATTTTATAATACTCGACGAATATCTACAACCAAAATACTTCAAAACGCACGTCGGATACTGTCTACTTATCCATCGAGGGAATTTGTTGCATAATCTTTTATCCTCAAGCATTTCACACAGATAATAATCACGTGGATTTAGATCTGAAGAGCGAGTATGTCAGTCATTATTCTGTCATCAAAAACACGTTGCAGTGCGAGACAGCAATTTTCTTGATCTTCTTTTCATGGCAACCTATATATCGTCTATTTTTCTCCTCGATTAAAATTATTGTCTATATTCTTTTTGTCTGTTTAAATTTTTCTAATAATCTATAAACCGTAGATTTGTTTGACATGGTGACACTAGGGAACTCCTGTATAAATTTAAGCTGACAGTTCATGCGTGACCCTGTTCAATCATAACTTAGCTTAAGCATACACTGTTCTGAAGTATACAACATCATAAACAGACACAGTAAACGAAATAAACAGTCAGTTTCACATGACATTATTCCCACTATATAATATACCAAATAATCTCAGCGTAAACCGAAAAAGTCTTCATCCTTCATTGACGCTACCGCAGTGCGAAATAATTTAACCCCATATCTCTGCGATAACCGGTTGCGCCATTCAAGATAAGCCGGTTATTTATTCACAAAAGCAATACTATAACATTTGATACGGTAATAAAAGGATAATTATGAGCACTCTGACAATAAAGGGATAACCACCGCAATAATAGAGGTCTTATTCAACCTATATAAAAGCATTAAAAGGTACTGATTGGTAATTAAAAAAATGAAATAAACGCGGGATTAAGACAAGGATGTACCTTACTACTTTTGTAACTGTTTTTATTTGTCTTATGCATAAACACAATATTACTGAATTATGGAAAAGTTAAAATGGAAAGGTTTACAGAATTTTACCGGTTTTAAAACACTGAAGGTGTTCGAAGCCCCCTTCTAATGTTACTGAAGGCTAATACCCCTAACACCTGACCGGATAACTAGCAAAATAATCGTAAAGTATAACGCTTGGTGATGTTGGCCATTAAAAAGTTGGACCAATTAGGGTGCGAACTTTCGCTCTCTTGCAACAAAGTTTTCAGGAGCAATTAATCCAATCATGTAGCACAGAGATATAATAGATATCAAACTATTTGGACACCAAAAATAATTTGAACGAATTTTGAAATCTCGCAGTGCTCAAGACATACCCTTCGATACATGTGTCATCTCTAGTGAAACATATTAAGCGTTATAAGTGTTAATTTTGAATTATTATGGTTTAGGGCTGTACCACTTTCTTGCCATTCTTTGGAACATAGTCCCTTCTTCCCTACCACCCTTCCACACCCCCTTTTTTAAGACTGCCGTACTACAGCAGTTTTTAAAGACCTCATTATGTTCGTAATTCTCAAAGTGGTGGATTAAAAATATTAAATCTGCCAACTTTATGTTTACCATCTTGGGGAAAGCTTCTAGCCACTTCTTTCTCCAACAGAGGGAGGTCAACCCATTACCCCATCCCCCTGCGCTCTCAAAGTACAATTCATAAAAGAAGTTCAAGCTTGTATCTCTCAGCAAAATGCTCGGCCGATCTTCCGCCGTTCTTATAAAACAAAGTAACCACGTTTTATGATAATGGCCTATCTTCTTTCTGCCTCCTGAGAGGCTCTTAAGATCATTTGTTTTTTAACCATTAAAGCTAAAGTTCTCTAGTTTTTTTTTTCTTTTCTCTACGTTTACTTAAGGTATGGGAGTTATTTCATTCGATCCAACCTTACCATATATCAATGACAGAAAATACGTTTGAAGATCCCAGTACGTATGTCATTATGAAATATTTTCTGTTTGTTTTGCTTTATTAACAGCATTTTCCGTTAGTTTAGGAGTAATAACTTTTTCATAAATAATTACAATGTATATGTATGCATACATTACTACCAGGTGGGCCAACCGCGCCATATTTCAAGTGAATACATATCCCTTCGAGCGTTAAAAGACTTGCAGAACTCAACGGGGCAATTCAAAGTAAACGCAGATCAATGTGGAACTGGCAAATTAGCGTGAGCAAGTTTTTGTTTTCTTTTTCAGTTCCATACTCCGCCTTTAACTACAATGGTCTTATCGGCAGCCTTTCCTTTGGAACATATAATTGCCTATAGGCAATGGTGTTAACTTGTATTCGCCTGTCTTCGAGTTTCCAGTAACTTTGGGTTTTAATTATTAGAGCACGCACACACACACACACCTACACACACACACACACACATTCACACTCTCGCTAATACTTCCGAACTCTGGGGAGGATACGAAATAATCTTGGCTAGAGAAAAATTCCCACCTCCCGCCGGGAATTTAAACCGGGACCCCACGTAAAGCAGGCAGGTGCTCTACCGACTGAATTACGTGGCCTTAGCTTCGATCTACTTCTCGTGCTTATCAGCACAGACGATGAGCGGATCGCGCTCACCGAGAGACACTTCCCAGGGTTCAATAGAGTTCAGTCCGTGATAGTAGACAAAAACAAATCCTACTGTCCGTGATGATAAACAACAATAGATGGAAAGATTGTAGTATATTTTGCACTTCAATTACACATGCTTTATTTTCGAGGGAATAAACTCACTGTTTAGACTGAAAAATTATTAAAATGTCTTTATTTCACCTATTTGTATCCACACATAGCTATTTTTTAAATGTTATTTACGGTGTTCTTGTCTAACATTACAAAATATAAGCAACAAACGCGAGCGTACGCAGTGTTTCACTGCCATTTTTCGCTGGTTATTATAAATGTTATTGTTACTATCTTTATTATTACAATCATCAACATTTAACGATATTGTTATGCTGACTTCGCTCATTTAATAGGTGTTCGAAATTTTTCTTTTGTTGATTGATACGATGTTCCAACCATCTCCGTGTATCGATATGAACTTTTCTGAGAACCGCCGCTGCAGCAGCAGCAGCAGCAGCAGCAGCAGCAGCAGCAGTAGCAGTAGCAGTAGTAGTAGTAGTAGTAGTAGTAGTAGTAGTAGTAGTAGTAGTAGTAGTAGTAGTAGTAGTAGTAGTATTTTTATGGCGTTGATGCGCCACCTCCCCACTGACCTGAGTTTACTTGGAATTGCCCCGTTGAGTTCTGCAGCTCCTTTAAGGCACGAAGGATTATCTGCACACATCACGGCGCGGTTGGGCCACCTGGCATAAAACTATATTAATTTTATGCTTTCTAAATATTAAGAATGTTCTATTAGTTTCTATAGCACGTATTACAATCAAGAAATATAATAGGTCTGGTGGACTCTTTCAGTTCTCGTTCTAAAGTATGTTAATCTAATCGATAGAATTATTTTAAATTTTGCTGTACTCTTTAGATGCTTTATACACTTTGTTTATTCCTAAATGCAGTGCTGTGCAAGTCATTAGCTAGAGGAAAGTTTTTAGACTATTCAGTAACCAAATTGTTAATTTTAAAAAGTTGCAATCGGGATTTGTTCAGCATAATTTAATTATAAGCACTATACTTCAAAATTTTCATTTTTTTTCTCATGACTGCTGTAACCGAAGGTTGTCGTATAGATGCTTTAAAGAGTTGAATGTAGTCTCAACCCCGTCTGCACCTTTAATTAATGTGTATTACCATTGTATTGCCTAACTAAACTCATTTCGGGTGAGATTTTATCTGATTAGCAGATCTCGGACTCCATTACGTGATTTCTCAAGTTACGTGCGCTAAGAGTCAAAGAGTAGGAAATAGATCTCAACTTTTCATTGTGTTACTGCTTTTAAAACGCTTTAATAGACAAGTTTAATGATGTCATTACAACATCCTACATTGCCAACTTATTTGGAAATAAAAATCAACCGGTTTACTGAAACCGAGTGGCTATTACATATCGACTACATATGCTGTATACCTGTTGCGCGGAGTAATACAAAAGTGTGTTTCTTAGAGCGGATCCAGTCTAGCTAGACTGGTGGGATGGTCGTGACGTCATACGCCGGGTGTAGTCCACGCACAGACAAATGTATCGAGTCTCCAGGCAATGAAAACGCAATGAAGTCCGAGGTCTAATGATTAGCAAGGAGTGATTCGTAGCTAACATAGAAGAGTTTATATCTAGTGATCATCCTTTCACGATGTTTGCTTCAACCAGTTTAAAAAATGAATGTCATTGTCGGAAGATGTTTGTTTTATAAACGTTTGGCTGTTTTCTCAGGCTATTCCACGTGGTAAGAAACTACATATTATCAAGTAGTTTATAAAGAATAATGGAAATTCAACGTTTAATAGGCGAAGAAATTCCAACAGAGCAATTTGGAAGTTCGCCGCTCAGTATTTATCAATGCAGAGAAATACTAAGACCAATATGACTTTTCTGGTTCATAATTATTATATGCAATACCGAAGCTGAAATGTTCCTAAGGAACACATCAATATAGGTTATAAACACGATAATTATATATGGGTTTTAAAACTTCTAAACATTCGAAGTAAAGGATGATTACCTCTTCTGAAAGTATTATTTGTAGTAGGTTGAGAGGACAGAACGTTAACCACACTACCAAGGAGACAGTCTATTTGAGGCTAAGTCTCAAGTAAAAGACTACTTAAAATGCACTTTTGTTTAATAAAGTCTAAGTTTTCTCATATTTTTAAGTACCAAATAGCCCATGAAGTGCAGTTTTTTCTCTTTATGCAAAAGGTAGTACAACTATTCCAAACAAAACAAACTTTTTCTCGACACTATAATTATAGTAATGGATTAGTTACAAGTAAACTGCTGTGTAATTTTAGATTGACAATCTACGTAATATTTTCAATAAGTGTACTTGTTTGAAAACTTAGCATTTAAAAATCAGCTATAAAATGTCCCATGCTATTTAAGATAGTTTAAAAGGTAGAGTTGCTAAATTAAAAGAAAACGAAATGAAATTATGATTACCAAAAAGACAAATACTTAATTTCTCATCAGTATCTTTTGTAATACGCGAGTTCTGATAATTTTTTGGTAGTTTAGTTCAGGTTAATGAATGCTTGTTGTCATGATATTATTTCGAGAATGGCAGCAAGCATGAGTTTGAAAGCTCAGTTGAATTACCTAAGAAAAATTATAAGCAATTGGAGAAATCGGCAATATAATTACAATGCGAGTGCTATGCCATTCCTGAAGTGGCTAATCTGCTTCATCCCTATGGAAAGATATACTAATTTTATTAGCTTAACAATGCCTGTTTTAATGAGAACTTATTTTGGGAGGCAATGGATGATCAATCAAGCAGAGGTGATAGAATACTTGCGTCGCAAAACTCTGAAAATTGATTTCATATCACATTTTTGTTTCTTTTTGTATTATACGGCACTAAATCCAGTACCGCATATTTCATATTTTGAATTCACAGATCACCAAATCTCGTCATTTTTAGTTTGTACCAGCCGTCAATAGTGAACAAGAAGATGCATAAGAATAGGCTTCATAGATACCTAGTCGAATCGAAGGAGAAGTTATAGGAATAAAAATCTGATGTGTTACACTCACATGACTTTCTCTACTCTTGTAAAAAATATTTTTACAAACGCTTATTCTCCATCTACTTCATGTCAGTTGACATAAACATTTGTAGACTCTATCTTATTGCTAAGTTTCTTGTAGATGTAAGGGGAATATATATTTACAAGGGCAATATAGAAAAACAGTAGCCTTTAAGCATAGACACATCTCTTAATAGCTGGTTGCTAGGTGCAGCACCATTCTCTTTGCCACAGATTAATACTCTTTGCATATACAAGACAAAAAAATGAATAACGAATTCCCATTTGAGAGAAAATTATTATTGAAAAATTTAAGGGAATAACAAGCAATATCTCGAAAATGGTTCACTCAACAAAACATATGTATATGACATAAATTGTTTGCTTTAACGCGACCTACATTTTTTGTGTAGTAAAATTTTGTCTATCTCTTATGATTTACCAGTTATGCAAAAGTCGTTCACAATGAAGAATACTTTTGGAGACTTCCCAGAAAATTCGCGATATACATTTTATTTGTCATGATAATATCTTAAACGTATGATATTTTAATCAAAATCGTTAGAGCCATTTTTGAGAAAATTAAAATTTTCGAAGAATGTTCCATGTAAAGGGTAATCTAGGGTGGGGGGATTTTCTTGAAAACCTTTGTGTCGTGTCTCTGGAAGATCCTGAACTTAAATACCAAGTTTGGAGTTTATCCGACTGTTCGTTTCTGAGTTATGCTGTTCACAGACAGACACACACACACACACGGACATGTTTTCAAAAATGCTTTTTTTGGGTTCAGGGGGTCTCAAAACATATATTTCCGGTAAAATCTCGGTATCGAATTTTTGGGTGGAATACAATACTTCCCCTACTTACTATACGTAGTAGAGAAAGTAAACACTATCAGTTGTTAGATTTTTGAGCACCAAACTTTGGAACTGTCGATTAAGTTCGATTATGATTGATGAATATCATCAATGAGGCCGTACCTTGGCTCAAGGCAGCCCCATGTAATTATGCATTGATTAAATGCAGATTAATCATCATGTCATTGGTAATATTATCAATAGCTTAAAAATTTGAGAAAGCTGATTGAAATTTCTACAAGATCCTTTCATCTCTCCTACTTATCCTTATATATGTGTATAGCACAGAAGGCTTACAATTCTGTTAATGGAGAGAGAAACTTGTGTTTCGTTTAAAAACGTTTCGTTCTCTTTAATCCAAGCATTAAATGAGGAACGTAAAAGTTCGTTTGGGGTTAATGTCTTACAACTTGCTTTCTGGTGCGAGACTTTGGGTATCTGTAGATGAAGTTGGATAAGAAAGCGAAAGGATTCTCCACGAGGTTGCTAATGCTTCCCTTGTGAGAAGTCTCTTCTGCCACAGGGAAGTTAAAACCATCATCCTTAATGAACCCTATGGGTGGAGGCCATGCTACCACCTGGACACTGGTCCCTTGATGGAAATTACCTTGATAATCTAAGGAGTTAATTAAATGAGTTGTCCGTACTAGGGCCAGTTAATCCTAAAACCGAGAAGCATCATGCAGAAAGCGAATAGAGACTTTTGATCCTACGAGAAGTGAGGACCTCTATTTCATATATCAAGTACGTCAGTGAATAAATATTTCAAAGTTCGGATTCAATAAATAAACACGTCTCAGTATGCCTATTCAAGGGAAGATTTCACTCAAAATCATGAAAATGGTGTAAACGTATTTTGTTTACTTCACTTCTTTAAAATGTTTATTTTCATACTTCAAAAGGATTTAGTTGAATTTTAACTGGAAGTATATTTAATAACGATTTTAAGGGAAGACATATGGTGCAGGAGAAACTTAATGGCTATGTGTTACATTAATTTTCAGTTTATTTTCATCGATTTCTCTGTAAGTTTGATTCTGTACCAAGATTTGTATACCAAACATTAACCAATCTGGATGAAAGCTTTACTGCAAGTAATTTTGAGGTGGTTGCGCATTGCTAAGTATTCATTTTGTAAGATATGGCTTTAGTTTATATAATCAATATTTTTCATGAAGCAACAATTGAAAAACCACTTTTAAAAGTAAATAAATGAGATATCCTAAAAATTAAATGCATAGAAATGTCCCTCTATACTGTGAATATAAAAAAAATAAATAGGAAAAAAGAAATGTTAAAAATTAATATCTCTAACAAACTTGAGCTTGAGAATAATTCTAGGAACATAGAAAAATCTAAAAATTAAAGACAAATAACTCTTGAATTTTTTATTAAGCCAGTGGCACAGTAAACGCGCTATCAACATTTTATTACAAAAAATAACCAAGAAAAACATACAATAATGAAGTGTCCCCTTTAAGTAAAATGATACACAATTTTTACTTTCTGTACTACGTATAGTAATTAGGTAAAGTATTGCATTCAAACGAAACATTCGATACCGAAAATTCATACAAGTTTTGAGGCCCTCTGAATTCAAATAAAGCATTTTTGGAAACTTGTCCGTGTGTGTATGTATAAACACCATAGCTCATAAACGAAAAGATGAATAACTACCAAACTGTGTATTTATCTTTAGTAGTTTCCAAAGATACGATACAAAGATTTTAAACAAGATCCCTCCACCCCAAACTAACCTTTACATGGAACATTGTTTCAAAAATTTGATTTTCTAAAGAATGGTTCTAACGATTTTGATTAAAATACCATAAATGAATGACATTTATATGACAAATAAAATTTATATCTTGAATTTTCTGTTAATAGCCTGTGAAGTCCTCTTCATTCGGAAGAAATTTTTTATAATCGTGAACAACTGGTAAATGTTAAGTGATAAACACATACTGCACAAAATTAAGATGTCTTTAAAACATACAATTTATCTGAAATATTTTTTTTGTGGCACGAGCCGTTTCTGAGATATCCGCTATTAAAGGTTCGAATTGTTAATTTCTTAGTCTTTTTCTTAAGGTCCTTTCAACATTCAGTTGTTTCTCGCGATTGCATGGAAGCAGTACGGAGTTTTAAGTCCATAAAATAGTGTCCAGTTCTTAAACATTTGACTATCACTGTTTCCTTTGTATCTATAACGAAATGTGTAATGTAGCTATTTCTGCAAAGACTTATTTGAATTAAAATGAAATAAATAGAAAAATTAGCTTAAGTGAGAATAATTTGTAAATGCATTAATAAACGATAGAGGGTACAGAAGGTCATGTGAATGTATCATATCAGATATTTTCGTAATAGTAAAAAGGCAGTAAAACCATTTCGTTATTGCAGGCATTGTATACGTCTGTTTTAATTAATGATATATACTGATACACTGTATCAGAAGGTACAAATAATTTTGAAACATCTATATCTACCTAGGTATATAATATATCGTCACACCTACTAATAAAGAGGTCTCAAATATATGTTTGGGCAGTTTAAAGATATTCAAAGGTTTGCACATAGGCAACAAAATTAAAAAATACTTCCTGCCCTCCTTCTTACCAGAAAAGTATTGAATTAGACAATGTTGACGTAAACAATAACATATTGCAATACAAAAGATGCAATTTGTTCCATCGGCGGTTACGCCATAGTAATATAAAGATACAAATTACAGTGTATTATGTCATATACTTGAGATTTTAATTTTTAATTTCTGTACAAGAATAGGTTTAAAACAGACTTTATCTCTTAATGTAGCTAACATTATTGTCAAAGCCTATTAAAAGTTACAACCAAAGAAAATTAAAACGGTACAACTTTCATGCGCTCATAGAATCTGTCGTATGTCCTCAAAATACATACAACACTGATCAATAATATTTAGTTTTTTAAAGAAAGTTGTGACATATCTTTTTGAAACTGCTAGATCGCGAGAACTGTTAAACATCTCAATTCAAGAAAGTCATATAAAATGCTCAAAATCTCTTCCTCTTGCTTATGCAAGTGTCTGAACTCCTGGAATCGTAAACTTCGTACCTTTCAACTATCTCATAAATTTGCAGGCTTCTCTGCATCTTCTTTTAATGCCCCCACATAAAACTGCAAAGAAATAGTGTCCCCACATAAAAATCCAAACAAATCAGCTCGGCTAATGTGCAGGCCATAGAAGGTCCTCCCATACCCATCAATTTGTTATGGTAGATATCAACCAGTGCTTCCTGAATACTGTGACTAAAATATGCTGGACCCCCCCCCCAACACACATTTTTCTTCTGCAGTATTAGAAGTGTGTCCTCAAGGAAATTCCTATAGACATTGCCTGTAAGACGTGCTGGCAGAACATTTGGACCGACTGAAATACTTGCCTATAATTCCAGCCCCTCATTGTTCAACTGATGTTGGTTTCTAGTGATGCGGATTTGTGTCCGCCTAAAAATGCTGGTTAGAAAATTTGTTGCCTTATTTGTAACAAAACCGAAGGCACAGCAACATAAGGGTCGTTTGTTCATGAAATCTGATTCTCCCGTAAACTTCCAATAATACTACACAAACTAAGCATTCCTGGTCATGCATTTATATGACGTTTTGCCCAACGTTTGTCCGAGTATTTTTATACAGACTGTATACCTAAGCTAGGGACTATTATTATGAAGTATAAAATGTACATGTATTTTAAATAAATTGCAAAATTTCAATTTGGGAAACTTTTGGTAGCAAAGAAAACGTTTATTTTATCAGCAAACTTATTTATTTCTTAGTTCCGGAGTATTGACAGAGATAGGGGCCAAAAACCCTTTTGCGCATCTAGGGCGTAGGAACTGGTTGTTCAGGGAACATTATGGAATGGAATAGGGAGTGGAACGATTGTGCTGAACAGCAGGTCCCAAAGGTTACTTTAGAGCTAGCAATCATTTGACATTGCAAAAAGGAAGAAAACAATCATATTTTTCTACACCTTCCGCCTTCTCTAACTTGTGCACCAAGTTGCTCTGAAGACTCAGGGACGTCTTGGGAAGAACACTATAACACCTGTGCTTTACCTATTGCTGCTTTGGAGAGTAAATCAAACATTTAATATGTGGTTTACGTGTACTGAAACTAAAGAATCCTTTTTTTATAAAATTAATAATTCAACGCTAGGAAAAACAGTTTAATATATTATTGTGCATGGGATTCATTAGGAGCGAATACCTTGAGCATAACTGATTCCAATTTAAGGTCTTGTATTTGTGGCGAGGTGTTTTAGAAACACAGCAGGGTGAATATCCTTGCTTTATAAAGCATTCCAGTGGGTGTTTCTCCTATCCTAACTCACTGCTACTCTTGAAAAAGTAGCACTACAGGATAAAGGGAAACGTCGCAATAGTGCAAGCACACTTTACTTTCACATCATTTTCCTAGCGCGAGCAGAAGCAGCATTAAAAAGAAATGAGAGAGAACTGCCCCTTCACTTTGAAGTTTTACTCGGTCAGCTTTAAATGTTCATCGAAAGCGTGCACTTTGTGTCGCCACCTCTTGTATGTATGAAGGAAAAGTGGCGGCACATTTATAATTCAAACAGCATCAGTGACACATGAAGCTAGAGGGCTCTGTCTGTCAGAAACCGTCACAGTCGCTGCACAACAGCGGCATGATAAATTGCAAATATACATGGTTAAAGTCCGGAACAATGAAGCAGAACTGTGGCACTCCGCAGTGGATATAATAAAGAAGAGCTTAAAGCCTTCAGTAACCTTTCATAAACTTCAGGGTTTCAGTAGCCTAGAAGAATGCATGATAAATGGCTTAATTGATCCTTCTACGTATCAATACATAAGAAGGGTAACAAAAATGATCTGGAAAAATTTGTCATTGATATTAAAATGATTTAAAAATTATATAGGAGAAACTAAAGGTCTCATTGATATTAAAGAGAAATAACAAGGATTCAAGCAAAGAGGTAAAAGAACAGATGCATTATTTATAATTCGTCGAATAGGAATCCCGGATTTGTCTGCTTTGTGGATTTAAGCAAAGCATTCGATGGGGTGAGACTAAATCATGTTCTAAGAATTTTGAATAAAAGAATATATATAAAACTACCGTAGAGTCGATAAGAGATATAAATGTGACCACAAAAACTAAAAAAGACGTATAACTGAAAATTAACTTATGTGGAATAAACGAAGGGCACAAGACAAAGTGATCCCTCCATGCAATTTATTTTATGTGATTATGGATGAGATAGTTTGAAAAATCCTAAAGAGTACGCAATGGGAAATAAAAACATCAACAAAGTTGGCACTGTTGTTATAGTTAGGATATAGAATGATTTACAAAGATTGCTACATAGACTTGTGATAACAGTAGAAGAATATTACGTGAAAGTTTCAACAGAGGAAAAAGTAAATGTGAATATCCGAAGAAACACAAAGCATAATCGTTGCACTTTAAATATTTAGGAGTAATTTTGTCAAGTTGTCCAGATATATTTGAAGAAGTTAAGACTTTTAATTCTCAGGGCAGCAAAATATTTGCAAGGATAAATAATTGAACACTGAAAGCAAAATAAAAAAACTTATAAAGCTGTAATAAGATCTGAAGTAGCGAATGGAACAGAAACAAGGACAAAAAACAAAAACGAAAAACAAAACAGAACAACAGGGGCAATACTAAGGAAAACAAGAGTGGATACAATAAAGAATGACGATATAGGAAAATAATGTGATATAATGCATGTAATAAAATTTGCAAAAGTAGGAAGCATTGGTATGTTGACAGAGTAGAGGAAACAAGATTGTTTAAAGTTGCACAAGGCGACCAAAGACCAACAGGTAGTAGAAGTGTTGGAAGTCCACTAAAAAGATGGTTAGGAGAATATTATTCATCGTCATCAGACTCTGCTTAAAGACAAACAGGCTTAGACTAAACAAAACAAAACGTCTAACGAAACAAATTTGCAACACGAGGTACAATTTATATACTTTTACTCCTAGATTACTTTCTCAGTTGCTTTTATTTACAACAATGTGTTTGGAAGAAACCAGGAGGAAGAAAATTAACGTCTCTTCATTTAAATTGGAATTACAACTTGTTTAGTTAGATTGAATAGTATTTTCAGTTATTTTAAGATAAACTGATTTTTTAGAACAGGAATTTCAGATTTTTAACAAAAAAGAATGTAAACGATTGAACAGATTTGTATTAACACTTTAAAGGATAATTGATAAAAGGTAGAATGCTTAAAGACAACCGATGCAAAAAATTATAGAGGTTATGAAATCTATAATAATGTGTAAAGCATTAAATCTAAAAGCAAATGTTGTACTAACGTATTTCATAAAGTTCTTAAAATACTAAAACCATATGCAAAAATTAAAGCATAAGTGTGATATGACTTGTTGCCAACAAACTTGAAGGAGCACTAGTAAATCACAACAGGAATAATAATAATAATAATAATAATAATAATAATAATAATAATAATAATACTTTTACCTCTCTTTACTAGCAACGGAAATTTATGTCACTTATTCAGCTTTGAAAAAACAATACAAATGATCATTATACTGAAGGAAACAAAAGATAAATAATAGGAAATTCATGAAGCTGTGGTAGGGAATTACTAACGAGAGCAAAGAAAAGTAAATAGTACTGAAATGCTAAAACAATTGTGATTTAGCTTCTTCGTGCAGAATACATTTGCGGGTTACATCAACTAATGAATATGTAACACTACGCTAACTCTGTGCGCCCTAGGCATTAATAAAAGGCGAATGAGCCTTTACTTCATAATCTTCCTCCAAACTGATTGGACACAAAAAATATCTCTAAAGAAGCAATGTAACATCAGAATAAAATATTCTCGCTAATTAATTACAAATTAATTATTGTTGTTATGAAAAAGGTTGTTTATCATGTGTTTCTACACCATAACACTCAACACACAAATTTAGTCCAGGCAGGGTTAATTAACTTTTCTGATCGACAGCAATACGTAAACTCTAATTTTAACTTTAATTTCTGCATCTACTTCAATAATACGTATCTAATGTAACCTCTTAGAACATGTGCTTCTGCTTGTTCTTCAACACACATGTTTACATAAGAAAACACAGCTTGTTTTTCAGCTACTTCAGGTATGCAACGACAAAACCTCACATTTAGCAAGAGTGATCAAAATCACTTAATGCTCGTTGTCTTTTTGCTTCGACACTCGTAAATACACACTACTGCCCTTTACTGCTGCCAACTAGAGAGGCTGTGATCTATTGCGCTCGTCCTTTTGCAGGCCTCTAATGCGCATAATACATAGTGCAAAATTCGCCATGTTTTCAATTATTAAAAAAAATAATAATTGTATAACACTCAAGTCCATCAAATTAAAGAAACGTCAACTGAGGAAACCTTAGGATTTTTGAAGGGGAGGGGGAGAAATATTAAAGTCTCCATATAAGGTGCAAATCGAGAAATAATAACTATTATGTTTGTTAGCGACGCTGTCAATTGTCAGGATCACGCGTCGCCGGTGTGCCGGAATTTCGTCTCAGGAGTTCTTTTACATGTAGTAAATCTACTGACATGTGGTTGTCACTTTTAAGCACACTTAAAACGCCATCGGTCTAGTCGGATATGAACCCGCGACTTTGGGATCAGAAGGCCAGCGCCTAGCCAACTGAGCCACACATATCAACAACAAATGGAGGTTAGGATATTTAAGCTCGGTTTAATTTTTTGCTGATAGAATGTTTAATCAAAACACTGAAAAATTTAATACGGTGTAACATGATTGCCACTAGTACCAGGTGTAAGTTCCACGGTGTACGAATGTATAGGATGAACGTTCTAAAACTTACACCGCAAATATTTCGGTGCAGAATTCTAGAGCAAGTACTAATAAAGAAATCTTATTTTGAAAATTTTACACACCGACATTTGTCGTATATCCTTAATAGCACAAAATAAAGAAAATCAAGCATGAATACACTACGTCTGGGGATTCTGAGAAGTAAAATGAAAATTGACCTTCAAAGGTCGTGTTCAAAATGATCACCGCCAACTTCAATACACAATTCCAGCTGTCATGTAAAGATTGATATATACGTTCTAGTATTTCAGTGGAAATTTCATCTTAGGCAGTAGTAAAATTCCGCTTCATTTCATGTGGTGTAGTTGGTATATCCTTGTAGAAGTGTCTTTCAGCTTTTCCCACAGAAAAAATCTAAAGGAGTCAAATCCGGTGAACGGGCCGGCTAAGGTACGGGTCCTCTTCGTCCAATTCAACGATTTGGAAAAAATCCGTGAAAAGAAGCTGTTTTCAGTGCACCATTCGTGTACTATGGTCCGGACACCATTAAGTAGGTACCAGAGGTTCCTCCTAGTCTTCAGGGGAACGTCTTCTAGCATCTGGGAAAAATGGTGTATTAGGAGGCTGCCATACTTATGCGAATTCAGTATTCCTTCTACAAAGAAGAGGCCTGTGAGCTGATGGTTCACTACCCTACATCATACGTTTAAACTCCATAGACGTTGATGTTCCATCTGCCGAAGCAAATGGGGATTGTCAACAGACCAGTAGTGCATGTTTTTGAGGTTTACCTGATCATAATTAGTAAACGCTGCTTTACCACTAAACAAGATACATGATACATCTGGAGTATCATGTCTCGATGTCCATTCACAAAAGATAACGATTTTCAAAATCATTTTCACGCAGCTGTTGATGGACAGAGATGTGACACGTATGGATCCTATGTTGATGGAGAATGAGGAGTACACTTGCCTGACTCATGCCAATTCCTCGTGCGATTGCACCGGAACTAATTTGCAACAGCAAATCAAAACCTTAATTTCTCTTTAGTCACTTGTTTGTTTCTGTTAAGTTTTCTAGATATTACACTACCATTTCACGTAACTGGTTAAGAGATTGATAAATTACTGCGGAGATGGTTTATGTCCATTGGGATATGTTTCCGCGTATATAGTACAAGAACGAACTGTATCCTTCTTACATTCTCCATACACCATGAGCATGTCGACTTTTTCTGCAATGGTAAATACCATCTTCCACTCACGACCCACTGCTTGAAATAGCACAAACTGACTAGAAGGTCGCAACGCAATCAGTGAACAGAAAGCACAATGTAAAGAAACACAACATCGTATACCTAGTAACTAATCAGCTGAATGGAACAAACAACTGTCGTGTGGAAACTTTTCAAAATACGACTTCTCGTAAACTGCTTGCACTAGAATACTGCAACAAACCCCACTAGCATTCTAATTTACTCAATGTTTATTTTGTTAATATCAATAGACATTATTCCATTTAAATAATTGTGTTTGTTAAAAAATGGCGCTTCAAAGCATTATTAAAATCTACGTATAGAACTCCTGACTACCATTCCATTCTGTAAAAACTGCACAACCGCGCTTTGCATTTCTGAAATATTTTCGGCGCAAGTTTTATGATTCACCATATATATATATATATATATATATATATATATATATATATTCACCATATATATCTATATATATTTAGAAAAAACCAAATGTTAAGATTTCCAAATATTATAGGAGCAAGGGACCTTCCAAATTGTGATATCGAAATATTTCCATGTTGCTCCTTATGGGACACACGGGGCTCAACTTCAGGATTTTAAATCAGACCATGATAGCTTTTATATTCTGGTTCCTCTCAATAAACTATGCAACTTTTATTAAAACTTTCTTTTTCAAAAATGAATTTTCGAGCTTTTAATGCGTTTTTTCACTGAAGTGTACAATAATACAAAATGATACTAAACAAATAAGTCAGTAAATACCCATTTTTCTTGAGGTTATTGCTTTAACTCACTTTATTAAATGCTAAAAGTACCCTCCATTAACGTCTAAACACTTGGCAATTTTTTGGGAAGGCTTTCTCTTACTGTTAAAAACATACAGGGACTAATAGTGCAATAAGCTTCACGTTTACGAAGTTTCATATTCTCTGTGGTTGAAGGTGCTTTAAACATGACTTTCTGTTTTATGTATTCGCATAAAAAGGTCCAAGGGTGTTATGTCGGATAAACGAGGCGGACAGGTGATAGGTCCAGTACGTCCAATCCACCTTTCTCAGTTGACGTGTACATATTGCAAGATGTGGTGGTACGCTACCACATTTCTCTTCTCACATTGAAGGACACGTTTTCCAACAAGGAAGGTAATTCTGGTTGAGCAAATGGCAATATGACTCACCAGTAATTGTGCATTTAAAAACATAAGAACCGATGAAAAGATTATCAAAATTTCCACACGAAACATATAGCGACCAACGATGCTGAAAGGGCACGATTATCTATTTGGAGTTTTAGATGCCCAATAATATGTATAATTTCTATTAACATTTCCAGTATTTGAAAACGTTGTTTCATCCAAAAATAGTATGTTTGCCAAGAATGAACTATTCTCTGCAATAGCATTGCGCAACCACTCGCAAAGAACAACTCGAAGCTGAAAATCTCTTTGTGTGAGCTCTTTATGCAAACACATATGATAAGAATGGTATTTCTGCTGTCGCTTACTGAAATGTGGCTTTAAGCCCGCTGCCTCTGAACAATTCACGTCTACTTATCCGTGGATTTACTTTTACAGCATCAAGAATATTGATAGTATTTTCATCGTTCACTTTTCATTTCACCTCCAAGCGATTCTTGTTCTTTACACGTCCATACTCAGGTAGTCGTGTCTCCAGTTGTTTGAATTTCATATGTGACATTTGCATCCCGTATCTTTCATTGAGCACTGCTGATGCAGTTCGGTAATTTGTCCTGCATTCAGCTAGTAATAAATCATATCCACCTCTACATCAAAATCTGCCATGTTTCTGAACTTTGAAGAGTCATAGTACATAATCAAAATGACAACTACTACAGTGTTGTATTTTGGGATTTCAGGTGGCTTTGAAACCATGATATACATATTCTTTCATTTGATACACTACTTCCTCCCCAAGTTCATGAGGTGTAGGGACTTCAATGAAAACATCCCACAACAGCTCAACAATTCATTTTAGAAAAAGATGTTTTAATAAAAGTTGCTTAGTTTATTGAGGGGAACCAGAATATAAAGGAATTATCATGGTTTCATTTAAAATTCTGAAGTTGGGCACCATGAAATATTTTCCATATTACAGTTTGGAGGGCCCCTTGCTCCTTGTAGGATTATTAGAATTCTTGACATTTAATTTTTTCTATTCGTTTAAGAGACATACTTCTATCACTTTATGTGAGCCATCCTGTGTATATAAAGGATGTTCGGAAATTTTCCTTACAATATTTTACGGCTTGTAGGGGGGATTGAATAAGTCAATGTTTGAATAGTGACGCATGCCCGGAAACGTACCGTTTCCGTGCTACAACCATATGAAAAAGGTGTTCAAAGTGACTACGTTTGCTCAAGTATTTCAGTTAGGCATGACTCATTACATCACTTTTCTTACCATTCAAATCATTAGGTAATACTACGAAATAAACAGGGAACTTAATCAATTTTTACAAACACTTTTGTTTACAGTTAAGCTTAACAATTTGTTCCTCACAGGATGTTTACCATTCTGATTCACTACAACCCATTAGGAAACAATACTTAAGAAACAAAAAGCAAATTTAATCACGCTTCACAAACACTTTTGTTTACAGAACTGAACAATCTATATTTCTCTTCGTCGTAGGCTGGTTGGAATTCTGATCCGCTACAATTCCGTTTCGATGTGACGATCACTAAAGCTCCTGCACGCATTTTACTTACGAATTATGTTCTGGTAAAGTCTCTCCATCACTCCTGGTACCTCTGCAACTTGCTGTGCAGCGACCACAATTCATGCCAATTTTTTTCCCTCGGATTCTACAAGATCTGACTCTACAGGAACCACACCAGGGTAGAGAGGTAGGGTAGAGATTAAATGACATCAGCTGCTCGTCTGATGTAAACACCGCTCGTCCTGACTAGCCGGTTGCATACCAGGCGAACCGATTTGAAACTGTATACCACAGAAGTGGTACTTTTCCGGGAATGGGTTCCAATTCAAAACATGATTTGTTCAGTCCCCTCTACAAGTTCTAAAATATTATAAGGGGAATTCCTGAACAGCGTGTGTGTGTGTGTGTGTGTGTGTGTGTGTGTGTGTGTGTGTGTGTCATCCTGTATATACCTTTCTCTCTTTTTTTTTAAAGAGCACGTAACACATTCTGCATCACATCAGCTAATGAGACTTCTGTTTCTCTCAAAGTAGCCAATACAATTTTCTCCCACAAAGCACAATTTCCAGTTCTCACCAGGTTGCACCGCTGTTTATTTGCACGGTGTTTATAGTAAAACAAAGCTAGCATCACAAGTAACGGCGCAAACAGAAACAGTGAAATTCACACAAGAAGAAAAACTTTTGGTAAACATGTGATTATATATTAATTATTAGGGGCGTAACTCTGAATGAGTTGTTAGGCCCACTAGTTTTATTGGTTGTTCTCGTACTTTATAATGCACATTCATAATGGTAATCGGTGCACGTTTCTGAATCTGTGGGACAATTTTTAAGTCGAAATTATACGGGAGCTCCTCCAAGATCACCAATTTTAATCTTTGCAGGGTCATGTTAAAAACACGTCCTTGAACACTCCTGCCGACATAGTTGAACTGGAGGAATGAAATATGGACCTATCCAAAAACCAGAACTTGAGCCGCATTTTTCAGTGTTGCGTACAAAACATCGGATGAGGTTTTGAGTTCCAGTCTCGCTTGGGCGAGTGGAGAGGCAGGTCCGCGCTATGTGCTTAGCTCCATGACCTGTTTTTTCTTTGTTATCGCTCTTGCTACGTGTGCTTTTGCACAAGCTTTGCTTGTGTTTACTTTCCTTTCCGAAATTATATTCGCGTTTCTTGTTATTGAAACATGATTGTAGAAAGAAAGAAAGAAAGAAACAAAGAAACAAACAAACAAAGAAAGAATACTCTAGTAGTCACCTTTGTGGCGCGCGATGTTCCGAAACCTTCGCCGTATGAACTACACGATATTTTTTGTTTTGAAGATGATGATTTGGAGATGATCCAGCTGAATAATTATATCAGGCAACTATATATTCAATGTAAAGAGGAGATGACAGCCAAAAAAGGCCATCACGGACATCAACGGTGAGTCAATTTTTACTCATAATAATGGGCAGAGAAGTAAGGTTATCATCACAACGGCAGGAATAGTTTACGGTGATATCATTAACTATGGGTACGTGGTGTCCCCATCTTAGATACCAAATTAGTAATGAAGTGTGAACAGCAAAGATGGATTTGAAAAAGCATTTTCCATCATATATCGATATTGCTGGTGTTAAAAGCTTTATAAGCTATGGAGGTCAGCCCATTACATGTGCATTGTGTAACGGCATGAGACATTTACGTACATGTTCCAGAAGAAGGGTAATTACACAGACACCACGCAAGACAGATCCTCCCACGTAGTCGCAGCAAGTACAGGGCGAGTTCCCCATTAAACGGGTACCGATAGATATTGAAAAGTTACCAGTTTTGCACTCGATGGAGATGTCAAGTAATACACAGCAGCAAGGCGCTATGTCCGAATCATCAGGAAGCGACAGCAATGTCAAATGTAAATCGCAATGTAATTTGATTGTAAACAGGAATATGACTTTGTCTTGTCCTACAGCCATTGATGATGCTGACACGGAAACGGATACGGTTATGTGATCTTATGCACTATACTGATGGAAGAGGAACATTCCGAGGAGGAATCTGACGCTTTAAATCTTGCGTTGAATGCCGGTACAGCATCCCAGCAGAGCAACGATATGGAAATACAGAACACCACGACTGATAATGCTTCTAATAGCAGCCGTGACCCCCGTGTAAAAAGGAGACGCACAGAAAGTAGTACTGGTGGACTCGCCTCTGGTAGCAGAAAGTAAGAGAAAACGTGCGCATCTTTTGAGAGTGGGCCAGCTGAAAACATTTCCCTGTCATGATACCCACTCCCTTCATTCTCCTTTGCTGGTTATAATTTTCTTCTTCATTTTCATGTCCTATACCCGAATTTATGCTACCCTAAATGTTAACGATGTTCGTAATGCCACTAAGTAACAGCTCCTGAAAGCTTTTATTTACAGTTATGATATTGATATGTTGCTTTTGCAGGAGGTAAACATTGACAATTTCAATTTCCTTGGTCCTCAATATAATTATATTTGTAATGTGGGTGACGATAATAGGGGTACTGCGATAATATACAGAGCTGCCTTGAACATAAGTCATCAAGAGTTGCATCCTAGTGGAAGAATTTTAACTATCATTATCGACAACGATACCTTGGTAGTTAACGTGCATTTGCCTTCCGGCTCCAGCAAATGGCGTGAACGTGAAGTCTTTATTGATAATCACATGCCACTCTTTTTCCGCCAAAGATAGAGCTACTTGTTGCCGCGTGGCGATTTTAACTGCGTGTTACATGCCAAGGATCAACGAGGGCTATATCATCCCTCTCCTGCGCTACAACGGCTTTGTACTGAATTGCAGTTGTACATGGATATTGTTAAATGGTAATACAGTTTGCTACACGCATTGTCATACTTCAGCATCGCATTGATAGGCTGTATGTCAATGCACTTCATAGAACGAACATTCGGAGTACTACTGTTGTGCCTGTCGCAGTAAGTGACCATCATGCTTTAATTGTTAAAGTAGCAGTCACCACTCCTTTATCCGTTTTTGACGGAAGTTACTAAAAATTAAACAATGCTCTGTTATATAACGATGAAGTGTAACAACAGTTTCGTATGATTTGGGATAGCGTTATCCTAAGAGCGGACAGATATCGATACAATGATCGTTTGCAATGGCTTTTTATTTATAAACCTACCATACAGTTTCTTTTTTCAAATTTGTTGGTAACGCTAAGGCTACTATGCTACATTATTACTACGCGTTATTGCATGATTTGACAGAACAACAGAATGCCGGCAATGACGTTACTGCCAGACTGTCAGCGATTCAATGTAGAAATTCGCAAAATTCAGCAATCGATTATGGATGGTATACAGGTGCGACCCCGTGCATACTCTATTACAGACGATGAGCGCGCTGCCTTGTATCATGCGGCTTCGGAGAAGAAACGACATCAACGTACATTCATGTATAATATTCTAACTAATGATGATACTCCATTGCACACCACATCTGAGATTCGCAGAGGGGCCGAGGAGCATGTCCAATGGTTATATGGAAAGGACTTACTCTTGATTCCTACAAAGAAGTCTTCTATAAAGCTATTGGACGAACTTGGTTAACGATGACCCAAATATCTTGGAAGCACACATTACTGTGGATAAACTTCGAGATGCAATTTTTTTCTTCACCAGGACCAGATGGAATTAGGTATACCTTATACAAGGTATTTTGGCCCATTACTAAAGACCGTATGTTAAAGTTGATGATTGTCATTTTGAAATGCGCGATAACTTGTCGAAATTCAACGAAGGCATTGTAATCTTAATTCCAAAACGTTTTCGGCCCGATACTTTACCAGCTGTAGGTCTATAACGCAGCTGAATACTGATTTTAAGATTTTTACGAAAATTTTGACGAACAGATTGCGTCAAGTGCTGCCAGCATTGATTGGTCCTTAAAAATTCCTGGAATTCCGGGCAGAAAATTAACCCATAAGTTGCACCAACTACGTGATGCAGTTATATATATGGAGGAACATCCTGAGGAAGAGGCTGCTCTTTTGCCACTGGACCTTGAGACGGCATTTGATAATGTTGATCATGACTACTTATTTGGTGTCTTACAGCGCATGAATATTCCTGATCGTCTCCTCACTGCTGTTAAATTAACGTACATCTCTGCCTACTCCAGCTTTCACATAAATGGATATTTCATTAGGCCTATTTCTATTTTGAGTGGTATACGTCAAGGATGCCCCTTGTCTATACTTTGTTTACCATTTGCACTGCACCGTTGGTTCGGTTGATGATGAAACATGTATTTTCAACTGCTATGTCGACAGGTTTACTCGCTATAAAAAATTATGTCGATGATATCGGCTTGTTCCTCCGTCGTGGCCAACAGTTGTATTTGCTCCCTCACATATTACACTTTTATGAGCACGCATCTTCTGCGAAGATTAACTATCAGAAATCCTCATTACCAGCTTTTGGGGGTTGGCCTCGGATATTAACTTTGGCGGTAATACTCATCAAGGACCACGTCACTGTTCTAGGCCTCCAAATTACAACGGATATCACTGAAATGATAAGTTTAAACTGAACATATTTACTCCATCAAATCCGCTACACTTTACACCGCCACCAAAGTAGAAACCTCAATATTCTTCAGAGAATTTGGTTTGTTAACCTTTTTGCATTATTCAAGTTATGGTATCTGACAGAAGTACTACCACTTCCACCAGAGATATCCCAACGCATTAAGTTAGCAGTGCCATATTATCTGTGGAGTGGCCATATGTACAAGGTGGCGAAGTCTCAACACTGGCGTCCCATCACTAGTGGGGTGTCTCTGACTAAAGGCAGTATCTGAAAAGTGACCAGCGTTGTTATTTAAAACTTTGTACGATCTGGGACTCCTAAAGGAAAATAGACAACTGCAGTCCAGTAATGGGAAGCTAATGCATCATTCCATTTTTCGCCGAACGGTGAAATGCATTACCACTTTACCTCAGAGTTATTTCTCTGGGGGGTCCACTTCCTCTTACGAAGCAGTTGTATCGTCATCTTCTCTTGAGACGCTCATCTGCTATAGAGGAAAAATATCCTAACCTCTGTGGAAGAATATTTGGAGGGTCTTTCGATACACCGAAGTCTCTACGGACGCGAAAGGCCTTCGCCTACAATATCTTAAATGCCATAATATCCAGAGCAGAAAAGCAATATCGACATAACATTTGCAATTCACCATATTTTACCCGTGGTCAAAATATTGCTACCCTTCATCACCGGTTCGCAACCTGCATTCCCAAAACTTGGCTCTGGAACCAACATAAAATTCGCTGCATTACTATGGCGTAGAACCCCAATACCATTCATAACGCTATCTTACAGCTCGATATCCAAATTCAACGTCATGTATTTGCCCAAATATGGCTTGTCATGGGGTAACTCCATTACATGCTGCAGAATCCCGCTCCAAGTGTACGGAGTCTGGAGAATTTTCTGACAGACCACCGGACCCGAATAAAAAGGAAAAAAAAAACGAGAAAAACTGTTGTTAATCAGCCCCAACTTAGATATTCTCTGTGTTTAAGAAAAGTCATTTGTAAGGAACAATTTTAGTTTTCAAATGTACTTGTTTTCTTGTAGTCACAAAAAGGAAGTCATTAAAACGGACATTTAAAAAAAAGCAGGAAATAGTGAAAGTGAAGTGCACTAAAGTTAAACTTTGAATCAGTGCTTTGACCAAAATACTCAAACAAATACAAGCTGTAAACCAAATACAAATAAAACAGACTCTTGTAAACGCATAGAAATTCAGAAGAGGAATTAATAATGCAAAGAATAATGGCATGGTAAAAATAGTATAAGAAGTATTGTATTTAACTTGTGAGATAAATTTATCCATTGTTTTCTAAATATTTTTACCTGACAGTGAGTTGTAGAGCAGATTACATTTGAACAAGGTGTATGGAAATTGAAAGAGTAAAATAAAAAGAAAAAAGGGGGAAAAGGTTCCCTTTTAAAACTTACCATGGTGTAAAATTTTGAATGTAACTTGTTTTGAGTCAAACACAGGTTTTCAACTTCTTGTAATACGAGATATACACGTTTTCTGCACAGAATACCGCATGATCACACGTAGAGTACTCCTATTGTAGCAGTGGTGGTAATAACTCAATAATTCTCAGAAATGGCTTTAACTGGTTTTGTATTTGAGCTCTTCATATATACATATATTTTAACATTTCTGGTTAGGCGTAGTATCTTATCGTTGAAAGCCGGTAACGCTGAGGGTCCTGTAAGAACACGCATTCTTACATTGACTTAGGAATTCAGGGAAAATATAAGCAAGCCTGGAGATTTGGACAGGAAAAATATTACATAGAGGTGGCGTCAGGTTACGAGGTATGGTTTGTTCTCCTCTACTACTGTACGTCAGTGTTGTATAGAATTGACAGAATAGTGTACCGTCATTCTCCTCTCGGTTGTTGTTTGCGATGCAGTTAACTTCACATGTTCGCTGTCAAAATTCCAGGTTTAATAATAAAACTATCTGACAGCTTTAAGATATGTTTCCCTTGTCCCTTTCCGCGTCAGGCAGCCCGAAGTGGGACAAAGCTGTCGAGCCTCTGCCCCCGACAGGACATCATCACAGAGAGTAGTATGTTTGTGGTCAGCACGTCAAATACCCTGGCCATCATGCGCAGTTTCTGAGACCTGGAGCCATCAATTCTCCATTAAGCAGTTCATCAATAGCCTTTCCCCAAGAGTTAATATAGGCAGCGGATGGTTGAAAATGCAGATAAAACCTTATGTTGCCCCGCAATCAATTCTATTCAATAGTTCCACAAATGGATTGAAGATTTTGATTGAAGTAATATGATGGTTATGTAATAGTAAAATAGATTCCTTTGCAGAAGAAACACGTATTGATCTGATTCACCAGGTACCATGCCTTTCAACTTACAATTAGACATTTGATGCACATTTCTTGCAGTCGATATGGTTTTAATATTTGGCACAGAAGGTAAATCACAATATGCCATCAAATAACGAAATATGTAAAAAGCTTAACATGAGCATATCTATAGATAAAAACAAGAGTAATAGCAAAAGTTTATTATTGAAAGTAGTATAATTGAACAATTGTCTCACCTCCAGTACTTAGGATATGACTTGACATACGGCGAATGCAATACTAGCAAAAAACTTAAGTTCCAAGGCAATTTGTGGAACGGTTCATCAGGCACTTAAAACTAAAGCCAGAAATGAGACCAAGCTAACATTTTATCCAAATATGGCCGTACGTGTCATTCTGTATGAAAGTGAGGCATTAAAGACAAGCATAAAAGTAAACTTCAAGAGCTGAAATGAGATTCCTATTTTCAGGCACAGGTTGCACAAGAGAACACCTAAAGAATAAGGATATTAGAAAAGAATAAGGTTTAGAGTCCATCTTAGACTTAATTGACAAACACATTGACTAGATTGTGGCGAGTCGGAAATAATGATTCAGCCCAGGTTACTCTAATTTCAGCATAAGTGTTCCTTGGCCTCCTGGTGGTCTCTGGTTCGATGTCCGCCGACTGCTCTCTCGTGCTGGGAATTAAGCCTCCTACTATCAACTTAATCTCAGGAGTGGGTGAAGGCAATGATAAAACCACGGGTTCTATTATTACTGATCTTTATTCCAGATATAAAAAGTGAAAACGCGTAGTGAGCTTTTCCCTTATTTACATATTTATGCTGTTTTTATATTAACTCTTTTTTCCCGATGCCCGCTATTTGTGAAAATTTATGGGAGATAACTCGTTATCGTCACAGGATATCCCCTCCCACCCTCCCGCCCTCCATACAACCTTCAGCGACGACAGTCACCTTTTGGTCACCTGTAAATATTACAAAATATAAACTACCGCCACAGTTATAAATAATCCTGAAGAATGTATAATAATATGATACTGAAATGTATATAATAATGTTAATAAGCATTGTACTCTTGTAATTTTAATGGATACGTTAGCTTGTAAAGATGTTATAAGTTTCTTTGAGGCCGAATGTACGCACAGATACGTTTTAAGAGCGAAGGTGCAAGGAACAAGGTTGTGGGCAGTGGAATCAGATAAAAGACTGTCCTTGGTGTTATTGTATTTTAAGCTAAGAGAGAGAAGGAACTTTCCACCGCAAACTGGCGATGCATCAGGAGCGGTTGTAGATACACATTGTAAAACTTGTCACTTTGAGAAAACGAGCTGTATTGTATTTCGACTGTTGGGGAGCCGAACTTGAAGTAGTTGCAACCGCACGTACGGTAAAAAGTTTCCGGTAGCCTTCGCCCCAAGTTTAAAAATATTAACTTTGTAATTTTGACTGTTTCTTTAAATATTATATACTTATGTTTGCCTCGGCTGCGTCAGTATTATTGTTAGAGGCGTGAAATTCCTTGCAGAGAGTGGTGCGTCTAAGAATGTAGACTTACACAGGTTATATTTACTTCACTTCTTTTATTAATTCTTGACACGATTTAAATAACACTTCACTGATATAGAGAGCTGTGAGATTATTTATTAATTACTTGCACTTTTTAACTCGTAAACTGTTTTTTGTTTCCCACTGAATACGTATTAAACTTCTCGAGGACGCGTCTCGCGTCCGGTTAGGAACGCTGTCTGCTAGCAACTGACTTCTGAATTTGTAAATTTTGCTCCATTTCAGTTTCTGATTGGCTACTCCTACTCCAATAGAATTTTTTATTTAACTTAAATTTTTTTCTGGTTGTTGATTGGCTATTTATAAACTGTCTCAAACATTACATTATTGTTGCACCAAGAATTACCAGTAGCATTATTAAACTTTCTAATTCATTATTGCCTCAAGGTTACCTCATTGTTACCTCATTATTAGCAACTTTTAACCTATTATTCTCACAGCTCCCACATTATTAAATTACATAATGCATTCACATAACGTTATTGAACATGTACATAATAATATAAACATTAATACAATGACTGTTACATGCATTTTATACATTATATTATACACATATTGCTTTAATGTGGGCTGTTATTATGTTTTATATTATAAAATTTGACTGAATTCATTTAAGTGTTAAAAATACTGCCTCAACGAGTTAGGTAACATCAAATGGAAGCTTTAGATGTAAATTTAAACGATTTTCAGTGGAGGCAATGTAGTCAATGGTATTTAATGTATAGATATTTTAAACTGTTTATGTATTGGCAGTAAGAATTAGCGTACCCACGCCAAGTCAGTTCGTAAGTAGATCGTAATTGCATCTGTTAGTGATACCAGAGTGACTGTAATCGTAAAGAATGTAAAAAAATACAGAAATTGTACTATATCTGTAATGATATTAACGCTATGAGGGCGCACATAATAGTTTTATGTACGTTTGAGAAATATTTAATACACAGAGTGAGAAACATAAATTTCTGTTTAGTAACCACGGCATCAATATGCGTACAAAAACCGCAGCCTCAATAAACACGTTCATATATAACAGAAGAGTGTAAAGTGATTAACAATTGCTCAAGTGTTAATTAAAGACAGGACATTCTTCAGAATTTCTTGTGTGTTTTCAATCATGTTATGCAGACACATCTTCCTTGCCTGTATCCACACCTGTAAAGTTACACATGTTCGACCAAAGTATAACGGAGTTAGCCGAGGAATAACAGAACCCGAAAATAATAAATATCTACAATAATAAATAATTAAATGTGTACCATAAACTAAACACCAAATTAGGCGCCAACATCACACTGTAACACCCGTTATAAATAATCTGAGTCGCAATGAAATAATGAAGTGGAATGAAGTATTGAAGTGACCTGTGGGCAAAATTTCTCCTTTTATGTGAAAATGCCCTGACACGCACATTCGCGCCAATAATTGTAACATCTTTTTTGACTGGTGTTTTACATAGCGTTGTATGAGAGTGCAATAGATTGTATTTCTGCTGACACGCTTCTGGTGTCATATTTGGGAATCGTATCGTTTGTGAAAAGATTTCTAGTTTTTGAAACATACAGACTACTAAAAAGAGTTTGGCTTCAAAATGTAATATTAACAATAGAAGTGTTACTTTCTATTTCTAAACCCAATCAACATATTTTCAAGATATCCTACACGATCTATATTAGCTACATAGCACAACACAAAGTTAAGATATTATAGGAAATCAGAGAGCAAGCTCAAGAAAATTCTAAACATGGTGTTTACTTTGAATCTCTTGTACTATCAGTTTCCATCAAATTATGCGCAAATTGCGCACAAAAATAAAACCTACAGTTATTCATCAGTAATACGGCGCAAACAGCATGATGACAAGCATGCAACCCGCGGCTAACTGAAAATCGACTACAAGTTACAGAATCAGCAAGCCTGCAGAGAGCAAGGACAGATACTGTTGTCAACTTTACTCACATGTCAGCGCCACATGTGTAAAATGCGCGATTGCCAAGCATACATCCAAGAATGTATTCAAGAGAGAGGTGAATCTTAAATCTTCAACATACATGTATGCCTATATATTAATTTAAATGGTTAGGCTGGTAAACTTTTTTTATTTCCACATTCTTACATTTATAATTGTGAAACCTTCACAGAGTGTACTTCATGTTCACACAATATCCACAATTAACTAATAAATTGTTATTAACATTTAATAATTGTTGCTAACAAATAAAAATAAAGCATATTAGGATATATTAATTTTTAATAACTTTGAATATATTAGAGATAAATTCATTCATATTCTTTTTAAATGAAGCTGGTATCATGATCTACATTTGCGGGCATGTTTATTTTCCTAGGACACATTTTACTATTTCAATATTGTGTGTAACTGAATTATAACCAAAAAATTTTCCAAAACTGTAAAAAAATAATTTTTCACGTCCTGTTTCATTCAGATTACACTCATCACCCGCCTCCAATTCTCCCAGGATAATATGATGATAAACACATCCGAAAAGTTCAGCTCTTCATCTCAAATAGTTTCAGAGTTAATCAATAGTTAACTTCATAAATATAATAAATGTTGATTATTGAGAAAATTGAATTGAAATGTGCACGTATTTCTTTTTTACTAAAGTAGCTTGCTTTTAAAAAAAATACAAATTTACTGTTGGCCTATGGTCTTCTAAAACACTACAGCATTGTATGTGTTACCCACGTTTTCTATTTTCATTTGTTCCTCAGTTTAGCTGATCTGACAATCTGTCTATACTTCTTATATTTTTCGATGAGTCATGTAGGGCAAGTTTTTCTTTCATCTCTTCTCCTAGCGGTACCTACAGTGTGTTTAGCTGGCAACAGGCCACTTTCTTTCTGTAGTTCTATAACAAAACAGTATATGCTGAACTATATTCTGACTCTGCCTTTCGAACAGCTAGTTCGATTCGGTGTCTATAAACAAAAGCAGTTTTAGGACACTTTGACCAAATTATGTTCTGTAAACGATTCGTTTGAATTTTGATCTTTCCTTCCACACATCTTTCAAGAAGATATTCATGTGCTAATCTACTACAGAGAGGAATAACTGTTTTTAGTACATTTTAATTGACTGGCGTATGTATATATATACAATATATATATATACATACACTTGAATATAATAAATAATTCTCAACAATGAATTGTTGTGTATATATATTGTATATATATACACTTGAATATAACAAATAATTCTCAACAATGAAGAGCGGTCAGCCACCAAATATGGCTACGCCCACTGTGCATAAATTCACATAGCAGCCGTTTTGACGGATAAAAATCATTGCACACCATTGTGGTTACCCAAAATTTACAGCAATAATTGGGATATTCGGATAAAACAGAAAAAATAATATATTTGTCATGAAGATTCATGAAGCTATACCAGCCTGCCCCCGTAACAAACACTTAAAGGCAGAAAAGTCAAAAATGTAAAGGAATGGTAAATATTTTATTCATAAAACTACCTTCCAGAAATAAAAATACAAGAAGAATTTATGTTTAGTTTATGTGCTAAACTCATGATCCATTATTTCAAAAAGAATTGAAGATATAAGATTGCAATTTTTATAGGTTGCAGATACATTTCTTCCAAGTTCACAGATCTATTTTATACAATCTGATTGTTTATTAAGCAAGACAAGCTTTTTTTCTTAATTATGCCACCATTTGATTAAAAGTTATCATTAATTGTTTTTAAATAAGTAAGCATGCTTTTAACACCGAATATGATTCACAACAGGATTCGTTGTTTTTATCATCCTAAAACGTAATTTAACTATCTCAATTTATTTGAAAGAAGGGTCATTTATGCAAGAAAATGTCAGTCACACAAAAAAACCGTTCAAAGACGAAATCGAGAAAAACTCACATTTAATTGCACACAAAGAAACCCCATCTTTTGAGCACACAGAAGCTGTCCTATGTCACAGTAGTACGAATTTCTAGAACAACGTTTCCCAAAAGATATGGACTAAATTTAATCTCTCTACTCCAAAGTGTGTAGGAGTTATTTTTTCTGTGAAGTGGTAAGAATTCAAAGTACAAAAAGTTGGATGCAGTACCATTTTTAAAAATCTGATCTGCTACGTTCACATGACTTTCCCTGCCTTCTATGGCTTATATGTGGGTATACAAATTATTGTTACGAAAGTTTACTTTCCTATCTAGTTCATTTTAATCGACGTAAACCTTTCTGGAAACAGCTTTATTACACATTTCCTATAGATACGAGACATGCTTTTAAAGTATGTACAGTTTTAATATTTTACCGCTGCAGCGCTGCAGTTGCGGTTTTGAGCACGAGCGATCACTTCCTCCATCCATTAGGAAACCAGACGTAGCAATCAGGGATCATCACTTTATGTCTTCCTGTTGTTAGAGCGTTTAGAAATCGAACGACCCGCCGACTGTGAAGTGAGATCAATGATTCTCTTCATCGCCAATTGTATGAGGTTTATGAGCAAACAATGAGTGATAATGCCCGGCCACACACAGCCAAACAAACTCGAGTTCCGAATGCATCATTTGGTTGGGAACAATTCGACCAACTCCCTAGAATTCGGATTTTCATCTGTTTCATCATCTGAAGAAATTCCTTGGTAGAAAGCATTTCAAGAACGATGATTATGTGAAACAAGAAGTGGAGACTTTGCATTACTCACAGGCGGCATCATTCTTTGAGGAAAGCATACAAAAACGGGTTTCCCGTTACAAGTGCCTGAATAACGGCGGTGACTATGTGAAGAAGTAGTTTATGCTGTAAGATAATGAATGATAATCAAGTATTTGGAAATAATGTTGTGTTATTGCTTAAATAATTAATGGTACTTACTTTAAAAACACGCCTCGTAAAAAGGTAATAGCCACATTCAAATGTTTAAAAAACTGGACGCTATACGCTGACCTTAAAGTTCCAAAAGTTTCCTTGTAATCACGAGCAACAACTGAAAATCCACATGAGTTTAAATGAATGGCAGTATTGAGCAATTCGAACCATTAATAACGGATATCTCGTAAATAACTCATGACAAAAAAAGAAGTTATTTGAAATAAATCGAGTATTTTAAAGAGATTTACATTTGTTGTGTATTACCTTTTCGTCTATCGCCTAACCTGTTTACCAGTTTTGCAAGATTATGTAAATTACTTTCAGAATGAAGTGGATTTCATAGGCTATTCCCAGAAAACAAAAATATTTAAAAATTTTATTTGTCCTATGTACGCTATTTTAATCAAAACCGTTAGAACAGTTTTTCAGAAAATAAACTATTTCGAAAAATTTTCCACGTAAAGTGTAGTTTGGTGTGGAGGTATTTTCTTGAAAATGTCGCATGTTTGGAAGGTAATTGAACTTAAATACGAAGTTTGGTATTTATCCGACATTTAGTTTTTGAGTTACACTTTTCTACAAACACACACTACGGACCTTTTGCTAAATTCGATTTATTCAGGGGGCTCCAAAACATGTACTTCTAGTGAAATTTCGATATGGAATTTTTGGGTGGAATGCAATATCTTCTTTAGCTCTATGTACGTAGTAGAGAAGGTAAAAATATATTTAAAATTATAAGTACTGTCTACAGCGATAAAATATACCTATATAAAATTATAGACGAAAGTCCACTTTATAACACTGCACAAAAGACTAAAATTGTTACTTTTTGGCTATTTCGGCAATGTCTTCCCTTAACACCAAGATTTCGATGTGAAACCTGCGCTCTCATAACGAAAGCTCTTTGTACATCCAAACTGTAAAAGCAGCGCTGACCACGAAGTATAAAGCAACTGTGATTTATGGAAGCTTAGAACTCAAATATTCCCTTGAAGAGGTTCCTGCTAACGTAAATGTTAGACTAGCACAATGGGAACTTGTATTTGTGGTGAAAGTTTGGACGGGAACAGCTCACTTCAAGTTAACAATGGGGTGATCTGTGACCTTTCCTACCTGAATAACGAACTGAAGCCGAAGAGAAGGAAACTAAATAATCGCGTGAGTGAGATATGGAGCTCGTTATTCTCAAAGGATCAAACAAAAAGAAATATGAAGTGCGAATGTGCAGCCTTGGCGTAGGATTGTCCGGGCATGGGCTCCATCGATTGTTCAGAGACAAAAGCATGAGCGAGAGATGATATCCCTTGGCCAACTTAGTATTCATGATGCTGTGATAAACAGCCGCCAGGAGAACACCAAGTAAACATTCATCTCCTACATGGCTATCCCCTTGGGTGATACAATGCAATATAATGGTAAACGCTCTTGTTATGTATACGAAATTGCATTTTATTTATAAAATGTCTCTTCTCACGATGACAAGATACGTTGGGATATACTTATGATAGGCATCGTCTGATAAGAGTTTTATCCTTCAGGCGTTTCGTGGATTCGAAACAGTCATCCTTGTTCTGCGAATGCGTAAAATTCGAAATTGGATGTCAACAGTGTAAACACCTAACCATATTGAGACATATCCACACCTGCGTTACAAACTAGGGTGCTGCCTTTGCACACAGATTTATGCAACTACTAGCTGGGTAAAAGCGTTTCTTTAATGAAAATATTGCCGCGGTGATGAGTAGGTTTTGTTACTTGTGGAGCAGGAGGCTTCATTTCGACTCGCAGTATTACTGACGTGCTTTCCTCGGTGACGGGCGAACAATTATGAATGACCCTTAAACACAACTCATAACAGATACCCCATTGTTGGCCAACCATGCCTGCCAATACGTGTGTTGTATTCAGTTCAGTTTGGGAGGATTGTGATCTAATACAAAGCTATTTAGTTACAACTCTGAAAAGCAGGACTGACACTTTTATTGCACTCTGCTTTCGGCACCGTCTTTGATGCCCATTTCCGTAGTGTAAAGCGCTTTGGTAGGGCGATGTTTTCTTTGTGGGGGTACTGGGAAGGCCAGAACAAATTTCATTCAAATTGAACTACAAATAGAATCCAAGTATTGGAGCATAGCCGCTGGAATTACGAGTTAAAAAAATAAGGCAATTTAATGCAATGGATTCATTCACAAAGCATCAGATAAACACAAAAAAATGTTACGTTCACACCATTTTGGTGTGAATATAGCCAAATATTTATAAGGAAGGTAGATATTTACTGCCTTCTAACTTCCACACCTTCTGTATGGCATCGCGAGAAAGACAAGACGGTTTACCCAGCACATTAAACAGCAAATTACTGGAAAATTCAAACAAATAAAAACAATACCTAGAAAATGATAAATGTTACAGAAAATGTATTTTACTTCAGTTCTGCATTTCAACCGGATTTACATTTTCTTGTAGTGTTTGTCTATCTTTTATGGTTTATTAGTTACGCATAATTATACAAAATTTATTCTGAATGAAGGAGACTTCAAGGTGTTCGAAATTCATGCATTAGTAATGCAAATATCTTAAACATACTCATCAAAATGGTAGGTGCTACTTTTGAGAAAATAAAAAAATAAAGAAAAGTATGGATGTAATGTGTAGTTCGGGATGTGTTGGGGACGCTTTTTCTAGAAAATCTTTGTTCCGCGTCTTTAGAAGATATTGAACTTAACTACCAAGTTTGGTATTTATCCAGCATTTCATTTTGAAACATACTGCACACACACATACACAAACGTTTTTTAAAAATGTTTTTGCGAGTTCAGCGAACCTCAAAACATGCATTTCGGCGGAATCTCGATAATGAATTTTCTCACACAATACTTCCTCTACCTACTTATAATGGACACTAGAAAGTAATATGCGTTCGATTTTACTAAGTACAGAAGATTGTAAGCTCCAAGCCGTCATATTTACGTCTATGTCAAACAAAAGAAACCAGCCAATCAGACAGCGAGTTTCACTTCCGATTCTCCACACCCTTACTATGTGGAGACTTGCTAGTTACTTCACTGTACAAAATCATAGAGGACAAGATTGTCCGAGACATATACTATAAAACCAGTGTATGGATTAGGATCTCTAGAGAAGTGGATTCATTGTAAGGTAGCTGGTTCTTATTAATTTTGAAGTAACTTATAAAACTTACCGTTTTTTCTTTTCTCTCTCTCTCTCTCTCTCTCTCTCTCTCTCTTCCTGCTTATTCGGTCACTTCACAGCCCAGTATGTATGTTGCGATTGGTTACCGCTTTGTCTCCAATTTTCATTGAGAGTGGCTCCATGTGGCATTAACTTTTCGCTAAGCCACAATTTAAATCAGACAGAAGATTCTCTGTGCCATGGCCGGGAATAAATTACGGATGTTCAGCTCTTAGTGCTCATACTCATAGTAAGATGGATGTACGGGCATTAAAACCGGATTAGAGGGTGTAATACCTAGGCTTAGTACAAACATAGCTAGTGTGAAAGTAGGTGTAATTTATCAAAATACAAATTATGCCATGTTTTACGTCAGTATGTTAAAGGGTTAATTTTAAATGTAAATGGGCCTTCATACATTCCGCAGCATATTCCTTCACAAGTAAGTTTTAAAGAGAAAGGTACAAACTATCGGAGGGGCTCCTGAACCCGGGAAGGAGCACCGCAAGCAGGCCCGTCGGTCCCTTGTGCTTGTACCAGTGATCCTCAGGAAGGAGGGAGGGAGGGATGAGGGGAGAGACCCCAAGGCGACCGGATCCGTATGACGTTGGGCGCAAGCATACACGCGGTCCCTAATGTTTCCAGATTGAACGTATCCGACGCCGCCCGGTCCTACCCACAAGCCATCGAACCTCCGGCAGTCCCCCGTGGTTGGTACCTACTAGGAGGAGAGACCTAACTGAGCAGTCCTACAGCGACACCAGGGAAGAAACCTCTATAGAGCGCTCAGCCATTGTCCAGCCGCAACCCGCAGAACACCGTCGCCTGTTCTACAACCCTGAAACAGGTGACGAGGAAGATGTTGGGTACTGGAAATGAGAGGGAGGAGAATCACGTAGAAGATGAACCACCACAGCATTTGCTTCGCTTGTCGATCCGGGGAAACCACGAAAAATCCATGAGCCAGAGTGGGCGGTCGCCAGGGTCGAACCCAGAAATTGAAATTTAGCTTTATTTATGGACGCTCTTTAACTACTATGGTCCTTAGCCTCCCATTCTATATCGGGCGTGAAATATCGTTAATTTTGCTCAGAGGCCTCTTTATCAGGCTTGAGGTTCTTTTACGTGCCGTAAATCTACGACACGGGACCACCGGCTTTACTTTCCTTCCAAAGGAAGCCATGCTAAGGATTTTTAGGCCCGACAAAATCCATCGCCCTCCACCGGGTTTGAACCCGCGACCTCGGGAACTAGAGGCTAGCATGGTAACCACTACACCGGACGACAACATCGAACCCAGGACCTTCCGAATGCTGGCCACAGACATTGCCGCCTGAGCCACCCCGCTCGGAGTTTAAAGATAAAGAAACCGTATAGACACATTTTATATGCGTGTATAATAAAGCATTTACAATAGAATTATTTGGCATTCTCTCCTTAATCAACACAGTCAAATGTCCTTCTGTGGGCTCGCTACAGCTGTGAAACATTTTCAGTACAGTTCGACACCACAAGATATACAGCTTGATCTTAGGCAGGTTGTTCTGCTGGGTACTGGACGTCAAATGCAACATAATGTAACAGCTATACCCGTATGGTAAACCGAATATTACAAGAAAATCTGAATAATTGTTTTTTCATACATATTTGTACGAACCGTAAAAGTGAACTGGCATGCCTCTGCAGGCTCATGTAGGAGATATCACATATTATTGCTACACTCATTAAGTTAACATGTATGGATTCCAATATGTAATATTCACTAGGATGTGCCAGTGTGCTACACGTTATGCTGACAGTCTTTTGACAGAGCGGTGCTTCGTAGCCTAGTTGTCGAAGCTGATGAGATGGAGGATACATGAATACAAGAAATGTTGTGTGTAAAATGTAACGTTGTCGTTTAAAAGAATAAACAGAATTAGTCTCTGCTTTATTACGAATTTAATATTATAATTCTCATCTAAGATGTTATTTAAAGTAACTATTGTAAAAAAGGTATTGCTTGGTAGTTCAAAACCAAATGAGAAGGTTGTTTATAGGAAAGAGGTTTTCTGGCCAGCCCAGTAGAAAGTTGGGGGTGCTCTCCAGCGAAAGTTTGCCTCTTCCCTTACAGTGACGTGTTTTCTTCAGCAGAGCCTGCAAGGTACGCCATTTTTCTTGTGCCTGTCGAGTGATATTGACTGGGGTTCTGCTTTCGACACACGTCTTCCAAAAGTCTGACATCTCTCCAACTTATGCTTGATTGACAGACAAGAAATTGTGAACTAAGGCCATCAGCAGCAGACCCTGGAAGTTAATGATTACCTTATTTACATCTTCAGCAGCACATCAAAATTCATCTTTTAGGTTGACATATGCTGGAACGTTTCTGGTAAACAAACAGTGAAATTTTCAACATAATGTATAGGATATAACTAACGTAAGCTAAACCCAACTATCCTTTTTATGAAATTAAAGTAGGCACTATGAAATAAAAGCATTATAGATGATTTTGGCGTTGCAGTCAGACTAGGTTTTTATGGAATGTACAAATTAAATATATGTTATAAAAGTAGAATATTTATTATTCCAAAACTAATCAAAATGTTTTCATAAATTTTATTTTACCTAAGTAAGCAATAAGCGTAAAAGTGTTATTTAATAATCGGAAGTGAGAAAAGCGTTTTAAGAATCAGCAAAGAAGATGCACTTGCTATTTTGAGTTGAGGTAGTGCAATAATTCAACAGCTTTAGTACTTGGAATTCACCATAAGCAGCAACTTCAGCTGTTATATGAAAGTCTAACAAGGAGTAGGAATGACAAGCAATGCTAACTGAAGTAAAATTTCTGTGGATGTTTACAGAAAACTCTAGGGAAGATATCAGCACACTCTTTGTGTGGAGTGTGGTACCTCATAGTGTGGACAATTTTAAGTTGACGATGAAGGGGAGGATGACTGAAAGCATTTGAAATATCAAAATAGAGAAGAACTGAGCGTGTGGAATGAAAAGCAAAAGCAATTGGTGAAGCACTTTCGGAAAGAATGACCGAAGGAATAATAATGCTGAAACTGTTTGGAAAGAAGAATAGAAGTTGGCTGACATTTGATGAGAAAGATTAAGATAAGCTGGAACAAATTATGAATTGGAAAAGGAATTGAGGTATTAGAAGATACCCGATGATAATATCAGGAAAATTTTTTCACATGCGAGACGAAATAGAAAACTGACAAAGGATATGGAGGAAGCTAGGATTGCTGCAAAGATCCTCCTCTTGAGTGGAAAACAATACATTATGATCATGCATTACTTCTTGCGTTAAAATTTGCATTTCGTAATTAATAAATTACTAGTCGGTACTGCATCAATAAGCAATAAATAATTAAGGGAGCTGCTAGGAAAGAAAAACGGGGTGAAAGAGAGAACCAAGTAGTATAAATGTTTGTGTAAAGTAAACCATATGTTATAACAATAACACAACATACAGACGCTTAGGGAATAGGCTATGTGACATTCAAAAATGGGGATTTACCTAAATACAGGATGACAGTGATATAGATGTCCACCTTTGAATTACGAATAGAACTCGCCGAAAAGAACGAATGAATCCAAAATAGTCTTTGGGCTATCTCCAAACATTTGTCTAAAATTAAACCATTTGCAATGAAATTTCTGATAAATGTGCGCGCTAGTAACATACGGAGCACGCGGTCAACCCCTTCCGAAGACGTAACCAGCTAGGCTCTGTGGCAAACATGGCAGAGTGCCAGGTATTTCTTTCGGTAGAACAGGAGCAAGGTTTATCAGCAAAGGTGTTCGGTGGTTCTAACAGTGCAAGTGTTATCTCGGAATATCACTTTATAAAAGATTTTGCGACACATTCTAGAATATAATAAGGAATAACATGCTAAGCATGATGATGTAATACTGGACTAAATGCTCATTCCATGTTTAAAAAGTTTTAGAGACTGCATCAACGAAACTCTGGTGCTAAATAAATCCCTTTTTTCCTGTTATCTTACAGTAACTCTAACAGTGAGCAGGTTAACTTGGAATAGCAAGTAAGGTAGCATGTTGTAAGAGAAAGTAGATGTTTAAGCTTAATACCAAAGACACTTCGCGGGGGTAAATGAAAAGATACATTTACACGATTTCTTGGATCATTTTTAAACTATACTTGCTATTAGGTATGCGTATTTTCATCTATCGAAGTAGGAGTACTGTGAAAACCCAAGACATCACATTTTACAAAATACATATCATCTGCTCCTAGTATCTGACATGATTTCTACGTCCTGACACCATAGTTGCTAAGAAGTTCTGTCTTTAATTTAAAATCCACATCTGGATACTGCGCACATTCGGAATTGTAAAGTCATATGTACACTAGCTCAAACTAAAGTGGCCGGTCTTTTTAGTAGTTAAATTTTTTAAAGTCCTTTCGAGTGAGCGCGCGGTTCACAACCGTCAACTTCTGTGCACCGCTTTGGCTAACTCTATAAGGCTACATTCACAATGAAATGTAAGCGCTAACGTAATGCAGCATAAGCGGAGGCGTGAGGGAGCACCATTCACAATGCAGCCGTAGGCGTAACGCAAGAAGTTTGCACGGCCTTCTAGATCCTTAAACTAATTGCGGAATTGTTCCGAGTGCATCGTAAGTTTCAAATTGAATAATATAACCAACAATACCAAATAAGAAAGTTCACTCAATAGTTTATAAATAAGTAGCTCACAAAACAAATACATACATACACACACATATGTCCAACAGCCGCCTGTAGCGTTAGTGACATCATGACTGTTTGACCAAAACATTGAAAGTAGTTGTGCAAGTACTATGGAAACTAGGCCATTATTCCGTATGTGGTTAGTGAGCATTTTCGCTATCAACACGTAACACACGCACCTGCAGCATGTTAATGTTGCTGTCGTTGGCATTCTTCTGCCAACATTGTAATATCGAGGGCCTAAGCCGCGAGGCGCAACCGAGGGATTGAGGGCCCTCAGCCTCAACGCGTAGCCGAGGGATGTGTTTTAGGAGAGGAGTGGAGCGGCCGCAGCTGCGACGCGACGACAGGGCGTGGCCGTAGGATTTGGGCGTCTAAACTCGAATGATCCACTTTAGTAACATTTTCCTTGCTTCGCGACAGTCCGTTAGCCATAATTTTTTTCACGTTCGCAATATCTTCTGACAACATTTCCGCAAAAGCTAAGTGGTCGCCAAGAAGGGCCCAATATTTTCGATAAAGCAACAGCTCCTACACAATTTAAGAACCCAGGATACTACACAATCAACTCTGCGTATTAAAAAAAACAGATTCCGGAAGTTTCCTAAAATTTCATACCTCCTTCTCGCACACAGAATAATGTCCGGAAACTGCAGCAAGTTATATGTGTGATGATACAGCTGCGCAAGATATATTAATGCAATGTTCATTATCTCTTTGCGCCTTATTGTTTGTGAGCCAAGAAATCTAGGCACAGATGCTGGGTTCATCCAATAAACGGAGGA
The DNA here is from genome assembly GCA_030765065.1 of Deroplatys truncata. Lineage (NCBI taxonomy): Eukaryota > Metazoa > Arthropoda > Insecta > Mantodea > Mantidae > Deroplatys > Deroplatys truncata. The sequence goes on from CM060980.1 coordinate 105,332,259, forward strand.
TTCAGTAAGGAGACTACCATAACCTCTTGAGAGAAATGAGAGATGGTGACCTACAGTTTGTGTGGCGCGGCCTAATGGAGGAGTGCACACATGTACATTAGACGGCTAAAGTCTCGCATCGCGATCGTCTGCTGTTGAACAGCAGTCAATGCAAAGAGAAAGAAATGCAGAATTCTTCCTCTATGCACGCAACGCAAGCATAAACTCTTGCGTTGCGTGACTATTGAATGCTTTTATCAAATAACATGAATGCAAATTCTTGCACTTATACTATGTCTGCGCTTACATTTCATTGTGAATGGGCCCTAACACAAGCCACAAGGCAGTGATTTGTACTATCTCCACACGGTGTTTGCTTTGGAGCAGTGGTTACAGTTCGAGCTCGATTCTCCGTTGTGGATTATGTTTTCTTTTTTATAACTCGTTTCACTGTAATACAGTTAAAAAATATTGCTTGTGTTACTTCATTTTATTTCCAAATAAAATTTCTAGAACTGACAGTAAATGCTATGCATTACAAATCAAATAGAACAAAATGATCAGACAAACAAAGGTAAAATCCTAGTGAATGTTAAAATAACTGTTCTTGCCTATACGTATGTTAACCTTATAACAGTAAGGAGGTATTCAACTCTGTACAAAATTACACTTGTTTTGCTTCATTTTGTATATAATATGTCTTTATTTTATTTTAAATGTTCTGTATACTATGTAATATTTATGTATATATGTAACTTTATTTTACATTTCCTTGACACGCATATAATATGTGTCTATTTTATTTCAAATGTTCCATATTCTGTGTAATATTTATGTTTATATGTAATTTTTGTACATTTCCTTGACATGTTCCATGTTCACAAGCCTTTACGGCTGCTAGTGAACTCACAGAAATCAATCTAATCTAATCTATAATTTAATTATAGTACATCTAATTATTATGTATTTGTCGTCATAAAATTAAATTGCTCGAGTATGAAACTTCTCGCTACCGATAATGTGATGGTTGGCATCTACTGATATGACGCACAACTAAGTAAACGCCACATGCATAAAAATGAAGAAAGCCTATTATACTTTTACTCAGGTACTTAAAATGAAAAAGGAAACAGAAGGTGGAGTAGCTCCACGGAGATTTTAACTTGTAATCTCAGGAAACAGTAAACTGACTCCCAACCACTGTGCTAAGAGTGTTGCAGTAAATTTGGTACTATAACGAGCACTTAGGAACCATAATAAATCAATAAAGTGAGTTTTAGTTACAAATAATCAGTGTTGAAACACTCTGAAACATCTGTCTATTTGAAATACCGTAAATGAAGAATTGTTACCTCGGAAGACTTTTGTGGTCATAGTTGTGTTCCCCATTATGACCACTACAAGAATATACGTAGCCTTGTGAACTTTTCCTGGCTTCCCCAAGCTCCGACTCTCAGACGCCGGTCAGTTTTAAATTGACTGAGTGTTACGCAAAAACACTACAATAGGAAGCCTCAAGAAGCACAGACCTATGCTTTATTATCGGTTTCCATGTCTTACTATCTCAGCTGCAGAAACAATGTTTCTGTATGAAGAATGTACGATTGGAATAGATGGTCTTCCTTCCCGATATAAAGAAACCACTTCCAGTATATGTAAACACGACCTGAAGGTTTTGTTATCTCATTTAAGCTCATAAAGTCTAGCTGCCTCTTCCAGATCTACATCTTAATTCTGCCTTGGTTATTATTTACAATAATCGTGTATGTAAAAACTAGTTACTTTCGAGAGCATAACAAGCGTAAGGAACACATACCAGTTTGTGTGCTATTAAAACCTTTTTTTTTTCTTTTTTTTGTAATACCCCAGGAGGTAAAAACACTTTTATTACCACTTTGAAAACACCAAATCACATAGAGTGCATTAAATTCACAGCTCCATACATTTTGTATGCCTCCCCATTAGCTTCGTGTTCGATCAGCTGCGAGGAATATACTGTTCATCATTATCGTATGCATGCAAAAGGGAGTTGAATGGCTCTCACATAATAAGTGTTCTACACATTAAAAATGGTAGCTACATCCCTATTTAGTTTTACTATTCATATTATTTACTGTTTCAATATTAATCAAAATTTTCGAACTGAGTTTGGTTAACATACAAAACCCACAGATAATCGCACATGTTTAGGGTACTATATGTTATGGTGTGCTTTGGTTCCTCGCGTATCGCGGGATAGTTAATGACGCCATGTGTTTGCATGAAGTTGGGTTCTAAGAGTGGAGCGTTTATAGTTACCACAGGAAACATAACAAGCACCAGTTTTTGTGATATTAAATTTACTTCTGCTTTAAATTTTAGCATCACAGAAAACAAAACGTTTTATTACCGCTTTCTATAACACCAAATGAGAAGCATGTAGCACCAAGAGAAATGCGAGACGGCAAAAGAGGGAGACAGGTTAAAAATGAGTGTAAGAGCGGTAAACTTGGAGGGAGGGAGAGAAATAGAGGAATGAAAGGAGAGGGAAATAGCAAGGGAGAGTATAATCTCCGCAGTTAAACGTATACTGCGAGCGGAGCAGTGAATTTATCTATGTTCTATATTTACAGAATACAGAAAGAGAGATTAAATCAATTGTAATATGCTTGAATGAAATCGATTTCTATGCACATAATATATGATTTATTTCCTCTACAAAGCCATTCTAAGTTCCTACTTACTCTTATTTTCCCAATCATTTTACGCTTTGTAACCACGTATATATATATATATATACAGCCAGTGTGAATTTAAGCATTTGTTGATCTTTTTTAATATATAACAAGTTCCACACACCCACAAAGCAGGTTATACTTTCCCTTTAAAACGCTTCATTTCAACAGAATGAGAACTGTGCAACGTTTGGCTCGGGGCGTGAAAACAACCACGGCGGAGTTTTGGTGCTTAAACAACGTCGGCTTTATTTGGTTGCCTTGGTCCCTTATGGTTTGCTTTTATGATACTGCCGAGGTTTCAATTTTAGCTTTCGCATGAATACTGAGCATTCACTCAGACGCTGAAAATAAAAACTACAGCCACAAAAACGCAGTGGCCCCCCCCAAAAAAACAGCGAATAGATTGCATAAAAGGCTATGTTGAAAACCCAAAGGAGTTCTACGGACTTTATCTGATAAAACAATGTGAAATGGTTTTAGAACAAATAAAGAATGCCTATAGAAAAGCATTCCATATATTAGAGTTGTAATTAATAGACTCTGTTGAATCCTGCACCTTGAAAATTTGGCTTTCCCTCATAAAAACCCTTCCAGTCTCACGGGACACGATGTGATCCTTGAATTAGAACCCGATGTTTTCTGGTTAATTTATTGGTCATTATTATGGACCAGAGCAATCAAGTAAGTGTCGGAGCTCCGCCCATCTCTTGCCCAAGACAAGGGTGCCAATCGAGTTGCTCACCATTAGCGAGCGTTTTTCACTAGGGCCAATACCTTATTACTTTAAAAGTACCACTTATGCGCGTCAATCCCAGAGAAAGACTGCCGAACAACTTCAATAGGACCGACAAGCAAGTAGCATACCGTCTATCAGCTCTCCAGATTAGTAGCGGAAGACATTGAGGTATCTCATAACACCACCTGGCCTTCACTGCCCAAACGCGTATAGGGAACCACTGCTCCGCTGAGTCCAATCCAATCCGAACAGCACCTGACGGTAGTGACTCAGATATTCGGTTCGATGTGCTTCAGTAGCTAGTTTCTAGTGTATGAGTACTCGGTACTCGCGCCACGGCAGCTAAACGGGTCGTAACCATCCCCCCGCCCCCCACTTTCGGGGTGTTTTTTTTTTCTTTTTTTTGTGGACAGTATCCTTTCTGATAATTAAAATGTTGACCAGATTAAAACTATCAATATCGGGATCAAACTGTAAGGATTAAAAAAAAGTAGTAGTTAATCAAGATAGGGTACAGCGGGGTAATTCGCTCACGAGGTTATTCCGCCTGAAATAAGAAAGTTTGCAACAGCGCACTAGTTCCGTATATGTCAAGGTTGTTTTGCCTTCAGTATGTACCTTTGTCTCATTGTCACAGGATATGTTGTTAGTAAGGGTGTTTTGTGATACATTATTGAAAGGACAGAAGAATAAAATCTGGAGGTAAATGAATTGCGATGGATTATTTCCGTGGTTAAAGAATACAACGTAATAAATTACGATGTATCATGCGCAACAATGCGAATTTCTAAATTCTTATTGTTACTCCTATAAGCACTTAGGTATTACAGTGTGTGTATCAACAAATATTGCCGATGTTTTCAACAAAGGTCTTATTTGGCGTGTTTTTCGAGATCTCTGCAATTGGGGATACTTCGTCCAGTAAACGCGGAGCTATTTCTGGTCAGTAAAACTGTTAGCTTAATTGATGTTTTAATGCGAAATATTAGAAAACATGTTTTATTGGTTAGTTTCAGATGGTCCGTACATACAAAAGGAAAAAAAGCCAAACACTTCATGGTCCGAAGAAGATATGATCAAACTGTAAAAAGTGTTGTAGGCGGAAACGTGAGTATGAGAGAAGCTGCTGCATTGTTTAAAATTCTAAATTGCAGGACACATTCCTCACACGTAGACGAAGAAATTATGTTATATGAACATGGGTCTGGAAAAGCTTTGTTACCGTGTTACAACTCATTTTCTCCAACCGATTAATCATGGGAAACACACACGAACAGAACGTTAGAATCATGGGGAACATGCGCTCTTGGTTACGTCTGGTTACGTTATCATTATCGTAGGTGCACCGCCAGTGTCTTGTTTTTTACATGTTCCTGTTGCCATGCGGCTTACTCATTGCTTGTTTACATAACTGTCTGGCGAGTGTTACACGAGGTTTGGCTGTATCCATACCATTTACAGCTTGTGAAGGTACTATCAGCAGCTGATTTTCCTTCACGGGTATGCTTCTGCGGGTATGTTTATGCAACAAGCTGTCAACCCTAATTTTAGAGCAACGGTACTGTTCACAGAGAGGCGTCGTTTCAACGAGATCAGATTGTAAATTATCACAAACGGCATGTGTGGGCTGATGTCAATCCTCACGCAACTGCTGAAGCAAGTCACCAACAAAGATTTTCTGTCAATGTTTGGGCCGGCATTTTGGTGACTCTTCGGTAGGGCCTCACGTTCTTCCGCCCGGTTTAACAGAACAAGTTACCATAATTTCGTAGAGAATGTTTTACCTGATCTGTTAGCAATGTACCTTTAGCTGTGCGACAAAACGTACTCCATGCACAATGTAGCACTTACTCATTTTAGACTTAATGTCCGTCGGCTTCTAAATAACAGATTCAGTGACAGATGGATAGGTAAAGGTGGACCAATTGCCTGGCCTCCACATTCCCCGGACCTAAACCCACTGGAATTTTATTTGTGGGGGCATTTCAAAGCTCTTGTGTATCGAACCCCAGTACCAGCTGTTCAGAGCCTCCGTGCCCGTATTATGGAAGGCTGCGAAACCATACGGAATACTCCAGGGTTTCATCAGCGCATCCGGGATTCCCTACGACGGCGGGTTGATGCATGTATCAATGCTCACGGAGGGCATATTGGACATCTCCTGTGAGAAAGAGTTGCATGAGGTATGCTGGTATGTTGTATTCTTGTGTGTTTCCCATGATTAACCAATTGGAGAAAATGAGTTGTAACACGGTAACAAAGCGTTTCCAGACCCATGTTCATATAACATAACTTCTTCGTCTACGTGTGAGGAATGTGTCCTGCAGTTTGTGGCGTACATTTTTGTCGCATTCTGTATAGGCCTAAAATCGAAATGCGCGAAGTAACCACGCTATACGCTAAAATAATTTCCAAGCCTGCTTATCATTTGTTTCTCCAAATGACATTGTAACTCCGAAACCAAAACGTAGCACTAAACAGCGGCTGACGGAAGCAAAATATAAAATTCAGACAGAATAAAAAGGGCTTTACGCAGTATTTATAGAGAATCCAAGATTTATAATTTATCACTTGTAATAATGTCAAAAAACATATTATAATATATTGTAATTAAATTTGTAGTGCCATTTTTTTTAAAAAATAATTACATTTTCCATGTAAAGGGTTGATTGGGATGAGGTATTTTGACAGATTTGGTTTGACACCTTTGATTAGTGCCCGGCTCCGGCAAGAAGTATGCTTATCCGACCTTGCGTTTTTGAGTTACACCGTTGCCATAAACACTCATCCAACCACCCCCTCAGCTCCCCCCCCCCCAAACAAATACGCACAGATAAACACATATACACAGACCTAATGACGACATCCCCCTAAAAAGTTGAGGTGTCACATTGACATAATTTTTCTATCCAATAGAAAGGTTCACATAATTGGTTATATATTACTATTTTAATAACAATAAAAAAGTAACGTGACATGATTTCTATCACGTTTCGTTGCTTGTAAACTGAACTTTTTGACTAGAATAATCCCAAGTTAAGTAATATGGACGGACAACGCAGGAAACAAGGCAACTGTTCGTGTTTTTGCTAAGAATGAACCTGTGTAAAAGATGAGGCACATAATATCTAAGGTACCTCTTCACTGTACAAACCGAGAAAAGTTAAATATGTAACAGCGAATATTTGGGAAACTGTTAATCATACAGAAAAAAATTATTTGGAATAAATGTTAATTTTGAACGACCTCCAGTGTTTCGTGTAGGAAATTTATATCTCTTACTTGCGATTTACCGGTATTACAAAATTGCAAAAATTCATAGTGAATAGTACTTCGAAGAGTATTAAAAGATTTAAGATAGTAAATTACAATATTTTTTCAATGTAAAGGGTTAATTAGCGTGAAGAACATTCTTTGAAATAATCGCCTGATATTTCAGAGTCGAGCATGAACTTTAGTATTTGTCACACTTTTCGGTTTTGGGTTGTATGGTTCTCTCTCTCTATTGTGTGTATGTGATGTGTGTATATATATATATATATATATATACACACACATCACATACACACAGTACTCTCTACTTAATAAAAATAACTTTTCGAGGGGTTGGGATCGGGGGACTTCAAAACCTGTATTTCCGGTGTAAATTCTATATAAACAATTTTAATGGACTGCAGTACCACCTCATCCTGCCATTGCAGAGTGGTAGAGAGAGTAATACGCCTTTATTTAGTTTAGTTTCTGGGATAGTTCTGCAAGCAAGTGATAATGCAGGACTCCCAGGGATTTTTATTTTTACTTACTCTACTACGTATAGTAAGTAGGGGAAGTATTGTATTCCACCCAAAATTTCGATACCGAGATTTTACCGGAAATACATGTTTTGAGACCCCCTGAATCCAAAAAAAGCATTTTTGGAAACATGTCCGTGTGTGTGTCTGTGTGCCTGTGAACAGCATAACTCAGAAACGAACAGTCGGATAAACACCAAACTTGGTATTTAAGTTCAGTATCTTCCAAGGATGCGACACGAAGGTTTTCAAGAAAATCCCCCCACCCCATAGTACCCTTTACATGGAAGAGTTTTCGAAAATTTTAATTTTCTCAAAAATGGCTATAAGGATTTTGATTAAAATATCATATGTTTAAGATATTTTTATGACAAATAAAATGAATATCTTGAATTTTCTGGGAATGTCTCCAAAAGTATTCTTTATTGTGAACGACTTTTGCATAACTGGTAAACCATAGGAGATAGACAAAATGTTACAACACAAAAAATGTAGATCGCGTTAAAATACACAATTTATGTCATATACATTTTTTTTGTTGAGTGAACCATTTTCGAGATATCGCTTGTTATTCCCTTAAATTTTTCAATACTTATTTTCTCAAATGGGAATTCGTTATTCATTTTTTTGTCTTGGATATGCAAAGAGTTATAATCTGTGGCAAAGGAAATGGTGCTGCACCTAGCAACCAGCTATTAAGAGATATGTATGTGCTTAAAGGCTACTGTTTTTCTATATTGCCCTTGTAAATATATATTTCCCCTACATCTACAAGAAAATTAGCAATAAGATAGAGTTTGCAAATGTTTATCTCGATTAACATGAACTAAATGGAGAATAAGCGTTTGTAAAAATACTTTGTACAAGAGTAGAGAAAGTCATGTGAGTGTAACACAGATTTTTTTTAACACTTTCAGTCCTTATACAAATACAAATCTTTAACAACTTTAATAGCCTTATTTTCAAATAACAATGTTGCTAAAATTGCAACCCTTCTGAATAACTTCTTTAATTTTCCTTTATTCAGATCTCCAGTAATTTAAGGGTCATAAACCGCTTATAAACACTTACGCAGAAGTAACTAGCAAATAAAGGACGCGCCTATACCAATATCGTTTTTTGAGTAATTACCGTGAATCTGAAAACATTAACTGCATCATTGATTAAGTTTGACTGATGCTCGGATGTCAGAAGTCACATTACTAAAAATTTTCCAGCCGCTGGCAATGTACACAGCCTCCCAAACGTGGCGTCATGTTTATTTGCGGTGCATCTGTTACCGCGTACATTATGGAGGCATTGCCGGGGGGAGGTCACGGCCCCCTGGGTACCGACTGTGTTAGCCTGCAGCTCTTCAGCATGACGGTTATGCTTTTAAGCAGTAATAATAAAGAGGGCAATATGATTTATATCCCGTAGCCACGCCCATCAGCTGCAACGTAGGGGGAAAAGTCTGGTTACTAGCAAATTAAATACAAAAGTATGTGCTACCAGTGTTAAAGCTTATATTTACTTAATACATTATGCATAAAGAGAGTAACTTAAAAATGCACGAGCCACTAATATTCAGAGATAGTAGTTTTTCTTCATGTGTAAACGCCCAATTTTGTGGAGTGCAATGTACAGTTCTAACAGCTACGTTGTGCCATTCTATTGCCAGGAGTTTCACTACCCATTATCACTTTAGTGAGATTCTATCCCCCGCCGCAAAGAGACTGTACATTCACTGGTGTTTCAACCAGGGGGATGAAGTCGCGTCGCTCAACCGTAAAACTACGTAACAGTCCATATATACCAATACTGTTTTGTTGACACGAAATCTGTTTTCCCTCTGCGCCTCCCGATCAACGGCCATATACACACACGCCTCGCCTGTTTGAAACACCAGTGAACTGACAATATGAAAATTCTTAACACTATTATGTAGGCACCTTTGAAAGTTTTCGGCGTAAGTAAACGTTTTGGGGTATCCTTAGTAGGGAAAAAGAAGGAAATTCTTACGAAAAGCGCCTCTGTGTGTGTATTCGCGATAAGTCGAATAAATACCAAAGTGAACAACATTTAAAACAAAAACTAAAAAGCAACAACGTAAACAGTTGAAAATTTAACAAGACTTTATATGCTGAAATGCTTCTTATTACTAATATTTTCAAAAATTCCTAAGAAAATATATAAGATATTGAATCTTTTAATTAAATGTGCATCATATATATTGTTTTTTAACCCTTTACACTCTCATTGACGTTTACACCAATGCGTAACCTTAAACTTTGCTAAAATCTACTACATGAATAATTTATATCTCTTTATAATATAAAGTGTATGTGAAAACGTTTAGTGCCAGTAGGCATTTCCTGTTAATCGTTTGAATATGCTTTCACATTTTAAACCGTGCATTCTGAAATATTAAGTAGACGTTCGTTTCCTTCCCATAATCTCAGGCAAGATATACGTAATATACCCTAGTACATGATTAATGGGTTCAAGTATACCCGTTTAAATATAGCCTAAGTCATTGGTTTACTGAATATTTCTTTGTTCATGCTTTACTCAAATTCTCTTAAAATCTTTAAAATTTGGCTTTAATTTCCATTACAGTATTCGCAAGTATATCACTTTTACTCATAGAAAAGAATATTTGAGTTTGCGATTACTAATCCCTGGATAAAAGAAGCCCTTCGGGTTACATGACGTTCAAGCTCCGAGAATCAGGGCTCCTTTCCTGAGCTTCATAGAAAACTCCAGATTGGAATTTTTGAAGTTTCTAATCCATGAAGCGTCATCTCAGCCTACAAAATGTATATTTCTACACTATCGTCTAACTCCAACCATTTCCGGCAAATATATTTAGAGCTAGAAAAACATGTTTGTTCGTGCCTAATTTGTGGAATAGAAATCCTCGCTAGCATTTTTAAAAAGTTCTACCTAATTAAGCCTGCTTTTAAAACTTTCCCTACTACTTGCCTATATTGAGTAGAGGAAATAATGTATTCTAACTAAAACTTCGATATCGACACTCACCGGAAATGCGTGTTTTGAGATCCATGTTATTGAAAAAAAATAAAATTTAAGATGTGTATGTACGTATGTGTGAAGAGCATAACTCAAAAAGTAGGTTAAAGAAGAAATTTTGTGCTTATGTTTAACATCTTCCAAGGACGAAGATTTTCAGTAAAATCTGCGTCCAAAATTACTCTTTAAACAAAAGTATTCTCCTTATTTCTGATTTTCTCAAAAATGGTACCAACGAATTTGATTAAAACACTGCGATATTTTTAAGGTATTTGTATGAAAAATACAATAATTTTCAATTGTTTGCAAATAGCCTGTGATGCGTTCATTTTGAATGAATTGTACAAATTCGCTTATTATTTTTGAAAAGGTTCTATACACCCAATACTTATCAGTATGATTTCCTTGACAATTTTTGTTCTTTAAACCGTTTTAATGATGAGAATACCGTCACTCTGACTTTTCTGTTATTATTTACCTACACCCTTTGTATGTTAAAGCATAAGTACTATGGTCAACAGGGATTAATTCAAGCTACGATAAAATTAGTTGTCGAGTATTTCACTGGAAATATACTTTTTTCAAATAAAAAGAAAACATTTTTAACAACGCTAATGTTGACTTTGACCATTAGTCACTCTAATACCATAATTGTTTAAACAAAATATTGTTATAAGTATAAAATTAAAAAATATTGTTATAGTTATAACAAAATATACCAAATTTATGTACTAAATCAGGCAACCTTTCAGAATGGAGGATAATAAAACATACACGTAAACACCTAACATGAACCAGCAAAATAAATAAATTGCTGCTTATCTCTACTAAATGTAGAAATGTGGTGGAAATCTAATACGTATTTCAGATATAGTTTCATATACACACTTTAGCATAATCCTTCCAAATATTTAATTAAATTTTTCTTTTTGTTTCAGGTAAGTGAAGGTGCAAACAACATGCATGTTAGGGGACTTTTGAGTAAGTATACACCTAACAGATTTATATCGAAGTCATCGTTTTGCTTCTCTAGAGAATGGAAAACTGTTGAGAAAATGTTACCAAAATACAAAACTCGTTCCTTCAAAATACGTAAAAACATATTTGCGTAAAATAGTCTCACATATTTTCCGCCTCAGCGTAGGTCCTTCAATTCATAACTAGTGTCCTCCTTTTTCCCTTCTTTTTCGTCTTTCTTATTGTCTCCAAATATGTATCAGTTATATCAATATCATCTATGTCTGACATCATCATCTTCTATCAGTTTCTTTCAGCGCATTCCTTTTTCTTCTTGATGGGGTTGAGACAGTAACTATGGTCATATATACCATGTATATAATAATGTAAATTATAATGTAATATAATATTAATAAGCCACATACGTGTTATGTAAATAGATGTTTTGTATAAGTTTTGTGTATGTGTAGGAGTTTAGCTGGAGCTGTGGGACACTTGTTAAAAGCTGACAAACATGCTTTGTTAGAATTAGGACCCAGGCAAAAAGGAGAAGTAATAAAAACAAGACCTTGAGTCACTGTGTAAGAGAAAATGCGACAAGCTAGTACAAAGAATATTTTTGAAGAGAGGCCACATGTTTGGAAACAATGAACAATAGCCTGGTAAGTTTTCTAGAATGTTCCAAGCTGAAGCAACTCAGTCAATAAGGTTTTAAGAAAAATATGTTTAAATGTTTAAGTTTAGGAAAGTTAGAGATGTGTCCCCAAGCCAAAGTCAGTTGTGTATAAAGTGCGGCAATGTGCAGAACATACGTATACGCTCTCCGAAGCAGGAGTTATTAATTACCTAGCATAATGTAGTGGAATCGTTGAAATTATACCAGTATAAAAGTTCAAGTTATGAGAAGAGAAACAAAGTATAGTTTAGGAACGTGTGATAAATAATACCATTATTAATCGAGCACTTATTTTATACGTGATTGCTAAGCGACCTTTCTACAGCTCCAACTAACTAAAGTAACTGTGTAGCTTCTTACTAAAGCAGAAAATGCGTGTGTCATTAAAGCATTGTATTTTTCTACTGATTTAATCTTATGTTAGTGTTGTTACTACTTACCTTTCTTCCCGTACCAGACCCTGACAAGTTACACATGCTCTACCAAAAATCAAAACAGCAGCAGCCGTGCCAAGAAGTATAATATCATTAACAATTTAATAGTAACAACAAAAACACCAAGATAATCACCATAGTTAATATAATAATTCATATCTGTACATACTGCGAGTTATATTCACATCGCGGGGTATACCGCAGGGTTCAACTTTGTTCCTCCTTCGCCCATTCTTTACTATCAAGGTTTCAGTAGATAGATCGTCTGTTCAACTAAGAGTTATACAACGGAGGGGAACACTTAGACTTAATCTATATAGAGCCATTGTAGCTACTACCCCTCCCCAAAAGAATGAAGTGACGGAATCACAAGAGGGTACAGGCTGTAGACAGACAGGCCATAGAGACGCGTGGGAGTCCACATTTCCAGGCTCGAAGACCCATCGCACTGCTGAAGCTGTCTAGAGAGGGTGATCAACTGTTGATCCCGTCGATCAAGCAGTCCCCTAGTGTCTACGGTGAGTACTCAAGAGAGTACAAGCAACCGCACCATCTGTTCAGCACCACCATACGCCACGAAACTTAAAACACTGTAAAGATGAGAAGGAAACGGAAAGAAAGGGAAATTTTGGGGAGGAAAATGTAACAAATGGGAAACCACCCCAGCATTCGTCTACCGATCCGAGGAAAACCACGAAAACCCAAGGTCAGAGTTGGCGGTCGCCGGGAATCAAACCTGGGAGCCTCACACGTTACCGCGGGGCCATCTCGCTCTGTGTCTATCCACTTATGTGTTCTTATTTTCTCCATGTCTACATTTCCCAAACTTCAAATCTTCACAATATCAACCTTTCTGCACTACATAACAATTTTTACTAATTTCAATCTTGGTTTTTTCCTCAAACGTCCACCACCCTTTTCTACAACTTATTGGAAACAGCTCCAATTACTACTTGATACATTCCAATTATCTGAAGCTTGTCACATACGCCACTACCTCTCCAATTCCAAAGTGCACCTTCTTTGCTTTTCTTCTGATGGTTATTCTTTTACTGTTTTTGCTTCCTACTTCATCCTGTTGTCGTTTACCATCATTACGAAGTTTCCTGGAATCTTTTAGTCACGACCTGGCGTTGGTCATTCTGTTCCCAGATCCCAGCCAAAACTAGGCCAACCCCGTGTGGACATGGGATAGCACTTGCATGCTAAGAGCAAATACTATAGTAAAGAATCTTCATTTGAACGCGCTGCAGCTTAACGGGAATTTTCTTGGCACTGGAAAGCACTTTGTTTACCGACGGAGTCGCATGCTCATAGCTCCTTACATTCAATAATTTCAAATAACAACTACAACTGCTTACCTTCCTTATAGCAGCCACACATCTCTCACGTCTTTTAAGAAAATATACATTACACTCATTAACTTTTCATGACATGTAAATAAAACTGTGCTTCCTCCAAAAAAATATATAACGCGGGTCAATAGAGCGATCATTAACTTAATCAACATCTAATGGCAAAAATTGGCTCTTTTCAGATTATCGCGTGTTTGTCATTCCTGAATCACGGTTATCTTACAAAGTTTTTATTTTAAATGTTTTGTGACATTCCAAGTTGAGGTTTGCAAAATTCTTTATACCTATGCAGGCGTTACCGGATATTTCTTTGAATTCGTTCCAAATGTTCTTCAATAGCATTGAGTTTTGCCCTGTAAGATTTAATTTTGGTTTCTTAATGGATTCCATTTCTCGAAAACTATTCAAAACTATTCGTGCACCTCACGAAACACCTATTTCGTGAGGTGCACGAAAAGCAAAGAATCTGCCTATAAGTCGTCATCTCATTTCTGTAAATGGGTTTTTAGAAGTCATACATGAAGATTCTGTGTGCTAAAGTACCGACCTTTTAGCATTATAACAGCACTAGCACTGAAATATGTGGTCTCACAACGTCTTAACCGCTATAAAACATAGACTTTACGTCAACTAATTAACCGACGTACACGGGATGAGGGAAAGTGGAGGGGGACAGAAACGGTTAGAAACAGAACAGAACACGCAGTGCAGTGCAGTGCACGGCACGGCAAGCAACTCCCCGTAATACGCCCAAAGTCAACACGAACACTCTATAGAAGTAACTGCCATCTACTATTTATTCGGCACTGTGCCTGGGCGATGTCGATATGATTTTAACGTGGAATCTAGAACCCAGGTGACGCAGAACTCCTGTGATGCTGTAAAACACAAAAATATGGCCGGAAATAGAAAGAATTGTTTAATTAAAGTAAAGTAGCTTTCATATAGGAAGGCCATGGACCTGTATACGCAGTGATACTGGTAAGGTCACTGAAAATCTCCCAGCCAATGCTGTCGAGTTCTTACCATACGGTTGTGTTGAAACATTATTTTTGGGGGTTAGGTTTTCCTGAAACTTTTATATTGTGTACTACAAACAGGCATTGGAGTTAACCGAGGAGGTTATAATAAGTGTGGAATACGTATTCTTGTGAACAGCGTGTTGCTAATTTCCCCACTTGACTGCCCCTGTGGTCTGGTGCTTAGCATGCTAATCTTCAAATCTAGAGGTCCCGGGTTTGATACCCGGATGGAGAGTGGGAACTTTTCTTTAGACCGAATTAATCCCTATCCTCCCTAGAGTCAGGAGGTATGGATGGTTGTGTTTATGTGAATTGTATTTATGTGTAAATTTAATGCAACACAAAAAATAATACCAAACCAAAGATTGTACCAATGGCAGAGGTAAGCGAATGAACATCATTGCCGATGAGCAATTGTTCTAAGGGTAAAAATCCACCGATATTTCCAGAAATTTAAAGGTGGCATATGAACGGAGAAAAAAAATACCACGCAGGCGTAGTTGAATGCTTTCGGAGATCTATAAAAGAAGGGAAGGGATCATAAAGCTGTCTCTTCCTGCGCGCCCATCGGCCTTCCTAAAAGAAAACTGTAATAGCTGGCAGCAGGGTTCAGGTGACCTCAATGAATAAATAGCCAATCAGCCGCTGCCATCAAAGTGGTGAATCTCTGAGGCATAACGAGGAAGACTGAGGTGTCCTAATTTCTAGTTCTGTTTCTTTGTTGGATTACCTTTATCTTTTCCAAGATTAAAATATAATTTTTAATGGCTTGGGTTCCACAGTCTACTCTGTGATGCTATATCATTAAATATTATACATTTATACCCCTCTTTTTCCGGAAACAAATTCTATGAGTGTAACTGGTAGGAGCAGTGAAAAGTAAAAAGCTTATGTGTAGAGGAGGATAACAGAAGACTGCTGATATAAACTTGTTCCTACACAGAGCTAAGGAGAAAAGAATGAAAAAGCGCTTGTTTGCAGTAAAAGACCTGTTCTTGAGCAGAAATGGAACCTCAATAACTTAAGATAATGGATCATGAAATTGCTAAATTTAATATTTGCAGGATAGGGTACTTCCACTCCCCTTGAAGAGAAACAGGGAACCAAAGAATTCTTTATATCACCGCCTGCTTTAACAAATAACCCCTTTAACATTGCTTACGTTTGCTACCGGATTTAACGGAAAAGAGAACTAGCGCAGAAACTGCCATCATTTGTTGGTTTCACAGAGGGAGACAATGAAGAATGTATATAGAGAGTCGCCCTAGGGCTAAGTGTGGCCACCGGTAGTGCCAACCCCGCAAAACCACGTCCACTTTGTACTCGTACGTGGGAAGTACCTTCCCTTAGGATAGCTTCCTAAAAAGCATGTGTGCATCGTTCCTCTTTGATGTAGGTTTGTTTTCACATTTCATTGTTTTCCTAAAAAAGCTTTCAGATAACCAAATCGCGTCGAGGTCCTCAACATTACAACATTCACTGAGAGATGTAATTTATTTACTCTGTACACTTCAGTAGCAGAATTATAATGAGGATTTAGTATGCATTGCTTTGACATACTGTTGCATAAAAATAATGCAGAGAAAATTTTAGAGTCGAAAGGCAGTACCAAAGAATTATTTTGGGGATGGGAACAAGGGGTCGCAGAACCTTTTTTTACTGAACTACATGCATCAACATCAAAGTCGTCATGTTAGATTCGAATTCTGTCTATTCCCACAAAGACAAAGTTGTTCCTCTTGCTTAGCACAGTGTGTAGAAAAAGAGGATCAAGCTTCTGTTGGGTAAGTGCATTCTTCGCTTGCATGTGTGTCAACAATATAAAAACAAAATTCATCTAATATTTGATCCTGAGGCTTGACAGACATCAAGTCATACTTCCGCTGTAATGAGGAAAACCGGCCCTCGTATCCGTGTTTGCTGGAATGGTCGCCCCGGCGCTCCGCCAAGCAGAGGGTCGCGGGTTCGAGTCCCGCCACGGGCATGGGTGTTTGTGTGTATATGTGTGTTGCGAAAATAAGTGGTATGAAAACAGTAAAACACAGTAGCATAAACTGGGTACAACAAGGGAACTTTGGAAGAAAGAAGGAAAAAATAAAAGGATGTGAACTGACTAATCAGAGTGCAGCGGCTTAATCTTTAAGCAGTTTGTCCTTTGGTGAGAACGAAATAGGAAAGGGGTTGACGTACCTATTCTTTGGATTGCCCTTTCTTAAAAACGTTTATTGAATTGAAAATTTTATTTATTGAAAATTGCAACTTGACGTAACTATTTTAAACTTGTTTAACCAAGCCTTAGATTGGATTGGCTACGGAGGGGACTCGGCACCGATCCAGAGTGGATGTTGTACCTACGCCCCACGGAGGTGTCCTCTGGAGGTAGGATGAGGCAAGAGGAGACACCGGGCGGCCGGAACCAGGAGAGAGGCACAGCAATGACAGGTTTCCTAAGTTTCCAGATAGAAACACCCCGACAAACGGACAGGCAGACCGGTGACCTCACCTCACACAGAGGCGGTCCACTGCCCCTCAAGAGGGTTCAGATACCCTAGCAGCCAGCTGAAAGCCGAGGAGCGAGAGCCTCCTTTTCCCCTGCCACGCTGCACCGAAATACCATGGCCGACACTTCCGACTCTGAAAGAGACCAACGGGATGAAAGAGGAATGAAATGAATAGTGGAACGAAATGGAGCTACGGGTAATTCGGGGGATGAAAGAAACCACTCCAGCATTCGCCACAACGACCCAAGAAAACTCAAAAATAAAAAGCAAAGTTAACATTTCTAACCACGCCAAGGTTGCTCCAAATGCTTTGAGCTGCATCACCTGTAAAGTTGTAGGAAATAACACACCATTTCTCCGAATGAATTCACATACCTCCTTCCATCACATATTGCTACTTGCTATGATCCTGTAGGGATTCACAGCGACCCGTTAGATTCTCCGATTGTGAAACCTGTTTGTAGTGTGCCAGATGTAAACAAAACGCACTCCTGTGCAGCACAGTCACCACCACTGGGTGCGTCTAATGTTCAGTGCGCATTTGTGTTGGGAAGCCTATAGGATGATACTCGTCTGGTTCAATACAAAGTGCGCACATGTAGTGGTAAGTTTATCATTGTATAGCAGTACTCGTTATTTGAAACAATGTTCACTTGTCTTGAAATTTTGTTTAATTTTGACCGCAAATGATGTTTCATAAACTCGGATTTTAATTAAGTACGTGCAGTGTTTTTGTTTATACTACAAGTGCGATACCATGATCATAACCTCAAAATGTTTAGTTTGGTACTGACTTTCTGTCCACTATTTTCTGCGCACTGTTTTATTAATTAAGTCAATTCTTACTTTATATATTGGTATTCCTGTAATTGTAAATTTTACACCTTGGCGATTTTTCTGGTAAAGTACATACTGGTAAAGCTAAACTATAATACAATAGCGAACTAAAGTACCTAGCTTCTTCAGTTTTAACTTTTGCTATATTTCAATTCAAAGACGTGCTTGTTATTTTAATTTGGCAAATTAAACCCTAATAAATTGACACACGTTGATTTATTCTAAGTAAAGAATATAAGTTCACAAAATGCACGCATTTATTGCATGTTTAAGTAGGCTGAACATTCCTCTAATTTAATAAATGAAGGGATTTATAGCAAGAAGAATAAAACATTGCCTAAAAACTGCATACAATTTTGCTGCTTTCACATAACTTAATTTTCCCACCAATATCCGATTGTTCCATCTCATAGATTAAAAAGGAGGTTTAAGACACTATTCCAAAAAAAAATAGCTATATTTCTGAAGCCATTTAGCAGGTATGTTATTTTGGAGTAATAATTTTACATTAAATACAAAATTTGGAAACTATGAGGCTTTTTAAAAAGCGATCGTCTCTTTGTGTTTCCTTTTGTTAGAGCGTTTCGAAATGTTCGAAAGAATGGAACGAACCGCCGACTGCGGACTCAGATCAGTGATTCGTTTTTTGAATGCGAGGAGTGTTACGCCAGTAAACATTCGTCGCCAATTATGTAAGATGGTTTATGGTAATTGTGGACGGGCAAATACAAATAATTAAATAAAGAAATAGCAATAAAATAGAGAAAAAAATTGCAAGCAATAATTTCCATATATTAAATCAGTGTAGATTATAACAAGTTTGAGTGGAAATGTTTATCCGGAAATATGAAAGTAATTAGCAAGTCAGGTTAATGAAAGTCATCAGTATCAGCCGATCCAATAGAGAATACATTAACTTAAGAATTTCTAGAAACGCAGTTAGGTTACAAGTTCAGTACGCTTACACAGTTACGTAGGCCAACATTCTGAAAAAGAAAAGTGAAACGTATTTCTGAGACTTTAGCTAGGCCAGCATGGTAAAAAGTTACGAGGTACGCGTAGGATTTAAGTACATATTGGTCACGCGTGAAGAATGATGGTGGGAGTAATTCTAATGTAGACGTGACTTAGTTAATAAGAAGGCGGGCATCCAAATCATCTCTCTCTCGCTGGTACCGTCGTCAGCGGTACTTGCATGTGTGATTTTAAGCGCCCAGCGACATGCTTGTGTGAGGAGCGGCCATTGCGAGAGGTCGCAGATAAGAATTTTAGCGACTCACGGCAGGTTACGCTTCTAGTTTCATTTATTGTGGAAACAGTTATTTCCAACTGTAACTTTGATACTGCAGAAGTTAGCAGGTTTAATAATTCAGTTGTTACAATTTCAAGTGCTGCGATTCGTAATCGGTATATTTCTTCATCTGAAACGATTGGCAACTCACTTTAATAACCCAAGTAGTAGTTCATGGCGGCCCTACTTGAGAAGTCTTAAAAATCATTGTCAAAGAAGACTGAACATCTTAAAAGTACTAGCAGCACAGAATTGGGGGGCCGATTATCATGTCCTAATGTGCAGTTATAAAGTCTTTATACGCCCTAAAATGAAATATGGTTCCACGGTGTACAGTAGTGTCAAGCCATCAATTATAAAAATACTCAATTCAATACAGAATTCAGCTATTTGGATTTCAATAGGTGCTTATCGCGCTAGTCCTGTAGATAGCATATTAATAGAAGCCAATGAAACTCCATTAAAACACCGTATTAAACAATTAAACATTACCTACGCTCTCAAAATAGCAGCAACGCCGAAATCTAGAATGTACCCACTGATTTTCTCAAATCTTTGTGATACTTTCCCCACAAAAACAATCACATTCATTGCCATTTCAAATCAGAATAAACAGATATCTCAGAAATGAACACCACAATTCCTAATATCTCCTCAAGGCAACTACAGTCAGATCATTCACCCTGGAAGAAAAAATACCTCCCATTGTTATAGATTTAAGCAAGCATAATCGGATAAATACCAACCAAATAATCTACCAGCAGTTATTTAAAGAAAAGCTAAAAAAATTACACATCCAAACTCTGCAACTATACGGATGGTTCTAAAACTGAAAAGGCAATGGATGTGCTGCGATATGTGTATATAGCATCCTACAATACAAATTACCATCCTTGTTCTCTATATATAGTTGTGAATTATATGCTATTAAAAAGGCACTAGAATATGCTCTGGAAACTGTACATATTGACTCTTACATAATTATCAGTGACTCTCTGTCAGCCTTAAACGCAATACAAGACACGTTGTCTACCAATAGTATTGTAAACGAAATACATAATCTTGTTACCACCCTTTATAACTTAGAAACGTCTCATAAAAACATACCCGTAATAAAAGAGCCAATACTGCAGCAAAACAAGCTACAGAACTATCAACGCAAGATACTGACATTAAAATACCTCTCCAAGATGCAGTCACACACTTGAAGAAGAAAATACACAAAGAATGACTGACCACTGGATGAAAAATTCTACAAGTAAACTTCATGATGTGCGTGGAACTTCAACTCAAGAATATCCAATAAGACAGCTACAGCGGCGAAACCAAATTGTAATATCCCGACTACGAATTGGGCATACTAAACTGACACACTTATTTGTTAAACAGAAGCTCTCCATCAATTTTTGAAACATGTAAAACAGCATTAACAGTAGTACATATTATACTAACATGCCCAAAATTGGAAAATCAACGTAGTCAGGTTGATATGCCCAGAAATATTTCTGTAGCACTCAAATGATGCAACTTTCATCCAGAAAGTAATTATTTTTCTTAAATGAATTAATATCCATCAACACATTTAACCAAATTTGAACCTGTATGTACACATAATGTGTAAGTATTACACCGTAATCCAATAATGTAAACAACTGTACATGAAAGGTGATAAAACCTAGGATGGTTAAAACGACCTTAAATAAAACCTTTTTTTTAAAAAATAAATAAATTTCTCAGTCACATCTTCACAATACATCCACGCATGCCCTGCGGGAAAGTACTCATAGCTCTACCACTGGAGCAGCCGACAGCAGAATCAACAGCAGATACTGGAGACAACGAGAAAGGGCCACTACGACATTCCTGCTTCAAATTGTCACACCATCATCGCAACAATCTTGTTATTGCTTCATTGGGGAAACAATAATGAGTGACAATGCCAGGCCACACACATCTAAACAAACTCGAGATCTGATCGCATCATTTGCTTGGGAACAATTCGACCACCCTCCCTACGGACCGGATTTGGCAAAAAGCTATTTTCATCCGTTTCTTCATCTGAAGAAATTCCTTGGTGGAACATATTTCAACGACGATGATGTGAAACAAGAAGTGCGGACTTGGCCTTCATCACATGCGGCATCATTCTTTGACGAAGCCATGCAAAAACAGCTTTCCCGTTACGACAAGTGCCTGAATAACGGCGGTGACTATGTGGAAAAGTAGTGTAAGGAGTAAGGTAATGAATTATACAGTACTTGAAAAATAATGTGTTGTATTTTAAAAATTTATCGGTACTTATTTTTAAAACACCTTGTACCTACCTATGTTGACGTATATAACCTAAGCAAGTACTCGTGTAAGATATACACATTTAAAAATGCTCAGGAAATATTCTCTGTTTAGAAGTACTTATTTCATCGTTGCGCTCATGACTCTACAGCAGCAAGTTGAAAGTCACGAAGCCCACAACTATAGGCACTTAATTTACGAACAATAAGCAAGCACTGTCCACCTCCCTAACTAAACGAATAAAAGCAGGTATTTGTTAACTTACATTCAAATCAGAAAAACACACCATTCCATACCCTCGCATGCTAGAAACAAAACTTAATCATCGAAGAATTGAGCAAAAGAATAAACCTAATAACAAATTACAGACTACACAAAAGATACTAAAGCATATATGTCTTACCCTTACCTAGAAACAACATAATACAGTGTCTTCGTTTGGACGCGTGGCCGGATAAGCGGTAATTTTCTTGGCACTGAGAAGCAGGCTGTTTGCCGGCGCAGTCGGTTATTCATGGCCCCTTAAATTCAAGCGCATAAATGTCTCATCCGTACGTTATTTCTATTTATGGGGACTATAAGAAATAAAGTGTATTGGAATAACCCGCACATGTTGGAAGAACTGAAAGACAGTATAAGAAGAGAAACTTGCAATTTCAGAAGAATAAGTAATAAGTGTTAATGCAAATTTTCTTAAAAGGTGTGAGAGATGAGTGACGCCAGGGCATGCTTTCCAGCATCTTCTATGACGAAGGTATATGGTTATTGTAATTATAATTCGTATGAGAAATATGTGCGCTTGAATTTAAGGGGCTATGAATATCCGACTCCTCCTCGGTGCCAAGAAAATTTCGCTAGTCGTGCAAACAGGGGTCTGTAGATTGAAATCTTCGTTTAGGAAACAAGAGGTTTGACGTAAGCAGATGTGAATTGCACTCGACATATTTTATTTTGAATAAATTCTCTCTATGTATGTGACATGGAGGTTACCCCGTGACAGATTTAGTTTACATTTTTTGTTCACTTTCCTGGTGGAAAATGACACTGTATCTGGCAGCCCGCTAGAATTCATTCAGCCGGTATCGATTGTTCACCAGGACATAAAAGCGAGAGGTAGACATCTCTTGTTAGAATGGCACATAAAATAGGAGGGAAATGTGGTGGAGATTGATCTGTCATAAAACACGTGCCTTTGTTACAATTTTATTAGCGGCAAGTTGAACTGCCATTGTAGACTTATGAAAAGGCTAGCCAGTCGCTAGAATCATATGTGGAGGGCTTTGTTCGCTGGTCTGGTTGCATACTAGTCTCCTTTGTGCTCCATTTCAAAATAGAAATGGATGTAAGCCACTCAAAGAGAACACTGATTATTGTTCATGAAGCACAAAAATAAAAATTGTGTTTTAATATTGCTGGGCTAGTGTGGGTTGCGCAGCTTTATTTAATACTGCGTAGTGAAGGGGAGAATAGTTTTGAAAACCATCACCCATGGCCATTTATAGAATGGTAGAACTGGAAAAATTTTAAGAGCATCAAACTGAGAAACTTAAATTTCCACAACGACACTATAATGGTGTCATTTTAAACAGTATTTGTAATTTACAAAGACTATATATCAAAATGATTTAGCCACATAAAGGTATAACTGCGAGAGATCCGAAAACTTCGAGTGGAAAGAGAAGTATAAAGTCCGATGCGAACAGTTTTGTTGAGCCCTTTACTGTGGCGAGGTCTAAGTGGGCAGTGGACGGGAATTGAACCCGGGACCTCCCGAATGCAAGCGTCACACGTTACCGCGGAGCCATCTCGCTAGGTTCTTTAGCTAATATTTTAACTATAAAATAAAAAAGGAAAGGAAAAACATGCTTGTTCGTAGCTACAAATATACACAGTTCCCAACGTATTTATTTCTATTTTACCTACCACAGCTAAGCGGTAGAGAAAGCGTAGGTTTCCAACAAAAATTTTGCTAAAGATTTTTCAACGGAAATACGGTTTTTAAGTCCCCCTGTATGAGTGTGTGTGTATTTGAAGAACATAACTCAAAAACGAAGAGGCTACCAAAGATACAATACGAAGATATTCAACAATCCCACTCCTTTTACATGAGACGTCATTGTTATATATGATTATATCAAAAATGGCTGACGATTTTAATTAAATACCATATTTAAAATAATTACATGACTAATAAAATGCAAATCTTCAATTTGGTTTGAATAACTGGTCTTCATTCTGAATGAATTTTATATAATTTTATATAGACACGAATAGTGCACCTCGTTAAATTCTCAATTTATGGAAAATTTATTCATAGCATTATCCATCAAAGATCTCCGTAACTAGTACTTTTCTACATTTTTTAAAGTGCTAAAACGTAATATTTTCGTTTCTTATGTCATACAGAATAATGGAGCTTCAAAGTGAGCATATAGCGACCCACTTCTTATAGATTCGATTATCGCGGTATTATATGAGATGATAGCCCCATCTACGAAGCCACAATTATGTAACGGTCTTTGCAGTTGATATCTGGTGCCTATCTTGTTGATTGCTTGTGTAACACAGCTAATTAAAGATTTTCTTATTGCAGATTCTTATTACTTTTGGTTCTGTTCTTGCCTCGACTGATTCAGTTTGGCTTTGGTACAGCATGTATAACTTGGCAAGGTGCACATGGGTAGGGAAGATGAATTTGTGCAACATAAATTTAAAACACAATAATTTCTGCAAAATGCCCTATCTTTAATGCACACTGGTGTTAAACACTTTGCACTGTTGTAGTATTATATAACTTTGTTCTTTGAAAGTGCGGCATTTAACTTGTGACGAACCCGTCGTTACAGAAAATTTCCGAGTTCTCATTTTGTGGTTTACACATCTATTACACTATATATAAATACTATCTCCGTAGTCATAATGCGAAGGTGCTTACAAATAAAATTTCTGCACGTTCCCTTCTTTACATTACAATTACTCCCGTATCACCATCAGATGCAACTACGATCTGCACAGATTGATGAACACTGAAGAACGTGCGTACGCTATCTCTTACTTCCTACACTCAAACATTTTAAAGATATGTACATTTTAATGTCATTGTTTACATTGCCTATACTGGAAACCGTTTAAATTTAACTCTCACGCTGCTATTTGCAGCTAGCTAACGCGTGAGTAACTTTCTAGTTGTTCTATGTGCAACGATTTCTGCTGCTTCGTCTGTTTACCAGTGAAAAATTCCTTTCTTTCCTCTAGCTTAGCATACAATGCATTAAGGAGAAATATTTTGTATGATTCGACTACCTATAGCCTGGTTCCGTATACCCTTGCACTAAAAATGTAACTTTGTGCACTTTTCTAGCTTCCAACAGCCTCAACGAAACTTATAACATATTTATAATCTAACATATCCTAATACTACAAAATACAAGAACACAATTAGACTTATGAATATTATCTTAGAAGTTTTGAAATCAGATTTTTTTCTATTTATTTATTTGTGCAAGCAATCTTCTTTGGAATATGGCTATACATCAGCCCAAGCTGTTATCTTGTCATATTCTACCCACATTATATTCTTTAATTATACATAAAATGATAATAATAACAATAATAAAATATTAGTAGTAAAACCAAAGTAATAATCTAATAATACTAATATTATAATAATGATAATATAATTGGTTAACTTAATATCACATGATGAAACTAATTCACATCTCTTTTTATTGTCCATAACCATTTCTTTTTTACTTTGGACAGGTACTCTCCTACCTTTTTACTATCCTTGTTAAAAATCTTGCTTAAAGCTACTTTCCTGTCCAGTTTTAACCATTTCCCATTTATAGCTTGCTTTCTCCAATGCTGTGTACCTTTACAATCAAAAACCGATATGTTCTAAATCTTCTCTTTCCCCACATATTGGACACTGGTTCTGTGGGAACCCACTTCTTATTCCTATTAGTCTCCATACACCTGCTCGTACCCAGGTTATACTTTCTCTTTGTTCCTTATTTAAGTTATCCACATACTGTTCTCTAGCCCATATATTTTCATTAATATATATGATTCCAAGAAACTTTTCTTCCCAATGTTATTAAATAAATTTTGTATCTCTACATCTTCGAACCGCCGCCTAGCTTCTTTCCAAAAACCCTTAACATTATTTTCCCTCCTTTTATTACATATCCTTAAGAGTTATTAATCACTGTTGCAATTGTTTATATTTTAAATATTTATCAGTGATCAAAAATACTGTCAACTGTATTCCTCTTGTACCAACAACGAAATATATAATGAAACCATTTATGTAAAGTTTGTTCTGATTAGCATGAAGTAGATACAAAAATGAATTTTTCTAAGAGTATATTGTAAGGATATAAAAGTCAACGATGTGAGCAGATGAAGTAATGTGAATGTAACATATCCCATTTTTAAATCGAGTTTGCTGTATGCGGAAAAGAGGAAAACTTTCACTTTGTATGAGATATCCCAGTTAGTGACAATATATTCGCAGCTATGAGCACGGTTAAACAGAGTAAAAGGTGTACTACTTTTTATTTTCCATAACTAGAAGTGACAGCAACCAGGGATTCTTGAAAATGTGTATACTGGTGCTATTAAAAAATCGACCTTCATTCTCTGCGTTTACATAAGGGTAAGGAAGCTTAACATTGGACCCAGAAGTTCAACATCAACCTACTACAATCACTATCAACCTGAGACATACATTTATCGATCTACTGGATAAAATAATCTGTATTTTTAACAAAGCTCCTCCTTTGTACTTTAGTTCCATTTATACCGCGCCTTTAACTGCATTGGTCTTATCGGCGACCTTTCCTTTGGAACTTATTGCCTATTGGTAATGGTATTAACTTGTGTAACTCTTGCCGTTGGGTTTCTTGCAGTTTTGGTTTTTTAATCATTAGATCACACACACATTCACACTCTCATTCATACTTCCAGACTCTAGGGAGGATAAGGAATAATCTTGGCTAGAGAAAAATTCCCACTCCTCAGCCAGAATCGAACAGGCAGGTGCTCTACCGACTGAGCTACGGGGCCAGCCCAGGAATATTGAAAGAGTTGAAAGCAAAGATATTCCTGGAATCCCCTCGATCCCGAACTGCAATTTATAAGGAAAAGTTTCCATTATACTTTTATAAACTCAAAATTTGTTATTTTTCCTTTATAATATGTTTGATAATTTGGTGTAACAAATAGAACACACATCTTTATTTATTTCTTTATTTTTAATTTTTTTATTTATTTCTTTATTTTTAATTTTTTTATTTATTTTTTGTAAATGATCTGTAAACTCCTCTTCATTCTCATTCAATTTTCTGTAATTAGGAGACAATAGTAGAAAATAAAACGCGTACTGTATAGGCATATTTGTCCAATAACAATTTTATACTAACAATTTTCTAAATTTCATAGTATTTTGAAATTTTTGCGAGTTTAAAGTTTGCACATTTTCAAACACTTCTTAAAATATTTTATTCGAAAAAAACTCAAAATCGATGTGTTATACGGACAAAGCAGTGTTTTTTCCACGTCAGCCATATAACAAGTACATATTATAATTTGAAGCTATCCTTCGGAAAATGTTTATATTCGTTAACCTCTTATATAAAAGTATGATATAGTATGTATGTATGAATCTAATTTAATGTAATTTAATTATGGTAATGTGTGTATGAATGAATGCATGTATGCATGCATGAGAGATGCCTGTTAACTGGCAATTCGCGAAAAATTCGTGACACTGTTTCGCATCGGAATTTTTCAAACTCGTAGACTTATTTGATTAAGCTGTTAACCATAATTTTTATTTGTTTAATTGCTAGTGAAATACTACATAGCATATAACTAATACATAATTTCTGGTACCACCCCGAAGTTTGAAAAATAAAATTGGGTGAAGTAATACTTAGAAACAATAAACAAATAATACCAATACAGTAGTTGAAAGTATACATAAGATTTTGTTACGGAGATTAAGTCCTGATAATGCTTTTAATTGTGGTTTTTAATTTCAAGATATAATGTTGCAAATCTGGATGTTGTATAACCTCGAACCAAGATTATTTTTGTGGATGAAGGTTACAGTTGTTTAAATTAACATGACAAACACATAATGTCAGTTTGGTTTTCATAGTGATACCATGGCGCTTTATTCCGATTTTTGTGTAGTTAGTTTAGCAAGGGTTTAGTATGTATAGTTTAGTTTATGGATGATGGATTTTGATTATATTGAATTCACATGAGAAGTTCTGTTGTGTTGTCAATACTTTTATTTCTTAAACACCATTAAGTTTGTCTTCTTTGTAATAACATTAAAAGTATAAATGCAGCGCTTTTTCCTCACACTGCGGCCACTGCACAGCGGCTCGCACGCAGGCCGGCTCGGTCGGTATATCGCAGTTATAACTCCGCAACTGCTTCACGTTCGCAAGTAGCTACAATAAGAATGATAATAAGTACATACCATATCATAAGAGATGCTGGAAATGTTGTCTTTCTCTATCCACACATTTCTGGAATCTTCTCAGGAAATTTACATTCACACGAGAGTTCAGTATCCGAAATTGAGTGAATTTCTTGCCTGATTTCGCTTAGTTCTTCATATGTATCGGGGTTTGTTGTATATGTTTTAATTTTGAAGTTCCCCTGTAGATAAATATCGCATTTAGTTAAATCAGGAGATCGTGAGCGCCATAATCCTTTACTAAGTGCTCGATGTCCCAAAAGTTCCTGAATTAAATTTAACGTATCATCAACGGTATGCGCACTAGCAGAAACTTTGAAAAATCCATGCTGACATTGAACGTCAGTCATCTGTTCAAAAAATAGTGCGAGCATGTCATTCCTGTTACTGCATTTATTATTTGTTATAACATTCTGTATGCATTTACCACATAGCTATTTTCGAGTCATGCGAGGGAATCCTTTGTGTAAAATAGGTTTCTCTGTACTCCAGTATCCTTTAGTTGAGGCAGTATTTTTAACACTTAAATGATTTCAGTCAAATTATATAATATAAAATATAATAACAGCCCGCCTTAAGCAATATGTGTATGTAACAATATATAAAAAGTGTATATTACAGTCATGGTATATGTTTATAATATTGTATACATGTAATAATGTTATGTGAATGTATTACGTAATTTAATAATGTAGGAGCCGCGAGAATAATAGGTTAAAAGTTGCTAACAATGAGGTAACCTTGAGGCAGTAATGAATTAGAATGTTTGATAATGCTACTAGTCATTCTTGGAGCAACAATAATGTAATTTTTGTGACAGTTTATAAAATAGTCAATCAACAACCAGAAAAACAGCTAAGTTAAATAAAAGTATTCTATTGGATTAAGAATAGCCAACCAGAGACTTGAAATACAAAAATTTACAAATTTTAGGCGGTAGAAATCAAGTAAGTTGCATGTAGACAGCGCTCATAACTGGATGCGTTGCTTGTAGACAGTGTTCCTAACTGGACGCGAGATGTGTCTTCGAGAAATCTAATACGTATTCGTGCGAGACGAAAATAGTTTACGTGTTAAAAAGTGCAAGTAATTAATAAAAGAATCTCACAGCTCTGTATATCAGTGAAGCTTTATTTAATTTGTGTCAAGGATTAATAAATGTAGTGAAGTAAACATTATAATCTGTGTAAGCCTACATTCTTCAGCCACACTACGCCTTGCAAAGAAATCCATGTCTCTAACAATAATACTGATGCAGCCAAGGCAAACATAAATATATAATATTTAAAGAAACAGTAAAAATTACAATATTAATATTTTTAAATGTTTGGGACGAAGGCTACCGGGTGCCATACGTGCAGTTGCAACTTCAAATTCCAACAGTTGAAGTATAATACATATTCTTCAAACTGACTTTCCATAAGTAGCAGAAACATAGACAAATAAATGGAACCATACTTCGTCAGAGATGAATATTACGTACGCGGCAATTACTCTATAATTTCGCAAAATCCAATTACTGAAATTTATCCGACTCCGATGATCATATGAAAAATAAAATGTTAACGCAACAAACCCCACACATGAAAGAACTAAAACAAAACATCAGGCGAGGAATTCATTCAATTTCGGATATTGAATTCCGGGATGCGAATGAAAATTTCCTGAGAAGATGCCAGGAATATGCGCATAGAGGACAGCATTTTCAACACTTTCATGATAAGATATATGCTTATATTGTAATTTCAACTATGAGAACTCGAGGCGGTTGCGGGAATATTATAACTGTTTTGGCAGGAGTCCGATGTACGGTGGCCGGTGCGCGAGTTGCCATGCGGCGGCCACAGTGTGAAGAAAAAGCACTATAGTAGTGGTAAATGAAATGCCCCAATTTATAATACCGCACTGAGGAACGGACTGAAACAAAGATGTACTAGCCCCAAATATCAGTGAAAAATATGTTGGCAATATGACAAAAAAGTTGGATTCTTTTACGAAGCCTGTTGCATATTATATGTTATGTATTTCAGCAGTCCATTATGATTCCTAAATATTCTATTTGAAGTAATTTACTCATAATAGGGCATGTGCAGTTAAGAAGCAATCATAATTACTGTATTATGATTGAGAAATTTGAAATAAAAAGACTCCAAGAAGCGATAAAGAGAAGGGGATGGCTATTGTTGGTGTTTAAGGTAGAAATTTTGAGCCCAGTCATCTTTTAATTATTTAACTGTAGAATTTCTTATTCAAGCTTCCAGTCTAATATCTGGAACAAAAACCCCTTAAACGCATTGACTACTTGATTAATGTTAGTTTATGGAAAGTGTAATAAATAAGTTTAAACATATAAGGACATAGTATGTGTTTTCATTTTCCCCCTTTTTTAATGTGTATAGTATTTTACAAGTTTAGAGTATAACAAATACGTTTACCGGAAATGCTAAAGCATGAAAGGAAGTTCAAAAAGTCTTAGAAAACAATTATATCTTTGCTTGAAATCTTAACTCATCTCAAATTGCATTTCATTGGCCTCTGGCTGAAGTAGAAGCCGATTTGGTTTGTCTGGTAGTTTTTTAACCTACCTTTATTGCTGCTGGCATCCGTCGAAACGGATTCAAAGTGGAGAGGAAACGAATTAAGCGGCAGAGGAAAGGATTCAACAAAAAGAAAGAAAACAACCATACAAGAAGCTACAGCTCTCAACTCCTTTGACTCAGATCGTGACTTCGAGCTTTAAAGATTTCCTTTTCGTATACAAGAAGAATTTTTCACATGAAGGAATATTCTAACAAGCAAAGGATATGGACCTGTTGCAGCGTTTATCTTTTCTGTAGGATTTATGGACAATATCAGTCAAGTGTGTCAAGATCGATGTGCTTGGAAAGGTAGACACGGTGTTTCACGATTTTATGCACCCAGGTGTGAACATCTGAAGCTGACGTTACACACACTGAGCATATCCAGCCGAGATATATGCGTATTAAAAAAAATCACGACAATGGTTTGTATGATATTTAATTCACAAAGCGATGGAAATTTTCAAAAGTGTTTCATCCACTATCTTCCCTCTTATAAGAGTACTGGGTTTGGAAAGTTTATAAAAATCGATTTCTTTAAATTCTCTTTTGTTATGGAATATCCAGGTGTCATAACTGCTACAAAACCTGGAGAAATGTTTAAAGGTCTTAGCGAATTATATCAACATCCCACGTTTTTCTTATTTTTCGAACACAATTAGGGCAGCCATTAATTAATTTCACATATGAGAATTGTTCCGTATTGTTAGTGTCTAGCAAATATGCAACCATCTTGATTGGTTTTTCAAACATGCCGCGCAAAGAAGCAAATAGCAAGAGGAGGGCGATGTGATTTATCACAATCCGCTACAGCGTGCAATTTAAACATACTGTAACAAATGATAACTTCAATTGCTACTAAACAACTTTATCCATCGCTCAGATAGGTAAGCGTAGCTCAACTTCTTCGCTGCACTCAGCTGTCGAACTGCACTCGACTATCTCTCCGACTTCTGTCTGAACTCACCTCACTCTACGTACAGCTACATACTCACCCTAGCCTATTTCGGAGCTGAGAGTGTGGGACTCGCTAGTACAAGGTCACACCTACTAAAACTCTTACACTGGAAGAAAGGTTGAAGAAGGAAAAAGAAGAAATTCGTGAGAGGAGTTGCAGCAGTACCGCTATTGGACCTGCGCATTCAGGGAGCGGGTATATTGGCCGGCCCAAATGGACCTAAGCCAGGAGAAATGGGAGCCGGGATGCAAACATGGCCCAGGTCCTGCTTTGCCCCCTGGGGAATTCTGAAGGGTGGGCTGAAGAAAGTGTGATGCGATTAATTTAGGAAGTGTGATGTGAAGTCTTAAGGGTACCTCCAGCGAATCTTGCATAATCCAGTCCCTCACAATTAAGCGGATACTGGTGCTCTGTTGGTTTAGAAAGTAGTTCGACCAGCATCGTTTGATGGGTTGCCACTTCCTTCTTGACGAGCCTTCTGATGTCGAGAAAGTTCTTGGAATTGAATCTATGAGATCCACTTTAGTTACCAGGAAGAAGTTGACCTGTTACTTGTCATACGCTAAGGTAGATGTAATTTCTGAGTTCTGCAATGGCTTTCTTACTGCGTTGAGTTTGTCAGATATGTATATAATTTCCACCTGTATGTCCCCCAGCTTCTGAAGAATCTCAGGCGAAGCATCGGTGGTGATATGAGGCAGTGAGGCAGAACGGCTAAGCGACGAGAAGGGATAGTGAGGCGGTTAAGCGGAACTGCGAGGCGGGCCTGCAGAGCTTTGGCGGACCGCTGTTGGCGAGGGTTCATTGGTCACGCCGCCTGGCCCGTGATGTGGCACATTACACGGGACGGCGCGCCAAGTTATGACTGGTGCAGTTGGCGTAACGGTCCCAGAACCCAGAGGTGGCAGCGTGCAGCGGTGGTGCAGGTTTCTGCGGCGTGGCCGTCCTGGCAGCACTTTCGATAAGGAGAGGTGCGGATGCTCCGGCTGACCTCGATATTGAGAACCCGCCCGAGGGCAGGTAACCCGTCAGCTAAGGCCTTAAGGTACCCCACTCTGTCCCAAAACTCCAACCTGACGAGCGGCGACGGTCTTTGATTGTGAGGATGGGCGTTGCCTTCAATAAAGAGGGCCAAAGGTGCCGGGCGGTGCTGTACAGTAGAGCGTCCGGGAGCTGCCGATGAACCCCGAGCCTTACTGCGCTGAAGTGCAGCAGCTGTACCTGTGACTGCGGCGGCGAAGAGGTAACGGCTGTGGTGGTATGAAATTCTGGCGATGGAAGTTCTGTAGGTAAAGGAGGTGTGAGCTTTTCTTCTGCGGCTATTGGCGGTGAGGCAGGGACAGCG
The DNA here is from genome assembly GCA_030765065.1 of Deroplatys truncata. Lineage (NCBI taxonomy): Eukaryota > Metazoa > Arthropoda > Insecta > Mantodea > Mantidae > Deroplatys > Deroplatys truncata. Next base: position 105,365,234 of record CM060980.1, read on the forward strand.
CTGGCGTTTTCAGTCTCCGGAACATGGACGACTGCTGCGTTGGCTCTCTTCTTTCTTATCATGTTGTCATCAAGACGGATGTGAGCGAAACGACGCATTCGGCGGAAGCAGCAGTCCCCGCATACACAGCGGAATGTTCTGAAAGGGGAAACTACTTGAAACGAGCCTAAAGAACATTTCCACATCTGCGGGTAGGCGTACATAAAGTGTTTATTGCTTGGGCAATTATTGCGCGAGTTATTTGTTCTAAACAGTCGGCGGAAGGCGCTCACAATGCAGGTGGATAGGCAAGGGGCTGGCATGCTGTTCACACCGGAGTGGTCCACCAACAACTTTGTGCATATTGTCACGATTCCAACAACCATGTTCTTTTATTCAGACAAATCAATAGATTATTTGGTAAAAATTCTGGAATAATCAGTTTATACATAAATACTCTTAGTATGGATTTATATTTTTATTTATACCCACCACATGAAATTATATTTTCGGGTATTCTGCAACTATTTGCAAAACGTACCACAGTGTTAAACCAGACTGTATATACTAGCCTGCTCTATGGAGTTTTTCTTCAAACTTCTTGCGTATCAGCTGTGGTCCACTTTTAATAAGCAATTCTAATACTTCATCTTTATAAGCATACTACAACTCGTTTTTTTCTGGATGTTACTGTCTTGGACCAAAGGAAAATTTGAAAAAATTAATGGACTTTTAATGACAAAACCTGAAAAGGTGCTCAATAAGCAAACGTACGACTTAAAAACTTCTAACTCTGTTCTTTTCAGTTCCAAAAAAAAAAAAAAAACGAAAAATGATTTATTGTTCTATTTCAATTCTTACGTTGCAATAAGTTTTCTAACTTCTACCAATTGTTTTTATAACATGCTTAATATTTTGGAAAGTAATTATATAACTAAGAAATGTTACACATTAGTTATTGATAAAAATACGTGAAGAACTGTTAAACCAACTAACTTCAAAAGTACATAAATTCATGAATTAATTTCCAAGGTCGATTAACTGTAATAAATCAAGGTCAATAAGCATAGACCTACAGGCTTGCTGATCTGAAACAGCGATAAAATGTAATGTAGATACAAATAAAGTAATGACAAAGAGTTAGATAATTATTATTCCTGCACATGGTAATACAATTCCAAAACAGCATGGGTATAATGACGCAGAATTTAAATGAGTCGAAAAAGCCATGCGAAGTTAACTTGATAGAAAAGTAAGAAACAAATAGGTGTAATTCATGAGATGAAGAATGCTTGACACATTTATAATGCTATGTTATTGTGTTAAAATTTTTGAGTTAAAAATTATTAGAAAATATTGCCTTAAAAATTACTTGCAAAGAAAGTCAGTTATGAATTAATTTGTTTTGTATAAAAGGGAAGAAGAAAAAGACAATTGAATAACGATTAAAGGAAAATACGTTACTCTAAAGGAACGAAAACATGCATTTACAGAAAGAAATACACAATAGAAATTCAAATGTGCATTTAAAAGACAAATTAAATTATAGTTGTGTAAAGTAAGGAATCAGATTATTAATTTATTTATGTTCACATGTAATTTTAAATGCAGTTAACTTGTGTATATGTTAAAATTAATTTCGATAAGCATAGCAACAACGTTAAAGTTTTACTTTCTCTACTACGTATAGTAAGTAGGGGAAGTATTGCATTCCACCCAAAAATTCGATACCGAGATTTCACCGGAAATACATGTTTTGAGACCTCCTGAATCCAAAAAAAGCATTTTTGGAAACATGTCCGTGTGTGTGTCTGTGTGTGTGTCTGTGTGTGTGTCTGTGTGTGTGTGTGTGTGTGTGTGTCTGTGAACAGCATAACTCAAAAACGAACAGTCGGATACGCACCAAACTTGGTATTTAGGTTCAGTATCTTCCAGAGATGCGACACGAAGGTTTTCAAGAAAATCCCCCCACCCCAGACTACCCTTTACATGGAAGATTTTTCGAAAATTTTAATTTTCTCAAAAATGGCTCTAACGATTTTGATGAAAATATCATATGTTTAAGATAATGCCATGAGAAATGAAATGTATATCTCCAATTATCTGGGAATGTCTCCAAAAGTATTCTTCATTGTGAACGACTTTTGCATAACTGGTAAACCATAAGAGATAGACAAAATTTTACTACACAAAAAATGTAGATCGCGTTAAAATGCACAACTTATGTCATATACATTTCTTTTGTTGAGTGAACCGTTTTCGAGATATTGCTTGTTATTTCCTTAAATTTTCCAATACTTATACTTTTTCTCAAATTCGTTATTCATTTTTTTTTATGTCCTGGACATGCAAAGAGAATGGAATGCGCCACATAGCAACCAGCGTTAAAATATTTGACTATCGCTTAAAAGCTAGCATATTCCCCTTGCATCTACAAGAAAATTAGCAATAAGTTTGACATCTCGATATCTCGATTAACATGAAGCATATGGAGAATAGGCGTTTGTAAAATTAGATTGTACAAGAGTGGAGAAAGTCATGTGAGTGTAACACATCAGATTTTTTTAAATACTCTTGATAAACATCTTTCAAGAAGAAGACATCTTGAGCTTAGCATAATAGAATTAATTTCAAGTATAATACATTGTTAATTATACTAAAAACAATCATGTAATCGACATTGACGATATTAACTGAAGTATTCAGTTAAATAAATGAAATGAGTAAGTAAAATAGGAACCAGAAAAGGGTAATTATTGTATTAAGTAAAAATTTATATTTCTTCAAAAGAAATAAAACAGTTTATGCGAAGTTAATCATTATTGAGATTGTGATTACTTGCCTTACCTTAAAAAATCACGTTATAACCCTTTAGATTAAAGAAGAGTCTCGCTCATTGCTGAGTTGATATGTATTTCAAAATCATATAGATAGCTGGACAGATATCATTAATTAAAGCAAAAATTTCCAGTAAATTCTTATAACGTAATGCCAGTTAGAAAGCACCATCAATCACTGAGCTAAGTTTTATATCACCAAATCTATAAGTCTGCCAAGCCTGCCACAACTCATTTCTGGAACGGGAATTTCAAATAAGACAACCACGAGTTGCAGAGTAAGAGGCGACGAGATCCTGAGCCGGAGCAGAGCCGAACCCAGAACCCAGGATACCGAGGGGGCTGATAATTAACCGGTTCATGCGTCGCTTCAATGAGCGCTGCATAAAGGCATCTTTCTCACTTCAAAATATAAGTGCATATCAATCAGCTGCAATTTATACTGACATCTTCACAGTTGGTAGCGCTACAGAAATGTATATTCACCACATTCTTGAAAACAATCTTGGTATTTTGTGACAAGTACCCAGATGCTTGCCATGCATGCCGCAACACGCTGTATTACTTAGAGAGAACAACTGTTTGTAAATAAGGTGTTTTTAAGATAAATATACCATTATGCAGATTTAGTGCTTTTTTCACGCCTAATATATTCCTGAAGCCCTCCAGCAAATAAATTGCACTGCCGAAAGAAAAACTACTTCAGAGACGTGCTACAGTTTCTTATATTTACCTCATGCCGATATTGGTATATTTCAGTCACGAAGGTGTTCCAACCTATCCACCTGAATGTGTTCCGAGCGCTACAGTGCTGAGGAACTCGCCAAACAAAACTATAGCAACCCCTGGGTGTTTGATAAACTTTGTAGGAAACGTACGTGCATCCGATATCATTAACTAGGTATTGTGTGAATTTCGTTGTGTGTAATTTGCAGTACATAGTAGCTAACAAGGCAAGTACGCTTCCCTTGTTAGCAGAATGGATAACCGATTTTTCACCTGGAGAACTAGGTCGAGCAGCAACATTCTGATTTGCGAATGTTGCCAAGCACAACTCTCATAAGAAGACGGAAAGAAAGTGGAAGCTTTCGCCTGAAACCTTCAACGTGTCCGTTAAATACCACTGTTACAAAGTTCACCTATATGTTTAACAGGGAAAAGGTGGAGGTTTACTGGAGGGTTTGAATACCTCACGCATTCAACGCCTTGCATTGCGGCTATGATCTAACCGTATCATAATAACGACATTTTCACGATTATAATTACTGTACTAATTTCTACCAATTTCAATCCATACAAATAAAATGTTTATCATAGATTTTTTTCAGCATATGTGAATTCCGATAAGAAAATTATTTTCAAAAATGAAAATCAATCTCATGCGAAATGTCTTAGAGGATAAGAATTGGACATTAAAACTTTGATTATTCCTGGAATATAGTTATATGCAAACAAATATTAAAGTTTGTATAACATTAAAACGTTCCTTGGAAAAATAAGGCATGCAAGCCTTTTCATTTTCTATAGCAATATTATGTTACATTATTAAAATACTTAAACCAAAACTATGCTTGGTATCAAGAAATGGCTCCTTAGATCTCTTTATATTCCATCACAGAACGTGCAGTGAAACTTTGTAAGAAATTTAACAGAAATTACATCATGGGGAGCGTTTTAACTTAACATACACGTGTGTCAGTCCATTTAAACGTCATGTCTGGACATTTACATGTCCAGAAAAGCTAAACAACAATTGATTCCTAATTTTACAATATTTGAGGATTTTTCTATGAACATTTTCAAATTATTCTTTTCTCGAAATGGTGTTGAAAGTTCAGTATCGAGTACTCTTAAAATGCAAAACTATGGTTTTTAATTCTTACTCAGCAAACGACAGCGGGATGTACTGAGATCTGTAGATTGTAAAAGTCTGATCCATGGAAAGCGGCTGTTTACGTATTTGCTTTTTGTTGATTTAGCAGTATTCACAAAAAATGAACACTCTAATATTGTCTAACTTTGTGAGTTTATTATTTAACTTTAGACAAATGGCTAACGCGATTTAACGCTTTCTCAAGTGTCTTTCATCTGTTATTTTTACTTAAGTAGATAAAAACTATGCGTTATTTTACGTTTTGCTGAATTCCGAACTAATTAAGCGATATTCCACACCGCGCTTCGCTACCTAACATTAACATTAAACACATGTATTATTCCGCCGACTCGGCATGATTAGAGGATGGGTGGAGCTCTGGATGCAAATTATCTGTTGAGGTCAGTGTATATAGTTTTAAGTTGCTTAGTTACTGGCGTAATGATCTGCACAGACAAATGTAAGAAACTAGAACTACTAACGAGCGGATTTCTGCAGTCACATAATAAAATGGATCATTACACGGTCAGCGGTAGCTTCCATAATGATTTGCTGGTGTTCAAAATTTTGAGAGGGGACGGGCGGAGTGGTTGGGATATGTTTGCCAGTTCAGGCTATGAAGGAAGGACAGGTAAAGTTATCGGAACTCAATAGCAAACTGTCGTGCTCTCAGCTGGAAGTAGGTTAACCTCTACACCTAATTTATTTCTGTAGGACGGACTTGACCCAAGTTTAATCATCGGACCATGAGGGGCACCACATGCAATTTAACTTGCATTGACTATTATTATTTAATGACACTAATTTCTCAGTAGCCTCGCCGTGGCAGCCTAGCAGTTAAATGAAGCAAGAAATATACTCACACAGATGGATGTACAGTGATATGCATAAAATATAGTCCATAATGGCACGCATCTGCTTATGTTCGTACTGATAAATCTCGCCCCACCCTCTGCCAGCGTGACCACCTCTGTTTTTCGAGTATAATTATAGCCACTGGATTGTCAGAGTACTTCACTTCACCCAAAATGTGGCTAACTGCCGAAGGGTAATATTATAAGCTAGTTGTCTATTTTCTACTAGCTGAGTACCGTTAAGAGAATGTTTCATTGAATTTTGGCACAAAAGTAAAATATACTGCAATAAAAGTGTACAAAAAATGTCACTAATGAAAGCTGTCATATACACCACCAGTAAAACGTTTCTGCACACCCAGTGAAGTAATGCAACTCCGCATTTAGCCTGAATTGTTATTTATACTATGTAAGTACAAGAAATGTATCACAAAATATAAATCACACCGGGCGCTTCTACCTGCCCCGTCATCATTCAGGCATGTCGTACCACCAACTATTTAACCTGGGCCCACCCCATCCTAATCCTAGAGAACCCAGCGGTCTTGCCACACTCCACCGACAGCATATTTCCGGACGTGAAATAGAGGCTGCCTTAACGGCAGAGAATAGTTCGACTCGCATAAAGGACTTGCAGTTTTCAACCATATGGCTAAGAAAGATTAAAATCGATCCGCGAAAGTCGCAAGTTATAATAAAATTTAAAATAGCTGCTGCTTTCGGAGAGAAATAAACATTTATGTTATCATATAATAATGCAATTGAAATTTTTGATGCGAGAAAATCTGATACTAAAATTGCAGAAAAAAAATCATTGAAAGGGTAACTTGTCATTCAAGTGTTTTCAGAACGAATGTACAATGAAATATCGACAACACGTTTAAACAATGACAAAATAAAAAAAAATTCAAACCAATAATAACAGATATCTCGAAAATACCTCATACCACAAGCAAAGGCGTAACTCTGACATTTATTTCTTAGAATAAATCCGTTGGAACAAAATTAAAACAGTGATGATTATCATCACATTGAACTTTGATGAGATCATAAAACATATCTAGATTTTTGCTTCTTTATATTTACTATCCTATTATTTTCTTTAAATTACCTAGTATTCCACTTATTACCATGAGAGTCCGAAAACGTTTGACTGGCAGTGTAAATTCATTCAGTGTAACGACACATGCAATAATTCTTTACCCCTTCCTATAGAAGGCCATATTATGTTGTATTCTTTAAACCTCTGTGTACCAATCGAAACACCTTCACAAAGGCGGTATCCGAAACGCCCCTTCATTTCACATTGATAATAACATTGTTCACTATATCGACCTTATTCTCTGAATTGTTTTTCAAGCCAGTCTCGCAGAGAACTAATACCAGCTGGGCGGAGTGAAGGAATGATTGATTACCTGAATGTGGAAACCTTATGGAGGGAAAAAACACTAATGCGATCTAGGAGAATGAGCCACATTTTATGCACGGCAGCGAGCACTTCTTTAATGTTAAATTACATTATTTTCTCGCTCTTTCATATAAGCGCATACTTCTGAGCGATGAAACAGCTATGGGCTACCCAGCTCTTCGGTGATAAGCAGAGAGAATTACAAAAAGCAGAAAAATGTTTATTTCTTTGACGGGGATTATAAATGCTTATCTTAAGAATCACAATTCTTTAGTAGAAATAAAAAACCCTACACAGAGTTTACTTTCAGGAAGAATAAGTGTAATAATCACCACTCCGACCAATCCCAATAAGGTTCCTCATTATTTTCTCTATGCATACAGCCTTGCGTCGTGTTGGTATACAACCATAATGATGATTTAGTTATGCATGGTAGCAAAACTTTACTAAAATCCAAGCAAACAGCACAGCAGACATCTTCAATGCTCATCACGATCAACAGCAACAACAATAAACCGTACTGCAGACTAGTCTAAGGCCATGGATAGTAGTGAATTAGTAAGTGAATGATTTCGCACGTGTATATTTTGCCAAACGCGATATGTTGATAGACATGTGCAATATGACCTTAGAAGTTGAAATAACAGTAGTACAGAAACATACAAACTTCACAAATATTCAAATAAGCGAAAGTTTCACATACTGAAACACCTATTTAATGTATTACTTAATCTCCAATAAGATTATTACTTTATTATTTGTGTATTTTAGTTTATTTATGGATATATAAAAAAACTTCAATTCGTATTCAGGATACTGATAATTGGGTCAAAAACGACAAAACTATTGAATTCTAGATTTCTGTATAAAAGCACGCCTTTGTCTAATGCATCATCGCATGTGCCATCATAGATTTTTCCTATCTGGCTTATATCATGCGATATTTTGCATTTTTTCTGCAATATGAATTTTCCAAAGCAGAAATTCTTTACGCATTAGTGGAGATCCATCTTTAATTATAAACTTTAGGATTGATCTCCATAAGTATCTTTGCAATTCTTGTAATTCTTCCTCTGTAATGATTTTAACAAAAAGAATAATAGAAAATGTGTAATTTTTATTGAAAATTATCTAAAAACAAGATAAATGTATGTCAATAAGGAAAGGCACTATTTAAAACTAATAACTAGTTCTAATCTTTCCAGCTTAAAACAGAAGAAAAACATCATTTATTACCATACTTCCATTATAGTATTGAGAGGAGTCTAAGGTTCTCTCAGCACTTGCATTAAAGGTGTATAAAGTAATTAATATATTGGAAAGTAATATGTTAGATTGAAATTTTGCACGTAAATTATTGTTTTCATTAAAACCGTGAAGAACTTTCAAAATAAATAAATTCAAAATTACAGAAATGGGTAATAGAATACGAATATCGAGCTTGTAGAATATACACTATGTGATCAAAAGTATCCGGACACCCCACAAACATACGTTTTACATCTTAAGTGCATTGTGCTGCCATCTACTGCCTGGTACTCATTATCCGCGACCTCAGTAGTCATTAGACTTCGTGAAACGGCAGAATGGGACGCTCCGTGGAACTCACGGACTTCGAACGTGTTCAGGTGATTGGGTGTCACTTGTGTCAGAAGTCTGTACGTGAGATTTCCACACTCCTAAACATCCCTAGGTCCACTGTTTCTGATGTGACAGTGAAGTGGAAACGTGAAGGGACATGTACAGCACAAAAGCGTAATGGCCGACCTCGTATGTTGACTGACAGAGACCGCCGATGTTTGAAGAGGGTAGTAAAGAGTAATAGGCAGACCTCTATCCAGGCCATCACTCAGAAATTCCAAACTGCATCAGGATCCACTCCAAGTACTATGGCAGTTAGGTGTGAGATGATAAACCTTGGATTCCATGGTCGAGCGGCTGCTCATAAGCCACACATCACGCAGGAAAATGTCAAACGACGCCTCACTTGGTGTAAGGAACGTCAACATTACACGATTGAACAGTGGCAAAACGTTGTGTGGAGTGACGAATCACGGTACACAATGTGGCGATCAGACGGCAGGGTGTGGGTATCGATTGCCCGTTGAACGTCATCTGCAGTGTGTGTAGTGCCAACAGTGAAATTCGGAGGTGGTGGTGTTATGGTGTGGTCGTGTTTTTCCTGGAGGGGACTTGCACTCCTTATTGTTTTGCGCGGCACGACCACAGCGCAGACCTACATTGATATTTTAATCACCTTCTTGCTTCCCGCTGTTGAAGAACAATTCGGGGATGGCGATTGCATCTTTCTACACGATCGAGCACCTGTTCATACTGCACAGGTTGTGGCGGAGTGGTTACACGACAATAACATCCCTGTAATGGACTGGCCTGCACAGCGTCCTGACTTCAATCCTATAGAATACCCTTGGGATATTTTGGAACGCCGATTTCGTGCCAGGCCTCATCAACCTACATCGATACCTCTCATCAGTTCCGCACTCCGTCAAGAATGGGCTGCCATTCCGCAAGAAACCTTCCAGCACCTGATTGAAAGTATGCCTGTGAGAGTGAACGCTATCATCATCAAGGCTAATGGTGGGTCAACACCATATTGATTTCCAGCTTTACCGATGGAGGGCGCCACGAACTTGTACGTCATTTTCAGCCAGATGTCCGTATACTTTTGACCACGTAGTGTATCTTTACCAGTCACGAAGGGATTTGGTGTCGGCCAATGTTGGCTTCCCTCCCCACTCACGGCACCCAACTTGCCTGCGTTTGTATATACAATATTAGTGAATCTCACGCTCCAGATCTAAATGCCTACGCATGAGCTTAATTTGCGGGTTAGCTTCATTCATTGGAAGAACTGAAGGGAAACATACGAAATGAAAGTAATATAGCAATAGCCGAAGCAAATCCTGTAACTCGGAATATGCTTGTCCGTTACAATTTTTAGTATAGTATTTAACGTCCGTTCTTTTGTATATGTGGCGTTGCAGGCGATAGGCATTGGTGATATACCTATGCAACGAAATAATATTTGTTAAAGAAGTTTGTGAAGGAAACGTTGCAGACCTAAATTCATGGTACTCCCATTAATTCTGAATTCTGAGGAAAATTTGGGAAAAGAAACATGCCAGGGAGGACAATACTGGGGGGATTTTAACCACGGACTCCCGTTCAAGAGTACATACCTTAACAGCCATGACTACCATATCGGTCTGTCCCCGGTGTAATATCTGTTTAGGCGAGGGAAGGCGACTATATTTATAACATATCCAACATCTCTTATAATAAGATATGTTATTAGTATCATTTTAATTATAATTGTAAATATGAGAACGTGAGGTGGTTGCGCAGATATTCTAGCCGTTTCGGCGGTAATCCAAGCTCTAGCGGCTGGCACGCGGGCCGCTGTGCGGTAGTCGTAGTGTAAAAAAAAAGCGCTGTATTGCACTGTATTTTGTCATTCACAGTCACAAATGGAGACAAACAATATTGAACCGCAGAGGAGCCTGAAACAACTGAGTTAATGTTGCAGCCTGATAATAGACACGACAAAAGAGGTTATATATAATCAAAATGAACAAGTTACCCATTTAAAGAACGTTAAACTACAAAATAGCACTATCACCGCAATTCGTTTTGCTGCAGTTGATTCATGAGATTGTTACGTGATCTTATAGAGAAAGGCAATTAGCGAGTAGTCAACACATGGCGACGGAAAATCTGATGCGAAATGATTACGTGATGAGGTATATGGAGAATCATTTTGATTGGTTAGGTTATGTTTAACATACAAATTAAAGCTTGGAGCTTACAAACTTTTCTGTTGAAGTTCCAAGTTTACACTTGTGTTTATGTTAACGTTAGGCAATGTGAAGCCGTGCACTGACATTAAAAATCTATGCTTACGTTATGTTTATGTCTAATTTTCATTGTGATTAGCCCTTATAAAAGTTCGCCGCTGAGACTTAACTGGGAGAGAGGTAAGGATATGTTATGATTAACAACATACATATAGCCTCAAAATAAAGACTGCATATTTTGATTTAAGTGCCTTTTTAACTACCCATAGAAGATTATTATCTATTAGCAAGTCTTACATGTTTTTTAAATGGCATAGTAATCATGCATTTACGTCTGATATGGTCAGAAAGAATTCGCTACCTTGATGCTGTCAACCAAATGGACATTGCTACTTAATTGGGTCTTCTTCCTTCAATTGGGTCGTCCTCCGTGATCTAAGGTTACTATGCTAGCCTCTAGTTTCCGAGGTCGCGGGTTCAAACCCGGCGGAAGACGATGGATTTTTTTTTTGTACGCAAAAATCATTAGCATGGTCTCCTTCGGAGGGAAAGTAAAGCCGATAGTCCCATGTTGTAGATTTACGACACGTAAAAGAACCTCAAGCCTGATAAAGAGGCTTCTGAGCAACATTTTTGGTCTTTCACGCCCAATATAGAATGTACGCTAAGAACCATGGCAATTAAAAATCATCCATAAATAAAATTCAATTTCATTTTCTTCTATTGCACAAACATAGGATTCAAACATTGCAAATCACATCTGGTCGTATCAGATATCGAATGCCCATGATCGTAAATCCGAGACGAAATGAACTGGCCATCGAGCTACTGCATTAAAATGTACCTGTGATAAGGGATGGGAAGGGCCCATGTAAAATAACCGGTATGATGGCACGCGTGGGTGATAACCGGGTTACATTTGACTGCAGTTGAGTGGGTTTTGCTTGTTGTTCTTAAAAACTACAATATTGTATAAATTAATATATTTCGGATTTAAAATAGAAGAAAATACTTTTATTTTATTGTTAAATGTCAGTATAATATGAAAATAAAATAAAGCACTTAAGATACTCTAAAACTGCGCAAAACATCTTTGCTGCCAAATGGCAACACTGCATTAGAGGATTAATGAGTAGTGTCTACCCACCTTTAAAGACAAGCATAGGCTTCAAAAATAACAAATCTCACCTGGTCGTATCGCATTTACGCATTATGAATACAAATACTCTTTAAATATTTTGTGATTCGTCTGTGAAAAAAGAGCAAAAGCTACCAAGATTCACAAATATAGGTGTTAGTGTTATTAAATACTGCAAACCCTTTGCTTTAGTTCTATGTAGCTTTTATAGTTGTACGGTATTTTAAAGAATGTGATGTAGTGACTTAAATGTCCGCCTATAAGCCTAACTTCCTATAAAATTGTAGTAAAAAACGACACTTTGCCTACATTAAAGTGAACACACCATTCGAGAGAAACCTTAGGAATCTTCAAGTAGTAAATTAGCTGCAAAGGGGCAGAAAAAGACGGAGGACAGCCTGTATGTACACTTAATGGTGTAAATGTTTAAACCGCATAAATTCAACTTTCTCGGGTTTCATTTGTCGGCATTTATTTTCACTTTCAAATTGTTATACATTATGTACTTTCTGCTATAAATGATCGAAATTGTATATATCTTATTAGAAATAACAGAATAAAAATATATATTTATCAATATGCTTATTTGTGACATAATTAAACAATAATACACATATTGTGTAAATTTGTCAGCAAAAAAATTTATATTCATTATCTGTGAAAGTACTATGAAAATTAAAAACCCGTCACTACAACTTATTAATATACTACTGTTATAGCGATTAATAACAAACTATTAATCTTTAAAAAATAATTATTACTGTTTATCAATTTTTGAAATAGTAAAAAGGTATTAAAATAGCATCTGGAAAAATTAATTTTAAAATATGCATATCATTTGGTGTGCACGTTGTGCATAAATCCTATTTCTGTATTAATATTTGAAATAAACCAAACTGAGGTTGTGTATTTTAAAAATATCAGAGATGGATATCCGTAAGTTTACCGAGCGAGATGGCTCCACGTTAAAGTGAGAGGCTCGCATTCGGGAGGTTCCGGGTTCATTCCCGGTGGTCGCCCGCTTTGACCATGGGTTTTTCGTGATTTTCCCTAGTTGACATATTCGAATGCTTATGTATTGGTTTTCACCAAGGATTTTCTCTCGCCTCCATTTCCTCTCATTTCATTTCCCTTTCAGGTTGACTCCGGGGCTGCTTTTCGGTCGGTTCGGGTAGATGGCGCAGAGGCTAACGGTTTGCAACTTCTTTTCGGCCCTACTAGAGGGAAGCCAGTCAAGCCCCCATTGCTGGGTTGTGTTTTCCCGGTCCCACTAGAGGAACCTCATCTTCGAGCGACCCTCCTGTGGCCGGGTGGTCAAGCGTGGAACTGTTATCGAACTTTGTGCGTCTCTTTCGACTTGCGCCGGCCTCGCTCCGTAACCCATATGTCTCCTGTAGTTCCGTCCAATTCATCCGTTCCTCTCGGAGTGTACATACAAAAGATCCATTAGAGGCCGAGGTGAGTGTCCCCTTCATTAATTAGTCCTATCCTATCCTTAAGTTTGAACCCAAACCTTGTTACCTCTCGGTAGAAATAATATGAGAATATGACGATGCAAATGAAATTGCAAGTTAAGCGTCCCACTCACTATGAAGCACCCTTGTGCGCACTTCAGGTGGTAACCGTAGCTTAGAAAAATTAATCCATGTACCTTCCAACTGGCAAGTTTATTTTTGTAGCAAGGTTTTTTACTAACATCAAAAAATATTGGGTACTTTGATGTAACTCTGCTTCAATTTGGAGATCTTAAAATATATAGCATGTACCTCATAATGTGTCACGAGCTAACATTCTTTGAATTATTGCTATTTTGTTCTACAGCTTTTGGAATACGGCGTACTGGATGAGTAGTTTCATTTCAAGTAAAGCACGATATAAACCCTATCCGCAAACTGATTTTAAGGTAGTTGATGTTGCTATCTTCAGATTACAAATATTAGTTTTTTACGTTTTGTTTGTTTTAGTTTTTTTGTTCCAATTGTACTATTTTACCGAGATCATTTCCTACCAGATTGCAGTCTCTGTTCCTAGGTTTAAGGCCAATAAATACAGCGATATCTCATAAGCTGATATCGCACTTTACTGTTGCAGAATGAATTTCGGTTTCATTGTTATGACAACGTTATTTCAGACTGTTATAGACGGTAACTTTAAAATTGATCAAGACATAAACAGCAATGGTACGACCCCAAGACAGATAAAAACCCCTTTGAGAATAAAAATGCCAGGAAGCATTGTTCCGATATTACAGCCCGGTTATCGCCATGATAAAGGCGCCTCGGTAATGATTGCTGCATTTTATGATTTGGCAATAAAATTGTGCATGAGTAGCTATAACAAGCAGCTTAACTTAGGATTTTAATGATGTCGAGATTGTCGGCTTTCTAATGATGCGTGCGGTGGCACCACCGTGCTAGTACTCGGTCGCGACCTTGCGCGTAGGCATGTGCAAAATCATTGTCCCAAATCTTCACCACCCTTTCATGGATCAGGTCATCCAACTAGAATCCATTAATTTTTCATTTATTTTCCAAACTTTTTCATGGGCCTATACAAATCCTATAGCATTTTCCATATTCATTCTATTTGTATCTATATTCTGTCCGGGTGTGTTTTTATTCTCCATTGAAATTTACATAACATGTTTATTGGGCATATATCAGTTTTTATATAGTTTTCAGCCTTGTCAACAATTTTATTGTAATTTTTGTGGTAGCTAAAATATTACTGTAAGCAGTCAGTTAGTTAATTATGCACACCAGGTGTCAGAATGAGCTACTGTGATTCCTCGCTGGCGATGGAGTTGGTACATTCATTCTCGAGACATTTTCAATAGACGGGAACCTACGAACTGATGATCTGGATAAAATCTATTACTTCTCCACATAAAAGGCGGATTTGTGCTGCTTTCAGAATATCTGTTGTGGCGTATTAGCAAAAATGAAATTAGGAAGAATCAAATAAAGGAAATGAAAAGCGTAATCTTCTGTGACCTCCGCTGATAGACGTCGCCCTCGCTCGATATAGGGCGGACGAAGCCAAGCAAAGAGGACTGATTTTGTTTGGCGGATTCTCGATTACTTGAGGGCTTCCAAAATTTATATCAGGTGGCCATATGTTTGATATAGAGTTTCTATACGTTAGTTCCAAGCTGTGGTAATTCAAATCGTAATCAGGGATATACGAGAGGACGTTTAATGGTGAGCTAAGCTGAATACACAAGAGATACAAAATAGCCGTCCGTCTTGTTGAGTCGAGTTTCTTTACACTGTTATTACTAACTTAACGTTACTATTTATGGTTTACAATTTGTTACAAACTATCTATATAAAATAATATAGGATTTCTAAAAGGCTAGAGCGCAAATTACATATTTACACAATTAAAATACGATAAACTCATTACATATGCGATTTTTAAGCAAGAGGTTGAAAGGAGTTTCAAATAACCTTCGTGATTTGAAATATTAGCATTATTCGTTACTCATTAAATCTTCAGTTTTGCATATCCGTTTATTCTTTGGGCTAATCCACGTTGGATTAAAAAGATACCCAAAGCTAGGATAGGCAATCAAATTTTCTTCTGCGATTTCATTCGTCATTTATAAGAATGCTCCTCTATCGTACATGTTAGTTAAAGCCACCTCTCAACTGAGAGGAAATCATAATTGCGTGTTCCATGAATGCATCTCCAGCAAGATCTACAAAAAAATAAAGAATACCGAAGAATGGCAGAGTGTTTACTCTCAGAAATGGCCGAAATTTACACCTATTCATTTACCGTTTGCTTATCTTTAAAGACTCTCCATTTTTCATCAGTTGCTACTTATTTATGATTTTTTAACATCCTTATTTTTGCTTATCCTTGTT
Organism: Deroplatys truncata; assembly: GCA_030765065.1. Taxonomy (NCBI): domain Eukaryota; kingdom Metazoa; phylum Arthropoda; class Insecta; order Mantodea; family Mantidae; genus Deroplatys; species Deroplatys truncata. The sequence goes on from CM060980.1 coordinate 105,381,007, forward strand.
CCAAGTTATTGCTTTTCATTGCGTTCTTCTTTAGCAGAAATATTTTTTGGAGGGGGGATAAATCAGTATGTAATTATTTGTGAGCTATATTCCTCAACCCTAAAATACTTTATTAAAGGTACGCATCTAATACCAGTTTTGTTGTTTATATATTTATTTTACTTTTCTACCACATACACAGTACTAGGCAGAGAAGGTATCGCATTCTACCCAAAAATTCAATACTGAGATTTCACCAGAAATGTGTGTTTTGAGTTCCCTTGAATAAAAAAAATACTTTTAGAAATGCATGTGTGTGCGCCTGTGAATAGCATAACACAAAGACGAAGAGTCGAATAAATTGCCAAACATTGGTATTTAGGTTTACTACGTTCCAAAGATGCGACAGGAGGAGTTTCTAGAAAACCGTCTCACCTCAAACTTACACAGAACTTATACGCCTTATACGGAACATTTTTCGATTATTTTTAAAAAGATAGCTTTAACGATTTTGATTAAAATACTAACCATTAAAGATATTTTCATGACAAATAAAATGTATACCTTGAATTTACTGGAACAGGTTATGAAGTCCTCTTCATTCGGAAGTAATGAATAGTTTTTAAACGTTAAGAGAAACGCAAATGTGCTATACAAAAAATGTAGGTCTTTTCAAAATACATAATTTATTTCAAATAAGTTTTTTGTAGCATCAGCCATTTCCGAGATATCCGTTTTTAATGATTTAAAATGTTCAGTACTTAGGCCATTCTTTAAGTTCTGTCCATTTTCAGTTGTTTTCGTGAGGCCATGAAAAGAGCATAGAATTTTAAGGCCAGCATATAGCGTCCAGTTCTAAAACATTTGGCTATCGTTATTCCCTTTGTTTCTATAATGAAATGTGTAATGCAGCTATTTCCGGAAAAATTTATCTCGATTAAAATGAAGTAGATAGGAAAATAAACTCGTAAGAATGTGTACACCCACTAATAAACCAGAGTGTAGAAAAAGTCAAGTGAATGTAACATCGGATTTTTTATTATCGATGTTCAGTATATAAATATTCTAATCACAACATATTCATAGTGAACGCACTGATTTTATCCCGTGGAAGTAGATGTAAGCTTCAAATGGAAACAAGTTCATACAAATTTCTTCTCAACAAAATTAATTTCGTTTTCTGGTAAAAATCTAAAGAAGTTTCTTGTATCCTCCTCTTTATGTGGATTCACTTCATGGCAGGCATATGTTAAGCTGAAGACTTGGATTTCCATCTATACGTCCTCTTTGTAGCAGATACATCACATTTTCATTATATGCGTGAGGCAAAAGTCACCGTAATTCGTCACCATAATCCATATACTTCAATACCACATACTTGTACTTCATGTAATAATCATGGTTTTTGTTAGTAGTACAGAATAAAAGAACGTGGATAAAATGAAAAATATTATTTCATCAGTTCTTCGTCCCTAATCAGTACAACAGCTCATGGAATCCATCTCAAAACACTTAAAATAACGACATTGAATAAAGCTTCGTGCTTTCAGAAAACTCACCTACATGAAAGAAACAGATGTAGCAGCTTATTTCATAATATTTCTGGATTACATTTTTACAATTTATGGTAAAAAAACAGAGAAACTAGTCGAATGCTGCAATTGAAAGGAACATTCCTACGTATCCCGTTTAAATTAACACCCCGTTAGCAAGTTTGTGACACTGCCGTAACAGTCTAGCCTTTCTTATTTAAAACAATCTGATAGACGTCTATGATTCAAATAGATCGTGTAAGTAGCTTGAACATAAGTTACGAGCATATAAGAACATAAAAGTAGATATTTGCTAATAGTATTATGGGTGATGAATTTAAGGTACCTTTATATTTCTAAATATAAGCCATAGTATATTTTAACCGTTAGGTTTCATAAGATTAGGTTATTTCGAAGCATTTTAATAATTGTATTTTACGGTTAGCACAGCCCATAGAGATTATTGTGAAAATATGTTCATAATATAAATATATAATAAATAGGAAAGGTAATTTGAAATGGAATTCTCCCACGTATAGTCATTAGTGATTGGTGCGAGAATAAGTTATGGCATTTCGGAATATACACGAGGTCCCGCTCTTAAAGTTCATGGGTATTAATAGAAAAATACAATGCAGTTGTTTTAAGGTGAGGCCACCCACCGGCTCTATGCGCAGCACGCTCTATTGCAGTGATCTCCGTACTTTCCCGATGCGCAACTGGCGGCGCATAACGTGTCCAAGGTTATCTTTATTAGCTGTGCTTCTTTCGCTGCTTTATGTTCATGCTGTAAAGAGAGTTGTGCATCTCAAAGCTGAAAGTTTATTCAAGACACTGTGTTGTGTGTGATTTGCATAAGACTGTTAATGTCTTGTTATTGGTCCACTGTAATACCTACCGACAAATTCACGCTTGAACAACGAATTTTTATATACGATACATACGTGAAAATGGAATCATGTAGGCAGGTGTGTAGACAATTTTAGGAGAAATTCCTGTACACCAGTTCCAGGTAGAGAAACTGTTAGACGTCTGATTAATAAGTTTAGGGCAAAGGGATCGCTAAACCCTATACGTAACAAGCGAAAACCTCTGAGGAAAAAATTGACGAAATTGTGGGGAACTCTAAAAAAATAAAATTTACAGGATCAATCCTCACACCATAGACGAACTTAAGGGCAATATAAAAACAGAATTTATGAGCATTATGCAAGAAGAACTCATATGTGTGAATAGAAATTTCATCCGAAGATACACCATAAAACGACCGCACTGTAGATTAGGGCATAATATACGGTTTATATAGAGTGCTTTTTATAATTATAACAGCTTCGAAGTAACGAAGTAAGCTTAGAGGCTATATCGATATTAATGCAACCAAATGTATATTTTGGTAAGATAACTGTTAAAGCATCAAAATGTTGTAAAAAAGGAACTCAGAAGAAGTGTATTAAGCAAACAATGGAAGACGTGGAATAAAAGGATTTAACATCATTTTAGATATATACGAGTGGTAAAAAAACTGAGTTTGTTGCAAATCTGCGAGGTGCACAATACAGAAGTAGGTAAACTTAGGAGCGGAAAGGGTTGCCCGTAAGGTTTCCACATTTACCTAGCCAGCACTAAATTCTACCCAGTCTTTATCACATCTACCTATGTCTGACTTGAAACAAATCCCAAGAAACAAACGTGAACCAATAAGCGCAGTTTTGCATTGTTGAAACGAAGGAGGGGTCAGAAATTATATCTTAATGAATTCCATTCACACCCACGTTAACAAACATAGATGGCTAGACCAAAGTAACGTGGAAGGGGTGGGTGAGAAATGGCTCTTATAAAACGATTCTTCTGAAGTAGACTGGAAACGAAGTCTAAAACTGCTGCCGCCAAGTATTATGCACTGTATTTGACATTTGAATATTTATTTTGATTTACAAGCATTTAGATACAATAATGATTATACAAATAATTTATTTATCCTTAAATAAGGATTTGGCCGCATGGCCTATTCGGAGTTCAGGATGTTATAGCTGATCCTGCCATCCGGATAAGGCCTACTGCTTAATAATATTGATGCGGTCCTTGTAACCAAAGAGCTTCCTTAAATAATGTTGGCCATATTAATATTATGATTATTATTAACGATACTCCATAGCAAGAACTGTAATGTCCATCGGCAGTGTTATGTTCTGCCCATATTTTGAGATGATCAGATCAACTTCTTCAGGCGACTAGAATTATCCAAAAACACAGGTAGAAAGATACTTGGAGAGAGCGGAGCTATAAGTTTCAATATCAACCGAAATATGCTGGTTCCTACATGGGCCACTTTTTGTGCTCTCTAGTGTACCAGCCTCAAGATTTCTTTGCTATTGTGAAATGTGTGCAGATTGTGTAGTGCTTCTAAGGAAAGAATTGGCTGGCTGGCTGGCTGGCTGGCTGACTGGTCGGTCGAAATATGTGAGCCAGCCTGTCGATTTGTACATGAGAAGAAGTGTATTAAGTAAACAATGGAAGACGTGGAATAAAAGGATTTAACATCATTTTAGATATCCTAGGCTTTTCCTGGTTTTTATTTTCTCATATTTTTGTTCCTGTTACAAAAATAACATAGGTCCTTCGCCTCAATCTTCTCCAAAAGATTACCCTCTGTAGGAGTTTTGCTAAATTAGTGTTAAGTTAGGACTGTTCATAATATTAAAATAAGTAGACTTTAAGTGTTAATATATTTAGTATAGGTCAATGTGGAAATATATTGGGGCATTCTGGAATAAGTTTTGTGGTTAAGATTTCGGTGTTTAGTAAAAAAAAAGGGAGGGGTACTAGCACATAGGTCAACATGGCCCTTTGCGCTTCGAAGATGGGGGGCATGAGGAAGAGATCCATAGAGCTACCATATCCGGGAGACGACGTGCCCAAGCATGGACGGGTCCCTAATGTTTCCAGATTGAACACATCCTACGCCCATCAAGCCCGCCAACAAGCTCCAAACACCCCTAAGGAGAGCTTGCTTTGTGAATCCGGAGGGCGGATACGTGAGCACTCCAACCGGCCAGGGAAAAACCTGCACAAAGCGCACCACGACCGCCCAGCCGCAACAACTCGAACACCGTCGCCTAATCCTTCAACCCTGAAACAGTTAAAGATGAAGTATGTGATGGGTACAAGAAATGGACATTGAAGTCATGGTAGAAGAGGAACCACCCCAGCATTCGCCTATCGACTCAGGGAAATCAGAGTGGGTCACCGGGAATTAACTCGGGACCTTCAGTTGCGAGCCTCTCACGTTACCGCGAAACCATTCGCTTGGTTTTCGGGGCTAATATGGGTACTTCGTAGGTTAGTGTAAAAATGAATTAAGACTTTTGGAGTATTAGCTTAAATATGAATTTGCTTTTGACCGACTAAATTAGTGAGAAAATAGGTTAAGAAATTTTAAAATACTAGTTTACAACTTTCGCTATAAGTTACGAATAAAACATACATTATGCGATTTTAGGAATATTGGGTTTATATGGATTAATTAGAGTGATCAAGAACTAAATCTTATTAGTAATAGAAGCTATTACAGAGCCAAGCTTTAAATAAAAAGTAAAGCAACCTGTGGCTTTCGACAACCAGAACTGTTACTGAAGTTCCTCCTCGAAATTGTTCTCCCGAGACGTAATTACTCTGGTTTTCTCGGGTCGAACAAATATTGAACTAACATTTTGTTCTCGGAATCGCTATCGACTATCCATTGCAGCAAATAGTGTGTAATTTTTGATATGGTTAACTTTAACTAGCATACTATCCGCTACCCGAGGTGGACGTTAGTTTACAGTAGGAGTAACTAACGGTTCGCTCTTAACTGATGAAATATAAACATCTGGATATAACTGAGTTAGCGGCTAATCGAACCTTAATCGCCGGTCGTAATATAGCTCTTATGTTCGCAAGAGTAGCCAGTTTTCCTTTGTTGATTTATTTATTTTAATTCCATTTAATTTTAATTCCTTCTGAACCCATTTAGTTTTTGCTTTTTACGTGCAGTGATATAGACAGTCAATTTAGAGGCAAAACATTAAATTCACTCCAGTTAAAACATCAATGTTATTCACCGTACTGTGTATATTTACGAGGAGAGAAACAGACTGAACAGAATACTTAGAATTTCAGCTTACACACGATGGATTTATTTCACAACACTGCACCACTGCATTTATAACTTTATGTTAAAGGTAAACATTTCTATTGTATCTCAGCTGCGTTTCTTAGCCTACCCAGTGAGTAGGCTAAGTAGGAGGCAAACCATTCATACTCAGCTCAGTTTAGGACACCTTCCCTGCAATCTGTATCAGGAACAAAGCTGGGCAAGCCGTGAGCAGTTTGGCTTGTCTATAGCTTCTCTCAATCTTATAAGATAGTATGGAAGTAAATGGAATATCTTTGTCCCTATCTAACGCATAGATGTTGCTATTAGCAATAAGTAATAACATTCTGTAAATATTAATTTGTTATGAATTTCAACTTTGAACACCTTATCCTATCCCGACTATTTTTATCTATCAAATTATATCATTTTAGAGCATTTGTATATTTCTACGGGCACAAATTTCTAAAGAAAACGTAGTTTTTCTATAAAAGTTCGATGTTTCTTGTTTCTATGCTTATCGCGCAGTAACTAATAAACTAAAGGGTACAATGAAGTAGTATATTTTTCTTAGTTATGGTAAATTAGCGTGCTGACACCTACCCAGAATTCTCTACCTCTAATAAGATAAGCGTTATCATTCTTTAAATTAAATGTTTTCGGAACATTCTGTATCTATGCGCTAGAAACGTCATCCAGTGTTTTTGTTATTGGGTTTACAACGAGGATCAAACGAGAAAAAATATTGAGGAGGTTTGGAGACAGTTTTTAAAAGAAGTGATATCCTGTAACATATTACACTCATCGAATATTGAGAAACAAAGATTATTCACCTAATAAGCGCCAGGCGCGACGTAGAAGTCAGTAAAGGTAGCATCTGTTGTAATGAAGAGGATACGTTTATAGTGTGAAGTGTTATGCATTAGGTTATTTATTCAAATTTTAGGTAAATATTTATAGCTATGGAGGGATAAGTTAGAAAGGGACGAAATGTTGGTAAACTAAGAAGAGTAATAAGGAATGTGTCAGATTATTATTCAAATAAAGTGAGTGTTAGTAAGGCAGTCAAAGAAACGGCTAAAGCTACCAGCGCGTTCAGAAAGAATAGTGTATAGGATAATAAAGAAACAAAGTAAGGACAGATAAAAAGAATGCAATAAACGATGGGGGGAAACAAAAACACAGGGTTAATGTAATATAATGGAATAGCGCTAAGCGGAGTTAGCGCATCGTTTATTCTTTGCTGTTTGAAAACATTGCAACTACGTTGAATGTAATTTTGTCAAGGATAAACAGTGACCATACTCTACCAAATTATAGTTTTATCATTTTACATCCCCATATTTCTTTGCTAATATACGTTTTTATATCTGCAAAATCGTATTTAAGTGTGTACTAAAAATACAAAGAGAAGATATAAGGTGCAAGTGAAAATTAAATGTTTACAATTGCCTTAAATACCAGTATAGTTATTTCACTATTTGGTGATTTGTCATTCAGAAGATTACTTAAATTGGTAGATCGACCGCAGTTGTACGCCAAATTTGCAAACATACGTATGGTACATTTGGTAACAGTGCGCCTCATTTAACCTCTACTGCCTTTAAGCGTGAGACGCGATATAGTGTTCTTCTTTCTGTAGTGTCTGTGCTGCACAGTGTAGAAGTACGGTTGCACCTTTTGGTTGATGTATAACACTAAGCGTTTACTTAGGCGAGAAAAGGAATAAATTACTTACTATATTTAGAATTTTCCAATACAATGTGTTTATTTTAGAAACTAAACTTGAATATTATTCTTAGTAATTTCTACACTTTTGTAAATTAATAAGTTTGAAATAATTGCTTCAGATATTAAGGGGAGACTAAAGGTCAAAAAACTGCCAAAGATGACACTTTTTTATGCAGTCTTATAAATCGGAATTTCCTCTTTGATATATCATTATAGGCATAATATTTATATTTTAAATGTACTTTTTAAAATGGTACGGTATCTGACATTTTTTACTGTGAATGCTGCAACCATTTCACAGAAAAACAAGCATACGCCCTATACAGGTTGAACAGAGAGGTAAACTTTAGGCAATTAGTTTTGCTCTGCATATTGGCACTGGTGTTACATACGGCAGATATGTTTTTCTTTCTTTGCGGATATTTGCGAGCTTGTTTTCTCCATTTTTGCTTTAAACAACTTTTCAGTGAATCACATTTTATGGTATAAATTACCTGTTTTCTCAGAAATTACTGAAAATACGTAAATATAATTTTGGAATAATAAAAATCACTTAGTGGATTTTTTTCAGGTTTAGCGTCCTCTAACCGGTTAGGCCATATCGAACGATGAGTGAAATGGTGAAATGGTGCTCAAATGAGCCCAGGATCCAAAGAGCTTAGAGGATAAGGATAAGGGCATAATCACCTTTTGGTGTTAATAAGATGTTTGGTTATTTTTAAAAAATAATTGCTGATAATTTTACTCAAAACATGATATAATTAAGAAAATTATATTTTCCTTAATAAAAACGTTTATTGTATAAAAGCATATCAGTGAACTTAGAGGGTATACGTATACATCCTGCAAAAATTCAGCACGATATCTTAAAATAGCTTTTCAAAAAATGGTTAATGAATTTTAACAAATTTAGCATTGGCGCAATAAGGCTTTTATTGTCCCCTTAACTCCAGGAAATGTAATTTTAAAAATCCAAGTTGTTACAAGCACACAACTTTCTTTATCCAATCATAACTTACTTTCATATCTTTTATCCAAATTATTCATAAAATTGAATGTTGTTCTGCTTTTAATCATGGTAAATATTTTCCGAAATTACTTCAATACCGATTCTAGTGTAGCTACATAGAAGGCCCAAGTACGACAATCAAATGTTTAAAAGACGTTTGATGTATGTATACTGGATTTTTTACAATTCTTTGCTTTTACACTGCGGCCACCGCATGACGGCTCGCGCGCCGGATACTACAGCTGCTCCCGCCGAAACAGCTGTAATGTACTCGTAAGCGCAACCGCATCACATTTTCATATTTACAATTATAATCACAATGACTGTTTCACTTATGCCGCAAATGCGAGATAATGACCAATCACGTTTAAAGAAATGTTGCTTTTGAACTAATCACGGCCATGATTCTAATCGGTGTTTATCCAAATATCTTCATCACTTCCTCCTTTTTTTTAATATTCTGAAGATGTCGTTTTGCAGTGACTCAGCTATCAACAATCAATCCTGCTGCATTTAAACATAAAAATGCAAAAACGAGATTTGAAAGACTTCAAATGAAGATATAGATGAGATTATTAATTAGGCATGCCAATTGTAGCTCAACGATAGGAAAGAACTTAATTTGTAATCCTTCAGGGGTATTTTCATCACATAAATTGATCATTCTCTGATATTATTCGGACTTTAAAACACTACACTAACCTTTCTTTTCCCGATAAGTCTTGGAGCAGTTTTCTTTTAGCGTACCTTCCATCTCTCGCCTCTTGAAACTCCTGGTCTTCATATGGATTGAACTTTATATTATAATCCTTAAAATGCATTTCTTGTAGCATTTTAGTTGTTACATTTCACATTTTTATAGCCTTAATATGAGCAAATAAAATGGAGGAGAGTACAACGAATACTCTACAAAATTAATGACATAATTGTGTTTTTAAATAATGTTCATAATAAACCAATGAAGTGAAACAACTTAGCAGCCATTTTCTGTAAAGAAAGTCATTACCTATGATGTTGATAATACGAGTTTTATTTGTTTCCTACTTTCTCTACCAGGAGCATTCTTACGATCATAGATAAACGAAAAGCGAATTTCTACTGCAAGTTCCGCATGTCAGATTGTATAAAATAGTAGTACCTATATGATCAAGTTGCACTGATCCAACAAACAAAACGTGACCATAGGATTCTAACTTGTTTTCCACTCGTGACATTACTCGAGATAATTATCACATACCTTGTCATAAGTGATGTTGGAAATGTTGACCACTCGTTTCTGCATCTTCTCATAAAATTTTCTATTTACAATCGACTGAATTTCTTGCCTTAAGTTTTCTTTTGGTTCTTCCAATTATGTAGTTTGCTGAATTCACTTTATATTTCAGTGATCATCAGTGTCGGGTAAATTTCTTTGATTGGATTTTGCGAAATATCATTAATAGAGTAGTTGACCCATACGTAATATTCTTCTCTGACGAAGCATGGTTTCACTTACATGGTTATGTTCCGTAATAAAATAACATATATTGCAGCAGAGAAAGGCCACCCTATTTTACACACGAGATTTCCTTGCATGACGCAAAAATTGCTGTATTGTGTGCAGTAAATGCACACAGAATAATGCACCCTATATTTTCTAAACAATCAATAAACTCAAAGAGGTGTAGGAATTACTTACTCACATTCTTTTTGAACAGCTGATCGAGGTTAAATGCCATTCTGGGTATTTCTAACAAGACATTTGGTACCGCGCATACAGCTGATGAGTCGCAGTTTAATTCAGGAATTGTTTTGAAATTATGGAAATTAGTAAAGGATTACGACCCTCAAGATCCCTTGATTCAACTAGTTATTTTCATCTAGAGGGGGGGGCCTTGAAAAATAAAGTGTATACAAACAAAGCCCTCAAACAAAAAAAAAACATCAGACGAGAAATGCATTCAATTTCACATATTGAACTCTCAAATATGAATGAAAATTTCCTTAGAAGATGTCAGAAATGTATGGATAGAGAAGTACAACATTTCCAACATCTCTTATGATAAGATATGTGCTTATTGTAATTATAATTCTAACTATGAGAATGTAGGCGTTTGCGCAGATATTGTAACTGGAAGTCTGAGCTGAGGCGGTGGGCGTGGAAGCAGCCGTGTGTGCCGCACTGTGAAGGGAAAGCACTGTATTTTGAATATTCTTACCATACCCTGATGAGAAACAAAATAACGAGCAAAATATTTCGAAAGTGAATAGCTTGAAATACAGAAATTCCGACCAGAGTCAAGAAATATATCGTAAACCTCCAAAGGAAGTAAAATAATTATTTAACACATTTTAAGTAAGCGTTTGTTTATCTGTTTTGTTTTCATAGTTATGTAAATTTTACTCAAAATGCGTGGACTTCACATCCTGTTCACGAAAATTTAACATTGCATCTTATTTCTCGTATAAATCCGTCAAATACTATATTTTAATAAAATCCGTTAGTCATTTTAGAGAAACTTAAAAGTAATTTTTGCCCATGTAAAGAGAACCTTTATGTCTGGGGTTGGGGATTTTGTGAAAATCTTTTTGCCCATTTCTGGAAAAAGTAATTTTGGTATTCATCCGCCTTTTGCACGCGTTCAGATATCTTCCAATGACGTATTTAATTCAGGGCATCTCAAAAGGAGTATCTCGGGTGAAATATTCCTATCAAATAAATATAGCATATTCAAGGAAAAATAATTCCTTTGGATGTTCAGATGCTCTTAAAGCAATACACGGTATAATTATTTGAGATAATTAAAGGGACTGTGAAATTCGGCATTTTTTTGTTTTTAATGAAAACAAATTTGTGATTCTTCCTAATTTAGAATATGGATGGTTTAATGGTCATTTAAAACACTTAGTCCCTTAAAAAACATTTAAATGTTTTTAATAAGGTTAAAAAAGTCAAAAAAAATAATTAAAAGGTATACATTAAAACGATCTCAACGCGTGTTGTCTACTGTAAGGGCATCACAGGCTCCATCAAGCAGCCCCAAGTCAAAAGGCTCAGGATCGTAAATCATTAAAGTATAGGATGCAGCTAATAATGACAACTCTCCTGGAATGCATTAACGTTAGTCACAGATTTGAAATTAAATTTCAAATGCGATTATCTCAAAACTATACGTTTTCGAAAGGTTTAATGATTAAAGCCTTGTGCTAGATAACCTGTTACACATATTGAAATAGTTATCTTTTTAAGTATAATACATTTTTAAATTTGAGGATTTGTTTAAAAATGTAGATGTAAATTTTTACTCACTTTCTTCATATAGGATAAAAAACAGAGCACAAATACTATCTGCTGCTTAATTTCTTAGTCCAGTGGCACGAAGTAGTGTGTCTTCATATGTAGTAAAAATCTCAACTCTCTGCTTCAGCTGGTTTCTCAGAAAATGCAACTTAAAATATCAAACATTTGTCTTTTATCCAGCCAACACTTTTTAAACGTTAATTCTTTCGGGGAAACTACAAAATATTGAACTGCGAATATTTAAATATGCGGCGTTTTGTTTAGATTGATTTGTAATTACAGTCAGAGATAACCATGTTTCTTGGGCTTGGGTTAGCTGCATGTTCATATATTGCCCCAATTCCCACTTCCCTTAATATATATTACAAGTGACATGTTTAGGCGAAGATTAAGTTTAGTAGTCGAGTTTTTAAAAGGTTCAGCATTTCCTGAAACTCCCTCCTGAAAAGAACAATAAAAACACAGATGAAGTATACTTGATTGCTTGATATCTTCTGATAAACGTATGAACATATTTTCCCATGTTAGTCTTGAGCTCTGTTCTCTTCAAGTTAATACTTTCTATTCTTAATTTCTCTTCAATCCACATCAGAGTCAGTTTATTCATATTCTCTCAGCTTGTAACGCCCATGCCCTAACTGCGTTGAACAATGTGTATACAGATACATAGAGCGGTATAATTACACTGAACAGCACAATGCAATAAACACTGTCCAGGCGAAGCAGTCGGGACAAGTCCGACGAAACTGGCAATCTTATGCATGTTTAGTTGCGTGTTCAGTACGTATGCGCTCTTGCCTTGCCTACGAGCAAGCTCAGTTGCGTAGTTTCTTGCTAAGCAGCCGGGGGAAGCAAGCTTGAAGCGAAATATGTACTAGTCGGCCACGGTATAATGCGCTTGGTGGAGGGCACATTATACCGTTGATAATCAAGGTTATGGATCAGAGGGGCGCGAGGGGCAAGGTGATAGAGAAGTGTACAGTCGCACAAAGAAAACAGTGCTAAGTGTGCAGTTATCAGCCTTGCTAGTAAATTCAACTTGGAACTGCGCAAGTTTTCTTTATCCTCCCGAAGTCCCGCCCACTTGTATCGTGGCCGTTTGGTTCCTCTTCTCATACACACATGCATATCGTGGCCGACTAGTACACATATATTCATTCATCTTCCTCCCAGAGGCACTCGCTCTAGTCGAAGCTAAGAGCTTATCCGACAATACAATATTGGCCAATTAGGCTCTAATATGTCAGTATATTCTCGTGTTTCTTCCGAGTCAACTTCCTATATCTCTACTTTTCTCTTGCACGATCCGTTTATTGTGCAACTTTCTCCTCCATAAGTACGAATAGCTTTTGCTATAGTTTATCATTTACGTTGCAGTAATTCTGATAATTCCAAACCGTAAAACGGCAGTGGTACTTTTTGTACATCATACTTACTATTTTCAGAACGTTTTACAGCACATTGCCTCCCCTAAAAAGCGACTTTTACCATATACCAAAGTTTAAATGTTTCCAAAGTAAACCATTCTGTGACGCAGGGAAGCTACAGAGCACTTAACTTAGCCGCAGCGTCCCACACGAACATCTCTGAGCTATCCTCGCTAACCAACACCAACACACGTCCTTCCTAACTTCATTAAACGCTCTGACTGCTCTCTGAAGGAGAGTTCCTGTGCCTTTCTATTCGGTCCGTTTTCCATTGAATTAACATGGAAATTGCATCAACTGCAAATGATAGCATTCACTACACATCCGATTGAAAACTCTGCCAGTTTAAATTAAATTTGAGTTACTGACACTGAAATCTGGTAAAACGATTAATCCTGCCAGAGTTTTCGGAAGGTTTCGGAGCGTGAAGGAGATTACTTCATTCAAAACGGTGCGCTTCGGAATTTCCATAAACAAATCGTTGCTTACCTGACTTGGTAGTGTAATTAAAGAGTTCTGTATTGCGTTCTGAATTATTTCCTGTCAGGTGCAATACATTCAGTACAAATTTAAATACCAACGCTGGAGCAAGCGTTTGCAGCAGATTCTTTGCTTTCTATCTCTCTGGAAGCTGAATGATTTGGCTAGTTGTGGTGGAGAAATACAAATTTGCTTAACAAACTCGCGCGTTACTTTGCGTTTCGGACACAAAGCGTGCTATAGCCGTCAGCACCTGCACTTCAACTTCGTTGTATAAACCCTTCCTTTCGATAAGCCCTAGAACTGTCGACCTCCTTGGTGTAAAAAGCATTGCGTCAGGAAAATACATTTAGCGATAATTTGTTTTACTTCCAAAGTTAGTTCTTCCAATGCATGAAGATTTGTTTTTCTAACGGTAAAATTATTTTTAGATCTCAGAACCAAGGACTCGTACCTGACCATTATCAAACCAATAGCTAGAGTATTGACTAATCCGAAATCATTAAGTCGTAGTAACGATTCGTCCGAAAAAATTAGAGCTTCTGTCAAACCCGGAATACCAGTATTTATACTCCTGCTTTGCATGTTTGTAAACAAGCGGCTCATATAAACTGTTTTTATGCGTATTTGCACAGAATATTCTGTGCAATACCGAGGCGCAATTTTTTTCTCTCAAGAGGTAACTTTTGTAAAACTTTTCAAGATTTTCACCAATATTATTTATATTTCTTTTCTAAAACTGAGCATATCCACCTTTTTCTCTCTCTCTCGTACCAAACCCGCATATAGAAATGTGTTAAAAGCAATTCTAAAAGGAGGCAACGTATCCCAAAATATATGATGCATTCACGTGGATTTCTGTACCCTCCATCATTTATTAGTGAGTAGGTATGCAAACTATTCTTACTAAAGTTTACTATGTATCTAATACCTTTAATCCAAAAACATCTTTGCAGAAATAGCTGTACTACGCTATTAATTATACATATAAAGAGAACAGCGAGTCAAATGTTTAAGAACTGGACGCTAAATGCTGGTCTTAAAATTCCGTACTGTATCATGCAATCACGAGATACAGCTGAATGTTGAAAGGACTTAAAGGAATGAACAAGAAACGAACAATTCTAACCATTAATAATCGATATCTCAGAAATGACTTATGCCACAAAAAACTTATTCGAAAAAAATGTGTGGTTTAAAAAGATCTATATTTCTTGTGCAGTACGTTTTCGTCTATGGCTTAACGTTTACCAGTTATACAAATTATACAAAATTCCTTCCAAATGAGGACTTTACAGGCTATGAAAATATATTTCATTTTTCATGTAAATACCCTTAATATATGGTATTTTAATAAAACTCGTCACCCATTTTTAGACTATCACAATTTAAAAAAAGTAGTCCATGTAAAAAGTAGTTGAAGTGAAGGGATTTTCTTGAAAATATTTGTGTTGCATCCGAAAATATATTGAAATGAAATACTAAGTTTGGTATTTATCCAACTTTTCGTTTGAGAGCTATGCTGCTCACAGATGCAAGTATTTACCTTTTTCTAAAAATGTTTTTTTTAATCCGGTGAAATATCAGTATAGAATTTTGAGGTGGAATGAAATACCTTCTTCACCTACTATGTAGGTAGCAGAGAAAGTAAAAAGGACAACAAATTTGGTTCTCACTCAGAATTCATCTCTGCGACTGAATGTATATTACAGCGATGCGGGCATGGAATAATTAATTAAACGTCACCAGAGCTTTGTTTTGAAATAATGAGTGCAGTTCGGTATTTAATTTAGGATTATATCATTTGTTTCTACTTAGCTTTAGTTATAAAACTCGACACTCGTGTGGAGTTTAGCGTCTTGGTTACCGTGCAGCGCAACAGCAAGGGTACCTTATGGTATGTTGTTTTTTTCATCGGTATATAAAGCTCTACTTGACCAAAAGCTTCTGTTATTAATTTTTCCAATATGTCTAGATGTTTATGCGAACTTTTCTTTCACATCTCTTATTTTCATATAAGTTATATTATACTCTAAAATATATTTAAAGAGATTTCTAGTTTTACCATTTTAGAATCCTCATGTCTTCTTCATATTGTATTTTTAGCTCTTTTTTAAATTATTTATTGCAGTTAATTTGATAAAATTTAATTTTTTGGTGTTCTGTAATAAAATATTTATTCAAAACTTTCAACATTCATTTTATGAATTGTACAAGGACACCCTTGCTCAACAACCCTTTTCTCTGCTTTTATTTTTCCTGACCCTATTCTTTATCGAAGCAGACAGTATTATGAATGTTGCTTATTGTTCCGACTAATGTTGTTTCGTAATATTGATACATTTTTCGTATCGAAAAATTTCTTTTAGACGATATTAAGTGCAATTATCCACTAATTTGCAAAAACCAGCCTGGCTTTTCCCCGTGTTAACAGATGTCGCTTCAATTCAAAACCATCATAATTAACTTCGAAGAAGTGGATGCATCTCTGAGTTAAACTTCTGAACATTCCTTGTGGTAGCAGAAAGTTTTAAAGCAGAAATGTACTCTCTAATTTACAGACACTGTGGAATGAACCTCTTTGATGAAATTTAGAGTTCCCCATGCTGCTTTCCAAACCCTTCTACCGTAAGCCAAGCACTAATTATTGCTCAGGTTAGAGTATTCATTGTTAAAGTTTTGTGCTAATCTATCGCTGAAGCACTGGTTTCACTATTCTCGAGGTTAATGAGTTAAACGTGGTAGGAGAAAAGAAGTGGTAACCCCTTTCACTGCAGTGGCAGCAATAACAAATAACTTCTCTCAAGAAACATGACCCTACAGAAGCTGTTTGGGAGCAAATACAGGCAAGCTGCTAAATTTTAATCTTAAGTGTTCCTAGATAATAAAAACTCAAAATAATGTTAAAAAAATCTGATATGTTACACTCACATGACTTTCTCTACTCGTGTAGCAACTATTTTTACAAACGCTTATTCTCCATCTAGTATAAGTATTGGAAAATTCAAACAAATAACAAGAAATATCTCGGAAATTGTTCACTCCAAAAAAAATTAATATCACATAAATTGTGTGTTTTAACGAGCTCTACATTTTTGTGTAGAAAAATTGTATCTATCTCTTACGGTTTCCCAGTTATGAAAAAACAATTCAGAATGAAGAGGACTTTTGGGGACATTCCTAGAAAATTCAAGGTATGCATTTTATTTGTCTTGAAAATATTTTAAATATATGATATTTCAATCAAAATCGTTAAAGCCATTTTGAGAAAATCAAAATTTTGGAAAAATGTTCCATGTAAAAGGCAGTCTGGCTGGGGGGATTTATTTAAAATCTTCATGTCGCATCTTTGAAAGATACTGAACCTAAATACCAAGTTTGGTATTTATCCGACTTTTCGTTTTTGAATTGGCTGTTCACAGTCACAGATCTTTTTCTAAAAACGCTTTTTTTTTCGATTCAGGGGCCTCAAAATATGTATTTCCGGTGAAATCTCAGTATCGAACTTTTGGGTGAAATGCAATACTTCCCCTAATTAGCATACGTAGAAGAGAAAGTTAATACAGTCAAGCCTAAGAAAGTTCTAACGTAAAACAATCGTACCTCCGCAATCATACAGCTTCTTTCCTTCACACTGTGGCCGTCACACGGCTGCTCGCTGAAACAGTTATAATATCCCCGCAGCCGCCTCATGTTCTCATAGTTACAATTATAATGATAATAAGCGCATACCTTATAATAAGGGATGTTGGAAATGATGTCCGTCTCTATCCGCATATTTCTAACATTTTAACACGAAGTTTTCATTAATGAGAGTTCAATATCCGAAATCGGGTGAATTTTTCGTATGGTGTTTTCTTTTAGTTCTTCCTAATTGTGGTGTTTGTTTCACATACCTTCATATACACTTCATTTGATCATCAGTCCGGAAAGTTTTTGTAACTGGAATGATAAGAATAATTGACCCACGCTTAATATTCTTCTCTAACAAAGCTTGGTTTCATTAAATGGCTATGTTTCATCGCAAAATAACATATTGTAGTACAGTAAACCCCGATTTTATACACAAAATTCCCCTGCATGAAGCGAGAATTGGTGTGCAATAAATGCATATAGAGTAATAGGACCTATATTTTTGAAAACAATAAATGCAGAAATATACAGGAATGACTTGCACTATTTTTGAGCACCTGAACGACGTTAAAAGTCAGTCTGAATTTTTCCAACAAGACTTTGCTACTGCGCATACAGCTGATAGGTCATTCAGTTTAATTCAGGAAAGTTTTCAAGATAGGATAATTAGTAAAGAATTATGGCCTTAATTTTCTCGTGATTAAACTATATATGATTTCTATCCCTAGGGAATTTTGAAACATAAGGTTTATGCAACAAACCCCATATTTTGGAAGAACTAAAAGAAAACATGAGGCGAGAAATTCAAACAATTCGGATATTGAACTCTCCAGTGTGATTGAAAATTTCCTGAGAAGATGCCAGAAATATGTGGATAAAGGAGGATATTTCCAACATCTCTTATAAGGCATGTGCTTATTATCATTGTTATTGCAACTATAAATATGAGGACGAGAAGCGGTTGCGCAAATATTACATATTACCAATTGCGGTGGCCGACGCGAGAGCCGCTTTTTGTGGCAACAGTGTGAAGAAAAGCACTGTATTTCTAACTCAGCTACGATCCTTATAACCACTGTATAGTTTCATGCACATCTTCCAGCGATGTAGTGCTGCACGAAACACTTTTCCTAGCTTTGCTGATGAATGTTGAGCACCATATGCCAGATGCTTTCTTTCAATGGGCAATGAATTTGATCTTAATCGTATACCTACCGTGTTATGTATATTCATGCTAAAATATCCAAGAGTTTCAGATCTAGAAAAAGAAAGTGAAACCCAAATGTTTTGTTACTGTCTGCCAACTCATCTAAATAGATATGTGGATACTTGCAAATAATCCAAGAGAAAAGTGGGGGAGCTCCATCCTGGCTGAAGAAATATCTACATATCGAGATAACTAGTATCTATCACTGTGGGTTTTGCGAAGAAAATAAGACTCCATTGCCCATCTAAAGGAACCTACCTATTCGGCGCGAGGTCCTCAACACATCTGCAATATTAGGAAGGGTGTTTGGTGCCGTGCGTTGCGTTGCGTTGCGTTGCGTTTCGAAGAGTTTTGTGGATTGCAATGCGGTAGTCACTTGTAACGTGACTGAAAAACAAATGTGATGGACTGTATGTTAATGCCTTAAAGTTGTCATTCAGATACTGTTTCGAATCTAAAATCAAGGCCTAAATAAAGTATCGAACATTTATGAGCACCATATATTACAAAAAAATAAAAACCTGTCATGTAACAAAAACCATCCTCGATAAAATGTGTGTAATAGTCACACAACTTTCTTCACACTTTACCTTTTCGCAGTTTCTTAAAGTGTATTCAGACTGTTATTATCTTATGACAGAGTATGTATATGCCTCTAAGTTAATTACATACAGTGGTTTTCCATCACATTGTGGCCACCACACGGCTGCTCGTGCGCCGGCCGCCGTAGCTCGGACTCCCGCCGAAACCATTGTAATTTTCGCGCAATCGCCTCACGTTCTCATATTTACAGTTAAATTACAATGATAATAAGCATGTACCTTATCACAGAGATACTGCAAATGTCCTCTGTCCACACATTTCTGGCACTTTCTATGGATATTTGAATTCACACTCGAAAGTTCAATATCCGAAATTGAGTAAATTTCTTGCCTGATATTTTCCTTTAGTTTTTACAATGTATGGGGCTTCTTGCAAACACATTTTTTGAGTTTCTCCGGAGATAAAAAATCACATGCATTTAAACCATCGCATCGTAGCAAATATCATCGTAGGATGATAATCTTTTACCAATTACTCCATTTTAAAAAAAAATCTAAATTATATTTAATGACTCATCAGCTGTATGCGCGGCAGCAAAGCTCTTGCTGGTAAAACCCACATCAACATTCCACGTCGTTCAGCTGTTCAAAAATGTTGTGAATAAGTCATTCCTGTTCCTCTTTGCATTTATTGTCTTGTTTTTCCGTGTGCATTTACCGCACACCAATTTTCGCGTCTTGCAAGGGAACCTCATGTAGAAAATCAGTTTTCTCTGCACAACACTGTTATTTTATGATGAAATGTAGCCGTAAATGGTACCGTGCTTCGTCAGAAAAGAATATTAAGCAGGAGTCAATTACTCCATAATTTCGTAAAATCCAATTAAAAAATTTAGGCGACTCTGATGGTCACATTAAGAATAAACTGTGTTCAACAAATCCCCACACATTATAAGAACTAAAAGAGTACATCAGGCGAGAGATTCATTCAATTCTGGATCCTCAACTCTCGAGTATAATTAAAATTTCATAAGAATATGCCAGAAATGTACGGATAGAGGAGATTTCCGACAACTCTTATGATAAGGTATATGCTTATCATCACTGTAATTGTAACTATGAAAACGTGAAGCGGTTGCGGGGATATTGTACTTGTTTCAGCGGAATCCGAGCTGCGGCTGTTTACGCGCCGGCCACATTGTGAAGAAAAAGCATTGTATTAACGTAATAGTGTTTCAAAGAAGTGAAAGATTCGTGTTCTATTGAGTTTTTATATAATGAAATTGGAGGAACGAGTGATTTTAATGATTTTAAAAACTTTCAAAGATCAACGATGCAACAGATATGTTGTTTGCTGAAATGAAGGTGTTGTTTACAGTTCTCCTATTATTCTTAGTAGGGGTACAGAGACATCTACAATACTGTGATTCTTCTGTCTTCTATAGTTAATGGTGATAAACTGAAATTATATCCAAATAGATTAGGTGCTCTTTGTTTCCTGTAGATGATGAAAACATCAACTTTACTAGTTATGGCAAAGTCGGGTGTGTTAGTAATGAATTCTTCCGACAAAATGAGGAACGCCCATTTTGACTTCAACGTAAGAAAACTGAAATGGTATGAAAATAAATTGGCGCAACATATACCTATATTGTAAGACCCTGTATCTTTATGGGGCACCTATGGTAGGTATAGGAAATATGGTACTCCACCGAAAACTCAATTATTGAGATTTAACCACCAAACAAATGGTTTGATATCTATTAAACCCCCAGCAAAAACTACATGTTTAGAATTTTTTGTAACTTGGAAAAATTTCCGATAAATACCACATTTGGTACTACTCAAGTTTAGTATCCTTCAAAAGATGTGACACGAAGACTTTTATTTTTTATTTTCTCAAAAATGGTTCAGCATTTAATGAAAATATCCCATATTTGTGCGACCTATAAACTATGCATCTTGAATTTTCTACCAAGAGCCTACTAACTCCTCTTTATGCAAATATTTTTATAATATTTTACACCGAGTCAACTGCAAGATAGAAAAAGAAAGCTGCATGAAAAATTTAAATTAGTTAAAACAA
Organism: Deroplatys truncata; assembly: GCA_030765065.1. NCBI lineage: Eukaryota > Metazoa > Arthropoda > Insecta > Mantodea > Mantidae > Deroplatys > Deroplatys truncata. Next base: position 105,402,045 of record CM060980.1, read on the forward strand.
AATTTAAGTATTTTTTCCTTGTATTAAATGTTCCAGAGATAGTACTTGCTATTAGCTTGACTTTTCCAGGGTTTTGAAGTGCTACGTCACCATTTATTTGTTTCTCGGGATGCCATGCAAAGAGTACTGAATTTCAAAGCCAACATAAGATGACCCACTTTAAAGATTTGAATATTTCTTCAGCCTCTTGCATTCCTCTCACACCTCCAACAAATTTGTAATGGAACCTTTTCTGCAAACGATAATCTCGATTAACACGAAGTAGATAGAAAAATAGCTTTTTGTAACAATGGTTTACAGAAGATATCCAAAAATAAACAATAACGAGAAAGTCATTCTGATTATCATTGAGCATATTTGTAGATGGCCTTGCGAGCTTGTGTAGGGATTACATAAAATTAAATAACCAATCTGTGAAATGGGGCGGAATTTCGAATTGTAAGCTAGACAGAGTGCTCTTTTTAGAGAAAGAACATTCATAACCAAATACTTAACCTTTTTCAACATGAATTTTGAATCAAAGCTTTACTTTTGAGACAATCATGACGCAGTTTAGCGAAACTTTGATGAAGAGAAGGAATGAGAAACGATCTTTTATTAACACTGCTACACCATTCTTTGTTATGAGCTCTACCTTTTAATGCTTCCAGAATTACAGCAAGAGATAGATATTAAAGTATATTATTAATGCTAACATACATATGTTTTATTGTTACATATTCAGCACAAAATAATACAGTACGTCTTTACAGTTATGTTTACATATACAACACACAGTTAATTTAAGGCTACTGGGAAATGAAAGCGGATAAAGGATTACCACTACTTTAGTATTTAACAAAGCTTTAAAATTTCTCAACGTAAAAAGTGTATCAGTATAAAATAATTTTTAGTTTAAAGTCTTTTAAATAGTGTTTTCGTAATATGACGTCATGGTGTAAATAATACTCAAAAGTATAACCTTGAAAGAAACGTTTTTGTCACGATTTCGTAAAGGTTAAATGAAGTTTCATTGTTACACTTTGAAATTATATAGGAAATCTAAAAGTTAGAAAAATAAATCAAATGTTGAAGTTTTCCACAAACTTAAACTATAGAGTTTTATTAAACATTTCTCAGAAATAAGTATTCATTTGGAGGTTGAAATGCTTTACTTATTACATGTCATAGCTGAACAAATTGGGGATACATTTCAGAAGTCTAAAAAAAACTTGCATACTATAAGAATAATTTTCTATTTATACATTCATAATGTTCAAACTCTTACCAAATCAGAAAAGCTGTCCCATAATTCTTTTTTCATAGTGATAGTTCAATTTTTCGCCATTTTAGTAACTCTGTGCATTTTCTTATTTTATATTAAAACCCACCACCTTAAGCACATTCACAGGAAGCTTCAAAGGACTGTGGTGTCCACCAGTCACCTGTATTGTCATATTTATAGTGTGCGTTTATTTAGTACACAAACTGCTTTTAAAACTTTAAACGGATTTTCGTTGAATTGTTGCGCAAGGATACAAACTTAAATGAAATTTGTAAATTAAGCCAGAAGGATGCATTTTCAACTATTAGTGTAAGCTGTAGCAATAAAGATAAACCACCAAACTTATAATTGTGGACTGTAATTCTCAAAGGTGTTACGTAATAAAAAATTCCTTTTTAGTTATAAATAATATATGCTTTAATTAAGTATTTTATTTGGTTCTTGTACAAGAAACTATGTCAAACTACAGTATTCTTACCGAACTATTTACCACATTAAGCATGTGTAAATGACATCGAGAGAAAAAGCATATAAATTAATATTTAATCTGAAATTAGGAAAGGTGGTATACTCGCATTTGAGTTCCTCAGAAAGGTGTATGGCACTGAATTTGTAAAAAAGAGGCTATTTTCAAAAAATAATAATAATAATAATAATAATAATATAAAATAATTAGAATAATGATAAATTTGATAACGGAATTTTAGTTATCTTATTTGGCACAAATAATGAAACCATGTTGAAATCAGAACCGCCAACATCAACAATGTTCATCTTTATCTCATCAGCGATATCAATGTGGTGGTTAGCACTTTACAAGGTCATGACTGCTGGAGTGCGATCTATCGCCAACAATTTCAAATCGAAAATGAGGAATAGGAACGTAGCGCTTTTGAGAGGAAGATGGCCTTGGCTTTAAGCACCTTTTGGAAGAAATATCTCAATTTTATAAATTTTGGAGCTCAGCATCTTTGAGAATTCCAGTCACTAAAACAGTAATTTTTAAAATATGAAATAAAATATGCGTGTAGCAATGCAACTTTGTATACAACAACAACAATAATAATAATAATAATAATAGATAAATGTTATTACATACGTGGATAATAAAACGGAAAATATAATAATGCAATAACAATTTTCAAACACTTTATGGCAGTATAAGTTAGATGGGCAAGAATAAAAATACATCTAAGATCCAGACAGCGGAAGTGAGGTTTCAGGACCGTACCGGAACAGGATAAAGCCTTGCACACTTAAAACATTCTCCCTCATTCATTTTGTCTTTCACTCCGTCCTATATTCGCGCATTAACACTTTTAGCCTAAGTGAACAACCGTCATTTAAAACCGTGAACGTATGATTCTATTGAGAACTGTTTGCTCTATCAGATGTGTATGCAGTTAAATTAGTTTTCCATTAGTTAAGAACGAAATCGTTCAAGTAAATTATTTCATTTGTAGTTATATTTTAAAACCTCTCCAATACAGCGTAAACCAGTGGCGGATTCCTATAAACTATTCGTTCATAAAGTGTGTTAAGTTTATAATCAATATTTATCACATGAATATGGTGTACTTCATAAGCAGATAGACATAGTTTGTTGCATTGCAATTTTGTGAACATTGTGACCGTGACGTAGGAAAGTTAGATTGAGACTTTGTTATTGATTGTACAGTGGGCCCAAGCGAGAAAACTCTTAAGGGACTCGAGATAACGTTTAATAACCAGAATCCTGCATTCAGCGCTTATCGTCAGAACAATCTGTTGTTGACCCAGCAGTTGCGCGGAACATGAGAGAGCAAGGGTGAGAGGGGAGGCTACGCATCTGTAGTTAGTTTAAAGTTAGCTTTGGTGTTGCACATAGGAGTATGATTGCTCTTACAGGCTTATTGTGACATTCACTTAAAATCAATGCAGTAACAGATTATTAATGACTATATAATTAACTGTTTAAGGCAGTGAATGTTAGCGAAGCAGTTAAAATAATAGTCCAAGATAACAAGTACACAAAGTATAGTGTATAAAGTAAGGTAATACATCGAAGTCCTCTAAGAATACAACTAAGGCAACTTGCATCCACTTTTAAGACTTCGTATGCACGTACATTTGATGACAGCGCACTGTTTTTTTGGTTTTTTTTAAGTGTAAAACGATCTTAGTTTAAAATGGAGATACTACCTAAGAATTAAACTTAGAATGATAGAAGAGCAACATATAAAGACAATTGGTTCTCAAGTGTAAGAAGAATGGAAAACAAATAAATAACGGTTACAAATAAAGCAATGAATTATAATTACCAGGCATAGAAATTTCTAAGCATTAAAGCCAGGATGGAAGGAAATAAAGTTGAATTGACATAGAGATCGCAGGTAACAACCCCATCCCTCGTACAGTCTTACGGCGTTTGAAGACAGCACTCAAGACTAGTTTTTACCTGCCTGCATTAACACATGGCTTAGTTAGCTTTTAGATACTAATAATGGAAATTTATTGCTAGCATTATCATTAACTGTACTAATGAACTAATAATAATATAGGCAGTTCCCTGGCCTATTACCTTCTGCTCGCCGATTGGGATGAAATAATCCGTCAATAAAGTTGCTAGAGCTATGGAAAAGGAGTGCACAAGAATGATGCTAGGTTTAGCTAAATATTTTTATTGCCAACCTTAACCATCTCTTTCTGCAGTGTGCGCGTACTCGACCGAATTTAAGAAACATTATGCATTGAAGTATGTACCGATGTTATCATTTTGTATGATCATTTTGTTATCAAAGTACTCATAATTATACTTTTGTGTTGTGTAATTTTCATTTCTGCCTCACAACGTAAATTGGATGAAATATCAATTTTAAACTTGAGTTTGAAGTTCGAAGCACAGCTATTCTCATTTCCCAGTATCCTTCATACAGAATTGGTCTTTGGTTACAGTGATGGCAGCCAACATACACTGGTTCAGGTGGTGGAAAGATTGCGATGCCCTGAGACGTTCTTGCTGCCATCTGACATTTGGAACTGGATAAGAACAACCAGATACGTTGCCATTGCAGATCCAAGCTTAAAATACAAAAACGAGAGATCTTATCATTACGTCTGTATTATTAGATCATTGTTTTTTAGGAAGATAATGCAGGGGCGTCAGAAAACTTGCGTGTATGTTTTATTCAGAACCGATATTTATTAATCACCAATTCTCCAGGTAAGGCCTTTAATGTTTACATGAGAGAAATGTTGACAACAGTTCACCGAGACATATCCTATTGCACTCGTAATGTAGTATATTAAGTGATGGTGGATCTGAAATCACAATCTCTTAAGAGTGATATGTTATTTATTAATTTATATATATATATATAAAAGAATAGTAATATTTATGTACGTTAAAACATTTTGTATATCTAGAAGTTCAACCAAATTGAAACATTTTCGAATACATTTCAAGTTTTAAGGTCAGATCAGGAATTCTTAGAAAAAGAGTTAAATTAAAAATTATCTGTCACTTGTACTGGAAAGCTCAGTTTGTTCAATTAATGGTTACGTGGACCTATCACAATGTTATATACAAGATAAGCTAGTTTCTGTTCCCTCTTCAACATCGTCTTCAACGGAGATACCAAGATGATGCAGCGCAGCATCTTGTGGTTCTCCAGTTACTAGGTATTATCAAGATAGCGAAGTGGTGAGCGTTGGATCATGCTATTGGCAGAGCGATTCCGTGTAGCCAAAGTGGGGACCATTCATCTCCTCCAGGGGCGCAATGGATAGCACGGGCAGAGAGACGGAGAGGTGCCGAGAGATCGTCCAATAGATAGTACGCGGGGTGGAAAATTCAATTTGAGTGCGTCATGTTTTAGCACTTTCAAAATTCGTGCCCAACATGGTTTTGGTAAATATTTTTCAAAATTAATCACCATTCAAGAGCAGCGAATATGGAGAAGAAAAAAAGGGGATTTTTATAATATATGCATTGTTACTTGTTAAAAGAGTAGTTTATCTTCTGAGGAAATACGTCCAAGATGCTATAATTTTTAATTTTTAAAACAGAATTCTTAAATGTTAAAAATACTACTGCAAGCCCAGTATAAAGAACTCTGAAAGCAAGAACAGGACCCGGCTTTTTTGGTCAGGCAAAATGAAGAATTACGCTGATATATACTGTTACATATTATGAACGCTAGTTGACTTAGTACTTTCAAATCATATCTCCAAAATCATTAAAAGCAAAATAGTTTGTAACTTTATGAATAAATGGCAGGAAAGGAAATTATCTTTTGAATATTTTGTTCATAAACAATTACCTATACCAGTTAGATTTCGATCCCTTTCTCAGAAAGCTTCATCAATAAAGTAAGGAGCTGGTAGATAACGTTAGAGAGGTTAATCTAGGAAATAACGACCGTTTGCGCATACTCATTGTGTTGATCCCTATCGGTCTTCTGTTCAAGGTCGAATGCTTTCCTCGACTTCTTTTCTGAAGTATTGTACGAATGAATGTCAAAATAAGTTATCGTGTATTCTGTGAATGTTCAAAATGAATTGTGTGATTGTGGTGATTACTTTAGCGCCACTTTAGTAAGCCATGCATCATGTAATTAAACCATCGTAAAAGAAGACGCCACGTCATCGTATTTTATGTTCATGTGGTAACATACACGACCGGCAGGTGCCGCCACTGACAGTTGCTACATCAAAAACATGCAACTGCTACACGGAGGGATATTTGCACTGAGCGAAGTTAACCCACTGTGGGCAGCGTAGATAGATATATTGGAAACGGAGGACATGCAACAAGTCTTCATATGTTTTCTAAACAGAACAGCTGGGTGGTAGAAAACTCTAGAGCGACGGATAGGAAAGAAATCTTTATATGCCTTCGAAACAACAGTGTTATGGTAGAAAACTTTAGAACAGCGCATATCCAACAAGTATTCACAACTCTTCGTAAAACAACAGTTATAGCTACATGTTACTTCGCAAGATAGAAAGTTTTAGAACGACAGGCAAAATAGCTGTAATCATCACCTAGTTGAAGTCAGTTTTATTTTAGAAGTTGTATTGTAGTTCTTGTGTTGGGGAGCCAAACTTGATGTAGTTGCAACCACGTATTTTACACAGTTTCCGGTCGCCTTCGGCCCAAGTTTAAAAAAATTAACTTTGTAATTTGACTGTTTCTTTAAATATTATACATATTTAGGTTTGCCTCGGCTGCGTCAGTGTTAATTTGTAGAAACATGTTTCTCTTAACAGGGAGTGGTGCGGCTGAAGAGTGTAAGCTTACACAAATTACAATTTGTACTTGACTCCTTTTATTAATCCTTCACACGATTAAATAACACTTCACTTTTATAGAGAGCTGTAAGATTATTTATTAATTGCACTTTTAAACAAAACTATATAATAAATTTTCGTCTCGCACTGAATGCGTATAAAACTTCTCGAGGACGCGGCTCGCGTCCGGTTAGAAACGCTGTCTACTAGCAACTGACTTCTAAATTTGTACAATTTGATCTATTTCAGTTTCTGATCGGCTAATCCTACTCCAATAAAATGCTTTTATTTAACTTTCAGGTTTTCTGGTTGTTGATTTGCTATTTATAAACTGCCTCAAAAATTACATTATTGTTGTTCCAAGAATTACTAATAGCATTATTAAACTTACCAATTCATTGTTGCCTCAAGGTTACCCCCATTGTTACCTCATTGTTAGCAAATTTTGACCTATATGCTCACAGCTCCTACATTATTAAATTACATAATACCTTCACATAGCATTATTAAACATGTACATAATAATATAAACATTAATACAACGACTGTTACATACATTTTATGTTATTTTATACACATATTGCTTTAAAGCGGGCTGTTATTGAATGTATATATTATGTAATTAGACTGATATAATTTAGGTGTTAAAATACTGCCTCATAGTCCACACTAAGCAGCAGAGTTAATTACAGCAAATAATTTGGCAGTCGTTAGCAATTGCCATCGCTACAACTTAGTCTGGCTATGTTAGGTAATTATAGCTAGTACTTCGAAAGAAGAACCTGCTAGCAGTTCCACAGTATAAATGCATACGTCTCGGCGGAGAGTTTGGCTTTCTCCAAGAAGAGGTTAAATATTCCTGCGACGTAGAATTATGCGGCGGCGCTAAAAAGACATCGTCAGCACGAAGACCACGAGCTGGTTTGATTTTGGACACCACCTAGACACGTCATATAATCGGGTAAACAAATTCCGTTTGAATTAAATTTTGGTAATAATAAATGTTGTAGGGCTACCTCAGATAGTCAATGTACAAAATTGGTGGCAGAATGAATCAAAATTGAACTTAATAAAGCATGCAAAGAATTTTGATTGCCATTAAAGGAACTGGTTTGCATTGCACATAAAGTAACATTTGTATGAAAAATGTGCAGTGAGAAGTCAAAGCGAAGTGTCAACGATTTTAAAAGACATAGCATATCAAGAAAGTGATAGAAACGATTTACTATCAGTATCAGAAGTTATAGCATGCTAGTTAATTCAATAACAAAATATTTCCCGATTGAGGAGTGCTATGTAATTTAGATCATATTACATGTCTAGAATTTATATTTTTATCCTGTGTTTCTGATCACAACTCAAAACTCCACAACCTCTGGTAGGGGTAGTTCTCATTATATCTAGATTGGACAAGAGGGGGCGTATACTTGATTGCAGATAAAAGCAATAGTGTACATCCGAAGGCAAACTGACGTATAATCTAGTGTGATCTGTGAGAAAGTCCAAGTAATAATGGCAGCAGAGCAGATACACAACTTATTACAAAATATACTTTTTAAATTTCACAAAACACTATACAAGCCCGCTGACTGTGAGGTTAGAGGTACTATTCGATTTCTGAATGCTCGGAAGTTAAAACCTATAAATGTTTATCGTCAACTAGAAGGAAGTGTATGATGATATAGTAATGAACGAAAGAATTGGGAGAAAGTGTGTAAAACAGATCAACAAACATGGCAAAACTCGATCCGGACGTCAGTCACTCTCTACAGATTTGAAGAGTCAAGTGAAACAAAATCTTACAAGACAAACGTGCAACAATAGATGCATTACGGATTTATCTCCTAAATATTTCTCGTTCTTTGCTTAGTAAAACTTTGCTCAAAGATCTTGCCTTAATGGACTGGCGGCAGCCACTACAACACGGGAACTCTAAAGCTTGTGGACAGATATGACAAGTGCTTAAATAACGGAGATGACTATGCAGAGAAATAAAGTAAGCTTCAATTAAGCTTACCTGTTAGCGACATTCTTTTTAAATATACTTTTGTGCATTATAGCCAAACGGTCGTTACTTCGTGGATTACCCTCGTATTATATGTTTCGGCCGGGAGAGCGGTATGCAGTGTTTTTGCAATGGGCTCTCGGAAGTTTCACTCTCGAGCATCGCGAACATTAACAAGTCAGTTTCACTGTGTCTGGAGTATGAACTCTAGGAAATTTTTTCTGAAAACTGCTTAGAGACCTTTCGACTCAATTCTCTTTTAAAATATGTGTTGTGCATGAAAGTTCTTTGTTCTAACGTGAGCTTTTCAAATGAGTAGTTATTCGCACACACGCACTGCGCCAGCCGGGCACGCACTCCGCCCATTTCACCACTGCGTGCTTTTACTAGCCACCTTTAACACTTCACCCCCAGAGGTATTTCTCAATGTTGTGGACTGCTGCGCAGGAAGGAGGATCGGGCAAAGGGAAGGTGGTTAAAAAAAATTCTGATGCGTTGCGCTCAGATGACTTTCTCTACTCTTGTACAACTTTTTACAAACGCCCGTTCTTCATCTACTTCATGTTAATCGAGATAAATATTTACAGAAGAATTTTATATTGCTAATTTTCTTGTATGTGCAAGGGGAATATAGTAGAATTTAAGCTATAGTCAAATATTTTAAGAGCTGGTTGCTCTGCAGAATTCTAATCTCTCTGCATGTCCAGGACATAAAAAAGCCAATAACGGATTCCATTTGAGAAAAAGTATAAGTAAGTGGCAAATTGTATGTCTTAACGAGAACTATACTTCTTGTGTAGTAAAATTTTGTCTATCTCTTACCGTTTATCAGTTATGCAAAAGTCATTCAGAATGAATAAGACTTTTGGGGACATTACCTGCAAGTTCAAGATATACATTTCATTAAGCATGAAAATATCTTAAACACATAATATTTTAATCAAAATCGTTGGAGCCATTTTTGAAAAAATCTAAATTTTCGAAAGGGTAAACGGCAAACTTGTAAATAGTAATCTGATGTGGGGGGATTTTCTTGAAAGATACTTGGAACATACTAAACTCAGATACTAAGATTGGTATTTATCCGACTTGTCGTTTTTTAGTATTTGTTCACAGACACACAAACACGGACATGTTTCCAAAAATGCTTCATTTGGATTCGAAGCACCTCAAAACATGTATTTCCGGTAAAATCTCGGTATTGAGATTACCAGTCTACGTAGTAGAGAAAGTAATAACAGGATTCGTCTAATGTTGCACATATGCGGCAACTTCCCTTAACACTGTGGTCATGCACGGCTGTTCGCGTGGCGACCGCCGCAGCTCGAACTCCTGCCAAAATAGTTATAATATTCCCGCAATCGCCTCACGTTCCCATAGTTAGAAATTGCAATTAAGATTATGATAATCACACACCTTATCGTAAGAGATGCTCTCTTTCCACGCATTTCTGGCAGCTTCTCAGGAAGTTTTCATTCACACTGAAAAGTTCAGTATCTGAAATAGAGTGAATTTCTCTTCTGAGGTTTTCTTTTAGTTCTTCCATGTATGGGTTTGTTGTATACACTGTACTCTTTAATGTGATCTTCAGAGTCGAGTTAATGTCTTTAACTGGAATTGCGAAATTATATGTAATTCACCCACGCTTAATATCTGACAAAGCACGATTCGAGATTCCTTAACATAATGGGAATATGGGTGTGTAGTAAATGCATACAGAATAATAGGACCAATATTTTTTGAACAATCAACAAATACAGAGAGATACAGGAATGTCATACTCATACCAGTTTTTGAACAACTGACCGACGTTCAATGTCAGTCTAACAAGATTCTGCTACCACACATACCTCTGATGAGTCATCTTCAGGATTAAGCATTCTATCTCATGTCATCACTTCTCCTTTTATCTATAAACAATAGCCTGCGACGCTCCTTAGGAATCTCATTTCTGGGGCTCTAGGTATTTTGGCTTTTTTCATTTTGCGAAGTATCGCACATTCTGAGCCATACAAAATTTTGGTAGTTTTAAGGTTTCCTTTTATTGTACCGCATATATAATGAAATTTACAGATCTTATTTGTTACATATTTATTTTTAATATACAAAACATTGTGGCCTAACTAGTTGAAATTATTCGCTTGTTCTATCATTTTCCCTTCTAAACTGATTTTGCTCCAATTGTATAGGACCCTTTAAATGTGAAAAAATTTTATTTAGTAATAGAATATTTAGTGAGTATTTTTTACATAAGTTGCTTAATTAGTATATAGCTTTCTGTAAATTGTCTTCTAGGTTACATATTAGAACCTGCTCATCTGAAAATAAAATTGTATCTATAAACAAATCGTTAATTGTAAAATGAACTCCTAAATTTATATGCCAGTGACATCATTAATGTATATGTTAAAAAACAGTGGCGAAAGGGGACAATCTTATCTTACACATTTATTAATTGTTACTGTTATATATTTATTCTCCTGTTTCTATCATTTTATTTTCCATATATGGAAAACAAAATAATTTTGCCTTCCTAGGGTAGCTCGTAACCAGCTCATCTTAAAAGCGTGTATTCCGCTGTGACTCTGGACTCAGCTACAATTAGACTTCCGTTTATGTAAGGTCACCTAAACTTGTACATGCGCATTCTATTATCGGCTTTCGCACCAAGTGAGCACACCACCGGAAGTCGTACGCAAACAATAATTCAAAATAACAACAAAATGTCAGAAGATTATACTTCTTTCGGCGATAGACCGAGCCGAGGCGGCCGCAATGCGAGGGAAACACGCTGTATTTTAATCTAAAGTATGAAATTACATGGATAATTAGCCTTCGTTAGAATTGCTATTCTCTTCAGGCAAATCATTGCTCATAACCTGCCACATAGTATGTCAATAAGTTAGCCTGTAAAATAGCACTAGGACGATGTAGTACCATACATTTGCACGAGCTAACACTCTATAAAATGGCGACACATTGCCAGGTTAGTGTTAAACGCATTAACAAATATAGGAGACAAATACCGCCCAGAATTTAATACATTCTCTTACTGCAATGTCACAACTAAATAATACCCAACAAAATAAAATAAATTAGAAATTCATAATTACTAATGTGCTACTACAGAAGTTCGGAATTGTTAAATCGGCGAAACTACAGCGGTGTGTTGTGTATTTGCCCTTGCGGATATAAATGTTGTAAATCAAAGAAATAAATGAGAAGAGGTGAAAGGTTTAACCCATCAATTTTTAAAAGAAAGGGCCGACAGTTTTAGCAACCAAGAAGAAATACTCGCATCACAGCTGTTCACTCACACACTGTTCACTCCGCTTGAGAGCTACTCAAGCCAGAACAAAGAACCGTCTGGGACTGCAGGCGAGCCAACTGCTGAAAGCGAGAAACAAGAGCACACAAGGCCGTGTATAAAAAAGTGGCAACTAGCACAGCAAGCACTAAAATCACCTCAACAAAATGGAAAACACATAAGAAAACTAGGACTAAACAAATGACGCGGTAGTAACAATCCGATTGAGCTATTCAATTATAAACGGCCATGTATACATGCATGACTCAGTTCCCACGCTCTACCATAACTTGACCATTGAGTAGGAGTTGCTAGCCTTTTCATGTTGAATACAAACTCACCGCTGTAGAGTTCTCTGAAGAAGACGTAGCTCGGCAATTGTCCCAATGTGAAGCCATTATGCAGAATAGTTATTTAAAGTGCAAATGTTAAATTTAAAGTAGTGAAACATTTAATTACTGGCCACATTTAATAGTGAACGCAATACAAACTAGCTTCGGTAGCATGTTGTTGAAATAAATCCAGCTTATAGTAGGCCACGATATGAGTGAGTTCGGTGGGAAGAGGAATTTAAACAGTTATAGAGCAAGAGGGTGGAGCATCGAAAGGCAGTCAGGTAAAGAAAACATCCGCAGTTCCAAGTTGCATTTACTAGCAAGACTGTCTACAAATGTATGTATTGGTTTCATGTGCAACTGTATATTCCCCTATTGGCTTGCCCCTGACTACCCTTTGATCCCTAGCCTTGATGACGTTACGTATTGTCAACAAAAAGTGGCGCCTCCCACAAGCGCACTCATATCGTGCCGACTGGTATATTTGATACCTTATTCCATCAATCGTAAAGTTGAATCATACTTGACCATTTCTGTGCCGTTGATCTTACCGCTTGAGCTGCATGACATATTAAACGTTTTTATCTGATTCAAGTTACCTCGGTAAACCTTCGAGGGGATCTCATGTATTCGGGATGATATTGGAACTTTACAGTTACCAGATTTAAACGTATGGATAATTAAGTGCTCGAGCAACCTCTCACTTCTGACATACCTATCAGATCATGGACATTTTAAGAATAACTTGGTTGGTCGGAATATCCCAGCTAATTGACTCTTGCATTGCTTGCTCGGTATCCGGTTTTAATAAGGTTTTAATTTCAGGTTTTGGCCAGATTTTCGGGGTTTCTCTGTGCAACGGCTCAATGCCGTATGCTTCTGACTGAACGGTATTAGGTTTTTAATATAGAAAGCTGAATGTTTGAGGCATAACTGTTTCAATAAGATGTATCACTTACTCGAACCGTAGGTAAACACAGTCTATGTACGGGATGTGGCCAAACGGATTAACGTATCATAAAATGATATCTCTTCTGACGGATTGCTCTATATGCAAGTAAATGGAAGATACCCGAGAAGCCACTGTCTGCGCATCTGATCTTCGCTTAAATAACATTAGGTATGCAAAAACGCGTTTTCAAACCTAAAGAGGCTTAGCATTCGTTCCTGGTCATTATTTGTGCTTTTTCACAATTTTTGTAGAAACCTTCCGAGCACACAGCAGCATTTTGGATAGATAACAACACTGTGCTCTTTGCATATTAGTTTTCTTATTGGTGCAACGAATTCCAAATAATTGCAATAGCATTATTTTTCGACTGCGTTTTGATATTTTGGAAGCTTGGGTTGTGTCGCCTTTCACCTGACTCGCGGAGTTCAATTTTACCAGTGCGATTGGACACATCTATGCTTTGATGATTTTGCTGAATTGCTTAGTAAGCCAAGTTTTTGTAATTTGTAGAGAGGCTTTCTGACGAGCATTCATATTTGTTCGTCCGTTGCTATTTTTCGATAAGCTTACGCTTTGACTGTAGAATGCATTTATTTTGCGAAGCCATTGCCCGCTTTAGGCAATGTTTAATTGCTTTTAATTCTCGTTGTTTTGTTAAGATTTATCTAAATTGTTAAGTTGTTTGGAGTTTAATTTTAAGTTCATTCAGCATTTATTGAAATTGTTAGTTTGTTTGGAGTTTATGTAAATTATTGATGTGTTCAAAGTTAATCGAATGATTATTTTATGAGCGACTCATTTTGCGGCATCACGGAAATTATTTTACAGTTTGTTTAATGACCAGGCAGGCGTGAGGTGAAGAGTTAAACTGCAGATAAATGGGGGCAAATTTGTATGCATTTAGTTTAAAATAATTTACCTTATCTCCCTTCTGTAATAACAACTCATGTAATGACATAATGATATCCGAAAATTTATGAGATTGGAAATTTTGTACCTTCATGTTGCATATGGTGGTGTATATTGTCTTGTGGCAAATCTTTGTTAATTGAACCCAGTATATCAGATTTTGACTATTTTGGAAAATGCTGGGGGGGCAGTCCTGTTACCGTGTATCGATCTTGCCGTTTCCCCATATCCAAGGTCCAAACGCTTCCTAAATTTTAGATACCTCATTTTGATAATGCGTGTACGATAGACGATTAAGAATGGAACACCTCTTAAGAGACATTTTCTTCACCTTATTGCTGCTGAGAACCGGACTAAGGTCTACTTAACCTTTGGCTACTTTGCTAAACGCTTGGAAGCACTTCCCTCTAATATGGCGGTTATGGAACTAGCCTAAATTAACCCAGAAATGGGACACTGACCTACACAACTTCGGCTGAAAATTAAGTGTTCGAGCTCCTCTGAACATTGTTAGTGTAGCTGCTTGATATAAAAAATGTTTAACAGTACAGATTTCGTTTTTATGTCCATAGAAAACAGAATAATACGCCTAGGTGGCCAGTGGTGTTAAATGAGAGTATATTTACACCAGCAAATTTTTTTTTTATTCTCAAAACATATACAGTATCGAAAAGGCAAATTCAAAGATTTTCTCATAATTAAAGTCTGCCTTCGTTGAGTTTCTTTTATTTAGCTTAGTAGTTAAAGACGATTTAATCTAAACAGAAATTCAGGTCGACTCCATAACGCTGCCTGCAGTGTAGGGGAATGGGGATCGGAATGTTTCCTCTCTTGGAAGGTCTGGTATGAGATGAACTCATCCTCTTGAAGTCCGTGGGGACTAATTGAGGATATACTTGATGGTAAAGTACCAATTCTGGTCTCTAAAGCCGCGGTGAGGGTGTATGGCATACTGGACATATGCCACTCCTAATACTATAGTCTGCTATGATGTGCTCTGTGGGATTAGGCAGAGAATGCAGCAGTCGTACTATATATCTTGGCCAACAGAATTTTTGTGCCAGGAGTTTAACTTAATTTAAACGTGAACATAAGAAACAAAAGTTGTCTGCTTTGAAATCTCCATTAAAGTGTTTTTATAGGTGTACACATATTTTTACTTTCTCTACTGCGTATAGTAAGTAGGGGAAGTATTGTATTCCACCCAAAAATTCGATACCGAGATTTCACCGGAAATACATGTTTTGAGATCCCCTGAATCCAAAAAAAACATTTTTGGAAACATGTCCGTGTGTGTGTCTGTCTGCCTGTCTGTCTGTGAGCAGCATAACTCAGAAACGAACAGTCGGATAAACACCAAACTTGGTATTTAGGTTCAGTATCTTCCAAGGATGCGACACGAAGGTATTCAAGAAAATCCCCCCACCCCAGATTACCCTTTACATGGAAGATTTTTCGAAAATTTTAATTTTCTCAAAAATGGCTCTAACGATTTTGATTAAAATATCATATGCTTAAGATATTTTTATGACAAATAAAATGTATATCTTGAATTTCCTGGGAATGTCTCCAAAAGTATTCTTCATTGTGAACGACTTTTGCATAACTGATAAACCATAAGATATAGACAAAATTTTATTACACAAAAAAATGTAGATCGTGTTAAAATACACAATTTATGTCATATACAATTTTTTTTGTGGAGTGAACCATTTTCGAGATATTCCTTGTTATTCCCTTAAATTTTTCAATACTTATTTTCTCAAATGGGAATTCGTTATTCATTTTTTGTCTTAGATATGCAAAGAGTATTAATCTGTGGCAAAGGGAATGGTGCTGCACCTAGCAACCAGCTATTAAGAGATATGTATGTGCTTAAAGGCTGTATTTCTATATTGCCCTTGTAAATATATATTCCCCTTACATCTACAAGTAAATTAGCAATAAGATAGACTCTGCAAATGTTTATCTCGATTAACATGAAGTAGATGGAGAATAAGCGTTTGTATAAATAGTTTTGTACAAGAGCAGAGAAAGTCATGCGAGTGTAACACATCAGATTTCTATACATAATTGCATCTTATTCCGGTATCAGTTTACATTTTTGCGAGGAATAATTACAATAAAGACCTTCTGACTTAACTCTGTGACAGTAATTGTTGTCGCCTTAAACGTGGGTTGAACTTAATTGGAAATTAAGTTTACATTTTCTTGTACAAACATTTACATAACAATTGCTATGTTAGGTCTTCGCTAAAACATAATATACGAATTAATTAAAAGACATTTGCGCTTTCTAGTATTAAAATAAATGGTATTCGCAGTCTTATAACAAACGGTTATATGAGGAAATAATGCACAGTTATTCAAAAGTAAAGAGCGGACTTCACAAATTTATTTCTCGTGAACCACACAAGATAAAAACACAATTCAAACACTACTGGACTTGGGACATTTCAAAGTTTGACGCATTGGATATGCGCACCATGAGTGGCACAACCAATGTCATAACAGTAACTCAGTTCTTGCCACATACGAAACAGTTGATCCCTCGTTATGGAGTTCACCGCCTTAACAATTCGCCGTCGCAGTTTCTCAAGAGAAGCAGGCAGTGGTTGGACATACATACGGTCTTTCACATACCCTCACAGATAGAAATCACAGGCGGTAAGGTCCGGTGACCTAGGCGGCCACGGAAGAACATGGTCGTGTTGTCCACCTTTGCCATTCCAGCGTCCTGGAAGGGTGTTGTTCAGGTACCGTCGGACCTCAGTGGGGAAATGTGGTAGGGCGCCGTATTGCATAAAGATGAAGTCATGTGAATCATCATGCAGTTGGGAAGCAGCCAGTTTTCGAGCATGTCGAGGTAAATCGTTCCTGTAACTGTGCGCTCGATGAAAATAATGGTCCATAAACTTTGCGGACAGAAATGGCACAGAAGACATTGAGTTTCGGCGAGCTGCGTTCCTGTTCAACGGCGACCTTAGGAGCTTTGGCGCCCAATATGCGCACATTATGGCAATTCACCTTCCGGGAAAGATGGAAGATTGCTTCATCCGAAAAAACCAGTCGATCAATAAAACTGTCCTATTCCATGGTCTCTAACAATGCAGAGCAAAAGTTGAACCTTTTGAGTCCTCGGTTGCAATGTCTGCAATAACTGCAGCTTGTAGGGTTTCAGATGCAAGCGGTCACAGAACACGCCATGCCGTCGGTTGAGGAATGACAAATCCATGGCTTGCACGTCTAGTGGACTTCCTATTGCTTCGTTCGAACGTTGCTCGAATACGCTTCACAAGCTCCGCCGATGTGCCGAGACGACCCGTTCGTTGCCGTGTGCATATGCACCCATCCTCTACGAATTTGCAATGTCACTCAATGGAGTCACATTTCGTAAATTGCAGGACAGAAAACGGCCGATGGTGTCGGCGCCGTTTTACGGCAGAGCTGCACCCAGCGCCCCTGCGGCGACCCATGGAACTTCAAGGCGGTCTATTCCAAACTTTTAAACGTGCCGAGTGCAGTGGTGTTGGAATTGTGTTTCCATCTTGTGTGGTTTGCGAGAAATAAATTTATGAAATCTGCTCTTTATTTTTGAATAACCCTTTATATTGCGATACAAGTGCAGTAAGTGGAGAACGAGGAAAAGTTTGAAGATACGAGAAGTAGTCAAGTATTTTCTACTTCCGAGATTTTTCAATGCACTTAAGGGGATAAGTATGAATTTTGTCCAAAAAAAAGATATTTTTCTAACGTTTTTATTTAATAAATTAGATATTTCAAAAAATATTCCAGGGTCATTTTGTTTGGTTTTCCACCTCCAAATTCATTTAAAAATTTAAAAGCTTTAGCAGAGTAACATTGTCATGCCCCCTTTTCATACATGCACTAGCTTTATGTTCGTTAAATTGAGTTTATATTGTAATTTATTACAGTAAAATTAAATTATCTTAAATAATATAAGTGGTGTATTAAAATCAACCATAAAATGTAATATTACTTTGCGTATAGCAATAAGTTTCGAAATTTTACAAAAAGATGTCACACCGGGTGTTTCTACCTATCCCGTTAGCATCCAGGCATACCATACACCGATTATCTAACCTGGACACACCCCTAATCCACAGGCGAGATATGTTGTATGTTCTAACAAAATAAAAGGTGTACACAGTGCTGAAACACAGCGTGATGTGAGGAAATAATATACTGCGATATAAGTGCGGTAAGTGCATCATTAAAGATCGAGGAAGAGTTTGAAGATACGAGAAGTCGAGATTTTCCAATGCGCTTAACGTATGTGTATTTCATCCTATTTTTCGACGATAGTGACATAGTACTTCCAAACTGAGTTTTATTTAAGGACTCTCTTTAACTATTATCGTTCTTAATGTCTTATCCTATATTGGGCACGAAAGATAGAAATGTTGCTCAGAGCCACCTGTATCAGGTTTGAATTTCTTTTACGTGACATATACATACGACACAGGACCACCGGTTTTAATTCCTTTCCAAAGGAAGTCATGCTAAGGATTTTTACGCCCGAAAAAATCCATCGCCCACTGCCGATTTGAACCCGCGACCTAGGGACATGGTGGTTCCATTAGCAAGGTCAGCAACATATATCTTGGCAGCAAAATGCCATGCAATTCATACTTACCTGCTCCATTAATTAAAACTCGTAAATAAAGATTAACAAATAAAAAGAACAGGTAAGATTTAAATGGGTAACTTTAACTATATTCCATGTCTGCAATTTATATTTTCATGCACATACGTGCCGCAAAACAAGCAAAACACGCAGTTAGGATAGGTTACCAGAACTGAATGCAAGAAATTCAACTTTCCACCACGACAACATGAACAGGTGTATCAAAGAACACAATTGTCGAAAAAATGATTTAGATAGCTTTCGCTCTCTCAAGAGAATATATTATGACCACCTGTAGCTAAGGGCGGTTTTTTTTTATAATTTTACGCTAGTAGTTTATGTGACACTTTATGTCCTACTCGTACCTTATAGCTGAAAACTGAGGGATTTTCCTCTGGGAATAGGATAAAGGGACAATGTGCGGCTTTACTTGTGATCCCCAGACTGCAATTGATCCCACCTTCTACAGCTCTGTAGGCATGGACTTTCAACAGGTGGCTGCATACCAGCTACTTTTGACCGCATTCCTTCTTCAAATTACAAGCGGTTGAAGCGAACAAAGATATGAGTAAAATAACATTCATTGCAAAAGCGATTATAATTCTAAAATGGTTCACATTCCCTACAGGCTGCAGAAGCTTGCATGGTACCATATCTCTCATAAAAGTTGCCCTCACCCCAAACGCGAAGATATGTTTATGTTGCAAACATAGAAACTCAAGGACTATCGTGGACAATTGTAGTAATTAATTATTTTTAATATTTAAAACCAAGCTAGAAATTAAAAACTTTTAAGTTAAACATCCATACCCATTAATAATAAACAAAACAAATATTAGCCATAAAATTATAGCCAATTCCCTTGAGAAATAAATTTACCTTCCACACTTGTCCTTTTTCTAGATTAGTTGTTTAAAATTGAGTTAATTAAGTATGGAAATTAAGACGTATTCATACATAATAAAATCAGTGCATATTATATCTGAGAATTGAAAGATCTCAAAAAAATAAGGAAACTTTTCGACAATAACCGATCTGGTTTAAAACATTTCCTTTCTTGGTTTTATTCCCCAAAAAATCAGTTCCTTTCGAAAAAAAGATCAAATGCATATATGATAAAAATCGAATACTTCTACAAAACATTCATAATTAAAAAGGTTATATCAAAGTTCAAAATATTACAATAAAATAATTAATAATGTTGGAAGATTGAATCAGACATTAAAAGTTCAATACCATGTCCGGGACTCGAACTATGGATCTTCAGTTATCCGTGTCTTTGCTGTATCGCTGAGCTACCGTTGCGAGATTCCGCATCACATTATCTGGTTGTCAAAAAATATGACATTTCCAGTCCCTGCTCAATATGCTTTCAATAAGCAAATTATTACTACTATATTAGTAATTTGCTTCTTAGTCTTTTCTTTTTAACTATTATGGCTGGCTAATTGTACACGTTCTCAAAAGTTGTTTAAAGGTTTGAATTTTTCTGCTACAATAATTTAAACCTGCTAAACTTCATTGTTCTGGTATGTCTGTAGCTGTACCCAGAAAATAATTTAATTTATATAAAATTTAAAAATGTATTTCGATATGAATGGCCAAATTATGAGCCGTGAATCAATCATTTTCTATTTTATTTAGTTTGATTTCATAAACCAATCATTTTTCGGTTACGCTAGATTTATGTAGTTCCATTGAAATCCCATACGTGATTGGCGAGTTTAGTTCATTGTCTCTACAGAAAATGAAACACCAATAGGTAAATGGTGCTCAAAATCAAACATTACACGATTTTAATGTGGCATTTCTCTCCTGAATTCTTTGAAAAAGGGTTATTCCAGCTTCTACGATTCTCCAGTGAATACAAAAAGAGTTTTTGAGTATGAGATTTGTTAATAGAAAGCGATGAAGTATTAACCTCAGGAACTTCGGGCAGGCACGTTATGATTCAACATAGCTGAAAAAACATCATTGTCATGTCATCCGAGCTTCTTGGAGTCAGAACAGCGTTTCAGATACATGGACATGACTGATTACTTTGTTGGTTGCAACAGATATAGCGCTCGCAAAAATAAGCTAAGCATAATTTTGTTAGGTGCTGCCTAAAGTAAAAGCTTTGTTTCGACTATGGTTTTTGTAGTCAAGTTGAAATATATGAAAAATGAGTATATTACACACTTATCGAGATGAAAGGTTTAACTTGGAGATAACGTATTGCTCCTATAAATTGTTCCTTTATAGCCTATTATCATAAGTTTTATTTTATAAGTGTGCAGGATCATTATTCAGGTACATCCACCACTGCCCTGAAAGCGAAACATTTACAATTGTTATGTATTTGTTTATTTATTTATTTTTCAATTTACCAGCATAACGGTTTACCAACTTCACTGATACTACGATGCGTTTAGTAGTGAATAATGTAAATATTTCTTAATGCTTTAAAAGCAGTTAAATTGCATGATTTTTCAGTTTGCAATATGCCGAGTTTTGCGAGAGTTGCCTATATGGGAGCAAGAAGTGGGCAGTGCTGAAAAGTATCCTGAAAACTGTGTCATTAAATTTGATGAAAATGTACATACATCTAGATAATACTCTTTATTAGCTTACCGATACCAGCAGTCGTCTATTAAGAGTAACATAGCCACCCAGGTCAACAGCACTAGCATTTGTTTGCAGCATCTGTAGAAAAAGCTCCAGCTGAAAAACAAACATTGATTCATTACTTTTATAATTTATTTTAAAAAGGAACGCATGGCGATGGTGCGCGTGTTCACGTATTTAACCACGAACATAAATTACTTACGTGTCAAAATTTAAAAAAACTTAGGGATGATAAGTTTCTATACATTGAGAAAAAAACATTGCTTCAAATGATCCACGCGACAAATTGCAGCTATGCTACAAAAGCTTGCAAACGTGATATTGACCTCATCCTATTGGATATATTTATTTGATGGACAATGGAGATAGTCACTTTCGCAGGACCTACAGCGACAACTGAGATGTTCCTTTAAACAGATGAATTATGATGCATATTGGGAACTGTCTTTTTAATAGGATGGAGTTTCCTCGTTTTACGCTGGTTGTTTGCACTGGACATCACATTATTGCTTAGGTAGACTGGTCAGAAACATGGACTCTAAACACAGATGGGGCACACTCGAAGATTTGAAAGGAAAATACTGGGACGAATCTATGTATCAGTAAAGTATACTGATCAATGGAGAATAAGATATAATTACGAATTAGAATAACTATTAGATAAGCAAGACGTGAGGTTTATAAAGGCACAAAGAACAATATGGCTAGGGCATATTGAGAGAATGACGGAAGATGAACCCCAAAAAGAATTTTGAAAGGAAGATCGTATGCCAGAAAAAAGGAAAGCACAAAACAAGATGATTAGATAATTTAAATAGAATATTTAAGGAAGATTGGAATTAGAGGGTCGGAAAGTAAAGCGGAAGATAGAGATTTGTGGAGGAAGATTGTGCAGGTGGCCACAGCTCATCAAGGGCTGTAAAGCCGAAAAAGAAGAAAGTGGATTGGTAGGGGATCGCGAAACATGACATACCTCTACAAATCTTCGCATGAAAATCAACTAGTTCTGTAGATATGCAGCGCTAATAATTCCACTGATACTAAAGGGAGCTATTTGATACTCAGCACACACCTATGATGCTAAAACAGTTGTTTCTTGCATTCCGCATTGCTGTGATTTTTATGTGGAACTATAAAGGCGACATGTGGTGTTCCTGTGTGTTAAGGATTACATCTGTTTTTCTTATAAATGTATCGAAATCTTTTAATCATCCTGTATAACATATGAAATTACACCCACCTGGCGAGAAGGTAGAAAAACAATAACTTTTCTTTTATTTTTATTCACATATGAGGGCGTAGGGCAAATGTCTAATAAGTCTAAAATTAAAGATGTTTTTAATACTATTCCCACAGTTAAGTTAATGTAGCTATACGACATTACTGAACTGGACAGTCTGCTGGCAACTCTAGATATAATTGATTGATAAAGTCAGTAAGTTTTTAAAGAAAATAATAATTTTTTACAAAAATGAATTTTATTTCTCAACATAGTCTCCTTTCAATTCAATACACGTTTTCCAACGTTTCTCTAATTTTGTTAACCCTTCCAAAAAATATGATGTTTCAAAGTTATTTCTGCCAGAATTTGTTCACTGGACGTGAATTTCTTCTCAGCGAGCCAATTTTTCAGGTTTGCGAAGACGAAGAAGTCACTCCGAGCCAAATCTGGAGAATATAACAGTTCGTAGCCCAATTCCACAAATTTGACTTGTGTGCGGGTGCATTATCTTGGTGAAAGAGAACCTTTTTCTTCACCAAATGGGGCCGTTTCTTTAACAATTCCTTGTGCAACTGATACGGCATTGCGGCATAATATGAACCTATGATGTTTTACTCTTTCCCAGTATTGGATGTCTGTCACCCCTTGCACCCCAAAAGACAGTTGCCATGATTTTTCCTGCTAACGGAATGGTTTTCCTTTTCTTTGGAGTAGGTTTGCCGAAAGAAATCCACTGCTTTGATTGCTGTTTGGTTTCAAGTTGATAGTAATGGATCCAAGTTTCATCAACCATGATATAGTGCCGCAAAAACTCATTTGGGTTGCGCTGGAACATGTTCATAATCTTTGGAAGCCTACATACTTGTCGCACCAAAACCCTGCTAATAGAAACGTGTCTCTAACAAATACTGACGCAGCCGAGGCAAACATAAATATTTAAAGAAACAGTCAAATTACAAATTTAATATTTTTTAAATTTTTGGACGAAGGCTACCGGGTACTATACGGGCGGTTGCAACCAACTACAAGTTCGGCTCCCCAACAGTTGAAATAATGCAACTCCTGTAAATACGTAACAAACCAACTACTTCAAATAGGCTTTTCCATACGTGAAACAATAACCTTTCTCAAATGCGAACTTAAACCACGGTTCCTCATATCGGCACGTTTTGTATGTATGTATGTATGTATTGATGTATGTATTGATGTATGTATTGATGTATGTATTGTATGTATGTATGTATGTATGTATGTATGTACGTACGTACGTATGTATGTATGTATTCATGTATTCATGTATGTATGTATTCATGTATTCATGTATTCATGTATTCATTTATTCATTTATTCATTTATTCATTTATTTCATTTATTTCATTTATTTCATTTATTCATTCATTCATTTATTTATTCATTCATTTATTTATTTCATTTATTTCATTTATTCATTCATTCATTTATTCATTCATTCACTCATTCATTCATTTATCTCTGCACCCGGTTGTACGCGTTAGAGAAAGCAAAAAGAAAGCGTATAGCAACGAATTATTGACTACTACATATATAATAAAATAATAACAACAATAATAATGAATTAGATTGAAATAAAATTATAAACTTAACATTTAATGCATACAGTGAGCTGACGACCCTCGCTCCTCTTCCCGTTCTCCATCAGCTAACTCCTTTGTCAAGTCTTGGGTATAAATATCTCAGTTTCCGATATCCAGCGTCCGAGATTACATACAAGCAAGCCTTTATTCCTCTACTAGATTTTAAAAATTGTGGTAGTAAGAATTCCTTTCTTAATTAGGTTTCTCCGAACTCTGTCAGAATATGACTTCATGTTTCCCGTTCACCGCATATTCTCAACACAGTGTCGTCAATTAATTTAACTTTCCACACGTTCAGTGAATTCCCTCCCCCTGATATTTGATACTAAGCTGAGCGATATTTTAGTTGCAAACTGAGACTCCAAAATTTTGTATATCAATATCATGCAATCTCGAATTATCTTCCACCCGCTACACCCCAAGTCCTCCCATGTAGTCAAATGTACCCCATTCCAATTTCTTTTAAGTCCTCGCCCATTCCATCCTTCCCGTACCTCCTACCTGAAAACACCGCGCAGAGAAGTGACTGACCTCCCTGTACTATGTGTATTTGTGACCCTATTAGGTACATCCCTGGAGTGGCGGACGAGGGATACCAGATACGATGTGGTCTTCCGAAGAGCTACCGCAGTAAGGACTTTTGGACCAACAAGGAGCCAGGTCCCGAGGGCTTTTAAATGTTCGGACGCTCTCTCCCGGGGATTTATATATGAAGACCCGTGCCAGGGGACCAGAGTGAAGACGGACAGAGAAGATTTGATAGATAGTTGGACATCACAATGAAAGAAGATTCTCTAGGAATAAACACGTCAACTAAAAATACTGAAAAACTGGAGGCAAGGAAGTGCCTCTACTACGAGACTGTGATTGCAAAGGCTCAACTTCCAAGAAAAAGCTTCAAAATAATAAAGCTAAAAGATAAGTATAAGGTTAGAAGAACAACTTCATTTGCATAAAATTCCTTTAGCGCAAGCTGGAAATTTTAAAACGTCCAGGAACACATGTGAGCTTAAAAAATTAAAGTGATTCTAACAGCAAATAGAGCAATTAGACGGTTTCAGTATAGTAATAGGGGTACATACATAGTCACTATCTCTAATCATCTAATGCATATAATCACTGGGGCGAGGTGGAGAGGGAGACAAGGAAGCTATTCTAAGGTACAAGAATACGTTCTTGTAAATCTGGTGCATCAATATTTTAAACTTTACAAAACACTTTCTCACCTGATTTTGCAGATACGGTTTGTATAACGACATCCGAAGAGAAAACAGCGTCTTTCGGAACTCATCCACAACCTGAAATCAAATAATAGGAACATTTCTTTCTTCTTTCACAGCTCTGTTCTAACAGAGATGATTTTCATTTTACTCCTAGTACTTGTTTGGTATTCTTTCGATTATTTGTACTTATGGTTACTTCAAAACTGGTATACGTCAATGTTTCTCACCATTGAGAATTCATTATCACTAGGGGTGTAGGGTTTCCCCTTAAGTGAAATCTCTCTCTGCGCAAGTAAATCATTTCAGACAGCAATACAATTTATGTAAATCAAAATACTCTCTTATGTAGTTTGGCAGAAACAATTAGTTTATATAATGTAAATATAATCTCATTTACAAATAATTATCAATTTTGCAATTTTAACTCCCATAATATTTTGCTTCCATAACGAGTTACAGTTTTTTTCTCGTGTGTTATGTATACTAAATCAATTTTCGCAGTTCATATAATAGCTGCTTTTTGTAAAAATAAGAATGTAGCTACTCGAGTTACACCAAATTTTAGTCGATCTTTTATATAAATATATTATATACTGTGCAATAAAAGGTTTTCGCCGCCCAGTGATTTGAATCCACTGTCAAAATCAGCAAAAACAATAAATAACTTTAAGTTTAATCTGTTTATTGATTAGCAAAGCAAAGTGTTACAACTAATCATAGGCATGCCTGTAACCAAAATGTGTGTATCGCAATTAAGCAACACAAAAGGTTTTAAATAAGGCTGTGCTTTATTTCCGACTCAAACTAAGCCAGGAAATTTTATGTGTAAGAGACGTAACACTTTGTTGCATTTTAATTAAATAAGTAAAAATATCCAAAGAAGCTCCAACCGAGATTATTGACTAAAAGTTCCGAGCGGTAACAGAGTTCATCTAGTATGCAGATGTGCAATTAAAATGCATCAAACTTCTTGCTTGTAAATCGCTGCGTGATCTTCGGTTATGTCAAGCAGTGAAAACACAGACTTTCTAATACTACTTTAGCCAGGTGTTGCCACGTACACAGAGCGCTAAAGAAAATCTTCGTCGGATTTTGTATTGTTTTCTGGGGTCTTTTGAGGCGTGTCCTATCGCAGAGGGCGGTGGTTGAGAACACAGCAATATGGGGGAAAAGAGGGGAGGTTGATGCCTTTGCTTTTTCTGATGTTACTGAAACCAAAACATGTTTATTGTCTCATAACCAGACATGCCGTATACTAGCAAAATTACTCTTGAACGTATCGTGGGTATGTGGGAGACTGGTCGCACTGTTACAGCAATTGCAACAGCAGTGCATAAAAGTGTTTTTATAGTAAGTTACTGGATAACCAATTATGGTTTAAATTAAAGGGAAAACATGCTGTTTTATTTATTATTTAGTTATGTTTGCTTCTATGCAGCAACAAGCATTGATATCACTGTAAGGATACAGTTCTGTATATATTTTTTATAAAGTGCTGCCTTGCTATGTATTTAATGAATACCATTCAAGCTTTAATTTGAACCCCCTGAAAATCTTCTCACATTACTCATTCTACATTTCGCTAACCTGGATGCTAATCAAGTTTTCTCCTTAGCTTTTAACTCCTTGAAATGCATCTTGCACTAGCCGATAAGGTACGGGCTAGCAGTCACGATAAGAGGTCTGTATGACAAACTGAATGCACTCACTCTACCTCTTTCTCTTTTAGCCAATACGATCGAGAGCGCAAATATACATTTCGTTCCTACTCATTTTATAACTTTTGTTGTTGTTATTGGTGTAACTATTTAACAGAAGGAGTGGCGCACCGTTGCACCGTGGTCTAAAGCAACCAATGAAATCGCTTTGCAAGGCCACGTACAACGATAAATAATGTGACATAGACGCGAGGTGCAGTGAGGTTTTCTTTGGCGCTCTTTGTATAAATCAAACATGATTATGGGAAAGCCATTAAGAAATTCATAACATGAGTAAATTTTACGATTAGTTAAAAAAATTGAAATGTTATTTTCTAATAATCTCCTCGGCACATTTTTGGCAGATTTAAAATAAAAGCATAAGAATCATACACTATCATCCAATTATGACAATTAAATTCCTAATTGTGTGATCATAATGTCTGTTTGTGCTCATCTCTTCTGACCAACTGAGGAACAAGCACCATGTAAATAAAAATTATGCTTCGGAACCAAATTTAATTATACAACACATTCAATTGTGATTTGTTTCGTGAAATTCGACGAAGTTCAAGCGTTTGCGACTAAAATAAAAAAAAGTGATCAAATTTCTTTTGCATTGCATTTACTGTTACAACATTAACCAACTTACCATAAAAAACATTGACGGGAAAAATATTCTTTTTGAGTGTGTTTTTGACCTATGGGAAAATTCAAGAATTCTCAGATCTATTAATAACTTAGCGTAGACTTAGGCGAATAAGGCTAGATCTCCAACTAGTCACAAAAGGTAGTATGAAATAATAATCGTATAATTATACTTACGTGTTTGTGAACAAAGTAACCATCGTTGCATACTAGGTAAAGTTGAATGGCCATGGTAAGTGTTCCTTCCACATTCATAGCATTGCGACCATCCGTGGCACACTGGTACATGTACAGAGTTATGTTCAATAGCAAGTAAAGCAGGAAGAAACCCATTGTGCTCCATTGACAGTCTCCTGCATTTTCCACCAGACGGTTCAATTCCAGCCACAGCCTTCTGTATTCTGCCGATTTGTTTACATCCTGCAAGGTAAAACTTCTGAATCAATTTTCCGTTAAAGGACAATGCGTGATTAAAAGCAGATTGAAGTAATAAAAACACAATCGGTGGTTATAGGAATAGCTATTGATAGATAAAACGCAGTACAAAGCACAGACAAGAGAACTCTTAAAACATTTCACAAAAATCCGATGTAGTACATTCACATTACTTTCTCTATTCTCTATTATTAGTCGGTATAAAAGTAATTCTTACGAAAGTTTATTTTCCTATTTAGTTCATTCAATTGCAATAAACCTTTACAAAACTAGCTGTATTACACATTTCGTTATAAAAGGAATAGCGATAGTCCAGTGTAGAACTGGACACTACACGCTGTACTTAAAATTCCCTACTCTTTCCACGACTTCGCGAGGAAAAGCTGAAAATCGACAGGACTTTAAGAGGATGACCAAAGAATGAACAACCCAAAGCTGTAATAACGGATACCTCTGAAACGCCTGATGCTACAAAGAAAGTTATTAGAAATAATTGTGTGTTTTAAAGAGATCTACATTTCTTGTGTAGTACGTTTTTGTCTATCGCTTAACGTTTACCAGTAACACAACATTATATAAAATTCCTTCCAAATGAAGAGGAGCTCAAAACTATACCCAGAAAATTCATTTGTCGTGTAAACATCTTTAATATATGGTATTTTAATCAAAATCGTTAGCCATTTTTTAGAAAATAAAAATTTTTGATAACTGTTTTTTATAAAGGGTATGTGGGGTGGAGGGATTTTCTTGAAAATCCTCGTGTCGCATCCTTGGAAAATACTAAACTTAAGTATCAAGTTTGGTACTTTGGTACTTCGTTTTTGAGTTATGCTGTTCGCAGATAGATAGATATAGATATAGAGAGAGATAGATATAGATAGATAGAGATAGATAGATAGATAGATAGAGATAGATATAGATAGATAGATATAGACATAGAGATATAGACATAGAGATATAGACATAGATAGACATAGATATAGATAGATATAGACATAGATAGATATAGATAGATATAGACATAGATAGATATAGATAGATATAGATAGATATAGACAGATATAGACAGATATAGATAGATAGATAGATAGATAGATAGATAGATAGATAGATAGATAGATAGATAGATAGATAGATAGATAGATAGATAGATAGATAGATAGATAGATAGATAGATAGATAGATATAGATACATAGATAGATACATAGATAGAGAGAGAGGGACAGACAGACGGACACACACATAGGTAACTTTTTCTAAAATTATTTTTTTATTCATGGGGGCTCATGACATATTTCCGGTAAAATCTCAACATTGAATTTTTGTGTGGAATACTTTAACTTCAGCGTCTTCCAAAGATGTGACAAGAAGGCTTACAAGAAAATTCCCTTAGCCATATTATCCACTTAGGAAAATGTTGGTTGTTTTTTATTTTATCAAAAATTACTAATGTTTTTGATAAGATGCCATGTGTTAAAACATCATTACAAATTCAATGAATATTTTAAATTTTCTGCGAATAACCTGAGAAGCGCTCTTCATTCAGAATGCACTTTCTATAACTTGTAAACCTTAAGAGATTGACAAACACTTACTCGTATATACACAAACAAAACTGTAGATCTCGTTAAAACACATCATTTATTTCAAATTTTTCTTACATTACCATTTCAGGGATATTCTCCATTATTGGTTTCAATTGTCAACTATACTTTTTTTAAGCGGCGTCCTCTCTTTTTGTTTGTTTCTTTTTTTCGTCCTCATGTAAAGAGAACGGAATTGCAAAGTCATCATATACGTAGACGCTTTTAAAATATTTTATTATCGCTTAAGCCTACTACATTCCTCTTGTTCCTACAAAGGAATTTGTATTAATAACTATTTATAATACATTGTTAAAAGTAGGGTTTCATTTTGTGAGTAGGAACGTTTGCTAAACAAGGGCGTTGACAGAGTATAACATTCCTACCAGAAAAATAAAATCTCTTTTAACAGTATTTTTAAACAGCCCTGGAATTTCTAAAACAATAAAGTAATACTCCAGGCCTGTATGCAAATAAGAGAAATGGCAACCAGAGAGAGATCAACACGTCTGCAGCAGAATGTAGTTTTGATTCGCTAGCACTGCTTACCTTACAGTAGCCAATGAAGTGATATGCTATATCAAGCTGTTTGCTGGATTTTGTTTTGGTAGCAATTCCAATGTTACCCTTTCGGCAGCTTCCAGAATTTCGTCCGGCTTTTAGAATTCAATTTCATCCATATTCGTACCTGTCGGCATTTATTGATTATTCAGGTCATAGATAAAAGAATAACAATTCACATCAAAGAACGTACAACACCGCCAACACAAGCAACGTTAACTGGACAATGCATTCGATAAATTGAATTATGATAATTTCAACTGTGAACAGATAATGTGATCTCCATGAGAAATGAACAAACTGCTGTAGCTAATCAAACCAAGTCTAATTAAATATGTTCAAATACACAAGAAATTGCTATGTAAAAGAACCGAAACTAAAGTTGCTAACAATGGAGTGGCATAGGTAACAATTTTGTTGCATCAGTGTGATAAAGTACAACTTTTAGTTCGTGTGTCTTGGTTAAAAGTTCTAGTTTTAGTCTCAGCTGTCTTAAAAAAGAAAAAAGAAAAAAAGTCTGCAAAAGATCTGCACGAAGCAAATGAAAGAATCAGTTTTTGTAAGAATATTTTATAGAAGAGTGGGTGGAGAAAATCATGTGAACGTAACACCGTACATTTATTTTTTGTATGTGTTACCATGGCATAATACATGGTCCGGAAACTATTTAAATAAGATAACGAGATATAAAGTAATACTGTGATGATATACTGGGTGCACCATTTAATTTGAGACTACAATATCCCCAAAACTAAGCGTTGTTGAACGAAATGTCTTATATAAAAGTTGCTTGATATTATGAGGGGAAGTAAATATCATTAGTCATATTTTGTTTGGTGGAAGTTTTGGTTATTTTAGGGTCAACTTAATATTTTTAAATGGGAACCTGGAATTAGGGTCAATTTAAATTTATTCTAGAATGAATCACAACGTCCTCCATATATACTAATGGCATTTACTTTCCTCCATAATATCAAGCAACTTTTATTCAAGACATTCCTTTCAATAACGCTTAGTTTTGGAGACATTGTACAGTCTCAACTGAAATGGTTCAGCCTGTATATGATGGAATATAATGAAGTGTGTGATTGTAACCATGCAATGGCACTAATTAAGATGCAATATTAAATACAATATTTTGTAACTGTTATAGGAGAAAGAAACCGCACAGGCCACCTACAACCGTCAGATAGGCGTCATTGAAACAGAAAAGCAAGAAAGCGATACCAAAGATTTATGGCGCTCGGAATTTTTCGATTCCTTGCAGAGGTATTAGGTTGTCTCATAAGTTCGTTCGCTTTTCGTTACGCCTGGAAACACACCTCACCCGCAGCACAGCCATGGTAGCGTAGTTGCCGAACTTTCAGTTTACAAACTTTAAACACAAGGTCGTTTAAAAGATAAATAACTACGGCAATTAGGTTTTGTAAACAAACTATTTCCTGTAGCATACACCATTATTGTCGACAATATATTGTCATTTCGCTGGAAGCTTATAAGCTCCATTTCTCCAAAACATGGGACTTTTCTGGTTGACGAACTGTTCGAGGTTCAGTCTGCAGTCCTCCAAGGAAGTGAGGCGTTTGCCATTCAGGAAATTCTGCACGGATGAATGTCGGATGTGGCATGTCTGGAGAATACAGCGGTTGGGGTAATGCATCCACTCAAAATCTTGAGAGGTCACCATAGATGTATGTGGTCTGAAGTCGTCATGGTGAAAGACAACATTGTTTCCCAATTCCGGTCTTTTCTCTTCAATGGCTGCCTTGAGACGATCCAAATGAGAACAGTATTTCTCGGAATTGATAGTCTTATTATTCGGAAGAAGTTCGTAATACAGGATTCCTTTGCAATTCTACCAAATGCATAGTACAGGCATGGCGAGACTGTAAGCCTGCCCCGAAGCACCTTGATGATACCTGTATAACAAAGCTATGGAAGGGGGATAATTTGGAAGGCGAGCGGGGTAGTGGTAAAGAACGAACTGATTCAGTGGCGATCTGTACTCTGTGTTTAAAGTAAATTAAGCTTCTCCGATGTCGTTTACAATGAGAGATTCGAAATCGGGAATTATGTTGTTTACAGCAACTGGTCATGAAGATATTCGTTCGTCTGTCGGGATCTGCATTTGCTTTTTACTAATTTAACCATGGAAAATAATTATTCACAGACGTACGTTGTACAAAACATTGCTTCCATGGAAATTGCTTATGATCGAAGCTTCGGATATTTATTGTTGCATGAAATTTTAAAACATTCCACTCCTATTAAATCCTTGCATCTGACTTTCATGATTTCGTCAGACTGTAAATGAATCAACTCCTCTTGCAGATTGATTCTGCCTTACGTCTATCTTTAATGGATAGACATACACTGGTATATCATATTTAAAAACCCTGAAATCACGAAATCTGTAATCACAAAATTCACTTTTAAGTGTTAAGAGAATACTAATGTAAATACTGAATTTATCTGAGCAGAAATTTGAAAGGATATTTAAACATGCAAAATAGTACACCTGCCCCTCTTTCAAGTGATCTACCCAGAGTGAAAGTGTGTTTACGAACGCCTGCATTGAACTATACTTATCAACAATATTTTGATTGCGTTGTTGAAATGTAATATTCAACTTGTATAAGTGCGTACATATATCGCATAAGAAAGCTAAGTCGCACACCCAGACATCGTTATTTGGTTCCTAAATTTCCATTCCCTAAAATAAAGAAACAAAATTACAATAAATTGGCCTTAAAGCATATGAGAATAATGTAAATGTAAAGCTAAAATAAATTGCCTTTTCTTTCATGAATCCGGGGAATGCATCTCTGAGGTCGAAGAACCGACATAACATTGCACCACTGCTAAGCCATCTAACATCACACAAGTACTTAATATCTTGAAATGATTCTCCCATATTTTTAAGTATACGTATTTCGAAACTGCCGGTGTTTCAAAGCACTTCCTTTTATTTTGTTCACAACACAATCCATTACTATTGTACTGTAACTGACTTGGCACAAAGTGCTTCTTGATGCAATAGACAATACTAGGCATAAAAATTGATCGAAATACTTTCAGCACTGAAAAAAATGTTTTAACCTTCAATCAAGCCACGTTTTCCCCAACCATAGCCTTTTCTCCGTCTAATACTAATTTTGACCATTGTAAACAATATCTTTCAATACTAATTTTTAGAGCTTTAAATATCTCCTCGCCAGTAGTACTGCCTTTTAGCGGGACTAAATCGAGCAAATACTCTTCAACGTTAGCTTCCTTATCAACACCTCGAATGAAAATGGCCAATTGAGGTGTCAGTTATATCTGTGCTCTCGTCCAGTGCAAGAGAAAACTTCACAAATTCAGCCATTTTCAAATCCATCTGCCTTATTACGTCGGTAGAAACCACTTCAACTTTCTTTGCAATGGTTTGTCGGAAAATATGCAAACACTCGAAATTATGGACCTGTTGAGGACATAAAATCCCAGCAATTTTTATTAAACATGTTTTAATAAATTCTCCTTCCTGAAATATCTTAAGGTCTTTGCAATTTTCCAGGTTACAATATAACTAGCGTGATTTCTTTTCTCTGCCATAGCTTGAGTCTTTGTAGTTGGTTTAGGTCCATTGTTTTCTATCAATTTTAAAAATTTCTTGGGTTCTTTCGCGTCCTGTAAACATATTGAAAATTAGCAATCTGACCTGTAGTTTAAATAAGAATTAAAGTCTCATTAAATAAAATGTTTAATAATAATAATAATAATAATAATAATAATTACAGACCCAACTTACCTTGTAACTTGGCATATTCGGAATGATAAACATGTAATGGCGTTTCATGTTGAATTGCATTACTCCACTTTGGGACATATTAAACATTTTGCATTGCCACCATCCTCAACGAAGAACTTCTCCTCCCATTCCATGAAAGGTTCTGCTCTTGGAATGTTGCTTTGCAAGCGGCATTGCTAGCCGCCACTGTTTGACGTCGAACTGACCACGCTGACATGAGTAGGAGGAGGAGGGGCGGGAGAAGCTACGGAGGGGTAGTGCGCGAGTCAAATGAAGCTCAAATCGACTCGCGAAGCACTGTTTCGCCATGGCTGGCATAGCATAACCTTTCTCGGAAGCAGCCGTGGTTTAGGAACTGATAGTAATGGCTGCCCTTTCTTGCACCATGATTTACTCTTTCGGGCGCTGTTGTACACAATCTACTTCTCATCTCCAGTTACCAGCCGTTCCAGAAAATGATCATTCTGATTGCGTCTCAATAAGGAGTCGCAGATGAAAACGCATTGAATCAAAATCGCTTCACTCTGTTCGTGAGGAACCCATACATCGCGAATATTTACGAGTTCCTGGCTACAGCAGCATGAGCTAAATTGAGCTCCAATGCCAAAACTCGAGTTGTCCTTCGTGGATTCTTGACTATGATTTCATGAATTCTTTCCACGTCCGTCACCATTAGCCGTCCAGATCGAGGTTTGTCTTTTAGGGAGAAATTCCCAGCTCAAATTAGACTGACTTGCAGAAATAGTTGCCTTTTGACATGGTCGATTCGTTACTGCATCTTCCCTATATACAGCACAAATTTTCTGCCGGCATTGTGAGGCGGTTTTACCCTTACGATAGTAAAACAACATAAGATGTCGGAAATATTTCTTTTTGCTTTCCATAGTTTGTAAACACAAGTTCACGCTGTTACATCCAACGCCAGGCACAAACACACACTGATATATCCAATAGCAAGTCTGTTGTTGACCTTTAAGTCATAGGGGTGGTTAGGAACTATGATAACTTGAGCGTACAGAGGGTTTAGAGTTTTCAGGCGCTATGCGAGCAAAACGAACGAACTTATGAGACAACCCAATAGAAATGCGTGCCCTCTACAAGTAACGGGATTATCGTCATAAAAGTACGTCCGTGACATAGCTTAGATTCAACTCATTTTTAACTAAGGCCATGGGAAGGAGAAGGTTGAGAATGCAAGAAAAACTGAAATGTTTGCCAATAATTTCAGAATAAGGAATATGAAACTGCGAATAGAAAATCAGGAAACAGTCCAATGCTTAAGTAAGGTTGAAATCGCACATGGCGAGATTTATAAATCACAAGTAACTTAAATTCTCTGGAGTCTTTATTCGTAAGGACCGGTTGCGGCTGTGCGCTCTAGGAAAGACTTCGGGACTGAAAATTCGCCGTCTCAGAAATCATCGCTATGTTAACCACGAGTAAAATATTTAGCATTACGAATTTTGTGACAATCGAGTCATTTGTCTAGAATGACTAACGGAATGGTCGCGCGTTCTAGACTGTGTAGAATAACTGGATAATAAAGTTAGAATTAATTACGGCCAATATTTCACTGTAGCCACAAATAATTTACCCGCCCCTGTAGATCTTACGGAGTCAACGTTGCTAAACGCCAGCCAACCAAAGCAGCAAGGGGTCAAAAGGAGAGCAATCTAGTCATAAACTAAGTAATTCCGATTTCATAATCACAGGGACCGGCTTCTTAAGTAAATAAATGCGTTTTCTGCAAACACATAAATGCCTACAAAAAGACGAAAATAATTTATAAAGCGTCACGAGTATAACATATGAAATCTTATTTCACATAAAAGTATATATTTTTGACAAACAAATGTGTAAATATATATTTTCATATAATCTTCCAGAAATCCATAAATCTGAATTAATTTTTATTTTTGCTATTTATCCTGAATAAATTTTAATTGATTCCATTAGAAATATATATGATATATTTACGAATTACTTATCAGCTATCAGAGAATAACCTGGTAATCAAATTAAATAGAATAGATTAGGCCGTTATCAAAATTGCTGGTTATTCCCCAATTGCTTTCTGTATATTTCATAATATTTTATACTGCTAGACCGAGCGCTTGCGATAAAGTGTGTGAATGATACGAGGGGCGTCCAATAAGTACGTTTCCCTATTTTATAAAAAACATTACACACAATTGATCATGTTGAATTAATTTTATTTATATTCTACAATCCTTCTGTTAGTTTTCTACATAGTCAACAAGTTTCTTCAAGCATTTTTGGGGACGTGACACAAGTTTTTCCAAGCCAGTGTTGTACCAGATCGGGTCCTGTGCTCGCAACCACTGTTCACCG
Source organism: Deroplatys truncata (assembly GCA_030765065.1). NCBI lineage: Eukaryota > Metazoa > Arthropoda > Insecta > Mantodea > Mantidae > Deroplatys > Deroplatys truncata. The sequence goes on from CM060980.1 coordinate 105,438,468, forward strand.
ATTTGACTTCATCATCGGCGTTAAAACTGCTTACCTTTGAGTTGGAGGAACATGTGAAAATCACTTGGGGCAAGTTCCGGTGAATATGGAGGATACGAGAAAACTTCCAAGTTGAACCTTGACCAGGTAGAGCTCAGAAGATTCAACTGGGAAGTTTTCTCGCATCCTCCATATTCACTTGATCTTTTCCCAAGTGATTTTCATATGTTTCCCCGACTCAGAGGTCATTATGGAGGTAAGCACTTTAACACCGTGACGAAGATCAATCAGAAGTCATTATCTTAGTGATTATCACTATTTATATTTATGTAGAGAATTTGTAGCAGCCGATATCTCTCTCAAAAAAGTCAATAATGTTCAACTTAGGAACTTTTGACTAAATAGTGACATTGAGTCTCCCGAAGAATCAACATTAAGAAAGAACTACCCTCCTAACTACCTTCGTAAAACATTAGGGTAGCATGTGGCAATGAAAAACTTTGGTTGAGCAGTGATGAAGCCCAAGATTCAAGTTTCAGAAAAATAGGAAACGAAGACGGTGTATTGGAAAATGACGAAATACTGAGCAGTCACATTTAGTGGCGTGTAAAGAACTATCGGCATCAAATAATACAACGATTGCGAGGTGGTTCAATGAAATTATGCAAAACATATGGCCAAATGGTATACGTAAAATACGGCAACGTATTACTCTTTCTCACAGAAGGTGCACCATACATGATAAAAGTAGGTCAAGTCCTTTCCGTGAGTTTTCCGAAAATGATTCATGCACTTGTGTAGTTAATGCTCTTCATATATTATGTGAATGTATCAATGTATCAGACTCCTATATCCCAACATAGATAAGCTTGTATTAAATGGGGAAAAAATATTTCTGAAATCATCACTGAGGATTGATCTCTTCCGAGAAAAAAAACAACAACACAATCTTCCTGTGCCCCTGTATCAGTGATCACGCGCTGGGGCACTTGGCAAAGTACAGCTTTTGTACTATGCAACAAATCTTGAATTCTTTGCATATGTTGTAAATGAGTTGGACAAAAATGATGCGTCATCCATTGAAATAGTTCAAGTTTACTGAAAGATTCACCAATTAAAAATGATTTGGCGTTCATAAACAAATCTAAACTTGTTGTGACACCATACAAAAACTAGAAACTTCAACAAATCTGTTGAGTGAAACACTTAAGGAGGTGTTGAAATGAAAATTAATTCGTTACCAGCGCTAAAAGTACTAAAAGACAAATTAAAAAAAATTGAGAAAAACAATGATTTTCAAAAGCTGGTAAAGTGGCTTAAGTCATGGAAGGTAAACATGCAAGTGATTTAGGGTGTGCGAGTGTTAGCGACATCCCTTTGTTTAAATATGCACATCTGTCACCCAATGATGTGGAAAGATTATTTTCACAATATAAGGCGCTATTTAGAGACAACTGTCATGCATTCGGGATGGACAATTTAGAGAAGACTTTTGCTGTCCACTGCAATCTTAAGTGAACATGCTAGGAGCTGCTATCCATCTATGAGAGGTGAGTTACCTCTAAAAATAATAAATTAATAATTGTCTCTCATCTTTGTAAACTAAAGTAAAATATTTTGAAAGTTTTAGCAAATATCTCCTTCTTTTTAGCACATAAAAATTAACATTTTAACTTTTTTCACCACAAAAAATTTCGCTGATGCATCATACATTCAGAACGCGAGCCAGCTTCAGCTTTATCCCTTACGCTGTCTAGTACGTTAAAAAATCCTAATGGTCTGGGAGAATATTAGCAGTTCTGCTACATATGAACTTAAAAATAAATACTCGGTAAAAATAGCGCGCCATAAAAATGAATACCATGTTATTTTTAACTGCCTTGCTTTGCAGCATTTAGTGGTAGGATTGCTAGTTAGCTTATAAACTAGCTTTCACAAACTGTAATGGGAACTGGGAGATGTGTTTTTAGAGTAACGATAATTCTTTAAAAGAAATAACAGAACATTATTTTCCAAATACGTTATCATCATTCATTACCTTACACCTTACTGCCGTTATTCAGCCATTTGTCATAAAGGGAAATCAGTTTTTGTATGCCTTCGTCAAAGAACGATGCCCCTTGTAATGAAAACCAAGTCTGCACTTCTTGTTTCACAACATGCTCGTTAAAATATTTTCCATTAAGGAATTTCTTCAGATTAAAAAACAAGAAAATCGTTTGGTGCCAAATCCGGACTGTAGGGAGGGTGGTCGAATTGTTTCCAACCAAATGATGCGATCAGATCTTGGGTTATTTTGGGCTGTTTGTGACCGGGCATTGTCTTTCATTATTGTTTGCCCATAAATCTGGCGTAAGATTTATAGTATTCAAAAAACGAATCACTGAACTCACTTCACAGGCAGCGAGTCGTTCAATTGTTTTGAACATTTCGAAATGCTCTAACAACAGGAAAACACAAAATTGACGATCGCTGCAACTGGCTTCCTAACGAATGGAGGAAGTGAATGCGCATGTTCAAAATTCGCGACTGCAGCTCTGCAACGGTAAAATATTAAAACTGTACTTTAAAAACACGCCTCATATGTTTCACCTTCCATGCTCCTGAAAGAGCATCCCTAAATATTTACCTTATCATTTTAGTTGCATTGTCCCTCACTGCACATTCTCCCACAGCAACAACCGACGCAAATTTCTAAAACTCGCCGTTACGTTCAACCTGGTAGATGTAAATGCAATGTGCATTTTTGTATACTTGGAGTCCGAATGTATTATTTTTGTTAGGTGCGTTCGCTACTGCTCTCTGCTATCGTCTTTCTTCGCTTCATTACTTTGATGGGGATATTTGAAGTACTGGTTTTGTTACGATGCTTGCTAATACGGAAGTTACACTCACATGACTTTCTCTACTCTTGTACAAACTATTTTTACAAACGCTTATTCTCCATATGCTTAATGTTAATCGAGATATCGAGATGTTAATCTTATTGCTAATTTTCTTGTAGATGCAAGGGGAATTGCTAGGCTTTAAGCGATAGTCAAATATTTTAAGAGGTGGTTGCTATGTGGAGTATTCCATTCTCTTTGCATTACCAGGACAAAAAAATGAATAACGAATTTGAGAAAAGGTATAAGTATTGAAAAATTTAAGGGAATAACAAGCAATAACTCGAAAATGTTTCACCAACAGAAAAATGTATATGACAAATTGTGTATTTTAACGCGATCTACATTTTTTGTGTAGTAAAATTTTGTCTATCTCTTATGTCTTACCAGTTATGCAAAAGTCGTTCACAATGAAGAATATTTTTGGAGACATTCCCAGAAAATTCAAGACATACATTTCATTGATCATGAAAATATCTTATACGTGATAATTTAATCAAAATCGTTAGAGCAATTTTTGAGAAAATTAAAATGTTCGAAAAATGTTTCATGTAAACGGTAGTCTGGGGTGGGGGATTTTATTGAAAACCTTCGTGTAGAATTTCTGGAAGATACCGAACCTAAATACCAAGTTTGGTGTTTATCTGACAGTTCATTTCTGAGTTATGCTGTTCACAGACACACACACACGGACATGTTTCCAAAAAATGTTTTTTTATTCAGGGGGTCTCAAAACATATATTTCCGGTTAAATCTCGGTATCGACTTTTTTGGGTGGAATACAATACTTACCCTACTTACTATATGTAGTAGAGAAAGTAAAAATAATAAGTTGGGAGACATTATTTATAACTCTCCTACGACTTGCTTATGTTTGTATGTTTATTGTCTCATTTTATTATATAGCAGAGTTCATCCACATTTGCACTGTAAAGAAATATGTCTGTACCTATATTTTATTTTAGTAACTTTAAACTTCCACACCAGCAGAAGTGTAACAAGTGTTAAGAAAACAAGAGTACAGGTTATTGCACTGTGTGTTGCATGTTCGTAAGTCTTTGTTAGTTGGCATGCAAATAGGACTCTATGGAAAGTCCGAAATAGTTCACAAATAGGGTATTTTTTCACTGTATTCTACCATGTGACCCGAGTTGGTCATTCAGATTAACAGAAATGTGTTAGGGTTTAAACGTAAAGTAAAATTGCGCCAGCTCGAGGACCAACAGAATTAGTTTGTAATTCGTATTCGCCTCTCTCAGAACTATATATACTTGAGGTGCTTGTCAGAATTAGAGGCAGTTTTTTACTACGAAAGCAGGAGGAACCTGTGCTCCTTGCAACAACGTTTTCGCGACTTAATTTCTTGAAGAATGTAACTCAGTTTTGAACATAATCGCTGGAGTAATATGTGGTAAAAGTGACAAGAAATTCGAGGAGACAGTAACTAAACATGCAGAAGTCTTATTATACGCTGTTAGACAAACAATTAAGTAACGCGTTAGTAGAAGTCGAAATGCAACCATATACTTTAAAACACAACTTGAAATGTCGGTTGTAGGTTTCTTATTACCACTCAGAACAATGAAAAGAAAATGTGCGTTGAATTTTGTATATTGTGTCGTCTACAGTTATTTTGTTAGTCATCTGAACCTATACGTATCACGCCCTGGAGATCAACGAAAACATGATTCTACCACAAAAATAATTACAATAGGTATCCGAACCCAGACAAAACATTTCAATGAACAGCCAGGTGAGGTAACGGGCTGCATTCTCCAGATAAATATAAACAAAGGGAAAGGACGATGCATTGTCATTTAAGTTGTTTGTGAATGCCGTCACATTCCCTGCAATAATGCCTGAAAATGTTTCTTTTGTGTAAAATTTTCCTTTCAAAATGTTAAATTTTATCTATTGGAGCATTTAAAAAAATTAGTTAATTTGTTTTATTTGCATTATTCCTTACTGATGAAAGACCTATATACACGATTAATTAATTGTTCTTTGATACATACCGCGTGTAGCCTAAAGATGGAAAAGTAGGATAAAACTAAAAGTTCAATACCATAGCCGGGGTTTTAACTATGGATTTTGTAGCAGTAATTTGTATCACAATAACGTAAATGCCAGAGTGATTGTAGTGTAAATAAGCATTATTGTATGACATTGATTTGAGATGTTTGTTAATTATAAGCATTGTTAGGAAATAAGTTTACACGGCCTCACTGAAACTGATAAGAGCGGGTAACAATGAGCGAGGGGGTGAGTTGTTTATCAATTATTAGAGACAAGCAAATGACGTCAGATTGGCGCGCTTTTCTTAGAAATGGAGGGAATTTCTTCCCTAGAACATATGTGTTCGTAATTTTGATTGGATATAAATATAGACGCTAATGTTGGCGCGTTTTATTAACCAATAGCAGCTCGGTTATAACCTTTAGGCGTATCGGGTGAGGGAGTATAAATTCCGTGCCAGAGAGAGAGGTAACGCGTAGTTCATCAGAATCGTTCGCGAGTTACACGTCGCACAGTTCTACAAAATCTCTCGCGTCGTAAAGTTAGTTACCAAAAAAAGTTGAAGTACGCGAATTAATAATTTGCAGTAAATAAGTTATTATAGTAACAGAAAATGTAATATTTTCAGTCTGGCGTGTCCCAAGAATCAATATGTGAAATTGAATAATGTGTGACGACAATAAAAGCGTAAAAACAAATTCTTTTATCAGTGTTATCTTTCAGTAACAAATCCTTTCCGTTTACACACCCTGTTCAAGAGATGTGCTCGACTGAGAAATAATAGCTAGCCGGAGGACAATGAACCCAAATTTAAAAATAGTGATACAAAAACAGGCGCTCAGCAAAAAGATAACACGAAGTGACCGCGACAAATTGGCTCCCATACGTGATGCAGATAAACATGAAGCATCTTCCAACTACAAACGAATATTCCACTTCAATTTTCAGCTTACGGTGCCGCTGTTTTCACCAACTGAGCTAACATGGCAACATGCCGCCACAAAATTAAATTCCCCAGCTGACTTACATTTTTCAGCAAGTTGTTCTCAAATTTATTTTGAAATAGCCTACCACAGCGTACACTAACAATTTCACAAGTACTTTAAGTCCCGAGTTTTATAATTTAACACTATTAAGCCAATCAATATTAATTTTAATGTTCTTTTGCATGTGAAGTTTATCGAAAAAATGTAGTTAGTCGGGGAATTTAATGCTGTACCGGCATGCTGCTATATTAGCTCAATTGTTTAGAGCTCCGGCACGGTTAGCCATGGTTCAGACTCCTGCTTTGACATTGAATTGTTCAGCCTAATTCTTCGTTTCCAAACATACCGAATGTTTTGAAAAAGGTTCCAATCTTTGGAGAGGATTAAAAAGTTGGGTTTAGATCTTAAAAGTAATACTTTCGAATATAGGAGCAAATGTTTATCTACACTATTCAGAGTTCTTTGGCAAGAAAAAGTAATGACAAAACTCTGCAGATGTTACCTCATATTACGGTGACGAATCTATGGCCTAAGCTTGTCGCATGGAAGATGACTGACTGACTGACTGACTGACTGACTGACTGACAGGTTGAAGATATAAGTAGGTATACGGGGTAGCCCTCACACCCAGATAAACGCCAGAAGCACCATCAAGAGATAATGGGATTGTATTAGTCCGCACAACACATGTCAGCTTATGAGATCTACGACTGACAATAAAGAGAGGTTTCCTTCTTCCGCGAGATTTGAAATACCAGTTAGAATAACTTCATACCTAGAGAATATTCAGTTTCCGTCTCAATAAGCTATGTTAACTTTTATAAGCTATGTAAACAATAGCTTAAAACATTGAAGAATGTATTGTTCTTCAACTGTTGTAGTTTATTGTTGTTGAAGTTTTACTGTTGTTGTTAGCCATACGCTTGAGAAGCCAACTTGAAGAAGTTATTGTTTTGGAGTTTATTTATTTGATCACCATGTATGAACGTCAATTTTGAAGTGCATTATTTATTACGTAATATGCTGCTACGTATGAGAAGCCAATTTTTGAACATGTATTTTTGTTGTTACGCTCCAAGTTTAAAAATATTATATTAACTTTGTTATTAAACTGCTTCTATAGATATTATTTATGTTTATGTTTGTCTCGGCTGTGTCAGTATTGTTTTAGAGTCACGTATCTCTTAGGCAGGGCGTGATACGACAAGAATATAGGCTTACACAGATTTTAAGGTTTAAATTCACTTCTTTTGATTAATCCTTGGCACAAATTAAATAGTACTACACTAATATTAAGAGCTGTGAGATTCCTCAATTTAAAACTTGCACTTTGTTATCGCGTATACTTAATTTTCGTTACACACGAATACGTAATATTTCTTTAGAGAACACATATTCCATCCGGTCACTACCAAGGTCTACAGGCAACTAAACATATTTCAACCGTCCAAAACCCGTAAGCTTCTGTATTTCAAGTCTCTGATTGCCTAATCCTAGTCCAATAGAATACCTGCATTTAATTAAAGCTTTTTCTGGCTGTTGATTGGCTATTTTAAACTGTCACAAAATTTACATTATCTTGCTCTAATCATGACTAGTAGTATTCAAACTCTCAAACTCATTATTGCCTCAAGGTTACCTCATTCTTACCTCATTGTTAGCAACTTTAAACTTATTATTCTCACAGCTCTTACATTATTAAATTACGTAATTTATTCACATAACATTTTTAAGCATGTTTACAATAATACAAGCATCTGCAACGACTGTTACATACATTTTTAAAAAATTATTACATACATATTGCTTCAAGGCGGGCTGTTATGAACTTGTATATTATATAATTTAATTTAAATAATTCAAGTGTTAAAAATACTGCCTCAATATATGCATTCAAACACATTTAAAGCATTCGGATACTTAATTTAATCAGGTTCTCAATTTTCATCATTGGCAAGTAAGACAGAACTCCCACGTCAGAGCCTGAGGTTGATCTTTAACGTCAACCCATACTTCTGAGCTGCAATGCCTCTCATTAACCCAGGTTTTATCCAGGTTATATATCATCCTATTTTCTATCCTGTAGCGGTGAATGTTTCCCAGATATATAGGTCTCTGCAGTGCAATAACGTCCCTATCCACATTAATAGGTCTCATCCACATAGGTCTCTGCAGTGCAATAACGTCCCTATCCACATTAATTTGATATTTCTTTGCAGAAAAGTAAATTTCGTTTCTATTAGCAGAGAATGGATGATCGTTCGCTCAAAGTCCGGTAAATCCTGTTGACAGCATTTAACATTTTATTGTTGGTGGTTCATTATCAAAAAGAGGCTATGCGAGGCCTGCCTTGACAAAATTGTCCACCTTTGGTAGACCTCTTATATGCTTTTCACTTTTTGCATGGTGTTTTAACACTACCAGTCTCTTTGAACTCTCTTCGTACATATACAACACTGGCTTCTGAAACACGTATAATCTGTATTTAATTTCACTAAGTCGTTCAATGTAATGCCCGGATTAAGCTTCATTAACTTGGAAACACATTTCAAATAATTTGTTTCTCACCACTTTTCAACAATAATACCTTTAGGGCTCTTTTTGTAACCCTGAACGTTCATTTTAACCACAGTCACATCTACACCAGCCACAAGCATGTCGCCGTATTTCTCACTGACATTCTATTTGTTTTCGTTCACATTCACAATTACTGCTCAGTTGCAGTACACTTGTTGGTTTCCATTGTCCAACAGCAGTGAAAATGTACGAGTAGTACACTAGGGTCACTGTTAAAAGCTTTGAGAATGGAATAATAGTATTTTAAATCTGAATTTAAAGAATGTAGATCATTACATTCTTTCAAAGTGCTCTTAATTGCATTCTGTACAACGTCTCATCCTTTCAAATCGCTTTTCAAATGCCGAACGCCATTTTTCTTTTGAGAGAGTGTTAAGTGCATTCTTCGTTAGCAACTACTACAGCTTAAGTTGATTCAAATCGTTGATCTAGAATTTTTTCTTTGATTTTGGGGAATAGAAAAACGTTGCATGGGTTCAGGTCTGGATTGTAAGGAGGATGGGTCAAATAGTTTACTCTTAACCCCGCAGAAATTGGGTTGTTCCTAATGCAGTGTGGCCAGATGTGTTTTTGTGGTGCAACAAAATCCACCTAGCCCAGTCTTAGGACGTTTTGTTCTCAGTTCAGTGAAGACTTGTAGCAGACATTTTGTGGTGTACCATCTGGCGGAGACAGCCTTTTATCCCTCAAGCGAAATTATCACAAATGGTCACTAGCTGAGAAAAACGAACAGATCATTTGCTTACCAACACTTCTAGTTCACCTCACTTTATTGGGGAATTCTCTCCTGGGAAGACCCGACCGATGACTGTCGCTTAGTTTCCAGATTATACTGATATATCCAGCTTTCATCACTTGTTATGTGTTTAATATGTTTCTGTATCTTCCCCATCAAACGTTTCTACATTTATTGGCACTATCGCGCACGTGCATGTTTTGCTCATTTGTGAGATGGTGGTGGATCCGAAGACTGCAGAGCTTCCTGACGAAGTTTTTATTTAACACTAGAAGGACTGAGGGGGACAAATTGGGCCCTTAACGAAATTTTTACTTCTATTCCGACTAAATCTTAAGCAGGGTTGCTTTGATATTATATGACTTTTCATCAATTATATAGAATATTAACCACCTTTTGTTGGATTGCCATATTTAATCTTAGGTTATGAAATATGAAGGCGACTACCTAAAAGAAACGCAGGGCCAATTTGGCCCTATCAACATTTCTATTTTAGGCTACTTATTTGGAATACTGTGTAGGAAAAAACATATTTTCTCTTTTGGAGTTCAAATACTCGACAACAATGGGAATAACAACAGCTTTGTTGGGTGAAGCAAAGATTTCAGTTATAGTCTGTTATGTCAGTATTTGATAGTTGTCCCCGCAAACATGAGCTATGAATACAAGAAGTGAACAGATGCAGAAATACCAAAACTCAGAAAAATACAAGGCGAATTATCAGGTGCTTAATTTCAGTTCTCTGATAGTGAAGAGGACAATGAAGAAAGTGATTCATATAATGAAAGTAATACGAGTAGAACTAATCCGGTCCAGGAGAGCAATTCTCCCAATTTAGGGAAAATGAACTTTCCACATCCAGCATTCTTATGTCCCGAATTCTAACTGTGGAAGACCAAGAAGGTGAACAGGAGTTGCCACCCCTAAGAGTCAATAAAGTTGAAGATTCTGTTGCTGTGATCTCGTGGCTCGTTCTGTTGTCTCATGCGCCAGCTGTTCCAGTGGTAGAGTTTTGCATACTTAAGATTATGTGTGAATGTATTCTGAAAGGAAAACACCAGTTTAAATTGAATGAGAGATTTAATGTGATCTAACACTTGAGCTATTGAAGCGAGTTGCCGACCGTTTGAAGATAAAAACTTAAAAAAACTTAAAGCTTATTATGAATCGTAGCACTCAAAACTATGCCAATTGCATTATTATGTCTGCTAAGTTCTGCAGTATCAATATTATGGTTTGAAATAATGTTTCTGCAATAGAAGAAACTAGTAGCGGAACTTGCCGCGAGTCTCTAAAACGTTGCCCGGAAAGGTCCCTCGTGATAACCGCAAAATCTTACTCATACAAGCGCGTCACTTAGTGCTTAAAATACACACGAATAATCACAAGTATCCAGAGTGATGAATCGATCAGACAGTCGAATGTCGATCAGTAAGTATTAGTAACGGTACCAGAGTAAGTCTCTGATTTAAATTACACAAACTTTAATTTCAGCTCCGCCTACATTATTACTCCCCACCAATGTAGTTTCACGCCTGGGCCAATACTTAAAATGCTACTTGTGCCTCTGTTACCTTATTAGGAGTAACTCCCCGATTCTGAGAATTTCATCCACCTTTCTCTTTTTCAGAATGTCTACCTAGTGACTATGTATTTAACTCTAAACGGCCTTCGCATAATCGTTAAGCTAATGTGACCTATCCTCGGCTAATACTGATGACTTTCGTTAACATTACTTCCTAATTACCTTCTTTTCGGACAAATCTTTCAACCCAAGCTTGTTACATTATCCATTGATTTAATATACGGAAATTACTTATTGCAATTGTTTCTTTATTTTACTACTATTCTTTTATTTAATTATTTATATATTTCCAAGAATAATTACGGTATCAGTCACCTGCAAAGTCAGAACGTTTTGCGCGAGAGTCCAGGACCAATACCGTATGGACGAGAAACCTCTTAGTGCTTGTTGGCCGATTTTCAGCAATTCCATGATGCGTCACATCAAGTATTGCACTGAAACTGAGGTATGTCACCGAACATAAAACGATTCCTGGACGGTAGACAGAAGAATTTGATGCTTTTATTGCCATAATGTATGCAAGAGGAGTATATGGAGCAAAGAATCTTCCTCTCAAAGTCTATGGTCTACACTATGGGGTCCTCAGTTAGAGGTCAAAACAGAGTTTTAAAAATAATAAAGTACATTAAGTCTGACTCAAAATTGACAAAATTGCTCTTGTCTAAGGTATTCGGAATACTTTCATACAAAAGTGTTGCTTGCTCTAAAGCAGTACCTTATCCTAGTATTGATAAATAACTTCTACCGTCTAAAATAAAATGCCCATTCACACAACATATTGCAAGCAACCAAGACAATTTGATGTAAAATTCTGGTTACTTGTATGCGATTCCAGCAAATACGTATTGAATGGATTCTCACACACTGGTGTTTATCCCGTACGATCAGCTGACCAAGGTGTGGGTGAAAATGTTGTTCTTAGGCTTATAGAACCTTACCTAGGCAAAGCTGTAAATGTCACTACCGATAGCTACTTTACTTCACTAAGGAGTGTAAACTGTCTGAGAGCAGTATCCACAACTTTAGTACACACTTTGAGCCGTAGTCAAAGTGAGGTGCCTCCTACAGCAAATACCCCAAAACAACCACTCCATTTTACTCTACTGCGTAGAGATGATGTCACAACCATAACAGTTTATCCGGGGAAAAGAAATGATGTTTTGCTATTGAGTTCACTTCACTCTTTGTGTCTGAGAGTCAAACGTCTCCTAAAATAGTTCAGTTTTACAAGGAAACAAAATTTGGAGTCGACGTTGTGGACCAGATGGTAAGAAGTGCACTACAAAAGCCGGCTCAATACGTTGGCTAATGCATGTATGCTACAATATTCTTGATTTGGCCGCCATAAATTCCTGTGTGTTACATAAGACAGTGACTGGTAAGCGACCTAGTAGACGGAAGTTTATTTTTGATTTGTGCGAAGAGCTTCGGGCACAGTATATAGCTGCAAACTAAGAGCTGGACCAAGATAATGCAGATACTAAAGGCGGTCCATAGGGGCAAATAAAAGGGAGAGGTGTAAACTTCGTACCTAATGTAATGGAAATCACACTGCTACAATCTTTTCAGGTTGTGAGAAGGCAGTATGTGGTAAATGTGAGAAGAAAAAAACGAGTGTGGTGTAACAAGTGTATTGACAAACAGAAGTGATCTCTGGTGGAGAGTGTATGTGTATAACTTGAAAACATGATGAGATGTTTCTAATTTATTAAGACCTGGATTTGTGAGAGCCTATTCACTACTTAGTCACTGATATTGAAAAATATATAATATATACTAATAGTAGAGATTAAAATGTTTTCAAAGTGGTATATGTATATTAGAAGTTAATTAAAATAAACTTAAATAGGTTTAATACATAATCAGTACAGATGTGAAAATAAAGACAAATAAATAAGTATATATGTGGCTTCAATTGCTTATCTGCGAAAATCCAACCATGAAAAAGGGCACGAGGTCAATTTGGCCCTGGTGGTCCTTATAGGTAGCAGCCTACACGCGGTTCTCTTAGTGTTAAGGATTGTGTTCACTGTTGCTGATCCAATATTCAGGGCTTCTTGAATATGATATATGCAATGACGAGCTTCCCGCAACATGTGCTCTACTTTTATCACGTTTTCAACCGTGGTTGCTATAGCTGGCTGTCCTTCGCGGTCTTCAACATCGAGGGGATCCCTTCCTCTTCTAATCTCTCCGAACCATCGATAAATCGTGGATTACGAAGTGCAAAAATCTCCAAATGCCCTATGCAGTCTTTTAAGGCATTTTCTCTCCCCTAAAGCGACTTTAAAGTCAAAGAAAATTAAATCAATGATTTCGCTTGAGACCCATCCATCGTATGGCGTAGCAACACCTGCATGCAAATGCGCACGTTTCTATCTGAGCTTCAATCTAAAGCTAAGAAAACCCGCTTTGGCTTACCACAACTCATTGTTGCCCATCCTCAAAACTTTCAGAGTGACCCTACATTGCAATTAAATCATTAAATGTATCCATTATCACATTTTAAAGCCAATATATAAAAAAATGGTATGCATTTTCTACGCCTAAGTTTAGTTGCGGTCAGGGGCCAATGAGAGCATTCAGTGTGGTCACGTGTTTGAGCCTCTCGACTTTGTTTACCTCAAGTGGGTTTCTTATTTCGGAAAAAGAGTAATAGAACACACTCGAAACTCCCGAGTTTCGTGAAGTGAGATGGTTGCTTGTTCTTGTTGCCCCCCCCCAAAAGAACAAAGAAAAAAAACACTCTCTCAATATTCATTGCGTTCTCCAAATGTGGTTGCAACGTACAGTGAGTGCTATTACTGCGAGAATTAGAGAGGTCCTGTGTTCAAATTCCTAGTGCTTCGCGTGTATTTCATATGCCGCCACGTCGCGTAGAAAAGTGGCGCGACAGTGAGAACTTATTAAAGTAAAAGAGGAAATATGCATAAATGCCATGGGTCTGGGTCTATATATCAATACTCCTATCGTTTTTAAAATATAGTAGTGAAAAAATATACATTCCCACCCCATACAATTATTTATATAATCTGGAATGTTAATGTGGTTATACTATTTTTTTTTACAATTCCAATGGAACGTTTATAAAAATGAAGTTCACTAACGTGGTTCCCCCTATTATTTATGATTTAATTAATACTTTATAATTTTCTCTAGTTAATCTTCCTGTAGTCTCATTTCTAGTTAATCCCAAATTAATGAGTTTTATTCCGTTTAGATAGTATCATGTGGTACGCTACAGCTTTTAAAATATTTATTAATTTGCTTTTGTTCGCGTCAAATTTATGATTTAATAGATCAGCGATATCTTTATTATTCCTGTCTAGTCGTTATAGTCGGCAGTTGCAGAATTCGTTTTCTTGCTTTCTTTGGGTTGCCTTGATATCTTCTCTAAAGGTGTAATGTAATCAATCGTACTTCGTGTGTCTGCATGAATAGGGCGAGTATGTCTGATGACCTTAAACCTTCCGTAGAAAAGTTACCTTGATAAATTGCAACTGCATTGAACTTGTAGCGTTTTGCCCGTACTTCGTTGTGTGGGTAGTCTTCAGGACTCGTAATCGCCGATATCAGTCAGGAAGCACTTCCCGCCGATCTCAGGATCAACTGTCGGCAAATCGGCCTGAAATTCCCTACAGTTGTTATGGTAGGATTACAGGAATGGTGACACCAGAATATTGTGTTGAAAGAAACACCGTATTCACTTTTCTCACTCTTTTTGCTAGAAATCCTGTAAGATTCATTGATATTCCCTAACACGTGTTATTTTTTAGTACTGTCTCCCCACTATTGTCTCTTAAAACACTAAAATTTGCTCCGGCTAGTTATTTAAACTCGGTGCTCTATCACCGTTCTTTAGATTCGCGCGAACTTGAAGTAGTCACTCGATAACCTTAACTTTATGAGCTTGGATATAATTATATCGAAAAACACCGTTAGCACATTATATAAATATTCTACCTACCTCACTTTATAATTGCATAATTGCGCGGCACTTAGCAAATTTCGGAACTTAAGAGTCCCTTTCTGACCCGTAGTGCTACGTGTTACCTCAACGAAGAATCATGACAAACTGTCCTAAAACCACTCGCGTTCATGACTGCTTGCCTTCAAATTTTGTGCATGTCACTGCATCTTCCTATTTTTCCATTGATGCTAATGCTTATCCTCTACGTTTATTGGTTCCTTGGTTGAAAATTCAAAGCCTAACTGTAAGAAATGTCCGTTGCCTCATAGCGTCCGTTTACCCTTAAAACTTGCCTCATTCCCAAGAAGTACAAAAGAAGGTTTCTGTTTTTATGGCCCCACGCTCGGAAAACATATGGACAGTCTAAAACGAAACTACTTTTATTTTGCCTAAATCTTGCTGTCTTTCTTAGGCAATTACCCCTATGTTTATTTAACAATATTATTGAAACTTAAAACATATATACATTTTCTTCAGGGCTTTCCATTGATACAGATTTGAATCACATTGCTTTAAAATTATGGAAAATTATCAACTTGTATGTTAATTAATAATCAATAATTTCTAAATTATAATTATTACAGAGATCCTTTTTGTGTATTCTTAATCAGGCGAAAATATCGCTACAAACTTTATAGATTAAGATCAAATGCTGCAGGTTTGCGGAAATCTCCATTATTTATAAACAATTAAGCGATGTTCTACAACCCAGTTACACTGTTTCACTTCAGTGTAAAGTTCTGGAAACACCAGTCCCTTTATTAAGAGCAGCGTGGGTAAGGTCAGTTCCACATGAATGGCGAATGGTACTACGCCGTTGTCAAATATGGAAAAACTTAAATACCGAATTTTCCGCAATCTATTAGTTTTACAAAAAGAATTTAATAGCACATCTACTACTCAAGCAACAACAGGGAAGTTTTCCCTTTAAATTTCCATTTAAACCCCGCCTTTAACTACAATGGTCTTATCAGCGGTCATTCCTTTAGAACATATTCCCAACTCGTATGCTCTTATCGTTGGTTTTCGGTAAATTTGGGTTTTATTCATTAGATTACACATACACACAAATTCACACTCTTATTCATACCTCCAGACTCTGGGGAGGATAGGGGATAATCTTGTTTAGAAAAAATCCCCCCAGACGGGAATCGAACCTGGTACCCCTCGCACAGCAGACAGCTGCTCTACCGACTTGAAAGTGTTTTTCATTCAGTGTACAATACAAAATCATCACTTAATCTATATATCTTCCAACTTGTATAAATTATTCTTAAATATGAAATTATAGCAGCAGGATGATTGGAGTTTTATTACGGGAACAGCAAGCTCCTACGATTTCTGTTGTATAACAGTTATGAGGCTGGCCACGTAGATCAGTCGGTAGAGCACCTGCCTGTTGTCTTGGTTTCGATTCCCGGCTGGGGAGTGGGGATTTTTCTGTAGCCAAGATTATTCCCTATCCTCCCCAGAGTCTGCAAGTATTAATGAGAGTGTGAATGTGTGTATGATCCAGTGATTAAAAACCAAAGTGCAAGAAACCCAAAGACAAGAGTTACACAAGTTAATACCATTGCCAATAGGCAATAAGTTCCAAAGGAAAGGCCGCCGATAAGGCCAATGTAGTAAATGGAACTAAAAAAAGTTATGATGGTAACAATGAAGTGCTGCTTTCCTGTTGTTTAAGTGGACACACAACATTCCATAACACGTTTCCAAAACTCAATCTTTTTTTCTTCCCCGTGTAGCATATAAATTAGTGCTCCTGGCAATATTAGCTCATTTTTCGCCTAGTCCTTAAATTCTTTCCTGCTTTGGCTTTATCTGTTCTTCGCCTCTACCTCTTAGACAATGGTAACTTCGGCAAGTAGGCACTTACAGGGCCCCGCCGTTCGGCTTCTGTAGAAATGCGTCGCTCTTTCGCCATCCTTAGTAAACTTACTTTGTAAATCTTCAAAATTCAAATTTTATACGAGATGGCTCATCTGCTAACCCTCTTTTATGCTCTTTAAAACAGTGATACAATCCCAGCTGTATCACATCCTAACCTATCTCGTCGTCACAGTGAAATATTGCAACGGTACTTTCCAGACCCTGCGGAGGCTAGAAAATATATTTTAATTAAAGAAAATTTACCTCCTTGTAGCCCGTAATTGAACCACGACCTCGTGATTTAGAAATAGCAGGCTGACCTCTAAATGGCAGAAGCAAACTTTACGATGCTGTTTCTCTTTAAACCCTTGTGTTCCGTTATTCAGATGCGAAGTTCAGCTCGTGCTTTAAAACTTTTTTCCTTAACTCTCCCTACTTAATTACTTTCTCGAGAGAGGCATCGTATTATAGAGCGCTATTAAGACGAAACTGTGGCGAGGGAGTTGTGTATTCAAGCTTTAACCGCTAAATAACTCACCTGTAGATCCCAGCAGTATTCATTTTTAGGAATATCGTGACCTAAAGGATGGCGGGGCTGCAATGTGGCAAATTATTTCCTTTCATCTTCATGGAAGTAAAGACTCAACATTTCTCTAGTTGGAAAGAGCGAATTGAAACACGCCTGATAATGAGCTTATATAATGCATTTACTTCGAATATCTAATTCTTTAGATATGAGCAACACACACAGGGTATATAAAGACTAAAATATTTTCTGAAAAGGAGTTAAAAACAAAAATAAAAACAAAATCCTGCATACAAGCCTTCGAAGTTTAAATTCTATACTTACATTCTACACAAAAGCAAAAAGGTATGAGAGGGGAGGGGGAAATGGCCTTAATGAAGATGAATTCTTTCTTTCCTTTAAATTATTCATATCTGTACAGTTTCAAAATTATCTTCGTACACCATATAATAGGTTATAAAAACTTAATATCAAGGTATGTTATTGAATGTTATTTAAGAGATCGTTTTTAAAAACTGAACTCTAACGCATGTTGCATATTAAAACACTCAACTCCTAAAAATTGTATAAACTTATCTTTTACCATTATGATTTCTGTTATATTTCTATTGTAGTTTGTTGCTTAAGGGGGATGATTTTACGAGTGGAAAGACTTTCATCATCAGTTATGCTCATAGAGTACGCTCCAAGAGTTTGAAAAAACTCAGGTTCCAGAAGTTGTGAAATGACTATTTACAAACTGTAACAAAAATTCACAACAGTTTTGTGAAATCAAAATGAAAATGCATTAAAAGTTTAGGACCCGTATTGAGCATCAACTATTGAATAGCATACACAGCGTGTCTTAAAGTGAGAGTTCCTGTTTGAGGCACTGAATTTTAAAAATGTATGCTCTTCGCATTTTAAACGTTTAATTATGCTGTTTTCTTGTGGAGGGGGGACATTGTAAATAAACCATATCATATAATCTCCTGGAAAGCCAATAAGCTACCGAAATAAGTATGGTTCATACCACAGATTTACAAATTGGCGAGCAAGTCAACAACGAATTCTGGTTCTCATCGGCACCTGCTCCATTTATTCGCCAAAGTATTCGAGCTCTTAATTCTCGCTTGGACTTTGGAAACTCAGCGTGGATTCTCCTGTGGGGGCGCCTTGCTCATCCAGCTGCAAGGGAAAGTGTGCGGTTGCCAAATCTGTTTTTCAAAATGCTTTTCTACGCGTCTGTAAAATTTATATGCACGCAATAAGACAACTGCTTGAGGTAAAGGAAACATATTTACCCTTCCACCAGGTATGTTATATTGTAGCGGGAAATCGTTGCTCATCTGAGTTGATGACCTCTTCTGCAGTGTTCTGGTCTACAGCTATATCTGCTCAGCGGCTGATAATTTCTCCATTCCTATTAAATTACCTATCTAATTTCACTGATCTCAAAATTTCCGTAGGTGAGGCAAATTAAACTACACTGTATTTCCCTTAAAATGTGATTTCTTATGAGATACTTATGGGTGGCTAGCTTTTCCCATATTTAAAAATTTCCACCATAATAGTAAATCAGGAGCCTAATCTAACCGCAGAAGGCTTCCCCACCCATACGTCGTCCAGAGAGTATAAGTGCGTGTTGAAGAGATTGTATAAGAGAGTCTAAAAGAGTGAAAATCCGAGGCCTGCTTTTATACCTAAACCTGGTGAAGCTCACCTTCGCGCCTTAAAATGTAACGACATTTCTAATTGGTCCTCATACGCGTTACCTTGTTATGTATGAAAATATTCTGCTCCAAAACTTTTCGTACACGCGTCCCAGTGACACGTCCCGAAGCAAACTGTGTCTCTGTCTCTCTTTCTATATGTCTTTTTTCTATTTTCGTTATTCCTTCAAGTCCCTTGCTCATTAGCTTGGTGAAAGGTGGTGGGCTCTACCTAGAATTACTTTTACCTGGAATTAGCTATCTCGCCCGACCCTTACTTAATCTAAGTTACAATCTGCTTCATACATCTCTTGGCTGCTAAACATTCTAACATATTTCTTGCTGAATTATATTACGTACAATTCTTGTATATATTTGTTTATATATATATATATATGCGTGTGTGTGTGGTATATCACCTTTCAATATATTTTGCTAGTTGGTTTACTGCCTTAACACATATAGCATTACCTTCAATGGCATTCTCATTAGTTAGGAAGTGTTAGCGAGGCACGAGACCCGAGATCCGTCTCGAACCCTGGTACCAGAGAAGTGGAACGACATGTATCCTGTTCAAGAAGCAGTAATTCCTGCTTGAAAACGCGAGCAGTCGTATCCATTAATCGTTTATCAGCTCTCTACTGCCCCCTGCCTGTGATATTTGTGTAGACCAGGGGCCATGAAGGCATTGTTCCGTGATGCACAACCAAAATGCTCGCTTGTTCAGACGTATCCGTGGAACAGGTTAAGAGCAGATGGAAAAGATGGAATAATGGAACAGTGAAGTTGCGCTGGGCGCCCTAATGAATCAGTATAGTATCTCAACAGAAGAAATACAATAAATTACTACTCAGTTTGGCCATGGAAACATAAGTCCTGACAGTGTGCATTCTTATTAAATAGATTTGAACGATTTTAAGTAGTTTTCAACTTGAAATTATTTTTCAGTACATCTCTGAATATAGAGGAAACAAATTGTGCGACAGTCTTATACAACACAATTCTAATAAAATGTTAAAGCATTGTTATACCTAATACTACAACAAATAAAATATTCACGTTATTTTTTCTGCGCCTTCAACTATTCTATATAAAATACCTAGTTAATTATTCTTACGCCAACAATAGCAGAATAAAGTTTCATTGCTGGGCTATGCAAGAAAAATACATTATTAATTAATTATTATCTTTCTCAATATTATTTCCAAACGATGTTTATCTAGTATATTCATATAGTATGTGCATCCATGATTTTACCGCGAAGTAAATTAAAAACTTTTCAACCAAACTAATAATACTTCCAGTTGACCAACAAAAGTGATATCTGCAATGTTGAAGAGGAAATTTAATCTAAAAGTATATCAATGTTTACATTAAAGAAGGTGTTTAGAATTTGACATTTTTCGAAATACATTTTCTAACTCACTAATTTAAATAAAGGAGAGTAATAAGATGCCAGATTACAGTTCGTTTTACTGATTATTTAAATTAAATTAAAATGTAAGAATCAAAAAATAATTAAATTGAAATCCAAGCATATTTTACAAATCTCTAGAACTTTATGGTTATAACAATCCTGAGGTATTCAGTGATTTTCATACCTTTTAATGATCCACGTTAGTCTAATGCTTTATTTTGTAATAGAATACTCTATGTGATAAGTATACAAATGAAAAATATAATACATTGTAAATCATTACTATTCTATTTGAATGCATGCGTATAGTACTCAACACAATCACATCACATTTTCATAAGATTTATATAAGTTATGTGTCATCTTTAGTCGTAACAGAACATTTTAATTTATAGCTTTAACTACGAACCATAGAAAACTGAAGGAATATGCATATAAATCCAAAGGAACTTTTCTTTCAACGATTTCAAATTTTGTGCTTATAAATTACTCATTTGGTACAAGTTTTACAATGATAAAATTTTAATGAAAAGTTGAAACTAGTTTAAAGAAATAAATGACAATTTCATTATTTTTCAGTAGATAATAATAATCGCTATCTTCATATGTTTCAACGTCAAGCTTAACTGCAGTATGTGAAGTCTTGAGATTTTGGTAAGAGTTCATGAAATTCCTGATCAGCGAGTGACAGAGACTTAACAAATCCCTTTTCTTCAGTGGATTTATTGGAACGGTTGACTTAAGAAGAGGGACGTTATTTTGGAAAAGATAGGCCACTTTCGCTCTTATTCTCAAGTGCATTGTCTTCATTATCCTCCAAAGAGCACTTAAATTTGGTTAAATCCTTTTTTGCTTCGTCTATTTGATGTTTAACCATTATATTTTGTGTCAATGACTTGCAAGGAAGAACCCTGGGAGCAATTAATGAAAACATAACTGATACACTTACATTCCAGTTCACAAGTATCAGAATATGTGATTAAATGATGAACATTGTCTGGCAAATATTTAATTCCTTTTGGAGGATGCAACTTGCCATTCTGGCCAGGGCCTCTTTCTCTTGTTACCAATGTACAGGAATTCTTTTCTCAGATTGAAGCTATTTTTTTTTACAGACATTTCTAACCCTTTTGAGCACTGTTTGACGACTTTCTACTTTCAATAAAATAATGAGTTGTATTAAGAAAATGATCTGCTATGGAAAATCCACTTTGGCCCACCAATGCCAACCTTTTTATGCAACATTTTGAATCCAAAGCTTTAGACATTACTCCACTAAAACCTACTTATTCGTATACTTGATAGCTTCTTTCAGTGGTCCCATAGTAAACAAGAACCTGTAATGTTTCTGGTGCACTTTAACATCAAATTCAAGATACAATTCAACATGCAAGCAGAAAATAACATTCAGATAGCTTTTTTTGGATTAAAGATGGAAATAGACAATTGTAGTACCAGCATAGAGAGAAAAGAAGTGACGCAAGGAGTGTCCTTTATCACCGGCTTTAACTTATATATTGACGTCATAAGAAATGGCAATGTACTTTATTCGTTAACTTTAGAGTTGATAATAGAAAATTATACACGCTTCTTTTTGCAAATGACCAGGCAGTGATAGCAACGGACGAGGAGAGCTTACCAACAGTCATTTTTCAATTAGAAAAATCTAATGTGATACTTTCACACGACTTCCTGTACCCTCTATCTTTATTAGTGGATATACAAACTATTCCTACTAAAGCTTATTTTTCTATCTGCTACATTTAATCCAAATAAACCCTTGCAAAAGGTTACACGTTTCGTTATAAATACAAAGTCAAATGTTTAAGATCTGGACGCTATATACTGGCCTTAAAATTCTATACTGTTTCCATCGCGAGAAATAACTAAAAATCGACTGAAACTTTAAAGAAATGACAAGTATTAACAATTTGGACCTTTAATAACGAGAATCTCAGAAACGCCTTATGCCACAAAAAATTATTTTAAATAAATTGTTTGTCTTTAAGATATTCACAATTTTTGTGTGGTACGTTTTCATCTATAGTTTAACGTTTACAAGTCCTATAAGGTTATACAAAATTCCCTCGAATAAGAGAACTTCTTAGGCTGTTCCCAGGAAATTCAAGATATAGGTTATATTTGTCATGTGAATATCTTTCATGTATGGTATTTTAATCAACATTTTTTAGCCATTTTTTTAGAAAATCAAAATTATCTAATAATGTTCCATGCAAAGCGTAATTGGGGTGGAAAATTTTCTTGAAAAACTTCGTGTCGCATCCTCAAATACCAAGTTTTTCTTTTTGAGTTATGCTGTTCACAGACACTCACACGGACATGTTTCCAAAAATGCTTTATTTGGATTCAGAGTGTCTCAAAACATGCATTTCCGATGAAATCCCGGTATCGAATTTTTGGGTGGAATACAATACTTCCCCTACTTGCTATACGTAGTAGAAAAAGTAAAAATTGCTGCTGAATACAACCTATAAATATCCCCAAGTAAAACTAAAGTAATGGCGTTCCATTGAAAGAATCTAATAAGAGCCAAAATAGTGGTGAATAATCTGATTGATTTTAAATATTTAGGAGTCTTCTTAGGCAATGACAAGACAAAAGACCTTAACAAAGTTAAATTTGTTCCAGTATATTTGTGGTACAATTAGAACATTAGCAAAGAAAGCCCGCAGGGAAACCCTCCTTAAGTTTCATAAAGTTTTAGCTCGGAATGTTGGACTCACAGTAAAAATTTACTAAGAATGGAAGCAGGAGAAATGAAATTTCTGTATGTGGAGGGATATATTATTTTAGATAAGCAAAACAATGAAGTGTAGTAACCAGAATAAAAGAATATAGAAATAAATGGTTTGAACGTATCAATAGAATGATTGAAGAGAGGCTAACTCAAATCATCCTAAATTATAATCCACAAGGACATAAAAGTCAGGACGCCAAGCTAAAAGACGGAGCAACTATGGTCTAAACCATTTGTTGATAGTAGATAAGGACAGTTTTCTGGCTGCTTTGATTATAAAAAATGCTTATGGATCTATCACTACCTACTGTATATAGAAAACTTAACACACCGACAGATATTTAAATAAGTACATGCTCTGACCAGCTCGCGACAAAATGCAAAAACACACACCACTGTTATCAGAAGTGAAATAAGTTAAGTATAACAGCTTAAATAATATAAAGTAACAACAGAACCTTATAATAATGCATTGTTGTGCTCTATTGTATAACCTAAAGAACATTAAAGAAAGCTAAGTAAATACAAAAATAACACAATACATATACCACAAAAGCAATGCATCAACACATTCAGTTCTGTTTACAACACCCTTATATGGCGAACCTTCTTAGATTTTAGTTGTTTCGCCTTAAGGGTAGCTGAAATTTGGTCAAATTTTTCAGAAAATTAAAAACTTAGTGTTTATGTACAAAAAATACTTTTAGTCGTTGGTTCAATTAGATACATGGATTATGCTCTCAGAGACCTTCAAGGTCTTTAACTGAGAAGTATTTTTAACAATTAAATGATTTCAGTCTAATTATATCATATGTAAATTCAATAACACCTCGCCTTAAAGCAATATGTGTATGCAACAATATATAAAAAGTGTATATTACAATCATTGTATATGTTTATATTATTGTATACATGTAATGTTATCTGAATGTTTTAGGTAATTTAATAATGTAGATGTGAGAATAATAGGTTAAAAGTTGCTAACAATGAGGTAACCGTGAGATAATAATGAGTAAGAAAGTGTAATAAAGCTACAAGTCATTCTTGGAGCAACAATAATGTAATTTTTGTGACAGTTTATAAAATAGCCAATCAACACCAGAAAGAGAGCTTTAGTTAAAGGAAGGTATTCTATTGCACTAGGATGAGCCAATCAGAAACTGAAATATAGTAAACCTTACAAATTTAGAGTTCAGTTGCTTGTAGATAGCGCTCATAACTGGACGTGTTGATTGTAGACAGTGTTCCTAACCACGCGAGATATGTCCTCGAGAAATTTAATACGTATTCAGTGTGAGATAAAAATAGTTTACGTATTAAAAAAGTGCAAGTAATTAATTTAAAAAATCTCACAGCTCTCTCTATATCAGTCAGGTGTTATTTAAAATCGTGTCAAGCTATACTAAAAGGAATGAAGTAAAAATTATAATCTGTGTAAGCCTACATTCTTCAGTCGCACCACAACCCTGCAAAGAGAAACATGTCTCTAACAATAATACTGACGCAGCCGAGGCAAACATAAGTATAAATATTTAAAGAAACAGTAAAAATTACAAATTTAATATTTTTTAAACATTTGGGGCAAAGGCCACCGGAAACTTTTTACCATACGTGCGGTTGCAACTACTTCAAGTTCGGCTCCCCAACAGTCGAAATATAATACATCTTCAAACTGACTTTCCATACGTAGCAGCAACAAACCTTCTTCAAATTGTCTCCAAAACGTGGGGCAAATAACAAAACGAAGCGACTATCTTCTTTACAACATTGAAAACGTCCACACGGTCTAATGGTCTGTATTTACTTCCAATGCTATTTATTCGACTGTGTTTTTTTTTTAAATTTTGTGCATTAAAATCATACCACGTATTTTACTCGTATAATCAATCTTGTTCAAATTTTCAGTAAAAATAAAGAAATAATGAACTTAAGAAATCTGACGTGATACACTCACATGATTTTTTCTCTACCCTTTATGTTTATTAGTGGGTGTACACGTTATTCTTACTCAAGCTTATTTTTCTATCTACTACATTCTAATCCAAATAAATCTTTCAAGAAATAGTTAAATTAGACATTTAGTTACAGATACAAAGGGAGTAGCAATAGTCAAATGTTTAAAAATTGGATGCTATATGCTGGCTTTAAAATCTCACACCGTTCTCATGAATTCGCGAGAAACAACTGAAAATCAATGAGACTTTAATGAAAAGTATTGAACAATTCGAATCCTTAATAACGGATCTCTCAAACGGCTAATGCCACAAAAAATAAATAAGTTGTGTGTTTTAAAGAGGTCCACATGCTTTGTGTAGTATGTTTTGGTCTTTCACTTAAGTTTACCAGTTATACAAGATAATAGAAAATTCCTTCCAAATCAAATGAAATTCATAAGCTATTCACAGAAAATTCAAGATAAAAATTTTGTTTGTCGTATATGGTATTTTAATCAAAATCGTTACAGCGATTTTTATAAAATATATTTCGAAAAATTTTCCATGAAGGGGTAGTTTGGGGCGGGGTATTTTGTTGGAAATCTTCGTGTCGCATCTTTGGAAGATATTGCAACTAAATACCAAGTTTACTATTTATCCGGCTTTTCTTTTTTGAGTTATACTGTTCACACACACACACACACACACACACACACACACACACACACACACACACACAGAGGCTTACTATACGTAGTAGGGAAAGTAAAAATTCGCACACAGTTTTTATACACTTTTAAATTACTGAAGATATGACAATTCAACCACTGAGCATAAATTGTTACAAAATTATACTTAAATCTTTAAAAAAAAATTCCCGAAAAAACCAGAAGAATTAACAAATTTGTATATGACATTTTTACTTTCTCTACCACATACCTGTAGATAAAGAAGCTATTGCATTCCACCCAAAAATTCGATGTCAAGATTTCACCGAAAATACATGTTTTGCGACCCCCTGAATCCAGAAAGCATTTTTAGAAAAAGGTCCATATGTGTGTCTGTGTCTATGTATCTTTGTGACTGTGAACAACATAAGTCAAAAACGAAAAGTCTGATAACTACCAAACTTTGTATTTAAATCCAGTATCTTCTAAGGATGCGACACAAGATTTTCAAGAAAATTCCCGCCACCTTAACTACCCTTTACATGGAACATTTTTCAAAAGTGGTTCTAACGATTTTGATTAAATACCATATATTAAAGATATTTATATGAAAAATTGTATATCTTCAATATACTGAGAATACGCGTTGATGACCTCTTTATTCGGAAGGAATTTTGTATAATCTTCTATAGCTGGTGAACGTTAAGAGAGAGACGAAAACTTTACACAAAAAATGTAGATCTATTTAAACCACACAATTTGTTTCCAATAACTTTTATTTTGGCATAAGCCATTTCTGAGATATCAGTTATTAACGGTTCGAATTGCTCATTTCTTGGGTATTCTTTAAAGTACTTTCAATATTCAGTTGTTTCTCGCGATTGCATGGAAACAGTGTGGACTTCTAAGGCTAGCATATAGCGTCCAGTTCTTAAACATCTGACTATCGCTTTTCCCTTTGTATCTATAATGAAATGTGTAATGTAGCTACTCCTGCAAAGCTTTATTTGGATTAAAACGTTTTAGGTAAGAAAATAAACTTTAGTAAGAATAGTTTGCATATTTACTAATAAACGATAGAAGGTAGAGAAGGTTATGTGAATGTATCGCTTCAGATTTTTGTGTAGGTATTGAAATAATATGGCAGTATTTTTATTTTTTACAAAATTATGTCTGCATCGTGTGCAGCATCTGATAAATATAATAAAAGTAAAGTAATGTTTTGTCAGAAACTATTAAAGATATCTGCGTAAAATTTAAAATACACTTAATTACGGTAGAACAGCATGTAACAAAATTCTGAAAACATTTAGACAAAAACTACAAGATTTATAAATTTTATCTAGGAGTACCCTTAAGCAGAAATTTCCATGGGTATTCCCTCATCTTTCCTGCCTCCCTGCCTGCCTGTCTGGCGCCCAATATGTCCTTAACCTCTATTCGAGGCGGTAAAGTACCGTGGTAAATATTTTCCCCTCCATCCTCCGTACCCCAAGATGCGCATCCAGAATTGCTCCTCCTCGCAAATGGGAATATTCTCGTACCATTTCCATCAACAGGATTATTTAGCATCTACCATGCACCAAGTCTATGCCACAAGATCCCCCGTCTAAAGAGTTTAGTCCGTTTTGATGTACCCCAATTCAGTTTTAGACCCAATTGTACCTGGATTGCACAATTGTTTATTGCCTGACAATATCCAAAAGTCAATATTTAACAAATATTAAATGGGAACTAAACTTCTAGCAAAAGTAATGTCAAAATCATGCATTCGAGGGTGGGACTGCATTGATGGTGATGCAGACTCCGGAGCCGAAATGGGCCAAATTAATTTTCCGGTCCACCAGCAAATTCTCGAGTTGAAGTGTAAATATAATGCAGATTGAATGAACTAAATGAACAAATTGCAGCACAAATGAGCTCGGGGCCCATTGATAGTTAAGGCTAATTGGTACATTCGATTTTTCAGTTAGAGGGAAGTGCTTTGGAAAAACTCTCATCCAGGAAACTGTCCCAACTAGCATCCAAATGTGCGACAAATACCCGGTAGTGCTCAGAATACAAATGTGTTACACATGTACTCCTGATAAAACATTTTACAGCTTGATGGCTTTACGCAAATTAATGCATGCAAGTAGCGTGTCGTAATGTAGGCGATATCGTAGCAATCAATCAAACTGGGACTGCGTAGCTGCCGCTTGTTTCTCGTAATATCATGCTACGTTCAATGATACAATCTTCAACGATTTAATTTAACTAATTAATTAATCAACTCAACTGGGGCAAAGCATCCCACTTCGTATTATACTTTGAGTAAATGCGATACTGCAAAGTGGATTTATTAGTTTCTTGCAACTATGTCGTGACCTGTATTCTTTTTAAGTTAATTTGGATCATTAGATAAATGTGGAAATATATCGTTTAACGAGGTGAGAGCCTTTTTTCTTAAACGTGGAGTGCAACTAAATTGATGCTCACAAAAAGGGTAACCATTATTTTATCGGTTGAGAAAAGCCAAAATAGCAATACAGACAAGCTACACCATAGCCAAGTGAGCCTAATTTTGTTATAATAAAACACAATGGCATGTTTTCAATAAACTGTAATAATACTAAAAGCTTTGTATCTCATCAGCATCACAGATTTTTTTAAGGTTAGCTGAACTCTATTGCAGTTTCTGCAGTAGATCGAAGTATTTAACTTATTTTTTAAAAACTAATACCCCATTTTTTACTAGCATCCATTCAACTTTTAAATGGCTTTGAGCGATAAGGCTAAAACCTCAAAATCGGTCCTGTTGATTTTAAATACATTTAATATGTTCTACTCTTACTGCAATTTATACCAAGAGATGAGAAAAATAACGTCAATTATGTGCCATTATTAATTAAAATTGAAAATTGAGCACTAACTTAACGCGATATGACAAACGGAAACGAACAAGACCCAATCGCAAGAGAGCGTGAAACAGCTAAGCTAGTATGTCAGCAGTCGAAGCGACCACCGACAGTACACACGACAAGAGAGGTTATGTACAGTCCGGTACAAAAACTCGCCGATGTTTTTGGTTTCCTATAGTGCTTTGCTTTATTTAAGGTTGGCAGAATCCCCCTTATCAGTTGTATTCTACACTTACCCGGTTGTGCTAATCTCTTATTGGTTTGAACAAAGTGAGCGGTGAAAGGGGATGGAAGAGATTTACCTAAGTGGCTAGAACAGTGATACCAACCTTAATTGTAACGGGAGGGCGGATTTCTCCCAAGCCATTGTTCGTGGAGCTATGACGCATTCATGTGGTCATGGGTCGTCCAAACGCCAATGCTTGTCTACCTTGTAACATGCCATTGCTACTCCCGTCAATGAGTAAATGAAGGGGAGATGCTTTATAACATAAAACAAAGGAGATAGGGTAAGGTGACAATATGACCTCATTACCTCTTAAGGGACAAGGTTGGGCTTTATTGCGCTAGAAGGCACTCGCCAGATCTTATTGGTTTGATGTCAAAAGTCTGGCACTCAAACTCTAACCAATGAACAGACGTCGATTTTCGGCTCAGGAGCGAAGGAAACTGGGGGAGTAAATAAGAAACATTAGTGGAGTGGTTGGATGAAATTTCGTAGTAAACGATGTCCTCTTTATTATGAATGTAATTTGAAAATAATAAAGAATATGGACAACAAACAGAAAATTATTGCCCTTAATGAGTATGGTTATAGCTCAGCGAGGTCTGCGGCTTATGGTGCATCCCCAAAAACAGGCGTTAAACTGGTGTAAGAAATACCACGAACGGGGTTACTGGACACGCAAACCAGTGCCATATTTAATTATAAATGTGTAACGCAGTCTGCGTGACGCAAAAGCATCAAAACATATCACAGGAGATACAAAGCAAAATTAAAGGATATGGGAAAAAACAGTTTAATAAATAAATTTCGGGGGAGAGAAAAAGTATTTTATTTTGAATAACTCGTGTAATACTCATGGGGTTCTTCCACTCCTACTCTTCCTACTACTATTATTATTATTATTATTATTATTATTATTATTATTATTATTATTATTATTATTCCTCTCAGTTAACAATTGTTCGCAAAAGCAAGAGTAATGTAATAGACATATTGATTCTGAGCTATAATATATCACAAACAGCCACGGTAAGGAACTGAGTTACACGAACTGAACCACGTAAAAACGAAAAAGCATTGCAAAACAGCATTTTCGCATTACTCGGAAAAGGTTGGCAATCTTTATAATAAGGTTTATTTAAGATAATACTAACTTCGAATTAACTATGGAAAAGTAGAATCAGAATAAAAAAATTCAAAGCCATAGTAGGGGTTCGAACTACCGACTTCAGCTTCACGTACTGCTGCTTCACTGAGTTACGATGTCGATATGACAATACCTCATGAAATTCTCTAAATGACTCCAATTTTCGTGGTAGAAGGCAAAGCATCTTCAACTTTTCTTGAGATAACATACACTAATGTGGACTTGTATACTTTTTCGTCAGCTTCTACCTTTCGAGTCCACGGAAGAACATGTAATACAACTGAATTGATTATGATTTCCCAAAGAATCTAAAACTGCCTTGGTTCTTAACCTAATGAAATGTTAATCGTTTTCAATGATATATAGTTTTTAATAAATAAATTTAATTTAGAGAATATAATTTATTTCACATTTAAATATTTTATTTTCTTAACTCTGGTGCACATCCGCATCGCGAAAAAAAACTATGCAAAAGCCTCCAATCAACTTGGGCTTCTAGAACTAGATAGGGTGGAGTCATGAATGGGGAGGATCTAATTTACTAATCTATTACTAACTTAAAACACAGTTCAATTTATCGGCATTTTTTTTTACACCGGATTGTACATTTGTCAAAATGAACAGGAGTTAAGGGTTAAAGGACGAGAAACGCACAAGAAAGCACCAAGTACAATCACAATTCGTTTAGCTATTATCTTTTTAAAGATACCGTGATCGGACACAGAAATGCAGCGAGTCAACAAGACACGGCGATGGAAAATCACGGAATGATTACTTACGGAGAATCGCTCTCTAATTGGCTAGTTTCTCTTCTCTGACTGCATACTTCTATATTTACATTATAAGATTTGAGCCATGTTTATGTGAACGTCAGTCATTATGAATGCGAGTTAATGACACTGGGTAGTTCTTTGGGTATTTTTTTAAGCTTAAAAGAAACTAGAAACTCTCAGCTTTCAAAATATACAGGGTAAACCATTTAAGTTGAGACTGTACAGTATCTCTAAAACTAGGCGTGTAGGAAGAAATGCCTGGAAAAAAATTTGCTTGATATTATGGGGGAAAGTAAATGCCATTAGTCGTGTCTTATTTGTAGGACGTTTGTGATGGTCATTTTAGGGTCAATTTAAATTGTCCCTAATTGTAGGCTCCCATTTAAAAAAACTTAAATTCACCCTAAAAGTACCATGGTAATATCCTCCAAACAAAACATACTAATGACATTTGCTTTTCCCCATAATATCAAGCAACTTTTATTAAAGACATTTCTTTCTACAACGCTTAGTTTTTGAGATATTCTACAGTCTCAACTTAAATGTTCCACCCTGTATGTGTCATGCTGGAGTTTCCTATTCATAAGGGGCTTTAATTTCGACATTTAAATATGGCGGCGCATAGACCACGCCCCTTCAACAAACCTACAAGGCTACCAAGCGTTTGATTCTTTCTAAATCTTGGTGTTATGAGGTGGTAAATTTTGTTTTAAGGTTAACTCTGGCCTTAGTTTGCATGTGTTTGTTTAAATTGTTAAAAGGCCATTATTTCCTTCCTCTATGATTTTATAGCGAGAAGTTTACTTAAGATGTTTTGTTTATTTTCAGTATTTTGAGTGTTGTTTATCGGGTGTTTACACAAAGTAACATTGCGAAACAGAATGGGAAGAGTGAAGAAATTTGGAAAAAGTAAATTCCATAGTAATCAACATTTTAAAATGCCAGTAAAATGAAACAAAGCTAAATGTAATCCTAATGTACAACGTGGTTACAGTGCAAGTTTCCAGAAAATTCGGATTACAGAACTGCAATCCAGTTTATTTATTTCAGACAATACAAATACTATACTGGACTTAAACTTACTCACTTCCTTAATAAATAAAGCCTGCAAATGTATATATTGTAATGACGAATTCAGCCTAACACTTGCACAAGACAAAGTAGTAAGTAGAGCCCTAGCTTCTATATTAAAAATTGTGTGTAATATTCGTAGATGCATGTCTGTCACATCCAACATGACATTTATGAATCATGACAGTTGATATGATATTAATATTAGATTCGTGTATAGCATGAGGTGCATTGGCAAAGGTCAGAATTCTGCAAAAACTTCCTGTGCTCTAATAGAACTGCCACCTCTAATGGAATTTATGCCATGTATAAAGACCTTTGCCCTAAACACAGTTGCAGAAAAGTCATTGCTTTGTGATGTGCAAGAGGCCATAAGCCTAAATGATAGCAACAAAGATATAGCTTTAGCATTGGATGGAAGTTGGCAAAGAGGAGGCCACAATTCCTCCAAATGTGTTGTAACAGCATCATCCTTGGATAATGGAAATGTAATTGTCCAAAATTGGTCTTTATGCCATGGAAAAAGTAACTTAGAACACAATTGCAATATAAATTACAAAGTATACAGTGGAAGAATGGAAGCAGCAGGTGCATTGGAAATTTTCAGTCGCTCTGAATCCACACGTAAAATAAGGTACACCCATTATCTAGGAGATGGAGATTCCAGGAGCCATCAGTGTGTCAATTCATTTCAAGTTTATGGAAATGACTTTCAAATTAGAATGTATAGGACACGTACAGAAGAGGATGGAATCTAGATTAAGAAAATTAAAGGTTTTTAAAGGAAAACTACTTTCAAATGCGAAATTATTATATGGCAGACGGTGTTTATCACATGCAGATGTTCATCTGTTGCAAAGGTATTATGGCTTAACTATTAGGAGAAATGCTGGAACTTAGTCAGGGAAATAAAGAAAGCTGTATGGGCAATTTATTTCCATGGATTGTCCACAGATGCT
Organism: Deroplatys truncata; assembly: GCA_030765065.1. Lineage (NCBI taxonomy): Eukaryota > Metazoa > Arthropoda > Insecta > Mantodea > Mantidae > Deroplatys > Deroplatys truncata. The sequence goes on from CM060980.1 coordinate 105,471,144, forward strand.
TCTCCTATTCATGGCCTGTGCCCCGAAGATCCAGATTCATGATCTGGTTTCCAAAAAGCCAGATTACTGGGGAAGCATATATGCAGAAGCATTCTCTGTCAGAAGCTGTGCTGCTTGTAATAAAACATGTTTTCAGGGATTTTGCCAAGGAGGAACTGTTGGGAAAATTTCCTCATGAAATTTCCAATTCCAATGAAAGTTTTCACCATGTAATATGGGAGCGCATTCCTAAAACTGTTTATGTTGGAACCAGTACATTAAAACTGAGAGTTTTGTATGCAGTAATACGTTTTTATGATGGCTGAAGCAGCAGAATTGAAGTGCATGAACAACTTGAGATACCGGTGGAAGAAAATATGAAAATGACAGAAATAGATGATAGAAGAGTCATCGAAGCAGTAAGATATATACAAAGCAGGTCTAAACAGACCAGAGTTATGAAGAAACAAGAGAAAAATAGGAAACAAAGTGAGGAAAGGGCAAAGGATACGAATTATGGTTCAAGTATGTTCTAAATCAGTGAGTCACTGTTATTAGGTCCACATTTGTCTTTAAATGCAGATTATCTACGTAATTTATAGTTTTCATATTTTAGGTGCATTTTCTCAGTAATCCATTAAGCTACGTAGATAAAAATATTGCTGGGTTTTTCTCAGTCCAACCAAAATTGCAAATTATTTAACAGACTGCTAATCATAATCTATTAAAAATATATGTATGTAAAACTACATGAATTTTGTGTTCATCCTAAAAACATTTTGAGGAGATTGTCTTCAAATTTAAGAAACAAATTTAGATGTAAATTGTCAAGTAGTGCAAGTATTAAAACATATAAACAATTTACTGAAAAGTAAGATATAATTTTAGAGAAAAGTGTACCTGAAAATGTCCCTACCAGTGATTATTTTAAAACTCCTTATATTATTTATGATGTATGTGTAACATTAACTTTTAACACTTGAGTAATTTATTATGGGTTGTATTTGTAAAATATTGCTGTATTCAGGGTTAGAGTTTCGTTTAATTTTGGTAAATAGTTTTTAATAAACTTAAAATCAAAGTTGGCACTCAAACAGCAGTCGAAACTGCCTTAAAACTACGTAGTGGCCTTAAGATAACAATTAAAACATCCTTCTATGCTTACGTTATGGTATGTCTAAGTTTCATTATTAATGGATCCTTATTTTGCAACGGTTCCGATAGTATTACTCTGATTACATATAGCTATGTTGCGTTTCAATATAACAGTTTTAAGTTTGTGTGCCCTTATAAGCTAAACGCCCTCTTTAAACAAAGAAATCTTACGGCTAATAAGATTTAATTATGTTATTGAGCTCCGGGCAATTATCTGAGATACCGTTTTGGAACATATACTTATTAAGACCATGGAAACTGATACAAGACGTTACTATGCTGGTGGATGTGAAGTCCCTTAATGTGAAATAAAGAGCAGTACTACTTTTATATGCAATACATAATGCGCACTGTTAACCGTACGTTACCAAATCGCTTATTTCTAAATGCTCCAAAAGCTTTTAGTCATTCAAATTTTGATCAATTATGAACAGCTTCTCCAAGACACGACCTAGATATGATTTTTGAACGTTCGCATTATGCACAAATGTCGCAGTTATGACAAACAATAAATGCGATATTACCAATGATGATCATAAAACAATAAATATAAGATTTTAAAAAAGTTTGTTTTAATTACTATCAATAATACCGCGGACAGTCAATCCGACCTTTTTCCGTGGTTTCCGTCATTCACCAGGCAAATACTGGATGTTGGATATATCAATTAGAAATTTCAATCATAGATAATTGAAAACAAATTGAAATAAAATATAGAATTACCCATAAAAGAGACTTATGGTCGTTGAGGCTGCATGCAAATAATAACACTATTTAATAAGAGTCCATTTCCTGCTACAAGCAAACAATTGGTTCCTAGTTTCCTAGGTTACCTAATTTTATGTCATGTAAATTTTCTTGTGTTAAGGCAGTTTTCCTACTTCAGAAACGAATTGTTGCCCTTGAATAATGGGTTTAAAGCAATCTGTGGTGCACAAAATCATTTTTTTATAAACGACAGTACTGCTGTATGCCACTAAATGGAATTTCTAAGCCTATTTAAACCTTGCTCTATCCAGAGCTGAGTTTCTGAGTTTGACTTTCAGAGCTGGTTTGAAACTAAAATCTGAAGTATGTTCCATGTTTCTGAATAATCACATAGGTGATCCTACAGAAGGCTACACAACTAGGGCCATACTCTGTATCACACTATGTATTCACTGAAGAATGCCTAGTAGTTTCACGATCGCAAAGTTAACTTTCAGTTAACTCAAGCGCAAAACTAGATGCCACAGGAAGGAGACTACTCAACGAAGTGCTATGAAATTACTCCATCTGTATGATATTGAACTTGCCGATTCATTTAATGTATAATAACCTTGTTATACGGCCACAAAATTAAAGCTAATTTACATAAAGCAAAACGAAAAGCATATAAATGAGCAAAATATAAATTAAGAGTTACGAATCTCATGGCAGCTGCAATTAATAAGGTTGTAAACTATCCTGCTGTTCAACAAACATGTTAAATAAATGTTTAAGTGTAGGTAACTTTACTTTAGAACATATAAGTTTAGTTTTGTTTTAAAACAAATATTTTTATACATATTTCCCACTCAAATGTACTTGCTATTAGGTGTTACAATTAGAGTAAACAAGTCTGAAGACAAACGTAGTAATTGCCGTTTCCTAATGCAAACTATAATGGACTTCCCAGTTTTAACCATGTTAAATTATAATGCACGCTAATGGCATCTCATACCGCCTTTATATTCATAGACATTGGCTGCATTCATGTCGCAACCAGTAAGGGTACAATGACAAGCAATAACGAAATTTGAAAATCCCCACATCTCCTTCCAGAAAATAAAGCAATTAAGTATGAATTGCTTTATTACAGACACTTGGCTTATAAAGATATCCTATTTCTATATCCGCTAAAATCAGTAGCTGGATTTGTTCCATAAATAAAAGAGCTTTATATTTTCTAGATATTTCATATTTTATCGCAATATGACATTTAAAATGTTATAATTCATAAATTATTAACAAGAAGATTAAAATACTAAAATGTAACCATTTTCTTTACTTGTTTTTAGATCAAATATAAAAAAATTGTTATGTTGTATTCGATAGACAATTTTTACTCGCTCGTCTGTAAACCATTCTTACAAAACATTATTCTGCGATCTACTTCTTAGTAACAGAGAAACTTTCATTACATATTTACGCATTCGTTTTAGAATACAATCCGCTAAAGCGATAGTGAGGTTTTTAAAAATGGATTCGTATATGATGACTTTGAAATTGCATGCATGATCTCAAGAGAAAACAAATAGCGACTTGTCTTTTGAAAAAGGTATTAAAAGATTTTTAAATTCAAATCAATAGCAAATATACCGGAAATGGAATACGTCATATAGATTTTGTTTGGTACAAATTATCACTTAGATTTTATCGATATCTTACGGCTTACAAACTATGGAAACGTCATTCATAGTGAAGAGGACATTACAGGCTATTGGTAAAACTTTCAAGAATGCATTTTGTTTGTCATGCAAATATCTTAAATATACGGTATTTTAATAAGAAAAGTAGTTAGCGATTTTTAGAAAATTAAAAATAAAGAAAACATTTCCATATAAAGTTTGGGATGGGGGAATGTAGTTCAAAATCTTCCTGTTACATTCTTGGAACTTAAATATCAAGTTTGATATTTAACATCTTCTACAAACATGTTTTTATTTAAATTCGGGGGACATCAAAACGTGTATTTCGAGTGACATTGCTATATAGATTTTGTATGGAATGCATTTTTCCTCCACTTACTAGCACGAAATCTTCCCAACCCAACTATCCTTTACATGGAAGATTTTTCGAAAATTTTTATTTTCTAAAACAATGGCTGTAACAATTTTGATTAAAATGCCAATATTATAGATATTTACATTACAAATAAAGTCTAAAGTGTTTTATTTGGATTCATGGGGCTTAAAAACATGTATATCCGGTGAAATCTCGGTATCGAATTTTTCGGTGGAATGCAATACCTTCTATACCTAATGTGTATATTGTAGGGAAAGTAAAAAAATTTGATGTGATACATTCACATGACTTTCTCTACCCTCCAACTTTATTAGTGGGTATATAGACTATTCTTACTAAAGCTTGTTGCCATCAACATTCCCCTCATTCTTTCCCCGAAGTTCACCTTACTTGACAACGCTCCTCTAGCCTAGATTGATTTCTACATATATATACAGGACATCAGTTTAAGCGTCGACGTTGCTAGTGCATCTGGGTCGCGGCTCGCGCCACTCGGCTGTCGACTCTTCGTTCCCGCACGAACCGTCATATGCATGAAACAAACAGAATGAACGGACAAGCCAACTGGTACCATTATTTCGCAAATTACAATATTGAATGTCCGTTATATGCTTAACTTTTCAAATATGATGTTGGAAACATTCTCCTTGTGCTCAAAGACAGGCATTGCCGCGTCTAAACAGATTATGATTCACATAATGCAGCTCTTCTTGGGAAATGTTGGTTATTTCTTCCCGCGTACTATTTTGTAGTTCTTGTAATGTTTGGGGATTTTGGTTATATTTTTTGTCTTTTAAATTGCCCCACAAGTAAAACAATCGCAAGGCCTGAGGTCTAGGGATCGAGCAGGCCACACTCAGACCTACATTGATAACTCCGTTAGCCTAAGCCGTCTTGTTGAAATACGTCGTGCATTTGCTCATCCGTCAATCTAGAAAAAAATCTGCTCCAAAATTAAGGCTTGTTACCGTGCGGCAGTTATGGTTCATGAAAGTAAATAGGGCCAATTATTCTAACCGCACTCAGAACACACCAAACACCGATCTTAGGATTATGTAGTGGACTTTGATATGCGAGTATGAGGGAAGCGGGAACTAGAGTCTCGGGAGGGCAGTAGCACGCGACCGCGATTCAGTGCCGCTAACAGCGATGCCTCTTTATCTGATGGCACCGTACTTTGCTGTATCTTTCGTTGGATAGCCTGATACCCTCACTACACAACAATCTCTAATTTTTACTGTCTCGGCTGCAGCCTCATCTGCTTCTCTCGATTTTGATTGCTTTTCTCTCCCTCTTTTTCATTTTTACATTTCATCTACATTGTATCTTCCCAGGACAATACGAGCAAGATATGCTCTAAGTGTGTCTTCTCGTTTGGCATATTCTTCCAATGACATTTCAAACTTCTCTACTTTCGAAAATTCTTCCATTTCATAACGTAATACAAACCTATCAATTACATGCAGTTGCGCATGTTCTCTACGAATAGGATCGAAGCAGCGCATTGTCGTCATTTAGCTTGACAGCAGGGTTGTTCTCTTGGTGGACACCTCTAGTTGCATTATTGATGGAGTATCTCCACTCCCAAGTTCTAACTTACCCTTCAAGTCAGCGACTGTCAAACTTTTCTGAAAACGTCTCCCACCCCCACACACACACACACACACACACACACACACACACACACAAAGACCTTGGACGTCAATCTGGTAGACTCGTGTTGAGCCTAAGTGAGTTTTGCTATGTACCTACCCTTGGAAGGGCTTTACCATAGGTAGGAAGGATTTTTGTAAGGTGACGGTTTGGTGTTGATGTTGGAGGTGTAATGGGAGGTAGCGCTATGTTTTTATAGGCTCCTCAGTGGCTGGCTTTTCAGGAGCAGCGCCAGTGTCCTGCTCTGCTGATGTTTATTTATCTGTAATTTGATTGGTTTTAATTTAGATTGGCCAATCCCATGGGGAGGGGGGAGTACTTAGTGACAGCATTTTTTGCTGTTGACAGGTTTAAAGCCTTCGTTACCGGGGGTGCCCGCAAGCCATGCGAGGTACCCGGTAGCCTCTGTATTGTCGTTCTTGAGGTAAGTAGCCCCCCAGGGATCTGAAAGGGCGTTCTCATGATGAATCAATTTGCCGTAAAATATTTAAGCGCGGTGTCTAATCACATCCTCCACGTAAGGGAGGGCCCACAGAAAGGATGAAGAATGCTGTAGTTTTACGGGCAGGGCTGTTAACCTTAACCTAACCCCCAAATCCTGGAGGACCGCTGGACAGGGACACAGCTCGAGATGGCGAAGAGGAAACATCGCGGAGTCGCCGAGCCTGCTAAGGCAGGAACCTCCTCTTCTGCCTCGGCTTCTGCCGAGGGAACCTCACCGCAGTCGCCACAATCTTACGCATCGGCCGCAGCTTCGCCGCCCGCCAGCGCAGCTTCGCCGCGACCGCGCCAGCAGTCGCCGCCTCACTCACCGGCACCCACGCTGCCGTTTCTGGGCGCTACCCAGTCACCGCAGTGCCAGCCTGTGCCTCATGGGAGGTACAGCGCTGTCATCAGAGGGGTCCCGAGGGACCTGCCAGTCAGGTGCCTCATCACCGCAGCTCACCAGCAGTGGCCTTCTGCCTTGAAGGCCACCAGGATCATCGGAGCACAGGGACCCACTTCGCTCGTCAGGATGGAGTTTGCAGACCCTGGCGACTACGGAGCGGCCTTGAAGGCGGGCCTGCCCTTATTAGGGCGGTGCTTACGTATTGAGGCTAGCCGAGTATAACGCCAGGCTCCCAGCGCCGACACCATCTACTACGCCGATCCACGAGGAAATCCAGGGTTTGCGCGACGCCGTTCAGGATCTCCACGCGGAGGTCCTGGACATAGGTGTGCGCATCGCGGCTCTGGACGACTTCATCACCACCACCACCACCGAGAAGCTCCAGGGATTGCAGACCGCCATCACTGCTGGTACTACCCAGCAACAAACCACCGCCGCTGACCTGTTGGCCAAACTGCACCTCATCTCTACACAACTGCAAAACCTGGAGACCAGCTTCGAGGAAGGAAGACCATCAGCATCATCACACATTCCACAACCTCCAGAGAAGTCACCGCTGGTCATCTCCGAGAGCCAGCAGCGAATTCTTGCACAATGCCGTGCGCTTGTGCAAGACAAGTCCAAACGACGACGGCATCCATGGGAGCCAGAGTAAGTCCACCTTCATCACCATCCCTTCGTAATATCTCCTTTTGTACCCCCTTTTCTATTACCACTTCCTAACCCCTAGGCTGCAGTCAGAGCAATTTGTCATGGCTGTAGGCTAGGACCGCCCTTCACGCCGCTCCCGCCCATTGGGTGGCAGCATAGAATCTTTCGTTCGACTAACACGGGTGCTATGCGGGACCGTGCTACCTTTCCTTTGAACTTCCTTTCAAACCCACGACCTAACCGGTAGAGGTGTTTTTAGTGGGTATGCCGACGCTCGGTGAGTCCCACACTCAGTCCCGACTCCCATCGGGGCTGAGGTTAGTGATTAAATCGTCTCCTCCACTCGCAAAAAAAAAAAAAAAAAAAAAAAGAAAACCGCTGACTCTGGACCCCGGGAATGTCGATTCCGTACTTACCAAAGTAAGCCCCTGATGGTGGTGCTAGTAGTGGGGAAAGAAATTGTGCATTATAAAACTGTATTTTAACATATACTTTTTTTTAGTAATCTGTTTTTTTGTCTGCCTCTTAAAGCTTTATAGTTACACAAAATACAAGCTAGATGAAGATCATTTTAATAGTCTATTCCTTGAAAATATAATATATATACATACTATTTATACTTCATGACAATATATCCAATACACATCTTAAACTCAAAACAGCCATTTTTGAGACGATAAACAATAAGGAAAACGTGTTTCATGTAAAGGGAAATTTGTAGCGGGTGAATTCTTTAAAAATTATGTGCTTTAATCCTTGAAAGATAATCCATTTAAATACCAATTTTTATTTTCCTCCGGTCTCTTAAAAATATTTATTCTTCAAAAGTATCAAAACGTGCACTCTCGGTGAAGTATTTTGAGATAGAATATCTGGATGGTACGTAATATATTTCCTAACATAATAAGTGGTGGAGAAAGTGAAAATTAAGCATGGGTCTCACTATATGATTAATTTCACACAATTAGTTCAAATCCAGTTTTAATTCTTGCACATAAAAAAAGTATTTAACTACAACGTACACTGTTTTTTTCTTAGATTCGCTCGTAATTAAAAATGTCACGTACCATACCACTTATTTATTAAGTTCATTAAACCTTTCTGTGTTAATAATTGTTTATATGGTACAGATTTAGAGTAATTTTATTAGGCAACCACAATTATGCATCGGAATTTTAAAAAATCTGATGTGATACATTCACGCCACTTTCCCCATCATTTATTAGTGGGTATAGAAACTATTTTTACTAAAGCTTATTTTTCTATCTACTACATTCGAATCCACATAAACCTTTGCAGAAACCTTTGCATTTGAGCTGTTCCCTTTGATTCTGTAACGAAATATGTAATTCAAAGGGAAGAGCGACAGTTAAATATTTAAGAACTGGACACTATACACTGACCTTAAAATTCCACATTGTCTAATGCAAACGCGAGAAACAACTGAATGCTGAAAAGACTTTAAAGAATGACCAAGTAATGAAAGTTCGAACCTTTAATAACGGATATCACAGAAATGGCTTATGCCACAAAAAAACTTATTTGAAGTAAATTGTGCTTTAAAGAGATCAACATTTTTTGTATAGTACGTTTTCGTCTACCGCTTAAGGTTTAACAGTTGTACAAGATTATACAGAATTTCTTTGAACTGAAGTAGACTTTACAGGCTATTCCCAGAAAATTCAAAATACACATTTTATTTTTCATGTAAGTATCCTTAATATATGTTTTAGACACTTTCTATAAAATAAAGGATTTCGAAAAATGTTCCATGTAAAGAGTAGTTTGGGTAAGAGGATTTTGTTGAAAATTTTCTTGTCGTATCTTTGGAAGGTACTGGACCTAAATACCAAGTATGGTACTTATACAACTTTTCCTTTTTGAGGTATGCTGTTCACACATACACGCACAGGAAACTTTTCTAAATATGCTTTTTTTATTCAGTGTGGCTCAAAACATGTATTTCCGGTGAAATTTCGGTATCGAATTTTTTGGTGGAATGCAATACTTCCCCTACTTACTATACGTAGTAGACAAGTTGTTAAGTTTAAAAGCGAACTTGTGCATCACAATAGAGGCCCGTGCAAAATGTGAAACTAGGGCATATCGTGCTTCATGGTTTGTATGTGTCATCAACATGAAAACAAGAAATATACAGAACCTTGAATAGGATATCCCGAATGGAGCTCTCAGTCTTTGTAAATAAGTGGTTCATCAATTATTATCTCTGACAGAAACAACACACTTGAAATGTAGAAAGAACCTACTTCCAAATGTAATGCGAAATTACTAATCCATATTAAGCGCTTTAATACAACAATGTAAAGCTTCCCCAATTTAGAGGCTCACCCCATTGATATGTAGCCATTAGCACTTTAAAATGAAAACCAATCGACAAAACAATTGCCTCACCCAGGGGCTTCATACAATATTTTCTGTTCATCCGCTTGGCAACCAGCCGAAGACATCACATAATTAAGTAGAATTAAAATATGAAGCCAAAAAATTTGAGTAAGAATAAGTTCGTACAGCAGCAGAAATTCTTAACATATAAATGGAAATTTAGGAATTTGTATAACCCTGGAACACCAGAGAATCGAAACAGTATACGCCAAATAAAACGCGCTGCTAGTTTTACTGCCTGTCTTTCCATACACGTGTCAACATCCTTCCAAATACCATATTTAAAGCAATTCAGCTGTGAAACTGGATAACATCTTGAAAAATTCGAAAATCGTGATTTTATCTTCTTTATTATAACTGTATTTGGTGCTTCTGATTGACTAATTTTGCAAATGTTTGAAGCCCTGTGTGGCAATTTAATTTCTCCGGAGCATAGTATTGTAATTTCCAATTATGCCGTAATTTTTTACCAATGAACTTGTAACTTTTAGTAACGTTACAGGCATACTTACTAAAATGACTGTATTACTTTTTACTTTTACTATGACTTTTTAAAATGGTTAATATATTTGTTTTTATTAAATATTTTCATCGTTTGAAGATTGAAAAATACATAGACCAAAAATGTTTCATATAGTTTAATCCGAATTTTGAAAAGAAAGAAACTGGTTAGGGTTCTCCATATAATGGATTGTAAGGGCAAAATACCAGATTTAGTTAGGATCTAAACAACCATTTTGACACTAGGATTAATTTAAATGATCATGTAAAATGTATTAAATCAATAACAAAAAATATATATCTGAAGCTAATACATACAAATCTCTGAAATATTTCATATTCCTTTAATTAGCATTTCCTCAATATGATGAGCATTCCAAGTCGCTCAAATGAAAACATAAAACCTAAGTTTTCGTAGGGTATTACCTAAAACATATACTTTAAAAGTAATGATATTTTTCGTAATGTCTCTTGCACATTTAGGGCTAACCCAACGTTTATAAAAATAAATATATTTTCCAGTAATAGAGAAAACTTCCTTAAGGTCGGAACAAAGAAGTTGAATAGGATTTTAAACTAGGGTTGCAAATCACAATGTGCGTTACGCTGTGAAATATAAGACAACCTAATGCCCTATGCATATTAAAACATCCATCCTTCGTCTACATGAAAATGGTTCAGGCGTAAAACAACCCTCTGCCTTAAGTGGTTACGAATGTCTAGGTATGGAGAGAATTGAAAGCGTTTAGAAATGTAGACCAATTTAATAAACGGTTACACAACTTAAAATAGCTTACATATAATAGTGACGCTCAGTATCTGCAGGCATTTCGGACTCCGAAAGGCCATCACCGCGTTTGCTCGACCTCTGCGCTTCAAACTGTTATGTACTTCGCTGTAATCACATCCGATACTGAAGTCCTTGCTGAAACTTTGAATAGATTCGTGATACAGAAAGGATCTAAAATTCTGCTATAGCTAACTGTAATTACGTATAATGAAATGTTGTAGTATACACTAGGTTGTAGGCCTAAATGCCAAATGAATGTAAGTGTGGTAACAATACCTGCATCTGAAGTGCTGGGTGCAAGAATAAGAGCGGTTCATCCATGTCCTAAATATAGTCCACTTGTGCAGCTTCATGAACTAAGAACTCTGACAACTCATGTTCGCATTGGTATGTGGGCTATTGGTTGTTTTAGAGTTGCCGGAGACAACGAGCGGAGCAGGCGGAGCTTGCTTTGAGACTACTGTTACTATACAGGAAAGAATAAACAACGAGGGTGCATCCGCTTAACGGGTTGATCTTGATGACGTGACTGGCGACCAGAGGACCTGACTCCTAGCAAAGTCAAGTTGAATGTCAACACACTGCGGTAGCTTAACTCACCCACCTATGGAGAATAGCGTCATTTGTGAGTCAGTCTAGCATTGTTTGGCATACTGTACAGGTATAGTCTGATTAATCTTATGCAAACAATCTGTCGAGTGTTCTTACTGTGTATAGTTATCATGGTGTATCATATAGAACATTGTGTGTTTGTGTTACGTTTTGCTTGAACGGAGTCATACGAAGTGTGATAAAAAAATTACAGGAATTTTTTTTTAATTTCGCGAGCTGTATACATCCGATGTTCAAAACTTTTGTTTATATCTTGTTGGTACACATTTTCTGATCTATGTTTGCATTTCAGCTCTTTTGAATATTTAGTTTATTGTTGACAGTCGAAAAAGTTATACGTATTTTCAAGTGCTCGCCGAATTTATACGTTTGAAAAAGAGTAATCAAAGAATTTGCATTAAATTTTGCTTGAACATTAAACTGTAAGCACATTAAAGAAATAAGATGTAGCACCGCAATCGAAATGTTGACTGTGGCTTTTGGCGAAATTACTATGAGTAAGGTAAGAGTTTACGAGTGGTATAAGCCTTTCAAAGAGAATCGAGAATACTTGAATACGACGACCGCCCTGGACTCCCTAGCACATCAATTACTGACGACAATGTGGTAAGAAGTAAATAAAAGGTTATGAAAAATCGGGAATTACCATCAGAGACATTGCTGATGATGTCGGCATATCCTTTGGAACATGCCAAACAATTTTTTCGGATGTTTGGTCATGAAACGTGTAGCAGCAAAGTTTGTTCCGAAATTGTTGAATTTCGACCAAAAACGACGTCGCGTAGACATCGATCCAGAACTTATAAAGAAGGTTATAACAGGTGGCAAAACATGTGTATATGGGTATGACGTCGAAACTAAGGTTCAATCGTCCCAATGAAAACTGTCTGAAGAGGCAAGACCGAAAAAAATTCGACAAGTTTGATCACATGTGAAGGTTCTTCTCACTATTTTCTTCGATTACAATGGGATAGTGCATCAGGTGCATCAGGCCTTATGGTCGTACGGTCAATAAGGAATACTACCTGGAAATTATGCGCTGTTTGGGTAAATCAATCCGAAGAAAACGACCAGAATTGTAACAAAACCACTCGAGAAAATTGCATCAAGATAACGCACCCGCTCACATCTCACTGTTTGTTCGTGACTTTTTTGGGCAAAAAAACAAAACCGTTATCACCGACATGCCCCCCTGCGATTTCTTTCTATTCCCGATGATGATGATGATGATATGCGGCTTAAGGGCGCTAAACTGCTGAGGTCATCAGCGCCCTTACAAGGTATAAAATATGAAGTCAAAAAATAAAAGATAGGTAAAAAACCGCATAATTAAAAAACGGGACACAAACCCGCGATGTCAAAAAGCTAAAACTAACAATATAACAATAACAAATATAACAATAACAACAATAACAATAAAAACAATAATAACAATAACAGCAATAATAAGAACAAGACAAAGATCTGAAAAACAACACACTAAAAGCATAGGCAGTAAAGGATTAAAACGTGTCAGGAACTGTAGAATGCGAGGGACATGAGCGCCATATGTCCACTGGGGATAAGAGTTCCCATAAAAACCGACAGGATAAAAGTACGAAGCTAACAGACGCTCAACGCATTAAATGCGCAGATTAAAATCACTGTCATGAATAAAACGTAAAACACATTCCACAGCATGCGTGTCGTCTGCCAAAACGTTGGCTAGGCCAACAGGCAGACCCACACGAGCACGCAATGCAGCTAAAACCTGACACTCTGTTAAAATGTGACGCACCGTTAAGGGCACGTCACACTGCCCACAGAGTGGCGCGGGGTCACCACTCAGCAAATACTTATGACTAAAAATGCAATGTCCGATACGAAGGCGTGTTAAAATTACCTCTTCCCGACGAGAAGCACGGAAGATGTAGCCCAGACTAACGGGAGAGGCTTAACCTCCCGCAACTTGTTCCCCCGGAGGGCCGTCCACTCATCGCTCCAAAGCGAGAGGATGCGGCGACGTAAAACAATAAACAAATCTGACGAGGGAACAACAGAGGTAAAACGTCTGGGTGATAAAATCGCCGACTTGGCAGCGACATCGGCAGACTCATTACCTGAGATGCCCACATGACCTGGAATCCACAAGAAGGAGACGCTGATGCCAGAGACATCAAGCGAGTGGAGCAGGTCATGAATGCGCTGTACGAGCGGGTGGTAACTGTACAGCGAGCTAATACTTTGAAGAGCACTCAGGGAGTCGGAACAAATAAAACAGTGCCGTAAGTCGTGCCGCTGAATATATAAAAGAGACTGATAAATGCTAAAAAGTTCGGCGGTAAAAATCGAACATTGCTCTGGTAAACGAAAGGTAAAACTATTTCCACCACAAAAAAGGCACATCCTACTCCAGCATCAGTCTTAGATCCATCAGTAAAGATAAAAGGCAAGTCCCCGAATTGCGACTGAAGTTCTAAAAACGCTGATCTAAAGACTGAAGAAGGGGTCTCATTCTTCGGCATTGACGATAACCCACGGTGACAGAGGGCCTCAGCGCGCGACCATGGAGGAAAACGCGTTTCCCCCCTTGGAAGGGCCGGCGCTGGCGTAACGTCCAAATGCCGAAGGAGCAGTCGAAATCGAACCCCTGGAGGGAGCAATGCAGAGGAGCTAACTAAATATTGCCGGTCAAGTGAATCCTCGAAAAATGCCGCGAAAGACGGGTGGTCAGGTAAGCTTGAGAGTCGACAGGCATAGCTGCACAAGAGCATCTCACGCCTGGAGGACAGCGGAGGCTCTGCAGCTTCAGCATAAAGACTGGGCACGGGGCTAGTTGGAAAGGCCCCTGTAGCGACTCTAAGACCACGATGATGAATGGGATTCAAACGACGTAACACAGATGGACGTGCCGACGAATAAACAAAACACCCGTAATCAAGTTTGGATCGGACCAAAGAGCGATAAAGGCGAAGAAGGACGGTCCGATCAGCTCCCCAGGATGTGCTACTTAAAACACGTAAAAGATTAAGAGAACGGTCACACTTTGCTTTTAAAAAGGAAACGTGCGAGGTCCAACACAACTTCCTATCAAAAATCAACCCCAAAAATTTCGCCTCGTCTGCAAACGGAAGTATCCCTGGCCCAAGACGGAGAGAGGGGGGAGGGAAATACTTCCGGCGCCAGAAGTTGATGCAGACGGATTTCTCGGCGGAGAATTTAAAGCCGTTGGCGTTACTCCAGGCGTAGAGACGGTCGATACAGCTCTGGAGACGGCGTTCGAGTAGACAGGTCCGCCGTGAACTGCAATAAATAGCGAAATCGTCAACAAAAAGGGACGATGAAATGCCAGGTGAATACAATCAGCAATGGGGTTGATAGCAATCGCAAAAAGTGTGACACTGAGTACAGAGCCCTCTCTGTACTCCGTTCTCTTGAATAAAACGACGAGATAAAACCGAGCCCACACGTACCCGAAAGACGCGGTCCGTCATAAACTCCCGAAGAAATATGGGAAGACGACCGCGGATATTCCAATCGTGAAGTGTACGTAAAATGCCGCCCCTCCAACAAGTGTCATAAGCTTTCTCCAGGTCAAAAAATACAGCCACGGTTTGACACTTTCTCAGAAACCCATTCATAATATGCGTCGACAAGGACACCAGATGGTCGACGGTAGAGCGATAGCGACGAAACCCGCACTGAGCGTTCGCTAGAAGTTTCTGAGACTCAAGCCACCATGTCAACCGCCCGTTGATCATGCGCTCCATCACCTTGCAAATGCAACTGGTGAGGGAGATAGGGCGGTAGCTGGAAGGTAGTTGGCGATCCTTCCCAGGCTTAAGTATAGGGACAGTGGTGGCTTCGCGCCAAACGGAAGGAAAAATGCCGTCTTGCCAAATACGGTTATAGACCTGTAAGAGAAATAGTTTACTGTTGGCTGAAAGGTTCTTTAACATCAGGACATGAATGCCGTCCGGCCCGGGAGCGGAGTGCCGAGAGCAATGAAGAGCGTGCTCCAGCTCCCTCATTGTGAATAGTTCGTTATAGCATTCAGCATTAGCAGACCGAAAAGTATATGATGCGGAATCCTGCCGGTCTTTAATAGAGCGAAAGCCGGCGGAATAATGGTCTGAACTGGAAACCGCCTCAAAGGCAGAACCCAGGGTGTTAGCGATGGCAGCCGGATCCACTATGGTGGCATTAGAAACCTGAAGGCCAGAAACAGTACAATGTGACACTTTACCTGAGAAGCGACGAAGTTTATCCCAAACAACGGATGAAGGCGTAAAACGATTAAAAGACTCGACAAAACGAGCCCAAGATGCCTTCTTGCTATCCTGAATAATGCGACGAGCCCAGGCGCGCGATTGTTTAAAAGTCACCAAATTATCAAGTGTAGGGTGGCGCCGAAACACCCTAAGTGCAGTCCTACGGGCACGAACGGCGTCCCGACAATCCTCGTTCCACCACGGAACAGGTGGCCGCCGAGGTTGGGAGGATGAACGGGGTATTGCACGTTCGGCGGCTGAGAAAATAATAGACGTAAGGTGCTGCACTAGTTGATTAATGTCGGAGAAGGGCTGGTCGTCAAAATGCACGAGGCTGGAGTACAAGCTCCAGTCGGCTTTTGCGAATATCCAGGTAGGTACTCTGGAATGCTGTACGTGGTGCGACAGAAGAGAAACGATGCAGGGGAAATGGTCGCTGGAGTAGGTGTCAGCGACGACGTTCCACTGAAGACGACGTGCAAGCTGGATTGAGCATATGGCAAGGTCCAGGTGAGAGAATGTACCGGAAGAATCAGAAATAAAAGTAGGTGCACCTGTATTGAGGATGGAAAGATTGAACTGATAAAAAATGTCGGAAAGAAGAGTTCCCCTCGCACAAGCCCTTGGCGAACCCCATAGTGGGTGATGGGCATTAAAATCTCCCAACAGAAGAAATGGTGTTGGGAGAGCGGACAGGAGAGATCGAATGTCCGCGGGAGCGAGGGGAGACGATGGAGGTGTATACACAGAGCAAACAGAAAAGAAAAAGCCGGGTAAGTGAAGGCGAACGGCAACAGCTTGCAAGTCAGATGTAAGTGTGACAGGTGTAAAATGAACGTCATTACGCACCAAAATCATGACACCACCATGAGCAGGAGTACCCTCCTCCGGTTCAAGGTCGTAGCGAACCGGAGTATATCCTCGGAGATCAAAAGGATCGTGAGGGCGAACCTTAGTCTCCTGCAAACATACGACCATAGGCGAATGGGAACGCAATAAAAGTTGCAGTTCCGCCCTACGCGATCGTACACCACGTACATTCCAGGTCAGGATAGCCATTAAGAATAAGGGGATAAACTGTCTATTTAGAAGGGCGGCTTAAAATTACCTTTTGTTTAACCTTTGGGCTCGGGCTTTTTGTATGGAGTTGGTCAGACTCCATAGCTTCCTCGGAGGGAGGGCCCACGCGCTCAGTGCCAGAAACCGATTCAAGCGCCGTGAATCGGTTCTGGGTGGCGATGGGTGAAGGGTGCCGCTGAGCGCGGCTTGTCCCAGGACCATCCTGGGACAGCGACCTCCGAGGAGGAGAAGGTGAACCTTTGTTACCGCGCGCACGCGGAGGGTCTTTTAAAAAATCTTCCCTACGAAGTTTCTGCTTGGGCTTCTTTTCAACGGCTTGCGACTTCATTGACTTGGGACCAGGTTTATACGGCTTGGTAACTGTAGCCTTAATAGACGGCCGGATGGTAGTGGCGGTTAATCCAGTCAAGGTCCAGGTCTGAGTTTCGGCATCTACTCGTGGTACTGGCGAGGCAACAACAGAACTAAAGGTGCCAGATCGCAGGAGTGAAGGTTGGCGCGCATGGAAACGCCTCCGGGCTTCAGCGAAGGAGAGTTTTTCCTTTACCCGGATCTCCTGGATCGCCTTCTCGTCCAAATACCGCGGACAGTCGGCAAACGAAGCAGAATGTGACCCTTTACAATTAACGCAGACGGGGGCTGTTGAACAGGTACCTTCGTGTGAGGGCTGGCTACATGTTGCACAGATGTTAACGGCACTCTTACAGGAGACTTGCGTATGCCCAAAACGTTGGCATTTAAAACAACGCAGAGGTCTGGGAATATAAGGCCTCACAGAAATCCGTTCGTACCCTGCGGAAATGCTCGTGGGCAGATCGACGCCATCAAATGTAATAAACAGGGTACGAGTGGGTACCAATACGCCGTCGCGTTTGGCCTGCACTCGATGGATCGCTGTCACCTTCTGGTCTGCAAGATATTCTACCAGGTCCTCGTCCGATATACCATCGAGGCTATGGGTGGTAATAACGCCTCTACAGGAGTTCAATGTGCGGTGCTTCTCCACACGGACGGGATAGCCGTGGAGAAGCGTAGCGCGCAACAAGGTCTTACTTTGCTGATCGGATTTCGTTTGGGCTAATAAGGAACCATTCCGTAGACGAGTGCAGGACTGAACCGCACCAGCAATTGCATCAATGCCCTTTTGAATGATGAAAGGGTTCACCTTCTCAAAGCTTTGTCCTTCTTCGGTTCGTGAAATGACCAAGTAACAACCAGTTGTCGGTGGTGTCACTTCTGTTACATAAACTTTTCGGCGCTTGTTAGTAGTAATGGAGGAAGGGTGCTCCATAGCGAAATAAATCCTCCACCATTGCAACCGTCTCCGACCTCGGGCTCTGACTTCTCGGGCGTTACCCCGGCTTGGGTGAGTGGCCTATCTATACCAGACTCACCCCAGGGTCACACCTCCCAGAACATAGACAGAGGGACCCAATCGCCGTCAGAAGTCAGCAGCTCATGCAATGGCCCCCCCGCGGGACTGCAGTTGAACAGCGGATACGAACACAAACCCTACATGACGACCCCGGGTGGTGGGGATGACGCCATTACCCACTCACCCAGCTGCGCACGCGGTGCGCGGGTATCCGTCAGGCTGTGTCCACGGAGGATTTAAATAAAAAGATAAAAGAAACTAAAACTGTGTGGGCGTTTCGCACGCAAGGTAGGCCGGCGGGGAAGAAAAAGAGAGATATGCGAATGTCGTGGTGCGAAATGGCCGGAAAGTGACAAGAGAAGAAAGAAACGATGGTGAGGCGCGGTATGAATGGAATGTAACGAACGCACGAGAGCCTACCTTGTGTCCACCGGTCACTTGAAGAACCCACCTCGACCGGATGGGGGTGAGGGGATGAATGTGGCGATGACTGGCTCGGGAACCCCCGGGTGCGCCAAAAACCCGTACTCACATAAGGTGAGCCCCTGAGGGGTTCTATTCCCGAGCTTGAATAGAACCATGAAAGGGTGTCCTCCGTGGACTAAGGGTACCGTGCTAGCCTCTAGGGCGTAAAAATCCTTAGCATGGTTTCCTTCGGAAGGGAAGTAAAGCCGGTGGTCCCGTGTCGTAGATTTACGGCACGTAAAAGAACTTCAAGCCTGATAAAGAGGCCTCAGAGCAAAATTACCGGTCTTTCACGCCCAATATAGAATGGGACGCTAAGGACCAAAGTAGTTAAAGAGCGTCCATAAATAAAACTCAATTTAATTTAACCATGACAGCACGACGTTTTGCCACTATTGATAGAATAAAAACAGAATCGCTGAAGGAGCTGAACACCATAACGAAAAGCGAGTTCCAGAAGTGCTTCTAAGATTGGAAAAAGCGCTGTCACAAGTGTATTATATCTGAGCGGGATTACTTTGAAGGGAAGTTAATGTTAATGATTAACTAAAAGTTATTTAAAAAAAAACAAAAATTCGTTACTTTTTTATCACACCTCGTCTGTGGACTATCTGATTCAGTATATACAGAAACTCCGTACTAGATATCACCATCCTAACTACCCAAAATGTATGGGGCATTAGACAATTTTGGATTGTGGAAACTTACGATAGCGAACAGTTCTGAGAGGAAAACTTGGTCAAATAGGGGATGTCCAAGAAAATGGCTGCTTCGCATTATAACGTGCTTTTGATGAAGAGTAATTTTTTGGCTCGCTCTGCAGAGCGAAGTTCTTGTGATCAAAATCTGCAGGGAATGCTTAAAGAACAAATCGTCACATGCCAGAGGAATTAGAATACAGTGACGCTTGACAGGTGTGTAGTGTGTGTACAACAATTACCAAGCTTGTATAGACATAGAGGTACAACTTTTTGAACACGTTTTAAAACGAAAGCTAAAGGTAACACAAGATTTTGCATCGTTAAGAGTTATATAGGGAATAATGGTGGACCGGTCTACCTCTACTGCAAGAAAGGATTCGTATAGCAGTGCCGTGGGAGGCTCAGTCACCTCATTGAAGAGAAACCTGGCATAATTTGTCACATTTCAGAGTGCAACAGAAGGTAAATTATTTCAGTCGTACTACGATATGCATATTTCTTTCAAAACTTTAATTCCAACAGTCATTGCTGTCTATAGCCACCAATTTATCATTTGTTTCGTCACTTCTTAGGCTTGTTTTATGAACATTTACAGAACGTGATCAAGTTTACAATACCTGATCTAAGCTTTCCTTAGAGGTCAGATTTATGAACCTTTTGCAAGTATTATTATTTATTCCTCAATCGTATTTAAAATTCAGCTTTTTGTTTTAAATATCCTGCACCTTTATTTCTGTACACCTTAAAAGCTCCCATATTTGAGGTTAGGCTTGCTTATTTCATTCATTGTGTTGCACAATGATGATTTATTTTAGGTGAACAGCAGAATTTGTATTTAAATTAAGTTTTTCATTACTTTAATTTATAAATGGTTATTACGAACATAATGTTAGTACAACCTATTCCATATATTATCTAAGTGGATCTCATTCTAGTTTTATTTTCCTCTAGATAATATTATAAATGTTTTCGCTACTCGTGAATTCGCTGATAAAATCAAAATGCTTGTGAGGTTACTACATATTTTACTTATTGTTAGAGGTTACATTTAGGACTTAAATATCTAGGCAGAATCAGAACATTCTAAAGAGCAACACAAATTTTAAATCAAGTTTTTCGTGCATCTAAATAAGGTATATTTAATTTATTTATATGCCATATACTAAGTTACCATATCGTCGAAATCCTTTATTTACACTTTTTGGGGGAAACGTTGGGATGGCTGTAAAACCATTAGCTGCCGAAAGCATTACAATAGCCAGTATATTAAAAGGGAAATTGCGATTAAATAATGGAACAGCTTGGAAAAATTGAAAATGCTGGAACAAAGCTTGGTAACTCCAGGCTTCTAGATACCCTGTTCCATAGAGAATGGTGTATATGCAAATTAGATTAGTATCTTGGTATGATAGAGTGTTTGCTTACCTTGTTAATATAGAATGAGATAACCATCGTTTGCTAGAAGGTAAAGAGGATTATTATTTAAACTGTTTTCTTTATAACTGAACATTATTGTGATGAAATAGTATTACTAACTTCATTAGGTACGTTGTATGTAATTGCTTTAAGATTAAACTATAGAATTTGAAAAACACAATTCTAAATCAACTTTACTTGAATACTAGAGTTGCTTTCATTGGTTTTCTAGAAACAGCATAATTCGCCCCTATATGGTGGTGGATTACTCCAACAGAATATTCTGGAACAGCTTTCTAGTTATCACATTTTACAATATCAGCAATACCTATTGTTAAAAAGAAAGAATACGTCATATTGCATCTGCTCGTAAACTGAAAAATATGCGAGGAAAATTAAAAAAAAAATATAAAGGGGAAAAGACTAATCCTAGAAAACAAAGCTTTATCCTTGACATCTTTAAGCAGATGACAATCAGAATAAAACAAAATACGAGTCTGACACCGTAAATCCATCTTGTCTATTTTTATTGCAGATCACGTACTCTCTTCCAATACTGCACTTTATGATGCTTTGTGAGATGGAGTAGCTCGAGGGCAGACCTTGGCCCGTTTTGGTCTGTCGCGCCACGAGTTTAGTGGCTGCTACGTTTCCCCATTCCTCAAAGGCAAGTAACCTTGTTAAGTCGTATAGGGTGATAGAAAATCACTAATAGTTCTGCCATATCTGGAATTTATAGCCTTCATCCTTGTTCGTAAGACTAGTATGGTAATGTTAAACAGATGGCACAAGTTAACCCAAATCTCTAGTATTGATCACGTTGCGGTTTTATGTGGGAGAGATGGACGAAGTTCGTCATGGTCTAAAAGAATTCAGAATACTATATATTTATACCCCTACAGAGTAGCGCACGAAGCCTTGGCCTGTGATGATTCAGTAGGAGTACAGAGAGTTCGCTATATTGCGGGGCCGCGGAATGCGTGTATGGGCGCTCCACTTATTGTCTATCACACTGGGGTTTTTTTTCCGTTTTAAATCTCACGCGTTACTTACTCGCAGGAGCATGTTACTATCACATACGAATGATAATATATTATCATAATATAGTATCACACACGAGTAATATTAACATACATTATAATGAGTACTAAGCTTGTTATAAGTGGTGTTGAAGGTGACATCCATCCGCATTGACATATTCCTGGCATCTTCGGGTGAAATGTCCATTCCTCGCTCGAGTTCTTGTGTAGTGTTCATAATTTCTGTTCCTATTTTGTCCTAAGTCCAGTAATTCCGTTGTCCTAAACTTACTAACCAGACGTCTAGCAGTTTCTCTACTTGGAATTGGAATACCAGGAAATTTTTCCTGAAATTTTCTACATGATTCGGCTTTTATTTACATATCGTACATAAAAATTCGTTGTTCAAGCGTGAATTTTCGGTAGGCATTTCAGTGGACTAATAACAAGACATTAACACTCTTAAGCAAATCACACACGGCACAACTGTCTTGAATACACTTTCACCCTTGAGATGCATAATACACAAACTCTAGTGCTTACAACACGAATAGAAGGTAGCAACTGACGCAGTAAGAGTATAACACAACTGATAAACGTAGCCTTAGCGGATCATTCGTCACTAGTACGCGGCGGAAAAATACCGAAATCCTGGTCATTGCTGTGCAGGCGGAGCATACATATACGCGATCTGTGGCCCCATCATACAGTGACAGCGACCGCTCTGTACTTGGAAATGCTGCACATGTGGTTGCTTCGAGTTTTCAAAACACGGCGACACGTGCACAAAATACACTGGTGTTTACGCGTATGTTTTCTTATGAAATAGGCTTCGTGCAAACAGAGACGAGAAACAGAATTTGAAAATTTATGAAAGAAAATCTCGTGCCGCGCAGTCAATAGTTCGGAATACTGAGGCGATGAGAATGGTCTCGATACGAAGTCCAGCTAAACCCACAAAAAGTAGACCTCCTTACGTCGTTCTCTTCAGTATCTTCTCCGACTCGGTTTCGAATTTTTTTTTTAAAAAAAAAGTTTTTCTTCAATGTTTATTCCAGCGCCAAAAGGTAGATTTAAGCATTATTCCGTCTAAACTGTTCCATTAAACATACCCACACTAACAACATGCATTCTGCTGAAGCTATGTTTGGGCTATGGCTACTTGTCACAAAATTAGAATGCCTGAATGCACGAGGACTTGTATGATTAAATTGTTTACTAAACCATATCTCTGCATCTCGTCGTCCTCCGTGGACTAGTGGTACCGTGCTAGCTTCTAGTTCCCAAGGTCGCGGGTTCAAACCCGGCGGAGTGCGATGGATTTTTTCGGGCGTAAAAATCCTTAGCATGGCTTCCTTCGGAAGGGAAGTAAAGCCGGTGGTCCCTGTCGTAGATTTACGACACGTAAAAGAACCTCAAGAACCTCCGAGCAAAATTACCGGTCTTTCACGCCCAATATGGAATGGGACGCTAAGAACCATAGTAGTTAAAGAGCGTCCATAAATAAAACTCAATTTAAATTTAACTTTCTCTGCATCTGCCTGAGATTCATTAAATCTTATTAAATCTAAAGTACATCTTCGCCTTCTTACTTCCAAGGTTCAGAATATTTTATGTTCAGAAATAGATTATTTATTTCTCTTTTTGGTGCTTAGACATATGGCAACGAAGAAGTTATTAAGATCAAGTTTCTTTAACGTTAAAGGATTACTAGGTAAATGAAAGCGAATATTGAAAATGGTCAGTCTATTGCGCATCATTTTTCATTCAACTGCAGGGGTAAAGGATTGGCGAATAAATTGTGGCTTTTGTAATAAAGTATAATATAACAAATGTAAGAGATACCTAGGGAAACAAATTATATTCCATGTTTGAACAAACCAGTACGTAATTGTATGATCTTTCAGCAGAAGGACAGTATCCCGTAACACGCAACCACGTTCGCCTGTGCTACTGTCACCACTATGCAACCTTGACATATTACCGGATTTAAGAAATCATCGAAACGGAACTTACAACAGTGTCTCTTAATTCACAGACCTTTTCTTGTGCCGTCAGCGTTTTTTTTTCTCGGTATTTTCCAAATATATATATATATAACGTTTGTTTCTTTAGCATTACAGCACACACAGGATTCAACAGAAAATGCGTTACATTTTACCAGCAAGTGCGAAACGAACTTCTGAAATTTTAGAACTTTTAAAAGTTCACTTTACATTGTCGAACACCACTTGCTTTCATTTGTTTATCTAAAATACAATAATGTTGAAAGGAGACTTTATTTACGCTTTAGAAGTGCTTAAAACGGGTTTGAGCTGGCGTAGAGCACCCCGTTTTAGTAGTAGTGCTTTCGATTTTTCATTTTTTATAAATTCAAGCACTGTGTTGAATTGTTTAAATGTGGTGTCTTAAAAATACATCGGATTATGCGTAAAAGCTTATCAATGCATGGGTCTTCACGTTAGTGTATTTTACCTCTGTATAATTTGTGTAATTATAAATAATATTACTTGCACAATTGCTTCGTAACCTATGTTTACAGCATAATAAACAATGAAATAATCTATTTCCAATAAACGGAAGTGAATTTAATTAAGGGTCGAAACAGTGCCATCACTGTTTCAGTATCAACGATTTATCTTATATGCTCACTATTGTTAGCTTTATACCTACTGTGTTTAAGCTGTGATTTACCCACCTTGTGTGTCCACTCACCGTGACAAAAGCGAAGCGCAGTTGCCGTGCCAAACGGACAAGGGCCAAACATATTAGATGGAAGTACGCTGACAGTAGAAAGCGCAGGAAAGTCTGATAGACGTTCACTGACAGGGTGACAGGATTCACTGGCGGAATGACGTACAGTTGGTATGTAAGCTCTAGGATTAACGCTGATGAAAAGCTCACTATTACAGCAAACCAGGACCATCTCCGTAATGACGCTGTAACCACGGTTTTTGTAACTGCCGAGTGTTTAACCTGTGAACACAAAGTCCTACCATATCATTTAGGTAATACATGAGCACTTTTGGGCTTTTCATTTCTTGTTTGGTGCATACAGAATTGTTGAATAGCTTAAGGCGACCTCTTTTACTCGGATGCTAAACAGTTTTCAACATATCGTTCACATATTCTCTTACCAATATACAATGTTCTTGTAAATGATTGACATTGGTGCCAATTATTTTCATTTTAATTCAAACTTTTAGGTAAATTCGCTATTGTCTGGCGTCGCTGTGTGTCTCCACGTATGAAACAATTCATAACGTTTCTTATGAACTTTACATGTTATACTTAAAAGTTGGAAGAAAATTTGTCAATCCATTTCAAGTTTAACACCAGTGCGAAACTCATTATGAAGAGCCTTCAAAAATGTACTTCTTATACGCGAACCGTAAACTACAGATTTAAATTTTAGACATAAGAGTCCGGTGAAATTTGAGTATTTAAATTTTAGGTGCAATGCAATACCTTCTCTACCTAATAAGTACCAGTAGAGAAAAATACACCAAAAACAACAAGGGGGCGATTGCAGCAACTGGTAGGAGAATCAACCCATTCTGTGATTTGATGAAGAGTGCACAGTGGGAGGACCAGCAAACAATTAAATTCAAAGAAAAATTCTTACGTCCTGCTATAAGGAGATTGGCATGTTGGGATCTACTGGCTGTAGGAACTGGCAAAACATGGGCAATTCGCTGGCTAAATTACACGAAGCCGGATCAAATTTGTTCAGTTAGTCAGAGGCAATTTATCCCTATTTTACTATTTCTTTTGTTTCTTTTTCTCACCTTTAACTTCTATGTTTAATATTTTGATGTCAATAGATACACCTTATTTATCTGTCTGCCAGTTACTATGCGAGACAGTTTCGGCTAACGGACATCAAAGAAACTAAAAACAAGGAAGCATTTTGCAAAACAGCTTCAGAAAACGTGCATAAAGGACAGGAGTTGGATGTTGTTAGGCTCATTTACAGATATTCTGGACTAGCACAAACAGGTTGTTTTCTGTGCTGTAAGATGATAAACTTTCACCAAAGAAAAACGCGAATTCTGAAATTCCGTCTCGCTCAAAAGTATTTGCTCCAAAACACGGCTTCGTTTGTTTGTTTATGTTTTTAGAGTTTACTGAAGTGTGCAACGCTAATACTTTTTCACACAAAACCAATTTCGAGTATCCCCGGTAACTTTTTGATCAAAATCTTTTATCTGGAGATAGTGACTGAGCTCGTGATCCCCACCAATTTTAAAATGAAACTGAAAAAATATAAAAGCACTATTATATGGAAATATATCAGCTTTCCTGTAAACAAAATGTGAGTATTATTTTCTAACAATAAAATACATCTTTTTTATCTATATTCTCGCAAATAGGTATTTCACGGTCTGACTTCTTGCAGTGAAGACGTGGTTGAACTGCGTTTACCTGAGCTCTCCTCTAACGGCAAGATCCTGTAAATTAAGCCCAACTAAAGATGAAGAAAAATACATATGTCATTAATGGTGATCCATCGATTCTGCACTGTACATTGCAGTAAACAGAAAAAAATAACATAATGAGAATACAAACAGAGCGTGATTTTTTATTACATTTTACAATATTATTTCTCACTACTCCATTTATATAGGTAAAACCCATTTCGGTCCCGCTTTCTACTTTCGGATCCTAAATCGGTCCCATATCTCAAGAAGGCGTAGCCTATATCGGTCTCGTTTTCCAAAGCGTAAACAACCTAACTCGGTACTGTAGGAAATTAATCTCAGTGTAGTTCAAAATGCATAATTTCCTTTCGCGTTTTAAAACACTTGACTTTCAGCAGACCTATAGTGACTGCGAAACAATATTGCAATGTCATGTTTCACAAAAGCTATTTTAATCCAAAATCAGAGGTTATATCGAACCAATTGCTCTACTAATGCATGTAATAATTTTGTAAACTCCACACACAAAGTAATTGAAAAAAGTGTATTATTCAAACAATTATAATCTGATGAAAGATTTTAAAAACGCCTAAATAGTAATCTGTTATAACGTTTGTTCTTTTGTGAAGAGTTGTCAGCAATGTCGCGACCACAACCAACTACTTGTGGTCAGTACCAATATCTATTTTTCTTAACAGGGACGCCAAACCATCTTTCACTTCGCATGCTTAGAATGCTATTACAGTATTAGAATATTTTTACATATACAAATTATTATTACAGTTATGCTAAGGGACTAATTTGGGTTATTCCCGTTTTACTCACGAAGATAACGGAACCTTTATCTTCGTGAAAGCAAAAATCATCACATCATTCTTGGTATTAAACTTAATAAAACTTTAATAACTAATAATCTCTGTTCCCTAAACGTACATAACTAATGATAGCCAAACAAAATAAACCAGATAAACATAAACCATGAGCACTGACCCACATGTTATAGATGGACAATACTTAGAAATTCTTTCAACAGTTCTTCCAGCAGTAGAGGATGCGTTCGTTTATATTAGATTTAAATAACCAGATTTCGAGAAATATGCCTTACCTATATATCCCTCCCTGTTTCTTCTATGACAATAAGTCAATGTTGTTGTCAACTCCGAAATGTTTTCATGTCTCAATTCTCTGGTCAGTCGTACCATGCATTCATTTTCGAATAGCCAACGCAATGATAAATAAAAGCGACGTACATCACAACCGTGCAGCGAATGAACTTTGACAATACTTCTGTCTTTGGTTTTACTGCAGCTTGGAGTACACTAAACGTAAAGCCTTTTCCCCAAAAAATTAATTTCAACTATCTGTGAATCGAAAAAATAGTTTCTATTTCAATGATGCTAATAAATAGGACCACCCCGAAAAACATCTTCAATTTGTTTAGATCGATCAGCAAATATTCTTTACAGATCTGGGATAACACTATACAGAAATGAAGGAGCAGCTAAAAGGTGCAGATGCCGGCTACATCAATGTAGCTCCTCGAACGTAATAACAGTGTGTCTCACAGAAGATAAAGTAGCACAATAATCGCAGTTACAATGCAAATGCGCAACGGACGGTCTGTAAGAAACTAAAGGTCAGAGTCTTCGCAGCTTGGTGTAGAACTAGAACTGAGTAAGATATCTTGAAAGGCGTTCTGAGGCGCGTTGGCCGTCGTGTTCAGACGCCTAGATGATATTCCATAGCTCCAGGAACATGGAAGCGGAAAAAGAAACCACGTGCATTTTGGAGATTGAACTGTTTCGTAAGAAGAAGGCCCAGTTCCTGGTGTATTTGATAGTTTCGCACGAACCATGAAGTATTTGTAGCGAGGCGCAGGACCTTGTTCTGAAGCACCCTGATTTCCACTATCAGATCGTATCAGTCATTCCTTGACAGTTCTAGGTACCACATGGGGCCACTAACTTGTAATACTCAAACACCCATATACATTTTATAATAAATTGCACATATTTTGGAATTTTTTTTTAAAATACTTGGAAACTGTAAGTACAATTTAATAGAAAGTGGTGATTTTTCTTATGTATGAGGTAAATGCGCACAAGTCATTGCAGAACCATAATGCACTAATATATGATTGGAATTTTGCATTTATACGAAAGAACTTAAAAGTTGTATGTTTGCATTTTATTGCGAACACGAGAGTGATCCGAAAAACAATGCAGACTGCTCCATGTGGTTAATACCTATTGTTTTATTAGAGCGAATTATTTGAACAGATCTGTGGGAAATTTAACTCGAATGTATAAAACTTCGTCTACAACTATTAAGGTACAGGCAAATCGGTCAGTGCACATTAGTGATGTAGATCAAAGGGCTTATAGTAAAACTGAAATGTTACATCACTATACGTCCATAGAAATTTCTGGACTCCTTCGAGAGATTTCTGCTGACAAGA
The DNA here is from genome assembly GCA_030765065.1 of Deroplatys truncata. Lineage (NCBI taxonomy): Eukaryota > Metazoa > Arthropoda > Insecta > Mantodea > Mantidae > Deroplatys > Deroplatys truncata. The sequence goes on from CM060980.1 coordinate 105,499,728, forward strand.
TAGACAGCAATACGATTTCCCAATGGTCTAAACCATGCCTGGCGATCAGTACTCCCAAGGTGTGATACCATTCCCCTACTCCCCCTCCCTTCGGGAGCACCAAATGATAGCGACTGGTTCAGTTGCGGAGTTACAGTAACATATGCTGGCGTGTTTCTCAAAACAAGCAGTGATGGCTTCACCTTCTACTTCAACCAAGACTCCAAAACCAATAAATTCCCACAGTGAGTGGAAAAATAGGTACTTTTTTGTTCTAAAAGACAACAAGGCTGTATGCCTGATATGTTCACAACAATAGCAGTTGTTTACACACTTTAATACCAGAGATATTTTGTATACAAGCATAAATGTTCATATGGAAATAATAAATTATTAGAGTAACGAGAAAAAGCTCTCGACGAAATGAAGGCAAAAGTGAAACGTAGCCAAGATGATGCACGTTTCTCTGTTGTAAATATCAGCGGGGCTGTGCGCTCTAGCTACAGAATTATAAGGGGGATTGCAGAGTCAAGAATCCTTTTTCCAAAGGCGAATTTATGGAGAAATGTTTACTACCAACTGCAGAGAACCTGTGTCCTTCACTAGTAAATTCCATCAAAGCTATTAGTTTACCTTATGCAACAGTGCAGAGAGAATAATGGAAGTGGCTCATAACCCAGAGGTGCAATTATCATCCAGACTTGAAACTTTAAAATTGTATTCATTAGCTCTGGATGAGACCACAGATCGTAAAGATACGGGGCAATTGGCCGTTTTCATTACGAGAATTCATTCTGGGTTTAATATCTTTAAGGAATTTCTAGATATGGCATATTTAAAGAATCGCACGAGCAGATGCCGGCCCTCGTAGCCGTGGTCGCTGGAGTGGTTGCTCCGGCGCTCCGCCAAGCTGAGGGTCGCGGGTTCGAGTCCCGCCACGGGCATGGGCGTTTGTGTGTGTATGTGTGTTGCGGAAATAAGCGGTATGAAAACAGTAAAACACAGTAGCATAAACTGGGTACAACAAGGGAACTTTATAAAAAAAAAAAGCAGAGAAAAAATGTTTGAAGGATGTCAAAATAATTAACGAATTTGAGCTTCCATTGGAAAAATTGGTCTCTGTTACGACAGATGGAGCGCCCTCTATTATAGAGGGAAATGGCATTGTAGGTAGGTAAATTACGAAAGTACCTAATAGAGAAAGGACTGTCTCCAGATGTTTTAGCGATTCATTGCATCATTCCTCGCGAGGTATTATTTGCACAACATGTCGCCTTTGAAAAGGTAATGTCAGTAGTTGTTCACACAGATAATGTGATCCGTTCACGAGGACTTCCAGCCAATTCCAAGAATTTCTTCAGAATATTGGTTCCGATTATCCTGACTTGACTTATTACAGCCGTGTGAGATGTCTTAGTCGAGGTAATATTCTGAAGGACTAACTTGCGTAAAGGAATTGAGGAATTTATGAAATTCCAGGTTATCTAATTATGAATGGATATGTGATCTAGATTCTTGGTAGACTTGACTTCACATTTAAATGATCTGAACTTTCGTTTAAAAGGAAAGGAAAACTTTGTTAATCTATTAGATAATATGAAAGCGTCCATTGCCAAACTTACATTGAGAAGTAAAATTCAATACGGAGATTTGTGCCACTTTGAAAATCTACAGTCAGTACTAATGGAATACTCTAAGCACAAAATATAAATCACTAATAGAAGACGTTAACAAGGAATTTGATGAGAGATTTGCGAATGTAAAGCCTATGGATTATGAATGGCGGCTTTTAAACAACCCCTTTTCTGTTCAGCCATTAAAAACAAATGGTGCCTTGCTAAATTTACAAAACAACACTCCTATACGAACATCTGGCATGTTGGGTCTGGAGTTATATAAGTCAATGCCAGAAACTTTTCTTTCCGAATCATCGTCGGTTTGCATGCCGTCTCATACCAACATTCCGATCAACATGTGTGAACAGTTCTTTTCCAAACTAAAACAATATAAAAATAGCCGCATATGCCAGATTACTGATAAGACCTTGGTGTCTGTCTTGCGTTTGTGTATCTTATATTTGGAGCCCGACATTAGGAGACTTGTGAAAAATGAAAAATGTCAACGAGCAAAAGAAAGTGTATTGATTTGTAGGAAGAACTGCCCAGAAATAGAACAACGTATTATATTTTCATATATGTTATGCAACTATAATGCAGTTATAAGATTTAGTAAAACTGTTTGTTGGGAAAAGCTAAATCCGTCCAGTTTGTGAAATAAATTATAATAAAACTAATATGGCAATAAAATCCTTGTTATGTAGTTTCACTTAAAGAAAATGTACCTAAACCTGACTGTATACACAGCCAGCCACTACTAGAGAAAATCGGTTCCACCTGATGCGTGTGTACGAGTGTGTGCCAGTAGCTACCACAGATAAGAAGGGGATGGACTAACTCTTTCACCTTCGGAGCACTGTTCCCCAAGCCTCTTCTAAACGTTTTCATAAATAGGCTGTATTAATTGAGAAGACGATGTTCCGGAAGACTGAGATCCATGGACTATATTACAGATATCATTGTTATCGGTGCTTAGGAAGGTAACACACATAAAACCTAGCGCGTGAATGTGATAATGGTATACAGCATTTTAACACAGCATTTTCAAAGGCGAAAGGTCACTACATCTCCACAATTATGCAGGGCTATTGAAGGCGCAACGGTATGACAGATGATTAACAATTACAATTGGGAAACATTCCCTAATCCATCCTACAGTACGGGAAAACGTCCTTTTGACTATGTTATCCAGTAGCTTCCATAAACTCCCAAGGGGATTATTCTGAAATATATATTAAGAATACTGAAAAAATAAAGTAAAGTTGCATAATAGTTTATTAGCTTTGAACTAAATAAGAAGATTCTTAAAGAGTAACTGGATTTTTCGTTTATGCTTTCCCGTATATAAATGTGTTTAACGTTCCAGTGAGCTAACGACGTTCTTGAAAATGTTAATGAAAGTAATTAAATATTCCGAGAAGCTGAAATTAATTGGCCAATTACGTCTTTTTAAAAGCTAGAGAGAGGGGGAGCGGGTGGGAAGGGAGAGAGAAGGGGAGAGTAGAAAAGAATTTTACTCTCGATATTATGACGGCCTTTATGCAGAAGTGTGACCCATGTTACAGCATGCATTCTCTTTGTTAGTAACAATCATGATTATAAATAGTCACCTTTTCTTCTATTGAGCTCCAGCGTTTTCCAAATTACATGCTTTTTGACAACACTTCAAAGTGCTCTTAATCTACCGTTGTTGTAGTATCTTTCCAGTTTTTCGCGAGTAATGAAACTCGACCAACCATAGGGTATATTCATTGCACCGGGTGGTTATGATTGATGTGACTATGTTCAACGTGACACAGCACGGAGTATAATGATCGTAGGCGTCTGAAACCTCGTAGATAACGTTATTAAGCAATGCTCTCATGAATTGTACCCAAAAATAATTAGTTCCAAATCATACCATCAAATGAAAATACTGCGCTATAAGCAGTGAATGTGGTATGTGCGCAGGAAAAACGTAGAAAAGAACAAAGATTATAAGTACGGTAGTCCTAGCATGTTTAATAGGAATTATGGTTACTAACATTGTTCAATTTGGCCTCACAACTCAATATCTTGCATCCGTAACATGGCAAGGTTGACAGCTGCTCATAGCAACCAAAATCGGAGCAACATGCCGTTGTATGCAAGCCTTTATGTCCCTGATAAACACAGTCTTTCAAATATCCCCACAACCAGAAGAGCCATGGATTGAGGTGGGGACACCCTGAAGGCCATTCATTTTCGTTCTTGCTTTTAGCGTCGTATTTTCATCTGGTGGCAAGATTTGAAACTAATTGACGCATAATTCACGATCGCATTCCTTAATTAGCGTATATACATGTTTTAGACCCCTACGATCATTACAGCTCATGCTGTGCCACGCTGAACACCTTCACTTAACCACCCGATACTTGATCGGGGGTTAAGAGACTCTTACTTTATTATTCAGAAAAATTGCATTTAAATCGCTAACAGAACGTAAGGGCTTTAAAAGCGTATGCTCATACCACAAATCCACTTACAACTTTTGTAGGGGTGGGAATTTACCTGGAAACTAAGAGTGACCTACCTAAATTGTTCCTAATGCTTGCCCGTAAAACAAAATATATTATTTGGTACTCTGGGGTTCTATTTGCACGCATTTTTTGGAATGCCAGCTTAACTTTGCACAAAAGAAGGTTTGAACAATATTTAACAACAGTATCTATGCAAGACTGTCAATTTTTGCAATGCTGCTGCCGCCAATGGTCGGCCTGGCGGTAGGGAAGTATTTGTTGATCAATAATTACTACACCGTCCTCGTAAGTAACGAGGACTATGCAGTGAGGCAGTATTTTTAACACTTAAATGATCTCAGTCAAATTATATAATATAAAATATAATAAGAGCCCGCCTTAAAGCAATATGTGTATGTAACAGTATATAAAAAGTGTATATTACAGTCATTGTATATGTTTATATTATTGTATACATGTGTAATAATGTTATGTGAATTATTACGTAATTTAATAATGTAGGAGCTGTGAGAATAATAGGTTAAAAGTTGCTAACAATGAGGTAACGTTGAGGCAATAATGAATTTGAAAGGTTAATAATGCACTTGTGATTCTTGGAAGCAATAATGTAATTTTTGTGACAGTTTATAAAATAGTCAATCAACAACCAGAAAAAGCTTTGGTTAAATGAAGGTATTCTATTGGACTAGGATTAGCCAATCAGAAACCAAAATGGAGAAAAATTTACAAATTCAGAAGTCAGTTGCTTATAGACAGTGTTCCTAACCGGAAGCAAGACGTGTCCTCGAGAAATTTAATATGTATTCAGTGTGAGATGAAAATAGTTTACGTGTTTAAAAAGTGCAAGTAATTAATAAATAATCCCACAGCTCTCTATATCAGTGAAGTGTTATTTAAATCGTGTCAAGAATTAATAAAAAGAGTGAAGTAAAACTTATAATCTGTGTAAGTCTACATTCTTAGCCGCACCATTCTCTGCAAAGAAATGCATGTTTTTAACAGCAATACTGACGTAGCCGAGGCAAATATAAATATATAATATTTAAAGAAACAGTCAAATTACAAAGTTAATATTTTTAAACTTGGGGCAAAGGCTACCGGAAACTTTTTACCATACGTGCGGTTGCAACTACTTCAAGTTCGGCTCCCCAACAGTCGAAATATAATACATCTTCTTCAAACTGTCTTTCCATACGTAGCAGCAACAAATGTTCTCAACAGCAATGTTGTCCATTTTTCCGACACACATGTACACCATCTAATGAATTTCTCATGACATTTCTTTAGCACTAACAAGCTAATTTCTCCTCGAATGTCACTAGATTCTTAAGTTTATACATTGTTTTTTTTTTTTTTTTTTTTTTTTGCGAAAGATACAATAGCAAATTCACGGAAGAAGACACCGGCAGCAACGAATAAAGCGTCCGACGACTGTTTCTTTTCTTTTCTTTTTTTTCACATTACTGGATCAGCGCCATTAGCGCTACACAGACACTAATGGCGACATTAGAGGCCTATTCCTCCGGAGCTAACTACGCTGGTGGTTGTAGCATGAAAGAAAACTTCGGGTGAAAAGTGAATAGAAAACTGTTGCGCCTTTTTGCCTCATAGCAAAATACTACAGCGGTAAAACAATTGGTGCTTAACTAGTCAATACATCTAAGAATGTTATTCAGTCAAGATATCTGAAATTCTCGTCAAAATTGAGTTTATGAATAACACATCTTTATTTCATTATCCTCATGCCTATTAGTATTATAAGCCAATGTTATTTTAATTACATGTATGTTTACATTGTATGAATGTACCAAACTTCATAATTTATTTTTAGTTGTGTGATATTATAGAAGTAATATCTCATTTCTCTTTTTCAATATCTCACCATTTAAATTTCTTTTACTATGTAATTTTTGTTTATATTTCGGTCTTAAATCACTCATATAGGAACAATGACAACAGCTCTTGTGGCATTGTTTCTGTATATAATTGTGTTTCAATTTTGTACTATGATACATATAAAAATCGTGGGAAAATTTATCTTTTTCCTGACCCTATCATTGCAATAAATTTAATATATTCGCAAAATTGTCTGTATATGTGTATTCTACAACAAATGTAGCGTATACGTTACATCTTTTCCCGTTCATTCATATACAGTGAAGGCGGTAATACAAAGCGTAGATATATACACAATCACTCATAGTGCACGATCGGTGAAGAGCCGAAAACTAGCTTTTCTCAAATAGGGACCACACTGAAAGTGTTCGGCATTGTTGCGAGACAGGTGATGTGGAGTCCAAATACATTTTGGTTCACATGTTGCAGTCCAGCTTGCGAAATTTTGGCTACAGGTAGTATGTTTCGCTTCATCGAACATTAACAGATTCGTTTTATGAACCCTTTGCTTTTAAACTACTCCATCAATAACTCGTGAAAAGACTCTTTAATTCCACTGAACAGTGAAAGTCGCAACAAATAAAAATATTTCTGCCTTCAAATCTAGAATCATGACTCGAGCAAAAGACACAAGAGCAATGAACATCAACAGTGTACACAATACACTTATTGCAGTTAAACACAATTTGCACACCATTTTACCAACGGCAAATGCTTTCCGTTAACTCGTGCAACTAGGTGACACAGGACCCGTGAGCGAGGAAGGACGATAAAAGTATGCTGTGTAAACCCTCTCATCGAGTGGAGCGTTTTTAAATCTTTTATTATTAGCAACCAGAACTTGATAGCATAAAAATAAATACTCAAAATACTGGATTAACGGTTACATATTTTGAACAATAATTTAAATTTTCATGGTGACTGCTAAACAATGGCGATTTAAGAATTTTCAGCGACATTTTTCTAAATAATTTCAGACAATTGCAAAAAATGAATACACATCAATTTCGAAATAAGAGAAACCTGTATATATATATATATATATATATATATATCCCCCAAAGAGAGTAATTAATATATTTTAGGATTCGATTTTCCAAACGTCGTTAATTCTTTAAAACTTTATTTTTATATCCCCCTTAATTACGACAAAGTAATACTCATTTGCAAGGGAAATTCCCTACTTTGCTAATTACAGTTAGGGAACTGGACCAAGAACACCTGGGCTCATACTGGATCATGCGTTCTCTGGGATAAATTAAGTAGGCATAAAAACTGATACACAAAAGGGGTAGCGGAGTCATTTCATAAACTGCGAGAAAATGGAGTTCGTTCAGAGGCTTTGAAAGATAAAAGCTGTGAGCTGTTATAGAACCCGGTGCTCTAAATCTGGCTGTTGTGTTTGATAGCCAACCAAATGTATCTCGATGCGGTATGAGGCGGGCTGTTTTAATGGGCACTGCTTTCCGCTCTTCACGCTTTTTTTCTGCTTTTTACTTCGACACACTAATGAAAAAACTCTTTAAACGAGGGATATTCAGTGGCAGATAGCTATTGGTTTTTCCTTGGCTTTGAGTTTAAATACCACACCTCCAATGGAATGGAGTTAATTCAGTGTTATACTGTGAAAGTTACTTTACGGGTGTGGGCTAAGAGCAAAAGTAAATTAAACGCGAGTAATTTCACACTCTTTGCTCAGAACATAACCAATTAATTCTCTTAATAAACTCTGTCAGTAGATGAGCGTAAAAGAGGCATCCAGTTTTCCTGAAGGGCTCTTATATACACAAAGCATTTGTAGTCAAAGGAACTTAAGGAATGGAAACACATTTAGGAAAGAACTAAGGGCGTTTTTACAAAACTTAGTGTGTACAGTCTATATATATATATATATATATATATATATATATATATATAAGAAACCTTAAGAATCGATTGATGTAGAGTTAACTAAAACTCCCAAATTATTGCAGTAATTTAAACCTGAAGTTAATAGCGTATCTCAAAACCATCAAATGTTACAGTTTTATATCAATCAGAAATATATGAGCTTAATCGAATTAAACATTAGGAAAATTAGATTTTATCTAATGTTTTGTTTAAGGTTTATAACATAATATGAATCATGATATTTTGTTCTTGTTGGTTAGCCATATTGATTCCAATAATGGACATATTATAGTTTTTCTTAGAATTCATAGTACGTTTTATTTCTTTGTTTTTTTTCTGTTAAATCAGATAAAAATCAACGAGTACATGCCACAAGCGAAAAAAGTAGAAAGAGGCTGAAGAAGAATCTACGAGCTTCTATGAAGATGCTTTCAATCATTGCAATGCTATAAAGACAACCATAAAGAGGTATTTAAAGATGAAATTACATATCGATAGAACATTACTATAATCATCAAAACTGTATTTCACACATTTAATAGTAACTTCATTGATGAATGTTGTGTTATCCCATAACGTTTATTTCCAGGATTTCCCTTAAAGACTTTGTTTTCCTGCCCAATTTCCTTTTACTTTTTTTTTATTATTTCTCGAAGAGGGTGGGAGAGAGCAACCATTTTTTGTAAATAACCCTAAAGAGACCGCTAGCTATTCCGATTTGAATTACTTAATCAAACTTGAGTATTTAAGCACTTACCCTTCAAACGGAATTTTCCCTTTGAAGTTTGGTATGTCATGCCTTTTGTTTGTGCTTTATTTTTCAAATCCTTCGCATTTCATATGTTCTTAATTGGAGTGTATTTTGCTGTTCCTTCTTGTCTCAAAGCTATTCGTGATGACTGCCCAAAACTATGCAAAAGGATGCAGATAATTATTCAGTCACAGTTATTAAATTAAGTTTCAATTGAAGTTACCTGAAAACTACGCTTCAGTTAGCAGTTGTTTCTGTAAACGTTCCCCCACATACATTTGAATCAGCGTACTATACTTTTCAGAACCTAATGAGCTCGAAAATTATGCCACCATCCGTCTCAGATACTTCTGGAGTATCTTTTCTATACTCTCCTTGAGTTATATATTAAATTCATATATTAACAACCAAAAGCAAAACGGATTCCAGGGCCGGATTGAGCAAATAAGGAAATTTATTCGAAAAATAAATACTTGGCTAGAGATAAACATTGAGCGTGTCGCGTACATTTGTGCTTTGGGGAATGCCAAACACGTTTAACCGCACAGCTGCCACCGAGCAAAGAAATATATCTTGGGCAAAACAACAGTTCATCTGAAACCACCAATGCCCTATACATTTCGGTTCTCTGTTATACATTTTATCACTCAACCTTGGATTTTCTCCACTGGATCACGAAAGTTTAGTTTGCTACAAACGTTTGGAAGTTGCACAGAAAAAAATTATTTCGACTGTAAAACACTATCGGGTTTCACTCGTACCGTGTTAAATATTCAAAGTCAGCAGTAAGCCACCTCTAACGATATGAAAATAAAATTGCGAAGAATAGTAAGTTCATGGTACTACGCACCACTACTTGTCCATCAGTATACACAATAACTTCTGCGAGACTGAAATAGAAGAGCTAGTTGCAGAAACGATATCTACACAATGGTTTTGGTTAATCTTAGGTTACGACATGAACAGAAAATGCAATAAATATGCTTAAGTGTATCTGCTACTTGCAAAGAAAATGTTCAGCATTGAAAAGTTTCTAAAACCAAAGCTTAATCGGCGAAGTTTAAATACTGACTAAATACTTTATATTTTGTATGCGTACACTCACGCAAACATTGGGAGGGGCAGATAAAAATGTTGAATTTTCTGCTACTGTCAGATGAAGCATTGCTAAATGTATAATTGTGTAGAATTATACAACTCGCGAGGAATTACGGCCATTTACAAATCGTTATCCTAGAACATCGTAAGTTGCCGAGCATTGTACGCGACTGGCCGTTACGTCATCGATTGATGGCAGGCAAGCTGCTGACGGGCTATACACGTGCGTGTTTTACCTGTTGCGGGTATGACAGAGTAAAAATCAATATTCTGCATGTGGCGAAAACACCTATTACGATACTTGTATCGGAAGTATATATATGCTTCTATTACGAATGAACAAACGGAACTAGCAAAACGAGTGTGCAAAATAATAAAACAGCATGCTTCGGAGAATACCGACATGTTTACGTTTACAGCTATCAACATTCACTCTAACGAATCCGATGATGATGATGTGTACGAAAAACAATGTATGTTGTCTTCTGGAACCGATTGGCAATCTAGGATCGTTATTGCTATATATGAGGCATCTCAGGGAAAGAAACCAAAAGTAATTTCATTTGTAGACAAGGTTAAATAAGTTGATTATTGGTTATTCCTGGTGCTTCTCAACATCACAAAATGACGTTTAATCGTGCATTTCAGTGTAAAGTTACTGCATAGACGTAATCGCAATACATTCTTCACCCAAAGTGAACACGATGCTCTTTCGTTTTTTCCTGTTATATCCTCATGACAGTGTCCAAATTATCGGTCAAAATCCCACAAAGTGGCGGCACTAGGGTGGAAAACAAAGAATTTAAATTTTATTTTGGCGTTCTAAAACTATTTCATGTAGATATGAATATGTTTATCTGCCCCTCCTGAGCCTTTGCATGCCAGTTTTCGGCCGAAGACTCCTGTCTTTCACCAACACGATTCAACCTCCTCGTTGCGTTTTCTAGGTAGGAATAAAATCACGGATTCCAACTTTAATACAAACTGAATGCACAAAGCAAAATCTACTGTTTAAACCTCCACAAGAAAACTATCACCGTTGGAGCGGACAGCCTCGAGACTTGACTTCTCAACTCAGGAGTTCCGGGTTTGATTTCCGGATGGAGTGGTGTAATTTTCGTTGATGAGAATCATTGCTTATCCTCCACAATTTGGAAGTATAAGTGTGGGAGTGAGAGTGTGTTCATTTTTAAACAGAAAAAGGTAATAAAACCCAACGTTAAAGAGAAGCCTAGGTACAATTCAATAAGTGAAAAAACACCAATACCATCAGGTTTATCTCAAGTCAAAGCCATCAGATATGACCATGGACGTTTAAAGGGGCTATAAAAGTGAAATAAAAATAAAAAACTATTCCAACTGCACTGAGTGTTTTTATTTACTTATTTTATACTTGTTCTTTTACATTCTAATTTTGAATGTAGAAGGAACTCCCAGAAAAGGCCAATAAAGTTAACTTCCCGAAAAGTAACTGCCCCATTTAACGATGCAACTATTCGTACATTTTAGAAGCAACTGATACAGTAATTGATTAATGAGTTAAATTACAAATTGTCTTGATGCATCTTGCTGCACAATATGTTTAACTGATCTCCCTTATACTGGGATGCTCGAGCTATAAGTATTTCAGGCGCCATTTACGTCATACATAGTTTAATGACATAAGCGGTACAAAATGGTTGCTCAACACACACACACACATATATATATATATATATATATATATATATATAACTGTCCTAAATATAGGCACTAGAAGTTTCCCCAAAATTCCCATCACTCAGTAGCAACATACACAGGCGATTAATTCAATTGCCCATAATTAAGATACAGATGCACATCAAAAGCCCATGCATTACCCAACAAACTTAACAACGGCTTTGCACGACCAAAAGAGTAAAACAGCATAAAGCAGAACTAAACACATTAAAAGTCCTGAAAATTCACCTTAAAACGTACCCCCAAATAGCAACAATGAATTAATATCAAATATAGTTCTCCATTTGTGTACCGTAAAACATTAAATAGTTTAGGGAGGCAAACACCGCAAAGTGAAACGATCAGAAAGACCAAAAGTGCAGGCACTAGCACTTGTCCTAAGATCATGTCTTTAAAAAGAACTCACCAAGGTTATTTAGCAAGGCGCACACAGATGAAGGTCCGGGGAGCAAATCCCAGAGTCAGGCAGCTACACTCCATAGTTATTCTCGTTATAAGACAAAGATTACTGGCAACCCAAACAAAAGAAGACCAGGCATCGTTCATGCCCCACACACAGCTTTCACCTGGTGAAGCGCGAAAGAAAATCACACAAAATTGGCACACGACAAATGGTATCCTAGTATTACACATTCTATAATTGTTACCAGATAATCTTAATGCATACGAGTATAAGGTGTTCCAAAGAACCTGTTTATTACCCTTCAGTAAAGGTAGCCGACTAGTACCTGTGAAGCAGCAATTAAGAAACATTCATTCATTCATTATCTGTTTACCCTCCTCTTATGTAGGACTTACACACCCCGGGACTTACAATCGGGTGCCTAGGGTCAGAGGCCCGTCGAGGAGCAGACACTCATGGATCAGACAGAGCATCCAGGATGGGTGATGAACCCGATGCCTGGTATGGGATGAAGGAAGTAGATGAAACGAAATGTTGGTGAAATGGATGAAAGGAAAGGTGATGATGGAGCAGTTGGTGGAATGAATGGCGGGGGAAAACCGGAGAACCCGGAGAAAACCCGCCCAGACGCCGCTTCGTCCATCACAAATCCCACAAGCAGGTCCCTGGGATTGAACCCGGGCCGCCTCGGTGGGAGGCGAGCGGTCTAACCACTCGAATTAAGAAACAAACACATATTAAACATTTTACGGACTCATTCTCACTCTTTCTTTCTCTCCCTCACGCACCAAACAAATCCTGCTCTACCAGAAGGCTACCTCGCTCTGAATCCGTCGACCATACTAGAGCAACGTCAGAACAAATACATCTCGCGCGGCAAAGTATTATGATTTGGTATCTTACTTTGGTGGAATTCTACATATAAAAGGCTATTTGCTATGAAGAAAAGAATTTTTGAGGTCTTTACCAAAAATAGTAATATCAAGTGGATAATCATATATATGTTTTAAGAAGCATGATTTTTGTTCAAAGTGTTGCATCAAATAATCACTATTAGCAATCTGTTTTTAAAAAAATAAAAAAATAGCCTAATTTCTATTAATACTAAAGTATATCATCACACTACAAGATGATTTTGCTTGAAATTAGCGCTTTATAAAGATTATACGCACACCTCCATATTGAATTGCATTTAGGTAGATTGCTAATTCTCAGGCGACAAGCGTGATTGGAAGAACTTTACAATCTCCCTGACCTTCATTAAATATTTTATATCACTTATTCACTTGAGCCTTGAACTCCTTTCCAAATTGTGCACGAAATTTAAGCTAAAGGTCTGTTGCTTGAACACGTTTTTGTCTACTAAAATTTAATAGCTATATATTGCGCAGGCGTTACACGCACTTTCTATTCACTCATTGTAATAAGTGCTGAAATCATAGGTATCAAAGGTAAGTAACGCTCGCCATGTCTGGACACCAACACTGTCACATTCAGTCAAAATCTCGTCATATTAATTTTAAAAACCTATTTTATTGGCCCTCCTATTATACAGAATGTTTCAGGACCTCTGCGAAAAACTTGGAGGGACGATAGAACTCGCAGAGGGGAACAGTTTTTACCAAGTAACCACCATCCTCCGACGCACCGTTACGGTAGAATAGGTTCCAGAGGCACAGGCAATACACTCTTTTTACAGCCGCTACATCAAGCGACATCGCCTCTTTCTTGTCCCTTAGGTTTGGTAGGTCTGAGACGCCCATCCCAATTTAACTCAAACGGGGTGGCAAAACGGAAGGTCCCAATAGATGATCGCCAATGATTCCAGCCTAGATGTTTATGGTTAACTTTTGTTGGTGATGTCTAATGAACACTGCATGAGGATTCTTAACATCCAAGGTGTGGCTGTTCTTTCTGTTGAAGTGTCCGTCTCGTATGAAGCAGGCCCCATCGGTAAACAAGACATGGGCGGGAAATGTAAGATCTGCGATACTTCGTTGCAGAAACCACTGGACAAACTGAATACGAGGTGCGAAGTCGTTCGGCCCCAGTCCCTGTATTTCCTGGAGGTGGTATGCGTGGAGCTGTTATTCACAAACACTGAGTTAAAATTGGGCTGTGCGTCTCAGACCTACCAAACCTAAATAAATGTAAGGGACAAGAAAGTGGCGATGCCACTTGATTCAGTGGTTGTAAACAACACAATCAAAGTGTACTGTCTGTGTCTCTCAAACCTATTCTACCGGATATGCTGCAAACAGGGGTGAATACTTCCGTTACGATGCATCGGAAGATGGTAGTTGCTTAAAAAAATGTTCCTCTCTATGATATCTATCGTACCTCAGAATTTCTCACAGAGGACCTGAAATATCCTGTGTACTATGCTCTGCATTTTGTCGTGTTACTGAAAATGCTGGACAATACACACTTTTGGGAATCCAAACGTTTATGCATAATTTCTGTAGCAGCGTAAATCTCAAAAAGACATTTGGCCAAGTAGATCATATGAGTTTAGACTTTTAAACTGCTGTAAACTGACAAAGAGCAAGAGACTCGCTTCATTTTTTATTTGAACAATGTCTACCAGAAGACAAAATTTAAGCAGTGGAAATTTGTTTCTAACTTAAGCCTTGTTTAGTGCGATAAATTTAAAACGCATTATTTCTTTAGTTTATTCTCGATACTAATGAGCTTAGATCTTTTCGTTTCTTCCATTAATAAAATACATCTGTTTTGAAACTGAGATGTTGTTTGCTATATGATGTTGGCGTGCTGAGTAATGCACAAATCATATTCTAAGAATTATCACACAGTCTTTCCAAGATTAATCAGTCAGTACAACAAATAAGCTATAGTTATAATGCTGTATATTACCCAATAGAATATAGAGGTGTGATAATGTCGAGGATTTCGCCCACTTAAGCGGGGTTCTGCAGCAAGTTACCAATATTGAACCATCACGCCGTGTATGTTTGTTTACATGAGCATGTATAATAATAAGGAATATAGCATACGCCTCAGCTTATACTGCAGGTGAAGGATCATCTCACATTCTGCGATAACAATAGTCAACAAAGTTAAGAAGCCGCAGGCATATATTCGAAATTACACTAATGAAATTCGATGTATTTTAAGCCGCTAAATTCGAAAATCACAGCAGAAATGGTTAATCGATCCTTGCTCCGCAGAGGCAAGCGGAGCTTACAGGATACAACAAACGGTCGAATAGTGGCCCCGCTGATTCCCGTGTTCATCTGCTGTTACCGTCGCCGTCTCAGCTATTGCTACTCCTAAACGTAAGGGTTATATTAATATCTAGCTGTGCTTGGAATTGTTGCGTTAAATGCGGAGATTATTCTTTATTTCTCTCCTCTCTCACTCTCCCTATCATTCCAATGTCTATTCCTTTCCACTCCGTCCCCTTCATTGCCTTCGCCACCTCTGTGTAACGTAATAATAATGCGAGGTTCTGAAAGCCGGTATTAAAGCTGTTTTTATAACTTATAAAGACTAAAATAAAAGTAAGAGATTTAACAGCCTACATACGGTGTTTCTTTTGGTAACCGGTTTGCATGCACTAATAATACATAGAAGTTGCTATAAATTGTTCAACATTTAACCTATCCAAGCTTTTCAAACAAAGCTTGCTAAAAACATAACATATATAAACGTTTGTTATCTAAACTTTTCAACTGTGGAAGTTTATAATCTGACACATTGCTTGAAGTTGATGGCAGCTGTTGACGAGGCTTATGTCACATTATGCGCAGCAACTGTCCCCTCTCCTTAGACCTACGTAGAGTATGGTTGCATTTTGAAGCCAGGCGAGTCGCCTTTGAGCCTATAAAGGGATCAGACCCTGATTTCTCTTTTCCTCGGTAAGACTAACTCAACGCTCGCGTAGTATATTTCACCGTTTTGGTGAGTATATGTTTGGAAGAGCAACTGCAAAATTCTATTTTTTTTTGTAGACAGCACCGATTCACGTAATAAGTTATTGTTTAATATTACTTATATTTGTATATTATCCTAGCTTTTATATTAGCTATTTTATATTAGCTTAGCCTTTTCTTCATTTTGGAATACCGCTTATATTATGGTTTTAACATTGTTTATTTCAGCATTAACCTAAAACCTGCGTTTTGCTCTTTAAGTTGTAAGGGATTCCATCGCATATTATAAAGCTTTTTAGGACTTTCTGGTTCCTACAGGAGGTGTAGGTTATCAATAGACCACGGATCTTTAGGTTTTAACCTATTTTGTCTCTTGAAAGATATCTGAAGTTAATTAAATTTATTTGTTTCACCCTTATGACTAAAAACCCAGTTTTATAGCGCCTAAAAGTGTTTATTTCAACGTTATGGACTATTATGCCCTATTTTAACCAAATCCCCAAAATCGTAAGTTTTAATTCATTTAAATAGAAAATAAATATAATTTATACTATAAATATACAGTAAATTACAACCGAGACATTTCAGATCAGTATAAATATGTTTCGGCTCCTACAATAAACACAGTGGTCCAAGCAAGTACCACCCTCCCTTAAAACTCAAAACTCTTGCCGTTGTCAAGAACACGTATTATTGCTAAAGGGTGACGAACCCATGCATAACGGTGCTTTCTGAAACGTGAGCCTCGAAAAAAAGTTTTCGCTTGCTAAATGCTGCAGTAGTTTGGTGGTAGATTTCATGGTGTGTGAATGTGTGAACTGTAAAGTGAACACAATGCCTAAAATCGAGACATAAAATCAAGTCCGTTTCTTCAATGGTTGAACGAGTTTCCATGTTTCATTACGGATGGGAAAATATTTTTCTGACAAGTTTGAAATAGAGAGGGCTTTTTTAAATCTTTAATATTATTAAATTAAGTACGATGGGGATTACACTATTGGGAGTGAACTTATCCCCCTTTTAATTTTCTGATTAATTCAGTTTGGTAGCTCATTTAAATAAATGAACAAATAAATCTCCTTGTCCAAATGCAAGGTTTAGATTTTTCTTTGCTTCGTAAATCAGAATTAAGTGACACCTTGTTTATAATTTTTCGAAGTGCAGTCTGAAATACATCTTGCTGTTGATTCATTTTTTTTCAAACAATGAAATTTGCCTGAACTTTGTCACACATTAATATCAATAAAAGTTACAGCAGAAGTAGAATACTAAAAATGTTATCTCTCACAATATGTGCAGCGGGCATTAAGGCATTACACAAGGCCAATGAGGAACGTAAATCAAAATATAAACAAATCTGCTTAGTTCAATCTTTGGGAGGGGCAAGCAAGGAAAATAATTTCCATTGAGAAAACTTTAAAATCAAACATTCACGAAGTCCTTAGAGAAGTATTGCGCTCAATAAAGTCCTTCAGAATGTACGACAATAAGGAAGAATTATGGCAACAATCTTACGATGACTCAATGGGGAAGATCCGGGAGGATGTAGGGAATTTGTATGTTTGTATTTCAGTAGACGAAACCACTGATGTTCTTGGGCGATACTTAGCAAACTTAATTGTTGGAAAGTTAAACCCAAATTCGATCTGGAGAGCATATCTCGTCTTCACGAGGCAACCAGAAAACAAACAAACTGTAGCAAACTTCGTGAACAATGGTCTGAAAACCGAAAGGACGAAAACCGGGTTCTTCTTGCATACACAGATGTAGCAGCATACATGTTTGTAGCTATGCAGCTACTGAAAGTTTTTATACTGTACTAGTACACGTGACTTGCCTTGCACATGGTATTAGTATATAGCAGAGGAAGTCAGGTTACAATTTCCAGCGGCCGATAAATTGATTTTCACATTTCAAAATGTATTTCTAAAAGATTCAACTACAGTTCAGGCTTACCGGGAACAGCTACCTTCACCCTTTGAACCTATGCTAACTCGTTGGGGTACATGGTTGAAAGCTGTTGAATAGTACAATTGTCTTCCTCCCGAGATAAAAGAATGTAATGCAGCTGGAGTAAGATGCAACAGCCTGCATTACAACAGCAAAGAAGCTGTTGGAAGATTCCTCAAGACTTCCGCACGACTTGGCATATATCGAAGCTCACTTCGCATTCTCTGTGGAGATTATTTTAAAACTGGAAAGGAGAGGGACTACTCTTATATGAAAATCTTGATTTAGTTCAAGAAGTAAGGGACAAAATTAAGAATGCACTAGAAGAAGTTGGGGAGAAAGTGAGGACACAAATCCACAAAGTGCTCCAAAAAAACTCAGGTCTATCAGTCCTCTATGCAGCGGCAGATATACTCAGTGGAAAAGGTAGTGACCTAGCTCATCCTCTTTTACTGCAACACAAAGTTGCAGTTTCAAGTTTGTTCCTGTTACGTCAGGACGTGGAACGTTCATTCTTTGCCTACAAACTAATTTTAAGTGACAAACAACAGAGTTTCACAATGGAAAACATAAAGGTACCTACTTGTATCTACTGTGCGACTTATTACATAGAGTGTGAAAATTAATCCAAATGAAGCAAAAATGACTGAAAAATGGGATTGAACCTGAGGTGAATTTGTGATTATTATGTAACTTATAGTATGAAATGTAAATTTCTTGGTGAGGTATTGTGATGTAATTTGTGTAATATTATAAAATATGAGTTATTTTTAATGTTTAATATAGCATTAAAATTTTAAATTACACTGTCACTTTATTTTAATGTATTTTTGCAAACTATACAGCCTAAACAAGGTATCATAAACGCCTAATTTAGGCGCCTGTAATCCAAGGTTTAAGACTTAAAATTCCGCGGTCTAATTATCATCTTAGCTATCAGGATATACTAAAGTGCTCCTTTACTGGAAGGGCTTTCAGTTTTACAGCCTATTATATAAATGTCCTACTTTGTAAAACTTGCTGTGTCGACATAGTCCTTTTACTAACACGCATCACAGGGTTCAAGTTGGGATTGCAGAAACGTTTTCGGAATGTGATTCCATGCCATTTTCAGCTGAAGGTCGACTGCAAAGCACAGCTCTCGTCCCTAGTATAAGAAGTGGAAGAATATTCTGCACTTGGTGTAACCAGTTACTAGTCGGATCTGTTTCTTCTGTTTCCTCCTGGATTGGTAATACTACCCTCCGAGGGGTAGTCGGAGAACTAACTCCTTTTTCTCTTCTCCCGTCTCCTAAGAGCTGATTGGATAAATTGTATCATGACATCAGTTGGTGGAATTTCAAAGTTCACAATGTTGTAAATATTGTGATAATTTTTCCCCTACATCCAGTTGAGATGGAGTCTGAATTGTCATGTTATTACCTTGTTTTGAACATATTGAATGTCAAATTCAATATGGAAACAGAACAAGTATCATGTTACCCTTTTTGGATTCAACAATAACAGGAGCAATAATAGTTTTAAAATTGGAATGTACTGAAAGCCTACTCATGTGGGTAATTAAATAAAAATAACACTTGCAATCCTATTTCTCACCAACATGAAGTGTTTCACATGATTCGCAGGTTATTGATTAATGAAGGCAACTGAAACTCCATCACAGCTGGATACATGAGAAAACAATATTTATCACAATATTTCATTGTGAACTTTGAAATTTCACCATCTGATGTCATGATGCAATTTACCCAATCAGCTCATTGGAGACAGGAGAAAAGACAAAGAGACTCTACAGCTCAGAGGGCAATGCTACCAATTCAGGAAGAAACAGTTCCGAGTAGTAGCTGGTTACACCAGAGAGCAGCAGATTGTTCTTCCATTTCTTATACTGACGACAAGAGGGATGTACTTTGCAGTCAACGTTCAGCTGAAGATGGAATGGAATTACATTCCTAAAACGTTCGTGCAACTCCAACCGGAACCCTGTGATACATATTAGTAAAAGGACGATGTCGACGCCAAACGTTCTGCAATGAATTTGGCATCACGTTTAATATTGCTTACCTGATTATAAATGTTCCACTTCACCTATACAGAACCAGCAGACATGCATTACGTTTATGGTGTTGCCTGGGGAAATATGAAAAATGCACGAGATCTTTATGCTGAGGTTTACCCAAGGAGGCATTTGCCTCATCACAGCACCTTTACTCTCGTACATCAACAACTGCGAGAAACAAGAACTTTCCAAAAACAAGCGCTTCTTTCGGGAATCCAAACAAATATAAGAACAGGGACTCTAGAAGAGGAGGTTCTTGACCGGATCCATAATTCTCCTTCCACAAACACAAGAGCAATAGTGCATGCCATGCATATAGGTTAGATCTCGAGTTCTAGAATTCCACGTGAACAGCAATTACATCCGTATCATTTCACCGGAGTTCAAGCACTGGGGCCAGATAACTTCCCAACCGGACTACAGTTTTTCCAATGGTTTCATCACAAATGCATTTGAATGGTAACTCCAAAATTACGCAAATAAAAACAACAGACTATGTGACGATATTTAGTTGACTGTATCTGCATGCTAGTTACAGAAAACAGTACATTACAATTAGCCAGTGCTGGCTGCATGAACAGCATTGATCAACCAAGATTTCTTGTAACAATATTTGGACGGACGAGAGAGAATGTTTAACACACGTAATAGTCACATTTAGACACAGGAAAATCCTAGAGCTATTCGAGTTACAAATTACCAACACCGGTTTGCAGTAAACATTTGGGATGACATTGTGAATGACACACTCATAGGGCCCAATTTACTATCTCCGCGTTTGACGAGCCACATTTATCAAAGCTTTTACAGCACACTCTACCACAACTTCTGGAAGATATTCCTTTAGGACAGAGGCGGGCAGAAGTTAGTTTTGTGCGATAATACATCAGAACGTACCCTCACAAGAAACACTGAAGTAAAGCATTGCTGCGAGAGAAAGTGGGAGTTAGGGTTGTAGAGCTCCTGCAGTGACGGTTGGTAGCATTTTAGTTCACTATTATATTGTATTAAAGTTGGCTTTCTATATTTTATGTAAGGTTTTTCATACTCCTTGTAATGATTCTTCGAGATAAATTAATATTATTAAAATTGGGATTGTGATTTCCACAGCTTTTGCCAGACATGGTGTCAGAAATTCACCCACTTGAAAAAGTTTTAGAGACAGAGCTATCCCCTAGGTAAGTATGTAACTAGCATGTTTAGTTAGGTATTTACAGCCTTCAATTTTCGGGAATTTCTGTACAATGAACTTGGACGTTAACTCCTGTAACAGTTTCGTACCTTCAGTTCCTAAAACAAATAATAATAATAATAATAATAATAATAATAATAATAATCTACAATAACTTCCGTGAAAAATGGCACCATACGTAGCACATCTAACATAGTGTCTGTGGATGTTGATTCAAATTAAACATTTCACATTTTCTCCTTCTGCACAAATAAGAACTGAATATGCAATACTCCATCCCGGCACCTTGTTACCCAAACTGGGTTGTTATTCACACATTTTCAGTTTATCAATTACAATAACACTATATTATTATGGTATGGAAAATTAACTATACCTATTAAAATGAAAAAAATAGAGTACTCCTTCTGCGCAGCAAAAAAAAAGTCAAATTTCTGCACGAAATTTCTGTTTTCCGGAAAACCATGATTTAGTAATGCCATCACAACTCGCCACTAGCAAGCACCCTCTCGTCTCTAGCCAGCAACACTGACCAAACTGTGTGCGCTTTCAGTCGCGTTACGTTGTGACTACACTCTGAGTCGCGATACAAGCCGTGCCCTGTGGTTCCAAGGCCATGGGGCACCTGCGCATTATACCGGTGACGTAAGGGTTTCCTAAGTGTAACGTACACTAGATCGGTAGAGCAGCACCGAAATCATGGTGTAATCCCTTTGGATGATTTTTTCCTTTAGGGACATGTTTAGACTCCTGTGTACGGGACCCAGGTTAATAGTGAAGAGGAGCCGATGGCCAGATCTTTGTAGCATTTCATGTTATTCGTGATATGCTAGGCAGTTTTTGAAGGCCTCTGTTGCAATTACAACGGCGCTATCAACTATGCTCCATAGTTACAGATCGCATTTTGGACATTTTATAAACACTTCGCACTTTTTCAGTTGTTCTTAGTTTAACTATGCTTGAAGTCTTTTAAAAGCGTATGTTTGAATCAGCTAACATTACTTTAGCTTTTATCAAGTATTTTGTATAATTGTGGAGAAAATTTGACCAACAATTGTATTACTTGCTTATCCATTTATAATAACCTGTATTCGCAGCTACAGATCGGTTGAGAAAAGTTTTAATCTATTTAAGAGCACATAGATTTAGTGTCACATAATTAAGTGAAGATTCATAAGTTACTAAATTAATTTAAGATAGTTTGACATTCTTTAAAGTTAAACATACAGGCTACTCTTATTTAAAAGCTTTCCCAGGCCTCGCAGCAAAACACGCCTAACTACCTGTTCGGCTAAATTTCATATAATCCGATGCAGTGTTTCAAAAACGCTAATGCCCTCTAGCTCGATAACAAAACGTTTACGGGCATACTTTTCCTAAGAGAAAATATTGAAATAGAACCCTTGAGTAGCGCCTTAAAATTATTTGGTGTTAATTTGCTCATTCTGTATGTTTCAAGTCTACAACGTTTCTTAATTAAATATTGTAATTTAATTTCGATATAATATTTTATTAGTGTGCTTACATTTTGAAAAGCAGTTCGTACTTCCCATATTGCTTCCCCAATTCTCAGTCAAATGATTCCACACATATTCAAATGAACTACTAGACTACTGAGAAGAGTGACAAGAGGGGAAGGAAATATTATATACCCAATTCAACAAAATATTGCCACACATAAAAAACTAATATTAAGCGGGTATTTCAATATTTTGGTTTTATGACATGTTACACCCCGCTGGGCAAGGAATTAAAATATACACAGCTATTTTCTAGTGGGACTTATGTACCAAGTTTCATAACAATAGTTTTGGCTACTCTTGCAAGAAAGCATACACAATACCTACATTTTTTGTTTAGGAGACTCGAAAACATTTTGTCGATATGCTACCTCTGTTATACTTACAAGTTCTTCACCTACCAAATTATGGAGTAGAGAAACTAATGCATTTGGAAGGTTTTAATATCAGTTTTTCTAAGGTTAGAAATTGAGGCAGTATTTTATATCAACACTGTGAATGCCAGAGTGAATGCAGTGTAAATTAGCATTATTGTATGACAATGATTTAAGATGTTTGTTAGCTATAAGCATTGTTAGGAAATAATTTTACACGGCCTCACTGAAACTGACAATAGGAGCGGGTAACAATGAAGCGATGGGGTGAGATGTTTATCAATTAGAAGAGAGAAACAAATGATGTCAGGGTAGCGTGCCTTTCTTTAGAAATGGAGGGAATATCTTCCCTAGTGCATATGTGTTTGTAATTTATATTGGCTGACGAAATAGACGCTAATGTTGGCGCCATTTATTAACCAATAGCAGCTCTATTATAATGTTTAGGCATATCGGGGAGTATAAATTCTGGAGCCAAAGACAAGTATCGCGCAGTTCTACAGAATCATTCACAAGGCAAACGTCGCGCAGTTCTAAGAAATATCTCTCGCGAGTTACACGTCAAGTAGATCTAAGGAAGCATTCACGAAGTACACATTACGCAATTCTACAGAATCTCTCGCGTCGTAAAGTTACTTATAAAATGTGAAATACGCGAATTAATAGTGAGCGGCAAATAAGTGATTGTAGTTACATTCGAAAATATAACGGTGTCAGTCAGGCGTGTATCAAGATTAAATATATGAAATTAATTAAGTGTGACAGCAATAAAAGTGTAAAAACAAATTCTTTTATTAGTGTTATCTATTAGTAACAGCTCCTTTCCGTTTGCACACCCTGTTCAAGAGATATTTGCTCGACTGAGTAATAATAGCTAGCCGGAGGACAAAGAAACCAAAATTCAAAATAGTAAAACAATAACAGGCGCCAGCAAAAAAGATAACACGTCAGAATACTGCGACAAATTGGATGCGATTTCCTTCAAAGCGGCTTTTAATAAGAGCTGTCCAAATAATATAAATTTTCGCATGATTTAAACACACCCACACACACAAACACAAAGTTCACAAATGGCAGAAAAGTTTTATACTTTCAGTACTAAGATATAAAGACTAACACTAATTATGAGAGCATGCTACTCAAGCAATCGATTATTGTGATAATCTTTGCTAATTATATGGTTTCACAGTTTCATATCCATTCTAATTACCATGGACATTAAAGAAGGGCGGTGTTAATAATGCAACGAGCTTTTGCAAAATGGGAGATGCACAAAAAAGGTTACTAAAAGGCTGCATAACAAGATTAAGAAAATGATTAAGAATTATATCTCCGGGCGCTTCATAGGTTATTTATAAATTATAGGAGTAACCTTAATAGTGGATTGCATGGCCGAAAGAGTGGATAAAAATTTTTTGAAAACATATCCACAAACGCTTCATTTTTGCATTTATCAGTAACAGTCCAAAGTATTCACGGTACGTGTTTGTGTCATATCTTCGATTTTTACTTTCTCTACTACGTATAGTAAGTAGGGGAAGTATTGTATTCCACCCAAAAATTCGATACCGAGATTTCACCGGAAATACATGTTTTGAGACCCCCTGAATCCAAAAAAAGCATTTTTGGAAACATGTCAGTGTGTGTGTGTGTGTGTGTGTGTGTCTGTGAACAGCATAACTCAGAAACGAACAGTCGGATAAACACCAAACTTGGTATTTAGGTTCAGTATCTTCCAGAGATGCGACACGAAGGTTTTCAAGAAAATCCCCCCACCCCCGACTACCCTTTACATGGAACATTTTTCGAAAAATTTAATTTGCTCAAAAATGGCTCTAACGATTTTGATTAAAATATCATATGTTTAAGATACTGTCATGAGAAATGAAATGTATATCTCGAATTTTCTGGGAATGTCTCCAAAAGTGTTCTTCATTCTGAACGACTTTTCCATAACTGGTAAGCCATAAGAGATAGACAAAATGTTACTACACAAAAAATGTAGATCGCGTTAAAATACACAATTTATGTCATATACATTTCTTTTGTTGAGTGAACCGTTTTCGAGATGTTGGTTGTTATTCCCTTAAATTTTCCAATACTTATACATTTTCTCAAATTCGTTATTCATTTTTTTATGTCCTGGACATGCAAAGAGAATGGAATGCGCCACATAGCAACCAGCGTTAAAATATTTGATTATCGCTTAAAACCTACCATATTCCCCTTGCATCTACATGAAAATTACCAATAAGATTGACATCTCGATATCTCGATTAACATGAAGCATATGGAGAATAAGCGTTTGTAAAAATAGTTTGTACAAGAGTAGAGAAACTCATGTGAGTGTAACACATCAGATATTTTTGAAGAGGTACATATGTTAGTTTACGTACAATTAAATTAAATTGAGTTTTATTTATGTACGCTCTTTAACTGTTGTGGTCCTTAACGACCAATTCTATGTTAGGCGTGAAAGACCAGTAATTTTTTCTCAGAAGCCTGTTTATCAGGCATTAGGTTCTTTTACGTGCCGTAAATCTACGACACGGGACCACCGGCTTTACTTACCTTCTGAAGAAAACCATGCTAAGTATTTTTACGCCCGAAAAAATCCATCACTCCCCACCAGGTTTGAAACCCGACCTCGGGAACTGGAGGCTAGCATGGTAACCGCTACTCTTTATGCACAATGAACTTCCGGCTCACTTCTATATGCCGCTAACAGTAGAATCTTTGTGAGATGGATCGTTTGGGAAGGACTCTTAGCATTGTTGCTCGTAATGAATACTGTTGAACTATGAAGTTCTCGAAGACTTACACGTTAGCTCTAATATCTGGTTGACACTTTGAAGCTGGTTATCGAGACCCAGGAGAAATAATAATAATAATAATAATAATAATAATAATAATAATAATTCATAATAATTAAAAATAATAATAACAATAATATACGATCGAACATAGCGACGAAAATGTGCTGAATTCATATCAGGAATGGGTTTTGTAGGGAAGACAGGAAACAAAGTTTGTTGTCTTCCAAGGTATTTTACCTGCGTGGATGACAACAAGCCCACCGGAAGTTTCGCCTTTGTGTCTTGGCTCGGACAGGTCGTTTACAACGGTTTCACAGCTTAGGAGGGTCAGGAAATATATGGGCCTTATCTACGATAAGAATATTCGTGGGAAGATTTTAAAACTCAACATAAGCTGTAAGAAGCAGATGTGAAAGTTGTCAAGTGGGGGTAGCCAATAATAAAAATCATGAAACAAAATGATAGCCAATCAAAAGATCGCGTAGGCATCACATGATACGTTTGAACTTAAGACGGAACGAAACTTAAGGAAGGTGGGGGAAAATTCTAAGTTTGGCGAAAGGCGTGAAAAAGGAAGAGAAACAGAGAGACATATTCCGGTACAAACTAACCACGAGGACGGTCGACGAAACAAAATGAGAAGAAAATAATCAGAAAATTTATAGTGTAAAAATGAAGTTATGAAATCTAGGCAATTCGAGGGCTAGTCGGAGAAACACATAAGTAGCGACTTCGAAAGTGATAAGAATAACTGTGGTTTCGACGACGAAGGTGGCGGGTCGACCAGATAGGAATCTACGTAACCAAATAAAGAAATAACTCAAACTTCTCCGGCAGTATTATTAATATCATCAAGGCAGTGTCACCACCCCTGAAAACAAGAACCTCAGCTCTACCAAAAACAAATTCCAAATCCCTGCCATCCAACCATCGAACCTGGGACTCTGAGTCCACTGCAGCAATTGCCAGGAACAACACAGATGCGTCAGAGGTCAGCGTCATATGGCGCCCAACGTGGGGCTCGAAATACTGCCAGCGGATAACACACCCGGAGAACCGACAACGGAAGGAAGGACAGAAAGACGACGCCGATGACGACATCAGCAACCACCAGCAGCAGAGTGTACCGATAGACGCGTGGCAACAAGCGACATCGACGCCGCTCCATTACAACAAGGAAGCAGACATTCAGCGCAGACATCATCAGTGTTCAAAAAGTGTGTACGTGTAGTGAAGTGTTTAGTGAACTATTACATTACTTCGCAGCAGCTCAACCCAGCACCGAGTAAGTGTTAACTGTATGAAACATAAGTTAATAAAATTTTGGAAGGGAGTGTACATGCAATAGATATAAGAAACTGGTTATGTATGTTTGTAAATGCTGTTAAGAAGCAAGAAATTAACCGGTAACGATATGGAAGGTAATAGCAATGAACAAGGGGAAAATTTCACTAACAATAGCACGCGGGTAGGTGTAGAAAAAGGAGATATAGAAACATTAGAAAACCAAGTCACCGAATCACTTAACACGAGCGAAATGCTGCAACAAATGTTGGCTCAATTGAGCCTCCTCAACACTAAAATAACAGAACAAGAGCAAACACTTGGGCAAACACTGACTCAACGATTATCAGAACAAGAGCAAACACTTGGGCAAACACTAACTCAACGATTAACAGAACAGGAGCAAACACTAAAACAACAATTGTCCACCCAGGAACAAACATTGCAGCAATTAAGCATCCAACAGAAGGAAATCAGTCAGGGCTTAGAAAATAAAATACAGGGTGTCATGTTAGAAATTAGAACAAGTCAAAATGTAATCCAAGAGGATGTGGAATATATAAGAAGCGAACTAAAAGCAACACAGAATAGTGTAGAGGTAGTAAGGAAGGAACTTGGCGTGGAAATAGACGCCATCAGGGCCCAACAAGTTGTAAACAATGAAAACTTAATATGTACAATTAGTGATAAGGCAAGGGAAGAAGCAATGATAGTCTGTGTAGCATTACAGAACAAGCAACAGGCACTTGAAGCAGGGGTTAATGATGAAATTAACAAATTAAGGGAGGAACTGACACAGACCGTCAATGCTCGCAGGGACGCGCTAGAGGAAATCGAACCGCGATCTCAGGGAGCCACGGACGCGCGAATTACCTCTCAGGTTTCCGCGCTTTCGTCGTTCCAGTGTAACAACCCGAGTAGCGAACCGAGGTCGAACGAACCTGCCTGCACTCCTTCGGCCTCACCGCACCCGGCAAGTGAAATGTCAAGCACCGTAGGGCCCCTGCAACAATGCAATATACCTTTACAATTTTTGAATGAACTGCCAATCCCCAAGTTCAACAGTGAAGTCGATAATGCGAAGCAGTTCATTAATGACCTCGAATCTTATTTCGCGCTTAGGGGAATTCCCGACCGTTTCAAAATGGTAATTATAAAAAGGAGCTTAATAGGCCCGTCCCTGAGTTGGTTTCGATTGACGGTGGGCGAGCATGCACAATATGAACATTTTAGGTCTGCATTTTTAGAAAAATATTGGAGTGGCGTTGCACAATACAGGGTGCGCGCAGAAATAAATAATGGCCGATACAGGGAAGAGAAGCGTGAGTCGATGGTCGACTACTTCTTGCGACTCGGCCAATTAAGTCAACTCCTAGACCCACCGATGCCCGAAGGTGAATTTGTATCCCTCCTGACACGACACTTCCCAGACGTTATACGTCATCACCTCGTGGTAGCACGTCCGAGGACGCTGAGCGAAGCCATAGAACTACTTACCGCTCTGCAGGGGTACGGAACGCGGGAAGAAGATAGGCCCAGAATCAGGACTGAAGGTAGACACATTGATCGGATACATTCGCATCGTAATGATGGGACGCGGGCACAAGGTGCGTTGAACAACTATTCCACAGTCCGACAGCGTTATCAAGAGCCATTTACGATAAATCGGGAGAGAAACAATAGGCCCTGGAACCAAACGGGCACGGGTAGGCCACCGAGGCAACATGAGGAGTATCCCGTTCAGTACATGAGATTCTCCAGGTACCCGGCGAATAGTAGGCAACACCGGGGAAATAACCTCCACGGTGGTACAGCGGATAGGCCAAGAACGCCTCCGAATCGCCCAGAAACTTCCCCGAACCGACCTGGAAACACCCCGGGCAGGCCAAGAACACCTCCAAGCCGGCCAGCGACCTCACCCCGTAGAGATGAGAACCACGAGCTCTTAAGCATGCCTACGTACAGCCACGCATTGACGCCGAGCGGGTACCCATCACAGACACGACAGCCGCAAAATGTCCACCGCGAAATGGATGACGCGATAGGTCACCTAAGCGGGGCAATGGCAGGACAAAGCATAGGCCAAGGGATAGGCCCCAGTCAAGGATCGTGGCCACGACGGTCGGAAAACTAGAGACAGGAAGAGTCGTAGCGTTCCCAGGCTCAACCTCAGAGAATGCACGCAGGTTCTCGCATTACACAGGGAACGAAAACAAAAATACAGAAGCAAATAGTGTAGGCCACAATATCAGCCGAAACTGTCATGACAAGGGATTCGGATACACGGAGATAAGTCAAACCCAGGAAATAACGGAATCTCCGAGAGTAGCGGCAGTAATCGAAAATGAGACGTACTTGGTAACAATAGACAGTGGAGCCATGATCTCTGCGTGCAGTAAAGCACTCTTCAACCACCTCAGTGAAAAGAATAAGAACTTACAGACACTGCCCGTAAAGAACGCATACTGCATAATGGCTGTAGGCCGCGCGAAACAAAAGATATCGCAGCAGGTCATGATTAATGCTTGCATAGGGGATGTTGAACTTGAAATATTGTGTTTAGTAATAGACAAACTGGTAGTAGACATACTGATGGGAAGCGACGTGCTAAATGCATTCCAAGCTACTATTGACTATGGACGAGCGCTATTGACACTTACAGTAGACGGATCGCTAAGAAGAATACCGTTCATTCAAACCCCGAGTATGGAATACACGGTACTAACCGAGATAGAAGAGCAAATACAACAAGAACAATTTTTTATTGAATATTTGCACATTGGGGGAGGCATTAACGTGGTTAGAATTTTTACGCAACAACTGTGCGAAGGGAGAGATCTTAACGACACGCCACTGCAGTCAGCTGATGAGTCAGAAGTAGGTCAAGCACCCCAGTATTGTGGGTTAAACACAGAAAATGAAAATGTTTATTTTGGTGAGAGAGCGGACAACTCGCAGGTACTCAGTGATCAAAACATGTCCCTATCAGGTATACAAGAATATGTAGCATCAACAGACTGCTTAAACCATCAAGATAAAGAGGGATACAGACGTATGCATATGTGTTGGAAAGGTCCTTATCGGATATCACAAACCTTCGGGGACAGGGTATTTCAACTCCAACAATTTAGGACCGGGAAAATAATCGGTAGGTACCATTTATCATTGATTCGTCCATTTAAGCAGGACCAAAGAAATTTAGTAGTCGGATAGGGAAAATGTACAAACGCACTCGGAACACGAGTAAAGAAAGTCATATATGCGAACATTGTTTACAAACAAATTGGTAGCTTTGGGATAGCAATGTCCTGTTAAAACCGCGTGCTTGACATTCACGATGTTAATGACATACAGTATGAAAACCGGACAGAATGTATACCTGGCAGAAAAAAGGTACCAAAAGGTGTCTGAGTGTGGAGGCTGCTAATAGCCTCAAGAAAACCAGTATTGTTTATAATGTGCAAAAGAGAGAGAAAGATGGAACTAAGATGTGTAATTAAAAAAAATTGTTTGAAGAATGTATTGTGTGTGTATAAACAGATTCCTTAAATATAAATGTTTTGTAGCCTGGTTGTTGACGGCCAGATATTATGTAGATTGTTTTTCTTTTATTTTGTGAAAATACTTGTGTCAAATTTGAAATTGCATTGTATTCAGTGATTGAAATGTATTGTGAACAGAATAAATGTGTAACGGTGCGCTCGCCATCAAATCGTCGTAAGCCACTAAATAAATGAATAAATAAATAAATAAAATGATAAATGAAAGGAACCGAGGGAGAGAGGGACATTAGATTAGCTTAGATGGGACATTAACGATAAACCCATCATCCAACCTAAAGGTCCGATGATAAATTTACCGTCAGGGCATATGAAGCTGGTTATCGAGACCCAGGTGAAATAATAATAATTAATAATAATAATAATAATAACAATAATATACGATCGAACATAGCGACGAAAATGTGCTGAATTCATATTAGGAATGGGTTTTGTAGGGAAGACAGGAAACAAAATTTGTTGTCCTCCAAGGTATTTTACCTGCGTGGATGACAACAAGCCTACCGGAAGTTTCGCCTTTGTGTCTTGGCTCGGACAGGTCGTTTACAACGGTTTCACAGCTTAGGAGGGTCAGGAAATATATGGGCCTTATCTACGATCTAAGAATATTCGTGGGAAGATTTTAAAACTCAACATAAGCTGTAAGAAGCAGATGTGAAAGTTGTCAAGTGGGGGTAGCCAATAATAAAAATCATGAAACAAAATGATAGCCAATCAAAAGATCGCGTAGGCATCACATGATACGTTTGAACTTAAGACGGAACGAAACTTAAGGAAGGTGGGGGAAAATTCTAAGTTTGGCGAAAGGCGTGAAAAAGGAAGAGAAACAGAGAGACATATTCCGGTACAAACTAACCACGAGGACGGTCGACGAAACAAAATGAGAAGAAAATAATCAGAAAATTTATAGTGTAAAAATGAAGTTATGAAATCTAGGCAATTCGAGGGCTAGTCGGAGAAACACATAAGTAGCGACTTCGAAAGTGATAAGAATAACTGTGGTTTCGACGACGAAGGTGGCGGGTCGACCAGATAGGAATCTACGTAACCAAATAAAGAAATAACTCAAACTTCTCCGGCAGTATTATTAATATCATCAAGGCATTGTCACCACCCCTGAAAACAAGAACCTCAGCTCTACCAAAAACAAATTCCAAATCCCTGCCATCCAACCATCGAACCCGGGACTCTGACTCCACTGCAGCAACTGCCAGGAACAACGCAGATGCGTCAGAGGTCAGCGTCAACTTGAAACGCTTCGCAACATGGACAGGAAGAGAAACAGGCAGTGTCAGGCACACACACTCGATTTTTACTTTCGGGGACACGTAGAACGGCTTATACCGATCCTTTTACGGACTTATAGAAACATCTACGAATTACGAATCTGTCATACTCAGAAGTAACACTTAACTTCCCCTTCAAACGATCCCATCTCCTGCTTTGAGCTTAGTATTTAAGAATAGTATCTGGTAGTTCCTTTAATATATCATTATCTTGTATATTGCCTAATTTAAAACGTTAGCGTAGCCTGCTGTGAATGTTATAATTTATATTGGATTTATCTTCATTGTTATATAACAATTTAAAGGTAGATCATTATATTTATTGTAAATTTAATTAATTAGTCTTTTGCATAGGGGATATGTTATCAAAATTAAATTAGAATGGAATCATAATCAAATCACGTAAGTCCGCTAGCTATGCCGCTGGCTTATTTTTAGCTTCGGTTGGTAGAGCGTTGAGTTCTTATATCTCAGTGTGGATGATGCTTATGGCAGATGAATACATGAATAATATCAGGATTTTATACTTAATATGCCGTAATATGCAAAGCTTTGTTATATACAATCCTTCATAAAATATAGACAAGGGGAATACAATTCCAGTCCGTTTGCTTTAAGTTAATAAACACAAATACAGTCAAAACAAATACGTTGCGAGTCGTAGGAGCTATTTTCTAATTATTCACAAATATTTCAACGCGTTACGATATTTCTTTCGTCGTCATAATATTAACAGGATAACGGTCTACGCTTGTTTGCTATTAGGATCCTATCAATGTCCTCATCATCTGTCTTCTAAAATCTAAATATGTATGAACCCAATAGTTGGGGAATTAAGACATATTGCAGCGCAATAATAGTCTTTTACCTTGATAATTTTTTCCACCAGTGGTAGTCGATTCAAGGGATTTCACACAATTCACCAATTCTAAACCAAATTTGATGGTAGCAATAATTCTGGACTTTCTCTCCATGTCTGTTTCAGAAGAAACGTTTCACAAATATTTGTACTGTTGTGCATTTTAACAGCACTTATATCTCATCCGTCCCTCGCTCTAAAAGGTCAAATTGCTAATCATTTCCATTGGGCTCGCCAATCTATAACTGCTTAGATCAACGAGGGAGAATTCGTTTCACACCGAATATAACATTGCATTGGCTCCCTTTTGTTTCTTGGAATTCTTTTCAAGTCAGTCAGGAAGGGATGGCAAAGTGCGTGGAATAAGGTGTTACAATGATGTGGAGACCCTCCGTAAGAAAAAAAATGTTATTGCAATATAGAGCAGCGTGACATTTTGTGACACACTGTGTCGTCCTTCTCCTTTCTCCCTCCAACTTCGTGAGTTGGGCTAGTCGGATTTTACGGTGGCACAGTACTAATACCATGTGTATAATACCGTTAATACCGGATCAGCGGCCGATCTACAGTGGTATTGGTTCGAGTGAGGAGCGGCGCGCCTGCTGCCAGAGAGTAGCGTTGTAGCGTCAGACGAATTGGATGTGTCGTGAGGGAAAGACGTCTGTGCGCGTGTTTAAATTGTGTTATCTCCATGTGATACAATCTCGTAAATTGGCCATTAATAATGGTTGAGTACACCTTAGAACAAGGTATTTTTCTGTATGATGCGTATGTTAAATACTCTTCTGCAAGAAGGTGTCGTAGAAAATTTCAGCATTAGTTTGCAGGTGTTCGAATTCCTAGCAGGTCAACTATTCATAACCTTGTCAATAAAGTCAGGCATACAGGATCTTATTCAAGAAACGTGTTCAACAACGCCGTGTGTTGACAGAAGAGAAGTTTGATGAAGTAGGGGTCCGGTTAGAGCATTCGCTCCAAAAAAATCACCGAGACGTTTAGAATAAGAGGTTAACATGTCTAAGACGTCAGCTTCTGAAACGCCGCACAAGGTAACTGTAGTTCATGTTTTGCAACCACAAGAACCGGTAAGCAGGGTTAATTATTGCAATTGGTTTTTTGCACTCCGTTCATAATGACCACCTGGACCCACTTTTAACTTTCTTCACTAACGAAGCGTGGTTTTATCTTCAAGGTCACGTTTCTACTCAAAACAATAGATACTGGGCTACCGAAAATCCCCATATTATCCATGAAGTTCCTTACCACGCTGCAAAAGTTGAGTGCGCGTAGAATTATCGGTCCCATATTATTCGTTACAACAGTTGATTCACACGTTTATGTAAATTCAATTTTAAATATATTTTTTTCCGCAACTAACAAGAAATGAAAGATCGTGTGTCCGGTTTCATCAGGACTCAATTACAGCGCACACTGCTGCGAATTCTATGCATGAATTGCAAAATGTGTATGGTGAAAGAACAATTAGTGGAGGATTGTGCCCACCTCTTCTCCTGACCTATCTCCATGCGATTTTTATTTATGGGGAACATTAAAGAATAAAGTGTACGCATCAAATCCGTACACTTTACAAGAACTGAAAGACAACATCACTAGAGAAATATAGGCAATCAGTCAACATGAACTTTTGCGAGTAAACCAAAAATTTTTTTTCGGAGATAATAGGGAATGTATTCGCGTTGAAGGTCATCAATTTCAACATCTGTTGTGATGGAGGTAAGCATAATGTAAGTTAGTACAGTAGTTAGTGTTCGTACCCATGTCTTGTCGGTAGTTTACGTGTAACTCTGCGGAAGGCGCGCCAATCCTCACCCAGTCCAATGCCGCCGCGGAACGGTCCGGCCAATCTACGAACGCACTGTAGAATAGACAATAGAAGGTCCTTGGAGAGTAGGCAAACCACAGAGCAAAACAGGGAATGGGTTAAATCTCGTGTCCCCTCCAGCAGCAACCATGATCTAGAGGAACTAATCCTCGGCCTCACTATTCATGATAATTTGATATGAATCTCTAAGCATAACTCTTGTTCACGGCTGTACTCTTAATGAGTGTTCAGTAACAGAACAGCGGTGCTTCACCACGTACTTTCAGAAGATTAGCTGGAATGGAAACAAACATGAAGGATTACTCGAAATGGTGTAATAAATTTCCTCACTGCTGCACTCACCTCAAAGCGCGCCCATGATTCCAGGAATCGTGATATGGTCGGGGCGTCAATCCAGAAGGTGAAGGGGATGAACACACAAAGGGTGTGGTAACACAAGATGCTGGAGCGATTCACTGTGTTATAAAAGTGTCTGTCTGCACTGGGTGGCGAGATTAAGTTGATGACGTACCCATACCACAGTAGAACAAGAGCACAGACATAAACCAGCACCGAGTACAGGGACGCTAGGGAAAACAGTTTAAAACTCAGACCTGCAGGAAAAGGAGAAGTATCAGTTTCCAGTATAAAGATGATCTATTAAATCTGATGGAGTTCAGGGATACCTATATTTTGTTAACTAATCCTTCAAATATGGCTATTTTAGCTTGCAAAATTTATTTGTGAATCTGTTCAAAATTTTGTGGAAAAAGAAAAACACCATTCTACAAAAGACGTAATATTAAAATTATTACTATTAGTAGTAAAAGTGTTAAAGTATTTTGTGAATAGATGTGCCTATTAACACAGAGTTAAACTTTTCTGACCTCTCTCTTTTTCCACATATTTGTCTATTTCATTTCATATTTACTATGTGTTCAGCGAGTTTTAGCTAGGAGCTAGGGGCGCCTTTCCAGATAGGGATTTAGCTAGTGCAAGGAGGTAGTGTTTACTTGGTCTGAGGCAAGTGGGAATAAAGATGTGCGACAGAGTGAAAGACTTGCCTGTTCTCCACTGCACGCCCCACGTGCAGCAGGGGTTCAGCATACTGTGTACCCCTTACCAGCTAAAGTTTTACCCATGAGAAAAGCCACACTAGCTAAAACAACGCTGAACAACAGTATTTTAATGCTATGATAATATGAGGCGTTAAAACTAACCAAATGTGACGTTTAACTTTTCACTTTTTATTTTCCGGATATTAGCATATTAAATTCTCTCGTTTTCTTTGACTGGTTGTCTGAAGTTTTATAACATTTTCTGTTTCAATATACATTTGATATTCGGCAAACCAGATGACCTTTTTATATATTGTTTATGCTAAATTATCTTGATAAAAATTGCGGTTCTTAACAAATTCATCAAGTGTTCGAAATAAATACTTCAGTCTCCTTCATTCACTTATTGTAAATATCCGTTTTGATATTACCTGAATGCAAAAAAGTATTTTAGAAAACTCCTGTGCGCGCGTGTGCGTGTAGCGTAACTCAAAAAGGAAATGTCGGATGCATACCTACCAAAGTTGAATTTAAGATTAGCGACTTCCAAGGATGTGACACGAAAGTGTTAAAGAAATTCCCTCCGATCCAAACTGCACTTTGCATGGAAAATGTTTCCTGTTTTTTTATTGTTTTAAAAATTTCACCAATAGTTAAATACCAAATACAAGGCTTAAGATTTTGAATAAAAAATTAAAATTTATAACTTGAATTTTCTAAGAACATCTTGGGAAGTTCCTGTTCATTTTTAATAATTTTTGTATCATCTGTACAGGTAAATCATAAAGCATGGACAAAGCTTACTATACAAAAAATGTAAATGCCGTTAAAACACAATTTATGTGAAATATATATTGTAAAATTAACCATTTCCTAGATATTCATAATTGGTTTTAATTTTATAATAATTTACACTTTCCTGAAATGCTAGGCCCATTGTATTTCGAATAACATCAAGTAGATAAAAGCATAGGCTTTTGTAGGGGTCATTTGTAGAAACGTGGGTAGAGGTCATGTGAATGTAATTCATCAATTCTTTTATCCGTGCACACACTTTGAGTTATCCCAAATAAATGAATAGCAATATTGCAATAATCGGAACCCTCATTAATATTCCTAGGTTCTACCACAATCTTTCAAACGCGTATTAGTGGTTGTGTTCAGGGCCGTATTTAGAAGGGGGGTTTAGGGTTCAAACTCCCCCCGAAACTTCTTAGTTATTTCAATTCATTGCAAACCAATATGGGAAAATGTCGTTAGATAACAGTAGGTCTATTACTAGTAGAACATTTACAAGAAAAAGGGTAACTTAATATCGATGCCTTACATAGATAAGGTGACCATACATTCCGGTTTTCGAAAGAGTCTCCATGTTTTATGCTGTAAGATGGAATATCCTCATTCTGGTGAGTATTTCCTGTCTATATAATGTCTCCAGGCAATTTTCTTATATAATGTAACGTCTACATACTACGGAGTAGGTACAATGGTAATTGCGTGGGGTACTGTTAAGTTTAGATCTACTTGTGGAAAACCCTCCCCGAAATTTGTTTCTGCGTACGGGCATGGTTGTGTTGTGCACTATGAACACTGGGTGTCTTCTGCGCATTCGATCAGGTGTTACGGAAGAAACGGATGGGATGATGGGCTGATAAAAGTAAAACGAATTTATTTAGATTCCGAAGCTTACTATCGGATTTTCAGGACACATTTTTACTACTAGCACAAGATTCTGTATTTTGTCCAAGGCTGGCTCCGTTCCCCAATCACGGCCGCCTACCTATATCATTAAACCCCCTCTTTATGATAAAAAAAACCTGACCTCGTAGCTCCATCGGTAGAGCACCTGCCTACTGTGCGAGGGTTTCCGGTTTCGTTTCCCGGCTGGGGATGGGAATTTTTTTATAGCCAAGATTATTCCCTAGCCTCCCCAGAGTCTGGAAGTATGAACGAGAGCTTGAATTTGTGTGAGATATGATATATAAAATCCAAAGTTTACCAGAAATCCAAAGGCAGTACGCATAATCTGTACACTAATCAGTTCATAAGAAATCAGGTTAGTAGAATGTTTGGGTTATTTCAATACAATTATATACCAGCAACTAAGCACAGAAGTCCAGTAAAATTATGTAAATGCTTCAAAATGAATTTTAGTGTTGATGTACGTAATTCCCCTTGGTCCCTAGACCCAATAGCCTATGATTTTTATTGGTGGGGCGGCCTAAGAACTAAACTGTGCAAAACAATTTTTCACGTGGTGGAAAATCTTAAGGAAAACATATGAAACGAAACAAAACACAATGGTCAAGCTAAATCGTCTTGATTGGAACACCTTTATCCGGTATAATGTCTGCTTAGCGGAGGAAAAAAAGACATTTTCACATTTGCTATAACATAAGTGTATTATCTGATTTAATGTAAAGAATTAATGGTATGGAGGTAAAATGTGTGAGAGAAAAAATGTAAGGTTTGCATGACAGAATTGTAACCATAAAAATGTTAACATGAAAACAGGAAGAGAGTATCAGAAACACTGATTTCTTAAGGAAAGCAAAGAAAGATGGGCCAGGAAAGTGAGGGATATACGAAAAGAAAAACGACAAAGAGAAGAGGGGGAGGAAACAATATAAAAAGCTAAGATTGGACAAACCGAGCGGGATGGCTTAGTTAACGTCTGTGGGCCGCTTTCAGGGAGGTCGTGGGTTCGATTTCCGCGGTCGATGTTCCTGACCAATGGGGTTTTTCGGTGGTTTAGCTGGATCGCTATGCGAATGCTGAGAAGGTACATTACATCTCTCGAATTTCCTGTCCATCCATTTCACCTCCATTTACATTTCACTTCACCTTTCATCTGCATGGTCTGTTTCAGGGTTGAAAGTATCGGCGGCAGTCTCGGTGTTGCATGGCGGTGAAAAGTATGCTCTAAATAATCCTTCGTCCACCGAATGAGAATGGTCTTCGACCCCCGGATCCTCAGGGGACGTGCAAGCTCGCAGGGGAGAGGGGAGATGGTTGCACCAGCTGCCATCTGGGGAGTTTTAAACTGTAAAAGGTAGGGTCCTGCCCTCTGCCCTGTCGTGGCTACTGGTCCGGTCAGTCTCTATCTCCTCTCACCCCACCCCTCCCGTCCCGTTAGGGGCTTCAGGCACAAAACATCTTTTACATCGAGGTGTTAAGTCTCCGCAGTTAGCTCTAATCCTAGTCTTAAGATTGCACAAAGGGCTACTCAGCAGAGCTAAAAGACCTGGGCACCTTGGTAAGCTGAGGTAGCACATAAAATAACCAGACAATTTATACATAGCTAGGTACACAGCAACAAATTTTGTATAAACGTCTATGTATATTGAGATGTGCGAATTATTTCAATTCAAACTCTTATTCATATGCAGTTTTAAGAAGTTGAGGGTACTGACGTGGCCAGCGTGCTATGTCCAGCTACAGTTCGAGTTGTAGGGATATTTCGTAGTTACACATCTTTCTTCCAAAACAAAGTTTTGAAAACACGCTTTACTTTCTTTATGTTTTATTGGTTTTCCTTAGACTGATGCATTCAAATATATTGTTTCTTACTTCTGCCTTTTACTCTGGATATGGTTTTCTTTTATTTTCTCCACTGACATTTATTTTGCTTTTCCTATTTAACCATCATCCTTGCGAACGGAGTTCTATGTACCTACTTTTGTAGCTAACCGTTTTTCAACGAACTGCAATAAAGCAATTTATTATTTGCGGTTCGTGAAGGAAGCACTTGGATGAAATGCTTC
Organism: Deroplatys truncata; assembly: GCA_030765065.1. Classification (NCBI taxonomy): domain Eukaryota; kingdom Metazoa; phylum Arthropoda; class Insecta; order Mantodea; family Mantidae; genus Deroplatys; species Deroplatys truncata. The sequence goes on from CM060980.1 coordinate 105,539,015, forward strand.
TCCACGTGCAGGGCAGTAGGAGGGGACGCACCCAAATACAACAGGTGTTTTTGAAGCTAGAACCATTATCATACCCACCTACATTTAAAGCATGCAAAGTTAATTATCCGCAAGGGCATAATTAAATGGAAGTTGCACTTGACAGCTCTAACTCCTGGTGGTGCCAAACTGTTACGCCATTTCTCCGAAGAACAAATAGCTACTACACCTCGGACTTAGCCTTAGTTGTTACAAGCTATTATGTATACAGATGAACTAGATTTTCCACAATGTACACTTGTGGACAGCGCATAGTCACCTTACTTAGTAACCTACACATTCCTCATCCTACTCACCACAGACTAAGGACCATAATCTCTGTCAACTTAGTTGTTCTAACTACACACTTGATTAATACAGCGCGTGTGTATTTCATTACAGATCTAAAATGGAATGGATATAATAATAACAATAGGATAATAATAATAATAATAATAATAATAATAATAATGCATAACACTTCTACCCAAATTGTAATAATTCTCGATTATATGTAAATAACTGATGAACGGCTTAAGCTCAGGTTTTGTTTCTTTGATATTTTATTATTAGTATTATTTTTATTATTATTACCCTTTCAATTAAGAATAAAAGAACCGTTTGCTATGAAACTTCGTACACATCGTTCCTTGTGTTACAGAGTAGGGTATTTATCTTAATTACGAGTACTTCTCCTGAAGGGGTTATACGTGCGCCTAAACAAAAATCTTAACCACTGTTAGATAACAAAAAGCTGATAAGCACGCTTTTTCCTTTCTTGATTCGTTATTTAAAAATATGAATATTTAAAGAATTACATCATAAGCCTGAGTCATTTGTGATAAAGAACCAGGAGCTCGATCCTCCTCGATGTCTTCGGGAGACGCCACTTGACCACGACCGAAATGTAAAACACCTATTAACTTCCGTTAATACATCCTCACAGAAGATGAGATGGTATCAACTGAGGAGTGAGAAAATGCTGTAAAATTTCTGGATTTAACAACTCGAAACAACTTGTGTTGGATGTCATACTTTACAAATGGATTGGGAACGTCGTCTCCCTTCTCCCAGGTAAAAAGAAAGCATTGTTCTGTCCAAACTACATTTAAACCAAAAGGTCCCTCAGCTCCGTCCATTTACTGTGTTCAACGAGGACATCCCCCCATCGCACCACCCTCTCTTTCTGTGCAACTTACAAGCGTTGGCAGCGATGGTGGCTGGTTGTAAAGCAACCCGAGGTCACAGGCCTGCAGCAGACATCAACAGTATATTCGCATCTCCTTTGCAAATTTCATTCAGTTTCTAGATACCTTACTGAAGTACGAAACAAGAAGGGGACTCGATTACCTATTCAGGATTTTGCATTCGAAATGTATTGATGCCTTTTAATTACGCAAATATTGTACAGTTTTGCATAAAGTAACGTTACATATTTATGTTACATAAATAGTAAAGCATGCGTTAGCTTCCTTTGGGGGGTTTAAATATCACTGGCTGATGTTTCATCAAATTTTTACTTTCTCTACTACGTATAGTAAGTACGGGAAGTATTGTATTCCACCCAAAAATTCGATACCGAGATTTCACCGGAAATACATGTTTTGAGACCCCCCGAATCCAAAAAAAGCATTTTTGGAAACATGTCCATGTGTGTGTCTGTGTGTCTGAACAGCATAACTCAGAAACGAACAGTCGAATAAACACCAAACTTGGTATTTAGGTTCAGTATCTTCCAGAGATGCGACACGGTTTTCAAGAAAATCCCCCCACCCCGACTACCCTTTACATGGAACATTTTTCGAAAATTTTAATTTTCTCAAAAATGGCTCTAACAGTTTTGATTAAAATATCATATGTTTAAGATATTTTCATGACAAATATAACGTATATCTCGAATTTTCTGGGAAGTCTCCAAAAGTATTCTTCAATGTGAACGTCTTTTGCATAACTGGTAGACAAAATTTTACTACACAAGAAATGTAGATCGCATTAAAATACACAATTTATGTTATATACATTTTTTTGTTGATTGAACCATTTTCGAGATATTGCTTGTTATTCCCTTAATTTTTTTAAAACTTATTTTCTCAAATGGGAATTCGTTATTCATTTTTTTGTCTTGGATATGCAAAGAGTATTAATCTGTGGCAAAGAGAATGGTACTGCGCATAGCAACCAGCTATTAAGAGATATGTCTATGCTTAAAGGCTACTGTATTTCTATATTGCCGTTGCAAATACAAAACAAGCGGAACATAGTAGGCCTTAAGCGAAAGTCAAATATTTTTAGAACTGGTGGCTATGTGTAAAATGTAATTCTCTTTGCATGTCAAAAGATCGTTTCTGCAAATGTTTATCTCGATTAATATGAAATAGATGGAGAATAAGAGTTTGTACAAGAGTAGAGAAAGTCATGTGAGTGTAACACATCAGATTTATAAGTCCCATGTACACGTAAGCTGTGTTTTGAAGCAATTTCTTTCTGCTTGAAACTGTTATACGCCTTAGGTAAGATTGAAATTAAGTTCCTTAACGTCACACTCTCAAACATACTTACTTTAAAACTCCATTAAAGTTACTAATGCGTTAAAATACATCTATTCGTAATTTATTCTGCGTTGCTTTAAACCAATTGTGTCTTTAATGCTAAACTACTGTCCAAACTTTACATTTTTAAATTACCTATCCATCAATGGGCTTGAAGCATGAAGACGTTTTCCCTATATGAGGAAACACTTTCGATATCGTCCCCAATATCTCCGTCGTTGATGAATCTGCCACCGGTTGCTAGTGTTGTTGATGATTTGTGTTTAAGGGTGCTCAACTTCAAGGTCATTAGTGGCTTTAGAAAAACATTATGACAAAAGCCAGAGATAAAGACGAAAACAAAAAAAGTTATGGCAAAGGTCCCAAATAAATATCAATATATAAAACTAAGCCAAGAGGCACGAAAAGCGTGTAGTCACTTTGACTAAATCCGGATTTGAAGGTTTATATTTGATAATAACTTAAAAACCTTTGCTACCGCTTCCTTATTGTTCGCTAAGACCGCTACAAGGCTGACCGGCAGTTGCAGAGACGCCCGAAAATGTGGTAGGGAGATACACTCTAGCAACATGTGACGGAATAACAGACCCTCACTATCGAGCGACATAGAGGAGCAGGGTAGCCCTTAAAAAGGTAACTGTGCGTCAAATTGCAGTGACCAGTACGCAAGTAAGCCAAAATCACCTCCTCACGACGAGATACACGAGAGGAAATTACCCAGTTGGAATGTACTTCACCACTCTAAGCTTATCTCCTCGGAGAACTGACCACTCTTCGCGCCAACACGATAGATAGCACCGCTCTCCGCACAAGTCTTCCGATGTTACACGAGATGTTGCAATACTGGGTTCTGTGGTCGCCGTCTTAGCTGCCAAATCACCAGTTCATTAGCCGGTAAGCCAACGTGACCAGATATACAAGCACATTCCACATTAACGCCAGAACCATCTGAAACATAGAGAGCATCCTGGATTCGCTGCTCAATAAGATGGTAGTTATACAGCTCACGAAGGCTCTGAAATCGACTAAGGTATCATTCAAAATACTCTCTCAAACTCAAAATTTTTCTGGAAAAGTGGCGTCAACCCAAACACGATTATACATCAGAACGAAAAGAGAAACCTTGAGATTCCACTAGAGTCTTAACTGGAAAGAACTCGGGCGAATAGTTATCTGAGCTAGAGACCTGAACAAAGGCACTGCTAAATGTGATAGCCACCTCAATGTATCAACAATAGCTTCTGCAGATGTTTTAATACCGGTGATTAGCATGTGAGTCCATTTTCTGGCCACACGCCTGAACTTATCCCATACGACAGAGAAAGGTGTATGTCGATTAAATAAAGCTACAAACTTCTTCCATGATGTCTTTTTGCTATCCTTAACTTTTCTAGACTTGGCACACATTTTTTGTACTGGATCAGGTTATCGGGTGTAGGACGACACTGGAAAACCCTAAGAGCACGCCTGCGAACACGAATTGCATTTCGGCATTTATCCGTTCATCCAGGGAATTGACGAGGGTGGGAATCGACTGAGGAATAGATTGCCCAGCAGCAGAAAGAATCGTCTCTGTGAAATATTCAACAAAAAACATCCACAGAGTCATTGTAATTAAACACAGGTTCCAATTGGCTCGATCTAAGCGCTATCTAGGCAGTCCTGTGGAACATATGTCTTGTGTTAAGCGACTAATAAGACATAAGTGGTCACTCGAGTGTAAATCAGAAATTACATTTCATTGTAAGGAAACTGCTAACTGTAGTAAAGGAATGCTAAATCTAGTTGCAAAAAACTATTGAAAGAGTTTGAAAGAAATGTAGACTCTTTAGTGTTCAGAAGAACTAGGTTACAGTTATCGAAGAAATTTGCGATTAATTTGCCTCTCGTGCAAGCTCCAGGTGATCCCCAAAGAGAGTGAAGGGCGTTTACGTCTCCCATCAACAGAAAAGTTGTTGGCAACTGGGAACTAAATTTTCTAAATCAGTGAGCAAGACTCGTCAGAGGGAAACAGATAAATATTACAAATGGTAAGTTAAATCAATGGCAGTTTAATCCGTAAAGTGTCTACTGGCTATAGATTTCACGAATATATCATCCCTAATTAGCATGCATAGTGCATTAGCATCTTCAGTGTAAGAACACACAGTACTTGGGTACACCGTCTGATTCGAATTGCGGACGGAGTTTAGTCCCTTGCAAACATATTAACAAAGGCTCATACGTGTTGAGCAAAAGTTCAAGTTCTGGTCGATGTGTTCTAATTCCACGCATGTTCCATTATAGGATAGCCATAGTAATTATAATGGGATAAGTTCTCAGTCGTAAGAGTCCACTACGTCGAGGAAAGCTGTAATCGAATGAAGTTACCCTTTTTCTTTGGTGTCGGTGTAACACCTTTAACAGGGGATTTATCCTGCCTCTTTTTCACTGCCATTCTGGCAGTTGGGCAGAATCCATCTCCTCTACCAGGAGCACCATTTCCCAATAGAAACTTCGGTTGGAAGTTGAGATGAGCGTTCTGGGCGCAGACTTTTCACTTACTTTAAGGAAGTCGGTTCTGCCGTAGCTGGTCCTGAACTTTATAGGTGATGCATTATATGTTAGCGGCTTGCCAGTCTTATGGGTTGACGTCGACGATTTTGCTGGTGGCTTTACTGCTGTGATCCTTTCAGTAACGGACTTGGCAGATGTTGATACTAGCGTCAATGTTGATTTTAAAGGCTTTGGCTGTACTCTAGTTACGATAATCCTTTCTGAAATGGTCTATGGTCTTTTGCTGGTCTATGCTTCGATTTCCCGACTAGCTGCAACTGAGGTACCGGATTTCGGGGCAGAGGGTTGGCGGGTACGCAGGAGTTTCCGGGCTTCAGAGAAGGAAACCTCCTTAACAGGATTTCTTGACAATTCTTTCCTCTATAAAACGGGAGCATTCTCGGAAACTTGATGTATATTCACCGCTGCAGTAAACACAAGTTTCGGGTGACGTGCATGCTCCGTCGTGGGAGACGTCTCCACAGTTAATGTAGATTGATTCACCATTACAGAAATCACTGCTGGATCAAAGTGCTAACACCTATAACATCTGGAAACAAATTTACTCTTTGACATGCTAAATTCTAAGAATCCTTTCCTTTTCTAGTTTTCAGAACTAGTATACGTGCATTTTCATGCAGCTCCCTAATTTCTGAACGTATGAGTTATAATTACTTGAACGTTGAGCTAATGGGTTTCTTGTTGACTGAGTTCGCCGGAACTATTCTGCCTTCTATCTAATTGCTTTGACTCAACATGTATATTGCCTGGTATTGACTTCTTATCCACTGGTAGAATTATAACGGGTTCTTCTTACATTATACATTTTAATATATTGAAATTATTCATTGCAATTATTCATGTATTTCCCCATCATATCTTTATAAAACTATTAATCATACAAGTCGATAATTTAAATATCAAATATCAACGCAAGGTATCTTGAGACCATTCGTTCTGTTCGTTAACCTGCAATTTCATATCATTACATGTTAAACTAATATAATTAGAGGGAACAGAATTCAATAATGAACGGAAAGCAAGTTTTCCCGTATTTTAAAACAATGTACATTTGTTAAATTATATACCAAATCACATTCGCGAGGAACATGCGTCAATGTCCAGAAATATAATAGGCAAAGGACAGCCTTCCTTGAAGTTTACCTCCGGCGCCAGGAAATCTAGGTACAATTTCTTTGTATAGAATTGTCCACGTGACACAAACAATAAGTTTGTGGGTTTGTGGTTTTCGGGTTCGGGTACGAACTACGTGTCGTATCTTAGATCTCAAACACCAGCATGAGAAATTCAACTAGCATGGGCGTGTAATAAAATATAAACTATCCAAGCAGAACGAATTTAAGGATTTTGAGAAGCGGATAAAATTGGCAAGAAAATGTCTCGTGCGTAGAAAAGGTTGGCAAAGAGATGAAAGAAGGGGAAATTTGTGTCATGGCGGAAATAAGCTTTTCTTATACACATCACTCCGCTAACACTCCTTCGCGAGTCGAGACGCCGCGGAACAGATGGAGAATCTTGAACATGCACAATTTCCGCATGGGACTCTGAAGTCCAAGTTGTCGCGCACTGCTCGCGACCAGGTAAAACATACTACTCAAATTCGTTCCGCGGCATAGCCTACTGTCATCGCGGAAATATACAATTCAGAATCTGTAAATTTTTGCTTGGACAGGTACGGGTTACTACGACGATGAAACATTTCAGGAATTAAGATAGTCAAACTCCACGCGGTAATGAGTGTGACGACGAGCAAGAAATGTGTTATATTATAACTTACAGTGCATTAATTTAAATTGAGCAGCCAGCCCCAGATCCAGCAACACCCACGCCCTTGAAGATTCAAGAAGACATCTTAGGCGAACCTAAGCAAACCTTGAAGCCAGATAACCCGCTGCTACATCCCATCCGTTCCTTGCATACCCCGACTGTCACCAAGGAGTGAAGCGACGAATGCACCGCCTCAACCTCAATGCATATGTTACCGTTCGAACCCAAGCATTCAGATCGACAAGTTGACTTGATATTTTATTTACATTGAGGTAACATCCCTGATATATGTCATGCGATATTTTGCATAGCAGCAAATTAAAAAGATTAAAATGCTTTTTTTCTGAAGTGCTAATATGCATTAAAACTTAACAAAAACGTTTCAAAGTACACAAACTTTCCTTAAAAGTTATATGAGAGAGAAAGAGAGAGAGAGAGAGTGCCTCAGTGAGGCGTTTATTTTGGGGATTTTTTTATTTTCAGTTCCGACCTTTCGTTGTAGAACGAGTGTCGGAAATATGAGTTCAATGGAACCGCAGACAAATTTGAGGAATATTCCGTCCATCATTCACCATTTCTAAACACCTATGTTAAAGTTTATTATGTTTATCTTTCAACAAAACAAAAACCCGCCCACTATTTAAAATTTTATTTTGTGCCGGACCATACATAAACATGTATATAAGTTAAGCAAAATAAAAAATTACACGATTGCAACTTCATAATACAGTAGACTGAAGCGTTAGTCAAATCTTTAGAAACGATGTGCTATAAGCTGGTTTTGAATTTTTCCATACTCTGTGCATGACAACGTGAGAAAGGAGACAGCACTTCTTACATTGAAAAAAAATATTAGAATATCCAAATAAATAACAAATATCACGAAAATGGTTAATGCCATAAAAATTATTTGACATAAATTGTGTGTTTTAACTAGATCCGTATTTTCGTTTATGCCTTTGTCTGTCATTATGGTTTGCCAATTACCTATAGAAAATTCGGTAAAATTCAGGGAATGAGGGGAACTTCACAGACGTTTCGTAGAAAATTCTAATTATTTATTTTATTGGACTTTAACCTAAGGGAAGATTAAACTCCATGCATCGGCAATATTAAATCAGAAGTTTATGGCCCATTATCTCAAATTACTTAAGATATTAGGCTGAATATTTATTGATACATGCCTTCTAGTTCACTGATTTACTTTTATATAGTAAATATGTTTAAGGAGATTTTCTCAATTATACTATATTTTGATTACAATTTATTAGATTTATTTTTAAAAACTAACCAACCAGGTTAACACCAACGTTGATCCACAACATTGCTTTAACATTTGGAGCAAACTGATCATTTATATCAGAAAATTTCATTCACAGAAAAATCTGTTCAAGGAAAAAAAATGCAGAAAACAAACTCGCATATATTTGTAAACAAAGAAACCACATGTCTTGGGCACATAAAAATTGTGATACTTAATAAGATATCAATTTTTAGATCAAAACTTTCCCTAAGAGATGGACTGAAGTTTTGCTCTCCAATACAAAAATATGTGGGAATTTGGAGTTTTTCTGTGAAGTGGTAGAAAATTCACAATACAAAATAGCAGATGCAGTATTATATTTAAAGATATATTTAAAACATAAATATTGAGACTCAGGGGATAAAATATCAAATTAAAAATCAAATTAAAATTAAATTATGTTATTTTAATAAAATTGTTAGATCTATTTTAGAAAAACTAAACCTTTCCATGTGAAGGGTAGTTAAGAGGTGGGGGGACTTTCTTGAAAATCTTGTAACACATCCTTGGAAGATGATGAACTTAAGTGCCAAGTTTGCTATTTGACAAACAGACACTGGTTTTTCTGATGCTGCTGCTGTTTTTTATTCAGGAGACTAAGTGTGTATTTCTGGTGTAGTCTGAATACGATATTTTGGGTTGAATACATTTCCTTTATATAGGTGACAGATAAAATACAAAATATTAGTTCACTTTTAAATCTGACAGACTACTGAACTACTAGTTGTCAGATAGTATTCACAAAAAGTAAAAAAAGAAAAGAAATGCTTAGCATTAGAGCACTTCTGTTAAAATGCTGTTGGCACAAACGTAAATGAATTGCATTATTTTCAATGTCATTTGATATTATAAAATTCATCCTAAATTGTTAATCTGAGGTCGAAACCCCAAACCATGCGACATTATTTTGGCATTTATGAAGGTTGCCACTTCATAGTATTAATGTACTTTAGGAATAAGTCCTTTATTTTAGTTCTTCCTTCTATGAATCTAGCAGCTCTCTATGTATAAAATTCGTGATGCTTTGAAGCAGCATTGCCTTTTATTCTGCGAAGGTTATCATTTTGGATAGGGAACAATTCTTGCTGTCCGAGAAACATTACCTCCAGACTTGCTTCTTGAAAGTGGCAGGACTCCAAGAACACGAAGAGTGAGCAGAAGTGGGAGCAATTGAAAGCAACTGCTGTCTTCCCAAAGTTCGGTATAACTTCTCTTGTCGGCGAATGCGCTCTGTGTAATGGGAATCTCTGATCGAAGTGCCCCGTTCCAAACACTGGGATTGACCGCCATCTGCAATCATACAGTGTTATTTCTATTTAAATAATGTTTTAAATGCCCTTGCTTCACAAATTTAGCTTACTTATATCACCTAAAAATGCTATAACAGCTGTCATTTAGCCCATGGTCGCGATAATCTACGGTTTTCTGAAAATTACAGCTTACTCATAATCTAAGGCTTCCATCTGTATTGCTAATACAAATTCAGCTTAAATACTAAATTCGCAATGAAACCTATCTCCGCACATAATTTCTTTGACTGAACTGCACAGTAACAAAATAATGAACGCACCACTTGAGAATAATCAACAAATTGAAAAATCCAGAGGCTGCAAGAGAATGTATCCTGGCGAGCCCATAATCGAATGGAGCTGTTTGTTTTGGTACTGACAAAATCTAGTCACACTCCTTACCAGCGTGACCACATCTGATTTTCAAGCAAAATTCTAGTCACCGGATTGCCACCTCCACCAATGTATGGCTGAGTTGTTGAAGGGCAACTTAAAACTTATAGCTTGCATTTTCATGCTAAATTACCGTTTTTTTATTGCTGTTTAGTAGCAGCGAAGCTTAACCTTCGTCTCCACGCTGCTGATGGAGATGTAAATATATGTAAATGTCTCATATATATAAACCTCAATAAATCGTTATGGACAAACTGCAGAGGCATAAGTTCATGCAAAATATTGCCAAAATAATAGCGCGGCGTCTAAGTATTACAATGGACTCTTTTATCTCCGAAAATCAAAGCGGATTTAGGAAAGAAAGATCTTGCATAGATTGTATGCACACTCTACAGCAGTTAATAGAGAAGAGACGAGAACACAAATTAGAAACACATTTACGTTGATAGATTGTGAAAAAGTTTTCGACGGCGTTCGGTGGAACATTCTATGGGACATAATGTTCATGAAAAGGGATACCAGCACAACTAGTGGAAATAATAAAGGAAATGTACATAGGAACAACCATAAAAGTAGACGTAATGAATTACATTTCCCGCATTATCGAAATAAATCAAGGAGTTAAACAAGGTCTAACTTATCGTCTACTTTATTTAATTTATATACTGACGATGTCTTGTGCAATTGGCTAAATAAACATTTTAAAATTAACAAAAATGGATCTATATTGTACACTGACGACCAGGTAATAATCACTGAAACAGAATATAGCTTGCAAATGAGAGTACAATTATTAAACAATTTATTGACGAATTACAATCTGAAAATATCAAATAATAAAACAAAAGTTTTAGTATTCGAAGGTAAAGAGCATACTAGAAGCAAGATTGTAATTAATTACAAAATCGTCGAATCTCTGTTTCTTGCACTTTGGAATAAGTCTTGATGTGGCCTTACCTTTTTTGTTGAGTGCACATGAGATCATTTTCTTGGATATGGTAAAACCACACCTCTTGCACTGCTTAATAACATTAGAATACAAGTATTTTGCATCGAAAAGGGCAATAATCGTAGTGGTTCTAAGATATTGTGCTCCTCTCATATTGTTACCATAGATCGTGAACAATCCTCTGTATAGCTATTCTGTGGACATGTCAGTTGTCTATTCATGTGGTCACATTAACCGTTATATTCATTTCACGCGTTTAAGTAACTGTACTACACTTTGTACATGCACAACAAAGTCATTTCTGTCCATCTTTTTAAGTCCGTAACTTAACATGACACCATAAAGAATTTCCAAGCCTTTAAAGAAAATTTTCTCCCACTCTCCAAAACGTTCTTCCCATTTAAAAATATTTCGGGGTATTCGGTACTGAAACTGCTAATTTCTACGATCAATTATTTAGCTGAAATGTTTATCATGTCTATGTTCAATAGTCATAGTCAGGCATAGGAATTTCTAAGCATTAAAGACAGGAAGAAAGGAAATTAGATTTAACTGCTGCTGGACTTTACTCAGTGAAGTCGCAGGTTACAAATCACCCGGCCCTCATACAGTCTGTTGGCGATTGCAGACAACTCAGCAGAACGTGTTTACCTGCCCGTCAGTGATCCTTAAACGCCGTTGTTTACAGTCTTTGTACTACTATTCGGTTTGAGTGTAGATATACAGAAGCCATATGTTTAGGAATTCTATGCTGTCATAGAATACATAACTTCCCCAAAAAAGTATTTTCAGAAATTAAAACCTTCAGAAATGCCCAAGTGAGCAAAATTTTAAAATTTTAAATGATGTGCAATATTACTCAAATTTATTTTTTACAATCAAAATTTGTGTAATTAAGATTACTCCTGGAAAAATAACAAAGCACCTAACTTTTATGTTCCAAAAATAACCGTTTTAACTTATTAAAACCCCTAACTACAAAGCTATACTTAATATCAAGAGAAAGCTCTTCAATATCTAGCTTTATTTATACTAAAAATCTGAAAGAAATTGACTATTTTAAAATGACAAAAACGTGGGAAGACCAGATTATGAGAAAATGTAGGTTTAAAATTGCACGCGTTATTTGCTCACATGTACAGCGCGTTTGGACTTTATATGCTAGAAGGACAAAACCGCAACTGGATACTAATCCTATAATGTTTGAGGAATTTTCCCCTCAAAAGTTTTAAAAACTGACCCTTGGACTTTGGGAGAAAACAAAGTCTGAAACGGCTGAAACTGGCGAATAGATAGGCTTGGCAAAGCATTCCAAGCCAACCTTACTAATCTTCTGCACTGCAACTAGGAGCTTGTGAGCTGCTGTATTATTTTTTTAAAAAAAAATGGACGTATTTGTTTGGAAAATGTTCCCCCAGACATGGCCATTACGGCAAAAAATCACGCCCCCCACAAACGTATAGTCGCTACGACACTACATGTGCATATAAATTAGTTCAGTGCAGTTTCCATTCCGTTGCGCCTTACTAAGTTCCGTCCAGCAACCTGCTCGAGTAATTGAAGAAGCCAATCGTGCTTCTTTTTCGTATCACTACCCGATTTTTAAATATTTTTATGTTGAATGTTTACACTTTCCCTAATGCATCATCTCAGTATGCCTGAAAGTTTGTGATTCTTTTTCTTCTAAGACTAAGAATCCGTAATATCACCGCAGCTAAATATTGTTGTACACCGGGGTGAGGCCAAAAGATTTGCAGCTAAAATATTAAATTTAGTTACCCCAGCATAAACAGTGGGAGAACGTAACTCAGTGACACACGAAAGATACCACAACTTGCTGCACAAAACTAAGTGGTCGTGGGATGTTTAGAACATTAAAAATACATAAATTCACATTTACCTCTGATTTATTATACTTAACAAGGTGCCCTACATGATACACAAAAGGTTACAGAAGAACACTGGGGGAGATGCCCCACGCATATACACACCCATCATACACACGCAACCATTTGCTTAGAAGACCTACATTAGACTCTGGCTACAAGGGAAGCCAAGCCACACACAAAGAGGCTATTACCTCGACTTGCCTTCACCCCCCCAACTAGGAAGATGGAATTGCCGCGCCGGATAAGAACTTAACAAACAAACACAACAATTAGCTAAACAATATTATACACAGCAATAATGTGTCCGACGCGACAATATACACACACACACATGCGCTACAATATATGAATGTTTTTTCGGGACATTTGATGTAACTCATCACTTAAGTTTAATTTAATATCATTCCTGTAATAAGAATAACTTTTTATATGAATCCCAAAATAGTGGGTTTTATATAGAATACATTTCTTTGTTTATTTATTCGTTTGTAAATTCACCCAGTGTCCGTCAAATTACGTCAAATTAAGCGCGATAGTTGGGATTTTTATTCCTTGTCATCAGACACATTCCTTGTCGTTGGTTTTTGTGGTTGGCAGCCGTTTTCGATATTTTGTTCTACTCTTTGTGAAAATGCAGTACACCTTAGATCAAGGTTCTTGCTTGTGGAGCAATACAGTGTTATGAATTCAATTACAGCTGCTCGAACTTCATACCAGAGAGACTGGCACTAGTAAACAAATTGGAAACAACTGGATGTCTGACCAGTGAAGTAAGGCAAACGTGGTTGATTTAGACTGGCCACTGTAGTTACCGGGAAAAAATGTAGTGATCATTCCGTAAGTCATTAAGAGGTTTGTCGCAGGAGATCGGGTACACCCACTCACTGTATCAGAGAGCTGCGAAAAGTACTCACCTAAGATCATAGGGTTACATTTCTCAATTAGTTTTAGAAAATAGATAAAGATAAGAGTGAAATATTGCCGTTAGTTTTTTGCAAAACCCTGGCATGTTGTCCATCACATCGTTCACAGATAAAACAATTAATGCGTCTCTGTGAAACCTGTAGGCGCTATTGGGCCGTCCAAAAGCCACATGTCATTCATCCAGCACCTGTGCACCCAGTTAAAGTCGGGTTTGGTGCGCATTGTTCGCAGAAGAATAGCGGGACCATCGTTTTGTATTTTCATGTAGTTTGAGTAATTGGAGGATGTAAAGCTAGGTCATAAATATTTTTAACAAGATGGCGCTACATGCCATACATCGAACCATTCCATGACGCTAATTTCTTTCATGACCTGATCTCCAAGAACCTTGGCTACCGAGATGTCCTAAGTTGACAACACCGTACTTATTCCCATGGAATTACTTAAAGAAAAGAGTTTACGCCACACGATCTCAGACATTGGATGGTCTGAAGCACAGCATTACTTAAGGGATTAACGGTATTGACAACAAAGGCCTCAAACGAGTGTCCAGTAACTTGGAAGACATTAGTTATGCCTTATGCAGAAGGGAGGAAATTTTAACATCTTAATAATATTCTAATCATACTCTACATTTGAGGTATAATAGTTGTGGCTAACATAATTGGTCTGGAAATAAATTTGTTACTTCTATAATCACTCTGTACAAAATGGAGTGAATTTATCATGGGTGAGAAAGCCGTGTGGGAGCTCAGCAATTTCTTTTCTATGCTAATAAATAAATTATAAAAAGTCGTATTTTAAAAATAAAAACCTTCTTTAGGAATTACCCTTCTCTTTGCAGGACTTACGCCCCAAGGACTTACAAGCTAACTGGATCAATAGCCTGTCGAGGAGCAAGTAAACTTTGTATTATAGCATATCCAGGATGGGTGATCAACCCAATGCCTGGTAAGGCGGTGAAGATGAAAATGAAATGCAGTGATGAAAATGATAGCAAAATAATAAAAACGTTCAATAAATTGAATTATAGTAAATTATGGCTAAATTATGATAAACAGATACCATTGTGTATTCACATTTAAAAATGTAATGTCAGCATATTTAAATAAAATGCCCACGGAATTTAAGCCTAAAATGCTTTAATTACTTTCTCTAGCACGTACATTCCACGTATTGCATTCCACCCAAAAATTCTATATTGAGATTTCAAAGGAAATACATATTTTGAGGCCCCCTGAATCCAAATAAAGCATTTTTGGAAACATGTCCGTGGGTGTGTGTGCGTGGGTGTGTGTGTGTGTGTGTGTGTGTACAGCGTAAGCCAAAACGAAAAGTCGGATAGTACCAAACTTGGCGTTTAAGTTCAATATCTTACAAGGGTACGACACAAAGATGTTCAAGAAAATCATCCGCCTCCAACTACCATTTACATGGAACATTTTTCGAAGGTTTTGGTTTCTAAAAAAATGGCTCAAACGACTTTGATTAAATTACCATATATTAAAGACATTACATGGCAAATAAAATGTATATCTTGAATTTTCTGAAAATAGCCTTTGAAGTCCTCTTCATTCGGAAGGAATTTTGTATAATCTTGTATAACTAGTAAACGTTAAGCGATAGACAAAAACGTACTACACAAAAAATATAGAGTTCTTTAAAATATACAATTTATTACAAATAAACTTTTGTGGCATAAGCCATTTCTAAGATATCCGATATTAATGGTTGGAATTGTTCATTTCTTTAATGTCCTTTCAACATTCAGTTGTTTCTCGTGATTGCATAGAAACAGTATGGAATTTTAAGGCAAACATATAGCGCCAGTTCTTAAACTGTTCTCTTTGTATCTATAACCAAATGTGTAATGTAGTTATTTTTGCAAAGGTTTATTTGGACTAAAATGTAGTAGATAGAAAAATAAGCTTTAGAAAGACTAGTTTGTACATTTGCCAATAAACGAGGGTTACAGAAAGTCAAGTGCATGTATCAGACTTTTTTTCAGTTGTACTTTTGTACAACTGCTCTTAATTTCGCTTGTTATCCGGCATGCATAAATGTTGAGTGTGGGACGCTACATCATTGGTAAAATGAAACGCGTAGTTTACATTCCTGTTTTATTACCCTGCACCTTTCTCTATCAGCATCCTATGCCACATCCCTTTCAGCCATGGAACCACAGCGCTGCAGTTTTATTAAATAACCTTCAGTGTATTATTACTGCACACGATACCCACACTAGACAAGCTCAATCTCGTCCATGACCACAAATTATTCCTGATCCTGCTTTAACATTTGCATGGCTCTATTATCATTACAAACCGTGATAAAACCGGTATGCAAATAGAAGCAAAGCTTAGCGTGGTTTTATGCGTCTTCCTGCTTCAAACCTTAATTAACCGCTGTGAGGAAAATCATTGAAAGGAAATTTTTAGGTTTTTCATTTTATTTAAACTATAAAAGGTACTCTTAAAAGGACCGTTTCTTGATATATACAAAATAAGGAAGTTTACAATTGTGATGTACATAGTTTTAGATGTAGAACGTGTAAATGGAAAGTAATTTCACTACACTTTGAACTAGCATAGTACTAAGCGTAATTAAAATCTATAATTATACAGAGTTAGTTGAAAAAATCGCCCACTGGCTATTTTTGGAATCACAAACCATCCCCAGTTTTATGCAGGTTGCTGGCTTTATAAGAAATAGCCTCAACTGTCTTATTTTAAATACACCACTAGTAATATTTAACTAGAGAGCATTCATAATAGTGTTAGGCTTATTAGCAATTACATGATGCGAATATTTTCTATAGCATTTCTAAATATAATAGAGAATTTGGGTGACCAAGGGTATATAAATTCCAATATTAATACTCACATGACTTATTTATGCATCACAATTAACACATGTTTCTGTCATAACATTCATACAATTTTATTCTATTTACGTTTTATTATTTAGGATATATTTTTGCCTAGGAAAAATTAAAATTTAAACAATAAATATACTTTGAAGAGAATCTTTTGAGACAGTGGAAAGGGGAAGGTTGAAAACAGGTTGCTCGTGTCCTAGGTATGTTCCGTGTGGCGACACTTGGCGATAGCCTGATACAGCCACGCGACGTCCTCATCTCCCCGTTCCACTATCACAAGAGACTGACCAAAGTGTACAGTTTTTGCTTCACACTGTAGCCACCGCACAGATGCTGCAGCTAGGACTCCCACAGAAAGGTTATCATATCCCCGCAACGGCCACACGTTCTCATAGATATAGTTACAATTACAATGATTATAAACACATACCTATCATAAGAAATGTTGTCCTTCTCCATCCGCACATTTCTGGCATCTTTTCAGGAAATTTTCATTCACTCCGGAGAGTTCAATATATGAAATTGAGTGAATTTCTCGCCTGGTGTTTTCTTTTAGTTCTTTCAATGTATGGGTTTGTTATATGCACCTTATTTTTCAACAATCACAATTAAATCAGGAGATGTGAGGACCATAACTTTTCACTAACTTCCCTATCTTAAAAACCTCCTGAATTAAATCTAATGACTCATTCGGTGTGTGCGCGGTAGCAAAATCTTGTTGGAAAAACCCAGATTGACATTCAACGTCAGTCACTTATTAAAATTGATGCAAGTCTTCCTGTACCTATCTGAGCCATTTTTCATAAAAAAAGTATTATTCTATATACATTTATTGCACACTAATTTTCGCGTCATGCAAGAGAATCTCGAGTACAAAATAGTGTTCTCTGTACTCCAATATCTGTTATTTTGCGACTAAACATTGCCATATAAATGGAACCATGCTTCATCAGAGGACAAAATTAAGTAATATTAATATAATATTAAGCGTGGGGCAAGTATATCATTTCTAAAAATCAAATTACAGCAATTTACCTGCCTGTAATGACCACATGTTTACGCATTTGAAAAAGCGTAAACATACAACATGGAATATTTCGAAAACTGTCAACATTAGGAAAAAGATTCACATAAATAATATAATTTAATAAGCTCTCAGATTTCCCCGAAGTTAGTTATTCTCTATCTTGTGATTTCCCACTTACATAAAATTGTACAAAAACTAATCATTAGACTTCACAATCCATTCACAGAAAATTCAAGCAGCACAACTTTAATTTTTGAAATTAATGTCTCATATATCTTCCATCAAAATCTTAAATCATTTTTATAAAATGAAACCAAGATTGTTTTCCCATTAAAAGTGTCAGGTAATTCCTGATAAAATTATTTATAACAATTCCAACGGGCTTACATTTGCTTCTTCATTATAGTATTATGTTATTAGCTATAAAGCAAATAGAATGAAACAAACCAGTGAACTCTATTCTATATTGACTTCTAAGTCTTTATAAGGTATGTTAAGTGCTTAGAAAGCGGAGAGAAAATTTTAATGATTATTTCGTGGTCCCGTGTCGTAGATTTATGGCACGTAAAAGAACCTCAAGCCTGATAAAGAAGTGTCTGAGCAAAATTACCGGTCTTTCACGCCCAATATAGAATGGGACGCTAAGGATCACAGCAGTTAAAGAGCGTCCATAAATAAAACTCAATTTAAATTGAACCTGAAGGACCAGAAAGTACTTGCAATCAAAATCATAAATGTCACTTTAAAGGATGGCCTATATGCGACTCGCTGTTTGACAAATTAGCGAGCAGCAGGTTCAATAAGAATTGTTTATAGGTATAAAGTCTGTGTAA
The DNA here is from genome assembly GCA_030765065.1 of Deroplatys truncata. Taxonomy (NCBI): domain Eukaryota; kingdom Metazoa; phylum Arthropoda; class Insecta; order Mantodea; family Mantidae; genus Deroplatys; species Deroplatys truncata. The sequence continues at coordinate 105,557,390 of CM060980.1, forward strand.
TGTTACTTGGGAATGTACATTAGTGTTTACTTGCCCTAATTAACATGCGAACAATAGACTGATATTAGAACTATGTCGTGCGACAGCGACATAATTTACATTGGAATCGCAATACATAATGGTGGCGACATTGCTTTTAGCAGCAGGAAGTTGTCAGTAATCAATAACATTGCCAGCTAATTCTCTGTGGGGGAAGTGATCAATGCAAGGAAGGCAACTGCATAAACATAACTTACTGCCGTAACCACATTACTGTCATTTACGATTTAAATGTAGCTCGTGGAGACAGCTGATATTAATTGGAAATTAATGCCCACATGTTAAGTTCAATGTATGCGCGTTTCTCTGTTTCATTGGTATTTGCGAGAATGTTGTAGTACGATGTCTTAATTTAAGACAATGAAAATTTTCAGTAAACATTTATTAATTCCTATTTTACACTGGCCTTGCGCATACCGAAGTTTTAAAGTAAAATATCACTTTAGTGCAATGGCCGAGACTCGAATCTAGTTTCCGTGCTGCTCTATCTCTCGAATTACACTAATGGGATCACTAAAACGTGCAATGAACTTCTCTCATCATATTCATAAATCTTAACGAAGTTAAGTAATATAGTTTCTTAAAAATGAGTTGTAATCTTTTAGTAAACCGTACCATAGGCTAATTTGCATCTATTAATTTTTATTTTACAATGACTAGATTAAGAATTCAAGCTAGATTCCCAAGACTATAAACACGAATCTTTTAATTTTTCTGTAAAATAATAGTGTGCTGTATTACCGTACACTAAGCGGCCTGATGAATCCTTGAAAAAGGTTATCAGTATATAAATTATTGTTCGTATAGAACATAAAACACAATGCGTTACTCCATACTTGCCCACTTTAGCAACAGTGCGACAGCCGCTGTACTCGCTTCCTTTAATTCTTTTTCCGGTCTCTACTTCATGCACTATAGCGTCCTTGGCTCCGCAGTAGCTCTGTATACATGTTATGTTATCTTCACATTGCTTTAAAATTTAATTCAGATCTGAAGTTATGGTTCTTAAAGTATTTTATTTTGGTAAATAAGTAAAAATGTATTAAAAGTTAGAGAAAGTTAAACGCGGTTAATATTACGTTATTCATACCGCAGCATGTAGCTGATTCCAGAAATCAGAAATGGACATATGAAGTCCGCATTTTATCTTGAAAATGGAATGCTAAAAGGAGTTAATAAAACAATGTTGTGCGTTTTATATGAATACCCATTCTACATTTTATCTTAAGTAAAATATTTGTTTATCAAGTAATTAGCAAACACAACCCATGTGAAAAATCTTTTATGGAAAATGGTATACAAGAGAGGGATACAATTACATCTGACAGACTAATTAAAAGCGTATTGTATGGAAACAAAACTTTCCAAAGAAAGTGAAGAACCTAAGGACAGAAGAAAGTTTATAACTGTAAATTTACGATAAGGGTGTAGCTTCTTCTATTGTTTTTAACTTGAATATGGATTTATTAAGATAAAGTATTAGCCATCTACATAGCTTTACTAATGAATGATTCCTTTTTGAAGGAATCCTTACGCTTTTATAGGCAACGATAACAACAGTATCTATAAATTATGCCACAAACGTCTGCCCTACATATGCTTAATGAAATTGCTCAAACGAACAATTTCCTTATATCTACGCTAAAGAAAAGAAAAAATTGTTTTATATATATAAACACACATTAATTGGAGATAAAATAGCTTGGGTTATAACACACTTCCTAGATATAGAAATAGGACATCATTAGTTTGACTACATACAGAAGAACATTACACAAAGTAACACTAACCACAAAACTAGAATTCTGGAAATCTATGGCATTACCATTCTGGACCTGCGAACTGCATATATAAAGACCAAAAACGAATATACAGGTTACAGAAATTAAGTTTATAAGGTCAGTTACTGGAGTTAGATTGTCTGGTAGAATTAGTAATGACAAAGTGCGACGATTTGGGAATATATGCAATTAGAAAAGCATTAAATATAAAAAAACTGGTTTACTGCATCAGAAGAACGATAAGTAAAGCAAGTTTATATTATGGACATATGGAAAGAAAGATCTAGAAACCTCAAGAATGAGATGGTCTCGCCAAATTTAATAGGAATCAGAAAAGGTTTATCTAAGCCTGTTCCGCGAACTCCTACGATATTGTATTAAGACGACCTTCACATTTTATAGTTGTGTATGTCGTTTGTTGGCTTGCAATAAAGACGTTATAGCGGCTTACGCAACAACCCTTTATTAGTCTATTTCCCGCAAAAACTTATTGGGGAGCTACTAAGAAGACTTGCTGGAAATTACTGTGCACAGTCTCACAGAATCCGCGGTACTTGTGATAAAATTAACATTTTAATGCTTTATGAAAATTAACTTCTACTATTTGGACAAAACATACCCCATTCTAGCTGACGTTTCAAAGTTCAGTATACAGCTCTTATATTATTAATTCCGGCCTAACAAACTTATGCTGGCTCATGCCTTCGTAAATAGTTCGTAATCATTTTCAATTTGATTCTCAAGATCTAAAAAATATCAACAAATATTAAGGATTCCGGTTAAAATCAGAAGAAAAAAATCAAATTTTTAAACTGTTACATAAAATGTTCAAAACCATTTGTACCTGTGTTACATATGTATTTTAAAGCAGTCAGCTATGTTTAAAGCCACAACACCTATATTTAAATGTGCCTGCACTTGTAGTTTTCTCGGAACGACATATTTCACAATTGATATACTTCAAGGTACTCAAATGTTAGTTAACTTTGCTAAAAATGTGTACATTTGCTCACCATAAGCGTTCTGCTCGAGTCTTTAAAATAAAAATTTATACCCAAAAGGGAATCTTTTTCTGAATGATCTCTTACTCAGTTTCTGAATTACATGCATAATTCTTTTTGGTTGCTTTGGTTATATTAAGCGAATTCTTGCATTAAGAGCACTTCTAATTTAGATTCTTAGGGCAATAAAATTATCCGGATGTGGACCATTTAAATGCTACTGGGTCAAATGTAATAAATGTGTAACAGTTTGACCAAAGTTCACCTACAATTTTCCCATAAAATTTGAATCCACTTGACTCAAATTTCAGCCCCAAACAATTTCAGCTGAAAATTTAAATTATAAGAGATTCCCAAAGCTCTCAAACATAAAAGTTTGAAAATACCTGAATTAACCTTAAATTTATGGGTTAAAGCAACAAAGTGAGAAGAAACTAAGTTAAACTCCCTCTTTGATAAAGCTATATTGGACTTCGAAGTTGCGAGTCTTTAAATCAGAGCACAGAAATTATTTTCTGCCGAGCACTTTCCAGCTTAATATAAATTGTTAATTATCTATATGCACTCAAACCACCCAATGGGAATGTTTCAATCCCTTGAGGTATTTCATGTTGCCTCTGTGGACCCTGGAATACCCAGGCATTACTAGAAGAATGCCGGGCATCCCCATTGAGTGCCTGTCCGCCAAATTGGCCCCAAGGGGAACTGCCTCTCAGGAGCAATCTGTCTGCACCAGAGGGGTTAATGGCTCAAAATATCGTTTGTGTTATAGCCTGGACAGGCAATAGGTTTCGCCGTATATATCGAGCTTTAGTTATAAACGCTGACCGTTTATGTAGTAGTTAATTCTCGGCTAGTGCGCGTACCTCGGCTGATGATTCTTGTGAAGCTCTTCCTAAGTGTCTCATTGCAGTACGTATACACATTCACAATGGTAGTAATAAAAAATGTAAACTGCACTAAATCATTAAAGGTATGTACGTATATTACATTGGTGGTTTTTATATTTACTGTGTAAGCGACAGTGGAACACTAGGAATCTGGAATGTACGTAGTTTTCACTTAGGATGAGTGTCGAATGTTTTTGTAGTCCCGATATGGACTTCATTGCATTTTCAGTCTTCATTAGTAATGCATTCTACTTCACTTCCATAAACCTATAACAATAACCTAAAATGTTTAAACTCTCATACATTTAATGTTAATTTTTCCCTTCATTTCGAAAAATAATATCAAGTGCTTGTGATGAACATGAGGCGTTTAACTTGAGCCTGTTAATAATCACAAATTTGCTTCTGAATATATATTACTGTTTACTTATTGTCAAATATTGTTTTTTTCTTTTCGTATTTTAATGCTTTATTTTGACATAGAAGTCGTCAACTCTTCCAACAAAACATATACAGATGATAACAGGAGTTCACGCTTGCATTAAAATGCGAATGTAAAGATTCACGCGCATTCGTATTTCGTCCAGCGCCTGTTGATTTGGCTGCCCACTTACGGGGAGGAAAATTGGCACTTTCATCGAGCAGTTTCAACCAAATAAGAAGAAAATGTAACAGTGTTCTCATTTTCGGGCTGCAGTAGCATCAAGTCATTAACAAACGAATCACCTACTTCCCTTTGGTTTAAATATAGTACCCAAACCCAAAGTGCAACCGGTGTCCTTATCTTTTTATCATTTACTAGTGTCGTCCTCCGTGGTGTAGTGGTTACCATGCTAGCCTCCAGTTCCTGAGGTACGGCTCGCTAGAACACCAGCAAGTTTTAGTAGTCCGCACTGTTTATTATTCAGATGTATTGCGTTAAATGGGTTTAGCAGACAATAAAATAATGCAACATTATATACTGAAATCTGCAAACATGAACTCAGTTTGGGGTGAAGTCAGTCAATGCAATTTCGTGCTCTATTTGTGTAGTTCCCCGAAAGCACCGAAACGTAGAAGCCAAAAGCTTTTCACAGAGAGCTAAGGTGGAGGTAAGCCTTCTATACATACGTTAATAGCTTCTTGTCTGTATCCACGGCGCTCTATGTCCTCTTGGTGAAAGTATTTGATTTGCACACAAGATGCACTCGTACCAACTACTGCTGGTGGTGGTGGTAGAGCTCAACTGATGTGGGTAACTTGCTTATTGACTACCATACTGCTCTTATGCTCCACTTTACCTAACGCATCTAGCGGCAGTAAAAGCATTCTTTGCTTCATAGGAGTTTATCAAGATTCCCCCAGCTGAGAGCAAGAGTAACACAAGCGCTCAACTCCCTTTGTTGATATTAAAGCCAAAACATCTACACAATGGAACAAAAAGACAGGCAAGTAACCAAATTATTCGTAGAATCAAGTCTATAAATACTCTTATAAACTTATTTCAGCTACCAAATGTTGCTTTCTATAGGTGTTTTAAATAATACTACACATAGCTTAAAATCTTTACTTTTCGTAAACTTCAGAACTGAAGTATTTTTTCTGAGCATGCTCACTAAGTTTGATACAAGAATTCAAACCTACTGTAAATCATCTATAGTGGGTGGCGTGCCTGTCAAAAGCAGTTTTATAAAATACAGCTACATGATATGTCTACATTAAAGTCGGGTAAGTTACATTCACATGACATATGCTGGCTTTCAAATTCCACTCTTTGTACCAGAATGCTATTTAACACTTTACGATTTATGCAAAACGAACTTTAAATAAAACGGATTTTACAGGCTATTCGCAGAAAATTGAAAAATAAATTTTATTTTCCATACAAATACAAAACCATGGTATTCCAAGGAAAATAAGCACATAAAAGAGTAATAAAAACGAAATAACAAAAAAAGAGAGATATTTTGAATATCTGTGCTGTGACATTGCATTTAACTGATACTACGAATAAAACTGAAATTTTGAAGAAAGAAAATACTGAAAATTTTAGGAAAGGCGTGGATACAAGAATCGTAGCAGTAGAAAGGAAAATTGTAAGATGGGTATATAGTTTAACAATTTGAAATATAAAACAAAACTAAAAATTTGATGCAAATACCTATAGGAATTTCTCTACCATCAAAGATTCACATACACTGACTACAGAAAATATTCTTCACTTTAATTAGTAGCCAAAGTAAATGATTCTAATTGCTAACCTCCAGAAAGAACCAACATTATTACAGCTTGTGTGTCGTGGTGTTTTTTGTTATTGTTTTATTTTTTGCAAAGATGGCTTAACAATTTTGATTAAAATACCATATACTCAAGATATTTAGTTGATAAATAAAACGTATATCTTGAATTTTCAGAGAATAGCATATCCTAAATGACTTTTGGATAATTGGCAAACTCTAAGGGATAGACAAAATTACTACACAAAAACATGTAGATTTGTTAAAACCAGTGACACCCAAACATAAGCGAAACAGGGTAGGGCGGTTTTACCCCCACGAATTATTCGTAGAACTATGAAAGAGTCATGTGGCCATGAGTTATCCAAACTCCAATAACATGCCATTGCGACCAGCCGCAAGCGAGTGCATGAAAGGGAAATACTTCACAACTTAAAAGAAGGAGATGGGATAAGGCGACAATGTGACGTCATTAGCTCATAAGAGACAAGGTTGGGCTTCACTGGTTAAAATGCACAGTTTATGTAAAACCTTTTGTAGCGTTAAGCTTTCCGAAATACTGTTTCTTGTTGCTTTGAGTTTCCATATACCTTTTTCAAATAGTAAGTCGTATTCGCTTTTTCTAGTGGTCATGCAAAGAGCATGGAATTTCAAAATCGTCACATAGCGATCCGCTTTTTAAAAATCTGGCTATCGCTTTGGTCTACTGTAGCCTTCTTACACCTACAACGAATGTGTAAATGTGTAATGAAAGTTTATCCCAATTAACAAGTAGATAAAAGAATAAGTCTTGTAAGATTAGTACGAGAGAAGTATGTAGAGAAGTGCATAGAGAACTCAAGTAAATGCAACACATCACCTATATTTTTTAATTTACTGTGCACACGCTTACCATAAAGAGTTTTATGGTTCATTGGGCCTCAAACGTGCATTTCCGGTAAAACATCGATTTCGAGTTTTCTTTTATTCTGGAATTCAGTAGTTTATCTATTAAAGGAAGGCAGTAGATAAACAATTGTTAGTCATTACAGATAAAGCAGAAAAACAAAAAAACTTGGAAGTCCATATAAAAATAAAGTCTGCATTACGTGTAAAAAGGAGGAAGAGATTTTAAAATATCTAGGAAGCTAAATTGTAAAGCTTATCTAGTGATTAAAGTCATGAACGAGTCATTTTTACCATCATTTTACCCACTAACAAGTACAGTGTTGTAATTTAGGTACAAATCGTGTTCTCTACATCCAATATCGTTTTATTTCTTGACCTCCTCACCCACATTACAAACAAGCGTGGCATTTGTTCCACTCTTTCACTAGGCCGTTCCGATTGACAGTGACAAAATACAGCTGTAAAAGCATCTCATTAAAAGCAATAGAAAAGCACAAGGTACTTAACCTTGTCTTAACACGTACATGAAAGTTTACGTGCAAACATTTCCTCTTCAACAACCATATACCTCCACCAATGTGTTAAACAGCCGTTTGCCACTGATGACTGGATAAACAGAGGACTAAGGTGAATTAAAGGACACTTTTAGCACCTCTGTAACTATCAAGGACGCCATTAAACATAATTTTATAACCCAAGGGATTGTTTCAATAGTCTCTAGAACTAACTGACCATGTTACAGAATATGATATTCAGAAAATTATGGGAAATATTTCTAATCCTCCTTCTGAGCGTTTAAAGGAAATTTGTAGGATAATTACTTATAACTTAAGGATGAAATATATAAAATAAAATGCTTAATAAACCGAACAAATTATGCCCTGAATAGCTTACTGTGGTGATGTTATAGGCAAGGATGAAAGCGAAACTAAAAGAAAAAGCCGAATTAGCACAAAGGAAAAAAAATGTTTTTAAATTCTGATGTCTTTACACTCGCATGACTTTCTTTACTCAAGCTTCTAGACACTATGCTTATAAAACCTTATTCTTCTATTTTTGTAAATACAGATAAACTTTCATTACGCATTTCGTTGTAGGTATAAGAAGAATACTGTAGGCCAAGGGTGGCGAAATCGACTTCCTTCCGCGAGTCACCAAATATGCAACACGCACTGCATCACTCAGCAGCATGTGAAAAACAAAGGGACGGTTGCAGAGAGGAAACGGTGCCTGCGAGTCAAAATAACTTGCGAGTCACGTTTTCGCCACCTCTGTGTGTAGGCTAAACCTGTAGTCATATTTATAAAAGCCGGTCTGATGGCTACAAAATTTCATACTCTTTGCATATATTGGGAGCGGAAAAAATGCATAGAAAATTGTAGGGTAGAAAGGCAGTACTAAAAGAAGCATCAGTAGGTACAACACTTAAAGGCATATGAAGGTGGTCTGTACTGAGGACCCCAGCGAATCGTATGCTTGTCCTTTCTACCAGCGCTGCCGAATGTGGTACAGGTACACGAATCTTATGCGCCTGAATGAGAACATGATCTTCATTAATTACTCTCGGATAGATATTTTTAAGAAGATATATGCCAACTTATAATTAGACAGGATTTTATTTTCTGATCATGGCTGTACAAAAATCCTGTCTCTAAGATATACAGAACGCGAGCTATGCACCTTTTATCTTCACACAGTAACCGTCACTCAACACTCAAACATACAAACCATTTATTCCTCACAACTCTTACCTCAAATATAAGCATAAAGTACTATGAAAACACAAACCACGCAGTTCGAAAAGGAATGAGTAAATATTCAGTTCGTTAACCTAATGGCGTGTAAATTTATTATTAAAGTGACCTGGCATATATGTTTCAAACTCGAGCTGAAATATTGTTAATATATAAATGAAATTATTATATTTCTCGTTTCCCCTGTGTTTGTGATACAAGTGTGTGAAAATATCCATCGAAGCTGGGACAAGTGATTTTTCGATTAACAAACGTGCAGTGATTCGTGCTCATGGTAGAAAAATGTTATTTAATGTATACAATCTTTTTAAGTGTAACTCAAGACTAGATTTCGCGAGTTAAACATACAGAGCAACATCAGGAAGAATATTTTAACAAAGAAATTGCCAGGGTCGGCACTATGGAGTCGATATCATCATTAAGTTAAGGGATGAAAGTGATGACTCCGAATTACGTGCTTTTGAAGAAGACGAAGAGGACCTCCCTGAACTGCTTGTTGTTCCATTGATATAACGTGTGTCATAGGTCGATGTTAAGATGTTTTAAGGATATTTAATGTGTTCCGATGTATAGAGTTACCGCCGGTACAGGCCTACTACGCTTGGCAATAGCGTTCTGCGCGAGCATTCGTTAGCGTTCAAATGTCGCTAACTTTTGCACTTATAGTCACTGTCGCTGGATGTGTGTGATGCTCAATGACGCGTTTGCGTTGTGAATAGTACGGATATTATTATGCAGAACATCTTGTTCAGTGCAATGAGTACTGTGCAGTACAGTACACGCATGAAATGGTTAGTTCTTCATTGAGATAGTACGTATACACCAGTCGTGTGAATTAATTGCAGTTTGACTAGAAAATGAAGGTGTTTCATCAGGTCAAATTCCAATTATGTCCAAGCAGTACTCCTGCTAGTATACTGCATTGGCTACTCCATATTTCCAACCCAAAATACTTATTTGTTTTTCGCATCCTGTATATTTGTATACATTTCACAGATTTACGTTCCTCCTCCCACAGACTGATCTACATCTGTCATTTTTTAAAATGAGATTTCCTGGTACTCCTACAGCATATCTAACGGGAATTTTCAAGTAACATTTAACTATAAACATATCCTAGAAGGTGGATTAAATGTAAAGTGGTGCATTGTTGCGCAAGTTATTTAATACAAACTAAGACATAAAAATACCCATATGACAAATCTTATAGCTCACAATGGGAAATTTTCGGGACTGTATTTTTATGGAAGAAGACAAATTTTGAAAATCTCAAAATGTCAAGATAACTCAGTGCGAGACGTGGTAGTTCATGCAGATTTATATAATACGTGAATGCGTCCATCCCAAGAGATGAATTTCACGGAAAGATTACGTTAAAAAGCAGTACTTTCTTGTTAAATAAAACGACCATAACAGTCCTCCGACCTTTCCTCAAAATATACGCTCAAAACTGGTAAAACGTAACTGCAAACTGGAAAAGGTCACAGATATTCTAGAAATTTTATTTTACAGTTTCAGAAGATATAATTTTCAATGATCCCTCCCTCTCTTTTATTTTGCTTCTCGTTTTTGTCTTCCGCTTATTTTTTTCAGTATTACGTACACGCATATTTACAAACACCCTTGCCCAGCACCTGAGCGAGCACTGACATGGCGACTGGTACCTTAAAATAACATTTGGATTAGAATGTAGACAACGAGGAGAATCACTGCCATCTTGCTAATAAATAAGTCGTTATGCAGAGCAGAGCAGGAAATCTCAACAGGTAGCCCAGTGTTGCGTGTGCATATAAACACGCGATAGAAAAGCCATTAAAGTGGTAAATTGATAATGGGAAACATTCAGGATGTCGATATAACAAATATTTGAAGGAACAAACTGCACATCCTGTTTGCTTGTAATTGATTGGACGTTCAAATGTGTTAGACTTTGTTTTGCTTGCCGAAATTAACAAATTCTAGTTCAAACCCAGTAACATTACTACACGACCATAGTCCTCGTTAAGACTTCATTTGCATGCTTTCATGTCTCGTTACTCAACTTGGTTACACTCTCGATTATTTGCTGGCTTCACGAGCAGCTTCTCTTCTGTTGCTGAACAAAACACGATCTCTTGTGTGACGTGAACTAGTGATGTAGAAGTGTCATAGATCACAGTAACCACACACGCTGCTCTTATTTCGATTTGTCTCGACCGATTTATATGCAATGTGGAAACAAACGTTAGCAGCGAACTTGTATCGAATGAACACATCTAGTGGCGTACTCCAAAAGCCAAGTGACAGTTCATAATAGCTTCTCTGTTCAAACGCACTAAAGTCAAAAGCCTAAAGTGCAGCATCACAAGCAATACAACACTGTATTTCACTCAGCTATTGCGGATTTTGTTTGGCCAGGCGGATAACTAAATCGTTTCCAGCTTGTTGCTGCCAGGTTACATTAATCTGCATTTACCTAAATGCTCAATGCACTTTCGCTGAAAGGCGCGTTTTCAGGTCCCTTCAATAAAAGCATCTAAAATATTTCACTCCCGCAATTGTCTTTTGCCAAGAACATTATTTTCATATTTTTGCATGAATTATTCCGACATACTTCAATACTTATCTTCCCTGATTAGTTTATGTTCCGCCAGTAGTGGGCGCTTTGTGGCTATTATTCATGGCATTCATTCTGTAGGGCCAGCAACGTTTGAGCACGATAGAATGACGTTCTTTGCAATGCTTGAAGAAATTAAATCTAGAAGACGTTTCCTGAAGACCATGTAAAAGTGCCTCGGGTCAGAAAAGCTCTCCGTGAGAAGAAATGTCTAACTTGGGTGTTATTCAACTTGGGCCAGTAAATCTGAAGGCCTAAACAAGCGGAGAATAGAAGGAGGCGATTAAAATTGCTGCCAATATTAGCGCTGTAACAACTATTCCTAGTAGATCCCAAAACGACAACCACTGCAGGCATTGCCCTTGGAGACGTTTTGGGATCCTGTTCATATGGTGAACTGTTGCGTAATTCTGGACATCATAAAGTAATATCTTTGATAGCCGAAGAATTACGAAAGAAAAACCTGCAGTATGCTAGGAAGTTCATGGCGTCTCTGAAACTGGCAGTACCGCAAGAATTATCAGGATGGAGTCTTACAGAGGACAACCCTGGACTCCAATCGGAGAAAACTAATATTTATGATCCACCATCCAGCACTGCAGAGAAAAATACGATCTCCAAGATATCACAGTGATTGGTTTAATGATCGGCGCAAGAGGAACAATAGCTTCCTTTTTCGTTACGTTTCGCCGTGATTTTAAATTAGAAAAGCATGTTATTAAAGAAATAGACAATGCAGCAATAATGTACTCAATTTCAATTTTGAAAAATAATCTGTATAATCAATACTAAAGTACATTATTGTATCTATATGATGTACTTTATAATAGCGATGTGTTCTTTATTCATATTTTCTTTGCTTTATTTTAATTCGTTTATTTACAATATTTAAATTGTGAATATTTTAATTGTATTGGTAAGCTTTGTCTTTTGGGCAATCCCTAAATTGGGAAAAATGTAGTTCAATTCTACTAAATAAAAATAGGAGTATGGGGGCCAGATATGGCCATCAGGCCGTAGCGAGCCGCAGTGAAACCGCAGGGTTAGTGAGTGTATACATGAACTGGGTTCAAATTATGGGTATGATATCAGTAACTGGATATTTGCTACCTCTTAATATCGCTATTCTCGTGGATTACACTAATATGGTTGGATTAGCGGTTTCTTCCGTGCATGCTCAGTAATAACAAAATGGAGTAATTTGATATATCGCAATAACATACCATTTAAGGTATCTTAAAATGGGCGGAATGTTTTGTTACAGCTTTCTTAAGTATTCACATTTACTCTTAAAGCCAATATTTGTGGCAGTAATTTGTATCACAATAATGTAAATGCCAGAGTGATTATAGTGTAAATAAGCATTATTGTATGACATTGATTTGAGATGTTAGTTAATTATAAGCATTGTTAGGAAATAAGTTTACACGGCCTTACTGAAACTGACAATAGGAGCGGATAACAATGTGCGAGGGAGTGAGTTGAATATTAATTAGAAGAGACAAACAAATGACGTCAGATTGGCGCGCTTTTCTTAGAAATAGCGGGAATATTTTCCCTAGAGCATATGTTTTCGTAATTTTTGATTGGATATAAAAATAGACGCTAATGTTGACGCGTTTTATTAACCAATAGCAGCTCGGTTATAATCTTTAGGCATATCGGGGTGTGGGAGTATAAAAAAAGCTAAAGTCAGAGGCAGATTTCGTCAGTCCAACAGAAGCATTCACGCGTTATACGTCGCACAGTTAGTTCATCAGAATCGTTCGCGGGTTACACGTCGCGTAGTTCAACGGAAGCATACATAAAGTACACGTCGCAATTCTACAGAATCTCTCGCGTCTTAAAGTTTGTTATAAATCTGAAACGCGAATTAATAATGTGCAGTAAATAAGTGATTATAGTGATATTAGAAAATATAACAGTTTCAGTTTGGCGTGTATCACGAATCAATATGTGAACTTAATTGTGACGGTAATAAAAGTGTAAAAACAAATTCTTTTATCAGTGTTATCTTTGAGTAACAAAATCCTTTCCGCTTACACAACCTGTTTAAGAGATGTGCTCGACTGAATAATAATAATAGCTAGCCGGAGCACAATGAACCCAAAATGCAAAATAATAAAACAATAACAGGCGCTCAGCAATAGATAACACAAAATGACCGCGACAAATTGGCTTCCATACGTTGTGCAGATAAACATGAAGCATCTTCCAACTACTAACAAATATACTACTTCATATTATATGGATGGTCCATTCCTAAGTTTACCAAATTAATCAGGACGTTAAGTATAGACGTGTTAGCAATTATTTATATAAATATGCTAATAATGACTTCAAACATAAGCAGTCACCGGAACTGAGTCCTAGGAAGTATCGGGTTGAATTTTCTGCGGTAGCCTAGCTCATGCTTCTACAGAGGATAATCGCATTTTCCTTTCAGTCTACCGTTGTTTATCATGATTGTTGTGTAAATATCCTTATGGTAGCTGTCTTAAGCGTGTTTATTGATGTGATGTTTGCTATAGAATTGCGTGTATGTTTGTGTCAAGTTTCGACGGGACTGAGTCACGTGTTAGACGAAAGGAAATACAACCAAAAGTTCTATCACGAAATATTGAGACGAGATAGCGGCTGTGGTGCAAATCTGAAAAAATCGCTGCCTCGCTTAGCACTTCAAACCGGCGTTTCAGTTTCACATATGCATAGAATTGCTTAAGGACAGAAGTGCTAGGTAGTATGTGGATAATAATGTAAGGTTTCGTTGTTACAACTGGCTTCAGCGGTCTGTGCATAATGGATATACTGAACCTGATCTGTATTTCTCTAATGAAGTATGTATGCATCTATCGGGTCACATGATCATAAGAACAGTATACAGAGTGAAAGGGAACTTATTACATTCCTTCTAATATGCACTTTGTAGAGGTATTACAAACAAAAGAATCTGATATGTTACACTCATATGACTCTCTCTATCTTGTACAAACTATTTTTACAAACTCTTATTCTCCATCTATTTCATATTAATCGAGATAAACATTTTCAGAAACGATCTTTTGACAAGCAAAGAGAATTTACACATTTTACACATAGCGATCAGTTCTAAAAATATTTGACTATCGCTTAAGGCGTACTATGTTTCCTTTGTTTTGTACTGCAAGGGCAGTATAGAAATACAGTAGCCTTTAAGCATAGACATATCTCTTAATAGCTGGTTGCTAGGTGCAGCACCATTCTCTTTGCCACAGATTAATACTCTTTGCATATCCAAGACAAAAAAATGAATAACGAATTCCCATTTGAGAAAAAAGTATTGAGAAATTTAAGGGAATAACAAGCAATATCTCGAAAATGGTTCACTCGACAAAAAATATGTATATGACATAGATTGTGTATTTTAACGCGATCTACATTTTTGTGTAGTAACATTTTGTCTATCTCTTATGGGTTACCAGTTATGCAAAAGTCGTTCACAAAGAAGAATACTTTTAGAGACATTACCAGAAAATTCAAGATATACATTTTATGTCATGAAAATATCTTAAACATATAATATTTTAATCAAAATCGTTAGAGCCATTTTTGAGAAAATTAAAATTTTCGAAAAATGTTCCATGTAAAGCGTAATCTGGGGTGGGGGGATTTTCTTGAAAACCTTCGTGTCGCATCTCTGGAAGATGCTGAACCTCAATACCAAGTTTGGTGTTTATCCGACTGTTCGTATCTGAGTTATGCTGTTCACAGACACACACACGGACATGTTTCCAAAAATTGTTTTTTTGGATTCAGAGAGTCACAAAACGTATATTTCCGGTGAAATCCCGGTATCGAATTTTTGGGTGGAATACAATACTTCCCCTACTTACTATACGTAGTAGAGAAAGTAAAGGGTATAATAGCATTTTGTTCTGTGTTCAGCCGTTTTCGAAACAAAAAATAGTCGTTTTTTTAAATTAGATGGTTTATTCAACGAGAATGTATGCAAATAATAGTTTCTTACTTGTAAGATGGGTAGATTAATCTGTTTCTTGGCTTGTTTCGGTAGTAACTAAGTGACATCATACAGGATTTTCAAATAATTAAACCTTTTCAGAACACCGTTTTGCAGACGTAATGTGGTTGGAGACATAGGCAATGTTGCTGGGCCAACCGGCTCCTGCACAAAACAGCATACCTGAACTGGGAGGTGGGAGTACATGCGGTTTTGTTTACCACGCAGCCTCAACCTTAACAAGCGCGACGAAAAGGTGGTGTAATGTACAAGTACAACGTGAAGTACTGACCTGCACTAACAGTAGATCAACAAGCGTTTCGCGGTCGCTGACTGTAAGGTACACCACGTTTATGTCAGCTCTACTAGAAGTTGTCATTATTGGAGTAACGTCGTACTATGAATTAAAACTCATAGGTTTAGTGATAAAAGAACCCGGAGTGTTTAGTGGATAATCATAAGTACAACACAAGGTTTACGAGATGCCAGCCCTTTCAAATCGTGAGTTCCTTGATAACGTTTATCCACTCATGAATTATGCGCCATACAACGAAAGTTAAACCTGTTTACGCGCTGACCTACGTCTGGTTTTGAAAGGGAGAGTCCTACCCCCGCTACCAGTTACCGGTCGCTACCAGCTACATGCTGCGACATTGCCAGTGTGCATTTTATGTTCTCGAAAAATCTAAAATATCTTCACAAAAATTGGTCATAGAAGACACTGAAAGATACAAATGTTCCAAATAATGAGATCCGTAACTGTTTCAAATTAATGTAATGACTTCCCTTCCACCCCTTCCTTCCCTTGCAGTTCTGAAAAGTCACACAAATTAGATCAGAGACTGCTCGATGGGAGCCACACGGAATGTGACTTGCTATCAATGCAACAAGAATTACTGGGAACACTTTCTATCACGAAACACACTAATAGCCATGTGTACTATTTACAGATCTTTACTTCAGAATAAAAAGGCACCTGCAGATCGTGCCCCTGGTTGCTCAAATGTACATGTGTAGAAATGAGCTTATTGGCGCATTTCAACGTGCTTTGATGAACAGAATATTTGACACTCTGCAGATTTAAATCTATGTGAGAATACTCAAAGAAAGTTAATGCATCAAATCCCAATAATTATGGATAAATCTGAAGACTATTCGGCATACGTTTTTTAATATTAGGTATGTCTGCAGAAATTCGAGTGAACAATAATGTGTTCAACAGATAAGCAGAGGGGCATCATTTCGTACACTCTTTATAACTAAAGGTAATATAATAAATATTGTTGCACATTGTCAGCATTATATGAAGGATAAATAGCGGTCCTCCGCTCCTGCACGAACGGATTCGTATAAAATTGCCGCGGAAACGGCTGGTAGATAGCCGTGTCATTCAAGGAAATTCCGGCGGGTCATAAACGTAGGCATTCTGAACACACTTCGCATATCAAAACTGCCGCATGATTAGTGGGTTTGCAGTGGCGTATCCTCGCTGGTACCCACGTGCAATTGAGCTTAAAATGTTCTTCCCTTTTATTAAAGTTGTTGCAATGTTTATAAATTTCAATTGCTTCTCTGTAAAGTCTAGCGTAATAATATTTTATTGAAAATAGTACTTGGGTGTCTTCATATAGGATACGATGACCCATAGTAACAAAGTGTTCAGCGACTGCAGGATTATCTGTTTGTGCAAGGCGACAATGTCGTTTATGCTGCTGTTATTCGGGTATTTACACTGCGTTTTGTTGTTCCGACCTTGGCTTGAGCTATAAATTGTGGAACATCTGTTGCCTAGTTGACAGTCGTTATCAAGCTGTCCTGTGTGTTACACTCTTGAAGATGGCAACCAAAGAGTTGACCGAAACGTCGGGTGCTAGTAATTTTACCCTTAGACCACGGCCTTCCAGCCCAGAAGATTTTAATATTTTATCGATTAACTCCGGCCGTTAAAGCCTTCGTACTTATTTACACTTCAAGAGAAATAAAGTATGGTCCCTTTAATATTTAAAAGCAACATTGTAAAGTATTGGAAAATACATAGCGAACAGCGAATATCTCAGAAATGTTTATTGCACTGCGTCACTTGCCCACGCCCATAAAAAGCAGTGTTGTGTAATTAGTTATTGTCAAGGGCGCACCGACGGAAGGGTCCATTTAGTACAGCCTTCACTTTTATTGAAATTTAAAGCTAATTCCATTAACTGCAATTTCAGTAACATAATTGGCCAAACAAGTCCACCAATGCCAGCCTACAATAGGCGCAGTAGCTAGAGCGTTCTGCTGATGAAAACGTGGGGCCGAATGCCATCAGCGAATAAAGAATGCACAATTCTGCACTTGCTTTATTTCAGCACTCATGTTCTCATTACCGCTCAGCTGGTTGGGTACGGTGTTGTCGAGGTAGCTATATTATTTACAATGAGCATTGGCGGTATTTGACGATTTGTTTTTTCAAGTATTGAAGATTAATTGAGGTAAAGTGAAAATTTTCACGAGATATATTAGCTTAATAGTATTAGTACAAATGCTTACAACGCAAAAACATATGCCTATTTTGTTAACAAACTGAAGAGAAAGCCAAGAGGACTGGACTTTGTTATAAAAAATATGTTTTATTCACATGACTTTCTCTATTATCAATTGTTTATTAGTGGGTATACTTTTCTTACAAAATCTTATATTTCTTACGAAAGCTTATTTTTCTATCTACTTTATTTTAATCAAAATAAACCTTAGCTACCTTACACATATCGTTAGGATACAAAGGGAATAGCGGTAGTCAAATGTTTAAGAACTGTACAATATACGCTGACCTTAAAATTCCTCTCTTTTCTCATGCAGCTGAGAGAAACAAATAAATAAACAACATCCCGGCACCTTGTTACCTAAACCGGGACATGCATTAACAAATTTTCAGTTTATTAATACAATACACTTATATTATCACTGTGCAGCTAATTAACTATAACTAATAAAAATAAAGAAAATACAAAAAAGTAAAAGTAACTAAAATAAAACTTTTAAATTTCCACCCACTAACTCAAAATAAATATACAATTACATTTCCACTGTTAGCCAGCTATCTAACTAAACCACCTAAATAAATTCTAACTAAATAACTAAATACACGTCGGATACCGACAACTTAGATACTGGTATCCAGCACCTTCAATACAAAACTGAGAGAAACAACTGAAAATCGACAGGATTTAAACAATTGACAAATTATTGGAAATTAAAACCATTAATTACATATTTTTCAGAAAAGACATGCCACAAAAATTATTAG
This sequence comes from Deroplatys truncata, assembly GCA_030765065.1. Taxonomy (NCBI): domain Eukaryota; kingdom Metazoa; phylum Arthropoda; class Insecta; order Mantodea; family Mantidae; genus Deroplatys; species Deroplatys truncata. The sequence continues at coordinate 105,575,838 of CM060980.1, forward strand.
AAATACTTAGTGTGTCTTAAAGACAGTTTTTTGTGTAGCACGTTTCGGTCTATAGCTTATCTTATACCAGCTATACAAGATTATACAAAATTCCTTCCGACTGAAGAGGATTTCATAGGCTATTCCCAGAAAATCCAAGAGTTGTACTTTATCTGAAACAGTATTCTCTTCGATATTTAATGAATATGTTATCTTTATAACCATGTTTTTATTGTATTAATTATAGTGATATCAAGGTATAATTATTCATTTGATAAATAAGCTGTACGTTTTTGTTTAACATTTTTGTTATATGTTTACAAATATGCAAGACGCATGATATTTCCACTTCTACGCACAAACTTAGCCAGGACACAATCAAAAGTATGGGAAAACTTTTGGTGCAAATAAAGATATTTTATTAAGGCGTAGAGCAAGAAAGACTTATTCCACCGACTCCCGAGGACACCCCAATAAACTGGAGACTGGGGGAATCCTACGTTATATTATAGCACATGATTCACAAAAGACGAATCAGTAAGGTGAAAACACACTCCAAATTTTCTTAAACTTACAACTCCCGCGTCCAACGAGGCAATAAGAAATTTGCTGATATAATTCAACCCAACGAGAACACAGTCTATATAAGCTGCGGGAGAAACATTGTTTTCAGTCGCCTAGTGAATTTCGTCGTGACACGGACCTGCGTCACTCAGTAGTAAAAATCCGCACCAAACTGACAAAGGATTAACAACGAAGATGTAAAATCGTATGCGCGAATATTATTAAGTCGTATGAAAGTGTTAGGAAACATTGAGTAATTAAAATCTTCACCGATAGTAATTATTATTAATATGATCATAGTGGAAATGCGTCAGAATAACGAAAGTAACAAAGTATTGTAAACACCACAGAATTTAAGATTTTGTTCTCACCATAATTTCATCATAATTAAATACTCTCTCTCTCTCTCTCTCTCTCTCTCTCTCTCTATATATATATATATATATATATACTCCATTCTGTTCTTCAACCATATTGGTTCTTACGCACCACACTTTTGAAATCTCCACACCCAGTCTCATGGTAATTTATAAGTAGGTTCCAACACCCGCCGTGGCGAACAGAAGAGTGAAAACAACGAAGTCAACAGAGAAAGATTCTTCCACCACTTCGTAAGGAACGTTCACTTCGAAGAAGACACGAGACTCGTAATTTGACGGCTCCATAATTCGTTACAATACTTGGAGTCCAGCGATTAGAAAATAACGTCGCAAGTCATATGAAGATCTTTAATACGTGGCATTTAATGAAAGTAGCTATTTTTGGAGAAGATAAAAAATTCCGAAAAGGTAGTTGGAGGTGAGGGATTCTCTTCATAATCTTCGTATCGCATCTTTAGAAAATACTGAACATAATACAAAGTTTGTTATTTATCCGACGTTTCGTTTTTAAGTTAGGCTATTTATTTGCCCAATTTCATTTAAAGTATTTTTCAAAGCATTGGTTTACTAAAAATTATTCTCTTAGGTAGAAATAGTAATAAAATAAAGCGATAATGCGCACCGATCAAACGAATAAAGGTACTTGGGTTTGATTTATGTAGTTTGATTTTATATTAATTATAGTTGTAATAAAATTCACAGGTTTGTATTATTCAGGAGCTTCAAAACACGTGTTTGCGTTGAAATCTCGGTATCGTAATTTTTGGTGGAATGCAATATCTTCTCTACCTTAGGTACGTGATAGAGAAAGTAAGAATAGAAGGCACCTTTGTGTGGGTGTGCACGCATTTATATAACGACCTTATGGACCACCCTCAAGAGAAATTCTTGGGTGCCCACTGGCTACTAAAAGAAAATAGTTGAATGTTAGCCTAACATTTAAAATTCAATGAGCATTTAAATAATTAAAAGCATAGAGAAGCGATAACATCATTTATAGCAGTTATAGATCTAACAGAGGATTAATCCAGCAATACGAAAACAATGCTGTATTGGAAATGCTGTATTTCGATGTGTTATAATTATATATACAACGAAATTCATACAGTAATATTTGGAAAGGTAATCTATAATAATCAGCAAGCACAGGCAAAGTCAAATGAAGCGATAGAGTATAAGTGTGCAGGATGGCACAATTACAAAGGACAAAGAAAGTAATCATGTGCAGCCGTAGTAATTCACAGGAATAACACTAACTGGCATATATGTTAGTTAAATTATGCGCGGCGATTACCTAATAGTAATTAATACTGAAACACAACATGGTAACTATGCTACTACAAAAGAACGTACTTCGAAGCTTTTAATCATACTGTAGGTGCCGAGGAAAGAACGGAGTGGAAAGCCGAAAAGGAATTTAGAACACTAGGACGAAAGAACAGTTTGGAAAAATAAACTACGTGAAATATTGAAATGGTTAGCCACAACAAACCTGTAGATTTGCACCAGGGAAAATACAACAAAGAAAAAGCAACTGCTCGTCTTACTCCCTCCCTGCTTGCATACGTCTCTCTGGGTGGCTTGAATAGAAGCAAAGATTGACTACCAATAGAGGACGGTCTCTAGGTACCTCTCTCAAAGAGCCAAAGCCAGACTACCATACACACGAAAAAGAAAATTCGAAATGACAAAAGAGGTCTGAAGGCGAGCAACACACTACAAACTCTTTTGACATAAATTGGCATTTTAACCAGATCTGCATTATTTTTCCCGTAGGGTGAATTTCTCTTTGTTGTAGGTATGGTATTTTAATCAAAATATTTGGAGCCGTTTTGTATAAAAAAAATATATAATGCTTGCATTCATATGACTTTCTCTACTCACTTTTGTGCAAAACATTCTTACGAAAGCTTAAGTATCCAGTTTACCTGTTGTTAATCGATATATTACACACATTTACACATTTTTTGTTTTGTTTTGTGGAAAACCATCATTTCTCTCCTACCATACCTAAGTGGCAGAGAATTTAAAAAGAAGACAATAACACAAAAATCTGATGTGTTACACTCACATGACTTTCTCTACTCTTGTACAAACTATTTTTACAAACGCTTATTCTACATATGCTTCATGTTAATCGAGATGTTAATCTTATTGCTAATTTTCTTGTAGGTGCAAGGGGAATTGGTAGACTTTAAGCGATAGTCAAATCTTTTAAGAGCTGGTTGCTATGCGGAGCACTCCATTGTCTTTGCATGTCCAGGACATATAAAAATGAATAACAAATTTGAGAAAAAGTATATAAGTATTGGAAAATTCAAGGGAATAACAAGCAATATCTCGAAAATGGTTCACTCAACAAAACAAATGTATACGACATAAATTGTGTATTTTAACGCGATTTACATTTTTGTGTAGTAAAATTTTGTCTATCTCTTATGGTTTACCAGTTATGCAGAAGTCGTTTACAATAAAGAATACTTTTGGAGACATTCCCAGAAAATTCGAGATATACATTTTATTTGTCATGAAAATATCTTAAACATATGATATTTTATTCAAAATCGTTAGAGCATTTTTGAAAAAATTAAAATTTTCGAAAAATCTTCCATGTAAAGGGTAACCTGGGGTGGGAGATTTTTCTCGAAAACCTTCGTGTCTCATTTCTGGAAAATACTGAACCAAATACCAAGTTTGGTGTTTATCCGACTGTTCGTTTCTGAGTTATGCTGTTCACAGACACACACACGGACATGTTTCCAAACATGCTTTTTTTGGATTCATGGGGTCTTAAAATATGTATTGCCGGTGAAATCTCGGTATCGAATTTTTGGGTGGAATACAATACTTCCCCTACTTACTATACGTAGTAGAGAAAGTAAAAATGGTGATGAATTAGCCACAGTCTAAACCAAGCATATGTCTTTGTTTCCTTCATAAAATTGGTTAAAAATATTATAGTGCGTTTGAGAAATCGTTATCATAAATAAACCATGTATGTAAAGTTTTATTTAAATAGCCCATGAAAAAAATCAACATTACTTGCTATTTGTAACTGGGAAACTATAAGAGACCGGCTACAGGAAAAAATGCAGTTCTCCCTGAAATATACAATTTGTATCCATTCATTTTGGTAGCGTTTGACGCCCGCTCTTACTGCATTTGGCACCACAGGCAATACATGAAATTATAATTGGGAAAGAAAATTTGGAAAGAAACGTTCCAGGGCTAAGTTTGGGGTAAAACCTCGGCTACCCATGTTGGTTATATCCAATAACATATTTCCTAGCATTAAAGGCTTGTGAAATACTGGTACATACTCATTATTGCATAACTTTTCTTATATTTAAATTTGCTTAAATGCAACATGCTTAAAAATGTATGATTCTTTCAACAGGAGTTCGCTACTTAAAAATTCACGTAAATGCTCTATAGGTGTGGTTCGTGCATGTTTCAGGTTCGCATTTATTTTCCGTGCTTTTTACTTTCTCTACTACGTATAGTAAGTAGGGGAAAAATTGTATTCCACCCAAAAATTCGATACCGAGATTTCACCGGAAATATATGTTTGAGACCCCTGAATCCAATAAAAGTATTTTTGGAAACATGTCCGTGTGTGTGTCTGTGAACAGCATAACTGAGAAACGAACAGTCGGATAAATACCAAACTTGGTATTTAGGTTTTGTATCTCCCAGAGATGCGACACGAAGGTTTTCAAGAAAATCCCCTACCCCAGATTACCCTATACATGGAACATTTTTCGAAAATTTTAATGTTCTCAAAATGGCTCTAACGATTTTGATTAAAATATCATATATTCAAGATATTTTCATGAAAAATAAAATGTATATCTTGAATATTCTGGAAATGTCTCCAAAAGTATTCTTCATTGTGAACGACTTTTGCATAACTGGTAAACCATAAGAGATAAACAAAATGTTACTACACAAAAAATGTAGATCGCATTAAAATACACAATTTATGTCATATACATTTGTTTTGTTGAGTGAACCATTTTCGAGATATTACTTGTTATTCCCTTAAATTTGTCAATATTTTTTTCTCAAATGGAAATTCGTTATTCATTTTGTTGTCTTGGATATGCAAAGAGAATTAATCTGTAGCAAAGAGAATGGTGCTGCGCATAGCTATCAGCTATTAAGAGATATGTCTATGCTTAAAGGCTACTGTATTTCTATACTGCCCTTGCAAATACAAAACAAGGGGAGCATAGTAGCCCTTAAGTGATAGTCAAATATTTTTAGAACTGGTCGCTATGTGTAAAATGTAATTCTCTTTGCATGTCAAAAGATCGTTTCTGCAAATGTTTATCTTTATTAATATCAAATAGATGGAGAATAAGAGTCTGTAAAAATAGTTTGTACAAGAGTAGAGAAAGTCATGTGAGTGTAACACATCAGAATTTTTGTTCTTTGTGCATTAAATCTTTCTGGTTTGTTCTATTTTTATGCAGAATATTTTAGTTATTATGAAAAGGGTACACTTCAGTAAATCTTACAAGATTTAATACACGTATTTAACTATGTAGATACCAAGAACCATCCGAAGTTATTTTCTACATATTCTTAGATATAGAGAAACAAGAATTATTTCAAAGTTTGGAAGGAAAGAAAATTTTGGAACTATATAGACAATTAAAGGTGGACTGGGGTAGGGAGAAGTATGTGAATGTAGGAAATAGGTTAGTGCGAGTTGGGTGGGCCTGGTCTAGATTAAGCGCACATAGCCCAAGGGGAGATAGGAAGGGAGTAAATTTGGATAGGTGTCCTCTTTGTGGAGAGGCAGAGAATTTGCATTATATAATTGAATGTGAAGAAACTGTTGTGGGGAGATCAGTTTCTACCTAAAGAATGGGAGAATGTTAACAAAGAAGTATTGAAAGCTATAATAATGAAAATACAATAGGAGAGGGATATAAAAATAATAGGAGAATATATGGGAAGAGTGAGAGAAAAATGGTTTAGAAAAATAAAGCAATATGAATTTTTTAGACCCACATGCATATATAACCACGGTGTTAAAATGCATGATTGACTAAAGAAAAAAAATAGTAACTCAAAGTAATTTATTAAAAAATGTAACTTTGTTTTAACACTATGGAAATAAATACAATGCATACATATTCTTTTAGCATAAATGGTGCCTATGTATGATAAGTAGAGAAAGCATTATCTACCCCATAAATCGGTATCGGAATACGAGTGTTGAAATGACTTGAAAAAATCTGATGTGTTACATACATATTACGTTCTCTACCCTCTATCGTTTATTAGTGGGTATTCAAATCATTCATATGAAAGTTTATTTTTCCTTTCTACTTCATTTTCTTCGAAAAATAACTGCATTACACATTCCGTTGCAGATACAAAGGGAATAGGAATCGTCAAATGTTAAGAGAACTTGACTCTATATTCCACACTGTTTCAATGCAATCGCGAGAAACAATTATTGAAAATCGATAAGACTTTAACGATGGCTAAGTATTGAACATTTCGAACCATTAATAACGGATATCTCGGAAATGCTGATGCCACAAAAAAATTATTGGAAGTACGAGGATGTTCTAAAGAGATCTACATTTCTTATGTACTCGTAGTATACGTTTTCATCTTTCGTTTAACGTTTACCACTTAAACAAGATTATACAAAATGTAGAGAACTTCATCAAAATTTTTGTTCCAACAAAATTCAAGATATATATTTTATTTGTATGTAAATATTTCCAATATATTATATATTTTAATCTAACTCGTTAGAGCCATTTTTTAGAAAATAAAAATTTCGAAATATGTTCAATGTAAAGGATAGTTTGGGGTGGTACGCTTTCCTAAAAAATTCCTTTTATTCAGAGGCTTCAAAACATACATTTCCGGTGAAATCTCCGTATCGCATTTTGGGTGGAATGCAATACCTTCTCTACCTACTAGGTACGTGGTAAAGAAAGTAAAAACTAGTAATAGTACCGCGGGCGCACTACTTTAATACTTGAATCAGACAGCATTTGAGGATACCCGGCGAAGTTTCTCAAGAAATTACCCCACCCCAAGCAACACTTTATATGAATAATCCTACGTTATCCAGCACCCTTTCTCGAAAATGGCTCCAGGTTGAAGTGAGTCATCTGGTGGAGCATTTTGACGATATTTGCGTTATTTATTTTTACTTTCTCTACTACGTATTGTCGTATACCTCACATTTATTTATTATTTAACTTCAGAGGAGAGCTACTCGCTTATGAGAGGGATCGTTGAACAAACAAAGAACTTTAAACTCGAGGCATCGACAAGGGACGCAGCTAAAGTTAGATTATAAAAATAATTACTACACCAACATAATTTCTGGCTGAAGGGAGAGGCAAGGAACTCTACACTATCATAATTAAAACGGCAAGGAAATGGATAGCTGGTAGATTTATTATAAAATGTTTTCTTACCCCATGTGTCTGCCGGGCGAGGACGCCAAGTCGCAGTTATCCGTCTAACTCACGCGAAGCCTAGTCACTGAATGATACAAGAAGCCACGCTAAGTTGGCGTCAGTAACGCTATCCCCTCCTAGACAGTTTCCCCTGATTCGCCCCTACTCACAGACAAACTGCCGTGCTTCGGAGTCCAGAGAGCGTCTTAACATTATATCATCTGTGCACATGCCACAGTATAGTAAGTATGGGAAGTATTGTATTCCACCCAAAAATTCGATATCGAGATTTCACCGGAAATATATGTATTGAGGCCCCCTGAATCCAAAAAAAGCATTTTTGGAAACATGTCCGTGTGTGTGTCTGTGTGTGTGCCTGTGAACAGCATAACTCAGAAACGAACAGTCAGATAAACACCAAACTTGGTGTACCCATGTGTAATATTGTCCTATTTCAACATTGATAACCAAACTTGGTATTTAGGTTCAGTATCTTCCAGTGATGCGACACGAAGGTTTTCAACAAAATCCTATCACACCAGATTACCCTTTATATGGAACATTTTTCGAAAAATGTTAATTTTCTCAAAAATGGCTGTAACGATTTTGATTAAAATATCATATGTTTAAGCCATTTTCATGACAAATACAGTGTATATCTTGAATTTTCTGGGAATGTCTCCAAAAGTATTCTTCATTGTGAACGACTTTTGCATAACTGGTAAACCATAAGAGAGAGACAAAAGTTTACTACACAAAAACTGTAGATCGCGTTAAAATACACAATTTATGTCATATACAATTTTTGTCGAGTGAACCATTTTCGAGATATTGCTTGTTATTCCCTTAAATTTTTCAATACTTATTTTCACAAATGGGAATTCGTTATTAATTCTCTTGTCTTGGATATGCAAAGAGTATTAATCTGTGGCAAAGAGAATGGTGCTGCACCTAGCAACCAGCTATTAAGAGATATGTCTATGCTTAAAGGCTACTGTATTTCTATATTTCCCTTGCAATTACAAGGGGAACATAGTAGGCCTTAAGCGGTAGTCAAATATTTCTAGAACTGGTCGCTATGTGTAAAATGAAATTCTCTTTGCATGTCTAAAGATCGTTTCTGCAAATGTTTATCTCGATTAATATGAAATAGATGGAGAATAAGAGTTTGTAAAAATAGTTTTACAAGAGTAGAGAAAGTCATGTGAGTGTAACACAACAGATGTTTTTCCTTTCCTTCGCCCTAAGCACATTAATAACAAAAATGCAGTTTCAGTTGTTTCTGCATGTTCCATTTAACCACCATATAGCTGAAAACACTCACCGTGCATTACACAAGGGATAGTAGAAGACGTACTACCGGGCTTATCTTTAATGATGGCAGCATCGGATTGAATGACCTCTGTGCGGTAGCCTAGCTCTCGCGGTTGGGACATTCCATTTCAAACCGTGCGAAATAAAAGGAAAATCGACCTTGCATTTTCTAAACAAAACGAAACATTTTGTATTTGGAAACAAGCCCGACACCAAGCTTTATGCAAACTCTTAAAATTCAGAAATCCTTTGCAATTAAAATTGTTCAAATTTATCCTATCGTCCTAAAATCCTCAACTTCAAGCTGTTTTAACTCTGAAATTTTTAAATCTAATTATTCAAATCGAACTTTATTTTGATTCCCTGAACTTAAATTTCTACTGATAAGTAAAAATGTTCTCATTTTTATTTAAGTGGAGAAATTTCTATTTTTTTCACGAGTAATTATATTATATATAATGGGATTCCGTAATCAAAACACACTCAAGCATATGTTTTACTGTAATGGCGAATGATAAAGATTCGTCTAAAATAATTAAAAAAGTAAATTACTTTATGCGCGAGAGTAGTAAAATACGTGCTCATGGTCGCTCTCAAACGTTTGTTTTGAACTGAAGGTCAAGCAAGCTGCTGTGCATAAAATTAAACAATGAGAACACTTACCCGTATTACGCAATATGCGGTTCTGAGTATTTCCTCGCGGATTCACAGAGCGCCAGGTGATCGACGTGCACCAATCACGTAAATGGCTGCTTATTCACTTTTTGTGTAATAACTACGAACAACCTTACGTTACCCTTTACCAACAGCACCGGCTTCTCTTAATGACACTATGGTTTATTTTCAATTTAATATTTTGGTTTTATAAAAATCAGGAGACGCTTAAGTAAGAATTTTTTGAATATTATTTTTGTGAATATTATAAAAGTAATTAGTTTATTCTGTAATTAACCGAGGGCTTTTATCTTCAAAACGAGAGTTGGTACAATATTCTGAAAGAAATGGTATATTTTAAGATGCAACAAAATGAACTAATACGATACATTTATCGTTCAATAACATGACAACCATTGGGTTTTAGATGCTAATTTTTGATAAATATGATTTCCTTAGCACCCCTTATTAATAGAAAAAAGTGTAACGGAAACAAAAAATTGAGGTTTTTTGCCGTTCGATTTCACATACTGCGGAAGTTATCGTCATTTATAATATGGTCTATCAGTTTGGCACGGCGTATAATGGTAATAACGTTTTGTGCAGCCGTTGATGTGTTAACGTGTATAGTTATGGTGTATACCAAGGGTGGCGAAAACGACTTCCTTCCGCGAGTCACCAAATATGCAACACGCACTGCATCACTCAGCAGCATGTGAAAAACAAAGGGACGGTTGCAGAGAGGGAACGGCGCCTACGAGTCAAAACTATTCGCGAGTCACGTTTTCGCCACCTCTGGTGTATACAATATAGAATGTATCTTTATTGGTGTCGTGTGTTTGGGAGACGTGCTCCTGACATCAAAACAGTAAAAAAAATCCTTTCTTTCAGTTACAACACAAAATCAAGTTACAAAAATTGCTCGAAGTGGCTTCCCCTTGCTTCAATGCATGTAGTAAGCCTGCGTTCCATGCTCTGGCGTACTCTGTTGAAAATTTCTGATGTGTGTCGTATTTGGTCAAATCCAGTTTGGATATGTCCTCTCAAAATGTCAACATCAGGTACAGGAGTCGCATAAACCAAGAACTACAAATGTCCCCAGACGAAGAAATCCATTGGATTCAAATCAAACCATCGAGCAGGCCATGCAATGGGTCCCCCTCGACCAATCCATCTTTGCGTAAATCGATCATTCAAAAACTTACGAACTATCATACTTAAATGAGCTGGAGCAGCATCGTGTAAAAACCACATTCGTTGGATAATGTCCAGAGGCACATTATCAGTTCAGTGATGGAACTCATTTCTGAGAAATTGGAGATAGGTTTGTCCATTCAGACACGGAGGGAAGAAGTAGGGACCAATAAATTGATCATGAATGATTCCACCCCAAACGTTCAGAGAGAACCTCTGTTGATGGTTGTCCTGTCGTACTTTATTAGGATTTTCAAATGCCCAGTTACGAGTGTTCTAAAAATTGAAGATGCCGTCGCGAGTAAAACCAGACTCATCCGTGAACAAGATACAGGCTAGGAAATTGATGAAACCAGCTCACTGCTGTAACATGCGTTGACAGTAACGTCTTCTTGGCTCAAAGTCCGCCTCATTTAATCCTTGCAACGTTGAAGGTGATACGGGTACAGAAGATTTTCATGCAGAATTCTCCAGATAGTCGTATGACTAACTCTTTCCCTTGCAGCCATACGTCTTGTGCGTTGTATGGGTCTGCATCCACAGCACGAAGAACTCGTTCTTCAAGCTCAATGCCTCGTACCGCTCTTGGTCTCCCAACTTCCCTAGTACTCCTATCAAACGCCATTCTCTCTCGTGCGTTGGTGAACTCGTGCGAATGTTCTTGTACACGGTAACGGCCTGTCAGGATACCTTTCTGCATAACGTTCACGTGCTCGTGCTGCATTGCCGTCTGTTCACTTATGGAATACATCTTCTTTGACCTATAACAACGAAACGGTTGATTTTCAGACGTATGTACATATGAACTTTTTTCATATTTTGATGTCAGGAACACGTCCCCCAAATATATGACATCGTTAATGATACCCTCTGTAGAATAACGTCCACTTATTTTATTAAGTTTTACTGGAACGGAGTAGCATGTGGCCTGTCAGTTTGTAGGCTGTTAGAAAAATATAAACAGACATGTTAGACGAAAACAGGCATCCAATAGTTCTAACCAAGAAAATATTAGACAATAGGGGCGTCAGAGAAGGAAGTCGAAAAAAATCGCTGCCACGCATCATGTGGAAAGTTTTAACGATTCTTGAGAGCACCTTAATGCAATAAATACATAGTATGAAATCTGGAATGGTATAAAAATAAAAACTAAGGGTGTTTTATTAAAAGTAAATTTAAGAACCTTCAACACTTATATTATTATTATTATTATTATTATTATTATTATTAGCGTTTTCTCGACAATAACTCAAAAACGCTTCCACGCATTGCTATTTCTGATTTTATTTTCTAACTGATGAACTCCTTAATTTAATTTAATTTTAAGAAAACAGTTTCTCTTGTACCGTTCGAATTTGTACCGGAATATCACGCGAACTCAAGCTGTGCATAAGACACCGTGTGGTGATGATGATGATGATATGGGGTTAAGGGCGCTAAACAGCTGAGGTCATCAGCGCCCTTACAGTGTATAAAATTTAAAATCCAGAAAATAAAATACGGGACACAAACCCGCTTAGTCAAAGCAATAAAAAACATATCCAAGTCTAAAAACCACCACACTAAAAACTTGGTAAATCAAACAATAAAACATTAAAATACGTGTCACGAACTGTAGAAGTCAAGGGATCAGAGCGCCATAGGGCCCCAGGGGAGAACAGCATCCCATTAAAACGAACAATATAAAATGACAAAACTAAAAAGACGCTCAGCACATTAAATGTGTTGATTAAAACCACTGTCACTGATAATACGTAAAAGACATTCTACAGTATGCGCGTCGTCTGCCAAAACGTTGGCATAAGGCACCGTGCAGCAACAACGCTTCTGAAGCAAACAGACTGTCTTGATACCGTAATTATTGACAGGAAGATATAAATAATTAAATAAAGAAATATTAGTAAGATGGAGAAATGATTACAATAAATAATTTCCGTATACTATATCAATGTATAATATAAGAAGCTTGAGTTGAAAATATTTGTCCAATGAAAAGGCCATTAGCGAGTCATATTAAGCAAAATCATTAGGGACAGCTGAAGTAGCGAACGCGTTAATATAAAAGTTCTTGGAATGCGTTGAAGAGGTGAATCCAGTACGTTTGAACAGTCCTGTATACCAGAATTCTGGAAAAGCGAAAGGAATCAGGGAGGTCCCCATAGCAACGACGTAACAGATGCAAGCGTAAGAATTGTAAGATTTGCTCCGCGCAAGGAGAGTTTGTGGGAAGTTTTAACTAGGCGGAGCTTAAGTAATAAGAGAGCATGTATTGCTAAAATTAGCGTCTTTCCTTTCTTTTCTTCGTGTACAGCCTATTGTTTCCTATTGCGGAAACAGTTATTTCAGACAATTGATACTGAAAATTCATTTCATACTGTAAAATATAATAAGTCTACTGTTATAGTTTCGAGTGCTAGCATTCATAATCAGTTTCATTCTTTATTTTCAAACGATCGGCAACTCGCTTCAACAGCTCAAATATTAGATCACACTAAATTTCTCAGTCAATTTAAACTGGTGTTATCCTTTTGCACCCGCCCACGCATACCCTGAGAGAAAGAGCTCATAGCAAACCACTGTAGCAGTCCGCAGCAGAATCAACAACACGGCTTCAAAAGCACGACCATCGTGGTGCAACCCGGCTTCAAAAAATTAGCACCTCATCATGGTGCTATAGGGTTTCAGAGTTCCCCTCGAGCCTGGTCACATTGGACGTTCGAATAGAAAATACTACACAGAATATGGTATACCAAACAGAACGGACAGATCGGGACACCGTTAGAGTTCTGGTATGTCCAATTCGCCCATATGTACGATCTCATTTGTGTTCAAAGGCATGCATGGTGCAAATTAATGACCAAAACTCCTTCATGGGAGAGACAAGCTGCCAATCCTGTCTATCAGGAGAAATCTAATATATACGGAATATATGTTAATTTGCAATTCATAAAGAAAGCTTTATGATAGTTACACATCAGTATTTTTCTTTACTGAAGTAATATGAATATCTAGAAGTGCTGCAGCCACTCAAAAGCATTCTGAAGCCTAACCAATATCTCTAACCTGAAAGTGACGCCCACAACTAAACCAGGCACGTCAGCCTTTGTTACTGTGATTAACCCACAAGCGGGTGGAAATGAGGCCTCCTAGAACTCTTGGAGATGTAAAACGCTAATTTCGCGTTACCCTTTAGCTCCCCACTTGTGCTTGGAGGACTTGGGCACTGCAGCTGCGCAGATACAAAGCCTCGCGAACAATAACTACTGGCACATTACTCAAGAGAAATGCTGCACATTATTATAATGAGCGTGAATCTTCACGTCGTCCTCAAAGGAACAAACTTCTCTTCCTTTATTCGGCAAGAAATGCACAAAACAGTTAATGTTTTACAGCTATGAAAATATTTTTTCCCTCACTATGTCCAATATTACTTGCTTCTCAACTAACAACAGTAAGCAAAATTAATTGCGCATCAGTAGTCATTTTTCGTAGCACAGAAAAGCACGTGAAAGTGGAATACTATAGGTTATACCACCTAACACTTCACAATTATATAAAAAATCGGATGTGTTGCACTCACATGATTCTCAACCCTTGTACAAACTATTTTACAAACGTTTATTTCCATCTACTTCATGTTAATCTGGATATCGAGATGTTAATCCTATTGCTAATTTTCTTATAGGTGCAAGGAGAATATGGTAAGCTTTAAGTGATAGTGAAATATTTTAAGAGCTGTTGCTGTGTGGAGCATTCCATTCTCTTTGCATGTCCAGGACTGTAAAAAAACGAATAATCAATCCCCATTTAAGGAAAAGTAGAAGTATTGGAAAATTCAAACAAATACCAAGGAGTGTCTCGGAATCGTTCACTCCACAAAAAATGTATATGACATAAGCTGTATGTTTTAACGAGATCTACATTCTTTGTGTAGTACAATTTTGTCTCTCTCTTATGTTTACCAGTTATGCGAAAGTCATCAGAATGAAGAGGACCTTTGAGGATATTTCCAGAAAATTCAAAATATACATTTCATTTGCCATAACAATATCCTCAAATATATGATATTTTAATCAAAATCGTTAGCGCCATTTTTAAGAAAAACAAAATTTTCAAAAAATGTTCCATGTAAAGGGTAGTCTAGGGTGGGGAGATTTTCTTAAAAATCTTCCTGTCGCATCCTTGGAAGAGAGTGGCTTTTCATTTTTGAGTTATTCTGTTCAGAGACAGAAGACACAGATGTGTTTCCAAAAATGCTTTATTTGGATTCAGGGCACCTCGTGTATTTCCGGTAAAATCTCATATCGAATGTTTTGATGGAATACAATACTTCTACTTGCTACACATAGTAGAGAAAGTAATAAAAACAGCCAGATTTAGAGCTCTATATTCTTTTATAATAATATTCCGCCCACGTCTTAAAATCAAATACCAACAGTTAACAAAAGTGGTGTATTTTCTACATAGCAAGGAATACAATTTAATACACCAAGAATGTGTCATACCCTTGCTCGTATCGAAATTCTTAACCTGCCTGAAAACTCCTCCTCGTAAGAAAATGCATTACTTCGCATTTTCACGACTAATCAGTTACAAGTAACAAGAATAAATGATACATCCTCTTCTTTGATAGGCAGCATGCCTGTTTTGTCATATTCCGTGTCAAATTTTCATAGGCCATCTAATCGCTTTTTGCTCTGTAGAATGACATTTAAAGACAAACTGCTTTCTACTCTCCTTTCTTTCTTTTTTTCCTTCTTTCTTCCTTTGTCTTTTTCACATTGAAGTTAATAGCCAGTTGCATAATCGTCTATTTGAGGCAACAGAATCCAGCGGCTCGGTTCTGACTCCCGGGTAGGGCGAAAAATTTTTTTTTAATTATAATTATTCCCAACTCTCCACAGAAACTGTAAATATAAATCTTGAGTGTACTCGCAGTTCATATCAAAAGTGTACAATATCTACAGTACGAGTTACAAACACTGTCAGTTGTTTTTCAAATCAAATCCAACTATATGGAGGCTATACATGAAACAATTTAAAAGAAACTGATGTTCTGCACTTGCAGGACTTTCTGTACTCACTCTTAAACTATTTTTACAAAAGCTTATTGTTTTATCTACCTCTTGCTAATAAAAATAAACGTTTCATTATTCAATCACACGTTTTGTTATATAAAAAGAATGCAGTAAGCTAAATCGAATCAAATTTTTTAAAAGCTGGCCACTATGTATTGACTTTGAAATTCTGTGTATGAACACGAAATAGAAAAAAATACTGATTTGTAGTTGAGAAAACTATAAAGTATTTGAATCAAATCTATAACAAAGAATGTCTCAGAAATGCTTACCGCCACAAAAACATTGACATAAATTGTGTACCTTAATGATATCTACTTTTTAGTGTGGTAGGATTTTGTCTATCTCTTATGGTTATGCAATTATACAAAAGTCACACAGAAGAAAAGAGGTCCTCAAAGGTTATTCCCAGAAAATGCAAGTTATACATTTTGCTTATCATGTAAATAACTTAAGCATATGGTATTTTAATCAAAATCGTTAGTTTGAAGCGGGGGAATTTTATTCAAAATCTTAAAGAGTCACATCCTTGCAAGCTCCTGAACTTAAATATCAACTTTCATGTTTAACCTACTTATCTTTTTTTTAGATATGCTGTTCACCTTTACACACACATATACGCGCGCGTGGTCCTTTTTCTAAAATTTTTTGGGGGGGATCAGGGAGCCTCAAAACATGTATTTGCGGTTAAATCTCGGTATCGAATTTTTGGATGTATAGCATACTTCTTTGCTTACTTCTCCAGTAGAGAAGTATAAGTCAGTTCATGATCATCCTTTTCTTCATTCTTCTATATTGCTTGTTTTATTCCTCCTGTATTTGTTAGTTATTCCAGCGATTTGTATAGATCATTAGATGCTCAAAACTACAAGAAAAAGACCATAGCTTCTCTATCCATTCTTCTGCTTCATATCAATCGAGATAAACATTTTAAGAAATGGTTTTATCATTTCGTAAAATGGGAATACGCGATACTCAAATACATTGCTTGTTCCGGACATAAGATTTAATGAACGCACCTAAAATGTAACGCTATGCATAAATTTATAATTTTATAATCCTCGCTTATATATTTTTTGTGCAATACAAATACATGGATACAAATTTTTCCAGTAACTTGAGGAAATTTTAAACCATAGTGTAACCCCTACCTCTCTTCCTGTCATTGGCGCCGTTTTATTCTGTTTCATATTTTGTAGGAAATGTGCTTGCTGTGAAGGATACACACAGCGCTTGTTAGCTGTGGCTTGACAGAATCAACGCACGCTGCGCTGACTCAGAAGCAGAAGTTTGTAAAGGCGCCGCGAGACAGTTTTCCTTGATTCGAGTTAGGAAGTTGGAAAAGTTAGTAGTCAACAGCGAAAAGGAGGGCAGCACAAAGGTTAAATGGCGCATATGTTGTACAAAGGACACCACTATCTCGCCTGGAGCACACTAAGATAAACTTGCCCTTTTGTAAGTACTTATACGTGCTCACGTGAGGATAATTAATAATTAAAACACGGGCTGTGTAGCTTTTGAGCCCACATACAAATCCACCGTCTCACTTGTAGCTGATTAAGCTAGCAGCGGCGCATTTCACGCTATAAACCTGCTTCTGAAGCTAGGATCAGGTAAAACTTAACATTTAATATTCAACAAATACGGCACAAATTACTATTATTCAATTAATATTTTAGAGCAAATATACTTCAATTCTCAAAAATATGTATGTTAAGTCTTCATATCCATCAGGTGAGAATGTTGTAACAAATGATTACACCACTTACTATGAAACACACTACTTTTGGCATACATTCGAAATACAACACAACTGATCTGTCGATTCAAATCACAACTGAACTGCTGAGTCACAACCCTCAACTGCATTGCACTGGCCCTATCCATTTTTCACTTCGTAACTTCTGAACTGCCTGTCGGGGCAAGAGCAGCTCCTTATATAGGATACACATCAGAGCGAAAGCTCTAGAAAGGGAATTACTAGAACCAGCCCAAATGAATCTTCTGGAACGCAATTACCTAAACTGCTAGGAAGTACCACATAACGAACTCGTTACGCGACTATTATTCTGAAGGAACCGGTCATTAGCCCCACCTAGCCGACTAGGTACATAGGTGGGTGCGTGGGGAGGCGCTCGCATTGCCAGCCCGTGTAGGTATCTTCGCGCGCGGTCACAATATGCAGTGGAACTCTCGCTGGTCAGTCCGATGGCGTCGTGAAACTAATGCACCAGGATGTCAGCAGTAAAACTAGCCTGGAATTTAGCTTTTGGTCATTTACACATGTAATAAAACTACAATCGTCATTTTTTTGTGGTAACTTTCGATCTTGGGTGTAAAAATTGGCATTAACCTGTACATTACTGCTGTAAATGATTTTCCCGATTTCAATGCCATATTATTAACAAACTCTTCGACTTAAGAGAAGTGAAACCAATAGTGATCGAAAGAAGAGCCCACAGTTTGCCTGAACTATAGCGGGGTAATGTAGTACGCTGATTGGACGACCATGCAAAAGCTCAAATGGCGTGCATGGGAGAACAGCAACCATATTGTATCCTGAAAGTCCACACTATTCGGTATACAATTCAAACTATGTGATTTCATGCTCACACTCTTTCGTAACACCTACCACATTGTCTGCTGTAGCATTTCTAGCTCCCTTTGCTATTACTGTCGACTTTCGTGGGCATCTTATCCGCTCTGTGTTTCTTCCGAAAGTAACAAGGCTAATGGATGTTCGTTTCCACGGAAACCTAGTAGCGATTATTAAACACGGTATTTGCGTAAAGAAATGCCTTTGATAGTTAACCTTTAGTTTGAAATTCAGGACAACGCGCTCGATCTTCTCCCGTAACAGCTATTTTATTAACTGCTGTATGGTGCCCAATCATCAGTACTGCACTACCGGCGCTATAAAATGAACCTGACAAGAGTTTCTTTTTATCACTGTTTCACTGCTCTAAGTTGGATAATTCGCTAGTAATATGACAATGAAACCAGGGATATTTCTAGTAGCCTTGCATTATGGCTATCTTGAAGGCAAAAATTCCTTCTTTTTTTGTATATGTGAATAGCACTATTTCATTCAAGTGTGTAGCCAAACTGATTTTTGTAAAACTTCGGTATATAATTTTGAGCATGCGCGATAATTTCCAATAGGAAGCCTCACGCAGCTGTGAGCGACCGTTATTTTGTGTTTTCCTGTTGTTAAAGCGTTTCTAAATGTCCAAAACAATCGAACGACCCGCCGACTGTAAAGTCAGATCAATAATTCGTTTTTTGAATACTAGAAATGTTACGCCAGCAAACATTCATCGCACAGTCAAAACAAACTCAAGATCTATTCGCATCATTTGGTTGGGAACAACTGAACCACCCCCTCCTATAGTCCGGATTTGGCACCAAGCGATTTTCATGTATCATCATTTGAAGAAATTCCTTGGTGGAAAACATTTCAACGACGATGGTGTTGTGAAGCAAGAAGTGTAGACTTGGTTTCATCCAAGGTGGCACCATTCTTTAACGAAGGCATACAAAAACGGTTTCGCGTTACAAGTGCCCAATAACGGCGGTGATTATGTGAAGAAGCAGTTAAGGGTAGGTAATTAATCGTAATAAAGTATCTGGAAAATAATGTTCTGTTATTTTTTTAAAAAAATTATGGGTACTTACTTTAAAACCACGCCTTGTATATAACTTTTCTCAAAAGAGGTTCCAATATAACGCAAAATTTGAAGAAAAAAATTTAATTGAGTTTCTAAAAATGCTTACAGGGTCAAACTTTATAAACAGTGTTTGTGGAAAGTTTTATTTGAAACATTTCGAAAGGATAAATATTTAGATTTTCATTACTAAACTTGTCTATGTAAACTAGTTATGACGAGAAACAGTATGGTTGCAACCATAGGGAAAGGGTACAAGTTTCTCTACTGTTAAACTTTTTACTTGTGTTTTAATGATTATTAACAAATCAGAAAAAAAAATGTTTTATTACCCTCTTTCAGAATATCACATAGCATGCACTAGGTTCCACAAAGAGGAGGGGAGGGGTGAGAGTGATGTAGGCGAAGAGAGTGCAAGTGGAAGAGAAAGAGAACGTAGATGGGCGGAAACGGTGTGAGAAAGTAAGAGAGGAAGAGAGGGCCGTGAAAGAATCTCCGCATTTTTTCTTTCTTTCCTTCTGTTTTGTAGTTAGGTTTACTTTTCCGTTTTTGCTCTTATATACACACATTAACAGGGAAGCAAAGACCCATTCTTGAGGCGGGACCCGAACTTGCGTCGTTCTAAGCGATGAAACACCAAAGCTAAACAACATCTCTACGAATATTCTAATTAATAACAAACACTTTGAAAGTAACTAACACATTCATGCCACACAAAGAGGTTTCGGAACTGCTTGCCCTTATTTATATGTACATTTCTACCACATATCTATGTACGAAATAAATTAAACACGCAGTTCTCCGAGTTAAATTTAGGAAACTTCTTCCTCAATTTTATGTTTTAATTCATCAAAACTATATGGATTAAACTTGGTATTTTATTCCTCGGAGAATGTAGCGGAAAGCAAATAAGTCTTTCTGTTGTGGCAGTATTAATGTTTGTAATTGAAAATGCTACTGTTTATCTGTCGCACGTATGAAAGACAATTTGTCGCGGTCACTTCGTATTATCTTTTACTGAGCGCCTGTTATTGTATTTAATTTTGGGTTCACTGTCCTCCGGCTAGCTATGATTTCTCGGTCAAGCACTTATCTTATACAGAATGTGTAAACGGAAAGGAGTTTTTATCCTAAGATAACACTGATAAAAGAATTTGTTTTACACTTTTATTGTCGTAACAAATTATTCACTTTCATCTATTAATCTTGACATTCGCCAAACTGAAACTGTTATAATAACTTCTTTACTGCCCATTATTAATTCGCGTACTTCAACTTTTGTGTAATTAACTTTACGACACGAGAGATTTTTCACAAATTTGCTACGCGTAACCTTGATGAACTTCGTGCGACGCATACACCATGAATGCCTTCGTTGAACTACGTGAAACTTGACCCTGACACTGGATTTATACTTCCTCGCCCCAATATGCCTAAAGATTATAATTGCTATTGGTTAATAAAACGCGCCAACATTAGCGTCTATATTTATATCCAATGAAAATTACAAAAACATATGCTCTGGGGAAAATGTTCCCGCAAATTCTAAGAAAAACACGCCACTCTGACGTCATTTGCTCGTCTCTAATAATGATAAACAGCTCACCCCCTCGCTACATTATTGCACGCTATTATTGTCAGTTTCAGTAAGGCCGTATAAACCCACTTCTCAACAATGCTTACAATCAACAAACATCTCAAATCAATATCACACAACAATGCATATTCACACTACAATCACTCTGACATTTACATTATTGTGATACAAATTACTGCTTCATATGCCCCACTAGAAACATAATTATAAATATTTACAACTTGTTTGGAAATTTTATAATTGAGTTTTTAGTCTCCTGAATCTTGGAACACACGCTATTTATCACTTTCACTTAACACTTCACACGCATTTAACAATCGACATATGTTTTGCCTTTATCTCGCCACTATTTAATGGCTCTGGTCTAATGTGTTTATATATATACATCTAACATTACAATTCTTTATATCAAATACTGTACCCTGAATTATTTAGTTACTGTTACAAAATGGTTTACTGTCTTAGGTTGTTGACAAAAATTTATACATTCAAGAATTTTAACCTGTTTCATTTTGTCATAATTGAACACATTTACCAAAATATTTATCCTCTACACAAATATATTTACAGCACTTAAATCTAAGACACAATTTCACATATCTGTGTGCTACATACGTATTTGTTTTAATTATCTTTACCCTTTCTTTTATTAAACATTTATTTTTGTCCTGAATTTATTTCTCCTTTCTTATGACATATATAAATAGTTAACCCTCTTACATTCCAATACTTTGTTTTGCAGTTCAGCTTTAACCATCCTGAATTTACTTTTTATCATCTTGGTCTTCTGTTTCATCTTTATCCTCATTGTTGTATGGTTTCAGCATCTCAATATGGAACTTTCCAATGCTTTTTCGAGTTGTTGGGTCACATAATTCATATGTATTTGTTCCATATACTTCAACAACTTCATATGGTCCATGATATTTTAGAAACATTCGCCAATAAAGTTTATTTGCCTTATCAGACAATTTCTTAGTTTTAACCAAAATTAAATCTCCTATTTTGATCCTCCATTCCTTTCTTTTCTTTTCTTCATGTTTCTTTTTTCTTTTTATGGCTTTTTTCTTCATCCTCTCGAATACTTGTCGGAACATCTCTTCTTCCGTTTGTGGTATCGAGTGCTCATCTGGAATGGCTTCTAAAATTTTCTTACATATTGTATTTATCTTCTTTCCTAACTTAAGTTCACATGGTTTGTATCCTGTCACATTGTTTACTGCTTCATTGAGTAGATTCTGAACGAAATTTACGTATCCATACCATTGGGTTTGTTTTCGATGACACAGAACCCTTAGGTAATTGGAAATTTCCTTGATTTCCCTCTCCACTGGATTGGAGTTTGGTCTGTATCTTGACGAAAAATATTGTTTAATTCCATTTTCTTTCAGTCCCTCCATAAATTGTTTTCCTGTGAAGGACGAAGCATTATCGCTCAATACAGATAGGATTGGTCCTTCTTCTATCACATATGACTTGAGTAGCCTATTCAAACATGCTAAACTTGTAGGTTTTTTTAAAGGGTAAATTCTTACATATTTGCTGAATATATAACAGACAAATATATATTTGTTTCCAAATTGACTTGGAGGCATAGGACCATGAATGTCAACACTAATTACACACCTCGGCTTATCCCTTATAACCGAATTAGTCTCAAATGCATATGCTGTATTTATTTGCTTAGCTTTCTGACATAGGTTGCAGCACGACATAAATTTTCGAACTTTCTGACGCAATTTGGATATGTACAACTTTTCTAAAATCATAGAAGTTGTCCGGTCCGTCCCTGAGTGTGCTAACCCTTTGTGAAAATTCTTAATTAGTTCCTTTTCCATGTTTTTCGGAACCATTACCTTCCAACTAGGCATTTCTTTTCCATGCTTCTTGTATATGATCCATTCCGAATTGCTACAATTTCTTTCTTTGCCTCTTCAATTAATGGTGCATTTGCTTTAAGTTCAAATAATTTTGCGTCATCATTTTGAATTTCCCCCATATTTTTCAATTTTCTTATCATTTCTTTATTTAGGGGAATTTCAATTGTCAATATTTTAACTTCATTTCTGGGTCTTTCTATATTTTCGGGAATTTGTGGGTTGTAGTTTAATCTTGATAGCAAATCACTGAAGGTATTATTCTTGCCAGCATTGTGTATAATTTCAATATCAAATGCAGATATTGCATGAATGATCTAGCAAGTTTTCCACTACATAATCTACACCGTTGGATGAAAGTTAAGCTGATGTGATCTGAATATACTTTCAGCTTTTGCTGATAAATATAGGTTTTAAAACGAATTAATGAAAAATATAGTGCTCCAATTTCTAACTGAGTCACTGAAGAATTCCGCTCAATGTTTGTAAGTCCTCTAGAAGCTGTACTAATGACGTGAAAGTCATTGTTGATGGCTCACTGTCCTAAAATTCCGGCGATCCTTGCAATCTCATATTTCAAATTTTCTCTGGGCCTCTCGAGCAATATGGAATTAGCAAAGAGTTTTTTGACCCTCTCAAAACATTTTTGATGATCCTCTGTCCATCTCCACTTATTATTCTTTCGGAGTAGCTGCCGTAGTGGTTCTATTTCAGCCGAATACCTTGGTACGAACTTACTCTGAAAGTTCAATACCCCTAAGAGACGTCTAATTTGCTTTACGTTCCTTGGTGGTGGAATTTTCATTATTGCTTCTATTCTCTTCTGGTCAGGTCTTATACCTCGTTCATCAACTACATAACCCAGAAAATTTATTTCCTTGACACAAAATTTTGATTTTAGTATGTTTACAGTCATACCATGTTGTTGCAGTTTATTTAACACGTAATGTACATTATTCATATGTTCTTCAAATGTTTGACTAATGATGAGGAAATCATTCATATACTTTATTAAAAATTCATCTGCAGAATTTCCAAAGATACTGTGAATGGCTCTCAAAAATCCACTTCCCGAGTTTTTTAAACCAAAAGGATTTACACAAAAACGATACTGAATTCCCGAGTATTGAAATGAAGTGTAATCACGCACTTATGGATCTAATTCCACTTGCCAATATGAAGCAGCGAGGTCAATGGATGTCAAAAATTTCCCTCTTGAAAGTTTCGTAATTAGTTGTTCGATTCCTTCACTTTGAAAATGATCTGGCTTCATATACTTGTTGACATATCTACCGTCTAATGTTAATCTCAAACTACCATCTCGTTTAATACTCCAACAGATTGAATTTATATACTGAGAATTACTTTGCTCAATAATCCCATTTTCTAACATACTATTTATTAGTTGTCTAGCTTTGTCCCGAAGACTTATAGGCAAATTGTCATACTTATGTCTATATGGTGACACGTCTTCTACCTGAAATGTGTGCTGATATACATTACATTTGCCTGGGATATTACTAAATAGTGAACTATTGTTCATCAAAACATCATGAAGGATTTGTTTTTGTGTTTTCGTAATGTTATACACACTTGTGTATTATTTCCTCATTTCTCTTCTCTTCCCAGTTGTTGTCTGTCTTGCTCACACGGTCGTCTTTTGTTTGGATTGTAAATTTCTCTACTTTCTCTGGCATTTCTACTAGCTGTTGAAAATATGGCGTGGTATTCCCTTCATATTTTGTGACTAATTGTCTTATCTGACTGTTTTTATCGGTTTCTGTTATTTGCACAAAAAACTCTTGGCCGCAAAGATTTTTCTCGTCCTTTGTCATCTCAATCACGGAAGCTTTCTCTTTTATGAACGGTACCTTTATTTCTCTATTGTCTTTCGTCATTTTTAATTCTTCATATTTAAATTCTATACATGCTTCATATTCATGTAGGCAGTCACATCCTATAATTATGTCACAAATCAGATGGTTTACAACTAGAAACATAACCTCAAAATTCTCTCCGCCGATAAGTGTGTTGTGTAGAGCTTGTGTTTTTATGACCTGTGTCGTTCTTCCGATTGCAACACGACAAACTAAATTACTAGTGGGAAGAGCCATAATTTTGTTACCTTCATTTATCAAATGCATATAAAATTTCTGCGAACAAATTGAAGCTGACGAACCAGAATCTATAGTTGCAATGATCTCTTTCTTCGCGATTTCCATCCTAACATGAGGTGACTCGAAATTGTGTGTGTGTAGGCATATTATTTGTATTGGTAATGGATACTGAATTATTAAAGACGTTCTGAGAACCTACTGCACAGGAGTCTATTAACAGTTTTCCTGGTTAATTCCATGTTCACGTACGGGACTGCCATTCCTAACAGGCGCTAAATCTATCTCATTTTCGCTACCATTGTTTCGAGTTCCCCTTCCTCGAGTTCGAAATTCTCGATTTCTGAAATTATGTCCCCTTAGCATGTAATTTTCTTGCCGTTTCTCAGATCTTTCCCGGTTATTGTTTTCCCTCCAGTGAGTGAAATTTCCCCTTTGTCTAATGTACCGCCTTCCCTGATTTTGCCCTCTTTCCGACAATCTTTCTGTCCTGACGTAATTTATTTGTTCCTGTCGACCTGGTCTCCCATCTATCCTCAGTCTTTCAAAATTTGGAACGTATGATTGGTACCGTTGCCTGGTATTATTCTCATGACGTCTGTCTTGTCCCCTACTTTGGTGATAACTACCTTGCTAATTTCGTCTATCTCGCACATCTAAAAATCTATGCTCCCACTCTCGAGATATGTCTTCTTCCTGTTGTTCCAAAGCTGTCATTAATTCTGTCATCTCATAGATACTACGTGGTTTTGCAATTAATAAATAATTTTGTATCCTTAAAGGATAATGCCTTGTGAGCAAACTCACAAAATCTTCCTCATTAATTGGAGGTGACAAGTTCCTAACCTGACTTGCATGTTTCAGTAAGTAATCAGTCATTGATATTCCCTCTCGTGGATCAAATTGTCCATGACTAAGCATTGCCCGTATTCTGTGCTGTACCGTAATATTCCAAAATCTATTCATGAATAGCCTCTTAAAGGATTCATATGAAATTTCACCCCCTGATACCATTTGTAGCCAATCTAAAGTTCTCTGGTCCAAACATCTTTTGACAACTATCAGTTTCAATGCTTCCGGTATCTTTTTAATTTGAAAATATTCTGACAAGTTTGCAATAAATTGTACTGAACTGGAGTTTTCATTAAATTTTGGAAGTGGAAAATCACTTAAGATATGATTATCATTTTGCAAATCCCCTACTCCCATATTTATATTCTCTAGTGTTACTTGTGCACTTTGAGCTTCAGCATGAGCTATAGATGAAGCCACCACATCACTCACATTATTAGTCATACCTGAGGAACTACCTCTATCATTATTTTGTACATCAGATACATTAACATCACATATATTTACCCTTGAATTCAATTCTAACCTATTTACAGTACCTTGCAGATTTTCTATTGTCTGTTCCAATTTTTTATTGTTCTCATTTTGAACAGCTTGGTGCTTATTAATTTCAGAAGTTAGCTTTTGATTCAAATCTATAGACAAACCTTTAACTTCTTCAAACAATTTATTTTTTTGTGTTTCTGACTCGTTCTGTATTTCAGATATCTCCCCTCTGAAATTAACTTGCACCTGAATTAAATCTGCATTCGTAGCCTCCATCATCTCTCTTAACTCACTTGAAATGCTACTCATTCGGCTACCTAACTCTGTACATTTTACATCAACATGTTCAATTTTATTATTTACCTCATTTTTTGGTTAGATATTTCCCTGCTCATGTCTGACATTTTCTTTGAAACTTTCCCTATCTCATTTGCTATCATTTTATGATTTTCATTTCTTATTCTTGTCATACTGCTATCTAGCTCCATGAATTTATTTTCAATTTCTTCCCTGTTTAGTTCTAAGCTCTTACCAATATCTTCCCTTAATTCCCTATTATTCTTTTCCATATCTTCCCTGTTTTGATCTATTTTCTTTTCTAATTTCTCATTATTCTTTTCCATATTCTGAGTTAGTTTTTCTAATTTCTCATTAGTCTTACCAATATCTTCCCTGAATTGATCTGTAATACTCTTATTTAATGTTTCACCAAAAGTTCTCAGCATTTTCATCATCATGCCAGCATCAAAATTAACATTTCCTGCTGTTCTATTCTGACTTTCTTCACTAACATTTCCTCCCTCAAATCCTACATTGTTTGAGCTATTTTCTGTAACCTGTATTGAATTACAGCTAACTGTTACATTATCCCCTTCCATAATTGTTTCTTTAGTATTATTAGTAGACATTGTTTTCTTAATCCTGCCACTCAAGTACATTTAAATTTTCACAATTTTTTTTAGGATAAAAAAATTACTATACTCTGACCTTTGTGATGCTGTTTGTTGATTTTGCTTTGATGTCCAGCTTCCTGCCCCTCTCCCCTAGATGTATATGTCGCTTCTGGGTCGTATGATGATGAATCTCCGTTATCTTGGTGTCCTGTAGTTGAATTCCCCTGTTGCCTTTTAATCTCGGAATTACGATGTCCACTCATCCGCGCCGTCGGTCGTTCTTATAGTTGTTTCTGGAATCTGCGTCTTGTAGTTCAGTTCACTGCTCCATTCGCTCCACGTCCTGGTTCCTTCGCCCCTTCCTGGTTATTTCGCTCCTTCCTGGTTAATTCGCCCCACGTTGGGCGCCAAATATGTGGCAGTATTAATGTTTGTAATTGAAAATGCTACTGTTTAACTGCCGCACGTATGAAAGACAATTTGTCGCGGTCACTTCGTGTTATCTTTTACTGAGCGCCTGTTATTGTATTTAATTTTGGGTTCACTGTCCTCCGGCTAGCTATGATTTCTCGGTCAAGCACTTATCTTGTACAGGATGTGTAAACGGAAAGGAGTTTTTATCCTAAGATAACACTGATAAAAGAATTTGTTTTACACTTTTATTGTCGTAACAAATTATTCACTTTCATCTATTAATCTTGACACTCGCCAAACTGAAACTGTTATAATAACTTCTTTACTGCCCATTATTAATTCGCGTACTTCAACTTTTTGTGTAATTAACTTTACGACACGAGAGATTTTTCACAAATTGGCTACGCGTAACCTTGATGAACTTCGTGCGACGCATACACCATGAATGCCTTCGTTGAACTACGTGAAACTTGACCCTGACACTGGATTTATACTTCCTCGCCCCAATATGCCTAAAGATTATAACCGAGCTGCTATTGGTTAATAAAACGCGCCAACATTAGCGTCTATATTTATATCCAATGAAAATTACGAAAACATATGCTCTAGGGAAAATGTTCCAGCAAATTCTAAGAAAAACACGCCACTCTGACGTCATTTGCTCGTATCTAATAATGATAAACAGCTCACCCCCTCGCTACATTATTGCGCGCTATTATTGTCAGTTTCAGTAAGGCCGTATAAACCCACTTCTCAACAATGCTTACAATCAACAAACATCTCAAATCAATATCACACAACAATGCATATTCACACTACAATCACTCTGACATTTACATTATTGTGATACAAATTACTGCTTCGCTGTAAGCTAGATATGAACATCGTTTGACCTGATTTTGTAAAGCTAAATGCATTTATGAAATACACAGGGTTAATGCAACTAGTGGCCAGCGGTGCAGCGGGCCCAGTGGCCGACAGAGCACGGTAGGTTACGAGAGAAAGAGACGCCGAATCGTCGGGCGTAAAATGATAATTGAACGCATTACTGAAATAATAACAATAATAATAATAATAATAATAATAATAATAATAATAAAACATTAATCTTTATTCTAAGCGATGTTGAAAATATTGTCGCTCAGCAGCAATTCGAGGGCATCTGTGTATGAAATTCCCGTTCACTTCCATTAGCTCCTGAGGTGTAATTGCAAATTTGTTGTGTGATATTTACTTTTGGATTCTCAATTGTTTCGGGGTTATCCTATAAACCTCGTTCTTTAAGTTTCCCCATAAATAAAAATCACAAGGCGTCAAATCAGGGATATGAGCGGGCACAACCCAGTTTTGACAATTCTGTCCTCAGAAATTCGGCAACCAAATGAATTGTTTCATAAGCGGTGTGTGCAGTAGCCGAGTCTTGCTGAAAGAATGACTCCTGACGTTCAATGTCTGCCAGTTGTTCAAAGAAAGGCTGTATAGTGTCTCTTCGATATCTTACAGCGTTCAATAATGCTTTCAAAAAGTTTAACGCCTTTGGGATTTTTATTTATGGGGAAACTTAAGGAAAAAGTATATTAGAATAACCCCATACAACTGAGACTCCAAAAGCAAATTTCCCACAACAAATCGCTGCAATTACTCCTCAGGAATTAATGGACGTAAACAGGAATTTCAGAGGCATATGTCATCGAAGCATTGCTGCTGATGGACAACATTTTTCAGTATAGCTTATAATGTAGGTTAGTGTTCTATTATTATTATTATTATCATCATCATCATCATCGTTGTTTTCAGTAATCTGTTCCGTAAACCTTTTACGCCCGGATTCCGTGTCTCTTTCTGGCGTAACCTACAGCGCTGTGTGGCCATTTGTATTAACAACGCTGTAGTTTCCTATTTGTAACAACAAAAGGTAAACGCTGAAATAATTATCCTAGCTTCATAAGCGAGAGACGCGAGAGTATACACATTAACGTAACCCATAAATACGTTTTGTGTTGCAAGATGTTTTTGTATAAGAAGAGCACCATCTACCGCGAAGCCAGAAATTGTATAAAACTCAGCTTACATACAATTCTACCACATCCATCACTGTCGAGTCCGGGATTCCCAGAAGACAAAATGGTTTTATTTCTCTCGTTGCTCAGTGTAGCCCTGAAATTAATATGAAGGCTCCATTTTGTGGACATGAAGCTGAGGAAAGACAAAAGCTCTGCTTGAATCTACTGCGCCTTCTCTCCCAGGAATCCCATGAATGTTAGCGCATTTCCTTTTGTAGAACTATGCTTTTCAACACATAATAGTTTCTGGCATACGCAGTAAATACACAAAAGTATATTTTGAATTAGATACCTTCCGTACCCTTCTTATGGCGTTGGAATGTAGTGGTTAAGCTCCAGCAATGTAAATTTAGTGCTTCCGCACAGCACGGGTTTCTTTGAAAGAAACAATGAACCATGCATCCTGCGTTGAGTAGACAAATATCCTCTAAAGAGGACGTATCGGTATAAAAATGTTTTGCTTCTTGCTTTGAAATTCTGTTCTCTTTGCATGAACACGAGAAAAATAAGAAAAATCCGAGAGCGGATAAAGCAGTAAAATCTTCTGCGCTGGAAGGCCGGGGTATACAGGTAAAATTATTTAAACTCGAAGTTTCGGTCTACTCTTTGGTTGCCATCTTCAAGAGGATAACACCCTGGACAGCTTAACAGCAGCAGTCGTTAAAGTTTCACTCAGAGATACAGTTAGGCGAAGTGTTCTTAGATATAGAGAAACTGGTTCGTTAAACGGGAGAATTCCTGAGCAGAAAAGAATGCTTTTTATAAGAAAAAAGTTAATGCAATTGGGGAAGCATTATAATGACCTTCAGGAAACCAGTACCTCTTTCCAACACTGTCTCAAGCATCAGTCCATGCCGTAACTAAACCGTTAAAGGTACATTATATCGATTTTTTATTAATTCCGAAAAGAAACCTTTTGTTTACATTTTCATGGAAAAATCCTTAAAAAGAATCTAACTGTGGCTTTGACTTCTGTCCATTTAAATGGTTTTTTTTTATTTATGATAGATTTTTTTTTAAAAGTCCATATGATGATACACAATTCATGTTTCTTTTTCAAGAAAAGTCTTAATGTTACAGAAGATTGAACTTTGTTTCATTATTTTGAAGAACTATATGCATCATTTAAAACTTTAAAATTTTCATCACATAGGGCATTTTGTGTGAGACTCGATTTTCATTTTGTGAAAATTATTCTCTTGGAAATGAATATACATAGACTGATATAAACCATTTTTCTGCTATAATTATTCTAAAAAGAATCTGTGATAAACTTTTAAGTTAATATACTTAAAATAATTAGCAGTATCAGTACCGAGTTGGAACCGTAGGTGTGAGTAGTGCAGAAATTACTGCCACATAAACGGCATGTATTTCTATAATTCTTCATTAAAGGGTGTTTTTATGGTGTGGTTGATCAGAATTTCTGTTTCATTTACATTACTATGCCTGTACTGAAGAATATATGTTGGAGCGTGAAGAACCTCCGCATAATTCTCCAAGTTCGGTTATACAATACCAAAATTGGTGTACCGCATGGTCTCATCACTAGAAGAAGAATACGGCCCATTTTTTTTTTCTAAGGGACAGTAAATCGCAAAGGTACATGTTGAGCGAAGGTCTACCAGGGCCAGAGCCTTAGCCCAAGCCCTCCTGAACCCAGGTCTAGCGCCAGCCGAGTGGCTCTCCAACCGTGAGGGTTTCCCATGAGGCCAATACCTCGAGTCTAAACACCCCCCCGCTTACGCCGGGATGCAAGTGGATACGCCACTTACGTGTGTCATCCCGAAAGGGGGCGACTACCATAAACTAGCATGCCGTCTACCAACTCTCACTCATGGTTGGTGCCGGAGAACACTGGGGCGTCTCACAACCCCGCCTGGGTGGAAAACCAGCCGGGCGTACCCAATTTCCCATAGGTATCAGGAACCACTGCCCTGCCGAGTCCAACCCAATCCGAACAGCTCCCCATCGGGAGGGGCTCGAAAGTTCGGCCCAGCGTACTTCTAATAACCTCAGAAGTACCACGAGTGCTCAGGGTCTGCAGCGCTAATAATACTCGCGAATTTCTTGCCGTTGTTAGACACCGAGAGAAAATAGAGATATTCTTAACAAATCCAGTACCAACTTACACCATAGGCCCAAGGCTGAAGTGCGTACGGAGCAATGATGGAAACCTGTGTCGTATGAGACAATCCAAGACCAACTTACGCCAACTTCGAAACCTTTGAACGATAAGGGGGGTTTTCAATGATAATCACTTCAGAAGATTTATGGCCCACATGTTCTCCAGACCTAACGCTGTGCGTCTATTTGTGGGAAATCAAGGAAACCCTACATCATCGCGGAACTGAAGGACAATGAATATCAGAAATTATCAGAATTACCGAAAAAGGACTTTTGCGCGAGGGTGCTAATTTTAACAAAATATACCAGACACGTCTGAATCAACATGGCAATAATTTTCAGCAATTCTTATAACCCAGCTAAGTCCAAATTCAATAACTTACACCATAAAGACAATTGCATTTAAGTAATGACTGGAACGTCACGAAGAAAAGCTCCCGGGAGCCTGGCGCAACCACGCTACAAACCGCCCCGAGCTCTCTCGGCCGTAACATAACTGATCTAGCTGTACTTATAATTTTTACAGTAGGTATTTAGACTTGGCATTGAAACTAATAAGAGAAGTAGCAGCCACTCATGCCAAAACGACGTAATGTAGGTGGCCACACACATAACATTAGCTGCAAATTCTAACTACAAACCATTTAAAGCGATAGCGTATCTTGCGTACAAAGTATACTAGTCCCGGGCATCCTTTCCCCAACCGGCTTCAAAGTGAACGGAAAGCTTTGAAGCCTGACCATAAACCCATCAGTAAACGATTAGTAGGGTCTTCCCATCCCTTAAACACAACACGTGGTCCTTTCTCCAGCAAAGCGTTGTTGCCGGTTTTAGCAGCTGTGACTGGGAATAACTTGTAAAATTTCCTCCTTCTCAACTTGTTGTATTACTGGTAAATTCTAAGAGAGAGACAAAATCTTACTCTGTGTAAAATGCAATCTCGGTAAAGGACAAATTTTAGGTCAAATTGTGTTAACCATTTCCGAGAAATTTTTTGTTGTTGGTTTGAATTTTGAAATACAAGTTGGAAGTCTCTGTTTGTATTTTCCTCGTGGTCATGCTAAGAGCATGGAATTTCAAAGTCATCATATAGTCATCTGTATTTTAAAAATCTGACTATCGCTTTAGCCTATGTATCCTTATATTTACAACGATATGTGCAATGAAATTTTATCTTATTATTTAAGAAGTAGATAGAATAAGCTTTTGTGAAAGTAGTTTGTAGAAGAGTGAGTAGAGATAATCTTGTGAATATAATACATAAGATTTTTTTTTATTTTCTTTCTTTTGCCTTCGTATTTTTACTTATCCTGCATTTTATAATAAAGCTATTCATTTAAGTAAACAGAAGATGTCATGCTTATAAATCTTACACCTTAAACAATACACAACTTCTTGTATTAGCTTTATATTAATAAAACATTGTTGTGATACAAGTGATAAAAAACTTTTTACCATAGCTCCGCGCACAGCATAATCAAAAATGATGCTTTGATTTGGGAGTAAGAGTTCCTTTCAAAATAAATTAATATTTATGTATTTTAATTATTTAATGATAGTCCAACAATGTATAGTTTATTCGGAACATGTTTCTAAGTTTCTCTCGGATATGTTAACATGCATTTCTATTCTTGTAGCGCAGTATATTAGTTCAGATCATTCATTAGTTCAGTTATATTTTAAAGCGTTTGCAACTTAAATGTAATTACTATGCGATTCATAGTTATTTACATAGTTATTTTGTGTGTAAAGCAAGCAGACAAACTGCATGATTGTATTCTGTACATGTGGAAATCACCTGCAAAGTTTTGCTTTTAAATACTATTTTTAATTTTGGCAACAACGCGCATATGCACATGGATGTCACTAAGATTTTATGGTGCTTGCGGTTAGGGAGGGTAGGGAACAAGTGTTTGGGTACTGCACAAAGGTCGCCGCTTGGGGATCCGAAGGCTGCGATGACCATACATGAAAGTACTACGATACATAAGTAGCCCGATTGGACAACCCTGATTGCTTACTGGATTGTTGCACGAGTGTGGGGACAGGGGCTGAGGTGACGAGGAGTTGAGGAGGGTGCTCCGTCCAGTTGTTCAAACTCCGCGCGCTACATTGAAGCACACCTCTGGATTTCCATCTTGATCGCGTAATGAGGATTCCAGCTTTGATTCGGTATCTTGCCATTAAAACTGGCAGTTGGTGTTTTTGTTGAGGCCTCCTTATTCTGCATTGCTTCTGTCACAGCAATTTCAGGGTAGGTTTCCCCGTGAGGGATCCTATACTTCCCTTGCAGGTAAAGAATTTCAGGCTAGTCCTCTTAAATAATTAACCTTTTTATTGACATTTTGGCCTAATACTGTAATGCCTAGAAAGTTTTTCTTTCAATGTTCTCAAAACTAGCGATCGTGAATTTAAGACGTTGCGCATGAAGCAATTCAACTATAAATGAGTGTTTCCTCCTATCATGTAGATATAATATAGCTTATATTATGATACGGGAATTTGTATCACAAATTACTTAAAGGTAAATAATGATTGTAATATAAATATGTATTTTTATGTGACATTGATTTCAGAGGTTTATTAATTGTAATTATTATTGGTAAATAATAATATACGGCTTTACTGAAACTGTCAACAATAACGCAATAATGCAGAGAGGGGGTGAGTTGTTTATCATTACCGGGAACCAGGAAGTTACGTAATGTTTCGCGCGTTTTTTCCGTTTAGAAGCTTCTAGAACATTTCCTAAAGTAATATGTATTAGTGGTTTTCATTGGATATTAAAATAGACGCTAATGTTGGCGCGTTTTATTAGCCAATGGCAGTTCATTTATAATCTTTAGGCGTATCTTGAGGCAAGCGTATAAATAAGCCAGACCCGAGGGAGCTTGCCGTTCAGTTCATCAAAATTTCGTGTACACTACACATCGTCAGCCAGTCCTTCATTTTGTCAAGTTACGCGCAGCAGAATTAAGAGAATTCTTATAAAGTATTATACAGTTAAAAAAATACATAAAGTTGAAGTATGCGAGTTAAAAGTGATAAATAAGAAGTTATTACAAACAGTTTCAGTTTGGCGAGTATCTAAATCAATTTGTAAAAGTGTTTGTGAACGTGTTCGACAATAAAAGTTATAAAACCAATTTCTTCGTCAGTATCATTTCTGGATAAAAGATTCCTTTCTGATTCACACCCTGCAAGAGAGACAAGTTCTACCAAGATAAGATGATAGCTAGCCGGAGGACAATATACAAAACTTTAAATTCTTTCAGAAACTAATTGATACAAATTGCTACGCCAGAGGGAGCTACGAACCAAACAAGGAGTGACGTCACAAGATGGCAACACATGAAGCACACAACCTTAATACAGCATCAAATTGGCTTCCAAACGTGGTGATATAATAATGCATTACACATATGTAACATTAACACCGCATCATATTGGCACCCAGGACGTGGGGCGAAGTGACCAGGAAAGGATCAGCATAATCAGGACGTGGAACGAAAGCAGCAGTAAAATGATCTACAAGACGCAGATTCCAGAAACAAAAGGAACGACAGACTACACGGATGATTGGACATCGTAATTCCGAGACTACAAGGCAACAGGGTAATTCAACAACAAAAACATCGAGACGACGTAGATTCATCACAACACAACGCAGAAGCGACATACAAATCTAGGAGAATGGGGCAGAACGCTGGACATCAAAGCTACATCAACAGAAAGCATCACAAAGGTATCGTAATTTTTATTTTAGAAAACAAAGACAATGGCTGCTAGTAATACAGAAGAAACAATGATGGAAGGGGATAGTGTAACAGTTAGCTGTAATTCAATACAGGGTACAAAAAATAGCGTAAACAATGTAGTATTGGAGGGAGGAAATGTTAGTGCAGGAAGTGAGAATAAAACAGCAGGAAATATTAATTCTGATACTAGTATGATTATGGAAATGCTAAAAAATTTGAATGAGAATATGATAAAGATTAATGAGAATATGGAAAAGAGTTTTGAGAAATTAGGGGAAGCTATAGACAGGAATCATAGGAAATTAATGGAAAGTATTGGTAGGAGGAGTGAGATATTAGAGCAAAAAGTAGATCAAAGTAGTGGAGAAATTGAAAAGAAAGTTACGAAGCTAGATAGTAGTATGCCAAAAATGAGAGATGAAAATGAGGAAGGAATAGTAAGTGAGACAGGAGAAATTTCAAAGAAAATGCTAGACATGAGCAGGGAAATAAGTAACAAAAAAGGTGAGGTTAATACTAAAAGTGAGGTTAATGTAGAATGTACAGAGTTAGGCAGTCAAGTGAGTAATATTTCAAGTGAGCTAAGAGAGATAAAAGAGGTTAGGAATGTAGATGTAAATGAGGCGCAAGTTAATTTCAGTGGGGAAATATCAGAAATACAGAAAGAATCAGAAATGCAAGGAAATAAATTGTACCAAGATGTTCAAAATGAAAACTCCAGTCCAGTACAGTTTAGTACAGATTTGTCAGAGTATTCTCAAGTTAAAAAGATAGCAGATGAATTGAAAATGAAAGTTGTTAAAAGATGTATTGTTCAAGAAACTGTAGATTGTTTTCAAATGTTATCATGGGATGAAATTTCATATGAATACATGAGGTTATTCATGAAGAAAAATTTGAAGGTTAGGTTACGGCTACGAGTAATGTTTAGCCACACACAATTTGATCCAGGAGGGTAAATAGCAATGAGATGTAAAGTAAATGCTGGATAGTTAAAGATGACTTGCAGAGAAATGTATTGGAACGTAAGAGGGTTAACTAAATATATATATATGTCATGAGAAAACAGAAATAAATTCAAAAAAAATAGAAAAATAAAAAGAAATAAATATTTAAAAGAGGAAAATAACATTTTATTAGTAACTGGACATGTGAAATAAAGCATGATGTTATACTAAAGTAAAGATACGTAAATGCAATTCCAAGAGTATGGTTAAAATAAAGTACAAAATAACAAAAATTGGTAAATATAATTAAAAACAAATATTTATGCAGTAAATAGAACATGTGAAACAATGCCTAGATTTAAGAGATGTAAATATTTGTGTAGAGGGTGAATATTTTGGTAAATATGTGTAATAATTACAAAAAAATCTTAAATGTATAAATTTTTGTCAACAATGTAAGAGAGTAAACAATTTTGAAACAGTGATTAAATAATTTAGGGTAAAGTATTTGCTATAAAAAAAAATTGTGATGTCAGATTAATATCTAAATTAATTAAACCAGAGCCAGTAAGTAGTGGCGAGATAATAAAGAAAACATATGTCGTGTGTTAAATGCGTGTGAAGTGTTAAGTGAAAGTGAGAGCGTGTGTTCCAAGATTTAGGAGACTAAAAACACAATTAGAAAATTTCCAAACAAGTTGTAAATATTTATAATTATGTTTCTAGTGGGGCATATGATACGGTAATTTGTATCACAAATTACTCAGATGTAATTAATAATAGTAATATGAATATGTATTTTTATGTGACATTGATTTCAGAGGTTTATTAATTGTAATTATTATTGGTAAATAATAATATACGGCTTTACTGAAACTGTCAACAATAACGCAATAATGCAGTAATGGGGTGAGTTGTTTATCATTACCGGGAACAAGGAAGTTACGTAATGTTTCGCGCGTTTTTTTTCGTTTAGAAGCTTCTAGAACATTTCCTAAAGTAATATGTATTAGTGGTTTTCATTGGATATTAAAATAGACGCTAATGTTGGCGCGTTTTATTAGCCAATGGCAGTTCATTTATAATCTTTAGGCGTATCTTGAGGCAAGCGTATAAATAAGCCAGGCCCGAGGTAGCTTGCCGTTCAGTTCATCAAAATTTCGTGTACACTACACATCGTCAGCCAGTCCTTCATTTTGTCAAGTTACGCGCAGCAGAATTACGAGAATTCTTATAAAGTATTATACAGTTAAAAAAATACACAAAGTTGAAGTACTCGAGTTAAAAGTGATAAGTAAGAAGTTATTACAAACAGTTTCAGTTTGGCGAGTATCTATCTCAATATGTAAAAAGTGTTAGTGAACGTGTTCGGCAATAAAAGTTATAAAAACAATTTCTTCATCAGTATAATTTCTGGATAAAAGATTCCTTTCCGATTCACACCCTGCAAGAGATACATTCTCGACCTAAATAGCTAGCCGGGGAACATTTAAAGTGAATTATTTCAAAACGGATACAAATTGCTACGCCAGAGGGAGCTACGAACCAGACCAACGAATGACGTCACAAGATGGCAACACATGAAGCACACAACCTTAATACCGCATCATATTGGCTCCACAACGTGGGGCTCGACAACAAAAAGACATTACGTAAAGCAAGTTCTCTCGCAAATATGCGTGAAGTAAACACACAACCTTAATACCGCATCAAATTGGCTTCCAA
The DNA here is from genome assembly GCA_030765065.1 of Deroplatys truncata. Classification (NCBI taxonomy): domain Eukaryota; kingdom Metazoa; phylum Arthropoda; class Insecta; order Mantodea; family Mantidae; genus Deroplatys; species Deroplatys truncata. The sequence continues at coordinate 105,613,956 of CM060980.1, forward strand.
ACGTGGTGCTATAATAATGTTAAACACATTTGTAACATTAATACCGCATCAATAATTATAAGTTCTGTGTTGCATGCTGTGAAAATGATGGCGATTTCGAAATTTAATTATATAGAGTATCTCTTATTATCTTAGGGTATATTTACTTTTATGCGAGGCGTGTTTTTAAAGTACCGATAACTTTTTAAACAAGAACATTATTTTCCAAATACTTTACCATTCATTACTTTACACATTTTAATAAGTCTTCTCCATAGAATCACCGTTATTTGGCACTTTCGTAATGGCAAACCAGTTTTTGTATGCCTTCGTCAAAGAAAGATGTCACCTGTGATGAAAGTTAATTCTGCGCATTTTGCTTCTTGAAAATTTTCCACCAAGTAATTTTATTAGATGATGAAATAGATGAAAATCGCTTGTTGCAAAATCTGGACTGTAGGGAGGGTGTTAGAATTGTTCTCAACCAAATTATGCCATCAGTCTTCAGTTTGTTTGACTGTGTGTGGCCGGGCATTGTCATGAACCAAAAGGATTCCACGCGAAAGCATTCTAGCCTTTTGTTCCGTATTGCACGACGGAGCTTTCCTAGCGTGTCACAATAGACGTCTTTGTTTATTGCAGCGTTCCTGGGCAAGCATCAACCAGCAAAACAACTTGTCTGTCCCAGAAAACCGTCCACATATCTTGCGAGTGGGTGTCGTCTGTTGAATTTCTTCTTCACGGAGGATGTTGTGTGCCCCGACTCCATGGATTATTGCTTTGATTCAGTAGTGATGCGAGACACCCATGTTTCATCACCTGTAACGATGTGCGCTAGCAAATCATCCCTTCCTCGGCATATCGCGTGAGAAAAGTCAGTGCAGCGGCAGATCCTTATGCTTGTGCTCATCGTTAAGATTCTGGGCACGCATCTTGAGCACAATTTACGAAATCTAAGTGACCTGTTACAATGTTGCAGAAGACTGACCTTGAAAGTTGTGGAAAATGCGAAGACAATACCGATATGGTAAAACGTCTATTCTCGGGAATGGTTTCTTCCACAGCTTGCACCACATCATCCGTGATCATCATACATATTTTCACCACCATCGTTATCCTCACAATTCCATCACTCATTATTGTTTTTCCTTAAACCTCACACAATTGGCCATGAATGTTTGCTGGTGTAACATTTCTCGCATTCAAAAAACTAATCACTGATCTGACTTCATAGTCAGCGGGTCGTTCGATTGTTTTTAACATTTCGAAACACTCTAGCAACAGAAAAACAAAAAGTGACGATCGCTCACAGCTGCGTCTGCCTTCCTAACGAATAGAGGAATTGATCGCGCTTGCTCAAATTCGCTGACTGCAGCGGCAAAACATTAAAAAGGATATTTACATTCAAAACATCCTTCGAATGTTAGTAAATCCTATGGAAGCTCAGCCCAAAGCCACAATTCAAACTAGCTAGGACCAGAATAAGGAAAAGGCACAATCAAATCTAGGTAAAGTCATACCATAATTAACACACACACACACACACACTTTTATGAGAAGGATTCGTGCAGCATCGATTTTTAACGCTCTTTATAAAGCTAATGAGTTTATAAAATGAAGGTATAATACATGATTTTAATATGCTTATGACGATGCGATACGTTGTATTTATCTCAATGGTATAAAGAAATTATCTATGAACTATATATATATACAGAGTGAATCACCTAAAACTTCCACCGTAAATGTTTCGGAAATGGAAAGTGCTATTGATGTGCAGTTTTCACATCATTGATTGGTAGTCAGGGGCTCGTATATTTAGCTTATAAACAGATTTTAATAATACTGAGAAAGTGTATTTTTTGAGCAAACATACAATTTTTTAAACGGAACAATGCCTAGTTACATCAACAGAAAAAGGTAGGGTAAATTAGAATATCAATGGTCTTTGTTGCAGGATTCTAGTGCAAGTGGTTTGCGAGAAATCGTATTTTGAAAAGTTTCCACCCCGACAATTGTTTGTCCCATTCAACCTGTTTAGTTGCTAGGTACGATGTTATGTTTGTTTGCATTGTGCTTTCTGTTCATTGATTGCATTGCGACTTTCTGGTCAGTTAGTTTGTGACAGTTCAAGCAGTAAGTCGTGAGTGGAAGATGGGGTTTACTAATGCAGAAAAAGCCGACATGCTCATGGTGTATGGAGAGTATAGGAAGAATGCAGTTCGTGCCTGTACGGTCTATGCACAAACGTATCCCAATAGACGTCAACTATCTAAGCAATTATTTATCAACTTCAACCAATTACGTGAAAGTGGTACTGTAACACATAGAAAACGTAACAGATACAAACAAGTGACTGCAGAAGAGACAGAAATTAATATTTTGGCTGCCGTTGCAGTAGATCCGCAAATTAGTTCCCGTACAATCGCACATGGAAGTAGCATAATTCAGGTCAGTGTACTGCGCATTCTCCATCGACATAGGTTCCATCCCTATCACATCTCTCCATCAAGAGCTGCCTGGAAACGATTTTGAGAACCGTGTTAACTTTTGTACATGGGCATTAAGACATGATACTCCAGATTCATCATGTATCTTGTTTATTGATGAGGCAACATCACGGGCAGGTAAACCGCAGAAACATGTACTATTGGTCTTTGACAATCCCCGTTGTGTTAGGCAGGTGGAACGTCAGCGTCCATGGAGTTTAAACGTGTGCTGTGGGATAGTGAACCATCAGCTCATAGGCTCTTTGTTCATAGAAGGAACAATGAACTCGCACAAGTATCACAGCCTCCTGACAGACCATCTTCCACGCATGCTAGAAGACGTTCCTTTACAGACTAGGAGGAACCTGTGGTACCAATATGATGGCTGTCCAACCCATAGTGCACGAAGTACTACAGCTTGTCTTAACGGAATGTTTCCAAATCGTTGGATTGGACGAAGAGGACCTGTACCGTTCACCGGAACTGACCCCTTTAGACTTTTTTCTGTGGGGAAGGCTGAAAGACACTGTCTACAAGAATGTACCAACTACACCAGACGATATCAAACAACCTACTGCTGCCTGCTCTGAAATTTCCGCTGAAATGCTAGAACGTGTGCAGCAGTCTTTCCATAGCAGACTGGAAGCGTGTATTGAAGCTGCCGATGGTCATTTTGAACACAACCTTTGAGGGGCTATGTTCTCTTTACTTGTAAGAATCCACAGAAGTATTGTAATTCCATTTTGTTTTTCTTTAGTTTGTACTACCACAGGTTGTACAAGTGTCGGTGAGTAAAAGTTTCAAAATAATATTTCTCGTAAACCACTTGCACTAGAATCTTGCAACAAACGCCACTGACATTATAATTTACCCTAACTTTATTCTATTGATGTAACTAGGCATTGTCCCGTTTAAAAATTGTATGTTTGCTCAAGAAATACACTTTCTCAGTATTATTAAAATTTGCTTATAGGCTAAATGTACGAGCCCCTGACTACCAATCAATGTTCTGAAAACTGCACATCAATAGCACTTTCCATTTCCGAAATATTTGCGTTGCAAGTTTTAGGTGATTCAGCCTGTACACACACACACACACACACACACACACACACACCTATATATAATTTTTTTCTGATCCCCAACCGGTGAGAAACATATAAATAAAAACAATAGTATTACAATACCCTGAAAATATAGAAAACCAATGCATCTGTTATGATTTTAGACTAAGAATATTTTATACAATCTTAGAACTCTGAAAATCAGTTACTGCAAGAACTAAGTATCCTTCAAGATTGTATCACCAAAAAGAACCGTAACAGGAACACCAATTACCTACTACACAACAATATAAAACCTTTACAATTGACAAAATAAACAGGAATGCATTCCAATTATGTGGCGCAATAAGCACACATTGTTTTCTGAAACTGTAAAAGGCGTTGTAATTGCATGGCAGATAAAGTTGCTTTATACAACTTAAATATTAGCGTAATAACTTGTCAAGATAAATATGATTTTATAGTTACTTGGCAAAATAAATACTTGGTACTGTATACAGGAATGAAATCTATCATTAATGGTTAGGAAAAAAATAAGCAAACTGAATTCTAAATCTGTAATACTGCTATGGTTGCTTGACATGATGTAAATAAGCTGGCCCCGTAGCTCAGTCGGTAGAGCACCTGCCTGCTGTGTGAGGGGTTCCGGGTTCGATTCCCGAAATTTTATCCCCCCCCCAAAGTCTGGAAGTGCGAATGCGTATGAGATCTAATGATTAAAACCCAAAGAGTAAAAGACCCAACGACAAGGGAAATACGAGTTAAGACTATTGCCTTAGGCAGTAAGTTCCAAAGGAAAGGCTACCGATAAGACTAATGTAGGTAAAGGCGGGATATAAATGGAACTTAAAAAGAAACAAAAAGAAGTAAATACTTTGTATTCCTTGGCACAATGAAACCAATTTACTAAAACCAAATTTTTGCGTAAGAATTAAATATGTTATAATTGCTTTATAATCATTTAGCGCAATGAAGACAATAATTGACTGTATGCAAGAGTAAACTTCTAAAATTCCTGAGTGCAAGCAATTTATGAGCGTGTTAAGTTGTTCTATAATTGCCTAATAGGGTGGATGTAAGTATCTGCTACAATGAATTGAGCTTTCTATAATTTCTTGAACAAGATAAGTTCTAAGCTCTCAACGTTTACATACTTCAATAATTGCTTAGAGTAAGTGCCGGGTACATGAACTGTTTACTATGTACATATAAAACTAAAACTTGTATAACAATTTGACTAAGCTAAATACAAGTTATTTTCTGAGCCTGTGAATATTTCTATAATTGCTTAATAAGCTGAAAGTAAATGGCTGGTAATTTCCTGCTACAATAAATGAATTTACCACATATAAGTATAAAGGTTCCCATAAATAGGAGTACAAAGATATTTTTTAACTATAAATACTTTCTAAATTGCTTGAGTAAATGAAATCAAGTGAATTATTTAAAGACAGTTGACTATATGCAAGGATAAAGATTTTATAATTGCTGATCAGGTTACTTCCTGAGCATTAAGGTACATATTTATTGCTTAATAAGCCGTAGATAAATTCCTGGTAATTGACTGACACAATGAACTGAAATAATTATAGCTGTATGTAAAGACACGGTCTTCACAAAAGAGCACAGGTTATTTCCTTATTACTATAATTGCTTGGCTACATGAGATGCTAGGGCTTATAATTACTTGCCAAAGGAAATACAAATTTGCGTTTAAAAATATGGAAATTTTTAAAATTATTTCAGGAAGTGTTCACAAATTCCTGTAGCAAGGTGTGCATAATTTGTAAATTTTTCGTAAGGAAACTAGCACGAGTTAAACTGATCGACCATAAATCATATTCTATAATTGTTTTGAAAAATGAGAGTGAATGGCTTTCATTAATTGGCAAAGTGAACATGAATGACTGTAGTGACCATAAAGTTACACTGTACCGGCCTTAATTAGATGAAACAGTTTACACTAACACCAAACAGCAGGTTTAAGGCTAGGCGAGGATAGTTTATGAAAATGGAGCTCAATCACCTTCCCTTTTCACAAGGCTAAAAAATAAAACTTTCACTGGTATATTATTCCTTTAACATGATATGACCCTGAGTTTACTAATGAAATCCCACTAAAATAACCCATAAAACGAAGACAAAGCTAAGAATAACTATAAGTAAATTTCGACAAATAGCCAACAATTACTAAACAAAAGGTGGCAACTCATGCACAAGGAAACATCTGCGACGTTTCACAAGTAATAACAAATATCACACCGCTCAGGTTGCCACCCAGCCCAAACCTCATAAGCTATATTACATCGTCATGCGGTAAGAAAAGTAAGAAAAAAATCGGGAAAACGCGCAGACAGCAAAAGCGCTTCTATCGAGATTTGTGCAGATACAAAGTCGCCGTTAGAGCAGTAGAAAATTCAATATCACTTTCTTTACGGCAAAAAGGTTGATTCAACTTACTCCATTAAAATTGTCGAATGCATCTGGCGCCATAATGCTTTACCTCCGTGACGATTGCATCCACTTGTTACCAAAAGCGTGTCAAAGTTGTCTCTTCTGGAAGACATTAGTGTTTATAGAAGAAGTGAAGAAACTTGCTGCCAGCGTAAATAATTGCATCATTATATTTCCTCTTCTAAAACTTTTGGCTAGGCATTACTTTAAGGAAAGTTATAAAGCACTCTCTTAACAATAACATTCTCATTATCTTCCTGAGAACAAACTTGTCCGTCTGGGAGCCAGAGAAAGCATAAATGCATCTGTACTGTAAAACAACAAAGCTATGGTGAAGTTTCTTGCACAATTTCAGAACGTTATAAACATGCAAGAGCCATGAACATTTTTTATTATATTTTACATTTTCCGAGTAATCTCGATCAAATGTAAGGACATTTCTACTTCTCTTCTCCGAAAGGAAAGGCAAGATCAAAGAAATCCATCTCTTATGAGACACAGTAGGGCAAATTTCAATCTCTCTTTACTGGTAATACGTGCAAAATTTTTTCTCTTCATAACATATGCTGATATACAAGTGTGTGTGTGTGTGTGTGTGTGTGTGTGTGTGTGTGTGTGTGTGTGTGACAGAGAGAGAGACAACGACGACGTCGTCGGCAACGCTCCGGTGGGTAAAGTTTTTCATTCTATATGAGTATTTCGAAACAGGTGTTTGAGCCAAAATATATGCTGGGAATAGCTTACGGATTGCTCGAGTCATTTTCCTTTTAAAATGAATACTGTACAGATTGAATGGATTTCAGCGCTGGATTTCTTAGAAGAAAGAAAACTTGTCAAGTGATATTGATGGATGCATTCAACGTTATCCATTTGTCGTTCAGCGGTATACAATATATAGAGAATTCCAACCCAACATTCTTTTTAGCCGTAGCGGCGAAAACCTCATTTTCTGATCCTGCTACTTTTCTATATTTATCTTGTGCAACTCTAGGTATTTTTTTCTTAAGTTGTAGCCTTTAAAACTCAACAATTCTAGAAAATTGTAAGGTTGACTTCTTTTGAATAAAAGATGTAATAATTGTGTATACTGGCAGTACAATTTTAGAATTTTTTATTTGTCTTTTATTTTTTAATTCCTCTTTGTAAGAACAATTCAATGAGTTCAATCAATGTATCATATCAAATATTACATTCCGTGTATTAGCATATTTAATTTTAACACAGTAATATTAACTATTTTACCAGTTCTACTCATTAAAATATTAATTAGGAATGAATTGATTATTAAAGCTAGAAGGAAAATTTTCTAATATGCCTTAAAAATTATAAATTACATTTAACAAGCGAATCTTCTAGTAGAAGAGACTGACAGGCTCAAGAATGTCAGTGCTGTCGAATCTCAACAACTTCAACAATGCGTAGTATTTTTGAACATATCAGTCAATAGTGCGTATTCAGTTAAATGGAAGGTAGTTATAACATTTCTAAAACCCAGGTTTGTTCACTTTCAGCATGTGTTCAAGTTGGTTGGCTGAAACTGGTTCTTTATGAGAAGTCTAAAGATTTCCTTGCTTACGGTAAAACAAACAAATTACTGTTTTGATCTGTATCATCCTCAAAATCATGTAAACAAGCTCTTATCACCATACAAGTAGAGGTGTTTATGCATTAAGGTCGCTTAGTGGAAAATCGTACAACTGCCAAAGTTACCATAAAAAATATTTGCTTTTAACTCCTCTCATACCTGAATGCGCTGCAGATGAAATTTTGAGCTATCACATGCTATTTAGAAGTTATATGAAAGTCTAAGTAGGTAGTTGCACGTATTTAAACAATGTGCTAATTCATGCTCTCTTCATTTGTATGTGTACCAGATTTCGGATGTATAAAATAAAGATTTAAAACAAAAATGTTTGTATTTCAAGAGATATATATTCTAATAAACACCAACGTTTCATTCCCTTGCATTATATTTAGTAAATTAATATGCTGTCCAACAATATTGATAAAATATTTTCCAGCAGATATTTTTAACCACAATGGCTCGTTGCTGCATCTAAAAGGAATTCTGGTATTTTCTCATTCGCGCGTTCTGGTAGATTATGTAATGAGTCACATGTATTTCAACTTAGGTCCTTTCTGAATTTGTAAAAGTAGTTCATATGCGTTTCTGGAAATGCCGTTAATTGTAGGCGCATTTCATCTTTGTTTGAAGTTGAGAAGCTAGAATAAGACGTCCAATGAGTTTAGTCCTTAAGAGTCGAAGATGTTCTACCGTTCTACAGGTCTTTTACATTTTTCAGTGCCAGTGTTTCTTGCTGTATGTTCGGGGAATTGTGGATTTCACAACAAATACAGTTTCGCTGAGATAAATCACCTTTCGAATACTACTGTTTAAAATCATTCCACTTAGGGATGTAGACAAAAAAAAAATCGAATGTGTTACATTAAGATAACTTTCCCCATCAGCTATCATTTTATTTTTGTATCTCTTAAACAAATTATCCTTAAGAGAGGTTATTGATTAGTTTCCCGTTAATACAGATCAAGATTTACAGAAATGGTTTCTATATTTCGTTGTAGATAGAAGGGGAAGCGATAATCAAATCTTTAAAAAGCGAGTCACTATATGCAGGTAGCCATATGCACTCTTTGTACTTCATCAGAAGCAAATAAAGTATGATTTACCACTTATATAACTTAATTCTTAACGAAGAGGACTTCTCAAACTATTCATAGAAAATTCAAGATATACATTTCATTAGTCACATAAATAGCTTAAACATATGGCACTTCAATGAAAAATGCTAAGCCATTTTTCGAGTAAACCAAAAACTCGAAATTTTCCATTCAAAAGGTAGTTTTTGATTGGATAGGGGTTTAAAATATTTGTATCGCAATGTTACTTTTGGACGCAGGGGCCTCAAAAAGATGTCTGACTCCATTGCATCACAAGGAAGCAGTTGCAAGCACATATACGAGGGCAGTCCCAGAAGTACCCGACCTGACGTATACATAGCTGCGGTTGTTTCAACAAATGACTATGGTAGAAAGTACCATCCTTATAAAGATTAAGTTTGAAGTTTGACGATGCTACGTTCTTTAGTAATTGTTTGGCAGCCATCAATAATGAACTCTCAACGAATTTGTAAACATGGATTAAACTGGTCATCGTTATGTGATACAATACTTTCATTTGAAAGGTCTTAGTATATCTAATATTAAAGCTAAGCTAGATTCTACTCTGGGGGAGCCTGCTCCTTCGTTTGCAACAGTAAATTATTGGGTGGTAGAGTTTAAGCGAGGCCGTACAAGCTGCCAAGACGAACATCGCAGTGGTCGACCAAATGAGGTGACCACGCCAGAAATTGTGAAGAAAATCCACAATATGGTATTGGATGACCGTCAACTGAAAGTGCGCAAGCTAGCAGACATAGACATTTCAAAAAGTGCTGTACATCGCACACTAACTGAAAATTTAGACACGAGAAAGCTTGTACAAAATGGATGCCGCGTTTGCTCACAATGGAACAAAAGCGTCGTGAGGATGTTTCAGTCGAGTGTTTGGCGATGTTTCGCTGCAATAAGGCCGAGTTTTTGCATCGGTTCATAACCATGGATGAAACATGGGTCCATCACTTCACACCTGAGACGAAGGAACAGTCCAAGCAGTGGATTGAAAGGGGAGAATCGGTTCCATCTCTAGGCAAGGTCTTGGTGTCAGTTTTTTGGGATGCGCGTGGAATAATTTTCATTGATTATCTTCAAAAAGAAAAACAATCAATGGCGAGTATTATGCAAACTTATTGCAGCGTTTGAATGATGAAATCAAACAAAACGGCCGCATTTAGCAAAAAAGAAAATTCTATTTCATCAAGACAATGCACAGTTCACACATCCATTATCGCCATGGCCAAAATCAATGAGTTAAGGTTCGAATTGCTTCCTCGTGCGCCCTATTCGCCATATTTAGCCCCTTCTGATTATTTACTGTTTCAAAAGTTGAAGAAATGGCTTAGTGGTAAAATATTTGCCAACAATTAAGAGGTGCAGTTAACAGTTGATGGCTATTTTGCAGAACTCAACGGTTCTCACTATAAACAGGGTATCGAAGCTATTGGACATCGCTAGGAAAAGTGTATCGAGCTGAAAGGAGACTATTTAGAGAAATAAAGATTTTTTTCCCAAAATTTTTGTATATTCTTTGTTAGGTCGGGTACTTCTGGGACAGCCCTCGTATGATGCGATACAAGCGTCCTTGATCTGAAGCTTTCAATTTCCATTAGGGAGATCTTATGCCACATTTAGTTGCGTGGCATATACAAAGTGCCGTATGGAATACTCAGTTCGTGGTAATTAATTTTTCTTTCATGCAAAGGTTGAAAGTAAAATCAGACTGAAATTTCATAGCCACACTGGGACTTGAAGCACAGATATTCCGCTCTATGGGCGGTTGCTCTAACCAACTGAGCTACCACGGCAACATGCCGGTAGGGCATTAAAGTTCCCAACTGACTCGCATTTTTCCCGGTAAATCACAAGGAGATCTCAAATCACATTTAAGATAACATACCCCAATGGTGACTCGTAAGTACTGTAAGTCCTAGACTTTATAGGTAACCTCTATTAGGTCAATCAGTGATAATTGCGCGAGTCAGTTAGGAAATTTAATGTCGTACCAACACGTGTGATAATTGCGCGAGTCAGTTAGGAAATTTAATGTCGTACCGACACGTTTGGCAGCCCAGTTCGTTAGACCAAACGCGCGTAGAGCGGAAGATTCGAGGTTCAAATCCCGGCTGTGGCATTGAATGTTTCAGTCTGATTCTACCTTCCAAATACTCATTTTGCTTAAAAATCAGGGAACATAAGATCCTATATATTACATTCACATAACTTTCTCTATCGTCTATTGTTTATTATGGGTATACAAGTTATTCGTATAAAAGTTTGTTTTCTATCTGCTTCATTCTAATTGAAATAAACCTTGCAGAAATACTGCAGTACACATTTCATTATAGATACACTATATGTGGACATCCCACAAACATACGTTTTGCATCTTAGGTGCATTGTGCTGCCACACACTGCCTGGTACTCATTATCCGCGACCTCAGTAGTCATTAGACACCGTGAAACAGCAGAATGGGACGCTCCGTGGAACTCACGGACTTCAAACGTGGTCAGGTGATTGGATGTCACTTGTGTCAGAAGTTTTTACGCGAGATTTCCACACTCCTAAACATCCCTAGGTGCACTGTTTCTTATGTGATAGTAAAGTAGAAACGTGAAGGGACATGTACAGCACAAAAGCGTACAGGCTGATCTCATCTGTTGACTGACAGAGACCGCCGACATTTGAAGAGGGTCGTAAAGAGTAATAGGCAGACATCTATCCAGATCATCACACAGGAATTCCAAACTGCATCAGAATCACTCCAAATACTATCACAGTTAGGCGTGAGGTGAGACACCTTGGATTCCATGGTCCAGCGGCTGCTCATAAGCCACCACATTCCGCAGGAAAATGCCAAACGACGCCTCGCTTGGTGTAAAGAGCGTCAAAATTACACGATTGAACAGCAGCAAAACGTTGTGTGGAGTGACGAATCACGGTACACATTGTGGCGATCCGATGGCAGGGTGTGGTAATAGCGAATGCCCGGTGAACGTCATCTGCCAGCGTGTGTAGTGTCAACAGTGAAATTCGGAAGTGGTGGCGTTATGGTGTGGTCGTGTTTTTCCTGGAGGCGGCTTGCACCCCTTGTTGTTTTGCGTGGCACGATCACAGTGCAGATCTACATTGATATTTTAAGCACCTTCTTGCTTCCCACTGTTGAAGAGCAATTCGGGGATGGCGATTGCTTCTTTCAACACGATCGAACACCTATTCATACTGCACGGGCTGTGGCGGAGTAGTTACATGACAATAACATCTCTGTAATGAACTGGTCTGCACAGAGTGCTGACTTGAATCGTATAGAACACCTTTGGGATGTTTTGCAACGCCGACTTCGTGCCAGGCCTCACCGACCTACATCGATACCTCTCCTCAGTTCTGCACTCCGTGAAGAATGGGCTGCCATTCCCCAAGAAACCTTCTAGCACCTGATTGAAAGTATGCCTGCGAGAGTGAACACTGTCATCAAGTTATGGGTGGGCCAACACCATATAGACTTCCAGCATTACCGATGGAGGGCGCCACGAACTTGTACGTCATTTTCAGCCAGGTGTCCGGATACTTTTGATCACGTAGTGTACAAAGAGAACAGCGACACTCAAATGTTCAAGAACTGGACGCTATATGCTGGCCTTAGAATTCCATACTCTTTCCATGTAATCGCGAGAAACAACTGAAAATCGACGGAACTTTAAAAGAAAAACGAAGTATTGAACAAACTAAACCATTAATAACGGATATTTCGGAAATGGTTGAAAAATCATTAAAAATGTTATTTGAAATAAATTGTATGTTTTAAAGAGATCAACATTTTTGTATACTATGTTTTCGTCTATCCCTTAACGTTTACCAGTTATACAAAATTATACAAGATTCCTACCGAATGAAAAATACTTCAAAGGTAATCCCATAAAATTCAAGATATATATTTTTATTTGTCATGTAAATATCTTTCTTGTATGGTAATTTAATCAAAATCGTTAGAGCCGCTTTTAGAAAATCAAAAATTTCGAAACCAATTTCCATGTAAAGGGTAGTTTGAGTGGGGGGCTTTCATAAAAATCTTTATGTCGCATCTTTGGAAGGTACTGAACCTAAATACTAGGTTTTGTTATTTATCCGACTTTTCACTTTTGAGTTATGTTGTTCACAGAAAGTCGGACACACACGCGGACCCTTTTCTAAAAACGCTTATTATTTATTTTTTTGATTCAGGGGGTCTCAAATTATGAGGCGAGTTTTTCGGTAGATCTTCGTAATGAATATTTGGGTGGAATGCAATACCTTCTCTACCTACTATGTACGTGGTAGAGAAAGTAAGAGTGTCAGGAGTTCGAAATTAACTAACGTGCGCACGAATAAAACAAAATCGCGAGGTGGCTGAAAAATGACAAGAGGAGAACGTTTTGTAATAATATGGAACGGAACGAAGAGTAACGACTTGATGCGACAGAACTCGAAACCCAAACAGTGTCTTGCTATTACGGTTACGTGCAAATAGTAAATATTTGTGGATGTGCTTGACTACTATCTTGAAAGGGTTATTTGGAATCTAATATATTTCTTGTTACTGAAGTTTAACAATCGGAACTGCTACTGGAAAATAACACGTGTTCCCACATCTAGGAAAACGGTAGAAAAGCAGCTGATCCAGCATTTAACCTTTTAAACCATTCTACGAATAGCTAAAGCAACATTTGTTGACCAAAATAGTTTACAATCTTTAGTCTTTTACTACTATAGAACCTCGGAATACAAATTCCATGATCTGTTGGGTCTTCAACGGGACTCAAAATATACATTTATGGGAGATAATGTGTCTATAATGTTCTGTCCCAATGAAGTGCTTTCTGGTAGCAGAGGACGTAAAATGCCATGCTACGCTTTCTTCAAACCCAAGAGAATCACTATTCGCAGCCTGTTTGGTTTGCAAATGGACGCTGCAAACCACCGGTTTGCAATTTGAACCGGGACCTTGTCGAGTTTTTTCCCATCCACTTTATGTTTCTAACTCTTGTAAAAGGCTTCTGTGAATGAACCATTTCCAATCAACCTTTGTACTCAATGGAAATGTGGTGGACATGAGGTTTTTTTTCCGGCCACTACTACAGCCCTATCCAGAAGTAGCTTCTGTAAGAGAACAAACATCAAATGTATCTGTAATGTTGACGTTTCTACACATCGTCAATTGTAAGTAAAAAAATATCAATACCAACTAGACCTGTGCATCTAATTAATCGACGTGAACTCGTTGTATGAAAATATCTGCACATAATAGAGCTGTAAACGTACTTTTTATGAATAGGTGGTTATAATGGGTATAATGGTTCATACTGATGTTAAAAATTATATTTTTTAAAATCTGTTTCTATGTTTGTTACCTTTTGACGCAAGAATGGCCGAAAAGATTGTTAAGAAGCTTTATATATAATTTAATTTCTTCATAGGTTATATGGCATCAATTACTTTTTTCCCCAAAGAATTATCTAGTCCCTTGAGGTAACAAACCTTATTAAGGTTACTACAGAGCAATTTTAACTGCACAAATCACACAGATTGACGTATGATGTCAAATCCCACATTCCCAAATGAGTCACTGATCTACAACGACCGGTATATTTCGAGTCCGTCCTACAAAAATGAACGGAACACTTTGTGTCGCTTAAGAATATTGTAATGTAAACTCCCACCGACCTCAGGCTGGAAGGTTTGAAGCTCAAATTTGGGAACCCGCATGTTCACACCTTCCTGACTAAGGACTTTTTCGTGATTTTTTTTTTCTGATATGGATTCTTTACATCCCATCAATGCTCCTACTTCCCATTCTCTCTCTTTGATATGCCTCTTAATCTGCCAAGGCCAGGCACTGTAGACGGTGGTGTACAGTGTATACAAGGTTGTACTTTGAGGGGAGAACTGTTTCTACCCTGTTATCGGAACCTTCAGCCCGCATCTTCGTGAAGGGCATCGAAAAAGATGCTCTACTGGGAGGCACCGCTACGCTGTTCCGGCCACCACTACATCTGGTTGTCCCTGGCAATCCCTTACCTATCCCTTTCTCGCAGAAGTAAGTACGCGAATTAGGCCCACCAATTAAATAGTTCTCCATCACCAAGCTATAGGTATATGATCTCTCAGTCTCTCTTCTCTTGTTTAGCAATACTACTGTCAGACAGTTGTAATAGTCTACTCCATGCTGCATACATAAGTCGTTCTAGTCGTTTGAGGACTAGTGGTTTAGGCGAGTAACGGAGATGAGACATCGAACCTCGCACCACAGGCAGTAATGCTATGTAGTAGTTTTCAGAACACTTTACCTGCATTAAGGGGAGATGGAAAGCTCTAACCCGTCAACGTTAGATCTGCTAAATTCATGAGTATTTTAAGAGTATCATGAGTATTCTTAGTATCCCAAGTAGGGTAGAAATAAGAGAGCTGGCCCAGTTAATTTATGCATGGCTATTCATATGCAAATGAGCTCCCCCACCTCCTCCCTCCCCCACCTCCTCCCTCCCCCTCCCCCCGCTGTGCCTTGGTAGTTTTAGCTGCACCTGCGGTCGTAAATCATGTTGAGTACAATGGAGGCTTGACAGTTAGGTAATTAAGGCTGTCAATCAACTGTCAAAACGAACAAAGGGGTCATAAATTTAAGGTTCTGTAACAAAGGCGAGATGTTTTTCCTACCCATTCCACATCCGGCCACTTCTGCACCTGGTCAGTTACCCGCCCCCACTTCCATTGTGTGTGTCGAACACGTGGCATACTCGTTCCACTAGCTTTTAACAAAAGAACAATGCTTGCCCTTCAGCTGTCAAAATGAACAAAGCCCATGATGAATTAGGGTTGTAACAAAGCCTGACCCTTTCCATTGTGTAAGAGATTCTATTGTGTGTGCCTTTCTATTGTTCGATGCAAGCATTCTTTAGAAAGACCACCTGGCAACCCAATAACAAAGCCTGACCCTTTCCATTGTGTAAGAGATTCTATTGTCCTTGGCAAGGCTAGTTTAGAAAGACACCTGCAGCGTTCCCATTGTTTGGCCACCTGCTAGTTTAACAAAAGAATTCGAGGGCTGCTTTATACTCGTCCTCTCCTTGTTTGTGTGAAAGAGAGAGAAACTTGTTTACCAACTCTGCGTGACGTCAGGTCGGCCATCATGATTTTGCCTGAGGGAGTTCTCCCCGATGTTTTACGACCTCCTACGAATATATCCGAGCATAGTTAACAAGCATTCTGTTTCAGCCAACGACTCCGAAAAGCATCTAATATACATTTCATTACGTGCATTAAACCTCTGAGTGATATCCATAGATCGGTGTTCGATTCTTACTGTAATCAAAAGTTTATTGCTAATGAGAAATTAATGATTGATATTATTATATCATTACCTTAAATAATAAAAAGGCGTTCAGAGAATTCTAGCTAGAGTCTTACCAAGTGAAGCTCTAACGCGAAATAACTATTAAACTATGCAAGACCAGATTGAAAATGTATTTAACAAATATAATTTAATTTTTATACATCATCATCCTAATTAATGAAAGACCGTTCAGAGGACCCTAGTTCGAATCTTACCCTGCAAACTCTAATGTGTAACATCTAGTAAATTACGGATGCGTGCTCTAAAAATATATTAAACACATGCGTATACTTAGGTATCCAAGTTGATATTTTCTTAGGGTAAAACATTATTATATCATTACCCTGATTAAAGCCCGTTCAGAGGTTTCTAGTTTGAGTCTTACCCTGCAAGCTCTATGCCTACTAACTATTAAATTACGGAAGCGTGCACGATAAGATTAAAATGTATTTAACAAATATAATTTAATTTTATACATTACGCTGTTTTAATGAAAGGTATTCTTAGGAACCCAGAAGCCCATAGTTCGAACCTTACCCAGCGAAACGCTATAATAAATACTAAATTATTGAAGAGTGAACGGGTCAGATTAAAATGTGTTTAACAAATATAATTTAATATACACGACATTAAAATGTTTAACGAGCTGTATTCTTAGGAACCAGAGGTCCCTAGTTCGAATCCTGCCCTGCGAAACGCTATAATAACTATTAAACTATGCACGGGCATATTAAAATGTATTTATCAAATATAATTATTTATATTAAACCCCTGTGTATACTTAGATATTCCGATGCCTAGACACGATTCTTTATTTTCTTTCTTCTCCCATTCCACCCCCCCGACTTCCAGGCGTCACCTGAATTGCCCGAGGGCTACTTCTCTCTGCGCATGCGCTGCAAGAGACGATGTCACGTGACGTGTAACATCTCTCCCCCCCCCGCCGTGCCAACGCGCGCATGCGCTGAAAGAGATGATGTCATTGGATACAATAATCACGTGACGTGTAACATCTCTCCCCCCGCCACACCAACGCTTGAAATTGCCTGAGGGGCTCTAGGCTCCCTATATAAACCAGCGCTGGCGCATAAGAAAGCCCTACCTAAAGAACAACCGCCATCCTGTAACCCCCATATCCCGTCACTACGTGGTAAAGCCCTAATTAGGGAAGGTACACGCCTAAGCACACCATCGGGTTGCCCTCAACCTGCCATCTGACGCACAGCACAGCACAGCACAGCACAAGAAAGCCACTGCGACTTTTAAGTTAAAGTATATTGATTCGCTTCATCGAATTTAGTGATATTGTCTTCCAGACTGCATTCATCATCATTTACATAATGCAAGGTGAGTGAGTTTTTTACATGACTAAGTGAAACACGAATCATTGCAAGAATACCATATTGTTTATCTAAATTTTTCATTTCTTTAATAATTAACATCAGAATTGTTAAAAAATGTAGTGCTTTCATCAATGGTGTAAGAATAGTTCTTTAGATGCAGACATAAACATTCACACGTAGTCTCTAATCAGTGTTCCTCTATTAACGTTCATACGATTTCGCTACACATTCTTCTGTAAACATTCACATGAGTTCTACTCGCATTCTTCTATTAACATTCATATGATTTTCGTTACACGTTCTTCATGCATAAACATTCACATGATCTTCTCAAAACATTCGTCTGACATTCATATGATTTCACTACGCGTTCTTCTTCTGAAAACATTCATATGGTTTTTCAATACATTCCTCTATTGACATTCACATGATTTCTCCGCTCATTCTTCTTCTTCTGCAAACATTCATGATATTCCCGCCACATTCCTCTATTAACATTCATATGATTTCTCATCGCGTTCTTCTATTAGCATTCCTCTAATAACATTCATATGATTTCTCATCACCTTCTTCTATTAACATTCATATGATTTTCGTTACACGTTCTTCATGCATAAACATTCACATGATATTCTCAACACACATTCTTCTGTAACATTTATATTATTTTCTCTACATCTTCTGTAAACATTCATATGGTTTTCTCAACTCATTTCTCTATTGACATTCACATGATTTCTCCTCGCATTCTTCTATTAACATTCATATGATTTTCGCTACACGTTCCTCTTTCCGAAAAGCTTCATGCGACTTTTTCACAAAGCATTCTATTAACGTTCATACGATTTCCTCTACTCATTTATTTCATATTACACGTCTTTCTCTACTCATTCATCTTTTATCAATTATAAAAACCAATTGAATTTACACATTTAAACTTTTTCACAGGTAATACTGCAAACTCAATGGGAGTAGCAAGAGCGGCACTCGTCAGAGGAGCGGGCTCTCGACTTAACCAATTTATGCAAGTCAATAGAGAGCCCGCTAATAACAGCACAATGTACAACAGGCCGACACCCCTGGCGGGGGATCTGATACCAGATGTGACGCTGCAAGGCACTCACATGTTTAATAGCCCTCCGTCACCAATCTTATCGGGGGGTGATTATATTATCCCGCCGCCACCTGGTTTTGAGGATGTCACTCCCGTTACAGGGGTGAATGGTGGCATGGGCAGCGCTTCGGACCAATGTTGCATGTGCAATAACTGCGAATACCAAGTTGCTGGAATAAAGATGCTTAACGAAGCGAACGGTGAGTTTAGATATATTATTACACTTTTTCTAGAAATATTATCTTTATCATTAATCAATGTATAACCAGAGAACAATTCAGAGCTTCAATAATGGAATGAAGGATTCAATTTACTAGCACCTTTCAATCAAAATATTCAATGTGAAGCTAATTCTGCTTTGCTTCTTTGTTCTAGTTCCTGAAACAACTTCAGACGGGGCGGGGGAGATGGACGATGCTGGTAGCCTGCCCTCGCCAATCTTTTCACAGGACTACCTGACCCCGCCACCTCCTGGATTCGAGGATGTTGCGCCGATGCTTGTAGGAGATCCATGGGCGATTATTCCCATCGATGTGTGCACTTGCGAAAATTGTGCATACAGGACCGTGTACCTGCAGATGCTTCGTGAATTGAATGGTGAGTTTTTTTAACTTCATTTATTCTAGTAACATCATTACATAAATAATTAACGTAACGTTAACGCATAACGTTTCTCAATAAAATGTTTTACTCATTTTTATTGATTAAAATACAATTACATAATAATTATCATAACGTTAACGCATAACTTTTCTCATTCAACATTTTTACTCATTTTTTTAAATATACAATTATATAAATAATTATCGTGACATTAACATGTGACTTTAAGATTTTTTCTTCAATGATTTAATAAACTTATATTCTTGCATTTCTATTTCAACTGACATTCCAATTAATTCCACTTTATTATTGTTATAGAACCTTCAATAGTGGTCATGAGCCCGGAGCCTGAGGATGCAATGCTCCGGGGTACCAAAAGACCTCGCGATGCTGAAGAGGAACACGGACAAGCAATTAGCCCCCTCGCCCGCCCAGGATCTTCTATGGCTCCTCCATCACCAGTTGCAGGGCCATCAGGCATCGGTCGCAACCATTGTGACAACCCCACCACCACTGCTGACTCCGATAGTGACGACACCGAGTACAGGAACAACACCAAAAAACTAAAGGTTAGTCATACTCAGCTAGAGTGCAAGGTTATTGAATCGGCGTTCAAGGGCCGCCTTTTCAATAGCCGCATAGAAAACTCTTTAGAGATAGCTGACCCCAGTCAATTTCTGCAGGAATGCAGACATCTTGTATTGGGAGAGATGGTTTCTGTACTCGGGAGAAGCCCTTCTGGGTTTAAAGTAAATGCCTCCATAGAGATCACGTACCTAATACAATCTCCTGAAAAAGAGCATGCAGAAACCATCTTTTTCAATAGTAAGACAAAGCTGGGTCTTCAATCAAGTAATCTCAATGCCTTATACACTTCTATGGTCGATGAAATGCTAGAAAACATCTCGAATTTCGAAGGAGGTGCAAGCTCAAAATCCCTGTTCGCTGTCAGGGCTCTTGTTATTGGAACTAGCTTCTATGATCCCTTGAATGCATCGCGATACATAGAGTTACCCACTGCTATCAAGGCCAAGAAAGCTGTAATAAACATACAAAATGAAGATGATGAATACTGTTTTGCATGGTGTTTGCTCGCTGCAAAGTATCCTGCAAAGCGACACTGTTATAGAGTGAGCAAATACCCTGCAAAACAGTTATTCACTGCATTCAACTACAGTGGGATAGACTTCCCTGTAAGCCTACACCAGATTCCAGACTTTGAACAGCAAAACAACGGAATATCAGTTTCAGTATTTGGAATAGAAAGGGAGTGTACAATTATACCGCTATACCAAACCAGCAGCAGGAAGGATTTCAATGTCAACCTACTACTAGTTGAACAAGATGGAAGATCTCACTACTGCCTGATTAAGGATATGTCAAAACTGATTTCAAGGCAACTCAGTAAATATAACGGGAAACAATGGATATGCGAGCCCTGCCTGAAGCACTTCAATAATGAAGGTGCCTTTAAAAAGCATCAATTGAAGTGCATGCAGTGCCAGGTGCTCAAAATGCCTAATCAGGGTGAAGTGATTGAGTTCTCATCATACTCCAAGGGTAGTCCTGTCCTTTTTGTTGTGTACGCCGATATTGAGAGCGTGCTAGCCCGAGTTCAGTCCTGTGAACCGTCGGCTAATCAGAGCTGGACTCGGGCTATCCAGCATCATGAGGCTATATCTATATCACTTAAGCTCGTATGTCGCCATGACGATTCATTGTCGAGGTTTAAGCTATTCAGAGGTCCTGATGCAATCAAGGAGTTCTTCATTGAACTTAGGTCAATAGCCGACATGGTTATTGAGCAATATAGCCGCAATGAAGAAATGACCTTGACTGCTCAGGACGTTGCTGACTTCGATAATGCTCGTCATTGCCACATATGCAAGAAGGAGTTTGAGGTAGATGACTTGAAGGTACGTGACCACTGCCATGTGACCGGTGTATTCCTGGGGGCTGCTCATAATGAATGCAATTTAAATAGACGGGTACCTAACTTTATACCCATCTTTTTTCATTGTCTTAGCAATTATGACAGCCATTTCCTGATGCAACACCTGGCATATGATGATCACCCCATTTCGTGTATCTCAAGCTCCTCTGAGCGATATACATCATTCAGCAAAAAGTACAGGACTATCTTTTTCAGGTTTCTAGATAGCTTTAAGTTCTTGGACGATAAGCTATCTAGTTTAGCCTGCATGCTGAGTAGTGATGAGTTCAAGATCACAAACTCTGAGTATCCCGATCCTGAACATCAGCAGTTAGTGAGATCTAAGGGAATATTCCCTTACAGTTACGTCGACTCTCCTTCTAAACTAGAGGAAACAGCACTCCCTTCAATTGAAAATTTTGACAATATAACACAAGAGGAATACAACCATGCTGTCAAAGTCTGGAACACCTTCAACATCAGCAATCTAGGCGAATACAGCGACCTCTATTTGAAAACGGATACGCTCTTGTTGGCCGATGCATTCGAGAAGTTTAGGGACCTTTCTCTGGAGGTATATAACTTGGACCCCTGCTGGTACTATACCCTACCAGGACTTGCATTTGATGCAATGCTCAAGGTGACTCAGGTCAAGCTTGACCTCATCCATGATGAGGAAATGATCAAATTCTTTGAGGGAGGAATCAGGGGCGGAATGTGCACAGTGTCAAAGAGACATGCTAAAGCAAACAACAAGTACCTTCCTGGACATAAACAAACACAAAAAGACTTATATTTGGCATATCTCGACATAAACAATTTATATGGGGCTTCAATGGCGAGCCATATGCCACACAAGAACCTCAGATGGCTTCTGCCAGAAGAAATTTTAAACATAAACTTCTTTGCTGTTGCTCCTGATTCCCCAACTGGATACGTTTTGGAAGTCGACCTCGAGTACCCTGAGGACCTACATGATGAGCACAATAACCTTCCTCTCTGCCCGAAAAGTGAGATACCACCTGGAGGCCAATACAAGAAACTGCTGGCAACACTAGAGAACAAAGAGAAATATACCTTGCACTATAGAAACCTCCAGCAGTGCATTGACTTGGGCATGAAGTTAAAGAAGATCCATAGAGTGGTTGCATATGATCAGTCAGAATGGCTGAAAACCTACATCAATATAAATACAGAGAGACGTGCAAGGGAAACTTCCAAATTCGGTCAGAATTTATGGAAGAAAATGAACAACTCTGTATATGGCAAATTTATTGAGAATGTGCGCAAATACAATGACTTCCGTATCGTTACAAGTTGGAAGCAATGCAAGAAATTGACAGCGCGACCAACTTACGTTCGGAGCATTTTATTTGCGGAAAATCTTGTAGGGATAGAACTTGCCAGAGAGGAAATTTACATGAACAAACCCATCTACATAGGGCAAGCCATCCTTGATATATCCAAACATATCATGTACAGTTTTTATTACAATATATTGAAGCCAGGCCTAGAAGATTTAATTTTAAATTACATGGATACGGATTCATTTATTCTGGAAACCTCAAGCGACATATACAAATTTATTAAGGAAAATCAAGAGCATTTTGACACATCAAATTACGAAACACAAAACAACTATGGAATTACACCGCAAAACAAGAAAGTCATCGGCCTGTTCAAGGATGAGCTTGCAGGAATCCCTATGATAGAATATGTTGGGCTAAGGTCCAAGTTATATGCATACAGGCACGAGGACCAAACTATGATGAAAGCAAAGGGCATCAACAAGACCGGCATGCGCAACATAAATTTTGAGCACTATTTCGGCTGTCTAAATGATATTAGAAAAAAAGTTTTAACAAAGACAACAACATTTCGAAGTTTCAAACATAAAGTCTCGACCATAGAAATGAATAAGGTCGCTCTCTGTGGTAGAGACGATAAGAGAAAACTGATTGAAGGTTCAGACCAGACAATTGCCTGGGGTCACTATTGTCTGAGTATGACTGACCCTTAGATGTATATATGTAAATTTTTAGTTGTGTAAATTTTTAGTTGTGAAGATTTTAAACAAATTGCTTTTATGTGTGTGT
Source organism: Deroplatys truncata (assembly GCA_030765065.1). Classification (NCBI taxonomy): domain Eukaryota; kingdom Metazoa; phylum Arthropoda; class Insecta; order Mantodea; family Mantidae; genus Deroplatys; species Deroplatys truncata. The sequence goes on from CM060980.1 coordinate 105,637,071, forward strand.
ATGCGTGTGTATAGGTGTATGCGTGAGTGTTGTGTGTGTGTGTGTATTTATATATGTACATGGATAATGTAAATGTTTAGCTCTTCTATTTATTAATTTATTGATTTTTAGTTTTATAAAATGTATGTAAAAATGCAGTCTAGTGAGCGAGTGTTTTATCATGTATGTATTGTGTGTGTGTGTGTGCATGAAGATTGACCTAAAAATGCAAATGATAATGTTGTATGTATATATATGTAATTTTTTTGTTTTTTTGTTTTATGATATTTTTACTTAAAACAACCTATTGATTTTTAATCATGTAAACCCTGTAAACACAAAATGTTTTTAAATAATGATTTTCTTATTTAACACAATATATACAGTGAAATAAAAAAAAACACGCATTATTGTGGAATGAAAGCCTCTTTATTTTCATTATTATTTTTCTACAATAAATCCTTTCTGTCAATCCATTGAGTATTAGGGAATCCATACCACTTTACAAGAATCCTATTTCCCTGCCTGCGTAATACTTTCTCTACCAGAAATGTATTAGGGTACAGTGTAGGTCGCAGTTCATGACCATAAAAGGACCCCTTTATCTCGTCACCATCATTACCTTTTAGCATGTATGTAACGGGATTGGTGTGATTCACATGAACAACTTGAAATATTTCAACACTCCAATTAGCTTCAAAGCCCTTTTCAAAATGTCCCTTGTCCTTTGATATCCTCACATAATCACCAACACTAAACTTTCTTGCCCCTCTCTTCTCTTTTCGATCTTGAGTGTAGTTGTAAACAGTCAGAAGAAGATCATTGTTCTTCACCTCTATAGGCTTCATTCGAATAGTGGAGTGGTAAGTGTTGTTATATCTTGCAATGATCTGAGGTAAAAGGTCTAGCCACTTGTATGATCCATTTGCTAGAAATTCGCGATACATCATATTTTTTAAAGTTCTTATTAATCGTTCAACAGCAGCTGCCTTCACATGGGTATAGGTACTGTAGTGATTGATGTTATATTTTGTCATTAAATTTTTAAAATGTTTATTATAAAATTCTTTTCCATTATCACTCTGTATGTTCTTGGGCGGGGTTATCATTTCTTGCAGTATATCTTCCATAGCCTTTGCAACTTGAAGTCCTGTCTTGTCCATTAGAGGTCTCGCATATGCCATTTTAGAGTAGAAGTTGATTGCAATGATGATGTACTTGAAATTCTTATTGATTTTTGCATGCGGTATCATCTCCACCAAGTCGATCTGCACCAAGTCGTGGAGCCCCTTGCTGATAATCTTTCGACGCATGAAGTTTCTCCGGGCTGGAGCATGGAGCTCGCTTGCTATATGTTGCTTCACTGATGTCATGCTATAACCTTTGCCGCTTTTAGTTCTTGAATAATCTCTTCAATTTCTTGAGTATGATTGTTATTGCCGGCGTCTCTGGATGCCACAAGTAGCCTAAGGCGATCCACCAGATCATTAGGGTCGGTCCAGTAGATGTAGTCTTGCCTCGTATTAGGGCGATGTTCTTTCCACTGTAGTCCTAATCCCTTGTGTTTCGTTACTAGAGGACGTATAACGCCTTTATACTTGTAGGAATTACCCGATCTCAGCGGCCCGTGCTTGCTGAAGTTTCTTCGATGAACATGTGTTGCTTTAAGTATTTTACTGTATGTTTCAAGGTCATCCTCGGTGTATGCATGCATTTCAGGTATTCTCTTGAAGATGAGTTCCTTCAATCCAGGCGTGGTTTCATACGTTTCGTTCCCTATTCGAACTTTATTATTGATGAAATCAATAATCTTGTTGCCTAGCATGTAGCTGCCATCCTCATATCGTACTCCATATGATGAATCTATTTCATTTTTGTCCTTCTTTCGAACTTTATTAAGGTAGTTGTAGAGTTTCTCATCTTTCATGTCTTTCGGTGATTCCTCCTTGCTTGTAGTATTCTTTTTCTGTATTTCAAGTATATCTTGAAGCGGATCTGTCACTGGTTGAAGAGCTTCACTCATCACTCTCTGGGTTTCGAACTGCTGACCTTTAAGAGAACGTAACTTTTCTCTTATAGCCTTCGTGTGCATAGCTACAGATTCTTTAAGTCGTATGCACTCGCTGTCCATCTTGAAATGACACTGAAATTAGACTTCCACCTTAATATATACCCTATTTATTTAACAGACTTCAGTTTATAAGAGATTTTCAGCTCGATATTTAGAAAATGGCCGTCCCTTACACGATTTGCAGCAGCAGTGAAGGCTAGTTTATCACCATTTGCAATTGGTGCAGGTAGAGCTCTCAGAGACTTGTTATTTATTTCAATTATTGTATCAGGTCTTACAGTAGGAGCTGTTGGTGACGTCATATAGCAAGAAACAATCTCGCCGTTTACGCTTGATTTGTAATATTCAAGACCTGTTGTTAACATGTACCTCTGTGATTTCCCTCTGAAAGGCAACGACTGCAGTGTAATTACATGTTCCCCTCTCATTTGCTCTACTAATGAATTTACGACTTTCATTTGTGTTTTAAGGGTATTGATATTATCCATTGCAGATGTCAGATGCCCATCCATTGATTTCTGGCGGTTCGCCATAGTTTCCATGTGTTTTCCCACTGTTTCTGTAACAGTGGTACTTATTGCACCAAGTCTGTTGTTTAAATCTTGGCGCATTTCATTTTGTTTCCTTCCCACGTGAACTTTAACAAACTTTTTTGTTGCTCCATCACTGTCATCGACAGGATCTGCTACTTCAATTAGCCTTCTTTTTTGGAATGAAACGTTACCGCTTGAATCGAGCGGTGGTGTTCTTGCACTTATATATTCTAATACATGCTTCTTATTTGGCACGTCATAGTCCTCTTGAGGTGGCAGCATTATCTTCAATCTTATAGAATCCAGGATAATGTTGTTTCCATCGTCGCGTTTAAGGGTATTTTTATTCAGATATTCCATTAAAGCATCATGTTGCACGTCTAGCGACTTCTGGATGTGATCCCTAAGCGTAGTTTGAAGTTCGCTCATGCGCTGATATGTCGTTTTTTCCGTGAACTCCTGCATTCGATTTTCAGTAGAAGACGTAAGCGTATCCACGTAGCGTTTAGTGCTTGCGTCGTCGTCCTCCTCAGGATCCTGAACAATGCACAGTCTCTTGTTCCTGAATTGGTAATTTCCTTTTCCATCTCTGTTTATGATAAATTGATGTAGCGATCTTTTCACTGCAGCAGCCCTCTGTGATCCAAACCTGTCAATACTCATGATGAACTATGAATGAGCAATTTCTTTATTAACAACTTTAATATATACATCGAATCCGCACCTATATCGACCGTCATTCATCGGAAATTCGGGAACTATTACCATAAAAGGTCTTCCTTCTGTAGAGCTCTCCCAAACACCTTTGCACAAATCTTTAAATTCAGTATACGTCATATCTGTGTTTACGTAATTTTCATATACATGTTTCAAGTTTAAATTATCTTGCCTGAAGAGTATAATCATGTTCGCATTATCTCTAATTAAATGCTTTGGGACTTTGGCATAGGATTGTGCTAGATATATTGAATCTACATTTCGATGTCTGCCCATGCTGTAAAAGGATGCAATCTTGTCTTGCTTTTCAGTGATGACGTCATCAAATATAAAGATTGAATTTTCTTTAATTTCTGATGGGTGCAAGACGCTTTCACCGTCTTCGTGAGTATACACACCTATACCCTCAATGTTTTCAAGCAGCTTAACAAGATATTGATACTTTGGCTGGTATAGCGACTTTGAATAAATGTACACATTTTCAAAGCGTAGTCCATTCTCGTGAAGTATCATATTGAGTAATACATTTGTTTTTCCAGCACTGGAGCTACCTAGAATTAGCGCTCTAACATTGCCTGGAAACAGCTTCCCGTGACGATCGCGTCTAAAGTCACTTTCAAAGTCTAGCACCTGGATAGGCAGCGAGCAATCTTGCTTCACCAGCTCCATCGTAGCAACTAAAATAAAATAAATCATCCTTAATGTATATATGCTAATGGTAGCAATGACAGAGTATAAAAGAACTATGTGCCATTAAAATCGATTAGTGTACCATGAGCGCTAAGGGGGTTAAGGTCTCAAGAGGTTCCGGTTTAATTAACTCTCTCATTAACCTGCTGCCATTTGAAGCACATTTGCCTGGTTACAGATACTGTGGACCTGGGACAAAACTAGAAAAAAGACTAAAGAGAGGAGACCCCGGAATAAATCCTTTAGACGAAGCGTGTAAGCTTCACGACATAGCCTACGCACAGCATAAGGACTCTGCTTCGAGGAACGTTGCCGACAAAATCTTGGCTGAAAAGGCCTGGAAAAGAGTGCAATCATCTGATGCTACATTAGGTGAAAGGTTGGCAGCCCGACTAGTAACAACCATCATGAAGGGTAAGGTAGCTGTTGGTGCGGGATCCAGGAAGAAGAAACGAGGAGGATTTCTACCACTCATACCAATTATTGCAGCACTAGGAACCGCCGCTGGAGGCGCTGCACAAATAGCCTCTGCTGTAAATAAGAAAAAGGCCGCGGATAAACAACTTGCTGAAATGATGAGACATAACAAAGAAATTGAAGCAAGAGGGAAAGGCCTACGAGTGAAGAAGAAGAAGAAGAATAAGGCTAGGAACACCGAAAGGAAGAGGAGGCCGAGCAAGAAAGGAAATTCAAAAAACTCCGGCAGAGGGCTATACTTGTCCCGGAAAAAGCATTAAGTAACATAGACCTCGACTTGTATGCCCGACGTTTAAAGATTCCTCATTTTAGGGGTGTATACATGATCGATCAGCTACCCTCAAGACCTCGTTACAGAGAGAGAATTATTGTTAATCTCGATACTTCAGAGAATGAAGGCACTCATTGGGTTGCTATAAAGAAGGATGGCAACGTGTCATTTTATTTCGATAGCTTTGGAAACTTGAAGCCTCCAAAAGAGATCGAAAGGTACCTCAGAGATGTTAAGGTACTGTATAACACTAAGAGGTTTCAGAGTTTCAGCTCAGTCATCTGTGGGCACTTGCGCTTGCAATTTCTATCGCAATGAGTTACACTATTGCAGTCAGTGGCAATGAGTCTGTGCTTACTACATACCTGAATCCACCTCTTCAGCTAGATCCAAAGTATCATTATGAGATTGCTCTACTGAATTTTGAAACCTTCTATTCAATTCCTAATGTTGATTGGAGTAATAATCAATTTCATTACATGTACAATGATGAAATTAAGATCATTGATATACCTGATGGAACTTATGAGATTTCTGATATTAATGAATACATCAGAGATAAGCTAGATGTAGATGAGAATGTCTTCTTTATTAGACCTAATAATAACACAATGAAGGCTGAAATTAAGTGCCCTTTCACTATTGATTTTTCCGGTGATCGTTCTATAGGCTCGCTATTGGGCTTCAGAGGTAAAGTTATTCCAGCTAATCAGCTGTCTGAATCTGATTACCTGGTGAATATATTTAAGGTGAGCATCATTCGAATCGAGTCCAGTATTGCAACAGGCTCTTTCATCGATGGTAAAAGCGGCCACTCGATCTACGAGTTTTTCCCTTCTGTTCCGCCTGGATATCATATTTCTCAAGAGCCGTCAAATCCAATTTACCTTCCAATCATAAACACCAATGCTATAGAGCAAATTAGTCTTCGTGTAGTGGACCAAAGTGGTAATATCATTGACTTTAGAAACGAGGATATAAGCATATGGCTTCACATCCGCTGCAATGCCAATAGATTTTAGAAGAAGTCAGCGACGTCGAGGATATAATAAGGGAGTGATTCAACGCACACATCATACTCTACCCTTGACACCCGGAGGGTTAACATCACGCAATCGACACTTCCTCCAGGTATTGGGCTTTAGACTTCTATAATCATGGACATCTTCAATGTTACCAGCGCACCGACATTCGATGACAAGATCACTAAAGAAGAGGAACATGTGTTTTTACCGTATAATACATCGGCTCTGGACGCTAATGATGAAATTAGAATCCCTTGTCAAGCTGAGGATTTATATACTTTACCTAATCGAAGTTATCTATACATCGAGGGGAGTATTACTAAACCTAATGGAACAGCTACTACTGCAAAGCTTACCAATAACGCTATTGCATTCATGTTTGAGGAGATTCGACTGGATATGAACGGCTCAACTATTGATCGAACCAGGAACCCCGGGATCGCCTCAACTTTACGCAACTATGCTGCTCTCAATCCAATGGAGTCTGATCGCTTGCTGAATGCTGGATGGTGCTATCCTGGAGAAGACATGGACATTGTGAATGCAGCAAATGGAGCCTTCAACGCCATAGTACCGCTTTCGATGCTTCTGGGATTTGCTGACGACCACAAGGAACTCATACTCAATAGCAAGTTTGAGTTGGTGCTGATTCGATCCAAGGACTCTAAAAACTGTATTATAGCGCCTGAGGGTGAAGAGAATGCAAGCGTTAAACTTGCACGAATCGAGTGGAGAATGCCAGTGATACGACTTTCTGATGCTGAAAAGGTTGAAATTCTCAAGATTGTCAAGTCGGACAAGGCGCTGTATCTCCCATTTAGGACCATGGATCTGCATACTCAGCCTGCTGTGCCGCAAACTAAATCATTCACTTGGAATGTCGCCACCACATCAAAAATGGAGAAGCCGAGATTTGTCATTTTGGGTGCTCAAACTTTAAGATCGAGTAATGCATCTAAAGACGGTTCTCTTTTTGATCATTGTAACATAACTAATTTGAGAATTTATCTTAATAGCGAATGTTATCCCTATCATGACATGAATTTGGATTTTGGAAACTCTAGATTTGCATCCTTGTATGATATGTACTCAAAGTTTCAAAACTCTTATTATGAAAAAGAGAACTATCCTTTATTGAAGATAAAAGATTTTCTTAAATTTGCTCCTATATTTGTTATAGATTGCTCACATCAACCAGAGGAAGTTGTAAATGGTGCTGTTAACATTAGAATAGAAATTCAAGCTAGTGCAAATATTCCTGCACAGACCACTTTGTATTGTTTGATAATTCACGATAAAGTATTTACATACAAGCCTCTGACTCATGTGATGCAGCTTTTATTTTAAACTAATCATTGTAAGGATTTGTTTTTTCATTAGCAATGTAAGGATTATTAATGAATAAAAACACTATGTAAAAACATACTTTAATTCTTTTTATTGTTATTATTTATCCTGCATTTCCATCACTTTCTTCCTGCAACTCCTCGTTCCAACATATTGCATTACATTTGCATCAGTTATGTTACCTAAATGGTAGTCTATAAACGGTACAAGTCTTTTTAGCCTGCAAATTTCATCTCTATTTAAAAATATTTCACAATCATTTAAATTAGTGTTCAAAAATTTTATTTCTGTCTCTTGCATATAAGCAACAATATTATAAGAAAAAAGAATATTTTCACAATATTCCACACGCGGATACTTTCTCGTTTTGAGGAATGCACTGAATATAGGAAGACACTCACGAATTATCACCCAGTCTTGAATTGTCATGTATACAAATTTGTCTGTGTTTTTCACTAAAAGCACTGGAAGATCATAGAAGAATGCTATGTTAATGCTGCGCCTTTTCGAGATGTAGACGTCTCGGCACACGCTTCTTACCATCATGTTTCTTGGGCGTCTCGATGTTGCTTATTCTATCCTCCAATAGCGTCAGCCTCCTTTGCAGGTCTGCAAAGCTGTTCCTCTTCTTCTTCTTCCCCTTATTGCACCGCCTGAAACATTACACAATGAAGGTCTTAGAAAAGTGCTTGGGTGAAGTTAAGGTAGCCCGAAAAGAATTAAATTTCTGTTAGTGTACACTTAAAATGAAACAATGATTTTTATATATGTGAAAATACTCACGTCAATGTTTTCCCGAGTTCTGCAGGCTTTCCAAGGGGAGACTCGGAGGTCGTCTGTGTTAGATCCACAGCCTGCGGTGAGTTAGAATCCTGTTCCTCATCTATGTGTTTAGCATACTGCTGTGCAATGGGATATTCCACTATATCTTCTGGTTCTTTATCATCGGAATCTACCTCGGTTTTAGGCGCTGGTGTCGTCATTTGAATTCTGCAAAAAAGTCATTATAATTTCCAGTGTTAGTCGTATTCAACTGCTCTTGTACTATAGTAGCATGTAATGTATGTTAGTATCGCATACAATTAATGTTTACATTAATGTTCTCAGGAGTTACGTATATTACAATAGCAATGTACAATAATGATACATATTTAAAGAGGTACTCACTTTAAATTTCTCTGTCTGAAGAGGAATACACTGCAGCTCTCATTGCATGGAAAGTATGACGCCATCTTGTCGTGTACCTCTGGTTTTGCACACAGTACAGAGTGAGTATACCCGTTGCAGTACTCTGAATGCCACAGAGAGCCGTGATTTGAAATGAGGCTGAGCATCTCACCCTCACTTTCGGTATCAGTTTCTCTGGAAAGAAAGAAGGCACAATAGAATGAACAATTTTAATTTTTTCACTCTTCTTTAGAGAACAATTGCACGCTTTTTAGAGCTTGCATTCAATAATAAAAACGATACTTACATGATGCTTCTTTTGTAGACAGGGCAGTTGTCTGTGCATATGCCTCGAGAAGTCATCTGGTCATGATAGGAAGGCATGTTACACACTATAGAATGCATGATGCCATTACACGACTCTTTATGATAATATGTATAATGGTATGATTCTTCTCCGCATTCACTCCAAAAATCGTCCATTGTATTATCGACTCGATTACTCCTCGAATAATATTCAGAGCAGTGCGAGAAGGGGCTGCTTATATATAGCGGCTAGAAAAACCGGTTCTTCTATCACATGTAATGACTTGCAGAGAGGATCGGTGGGGGGAAGCGATCTATAGGGGAGGGGGGATGAATGTGTTTTTTTATGCAAGAGAATAAATGATTCAGTGAGGGAAATGAAAACTTTTATTATAGAGAGGCAATGCACGTAAAGGTTTTTTTGATATCTCTGTTTGAAAGAGATAATTGTTGCGTTACATGTATGTGCATGTGTGTGCATGCATGCACCTGTGTATGCCTGTTGATGTATGCACTTGTGCTCGTGTATATGGGAAGCGCCTGGATGTGTACAAGTCGTGGAGAAAGAAGATAAAGAATCGTGTCTAGGCATCGGGATATCTAAGTATACGCAGGGGTTTAATATAAATAATTATATTTGATAAATACATTTTAATATGCCCGTGTATAGTTTAATAGTTATTATAGCGTTTCGCAGGGCAGGATTCGAACTAGGGACCTCTGGTTCCTAAGAATACAGCTCGTTAAACATTGTAATGTCGTGTATATTAAATTATATTTGTTAAAGACATTTTCATCTGACCGTTCACTCTTCAATAATTTAGTATTTATTATAGCGTTTCGCTGGGTAAGGTTCGAACTATGGGCTTCTGGGTTCCTAAGAATACCTTTCATTAAAACAGCGTAATGTATAAAATTAAATTATATTTGTTAAATACATTTTAATCTTATCGTGCACGCTTCCGTAATTTAATAGTTAGTAGGCATAGAGCTTGCAGGGTAAGACTCAAACTAGAAACCTCTGAACGGGCTTTAATCAGGGTAATGATATAATAATGTTTTACCCTAAGAAAATATCAACTTGGATACCTAAGTATACGCATGTGTTTAATATATTTTTAGAGCACGCATCCGTAATTTACTAGATGTTACACATTAGAGTTTGCAGGGTAAGATTCGAACTAGGGTCCTCTGAACGGTCTTTCATTAATTAGGATGATGATGTATAAAAATTAAATTATATTTGTTAAATACATTTTCAATCTGGTCTTGCATAGTTTAATAGTTATTTCGCGTTAGAGCTTCACTTGGTAAGACTCTAGCTAGAATTCTCTGAACGCCTTTTTATTATTTAAGGTAATGATATAATAATATCAATCATTAATTTCTCATTAGCAATAAACTTTTGATTACAGTAAGAATCGAACACCGATCTATGGATATCACTCAGAGGTTTAATGCACGTAATGAAATGTATATTAGATGCTTTTCGGAGTCGTTGGCTGAAACAGAATGCTTGTTAACTATGCTCGGATATATTCGTAGGAGGTCGTAAAACATCGGGGAGAACTCCCTCAGGCAAAATCATGATGGCCGACCTGACGTCACGCAGAGTTGGTAAACAAGTTTCTCTCTCTTTCACACAAACAAGGAGAGGACGAGTATAAAGCAGCCCTCGAATTCTTTTGTTAAACTAGCAGGTGGCCAAACAATGGGAACGCTGCAGGTGTCTTTCTAAACTAGCCTTGCCAAGGACAATAGAATCTCTTACACAATGGAAAGGGTCAGGCTTTGTTATTGGGTTGCCAGGTGGTCTTTCTAAAGAATGCTTGCATCGAACAATAGAAAGGCACACACAATAGAATCTCTTACACAATGGAAAGGGTCAGGCTTTGTTACAACCCTAATTCATCATGGGCTTTGTTCATTTTGACAGCTGAAGGGCAAGCATTGTTCTTTTGTTAAAAGCTAGTGGAACGAGTATGCCACGTGTTCGACACACACAATGGAAGTGGGGGCGGGTAACTGACCAGGTGCAGAAGTGGCCGGATGTGGAATGGGTAGGAAAAACATCTCGCCTTTGTTACAGAACCTTAAATTTATGACCCCTTTGTTCGTTTTGACAGTTGATTGACAGCCTTAATTACCTAACTGTCAAGCCTCCATTGTACTCAACATGATTTACGACCGCAGGTGCAGCTAAAACTACCAAGGCACAGCGGGGGGAGGGGGAGGGAGGAGGTGGGGGAGGGAGGAGGTGGGGGAGCTCATTTGCATATGAATAGCCATGCATAAATTAACTGGGCCAGCTCTCTTATTTCTACCCTACTATCCCACTATCTCAAAACTAGCTATTTAAGGTATAATACTGAAATTTTTACAGGATCTAGATGCATATCTTTTAAGTTCAAACTACTTTTATACGATAGTTTATTTATTAAGAAAGATAGGACTATTTTCTCAATTATACCATCGTTTGTTCAAAGCATATCGGCAATTATTTGTATTTAAAAATTAATTAGATTAAAAATTAATTAATTAATTGTGTTAATTAGATATTATAATTAATATTCCTCCAATGATAACTTATAAAACACAACTTAGAGGTTGTTTTTATAATCCTAAAATTTAACTTGCCTATAATCAATAGTGTAACTTTGTCCAGTTTTTTTTTTCCAACTGCCACTCTTCACTGTTTTTATTGTCAGTTTTTTTTTTTATCTCGTACAACTTCACCGGAAGTTCAGTAATTTTCACTATCACTTCATCAATATTCACTAATTCAACTTTCCTGCCACTTCACCTCTTCGTGACGTAGGCTCTTCTTCCGGACTGTTCACACCTTGGGGAGTGGAACACAAGATCTCTTCTTCATTCTCTCATGCAACAGCAGTCGCCACAAACTGATCGGAGAATCAGACGTGATGTCGCACGGGAAACTCACGCGCCAACGAGCTTGTTCACCGACTGATCAACGCAATTCAACTGAAGCGACCCCTCTTGCGAGAAAGCTTGTTTATACCTATAGCCAGTGGAATCTTCCACAGAATATTCTAGAAGTATTTAGACACGCGTTCTGGAGGAGGGGGAAGAAACTTCAGATCTTATTATCTACCGACAGCTCTTCCGATGTTTACGCTGGCGAGCACTATTTGTCATTGTTTATTTCCGACTGCCCTGCGCCGACCTCCCGATAACCTTAGGCCATAGTCGCTAAGTCACAATAGTTCCTGTTATCCTCTGTGGTGTAGTGGTTACCATGCTAAACCCTAGCCCCGAGGTCACGGGTTCTAACTCGGCGGAGGGCGATGGATTTGTTCCGGCCTAAAAATCCTCAGCATGGCTTGCTTCGGAAGGGAAGTAAAGTTGGTGGTCCGGTGTCGTAGATTTACGTCATGAAAAGAACCTCGAGCCTGATAAAGGAGCCTCTGAGCAAAATTACTGGCCTTTCGCGCCCAATATAGAATGGAATGCTAAGGTCAACATCAGTTATAGAGCAGCCATAAATAAAACTAAATTTAAATTTTACAATAGTTTCTTAGAAACCGTTCATTTATGTTAGAAAATGGCATTCATAGTAAAAGCCGTTCAAAGCAAAAATGGAACAAACAAATTCACCTATATTTGCAAAGAAAGAAGCCGCGTGGCTTGAGAACACACAAGCTGCTATACATAACAGTAAAGGTGTTAAAAGAAGACTAAGAGACATCAACCAACAGGAAATAGAATCGGATTGTAAAATTAAACCTTCTCTAAGTCTAGCAAATGAAATAAAATTGAGCTGGGGTAAAGAGGCATATATATTTAATTTAGGAAGAATGTAAAGATCGGGAATGGCATGGTTGAGACTGGGGGGCTGGAGGGCACAGAAAATGACTGACGATTCTGGTAGGAGAAGCTGCCCATTCTGTGATTTGGATGAGGACTGGGTACATATTTTGACGGGATGTGCACAGTGGGAGAACCAGCGAACGATTAAACTGAAAGAGAAATTCTTAAGTCCCTCAAGAAAGAGATTGGCATGTTGGGATCTACTAGCTGACCAGAGGAACTGGAAAAACATGGACAATTTTTTGGCTAAAGTGCGTGAAGCTAGGTCAAATTTGTTCAGTTAGACAAAGGTAATTTATCTCTATTTTCTTGTTTCATTTTGTTGTTTTTCTTTCTCTGTTGTTTATTTTGTCATCCTATTGTATCTTAAATATTCATGTACGGTCAATGACCCATGCACTAAATACTTGTGAAATAACTTCAATAATTTGAAACTTATCTATCTACTTAACAGTAGAACTACCTTGTAGAGAAAAACATCCCTTAAACGTTAGGCTAAGTTCATCATTCTACTCCAAAATGTGTCGGAGTCATAATTTTTTCTGTGAAGTAGTACAAAATTCACAGTACAAACGGCAGATTGAGTTGAATTTTTAATAATACATTTAAAACATAAGCGTTGTGCCTATAATAATAAAATATATTTCAAATTAAAGCGAAATTTCAGTTTATAAGCCTGCAGAAAAAACGAAAAATGTCATTTTAGCAACTTTTGCAATTTAGTCTCCCCTCCAGTCCGTATTATTTCCATTCTTCCTGGCATTGCAGACTGTTGAAGAAAGGTAATTCGGTGTCCTGCCACGAAATACGCTTGGGTTTGATGCAGAAGATGGTCGTTACAGCCCCGCGATGGTCGCCAGTTTGAAGCTGTTGTTTATTATGCTGCGATGGCGGTGCAACAATTTGGAGCATGAATGTAGATACCACTTTTTCTGGTTATCTCCAGTATCTGCTATTCATTCTGCTGCTGGCTGCTCCAATGGTTTAGTTATGAGGATTTTCCCTCAGGGTATGCGTGGATGTATTGTGAAGGACACCACCAGTTTAAATTGACTGAGAAATTTATTGTGAACTAATATTTGAGTTCTTGAATTGAGTTGCCGACCGTTTGAAATGAAGAAATTATTGAATCTGAATTGCACTCCAAACTATAACAAGTGAATTATTTTACCTGCTAATTCTGCAGTATCAAAGTTAGGTCGGAGATAACTGTTTGCGCAATAAAAGAAACTAGAAGCGTAACTCCTGAGTCCGGCGATATCCCTCAGGCTAGCCGCTAACCACACATGCGCGGCACTAAGCGCTTATAATCACACACCAGAAAATAAGTGTCGACGACAGTACCAGAGTACAGAGCAACTAATGTGGACCACATCGATCCGTACCAATGATGGTACCAGAGCAGAGTGTAACCCTCGGAGCTAAATGCCTGCCTATTTATTAATTTTAGCTCTGGCTACATTTTCTTCTCCCACCAATATTCTACCTTACACACTGCCAAATCCCAAAACGCTTAGTACAAATGTAACATTGTTATTAGCGACTTAGCTAAAATTCTCAGAATTTCAGTCGCCTCTCTAATTTCCAGAATTGGTCTACGTGCCTGTACAAACGCCTTGAAATCAACTTCTAACTAGTTTCTAGAAACTTTAACGCTAATGCTTTCTGTATTCTGCTGTCACTAATGACTTTGCTTAACCTGACTGCCTAATTGCTTCCATGTTTCCGGACAAACATTTCAACTCAAACTTGTTACATTATACACTGATTTATAGTCGGCGCCAATCAAGAAAAGGATTGACAGTGACTTACCACGTGACGGAAAGCTTTAAATAAATGGGAGGGGATGAATATGTCATAGCGGACGTCATAGCAACGATTAGAAGGACCAATTGGAACTAAGACGTTTCCATAGCAACGATAGATGCATAATCTCGTTGCCAATATTGTAACACGTGATTAGCATGACACACCTGGAGGGCGACCGTTGCATTAACATGAACTGCACGTCTTATCTTCTGCTGTCGCTGCAGTTATAAACAATGCTTCCTTTAGCCATCGCTTGCAATGTATTTGCATCAGTTTAGAGATTGCATGTGTACTGACAACTTAATTTGCATCATCCTATTTGTACGGTTATTTGCTTTGTGTTTACGTGTGTTTGAGTCCGTGTATCTGTGCATACCCTGTGAGCATTTACAATTGTGTTAACACTGTAACGTATATTTAAAAGCACCCACAAAATAGTGACAAAGACAGCGAGACGAAAGAGAAACTGAGCGTATCCGGTAACCGAATAAAACTGTTTGGTAAAGGTATTCCAATTAAAGGAAAAACGCGGGAAATAATATGTTCTGCGAGAAAATCGGCGGCGTTTTCCCATTAGCATATGTATCAATATTTCACACGTATGTCTCTTTTGTTAACGCAGATCTTTACACTGATACATTCTTGCATGTTCTACCCTTTTCATGCACATTCATTATTTTATAATCGTTTTAATATACGAATATAAATAATACCCGCCCTACAATGCAGGCGCAACCCAATCGCTTTCGCACGCACAATTCTAACGCGCTCTCCACGTAGTTGCGATAAGCGGCAATGTCGCCTCTCTCTCTCTCTCTCTCTCTCTCTCTCTCTCTCTCCCCGCGAAATGTCCATCCCTTTCATCTTTGGCAGCGAGTATAAAATATTGAAATTATTTATTGCAATTATTTCTCAATCTTAGTTATTTCTTTATTTAATTATTTATACGAGTATCTGCCCGTCAATACTTATATCATGTTGGAGACCGAACAAAGGTTTGCTAATTTTTTGGTCGATTTAAAAAACCGGTGCACACTCAGCATCATGAGGTATGAGGAACTACAATGATGCGACCTGCAGGTCACAAAACCAGCATTAGAGCTGGCGGACGCGTGGTGCTGACCATATCACTGCTCCGTACCTTAAATGATCGCTCAACTCTACCGTATGTATGTAGGCATTAAGATCAGTAGTGTGGCAGTAATTTGTATCACAATAATGTAAATGCCAGAGTGATTGTAGTGTAAATAAGCATTATTGTATGACATTGATTTGAGATGTTTGTTAATTATATGCATTGTTAGGAAATAAGTTTACACAACCTCACTGAAACTGACAATAAGAGCGGATAACAATGAGTGAGGGGGTGAGTTGAATATTAATTAGAAGAGACAAACAAATGACGTCAGATTGGCGCGCTTTTCTTAGAAATAGCGGGAATATTTTCCCTAGAGCATTTGTGTTCGTAATTTTGATTGGATATAACAAAATAGACGCTAATGTTGGCGGGTTTTATTAACCAATAGCAGCTCGGGTATAATCTTTAGGCATATCGGGGTGTGGGAGTATAAAAAGCTAAAGTCAAAGGCAGATTTCGTCAGTCCAACAGAAGCATTCGCGTGTAATACGTCGATCAGTTCAACATAAGTATTCGTGAGTTATACGTCGCGTAGTTCAACGGAAGCATACATAAAGTACACGTTACGCAATTCTACAGAATCTCTCGCGTCTAAAAGTTTGTTATAAATGTGAAACACGCGAATTAATAATGTGAAGTAAATAAGTGATTATAGTGATATTAGAAAATATAACAGTTTCAGTCTGGCGTCTATCACGAGTCAATATGTGAACTTAATTAATTGTGACGGTAATAAAAGTGTAAAAACAAATTCTTTTATCAGTGTTATCTTTGAGTAATAAATCCTTTCCGTTTACACACCTTGATCAAGAGATATGCTCGACCGAGAAACAATAGCTAGCTGGAGGACAATGAACCCAATATTCAAAGTAGTAAAGAAATAACAGGCGCTCAGAAATAAGATAACACGAAGTGACCGCGATAAATTGGCTCCCATACGTGGTGCATATAAACATGAAGCATCTTCCAACTACCAACAAATATACCACTTCAGTTGTCGGGTTGATAGCCTTTGGCCCTTAATAGTTATTCGTGGTTCATAATTATTTATTATTATTCATTAATTATTATTATAATCATAATTATTTTCGCTATATGAACAACGAAGCTTATTTTCGCAACAGCATGGCTTTGTTTCTGGTTATCACTTAGAGCCCAGGTTACTGCAAATAACTTTCCTCCATTGCAGGTCTTCTATTACCATGTCCGCACACCTTTTCGGTTAACAGCTTCACAAACAGTGTACCATTGTCAATTTCCCTCCTGTTGGTTAACACTCCAGTCCACTGCATTGAAAGCAGAACGAAACGTGACAATAGTTCACTCGACGGACAGATATTGGTGTGAAGAGATAACTTTAGTTGTCAAATACTGCTTAACATAATGACCGCGACGGCAACGCCACAGGAAGGCGATGGAGCGTCATTTCTACAAGGCGTATGCTTTTCGCAAAATTTAGAAAAGACATATACGATATGCCGTTTCTTTGTAAAAAGCTATAAACGCAAGCTTTCAACAAGCCATGTGAGGCCGCTTCTTTGTCAGAGGCTATAAATGTCTCCTTTGTTGCACGGAATGGAATCTGCAGTCACAATAACTCTCATAAATCTGCATAGTAAGGATATATGATAACTTTTATCACTTCTTTCAAGCGGAACATCGTTTGAACCTTTTTTTTAATTTTGCAGGGCATTTTTCAGTCTGTGCTGAAATGCCAGGCAAACATTTCACATTTGAGGGCACATTTACAACGGTAAAAATTTTACGTTTTGCGCTGATACGTTCATGTGTCGTTAATTGAAAAGTCAGATTATATTGTTAGGCAATAAGAAAAGCGAAAATGCTTATTTTCCCAAAAATGTCTAACAATTTTTATTAAAATAGCGCATGTTTAAGATATTTGTACGAAAAATAAAATGTATATCTTCAATTTTCTAGGAATAGCATGTGAAGTCCTCTTCGTTCTGAATGACTTTTGAATATTTGGTAAACCGTAAGAGGTAGACAAAATATTATTACACAAAACATTTAGATCTCGTTAAAGCGCACATTTTGTCAATAAAATATTTTGTGACGTTAACTAGTTCGAGATATTCGTTATTGCTGGTTTGAATTTTCAAATACTTTATACTTTTCTCAACTGAAAATTGCTATTGATTGGTTTATCTTTTTTCTTGTGTTCATATAAAGAGAACGGAATTGTAAAGCCACACAGCGACCGGCTGAGAAGATTTGCTATGTCTTTAGCCTACTGCATTCTTCTTATATCCACAGCAAAATGTGTAAGTATGAAATGAAGGTTTATCTGTACTAATAAAAAGTAGGTAGAACATTATCTTTTGTAAGAATAGTGTGCAGAAGACTGAGTAGAGAAAGTTATATAAATGCTACGCATAAAATGCTTTTACATTAAGTTACATTGTTACTTCACAGCTAAAGCTTGTGAACTAAACATTATCTGTGGATCCTGTAGGCTTATGGCAACACGCATTGTTTAGTATGAAAATTATTACGTAGTTGGATTTTTGCGATTGAAAGTCTCGTGTATCGATCCAATTGTGTAAATTCTAATAGTAGTAGTGGGTTAAACTATCCACCTGATATTTGTTGTTTCGAAGTCTGTTCGAACTTACGTGGCTATGAAAATACGCGGATTTACGTTTTGGCAGAGCTTTCTGAATAGATAACTTCGGAGTTAAAACTACATTACATATGATTTCTTAATGGAATACTAGAATCCATTACACTGAATTCTGGTGAAAACGGGTGCCTGGAGACGTCTTGCAAGTCGAAGTTCCCGCGCCACAAATCTCAGTGAGGTTGGCTTCACTTCCAGTTTGGTCGTATGAAACCTGAGAAGTATAATTATGAAGTGCACCGATGAAGGCAAGTTGGAAGCTCGAGCTTACCTGCTCCTGTAGTGTCGTACCTTCTTACAACCAAGGAAGGTGTCATACCAAGGCTGGAATGTAGTCTGGCTACACAATATCCCCTAGCTTCAGTGACGTGCTAGCATCCTGCCATATTGTTACATGCTGGGGTGAGGACCAAAAGGATTCCAGAAAAATATTAAATTTCAACATGCACATGGGAGAAACGTAGTACAAACACTGCGAGGGGACTAGGACCTTGATGTTCACATTTCGATGCAAGCGAGGGGTTTTGTAACAAATTACACAAATTTCACATCATTCACATTACCTGTGGTTTATGAATAAAGTAATTTGTGGCCCTACATTACATACACGAGGGAATAAAGGATTGAGGGGAGATGCCTCACACACACGCGCAATCTACACCTTACACACCAATTCTCAGACTGGCGCTCACACACAAAGAAAGTAACGCTAACATCTATCCCCCTCTCTCTTCAAATCTTGCTAGGCTCGTCGGCCGGAGATGGAGAGTGTCATGCCAGAGAGAAGTTCAAACACAAGCCGAAAGAAATACTAAATTACCCCAACAATGTTGACGCCAATGCGACGCAATAATGTGGTTGGCATGACAATGCCTACTAATACGCCACAATATTTAATAGTTCATGAAAACGCTGTATATCTTAAATTAAAACTACGTTTCAATCCTAAAGAATATATAAGATAAATTAACCGATGGTAAAAAAATAATAAAAACTAATTTACTCTTTTTTTTTATAAATGTTTCAACCTCTTAATCGCGGTTAAGAACGAAAATAACATTACTCTAAACCTCACTAATACGACTAATTTAATTTTTGATCAGACATACACTATTACTTACACAGGAGGAACAAGATCAGGATTGAAGGGTTATAACACCCTTCTGTATGTCTCACATTCATTTACTAATTACTTAATTCTATTGTAGACTACAAATTTAATGTAGGTATTACTGTTTACATTACTTTAAAGAAAACTAGGGTTTTATTGGGTAAGTTTGACATACCGAGCGAGGTGGCGCCGAGTAATCCGTTGAAGAGGACGAAGAAGATTATGTTGGACCAGACTGTTGGTACATAACATAGGAGCCACTTTTAAACAGCCATTGTAACAATCACCCTTTAACTGCTTAAGTAACAAACTATTCACATTATACAAATATCTCATTTCGATTCTTCAAGGAGAACTTCAACGTATTTGTTATTTATTATATTAAACATACTATTTGCTTAATGTTACTTTCTCCGTGTTCGCTCTTAGTTTGTTATGGCTAGGCTTGTCACACCTTCTGGGCCCAAAGCACACCATTGCTTCACTTCAATCTGGATTGCAGAAATCAGCTGCAGTGCATTCAAACGCAAATACTCGCCTAAAGAGAGGGCACACGTTACGAAGATGAGAAACTGGAAGTTAACCTTTTGGAAATTTGGAAATAAAACCAGGAAACCTGTTATAACTATAAGTACTCTAGTATATCGTTTACAACGCTGAACTCTTACATGACGTGATGAATAACGTCAATCATGAACCCCACTGTGCTATCCTGTTACACTCGTTTCCATTTATGCCGTCGCCGCAGCTTCGGGAGGCATTTTACCAACCTTCTCAGTGGGCGCGTGCACCGCTTGGAGAGATGTATGTGGAGCGTTCTGCCTTTGTTGTTCGAACAAGCAGTGGTGTGTGTTAACTGTAGCTCACGCGATGTATGCAAATATTTCGGAGGAGCATCAGGAAAGAATTGTGAGTATGTTGGAAGCCAATTCGCCATTTGAAGACAGTACTAGGGCAATTCGATGCAGCATTCGTATGGAAGGATTATTAAAATAACATCTAGCAAATGTGTCCTCTTTGAGAGTAAAAAGTATAATTTACTTCAGTTTTACATTATAATTACTGTCATTAAAATACTACTTCATGGAGATTTTTTTTAGTCTAGCGTCCTTTAACCGTTTAGATTACATCGAACGATGAGTGAAATTATGCTTAAATGAGCCCGGATTCCACAGAGCTTAAAGTTACCCAACATTCGTCTTTTCAGAATAAGAGAAAACCCCGGAAAAACCTTATCCGAATAACTCATCCTAATCCAGATTCGAATTCAGAACCTCTTGAATGTGAGGCAGACACGCTACCCCCACACGACAGAGGATGAAGTTGTGCAAAACAGTGTTTTATTTAGTTCTATATTTGGATTGGACAGATGATTCCAATAATATCTAGTACATACACCTTCTTTGAGAGTAAATGTATTTTAATGTTACATTATGTTCTCATTATGAATATTTTTTGAGGAGATGTTATGCGAAATAGGGTTTTATTATTTATATCTTTAAACATGGTTATTATAAGCGATGGCGAGTAAAGTTATATATTCATATGTGAATAATAGAACTGTACACATAAAACAAGACGCCACTGCATGGCGAAAAGGTAAACACACACACACACACCTCTTCCTTTCTATAAATACTCCACCTGTGACAGCCAATAGAATGCCGCTCATGACTCATAAATGGAAATGAATGACATACTATGGTGCAGCTAACGTTAAGAAAATAGCACAGAGCTTATGGGCAGTGTCTTTACTGCAATACTCTTTTGAGTGCAACTTTGAATTACATTTGGTGTTTCATCTGATAGACACATTTTATTTTAGCTATAGGTAATAAGGAAATTGTGTTAGATGCAACGCACCTGGTACTTTTTCCTACGATAAGTAGTTTACTTTTAAAATGCAATGTACCCAGCACAACAGATGGAACACCCCTGCCAGTGCTGCCAAGCCGAACGCAGACTTTTCCATGATGCTTTCTAGTTAATCATATGCTTTTTAGTGCAAAGTGAAATGAGTTAAAGTACAAAAGAAAAAGTAGGGGCATGTAATGAGTAGCAAAGAGCGAAACATTGCAAAAGTATTTCTCTTCACATGTAGGAAAATAAATGAATGCTACTGCTGCGTTATCTCTTGATATATTGCAACGGTTGCCGTAAGACTATAATATCCTCAACATTGACCGCGCCATAAATGCTCCCGAAAGTGTGGGCACAAGTTATCATAGGTGCATTCTAAAAATAAAGATGGTTAATTGCAGCTTAACCTTTTAGAAATTTGGTAAACAGATCTCATAGTTCAAGAAACAAACACACAAACAAAACGAAAGATGAGAGCTTTTTCAAGGCCATCTCTATAAATGCATAGAGATCATCTAGCATATCATTTACACCTTTACATCGTCAGATGCATACTGCCATTCGTGCAAAGTACTATACTTTTATTTGATTTAAGTTAAACCTCAGCACTACATCGACACATTTAAAATCATACATATTCGACTTTTAAACCATTGATCTAAAATATATTCTGATTTCTCAACTTCACCTCGTACTACTCCCTTCTCATTATTTACAAGTTTCCTGTGCATTACGTTATCTCCTGCAATAGTTTCTTAAAGAATATTTTTGGATACCGCACAGCATATCAAACTTATTTTGGATGTAACCCATATAGAGGGTTTATAACCCATGAAGTGTTATAATATTTATGTGGATATTAACAATAAAAACTAGTGTGACCTATTTAAGCCTAATTCTCTTGCACCACAGCATCAAACCAATTCCCACGATCATATTGTAATCAACACTTTTTTCCTCTTTGACAGTGTGATCCTGGTGTTGGAGTGGACACCTTTTTCCATGCACTTTACACACAGAAGACGACACGAATGGTCATGCTGTTGGGCACTGCTTGTTCGGATGTTACAGAAAGCATCGCCAAAGTGGTACCTTACTGGAATATTATACAGGTAAGACTTTTGAATGATGGCATCAAAATTGACTAATTACTGTTTTATAGAATCAAGAAGTACCTTCCCAATCCCTTTTTTAGGTTTTCGACTTTTATAACAAGTTACAATGAGACGTTAATATGATTTATTAAAATAAGTTATGTGACGGAAGACTACTGCGGTCATCAGCGCTAAACGTTTCCATGCGTTTATAAACATTTTTACAAAAGAAAATTGAAACCAGAGTTACACTTATGCTTAAGCTCTAGCTAACGGAAAATAAATACCATAAACAAACACTGCAATGTATAATCTGCATTATTAATTTCTGATTTTCCTCTACAAGTTCATACACAGCACAGTTCTTTGCTAGTTGGTGACGTTTCAAATTATCAGTTTCTGCCTTTCCTCTGTAGCTTCATCGAAAGAGTTTAACGGGTAGGTTATCAAACCAGATCTATCCCCCGAACCTCGAGGACTGGTGACTGGAACCCCGGAAATGACAACCCATACTTACCGCAGTAAGCCTCTGGGGTGCGATCATAGGAGTGATACAGTACAGTGCTTTTTCTTAACACTATGGCCACCGCATGGCAGCTCGTTCGCCGGTTCCCGTAGCTCGGACTCCCAGTGAAACAGTTATAATATCCCCGCAACAATCTCACGTTCTCATAGTTACAATTACAATGGAATAAGCACATACCTTATCGTAAGAGACGTTGGAAGTTGAATTCCTTCTCTCCCCACATATTTCTGGTATCTTCACAGGAAATTTTAATTCATACTCCTGAGTTCAATACCCGAAGTGTGCATTTTTTCCTGAAGTTTTCTTCTAAAGTTTGAAGCTTTGTTGCAACACCTTATTTTGCTTGTCAACAGTCAGTAAATTTCTATAATCGAATTTTGCAAATTGTAATTCACCCATTCTTAATATTCTTCTGATGAAGCATGGTTTCATTTATATGGCTATGCTTTGTCGCAAAATAAGATATTGGAGTACAGAGAAACCCGATTTTACACGAGAGATTCCCTTACACAACGTGAAAATTGGTATGCAGTAAATCCATATACAGAATAATAGGACCTGCATTTTTTTAACAAACAATAATTGCGGAGAGATACAGGCATGTTGTACTCGCACCATTATTTTGAACAGCTGAACGATGTTGGATTTTTCCAACAAGACTGACAAACACTGATGTGGCATTAAATTTAATTCAGGAAATGTTTAAGGTAGGGCAACTAGTAAAGGATTATGGCCTTCACGAGGTATGGCCTGGAGGTATGCGATTTTTATCTATGAGGGAACTTGAAAAATAAAACGTATGCAAAAAAAATCTCATACATTGCAAGATCTAAAAGAGAATATCAGGCGAGTAATTCACTCAATTTCTGATATTGAACTTGGTAGACCCTTGAACAACTATTGGCTGGAGAAACGGATTCGGAACACGTTAGGCGCAATTTTGCGGTGGTGTTTGGGGTGGAGGTGCTGTAGCTTAGCAGTTCACTGATGGACAGTCACAGGTAAGGAGGTGAAGGAGAAAATAATGAGTTAGTCGACTGTAGGAGAGGTGACGAAGTCATTGGGATCTCAGGGTCGATATATCTCCAGTCATTTCAGATGCAGTATTTATTTGATTTCACTGAAGACCACATTCCGGTCACGTTTCCTCTTTCCCTTCCGTCCAAGACCAACACCATTGCAAATTAATGTTCTTCGCGTTAACTTTTTAACACTCGCGTGTTCGTGAGCTATCGTGCTGCGGTGAATCAATTTTGCTTTCTGCGCATCACCGAACACGTAATATCACATGCCCGCTTAGCACATCGGGCAATAATACTTCACTCGAACTTAGCTGTGTTACCCTCGTCCCTCCAGTTCAAGAGAGCTGACACAAGCAGCCCTCTCTCCGGCCGGCGGGCTGTGCTATAGTTTACTTTTATTGTTTGTCAATTACCAAAACCCGGCATTTCGCAAATTTCCTTCATTTTCTTCCCTTGTTTAGTCACTTACTCCAAGTTCCCTTATGCTTACACGGGAGACCGATGTCGTCTCCGGGCAGATCTAAACAATATTTGTTTTTCCCGGTCAATTTACCCACATTCTTTTTTCGTTTTAAAATGTTCAAAATGTTCTCTTTCTGTTATTTCCGACCGCTTTTATTATCTGAACTCGAATATATATTTTTCCATGATTGGAATCATTTTCCTCATTTATTTCACCTATTTATTTCGCGAGCCTTTATTGTGAATATAATACATAGTGAGCCAAAAGACTACGAACCGGCTGCGCGATGTTTTCCCTGTCCGGTTCTTGGCGCTCGTTGCCGTCTGCCACTATCATAGAAAGGCGCGGATGAAACCATACAACATTTTTAAAACTACTTTTAAAGGATTTACTTACTAACTTTATGAAAGGAGATGCTGAAACTGGCCACCGTCGTTGTCCATACATTTTTGGCACCTGTTTAGGAAACTATTCATCACTCGCCGTAGTTCACGTTGAGAAATGCTGGCAATTTCCTGATGGATATTTTGTTTGAATTCTCCAGGATGTGTGGGTTTGTCTTGTACACTTTGTTTCAAGTTATCCCAGAGATAGAAATCTCAGGGGGTTAGGTCGGTGGACCGAAGGGGCCACAAATCTCTACAAATAATTGTCCTCAAACATACCTTCAATTTTTCTCATCAAAATATTGGCCGTATAAGCTGCTGCAAACTCTTGTTGGAAAACAGGCAAAATCACGCTCCCTGGCTGTTAATTCTCTAAAAAGTGGGGGAAAAATTGTATTCACATACATACGGGCCTCAACTGTTGACTCAAAAAAAAATGGCGAGTGATGGATAGTTTCCCAAAGAGGTGCCAAAAATGTATGGACAACGACGGTGGCCAGTTTCAGCATCTCCTTTCATAAAGTTGGTAAGTAAAGCCTTTAAAAGTAGTTTTAAAAATGTTGTATGGTTTCATCCGTGCCTTTCTATGATAGCGGTAGACAGCAACGAGCGCCGAGGACGTGGACAGAAAAAATCCGATGTGTTACACTCACATGACTTTCTCTACTCTTGTACAAACTATTCTTACAAACACTTATTCTCCATCTACTTCATGTTAATCGAGATAAACATTTGCAGACTCCATCATATGGCTAATTTTCTTCTAGATGTAAAGGGAATATATATTTACAAGGGCAATATAGAAATACAGTAGCCTTTAAGCACATACATATCTCTTAATAGCTGGTTGCTAGTGCAGCACCATTCCCTTTGCCACAGATCAATACTCTTTGCATATCCAAGACAAAAAAATTAATAACGTATTCCCATTTGAGCAAATAAGTATTGAAAAATTTAAGGGAATAACAAGCAATATCTCGAAAATGGTTCACTCAACAAAAAAATGTATATGACATAAATTGTGTATTTTAACGCGATCTACATTTTTGTGCATTAAAAATTTGTCTATCTCTTATGGTTTACCAGTTATGCGAACGTCGTTCACAATGAAGAATACTTTTGGAGACATTCCCAGAAAATTCAAGATATACATTTTATTTGTCATGAAAATATTTTAAACATATAATATTTTAATCAAAATCGTTAAGAGCCATTTTTGAGCAAAATTAAAATTTACGAAAAATGTTCCATGTAAAGGGTAATCCTGGGTGGGGGGATTTTCTTGAAAACCTTCGTGTTGCATCTTTGGAAGATACTGAACCTAAATACCAAGTTTGGTGTTTATCCGACTGTTCGTTTCTGAGTTATGCTGTTCACAGACACACACACGGACATGTTTCCAAAAATGCCTTTTTTGGATTCAGGGGGTCTGAAAACATATTTCCGGTGAAATCTCTGTATCGAATTTTTGGGTGGAATACAATACTTCCCCTACTTACTATACGTAGTAGAGAAAGTAAAAACATCGCGCAGGCGGTCCGTAGTTTTTTGGCTCTCCCTGCATTATGTCATTCATATTACCTATTACATTTAGTTATTCGTAAGTTTTGTTTCTTCTTGGTCATTACCTGTTTACCATGGGAGGATGTTCATAAATAAATAAATGATTACTGAGAAAGTGCGTTCCTTCTTGTACTGAAATTCTGGTGTCGCCTGCGGCTGGTAAAGATCTCATTCGTAAGAAATGCATTGCATTCTTTAGCTGTTGCTAAACAAATATTACCAACACAACCACTCAGTGTTCTTAACGTATTGCACGCAGTAGCATTACTCTCGTTAAAGGTCAGTTCGGTTTTAGGAAAGTCATTACGCTTTAAATACAATTGTAAACCCACTAGTTTTTAATTAGTAACAATGGAAAAGTAGAAGAAGGAATATATTATGACTTAACAAAGTCTGTTCACTGTGTCAGTCATGAAATTTTCAGAGAGGAAATAGCTATTATGGAGTATAAACAGTACGTTTATAATTGTTTATATACTACCTTGATAAGGTTTAAAATGTAGAGATTAATTGTCCGTTTAAAAATGGAAGTAATTAACAAAGTGGGGAACTAACGTGTGCCTCTAGGATAAATCTTATGTTCATTTTGTTTTCTTCGTTTTCCACCAAGGTTTAGGTCTTTCGACTTTGTTTTCTTATTTATACAAATGATCTCTCCATATCCATCAAAAGTGCAGGAATACCGTATTACTAGCAGATTATAGAGGCATAAAGATTATTGAATAATTACACATCAAAGTAGGTTTTTATACACTATATTCATCGTTTAAATATTGTCGTCCTCCGTGGACTAATGGTACCGTGCTAGCCTCTAGTTCCCAAGGTCGCGGGTTCAAACCCGGCGGAGGGCGATGGATTTTTTCGGGCGTAAACATCCTTCGGAAGGGAAGTAAAGCCGGTGGTCCCGTGTCGTAGATTTACGGCACGTAAAAGAACCTCAAGCCCGATAAAGAGATCTCTGAGCAAAATTACCGGTTTTTCACACTCAATATAGAATGGGACGCTAAGGACCATAGTAGTTAAAGAGCGTCCATAAATAAAACTCAATTTAATTTTTATCGTTTAAATCAAATAAGTTGTATTTAAACTTAAAACAACAAAGCTATTGAATATTAATTACCCACAAAATTGCAAGTATTCAATTCATATAATGCTAATGACATGTTGCAAAACCGCGTAACAAATTCCTTGCTACAGATAACCAACTACCAGGATTGAAGTGCCCATATCGAAATTACCAATTCTGTATATTATGCAGTATATACATTAATTTCTTAACAATTACGGCGGACTTTAAATTTTTTTGATACTTAATTAAATATGGTCTATTTTGGCGATACTCGTTTAAAAGTAAGTGTATCTGTTACAAAATAAAACGCAAAAACAAATAAATTTCTGGTACACAGAGTAGACATTCATATAGAAAGCGTAGTAAGAGGCAACCTATACTGACGATTTCGTTCAAATATCTACCGTCCCCATTGACATCTTATACATAAAACAAAGAAACAGTTGTACTAAACGAAGATATTCACAACAAAAGTAGTATACAAACATAAATCTACCTGGATCATTCTGTTATGAATGCGTTTTAATACATTACGCGCTTTCTCTAATATAAAAGCATTAATATAAAATATCCTTCAAGAAAGTGTTTTTACCTATGTAGAAAATGCACTGCACCGGCCCTAGTTCCTGCTAATTAAATTTACGCGGATCACTATGTTGTGAACTATCACCCTCAAGGACAGATATTTTGATAATTGGATGACATCTAATACCTTTTACATAGAAGATGCAAAATAAAAACTTATTCAGTTTATTTTAAAGCATCTAGGTTACGAAACACAAGGCGAGGTCCACTTTTGGCGCTACCAGATGTAGTACAGCAGAAAATCACTACTATACAGAAATTTCTATAGTAAATTGTGCGAAATCCAATTATTTTATAAAGAAGGTCAATAGAAAATATTTTCCTTTTTTTAAACCGGCCATATCCTAAAACAAGGTTTTTTTGTTTTATTTTGTTTAAATGTATCCAGCAAAGTGACATGAGCCTCCGATATAAATCATTTTTATATTTATGCTCAAAGCTATAAAATGATACTGCAGTACTTCAATTAGCATACAAAGTAGAATCATAACTTTACCTAATGCATGTAATATCCTTTCATCCCAGAGAGTTCAATGCTTGTTTTTTTATGTCTTTAAAAATGCCTACAGCCATTATAACGATAAACTCAATCTTAATGCTGCTGCTTGCAGAATGCCTATATATAGTAGCTTAACTAAACTAAAATTAAAAGATTTTTATAGATCTCTTGGAGCTCAGCAGTTACTGATGTAATCATGCTTTAACCCGTTTGTATTTCATACATCCCAAGCTGGTTGTGTCCTTGTGTTAGACACTGGATCTGAATATTTTACTCCTATAAAGTTTTGCTCAGCGGACTGAAATGTGATTTGAACGTCCTAACAAGTTTCAGGTAAGCGTTACGCTACTGGTTCAACCTCATAACAGACTGACAATATTGACGTCCCACTTGACACGCTATGCAGATGTCCAACTACGGCACAATTAGTCAAAGGATATCCGAAGGGCTGAGTGTAGAACTGTCAGTGGCAGTGGAACTGTATTCTGACAAGCAGCATCTCTCTCGTGGGGGTCGGTAAAGGAGGGTATATGCCTCTCTAGAATCCTCGCTCACCAGTACAGTCATTGCCTATTAGAATGCACAAGACTGGGCATGTAATATCTTTTCTATTGCAAGTGAAGTCCTTGCTTAAGAACTTATATGTTTGACAGCTATTTGGCCCTTGTCGATATCTATATTACTGTTAGGTACATTGCCTATGGGACTATCTTCCTATTTTCATAGAGTATAACGTGTAGAATGAATATTTATTGGGTGTCTTATTATCATCGTTTTAGTAACAGTTCCTCTGAAGTAGACTTGCCTACTAGATCTAGCAGCAAGGGATAAAGGATAACTAAGAACAAGGCAATATGAAGGTCATATTTGGTTGCCATAGGTTTTGTAATTTCGTAAATAAGCAGCATGTATTTGACCTGTAATATTTTATCTCCGTAGTTTACAATGCATATGGATGCCCGTACCAGCTCCTCCCCCTTCTTGATAGAAACTGTCAGTACGAGCATGTCAAATTAAACACACGTATACTAAATATTTTCCCATTAGATACGAAGGTTGACCCAGAAGCACGCGACTTACAAAGAAACAACAAAAGTTTTGATGAAAAAATCTTTATTTCTCTACATAGTCTCCTTTCAGCTCGATACACTTTTCCCAGCGATATTCAATAGCTTCGATACCCTGTTTATAGTGAGAACTGTCGAGTTCTGCAAAATACCCTTCAACTGTAAACTGCACCTCTTCATTGTTGGCAAATCTTTTTACCACCAAGCCATTCTTTAACTTTGGAAACAGAAAATAATCAGAGGGGGCTAAGTCTGGCGAATAGGGCGCATGAGGAATCAATTCGAACTATAACCCATTGATTTTGGCCATGGCGATAATGGATGTGTGAATTGGTGCATTATCTTGATGAAACAGAACTTTCTTTTTCGCTAAATGTGGCCGTTTTTGCTTCATTTCATCATTTTGCTGCAATAAGTTTGCATAATACTCGCCATTGATTGCTTTTCCTTTTTGAAGATAACCAATGAAAATTATCCCACGCGCATCCCAAAAACTGACGCCAAGACCTTGCCTGCAGATAGAGCTGTATTCGCCTTCTTTGGAGCCGATTCTCCCCTTTCAATCCACTGTTTTGACTGTTCCTTCGTCTCAGGTGTGAAGTGATGGACACATGTTTCATCCATGGTTATGAACCGATGCAAAAACTCGGTTTTATTGCAGCGAAACGTCGCCAACCACTCGAATGAAACATATTCACGATGCTGTTTTTGTTTCATTGTGAGTAAACGTGGCACCCATCTTGCGCATAGCTTTCACATGTCTACATTTTTAGTTAATGTGCGATGTATAGCACTTTTTGAAATGCCCACGATATCTGTTAGCTCACGCACTTTCATTCGACGGTCATCCAATACCATTTTGTGGGTTTTCTTCACAATTTCTGGCGTGGTCACCTCATTTGTTCGACCACTGCGATGTTCGTCTTGGCAGTAGTGCGGCCTCGCTTAAACTCTGACACCCAATATTTTACGGTTGTAGACGAAGGAGCAGCTCCCACAAAGCAGAATCTAACTCAGCTTTAATACTAGTTGGACTAAGACCTTTCAAATTAAAGTATTGTATCACATAACGATGTTATGAAAATCGCTGAGAGAGTTCACTATTAATGGCTGTTAAACAATTACTAATACGTAGCATCGTCAAACTTCAGCTTTATAAGGGTGGTACTTTCTACCATAGTCATTTTTTTGAAAGAACCGCTATATATACGTCAGGTCGGGTACTTCTGGGACTGCCCTTGTACACTTAGCAAACAAATGCGCATTATAATACATATGTGATCTTGTGGTTTTGTGCAACACATAGAGAAGTGTATTGTAAAACTTTCCTTCCATGCAATATCATCTACTCACGCCACTGTGACCAGTTGGAGAACTAGCTCTAATTTCACATTGATTTTAACTCTATGTCCAGGCATTGTGAATTAAGTAGGAAATCATATGGAACAGTTTTTCAGTTGTACTGTTTAGTGTACTTGATTATTATTTGGTTTGTTCTCACTTCATAAATGGGTCCAAGTATCACCTACTGTGCATGCGTTAATCTGTCATCGATTGCCTACAGTCACAAAGGTAGGTCCATATGCTACTAGATCACACGCAGGAGTTTTTTCCAAAGCTCCCCAAAACCTACTGAATCCTTCGGGGGAACTTCGTCCCACCAACGATGACTGGACTCATTCTTTAACGGAAGCCACTCAGCGGGCAGTGTCCATTACCTTCGATGGAGAATGATAATGAGGATTGAACGTAACTTACAATTTTACCGTGGTCTCGAATCACGTTTAACCTTAGCAATACCTCACATAAGCCAATCAGATGCAAAGGCCTCGATATTTGACATACCTTCAGCCGTAGATTGCTTTGCGTGCAAACTCAGACTTAGACCGATCAGAGATGTTCTTGGAAGAAACCCGTAATCTTCGTCATTATTAGCACATTTTGTAGTTTCTCACTTCAAAGATGAATTTACTAATGGAATATAATAGCTTCGATCTCTTCTGCCTCTTTGGCTTTCTCTATCATCTATTTACAGTGGGTAGAGGAAGCATTGCATTCCATCAGTGACCTCACCGGAAGTACACGTTTTGATATTCCTAAATCTCAAATAAAAAGATTCTGATATGATACATTCATATAACTTTCTTTACCCTCTATCACTGTTGATGGGTATACAAACTACTCTTACTAAACCTTATTTTTCTATCTATTACGTTTTAGTCCAAATAAACATTTGCAGAAATAGCTAAATTGCACATTGTTATAAATACAAGCAGAAGAGCGATAGTCAAATGTTTAAGAACTGGACGTTATATATTGGCCGTAATTTCCATAGTGTTTCCATGTAATCGCGATATACAACTGAAAATAGATGAGACTAAATGAAAGTATTAAACAATTCGAATCTTTAATAACAGATATCTCAGAAAATGGCTGATGCCACATAAAAATGTATTTTAAGTAAATTGTGTGTTTTAAAGAGATCTACATTTTTGTATGGTGCGTTTTCGTCTATCGTTTAATGTTTACTAGTTATACAAGATTACACAAAATTCTTCCGAATGAAGACGACTTCACAGGCTATTCTCAGGAAATTCAAGATATACAGGTTATTTTCCATATAAATGTCTTTAATATATGCTATTTTAATCAAAATCGTTGTAGGAATTTTTAAAAAATAAAAAATTTCGAAAAAGTTCCATATGAAGTGTAGTTGGGGGTGGGGGATTTTCTTTAAAATCTTCGTGTCGCATCTTTGAAAGGTACTGAACCTAAATACCGACTATGGTATTTATCTGACTTTTCGTTTTTTGAGTTATGCTGTTCACAGACAAACACACACACACACGGATGTGTTTCCAAGAATGCTTTATTGGGATTCAGTGCGCCTGAAAACATGTATTTCCGGTGAAATCAGGGTATCGAATTTTTGGCTGGAATGCAATATCTTCCCTACCTATTATGCACGTGGCGGAGAAAGTAAAAACATAGAAAAAGATACGCGCGCGAGCCTGTGTATGTGTGCGTGTGTGTGTGTGCGTGTGTGTGTGTGTGCGTGTGTGTGTGCGTGTGTGTGTGTGTGTGTGTGTGTGTGTGTGTGTGGTGAATGAGAGAGAATATTTTAGCTCATAAACGAAAATTCAAATAAATACCAAACTTGTGATTTTTTAAGTTTTGTATCTTTCCAGAATGTGACAAGTATTTATAAAAATCCTCCCACCCAAACTACCACCCCAATTTTCATTATTGGAATTTTTAAAAACTGGATTTAACAATTTTGACTTAAATGCCATATGATTCAGATATTTGCAGACTAATAATATGCATATATTGAATTTTCGGCGAATAGCCTGTGAAGTCCTATTTATTTTGGATAAATTTTCTATAGTTTCATATAGTTTCTATAAAATTACAAAAGTTTATTAAACAAAAAATATAGATCTCGCTAATACCGCTTTTGTCAAATTATTTGATTTATTTACTATTATCTTTTGTATTAACAATCTCCGAGATACTTGTTCCTGTTGATATGAACTTTACAATAATTTATAGATTTTTTTGAAGTCCTAAAGTCTCTATTGCTTCGCTTCTCGTGATGTGGAGCAGAGAGTGGAATATCAAAGCTACTGCCTACCTAGCTACCCCCTAATGAGACGATTACCATGAAATTGACAGAAAAACAAGCCAGTTAAATGAGCTTGTAGAAGAGAGATACAAATAAACGACATTGGGTAGAAAAAGTCATGTGAATATAAGTTCTTCCTCTGATCTTCAAACCGGGTTATCAGTTGTTTCCAGGTCAAGGATTCCCAACCAGTGTTCCGTGGTCTCTCCAGGAAAATAAAATAACTACAAACCAAACAAGTTAGGAATAAGAAACAAAAATCAGATTCAAAATAAGAAGACTGCAAATTAAATTCTGAACGGAAGTATACCATATTGAATTTGATGCAGTAATTTGTATCACAAATTACTTAAATGTAAATAATGATTATAGTATGAATATGCATTATTATGTGACATTGATTTAAGATGTTTGTTGATTGTAATTCTTGTTGGGAAGTAAGTTTATACTGCCTTACTGAAACTGACAATAATAGCGTGCAATAATGCAGCGAGGGGGTGAGCTGTTTATCATTATTGGAAACGAGGAAGTTACGTAATGTTGGCGCGTTTTCCTTTAGAATCTTCTGGAACATTTCCCTAGAGCATATGTATTCATAATTTTCATTGGATATAAAAATAGACGCTAATGTTGGCGCGTTTTATTAGCCAATTGCAGCTCAGTTATAATCTTTAGGCATATCTGGGTGTAGGAGTATAAAAAGGTAGGTTAGAGGTAAAGACCCCAGTAGAAATAAAATGAGAGAGCTGGCGCACAGAGAGATGCCGACAAGCGATAAAGTTCTTTGTTCTACGCCGACAAGCCCCGCCCCCTCCCTTTGAGGGCTTACATGCCGCCAGGTCTCGTGTCGTTAGGCCCCGCCCCCTCTCGCTTTGTGTGCTCACCTAATGCCGACAGTGTCTGTGCTAACAGGTCCTACCCCCTCTCCCATGCGTTCTACTGTGGCGTCATGACTTGAGGGAATTGTTTTCTCGAGTCCTGCCGCCCCCCGGCAAATTAATTAGGTAATGTTCGTCAAACATTTTTTTTATGACTACTAAGGTCTGCACATTGCATCCTCGAGCAATTAAGTTTTTTGATTAATGAATTGTTGACTGGAGCGTGAGTATAAGTAGTCTGCTCACGGTAACAGTCTGTCATGTAATGAAACACTGCAGCCTTCTTCTTCTATCTGGGGAAAGCGCTTGTCCATTAGCTGAACATGTTAGACGCTTTCACAACATTAATAGGCTTTTAAGTTTACATTCCGGATCTGTTTACATACATTAGCGATCAACGACATACTTCCGTCTGGAGGTAACGGTGACACACATTAGCTGACCCGTTAGACGCTTTCACTCCATTAGCGAACAAGAGCCCGGCATGTAATGAAAAAACCCGTAACCTACTTCTGTCTGATGGTAACGGTGACCTCTATTAGCTGACATCTTTAGACGCTTTCACCTCATTAGCGAACAATGCCAGTAATTGTTTTCCTAAGTGTTCTGCATAACTCTCAACACTTCAACATTTAGCGATGGAAATGATATAAAAAGCAGCAGCTCCTCCAATGAATTCCAAGTTGACCAGAATGACCGGAATCGAATCTAGGAGTGATTACAAATTCAGCTTCTAATAACTCAGAGACTAATTACGATAAAGACGTCAAATAAAGTTTATTACATTAATGTCATTAGATAGTTTCTTGTGAATGTATATTTGGGTACATGGTGTCCAGGGTTCGAATACCGATAAAATGTAATTTAATTATAATTTAATAACTCCTAAACTAATTAAGATAAAGACGCCAAATAAACTTTATTGCCTTTATGTTATTAGGTAGTATCTTGTGGAGATGTAATTAGATACCTGACGTTCTGGGTTCGAGCCTAATGTTTAAATCGTCATTATCTCAGAAACTAAGAGAGGTAGAGGAATTGACCAAAGCATGATTGATAGCTCCTATGATGGGTAATTAATACTGTATATAATTTTTAATCAGTTGTCCTTATTTCGAATCCCGATCTTTCAATCACTTACTTATTTTTCTCTATACTCTAGAATATGTCACTTAGATTGATGCTGTAACTGCATACAGCACCTTTAAACATATCAGACTAATATTGTAAATAATTTTGTTTCTGGTGTCCAGGGTTCGAATACCGATAAAATGTAATTTAATTATAATTTAATAACTCCTAAACTAATTAAGATAAAGACGCCAAATAAACTTTATTGCCTTTATGTTATTAGGTAGTATCTTGTGGAGATGTAATTAGATACCTGACGTTCTGGGTTCGAGCCTAATGTTTAAATCGTCATTATCTCAGAAACTAAGAGAGGTAGAGGAATTGACCAAAGCATGATTGATAGCTCCTATGATGGGTAATTAATACTGTATATAATTTTTAATCAGTTGTCCTTATTTCGAATCCCGATCTTTCAATCACTTACTTATTTTTCTCTATACTCTAGAATATGTCACTTAGATTGATGCTGTAACTGCATACAGCACCTTAAAACATATCAGACTAATATTGTAAATAATTTTGTTTCTGGTGTCCAGGGTTCGAATACCGATAAAATGTAATTTAATTATAAATTTAATAACTTCTAAACTAATTAAGATAAAGACGCCAAATAAACTTTATTGCCTTTATGTTATTAGGTATTATCTTGTGGATGTGTAATTAGATACCTGACGTTCTGGGTTCGATCCTAATTTTTAAATCGTCATTATCTCAGAAACTAAGAGAGGTAGACGAGTGAACCAAAGCATGATTGTTAGCTCCTATGATGGGTAATTAATACGGTATATAATTTTCAATCAGTTGTCCTTACTTCGAATCCCGATCTTTCAATCACTTACTTATTTTTTCTCTATACTCTAGAATATATCACTTAGATTGATGCTTTAACTGCATACAGCACCTTTAAACATATCAAACTAATATTGTAAATAATTTTGTTTCTGGTGTCCAGGGTTCGAATACCGATAAAATGTAGTTTAATTATAAATTTAATAACTTCTAAACTAATTAAGATAAAGACGCCAAATAAACTTTATTGCCTTTATGTTATTAGGTATTATCTTGTGGATGTGTAATTAGATACCTGACGTTCTGGGTTCGATCCTAATTTTAAATCGTCATTATCTCAGAAACTAAGAGAGGTAGAGGAGTTGACCAAAGCATGATTGATAGCTCCTATGATGGGCAATTAATACTGTATATAATTTTCAATCAGTTGTCCTTACTTCGAATCCCGATCTTTCAATCACTTACTTATTTTTTCTCTATACTCTAGAATATATCACTTAGATTGATGCTTTAACTGCATACAGCACCTTTAAACATATCAAACTAATACTGTAAATAATTTTGTTTCTGGTGTCCAGGGTTCGAATACCGATAAAATGTAGTTTAATTATATATTTAATAACTTCCAAACTAATTAAGATAAAGACGACAAATAAACTTTATTGTCTTTATGTTATTAGGTATTATCTTGTGGATGTGTAATTAGATACCTGACGTTCTTAGTTCGATCCTAATTTTAAATCGGCATTATCTCAGAAACTAAGAGAGGTAGAGGAGTTGACCAAAGTATGATTGATAGCTCCTATGATGGGCAATTAATACTGTATATAATTTTCAATCAGTTGTCCTTACTTCGAATCCCGATCTTTCAATCACTTACTTATTTTTTCTCTATACTCTAGAATATAACACTTAGATTGATGCTGTAAATGCATACAGCACCTTTAAACATATCAAACTAATATTGTAAATAATTTTGTTTCTGGCGTCCAGGGTTCGAATACCGATAAAATGTAATTTAATTGTAAATTTAATAACTCCTAAACTAATTAAGATAAAGACACCAAATAAACTTTATTGTGTTTATGTTATTAGGTAGTATCTTGTGGATGTGGAATTAGATACCTGACGTTCTTAGTTCGATCCTAATTTTAAATCGGCATTATCTCAGAAACTAAGAGAGGTAGAGGAGTTGACCAAAGTATGATTGATAGCTCCTATGATGGGCAATTAATACTGTATATAATTTTCAATCAGTTGTCCTTACTTCGAATCCCGATCTTTCAATCACTTACTTATTTTTTCTCTATACTCTAGAATATAACACTTAGATTGATGCTGTAAATGCATACAGCACCTTTAAACATATCAAACTAATATTGTAAATAATTTTGTTTCTGGCGTCCAGGGTTCGAATACCGATAAAATGTAATTTAATTGTAAATTTAATAACTCCTAAACTAATTAAGATAAAGACGCCAAATAAACTTTATTGTCTTTATGTTATTAGGTAGTATCTTGTGGATGTGGAATTAGATACCTGACGTTCTGGGTTCGAGCCTAATTTTAAATCGTCATTATCTCAGAAACTAAGAGAGGTACAGGAGTTGACCAAAGCATGATTGATAGCTCCTATGATGGGCAATTAATACTGTATATAATTTTCAATCAGTTATCCTTACTTCGAATCCCGATCTTTCAATCACTTACTTATTTTTTATCTATACTCTAGAATATATCACTTAGATTGATGCTGTAAATGTATACAGCACCTTTAAACATATCAAACTAATATTGTAAATAATTTTGTTTCTGGTGTCCAAGGTTCGAATACCGATAAAATTTAATTTAATTATAAATTTAATAACTCCTAAACTAATTAAGATAAAGACGCCAAATAAACTTTATTGCGTTTATGTTACTAGGTAGTATCTTGTGGATGTGTAATTAGATACCTGACGTTCTGGGTTCGAGCCTAATGTTTAAATCGTCATTATCTCAGAAACTAAGAGAGGTAGAGGAATTGACCAAAGCATGATTGATAGTTCCTATGAGGAGCAATTAATACTGTATATAATTTTCAATCAGCTGTCCTTACTTCGAATCCCGATCTTTCAATCACTTACTTATTTTTCTCTATACTCTAGAATATATCACTTAGATTGATGCTGTAAATGCATACAGCACCCTTAAACATATCAAACTAATATTGTAAATAATTTTGGTTCTGGTGTCCAGGGTTCGAATACCGATAAAATGTAATTTAATTATAAATTTAATAACTCCTAAACTAATTAAGATAAAGACACCAAATAAACTTTTATAGGGGGAAAGGATGCTCTCCTGAAACATTAGGCCTCTAGAGAGAAGCATTTATAGGGGAGAGATAGGGAATACCAGGGCTGATGCTAGGCTAGTCAGATGCTAAAGGAGGGAGGGATATGCTTTATACGAGAGAGATAGGGAATACAAGGAAAGATGCTATACTAAACAGGACTTGAAGGGTAGAATATGGGCGATATAGCGAACCGAGGAGAGGTATTAGGATAGGAGTTTTGAATGATGGAGTAGGTCTTTATATGCGAGGGATAGGGAATACGAGGGTCGATGCTAGGCTAGACGGTGTTGAATGAGGGAATGCATCTTATATGAGAGAGGTAGGGGAATATGAGGAGAAGTGCTAGGCTAGTCGGGAAGGTCTGAATGAGAGAGTATACGTCTATATGGGAAAAGATAGGGAAAACGAAGGTAGGTGTTAGGTTGAGAGAGTCTTTAAGGAAGAAAATGCATTTATATGAGAGCAGTAGGGTATACGAGGAGAGATGCTAGTCTAGACATGGTTTGAGGATTAGAGTATACGTTTATATGGGAGAAATATGGAAAACGGGAGAGATATAAGGATAGACAGAGATTGAAGGAGGAGGAATGTAGGTTTATACTGTAATATAGAGAGTAATTCGATTATAAAACTTTTCTCATCCAGCCTTACAACACTTTTATATACTTATTTTCTAAACCTTACAAACTTTATATTTGTTAAACAGTAGTGCGCGAGACGGAGAGGGACAAACAGTATATCGGTTTACAGTGAAGTATACGTCCTAACCTATTCCCACCTTGTTTGTTCTGGATCTTCTCATTGTCTATCATCTAACGTAACCACGTAACAAGACGTAACACAGGAAATCATACATATGGCACATTAAAAAAAATAAAGGTATATATAATGAAACATAAACAAGTAGACAGAGGGTCATCGATACATAGAAAACCAGGAGTTGTATGTACTGAGACCATAGATTAGTGTAGGCAAACAACAAAGAACTGAATTTATAGTGTAAATAGCCTAATATTTTCAAATATTATTATAGTCTAAAAGTATATAACTTAATTATGTATCGAGTATTGAGAAATAAACGTTATTCATTATTCACTAATCTCAGATCACTGCAATTGTATTGAATCAAATCACAATTGTTAATGCCATTCAACTTTCATTTGTCTCTGATACATAAACAAATTGCAAAATGGAGAAGGACGAAAGTAATAAAAAGACTCAGACAGCAAATTTTAAGAAAGAAGAGAAAGATATATGACCGACATTGTTTTGGAACACAAATTAGTGTTGAAAATAAAATGACTGATAGCTCTGCTAAGCGTAAGGAAGAGACATGGAAATAAATTGCATAGCGTGAACATGTTGTTGCATAGCGTGATCAGGTTGTTACATAGCGTGATCATGTTGTTACATAGCGTGCTCAGGTTGTTACATAGCGTGATCATGTTGTTACATAGCGTGGTCAGATGTTACATAGCGTAATCAGGTTGTTACATAGCGTGATCGTGTTGTTACATAGCGTCATCGTGTTACATAGCGTGAACATGTTGTTACATAGCGTGATCGTTTTGTTACATAGCGTGATCATGTTACATAGCTTGAGCATGTTGTTACATAGCGTGAACATGTTGTTACATAGCGTGATCATGTTGTTACATACCGTAATCAGGTTGTTACATAGCGTGATCATGTTGTTACATAGCGTGCTCAGGTTGTTACATAGCGTGATCATGTTGTTAAATAGCGTGATCAGTTGTTACATAGCGTAATCATGTTGTTACATAGCGTGATCGTATTGTTACATAGCGTGCTCAGGTTGTTACATAGCGTGCTCAGGTTGTTACATAGCGTGCTCAGGTTGTTACATAGCGTGCTCAGGTTGTTACATAGCGTGAACATGTTGTTACATAGCGTGATCAGTTGTTACATAGCGTGCTCAGGTTGTTACATAGCTTGATCGTTTTGTTACATAGCGTGATCATGTTGTTACATAGCTTGATCGTTTTGTTACATAGCATGATCATGTTGTTACATAGTGTGGTCATGTTGTTACATAGCGTGATCATGTTGTTACATAGCGTGAACATGTTGTTACATAGCGTGATCATGTTGTTACATAGCGTGATCATGTTGTTACATAGCGTGATCATGTTGTTACATAGCGTGATCATGTTGTTACATGGCGTGATCATGTTGTTACATAGCGTGATGCATGTTGTTACATAGCGTGATCATGTTGTTACATAGCGTGATCATGTTGTTACATAGCGTGAACATGTTGTTACATAGCGTGATCATGTTGTTACATAGCGTGATCATGTTGTTACATGGCGTGATCATGTTGTTACATGGCGTGATGCATGTTGTTACATAGCGTGATCATGTTGTTACATAGCGTGATCATGTTGTTACATAGCGTGAACGTATTGTTACATAGCGTGATCATGTTGTTACATAACGTGATGTATGTTGTACAGGTCTATACAGATCACCAAACTTTAATTCAGAGTAACAGATTGTTGACATGAAGATGGTAGAGGCATTCCACTAGCTGGAACGATTCAGGAGCTGGAAACGCTAGGGACACGCATCGTAATGCAAGTTGTGTAGTTCTATACAGATCACCAAACTTTAATTCGGAGTAACAGATCGTTGACATGAAGATGGTAGAGGCATTCCACTAGCTGGAACGATTCAAGAGCTGGAAACGCTAGGGACATGCAGCGTAATGCATGTTCTGAGGTCCTGTAAACGAAAGCAAAGAGCTTCGTACATATGTGTG
This sequence comes from Deroplatys truncata, assembly GCA_030765065.1. NCBI lineage: Eukaryota > Metazoa > Arthropoda > Insecta > Mantodea > Mantidae > Deroplatys > Deroplatys truncata. Next base: position 105,677,858 of record CM060980.1, read on the forward strand.
TGTGTGCGCGTGCGCTCGCGCTTGTGCATATACATGTTTACGTGTTTTTAGTCTTTCAATTCGTAAATCTCTGTGAACAGCGTAACATCATAAGAAAAGCCAGATAAATGCTAAATTTCATTCTGGAGTTGGACGCTCTTTAAAGATGCCAGTGACTGCGATTCCTTATATTTGAATTTCTGAAAAATAGCTATATTTGTATAATAAATAAAATGCGTATCAAAAGTTCTATAAAGTTTTCTTTATTTCCAGGGAATCTGAATAACTTACTGGTGAAGAAATGAATATCTTATTAGATAAATACAATTTATTTTAAATAAATATTTTTGTGACATTAAACATTTCCGAAATACTCCTGTTCGCATGAATTCCCCAGTAATTTAAGGGATACTTTTGGAGTATTAAGTAGCCTTGCCATGTTTCTCCTGAGCTCGTAGGCAATGTATAAGTATTATGGAAGGTATGATTAACTGAATGCAATTAAGGGAAAAAAGCTCACGTATGCAATTTTTTGAATAGTTACGAAAATAAATAACAGAGTGTAATGAAAATTGCGCAATTCTGAGAAAACAGAATTTTTTGGGAGGTGGAAACCTTAAATGACATTCTCTAGCTTTAAAAGTTATTAAACACTTTGAGTAAAAGTACAGTTTCTCTCTAAAGATTAATACATAGATATCTAAATTGGTATGTGTTTTTAGATTTTGAGAAACACTTCTGTGCCTATCATAATTAACACTAGATCGTCCGAATACCAACATTTTGAAATGTAATCGTTGTTTGCAAATTAAAATGTGCCGTAGTAGATCTGCTTAACAGTTTCTTTATCCATATTATTCCTTGCCTGTTTCATTACTTTTTTGTAATATATTTATGTTTGTATAAGTTATTAACAACGCTTAATTTTTCTGAGATTCTTTCATTTCTAGTTCCAATTTCAAGATCTTCATTTTCACTGTGTACTCTTCTTCCAAACACTCAAGTCTCCTCTCATAAAAACCCTCTCTTATGCCATCTTTGTTCTTTTCAGGCAATGGAGTTGAAAGTTCTGTATGGGAACTGCAGACGCCACCTTTACACTTTCTCTTTTTTCAAATTCCTTACCTGTTATTAAAATTGTTGAATGACATGTTGGAACTGGATTTACTATTTCAATGTCCTTCACTGTGGTGATTACTTCTGAATGGAATCCAACTTCATCATTAAACTCATTGGCGATTGAATAGAAGAGCAACAATTGTTATTTGGCTACTATTATCTAAGAAAGGCGGTACATACATACGCCTCCAGTTTTGTACAATCGTACCTTGTCAATGGCATTTGCTTGCTTCATTCTTTTCCTTATGTTCTCATAATATCATTTCAGGGATTTTCATTCACCCTGGATGATCTTCCTAGAATTATATTCATTTGCAATTTATTTCCATGTCTCTTCCTTACGCTTAGCAGAGCTATCAGTCATTTTATTTTCAACACTAATTTGTGTTCCAAAACAATGTCGGTCATATATCTTTCTCTTCTTTCTTAAAATTTGCTGTCTGAGTCTTTTTATTACTTTCGTCCTTCTCCATTTTGCAATTTGTTTATGTATCAGAGACAAATGAAAGTTGAATGGCATTAACAATTGTGATTTGATTCAATACAATTGCAGTGATCTGAGATTAGTGAATAATGAATAACGTTTATTTCTCAATACTCGATACATAATTAAGTTATATACTTTTAGACTATAATAATATTTGAAAATATTAGGCTATTTACACTATAAATTCAGTTCTTTGTTGTTTGCCTACACTAATCTATGGTCTCAGTACATACAACTCCTGGTTTTCTATGTATCGATGACCCTCTGTCTACTTGTTTATGTTTCATTATATATACCTTTATTTTTTTTAATGTGCCATATGTATGATTTCCTGTGTTACGTCTTGTTACGTGGTTACGTTAGATGATAGACAATGAGAAGATCCAGAACAAACAAGGTGGGAATAGGTTAGGACGTATACTTCACTGTAAACCGATATACTGTTTGTCCCTCTCCGTCTCGCGCACTACTGTTTAACAAATATAAAGTTTGTAAGGTTTAGAAAATAAGTATATAAAAGTGTTGTAAGGCTGGATGAGAAAAGTTTTATAATCGAATTACTCTCTATATTACAGTATAAACCTACATTCCTCCTCCTTCAATCTCTGTCTATCCTTATATCTCTCCCGTTTTCCATATTTCTCCCATATAAACGTATACTCTAATCCTCAAACCATGTCTAGACTAGCATCTCTCCTCGTATACCCTACTGCTCTCATATAAATGCATTTTCTTCCTTAAAGACTCTCTCAACCTAACACCTACCTTCGTTTTCCCTATCTTTTCCCATATAGACGTATACTCTCTCATTCAGACCTTCCCGACTAGCCTAGCACTTCTCCTCATATTCCCCTACCTCTCTCATATAAGATGCATTCCCTCATTCAACACCGTCTAGCCTAGCATCGACCCTCGTATTCCCTATCCCTCGCATATAAAGACCTACTCCATCATTCAAAACTCCTATCCTAATACCTCTCCTCGGTTCGCTATATCGCCCATATTCTACCCTTCAAGTCCTGTTTAGTATAGCATCTTTCCTTGTATTCCCTATCTCTCTCGTATAAAGCATATCCCTCCCTCCTTTAGCATCTGACTAGCCTAGCATCAGCCCTGGTATTCCCTATCTCTCCCCTATAAATGCTTCTCTCTAGAGGCCTAATGTTTCAGGAGAGCATCCTTTCCCCCTATAAAAGTTTATTTGGTGTCTTTATCTTAATTAGTTTAGGAGTTATTAAATTTATAATTAAATTACATTTTATCGGTATTCGAACCCTGGACACCAGAACCAAAATTATTTACAATATTAGTTTGATATGTTTAAGGGTGCTGTATGCATTTACAGCATCAATCTAAGTGATATATTCTAGAGTATAGAGAAAAATAAGTAAGTGATTGAAAGATCGGGATTCGAAGTAAGGACAGCTGATTGAAAATTATATACAGTATTAATTGCTCCTCATAGGAACTATCAATCATGCTTTGGTCAATTCCTCTACCTCTCTTAGTTTCTGAGATAATGACGATTTAAACATTAGGCTCGAACCCAGAACGTCAGGTATCTAATTACACATCCACAAGATACTACCTAGTAACATAAACGCAATAAAGTTTATTTGGCGTCTTTATCTTAATTAGTTTAGGAGTTATTAAATTTATAATTAAATTAAATTTTATCGGTATTCGAACCTTGGACACCAGAAACAAAATTATTTACAATATTAGTTTGATATATTTAAAGGTGCTGTATACATTTACAGCATCAATCTAAGTGATATATTCTAGAGTATAGAGAAAAAATAAGTAAGTGATTGAAAGATCGGGATTCGAAGTAAGGATAACTGATTGAAAATTATATACAGTATTAATTGCCCATCATAGGAGCTATCAATCATGCTTTGGTCAACTCCTGTACCTCTCTTAGTTTCTGAGATAATGACGATTTAAAATTAGGCTCGAACCCAGAACGTCAGGTATCTAATTCCACATCCACAAGATACTACCTAATAACATAAACACAATAAAGTTTATTTGGTGTCTTTATCTTAATTAGTTTAGGAGTTATTAAATTTATAATTAAATTACATTTTATCGGTATTCGAACCCTGGACGCCAGAAACAAAATTATTTACAATATTAGTTTGATATGTTTAAGGGTGCTGTATGCATTTACAGCATCAATCTAAGTGATATATTCTAGAGTATAGAGAAAAATAAGTAAGTGATTGAAAGATCGGGATTCGAAGTAAGGACAGCTGATTGAAAATTATATACAGTATTAATTGCTCCTCATAGGAACTATCAATCATGCTTTGGTCAATTCCTCTACCTCTCTTAGTTTCTGAGATAATGACGATTTAAACATTAGGCTCGAACCCAGAACGTCAGGTATCTAATTACACATCCACAAGATAATACCTAATAACATTAAGGCAATAAAGTTTATTTGGCGTCTTTATCTTAATTAGTTTAGAAGTTATTAAATTTATAATTAAACTACATTTTATCGGTATTCGAACCCTGGACACCAGAAACAAAATTATTTACAATATTAGTTTGATATGTTTAAAGGTGCTGTATACAGTTAAAGCATCAATCTAAGTGATATATTCTAGAGTATAGAGAAAAAATAAGTAAGTGATTGAAAGATCGGGATTCGAAGTAAGGACAACTGATTGAAAATTATATACAGTATTAATTGCCCATCATAGGAGCTATAAAATCATACTTTGGTCAACTCCTCTACCTCTCTTAGTTTCTGAGATAATGCCGATTTAAAATTAGGATCGAACCCAGAACGTAAGGTATCTAATTACACATCCACAAGATAATACCTAATAACATAAAGGCAATAAAGTTTATTTGGCGTCTATATCTTAATTAGTTTAGAAGTTATTAAATTTATAATTAAACTACATTTTATCGGTATTCGAACCCTGGACACCAGAAACAAAATTATTTACAATATTAGTTTGATATGTTTAAAGGTGCTGTATGCAGTTAAAGCATCAATCTAAGTGATATATTCTAGAGTATAGAGAAAAAATAAGTAAGTGATTGAAAGATCGGGATTCGAAGTAAGGACAACTGATTGCAAATTATATACAGTATTAATTACCCATCATAGGAGCTAACAATCATGCTTTGGTCAACTCCTCTACCTCTCTTAGTTTCTGAGATAATGACGATTTAAAATTAGGATCGAACCCAGAACGTCAGGTATCTAATTACACATCCACAAGATAATACCTAATAACATTAAGGCAATAAAGTTTATTTGGCGTCTTTATCTTAATTAGTTTAGAAGTTATTAAATTTATAATTAAACTACATTTTATCGGTATTCGAACCCTGGACACCAGAAACAAAATTATTTACAATATTAGTTTGATATGTTTAAAGGTGCTGTATACAGTTAAAGCATCAATCTAAGTGATATATTCTAGAGTATAGAGAAAAAATAAGTAAGTGATTGAAAGATCGGGATTCGAAGTAAGGACAACTGATTGAAAATTATATACAGTATTAATTACCCATCATAGGAGCTAACAATCATGCTTTGGTTCACTCGTCTACCTCTCTTAGTTTCTGAGATAATGACGATTTAAAAATTAGGATCGAACCCAGAACGTCAGGTATCTAATTACACATCCACAAGATAATACCTAATAACATAAAGGCAATAAAGTTTATTTGGCGTCTTTATCTTAATTAGTTTAGAAGTTATTAAATTTATAATTAAATTACATTTTATCGGTATTCGAACCCTGGACACCAGAAACAAAATTATTTACAATATTAGTCTGATATGTTTAAAGGTGCTGTATGCACTTACAGCATCAATCTAAGTGACATATTCTAGAGTATAGAGAAAAATAAGTAAGTGATTGAAAGATCGGGATTCGAAATAAGGACAACTGATTAAAAATTATATACAGTATTAATTACCCATCATAGGAGCTATTAATCATGCTTTGGTCAATTCCTCTACCTCTCTTAGTTTCTGAGATAATGACGATTTAAACATTAGGCTCGAACCCAGAACGTCAGGTATCTAATTACATCTCCACAAGATACTACCTAATAACATAAAGGCAATAAAGTTTATTTGGCGTCTTTATCTTAATTAGTTTAGGAGTTATTAAATTATAATTAAATTACATTTTATCGGTATTCGAACCCTGGACACCAGAAACAAAATTATTTACAATATTAGTCTGATATGTTTAAAGGTGCTGTATGCAGTTACAGCATCAATCTAAGTGACATATTCTAGAGTATAGAGAAAAATAAGTAAGTGATTGAAAGATCGGGATTCGAAATAAGGACAACTGATTAAAAATTATATACAGTATTAATTACCCATCATAGGAGCTATCAATCATGCTTTGGTCAATTCCTCTACCTCTCTTAGTTTCTGAGATAATGACGATTTAAACATTAGGCTCGAACCCAGAACGTCAGGTATCTAATTACATCTCCACAAGATACTACCTAATAACATAAAGGCAATAAAGTTTATTTGGCGTCTTTATCTTAATTAGTTTAGGAGTTATTAAATTATAATTAAATTACATTTTATCGGTATTCGAACCCTGGACACCATGTACCCAAATATACATTCACAAGAAACTATCTAATGACATTAATGTAATAAACTTTATTTGACGTCTTTATCGTAATTAGTCTCTGAGTTATTAGAAGCTGAATTTGTAATCACTCCTAGATTCGATTCCGGTCATTCTGGTCAACTTGGAATTCATTGGAGGAGCTGCTGCTTTTTATATCATTTCCATCGCTAAATGTTGAAGTGTTGAGAGTTATGCAGAGCACTTAGGAAAACAATTACTGGCATTGTTCGCTAATGAGGTGAAAGCGTCTAAAGATGTCAGCTAATAGAGGTCACCGTTACCATCAGACAGAAGTAGGTTACGGGTTTTTTCATTACATGCCGGGCTCTTGTTCGCTAATGGAGTGAAAGCGTCTAACGGGTCAGCTAATGTGTGTCACCGTTACCTCCAGACGGAAGTATGTCGTTGATCGCTAATGTATGTAAACAGATCCGGAATGTAAACTTAAAAGCCTATTAATGTTGTGAAAGCGTCTAACATGTTCAGCTAATGGACAAGCGCTTTCCCCAGATAGAAGAAGAAGGCTGCAGTGTTTCATTACATGACAGACTGTTCCCGTGAGCAGACTACTTATACTCACGCTCCAGTCAACAATTCATTAATCAAAAAACTTAATTGCTCGAGGATGCAATGTGCAGACCTTAGTAATCATAAAAAAAATGTTTGACGAACATTACCTAATTAATTTGCCGGGGGGCGGCAGGACTCGAGAAAACAATTCCCTCAAGTCATGACGCCACAGTAGAACGCATGGGAGAGGGGGTAGGACCTGTTAGCACAGACACTGTCGGCATTAGGTGAGCACACAAAGCGAGAGGGGGCGGGGCCTAACGACACGAGACCTGGCGGCATGTAAGCCCTCAAAGGGAGGGGGCGGGGCTTGTCGGCGTAGAACAAAGAACTTTATCGCTTGTCGGCATCTCTCTGTGCGCCAGCTCTCTCATTTTATTTCTACTGACCCCGTCAGTTCTTCAAAATTCTTTGTACACTACACGTCGCATTCCCGTCAGTTCATCGAAAATATTTGTAAAGTACACGTCGCCTTCAGTCAGTCAGTTCGTCGAAAGTATTTGTACGGCACACGTCGGATATCAATTTGCAGGTTACGCGTAACAGAGTTATGAAAAATCTCAAGTGTTATAAAGTTAATTATACAAAAAAGTTGAAGTACGCGAATTAAGAATTATCAGTAATGAAGTTATTATAACAGTTTCAGTTTGGCGAATATCAAGATCAATGTGTAAATGTGATAGTTAATGTGTTCGACAATAAAAGTGCAAAACAAATTTCTTCATCAGTGTTATCTTTGGATAAAAGATTCCTTTCCGTTTACACAACCTGTATAAAGAGAAGTGCTTGACCAAAAGATCATAGCTAGCCGGAGGACAGAGAACCAAAATTAAATAAAATAACAGTAGCATTCTTTCAAACGAACACTAATACTACCGCAAATTGCTAACACCAGATGGAGCTAACAAGCCTAACAAATGAATCACGTCACAAGATGGCTTTACCATGTTGAGTAAACACATACACAAATAACATTATAACTAATACCGTCACAAATTGGCTCCCAAACGTAGGGCTCAACAAATTAAATAAATATAACTTAACAAGTATACCACTGCAAATTGGCTACCACAACGTGGGGCTACAATAATGTTAATTAAATAATATAAATAATAACACTTCAAATTGGCTTACCACAACGTGGCGCTAACAAAACAACCATAATGTTACTACAAATTGGCACCCAGAACGTGGGACAGAGTGACCAGGAAAGGAGTGAAATAATCAGGAAGGGGTGAAGGAACCAGGACGTGGAGCGAATGGAGAAGTGAACTGAACTACAAGACGCAGATTCCAGAAACAACAAAAGGGACGACAGACTACGCGGATGATTGGACATCGTAATTCCGAGATTAAAAGGCAACAGGGGAATTCAACAACAGAACACCAAAACGACGTAGATTCATCGTAATACAACGCAGAAGCAACATATAACCTAGGAGAGAGGGGCAGAAAGCTGGACATCAAAGCTACATCAGCAGATAGCATCAGAAAGGTTAGAAAAGTGTTATGTTAATTCTAAAAAAAAAAAAGTAAAAAAAATTTAAATGTACCTTAGGAGCGGTAGGATAAAGAAAACGATGGCTACTAATAATATTGAAGAAACAATGATGGAAGGGGATAGTGTAACAGTTAGCTGTAATTCAATACAGGTTACAGAAAATAGCTCAAACAATGTAGGATTTGAGGGAGAAAATGTTAGTGCAGAAAGTCAGAATAGAATAGCAGGAAATGTTAATTTTGATACTAGTATGATAATGGAAATGTTGAGAAATTTTGGTGAAAAATTAGATCAAAACAGGGTAGATATGGAAAGGAATAATGAGAAATTAGAACAAAAACTAACTCAGAATATGGAAAAGAATCAGAGGGAATTGAGGGAAGATATTAGTAAGAGTTTAGAACAAAAACTATATCAGAATAAGAAAGAATTAAGGGAAGATATTAGTAAGAATAATGAGAAATCAGAAAAACTAACTCAAGATATTGGTAAAAATAATGAGAAATTAGAAAAGAAAATAGATCAAAACAGGGAAGATATGCAAAAGAGTCATAGGGAATTAAGGGAAGATATTGGTAAAAGCTTAGAACAAAACAGGGAAGAAATTGAAAAGAAATTCATGGAGCTGGATAGTAGTATGATGAGAATGAGAAATGAAAATCAGGAAATGTTAGCAAATGAAATAGGTGAAGTTTCAAAGAAAATGTCAGAAATGAGCAGGGAAATATCAAACCAAAAAAGTGAGGTTAATAATAAAATAGAACATGTTGATGTAAAATGTACAGAATTAGGTAGCCGACTGAGTAGCATTTCAAGTGAGGTAAGAGAGATGAAAGAGGTTATGAATATAGATGTAAATCAGGCGCAAGTTAATTTCAGAGGGGAGATATCAGAAATACAGAAGGAGTCAGTAATGCAAAGAAATAAATTGAACGAAGAAGTTAAAGTTTTGCCTGTAAATAATCAAAAGCCAACTTCTGAGATTAACAAGTACCAAGCTGTTCAGAATGAAAACTCCAATCCAGTACAGTTTATGACAGACTTGTCAGAGTATTCTCAAATTAAAGAGATAGTAGAAGAATTGAAAATCACAGTTGTTAAAAGATGTGTTGTTCCGGAAACTTTAGATTGTTTTCAAATGGTATCAGGGGGTGAAATTTCATTTGAATCCTTTAAGAGGTTATTCATGAACAAATTTTGGAAGGTTAGGATACGGCTACGAGTAATGTTTAGCCACAGACAATTTGATCCAGGAGGGAGAATAGCAATGAGATGTAAAGTAAATGCTGGATAGTTAAAGATGAACTGCAGAGAAATGTATTGGAATGTAAGAGGGTTAACTATATATATATATATATATATATATATATATATATATATATATGTCATGAGAAAACAGAAATAAATTCAGAACAAAACAATAAAAAGAATCAGAAAAAATGGGGTAAAAATAATTAAAACAAATACTTATGTAGCAAACAGAAAATGTGAAACAGTGTCTAGATTTAATAGATGTAAATATATTTATGTAGAGGGTGAATATTTTTGGTAAATATGTTTAATAATTACAAAAATTCTTAAAGGTATAAATTTTTGTCAACAACTTAAGAAAGTAAACAATTTTGTAACAGTAATTAAATAATTCAGGGTACAGTATTTGCTATAAAAAAAAATTGTAATGTCAGATTAAAGTCTAAAAACATTAAACCAGAGCCAGTAAATAGTGGCAAGATAAAGACGAAACATATGTCGTGTGTTAAATACGCGTGAAGTGTTAAGTGAAAGTGATAGCGTGTGTTCCAAGATTTAGGAGACTAAAAACCCAATTATAAAATTTCCAAACAAGTTGTAAATATTCATAATTATGTTTCTAGTGGGGCATATGATGCAGTAATTTGTATCACAAATTACTTAAATGTAAATAATGATTATAGTATGAATATGCATTATTATGTGACATTGATTTAAGATGTTTGTTGATTGTAATTATTGTTGGGAAGTAAGTTTATACTGCCTTACTGAAACTGACAATAATAGCGTGCAATAATGCAGCGAGGGGGTGAGCTGTTTATCATTATTGGAAACGAGGAAGTTACGTAATGTTGGCGCGTTTACCTTTAGAATCTTCTGGAACATTTCCCTAGATCATATGTATTCATAATTTTCATTGGATACAAAAATAGACGCTAATGTTGGCGCGTTTTATTAGCCAATTGCAGCTCAGTTATAATCTTTAGGCATATCTGGGTGTAGGAGTATAAAAAGGTAGGTTAGAGGTAAAGACCCCGTCAGTTCTTCAAAATTCTTTGTACACTACACGTCGCATTCCCGTCAGTTCATCGAAAATATTTGTAAAGTACACGTCGCCTTCAGTCAGTCAGTTCGTCGAAAGTATTTGTACGGCACACGTCGGATATCAATTTGCAGGTTACGCGTAACAGAGTTATGAAAAATCTCAAGTGTTATAAAGTTAATTATACAAAAAAGTTGAAGTACGCGAATTAAGAATTATCAGTAATGAAGTTATTATAACAGTTTCAGTTTGGCGAATATCAAGATCAATGTGTAAATGTGATAGTTAATGTGTTCGACAATAAAAGTGCAAAACAAATTTCTTCATCAGTGTTATCTTTGGATAAAAGATTCCTTTCCGTTTACACAACCTGTATAAAGAGAAGTGCTTGACCAAAAGATCATAGCTAGCCGGAGGACAGAGAACCAAAATTAAATAAAATAACAGTAGCATTCTTTCAAACGAACACTAATACTACCGCAAATTGCTAACACCAGATGGAGCTAACAAGCCTAACAAATGAATCACGTCACAAGATGGCTTTACCATGTTGAGTAAACACATACACAAATAACATTATAACTAATACCGTCACAAATTGGCTCCCAAACGTAGGGCTCAACAAATTAAATAAATATAACTTAACAAGTATACCACTGCAAATTGGCTACCACAACGTGGGGCTACAATAATGTTAATTAAATAATATAAATAATAACACTTCAAATTGGCTTACCACAACGTGGCGCTAACAAAACAACCATAATGTTACTACAAATTGGCACCCAGAACGTGGGACAGAGTGACCAGGAAAGGAGTGAAATAATCAGGAAGGGGTGAAGGAACCAGGACGTGGAGCGAATGGAGAAGTGAACTGAACTACAAGACGCAGATTCCAGAAACAACAAAAGGGACGACAGACTACGCGGATGATTGGACATCGTAATTCCGAGATTAAAAGGCAACAGGGGAATTCAACAACAGAACACCAAAACGACGTAGATTCATCGTAATACAACGCAGAAGCAACATATAACCTAGGAGAGAGGGGCAGAAAGCTGGACATCAAAGCTACATCAGCAGATAGCATCAGAAAGGTTAGAAAAGTGTTATGTTAATTCTAAAAAAAAAAAAGTAAAAAAAATTTAAATGTACCTTAGGAGCGGTAGGATAAAGAAAACGATGGCTACTAATAATATTGAAGAAACAATGATGGAAGGGGATAGTGTAACAGTTAGCTGTAATTCAATACAGGTTACAGAAAATAGCTCAAACAATGTAGGATTTGAGGGAGAAAATGTTAGTGCAGAAAGTCAGAATAGAATAGCAGGAAATGTTAATTTTGATACTAGTATGATAATGGAAATGTTGAGAAATTTTGGTGAAAAATTAGATCAAAACAGGGTAGATATGGAAAGGAATAATGAGAAATTAGAACAAAAACTAACTCAGAATATGGAAAAGAATCAGAGGGAATTGAGGGAAGATATTAGTAAGAGTTTAGAACAAAAACTATATCAGAATAAGAAAGAATTAAGGGAAGATATTAGTAAGAATAATGAGAAATCAGAAAAACTAACTCAAGATATTGGTAAAAATAATGAGAAATTAGAAAAGAAAATAGATCAAAACAGGGAAGATATGCAAAAGAGTCATAGGGAATTAAGGGAAGATATTGGTAAAAGCTTAGAACAAAACAGGGAAGAAATTGAAAAGAAATTCATGGAGCTGGATAGTAGTATGATGAGAATGAGAAATGAAAATCAGGAAATGTTAGCAAATGAAATAGGTGAAGTTTCAAAGAAAATGTCAGAAATGAGCAGGGAAATATCAAACCAAAAAAGTGAGGTTAATAATAAAATAGAACATGTTGATGTAAAATGTACAGAATTAGGTAGCCGACTGAGTAGCATTTCAAGTGAGGTAAGAGAGATGAAAGAGGTTATGAATATAGATGTAAATCAGGCGCAAGTTAATTTCAGAGGGGAGATATCAGAAATACAGAAGGAGTCAGTAATGCAAAGAAATAAATTGAACGAAGAAGTTAAAGTTTTGCCTGTAAATAATCAAAAGCCAACTTCTGAGATTAACAAGTACCAAGCTGTTCAGAATGAAAACTCCAATCCAGTACAGTTTATGACAGACTTGTCAGAGTATTCTCAAATTAAAGAGATAGTAGAAGAATTGAAAATCACAGTTGTTAAAAGATGTGTTGTTCCGGAAACTTTAGATTGTTTTCAAATGGTATCAGGGGGTGAAATTTCATTTGAATCCTTTAAGAGGTTATTCATGAACAAATTTTGGAAGGTTAGGATACGGCTACGAGTAATGTTTAGCCACAGACAATTTGATCCAGGAGGGAGAATAGCAATGAGATGTAAAGTAAATGCTGGATAGTTAAAGATGAACTGCAGAGAAATGTATTGGAATGTAAGAGGGTTAACTATATATATATATATATATATATATATATATATATATATATGTCATGAGAAAACAGAAATAAATTCAGAACAAAACAATAAAAAGAATCAGAAAAAATGGGGTAAAAATAATTAAAACAAATACTTATGTAGCAAACAGAAAATGTGAAACAGTGTCTAGATTTAATAGATGTAAATATATTTATGTAGAGGGTGAATATTTTTGGTAAATATGTTTAATAATTACAAAAATTCTTAAAGGTATAAATTTTTGTCAACAACTTAAGAAAGTAAACAATTTTGTAACAGTAATTAAATAATTCAGGGTACAGTATTTGCTATAAAAAAATTGTAATGTCAGATTAAAGTCTAAAAACATTAAACCAGAGCCAGTAAATAGTGGCAAGATAAAGACGAAACATATGTCGTGTGTTAAATACGCGTGAAGTGTTAAGTGAAAGTGATAGCGTGTGTTCCAAGATTTAGGAGACTAAAAACCCAATTATAAAATTTCCAAACAAGTTGTAAATATTCATAATTATGTTTCTAGTGGGGCATATGATGCAGTAATTTGTATCACAAATTACTTAAATGTAAATAATGATTATAGTATGAATATGCATTATTATGTGACATTGATTTAAGATGTTTGTTGATTGTAATTATTGTTGGGAAGTAAGTTTATACTGCCTTACTGAAACTGACAATAATAGCGTGCAATAATGCAGCGAGGGGGTGAGCTGTTTATCATTATTGGAAACGAGGGAAGTTACGTAATGTTGGCGCGTTTACCTTTAGAATCTTCTGGAACATTTCCCTAGATCATATGTATTCATAATTTTCATTGGATACAAAAATAGACGCTAATGTTGGCGCGTTTTATTAGCCAATTGCAGCTCAGTTATAATCTTTAGGCATATCTGGGTGTAGGAGTATAAAAAGGTAGGTTAGAGGTAAAGACCCCGTCAGTTCTTCAAAATTCTTTGTACACTACACGTCGCATTCCCGTCAGTTCATCGAAAATATTTGTAAAGTACACGTCGCCTTCAGTCAGTCAGTTCGTCGAAAGTATTTGTACGGCACACGTCGGATATCAATTTGCAGGTTACGCGTAACAGAGTTATGAAAAATCTCAAGTGTTATAAAGTTAATTATACAAAAAAGTTGAAGTACGCGAATTAAGAATTATCAGTAATGAAGTTATTATAACAGTTTCAGTTTGGCGAATATCAAGATCAATGTGTAAATGTGATAGTTAATGTGTTCGACAATAAAAGTGCAAAACAAATTTCTTCATCAGTGTTATCTTTGGATAAAAGATTCCTTTCCGTTTACACAACCTGTATAAAGAGAAGTGCTTGACCAAAAGATCATAGCTAGCCGGAGGACAGAGAACCAAAATTAAATAAAATAACAGTAGCATTCTTTCAAACGAACACTAATACTACCGCAAATTGCTAACACCAGATGGAGCTAACAAGCCTAACAAATGAATCACGTCACAAGATGGCTTTACCATGTTGAGTAAACACATACACAAATAACATTATAACTAATACCGTCACAAATTGGCTCCCAAACGTAGGGCTCAACAAATTAAATAAATATAACTTAACAAGTATACCACTGCAAATTGGCTACCACAACGTGGGGCTACAATAATGTTAATTAAATAATATAAATAATAACACTTCAAATTGGCTTACCACAACGTGGCGCTAACAAAACAACCATAATGTTACTACAAATTGGCACCCAGAACGTGGGACAGAGTGACCAGGAAAGGAGTGAAATAATCAGGAAGGGGTGAAGGAACCAGGACGTGGAGCGAATGGAGAAGTGAACTGAACTACAAGACGCAGATTCCAGAAACAACAAAAGGGACGACAGACTACGCGGATGATTGGACATCGTAATTCCGAGATTAAAAGGCAACAGGGGAATTCAACAACAGAACACCAAAACGACGTAGATTCATCGTAATACAACGCAGAAGCAACATATAACCTAGGAGAGAGGGGCAGAAAGCTGGACATCAAAGCTACATCAGCAGATAGCATCAGAAAGGTTAGAAAAGTGTTATGTTAATTCTAAAAAAAAAAAAGTAAAAAAAATTTAAATGTACCTTAGGAGCGGTAGGATAAAGAAAACGATGGCTACTAATAATATTGAAGAAACAATGATGGAAGGGGATAGTGTAACAGTTAGCTGTAATTCAATACAGGTTACAGAAAATAGCTCAAACAATGTAGGATTTGAGGGAGAAAATGTTAGTGCAGAAAGTCAGAATAGAATAGCAGGAAATGTTAATTTTGATACTAGTATGATAATGGAAATGTTGAGAAATTTTGGTGAAAAATTAGATCAAAACAGGGTAGATATGGAAAGGAATAATGAGAAATTAGAACAAAAACTAACTCAGAATATGGAAAAGAATCAGAGGGAATTGAGGGAAGATATTAGTAAGAGTTTAGAACAAAAACTATATCAGAATAAGAAAGAATTAAGGGAAGATATTAGTAAGAATAATGAGAAATCAGAAAAACTAACTCAAGATATTGGTAAAAATAATGAGAAATTAGAAAAGAAAATAGATCAAAACAGGGAAGATATGCAAAAGAGTCATAGGGAATTAAGGGAAGATATTGGTAAAAGCTTAGAACAAAACAGGGAAGAAATTGAAAAGAAATTCATGGAGCTGGATAGTAGTATGATGAGAATGAGAAATGAAAATCAGGAAATGTTAGCAAATGGAATAGGTGAAGTTTCAAAGAAAATGTCAGAAATGAGCAGGGAAATATCAAACCAAAAAAGTGAGGTTAATAATAAAATAGAACATGTTGATGTAAAATGTACAGAATTAGGTAGCCGACTGAGTAGCATTTCAAGTGAGGTAAGAGAGATGAAAGAGGTTATGAATATAGATGTAAATCAGGCGCAAGTTAATTTCAGAGGGGAGATATCAGAAATACAGAAGGAGTCAGTAATGCAAAGAAATAAATTGAACGAAGAAGTTAAAGTTTTGCCTGTAAATAATCAAAAGCCAACTTCTGAGATTAACAAGTACCAAGCTGTTCAGAATGAAAACTCCAATCCAGTACAGTTTATGACAGACTTGTCAGAGTATTCTCAAATTAAAGAGATAGTAGAAGAATTGAAAATCACAGTTGTTAAAAGATGTGTTGTTCCGGAAACTTTAGATTGTTTTCAAATGGTATCAGGGGGTGAAATTTCATTTGAATCCTTTAAGAGGTTATTCATGAACAAATTTTGGAAGGTTAGGATACGGCTACGAGTAATGTTTAGCCACAGACAATTTGATCCAGGAGGGAGAATAGCAATGAGATGTAAAGTAAATGCTGGATAGTTAAAGATGAACTGCAGAGAAATGTATTGGAATGTAAGAGGGTTAACTATATATATATATATATATATATATATATGTCATGAGAAAACAGAAATAAATTCAGAACAAAACAATAAAAAGAATCAGAAAAAATGGGGTAAAAATAATTAAAACAAATACTTATGTAGCAAACAGAAAATGTGAAACAGTGTCTAGATTTAATAGATGTAAATATATTTATGTAGAGGGTGAATATTTTTGGTAAATATGTTTAATAATTACAAAAATTCTTAAAGGTATAAATTTTTGTCAACAACTTAAGAAAGTAAACAATTTTGTAACAGTAATTAAATAATTCAGGGTACAGTATTTGCTATAAAAAAAATTGTAATGTCAGATTAAAGTCTAAAAACATTAAACCAGAGCCAGTAAATAGTGGCAAGATAAAGACGAAACATATGTCGTGTGTTAAATACGCGTGAAGTGTTAAGTGAAAGTGATAGCGTGTGTTCCAAGATTTAGGAGACTAAAAACCCAATTATAAAATTTCCAAACAAGTTGTAAATATTCATAATTATGTTTCTAGTGGGGCATATGATGCAGTAATTTGTATCACAAATTACTTAAATGTAAATAATGATTATAGTATGAATATGCATTATTATGTGACATTGATTTAAGATGTTTGTTGATTGTAATTATTGTTGGGAAGTAAGTTTATACTGCCTTACTGAAACTGACAATAATAGCGTGCAATAATGCAGCGAGGGGGTGAGCTGTTTATCATTATTGGAAACGAGGAAGTTACGTAATGTTGGCGCGTTTACCTTTAGAATCTTCTGGAACATTTCCCTAGATCATATGTATTCATAATTTTCATTGGATACAAAAATAGACGCTAATGTTGGCGCGTTTTATTAGCCAATTGCAGCTCAGTTATAATCTTTAGGCATATCTGGGTGTAGGAGTATAAAAAGGTAGGTTAGAGGTAAAGACCCCGTCAGTTCTTCAAAATTCTTTGTACACTACACGTCGCATTCCCGTCAGTTCATCGAAAATATTTGTAAAGTACACGTCGCCTTCAGTCAGTCAGTTCGTCGAAAGTATTTGTACGGCACACGTCGGATATCAATTTGCAGGTTACGCGTAACAGAGTTATGAAAAATCTCAAGTGTTATAAAGTTAATTATACAAAAAAGTTGAAGTACGCGAATTAAGAATTATCAGTAATGAAGTTATTATAACAGTTTCAGTTTGGCGAATATCAAGATCAATGTGTAAATGTGATAGTTAATGTGTTCGACAATAAAAGTGCAAAACAAATTTCTTCATCAGTGTTATCTTTGGATAAAAGATTCCTTTCCGTTTACACAACCTGTATAAAGAGAAGTGCTTGACCAAAAGATCATAGCTAGCCGGAGGACAGAGAACCAAAATTAAATAAAATAACAGTAGCATTCTTTCAAACGAACACTAATACTACCGCAAATTGCTAACACCAGATGGAGCTAACAAGCCTAACAAATGAATCACGTCACAAGATGGCTTTACCATGTTGAGTAAACACATACACAAATAACATTATAACTAATACCGTCACAAATTGGCTCCCAAACGTAGGGCTCAACAAATTAAATAAATATAACTTAACAAGTATACCACTGCAAATTGGCTACCACAACGTGGGGCTACAATAATGTTAATTAAATAATATAAATAATAACACTTCAAATTGGCTTACCACAACGTGGCGCTAACAAAACAACCATAATGTTACTACAAATTGGCACCCAGAACGTGGGACAGAGTGACCAGGAAAGGAGTGAAATAATCAGGAAGGGGTGAAGGAACCAGGACGTGGAGCGAATGGAGAAGTGAACTGAACTACAAGACGCAGATTCCAGAAACAACAAAAGGGACGACAGACTACGCGGATGATTGGACATCGTAATTCCGAGATTAAAAGGCAACAGGGGAATTCAACAACAGAACACCAAAACGACGTAGATTCATCGTAATACAACGCAGAAGCAACATATAACCTAGGAGAGAGGGGCAGAAAGCTGGACATCAAAGCTACATCAGCAGATAGCATCAGAAAGGTTAGAAAAGTGTTATGTTAATTCTAAAAAAAAAAAAGTAAAAAAAATTTAAATGTACCTTAGGAGCGGTAGGTTAAAGAAAACGATGGCTACTAATAATATTGAAGAAACAATGATGGAAGGGGATAGTGTAACAGTTAGCTGTAATTCAATACAGGTTACAGAAAATAGCTCAAACAATGTAGGATTTGAGGGAGAAAATGTTAGTGCAGAAAGTCAGAATAGAATAGCAGGAAATGTTAATTTTGATACTAGTATGATAATGGAAATGTTGAGAAATTTTGGTGAAAAATTAGATCAAAACAGGGTAGATATGGAAAGGAATAATGAGAAATTAGAACAAAAACTAACTCAGAATATGGAAAAGAATCAGAGGGAATTGAGGGAAGATATTAGTAAGAGTTTAGAACAAAAACTAGATCAGAATAAGAAAGAATTAAGGGAAGATATTAGTAAGAATAATGAGAAATCAGAAAAACTAACTCAAGATATTGGTAAAAATAATGAGAAATTAGAAAAGAAAATAGATCAAAACAGGGAAGATATGCAAAAGAGTCATAGGGAATTAAGGGAAGATATTGGTAAAAGCTTAGAACAAAACAGGGAAGAAATTGAAAAGAAATTCATGGAGCTGGATAGTAGTATGATGAGAATGAGAAATGAAAATCAGGAAATGTTAGCAAATGAAATAGGTGAAGTTTCAAAGAAAATGTCAGAAATGAGCAGGGAAATATCAAACCAAAAAAGTGAGGTTAATAATAAAATAGAACATGTTGATGTAAAATGTACAGAATTAGGTAGCCGACTGAGTAGCATTTCAAGTGAGGTAAGAGAGATGAAAGAGGTTATGAATATAGATGTAAATCAGGCGCAAGTTAATTTCAGAGGGGAGATATCAGAAATACAGAAGGAGTCAGTAATGCAAAGAAATAAATTGAACGAAGAAGTTAAAGTTTTGCCTGTAAATAATCAAAAGCCAACTTCTGAGATTAACAAGTACCAAGCTGTTCAGAATGAAAACTCCAATCCAGTACAGTTTATGACAGACTTGTCAGAGTATTCTCAAATTAAAGAGATAGTAGAAGAATTGAAAATCACAGTTGTTAAAAGATGTGTTGTTCCGGAAACTTTAGATTGTTTTCAAATGGTATCAGGGGGTGAAATTTCATTTGAATCCTTTAAGAGGTTATTCATGAACAAATTTTGGAAGGTTAGGATACGGCTACGAGTAATGTTTAGCCACAGACAATTTGATCCAGGAGGGAGAATAGCAATGAGATGTAAAGTAAATGCTGGATAGTTAAAGATGAACTGCAGAGAAATGTATTGGAATGTAAGAGGGTTAACTATATATATATATATATATATATATATATATATATATATATATGTCATGAGAAAACAGAAATAAATTCAGAACAAAACAATAAAAAGAATCAGAAAAAATGGGGTAAAAATAATTAAAACAAATACTTATGTAGCAAACAGAAAATGTGAAACAGTGTCTAGATTTAATAGATGTAAATATATTTATGTAGAGGGTGAATATTTTTGGTAAATATGTTTAATAATTACAAAAATTCTTAAAGGTATAAATTTTTGTCAACAACTTAAGAAAGTAAACAATTTTGTAACAGTAATTAAATAATTCAGGGTACAGTATTTGCTATAAAAAAAAATTGTAATGTCAGATTAAAGTCTAAAAACATTAAACCAGAGCCAGTAAATAGTGGCAAGATAAAGACGAAACATATGTCGTGTGTTAAATACGCGTGAAGTGTTAAGTGAAAGTGATAGCGTGTGTTCCAAGATTTAGGAGACTAAAAACCCAATTATAAAATTTCCAAACAAGTTGTAAATATTCATAATTATGTTTCTAGTGGGGCATATGATGCAGTAATTTGTATCACAAATTACTTAAATGTAAATAATGATTATAGTATGAATATGCATTATTATGTGACATTGATTTAAGATGTTTGTTGATTGTAATTATTGTTGGGAAGTAAGTTTATACTGCCTTACTGAAACTGACAATAATAGCGTGCAATAATGCAGCGAGGGGGTGAGCTGTTTATCATTATTGGAAACGAGGAAGTTACGTAATGTTGGCGCGTTTACCTTTAGAATCTTCTGGAACATTTCCCTAGATCATATGTATTCATAATTTTCATTGGATACAAAAATAGACGCTAATGTTGGCGCGTTTTATTAGCCAATTGCAGCTCAGTTATAATCTTTAGGCATATCTGGGTGTAGGAGTATAAAAAGGTAGGTTAGAGGTAAAGACCCCGTCAGTTCTTCAAAATTCTTTGTACACTACACGTCGCATTCCCGTCAGTTCATCGAAAATATTTGTAAAGTACACGTCGCCTTCAGTCAGTCAGTTCGTCGAAAGTATTTGTACGGCACACGTCGGATATCAATTTGCAGGTTACGCGTAACAGAGTTATGAAAAATCTCAAGTGTTATAAAGTTAATTATACAAAAAAGTTGAAGTACGCGAATTAAGAATTATCAGTAATGAAGTTATTATAACAGTTTCAGTTTGGCGAATATCAAGATCAATGTGTAAATGTGATAGTTAATGTGTTCGACAATAAAAGTGCAAAACAAATTTCTTCATCAGTGTTATCTTTGGATAAAAGATTCCTTTCCGTTTACACAACCTGTATAAAGAGAAGTGCTTGACCAAAAGATCATAGCTAGCCGGAGGACAGAGAACCAAAATTAAATAAAATAACAGTAGCATTCTTTCAAACGAACACTAATACTACCGCAAATTGCTAACACCAGATGGAGCTAACAAGCCTAACAAATGAATCACGTCACAAGATGGCTTTACCATGTTGAGTAAACACATACACAAATAACATTATAACTAATACCGTCACAAATTGGCTCCCAAACGTAGGGCTCAACAAATTAAATAAATATAACTTAACAAGTATACCACTGCAAATTGGCTACCACAACGTGGGGCTACAATAATGTTAATTAAATAATATAAATAATAACACTTCAAATTGGCTTACCACAACGTGGCGCTAACAAAACAACCATAATGTTACTACAAATTGGCACCCAGAACGTGGGACAGAGTGACCAGGAAAGGAGTGAAATAATCAGGAAGGGGTGAAGGAACCAGGACGTGGAGCGAATGGAGAAGTGAACTGAACTACAAGACGCAGATTCCAGAAACAACAAAAGGGACGACAGACTACGCGGATGATTGGACATCGTAATTCCGAGATTAAAAGGCAACAGGGGAATTCAACAACAGAACACCAAAACGACGTAGATTCATCGTAATACAACGCAGAAGCAACATATAACCTAGGAGAGAGGGGCAGAAAGCTGGACATCAAAGCTACATCAGCAGATAGCATCAGAAAGGTTAGAAAAGTGTTATGTTAATTCTAAAAAAAAAAAAGTAAAAAAAATTTAAATGTACCTTAGGAGCGGTAGGTTAAAGAAAACGATGGCTACTAATAATATTGAAGAAACAATGATGGAAGGGGATAGTGTAACAGTTAGCTGTAATTCAATACAGGTTACAGAAAATAGCTCAAACAATGTAGGATTTGAGGGAGAAAATGTTAGTGCAGAAAGTCAGAATAGAATAGCAGGAAATGTTAATTTTGATACTAGTATGATAATGGAAATGTTGAGAAATTTTGGTGAAAAATTAGATCAAAACAGGGTAGATATGGAAAGGAATAATGAGAAATTAGAACAAAAACTAACTCAGAATATGGAAAAGAATCAGAGGGAATTGAGGGAAGATATTAGTAAGAGTTTAGAACAAAAACTAGATCAGAATAAGAAAGAATTAAGGGAAGATATTAGTAAGAATAATGAGAAATCAGAAAAACTAACTCAAGATATTGGTAAAAATAATGAGAAATTAGAAAAGAAAATAGATCAAAACAGGGAAGATATGCAAAAGAGTCATAGGGAATTAAGGGAAGATATTGGTAAAAGCTTAGAACAAAACAGGGAAGAAATTGAAAAGAAATTCATGGAGCTGGATAGTAGTATGATGAGAATGAGAAATGAAAATCAGGAAATGTTAGCAAATGAAATAGGTGAAGTTTCAAAGAAAATGTCAGAAATGAGCAGGGAAATATCAAACCAAAAAAGTGAGGTTAATAATAAAATAGAACATGTTGATGTAAAATGTACAGAATTAGGTAGCCGACTGAGTAGCATTTCAAGTGAGGTAAGAGAGATGAAAGAGGTTATGAATATAGATGTAAATCAGGCGCAAGTTAATTTCAGAGGGGAGATATCAGAAATACAGAAGGAGTCAGTAATGCAAAGAAATAAATTGAACGAAGAAGTTAAAGTTTTGCCTGTAAATAATCAAAAGCCAACTTCTGAGATTAACAAGTACCAAGCTGTTCAGAATGAAAACTCCAATCCAGTACAGTTTATGACAGACTTGTCAGAGTATTCTCAAATTAAAGAGATAGTAGAAGAATTGAAAATCACAGTTGTTAAAAGATGTGTTGTTCCGGAAACTTTAGATTGTTTTCAAATGGTATCAGGGGGTGAAATTTCATTTGAATCCTTTAAGAGGTTATTCATGAACAAATTTTGGAAGGTTAGGATACGGCTACGAGTAATGTTTAGCCACAGACAATTTGATCCAGGAGGGAGAATAGCAATGAGATGTAAAGTAAATGCTGGATAGTTAAAGATGAACTGCAGAGAAATGTATTGGAATGTAAGAGGGTTAACTATATATATATATATATATATATATATATATATATATATATGTCATGAGAAAACAGAAATAAATTCAGAACAAAACAATAAAAAGAATCAGAAAAAATGGGGTAAAAATAATTAAAACAAATACTTATGTAGCAAACAGAAAATGTGAAACAGTGTCTAGATTTAATAGATGTAAATATATTTATGTAGAGGGTGAATATTTTTGGTAAATATGTTTAATAATTACAAAAATTCTTAAAGGTATAAATTTTTGTCAACAACTTAAGAAAGTAAACAATTTTGTAACAGTAATTAAATAATTCAGGGTACAGTATTTGCTATAAAAAAAAATTGTAATGTCAGATTAAAGTCTAAAAACATTAAACCAGAGCCAGTAAATAGTGGCAAGATAAAGACGAAACATATGTCGTGTGTTAAATACGCGTGAAGTGTTAAGTGAAAGTGATAGCGTGTGTTCCAAGATTTAGGAGACTAAAAACCCAATTATAAAATTTCCAAACAAGTTGTAAATATTCATAATTATGTTTCTAGTGGGGCATATGATGCAGTAATTTGTATCACAAATTACTTAAATGTAAATAATGATTATAGTATGAATATGCATTATTATGTGACATTGATTTAAGATGTTTGTTGATTGTAATTATTGTTGGGAAGTAAGTTTATACTGCCTTACTGAAACTGACAATAATAGCGTGCAATAATGCAGCGAGGGGGTGAGCTGTTTATCATTATTGGAAACGAGGAAGTTACGTAATGTTGGCGCGTTTACCTTTAGAATCTTCTGGAACATTTCCCTAGATCATATGTATTCATAATTTTCATTGGATACAAAAATAGACGCTAATGTTGGCGCGTTTTATTAGCCAATTGCAGCTCAGTTATAATCTTTAGGCATATCTGGGTGTAGGAGTATAAAAAGGTAGGTTAGAGGTAAAGACCCCGTCAGTTCTTCAAAATTCTTTGTACACTACACGTCGCATTCCCGTCAGTTCATCGAAAATATTTGTAAAGTACACGTCGCCTTCAGCCAGTCAGTTCGTCGAAAGTATTTGTACGGCACACGTCGGATATCAATTTGCAGGTTACGCGTAACAGAGTTATGAAAAATCTCAAGTGTTATAAAGTTAATTATTCAAAAAAGTTGAAGTACGCGAATTAAGAATTATCAGTAATGAAGTTATTATAACAGTTTCAGTTTGGCGAGTGTCAAGATCAATGTGTAAATGTGATAGTTAATGTGTTCGACAATAAAAGTGTAAAACAAATTTCTTCATCAGTGTTATCTTTGGATAAAAGATTCCTTTCCGTTTACACAACCCGTATAAAGAGAAGTGCTTGACCAAAAGATCATAGCTAGCCGGAGGACAGAGAACCAAAATTAAATAAAATAACAGTAGCATTCTTTCAAACGAACACTAATACTGCCGCAAATTGCTAACACCAGATGGAGCTAACAAGCCTAACAAATGAATCACGTCACAAGATGGCTTCACCATGTTGAGTAAACACATACACAAATAACATTAATAAAACTACTTCAAATTTCATGCCACCTCTATACTTCACCGCT
The DNA here is from genome assembly GCA_030765065.1 of Deroplatys truncata. Taxonomy (NCBI): domain Eukaryota; kingdom Metazoa; phylum Arthropoda; class Insecta; order Mantodea; family Mantidae; genus Deroplatys; species Deroplatys truncata. Next base: position 105,702,625 of record CM060980.1, read on the forward strand.
TTTAAGCATTATTAGCTTGTAAGAACGAGTGTGTCTTAGAGGCTCCGTTTGGGAATGCCTGTTCTAAGTAATTGTTCTTGCACAGTGATAAAGCTAACTAGAGCAATATTAGCTATCGGCTTCATTTGGCGCATGTTAAAGTATCCATGAGCTGACAGGTATGGAGAGTTTCAGTAATGCAATACAGACAATTACAATTGTTTCTCCAAATTTGGAAAAGTGAAAAGTTTAATACCATAAGCAAATTTATTGATGAAATCACCTGACGTTTAAAAAATTATAATCAAAAGTGATGAGTTAAGACGAAATTATTATCAGTGTTTGCAGTACGTTCTGTCTTATTGTCTTATTTTGAAGTATAAATGCACTGACAAAAAGTTAATTTAAATGCTTATTAAGTGCAACATGAATCTTCGAGACTATTAGTTATCACTTAATGTATATTAAATCTTATGATATTTAAATAACCCAACAGTAATGTTTGTGATTTTGCAGTTTTGCTGCCCTCTGGACGTTTTGCCTACAGCAGCATTGCTGAGGAAATTCTCTGTCCCTGACATTCTAGCGACCGAGAAAGACTGTATTGCCGGTCTTTTCCACTGTGGCTAACAAGTGTTAAATAGACACGTATGAACAATGCATGCTTCGTCAACAGAATTTTAACAATAATAAGACTAATTGCTTTTTACTTTCTCAACTACGTATAGTAAGTAGGGGAAGTATTGTATTCCACCCAAAAATTCGATACCGAGATTTCACCGGAAATACATGTTTTGAGACCCCTGAATCCAAAAAAAGCATTTTTGGAAACATGTCCGTGTGTGCCTGTGTTGTGAGTGTCTGTGAACAGCATAACTCAGGAACGAACAGTCTGATAAACATCAAACTTGATATTTAGGTTCAGTATCTTCCAGAGATGCGACACAGAGTTTTTCAAGAAAATCCCCCATCCTAGACTACCCTTTACATAGAGCCATTTTTAAGAAAATTAAAATTTACGAAAAATGTTCCAACAATTTTGATTAAAATATCATATGCTTAAGATATTTTCATGACAAATGAAATGTATATCTCCAATTTTCTGGGAATGTCTCCAAAAGTATTGTTCATTGTGAAGGACTTTTGCGTAACTGGTAAACCATAAGAGATAGGCAAAATCTTACTACACAAAAAATGTGATCGCGTTAAAATACACAATTTATGTCATACATTTTTGTTGTTGAGTGAACCATTTTCGAGATATTGCTTGTTATTCCCTTAAATTTTCCAATACTTATACTTCTCAAATTCGTTACTCATTTGTTTTTATCCTGGTAATGCAAAGAGAATGGAATACTCCACATAGCAACCAGCTCTTAAAATATTTGACTATACCTTAAAGCCTAACAATTCCCCTTGCATCTACAAGAAAATTAGCAATAAGATTAACATCTCGATATCTCGATTAACATGAAGCATATGGAGAATAAGCGTTTGTAAAAATAGTTTGTACAATAGTAGAGAAAGTTATGTGAGTGTAACATCTCAGATTTTTGTATTCCAAATGCAAGTTATAACATAAGACGATAAATCACGTACAACCAACCACCTTCTGAAGAAACACAATTAGCAATCGGGGACACGTGCTTCCCAGACAGTTGGAAACAGAGCAGAAAACGACGTCACGCACGGGGAGAAATGATGCACAATTCTCCCCAGCATTGCAACCGCGGCTGAATTCTGCTGAGAGCGGCAGGCTCGAATCTCGTGGCAACAAACCACTATTATTAAAAGTACTGCTAGCAACAATAAAAGTGTAGGACTGGAGATTAGAAAGTTTACTGTAGTACCAGGGCCGCAACTAGGGTCTGTGTCGCCCGGAGTAAACATGGATAAGGAAGTGTTAGCATATTTTATTCTGTTGCACACTCAATGCATAAAACTGATTCTATATGAATCGTTAATTTTCATAAATTTACCATGAAAGCCACATAAATACTGCATTTCTCTTGAATGAAACGACTGACAGCCCGCAGCAATGCCAGATTGTACCGCCGTACCCACCCTAGATAATGTACTAACGTTGAAAAACATTATATGTTACGTATACTTTAGTTTAAATCTTATTTGGAAATAAGCCCCTTTGAAAGCCTGGCATTTCTTGAACACAAACACTCGATGAATTTCTGCAAACGCTATTGTGAGAACGGACTCGTATTGCAGTGCCGTGGTAGAACGAGCTGCCAGTCGCGTAAATAAAGACACAGATTCTTACAGTATTAATAATCAGTAATTACATAATTACATTAAAGAGCATATTTTAAAATATACATATTCAGCAGTGTTTATAACAGAAATTAGTACAATGAAATGAATTGTACAATTTTTTCAATACTTGACTTGCGACATTTTTTGGTTGCAAAAATGTCGATTCCATCGTAGCAAATAGACGATACTCTCTGGTGTCCAATTGAAATAATACGAAAATTTGAACATTAAGCTTGTCCCATGTTGTTTCTTAAATATTTTTAATCACCTCCAATTTACTAAAACTTATTTCGCCTAAAGCAACAGTTGTAGAAAGAGTTAAAAATGTATAGGCTATGGTCAAGTTTGGATATACTTCAAGTCTAAGTTTGCACAAATGAGGCTCAAGGGTGTTGCTGCTTCATAGCGTCATCAAGTGCTAAAGTGTGGTGCTTGACACTTTCCACTTCAAGCAACTTGTATTTGTTTAGGTCATGTTTTTATACTTCTGCTAACTTATGGGCTTCATTCTTCAAGTATTGCACATCCATCTTGTGTATTACATTCCCGTTTAGAAAGATATACTTCTCATAATTTCTGATAGAGCCTGGAACCTAGTTTTAGCTCATTCACTATGTTGTCTATGATTTCTAATAAATCTATTCTAAACACATCCATTTCTGATAAGTTCTGAACTTTATCCTCGCAGGCTTCATCCAACTACGTCTTCCTCTTCCGTTTCTTTTGGTAAGGAGCAGGTAAACCGTTTATCCCAGCAATAGTTTTGGTTTCTGCAAAAGCATCGGATAGGGCACAGTTCCTAGTTGATTCTTTAAGGCTTAGAATAGCATTGATGCTTTTGACTGACTCATCTATAGACATTAGTTCTTTGCAAAAACCGATTTACACGGTCAGTTTTCTTTAGAATTCTGTACTAGAAACCAGTAAGTGCAATACATTCAATTGTTTTTATATTTCTTTGTAAAGAGGTAGCCTAAAAAGCCTCATTGTCTCAGAAGTGAAAAGAGAATTGACTGGAAGTTCTTCCATGACCACGTTGGTCTTGACGAAATGCTTATGCACAAACTCAACAGCTTCCACTCTTGCCGACCACCTGGTTTTACTTTGATATTTCAAGGAAATTGGGAAGTGTCTTTTCTAAATTGCCCATCATGATGTGCAGGCCGAAAAATAAAACGCGTGCAGGCAATTTAGTGTGCCAAAAATGTTTGAGCTTGAATTATAATTCAGCGGCATGTACCTACTCCTACTAAATACAGAGAGCGGGCCGCACACGCAAAACTTAGACAAGTTTGTGTTCCCGGAGTAATCTCAATTGTACCCCCTTATAGTTACCAGCCATGTTGGTTCCATTATACGACTGACCTCTGCAATTCTTCATGTTCAAGCCATCGTTTTCTACCTTTATCAAAATATCTTCAGTGAGGTCTAAACCGGTTTTGTCACTGGCAGTAAAAGAATCCATGAAGCTTTCCAGAATTTTTATTCTCTGCCATTTTCACTTAATGAATTATTTCTGTGAATATGTTCGTGTAAATGAACATTGTAGTGGGATATCAGCTCAATTATATTAAACGAGTTGCCACTCCTGTGTTGGCCAAGGTCATGCTGTTCTTGTGACTCTCTTAACGGGCTCCCTTGTTTGGCTAGAAAAATTATAGCATCCAGAATACAATGTAGGACTTGCTTCCAGTGATTTTCTTCTTTTGCTACCCGGTCTTGAAGCTTTTTGTCTATTCCTTCCATTCCTAATGAAGATTCGAGAACTTTCCAAGAGCAAAAACAATGTTTGTGGCTTTGTGAATTCTCGTGAACTGTAAATTTGTTCACCGAGTTTCTTCCAATGTGTGAATCCTCCTTTAGCCAAAAATGATGCAGCTGTCCCTGATATTCTGGAGAGGTGTGAAAATAAACCTACATGGAACACTGAATAATGTGTTTATTTTATCCGCTATAAGCTAGCCATGACCTCTCTACATATTCATTTGTTAGTCTTTTAAGAAAGCAATATTTTGTGAGATTTTGGACATTTCACTTACTTCTTAACCCGGGATTATTTTGCTTTTCTGCTCTCATTTCTAAGATACAACTTCTCTGAAATTGTCCCATGGTCTTGAAATTCAAAATAAAGTTCACATTCCCGAATCTCACGAGTTCCTGGTGAAGTCCAGGGATTAGTGTCCTGAGCCTGGATAACGTTCGATGCTGACGAAATGTTTGGTTCTCTTCGATTGTAACCAAACTTTTCAAACGCTTTAGAAATCTCATGCCCTGTTGTCTCTTCCTCCTCATTTATATCGATTTTCCCTGAAAGGAAACAAGTAAATCCCGGTCACCATTTATATAAGAGGATGTAACAAGATTAGATGTTTACAACGGGAAACAAAGATTTTATGCGAAAGAAAAACCAACCAAATAAAACGCTCATATGACTTTTTCTACTCCTTAAAAACTCACGGGTACCATTCATATAAAACGCGATTCTTCCACTGTCTTGTCGTCCTGGTGTACTAGGGGTAACATGCTAGGCTGCAGTATCCGAGGTCGCGGGTTCATACCCGGTGGAGGGCGATGTATTTTTTCGGGCATAAAATCCTTAGCATGGCTTCCTTCTGAAGGAAAATAAAGCCGGTGGTCCAGTGTCATAGATTTACGGCACATAAAAGAAGCATCACTGCATAATGGTTATCATTATGAACAAACTTATCGCTCCCGCTACAATAATAATAATAATAATAATAATAATATCTAAAGAAACAGTCAAATTACAAAGCTAATATTTTTAAGCTTGGGGCAAAAGCTACCGGAAAGCGGTACTATACGTTTGGTTGCAACTACTACAAGTTCGGCTCCCCAACAGTTGAAATATAATACAACTCCTTCAATACAACTACTTCAAATTGGCGTCATACGTGGAGCTAAATAAATAAAACAACTCCAACAAAACATTCTACTTCAAAATACACGTTACGTTATATGTTAGCTACATGTTAAATACGGAAAGCTATAAGGCTGCATGGCTAACACTATATATTTATAACGAAAAGCCATGCGTTGTTTTTCAATCGCACAAATTTCTTTATTAGTCTCTGATTGAAGTCTTTATTAGCGCAACAATGTACCATAATTCACATTGAAATTGATAATACACTGCCGTTTGTGAAAATTGGAACACCAAGAAGGAAACGCACGAGTTCAATGAATTTAATACCAGGTTAGGTACATGACAAGTAACAAATGATAAACTTTTCAAATCTATACATGACCTTTGAGCCCTAATATTCAGTATTTGGTGTGGCCTCCATGTGCTGCAATTAGAGCTGCTATACGCCGTGGTATTGAATCAAAAACGTTCTGAATGAATTCTTGAGGGATTTCCCTCCACGCAGTTTGTATTCGAGCCCACAAATCCGTTACACTGGTTACTAGAGGACCGTGATGCACCAGGTGCCGACCAACCATATCCCAGACATGTTCGATGGGCGACATGTCAGGCGAACATGCAGGCCAGGGAAGCAATGGTACCCGTCGCTATTCGAAGAAGGCTTGTACAATCCTCGCAATATGTGGCCGGGCATTGTCCTGCTGAATGTGCCCTATGGAGATGCCTGAAGCAGAGGGAGTACCTCAGACTCTACAACCACCGTTAGGTACAGATTACTGTTCAAAGTCCCTCAATTCGTAGGAGGCGAGATAGGTTGTTGTAACCAATGGCGCCCCAAACCATCACACCTGGTGTTTGTCCGCTATGCCGCCCAACAATGCAGCCCTCCAGGTTGCGCTCACCACGGTGCCGCCGGACATTATGGACCATCACTGTAGTGCACGTTGAAGTGGGACTCGTTCGAAACGACTACATTTTGCCACTCAGCACCCCAGTGACGGTGTTCACGTGCCCATTGCAGTCGGAGGAGCTTGTGGTTGTTTCTGGACAATGGAAGCCGACGTAATGGCATGCATGCAGCCAGTCCAACCTGCAGCAGATGGCGACGAACCGTTGATGCAGACAAACTCACACCTGTTGCAGTGCTCCAGCGTCGAGCCAACACTGTTGGATGAAGCTGTACAGTCCGTTATGGCCATGCGACAAGATGACGATCATCCCGTGCTGTGGTCATGTTCGTGGTCCAGCACCCGCTCTTTGCTGCGTAAGACTTTCATCTATCCACTGCTTCCACTACGCATCATTGTCGTAGCAGCATGCCATGTAAGAGACGAAATATCACGGTATGACAAACCCGTTTCCCGGAGGCCGATCTTTCTGCCCCGTTTGAACTCAACTCACATGCCGATATGGCTCCCTTTGGCATCGATGAGGCATACTGGCAATTTCTTTATTGTTTCCACATTGTTTGACAGCTGTGCACCGACTACACTGGGCGCAACACTGACCTTGTTGGACCGACACGAGAAAACTTTGCTCGGCCTACGTCTACCTCATCTCTCTGAAAACCTAATCACTCATTGCTTGCACACTCTTCTTCACTTGCACCAAGTTTGGAGTTATTCGGGAAATTCTTTCTTGGTGTTACAATTTTCACAAACGGCAGTGTGTACACAGAAAATAAGCTTTACTATTCATATAACTGCAACATATTCACATCAGATCTAAATTTTGCTGTACAGTAAGTGAATTGGTATAACTTTCAGTACCATCTAGCGGGGTTTATGCCAAACTGAAAAGCACACGGGGGTTCCCAGCTTCCCGCCCATGTACTCTCGCATGAATGGAGTGCAGTAATGTGGTACCACCTAGTGACACAGACCTAAACTTGTAGCTGAGAGATGAATGACAAGGGCCGGTGCAGTGTTCAAGTGTGCACGACCCGTGTGTATTTCACTCATACGGTAATTACGTCTTACCAGTTAAGCATGCGCAAAAACTGCTAAAAGGGTGCACGAATCAAGTTGTGCTCCCGACTCTGTTGCCATATCTCATCGAGTATAGTGGAGGGGTGCGGCACAGTTAAACGCAGTAGATTTTAAATTACCGGGCCTATGCTACGTGTAATAGCATTCAAAGAAAAACTAGCCAATAAATTGAGGCAGTATGTTTAACACTTGAATAATTTCAATTGTATTACATAATATGTAAATTCAATAATAGCCCGCCTTAAAACAATATGTATGTAATAATTTGTAAAATGTATGTAACAGTCATTGCATATGCTTTTATTATTGTAAACATGTTCAATAATGTTATGTGAATGCATTGTGTAATTTAATAATGCAAGACCTGTGAGAATAATAAGTTTAAAGTTGCTAACAATGAGGTAACAATGAGGTAATCTTGAGGCAATAATAAGTTTGAGAGTTTGAATACTACTAGCCATGATTAGGGCAGTAATAATGTAAATTTTGTGACAGTTTTTAAAATAGCCAATCAACAGCTAGAAAAAAGCTTTAATTAAATGCAGGTATTCTATTGGACTAGGATTAGCCAATCAGGGACTTGAAATACAGAAGCTTACGGATTTTGACGGTTGAAATATGTTCAGTTGCTGGCAGACCTTGGTAGTAACCGGATGGAAGATGTGTTCTCTAAAGAAATATTACGTATTTATGTGAATCGTAAAATAAGTATACGTGTTAACAAAGTGCTAATATTAAATTAAAAGAATCTCACAGCTCTTAATATCAGTGTAGTGCTATTTAATTTGAGTCAAGGAATAATAAAAATAAGTGAATTTAAACTTAAAATCTGTGTAAGCCTACACTCCTGTCGCACCACGCCCTGATTAAGAGAAACGTGTCTCTAAAGTAAGACTGAAGCAGCCGAGGCAAATACAAACATAAATACTATCTATAGAAGCTGTTGAATAACAAAATTAAGTAATATTTTTTAAAAAAACCTTTGAGCCTAACAACAAAAATACATCTTCAAAAATCTGCTTCTCATACGTAGCAGCGTATTACGTAACAAACAATCTTCTTCAAATTAATGCCCAAAGCGTGATATAAAAAAAACTCCAACTACAGTAAAACCTTCAACAACAATAAACTACAACAGTTGAAGAACAATACTTCAAGTTGGTTCCCATACGTGGGGCATTACCTTCTTCAAGTTGGCGCCCAGCTGCGTGGAGCAAGAATAGACAAGAATTTGCGACGACATCTGAAAAGAAGAGAGCAACGAACAACGTAGAACTGCCAGAATCGACGAAACTACAAGATTTCATCTCAGAATTTCAAGATCAACAACAGCATCCAAGGACAGCAACATTTCTTCAGGAGTAAGGGGCACACAGTCAACAATTCAACAACAATCTATGTGGGAACACTGAGTATAAAGGTTTACTAACAGCCAGAACAAAAGGTCAGAAAATTCAATTGTACATTATAATAATTGTGAAGTTAAGAAAATGTATTGTTATTAGGATAATTTCATGCTATTGAGAAGTGGAAAATTAAAATTAAGCAATTCAAAAACAAATATACAAAATAAAATGGAAACAGAAAACAATGAAAATATGGAAGTAGGAGAGGTTAGGTCAGCCATTACAGATTGCAATGTAAATTTACAATCAGAGTTAGAGGAAACAAATAGGTTAGATGTAGAAGAACAATTATCTGTAAATTCACCGGTAGGCATAGAAAGAGATAGCAGTAGTATGCAAGGTCAATCACCTTTAAACATGTTAGTGCAAGGAACAAAACAAAGAGATACTATCCCTCACACATCTAGGACACAAGACCTAGGAAACTTCTCACAACAAAATATTATGTGCCTTATAAAAGCATTAACTGAAATGAGAGTTAAAATGAATAAGATAACCGAAACTAGCGCAGAGCTGAGAGTAGAATTAAGTAAAGAATTTAATAATAAGTTAACTGCAACTAGTACAGAGTTAAGTAATAAGTTAACTGAAACTAATACAGAGTTATCTAGTATCAAAAATGATCTAGCTAAACAAATAGAAAATTTCATGAAAGAATGCAAATCTGAAAGCAAGAGGTTAGAAATAAAAATAGAACAATCTTCCAAAGCACTTCAAAAAGATATAGATTTAAAAGTAAACAAAGGTTGTAAGCAGCTAGAACAAAAATTGTCAAGCCATATTGATAAAAATGTAACTGAAATGGAGCTAAAACCTACTGATACTAAACAGGGTATTTGTTACAAGTTACATAAACAGGGTGAAGAATTGAAAACAATAGTAGAAAATACAAATGCAGATCTTGTACAGGTACAAATAGATTTAACAGGGGAAATAAATAAAATGCATGAAATGGCAAAAACAAATGCAGATGCAATAAAAGAAGCAAATACAGGGCAAGGACAAGTAAAGTCAATGATAGATGCAATTAAAGATAAAGTACAGGAAAGTAGCAAAGAGATTAATAAACTTAGAAACAGTTTTGAAAATTTAAGTACAAGTGCACCAAGCATAAATGCAAATGTAACTAGTTCTGTAAATGCTAATCAAATGCATGACAATAATTCAAGTACAGAAAGAAATGTATCACCTTTGTTAACTAACAACACAGAGATGCTACTGCTTTCTCCATAGCATCAGCCTCTCAAACACACAACAATAATGATGACACACATATGCATGTACCAAACCAGATGTTAAACTATTATTCTGTGCTTAATGAATTACCATTACCTACTTTTAATGCTTCAAGTTCGGTACAGTTTATCATAAATCTTGTAGAATATTTTAAATTGAAAAATGTGCCTGAAGCATTGAAAATGATCTTTGTTAGAAAATGTGTGGATAACAAAACCTTAGAGTGGTTACATATGGTAGCAGATAGTGAAATGAATTTGAAACATTCAGAATTTTATTCATGAAAAATTTTTGGAATACCACTGTGCAACATAAGATTAGGGCAAACCTAAGTTATTCACAGTACAGTAGAGATGACAACGTATCAATGACAGATTATCTTAAAAATTATGCAGGATATGTCAGATATTTAACTCCAGCCATGCATAAGGAAGATTTTATTTGTTTAATTTCCAGGCCCTACCCTCTACACATACAAAACTACATCTTAATTGCAAGACCCAAAACTATTTATGAGATGACAGAGCTAATATCATCATTAGAACAGCAAGGAAATAGTAATAGTAATGGAATTTGGAGTCCACACAGACGAGACAGACAAATCAGGCGCAAAAGGCGTAATGATATGCCTTACAATACACGCTATCACCATGAAAACACGAGAAATAATTAATTTCAGGGCCAAAACAGATACAACTACAACACACAAAATATCAGAGTTTCAAGACAACAAGGGCGACAAGAACACATAAATTATGTAAGAATGGAAAGGATGAATCAGCAGAATTCTACTTCACCTAGGGGTAATAATAGATTTCAGCATAGAGGAAATATGCAAAACAGGGGAAATTTCCACAACTATAGTCAAACAAGCAACAATCATACAGAAGAATATACACGTGGAGGACGTAGGAATTATAGAGGGAGAACAAGAGCTAGGGGGCGTGGCTCATACACAAATATTAATGATAGTGAAATAATAGTAACTGCGGTACAACATGGCAATTCTGTAAATACTGAAAATACTCACCAGGAAAACTAAATTATGTATTGCCTGACGTAGATTCTGGTAATACAGTACCTTCTGCTCTAAGCGGCAAGAATAAAATATGTACACACTTTGATTGTTACCATCAAAGTACAAACACAGGGAATTGTGAAAACAAATATGAATCACCATATATACAAACTGTTATAGCAGGAAGGGAAGTAAATGTTGCAATAGATTCAGGATCATCAAGCTCTATCTGCTCAAAGAAATTTTATGAACTGTTAAATGAAGGGATAAAACTCATGTCAGACCCAATAAGTAATATTGAATGTAGGGTAGCCATAGGTACAATGACCCAAACTATAAAATCTCAAGCATTGATACCTATACAAATAGCAGATATTACATTGGAGGTCATGTTTTTAATAGTTCCAAACTTAATATGCGAAGTTATAATTGGGTGTGATGTTTTAATAGAGTTCTCTGCGATAGTTGATTTTAAGGAGGACAGACTTGTATTAAATCAGGAAGAAAAGAAGATATACGTGCTTTTATAAAAGATAAAGTATATAAAGTACAAAGAATGGAACAATAAAATGCAGTATATGAAGAAGAGTGCTTCATACAAATAGTAAATGTCCAAGCAAGCAGGGAAAACAATGAAGAACAGCACACTGACCTTACCAAATGGAACCCTTATACAAAGAAATCTATGGCAGAAGAAAATATACAAGAGCAGGTAGAAAATAGTTATGCAACAGAGATAGATGACAAGAAAATGCACACAGATACACTGATGACAAATACGATACCGTGACAATGAAATTCCAGGACGGTACATCATATATTCACACATTCACAGTAGAAAATGTACCAGCATTTAGAAGAAAATATAATAACCTACCAGCAAATCTAAGAAACGAAGCTAAAAAATTAATAGCTAGTATGCTAGAAAATAACATCATTGAGCTTAGCAATTACAGTATATAAATAGTGCTTGTTGGACAGTAAAGAAAGATAATAGTTTAAGCATCACTATATATGGAAGATATTTAAATAAATTCATGCTACCAGACCACTTTCAAAATGAAAGTATAGAACAAACAATTGCAAAGTTATCACGTGGCAAATATATCTCTTCTATAGATCTTACAGCTTTATTTTGGCAAGTCGAGCTAGATCCAAAAGTCCGCAATTACACGGCCTTTCAAGTTTTTTGGATTACAATATAGGTATGGTGTAAATCCATATGGATTGAAGAATAGTGTTAGTGGATTCCTGAGAGCAATACATAGTATCTTTGGTAACACAGCAGATGATTTCTTAATCAGATACACTGATGATTTTTAATAATATGTCAAACCTTTGAGGAACATTTATAAAATGTAATTTATGTATTAAATAAATTACATGAACATGGCATGACCATAAATATTAAAAAGTCAAAATTCTGTGTACCTGAAATCAAATTCTTGGGATACGTAATAAATGAAGTAGGTATTCAACCAGATGAAGAAAGAATAGAAGCCATATTAAGAACACCACCACCTAAAAATATTAGACAGCTACGACGCTTATTTGAAATTTGGAATTATGAAAGTAAATTTTTACCAAGATATGCTATAGAAGTAGAACCTTTAAGACAACTTCTAAAGAAAACAAACAAATGGAAGTGGACAGCAGAACTGCAAAAATGTTTTGAAAATGTTAGAAAGCTATTTGCAAATGCAATATTGCTGGAACGTCCAAGAGATGAATTGGATTAGGAGTTGTACGTGGATGCATCTTGTCAGCGATATGCAGGAATACTAGGGCAAAGAGAACATGACAACACATTTCAGGTAATAAGTACTGCTTCACGTGGCTTAACCAATATAGAAATAAATGCATCAGTAACAATGTTAGAAATTGGAGCACTATATTTTTCACTACAAAAACTTCAGACATACATATTTCAGAAGAAAGTCAAAATATATGCAGATCATATTAGCTTGACTTTCATTCAGAAATGTAAATTATATAGTGGCAAGTTAGCTAGAATGATTCTCGCTATAATGGAATTTGATGTAGAAATTATATATATTCCAGGCAAACAAAATACATTCAGTGATTTAATATCAAGAATTAGTCACAACAAACAACTTTCTGAAAGCTGTTCTAGACAACAATATGAAATTAAAGTGCTTACAATAGACATTCCAATGAAGAAAGAATTGAAGAACCAATTTAAAAATATAAAAGAAGAGCAAGACAAAGATATTAAACTAGCAAGTTCGAAGGAAAAAGCTCCAAGGATAGTAGAGGCAAAGAATAGTACAATCGCTGTTAAAAATGGTGTATTATATAAGAAACATGGAAAGGAAATAAAGAGGTGGAAAACATATATTCCAACAAGCATGGAGTTAGAAATAATAGAACAATTTCATTTAGGATTAATACATTCAGGTACAGATAACACAACCTTATCTATTTTGGAAAATTTATATATCTCTAAACTAGGACATAAAGTAAGCAAATACATATCATGTTGTGATCTTTGTCAGAAAGCAAAACAAATTAATGTTGCTTATAAATATACAACAAACTCAGTACTTAGAGATAAACCAAGATGTTTATTAAGTTTAGATTTACATGGTCCAATGCATTTGGGTACAAATTTTTATTTACATGCTATGACATATTTAGCAAATATGTACGAATATATGCACTCAATAATGCAACCAGCATAGCATGTTTAAACAAATTAACAAAATCATATTTCCCAGAGGAAGGAATAGTTCAGGTCATACTTTGTGATAATGCATCAGTATTTACAAGTTCTAAGTTTATAAATGGGATTAAAGATTTGGGAGTCAAACAGTATTTCTCATCACGATACAGACCTAATGCCAATCCAGTAGAAAGAGAGATAAAAGAAATTGAAAATTATCTACGTGTAGTGTGTCATAACAAGCAGAGCAGTTGGTACTCATACATCAATATTATTCAAAATCTACTAAATCAATCCATAAATACAGTTACAGGATTTAAACCAATAGAACTTCATCATAGAAAATTGTACAATAATTGAGCCATAATGTACTAAAAGTTATTGAAGACCAATCAGTTAAATTACCAGAAAAAGATGAAATTCTCAAATTAGCATTTTTAAAAATACAAGCAAAAGCCCTGAAGAGAAAACAAAAACATGAAGAAAGAAAAATAAGAGTTTGGAAAATAAAGATAGGAGATCATGTGTTAGTGAAGAACAAGAGGTTGTCAAATAAGCTTCGTAAAGAATATTGGAGATTATTTCTGAGCTACCATAGTCCTTATGAAATAATAAATATATTTGGAACAGATACATAAGAATTTAGGAACAATAAAACAAATAACATAGTTGGAAGATTTCACAAACAAATGTTAAAGCCATATAAATGTCAACAATCTGAAGCACAAGAAGAAGAAGAAAATAATGTATCTGGAACATAAAAGAGGAAAGCAATGTAATTTAAAAATGTAAAGTACTATTTAAGATAATATTTTTTTTTTTACTAAACGTAGCAAATTGTCAATAACAAAGGAGAGTTTAGACAAAGAGAAGTAATAAAAAATCCATTGTTAGTAAGAAAAACTGAGTAGCAACTACATTTCTATTGTACAAGTTAGAAATTGTAAGATATATAAAAATGTTTAAGAAATAAATTGTAAAGAAAGGGTAGCAAGTGTAAATATGTCTAATTAAATAATATGTAAAATGTATAGCATATAAAATGCTTAATAGTGGCCGTGATAGTGAATAAACAAACTTCACTCAGATCATTGATCTTACACCAGGTCATTGACCTTAAAAAGTGTCGAACAAGTGTATCAGCAGGAAAAACAAAATATGAAATATTCTGCTATACATGAGTGTAGTGAAAAACCAGTGAGTGCTAAAAAAAAGTGAAAAAGTGACAGTGAAAGATAGGAAGTGCAATAATAAAAAAAGGTTGTTTGTTTGTTTCTTTCTTTCTTTCAGGAGACTTTCAGAAAATATTTAAAAATTTAAAAGAACAAAACAAAAAGAACAATTTTTAAATATTTGTAAAAGAGGACAATTTGAGGCAGTATTTTTGACACTTGAGTAATTTCAATTGTATTATATAATACGTAAATTCAATAATAGCCCGCCTTAAAACAATACGTATGTAATAATTTGTAAAATGTATGTAACAGTCATTGCATATGCTTATATTATTGTATACATGTTCAATAATGTTATGTGAATGCATTGTGTAATTTAATAATGCAAGAGCTGTGAGAATAATAAGTTTAAAGTTGCTAACAATGAGGTAACCTTGAGGCAATAATGAGTTGGAGAGTTTGAATACTACTAGTCATTATTAGGGCAGCAATAATGTAAATTTTGTGACAGTTTTTAAAATAGCCAATCAACAGCTAAAAAGAAGCTTTAATTAAATGCAGGTATTCTATTGGACTAGGATTAGCCAATCAGAGACTTGAAATACAAATGCTTACGGATTTTGACGGTTGAAATATGTTTAGTTGCCTGCAGACCTTGGTAGTAACCAGATGGAAGATGTGTTCTCTAAAGAAATATTACGTATTCGTGTAAACAAAGTGCTAATATTAAATTAAAAGAATCTCACAGCTCTTAATATCAGTGTAGTGCTATTTAATTTGTGTCAAGGAATAATAAAAAGAAACGAATTTAAACTTAAAATCTGTGTAAGCCCACACTCATGTCGCACCACGCCCTGATTAAGAGAAACGTGTCTCTAAAGTAAGACTGAATCAGCCGAGGCAAATACAAACATAAATACTATCTATAGAAGCAGTTTAATAACAAAGTTAAGTATTGTTTTTTTTAAATAAAAACTTGGAACCTAACAACAAAAATACATCTTCAAAAATCGGCTTCTCATACGTAGCAGCATATTACGTAACAAACAATCTTCTTCAAATTAATGCCCAAAGCGTGATATAAAAAAACTCCAACAACAGTAAAACCTTCAACAACAATAACTATAACAGTTGAAGAATAATACTTCTTCAAAATCCAAGTGTCAAAATTAAGGTGTTCACGTGATCTTGTACTCTTACACAGCAGCCGCCACTAGCCTGCAGAAGCACCAGGCTCGTTGTCTCACATACTCATAAGTGCCTGATTAGAAACTAACGTTGCCCATACTGCAGCAAAACAGACGGCTTAAGCAGGGAATTGCTAACGGTAACTTTTTTTGTTATTGATAATGTTCCTTTACTTCAATCCAACTTCGTATTCTTTAGTATTGCATTAATATTGTTATGTTCAATATGTATTAGATATTTAATTGCTATAAAGAGAAGTAATAAAAAATGAAGTATGCGCGCAACCAATAAGAACCCTGACGGCTAATGTGCGTGCTTACTTTCTTTTGGTTCACTTCAACTTCGGATAAAACATGCAGAGTGAGAAAGTAATAAGCCGCTGCATAATTAAAGTAATTGTTGGTAGGTCAACATCGCATTTACGCAACGTTATCTTAGTTAACGCTGACAAAGAAATTGGGTTTTAAACAATGACCCGAATAGGCTGTTCAAATAGCAAGCAATACTGCTCACTCCACAAAACTCCAAGTGCAACATTATATCAGAATCAATTAATTTATTACGATATCCGAGTTTGTTGTAGAAGCTTTATATATAATCAAATGTATGCTTTGAAGTTATTGACAGTTAAACGGCCATTTTTCCTCCTTACAATTATTTCTCACCTTTGCATTTCTTTTTAGATTTTTTATATTTCTGCTTCTCTGGAGCAGTTAGAAGCTCAGGAACGCTGATTGCAGGGTGTCCGGGGCCCTAAGATACGCCAATGTTTCTGACATAATAGTATATTGTCTATTTAGCATTTATATAATATATTATATATTTGATTCATGTTATATATGTGTGAATAAAAAGTTTGGTACTGCATTGATTTAGTTTACGAATGGAATACTACTGAGTTATTATTATTTAGCGAAATCGAGTTTTGATTCAATAGTAGGTAGAAGCTAATATTGTAAATATTTTGTAAATTCTTTAGCGCTAGCGCTCATAGCAAGTAACAAAGCTTTCAACATACCTTTATTGCAGTCACTCAGCCATAATGTCATGAAATAAGATGACTTATGTGACGCCTTAATTCCTACCTTAGCTATTTTCCTGCATTCTGCTCCTGACTTTTTGTTTTGTCACGTTTAATCAGAACACCACTACACTGCAACTTCAACAATAATACACTGCGGTGACCTGAGCAGCTTTCAGAGAACCAACTCACTCAAATGCACTGCAAGACTGTAGGAAGCGATTATTGCTTAGCGGATACCGGTATTGTTGGCGACTTCGTGGCAAAATCCATACTTATTCACCGCCGTTGTTGAATATTTTCACATTTAGATAATACTACTATACATTCATAATGAATTGTGTGTCAGAAAACCCTCAGCATAAATTATTATCTGCATTTTTTATTCTGGCGGCCCCAATCGCGGTGCCCAGGGCACGTGCCCCGTTTGCCCGCCCTAGTTGGGCATTGTATAGCACTTAAAAGTGCGATTCGCATCATAGAAAGGGAATGCTGATATCAGCCTTCTCTCCCTCTTGTTCTCCACGAAACGTTTGGAGACATAGCGGCGAAACCGTGGATTATACGACAGTCAGTGGTGCCTATCCATCCTCTCCAGCCATTTTCTCTAACTGCTATAGATATCTGTACTGTAAAAGACTAAACTTCCACAAGGAAATCTCGGTGTAAAAGTAATAGACGAAACTGCAAGAAGAAACTTTTCCACTAGAACTTTAGACATGCCAGAATATTTGCATTCTCCATCTGGCTTCGGTCACTGAAAGCCCAAGTATCCAGTACTGTTGAACTACCACGAATGTTGAACATCCCATAAGCCTTGCAGTCTTCACGTGGCCTCGACCGTAAACGCCCAAATATGCAGTATTGTTGAACTGCCACGAACCTTGGACATGCCAGAAGACTTGCAGTCTCCATGTGGCCTCGACGTAAAAGCCTAAGTATCCAGTACTGTTGAACTATCACGAACCTTGGACATGCCAGAAGGCTTGCACGCTCCATCCGGCCTCGACCGTGAAAGCCAAATATTCAGTACTGTTGAACTAACGAAGCTTGGACATGCCAGAATACTTGCAGTCTCCATGTGACCTCGACCGTAAAAGCCCAAGTATCCAGTACTGTTGAACTAACGATCCTTGGACATGCCAGAAGACTTGCACGCTCCATCTGACCTCGACCGTGAAAGCCAAATACTCAGTACTGTTGTACTAACAAACCTTGGACATTACATAAGACTTGCACGCTCCATCTGGCCTCGACCGTGAAAGCCCAAGTTCCAGTACTGTTGAACTAATGCGAACTTTGGACATGCCAGAAGACCTCCACTCTCCATCTAGTTTCGGCTGTGATATCGCAAGTATCCAGCACTGCTGAGCTTTTATTGCGACAGGACCCTCGAACGCACACACCGGTTAACCTTTAAGGTAATTTTAGTTACTCCTAAATAAGGTATATTAAAGGCGACTAGCAATACTAAAAGCACTTTTAATTTTGGTTGATTAGACAGAATAATTTATAGTATTAATTTTTCTCTCGACTGGTCATGTGTTGGCTAAGGCTAAGCACACACTTTCGGCTGCCGGTGAGTCTCAGTATGAACAGCTAAACGTGGTTCAGTTGCTATGTTTGTTGAGCCCGTCCCCTTGTTTTTTAGAGTTTGGGGTATATAAGGTATGTTCCTGTCCCATCCCTTCAGGAGCTTCCTGTAACTTGCCAGCATAGCACACATGCAACTTCTTTTCAACAGAAGTATTACCTTCTTCCGCTTGGCTTCCTGCATTACCCTACAACGTTCTTTGTAGTAGTAGTCCATTGCAGTAACTTTTAACCTTTCCTTTTTTTATTGCATGCTGAAATTGTTCATACATTACCTTTAAGCACAACGTACATTTGCTCACAATAAAGCCTTTCCTTTGAATATTTACTATTTCACATTACGTTCCTAAAAAATCTCACCATATCTGTGAAGTGGCAACTCAAATAGCTTTCTTTTGAAGTACTTCCTTTCTAAATGACTTATTTGCTTCTGAGAAAAGAACACAAATGGCATTACACCATGTAAGTTTCATCTCAATTTCCTTAAGAAATTGCGAAATGTGTTTCTTATTGCTTATGGCCAGCTATTTTAAGTATCGCTTCAAATACCCTAAGAAACAATTACATGAGGAGACCTCACATAACACTCTATACATATATTGCACACTCGTATACGGATATGAAAATAGAATATTTTTGTGTGTTTGATAATCACACCATTGAAAACTCCCGTTTCTCCCGATGGACAATAATTTCAGCTCCTAAAATAATAAAAGACTAAAAAGAACTTTGTATACAGTCGTTTCATAATGACGTCTTTCACCTATTGAAACCTCATTGATTTTTGCATGCATATTTAACGTAGTTTAAAGTAATTTTGTTTACTTTAAAGTAGACAACTTTAAGCTCACGCTAATTAGAAGTACTGAAAACAAATTGCAACTTCAGTTCCAAATCATTCTCGTATAGCTCCTTTAATCTTTGTGAATTCATCATATTCAAGTATTTATAATTACTTTTGAATCACTTAGGTTTCTAATTATATTTACCACTTTCATTTTATATTTAAAAATATGACAAGCGGAACTCCACTTAAACAACTGCCTAACAACCAGCAAAACAATCAGGGCTGTCTACTACATATTCAAAGACCGTGAAATCTCCCTCTTCGAATCTCCCTCGACTTTGACATAAGAAGTTCACGAGATTAAATTTAAAGTGCGTGAGAGCAAACAACAATTTTATTCTCTTTAAAATATAAACAATGGACTTTCGAGCGACAGTCTAAACAAATCTTGTATGAAACTCGGCTTGGTAGAAAATTTTCACTTATAACGTTATCTTGTTACATAAATATGTAAAAGGGGCTTGGTTGTTAAAATACATACGTAAATGTTGAAGCTGCAATAAAATGTGCTTACTAATATATCTTTGATTGGTAGTAGTGTTTGCTAGTTTAAAGAGAATGTGTTTAAAAACTAAAGCCAATTACATTTCATTTTAAGAAATATACGAGCATAATTTAGGAACAAGGGTGGCGAAAACGACTTCCTTCCGCGAGTCACCAAATATGCAACACGCACTGCATCACTCAGCAGCATGTGAAAATCAAACGGACGGTTGCAGAGAGGGAACGTGCGCCTGCGAGTGAAAATGACTCGCGAGTCACGTTTTCGCCACCTCTGATCTAGGAAATATCGGTTTGCGCATTCTCGCTGTCGGTCGTCTATTCAGGTCGAATGGTTTCCTTGATATCTATTCTCAGTGTTGTGCGAATTTCAGATGAAAGAAATTAACGTTCTAATGCTTTCTGTTATAGTTTAAAATTAATTGTGTGATAAAAAGTCCTGACGACTCTGAAGTGAGACGTATTGGTTTTTTGAGGTGCTTGGATGTTGGAACCCGCAAAAATTTACAGGCAACTAAAGCAAGTGTATGGCGATACAGTAATGAACGAATGAAGCGTAGTAAAGTGGTGTATCAACCACGAATGATTTGAAGAATCAAGTGAACATCAAAATCTTACAAGACATACGTGTAACTCTGGATGAGTTAAGATATTTCTTTCCTAAATATTTCTGATTCTTTGCTTGGTGAAATTGTGTCCGGAACATCTTGGCTTAATGGATTGGTGACAGCCGACTACAGCACGGGAATTCTTAAGCTCGTGGACAGATATGACAAAATATGCTTAAATGTAACTGGTGATTGTGTGGAGAAATAAAGTAATCTTCAATCTTGTGATATGTTTTTTAATAAAATATTTTTTCTGAGTATACTAAAGCCAAACGGTCGTTACTTGCTGGACAATCCTTGTACATATATGGCCACGAGTTAACAGCTAATTCTTGGAATAATGATAAACAAACAAAAGACAGCGAAACAAAAGAATCCATTTACTTATAAAGGTACGACTTGTGAGTGATGCTTACTTCTTTACTTGGCACTTTATGAAATGCTATAGAAGCCTGAGTAACCTTATAGTTGTATGCCAAAAGCTTTTAATGACCTTTAGATAAGTCTGTTTTGCTGCAGTTTCTCTTAATATTGCAACCAATGCATATTATACGTTATATATAAATGGATAAAATTTGTTCTAACATAATATCTTAATTACTAAACCAGTACATTTTAAATTAACATAAGTTCATGTTTGTAGGATTATGAATTACATACCAAATCCAAAATGTTTCAAGGGGGGTTTATGGAGTCTTCGTATCCCTTCAGTTCTGCCCTTATTTCTCTGAATTTGAATATCAAGGGATTATGTCCTCCCTAATGTGAAAATGGTAGTCTTTTTACAATACTATATTACGTACGAAATCTAAATTTCATCTAATGTATTTAATTATTATTTTAACAAGCAAGGTCGTAAAGTTTTACGGCCGCCGTTAAAAAAGCAAAACAGTCTTCCGAGCTAGAATGCCTTCGTCCTAAATGGGTATATGATGACACTTCTTTCTTTCTTTCTTTCTTTCTTTCTCTCTCTCTCTCTCTCATTTTTACACAATTATACAAAATTTATCTTCACAATGAAAAGGACATCACACGCTCTTCACAGAAAATTCAAGATTTAGATTTTAAAATATGAAATATGTCTTATTTTAATAAAATTTGTTAGAGCCGTTTTTATGAAATTCAATAACTAAAGTTCTTCCATGTAAAATATTAAACTTTTCTATGCGAATTGCTTGGGTAGAGTGGTTGCTTTTGAAAATCTTCGTTTGGCATCCTTGAACATGACTGACCAGAATGAAATTTGGATTAGACCCTTCATTTTTTAGTTATGCTATTCACAGACACCACATGAAAATGCGTATCTCTCTATTTGTTTAGGGGACTTAAAAATGTGCATTTCTGATGAAATCTCGATAACGCAATTTTGGGTGGAATACAGTATTTGCTCTTCATTGTGACTAATTTTGTGCAATTCCTTTTAACTAGGAAACCATAAAGACATAGACAAATCTTTATTACAGTAAAAATGCAAGGCACATTAACGTGCAAAATTTTTGTCGAACATCCGTTTTAGAAATAATCCATATTGAGTATTTACATTTTTCCAAACGAAAGTGCTTCATATGAAGGAGAATGTTTCAAAGTTTATGGTTCTACTTTTTTTTCTTTCTTTTTCTTCGCATGAGCTCGTTACTACGATCTATGGCATAAACTTATGAACAGTGTTTCCGTATGTTGTATTATAACTAAGCCTACATAGCTTAATTTGATACCATTTCTGGGCAAAAAACGCGTCTTTGTTAGAGGAATCACTATTTACATGGATATGATATGATATACAAGGGATGTGGGCAAATTTGTAGTGGTAGCTCTCAGAATGTGCTATTTAAACAGTACATTTATATTAAATTTATTGCTTGTTCATTGGCCATTTTGTTCATTTTCCAGAGATTTATCACATGTGCATTCTGCATAGGCATAAATTCATTGTGAATCTGTACTCTTCGCTTGATACAGTTTTGGTTGTTGGATTGCTCGTGTAGCCATCGAAATGGCAGAGTAGAGAAGGGGAAATCCCCCAAAATCTCTGCTGAAATACATCATGCAGCTTATGCACACACTTCGATCGCTTTGTTCGTTCCAAAAATAACAGCGCTGATAACAGGGAGGGCTGCATGTTCTGTTAATATCCATAATGGTGGGATTATTACAATATTCTGAGCTTCCAACTAGAAACATGCTCCGTTCGCTGCAAGTAAACCGCACTCATTATTTGTTCTCATATTCAAAGAGAAGTGACATAGCGGAAACAAAGTAAACAAAGAGTATTACTGACATAGCACTTTAAACCCCTATAGTACTTCCTAAAGCTATTCCTAGTCTAATATTTGGACGTAGAATAAAGAGCTCTTACGAGGATATCCTGTGGGGAAGAACTTGCTTCTGCTATAAAACAGATGAAAACGGCATAGAATATAAAATACAACAGTACGAGAAAGAAAGTGAAATATTTGAGAAGAAGTGAAACTTAAGGATCCAAGTCTGCGTGTATCAGAACCGCCAACTTTTAAATATAAATTCATCGTACCAGCCGCTCAGATTTACATTCAAGATCATCGTTCACCTATTTATTTATTTATTTATTAGTCTCGAAAAAATTAACCCTATTGTAAAATATGGAATATAAGGTTTATATATAATGTACAATTTAAATATTTTCATTTGAGAAAAACATCAAACATTTGAGTTAAATCGAATGAAAATTAAACTAATTATGGCTCATCTATATCTTATTATTAGTTTTGAATGTTATTTTTCAGGATGATTCCACCTTTAAAAAATTATTAGGCCGGGTTAGGCCTTTAAAAAGTAATTAATATACACAACTTGACCTTATAATTGGTTTAAACTATCTATGTGTCGGTAGTAAGTATTTACGACTTCTAAGTCGCCATTGAAGTTTATGTCCGAAGTGAACGCTTGGTGGTCTACCGGGAAAACCCGAGTCAGTTGACGAATTTAATGTTCTACCGGCATATCGCCATGGTAGTTAAATGGTCAGAGCAACCGCACGGAAAGCGGGCGGCCTGTTTTCAAATCCTGGCTATAGCACTGATTTTTTCAGCTGATTTTACATTTAAAAATAACCCTTAGCCAGGTTATAATGTACTTTAATTACAAATAATTACATACCATTCTCCACTTTCCCATAACATTTCAATACCCACTCACGTTTATAAATAATAAATGCATCGCCATGTTTGTTGATACACAGGTGAACGTGTTTCTATGCTTTCCACCGTCTTATGAATAATAAATAACAAAAATTGTATTTCTGTCTCATTTCGTTGCTGAGAAATAGTGTTTCAAAGAGTGTATACATCAATTTGAGAACTCCGTACGTCATATATCCACTTATATATGCACTTCTTATAGCAGTGGTTAAGTTATGCCGTTCCTCTGTAGTCTAATGGTACCGTGCTAGCCTCTAGTTCCCGAGGACGAGCGGTGGAGCGCGAGGTCTTTTTTTGGGCATAAAAGTCCTTGGCATGGCTTCCTTTGGAAGGGAAATAAAACTGGTGGTCCCGAGTCGTAGATTTACGACACGTAAAAGAACCTCAAGCCTGATAAAGAGGCCTCTGAGCCAAATTTGCTGTCTTTCACGCCCAATATAGAATGAGACGCTATTAAACAGTGTACATAAGTACAATTCAATTTATTTATTATAGAGTAAGGTATGGTTAAGTTGGTACAGATATTTCCATTGACTCACGCATAAGTTTTCTTAGCAGCTCATTCATATATTTAGATAGGTAATGGCTTCATATTCGGTAGAAGGGACGGTACTCTGCAATGAAGAGAGAATCGCAAAAACACATATGCACATGTTTTCTAGTACAATATCTTACCAACTTTTGCAACTCAGCATACGTTGATACCTACC
The DNA here is from genome assembly GCA_030765065.1 of Deroplatys truncata. NCBI lineage: Eukaryota > Metazoa > Arthropoda > Insecta > Mantodea > Mantidae > Deroplatys > Deroplatys truncata. The sequence continues at coordinate 105,726,906 of CM060980.1, forward strand.
TCCAAAAGCTTCTAGTGAAACACTACTTATAACATGGGTCTAATATGAAAGAGGCCAAATAATTCTGTTACATTCACATGACTTTCATTACCCACTATCGTTTATTTTATATAATTTCTACACACTGTTTTCCGAAAACTTCATTTTTTCTATTTACTTCACACTAATCGAGATAAACATTTGCAGAAATAGTTAATTGCAGTTATACGTTTCGTTGTAGATACAAAGGCGAGAGAAAAAACCGAATTGTTAGCGAGTTCTTTAAGAGTAGACCATTATATGCTGGCCTTGAAATTTCACTCTTTTCATAATATCTCGAGAAACAACCGAATAGTGACAACACTTTTAAAAAATTACAAATTATTGAAAAATTCAAACCAATAATAATATATATCTCGAAAATTTCTGATACCATAAAAAGTTACTTAATACTTTCGTGTGTTAAAGAATACAACAGTTTTTGTGTGGTATGCTCTAGTCTATCTCTTATGGTTTACCAGTTAAACAAAATTACACACGATTGCTTCAAAATCAAGGCCTTTCCAGTCTAATCCCAGAAAATTCAGTATTCCAATTTATTTTCCATATAAATATCTTTAATCAAAGCCGTTGGAAGCATTTTAAGAAAATTAATATTTCAAAAATGTTCTGTGTAAAGGGTAGTTCAGGTTTGGGAATTTTCTTGAAAAATGTTCGTTTCACACCTTTGGAAGATGCTGAACTTATATAGCAAGTTTGGTATTTATCCGATATTTCGTTTTTCAGTTATTCTGTTCACGGACATACAACACACACGCACGCGCGGATCTTATTCTAAAATAATTTTTATTCAGGAAGCCTGAAAACATGCATTTCTGGTAAAATCTCGATATAAAATTTCTCCGTAAAATACCATACTGCTTCTATCTACTATGTAAGTGCTGGAGAAAGTAAAAAGGTTTACGTTATGACCAATTAGAACATGGGCAACACACGCGTTGTACAGATGTTGAAGTATTAGTTCAGTTCTGGTCTGAACAAATGACACATTTATTTTATTTAGTACGTATAATAGCTTTTACTGTTTAATAATTAAGTCTAAACATTCAAGTGGATCTTAAATCAGTGCCAAAGCTGTAAGATATAACACTTTTCGAGGACATAACAGGTTCGTCTAGTAAAAAGCTAATAAATAATATGAACCCACTGATATTCAAAATTTCAAGTATCTGAGTGGTATTATGGTTTTCTCTCAGAAGGGTTTCAAATTTTATATAGTAGTTTAACTGTCCTCGCTTTGGGCTTGGTATTGAATATTTCTGCGTAAAATCATTCAAGAAAATTCAAAATAAGCTATATCAACTAATACATTTATATTGGTCGGAAAGCATTAAAAGTAATATTTATGGCGTTCCCTGCGGCTCTTGGGAATGAATTAACCCTAGATACATAAAATGATCCTACAGCACAATTAAGTGTAGGCAAACAATCCCGGTATATGTAGTTTTTAATTTCTCTCCTGCTTACTGGAAGTGTTGCATTCCACCCAAAAATACGGTATCGAGATTTCACCGGAAATACGGGTTCTGAAACTTCACGAGTAATAAAGCAACATTTTTTAGAAAAGATCCGTGTGTGTGTGTGTGTGTGTGTGTGTGTGTGTGTGAACAGAATAACTCAAAAACGCAAAGTCGGTTAAATATCAAACTTAGTATTGTTTCAGCGTTCAGGATACGAGAGGAAGAATCTCCTCACCTCAAACTATCCTTTATGTGGAAAAAATTCGTTATTTTCGATTTCCTCACAAATGGTTCTAACGCCTTAAATTAAAATGCCATATATTTAATATTTTTCAAGGAAAATAAAATGTATGTTCTGAATTTTCTGTGAATAGCCTGACAAAGTCCCCTTAATTCTCAATGACTTTTGCATTTTTGGAAACATGTTCGTGTATGCGTGTCTGTCTGGCTGTTGTCTGTGCGTCTGTCTATGAACAGCATAACTGAAAAATGGAAAAGCTGGATAAATACGAAACTTGGTATTTGAGCTTAGTATCTTCCAATATTTTTATCTCTTTTATCTCTTAAAGAACCTTTGGACTTAATTGTAATTTTATAAAATTTGTTAAAATGATTAATAGCTCTATAATATGTACGTAAACCTAAAAGATAGACAAAGTCCTAACAAATAAAAAATATAGATCTCGTTGAAGCACATAAATTTATGTCAAATAAAACTGTTTGTAGTGTTATTTCTGAGGTATTCTTTGTCATTTGTTCGAATTTTCAAATGTTTTATAGGTTTAGCAACCACAAATCCCGATTTCTTTCTTTCTTTCTTTCTTTCTTTCTTTCTTTTCCGTGCTCATGCAAAGAGAACGAATTTCAAAGCCATCACATTGTGACTGGCTTTGAAAAGATTTGATCAGCGCTTTAGCTTATTTTATTGTTATTATGTACCAACAACGAAATGTGTAAATGTGTAATAAATGTTTAATTGTATTAACCAGTAGTAGAATAGAAGAATATGCGATTGCAAGAGTAATCTATACAAGAGAGAGTAAAGAAGGACAGGAGAGTGCAACACATCAGATTTTTTCTTTTTTCAGAACCTATTTCGTGCTTAAAAGCTTAGAGGGTAATACTCGGAAATCATAACAATGGAGCTCAAAAGCCATAGTTAATACTTACGTCAATGGTTTAGTTTAGTAGTAAGTAATTCAGAATGGTGGATACAGCCTCCTTAGTGTGGAGGAAAGACTTGCGGCTGCCGTATGTGTCCACGAACAGCCATATTATGGAAAATGCATGAGCGGCATTACGTGCTGGATTTATAACTCGTTTTGTTAAGGTACCACAGATGAAAGTGAGGTTAAAAAAGAAGTAGGGTTTCAGGCGCCAGAACTTTAAAGAGCGCTACCATAAGGAAGACCTTAACTACTGCTGCCGTCGCCGATATATTGACTAGATCGTCAATGAAATCAAGAAGAAAAGTTTCTTGACCCGTCCCAAGCAATCCAGACTCCCAACCAGGTAGTGCATTCTGGGATAGCAGTTATTATGTTTCTGATTATTTAAAAGCTGCTAATCATGAACGCCTTCCGAAGAATGAAGCCTGTAATGTTCTACAAAACAACATGGGCCCTATTCGTCTCTGCAGAGATCATGGAAGAATCTAGATAAGGAATCTTTATTTGTTTCTAATTATTAAAGTTATTACACAAGTACTTAGTGGATGGTTAATTGGCCGTACATGCACATTTAAGATGCAGGACAAAAGTGACAAAATGAAACAAAAAGGTAAAAGAAAAACTAGATAAACTGCCTCGACTGACTGAAAGATATGACCTAGCTTCGCGCACTTTAGCCAGGAAACTGTTCATGTTTTTGTCAGTTCCTCTGATCAGCCATAGATCTTAACATGCCAATTTCCTTTAGTAGCACTTAACAACCTTTTCTGCGAATTGAATTGTTCGTTGGTTCTCCTACTGTGAGCATCCCGCTAAAACCCGGTCTTCATCCAAACCACTGAATGGGCGGATTCTACTATCAGAATCGTCGGCCGTGATCGTCTAGGGTTAGGACCTTACGTTGTGGAGGAATGTACACTACTGCCACCTTAACTACCTAATGGGTACATTTCCATTCAAATTCGCTTTGGAAAAAGAAACAGTAAGTAGGTGTGCTGGAATCGGGGTTGACAATGCACGCTTTTGGAATCCCCCTAAATGACTGTCATAATCCCGGAATTTTCCAAATTATTGGTAAATGTCGATATTATTACTGGACTTTGCTATAGCAAACCCTGTAGCGAACTGCAGAGGGGTTTATCCAGAAAATAATAATAGAACTATAGTTCATAAAGGGCCAAACCTATCACCCCGACTTTCGACTTCACGCAGGCGTGGGGGATCATTCCACGCGTATATGGAGATAGTGCGCTCAGCACCACGAGTCCCCAGCCGGAATGTTGGTTTTTGTGACCCACAGATCACTACCAATCGTAGTTTCTTCACAATGCTGAGGCCCACCCCTGGCGTGGGTGGTCAGGAATAGTAGCACTGCACGCTAAATCATTGGGTTACGGCGTTTGGCAACTCAAGATATACGATCATCGTTGCCTTTGATTTTGTGAAGTTCAACTTCAATCCTCTACATAAGACTACAGCCTAACTTGAACGGGTTACATTCTTTCCCTCTGAACGGTGTAAGTTTTGAAATATGAATTTAATTTTATATTAAAGCTACTAAGATGAAAAAACACACACTTTATTAGCAACAAGTTTAAAAGACCGGCATATTTAAATAATTTCTCCGCAAGGTTAACAGCTAAAACCTCTAAATATGGCGGGAAACCCGCCAAATTTGCAACTCTTTTCAACCACTGTATATTACTGAATATAAAATCAAAATTATATGGATTTACCTCTCGTTTAATCGTCGTTGTTACAATTGCCATGAGGATTGAATCATCGATCTTCGAGAACCAAACTATTTTCGGAGACTTCGTCCTCTCGACCAAATGGAACGTTTGCTGAGATCCTTTATAGTTAGCATTTCTGTGCCACCATGCTTTGATATCTATGCCAAACTATTGTTTTAAGCGATTTTATTTCATTTTTGAAACTTCTACAGTATCAAAAGGGGTGATGTTTTCGTGTAAGAATATAATCTGGGAGCTGCCTGGATATGAAAGCTTAAGGGCGACTGATTCACTTGTATACTCGAACAAAAAGGTAGAAGCGGAAAACAGTCACTAGTACTTATTGTTAGACTAACGCCAGTTTGTCATCAAAAGGAGCGACAGGAGGTTGCATTTCAGCACTCCCTACCCCCCTTAGGTCAAGAATCAATTATCCATCAGAAACAATAGCAGTGATCAAAGGAAAAGAGCAAATGCAGGAGGAGGAGGAGGAGGAGGAGGAGGGATTATAACTAATTGCCAAGCTTGGAGGAACTGATAAAATGGTTTCCGAGGAGTACCTATATGTAATAAACAGTGTCGCAGTAATCTGTTCGTGTTATCTTATTTGCTGGGCGCCTGTTATTGTTTTATTATTTTAAGATTTGTGTGCTTTATCCTCCGGCTAGCTATTATTACTCAGTCAAGCAAATATCTCTGAGCAGGGCGTCTAAACGGAAAGGAGTTGTTACTAAAAGAGTTGATAAAAGAATTTATTTTCATACTTTTATTGCCGTCACACTTAATTAATAGTTCACATCTTTAATCGTTATACACGCCTGACTGAAACTGTTATATTTCCGAATGTAATTACTGTCGTATTAGTTGCCGCGTACTCCACATTTTGTAACTAACTTTACGACGCGAGAGATTCTTCCAAACTGTATGATGTGCACTTCACGATAGATTCTTCAAGACTGCGACGTGTACCTCGTGAATGATTCCATAGAACTGCGTTATGTGTACCTCGCGAGAGATTTCTTAGAACTGCCTGAAACATGCTTATAGCTCCAGAATATATACTCATTCACCTCAAAATGCCTAAACATTATAATAGAGCTACTATTGGTTACCAAATCGTGCCAACATTAGCGTCTGTTTTGTCAGCCAATCACAATTACTAACACATATGCTCAAGGGAAGATATTCCCTCCATTTCTAAAGAAAGGCACGCTACCCTGACGTCATTTGTTTGTCTCTTCATAGTGATAAACAACTCACCCCATCGGTTTATTGTTACCCACTTCTATTGTCAGTTTCGGTGAGGCCGTGTAAACTTATTTCCTAACAATGCTTATGGCTAACAAACATCTAAAATCACTGTCATACAATAATGTTAATTTACACTACAATCACTCTGGCATTCACAGTGTTGTGATATAAAATACTGCCTCAACAGCTGATGCCAAAAGGAAAAGGAACCGACAAGGATTGAAGGACATTGAAGAAGGTAGAACAATGAATCATATACTATTAACAACTAAACAGAATATATTTAAAGTCAACATGTTCCGGAGGATCAAAGGGAGAGATTGGAGAATCCAATACATATATGGATACAATGAAAGTATTGCGGGTAAAGTATGGCCATGCCGCATTCTGATGATGGTGGTGATATGTCGACGGCGTGCAAGATGGTAAATGTCAAACCATGGCATTTTCGGTGTCTTCCTAAATCGTCGCATTATGTCTGCCTTTTGAAGCTTTCTTAACAGAACATTCGTCACTCCAAAGCTGAAAGTTAGCTCTATGTAAGGCTGGTGTTAGCCAGCTGGTCAACATCCTCGCTGTAATTACGAAGAATATCGTGAAAATACCGGTGTAGGTAAGCGTTCCATAACGGTTGTCCTAGACTCTGCAACATATCTTTTTTTATTAGTGGCCTTCGCGAATGACAAATAGTCCCCCTTTCATATCTTATCGTAATTTGTTTCAGAAATGTCGAAATTAGTCCAAATAGGCATACGTTTAACTGAATCCCTCCTCTTCTTTTACCCTTTTTTGGGGGGCGACTATACAGTTGCCCCTTATACAGTTAAGAATATCAATAAGAACTTGACAACAGCTACTTCACTCCATGAATTTGCAGAAAAACGCTTTTGGAAGAAGAGAGAGATGTACAACAACTGCTATGTAACTATAATGTCTGTTACTAGGGACCAAAGGTTAAGAGTGCTTGTGTGTCTCTTTAGACTAATCCTCCGGCTTTCTCGAGTAAAGCCTTTAACCTCCCAAAATCATCATCCTTGGGAGAGTGACTGGGACGAATTAATGAAGGCGCAAATGAGTTCGGAAACCGTCAGCGCCTGAGGCTATGTAACATCCAGCTTTTCGATGCAGTGAAACTACTCCGGAACAAAATCGCAGCACGGGCTGGGCTTAAACCTGATAGTCGAGGAGCACCCGTTTGGTGTTTTAGCTATAAACATGTATTTAAAAACATTTTCCGATTAAACGTTCAGGATAAATATTAGGTCGTTTTTGAGGGGTGAAAGAAGCAGTATTCGTTTTATTTACAGAACTTCTCAATATAAATAATTATTTCTTTAAGTTTTATTTAATTACTCACGAAGGAGGGAAGATTAAACCTGGGTTATTGCGTCTTAGCTTTACATTATACTTATATTCAGATACTTATTTTTGAAACAGCATCCGTTTTGTTAATACATCTATTGTTATTGATGATCAGAGCTAATTAGAGAAAAAGCATTATTTGTCGAGAAACAAACTAAGATGTTCGTAAAGCGAGGCGTAAAACTATATCAATTAATAATGAAGTCCATTTACACTTAGTAAATGTAATTACATGCAAAACGTCTCTTAAAACAAATCATGTTTTATTCAACTGACATTTTTTATCGAATACAAGGCAAAGGATAAGAGAATAAATGAATGTGTCAATTGCTATAGCAGAAGAGAATCCTCCGAGTTATTTTGTATGCACGCTATTTTCTGCAATAAGGAAATGGATGCAGAAATTTATATAATGATGACCTCGTAGCTACCACTGGTCTATACAATAAATTCTAAATTCTCAACATCGTACCAAAATATTTTACTGTTTAAGAAAAGTTAAAATGAATTAGTGCATTCGACTACAAAGAAAGCCATCCATAATCAATAATCAGTAAATGTTCCAGATATAGCTTTTCCTAGTAGTTTTGCTTCTTAGTGTTGCTTTCTGCCTCAGTAGTCATGTTAACAGACTCCTAAGGGATCTAGAGATGAAAAATTACCAAAACCGTTAAAAACCGGCGGGGACCTTGTAACCCCCCTCGGGTGGTGGATGAGAGATCCCAACTGATATGGTGGAGTGGTCCGAAAACTAATTAATAAGGACCCGTGGACCAACAAGGAGCCCAAAACCTTGTGGCTTTAAAATGCGGGACACCCTTTCTCCAGGGGTTTTAAATATTGAGGGCCCTAGATCGGGGTTGAGGGTGCAGATGGATAGAGGAGGTTCGGTAGGTTTTCTCTAGGGGAGAAAATCCTCAAGTCTGGAGGTAGTAAGGTGATCAATCCCGCTATCAGGCTGTGCTTGCATAGGACTTGTAACCCTATCAAGAAAGGTTTTGTTACTAAAAGTTTCATAAAAACGAGCCGGATGGACAACAAACGATTTGGCAAGAAAAAGGATAAAGACTTTGGAATATGGAGCAAACTTCTCTTGGGAACATGGAATGTTCGAGGTTTAGCTATAAAAAATAGAACTTATTAAAGAACTAGCGGAAAGAAAATCTAATATAGTGGTTCTAATAGAAACAAAAAAGAATTTAAAGGAACTTAACACATAGGAGACTTCAATCGATTTATAGTGGAGTTAGTAAACAACAAAGAGCAGCTAGTGGAGCTGCAGTAATTATTGACAAGAAGTAGTCTAATAAGATAGACGCCTACAATTATATAAATGACAGAGTAGTAATTGTCAGATTTAAAATACCTAGAGGCTATATGACCGTAACTTGAGTATATGCTCCTGGAGAAGACAGGAAGGAAGATGATGAAAAATTCTGTGAAGAGTTGAGTAAAGTTATAAATCTGTCTAAATTGACTACTTTATAATATTTGGAGATTTGAATGCTCGAGTAAGGCATAGGTAGGTTTGTCGAAGATACTTTAAATGAAATGGAGAAACGTTGAGACAGTTTGCAGCAAACAAACTAAGGATAACAAAGCACTTTCTTTAGAAAAAAAAGACATCCACAAGCTTATTTGAGAATGTAGATCATAATTGACTACGTTATTACGAACAAAAAATTTTCATCGCAAGTAAAGATGTAAGAGTCTTTCGGGAAGCTGATATAGTAATATAACATATATCTTTTAACAAGGTGAAAGGAAATGAAAACTCAAGAAGTATTTAAGATATACCTATTACAAGAAGAGGGTATAAAAACTTTATATCAAAGAAGATTATTTGCTTACTTACAAAAAAGAAGAAACAAACAATACGTTAATCAGGAATGGGATAATATTACACAAGCTGCAATAACTACGAAGTATTGGGCGAAAAAACAAAAAATCTTAAGAAAAAAGATTTAAGGATATGGAATGAAGAAATTACAAATGCAATAAGAGATCAGAAACTAGCAAATTTGCAAGTATTACAACAATAAACGGATGAAGCAAGAGAGATATTTAGGGGAAAAAACCAAATTAAGCGAAAAATGTTGTAAGGAAAGCTCACTAAGAGTCCTGGAGTGGATTTATTAACACTGTTGAGGATGATATACATGGGAGACAAATTATGGCTATAAAGTGCTTAATCATGTGCATAGTAAACAAAGAGATGTAGCAAATGTAAATACGTATAATCATAGAACACTGGATACGATATTACTAGTAATATTAATGATTTGCTGAAAGAAGAGGACTACGATTAATCTATTTATGGAAATGTTTACCCCATTACCTTATAGGAATTAGAAACAACATTAAAATACATGAACAGCAAGGATACAGGAGAAGTTGGAAATAAATGTAGAACTATGGAAATATGGCGGACCGGTAATTAAATCAGACACTTCTGAATCTAAGTAACAATTGAGGCGCTTAGAATAATAACGACAGATCCCAACCAAAGTTCATTTTCAGATAAATGTCATTTTCTGTTTTTTATTCCAAAGCGTGGAAATTAGTTAATATTATGACTTGATATTTTCTGGGTATTTAAATTAAGGGATTTCAAGTCTATGTGCAAACTCTTGAACCACTGTGATTAATAGTTTTCCTGAGTTTGTGTTGTTTATTAAAACAAAAAATACACAAAACATAAAAAGTGGTGTAAAATTGACTTTTCTTCCATTTAATATCTTGAAATAGCTAATCCAGCTCCATTTCCAAATCTTCACATTTTTCGTCATCATTAACACCAGCATGAGAAAGAATCTATTAAAAATCATGATACATGGGTGGTATATATTTCAATAATTTCATCAGGTTATCGTATTTATCTTTCTTTATCTTTCTCTGTTTACTGTACTTCAGCTGTAACTTAAACAATGAAACGTGAACCTTTACCTCTTTTCCTAAAATTAACTTTTTGATACACTTCAGAGTTAGAATAACATAAACAAAAAATAACAATCTCAGGATTATCATGATCTACAATAATGGATCTAAAAGCAAAGGAGCACCATCAACATCTATGGACTTTTTTTTCTACATATGATTTACCACTATTTATGCACAACTATCTTGTGTTTATTATCCACTCAGTTGCCTTTCTCACTCGTCCCTTTGCTTTTTTGAAATTCAGGAATAACATCTGCAGACGATAGATGTTATTCACTATCGTTCACTACAACGCCATGAACGTGTAGCGGCCATAAAGTAAAGCACTCTTAGTTAGGATATGTCATTTTTACGCTCGTTTTTACTACAGACAAATTTTAAAGATGGAAAATAGGAGCTTTGGCATATCCCAATTCGTTTGATACTTCATCACATGAAAGGTAGATGGCAGCTGTGCATGGTCATGCTTCTTTCTCAAAATTCGATGTCGTTTAGGAATTGCCGTTATTATTCTAAGCGCCTCAATTGCTGGAATGGATGTCGGATTCCAAGGTCTTGGTCGCATGCGCAAGTTATGTCTATATTTTAAAAATGTCCTAGAAACAGATGTGAAAATTTTAGGGTAACAAGTATTTTAAATACGGGATATAAAATATATGCAAGAATATTAAGTAAAAGATTACGAGTCATTACGGACGTTCTATTAATAGAAAAACAAAATGTTTTAGAAAGGGACGATCCTGTATGTATGCCACTTTTACATTTATGCAGATAATGGAAAAAAGAAGAGAATTTAACCTTGAAACTCATATAGCATTCATTGACTGCGAAAACGCGTATGACCGTGTAAGCAGGATAAAAACTATAGGAAATCATGACTAGAAGATGATATTAGAATCATTTAATATAAGTACTAAAACGTATATATATAAGGATTCCACAATAGGCGTACACCGTTGACAAAAATGAGTCATCCCCAGATTCCATGTGACGATCGCAGGACTTCGTGAACCTTCGTAACAGGTGTGTTCACAACGCACATGCAAAACTAGAATCTGTGTGCTTGTGAGTGCAGTGTCAACTTAAAACGGTGTTTTTCAGTGGTGACAGTGTGTGGAATAACGTTTCGTTGGCCGAGAGGTCAAGAAAGCACTGCTTGTGCTCATAAGCTACTCGGTTCAATCTTGTATTAGTTATTATTTTATGCTGTTAATTTTATGACTAATGCATAGAACATAATATTGCATTAATATAACCTTAGAATTTTAAGTTTTAGGTATTCTATGCACACAAAAATACAATTCTATTAAAACACGGTTTTAAATAACTAAAGAAATAAATGCAAGTAAACCATTATCTTCTAAAACTAAAACATACAAAATAAACAAACTAATATGGGATGTATGAGCTCTGAGCAGGTACAACTGCCCTCAATTTTTGGGTTATAGATGAAATTAAATCCCTTAGTAATGTGGACGAGAAGCTACAATATCTCAGGCTTTTTGAATTTGTGCCCAGAAGCCATATTTTGTCCTTCGTGCATCTACAGGAAAATTCAGCGCAGCTCCCTTTTCACCTCAGCCCACACATTTTCAGTAGGGTTCAATTCTGGTGAACAGGGAGGTCAATCTGTCACTCTGATATCCTGCCTCTGTGAAAACCGAGAGATTTGAAACTTTTAGACATATGTGGACAGGATGATTATCCTGTACGAATTCAACAATTCCGTCAGGATCTCTCACCCTGTAGAGGGAATCAAGTATTGCCGTGTATTCAGTGTGCCTGGTGTACCGTCAAACTGCCACAACACACCTGGACCGTCCCTTGGTACCTAACAAGATAGATACGCGACCATGATGAAATTGTGAAGCCACATATTCTGCATCGTAGTAACTATTCTATTATGAACTTTACCAAATGCCATGTATGAAATATAGTGTATCGGAAATAAGTAGTCACTAAGTGTTGATTAAACATTATTAACAGAAGAACAAAAAGTGTTTGTTACATACGAGAAGCCAACCTGCGGTCTTAACCACAGAATCACCTAGGCTTTGCCACAGCGCTACAGATAAGATACATGGAATATAACATGTTTAATTATGCCGTACAATTTGCTGCAGCGACCACACAACTGTATTGTGTATGGTATAAACAAGGCGCCGTGCTGTGTGGGACTTAGCAAAATTTGGCGTACCAGACATGACTCCTTTTTACTTTCTCTACTACGTATAGTAAGTAGGGGAAGTATTGTATTCCAACCAAAAATTCGATACCGAGATTTTTGGAAACATGTCCGTGTGTGTGTGTGTGTGTGTGTGTGTGTGTGTGTGTGTGTGTCTCTGTCTGTGAACAGCATAACTCAGAAACGAACAGTCGGATAAATACCAAACTTGGTATTTAGGTTCAGTATCTTCCAGAGATGCGACACCATGGTTTTCAAGAAAATACACCCACCTCAGATTACTCTTTACATGGAACATTTTTCGAAAATTTTAAGTTTCTCAAAAATGGCTCTAACAATTTTGATTAAAATATCATATGTTTAAGATATTTTCATGGCAAATAAAATGTATATCTTGAATTTTCTGGGAATGTCTCCAAACGTATTCTTCATTGTGAACGACTTTTGCATAACTGGTAAAGAGATAGACAAACTTTTACTACACAAAAAATGTAGATCGCATTAAAATACACAATTTATGTCATACACATTTTTTGTTGAGTGAACCATTTTCCAGATATTGCTTGTTATTTCCTTAAAATTTTCAATACTTATTTTCTCAAATGGGAATTCGTTATTCGTTTTTTTTTGTCTTGGCTATGCAAAGAGTATTAATCTGTGGCAAAGGGAATGGTGCTGCACCTAGCAACCAGCTGTTAAGAGATATGTATATGCTTAAATGCTACTGTATTTCTATATTGCCCTTGTAAATATATATTCCCCTTACATCTACAAGAAAATTAGCAATAAGATAGAGTCTGCAAATGTTTATCTCGATTAACATGAAGTAGATGGAGAATAAGCATTTGTAAAGACAGTTTGTACAAGAGTAGAGAAAGTCATGTGAGTGTAACATCAGATTTTTTTGTCCACGAGTGTACATGTTGTAACTATAATATATAGTAAATGATATATATATATATATAAATCAAAGTGAAAGGCAGAGTAGTAATTCGTCTTCTACTTTATTTACTATTTATACAGACAATCTGATTAGAGAATGGATGTTTAAAATTAATGGAGGCAATTTATTGCACCAAATTTTACGCTTAAGACGATACTATTTGCGGATTACCAGTTAATTATACATAAAACCAAAGACGAGCTGCAAAGAGTAGTGTATATGTTACAGAAGTTATGAGAATTATAATTTTAAACTTTCGACGAATAAAACAAAAGCAATGGCCTTCCAAGGTAAATATACTGCTAGAACCAAAATTATAATTAATTATAATATATTAAAGCCAGCCACCAGTTTTACATACTTAGGAACAGTGTCAGCTATAAACATGAAAATTATTTTAAAATAAATTACCCATCTCCCAACAAATATATGGTACAATAAATAGAAGTTTAAACACTAAAATCAGAAAAGAAACACGAATTAAGTTTTACAAAGTAATCAATTTTCTTTACGGATTTGAAACATGGACGTTAACGAAAACTGACAAAAATAAGACACAGGCTGCCGAAATGAGATTCCTGAGAACGGTAAAGGGATGTGCACTTTTGGGCAAAATTTCAAATGAAAAAATAAGGGAGGTGTTAGAAGTAAATTCTTTGGAAGAAAAATTATAAATTATAGAAATGAATGGAGGCTGAATATTGACAGAATGCCGAAGGAGAGAATCCCAAGAAGATTGTTGCACTATAGGCCTAAAGGAAACAGACATCCGGGAAGACCAACAAAACCATGGTCAGACACGTCCGGAACAGGCAGCACTGGCTAATCTCTGGAGTGCAGAAGATATTTTCTAGCTTCAATACATGTACTTGGCTCGATCATTAATGCGTAGAGATAGCTTTTAAGATCGTTGCGCAGTAAACCACATAACTATTTAAAACCTCAATTTTCTTTTGTTCCTTCTGGAAGTCCAAAATGCTCCAATGGCTTTTCTTCACATCTCCAAATCCGCACAGAGCAAAAGAAGTTATAAGCGGTTCTTCAGTCATATCATTGACTATCACATTAAAACTAGAAAAACATTTTTTACAAAAAGTAGTAAATAACTACTTTTCTCAAGAACTATATGAATAACCAATTTTTAATTTTTTTTATTTTCTCAACCAAGTACCTACTAGTAGAGGAAGCATTGTGTTTCTCCCAAAAGCTGCATGTCGAGATTTTACCGGAAATCATATTTTGAGGTCCCTTGAATTAAAACAAAAGCATTTTGATCTAAAAGTTCCCTGTATTAAATGTCTTATAAATACCAAACATGGTATTTCAGTTCAATGTATTCCAAAGATGTGACACGAAGATTTTCAAGAAAATCCTCCGCAACCAAACCACCGTTTAAAAATGTTCTATTTTTTGAAGTTATAAAAATGACTTAACCGTTTTGATTAAAATACTGTAATATGATAAATTATACTATATCATGAATTTTAGGAATAGTCTGTGAAGTCTTCTTCATTCGGGACGAATTTTGTATAATTTTGTATAGCGGGTAAACCATAAGATATAGACCAAAACGTATTAAACAGTGCATGTTTGAATATCTTTAAAACACACAATTTATTTTAAGTAACTTTTTTGTAGCACCTGCCATTTCCGAGATATTATTGTTAGTTTGAATTTTTCAAAACCAATTTTTTAAACTCCTGTTCGTTATTCACTTGTTTCTCGCGAAGTTATGGAAAAGTGTGAAATTTCAAGGCCAGCTTATAACGACCCACTTTAAATACATATCTGACTATCGATTCGGGTTCCTCTATCCCTCTTGAATCCACGAAATAGGTAATGAACCTATTTCTGCAGATGTTTATCTCGATTACTTTCAATTAGATCGAAAATAAGCCTTTTAAAGAATATTTGTAGAACCTATATAAAAATAAACGGTAGTGGATAGAAAAAAGTAATGATTTGGATGTTTATAATATGCATCTGTATCTAAAAATACGCGTATTTAACGGCACTGGTACCACAATTTCTAATTTCAAAAAACTCCAGCCAATTTTGCTGAAATTTTCATCAAAAAGTTGTTCAACATAATTAGAGCACAATATTCATTTTATGTTCCTATGTATATGGTCTCCAAGAAAATAAATTTATAAAATGAACATCAAGTCTCATGTGAAAAGCTCCACTTGTTTCTGGAAGTTCAAAATGCTCCAATGACTTTTCTTCACATCTCCAAATCCGCACTGTTTAGAAAGTTTATAACTTTTAAACATTCCAAAAAAGTTTTTTCCGATCAAATATTAAATGCTGTGTACGTTGAAACTTCTTCTAAAAAATAAAGTATGCAAAACTTGATTTTCTAATTTTCTAAATAGTCAATCATGTATTGAATTATTAAAATCCTAAAACCGAAACTATACTTGATATCAAGAAAAGACTACTTAGATCTCTTTATCATCAAATATCAAAGCACGTATACGGAAACTTCGAACGAAACTCAACAAAACTTGCATCAAGGAGAGCATTTTAAAGTAGAAAAACCGAAAGAAAAGAAGATTACAAGAAAAAACAGCAAAATTTCACACTTATGCACACTTAAATGTCGCGTTTGGGCATTTAAATGGATAAAGGCAAAACCGTGATTTGTTAGAGTTCTTTTCACTTAAAATTTAAACAGATATATGTTTTCCATATGTTATCCAAAATTCAGTATTGAATGCCCTTATACTAATAGAACTGTTGCCAGTGTGGAATGCAAACAATATGGCTTTATAGCACGCTAGCTTTTCAATCCAGTGGTTCTGGATTCAATTTCTAACTGGAGAGTGCAATTTCTGAATTATTCCCTATCGCCATTAGAGTCCGTATAATGAATGAGGGTGTAAATGCGTTTATGCCTTAATATGAAAGTTAGAATATTATGAAAAACCAGGGATAAGCACTAACAGTAAACTTGTGATCATAGCTGATGAGCAGTTTTTCGAAGTCAAGGCCGCCGATATGACCTTTTAGAATTAAAGGCTGCTTGTAAGTGGAACTTAAAAGTACTTAGGTGTTACATTCATATGACGTTCTCTATCCACTCTTCTACAAATTATTCTTACAAAAGCTCCCGTACTTCCTGTTAAGGTCTACAAAAGTGTTGTTATATATTTCGTTGTAGGTACAAGAGAGATACAGTGGGATGAAGTGACAATGTTGAGCGAAGGTCTACCAGGTCAAGAGCCTAAGCCCAAGCCACCTCCTAATCCCAGGGTCAGCGCCATTCGAGTGGCTCTCCAACCGTGGGGGTTTCCCACGAGGCCATTACCTAGAGTCTACAAAGGCCCCCGTTTGCGTGAGGATGGAAGTGGATACGCCCTTACGCGCGTCAACCCGAAAGGGCGACTACCGATAACCTCGGTAGGGCCGACAGCAATCTAGCATTCCGTCTACCGGCTCTCCAGGGCGGTACCGGAGGACATTGAGGCGTCTCACAACACCTATTGCATGGAAACCAGTACAGACGTACCCAATCTCCCACGGGTCTCGGGAACCACTGCCCCGCCGAGTCCAACCCAATCCGAACAACTCCCTTCCGGGAGGGGCTCGAATGTTAGGCCAAGCGTACTTCTAGTAACGTCAGAAGTACCACGAGTGCCCATGGTACGCAGCGCCCGCACCACGACAGCTGAAGGGGTCAGAACTCACCCCCCCCCCATGGAAAGGATGGTGACAGTGAAATCCTTAAAAAAAGTGGATCGCTATGTGATAGCTTTGAAATTTCATGTTTCGTGACCACGAGAAAAAATGAATAGCGATTTGCCGTTTGAAAAGAGTATAACATATATGAAAATTCAGACCAATTACATAAACAAATCGAAAATGGTTAGGGACACAAAATGTTTGACATTTATTAGTGTTTCAACAAGATCTACATTTTTGTTTCTTTTGTAGTATGCTTTTATCTATGTTTTATAGCTTACTAGTTATACAAAATTATGCAAAATTAATTCAGAATGAAGAGGTCTTCAAAGGCTAAAATCAAAATCAAAACGCGGAAAATCAAAACACACATTTTGTTTTTCATGCAAATAACCTCAACATATCAATAAAAAATTAGAAATATTTTGCATGTAAAGGATAGTTTGGGGTGGGCTATTTTCGTTAAAATCCTGGTGTGGAAGCCTTGGAATATTCTGATCTTAAATGCCAGATTTGGTATTTATGCTTTAAATATGCTAGTTACACACACACATACACACACACACACACAAACGGACTCTTTTTTTGAACTTGTATTCAGAGGTTCTCAAAACTTTTATTTCTAGCTGAAATCTCCATATTGAATTTTTGGGTAGAATGCAAATATTTCTTCTATTTATATAAGACAAGAAGTAGAGGAAGTAAACATCGATTAAGAGTTAGGGAATTTAAAACTATTGGAACTATTGCTTTGAAGAGTATGTACCTAAGAAATCTCGCAGAAAAAAAATATATTCCTATTCTAAATTAGTATATACTTGCTTATTATGTTGTATAATAATTTATTAGTCTTCTGGTTTATTGCCTTTTGAGAGGGGGACACTTACCCAAAATAAAAATTACTTTACAAGTTTGTTTGAAGGGGATTGACATTGACACCTAAGCTGGCAAAAGTAGCCCACCGAAGTAGAAATCAATCTTGGAAACCACAAACTCCGTTGCAGTGAATGATCCTAACGTTGCAGCAGCGAACTTGAGCAACTCTTGAGGGAAACAGAACTCAGACTACATTGTCAGACACTGAGGTTGAACATAAGCCCAAGGGGTTTCGTATGGGAGGGAGAGATGCTCTCTTTAACTCTGTTTCATCCAATCTCAGCAAGTAGCTCCTATTCTCTAACTCCAAAACAGATATCCAAGCGAACTCCTTCCTGAAGGATTTCACCTCATCTTGTTTAAAGCGTGAAATATGTACACAAGGTAGAGAGATAGGGAACATCATTTCCATTTCGCGAACATGCTTTCTAGGCTTCGCTAACAATAAGGTTTCGTGAGGCGAAGGTGAGAGTAAACTGGAGTTCTTCGGCGCCTTTAGGTAACAAGAGAACTGAATAAAAAATTCAAATATTAGTAAATTTGGTTTCATTAAAACCTTTACCAAGTCGCAGAACTATCATAATTTTGTGGATTTATATTTTACAGTTAAAAGATGACCTCTCGGATCTTAAAATACCTACTGTTTTATGAAACATATCATTCGTTGAAATATTTACAAATTTATTGCATTTTTGTTGCCTAAGAGACTATAGTAATTCATGTGTCAGCATCAACCATATGCATTGTTATGCAGCTTAGAGTTTTGTATGAATGAATGTAGTTCTTTAAAGTAAATTTTACACACTAACAATCTCACAGGTTCAATAGCCCGTAAGCTTTTTTATAATGCACATGATAATAAAGCAAGTAAAACAAAAAACATATTACGAGAAAACACAACTGCACTAAAAAGGATAAGTGTAGTCAAATATAGCAGCTTAAACAAAAAGTAAACCTTATATTGTGATGCATTGTGTGCCAACACAATAACATCCGAATATTATAATAATAATTATAATAATAATAATACTACATCCAGCATGCTTTTTTTACACACCTTTACTAATTTCAGCCTTGACTATCTCGCCGTAATCAGAAGTTTATCTATCACCTTCACATTATCCCGGCCTACCAGTAACGCACAACATGCCCATAAGTCTCTATTCGAGGTGGTAAATATGTTCCGCTCCATTCCTCCGTTATCCTACAGCTTGTCTACGCCTACCCTACGAATCGGGATTCCTCCTCCTCGCAAATGGGACAGATTCTCCTACCATTTCTATCAGTAATCTTTATCATCGTCCTTACTCAAAATTTAACTCACGTGGGTCCTTGTGTAATTAGTCTGACCCCATTTTCATATATTGCTCCGCACTACACACCAACTTTAGACTAAACTGTACTTCCAACGAAATATTTTCCGTGGATTACGCAATTTTTTTTTTTGCCTAAAGAATCCCAAAGACACTTCTTATCGTTTCTCACAGAATTTATTTTCTTGATCCGCATATTTTGTAAATATTACAATGAATTTCAATGATTTCATCTTAATGAATACTAGTAGTAGAAGTGGCAAGAGTGGTGGCACACTTGAAGGAACGGATTAATCTAGGCTTTAATTTCAGTAACTATGGTAAAAGAAAATTTTCAGCATATATTTTAAATTTAGTATATGTTGCCAAAAGGCAGCAATATCCCTTTTCTGGGGAAGGGAGCTCCAATGACATTTACTTTTCCTGCACTCGTGTTTCATTCTTCAATATGAGTTCAGTGGTAGAGCACGGAAGCAAAATTTTCAAAAACAGAATATATTCCACTCTCGAGTCAGCTCAGTTTAGATGTGTTATCAGCCTTTCCAACATTTTGCATCGTCAGCACTTAAAGCACCCCGTGATCGTAATTTGTTTCGACAGTAACACCACTTCCTGGTGTAATGGATTGTTAAAGGACGAATATCATTGCAGTGTACTGTAACTCCATTTGGAGTGTAATAATTAATAAAGTAAGCTTCGACTTTAACATACAATTATACGATGTTGAAACGAGAGTTTAAAGTTCTTATTACAGTATTGTCCATTTCAGTAGGTGGGGAGGACCTTCATTTCAATTATGGGAGCTTTCAAATCTACTCCAACTGCGGCAATGGAGATGATTGGGCTCACGCCTCTCCACATATGAATGAAGGCAGAAGCCATGATCGCGTATCACCGTATTTGTCACCAAACCAAAGTGTTTAATACTGGACATATTAGTCACCTCAAGCTTCCTTGGGATAAGAATGTACATCATGAAAACTGACATTCTTGAACCAAGATTCAAGTTTGAATTGAAATTTACGATCTCCTATCCACAGCGGGGTGAATGGGAAAGACTGGTAAAACCTCATACCAATCTGGTATACTGATGGTTCTAGAACCAAATCAGGAACGGGAGATCGATTTACGGTAATGGCACCAAGATTTCTTATAGTCTGGGTACCTTAGCTAGTTTTCCAGGCTGAGGTTTATGCAATCCTAGCCAGTGTCATGGAAAGCATTAAAAGGAGATATAAAAATAGAAGTGTTCTTATCCTCTCAGACAGTCAAGCTGCTCTTAAAGCACTTGAATCACCATCAATAAAATCAAATCTGGTCTCAGAATGCCGGGAATCCTTAATGACACTGGCTGAACACAATAAGGTTCAACTTATGTGGGTGCCAGGACACACAGGTATACCAGGCAATGAGAAAGCAGATGAAGCAGCCAAGATTGTCAGCGAAATCCCATTTTTGGGTCCGGATCTGTACTGGGGGGGTGTCCTACAGACCAGTGAAACAGGCCATTAAGTCCTGGGCTCAAGCAGAACACGAGAATTACTGGAACTCCATTGAGGGTTGCAGACATTCCAAGTTATTACAGACCTGGATAACAGCCGGGTAAAGTACCTGCGCGGTCTTAGTAGAAGACTTGCATGGGCAATAGGATTCATTACAGGACACTGTGCCCTAAAGTTTAATCTATACAGAATGGGATTGTTTAAGAACCCTATCTGTGGTAGATGCCCAGAAGGAGATGAGACTGTTACTCATCTGGTATGTGATTGCCCTGCTCTTGCGAATCAAAGAGCAAGTATTTTTGGCAATCACTTTCCAAAGATAGATGAACTATCGAAAACCTCAGTTAGCAGTCTGCTTAAGTTCATAACGAGCAACAGTCCACTTAACTGATGAAAGGGGGGATGCGCAATAGATCTTTAATGTCGCAGTGCTTGGGGGATACTGTTTGCCTCGCATTCAAGAGGTCCCAAATTGGAATCTCGGTTATTTGCATAAGGCTTCTTCCAGTGTTTTACCTTATCCTCAGAAAACGGACGATAACCCTAATCTGCATATCCCCGACTCGTGTGAGTAGTATTTTATCCATTTTGTTCGCACACCGTTCGGTATGCACTCATGATTTAAAGGACTTTTAAATACACACTGATATGTTATATTATATGGCTAGCTATCGCTTAACTTCAACTATTGTATATGCTATGCTAATGTTACAAAAGTTGATTTTCTGCCTACTTAATGTTAATCCAAATAAACATTTATAGAAACGGTTTCACTCATTGCGTTATAAGTACAAAAGGGATACAGGAGGTTGAAGCGACACTAAAATTTTTAAAAGTGGGTCTCAATGTGCTGGATTTGACATTCCGTATTCTTTGCATGGCCACGAGAAACAATGCCGACGAAGCATTTAAAAAATTTATTATAAGGAATTGGAAAATTTACACCACTAACAATGAAAATCTCGGAAAATTTTACTGTCACAAACGTCTATTTTATATAAACTTATCAAAATCGTTAGAGCCATTTTTGAGAAAATAAAACATTAAAAGATGTTCCATGTATGGGTGGTTTAAGATGCGGAAACGCCTCGAAAACCTTCGTGTGCCGCCTTTAGAAGAAGCTGAACTTTAAAAACTAATTTAGATTTGTTCACCTTCGTTTTTAGCTCATCATCCATCTAATGGTTCCAAATGTAGTAATAAATTTATTGATTTGGTCTAACTGTCCACTTCTCTTCAATAAGATGTCTGACATGCGAAAAGTTTTAAATGTGTTACTTATAAGATTTTATCTACCAATTACACCACACATAATCCCTTATTTATTATAGTATTCATATTGTAACAAATGTTACTGCAAAAACACACTTTATTTATCACTAGGCACTCAACATAGCGCAAAAATTAGGCTTGAGTCACTTTGACACACACTCGGGATACAACACAACTGCCCCATGGGATCAAATCACAACTGAACTGCAGAACTGCACGACTCACAATTGACTACTGAGTTACAGCTCACACTTGCACTGTCCACTTTTCACTTCGCCACTGACAGCAGTCGACTCGACTGCCCGTCCTGGCAGAGCGGCCCATAGATATCGCATTCAAAGCAGAACTTTTGAGAATAAGAACCTACCAGAACACGCCGAAACGAAGGTTCTGGAACAAGTAAACGGCACATAATGAGGTTTTTATTCCGTGCTGCCTATTGTTCTATTGTTTCCGCATTTGCTGTGGTTTTGACGGCCAGCCGAAGTCCTCTGCCCAAGTGCCAGCGTCCCACAGATAGCTACGCGTGCGTTCACAGCATGTATAACAAAGTATTTTTATGTTATATTACTCATGTAATTTTTTACTAAAATAATTTCAGGCTAAGCAATATGGGCTTGTTTCCATGCAAAAATGCTTTGTCAATGTTGCATGACAGTTCAACTTGGGAACATGTATACATGTAACTACGATATTTCTAATAAGGTTAGTACTACAAAAAAGTTATAAGTTCTATATTCAAAGCTCTCTACGTTTTTTGTAAGACTTGGTCTATCACTTGTGACTTGCTTGTTATACAAAAGCATACAATATTCAATAAGAATGAACAATATTTCATAGGCTGTTCACAGAAAATTCAAGACTTAGATTTAATAATTTATGCAAATATGCTAAGCACATGGCATTTTAATAAAAAAGTTAGGGTCATTTTGGAAAATGAAAAACAGTAAAGAATGTTGCATGAGAAGAATAGATTGGGTAGAGGAGTTTTTTTTATCTTCGTGTTGCAACATTAGAATTAATTGAACTTAAATATGTTTGATATTTATGTGATTTTTCGCTTTTGAGTTACGTTCATCTCCCCCCTCCCCATTAACAGAGAGAGATCTTTTCTAAAGAACACTTTTGGGGGAGTTCAAGAGACCTCAAAACATGTATTTTCGTGAAATACCCATTTAGAATTTTGGGTTTTAATTCAATACTACGTTAAGTGACAGAGAAGGTAAAGGCTGAACGTATTAAACAATTTAGTATCTTGATTTGCCACCTCATAGACCTCTAGTCTTAAAAATCTCTTGTTTTTAATTGTAGAATACATTCCTTCCAGTATTATATCTTTCTGTTCACACTTTGTGCACTATATTCTCGTCACTGGATAAAATTGGTTTATAATCAGCAAACATCAAATATAATATTTTTAAAACCTTTTTTCTCTAATTTTTTTTATATTTGAAGATTATCCAACTGACATTAAGATTCCCCATACTTTTCAATCAGCATAAATGAAACAAGGCAACTGACAAATGGGCTACTGCTGTTGTTTTATAACACATTTTACAACTTTCATACCCCAATCAGATGTTTAAGGATACCCTGCATAATATAATTTTGCGTAACGTTTTTGTCTCCCAAGTTTATAAAATGTATTTTGGTAATCTATAAAAAGTATGAGGAATTCCTTATTAAATTCTTTACATTTTCCAATAATTTCCATCAAAAAGTTCAATTATAAATTAAAACAACGGGAAAAGAAAGGGTCTATAAATAAGGTACTCAGTAAACTCTAATTAAGATTGCTTTTTATCTTGAAGTAACAAATTTTGCCCAGATCGTAGATATTAAAACATTTATTTATCTTTGTCTTCCGTGATGGATGATATGTTTTGTTTCAAGAGGTCGTTAACGCGCCCAGCTTCACAAGCACATCATTAAACTAAACAAGTGACGGTAGCATGCATATGATACTTTGAAAAGTTCGCATAGCTCAAGTTCACAACTATTCTGGTGATTGATGACGAAAGTTTCACTGGTACAGTTTGGTGACAAAAAAAATGCAACGAGGTGATGGCTATTATTAAAGTGCCTGGTACAATGGTGCTCCTACGTATACTGCATTTAGGAATCTGAGATTCTCTGCTGGAGAATTATACCAAAGTTTACTGCGGTTACATCTTCATATGAATAAAAGGGACGTATGTGGTAGACGGTATTCAACATCACACTTACTAGCTAGGAAGGGTGCGGAATTGTATAGTCCGAATGGCACAAATGCAGCAATGCGCTAAGTAAACTTTTATTATATTCATGCAAATACAAACCGGATCGCAAAGCAAATGAGTAGCAGCTCCACGACGGGACTGCATTTACACAGCAGTGAACAAACTGCCAACGCCAGAAAATAAACTCTCTACTCCGTTTAGCTTACCTAAATTCCACGACGATTGACGCGCACAACAGTACAACTGTCATCCCACAGTAGCATTATTTCATCTGTGAATTTTTTGTGGAACACTTTTTTCTGTAGAGTTAAAGAAGATGGATTGTGTGTTATTACATTTTAAGGATTACTTCAGTGTATTGTTCGAACGTATTACGTTTTTCTAAAACTATAAATCTAAAGAAAGTAATCATCTGTAGTATACCTCAGTACTATCACAGAAAACAAATGCTAGCCTCTTTAGCCTTTTATTCAATCGATATGTTGTAAAGGACAAAATCTGTCAGAAAGAATTTGCTTATAAGCATTTGTTAAGTTAACATCCTTTTCAAGAAACTCAAACAGATATTTAGAGTTTTTGATGCCTATCTTTGGTGGAAATAATTAGAATGCCCTGTTCTCTTGAAGGACCAATATACCAATGCTAATCGACTTTCCATTGAAAAAGTTAGCATATACACATTCAAATTAATGTTTAAATGCAATTTTTGGCCCACTATAAGCTTAGCATGTATTGGAAAGGTAGAACCAGACGACTGAAAAGTTCAATGCCATCGCCGGGATTTGAACCACGGATCTTCCGGTTTCCTTCCGGTTGCTTCAAACACTGAACTACCATGGCAACATGCCGATATGATATTAAATTCACCAACTGATTCACATTTTTCCCGGTAAACCACAAGGAGATCTCAAATTGTATTGAGATGACACCCAATGGCGACTTATAATGCTGTAAGTACTTTAAGTCCCGGGCTTCATAGTTTCGACCACTTCGACCAATTCAATTATTGAAAGAATTTTTCAGTCGTCTGATTCTACCTTTCCAGCCTTGTCCAATACACGGCTTGTGTGGAAGAACAATTAATTCCATTAGCATGTACTGTTTATCCAAACACGAATATTAGGGGACTAATTTTGCCTACAGTTTCATTATGTGCATAGATTATTGATTTCTGTGTATTAATATTACAACTTTTATACACAATATTTTGAAGATTTTAGAAATATTATTTTTCCAAAAATAAATAGGCATGCTCAAATGAAAATTCATCTTTGAATGTTCCTCAAGCGAACTGCTTTCGCCGATCTAAGCCACCTTTACTGGATTATAGTCTTTGGATAATTTTATTATTGTTTACTTCAAATACAGTAAACGTGTATGTTGTAAAGACCGTGCATTCAAACCTCTGATAAGTTTATGTTTTTCTGCTTTCAGGAGAATTAAGCCATGCATGTCTACAAAACGTCATGGTTTAGTTGACATTATCTCCTTTTGTTCAACAGGATAAAGGCTGCTGTTCGCGTAACCTCATCACGAAGGGTACACCGACGGTTTCTGAATAGAACATGTTTCTTGTTACAAGCATGCCTATTGTCACCGTACCTAACCAGGAACCTTCAGCTTCCAAATTACAGCGAGTTCTTTCTCTTTTAACGAAAACTTTAAAATTCTTTCTCATATATGTTTCTTCCGTTCTAATGTTATATTCTGTAGCATTTATTACTATGTTTGTAAACTGGGCATCTTCTAATTAATTTTAATCGTTGCAACATTCCAAATTAACGACTAATGAACAATTAAATGAATGCACAAAAGTACTCAGGGGGCCAATGCGCTAAAGCTACCTAACCAGTAATGGAAGTCCGACCTACTGTGTGAAGAAGCAGGAATATTCGCTCCACAATACCTTGGAAACGAGAAATATTTATACATTTGTTTTCACTATGATGTCCCACTACACAAAGGGCATCAAGAAAGCAATGTACAACACGATAACAGAGGAATACAGAATACATAACACTTGCAAATACAGCGATAACATTAAGTGCATGCAAAATATGATTCAAAATAATGCAGTAACCTTTTAGGTTTAATTCCCTCTATGGAAAACAATTAACATATTTCATCACTATGTTATGTCAATTTACATAGAACAGTCATTTTATACCTGACCCTTTGTATTTTCTTGCGGACTTGATAATAAATGTTAGAATGCTTTTGGTAGGTTCTGCCATTTGCAATTTCAGCTTCTTTGGATGCTTTAACACCTTAAGTCTACACAAGTGATATCAGAAGTAGTGATTATTTATGAGTCATCGCTGGATTCCGAGGTCCAAAGGGCTGGGTATTGAACGAAACAAATCGTTTTAGTAACCAACGGGACGGGGGAGCTAATCCAGAAAATTTGGGACTACCAAATTCCAACAAAGTCTTCAAGACATCCTACAGTGAGCCAGAATTTCAATAGGACGAATATTTAACGAATTAGACGAACTCTTCGATGTTTGAAGTATTTTGCTCCAAACCGGAGGTTTAAAGTCACCGAAAGTGGTTTTCATAGCAAGAAACAACTCATCAACTAGCAGATCCTAGCGGGAAAAAACCACAAATCACTTTTGAACCAGTATTACTCTCCAGACTGACTGCCTCGTAGCATGCCATTGTTGCATTGCCCGCGCTGCTGTCACCAGTATGTAATCTTTGATACCATTGTCTGAACTATTACACTTAAAATAGAAAACATATGAATGCAAAAAACGACGTTTTATTAAATGCTGAATGAAATGTTCTTATTTGTATCACGGAAGATATGAGCTGTGGTAGGTTTCGTTTGAAGATTTGGTAGACATTAACAAAAATGGGTATGCGAAACCGTTCTCTACTTATCGTAACAGTTCTTTTATCACTTCTTTCTTGTATTTATTGAGTGTTAAAATAATAAAAGTACGCTTGTTTGATCAGACTTGAATACTTATGCGCAAGGCTGGAAATCGACTAACTTGTTCTATACTTTTATTTATTCTTAAGTAGGTAAGTAAAACAGTTTCTGGTTTCTTATGTATTTGTTGCTTCTGTTTTTATTTGCTTAGTTTGCGGAATTTTTTGTTCATTTAGATGTTCTCCCTTTTTCCACCTATACCCCTTATATTTCGTATATCTTAAGTGTTTTCCCCGTAATCCATATTAGTATTTCCTTTTTCTGTACATTTTAGTCACATTTTCTACTTCCGGACTTGAAACATTTTGAGAACTTAGTAATTGTTTTAATACACAGTAGCGGATATGGCCCGACCTTATCGGGAAAGTGCCGACCGACCGACCGACCGACTAGTCGGGAAGAGAGCGGACGGGATGGCGCTTTCAGCCAGTGTAAACACGAGAAGCGCTATCGAAGATAGCGGGATTGTTCTGGAAGGTTTTATCTCCCTGCCTCCCGAACCTTCTAGAACTCTTTGGAAAATTCCAGCGCCTAATATAAGCGAGCATGTTGGTGAGTGAGCCATTAATTGAGTTAGTAAGTTGGCGAGTATGTTTCTGTTCTGTCCCTACATCAAGGGCGGTTCTAAGAGTGCGTCCTGTTGACAGTTGTGACATACAGCGAGTGCTGCTACTGCGAGAGATTAGCGAGGTCTTTACTCGACTCCCCAGTGAGTGAATCGTCCAGAAGAAAAGGCCACGTCGTGCGTATTTCATTACGGTGCTACGTCGCGAAGAATGTGAAGTGACAATGAGAACTAAGTGAAGTATAGGGAAAATTAAACTAGGGTGAACGCATTAATGGAGTGACAGTAAGAACTTAGTGAAGTAACACTGGAAAGTGGACAAAGTCACATTATGTAAGTAGTAAGATATGAGTACCGGGGTAGTTAAGACTTTCCGCAGGCGTTTTTGATCCCTTAGCTAGTTTCTTCGATTTGTCTGTAGAATGTTCCCCATTTCCTCGAACTGAGTAAGCGCTTCATGGATTAGCAAACACTATAGACCACAAAAGTATATTATCAATTAAACTAGTGATAAATCTCGACGAGTACCTACAATGCAAAAGTTTTCACAGAAAAACTCTATGAAACGCAGAGATGTTTGACAACAGAGCGTTTTCTCTTGCAGTTGGGTGGGAAAATAAACTTGACACGTTAAGCTCAGGTCCGTCGTGGAGAAGAATACGCGCTGTTCTTTTTTCTTTTTTTTTAATTCTGCTGCGAAGTTTCTGCTGCATTATGGGAACGATATTAAGTTTACAAGGGTTTAGTTTGCAATGTAGGTACTTCGTGCAGTTTCGATTTAATAAATATAAGTAAAACCGAAACACACACTTTTAGTTTGTGTGAAACAAAAGAAAATAAACATTAAATACTTGCTTATTATGCACTTAATATAAAAAATCAATCGGCACAGTGCTTTCAGATACACTAATACACATAAAAAGCAACCCATTCTCCTATATCGCAATTGTGGTTTTTTTTTCCTCCGTAAGGTTTATACGTTCAGGTAATTAACCTTTGACACCGGCCAGCCGATATCAGCTCTCTAAGTGGCTGCCGAAAATTAATCCAGAGAGACACAAACGAACGAATGAACGATGTTATAATAGATGTGAAATGAAAGAGTGGTTAGGATACCGCCTCTATGAAAGAGTGTCGCTACGATTGGTACTCGTACACAAGGAAACGCTAGACCAATACGACATTAATTCGGTCTTCTCGTGTATCGTTTAACTGAATGACAGCTACACCATTTATATCATCAGCGACATGGAAACTAAGACAAAGTTGTTCCAATTTATTTCTACGTTTTTCTAACATTTTATTTTATTTTTGCTCCTAAATTCAACGAAGCATTTCCTTAACAGTACTCTGCGTGAAAAAATAATATACCGTGTAATGTTACTCTTTGGTAGTTAAGAGAGTGAAAGTTGTCTGCCAATCCAGTGGCTAGAAAGTATGTTCGAGGAACACAGCAGGCCACGCTGGAAGAGGGAGGGGCTGCATTTGTCATTACCAACATAATCATAAATATAGGTTTCATTTTATGCCACGTTTTAGCACATCAGTATACTTATCGAAGCATTCAGCAATGACAAAGTAAATTGGGCATTTTTTAACAATTTAAGGAGATGGAACAAGAAAGAAAATTATGTTATTAAACATTTAATAAACGAGACAGACTAATAAGATTTATTTTCATTTAAATATTCCTTAAAGTGAAATAAAACGACGTACATGTCGGTAAAAATATTTGTACCAAAGACATGTCGGTGTAAAGCAATGGGCAAAAGATGCATCTGAGAAGAGGGTGGGATCATGTTATTCAGCTGCTATTGAAAAAACAAAACAAAAACGCTTAACTTACGGAAACTTAAGTTATTAAGGACAAAGCGAAGGTGATAAAAATGCAGGTTAGTTAATATCCTCTTGATTCAATAAAACGTTCCTAAATCTGTTGTATTAGAAATACACAACTTTCGACATATTGCGGGACCGCGGATAGCGCGTATGCCTCTTTCGCGCACCGTCATTACACTGGGGGGTTTTCCATCCTAAATCTTCCGCGTTACTTACTCACGAATGATATTAACACTTGCTATGAGTTCTAACCTTGTTATAAGTGGTGTTGAAAGTGATGTCCATCTGCATTAAGGCATTCTTGGCACAAGTTCTTCTTGCCTAATTCTCATAATTGTTGTTCTTATATTGTCCTTAAGCTCCTCTATGGTGTAGGGATTGTCCCTATAAACCTTATGTTTTGGGCTTTGAATGATGCACCAATTTCGTCAATTTTTTCCTCCATTAGAATATTTCGTTTTCGCTTCTTAAGTTTAGCGTTTAGCGATCTCGTTGTCCTGAACTTATTAACCAGACGTCTGTTTCTCTGGAATAGCAGGAAATTTCTCCTGAAATCGCCTACACACCTGTTTACATAATTCGGTTTTTACTTATGTATCGCACATAAAAGTTCGTTATTCAGAGGGAATTTGTCAGTGGACATTTTAGTGAACTAATGACAAGACAAGGATAGCAACAATAACACTTAAGCAAATCACACACAATACAGATTTCTTGAAAACGTTTACCTTTGAGATGCACAATACACAAACACTAGTGCTTACAGCACGAGCGGAAGGTAGCGAGCAACTGACGCAGTACGAGTATAACACAACTATTAAACGTATCCTTGAGCGGGTCATTCTCCACTAGTGTGCAGCGTAAAATACCGATATCACTGCACTGCAGGCGGAGCATGCACAAACGCGATCCCGTTCTGTATAATGCAACGAAAGTTGTGGAAGACTTTTCTACTGATGTAAGCATTCAGAGACTAAAGTGGTGTTGGAATTTTCAAATTGTCTTAGCACATGGAATTACCTCGGGTGTGAGAGACGGAGACAGAGGGTGGGGTGGGAAAGAGGACCCTTAGACATTAAACAACCGGAGGGTGACTGCAGTTTCTGATAGTAACACGAATAAAAAGCTTCAATGGTGCTAGACCTAGAGGATGAACAAAGCGAATGCCGAGCGTCTAAACCACTCCATGCTTGGCTAGATGATCGAGTTAGAAGAAGGCAGGCTATTTACTAACAACATGCCCTAATCTCTCTACTAACGAAGCCTTGTATGTTTTATAATCAAGTGCCTGTTTGGGTGCATGTTATCACTAACCGGGTTGATATGACAAGCGTTGCTAACGGTGATTGATTTACCGTTCCCCTGCTACATAGCAGCCCAATTTATTTATTGTTTCAACAAAGCCGTTCACCTGCGAAGGGCCATGTTGCCATGGCCGAGTGAACCCATCGATCTGCCCTTTGAAATTTGTCGCCGTTCTTTCTCTCTGTCTCTCGCGCTATTCATTTTTAATTAGAAACGTAGGCGTCATTCATTGCCAAATTTGCCACCTAACTTTTTCCCACAAACTCAATGACAAGCTAAACATTCTGTCTAAAAGAACTTAAGAGCGAAGCTAAAATAGTGCATAATGAATATACTGCAGGAGTAAATATTTAGCTTGTTAGCGATGCTCGAAGAGAACTTTTGAAATATTATTTCTTCTGAGAGTTAGCAGCAGCATTTTCCCCTACGAAGCATCTGCCTCCATTCAAACTCATGAAAATGTTATTAACTATTTCACTTCTTCTGAGCGTACATTTTGAAGCCCCAAAGGGATCTTTTTTCTCGCAAGGGGCAGAGAAGAATATAAGCCCTGCGGCCAGAGGCCTATTGTGCCGTGCGCAACCTCCGGGTGGTCTAGGTAACTCGGACCAAGTAGTGGCAGGTGCGGATACTGAGGGATCCCTAAAAGCTCACAGATGGAAATACTCCTGCAGCCCCCCCCCAACGTTCCTTCTGACTAATAGGTCCGAACTGTCCTGGTTCCGTACCAGAGTAGGAAGAAATATTCAGAGCGCATATCCACGCGCACCACAAACTACTCAGTCAAGCCCCGCATCCCGTATGGTGTTTAGAAAGAAATTTGGGGAATAAGGAACTGGAAAAATTCGCAGTATTAGAAACACCACCTAAGCATTCGCTTGGCGACAACGAAAAACTTCCCAAGTCAGAGTGGGCAGCCGCCGAGGAACGAACCCGGAACCTCCCGAATGCGGGCTCAGAAGTTGCTGCCTGAGCCATCCCGCTCGGTCCAAAGGGATTTAGTTGAATTCTAATAGCAAATAGCTATGTTTAATAAATAAATTCCAAGAGATATATACTGGATGAGAATTTTAATAGACACGTGTTACTTATTGATTTTCCTTTCAAATCCATTTCTTCACAAGTTAATCTTGTTTTCAATACCAACATTTATAATAAATATTAATTAATATAGATTAGATTTTCACTGCAAGCATTTATAAGCTACTTGTATGTTTTATGCATGTATTTTGTAAGTTTTCTAAGCACATTTTAATTATTCGAATTATAGAAGAACATGTCAAAACCTGAATACTAAGCTTAAAATGCAATAACTGAATTTTTAATTGAATAAAATAAATGTACAGAAATCTCCCTCTATGCTTTGTGAGTGTATTTAAAAACGAAGATGAAGTCTGTTCGTAAAAATGTGAGTTTGAAAATATTTCTGAAAAATGTAAAAAACCAAAAACTAAAAAAAAAAAAAAAAAAAAAAAAAAAAAAAAAAAAAAAAAGTTGATATTAAAGGATTTGGAATATCTTTGTCCTTTACATAGAACACATGCCCTCAAAATTTGTTTACAAAACTCATTAGGAAAAAAGTTAAATCATTAGTGTGGTGTCCCCTAAGTTTTGTGGAGCATATAAAATTCAAGAAGCATGAAGACTGTTTCAGTAGCTACGAATATTTATAGAAAATTCAAAATAGCTTTTTCTCATTTTTTGGTGTCTTAATCAAGTATTTTAATCTAAATCACCAAGACCATTTTTAAGAAAATAAAACGTGCAAAAATTATTGTCAAGCACAGAGTTATGTCCCGAATAATAATAATAATAATAATAATAATAATAATAATAATATATAATAGCGGATTTACCTAGCTGTTGGGCTTGTGTATTCAATTTAGTTTCATATTGCTTTTCGTTTAAAGGCTGTTCTGCTACTTTTAGCAGGTAGAGGAAGTATTGCAATCCATCCAAAACTCGATAATGAGATTACATGGAAAATACATTCTCTGAGGTCTCTTGAATAAAAAAATACATTTTTGAAAAAGGCCCGCACGTGAGTGAGTGAGTGAGTGAGTGAGTGAGTGAGTGAGTGAGTGAGTGAGTGAGTGAGTGAGTGAGTGAGTGAGTGAGTGAGTGAGTGAGTGAGTAAGTGAAAAACGAAAAGACGAATAAATACTAAATTTGGTTTTTAAACTCAGCATCTTTCAAGGATGCAATAGATGATTTTTCAAGAAAATCTCTTGCCCTGACTATCCTTTGCTTAGAAAAGTTTTATATTTTCTCAAAAATTACCAGTAATTTTGATTGTAATATCGAATGTTTTGGATATTTATGACAAATTCAACGTACAACTTGAATCTTCTGTGAATAACCTGTGAATGATTTTTCTGTAACTGTAAACCATAAGAGATGGACAAGGACTTGCTACACAAAGACTTAAGATCTTAAAACATATAATTGATGTCAATTTTAGTGGCATTAACAATTTTTGGGATTTCCTTGCTATTGGTTTGAATGTTACAATACTTTATGCATTTTAAATACCCTTGTTTTGTTTTTCTTGATCTCGTACAAAGAACGGAAATTCAAATCACTTGAGAAATTTGACTATCGCTTCAGTGTTCTATCCTCCTTGTATCTACAACGAAACGTATAATAAAACTATTTCTGCAAACGTTTATCTCCATTACTACGTAATAGAAAATAAGTTCTTATAGGAACAATCTGCTGAGAGAAACGATAGGGGGTGGAGAACATAATGTGAATCACACTTTTGTTCAAAATGTGTATTTTAGGTGTAATTATATTTGAAATTGCTTTTAGATTAAAGCAATGCTTTTGTCTTAATTACTTAAGCGGAACATTTAAACATGTTTAAAAATCTGATAGCTAGTTCCAAAATTTGAGGCTGAGGTATATTTTTCTTTTAGTAGTGTTTAACGCTCGTTCTAACTTCATACTGCACCACAGGCAGTGTACATTGATGATACATGAAATGAAATAAAATAACTGGAAAAGAAAATCTGGGAAGGAAATACTCTCACCCTAAGTTTAAGATCCCTTCCTGGCATTTGTCAGTATTAAGGAATGAGGAAAAACCTTCTAAAAAACCTTAGTCAGGAACAACGGTCCAGGTGGGATTTGAGCAGCATACTTAGGTTCACATGTCCGTGACTCAATTGCACCTCGGCTACCCGTGTCGATGAGACCGAGCTTGGCGAATCAATTTTTGTAGAAATGTAGTTGTGCAAAAATTGCCTTAAATTACATGCATAAACATTCTAATAAGCAAGGTAGATTTTAAAGAAAATCAGGCTAATGTCGGTGGTATGCATGATGATTTGGGAAGTATAAAAGGCATCTTACACTAAAGTTAGTGCTTCACACGCCATAGATTGCGATTTGTATCTAAATGCCAAACGCTGTAGCTCGTTCTGTTACGACCAGTGATTCAGGAAAAAGCTTGTAAATGAAAAGTAAACGTCCCCATAACGTCGATAAGAGAAACAGTGCGGTCAAGTAATGGATCAATGTTGTGTTGCAGGTCTCGTTTGGGTCAACATCTCCAGCACTCAGTGACCGTCAAGAGTTTCCGCTATTCTACCGCACCGTGGCGCCAGATTCTTCCCACAATCCGGCCCGCCTGGCTTTTGTCCGTGGTTTCGGTTGGGATACAGTAACAGCGCTCTCACAAAATGAGGATGTCTACTCACTGGTAAGTTTGTCATCTAACATTTAGGTTTGCTAACTCCAAAAGAGGGGTTTATTACGAAAATAGTGGGTAATGTTGTGGACCTTAAATTGCAGAGTAGAAACACAATTATCTCGCAGCACTTATTGACGATATCTGCACCTTCATAGAGGTATTACTTAATTTAGCGTTTATGTTAATCAAATTTTGCCAAGTAATTGTAACAAAGTTGGAATAAAATTGAAAAATCCAATGTTATAAGTCATATTTGAACCATTTATCTTCAGCTTTGCATGTCACTGCTCTATCCAAATGAGCTACTATGATAAAATGCCGGCACATTAAATTCCCTAAATGACTCACATTTTTTCCGGTAAACCACAAGGCTTTCTCAAATTCTATTTTCGGATAACATACCTCAACGGGCGACTTACAATACTGTAAATACTCTAACTATCGAGCTTCATAGTTAACTACTATTATGTCAATAAATGCTAATTAATTCCTCTTCTATACATGCCGTGTGTAGGCTAGAGTTAGAAAAGTAGAATCAGTGCCATTGGCGGGATTTGGCCCACGGATATTCGGTTTCTGTGTCGTTGCTCTAATCAACTGAGATGGCAGCATGCCTGTACAACATTCCACAGCTCCATCTTTCCAACTTTAGTCTACACATGGGATGTATGGAAGATAAATTATTAATTGTTGCATAGTTCGTGATGGGTGGAGGTAAAAATGATATAGGTATTATTACAAAAGCAGAATTTATTTTATTTCAACCAATGAACACACCATTTGAACAGAAGTTGAAGATATTGCTTATCTATACCTAATGAGAGAATACCACATGTGTTCCTCACTTTATATAGAGTAATCTCGGAAACCACTCAACCGATTTAAATAATTCACCAGCGTTCCTCCCGACGGACAGATTATAAAACAGCCTATTCTTTTCACTCTGAAATGACTGAAAAGGATTTACAAAGCCTAGATACTAGAAAACCAATATTTTAGAGTCATAAAAGGTAATACCTGTAAATATGGCTTTGGGGTTTTGTTAAGAACAGCACTGAAAAAGAAAAGTACTTTACTCCACAGAAAAATGCATGTCAAAAAATCCATATAGCCACTAGTTAGCAACTAAGAAAGCAGAAGACACAATAAAAAAAAATAAAAAGATTCATTCTGTTTATAATAGTAAAAATAGTAAAATATGTATGCAATGGTTATTTAATTTTAAAACTGCAGATGTAGGCATCCTTAAGCATGTCTTAGAATACTGCTCTAAAGGAGAGCTATATTAAGAAATACACGCCATCATAAAATAAGAAATTTCATTGCGACAGGACTTCGGAGGCTGCAGTGGGAGGTGCACGAAGAGTTCATTGTCAGGCAGTAGATGAGTCAAGAAGAGCAGATATCATAGCCATCGACAGTAAAAGCAGACGAAGTTTCATCCTGGATCTTACTCTCCGGTTTGAAAAGGAAAGGGACCGTGCGATTCAATTACATGACGGAAATACCTCCATTCACAGCTCATGTATTTCTCAATTAAACGAGAAACACAATATTGAAAATTATGAATGGGAAGTAAAGGGTTTTCTTCTAGATGCAAAGGAGAACTGCTTTCACATTTACTAAACCCGCTCTTCTTGGACTAAAATTTAAAAGAAGTTATTAACAAAGTATGCTTAAACATTTTGAGAGTCTCTATGTATTATTCATAGCATTTATATAATGTAACAGTTTTTATAACCTGTATTAAGTGTTATATTGATTTATTTTTATTTTTGCATTGCTTTTGTTTCGTTTTTAGCAGCATTGTAATTTGTAGTTCATGTATTGAGATATACAGAATGTTTCGAAAATATAGGACATAAATTCTTTTATGCATTTCCCAGATGTAGACAATTAAAAAAGTCCATTGCAACATCTTGATTTCTGAGTCATGGCCTTCAAAACAGTGATATGCATCGGAACGTTTTTCTTCCGGCGGGTAGTTGCCATGACAGAAGATATTAACGGACACTCTTGACAGTTCATTCCGAGGTGAAGGGTACATTGACTGTTGTGTTTGGCGTGCGAGTGAGCAACATGTACTCAAATCAGGAGCTGGCAGAAATGCGCTTCATGTACGGCAAGGCGGACGGCAATGGTACACTGGCTCGTCGTTTGTACCAAGAGAGGTACCCACAACGAAGATGTCCACATCGGAAGATATTTGAACGTCTCCATCGCTGTCTGTGCGCTCATGGGAAGTTTACATCTCCTGGTTTGGGGAGGGGACAATCAAGATCAATCCAAGATCAGGAGGAGATTCTGGATTCTGTGCACACGACTCTTTCTATCAGTACACAAAGGTTAGCTTGCAAGTGAATGTTCCTCATACGATTGTCTGGAGGCTGTTGCGAGAGCAGCAGATGTATCATCATTTGCAACGTGTAATAATGCTGAGTATAAAAGATTTGTCCGGAGAAAATGTCATTAGCGAGTCATGCCAAGGAAAATCATTAGTAACAGCTGAGTAGAGAACGCATTAGAGTAAAAGTTCCTGGAATGCTGTTAGGGTTGAGTTCAGTACATTTGCGAAATCACATAGACGGGAATTCTGTAAATTATAAAAGGGAAATGAAGTTCTTAGATTTGAGCAAAGCACAGCATAGAGCAGTTTCAGATACGCATACATAGAGTTTTAGGATCGGATGGCATAAGTAGGAACATTGGTAGGGGTAGTGATAGGTAGGCGGAGCTTAAGTTAAGGAGCGTGCATTCTAAATCTTGACAATCCTGTGAATACTCTTGTGACTACTCCTGTGATCTTTAGCTTCATTTTTAGCCGTATAGCGCCCAGTGACGTGCTTGAGTTAGAACGGTTTAGCGGCTATCGTGATGGAACTTTCTACGACTTACGGCAACTGACGCTTCGCTAATTACTATTATAGAAGTAATTAATTCTTTAATTCAACAGTCGACGATTCTCTTCAAACAGAATATTTTAGTCAACATTAAGATATATCAGCTAACTAAACTGGTGTTATCCTTTCACACTACACTCTAGTATAACCCTGAGACAAAGAACTCATAACTATATAAATGAAGCAGCTGACGCACTAGACAACGCAGAACGAGCTAGGATATGACATCGGAGAACTCAACAACAAAGCAGGTAACATTAAACGTTATCAAAATTAATGCAATATCGAGATAATAGCATAAAAAATTGAAGCAAGAAGACGGGGAGTTTAAGCTGTTTCTTCCCTTCAAGCTGTTCTTCCCGACAGACAGGCTAAACGCCAGTTTCAAATTTAAATTCCTGGAAGACTAAATCGGATTTACAAAGGCCTGGATATCAGAATAATAACATGTCGTCTCTAACGCTCCCCATATATAACCTATTATCTTCTGGGGTTACCTCATTTCTCCAAGCGATGACTGGAACCATTTCTGAGGTGGAGGCGGAAACTGTTACCTCCGATGGTAGGGTGATGAGAATGGCGCTGGAATGAGAGGACCTACAGCTTTTACCGTGGTCTCCGAACCATGTTGAACTTTGAGGATACTTCACATGAGCAAGTCAGAGGTGAAGGGGTGGATAGGGTTGATTTAAATCGCCATAACAGAGCCAGGAATCGAAAACTGGACCCTCACTACGAAAGCCGGAAACAAAACCGCTGCGCTAGCCCGGTGCCCTGAAGAATAGCATGTTAATGCCATGGGGAAAAATAAGCAGTTATTTCGCTGAGCATGCTGGGGAGCAAAATATAGTTGTTTCTCCACAGGAAAGACTATTAAGACTAACGCCAGATATTCCATTCCAAGTAATGCGTATAAACGGTCACGTTTACAACTCAGAAAACTGATGAAACAGAAAGACAACTTAAACGGGTCTGCTTATAGCGGTACGCTACGTGCGCGATACTTAACGCTAAAACCTTATAATAATGCTTGTACAAGAGCATTACGTTGTATTTCCTCTGCATACAATAAGATTTATTGCCAGTGTATGTTAATTACTCAAGAAAATCCTGCTAAGCGTAACATCAGAAGTTATTCAATCTAATTTTATAAATAAACAATCAAGTTATTTTTCTCGATGGTTGCAGACTATCTGATATTTCCAAAATGGTTAAACTGGTGAACTGGGAGTGGGGAATCCTCACATTTACCTGTTTAGCCTCTATTATGTTGAACTCGGTGTTCCCGAAACCTCGTCTACTTCCTGAAATTATATCATGTAGTTGTGCATGGCTCGCCGATAATGTTGGCGGTATGTTGCAGGGGTTTAAAATTTTAATAATTTATGAGCTGTGGCTCTGTATATACAGTATATGTAAAGTACAGTGTGCACTAAAGATATAAAACTCTGCAGACGAAAGCGAGATTCGAGCTCTGAATCTCTTTGTTAGAAAACCAGTACTGTAACCTCTCGTACACGAAGCATAACTGAGGATATGTAGGACAAAGAAGCCACTTAACGAATCAAATATCTTCAGATAACTGATTGATGACGGCCGGGAGATTTATTATTATTACTATTATTATTATTATTATTATATTGTAATTAATTATGGAATATTACATTAATAGTACACAAACAATCGGTAAAACAATCCAAGCTAAATGTTAATACACCAAATATACAGAATCTTTGGTATAAAACCTAACCGCTCGCATGGGATTTTGCTTCTGGGTAGCACGATATGCAACAGCTGGCCGTGCCAGTCCTCTATCTACGCTTCTTAAATCTGTATTCCTGTAAACCTGTACATAAAACATAACAAAATTAGCTCTTTTTTCACAGGAAATGCTGGAAATGTCGTCCTTCCGCAGCTAAACATGTGTTGTACCCAGCAAGTACATTTAGATTGACACATTTAGCTCGGCCACTGTAATGCTACGTAAAATAAAAATTACATACAAATTGTATACTTTGTTCTGAAGACCGTTCTACCTTCCCAAGTAGTTCTATGCAATGCAATTATAAAACAGTAGAGATTTTATCATCCCTAGTGCTGTCATTTGGGTTGCCTGCTCGAACAAAGTGGAGACGATTCGGGAACACCGTGTGTATTGGCACGTAGCTTTTATGTTATCAAATAATTAAGTGACCAATGAGAAGCTAAATAAGTTTAAATTTCATATGCTGCGATTTATCTAAAGTTACTCGATCATTTCGATTATGGTTTTCCACCAAAGAATACCTACAGGCTATATAATTCCGAAACTTAAAAGACTTCAAGGGGAGGTCGAGGAAATCAAACACACTATATGCCAAAATTTGATACGTTTTTCTGTGAATATCAGGGAATTCATTCGAAATTACAATTATGGGTAAATCACAAAATCATCATAATCATCATAAAATTCGCCTATATCATTAATAATTTCGTAAAGATTATGTATGGAGATAAATATAACTAATTAAATCATTCGAGGTTTAAAGAAAAACAATTGTTAAACGTCGGATAAAAAACTAGTATTTACATAAAATTACTAAAATGGAGCAGCAGCAGAATAAATGGCAATAGTCACATTTATGTATCCATTTTACAGGAAGAAAAGCAGCTTACAATACCTTGCTGCGACCTCTTCTCAGGAACGTCATCTTTTACGATGGTTATATGAATTAATAAGGCAGTGATGTGAAATTAGCTCAATATTCACAACAACAAAATTTGTAATGCCTATATTTCATAACAAATAAAACACAATAATAACGGTTCGTATTCGCCATTACAATAACCAAATTATCACCCATACAATGATAAAAGCACATTCCTCCCCTTTCGTTTCAAACAATAATTAAAATATTGAGAATTTCCAATAATGCACGATTACCTCTTTCTGCAAGCGCTCGGTTCACTATTCATTATCATTCGGACATTAGCACATTATGTATATAATTCACTGTCTTGTTTTAAAACTTTAAAAGGAAATTTAGAACAACAGCCCAACAACTTTAAAATATAAAAGCCTAGAAAGATGTATTTGCTGCATACCTTACACAGAATCTCGCGAGAAGTTACGCCAAGTAGCACGACCAGCACGCCAAGTGGGCACCTCCTACCCGTCTGACAAGCAGAAGCCCAATAGTTTGCCACACACAAACTGCTCGCGACCCCTCGGCATAGCACAATCAGGAACCACGTCATATCTGACGTAAACCAGGCCTACCAAAGAGGCACCTAGCTTCCCATTCATGCACACAGGCAAAGAGCTCCGAACCGGCACAACTTGGGGTGTAATTCCCGTACCAGCAATTGATAAATATAACTATACACCGGGTAGATTAAAACGCATAAAAACAAAGTCCACAAAGACTCTATAATATTATTTTACAAAGCAACCAACCATAGCCGTTAGAAATGTGGAGGGTGACTAAAAAAATCTACATCTAAGCTAGACAGCAGAAATTAGAATTTTAAAACAGATACCCAGATATACAAACTTGGATAAAAACAATTCCGAAATCCAACAATCATTAGGAGTTGAAGAAATAAATCACATAATTCACAAACACAGAGATGTGTAAGCATCACATAGATAAAATGACGTATATAATTCCTAAAATACCCCTTCATTACCAGCCTATAGGAAAGCTAAAACCCGGAAAGACCTATAAAGAGATGAATAAAACAATAAGGATCTAAAAGTCCAAACCGTGAAAAAGAAAGGGGAGCAAGAAAACAATGAGTCATAGACAAAGAAAAGTATTCGTTTTCAAAGTCTGTTTATCTATGTTTTTCTTTTAATGTAATGTAACTCTATAGTAAATTTGTGGAGTTATACGTGTTCATTTTATATTTATGATATTAATTACGTATGCTATATTTTCTGATCAAGGGCTCACAAATTCACTTACTTGAACCCGTTTAGTTCAACATTGTATATTTTCTCTTTTTTAAATAAATTTAACATAGTCAGGTATGTCGGACGGTGAATGATTCGATGAAATGAATGCTGAGTGGAGCGCCGGTACGTAGAACCTAGAATTACTGGATATTTCTGGAAAAATATCAGGGTAACCACAGGTGAAGTTATTAAACATTTTTAAAAATTCAAAAGTTTTTGCGTCCAAAAAATACTTTGACCAGCTTGTTTCAATTAATACTATGGCTTTTGCTCTCGAGCTTTTTAAAGCTTAAACATGTGACCATAACTGCCATGAGTATATGGCCTAATGGCAGTATTTAATTCCAATGACTTTTATTCGACTGATTTTGCTTACACTTTTGCGGAATAAAAATGTCTCCTTACGATGCAGTTTGTTCAACCTTTCAGAAAAACCCCAGAGAGAAAAGCTTACAAATCTGGCGTATGATTTATGCTACACTTTTGAGTTGCTTAAGGTATGACAATTCGAGGATAAATTAAAGATTTACATTTTTTTCTGCGACAACCAGCAGGATGTGGTGGTATTTTTATTTTATAAAATTACGATCTCTGTATTGTGTGTAACACCACATTAATTAGTATAATAAAAATAAAATTGACCGAGCGGGATGGCTCAGGCAGTTGCGTCCGTGGCTCGCATTCGGGAGTAGTGAATTCCATCCCGCAGCCATCCCGGTTCCTGACCTATGGTTATTTTCGGGGTTTCCTCGGGTAACTAGGTGAATGCTGGGAAGGATCACTGCCTCCCCCGAATTTCTCTCTCCCTCGTTCCCTCTCTATTCATCTTCCTCTTTCACGTTACAGGTTGACTCCGGGGCTGTGTGTTGGACCACTGCGGACAAATGGCTTGCGTGTTGGAATTTCTTCTCGGGCCCGTCAGATGAAGGCCGCTCGAGTGTCCGCTGTTGAGTCGAGCTTTCCCCGGTCTCCGCTGGAGGGGAGCCTTGGCTTAGGAGGGCTACCTTGAGCGCTCTCCGGCTGGGTGGTCAATCTTGTAACTCTTAGGGACCTCTGCGCGTCTCTGTCGCCTGCGTCGGCCGGTCCTGCAGTCCATACGTCACCTGCGGTTCCTTCATCTTATCCGTTCCTCCCGGGTGTATGCACAAAAGATCCCTGTGTAGGGCCAGATGCTAGGTGCCCCCTCCGTAGCGTAATCCTAGAGTTAAGTTTTCTCAAAAACTATTAATTGTAGTAGAGCAACATGTGAAAAAAGTTGAAAACATTTATATAAAAGTCACAAGACAAATTTCACCTGTGTGTACCTTAACACATTTCTAACGAAGATTACAACTCGGGTCTACATATTAGGGGACAGACGTTATACAATGTTTTTCCTAATACTTAATTATTCTTCGTGCGTTTCATGCAATTAGTGTATACCTTGGTTTCTTGATATAAATAACCGAATCACTGCATTTATTGGTTATTTACCTTATTCTTATTCATTGCGTATGCAAAATGTACATTTATAATGCAAAGATTACAAAAGCACTCGTGCTGCAAAATTAAGTATAATATTAATTTAAGCTGAACCTAGTAAAATCCTTCTGTTGTATATGTATGTTGGGAAAAAATTGCACGGCTGTTGATATACACAGTCCACAAGATATCAGGAGTAGAGCTGTCAAGGACGCATGCGCTTTACTTGCTCGTGTCCTCCAGCCCAACTTGTTCATAAAGCAGCAACAAATATACCGAACTATGGCCGAGCTTCTGGTTCACATGCCTTCTCGTGGGAAATGGTTATTTGCTCGTTGAGTTTTCGCTCGTTCGAGAGTTCACATCATAGCGGCGTTCTCAGACGTATTGCTTCATGTTAAGGCAATAGCCTATGTCATGTTAACTGCGTTTTCGACTTTGTTTCTACCTACTATTGAGGTCAAGATTTCTTTTACTACATTATGATACACAAGCTCTATTTCCATGTTTTGTTTTATCATTACACCTAAACAAAACATGTATGAAAATATGTTCCAAAATAAATAGCATTAAAGTTT
The DNA here is from genome assembly GCA_030765065.1 of Deroplatys truncata. NCBI lineage: Eukaryota > Metazoa > Arthropoda > Insecta > Mantodea > Mantidae > Deroplatys > Deroplatys truncata. Next base: position 105,770,071 of record CM060980.1, read on the forward strand.
CATACACATCTGGTTAAATAAACATTACAAATGATATAATGCAACGAATGAAATAATGATTATTCTTTAAGGTCCAGAAGAACACACTCGTCATATTATTTACACTGACGAAACTCGAGTAAACCAAAACCATGCTAAAAGTTTTACCTGGTAGGATTCTAAATGAAACGGGGGTCTAAGATTCCATTAGGTAAAGGATTATATGTAATAATCTGCCATGCCAAATATGCCAATTATGGTTTCTTAGAAGGGTATATGTAGTGTTTCAGCAAAAAAATGGGTGGTGATTATTATAAAAAGATCGTAATGTAGTATTTAGGGAATGGTTTAACTTCAGAGACTGGAAGGGTGGGGATAGTAATGGACGACAGCTACCACTCTATGCTTAAAGAAAAAAAACCTAACACAAATTCTAGAAGAGCTGAAATTTTGTCATGGCTTCAGAGCAAGAATATACCTCATAATCTACATACACAAGAACCGAATAACAAACCAATAGCAAAACAATCGACAAAACTTATTACTGTTAGTAATTCGTTGTTGTATGTATATTTGTGCGTACTCGTATATGTATATTTATTTATTTCCATAATGCTATACAAAATTCTTACTATTTTTAATACATTACTTTGAGTTGCTATTTTTTTCTTTCTTTGGCCCATCATGCTTTTTAACACCCTGGTTATTTATGCATGGTGGGTCATAACAAATTCATATTGCTTTATTTTTCTAAACCATTTTTCTCTTACTCTCTCCATTTATTCTCCTATTCTTTTTATATCCCTCTCCTTTTGTATTTTCACTATCCTAACTTTTAATACTTCTTTGTTAATATTCTCCCATTCTTTAGGTAAAAACTGATCTCCCCATAACTTAGTTTCTTCACATTCAATTATATAATATAAATCATTATTCCTCTCCACAAAGAGGACACCTATTCAAATTCTCTCCCTTCCTATCTCCCCTTAGCCTATATGCACTTAATCTGGACCAGGCCCACCCTTCTCTCACTAACCTATTACCTACATCCACATACTTCTCCCTTCCCCAGTACACCTTTAATTGTCTATATAGTTCCAAACTTTTCTTTCCTTCCAGACTTAGAAATAATTCTTGTTTCTCTATATCTTCTACTCTCTTCCTCACTTCTTTCCAGAAACCTTTAACTAAACCCCCTCTCTCTCTCTTCCCATAGGTTACCCACTCCTATTTCCTGTAAAATTCTCCTTATTCCTTGAGCCGAGTTCATCCCATCACTGGATTTTTCTTGTATTATTAAACATTGCCTCAAGATATTATGTTCGTCCAATGATTTCAATCTATGTCAATATTTAAATATCCTTTCTACTATCATGCCCTTGCTACCTACTCTTCCAGACTCCAACATTGCTGCTTCATTAGGTGATGAAATAGATAAACCTAACATACATTTACAGACGTTGTTAGTGCTTACATTGTGCTTGCATTTCATTGTATCGTTCAATTCCATTACCACGCGAACTTGAGCTGCGTATAAGAAAGGCAACAACGCTAGTGAAGCAAACAGACTGAGCCTTCCCCTTGAGTCTGGTCACTCTGAGCGTTCGAACAGGAAATGAGACATTATACCCGTTCGGTATACCAAACGGAATGATCTGAGAGAGAGACACCGCTCGGAATCTAGTACAGCCAAATCGCCCGTATGCAGGGGCTTGTTTGTTTTCGAAGGCATGAGTGGAACAAAATAGTGCCCAAAACTCGTTCGAGACAGCTCCTGCCAAGAGTAACTGGTGTTCAAATACTCCTTTTTTAAGCCCAGCCCATTCTGTTAACTCACAGGGGCCGTTGTCGTACTGATGTGGCAGACTGAGCTGCGATTTTTTACGATGAAAGTACGGCGAACACAAAATTACCCTGTCTCGGCTTTCTCTCTTCTAGGGTACTTACTCAATGGAAAAAAAATTATAACTAAGTTATAACGGCTGTCATTAGGTTTGTTTTCCGCTCAACGACCAGCTGCCTGGTACTATGTCAGACGATGCTGTAAATAAATATATACGAGGTTGTCACAAGCGAAATGAAGGCCGTATTTCTCAAATATCGGAATATTGAATTCGGAACTGACAAATGAAATACGTAAACACGTGAATTAAAAATAAAATATTACACATTTTCAAACAGTTTTCATCTGAGAACGTAGGTACAATTTTAACATAAGAGATTTATTACAAATACCTTTCATATTGCTCCAAACTTTAAAAAATTATTTCAAATATAGTTTATAACGAAAATGAATTTAGACACATATTTAAAATATGCCTTATTCCTTCGTCAATGTATCAACACAACCGTGGATGGGACGCTATAACAAGCTTTGCTCCGCACCGAGTCTACAAGTACCTGCGCGCAAGACCGCACTAAAGATAACTATCAACCAAGATTTCATGTAGCGAAGATAAAATCGGTCGCAGTTAAGTTTCATTTTTTTCCCCAGTTATGCGAGCCTTCAAGGCAAAAAGCTGGAGAAATAAAATTGCAAATTTTTGTAAGCTTTTTTGTTCAATACGCTTAAAGCACCAACATATGCAATGAATTAGATATTTTTACTGAATCATTCTAATTTTTAAATAATGGTCGTATTTTTCTTGTCAAACTTAGGTCTATGGGAAAGAAAGCCAAGACATGGCATTTTTATTTTCGATCTACTTTCACTAATATATATATCTCCCGGCTCGATCTGTAACATCAGTGTAACAATGGTCCATTGTTACTGGAAATGTATGAAACACGTGTCTACGTTTAGTTTTAATTTGTTTCCATGCATGCTGCTGGAATGGAGAATTTTAAAGAGGAAGATCTAAGATAAAACGTAAAAGGAAGAGAAGTAAACGATAGTGAATGTGACATAACAATTTGTAGGAGGGATGGAAAGGAAGACAATAGCAATGTAACGTGGGGGAACAGAAGATTGAGTTTCAGAAAGAGTGTTTTCGTTCCGAGAGACATGTTAACTCAGGTTCCAATTGTTTTTCCACCGTTCTCCTAAATAACTGGCCCATACAGGGTGCTTAAATACAAGCTAGAAATAAGGCAGTATGGACATTTTCATTAAAACTACGGTTATAAACTACGTCGACTTTAAATTATCTAGCAATTTAAGAAATACATTAATTTTACAAGCTGCCTTGTTATAAAAATAATTAATCTGAGGTTGTGCACAATGACTAGCTGAACAGATGCAGAGCTATTCATGGAGATTCTATCTTACGTAGTATGGTTTTTAATAACATGCTGATGCATATCAGATGAATTATTGAAATAGTAAGGGAGACTGAACAAAAAGTATATTAAATCCACGTAACTATCGTTTATTTTTATATACCTTCTGCAAGAAAGCTTGTTTTTCTACCCCCTTTATCAACTGAAAAATTCAAATATATAATAACAGATAATTTTGAAATGGTTGATTCCACAAAAGAGTTATTTTAAATAAACTGTGCGTTATAAAGAGTTCCACATTTTTTGTGTAGTACGTTTTATCTATCTCTTAATGGTTACCAATTGTACAAGATTATGCAAAATTCCTTCCAAATGAAGAGAACTTCACAAGCTATTCCAAGATAATTCAATATATACCTACATTTTGTCATGAAAATATTTTAAACATGTCATTTTAATAAAAATGCGCAGTTGCAGCAATTGTTAACAATAAAAAATTTCGAAAAACCTTCCATGTAAGGAATGGAAAATTGAGGTGAGGGATTTTCTCTAAAATCTTCGTGTCACATCTCTGGAAGATACTGATCTTAAATACCAGTATGGTATTAATCCGACAGTTTGATTTTTAGTTATGCCGTTCAAACACACATATACACACACGGACAGTTTATAATTTTTTTTTTATTCAGGGCCTCAAAACATATATTTCTGGTGAAATCTCAATGTCGAAATTTTGGGTGTAATACAATACTTTCTCTACATACTTGATATAAAAAGTAATAAAAAAGCATACAAAGCCCTTAAAGCAACAGTCCGTAAAAAATTAAGTTGGCTTTAGTGAAATGGGTTTTTCAGTTCCAGCAGAATGCCACTTTCTCTAATTCTAGGTACCCTTATGGAACTGCTGACTCCGCAATCATATTTCTGACGTCAAGGCCACTGTTATAGAATACTGAAGATTCCACTCAAATAATGACCATTTAATCATTCAAATGAAATACTTAGGTGTTTCAAAAAAGCATTAATGATTCCATTCATAAAGTATTAAAACAGGATCTTTCACCGTGACTTCATTTCATAAATCTGCGTGACACCTAACGACATTACCAACAGATGTCAGAGATAATATACAAGCCAATACAGCACCTGTTTTATTATTTGCTGTGATTTCTGTGCAAGCTTCATTCCCAGACACGCAAGGCAAGCCATTTTCTTGTTTGTAAATTTAACCGGATAGACCATATCGGATAATGAATAAAATGAGTGAAATGATGCTCAAATGACGCCGGGGCCCATGAACGGGACGTTCATCTACATCTAGACTTCTTCAATGGAGGCAGATATGCTATTCCTACACCACGAAATTAGGTCTAAAATTCCCAAGATTCCAAAGAGAAAGTAGTAATGTCCTGACTAGGCATGAGAATTCTCAAGCAGTTGACTTCAAGTTATCCACACTCAAGCCAATATCAATATAAAGAATTAAACAACAGTGTTCAAGGGTCCCTCACGGGCAGGTACACACCGGCTGTGAGTAGTCTGCATATGCCAATGGACTGTACGAGGGATGAGAGGTGGTTTCTAACCTGCGACCTCACTGCATAAACTCCAGTAACAGTTAAACTTCATTTCCTTTCTCCTGGCTTTAATGCTTAGAAATCCCTATGCCTGGTTATTTCCAGGCAGAGGGGTTTTAGTAAGTTAACAGAGCAATCGTGTTACCGCACAGAGTATAGGTGACTATCAGGTACTGTGATGAACACTTCCCTTCCCAACAGCCCGTTTCGTTGCGACTGCTACATTTATTCGATGTATAATATATGCTAGTGGAGAACTGGCAATATGCCTAAAGTAGTGTTTATACATCAAAATTAGCATCATTTGTGGAGGAATGTAGCAGGATACATCTCAACACAAATGGCGAAACCATCAGATGTGACATAGAGCTCAAAAGACATTTAAAATATAACGTTAAACAAGACTAATTCAATGAAACACAAGGAACATGTGACATTGTTAGAAAGGAACAATGAGGAAAGCAGATCTTCAACCTCCTAAGTCCCAAACTACAAATCAGAATTTTCCGAGGATGTGTTTCATACACTAATAAGAGCGGATATTGCCAAAAAAAATGTACAGCTTTCGAAATGCTTACTTATCTAGTAGCTTTGATAAAAAATTTGTACGCTATCAATAACTAAAGATACATTGATTTATTTTTCCTTGTAATACCCCTTAGTCCTGGTCTACCTGCTATCGAAGTAGAGTGTACTGCCTTCAACTGTACATCATATTTGTTTACAGTGAGCACTGCAAGGTGCGCTTCCTTCCCTCGCCACCAACCGTCGGTGCGACCTAACTTGCTGTTTACTTGCTAAAAGGTACAGGTATGTATTACGGAACCGGGACAGAGCACCGCACGCAGGCCAGTCGGCCCTTGTGCTTCCGATGTGACCCCTGGGAGGGAAGGATGAGGGGAGAGACCCGAAAAGCGACTAGATCCAGATGCCGACGGGCGCAAGCATGGGCGGGGTCCCTAACGTTTCCAGATAGAACACATCCGACGCCGCACGGTCCCTGCTCACAAGTCGCCAACCTCCATGGTCCCCGGAGGAGAGACCTAACTGAGCGGTACCATAGCGACGCCAGGGAAGAAACATGTACAGAGCGCAAGCCACCACCCAGCCGCAACTCGCCAACATCGTCGCCTGTCCTACAACCCTGAAACAGATTACAAGGAAGATGATGGGTACAATAAATAAGGAGGAGAGGCGTGGCAGAAGATGAACCATCCCAGCTTTCGCCGGCGACCTGGAGAAACCAGAAAAACCCATAGGCCAGAGTGAGCGGTCGCCGTGGATCGATCTTGGAACCTCCCGAATGCAAGCCACAGACTTAACCACCTAAGCTAATCCGCTCGGTTTTACTTACTAAAACCCCTGTACCTGGTTATGACACAATATGCGATTGAGCCAACGGAAGGGGTGGTGGGAGTAAGCAAGAGCAAAGAAGTATGAGAACTGCGGACTTCAATGAGTTAAGAGCTGAATGTTATGAAGTGGTGTGCTTGATGACAGTTTGTTAGAATTGTCAGTTCACAGTTCATAGAACTGAAGCGTTTACTTTAAACTGGCTCACTAACGTTACCTGCTGTGTTACATTCAAATGATTTTCTCTACTCATTCTTCAACGAACTATTATTAGACAAAAGATTATTCTTCTCTATGCTGCATGTTAAGCGAGATAAACATTTGCAGAAATGTTTTTTTGCACATTTCCCTGTAGGTACAAGCGGATTAGAGAATACAGCAGGCTTAAACGATAGTTAAATCTTTTAAGAGCAGGTCGCTATGTCATGGCTTTGCAACTCTGTTCCCCTTGTATGACCACGAGAAAGAAAGAAAAAGAAAGAAAAACAAGAATGGCGATTTTCCTCTTGAGAGAAGTATTTTAAAATTCAAATCAATAACAAAGAATATCTCAAAAATGGTTAATGCCACATTAACCACTGCACTTTTCTGTGCCGTAAGATTTTGCCTACTGTACGGTTTATCAGTTACACAAACGTCGCTCAAAATAAAATTGATTTCACAGTCTATTCCCAGAATATTCAAGCTATACATTTTATTTTTCACGAAAATATCTTAAACATATGGTATTTTAATCAAAATCGTTGAAACCATTTATGAAACAATCAAAAATAACAAAAATATTCCATGTAGAAGGTAGTTTGCGGTGAGCGATTCCCTTTAAAGTCCTCGTATCACGTCTTTCGAAGATAAAGTGCTTAAATACGATGTTTGGTATTTATGGTATTCTTCGTTTTAAGTTATGCTGTTCACAGACACTCACACACACATACATGGATATTTTTCTAAGAATGCTTTTCTTAAAGTTCAGAGGGCTTCAAAGCATTTATTTCCGGTGAAATCTTTTCATCGAATTCTTAGGTGGAATACAATATTTTGTTGTTTACTGTTAGTACGTAATAGATGGGTTACACTCACATGACTTTCTCTACTATTGTACAAACTATTTTTACAAACGCTTATTCTCCATATGCTTCATGTTAATCGAGATATTAATCTTATTCCTAATTTTCTTGTAGATGCAAGGGGAATTGCTAGGCTTTAAGTGATAGTCAAATATTTTAAGAGCTGGTTGCTATGTGGAGTATTCCATTCTATTTGCATTACCAGGACAAAAAAATGAATAACGAATTTGAGAAAAAGTATAAGTATTGGAACATTTAAGGGAATAACAAGCAATATCTCGAAAATGGTTCACCCAACAAAAAAAATGTAAATGACATAAATTGTTTATTTTAACGCGATCTACATTTTTTGTGCAGTAAAAGTTTGTCTATCTCTTATGGTTTACCAGTTATGCAAACGTCGTTCACAATGAAGAATACCTTTGGAGACATTCCCAGAAAATTCGAGATATACATTTCATTTGCTATGAAAGTATCTTAAACATATGATAATTTAATCAAATTAGTTTGAGCCATTTTTGAGAAAATTAAAATTTTCGAAAAATGTTCCATGTATAGGGTAATCTGGGGTGGGGGATTTTCTTGAAAACCTTCGTGTCGCATCTCTGGAAGATGCTGAAACTAAATACCAAGTTTGGTGTTTATCCGATTGTTCGTTTCTGAGTTATGCTGTTCACAGACACACACACACACGGACATGTTTCCAAAAATGCTTTTTTTTATTCAGGGTGTCTCAAAACATGTATTTCCGGTGAAATCTCGGTATCGAATTTTTGGGTGGAATACAATACTTCCCCTACTTACTATACGTAGTAGAGAAAGTAAAACGTAATAAGCTCGGCTTGAGGTTTTATCAACTGAGTAAACATTGACAAAGGTTCATTAAGTTTTTTTCGGCGCCAGCAAGACGTCCTCTATGTCCCAAAATGAGTGTTCAGACAGCAAATAAGTTTCAGGACAACTTTTTGCACATGAATCGAATAGAGAAATGATTGCATTCACTGATTTCCAAGTTGCTTAATATATTCTATGCGTGACGCTTGTGACAAACTTTCAGCATTTCGTTTACGGTGTTTTCCTGGTAAGTCACACATTTCAACACAAGGGAAACTCTATATCTCCCTTAAGTACGTGCTTGGACTTCGGTAAAGGGAATTATCGATTGACAGTAAGCTTCAGATGATACCATGAAAGAACGTCCCAATAAAACCAACCAAACTAGCAAAGGCGTCTGTTTTTGGTACCCATTTGAGGAGAGGAGATTCTCTAAAGCAAACATATCAGAGATATGTGATGCAATTGTTTTAATTGCACGGAGTCATGTATCAGCCGGCTCTGTGCCATTCCTCAAGTTACAGAGGCGCGTGGGATAAGGTACAGCAACAAATACTTTATTCTGACAGCAAAATCATAGCTATACTCTGTACAGAATTATTAACCTACTGGATGTAAACATAACATTAAATATCCGTCCGCGCGAGTGTGTTGTGATTAGCAGTTCAAACATCATATCTCCTTTCTTGTGCTATCGCGGCAAATGAACCAGCTGTCTAGCTTTGAAATGTCAATCTTTACACGCTCATAAACTTAAAAAAACAATTTTGTACATTGCTATTGTAGCGGGAAACGGTTGCTGGGTGGGAAATCGTCGGCCCTTGGGTTGATGCTATCTGCTGCAGTGTTGTTCCTCGGCTATGGATGCCCGTCGACTATTGAGTTTTCCATTTCTAACTTTTTCCTATGTGTATCTAACTCTTGGTTCTCAGGGTTATCGTGGGTGAGGCAAATTAAAAATAAACTGTATTTCCCTTAATCCGTATAGTTTATTAACAATTTAAATGTTTATGCTCTGCTAGCTTTTCCCGTTATTCCAATCACACCACTTTAAATAAGTCAGAAGCCTATCTACACACGCACTCCACCCGTTTGCGCACACGTGCATCTTTTGCTAAGAGCGTAACACTTCGTACCGGTGAAATTCTAGAAGAGAGAGAGAGAGAGAGTGGGTCCTTATATACCTGAGCCTAGTGACGCTCACCTCTGTGTTTAAAAATGTAACGACGTTTCTCATTGGTCCTCAGACCACGTTACCTTAACATGTATGAAAATATGTTACTCCAAATTCGTGCGCTTACGCGTCACCCTGGCGCGTTGTGAAGCAGGTTCCATATCTCCGTCTCTTTCTATTTCTCCTGACCGTCACCGGTTTCCTGCTCGTTGGTTTGGTGAAAGGTGTGCTCTACTTAGAATTATGCTTTACCTGGAATTTTGCTAGCTCGCCCGTTTCTTTCAATTTGCTCTGTACAATGTTGGGTGGTGAATATTTTAACATGTTTATTGGTGTATTATATTGTTACTGTACAATTCTTATAAATGTATGGTATATCCCCTTTCATATGTACAATTCTTATATCCCCTTTCATGATATTTGAACATATAACAGGAATTATTCGATTTAAAACTCATATTTAATCAAGGGATATCAAGGAATGTTCGACGGCGTGTTAACCTAGCACCAAGACTTACAATGTCGCTGGTAGGATTGAGTTTGGGCAAAATTCTCTAAAACCATTCCCTGGTAAGACTATCGGTCAATTTATTCATGATAATCATAACCTTATTTTGATTAAAAAATAAGCGAGTCGTCGTCTAAAAACCACCAACGCTACCTAATCTGTAACGCTAAGTGTCTGTCCATTACCGATAGTAATGCCGGAAATTAATGCTTTTCTTTTCGATCCAGCAGCTGTATCGACCCAAGCTTTAGTGAAAGTAAGTCCCGCATTGATCCAAGGTTCATTTAAATGATATATCGTTTTGTTTTGTTTTTCCCTATATTAACACATAGCTCTCAAATATTTGCGCCTCTACAATACTGTCTTAAATGTTTTTGTCAGGTTTAATTTCTTTCTTTTCACGTTCACGAATACCATTTCTAAGAGCCGTTTGGAATGTCGACCTCTTGAAGTCCAGTAAATTAGGATCACTGTTGACTGTATTTAAAATGTTGTCTATTGTTGGTGTTTCATTATCAAAAACTGCGGTTTACTCGTGGAGGGTGAGCATAACTCGCAGTATGTCCGATATATTAATATATGAATTAATATATGAACTATGGTAATAATGTTAAATATCTGATGTTTTAGTTGTTACTCTTATTGTTTATTTTTATTTCTTGCCACAGCTGCTGTTATTTAGGTTTTTGGTAAAGCATGTATAACTTTGCAGGGTGTGATACGGGAAGGAAGGTAATAAGTAACAACTCTAACAATAGATTAAGTTATTGAAGAACACTATGTTTTAATGGCACACGCATTTACTGTCTTAGTAATAATCTACACAGTTCTTAAGTTAGTTGGAGCTGTAGAACGTTCGAGCCCTACCACGTTCGTAAGCCAAACTTGCGGTCGCTGAGCAATCAAGTATTTTATACGTGCTCTAGAAATAATTGTAATATTTATCACACGTTCCTATAGACCTTTAAATCGATAATCTTTCACCGTTCCTACTACATTATAAGAAGTAAATAATATCGCCTGCTTCTGAGAGCTTACATGTATCTTATTCACATCGCAGCACTTTATACTCAACCGCCCTGGCTGATGGAGACGTTAGAACTAACATTTCTTCCCTTGAAGATTTTAAACATATTCTTCCTTAAAATTTCATTGTCTGTCTTCGTTCAGCTTGGAACCTTCCAGAAGACTTACCCGGCTATTGTTCTACGTTTGCAAGCATGTGGACTCTCTACAAACATATGTTGTGTTCGCTTGTCGCATTTTCTACTTCACAAAGACTCAAGGTCTGGCTTTTATGACCTTCCTGTACAAGTCCTTTTTGCCTGGGCCCTAATTCTAACACAAAGATATGTTCGTCGGCTTTTAACAAGGATTCCACAGCTCCAGCTACACTTGCACATACATAAAACTTATGCCTTAACTTCTATTTATACAAGTATTTTTCTTATTAATACCATTTCACATTACAATTCACATTATTGTATATATGGCATATATAACCATAGTTACTGTTTCAAAACTAAAACATTAGCTTTAAAATGGATAGCACACATTACTAAATTGACCCTTTGTCAAACATAGTTCTGGGATTATTTGAACATACCTGTTTTATTTAAATTATTGGCGAATATTTATCACAGACCACTGAAAAACACCTGTAATCTCGGTCGTGAGTTGCACTATATCATTCACTGGCACTGTGGGATTACTCTGCACTAGAGGATTGAACCGTTTAGCACTCTTTAGTGGTTTACCCATTTGCTGTTTTTTAACGTCAGACATGTTCACGTTATTGACAATCCTTACCAATAGCTTCTTAACCACACTTGCGCTTGACTGAGACGTGCTCAACCAGCTGCAGCACTGAAAATAGCTCTAAAAGCGGTGAACAGTTGTGTAGTAGTCGGCCACGATATGGGTGCGCTTGGAGGAGGGCGCCACTGTTTTGTTTTCATGCCTAACGTCACCAAGCTAGGAATCATAGGGAAATGTTGCGCAATGAAGACTATACTACATTTGCGGACCTCAGCCTCGCTAGTAAATGTAAATCGGAACTGCGGATGTTTTATTTACCTGACCCTCCTTCCGATGGCTCACCTACTTGTTTCGTAACTGTTTAATTCCTCTTCCCGCTGAGTGCACCCATTTCGTGGCGGCTAGTAAGTTTAACATATTATTTGTTTACTTTCTCGCGAGTAAATACGTTCAAAATAATACACATACCTATAATAATGCTTATTTAATTTATTTTGATGTAGCTTTATAATTACACGACAATATTGAAACAGTTGAACGAAATTCTTGCTTAGCGTTCATTAGGAGACGGTTACAGCGGTAGCTGAATTACAGTCAACGGACATTCACATTTTTTCTGTGCCACGTGCAATTTATTTACATTCTGTAGGAGAGAATAGTTGTAACGTAAATGATGCTTAGTAGTGTTTAACGCCCTTTCTTACAACGTACGGCACCACAGACGGTGAACACTGATGATACATTAAATGAGATGATCATTAGTAAAGAAAATTTGAGAAGGAAAGCCTCCAGGCTTAAGTTTTGGTCTATCTTCCCTGCATTTGCCAGTTACGAAGATTCCAGAAACCCTGGAAAAAATCTCAGCCAGGAGGACAGTCCTAGAGGGATTTGCACTGCAGACCTGCCGTTCACGAGTCCGTGCCTTAACGAACTCGGCCTCCCATGTCGATAGACATTGTAGGAATTTACCATCAACCTCTTAAGCCTCCAATGAAGGCATTGCGTTTTAGTACATTACCTTGCAGTGTGTGATACACATAATGCAGGCCAACAGCATTTACAGATTATACGAGACATGTCTAAGAGGGCTGCCTCGAGGCACTACCCGACATCCTGGGGCAGAAAATATGTGTAAGAGAGCACATGCGTGCGTTTTTTTATTCCAAGTATATTTTTATTTTACATTTTCAAGTGCTTCTATTTAATAAACATTATTAGCGCAACAATACACAAGATTGACAGACAATGAAAATTCTGACGTTGGTATATGGAAGAAATAGTAATCCAGAATACATATAAATAATAAGTGAAAGTTAATTTCTTAAAAATATATTTTAAAAATCTGATGTGCTACACTCACATGACTTTCTCTACTCTTGTACAAACTATTTTTACAAACGCTTATTCTCCATCTACTTCATGTTAATCAAGATAAACAGTTGCAGACTCTTATCTTATTGCTAATTTCTTGTAGATGTAAGAAGAATATATATTTACAAGGGCAATATAGAAATACAGCAGCCTTTAAGCATATACATATCTCTTAATAGCTGATTGCTAGGTGCAGCACCATTCCCTTTGCCACAAATTAATATTCTTTGCATATCCAAGACAAAAAAATGAATAACGAATTCCCATTTGAGAAAATAAGTATTGAAAAATTTAAAGGAATAATAAGCAATATCTCGAAAATGGTTCACTCAACAAAAAAATGTATATGATATAAATTGTGTATTTTAACGCGATCTACATTTTCTGTGTAGTAACATTTTGTTTATCTCTTATGGTTTACCAATTATACAAAAGTCGTTCACAATGAAGAATACTTTTGGAGACATTCCCAGAAAATTCAAGATACACATTTTATTTGTCATGAAAGTATCTTAAACATATGATATTTTAATCAACATCGTTAGAGCCATTTGAGAAAATTAAAATTTTCGAAAAATGTCCTATGTAAAGGGTAATCTGGGGTGGGGGATTTTCTTGAAAACCTTCGTGTGGCATCTCTGGAAGATACTGAACCTAAATACCAAGTTTGGTGTTTATCCGACTGTTCGTTTCTGAGTTATGTTGTTCACAGACAGACACACAGACATGTTTCCAAACATGCTTTTTTTGGATTCAGGGGGTCTCAAAACATGTATTTTCGGTGAAATCTCGGTATAGAATTTTTGAGTGGAATACAATACTTCCCCTATTTACTATACGTAGTAGAGAAAGTAAAAAAGATATCTTATGTTACCTTCACATTATTTTCTCTATCCCCTATCGTTTATTTTGTGCAATTTCTGTACAACCCCCCTCACGACAGTTACAGAACATCGACAAGCATTACTTGGCCAGGTTACGTCGTCATCAGGACAGGAAAAAGCTTTCAGAAGTTTCGAGTGATGGCTTGACCTGTTTGTGTGATGGCCAATTCGTCTGGAGGGGTCGTCAGCTCGCCAGCGTTTGGGGAAAAGCATTGCTATTGCTGACTACCTTCCGCTCCCCGACACCAAGAGACCAGCTCGAAATGACGTGAAGAAAGAAAAATCAGTCGGCGAGGATTCCGTCAGCGAGCTACTAGACCAGCAGTTTGTAAGCAGCGTAGGCTCGAAATTTCTGCTTTGGTAAACTTTTCTTAAACCTATTTTCGGGAGTAATTGTCTAAATTTCAATGGTAGGGCGTACGCATGTATGTTTGGAAAAATCATTAAATTCTTTTAGAAACGTGCTGTGAGGAAATTTTTTTATATTCGGGTGTACACTGCTATTTTAACATTTCGAGTATATACTAAATTCTGACAGGGAACGATTTGAGATTTTTGTGTGTAAATGCACAGATATTTTGAAATGAGAGAATGTAATTTTCACATTTAATGTGAAAAGTTGTTAACAAAAGAAACCGAGATATATACTTAATTTTAAGAAATAGTTTTGCAATTTGAGAATTATTAATACTTGAAAATTTTGTTCCTGATAATTTATAGTAAAATTCAGACCATTGTAAAATTTAGTAAATTCAAACCAAATGCAATTTTCACATTTAATGTGGAAACTTGTTAACAAAAGAAACCGAGATGCGGGGTGCGATGTTGTGATTTATGTAAAAGTTCAAGTAGGTCACATCACTGCTTATACCAAGTAGAAAATTCGTTAACTGCAAGAAGCACGCAAACCAACATAAATGAAAGAAAGTTAACGAAAGGGGTTGCGGTAGCCTGAAGAAATAAAGCGTTACATAAAAGAGTACTAACATTATTACAACTAAATAATACTAGCAGAGCGCCTTAAGAAAAATTTGCCACAATTTTTGTATAACTTCTACACCTATTCTTAAGAACTTATTTTTCTATCTAATTACTCTTAATCGAGATAAACCTTTCCAGAAATAGTTTACTTTCACATTTCGTTTTGTAGGTACAGGAAATCGTTTCTATAGTAGATGTTTAAATTGCCTTGAAATTCTATACTCTATGACATCACGAGAAACAAATGAATAGGGACAGATATTTAAAAAATGATGAAGTATTGAGAAATTCAATCGAATAATAAGGGAATCTCGAAAATCAATGAAAATGAGTTATTTGAAATAAATTTCATGTTTTAAAGAGGTATACGT
This sequence comes from Deroplatys truncata, assembly GCA_030765065.1. NCBI lineage: Eukaryota > Metazoa > Arthropoda > Insecta > Mantodea > Mantidae > Deroplatys > Deroplatys truncata. The sequence goes on from CM060980.1 coordinate 105,785,144, forward strand.
TTTTTGTGTAGTACGTTTTGCAATGAAACAAAATTATACAAAATTCCTTCCAATGAAGAGAACTTCACATACATATTTTGTTATGTAGATATGTTAAATATACATATATGACACTTTAGTAAAATTTATTAGAGCCATTTTGTGAAAACCTAAAAATGTGAAAAATTATCCATGTAGAGGGTAGTTTGAGGTGGGAGAATTTTCATGAAAATCTTCGTGTCGCGTCTTTGGAAGGGACTAAGTAGCACGTTTCGTATTTATCGGACATTTCGATTTTGAGTTGTGCTGCCCAGACACGCGCACACACAGACCCACACAAATACACAATGCTAGAGAAAGCAATAAAAAGTAATTTTTCCTCTGCATATGATTTCTCGTCGGCATTTTTATAAGATGTGACTTATATAAAAAATGTTACGGTTCACCATAATACATAGTTCGCTATATTTCAGGATAATACCTTATTTACTGAAGATCCTCACTTTTCCCTGCGATAGAATCGCGGGTGTCTTTGTATTCTCCAGATTCAACTTCTCTCTGTTTTTGATCTTCCATCACGATTTACTTTGTTTTATGTTATCTAACGAGGACATCCATAAATTCATAAGTTACGCAAACAAACAGTGAAACCCTTATCTACATTTACCTTCCTTGTAAATGTTTGCTAGCTGTTACACGGATGCATTCTGTAAGTAAAGTTAGATTAGGTTAGGTTAAGTTGACAGCAAATAGTTTTCAAAGTCATGAGCCATCTAATATTTTCCCTGTCCAGAAGTTGTTTATAGTGGTAAAATAGCGTAGATAAGGAGCCGAAAATCTGAGTATGGATAGCATATAGGGTAGGCTATAATTTTCCAAGAAACTTTAGTGTAAGTGCATAAATGTGTGTCCTGTTGGCCAATCAGTGCGGTTTTATAAATAAGGTGTCGAAAATAAAGGTAAGGGTTGCTTTTAAAAAATGCAGGGTATTACATGATGGGAAATAATAGATGTAATTTTTGGAATACCTGAGGTAAACTGATGTTTGTTAGGTCAATTATCCAGATGAATTAAACGGTGGAGTTGAATATAAGGGTAAATGTAAGTTTTGGTAATTGGGTAGCGTCCTTCAGTGTAAGCGTCCAAACTTTCGTTTCAAAATGTGCAGATGTGTACTTAAGGGTTATAAATGTGTGCTAAAAGTTGGATAGTATCACTCATTTTCGCCGAGTTGAAGTGTACAAATTTTGACCCGAACTGAGCAAGCGCTGTAGTCCTATATGCAAGGTGAGCTACACCTCCTGTAATAGTTATTTATTCCAAAACTGCAGAATTAAATTTTTCGAGACATAAGTATTTTTAAGTAAAACACGCAAACTTTCACTTGAGCTTGATTTTATCAATCAACCATAACCGGAAGTGGCATCAGACGGTATATCACCTTAAAATTCCAAATGGGAATGGAGGTCAAATAGGATACCATAGATAAAGCTCTTTAAAATAAACAAGTTTCTAGCCAGCAATTGTCCAGTTGCTTGTACACGAGAACAAGACACCTGTCGAGCACGTTGAGGGTGCTTCTCAGTGGCTCAACAGCTCGGCAGCCAGGAAATATATGTATTCGCCAAATAACATCATGCCAAAACCTTCCTGATTTGTGAAAACCATTACCATTTGTAACACAAGTAAGGTACCTAATCACTGTTAACCTTTATAACTATTTCATTACCTACAAATAAAGAAAACGAAACACTCGATTGTCATTGTATTGTGTAAGGTCATCTGAGCTTTATTTATCAACATTAATTTTAATTTTATGTTTATAAACACTTCCCAATATAAATAACATTCCTATCTGCATCCACGAATTGGTTGCGCGGTCTTTTTGTATGTGTTTCTCCTTCCATTGGTATAAATTAGTAAAACTGTTCCTCACGAAAGTTGTTTAATTCTATTTTATTTGAACTCCACCCCATTTGAAGTTTTAAAGTGATAGGCCACGATTCCACTTCCATTTATGGTTAATGGATGAAATCAAGTTAAAATGTAAGTTCACATGTGCTTTGGTTGTAAATATTTTATCTTGAAACCTCTAATGCAATATTTTTCGAGAAAAAAAATACAGGGTCTCGTTCACCTGTGTATAAAGTCTGAAAACAAAGGTTAAACATAGATTAGCATTTTAAGGAGATTTTAAAATAAACATATTTTAGCGTAATGTCTAGTCTCATATTAAATTTGGCTCAAATGTATCATTTGTTTGACCATAGCTGAGCTCATAAGTTGTGTGTGGCATTTGCCGAAGTATTTCTTATGGGATTTTGTGAAATTTAAACGTTCTAAACCACACCTTTAAATGAAGAAAATGCCATTTCAGAACTTTAATATTATCCACACTGGAAGTACTATAATACTCTGAACATTCCGGATATTCCGACTTACCAATATGCACAGATACAGACTTTCCTCTTATATTCATCCCTCAAACCCTTTTTTACTTTCTCTACTACGTATAGTAAGTAGGGGAAGTATTGTATTCCACCCAAAAATTCGATACCGAGATTTCACCGGAAATATATGTTTTGAGACCCCCTGAATCCAAAAAAGCATTTTTGGAAACATGTCCGTGTGTGTGTGTGTGTGTGTGTGTGTGTGTAAACAGCATAACTCAGAAACGAACAGTCGGATAAACACCAAACTTGGCATTTAGGTTCAGTATCTTCCAAGGATGCGACACGAAGGTTTTCAAGAAAATTCCCCCACTCCAGACTACCCTTTACATGGAACATTTTTCGAAAAATTTTTCTCAAAAATGGCTCTAACAATTTTGATTAAAATATCATATGTTTAAGATATTTTCATGACAAATAAAATGTATATCTCGAATTTTCTGGGAATGTCTCCAAAAGTGTTCTTCATTGTGAACGACTTTTGCATAATTGGTAAACCATAAGAGATAGACAAAATTTTACTCCACAAAAAATATAGATCGCGTTAAAATACACAATTTATGTCATATATATTTTTGTTGTTGAGTGAACCATTTTCGAGATATTGCTTGTTATTCCCTTAAATTTTCCAATACTTATACTTTTTCTCAAATTCGTTATTTATTTTTTTTGTCCTGGTAATACAAAGAGAATGGAATACTCCACATAGCAACCAGCTCTTAAACGATTAAAGCCTAGCAATTCCCCTTGCATCTACAAGAAAATTAGCAATAAGATTAACATCTCGATATCTCGATTAACATGAAGCATATGGAGAATAAGCGTTTGTAAAAATAGGTTGTATAAGAGTAGAGAAAGTCATGTGAGTGTAACACAAGATTTTTTTGTGTACTGAACATGCAAAGAGAATGGAATGCTCCACTTAGCAACCAGTTCTTAAAAGATTTGATATCGCTTAAAGCCTACCATACTCACCTTGCACCTACAAGAAATTAGCCGTAAGATTAATATCTCGATTAACATGAAGCATATGGAGAATACGCGTTTGTAAAAATAGTTTGTACAAGAGTAGAGAAAGTCATGTGAGTGTAATAGATCAGATTTTTTTTCGCCCAAGATTTTTTCTCTGAATTATTTCTCTTTGAAAATTCCACTTCTATGTAATGTCGCATTAACTAAGTTTACAGCCACAACAGACAACATTAAATTGGTTGTCGTTACATCTATTTTGCTATTATTTTCTTGAGCGATGGAACCTTCGAGATGGTTATTATCATATCTTTCTGGAAGCTTCTCGACTTTCGGAACAAAACATCTGACGGAGTCATGAATCTAAAAACGTTAGCAATGCCACCTCTAACTTCGACATGAAAACGGAGTAAAAGTTTGACTGATGATGTGCGATAATTTGACGCAGCAAACATTGATACAGTGAAAAACTATCGAGAGTACCTTCTCTGCAAATTGTTGTACGACACCTGCATATTATTGATAAGGAAATGCGACTTTAAATAGATCCTTACTGATCGAAAATAAATTGTTTGTTTTAAAATCGGTTTTAAATAAAAATATCAACCGGATTTCACTTTTGAAGTATACTGTACTACATCAGCAAATCAAAAAGTTATTCAATGATGTAAGCGAAGAATAGGGTTTATGGTTAATTTTCTCCAAGAAAATTTGGTTACGTTTATCACAGCGACCATGAAAACTAGCTAATTAACTTTCCTAACTAATTAAACTCACTTGTGAAACTTTACAATGATTACTTTAAGCGAAGGAACATGTAAAGTGTTAATGTTTTCTACAATCGTGAACTATCCAGATGAGGTGAGCTTCAATTTAATCTCCATTTAATGAATTTAGAAGCTTTGCCCCGGTTGACTGCTTCTTTGTTCTTCTTTGCTTGGTCAAATAAAGTGAACTCTGCCCTTATACCCAAGCTTGTGCTATCCTCACAAGAATTAAGTCTCTTCCTCTATTTAAACTTTCAAAGTTTCTTATGAAGAAACTTGGGTAAGAAATAAATTGTGGCAGCGACAGAAGCCAATGAACGTGTGCTCCTGCTAGTGGCGTGCTTCGCTGATGTATTTGCGAACTATTAACTTCTTCATAAACAAAAATATTTCTCAATTAGAACGGTAGAATCAGACGACTGAAAAATTCAATGCCATAGCCGGGATTTGAACCACGGATCTCCCGGTCTCCGTCCGGTTGCTCTAACCATGGCAACATGCCGGCACGCCATTAAATTCTCCAGCTGATTCGCATTTTTCCCGGTAAACCACAAGGTTAGAGCAACTGGACGGAGACCGGGAGATCCGTGGTTCAAATTCCGGCTATGGCATTGAATTTTTCAGTCGTCTGATTCTACCTTTCCAACCCTGTCCAACGCACGGCTTGTGTGGAAGAACAATTAATTCCATTTCTCAATTACCAATTAACACTTCAGGCTGTAGTGTATATTTGACTTTCTGTACCACCTACATATGTAAATGTCGGAAGGCTGAATTTAAATATCAATATATCACACGCTTTAAGGTTCCTGAAAACAAAAAACTGCGTTTAGAACAATGTACCTATATATGTATATGCGTGTGTGCAAACAACAGCATCATAAAAGGAACGTCGGACAAATGCCAAATTTTATATTAAAGCCTAACATCTTGTTTAGATATGACAGGAAGATTTTTCACCAAATACGAAAATAATCCATTAAGTAACGATGATTTGCGCATTCCCGCTGCACAGATTCCTGTCGGGTTTCTAACTAAGATCGAATGGTTTACTCGATATATTTTCTCAGTGTTGTGAGAGTTTCAGTCGAAATGATTGTTGATTGTTCAAAATGAACTGTGTGACAAGCAGTCCTGCCGATTGAGAGGTGAGAGGTAGTGGATTCTTGAATGTTCAGAAGTTGAAACCTGCAGAACACTTGCCGTCAACTAAAGGAAGTACATGGCGATACAGTAGTGAACAAAACAAATGTGAGAAAGTGGAGTAAAATGTTAAACAATGGGTGCACAAATGTGTATGACGAAACTCGATCCGAACGTTCTTCACTCATCATAGATGGCTTGTACAGAGAGAGCCAAAAAACTACGAACCGGCTGCGCGGTGTTTTTCCTGTCCGCGTCCTCGGCACTCGTTGCCGTCTGCCGCTATTATAGAAAGGCGCAGGTGAAACCATACAACTTTTTTAAAACTACTTTTAAAGGATTCACTTACCAAACTTTATGAAAGGAGATGCTGAAACTGGCAACCGTCGTTGTCCATATATTTTTGGCACCTCTTAGGAAACTATCCATCACTCGCCGTAGTTCACGTTGAGAAATGCTGGCAATTTCCTGGCAGATATTTTGTTTTAATTTTTCCACGGTATGTGGGTTTGTCTTGTACACTTTAAGTTTTAAGATACCCCAGAGATAGAATCGCAGGAGGTTAGGTCGGGGGACCGAGGGGACCACAAATCTCTACTAACAATACTGTCCGCAAACACACTTTCAATTGTTCTCATCGAAATATTGACCGTATGAGCTGTTGCAGAGCCTTTTTGAAAAAAGGCAAAATCACGCTCCCTGTCTGTTAATTCTCTGAAAACAGGGGGCAAAATTGTATTCACGAGCTTCAACTATTGATTCGAAAAAAATTGGCCCCCTCTCTGCAGAATCAAGTGAACACAAAATCGTCCAAGTCAGACGTGTAACCCTAGATGACTTGCAGGTTTCTTTCTCAAACATTTCTCTTCTTTTCTGTTGAAACTTGTGTCCGAAAATCTTGGCTTAAGAAACCTGTGGCAGCCAGCTAAACACCGGCATTCTGAAATTCGTGGACAGTGAAACGGCAACTCTAGGCCGAGCCCAAGAACTATAATTACAGATAACTTATTAATTAACTTTTAGTGATGTTAAATCGTATTATGTAAATATCTTTTTCTCATACTGCTTGTATATTTTAAGAAGGGTGATTTAACATTATGTATCTATCTAGGTTATTAATATTAGTAGAGTTATAAATGGTTTAATGTAAATAATTTAAGCGCTATGTTAAAATACTGTCCACGAGGGAAAGTTTTAGCTACAGGAATAGTGCTTTCGAAGGCAGAAAACCTAGTTTTATTACCTCTCTCCGGTCGCTGTGCTATTATTCCTACAGCGAGGGTGTAGAGCCTTTGTCCCATTATTTGATAATTCGCCGTGACCAAGTGAGTGAGACAGACAACCTTAACGGTAAATGTAGGAAAAGCCGCGATTTATATTAAAATTGGACCAATGAAATCCCTGGAAGTTTATTCGAAATAGTTAGACGCGTCGAGTCGCGCTAAAAATGGACCAATAGGAAAGGAAGCAGCCTCAGGAGCCTGAGACTATAAATGGATCTGTTTGGGGAAAATTCGGGGCAGTTTATGTCATGTGTGGTCAGGGAGAGATGCTGCAGGATGTGTGAGATATCGCGCCAAAAAGGGAATCAAGTCAAATTTGTCATGTCAGCTTAGTATTGCATTTTATTCGAGAGTTTTCGTAATGTGTGGTCAGGGAGAGATGCTGCAGGATGTGTGAGATATCGCGCCAAAACAGGGAATCAAAATAGTTTTAGCAACACACCTAAGATCCGCTACTCTGAAAGCGACAATAAGAATAGTTATATTTCGTGACATATCCACGCCATAGTCTAACAGCGGTGGACAGTATTTTACAGCGGCAATACCAGTTTTGTATACTACGAGTGTTAAATTAAATAAAAAGAAACGGCAGTGTCATCTTTTCATAAACAAAGCAAGTCTATGTCTTCCTATATCACCACCCGAGATCTACGTTTTCCTTTACCGAGGATAAGTCCATGCTCCCATATAATTTAAGGAAAATTACTGCAGCTAGCCGAGGATAAATTGAAGAACCAACACGCTGAGAACTTCTGGAAGCAACGGGAGAAGCATCAAGGTAAGCTACAGCAACGGATGAGGAGGTGATCGCCGCAAACTGGCGCCCAACGTGGGGCTCGAAGGGAAGACCAACATAAACGGAGGACTAGAAAACAACGAATAGACGAAGAATCTTCAGAGGAAAGGGGCACAGCAGAACAAAATTACAACGCGAACTTCTAGTCTACCTACGTGGGACAACAAAAACAGCTGAGAACATCGCTTCTAGAACTTCACCAGGATTCGAACCCGGAACGCATCAGTTAACATTGAAAAAAAATACAGGTTAGAACTTTTATTCAAAAACAAACAAAAAGGCATGCAGAGTAGTGACCCAGTTTTGTGAACACATGTTATTGAGAGGGGGTAAAGTCATTACTAGGGAGGTAGAACTTGCTAACGGAACCATGAGTAGGTCAAGGGAAGATTTGAAAGAATTGAATGGGGAGGCTATTGTCAGCATAACAACAGATGGAGAAAATATGGGCGCAGCAGAAGTAGAAGTTAGGCTAGAAAGGCAATCACCGAATAAGCAGGTCATTGACGCAGGTCAAAACCAGCTGCTAATATTGCTTCAACATTTGAGCACAAAGATAGACGAGATGGGTAAGGACATAAAGGAACGGGGTAAGATCTTCAATGAACATAGTAAAAAGTTAGAAAGCATAATAGATGAACGGGGTAAGATCTTAAGTGAATATAGTAAGAACGTAGAAAGAATCGGAAGTCAACTAGATAAGAATTTAGAAGGGGAATCAAATGGGCATAATAAGGACGTAGAAAGAATCGTAAGTAAGCAGAGTAAGGGCTTAGAAAGAATCGTAAGTGGACAAGATAAGAATGTAGAAGGTGAATCAAATGAGCATAATAAGGACTTAGAAAGAGTCGTAAGTAAGCAGAGTAATGACTTAGAAAGAATCGTAAGTGAACCAGATAAGAATCTAGAAGGGAAATCAGATGAGCATAATAAGGACTTAGAAAGAATCGCAAATGAGCAGAGTAGGAACTTAGAAAGAATCGTAAATAAGCAGAGTAAGGGCTTAGAAAGAATCGTAAGGGAACAAGATAAGAATGTAGAAGGGAAATCAAATGAGCAGAGTAGGACCTTAGAAAGAATCGTAAATGAGCAGAGTAAGGACTTAGAAAGAAAACTGAGCGAACAAAAGGATTTCGAAGGGAAATTAAGTAAGCAGGGTCAGGACTTAGAAAGAAACTTAAGTGAACAAGATAAGAATGTAGAGGGGAAATTAGTTGAGCTGATGAAGGGGAAGCTAATAGAAACACTTGAAGGGAAATTACTACAGATACTAGAAACTAAAGAGCCGAAAACACTAACGGGAGAAGAGACGTTAAAGAAAGCTTTTGAAAGAATGTTAAAAAGGGCGCAGAAAAGAAAGCAGGAATTTAAAACAAGGAAGCGAAAGAAAGGGTTGATCGAACTTGGAGAATTAGTATGGGTATAAAAAAAAATCCAGCATTCAAATTAAAAAAAAAAAAAAAGAAAAGAAAGACATAATATCATTGATCCTGACTCTACAGTGCCTGGAAAGGAGAGCTTTCACATGTGAATTAATGAATTATCGTAAGCAGTTGTGCAGAACATTTTTTTTTGCATTACTAAAGAGACTTGAGTATTAAATGCTCATTAGTGATAGTGAAGAAGAACAAGAAACACCTTTGCCATTAATATGTTTCAGTTTCTTTCTGCTTGAATAAGTTTGTCTTAAGGTTGAAACAGCTTTTATTGTCAGAATATTTATTATATTTTTTTTTGATATTTAGCAATATTTGTAAATTATTAATTGGTTGGTATGCTAGCAATATGCTGACAGTTTTCTTTAAACATATAAATTAGTTTTATTAATTATAAAAAAAAGGGTATCATAGAATGGAAAATTTATTTAAAGGTCCATACCGGGTGATTAACATTTTTGGCTCGGATACATTTGAGTTACAAGAAATAAAGAATTCCAAGATCGTAGGGAGATACCATAAACAGTTGCTCAAACCGTACAAATGTTTAGAGAATGAGAAGGGTGAAGAATATAATGAAAAGAATCAGGTTAGTTTTACTCGAAATGAGGTAACACCCCTGTGAACAAATAGTAAAGGTAATACACCCGATAAATAAGGATGTAAAGAAATAAATAAAGGCATAATAATTATGTACCAATATGTATGTAAATAGATTTAATTTTAGAACTTAATTTGGGTATTAGAGTATTTGTATGCGTCACAAGTTATTCGTGTGCGGGAAATGTATTGTGTATAAGAATGTCTCTCGGAAACCTGTTTTTAAAGGGAGAGTGTAGAGTGAATGACCCAAATATAAACATCACCGGTTTGTCAGAGCCCTTGTGAAGGAGCAGGTATAGCGAAGGGTCTCTGTCAACAAAACAAACGAACAAAGGCCATAATCAGAGGAATTATTCTGTAAAAGAAAATTGTATCAAGTGTTGAAAAATTTATTCTTTTCCAGAACAGGGCAATTTGAAACGGCAACTCTAGGCCGAGCCCAAGAACTATAATTACAGATAACTTATTAATTAACTTTTAGTGATGTTAAATCGTATTATGTAAATATCTTTTTCTCATACTGCTTGTATATTTTAAGAAGGGTGATTTAACATTATGTATCTATCTAGGTTATTAATATTAGTAGAGTTATAAATGGTTTAATGTAAATAATTTAAGCGCTATGTTAAAATACTGTCCACGAGGGAAAGTTTTAGCTACAGGAATAGTGCTTTCGAAGGCAGAAAACCTAGTTTTATTACCTCTCTCCGGTCGCTGTGCTATTATTCCTACAGCGAGGGTGTAGAGCCTTTGTCCCATTATTTGATAATTCGCCGTGACCAAGTGAGTGAGACAGACAACCTTAACGGTAAATGTAGGAAAAGCCGCGATTTATATTAAAATTGGACCAATGAAATCCCTGGAAGTTTATTCGAAATAGTTAGACGCGTCGAGTCGCGCTAAAAATGGACCAATAGGAAAGGAAGCAGCCTCAGGAGCCTGAGACTATAAATGGATCTGTTTGGGGAAAATTCGGGGCAGTTTATGTCATGTGTGGTCAGGGAGAGATGCTGCAGGATGTGTGAGATATCGCGCCAAAAAGGGAATCAAGTCAAATTTGTCATGTCAGCTTAGTATTGCATTTTATTCGAGAGTTTTCGTAATGTGTGGTCAGGGAGAGATGCTGCAGGATGTGTGAGATATCGCGCCAAAACAGGGAATCAAAATAGTTTTAGCAACACACCTAAGATCCGCTACTCTGAAAGCGACAATAAGAATAGTTATATTTCGTGACATATCCACGCCATAGTCTAACAGCGGTGGACAGTATTTTACAGCGGCAATACCAGTTTTGTATACTACGAGTGTTAAATTAAATAAAAAGAAACGGCAGTGTCATCTTTTCATAAACAAAGCAAGTCTATGTCTTCCTATATCACCACCCGAGATCTACGTTTTCCTTTACCGAGGATAAGTCCATGCTCCCATATAATTTAAGGAAAATTACTGCAGCTAGCCGAGGATAAATTGAAGAACCAACACGCTGAGAACTTCTGGAAGCAACGGGAGAAGCATCAAGGTAAGCTACAGCAACGGATGAGGAGGTGATCGCCGCAACAGACATGACAAATGTTTAATAATGGAGGTAATTATGTGGAGAAGTAAAGTAAGCTTCAATTTTGTGACACATATATTTTAATGAAATGGGTTTTTTTCTGAATACATTAAAGCTAAACGGCGATTACCCTCGTATATATACAACGCGAATGACATTTGACGTAGAAGAATTTTCATGCTTTTGTTTTCTCGACTATGGCTCTAATAATTCTGAGTAAAGTATATGTTTCATATTCTGACATGAAAAACAAAATATGTGTCTACAGTTTCTACAAATAACTTGTGAAGTCCTGTTCATTTTTATTGAATGATGTGTAATATTGTGTAGATAAAACAGACAACTTTTTAGAGGAAAAATATAAATATCGTTAAAGTACACTTCTTTTATCAAACTTATTTTTGCTGTACTATAAGATATTATTGCTTGAATTTTCTAATACTTTATTGTCCCCTTTTTTCATTTGTAAATCACCATTATTTATTTCTCGTGAGGACATGTAAACAGTATGTTAAATCAAAGCTAGCGGATAGAATCTACTGCTTAAAATTGTCACTATCGCCTGCTACTTAAATATTTAACTGCTGTCCTAGCCTCCTGTATGCCCTTGTGTAATTGCGGCAAAGTATGTATTGAAAATATCTTATCAACATCAATCACGCTTAACATGAAATAGAAAAATGTAATGTGTTAAATTCACATAACTTTCTCTACCCTTTATCGCTTATTAGTGGGTATAAAAATTATTCTTTGAAAGTTCATTTTCCTATCTATTCCATTTTACTCCAGATAAACCTTTCCCGAAATAGCTACAACACACATTTCATTATAGGTACAAAGGGAATAGCGATAGCCAAATGTACCAGAACTGGACGCTATACGCTGGCCTTAAAATTCCATACACTTTGCATGACATTGCGAAAAAAATAGAAAATCAACAGGATTTAAAAGAATGGCTAAGTGTTGAACAATTCAAACTATTAAAATAATGGATATCTGTAAATGTCTGATGCCACAAAAAATTATTTGAAATAAATTTGGTATTTTAAAGACATCTACACCTTATGTGTAGTATGTTTTCGTCCATCACTTAACGTTTACCAGTTATACAAAATTCCTTCCGAATGAAGTGGACTTCATAGAGAAAATTCAAGATATAAATTCTATTTGTCATGTAAATATCTTTAACATGTGGTATTTTAATCAAAATCGTTTGAGCCAGTTTTTAGAAAATCAGAAATTTCGAAAAAAGTTTCATGTAAAGGGTTTAGTGTGCAGAGAGTTTTTTGAAAATCTTCGTGTTACATCTTCATTGAGTACTGAACCTAAGTGCCAAGTTTTTATTGATTCGAGTTTTGATTTTGAGTTATGGTGTTCAGACTCAGACAGACACAGACACACAGACACACACACACACACACGTACACACTCACGGATTATTTTCTAAACATGCTTTTCTGGATTCAATGTGCCTCGAAACGTGCATTTCCGGTGAAATCTTGGTATCGAATTTTACGGCGAAATGCAATACCTGCTCTGCCTAGTATGCATGTGGTAGAGAAAGTAAAAACAAACCTTTTGTGAATAGCTTTATAGAATAGATAAAGTAAATTATAGTTGTAAAGAAAGTCGTGAGATTGTAACACATCAGATGTTTACAGCTTGGAAGGGAATTTCTCTTCAAATTTAAATCCATGCGATTATTATCTGTGGACAATGCTTAAGGATAAAGCTTGGGCATTATGACTCCTCTAGACCATCAATCAAAATCATGTCTTTCGCAGTCTCTTTATACCGAAAAGTGGTTACTATACTACCTTCTAGTTCTGGAGGTAGCGGGTTCAAACTCGGAGGGCGAGGGATTTTTTCGGGCGTAAAAATCCTTAGCATGGCTTCCTTTGAAAGGGAAGTAAAACCGGTGGTCCCGTGTCGTAGCTTTACGGCACGTAAAAGAACCTCAAGCCTGATAAAGAGGCCTCTGGGTAAAATTACCGGTCTTTCAGGCCCAATATAGAATGGGACGCCACGGACCATAGCACTAAAGAGCGTCCATAAATAAAACTCAATTTAATTTAATACCAGAAAAGCTCATTCAAATTGTGAATGGTGTGCTCTTTTATTCTGTACACACGTACCTGGATCCACGAAAAAATAGGCAGCCCAAGGTTCTAACCGAGGAGAAATTAGAAAATTCAGTGCCTCTCGTGGAAAAAAAGTACAAATCACTGCCAAGCATTGTAATCCTGTTTTCTATGAGCTTCTCGCTCTCCAAATCTAGATCCACGCGATTATTTTCTGTGGGTAGTGCTTACCATAAAGCTTATGCATTATGATTCCGCTAGACCACCAGTCAAAATCATATCTTCCGCAGTGCCTCTATACCAGCACAACCCATGCTCTTCTACTCTATACACACGTACCTGTGGACAAGATAATTCGCGAATAGTTAGACTGTTCATTCATTGAAGGGCCGCGGTAACACCTCCGCAACCGTTTTAAGTGTTGTGGGCTGTCATCGAAACTGACTAATAGGCCACTTAATACTTGTTAACAACAGTGCTTCCAAGGGCTACATCGATCAGCACTTACTGCAGCTTCAGCAATACTTTCGAGAGCATTTTACGTTTAACATAGGTTTAGCTCCGTGGCATTCTCGCATAAAAGTGAGTTCTTGTAGGCGATTTAACAGCTGTATCCTACTTTCATGGATGTTTTCTACTTTCCGTGTGAATCACAAAACAGAGGGTGAATAATTACCAAATTATTTGCTGCTTTGAAACCCAGAATACTGTAAGGACTTCTCTCCCTTCCAAAACAGCCTTTTGCATGGAAACACTTTCATATTCTTTCGTACCTTCTCTACCACGTACATAGTTAGATAGTAGGTAGAGACTTCGATACCAAGATTTCAACAAAATGCATGTTTTGAGGTCCTCTGAATCCCACATTCTTTTAGGAAAAGGCTCGGTTTGTGTGTGTGAACAGCATAATTTAAAAACGAAAAATCGGATAAATACCAAGGTTGGTTCAGTATCTTCCAAAGCTGCGACACGTACACAACCAACTACCCTTTACAGCGAATGTTTTCGACATTTTCTCAAAAATGCATCTAACCATTTTGATTAAAATACTACATATTAAATATATTTGCACGATAAAAAGGTATATCTGGGAAAAGCCTATGAAATCCTCTTCATTCGGAAGGAATTTTGTACAAGTTTGTATAACCGGTAAACGTTAAGCAATAGACGAAAACGTACTACACAAAAAAGTAGATATCTTTAAAACACACAGAGCACCTGTTTTGTGGCATAAGGATTTCCGAGATATTCATTTATAATCGAATTTAATAATACTTTGTCATTATTTTCAAGTTCTTTGCACTTGTTTCTCGCGATTGCTTGGAAAGAGTATGCAATTTTAACTAGCATGCACCGTGCAGTTCTTCAAGTATGACTATCGAATTCCCTTCGTATCTAACGAAATTAGATAATATAGCTATTTCTGCAAACGATTATCTCAATTAAATGAAATAGGTAGAAAAATGAGCTTTCGTAAGAATATTTTGTATACCCTAATAAACGTTTCAGGTGAATGTAACAGATTTTCTTTTTAATTTCTCAAGAATGATTTTTACACTGCGTAAACTGTCCTACGTTTAAGGCATTAGCGTTACAAGTAAAAGTATATTAATTCTCTTCGAATGTCTTATGAAATTCTCTCCATTGTCATTCAATTTTCTATAACTGCGGAAATATGAGATAGAAAAAAGCATTGCGAAACATGTATGTTATTTATAACTTGCGGTTAATGGCAAAAATTGCCTATATTTTCTGATGTCCCTTAACATTTTCCAATACTATGAGCAGTACGCTTTCAATTTTAAGTCATCGCTGTTTTATTTCAATTGCATTCGTGTAAAGTGTACGGTTCACAGGAGAAAAAGTGTTGATTCCTCTGTATTTTAATACGGTTTTTCCTTAAACAAGGTTTCTACATTTACTGACACACTCCACCCGGCCTAGTTGTTCTATGACTAGCTTGAAACAAATTCTAAACACAACTATGAACCAATAAACGCGTGAAGGGTAAAAAATATCCTGTCTTTATGAATTCTACTCTGATCCGCGTAAACAAATAGAGATGGATAGTCCATTGTAATATAGCAATACGATCTTGTAAAAGGAGGAGACGGTAAGAAATAGTTACCTGTGGCGCTAAAATGTACAGCAGCCATAATATTTATGTCAAATGTTTCTTCTGATGTAGACATAGTGAAGAAGTCTAAAACTACTGTCGTCGAATTATTGCTGCCTAGGGAATATATCATTTTGCCCCTAAGCATTTAGATATAATACAAATAATAATAATAATAATAATAATTGTTATTATAAATCATTGTAATTTATATTATAAATAACAATTATATTATTATAAATTATTATTACTGGACCCGCAATACGAACATAGTACAAAGGTTGGGCTACTGCACTGATTGAAATTTGTTTACGTAATTGCACAAGATATTAGTCCTTACTGGTGTAGTGGTAGTATAACCCATTATCACCTAGACAACCAAGATTCATTTCACTACCGGGGTGGCATAACTTTTATCCACTCCAATGAATCAAAAATATTCCTGATCGTCTGCAGCTTACCTGATAGTCGCATGTATTTTTTTGTAAGTTCACTGCCATGATTAGATAATGTTAGTATAACATCTCGGAGAGTGCACACAGGGATGCGAGTTGTGTTTAAATACGTTTTATAGGTGTTTTCATATCATAAATTTTTGGATAAAAGTTTGTGAAAATAAATGCTGCGAAGCCGTACCAATCTTTTAATAATAAATAAATACTGATAAAAATGGAGTTTTGTCAATCGAGATGAAACCTGATTTAAAAAGAAAAATCTGATGGGCTACATTCATATGACTTACTCTATTCACTCTTGTTTTTTTATATTCCTTCTGCAAAATATTCTTATATAACTTATCTTTCTATTTGCTTAAGTGTTAATCGACATAAACGTTTGCAGAAACGATTTCATTGTACGTTTCGTTATAAGTACAATTGGAATACAGGAGACTGAAGCATAAATCAACCGCCGTATACTGTGTTTGAAAATTCCATATGTTCTGCATGACACCAGGATTTCTCCAAAAACTTTAAAAGAGTTGAAACCTTTAAACAAATAATGTTTGGGAAGTGGTTAACGCTACAAAAATTATTTGGTATAAACGTATGTTTTAACAGATCTATATTTTTCGTGCGGTAAGCCTTTGTCTCTCTCTTCTGATTTACGATTGATTATAAAGTTCACAAGATTCAATACGTAGATCTTATTTGTCAAACACATATCTTTCAAAGATCGTATTTATATCAAAATAGTTGAAGTCATTTTTGAGAGAATAAAAAATAACGAAAAGGTTCAGCATAAAGAGTACTCTGCGTGAGGGACTTTCTTCAAAATCTTGGCACTGCATTATTGGTGTTTATTTAACTTTCCATTTTTGAGTTATGCTGTTCACACACACTAGCGAATATTTTATAAAAATGTTTTTATTTTTATTTATTTATTTATTTATTCAGCTAACCTCAGAACACGTATTCCAGGAGAACCTCTGTATTTAATTTTTGGTGGAATACAGAATTTCCTCTATCTGCTACAGGTAGGTGGTAGAGACAGTAAAAACTGTGATGTGTTACATTTACATTACTTCTTCTACCCCACTATCTTTTTATTTTTATATAGTTCCTACATCTTTCTTTCGAAAGCTTATTCTTCTATCTACAAGTACTTCAAATTGATATAAATGTTTGCATAAATAGTTCATTATGAGACAGTAACTATGGTTATATATGCCATATATATAATAATGTGAATTATAATGTGAAATTGTATTAATAAGAAAAATATTTGTTGTATAAATAGGAGTTAAGTCATAAGTTTTATGTATGTGAAAGTGTAGCTGGAGCTGTGGAATTCTTGTTAAAAGCCGACAAACATATCTTTGTGTTAAAATTAGGGCCCAGGCAGAAAGGACTTTACGGGAAGGTCATAAAAGCCATACCTTGAGCCTTTGTGAAACAGAAAAAGGCGACAAGCGAAAATAACATATGTTTGTAGAGAGGCCACATGCTTGCAAACGTAGAACAATAGCCGGGTAAGTCTTCTGGAAGGTTCCAAGCTGAACGAAGACAGACAATGAAATTTTAAGGAAGAGTATGTTTAAAATCTTCAAGGGAAGAAAGGTTAGTTCTAACGTCTCCATCAGCCAGAGCGGTTGAGTATAAAGTGCTGCGATGTGAATAAGATACATGTAAGCTCTCAGAAGCAGGCGATATTATTTACTTCTTATAATGTAGTAGGAACGGTGAAACGTTATCGATTTAAAGGTCTATTGGAACGTGTGATAAATACTACAATTATTTCTAGAGCACGTATAAAATACTTCATTGCTCAGCGACCGCAAGTTTGGCTTACGAACGTGGTAGGGCTAGACCGTTCTACAGCTCCAACTAACTTATGAACTGTGTAGATTATTACTAAGACAGTCAATGCGTGTGCCATTAAAGCATAGTGTTCTTCAATAACTTAATCTATTGTTAGAGTTGTTACTTTTTACCTTCCTTCCCGTATCACACCCTGCTAAGTTATACAAGCTCTACCAGGAACCCAAATAACAGCAGCCGTGGCAAGAAATAAACATAAACTTTAAGAGCAACAACTAAAACACAACATAATTATCAGTATCACCAGAGTTAATATATTAAATCATATATTAATATATCGGACATACTGCGAGTTATGCTCTCCCTCCACGAGTATACCGCAATTATACACTTCGTTATAGATACAAAGGGAATAACGTTAGTTGAAAAATGGTCGCTATATACTGGCCTTGAAATTCCAAACTCTTTCCATGACATCGCGTGTAACAACTGAATAGTGGCAGAAATTAAAAAAAAAAGGCAAATTATTGAAAACCTTAAACCTATAATGAATATCTCGGAAATGGCTGATGCTACAGGAAAGTTAGGTCTTTATTCTAAGTCTTCCTTCCAAAATTAGTTCACGTTTTCCCCAGTAGCAAGCACATTGGGCTGTTCATACGAAGAACCGCAAACATCTGAACGAAAAGCGCAGCGAGCCTGACGCGAATGACTGATTTAGGGCCCTAAGTCGCAAAGCATAGCCGAGTGAACTGCGAAATGACAACAGAGCGTAGCGTAGGACCTGCGAGGAAAACCCCGATGAAGAAATATGATACTTTATTTGGTGGGATAGATTCGGTAGGTAACGAGTATGTTTGGAGGAAAAATTTAAAATGTTGTTATTTTTGCAGATTTCCCTAGTTCTCATGGGTTGTCACTTTCTTCCGCGCATGCGCAGTAGTAACAAAATGGAGTACTTTCTTGACATTTAGCGGTTTATTTCCTATATAAGACAGTGTTTTATAGTGGGTGGGTTGGTTGGTTATAACCTTTCCAACTATTCACTTCTACTTTTAAACTGTATAATATACGTTTTTTCCTTCTTTAAGTCCACTTCCTTCTGCATTTCAATCTGAAGCTATATATAGAATATTACCGATAGTAATTTGAAATAATTCGTGTGTTTTAAAGATATCTACTTTTTTGTGTGTGTGTAGTGGTGGTATTTATTAAGTATTTAGTATTACATTAATTGCATAACACAGTCACATGGGTCATAAGACCGTACATGTTCTCTAGAAAAATACCTGGTCTGTATACGTGACTTGCAGTATCAACCAGAAAAACAACTATTTTTTTATAATCACCGTACTATATACATACATATAAAATTAAAAAAAAACACTCTGAATCCCACATACACACACACACACACACACACACACACACATGTACTCAAGCACCACATATGTTTAAAGAAACATTACATAAACACCTTATCTCTTAGTACACGTACTTCCATTAAGTATGTGCCCAAGCTTGGCCAGTTTTGGCTGTGTGTGCAGTGTCTGTCCATCTCTTATTGTTTATCAGTTATAAAAAAAACTGATGTATTGCACTCCCATGACTTTCTCCACTCTCACTCTTGTAGAAACTAATTTTACAAACGTTCATTCTCCATTTATTTCATTTTAATCGAGATAACCAGATATTAATCTTACTGCTAATTTTCTTGCATGTGGAAGGGGAATATGGTAGGTTTTAAGCGACAGGCAAATCTTTTAAGAGCTGGTTGCTATGTGGAGCATTTCATTCTCTTTGCATGTCCAGGACATTAAAAAAACGAATAACTAATTCCCATTTGAGAAAAAGTACAAGTATTGGAACATTCAAACAAATAACAAGGAATATCTCGGAAATGGTTCAAGCCACAAAACAAAATTATATAACAAATTGTGTGTTTTAACGAGATCTACAACTTTGTATAGTACGGTCTCTTACGGTTTACCAGTAATGCGAAAGTCACTCAGAATGAAGAGGACTTTTAAGGACATTCCCAGAAAATTCAAGATATAAGTTTCATTTGCCATGAAAATATCTTAATTATATGATATTCTAATCAAAATCGTTAGAGCCACTTTTGAGAAAATAAAAATTTTCGAAAAAGTCCCACGTAAAGGGTAGTCTGGAGTGGGGTGATTTACTTAAAAATTCTTTGTCTCGCATCATTGGAAGATAGTAAACTACAGTACCAAGTTTGGTATTTATCCGATTTTTAGTTTTTGGGTTATGCTGTTCACAGACACACACACGTGGTCATGTTTCCAAAAATGCTTTATTTGGATTCAGGGCACCTCAAAACATGTATTTCCGGTGAAATGTCTATATTGAATTTTTGGGTGGAATGCAATATTTCCCCTACTTATATACCTAGTAGAGAAAGTAAACATTCCTTCCGAATGAAGAGGATTCAACAGGCTATTCCCAGAAAATTCAAGGTAACATTTTATCTGTCATTTAAGTGTGTGGTATTTTAATCAAAATTGTTAGTCATTTTTTAGCATAACAAAAATAACTAAGAAGTTTAACGCAAAGGGTACTCTGAGGTGGGGAACTTCCTTGAAAACGGTTGGTATGTATAGGACTTTTAATTTTTTGTTATGCTTTTTTTGATTCAGAGGTCAAACATGTATTTTCGGTGTAATCTCTATATTAAATTTTTGTGTGAATGCAGGATGTCTTCTATCTGCTCCAGAAAGCTGCTAGAAAAAGTAAAAAGAGTTGACAGGGTATTAAGAGTTTTTTTAAGATTAGTCTTATTGCCCTATTCCGTGTCAAAATACAGAGTAGAGAAATATTAACCGTTTTGTATTTGGAGGGGGTTGCTCCGAAAGCATCCCCATGGGTCGGACCATTACTTTTTTCACCTTGGTACATTAGGCGTATATCGCTCAGCCCGAGAGCTGCATGAGCACGTTCGTTAAATGCAAGCAGCTAAACAGAGTCTAAAATTGCATGCCAAGTTTAATTTTAAAAAATTATAAAGGAACCTCTAAAAATCATTTCACTGACGGCTGAAGTTATTAACTGGCACACTTGGAAAAAAACAGCCATTACAGCTATTCCGGAACCACTTCAGAAGATTGCAGCTGACAGCTAAAAACACTCGGCGACATAAAATCCGCTGACCTGCATTATCAACGCCTTTTACAAATGCCCAAAGACGTGTATTAAATAAAATTCTGATGTGATATATGCACATGTCTTTCTCTACCCTCTATCGTTTTAGTGGGTATACAAACTATTCTTACTAAAGCTTATTTTTCTATCTACTACATTTTAATCTAAATAAACCTTTGCAGAAATAGCTAAATTATACATTTCGTTATAGATACAAAGGGATAGCGATAGCCAAATGTTTAGAACTGGACGCTATACGCTGGCCTTAAAATTTTATAGTGTTTCCATGCAATCGCGAGAAACAACTGAATGTTTGCAAGACTTTAAAATAATAGCTAAGTATTGAACAATTTGAAGTATGAATAACATATATTTCGAAAATGGCTTATGCCACAAAAATTTATTTGAAATAAATTCTGTGTTATAGATAGATCTACATTTCTTGTATAGTACGTTTTCGACTATCGCTTAACGTTTACCAGTTATACAAGTAATACAAAACCCCTTCCGAATGAAGAGGACTTCAAAGGCTACTCCCGGAATATTTAAGGTATACATTTTATTTGTCATGTAAATAACATTCATATATGGCATTTTAATCAAAATCGTTAGAGCCGTTTTTTAGAAAATAAACAATTTTGAAAATTTTTCCACGTAAAGGGTAGTTGGAGTGGGGGATTTTTCTTGAAAATCTTCGTGTCGCAGCTTTAGAAGTTACTGAACCTAAATACCAAGTTTGGTATTTATCCGACTTTTCGGTTTTAAGTTATGCTGTTCACAGACAGCAAATTCTTTTTCTAAAAACACTTTTTTATTCTGGGACGTTAAAACATGTATTTCCGGTGAAATCTCCGTAAGAAATTTTAGGGTGAAATGCAATATCTTCCCTACTTACAATTTAGGTGGTAAGAAAGTAACAAGCAGTTTAAAACGAACTAAATGTAAGGAACTAACCTAATTTGCTTCCCTATTTTAACCCAAAAGTTTGTCAAACAGAAACGCTATTCACAAAATAAAGCTAACCAACTGGTATAATTAATAAACATTACTGCAAACTAGCACTCCATCACCACATGAAGGCTAAGTGAAATATGCCACATACTCACATGAAACAAACCACCCTAAACATTGTTTTAATAATGTTTGGCTCAGTACACCACCGACTGCAACGCCATCTCAGAAACAGCAGCACAATTATCATCGTCTTCTGTTCCAGAAAATTGGTATATTTCCACTTCATATTCAAGAAATAACTGTGTGTCCCATTTGATTACTTTCCATAACGCTGTTACTGACCGCTTGCATAGCCGCTCCTGCTTGCTTGACGTGGCCCGTACACACCTCCCACAAGTGTGCCTGCCTGCTGCTCAAATACGTATTACGTTCAAACAATAATGAATTAAATACCATCCACCAGCTTCTTGTTAACGACGTTAGCATAACCTTCGAAACAAACTAAGAAGCAACGCCTGCATTACCTGGCTAACACGCAAGACTGACAGTTGTATGTTTTTGGTTTTGAAAGCAGTGTTGCCACAGCTTCTATCGCAAAAATTCCCGAAATGGCCACTACGAGCTATTTTATACTACGCAGAATATGAGATGCTTTTTCGGGCCTACTTATTGTAACAAAGTAGAATAATGAGACTGTGAGTGAATTGCTTACGATTAAAGAGAACGAACTAAACTTTGTGTCAGTTTGACTTATACACTGGTATCGCTATTTTAAAAATCTGATGTGTTACACTCACATGACTTTCTCTACTCTTGTACAAACTATTTTTACAAACGCTTATTCTCCATATGCTTCGTGTCAATAGAGATGTTAATCTTATTGCTAATTTTTTTATAGGTGCAAGGGGAATATGGTAGTATTTAAGCGATAGTCAAATATTTTAAGAGCTGGTTGCTCTGTGGCGCATTCCATTCTCTTTGTATGTCCAGGACATAAAAAATGAATAACGGATTCCCATTTCAGAAAAAGTATTTAAGGGAATAACAAGCAATATCTTGAAAATGGTTCACTCAATAACAAAAATGTATATGACTTAAATTGTGTATTTTAACGCGATCTACATTTCTTGTGTAGTAAAATTTTGTCTATCTCTTATGGTTTACCAGTTATGCAAAAGTCATTCACAATGAAGAATACTTTTGGAGACATTCCCAGAAAATTCAAGATATACGTTTTATTTGTCATGAAAATATCTTAAAACATATGATATTTTAATCAAAATCGTTAGAGCCATTTTTGAGAAAATTAAAATTTTCGAAAAATCTTCCATGTAAAGGGTAATCTGGGGCAAGGGGATTTTCTTGAAAACATTCGTGTCGCATCTCTGGAAGATACTGAACCTAAATACCAAGTTTGGTGTTTATCCGACTGTTCGTTTTTGAGTTATGCTGTTCACAGACAGACACACACACACACAGACACACACGGACATGTTTCCAAAAATGCTTTTTTTGGATTCAGGGGGTCTCAAAACATGTATTTCCGGTGAAATCTCGGTATCGAATTTTTGGGTGGAATACAATACTTCCCCTACTTACTATACGTAGTAGAGAAAGTAAAAATCTGATGTGTTACACCACTCACATGACTTTCTCTACTCTTGTACAATCTATTTATACAAACGCTTATTCTCCATCTACTTCATGTTAATCGAGATAAACATTTGCAGAGTCTATCTTATTACTAATTTTCTTGTAGATGTAAGGGGAATATATATTTACAAGGGCAATTTGGAAGTACAGTAGCCTTTAAGCACATACATATCTCTTAATAGCTGGTTGCTAGGTGCAGCACCATTCCCTTTCCCACAGATTAATACTCTTTGCATATCCAAGACAAAAAAATGAATAACGAATTCCTATTTGAGAAAATAAGTATTGAAAAATTTAAGGGAATAACAAGTAATATCTCGAAAATGGTTCACTCAACAAAAAAAATGTATATGACATGAATTGTGTATTTTAACGCGATCTACATTTTTTGTGTAGTAAAATTCTGTCTATCTCTTATGGTTTACCAGTTATGCAAAAGTCGTTCACAAGAATACTTTTGGAGACATTCTTAGGAAATTCAAGATATACATTTTATTTGTCATAAAAATATCTTAAACATATGATATTTTAATCAAAATCGTTAGAGCCTTTTTGAGAAAATTAAAATTTTCGAAAAATCTTCCATGTAAAGGGTAATCTGGAGTGGGGGATTTTCTTGAAAACCTTTGTGTCGCATCCTTGGAAGATACTGAACCTAAATACCAAGTTTCGTGTTTATCCGACTGTTCGTTTCTGAGTTATGCTGTTCACAGACAGACACACACACAGACACACACGGACATGTTTCCAAAAATGCTTTTTTTGGATTCAGGGGGTCTCTAAACATGTATTTCCGGTGAAATTTCGGTATCGAATTTTTGGGTGGAATACAATACTTCCCCTACTTACTATACGTAGTAGAGAAAGTAAAAATAGGCGCACTGAAAGGTATGAAAACAACTGCCATTACTAGATATACAAAAAGTGGAAATGAAGAAGGGAACTAATTCCGACAGTTACTTCTTTTTAAACCTAAGGGAATGTGTGTGTAGGCAGTACCTTATCATAGGCCTTTAATATAAAGAAAGTATCCTTTGCAACACGAAAGTATGCTACAAAACCCGTAATAAATCCATAATAATAATAATAATAATAATAATAATAATAATAATAATAATAATAATAATAATAATAATAATAATAATACAGTAACTGACCGAATCGGAAAAGTAAAATCAGACTCAAAAAGTCAATACTATAGTCAGGATTTGAACTAGGTATCTTTGGCTATAACCGTTGCTCTAACACGGTTAAACTACCATGGCAGTATACCAGCACGATATTAAATTCCCTAACTTATATTTTTCCCAGTAAACCACAAGCCATTCTCAAATTAATTTTGAAATTAAATTAAGATTTGTTTATAGGCACTCTTTTAACTACTATACTTCTTAGCGACCCATTCTATATTAGACGTGAAAGACTGGAAATTTTGCTCAGAGGTTTCCATCAGGTTTGAGGTTCTTTTGCGTACCGTAAATCTGTGACATGGGACCACCGAGTTTATTTCCCTTCCGAAGGAAACCTTGCTAAGGAGTTTTACGCCTGAAAAAATCCATCGCCCTCCGCCGGTTTTAAAGTGCGACCAAAATTAATTTTGAGTTAACGTATCCCAACTTATAATCTAATAAGTACTTTAAATCTCGGTCTTCATAGTTAACCACTATTAGGTCAATCACTGCCTACTACCTGTGTGGAAGAGCAACTAATTATAATTGTAACCGAATTGTTTCAATTTTAATTAGTTGATACTAGCATCTATATTGAGCTACGTCTAAGCAAATTTTAAAATGCGACAATTTTCTTCAGACAATGTTACAATTCTTCAATTCGACTGGCTCAGTCAGTAG
This sequence comes from Deroplatys truncata, assembly GCA_030765065.1. Taxonomy (NCBI): domain Eukaryota; kingdom Metazoa; phylum Arthropoda; class Insecta; order Mantodea; family Mantidae; genus Deroplatys; species Deroplatys truncata. Next base: position 105,810,199 of record CM060980.1, read on the forward strand.
AGCACCTGCCTGCTATGCCAGGAGTCCTGGGTTCGATTTCCGACTGGGGGTGAGAATTTTTCTCTAGCCGAGGTTATTTTATATCCTCCCCAGGGTCTGGAAGTATGAATGAGAGTGTGAATGCTTGTAATCTAATGATTAAAACCCAAAAAGTGCAAGAAACCCAACGCCAAGAGAATGCTATTAGTACAATTTAATATAGGCGATAACTCCCAAAGGCAAGGCCGTTGATAAGACCAATGTAGTTGAAGGCGGGATATAAACGGAACTAAAAATATTTTAACTTGTGTGCCTGTGTTTTCTTTAACTCTACAAGTTTTTGCTTATCTCTTATGATTTCCCGATTATACAAAATTGCACAAACTTTCATCTCTATGAAGAGGACTTTACAGACTATACACAGAAAGTTCAAGATAAGCATTTAATTTGCAACGTTAATACCTCAAGTATTCTATACCATATCGAGCAAGATGGCTCCGCCGTAAGTGTGAGATCCCGAGTTCAATTCTCGATGGCCGCCCACTCTAACCATGGGTTATTCATGGCTTTCCCTCGTTGGCAAAGGCGAATACCTCTCTCCTCTCTCCCCTATTCCTCTCATTTCGTTTATGTTTCAGGTTGACTCCGGGGCTGTGGTTCGGTCGGATGGCGCAAAGGCTTCCAAATTGGAACTTCTCGGCACTTAGAGAGAAGCCTGTTGAGCCTCCCTTGTTGGGTCTTTTTTCCTGCTTCCGCTAGAGGGACGTTTCCGAGCGACCCTCCTGTGACCGGGCAATTAGACCTGGAAATATTAAGGAAGTCTGCGCGTCTCTCTTGATTCGCGCTGGTCCGCTCTGCAGCCCATACAACTACTGCGGTTCCCTCACCTCATCTGTTCCTTCCGGAAGTTTATGCACAAAAGATTCATTGGGGGTCGAGGTGCTTCCCCCATTCTATACTATGATCAAAATCGTTAAAGACATTTTTGAGAAGGCAAATAAACGAACATTTTTCCAGGTTAAGGATATTTTTCTGAAACATTGTCTCACTAGAGTATGAAATTTTGTGTGTATTCAACGTTTCGCTCTTGAGCTACACTGTTCACTGACAGGTAAACAGAAACGCGTACGCGTGGATTTTTTCTGGTTTTTTTTCGGGATTCGGTAGAGCTAAAAGTTTATCTTTCTAGTGAAATTGTTATATCTTTTTTTTATGGAATACAATTATTTTTCTACCTACTATAGATATTAATTTTAAGGTAGAGGAAGTAAACATGTGTACCAATATTTCTATTACCTTACCGTTCCACTTTTAATCTTGTCTTTTACATCATTAAAATAAATGGAGGTTTCTCAACTAGGATGTGTTCGTACTTTGAATATCGGGCGACAAGACAGATACAAGATAACAGGACTGTCCCCCTCAAGCATTTATTTATAACAGTCAAATTCGGGTTGGGATTAATTGAAAATGTTTGCCACAGAACAATATACATTATTATATCCAGCATGAACACCCAAAATTACCGTAATCATAAGTTTTCAGAAGTCATTATGTTATTAGAACGCAAACAAATCACGTTATTATTGCAGAGGAAGAGATAAGGTAAACAATCTTAACATAAATACATAATAGATTTTCCCCATTAACTCGGTCACTACAGCTCTTCACCTCACGCTTGCCTTGCCATTAAACAATTCAACACCACTAAAAATAATCCCGTGATGCCGCAAAGCAAGTCCCTAACAAAATATAGATAATTAGATAAACTCTGGACAAATTAAGAATTTAAATAAACTTCGAACATTTAACAATCTGTATACAGCATAACAAAATTCACAATAGATAAATATTTCCTAAAACGGCTAAGGAAACCCGCAAACTACATATAAAATCTCATGAGTAGGGAGGAAAAAAATTAATTATACAAGGTAAGCAAATGTAAATCATGTCTATGGCTCCGCAAAATAACCATATTTTAATGTCGAAACTTCTGCCTTTGAAAAAACAGAAACGGATAAACCCCATGATAAGCCAGTCAGAAAAGCCACTTTCAATATTCGGGTTAATAAACCATATATGAAACTTACCAAGGGAGAGATATGTTCACTCACAATGGCAAAAACGAACTTCTCGAACCAGTTTGAAGGACGACAGGACCCATGCACCGAAAACAACCGACACGCCACATGCGGCGGCTAATACGTAGATATGCAGTCGGTAAAAAAGCACCGCTCAACGGCAGCTACTAGAATTATTTGGAATTCGTTAGCCGAAATGATCCAGTAAAGAAGAAACTAATCTGCGTTCAGCACACAGTAAAGCATTTTATGACGCACTTTAACAAACAAACTATTCAAAAAACCAAAAGGTCTTTCCTGCAACAGTGACTTATAACAAGGGAGAGAGGGGTTCATAAAAGGAAAAATCTGATGTGTTACACTCACATGACTTTCTCTACTCTTGTACAAACTATTTATACAAACGCCTATTCTCCATCTACTTCATGTTAATCGGGATAAACATTTGCAGAGTCTATCTTATTGCTAATTCTCTTGTAGATGTAAGGGGAATATATATTTACAAGGACTATTTGGAAATACAGTAGCCTTTAAGCACATATATATCTCTTAATAGCTGGTTGCTAGGTGCAGTACCATTCCCTTTCCCACAGATTAATACTCTTTGCATATCCAAGACAAAAAAATCTGATGTGTTACACTCACATGACTTTTCTCTACTCTTGTACACACTATTTTTACAAACGCCTATTCTCCATATGCTTCATGTTAATCGAGATATCGAGATGTCAATCTTATTGGTAATTTTCTTGTAGATGCAAGGGAAATATGGTAGCTTTTAAGCGATAGTCAAATATTTTAACGCTGGTTGCTATGTGGCGCATTCCATTCTCTTTGCATGTCCAGGACATAAAAAAGATGAATAACGAATTTGAGAAAAAGTATAAGTTTAGGAACATTTAAGGAAATAACAAGCAATATCTCGAAAACGGTTCACTCAACAAAAGAAATGTATATGACATAAGTTGTGTATTTTAACGCGATCTACATTTTGTGTGTAGTAAAATTTTGTCTATCTCTTATGGTTTACCTGTTCTGCAAAAGTCGTTCACAATGAAGAATACTTTTGGAGACATTCCCAGAAAATTCAAGATCTACATTTCATTTCTCATGACATTATCTTAAACATGTGATATTTTCATCAAAATCGTTAGAGCCATTTTTGAGAAAATTAAAATTTTCGAAAAATCTTCCATGCAAAGGGTAGTCTGGGGTGGGGGGATTTTCTTGAAAACCTTCGTGTCGCATCTCTGGAAGATACTGAGCCTAAATACCAAGTTTGGTGCTTATCCGACTGTTCGTTTTTGAGTTATGCTGTTCACAGACACACAGACACACACACACACACACGCACACACACACAGACACACACACACACACACAGACACACACACACGGACATGTTTCCAAAAATGCTTTTTTTGGATTCAGGAGGTCTCAAAACATGTATTTCCGGTGAAATCTCGGTATCGAATTTTTGGGTGGAATGCAATACTTCCCCTACTTACTATACGTAGTAGAGAAAGTAAAAATATAGTATTACCTACCTCAAAATGAACGCTCCCTGAAAGGCTAACGAGAACGCAGCTCTGGGTTCTGTTAGTATATAATAACTGAAGCATAATTTCCTCTTCGAGATGGTCATTACTGATTTCGAAACGGTTTCTTTATCTTGTCCTGGTTTTAACTGTGGCTCACATATACGGCATGTGAGGATATACAGACAGATGTGTCTCTGTGAGCGGTAAGTACATCGTTAGACCGAACTGATCCATCTCAGCAGCCAGTACGTACTTCAGTGATCCGCAGGTACTTGGGTCAAGTGGCTGAAGGAATGCTTACAAAAAGTGAGATGACAGATTTGCTTTTCGAGAGAAAATCAATGACCTGCGTGCAAATGAGGTGCAAGGGAACCTTTCAAGAGAAAAATGCTAGTCCAACGAATCTGCTTCATAAAACAAAGGAAAAAATTCAGATTGAAATATAATTTTCAAAACCACATAGCTCAAAAAGAAAATATACGTGCAGTCTTTTCCAATTAAAAATGCCCAGATTTATTTGGCATAACCCTGTAGAAATAACACCGCATTCTTAATCCGGTATTTGAACGAACTGTTTCATCAGCTGTTTCAATAGTTAACAACCTTCACATGAATTTTGCAACACTTTAACTTTCATTTATTTCTTCTTATGACTACCCAGTTTTGAGTATAATAATCAGTTCAATAATTAAATCAGATATATAAAAAAAGTTAAATAAATGCATTAAGACGAAGAATTGTGTGTGAAATAAAATTATAAAATAAAAAATAATATGAAGTAATTTTATTTAGGAATTTCTTTGAACACAATGTTCTTTTTTTCCTTCTCTACCCTTCCTGTGGTAAGTAGTGAGTGCACTATTCGTTCCAAAAATTCAATATCCAGATTTCACCGGAAGTACAAGTTTACATCTCTTGAATACAAAATAAGAATATTTAGAAAAAATGCGTGTATGTAGGTATGTGTGTTTTTTTGTGTGCAGTATGATTCAAAAACGAAAATTTGAATACCATAGTTTGGTATTTAACTTCAGCGTCTTCCTAACATTTTCGAGAAAATCCCCCACCCAAACTACCCTTTAGTTGAAAACACTTTTCGTAATTTTATTTTTAAATAAATGACCAACAATTGTGCTTAAAATGTAAAATTGTTTAAGACATTTACAACAATACTTATATCTTGAATTTTCTGGGAGTATGTTGTGAAATCTCTTCACTCTGAATGAATTTATAAACAATATAAACTTGCTACAGAAATAATGTAGATCTCGTTAAACCAAACCATTTAGGTGTAATGAATGTTTTCTAGCATTAACTATTTCCTAGATATTCGTAATTATTGGTTTCAAATTTTAAATACCTTATACCTTTTTACTTTCTCTACTACGTATAGTAAGTAGGGGAAGTATTGCATTCCACCCAAAAATTCGATACCGAGATTTCACCGGAAATACATGTTTTGAGACCTCCTGAATCCAAAAAAAAGCATTTTTGGAAACATGTCCATGTGTGTGTCTGTGTGTGTGTCTGTGTGTGTGTGTGTGTGTGTGTCTGTGTGTCTGTGAACAGCATAACTCAGAAACGAACACTCGGATAAACACCAAACTTGGTATTTAGGTTCAGTATCTTCCAGATATACGACACGAAGGTTTTCAAGAAAATTCCCCCACCCCAGACTACCCTTTACATGGAACATTTTTCGAAAATTTTAATTTTCTGAAAATCGGCTCTAACGATTTTGATTAAAATATGATATGTTTAAGATATTGTCATGACAAATAAAATGTATATATCGAATTTTCTGGGAATGTCTTCAAAAGTATTCTTCATTGTGAACGACTTTTTCATAACTGGTAAACCATAAGAGATAGACAAAATTTTACTACACGAAAAATGTAGATCACGTTAAAATACACAATTTATGTCATATACATTTCTTTTGTTGAGTGAACCATTTGCGAGATATTGCTTGTTATTCCCTTAAATTTTCCAATACTTATACTTTTTCTCAAATTCGTTATTAATTTTTTTTATGTCCTGGACATGCAAAGAGAATGGAATACTCCACATAGCAACCAGCGCTTAAAAATTTGACTATCGCTTAAAACCTACCATATTCCCCTTGCATCTACAAGAAAATTAGCAATAAGATTGACATCTCGATATCTCGATTAACATGAAGCATATGGAGAATAAGCGTTTGTAAAAATAGTTTGTACAAGAGTAGAGAAAGTCATGTGAGTGTAACACATCAGATTTTTAGGTTATGCAAAGAGGGAACTTCAACGCAAGCATGCAGAGACCGCTTTTTAAATATTTTACTATCGATTTAGCCCCTGCATCCCTCTTATATACCCCGGGAATAAAAAATCATCCATATCTTGAACGCCAAATTGTTCTAAGTCCTACGCGGAACAGCGCCTTATTTACATCACACGCAATACAGCTGTGCAGCCGCTGCAGCAAGTTGTCGGCATTGTTAAACATGCTACGTCCCCCGTATCTTCTCTGTAGCGCTGTAGCATGCACGGTACTTCTGTAGTTAAGCGCAGATTCATTTCTCGCATTTAGCAAACGCTTTTTCCCCCCTCTGTTAATAATGGTAATCAACACATAGTGACTACTTATTTTCTATATACTGCATTTCATACACGGCATTTGGTAAAGTTCGTAATAGAATAGTTATTACCAGGGTTAGAATTTTTAGGTGCGCACCTTTTTTCTTAGGGTAAGTTAAAGCTTTACGGAAAGATATTACAGCGTGAAATTTTGTTTCTAGTTGCGAAAAGAGACATTTTTTCTCGCACCTTTTTTTCCCTTTTTGGGACCTGTATCCCTTTTTGGCACTTTTATCCCATTTTCCCCCAACCATGCCCATAATCCCCTTTTTCCTTTTAAGTTTCATTCCAATTTATTCTTTAACTTTCAATTAACGTCTCCTCAGGTTGTTGTGTACGTGCGAACAGTAAACGCCGCGCGGGAATTGAAAGCACACCCGCAACAATGGAAAATAATTGTGTGTTCGACGAAAACCTCTTTCCCTCGCTTTACCACTATAAAATAGCCCGCAATAATGAAATTGACAATGAGTGATTCTAAGCCACCAGAATCATTAGCCTTCTGTTCGTGAATGTGAGTTTGTTACTGCGAGAGACGTCATTTGTTTGCTTGGAGGCGAAGGCTGGACACGCAGAGACGGCAGTAACTTCACCCGCGCAGTTCCGAGAATTACTAAAACTGGGTTCTGCTCGAAACTACTAGAAATCGCTGAGACTGAAGTTTCAGCATGAATGAGAACATTCTGGTAATTGTCGTGGTGTTATAAGAGATTGTGGACAGCGAATGTTCGCAAGAGTGAGTTGTGTGACAGTCGCATTGTGTTAGCAAGTGAACTAGTGTTACCTCTCCAAACTAGTACTAGTACTAGATTTTACCATGCCAAAGGTGTCCAGTGCTCGATTTATTGTTCTGGATGAGGAATTCAAACAAGATTTCATAGACACTGATGGAACTGTTATGCGATGTACTATTTGTGATTCAGGAATTTTGTTAGATGGAAAACACCAGCGAGATCGCATCAAACAACACGTTTCCAGCTCTAAGCATCAAATCGCGGCAGCCTCTATTACGAAATGCCTTTCAACAGAGTTCTTCAAAAAGCCAAAATTTGAAGGAATTAAACATTGATTTGTGCGCAGCTCTTACACAAGCAGGAATTCCACTCAATAAGGTGAACCATCCAGCCTTCAAGGAATTTCTTGAAAAATACACAAAGATGTCAATGCCCGATGAGAGTACTTTAAGAAAAAACTACATGGAGCCTGTTTACCAAGAAACCATAGAAAGAATCAAGGAGAAAGTGTCTGATTGCGATGTGGGAATCATTGTGGATGAACCCATAGACTCAATGGAACGATATGTTTTGAACATTTTAGTTTTTTCCCTTAGCAGGGGAGAAGGTTAAGCCCATGTTGTTAAAAATGTACGAGCTGCAGAAAGCCAATGCCAGTACAGTAATGCAATCCATTATGGACTTCTGCCAAAAACTCTGGCCCACTGGTAACGAGTTTGAAAAACTTCTTCTTTTGGTTACGGACCAGGCTCCATATATGGTTTCAGCTGTTAACCAATTGAAACCTTTATTTCCTAACTTGAAGCATGTGACATGCTTGGCTCATGCCCTTCACAGGGTTCGTGAATCCATAAGGAACGAGTTCGACATCGCAAATCAATTCGTCTCTGCCCTGAAGAAGATTCTACTAAAAGCTCCGAGCCGTGTTGTTTACTAGGGAAATCACTGTCCTGCCCCTTCCAAATTTCCCGGTCATTACTTCCTGGGGATCTTGGATTGAGTGTGCTACTATGTTGTGTGAGAATTTTGACAAAATAAAGAGTTTGTGCTTTCTTTGGATCCATCCGACGCAGGTGCAATTTCCAAGGCACAGCAACTACTATTACCGGATAAAATACATAATTTGTACACAGAACTATATTGTATCCATAGTTACAAGTACCTGCCTACAGCTGTTAAACGATTGGAAGCACAAGGTCTGGAAAAGGAAAAACAATGGGATATTTTTAGTTCCGTGAGGGAGCAGTTAGATGGTTTTGCCAAAGACAAACTTGAATCTAGTCTTCAGAAGAATCCAGACATTGAGGAATTCGCCACATCTGTAGAGTTGCCATTCCGAGTGAATACAAGGTCTGCCCCCACTGGTTTCTGTGGATGTTGAAAGAAGCTTCAGCATCTACAAAGACATTCTATCTCCTAATAGAAACAGACTTAATTTTAAAAATGTGGGGATGCTTAATATCTTGAAGTACAACAGCTTCATGTTGTTTCCTTCTTTTGATTAGTGATAATTTGATGTACTTGTTTATAATTCAATAAATTAGAATAGAGGAAAGAGAAATCGTTGAATTAGTTAAGGGAATGCACAACTGAAATTAAACAAAAATCTCAAAAGATCTAATATATATATATATATGTTCCCAAAAAAACTCTCCATTGCTTGTAGTTTTAGAATCCGCTTTTATTTTTGACCTAGGGAACGCTTCAGGATCGTTACGAGACTTTTTAAATACCCTTGCGCATTTGGTTGCTAGCTGTTCATATTTTTAAAACTTCATTTTAAGGTGTTTCTTGTTTTCAGCATTTTTGCATATTCTAAATGTTCCACACGATGTAGTTTTCATCCATTCATATTGACATTTGTTACGCTTATTTCAAAAACCCAAATAAATAAAACTGTCATATAATTACTTTCTCTACTACGTAAGTAGTATTAGTCCCGGATGAGCCAATTGATTTAACGATAATCCTGCCGCTAGGGGCGCTGGTGTCGCTAGTGTCGGTGCGTGCGACGGCGGCGGCGGTGTGTTTGAAAAGCGCCCTGAGCGGTAGGATTATCGTTATTGCAATTGGCTCATCCGGGACTGTTTTCTTTATTTATAATTTGAATACAGTACATTGGATAAAGATATGTATACATAGTTTTTTGATTAACATGATGTATTATTTGCTTAACATATGAATACATAGTTTGAGAATAACATAATGGATTATTTAATTACAGGAGATTAACATATGAATAGAATAAATGGACAATATAAGAAATATTAGGAGAAAAAAAAGCACATTAAAATTCATAGTTTTTGTTTTGAGGCACTAGGACACACAGATTTCGCGCACAACAATGATTTTAAAGTACGTGGTGCACTTTGAGTCCTCGTCATCGCTGCTGCTGCTATCGGCGGTAAATTGGTGGATAGGTTTGGTGATGCAGGTGACGAGCAGGTGAGAGAAACTTTCGTTGACGAACTCGGTGAAGGTTGGTATATAGATGGGGATGGTAAATTCGTTGTAATGGCTGGTTGAGAAGCATCCTGTGGATGTGACTTTGTTGGTTAGAGCAGGAATGTTGCTGTTGCCGAGGTATATGACGCATAGTGCGTCTTGTTTATGCTGGTGTACTTTGGTAGGTACGCATTTGACGTGGACGGCGTGAGCCCCTTGGACGTCGAGTGTGATGGTGACAACTCTGCTGTTGCGGAAATAGGAGTTGGAGATGCAGAGGATACGGATAGGTGAAGCTGCGTTGAGAATGAGTTGTAGGTTAAGATTGTTCCCCACGGGGACGGGGTAGGTTTCGTCGGACATTATTTAGGGTTATATGGGGAGAACGTGACGATGTGACGTTTGAAACCGCTGCGTAGTTTTTCCTCGCCTGCGTATATGATGCAGAATGAGTTAGAGTTGAGTTTGTTGACGAGTTCTGGAGAGGCTTTTGCAAATCTTGTTGGTAGGAAAACTTCTGTGTCGTTGTCGAGTTTGGCGACGAGCTTTGTACCGTGAACGGTGTCGATTGTTTTGACGCCGACGACGCGATATGGTACGTGCTGTTGAAGCGTAGATACGCTGAGAGTGTGGGCGCTGCTGGAAAGTTCTTCTAGCTCTTTAAGGACGTCCTGTGACATTCTGACGGCACAGATGGCAGTTTTTGATAAACGGGGGAGGACCGTCTATATGAGTGGTTTGATGAGGAAGGTTGTAGTGTTGTTTACACCTGCGATAAGGTGCGCAAACTACCTGTGCGTCTGCGGGAAGTTGGTTCCACACAAGGTCGACGTCGCTTGGGGGATAACGTTCGAAGATGTATATGCCGTTCTGCAGCAGCACTTGGCGTTCCCTGGGCAGTAGCAGGTGGATTCTTCGTCCGTTATCGAGATACCGATAGAGCACGATGAAGCAGTTCATGTGGTGTTTCTAGCGGAGTACCTTCGAAGGAATTGCTGAATTTGCTTGTTGAGATGATCGAGGTCTTCGTAGAAACCGTGTTGACACTGCGTGCACAGGAGGGTGAGACGGTGCTTAAGTTCGCAGCTGCACGTTTGGTGAAAGCAAAACGAGCAGTGGAAGTCTTTACACGACGGTCCTGGCATTCCCCACGGCTGGCTAGCACCGAATGAAGGGGTAAAGAATGCGCGTGCATAAATATAACCCAACTGCCGGAAGCAGGAAATCACTGGTGGGGGAAAAGTTCGTTGGAGATTTACCACATCAGGGGAAGCACTGGTGGGGGAAAAGTTCGTTGGAGAAACACCACATCAGGGGAAGCAGTGGTGGGGGAAACGTTCGTTGGAGGTTGGCTACATACGCCGGAAGCGCTTAGCGATTATTGCACAACATCCGCAGGAAAAACACTGTGTCCGTTGATTTAACGGTTTTCGCCTTGGAGGAGAACTCTGTTTTGAACGGTGCTGAACATGCAAACGACCACATGAGGGGGAAGCACTGGTGGGGAAAAGTTGGTTGGAGAATTACCACATCAGGGGAAGCACTGGTGGGGGAACGTTCGTTGGAGGTTCACTACATCCGCAGGAAAAACACTGTGTCCGTTGATTTAACGGTTTTCGCCTTGGAGGAGAACTCTGTTTTGAACGGTGCTGAACATGCAAACGACCACATGAGGGGGAAGCACTGGTGGGGAAAAGTTGGTTGGAGAATTACCACATCAGGGGAAGCACTGGTGGGGGAACGTTCGTTGGAGGTTCACTACATCCGCAGGAAAAACACTGTGTCCGTTATTTAACGGTTTTCGACTTGGAGGAGAACTCTTTTTTTGAACGGTGCTGAACATGCAAACGACCACATCAGGGGGAAGCACTGGTGGGGAAAAGTTGGTTGGAGAATTACCACATCAGGGGAAGCACTGGTGGGGGAACGTTAGTTGGAGGTTCACTACATCCGCCGGAAGCGCTTAGTGATTATTGCGCAACATCCGCAGGAAAAACACTGTGTCCGTTGATTTAACGGTTTTCGACTTGGAGGAGAACTCTGTTTTGAACGGTGCTGAACATGCAAACGCCGTGAATGTGATCGGGTATGATATAGGATGCTTCGCGACCCGAATGCGGGAGCGAAGGGCGCGAGATGTTTGGGTGAGGTGCGGTTGGAACGCTGGTAGAAAAACATGCGCACTAAGAACTATTTTGTGAGATGCGCAGTGCGAAATGGGTGTTGAGGAAATGATGAACCTCGAGGAATGTTCTAAAATTGGCGCACCGTATGTACTTGGTGAACTGCGTGAAATTCATGTCATGTAAGGGAACGTTGGAGGCATGGTTGTGAAGCATGTACTTGTGGTATGCCATGATTTGATTTTGCACGTCCGTCTCTTCCTTCTTTTTGTGATAGATGATGTCGGTAATGATGCGCTGCAGGGTATGCAACACGTGCCATTCTTGTTGGTTGAGCGTAACGGATGCGCCTTGCGGTTCTTTGAAAACGAGCTTTAGCTTTCCGAACACAAACTTAAACACGATGGTGACGCTGTCGCTGAACTGAAATTGCTGTAGACGTCCCTGCGGGTCATTCAAGCGTTTGTGAATGATGGGGATGGCTTCGACGAGTTTGTGCCACTGCGAGGAACTCATGACGACTGCGTTGTGCTGTCCACATTTGGCAATGGTGACGACGAGATGGTGCGGCGGCCGGGGGGAGAATCCCACACTGACGAATTTAGTTTGTTGCGGGTTGAGGAAGTAGATATCCGCCAGAGGACCCACAACTGCACTGTGTTGGAACTGTGCTGGCGGAGCAGGGCTGTCGGGATGCTGTTGGAGGTCGAAGATGGGTAGTTTCCTTTTTTCCCCGGGTTTTGAGGTGGTCGGGGTTCGACATCCGGTTATACTGGAACACACAAAACAATAATAATAATGTGAGGGATAGAGAGAGATAAACAGGATAGAAAAAAAAGCAAGCTAATACATAGGTGCGGACCTACCTGGTCGGCGTGCTGCATGGCAGCAGGACTGTATCCGCGCGCTGCATGGTACACTCTGAATGAGGCGAGCGGCACCGTGACGTTGCTTTTTATATGAGCAGGAGCGTCTTCTGAAAGCACGTGCAAGACGATAGATTAGCTTAGATGTGCTGAATAGTGACACACACACACACACACACACACACACACACACGTACTCACCTTCAAGGGTTGACAAGTTTGCCGAGCGTCAGAGCACTTTGCGCGGCATGCGTTTTTGAACGTTTTGCGAATGACGACATCATTATGCGCGTGATTGCTGACGTGAAATTTTGAGAAGAATGTATGCTTAGGCAAGCCGGAGCAGCGGTGGGTGAGGTAGGCGATGACGTAATGACCGCACGTGGTGCTGTCGAAACCTTGCAGCCTTCTAGCGTTGGTGGACCAATGCGTCCCGCAGACCGAATTTAAGAACCGGAGAAAATGGGGTGAAAGCGGTCCTATGCCGTAACTGTCAAAATATTCTGCATGCGAGTTTTTGTCCACAAAGATGCAAACCCAGTGTTGCCCTGATTTGGTGCTGGGGTCGGTGTTAGCCACTAGCGCCAAGGGAGGCGTTCGAATGCCGTGAAGTACGGGTAGTTTATCGCAGGGGTAGACGCCTAAAAAGTGAGAGCGCGTAGAGGGACATGTCGATAGAAACCGTTGAATTTGAAAGGTGTTCATGATACCAAAATGGATCGGTTGGCGTCGATTTCGACCGTGCGATGTATTTCCGCTAGCAGCAGAAGTATGACCGGTTCTGTCAATTTATCGGCAAAACCGATGCTTATAGAGACGGTTCCGTGGCGCTGACCCGAGATGTGAGACTCGTTAGCGCTCATGTCTGCAGTGAGATCGAAAACCATTATCGTATACCCTTGCGGGTAGGTTTCTCTGGAGATGGAGTGTCCCTCGTCCTTGAAATGAATGCCTAGGCCGTCCTGCAGGGTTTGAAAGCATTGCAAATAGTGTCCTTTTGTAAAGTCGGGTTGCAGAGGTTGGGAGGGAACGGGTTGCCCATTCACGTAGAGCTGAAAGAAGTTCATTTTAAAATGTTTCAAGTTGTACGGATTTGAGTTAAAATGGCCGGAATAGGCCTTGTCGGTGACCATGGCTACTACCACTCTCCTTGGAACTTGCCCTACGCACACGTCGCTAAACGTCATTGCCCTGGACTCCTTGGGGATGCTGAGAGCGTGAAAGCTGACGTCTTTGAGATGGTACTTTGCGTTGCCCTTTGCGAGCACGGCCTGGTGCGCGAGCTTTATGGTCGGCGAGGGCCGCACCGATTTTAAGCGCAGCGTGGCAGACACGATGTCGGCGTACCCCTTAAAGGTATCTACGTCGGAAAACAGATAAAACTGGGGAGAGGCGGGAGTGAGCTTGACGGTCATGCTAACGTTGTTCAAAAGCAGCTTCTCCTGTCTAAAAAGAGCGTTGGACAGAGGACCGATGAGCTGCACGACGTTGCTCCCTTTGGTAAACCCCTGACGCCACTGAAAACCCGCATTGGCGATAAAAGTGTCCATGATGCCTGCCGTGTCCTTTCTCCAGAGGGTAGATTCTAGTTTGGTGTTCATGGCATCTTCGGAGTAATTGAGAAGCGTCTCGAGGTAGGTTCTATAGGGGTAACCGGCTTGCGGCATGGAGACGATGACGTTATTGAGGGTTACCTCCATCTGTTGAAACAGGGAATTTAAGGCGTTGTTGACCAGAGTGGCGTTAGCGTCAGCGTTTAAGGCCTCTCCTTTGTCATCTACAATGCGCACCATGAGTTCGAGTACGACGTAGGTCAGGTCTAGGTAATCGTCCGCATTTCCGGAATAATGAAAGGTGATGGGGGCATTTTTCATTAAAGTGTTTTGAGGGTTTAGGTATAGGAACCGTGACTCCTCGATGCTCATCTGAACCGGCACCTCTGTAAAGAGATCCAGTTCGGAACTCATGTGGACGGTCGCGTCTGCCATTACGAAAATACGTCTTGCACCTTGCGCCTACCGCGTTTCAGCTTGGACTGCTTGCTCTTTCTGGATTTGCTCGGTTTTATTCTCTTGAGACGACTGGCGCCGGAACCGAGCATGGCATCGAGCTTTTTGTCGGCTTTTCGCTTTAAATTGTATCCGGACTCCTTGAGCCTCCGCTGGAGCGCTTGCTTCGGCGCTGCTCCCGCCACAGTCACATCGGACAGAACGTGAGCGCCCGCCTTTAAGGCCTCCTTTCCGACTGCTTTTGCTCCGCTCTTTAAAAACGGTAGCAACCTTCTGAAGAGTCCTCCGAGGGCTGAAAAGAGACCGCTGCCTCTTTGGTAGCGCTTGCCCCTGTAGAGAGCGAAATCGCGATGGTGGAACGCTCCGCCGGTCTGATTCAGGTAGTACCGCGTTACGGCGTGCACGTCCATTACGCCTGTTTCGGACGAAAAGCGAGAACTACAGTAGAGGAAAATCCGTCGGCGAATGGCAAGAGATCGCCGTAACCGTTCCTTAAATCTATGCTGACCGTCTTGAAGTCTTGCTGAATCAAGGGTACCCAATTTTGGGGAAAAAACGTCTTTTCGTCGCTCATGTAAGTTTTGTTGCTTCTTTCGTATTCCACGGCAGCGCTCTCTATGACTTGGGCGAAGGTGTCGCCCACGACTTGCGGGGACACTAGATTACAATAGACGAACATTTCGTAAGGAAACCCCATATAAGGATCTACGGGGTGTTTAGCAGCTTTTTCGAGAACGACGTTGACGTAGGGTTCGAAACCCAACATTTTTGCCATAGCGGGCGTTAAGAGCAAACTGTGGATGCGGTGTAGAGGTCCCGGAGGGTCCTCCGATTTTGAAACGTCTCGTTTGGGTCTGACGGAACGAGCCGCCGCGGGTTTCTGCTGCCCCGAAGCCCGGGGCTTCGGTTTCGGTTTCGGCTTGGGTCTCTGGTGGGGCGCATCGTTGAGAGCTTCGTATTCGCCGACCGCGTACGGTACGACCGTGCGCGCGACATTTTCCACAAACCCGTCGAACGGAATGTCGGGTAGTGGTTCGGGATGGGCGTCGGCGGCATTCACGCCCACCGTCTGCTTGCGCTCGTCGAAGAGGAAGAAGTTTTCCACGTGCAAGTGTTCGAGTAGAACGGCGTTGACGAGGTTCACCAAGTCTTTGGGATTGTGCACGATGCCTTGCGGCATTTGCAAACTGAATTTGGAATGCGTTGGGAGGAGCGTCATGGTGTACTTGGCGCCCGCGAGACGGGCATGGTCTGGCGAAAGGTTATAAAATTTCACCGGATACCTGACCTTTTGCAGGGCGACCTCCCATTCTCCCTGCAGAACGATTCTCTCGGGCAAGATGTTAGAAAATCTAGCCGTGGTGTTGTCGGTAAAGTGTTCCATGGAAGCGTTGCTCACGAGAGTGATGGAGAAGGGCTTGGTCTTAATCATGTCGAATCGACGGTCGAAGCCAGAACCCACGAGTTAAACTTTGCCGGATACCCCTTCCACTTTACCAAGACCTGCTTGTGGCGCCCTCGGCCCTTGGTCTGTAAAACGCGCTCGATCTTAAACGTCCGAGGTAGCGCGACCTTTTGTAGCTCCTGGGTGTAAAATGTGCCGTCTATGGTTTCTCCGGCCAGATCCTTCAACTTATATACCACCGGCCGACCGCGCACCACCTCGGCTATCCGAAATATTTCGTCCGTCCAATTCTGCTCGTAGCCCTTGTCGAATTTCATTTTTTCTTTAGAGATGCGCACGTGATCGCCGACGGAAAATGTGGGTTTCCCTGCGCGAGGTAGGGTCCTATTTGCATAGAGATTGCGGTACACTCGTAAAATGTTAGATTCGTTCACGTCCTTCGGAGCCATTTTTATGGACCTGTGATGCGAGCTATTGTACGACTCGAGTAAGGCCGGAAGGACATCCAGGTATCTGTAACTGTTTTTGTGCGTGAAATACCTCCACATCTTGGTTTTTAAGGTGCGGTTGAAGCGCTCCACGACGCTGGCTTTAACGTTATTTTTGGTTGAGTAATGTTTCACGTCGTGTTTCTTCAGAAAGTCGCGAAAAGTCTTGTTGGTAAACTCTGTTCCCTTGTCCGTCTGGAGGACCCTGGGGACGCGTTGGGAGAATATGGAGCGAAACGCTTGCGCGACCTCGGTACCCAGCTTCGATTTCAGGGGTACGGCCCAAGCATATTTGGAAAATACGTCGATAACGGTCAGAATGTACACGTAAGGTTTGTTATGTTCCCTCACGCTGTTCATGACGTTTAGATCGGCCTCCCAAAGATCGTCCATATTCGTCACGTGATAACATCTGGTGGGGAACCGCTTTCTGACCGGTTTGTGCAGAGTGTAACTGTCCCGGGTTCGAAGGAAGGACTCGATGTTCGCCTTAGACGCGCCCGTGGCCTTTCGAAGGGGCTTGACCGTGCCCAAACCGGCATAGTGTTCCGGTCTGGCATAGTATCGCCTTAGCGCCTTCCATTCCTTCATGCTTTACTTGTACAGGGGCTGCCAGACGCGCTTGCGAAAATGGTACGACGCGGAAGGCGATTTCGATTTCTTTTTCGGAGTGGCAGGGTTCGCCCTCTTCTTTTTGCGAGGCGAGAGGAGGTTGACCTTTATGGTTCGGGGTTCGACCTCCTGCTTCACCGGCACGCGCTCGTGCACGTCTTCGTAATCGTCGTCGTCGTCGTCGTCGCCGAGGAAGGGCTTTCTGACTTGTGCCACGAGATCGAGGTAGTTGTCCAATTTATGTTTTACGAGCCGCCACTTTTCGTCGGCAGAGAGCTTTGCGCTCTGCAGGTTCCGAATTTCTTTAGCCAATCTGGATATGGTGCGGTCTACAGCGTGAAGCTTGTCGACGGTCTTCGGTTGCGGTGCAACCAGGATCTGCCTGCCGTACTTCATCCTGTTAATTTCGACACTAGCGCGCCGCCGAGCGAAGCCAGGACGGGTAGGAGGAATGCCGGCAAAAAACCTCCTTTTTGAACCAAGATGCTCTTCTTCTTCTTCAGAGGAACCCGTTTATCCGTCAACTTCCTCCAAGAAGCCTTGTGCTTCTTTAGGCGAGCCAAGCACTTTGCGGGAAGTTGCACGTGACCTCTGCACACGTTGAGCATGCATTCGCTAATGGCCTTGATCAGATCGCCGTCGGCATTTTTTAACAACTTTTTGCGCAGAGGGGCCTTCGCCTTAGCCAGAGCCGCCAAATTACCGTGCTGTCTCGCTATGCGAGGACTGGTCAGCGTCGCGAGCCTTGACCTACGTCTAGCCATGCTTGCGCGATAATGACGTTCGCTCCAAAAGCGATACTTTTTATTTAGACTCGACGGCCTCAGTCGGGCAAGGCCCTGCCGGGATGATATGGAACGATACGAACCCGAGTCCTCTCGGCGGTCTCAGTTGGGTACGAAATAAGAGAGGTTTTCCCCCGGCAGCACGCCGGTTCGATACCTGTATCGGGCGGGCGTGTACTGGGTGCAGTCCAACACGAGATACCCGTGAGGGCGTTCGGCGGCCTTCTCGAAGGCCTCCAAGAGAAACCTAGAGTTCCTGGGTTCGATCTGCTGGCACAGTCTCTCGATCTGCATCTTGTCCCGGTTGTTCTTGAAGACCACGACGTAGTTCGCATTCAGAGAGATGTTGCGATATTTCTGACCCTGCGGAAACACGTTCTGCAGGATGTAGACGATGCCGAAGCGCTTATGATGGGAGTCTCTGGTGAAAAAATTGGACACGTCCTTCCCGCCACCCTCCAGCATCAGATCGTCGAGGACGACGAGGTCGTTCTCGCCCACCGAAGCAAGTTCGGGTATGCCCGCGTGGGTCTCGCAACGCAGAGCCGAGGGTTCGAGTCTCGGCGAATACTCCGGAGGGTGGCACCACAGCACCCTCCTGGGGCGCACGTCGAACATCCGGTGCGCGTGGCGCAACAGATTTTTCACGAAGGTCGACTTGCCGCAGCGCGACGGCCCCGCCACGAGCATCGTGCTGGGAAACTCGAATCGCCGCAGGTCTCGGGGACCGGGCATCGTCTCCTCAGGGCGCCCGGTTCGAAATGACTTTGGCGCGGCTGCGGACGTCTCATTTATGCGTTCCTCTTGAACCCGTAGGGATAGGAATCGTGATCGCCGGCGAGCACGCGCTTGTTGACCACCATCCTAAACGTCTTCGAGCTGGGTTCGGTGACGACCGTCCAAGACGGTTTCCGCGAGATCTGCGTGCCCGCCAGCTTCACCGCGCGGTCGTTGTCCCTCAGCACCGTGTCGCGAATCACCTCCGCGTTCACCAGCTCCAGGTTGCCCGAATTGAGCGTGATCCCCTTCACCTTGCACACCGAGAAGGTCTTGCCCGTTTCGGGGCAAACGATCTCCATGCAGTAGCTCTTGGGCCCCGTGGAGGCGAACCGGGCGATGTAAGAGCCCCGCCCGTACTTCTCCAGCTCGTCCGTCATGTCCCCCAGGAGGCGTCCGACGGACGGCGTCCAGTCGCCCGGAGCGGCGGCGACGACGACGGAATCGGTGTCGAAGTAGCAGACGCGTTCTCCCAGCCTCTTCAGGTAGGAGTAGAGCACCAGGCGCGCGTGAGCCGTGGTGTAGGCCGCCAGGACGGCGTTGGCGGCGGGGTTGACCTTGCGGCACTCCTCGCGGTACCTCCACACCACGTACATGATCCGGTCGGTGACGGGCACGTAGGTCTGCACTTCCACGCCCGGGTCGTTGAGCAGCTCCAGGAGTCGGTCGTACCGGTCCACCAGCTCGCACGTGGGGAGGTTTTCCCTCTGCCCGAGTTTGCCCCAGAAGCTGTTGAGCATCAGCTTGGCCAGCTCCCGCCTGCCGGGGTTGGTGGCGACGGCCTGGGGATCCAGGGCGACGCCTTCGTGCTCGAAGAATTGCTCCACGTACTGCTGCTTTGCGGCAGGGTCGTCCCAATCCGAGGGCCAGCCGGAGGCTTCGGTCTTGATCTTCAAGAACTGATTCACGTAGTCCTCGAAGAGACCCTTGGCTCCGGTGGTCGGTTCGTGCCGCACCACGTCGTACTCCCAGATCTCGTGGACCCTCAGCAGGCGGTACCCCTCCTCCAGGGCGACCTTCATCTCGTCGATCACCCAGGTACCCGACAACGCCCTCTCGCGCTCTCCGTGGTGGCACTCGTCTTGGTTCTCCGCCTCCGCACAAGCGCGGCATAGCGGGAACATGAGCTTGCCGCCGATGCGCGCCGGTAACACCGGGTGGTACAGGTGTTGCGGCGGTAGAACCTCGCACTTCACCAACCCGCCCCCCACGTCTTCCAAGCGCGGGAATCGATCCACGTGGATCTTGGGGTGGCCCACGGGGTAGGGCTTCGTCTTGTTCACGTACGGGTACAGGCTGCATACGTCGTAGTAGTAGATCTTGCTATCCCCCTTCGCCTCGCAGTACGTCTTGGTGCAGTTGGTGCGACCTCCGTAGAAGGCGTCTCTGGGGTTCAGGGGTTCGGGTACCGGAAAGTCCCTTGCGTGGCGCGCCAGGTCCTGGTTGGCCTTCATCGCGGCGTTAAACTCGCACTCCCACATTTCCACCACGGCGTAGCCGGCGGCCTTGATCTTGGCCGTGACCTTCTCGGTGCTCTCTAACCTGGAGGTCATGGTTTCGTGTCCCGAGTTGTATATCGCCGCATGGCGATTGTGAAAGCACCGCCTGCAGCCGTGGTAAAAGCACCCGTGGAAAAAGTACGCGGTTTTTTCGGCCTCTCTGTACCCGTCCACCTTGTGCCCCACGATTTTAACTTCGCGTCCTCGCATGGCGTGCTGGATGACGATGCGGTTTTGCATCTCTAGCCAAGTTAGCCATATGCATGCGGCGCGAGACTGCCGGTCCGCTAGTCGATACCCGCCCGCTGGCAAGAGGGCAATTTTTTTAAGCGGCATGAAGCGCTTTCTATACACGCACATGCACGCCTGCGCAATGGTGACGCATTCTCTGAACGGGTCTATTCCGTTCTCGTCCAAGAATTCCCTTCTGAATTTGGAAACTCCCTGACTGAGTAGAAATACGTCCATCTTGCAATACGCCACCATTTCCGCCCTCATGTCGAAGACGTACCCGGAGGACGCCTTTTCTTCGTGCCACTGCTCGAAGGCTTTCCGACCCTCCGCCGACATGCCCTCCGGGCAGTAATGCCTTTTGTCGGGAATCGAACCCACGTACCGCTCGTTTTCCTTCGTGTTAAACAGGTACGGGAAATAACCTTTGCATTCCTTCAATCCGAAGGTCTTGGAAAAGCGGGAGAGTGGCATGGGTATGAAGTTGAGCGAGTCTAGAAATGTGACGTCACCGTACCTCATCCTGTAGATCTTGCTGCCGTTCATGATGAGCTCCGGCACCCAGTCTAAGTGCGCCACCATGTACTTTAATAGAAACTGCCCGTCGTAAGCTCTGAGGTTATGCGCCACGACGTAGACGTCCCAGGCTTCGAACCTCGCCTGCGCGATGTGCTCGAAAAGCTGCTTCACGGGCTCGTCCATAAACACCCATTCTTTGCAACCGCATTCGGTACAGTATGCCGTCTTGTGGCGTTGGTCGATGCACAGCGAACAGGCTTGGTACAACACGCACAAGTTAGGTACATGCTGGTATGTGTCCTTTTTGCCGGTATATGGAATGTTTTGCGTGCATTCAAAGTCGATAAACATAAACACGTACCGGTTTCTTTTGTTCTTTGTAGCATACGGCTGCATATAGCACATGTGGCTAGAATTCACGTGTGCCTTGCAATGATTGCAGTACTTTTCCCCGCACTGGTGCGCGGTTTTTCTGTGCCTCGCATTCACGAGCTTATTGCAAGACGTGCACACCTTTTCTACATCGCACACCGACAGCGCCTTTGGGTAAAAAACGCCTTTCTTTGCGTGGTTTGCAAAGCATGTCGGTCCCTTAAAATCTCTGTTGCACTCGGCGCAGCGTATGTAGGCGTCAAATCGCGCATCGCACTGCTGATGGCATTTAGCACACCTGGCGTCGCACCTATGAAATTCTTTTTTGTGTGCCGAGGGATGATGACACCGGCGGCAATACCATTTGCATTTAAAGCACTTGTGAAGGTTCACGATAGCATTAAAGTGCCCGGCGTGGAGCATGACGTCGATGTATTTATCGCATTTCTTATCCGACGCGTACAGCACGTGCTTCCCCGTATGATCGCCAAACACCGTCACAGCGTAGCCCTTTAACGCTGCGTCGAAGCGTCTCACGTCGTCTATCGTGCACCTGTCGTGACCTTGACCGATGCTCGCGCACAAGGCTACGGCCTTCGATTTTTGTAGATACTCGGAACGCGTCATCGTTCTATAATTGACGTCGCGATCCACTTTGGCTTTAACTACAACAATGGCTCTTGCTAAACACAAGTTGTCTTTGTTGGCTATTTCGACAATGCCTTTATTGTCCCTACAGGCATCGCAAGGTTGGTGGCACGAACCCGAGACCTCCTTGGTCCACACAAACGTGACGTGAAGAGGCCCGCTTAGCAAGAATTGTTGGTTACTTTGCATTACTTTTTCGATGCTTCCAACAATGACATCCGCATTCAATTGCTCTATGCGCCTCACGCTCATGTTGAAGGCTTTGGACGTCTCCTTTTCGTCTGTTATGGATATGCCTAAATATCCGGGTTCGTTTTCTAACAGGTTCTCTTTCGCAAAGTTTAGAATATCGTTAAACAAATGCGATACCCATTGCTCCGGGTTAACATCTCTGGGGACCGGGTTTAACGTAATTTGAGACTCTGTAAAGCCGGAAAAAAGCTTTGGCAACCTCCTCTGCTTGTGTCCTATAATTTCGAACGTAGGCTGCAAGGTGTCATCGCGACTTCCTCCGGGTTGTTGGTCCATCTTATCGTCCGAATGCACCGATCGCTCTTTCCCTGCAAAGTACTGCGGCTATTTTGTTTTTATTTTAAAATTATTTTTCGTCAAATAGAACGATTTTGTAGAAAAACACACTATCGCTTTCGTTTCTAACTACGGGCTTTTGCTGTTCGCACAGGGTTTTTATAAGCTCGTTTATTGCAACCGTTGTTTCATCATTTGTGTCGAGTTAAATGCCTCGTTTCGCTAAAAAATTGTCTAGTTTTAAAAACTTAGAGTCATGCTGACACCAACCGCCACTGCACAATTCTCACCGCCGACATAAAGGTTGCATTTATTGTATTGCTGACGAATTTCCGCATCTCTCAACTTTCACTGTCATCAGCACACGGCTCTTTTGCGTGTAGCGCTGAATGCGAACGAGCTGACCTCAGTTATTCCTGATGTTATTAGTGCAATATTAAAACTATGAGTATCGTGTGTAGTGTTTTATGTTGTGCCAGTGCATACGTGTTATGTAAAATGTATGAATTAAATACAATCAGCAGATACTTCCTTTCTAAGGAGTAACACCAACTGTTGAATATAAATTCTCAAAGTGCTTCGTTCGTACGTCCTCTACCCTCTATTTCTTATAGGTGAGTACGAAAGTTTATTTTCATATCCACTTAATTTTAATCCGGATAAACTTTTCGGGAAATGGTTGCATTGCACAACCGTTAGACATCCAAAGGGACGCTATACACTGGTCTTAAAATTCTAAATTCTTTCCATCAACATGGCGTCATGCCTTTTAAAAAAGAATGGCTAAGCACTGTACAATTCCAACCATTTATAACACATATCTCCAAAATGGCTGACGTCACAAAAAAGTTATTTCAAATAAATTGTGTGTGTTTCCTCAAACCTTTTCACTCACTAGGGGCTAGAAAATCGAATTTCTTGACTTTTTGAATACTCAGCATTTTTCGTATATAGCGGCTTATTATGAGGTGATACATTCATTTATATGATTTTTAAGCAGTTTGAAAGAAGTGAAGTAGAATGGCTAAGCATTGTACAATTCGAACCATTTATAACAAATATTTCGGAAATGGCTGACGTCACAAAAAAGTTATTTCAAATAAATTGTGCGTGTTTTTAAAAAGATCTAAATTTTTTGTGTTCTATGTTTTTCTCAAACCTTAGCAGTTATACAAGATCATAGAAAATTTCTTCCGAATCAAGAGGACTTCACAGGCTATTTCCACAAAATTCAAGATATACATTTTATTTTCATATAAATGTCTTTAATATATGGTGTTGTAATTAAAATCGTCAGAGACAGTTTTAGAAAATAAAACATTCCGGAAAATAGTTCATGTAAAGGGTAGAAGCAGTTTGAAAGAAGCGAAGTAAACGCGATTTTTCACTCACTAGGGGCTAGAAAATCGAATTTCTTGACTTTTTGAATACTCAGCATTTTTCGTATAGAGGCTTATTATGAGGTGATACATTCATTTATATGATTTTTAAGCAGTTTGAAAGAAGTGAAGTAGAATGGCTAAGCATTGTACAATTCGAACCATTTATAACAAATATTTCGGAAATGGCTCACGTCACAAAAAAGTTATTTCAAATAAATTGTGCGTGTTTTTAAAAAGATCTAAATTTTTTGTGTTCTATGTTTTTCTCAAACCTTAGCAGTTATACAAGATCATAGAAAATTTCTTCCGAATCAAGAGGACTTCACAGGCTATTTCCACAAAATTCAAGATATACATTTTATTTTCATATAAATGTCTTTAATATATGGTGTTGTAATTAAAATCGTCAGAGACAGTTTTAGAAAATAAAACATTCCGGAAAATAGTTCATGTAAAGGGTAGAAGCAGTTTGAAAGAAGCGAAGTAAACGCGATTTTTCACTCACTAGGGGCTAGAAAATCGAATTTCTTGACTTTTTGAATACTCAGCATTTTTCGTATATAGAGGCTTATTATGAGGTGATACATTCATTTATATGATTTTTAAGCAGTTTGAAAGAAGTGAAGTAGAATGGCTAAGCATTGTACAATTCGAACCATTTATAACAAATATTTCGGAAATGGCTCACGTCACAAAAAAGTTATTTCAAATAAATTGTGCGTGTTTTTAAAAAGATCTAAATTTTTTGTGTTCTATGTTTTTCTCAAACCTTAGCAGTTATACAAGATCATAGAAAATTTCTTCCGAATCAAGAGGACTTCACAGGCTATTTCCACAAAATTCAAGATATACATTTTATTTTCATATAAATGTCTTTAATATATGGTGTTGTAATTAAAATCGTCAGAGACAGTTTTAGAAAATAAAACATTCCGGAAAATAGTTCATGTAAAGGGTAGAAGCAGTTTGAAAGAAGCGAAGTAAACGCGATTTTTCACTCACTAGGGGCTAGAAAATCGAATTTCTTGACTTTTTGAATACTCAGCATTTTTCGTATATAGAGGCTTATTATGAGGTGATACATTCATTTATATGATTTTTAAGCAGTTTGAAAGAAGTGAAGTAGAATGGCTAAGCATTGTACAATTCGAACCATTTATAACAAATATTTCGGAAATGGCTATCGTCACAAAAAAGTTATTTCAAATAAATTGTGCGTGTTTTTAAAAAGATCTAAATTTTTTGTGTTCTATGTTTTTCTCAAACCTTAGCAGTTATACAAGATCATAGAAAATTTCTTCCGAATCAAGAGGACTTCACAGGCTATTTCCACAAAATTCAAGATATACATTTTATTTTTCATATAAATGTCTTTAATATATGGTGTTGTAATTAAAATCGTCAGAATCAATTTTAGAAAATAAAACATTTCGGAAAATAGTTCATGTAAAGGGTAGTTTGGGGGTGGAGGGGTTTTCTTGAAACTCTCTGTGTCGTATCTTTGGAAGGTACTCAACCTAAATACCAAGTTTAGTATTTATCCAACTTTTCATTTTTGAGTTATGCTGCTCTGACACATACACACACAGAATTTTCTAAAAATGTTTTTATTCAGTGGACCTCAAAACAAGTATTTAGTTTTCCAGTGCTGTTTCACTTGTGAAATTCCGTTCTCTTTGTATGAAAATGAAAAAAGAAAAGTTAAACGAATGTCGAGTTTTAGTGAGAAAGGTCTAAAGCTTTTAAACATTAAAATCAACATGCAAACTTTGTAAATACACAACGCCACAAAGTAATAATAATAATAATAATAATAATAATACACATAAATTGTGTGCTTTAACGTCCTTGTACAGTAAGGCTTCGTTTCCTACGGTTTAACAGTTGTACAAAAGACATTCACAATGAGACTACTTCACAGCAATTCCCAGAAAATTGAAGTTATACATTTTATTTGTCATGCAGATATCTTAAACATACCGTACCGTAATCAAAAGGGGTTAGAGCCATTTTTAAAACAATAAAAATAATGAACTTTCTCCCGCTAAACGGGTAGTTTGCGGTGTGGGAATTTTCTTGAAAATCTACGGTTTGTTAAATTTTTTTATACGCTACTATTTTAGTGTGTGTGTGTGTGTGTGTTTGTGTGTGTGTGTGTGTTTGTGTGTGTGTGTGTGTGAGTATGTACCTAGTGTCCGTGCGCCACAAGCCAAAACGATGACATTATAGAAAAACTTTATCATCTGCCTACCTGCCAGGTAAAACGCGAAAAAACCTGAAAAAAGCTCTAAGAGTATTCTAACGCTTACCGATCTGGAAAACCCGTGAAAACAAGATAGTACACTTTTGAGGTATTGCTTGTTATTTCCTTAAATTTTTCAATACTTTTTTACTTTCTCTACTACGTATAGTAAGTAGGGGAAGTATTGCATTCCGCCCAAAAATTCGATACCGAGATTTCACCGGAAATACACGTTTTGAGACCTCCTGAATCAAAACAAAAAAAAAAAAAAAAAAAAAGCATTTTTCGAAACATGTCCGTGTGTGTGTGCCTGTCTGTGTGTCTGTCTGTCTCTCTGTGTGTGTGTGTGTGTGTGTGTGTGCGCGCCAGTACGTGCCTAATATCCGTGCGCCGACAAGGTAAAACTTCATCATTTGCCTACCGGGCAGGGACAACCGCTAAAAACCTGAGAAAACCTCCAAAATTAGAAACGCCTTCGTCAACCAGTACAGAAAACGCCTACCAACCAGGGAAAACCTATGAAAAAGCAGAAAGAGCTTGCATTTGTTTACCATCCGCAGAAAACTCCCAAAAAAAAAAAAACTAGTCATTTTAAAAAAAAAAGGAAAAAGACGAATAATATAAGTATGGTAGAAACAGCTTGCATTCGTCTACCAACCAGAGAAAACCCCCGAAACACTAGTTATTTAAAATTGCTGATGAGTTCTGGATAGGCTTTTGCAAATGTTGTTGGTAGCAAAACTTGCCTTTTCCATCACCTCCAACATACCCCACTCCCACACCTTTTTTTTCTTTCCACCAATCATAATCTCTCTTATTCTCGCCAATCAGCAACTTTCATTTGTTCCTTTCCACCAATAACATCACTTCTTATTCCCACCAATGACAACTTCACACGTCACTTTCTGTTATACTTTTTATCCCTCGTTCGCCATCTTTCCCCCTCTTTCAGACCCCAACCGCCGCACAGTCAACACCTCGCCGCTCCTTAACCTCAACTTCGTGCCTCCGCCATCTTGTTTAGTTCACATTTTTACCACCGCGCCTCTCATCTCTCAACCAGATTGCCTGCAAGAACAGATCTCGTTCATTCGCACCTCGACGGTTGCCTCGGCAGCAGCTACTGCCAACACCTACGTCGTACACGTTTTTGACCGCTTTCGACCGGCTATGAGAACCCTGCTCCTACGTACGCTAGCGACCATCACGATGGTCCAGTACCAGGTTTTTGGTATAGTTAAATTACGCCTCTGCAAAGGGTGTCTGTACCGCTTTAAAAACCTAGGTATATCAGTGCGTAGTGATGTTGGTTGATCTTAAAGCTGGTTAAGCATTTTCAAAAACAGTTTGCTTTTATTTTTCCGTCTCGCGTGCCGCGCTTTTGGTGACGCATCCACACCGGTAACAGGTAAGTAACACACGCATAATTATTTTTCGGACCTGCTTGGCGTAGGAATATATCCTTTCGTGTTTTGGTACTGTAACCTCAAACCTCCTTTCCCACCTCTTGCGTCCGCCATCTTGTTTAGTTCTCACCGCATCTCCTTGTCGCAGACCCTCCGCCATTTTTAGTTCCCGCTATTTTAACCTCAAAATCTACTCTTCTAACCTCTTGCTACCGCCATCTTCTTTTAGTTCCCATTCTCACCACCGCGTCTCCTTACCCCCACCTCTTGCGACCGCCGTGTTCACCACTAACCTCCAAATTTCCTCGTCCTTAAACCTCTTGTCTCAACAACCTTGTCTAGTTCCCATTTTCGCCACCGCATCTCATATCGCCCCCATCTCTCTATCCACTCAAGAAAACTACCATCCGACGTTCAAAAATTGCTGATCAGTTCAAGACAGGCTTTTGCAAATCTTGCTGCTAGCAAAACTTACCTTTCCCACCACCTCCAACATACCCCACTCCCACAACTTTTTCTTTTCCACCAATCATAATCCCTCTTATTCCTACCAATCAACAACTCTCATTTGTTCCTTTCCACCAATAAAATCACTTCTTATTCCCACCAATCACAACTTCACACGTCACTTTCTGTTACACTTTTTATCCCTCGCTCCCCATCTTTACACCTCTTTCAGTACCGACCTCCGCACAGACAACACCTCGCCACCCAGCTCCTCTCCATCACGCGACCTCCATACTCCTCCATCTCCCTTCCTCCATCTCCCACCCCAAATTAACGAACCAATCAAAAACACTCCACGTCACTTCCTCAATTCTTTCAACTCGTCCCGGATGAGCCAACCGATTTAACGATAATCCTACCGCTCAAGGCGCTTTTCAAACACACCGCCGCCGCCGTCGCACGCACCGACACTAGCGACACCAGCGCCCCTAGCGGCAGGATTATCGTTAAATCAATTGGCTCATCCGGGACTAATACTACTTACGTATAGTAAGTAGGGGAAGTATTGCATTCCACCCCAAAATTCGATACCGAGATTTCACCGGAAATACATGTTTTGAGACCTCCTGAATCCAAAAAAAAAAACATTTTTGGAAACATGTTCGTGTGTGTGTCTGTGTGTGTGTGTGTGTCTGTGTGTGTCTGTGTGTGTGTGTGTCTGTGAACAGCATAACTCAAAAACTAACAGTCGGATAAACACCACACTTGGTATTTACGTTCAGTATCTTCCAGAGATGCGACACGAAGAGTTTCAAGAAAATCCCCCCACCCCAGACTACCCTTTACATGGAACATTTTTCGAAAATTTTAATTTTCTCAAAAATGGCTCTATCGATTTTGATTAAAATATCATATGTTTAAGATAATGTCATGAGAAACGAAATGTATATCTCGAATTTTCTGGGAATGTCTCCAAACGTATTCTTCATTGTGAACGACTTTTGCATAATTGGTAAACCATAAGAGATAGACAAAATTTTACTACACAAAAAATGTAGATCGCGTTAAAATACACAACTTATATCATATACATTTGTTTTGTTGAGTGAACCGTTATCGAGATATTGCTTGTTATTTCCTTAAATTTTCCAATACTTATACTTTTTCTCAAATTCGTTATTCATTTTTACTTTCTCTACTACGTATAGTAAGTAGGGGAAGTATTGCATTCCACCCAAAAATTCGATACCGAGATTTCACCGGAAATACACGTTTTGAGACCTCCTGAATCCAAAAAAAGCATTTTTGGAAACATGTCCGTGTGTGTGTCTGTGTGTGTGTCTGTGTGTGTGTCTGTGTGTGTGTCTGTGTGTATGTCTGTGAACAGCATAACTCAAAAACGAACAATCGGATAAGCACCAAACTTGGTATTTAGGTTCAGTATCTTTCAGAGATGCGACACGAAGGTTTTCAAGAAAATCCCCCCACCCCAGACTACCCTTTACATGGAAGATTTTTCGAAAATTTTAATTTTCTCAAAAATGGCTATAACGATTTTGATGAAAATATCATATGTTTAGGGTAATGTCATGAGAAATGAAATGTATATCTCGAATTTTCTGGGAATGTCTCCAAACGTATTCTTCATTGTGAAAGACTTTTGCATAACTGGTAAACCATAAGAGATAGACAAAATTTTACTACACAAAAAATGTAGATCGCGTTAAAATACACAACTTATGTCATGTACATTTCTTTTGTTGAGTGAACCGTTTTCGAGATATTGCTTGTTATTTCCTTAAATTTTCCAATACTTATACTTTTTCTCAAATGCGTTATTCATTTTTTTATGTCCTGGACATGCAAAGAGAATGGAATGCGTCACATAGCAACCAGCGTTAAAATATTTGACTATCGCTTAAAAGCTACCATATTTTCCTTGCATCTACAAGAAAATTACCAATAAGATTCACATCTCGATATCTCGATTAACATGAAGCATATGGAGAATAGGCGTTTGTAAAATTAGGTTGTACAAGAGTAGAGAAAGTTATGTGAGTGTAACACATCAGATTTTTTTATGTCCTGGACATGCAAAGAGAGTGGAATGCGCCACATAGCAACCAGCGATAAAATATTTGACTATCGCTTAAAAGCTACCATATTCCCCTTGCATCTACAAAAAATTACAAATAAGATTGACATCTCGATATCTCGATTAATATGAAGCATATGGAGAATAGGCGTTTGTAAAAATAGATTGTACAAGAGTAGAGAAAATCGTGTGAGTGTAACACATCAGATTTTTTTTATGTGTAATGAATACTTTTTGCGCTACTAATTTTTGAAGATAACAATGTATACAAAAAATGATTTCATGTGTTGCATTTTGCATATACCCATAATTTTATATTTTGAAAGTTAATAACTTGAAAACTAATTAAGATTTTGGATTGAAATTCATAAAACAATTATATCTAAAGAATACTGACATGGGATTAAAATTTCAGCCCAATTGAATGGATAGTTTATAAAATAGCAATTTCAGTTGTGCATCCCCTTAAATAAACCAGCACCTTGTTGTCCCTTTTTTCACCTTATTTGAGCACATTTTTCCTAACCCTAGTTATTACGATGGAAAATACGTGGCTTCACAATTTGTCGTGATTACATATCTGTATCTTGTTGTATATCAAGGGACGGTCTAGGTGTGTTGTGGTAGCTTGACTTACACTGAACATTGCGCAATACACGGTAATACTTGAGAATATTTTATTCCCTCTGTAAGGATAAGATATCCTATGGAATTGTTGAATTCCTACAAGATTCTGGGCACAAATTCAAGAAGCCTGGGATGTTGAAGCTTCTCGTCCACGTTATTACAGGGATTTAAACTCAACTATAACTCGAAAAAGGGCAGTTATGCGTGCTCAAGGTTCATATACCCACTTAATTTTGTTTATTTTTATGTATTTTAGTTTTAGAAGATAATAGCTTATTTCATCCATTTCTTTAGTTATTTAAAACGAGTGTTTTGGTAGAATTGTGTTTTTGTATGCATAGATATATCTAAAACTTAAAATGCTGTATTATATTAATGCAATATTTTGTTCTACACATCCAGTCATAAAACTAACAACTAAAAAATAACAATAACTAATGCGAAATTTGAACCAGGAACTTATGAGCGCAAGCAATACCTTCTTAACCTCTCGGCCAACAACGCTTTTCCGTGCTATGTTTTCAGTAGCTTATAAGCATCATCATCGAGGAACATAGTTATAAGGTGATCATTGCGCTCACAGGGCAGAGACCATTCTACAGTTCCTGCAAGTGTTGTGAACAACGGTTACTAAGGTACACGAAGCCCTCCAATTGTCACTAAGAATCTGGGGATGACTCAAGGGTGTGCCTACAAGGCAAGGTTTAATAAAATCATTTCTGCAAACGTTTACCACGATTAGCATGAATAGCACAGAAAAATAAGATTTTGTAAAAACAGTTTGTAGAAGAGTTACAGTGGTTCAGAAAACTATGTGCATGTAGCACGTCATAATTTGTGAACTGTCTTGTCCGCCGCGTCGCGACGTAGCGTGGGTAGCTTTTAAAGCGACATTTCAGCGACATTTCAGCTAAATTGATTTATCACTTCCCGCTTATTCGTTATTAAATTATTGTATAAAATATATTTATATATATATATATAATTTGGAGCTGTGCATGAATTTATGCATTAATCCTGAGAGTACAGACTAAGAGTAGCATACCAATCGAAACTTTCTGTCTCTTATAATGTCGAAAAAATATTAAATTCTAAAATTATTTCCTTAATTACCAAAACATTTGCAAAATGTGTTTCGATTTCACAATAATTGGCTGCTTTAAGTTCATACCCATCGATATTTGTTACAATCAAACAGAAAATACGTTGATCACAGCGTTGGTAAGCATGTCATCGAATGTTTATCCGCTAAAAGGAAGAGTTGCCACAAGCTTAACACTAAACATGCGCTTAAAACTAAATTATTTTGTTCTGTTTGTGGTGATATTGCAATATATGCTTCAATTTACAACAATTATTAAGCTCACAGCCACCTACATTTATTGCAATCAAACAGAAGAAAGTGTTTATTTACCACTGATAGGTAGATCACAAATAGATATTTATTCACTAAAACGACGGTGCCACAAACTGGAAACTAAATATGCGCTTAAAACTAAATTAATTTATTCTGATGGTTTTGTTATATTGGTTTACATGTTTTATTTTTTAAATCTTGAATACTTTCAAGAGCCAAGTGATTCTTTATGGCGAAAAAATGGTAACAAAAGACAGGAAGAGAGAGAGAGAGAGAGAGAGAGAGAGAGAGAGTCCATAGTTGAGGGCAACGTTCGCTAATGGCGGCAAGAGAAATCGACATTATTTGCAACCAAAGCTAGCAGAAAGGTACTTGTAATACTGACCGTAGTAAGTGTTCGTTTAAAATGTTTATGTAGCATGGGTATTCCATGTTCACTTTAATAAGTAATGGCAATTTCTTTAACATTTCTTTAACAATGGGCTACTTATAAATACTACGTATGTTCTGAAAGATTATGCACAAATCTACTACTGTAGAACATAAATTTAAATGACCTTGTCCTACCATTGAGGCGCATTACATTCGCCCACCATCCTTTTTTATTATTTAAAGTTTCAAATTTGGGGTGTGCATTAGATTCAATGCCGCATTAGATTCGCTTAAATACGTATGTTTTCTTCTGTTCAGCGAGTTATGTTGAATTACGTGGTATATTTTGTTGTTCTGTGTTTTTAATAATGTGTCATCATTTAAGAGGACGTTCATGTTGGCGTGGTATAGTCCTAAGGGATTCTTCAACAGTAAGATCCAGAATACGAATGATAGGTCAAAATATTGGTGAAAGAGATGCAAGTCTGTTAGCCCGCAACACTATTCAAAACAAAAACTCTATTGCAGAGTGAAAATTTACTCACAATATTTTGTTTTAAGTTATGTGTAATTAAGTATATAAACATACTTGATAGATGCATTTCTGTTTACAACAATTAGTCTTTAGTTCTAGCCACTAGTAATCTAGAACATGTTTATGGAGTGTTCATATACTCAACATGCAGGACTTGTAAATGCATTTTAGTCGCTTGAGTTACTCAGGAGTTGAAATTAAAAGTTGCAAAAATGGTTTTGTTTGTTAACGACACTGTCAATTGCCAGGGTCATATCAGCGCCGCCGGTATGCCGGATTTTTGTCCCGTAGAAGTTCTTTTACATTCTAGGAAATCTACTGACATGTAGATGTCACTTTTAATCACACTTAAAAACCATCGGTCCAGGACGGATTTGAACCCGCAACCTTGGGATCAAAAGGCCAGCGCCTGAGCCACTCACACCGACCTAAAACCTGTAGGTATAGGCATAGGTTTCCCAATGTAAGAATTTTAAACAGGATAGTTCCAGATGTCTAGATTTGTATAGCGAAGAAACTAACTTATGATATATGAATTGTGTTTACTTATATTATTATTGGTAACTATTTTCTTTAGTGCCCGGTGACCGATTTGTTTCAATCCTCTTTTAATATGTGCTATGTAATAAGATATTTTGAGTGTCGTTTTGGGGAAAAAGCTTAGTTAACCCAATAAATTTTGAAAAAAAAATCTGATGTGTTACATACACATGATTTTAGTCCTAAGAAAGTGCATTTTCCTATCTATTTAATTTTAATCAAGATAAACCTTTCCGGAAATAGAGCATTACACATTTCGTTTTAGATACAAAAGGAATAGCGATAGTCGAATGTTAAAAGAACTGCACGCTATATGCTGGTCTTAAAATTCCGTACTGTTTCCATGACAACGCGAGAAACAACTGAATGTTGACAGCACTTTAACAGAATGACTAAGTATTCAACAATTCGAGCATTAATAACGAATATCCCGGAAGTGGCTGATGCCACAAAAAAAGTTATTTGAAATAAATTGTGTGTTTCAAAGAGATTTACATTTTGTGTAGTGGTTTTCGTCTATCGCTTAATGTATACCAGTTATACAAAAATATACAAAATTCCTTCGGAATGAAGTGGACTTCACGGGTTATTCCCAGAAAATTCAAGATATACATTTTATTTGTCATGTAATTATCTTTAATATATGGGGTCATCCTCCGTAGTCTAGGGGTAGCATGCTAGCCTCTAGTTCCCGAGGTCGCGGGTTGAAACCCGGAGGAGGGCGATGGATTTTTTCGGGCGTAAAACTCCTTAGTATGGCTTCATTCGGAAGAGAAGCAAAGCCGGTGTCCCGTGTCGTAGATTTATGCCACATAAAAGAACCGCAAGCCTGATAAAGAGACCTCTGAGAAAAATTTCCGGTCTTTCACGTCCAATATATAACGGGATGCTAAGGACCACAGCAGTTAAAGAGCGTCCTTAAATAAAGCTCAGTTTCATTTAATATATGGTATTCCAATCAGAATCGTTGTAGCCATTTTTAGAATTTTAAAAACTTCGAAAAATATTCCATGTAAGTGGTAGCTTGGGTTGGGAAAATGTTCTTAAAAATCTTCGTGTTGTACCTTTGGAAGGTACTGAACCTAAATACCAAGTTTGGTACTAATCAGACTTTTCGTTTTTGAGTTATGCTGTTCACAAAAAACCCACACACACGGACTTTTTTCTAGGGGATTTTCCTTGGATTCAAGGGGCCTCGAAACATGTATTTCCGTTGAAATCTTGGGTGGAACTTCTCTAACCACTATGTACGTGGTAGAGAAAGTGAAAAGTAATATTACAACGTGCATGTGTCACGGCGATCCCTTCATAAGACAAGAGACGATCGCAAGGCAATGTGTTTGAACTCATCTGAAGTTTGTTTCTCTGAAATGCAATATATTGCCATTAAGACAACTTAGTTCTACTTCCTCACTGACCGTTCAGATGCGTCACTTTCTTCAGATTTGTTCCAACCACACTCTCTTGCTCTGCTTGCCATTTCTGCACTGATAGATAATTTCTACTGAAATGAATATATGAGGTTTTGCTCACAGTTCCAACAAGAAATCTGTTTCTTCAGAATGTTATGCTTTATTAATCTAAAATCTTACACTGGTTACGTGAAATAGCAATGAAATGTGTGCTAACACCTTCACTTGAAATGAAATTTACAATATTACTGCATTCTTTCGTTTTACAACTTTTATGTTACAAATTATTAGATGCGTTCTTTCACACAGAATAAGTTATTAGGTGAAAAACTTGCTTTCTTATGATTTACTTAAAAAAAATGCACCTTGCAACAAAATGGTTTCATGGACTATTTAAACCACAAAATTGGATATAAAAACCCAATTGGAAGCGTAGGGTTGCAATGTGACGAAACTGCCAAGATCGTTAGAGGATCGGTCAACAACGAACTTCGTATCCCTTCAGCTGATACCAAAGTGGCTTTAAGGGTAAAAAGTTGTAAGTGTCGAGATAGGAATGTAGATAAGGGTTAAGTGTTACAGGGATGTGAATTGGAGGAAATGCGCAGGAAGGTGTAATCAGGTACAAGGAGTACCTGTTGATGTTGCAAGACCGAGGAAATGCCGGGTGCTACTGAGTAACCAACTCAGGGATAGAGTACCCGCCTAGGTGCGGATTTCCAGGAAAATGCTCCTGTCCGTGCCTTGTGCATTTATTCTAGACTAAGGGCGTACGACCCATTATTTAAGCGCCTCAACTTGTTGCATAGTTGGTGTTTGCTGAAGATGTTTCTCATACACAAATTACAAAAAAGAATCGTCGCGACTTCGATCAGTCCAGAGAAATTCCCTATCGGGCTTTAATTGGTCTCTCCATTTGACCGCTATTCAGTAAATTTAAATATATTACGCTGTGAGGCGTCAGCGTTCTGTTAATCGTAAACTCACTATATACCCTGGTTTCGATATTTCCGTGAGTGTTGCCTCGTTGCGATACCCGAGTTAGTTTCCAGCACTGCACGCTACAATATAAACGTCTTAACATGTTTCTGAAACTAAGCTTTTGCCCCTAAAGTGACACCCCAAAACATATATAGGGTGTTATTTAGTACATATTAAGCATAGTTTAATATAAATCGATCATCGGCTGCTAAAGTAGACCATTAGCTAATAATAATATTTAATAACTATTATTATTATAATTAGCACTGCAACTGTTCTGATGAGTTATGTTTAGTGCATCTCTTGGAAATACATCACGTGAAAATCTTGTGTAGGTTTGAAACAATCCAAGACATCACAGTGGGATGCTTCTTTTACCCTTTTATTATATGAAAGAAATTCAAAACCGGTGGGTATTCATTATTAACCCCCTCTTTTTTATATCTTCCACAACAATGCTCGCTCACATACAGTCGCAAAATGTAACGCTGTCATCAAGACATCTGCACATGACTTGACATCAAATGACTCATCTGTTTCTTCGTTCGAGTCGCTCCAGGCAGAAAGGTTTTCATTTAAGGATACCTTTCTTGGACGAGCAACAAAAGCATTCCCAGACCTTCATTTAAAACATATGTATTTTGGGAAAATATGCTTATAATTGCCTTTGAACATGTTGAATTTGGTAGTATTGAAATTTTAATAAACTATCTGAACTACTCAGCGTTTTACGTGTGAAATATTGTGTAGTGTGCGAGTATCCTTTAGATAATTATTTGAGTGGTGGAATAATTAAGTAAAATATGTCTTCAGGGGATGTCGTCGTAGAAGAGCAAAAACATGTAACCTTGACGTTTCGTCCGGGACTGTACGAAAGTTTTCAGAAGGCTGTAGAAAACCGGACTAAACAGCGGGGTCAGGGTTTAGGACCAGCTGACTGTATGACTTTGTTCTCAGATTTGTGGCAGCACTACATTCTTAGGCTTTTTCTGTACTATGGGCTCATTTCGCGAACAATTAGAGTGGTTAAACCCAGCTAACAATAAAATGCACTCCTAGTTTTATACCACTTTAGTTGGGAGATGTGGGTTAAATACAAAGTCTGATCGGCATTAGCCTGAAACGCAAGCCATACTTTCGGTACCGTCTTCAAGTCCAAATGTAGCTGACGATAGCGTAAGGATAATACTATCAGAAAGTATGAACAGTTTGATATTCTCATTTATTCACTGAACTTGAGTATTTTTGATTTTTGCTTCTTTCTCTCTTGGCCAGAGTTTTGAACGAATTTAAACTCAGAGCGAGATCTATTCCGTACAAATGTGCATCGTTTGCACAACTCTACTGTAAAATGATATTCATTAACAAACCGTATACTTAGTTTCTCAATTTAAAAAAAACTGTTAAAGAAAGAGCCATAAAACTACATCTCATGCGAGGTTCATTAGCCTAAGCAGCAACAAGAAAGACTATAGCGATCCTTAAAAAGTCAGCTGGTTCCCGAGATCGCGGGTTCAAACCCAGCGGAGAGCGATGGACTCATTGGACGTAAAAATCCTTAGCATGGTTATTTTCGGAAGTGAAGTAAAGCCGTGGTCACGTATTGTAGATTTAGACACGTTAAAAAACTTCAAGCCTGATAAAAATTTCCGGCACTTCATGCCCAGTGTAGAATGCGACGCTAAGAACCAAAGCAGTTAAATGGCATCCATAAATAAAAATCGTTTTTCTTTTTTCAAAAATCAGGGATGTCAGTTTACAGTTTTTGCGTACAAATTGTTAAGAAGCTACTACAAGAAGTAGGATGAGAGGGAGGAATGACTTTATAGTAAAGGTAGAAAAAGCTAGACATGTTTACCAAAAGATTTCTTGTTTACTTTGGTTTTGGGGAGAGGTTTTCCACCGGAGAAAAACAATGCAGTTCCGAGATAATGCGTTTATAGTATTAACCAATTTGCAACAATTCCAATATTACAGTATAATATTTCTATCTCTCTCTAAAATACGATGAGATTATTGCCATTAAATTATTAATCTTGTCCTTTATAAACCGCTGGTTATATAAACCGCAAAAGCCACAGAGCTGATTACCATGTACTCTATGAGCTCAGTACCATTTTACATATCCTTCAAACGTTATACTGTTCATAAAATGATTCCTCTATCTGCTTTGTCTTAACCGCAAACAATTCTTTTGCACACAAATTTGGCTGCATGCACTTAGTAGGTACATGCAGGATACTGAAACAGGAATCAGATGTTTATCAGGAGAAGTTTTTACTTTTTCTACTACTTCTTATTGTAAGAAGAGGAAGTATTGTATTCCACCCAAAGTTCTATACTGAGGGTTTACCGGAAATACATCATTTGAGACTCCCTGAAGAAAAAGGGCATTTTTTAGAAAAATGTCCGTGTGTGTGTGTGTGTCTCGTATGTGTGTGTGTTGTGTGTTTGTGTCTGTGTGTCTATCTGTGAACGGCAAACTCAGAAACAAAGGTCCGTTAAATACCAAATAAGTTCAGCATCTTCCAAGGAGACGACACGATAATTTTCAAGAAATTTTCCATACCCCAAACTACTCTATACATGGACCGAGCGGAATAGCTCAGGTGGTTACGTCTGTTGACCGCATTCGGAAGGTCCCGGGATCATCCCCGGCGACCGCCCACTCTGGCCAGTAGAATTTTCGTGGTTTCCCTGGGTCGTTAGGCGAATGCTGTGGCGATTCATCTTCTATCACGAGTCTCTTGCCCATTTCCTGAACCCATCATCTTCCTTATCATCTGTTTTCAGGGTTGTAGGACCAGGCGACGGTGGTCGGCGGGTTGCGGCTGGGCTATGGTCTGCGCTCTGTACAGGTTTCTTCCCTAGCGTCGCTGCGGTACCGCTCAGTTAGGTCTCTCAACGTGGGGCTCCGCTCTGGAGGACCCTGGAGATTGATGGTTTGTGGGCAGGGATCGTGCGGCTTCGATGTGTTCTATCTGGGAATGTTAGGGACCCCGCCCATGCTTGCGCCCGCTAGCACCCGGATCTGGTCGCCCTTCGGTATCTCCCCTCATCACTCCCTTCCCAGGGGTCAAGTGGGGCCGACTGTCCTGCGTGGAGTGCTCTGCGCCGGTTCCGGGGGCCGCTCCTTAACCCTATGCATGAAAAATGTTTGGAATATTCTGATTTTCTCAAAAGTGGCTCTAATAGTTTTTATTAAAATACTATAAGTTTAAGATATTTTCAGGACAAATTAAATGTATAATTTGAATTTTCTGAGAAGAGCCTGTGAAGTTCTCTTCTTTCTGAAGGCCTTTTACATAATGAGTAAATTGTAAGAGTTAGACAAATCTTACTACACAAAAACATGTAGATCTCGTTGTAGCATACAATTTATGTTTTTTTTATTATTTTTTAGTGAAATTAATCATTTCGTAGGTATTCTTTGTTATTGGTTTGAATTTTCAAGTACTTATACTTTTTACAAATGGGAAGTCGTTACTCGTTTTTTTTCTCGTGGTCATGTAAAGAGCACGAAATTTCGCCATCACATAGCAACATCTCTTTAAAAATCAGGCTATCCCTTTACATACTGTAACTTGTAAATTATAAGTTTATCTGGATTAACGACAAGAAGCTGGGATAATAAGCTTTTGTAAGAATAGTTTCTAGAAGAGTGAGTCGAGAAAGTCATGATAAGATTTTCTTTCCTTTGAAGTTTTAAAAGTAGAAGTTACTCTTTGTTTACAAGACCAATGTTTTATTTTAAAGTATTAAAACGTTTAACACATCGAATTTCTTTATTTGTCGTCAGCTAAAGTAAAAAGGAGAATTCCAAATGTTCATATATTCATAAATTTCAACCAAACTAGAATTCAAGCAAGGAAAGCCTAAATGTACACTCAGGGTCGAATTCATAGTCCTCTCTTATATGAAAGGGGGATGCTTAAGCAATAAGTATTTCCTTCTGATAAGGAAACGCTTATTACTATTTGGTATACATAGACAGTGCTTATATGCTCAGTGCTAAAGGCTTGCTTATTTTCGAAGCACATGTGGCAACATGGTTCAGCTGTTTTACAGCCACTCAGACGCGCGAGGAAATGTGTAAACAAACATGCAGGTCACCACACAGCCAGCCGCCATTTCCATATTCGTTGTTTTGTTCACAATAGCCGTTGAGCACGTGGTAGATGTTTGCGAGTTTTAAATTGTACATTTATTAATGAGTTAAATTTAGTTTAAAATCAAGTATATTGTAAATTTAATTAAGGGTTTCTGGTATTAGTTATACTGTTACATTAGTTAGGTCGAAAACATTTCAGCCAACTAAAAGAGTTGGTGCTGAGATAAGAAGACAATCGGATGCTGTGTGATGTACTGGCCAGTGGTATTCACTTGTGAGCTGTCTTAATGCTGAAAACCCGACTTTCTAGCGTAAAGTGTTAGTAGCTAAATATTTACAACAATCTCCGCACTGTGTATATGCAAACCACAAAAGCAATTATTGTACCATCTAGCAGTAAGCAGAAAAGCAAAGTAGCCAGTAACTTCAATGTTTGGCTTGCACAGCGTTTTACACGCAAAATCGGTAAACCTATGTTCAAGATTTTGATAACCCAAAGTATATTTGCGAATTAATGTAAACACGTGTGACTTGTTAGGTGGTCCATTGCAGTCATAGTGTTTATGCAAAATAGGCAATTTGATCGAGAAAAGCACAGCACAGATGTACTTTATTTATTGTAGAAATATTTCTGCATTTTATTTTTAGGATTTTATTAAGTGATTCTGAATAAATGCAGCGGCATTCGTTTTCTAGGGACCTACTGATTTTGGACAACATAAATGGGAAAACGTATTAACCGAAAACATATGGATAGTGTGATAGCACTGAGATTCTATACATTATCTTTTGAAGTAAGCCTGTCTCACGCTGAGACTTCATAACCTCTGTTTGTTGAGGTTACGTTGTTTAGCAGAGGCATTAGATTATTACAACAGCGGGTTTGGTAAGCCGATATCGCTTCTTAAATTCAGCATACTTATACGTTTCAAGTGAATTCTGCAAATCCATTTATTATTGCGCTGTACAATTTCCTTATGAAATTCCATATACTCCACGAAATCACCATTACCGTTGACCTTCGTTGTGGGCAGTTGATGCAAGATGGCGTCGGCTCTCCTTATTGCATATAAGCGGATGCTCCTTATATGAATAAGCATTTCCTTACTCGCCTGGAATAATAGCGTCTGTGCATTGATTATCGCTGCTTAAGAAAACTTCCTTGAAATAAGCGACGACTATGAATTCGATCCTTAATCAAACTAAAAGTAGCCGGTCTCTTGAGCAGTTAAATTCTCTTCGAATACGCTCGCGGCTCACAATTCTTAACTTCTGTGCGCCGCTTTGGCTACTCCATATATAAAACACAAGGACAAGGCACTGGTTTGAGCCACCTCCATACCACGCTTGGTGATTAAGCAACTTACTCGCTTCCAATTAAAGAGCCCGAGTTCATTCTCCGTAATAGATTGTTATCTTTCATTTTTACAACGCGTTCACTGTAATAATATAGTTAAATAATATTGCTTGTGGTACTTCATTTTACTTACAAATATTATTATAAAAATGGTGAAATTTGTACTTATTAAGTTAAATTGACTAAGTATGTACCCTCTCCCGACAGATACATTAATGTCACGGTTGCCATCTACCGGTATGACGGACCACTAAATAAACGTCACATACATAAAAAATGAAGAAAACCTGCTATATTTTTACTC
This sequence comes from Deroplatys truncata, assembly GCA_030765065.1. NCBI lineage: Eukaryota > Metazoa > Arthropoda > Insecta > Mantodea > Mantidae > Deroplatys > Deroplatys truncata. Next base: position 105,851,627 of record CM060980.1, read on the forward strand.
CTGTACATAAAACAAAATGGGGAAATAAAATTTTGGTAGCTCCACGGAGATTTAAACCCGTAATCTCAGAAACAGTAAGTTAACTCTCTACCACTGTGTGCTGCAGTAACCGTGGCACTGTAACGAGATTTAGTCATACTTCACTTGAGAGTCATAAACCAATAGTGTGTTTTGGTTACAAATATTTAGTGTTGAAAACATCTGTCTATTTGAAATCTCGTATATGAATTATTTTCTCGGAAAATGTTGTGATTATAGTTGTGTTCCCCATTACAACTACTACAATAATATACGCAGCCTCTTGAACAAAGCCTGCTGTCTCGAGTGCTCATGAAAGTACCCGATTCGAGCTCTCAGACGCCGGGCAGTTTTAAATTGACCGAGTGTACAACAACGAACATTTCGGAAAATACTATTATTACGAGAAAATTAATTCGACAAATCTCTATATTATAATGAATTATATATTTTTACTTTATCATCCACCAAAACTAGGTGGAGGAAGCAAGTATTTCCACTAAAAATATCAATATCGAGATCCCAACGGAAATATGAGTTTCCAGCTCTATTAAACCACAAAAATATGTTTTACAAAAAGGTGCATGTGCGTGTACCTGAATAGCATACCTTAAAAACAAAAAGTCGGGTAAATACAAAATTTCATACTTCAATCAGACATTATATTGTCTGATTGAAGATAATTCCAGATGAAGATTTTCAAGAGGATTTCCGCACTTCAAGCTACCCTTTATGCGCAAAATATTTCATTATTTTTAATTTTCTCAAAAGCAGCTCTAACAAGGTTTAATGAAATATAATATATTTAGATAAACGACAAAATAAATATATATTTTTAATTTCTTGTGAATGGCTTGTGAGGTCCTCGTAATTATTTAATTTGAATAACTCGGAAAGCTTAGCAGAAAGAGTAAAATTTACTACTGCAGTACTATAGACCCCATTAAAATACACAATTTGTGTCAATTTTTTTCGTAGCGTTAACCATTTTCAATATATTTTGTACTCAGTGTTTAAACTTTCCCAAGTATGCCATCTGATAGCCAGATTTGAAATTTTACAATTCTACATTTTTTCCCCCTTCGCAAGAGCATTTTCTTTTTCTTTTCCTCTTTCTTCTTTTTAATGTCTTATTCCCAATCGTACTGCATATGGCACCACAGGATACATGCACTAACATGACATTTGGAAAGCACTTTAGGGATGATAACGTTTCAGGCCTAACATCATGAGAGCTCTTTATCTTGTATAAACATTTTAATGTTGTTTGCTTCCATATTTTGTAAGTAACTAAGCCGAAATGCCTTTCAACAGAGGTGGTGAAAACGGACCCGCGAGTCATTTGGGTCTTCAGGGATATTCCTTCTCTGGCTGGATGTTTATTTCTTTTTAACACACTGTTGGAGTGGTTTAAGGGACCATTTACAATGAAACATAGACATAAGCAGGATCCGGGATAACTTAAGAGTAGAGCGAAGTGAAGTTTACTGTGTATCGGGTAGGGTGGAGTGAGGTGGCGCATTGGGGCGTTGTTTACCTGTGAGGCCGTGTACAATCCGCTTCGTGAGTAGAGGTACATTACACTTTGTTTCTTATTCCGATATGTGTGTACTACTACATTTTCTACGATCACTAGCTGCACTGCAGTAGCAAATAAGGCGGCGCATTGACGTCTTTGTTTACACCAACAGTACTGTGTTTACGGAACTCTATAGTAAGATTGCACATACATTGGTTGCTAATTTGTCCCGGATCCTTAGCCTGGACATAAGAATAACGTAAGCACAGAATCTTGTTTCGTGTTATCTTAATGTACGCGTCACATTGTCTGACGGTGGCATACGCATGATCATAAATTTATAAACGCAATCATAGAAGTTTGCAAGCTCCAAGCTTTCATGTTTATACCTACGTCAAACATAAGAAACTATCCAATCAGAGAGCGATTCTCCATACGCCTCATTACGTGATCATTGTGGCATCTCACATCAGGTTTTCCGTCGCCATATGTTGACTCGCTAGCTGCCTTTCTATGCAAGCTCACGGGCAAGAATCAGTAGGATATAGGTATATAAAACTCGCAGCAAAACAAATTGTGTTGGGAGGTGATGCTTTTTGTGAGCTAAAGCGGGTAGCTAGCTCTTGTTCATGTTGGCACCACCTTTGCACAACCTCTTTTGTCGTGTGTAGTGTTTGTTGTTGTGAATGACAAAATATGGCTTTACGTTTATGCTTGTTTTACTTCTCTATGGTAATTAATTGTTCTTTCACACGAGCTGCGTGTTGGAAAGGTAAAATCAGACAAAAAATTTCAATGCCATAGCGTTGAAGCACGGATCTTCTGGTTGCTCTAACAAACTGAACTACCATTGCAACATATCAACACGAGATTTAACTCCCCAATTGACTCACATTTTCCCGCTAAACCACAAGGAGATCTCAAATTCATTTTAGATGATATATCGCAATGGCAATTTAGAATATCATAATTACTTTAAGTTCCAGGCTTCATCATTTAACCAATCATTACGTCAGTCAATGTTTTCATACAAGCGGTGTGGAAAGGTAGAATCAAACTGAAAAATGAAATCTGATGTGTTACACCCACATGACTTTCTCTACTCTTGTACAAACTATTTTTACAAACGCTTATTCTCCATATGCTTCATGTTAATCGAGATGTTAATCTTATTGATAATTTTCTTGTAGATGCAAGAGCTGGTTGCTGTGTGGAGTATTCCATTCTCTTTGCATTACCAGGACAAAAAACATGAATAACGAATTCCCATTTGAGAAAAAGTATAAGTATTGGAAAGTTTAAAGAAATAACAAGCAATATCTCAATGGTTCACTCAAAAAAATGTATATGATATAAATTGTGTATTTTAACGCGACTGTGTAGTAAAATGTTGTCTATCTCTTATGGTTTACCAGTTATGCAAAAGTCGTTCACAATGAAGAATACTTTTGGAGACATTCCCAGAAAATTCGAAATATACATTTCATTTGTCATGAAAATATCTTAAACCTGTGAGTGACCTTTTACTCAAAATCGTTAGAGCCATTTTTGAGAAAATAAAAGTTTTCGAAAAATGTTCCATGTAAAGGGTAATCTGGGGTGGTGGGATTTTCTTGAAAACCTTCGTGTCGCATCTCTGGAAGATACTGAACGTAAATACCAAGTTTGGTGTTTATCCGACTGTTCGTTTCTGAGTTATGCTGTTCACAGACAGAAAGACACACCACACAGACACACACACGGATATGTTTCCAAAAATGCTTTTTTTGGATTCAGGGGGCCTCAAAACATATATTTCCGGTGAAATCTTGGTATCGAATTTTTGGGTGGAATACAATACTTCCCCTACTTGCTATACGTAGTAGAGAAAGTAATAATGCCATGACCGGGGTTTTAACCACGGATCTTTAGGTTTCCGTCCGGTTGCTCTAACCAACTGAGCTACCATGGCAACATACCGACACGATATTAAATTCCCGAACTAGCTGCATTTTTTCGGGTAAACCTCAAGGAGATCTCGAATTCATTTTAGATTACATGCCCCAATGGCGACTTACAATGTTGTAAGTAAGTCCCAGGCTTCATAGTTTAACAAACTATTAGGTCAATCAATGGTAATTGATTGTTCTTTCACACAAGCCATGTGAAAGAGCAGTTTACTTGATTATGTTAATGCTTAATGTTTATTGTGAATGTCTCCTAATGCGTGCTAAATGTTTGATGACTCGAAGTTAGATATTTCGCCAGCCCTGGCTTACAGCACTATGAAACACATAACAAACCTTCCATATTGAACAGTCTCCCAATACAAGCCATCAGTTCCTGTAGGCGGCCTGCCATGATTTAACATTCGGCTGTCACTAACAGATCCAACAGTGATGTGCGATAAATCACAGCACCATTCACTGTTTCATTCGCTCTCTAGTTCGTTTTTTGTGATCCTGTGGTATACACAAAATTAGCCTTGCGTTAATTTAATGCAACCACGTTACTCCCAAAGGCGTGGGAGGAACATTTTGCTACCGCAGACTGGATACAACAATGTAGTTCCAAAACATCTGATGTGTTGCATCCACATGAATTTCTCTAATCATTCTTCTGCAAACTACAATATAGAAGCTTATCCTTCTATTTGTTATTAATAGTAATCAACTTTCATTAAGTATTTACACGATTAGTTATAGGTATAAGAGGAATACGGTAGCTAAAACGATAGACAGATTGTTAAAAGAGTTATGTGATGGCTTTGATAAAAATGAATAGTGATTTACCTCTTAAAAAGTATAAGTATTTGAAATGCCTGACCAATAACAGAAAATATCTCGGAAATGAATAATGCCACAAAAATTTTATTTTAATAAACTCTGCATATATTCACCGCTTCCATTTATGCAGTCCCCGCAGTTTTAGGAGGCATTCTACTGGCCTTCACAGGTGAGGATGTATAGCAAGGAGGAGGTGCTTGTCTCTGTTTGCCTTTTCGAGCATGCAATAGCGTCCTGATTTACGTGCACAGTTCTAGATCATTCACATGTGAATATATAACTTTAAGCAATAGCTTTACTCTTTATCACTTATAATAACCATGTTAAAATAATATATAACTAAACAAAGCCATGTTTTGCACAATACCTCCACAAAAGATATTCTTAATGGCAACATAATGTAAAACTGCAATGCATTATGCTTTTTACTCTCAAAGAGAACGCATTTAATAGACATTATTGTATTCATATGTCCAAACTAAAAATACAACTAAACAAACACTGCTTTGCAAAATTTCTCCGTGAAAAAGTATTTTAATGACAATATAAGTAAAGAGGACACATTTACTAGGCATTATTTTTAATAATCTCTCTAACCTCCATTCTTATCCGATACCATATTTAGCCGCCTAAGCACTGCATCACTTAGGAGTTGGAAAACTCTGTTCTAAACGCGAGTGGAAGGGAAGTCATTACATCAATTTAAACCAATTACACATCTCATTATTTAGTACATATTTTGTATCTTTCATTTTTTCTATGACCAATTTCTGCGGAGGTATTTTAGGTTTTTCGAGAATATAAAACGCACACATTGGCAACGTCGTGCAGCGCACGGTAACCGAACGGTAGCTGGTAGCAGGGGTGGTACTCTCCCGTTCAAAATCAGAAGTAGGTGAGCGCGTAAACAGCATTCACTATCGCTGACGCTGGTTCATGAGTGTGGATAAATATTTTGCGTATTCCTGCCCATATGTTCATAGCAAATCGCTGTTGAAAATGAAGCTCCCTGGTGTTATGAGGGTTTTCTTCCGTCCATGTATGTATGTTACAAAAATTGGAAATTCCATTTTTCGTGAGCACAGCTTCATCTGTTGCCATAATTAATTATGGGATATCTGCAACTTGTTCTAGGAATCAATTGACGAAAGCCAGCCTAGACGCGTAATTCGCTGTTGATACAGTGCACGCGTTGAATGTGATACGCTCGCAATAACTGTTCTTTCAGCGTCCTGAGAACAAACAAATGGGACACGCCGACCATGCGAAATATTCCCGACTACCACTGCTAGGTTGTTCATCTATAACAGAGGTGACGAAAACGGGACTCGCGAGTCATTTTGACTCGTAGGCGCCCTTCCCTCTCTGCAACCTTCCCTTTGTTTTTCACATGCTGCTGAGTGATGCAGTGCGTGTTGTATATTTGGTGACTCGCGGAAGGAAGTCGTTTTCGCCACTCTTGATCTACAGGATTTAAAATGGATTCTTCTGCAGCGATGGTATTTCATGCTCGCCGTCTTTCGTGTGAGTTTCACTGCATAGTACAATGTTACTCTAATAATAATGACTCAACTTCGTGGAGCTGACAAAAACACGGTCTGCTTTTCAGTCAGCGACCCCGAAACGTTTATTGAACGATGAAGGATTACTTATATACCGTTACTCTTGGCCAATAGCTACCAAGTTGTATTGTCATCTCGTCAAAACATTACATCACACTTTCGTCGTATTTGTTTGGATTAAGTCTCATGTGGGAAACAAACTTGCTAGTCCCCCCTTCCAGTTTTATTTACATCCGGGAGCCGGTTCTCACACTGATCTACCTTGACCTAGCAACGTTGCCTATGTCTCCAATCACATTGTGTCTGCAAAATGGTGTTCGGAAAATCATTAATATTCAAAAACCCTGGATGATATCACACAGTTACTACTGAAACGAGGTCAGCAATAGGTTGTCTAACCATGTTACAAGTAGCAAACTATCACCATATATTATCGTGGAATAAACCATGTAATTTGGAGAAACAACTATTTTTTCGAAAACGGCGGATCACAGAACAAAATGCTATTACACATTTTTGTTTGTAATATCTCTATGAACAACATATTAGAAGGAATGTAATAAGTTCCCTTCTGCCTAGTATGTGAGGATGGGTTGAACAAGAGATTTGTAAAGAATAAGAGAGCATTCAAGACCATGAGATGTACGTTTATGAAACAGTAGATAGAGTATAGAGAGTCTTCCGGATGCTAATGTAATGAGGCGATCGATATGGGCACGCAAAATGAGTCTGGTAGTTCTACATTACTCCAAGTTGCTTGACAGAAGTGGTAAAAGGTAGCCAAAGGATTTGTTTATTGTGATCATACAGAGCGGAGAGTAAAGTAATACATCGTAAGGGAAAAATCTTAGCTTCAATTTCCACGGTGCTAAGAAGTATTATCCAAGTGTGAAACCACTCTGCGAGTCAATTAAAGAAGTCTGAAGTGCGCGAATAGCCTCGGGGAGATCTGCATATGAGTAGAATAAAACAGTATCATCGACGTATAAAGCTATGGAAGTGGGGGCCAAATTAGAGATACCGTAGGTATAGATGTTGAACAAGAGCGGAGCGAGTATCGAGCTCTGTGGAACTCCTGGTTTAATAGAACACCGAAATGACTGAGTACCACCTACGAACAACAAAAGAGTGCGTTCTGACAGAAAACTGCAAATGGTAGTGAGTAGATATTCAGAAGGGCCGATGCGATAGAGTTTGAGAAGTAAGCCATCATGCCATACTTTATCGAAAGCCTGTGCTATGTCTAGGAACAGGTCCGTTGGGTGCTGACGATTTACAAAACCACGCACGCTAATGGTTTGTCATCACTTGACAAATATTTCGGTACCGCACATAAATATTCTCTTAAAATTCGAAGTAAAACAGTGTGTCCCATTAGATAATTTACTCATGTAACTCCTGTTGTCCTTGCTACAAAGAAAAAAAAAGTTAATTGCATGAATCTCCAATCTAAAAGGATGTATTTAATCTACTTTAAGATGAACACCCCTAAAATTAATTCCAATTCTGTCCAAATCACAGAAGCATATCCTCATAATTGTGGCTGTGTATTCGGTAATTCTGGCCTTCAAGTCGTCAAGATCTACCACAGATGTTCTGTATCTTTGTCCTTGGCATAACCTCACTAAATGAAATCAGGATCTGGAATGCCAGGATTCTGGAAAGTCTTCTCCGTAGCATTTTTCATGTGCAAAGCCCAGTTATTAAAGTTAAATTGCCAAGAAAATGTTTTGCATCAAGTACAGCATTTCGACGTAATTTGATGAACTAGCCGTCTTTTCCGTAACAGAGAATTACCCTACGTATGTGGAAAATGTTTGAGCTGGTGATGCTTAGCAATTAAGCGTTTTTACTTTCTATGGCACCTACCTAGTAGGTAACAGGGAGTATTATATTCCACGCAAAAATTCGGTAGAGAGATTTCAATGGAAATACATCTTTTGAGGTCCTCTGAATAAAAATAGTATTTTTAGAAAAATGGCCCGTGTACACAAACAGTGCCTGTGAACAGCATAGTTAAAAAACGAAAAGTCTAATAATTATCAAATTTGGCATTTAAGTTTAATATCTTCCAAAGATACGCCATTAAGATTTTCAAGAAAATCCCCCATCCCAAACTACCCTCAAATGATTTTAATTAAAATACCAATTACTTAAAACATTTACATTACACATAAAAGACATATTTTGAATTTTCTGGGATTATCCTGTGAAGTACCCTTCATTCGAAAGCAATTTTGTACAATTTTGTATAACGGGTAAACCATAAGAAATAGAAGAAAACGCATTACTCAAAAATGTAGATTCTGTTTAGAACACAGTTTATTTCACGTTTGTGGCGTAAATTATTTCCATACATTCATTATTAAAGCCATGAATTGTTCAATACTTTTGTTATTTTAAGTGCTGTTGTTATTCAGTTGTTTCTCACAATGTCACACAAAGCATATGGAATTTCAAGGCCAGTATACAGCGACGAGTTTTTAAACACTTGACTATCGCTATTCCCTTTGTACCTATAACGGAATGTGTAACGAAACTATTTATGCAAATATCTATCTCAACTTGAAATACATAGAAGAATAAGCTTTTGCAAGCATAATTATAGACGCTATACAAAAATAAACGACAGTAGGTAGAGAAAGTTCTATGCATGTAACATGTCATTCTTTTTAAAGTCGTGTTAACGATAAAGTTCCAAAGTGCTTACTGGAACATATTCTGCAAGAATCCTAATATAGCCGGACAGCTATTCTGTTTCTCCACAATACAGGTATTATTGTCATTAAATTATTATTTTTCTCCACTGATAAGCTGCTGGTAAACAAAGCGACAAATAAATTCAGAGCTGAGCATAATGATTATACCCTAAGAGAGCTCAATCGAATGAAATTCACGCTGGGGAGGGGACGTGAATACACAACTCTCATTTGGGTTTGAAAGTGTATAATGTTACGATAAAGCTGCACACATTATCTCGCGCTACGGTTCTAAATAATACCTTATGACAGTATAAAACATGTAACAAAGATGCATCGTTAACTAGTTGCCCAATGCAATTATTCATCAATACCTGTGGGTGACCTGACATGATTTAACATTTAGCTGTCACCAACAGATCCAATTGTGATGTGCGATAAATCACTGTCATACAGTATTTCATGCAATCCCTCACATAATTTGTGATACAAAAATAGCAACGTGTTAATTTAATACAACTGATTACTCCCAAAGGTGCGAGGAAGAATTTGTTGTTGGAAATTAGCTATACAAATAATGTGGTTACAAGAGTTTTCGAAAATAAAACATTCATTTACATACGTATAGAACCTAGGAACAACTTCAAATGTTATTTGAGGCTCGGAATGCAGTGACATAGTTTGTTTATAAAATTGATTTCAATTATTTCATTATATTAAATATGAAAATTTATAAAGAACAATATTTTTCTATAAAATACAAATGTTAGTTAAAGAATAAACACTCAAGGTAATGCACCTGTGAAATTAGGTTAAAATATAGAAAAGGTATAAACGTGTATTTGTTCTGCCTTTTTTGTGGTGTTTACACTCATATACTCCATATTTTCATTTGGGGTCTTTGATTTACTGATATCGGTAATATTTAACGCTCTTGCAGCCCTTTAAATATTCCTAGGCAGTATTATAAGGTTCTTACATTCCAATTTTAAATGTTTTCTTCAAAAATGCTTTTCTCAGCATTTTCTTACTTAATTTACTCCAATAGTCAAAAATGTTTGACGGATTAACTTTTAATTTTTAAAACTTAGCTTTTCTTTAATTTTATTTATGGACGTTCTTTAACTACTGTGGTCCTTAGCATCCCGTTCTATATTGGGTGTGAAACATTGATAATTTTGCTCAGAGGCTTGAGGTTCCTTTCGAGGTAAATCTACGATACGGAACCACTGGCTTTACTTCCCATCCGAAGGAAGCCATGCTAAGAATTTTTACGACCGAAAAAATCCATCGCCCTCCGACGGGTTTGAAGCCGTGACCTCGGGAACTAGAGGCTAGCATGGTAACCAGTACACCACGGAGGACGACTTCAAAACTTAATGAATGATTACTTTAGAAACTCGCATCTTTTTTCGAAATTCTATAACTAGCTTATTTTTACTTTCTCTACTACGTATAATAAGTAGGAAAAGTATTGCATTCCACCCAAAAATTCGATTCCAGGTTTCCCAAAATACGTGCTTTGAGGTTCCCTGAATCCAAATAAAGCACTTTTGTAAACATGTCCGTATGTCTGTGTGTTTGTCTGTGAACAGCATAACTCAAACACGAAAAGTCGGGCAAATGCCATATGTGGTATTTGAGTTTAGTATCTTCCAAGAATGCAACATGAAGAAAGATTTTCAAGAAAATCCCCCACCCCAGACTATCCTTTACATGGAACACCTTTTCGAAAATTTTGATGTTCTCAAAAATGGTTCTAACGATTTTCATTAAAGTAGCATATGCTTAAGATATTTTTATGACAAATGAAATATATATCTTGATTTTTTTGGGAATGTCCCCAAAAGTTCTCTTCATGCTGAATGACTTTCGCATAACTTGTAAACCGTATGAGATAGACAGAATTTTACACACACAAAATGTAGATCTCGTTAAAACACATAATTTATGTGATACACTTTTCTTTTGTTCGTTTTTTTTGTGGAGTGATTCATTTCTGAGATATTCCTTGTTCTTTGTTTGAATTTTCCAATACTTATACTTTTTTTCAAATAGGAATTCGTTGTTGGTTTTTTTTTATGTCCTGGATATGCAAAGAGAATGGAATGCTCCACATAGCAACCGCTTCTTAAAAGATTTGACTATCGCTTAAAGCCTAGCATATTCACCTTGCACCTACAAGAAAATTAGCAATAAGATAATTTCTGCAAATGTTTATCTCGATTAACATGAAGTAGGTGGAGAATAAGTGTTTGTAAAAATAGTTTGTACAAGAGTAGAGAAAGTCATGTGAGTGCAAGGCATCAAGTTTTTTATTAAATGTTTTCATAGCTTGATGTTCATAAAAGAGAAAAAGAAATACCTAAATGTAAAGGAATTATCTTATTTTGTGGTCTAGCTTAATTTTAATTTAAAAAATTGTGGGTTTCCTTAAAATGATCGGTCAAAAGCAAAATACAATTCTAAATAAGATGTACCAAACCTTTTAATACGTGTGGCATAAGAAATAATAGCCCTGAAAAGAGATACCTCTTTTTTCTGGATTAGCTTCATGTGAATTTAAAATTAACTCCAATGTGGGGTTCTTTGCAATTCTCTATAAAGGTCAGAATACAATTCTGAATAAGACGAAACAAACCGTGGTGTATTTTAATTAATGCAATTAAATCAACTAAATCCCCAATTAAAAAATAATATCTCTGAAAAATGCACAAACCCCATTTGTAATTTTTATACGGTCTTTACCATGCCATGATAAAAATTACAGGTTCAAATGAGAGGTTTCTCACAAGTGCGTTGTCTTAAACTTAACAATAAGGTAAAACAAATCTACCTTGTTTAATTCGAGAGTTGAAATTGTTGCAAGGCCAGGCACGATCGACGACTAGTATGTGTGTAAACGTTGAATATGCTTTGTTTCTTCTCTGGAGTATAATCTTCTGCTTGAATCTGTCCATGAAAACAGTTGGGAGATGCCCAATTTGGGAATGTTAGAGACCGTGCTGCGCTGAGCCTGCCGCCATCAGATCTGGCCCCCTTCATTTTCCCCAGCCTACCGATCGAGACGGCGCCGTGGTAAGTTTGCGACTCGCATTCGGGTCCCTTTTACCCCATCCTTATTGCTCTTGTTAGAGTGTGTTACACTCTCTTTCGACTTTCCTTTTCAAGCAGCTTCTTTTCTGAAAACTAAACTTGTTTCCTCTATTTCTTCAGTCTAAATATAAAAGTTGGTTTCTTTTGTATTTCTGAAACCAACCTAAAGCTCTGGCTAGAGAGTTTACTTGTTTACTTTAATAAATCTTGACGACGAGTTACTAGAGTGTAAACTCTGCTTTTCAACAAACATCTAGTTTTGCCTAAAAATTGTGATAAAATATTACGTTATATTTAGCTATTATTTACACAACTTTCAAAACTGAGATAATTAATTTTCAGTAGACCATGTACACAAATAACATTTCATTACATATCTTAAATTTCTCTCGGCAATTTACAGCCTTTCATTAATTTGCTGGTGCAATATAGGCCTTGAAATGCTGTTTTATAGGTTCAGTCTAGCCGATAGTGGGTGTTTTTCTTCAAGAAGAGTAGAATCAAAACGTTTTTTTCTGGTTAATGAGTGACAAATGTGCATGTCTTCCGTTAGGCGCGTGCCTACTGCTTGTCCGAAGCTGTCACCTCTAAACGCTGGTGATTGTGGTATTGACAGCTTCAGCTTTCAAATACTTAACATCTAGGTGTTATGCATGCAGCGGAAAAAAATAGTTATATTTTACCTGCTTTAATCCTCATTATCCGCCATTTGAAAACACAAGACAATAAAGCATTGAGATGTCGATAAGATGAACACCAGATTACGTTCACCACCTGTCCCGAATTTGTGGAACAGGGCTGCAATTGGGGAATTTTAAAATTGTCCCTCGTAGGACAGCATTTGTCCTGAATTTTCGTTAATCTTTTCCTACTCTTTCTTTTGTCAGGTTTTCGCGTGTGTCAATAATCGATAATTATGCTCTCCACCAACCAATGCATTTTCTGAACAAACTTTTAGCCAGGGCAAATGCCATGGTCAGATATTAAAAACAGGCTTCGCTTAGATATCCTTCACTGAGCGGATGGCTTAGACGGTTACATCTGTGACCCGCGTTTGGGAGACCCCGGGATCCATCCCCGGCGACGGCCACTCTGGTCCATAGGTTTTCGTGGCTTCCTGGCTCGTCAGGCGAATCTGGGGTGGTTCATCTTCTACCACTACTCCCCTTCCTCTCATTTTCTGTACCCAATATCTTCCTTTCATCTGTTTCAGGGCTGTAGGACTAGGCCCAGGTTTTAGGCGAGTTGTGGCTGGGTGGTGGTTTGGTTTGAAAAGGTTTCTTCCCTGGTGTCGCTGCGGTACCGCACAGTTAGGTCTCTCCTCAGCGTGTGGCTCCGCTCCGGGTTCACTGGGGGTTGGTGACTTGCAGGCAGGAACCAAACAGCGTTGGATGTGATCTATCTGGAAACGTTAGGGACCCACCCATGCTTGCGCCCGTCGGATCCGGATCTGATCGTCCCTCAGCCTTCCCTCCTATGGGTCACGTTGGAAGCAAAAAGGGCCGACTGGCCTATTTGCGGTGCTCTGCCCCGGTTCCGCGGGCCCTTCCGTGATATATACCTTTACCTTTAGATACCATTATAGCAGAACTTAATGTAAACATTAATTTTATTGTGACATTAAAGATTTTTTCCTACGCTCTACTCAATGAGGAAATATTAAAAATGTGTAAAACTATCAATAAGTTTAACAGAAATAATAAAATTCAGACTCATGTACTTCCAAAAATAAATTCATAGGCCAACAAATAGTAGTATATTGCACAACAACACTATAATGGTAATAATACAACGCGAATAATGCTCGTTTCATAATTTTCATACGAGAGTCTTAATTAACACTATGGTCAATTTGCATACGGCTGTTTGTGTTCGACAACGGTACAATTTCAAAACTTTGAGGTTTTACAAAAGATCTTATATTGTTAATTGTGTGTAATTAAATGCTCGCGGGAACTTGAGCGTGTTTGCGAGTAGTGCAACAGATGGTAGTACTATTGAGTCCACGCTGTGTTTATTGAGTTTGCAGGTGATGTGAAAGCAAGAAAGCTTGAAGCAAAGAAAATAAACTCAATTTATTAGAATTTTAAAGTTACAAGCAACAGAATTTATTTTATTTTAAATACGCATATATTCTTGTTTATATGGAGAATGGATCCATTGGATTGCTGCTTTGAATGTATTAAAAGTATAGGCTACCACCGAGTAAGATCATAATGAGTCGCTGAATTATTATGGATGGTATAACAGTTCAGTTACGTCACCATTAATCAGCGTATTATAATGTGGTCGACAAAAAAAACAGTTTTGATCCCTGTAGTTGTATTTTCATACGGAAATGGGTGTGTTTGACTACAAGGTGCCCTTAAAGGATTGGGGGTTAAACCGTTTTTCAAATGTTAAAGCTGTCAATTTGTACTAAATCTTCCGCAATTGGAAACAAATGACGGAGGAGATCTAACATACAATATACAATATTCAATATTACTTTCTCTACTACGTATAGTAAGTAGGGGAAGTATTGTATTCCACCCAAAAATTCGATACCGAGATTTCACCGGAAATACATGTTTTGAGTCCCCCTGAATCCAAAATAAAGCATTTTTGGAAACATGTCCGTTGTGTGTCTGTGTGTCTATGTGTCTGTGAACAGCATAAGTCAGAAACGAACAGTCGGATAAACGCCAAACTTGGTATTTAGGTTCAGTATCTTCCAGAGATGCGATACGAAGGTTTTCAAGAAAATCCCCCACCCCAGATTACCCTTTACACGGAACATTTTTCGAAAATTTTAATTTTCTCAATAATATTTTGATTAAAACATCATGTGCTTAAGATATTTTCATGGCAAATGAAATGTATGTCTCGAATTTTCTGGGAATTTCCCCAAAAGTATTCTTCATTCTGAACGACTTTTGCATAACTGGTAAACCATAAGAGATAGACAAAGTTTTACTACACCAAAAATGTAGATCGCGTTAAAATACACAAATTATGTCATATACATTTTTTTTGTTGAGTGAAGCATTTTCGAGATATTGCTTGTTATTCCCTTAATTTTTTTCAATACTTATTTTCGCAAATGGGAATTCGTTATTTATTTTTTTTGTCCTGGATATGCAAAGAGTATTAATCTGTGGCAAAGAGAATGGTGCTGCACCTAGCAACCAGCTATTAAGAGATATTTCGATGCTTAAAGGCTACTGCATTTCTATATTGCCCTTGCAAATACAAAACAAGGGGAACATAGTAGGCCTTAAGCGATAGTCAAATATTTTTAGAACTGGTCGCTATGTGTAAAATGTAATTCTCTTTGCATGTCAAAAAATCGTTTCTGCAAATATTTATCTCGATTAATATGAAATAGATGGAGAATAAGAGTTTGTAAAAATAGTTTGTACAAGAGTAGAGAAAGTTATGTGAGTGTAACACATCAGATTTTTTTTAATATTTGTGAAATATTGTAATAGTCCTGGAACTTATGTTGTTCCTTATTATGTAGGTTACTCATATTACAATGCGTTTTTCTTAGTGCTTTCTAATTCATAATGTATTATAAAACATTTGGTTCATTTCTAAAAGGTGAAAGACTGCTAATTGTCAAGTTAAGCTGCGTACCTCAAAATACAAACATAGCTTCGGGTTGTATTAGTGGATAGCCTTCATACTTCTTAAAAAGAATGGGACGCATGTGTCAACGACGAATACCAATTTATAATATAACCTCGGCAGTTAGTTACCAATCTTGACTCAGATTGCAGCTTGGACCTGTCGTTACACCGTTCCCCGGTAGTGCTGAGGATCTGTTTTAATAATCTTTTATTGTTGATATTTCTCTTAGGGTTACCATTAATAATCTCTATTACTAATATACTTTATATGAATATTAACAAGTTGTAGCGGTCTGCATACGGAAGTACATTAAGAAATCTGTGCTTAAATGCGTTACTGGTTATATTCATTTATAGTGTATTGAATAACTTCACATATTTTAATTCCTCAGTATATAGTTTTATTATTTTATTATACAATACCTCTTACAATCCTAATTAATCTCTTTAACATGCAGTGCGTTATTTCTGACTCCTGGCCGGCTGCTTCGCGGCCCGCTGCTGTCGCAGGACCGTACGCTGCTGTCGGACGAGTTGAATATTTACAGATCCTGAACTCAAGCGCATAACGTGCCGGAAATTCATGCATACAACCATCACATACCTTTATCACAGAAGGCGTTGGAAATTATGTCCTTTTGCTGCCACGTATCTCTCACACCGATTAAGAAAATTAACACGCATTAATTCTTCTTCTGAAATTGCAGTAATTTCCCTTCTGAGTTGTCTTCAGTTCTTCCAACGTATACAGATTGTTCCGATACCCTTTATTTTTTAAGTTTCCCCATAAATAAAAGTCGCAACCGTAAGGTCTGGGGTGCGCGGTGGCCAGAGTCCTTTACTGATAACCCTATCTTAAAAAACTTTCCGCAATCAATTTCAATGAGAGATGAGCTGTAGTAGAGTCTTGTTGAAAACATGTCTGTGTGCATTCAGTGTCACACAAAACATTTTAGGAAATGGTTTGATTATTGTATCACTGTACCTCTGTCCATTAACTGTATCCTCAAAGAATATAGGTCCTATAATTCCGTACGCATTCACAGCACACCAAACGCCAATTTTCTGGTCATGCAATGGCATTTCGTGTACAATATCAGGTTTTTCTGCATTCCAGTATCTGTTGTTTTGTTTCCATACATGGCCATTTAAAGAAAACCAAGCTTCGTCTGTGAAAAAAATTAATTTTGGGTCCATAGAGCCATAATTAACTTTTCCGGTCAGCCAAATGCAGAAATTTACTCTACTCACAATATCACGTGGATGCAGTTCCTGAACTACAATTGACTTATAAGGTTTTAATTTTGAAAGGTTTTAGGCTTTCCAAGCCGAGAATTGTGAAACTCCCATTTCCTTTGATGACCTTTGTCCTATCTCGTCGAGTTTTTCCTTTGTAAGAACACGGCGAGTTACTTTGGGTTTCTTATCAAGAACAGAACCCATTTCTCTAAATCGGTTTACAAGACTACGAACTGTCTCTCTGTGAGACGCTTGGATTCAGGCGAATCTGTCTATAAATAGCTGTGTCACTTGTTTACAAGACTGTTCGCGCGTAGGAATCATACATGAATATTCTAAAGTAAACGCACTTCTTCGCAATATCATACTTTAACCACAAAGAACAAAACATGAACTCGCGCTAGCAACGGTCGCACATGCACTGACACGCGGAGTTGGGGGAGAACAGTGTGAACCAGAAACAGTTAGAAGCACTGTGTGCATGCAGCTACATCTGCCAAGCTGCCGGGCAGGAGACGAAAATAAGGATATATATATATATATATCCTTACACACAGACAGATTCCTTTAACATTTCTGAAAATTCTTTTCAATTTCTATAGTTTTCACCATTTTAAATCTCGGTTTCATAGTCTACCTCTCGCTTGTTGATTTCTCATGTCAAACAACGATGCGTTACAGATCGCTCCCATACATTTCTGTTTGGTTAATACTTTAAAATACAACTTTAAAACTAAACACAACATAATCATTCTACATTCAGTTCCTCTAAAATGCTTTTATCGGCTTAAATACCACTATAAGTTCTATAATATAGGGTGAATCAATGAAACCAAGATGTTATAATTTTGTAGCAAACAATTATAGAATTACGTAAATTATTAAATGCAGTGCCTTCGTTTTATGCCAAGGCCACAACCGCCTTATATGTGTATCGGCCGAGACGGCGGTATTATGCCACTGCGTAGAGGTGGCGCAGGATGTATCAAGGGTACATTTCTCAGCTGTGAGCTATCTCAGTTGTTGCTTTGTCTTCGTATTGTAAAGTGTTTCAACAATACGTGTGTTGTGTGTGATTTCCTTGAGAATATTAGTCTCTTATTCGTCCACGGAAATGCCTGGTAAATAAATTTAGAACAACGGGATCGCTAAACGCCAAAAAATAAAAAGTTATAGGAGCAATCCCCACTCCATAGACGAATTTAAGGACAATATAAAAGAGATTAGAACATTATGAGAAATTATGAGCATTACGCAAGAAGAACTTCTGCGAGTGAATGGTAATTTCATCCGACGATGTCAGGATGTCTTCGCGCAGATGGACTTCACTTTCAATAACACTATAACAAGGTTAGTACTCATTACATATATGTTACTAACTTTCGTAAGTAACGCGGGAGTTAACGGAATGGAAAACCTTGCAGTGTAACACGTATTCGCGCGATCCGCGGCCTTTGCGTAAAACGAAGGCAATGTGTATGAGAGTAATGGTCAAAGTAGCTATGCCATTTTATGCAAAAAAGGTAAATACTTTATTTCTTTAAAATAATGTTCCAAAATGGGCTCCAATTCTGCGACGTTAATTTGCCAGCTACGATGCACACCTATCGTCAAAGATCTTTGTGGAATTTAATTGGAATAATCTTGATTTTCTGTGAATACTTCTTTTAAGTCTGCAAAAGAGCAGCCAAAATCGTTTCAGCAATATGGTTCCATAGCACATACTGCTAGACTTTCAATGGTGCGTCGGCTCTTTGGGAATCCTGTCATGGAGACACTGTATGGCCTTCAAGATGGCCAGATTTCTCTGTCTGTGACTTTTTTCCTAGGGCTATTTGAAGAGCAATGTTTATTGAAATCATTCATAAACTCTTGCAAAGACAATATCGAACGAAATGGCTACGCGGTATCCAGGAGGTCTGCAGTTCAAATTTCGCCAGAATTGTCCTCTCTGACTGAGGATTTTTTCAGGTTTTCTAATGTGGCAAATGCCGGGAAGGTAACCTAAACTTAGGCTTGAACGTTTCCTTCCCAAAAAATCTCTTTCCCAAATATCATTTCATTGCATGCATCATCGATATCCACCGCCTGTGGTGGCATATGTAGTAAAAACGGGCGTTAAACACCACTAAAAACATAAAAAGAAGAAACAAAGACAATATTCCCAGAGAAATAAATATTTAACATTTGAAACGTTAAGAAAATGTTTGACGATAGGTATATATCACAGAGTGGCAGATTGTCGTCGCAGAAACATAATTTTCAAGAAAAATAAATGTTTTCCTGCCTTGCGTAAAATTACTCAGTATTTCATTAATCTCAAACATTTGTTAATATGTATTAATTCATTTATATTTTAATAGATATAATTCGCGTTTACTACGCAATTGTAAAACTTGGATTTCCTTAAATCACACTGTATCATCAAGAACACGTTACCTCTTGCATGTATTAATTAACGCAGAAAGAGCGGCAGAATGCTCATATCAAAAACAATGCCAGTATGTATACAGAGTGCATCAACACTAATAGGTGTAACTGAAACCCTTAATAGTACATAATAATGGAAGCACAATTAATGTCTCATCAAATATGGAGCTCCAAATGAGCTGTAAGACCCAATGACTAAACTGTTTGCAAACATTTATACACTTTCTCCTTGGGGCGATTCGAGGTTTGTTCTATTTACATAGCTGAATAATTATACCGAGAGGGGAGTTGTAAACGAACAATACAACACAATGCAAAGGCACGCCACTTGAGAAATTTCATTGTGTTGCACTGTAGCCAAAATGGAATATGAATATAAAACTTTGCTTTGTTCTTACCTCACCCCACTCACCAAAGAGTGATAGGAACATTTGAGCACTTTGGGTTTTTACCACTGTAAAGCTGCTCCTCCTTCAGTCCCCTCTCCTGAGTGCCTCCTCTGCAAAGGCCGAAAACTGACAGCGATGAATATCAAAGGATTGTCTTGGTTCCTCTATTGGTCTCCCGGTTAATGAAGTCGCGTGGCCTCTTCTTGGACAGAGTTTTCTGTCTGAGAAAGGAGAATATATATTTCGATACTTCACATCTTGAAAACAGTGCTGTAATATCCACAAAAGGAACAATTGAATAATCAGTGAACTATTATAAACGTAATCAGTAATTTTACACGTAAATAAGGGAAATAGTACATCCTTCTTATTTACTTGACAATTAGTTTATCATGTTTAACTATTTGGTACAATAGAGCTATTTTCTTCTGTCAACTATTCCTACGGCGATGTCCCCACAATGAGCGTTCAGTAACTTCAGCATTAATATTTATTTATTACAAATAATGAAATTCGACATGCTACGAAATAAATTACTGTACGTTACAAGAATTGAAATGCACAAAGCTTCACTTTTAATCATTGTAACATAAATTAATTACCTACTATAGTAAGGATGAACATGCTGATGATTCCAGGAGTACCTACAAATATGTCAGTGGCGGCTGGTAACTATACATTAACAACTACATCAGCAACAGCATTTTCATTAAAATCTTTGCTTCTACTAAGTGTTTTAGTTGGCACTCATAATACGGCTGTATGAATCAAAACGTAGGCATAGGTTAGGTTATACAACGGAGGGGGACACCTCGCGCACTGCGACCTACATAGCTCCATTGTGGCTATCACCTCCCAGGAGGAAGAGATGAAGTGAAGGAACCACAGGAGGCTACAGGCAGACAGGCCACAGAGATGCGCGGAATTCGCTAACAGTTTCAGGCTTGAAGTCCCGTCCCACTGCTGGAGCTACCTAGAGGGCAATAATCAGCCCTCTAGTGTCCACGGAGAGTAATCTTTCCTATGAGCAAGTATCCGCGCCATCTGCGCGACACGAAACCTAGAAGCACAGTTTAAAGATGATAAGGAAACTGAATGAAAGGGAAATTATTAAAAGTAAATCGTGGTAAATGAGAAAACCACCCCAGCATTCGCCTACCGACCAGAAATTCACGAAAAATCCAAGGTCGGAACGGGCGGTCAACGGTACTCGAATCCCGGGACCTCCCTAATGCGAGCTTCACACGTTACCGCGGAGCCATCTCGCTCGGTAATTAAAAAGTAAGAGAAGCATCTGCAAGCCTCCCCTCCCCCAAAAAACATGCATTTCAGTTGGAAACTACGACACCAGAAAAGACCTTAATGACATATGAAATGCTGTTGACTATGACGACGACTTTGACTATGGTCATTGTTATTACCAGAATATTCAGTTATGCTATAACATTTCATTACCACGTTTGTCACGGAAACCCTAGCACAGCTTCTCTGTGATTGTTGAAGCTGTTTACAATGATTTAACAAGCAAGTGTATGCAGCAGGTAAATACGTTAAGCACCTGACTGCTCTGGAAAGTTCGCTTGGCCAGGTAATCGAGACATAGGTCAAGAGGAATACAATGAAACATCCGTGCTTTTAGTCTGAGAGTTTGTGAAGTGCTGCGCGCCGTAAGCAGACGACAAAGGTTATTGAAAAATGCAAGAACAAGGTAGTGCATGGATCAAAGGAATGGCTTCACCATTCAAAACGTGTTCACGCCGTTGGCCATTCATTGTCCCTTGGTTTTCTCTAGGATGCCTGTAATTGCATCTATTGTTTTGTCCAAGCATGGGACATTTCTTTTTAACACATATTAATTTATAATACAATGCACTAGCAAAATAACATATTGCTCCTTATGTTGCGGTTAGTGTTTGTGCTAACGTAATGCAGCATAAGCGCAGGCGTGAGGGAAGACCATTCACAATGCAGCCGTAGGCGTAAGGCAAGGTGTTTACACGGACTTCTAGATCCTTAAACTAATTGCGGAAATGTTTCGAGTGCACCGTAAGTTTCATTTCGTATAATATAACCAATAATACCAAATAAAGTTCACTCAATATTTTCTAAATAAATAGATCACAAAAAAATGCATACGCCCAACTGCATCCCTTAGCGTTAGTGACATCACGACTGTTTGATCAAAACATTGAAAATAGTTTTACAAGTACTATGGAAACTGCAGCAAGGTATATTAATGCAATGTTCATTATCTCTTTGCGCCTTATGATTTGTGAGCCAAGAAATCTAGGCACAGATGCTGGGTTCATCCATTAAATGAAAGGAATATTCAGTAAGAAGACTACCATAACCTCTTGAGAGAAATGAGAGATGGGGGACCCACAGTTTATGTGGCACGGCCTAATGGAAGAGTGCATGCATGTACATTAGACGGCTAAAGTCTCGCATCGCGATCGTCTGCTGTTGAACAGTAGGCAATGCAAAGAGAAAGAAATGCAGAATTCTTCCTCTATGCACGCAACGCAAGCATAAAGTTTGGAGTTTGCAAACTCCTGCGTTGCGTAACGCGTTGCGTGACTCTATGTGAATGCTTCCATCAAATAACATGAATGCAAAGTCTTGCGCTTACATTTCATTGTGAATGGGCCCTAAAATTTAATTTACCTGGAGCCTGTTAAAAAATCACTTAAGATATTATATGAACTTTTACTGATCACTAAACTAGCGCATTCGACTTAAAAAAGCAATTGCTCTCTTTTCTCCTTTTACTTCTGCTCTTTACATAGAGGAGATGAAATTACTGTTTACCAGGATACAGCAACTTCAGGCCGTTAAATAGCTGTGTCCTCACTATGCCTTTTGCAGCAATCTTAGGAATAGATTATTCAACAGAGGGGTACACCTCGCGCGCTGCGATCTCTACAGAGATTGACTGCGGCTACACTCCCGCAAGAGGAAGGGATGAAGTGAAGGAACCACAGAAGGCTACAACCCACAGAGACGCGCGGAAGACCCAAAAGCTCCAAGTTCGCAGACCCGTCCTACTGCTGGAGACGCCGTGAGAGGACGATGAAGGCCCAGCAATCAAGCAACCCTCTGGTGTCCACGGGAGTACTCTTTCGATTCAGAATGCATCCGCGCCATTTGTCCGGAACCACCATACACTACGAAACCTAGAAGCACCTTATAAAATAAAATCTGCAATACGCCACCCTGGTACCTTGTTTCCTATACCAGGACGTGTAATCTAAATGCGTGGTTTATTTAACAGTTCTTTCATTTTATACATTATTATTGCACAGATTTTACTTATAATCCAGTAAATAAAAAGAAATTAGATAAAATTAATAAAATAAAAATAATAAGGTAAAAATCCAAAATATAATAATTATAATTGAAATTTAAATCAAAAATATATTCAACTACTGTTACTGGAAGCCGACAACATAAAATAACTGGTATCCAGTTATTCCCAATTTCTATTAATTAATTAGTAAGCTAAACAACATAAATGTAACAAAATATTCTGTACTAATCTAAATAACATTCTAACCACTGGTGTCCAGTTACCCAAACTACGCTTAGTATATATACCGGGTGAGTCTTCTCAATCTGCGGATTGAGAAGTTATGCAATCCCGGCGTTGTACAGGCTATGCCGTAAAGACTGTCCATCGCATCGTATCATTTCAGCCGAAATGCACTCGTAACGCAACAGTGTGCGCGTTCGCCTTCAGTGATAGAGATCCCAGGTTCAAATACTGCCACTTGAAGGTACTTTTTATAGACGAAGTGCCTCCGTTGCATTCTATTACGCTTCCCCGTATACTAACAGCTTGTCTAGATACTCTCTATTCGAAAACATTGTTCTACAGTGAGCACGAACGGCTGGAACTTCGTATTTATAGGCAAATCCACTTTCTAGTGCATTCGGAAAGAAGTCACGATTTGCTAGAACGTTCTCGAAACATGAACAGAAATGAATAAAAAACATTTATTTGCAGACGATATTTGACCTTCCAACCTTCACCATGAATTTCCAGCATGTTAACCATTTCGCTACTAGAGCACGTTAACAACGAGCACCACCATAGTCATAATTAACGGGCACCTGCATTGTCAGCACCTGCATTTCGCATAATCTGTAAAATGCAGGGCTGTTTACCTAGTTACCAATCCGCAGGATGAGAAGTCTCACCGATATATAAGGGTATATATTATTTACCCTTTTTAATAATCATTTTTTTATAATTTTATATTGAAATTCAAGGTTTTCAATCTTTTTATTTATCCTTTCTATAACTACTACTCAATACACTTAAAACAAAATGTAGATATACTTTATCCATTCGGACCTGAAATATGAGAAAGAAACGGAATGAAAGGGAAAAGATGGAAAGGAAATCGTGGTAAATGAGAATCCACCCCAGCATTCGCCCGCCAATCCCGGAGAAACCCATGGGTCAGAGCAGGTAATCGCCGGAGATCGAACCCGGGACCTCCCAAATGTGACTCGCACACGTTACCGTGGGGCTACTTCACTCGGTACAGCAATTCGTGTGTTCATCTGGGAATTAAAACCACTTTTAAGCCACAATGTTTTCTAGCGGGAAATGCGTTGCTGTGCGCTATTTGTAGCGCAAAATCGTTGATCCTTGGGTTGTTGCCTGTTGCAGTATTCTTCTTCCTCGGCTATAGATGCTCGTCGGTTGTTGCGATTCCATTCCTAACTTTTCCTACCTATATCTAATTCTTAAGTCTCAGGCCATTGTGGGTGAGGCAACTTAAAAAATGCACTGCAATTTTTCCTTAATCAATGAAGTTTATTCACAATTGAAATAATTATAGGCGGCTAGCTTTTCCATTACTGTAATCCCACCACTTTAAAATAAGTCAAGATCCTAGCTATCTGCACACGCATTCCCACCCATTTGCACACACGTGCATTTGCTAACAGCGTAGCACCCAGTGTCGTCGACAATTCTAGAAGATCAGTTAGAGAGAGAGTGGGCTCTGAGGCCTTGTCTGACCTTATATACGGGAGCCTAGTGACGCTCACCTCTGCGTTTAAAAATGTAACGACGTTTCCTATTGGTCCTCAGACCGGTTACCTTAACATGTATGAGAACGTGTTTCTCCAAATCGTGCGCTTAAGCGTCACTCTGGTGCGTTTCGAAGCCGTTTCAATATCTCCGTCTCTTTCTTTTCTCTATCTGTCTCTTTCTATTTCTCCGTACCGTTACCGGTTCCCTGCCTGTTGGCTTGGTGAAAGGTATGCTTTACTTAGGATTATGCTTTTCCTGGAATTTTGCTAGCTCGCCCGTCTCATACAATTAGCTGTGTACAAATGTTGGATGTTGGATATTTTAACATGTTAGTGAATTATATCATTACTGTACAATACTTATATGTATGGTTCCTCTTTCATATGTACAATTCCTATATAAGTACAATATATCCCCTTTCAGTTTACTACTTCCAACATATAGGTATAAGGGTTTCAAGAATATTTATTGATACATGTCAAATTTGGTTGAGATATACACAAAATTAGGCTGGTTTATACAGACAGCCTCCTGAAGTATTGACGAGCTTAAAGCATATCTGTAAATTAATTTCAGTTTACACCAACCACGCCTTACATGAAAAAATCTTTAATTTTCAATGTCTCAAAATGGCCTCTTTGGTTAAAATACCATAGAGTTAAGATATATGCACAACTAATAAGATTCATGTGCTGAATTTTTGAATAGCCTACGGGTCTTTCATTCCGAATGCATATAGTAAAACTGATAAACCACAAGAGATAAACCAAAGCTTACTACACTAAAACTGTAGAGCTCGTTGAGGTATACAATTTACATGAAATAACTCTTTGTACTATAAACCGTTTTCAAAATATTCTTGTTATATCTCTAAGATTTCTCAAATTGAACTGACATGCAATGTCTTTAAAGCATATTATACGATTCCTATTTTTTTCCCCTAATAGGTTAATTAGTGAAAACATCTGATGTGTTGCACTCATATGACTTTCTCTACTCTCGTACAAACTATTTTTACAGAACCCTTATTCTCCATCTACTTCATGTTAATCGAGATAAACATTTGCAGAAACTACCTTATTGCTAATTTTCTTATAGGTGCAAGGGGAATATAGTAGACTTCAAGCGAAAATCATTCAGAATTAATAGGACTTTTGGGAACATTCCAGAAAATTAAAAAACATACATTTCATTTGCCAAGAAAATATCTTATACATGTGATATTTTTCAAAATCGATAGCGCCATTTTTGAGAAAATAAAAACTTTCGAAAAATGTTTCATGCAAAGGGTAGTCTGGAGTGGGGGATGTTCTTGAAAATCTTCGCGTCGCACCCCTGGAACATACTAAATTCAAATACCAACTTTTGTATTTATCCGACTTTTCGGTTTTGAGTTTTGCTGTTCACAGTCAGACAGAATGACAGACTGACAGACAGACACACTCACGCACACGGACATGTTTCCAAAAATGCTTTATTCGGCTTCAGGGCACCTCAAAACATGTATTTACGGTTAAATTTCCGTATCGAATTTTTGGGTGGAATGCAGTACTCCCGTACATACTACGTAGTAAGTAAAAACTGACTTAAGATATACAAACTATCGAGTTTTCTTTTCCATGTCGAATGTACATACAACCAAGTTCAGTTGCCTTAATTTGAGTTTATTTCTAGTAAAGGACCCTATGTATTATTTCCATAGGACTTTCTCTACCAACTTTATTGTTGTGTAACTTTTACGAACTATTTTTACGGAAGCTTATTTACTATGTACTTCATGTTAAACCAGATAAACCTTTGCAGAAATAGTTTCATTACAGATTTGGTTGTAGGTACATAAAAGAGGGATAGAGGAAACCTACTCGATAGTCAGATTTTAAAAGCAGGTTGCTATAGGTGGCTTAGAAATTCAATACTGCTTGCATGAATTTGCGAGAAACTACTGAAGAGTGACAGCAATTTAAAAAATTACAAGTATTGAAAAATTCAAATAAATAGTAACGTATTATATTTCAGAAATCGCTTATGCCACAAAAAAGTTATGTATAACAATTGTGTATTTTAAAGATATATACAGCATTTGTGAAGTAAGCTTTTGATAATCTCGATGGTTTACCTGTTATACAAAATTATACAAAATTCCTTCCGAATGAAGAGGACTTCACAGGTTATTCCCAAAGCAAATGAAGATATTCATTTTATTTATGATGTAAACATCTTAAATGTGTGGATTTTTAATAACGAATGTCGATTGCTTTAAGCTCTATAGACACAGGGCTCATTTGAGCATCATTTCACCCACTATTCGTTCACCGTCCGATATGACCTACCCAGAAACATCGTTTAAAATATCATTAGAGCCATTTTGAAAAAATCAGAAATATCGGAAATTTTACCATATATAGGGTAGTTTAGGTTAGGGGTATTCTCTTGAAAATTTTCATGTCAGATCTTTGGAAGATACTGAACTTAAATACCAAGTTTGGTATCTATCAGTTTTTTGTTTTTGAGATATACTGTCTTCTCCCTCCTTTCCTCCATCCATCCCTTCGTTCGTTCGTCCGTCCATCCATCCATCCATCCACCCACCCACCTGCCCATACAGACGATTATTTTCTGAAGAAAAACACTTGTATTTTAATCCAGAGAGCCTCAAAACATGCATTTCCTTTGAAATTTCAATATCAAATATTTGGATGTAGTGCAATACTTTCTCTACCTTAAAGGTACGTGATAGAGAAGATTAGGTATCGTTTTCCGACTTTCAGTTCGTCCCCAAATTTTTAGAAAAATGCTTCAGTTCGTCCGTGGCGATTTTGCGGATCAGTAAACAGTCTCGTTTCGTCCGAGCCTGGGCCAGGTATCTTGAGTCAACGCCTTACTCTAACGACATAATGATGATAAGTGATAACTTGACCAACCAACTTTGATTCATATCTACAGACAGAAGAAAATGAAAAATTGGATGACTCGACTACTTTGTGGATCAGTGGTTGGAAAATCTAGGGATTTCGATAGGCATCTGGAACATCTCAAAGGAGACACATGACAAATAACGCCGTTGAAGGGTGGAACACCGATTAAATTCAGTCGTAGGTAAACCAACCCCCATCCAGAGTGAAAGATTTGGCGAATGGAGCTAGGACAAATATTCACTGAGCGAGAAGTCAACGTAACTAGTACGTACCTACCTAGTACACTAACGTCGTACTGAATACACGTATTCAGAGCTGCACAGTCGACAATCAGTTGTTCGCTTCCGTTTCTGGTATGCTTTTTTTTTCCCGAGTGGAGGAGAAAATGATTTAGTCACAATCCCAGTCCCGATGGGAGTCGGGAATGAGAGTGTGGGTCTCACCAATAGTCGGCATTCCCACTAAAAGCTCCTCCACCGGAAGTAAAATGGAAGAAGGAAAAAGAGGAATTAAGGAGTGATAGTGAGGCTGTCCCGCTGTTGCACCAGCGTATTCAAGGTGAAGATATATTGGCCGGCCACGAGGGCCTAAGCCAGGTGAAAGTATGGTGCCAGGACGCAAGCATGACCGAGGCCCTACTTGCGCCCTTGGGACTTCAGGATGATATAATGATGGAAGTTTGTGAGAGAAGGAATGGTGTAGCGAAAGGCAAGCTAAGCAAAGCCCAATTTACCACCGTGGTGTAGTCGGTGAGCTGGTTTCTATCAATTCCTTGGCTGCCGAGCGCGGCCTCTATGTGTTGTGTCCGGCCATTCTGGAAGTTATGGTGGTTGTTCGTTGAGCTTTCTCAGGAACAGCTTGAGCTCCTACTTGACGAGCCTCTGAATTGTGACGGAAAGCCCTCGAATTTGGCCGGTGAATTCGTCTGTAGTTAGTGTCCTGTGAAGTTGTTGGTGAATATTCTCGTGCTGTATTTGTATGGAGGTAATTTGGGCCGAGAACTGCTCCTCAAGAGCAGTGAGACGGCTGGCTAAGTCCAGCAACTTAACGCGAAGATCCCGAATTGCTTCAAGGATGCTGTTGTTGCTGGCTGTGTTTTGCTCAACTAGAGTGTTGGTATTCGCCAACTGGTGTTCTAACCGAGAGGTGTCCATCAGCGGTGGTGGTATGTACCTCTGCGATGTTGTGTGTACCTGCGGTGTCGTGAAGATGCGGTCGTTCGGCGAAGCTCTACGTGGGTAGAGTGGGCAGACGGCCTGACAGGTGAAGTGCCCCTTGCCCTCACAGGAAGTGCAGAAGCGGCGGCGATGGGTAAGATCGTGTGCTCTGCAGTCGGCGGTGAGTGCCCCATTACCACAATAGTGGCAGCGGGGAGCGGCGTCACACGAAGTGTCGTTGTGCCCGTATAGGCAGTCGGGCGCACACTGCAGCTGGCCTCGAGATTTGCCCTAACAAGGGCATTCCTGCGCCCAGGGCCGCCGAGTAGTCGTCCTCGTCCAGAAAGATGATTCTGACCAGCGGTGTTGGACCTTTGATGTTCCTAATTATGGCCACCTTGGCCGCGGACGGCCAAAAGTGCTGCGCGGCGTTCAGGAGAAGTGTCTCGAGGCGTTGACGATGCACTCCCCGGACAACAGCGGAGTAGTGTACAGGCGCGCGTTCAGCGGCGTGTGGCTGGCTGGGTTGGCTGGTGAATTGGCGCTGGGCGCTTGGGCTGGTGGCGGCGAGGAGGCAGGAAGCTGTTCTTCTTCGGCGGCGGCGTTGGTGGTGGCTACCTCACGAGGAGGAAGCTTGGAGGCTGCGGATGTCTTCTTCCTTCCCACGTTGCTTGGAGGAGAGCTCGAAGCGAAGTTGGGTAGAGTTGTTCTCTGTGAGCTCTGTATTTATATGCTGTTCTACCCTTGACGCTTCTGCTTATAGTTCCAGGTTACCTCTGGCACCCCTTCCCCTCGCCGCACTATCGGTACAAACTCGGAGCGTGCACACATTGTAAGCCAAAGGACATCTGTGCTAGTTCTGTTGATGACGTATCTGAAGTAGGAAGCAGAAAATTCAGATGCTAAGATTCTAAGAATGGAGCTGAATTTAGAAGGTGGTGAAAAGCAAGAAAAAATACATCTCGATGGACAACAACATTTTAAGAGCCACTAAAGCAATGGAGCAGTCAGGAGACATAGAAACATTTTTAAGAAATGCCTCTTTCTTTATCCAGTGGATTAAAGAAAGGAAGTTGCCGAGAATAATTGACAAAGCTATATGCTGACACTATATAATACCATGAAGTTATGGTTTATTATTAAGGTATTATATATGTATGCATAACTGACAAAGCGTAAGATGCAATTTAATTTTGGGACTAGGCCTTAAATTTAAGGCCGAGTGCGGTAATTCCATAGAGCTGTTAAGCATTTCAGACATGCTATAAGAAAAATTAACTTAAAAATCCATCCATGGTCCCTATCGTGCGAATCTATGCGGCAGGTCTACCTCTGTTTTTATAAAAGTGCTAACTAAAGAGGGCACGCAGTGAACCTTGTCGCACTTTTAACTTGAGTAATGAACAATAGGATTTCAAAGCGCCATCAAACACTATTATATGGTAGCTCTCGGACGAAACGTTATTCGGTCAGATAGCAAGCCGAACGTGTTCCTGTTCCGGAATTCGGACGAAACGACATGACAGAACAGAGAAAGTAATAAAACTGTATTACGTGTAGAAGAATTATATTTTATATTAATATAAGCATCATACGACGTTGTACAGAGCAGAGAAAGTCGTATAAGTCTGACACATGAGATGTTTTTCTTGTTGAATAATGTATGTACTAATTGTTACTAGATATTTACAAACTAAGCTATGTAAGAGCTGAACATTGCACTTATGAAGTGAATACCTATATGGTCTTGATCTATTATGTAAATGTTTTGTTAGATTTTTTCCAGAAGTCCTTGTTCACTATCTAGGTAGTGGTCAGACTATTTGTCCGTTTTTTATTCTGGCTTCTTAATTGTCTACCATCTCATTTCGTAGTTCCACAAGTTAAATATGAATTTGACCACCAATCCTCGCTAGCTGAGATTTCTATTCGCCACTCACTCCTATCCATGGACCCATTCACCAACTTGGAACTCCGCCGTAAGTCTCAACTATTGCAGTGTTTACGCTTTCACCGTATTTCTGGACGCATACATATGTAGGTGTGCCAACAGTTTGTAAATTTTTAAATCCAGACCTTTTTAGATATCAATTAAAAATGCAGAGCTTTTGTTTCTAAGAATATCCTCACTGTTGCATTCTCATAATTAAACTCCACTTTTTACTTTCTATAGTAGGTATACGTATTTTATTTCACCCAAAAATCCAATATCAAATTTCACCGAAAAAAACGTTTTTGAGGTACTCTGAATAAAATATTTTGAAAAAAGATCCGCGTGTGCACGTCTGTGTGTATGAACGGTGTAATTCTAAAACCAAATGTCGGGTTAAATACCAAATTTCGTAATTAGTTCAGCATCTCCCAAAGACGCGACACGAAGTTTTTTCAAGAAGGGCCCCCACCCCAACTATACTTTACATGGAAAAATTGTCGCTATTTCGTTTTATTTTCTCAAAAAATGACCGCAACGTTTTTTATTAATATGGCATACTTTATAGTTATTTATGGGACATTTTGCAAGTGAAAATATTTTCATCACGAGAGTAGCTGCATAAATTACAAAAATTCGTAATAAACAGTTTTGAAAAATTAAAATATATTGTGAGATTTAAGTTTAGGACCCATGTTGAGCATAAAAAGTTTAATAACATACATAGGGTGTCTTAAAGAGGAAGCCCCTGTCTACACTTCTACCACTTGAAACTGTTTATTTATGCTTTATCCTTTGTTATGGTTATAAATACAACCACATTACTAATAAAATACATATTTTGAATTTTCTGTAAATAGCCTGCCAACTCCTCTTCATCTGAGAATGTATTTTTTACAATGTAAATCATAAGAGAGGGACAAAACTTGTTTGAGCTTTTTAAAAGACACAATGTATTTCAAATAACTTTTTGTGGAATCAACATTCCACGTTTTTTGAAGTGCTGTCACCATTCAATTGTTTCTCGCGATGTCTGGAAAGTGTATGGGATTTAAAAGCCAACATATTACGACCCGTGCATCGCATATCCATCTACAACAAAATGTGTAATGAAACTATTCTTCAAACACCTATCTCGATTAGTAGATAGGAAAATAAGCTTTCGGAAGAATAATTTGTAGAAGCTATATAAATATAAACGATAAAGGCTACAGAAAGTCATGTAAATGTAACACATCAGGTTTTCTTAAAATTGGTTTACAATAAATTGACGTAGCATCCTAAAACAGATGTTATTTGTAAAAAGTCTATAAATACAGACCACAACGCAGTCAGGAATACTAGTTCCAAAATTTAAACAGGAAATACTGAAAAATAACGGTAATCCGATGAATTTTCAAATTGGAGTACCGTGGTAATGTAAATGTTTTACTTACCATTGATGTTTACTTTTTGTTTCGTTTGCAGTACGTCCCTTCTTTATCATCCACAACAAGGAAATATGCAAGTATTTGTGTCGGATAGACACTACTCCTGCTACCCAGTTACCCTACCAACTACCAAGGTGATTGTGTCCCGCAATCAGTCGGCTCTATTGTAAACAATCCTATTCACAGCGCTATATCTGGCAAAATGTTCCAGCCACTCAGATTTAATTATGCTGTTGAGCTCGAACATACCGTTGCTGCCAACTTAGATATTTTAAACTGCCTTTTTTACTTTCTCTACTACGTACTCACAATAATTAGAGGAAGTATTGTGTTCCACCCCCAAATTCGATATCGAGATTTTGCCGGAAATATATGTTTTGAGACCCTGAACTAAAAACCAATTCGGATAAAGGTCCGCGCTCATGTGTGTGTGTGTGTGTGTGTGTGTGTGTGTGTGTGTGTGAATAGGATAACTCAAAAACGCAATGCCGGATAAATACTAAACTTTTCACTTAAAGATACGACACGAAGATAAATAATTCCATGAACTATGCTTTACGTGAAGCAATTTTCAAACATTGTAGTATTATTTTCAATAAAGCAGTTTATTATAGGTAATAATCTGTATTTTATTTGAGTTCACATAATTAAAACAATTTAATTCAAACGACACTACAGAAAAAGCTATTATTTACCACTTCCGTGCCAAACTATCAATTTTTGTTAAATTTCTCTTAAAAAATTAGCTTCAAGTGCCAAGATTGGAACCTTGAAATTCCACACTAAAGGCGAGCGCGCCCACTGCTGCGCTACGAGAACACAATCACATCGTACACAGCGGCACAAATCACTTAATTCGGCCGAAATTGATACGACGCGATGCAGTGAACAGTGTTTAAGGCATAGTCTATAAAACGCCTGTGATGTATATCTTCTCAATCTGCAGGATGAGAAGACTCATTCGGTATGTCTATCAAACTTTGCAATAGCATTTTCTTATACACAATAAGATCTGGTAAAAACTTAAAGAAACAAACATTCGGGAGGAGCAAATAAAAATGTTAGATTTTCTGGTATTGTTAGATGCAGTTGTGGTGGACGAAGCGGCGTCTGGGCGGGTTTTCTCCGGGTTCTCCGGTTTCCCCCGCCATTCATTCCACCAACTGCTCCATCATCACCTTTCCTTTCATCCATTTCACCAACATTTCATTTCATCTACTTCCTTCATCCCATACCAGGCATCGGGCTGATCACCCATCCTGGATGTTCTATCTGATCCATGAGTGTCTGCTCCTTGACGGGCCTCTGACCCCAGGCACCCGCTTGTAAGTCCTGGGGGGTGTAAGTCCTACATAAGAGGAGGGTAAACAGATAATGAATGAATGTTAGATGCAGCATTGCTAAATTATAATTATGAAGAATTGCAGTACACGTCACGGCTATTTACAAATCGTTATTCTGAAACAACATAAGTTGCAATGCATTATACGTGGCCGTTTCGTCATAGACTGATGGCAGGCAAGCTCCAGTCATAGTCCACGCGGAGTTTTACCTATTGCAAATATGATTGTGAACAGGATAGGACAGAGCTAGAAGCGGAGGGGGACTTAGTACCTCGACCTACACAGATATTTTGTACCCAGGCCCCTGAGGGAGGGCTGAGGTGAGAGGAGGCAGAGGGCGCTCGACCAGGAGGCACGACAGAGCAGAGGGCAGTGTTTCTATCATAGATTTGAACTCCCCAGGTGGTAGCTGGTGCAACCAGCTCCCTCCGCCCTGTGGACTTACACATCCCCCGGGGGGACCCGGTATCCGGAGACCGCTCACAGTCCAGGGAACGAAAATTTACCCAGAGAATCCTTTTCCCCTGCCATGCACACGCCGAGACCTCTCTCCGACACTTGCAACCCTGAAAGACACCAAGCAGATTAAAGGTGAAGCGAAATGAGAACGGAGATGAAATGGAGGGACAGGGAATTTGGGGGTTGTAATGATACTTCCCAGCATTCGCCTGACGATCCGGGGGAAATCCCCGAAAAAAACTTATGGGTCAGAAAAGTCGGCCACGGAACTCGAACCTACAACTTTTCTAATGCGGGCCACAGACGTTACCGCCTGAATCATCCCGCTCGGTATGATTGTGAGTAAAAATGAATTTGCTTCATTTTGCAAAAATACCTATAACATTTATATTGGAAGTATAGTATATGCTTCTATTACGAATGAACAAATAGAACTAGCAGAACAAGTATGTAAAATAATAAAACAGCATGTTTCGGAGAATGTTGACATGTTTAGTTTACAACTGTCTTAATACTCACACTAACGAATCCGAAGATGATGTGTACGAAAAATAATGTATGTTGTCTTCTGGTACTGACTGTAAATCTGGGATCCCTATTGAGATCTATGCTCGTATATGAACCTCTCCGGGAAAGAACCAAGAGTAAATCCATTAACTTACAAGGTCAAAGAAGTTAATTATTGGTTTCTTCCTGGTGATTCTCAACAGCACAAAACAACGTTTAATCACACATTTCAGTGTAAAATTACGTATAAACGTAATTGCAATAGCATTCATCCAAAGTGAATACCATGCTCTCTCGTTTTTCCTGTTATTATATCCTCATGACGGTATCCAAATCATTGGTCTAAAACTTACGAAGTGGCGGGTCTCGGGTGGAAATTAATGAATCTAAATATTTATTTGAGCGTTCTAAACCTGTTTCACAACACATATGTGAGATTTTTATCTGCCTCTCCTGATTGTTTGCTTATCAGTAGAACGGAAAATCTCAGATTGGTTCCACTAAGCTGGAGGACAAATAGTTGCGTAGTGTGACCGAGGTACTCTAGGCCTCTGACGAGAAAACGTTTGCGGGGTGTTCTGCTCTCCGGAGGAATGAGGGGGATAGTACCACATGGCAGCTCACAATGTCATAAATAGATGTACTATCTACACTAAAACAACCTTAGTATTCCGGTGTGTTTCACTTGAGTAGTGTGTGAGTGCTTGTTAGTGTTTTATAAAGGTATTTACAGTGCCCAGTAAGAAAGGAAGAACTCAGTACAGTCAAGCCCGAAAATTAGTTTCTAGCGTTGTTAAAATGCGTGACGAGAAAGCAAACAAAATCAACTGGTCACTCACCATTACTACCAGAAGAACGTATGTTTTCTAAGAAGCCTTAAGAAGCCAAGCTTCTTAAGTTGGTATGCTGAAAGTAGAGCCATAATCTTTCTCAGATAGTGATAGAATTGTTGATGTCAACACATTCCTTACAGACACATTTTCGTGAGAGGAACACAGCAGTTCACATTACTTTCGCGGGTCCTCTCCCATTGGCCGAGTTATAATCACTCCGTCAATGCATGGTCTGAATGAAAGTATTACTAATGTTTACAGTATTTCCGTAACTAAAAGAAAGGGGTGTTTATAATTCAAACATGCGGTCAATGTCATCCTTAGTATAGTTTGAAAGTTATCAAAAACGGTTAACAAGAGCATGGAGGACTATATTATAATAGGAGGAGATAATAGTGGATCTCTTGTGCAGCTACTGCCATCTAGTATACGAAGATGTATTCACATTCCTAGCGCCCAGTAGATGGTAGGTGGTTTAGGCGTTATCGGGTTCCTTGCACGGCGTGTGGGCATCCCCGATAACGGAGGCACTAAACCAGCCAACAGCATAATGCTGATCGTATGTACACCCCATCTCCATGGAAGTGGTCAATCAAAATTTAAAACATGCAAACACACATCTTTGAAATAACAGGCACCAGCGGAGCAGCGGATGGATGCTGCTCCTGAAAAGGCAACCGTTGAGGAGTCTATGAACATAGCGCTACCTCCTATCCACCCCTACCTTCAAAAATAAATACCATCTTATAACCACTCCACCATCTCTGTGGCTAAGCACTACCCAGGGCAGGTACGCAGCAGCACGAGCCTACCAGACACAGCGAGCGAGTGCGAAGAAAGCTTTCTTTGTATTTCCAAAGTAACCAGCAAGTTAAATAGATTTACTTATTTTATAGTTGTCATTATTGACTTGGGCATTTTTGTTAGTCCGATATATTTTTTCCCATAATTTAACGTTCTTTAACTAGTTAGGTTATATCAGATAATTAGACGAATACTGAATGAATTTGTTGAAATTATGCTAAAACGAGCCTGAGGTCAGAGCATCTGAGGTTAAGAAAAAATAATACCATAGCCGAGATTCGTAGTTTTATTTTTAGAACTTTAATTTCCACACAAATTTAAATGCAGTCAGATTAGCCTTTAATTTTAAAAGGTCTTAAGAATGAAGCTTCACTTGAAGGAATTTTGATTTCGCAATTTATTTTCATTTCTGCTGCACTTAAGACTATTACTGCATTTCACTACAACAACAAAAATTTTATGCTCAAAACACTCATTTTTTCTGAATAGTATTAATTTTCTAAAGACTAAATTTTGGGCCTAGATTCGCTTCAGTTTAGAAAAAGTTGGAAGGGTAGAATAAGACTGAAAAATTCAATGACATAGTCGGGATTTGAACGATGGACCTTTGACTACCCGTCTGTTGCCCCAGTCAACTGAGTTATTATAACAGCTTGCAGGTAGGATATTAAATTCCCCAGTTGACTCGGATTTTTACATTTTCCCAGTAAACCACAAGGAATTCTCATATTCGTTTTGAGATAACATACACCAGTGGCGGCTTGGTTGAACAGGGCATGTTCTATCTTGGTTGAATTTTAATGAAAACTACAAAAAAGTGGAGTGGGGATTCAAACTAGAAATGTTTGTCAACAGATGGCAACCCAACGGGAATGTATAGTAGGAAGAATTACTGTGAAATGCTTGAAATATTGTTAAGCTGAAATGTAGGAAGTCGGCGACGATATTATACGGTTTCCTTCGAGAGGGAAGTAAATCCGGTGGTCCTGTGTCGTAGATTTACGGCACGTAAAAGAACCTCAAGCCTGATAAAGAGGCCTCTGAACAAAATTTCCGGTATTTCACGCCCAATATAGAATGGGACGCTAAGGATGATAGTAGCTAAAGAGCGTCCATAAATAAAACTCCATTTAATTTTTTTGACGATATTATATAGTTTAACACCAGGTAACGCAGAATCTACTGTAGTTCAGCATATTCTAATCGATGGTAGAGAGTCAATTTCTTCTCCTATTGTTATATATTTCTCCATGACGAGAGTTCGAAATGTTGAATTTGAAATTTATATACGAGGTACGTCCAGAAAGTAAGTTCCGTTTGGTAATAAAATTAAATTGTGTACAGATACAGAAAACTTATTTATTGCACAAAATTCTACAACTCTTAAACTACTTTTCCACATAACTGCCGAAATTTTGCAGGCATTTGTCATAGCGTGGCACAAGTTTTTGTATACCTTCTTCATATAAGTTTGCCGCCTGTGTCTTCAACCCGTTGGAAACATTTTCTTTCAGCTCTTCGTCATTGTTGAAGTGTTGACCGCCAAGGAAAGACTTGAGATGTAAGAACAGATGAAAGTCGCTAGGAGCGAGGCTGTACGGAGGATGGTCAAACACGTCCCAGCCAAATCCCTGTAGGAGGTTTTGTGTCACACTTTCAGTGTGTGGTTGTGCGTTGTCGTGAATAAAAACAACACATTTTGATAGCAATCCTCGGCGCTTATTCTGTATTGCGCGGCGCAATTTCCTAAGTGTCTCGCAATAAACATCTGTTTTGATTGTTTGACCACGCGGTAAGAAATCAATGAGTAAGATGCCTTTCCAGTCCCAGAACACTGTGCACATCATTTTTCGAGGTGTCAAGATTTGTTTCGGCTTAACCTTTGCTGGGGATGAAGTGTGCCTCCATTCCATTGATTGCCGCTTACTTTCAGGGGTGTCGTAAGAAACCCAAGTTTCATCTCCTGTGACTATCTGTGTCAGAAATTCTTCTCCGCCTTCATCATAACGGGTCAAAAACTGAAGTGCACTACCCATCCGGTTTGTTTTGTGTTGCTCAGTAAGAATCTTTGGTACCCAACGAGAGCAAAGTTTACGAAATTTCAGTTTTTCGGTAAAATTTCATGAATTAGTGATCGTGAGATTTGGGGAAATTCCATAGCGAGAGCACTAATTGTAAACTTGCGGTTTTCCTGGATCTTGTCATCAATCGCGTGAGCCAGTTCTTCTGTAACCAAAGATGGACGCCCACTTCGTTCTATATCGTGCACTTCACTACGTCCTTCATTGAACTGTCGGACCCATCTTCTCACCATTGAATCACTCATCGCATTTTGTCCGTAAACTTCGCAAATTTGCCGATAAATTTCAATTTGTTTCACTTTCCTAGCATTCAGAAAACGAATCACAGATCTGATTTCACAAGCGGCGGGATTTTCAATCAACACCGACATTGTAAACAAGCACAACAAAGCGTACATGGCTGACAGCGATCTCAAAATGGCGCACGTTTCTTCTCCTTGATACAGAGCGTCTACCGCGCATGTGCGGAACTGCGATCGCAGCGCTGCAGCGGAGAGAAATTGAAACGGAACTTACTTTCTGGACGTACCTTGTACTTACGTCTATCAAAGCTAATTCTATTTAAATGAAAGTACAACTAACAACGAAAAATACACAGTGTATAACCATTGCTGTAAAGGGATGTGACACGTCACATGGTAAAGTCGCAAGGTTATAAGCGGTGGTAGAAAACCCAGAATACCGCCGTAGCTAACTACTCGGTAATCAAGTCACATCCAGACTCCAGTCTCCCGTCTTATCCATTTTCCCCTTCGTCTCCAAAAATGAACCGTTTATGCTATATCGCCTATCATGTAATACATTCTTTTGCCCCGAACTTTCTTACCATTCACCAGCCCTCCATTGCATCTTAGTAAGCAGTTTCTTATAAACCAGTGCACCGTCAATTTATTTTCTTCTTGCTGACCAATGTTGTTCTTCCTTCTCCCCTCTTTCTTAAAAGACTTCAGTGCTCATTTTGACTGTCCATCTCGTATGCTTCATTCTCTTCCAAACCACATTTCAAATACTTTCTGTCATCCATGTCTTCTTTGTAGAGTATAAGTTTCCGCACTATGCAGTCCCAAACTTCACACCATCAGTCTTTATTTCTTCCTTTCAAGTGTACACAGAAAATGTTTGTTTTCCTATTAAAGGCTTCCTTTGCCATTGCCATTCTCGGTTCTACTTCTTAAATACCTCATGTTACTACTTACGATGCATCCATGCATTTAACTTCTCTACGACTACTTCATCTCGAAAAATAACATATTTTATTGCTTTTCCTCCAACATTTACAACAGTCTTTTATTACTTTCTCTACTACGTATAGTAAGTAGGGGAAGTATTGTATTCCACCCAAAAATTCGATACCGAGATTTCACCGGAAATATATGTTTTGAGAGGCTCTGAATCCAAAAAAAGCATTTTTGGAAACATGTCCGTGTGTGTGTCTGTCTGTGTGTCTGTCTATCTGTCTGTCTGCCTGTCTGTCTGTGTGTCTGTCTGTTAACAGCATAACTCAGAAACGAACAGTCGGATAAACACCAAACTTGGTATTTACGTTCAGTATCTTCCAGAGATGCGACACGAAGGTTTTCAAGAAAATTCCCCCACCCCAGATTACCCTTTACATGGAACATTTTTCGAAAATTTTAATTTTCTCAAAAAGGCTCTAACGATTTTGATTAAAATATCATATGTTTAAGATATTTTTATGACAAATAAAACGTATATCTTGAATTTCCTAAGAATGTCTCCAAAAGTATTCTTGTGAACGACTTTTGCATAACTGGTAAACCATAAGAGATAGACAAAATGTTACTACACAAAAATGTAGATCGCCTTAAAATACACAATTTATGTTATATACATTTGTTTTGTTGAGTGAACCATTTTCGAGATATTGCTTGTTATTCCCTTAAATTTTTCAATATTT
Source organism: Deroplatys truncata (assembly GCA_030765065.1). Taxonomy (NCBI): domain Eukaryota; kingdom Metazoa; phylum Arthropoda; class Insecta; order Mantodea; family Mantidae; genus Deroplatys; species Deroplatys truncata. The sequence goes on from CM060980.1 coordinate 105,891,376, forward strand.
TCTTAAATGGGAATTCGTTATTCATTTTTTGTCTTGGATATGCAAAGAGTATTAATCTGTGGCAAAGGGAATGGTGCTGCACCTAGCAACCAGCTATTAAGAGATATGTATGTGCTTAAAGGCTACTGTATTTCTATACTGCCCTTATAAATATATATTCCCCTTACATCTACAAGAAAATTAGCAATAAGATAGAGTCTGCAAATGTTTATCTCGATTAACATGGAGAATATGGAAAATAAGCGTTTGTATAAATAGTTTGTACAAGAGTAGAGAAAGTCATGTGAGAGTAACACATCATAATTTTTTTTAAATGTATCTTCATCCCGTATGGTATTTCTGGCTGTTTTATCTACATTAACATCTCCATTCAATCATTACATTATTATTTAGACAGTAAGACCTGAAAGTATAATTTTTAACACAGTGCACACGAGCTAAAAGCTTTAGATTATTACATAGTGCGATAATCTTCATTGTGGCCAACGTAATTTCAAGTCCAATCACATGGCAGTTAACCTTTGCATTTTTAATAACTCGACTTGGAGTGATTAGGTTTTAATTTTCATTGTTTTTTACATTATTAATTTCTTATGACGCTCCCATTATCTGTTCACATTACAAATTGTCATACTTTAATTTACTGCAATTCGTTGTAGAATTAACCTACACGTTATATTGGCAGCTTTCTTTTATATAAAACGTCATTCTTCTATCTACGATAACCTACGTAATGATTCAATGGCGGAAATTATGAATCCAGAAGAAACTGAAATGGAAGCGAAATTACAGAACAGCAGAAAGAATAACACTGAAAGTATTTACCTAAAAAACACAGAGAGCAATATAATCTTCAGAGCGTTGTTAACTGATTTCTCTTAGTTTCGGGAATCAATTTAATATTATTGATATTTTAAAATTGGAGCGCTGTCTAAAAAATAGTATATGCCGTGCATGTTAAAAGTGGTTTTAATTTGCTCATAGGATTGGCCTATGAGGCCTAGGCCTTCGTTTCGCAAACATTCTTATTCGCAAAATAAAGCCCTACTTTTACTCCTTGTATCATAATCTACTATTCTTCCTCTGTTATTAATGCCATATTATTAGTGATTCTTATTCCTCTTCCAGCTACTATCATTTCTCCCTTGCTCTGGGTTACGTATTCAAAGCGTTCTCCAGAGAGATATTAAATATAATCTAGTTGCTTCAGACATAATCTTCTACTATCCTGATTCCGATTGGTTATTTCATACATACTTCTTCAGAATCTCCATAGGTTTCCACCAATCTACTCTGCCAATGCCATTTTCAGATTCACAGGTGCCACATATCTTTATCTTCCTCTCAACAAAGACTGTTAGACTGTTCATTCCACTTGCAACTCTTGTGTCTTCCCCTTCCTGATACCGAAATGCTCTTCTTCAAATTTTCCCTCCATCTTAGAATGCAGACATCCAGTCCATTCTCAGCAGAATCTATGATGTTTTAGATGAGGATAATTGTTTTGAAATCAATGCATTCCTTGGCATTGCCTTTCTTGTATATTGGCAGTATCAGTATCTTCGTAAACTCTGAAGAAGATAGTTTGTTACGTTATTTGCACCACGCTTTGGGCGTCAATTTAAAGAAGGTGTTATGTTGGAGTTGTTTGCACGTATGAAAAGCCGATTTAAAGTGGGTTGTATTGAAGGAGTTGTATCGTATTTCAACTGTTGGGGAGCCGAACTTGTAGTAGTTACTCAGCATGTATAGTAAACAGTTTCCGGTAGCCTTCGCCCCAAATGTATTTTTAGGTGACCTTTGCCCCAAGTTTAAAAATTATTAACTTTGTAATTAAACTGTTTCTTTAAGTATTAAATAATTATGTTTGCCTCGGCTGTGTCAGTATTATTGTTAGAGACATGGAAGTCTTGGCAGGGCGTGCTGCGACAAGAATGTAGGCTTACATAGATTTTTAAGTTTTAATTCACTCCTTTTTATTAATCCTTGACACAAATTAAATAGCACTTCACTGATATCGAGAGCTGTGAGATTCTTTTATTTAATTACTTGTACTTTTTAACACGTAAACCTATTTTTCGTCTCACACGAATACGTATTATATTTCTCTAGAGGACGCATCTTGCATCCGGTTACTATCACGGTCTACAGGCAACTGACTAGATTTCAACCGTCTAAACTTGTAAGTTTCTGTATTTCAAGTCTCTGATTGGCTAATCCCACTCCAATAGAATATCTGCATTTAACTAGAGCTTTTTCTGGTTGTTGATTGGCTATTTTTTATAAACTGTCACTAAAATTACATTAATGCTTCCAAGAATCACAAATAACATTCAAACTCTCAAACTCATTGCCTCAAGGTTACCTCATTGTAACTTATTATTCTCACAGCTTCTACATTATTAAATTACGTAATATATTCACATAACGTTATTACACATGGATACAATAATATAAGCATATGCAATGACTGTTGCACACATTTTACAAATTATTACATACACATATTGCTTCAAGGCGGGCTGTTATTGAATTTACATATTATATAATTTGACTGAAAATCATTTAAGTGTTAAAAATACTGCCTCAACTCTCAGGCCATTCACCATTCTCACTTTTACTGACTAAAGTAAGAATGTTATCTTTCCTTCACCCAAATGCTTAACGGGCAAAATGGGCGTTTAATTACTCTACGTTCCTTATAAAACATGAATCTTAAAAGCCAATATCAAAGTAGGTAATGGAGTTGTCTCCCACACACTGTCTATAGCAAATAGTCACAGAAATGTTTGCCTCATGGATCCAAAGGAAGCTAAGTTAGGATGTAAATATAAGGCGTTGACGGTATGAAGTTTAAAAAGGCAATGACGATCCTTAAACTGAACATACCATCAACTCCTCCCCTTTGTATTTTATTAGCATTAAAATGTACAAAAATACGATAAAGAAGCAGCCAGTAGCTATGACAGCATGTTGTCGAATCTGTTCACTCCTGCAGCACATTTAAATTTAAGCTGTGGTGTGCTGGATTACCTACATTACTGTAGGTACGTTCTAAAATACAGGTGTCTGCCTGGGCTTTAATTTTGGTGGAAAAAAGAATAATTCACGCATGAAGAAAATGGACAACGGGTTTATTTACATAGGTGTCTACTCCAACCATACATAGAAATTTTGTAATGGAAACTCATAACACTTTTCTGTAAAAAAAATTAATACAAATAAAACCATGCGGGTGTTATTACGAGTACTTGGATTACGAAAGATCCAAAGTAAAAGACTCATCCGGAAACTTGAATCAAGTAAATCTTTCCACCTCGAAAATGCATCTTAGCCAGACTTGAGGTTGAAAATAATGATTTGTGAACGAGGTTAGACATCTGCAAGTCAATTAAACGAATAATGAATCGATTTAATATTCCGTTATATTAAGCCAGTCAGCAAGGACCCAAAGCCATAGCATAAATATGAATGTAAAGTTTAGTTAAAACCTTAAAGGTAAGCTCATCTTTAAAGGCGCCATGGTGAATCAGAAATCCAGTTCTTTCAATCCTGCGATCTGAAAGATTCGGACAGATTCAATTGCTCGCATTTGCATTCAAATATTGTCAACGTAGAGTTCCGTTGCAGTGCGTCCATGGTTACAACTTTCCAGAGTAACATGAAAACTGTTATTAGGAATCTCAGTCCATAAATTACCATCCCTGCAAAGAGAAAACGGCATTTAAAAAATCTGCTTGAACCCACGACTTACTTTTAAGTTCGTTATTTCATTATGAAGATTTTATAAATGCAGAAACTCTTGCTTTAATCCTAGAGCCGTTAGATTATGGTAAATGAGACTCTACACTACAGTGTTTTAAGAGTCTTTGAACCCATTTTAATTCGGATGATCAGAATCTGAGATCACCCAAATTAAAGCAGAAGTAATTTCGGTTTCTACTTTTTCATTGCCAAGATAATATGCACATTTTAAATTACGTAATGACGGCAAATAATTGTATGCATTCACATGAGTACTTTCCTAAACGTTCTCTCTTGGTATATTCATACAGTGGAAACAGTGCACTGTAAGGTCCATTGTTTCGGCACGGCGTGGTGAAAAAGGAGGGAATAACTGTATGTGATAACTATAACAGTCTTCTAGAACTGGCAGTGTTTTTAAGATACAGGAAAGAGAAATGTCTGGAATAACTCAAACATGTAAGTGGGGATAATACTAGTACACCATATGAGTGTGTTCGGTGGGAAGAGGAACTAAACAACAAGTGGGAGGGGCATCTGAAGGACACTCAGGTAAAGAAAACATCCGAAGTTTCGAGTTACATTTACCAGTGAGGCTGAGGCCTGCAAATGTAGTTTTCATTGTGCAACTGCATATTCTCCTGTCGCCTTGCCCCTCATTCCCCATCTGAACCAGAGCCTTGATGACGTTACGCATTGTCAACAAAAATAGTGGCGCCCTCCTCCAAGCGCACTCATATCGTGGCCGACTAGTAACTAGCTATAGTGGTAGTGATTGTGTTAATGGCAATATGAGTCAAATGCTTCGACGTTTTACGGGACAATAAAGCAAGTTGTGCCAGTAATGCAAGCACTGATGGGAGCTTAGTCATGTGTGGGAAATTGGAAATGCTGCATAAGTGAATCTGTTTCGTGTTTAATTCGATTCTCCCGAAAATTTATAAGAGCTACAAACGAGTTATTTGGCTGCTAGGAAGCGTAAAGACAGTAAATTTGCAGATAACGTGTTACAGTTAATCACTAGAGAAACCAGTAGAAACATTTTATGCATAACACTCAAACAACTTTCTCTACCTACTATAGTTTATTTTCATACTTATCCTATAAACTGTTTACACAAAAGGGTTTTTTAATATATTTTTACTTCTGTTAATCATGGTAACTTTTGACAGAAATTGTTTCAGTAGACATTTGTTTGTGGCAAGTACTAATAAAAAGCCTACAGGAGGCTGATGCAACACTCATCTGTTTTGTATATGCCTGACTTGATATTACATACACATTGCATTTGCTCAGGAGAAACAAAAGGATGTCACATGGAAATACATTGCTTAAAATACTAGAAAATTTAAAGACTGCAAATATCTCGGAAATTGCTAATGTCATGAAAAAATTGCTTGGCACAAGCATATGTTATGACAAACCAAACATTTTTCCTGGAGTAGCTTTTTATTTCTCTCCTATGGTTTCCAAAATATATAAAATTCCTTAAGAATCAAGAGGACTTCACAGGCTGTTGACAGATAATCCAAGTTATGCATTTATTCTCTTCTTTAGTTTCATGGAATGAGGCTTTAGGCCTGTTTCCACATCGAGAAATTAATGAATCCTTTCATTTAAATGTAGAGTGTCTACTGATCAGATACATCTCATTTGCAATATTAATATTTCAAATATGTAATATTTTAACTAGAATAGTTTGACCCATTTTTAGAAAATAAAAAAAAATAAAGAATTTTTCATATAAACGGTATTGAAGTGGGAGATTTTCCTTAAAATTTTCATTTATCATCCAAAATGTCTGATTGAATTAGGATATTAAGCTTTTATCTGACTTTTCATGTTATTTTGAGTTATGATTCACAGAGAGATAGTCAGGCGCTATAACACACACAATGCATCAATTTTTAAAAATGCCTTTTTGTATTCAGAGGAGCTTAAAACATATTCTGGATGAAATATCTATATCCAATTTTTGGTAGAATGCAATACCTCCTCTGCCTACCAAAAGGTAAGTTGTAAGGAAAACAAAACAAAAAAAAACAAGAAAAAAGAAAAAATCAGGCAAATAACATAATAAAAGGAAAGGACTTCAATGCCTTTCTTCCTCATTTATTTTATGACTTTATAAAAACAAATACACTAATTGATCAAAAGCATATGGACACCAATCTGAAACTGCATATTATCAGGATGAATGAAAATTTCAATTGCCACCTTACACAAGCCAAAGCTTTGTTCATTTGGACACAAACTCATCATATTCCTTCCAAATTCAAATCAAAAAAAATTTAGGGCATTGTTACAGAATAATTCACACTTTTACAGGTTAAGAGGATATTAAAATGGGATTAAGTATGAATGCATTCATCTTAATAGTCTTATTACATGATGAAGCAGGATTTAAGAGCTGTTCTGCAATATTAGCCCTACTTCAGGCTGTCATTAACATTTTGTGGAAACACAAAAGGCTCAGTAGCTTTGTTGCTCCTCAAATCCACAAAATTCTGGATAATACAAACATTGAGAAAATGCTGAAAGAAAAGAAATAACTTGGGTTCGTTCAGAGCTGTTGCTGAAGGCTCTATAGGATCAAAGAGAGCCAAATTACAAGAACAATTTTGAAACAACAATGAAAAAGCTTCAAGAAATTGGGCTGTGTCAAGAGCACAAAGATTCACTTTCTTTACTCTAACATATTTTCACAAAATTTTGGACATTATAATATGCAGTGTAGCGAAGGCAAATGTTTCCAACATGAAGTTAAGAACACAGAGAGGAATTATCAAGGGAGATGAAAAGAAACATTTTAGCTAAAGATGTGCCGGTAAGATGAATCCACAGAGAGTCAAAAAGGAGAAATTATATCTGAAAATTAATGTGATATTCTATTTTTATTACAAAGTGATAATGGACTTACTATAGTAATATCTTAGAAAATATTAAGAAGATATCTATGGAAAAAAATAAAATATATTCGCTTAAATTCTTTAAGATATGTTAAACATAAATCCTTGTTTTGTTTAAAAACCTGATGCAGTGGATAAAAATGGAAGACATTTCTATAATCATCAAGGAAATTTATTCTCAAACACTTATTTTTAAGATTTTATCTGATGAAAAGTTTGAAAATACACACAGATGTTATCATACAGCATCTTTGTACTGAAACTGAATAACAATAACTACTTGAAAAATAAAACTTCCTTAGTTTTCAAGCATCAAGTTTTCTGGAGTATGAATTATATATATTGATTTCAGGCTGTAAATGATCTGGTGACTGAACTAGAACAAGCTAACATCACCTGCCGAGCAACAATCACCTTTGCAGAATCTGACTTCAAGGATCAGCTAAGAACTTTGCGGGTAAGCACCAGTGACTCTCCATACACTAATTGTTTAGAATATAATATTTGTAACCACAAAGCCTAATTTTATCCTCCTGTAATATTAATCTCATTTTTAAAAATTCAGCAGGAGGCATGACACATTACACTGAAAATTCATTTTTCTTTTTTATCCATAATATGTATAGGTATATGGAGAAATAAATACATTTTAATCAGTAACATTAAATACATAATTATCACATTTTTAGTCAAGTATTGTGAAGCACAAAAGTGAAAGATGCTTTCATAAGAATGTTTTTCCAAATTTTTAGCCTTTGAAGACTTTGGTGGCCTTCTGTTTTTAGTGCTTCACATTCTTCAGATGACTTTTGTAACTGTGCTATAATAGAGTTGTTCTGTGGTACACAACTTTTGAATCAGCTATGTGTTCAGCACTACAATTTCTGAGAAAAAGAATACCTATAAATAACTTCATGTTTTTTCTTTGTAGGATCTTGATACAAGAATTATTATTGGCAGTTTTTCTCATTTGGTGGCACCTAAAATATTCTGTGAGGTAAGTCAATATTTCCAGAAATCTGCTTATAGTATTTTGACTTGTATTGTTTATTTGTTTCTTTTTAATGCACGACACTTTCAAATTGTTAATTAGAGTTTCTATTTGTTAATGAATTGTTAATTAGAAATAATCAGCTGCACACATATCTCAATATGATTAGAACTTTATCGTTCTTAAAAAGTAAATAAATAAGATAACTAGCAATCAGGGGTACTTACATGCAAAGCTTAATATTGTTACATGCTGGGTAGATGGCCTAAATGTTAACATGAAAATTAATTTAATTTTGAGTACCCAGTACGTACATTGAGGGGACGTATACTTACTTGGCTGCGGAGGACCGAAATGTGGTGTGGAGGTTAAGAATTAGGCATGGGTTTTTACTGTACAAAATTCATAACACAAATCTACTCACACATTCCTAGATTTATTTTCCAGCTGTTTGGGGTTCCTATATTATTAAAAATGGAAGGTGGGAGGAGATGTCCACCGATCCAAAGCACGGCTTACACGTGCGGTCCGTTCCTCATAGAATCCTAACTGAGAGTGACGCTATTCCCCACTACTCATGGCTAACAAAGCTACCAGCCAAAAGTGACATAAACAACAATGTGTCTGGTAATGACAATGTAGAACAATAATATAACCCCCCAAATTATTAATACGCCACAATATGAAGAGAGAAAAATAGTCATTTTATGCTTATCACTTTTAATTATGAATAAGACTTTAAAGCCGTTACATAATTTAGCACAGAAAACTTCATGAAGATTAAATGTATAAAACTACTATAATATTCTCTTTCCTAGGAAAGTATTAGTAAGTACAATTTTAAAGTTTCCACTGTTCAAATACTAGTAGTTAATTTTACAGCTGTGTAGCTCAAATCATATTCACTTTGCTAATTCACTTTAATAATTTTTTTATTATTTAAGATAAGCACTCACTTACTATTCCTTTAACTGTTTAAGATCATAATATTATGATGTAAATGTAGAAAGTGGTTTGCTTAAACTTATGCACGACCTTAGAACTGTATTCTGTACCACTGGTTTTGCTTCATGATGAACAACCTTAGAGTTTCTTATTGTACTATACATTTTGAAACTGAGGCTATTAGAAATCCTTTATCAACCCAAAATTCACATCAGTGTCCAGGGAAAAACATGAAAAGTGTCAGCTTGGTGGTAATAAGGATTTTAATACCTTCTGAATGCAAACTCCAGTGCCACAACTGAGCCAGCTCTCTTGTTTTATAAATTTTGTATGGTAAACCAGATATTTTGTTCTTTTTATCACCTTTTGGATTTAGTTTATTATGTTATTGTTATTGTCTTCAATAGAATATGTCCAAAAAATTTCCTATGATTATTTAAATTAAATTTATATATATGCAATGGGGAAAATATCTTATCATGGCTATCAGCAAGGGGCAATAGTGACAAGACAATTCTAGTACCCTATGCTTGAATTCATTTGTCAGTGAGAAATATAAAAAGCTCTTATGGAAGACATTCTTTTCCAGGAACTGAACCATGTACCTTCCACTCACATAACTAGTTCCATGAAGTTTCCAGGGTCCCTGTAGTGATGAAGAGAGTGCCTCACAATGTGAGCTGAAATTCAAATCCCAACTGGGAAAGCCTGTCTGGTTGTTCATGAGGATCAATTTCAATAGCTTTAGTGCTTTAGATTCCCAAGTTCATTTTCACATTCATTTTATTCTTTCACTCATTATTCAGAATGACTTGTTCAGTTTGAAATAAAAAAGAATGGGCAAGAATTGAGAGAGAGAGAGAGAGGAAGAGAGAGAGAGAGAGGAAGAGAAGTACAGGAAGGACAGAGCTTAATGGTTTTGTATTGTTATACTATATTAAGAAAATGAAATTTATTATCATTAACCACATACATATTAATTTATTATGTCCTATAGAATAATAAACCTCCATATGTTTTGATTATATACTTATAAAATTTACAATTTTACAATCTATAATATTTTCTTGTTTAAGTTGCTTAATAATCTTGGATTATTAAGCAACTTACCTCAACACATTACCTCAACACCTGATTATTAATGTATAAGAATCCTTCTGTTGTTCATTTCCTTCTTGCCCCATTCTTGTTAGAGATCTTAATCAGTTCTTTCTTAATATTCCAAAATACTTTATTAATTCATTTATACAGAGTATATAGAAAAAACACTGACTATACTTAATATGTTGGACAATAAATCAAAATGAGTATTTTTTAAGAGGAAACCCATGTGTAGAAATACATGGTTTGGATGCTCTGGGCCACCAAAGTTTGTGAACAGTTCAGATATGTTGATGGGTGTGAGTTCCAAATTTCGTTAAGAAATCCAACAATAACATTACACCATCCATTAAATTACAAAAGGGGTTTAAACGTTGACCTCCTACTTGTATGCAGAGCACACATCGGCAGTGGAGAGATAGATGCGCATGGTTAAATAAGCATGACCACTTGGTCAGTATTTCAGTTGCAGCATGGATTCATGCATTCGAGGATAGGATCCTTCTCTGATATTATAGGGGTGGCATACACCATTGTCTTCCTGGTAAGCCACAGAAAATAGTCAGGAGGTATAAGATCAGGTGACTGTGGTAGCCATGAAATAGGTTCCCCTTTAAACCAACAACATTCTGATGAAACTTTAACACCCTGCAGAGTCCAAATCATGTATTTCTGGACATGGGTTCCCTCTTGAAAATGTTCACTTCAATGTCCCACCCAACATATTAAGCGTTGTCAATGTTTATTCTATGTTGCCTACAATGAACATTCTTTGAGCAACCTCTTTATTCTCAGAGCTAGCCATTTTTATAAATCTAATTCCTTTCTCCATAATTTTGTTCCTTTAACTCTATGTTCACTTCAATGTCTCAACCAATGTATTATGCGTTGTCGATGTTTATTCTATGTTGCCTACAATGAACATTCTTTTAGCAACCTCTTTATTCTCAGAGCTAGCCATTTTTATAAATCTAATTCCTTTCTCCATAATTTTGTTCCTTTAACTCTATGGTGCTGTACAATATGGAATGTTTGTTTTATATTAAAGGTAAATATCTTCTCCAGATTTTTCGCCTAATTCCCTTAATTTTGTTGCCCATGTTCTTGCCGATCCACTTCTTCTTAAACTATTACATACCTGACTCCTTCCTGTTTTCTATTCCCTGTAAACAACCAATAAGCTTTTTCCACAGAAACTTCTAAACTATCTTACTTTTCTTTTTAACTCATATCTATAACTTTCTCCAAAATTCGTTCTTCATTCTCTGTTGTTCCAATACTCTGGTGCAAACTTTTTCTTGTCATAGAAAACAAACTTCTTTATTCTGTAACTGGCCTTTTCTGGCTTTCTTGATCTACAGACAGTCTCTCACAAAGTTCCACTCATCCAAAGTTCTAATCATAACAAATACTTTAACAGTTGTACCATACTTTTAACCTTATCTTTCACTCTTCCTAGCTCTAGACAGCACCATAAGCAATTTGTAAATTTATGCTAATATTATAAAGACAAAAAATATATGTGTATGTATGTGTACAGCATAATCTTGATAAAAAGAGTCAAATGATTTTGATAATTCTTTCACCATTGGAATGCATTGTTCTTCTCTAAAGGCATGGGTTAAATATTTTCAAAAGCATTAACTTTGGAGTGTTTATGGGGATTTCATGTCACCAAATTTCCATTCTGTGTTGTTGAATATTAATATAAGAGGATAATTTTTAGCCCTTTATTGCAAATATGGTAGATTTTTTGTTACTTCCAGCCCAAAAAAGATAAATGTAAAGATTTAAAATATTTGAAGCCGTCTTATTGGAGAGGATAGTTGTACATCATGTTCATTGATATGAAGGAATATTTTTGATAAGTCTGTTTCCAATGCACTTTTGTTTTAGAATCTGGAAAACAATGATAGGACACTGTACAGCTTTCAGAAACTTATGTTGCCTTTAAATTTAACTTAAAAATGAAAGCTTTTATACTTATCTAAAATAAGCTTATACTATTTTATTTCATTTTATTTTCATCCTTTTAAGTACATTTCAAGGACATGTCAATATAACTTATTTACATATTTACTTGATACACAAAAGTTTTACATAGCTTTTTCATATTTAATTTCCTCCATACTATAAAGTGCATTTTCATTTAAGTGTTTTTTTTTATGGTTTTCATCACTACGTTTGTTTGGTTTATGTTCTTTTTTTCATTTAGTAGTTTATTGAATAATTCCCTTCCTACAATTTTGGTGCATGATTGTTCACTGCTCACCTTAGCACTGTTCTGAAGTAATTCCATTATTCCTCAAAGTGGATGTATATTGCAGTTTTTTTATGTCTTTTATGTACATAGTTTTTATACTTTCATACAATATATATATCGTCATCCTCCTGCCAGAAATCATTAAGTCCAAAATTGGTGTTTTGAGATATAGTGACTTTAAGGTTTGGTTTAGTTCTAAACATCCATTACAACAGTATGCCAAACTTTAAACATATTTTTCATATATCTCACATTATAATCATTATCTCAGATATAATTTTAATCCTTTTTTCGTAAATGTAAGTAATATTCCTTAAAATTTCCAAAATATTGGACTAAGTGACCTCTGCCTGAAGAATAAAAAGCAGTTTAAGAAGATAGGTAGGGCACTGGATTTTAAATAACAGTTCATTGTTTTATGATAAATGTATTAGCTGTTATCTGAAACATACTTTACAGTTTTTATTTTCTTGACACAGTTATACAAGCTTATGGTTTTCAGTGTGTGCATAAAGAAAATACATATAAAAGATTTTGCATTACTTGGCAACCACATTGGAAACTACCCAGTGGAGGGCAATGAATTTTTTCAGGCATAAAAATTCTTAGCATGGCTTCCTTTGGAAGGGAAGTAAAGCCGATGGTCCCATATCATAGATTTACGGCATGTAAAAGAACCTCAAGCGTGATAAAGAGGCCTCCGAGCAAAATTACTGGTCTTTCACTCCCAATATGGAATGGGACGCTAAAGACCACAGCAGTTAAACAGCGTCCATATATAAACCTCACTTTAACATTGGAAACTGAACGTAATCCAAGATTAACTGCTGAAATGAAAACATTAGCATGAAACATTTGATTATTTTGAACAGATTACTAAAGCGTATAAGATTTTCTTCATTGAACTGAATTTACTCCATACCAAACTAGTTACTGTCTTATCCTTCAGGTACATGTTCACTTTCAATACTTGGTTCTAGGATTCTCTTCCATCTTTTTTGAATGTGGCAAAGAGCAATATAATGGTTGAAACTCCCCTTGAATGACCCCTTTATCACAAAGAGACAACAAATCCTTGTATTTCAAGTCAGATAGGTATAGGAAAATGAGTATTATATGCCTTATGGAGAAGAGGTATGCCAGTGGGATGTCTTTGTCCAAACACATTTATTTGTGAATAGCTCCCACAATGCTCATACCTGTACTTCAGAATTTCAGGGCTCTCTTTTTCATACCTGAAGCATTCCTTTTCAATCAGTTTACTCTCTTCTCTTCATTGTCCTTAGTTTTGTTGCACAGAATTGTTCTGGACATACCTGATAAATCAATAAAGTCACCAAACTTCAGCTCTTTCACATCATAATATGCAGCTTTTTCCTTTTTCTGGCAGAACAAGCAGATCGAAAGCTATTTAACCAGTCATGTGGTATAGTGAAAACAGGTACAAATTTCTTTGGGTTCTTAATGGCACTATGCATATTGTCACATTCCATCATAGAATGATCAGACTTGAAGAACTTCTGTTCAGTCACATCAGTGTTAGTAGTCTGAACAACATACAACAAAAGGGCAGCAAAATTTTGGTTTCTATTTTGCCCACCACAGTTATCTGAAAAAAGAGACACTTTCTTAAAAGTTTGTGGCAGGCTGGTAAGGAAGAGGTAAAGACAAGTTCCAACTTCAATGCTTCCCCATTTTCCATTTAGTTCATGCCACGTGTAACAGTGTGCATTATTTGTTGGAGCTCCCTCATACACTGTTAACTTATAAGCATAAAGCTTCAACTGTAGTACATGGGAGCAACTTCACTGCCTGGGATTTGCAAGACACTCTGTAGGTTAAAAGTTGCTGTCACAGAACTTTCTTCCTTGGAAGCTCTTGCTTTGTCATTTGCTTTGCTTTGGTTGGCTTTTTGTTCCCTTTGCTTATGTTTTAGATACTCAGACTCCAGTTCTTTCTTTTCTTCCCCTATCTATTGCAAAATGAGCAGCAGTCCTTTTAGGCTTAAAAAAGTAGTATTTATAATCTTTGCAAAAAATTCTTTTGTAAGTTGTCAAACTTGCTGCTTTCTGATTTATTTCTTTACACTCACCTTCATAAACAGAGTACATCTTATAGGCAGTTTGCTGTTCAAATAACTCTTTTGTGAATATTTCCTAATGTAATGAGGCTCCATGGTAGAAAATTTTTGAATATGCTGCTTCATTTACTCTATTTTGCTTGATGAAAGTTTGTTTGCTGGTGGATGTTTTCCTTATAGATCACTAGATGAGAAAGTATCTGATGAATTTATTTTCTCAAAGGCTTTGCTTAATGGTCCATTACTGAAACAAAGAGTACTTGGGAAAAACATTCTGTATACTCTTCTTTGTACTCTGTTTTTTATGAAAAAGAATTATTTTCATTCATTCTTTCTTTTCCAACTTTTCTAGACCTTCGACACTGCAGCAAACAAGTTCTGTTCTGTTTTATGTAAAATCCTTTGCCTAATATTATCACCCAAGGCCCAATACCCTGAGCAGATTTTTGTCCTTTTCTCTTCAGTAAAAACAGTACAGCATTTAAAATGGCATTGCACTAACTGGTCTAGGTATCTTTGCATTAAATTTCCCATATTTGAAGCATATGCCTGTGCAGAGTTTTGCATTTTCTTTGTTATGTTGCTGTTCCAAGATGATGGATTAGCTTTGTTCAATTTGCTCCTTTTCTTTACTACAGAAACTATAATAATTTTTTAAATACAGCTTATATATTTATAGACAATTAAAATTGTAACTTTTTGTTTTTTTATTTGGAGATTTATACCTTATGAAATAATTGCTGGTGTTCTCATGTTAGCTATGTTGTTTCTTTGAATTATTGCATTTAATTCATTACTAGAATATACTGGAACTGGAAACCGAACGCATAAACCTCTGCGTTTATAACTTAACATTTATGCACTAGCCCAGAGAGCTTGCTCTAAGATAAAATAATATTACCTTCAGATTGCATTATGCCAGAGTTGTCTTCATTAGCACAAGCTTCATGATCAGAAGTTGGCAGCCAAGTAGGGTCAGCATCACTGTCATCTACTCTTGCATCACCAAAAGGATCACTATAATTATCCTATTAAAACAATACAGGTTTATTTAGTTACTTTTAAAGATCAAAACTTATGAAATACATATTTATAACTTGAATATTGATGCTAATATTATACTTACGTGAAAATTATGACTGTCAGATTCTGATTCTGTGATCTTTGTATTGCTAATCTCAGCATTCTTTAAAGTAAAGTAGCACCTTCTTGCATCACTTGGTTTAGGTTCAACAGATGCAGGACAGACACCCGATGTATACATTGAGTTGCCTGGCAAATTTACAGAATAATATATTCACACAATTATTCAATTTATTTGCAAAATAATTACATATTCCAAGTATTTCTGAATTTGTTTACAATTATAAACTTAACAATATGCCAAAAGATTCTTCCTCATTTATATTATACCTAGCACAATGTAACATTAGTTGGCCTCAGTCTGAAAAACTAACTTACATATCCTGCCTGCACTGCATTTTGTACCATATAAAACTTACTTCTGTTGTGAGAAACAACATTTCCTATACTAAAATAAAACTTGCTGAGAGCACACACAAGCTGCTGCATGCTGACAATGGGTTTAATTATATTTGTAATGCAAGACAGTGACCTTAACATTCTCGCTTTTCGCAACAAACTCTGCTTGACAATGCAGAGCCAAATTTGATTTGAGACCTTTATCAAACTACAGTTTGAAAACTATAGAAAATTATAAGACCAGTCAAAAATTATGGACTGCCTTACAACTTCCAAAAGCTACTCCTGTAATATTTTTAATCCCTTATGTATAAACATGCACCTTTTAAGCCATTTAGTCATAATATTGTACAAATATCAGGAACTGGCAAAAATTATAAGTTACCTTACAAATTCGAAAAGCTAGGTTAGCCCTTATTTTATATCATATAGCAGCCTGATGCTTTTAAAAACTATCCTTATCATTTATTTCAGCCATTTTTATATAAAGCTACAGTGCTTGGCTATTTAAGACACAAACTTGTGCACTTATACAATAGGATTGGGCAAAATTATAGGCTACCTTACAACTTTCAAATTGTAGGTTACTCATGACTTTTGACTACCCTATCCTTATTTTCAATGCCTAATTAACAAATGTATAAGTGTAATGCCAGGTAAATTAGTCAATATACTTTATTGTTTCATGTACATTCATTGAAATACCTGTGATTAAGTATCTTACTGGTGTTACAGGCATACAATCTTGGAATGTATGGATCAGATTATGCATGGATCCTGCAGGGTGGACCTAGTGATATCTGGTGGGACAATGTGACGGAATGTCCACAGCATCACCTAGCAGCAGCTGTGGAAGGCTTACTCCTGGTATCCAGCCACAATAGCATTGTGGGAGATATGCCTTCATATTCTGGACTGGTTAGTGAACCACCTCTTCATTTCTTTTGTAGTTAGTGATGATTAAGAAAATATTCAAACTTCAAAAGACATAATACAACAAAATAAAATACTTATTATTTGGCTAATAAATTACTTATTATTTTCATACAATTAGGAGTAATAAAACAGGAAAAGGAAAAGCCCAAGTTTGATGGTAACAGACATATGACTTTCTCTATCCATTACAATTTACAGGTTCTTTGTATATATCTGGTAAGCAAGGACAAATTTGTTGATAAAGAGTGTGAAAAATTTATTAATTTTTGTGAGCTGAATGCTTTAGAAATTTTGAATGGAAAATGTGGGGAAGATGAACAGGAGAATTTACCTTTGTTAGCAGTAATGGGCAGAGTGTAATAGATTTTGTGTTGTGGCCTCCAAATTTAGGACATATTTTAAGTAATTTTAAGGTATTAAATTTAAGCTCAACTAGCGGACATTATCCACTGATTGTGGATTTTATGATGCTCACTGCACAAGTAAAACGCAGTATAAGAGTGGAAAGCTATTGTAAAAAAGAGTGTATTAGCTATAAATGGAAAGAAGAATTTTGTGACACATTTAAACAGACTCTAGATTCGAATTATGGAAAGATATGTCTATGTGGGGTAACATTCATGGTTAAGAATAATCAAATTGAGAATGCAATAGATATCCTTAATACAGTTATGCAAAGGGCGGGGGAGAAACTGAAAACAAAAAAGAGGGTTTACATATATGATAAGGACTGGTTTGATGAAGAATGTAGGGTATCAAAAAGACAAGTAAAACAACTGTTGGTTAGGTGAAGGGAATTAGGTGATAGAAAATCTAGGGACGATTATATGCAAGGGAGGAACTCACATAATTTATTGTTAGAGCAAAAGAAAAAGGACTGAAGAGAATGTAATGAAAGGAATTTGATAAAATGTCTAAATGAAAATAATGTTAATAGGGTATGGCAGGTTCTTAAGTCGACCTATAACAAATGTGTAACTAAACCCAATGTTGAGTCAGGACAATGGGTGGAGTATTTTAAAACATTATACGGGGAAGAAAGGAGTATAGGAAGTACGGGATTTTTGGAAATAAGGAATGTTTTTGTAGAGATATTGAATGGTGAAATTAGGAGTGAGGAAATAATAAAACAAGTTAAGTTACTGAAGAAAAATAAAGCTACTGGAATTGATGGCATCCCAACAGAGTTTCTTAAGGAGTGGTGTAATGAAACAGGAAGAGTGAAAATTTTGTTAGATTTGTTTAATGTAATTATTAGAAAGGGATATGTACCTAAACGATGGAGGGAAGCTATCATCCATCCTATATATAAAGGCAAGGGCAATGTCGATAAACCTAATAACTACAGAGGTATTGCATTATTATCGAATATAGGAAAACTTTTTGCGGGCATTTTGGCAGCGAGACTACAATTTTGGGT
This sequence comes from Deroplatys truncata, assembly GCA_030765065.1. Taxonomy (NCBI): domain Eukaryota; kingdom Metazoa; phylum Arthropoda; class Insecta; order Mantodea; family Mantidae; genus Deroplatys; species Deroplatys truncata. Next base: position 105,909,247 of record CM060980.1, read on the forward strand.
TGAAGAATATAATATCCCTTCGGAATTCCAGATGGGCTTTCGCAAGGGAAGGAGAACAATTGATAATTTATTTATTATAAAGACATTAGCAGACAAATATTTAAAAGAAAAATCTGATGTGTTACACTCACATGACTTTCTCTACTCTTGTACAAACTATTTTTACAAACGCTTATTCTCCATATGCTTCATGTTAATCGAGATATCGAGATGTTGATCTTACTGCTAATTTTCATGTAGATGCAAGGGGAATATGGTAGGTTTTAAGCGATGGTCAAATATTTTAACGCTGGTTGCTATGTGGCGCATTCCATTCTCTTTGCATGTCCAGGACATAAAAAAATGATAACGAATTTGAGAAAAAGTATAAGTATTGGAAAATTTAAGGGAATAACAAGCAATATCTCGAAAACGGTTCACTCAACAAAAGAAATGTATATGACATAAATTGTGTACTTTAACGCGATGTACATTTTTTGTGTAGTAAAAGTTTGTCTATCTCTTATGGTTTACCAGTTATGCAAAAGTCGTTCACCATGGAGAGTACTTTTGGAGACATTCCCAGAAAATTCAAGATATACATTTTATTTGCCATGAAAATATCTTAAACATATGATATTTTAATCAAAATCGTTAGAGCCATTTTTGAGAAAATTAAAACTTTTCGAAAAATCTTCCATGTAAACGGTAATCTGAGGTGGGGGGATTTTCTTGAAAACCTTCGTGTCGCATCTCTGGAAGATACTGAACCTAAATACCAAGTTTGGTGTTTATCCAACTGTTCGTTTCTGAGTTATGCTGTTCACAGGCACAGGCACACACACACACACACACACACACACACACACACACACACACACACACACACACGGACATGTTTCCAAAAATGCTTTTTTGGAATTCAGGGGGTCTCAAAACATGTATTTCCGGTGAAATCTCGGTATCGATTTTTTGGGTGGAATACAATACTTCCCCTACTTACTATACGTAGTAGAGAAAGTAAAAAAGGGGTAAATTGTATATGGCTTTTGTAGACTTAAAGAAAGCTTATGACCGAATTGAGCTACAACTTCTGTGGCATAAATTAGTGTGTAAGGGAGTAAGTCAGCAATTGGTGAATATTCTTAAAGCACTGTATTTTGAGAACAACTTCTGTGTAAGGGTGGAGACAGGCTGTGTAACAAAAGAAATTCAACAAAAGAAAGGCCTTAGGCAACGATGTAAGTTAAGCCCAGTTTTATTTAATTTATACATAGATGATGTCTTACTAGAAATTGGAAGGAATAATGACTGTGCACCAGTAATTAACAACATCCAAATCCCAGGACTTCTTTTTGCAGATGACCTAGTGGTAGGATCTATTACAGTATGTGGTGTAAAACATTCATTACAAGCAATTGATGTATATTGTAAAGAATGGAGGTTAAAAGTGAATCAAGAGAAAACACAGATTGTGGTTTACAAAAAGGGGGGAAAATTAAGCAAATATCAAAAGTGAAAGGGAGAGAATAAAGATTACAGGGTAGTGCGGACTGTATCTATTTAGGAGTAAAAATAGATGGAGGTAATAAATGGGGGAAACAAAAGAAGTTTGCATTGGCAAAAGGTAAAGGGGCGATGGCAGCAATTAGAAGCTGCAAATATAGATTACCTAATATAAATGTTAAATGGCTGGAAAAAGTTTATGAGATGGTTGTGGAGGCAAAATGATGTATGGTATAGAAATATGGGGATTAGATAGAGGATGGGAAAGTATAGATGTGGTGCACAGGATGTTTTGTAGAGAAATACTAGGGCTACCAAAGTCAATTGTAAGACAGGTAGCACAATTAGATATGGGCAGGGTGGCAACTAAGGGGAAGATAATGGAAAGAGCTTTGAAATTTTGGTTCAGAACTTTAAATCTAGGAAAAAGTAATGTGTTAAGACAATGTATTGAATACCAAGAGAATAGCTTAATGAATGATGGATGGGTAAGTAAATTACGGAACATTTTGGAGAAAAATCGGTTAGGAGATATATGGAGAAGGAGAGAAAATAACGTAAAAAATTTTCGGAAAAAGGCGAGAAAAAGACTGGAAGATATAGAAATACAAATCATGTTCAATGAGATTGCCGAAAAGTGCTCATTAGTTTATTATAGGCCAATGAAAAATACATGGCGTAGGGAAAAATATATAGACATAGTAAATAGAGAAGAGAGAGAATCTATTGCATGGGTAAGAACCGGAGCATGCAGGCTAAAAGGGCTAAGACAGGGTATTCCTCAGAACCAATGTCCGATATGTGGTGGTAATGAAGACATTGAACACATAGTATTTAAGTGCCAAGGAACAGAAAATTGGAGAAAAGAATTTTTTAATAAGAAGTGGTTGAAGGGGGATAGAAATACACTTATGATTGAAATGATAGCAAGGACGCTAGAAGCATTGGATAGTTTTTGTGTAAAGTAAAAAATAAATGGCTTTGGACAGTGGAAAGAGAAAAATAAGAGGTAGCACATCTTACTTTGAATGAAAAACTATAGTGAATGTGTGATGGTTAAGTATCAATAAATGAAAAGTGAAAAACAGGTGTAAATGTGACATGAAAAAAAAAAAAAAGGAGCAAGATAATTTATTGACAAGAAATTGTAAAATGTAAATAAACGGTAGTGATTGTCTACTGAATGAGTAACCAGGGTCAAAGTGCAGTAGACAATTTGTCAAATTTGTAAACTCTCTGCACAATAAACATATCATATCATATCATATAAAAATAACAATCATGCATCTCTGTGGAGATAGGAGAATATGAGCAGTGTGCTAGTACATTATTTCTGGGCAATCCCTCATAAACTTTTAATATTCACTACATTTTTTATACAAATTTGTTTTAATAATGTTACAGACCAACACAAAGTTCCAGGAGGAGTTTGATGCATTGTCCCTTCCTGTCACTCGCTATGCTCCACAGACTTATGATGCTGTCTGGGCCATTGCACTGGCTTTGCAAGGGGCTCAAAGAAAGTGGAAAGAAGAAAGAAGTGGCAATTCAGTTCACCATTTTGATTATATCAGAAGAGATATGGCTGAAGAGTATCTTGCTCAACTAGGAGTACTTGATTTTCTTGGAGTTTCGGTTAGTGACTGTTTTACTTAATATTACATCAATCAAATAATTTGTTATGTCTTTGTCTTACCATTTCAACCCATCTACAATGAACTATGAGGAATGTTTGTAAAGTAAGTCGCATTATGTAATAAAATAAGACCTACTTACTTTTTATACATTTATATCGCAATGCCACACACAGCTTTATAGTTTAAGGAGTCTCTGTGTAAATAAAGAAAATTTCTTAGCTGAGGGGTTTCACCATAAAAATAACAGGAAGTTACATTTCCAAACCATATCTCCAGATGGAGATGTAATAAAATGTTCTAACGAAATCAAATTTCATGTAATAATGTGTTGAATGTTGAGCATTCCAGCTCATATGAATTAATCATATGAATTAATAAAAAGATTCATTCAGACCTGTTTTCAAATATATATGCTAAAAATTCCATAAGTATACACACATTTACAGTACTGTATTTTTCAAAATTTGAATCACTTCCATCCTACAGAATAGCTCTAGGGGGAAACAGAAGTAATAGTAATGATGCAATAAAAATATTTAAGTTAATTACAAAAAAACATAATTAGAATCACTCCTAATTTATACCACTAGCTGCAAACCATACATTAGACAGTTAAACATTTTGCCACTATTGTTTACAAATTATTGCACAAATGCAAGCACTTCTAGCAATTCAGGGATTCATAATCATGATGCAAGAGAGAAATCTGAATTACATATAACCCCTTATAGGAGCAATTTGTTTTAGAATAATTTTTACTATAAAGACATTCACTTATATAATAAAATACCCTCTGAAATAAAAAATCTAAAATCCCACTGAAGCTTCAAGAAATAATTACAAAACCTCATAATGACAAATTGGTACTATCAGTTGATGAGGTTTTGTATTCATAGGCTAAATAAGGCATCCTCACTATTATACCTGTGATTAGATAATGTAAATAATTATGCATAGTTTTTAAGAAATTTATTAATGTTAATGTTTTCTCTATTGTAACTTTTTGGACATATCCGACAACATGTAAATGTTATTATCGATAAAACAAATTTAATTGAATTGAGTATTGAATTCTACATAAATACTTTAAACTGTCTTTCTGCACAGTACTCACAGACAATTAAATACTTACCATAGCCAGGATAGTGGGGTTTTTTGTGGCTTCCCTTAGAACTTCTCCATCAGTCCACATAACCATTGTGTACTATATTTTTTTCTGCCATAAAAAGAAGATGCATTTTTAATATATTGTTAGTTTCAAAGATTTCTGGGAGTTAGTTTTGTGAGATCAAAACTGGAGATCCAGAAGTCATTACTGCTAAAACTGCTAAAATTCTGATGTTCTCCAAAACAATAGTTGAGTATTTTGTGTGTTTCAAGTTGCTTTGGTACATGTGCTATGAATGTCCTCTAAGAGATTATCACAGTTGATTTTGAATACAGAAAAATGCAATACCAGAAACAGATACAGATTCGCTAAATGAACTGGTGGTGGAAGTCTGAGGTTCTACCAAAGTTTCTGCTGTGCTAAGTTTTTACTGTGCTGTATCTGAAGGCTTGAAGACCCATCCAAAAATATTTAGTAGGTCATTCATTATTGCAAAAGCACCTTTAAAAACACCCTTTGTATAGTATGTTATTGATTCCCAAAACTGTAGACAGAATGGGAGCAGACATGTACTGTTTGACCTAAAGTTGGGGATTTTGTATCACAAAATATGTGTTGTTCTTTGTTTAAGTATCAATAGAATTCTCTAGAATGGTCAGAAGGGGTAATTCAAAGCTAGTTTTAATTCTGTAGTTAATATGATTAACAAAGTGGAATAGACTTTTAAATGCTCTTAAATAATTGTTTGAGATACCTGACCTGTTCCAAGGCTACTTAAACTGATCATTCAATCCTTTACAATATACCACTTCTTCTTCTTGTCAGTTTAGGTAATTCAGATATCTTGAAGTTGATATTAAAACTTGCTTCCACCAAAGTTTTCTTGTATTTTTCTATTTATTTTGGTATATTCTCTTCTTTTAGTTGTGCTCATATTTTGAATTTCTAATATGATTTTCTCTTTGTAATCAATAATCTTAAACCTTTCATATGGATAGCCTTCATTTTGATTAATTTTCCTTTACTTCTCAACATTCAGGTTTCACGAGAATCTTTAATATTGGATTAGTCACAATATTTTGTAATTATTTGTTCTCTTTTTATATTTCATGATGTTTCATTGTTTTCTTCCAAATATGTCTTCAAATTCTAGATTGATATTGGAGATTCTAACATGTGCATGTGGACACTTATTCAAAAACTTCTCAATCTATTACATCCTTAATGGATTTCAATTCTTTTCCTGTTAGAGAGAATTGTTTTGTTTCCTGTATATCTTTCTATTATATTACCTACTTCATTTAATTCTGTAGTTGATTACTGCAAACCCACTTCATTTTCAAATACAAAGGCAGGGCTTGCCCTCATTTCAGGACCTGCGAAATCACAAACAAAATGTAAATGTTTGTTGTATAAATTACCTCATTTGGAATAAATCTTTTTAAAGAAGCAGATGTCTATTTTAGAATAAAACACACTTATGTCATAGAGTGTATGTAATTATCTGAATTAATTGTCTCTCTCTCATTAACTTTTTATTTATTATTTATTTGTTTAGATATTTATCTATTTTATATATTCATCTATTAATTATCTATTTATCTATTCATTCATCATTTATTTATATATTTATTTATCTATCTGTCTTTCTTTCTCAATTTTGGAATTTGCAAATTATTTGAATGTTGGTTTCAATTTCAACTTCAGAAATAAATAATAGTTCTTACCTCTGCAGGGTCCTGTGTCATTTAGTGGTGCTGATCGTGTTGGTATATCTGCCTTTTATCAAGTGCAAGGTATGTATATTGTATTCATGGAAATGCTTGTTACTCATATAAGATTTTTCTGTGTTAAATTTACTTGTATTCATTTAATAATTCTATCTGAAAGGAAGAGATAAAATGTCAGATGAGTATATCATATATATGTTAAGTTTCTACAAGTGATTAGAAATAATGAAAGTTTTTAATATAATACAATTCAACTATATCATATACAATCTTATTACAGATGTTAGAGGTATATACTAACTCTGTAGTAATATCTACCTAAATCCAGCTACTGAGAATTAAATAATAAAATAATTAAGCAAAAAAGTAGAGCTTATCTGCAGGTATAGATGAAATACCAGAATATTTAATTAAATTATGTAGCACATATATAGAAAAACTTTTGACAGAAATTTGTAACCTTTCAATGATGACAGACACCTTTCCTGATGTACTTAAAAGATTACAAAAATAATTCCGTTATTCAAGGATAATAATAGACAGGATGTAAATAATTACAAGCCAATATCTATTTTATCTGGTTTCTCTAAAATATTGAAAACAGTTATGTATAATTGAATTGCCCCATTTCTTGAGAAATATGTATTATCAAACACTCAAAATGGTTTAGGAAAAATAAGTCTACTATACAATTCTATAAATTCATACAAAATACCACTGAAGGAATAGAAAAGAATTTAAAGACAAATGCAATATTTGTTGATCTCAGTAAGGCATTCAATTAGTCGACCATAATATACTTTTAACAAAGCTAGATTGATGCAGAATAAGAGGAATGTGTCATTAATGGAAACAGTCCTACCTCTCTGGCAGAACACAAATGGTTGTAATAAATAATACTAAATCAACTATCAACACTGTAAATTATGGAATTCCTCAAGGATTGAACCTGGGTCCCTGTTATTTTAGCATATATTAATGATTGGCATTAAACCTTCCAAATAACAAAAACCTTTTTTTTTTGGTGATGGTACAAATTTTATATTTAAAGGGAATGATTTTCATGAATTACAAATTCATATTAATAACTCATTCGAAACACTTATGGTGTGGTTAATAAATAATAAACTAGTACTGAACACTAAATATTCAGTGGGAATGTACTTCAATACTTGCAATAATAGGTCATTACCAATTACAAATCCAAACAATAATGTTATTAAGTATAATGAACAAATTAAGTTTTTAATGATAATGATAGATAGCTCTCTAACTTGGAAACTACACATCACCAATACAAAAAGCAGAATGTACAAGGCTCTTTATGCAGCTAGAGTATTAAGAAAAATATGCAACATAAAAACTCTACTAATTGTATATAGTGCATATGTGAAATCTATAATAATGCATGGTATTATTTTATGAGGTTATAGTACAGAATTAATAGAAATATTTCTCATACAGAAACAAATAATAAGAACCACAGCAAATGTAAGTAAGACCACACAGTAAACTTTACTTCATTGACTTTGATGTACTGATGATGCCATGTATTTATATCTTAAAAACCATTTGTTTTATACATAAAAATATTCACCTGTTTAATCTTAACTGTGAAATCCATACCTACCCATTTTACTCGTAATTGTAATAGAACTTCCAAGGAACATCAGTCAGTTTTCCATACTGGAATTCTAATATACAGTGCAATAACAAAACAATACAAACCTAAATGCAAGGGATTCAAGCAAGTAGTAAAGAAATTATTAATATCACACTGCTTCTATATCATAAAGGAGTTCCTTGAACATCAACTACAGCAATAATTGTCAAGAGTGCAAGCAATGTATTTGTAACTTATGCTTTATGCAATGTAAATAATAGTGTTTTTCTTATGTATCCAAGCTATGTAAATATATGTATTCTATTATTATAACCAATACGTGACAAACCCTAATTCTGTAACAGAATATTATGGTTAATAAAAATGACTATGGTGGCATATGAGAGCTCTGCAGCACCCAAATTTTCCCTCAAATGTTTCATTTTCTATCTCATATTCCTTTCTCTTAATTCTTGAAATTCTCTCAAAGGAGAGCCATTCATTTCATAAGAAGAAGAGGAAGTATAAGAAAGGTTGTGAATGGTAATTTAAAGCATTGTAACTGTTGTTTATATTAATGAAGAAACATGGTTTCAGTTCAATGACAACTTTTCTAATGATCAGTAAATAGGAGACTTTATCAGATTATATAGAGATGTGGTGCTAAGACTTCTTAGATGTAAATAAAATTTATTTCTCATATACTTTACAATAAAATCTTGACTGCCTCTCTGGTCGAGTGTTCAGTGCTCTGTCTTCTCAGACCAGATTCCCAGCTCGGGCGGGGAATTTGTCTTTAACCAAAATTATACGCTATTCTCCACGAAGTCTGAAAGTATGCATGTGGGAGTGAATGTGATTATATTTGAAGATGAAAATGATTAAAACCTAACATTAATAACCTATGGTCAATGAGTGGTTTCACAATTCAAAGCACCTAATATGACCATAGAAGTCAAACGGTGCTATACAAATGAAACAACAACAATAATAGTAATAATAATAATAATAATAATGATAAATATAAAGTATGTAATTTTCTTGTAATTAATAAGTCTCATTATGCTTTCTTTATTTTTGTCAGAAGTCCTGGTAGTTTACATTAAATTCATGTGGCAGCTGAGGCATTTATAACTCCCAGCAGTGGAGTCAAAATTGTGTTCTTCCAAGGTTGATGGCCATTATGGCTTCCAAAGTTTTGCAGAAAGCTGTGCTCTACATCTGTAAACTTTAAATTCATATTCTTTCACAGATAAATGCCACTTATATGAAACAAACCTCTTTTAAAGCAATCTGTGAGAGAGGTATAGTGTTGTATTTGTGCATTTGTAGCACCACGTTGTGGAAGCCAATTTACGAGAGCAAATATGTGTTTTCTTCACGCGAAGCCATCTTGTGTGACGTCATACGTTGGTTGGTTCATTTGTTCTGTTTGTAGATTCCTCTGGCGTAGCAATTTATATCAGTTTTAAATGTCCACCGGCTAGCTGTTTGTGGTCGAATATGTTTCTCTTGCAGGGTGTGAAGCGGAAAAGGAATCTTTTATCCAAAAATTACTAGTGAAGAAATGTGTTTTATAATGTTTTATTGTCGAACACGTGCACTAACACTTTCACAGATTTATCTAGATAATCGCCATATTGAAACTGTTTATAATAACTTCTTATCACTTTTAACTCACGTACATCAACTTTAGGATATTTTATAAGATTTCTCGTGTAACTTAACGAACTGAAGGACTGATTGGCGACTTGCACTGAGAATTCCGTTGAACTGCGGAATCGATGTAGAGTGTACGTAGAATTTTGTATAACTGCGGGGACGATGTATAATGTTTTGAGAATCTTGCCGAACTGGGGACGATGTGTAATGTGTCGGGAATCTTGTTGCACACTGGGGACGATGTGTAATGTTTTGAGAATCTTGCCGAACTGGGGACGATGTGTAATGTGTCGAGAATCTTGCCGAACTGGGGACGATGTGTAATGTGTCGAGAATCTTGCCGAACTGGGGACGATGTGTAATGTGTCGAGAATCTTGCCGAACTGGGGGACCTGCTACCTCAACCTGGCTATTTATAGGCTTGCCTCAAGATACACCTAAAGATCATAAATGAACCGCTATTGGCTAATAAAACGCGCCAACATTAGCGTCTATTTTACTATCCAATGAAAACCACTAATACATATCACTTTTATAGAACATTCTGGAAGCTTTTACCGAAAAGGCGCGAAACATTACGTAACTTCCTGGTTCCCGGTAACGATAAACAACTCACCCCTTCATTGCATTATTGCGTTATTATTGACAGTTTCAGTAGAGCCGTATATTATTATTTACCAATAATAATGACAATTCATAAACCTCTGAAATCAATGTCACATAAAAATACATATTCATATTAAAATAATTATTTACATTTGAGTAATTGGTGATACAAATTACCGTATCATATGCCCCACTAGAAACATAATTATAAACATTTATAACCTGTTTGGAAATTTTATAATTTGTGTTTTTAGTCTCCTAAATCTTGGAACACACGCTATCACTTTCACTTTACACTTCACACGTATTTAACACACGACATATGTTTTATCTCGCCACTACTTACTGGCTCTGGTTTAATTTGTTTTGACATTACAATTTTTTTTATAGCAAATACTTTACCCTAAATTATTTAACTAGTGTTACAAAAAATGGTTTACTTTTTTATATTGTTACCAAAAATTTATCAATTCAAGAATTTTTTTTTTGTAATTACTATACATATTTACCAAAATATTCACCCTTTACATATATTTACATCTCTTAAATCTAGGCACTGTGTCACATTTTCTGTTTGCTACATAAGTATTTGTTTCAATTATTTTTAATTATATTTACCAATTTTTTTGTTATTTTGTACTTTGTTTTAACAATACTCTTTGAATTGTATTTACGTACTTTTAATTTAATATCATCTTAAGTTTCAATCTTTGCATTCTTAATTTTTAAATCTTGGAATTGTATTTACGTACTTTTAATTTAATATCATATTAAATTTCAATCTTTGCATTTTTAATTTTTAAATCTTGGAATTGTATTTACGTACTTTTAATTTAATACCATCTTAAGTTTCAATCTTTGCATTCTTATTTTTCAAATGTTGTTACAGTTACTAAAATGTATTTATTTATTTATTTATTTATTTTTTTTTAAAACATTTCTCTCTTTTTTTTTTTTATATAACTTATTTCTCTTTTCAAATGACATATATATAAATAGTTAACCCTCTTACGTTCCAATACATTTCTCTGCAAGTCGTCTTTAACTATCCATCATTTACTTTACATCACATTGCTATTTACCCTCCTGGATCAAATTGTGTGTGGCTAAACATTACTCGTAGCCGTAACCTAACCTTCAAATTATTGTTCATGAATAACCTCTTGTATTCATTTGAAATTTCATCACATGATAACATTTGAAAACAATCTACAGTTTCTTGAATGACACATCTTTTAACAACTTTCATTTTCAATTCTTCTACCATCTCTTTACTTTGAAAATACTGTGACAAATTTTTACTACACTGTACTGGACTGGAGTTTTCATTTTGAACATCTTGGTACAATTTATTTCTTTGCATTACTGTCACATTCTGTATTACTGATATTTCCCCTCTGAAATTAAGTTGCACCTCATTTACATCTACATTCCTAACCTCTTTTATCACTCTTATCTCACTTGAAATACTACTCATTTGACTTCCTAACTCTGCGCCTTCTACATTAACCTCACTTTCTTTGTTACCTATTTCCTTGCTCATGTCTAGCATTTTCTTTGAAATTTCTCCTATCTCACTTGCTATTACTTCCTCATTTTCATCTCTCATTTTTGGCATACAACTATCTAGCTTCGTAACTTTCTTTTCACTTTCTTCACTGCTTTGATCTACTTTTTGCTCTAATATATCATTACTCCTACCAATATTTTCAATTGATTTCCTGTTTTGTTCAAAGCTTTTACCAATATCTTCCCTCAATTTCCTATTATTCTTTTGCATATCTTCCCTTAATTGATCTGTAATACTCTTACTAATATCTTCCCTATTTTGATCTATTTTCTTACTAAGATCTTCCCTTATTTCCCTATAATTCCTGTCCATAGCTTCCTCTATTTTCCTATGACATTCTAATTGATTTGCAATAATCTTATTTATCATATCCATAATCATTCTAGTATCAGAATTAATATTTCCTGCTATTCTATTCGTACTTACTGCACTAACATTTCCTCCCTGCAATACTACATTGTTTGAGCCTTTTTTTGTAACCTGTATTGACTTACAGCTAACTGTTACACTATCTCCCTCCATCATTGTTTCTTCTGTATTACTTGCAGCCATTGTTTTTGTTTTCTAAAAAAAAATACTATATTCTGACCTTTTGTGACACTGTCTGCTGATGTAGCCTTGATGTCCAGCGTTCTGCCCCTTTCTCCTAGATTTGTATGTCGCTTCTGCGTTGTGTTGTGATGAATCTACGTCGTTTCGATGTTTTTTGTATCCACTTATCCGCGCCGTTTGTCGCTCCTCTTGTTTCTGGAATTTGCGTCTTGTAGATCATTTTACTGCTGCTTTCGTTCCACGTCCTGATTATGCTGATCCTTTCCTGGTCACTTCGCCCCACGTTGGTGGCGCCAATTTGAAGGATGTATTAGTGTTGTATTTGTGTATTTGTAGCCCCACGTTGGGCGCCAATTTGAGAGAGGTATAGTGTTGTATTTGTGCATTTTAGCACCACGTTGTGGAAGCCAATTTACGAGAGCAAATATGTGTTTTCTTCACGCGAAGCCATCTTGTGTGACGTCATACGTTGGTTGGTTCATTTGTTCTGTTTGTAGATTCCTCTGGCGTAGCAATTTATATCAGTTTTAAATGTCCACCGGCTAGCTGTTTGTGGTCGAATATGTTTCTCTTGCAGGGTGTGAAGTGGAAAAGGAATCTTTTATCCAAAAATTACTAGTGAAGAAATGTGTTTTATAATGTTTTATTGTCGAACACGTGCACTAACACTTTCACAGATTTATCTAGATAATCGCCATATTGAAACTGTTTATAATAACTTCTTATCACTTTTAACTCACGTACATCAACTTTAGGATATTTTATAAGATTTCTCGTGTAACTTAACGAACTGAAGGACTGATTGGCGACTTGCACTGAGAATTCCGTTGAACTGCGGAATCGATGTAGAGTGTACGTAGAATTTTGTATAACTGCGGGGACGATGTATAATGTTTTGAGAATCTTGCCGAACTGGGGACGATGTGTAATGTGTCGGGAATCTTGTTGCACACTGGGGACGATGTGTAATGTTTTGAGAATCTTGCCGAACTGGGGACGATGTGTAATGTGTCGAGAATCTTGCCGAACTGGGGACGATGTGTAATGTGTCGAGAATCTTGCCGAACTGGGGGACCTGCTACCTCAACCTGGCTATTTATAGGCTTGCCTCAAGATACACCTAAAGATCATAAATGAACCGCTATTGGCTAATAAAACGCGCCAACATTAGCGTCTATTTTACTATCCAATGAAAACCACTAATACATATCACTTTTATAGAACATTCTGGAAGCTTTTACCGAAAAGGCGCGAAACATTACGTAACTTCCTGGTTCCCGGTAACGATAAACAACTCACCCCTTCATTGCATTATTGCGTTATTATTGACAGTTTCAGTAGAGCCGTATATTATTATTTACCAATAATAATGACAATTCATAAACCTCTGAAATCAATGTCACATAAAAATACATATTCATATTAAAATAATTATTTACATTTGAGTAATTGGTGATACAAATTACCGTATCATCTGAAATTTGGTAACACACAAAGCATTTTCTGTCACCATGGAATTAAAGACCAAAGATTTAATTCTGCCTTACAGTGCACAAGTTTTAGCTTAAGCTATACACTAAAGTTAGCAATAAGCCTCTGCTTTGCTACTTAAAGAATGTTTACCTGAAGACACCATTTATTAGCTAATTTACTGGAATTTTTAAGCTTAGTAACTGAGTTTTAGTTTTACTATAAACAACATATTATTAATGTAACTCATTGCAATATTTTGTTCAACATATTAACTCAATGCTACTATTTTGCAGGTGGAGATGTAACAAAAGTGGCTCTATTTTACCCATCTATGGACCATATGGATTTTTCATGTCCAGATTGTAAGCCTCTGGTATGGCAAGGAGGGCAGGTACCAATTGCCAAGAGAGTCTTCAAACTACGTGTGGTCACTATTGAACCAGCTGCTTTCCTCAGCATCACTTGCTTGGCATTGGTGGGGATCACCCTTGCCTTTGCTTTCCTTGCTTTCAATCTTCATTTCCGCAAACTAAAGTAAGAACCATAAAAATATCTTTAACACACATTAAACATATAGTTAAAACTGTTAAAAATGTATGTCTATGTGTCTGACATATCATAAGTATGTATTTGAAATTGGTAACATGAAAATTATTTGTATTGGTTTCTATTGGATGGGCAATACATATACTTCAAAATTGCATGCTCAACTTGTTCATCCATAGCAAGTCAGACAAATGCCACCATGAATGAGTGTTGGAAAATTTGCTGTAGGATTTCTCTCAGCTTTCTTTTTTAAGTTATTTGTAATAAACACTTAAATTTTAAAAGTAATCCATTCACCTCAGACACACAAGAATGTGCCGGAACTATAACTGCCTGCAAAATAAATCATTTCTCTCTCTAGAAATGTTAGACATTTTTTCACAAATATTATGCTTCAGTTCATCTTAAATAGGAATTTGGCACTATGCACTTTGTCTTTTAACTGTGGACTATTGTGCAATAAATAAATAATTAAGAACCTGCAAAAATAATACCCTCCAAGAATAATGTCTCTTCAAGATAATATTCATCAGTGAACCAAGGAGGCCATATGATTTTAGTGCTGAGTAAAAAGTAAAAATAGTCCAAAAAAATAGTACATTGGACCTAAAGTATGATTACATTTTAAGTCCAACTTCAAACCCATATTTACTGCATCTAGCACATCAGAATACTTGAGAGCCATGTTGAAAATGGGTTATTGATAGCAAAATAATTGGACGGTTAATGAATAATTCCAAATTTTTTATTAATTTAATAAACTATGTGAGTGGCAGCCAATAATACAAAACTTGTCTCTCTTTTCTGATGAACATAAACCATTTACGCTGGACCTACTCATCATCGAAATTCAACGTTTGAACAGGAGATAAATAATAATTTTTTCATACTTCTGCATAACAATTATGCATACTAATTTGAACTTCCACTAATATGATTTACCATGCTAGCATTTGATAAATAGTTTCTTATTTGCAGTATACAAATGCAACAAAGCATAAAATAATGATTCATCCAACATTTTCAGCAATATCAGATAACCAATATTATATAATCTAGAACCTACAATAAATCTTACTGATTTAATGGCATTTGAAATTTATGCTAATAATATTCATTTCCCTTTTGTCTAGATACATCAAGCTCTCTTCACCAAGGCTGAATAATATGGCAGTGGTTGGTTGTATATTGGTATACACAGCTGTGATCCTCCTGGGTCTTGACAATGCTACACTTCCAGCTAATAATCATTTTCCAATAGTTTGCACGGTAATCATATTTTTTATAAAATGCAATAACATAATCATTTACATCTCCCTTAAAACATGCACATTTATTCATTTTCTTTATATCTTTCTCATAGGCAAGAGTATATCTTCTTTCAGCTGGATTTTCATTGGCATTTGGTTCCATGTTCACAAAAACATACAGGGTTCATCGCATCTTTACAAGAAGTCATAGTGGAGTTGTGAAAAATAAGGTTAGTAGATATAGCTCAATGTTAATTGCCGTATCAATAAAAAAAGGTGTAATATAGTGATAACTTATGAATTAGAGTTTTTCATTTACAGAATTTAGTTAAATTTCAAAATCCATTGTTTTAGATAATGCATATCACATAACTTTGAGTCATCCTCCATGGTGTGTAGTGGTTACCATGCTAGCCTCTAGTTCCCAAGGTCACGGGTTCAAACCTGACGGAGGGCGATGGATTTTTTCAGGCGTAAAAATCCTTAGCATGGCTTCCTTCGGAAGGGAAGTAAAGCTGGTGCTCCCGTGTCATAGATTTATGGCATGTAAAAGAACCTCAAGCCTGATTAAGAGGCCTCTGAGCAAAATTACCAGTCTTTCATGCCCAGTATAGAATGGGACACTAAGGACCACAGCAGTTAAACAGTGTCCATAAATAAAACTCAATTTAATTTTAACATAACTTTGTGGCACGCTTCTCAGTTTATAGACAGACGCCTAACCAAAATGGAAACTTTAATCCTTTTCAAATAAAATTGCATGGCAATACAATACTTCTAGATGTAAGAAGTAATAACTGTGAACACATACAAAATTAATGAAGTGATACTAGTAGGATATTTGTACCTGTGGTATTACTGATAATGAGCATCCAACAAATTAAAACTGTACAGTTAAAGTAGTTAATATTTTACTTCCTATGTTTCCTGTGAAGAGATTTTTTTCAGCAAAACAGAACAGCTAAAAGAGTTGTTATAATAATTATGTAAAAAATTATAGTAATCTGTAAAATAAACCTCCAAATTGCTAGCCTCATGAAGGGAAGTGCCTAACCATCAGCATTTATCACCTTAAGCCAACCTACATATTCTGAGATGAACTACAACCTCCATTGGTCAAGAGCCCTCAAGAACAAAGAATATTCCACCAAAGAATGAAGATGAACTTGTACAGATCAAATTGTGGAATTCCCAAAATATTTCCCAGACATGGTTACTGGAAGGAGTATATGATGGCAACATAGAATAATAAAATGTTGATACCATTTTGTTACCTTCACTATTGCTAACTTTACTAAGAGGTATTTTCAATAAAATAGAACATGTAAAAGATTTATTATCATAATTATTTCATAAAATAAACTTCCAAAAACATATGCAGAAGTCGCAGAAACCACTTGTGACTATAAACTGAAAGCTGTGATTTGTACATTGGCAACGGTGCCTTGTTGAAGATGGTGATGCTTCACTGATTTGCATAAACTTTGATACATTATTTGGTTTTCATCTGTGCCATTTTTGTATCATTTCATCCATAGCTTATCCTGAAGAAAACAGTTTACAGGGAGGAGAGGAAACAAGTGTTCTTCTTATAGTTCTTTCTTACATGGCAGCATCACCAGTGCTGCCAGTTTCAAGAAGTTCTGACCTTCAGAAAGGAGTGCCTATTTCTGTGACATTAGCAAGCACATATCATTCATTTTGCAACAGGAACTGTTTTAAATAATACCAAGAGCATTTTATGCAAACTGGTTAAAATAGTGAAGGAAATAGTTTACATACACTGTTAAAGCTTTATTTGTCAAAAAAGCTTAATTATTACAGTTCTTCAAGACATCAACTTACAACATTATTTTAAAGTTGGTACACTTTCATCACAGCTTTTATAGACAAAATACTTTTATTAATGCCACTTGCATGTGAGACGGTAATTTGTATCACAAATTACTCAGATGTGGTTAACGATAATAATATGAATATGTATTTTTATGTAACATTGATTTCAGAGGTTTATTAATTGTAAATATTATTGGTAGATAATAATATATGGCTCTACTGAAACTGTCAACAATAACGCAATAATGCAATGAAGGGTTTGAGTTGTTTATCGTTACCGGGAACCAGGAAGTTACGTAATGTTTCGCGCCTTTTCGGTAAAAGCTTCCAGAATGTTCTATAAAAATAATATGTATTAGTGGTTTTCATTGGATAGTAAAATTGACGCTAATGTTGGCGCGTTTTATTAGCCAATAGCATTTCATTTATAATCTTTAGGCGTATCTTAAGGCAAGTCTATAAATAAGCCATGTCTGAGGTAAGCGTCCTCCAGTGTTCAACAAGATTCTCAACACGTAACACGTCAGCTCCCAGTTCAACAAGATTCTCATGTCGGTCTCTAAATTCATAAAGTTACGCGCAGCAGAAGTACGAGAAATCTTATAAAGGATTATACAGTTAAATATATAAAGTTGAAGTACGTGAGTTAAAAGTGAGAAGTTATTACAAACAGTTTCAGTATGGCGAGTATCCAAATTAATTTGTGAAAGTGTTCGTGAACGTGTTCTGCAATAAAGATTATAAAACCAGTTTCTTCATCAGTATCATTTATAGACAAAAGATTCCTTTCCGCTTCACAACCTGCAAGAGTTAAATGTCTACCTAAATAGCTAGCCGGAAGACAATATACATAACCTAAAACTGATACCAATTGCTACGTCAGAGGAATCTACAAACAACAAATGAACCAACCAACGTATGACGTCACACAAGATTGCTACACGCGTAATGTAAACAACATTACGTGAGAAACATTATCCACCACGTGGTGTTTTAAAACATATATACAATTTGTTGCTATCGCACATGTTAATTAATCACATTTATCATCACATTTGATAAATGTGGATGAATTCTTTGGCATCCACATATGAAATATTTCACATGTTTCATCACAAGAGATGCAGAGTCCTGGTCCACAAACTAATGGCTCAGGATGGAACAATGTAAAAGCATTCATCACCAATCTCTTCAAGTAATTCATACATTTTTTCATTTGATAACTCAACTGAAAGATAATGCTGATATGGTTACAATTATAAATTAAGTTTACAGCTACTTAGAAAACAAATTACAAACTTCATATAAACACCAATTACACTTAGCATGTGCATTGTTTGGTACTACATAGAACCCACCTCATATCCATCACAAAAGAAGAACACATTCTATTTTTCACAACACTCAATATATTATGTGCAGCATGCACTAAACCAGCTGGGACAGTTGAGCAAAAAACTATCATCATACTGTTGAAGAAGCTATTTAAACAACTCAAGATTAAATCACCAGTAAAGCAACTCAATGAGATGGCCCCACAGTAATGTGTGAGGCATGCATTCGGGAGATCCTGGATATGATTCCCATTGACCACCCACCCTGACCTTGGGTTTTTCATGGTTTTCCGTGGTCGGTAGGTAAATGTTGGGGTGGTTTCTCATCTATCATAACTACCTTTTATCATTTCCTTTTCATTTCGTTTCTTCCTCAAGTTTCAGGTGTGCTTCTTGGTTTTGTGGCATTGGGTGGTGCCAGATTGATGGCATGGATACTTGCTCCAAGGAAAGAGTACTCCCCATGGACAGTAGAGGGCTGCTGGGTTGGACGGGTCATTCATTGTCCTCTCTGGGTAGTTCCAGTAGTGGGAAGGGTCTTCAAGCTAGGAAATCTTAGGGACTTCTGCCTCCTATGGTTCCTTCACTTCATCCCTTCCTCCTGGGGGGGGAGAGGTAGGCACAATAGATCTCACATGGGTCACAGTGTGAGGTGTCCCCCTCCATTGTATACCCCTACACCAGTAAAGCACAAATGCTACTACTATTGTATTTCTTTTACAAAGGCATAGAACCCTTTGGAAGCTTAATACACCTGAGAGTACACATTAACTTTAGAGTTTAAGTTCTCTACCATTTCTTGTAATTTCTTGCAAACTTGTACTTGATTTACAATCAAGGCCATCATTGCCTTTAGATGCACTTAAAAACTAAATTTTTACTTTCTTTACGATATACCTACAGTATGTAGAAAAAATATTGCACCTCATCCAAAAATATTATATCAAGATTTTGCTGAAAACACAAGTTTTGAGATGCCCTGAACTCCAAAAAAGTAATTTAAAAAACCATCCATCTAAGAGAGAGAGTATAACTCAAAAATGAAAAGTCAAAATGAAAGCTTAGATGAATACCTTACTTGGTATTTTGATTCAACATTTTCGAGAATGTAACATAAAGATTTTCAAGAAAATCCCCTCATCCAAAACTACTCTTTATGTGGGAAAATATTTCACCATTTTCTCAAAAAATACTCTAATAACTTTGATCAAATTATTTTAATTATGTTTGATATATTCATACGAGAAGTAAAATGAATGTCTTGAATTTTCAGTGAATAACCCGTGAAGAGTTCTTTAGTTGATTGAATTTTGTACAACTAGAAAACCATAAGAGATACACAAAAATTTAGCTTCTAAAGGAAGAATATAGAGCTCATTAAAATACACAGTTTGTGTATTGTTTTCCTAGCATTAGCCATTTTAAAAATATTGTATGTTCCAAATTTAAGCTTTTCTCAAGTGAATATCTCTAAGACACGCTTGACATTTTTTCTCTCTTTCTTTCCACTGCAAGAGCTTATTACTATGATTAAACATCTGAATGCTAGTTCTTCATCTTGTAACTATGCACTTTTTGCTTAATTTGAAATCATTTCTAGACATAAGTATACTCTAAATAATGTAATGTGGTTGGGAGAATCAATTTTATATGAATACTATAATTTATTGTGGTTATATGTAAATTTTTGTATTGGTATAGAAAATTATGTGTATATATCAATCTTATCTTTAAAAAAGTTTTGTATGTGTGTGTGTGTATGTCTGTCTATGAACTCAAAAAAAATGTTAGACAAATACAAATTTTTCTAGAAATATCCCTCACCCCAAGCATGGAAATATTTTTGCTATGTTTAATTTTCTCAAAAATAGTCCTAACAAATTTGATTAAGGTGTAATATATTTGAAATAATAATGTGACATAACTTAAATTTTATATGAATAGCTGTGAAGTCCTCTTCAAAGTGATTGATTTTTTTATAACAGAAATCCTAAGAAATAGGCAAAACCTTACTGCAGGAAAAATGTAGAGCTCATTCAAATGCACAGTTTGTGTCAAATGTTTTCATGGTGTTAGTCATTTTCAAAATAATACTCTATTGCATGTTTTCACTTTCCAAAGTTTAAGTATGTCATCTGATGGACATGTTTAAAATTTTGTGATTCTTTTTCTTCTCCCCACTCCAAGAAGTCACTACTATGACTAAACATTTCAATGCAGTTTTTGACATGTGTAACGGTATTAATGTTACATTTATTTAACATTATTGTAGCCCCATGTTGTGGTAGCCAATTTGTAACGGTATTACTTACAAATGTTTGTTTACATCAGTGTTGAAGCCATCTTATGACGTCATTCATTTGTTTGGTTTGTAGCTCCATCTGGCGTTAGCAATTTGCATTTCCTAGTATCAGCTTTTTGAAATAATTCATTTCAAATGTCCTCCGGCTAGCTATTATCCTGTTGGCCTGGGGTCGAACATGTGTCTCAATACAGGTTGTGAAGCGGAAAGGAATCTTTTATTCAAAAATTACACTGATGAAGAAATTTGTTTTTATAATTTTTATTGTCGAACACGTTCACTATCACTTTTACATATTGATTTAGATACTCGCCAAACTGAAACTGTTATAATACTTCTTACTGATCACTTTTAATTCACGTACTTCAACTTTGTGTATAATTAACTTTATAATACTTTAGATTTTCATAACTTGTGAATCTATAGCCGACGTATCTCATATAAATATTTTGACGAACTTAAGACGATGTGTATTGCACAGAGAATTTTGATGAACTGCCTAAAGACGACGTGTAGTGTACACAGATTTTTGATGAACTGCGGGGGAAGCTACCTCGAACCTACCCTATTTATACGCCTGCATCAAGATACGCCTAAAGATTATAAATGAACTGCTATTGGCTAATAAAACGCGCCAACATTAGCGTCTATTTTAATATCCAATGAAAACCACGAATACATATTGCTTTAGGGAAACATTCCAGAAGGTTCTCAACGGAAAAAACGCGCGAACATTACGTAACTTCCTCGTTCCCAATAATGATAAACAGCTCACCCCCCTCGCTGCATTATTGCGTTATTATTGACAGTTTCAGTAAAGCCGTATAAACTTATTTCCCAATAATAATTACAATTAATAAACATCTGAAATCAATGTCACATAAAAATGCATATTCATATTACAATCATTATTTACATTTAAGTAATTTGTGATACAAATTACTGCATCACATGTTGTATGTAATTAAGCACTTATTGTTTCATTTGATATCATTCCTAAGCAAAAATGTATTGTGATGAACATTAAGTGGATAGAAATATAATTTTCTTTATGAATGCTATAATATATAATGAATACATGTGAATGTGTTATGGGTAGAGAAAGTCATGCGAATGTACCACATAAGATTTTTGCAAAAGTGTCAGTTATTATTATTTACCTTCTTTAAACTGCCTCATATATAAGTAAATGACATACTTATATAATGGGAGAGCCAAGAAACTACAAACCGGATGTGCTTTGTTTTTCCACTGGGCATGTGAAAACATGATAACACACTGCTGCTATAAACAAGGTCACGCTATTGAAATGGTTTTGCTCTGCAGTGTGAAGTGCAGTATTGAGTTTATGTAGTTCAGTTATTACGAGTTATTTATTATTTTGTCCTGTACTTGGTTATAAAGTATATTATGGCTCAGTATATGTTTCCTACCACACAGCGTGTAATTATGTTTGATTTGTATGCATTAACTCAGTCAACTCACCAAGTGAAAGTACGATTTACAGAAAGATTTGCAGGTGTAAAGGTTCCAGGCCGTACAACAATCCATGAACTTTACAATAAATTTTAGGCCACAGGAAGTGTTCAGGCTAAGAAATCTAAAAGATGGTGTACGATTCTTACTGAAGAAACATTGCACGACATCGGTCATCGTTTGGAGAATTCCCCCCCAAAAATCCCTTAAGCATCTTTAACAACAGGCAGGCATTTCTTATGGCTCTGCGCGAAGAGCTACCAAATTGCTGAAGTTAAAACCATATAAAATAACTGTGGCACATGCTCTTCAACCAGGTGATCCTGTAATTAGGCACACATTTTGTGAGTGGCATCTCAATAGTGTACACAATGGCGAAATATATCCATATTTAATATCTTTCATAGACGAGGCTGGGTTTCACATTCATGGATATATGTGTACACAAAGTAATCATTATTGGAGCTCTGATAAACCTGATATTGTTTATGAAGTACCCCTTCATGACGAAAAAATTGGTGTATGGTGCGACATGAGTGGAGAAAGAGTTATAGGGCCAATTTTTTTCGAGTCAGCAGTTGATTGCCTGTACATACATGAATATAATTTTGCCCCTTTTCTTTGAGAATTAGCATACAGGGAGTAGGATTTTGCCTTTTTTCAACAAGACTCTGCAACAGCTCATACAGCCAATATTTCGATGAGAACATTTGAAAGTGTGTTTGAGGACAGAATTATTTGTAGAAATTGGTGGCCCCCTCAGTCCCCCGACCTAACTAACCCCCTGCGATTTCCATATCTGGGATAACTTAAAACATAAAGTGTACAAGACAAACCCACACGCCCTGGAAGAATTAAAACAAAATATCCGCCAGGAAATTGCCAGCATTTCTGAACAAAAACTATGAGGAAGATGGATAGTTTTCTAAAGAGGTGCCAAAAATTTATAGACAACAACGGTGACCAGTTTCAGCATCTCCTTTCATAAAGTTGGTAAGTAAAGCCTTTAAAAGTAGTTTTAAAAATGTTGTATGGTTTCATCCGCACCTTTCTATGATAGCAACAGATGGCAATGGGCACTGAGGACACGGACAAGAAAAACACCGCTCAGCCAGTTCGTAGTTTCTTGACTCTCTTTGTATAAAAAATAGCATATTTCTAAACTACCTGTAGAAAAGGTGCTTATGTTTTTAGAGTAAGGGTGTTCAAGCCATACTTTTTCCACAGCTTCTCCAAGATACACAACTCATTTCACTTATATGTGTGCTGCTGCTGATTGATGGTTTGATTGTCACTTTGTGGGTGATCATTGATCCTATCCAGCGTCATCTCCGCAATCTTACCCTGGAGATAAGTGCAACTGACCGAAGTGTGGTTTATCAACCTCAGGTATGCCTTTCTGTTTTTCTCTCACTTACTCATCCTCTACAGAGTGAAAGAAATTAGAATATACTCCTTTTAAGAACATGTAGAAATCATTAGTAACAATTTAGTTGTGTCTTCCACAGTTTTGGTCATATTACATATCTTTTTACTATACTAAGTTTCAGTACTACACAACATTGAGCCACTTATCTGAAAGTTCACATCACAGAACTTCTACATGCTATAGGTACTGTATTCTAGCAACCTGCAAATGATACCAGCGTTCCTATGCAGCACTTCATAATTATTTCTAATTCTGACAATTTCAGTAAGAACAAGAAGAGTAACAGAAAATGCTATATTAAAGTAAAAAGTAGAGTGTTAATCACTTTAATTATTGTGTAGTTTTACAATATGTGGATAAATACATGAATGAATAAATTTTAATTTACGGCCACATAAGCCTTCATGCAACAAAATAGTATTAGACTTTTTCGTTTGGATTAGCACAACGACTTACTGCTTGAAAGGCATGCATTCCAATCCCCATCCTGTCTGTTTCTATAATGTGAGAAGGCTATTGTTTTTATTTTCCCCACGTTTTTGAAGTACGATGTTTTGTTACATTATTTGCACCACGTTTTTGGCATCAATTTGAAGTAGGTTATTGTTTCACGTATGGAAAAGCCAATTTGAAGTAGGAGTTGTATTATATTTCAACTTTTGGAGAGCCGAACACTTGAAGTAGTTGCAACCTCACGTATGGTAAACAGTTTCCGGTAGCCTTCGCCCCAAATGTACTTTCAGGTGGCCTTTGCCCCAAGTTTAAAAAAAATATTAACTTTGTAATTTGACTGTTTCTTTAAATATTATATTTATGTTTGCCTCAGCTCCACACAAATTATATTTTGCATTTGATAGATGTAGTTCCAGATAGTACTTCCAAAGCCAAACTGTTTCCTGATTTCCATCTGCAAAATATGATAAAACTGATACCTATTTAGTTAATTAGATTCGTGAGTACAATGATCTAAAGTTTCAGTTTATATATTAAACAATAAATTGAGTCCCTACTTACTATAAAAGTAATAATAACCACCCAAACACCACATTTAAGTTATATAATAACTATCTTGTAGGATGCATAGCCAGGGCAAACATTACACTACAACACAAAGCAGGTAGCAAAGGTTGCATACTGATACCAGTTAGGAGCATGTGTTTCACTCTGGCACTTAACTCTTCTACTGCACCTCAAAATTCGGTGCAGTGATTGCATGGCAGAAAGAGGTATCCCCAGAAAGTCATAGGTCATATGGGGAGCATTAAAACGATGACATTACCAAGTTTATGTTAGTCTTTTGTACTATTAGCAGTTCTAGTTATAAACAGAGTACAGAGCAGAGTACTGCTATCTGTAATCTGAATCTTGGATAGAGAAATTTTTGCTCACCCTTTAAAAACATTCAAATTGAAAGGCATTTCCTTGTTTCATTATAGTCACCATATATTCCTTTAGTTGACTGAAAATTTCTGCAGATTTCAAAATCCAAGCATTCAAAAATCCAATACCTCTCACCTCAAAGTTGCCAGGACTTTGTATCATACAGTTCATTTTGAACAATCACATAAAGCACAATAACAAATGTTTCATATGAAACACATGCAACACTGAGAAAAGATGTCGAAGAAGCCATTTGACCTTGGATGGAAGCCCAGTAGTGAATCCGTGCCTTAGGAATGCGCAAGTGATCATTATTTCCTGGCTTACCCTGCTACACTAACCACATACCTTTGTCATAGAAGATGTTAGAAATTATATATTTGTGCTGTCACACATTCCTCACATCTTTTAAGAAACTTTGCACTAACACTCATTTATTTTTCTTGGCTATCTAAACAAAATCATATTTCATCCGTAGAAAAGAATTAAACACAGGTCAATAGAGTAATCATTAACATTATCCAACACCTAATTGCAGAATTTAACTCTATTCACATCATCACATCATTGCAATTGCTGAATTAATTTTAACTTATTGGGTTGTAATTTTAAAAGTTTAGTGGTATTCCAAGCTGAGATTTGCAAATTCCTGACCCTTGTGCAAGCTTTCTCAGAGAATTCTTTGAACTTCATTCAAACTTTTCTCCAATGTCATTGAACTTTTCCTGTGTAAGAACATAGTAATTTACTTTCAGCCTCTTATCTAGAATAGATGCTGTTTCCCTAAATCTGTTCACAAGATTATGAACCATTTCTCTGTGAGATACACAAACAGTAGGGAATCTCTCTATAAATCATGATCTTACTTCTCTACAAGAGTTTGCTCTCATGTAGGAATTGCACATGAAGATTCTGTGTGCTAAAGTATACAAATGTTTTGACATTATAAAAGCACTAATATACTATAACACCAAAACATAATTATGGTCTTACAACCTCTAATCCTTGGTAAAAAGACTTCATGTCAACTGATTAGCCAGCAAGTGGAGAGGACAGAAAGTGGAGGTGGAATGGAACCTTTAGAACCAGTGGAGTGCGTAATACAGCCATGCATCCAAATGAAAGCTCTGTATAATCAAATTAATATGCTTATTATAATCTCAACATTGATTTCTTTTGTTTTAAGGTAGAGGTATGTCGCTCCCAGTATACTCATGGATGGTTGGGAGCTCTGTATGGTTATAAAGGACTGCTTCTTATTGTAGGAGTATACATGGCCTGGGAGACAAGGTATGTGGAAAATCAACTTGTGGAAATAATCAAAGGTCCTGGTTGCTGTAATGTTTTAGAAATTAAGCATTAGCTAATTAATTGATGGAAGCCAGAATACTAATGACACATTACTTTGCTTGCATTACCTATTTAATGTTTTGAGTACATTCATTTCCATCACCAGCTTTTCTCCAGCTATACTGCATGAACATAAAAGTTTCACTGGAGTTATTTGATGGTGGCATGATGAATTTACAGACGCTGTCCAGCAACATATTGTCATTGAAACATACCCTAGATTCATAAGCAATGTTGAGATGGTGGTCCCAACAGATTGTTGTGCATAGTTTAACAGCCTCCAGTGGCAGCCCATGAGTTATAAGTCACACATTGCATCTAATATTGTTAGCAGTGCATGCATAAAACATAGACCTAAATGTAGGTGTACATGATACATACCATTTAATTTTTGTACACCAATTCTGCTCTCCTCTTCTTAGCTGTGGAAAATGCCTCTATAACTTTCTTATTGAAGTCTGAAATATTGCATACCATCCTTTTTTCTAGCATAGAGCATAACCAGAGCATTCAGAACTCTCTGCTTCCATTGTATCTACTTCTCAGTCATTTTAAGGTTCAAATTATTATCCACAGACTTTAATTGCATCAATAATGCAGGACAAAATATATCCATTCTTGTCCACCTGCTCATTGTGTTTATGAATACCAAGTGTATAGCCCTCATAATGTTGCTGCCTAAAATTGACTTTGCCAAGTAATGTTAAGTTCAGTTTGTCTAAATGCATTACCTAGATTGTGCATGCTTCTTTAATTCCTTGTTCATGTGTTTCAAATCGTTAATGCCTAATTTTGTCCACCATGTATCATCGCCACCTAACAGAATGCAAGGGAAACAATAACATTATGTGACATGTGAACAAAACTACCTGTTGTCGCCAGTAAGTGCAACCCATCCCAGCACCTGGGTGGGGCCTTCAACCATTCTTCTGAATAACAACTTGCACATCGAACCCATTACATGCTGCTTCGCCACAGTTTGAATAATTACTGTTCCAGAAGATTCCTTTCAGCATGTTCTAGTAGCCTCCCCTTTGAGAATGCTCCGCTTTGTATGTGGGGCCTATATAAGGTGCTGACTAGCAGCTGATTGCATAGTTCAGTTCAGTTAGTCAATAAGTTAAAAGTGGACAGTTGAAAGTGCACAATGCCAGTTGTTAGTTGTGACTCAGCAGTTCAGTTGTTAGTTGTGTTCTGTTCTGAGTGCGTGTCAGGTGTGTCAAGTGTAATGTTTGTGCTGTGCTGAGCACCTAAGTGATAAATAAAGTGCGTTTAGCAGCAACTGGTGTTTTCATTTGTTACAATACATTATTCACTGCACACTCACAAATACATTTACACTTTCATGTAGCTATTTGTTGAACTTTCTGGTGTAAGATCTAGTCTTATCACTAGATCCATGTTTAATATACAGTTCTGGTCTTGGGGATCCTAACTGCTTGGCTGAAGTTTTGTTCTCGTGAGTCATATGCTTACTATGTAAATATTGTATTTCATTCATACTGAATACAATTTCACTATAATATTAAACTCTACAATATAACCTTTACACGAAAACTTGAAATAAAGCTGAAACTATATACAACTAACTCAATGTTCACTGTTACAGTGGAAATTAAGAACTGCACAGTTCAATTTGATTCTCTGTACTTCTGCACAAAC
Source organism: Deroplatys truncata (assembly GCA_030765065.1). NCBI lineage: Eukaryota > Metazoa > Arthropoda > Insecta > Mantodea > Mantidae > Deroplatys > Deroplatys truncata. Next base: position 105,937,238 of record CM060980.1, read on the forward strand.
AGGAAGCAAGACAAAGTAGGGTGACAAACCGAGACCCAATCAGTGAGGGAAACATGAGTATTCTGTCTCTTCTGTTCTCATCTTCACTGATGTGCACTTCTCTCTGTGACCATGCTGTGTCTTAACAGTTTTGTTTGTTTTTCATAGAATGAGCCACAGGCAAAAACAACAGAAACCCTATTTTAAAGCATTAGTAGCTTAGGCCATACAATGCAGTGTCTCCCTAATGGCAAATTTTACTATTCTCTGCAAATTCAGATTTAAAAGAGAAATAAAAGCATTTTATTTTAACATGTTATAAACATTAAGTTGAAAAATCTATAATAATGTGGAGTACGAGAGAAGTCAGGTGCCCTTCTATTCTAATAGGCTGGCCACCAATGACACTCTCTCATGTGGAATAGACTTTGTTGAGCATAAAATAGAGTGTATGAATGGATGGCATATGGTAATACACATTCCCATTTAGAAGCATACAGTACTTTTGACATAAGAGCTAAGTGTACAGTATCCATATATGGCATTACATGCCTTGGGGACTGCAAAGCTTAGTGAGGCTAGTTTCTATTACATGATATATTAAGAAGACCTCTAATTCTTATGTCATGAGGGAACATCTTTAATCTGAGTGAATATAAGGAATTTTAAACATAGAGCAAAATGGGTTTAAATTAAAGGACAAATCCTGACAACAAAGTCAAAAGGAAAGCATGAGTATCCATTGATATAACAATTCTTCATTGCAGAAGGAACAATCTATTTAAAATCTATATTTACATGTTTGAAAGCCTTTGTTGACTTTGTAAGTTTTCCTTCTATTTTGAAAAATCAAAGTTTTATCTTAACATATACACAATAGCAGTAGCGCAATTAAGGAGGAGGGGTTAAAATCCCCCCCTAGAGCACCACAGAATGAATATTTTAAGATAGAGTGTAAGGTTGACTGATTGTGTTACCTAAACCCTACTTCACATAACAACAAAGAAACACCTTCACTGCATTAAAGATTGGCAACAACTGATTTCTTTTATTTTCTAATGAGAAGCAACCGTCAATCAAAGCAATATGACAAGAGAATGATTACTCTCAAAAGCCAATTTCATTAACAAGCTTCCCACCTTCTCATCCCCTTATATACAGACACATGTAGCCGAGTTTGTTAAGGCACAGACTTGTGAAAGGAGATCTGCAGTTCAAATCCTGCTAGGACCTTCATCCCAGACTTTGGTTTTTCCAGGTTTTCTTCAGTCCTCATAACTTGCATATGCTGGGGAGGTAGCCTAAATCTAGGACTGGAATGTTCCAAATTTCCTTTCCCAATTATCATTTCATTCCATGTATCACCAATGTCACCACCTGTAATGCCATATGCAGTAAGAGTGTCATTAAACTCAATTTTAAAAAAAGAATAATCCCCTTACGTATTTCTGCCCTGACACTCATCACTCATTACAACAATGAATCAGTCATGATACATCACTCAGACTTCTGATTATTACTAACAGGGCTGCCAACTTTGGAGGCATTAGTAATTGTGGTAATATTGCTGTATTTTCATTTAAGTGATAGAGTAGTAGAAAAAGCCTTCTGTCATTGCAATCATAATAAATTAACAAATGGGCATACACATAAATAAGTTATAGTAAGATTTAAAAAAAGCTAATAAATGTATTGATAGCATTATATTTCAGGTACAATAATGCTGTAGCACTGTGAAATTTATTACTGTGAATGCTTTGGCAAGTAATCCTAAGAATTCTACCTTTAAAATATGCAATTAGCAGAATAAATGTGAAAGGTTTGCAAACTCTTGTTACTAGATGGTTTGTCTTTGAGAAAACAATATGCTCTTGGAGAGCTTCTGCATATCCTCATAAAATATCTAAGTACCTACATCTACAAATTATTTGTTACATTGGTCAAGAGTCTTTTTACTCCCTGTCCATGGTATGCCCATGTACAAATATTAGATGAAAAGTTTCTATTTGAACTGAAACCTTCCTACCTACAACTCAGAACATATATTTTTAGCACTGTTTACTTGCAGTCAATGCAGCAACTATCCTGGTTGAGTATAGCAAGTAAAGGCTACTTGGATGTAAGCATGATAACAGCGCCACCAATCCAGCATTATTCCTAAATGTCACAAGTAATAAGTTATTTAGAGGTAACAAGCATTATCAGTGTACAAAATAAACACGAGAACAGTATTGTTATCAACATAGCTTCTTATAGGGTTATCGTAGTTTCTTATAAGCACTGCATATCCATTTACTACACTATTTATAAGCATGGCACTGAGTCTATATCAGTGATACCCAAATTTAAGCTAAACAGGGTAGGGCGGATTTACCCACATGCATTGTTCGTGGAGCTGTGACGTGTGCTCATGGCAATTATAAACTCTGTTTGGTTACCTTAGAATGTCTCATTACAATTGCCATCAGAGTGAGTGAAGGGGAAGTGCTTCATAACACAAAACGAAGGAGGTGGGGTGAAGCAATAATGTGACATCATTAGCTCATAAGAGAAGAGATTGCGTTTCATGGTCTATATTTATTTGTTTTGGTGTACAAGAATATGAATATGTGATATAACTACCTACATGATTAGAAGTAGTTATATCTTCATCCTGTGTTCTTTCATCTGACTGTATTTTGTATTTGTATTTATTGTGCTAAGAGTAAAGTATGAAGAAATTAATTTCATGAAATCCTCTAGTTCTTATCTTTGTTTTAATAAACTTCTAAGTTTTATCTACCATGTATGCCCCAAAATAAGGGCACCACTCATTGCTCAAGACAGCACGCTTACAGGTAATAATTATACTGCAACTGTATTACATTCACCTAGTTCATGACCACATAGAAGAGATGCCAACTTTTATAGTGTTTTGGGCCCATACTGTTGCAGATTATACCAGCTGTTCATTAATTTGCAGACCTTTTGTGCACAGTGTTTTGAAGTAATGGCATCATAATTAGGAGAACAAGTTTCATAGAACTTGATATTAAACCAGTGGTACTAACAGTGCTAACATTGCCAAAAGTATGAATGACTTGCAGGAATCCAATCAAGTTGCCACATTCGCAAATACCCTGATTGCAAGATTTCACCACTAAGTTGTGCACTTCAGCCCTAGTACTACTTTGCCTGACAATTTTGGAGCTGGAAATAGCAAGAGGGAAAAATATTATGGATGCCTTGGTTCAACTGCTGCTTTTTATTATGAGCATACTTCCTGTCTTGTTGATGTTAACACTTTAGAAAGCTTAAATATCTAATAATTAAAAAAATTAACAAATTAAAAGGTTTCATATGAAAGGAAGAGAAAACTGGAGCTACCTCTGAGAAGCATCATATTAATAAAATAATGGCACATAGTCGTGTCACATGATGAAGAGAACAGGACACTTTTGAAAAGTGTCCTCAATAGCAAGGTTATGTGCTAGCTCTAGAAGGCTACTTCAACTCCTCTCCCCTATCCATATCCTTGCAGCAGTTCTTGCCAGCTAGCTATGACATAATATTTTAAAATACTTGAGGGAAAGTTCAGAAATAAATGAACATACTCCTCTGTTAGAGGGTGGTACAAAGGAAAGTAGCCTGCCTCCCATTTGAATATGAATGTAATATGTATTTTGACAGCTTGAAGTTTTTACATTTTATAATATCAAAATGAATAAACAACGACAGCAATGGATAATTTTATGCAATAATTGTTTGCAAATTGCCTACTCTTAGTAAAATTTTGAAATTCTTCTGTCAGATTTCAATTTACTTCATTAATCGAATTACACATGCCTATTCACATTCTGCAAAATGTGAATCTTCTATCAATACAAAAAGGAGTGGAAATTGTGGAAGCATATGTGAAAGCAGGTTCAATTAAGGAAACAGAAATTTTCAGGGGCAGTTTCTGAATAGAGAGCATTGGCTAAGAGAGCATTACAGAGTTTGGTTAAAGAATGCCTGTTACTGGATCAGTCTAAATTAAAGGAGAAAGAGTTCCTTCAGTTCATACATCAGAACTTACTGTTATTTCTTCCTGTGGGGTACTTAAGAGCAAGGTGTGTGCAAAAATCCCACACACAATACAGGAACTATTATTCATGCTTACTTTTAACATATGTATCCAATTCTAACACTCTCTTTTAGATACAATGTCTGAAAACCAATGCTTATTGCTGTCTCAACCCTTCTATCTTCTTTAGAATTTTTCTGGAATTTGTTGTTGTTACAAATTGTTTTTGTACCTTTTATGAGGGTATGGAGCAAGTTTGTCTTGGATCCTATTGTCCCCACAGTAGTGTGTGAACCTAAAAGAAGATGTGATATGCACACTTTCTTCATCCTTGAGCTAATTTTCCAAAAATCTGACACCTTTTCTGACAAAAATATTTGGTCAGCTAGAATCCACTAAAGTTTTCATAAAGATGTTTTCCTTATATTTAATCAAGCTTTTTAGGAGAAAGTGTACTGCCCCTGGTCTTAGGTGCATAAGGAATGTTAAGGTTTTAATTCTTCCATCTAGTCTGTAAAATGTACAATTCTGATATTGTATTGTATTGTATTTATTGCGCTAAGAGTTTTACAATGAGTGCCTCTACCAGTACAGCTTAGTAAATCACTGGTACATGGAAGCCCCCCCCACCAACTACAAGGTTTTGTGGGTCCTAGAGGAGCTCATTTGACATAGTATCATGTAAATAAAGAGTGTTTACGAGACTATTTTTAGTTTAATGACCTGAAGTGTTAGAAATATTTTGTGTACTATTTTGTATACTAGCAACATTTATAAAGTAGTCATTAAAGTGATTACAAATTAGCAGTGGATTTTGTTCTAGCATGTTATTGATAAGAAAAGATCTTACATGAAGGAAGGTGGTGGCATTAGAATTGTGGAATGTGCTAAACTATAAAGCCCAAAGGATCATGGAGAGTTAGGTTGTACCAGTAAATATGCATATGTTAGCTGCAGCTGTGAATTGTTATTAAACTCTGTAAGCAACAATTAAATTTACAATTTTAACCAAGTAAAAATTTAAGTAACAATCATGACTATTTTTGAAAGTATTGCTTAACTGATTGTGAAATTGGATTCAGTGAAGTAGAATTTTTAATCTCTTGAAACTTGTGACTTTCTTTTGATACCCTATTGTACAACATAGGAAATACTTATCACATCTCTATATATCAGATTTACCAAAATAGAATGCTTGTTAAATGTAAAGCAATGTCTCTGTTCTGAATTATTGAAATAAATGTACACGTTATATATAAATCCTCAGAAAATAATTTACAATACTGAGTGCAGTATCTTCTTTAAATTTGCCTTTATTCCTGAATACATTAACATATGCTTTATTGGAAATTAATTAATATATACCATATATATTTGTATCTGTATTTATTGTGGTAAGAGTTTACAATTTGATTGTCTACTGCACTTTGATCCTGGCCACTCATTCAGTAGACAATCACTACAGTTTATTTACATTTTACAATTTCTTGTCAATAAATTATCTTGCTCTTTTTTTCACTTTTTTTGTGTCCCATTTCCACTTGTTTTTCACTTTTCACTTACTGATTACTTAACCATCACACATTCGCTATAGTTTTCCATTCAAAGTAAGATAAGCTACCCCTTACTTTTCTCTATCCACTGTCCAAAGCCATTTATCTTTTACTTTACACAAAAACTGTCCAATGCTTCTAGCATCCTTGCACATCATTTCGATCATAAGCATATTTCTATCCCCCATCAACCACTTCCTATTAAAGAATTCTTTTCTCCAATTTTCTGTTCCTTGGCACTTAAATACTATGTGTTCAATGTCTTCATTACCACCACATATCGGACATTGGTTCTGAGGAATACCCTGTCTTAACCCTCTTAGCCTCCGTGCTCCGGTTCTTACCGATGCAATAGATTCTCTCTCTTCTTTATTTACTATGTCTATATATTTCTCCCTACCCCATGTATTTTTCATTGGCCTATAACAAACTAATGAGCTCTTTTCGGCAATCTCACTGAACATGATTTGCATTTCTATATCTTTCAGTCTTTTCCTCGCCTTTTTCCAAAAATTTTTCATGTTATTTTTTCTCCTTCTCCTCATGTTTCCTAACCCATTTTGCTCCAAAATGTTCCGTAAATTCCTTACCCATCCTTCATTCATTAAGCTATTCTCTTGGTATTCTATACATTGTCTTAACACATTACTTTTTCCTAGTTTAAAGTTCTGAACCAAAATTTCAAAAGTCTTTCCATTATCTTCCCCTTAGTTGCCACCCTGCCCATCTCTAATTGAGCTAACTGTCTTACAATTGCCTTTGGTAACCCTAGTATTTCTCTACAAAACATCCTGTGCATCTCATCTCTACTTTCCCATCCTCTATCTAATCCCCATATTTCTATACCATACATCATTTTTGTCTTCATAATCATCTCATAAACTTTTTCCAGCCATTTAACATTTATATTAGGTACTCTATATTTGCAGCTTCTAATTGCTGCCATCACCCCTTTACCTTTTGCCAATGCAAACGTCTTTTGTTTCTCCCATTTATTACCTCCATCTATTTTTACTCCTAATTAAATACAGTCATCCACCACCCTGTAATCTTTATTCTCTCCTTTCCACTTTTCATATTTGCTTAATTTCCCCCCCTTTTTGAATACCACAATCTGTGTCATATATAATCATAATTAAAGATTATCACAATATTAGCATACTAATTTTAATAAACAGCCATTACGGGCCCATTTAACTATTAGCACTCATTACCTTCACATAAAATGAAGTCACTTTAAATAATAAAATCAAAACTTTTACATTGCACAGATTTAAATGAAAACGAATGGTTATATAAAATTAGTATTTGGTATGTAAATGTTACCTGACTGTTTAGCATAGCTCACACATGGAGAAGGCCATGACTAGAATTTGAATTTGAATTTTGATGCCAAAAATACTAGCCAAACTTACAGTTAATCCACTTCTCACCTGAAGCCAGTGACCTTCTGATGGTATAAGCTTTAGGTGCTTACCAGCTAACCTATTGTGGAAGGACTTTGTTTTTCTTATGTTACGCAGAGTTACGTGGTATCATATCAGCTAATGTGTATTCATAAAACATATGAATGGTACAACTTTCACCTCTGACCAGCTCATGTGCAATACTGACAAGTCCCATGTGGTTCGGAGTCCATGATAAAAGCTGTAGGTCCCCTCATTAAATTGCCACTATCATTATAATCCTACCATTAATAGGTAATGGATATTACCTGTGGGTTACTTTCAATTAATAAATTAGTCCAGTCATCACTTAGTAGAATGAGGTTCTCTTGAAACTTATACCTTATGAGGATCATTGGTAACCACAACTTCAACAACTATAATTGTAATATTTCATAAAATTTACTTAATAATTCACACAGGTAAATAATGTTAGTTTATAGGGTCTAATTAATACTAATAACACAGCATAAAATACTTTAAATCTTTTTATCAACAGCTTAATATGTTAATTTGATGTATTTCAGGCATGTTAAAATACCAGCCCTAAATGATTCCCAGTACATTGGAATGAGTGTCTACAGCGTGGTGATTACAAGCGGAATAGTTGTAGTTCTGGCAAACCTCATCTCAGAGAGAGCAACATTGGCATTTGTAACCATCACCACACTCATTCTTACCTCAACAACTGCAACACTTTGCCTCCTCTTCCTACCCAAGCTACATGCCATCTTGGGAAACACAGAAGATAATGGAGATCCCATCATGCACAGCATGGGACTTAAATTTGAGTACAACACAAGGAGGTAAGTTTAAGATTTAAGTTAACTTAAGCAAATAGATGTCCTTTGTGCCCTAATTTCTAATTTACAAGCATAAAAAACATACAGTTACAGTCTCAAAGTCTAGCTTAGACAGTCTGAATCTTGGGACTTTCTCTGCCTCACAGATCAATTAAGCATTATAGAAACAACTGTCTGCATTACACACAGTTTAATAGTAAAATATCAAAGTCCTGAAAGCTGTATCGAAAACTCAGATGGTAAATAATTAAATACCAAAATTACCATTAGTTATACTTAGTTTTTGAGTAAATGTAAGGGGTAGATCTAGAAAACTAGATAGTCCTAGGTCTACGTGGGTAATGTGCATTTTACCCAATCAGTTTGTGTACACCAAGCATTATAAACAAAATTTCCTTCATTTCGGGCCTTATCCAGGTAAAGCACGACCTACCCTCATACCTCTGTGTAACACTGGCTTCTTATTTTGTTAGGGGCCTGGACATGCCAATATGGGATCTGGGCATGTACAGTGTGGAAAAGCATAAAGGTTAGCAATGGCTTTAAACAATGAGACATGTGCTGTGTTTAAACAGTATTTTTATGTACATTTTGATCAATTAATTTCTACAAAGGTTTCAATTAGCTTCTACACAAGTTATAAACTCCATGAAAAATGCAAAGACAACAGTTTCCAGAACAGCTGCCTGAAACTTTTGACACATTTACTGTTGGAGCAGTTGAGAAGTTTATTGCTCCTGTTTGATCAGGTCAGTCTGATATAAGGTATTTCATGATGAATGAAGAGATGTTTGATGTGTTGCATGATACACATGTTTCTATAGGACATGGTGGTAAGAACAGAATGTCACCCAAAATTAATAATAATGAAAATGTGTAATAATAAGAGGTTGCTAAGCTCTATTTGAAACTATGCATATTATGCCAAAAGAAACTTAAGTCACATAAAAAAGGACTAGTTATGAGGCCAGTGGTTTATAATGAGATGAACAGTCGTGGGCAAGTAAATCTCATTGATATGCAAACAAATTCAGTTGTACACTTCAAATTTATCGTGGTTTACAAAGACCATTTAACTAAATTTATGCAGTTACATGTGTTAGAATCAAAAACTGCTGAAGAGGTAGCTAAAAATGTCATTGATATATTTTGTATTCTTGGAGCCCTATCAATTCCCCAGTCAGATAATGGCAGAGAATTGGCCAATCATGTATTTAACAAATTACACTTTATGTAGGATGCATTTAAAATAGTAAATGGTAAGCCAAAACACAGTCAGTCCAAGGTAGCATCAACAGGACTATTCAAGATGTTCAGAAAATGTTCATGACATGGATGGTGATACAAACTGTATCCATTGGTTTGAAGAACTAAGATTTGTACAGCTTATAAAAAAATCAAGCTTATCATGATGAAATAAAGCATTCTCCTTACCAAGCTATATTTGGCTGTGACATAAATGTAGGACTGGCTGATGTCCATGGGTTGCTGATGTCCTTAAAACTGAAGAAAACTTAGACAAAGTGATGAGTGAAAGCCACAATGAAGGTAATGACAGTGAAGATGATGATAACTAAAGGGAAGAGCTAGGCAGTGATGCTGGAAACCAGAAACAGCAAGGCAGTGATGACAGAAACCAGAAGGGTCCAGGAAGCTATGACAGAAACCAGGAAGACAGTGATGACAGAAACCAGGAGGATCTAGGCAGAGATGACAGGAATCAGGAGGACCCAGACAATTAGGACAAAACCAAGACAGTCCAGGCAGTTACAACAGAAACCAGGAATATACAGACAGTGATGATGGAAACTAGGGCCCAAGCAGTTACAAAAGAAACCAGAAGGATCCAGGCTGTGATGAAAGAAACCAGGAGGGTAGGAAGTGGTGGCAGAAACCAAGAGGGTCCAAACAGTGATGCCAGAAACCATCAGGGTCCAGGAATTGATGACAGAAACCAGGAGGATCCACGATGTGATTATTGAAAGCAGAAGGGACCAGGCAGTTACGGCAGAAGCCAGGATGGTCCAGACAGTAACGCTGGAAATCAGCAGGGTCCAAGCAGTGATGACAGAGACTAGGAGGGCCAGACAGTGATGACAGAGACCAGGAGGATACAGGCAGTTATGACATAAGCCAGGAGAATCCAGGCAATGATGATGGAAACCAGGAAGATATGTGTACAGTCTATGCTGAGCCATGCAGGGAATTGGGAATGTGTGGGCTTTGTGGTAAGAAAGAAAGTATCTCAGCTAACAGAGAGAATTTAGAAAATCAAACAAAGAAGATGAAGCGCCTGTCCAACTCCAAATTTCCTCTCGGTAAGATTGATGACACAGTTCGAATTAAATCCTAGATGCTGACAGCAGTTGAGGAGATTTTCACAACATTGTTGCTGTGATTTTAGATATTGATAAAAAGGTCTTATATAAATTGAGTATCAAACATGAAACAATCACTGAATGCTTTATCAGGAATCAGTTTTTGATTTGTGACAAAAAACTGATTGATTTGAGAACTGTATCCACAGAAAATAAATCATGTCATCTAACAAGTGCCCAATCATTTTCTTGCAGTAAAGGCTAAAAAAGGTGTCATCATAAAAAAATTGTGCAACCAAAAAATATAAATGCAGAGCATCAGGCATTTTTTGCAATTTCAAGTCCATTCAACCACATTCTGTTTCCAAACAAGCAGCCTTACCAGTGGTGGTCATGCCTAAAATAGTTGGTGAAGGGCTGCAGACTGTAATGAATAATGATAACCAGATTTAAACATAACAATTTAGCTAAATAATAATCATCATGCGAGACTTGCCTATTTTATTTCTTGTATATTACTTCTATGACTAATTTAACTAATTTTATTTTATTGTGCTAAGAGATTTACAATTTGATTGTCTACTGAACTTTGACCCTGGCCATTCATTCTGTAGACAATCACTATAGTCTATCTATATTTTACAATTTCCCATCAATAAATTATCTTGCTTCAGTTTTTCATGTCCCATTTCCACTTGTTTTTCACTTGTCACTTATTGATTACTTTACCATCACACATTCACCATAGTTTTCCATTCAAAGTAAGATACACTATCTCTTACTTTTCTCTATCCACGGTCCAAAGACATTTATTTTTGACTTTACACAAAAACTGTCCGATGCTCCTAGTGTCCTTGCACTCATTTCGATTATAAGTGTATTTCTATCCCTTCAACCACTTCTTTATAATAAATTCTCTTCTCCAATTTTCTGCACCTCGGCACTTAAATACTATTGTTCAATGTCTTTATTACCACCACATATCGGACATTGGTTTTGAGGAATACCCTGCCTTAACCCTCTTAGCCTCCATGCTCTGGTTCTTACCCATGGAATAGATTCTCTCTCTTCTTTATTTACTATGTCTATATATATTTCTCTACCTCATGTATTTTTCATTGGCCTATAACAAACCAATGAGCTCTTTTCGGCAATCTCACTGAACATGTTTTGTATTTCTATATCTTCCAGTCTTTTCCTTGCCTTTTTCCAAAAAATTTTCATATTATTTTCTCTCCTTCTCCACATGTCTCCTAACCCATTTTCTCCAAAATGTTCCATAAATTACTTACCCATCCATCATTCATTAAACTATTCTCTTGGTATTCTATACATTGTCTTAACACATTACTTTTTCCTAGATTTAAAGTTCTGAACCAAAATTTCAAAGGTCTTTCCATCATCTTCCCCTTAATCACCAACCTGCCCATCTCCAATTGTGCTACCTGTCTTGCAATTGCCTTCGGTAACCAGTATTTCTCCACAAAACATCCTGTGCATCTCATCTATGCTTTCCCATTCTCTATCTAATCCCCATATTTCTATACCATACATCATTTTTGCCTCCACAACCATCTCATAAACTTTTTCCAGCCATTTAACATTTATATTAGATACTCTATATTTGCAGCTTCTAATTGCTGCCATCGCCCCTTTACCTTTTGCCAATGCAAACTTGTTTTGTTTCTCCCATTTATTACCTCATCTATTTTTTACTCCTAAATAAATACAGTCACGCACTACCCTGTAATCTTTATTCTCTCCCTTCCACTTTTCATAGTTGCTTAATTTTTCCCTCCTTTTTGAATACCATAATCTGTGTTTTCTCTTGATTCACTTTTAACCTCCATTCTTTACAATATACATCAATTGTTTGTAATGATTGTTTTAAAACACTTACTGTAATAGGTCTTACCACTAGATCATCTGCAAAAAGAAGTCCTGTGATTTGGATGTTGTTAATTACTGGTGCACAGCTATTATTCCTTGCAATTTCTAGTAAGACATCATCTATGTATAATTAAATAAAACTGGATTTAAGTTACATCCTTGCCTGAGGCCTGTCTCCACCCTTACACAGAAGATGTTCTCAAAATACAATGCTTTAAGAATATTCACCACTTGCTGACTTACTCCCTTACACACTAATTTATGCCACAGAAGTTGTAACTCAATTCGGTCATAAGCTTTCTCTAAGTCTACCAAAGCCATATGCAATAACCCCGTTTTTTAAATATTTGTCTGCTAATGTTTTTATAATAAATAAATTATCAGTTGTTTTCCTTCCTTGCAAAAGCCCATCTGGAATTCTGAAAGGATATTATATTCTTCAACCCAAATTTGTAGTCTAGCTGCCAAAATGCTGGCATAAAGTTTTCCTATATTAGATAGTAATGCAATACTTCTGTAGTGATTAGGTTTATCGACATTACCCTTGCCTTTATATATAGGATGGGTGATAGTTTCCCTCCATCGTTTAGATACATAACCCTTTCTAATAATTACATTAAAGAAATCTAATAAAATGTTCACTCTTCCTGTTTCAGTTGGGATGCCATCAATTCCAGTAGCTTTATTTTTCTTCAGTAACTTAACTTGTTTTATTATTTCCTCATTCCTAATTTCACCATCCAATATCTCTACAAAAACATTCCCTATTTCCATAAATCCTGTAATTCCTATACTTCAGTCCTCTGGTCTTTGAGAGCAACAAACTTATTTGTGATGTCCTCATAAAATGGCTCATTCCTTATAAGTTTATACAAAACTTCCTTCTGGTTACAGATGTTCATTAATGATGCAAGTCTGCCTTGTGTTCTAGTGACAGATTTAATTCTTTTCAAACACGAAAAACTTGTTTCAACTGATGCACTTGTAGATGGAATTGTTAAAATTAAAGCAAATAACTAAGCAGTTCATTCTTTAAATGATCAATTCTTTAAAATATCTTTGAATAACATTGTCGTAAATTTGCAACAGCTGAAGAAGGGAAATCTTTAGCATAAGTTTTTATTTTTGTAGTATCCACAAGGGCAAGAAATTGTAAACTGTCACAATCCTGAAACCTTACTTTCATTTTCACTGAAATGGAATCCAGAATTTTGAAAACTAAAATCTTGAAATATTTGAAAATTTCATCCTCTGTCAAGTTTACATGTTCTCTTCTTCGAGTCAGATTGGTCAGTTCTTTATCTTTCTGAAATAATTCCAAAAAATATTGTTCATTTTGTTTATTACTTATTAAATTATATGTCATCCTGATCTTTGAAATGCAATAAGCAAAATCCAGTAATTTCTTTTGCAAAACTTCAAAAAGAATCTGTCAAAGAAAAAATGTCATTGAACACTATAGCCAGAAGAGTAAATTCGAAACTATTCACTTCATTCAAAACTTCCTTACTGAGCTGAATTGTTCTTTTATCAGATTACTTCTCATTCATGATATTCTCAAATACATGTTTCAATTTTTCCCAATCTTCTACAATTACATTGTGTAGTTTTGAGTTAGAACAACACTGAGTTTCTATTAAGGTTGGAATATGTCTAGCTGAAAATGAATCTAGTACCTGTGTTCTAGAATGGTGTTGATGAATGGTGGAAAAATGAAGGAATCCTACTGATACTTGCAAAAAATATGTGACATTTAGAAATTTAGTCTAAAATTTGTTGAAGCACCAAGTTTAGTCAATGAGCTAATCAATGCACAAAAACAGATTGAGATGCTTTGTCTTTAATTTTCTTCTGAGGACCATTTAACTACCTGCCATTACAGTTGTCCCATCATAACATTGAACCACTAATTTGTTCTCATATGAAAACCCACACAAAATCCCATCCAGAAGATTAAACAAAGCCTCGGATGTTCTATCAGTACTAACATCATAGAACCCTAGAAAATGCTCAAAAACATTTCTTTCAAAATTCTCACGTCTTACTATGATAGAACATTGTGATGTTTGAGTTATGTCTGTGTTATCATCAACTTCAACAGCAAAAAAGTTAGTGTTATGAATTTCATTTTTTATATGACCTTGTGTATTCAGATATGCAGTTTATGATTTCATTTTGAATAGTCTTGGAGTCCCCACTGAATGCACTATTAATTTGCAAATAGAGATTCTGAATTTCCAATGGACTTGTCGATATTAATAAAGCAAGCAGTTCCTTGAAATTTCCATGATTTATTGAACTTACACTTTCATCATACCCCTTAAATCCATGTTCTTGCTTACCTAAATATAGCACAGCATCTATAACCAGCTGGAAAAATAGCCTGTTCATTGAATTAAATCATAAACCTTGAATTTTCCTGTAGGGTGTCAAAAATTGTATTTCTATTCTTTAAACAAGTGTTCAATTGTAATTATATAGAAAATTTGAGTCGCAGTTGAAACGCTTAACATCACTTACATGTTTTACAGTTTGACCAGTTTCGAGAGCTAATTGCTGGTCGACTGGTTCCTCGTGGTGTTGGGTGTTGTCCGGTATGTGCCTGTGTGTGGTGGAATCTGGTGTAGTGATGAAACTCCATAATGGGTTTGGTAACAACAATTCAAAATTCATCACACAGTGTTTATGTTTTGTTATTAATAACTTTTCCCAAGTATCCAAGTCTGCTGTGTGTTTTGCTAACTTTATGAGTGTTATATTTGATGTGATGTTGTCACTTGTCATCCAGAAGTGATGTGCAACCACAGATTTGTCCATCTGTTTGTATTTGATGTGTCTCATATGTTCTTTTAATCTGGTCTCTAAATTTCTTTATGTTTTACCTATGCATATTTAATCACATTCTGGGAAATTAATTTAATAGATTCCTGCTTTTTTGTTCTGATTAGTTTAAATCTAAAAAAATTACTCTGCAACAAATCAAAGGACCAAAACCCTCAGAATTAATTCTTCAGAATTTGACCAAATATAGATATGTAAGTACTTACCAGGTAAGTAAGAAGTAAGTAAGTTTATTACTGTCAATAGATTCATAAAGAACATCTGACATTTCATGAACTAATTGCAGTATTTACAATGATTAACATTATAATATTTACAATGAATGAGGAGTAGATAGATTTACAGTTCATCAATATTATACAAACATTTGAGAATGAAATACTTCTTTAGATTTCTTTTAAAACAATTCTTTTTACAGGACTTAATTTCTAAAGGAAGCTTATTATAAAGTATACTACCTACAATATAAGGATCAGTATTGACTTTCTTTTTATTCACTGCTGCTCCACAAAAAGCCATACTATGTCTGGTGTTATACTGATGTACAGCACAATTTGTTAGTATGTCTTTAGAGCTATTTGCAGTTAAGAGTTTGTTTGATAAGCTTATAATGATACAAGAGTTAGAATATTTTCCTTAATAAATACATTTCTACAAGTTTCTAATCTTTTAATATTGAATATAATTCTCATACATTTTTTCTGTAATATAAATATTCTATTCATATGTACCTATGCAGCTCCACCCCAAACTTCCAAGCAGTAGCTGAGTTGTGGAAAAATAAATCCATAATACATAACTTTCATGGTGTGATTACTAACTTTATTGCAAACATTATTAACTTGTTTTGACTAGGACAGCAATTAGTTTTTAAGCCTAGCAAGTAATGGGATATGGCCAGAGTAAGCCTATTTCTGTGGGAACTAATTTTTTTACTTCATCTCTACCACCTAGATTAAATATCATGACCTTGGTTTTTTCTGCATTTACTTTTAGTTTATTAGATTCAAAGTAGGTATTAATGAATGGGTACCAGATTCAATGGTATTAGCCAAAGAATTTAAGTTTTCATTCCAACAGAGTGCTCTGGTATCATCTGCATAATTGATTGTAGGGAAATTATTGCCTTTAAGGATATCGTTTATATAAATAATAAGCAGTAAAGGGCCCAAAACAGAACCCTGAGGCACTCCATGTTTTACCTGTATGAAAGTTTATTTTACTCTATTTAGGCTGCAACCACTAATATAGTTTATTTCAAAGCATTGTAATCTTCCTGTTAAATAGGATGCAGTTAATTTGTGAGGTAGGTCTCTGTGATATACAATTCAAGTTTATTTAATAAAATATCATGCCTTACGCAGTCAAAATCTTTAGATAAGTCCACCATTGGACTGGCTACTTTTGTATTCTGATTTATGTTTACCATTATGCCATGGATGAACGTAATTATAGCTGTTGAGGTAGAGAAGGATTTTCAGAATCCATGCTGAGTTGGAGTAATAATGTTATTTTTCTGTAGAAAGCTTTCCAGTCTTAGTAATATAATTTTCTCAAATAGTTTACCTGCACTAGAAGTTAAAGTTATAGGTTTATAGCTGTTGACATCATTTTAATTGCCCTTTTTATGAATGGGCTTAATGACACCTATTTTAAGGATATCAGGAAAAACACCTGCTTCAATGCCGGCATCCATTAAATTAGTAAGTGGCTTTGCCAGTACTGTTTTGCACAGTTTTAATATTTTAGAGGATATGCCATCCCATCCACTGGAAAGCTTACCAGGCATTGCATTCAGGAATTTTATAACTTCCACCTCTGAGGTGGGATACATAAAAAGTTGAGCTTGGATGGTTCACTCATGTTTTTAATTAATTCATTAGCGCAGCTCATAAAAAAATTCATTCAACAACTTAGAAACAACTTTATCATTTATACTCAAATTAATATTTTCGTGTTTTTTATCTTGATTTCTGTGTTCATTAATTGTACTCAAAGCTGTTTTAGATATATTGGACAAATTACAAATCTTGCTAGCATAATAATCTCACTGTATGTTCTGAAGATGTTGGTGATACATATCACAACATTTCATATATTCCTTGTTATAATGCTAAGTTTAGTCAACTTATGTAATATGTACATGTTATTTCTTAATATAATAGTTTCAGAATACTTTAGGTGTCTACTTTAGGTAAAACAAGAAAAATTTAGAGACCAGATTAAAAGAACACATGAGACACATCAAATACAAACAGATAGACAAATCTGCAGTTGCACATCACTTTTGGATGACAAATCACAACGTCACACCAAATATAACACTCTTAAAAATGGCAGAACACACAGTGGAGTTGGGTACTTGGAAAAAGTTATTAATCCTGAAACATAAACATCATGATGACTTACCACTACCGAACCCACTATGGAGTTTCATCACTGCACCAGAATTCATCACACACAGATGCATACGGACAGAACCATGAGGAACCAGTTGGCTACTTCCAATGATGGGAGCAATTAGTTCTCGAAACCAGTCAGGTTGTAAAACATGTAAGTGATGTTTCAACCCAGACTCAAATTTTCTCAAATAGTTTACATAATTTCAAATTCACATTACTATTACTAGCTTATCCATATTTTATACTAATGTACAATTGTAGTTTGCATTTCAGGTTGTTGAGTGGAATCTTTATGCTTAATTGTGTATTTATTGTGCTAAGAGTGTTACAATCTGATTGTCTACTGCACTTTAACCCTGGTCACTCATTTAGTAGACAATCACTACAGTTTATTTACATTTTACAATTTCTTGTCAATAAATTATCTTGCTCTTTTTTTTTTTGGGTGTTTTTTTTTATGTCCGATTTCCACTTGTTTTTCACTTTTCATTTATTGATTACTTAACCATCACACATTCACTATAGTTTTCCATTCAAAGTAAGATGCGCTACCTCTTACTTTTCTCTTTCCACTGTCCAAAGCCATTTATTTTTTTACTTTACACAAAAACTGTCCAATGCTTCTAGCGTCCTTGCATATCATTTCAATCATAAGTGTATTTCTATCCCCCTTCAACCACTTCTTATTAAAAAACTCTTTTCTCCAATTTTCTGTTCCTTGGCACTTAAATACTATGTGTTCAATGTCTTCATTACCACCACATATTGGACATTGGTTCTGAGGAATACCCTGTCTTAGCCCTTTTAGCCTCCATGCTCCGGTTCTTACCCATGCAATAGATTCTCTCTCCTCTTTATTTACTAAGTCTATATATTTTTCCCTACCCCATGTATTTTTCATTGGCCTATAACAAACTAATGAGCTCTTTTCGGCAATCTCACTGAACATGATTTGTATTTCTATATCTTCCAATCTTTTCCTCACCTTTTTCCAAAAAATTTTTACGTTATTTTCTCTCCTTCTCCACATGTCTCCTAACCCATTTTTCTCCAAAATGTTCCATAAATTACTTACCCATCCATCTATTCATTAAGCTATTCTCTTGGTATTCAATACATTGTCTTAACACATTACTTTTTCCTAGATTTAAAGTTCTGAACCAACATTTCAAAGCTCTTTCCATTATCTTACCCTTAGAGCTCTTGTAATGTTCTTAAAATCTGAAAATACTTTCTTATTTTAGACATTATGATTAGTATTAAAAAGTAAAGTGGGCCAACAAAATAATCTTACTAAATTGGAACTACTGCACAACCATGGAAATTCAGAAAGCCAAGAAGCTTTAAAACTTTATATTATAGCATTTATCACTCTTTTTCTTTTTTACACAAATATTTAATGGTGTGGTAGGTATTCCAGCTGTTAACACATATTTCTTATCCTTGTCTTTCCACCTGTCTCAAATATATTACATACTATGTCATTAATTGGATTCATTTCGCAAATACAAATGATAACATCCACAAGCCATTTGTATACACCTCACTCACAATGGGAGCATGATTGAGTGTGAGTTTGTATATCCCTCCCATAAGCCCCTATGCCCCTAAGCAAACATGATTCACAGTTAATTGGGAAGGAGGCGAAAGGATTCTTATCTGTTGAGATCATCTCACAGGTTTAAAATCACAGGCAGGATAAATGCTTGATGACACGTTGTCATAGCAACCAAGTAAACTAAGGGGGAGACAGCATTTCACAGACATGTCTCTTCACATTGTGGTTAGAGAGGGATAGAGCATGCACTCCCTCTCTGTCAAGTGTCATTTGCTACCCTGTCACCTGAGAATGAGTAAACAATCTTGGAAACCAGAGCAGACTGCAGAGAAAAAGCATGAAAAAACAGTCTCTGAAAACAACTTGGGTGAGAATTTCAAATAAATATTGATTGCATGACTTTTTTTAATTGTTAAGCGCAAAGAAGATAAAGGGCCCCTTCACTCTCTTCACCCCAAAAATTGCCACTGAGACTTACTAAATAGCATCTGAAGTGATTATAATTGTGAGTATTGCATTCCACCCAAAAATTCGATACCGAGATTTCACCGGAAATACATGTTTTGAGAACTCCTGAATCCAAAAAAAGCATTTTTGGAAACATGTCCGTGTGTGTGTCTGTGTGTGTGTGTGTGTGTCTGTGTGTGTGTGTCTGTGTGTGTGTGTCTGTGTGTGTGTGTGTCTGTGTGTGTGTCTGTGAACAGCATAACTCAAAAACGAACAATCGGATAAGCACCAAACTTGGTATTTAGGTTCAGTATCTTCCAGAGATGCGACACGAAGGTTTTCAAGAAAATCCCCCCACCCCAGACTACCCTTTACATGGAAGATTTTTCGAAAATTTTAATTTTCTCAAAAATGGCTCTAACGATTTTGATGAAAATATCATATGTTTAAGATAATGTCATGAGAAATGAAATGTATATCTCGAATTTTCTGGGAATGTCTCCAAAAGTATTCTTCATTGTGAACGACTTTTGCATAACTGGTAAACCATAAGAGATAGACAAAATTTTACTACACAAAAAATGTAGATCGCGTTAAAATACACAACTTATGTCATATACATTTCTTTTGTTGAGTGAACCGTTTTCGAGATATTGCTTGTTATTTCCTTAAATTTTACAATACTTATACTTTTTCTCACATTCGTTATTCATTTTTTTTATGTCCTGGACATGCAAAGAGAATGGAATGCGCCACATAGCAACCAGCGTTAAAATATTTGACTATCGCTTAAAAGCTACCATATTTCCCTTGCATCTACAAGAAAATTACCAATAAGATTGACATCTCGATATCTCGATTAACTTGAAGCATATGGAGAATAAGCGTTTGTAAAATTAGATTGTACAAGAGTAGAGAAAGTCATGTGAGTGTAACACATCAGATTTTTTTAAATTGGCCACCCAGCAAAGGATGGGGAAACCTAAGATTACCTGGGTAAAGCTAGAAAAAAGAAAGAAAACCTATGAAGAAAATTAACAGATCCACTGCAATTGCAATCATTTTAATTGTGGTACCAAATCCATATGTTTTCATTTATTACTCTTTCTTATGGCAGATACATCAAACAGCTGGTTCACTATACAGAAGGAGACTGATCACTACAAACTCTGAAATCTTAATGTAAACAAAATTCTAGAAATTATGAAAACATTCTAACAATAGGTTAGTGCAGAAACCAGGCTGTAGTAGAGCTCATTTAGTGAACTGTATCCACATAAAATAACTTGACTTAATCAGTTACAAGAGATTGACTTGGCAACTCATAAACTTTTGCATGCGAAGAGGCTTTAAATAGCGGTTTTCATCCCCTTTCTCTGCCATTCTCCAAGATGCTCTACGTTGCCCTCCATGTGGGTTTTTTCTTCTAAATGTAAGCATTTAGTGATAATTTTATTAAGTTTAGGATTTATTGTTTTGATTTTTTTAAGTTCCTCAGAAGAAGTTCAGCCATCTCTTAAACAATGATATAATTGATTCATAATGACTAGCAAAAGGGCTTCAATGTGGAAGTAATGTAGTACCTTTCCAAGAAGTAGATTATCTTTGATCTAATTTAAAGCTAAGAATATATTTTTCTCTCCATCATTATGAAAAATCTACATTCTACATGCCTTGAAATTAAGATTTTATAAAAATAAAGGTAAACAAATGAAATTAGATACTTGATCGAAATGATGTGCAAGGATGCTAGCTTCATTGGACAGTTTTTGTTTAAAGTTAAAAATAAATGGCTCTGGACAGTGGATAGAGAAAAGTAAGAGGTAGCATATCTTACTTTGAATGGAAAACTACAGTGAATGTGTGATGGTTAAGTAATCAATAAGTGAAAAGTGAAAAACAAGTGGAAATGGGACATGAAAAAACTGAAAAAAACAAGATAATTTATTGACGAGAAATTGTAAAATGTAAATAATCTGTAGTGATTGTCTACTGAATGAGTGGCCAGGGTCAAAGTGCAATAGACAATCAAATTGTAAAACTCTTAGCACAATAAATACAAATATAAATGCCTAAATATATTTATTTTAAAGGTATCATCTATGTGTTTGCAAGAACAGAATGTGTTGACAGGAAATTGTAAAATGTAAATAAACTGTAGTGATTGTCTACTGAATGGATGGCCAGGGTCAAAGTGCAGTAGACAATCAAATTGTAAAACCCTTAGCACAATAAATACAAATACCTAAATATATTTATTTTAAGGGTATCATCTATGTGTTTGCAAAAACACGTGATATTAAAAACTATCTTTTTGACATAGGTTTGTTACAGATGATCGCAGAGAACTTTACTACCGGGTCGAAGTACAAAACAGAGTATATCAGCGGGAATTGGCAGCCCTGGATATTGAGATTGGTCGACTGAAACGACAATTGTCAGAATCTCCTAGAACATCTACTGAATCAATATGTGATGAAAAGGTTAGCTTTGTGCCTAATATAAACATAATTCTGAATAAGGCAATTATATTATTTTATATTTATTACATTATTTATTTCAAAACATTAGATTCTTGAGCACTAATACTTGCCAGATGGTGGCAAGTAAGCACAATTAACCAGTGGCAAAGCTAAGTTAAAAATATTACTTCTAGGTCAGTGGCATTTTTGTGTTTCTGTTTCTACAAAAGTATCAATGACATGTTTTTTAAAACTGTGATCTCTAGAAACGTTAAAGTGTATGTATAGATGCATATCACATTCAGCAGGCTTTATTTAAGATGATAGTAATTTTTGACTGGAGATAATTGAAAGCCATAATAAAATTATGGCATTTTAATGGGCCTGATGAGTGTAATTTTTACTTTATGCATTTTTAAAACTAATTGCTTAATTTGAAAGTTGAATCAGACTTGAAAAATCCAACACCACAGCCTGCACTTGAATCACTGATCTTCAGCCTTCCATGCTTGCAACATTGCAAATCACCTTTGGCAGTGATAGGTTCCTCAAATATGAGTCATTTTGAGCTTTCCCAGGAGTCAGATGAGAAGATGTAATGCATGTATGGATATCTCGCCATTATGGCTCTGTGATGGAATATTAGCATGGAAAACTAAAGATCCATTTCCAGTCATAGCCATGGCATTGAAGTTTCTAAATTTTTGTTTCAATCCAACTTTATGCCTATACAGTCATCAGTGTGAAAGAGCACTTACCAAACAAAAATTAACCCTAACATGGTTAATTATAAAGCCTGAAATTTACAGTACTTATAACATTGCAAGTCACTTTTATGCATGATATTTTGAATATATGAGTTCGGATTGAGGTTTTCCCAAGATACTTAAATCAGATGAGAACATTTAATATGCATATAGATATCTCACCATGGTGGCTCAGCAGTGGGACATTAGCATGGAAAACCACAGATCTGCTCTTTGAGTCTCAACCATAGCACTGAACTTTACAAATCTGATTCAGCCTAGCTGATATTAAACAACAATTACTAAACTACTTGTTCAACTTCATGTGTAGGTGTACTCTTAACCTGTAAGAAGTGATGGCTCAGCACAATTTCATTTCTGTAAGTCTATATGTTTTTGAGTTATTAAAGGCATTCTTTTAAAAAGTTTGAGTATTGAAGAATGAAACTTGTATCACATTTTTTTAGTAAAATGTTTGCAATATTTTTACAAGGCCAGGATACGCAGTATAACCTCAGTTATACCAGCTCATAGCGAGATGGCTAAAATAATGTACAAATGAGGAAACATGGTCTATTTTCTTATGGAACAGAAACTGTTCTATTGGATTATTACTCAACTAATTATGTGTTACTTAATACAACAAAGCAATAAATGAAACAAACCCATAAATAACAAACACAATATACTATTTAGTGTATTTATATGCTTATCAGCACCATTATTCATAATTAAAACTGAAAGAAATAAGGAGAAAGGGGGAGAGGGAGGAAGGAAGGAAGGAAGGAAGGAAGGAAAGAGAGAAAGAATGAAAAAGAAGAAAGGAAGGAGAGAGGGAGGGAGGAAGGAAGGAAGAAAGGAAGGAAGGAAGGAAGGAAATTTGAAGTACTGGTGCTTTACACTGGTTTCAAAACACTGTAAATTTTTCTTTGCTTCTTTGACTTCTACACACAGTGATACACTGGTCAATTATGTGCACTAATTACAGCTTGCATTATCTCCTGACACAGGGAACACTTTCATTATTTAAGCCTACTGCTTCATTACCATCACCATAGTATCATCAAATGCAACCTGTGGAAGAATGACCTTGCCCGACTGTATTGTTAATGCATGTGCAGTGATAATGTGTTCAGAAAATATTTATGCGTCTCCCAACAGGCCTAAGAGGTTTTCTGCTGTGACATCTAGGATATAGTATACAGAAACCATGCATAATAAATCTTAACATTGCATAAACATAACATACAAACAAGTAAGTTAATATATTTCATACACAGAGACCATAAAAAAGTGACATATTAATGAGAAAACGTATAACCAAAATATGTATAAATGATCTAATATTAGTGCAAAGTTTGGTGTCTAAAAATTGTTATGTATATATCTGTAAAAATTGTGGAAGTGAAAAACTTATAACTGAGGTTCAACCGTGTTTAGAAATCCATTTGGCCTTGGTTTTTTAATATATAAATTAAAAAAGCAGAAAAAGATTTTCTTTATATTCACCTGATGTCCAACATTCAAGAAGTATGTTAGTCTCTGCAAATATTCTATTTTTAATTTCTAAAAGTAATTCTTTAAATATAAAATCAAAGCTTTTTTTCCATCATAGTTTAAAACATATGCAGTAAAATTCTGAACCTTCTAGCACATAATATTTAAAACCCATTCAGTTTTGAAGTAAAAATTAAATGAAGAAAAAATGGTTTTAAAGGGTTCATGCTGTTCAATAGTAATAATTGCAGATCTTAAGCATGATGTAATACTGTATACTGCAGAACAAAAAATGCTTCTTTTAAAAATAATGCATATCTTACACACCATTGATGAATTTTAATCCAAAATTAGTTTTGTTTATAGAAGTCTTCATATTTATTATGAAATAATTGCTAGTTCTAATAAATACTCTATAGAAGCCAAGTTTTGTAAAAGCTGAATTGCTCCCAAGGCTCAAAAAACTCTCCTCCTGATCTCTTTGGAAAATTCTGTTACCATTATTGGGCAACCAAGACAGGTCTCTTGCTCTACATGTACTAATATTGTAGCTAAATCACAAGGTTGATTGTCTTAAATTATAAAACAGACAGAAATAAAAGCCTTTTGGGGGCGTTCAATAAAAAGAAGCAAAATTGTTATCAGTACTAAAGTAACAGAACAAGTTATATCATTTAACTTTCTTGGCTATGATAATCATTACATTATATAATGTTGATAATGATGTCTATAGAAAAAATCAACAAGATGAATCATATTAATGGAATAACTAACAGAAATTTAAAAAATAAAGTAAAGAAAGAAACAAAAATAAAACTCACAAAACTCTTGTGCTCCCTGCATATCTAAATGGAGCTAAAGTGTGGACTCTCAAAGAAGACTCCAAACAGCAGAAATGCAGTTTTTAAGAAATGTAGAAGCCATAATAAGAAAAGAATGAATCAAAAATGAGGAAATAGTCATTTTAATATGGAGATGATATGAGGGTGACTCAAATATAAATGGCAATATTTGTTATATATTTCTTGATTAATCATATAAATAAACAAATGACACTTTCAGTTTTTCTCTACATAGCCTCCTTCATGCTCTACACACTTTTGTCAATGATTTGAAAGCTTGAACATTCTTTATTCAAAAAAAGTTTGAGAGCGTGCACGTGCTCCTTGATGTCTTCATTGTTTTCAAATTGCTGCACCTCCAAGTCATTCTTTCATGAACGCAAACAAAAAATAGTCAGAGGGGACAAATCTGGACTGTAGGGAGGATGGTTGAGGGTTTCCCACTTCATGTCCTTCAATGTGTCCCTTGTCAGATTCATGGTGTGAGGCTTAGCATTGTCATGCAGAAGGATGACATCTCTGATGGGCATATGACTTCTTTTTTTTTGTAGGTAGCTTTTGATAACTTTAACAACTGGCAGTTATAAGCCGCATTTACTGTATGTCAATCATAAAGAAAATCAATGAGTAAAATTCCTCTGTCACGAGAACTTTTGTGGCTGAGAGGGAGGTTTTGGTCTTCATTGGGCAGGCTTCATCTTTTCTTCGCCACTGCTTACTCCCATTTTGGATTCCAGAGTGTAAGATGACCCATGTCGCATCACATGTGACGATGCACCTCAAAGTATCCTCTGCTTCTTACCAGAATTGATTCAGAAGACTCTCATGGATTTTCAACCTGACCTGTTTTTGCTGTTCACCTAACAACTCTAGAATCCATCAAGCAATAATGTTTCTAAAGCCAAGATGTTCACTGACAATGGTATGAGCACTCCCAATGCTAATACCAACTTTTGATGCAATTTCTTCAACAATGCACCAGCGATCATCTTGGATAAGCTCTTGAACAACACAGATGTTGTCATCTGTGAGACTTGAGCTTGGGCATTGAGTATGACCTTCATTTTCTACAATTTCTCAGTCACTCTTAAATTCTCTGGCCCATGTTAACACTCGGTACTGTGACAGTGTAGTGTCCCCAAACTTTGCCTTCAAACGAGTTAAAATCTCAGAGGGTTTAAACCCTTCATTGGTTAAAAACTTTGTAATAATGCATTGCACAGCAGACAAAGAAACCTCTTGTTCACATATGGCTGTACTGATGCCAGAACAGAGTGAAGCAGCTAACCAAGCTGGTTTGCTCACCTCTAAC
Organism: Deroplatys truncata; assembly: GCA_030765065.1. Taxonomy (NCBI): domain Eukaryota; kingdom Metazoa; phylum Arthropoda; class Insecta; order Mantodea; family Mantidae; genus Deroplatys; species Deroplatys truncata. The sequence continues at coordinate 105,963,378 of CM060980.1, forward strand.
ACCCCCTTCAAACCCCCACTCCACCATCCCAAACAGAACTGCTTGCTCCATATACTGGCTCAATTACCATTTATATTTGAAATACCTTCATATAATAATAATAAAGTAAATAAATGAATAATGGGCCCATTTAAATTGAATGGATAGCAATAGAATACCAAAAAAGAATAATAAATTACAAGCCAGCTGGAAATAGAAACTTAGGGCAACCAAGAAAGCTGTGGTCAGACCATCTTTGTTGAAGATGTAATGGACTCATACAGTCCAATATGTGATGTAAAAGAAGAAGACAAAGAAGAAGATGATGATTATTATTATGATAATTGAGTTTTTATTTATGGATGCACTTTAACTACTATGATTCTTAGCATCCCATTCTATATTGGTCATGAAAGACTGGAAATTTTCTCAGAGGCCTCTTTATTAGGCTTGAGGTTCTTTTACATGTCATAAATCTATGCATGGGACCCCTGGCTTTACTCCATTTCTGAAAGAAGCCCTGCTAAGGATTTTTACGCCTGAAAAAATCCATCGCCCTCTGTCAGGTTTGAACCTGTGACCTTGGGAAATAGAGGCTAACATGGAAGCCTAGGACAATTATAATGATGGAAGACGACAATTAAAATTATGATGATAATGATGTGATGATGACGACGGCGATGGCAGTGACAGAAATAGAATTGAATATTGCAAAGTTGAATCACAATTGAAAAATTCTATGCCATGGGCCATGATTCAAACTCTGACCTTTGACTTTCCATAGCAACATTCTGTGTTACCACTGTGATAAGACTCTGCATGCAAAATGAACATCTCTCATTTCATTCCTTAATCCCAGCGAATTTTGTAACTTTGGTATAATTAACTGGCGGCGCCCTGGCCGAGTGTTTAGACCGCTCGACTCTCATCGAGGCGGCCCGGGTTCAATCCCAGGGACCCGCATGTGGGATTTGTGGTGGACAAAGCGGCGTCTGGGCGGGTTTTCTCTGGGTTCCCCGGTTTCCCCCGCCATTCATTCCACCAACTGCTCCATCATCACCTTTCCTTTCATCCATTTCACCATCATTTCGTTTCATCTACTTCCTTCCTCCCCATACCAGGCATCGGGCTGATCCCCCATCCTGGATGTTCTGTCTGATCCATGAGTGTCTGCTCCTCAACGGGCCTCTGACCCCAGGCACCCGCCTGTAAGTCCTGGGGTTATAAGTCCTACATATGAGGAGGTTAAACAGGTAATGAATGAATGAATGAATGAATGAATGGTATAATTAACTCTTCTGTATTACGTGGTTCCAATGTTATTGTTGCCTCTACAGGTTACACTGTGTAATAGCAGCTTACTGAATAAAAGAGACAAAAGCAAGCAGTACTACTATGAACAATTACTTTTAAAATCAAATGTTTTGCTTATTTTAATCTAATCTAATGACAATGCAATTAACAACCTTTGCCAATGTGTCTGTCTGTTATGTAAACAACAACAACAATAATAATAGTAATATCAATATGCACATTATATTTCATAGAAATTTTCGTCATCATCATTGTCATCAAAAAAATTGATTAGTTTTAGTTAATTTCTTACCATTACTACATGTAGAAGTTACTAATTTTTACACAGAGTTTATGAGAACAATAATTTTACTAAAATAGAAAATAGAAAAATTAATAATTTTTGTGAATTGATGATATCTTGGTGAGTTGGTTCTTGGAGGTTGAGAATATGCTATATCTCTGCCTTGCGAGATATAGCATATCCAGTCAGATACAGAAATGAAACTCGTGGAACTTGTGCTTGCATCTTATTTATGTGCGGATGCAACCTCTGTGGGAAAAGAGGAAGTGATTTCTCCAGCAAAAAGTTTACTTTTCCTCTCGTTCACTCTTCAAGGTGGCAGATATACCAATATTTCTGCATAGAAATGCGTATAGTCCTTTTTAATACCTATAACATAAGTATTGTGTTCGATAACAAACAGTTGTTTTAGAACAAATACGTTTAGTACGTAAATGTAAATCAATACTGCAGTTTAAAACTTACCTATTACATTAATTTACTTCTTCAGTATTTCTCATCTTGAGAGTAATGAATAGTCTTTTAAATCAGCTGCCAAGAAAGCACTTGATATAGTGAACATACACTACGTGATCAAAAGTATCTGGGAACCTGGCTGAAAATGACGTGCAAGTTCGTGGCGCCCTCCATCGGTAATGCTGGAAGTCAGTATGGTGTTGGCCCACCCTTAACCTTGATAACAGCGTTCACTCTCACAGACATACTTTCAATCAGGTGCTGGAAGGTTTCTTGGGGAATGGCAGCCCATTCTTCACGGAGTGCGAAACTGAGGAGAGGTATCGATGTAGGTGAGGCCTGGCACAAAGTTGGCGTTCCAAAACATACCAAAGGTGTTCTATAGGATTCAAGTCAGGACTCTGTGCAGGCCAGTCCATTACAGGGATGTTATTGTTGTGTAACCACTCCGCCACAGCCCGTGCAGTATGAACAGGTGCTCCATCGTGTTGAAAGATGCAATCGCCATCCCCGAATTGCTCTTCAACAGTGGGGAGTAAGAAGGTGCTTAAAATATCAATCTAGGTCTGCGCTGAGATCGTGCCATGCAAAACAACAAGGGGTGTAAGCCCCCTCCAGGAAAAACACGACCATACTATAACACCACCACCTCCGAATTTCATTGTTCACAAATGAAGTTCACCGGGCATTCGCCATACCCACACCCTGCCATCGGATCGCCACATTGTGTACCATGATTTCCATACAACGTTTTGCTACTGTTCAATCGTGTAATGTTGACGTTCCTTACACCAAGCGAGGCTCGTTTGGCATTTTCCTGCGTGATGTGTGGCTTATGAACAGCCGCTCGACCATGGAATCAAAGGTTTCTCACCTCACGCCTAACTGTCATAGTACTTGGAGCGGATCCTGATGCAGTTTGGAATTCCTGTGTGATGGTCTGGTTAGATGTCTGCCTATTACTCTTTACGACCCTCTTCAAATGTCGGCGGTCTCTGTCAGTCAACAGACGAGGTCGGCCTGTCCCTTCACGTTTCCACTTCACTATCACATCAGAAACAGTGGACCTAGGGATGTTTAGGAGTGTGGAGATCTCGGGTACAGACTTCTGACACAAGTGACACCCAATCACTTGACCACGTTCGAAGTCCATGAGTTTCACGATGTCTAATGACTACTGAGGTCGCGAATATGAGTACCAGGCAGTAGGTGGCAGCACAATGCACCTAAGATGAAAACGTATGTTTTTGGGGTGTCCGGATACTTTTGATCACATAATGAAGAATACCACAAAAGCATCACTGAATTGAATCAAACCATCCCCATGTATACTAATACTCTAACACTGAATTACAATGCCAAGATACCTAAACTCACACTGAACCTTTCTTATCTGATTTCCATATCCCAGGGTACTTTCAAGTACCCTGCAGTGTCATACCTTCAAGGTTATAGCAATCTTTAGTTTGGAAGTTTCTAATTAACCATAATATTATGGTTAACTTGTGTCTAATAATTGTTGTTTTATACTGGCTATGTGTAGACTAAGGTGGGAAAGACGAATCTCATATAAAAAGTTCATTGCCTAGGTCAGGAGTTGAATTAATGTCCTGCAGTTTTCCATTAATGTCCGTTGTAGCTTAGTACAAGGATGAGTCAAATACAAACCAGACCAGAGGAGCTTCTCGTCTTCTCAAAGAACCCCGAGCGAGTATTATAAGTGCAGGAACCTGCTTGGTGATCTGTTTCTCTCCCCCTCCCTCCTCAGTACACCTATGAGTGAACAAGAGGTTCCATCTTCCATCGCACAACTCATCATAATAATGTTTTTAACAAAGGAAGGTATAAAACCATCTGAAATTTTTAATAGAATGATGACACAGTTTGGAGACATAGTGTTTGATTGGGCCAGCAAGTTTAAGGGTGGGTGAGGAAATGTGGAAATGAAAGACAATGATTGACACCCAAGGACAAATCTCACAGATGACAACATCATGCAGTTCTTGACCTTGTGAAAGGTGACAGGCAGTTGACCATTAATGAAATCACTTCAGAGGTGGATATCAGCCAAGTAGTGCTCATATCATCACAGAACATCTTGGCCTCAGAAAAGTTTGTACCAGATGGGTTCTAAGGTTGCTGACCAGAAATCATAAAGAGTTCAGGTTGCAAATTTGTAAGAGATTTCTGAAACTATTCTAGCAAGTAGGGGAAAAGTTTTTGAGGCACATAGTCACAGGCGATGAGACCATGGATCCATTATTACATGTCAGAATAAAAAATGGCAAGTAAGGAGTGGTGAAGGAAAGGAAGCCTGTCCTGTAAAGGACAAGACATGTTCCTCAGCCAGAAAAGTTCTCACAACCATTTTTTGGAACTGGAAGGGAATTTTACACATTGATTTTCTTCATGGTTGATGTAATGTGAAAGTCACCTTCTATTGCCAGATACTAGAGTCACCAAAAGCTGTCTACAGAAACAAAAGACGTATTATGTCCATCAGAGAGATCATCCTTCATGATAATACCAGGCCTCACAAAGCGGTTTTGACAAGGAATAAACTGGATAAAATGCTTTGAGAAACACTTGAACACCCTCCCTACAGCCCAGATTTGTCTCCCTGTGAATATTATTTGTTTTATATTTTGTGTCCTTTAAGAAACACTGGGAGGAAATGATTGCAGAACAACTAAGAAGTTGAAGATCGCATGAGCAACTGGTTGACAACTAAACCACAAAGTTTCTTTGAAGAAGAGACTTGTAAGCTTTCAGAACAGTTGAGAAAATGTATAAAGTATACAAGAGACTATGTTAAGAAAAGTTAAGTTTTTTTTTTAATTTTCTTGTGGCAAATAAATGTATATAAAAATGTCTGGTTTATATTTGACTCACCCTCATAGTAAAGCATTGAAGTAGAAAGCTGGAGATCCATGGTTTGAGCCTAGCCAGCACTGAACTTTACAAATTTTATTCCACTCTTCTACCTGAGTCTACACACAGCTAGTGTAAAACAATAGTTACTAGACAATACAGTTCTGCACATTTGTTTAAATAGCAGAAATCTATATCACTAATGAATGCTTATTTTAAATTTTTTATTTCTAGGGTGATCCAATGACAGAAGAGAAAGGAATCCCTCGCAAGTCCACCATTGTTGATACAAACCCATCTCCTAGCATTGGAAGTGGTTTACCAATGCTGCTTTTATCAGTGCTACCACCTGTAATACCTCGAGCAAGCTGGCCATCTGCTGAGCATGGAAATTTGCCTATGCGTAGGCAAGTAACATTTAGCTCTGAACCAAAACTGGATGACACAATGATGCAACCCGGAGTTGGTGATGAAGAAGATGAATACTACACTATAACCTGTGAGGGCCAGGATGTAGACATCTCTGTGTCCTCTGGAAAGCAGGGTGTCTTCAGACGTTTGAAGAATTTCCTTGGCAGTAGTAAACCATCAAGCCGCAAAACTTCTACAGCTTCATTTAGTGGTACTGGTATTGCCTCTGCACTGAAACTTCATATGGGTTACCTGGCAGGGATAGTTCCTAACACAAATGCCAACACAATGACTTCATCTTGCAGCACTAGTGTTACAGCAATAAATCAACCAGGGGTTACTCAAACCAGTGTTGCTGCATCAGCTCGTGAAGTGCACCCTCTTAAACATTATTGTAGCACAGTGGGTGGTGGAAGTGGTCCTATAATAAGTGTTACATCAAATGATGATCCAGAAGATGGTATCTGTTTTGACGATAATGGTGCTGCAAACAGAAGGAAATTTTCTCTGGCAATGTGTCTTTCACGAAAAGAAGAAAAGGACCTTGGAGTTGCTGAAAGGAGGGTTAGTTACTCATCTGTCCAAAAAGGAACCATACAGCATCAACATTCCCAACCTGTACTTTCTTTTAGGGAACGTGCAAAGGGATCACCTCGTTTTCCACATAAGATAGTTCCCACTTACAGTTTGAATGCTTTGGAAGATAGAAGACGTAGTAGCTCCTCTGCGGGTGCTACAAGCTACAGTACCAATCCAGCTGGCAGCACTCATCTGTATTCAGGAAGACGTCAGAGCAGTCATCACCATCTCCATGTCTCTTCTAGAACTATGGGGGGGAAGTGCAGATCTTTGGAGGATGCAACTAGCATCCATGCCACTAGGGTGGATGGTGCAGGTACCTCATGTGCATCTCTGGGAATAAGTAATTGGAAACCAAGGGCTGCAAGCTATAGTCCAAATTGTGATGTTTGGGGAACAGCAGAATTTGGAATCCCTCTCAGTGAACTAGCAAACAGCAATAGGTGCAAAGAAAAGAACAATGCAACCACTGCTGGTACATCTGCCACACAAAGAAGAGATTCTCAATGTTCTCAAAACATAGCATTATAAGTCTTTTTTATTTGGTTTGACATTGTGAGATCTGTGATCTGTTGTATAGTGAAATCAGGGTTTTAAATGCAGTGGTAACATTCAAGTTGGGCAAAGAACAAAATGCAAGTCAATTACTGTATTTTCAACCCAATGTGATTCTTTAGTGATAAACCTGAAAGTGTTCAGTTTGAAACAGGCACTATTCCTCCAAATAATATATGTCCTCCAATCTGTTTCATTGTTTTTGTTGAAAAAGTGTACTGTCCAAAATAAATCTAAGAACTGATAAATGTAACAGAGAAAAGATTATAATTGTGAACATTCAGATGCAAAGTGAGATTGATTAAAAATAAATTTAGACAACAAAAATGAATAATAATATAAATAAGATAATGATTTTCTCAATTATTTGCAACCTTTTAGTTTTTACTTAAAATTTGCTGGAAATTCATCTTCATTAGGTTACTTGCTTAAAGGGAACAAAGTACAAAAATTATGTTGCTTCCTAAATAAAAGATATGCCCTGTAAAATGTAGTGGTAAGATTATTTCTAACATACTGTTATTGCTGCATAAGCTAAATAAAATCTGTGTCTTGGCATCAATGCATGCCATGCATTGGAGGGAGCATTGGAACTACAAGGCAATTGCTGGAACACATGTAGTAATAATATGTTTTAGTCATTCTTCTTGCTGGTATTTCAGGTTCAAGAGTAGTATACTATGTGATGGTGTTACTGAGTCACTTTAGTATTACACAAACAACATAATATTGTGAAAAATAAAATGCCCCTGGGTAGTGCATATGGCTGTAATTGGAAAAATAAAATACACAGGGGACTCGTTTTCATAATTTTCCAAATAAAGATAATCTCCCAAAAGTTACATGATATGACTAAAATTTTGCAAAAGAAAAAATGTTTGCCTGATCCTGGAGCTCATTTATGTTCCTTCCATTTTAGAGGGGACAGAATATAAACAGTCACAGATTCTAAAAAAGTAGCTTATGCTGGATGGAAATTTCAGAGGGACTTCATTAAAACCTGGAACTATGTATTCCTACTATAAAAACAAATGAAAATTATTTCCAGGAACAAAACTCTAGTAAGACAATTGATCCTTCACCATCTTCATTTCACAGCAAACAACAAAGAACAGAACAATATGTAACGGTAATGTTGCTTGTTTACGTAATATGTCTTTGTATTTGTTTGTTTGTTTGTTAGCCCCACGTTGTGGAGCCAATTTACGAGAGAAATTGCTTTACGTAATGTTGTTTACATCAGTGTTGAAGCCATCTTGTGACGTCATTCATTTGTTTGGTTTGTAGCTCCATCTGGCGTAGCAATTTGCATCAGTTTTGAAATAATTCACTTTAAATGTGCTCCAGCTAGCTGTTTGGGTCAAACATGTATTTCTTTGCAGGTTGTGAAGCGGAAAGGAATCTTTTATCCAGAAATTATACTGATGAAGAAAATTTGTTTTATAATTTTTATTGCCGAACACGTTCACGAACACTTTTACATATTGATTTAGATACTCGCCAAACTGAAACTGTTTGTAATAACTTCTTACTTGTCACTTTTAACTCACGTACTTCAACTTTATGTATATTTAACTGTATAATATTTTAGATCTTTAATGATTTTTGCTGCGCGTCACTTGACGAACTGAAGGACTGACTGACGACGTGTAGTGTACACGAAATTTTGATGAACTGAGGGGACCTACGTGTAAGGTATTGAGAATTTTGTTGAACTGGGGGGCGATCTACCTCGGGCCTGGCTTTATATACTCCCACTCCTCGACATGCCTAAAGATTATAAATGAACTACTATTGGCTAATAAAACGCGCCAACATTAGCGTCTATTTTAATATCCAATGAAAACCACGAATACATATTGCTTTTAGGGAAACATTCCAGAAGTTTCTACCGAAAACGCGCCAAACATTACATAACTTCCTTGTTCCCAATAACGATAAACAGCTCACCCCCCTCGCTGCATTATTGCGCTATTATTGACAGTTTCAGTAAAGCCGTATATTATTATTTACCAATAATAATTACAATTAATAAACATCTGAAATCAATGTCACATAAAAATACATATTCATATTACAATCATTATTTACATTTAAATAATTTATGATACAAATTACCGTATCATATGCCCCACTAGAAACATAATTTTAGGGAAACATTCCAGAAGTTTCTACCGAAAACGCGCCAAACATTACATAACTTCCTTGTTCCCAATAACGATAAACAGCTCACCCCCCTCGCTGCATTATTGCGCTATTATTGACAGTTTCAGTAAAGCCGTATATTATTATTTACCAATAATAATTACAATTAATAAACATCTGAAATCAATGTCACATAAAAATACATATTCATATTACAATCATTATTTACATTTAAATAATTTATGATACAAATTACCGTATCAAATATCAGCTAGGATTCATAAAAGCATAGTTTCTGACTCTTTTTAATCCGAACTCAAAGGGGAAGTTTAAAGAATTCAAACTATCTAAATTTTAAATAACAAATATGCTCTTCATTATATAAATACACCTTGAAATAAATTCATTTCATGCAAACAAACACCATACAGTGTAACTCACCCATATTTTATTCATGAAATATGTAGTCATTAATACTGTGACACAATGTTTCAGGCAATTCAACAGAAAAAACTCACCAAAAAAAACTAGCAGTAGAAAATATGTAATATACTATACACATACAGTACTTTTTCATAAATGTTAAACTGGTGTATACTCCATGTTTCAACATTGCAAAAGGAGCTACTAAATAGCCTACAGTTATATACTGGCTGAAGTTGTAGACTGAAAACACAAAGTGCTGGACAAAGCGGTCACTTGACAATGCAGTCAACTAGCAGTAGAATTTCTTAACAATAAGCGACTAGGAATGAAGAAAATCGAAGATGAATTCTTGGAATTATTAACAGAGCTCAATAACTGGGGCATACGTAAATCACATAGTTGGCTTTTCTAGAATTCAGAATTAGTTTTTCATTAAGAATAAATTGAATTGTGACTTCAAATTATCCAAATGTTGGCTTCAAAGCACTGAATTAAACATGAATTTTAATGTTATTTTAAATAGGAACTTCAATGGGAATGCACTTTTATTTGAATTATCCCTTGTCTAATTAACCAATCCCACTGTAATAGTGTTAATTACAATAAGACTGATAATGAAGGCAGCAATGGTGGCAATAGTGGAAGAGAATACAGGATAGAAGGTAATGAAAACCTACAAATTCAGAAATACATTGTGAGCTGAAATTATAAGGAAATACATATCGTTGGAAGCTGAAAATATCTACAAAATAATCAATAAGGTAGATCACGATAAACTGAATGAAAGTTTCCATGAACCTGATACTTCAGATTCTGATAGCATGGAGAATGAGGAGGAGGAGGAGGAGGAGGAGAAGGAAGAGGAGGAGGAATAAGAAGAACAGAAGAAGAAGAGGAAGAAGAAATGAAGCTACAGCAGAATATTTCATTGTTGCTTGAACATCTCTACTTTTATTTTTCAAGATATGTGTTTTATGTAGAAATTAATCAAAACTATTAGGGAGAATGTTACATATTAAAACAATGTGTTACTTTGGTAATACATTCACATGGAACTCGCAAACTTTTTCAGGAAATAAATTGGAACGAAATACTTTAATAGCAAGTTCTTTATTACTATTTGGTATACTGTTTCAACAATTTAAATGTTTTTGCAAACCACTGTTTTAAAAATTTTTACAAGACCTACATTAGATAAAACCATTCTAACCAACTGTTAGAACATCTTGAGGTAAAGAAAGAAAAAATAACTTGGATTCATTAAAAGGTAGTGGTAAACCTATAGGATAGACAGTATGACTTCCAAGGATTTTCAGCCAAATATTTAGTATATATTCTGTCATGGGCTTAACTTCCCACAAAATTATTGATTTTGAACTTGTTCAAAAAGATATGATGAAAGGTAATTTGAAAAAGACTTATGACAACATAATGATAGGCTTGCAAAACAGGAAATGTGTAGAATTGAAGTTTTTCTCTCTAGTAAAAGTAAAAGTGTAAGTTAATATTTATTAAAAACTCAGTATCCAGATGTTATTCATGAATTTGACACATGAAATTTGTATAAAAGCATAATGAAAATAATTAAAACTTAAGTAAAAAACTATAACCAGAGCCAGCATACGAATATAACCATTTATGGTAGACTATACAAAGCTTTAATGATGAGAACAGTACCATTTTAATTGAAAAGTTCACATCACTTCTTCATCATATAAAAGTAAACACAAACAGCTAGAAAATAGTGAATAGAAATCCTGTGAACATGAATCACCATCAGAATGATGTAATTCTTCAAAATCACACTGTTTTTTTGGTTGAAACTGATCAGATACCCGTTCACTCATTTTAAAAGCATATGTAGGACTGATGCCTATCAGTTAATTACTTAGTATTAACAGATTATGGGAAATGACTAGTTAGTTTTTAGCTCTGCTCTATTTATAGAGATAAATTATGACTTCTTCTATCTAATATCACAAGGGGACCTTGTTTGTCATTTAAAATATCTTATAATGCTGAATACCTCTTCATCATGTTTCCCAGGAGCTGCATGATGTGTTGATGTCACACATATATTGAGGAAGATTTTATAAAGCAATAACCATTGACTTTGAATAGTGGGACTGCATGACTTGCTAATTATTCCTGATGAAAAACTAAGTGGTAAATGAGACATTCATTTTTGTACTTGTATATTTGTGGAATCATACAAGTATAATTTGGACGTCACTGTTACTAAATTCCTTTAAACATCAGTTAATTAATCTTTGTATTCTGTTCCCCTTTAATAAAACTTAGTATGATTTGATATTAAAGGTCAAACATATTAATTGTAATTGAGTGCTAAATTTGAAAATTTAGTAATTTAAAGAAAAAAAAAGATGTATTTATTTTTCTCACCTAAACTGTCTCGCATAAATAAACCAAATATGCCAAGTTTTGTAGCTAAAACTTAGAAGAACAAAAGCAAGAAAATGTTTAACTAACACACTGAAGCTACAGACAAGAAAAGCAATAAGTTTTTCTTGCTAACAAAGAAGAAAGAAAAGTATCACAAATATATGAATGAAATTTCAAATGTTTGTCATTTCCTTTCTGCACAAACAGTGACAAAATTTGAAATTGTTTTAATAAAATTAATAGATTTAAGAGATCTTCATAGAAGCCTCCCTTTAAGAATGTTTAAAACATTTGTTTTGTTATGTCACCCATATAATCAAATGTGAAATCAGACAATGCATATACCTACCTTGGTGGCTGTGTAAAGAGGATTAACTCCAAAAACAGTACAAGCAGAGATATCTCACAGTCAATGATGTGCTGGGGATTGAAAATTTGCCAGTTATCGCATAGTATAGTATGGTATTATTCTACTATTAATGATAACAACTAAATTTCTTTCTTCTAGCTAAATATCTCATTTTGCACAATTGTGAAATGATACCTACTTACTCACCCATTGATGTATATTCCTCATGGGCTTTTGACTGTAGTGGAGTTGTAAAAGAGTTAACAACTGAGAGAAAACATTGCAAATTTTGTGTTTACTTCACTTTAACTGCCCCACGTATGGGAGCCAATTTGCGAGAGGACAAATTGTATATTGTTTACTTCACCACGTGGTGGATAATGTTTCTCACGTAATGTTGCTTACCTCACGCGTGGAACCATCTTATGTGACGTCATTCGTCGGTCGCCTACTAACCCATCTGGCATAGCAATCTATATGAATTAGTTTTAAGGTTATGTATATTTTCTTCCGGCCAGCTATTTAGGTAGGCATTTAATTCTTGCAGGGTGTGAAGCGGAAAAGGAATCTTTTATCCAAAAATTACTAGTGAAGAAATGTATTTTATAATGTTTTATTGTCGAGCACATGCACTAACACTTTCACAAATTTATCTTGATAATCGCCATACTGAAACTGTTTCTAATAACTTCTCACTTTTAACTCACGTACTTCAATTTTTGTATATAAGTGACTTTGTAATATTTTAGATCTTTAATGATTTTCACTACGTGTAATTTAACGAACTGAACGGCCAACGTGTAATGTGCGGACGATGTGAATGCTTCGAGAATCTTGCTGAACTGGAGAACGATGTGAATGCTTCGAGAATCTTGCTGAACTGGAGAACGATGTGAATGCTTCGAGAATCTTGCTGAACTGGAGGACGCGCTAACTCGACCTGACTTATTTATAGGCTTGCCTCGAGATACACCTAAAGATTATATATGAATTACCATTGGCTAATAAAACGCGCCAACATTAGCGTCTATTTTACTATCCAATGAAAACCACTAATACATATTACTTTTATAGATTGTTCTGGAAGCTTTTTTTACTGAAAAGGCGCGAAACATGACGTAACTTCCTGGTTCCCGGTAACGATAAACAACTCACTCCCTTGCTAAAGTATTATGTTATTGTTAACAGTTTCAGTAGAGCCGAAAATTATTATTTACCATTAATAATTACAATTATTAAACCTCTGAAATCAATGTTACATAAAAATACATATTCTTATTATTATCGTTAACCACATCTGAGTAATTTGTGATACAAATTACCGTCACATATGCCCCACTAGAAATATAATTATAAACATTTATAACCTGTTTAGAAATTTTATAATTTTGTTTTTAGTCTCCTAAATCTTGTAACACACGCTATACACTTTCACTTAACACTTCACACGAGTTTAACACACGACATATGTTTTATCTCGCCACTACTTACTGGCTTTGGTTTAATTTGTTTTAATATTAATCTGTCGTTACAATAAATTTTTTGTTACAAAAAATGGTTTACTTTCTTATATTGTTACCAAAAAAATCTATCATTCAAGAATTTTTGTAATTTTAAACATTTACCAAAAATATTTACCCTGTACACAAATATTTACATCTCTTAAATCTAGACAATGTTTCACATGTTCTATTTACTACATAAGTATTTGTTTCAATTACTTTTAATTATATTTACCAATTTTTTGTTATTTTGTACTTTGCAAATATATTTAAATCTCTTAAATCTTGACAATGTTTCACCTTTTCTGTTTGCTACATAAATATTTGTTTTGAATTATTTTTACCATTTTTTTTTTATATTGAATTTTATTTTAATAATACTCTTTGAATTGTATTTAATTTAATATCATATTAAATTTCAATCTTTGCATTCTTAATTTTTTTTAAATCTTGGAATTGTATTTACGTACTTTTACTTTAATCTCATCTTAAGTTTCAATCTTTGCATTCTTAATCTCCAAATATTTTGTTACAGTTACTAAAAATTTAATTTATTTATTTATATTTTTTTTTTTTTTTAAACATTTCTCTATTTTTTTTTTTTTTATAACTTATTTCTCTTTTCAAATGACATATATATTTAGTTAACCCTCTTACGTTCCAATACATTTCTTTGCAAGTCGTCTTCAACTATCCAGCATTTACTTTACATCTCATTGCTATTTACCCTCCTGGATCAAATTGTGTGTGGCTAAACATTACTCGTAGCCGTAACCTAACCTTCAAATTTGTGTTAATGAATAACCTCTTGTATTCATATGACATTTCGTTCCCTGATAACATTTGAAAACAATCTACAGTTTCTTGAACGACACATCTTTTAACGACTTTCATTTTCAATTCATCTGCTATTTTTTTACTTTGAAAGTACTCTGACAAATCTGTACTAAACTGTACTGGACTGGAGTTTTCAATTTGAACATCTTGGTACAATTTATTTCCTTGTATTTCTGATTCTTTCTGTATTTCTGATATCTCCCCTCTGAAATTCACTTGCGCCTCATTTACATCTACGTTCCTAACCTCATTTATCTCTCTTAGCTCACTTGAAATACTACTCACTTGATTTCCTAACTCTGTGCATTCTACATTAACCTCACTTTCTTCGTTACTTATTTCCTTGCTCATGTCTAGCATTTTCTTTGAAATTTCTCCTATCTCACTTACTATTGCTTCCTCATTTTCATCTTTCATCTCTGGCCTACTACTATCTAACTTCATAACTTTCTTTTCAATTTCTTCATTGCTTTGATCTACTGTTTGCTCTACTTTCTCATTCCTCCTACCAATACTTTCAATTGATTTCCTATGATCTTTGTTTATAGCTTCTCTCAATTTCTCAAAACTCTTTTGCATATCTTCCCTTTCTTGATCTAATTTCTTACTAAGATCTTCCCTGTTTTGATCTATTTTCTTACTAATATTTCTCAGCAATTCCATCATTTCCTTCATCATACCAGCATCAATAGTAATATTTCCTGCTATTCTATTCTTATTTTCTGCACTAACATTTCCTCCCTCCAATACTACATTGTTTGAGCTTTTTTTTGTAACCTGTATTGAATTACAGCTAACTGTTACACTATCCCCTTCCATCATTGTTTCTTCAATATTATTAGTAGCCATTGTTTTTGTTTTCTAAAAAATTACAATCACCTGACCTTTTGTGACGCTGTCTGCTGATGTAGCCTTGATGTCCAGCGTTCTGCCCCTTTCTCCTAGATTTGTATGTCGCTTCTGCGTTGTTTCGTGATGAATCTACGTTGTCTCGATGTTTTTGTAGTTGATTTACCCTGCTGTCTTGGAATCTGCATCTTGTAGATCGTTCCACTGCTGCATTCGCCTTTTCCTGGTTAATTCTGCTACTTTTCCTAGTCGTCTAGCCTTCCTTTCCTAGTTGTCGCTCCACGTTGATGCGCCAATTTGAGAGAAAACATTGCAAATTTTGTGTTTACTTCACTTTAACTGCCCCACGTATGGGAGCCAATTTGCGAGAGGACAAATTGTATATTGTTTACTTCACCACGTGGTGGATAATGTTTCTCACGTAATGTTGCTTACCTCACGCGTGGAACCATCTTATGTGACGTCATTCGTCGGTCGCCTACTAACCCATCTGGCATAGCAATCTATATGAATTAGTTTTAAGGTTATGTATATTTTCTTCCGGCCAGCTATTTAGGTAGGCATTTAATTCTTGCAGGGTGTGAAGCGGAAAAGGAATCTTTTATCCAAAAATTACTAGTGAAGAAATGTATTTTATAATGTTTTATTGTCGAGCACATGCACTAACACTTTCACAAATTTATCTTGATAATCGCCATACTGAAACTGTTTCTAATAACTTCTCACTTTTAACTCACGTACTTCAATTTTTGTATATAAGTGACTTTGTAATATTTTAGATCTTTAATGATTTTCACTACGTGTAATTTAACGAACTGAACGGCCAACGTGTAATGTGCGGACGATGTGAATGCTTCGAGAATCTTGCTGAACTGGAGAACGATGTGAATGCTTCGAGAATCTTGCTGAACTGGAGAACGATGTGAATGCTTCGAGAATCTTGCTGAACTGGAGGACGCGCTAACTCGACCTGACTTATTTATAGGCTTGCCTCGAGATACACCTAAAGATTATATATGAATTACCATTGGCTAATAAAACGCGCCAACATTAGCGTCTATTTTACTATCCAATGAAAACCACTAATACATATTACTTTTATAGATTGTTCTGGAAGCTTTTTTTACTGAAAAGGCGCGAAACATGACGTAACTTCCTGGTTCCCGGTAACGATAAACAACTCACTCCCTTGCTAAAGTATTATGTTATTGTTAACAGTTTCAGTAGAGCCGAAAATTATTATTTACCATTAATAATTACAATTATTAAACCTCTGAAATCAATGTTACATAAAAATACATATTCTTATTATTATCGTTAACCACATCTGAGTAATTTGTGATACAAATTACCGTCACACAACTGACGTTTTCAGATAAACATATTCCTTTCTCTCATGACATGCAGACATATGTTCAAGACACCCTTAGGCCAATCATATTTTGTTTACTCACTCTAGTTAGAGATTGCCCCCATATACTTATAGGGTGTGCCAGTAACAGCTGGTGGTTTTTAAAATTTTACTCTCAGGACATCCAGCATGCTATGCTGTAATACTATGAGCCATTTAGCAATCTTTAAGTGCTGGGCTCAACCCTTTAAAGTTCATTGAGATCTATTGTTTTGTGGTTGAGATGGAACATTCATCTGTGCAACAGTGGATAGCAGCTGTAGAGTTTATAAAGACAGAGTCAATCATGGCTACACAATGCAGCTTTTGATGCAAATTTGGTCAACATGATACCTCTAGTTTCAATACTCTGTTGCTGTGGGTATAGAAAGCATGTCAAGAAAGAACTGTGAAGGACAGCAAATGCGCCCTCATTTGGTAACAGAAAATGTGAATCATGTATAGGACATGATCTTGTGTAGTACTTGATGGTCAGCTTTGTGGCAAGCTATTGCATATGGATTGGCATATAGGTAAATTCTTATGTTTGTGACAAATGTCAGTCAGATTGCATCTCTGTTATATAGTGCAGTTGTGTTATATGCTAAATATCTGCATAACAGTTACTTGAATGAATACAGTGCATAAAGAATTGCTAATGGCTTTGCTATATATTTTGAAACAGTGTATAAACATGAAGAAGCTGCATATAACTTGCCTAAAGAATAATTGCCCATAATACCTTATATGCTATCTCTAACAAGTATAACAGATATTGAGTATATTCGCCAAATCCTAAACAGAGATCTTCATTGCCATCCACACAACACCCAAATTATTAAAAGTTTACTAAACAAGGACAAGACAAAGCAACTACGATTTTGCAATGAAATCTTGGAGCTTCTGGAAGTTAAAGAGAGCATTCTGAGGAACTTACTGATGTCTCACTCTCAGGACATGAACAGGCCTGTTCATTCAACTGACTTTATAGCACTTGATCATTTTTTGTGGGGTTACCTGAAACACAAAGTTTATAAGCAACCCCAGGCTAAAGGAGCTAAAAGGGTGAATTCATGTGTACATTTGAGATTCCAAACAACATGTTCCAGCAAATTATGTTATATTTCTGGACAGAGATTACAGGAGTGTGTTAGTCAGCATGGTGAATACTTACAAAAATTGATTTTCAAAATAGCAATGCACATTGATTTTCCATAAAAACAAGAGTGTTTCTATGCAAAAAAAATATGTATTTATACTTTCTCCTGAAGCATTATTTTATTTTAAAAACCATCTGGCACATTCTGTAGCATATATAGCAAATCAACACTAAACATAAGTCCAGAAAATGAATAATTGAAACTTTGGTTTTAATAACATTAACAATTTAAAAAGTAACAACTATTAAAAACTAAAACTTTTAATATCAGTATCTAAATAGATAATTACAAAGAATACATGTATTTAGAATATTTGACTGCTAATAGAGAAGTTGGTTTGCAAAGGGATTTGTTGATATTAAAGTCTTTAAAAACATAAAAAATGGTTGATTAATGATGACTGATCCTAAAGGTTAAACCAAATACCTCTGTTTTGCGGTTAAGGGCAGTAAACCCACATACATTTTTTTTCTTTCTTTTTCCACTGTTTATGTAAATATGTAGGTTCCTGAAGCTTTTTTGGTACTGATAATATATTGTGAGTTGAAGAGTTTAAATAAATAATGTGTTTTTCTTCAATTTTGCATTATCAACAGTAGTTGAAGTAAAAACTCTATAATGCCATGAGTGTCTCATATTAATTTATGCGTTCTTTGAAACACTATATCAGTTTATCTCACATGTATACAAACAGAAGAAGCTGTTCACTGCTTTCTTATTTAGTAACAGTAATAACTTGTGTATTATATATAATGTGGAAGAGGTACAGATGTCATCCTCTTAGAAGACACAAAAACAAATGAAAAATTATAAAACCATTTTAGTCTATGAATGCTTATTATAGTGGGAAAAAATGTCTGTGCTCTTTATTAAGTTATAATTTGTATACCAACTGATTAAGGCAAGTCATTTTGAAGTATATGATAGAACAGCAATTAAACAACATTTATTGTTATTCTTATTTTCTTCCTTATATTACTGGGTTTACTACAATTTACCATTTTCATTTTGTACAGATTCAATGTTGCAACAAAAACTTGAATGACTGATGACACCTTTGCTTTTCATGGCTGTGAGGTACACGGCTTTACTATTTGCTTCTTTACATTAAGTTACATTAAGCAACCATTTAACTTAAAAAAAACCTGTTTTCTTTCATAGTTTCATTCCCAATCATCAAGTGTGTTTAAGCTTTAGTTTCTTTCATTACACACTTCACTAAAAATACATGAAAGATATATATGGATAAATAATCTACCGCTAGCAAAGTTAATAATTTTCCCATAACCAATTACCAGTGACATCAGAGACCAGACTCTGCACAGGCTCGGGCCAAGCCCTCAGGCCCAGCCTGTCCCAGTCCAGCCTCAATTTGAAAAATGTTTACTGGACTTGGATCAGGCTCGGATTTGAAAGTAAAGATGAAAAAAATGTATTTAGCGCATTCAATATATGCATTTTATTTGTTATATAAATATCTTGAACTTGTATTGTTTTATTAATAACATTAGCGAATTTTTGGGAAAATAAAAGATAATGAAAACTTTTGCATGTAAAGGGAGAATAAAGGGAAAAAAAATATTTATCATGTTTTTTGGTTCACAATTTTGAGATGCCCAGAATAGCATAATTATCACAGCATGTAATTGCAGTAGTAATAGCAGCAGTAATAAATAAATGCCCACTTTGGCCAATTAGGAATAATGTTACAACAACTTGGTAGCTGCAAACTCCACCTCTCTCCATCCACCCGCAACCAGGACATCCTGGGCATGGTGCAGTAATAGGGGCGAGATGTGGTCAGTAAGACAGTATGCCGTCAACAAGTCGTTTACTATATGTGGATTTCAGGACTTCAATCGTCACTATTTTTGTCAAGTCTCATCAATTGGTACCAAGGACCTGAATGCATCCCTGCCTCACAGCAGAGGGAAAAAATTCTTATGTTGGTACTGGAAATTGAACCTGAAGGGTTCATCGTTAATCCCAGTGCTGCAAGGAAATAATTGCAAAATAATTTCATTTAAAACAAAGTTAGTCAATTGGGCCCAGGCCAAGTGATACAGTAACCTATTCTCAGGTTCGATTCAGAATGGGCCAGGCGACACCTAGAAATTTCAGCCAGTACAGACCTCTCTATCAGAGACAGAGCATTCTAATATGTGCAGAACTAACCTTGCCCATCAAATATGATTTTGCCACCCATCTGCAAGGGAAAGCATGTTGTTGATAAACATGTCTACATTTCAGAGGATTTTTCTAAAAATCTATGAAAGATAGAACAAAAGTGTTCATAAACTTTTCCAATGTACTCGTCAACATCTATCTTTGACTTAAAGGATGACAAGTATACCTCTCCCATCCAGGGGATATGCTGATATAGTACTACATATTTTAATATGAGACACTCAGCATTATTCTGAAGCCATTATGCAGTGTTTAAAAAGCCAGAAAAGAACAGAAGGAAGAATATATAAAAATGTTTTAAATTGGTAACTTTGGAATTAAAACACAACTCATTTTCAAATGAGTAAAGATAGACAACTGCAGCTCTGTATTTTACATTTCTGCACATAGAAATACAAATGGTTTTGCTCCAAAATCTATTTCCTCAATTATCTCTAAACATTTAATTTTTAGTTAACTAACTTTGCTTTACAGTAAGAGGGTTCCAGACCACATCACCCGAATGAAGGCAGGAAGTCAATTTCTACTTTCTCCATTACTTACCTATAGTGAGTAGAGGAAGTATTGCATTCTGTCTAAAAATTTGATGTCTATATTTACTGGAATGACATGTTCTGGGGTCCCCTGAATCTAAAAAAATACCTTTTTAGAAAAATTGTGTGTGTGTGTGTGTGCGTGTGTGCGTGCGTGTGTGCGTGCGTGCATGCGTGTGTGTGTGTGTGTGTGTGTGTGAGTGAGTGCGCGTGCGCATAATACATAACTAAAAAATTCCATGACTTTCTCTACCCATTCTTCAAAACACTATTCCTACAAAAGCTTATTCTTCTGTCTCCTTCATGCTAATCGAAATAAGCATTTGCAGAAAGGGTATTATTATATATTATCTTGAAGGTACAAGGGGAATAAGGGAATACAGTAGGCTTAAGTGAGTCAAATCTTTAAGAACAGGTCACTATATGATGGCTTTGAAATTCCCCTCTCTTTGGATGGCCATGAGAAAAAAAATTAATAGTGATTTTACCTTTGAAAAAGCACCTATGAGGTAGTTGATAAGTCAAATATATAATAAAGAGTAAAACAGAAATGGTTAATACCACAAAAAATTTTATTCAACATAAATTGTATAGTTAAAGATTTCTGAATCTTTTTTATAGGAAGTTTTTGTCTTTCTCTTTCTCTTTATAAAATGTTCATTGAAAATGAAAAAGACTTCATGGGCTATTTCCACAAAATTCAAGATATACGCGGGACATTCCATATTTATTTCCGCTTTATTTTTTCCCATCATCATGGTGTGCCATTTGACTCATCATTACAGTTGCAAATATGTACTACCTTGATTTAACCATAGGTGGCAGGATAATCACTAGAAGTGTAATTCCTGCACAGTACAGCCCATTATCCCAACTGTGTCATTACATGGAGTATGATCAAGGAAAGCACTGCACAACATGGTTTCTGTGGAAGGAGGGTGTAAACACTGCTAATATTCATAAGCAATTGGTGGCAGTGTGTGGAGAGTGTGCACTGTCACGAAAAACTCTGTACAACTGGGTGGATAACAGAAAACTGGCTGCACATTAACAGAGAAAGGAACTAGTTCTGGAAGGAAAGTAACTGTGGTAACACCAATCAACATTTCAAGAGTGGAAAAGCATATTCAAAAGAATAGGTGCAACATGTTCACAGAACTAGAGGCAGCCACAGGGCTAGCCAGTATCACTTGCCAGAATCACTCTGCACCGCATAGTGCATGAACACCTTAAGCTTGGGAAGGTGTCTTCCAGGCGGGTTCCCAAATCCCTGAATGCAGCATAAACACAACAATGTAAGGACATGTGCAGTGATCTCCTTCATTGTCACAGCCAGGATGCAGATGGTTTCATGTCCAAATTCGTGACTGGTAATGAGACTTGGCTCCACTATCATGAGCTGGGGACCAAAGCCCAATCAATGCAGTGGAAGCATAAAGGCAGCCCCCCACCAAAGAAGTTCTGTACAGCATCTTCAGTAAGAAAACACATGGCCACAGTCTTTAAAGACAGGGATGAAATCCTCCTCATTGACTGGTTGGAAACAGGGACCACCATTAACAGCTTGGCGTATATGGAGACTCTTTGGAGGTTGCGCCATGCAATTCAAAAGAAATGGCCAGGAAAACAGGCAAAGGTGTGCTCTTACAACATGACAACACTCATCCCCGAGTCGAAATACCATGGCTACCATTGCTGAAATGGGGTTTCAGGTACTGCCCGTCCTCGGTGGTGTAGTGGTTACCATGCTAGCCTCTAGTTTCCGAGGTCACGGGTTTAAACCCGGCAGAGGGCAATGGATTTTTTCGGGCGTAAAAATCCTTAGCATGGCTTCCTTTGGAAGAGAAGTAAAGTTGGTGGTCCCATGTCGTAAATTTACAGCATGTAAAGGAACCTCAAGCCTGATAAAGAGGCCTCTGAGCAAAATTTCCTGTCTTTCACGCCGGATATAGAATGGGACGCTAAGGACCACAGCAGTTAAAGAGCGACCATAAATAAAACTCAATTTAATTTAACACTCCTCATATTCTCCTTATTTGGCCCCTTCTGATTACCACCTATTTGGGGTTATGAAGAAACCTCTGCATGGACATCATTTCACAAGCTTCCAGGAACTGAGAGCAGCTGTGCTGCGGTAGGTGTGAAAGACTTCAAAAAAATGTTTTGAGAAGGGCCTGCAGAAGTAATCACATCATTGGTGCAAGTATACGCAGGTTAATGGAGACTATGTTGAGAAAGTGACATGTATCTGCCAAGGCATAGAGGTTCTAATGAGTATAAAAAAATAAAGTGTAAATCTATATGGAGCATACCTCCTACATTTTATTTGTCACGTAATTGTCTTAAACATATAGTATTTTAATCAAAATCATTAGAGCCATTTTTGCGAAAATAGAAAAATAACCAACATTTTTCCATGCAAAGGGTAGTTTGGATAATGGGATTGTCTTGAAAATGTTTTTATCACATCCAAGTTTGGTACTTAACCTACTTTTTGTTTTTGAGTTATACTATTCACATATGCACGTATGCACATGCACCCACCCACCCACACCCACACACACACACACACACACACACACACACAGACCTTTTTTAAAAAATACTTTTTTGGATTAAGGAGTCCTCAAAACATGAAGTTTCCATCAAATCTTGATGTCAAATTTTTTTTATGGAATATATAGTACTTCCTCTATTTACTATCGGTAAGCAGTAGAGAAAGTAAAAATTAAGCCATTTATATATGAGTGAAATCCAAGAAAAGAAGAAACTGGTCAAAAGAGGGAAGGTTTAAAATTTCATACCCTGTCAATTACATCATTACTGTTAACACTAAATCGAGATATCTCCAATTAAGGAAGAATGCTTTTGCAATTGTATCACATATTTGATCTTGTATAGAAAATGCTTCAGTCCAATGAGTGTATCAATCTATGGAATATTATGGTCCTGGATTTAAAAACCTGAATCAGTTATGATTTTTCATGATGGTGAACTTTTGATGACGGGCACAGATGGTATAATGTATCCAGGATTTGATGTCTTTGGCCAAGCAAAGTGCTCAGAAACCAATCTTGAAGAAGCTCTGTCTCCTGGAAGAGCAACATTGTGGAAGAGTTGAAATACAAATCTGTATGCTGCTGGAATGTGAGGTCTGGTTTATCATTTGATATTACATGATAGCTATATTAACATACAGCTCAACTTCTAATCAATATTCTGTGATAAGTTCAGAAGACTCGTAAATCTGTGTCAGACTGCTGAGCTGAAACTTTGTCATCTGGTGTGATCATACACTTTACTGTCATTTTTAGAGGGCAGATTCTAGCATATTTGCATGTTTTTTCCCCTTGAAAGTTAAACATGCACATAGAAGAGATAAATGTGTTTCATGATACAACAAACAGACTAGAGAAGTTTTATAGCACATATAAAAATATATACTCAAGTGATTAGTGCATATTTCACTATTTAAATATTGATGCATATATTACATTTTTTCTCTATTTTTAGTTGAAATATTCATCTTATTTCTTTAAAATGGCAAGCTTCTGCTATACTGCCCTATTTTCACGTAGCTCAACTGGTAATCCTATTTGTATCAAATATTTTCTTTTTCGCTCATAATGGCAATCGTACATAGTCACTCTACTGCATGCTGTGCAGGTCAGATACAAAGGCAGAAATACAATCTAAGCACCAAGGGCATGCTTACCAAGAATGGACAGTAGGTAAGATGGTATAATTCAGGATTCACCTTTGTACTTAATTATTACTCTTCTCTGTTTATAATACTTAAATTCTAGCAGTTTTCATTTTGTATTCATTGGTTATTGACTATAAATAATATAAGAAACCATAATATTACTGAGTAAGAAATATCCCAGGCTTGTAGGCCATGGTCTACTGAGCTCCTCCTCCTTCATCTTCTTAGTCCAGGATATTTCTTACTTACTTATGGAGTCAAGTGTCAGCAGCAATGGAGTGTGGACATGTTAATCGTGGCGCTCGGCAAGAGTACGAAGATGGGAGCATAGGGAGCTTCAGGAGAATAAAAATGCTTAGCAAAAAAGGCATGCTAATGGTTACAACGAAAATTTGGCTAACACTGGTTGTGCCTGTCCTATTAATAATTGGAGGAGTTGAGTTGAACCTAGGACCATCAGAACTGGATCCAATATTGCAGATGCTAAAAAGTATAATAAACGAGTTATCTGAACTAAACTCAATGGAGAAACAGCTAGTACAAAAACAGGCAATAATACAGAGCAGTTAAAAGGTGCACTAAAGGAGGAGGTGGACCAAGAATTAGAAGAATGCAGGAAGAGAATGGAGTTAATGAACAGAAATTGTGAAGTGGGACAATGCAGATTCAAGATAGTAATATTAGGAGAAAAAGAAGATGGAGAGTAAAAGCTTGGAGAAACTGTAGGAGAAATTATAAAGAAGCAGCTTGAAATTAAATGCGTTGTTGATGCATTCAGATTCAGCAGAAAGGAGAAAAGACCTACGCCAATATTAGTAAAAGTGGCAACAATGGACTTAAAATGGCAGATATTAAGAAATGGGAAAAAGTTAAAAAAAACACAAATTTTCATTGAGCAGAATTTCGGCAAGGATGAACAAAATTTAAGAAAAGCACTACTTATAAAAATGAAAGAAGCTAATATCAGAAGGAAAAAGGGCATATTTGAGAGGTTTTCAATTATATATGGAAGAAGAGAAATGGAGTTTGAATGTAAGGAGAAATGACCAACCTGACTGACAGTTATGACACTGTCCATGAAAGCCTACAAAACTTCATAATATTACTATTTTCAATAACCAATGAAAGATTAAAATTCAATGTATTTATTACTTTATAAAAACCATTTAAGTTATGTAAGAAATTTGTATGCTTCATTATGCTATTAAAAGATTTCTGTGCATATTTTTCGATTTTACAGCATATTTTCAGCTTTTTTATTACATAAACGCATACATATATTCGTGATTTTTAGTGCATATAAATCTGTTCTCTAGTCATTTCTATGTGAAAAAGAGTATCAGCTAATGCATTGTTAAGTCAACATAGTGAATATTTGTAGTGAATTGACTTATGTAATGTAAATGGCAATCTAGTGGATAACAGTTTGCCACTTGATTTGAAAAATGCATACATAAAAGGTAAGTCTTGAAATTTTTTCTTCTAAGATATATGAGAGTTTTGAAATTGTTGCAAGAGGCTCTCTCATAAGTGTAAGAGTTGTTTTTTTTTCAGCTGGACTGAGCATTCTTGAAAACAATGTTAGAGGCCAGAAGTTACCCACCTGGAATTCATGCACTGCGCCACCATTGGGTAAGTTACATAGATAATTCTGAATCACCCAAGGGAAGAGCTAGTTTTGCAGGATATATTTGAAGTTTTCAAATGCTGCCTTCATTTCAGGAGTCCAATGGATGAGCTGTTAATTCTTACATTTCAATGTATTATGTAGTGTGCCTGAAGATGAACCCTGTGTGATTGAAGCTTTGATAGCACCAAAAACTTCTTTAGCTCCTGCATTGGGAAAGAGATGATAAGGGCAGCTGTGTGGAAGGCAATGCTGAATTATTTACTTAGAAATGCAGTACCCAAAAAAAATCAACTTTGCTCTGAACAAAACAGCTTACACATGTTAATAAAAATTCCATATTTTTCTTAGTAGGCAAAATATAGAAATAGTTATTTATATAACTATATAGGGAAGTGATAATTTTTAGGTAGAGTAAGTGTTTATGGCAAAAGCAAAACTGAGACCAGAATATCAAACAAGTCCTGAAAAAAACACCTTCCTGAAGTTATGTACAATATTTTGTTTCTTACTATGTTGAAATGCTTTATATATTGGTTAAATATTGTATTGTGTATTATATTGGACATGAATGCAGTCATGTGTTTCATATGCTCATTGCAGGGCCAATGTATTCATATGTTGTTATTAGAGTATGGAAAGTAACTGAATGGAAAAGTTCAATTTAATGTACTGGTTTAGAGATGGAGAAACATAAAATTCCAGATAGTATGAAACAAAAAAATGGTGCAGATGAGTATCAAAATATTATCTACATAGTAATACATGAATGCAAAATCCTGTTTGGTGGAGACCATTAAACAATGAAAATTTTGGCTTGCATTCCACAATCCAGATGGCATTTTTATAAACTCAGAGTGCAAATAGAACTGTAATATTATCAGGGTTATTTAGAATCTTGGGATGCTTTAACCAATTCAATTGTAGAGCAGACTGAAGAATTGTAGTCTTGCAGAATAGTCCTACTAGGCAACAGATACTGATCTGGAATTGTCTAAGCATTTAGCTGGCAAGATTTCCAATGGATGCCAATCATTTGATTTATTTTTCACAAGATACAGTGGACTGGTCCATGGACTGTCTTTCAGAAGCACATACTGAATTCTACTCTCATTGCTTTTAATTTGTCTAAAATGTCAAGGAGGCCCAGAAGGTTCAGTGGTTGTATGCTGATAAACATGGGTTATAGCATAGAAGGATAAAACTGGTTTGCCCTGCTTTGTATTTTTTAATGAGTGCAGTGATCCAACTTTATGCAGAAATCAATGGCAGTGATACTGGCAGAGCTAAAATTCTTGTGTTTGCAACAGCTGCTAATTATGTTTGGAATTAATTGGTCTAATGTGCCAAAGATCAACCAGAACAAAAGAAAAACAGAGCAGAGAAAGTGTGCTACAAGTATTTGCCATGAGATAACAGCAATGGTAATAATAAAGAGAGACTTAATTCTGAGACCAATGTCCAAGTTTATAAGTTATATACTACCTATATTATTGGCTGAATGAAGAGAGCATTTGAAAATGTTATTGTCTTCAGAATGCTGAAACGGAATCAATGATAAATAAGCAACTTAGTCCATCAAGAAGCACATTCTTGATTTTTTGTTACACATTATTAAATGGTGTGAAAGTTCATTGGTCTCAACAGCAGCTAATTTGAGGTCAATGGCTAGCTTTCTTGTATGAAGTTGCTGCAAGGTTTAATGTACTAAATTAATTTACAACATTCTCTGCAATTTTCTATGGTTCCAATAGATGGAGGGAATGATCAGGATGAAGTTCTCAACGTGCGTCTCAAAGGGAGTAATGCCAGCAGCTGTAAGATGGATTTTGTTAATGTTTCATCTTACTTTGCCAGCATGACTATCTCAACTAGTGATAGCATAAATACTAAGCAAGATAGTACCACATATATTTTATGAGCCATTTCACTCACCCTTTTTTTGTGTTATATCACTTACATGAATTATTGTACGTGAGGAAGTTAACACCTTTACCATATTGGCAGGAAATTCAGAGCCAATAGATCATCATATGTATTTTAATAGTAGTTACAATGGAGACCAGTGGGTGATTCATAGTGGTTAAACAACCTGGCAATGCATTCCTTTTCCTCATCACTAAAATGTCTGAAAACAGTATCCTTTGACAAATCATAATGTATATACCAAATTTTGGAGAACATCAGCAATTTCTCTAAAATATTCGGGCTCCAAATGGAAATTAAATACAGAGCAACTCAATGAACTGTGACCAGCATACAGTCTTTTACCTGTATGCAAGAGTGGCACCTGTTGCCATCTGTGCAACTATCAGGGTAGTGCTGATGCAACCATTATCATGGGCTTTACTTACCAGCTTTATGAAAGCAGCTGCTGAAACTGGCCATCATTGTTCATACATTTTTGGTACCTCTTTAATGAAGTATCCATCACTTACTGTAAATTCATGTTCTAGCTATTTCCTGATGGATATGTTCTTCCAAATCTTCTAGTGTGTGCAACTTTGTCTTGTACATATTATGTTTTAATTTACCTCAGTGATAAAATCTCAGGGTTAGGTCAGAGGACTGAGGGGGCTACAAATAGCTGCTAATAATTCTGTTGTTCAAGAAAATATAGATGTATATTGTTGAAGAAACCATGCTTTATGTTGGTTAGTTGTCTAAAAAATGGGATTAGAATTGTATATATGTTGGTGTATCACCTGTCGACTAGAAAAAAATTGACTAGAAAAAAAATTTACCTTATAATTCTTTCTCACACAATACACAAATTCTTTTTTTTTTTGTATTGAGGAGTTCTTTATGAATGACAGCAGGCTTCTCAGAGCTCCAATAATGGTTATTTTGTGTACACACGTAACCATGAAGGCATAACCACTCTGAGAAAAGTATTAAATATGTGTCCATTTTTTGCTGTATATACTATTCAGGTTCTGCAACATGGAACAATGAGCTGGAACATGGTGCTCGGATTCCCAGCCATCGAATGCACCCAGGTTCAATCCCACCGATGGGAAAGCAGATTTTAAGTCCCACTGTTTGTTTGATTGATGATGATGATGATGATGATGATGGTGATTCTAATTTCATGATCAAACTTCCAAAATTTTTGAGGATTTATGTTTATCTCATAACACCTGCCAAGGTTTACACACAAACTATTGTGTAATTATATAAATAACATGTTAAGATGGAATATAATTTCATTCATTTGGGGAAAAAAAGTAACAGAAACACCATGAATATCAACTCGGCAAGTAAAATCGCAGTATAAAAGAATAATAAAAATTACTTTCTTTTAAAGCATTTAACTGAGGTCAACACAAACTATTTAAAATCCTTCTAGCCCTGATTATATGCCTGAGTCATTCTTCTGAAAGCAAAGTACTTGTCTATTGTAATTGGTACTGCTGATCCGAATGTTGCTTGTGGTGCTTTAACAACTTGAAAATTATATTCATGGATCCATTTTAACATTCTACTGTTCAGCTGAAGGAGATTTTTATATAAATGAAGAGCTGACAAATTTTCCCAGCTAGGACCATAGTGGATATGTGGTAGTTTTCTCAATCATCTTTTTTGAACTGTTTCAGTGGTGCACCAGATGGAATAATAGCAGATTGAATTTCACTAACACTTTTCCTTCCTTCACAACTCCAATGCCAGTGTTAAAAGATGCCGTTCCATGCACAAGCACTCTTGCTGTTGGTATATTTCCTCACACTAGAATGAATCCTTTGCAGGCAGAAAAATGAAAGTGCTATTGGTTTGGCTTCTTTATATTACCAGTGGCAGCATATTTCCAAATATTACACTTCAAAGTCTTCTCTTACCTTTAAGTCAGTCTATGATGTCCTTGGCAGTATTTTTAAAGCTCAACTAATTGTCTATGATTTGTAATTCCTTCTCAATGTGACCAAAAACTCAAGCAAGAGGCACGTATGAGTGGCACAGGATAAAGTGCAAGAAAATTCCCATTATTCTCCCAAGTTTATAAAAATGACTAATTAACCTGTAGCGATTTTCTTGCACTGAACTGCTTGCTCTATTTTTGTATTTTTCACTTGAGTGAATGGCTTTCAATAGCTTTGGATTTTAAGCATCATATCATAGAATTGTACACAGTGAAAATTAAAATTGCATTTTGTAATTATCATGTGTTTGACAGTTTCTGGTTTCACTGTGGACTTTTCATTTGTCCAGAGATTGTTCATTATTGAAAATACCCTTTCTGGGCATGTTTGTAGCAGTAAGACATAGGTAAAACCCTACAATATTACTTGCACTTGTAAATTCAACATTAACTCTTCAAATTTTGAGATTATTTCACTCATCTCAAATACATTAATATGTGATTTGAATTCCCCTCTTTCAGTTTAGAAACAATCATGTACTCTCTGATATTTGAATTTCATAAAAAAGGGTTGTTCACATATTTCTTTGCATTTATATACAAAATCTAAGGACCTCTGGAAATCATTCCATTAAATTTGATACTCAGACCTACCCAACTGAATACATTAAAATAATAAAAATGAAAGCTCCATTGATCTAAATACTGCAAACCAGAGTAAAGTTTTTCTAAATTTCTTTTGAAATAAAAAACGTTAACCACCTTCTCCTACTGTAACCAAGTACCTTAGCATAGCCAACAGCTACAAAATTGCAAAACTCCACCAAGGAGGCCTCACGTACAGTGTATAATATATGAAATTAGGAATACATTTTTGAGCCACACTTTCAAGATAAATTGGAAGATAATCCACTGCAGTCTGTATAGTACTGTTAACAGTGTGAGCACTGCAATCTACTCCAATAATCGGCTTCTGTACCATTGAATACACATCATCACATGCATTTTTAAATGAACCACCAAAGTTTGTATTAGAGTTATCTGCACAAAGTGCAACCATTTTATTTTCAAGCTGATGATCCTCTAATAGTTTTAGCACATAAGAGGAAACAGTAACAGCAGTTTCTCCTAACATGTGTTGAAAATCTAGAACCTTCACTTGTATTCCCTTCTTATCAAAATAATGAACCATAAGGGGGGAAAAGTGTTTTGGAATTATGGTTTTATGAATCTGTATACACAGTAACACAATTCACTTTTTGCAAATCCTTTTTCTCTTCTAAATGGCAAATGGACTGATGACGTTTGTAATGATACCTCACATTTTGTCTTGGCACAAGAACATTTGGGTTTAAAACACTTCCGTAATAGTTTAGATGTGCAGTCTGTTAAGCAAAATGTGTGGTTATGTATAACAGTGTGAAATGCAAAACTACCTTTAAAAGCTGCCATGAAGAAAGATGTCAAAGATGAGCTGGATGCAGCAGCATTATCAGCAAGTTTGTGTTTCATTGTCTGCACATGTTGATGAATTTCCTTCTACCACCTTTTGAAAAACAACACTGAACATTTTGTACAGTGCACATTGCTATTAGACTTATTTTCAATGATAGATGGATAAAGACATTTGCAACTCCACATCCAATGCACCGTTCCCTTTCACTTTCAGCATGGTTATTACACTAAAACTTAAACACTAAAACTTTGTGACTATAATACAAGAAATAAATCTAAACTGCACATTACAAGTCATAAAAGAACCCTATATGGAAAAAGTCTATATTATAATGGCATTCAATTGTTTAATAAACTCCTCACATATTTAAAAAAAGTGTTAAAACCCTAACAGTCTTCAAAAAAGATTTGAAAAAATTCCTAATACAGGGTTGTTTTTATTCAGCAGAAGGATATCTAGAAATTAATTAGTTTATAAGCTTTCTTATGGAATATAGTATGTTTACAATTCAAAAATTTAGTTTAGGTACCTGCTCATGTAATAAATTAGGATTTCTGTATTTGTGTATTACATCTAATCAGACCTGTTCTTTTTGTACTAATAATTGTATTGTTGATAAAACCAATATTTCTGTATTGAAATCAAACGGTGAATTTGATTTGATTATCAGTATCAAACTATTGCTATGCTACAACACTGCTCTGCTTCGTTGCAGTTAAAACAAACAGGAAACTTAAATAGGAAGTGGAAATCAAAGATGATTGAGAGTATGGTTGCTTTTGGTTTGTATGCAGTAATTTATGACAATATACTGTGACATTATACTCTTTGCACAATGTCCACATTTCTTCTTCATCAATTTTGGTTTGAATGACAGCTCATGAGTGTTTTAAGATAAAATTAAATTTTGCAAAAGTTTTCACAGGATATTCTTTGAAAGGAGGTTATTTTTTATTTTAAAGTAGGTTGCAGGATAAGATGTTTAAAAAAAAGGTGTATCCTGTGAAATGCAGGACATCTAGTCACCCTACCTTACTGTTCCAATCTATCACATGATCTTAGAAAGCAATTCGAAATCTAATAGTGAACATTAATGCATACCAGAAAAAAACTGAGGGAGAGCAGCTGATGAAGTCTCCTTGAAATTTAAAGCAGAGTAATCTTTTATCATTTTTGGCCCTGAATAGCACATCTGTGGTGATAAGGATTTTGAAAGAAAACCATGTCAGGAATTCTGCAATCACTGAATCCTTCATCACCTCACAGATGAACAAAAAAGATTAATGCCAGAAAATGTTTCAAAATTATGTATTTAGAGAAATAAAAAACTTAAGAAAAAAATGCTGAAAGCAGGATATATAAGCATGATTCAGAAAGTAATCAATAAATGTTAAGAGTGAGATCTTTCAGGAGAAGACTTCCAATTACTGCAGTAGGGTGGTCCAGAAGCACTAGAAAGAAAGTCACCTGCTATTTCTTCTATGATAAGTGCCATATTGTAACAGATATGCTGGTACAAAATGGAGTCGCACCCAAAGTCTTCAGTGTACTGTGATTGAAGCATCCAAAGCCAAAGCCAGGACTACATGGAATTTGCTGCATGAGAGTGCCTTTGCTCACAGAATGCAGCAAACAACTGAAAACCATAGAATTCAAGCAAGCCCAAGTATAGGCTATTGTTTACCATGTTGCCCAAGGTTGTTTTCCAAAATTTTAAATAATTTCAATGGAAATCATGGTAACTCTGCTACTTTGGGCATATCTGTATGCTTGTATTTGTTTACAAAATTAATTAATATTTATGGTTTGAAATATGAAGTTTACCTGCCCCTTCATTGTTCCGAGTTCTGGGTCCAGCTCTGCTCCAGCTCAGGATATCGTCGCCTCGAACTATGCAACTCGTGGCTACTTATTTGAAATTCCTGCTCCAGTAAATGTGTTGGTAATATGGTATCTGCCTGCTGTGGCAGACTTATAGATCTGGCAGTGGCAACTAATTCAATGATCATTGGTTTTTTCTGTCATTACGTTATAAGAATTTAGTGGAAGTTTTTACTTTAATTAGAGATATCTGTCCAGCTATTTATATGATTTTGAAATGCATATCAGCTCAGCAGTAAGCGACAGTCTTCTTTAGTCTCAAAGTATTTTATAACATGTTTTTTGAAGGTAAGACAATTAATTACTATCTCAATAATGACTAACTTCACATAAAACTGTTTTATTTGTTTTGAAGAAATGTGAATTTTTACTTAATACAATAATCATTTTTCTGGTTCCTATTTTACTTACTCGCTTCATTTAACTCAATAGCTCACTTAACATCATCACTATTAGCGGTATTATCCTTTTCAATATATTTAACAATATATTATCTTTTATATATGAAATTAATTCTCTTGAACTACACTTAAAATGTCATCTTCTTGAAAAATTTTATCACGAGTATATAAAACAAATTGTACATTGTTAACTTTTATCATTGTTGCTATGCATAGCAATATAAATTTTAACATATATACATGTGAATACAAATAGCAAATTAACAATCTGACTCCATATTTTACTATCTGTAATAATTTAATTTTCTCTTTTAAATGCATATTTGCATTTATGTTGTGTATTTTGTTTAGTAAATGCATTTTTTGTTCCTTTAGAATAACGTATTTTCCTTTATATTGTTACTCAGTTGTCTTCTTCTTCTTCCTTTTTATATAAGGCAAATTAATGAAAACAAACTTTCCTTGCAAGCAATTTAAATCTTTTAACATAATATTTTCTAATAATTTTTAACTCAAAAATTTTAACATAATAATATAACAAAATGTGTAGTGATTGTCTACTGAATGAGTGGCCAGAGTCAAAGTGCAGTAGACAATCAAATTGTAAAACTCTTAGCACAATAAATATTTGAATTTCAATCAAGCATTGGTCATCTCTATGAATTACACTTATTGCTTCCTTTTATATCAATTTAACTTCACATGTCTCTTTCGACCATTTAAATTTTGCATCATATAAGCACAAATGTTCTGTCCTATTATAAAGCCCGAGTCCAAGTAGATTTTTGGTTCAGCAGTCAAAAGTTTGTTTAGGCCCTTCTACTCTACACATGACTGAACAAGATTCTCTCTCTTCCCTAAAGTAAAAGAGAAACTTTGTGTGTTCATTCGTTTGACCTCTATGAAACTGTGGCACTTCCTATGAGGAGTGAGTCTGTGGCAGTGTTTTGTCGTTCACAAAACAGTTTGAGTGAATCAGAAATTATGTGCAGAGTGGTGAAGATTACTTTGAGTACATGCAATGGTTGACTGTTTTACTTTCAGTGTTATGGGTCCAGACACGGCTCCTCTTTAAGGACAGTAGGAGATATATAAATTTTTTTGAGAAACCAAAGTGAAGTTTATTTAACATTTATATGCATAAATTGAGACTTTTATTTATTTATTGTTCTAAGAGATTTACAATTTGATTGTCTACTGAACTTTGACCCTGACCACTCATTCTGTAGACAATCACTACAGTTATTTACATTTTACAATTTCCCGTCAACTCATTCTGTAGACATTCACTGCAGTTTATTTATATTTTACAATTTCTCGTCAATAAATTATCTTGTTTCAGTTTTTCAGGTCCCATTTCCACTTGTTTTTCACTTTTCACTTATTGATTACTTTACCATCATACATTCACCATAGTTTTCCATTCAAAGTAAGATACACTACCTCTTACTTTTCTCTATCCACTGTCCAAAGCCATTTATTTTTTACGTTACACAAAAATTGTCCAATGCTCCTAGTGTCCTTGCACATCGTTTCGATTATAAGCACATTTCTATCCCCCTTCAACCACTTCTTTTTAAAAAATTCTCTTCTCCAATTTTCTGTAACTTGGTACTTAAATGCTATGTGTTCAATGTCTTCATTACCACCACATATTGGACATTGATTTTGTGGAATAACCTGTCTTAACCCTCTTAGCCTCCATGATCCGGTTCTCACCCATGCAATAGATTCTCTCTCTTCTTTATTTACTATGTCTATATATTTTTCCCTATCCCATGTATTTTTCATTGGTCTATAACAAACCAATGAGCTCTTCGGCAATCTCATTGAACATGATTTGTATTTCTATATCTTCCAGTCTTTTACTCACCTTTTTCCAAAAACTTTTCACGAGATCTTTATTACTCTAGCTTCACTTTCTACGCCAGAACTTACTGGGACATATTCTGGAGACTGTCTTCATCAACAGCCTAGATTCACTCCTGTGCTTCCTCCTGTGACTTGCAGATGGTGTTTTCTGCCTGAGTGTGCTGTAATGACATCCTTTTCATGTGGGAAATCAAAATTTAATCAATTGTGCTTATTTCTTATGTATGAATAATTGCTGATTCCAGAAAATGCCATCTATAAATTACAGGAGGAACCATAGCTGTGAATCTAGGCTGATGATGGAGACAAGTCCCCAGAACATGTCCCATTAAGTTCGGGTGTGGAAAGTGAAGCTAGACTAATAAAAATCTCAATTTGTGCATATAAACAGTAGGAGAAGTTTTGGTACATACATATATAATTTTTATTTTTTAGGGGAAAAAGGGTTTAGCCTTTAAAGATATATCATATATTGTGTACTCCTATTTTTAGGACTTACAATTGGGATGTTCCAAATTGAAAAACTGTGATCAAATTCTTTGCTTGATGCTTCTATATGCCGGAAATGTTCCAGAAACCTTTGCTTCAATCTTCAGCTGCAAATGAACTTGTGTGGTTGCTGGAGATCCTGGCAAAGCTAATAGATGGTGTAATGAAACACTGTACAGCCTGCATTGCATATAACTAGACAAATCAGAACTTGCTGAAAATTTTTGAAACTTCAAGTATGAAGTAGACATGAACACAAAAACATGTGAGCCACACACTAGAATTCTCCAAATGGGAACACAATTTTCATAAAGAAAAGCACTGCATTATGAATTTTGAAATTTCATCACCAGACACCTAGCCAGATTCTCTAACCATATATGGGATACACAAAGATCTCTAGCAACTACACCAATGAACTGAAACTAATGATAGAAGCAAAATATATCTGTAATAAAAAGCAGCAAGTGAAGTAGCAATGTCATGAATTGACTCAAAATTGGTCGTTTCCTTTCAGTTAAAATTAATGTTCTAAATTGCTCAGTCATAGTTCAAATGCACATGTCTTTCCCAAGCTGCATTACCATAAACCAAAATTTGTCCAATAATTATATATGCACTTTATTCTGGAACCTCTTAAAATATGATGCAGAATTAGTACTTTTCTTATTAGTGAACATTAACATCTTTCTAAAACACTAAAGATCTTGGCTTAGATAGCTCAATTCAAAGAGTCGCATAATTTTTAAGATTCATCGCTAAATTATTGTTAAAATGATGCCCAGATGTGTAGAATTCAAACATGCGCATAACTTTTTTTTTTCTTTTTTCTTTTTTTTTTTTATAAGAACTTATAGAAGCATAGGTATATCTAAATGTGATTTAGCAGAGGCTAAACAGCGACCTATTGTTATTCACTCTGATGGTGATTTCCATAGATGATGGATGCAGGGGACTGCATTAAAAATTATGTATGATCACCACAAGTATTTGTAATTCATATTTAAAGCATTGGCTATAGTTCCAAAAGTATCTATGTACCTAACTGTCCAAAGAGTACGTATATTCATTTTAAAATTGAAAATTACTTACCATATATGTTAACACAATACTACCTCACATAAAGCAGGAAATTCAGGGCATTCCTCTACAGAACGCAGTAACAACAGCCTTAATAGACAGCAAAGCGCTTATGTAATGTATCCATGACATGTTTTCCAAAAAGGTGCATCAACCTAAGAAATTTCACTGTGTATTCTTTAAGTGATCATCCGTTTAGAGGCTGTGGTACCATCAGCAGACGTGGGATATTTGTAGCTGATGGGCTCCTCTCCATCATCCAGCAATGGAGTGCTGACCAGTATGCTCTCAATATTGAAACCATACATTATGTCCATTATGGACCATACTTATTGATTAATATTCAATTAGGTGTCTTGTGAAGCATTTCAATTAGAGATTAAATCAGAAATAAGGCAAAAAGATGTGTAGGGAAGAGTGGGACACATTGAGCTGGAGAAAATACTTCTCAGTGCTACTTATCCAATTGTTTAAATACAGAGCTGTGGTTTTCATGCTTTTAAAGTTTAATCACTTATATATCAAATGCAGTTACATGAATGCACTATAAGTATAGTTTCAAAGCCCCACACCTTTGAGTAAAAGTAGGTAAATGTTCATTGTGCCCCACAGGAGAAGTTTCACAGTTTCATTAGAAGAATTGTTAAATGTAATATAGGCCACATATTCCATGCATAAATCATACAATTATGCATATAGGCAGTCAACCATTCGTATTCATTTGAAATTAACATACTTTAATGGGCTATAAGTTTATTCCAAATTTAAAGTATGATTTTTGCCTCTGTCATCCTCTGCAGTATTTAAGTGTCAAGGAACAGAAAATTGGAGAAAAGAATTTTTTAATAAGAAGTGGTTGAAGGGGGATAGAAATACACTTATGATCGAAATGATATCCAAGGGCGCTAGAAGCATTGGACAGTTTTTGTGTAAAGTAAAAAATAAATGGCTTTGGACAGTGGAAAGAGAAAAGTAAGAGGTAGCGCATCTTACTTTGAATGGAAAACTATAGTGAAAGTGTGACGGTTAAGTAATCAATAAATGAAAAGTGAAAAAAAAGTGGAAATGGGACATGAAAAAAAAAACTGAAAAAAAGCAAGATAATTTATTGACAAGAAATTGTAAAATGTAAATAATCTGTAGTGATTGTCTACAGAATGCGTTGACGGGAAATTGTAAAATGTAAATAAACTATAGTGATTGTCTACTGAATGAGTGACCAGGGTCAAAGTGCAGTAGACAATCAAATTGTAAATCTCTTAGCACAATAAATAAAACAATAAATAAATATATGTGCTAATGCTGATGAAAAAAAAAAAGAGTAGGCTTTGGTGACACATGAACTATGTTGCTAGGTGGAACAGATGCCTTGTCCCTTACCTGAGGAAAACAGAATTTCCCATCCATTTTGTCACTTTTTCAAAATGGCACCTGATAGTCCCTATATCATCCTTCTGTTTCAAAATTTTCCCCATATAGTAAACTGACTTTTCGTTTTTCAATTCAAATTTGGCTAGAAAAAAAGATCTGTTTCTGAAGATTTGTCCCATCCCTCAAAGTTGTTTTCAGATTCATCCAACTCTTCATGCTGCCAGGGCTCTCTTCATACTGAACATTACTGTTCTCTCCATTAGATTACTGCTCATATAGCTTCTGTTTTGGCCTTTTTAATAGGATGTTTTGTGGCTGCACAAAAATTATTCTCTGGAATATCAGTTGCAATTAAACTTCTTCCTTTCTTGCATTCATTGCTCTTCTTTCTGTTCCCAGCTTTGGGATATGCTTGAATCACTTCTGGAGAAAATCCTTTAGGGACAGATGTTTGAATATCTGCATTGCAGATTGTGACTAACTGACTGACACTGTTAAAATAAGCCTGAGACTCCTCTCCTTCAGGAATTGAATTTTTATGTTGAAGGACCCTAATATCTCGCCATTCCCCACAACTCTGGTTGTTGTTTAATTGAACATAACATCTTCATCAGAGAGTATATACCTTTATCAAATGGAAAAAATCCAATTTTCTTAAAGGCAGAATGTATGTTTGTCATAAATCTGTCATGAGCAATTTTAATGCATGCAACAATACCATAAGTTAAAAGAAAAATGTCTTTATTTTGTAGAAGTTTGGAATTTAGTGCCAAGAAATAGCTTTCCTTGAATGAAAAGAACATGCTTACATCTAGAGGCTGCAGTTTGTTTGAGGTATGTGGGGGTATAGTTAGCATAATGTTAATGGATGATTCGTAGCTGGATGCTATTGGTCGCCAGAACAGTTCTCCTTGTGGATTTTAGGGAGAAACTAGATGTCGAGCACATGAGGATGAGCTTATTGTCCTCTGAATTCAAGCTTTCAGCTGATCTGTAGGCTGTCAGAAAGTAAGAATTCTGAATATTAAACCGAGATATCAGGTCTGCAGGAAAAATTGCATTGCATTGTTGAGCTGTCCATTAGCCTCCACTTAGAGGATAAATTTTGCACTTCCACCATACCATCTTTATCTGCAAAGAGAATTTCACATTCTTCTCTCTGCATAAGTTAGCCCTTTGGCTTAATGCTGTCAAGGAACTTGGCGCTACTTATCCAATTGAGATAGTGGTCAATGAACCATTCTAAGGGACAACTTGCAGGCAAGGAAGGTGGTTCAAATTTTGAAGGTGGGTGGTACAAGCATGGGAGAACGTGAGATATAGATTGTTGTGCCTTAATACACCAGTAACATTTTCATCTAAATTGGTGACAAAGTTTGATTGCAACACATGTAGCTTCCCATAATAAGTCATTTGACAATGCTTTCATTTTAACACTTATTGAAACTGCTATGGCGTTTGCAGCCCATATATGCTTCCATTGTACCGAATAAAACCTGAGTTCTACCTGGTCTTGACACTTTAATGCTCTTAAAATTGTTGCATTTTCAGTTACATGCCTCTTCCCATGTTGCTAGAGATGGCTTGGACAGCAGCATTAGAAGTCATTCATTAACCTGTTGTTCTGGCAAGCTAATTGATTACTGAGTCTTCTGCCTTAGTTTTTAATCATTTGTAGGTGTCACTTGTTCTGTTGAGAGTTGTAGTTCCCTAAACCAAATTGGCCTTTGCTGAATCAATTACTTCAACAAAAAATGACTTTCATGATTATCTAAAATCAGCAGTGAAGGATTGTCATTGCTACTACTATATTTATGAATGAAATGCTTCATGACATCCTTAAAAAGTTCAGCGTTCAACCTGCCAGTCTTTGTAGCTAACCCTTGGATGCCTGATGGTAAACAGTATAACATACATTGCTTAAAATATACTAAAGGAAATACCATTGCTAGGGCAGGAAAGTACCGAGAACGGGAGGGGCAGGAAAGCATACCTTAGAAGAATGTAACAAATACTCAACTAATTCTTTCTCCTGCTCTTCAGAAAATATCTTAAGATTGCCATAGTTTGGTGTCAATATTCCACAGAATCGCCTTTTTATTTTTTGGATGTATGGTCAAAGTATAGGATAAGGTATTGAATGTTAAGGGTGACTACATGACTGAAAGACTATGGATAATACTAACCTTAACTGGAAGATGTGTCTTAGCATTTTGTCTTAAAAAAAAAAAAAAAAAAAAAAAGAGCTGTTGTGTTACATTTACATGACTTTCTCTATCCTCTGTTGCTTATTAGTGGATATACAAATTATTCTTATGAAAGTTTACTTTCCTATCTACTTACTTTTAATTGAGATAATCCTTTCCGTAGATAACTATACTACATATTTTATTATAGATACAAAGGGAGTAACAACAATCAAATGTTTTAGAACTGGATGCTATATGCTGGCCTTAAAATTTCATATTGTTTTCATGACATTGCAAGAAACAATTGAAAATCGATAGAGCTTTAAAAGAATGGCTGTGTTGAACAACTAAAACCATTAATAATGGATATCTTGGATATGGCTGATGCCACAAAAAGAATTATTTGAAATAAATTGTGTGTTTTAAACAGATCCACAATTTCTGTGTAGTACATGGCTTAATGTTTACCTTTTATACAAGATTATACAAAATTTCTTCTGAATGAAGAGGACTTCATCAGCTATTCCCAGAAAATTCAAGGTATAAATTTTATTTGTCATGTGAATATCTTTAATTTATGGTATTTTAATCAAAATCATTAGAGCCATATTTTAAAAAATCAGAATTTTCAAGAAATTTTGCATGTAAAAGATAATTGGGGGGGGGTGATTTTCTTGAAAACTTTGTGTCGCATCTTTGGAGGATGTTGAACTTAAATACCAAGTATGGTATTTAAGTTTCTTAAGGACTTATCATTTTTGGTTCACAGACAGACACACATATGGACCTTTGTCTAAAAATGCTCTTTTTGGATTCAGGGGGCTTCAGAACATGTATTTCCGACGAAATCTCATTATCAAATTTTTGGGTGGAATGCAATACCTTCTCTACCTACCATGTTCATGGTAGAGAAAGTAAAAGCAGCATGAACGAGAAGTGCCTACACTACACCATCTATTGACCAATCTATCTGTCTGTCTATGTAATTTGAATTTGCAATTCAATTTAAACCTTAACCTTGAAAGTCTGGACTAAGAGCAGCATACCAATAGAAACTGATGTCTCTACAATATCACAAAAATATCCAATTCTAAAATTACTGCATTAATTCGAAAATATTTGCAAAATATGTGTCGTCATAACAATGGTTGTTTTCTTGTCATTGTACTTCTTGCAGTCAAATGAAAGAAAGTGTTTATTTACCACTGTACATTGACCACAGCATTGGTATGCATGTTGCCAAACGTTGATC
This sequence comes from Deroplatys truncata, assembly GCA_030765065.1. Taxonomy (NCBI): domain Eukaryota; kingdom Metazoa; phylum Arthropoda; class Insecta; order Mantodea; family Mantidae; genus Deroplatys; species Deroplatys truncata. Next base: position 106,004,787 of record CM060980.1, read on the forward strand.
TGCTAAAAAGAAGATGGTGCAACAAGTTTAAAAGTGTTATCACATGTTCAATGTGTTATATTGGTTTATGTGCTTTATTTTGTGTATATGTTGCTGTGTGTTTAATAATGAGTGATTGTTTAAGATGATGTTACAACGGTATGGTATAATGCTAAGAGATCCTTCAACAATAAGAGTTAGGATATGAAAATGCTACAAAATGTTTGTGAAAGAGATGTAAGTCCCTTAGGTTGCAACATTATTCAGAATGAAAACTCTATTGGAGAATTCAATGTAGTCTGCTAAATGAAATATGCAAGCATTGTGAAGTAAGTCATTTTAAGAATGAAACTGTGTATGGACATTTCAGTTCATGTTGCCATAATGGTTTGGGTCATTTTCCTCAGGCACAGGTAAACAATAATTTTAAGAATTTAATGTTGAATGATGCTAACTTCATGAAACATATGGGAGAGTATAATAGTGCAATGCCTTGCTTCCTCTTCTGCTAACCATAGTCCAGGTGGTTGTAACAAAATATTTGCCTATTCCTGTCTATTGGATATAATTAGAGGCAGATGTGAGACAGTATTAGTTGCTGCTTGAACTGATATTATTGCCTAGATATTACCTGAGGGTAAGACAGCATATAAAACATTTGAATTACCAGTTCCCTTAACAGAGTCTTCAAGTTCATGCATTAAATATAGTCAAGAAGCAGATATTTTGAGATCAACAATATTATTATGGATGAAACATTAATCATTCCTGCACTAGCAGTAAATTACACCAATAGATTAATAAAAGCTATTATAAGGTGTGAAAAAAATGAGCAGTATGACTGTGGTGTTTGGTGGAGATTTTTGGCATTTTGCCCATATTGCCAAGAGCCATAAGGGTTAAAATAATTGAATCATAAATTCAGGCTGCTCAAGTATGACCCAAAGTAAAACTATTACATTTGTGATATGTACTGACATAAGAATTTCTAATGAGCTCATAAGTAATGATTCACTGGTAACTCATGTATTTGAAAACACATAAGTATCAGAACTTCAAGTTACCAACAGAGCTATTATAAGACCTTTCAGTGATGACTGCAACAATATAACTAAACAAGTCTTGAAGATAATAATAGAAAACCCTAAGTATTATAAAAGTGTTGATGCAATAACGTTAAGATATGATAAATTTAAAAGAAACATACCTAATTACACCATCTGAAATGCCCTCCATCAGTTACAACTAAAAGTTGGTGCAATTGTAATGCTTATTAGGAACATGAATATACTGTTTGGGTTAGTTAATGGAGTGAGGATGGTTGTTAGAGAAATGTATGAATAATAATATTTTTTAATTAGAAGTGATTACAGGCTAGTTTGAATCAGATCATCTGTTTACCTCGAATTGATTTGTTGTGTACTGACAGTAATTTACCCACAAATTCAAAAGACAATTTCCATTACACCTTGCAATTGCAATGACCATTAACAAAGCACATGGCCAAACTGTTGATAAATTAGGCTTTTATTTGCCTTGGTATGTCGGACATGAACATATATTGCTTTCAGTAGAGTGAAGTCTGCATGTGATGTGAGAATTGAGATTTTTCCTACCTCACAAAAAAGTTATTTTTCAGGGATTGAAGGATATTTTACAAAGAACGTAGTAAAGAATTTAGCATACCTAAACTGTACTTCATAAAGCTGTGTATGTGTATCAGCTATTGCAGGGAAAAAAAATAAAAGAACAGAAGTATTAACTAAAGTTTATTTTACCTATAATAATGTGTGTACTGATAACATAATTACAAATCAAGTCATGAGTGTACATTTACTCACAATATTGTTTAATTAAATATATGAACATTATTCTTAATAAATACATTTCTGCTTCCAACAGCTGCAATTTTTAATTCACAGCTAAATCTGTGATAGGCTACTATTAATACTATATATTTAAAATATAAATTATGAATAGAAATTTAGTTAAACATTACATATATGATAATGCAGTGTTGATCACAATTTCAGCATGGCCAAAGTTACAAATTTAGCATAACTGGAATTCCTTGATGAGCACCCAAGATGGATAGATGAACAGGTTCACTGTATCTGCCTTGTAGATTTTTGAAGTAGAACCATGCTGCTGTCAAGTACTTAGAAGTCATGCACTATTATCACATAACTTTGTTACCAGCGGTTGGGATACAAACAAATTTTAATGGCAGTTCAAAAGTTCACACGTTAAGTGTGAGAATAAACAAAGACAACTTTGAGCAATACTGGATAGTGTTTTATAATACACACCCATCTAGAAATCACAGCCAGAGTTGTCATTCCTCAGTCACATTACAAGTCTTCTAACTGCCTTAAAATAGTTCATTTCATATGCTTATGGTCATAACTTTCATAAGAGTATGATTATATTTTTTATATTTTGAGAACACAAGAAACAGATCTGCCAGATTTCTTTGAAAGGTCATCTACAAAGTGAACTAAATGCCTACACATGCTGATACTTTTTTATGGCTCTGATGGAGCTCAAATTATGCAAATATTATAATATGACATTTGTTATCAAACCAACCTCTTGTGAATATGGATTGCCATTTTAGACAGAGTAAAAGATATTTCCTTTTATAATACATTTATGGTTAATACAAAATTTTAATGTGTTTAGTTAAGTTAATACTGATAATAATTTTAATCATAATTCCATTTATAAATTCTTTTAGATGATATTAATTATTTGTCTATTACATTATAGATATAGTTATATAGGATTTTTATGGATTCTCTAGGTATGGTTATTACAATATTAGTGATGTTCTTAACGGGAAGTTGGAAGGTTTTCCAGATGTCTATGAAATGCAGAGGTATATATGCTCCCACCATGAATCCCATCACTTCAATCTCCTGCAGATGGGGTAATTTGGTCAGTCATTTGAGACAGTGGAAGGGACAGTTAAGGATGTTACATCGTCACCAGCAGAGATCACAAAGTGCTGCCACATGTAACAGACCTGAGCAAGAGCAACCTGCTTTCTTCCTTTTCCTTTTCATTGTCCCCAAAGACTTTGATCAAGGTATATTTGGATTTATAACACAGTAAAGTGGGTTCTAGATTTTCTTTTTTTCTTGATTAACTTCTTTGGGATGGCCAATATGGAGTAGGAGTGGATAAATTTTATTCATAGTGTTCATTCAAAAGTAATTGTTCTTGTGTACTTGGTCTAAGACATTGCTATTTATTATTTTATTATTATTATTATTATTATTATTATTATTATTATTATTGTTGTTGTTGTTGTTGTTGTTGTGTTGTTGTTATTCTTACTACTATATTTTTCTCTAACTGGTTCTTTCCCATGAATGCTGTAACTTATTTTCTTTGTTGATGGTTTCATATTATACTGATTTGCTAGGTAACTTATTCAAAATATATCTTCTTTTTTAAGGTAATTTTCCGCTTGAAATAATTAAATATCATGTCATTAGCATTTGAAAGATCACTGCTTTATTGATATAAATATATTCTCCCTTTATTGATTATTTCATTTATGTAACTGTCAAATAGGCTGTATCTTTTCTTTTAAATCGCTATTGGTTTTTATCTCCACTGTTTTATATTCGAAATGTAATGTTACATTACTGCCTTCATAAGCACTTTTTACTCCATTTATCAGATGTGATGGGTACCCACTGTTTTCATAATTGCCTAATTTGTCAGCTAACAGTATTATATGTCTGCTCTAAATAAATAAAGCAATATTAGGTTTCCTTGTTATTCCTTTGTCTTCTTATTATTTCTCCTAATGTAAATGTGACATCACTCGAGCAGTGATTTAAATGACTATGACACAGATACAGAAAATAAAATAATTCAAAATATTTTGGGATCGAAAATGGAATTTTAACTCAGAAAACTAGAAAATAAATTATACATTAAAATGTCCTAAAACAGTAGCAGCATTGTATGAAAGCAAATCATGGGTAACAACAAGAGTAGCAAATACAGGCTGCTGAGATGAGGTTTCTGAGATCAATAAAAGGCTGAATAAAATATACAGATAAAATAAGAAATACAGACCTAACAAAATAATTATGTATCTTATTATGAAAGAAAAACAGAGAAAACAAAAAAATTGTGGATGCATAATCTATTTCACATGACAGAATACCCAAATTAATATTGCCTCGCAGAACACCTCTACAAGATAGGATGCCTAACTACACCCAAGTGCACTCTCTGTGAAGAAGATGTCATCCTGAACAAACAACATCTCGCCAAATGCAAAGGCCTTAAAAGTGATAACTTACAGACATTATATTGGGAAGCCAGAGGGAAAATGATGCAGATCAATTAATCTCCAGTGCCATTGGTGAACTACAACATATTAAAATACAAACAAAAAGGAACGCCAAGTAGGGGAGATCAAGAACACAAAAGGTACAAGACAAAAATGAGTAATAGGATAGTGAAAGAGTACTCTTAATAGTTATTTAAATGAAGTTTGATGTCATGGCTAGTTATTTTTCAAAAATTGATAGTATAATTTGCTGCCACAAATAAAGCAACCTTGATAGCATGACTTGTGGCAGTATCATGACATATTCCCTTCCTGCCTAGTGAGAGTAAGAATGTGTGCTTGTCTTGTCAGATGGTAACAAGTTGTCCGTTTTTCTGAAACAGCCGTGTAACATTTTATTACTTGCTTTATTATACAAATAACAAATTCTGTGAGTACTTTAATGGTTTATCATTTTAACATTTTATTTTTCACATTAAAACATCTGGATAAATAATTTTCAAAACCAGAGTGTTTCTTTATACAGGTTCTGAAAAACTCTGATTACATTTATATAGTAAAATCCTTGTTTCTCAATATGAAAGGAACTCTAAATACCATAAATCTATTTTATTTGCCATCCCGCACCCCACAAAAAAGGAATTGTTTTGGATAGTATTTGCTTTTGGCATTTATTATTTTTTGCTCTATTGTATGATAGTGCAATACTGTGTACTATGTGCACTGATCTCTAAAATACTCGCTTAACTGATATGTTAGTGTAACTATGTTAAATATTCTGTTTTACTTTTGCTGTTTTCAGTTATTCACCCATGTCATTTGTTACTAGTTAAGTTTTATTTGCTGCCTTACTTATTGCTTGAAAAATGAGTTCTTGTATATGCATATTAGGTGACCACGTGTTGAACACAATGTCAACATTACACTTTAGTTCAGAGTTTGGTTGCTAATCAAACCCCAACTCAAAATTAGCATTCTAAGGCAACTTCGCCTGCTATAATGTTGCTAACATTAGAAAAAGCATTTTCATGATTTCAAGCTTTCTCACTTGCAGATTTGTAGAACTTTAACTCACTGCATCAGCACATCTAGTTGCCATGCCTAACTTATCCACTGAAAAGTGTACAATTTACTAACACTAGACTTTCACATACTGGTTCTGATGCCAGAGTTAAATTCCGAACTCATTTAGTTTATTGTGCTCTTGATGATTACTATCAAGGACAAGGACTAGGACTAGATTATGCAACAAAAATAAAAGATGCCCAAAATTTATAATTTAATTTCAGGGGAGGAGGAAATTTATCTCCCCAATTTCACCCTCTTGTTATGCCCTTATCGAAAATTGACATTTTCTGAAATATGTATTATATTAATAAAAAAACACATTTACCACACAGTTTTATTCTTTATTTAGGTGGGACAAGTACTCAAATGACAGGATGAAATTTATTACAAACAAAGCATTCTATTTAAAAAAGTTTGAATGTAACCAAAGAAATTGTTTAAAATTAATACTGGCCTATTGCTGTTCCAAAATTTAGCACCACAACAAATAGTTAAATGCAGTGAACAGCAACAGGTAAGAATAAATTCATAGTGAGCTCCTTTGATTCCATCTCTAGTTATCAATTACAAAATAAAGAACTACTTGTACTTACAAAATTGCTATATAAACATGACAACAATTTATGTGAACAAGCAAATTAGCCTTTATTACAATAATTACAAACTTGTTTACTATAATCCTCCACCCCATTTAGCTTTACTTGCTATTCAGCTTTATCATCTGTAAAATTATGAACAGCAGGCTCTGCCAAGGGGAAGGGTTAAAGAACAAAAAGAATTGGAGGAAACCTTATGAACCAAAAGAATGTCAAACTTAACTTCTACGTAAGAATAAAATACATCATCTCACACACTACATATTACGTAAAAACATAAATATCTTGATAATTATATCCCTTGTATTTTAAATTTTCTTGTTGAACTTCCATACCCAATAATTTAAAAGCTAAAACACTTAGAATAAATAATAATTTTTAATACCTGAGCCTTCGTTACATTAAATTTAAGCAAAACTTCTGCTGTAGTAACGTAACATGTTTTAACATTTCCAAGAAAGATATAACTGTAATGCATATGGAACACTAACTTTTAAGTCAGTTTGTAGTAGGTACAGTAAAAAATGTACCATTTTGGGAATAATTCATTTCTAAATTATGGCAAAAACATTTACAGAAGTCCAACATGTTTCCTCCTAATTATCAAACACTTGAAGTTTACACCATTTTCCAATAATCCTCACCTTCCACAAAACAGAGAACATTCTCTCATTTTTGCTAAAAGTAGAAATTTATGATTATCCTTAATAATCATTTTCAATTATGTTATTTATCATATTTATTGCTTCCGTTTAAGAACCAAGAATGAGTGATCTGAAGATTGAATGGATCACTGTCATATTGTTTATTGTAATCACTAGGCAAGTGTGACATGCAAAAGACCTTCTGGTAACAGAAGAGAGATGGTATAATATTATCGGTTGGAAGAGCATAGATAGGTGTAAATATATTAAGCATATTCTGTAAATCATAATGATGATTTATGTCATCAGTTGGGCACAAAATTAGTGCACAGACTGAACAAGCATAATCATATTTTATGAGAAAAATGAATGAAGTTTTAAATGACCAAGAAATATTTATTACCTGCTTAATATATCTGGCTGTTATTTGAATTTCTGGTTTCTGACCTGGGAGATGAGGGACTTCAGGAAATCCTTTATGCATCATTTGTCAATTGTTTCACTGTTGGATGTCATTACTCAACATACTGCTACAAAGCAATGTTTCTATTTGCAGAAAATTTGCAAGCTTTTGTAGTCCCTTAATAAAACATTTAAAGGAAATCACACACAAATATAGTTCTTGATAAAGTAATTTTAAGTGGCTTTTGTGTCAGAAAATAAGTGAATCTATTCATGATTCCAAGTAATATAACAATGACATTTTTTCTGTCTAATGAACTCGGTTGTTTGCATGTTATTTTATACTATGCCACATCTGAGTCCTTATGTTGATCAAAACAAATCACGAAATACGACTTGACTTTATCTTACTGAGATTTACTTTTCTTGATTCTTAATTAGACTTTTACTATAAATTCAATAATAAACAAACAAAAACCAAACATCTCCATCCAGAACGAAATGTCATTAGAAAGTTCAAGAAGATATGGAAAATACAATGCCATGGCCGGGATTCAAACCATGGATCTTTGGGTTCGAGTCCCTGCAGTGGCATTGGACCTTTCCAAGTCTGACTCACTTTCCAAACTTAGTGCCTACAAATCTCTTGTGTGGAAGAACAACCATTATTGTTCCTAATATTGCAACATGTTTGACTTTTCAAAATAAGTTTTACTTTAACAAGAAATAATAAGACATGTGATATAAAACAAAATGTAGTCTATAAAACAACATTTATCATGCTTATTTCAGATTCTCAGTTGTACAATAAGCTCTCTCTTTCACTGTTTTTATATATACATCTTATTTAAGGATATGGACCATTCTTAGTCAAAAAATATTACTAAAATATTCTCATAGTAATAAGGTATTCAAATTAAAACTAAGGAAGTTTTATTTAGAATTTTAGGATACCTCTTGTCCAGGCAAGCAAGAAAACTGAGTTTACTAAGTTCTACATATATTTTCTGTTAATACTAATCACCATCTTCAATCTGTTCCAATATTTGAAAGATCAATGAATGGAAAACATTGACCTGTGGATCACTATTGGTCCTTTTTTCCCTTGGAGATATAGGTCTTTCATTCATTTTAAGGCTTGAGGTATATATGAAAGATAAACCAACTTATTATTAATCTAATTTAGCTTAAAACAGCTTATACATATTTTCAACACTGTTAACCAAATAATTAACAACACTTGCTTTTAGCATTACTTTCAATTTCTCAATAATACTCACAAAAAATTTGATGCTTTCGAAGCATTTAACAGGATGAAGATATGTTTGTAAATGTGTGTATGTAGTATGCCATATTACTCAAAATAATAAAAACAGCCATTCAAAACAAAACTATGTCTATCCCAACTAACTGAACTGTTTTGATCTTCTTCCCGCTCTTACGTATTTTAGGACACCCATCTTCAGGAAAAACATATCTAAATATAAGCAGATTTTTATTAACAGTAACAAAAATAAAGGATAGTGATAATTCATTAAAACTACTGCATTTAAGTTTATTTCACTGTACCACATTATTACACATTTTATAACAGCAACAAATTGAACTCTTAACATACCTAAAGGGAGCATGTTTTTTAAGATTATGTATTATCTTAGAAAAAACACTGCTTAATACTTCTTGCAAATGTCTTACAGTTTACTTAAAAGCATATGAAAGGTGTTAAATTCTACCAAATAATACAATAATGTAACACGACAGAAATTAACTCAATCTACAAGGTCTCTTATGGCAACCTTCACACCAGAGAGAGTCATAATAATTATAAACCTAATGCATTTATCCGAATGATATGCCCTTCCTTGTGATTATAGTGGGTATATCTTATTAATTAAGAGACAATGTTAATTCCATTTTACAGATGTGAGAAAATGGAAATATTTGTAGTGTAGGAGCCATGCATATATTGCAAATTTCTGAAGAATACACTATACATGCATTGCACATAAAGGTATACGTGGATAGTAACACTTCTAATTTTTTACCTTGTTCTATGGGCATTTGCGATATATTTAGCAAAGCAGATAATGGTTATTTGCAATTTTACTGAGAAAACTAATATAGCTGAAGGACAATGAATAAAGGACTTCCATGCACACAAGTTACCATGGTTGTTACAGCACTAGTTTTCTTCATGGTTTTCAAATATTTGTTAGAATCCCATGCATGTAGATTCACAAATATTAGTATTTTTGCCTTCCATTCTCCTACTGAATTCAAATATTCATGTCATTTTATAGATTTCGATGTTAAGGTTTATTAAGCAATAATTTGGGGTTAATGTGTGATCAAATCACATTAACCTAGCAAGCATCCATAAATAGACCATTCTGCCAGTTTACACACAAATTATTTTTCATTATATGTACTCTTTAAATTAAAAATATCATTAAAATTCCAGTTTATGTAGCATAATTGCAGTAAATATTTTTTGAAAATGATTCAACATATACAATTTTAGGCATTGAGTATGATTTTAAGGAAAATCAAGTTATGGATATGTTATGCATTGCAAAAACATAAAGCACAGCAATCTAGAATGCATTAAAATCTTATAATGGAAAATTTTATAACAACTTTATTCCTTTCCCAATCCCTTAACTTAGACCAGTTCTTTCTCACAGTGTGAAGGTTACATTTTACATAATTTTTCTTTTGCCACACTTGAAAATAGCTTCTTAAAAGTCTATCATTGGATATCGGAGATTCAACAAGTATCCAAATACAACAATCAGAGCACATGTTGACATGAGATCATGAAAGTAATATTGCATGCACCTATCGCTATGCACTTAAAAAAACATATCTGTACAGCAAAGTTACATTATCAAAAGCAATATGATATCTATATGTTTTGTAATTTAAAATTACAATTAACTGTCAAGCTGGGAAAGAAATCTTAATTACAGGAGACTTAAGCTCTGGTTCATGTGTATATACAGTCTTGCTACATTATTGTGCAAAATTACAGAACAATTATACCCACAAAGAACATTTTAGAACAATAAAAGATGCTGCTGTGAATTTATTAAAATTTCATGAGAAAAGAAAAAAAGTTAAAAATGCACATTTTCTTAGCACTCTAATTATTTATGACAACCATTTTGGAAACCGAGCACAAACAGTTCTTCTTTGACATACAATTTTTTTGTCGTCTATATGCACCTTCAAGTTTAAAAATCAATAAATACCAAAGATATACAAGTAGTTCTAAAATGATGGCCGTTGCAAGCCCCTTGTACAAGCAGCTACTAAGTTGCCTTAGCCACACATTATCTTCCTATGCACACAAACACTTACACATGCAGGGAATTCATAAGCTTGACTCACTTCGTGTCTTCAGGACCTACTAAATGGATTTCTATCAAAATAGCAGCTACACCACTTCTCACTGTGCAATTGGCAGTTCCTGATTGAGCAGGATGGATGCATCTGAAGTCACATGCATGTGGATGGCAGAATGATGGCGTTTGTTTCCTTACAGTTATCTCAAAAATTTTCCAAATAGAGAGACCTCTAAAAATACCAATTACAAACTGTTATAAAACAAACCAAACTCATTGATGTTTTGCTAAAATGGCAGTTGGTTTCTACGGAAGACACTGATTTCTAGCTTATGTTATCTACTTTGGTAGATAACTATCAAGTCTCCATGGAAAATGTAGAAACTACTGCTCATCTGCCAATGTACCTACAAGTTCAAATTTAATTTTTATTGAAGCAATATGGTTGTATCAAAACGTACATTATAATTAAATTTCAGTGCTTATTTATAATTTTTCCTCCTAAGAAAAGGGGTATTTTGTATTTTAAGTGAGAGACGTTTGACATTGCCTGAACTTATAAAAAATACATACAAAACAATCTATAGCTTGGTGGTCAAGACTAGCTATTAAAACACATACCTTAATGTTTTATTTTACTATCCACACCACACACTGAACTGAACAAATGACGTCCACTTTGGCTATAGAACATCAAAGACTTGATGTGAACAGTCTCATTAGAAAGTTACTTCTGCGTTGTTTTGGTGTTTGTGATACATGTGGACAAAAAATATTAAATATTCAGTTGGATCAGATTCTTTGAAAAGATAGTAATGTATGCCTGTGCTGCCATTTCTTTTAAGCTTTTCTTTTTCCACTTTTTGATTCTGCTTTCGTTCTTAAATATACTATGTGCTCTGTAAATCAAATCTAACCACTTGTCCTTAAACCTAATACACTTTTCAAGTTCTAACATGCTGTCCATCCTTCAGAGCAACTACTAATATTAAAACATAAAAACCTTCAACAATCACAAGTGATAATCATCATCGCCTAAAGTTAAAACACTTTGAACACCCAAGTTTCCTATTCTGTTTGCAAACAGCATAAATGGAAACTTAAAATTAAAATAGTAAACGGATGATGTGACATCATTTAACAAATGACAAATTGCCATTTCATTACCTAGCTAACAAACCATACAATATGCAGATTCCAATTTTTTTTGTTTTGTTTTGTTTTTTTGTTCCCAGGAGCTTCAAGTTGCTTGTGTCTCTGGATGGATGATTTAGGTGGGCAATAGCACCACCACTTTCCCTCCAGGAAGTGATCCCCATTCCTCCCTAGAGATGGCACCCTGCATTTCTCTTCAAAGAGTCTTGGCTCTCTCTAACAGATCTTCAACAAATTTCTGCAAAGAAAAAAAAATTGTTGTTTACTTTTTGTTATTCTAACACTCGCACTTAATATTCTTAAGCCAGTGCTTATACAGTTAAAACTAAAATACCAGGTGCTTTCATTGCAACATTTTATTTCTTCTAGCAACAAGACTACATTGTTGATGTGCATTTTTTTTTTTGCTTTAAACAAAAGAGCAATGATAAGCACTTAAACAAAGGAGTAATTATAAGCACTATGTACTACAGGTATTTCTTTTTCCTTTCTTTGCATTATTACAGCGTTACATTTAAAATGCTTTTGAGTATTTTAATCCAGCTATTCCATATTTTATGGATGTTACACTTTGACTTTAATATTTTTTCCTTAAACATATGAATTTTGTTCTTTTCAATTGAAAATATGAGAATGATGTACCATTAACTATATAGGTAAATATCTACCTTCTGTAAGTTGTTTAAATAAGAAATATATAACATTTATTTAATTTTTTAAGCTGAAGTTGAAGAAACATATAACAACTAACTTTTTTTAGTGAAACTACTTCACATGTTAAAACAACAATACATATTTCAAAGATACATTGTTCTCATCATCTGCTGTAGATTGACTGCTGGGAACACTGGCATAATTCACTTCCTGGGTATCTTGGGAGACATTTTGGGTGAAATGAATTTGCCGAGTTTGCTTAACATGGGTATTTCAAAATTCATATGGAATTTCTAAAGAAATTTGGGCCTTAGGCTAAGAACGTTTTCAAAACATACAGTTTAAGAAGTCAAAAATCAGCCATAGTTACACAGTTTTGGACACAGAATCAAGAGAATCAAAAAGGAGTCCAAATTTTGAAATCCCTGCAAAATAAAACAGAAGTTTCCACCTGAGAAAAGATTTTTGTACTCAAAGACTGTGAAAAAGTAATGAAAGTTGACATACCTATGTTAAGCAAACTCAGAAAATTCATCACATTCCTAGATGTCTCTTAACATCTCAGGGAGTGGATAATGTCAGTGTTCCTGGCAATTGACCTACTGCCAACGATGAGGATAATGGATCCTTAAAGCATGTAGTGTTGTTTTAACAAGTAAGTGAAATAAAATAAATTGAGTTTTATTTATGGACGCTCTTTTTAACTGCTACGGTCCTTAGTGTCTCATTCTATTTTGGGTATGAAAGACCGGAAATTTTGCTCAGAGGCCTCTATCAGGTTCGGGGTTCTTTTACATGGCATAAATCTACGACATGGGACCACTGGCCTTACTTCCCTTCCAAAGGAAGCCATGCTAAGAGGTTTTACGCCCGAAAAAATCCATCGCTCTCCACCGGGTTTGAACCCACGACCTTGGGAACTGGAGGCTAGCATGGTATCCCTAGACTACGGAGGACGACAGCAAGAAATGAGTTAGTATCACTAAATGACGTTAATTTATTGTTTGAAGCAATAGGTTATAGTTATTAAAACACAGAAGATCGTGAGTGAGTACAGAAGAAAAGTTCAACTACCCCATCAACTACATTCAGGTGAAAGGGGTATAGATGTCACCCTTTAAATCTGCAGAGAGAGCTTAATGAGTACATAAAAAAGCGTATGCACACTTGTTTCTGTCTTAGATCTGTAAAAATACTTTGAAATGCAGAGATATTTGGCATCTCCCTTGCAGGTAGGTGAAACATTACAGTTGATGGGAACAGTTAGGTCCATACTTACTCTGTTTCCAATGTCACTGCATTGAATGATATTAATTATACTAGTGTTGTTAATTCTTAAATCAGTTCTTTCATTAATTTCCAATGTTTAATGTTTTATGAAAGCAGCTTAAACTGAAAACACTTGTTTACTTATGAACGCAACAATAAAAATAAAATAAATGTTTTAAATTGAATGCTTACTTATTATGCACATAATTTAAAAACTAAAGATATAGTGCTTTGTAACAGTCCAAATTGAAAAACTCAGGTGTTTATTGAAGCATTCAGTAGAAACAATTAAAGTAAAATGTTTATTTTTATTTCACAATTCATTGCAGTGGAATACATATATTATTTTATTTGCACACTTAGTAAATGAGACTAACGACAAAACTATTTTATTTTTGTTTCAACATTCAATAAAAGGAAATAAAAGTTGTATATAATGTTGGAAAGATAGAATCAAGACTGAAAATTCAATATTATTGTAATTTAATCTAAAAAAGCAGCCACCAAAGTAAATTAACTCTAATAGCAACTAATTATAATGCCTGAAAATTAAAAGCACTTGTAACATTGCAAGTCCCCTTTGGAGTATGATAAATTATTCTTTGATACCACCTTGAAAGATTTACCAGCATACTTGAACCAGATGAGAAGGTTTAATGAGTACATGGACATCTTACCATGGTAGATCAATGGTAAGACCATCAGTACAGAGAGTTGAAGATTTGTGGTCCAAGACTTGGCTCTGGTATTGAATTTTTCCAAGTCTGATTCAACTTTACAACTTAGCGTCTACACATAGGCAGACTGAAAGAACAAATTCAGAAAATAAATTAATCCTAGCACCATTCAACTATAGAGCCCAGAAATGATAAGTGCTTGCAACAATGCAAGTTGCCTTTAAAAAAACTTAGTTTTATTTACGGATGCTTAACTACTGTGGTCCTTAGCATCCTATTCTTTATTGGGGGTCAAAGACCGGTAATTTTGCTCAGAGGTCTATTTATCAGGCCTGAGGTTCTTTTACATGGCTTAAATTACGACATGGGACCACCGGCTTTACTTCCCTTCCAAAACAAGCCCTGAACGTTTACTAGGATGCATGAAACATATGAGAATATTTAATGTTCATATGGGCATCCTGCCACAACAGCTCAGCAGATGTATCAGCAGAGAGAACTATTGGTCTGGGTGACTCAGTTGTTTAGGGGCTGGCCTTCTGATCTCAAGATCACGAGTTCAAACTCCGCCCATACCGATGGTTTTTGAAGTGTGCTTAAAAGCGACAGCTTCATGTCAGTAGATTTACTAGCACGTAAAAGAACTCCTGCATGATAAAATTCTGGCACACCGGTGGTGCTGATATGATCCTGGCAATCGACAGAGTCATTAACAAACAATCCTACCTATTATTATTATTATTATTATTATTATTATTATTATTATTATTATTATTATTATTATTATTATTATTATTATTTTAAGCAGAGAGAACCAAAGATTAGGATTAGCCAATCAGAAACTAAAAAGGAAAAAAAGAAGTCAGTTGCCTGTAAACGTTGTGCCTAACTGGATGTGAGACACGTCCTCGAGAAGTATAATATGTATGCATGTGAGACAAAAATAGTTTACATATTAAAAAGTGCAAGTATTTAATAAAAACAGCTCTCTCTCTCTCTCTCTCTCTCTCTCTATCAGTGAAGTGTTATTTAAATCGTATCAAGTATTAATAAAAGGAGTGAAGTAAAATTATAATCTGTGTAAGCCTACATTCTTAGTCGCACCACAACCCTGCTAAGAGAAACGTGTCTAATAATAATAATACTGACGCAGCCGAGGAAAACATAAACATTTAATACTTAAAGAAACTATAATACAACAAAATACCTACTTCAAACTATACAACACAAAAGAAAAGTATGTTGACATTAATTATTAATATATTAATTAATTTTAATATATTAAGTTCAATTTTGAGTGACACTGTCAGTTGTAATATTTGTGGGAGGGGAAAGTGAAATTTGTGAAAATGTTTAAAAAATAAATGGCCTGGTAAATAAACTTAAATAAGGTGCACAAATCAAGAGCAAGAAGAGTTTTGCATCAGAAAAAACAGAAAAACCAACTTTTTGAAAATAATTTGAGGTTATTTTATGGACTCAGATGTATTGGAAAAGGGCTTTCAGCTGGCAAGGTACTTTGTAGTATGCTAAATCATCCCAACCCACCAACTAATGTTGTTTGTTATACATCAATAGTGGTAAAAAGATAGCTGAAGACTCAATGAAGGCTGCTACAAGTGAATCTATAGTAGAAAATGATAATACTGACTTAGCTATATCTTATGACGGGTCTTGGCAAAAAAGAGGCTTCCAGTCAAAAAATTCATGTGCATCTGCCATTGGTACTGACAATGGTAAAGTTCTGGATGTTATTAGTCATAGTGTTTCCATTATGGTTTCCCAATTATATAAAGTTCAACTGAGAATGAAGAGGACTTCACAGCTTTTAACAGAAAATTCAATATATAAATTTCATTTGTCATGTCAATCTCAAATATATCCCACACATATTTGGGTCAACTTTGAATTGATGATGGGGGCAATTAGCTCCTGAAACATGTTTTCCTTAATTAAAAAAAAATGATGTGTTACAAAAATTGATAAATACCGAATCATATTCTATATTATTCAATTAGTTAATCTTGTACATGTGTGTGTGTGTGTGTGTGTGTGTGTGTGTGTGTGTGTGCGCGCGCGCGCGTGTATGTGTGTATGTGTGTATGTATGCATGTATATATGTATGTATGCATTATACATCTTCAAGAATACCTACTTTCTTGGACCCTTTTAAAGAAATATTACTATAATTGGAAACAACTGCCCATCAGAAACATCAAAAGTGGCAATAAAACTTCAGATGGTAAAGGTGGCATATATGTGGAGTAAAAAATAAAAGGTCACAAATGTATTATTCGGTCAGTGTGGGATACTCAACAAAATTACTTTTACAACAGTTACTTAAATCTGTAACTATTTTAAATTGCAATTTAACTTTAAGATAGGTAATCTGTGGATTGTTATTTCATTATAATTATTAAAAGCATTGCTGCAATCAGTAAATCTTTGCCATACAACGTTGTGTGAAAATATGTTAGGGAACAGAAAATTGACAATGAAGACAGTTTCCTTTACAATCTGATAAATTCTTCCTTAATTTGTTTCAATTAAACATACTTACACACTATTTTACTACGCCCAGAACTTTTGTAACTTTATTTTAAATCCTGATAGATATATAGATGCACTCTAATTAAAAAGATCAAGTTATTCTGAGCTTACGATTTTAGAGAGTATTCTTGCTTTTTCTTCCACTCTCTCTTTTCTTTCTTTTATTTATTTCCTTTTTAATTTTGTACTGTATTCATTCAAAAATTTTATCTCAAGATGTCACTATAAATTAGTGTCTTGAGTGCCATAATCTACAAAATTAATTTTAGAAAATTTCTGCATGTGCTTGTCTATCTGAGAGCAGCATAACTCGTAAATTTGGTAAATACCGAATTCCATACTTGATTTAAGCATGCCTGGTAAATTTGTTTCAAGACCCTCCCTCATTCCAAGCAACCATTTGTTGAAAAAAAAAACGTTGTTTTATTTTCATAAATATGGATCTAGCAGTTTAATTCAAGTGGCAGTTATTTTGCAGAAGTTTGAGAACCTGAAAAAATATATTTTTCTTCACTGTTAATTATGTCTGCAGCAGCTGTCAAGAATAAAAATACATAAATATATATACTTAAATATTTTTACCATTTCAAAATTTCCCATACACTGCAGTCCACCTGCCAAATGTGAAGAAGAATCATTGCATAATAATCTTTTCCAGAATATTTTTGTGCTTCACTAGTTACTACAGATGAAATAATTTTAAAAAAATCTGATGAGTTAAACTCAAATGACTGTTTTTACAAACGCTTATTCTCCTCCACTTCATGTTAATTGAGATAAACATTTGCGGAGGCTATCTTATTGCTAATTTTCTTGTAGGTAGAAGGGGAATATGGTAGGCTTTAAGCGATAATCAAACCTTTTAAGAGGTGGTTGCTATGTGGAATATTCCATTCTCTTTGCAGGTCCAGGAAATAGAAAAATAAATTTAAAAAAATTCCATTTGAGAAAAAGTATAAGTATTGGAAAATTAAAACAAATAAGGAATATCTCAGAAATGGTTGACTCCACAAAAAAATGTATACTATGACATAAATTGTGTGTTTTAACGAGCTCTACATTTTTTGTGTAGAAGCATTTTGTCTATCTCTTACGGTTTACCTGTTATGTAAAAGCCATTCAGAAAAAGAGAACTTTTGGGGACACCCCAAAAAATTCAAGATATATATTTTATTTGTCTTGAAAATATCTTAAATATATGATATTTTAATCAAAATCATTAGAGCTATTTTTGAGAAAATCAAAATTTTCGAAAAATGTTCCATGTAAAGGGAGTCTGGGGTGGCAGATTTTCTTGAAAATCTTCGTGTCGCATCTTTGAAAGGTACTGAACCTAAATACCAGTTTGGTATTTATTCGACTTTTCGTTTTTGAGTTATACTGTTCACAGACACACACGGACCTTTTTCTGAAAGTGTTTTTTATTCAGTGGATCTCAAAACATATATTTCCAGTGAAATCTCGGTATCGAATTTTTGGGTGGAATGCAATGCTGTGGCGTATTATTAATTTTGTCATTACCAGATGCACTGTTGTGTTGTATTGTTGCTACCAGAGATAGCATTAATAGGTTTCTTTAGTTATATTTCGGCTTATCAGTCTCTCCTTTTGGCGCGGACTACGCCAAAGGGAGGGATGTATTTGAAATTGTCTGGTGTGATGTCAGCCTGTCTGGCTTTAGCTAGACACAGTTGGTGGGGGCAAGATAGCGTCACTGGATAGTAAATGTTCGTCGGGGCAAGACGCGTGTGTGGCCGGTCTTCTGTCTATAGCATCTCACTTCATCCTGTTTCCTTTTTTAACTATGTAGAGAAGTCAAACATTTGTTAATAAATCCTAAGTAATGTGTGTTATTAAATGTTTTTGTTAATATAAAACCCACGCCTTTCCCTTAATTACACACCAAGGTCCTGGACTTTTGCTGCCAGCGAAATTCCGCCAACCCCACTCCCATGTGCGTGTTGGGGTGACCTAAATGAATCCCTTTCTGGTAACCTTTTTGGCCTTCACCCCCAACATCTAACAATACTTTCCCTACTTATTATACAAGTAGAAAAAGTACTATATATATATATATATATATATATATACTGTGAGGAAGTATTTTTAACACTTAAATGATATCAGTCAAATTATATAATAAAAAATATAATAACAGCCCGCCTTAAACCAATATGTGCATATAACAATATATAAAAAGTGTATATTACACTCATTGTAAATGTTTATATTATTGTATACATGTGTAACAATGTTATGTGAATGTATTACGCAATTTAATAATGTAGGAGCTGTGAGAATAATAGGTTAAAAACTTGGTAACAATGAGGTAGCCTAGAGGCAATAATGAATTTGAAAGTTTAACAATACTACTTGTAATTCTTGGAATCAATAATGTAATTTTTATGACATTTTATAAAATAGCCAATCAACAACCAGAAAAAGCTTTAGTTAAATAAAGGCACTCTATTGGACTAGGATTAGCCAATCAGAGACTTCAAAAACAGAAATTTACAAATTTAGGAGTTGAAATCCAGACAGTTGCTTGTAGACAGCGCTCATAACTGGACGCGTTGGTTGTAGACAGTGTTCCTAACTGGACGCGAGATGTGTCCTCGAGAAATTTAATATGTATTCAGTGAGACGAAAATAGTTTACGTGTTAAAACGTGCAAGTAATTACCAAAAGAATCTCACAGCTCTCTATATCAGTGAAGTGTTATTAAAATCGTGTTAAGAATTAATAAAAAGGAGTGAATTAAAAAAATTATAATCTGTGTAAGCCTACATTCTTCAGCCGCATCACGCCCTGTTAAGAATTTCATGTGTCTATAAAAATAATACTGACGCAGCCGAGGCAAACATAAATATGTAATATTTAAAGAAACATCAAAATTACAAAGTTAATATTTTTTTTAAACATTTTTGGGACGAAGGCTACCGGAAACGTTCTACCATACGTGCGGTTGCAACTATTTCAAGATCGGCTCCCCAACAGTTGAACTACAATATAACTCCTACTTCAAATTGGCTTTCCGTACGTGAAGCAACCATGTTCTTCAAATTGGCGCCCCAAGCGTGGGGCAGATAACCAACTTCAGGTGCGACTGAAGAATATAGGCGTACACAGATTATAATTTTACTTCACTCCTTTTATTAATGCTTGATACGATTTAAATAACACTTCACTGATATAGAGAGCTGTGAGATTCTTTTATTAATTACTTGCACCTTTTTAACACGTCAACTATTTTTCGTCTCACACGAATACGTCAGGAGGGTCTCTTCCCGCACTGTTTTCGCTTGTACTGGTTTCGGTCCGCCTGCTGCATGACGTCATCGAGAGTGAAATTTTAGCTAGCCAGTATTCTGCACCGTACTTTTCGGCATGAAAGTTCGTATAATATTATCGTTATACGAGCTGTTTCGACCCTATACCACTTGAAACAAAATCGCATCTATAACTAGACTTAGTCTTGGAAATAATAAACACAAACCTGTCTTTTTACAGCTAAATACCCAACTGGCGCCCATTTCATTTCTCCTTGAAATATTCACTAAAACGCTGTCGATATATGAAATTTGGTCTTGAGGGATGACTTACAGCATACATGTTATTCAAAGAAAGAGAGATATGTAGATATAAAGCAGATATTTGTTATATTAAAGTTGTTCAGAAGCTCTAAGTTTTGCAAGCTTTAAAACCATTTTCTTAGTTTATGCTATTGCTTGACTTTAATTATATTATGTTAAAGAACACCAATAACACATTATTCGGCCAATTTTAGCAACGAAAATAAAATACGTTATACGCTATATAAAATTCAACGTTATACGCTATCGGGTCTTAAACTTTGATTCGAAATTAAATTGTATTGTTTGTTTATGGATTGTGAAAAACGCAGCTTAATGAGAGAAACTGTATTTTGATCATACTATTATGTAATATGACTTAAACATAGCAGTTTTAAAAGTCATGATAGCTGAAAACTTGATATATGTGCATGTTTTCCGAGACTTTTTTTTTCGCGTCTAGGTAAAAGCATGAATAATTGACATGCATATTTAAAATAATGTTTTTAAAAAGAATTTTATTAATATAACTATTTTGGCAGAAGAGAGTAACTCCACAAAATGAATTAAATTCACATAACATTCGACTACTTGAAGTAGATAATGGACACATGCTGAAAAACAGTTATCTGCACAGCAAGTCTTGCAAATATCCTCCAATTTTCAAATAAACCGAATTTACAGAGTAGTGTACATTCGAATGATGTGTTCAGAATTTGGATATTTTGACTTCATTATTTAGGCTGAGAATGTGCTTATATAAACCTAGTTTCTTAATTATTACTAGTATAAAGTTGTTTTAATTTTTTAATTAATGAATAATTAATTTACATAGTTCCCATTTGATCCTTCCTACTTGAAAGAGCAAGAACAAGGATGCGTCTAGCCTTAATATTTTGGAGATATTAATTTTAGAACAACCTTTCCTGTATGCTTTAGTGTACGCTCGCAACCAATACCCTTAAAAGCACACAAATGTAATGCTTTCACCCACGGGAAAGTGGGTGTTGTTAAAAGGAGGTGTATTAGTGTATTGCACTGGCGATCATTGAAACATATTACACTGATCTTTTTAAAAGGAGGTAGATCTAAGGAACTTGCAAATTGTAATTAGGTGCCTATATTATTTAGTATTTATGCAAGGAAAGTGCAATAACTTACTCGTATCTTAGTTTTCGTTATTTTGTATAAAACATGGACACATTTCACGCCAAACTGGCAGGAGAAGCTTTACGAAACAAATCAATATTTTGTGAGTAAATACAGGGGAGATGAACGTAAATACATGAGAGAAAATGTCAGAGCGGTGTTTTATAAGCAGGGCGCGGATTTTGATGACTAATTTTTTTTAAAATGACTACATTTGTTTTAAAATGACTACATTTGTTTCAAAATGACTTTGTAATTACAAAAAATTATCTAAAATGAGATTTATTTGATTTACTAAAATTAGTGTACAGAAAGTTATAAATTAATTTATATATTGATATAACTCCTATACAAGAAGAAAAAATAAGTAAAAGAGCAGTGAAAATGTTCTTGTTCAAAGAATCTGAAAAGAAAAGAAAATTTTCTTAATTTCCTTTTCAGATTCTGCAAACAAGTAAGAACATTATTTTCTTTGCTTTTCAGATTCTCCAAACAAGAACATAGAACAAATATATTTTCAATTAATTTTCTAACTTATTGTGTTTTTAAACAGGTCTCACAAAAGTGTAGCATTAACTCTTTTGAGAACTCAAAATATGCAATGTTTATTGCAAATGAAGAGGATTTCACAGTCCATGTCATACATAAATAAGAGCAATACGCACTTATTAAGCAAAAGAGGGAAAACTGACCTCCTCATCCCTAATTTTGGACATGAATTCATAACAGCAGTTATACCTGTTTCCCTGACAATAACCATCTCTCCACCCACAAGCAACTCTTTCCAGACCAACCAATAATCTTTATATACTCTATACTTATGCAAGGAAGTTACCAAATACAGCCGCAAAGGACAAAGAAATTACAAATTAATGATGTAATATCGAAAAAAACATTATCCAAAATAGAAAACTTGAAACTACCAAAATCACCTAATATATATATATATATATATATATATATATATATATATATATATATATATTATACGGTAGCACAATACCGTAATTACGGTTTTAAAACGGTTGGTGTGAATTATCACACATTTCCAAACAAAAAATGAGCAATTAAAGCGCGTGTGGGTGTCTCGCTGTAAGCGTACTGACAAATTTAACGCTGATAATTCACGTGTATGTTCAGTGCACTTTCTTCCTAGTAACTATAAATGGGATTTGAAGAGTGAACTTTTAGGTTTGCCGGTTAAGAAAATTCTGCTCCCAGATGCAGTTCCGTAGCAGTTCATTCCCGATTGGCATGGATATGCACTTAGTGAAGGTCCAAGTACAAGTGGAATGTTGCAGGTATGTCTTTTTCATTTTTACATCCTGTAACAGAATAATGCATTCTGGAATTATTGTTTTCATTTCTTACGGTAAAAAAATTACACCAGCATATCCATTTAGCGATTCCTTTAGAGTAGTTGTAAATTTTCCTTTAGTACTAAAGTAATGTATGTTTGAATCTCTTGTAGCGCCTACAGTTTACGTTGAAGTCCTGGATGTGTTCCAGTAGTTTTGTTTATACGTAAATATATTACTAATGTAATGCAGTTTCCATTCGTTTTGCTTTATGTTTAGCCCACAATGTTTGTAGAATGCTCTGAAATAGTATACCTTTTAAAAAAACTGAAGAAGTGCTAATAATAAACAATTGGGAGTTAATCGGGAGGAATTTAGTGTGTTCACTGCGCTGTGTTTGTATTCCGCGCGCTCGTCTTCACTCTCACTTACGTCACAGGCGGGCAGCCAATGGCAGCTCCCACCCCGGAGTGGCTCACCTTAGTTATCTAGCCACATTGCGAATACGTATTAAATTTCTCGAGAACGCATCTCGCCTCAGGAACACTGTCTACAACCAACACGTCCAGTTATGAGCGCTGTCTACAAGCAACTGACTTGGTTTCTACCGCCTAAATTTGTAAATTTCTGTATTTCAAGTCTCTGATTGGCTATTCTTAATCGAATAGAATACTTTTATTTTACTTAAGCCCTTTTCTGGTTGTTGATTGGCTATTTTATAAACTGTCTCAAAAATTACATTATTGTTGCTCCCAACGAGTTGCGCCAACCCCACTCCCATGTGCGTGTTGGGGTGATCTAAATGAATCCCTTTTGCCCTTCACCCCAACTTGTAACAATACTTTCCCTACTTATTATACTAGTAGAGAAAGTGCTATATATATATATATATATATATATATATATATATATATATATGCTGTGTGGTGAAATAACTTCTGATTATGGTTCAAAAGTTTACCACATATTTAATTAATAATATAACTCACTTTGACATCATGTTGTGACTTCTTGGCATCAGCAAGCAGTTCCTGAAACACACAAAAAGAAAAGATTTATTCACCTAAAATTATAAATGAAAGAAAGGAAAGAAAAATGGCTGCACTACTTCTTCCTTAAAGTTTTCCAATGTATATGAGTAATTAGAGGAAATTATAAATTAATATAGAAGTATGCAAAATATATTAATTTTGAAATATAAACAAAATATGAATTAAAATTATGATTTTAGATTATTTTAAACAGAGTTAAAGCAAAGATGTTAGTTTAATTATTAAGAATTAAAAACAAACCTACTCAAAAATATGCTCATGGTACTGCTTCAAATGTACTTTTATATCATTGAATAAACGAATGAAAATATAGTTTGGGAAATTTAATGACTTTACACATTTACAGTCTTGGATAAGTGCTATAGATATATTGCTAAATATCTGCTGTAGAGATACATGATAGAGAGTATACCTAAATAACCACTGCATAAAATGATTAGAAGCCACCAAATTAGTTAATCAGAAAATATATATTACACATGCAGATTATTTTCCTCTATATAGCTTCCAAAGGTCTTGTTCATTATATTTATACTTCAAAGTCAAAATATAATTCAGAACAACATATTCTAAGTCATTTCACACAAGGAGTACTTCAACAGGATATAAAAATTACTAAATTATAAATAAAATTATATTATCTAAGACGTAAGTGAATATAGTACAGTAAAACTTCTTACATTTACATTTTACTGCAGAAATTGCTCAGCAGTAAATATAACAGGACATATAAAAATGGCCTTTCCGTGAGACTCTCAACTCAGACTAAAGAATTTCAGTCTCTGCTCATTCAGGGTTTAATTTCAAACCTTTCCAACCTAAATAATTATTTATTCAATTTTAATGTAATTTAAAAAAATATATACATTTCAATTTGGTGGGAAGTTTAAAACCAGGGTTAATTGTATTTTAGGTATCCACCCCACATTCAAATGACACCCTTATACTTGATACGTATCTTCTTTCTACCACCTTCCTAAAGCAGATAGAGGAGTATTGTATTCCAGGCAAAAAAAAATTGGCTGTAGAAATTTCACAATGGAATACATGCTTGGGAGGCGTTCGCGTGTGTGTCACACACCCACAACTTTTTGTAATTTTTTGTGTTAAGGCACCTCAAAACAAATATCTTTGTTGAGATTGCGATACCGAATTGTTTCCTCTGTCAATAATAGGTATATAATAGAGAAAGTAATAACATGAAATGCAAACTTGGAAACTGTTTAAAAGTCTTCTTAGCAACAGGAGAATCGCACAAGCAGCTTCTTCAAAAGGCGTGTACACGTGCGTGCACGTACAGAAAGATGTTAAAAGTGGGTTTGGAGTGGAGAGAGCCAGGTGCTTCAGGAGGACCGAGATTAAACCTGCTGGCAAAGTTAATCACC
This sequence comes from Deroplatys truncata, assembly GCA_030765065.1. Taxonomy (NCBI): domain Eukaryota; kingdom Metazoa; phylum Arthropoda; class Insecta; order Mantodea; family Mantidae; genus Deroplatys; species Deroplatys truncata. Next base: position 106,029,893 of record CM060980.1, read on the forward strand.
GTTATGATGAATGGTGACACAGCAGCCCTACCAGAAGATGATCTTTCCTGTATCTACTTCCAGGCAAACAAAAGTAGCGCCTCAGGCTGGGTTTAGACTGGATCACAAAAAACGGAAAAGTCACTCGTCATTTTTTCTTCATGTCTCTGACAGGCGTCCTTCTTGTCTTCTTTCACCAAGAGTCTAGATGCGTGCTCAAGAGGAGTCTGCATACTGAGGACTGTGAGCCTTCAAAAGGCAGCAGCTTTCAATTAACCATAAAAGATAAATAATAATAATAATAATAATAATAATAATAATAATAATAATAATAATAATAATAATAAATACGCCTTCTTTTGGTTTCATTAAATACTTACAGGTAATATTGATGCATGCATAGTTTCAAAGTGAACGGTTAATATACTAACGGCGATTTCACCAAGCTTATTACGAGTAAATATAGACTAATGCGTCAACTACTGCATATTTATACTTTAAAACCATTGTTAAAGCGTAAAGTTGAAGTGTTATTTGCCACTGATTCGTGATGGGTTTGGCAGTTGAAATGAAATTCCATATAGTCCATATAGGAACATACAGCAGATCTGCTTGGCAGCAGATTTTTATGTTCTCTACTACGTATAGTAAGCAGAGGAAGTATTTGTATTCCACCCAAAAATTCGATACCGAGATTTCACCGGAAATACATGTTTTGAGGCCTCCTGAATCCAAAAAAGGATTTTTGGAAACATGTCCGTGTGTGTGTATGACTGTGAACAGCATAACTCAAACGAACAGTCGGATAAACACCAAACTTGGTATTTAGGTTCAGTATCTTCCAGAGATGCGACACGAAGATTTTCAAGACAATCCCTCCACCCCAGATTACCCTTTACATGGAACATTTTTCGAATATTTTTATTTTCTGAAAAATGGCTCTAACGATTTTGATTAAAATGTCATATATTTAAGATACTTTCATGACAAATAAAATGTATATCTCGAATTTTCTGGGAATGTCTCCAAAAGTATTCTTCATTGTGAACGACTTTTGCATAACTGGTAAACCATAAGAGATAGACAAAATTTTACTACACAAAAAATGTAGATCGCGTTAAAATACACAATTTATGTCATATACTTTTTTTGTTGAGTGAGCCATTTTCGAGATATTGCTTGTTATTCCCTTAAATTTTCCAATACTTAAACTTATTCTCAAATGGGAATTTGTTATTCATTTGTTTGTCTTGGATATGCGAAGAGAATGGAATACTCCACATAGCAACCAGCTCTTAATATATTTGACTATCGCTTAAAGCCTACCAATTCCCCTTGCACCTACAAGAAAATTAGCAATAAGATTAACATTTCGATATCTCGATTAACTTGAAGCATATGGAGAATAAGCGTTTGTAAAAATAGTTTGTACAAGAGTAGAGAAAGTCATATGAGTGTAACACATCAGAAATTTTTTTATTTAATCAACTTGCCATTGCTGGCGCGCGTAAAAATTTTAGAAGCTCTGAAGCTTTATTTTTACAATTTGGAAACTATCGCTTTAGATGCACTAGCAGCATCACTCATAAAAGGGTTAAAACCGTTTTAAATGAACTTTAATTTCCGGGCTTCTAGATAATCACTCCATAGGGATAATTTGTATCCACTAATTGTTCTTTCACAATGACGGTGGCTCTTAAAAGCACACAGCCATATAGTGTCTTCTAGAGGTAGTGAAAAGTAGTTACAATTTAGCAACAGTTCCGAATATTCTATTAAAAAATAAAATGCTGGTTTCCAAATAGCCATACCAAAATAAGAGTCAGATACATCCAAGAGTTTTACTATTTGCCCATAATCGTGACAGCAAAATACTCTTTGGTCCATGTTATTGCCCTGATTATGGTTCTTTGGGAAGTCGTGATTCTTCACTCATTCCAAACGTATTAGATCACTTCCTCTTATCCTCTTTCAGCCAGTTTACAATGCTTATAACGTAAATAATATATGTAGGAATAAGAAATAGCTTATGGTTTTGGTTCTAAATATGGTGAAAAACTCATTGATTACTGACCCTTCATGTGGTACGTCGTATGTTTCATAATTAAGAACCTTCTTTTGGAACTTGGAAGCACCAAAGCAGGGACAATTCTAAGGTTTTGCATCGTCTACATACATGTAACTGCTATTTTCAAAAGCTTGTAAAGATACTTGAGTGATCGCATTAGTGTAAAGTTGGAAGACTTATTTTGGAACTGCGTAATTGGTCCTGTGATTATTTGTTGAACGGTTTCTTTCTCGGTTTTTACCGGAGACTGCATTGAAATCTCGCCTAGGTAAATGTGAGTCGGAATGAGAGAAGTTCAATGAGAACGATGTCAACTTCCGGTTAGCAGCGATTTACACGATGGGCTATTGACATTTCCACATCTAAGCAAAACGTCCTACAGCTTCTGAAGAAATCTTTCACCCTTGCGCTTACGAAGCCATGTCGTTAAATTATCTCAAACTGGGCCAAACTAAGTCCCGAGCAAATTTTCTCTCTTACCTCAGATCAATCGGACCAAGAGGAACGAGAATTAAGCAACTTTTATATCCTTAAGGAGGAAACTACTGACAGGATTGGCATTTTCCCCTTCTTTATTTCTTATTTCTCTAGCGCTTACCCATTGCTAGATAAAGGAAATGTTGCTTTCCATAAAAAATGTAATACGGAGATTTCATAAGATTTGTTCCCTGATTGCATAAAAAAGCATTTTTAGTAATTGGTCTCTGTGTATCTACACTATAAATAAAAAACGAAAAGTCAGATAAATATTTTCTTTATTGAATCGAGACACATTCTAAGGATGCTAGGTGAAGATGTTAAAGATCACCGCACCTCAAACAACCATTTCGTTATTTCTTATTTTCTCAGAAACGGACAAAACTTTATTTATGGAGTGTGTGAAAACAGAAAAGAGAACTGTTTTTACCAATATATCTTCAAACACTTTCGTTGTAAACCGGGGAATCAAAGAGTTTCGTTTAGTGCTGACAGAATACTCTAGCAACAGGCATATGGCCAGCACACAGGAGAGCTCGTTGCAAGGTTCCTGGTAGAAAGCAAACTCACGTGCAGGAGGCATCCCTATAAATACCACTCTATTGCCAGTAATGTCACTTGCACTTACGCATAAGAGACACAGACTTCTCTGGAGAACGTCCAACGCGATTCAACTTTAAAAATAACATCTCATTATTTTGATGACAACGAAGCCGCTCCAGAGCGTCACCTAAGAAACCAACGATTCAACTGTTTCAAAATAACGGCGGATAATCTCGCTGTAGCGCAGCCAAATGCGTGTCTCTTGGAAGACAAAAGCAATACCTATACGTATGTCCTTCTGTTCCATTGTCTCGAAAGGCAAAAAAAAATAAAAGGCTTTCAAAACACTGGAGTGGTAATTTTCCAAATCCTGCGCCTTCGTGAAACAAAGGATTAAGTATTAATTCCATTCTGAACTTAATTAAGGAAGTTGAAATAACTTATCTTGCCAGTGTTAAATTTACGAAAACTGTAATCCTTTTCCTATAGAACTAATTCATGTGTAACAATGACATTTTCTCAAGGTACACATCGACACTGTACGAGTCTGCCGATTTATTTTTCACTCCTGTATTTATTTTACAATTTAGATTATATTTTAAGAAAACACCGCATATTCATTCCTTCTCTACCGCTGCCTATGGTAGGTAAAGTAAGTATTCCTTATCGAGATTTCATCGGAAATATATTCCGAGGCCCCTTCAAACCCCTTGTGAACAGCACAGTCAAAAACAAAAATTCAAATAAATATATGCAGCACCTTTCCACGAAATTTTCTCACCCAAATGTATCCTTCATACGGAGAATGTTTATTTTTTTTTCAAAATGAGTGACAAATACCATATGCATAAAATATTTGCATGACGAATAAGACGTATATCTCGAATAGTTGTGAAGTCCTCTTCAGTTTAATTTAACTTTGTTAACTGGCAACGCATGAGACGCATGAAAAAATATTCCGCGAAATATGTAGATTTCGTTGACATAAAACTTACCAAAATAATTTTTTCCTTCTCCACCACCTATCTATAATAGGTAGAGAAAGCAATTTATTCAACCCAGAAATCCGATATCGAGACTTTGCCGCAAATGCAAGTATTTTAAAACATGAAGTTAATGTCTACATGGATGGTACTCATACACAACAAACGGAAATGACATTGTGGGATATGCTACTCAGAAAATAAAGAAATCTTCACGCAGCACACAAACTGGCTTCTTATATGCACTGTCTTCCAAGCAGAACTCTTGTCATTTAACAAGCAGTCGATTGGTGCATACATTAAAAGAAGGATTCTTAAGCACATTCAGAATCTCAAGCTGCCTTACTTTAAATTGAAGATAAATATAATTTACATCCAATAGCCACAAAAATTAGACCAAAACTAGTAGCACATGATAAACATATTTGTGTTGCATGGAGAAGAGGACATGTCGAGAATGTTAGGAATGAAAGGGCGGATATTCTAGCAAAATAATCACTTCTAGTAATGACAATAATGCCTACAATATACGTTCAATATCAAGACTAAAGTCAGAGTACAAAATGCAGACGATAAATATGTGGAATTTACAGTGGGTAAATAGCAACAAGGGCTCAGTAACAAGAATAATTTTTCCTTGATTAATACAATAGTTTAGCATACACTTTTAAATGCTAAGCCACCATGCTTTTGATTCTCGTGATGGCATGCAAATACTGGAATTTCAAATCCAGGATATAACGACCCCGTTTTTAAGGATTTATGGCTTCGGTCTCCTGTACTCTCTCCTGTCTCCTTTTACCTACAAAGAAATACCGAATGAAAGCATTTCTAGAAATGTTTCTCTCGCTTAACATGAGGAACACTACAGAAAAAGTTTTGTTAGATTAGTGTGTAGTAGAGCCGAAAACGGCTAGAGGAAAACATGTGAATGTAACACATCTAATATTTTTGTAGCATTAACAGTTTTGGAATTATTCTTTTATATATTTAGATTTTACCAGTTTCCCCAGTGACATGTGCAAGTCTTAGAAACTTTGCGATTCTTCTTTCTCCCTCATGGGTTCATAGTAAGAAAAACGGACTTGGGTAATATGCGAACAATTGTGTTTTGTTTTCTGCATCGTGAATACAACCAAGTTCATATTGCTTTATTCGATATTAATTCCAAACAAAAACGTATCGCGAGTAACGTAGCTCACACCAAGCGAGGTGACGCCACGGTAGCGTGTGGGCTCGCATTCGGGAGGTCCCGGATTCGATCCCCGGTGACCGCCCACTTTGACCCATTGGTTCTTCGTGGCTTCCCCGGGTTGGCAGGCGAATACTGTGTTTTTTGTTTCTCCACCACGATTTCTTTTCCATTATTTTGCCTTCATTCCGTTTCCTTCTCACGGACAGATGGCACGGATGTATGCACAATGGAAAGAGCAGATAGCTGCTTGGTTGGTGGGTCGTTCTTCGCCCTCTCTAATCAGTTCTAGTAGTGGAACGGGTATGCTACGCGTCTGTAGCCTGTCTCTGGCCTGTAGCCTCCTGTGGTTTCTTCACTTCAACCCTTCTTCCTGAGGAGGGGAGCCCGTAGCCGCAATAGATTTATGCAGGTCGCAACGCGCGAGGTGTTCACCTCCGTTGAACCACCTGTACCTACACCTAACGCAACTCAAATAGAAGAATAGTTTTTATATGAATATCTACTATTATATTCGAGAGATCATGTAAGTCGTTGGTAAGCCGCATATGCGTGACAAATCAGAATTCTTTTAGTCAATATGAAGGGTCGTAGAACACAAAACAAGCAGGAAAAGAAAGAAAGAAAAAGAAAAGCCAATAAACGAAACGCGATTCCAAACATTAAAATTGTGTCTTTAACATCTCAGTTATATCGGCGGTTTTTTATCTTGGGAAAACAACTCATCATCGCTGGTTTTACAGCTGAGCAGCAGCGGCAGCAAATCCACACATACACGTTCCTACTTTCATTCGTACTTTCAGACTCTAGGGAGGATGGGGAATAATCCCGGCTAAAGAATCTTTCCCACCCTCCAACCGGGAATCGAACCAGGGATCTCCGGATTTGAAGGCTAGCATGCTAACCACCAATTACAAAGGCAGTCACATGCCGTGCTTTTTTATGAAAAACAATATTCTGTTCTGTTGCTGCAACGCAAGTGTTAAACTGTGCGTTCTAATGTTAAAACCTTGTATTTTTGGCATCTTTTTCTTGTTTTGATGAGTACTACATAATCTCTAATTATATCCCTTCCTTCAAACAAACAAATTCACTCGTGCAGTGTGCTTGTGTTTATTTAATTATGCTCATATTGCGGCACAATTTTTTGCTATCCGATAGTGAGCGCTTAACCGCGTAAACTGTGAAATTTAGTGCTCTTCCGCTCCCAATTTATGATGGATAAGTGGGATAAGTGCATGTGATTTGATAGTCCTTGTAGCAATTTCGGTTGCCCATAATGCGGAACAGGTCCATTTGTTTCCAGTTGGGGAAGAACAAACAACGTATAATGCAATCAAACACATCATGCTATTTTTGTGGGCGTACTGAGGGGAGATGTGTTCGTCCTCATTAACGCCGTGTGTTCCAACACGCGCAGTAATCTGATAGCACATTGTGTGAAGTGGGCTATATCTATTTGTATAGGATAACTGGGGAATAGGATAGCTACCATATGGGCACAAGGTGTTGATTACAGTACAAAGTAGACACATGATACGGACATTTACACAGCTGTCAACTTCAAATCAGCTTCTGGGCAAACCGCTGGATAGCTTATATACTACCACTTCGTGAGGCAGGCGCACAGGCTTGAAAATTAGAGGTGAGTAAAAATAGTTTTGTTTTAAGCAACTGCCCCAAACGTACCAGCTCCTAAAAATTGTGACAAATTAACAATAAAGTAGGTTATAGGTTGTTCAATGGAGATTAACACCCCGGCAGCAGCGCGACCTATGATCTCTATTGTGCCTACCACCCCCAGGAGGAAGGGATGAATTGAAAGAACCCCACAGAGGCAGGCAAGCCACGAAGACGCGCGGAACTCCCTAACATTTCCAGCCTCATAGTCCCGTGCGCCACCGCCGGAGCCGCCGAGAGAAGGCGATGAACGACCCACCATTGAGCAGCTCCCTGGTGTCCACGGAGAGTATTCTTTCCAGTGAGCATGCATCCGCGCCATCTGTCCGGCACCGCCATACACCACGAGACCTAGAAGAACACCTGAAGATGAGAAGGAAACGGAATGAAAGAGAAATAATGGAAAGGAAATCGTGGTAAGAAGAAACCACTTCAGCATTTCGCTGTTGACACCGGAGAAACCATGAAAAACCCTGGGTCAGAGTGAGAGGTCGCTAGGTGTCGAATCTGGGACCTCCAGAATGCGGGCCACAGATGTTCTGCCCGAGACAGACTGTTCGGGAACAGTAAAGTACAATAAAGAGATGGCTCGCGATAAGTTTTAAGAATCGTATTCGTGAGGTCCATGGTTCGATTCTCGTCGTGTCGAACACTTGCCTTGGGTTTCTTCGTGGTCTCTCTAGGTAGGGCAAATGTTGGGATGATGTGCTCCACGAATTTCCTGCCCCCATCATTGCCTTTCATGTGTTTCACCTCATCTGTCTCTGGGTTATGGGACCAGGCGACAGCGGTTTGTGTGTTGCGGCAGGACGGTGCTATGGAAATATTTCTCCCTGGCGCTTAGTGGGATCGCAGGAGCCCCTTTCTTCCTGAGAGTGGCTCGTCTATTTCCGGGATCCGCAGTTTGCGGGCAGCTAAGGCAGGGCTAGCAGCGTCTGGATTGGTGACATGTTAGAATCGTTAGGAACCCTGTCCTTGCTAGCGCGATCGTCCGGGTCTCCCCTTCATTCCTTTCTCCCAGAGGTCACGTTGAAGGTGCAAAGGCCTACATGAGGGGCTGTGCTTCAGTTACTGGGGACCCCTCCGTCTGACTATTCCGGTGTCCACATGTAAGTACTTATGCATAAAAGTAAGTTAATCTTTGTTCGCTGTTACATTCTTTTGCAACAAGTTGTGATTTTTCGTTCCGGTATCGGAATGGTGCTCTCCTACCTTCTTTTCTTCCTTTCATCCAACACGCACAAAATCTAAACCAACTGTTAATAACAATACGTCTGTTACACTTATTACTTATGATTGTTGCTCACTTAACCAATGTAAAAGAAATCCACGTCCATCATCGCTTAATCGTTCCATCAGTGTCAATGATGCTAATCATTATATGTTCCAAAGCGACATATCAAGAGGTACGTATTGGATTGGATTGTGAGTCGGAGGGGATTCGGCACCTATCCAGGAATGAGGATATTGTACCGACGCCCTACCAGAGTGCGCCCCCCGAGAGGCATTTTCCCCTGCTACACTGCTCGGAAACACCATCGCCGACACTTCCAACCCTGAAACTGGTCAAATAGTGTGAAGGATGAATGAAATGATTCATGGAATGAAATGGAAGGTTAGGAAATTCAAGGGATGAACGAAACCGCTCCAGCATTCTCCTGACGACCCGGGAAAACCCCGAAAAACTTATGGGTCAGAGTGAGTGGTCGCCAGAGATCGGAAGGTACGTAACTGTATGCTGCACGTGCATCGCAAGAGCTCAACAGCATAATTAAATTTGATTTACCGAAGATGTTGGAAACAGGGACAGTTCCAAGATCTCGTATCGTATACATACTTCTTATAAGTGTATAATAACGCAACCTTCTCTTTAGGATAGATTAACGTCGTTACTTTTTAAATCGGTTACGATAAAAAAACTACTCTAATTATATTACCTTAGTGTACCTGTAGAGGCCCGTAAATAAGTTCCCACTATTAGATAACCCACATTTAAGAGCATAAACATACGACACGGGTAGCCAAGGTCGTTAAGACACGGACTTGTGAACGAGAGGTCTGCGGTTCAAATCTCGCCAGGACCGTCCTCCCTGGCTTTATTTTTCTTTTTTTTTTAACTTTTTTCTGCCGCCATAACTGGCAAATACCGTGGAGGTACCCTAAATTCAGTCCTGGAGCGTTTCCTTCCCAAACTTCCTTTCCCAATTATGACTTCATTTCATATATCACCAGTGTCACCGCCTGTGGTACCGTACGCAATAAGAGCGGGTGATAAACACTATTTAAAAAGTCATGAACATACTCTTCACTTTTTTTCCGTTAACATTAAGCTAACAATACGATAGTTGCTAGCGATGGAGGAAGCTATGACGTTGCCTATATTTCCAGTACGCAAGCAAAGTGCCTTGAGGGTGTAATACATACTGTATCCCCGTAAAGGCTGCCGTGACAATATGTTTTCCACCTCTGCAACAGTTCCGCTTGAGTTCATCCCCTATCTCGCCTGCTTCCCTGCCTGCTGCCTGCAAAGTATTGACCGGGTGCGCCTCCTAGGTGCAACCTTTATACAATCAAATTCCTGCCTATCACTAAAAGAATAACGCCAAAATAATAGGCGCTGAGCTGAACAGAAGAAACAAAAATACTGAATCCAACATCTCGGTAGTTCGTATACGAAATTATTGTTTGCCGGGTTGCACGGTTCATTCATTATGTTAAGAACTTGTGTATGGCATAATTCAAACATTACATTGTGTAACTGTATCACGGGTGAATACCATCACTTAAATAACTTATACCAATGATAGGGCTTTTTGATTCACTTTTCGTTCATACTGTCACCAGCCTCTGGTTCCCAAGGTCGTGCGTTCAAACCCGGCGGAGGGCGATGGATTTTTTCGGGCGTAAAAATCCTTAGCACGGCTTCCTTCGGAAGGGAAGTAAAGCCGGTGGTCCTGTGTCGTAGATTTACGGCACGTAAAAGAACTTCAAGCCTGATAAAGAGGCCTCTGAGCAAAATTACCCGTCTTTCACGCCCAATACAGAATGGGACGCTAAGGACCATAGTAGTTAAAGAGCATCCATATATAAAAACTCAATTTAATTTTTAATTTTAACAGTGGGAAGTTTAATTTTGTGCATTCAGTGCTGGTAACCTAACCTACTGGCGTGTTTTGCCTATTTTACTGCAAGTATGTCATGAACTACATTAAATCCTCTAACTTCCGTCCGGTTGCTCTAACCGAGTGAGCTACTGTGGTAACATAGCGATACGATATTAAATTTCACAACTGACTAGCATAGTTTAACTAATACGTAGTTGGTTAAATTATGAAGCCAGGAACTTAATGTACTTATGACATTGCAAATCGCCACTGGGACATGTCACCTCAAAATGAGTTTAATATCTCCTTGTGGTTTACCGGAAAAAATGCGAGTCAGTTGGGGAATTTAATGTCATACCGGCATAATAACATACTGGCTCAGTTGGTTAAAGCAACCGGGCGGAAACCGGAATATCCGTGGTTCAAATCCCGGTTATGTTTTGAATTTTTCAGTCTGATTCTGCCTTTCCAACCTTGTCCTACACACGGTTTGTGTGAAAGAAAAATTATTTACCACTGATTGGCCTAATAGTTGGTTGGCGTATATCATCTCAAAGTGACTTTGAGAACTCCTTGTGGTTTACCAGAAAAAAACTTACTTTTTTATTCGTTAATATTTACTTACGATTTAATTCATGCAAGAGCTAAGTACAAGCTGCAAGTTATAGATTTTTTTAAAGTCAACAACTAGTGTGGATAATCGATCACATTTCACCACCAATGTTACTGTTGGTGATTTTACTACTGGTAGCGCCATGTTTAATAGATGTTGGTTATTAATTTGATTTTCGCGTTTGATTTCTATAATTCATTATCGACAAAAACAATGCACACGCGTTAACTGCATTGGAGAGTCTCGGAAGCATAAAACTCTCCCTCGTTATCCAATGATGCATTTACCGCACTTGTATCACAATATACCGTTGAAACGCATGACTCATTGTTATCAAACATTTTATGTGGTCATGCCTGTAGCGTAAAAAATTACATTATCGATTTTGGTCAACTTCCGGTTAAATCGAGTTGTGCTCTCTGCACTTTCCAAAGTTTTTCAAATTAGAGCTGTTCTGGCAAGGAATGAGAGAAATTACATTACTTGCTCAGACACCTTTTCTACTTTGGAAAAAAAATTGCAGATAAACTGTCCTTTTAAAAATGAAAATAATGCATCAGAGCGGAGAATAAATAACTATGGTGTTCATCAAGGATCAATTATTGGATTTCCACTTTTTCTTATTTATATAAATAATCTCTCTTTAGCCACGTAGCTAACATCGTGCCATTTGCAGTTGACACAAGTGTTCCGATGATTGGCAATAGCTTAATGCAAAGTTCCTTGTATCCCTGGCTAAAGACAAATAAGTTTTCCTTAAATTTATGTATGTATGTAGTTTATTGCACAAATTTCAGGTTACAAAATTACAAATTTTATTTACATTTATTTTCATACTACTACTTTATGTACATGCCTGGTACCTACTTTGTGTTACACAGCTCCCTGGCCTTCAGCACTGCTGTGCAACATTTACTTCTCTTTACTAAAGCCTAATTACAATTTATTTCATTTTGTCTTATCTCCCCTCCATCTTCTCTTTGATTTCCCTAATCCATTTCTATTTCATTTTTATTAAAAAGTCCCCTACTTTCCTATTTTTTCTTTCTGCTTGCTTGTTAACATTTTCCGTGCGACTAAATCACCCCCCCCCCATATTATTCCACTTCTTGTTCCAGATTTTCTATCTCAATTTTTTTAAATCTTAATTAGATAATGTTCTACACTTTCCTCAACACAAAATTCACATATCCCTTTATCATTGCCTCTTAAGTCACTTAAAGATATCGTTCCCGTTTTCATCCAAGCTAACCCTTCTTTTTCTCTTTTATTACGCTGCTCTATATATATTAAATTTACATAAAACGAAAGTTATGAAATGCATCACCCACATATCTCCAAATTTCCATTACATGCTATAGGGAATGCTAATGGCATAGTACAACAAATTTAAATAAACAACGTAAACAGCCAAAGTAAATGACATTTCTATGTTACTAGTCAACCATGGTATGAGTGCGTTCGATGGTAAGAGGGACTAAACAGTCAGGTAAAGTAAAGTTCCGTAGTTTCGAGTTGTAAATTATTATTAGTGAGATCGAGGCTTGAACATGTATTAATGTTTTCATTATGCAACTGTACATTCACACTATCGCCTTGCCCCTCACTCCCATCGGATCACAAGCCTTGACGACGTTACGCATTGTCAACAAAACAGAGACACCCTTCTCCAAACGCACTCATGTCTTGGTCGATTAGTAGTAAGTCTGTGTGACTTGCAAGAACGTTGAAAGCACTCCGAAGCGTCCAATCAAGTCAACTTAATACAATCAATTTAATTTGATAGGTTTGCTGATTTCTTATGAACAGCATTCATGAGCACCTCCTGAACTTTAAGTTCTGTGGTGAGATGCCACGAGCTGTTATATATAGCTTTTTTTCAAAATTTCAGGCAAAACTTTTTAAAAGTTTAACGGAGAATTTCAAATTAACCATAAAAATATTGCAAATGTGTTAATCAAAATAGGAATAAGTTTAGAAGATTTAGTATTTGTACAAATTGTAAGAATTGCATTCTAGCTTCTTACCATGACTACTAAGCAATACTATAAAGCATTGACCATTACAGCACACATGACTTTGATTACCAGGTTATTACTTTCTATACTACGTACAGTAAGTAGGGGAAGTATTGTATTCCACCCAAAAATTCAATACCGAGATTTCACCGGAAATACACGTTTTGAGACCCCCTGAATACAAAAAAACATTTTTGGAAACATGTCCGTGTGTGTGTCTGTGTGTGTGTGTCTGTGTGTGTGTGTGTGTGTGTGTGTGTGTCTGTCTGTGAACAGCATAACTCAGAAACGAACAGTTGGATAAACACCAAACTTGGTATTTAGGTTCAGTATCTTCCAGAGATGCGACACGAAGATTTTCAAGACAATCCCCCCACCCCAGATTACCCTTTACATGGAACATTTTTCGAATATTTTTATTTTCTCAAAAATGGCTCTAACGATTTTGATTAAAATGTCATATATTTAAGATACTTTCATGACAAATAAAATGTATATTTCGAATTTTCTGGGAATGTCTCCAAAAGTATTCTTCATTGTGAACGACTTTTGCATAACTGGTAAACCATAAGAGATAGACAAAATTTTACTACACAAAAAATGTAGATCGCGTTAAAATACACAATTTATGTCATATACTTTTTTTGTTGAGTGAGCCATTTTCGAGATATTGCTTGTTATTCCCTTAAATTTTCCAATACTTAAACTTTTTCTCAAATGGGAATTTGTTATTCATTTGTTTGTCTTGGATATGCAAAGAGTTATAATCTGTGGCAAAGGGAATGGCGCTGCACCTAGCAACCAGCTATTAAGAGATATGTATGTGCTTAAAGGCGACTGTTTTTCTATATTGCCCTTGTAAATATATTTTCCCCTTACATCTACAAGAAAATTAGCAATAAGAGAGAGTCTGCAAATGTTTATCTCGATTAACATGAAGTAGATGGAGAATAAGCGTTTGTAAAAATAGTTTGTACAAGAGTAGAGAAAATCATGTGAGTGTAACACATCAGATTTTTTTTCAGGTTTACAAACCACTGAAATTCGATTCGACTGCAGCTTAGGTTAACTTCATCTATAGGATCCAGCAACACATGAAGGGAATCGTGCCAAAACAATGACTTGATTTAGCAAACAATGAGAATTATGCTATGAAGTTTGGGAAAATGAAATATATGCACCATAATATAATATTTTCATTTCTAAATCATTTACATGACAATTTCCTGTTTCAACTCAAAATTCAGAACATAAAGGTTTAGCTACACTAAAAAAACATGCAGTTAATTGTTTGTTTCTGGACTTCATAGGTTTGCACTGAAAATTAGTACAATGTTTAGTACACATCAAATGAACATTTATATGTTCCTAAAGTTTGCTATACGTGCACCTCTTATAGCACTGTAAATGTCCAGATGGTATTCAACATCTATCTATGTGTTCTCTAGCAACTAGATTCCCAGACCAAATCATCATAACCTCATAGGTGTCCCACACAACGTGTTTTACGTTCCTTATTTGCGGCAATCGTATCTGATGACAACGTAATGGACTTATCATTAAACACCACCTTGTCATCAATCTTCGACAGCTTTGAAACGTGTTTCCTCTTGTCATTTTCGCCCACTTCCCCTCCCCACACACAACACTCATGCTCTCAACAGTTTCATTTGGCGCTATCGACTATAATACATTCTGTACAAATGCATTTAGAGATACCGGGAAAACTTTATTTTAAAGATTGTTTCATTTGCTTTTCAGTCCTTCCAAATGTTAATGAACAGTGTCTTCGTCATGTTTGTCTTATTAGAAAGTTTGGAAAGGTACGCTGACGTGGCCATTCCCCTAGATCGCAATAGTGTTTTTCCCTCCGTAAGGTTTCCATTCGTAACCAACCTTTGTCTCCACCCCGCCGGTATCAGTTCTCCGTGTAACTGGTCTGGAAAACAATTTCAGGGACACATAAATTAGCCAATGAACGATGTTACATATAATCAACGTGAAATGAAGGGGTGGTTCGGACATCGCCACTGTGAAAGAGTTTCACTACGATTATACGCAAAAAAACAAGAAAAAACAACATAATTTGGCCTTCTTGAGAAAGTGGTGAAGAATTATTTGAATGTGCCGTTAAACTGGATAACAGCTACGACATTTATACGAGTCTTTATCAGCGACATTATTTTTATGTTTATATTAAGCTATATTTACTCGCCTCTAGCGAGGCCATAGACATACAGCGTATAATGTTATCCTTGGGCAGTTTGGTTATATTTTGTGGAGGTAAAGTACCCCGCCGATCCAGTGGCTAGACTTTATAATTAAGTAACAGAGATGATTACGCTGGCAGAGGGTGAGGCTATATTTGCCAGTACCAACATAAAGCTGCGTTCCATTAGGACCATATTTTATGCACGACAGTATACAAATTATACTATCACTTAAAAGGCTCACCTATGCTTGAGGAACTATGAATTTACCTTGGAGTTATCTGTTTATTTACTTCCTTACAACTGCAAAATTAGGTTTGATATAATACGTAATTACAGAATATTAACGAAGAGAAAACAAAAAACAAATGTGTAAAATATAAATAAACAATTTAAAACATTAAAGTAGAAGATACAGAGAAATGTGAGTATAATATTTTATCAAAATATTATAAAACCTGTCATTATTTCACGCGAACTGAATTCCTCCTATTGTAGGGAAATTGTGACGTCCTCTCCCCCAATACACGGTACACACATATAGTATTGAGTATTCATTTTCATATCTATGATGCGTCCATAATAGAAATAAATCACGAGAATAACCTACAAATTAACAATTCTTCAATTCAACTTTCTTTAATTCTGCCACAATTTAAGATAAAATATCTTATGTGCTACGTTCACGTGACTTTCTTTAAACCCTTATAGTCTATTAATGCATATACAAATTAATCTTACGACAGTATATTTTCCTATATGCTTGATTGTAATCGAAACATATGTGCATTACACATTTCGCTTTAGATACAAAGGGAATGGCGATGGTCGAATATTTTAAAACTGAACGCTATATTCTAGACTTAAAATTCCATACTCTTTCCATACATTTGCGAGAAACAACTGAAAGTCGACCGGACTTGAAAAGAATGACAAAGTATTGAACAAATCAAAACACTAATAATGCATATCTCGGAAATGGATGATGCCACAAGAAAGTTATTTAAGATAAATTGTGTATTTTAAAGAGCTCTACATTTTTATGTAGTATATTTTCGTCTATTACTTAACGTTTACCAGTTATACAAGATTATACAAAATTTCTTCCGAATGAAGAGGACTTCACAGGCTATTCCCAGAAAATTCGAGATATACATTTTATTTGTCATTGTAAATACCTTTCAAGATATTTACATGACATGTATGGCATTTTAATAAAAATCGTGAAGCCATTTTTTAGAGAACCAAATATTTCGAAAAATGCTCCACAAAAAGGGTAGTTTGGGGTGGGGAATTTTCTTGAAAATCCTCGTGTAGCATCTTTGGAAGGTGCTGAACCTAAATATCGCGTTTGGTGCTTATCTGACTTTTCGTTTTTGAGTTATGCTGTTCACACACACAAACACACGGACCTTTTTCTAGAATGCTTTTTTTTTATTCCGGGGCCTCAAAACATGTATTTCCGGTGAAATCTCGATATAGAATTTGTTAGTGCAATGCAATATCTTCTCTACCTGCTATGTGGTAGAGAAAGTAAAAACGCAAGGTTCTCGTAAAATAGGAAAAGCAGTAGCTGAAATGGTTTAAAATTTATAATGTTCTTTGATTTTTTTAAGAACTAGGAATAATTTTTCTTTCCAGGAGTAACTGGAAAACATGAAAACCTGACGAAAAAATGAACTTAACACTTGTGCATTTCAACTTTTCCTGAATTGTAACTAAAAATGTACGTGAAATTAACTTGTTATTGAATTATAAATATAGTTAGGTAACATTGTTCATTTTGGTTTTACAGATCATATTGAACTTACACTTTGTAAGCAATCTGGCAAAGCAGTAACTCTATGAACTACGAAGAAAATTAGGAACTGATAGTTCCAGAAATATATACCCCCAAGTTTTCTAAGCTAAAATGTGCTTACTTCCTTATCTGCTACATCGTTGTAGCTACTCTTGGTAGATTCCTGTACCCAATATTTACTTTTCTATTACTTACCTACAGTACAGAGGAAAAAATTCTATATTACACGTTTTGAGGTACACCTTAGAAAAAAAAAAAAAGAGCAGACTCTCGAAGCTTATATTTTTCTTAAGTCCAAACCGTTTCCGCGGACGTTTCACATTGGCGTCTTGGGACGCGTTCCTTTGGCATCGTTCTATTGTCACCTTTCATATTGAGTCCCAACGACTGAATATGTGCTGACAGCCGAGTGGTTATAAGCAGGTACGTAGTAATGAGACCTACGGAGGTTCGTGTCCCGAGCATAATTTTATTTTGAGTTTTAGAAAAACGCAATACTTATTACGTATATTATAATTTTCAATTGCTAAGAGGTATTTGATTTCAAGGCATTTACGTTCGCACATAAAAACTGAAACACAATCCTTTTGTTTTTCAAATACATAGGAAATACGTAAATATTATGGCCCTAAATGTAAAAGCAAATAAAAATAGAAATTTACTCAATATCGGATGCGTAAAACCCCTGCTTCTATAACACCCCTCATACTATGGAACATGGATGATATCAAATCCCTAGTTAAATTTTCACGAGAGGATACTTTCTCCGAAGCATCCTGTATTTCATCCTACAAAACCTCTTTTGTCTTGCGTTGTCTTGCAGGCGAATTTAATTCCAAAACTTTCTTCACCTCTGCCCACACATTTTCAATAGGGTTAAAATCTGGTGAGGAAGGAGGCCTGTCAATCACTGTGATATCTTGCCTTTGCGAGAACCAGTTTCAAACTTGCTGACTTGTGTGGACAGGATGTTATGTTGCTGGAATTCAGTCATTCCATCAGGATGTCTACTCCTTTACTAGACTTAGAACCATGAAGTTTTAGAGGATGTCTTTATACTGCTGTCTATAGTATAATATGCCATTAAGCTGCCACAACACACTTAGACCCTCTCGTGACATCCATCTCCAACACGACACAAGATACGACTTTGGCGATTCGTTTGTGCCACGTATTTTGCGTTGTAACGTTTTCCTCTGGGGCGGTAGACAATTGCTTTCCCCCCATTTGTAGATAAACGTGTCATCTCGTCTGTGAATATAATCCTATTCCGGTTATGGTTGACATTTTCTTCTGCAAATGCGAGGCGACATAATCTGTGATCGTCTGCAAGACGCTGCTTCTTAGCTGCCGATCGAGCAAAGAGCCCTGCAGTAGTCAAACGATGCAAGGCTGTGCGGTTCGACCGAGGGAAATTAGAATTACTTTAATTGTAGATACATGCTGGAAGAGATTGCTGTCTGGCTCTTCTAGTGCATTGTTCTGCTGAGGAGTGGAAAAACATTTTCGACCCAAATCAGGTCGACGACAAATAATCCCTTCGCTGGATAACCGTACCCACCTCGTAGCCGTAGATGAAGAACTACAAGTGTTCTTGGAGCCTGCGACACAGATTATCCACAAACATTCACTAAGTAAGGGGAGATTTCCTTGTAGCTTCGTTTTATATGTGCGCTCAGCCATACAAAAGTCAGTATGATTGCTAACATATCATGCAGATCTCCAAGGCTATGAGGTGCGCGCGTGATCACGCCAACGCCATTTATAACCGAAGAAGAGACAGAGTCAATATTAAGTCAAGTCACATCCAAAATTAAGTCAATTAAATATTTGGTTTAGTTTTTCACTTTAGAATTCTTACTAATATGGCACTTATTTTGAAAACGAAAAGATAATTTGTTTGTATTTTATGCATGAATTTCTTAAAATTAATAGATACCTTATGTACGGAAAACATTTAGCATTGCCATACATTTAACAATTAAAATTTAAATAATAATAATAATAATAATAAAGAACACGCACCAAAGGATTCGAACACAGATTATTATAATAACAAGACACATGCGTTTCATCGCTCGGCTACTATGCATACGACCTTCCTATTCATTGCATAGCTTTGAAATGAAGGCAGGTTGATATTAAGAGTATTGTAAATACAGCGTAGCGAATGCTTCCGACGTTCTCCGAATCGAACACCTCTCTGGCTGTTACTCATTTATTTTGTCTTAGGCTGTACACTGAATCCCTTCCCCAAAATCACTTAGAAAAACCAACAGAGAGAGAGAGAGAGAGAGAGAGAGGACAGACTAAAAACTAAAATCTGTTACCAAATTTCAATCTGGGTTATAATTTGTTTAAGCAAGGCAAACGAAGATTTTAAATAAAATTCCAACACAAAACACCCTTTGCTTGAAACAGATTTCGTTGTTACGATGTTTATTAAAATATATTTTAGATATTGACAAAAGATGCATTATTTGAATTTCCGGGCAGTAGCCTATGAGGCTCTCTTCATTTTTTTTCAATTTTGTATAACTTGGAAATTATAAGGAATGGACGAAAGCTTAGTAAACGAAAAACATAGAGTCCATTAAAATACATCGTTTGTGTTAATTAGTTTTCCCGTAACGTTAGCCATATTTGAAATCACCATTATGCATGCTTTCTCTTTCCCAAGCGAGTCATCTGACGGACAGTCTTGGAAGCTTTCGATTCCTTTTTGTACTTTCCATAACTTAAGTTTGTTACCAGGACTAAACATTTGAATGCAGTTTTGACATTCCTTAATTTGAAATCATTGCTAGGCAAAAATATATCGTGAATAAAGTAACTGGATAAAAGAATCACTTACCCAAATACTATAGTATAACGGTGAATTAGTCACAGGTAAAGAAAGTCGTAAGTTTATAATATAGGTTGCTCAATAGAGGGGAACACCTCACGTACTGCGACCTGCATAGATCTATTGCGGGCATTATCCCCAGGAGCAAGGTATGAAGTGAAGGAACCACAGGAGGCTACAGGCCACAGGGCAGACGGGCCACATAGACGCGCAGAATCGCCTAACATTTCCAAACTCGAAGACCCGTCCCAATACTGGAGCTGTCTAGAGACGAACAAACAGCCCTCTGGTGTCCACGGGGAGTACGCTTTCCTTTGAGCATAGATTCACGCCATCTGTTCGGCACTGGCATAAGCTACGAAACCTAGAAGTACAAGTTTGCCGATGGTCTACCCGTAGCCGAAGCCCCCCTTCTGAATCCAGGGGAAGGAGTCAACCGAGCGGCTCTCCCTCCCGTGGGGTTTCCCACGAGGCCAATACTTTGAGTCTAAAAAGACGCCTCCCGCTTACGCGACAATGGAAGTGCACACACGAAAGATGAGAAGGAAATAAAATGAAAGGGAAATGATGGAAAGAAAATCGTGCTGGAGAAGAAACCACTCCAACATTCGCCTGCCGACCCGGGGAAACCACGAAAAACTCGTATGTCAGTGTGAACGGCCACCAGGAATCGAATCTGGGACCACCAGAATGTGAATCGCATATGTTACCGCGGAGCCACCTAGCTGGGTAGCCGTGAGCAGATTTTTAACTATAAGTTTGTTTTTTTCCAAGAAGAAAATTGTAATTTCTGGAAATCTTTAACAAAAAAGGTAACTTTGGAATGTCCTATAGTATTTTCTCTGTTACCAAATATTACATCTTTAACATCGACTGTGAGACAATTCAGAGCAAATCAGCTGATTTGTGGAGGTGGTCACTATTTATTATTGCTGCTAAAACGGTTTAATTTCATTACTGTTCCACAAATATCATGATCAGCTCATAACCTGAAATGAAACTCAAGCTAGGGAACAGCATTCTTCTCCCACCGCGTTAAGACCCGAGTTATTTTCCACCCCACCATTTCCCTGTTATTTGTTAGCATCTTTGGAAGTTGGCTGCAAATTGGAGGGCACCGTCTCGTTAACTCAGCCAGCAGCTCCGGAAGTGAGCAGAAATTACATTCCATATCGTTGGTGTGTGAGGAGAGAGGGTTCTAGAAGACCCCATTACGTTTCACCAACGTTAACACCCCTATACCACTTACAACGTGTGAACAGTGAAGCCAGAATCAAAAACACAAGACTTTAAATTCAGCCCGTTACTCTTCTGGCATCGGTAATGTCCAGAGTCCCGCAATACAAATGCACATCAAATAATCTACACAGAAGAATAATCAAATTTTTCTATATATTTTCCATTTTGAATGAATAGCTGATTCTAACTATGACAGAAATTGCATTTACAGTCTCCGTCACGAACGAAGGCGATAAATGACATTTGCCGCACAGAACGTTACAAACACGGCTAAGAGGGATCACGTGAGATATTAATTGTATTTTTGACAGTGATATCGAATGGGCCTGAATCCTGCAGAGAAAAGGAGCCTGATATCGGAAAATTCTTATGCCTTTTCTTTTAATATAAGCAGACTTTTCTAACCACTACTGCTGCTATAAAAAAGTGAGGAGCTCCGGCCTCCCTTGTCTCTTCTGATCAGCCATCACTGATTTGTGGAAATTAATTCGAAAAATCGTAATCACTTAAGGGTTTCCACGTATTAACTACCTTCAAATGTGATATCAGTAGAATTTGATATGTCGACAAATTGTTTTTGAACCCTATTTATTTATTTTTATTTTTACTCCTTAGTGGAGCACTTTATGAATTGCTTCGTAGGTGTAAACGCACAGACCGGCAACGAATCCATAAGTGTTTCATAATAGAGCATTCAGAAATGATAATTATAAATTGTTCTTTATTCAATAATGATGATACACAGCATGAAAAGTAAGAGGAATTCAGCAATGCAGAAGTTAACCTTGCCAAATAAAGGGATTACATGCACACATGATCGGTTTTCAAAACATCAAGTAATAAATACTTTGAGGGAAAGAGAAGCAGAAATAAGGGAGAGAGTGAAAGAAGTGAGGGGAACATGGAAGCTGTAGAGGTAGAGGTAGAGGTAGAAGAAGAGGATGGTGTAAAGAGAAAAAGAGGACGAGGGAGAATAAGACAGGATTAGAGAGAGAGAGAGAGAGAGAGCGAGAAAGACTGAGAAATTGGAAAGGTAGAAAGAAAGAGAGAGAGAAAGAGAGAGAGAGAGAGCGAGAAAGACTGAGAAATTGAAAAGGTAGGAAGAAAGAAAGAGAGAAAGAGAGAGAGAGGGAGAGAGAGAGGTGGGGGATCTCGGTAGCTAACGCAATAATGCAGGCGGAGGTTCGGTTTTGCTAGCTTATTAATGTAAATTTTATATTGTATAAATTTACATTACATAAATTATATTCATTACATACAAGGACTCTGTATCTGCAGGTATTCACCAGGATGATTCAACGAACTGAATTTGATTGTCATATTTCCTGTTCCCTCACTGAATTCTGTATAGTACCTTCCTACTTGCGGTTTAACTAGAATATATTCAAAATAGTTTAAAGCTTAGAAGTACAATATGTACAAATAAATATATCCACACCAAGCAATAATAAGGCCCATAAAATAAATATGCATTTCTTTATTTTATGGAGAACAATGGAGCATATGAAACAGAACAAAGTATTGTAACGGAGCTGTTTTAGAGTGGGAGAAGGAAGAGCAATACCGAAACTGATCAGGATAAGAAAATAAATTGGCTAATACACTGAATGAGAACGAACTGCGTGCTAGAGGTGCACTGGAAGAAAGATGGTCAACGAGAAAATGTCTCCGGATAAAAGAATATACGCAATAACATTGCGGAGAGGAGAGCGGTAAACGGTGAGGAATGGAGGAAGATAGGTAGGCAGGGAATGAGAGCAGAAGAAAACTATGACTAAGATCATTAGCTTTCTCTTCCGTTCTAGCAGTCAGGAGAATTCAACGAGCAAGTAATGATATTTCTGCTATTATCAATAAAGCACAAAACAGAATGGTTGTATTGCCGTGTCTCTCATACCACTACTTCGATAGATGCTGTCATCTTTCGCCAACGCAGGTGAATGCCCTACTGCGTGAGCGCGTAGCTCTCGATTTTCATTACATGTTTACCCCGTCTGCTACCGAGAGTGAGTTTCAATCAATACGGCTGGAGTGAAATGTCTGGGATATTTTTGGGAATAGATTGTATATTACGGGATACCCTGTCGATATTATATTCTCCAATGCAGTTTGCTGCAGTAACTTGCAGTAGGAAGTTAGCATTTATTTTCCAATAATCGTAAATGTCGACATCATTTCTTCAAGCGCAGCCCCCGTACTCCTTAATTAAAATAACAATGTATTAGTCAAATGAGGACAACAGAGTGCATAGAGGAACTAATTCTATCAATTTATATGTTGAACTGGAACAAAATAGCATTGAAAGGCGCTACTTAGCCCTAGCATGAGCAACAGCGCTTCCATTTTGTTACAGTAGGCATGGCGAAATCTTTCTAGCGGATCATCTTATAGATTTCCATTAATCAATTTCCATTTCGCCCGCCGTAACTCTCCTGTTGATAGTAGAGGAGCTAAAACGTCTTTTGCGCGCATACGTGGTAGGTAATGTTGGTTCAATGAAAGTTAGCATGGAGAGAGGGAGGAAGTGGAGTAGTAGCTCCACGGCAGCTCACTGGAGTCACTGGAGAGCAAAATGAAAACAGCTGGAAGAAACAACAGTGCTTGTAGTTCTCCCTTCATATATTTCCGTTACGCAAATTTTCTCAATACTCCGGAAACGCATAATATATTGTGTCATGCAGTTAGCGTATTCCTGGTAACTGGGGAAGGTAGGTATTTTAGCCACGCCTGTGGTTTAAACAAGAAATACTAGCATCTCTCCATTGTAATAGTTTCTATGGAACAAATGTATACTTATCTGTTATAACCACTTAATAAGGAATTTTACATACTTGTACTAAATTGTTTTAACTTCCGGTCGCTTCCTTTCACACTATAGAGAGATGCTGAAAAAAAAGTGTACAACGCTGGTCTCCAGAACATGAAACCTGACCAAGAAAGATACATCCACTTAATACTTAAAAAGTAGCTTACCCGCGACAATGGCAACTTCATCCCCCTTCAAGTTCTCCCCTCGAGACTTCACACGCTTTGCCCAAACATTCCCCACACTTTTCAAAACGCCAGCAACTTCCCTCGTCACGTTCTTCTTAATCTCGTCCACGTACGATGTGAAATCTCCTCCCTTTCAATGGCAAAAAGCCAGGATCAAATCTAAGGCTAGAGGGAAGCTGGTTTTGGAAACTTTTGGCACTGCTTATGATTTATCAGCTTCTACTTGCATCTTGACATGCTGTATTTGATTAGACTTTTAAATATTCTTTGCAACTTAACTTAAAAATCTGTTACTCGATAATGTGTAGAGCATAATTTATCGTCTTCGGTCCTGTTCTTTGTGATTCTAAAGTCTTATATTCATTTATTTTAAACACAAGAGGACTCCCATTTTCCTTCAAGTTTGACAATTTGTTGCAGTCTTTCTGGCTAATGTCAGAACCAAAAGTTCCGCTAGCATTGCGTTAACTCCAAAGGTGATTCTTTTCTCCTCTTCGTCCATCTTTTCTCTGCGCAATGTTTATTATTTATGTTTCGAAAATCACAACGCTAGTTTTTTCTGAAATGTTAATGAAAATAAAAATATAAGTTTAATAACTTAATACTCCATAGAATGCGCATCTTCCTTATTCTTGCACTGTTTACCATGTAACTAGAAACACCCATACAATAATCAGAAATAGCTTAAGTATCAAACGTTAAGTGTTTTATGTACATGAATAATAGTAATTAGTACACCTATTTAATTTTTTCTACAGAAATTTTGTAAATGAAGCTTGATTCCAACTGCGGAGCACAGATAACTTATTCAGAAATAAAAAATAGGAAATATGTGATCTGATGTAATTATAGAGAATGAAATAAAGCTATGAAATATTGTCGATATACAGTTCACTTTAAATTATATCAGCAATTAATACTATTCCGGTTACATGTAAATTTACCAATATGATAACAACATTCTTCTGTCCCTTAAAAACATTATTTTTTATTTTTATGACGTTTGTAATTTAGTGAACATGGGCGCCGCATTAATATGAGAAACCCCAAGTATTTTTGCGTTTTGCAGTGTGTAGAATTCAACGCAAGTGGCAAAAATAAATATAATGATATTTTAGGAAAATCTTCATATTTCATTGTTGTTAAGATTTGATTTTTCACTTTTAAAATAATTTTCCGCTATCAGTGAATCGGGTTTTCCAGATATTTTATTCGGGCAGTTTTCTGTGAAAAACATTTAAAAAATCCAAGCCAGTATTTCCAGAAAATACGCCTGGAAAAGCCCGCACCACCCTTCCCAACAACTCAGGTACAGTTAAGTAAATGTAGCATTTTCTCTATGTAACGTCACGTATGAAATTAAACGCCCTCTACTCCTGAAAAGTTTTTATTTTTGTGGACCGCTGCTTTCATTGGCATATTGTAATTACTGATTAGTATTAAACAAGCACAAGGTAACCAGTAACGCAAGTTTTCCTCTAAGTTTAAGAGTTTCACAATGATTAAAATCTAAACACCATCTAATTTGTTGTTTTTCATTTGATATATTTTTATTATTAAATATGGACAAAACCTATAAAGCCTATGTTTTTAAACTAATGAAGTGAACATACTCCAAACCCTTTAAGTACAAGATGAACTTGATTTAAATAATATATTTCACAATTTTTTTAAATTTATTTCTTGATATTTTCATATTGTGACAAAAAGGTTTCATATTTTGACAAGTTTTCTTCATATTTTGCCTGTCTCTTGTTTTAAGCATTAATTTCACTATTAGTTTTAATTATTGCTTTTATAAGATAATATAATTAAACTAATATGTCCGCTGAGAGTGAGAATCTTTGTTCTTAATTAATGCGATTGGAAGTGGCTAATTAATTTGGATAAATTGACGCAGTATTTTTAACACATATGATTTCAGTCTAATTATATAATATATAAATTCAATAACAGCCCGCCTTAAAGCAATATGTGTATGTAACAAGATATAAAAAGTGTATATTACAGTCATTGTATATGTTTATATTATTGTATACATGTGTAATAATGTTATGTGAATGCATTACGTAATTTATAATGTAGGAGCTGTGAGAATAATAGGTTAAAAGTTGCTAACAATGAGGTAACCTTAGAATGAGTAAGAAAGTTTAATAATGCTACTAGTCATTATTGGAGCAACAATAATGTAAATTTTGAGACAGTTTATAAATAGCCAATCAACAACCAGAAAAAGCCTTAGTTAAATGAAGGTATTCTATCGGAGTAGGATTAGCCAATCAGAAGTTGAAATATAGTAAAATTTACAAATTCAGAAGTCAATTAGTTGTAGACAGTGTTCCTAACGAACGCGAGATGCGTCCTCGAGAAATTTAATACGTATTCAGTGTGAGGCGAAAAATAGTTTACGTGTTAAAAAGTGCAAGTAATTAAATTAAAAAATCTCACAGCTCTCTCTATATCAGTGGAGTTTTATTTAAATCGTGTCAAACATTAATAAAAGGAGTGAAGTAAAATTATAATCTGTGTAAGCCTACATTCTTCAGTCGCACCACTCCCTGTTAAGACATTCATGTCCCTAAAAATAAATACTGACGCAGCCGAGGCAAACATAAATATATAATATTTAAAGAAACAGTCAAAATTACAAAGTTAATATTTTTTTAAACATTTGGGGCAAAGGCCACCGGAAAGTACATTTAGGGCGAAGGCTACCGGAAACTTTTTACCATACGTGCGGTTGCAACTACTTCAAGTTCGGCTCCCCAACAGTCGAAATATAATACACCTTCTTCAAACTTGCATTCCATACGTGAAGCAACAACCTACTTCAACATGCTTATCTAAACCTCTTTTCAAGCAACAGCAACATGACTAACAAATCTGTGGACATATGATTACTGTATATTACTTTCTTTAGCTTCGTTATTACTTACTACGACCGTTGAAAGTCTGATTTACTCTCCGCTATTCTCGAATATGAATTGTTTTTAAGTACAACTACGCATAACAGCACCAAGAGGGGGGTCAGCTGTACAAATTTGGGAACCATTAGTATATAGCAAACGAGGTCACCTTTAGAGAACAGGCTATAATGATACCTTAAGGAGAGATTAAAGGCTCCATCCCATCAATGTTAAATTCTTGACCCATTATCTCAGATATTAGATAATATATCAGACTGAAATTTTTACAGGATGCAGATGCATGATTTCTAAGTTCAACGATCTACTTTTATACAATATGTTTGTTTATTGCGGAAGATATTTTCTTAGCCAAACCATTTTTGATTAAAATTTACCATAAATTATTTTTTTAAATAACCACCTTATTAGCACCAAAGTAGGTCTACAAAAGCACTTAGGTTGTTTTGTCCACCTAACATGTAATTGAACTATCTTCATTCGATTGAGAAAACGGGTCATTTATGTCAAAAAATGTAATTCACAGAAAAACTGTTCAAAGCAAAAACGGAAGAAAAAACTCGTAAATATTTGCAAATAAATAAACCATATAACTTGAGCACTAGATGCCATATGTAACAGTAGCGCCAATTTGTAAAACAAATTTGGACTAAAATGTGGAGTAAAGGTTATCTTTCTAATACAAGTTGCGTAGAAGTTATGACTTTTTTTCTGTGAAGTGGTACAAAATCCAGAACACAAAATGGCAGGCGAAAAATATATTTAAAATAAAAGTACTGTGTCTACAAGTCATGAAGTTGGGCACGAAGTGCAAAACTGGTTCAATTATTTGACTTGTTAAAATAATCTGTGTTCTGCTAGGTTCTCGCATGTTTTACATAATCCAATAAAGGTCCTGAGTAACGCCAATCTGATCAGAAAGGATACTAATAGCAATACTAACTGTTATACAACGTGTTACGTGTGAAAACTGTCAAGACGACTCAAGAGGGAGGTAAGATCGTGCTCGGAGAAGATTTGCAGTTAAGAGAAAGGAAATGACATTTGCATATTTAACTCCACCTCAAATGGAAAGGAAAATTACTGATTACAACAATAAAGCGTTCGTGGCAACTTCCTGGTAAGACAGAATTCAGTCTTATTAGTTAAGGCATTGTTTTTGGAAACTCAAGACAGCAAATCTGGGAAAACTCTACTTTTCCGCTTTAGTTATGTTTAGCATTATCGAACTTATTATCCATTCATTTGCACAAATGAAACAGCTGACGGATTGCTTAAAGTCAGGGGCGGCTGGTGACTCTGAACTTTGTTGGTTCACAAAATTATCCTTGCAATTTGAAATATTTTAAGTAATAAATACGGAATAAGTTTCTCACTATAGGCTGATTAATTTATGCAAATACACAAGAAATTGGAATTCACAATATATAACACATGCACATTTCATAAACAGTGTAGCATATAGCACTCACCTATTTTTAGAGAAAATCAGCCCTTCTCTCCTTCCTGCCAACAAACTTATCGATGACCAGCTCATTGAAGTTCTTGATCTGCATGATGTAATCCCTTTTAATGGAAAGCATGGCCAACACAGATAACCTCTCCTCAGACATTGTGTTACGCAGAAATGTTTTAATCCTTTTCAGAGTAGAGAAGCATCTTTCTGCCTCACATGTTGCCATGGGGATTGTTAGAATGACACTTAGTAGTTTAACAGATTCACTAAAAGTGGAACATAAATTATTGTCCCTGAAAAACTCCATTAGTGGAACAATCCCAGTTATGTTTTTAAATTCTTCAGTACTATACATTGTGGAAAATTCTGTAATCAGCTTCCTTTCTTCAATAAAAGAATATGTCTAAAGGGCAACTTTAATATGTTGTTCCGGGAACGAAGTGTTATATTCTGAAAATCTGTCAGGCTGAAAGAGAACTGCTGCTCCCATATGAGCAACAAATCTGAACCTGTCTTTCATTTCAGTAATGATTACATCACACACTTCAATGGCCTCTCATTTTCTTTTAGTGTGTTCCACAATTTTTCTTTTCGTCACATTCTCA
Organism: Deroplatys truncata; assembly: GCA_030765065.1. Taxonomy (NCBI): domain Eukaryota; kingdom Metazoa; phylum Arthropoda; class Insecta; order Mantodea; family Mantidae; genus Deroplatys; species Deroplatys truncata. Next base: position 106,058,624 of record CM060980.1, read on the forward strand.
TCAACTGCAGTGGATCTTATGGTGCTTCTAATTTTGAGAATTTCCACCTCAAAATAATTTAGTCTATCCTGGGCCATTACAGGAGTACAGTCGCTCCTCTGAAGTTGGTTGTAAAAATATCGACATGGGGCATAATTTTATGGAAGTAGGATAACCAAAATATGAAATCTACATCACTTAAAATTCCAATGAAACCAGATGCTTGAAGAAGAGAGCTTGAATTGGTGATTCTTTCGCCTCTCCCTATGATTTTCATACATTCTATTAACTCCTCCCTGTATTCGAAAACTGTGTTGACAGATCTAGATTGAAAGTTCCATCTCGTTTGCACTGATCTTGGCACATGCTTCTGCACTACTTCTTCTAAAACTGATGTTCTCTGAGGAGAGTTAGAGAAAAAAGCACAAAGTCCTTGAAGATTTATGAAAAAGATTCGTACACTACTATTTGCTGATGCTGCATTTAACATAATTAAGTTTAACTGATGCGCATGGCAATGAATGTATTCTGCAGACCTGTACTTCTGTTTTATGATGAATTGAACGCCATTTTTCGACCCAGACATAACATTAGCCGCATCGTATGTTTGAGCAATCAATTTATGTTCACAGCCTAGCAGATATCGATCAAGTTCTGGCAATATGCATGCAGCTAAGTTATCTGCTCTGTGCCCTATAGGATTCACAAAACCCCAGTACCTTTCCACTGGCTTATGGTTTACCAGATATCTATAGACAATTACTATTTGATACTTGGATGCTACATCGCTGGTTTCATCTGCTATGACAGGTAAAAATGGCGATTCTTTTATTTCTCATGACAGATTTCAAGCATGCATTGCAAAATCTCATTTTGACGTTCCCTTAAACACTGTTGCATTTTCCAAATGGTTTTCCAGAACACAGTCTAGCTCTGCACTGAAATTTATCAGTCCACGAAAAATACCAGGGTTACATGAAGTCGCTGACTCATCGTGTCCTCGAAGAGCCAACTCAAAGGCCCCACAAAACCTAATGCAGTTAATAATAATGCTTAAAACATATTTATTTTGAGCCACTGTCTGGTTGTGTTCTTCAATTGCTCTCCGATATGCACTGTCCATCTGTTTTGCTATATTTACATTGCCAAACATAACAAGACTGACAGTATTTTTCATGTGCAACTTTGACGCTACATGTTTTTTTGGCGCGGTGATAAAGATGCTGCAAATCAATCACGCCATGCTTTGTCCATTTATCTTCACCACCAAACAAAACGCAAGGAAAGCAAAACAGGGCGTTTTTAATATCACAACCACACAACCAATCATATTTTTCATATACATCCCTGTTAAAATTCCTGTTAAAACTTCTTGTTTTTGTTTGAACTACCTGAGTGATTTTTAGGTATGGTGTGGCCCTGCCAATGCGTTTAATTTCATTCTTTTCCTCCAAGTTTAGCGTTGAAAACGGTTGCGTTAAAAGAGACTGAACGAAATTCATTGTTTCTCCTTATAGCAGCGTTTACCTGTATTTAGCTAAATAAACCAGTTTGATTCATAAATTAAAACCCGATACACACAACACGGCACAAACCACGTGGCATACAGGCAACGATAATCAGAGATGTTCAATAGATAGAAGACCGGAAGTGAGGTAAACATTTACTGTGAATTCAATAGATGGATCTGTGTATGGGACGAAACGAAAAGTATTGTTCCTGTTGATCATCCTATTCTATGCTCTCTGACTACTAGGTTAACCAATAACATGCAGCTTATGCCCCGCGTTCCCCCCCCCCTCTCCAACACCTCTGCGCTCCCTTGGTTCGTCATTCCCTATCCTTCACCATTATACCAATGTGAGTTGCAGCCGGGAGTGCACTACTTGACACCTGCAAACAATACAACGCTTGCCAAAGTCCACTCCATAAAATCATGTCAGAATGACAACCGAAATGTATGAATCGTATTCGTTATTTACATTAAAGGGAGAGCCAGGATTTTGTGGCGCAAACCTGCTACCATATTAAGAAGCCGCCCCTTCTTAAAGTATTTACTCTAAGTAAGAGCGAGATTTACATGGAGCATCTTTTTTTATCTTTAGCAATCATTGCTCAAAATACTTCCTAACACCAATCGCAAGTAAAAGTGAAAGTTTTAAATTTGGGGACGGCCTATTATAGTTGGTTTAACAAGTATTAACGCGTTTGCTCCACTAAGGAGCAACAGTTCAAACGAGCCAAGAACTACCTCAAGACTGCTGCATCCTCTGCCTCAGTCCACGCAGGAGATCATGGACAGTGCACTACCTCGGCCGCCTAAACGCGAACTCTATTTTTCCATCAAGCAGCTTCCAATTGTCCCCTGGGACTTCACGAGGACCCCACACCGGACCTCCCAACTGGCGATAATCCCCATTTTGTACCGGAAATCGAGCCAGATAAGCGCGATACTGCAGACAGCAACTCTATCACATTATGGGGGCGACGCTAAAACATCTGTGACTACTACTTTTAGGCTTATTGATTGTTTTCAATATTAATAATAGTTTCTCAGGAGTAACAACAAATGGAACTAATGACAGATAAAACAAGTTAAATGGACATTATAACACTTTTATAATTTGAAAGAATGTTTAGAGTAATTACCTATTTGTTATTAGAATTGCGGATACCGTATTTGAGCAATTCCAGCGTTACGGATAGAATAGATCAATATCGTTTTCTTTGTAGAAGAGTGGATACTTTCCTAAAAGCGATAATTTATAGCAAATATGCATAATATTATTCTTAGAACCAATTACATTTTATTATTTAAATGTCTAAATATGTTAACATTAAAATACAAAAATGTTTCTGGTGTGAAAAACTTTAACATGGTGCAACATACTTTCTGTATCACAACAAAATGTCGGCTATTTGGCAACTACAAATTAGTTTGTTTACAAATGTAGATGACTTTGTTTATAAAATTAACACTTATATGAAAAAGCAATACTTTGCAATTTCATTAACTTTTTTATGAAACTGTATGATGTTGGAAGTGGAAAAAAGTTTATTTGCTAGGCAGCCATGGAATATAGATGTTGTCTTGCTGCCACGTATGATAACCTAGAATAAATATCACAAAATATAAAAGAAAGTATTCAATGCAGTATAAAAGTTCAATAAGTGACTTAAAATAAAGGAGAAAAATACACGTAATGCGCCAGCGCAAAATACATTATTTCGGGTATGGTTTGCCCTTATACAGATGTAACCGAAGTAAGCTTAATCTTTTTAACTGTTAATACTATATGCTATTCTCAGATCTGTATCAGACATTTTCACATGTGTTTAAATGCTATAATTACGTCAACAAAATCGAATGTTTTCGGGTTCAATAGTAAGTAGGCCGACATAAGTCGTTAAGCAGATAGCAATTGTCTCCAGCCTTGAGTGAGGTCATCATGTAAACAACCGTGCACGTACTTCAGGTTGTTAACTTCGTGTTCAATTCCATTGAAGCCAGGCTGTGCGTGGTTGTTTACATGATAAAATAATTCAAGAGAACAAGTTGGAGAGAATTGCTACCCAGGGAACGTCTTACTTCGGCGAATTATTCGGCTGAAAACATAAAATTCGAAAATGTCATTAACAAAACTTACTCTGATCGGTGTATTTGAACTAGTATCACTGATTTAAACGATACACCTTATTTCAATGACATGCCATATAATTATGTATCTAGAATTTATTTCGGAGTGTTTTGGATCATACAATATTGCTATCAACAAAAATATTCATCTACCAGCCACAAAAAATTTCCGAAGGTAACAATGTACTGCTTATAGCATGAAAAAGAATTGGATTTGAACAGAATTGGCGAATAAAGTAGCGCTTGCGCAAGGATGCTTCAAGACTTCTATAGTTCTATACAGCTAAAGCTGTAGCAAGCTGTTTAGGGCGTAACTGAATTGGAATTCGAGAAAAATTATTGATATGCATAACTTTTTACATCGAATTGCAGTCCTGTAAGCATATTTGTTTGCATAATAAAATACTGTGCTGGTCGGTGTTTTTATTACTAGGTTTGGGTATGAAAGAGTTCAACATGAGTTACTTTTGCTTTAAACTGATACAATATTTATAATAATCAAATATTTTGGACAGAACAGCACTCACATTTTTCGCCGCAAAATGAACGTGCCTAAACTTTAACTTATACGCGTGTGTTTTCACACCCTTGATCATTTCTAATTTTTGCTGATTTAAGCAACATAACAATGATGTTGACAAATTTGTCCTTCAATATATATCGCTTTTGTGATATTCACTTGTGAATGTGAGGCAAGGAGCACATCGAAGATAGTTTTACAAACTTATCAGATAGTCGGCATAATTCCAACCACGATAAACCAGAAAAACAAGGACAAATGAACCGTATAGAAGTCTCACAGCAGGTGTAACATTAATTTTGGCCTGTGTTTCAACATGAGTTTGTGAGCGAGCCAACGTGCACAGTCATAAACATATTTATTTTGTTTTTTGAAAGACTATACACTATATCTATAGCTCACTAAAATTTATTTTCGGTGAATCAGAAGTAAATAATCTCACAGTTTTATGTGCCCTTGTTATAACTTCCTGGCATAAATAATACTTTTTTTCCCGTATTCTGCCTCGGTTCTACTGTCGTCAAGAAAATTAATTTACGGCACAAAGAATAAGGAGAGAGAGAGAGAGAAAGACAATCGATGACACAACTCTTAGAAGCCTGTATTAGAGTTCATAGTGTCCATTTTGCACATTTTTGTACAGTTTCTGTAAAGAAAGAATATTTTATTTTCACCTCTACACAGCAATGATTGAGCTCAAAAACTAACCAAAATGGAGCATGCATTTTATATGAAAATGTTTGCTTGTTTTAATGCTCCCTTATTTATTATCCACAGATTTCCCACAAGTTTAGTTATTTTTTGTATATTGATGTTTTTATTACCAGCCTCAGCCTCATCAGAAGCACAAGATTAATGCCGATATCTAGAGGCTGATCCGTTTGGAAACATAAAATCAAGGGGTTGTAACCTACCAATATTAAAAATATTATATTTATTTTTCAGTAATTTGTAATTATTTTCCTGGTGGATGGAAGTTTTGTTCAGATTAGACTACCACTTGTCCACCATTATGTGCACGGCATATTTCTTAACTGAGGCTAACTTTTCCCATGTGTGGTCTAACATCTCACAATCAGATGTAAGGTTTTGAGAAACTTTTCTTTGAGACCATGAATATCCACAGGTGGCTGTGCATACACAACACTCTTCACTAAACTCCAGAGGAAGATCTGGTGGTATGGGATGTGAAGAATTTGAGAGCCACATAATTGGTCCAACTCAAGACAGCAGTTGTTACCGAATGTATCATTCAAATAACCACTGACGTCTTTTGCCCAATGAGTTAGTGCACCATCATGTTGGGACACGGTATCTATGTTACTTTCGGTTGCACATGTGGTGTGAAAATTTAGCATACCAGAATACACGTTTATCTCGTTGCTGAAATGTTCGCGACATCATGTTTATTTCTAGTCGTTGCTAAGCAACTTCTCATGCAGTATCAATGACGAAGCAAAACTATAGAATGTATTTACAAGTTACAGAAAAACATGCAGGGCTAATACTGATGTTTCTGTGTTTGTATTCCGTGTCCTCAAATCGATCACCCCGTATTTCAATCAAGGACAGTTGTTTTTAATAAGCAAGGAGTTAATATTATTTACACATCAAAACTTTGGAAAATATCAAACCGAATTTCCCCATGCTCTACTTTGCAAGTGAACATTACTTTTTAAGTCATTCCCCATTGGCAGCTGGACACAGAATCGCCTATTGTGATATGAATTAGTTACACAGAATAATAACTTTGTTTCTCATATACCCAAAAAATCTAGTGAAAATTACGTTTTTCCAGGCTCTTGAACTAAATTTATATGGTGATGCAGTGAAATAGAAGGGACTGCTCGCTATCTCTCCATGTTTGAACTTGATTCATCCTGTTGAGAGCACTGGGTTCTCATATCACTTGATCTGGCTCATTTACGCGAAAGGCAATTAAGTGAATGTGAAATATACATAGATATGTCGTACAGCAAGTAATTAAGGGAAAATCTTTGAAAAAGTGTTGACCAAGTGTTGCATGGTTTTACTCCCACAGCAAATGAAAGGATTTTTCCTTTGATGGACGTTGACCTGATATTCATTATTAACATTTTATGACTTTCGTGTGTGCAGTCCTCGCCACGTTCTAAACGCTATAGACCCTGGCGCGAACAGATTTAGCTAACTAGGAGAAGAGATACGCGAAGAATACAGGTGTTGACATCTGATCTTGACTTTCACTACTCACTCCCCTACAAACTAGTTTTATAAAAGGTAGAATCAGACGACTGAAAAATTCAATGCGATAGCCGGGATTTGAACCACGGATCTCCCGATCTCCGTCCAGTTGCTCTAATCACTGAGCTACCATGGCAACAGGCCGGCCCGACATTACATTCTCCAGCTGATTCGCATTTTTCCCGGTAAACCACAAGGAGATCTCAAATTGTATTGAGACGACATACCCAATGGCGACTTACAATGTTGTAAGTACTTTTAAGTCCCGGGCTTCATAGTTTCAACCACTATTAGGTCAATTAGTCGTGCCCCGTGACCGGGAAATCCATGGTTCAAATCCCGGATATGACATTGAATGTTTCAGTCGTCTGATTCTACCTTTCCAACCCTGTCCAACACACGGCCTGTGTGGAAGAACAAGTAATTCCAATGTAAAGGTAGTTTGGGATACGGGGATTTTCTTGAAAATCTCCGTGTCGCATCTATAGAGGGCGTGAACTTAAAATATCGTTTTGTATTTAACGGACTTTCGTTTTTGAGTTATGCTGTTCACAGACACAGACCTTTTTTATTTGGGGGGGGGTGTTCAGAGGTCCTCAAAACATATACTTTCAGGGAAATCTCAACATCGAATTTTCGGGTGAAATACAATACTTCCACTACTTGCTGTACGCAGTAGAGAAAGTAAAAATGCGTAGGTTTTGTTACACACAAGCAGAAACTCTGTGTATCATTATTATGGAGCCTGTAATTCGATTGCTCTCCCAAGTCAAGAGCTTAGATTGATCTACACGCTTACGGGACAACACTATTGTTTTTCACAGCCCGTGAAATTGCTGGCGCTCCAAAGTCATTATTGTGAATAAACTGCACGTTTCCGCCTCTATTTGCTGTTATGCACAACGCACCGGTATGCAGTATATTGCCGCTGGAAAATAACATTTGCACCATTCTGTGGTTACAGCATTAGCGAATCAACAATCACAAATACCAAACACAGAGGGAAAGCAAATGTAAAAGCGGATGCACTAACGCGAGTCTCGCAATAATACACAGAAAGCAAGTTCTGTTTGTCAACAATATCGCAGTGCATGTGGGACTTTGTGTTATCTCGGTATAATTTGCTAACGTGCTCTTGCTACACTTGGTGGTTAAGAAAACGCCACACAATTATTCTTCTAAACGTTACGACTATTCTCAGACGAACATAATTATGCAGTTTTGAAGTAATTGTAAAAAATCTGATGTTAGGTTTACATGATTTTCTCTACCCTCCATCGTTTATTAGCGGCTATAAAAATTATCCTTACGAAAGCTCATTTTTCTATCTACTTCATCTTAATCGGGATAAATCTCTACAGAAATAGCTACGTTACACGCTTCGGTATAGCGACAGTCAGATGTTTAACTGGACGCTATATGGACGCAATCGCGAGAAACAACTGAATGTCGATTGGACTTGAAAGGAATGACTAAGTATTGAACAAATCGAACCATTAATAACGGATATCTCGGAAATGGCTGACGCCTTTAAAAAAGTTATTTGAAATGTGTTTTAAGGAAATCTACATTTTTTGTTTATTGCGTTTTCGTCTCTCGCTTGAAGTTTACCAGTTATACAAGATTATATAAGATTACTTCTGAATGAAGAGAACTGCACAGGCTAATTCAAGATATATTACATTTTATTTGCCATGTAAATATCTTTAATGTATGGTATTTGAATCAAAATCGTTAGAGGATATTTCAGAAAATCAAAAAGTTCTAAAAATGTTCAACGTAAAGGTTAGATGGGGTGGGGATTTTCTTGGAAATCTTATGTCACATATTTAGAAGGTACTGAACTTAAATACCAAGTTTGGTGTTTATGTTATTTTTCGTTTTTGAGTTAAGCTGTTCACACGCGCGCGCGCACCTTCACCTTTTACTAAAAATGTTTAATTATTTATTTATTCATTCATTTGTTCAGGTATCCTCAAAAATGTATTTCTGATGAAGTCTCGGTATCAGTTATTGGATGGAATGTAATACCTTCTCTACCTACTATGTGCATGATGGAGAAAGTAAAAACGTCTAAACACTCTATAAACTTACTGCACAATGAGCGGGTCTGTCTTATCACGAGGAATTTATGGGTTGGGAATATTATATTGCGATAAGTGTATCATTGGAAAACGAGGAAGAGTTTGAAAATACTAGACGAATTCAAGTACGAGTATTTTCTACCTCCAAGCTTCTCCAATGCACATAAAGTATGTGTATTCATGTACTATTTTTTCAACCATAATGAGTAACAAAAACAGTACCTATAGGTACATGAAAATGAAACTAATAATTGACTAACAAGCTGTTGCATACGGTGGTTCCAATAGCAGCGTTACCAATATTAATCTTGGTGGCGAAATGTCGATAAATTTCCCACGCCTGATTGTCGACTTTGAAAAATTAGTAGCCTGTAGCTTATACCTAGCTGCTGCCTGAATAAAGTCGTAAGTAAATTACAAAAGAAACATGGATTTAATGTAGTCCATGCACATACGTGCAGTAAAATAAGCAAAACCCGCAGGTGAGTTAGGTTACCACCATTGGATGCAGGTAATTCAACTTTCCGCCATGACACCTAACGAAAAGTGGATCAAAAAACAATTTTGATGGGCGGAGGTAAAGTGCGAACAGGTTTAGAGTACAAATGTGTAATACATGTGGAAAATGTAATCTGCACACACAACATAACACAAGTAGTGAGGGTTGTATGCAAACCACACACATTCAGATAATATTGCATGTAATCAATCGTCACGATCGACAAGCAGCTTGTACTAGAGAGGGAGAGATTGGTGTTAGGCTGACCTGGATGGTAGTTGAGCAGCAGTTCAGCACAAAGCATCGTTGGCTATGTAGCACTCTCGTTAGCAAGTTCAAAATTGCAAGTTATTTTACTCTTGGGAGTTAGGAGTTAGACGGAGGGGCCTCCAGTACTTGGTGCAGTGAACCGCACATAGGCGATAGTGGGTCTTTTGTGCTTCCAACGTGGCACCTGCGAGGAAGGGATGAAGCAGAGCCTCGAAGGGAATCAGATCCGCACGATGATGTTTGCTAGCAAGGATGGGGTCACTAACGATTCCAGCATGACACCATCCTGACGCCGGATAGCTCTACCTTAGCCTCCCACAACCTGTAGGTCCTTGGAATAGACGAGATACTTTCAAGAATGAAGGGGGCCCCTGCAATCCGGGCAAGTGCAGAAAGAAACCTTTCCATAAAGCAAATGTCACCGTCCTGCCGCAGCAAGCAAACCGCCATCACCTAAAATCCTAAAACAGATGAAAGGAAGCGATGGGGACAGGAAATAGACAAGAAATTCAAGGTAGAGGGGAAACCACCGCATTTGCCTACCGACCTAGGGAAACCGTGATAAAACTCATGGTCAGAGTGACCGTCCCAACGGGAATCGAACCCAGGATATCCAGAATGCGAGCCATCTCGCTGGTTTATTTTACTCTTACAACATGTTCCCATTTATTTTTAATTGCCATTCTATAGACCATTTAATTTCTATAGGAGCTCTGATTTGAAGAAACGAAGAAAGAAAAATAAATAAATACATAAAAAGCTCTAGGGTTTGATATCTCGTTGAAGTGTAGGTTTATAGGTATTTTATTCATTTTCTGCTGTAAAACTTACTGAAATTCACATCCATAAGCAACTTGTCCTGACCCCAAAGAGGAATTGAACTCAGGGCGTCTGAGATTTTAATATTCTTGTTTGGCGAAATGAAAGCATCATTGATGACCGTAGAAAGGAATTATGAAGAGCGAAAAATACCATAACGTAAGTTTAATAATTTCACGTTAATATTTTACAGGTGTTATTATTAAGTTCAAGACATGTATATGGTACACCTCCAATATGTACTTTTAGAATATCGTTTTAAATACACCAGTGTTTTGAAAAAAAATTAATAAACAACCCTAGGCCCTATGTGCAGATAACATAGACCTTTTATTACCTGGGATGCCTGTGTGCAGAGTACAAATCCAGAATGTGTCTGTGGAAACGTATGCAGATTACACTCTTTTATGCAGTGCACCTGAAAGGTGTGTGTAGTTTACAGAGTCCGATTTTGACAATCTCGTTGAAGATATGGTTTATTCTTCAACAGCTATGTTGCAAAATACAAGTACAAACTCACTTCATTCATTTAGACCACAATTTTAACTCTTCGCTTACAAAAATAGATGCTTACTTTGCAATTTTGCAGTATCACAACTTTTTGTAGACTGAGTAAAAGTCAATGGCAAGCCACCTGAAGTCCAGAATGTTTCTCACTTCCTCATCCACAATATTCAGGAATTATTCCCTGCTCAAAATTCAGCAATAATTCAGCGATTATATTCGTAATTTCCTATATGTTTCAGTGTACAGTGGAAGCTACAAAACCTACTTAGAATATAAACAGAAAGCAGGAGTTTGTATCTAAGCATCAATGCGCTGTTGAATTATCATGCAGACTGAGCTTACATAGCATTGATTTGGATTCTGGCATTTATGCACTCGGAGAATTTGGCAAAAAGAAAAAGAAACAAAACAGCAAAAAAATCTCTGCTCCCATGTGAAAAAATACCTTAGCCATGCTACTTAAAACTGTGTGCCATGATTTTAGTTGGAAGAAATGACCTGCATGTCACTTGGTTCAAGGTAATTTCATACATGTTATATGGTTCATTTTTCTTTGTTTTCTAGCAGTGAGGTTCATAAACAAAATTCAAGATATAATATATTATATTTTATTAATAAATCAGTTTTAATAAACGTAACTCGTGATTTTGACCTTAGGAATTGACTCTGCAAATTATATGTAATTTTAAAATCCATGACATTACTTATGATCCTCCCTACACATTTCTTTCTTTCTTTTTTTGACTTTTTTTTAATTCGATGTTGGAGTGTATAAATAAATGGATTATAATTAGTTAAGCTTTGTTCCAATCTGTGTACGAACAATACTGATCACAAAATAAATGATTATCGCTTTCTCTAATTTTAGTAAGCTCTGCAAAATGTCTTCGAAGCATTTTAAAGCATCACTGATCTTTCATTAAGAGAGTATTATCTCAAGTACGACATTGGCATTCGTATTGGCCATATAACACTTTTTCCTTGCAAACAATTCAAAGCGTCTGTGAAAGCAGACAGTCCCTTGTATGCCCATATGTGTAGAAGCTAGTTCAAAATCGGCAGTTTCAAGATGCCTGAACCTGTTATGGCTTTTATTTTGTCGTATAAAATTGTAAACAGTACCAGAAAAGAAAACTACCATTTTTTAAATTAAAACACAATATAAACACAACGCAGTTTCATATTTCTATGTTAGGATAATATTATATAATATTTATAGTAATAATTACGGGAGTGAACATATGGTGTACCTAAATATTAATAAGTGGCCGTTGGAAACTCTCGAATGTTCCGTTGAATGCGCGGCAACACACTGCGCATGCGAAAGGAATTAGGTGAGGCCTTGCAAGTTGCAGCCATCCGAGTGGTGGCAGTTGACTTTAAAGTGTGCGGACCAGGAAGAACGTCATGTGAGCTGCTCGCCAATGGTTAAGTTTAGATTTTAGTTTCCCTCCAGAGAGAAACACAATAAGATAAATGTAAATAGTTTTAGTTGAATATGCTTAAATAAATAGATAATATTAAATAACCATATTTTATACTAACTGCGCTAGATAACCTTATTTCTGTTACTCATAAACCTCTCCCTAGCTAAATCTAAATTCCTGAGCTTATACCCCTTTAGGCAGCGCATTATAATGAGAGTATGCCACAATAAGACTTAACAGCTCTCAAAAGAACTCCAAGGTACTGAGGGAAATAGTAATGTGTATCAAGCACTGCGTTTAATCATAATGCACAAGGCAGTTTCAGTGCACTTGCTGTAATTTTTATTTTATTCTTTTTTGTGCGAGATTCGAAGAACATACAAGAAAGAAGCAAAAGGATACAACCCTTTCAAAAGATTTAACTACGCAACAATCTTATAAACAGGCTAAGAATTCTCAGTGGAACACCACAATAATGAGGAAAATAATAGTTTGTCCTTTCCAAAAATAAAGGACTGCAGATTTAGCAATCATGCATTCAGCAAGTTTACAAGCCATTGTACCGGAAATCCCAAAAGTATATGGCTCATTACCACAAGTGCAGTTCTGCAAGTGGTCCCAGATGCAAACATACTCACAGCTACCCTTATGTAAATGAATGGTGCAGACTCTAATTCACTATGAAGTTGTTCCACAGTCAATAAAGGGCGTTTGAGTTAACACATTCAACCCTGAGGCAATACTTATGCCGCAAAAAAACTTCTGAACGTGTGCAGCAAACCTGGTAATGCTTAAAAGGCCGCTCGAGTTCACCTTATAGCAGGCATAGCGAAAAGATCTTCTTCCACTAGTAGGAGGATTTCCGTTGTGTATAACCACCTAGCTGCATATAAAACACAAATGGAAAGAAAGTAGTTGGACGGCCGACTAGAGCGACGGAAGGAGTCCAAATGTAATCGCGAGACACCTTTCGTCACATCTGTTTTAAAGTACACACAAGCAGAAATTAGTTTATTACATTTTGAAATTTACACCACCTAATATATTTTATTTGTTGGATTTTGTGGCAGTAATTTGTATCACAATAATGTAAATGCCAGAGTGATTGTAGTGTAAATAAGCATTATTGTATGACATTGATTTGAGATGTTTGTTAATTATAAGCATTGTTAGGAAATAAGTTTACACGGCCCCACTGAAACTGACAATAGGAGCGGATAACAATGTGCGAGGGGGTGAGTTGAATATTAATTAGAAGAGACAAACAAATGACGTCAGATTGGTGTGCTTTTCTTAGAAATAGCGGGAATATTTTCCCTAGAGCATATGTTTTAGTAATTTTTTATTGGATATAAAAATAGACGCTAATGTTGGCGCGTTTTATTAACCAATAGCAGCTCGGTTATAATCTTTAGGCATATCGGGGTGTGGGAGTATAAAAAGCTAAAGTCAGAGGCAGATTTCGTCAGTCCAACAGAAGCATTCACGCGTTATACGTCGCACAGTTAGTTCATCAGAATCGTTCGCGGGTTACACGTCGCGTAGTTCAACGCAAGCATACATAAAGTACACGTCGCAATTCTACAGAATCTCTCGCGTCTTAAAGTTTGTTATAAATGTGAAACACGCGAATTAATAATGTGCAGTAAAAAAGTGATTATATTGATATTAGAAAATATAACAGTTTCAGTTTGGCGTGTATCACGAATCAATATGTGAACTTAATTGTGACGGTAATAAAAGTGTAAAAACAAATTCTTTTATCAGTGTTATCTTTGAGTAACAAAATCCTTTCCGCTTACACACCCTGTTTAAGAGATTTGCTCGACTGAATAATAATAATAATAATAATAATAGCTAGCCGGAGCACAATGAACCAAAAATGCAAAATAATAAAACAATAACAGGGGCCCAGCAATAAGATAACACGAAGTGACTGCGACAAATTAGCTTCCATACATGGGGCATATAAACATGAAGCATCTTCCAACTAACAACTAGCTAATCAACAAATAACAAATATACCACTTCAATTTTCGTGTACGAGTTGTGCAAAGAAAAACATTTTGTGTAAAAATTAATAACTATGTTCAAGTACGAGTCTTTACTCACCTGAAGATGTCGCCGCCTCTGATCATCGTTGTCCATGTCCAAAAGCTCGTCGATGTCCACCTCTACTTCCCTGGTTTTGGAGTTTTCCTGGAAATAAATAAATATTACCCGATTAATGCGGTTTAAAACACCTTTCTAAAATCCCTAGAGATTCTGTACCTGTCGGCGTGCTAAACTGCAGCCTTAATTTCTTCCAAAACAGGCAATTTAGGGTAGAATCATGCTTAAAAAAGGGAGGGAACAATCAGCTACAGTAAGATGTTTTCATTTTTGGAAAGTTTCAGTCCTTTTTTGAGGGAGGGAGTCCAGCGTATCAAATTCTCTCACTTCACTTATCAGTTCTAAAAGTTAGTGCAAATTATCTAAAGTGACTATGTGTTACGATTTTGCAAATGTCTTGCAGCCTGAGAGATATTTGCATTCGCTGTTATTGGGTTTATAGATAAAACATGATTCACGGAATTCACAAATCTCAGAATATGCCTCAACTTCCCATCCTTCGTGTCGATGACCTTAGTCCCATTTTCCGTCTCTCATTCAGACCACTCTCTTTATTGTTCTTTTCATACGAGATTAAATCAGAAAATAAGTATTTTTGCTGGTTAACGCGCAGAGGTGCATCAAAATGAATATTGCTTTGTTGGTACGCAGCTCCTTTATGTTTTGATATACTACCAAAGACGCTCAAGAAATTGTCATAGCGTACAATGAGGCTCTCCATTCACAGAAAGTGACTTACTATTAATCTTCTTTGTTTTCCCCATAGATGTTTCTACAGTTACTCAAGGAACGAAAGTCTGAGAAGATTAAATGTGGGCTGTTGGGATGTCGACAAGGCGGTGTCTTGCATTATCGTGCACCAACTCCATTCCGCGTGTAAGAAGCTCAGGTCGTCGATGTGGGTTAGCTTCCCAGAGAGGTGCTGATGTCACCTGATAAGCAAGCACCTGCATTCACATTGGCATCACGACCCAAATGACCCACATGGAGAAATAAAGCAATTACATGATATCTGTTATCTGTAGATGGAACTACAGCCTAGCAGCGTATTATCGTCCTTGGTTACCGGGCATTGAAGTAGGGAAAATTTTTGACTTACTCTCGTATTTCGGCATTTTGGAAGATCAGAAAAATTACTCAGAAAATTATTTAATATACTCAAGTGTCCAAGAGAATTTTGTTCCGGGAATGTCACGAGGACCACAGCACCAGTGATCAATTAATTATCGCATGTATCAATATTCAGAAGGTTTAAATACATGTAAGCCACAATACTTTTAACTAGACAGGAGGAAAAATGGAGCTATGTCTGCAAGATTTTATTTATTTACATGTGTTTACGATACAAATGGTGGTTGCACAAAGCTGGATGTTGATGGTAATTTTTCCAAGCGCTCTCGATTGTGACAAATCGTAGAAGGTTCACACAGAACATGCAAAATGGTCTCTATCTGCTAATAATATAGCGATCCTACCACTATCCATTAAACTCTCCAGAATAAGAAGTATACTACATTCCTCTTAGCTCTCTGGTAAAAAGTATAACGAAGAGTCAATAAATGTCAATGCTTTTATTTCGCTGGCAGGTAATATTATTAGCCTGAAGACTAGGGGATCCACATGTTATCGAATCACAATTGAATTCTTTTGACGCATAGACTGTTGCCCACTTTTCAGGTGG
This sequence comes from Deroplatys truncata, assembly GCA_030765065.1. NCBI lineage: Eukaryota > Metazoa > Arthropoda > Insecta > Mantodea > Mantidae > Deroplatys > Deroplatys truncata. The sequence goes on from CM060980.1 coordinate 106,074,382, forward strand.
TTAGTAAAAAACAGCAAACATAAACCCATCAATAGAAGAAGATGAATTATTCCTAGTAAAAGATCGCACAAAGTTATTGACGAAGTTAGATGAAATTCTTCAACTGCAAGGTCCAAGGATTGGCAAAGTTTTCTCCGACCATATAACCTTAAGACATTTCGGGATATGACCAACAAACGCATCAGCATTTCTTTAAGGCTTTCCCAATCCCCTTACAAATGTTCTTGTTTTGAACTGGACGAGGACATATAAGCAACTATGTAAGGCTATAAATCTGCTAACAACCTCAAAGCTATGACAAAAATAAGTCTGAGGTAAAAGCATCGCAGTTTATTCTTAACGCAACAAATCTTCAATGATACTTCTTGGTGTCTGACCTATTTTCATTTTATTGTCCATCATATTTAGGAACAGCTGTAGCACTTGGAATACAATGAGAATAGTATTTACAACAGTTTATTCGCGTAGTCAGGAATTTGAATTTTAGGAGTGTATGTGTGTCATTATTTTACACAAAAAAGTAACTAGATTAATTGAAAATTTTGAACACAGTTTTGAAACATGCATTTTCTCGCATATTTAAATAGTCTTCAAAAACGTTTCACCACAAAAAATAATACTTCTTGAGGCAGTATTTTTAACACTTATATTTTTCAGTCAAATTATATAATATGTAAATTCAATAACAGACCGCCTTGAAGAAATATGTGTATGTAATAATTTCTAAAATGTATGTAAGTCATTGCATATATTTATATTATTGTATCCATGTGTAATAATGTTATATGAATGTATTACGTAATTTAATAATGCAGAAGCTATGAGAATAATAAGTTAAAAGTTGCTAACAATGAGGTAACCTTGAGGCAATAATGAGTTTAAGAGTTTAACAATACTACTTGTGATTCTTGGAAGCAATAATGTAATTTTAGAGAGTTTTTAAAATAGCCAATCAACAACCAGAAAAAGCTTTAGTTAAATGAAGGTATTCTATTGGAGTAGGAATAGCCAATCAGAGACTTGAAATACAGAAATTTACAAGTTTAGACGGTTGACATCAATTCAGTTGCCTGCGGACAGTGTTTGTAACCGGATGCATAATGCATCCTCAAGAAATATAATACGTATTCGTGTGAGACGAAAATAGTATACGTGTTAAAAAGCGCAAGTATTAAATAAAAGAATCTCACAGCTCTCTATATCAGTGAAGTGCTATTTAATTATTGAAAATTTTAACACAGTTTTGAAACATGCATTTTCTCGCATATTTAAATAGTCTTCAAAAACGTTTCGCCACAAAAAATACTACTTCTATCTCACAATATCAATTTCTTCTAAATATAGAAATTCCAAGGAGGTAATAAAAATGGCAGGAACGTTCAACTTTGAATGAAGATCGTCGATATAAGCGCTTTATTCAACTCTGTAACGAATCATCATTCATAATAAGAGCTTAAATTGTTGCAATCTGATCGAGCGATACTGACAGATATTCAAATAATATGGTCATTGTGACTATTATTTAAGTAACAATCCCATAAAAGTGTTTGGTAGCATTTGTGTTTTGCTAGTCGTTTCAGGGTGTAGATTTATCTGTGCGGATAACAAACTTCTGCTTGGGAGTTGATGGAATGAGACAATCTTTTGCGGCCATTATCATGAAACGTGCACTCTGTTTAATATTGAACAGCCTTTGAGGCTGTGTAGCTCATAATCCCCTATGATACCTCTCTCTCGAGCTGTATCCTACACTTGTCTAGAGCGACGAGCCTCTGTAGACACAGTAGTTACACTGTCTACCATGCGACAAGCCATAAATTAACGCACTTGACGATGACACGGATTACTGGCCAAGCAATATGGGTCGTTCCGATGAGATACGAGTACATGCCTGTTCTATGGTAGTTGTGTACGATATCATAAACAAACTATGCTCAGGAATACTGCATTCTTCTTTAAGCTTAAATGTTTTCAATAGGGGATCACTGGATGCAATATGTTCTAGCCTTTTAATGTAAAAAGTCTATCATACAATAGTCAAATTACTTTCTCCAACCATTATCAGTTCACCTGTACCTAATACAGTGCTATGCATAGAGAAATCTTGTGTATTGCATTCATGTCTTTCCCTACTCGTCTAAACTATTCTTACAAAGGCTTATTCTTCTGTCTACTTCTTACTAATAGAGGTAAGCTTTCATTACAATTTACACATTTCGTTGTAGATATAAAAAATACAATACGCTAAAGCAACAGTCATATTACAAAAAATCTGATGTGATACACTCACTTGACTTCCCCTACCCTCTATCTGTATTACTGTGTATACAATCTATTCTAACTAAAGATAATTTTTTGTATAGTGCATTTTAATCCAAATAAACCTTTGCAAAAACAGCTGCTTTACACATTTCGTTATAGATACAAAGAGAACGACGATAGTCAAATATTTAGGAACTGGACGCTATACGCTGGCCTTAAAATTCCATAGATTCCATGCAATCGCGAGAAACAACTAAACGACTTGACAGGACTTTAAGGAATGGCCAAGAAATGAAAAAATCAAACCTTTAATAACGGATATCTCAGAAACGGCATATGCCACAAAAACACTTATTTGAAACAAATTGTGTTTTTTTAAAGAGATCTACATTTTTTTGTGGTACGTTTTCGCCTATCGCTTAACATTTACCAGTTGTACAAGATTATCAAAATTCCTTCCGAATGAAGAGGACTTTCTAGGCTACTTCCAGAAAATTCAAGATATACATTTTATTTATCATATAAATATCTTTCCTATGTGTTATTTTAATAAAAATCGTTACAGCAATTTTTATAAAAATGTTCCATGTAAAGGGTAGTTGGGGTGGGGGATTTTCTTTAAAATCTTCGTATCGCATCCTTGGAAGATGAGGCAGTATTTTATATCATAACATGATGTGAATGCCAGAGTGATTGTAGTGTAAATTAATATTATTGTATGTACAGGATTTTAGATGATGGTTAGCCATAAGCATTGTTAGGAAATAAGTTTACACGGCCTCACTGAAACTGACAATAGAAATTGGTAACAATAAAACGAGGGGGTGAGTTGTTTATCACTAAGATGAGACAAACAAATGACGTCAGCGTAGCGTGCCTTTCTTTAGAAATGGAGGGAATATCTTCCCTAGAGCATATATGTTAGTAGTAGTGATTGGCTGACAAAACAGACGCTAATGTTGGCGCGATTTGGTAACCAATAGCAGCTCTATTATAATGTTTAGGCATTTCGAGGTGAAGGAGTATATATTCTCGAGCCATAAGCAAGTTTCGCGCAGTCTTGAAGTCTTTCGCGCGGTACACGTCATGCAGTCTGGAAAAGTTACTCGTGAGGTTGCACGGCATACAGTTTGGAAGAATCTCTCGTCGTAAAGTTAGTTACAAAATGCGAAGTACGCGGCAACTAATACGACAGTAATTACATTCGGAAATACCACAGTTTCAGTCAGGCGTGTATAAAGATTAAAAATGTGAATTATTAATTAAGTGTGACGCAATAAAAGTGTAAAAACAAATTCTTTTATCAGTGTTATCTTTCAGTAACAATTCCTTTCCGTTTACACGCCTTGCACAGAGATACTTGCTCGACTGAATAATAGTAGCTAGACGGAGAACAAAGAACCCAAAATTTAAAATAATAAAACAAGAGGCGCTCAGTAAATAAGATAACACGAGCCGACTACCGCGACAAAGATAATGTACTGAAATACCAAGTTTGGTATTTATCCGACTTTTAGTTTTTGTTTGCTGTTTTGAGATAACAGAGAGACAGGTCACGGCGACGCGCGGAGGTGTTCCTAACAGTTCCTGGCTCGAAGATCCGTTCCACTATTGCAGCTGCTCAGGGAAGCGATGAACGAACCCTCCAACCAGGCAGCCCTCTAATGTCTACAGGGAATACTTTTTTATTCCGTTTCCATGAGAAGGAAACGGAATGAAAGGGAAATGAGGGTAAAGGAAATAATGGTAGGTAAGAAACCACAGCATTTGCCTAACGACCAAGGAAAGCCACGAAAAGAATTTAAGATCAGGGTGGATGATTGACCGGAATCGAGCCCGTGATCTCCCGAGGATCTCTCACACGTTACCGCAGAGCCAACTCGCTTGGCGTCACTAAGAATATCTGATCTCGAGTTCCCAACTCAGTTGCATTGAACACCACTAGCCACACTAGCCAGGAACTCAATGTCAGAGATTATCAAGATTCGAAAAGTGCACGTTGTATGTGCTCACGTAAAACGACGTGTTTGGCTCGTGGATGTTGACAGAACTTGTAGTACTTGTGTGTTCACATACTTTGCACTTTAATTGAAAATGTATTAGCGACAATTGTTTCTTCATTTTGTATTTTTTTAGGTTTATTAATATCAATAAACTTAAATAAAGCATCCCAAAATTAGCAGTAAAAGTCGTGAATTAAACATTTCTTATAAGTATATTTTATTTCTCAATAAGGATTTTAAAGTAAATCTCCATGCTCAGAGGGTTCATTTTTGAGCAAATAGAAACCAAGCTAAATGTTTTCTATGTAAACCGTTGCCTAGGTGGAAGGTAGTTTTCAAAACCTATGCCTTTCAGCCTTGAGAGGCCTGACTTAAGTTTGAATTTTTGCTCTTGAGTTATAATATTCACAAACAAAAAATGCCTTTTTTAATATAGAGGACCTCAAACAATGAATTTTTGAATCGATTATATTATGTTTTACTTTCTCTACTACGTAAAGTAAGTAGGGGAAGTATTGCATTCCACCCAAAAAAATTGATATTGAGATTTCACCAAAAATACATGTTGTGAGGCCCCCTGAATCCAAAAAAAAGCACTTTTAGAAAATGGTCCGTGAATGTGTCTGAACAGCATAACTCAAAAACGAAACGTCGGATAAATACCAAACTTGGTATTTAGGTTCAGTTTCTTTCAAAGGTGCAACACAAGATTTTCAAGAAAATCCTTCCACCCCAGATTATCCTTTACATGTAACACTTTTCAAAAATTTTGATTTTCTCAAATATGGCTGTAACGATTCTAATTAAAATATTATATGTTTAAGATACTTTCATGGCAAATGAAATGTATATCATGAATTTTCTGTGAGTGTCCCCAAAAGTCCTCTTCATTCTGAATGAGTTTTGCATAACTTGTAAACCGCAAGAGACAAAACGTTACCACACAAAAAAAATTTAGATCCCGTTAACACCCACAGTTAGGCCATATACAGTTTTTTTGACGAATGAACCATTTCCGAGATAATCCTTGTTATTTATTTGAAATTTCCAATACTTATACTTTTTCTCAAATCGAAATTCGTTATTCTTTTATATATATATATATATATATATAAAATAATATATATCCTGGGCATGTGTAGTGGTATAGTGGTTACCATGCCAGCCCCTAGTTCCCGAGGTCGCGGGTTCAAACCCGGCGGAGGGCAAAAATACTTAGCATGGCTTCCTTCGGAAGGGAAGTAAAGCCGATAGACGGCACGTAAAAGAACCTCAAGCCTGATAAAGAGGTCTCTGAGCAAAATTAACGGTCTTTCATGCCCAATATAGAATGGTACGCTAAGGACCACAACAGTTAAAGAGCGTCCATAAATAAAACTCAATTTAATTTAATTTTCCTGGACATGCAAAGAGAATGGAATGCTCCACATAGCAACCAGCGGTTAAAAAGAGTTGACTATCGCTTAAAGCCTACCACATTCTCCTTGCATATACAAGATAATTAGCAATAAGGTTCTGCAAAGCTTTATCTCGATTAACATGAAGTAGATGGAGAATAAGCGTTTGTAGAAATAGTTCGTACAAGAGAAGAGAAAGTCATGCGAGTGTAACACATCAGAGGTTTTCTAGTTAAGGTATCCAGTAGAGAAAGTAAAAGTTGTTAAAAATTCAACTTTAAGGTAAGTGTAACAGCATTAATGCTGCATACTTTTGGGCCTGCGTTGTCGGAAGTTCACCAAAAATGCAGGAGGCAACCCAGAAATGTATTTTCTGTTCTAGTCAAAAGCATGCATAGCAATTATATATAACGCTTTGGATATAAGTGAAGCACATCAACATGTTAATGCTTGAATAATCACATTCTTTGCAGCTTTTATCGGTTAAGGGGTAGTCAAAGTTTTACAGATCGGAAGATTACCCCGTCTCTTTCCGTTCAACATTCATTTTCGTCGATATCTTTATAATCTATATACAATCTTTTAGCAGAAATAATGCAGATTTAATCAACTGAATTTCATGCGCTCGTTAAATGAGCACGGCTCTAATAATAGTTATAACTGATCAACGTTCTCATTATAGTTAGCTTTTCACATGGATTTAAAAACCAGATACATCATTAGTTTACTTCCAAACCAGAATACGTTTTAAATTTCAATACAACTCCACTTATTGAAAAGCTTTCTGTATGTAGCCATTGCGTGTAGGTCTATTTTATGAACACTATTGTATGAACACCATCGCATATAGTCAGCTCATTAGTATAATGGTGAATATTCGCATAAGGTTTCACTTTGACTGTGATAAGTATTTTAAAAGAATAACAAAATTTTGGATCCGATGATTTTGTATGTAAACATTAACGTATATATATATATACATACATAACTTTACATATAAATAACTTTACTTTCTCTGCCGCTTACTTAAGTAGAGGAAGCATTGTATCCGATGCAAAGTGTTTACCATTTAGAAATTTCCCTGAAAATACACGTTTGCAGCTCAGTTGCACAGCATAGCAGCACATCATTCACTTATCAGTTGCATATCAATCTGCTTCTTTTAAGAATGTAAAGCAAAGGCTTTCGTTCAATTTCCTGAGCCCAAAGTGTCATACACATGGAAAAAATGTTCGCTATCTGTTATTTAATCAAAAGCTGTAGTAACGATTTTGATCAAAATATTTTAAGTTTTAGACAACGACATGGCAAAGACACACATGTGGCGTTTTATGGTTGTCACCTCTTCTCGCTATTAGGTAGCTAGAAAACTATAAAAGCTTACTACAGGACAAATATAAACACGCCAAAACTTACAATTTATGTAAAAATCAACCCAGATATTTCCGTACTTTGGTGCTCCATCCATGTAACATTTTAAAATAATCTATTCTTTTGGAATAAACTGTTCTTCCATACAAGCCATGCAAAGGACAAGCTTGGAAAGGTAGGATTAAACGACTGAAAAATTCAATGCTATTCCCGGCTATGGCCTTGAAGTTTTCAGTCGTCTGCTTCTACCTTTCCAAACTACTCTTCCCATTATACATGAGGTCTTGACTTCAAGAAAAAATATAAACAGTTGAATGTTATCCTCGCAAGCTGCATGTCATATATTCTGAAACTTGTTCTACATGGATTTGCACCATGTTGGCAAATTGAGAGAAAACTCACATTTTATATGAATGGTATAATACATAGGCTGATTCAGGATCTCTGCAACAAACTTGGTGGAATGAGAGCTATCACAGAAGGTCATCTTGGCGTACAGCTGACGATGGCTATTGTGTTGTTTAGGAACCACATGATTGAGCAGAATGTCAAAGTGTCCACCTTCGGCCCCAATGCATTCACGACACCGTCGTTCCATTGACTGTCGAACCCTTTCTAACATGTGCGGTATGCAGTCAATTCTTCCCTGGTACAAACTGAGGTGATATACACGACACTCTTCACATGACCCCAAAGAAAGAAGTCAAGCGGCGTTAAGTCTGGCGACTGCGCTGGCCATCAGGTCTTCTCGCTAACCACTTCTCCCTGTAGGTGCTGTTGAGAAGTTTTAAAGCACGGCTCAAGAGTGGCGGAGCCCCATTATGCTGAAACCACTACCCTTCGTGTAGCAAGGGGCACATTCTTCACGTGCAACGGCACAGATTGAAGCACTCCAAGACATACAGTCCGTGGTGGCAATTCTGATGGTAAGACGGAAGCAACTGTTGTATGCAGTTATGCAATCATTTTGTATGCTATCGTGTAGCTGGTAAACAACGCAACAGGCAACATCGATTGTTTGAGGAAAAATTATCCTCTTTGTGAGTCCATAAAGTTTGTTGCAGAGGATCTGAATCATCCTTTATAAATGGGAATTGTGAATTTGTGACGGACAGAGAAAGCCGTACAGCTGTTGCACATTATTTGAACCCTGTGAAATATTTGTAACAATGAAAAAGTAAAAGGCGTTCCACAAAAGTTTGAGAGAGAGAAATATTTTTCAAAAAAAGGTTTTACACAGATCTTCTGCATACAAATGCACCATGTAACAATTTAAAATATCTCTAAATATATTATGTGTAAATGTTATTATCCTGGCAAATTATCTTCAAATAATGCAAGCAATTGTTCAAGTATCAGTTTTAAGCAAGCTAGTCCAGAATCTTCCATTCGCATAAAAAATAGAATATCTCGGCTATGTTTTATATTAAAATGCTGAGAGGAATTCAAATAAATATCTGCTGAAATAATAGGACTATCCCAAAGAGTGTTCGGACCTGTTCAGAAAAAATAGTTGCAAACATAGGAACCCTTTTTCTTCAAAAGTGCGAGAGAAACTTGCTCTAGCTGTTGGATTCAAAACGTTTCAAGCCAAAGGCTTCAAATTTTCAGTTCTTCCCGCGAGTCCGAGTAGGTGTTTGGTTCGAGGGAGATAGGCTCAGACATCGCCTTTAGCCTTCCAGTGAAGGGTACAAGAACATCCCGTGAGACATTAACAAGGTTAAACAGAATTGTAGCCAGCTGGCAGGATTTCTCTGGTTCAGCTTACCCATTGCAAGGAAGTAGAAGGTTATACACATCAACAGGGAAATAAATATCTACGGCCTCGCACATTTCTTGCATTCTGTGTGTATTTCTGTCTGATCATTGGCGTCTCCACATGTTAAATTTGGAGGGGGAGGGCGAAAGCTATGCAGCTATGTACTTTGAGAACTGTTCTTTCACGCTGGTGGGACTAGACATTAAATTGGAAAGCTGAATCAGAGTTCAAAAATGCAATGTCACTTTCGGGACTGGAATCATGAATTCGGCTTCCCGTGCAGATGCTCTTACGGCTTGAGCTACCATGGCCAGATACCCGTACGCACATTAAATTCTCTCACCCAATTCAAATAATCTTGTTAACCTTCAAGGCAATTTTAAATATTAGAGAATCTCAACTTTTCAACTTACCGTCTACATACGGCTAGTAAATGAAAGAACAATAATTAAATTAATCTTAATAGTGGTTAACAATAAAACCCAGATATTTAAAATAACACTTGCAACATCTCTAATATCTGAGATTGCCTTGAAGTTTCACCGAGACACATGAATTAGATGGAAAGGTTTAATGCGCATACGATTATCTCATCTTGGCAGCTCAACAGTAATAGCATCGGCACAGACAGCGAAGGTTCGAGTCCAAGGCGTAGCATTTAATTTTTCAGGTCTGATTCTGCCTTCCAGGCAACTGTATAGTTATAGTAACCAAGCACTGATTTGTTCAAAACCAAATATAGTCATGCGAGCCTACTGATAATGTTAGTATTAAAAACAGAAATGATTCTGATAACATACAGTTAATGTGCATATAAGCATAAAATAAAACTGTTAATCCATTGCTAATTCTGCTTTCCTGTTTGTTTATGCATAATGAACCAAATGTCCTTGGGAAACTATAACATCAATACCGCAATGAAACCGAACAAAATAAATGATAAATAACATGTTACTGAACAAACGACATATAAATATTGGGTGTCCCTCTATGCCCCCTCCCTGCCAGAGACAACCATTCGTCTGATCCTACCTTCTCTTCTTTAATTCTCTACTTTCACCCAATTTTCTTTCCTTTCAGGATCATATGCTCAAATCCTCTTGCTCTTACGTTCATTCATCTTTTAGCAGTTCTTTTCCTGCTCCCTTCCATTTCGTAATTTTTTATCTCCCTTTATCTCACACTCTATCTCGTTTTCGTCGATTCGCACTGCCATTCACTCACCACCTTTTTCCGCTAATGGCTACCTAACGTGCAAGAAAAATCACCGGTTTCTCCGCCATCGTTTCCTTCACGTCACTTCTTATTTGTGGAAAGCAAAAGCATGTAGCACGCGCGAGCTGATTTAGTTTCCGAGTTAAAGTGCATTCTGTTCTCTACATGCTCGTTTTAAAATAAAATAATTTAATTATATCGTATCTAAATTCATACCATCTTATTTTGTCATTTAGATGCTTGTTTCTTCTTTTAAGTAAGTAGTTTTGATTTAAAAATGTGTATATTATGCTATAAAACTGGCACGGGTTTCGTTTAAAAACGAATTACTTTGTTAAATTTCACCATTCAAAATGAAACATTTACATATTAGATTTACAAATGTACGTTAACACAACCCACCCTATACTGATCTTTCATGATGCAATATGCTGCTAACAAATATTTCTGGATAGCTGGTACTAAAATAGAGCTTTTAACATGAGCTCTTATATTAGCAATTGAAGCTTATAACACAAGTGGAATAAAGTTTTATAAAATTACATTGTTACTACCCTTGTTTCTTGGGATGGAAATATGTACATTAAGCGGTGACCTTGTATCGATTAATGTAATGTCGGATTACTTGAATCACTCGGAAATGGATTCGGCAGAACCAGAAGAAATTTTGCAAGCAGTGCAGAGGATAACGCTGGAATTGTTAACAAAAAGGTGAAGGAACAGTACGGCATTGCATACAACAGATTTCTTCAATGGTGCAAGGTAAAAATCGTACAAAATTGTTGCAGTGAAATATGTTGTTAGCACTGGTGCTGCGTAGGTCAAACAACAATAGACTGAGCTCACCATTGTGCATGTCAGAATGTATAATGCTATTTCCACAAACATTTAAACTGGATAATTTATAATTTAATATTCAGAGCTGTCAAAGTACCATATCATAACACATGTAAAAGTGATTTGTTTTGCTCGTAGGATTGCTACACTCGGCTTTCCGCAAATATTACTACTCGAAAAATAAACCACCACTTTTAATACTTGTATCATAAACATTTTAGACAGTCGTTTCATCACAAGGAGTTTTTAATCTCATTTTAGCACTGAAATGTAATTTTTATTTTTGTGCCCATAAATTAGGGTACTTTAAAACCAAAACATATTTTAAGCAAGCTTATTGAAAATACTGCAAGAATTCCAACTATTTATTTGTTACAAATATTCACAGCATAAGTATTTAAATTGGAAACTGCAACGTTCGGAGACTTAATACATACATTTTCTGAGTCCATATTTATTTCCAAATCATTCATTGTCCTAATTGTATTTATCACCTTCCTTTTAATAATGTTATATTAAAAGCTTACATGAAAAGCAGAACTCTACTTAAATGTCTAACAATCAGCCAAACAGTCATAGCTTACGCATTTAACAGCCATGAAATCTCTCTCTTTTTCTTACGAATCTAGTCTTTCTCTCGTCTTTAACATCAGAAATTCGCGAGAGCGTAATAAAAATCCGAGAGAACGAATCAACAGTTTTATTATTTTTAAAATATAATCATAGTAGGGATTTTCGAGCGGCTGTCTAAAAGATCTTGTATAGAACACGTGCAAAGCTAGCGTTTTAAGCATCGCGTATCGTCCATCTCACCTTCGGCTCTGTGGACAATCTTCATTTCTCGTGCTTAAAACATGATCCTTTCGCCACTTGTTACACAAATAGCTATTATGTTTGCGATTTTATGCCTCGGCAACTAAGCTACCAAAACGTGCGTGCGAAAGGAACCAGTCCCAGGGAGGTTGTACAGAAGATGGTCCACTGAATTCAGGCAGAAAGCATGGTAGATGGGGAAGCTGTAACTGCATATAGCATATAGGTCCTATTTTTCTTTGAGGGGGGCATACAGTCAACAATGGAAGATACACGGTCCAGGAAGGTTGTCCTTCTCTGAGTGTTTCCATTAGGTCAATGCCTTATTTCAAAACTTGAGTGCGCTAATCCCAAAAGAGGAAGACTTTCGAATAACCTCGATAAGCCGACACCGTCCTATAAGGCTGTCTCCTAGGCTCTCAGGCTGGTACAAGAGGAGCTTACTGTATCTCGCAACCTCACTTGGACTTCACGGCCCAGATGTACCCAATCTCCTATGGGTTTCGGGAACCACTATCCCGCCGACTTCAACACAATTCAAGCACACTCTTCTGGGAAGGGCTCGGATGTTCAGCCGACGTACTTCTGGTGTCTACGAGTGCTAGGGGTACGTAGCGCGCATCACGGTGACTGACGGGTTCGGATCCTCTCCCCAGTGAAAGGTTTCGTTAATACCTAAAGTCCGAAGTAACGTCAGAAGTCCACAAATGCCAGGGATACGCAGCGCCCGCACCACGGCAGCTGAAGAGGTCGAACCCCGCCCTCCCCCTCTACGGGTTGAAAGATACACAACAAAAATACTCAACCCATGTTTTGAACAGCTAACCGATATCGAGTGTCGAGCGCTTATTTCCAGCAGGATTTAGCAACTACCCATACAGCAAACAGAACATTACATTTGATAAAGAAAATACTCGAGGGCAGGGTTATTAGTAGGGGATTACGGCCCTCTAGATTCCCCCAATTTAACAGCCTGCGACTTAAATTTGTTGGAAAATCTAAAAAATAGAGTATACAAAGACAATAATTCGTAAGTTAAATGGCAGTATTGTATGAGAAATCAAGAGAATTACAGTATACGAACTTGAAGGTGCAAATACTAATTTCCTTCGAATATGCCAGGAATGTGTTGAAACGGAGGGGCTTCTTCTGTCAAGGTTAGTACACAATATGAACACTGCAATTTTAATAGCCGATTCTTGCCGACTGTAGCACACCCGTTCAGCGGGAACTACAAGCGCTGATACCGGGCCCGCTGGCCGCCGTGGCGTAGAGAAAGTCATGGAGCGCCCTGTATAACGATGGATTTCTATATGGGTCATTCGAAAATTAGAGGCAACGATGACATATTTGACGCTATCTTTAAATGATGTAAGATGACAAAATGTGAAACATCAGCGTTTTTGTGTGCTGTCTTTGAATTACAAGGTATGTTGGTTCAGTTAGTCGTTACTCAAGAATACCATATAGCCTTATAGGAAGCTTACGATAGGGAGATATCGTACCGTGTCTAGGTAGCTAGTACGTTTAGTTTGGGAAGGAAAGATGTTCATCAAAAACATTTAGCAGATACCCCACAGCCTGGAAGTGATGCACAGAAAGCTGTAAGAGTACTTCTAAAAGAACACCGAATTGTGTGAGAAGAAACTTTTGCTGAATTATATTCGTTATTTAAAACTCCGTCGTAATATAACCCTACTTGCATTTTGAATCATTAGCACATATGAATTATTATCTAAGCTACTCGAATACTGAGAAAACACGATATGGGTAGTTACGCTTCTTTTTACTTTCTTTCTCACATACCTATAGCAGGTAAAGAAGCATTGTGCTCCACGCAAACATTCGATATCAGGATTTCACCAAAGTTATATGCATATGTTTAAAATATTTGCATATAAATAAAATGCATATCTTGAATTTTCTGATAATAATTTATCCTCATTCTTGTATAACTGGTGGTAAACAAACGCTATTAAAAAAAACCAGCGTAGATCTTGTGAAAATGCACAATTTATCCAATTGTTTGGTGGCATTAAGCTTTTCCGAGGTATTTCCTATTACTGGTTTGAATTTTCCAATGTTTTGTATTTTTTGAAGTGCTTAATCATTATTGTGTTTTTGGCGATGTGCAAAGAATGTGGAATTTCAAAGCTTCCATATAGCGAGCCCCTTTTAAAGCCTTTAGCCTCCACAAGCAAAGCGTAATGAAAGAATTTCCTCAAATGTTTATCTCAATTAAGTTGAAGTAGACAGAAAATAGGCTTTTGGAGAACAGTATGTAGAAGAAATATAAATTAAACTAAGTTTGCTAAACAAAAAATAAAAATAGTGTATGTAACTCATCTGGCTTATTTCTGTACAGAAGTCAAATTATTTTAAAGCTATAAACAAAAGCTCAGAAATGTATTCTGAACTCAAAAATAGTATATTTTCATTTCAATAGAGAGCAATGTTTAAATTTTTTTACATAAATACAGGGAACCAGAATACTTTTATAGGCAAGCATGGGGCGACATCTGGTAGCCCAAGATCGACAGAAACCCTTCAAGTTTCCTTAATGTTTGTTGGGGTACGCCCAACATCCTCGATATCTTTACGTTTATCTGCTTGTTTGTCTGAAAGGGAAAGGGATGTCACGTTTACATACGAGATCGATATGCTACTAAAATGCGTTCTCTGCATGGAGTGTAAAGCATGTCACAGTGTTTACGATGTATTGGATATTTGAGCACTGATTACAGGTAAATTCCGTGTTCCAATGGCTATCTTTAACATTGACATCAAAACGCCGCTCTCAGCGCAAGGAAACTAGGGGTTTGGGAAACCCTTATTTTAGTGCAACGGTTATAATTGTTGCACTTATAATGTTTAAAAGTAACAGTTGATACCTTTCACCAGCAGGAATAAGCTGTTAATGAATCACTGCAAGGATTTATCTATTATTGTGTAACAGAGGACTATAGAGACAGATCATAACTGCAAGATAAATTATGTGAAAGTACTGAAAACCTTACCAATCAGAATGACTTTTCTGGCTAAACCATTTCCCAAAAATATATTTTCTTAATTATTTACTGATTATGTTATAAGCATATTTTATTTCCCCAAAAACCACATTTTGCGCAGTTATTATACACAGATGCGAAATAACTCCACAATTAATTAGCTTTCATGCGTTTACTCATTTTAGAGTTAATTACCACACTAATTGGTTGGACTGGTGGGAAGGGAGAAGATGAACTGCAAGGAAGTCTAAATATTTACATTATGTGCTACTAGACCTCTAGTTGATATTTCTGCCGCCAGATGGTATAATTAAACAAAGTGCCATGAGCAGCGGTACAATATTCCTTTACAGAGTTCCGACGATAACGATATACGGACAGAATACCTACAGTTGTTGATATCTGTACCCGTTATTTACGTATGCGTTATATTTTGCATCTGTTGCTGAGAAATTTCTGTCTCCTTTGCTTTGTAACTGCTGGATATTCTGCTCCTGTTACTTTCGTAATGATTATATTAAAGTAAGGATACGTTATCTTTGATCATCCCTATTAAGAAGGAAGGGGGGATGTTACAGTGGTGTACTCTGACTCCATACGAGCCGATCTGTAACTGCTAGCTGTAAATGCAAGCAACGCTTGGCTAAGAAGAGTCATATGGAGCTACCGATCATTACCGGAATTACAGTATGGCCGCACGTGAACCTGTTGAATACATTAATTGTAATGAGTTGGTGTCCTATCATACGATGTAGGATCTGGAATATTTAAGACTAGTGAAATAGTTTATAGTTACACATCTGAAGTGGAGAGAGAGAGAGAGAGAGAGAGAGAGAGAGAAAGAATTAGCTATGAACCAACATGCCCCCTCTCTCTCTCTCTCTCTCTCTCTCTCTCTCTCCTGGATTGCCCCGTAGCTCAGTCGGTAGAGCACCTGCCTGCTGTGCGAGGGGTCGCGAGTTCGATTACCGGCCGGGGTGGGAATTTTTTTCTCTAGCCAAGATTATTTCCTATTCTCCCCAGAGTCTGAAAGTATGAATGAGTGTGATCTAATGAAAAAAAACAAAGTTTGCCATTAACCCAATGACAAGTCATTGCCTATAGGTAATATGTTCCAAAGGAGATGCCGCAGATAAGACCATTGCAGTTAAGGGCGGGGTATAAATGGAATTTAAAAAAAAGTCTCCTGTGACTTCTGTGGTCATATGGGGGCTTTGACTTGAGAAAGAACTGTTAGTGTTTATAACTGGAGCGTAATCATTGTAAACGTTGGTTTTAAGTTTTGCCATTAAACACGCTCACATTCACCCCCCAAATTCATACTTTAAGACTCTGCGACGGATAGAGAGAAACCAGAAATCTGTCTGACAGAGGCAGACTGCGATGTCACACTTATCGGTCGGAGGGCGCTTGTTGCCGTCTACGAATATCGTTGAGTGGCACTGATACAGGCATACAGCAATTTCTGCAACTATTTTAAAAGGTTTTCACTTATCAGTTTTTTAAAGTGCTTTTGTCCACTTAGTTTTAAACCTCTTTAAAAGCTATCCATCATTACTGTAGTTCGTGAGGAGTGATGCTTACTACTTCCTGATGAATATTGTGTTTCAGTTCTTCGAGGGTATGCGAGTCTTATTTTTCAATTTATCCTATAGAGGTGAAAGTCGAGGGATCAAGAAGGCTAGAAGCGTTAGTAATCTCTCTCTATGATTCTAAAATACACTCAATCTCCCATATCGAAATGCTTCTCGCATCAGGTAAAACTCAGTTTATAGAAAAAAAAATTAAATCACGCTCTCTATCGGCGACTTTCAAAAACAAGGTACAAAATTATACCTAAGCATTTACTTATGTACCATTGAGTTAACAAAGATGAATTATAGATAAATATGTGTTGTTTTCTCATTAATTCCCTTCACAAAACGCACCACTGGCAATAACTGCACTCAACCGCAATCTGATCCCTTATGGCAACCAGACCTTATTCCCAGTAGGCAGGAAATGTGTGCATACACTTAATGGAAAAACATTATAAGTTGGTTCATATTTATTGGGTCTCTCAGTATGTATAACATTGGATTCGTCTCTCAAGTTCTCTGGTTTATGACCAGATAAATAAAATTCTATTTCCCTACAGAGTAATAAGTAGGGCTAGAATTTTTATGATAGGGCATATATTTTTTGGTAGGACTGACATGCTCCTTAAATATATATAAATGCTTCTTATGAAACAGCGAAATAAATTAACCTAATTTGTTAAGTCATATTTTTGCATATATGGCTATTTCTCTCTAATAGAGCATATTTTAGTAAGTAAATGGTCATATTCGTCATATTTTTACTCTTTCAAGAAGAAAGGAACTTTCTCATGCAATTTATTTCTTCTGTGTTACATTTCCCAGAATTGCGTACTTCATTTTGTTTCCTGGAAAATGGCAAGTATGTACCTTCCTTCCCTGTTTCCTTTGAATTCACAATATGAACTTCACCCTTACGCATCAGTGAGTTTGTGTAAGCTATTGTTACTCTATGAGCAGGTAGCTGATTAAGTCATTCTGGACCCTGGACTGCAGACAAGTGTCTAATTCACGCATTGTGTTATTCGGTCTTTTGTGAATTTTGTGAATTCTTAGAAAAATACACAGGCAAATATTTTCCTGATTCTTCCACATTAAGAAAGAACTTTGTCAGCCGAAGCTACGAATAAACAAAACAAATCAAACAACAGCTTGTAAATAAAAATAATTGGGTATCAATTGATGAAACTACAGACTCTATGGGAAGATATATTGCAAATGTCATTGTGGGAACTTTGAAAGATGGTCCAGGCGAAAAGTTTCTAATAAACTGTGAACAGAAAAAGTAAATGTTTCCACCATTTCTAAGTTGTTCGACAGATCTATGGGTGCCATATGGCCCGAAGGTGTTAAGCATGACAATGTACTTCTCTTTGTAACGGATGCTGCACCTTATATGGTGAAAGCTGCCGATTCTCTAAAAGCATTGTACAGTAAAATGGTGCATGTGACTTGTTTAGCTCACGCCTTGCACCGAGTTGCAGAGGAGATTCGTAGTAAATTCAGTGACGTTGACAAATTTATTGGATGTGTCAAAAATGTATTTTTGAAAACCCCTTCACGTGTTGCAGCATTTAAGTTGTTAGCTAGAACATTCCCTTGCCACCATCTCCCATTTTGACAAGATGGGGGTCCTGGATTGATGCCTGCAACTATTACTGCCAGAACTTCAACGTTGTGAAAAGCATCATTGATTCATTCGATAGCAGTGAAGCTACTTCAATTGGACTAGCTCAAGAATTAATGTTCAATGGTGAAATTTCAGGCAAACTTTCATACATAAAATCAAATTTTGGATTTATTCCTGCTGTCATAACTGCTTTGGAGGAATCAGAAGTGCCACTAGTGAAGCAGATAGAACAAGTGAAAAAAGGTGTGAATAAATTAGAGGGTGTTTGTGGTAAAGTGGCAAAAGAAGTGTCAAAGAAAATGGAAAAGGTTTTAGAAAAAAACGAAGGGTATCATACACTGTGTTCCATTTCAATGATTTTGTTGGGTGAAAAGTTCTCTCTTAATCATTCAGATTTAGATTCAAATGATATTGTTCATTTTAAATATGCTCCTCTTGAGTCAGCTGAAGTAGAAGGGAGCTTTTCGAAGTACAAAGCTTTGTTGGCTGACAATTGGAAATCTTTTTCATTTGAAAATTTGCATTGTGTATTGCAACTCAGTGCTTATATGAAGTAGAATGAGGATGTAAAAAGCACATAGGTTAACTATGTTCCTATAATGTTAATAAAAATCATACTGGAATGTCAAATTGCATAGTTTAGCTTGCTTCTCATGTGCATTTTATTCTCAAATAAATAGTTCATTATCAAAAATGACTTACTAATTTATTTTACAATAGAAATTTTACCTCATTTTAATATTTTTAGGTCATATTTGTTATGTTATTGTGCATATTTTGGTAAATGTTTGGTCATAACAGCATATTTGTTTGTGCATATTATGTGATTTTTAGGTCATAAATATCCTAGCCCTAGTAATAAGCATGTGTAAACAGATATACCAACGACTCCTGACTTGTTGGTAAAGCTATGTAGGACTAGGACGAACTGCGGAGGAGACTTAGCACTTCGACCTACAAGATCCTTCGTGCCTGAAGCCCCTTACGGGGTACCCCCGGGAGGGAGGGTAAGGTGAGAGGAGACAGAGGGCGGCCGGACCATAAGGCACAACACGACAAAGGACAGGGTCCCTACTTTTCACAGATTGAAAGTCCCCGGATGACAGCTGGTGCAACCGGCTCCCTTCCCCCCTGCGGGCTTGCACATCCCCTAGGGAGTCCGGGACTCGGAGACCGCCCCATTCCGGAAAACGAAGTGTTCGAAACTCCTTATGCCAAATTACACAAAAAATTAATAAATAAAATGTTTTGTATACGAGTATATACATATTTAAATTTGAAACTATTATACTGTTCATATAGTGAAAATTCTATCCTTGCTCCCTGCCAAATAGATGTTCTTTTTCACATTTTAATGTGATTGGCGAGTCTTTATAGGTTTATTGAATCTTTAAATATTGTTCAAGTTATTACAACCAACACTTCTTTTCGTGAACAAACATTAAACAAGCAAAGGAAAACGCTTATTTAACACCTCACATCCACAAATCTAAACGTCACTTTCATAAATATCTATACTGAAATGATGAGCACAAGACTTCAATAGTGTTGTCACTTTCAAAGTCTGCGTGGTTGTCCGTCACTAATAATTTTATTTATATATTTTAGTCGGTGAAAGAAAGTTTACTGAAAGCTACCTTAACAATCAGTCAATTGCACTGTGATCAGAATTCACTTTTGCAGATCCCATGCTTGAATTAAATTGTGAATGTAATTTTGAAATCTCATCAATACTAAATACACACAATGGCTAATAGTATTCCAACCATCCATGCTACGTTAATGGTTGCGACAGACGTTTCGTATTGCTAACGTACGAAAATGTTCAACAACACAAACATTTCTTTAGGAAAAAGGAGACGATGGTTCTAATTCAGACGTACTGCCACTGCCAGCTTTAGTATTGTTTGGAAATTAGCAGAAACCGGTAAGAGTTCAAAATGCCGAGTTTGAATTGTGTATACTCGCGACTATCAACGATAATTTTATTTAAATAAAAGTAAAACTAATAACGAAATATACACAATGAATGATAATTGTTTAAAGGGATGCGACATTTCAATCGCATTAATGGTAAAGTCGCCATCGCGTGTTGTATGTTTCTCTTAAAACACGTTTCCAGACTTATCAGTAGGGGTGATGATTTTTAGCATTTTGAAATCAGAAATTTAGCATTTTGTAGCGTTTATATATGTGCAATTTAGCATTTTATAGAATGCTGAAGAAAATCATAGCTGATAAGCATCAGGTAACCTTTTTTTTATTTTTTTTTAACACAACGTTAATGTAAAATTAAAATCACATTTGTAAAGCACTAACAGAAAAAAACCATAAAGTAAACTCGTATGTTTTAAAGTTAATATAGTTTAAACCAATACAGAGGAAAAGGGGACATTCTGATGCAAAACCAGAATAACAAAAGCAAACGCACATAATTAACTCAAATCAGTAAGTTCATAAATGAATAACAATGTTGAATAAATTCATTGAATATACCTCAAGATTTTTTTGTCATTCGTGTACTGCTGTCATTGCAATTACTGTACTGTACTGTACTGTTCAGCATCTACGCTATAGGTAGGGATCCCAAATACATTGCAGAGCTGCTTAACAGTATTTGAGCTTAACAGTTATAACAACATTTTGTGACAGTCTCCATCTTTATTTTTCTTATAGTTTGTAGTACCAGTTGATAATGAATTCATATAAAAAGGCTTTACATATTAAAAACTAAAATCTATTGACTAAACCCTTGGGAGAGAGATTAAAAAATGTTTTTCGTGTTTTCTTCTATGTGACTGCTCAAGCTTTTGTTACACTTAAGTAAACATCCATAAATATGTTTCGATTTTGCATTTTACATTTTCATTTGAAAGAGAATTGATGAATTGCAACACAATTCACATTTATAGCATTTTAACATTTTTCACATTTTTAATACATTTTGCATTGTATCACATCTTCAAAACACATTATACATTGGTTTACAGGTCATGAAAAATGAAAATACAAGATTACAAGCCATTATTCAGATACCGTGATTATTGACGGAATATATAAATATTAAATAAAGAAATTATAGTAAAATAGAGAATTGCAATAAGGAATTTCTGCATATTAAATACATGTATAATGTAACAAGCTTGAGTTGAAATGTTTGTCCGGAAAGAATAACGCAATTAGGTCAGGTTAGTGAAAGTCATTAGCGACAGCCGAGAATAGAGAACGTATTAGCTTAAACATTCTGGGAATTCAGTTAGATTATAAGTTCAGTACATTTGCAAGCACATAACCCAATTCTTAAATTAGAGATGCGAAGGAAGTTCTTAGAAAAGCGAGCTATCGCCTATGCACATACGCATACAATTATATGTAGGCGGAGCTAAAAGTAATAAAGGCGTGCAGTTTTAGATCAGAGAGTTACTCTCTCACTCTAGTACCGGACTGGTTCTTACATTCGTTCGTGCACATCTTCATGCACACAGTTGTGCATACCTCTCTCTGGTACAATCACCGGTACGTACTGCTCGGGTGATATTTTATGGGTTTAGTGACGCGCTTTATGTGTAAGATTTCGCGGCTATTGCGAGCGGTCTCGCCGATAAACATTTTAGCGACTCACGGCAAATTACGCTACTGGTTTCTTTCTTTCATTGCGGAAACGGTTAGTTCAAATCGTAAAATTGATACTGTATAACTTAGCAGGTATAACACTTCAGTTATTACAATTATTATAGCTCTCAATATTACAATTTTTAGTCCTACAATTCGGAGCAGTCTATTTCTTCATCTCAAACGGTCGACAACTCGCTTCAATAACTCAAATATTAGTTCACAATAAATTTCTCAGTCAATTTAAACGTGTTGTCCTTCACAATACATCTACGCATACCCTGGGAGAAAGATCTTATAGCTTACCACTAGAGCACAGTACAATAGAACGAGCTACGAGATCACGGCAGCAGAATCAACAACAGCTTCAAAGTGCCGACCAACGTTACTGCTTCAAATTGGCGCACCGTCGTAGTGCAGTATTGCTTCAAACTGGAGACCATCGCGGGACTGTGACGACCATCGTTCACATATCAATGAACATTTCGCGCTATATCGCATTTGCGAAAAATCACCACCGGTGCTTATTAGCTTAAACGCAACAGCATACACGCCGAGAGCTCCTTGCATTAAATTTAAGTGTAGGTGCTTGGTATGCTGGTATATTTTATCGTTAATATTCCACCCTACACATCAAAGCATTCAAATACGAAGACTACAAATGCGGGAGTTAATTTCAGTTAAGGGTCAGGAATTAAATCAGTGATGAGTGAAATTCCGCGCGGCGTGACAGAAGCTGAATGTAACCGCGTGTATGCTGCTTTCGAGGAACTGATTAGACTCTCGTCTCCACTAACAAGAGAATGGAAGTACATCGAAAATGAGAAACACATGGGCGTTCTCTGCCATAGGCCCTGGTTCGGCGGAATGTAAAAGGATGTTACTTAATCCTTTAGGATCAGTCCACACAAAAGAGTACTGACAAACAAACAAAAAGAAGCTGGGGTGGAGGTTGACGTATACACTCACTGGCCACTCAATCAATTATCAACTTAGCCTTTATACACTGTACTATTCACATAAAATATCTTCCTTCTGCCTAATATAGTTAATCGCGATAAATGTTTGCCAAAAGTTGCTCAAAATTAAACTATACACACCGGTTACGTACAAGATGGGAAAACAAAACACAACTGTTGATATCACAAGTCACTACTGAGCCAGATGAAAAAAAAATTACACATTTGCAAAGATATCATAAGTTGAAGCTCAAACTGGAAAATTCCACCGAAGAATATTATTTCATAGAAATTGACATCTACATTTTTTCGAATTACGCTTGTTTTATTTGTGTTGCAAACACCTCAAAGATACACTTTATTCCAAATCATTGAAGTTATTTTTGAGAAAATAAATATTAGGAAAAATTATTTCTATCAAATGTCATTTGGAATGAGAAAATGTCAAGAAAATCTTTGCTTGTATTTTTGAAAGACGCTTCCTAAGCACGACATTTGTTATTTACTCAAAATCTCTCTCTCTCCCCAGACTGTTCTCAAAAATGCTTTTTTGTAATTACGGAGATCTCAAAACTTAGATTTCAGATGAAATCAGATGATCTCGAATTTTTGAGTGAAAAACAATACAACTATGATTAGTAAGCGGTAAAGAAAGTAAACGTTTCTTCAAAAACCTAGCTCAATCTCCGGATAAAAATGTGATATTTGGAATGTTTAAATCAGAATCTGCGATTGTAATCACTGAGTATGTTCGTTGCTAAAATAAAATCAAAAGTCAGGGAATACCTTCAGTTCCTAGACACCTATTCTTGCAGCATTTGGACCGCCATCGTGTTCATACATTGGGTAGCAATGGTATGGAATTAAAGCAAGAATGAGTAATTCTGCATCATACTGTCACAGTTTTAAGTTGCTACTAAACGCCAGACAGCTCCTGCCTTAACCAGTGCCTTCCACTTTTCGAACTACTGAAGCACGCGTAACGTATCGGGACCAGACAAAATTTCCACCTTTAAAATGCCAAAAATTGCCAACCGCACTTACGTACAATTGCCGCAAAGTTCCCGCATTGTTTCTTAATTTCACACTATTGGTTGAAAATTATTTTCCGAGATAAATCAGATAGATGTATTATGGTTGTGTGGGGTTTACAATTAATTACGCATTGGTGTCAACTCTACGGAGAAAACATTATAGAGATTTGATATCGTAAATATTTTTTGCTTGTTACTGCACGAATTCGGTAACGAGAGAATAAATTAATTTTTTTACTCTAAATAATTTCATTTCTATGTTAGTACTAATAGTGTTTAAAAGTATAACCAAATCTCTAGACTTTATGTATAGGTTTATCTTGAGAGAATCTGGTGCTCCAATTGTTTTATTTTTTATATTTCACGAAAAAAACTATGAATTAAAATAATCCTATAAAATGCGCTTAAATAATACCAAATAATTATTTTAAAAATACACTAAGATGAATATCCAAATCTTGTTTCAACAGAGGAGGATGGACATAAAAATGATTTACGGGATAATATCTTTAATGACGAAAGAAATAAATAAATAAATAAATAAAGAAAGAAAGAACAGCAACTCCCGAAGATGTTATAAAATTAAAACGATAAAACTGGGAGGAGGAGTACTTGCTGGTCCAAATGTTATGCATTTCTATCCCTGATTGCACAATTGATGCATTCAAGTTATTATAGGGTACTCATTTTAATCACTCATTAGCACTTTCGGCATATTTGCTACTGATACCTTTCAGATACATTAGATGACATCACGAGCAAAAAAATGGATGGAACTTAAAAAAAAATTATGATATTATTGGAAAATTCAAACCAATATCACGAAAATGTATTCTGCCACAAACAACCTTATTTGACACAAATTGTGTGTTTTAACGAGATACTCGTACATATGTTTATGGGGCAAGTGTATGGCTATCTCTTATGGTTTAACAGTAATACAAAATTATACAAAACTCGTTCATAATCAAGGGGGTTTCTCAGGATATTCAAAGAGAATAGTCATACAAGTATCTCAAAATATAGAATTATAATCACAATCGTTAAACCATTTTTGAGAAAATCAAGAATAAAGAAAATGTTCCATGTAAAGGCTAAACGGTGGAGATATTTTCTTGAAAGCCTTCGTGTCGTATCTTTGGAAGACGCTGAACTTAAGTTGGATACTTGTCCAAAGTTACTTGAGTTAAATATGTTGTTCACATATCATAATATAGGTATTAAAACTGATATGGGGAATGCCTAAATGCCTTGGCTGGCGGCTGGCCTGTCACCTTGCAAAAGGCTCGAACTGCGGGGCATCAGGACGTTGAAGGGAATAAACAAGCAGATCATCAGGCTAAAAAAGACACTGGAATATCC
This sequence comes from Deroplatys truncata, assembly GCA_030765065.1. Taxonomy (NCBI): domain Eukaryota; kingdom Metazoa; phylum Arthropoda; class Insecta; order Mantodea; family Mantidae; genus Deroplatys; species Deroplatys truncata. The sequence continues at coordinate 106,099,221 of CM060980.1, forward strand.
TGTGCTGACCCTGAATCTGTGGTTTGAATCAGTACACACATTGACTGGGAACAAACACCAATTCCGGCGGCAAACCTATCCTGGACAGACAAGCCAAGAAATTGGTCTTAGTTGCAATTGTAGACGTAGTATGATTATTCTTATACATTTCTATTTATTGATGAGGAAGTTAAATTCAATTTATTTAGTATAAAAAGTACAATTGATTTCCAATCAAAAAGCCTAGTTTAATTAGAATAAATAATTAAAATTCTAAGTTTAATTTCATCAACACTCTTTACATCGCTCTCCTAAGATTGGACAACAGAGGAATAAAGAAAGTAGTTGCACTAATTATTGAGGATTTCAATTTCAGAAAAGATCTATGCAAGTGAGACAACAAAAATGAACCCATTTGTAGAATGTGCAAATAGAATGAGGGAACTGTCTAGCACATTCTGTTCGATTGCCCATTCCTGATAAGGAAAATACCCTTTCTACAACCAGGGAAGTCCTAGGAATGCATGCCGACTTGGAACCAAAATATTAAACTTCTTCAGTGAACAGACTTTGGAAAACAGTGAAAGTGTTTCTTCCAATGGGGTTGCACAATAAGCATTTCACCTTGACGTGCAGGAGGACGATGAAAGTTCAACACATCCCCGTTACACATCTATCTCTACCACAAAAAAGGTGGTAAAGAAAGCAAAAAGGCATAAATTAAGCTTTTCAGTCAAAACCAAAGCTGCTCAGAATACTTGGGCCCAGAATAATTTAGTTTTTCAGGTGTAACCTTGGAATGTTATATCGTCTAGTTTCAATTGTTGGCGCCCTGTAAAATTCTCCTTGCTTGATTGATTCAGTGGATAATTTTCTTCATAGTTACCATGTTTTAATGCTGTATTAAAATCAATTTAAGTCAGATTACCATACTGAATACGAAGCAGTTTTCATGCATATTTCAATATGTTTTGGAAACCACTCGAATACAGAAACAACTTTCGAAAGCAGACTTGAAGGATGCAGTGTACATGACAGCAGAAGCTTGGGCTACTGTCAAGCACTCTGCACTAACAAAAGCTTGGAATAAGGGAATTATCTTCTAAACGTTAGCACTGAGTTTCGCATTACACAAAAGAGTATTAAATATTACATTGGTTTACATTTGCCCGACTGATACTGACCCACTTTAACCATTGCATGTTGGGTCTTGTAAATGTTTAGTAGTGTGACGGCTACAACTTCTGAGTGCATTCTCAACGGCTGGAAGCTCCACTGTAGCATTTTGCATACAAAATTAACATGCAAATTCCCTTAACAAGGAACCCTAGCCACGGTAAACATTCACAGACGCTGGAAGCGTTATAAGATTAACAAAAATAACATGAAAACCAACCCGACCAAGCCTCTTTATACAAATAGTTGCGTTATGATGGTTACGGTTGTCGTACAAGAACTTGCCTGGGTGACATTTCCTCCCCTGAAATGCATAATTCAACTTATATTAGAGACTAGCTGGCTGCCCGACGTTGCACGGTAGCTTTACCGAGCGACATGGCTCCGTGGTAATGTGAAAGGCTCTCATTCGGGAGCTCCCAGGTTCGATTCCCAGCGATCGGCCACTCTGACCACTTTTCGTGGTTTACCCGGGTCGGTAGGCTAATACCAAGACTTCTACCAAGACTTTTTCGTCCATTTCCTTCATTCTCAACTGTTTTAGGGTTTAAGAACCAGGAGAGGTGTTCGGCGTGTTGCGGCTGGGCCGCAGAGGTGCGCTTTATGAAGGTTTCCCCCTAGCGTCGGTCGGACTCTGACGGATCCGCCCTCCGGGTGTTCATTGAGCAGGATCCCCAGCGTTCGAGGTTTTACTGCGGACTTGAGTGGCGTTGGATGCGTTTAATATGGAAACGTTAGGGACCTCGTCCACGCTTGCGCACATCTCCCGGATCTGATCGCCCTTCGGTCCCTTCCTCCCAGGGGTCGCGTTCGAAGGACAAAGCGTCAAAATGGTCTATGTGCGGTGCTCTGCCCAGTTTTGGATCCCCTCCTTGATATATACCTTTACCTTTTTAGGGATTTTAAGTTCAAACTACGATTTAACTAATTTAATTTACCTTCCTTCCGTTCTTTATGAAACTGCTGTACAGTGATCTAGAAGATTTTTTATGGCGAATCCTCCCCTTTACCTCCTATAACTGTAATTTCGTATATCCCCGGCTATTCCCAATAAACGGATGAAAACTCCCCTGATATTCACGCAAAAGGATGTGAAACATCGGCGGACTTCCTAAACCTCCCGCAACAATCTTCCAAGTTCTGGAAATGCTGCATAGCGTATAAGTACCCTTTGGCATTGGAACAATTATTGGTCGGAGAAGTCATAATTTTTTAATAATCACTCGTAGTTACATTTTAAACCTATATGCCTTCTCTTTAGTCTTAGTTATTTAATTACAAAAATTTGCATAGTTTTCACATAATACATAGAGTATTAATATATAAAACGAAACAGAGGTTAAGCTGGTGAATATGAGGATTTCCCACTCCCTGGTTACCAAGTTAACCGCTTAGGAAAAGACGCGTAGTCTGCGACCAACCCAGAAAAATAATCTTCTCAGTTGTAAAATTATAAAATATTGACTGACTGACTTTTAATGTAATATAGCTTGGAATATCCACTTCATTGCCTAGAATGAAATATCCGCGGCATTTGTCTTATTTTAGATGCATACTCTGTGGAATATCAACAGTGTTGTATTACACAACATTCTCAACTAAAAGTCAAAGCTTCTTTGCAAGCATGCTCTTTTATAACTCCAATCTGTTTGTATTAAAATACAAGACCTTGTAAATCGTTTTTAGTACTTTATTAAATTAAATTAGGTGTTTACCCAATGTCCGTCAGAAAGAATGAGCTTTTCAGTGGTAAAATAATTGTAAAAATCGCTCGAGTTCTATTTGAGATTAACGCATACGCGCGCGCGCGCGCACACACACACACACTTTTTCTCTATATAAGATTACGACTGTTGGGATTTGGGTTATTCAGTGATCCCACCTCCCATATTTATATATGCAATTTTAACAATTCGTAATTATACAGGATGGACCATTTAAGATGAGCCTGTACAATATCTCTAAAACTAAGCGCCGTATAAAGAAATATCTTGAAAAAAAGTTGCTTGATATTATGGAGGAAAGTAAATGCCATTAGTCGTGTTTTATTTGGAGGACGTTGTGATGGTCATTTTGGGATCAATTTAATTTTTTTAAATGACAACCTACCTTTTTATGTTATTTTCTCACTCCATAAAAAAGTAAACAACATTTGTATAAAACAAACCAACGTGAATAACAACGAAAATTCTGAATTAAAGTTTAAATTGAGTTTTATTTATGGACGCTCTTTAACTACTATGGTTCTTAGCGTCCCATTTCATATTGGGCGTGAAAGACCGGTAATTTTGCTCAGAGGCCTCTTTATCAGATTTGAGGTTCTTTTACGTGCCGTAAATCTACGACACGGGACCACCGGCATTACTTCCCTTCCGAAGGAAGCCATGCTAAGGATTTATACGCCCGAAAAAATCCATCGCCCTCAGCCGGGTTTGAACCCGCGACCTTGGGAACTAGAGGCTAGCACGGTACCACTATTCCACGGAGTGAATGGCTGTGTACCAAGAGCGCAATGAATGGTTAGACCATTCATGGTTGGTCATTTGTGGGTGAAGTTGGTTTCGTAATTGGGAACCAACATTTTTTATTTTGTTTCCTTATTCCTCATCACAAAATAAACAGCTTTTATAACCCATTTTCTAATGAGAAAACAACATACAAACAAACAACTTTTATTAAAGACATCTCTTTTTACAACTCTTAGTTTTGGAGATATTGCACAGTCTCGATGGTTCACTGTGTATATCTCTGTGTAACACCCTCCATTGTTTTCTCAGAATATATTAATAAAAAATCTGATGTGATACATTCACATGATTTTCTATACCCTTTATCTTTATGAGTGGGTATACGAGCTATTCCTACTAAAGCTTACTTTTCTATCTACTACATTTTAATCAAAATAAACCTCTGCGAAAATAGTTACATTACACATTTGGTTATAGATACAAAGAGGATGGCGATAGTCAAATGTTTAAGACCTGGACACTATATGCTGGCCTTAAAATTCCATACGTTTCCATATAATCCCGAGAAACAACTGAAAATAGATGGAACTTTAAAAGAATGATAGATATTGAACAATTCCAACCTTAAATAACGGATATTTCAGAAACGGCTTATACCACAAAAAACTTATTTTAAGTAAATGACGTGTTTTAAAAACCGTATTTACGCGAATCTAATGCGCACCCCATATTTGAAACTTACAATTATGAAAAGCAGGGTTTGTATCGAATGTAAAGCGCATCAATGACAGAAAGTAGGTAATAGGTATTTTATTTAAATTTATTTAATACAACAATGAATTTATCCTCTATATAAGCCATCAGGTTATAGAATTGTTAGGTGACACATTGTTAAAGAGCAAAATTAGTGTTACTGCGCTGTTTTTCGCCCTTTTTTTGTCTTGTTCCGAAGTGAAATGATATATCGCTGGATCGTTTGTAGAGTGTCCTCAAAATCTGCAGAAAGCTTCTGGCACATTGTTGTATGGCGTCTTAAGACATAAACCCGTCCGCTGCATGAAACGATCCACCCATCTACGGCTAGCCTTAAACTCTTGTTTGGGAATACCAAGAACTTCAACCTCCTCTTAAGCTTTCTTCCGTATAATGTCACTAGTCACAGGTTGCCCATTCTTCCTCCTTTCACGCACAAATTCCAACACTTCATCTTCGGGATGTCTTCCTTTGCGAGGACCGGAAAATTTCTTCCTACTAGCTTTAGTAACAAATAATGCCAATTTCTGTTTTCGCCACAAGCAAACATTGCTCTCTGATGCATTGAACTTCCTTCCTACCTTTATGTTACCACTATTTTTTTTCAGCATAAAGGATTACTTTACGCTTTAAAAAAAACACCATAAGACGTTTTTCTCCGTTTGCCTTGCCCTCCATATCGTAACTAAAAACGCTCAATAATAGGACAATGATAAATGAGCGGCTAGCTTGTGGCGAGTTTCCGGATGCATGTTAGCTGCAGCAATCCGTTGTGACGTAATAAACGAAAAATTTCAATGAAGTTACTGGCGTTCTACGGAAAGGATTTGCACTCGAATCTAATGCGCACCACGATTTTGAGTACTACATTTGGTCAAAAAAAGGTTCACATTAGATTCGCGTAAATACTCGTATGGTGGATCTACTTTTTGTATGATACGTTTTTGTCTATCCCTTAACGTTTGCCAGTTATACAAGTTTATACAACATTCCTACTAGTAAAGAGGACTTCCTAGGCTATTCCCAGAAAATTCAAGATATGCATTTTATTTGTCATCTAAATATATTTAATATATAGTATTTTAATCAAAATCATTAGAGACAAGTTTCAGAAATTGAAAATTTTCGAAACATATTCCATGTAGTGGGTAGTTGGGGTGGAGCGATTTTCTTGAAAATTTTGTGTCGTTCCCTGGAAGAACTTAAATACCAAGTTTGGTACTTATCCGACGTTTCATTTTTGAGTTATGCTGCCCACAGACAGACACACTGAAATGTTTCCAAAAATGCTTAATTTTGTTTCAGGGGGCCTCAAAACATGTATTTCTGGTGAAATCTCGGTATCGAATGTTTGGGTTAAATGCAATGCCTTATGTACCTATTATGTATGTGATAGAAAAAGTAAAAATGTTGATTATTCTCGAAGGTAAACAAATAACTTTAATAAGCAAAACCTCTCGTCAAGGGATAGAACATAATGTAAGAGCAGATGAAGCTCAAAGGAAGCAATGAGACAACCATCAATTTGTCCTCCTAACCACTGTTTCATATGAAGATGCTGTACTTGATATTCAGAAGCTGGTACGACAGTGGAAATTCAAATGTTACCAAGTTTTGTAATTAAGCGACTTTTTGTTTTTTTGAGTTATGCTGTTCATGGACACATGCCCGAGCGGACATTTTTCTAAAAATCCTTTTTGGTCAGTGAACATATAGGTATTTCCGGTGAAATCTCGACATCGCATTTTTGGGTGGAAGACAATACTTCTACTTACTGTACGTACGTAGAGAAAGTAAAAATCCTAACATTTGGTTTTTTTCTACACACTGTTTTTCCACAGTCTTCAACCACTTGCACGGCCGTTAGGTATTAGTATACACTACACATGACTACTTTAACGTTTTTGTCAGGCATACAGGTATGTAGTAGTTTAGGCATACTTCGATCTACACTTCTATGAATATTTATTTTAAAAATAAATAATTTTTGTGGTTGGAATAATTCAGCTTTCAATTCCATATAAGGAAGAGATTTTCTTCTTTCTGGGATCTTTTCTGATGTAACTAATCTAGTAGGAAATACTAATGTAACTACCAGAAAAAATTTCGGAAGAAAAAATCCTGAACATTTATACATTATTTTATATCCAAACATCAATTGAGCTGATTTAAATATTATAACAGGAAAAACCATTTTTTCAGCTTTCATTTAAAGAAGGATCATGCAATTATCTGAAATGATATGCAAGTTAGTGATTTTAACGACAGTAAAATGTAGAAAGAAATCACATCTGAAAAAATAGCTTTTAAAGTAGGTATAAATAATAAAGCGGATGGACATGTAAACGGGTATAACTCTTAACTACAAAAGTTAAATATGAAAAAAGTGCGCATTTTTAGAAAATGAAGATAAGTTGATGCTTTACGACTGCAACAGCAGAAAAAAAAATCACACGTAGAAAACTTAATTTAATATTTAGCATTTGAATTTAATAATATTTTAGATGGATGTTCAAAGGGTCATAGCTCAATAACCACACAGTATTATTATGAAAAAAAAATATATATATATATATGTTTCTAGAAACAGCAGAAAACTAAGTTTTGAACAATATAAACTATATTTTTCCAAAGTGCTGACCTCTTTCAGAGATCCAGAGGGTACCAGATCTGGGCTGGTTTTTGAAAACTGAGTTGCGAGTGTACACAAAGGGCTTTTTTAACTGGATCTTGTATTGGTCATGCTGGAAAACAATGGCGTTCAGGTGTGGCAACTTCGGATAAAAATCAATCTGACTGGCTTACGAATTCTGTCAGAAAGCAATAAACGGCAGCAAAGCTTTGCAAGAAAATACTACAGTATATAGCATAAAACTGTGAAATATGTCAACTAACAGTCAGATTTAGTCAAGACTAGTTCATTAACTAGATAATTTCTAGGGCGTGCTCCAAGTTCATGGTACAGTGAGGCGATGGCGTAATCAGCATTTCCAATGTAATAGGGTAAACCCCTGAAGGGCAATAGTTATCAGCTAGTACATGATGGATTCCCATGTTACTCGTCATGACTTGACTACACCGTTACCTGTGTCAATGGCAGCATGCCCCCAAATGGAGAGTTTGACTCTATCCAAGCTCTGTACCGAGTGTAACCGTTGTTAATATACACACAACAATACCGGGCGATGGCAAGATACATCAGAATTCCCAGAATCATTTTGCTTTTCATCATTAAATCGTATGTTAGGGAATAGAAAATACTAATAAAACACTCAATCAAAATGCGGCTTTCTGTCCAAAACTAAACCCCTTCCCTTCTTTGTTTTCCGCTTTCTTCTTCGTATGAGCATCCGTCTTATACTCTAAAAAGTGCAATATAATATTAATAATAATATTAGAATCATAAATAAGATCATCTCTGATCCATGGGTGCTTCGTGGTTACTCCGGGGTCGGCTGGCGAATGCTGGGATGGTTTAATTTCTACCAGGGTTTCCTTTCCATCGTTTCCCTTTCATTCCGCTTCCTTCTCATCTATCAGGTGTGCTTCTAGGCTTCATGGTGTATGGTGGTGCTGGACAGATGGCGCGGATGCAGCTGAATGGAAATAAAATAAATAAATAAATTAAGCTTTATTTATGGAAGCTCTTTAACAGCTATGGTTCTTAGCGTCCCATTCTATATTGGGCGTGAAATACCGGAAGCTTTGCTCAGAGGCTCTTTATCAGCTTGAGGTTCTTTTACGTATGGTAAATCTACGACACGGGAACCACAGGCTTTACTTCCATTCCGAAGGAAGCCATGCTAAATGATGCTCAATGGAAAGAGTATTCTCCGTGAACACCAGAGGGCTGCTTGATTGGTGGGTGGTTCATCGCCCTCTCTCGGCGGCTCCAACAGTGGGACAGGTCTGCGAGCTTGGAAATGTTAGGGACTTCCGCGCGTCTCTGTGGCCTGTGTGCCTACGGCCTGTAGCCTCCTGTGGTTCCTTCACCTCATCGTTTCCTCTTGGGGATGGTAGCCACAACAGATCTCTGTAGTCACAGTGCGCGAGGTGTCCCCTCCATTAATACATTATAACTGTACCTATTTTTAAAAGTATTTAAATGTTTAAATTTGCTGTGCAAATGTTATCCGTGCAGTGCCTTAAACATTCCCTCCCTACTTATTAAATCAGCTTTTAATCATTGATCTGAAGACAATCTTTGGTGACTTTGGTTTAAGCGTCCTTCTATTTACCACGTCAGAAATTAAGGCTTTTACGATAAGGTAGTTTCCAAGGCTCCGGTAGAGGGCTTCGGGCAGTGATTTGTGTTAAAGTTTGTGGCCAGCGAAGTTGGGGCCATTATTTCTAGTGTAAGAAAGGAATCTTAACTGCGGGGCCAAGAAGGTGAGATATTTGATTTCCCGCTGCCCTCGGGCGAGCGAAGGGAATGGATAGCAGCTGATCGATCGGTTGTCTGATGGCAACGGGAGATCCGGGCCATGCCTCTCGGAAATAGGACGAATTCCCCAAGTTAACAAGGGATTTGTGTGGAACACTGCTTAGCTTCTGGCTTAACTTCTGCTGGAAAGTGGTAGTTATCCTTTCGCCTCTGAAATGGGGGTTTGTTTTATCAGGATGTGTTACTACTTAGGTGAACTCTTGCTTGCATGTCGTGACAGAAATGTTGGCGAACTCTAAAAGGAAAACTTAACGTAGTTTTAATCCTTTCAGCTCAGATTTATTTTAGAACAAAATCAACACTTCAAACTTAACAGCCTATCATAGATAATTGATTTCTAAAAAGCTTGTAGCTCAAAGTAATTGGCATCACTGACCAGAATTTAAATGTCGAAGGTTACCTCGATACTACGAGTGTGGGGTAAAGGACGGGTAGGCCACGCAAAATAAACGGTGTTTGGCATGCGTGCATTCTGACGGGACTTCGTAGCACTAGTACTGTTATGCATTAAAAGTATGACATCAGCAAAATATTTTTTAGTTTTTATTTATTTTAAGCTAAGCTAATTTGCAGAAATTTAATGAAATCGCGAAAATTTACCTTCCTAGAAAACAAGTGAGCAGATGTTGAGGAGATGAAGCCTGTTATCAACACAGCATGCTAAGTAATTATAAATTCTGATCTTAATTATTGTGTATTTAATAGTGCACCTACAGAGATTTTTACATTTTCGTTCCTTAGAGAAAAAAAGTCACGAAATAATTTCATCTTCTCTCTATAGGCCATGGCAACTTAAAATACAACTTGGAATACCGGTATTATTTCATTGCTACAGGAAATACGTCATTGCTATTATTGGTACGCGTGCCATATTGAGACAATTGTGCACCACGTTGAGCACGGTAACATGTTTATAATGATAAGATTACATAAATGATATTAAATGAAGAAGGGCAGCATAAAATTGGCTACATGAAGTAACACGCCAAGTTGCACTAAATATGCAAATTGCTGTCCAGCCTGTAACTCTCTGCGGAAGCAACATGTTGGTAATGACCATCGAGTCTCAGGAGAGTAGGCGGGCGGCGCGCCGGAAGATACGTGTTGAATGTCTGTGTTGGCGGACTTGGCTTGCATTGTCCACAAACGTTCACTCCTCTTTATTTAATGTTATTCTGCACAGAGAAAAGTAACTAAGTGCCTATATAAAGCACAAGATTATTCCAAAAGGTTCAATTCTCAACTGGAAGTCACGTAACGGAAGAATAAATTAACAATCATTTCGTGCATGCCGATTAATTGTGGCATGTGAAATGGCAGAAGTTCTATTTACTATACGTGTACTTATCCTAAGCCTCACAAAACCTGTGAGCCAGTGGCGTGCATTCATCTAAGCAAGTGAAGTTCTGCTCCAGCAGAATTCTAAATAAATAATTTGATTTAAACTTTAAAATAAGATCAATGCAAAGCAACATTTTGAGAATAGTGGTTTATATCTCAATGTTGAGGCAGGGCTGAACAGGCAGCAAGTTCTGACACATTGTTAAGAGGGATGGACTCTTCCTATTGAAGTGAAGCTAACCTCTCGTAACGTCACGTTGTGAAAGAAAGGATTGTTAAAACGATGACCCATTATGGTCATGAAGGAACTACGGAACGGAGTTGAAGACCGGGGCAGCAAGATTTTGGATGGCCAAATGCAAGGTGAATAGAGTAGAGGGCGCTAACTTAATTTGGATGGTGTTTTGGCAGTATTGGAGGGAGAAGATGAGTACTTTTGCAGGCCAGAAGCCTGGGTTTACGGAGAGGATATTCGTTCTCTTTATTACAATTTGCTTTATAGCTAAAGCCGATGTTAGGCAAAATGCCTTTTTTGCTGGGTAGTAATAAATAAAAAGTTAATCAAATATGTTGTTCTGAGGTATTAGAAGTAATAGAAGCAGTTTTATTTTGCCTTTTTTAGCTTCCTATTTGAATTATAATAGCCAATTTTACCCTTTTTAAAGCAAGTGTAACTTTTAACATTTATTTTAAATTTTTATATTACATTCAGGGAATTCTAGATGAGCACATCCTTCTATCTTGAAACTTGGACATCCTTTACATTGGAATATGACCTCGTTTTGTATTGCAATGTTTCCTAACTGCTAAAGGTTCATGTGAATTTGGTTCCCATGTGCTTTTTTACTGATGGAAGGGTTTTATCATATAACGTTTCTGAAAAGCTAATCACAAAAAAATGAATGTGCTAGCAACAAAGCACAAATTTGCTCTTCCTTCAAAGAGTAGTGATAAAATAAGGCCACTTCTTACAGCGTTACCACCACATCTAGCAGACAGTCACAGTTTCCATTAGAGTTGTGTAAATCATTAGTCGATGCCGGTAGAGTTTAACACAAGAACATTTTCAGCAGTACCTTGTAATGTGCAACAATAAAAATATATAATTTGTATGATTTTTACCCAATATTGTATATTATCCAAGTAACAATATATTATCCAAAGTATATATTATTAAATTATTACGGTTATGACATTTTACAATTTGTAATTCCTTTTTTAAATGTACTGTGGCTTTTTCCCCTTTTAATTATCTTTTTACATACCTATTTTAATTGTTATAAATGCCTAAATATCCACTTTTTTGAAATGTTTAAGTCATAATTCAGTTGTTTCTCTGTATGTCTTGCAGAGAGTATGGCATTTCAAATCCAGCATTTAGCTACTACTTTTTAAGGATGTAATTATCGTTTCAGCCTCCTATATCTCCCTTTCACCTATAACGAAATGTGTAATGAAACTATTTTTGCAAACGTTTATCTCAATTAACATGGATAGAAAAATTATAAAATATAGAAATAAATGACGTGGATAGAGAAAGGCATGTGAATGTTGCATATCATACTACCAGTTCCTATTAAACTATGATTTCTGGAATCGCATTATCGCTTCCTTTGAGGAACGTGAATGTCGAAATTTCGATAAATGTTCAGTGAATCAGGGATATAATGGGGTGATATCTAACATGTCCTTACACATGGCTGGTTGCTATGAATAGAATAATTCACAAAGCGAGCCCTACTGCTGTTACTGATTAGATTCTATTCTCAAGTGACTTGTAATTGAAAGTAAGCTTACCGTTTAAAAAAAAACATGAGAATGTGTTTAATTTAGTTGCCACTTCCCAACTGTGAATCAGACATTATTACTGAAACATTCTGTGCAATATATACTCATTCATATGCAAGTGAGCATGCTAGATGCATAGGATTGAATTATCACACCATCAGTGCGTACATATTTCTCGCGTGGTTGTATCCCATTGCCTCAGGTAGAGCATAATATAATCCTTCGAGAACAGCTGCCCCCTCCCATCTTCCCCACGATTAATCTGCAGAACGGCTATTACACGGTGTGCTGAACCTTTGGACGCTTCCCCCCATCATCATCATCATCATCATCATCATCTCGCATTATACCTTACAAAGCATCCATTCCTTCAGCTTGTCTTCTAGCTCTCCTTCAGTTGGAGTTTTAAAATGTAGATTTCTCGAACTATATTACAATTCACAAATAGAAAACCTGGCCCTTGCCTTACCTCACCTCACTACTGAGTGGCAGGTACGAGCTTTGGGATAAACAACTGCTACCACTTCTAAGTACAGCTGTTCCTTCTGAGCTCCGTCCCTGTCTTCTAGAAATGCACCAAACCTCAGGAAAAGGGACATTGGAATTGCGCGTCCCCCAAGAGAGAGAGAGAGGGATTCAGAGGCCATAATTTCAACATTAATTTTCACTTTTAATATTGTGGACATTTACCTTTATAACCAAAAAGTTAACAGTGTAGAATGAGTTTGTTTATTTATTAATTTCCGTTTTTGGAAGTATTGTTTGCTATTTCAAAATATTCCAAACCATGGTGTTTTCATCTAATTGTCCTGAAATTTCTCATACATGTTCCACAAGCCAAACAAACAAAATTGAAATATAAAGTTTGTGTGTGGCAAAGGGTTGTCGAGTTACTATTTTCAAAGCAAAAATGAGCTATACAGATAGAACATTTTGATTACCGTTTTCTTTAAAATTAGTTTCTTTGAACTAAAACTAGCACAAAAAATGATATTGTGTGAGCTATATCAGGCAAGTCACATGAACATTTAAAGTAAATATTTTTAAAATCTCATCATGTGGAACATTTGGAATAGGAAAGTAATCTTCATCTTTGCAAGTCCCTGAAAACTAAAGAAAATATGGAAACGAAATTTTAAAATATTCAATGCTTACACAAGACAAAATTAAGACTAAATTTTCAGCCAAATTGACTGAATACTCTAAAAATAAGATTTTCAGTTATGCATACCCTTAATAGTGTCCCCCTAGCAATTCTTCGTAAAAACCGAAAACTGGAACGCCGATTCTTAAAGAATGTGCTTGGTCTTCCTTTATTGGTCCCCAGCCTAAGGTCGCGTGTCGGACTTACGGGCTTTTCTTTGGCAACGTTTTCTAGTTAAGAAACAGTATTACTTCTCTACTTCTTACCTGAGATATCGCAAATATTGCACTCTCAAATTTCTGCATCAAGATTTCAGGAAAATGTAATTCCAACACCGAAGCTCCTCCAAAAATAAATAAATAAATAAAACTATATCGGTGCGTATGTTTGCCCTAGAACAGAATAACTCAAAAACAGAAACTCCGATAAATATCAAATTGGATATACGTATAAGACAAGAATCTTTTAAGAAGGCAATATAAAGAGTTTTATAGAATTCACACAAACCATTGAAAATTATCAGTTTATTTCACATAAAATAAAATATCTTTTGAAATCGCTATAAATGGTCTGTGAAGCTTTCATAATTCTCATTTATTGTTGTATTGCTTCAGAATCATAAGAGATACTAAAGAAACTTAGCTGAAGAATTATATTTCGTTAAAACATACAATATAAAAAAGAAATCTTAGTGAAATTTAACCACTTCTGAAATACTCCCTGTTTCTCATTCCAAATTTTAAGCAATAAACTTTGGAATGCTATGCAACGATTCAATATTTACTTTTTTAAACATGGAATAATACAAAGAATATTAGTACATCATTACTGACCTATACAAACCTGACTTTTAAACAGCTATTGTCCCAGTTTATAAAAATATATCTTATTCAGTACTACAGTAATATAAATTTAAGCTGAGCAAACGTTCGGGTGTTGAAAAAAGCAGGCTAAGGCTATCTGGTCATAATAGGCATTATGTACTCTTAGCATGGACTAATGAGAAAATAAACGTAATTGTTTTATATCAAGTCAAAGTGCTGTATAAGACTTGGAAACATTCGAACGAAAACTGCAAATGTTTGGGAAATGGTTGCTGACAAACTTGCTAATCATATAAGATATGCTAATATAGCTAATTATATATATATATATATATATATATATATATATATATATATATCTTAGCAAGATTCACCTTTATTCTGCAATAGGGTTTCACCTATCTCTTAAGCTTACAAGGGTACGTAAATTTCGATGAGAACGAAGAGATTTCAAAGGCCTTTTACAGAAAACTCGAGATATAAATGTTATCCATATTTCAAATATGTCAATCAATCGATAGTGGTTTTTGAGAAGAAAAGGAATGAAAAATTTTCCATGCAAAGTGCTCTTTAGAGAGGAGAGAATTTCCTTAAAATTTTCCATTTGTAATTTTAAAAGGTCCCTGATTTATGCACAAAAAGTTGTGCTTAATTCACATTTAGTATCTGTTCTCTATCTCTCTCAACACCCAGAATACTTTTCATAAATTTATTTTTAAGGTTCATAATATGCCCTGCAAATACATATCGGCACAACATCCGAGATCAAATACAAAGCGTAATTTCTCAACATTAGACAAGTGGTGAAATAAAAAGTAGTATAGTTAGTCAAACGAATGTACAGATAATGAAAATTTGCCCTTCTGTAAACTTTTATCACTATAAAATGCTCTAGATATTTGCCGGAACTTTACAAAATCAATCACCAAATTATTTTAAACACAGTCTGAGCTAAAAAAAGGAAATAATACGTTTAAAAGGCTGTTACCGAAATTATTTTTGCTTTTATGGTGACTATTTTTGATAACCTCTTGAAAATGGAACTCTGAAAATTACCCTATGTTTTTTGCAAATTCCATTGTTCACTTGTTCTATAATGATATTTTTAAAACTAAGGTATGCAACATAAAATGATTTTTTTTAACTGATGAACAAAAATATACAGTTAAACCAGGAAATCGTTTTTCCCTGAATACGTCAAAGAAAGTTTAATAATATTACCATTACGTGCTTTGATAATATTGCTCCTGAAGATAAGAATATTTATCGATTAGATATTTTTAAAAGAGAGACAAATTATTTTTATCTTTAGAATTTAGTAACCCATAAACATACAAATTTATAACAATACTGACTGCAGTATAGACTATCATAGATAACTATTAGTTATAGGTTTTTATATTCAGCATTGCAGGTGCAAACGACCTTATCGTGCCCAGTTCCATTAATATTAATGGTATGTTATTTTTATGCTATTAAGTGCATTTTCTCCATTAAAATCCCAAAACTTTCTATACATATTCATGTTCAGCATGTTAGTGCTAACATGCATGCTACTTCAATTACTGACTTAGAACATTTCTGAACGTTTATTTTATTAGTCATGCACTTGACTTGCTGCTTCAAGATGGTTATCACGTCACGGAGTTCTTATTAACAAGGAAACAATGGGACGGATATAGTTAATTTGAGGGTGAAAGTGAATAGAAAATCAGACAGATTCTTTGGGTGCTCTCCCATTGGTCCTGTTTTGGCACAAAATAAGGTAATATATTACTTTCAAGCACATGTATGTAGCAAAACGGCCTTGATATTTTATTTTATTACTTCACAGGCTATTCTCAGAAAATTCAAGACATAAATTTTAATTGTCATGTAAATAACGTTTTCGACAGCATGGCCTGAAGGTAGAACTTCTGACACAGAGTACACGAGCTCAAAGCTTTAGATTATCGCACTAGTGACCAACTTTGGTTTCAAGTCCAATCACACGTAAGTACCCTTTGTATTTGCACATGTTTAATAACTTGACTTGGTTTGATTAGGTTTTACTTTTCATACATGATTAATTTCTCATGGCGCTCGCATTATCTGTTCGTCATTCTTCAATTCGTCGCAATTAGTTGGGAAGTTAACCTATAACTTTATACTGGCAGATTTCTTTGATCTAAAATGTTACCCTTTTATCTAAACTACATAAGGATTAAATGGCGGAAATTATGTATTTAGAAGAAACTGAAATGGAAATGAAATCACAGAAGCAGCAGAAAGAATAACCTAGAACACCTACCCAAACAATTCAGAAGGTCATATAATATAGCATTTAATCACTTCATTGCCTGGCGTAAGGTAAAACATGGTGAAAGTAATTTCACTGAAAATGACTGTTAGCGAATCAATAAAACATCTGACATTACGATTTTTTAACGTCATTCCTCTCGCTTCAAGAACGCGTTCTAAACGTATCTGTTAGTTTCAGGAATCAATATTATTGATATTTTACAAATTCGAGCACCGTCTAAAAATAGTTCATGCCACACGTGTTGTGGTTTTATTTTGCTTTTAAGATTGCTAAACGAAGGCGTAGGCCTTGGTTTCGCAAACAATCCTATTAGCAAAATAAAACCCTACCTTTACCTCCTGCATCATAATCTACTATCACTATATGGTACTTTAATCAAAATCGTTAGAATCATTTTCGAAAAAGGCTCCATGTAAAGGATAGTAGGGTGGAGAGGTTTTCTTAAAAATCTTTGTGTCACATATTTGGAAGATACTGAACTTCAATGCCAAATTCGGTATTTATTCGACTTTCGTTTCTGAGTTATGCTGTTCTCACACATACGGACCTTGCTCTAAATTTGTTTGGATAGAGGGGTCCTCAAAACATATCTTTCCGGTGAAATATCGGTATTGAATTTTCGGGTGGAATGCTGTACCTTCTCCACCTACTATGCACGTAGTAGAGAAAGTAAAAAGAAATTTAAACCAAAGTCATCCCATCCTACGACATATAAAAGTGCATTGATAAAGAGATAAACTTTATTCAGCGGTTTCCAAAAGCTTACATATGTATGTACGAGTATATGTGTGTGTGTGTGTGTGTGTGTGTGTGTGTACCCTACTGAATGCCCTAATGGAATTAACATTTTCTCTTCGTTTAGGACATGTTATCACAAGACTTACTACAGCTTCAAGATTAAGGTACATTTCTTTCATAACCGAATTAAAATGTCATTTTTGAAATCACACAGTATAAACTATATCTGCAAACTAAGTATTGTATGTACTATTCTACAAACCATAAAGAAATGTATACCTCTCCCATTTGCCCCAGCCAAGCACAGGTGAGTAATCTGTACCTAAACGAAGAGAAGGTGGTAATGCCATTAGTGCATTCAGTGGGATATATATCTTGTTTTTATTACATGCGAACTTTTGGGAACCGCTTAATAAATTTAATCTCTTTATCAATGCACCTTTATATACGTAAGATGGGATGAATTTGGTTTAAATTTCTTTTTAATTTCTCTACCACGTACCCTAAGCTTAGGGCTGGTAAGTTGCCTTCCCAAATTTACTTTCCCAGTTATTTAATTTATCATCACTGTCCACCGCCTGGTGCTATACATAGCAAGAGCGGACGTTAAACATTACATAACTATGTACTAGGTTTTTCTCTTTCCTTCTCTTAGCCGTTCTTATTTTACAAGTATGTTTGCATCAAGCCATATATAGTAGAATTAAACTTGCATACCGCAAGGTAGTACGTCTTAAACGAAGTACTCAAAATAACGCTCGCCATTACGTATACGTATCACCCTACATCCTGAATGTGCTGATCAGTACCTGGAGAATATCATATTGTCTACTCTAGGTTCTAATAAAACAATGAAGTGACTCACACATTAAAATGGTTACATATGAGGGCACTGTTAGAAGAAAATTCACTAGCGATAAGCTTAGGCAGTTGTTAAATTATCCCACTTCTCATTTGTAATTGAAGTTCAAGAGATAAACAAGAAAGTCCTTGTAATCTTGTTATTCCAGCGAAGGACGGATGTTACACGTCAACTACGACACTGAAAATACTTTTCTGTTACGTTCTGTATTTATTTTCTGCCGACTCAGGCCCTAAGAGAGAACATGCAGAACACAGTCTATGCACTCTCACACCCTCGCCCAAAATTGCCAAAATGACCAGAGTCAAACCTAGAGGATACGCAGCAGAAGGTGCAGTAAAAACTTCTCGCCGGTGACAAAAGGGAGGTGTCGTTTATCGGCTCCCCTTCCTGTGACCTGCTTCTGAACTTTTGAACGTTGCTGTTTGTGTATTTCTTGAATGGTAAATAGCCTCTCATTCTCAGCACCACACGTTCTTCTTGTCTATGTAAATATTGTTAATACTGCAATAAATCTTGTCAGGTTAGTTTGAGCCATGTGTATTATTCATTGGCTACTCCAGCCAGTCACACATGAATAGTGGATGGGGCAAAATGCTCAAAGTGGAACACTAGTTCAACAGCCGTATTCTATATTTCATATACTTTGTAGACAGCATCTATCTAGATATTCAGTTTTGTTTATGCTGTCACAAAGTATGGAGTTTTATACTTCTCAATCACAACTTTTCTTTGAGAGGATACACTGCTTCAGCACCATTAAAATATTTCCGATCCAAAAATAAAATAAAGGCTCAGCTGGACGCTCCATTTACTACTGAGAAACAAAACTCTAGCGAACTGAATTGGAAACATACATTTCTCTTTGTTATAATAAGAACAGCCAAAGCAAACTTACAAAAACCAAGACTAAGTCTATGAGAATGAGCAATTTCGGAGTTTGTAATGTGTAGAATTCAGATCAATGTTAAAAAAGATTTTATATTTCACAATATTTTGGTTAAATGTTCATTTTAGTAATTTACTTGGTCGACTTTTTTCAGTTTTCATCACTTTCTTTCGGAAAGAAACGTCTTCCCATCTTCAGTCTGGAATGTCGACTGAACGTATCAGCTTCTCTCCCGTTCCCCATGAAGATCATGAATCTTCAAATTAAACCACAGCAATTGTTATTACTTGCAATTTCATTTTAAATAAAAATAAATATGATTTCCATATTTGGCACCATTGTTTTTCTCTCCATTTTAATGCTTCCATTACGAATGAATCGGCCTTTCCATATATTGCAGTATCAAGGCAGTTTTCTAGGAAAATACTGCATTTAGGAGGGGAAATACCAAATGGCTTAAGTTGCAGGAACATTTCAAAAATCAGTTTCTACCAAATTTAATTTTCTGCCGGAAAATAATAGATTTTATTCTAATCACTATATCAATAAGATAATTGAAGCTAAGAGCTGTGATTTTTCTCAGCGTACACACAATATTAATTGAAAGAGAAAGGTGGGGGACATAACTAAAAAAAAAAACGGAATTCTCATAGCATACCTATTTTAGGGATGTAAGCAGAGGATTTTCAACAAATACAATCCTTTGCCAGAAAGTATTCAAAAGTTGTTATTCAAACACCATCCTCGGCAACAGTTGCATTCAAAGATGATGGCAATTAGAGCGCAATAAAATCGTCAGTTTTGCTTTTCAGGCTAGTTACTAAGCAGCTTTATATTCGTCACAAACCACCCAAAAACCGAGGCCAGTCTGTCCATTGTGCTTCCAACTGAAACCTGCGAGGAAGGGATGAGGGGAGAGACCCGAAGGGCGACCGGATTCGGATGCTGACGTGCGCAAGCACGGACGGGGTCCCTAGCGTTTCCAGATAGAACGCATCCGATGCCGCACGGTCGCAGCCCACAACCCACCAACCTGCAGGGTCCCCAGGAGGAGCCCCCGCTGAGAAGAGACCTAACTATCGGAATAAACAACGATAGGCACGCCAGCGTAAACAGCAGTGCTATCGGTAGATAACCAGAACATTCTGGAGGTTTCTTCCCCTCTCCTCCAGAACGTGTGTCGAAATAGTTCTAGAATGTTCTGAGGAAGATTCCACTAGCGTTCTCGCGGAATTCAGTCAGTTAGTAACACAAAGCGATACAATATGCGAACAGCTGTGTTTTGTTTCCATTATTGTACTTGCATCCAATTATTGCTTAATTTGTGATTATTTCTGATCAAACATTTGTCTTGAGTAACGTAATATGAACAGAAAAGTCACTTTTTATATGAATAATTTTATAGTTGTTCTAAAGTAGTATCTAATGCTTTCTATTCTATCTGTATGAACGCAGTTATTTAACCTCCGCAGTCCATAGAGGAAGCCGCTATTTTCAAGTGTGACGGACCATAATCTTTGGGACAGAGCATCGATTCTTCGTGAAAGATAAAGTACTGGGAGAGAAAGAAAAAGGGCTACTTTCGCTGCCTGTGATTATCGATTTAGATCACACGCACAGGATTCGCAAAGTCACGCTAGTAGGTATTGATAGTCTTCTGCGGCACTTCGTGCGAAGAGCGTTTACCAAGTCGTAGAGCGGAAATTAAAGGGTTTTTCTTGTAGGGTTAAAGGTCGTTCTCTCACACTGTTAATGTTGGTAATATATAGTTGTTAGAATACAACCTTGCCCTTGTTTCCACAGAGGATGGTATCTACATGCTTTATCACAGTTTGGGTTCACAGCCCCTCGATTCTGGGGCTATTGCACCGGGCTTTTAGCTCCCACGGCCCAAGAATGCTTGTGGTTTTCGTGCAGGTTACATACAACGTATTATTTTAGCATCTTATATGAACTCCCACATGACAAGTTCTAACTGTCACGCGAATAATATTGCAGTGCTTTCCGCCTGCTCTACATTTTGGGCAACGACGCCTAAAAAGACCCACCACTTGTTCTGCCTTTACATCCAAGGAATACATTTACAAGATTAACTCACACATCTGGTATCTGTATAATAAATGCACAGCGAATTAATAATAATAATAATAATAATAATAATAATAATAATAATAATATTTAAGGGACATACTCCAATGGTAACTTACATGGTAAGTACATAAGTCCCGGGCTTCATAGTTTAGCCCCCTCATAGTCAATAAATTAAAACAATTTGACATCTCCTTGTGGTTTACCGGGGAAATGAGAGTCAGTTGGAAGGTTTAATGTCATACCGACATGTTGCCATGGTAGCTCAGTGGTTAGAGCAACCAGACGTAAACCGGGAGATCTGTGGTTCAAATCCCGGCTATGGCATTGAATTTTTCAGTCGCCTGATTCCATCTTTCCAACCTTAAACGCTTGGCTAGTGTGCAAGAACAATTAATTCATTTCAACACCGAGTTATGATTTATTACTTTCTCTACCGCGCACCTGGTAGGTAGAGAAGGTACTGCATTCCACCCAAAAAATTGATATCGAGATTTCAACGGAAATACATATAAAGTTTCAGACAAGTAAGTCCAGTCGCGAGTTATGACGATCGCGTAAACAAATTGGTGTTAACGTTTTCTACACAACTGATAAAAAATCAAATACGAACTGTGATAAAGTGCATCCTTTTGAAGGGTTTAACCCTACAAGAAATACATAGGAGTTTGATTCGATATTAAAGGGTATATCTTTGGTTTTCGTGGGTTAAAACGTGGGCTGCTGAATTTAAGCGTGGAACGTACATCCATTCAAAATGATGGGCTCTCAGGGGGCTACTACCCGACGAGACTGTCACAAAATTTCACATTGTCGTACTCAATGATGGCCGAATGAACGTGAGTTGGCTAGCATTTCAAAGGCCTCCATATGCTATATACACTGCATTTTGTACGAAGTTTTAGGTATGAGAAAGCATTCTACCCAATGGGTGCCATTTTTGTTAACCAAACGGGCATTCGAATGAACAATTTTTAAGATTGTCTAGACTTGTTTGAATGCAATTCTAGTGAGATTCTCCGAAGGTTCGTAAGAGTAATCGAAAGATGGAGTCACCATTACGCTTCATAGACAAATAAACAGCCCAAACAGTTAAAATGCATCACAGAAAGAAAAAACGGTTCCATCTGCAGAAAAAGTTATGGCTACGGCTTTCTGAGGCTCTTGTGGTGTGGTGCTCTTAGACTCCAGAAGGACAGGATCATCACCGGGAAGCATTACTCTTCATTACTGGACCAATTGAAGGAAGCTATTCAGGCTAAACTTCCACACCTTGAGAAAAAGAAAGTTATCTTCCCCTTCACACCTGTCTGGAACTATAGTTACAGAAGTACATGACCTTCGCTTCCAAGTGCTTCCGCATCCGCAGTATTCGCCGGATTTAGCTCCCAAACCTGTAGAAATGGCTAGGCGGATAAAGATTCACCCCTAATGATGAGGCTGAGACTGAAATAGGCCCTTATTTTGCACAGTTGGACAAATCTTATTTTACTGAGGATATTATACTGTTGCAAAGTCATTGGACTAAATTTGATAAAAAAAACATTTCTCTTAAATCTTGTGTTTTCTTGACCAGGTGAGAACTTTTAGAACGTCCCTCGTATAAAAGCCTGAAAAGAAGGAAATCAGCAAATTAGCACTTCTAAACCAAACGCTCTGTTGGCCTATACTCGCATACATCTGTGCTGCTGGTACAATAAAGGACATAAGGCGGATGCTGAATTTCGCCTTTTGTCGGGAAAACCTCGAAGCAAAGAGCTAATGCATTCCAGAATCTATTTGTTTCTGCAACGTTTGTAATGCAAATTTTTGTGCAAATACATTTCTGCGTCATACAGGTATTGAAAAATAGAGAGCTTGGGAATAGGTAAATGTATCATACATTTAAGTACTATCTTTGAAAGTCCGCTCGATCCTTGTTTTTATAGGATATCTCTATGTGATATTTTTCAGTCTTATTCTGCAAACTATTGTCTTCTATTAGTGATTTGTTTACCTTTTCTTATATATTTAAGTTTACTAACTTTCATAGCCCAATTTCTTATTCCCAAATTTGTATAGAATTATCGAATGCAAAGCGGCTTCTTTTTGCTTGTTCAGACATGGCATTAAATATTAGTTGTGTAGGTTCTGAGTTGGAAGAAGGCTGGTGCCTACTTAAACTACCTGAATAATGCTGGTGTTAAGGGCATTGGGAGGTGTTTTTGGGCGATATATTTTCGAAGGGGAATATCTCTGCTTAGTTTTAAGTTAGGGCAACACGTTCAGCAATCTTGCTTATTAAATCAATATGAAATTCAGATGCCTAGGATAATTTTCTGAATAATTTTTGCGTGCAGTCGTCTAGATTTTGCGTTTTCCCGTAACTTGCAATTCTTTTTATTTTCAGGTACCTTTAACTCAAAAACTAGTACGTTTAACTTAAGATAGCATGTTAAAAATTGTGTGTATTTGTAAGCTATGGAGTACTTCATATGAGGTCAAATATTTTTCAGCCAAATTGAATATGTTTGCAAAACAATTATCTTAAAAGTTTTCACCAAAAGCTATGTTAATGTTGTAATTTTTTAAACCAAGGTAAAAAAACGAATGCACAAAGGGATTTACCTCCAATGTCAAAAGTGTTGGGGAATATAATGAAAAATAATTAACACACATGTAATAACTTTTTGGGAAAATACCTAACCGAAAGAATTCACTTCCATTTTGGGTTTTGCATATTTTTAATTATCAGTCATGGGATCTGGATTTCATATTGATTTAATTTAAAAAGGCTGCTAAATGTGTTATAAACGTTTTATGAGTCTAGTTTAAAACCAAGGAGAGATATTCCCTTTTGAAGATGTAGCATATTTATGTTGAAAAATATAACAAACGCTTCCCGTAATGCAATAATAAATACTGCAAATATAAATACAATAACTGCAGTAATAGCCATGTTACAAATTGGAAAGGCATTATTATTATTAATATTATTATTATTATTATTATTAATTATAATACCTAAATGCCCATTGACCAAAGTATCTACTGAAAATGATAAATATTTTCTTCTTGACGGAAATAATTTTGGGCTTCGTTCTCTTGTCTACTTCAAAGAAACGTTCGACTCAAATATTGTGGGTGTTGTGCATTTTGACACTAAGTTAACTCGCCCATCTCTCCCTTGAGTCGCCAATTTACCATATTACAGAGCACCAGCATGTTTGCACCAATCAGAATATAATTCGTTACAAGAGAGGTCATTTCTCACCCCTCCGTTTCACATCGAGTATAAAGGCGCTCATCGGCTCATGTTTGTTTCCTAATATTTGTTTCAAATCAGTATTACAGAGAGATGACTGGGTAGTAACTTGTGTTAGATCATCATCATCATCATCATCATCTTCCAAGGATTAAGCCTCGAAAGGTTCGTCCCTGTTTCATAAATTGAATTTTTACTGTGACCACCTCTTCCTCGGTCTGCCAATGTTTCTGTTGCCTATAGATTTATAACTTAGTGCCAATTCTGGGATGCGGTAATCTTCCATTTTATCCACATGTTCTTTCCAGTTGGTTCTACATTGGTGTATCTTTTCTATTAACTTAAAAATGCTGAGTTCCTTTCTGTTCTCATCAATTCTCTTTTTATCTAATGAACTGTAGCTTGCAACAGTTTTTTTAACCATACATTTTGAACAAAACAAAAACATGGCCACAGCCATCACTTTATAAAATTCTAATTTAGTTTCTTTCCTAATATTTTTAAGCTCTCGTTATATTGCACTACATATATAATTAAACGTACAGAACTTATTTGTTGGATCTTAATATTAATATGTGCAATATTGAAGCTTAAATAGTTGAAATTATTCACCTGTTCTATCATTTTCCCTTCTAAAATTATAGAAACAAGCCTTGTGTTAAATAAATGTGGAAACCTTACGAAAGAGAGAGTGAGAGAAAAGATACACCTTTATGATCTAGGGGAATGGGATACTTTTTCTGCTCCCAATTGTACTACACAAATGAGTGGAAGTGGCCCGGCGGCTAGCAAATCACCGTCCCTCGAGTACGTCAAGGAAAAATTTGGAAGTAGTAATTTCTGTTTTACTTTTTTTTTATAATGTACAGGAGAATGCGTAATTCATAAGTTTATTGGCGAGATCGTATGCAGTGTAAGCCGCATTTTAAACATATGAGAATATATTTATATAACCTAAGTATCAAACGGTATAACTTATTATCACCATTTAGTAAATTTGACGATAGCACTCCTTATTTTATTAAAATTTATCAGTCATTAATTAACAACCCATTTAACTGCGACAATTTGAGGCTATAGGTTCTTTTAAATCAACGATTATGGCCCTTAACAAGCAATCTTAGTCCTCCAACAGTACATTAACTACTTTCTTATGCTTTGCCCCTTCCTCCGTAGATAGCGCATGAAATAACTTAGAAATGAGAAGCATTGCCTTTCAGAGATGATGCCCTCTCCTGGGAGATTCTAAAACCATCTTCATTAAGGCTAGAAAAAAGTTGAAAGAAACTTTAAGAGAGATTACCGTTAAGTTACCTTTGCTGCCAAATTAGCCAAGGATGCCCTCTAGTAAGAAACAAAGCGTTTGGGAGAAATCAGCCACGTACGATTTAAATGAACTACTAAACCATACAACTGGATCGAAGTAATGCGAAATCTGGATGGCTAACGCAAGAATGATCTTAGATTAACTTCATATAAAGAGAATCGCACGGCTAAATCTTATAGATAGGTTATATTCACATGACTTTTTCTACGAATTCTTCTATTTTTACTTAGGCTTATTCATCAAGCTAATCGAGATAAACATTT
The DNA here is from genome assembly GCA_030765065.1 of Deroplatys truncata. Taxonomy (NCBI): domain Eukaryota; kingdom Metazoa; phylum Arthropoda; class Insecta; order Mantodea; family Mantidae; genus Deroplatys; species Deroplatys truncata. The sequence continues at coordinate 106,124,851 of CM060980.1, forward strand.
CCAGAAATTGTTTTATTACATATTTTCATTTAGATACAAGGGGAAATAAGGGAATAAAGTAGGCTTAGGCAATATTCAAAGCTTTTAAGAGCGGTTCGTTATATGATGGCTTTGAAATTTCGTTCTCTTTGCACAAACCATGTAAGAAGAAAGAAGAAAGCCCGAATAGCGATTTTGCAGTTGCAAAGGTATAAAGTATTTGACATTCAAACCTAAACGAAAGAATATTTCGGAGATGGTTAATGTCACAAAAATATTTTTGGCATAAATTGTGTAGTTTAACGAGATACGTTTCTTTTGTCTAGTAAAGTTATTTCCTATCTCTTATAGTTATAAAAAATTCATTCAGAATGAAAACGACTCTATAGACTATTCCAAGAAAATTCAAGATATACAGTTTGTCATGCAAATAACTTAAAATGGCATTTTAATCGAAGTAATTAGAGTCATTTTTGAGAAAATCAAAAATAATGAAACATTTTCCACATAAAGCATAGTTTGGAATGGGGGATTTGCTTGAAAATGTTCGCGTCGCATTCTTGGTAAACGCCGAGCTTGAATACCAAGGTTGTGTTTAACCGACTTCTCATTTTTGAGTTATGCTGCTCACAGTAAAAGTGTTTTTTTTCACAGTCCCAAAACGTGAAACCTCGGTATCGAATTTTTGGTCGGAATGCAATACTTCCTATACTTACTTATAGATTGGAAAAGTAGTAAAATTTGAGAACCAGTTCATTCCTGGGGATGGAACACTCGAACAATTACATACACCTAGCACTTGATTGTAATTTTTAACATCACACATATATTTTAACATTGCCAGAGGCATCGTGCCAATGAAAAGAATAAAAAACGTTATAGACCATATTAAAAAATTCCAAATTTAGCTTTTATTTGTCAGAGTCACCAAAATTAATGTCAGAATTTATATTTAAGAAGCGTTCAACATACCGTACAAACCGGAATGATTGTCTAAGTTTGAAAGTGCATGCCTTGAAGTGGTGCGTCAACAAGGTTGCCGTGAAGGACATGGACATGGATTTTGTTGAAGCCACCGAAAGAAGTACCAAAAATTTACAAATAATTTCGAATGTTAGTTTAATTTCATACGCTACGTCATCGACAGCCAATCGCCACAAGAATTATACAACTTTTACTTTGGAAAGGTAGAATCAGACTGAAAATTGCAATGCTCTAGCCAGGATTTGAACCTGAATCTTCCGGATTCCTTCCTGTTACTCTAACCAACTGAGCTACAATGGCAACATGTCGGCACGACATTCAATTCCCCAGTTAACTCACATTTTTCCCGGTGAACTACAAGAAGATCTCAAATTCATTTTTGAGAAGACATACCAATGGCGACTTACAATGTCGTAAGTACTTTTAAGTTTTGGGCTTCATAGTTTAACCAACTATTACGTCAATCAATGACAATTAATCGTTCTTTCTTACAAGGTAGAAAGGTGTATAGGACAAGGTTGGAAATGTAGAATCAGACTGAAAAATTCAATCCATTGGCGCGAGTCAGTTGGAGAATTTAATGTCGTGCCGGCATGTTGCCATGGCAGCTCAGTTAGAGCAACCGGAAGAACCGCAGTTCAAAATCCAACTATAGCATTGGATTTTTCAATCTGACTGCCTTTCCAACCTTATCCTACACACGGCTTGTGTGAAAAACGAATTAATTACCAACTCTTACTTTGTTTGCAATAAATTTTGCTCCGACTTTGAAGAGAACAATCGATCTGTATATCATCATCTTACCATTATCCTTAACGCACCCCACTAACCAGCATGTGACAAGAACCTTTGAAGTAAAGGTTTCCAACTGTTGCCATTTTTATTGAAAATATATTCCTGCCTTCCTCTCTCCCTATCTTTTGAAATGACGCATCAGTAATTTTTCTCAGAAGTCGAAAATTGACAACGCTGATTCTTGATGTGCGGCTTGGTCTATTTTGGTCCTTTGTCTAAATGACGTCGCGGGTCAATCAGTTTTATAGGGCTTCTTCATCAAAATAAAAAAGTTAAATTCAATAATATTCCTACTGGCTTGTAAACATGGTGGTGGGGATAGAGGTGGTGGTGAACTTGCTTTTGTAGCTTCAACTGCGTAGTAAGTCACAAAGAGAGGTAACTGGTAAGGTAAAAAAAATAGACACATATAGATCTGTATGTTTGCGCTAAGTTTGAATAATATGTAAAATTACATTTCCCACAGGAGCTAAACGGGTTGAAACAGAAAAAGAGAAATTTAAAAATTACGGGACGCCATATAGAAGTAAATAAATAATAAACATAATCCCCCGTAGTGTGCCAGCGAAGGGATCGACCATTTATGCAGTTTTATTATTGTACAGCTGTGTATCAAAATAGTAGTGTTGTACCTCATTCGAGGGCTGCGCATAAACCGATTCCATCATCAATGTTTAAAAGGTTATAAAAAGTAACTTTATATCGTTGAAATCACGGAGGTTTATTTTTAGAGTAATTTGATATTGAATTTCCTTTATTCTTAACTCTATTTGGATGAACTTAAACATTTGTAATATCTAGAAACGTAGAGAAAGTACCATTCTCGATGAAAACTGTACACACGGCTGGAAAAGAGATACAGTCTGTCCAGGAATTCGCGCATTAGCTCTTGAGGATCCTATACTAAGGGAGATGTAGCACGTATGTTCTAAGTGTAGCAGTTTCTAGGCACTTGCCAGCTGACGATACTCGCTTTTTGTACTCGAAGGCTTTTAAAAACGCATCATCTTATCATTTAAATATTAATAAGCACACGGCCTTGTAATAATTGTTTTATTTTTTTTTCTTATACCTTTGCACATTAAGATGGAACCAATCTTGTTCAGATTTTCAGCAGAAACTCGGAAAAAATTAATTAGAAAAACTGGCAGAGCTGTTTGCTGCGGTTTCAATTTATTTAATATATATATATATGATTAATTTTACCACTGAGAATAAATTGTAAAACAATGAACGTTTTAGAAGATTATTACGCTTTCTGAAACAACCATAAGAGTGATAAAATTTTATATGTCAATATTTTTATTTGTAAAAAAATGCATTAATAGTTTTATTTTTTCAGGAATACCACATATTTTTACATTGCATATAACTATCATCTAATGAATTAACATAGTAAAACTAATCAAAAGGCTGTTTCCTCCCTCCAGAGTTATAAAAGATACCTGCATGAAATTTAAAGCATACCTACTTATAATTAGGTACAGCAACATGTGACAAAATGTTTCAATAAAACAGCAACATTATAAATTTCGCCTATGGGTACTCTTAAACAAAACATGAAGTTTTGATGGAGAGAGTTTTATCTCCAATTTAAATATAATATAAAGATAAGAATTGAGTGTCAGTTTACGAAATATTCGCGGTTCATAAGATTTTTTCATTCAGTGAAGATGCTTAGTTAGCCATATTTTAAAACTTACGATCTTATACTTTATATGTACTTTATGGTCATAGGATTTCAATTAATGGACCATGTACAAGATTTTGGCTAATAAAAGAACTATAGTCGAATTAATATTATTTTTCCTTTGAATGTATAAAAATGTCGAACAATAAAAGCCTAGATAGTCGTCAGTGCAAGTTCAAAATGTCTGTTGAATCAGAGACTCTTATTTTAAAGCGCATCCCGTTAGAGCTTTATTTTACCTGCTTCAAGGAATGATGTACTATTTGTTATATACATATAATTAAAATAGGTTTTGGTTCTTTTTAATATGCCATTTTCTCACATATAATATGAAACGGTAGTTTATTGCTGCAGATATGTAAAGACTTCAAGAAATTTTGTAGTCCTGGGTAATTTATAATGAATTAATGACATTGATAGTCCTGTAAAACTTATCATAAACAAACATTAAAACATTAGAACATTTAACAGTGTTTGCTAACTCACGTATGAAAAGAACCTGATTTGACAAATTTATATTACGGATCGTCTTTGTAATTTACACTCTCTGATCAGATTTTTAAAGCACAAAAATAATTTCATTAATTAACAATATTAATTGATTAAGTATATGATCATGATTTACTTTATCAAATGCTTTTCGGACGTTGCGTCAAACTGCTTAGATTGTTGGTATTTGGATTATGCGTATTCAGTAAGGTTTAAAAGATTTGTAAGACATAAAACCGAGCGGAATGGCTCAGGCGGTAACATTCGGGAGGTCCTGGGTTCAAATCCCCGTAGTCGACCAATCTGACAGAAGATTTTTTTGCGGGGTTGGCGAATGCTGGGTTGGATAATGTGATCCACGCATTTTCCTATCCTCCTTTTCATCACTAGATTCCATTTTCTTCTTCTTCTTCTTCGCCGCTGTACCTGGCATTGGGCTTATCATCTATTCTGATTCTGTTATGATCCAAAGTTTACTTGCTCCTCAACCTTGACCCAAGGCTTGTAAGTCCTTGGGGGGTTTAAGTCCCTCAAAGAGGAGGGTAATCTGAAGAAGTAAGAGTTGATATTTTAGGCATGAATCCATGATGAAAATATGAAATAATTAATTTTATAAGCAAATAAGTGTTAATAATTTGTTTATTTGTGAATGGAGGGTATTCGTGTTTGCTTCTATACATTTCGAAAACGTCTTGATTTAAGGTTTGATTACAAATTAATTCTAATAATGATGATAGTATTAGAAATTATGAACGGAAATGCTCTTATTTCAAATTACTTCACATTTCAGTCTGTGATGGCTTATAATGAAAGGCAATGGTAATGGTGAAATGGAGGTATTTTAACTAAATAGATTATTTGTATTTTCACTTTAATATCTGATTCTGTTTTGAACAACATTTTGTTACAGAAGTTAATTTACAATGTTCACCAACTCTATCTATTTTGATTATCAAGTTCTGTATACACTCACATTTTTCTGATTTAAAAATACTGATATCTCTATGAATATTTTCTACATTTTACCAGAAAGCATGAAGTAAATGGAATACTGTAGCTGCGTATGCATAATAGTACATAATGTATTATGTAAAAAATATTGTTCTTAAAAAGCGAATTGTTACTGAAACCAACACCCACTTTCGCGCGTATTGTAATCCTGAGGTCTCTATGGCTACATGTGTAAACTTTTGGCCAAAATGTAGGTTTGAAATTGTCTTAATAAAACGTAAAAGCCTTTAATGACGTTTGTCCTCGAGGAGCAGCATAAACATCTAATTTAAATGGGCAGCTTATTCGTTCCTTCGAATAAACTTTTGTACTCTGAATTAAACAGGTATATTGCTCTCTGGTCTTACAAGGAACACCATAAAAGTAGACAAGAGCTGCTTAAGACAAGATACTTTCACCATACCAGAACAGTAGATGTTTATATAATTGACCTGGTCGCTATTTAGCTATCGAAAATGAACCGTTTCGCTTTGAAAAGTGTCCTCAAAGCAAACCGGAAAACTAAGCTAATGGTATATCGGATTATATAGCATAAATAGACTGCTCGTTAACCTTCGTCGTACGTTGCAAAAGAAGAACAGGAGTAGATTTAGAAAAAGCTGTTTCAAAGCAATACTACGGCACGACGCCTTACATGATATTCATTGTGTTTTAATGCAACTAATTTCTCAACTAATCTTTCGCTTCATCAAGATGGCTCAGGCATAGCGTCTGAGGTTCCCATTTTGGAGGTTCGTTCGATTCCCGTTGAACCGGCCACACTGGCCTAAGGATTTTTTCCAGACAGTAGACGAATGCTGGTGTAGATTATTATTTACTACCCATTTTCCTATACCTATTTCCTCTCATTTCGTTTCCTTTCATCTTGCAGGGTTAGGCGCGGTGGAGAGAGCGTTTCTTCCCCACCATTTTAATCTTCTGCCGGGGATGTTTAATCTGGAAACGTTACACCCATCTATGCTGCGCATTCTACCATCACATTTAGCCGCCCTTCGTACTCTCTCGCTCTCCCTCTCTCTCTTCCTTCCGAATATTTATTGAGCAGTAGGCCTATGCTTGGTTTTTCTAACCCTTTGCTTCTGGTGGTCGCTTGTTGTCGTCTTTCATGAAATATATTTTAATTTAGACACTTCAAATTTTGATAGAAAGGAGCACAGAGTAAACCGTAAACACTATGTGTCGCCTAAGTACTGAGGGGCGGTTAAATATCTGGCTGATCAGAGCCTCTTGTCAGGCAACTAGCATTGTTGTTGCCTGGTCTATAGTATTTCCTCCACGCGTCGAGCATAAGGCTGACCGCTGAAAACGTCAAGGCTTGAAACTGTCATATATATATATATATATATATATATATATATCCACCATTGCAAAGCGAACATCAACAGGGGTGGCTGAGATTAAGGCATGGACGCGTGAATTGAAAGTCCGCGGTTCGATTCCAGACCGTCTCCCCAACTGGGTTTTTTTTTCAGTTTTTCCTCATTCCTCATAACTGACAAATGCTCTGAACTTCTGCCTGAAACGTTTTCTTCCCAAATTGCCTCTTTCCGATTTTCATTTCATTTATCGCCATTATAAACCTCCTGTGGTGTCCTATGTAGTAAGAACGGCGTAAAAGACTTACAAAAAAAGCATAACAAAGAAATGTGCTTGTAAGGAAGGCAAGATAGCTCACTTGTGAAGATATATAAAAACAATTTCAGAAAAGGATATTACACGGTGAACGAAATGCCAAAGTACAATAGTTTTGAAAGTATGTGGTGGATTGTAGAAGGTTCAGACACTCTAGCTAAATAATATTTAAATTAGGTACAGATTTCCATTGCTCAAGCAGTGCTCAGCCGTTGTTTAGCTACGTAATGGTTAACTCAACAAATCAACTAAGAAAACGATGCATGAGCAAACTTTATATTCTTTGTTAATTTTTATCGATCAAAATTTTAAACTGAAGCGAATTCTAAACCGCGCTAAATGTGGCCAAATTCTGTCTTCACGGTTCTGTAAAACAGCGCGCTTAGCGTATAAGGTTTTAAAAACGAATTTCCGATTATATAAACATATAAAATTGTTTACGTTTTTAAATCCCTACACAATAAGTGAATGATGCGATAATTTTGAAACGCAGCATATCAAATTCAAGATACGAGTTATGGAAAATAATATTTGAATTATGTAAAAGTCCAGAAGCAAACTGCTTCAAATGCGTGATTATTAAATTAAAAAAGCCACAGCATTTGCAGCCGAAGTCAATTTTTATGGCAGACGTTCATGAAAAGTGCTCCAAAGAGCTAATGTAATAAGCAGAACATCTTGTACCTTAATTGTTTCTGAACAGGCTGTAGTAAAGGCACTTTGCTGAGGCTTTATGTCGAGCTGAAAGTCATTATTCATTTGTCCGCAGACATGCCAGAGTGCGTTCCATTCACTATTTATATCCTTGCTCCGCCCACACTAAAGCATAGCGCCTTCCTTTGAATGACTTGTTAATTTGTACCGCCTGCCTTATCTATTGTTAAACTTTTCACCATATTTCAGGAACACGCCAAACAAATGAATATCTCTAGATGGCAATTATTTACAAAGGCGCGAACAGCATATTCTTATCTTATTGTATTTATGCTCCAGGCCATCGAGGTCACTGGAAAGCGGCGAAAAAATATCGCCAGAGATATTCAGAGACACCCTAGGCATTTCTTAGAATCAAAGCCATATTTTATCGTCCATCCCAATCATACATCGCAGGTCAGTGTACTATAACAAAGCTGAAAAAGAAAAGATCGACTTTCTTAACTTAAAGCGAGGAAAATTATGAAATAAAATGCTAAAAAATACGAGGAAAAAAAATCCCAAGAAAAACTTAGCCACTCAAGCTTAAAAACAATAACACTATAATTTAAGTATTACTTTTACTATATATATATATATATATATAGAGAGAGAGAGAGAGAGAGAGAGAGAGAGAGAGAGAGAAAGAGAGAGGAGAGAGAGAGAGAGTTAATTACAGGCTCTAATGAGCATATGTGCTCTATGGCTATATATGGGCTCTATGAGCTAAGTGCCGAGCTATGAACTGAATGGCGCCGAGGGGCCGGTCGGTAAGAGATACAGAGAGATAAGTGGCGCTCTCGCCCAGTGTAAACACTAGAAACGCCATCAAGAAATAACCTGAATATTTTGGAATTGTCCCTTCTCTCCTCTTTCCGAACGTTCAGGAAATCTCTGGGAAATTCCTTAAGAGATATATTGCGTTCGATTCCCCAAAGAGTGAAACATCTGAAGAAGAGGCTACTCTGCGCGTATTTAATCATGCGGAGACATCGGGAAGAAAAGTGAAGTAATGGGGAAAATTGAACTAGATCACATTAGTGAAGTGACGGTAAGCACTCAGTGAAATGAGAGTGAAAATTGAACAAAGTCGCAATATTTTTAATCCTATACATACTTCTTTTTCAGTCCACCGTAAGATTAAGTAAAGCGCAAGCCGAAAATGTAATTTACATTATTATCTGCACCCACTTATTATAAGAATCTGATATGGTGTACTCGCACGACTTTCTCCACCCATGGTAAATTCACATATTATATATGCTATAATATTCATATAAAAATGAATTTTCCATTTATGTTAGGTATGTTATTTACTATACTTTTATCTAGGAATGATTTCAAATTAAGCAATAGGGCTTAGTTATAGATAACATGAGAAATAATATGAAAATGTTTAGTCGTGGTATAACAAACTCTTGCGATGGAAACAAAAAGAGAAATCGCGAACTTCAAGCATGTCAGATGGCATTCTCGGGCAAGTGTGAACACGCAACATGCAATATTTCGAAAACAGAAATATATCGCTACAAAAATGTCTGACAAAAATTGTGCATTTTAATGAACTCCAAATTTTTTCTGTAGTAAACTTTCGCCTATCTCTTATGATTTTCCAATGCTTCGCAAATATACAAACTCGGTCGGTATTTAGAGTAAGTAGGTATTTTACGGACTATCCAATGTTCCGTTTATACATTTGTCACATTAATATTTGGAACATTTTATATTTTAATAAAATCACTGCAGTGGTTTTGAAAAAATTAAAAATAACAATTCTTTTTTCATTTAAAGTATAATTTGATGTGGGAGAAATTTCTTGAAAATCCCATTGGCATGGTTAAATAGTGTCCGGATTAAATATGACATTTAATATTTATCCGATTTTTAATTCGTTTCTGGCGGCGCCGTGGCCGAGTGGTTAGACCGCTCGCCTCCCACCGAGGCGGACCTGCATGTGGGATTTGTGGTTGACGAAGCGGCGTCTGGGCAGGTTTTCTCCGGGTTCTCCGGTTTGCCCCGCCATTCATTCCATCATCACCTTTCCTTTCATCCATTTCACCTACATTTCGCTTCATCTACTTCCTTCATCCCATAACAGGCATCGGCCTGATCACCCATCCTGGATGTTCTGTCTGATCCATGAGTGTCTGCTCCTCGACGGGCCTCTGACCCCAGGCACCCGCCTGTAAGTCCTGGGGGATGTAAGTCCTACATAAGAGGAGAGTAAACAGATAATGAATGAATGAATAATTCGTTTCTGTTATGTTGAATACAGTCACACACGCGCGCGCGGACCTTTTTCTAAAAATGATGTTTTGTGTGTGGGGTTGGTGAACCTTAAAATGTATATTTCCAATGAAATCTCAATATTGAATCTCAATACTTCTTCTACGTACTATAGATAAACGGCATAGAAACTAAAAAAATACCATTGTTGAGCTTATAAAAAACTGGGAAATGACGACAACAACGGTGGTGCTAACTTAAATTGATAGGTACTATAAGGTATTCAAGAAGGTTGAACCGTGAATTTTGCATACATACAAGACAGGGTTTTTTATTTATACCAGTGACAAATAATGCATAATTTAACATTTTCATGTAACTGATTTTTCTGTAGAATTTGTCAAATATCTCGTCTATGCTTTGAGGTAAGGATTTTATATGTGAAAAAAAAACGATCTTTTGAAAATTCTCCTATATTTTTGCAGTATATAGCTCAGTCTGTGCATAAAATTTCGTTTACTTTAGATTAATGTAATTGAAGACCATTTTCTGTAAACATTATAAGATTTATAAAGAATAGAGTAGGAATGAAGACCCAAACTAGAAGTCCTGTTGTTGAAATTTTAGCCATCTGTAAGGTGAGCGGAAAGCAATTAGCTCTCGACCTCTTTGCTCATTTACTGAACTAGAAAATCTTACAAGAAGATGAAGAAGAAGAAGAAGCATGAATTCTAACTAGGACGCGATCTCAGTTACGCAAGGGAAGACCAAGGAAGATTACATCGATCTTTCAAGAATCAACATTGTAGATTTTCAGTTTTTGTGAAAAATGCTTAAGAGCCACTGAAAAGAATAGGAAGCTAGGAAGAATAATTTTACAGTAAAAGCAGAAAAGGCTGAAGAACTTTTTGCCACAAATATTCCTGTCACATGTGAGTTTGGGGAGCGATAAAAGTAAGGACAAGACTTTCTGATGGTGAAACGAATAATGTGTTTGAAGATAAAAGGTGCAGCTTTGAGAAAACTTATTTAATGAGTCTCGTTATTTCAGAAAAGGAGTTATCACGCCAGTGTTATGAGCATATTACGGTAAAGATAGCTTTACAGCCACCCCCTCGAATCCTTTTCTTTAGACAGTAAATAAATTGTTAAATCTAATAATAGGAGAGAAAACTTCCATACAGCGCTAAGGAAATCCAAAATTGCGAACAAGAGACAGAAGGATAGAAATGAGAAGAAAAAGGTTGAGCTAAAGGAAATAAAATATTAAAACAGCGGAAGGAAACGTGATGTGAGCATAAACAAAGAGTTATCGAATGGTAAAAATAAAATGATTACTTTTCTTTCGTTTTTTACATTTCACCGGAACACGGTCTGATAACAAGAAAGGTCAAACCGTTGAGGATATTCCCAATTTCTTTTTCTATCTTGTTCCCGCGATGGAAGGGAGGAAATCCTATCTACCAGAAAGCGTCATACGATCCTCTTGTTCTGACAAAAGCAACAACTGTCTCATTTCCGAAGGAAAACAAACATGGGGCTCTATTTTAAGTCATAACAACATCATGGCGTATAAGCCAGATATAACTCTCTCACGAACCGAGTAACCATGGCAATGTCTCGAGCGAATCGATCTACAGATGCACATGCCTTCTCCCGGCGGCAATTGGGTCAGAAAATCAAATCATTAACCAACTATCACTTGGTACGTCCCAGTAAATCGCAATTTCTCCTCCAGAAATGTGGCAGACATATCAATTTGGCAAGTTGCGTTTAATTAAACACGCCGTCTGAGCAAAATGGGGGCATTCGGAGACAAATTAACTCGGACTGCTGCGATCTATATGCTAATTGGGTTCGAATGGGTCAGCAGAGAGAGTAACCTCTCTTCAATAATAATAATAATAATAATAATAATAATAATAATAATAATATGTAACACTATATTAGCAACGGTACTTAAAGTAAATGGTGTATTCTACTCAAAAAATCGACACACTATTGCGATACCCACAGAATTGAAACATGCGTATGTGTAACATTCACATGACTTTCTCTAAACATTCTTCGGCAAACTATTCTTATAAAAGCTTATTACTTTTCTACTTCATGTTAATTGAGCCTTAGCAGAAATGGTTTTATTACCTATTTCCTTGTAGTTAAATGGGAATAGGGGAATTTAGTAGACTTAAGACATAGTAAACTCTTAAGAGCAGTCGCTATGCGATTGCTTTGAAATTCCGTCCTCTTTACATGACCAGGAGAAAAAAAATAAAACCTTCCCATCGAGGAAAGAATAAATATTTGAAAATTCACACCAATAATAAGGAATATCTCAGAATTAGTTAACATAAAAAAAATATGTTTGACTTAAGTTGTGTGCTTTAACGAGATCTTCATTTTCTGTGTAGTAAGATTTTGTCCATCTCTTACAGTTTACCAGTTATGCAAAATTCACTGAGAATGAAGAGGACTTGAAGCTATTTCCAGAAAATTCAAGATATTCATTTCATTGGCCATAACAATATCTTAAATTTTTGGCATTTTGAAAGAAATCGCTAGATCCTTGTGAAGGGTAGTTTGAGGTGGGGGAATTTTCTTGAAAATCTTCGTGTCGCAACAATGAACTTAAATACTAAGTTTGGTTTTTAACCGACTTTTCGCTTTAGAGTTATGCTATTCACACACACACACACACACACACACACACACACAAACACACCTTTTCCTAAAAACGTTTGTTTAAGATTTAGGGGACCTCAAAACATATTTCCAGTAAAATGTCGGTACCGAATGTTTGGCTGGAATGAAATACTACTTTTTACTACAGAGAGAGAGAGAGAGAGAGAGAGAGAGAGAGAGAGAGAGAGAGATTGAATATATGTATTTTGGATTTGAATTAGAAATCATGGAGGTTAAAGCACTGCGGCCAAGCCTAGGCCTAATGCGCCAACTAAAGCTCTGGGAGGAAAGGATGGAACGAACAGACCACAAAAGGTGGCCAAAAGTGATGGCGACAGGCACAGCACAGCGGGGTCTCTAACCTTCTCAAACTGAGTATCCCCGGAGGGGGGAAGAAACAGTTCTCTGCATCACTGGGAAACAATAACTACACAGAAGTGAATTCAGAAAAGAATATGTAAAACTTATTGAAATACATAATTTGTATCCAAGTTTGTTTTTAACTTGAAACATTTCTGAAGTATTCGTTGCTGTATGTGTATAATTTTTACCAGGCTGAAGTTTGGCGCGCTGTGGGATCAAAACCAACTTTTGATGTGAACAGGTGAGTGTTGTTTCCGTGTGTTGCATGTAACCGAGCCTATAATTCCTGTTAGGCAAATATTTGTCATGATTAATGTAACATGGATAGTAGGGTCCCTTTTATATGAGTGGCATAATATACTAGAGAAGCAAAAGTAATTTTAATGGCTAAAGGAAGGCGTACAAACATTATGCATAACTTTTTACTTCTTTCGCTTGTTTATGGTAGAACGTGGAGGAGTAGGAAATGAGTAAACAGACGGAGAAACCGCAAGTAGGACACAGTGGTCCTTTTTTGCTTCCAACATGATCCTTGAGAGGGAGGGATGAGGGGGAGACCCGAAAAGCAACAAGCTCTGGACGACGATGCAAGAAGGAGACCCTAACGATTCTAGATGGAGCACATCCTGGCGCCGGCTAGCCACATCTTGCCCCAGCGTCCCTGGGGACCCCTTTGGCTCTGGACATGCGGCCGGAAGGGGAGCCCAGCAGAACAATAAAACGCCAGGGAGATCTTCCAAAGCGCACAATCCGCAACACACCGAACACCGTCACTTGGTCCTTCAACCACTGAAACAGATGAAAGGTAACGATGGAGACAGGAAATTCGTGGTAGAAGAGGAATCACCTAAGCATGCGAGTACTGACCCGGGAAAATCACGAAAAAACCCATGGGTAGAGTGGCCGGCCCGAGGGGAATGGAACCCGCGGTCTCCTTAATGCGAGCCTGACACGTTACCGCGGAGCCATCTCGCCGATAGGCAAACGTAAGTTTTCTATTTCAGCCAAACGTTGATATCGAAGATTACCTCAAATAATGTTTTAGGATCCCTAAACAAGAAAATTACTGTCTGTTCAGAAAATTTTAGCCAGTGGATTGGAGTAACTTATCTCTCAGGTAAAGCTTTAGCTGGTGGGAGGGGTACACAGTATGCTGAACTCCTACGCACGTGACACATACAGTGGAAAACAGCCACCAGTCTTTCACTATCGAGCGTCTTTAACCCACATTGCCTCATACCAGGTAAACACTACTTCTTTCCAGTAGTCACATCCCTACCTGCTTGGAAAGGCTCCTCTATCTAATAGCTAAAATGTCGCTGAATAGATGAAAGAAAAAGATCTGTCTGTATTAGAGAGAGAAAGAGAACAGCATACCTACCTAAACGGTATAGGGTGTACAATTTTTCCATATTTTGTTTTCTCAAAGATTTTGATTAAAATAAGTGACATGAAGTATAAAATGTGAATATGCATGACTGGTAAACCACTAGAGATAGACGAAAGCTTACTGAATGAAAAACGTAGAACCCATTAATGTACACACTGTCAAAAACGTTTTCAACAATAGTGTTTTCTGATCCACTTCTCGTTCATGCTGCCATGGCGGAAAGTTGAATTTCTTCCATTCAGTGCTGGTAATCTAACCTACCTGCGTTGTCTACTTCCTCAAACTTTTGATATATTTATTATTGCAGACTTGGAATATACGAGTAATAACATTTTACCATTTAAATCTTACCTGAGTCTTTGCTTCCTTTTTATTTAGTAATACTTAATTATGCTTTAATTCATGCAGCAGCTATATATGAGCTTTTTTTTAAGGTCAACAACCAGGCTGAATAATAAATCGCCAGTTCGCCATCAAGGTTAATGTTGGTGATCTTGCTATTGGAACCACCATGTTCAACAGTTGTTAGAAATTAACTTTATATTCGCGTAAGAATCTCTACTATTCACTATCGTAGAAAAAATAATATGACATGCGTCAAGTGGATTGGAGAATCTGAAACAAGAGATTATACTCAACTTTGTCTTGTATTTTCAAACTTTCTCGTTCTTGCTGCACTTATTTATATCGCAATATACTTTTTCGTATATTCTTGTTACATCTTTTGAACCGCCATGCGGCATCAACAAAGAATCTTACGCGATTCTCATTTATTTCCCGCATGAATTAACAGCAAAAACGGATTTACGATATGCTAGTAGTTCTGCTCTGTTTTTCGCATTGAGCATAGTGCCTATCCATATTGCTTAATCTGAGATTATTTCCAATCAAAAATATATCGTGGGTGACGTAACTGAATAAAGAACAATTTTACATGAATACTATAATGTGTAAGGGATTATGTGAAGTTGTAAAGGAAAGAGAACATCGATGAACTCAGCCCGATTATCTTTTCAAATTAAAAATGGCTTTTCATGGACAACTCTTCGGGTAGGTTTTCTGAACACATCATATTTGGCATATCACGGGTTCAGTTGCAGCAAAATTAATTATGACCCTGTCTTAAGTCTTGGATATTAAAACCAGTATTCAACAAAGAAATCTAGATTATAGTTGTGAGAAAACCGAGGTTAATACCCTTTAATTTTTAGGACCATACTGCCATTATTTAAAACCTTGAAGAGAGAAGGCATTTAGAAAAGTAGAAAATGGTTACCTCTATTACATGCAAGTGTTGACAATAACTTGTGCTTTGTATGTATCCCTTCAAATTTAGCTATGCATAACCCTCACCCCACAGTTGCGCATGAAAAGGGTGCTAAATCTCGTGTTTCAGCACCAAAAAGGGAGGACCATTTTACGGTAAAATTATGAGCATCCATACGCGACAAGTGTGTAAACCTCGGCGCTAGTCATTTAGTGGCTTGTTTGCAAACTTTGTAGGCGAATATTAACATTTGCACATCAAACAAGGAACAGCTGTGCAACATTCAGGCGCAAGCTTCCTCGATACCTGGCGTGGAAAATATTTACATCATTTATCATTGTTTACAAGAGTTTTATTTTGAAATATGCTACTCAGAGGCGATGTGCAATGCCATTGTTTTAGGAATTAGCGTTTCCAAGGTTATATAATAACGTAATTTAAAATCAGTTTTGAATTTCCTTTATAATTTTTGCTGCCTTAAAGGCACTGGGTTTCAACATAGGTATATACCAGTTTTCTTGAAGTATTTTATAACTTTTCTGTCCGCTGTAAAGGAAGATAGAGGGACTCATGCATGGACAACTGCAAGGGGGGATAACTTTAAAATTCAGATTTTAATATTCCATAATGAGTGCTTTAAAGCAAACCATTGTTCTCTTTAGACATTTTACTAAACCAAGAAGCATATGAAGATTATAGGCTCATTTCATTTTAAGTGATTTTCTTATAGTTTTTTGGCAGTGGATGAAGTTCTCAGCCATACATTTGATTTGCAGCTTCACATTCATTCTGCATACATTACAGGCATTCCTACTATTCATAGTTCAGGAACGAAAAGGTTCCTTCCGTTTCTGCATCTGCCGTAACTGATTTGAGACCTCTCTGCGGCCGATAAATACACCAGGTTGATGTACGCATATCAGTCCGAATACCCATCCAGGATATTACTGCGTTTCCCTTGGCGACAAGCCGCCTCCTTTGCTTTCACATTTATGGTACACCCCGTTAAGACTTTTTTGCGAGCAATTGGACATTTGAACCTCATAAAAGGCACTCTATTAATATACAGCGTCTGTATGCAGACTTTAATGAGCACAAATTATTTATTTTGTGTTAGTACTGAACTTAATTATATTGTGACGCAGCTTATCACGTAAAAGGCGCAGAACGAACGAACGACCGACTAGCCGAGTCGCTCTCACTCAGCATAAACACCAGAAGCATTATCGAAAGATAAAGGAATTGTTCTGGAAAGAATTTATCCCCGCCTCCCGAACGTTCTAGAACTCTCTCGAAAACTCCAGCAACTATAAAGACGAGCACGCTCGCGAGTGAATCAGTTAGTGAGATAGGTAATTGTTTTTTCAGACTTTCGGCGAGTGCTGCTACAGAAAGAGATGAGAGGTCTTGTTTTCTACTTCCCAGCGAATGAACTATCCGAAAAATCTTCGCGCGTACTGTCGTCCTCCGTAATCTACTGGTACCATGTTAGCCTGTAGTTCCCGAGGTCGCGGGTTCAAACCCGGCAGAGGGGATGGATTTTTCGGGCGTAAAAATCCTTAGCACGGCTTCCTTCGGAAGGGAAGGAAAGCCGGTGGTCCCATGTAGTAGACTTATGGCACGTAAAAGAGCCTCAAACCTGATAAAAGGGCCTCTGAGCAAAATTTTCAGTCTTTCACGACCAATATAGAATGCAACCATAGTAGTTAAAGAGCGTCCATAAATAAACTTCAATTTAATTTTTCGCGCGTATTTTACGTCGAGAAGAAAAGTGAAGTGATAAGAAAAATCGAACTAGACCACAATGTAAAGTGACAATGAGAACTAAGTGGACAAAGTCACAACATATGACAAGTTAAATACAAGCTTGAATAATGGGCTCAACACATCCTCGTCACAAACTTTTCATCGTTATCTACCATACACTGAAACCATTCACATAACTCCATTTGGTGATCAGGATTGTCCTTATTTATGGGGTGAAATAATCTTGATACGTAGACTTCCCACTAGCGGCTTCTAGAATGCGTCGTACACTCGCACTATGTATCCCTCTCTCACGAACACATTGTATAGCAAAACAGTGAGCCAGCATTGCAAAGTTCTAAGACCATAGCCAAAGAAGCAGGACTTGGGTTGTAGGATCTTATGTATCTTCCCTTGTGCACATCACAAATAGTACCACGTGTCTCAAATCTATCACATGTTACTCGTTAGGAGCCAATTCGGCATCTTATAAGGAAACACAATGCTACATAGTCCACAGATAATGCAATGCAACTCTGAAAACAATACGCAGATACCATCTGTTGAAGTGTGAATATATCTTTTTGACGAACCTTATATGTCTTGCATTCACCTCAGTTGGGAGGTCTATGTTTAAGTACACAACTGTTAGTTATTAGTATGAAAAATAGAACTGATACTTTTATTACATTCTACTTTGGCATAGTCTAGGAATTCACTTGCCTATGAGGATGGTGCGAGGATAATAGCAGAATAACGTGCTTAGAATGAAGACTGAGAGGACAGAAGTAATTATTAGCATGTGTTTAAATTCAGAGTTACGAGTTAATGAACTCTCAAGACATCTACAAATGCAAATATGAATAATTTTGCCTGTGCAGATTGTAACTCTCCCATAGTTTTCAAACTAGCTCAACATGTTTATTCATGTTTTCTAGATGTTCCTCCGAATACAAGAGGCATACATATCAGGACATTATATATGAAAAGTTAAAGAAAATAAAAGAAATTGGCGTAACTTTAAAGAACATTATTAAATCAATAAAATTGAAAATATTGAGGAATGCCAGAACATGCCAACAGTAATACGGTTTATTCCTTCTACACATTTAAAATCAATATTTTTTCTCTGCATTAATTTGGCTGGTAGAACTGTTTCAAGTGGAGTCGAATACCTTTTGCAGTCGCTACATTTCCAACGTCTATAAGAACTATTTTCACTAAGGATGTCAAACTTAAAACTAATAAGAGATTTCTGGGGATTCAGAGCAAATCCTACAGCGGCTAAACCGCAACGGAAGACATGAACATGGAACATGATTTATTAACAACTTTCTCAGACAATATATACATAGGATATATAAACCATGAATTGGTATTATTTCTGAAATACGAAGAAAATGCTTCTAAACGAAATCAGTCACAATATGAGACAAGATTTTGGAATACGCGGGTTTTCATATAATCAAGAGCACTAGAAATAATAGCTGTCGTGCATAGCGATCCATCCTGTGGTTCTACTGACACCTTTTACACAAATATCAAGTTTTAGAGACGAGAATGAAAACCTTTTAAGTTTGAGATTTATGCAATTGGTACCAGGAACCCACAGTATTTATTAACTTCTGCTGCTTCGTCATCTTGATCTAGAAGAATATTACCTTAAACAAAACCTGCAGTGAAAGTAATATTTCAGAATGTCAATTTACAGAAGCCTACATGAAGAATGTTTCTATGAGAACTGGGAAGTGAAACACTTCCAACTACCTGGAGACCAACCAGCTGCTAAAGGAAATACATTTTCTTTTCTTGCCCCGGGCCCACTTTCATCCATCCTTTAACATCTGTCCATTTCTTTGTTCAATTTCCAGGTTACGTTCCTCCAACCCCCAACAAATACAGAAGGGCGGCCGGCGAAAGGGACGTTACCATATGACTTGGTATTCTCATATTTTCCGAAGCCCTGGGCAGAAAAATTTCAATTCAAACCGAGGGAGCTTCTATTTTCCTCGTCTCTGAAGCGATTTCCCTTGTGGCCAAACGCAGATTGCAGTAGGCATTTGCTTTAGGTTTGCCCGCGGTAGCACACAGCATATGCGTTTATTTTGGAAAGCATTAGTTACAGGAGGATTTCGTGCCTCTGAAGTGACAAATAAATTCCGGTGGGGCGGTTGCCATCTTCATAGCCTTAGGAGATTCTAGAGCTTACAGAGTTTCCTGTGCGTCGGTAGGAAAAGTATTAATATTATAATATTAATTTAAACTCGTGAAAAGTAAACGATCAGACAGAAAAAAATCAACATGTCAAGGAAAGCAATAATGTATTATTTATTTTCTGGGTATATTAGGAACAGCTGAAGCTGAAGAGTGTAGCATTGAGAGAACATAAGAAAAAGGCAAAATCGTGATGAATAGAATTTAAAAGCTTCATGAATTCTTCAGTGCTGATACTTATGGCCTCAGAGATTCAGCTTTTTACTTTTAGGATCTACCTACAGCATTACAGTAAGTACTGCATTCTGCCCAGAAATTTGAGATCGTGATTTCACCGGAAATACACGTTTGGAGACTTCTAAAAAGCATTTTATAAAAAGGTACGCGCGCATATGTGTATGACAGCCATAACTCCAAAGTGAAAAGTCTGATAAATGAAAGAGACATTTTAATTTAGCATCTTCCAAAGATGCGATACAAAGACTTTTGATACCGAGATTTCAACGTAATTGCACGTTTTGAGGTACCGTAACAAAAAATGCTATATTAGAAAAGAACTCGCCTATTTTAAAAACGATTGTTCTGTATAGGAGAGAGATAGAGAGTCAGACAACTGAAAAATTCAATGCCATAGCCGGGATTTGAACCACGGATCTTACAGTTACCGTGCGATTGCTCTAACCAACTGAGTTATCATGGCAACATGCCGATAGAACATTAAATTCCCCAGCTGATTCGTGTTTTTCCTGGTAAACCACAAGGAGATCTCAAATTGTGTTGAGATGACATACTCCAATGGCGACTTACAATGCTGTAAATATTTTAAGTCCCAGACTTCATAGTTTAACTACTATTAGTCAATTAATGAAAGGCATGCGAGTACAACATATAAGATTTTTTTATTTACCAATAACGCAAATACGTAGATTTAAATTAACTCTTAAACCCAGCTTCATCTTTTACACTGCCATTCTAGTTCATTTAAGCAACTGTTTACTGATATGTTGTTGACAATATATCAGTTTTATTGCGTTTAGCGGCAAGGCAGTGAACCGCACGGAGACAAATGACTAAGGATTAAACAGCAGGCATTCTGAGGCTATTGTACTTGCCATGATTTGCTGTTCCCCGCACGTAGCAACCAAGCACAACAATTCTCTTCCAGAACTGCCGTTGAAATAGACTCACTCTCAAGTTTCCAACTCGTTCATGCGGGTAACTTAATAGACAAGTAGTAACCGAGAAACTTACAACGTGTATCGACTTTCACTCATATTTTGTAGCAAGCAGCTACACCGTTCGTCGATAAATTGCCACAGGATCCATGCGATATTATCTGTAACATCAACAGTCTCCCTTTTTCTTCTTTAGAATAAACTTCGTAAGGCTGCTATCTTGTGCTAACAGTTTCACAGACACGTTATCAACGAAAAACGTTGAGCCCCAGGTGGGAATTTAACAACGGCGGGCTCAGAATCATTACCGATAACCAAAGATTCCGAAAATTCATGGTTCATGAACTGGCGAAAAAAATTGAAGTAGAGTGCATACTTGTGTATGAAGTAAGTTTGCTCTCGCAAACTCTGCACTCAGGCATTTTATAAAATTTGCTAATATTTGCAACTTTTTAGATTTATTCAAAAAAGCAGAACAAAAAAATGTACTCACGACTTTACGATTTAAAAAGGGAGATTACGTAATGTTGTTGTACTGCTTAATGGGTTTTATATTCAGAGTTCGACAGCACCGCGTGTACTTTTCTTGGAAGGGGTTAAAATTAGATTAAATACGTTAAAAATTAAATTTGTCAAGAAGGTACTTTCCGGGAGATGTAAAGAAATATTTTTAGTTTTACCCCAAACGATTTCCAGGGTTATTACAACACGTTAACGATTTATTCACAAACGTTCAACGTAATTTTTCAAGGATATTCCAACTATAAGCAAAATATGAAAAATTGGTGACAGGGCACATAAAGAGTTTTAAACATCTTATGTTCTGCATTCAACATCAGCTTCTCTACTCGCTCTTTTGAAAACTATCCTTAAAAAGCTTATTATTTTATCTACTTCTCATTAATAAGATAAACTTCATTCATTATACATTTAGTTATAGGTATAATAATACAGCGAACTAAAGCAATAGTCAAATCATTTCAAAGCCGGTCGCTATGCGATGGCTTTGACATTCTGTTCTCTTTGCATCAACACGAAAACGAAAAAAAGAAAGAAGGAAAAAAGAATAGCGATTTGTAGTTGAGAAAAATATTTAGTATTTCAATATTCAAATCAGTAACAAAGACTATCTCGGAAATGGTTAACCCAGAAAGCACTTTATTTCACATAAACTGTGTGCTCTAACCGAGATCTACATTTTTAGTAATAAGTGTCTGTTTATCTGTTTAATGGCTTTTCATTATGCAAAAGTCATTCAGAATGAAGAGGACTTCAGAGGATCTTCCCAGAAAATTCAAGAAGTATACTTATCTGCCATAAAAATATATTAAGCACTAGGTATTTAATGAAAATCGTTACACCTATTTTTGAAAA
Organism: Deroplatys truncata; assembly: GCA_030765065.1. NCBI lineage: Eukaryota > Metazoa > Arthropoda > Insecta > Mantodea > Mantidae > Deroplatys > Deroplatys truncata. The sequence continues at coordinate 106,146,561 of CM060980.1, forward strand.
AATCAAAATCGAAAATTTTTTCAGGTAAATGTAGTTTAGGTTGGGGAATTTTCTTTAAAATCTTCAAGTCGCATCCTTGAAAGATGCCAAACTTAAACATCAAGTTTGGTATTTAACAGACTATTTGTTTTTGAGATATGCTGTTCACAAACACAGACACGCTAAAAAAAATCAAGGGTTCAAGGAGTCTCAAAACATGTATTTATAGCGAAATTTCGCTATATAATTTTTGGATGGAATCTTGTATTAACGTAAGTACGTTGTAGAGAAATTAATAAACTATCCTGATTCTGAAAGTAGCAGAATAACACTATTTCAATGGAAGAAAATGAAATTATGCTTCTAAATTAGTACATCAAGAATATACTGTCAAAATCTTAAAAATGAAGAAAAAAATCTGAATGCAGTAATCGCACAATTTTTCCCATCAATTATTATGACTAATTTACAAATTAACCATAGAAAAATCTTAGGTGATAAATTGACAAGACTTTCTCTATCCTCTATCTTTATTAGTAGATATACAAACTATTCTTACTAAAGCTTACTTTTCTATCTACTACATTTTAATCCAACAAAATCTTTGCAGAAATAGCTGCATTACTCATTTCGTTATAGATACAAAGAGAACAGCGATAGTCAGATGTTTAATAGCCGGATGCTATAAGCTGGCCTTAAAATTCCATACTGTTTCCAAGCAATCGAGAGAAACAACTGAATGTTGAAAGAACTTAAGAGAATGACCAAGTAATGAACAATTCGAACCATTAATAACGCACATCTCAGAAATGGCTTATGCACAAAAGCTTATTTGAAATAAATTGCGTGTTTTAAAGAGATCCACACTTTTGTCTATCGATTAACGTTTACCAGTTATACAAGATTATATAAAATTCCTTCCGAATGAAGAGGACTTCACAGGATTTCAAGATATGCACATTATTTGCCATTGATCCTTATTTATAAAATCAAAATGTTCAAAAAAATGTTCCAAATGTCCAACGTAAAGGGTAGTTGGGGTTAGGGGGATTTTCTTGAAGATCCTCGTGTTGTATCCTTGGAAGATGGTGAACTTAAATACCAAATTTGGTATTTTCCCGACTTTTCGTTTCTGAGTTATGCTGTTCATACACACACAGACCTCTTTCTGAAATGCTTTTTTTTAATCAGGGGGTCTCAAAACATGTATGTTGATGAAATTTAACACCTTCTATGCATGTAGTAGAGAAGGTACAAGTTTACTTTTCAAACAAGTTCCTGTTAAACTTGATAAACGTTTTCAGGTGAGTCAAGAGCGAGCTGCGCTAAGACCTCAGCAGTTGAGCGTCCTAAAGCCCCCCCCCCAAGTGTGAGATGCTTAAAAAGCAGGACGATATAATATGCCAGCTAGCATGCATGAGGTTAATCACTTAACGATTCAAAGTGCATTGCTGAAAATAAAAGAAAATCTAAACGGAAAATACATAGCTACCGGTTTTAGAAAATTCTATGCGAACCATTTATTTTCTCAAATATGTGAAAATTAATCAAAACCGTTAATCATTTTCCGTCCAAAGATCTGCTCTGTACGGGGGAATTTTCATTAAATATTTGTAATGCAACCTTAATTACTAAATATCGTATTTATCCATTATAGTTTTTACTTTCTCTACCACATACTTACAGTATGTAAAGGAAGTGTTGTACTCCACTCAGTAATTCATGTCAAGATTTCACAAAAAACACATGTTGAGGTCCCCATAAACTCTTAAAAGCATTTTAGGAAACTTTCTATGTGTGAGTGTATCTGTGACCAGCATAACTCTAAAACGAAAAGTCGAAGTATGCATCACAAAGATTTTTAAGAAAATTCCCCACCCCAAATTAACCTTTACAGAGAACATTTTGCAATTTTTTTGTTTACTTTCTCAAAAATGGCTCTAACGATTTTGATTAAAATACCACATTTTTAAGTTATTTACATGACAAATAAACTCTGCATCTTGAATGCTTTGGGAAGAGTTACTACACAGAAAATGTTAAGGGTGGCGCAGATAAAAGTAGCCCGTCTCCCGTTTGAATGCAAATACGATATTTACGTTGTGTACTAATATAAATTTCCGTTAAAATTGATCGTTAAAATTGAATCTAGCAATGAGCAATTTTATGCAGTATGAGTAATCGAAAACTGACATAGTTAACGCAGATAAAAGTGGCCCGTGTAAGTATAGAGTAAATACAGACAGACGAATTCCTGAAGTGGATTCCCTATCTAGTGAATATTGAAAGTGGCCCCTGCAGCATTAATACACAGCTATGAACGTCTAACCATGTTTAGTAAAGTTCTGATATAGCAATTTATGGCTTACGTTGTCGTTCAATTCCTGTACTGCGTTTCGATTTGTTTCAAATAACCTCACAGGAAAAAAATTACACGTTGTTAGATCCAGGGGAACAAAGTTTTGCTAACAGTTCCTTCCGCAGAGAAGGCATCATGGACTCGTTCGTTAATCGAACCTGTTTTCGCACGCTTCCACAGTTTTAATTCTTTCTTGTACTGGGAAAGTCACTTTCCAGAATACGAGCAGTAACATGTATATGAACTGGTGAAATAAACTGAAATGCTGACAGAAGAATGCCAAATATCGATTACTCATATTGCATAAAATTGCCTATTGTTGTACCGTAGCCCGATTCAATTTTAACGACCAATTGTAACAGAAATGTATATTAATACAGAAGGAAATACCGCATTTGCATTTAAACGGGAGACGGGCTAATTTTATCTGCGCCACCATGTAGAACACTTTAAAAACACCTAATTTACTTCAAATAACTTTTTTTGTTACATCAGCCATTTCCGAGACATCAGCTATTATTCATTTGAGTTTCTCAATATTTCGTCGTTTTTTTTAAAAAGCTTCCATTATTCAGTTATTTCTCACAATGTCGTAGAAAGACTGCAATTTCAAGACCAGCTTATAGCGACACGCTTTTAAACATATGACTATCAATTCGGTTTCCCCTAATTTCTCTGCATCTACAAAGAAATCTATGACTAAACTGCTTCTGCAAAGGTTTATTTCGATTAACATGAAGTAGATAGAAAAATAAGAATATTTTGCAGAAACTATTAAAAAATAAATGATAGTGAATAGAGAAAATCGTATAAATGTAACACAACAGACTTTTTAGTTATGATGTTTACTTACTGTCATCCTCTCTCTCTCTCCCTCTCACACACATGTTTATTTAAAATGTTCCCCTTTTTACTTTCTCTACTACGTATAGTAAGCAGGGGAAGTATTGTATTCCACCCAAAAATTCGATACCGAGATTTCACCGGAAATATATGTTTTGAGACCCCCTGAATCCAAAAACAGCATTTTTGGAAACATGTCCGTGTGTGTGTGTGTCTGCGAACAGCATAACTCAGAAACGAACAGTCGGATAAACACCAAACTTGGTTTTTAGGTTCAGTATCTTCCAGAGATGCGACACGAAGGTTTTCAAGAAAATCCCCCCACCCCAGATTATCCTTTACATGGGAATTTTTAGAAAATTTTTATTTTCTCAAAAATGACTAACGATTTTGATTAAAATATCATATGTTTAAGGTATTTTCATGACAAATAAAATGTATGTCTTGAATTTTCTGGGAATGTCTGCAAAAGTATTCTTCATTGCGAACGACTTTTGCATAACTGGTAAACAATAAGAGATAGACAAAATGTTACTACACAAAAAATGTAGATCACGTTAAAATACACAATTTATGTCATATACATTTTTTTGAGTGAACCATTTTCGAGATATTGCTTGTTATTCCCTTAAATTTTTCAATATTTATTTTCTCAAATGGGAATTCGTTATTCATCTTTTTTTGTCTTGGATATGCAAAGAGTATTAATATGTGGCATAGAGAATGGTGCTGCACATAGCAACAAGCTATTAAGAGATATGTATGTGCTTAAAGGCTACTGTATTCTATATTGCCCTTGCAAATACAAAACAAGTTGAACATAGTAGGACTTTAGCGATAGTCAAACATTTTTAGAACTGGTCGCTATGTGTAAAAAGTAATTCTCTTTGCATGTCAAAAGATCGTTTCTGCAAATGTTTATCTCGATTAATATGAAATAGATGGAGAATAAGAGTTTGTAAAAATAGTTTGTACAAGAGTAGAAAAAGTCATGTGAGTGTAACACATCAGATGTTTTTAATTCGAGGTCCTCAAATGGGTGAAATCTGGATATGGAGCTTTATGGTCGAGTGCATACATTATTCAACTTGGGTATCTAAGTACCATATAATAATAGTAATAATAATAATAATAATAATAATAATAATAATAATAATAATAATAATAATAATAATAATAATAATAATAATAATAATAATATAATAATAATAATAATAATAATTCAAGGAGACCAAGTCCATCTGTCTACTGGTCTTCTATCGCTATACATTTCCCTTTGTAATTTAATATTTGTTTTGCAGCCTAGTTTCGTTCATTTTTCAGTTAATATTTCAAATTATTCCACAATCCTCTATTTTTTTGCTACTGGTTCAAAATATAAATATGATAAAACATCAACATTAATTATGCGATATTTCAAAATCCAAACTTTGCTTTATCTTATATATTTCATTTGGTAAGATGAAATTCTAAGATATGTTTGTCAACCAAGTTTCTGAACTATGACGTAAGCTACAATTTCATTTTTTATAGAACGTAAATTGTGTTTCCGTCTATGTTTTATAATGACAATAAAATTTATTATAATTGCTTTATTTCCTCGCATCTAAAATGAAAATTCTTCGTGCCTCACAACTTACAAACAAATACGGTAGAATTACCTAGTCTCCCTGATGCAAAATGCTTGACAAAAAGTAGAAAAGTAACTAACAATGGTCATCATTTTCTTTTGGTTCTCTTTTTTGTTACAGATGAGAGTGATTAAAACATGATGATAAATCTCACAGCAATTACCGAAACCTTTCGATGAAAGGTGATAAGACACTTGGTCAGCAAAGCATATAAACTTATATCGGCGCCGTATGCTATAGGCAACCCAATTAACTTTCACATACCGCAGGTAGCCTGCACAACACGGCGCGAATCAAACCTTGTTACCTTCGCACAGATATGTGCTTGTCTAGTCCTGCATTTCAAACAAGTATCGGCATAGTTGCAACTTGGGTGGGGGGGGGGGGGAGCAAGGGAGTCATTTGCTTTTCCCAATATTTCTAACTAGACATTTTGCTATTTAGTTACTTTAACCAAATACATAAAATTGTGTTTTATATTGAAATTAATACAGTAACTTTCAACAATTTTTACCGTAATTATGCTAAAATGACAGCGATCAGCTGGGAGTATAGGTATAGGTTATACAACGGAGGGGGACATCTCGCGCACTGTGACCTTAACAACTCAATTACGGCTACAACATCCCAAGAGGAAGGGATGAAGTGAAGGAATCTCCAGGAGGCTAAGGGCCGCAGGCAGAGGCTACAGAGACGCACAGAAGCTCCTAACATTTCCTAGTTCAAAGTCCTAATCCTAATGGAGCTGCCCTGAAATGGCGATGAATGATCCTTGCAGTCAGGTAGCCAATGGAGAATACTCTTTCCTTGGAAGAAGCATCCGCTTCATCTGTCCGGCACCGCCTTACACGCCTGGAACATCAGAAGGAAACGGAATGAAAGCAAATGAGGAAAGAAAATCGTGGTAAAAGAGAAATCACCATTTGTCTAATGGCCAGGCAAAACTACGAAAAATGGTCAGAATGAACGATCGACGAAGTCGAACCCGGGACCTCCCGAATGCGAGCCTCACACGTTACCGCGGAGCCAACTTGCTCGTTCAGCAAGTTGTAACGTAAACTACTTAAAGCTTTCATTTTCTCTGATACGCCTGGTCGCTTTGTGATGTAATATATTTTAACATGCACTGGAGTGACAATAGGTCATAGTGAAGGTACGTAAGGTTGCAGACCAACTGTTAGCGTTAATTTCGTTTCTCATTGGCTCATATGGAGTGTTTGCAACTTCGTGTCTAACATAATTACATCTACTTGTATTTTAGCAATCGCAGTGGACAAACTGTGTTGTTAGTTATTTGAATATATTATAATAATATTTATCGTGGAAAAGAAAATAGATAAAAGGTTAAAAACAGCTATTGTGCTAGCTATCAAAATAAATCTAAAGAAAGTCGTGCGACTGTTAAACTACAGATGTTTTTCCTAAGAGTGCTAACTGGCAGAATTTATGAAATGACCTATTTGATATTAAATTATTATTATTACATATTATTATTAAACTCTTGAGAAAAATTTAAAGCAGTGTCAAAATTATTTTTGAACGTGCTTTACACATCGTTTCATAATGTAGGTTTCACTTCGCTGGGTTACAAGATACGCCCATCAGTATCAGATGCAAAGTGCTACCTGGCAACAGGCTGTTATAGAGTGAGTAATAAATGATTGTATTTAATTTATTACCTAATGGCGTGCTTCAGAGTACTCAATAAAATTCAAGCATTGCCTGCTTGCAGTTCGGCAGTAAAACGTGTCATGTGAAGCTGAGAAATGCATTAGCAAATGCACTCTTTGAGGCAGACAAACAGAACTGAAATATGACGCAAGAGAAGAATTAAAATTTTGAGATTGTTTTTGTAATCTTTTGGCTGGTGTACATTGAAACGGCAACTCTAGGCCGAGCCCGAGAACTGTAATTATAGATAATTTATTAATTAACTTTTATTGATGTTAAATCGTACTATGTAAATATCTTTTTCTTATACTGCTTGTATATTGTAAGAAGGGTGATTTAACGTTATGTATGTATCTAGGTTACTAATATTAGTAGAGTTATAAACAGTTTCATGTAAATAATTTAAGCGCTATGTTAAAATACTGTCCACGACGAAATGTTTTAGCTACAGGAATAGTGCTTTCGAAGGCAGAAAATCTAGTTTTATGACATCTCTTTGGTCGCAGTGCCATTATTCCTACAGCGAGGGTGTAGCGCCTTTGTTCCTTTATTTGATAATTCGCCGTGACCAAGTGAGAGAGACAGATAGCTTAACGGTAAACTTGGGAAAAGCCGCGATTTATATTAAACTTGGACCAATGAGATCCCTGGAAGTTTATACGAAAAGGTTAGACGCGTCGAGTGGCGCTAAAAAATGGACCAATAGGAAAGGAAGCAGCTTCAGTAGCCTGCGACTATAAATGGATCTGTTTGGAGCGAATTCGGGACAGTTTTGTCATGTCAGTTTAGCATTGCAGTTTGTTCCACAGTTTTTGTCATGTGTGGTCAGGGAGAGATGCTGCAGGATGTGTGAGATATCGCGCCAAAAAGGGAATCAAGACAGTTTTAGAAACACACCTAAGATCCGCTACTCGTAAAGAGATAATAAGCATATGTAAACTTCGTGTCATATCTGCGCCGCATTTTAACAGCGGTGGACAGTATTTTACGGCGACAATACCCATGTTGTATACTATGTGTTAGTTAAATAAAAAAGAAACGGCAGTGTTATCTTTTCATAAACAAAGCATGTCTATGTCTTCCTATATCACCACCCGAGATCTACGCTTTCCTTTACCGAGGATAAGTCCATGCTCCTATATAGTTTAAAGAAAACTACTGCAGCTAGCCGAGGATAAAATTGAAGAGAACCAGCACACTGCGAACTTCTGGAACCAACGGGAGAAGCATCAAGGTAAGCCTACAGCAACGGACGGAGGAGGTGACTGCCGTAACATGCAGTATTGAATTCCTGTTATACCCAACAATTTCCATTTTATTTTCTCTACCGTTTACTTTTAACCAAAAACTAGACATTCAGATTTCACAGTAAATATACAGTTTTTGAGATCTTCTGAACCACGGAAGTAGAAGAAAATTTCCCGCGAGCGCGCGCGTGTATAATATGTTGAGAGCTCTTTCTATGAATGAATTTTCTGATATTAATTACAAGTTTTCTCAGAAAACATTGAAGATAGCTGAATGAAATTTTAGACTGGTATGTATAAACCCTAATGCTATTGTGGATCTAATAAGGTACTAGTTAATTTTAATAGAATTGCTTGTAAATTTTAATAAAGAATTTTATAACTCCAAAAACCCCCTTATTTTCCTTGATTAACGACATTATTGCAAAAAATAGATAGTGAGCTTAGAAGGAATCTGTAAAAATTTAAGTCTGTTTCTGATATAAAGTGCCATGAAGTTAGCATATTTAACATTGATGGGGACAGGGCTTTTAATCCTTCCTTGATCCGATTAAGTTCTATCGCGTTATGCGCTCTGAAAAACTTCGTCCACAAAGAGTATGTCTTAAGTCCTAATATTATTTTATGTTATTTACACGGAGATTTAAGAGCCAGTATCACTAAAAAGATTAAGAATAATAATTTACAGCGTGAAATTGACGATCTACTGGGCGTTATCCGAGGAAAGAACTGAGTTGTATGCATTGATCAATGCCTATGCAGTTTCAATATGATTTGTATAATTTGGATATTTACATGCCAATATTCAATACGAACTTGGTCTGATCCCTTCCACAAAACAATCGAATTAAAGGTTGATTTCTAACTGAATCCTTGGTTGTATGTCGTGGTGAGCAAGTAAACAGAGAACTCAAATTTCAATACCCCATGTAAACGCAGCATTTTTAACTAATATTCTATTGCTTTGCAGAATCTAAAAATGTCCTTGGTTGTTTTCTACGGAATAGGAGAAGACAGCTAAAATTTCTGAAAACAATAAGGATGCAGAATACTAAATTTTTTTAAAAAAATTTAAAAAGTACATAGTTGGTAAATTTTCTTGGGGAAAATTCGTTAATAATTATATAATCAAGATGCAATTACTGTTTTACCCTTGATAATTTAAATGTCAAAGCGATGTTTATATCACGGTAGAAGGTGTGTGTAATCAGTGCGTGAAACTTTAAAACTTCATTATTTTCTAAACTTTTTGTAATTTAAAATGCTCCATATGACGCAATTTTTGTTTTAAATTTCAGTGCCCATTCTTTGGAGCAGAACGAAGAGACCCGAAGAGCCTTTTTTATGCAAATTTTTGAGTTTCGCATTTTAATAATTTAATGCATGATTGCAATACTTTATTATTTTTCCAAGAAATGTTTTTATGTTACAAAAAAGTAATACTTTATTCTAAAGAACCATAAGCGAGGAATAATGTGCGAAATCTTAAAATTTTCATCATTTGAGACACGATTTTCATTTTTAAAGATTATTTTCTTGAAATATTAATTATGAAGGATAATGTCTATTTTCTGCTATAATTATGCAGGAAAAAATATGCGATACAAATTGAAGCTAAATAAAACTGCTTGAAGTATGTATTTCAGTACCGGGAACCTTGAACAAATCGGTTATCCCTCGAAGCAAATAAATCCACTGGAATGTTTTATCCCACACGCGACAACAGAATCCAGGTCACTGCAACAAGAGTTCTTCCCACCACATAATGCTCTTCGTCCCTTGTTTGCTTGCAAGGGGAGCAACTTCAACGACCCACTGTTTACTCCCCGGGTCTTCAGGTGCGCGAGACAAAGAAAGTGTGGGAGAAGTGCACTGAAGATCGATCTTGAGGAGCAATCCAACTGTTCTCGCCTCCTCACATTTCTAACGAATGAGACTGTGAGATTACCTCGACTTCATGTGGTAACATGGACAAGGAAACAACGTCCATACTTCAGCAAAGTGCTAGAGGAGTTTGCAGAAGTAATAAAGCTGCAAAACGGTGCTAGCTGTTTCTCCGGTTTAGGAGAAACACGCTCTAAAAGTGTTCGTAGTGCGAAAATGTTAAAGAACCGAGGAAAAGGTTGAACAGGTATAAGAATTCATCTGTTTCATAATAGCACAAGCTGACACATATTAGTAATATTCATAACTCTCCAAAGACATTTCAAAGAGTGGAATTCTTAATAAAACTGGAAACTTTTAATAAGCTGCCTTCCCCAGTCTACTTTCACTTTCTTTTTTTTTGTGTCAGTAACTATTATCCAATTGCACATTTTTGAAGTTTTAAGAACTTTGTATGTTAATAAGCAAAATAACCATGAGCAAATTATTAATATAAAAGTTCGATCAGCATCTTCATGTTACAGTGGTTTGTGCATGCCCGTGGCACGCTGAAGATCTAGTTCGATTCCCCACCGGATTCTGTTTTATTGCACATACCTTATTAAGACATAAGGCAACCCTATGTGAAATTTTCAAATTCCTCAATTCCTAACCAATTGTTTTGAAATTATAACCACATGCTAAGAAAGTTATTCTGGTAAGTTTCTACATGTTTTATGTAGTTAGTGTAAATAATTTAGAAGTTATTTATTATTGTTATTATCATCATTATTATTATTAATGTAAATATTGGTAATCATATAAAATGTCCCATGCGTTTTAAAATAAAATTGTTCCTAACATTAGTAAAAGATTGACTTATATTTATCTCTTTCCATAATTGTTTAACTTTAAACAAAACAATTTTGTACTTATTTTCTACCGAACAAATCCGTAAAATGTTCACTTATTCTATAATTTATATAATATTATTTTTAATATTTCAGTTATTTAAAAAGGGCTTGCCTAGATTACAAATTTCAGTAAGATTGCTGAAAAATTGCATCGCGTGAAGCACTTTATGTGCTGAAAACAGAAAAAAATGTATTTTCTGTTTCTTAGAAAATCAGGTTTAAAGATCAACATATCATTATTTTGTATCTCATCTTGGCATAGGATCAAAATAGTCGTAAATGGCCAAAGTAGCACGGGATATGTTTCTATAAACTCTAAATTATTAAGAAATGACTAATACAACAATTTGGACATTTTGAAGCTATTAACCAAAATCTCACCATAGGCTTGTCTTAAAGGACGTAAATGGAAATTTTAATAATCTGCAACATGACTAAGGAAAATACTTAGGCTTTTTTATACTGAATTTATTGTCATGAATTGAGATATTGTTTGGATCTATCGATAAACACCCGGAAATATATTTTCCTGGGCACCTCTAGAGTTTTCGAAAATTAAAACAATACGAAAGTTACTTTTAAAAGTATCTAATAACTTAAGAAACCCATAGGTTTACAAAACATCCGATCCCACAATGCAACGGTAAAACCGCACATATACTGAGTGGATCATTTAAGTTGAGACTGTACAGTATCTCCAAAACTAAGCGTTGTAGAAAGAAATGTCTTGAACAAAAGTTGCTTGTTATTATGGGGAAAAGTAAATGCCATTAATCCTGTTTTGTTTGGAGGACGTTGTGATGTCATTTTAGGGTTAATTTGATTTTTTTTAATGGGAACCTACCTTTTTATGCTGTTTTTTCATTTCTCATAAAAAACTAAACATTTGTATACAGCACTTTACAATTGCTCTTACACCAACGTAAATAACAACGAACATTCTGAATGACTGTACGAAGAGCGCAATGAATGGTTGGACTATCCATGGATGGTCATTTGAGGGTGAAGTTACGTTTCGTAATTTAGAACCAACATTTTTTAGTTTGTTTCCTTATTCTTCATCACAAAATTAACAGATTTTTATAAACCATTTTCTAATGAGAAAAATGCAAACTGCACACTAATGTATATAATGAAACGACATTATATCGGTTATGTTGGTACTTTTCAAGCGAGAAAAAATAAACGCTGCTAAATAAACCTTGCTAACAAATGTTAAGCGAATGTTTGTGGATGCACTTCGTTCGATATTGATTCAAACATAAGAGTAGTGTGTATGGGTAAACTGCTAAAAATATAATATTTTTTAGATTTTTTCCTAAAATGTTGAATAAACAACGTAATACAAGAAACCAAATGTTGTGAAGGCACTGGGATGCGACATTATGTATACACTACGATAATCGACACGGGCGGTCGAGGTTCTTAAGGCTTGGACTCGTGAACGGGAGGTTCGCGCTTCAAACTCCGCCAAGACCGTCTCCCTGACTGAGGTTCCTTCCAGGTTTTACTCAGTTCTGATAACTGGCAAATACCGGGGAGATACCCTAAACTTAGGCCTGGAATGTCCCCTTCCCAAGTTTCCTTTCCCGATCATCATTTCATTTCATTTTATGTATCAGCAGTGTCCATCGCCTATGGAGCCGTATGTAGTAAGGACGGGCGTTAAACCTACGATATACTATATACTTATTAGGTTTTATTTTTGTTTCATTTGTATTGCCCCCTTTTAACTTCTTTGGTCATATCGGGGGCTTTAGCTTGAGAAACAACTGATGGTGTTATTGTTCGCTAAACTGTAGGGTTTTTTAAAGACTGAACTAAACTTTTAAAGACCTCTAACAATAAAATATAAACAATTCTGAACACATTGTTGAAAAGTACGTGATTCAACGGCCTCTCGTTTTCAATCTGGAAGAACTTTTATGTTTAATTGGCACCTCGGTAACGTCATGAGGCTCAACGCGCCAGCTACTAAATGTCAGGCGTTAGTTAGCCTTACATTGTTGTTATGTTGTGATTGTAGGACAGTTTTTCTTTCCTAGTGTTCTGTGAGGTGTTAGTTCAAGAATGCCTGCGAAAATATACGGACTTTATGAATGGAAACCTGCCCATAAAATTGTTCCTGACAGACAGACACATGGGTATTAGACTTTGTTGAAAGAGAAATTTCCGCATATATACTATGAATTTGATGTGTGGCATCTTGCTAAATCGCTTTTGAAAAATTTTAATAACATTCCGAAATCATCGGTCCTTTATGAATGGAAGCATTCTAATTATAATCACATTGACATCGTTGGTTTTGAGAAATTTCATTCATATGCTCATGATGTGTTGAGTGAAGAAAAAGTTAAAAACACAAACTGGCTACAATAATTCCATAGAATACAATGACTTTTGCGGGATTACAAATAATGGTGACATTAAGCATATAAATCATTTTCATCATACAGGAAGCCTTGAATTCTATCACAATGTCCCAAAAACGAATGCATTTTTCATTTCTAGCCATGTGTAAGATCAATGAAAGGTGCTCTAGAACATAATTTTTACAAAACGAGAAAATTAGTAGGAGTTCCGTAAAATATTCTAAATGGGCTGGAGACTAGCTGTATAAAAAGAAGTAAGACAAAAGAACTTACGAGTGGCGACAAAATCTTGTAACACAAATAGCGAGACAAGTAAATGAACAAGCTTCAATACGAATATGTTGTACCAGGATTTACTGAACTGTAGTGTGCGGTGGTATTACTTATAATGTTTGTGTATTTGTTTTTACTTCACGCGTTGAAGCCATCTTGTGACGTGATTCATTTGTTAGGCTTGTTAGCTCCATCTGGTGTTAGCAATTTGCGGCAGTATTAGTTTAAAAAACTAATACTAGTTATTTTATTTAATTTTGGTTCTTTGTCCTCCGGCTAGCTTTTGGGTCGAGCACTTCTCTTTATATAGGTTGTGTAAACGGAAAGGGATCTTTTATCCAAAAATAACACTGATGAAAGAATTTCTTTTATACTTTTATTGTAGAACACTTTCACTATCACATTTACACATTGATCTAGACACTCGCCAAACTGAAACTGTTATAATAACTTCATTACTGATATTTCTTAATTCGCGTACTTCAACTTTTTGTATAATTAACTTTATCACACTTGAGATTTTTCATAACTCTGTTACGCGTAACCTGCAAATTGATATCCGACGTGTGCCGTACAAATACTTTCGACGAACTGACTGACTGAAGGCGACGTGTACTTTACAAATATTTTCGATGAACTGTGGGCGATCTACCTCTGACTTACTCTTTTTATACTCCTTCACCCAGATATGCCTAAAGATTATAACTGAACTGCAATTGGCTAATAAAACGCGCCAACATTAGCGTCTATTTTAATATCCAATGAAAATTATGAATACATATGCTCTAGGGAAACGTTCCAGAAGATTCTAAAGGAAAACGCGCCAACATTACGTAACTTCCTCGTTTCCAATAATGATAAACAGCTCACCCCCTCGCTGCATTATTGCACGCTATTATTGTCAGTTTCAGTAAGGCAGTATAAACTTACTTCCCAACAATAATTACAATCAACAAACATCTCAAATCAATGTCACATAATAATGCATATTCATACTATAATCACTCTTTACATTTAAATAATTTGTGATACAAATTACTGCATCAAGTGACATTCTTTGTAATATTGACTCACTCAGAAAGTTAAACCTAAGAAGCAGGAAATGGAAGGTCGGTACTTCTTTCGGTTTGTTTTTCTTTGTGAGAAAATACGTAAATAATGAGATGATTTCAAAGAAGTAATATTTTAAAGCATGGGTATTCAAGGCTACACATTCCTGTTGAAATAAACGCTATGACTGATCATCTGCTCCGGCAAGAGATATTCGCTTCAAGAATGCTGGCTGATCGTATGACGTCACCTGCAGATCCTGAACGTTAAGTCGTAGAATCTTCCGGTTTTCAAGATTATCATGCACAACCCAAGATCTTGTAGAAATTTAAATAAAATGACATGTGCATTTTTAGTTCAGTCCTGCTTTAACGTTGGTTTTTATACACTTTAACTATTAAACAACTCATATTCACTCCCACATTCATACTTCCAGACTCCGTGAGGGCATAATTCTGGTTAAAGAAAACTCCCGCCCCAGCCGGGAATCGAACCAGAGTGCTGACCATTCGACCACAGAAGCAATCACTTGCGATCTTGTTTCTTTTAATTTTGAATAAATAGAAACATTTCCTTAAAATACCAGCCACTTAATGTTTATATTTGCGTAAGCATTTTTTGGTAAGAACGAGTTTGACGCATGATGAAAGGAAGGCAGGAGGCGCAGCTGCCCCGGCCGGTGAAACTCTTTCTGCAACCATGTAGACACAGACTGCAGTGATAGAGACAGATGCGGCGTTACACTGTTGCTGCAGATGCTGCATTATACAGGAGGAGCACATCGATCCACCTGCTGCCAGCCACTATCGGCAATGTTCGCCAGATAGCCTTAACGATGTAGCACCTGTGTGTGGACTTCGATATCGTACAGATTGTCCCACTTCCGCAAAGCCTTTGATTTTCGATAACCTGCCTATGCAGGCCGTCGTGTCTTTGAGGAAGGGAGTGCCTCCAAATTTATGTGTACCGATAGAAAATTGATTTACATGTGATGCAAAATATTGCTCTTCTAGGGAGGAAAAAGGCTGATGTTACATTCACATGATTCTCAGCCCGGTGTCGTTTCTTGTGATAAAACTTCTACCAACTATTCTTATTGTTTTTCTATCCACTAATTATAATCGAAGTAACCTTTGCAGAAGTGGTTTCATTACATAATGAAGATACAAGGGGGATAGAGGAAATCAAATGGATTCAAAAATAGGGACCCTGTAGGCTCGCTTAGAAATTACACTTTCCACGACATCATAAGAAAACACTGAATAGCGACAGTACTTTAAAAATTACAGAGTATTAAAAATTCAAAGCAATAACAATGGACATCTCCGAAATGACTAATGCTACAAAAAGGTTATTTTAAACAAATTGTGTTTTACAGAGATTTTTTGTGCAGTACGTTTTTGTCTATCTCTTATGTGTTATATAAAATTATACAAAATTCCTTTAGAATAGAAAGGGCTTCACAATACACATTTTGTTTGTCACGTAAGTACCTATCTTGAATATGTGGTATTTTCGTCAAAATCGTCTGAGCCATTTTTGAGAAAATAAAAACTAAAGAACGTTTTTTATATAAAGGGTAGTTGGGGTGGGGATATTCTTAGAAATCCTCGTGGCACACCTTAGGGAGGTAGTCACTGGATTTGAATACCAATTTTGGTATTTATCGAGCACTTCATTTATGGGTTATGCTATTCACAGACACTCATAAACGGATCTTTGTCTAAAAAGTCTCAAAACATGTATTTCCGGTAAAATCTCGACATCGAATTTTTGGGTGGAATACAATACTTCAGCTTACCTTCTATAGATATGTGGTAGAGAAAGTATACCTTACCTTACCTACTGTTACAGAGGGGACTCGGCACCGTCCAGAGTGGATATTGCACCTACGCCCCACGAGGGGGCGTCCCCAGGAGGAAGGATGAGGTGAGAGGAGACACCGGACGGCCGTATTCTGGAGCAATGGTACAGGGTCCCTAAATTTCCAGGTATAAACACCCCGGCAGACGGACAGGCAGACCGGGGACCCCACCCCACTCATAGGGATCCACAGCTCCTCAAAGGGACTTCCAACACCCCGGCTGCCGGACGAAGAGTTACAAAGAGCATCCTTTTCCTCTGCTACGCTGCATCAAATATCGTTGCCGACACCTTCGACCCTGTTAAGAGACCAAGGATGAAATGAAATAAATATTGGAAGGAGGGACAGGAAATCCGGGCACTGAAAAAACCCACTCCAGCATTCGCCTAAAGATCCGGGAAAACCCATTGGTCAGAGCGGGTGGTCGATGGGGATCGACCCCGGGACTTCCCGAATGTAGGCCACAGGCACTGCTGCCTGAGCCATCCCGTTCGATGAGAAAGTATGCACAGAATTATTTGTAACTTCTCTGTTACAAAACAAGAAATATTCAACTGAGTTTTGGAAAATAAATTAATGATTTTTTTTTGACATATGAAACGACAGAGAAATCAAGTTTTGATTTGATGGAGGAAAAAAAACACTGCCAGTCAGGAATTATCAATGGTTTTACTGAACTTCTTCATTAACGCCTCTTCTTTTACTTCACAAATTTATTTCTGCGTGAGTTTAAATCAAATGAGAGTGACACGGTCAACTACTATACAAAATATTCCTTTACTACATGCATATAAAATAATTTTGTAAGCACTACATATGAAAAATTGAAAAATCGATACAATTTAAAAATGTATTAAATATATACTTCATAATTTGAATAGAATTCGCATAAAAATAAGAACTGAAAAAACAAATATCGTACCATTTTTCTATACCCGGCCTTTAATTACGATGATCTTATCGGCGGCCTTTCCTTTGGAACATACTGCCTATAGGCAATGTTGTTAACTCGTGTATATATAGACAGATAGTTGTATAACTAATAAAAAACTGGGAAAACGCCAGAACATCTGCACCGTAATATAGTCCATTTTTTCTACAAATTAAAACTGAGAGTTGTTTCTCCGTTAATGTTTTAAATAGGAAACAAATGCTTTCTCAGTCGGAGTATGTTCACATTCTCCAAAATGTGCCTGGACGTTTGAAATCTTGCGATTCTTCTTTTTCCCTTTCTTTCACAAGAGTTCGTTACTGAGACTTCTGAATCTATTTCTCCATGCATCTGGGGTCAGCATTTAAATAATGTTCCCGGAAGTTGATAGCACTTCTTGCTTAATTTGAAATAATTTCTAGACAGATATGTATCGTGAATAACGTTCCGGATATATGGCTAACGGCAAATGTTTATTCAATATTTCGGAAAGGGTAAAGAAACCTACCACCTACAGAGGTATAGGTTTATTAAACTTAACATATAAGCTGTACGCTGATATTTAAACGAAGTATAAATCCAACAGTAGAATCACTGTTGTAAGAACAGAATGGATTTCGAAACTGTGAAACAGTTAATAGAGAAAAGGAGGGAATATAGTTTACCCATCTGGATGACTTCTGTAATCGTAGATCTAAAGAAGGTCTTTGATAAGGTATATAGGATGAATTTATGGAATATAATGGCAACAATGGGCTGTCCCAACAAATAAGATGAATAAAACGTTTATATACTGGTATATGCTTCAGACTCAACCTTAACTAATTACAAAGGGAAAAGTATAATTATAAACCACGGAATGAAACAAGGGTATGTATTATAACCCACAAGTTTTAACATTTATATGGAAGATATTCTATAAATGGAAGGAACAGCACTACCTAGAATTAAGTTAGGAAGGCATATGTACTTTGAATATGTTAACATACGCCAATGATTTAGTAATTATGCAAGGCGGAAGATAATCTTCAAAGAGCTACCCGTTTATTTCATCAGATTTGTGGAGAGTATGCTTTTAAAAACTCCATTTCAAAATTAGTTAAGGCTTATTTCAGAGAAAGCAAAGATTGTTTTACATAACAAAATATTAGCACAAGTTCGTTTTAACTACTTAGGGTGTGGTGTTTAATATACTATGACAGAGAAGTACATAAATTAGGAAGATACCAGCCAATGTGCAGTACTATCCGAAGAACATTGAAAACATTACGGATTGACACTCGACGGATATATGCAAAAATGGCAGTGGCAGCTCTTCTTTATGGCAGTGAATCCTGAAGATTTGCAAAGCCATATTCAAGCTTAGGCCACTATTGGGACACACGCGTCTGGATAGCATAAAGAAATTAGGATATATGTATCAATTACAATTATTTTCAATAAGGGGAAAAATCAGGAATATAGGCGTAATTGCGAGGAGCATTTAGAAAGAATGGATAACACAAAGGTTATGAAAACAGTACTGTTATATAGAACTATAAGCCGAAGAAACCCAGTAAGACCGAGTCAAAGATGAAATGAACAGACCGAAGAGCCTAATTCCTGAACGGCTGACGATTATGGTACGAATAATGGTTTTATATTATGCTATAATATATAAGGTATATAATCGTGGATTTGTAATGGTGGAGAGGTTCATGCGAGTGTAGCACATTGAATTCCCTCCCCCCTTTTCTGTTTTCCACCCGAGAGCTTCTTTAACAACAGCATCTTCTTAGGTACTTTCTGTGTTGTCTCCTTACATCTGATGGTGCTAGAGCAAGAACTGTTGTAACAAGATTCTACTCCAAGTAGGCGCTTCAGGTTGAGTATCACTGAAGCTGGAGCCCCAGGCTAAACTAAGGTTTGTGAGCGAATGCAACGCTGTTTCATTGTAAAAAGGCAACGAATGGAACGATTATCTCCATTTTCTGATTTAGCAAATATTGACCTTCCAGAAGTGTAGGGTACCAAACGGAAATTGCGTGCAAAGTTCGCTATATCCTGTGCCGTGAGCTCTTTTCACAATGCCGCGAAATAATGTTCGTACAGCTAAGCAAACAAAGAGCTGCTGTCAAGCCTTCATCTCCTGCCGAGTTTGCGGCACAGCGTCAAAAAACATGTGTTAAATCTGTAGAGTTAAATCAATGAGCGAGGATTACAGCCTGGTACAGAACATAACATCTGATGCAATATCGCACACCAGGGGCGACAGCTGCAAGAAGGGAGCTCACTCAAAAACCATTTTGAAAAAAAATACATTATACGTTTTTGGTTGAAAATACTAGTCCATTCTGTCAATTGGATACTATTTGTTAGATATTTTGAACTATGTTTCAACAAGAAAACTTTTAAATTCTAATTAATTTCAAAATATCTACATTAAAAATGCGTTTTAGGCCCTTCTTCTGGAGAACACTTCAGATATTCCGGTTGGAGGAGTATACATCAAAGGCAGATATCGGTGATTTAATTCCATGGTTTTTCACATTTGTGGAAAAACTGTTTGAAAATGGGATACTTTTGACAACCGCTCGCTTTACCTTGCAGATGAGTGGGAATTCGAGCTGTAGCGGCATTTCAAGTCCGTCTCACAGCAAAAGCTGAGTCTAGTTTTCGAAGGCAACAAAGAGAGTATTACCAAAATTATACCGATAAACTATGGGATCAGATAGATATTCTCTCTTGAAGCACCTTTAGTTAAGGTATCATGGGCTGCGACGCTTCGTATCAGCTTAAGAGGGGTTTGTGCGAATAAATTGGTCAATCGAGGTAATTAGGTACGTGAAAACCGAATACACAAATAAATTATGTTCTATTTATTAGCGCAAACCATAGAAAAACGCACAAATCACACCGAAAGAAAATGAACATCATTTATTTCAGTGTTCAATAAACAGTATGGATCAATTATTTTACTGTCTTAACACTCCAGCAAGTGCTGAAATACACGTCGACTTCCATTCAGATTGTACAACGACGTGCTGCACTTGGTCGTACCCTTTCTATTTCAGTTCTGTGCTGTTTATCATGCTGCAATATCTTCTTCAAATGGGGTTAAATAAACCATAGACTTCAAGCAGCCCCATAAAAAGAATTCTAGTAGAGCTAGCTAGGTCAGCGGAGCGTGCTGGCCAGCAACAGGCTCACCCCAACCTGTCCAATGGGTATGTACTTCATTCCCATAATGAGTTATTGCCCCGGCATGTTGAAATCACATTCCTTGTTTGATATTACGATGAAGCAGGTGCAATAACTTAAGTAGAAATTCTTGAAAAAAAATAGTAGATATGCATTGGCGTTGAGTTGCCGCGGAAGAAGGTATGGCTCCAAAAGGAAGTCATTCACAATCTCTGGCCATATATTAACAACCAAATATCATTTGATGTAATTGCACAAAAGCGGTATGTAAGTTCTCCAATCAAATGTGGGAATTTGGGAATTAAACAATCCTTCACATGTGAAGATCTTCATCAGTAAATAACACATGGGTTATAAAGTCTAGTTGGACTGCAGTTTGGTTCAAATATCAATTACAAAACTGCTGTAGATAGGAATCAACTGGCTTAGTAGCATTGACTTTATCAAGATGATATGGATGCAACAGCTGTCCTGCAGAATTCTCCAGACTATGGAATGACTAATGTTCAAGATAGCTCGAGTAGTCATTGAAGTAGTCAATCTGCACAATGCAGCATTGCTTCCTTGGAACACCCCACGTCCTCGACCCTCTACTCGTCTGTGAATTGCGCCCAGTTCGCTAGTCTGCAATGAATACTGTGGAGAGGAACCCTTCGGTTTGTATATAGTTTCTGGTAAAGCCTCTGAGCCGCACGACCAGAACCAGATGCTGCCCGCACGCCATATGAATCTGCTAATTCATTCCGTGTGTAACGTTCCATGTTTATCGTAGTTAAATTTCATTGTTCTATTTATAAGCAAGAAAGAATTATACTTTACTAAACAGAAAGATTGGAGGAATGAGAAACCATGCACAAGAAGTCAACAAATGGAATTACACAAACCTGCTGATATCAGGCAGTAATCAAGTGGGATGAATGCATGATAGCTCTGGAAGTAAACAAACCGGGATTGAAATGGTAAAACAACTGGTGGAGCATTAATGACAATCCCCTCTTGTATTGCAACGAGTGTTTCTCCATATGGTTTTTGATGTTCTTCTGTATGTTTGGGTCTGTAAACACAATATCTGTAATATAGCTGCTTTATTTATGCAAAATTCACATGTCTAATTACTTCCATTCCACCTTTTAAGATCGAAAAGTTTAATCTCATAAACCCCTCTTGTACTAAAATGTCACAGCCCATGAGTGCCTTAACAGTGTTACAAAGAAAGTTTTCTATATGATCCCAAAGCTGTCGAAACATCTATATTAACTTTTGTAGTTGGTACTTATTCTCAAGACAGTTCTTTCGTGGGTTGCAGCAAAGGGATTAAAGTGGAGACACTTGCTCTAAGTTCTAATGAAGGAAAGAAAGAAAGTATTTTTTAAGTTAGGAATTTATATGTATGCACTTAAAGTAGAAACCAAACATGTATAGCGGCTATTAACCGTACATACAATAAATAAATAAATAAAATATTCATAATATGTTTACCTAGCATTCAACGAAAAGAAATATTGTTTACTCTCAATATTTGTGTCATAAAACTACATATTAATGCAGTTATAGCCGCTTGTTGCAATACATACAATATAGTGGGGTAGCAATAACGATGACAAAAAGGGCGAAACATACATCATAACAGCATGAAAAATAAAATAGCAGTAAAATTTGATTATGACATAAACACTGAAAAACAATAACTATACTGAAATACAATTGCTGCTTGACATTAAAATACAATTGTCAAATAGATGCCATAATGAAGCAATCGAATAATTAAAATATTGGCAAAATAGGATTGTAAAATAAACATTGGAAAAATGTTCAAATTACATTGATAATATCCTTGACGTAAAAGGGATTACCAACAAGCCAACGTTTTAAAATACATGTAAACCTATTTGGACTTAAGGAATGGACATATATCGTTGGTCTATTGCAGTGTTAGTAAACATAGTTTGTTTCTAGAAAGTTTTGTGTTACGTGCAACAACCAGATATATTTAGTCGAATAACTGTAGCGCTGGTTTTGAGCTTCAAGATTATGCAAATTGGTCTTGCTAATTATTAAACGTTACTAAACAACTAAACTTAATATCTTTAAGAGTAACTAAATTATGAAAAATAGGAGGGCAAATTAAAGCAAAAAGGGTATTTTTCAGCAGTTTATAAGGTTAAAATAAATTATAAGGAATTATTTTATATAAAAATTTAATATAAGATAATAGAACTAACCAATTTTGATCAAACAAAGTAACAAAAAGGCGATGTACAGTATTAGTAACGCTTTCGCAGCGAGCGATACCACAACTGTCTGAATCGAGTTCTTGGTCATGGATCAAAAGGGCTCAAACGCATTTGCTGCCTCTTAAACTTCAACGATTGCCCTCCTCTTTGTAGGATTTAAACCCCCAAGGACTTACAAGACAATGCCATGGGTCAGTAGCCTGTCGAGGAGCAAGCAAATGCTGGATCCAGGATAGGTGATCAGCCTAATGCTGAAATGAAATTTAGTGAAGAAAAGGATAGAAAAATTCGCGGATCAAGTTATCCAACCCAGCAATCGCCTAGCAACCGAGAAAACCATTAAAAACCTTTGGTCAGATTGATCGGCTCCAGGGGTGGGGTTTGACCTCCGGAATGCGACTCGCATGCTTTACCTAGGTGCAACCTCGCTCGGTGCTATCTATTAAACAATAGCAAAACTTAAGATTTACACAACCTTTGGCGAAACTAGTCCCTTAAAGGAAAAGTGAAGATAACATAAGAAAACATCTAGATCAGTTGCTGCTCTATCACGTACTATAGTAATCGGTCTTGATTTCTTTGTATTTGAATTAGGGTGCCACGGTAGGTACGCAAAACTCTTTCTTTTCTGTTGAATAAAAACTCAAAGACTAAAACTGTATTATAATTTTTCATTCGGCTCTGTGCATGGTATCACCGTCTAAGTAGGACATTACTTAAATCATCTATGCCATAAAGCATTTTCAGTTCTGGTTGAGTTTTTATTATAAACTTCCTACCACACTTACTGTGCTTTTAACTTGCATTTAATCTTCTGAGATGTCAGATGCTGAACTAAGAGGTACTCGAAATTACTAGTGGAAATGCGATATCCTGAAAAAGTCTGATGTAGCAGGATGATCCAAAGACTTCACAGTAACGATTAATAATAATAATAATAATAATAATAATAATAACAACAACAATAACTTACTGTTTCCAGGACTTAAGTGTTAGGAGAAATAACTAATTTGAATATGCACTTATATTCTAGGTTTAGCTATAGTTCTTTCTGATCATTTTGTTCTTTGCCGCTCCAGTCATTGACCGATCTAAACTTAGCACAAAATAAAACAAATGAAAACTGACAAGCAGCTGAGCATTTGACAATTCCTTTTGAATTACTCTATCAACCTAACGAATAAAAATTAGTGATGAAAATTTGCACGGAGAAATATTAAAGCAACAAGAAATCAAGTCTGTATTCCCTAGAAGAAAAATCCCTATATCTAGAGCTATCACCGCTGTCGCTTCCTTGCTGATGGGCTAAATTTCGCTACACACTTGGCACCTATAAGTGGATTAGAAATATTGATGGTAGTTCCACGGGTTTATCTATCAGCTTAAACAGTCATCACCTACCTATAATGGGGTATTGCACTATGACTGTAGACTTGTAAATGTTTACATACTTCAATAGTTTAGAATACAGATATATGCTGAAATTTGCATACATAAGATAGTAGGTATGTAGATACAAAAAATAACATTTTTGAAGAAAAAATGTCCCCTAATGTCCATTCGCCCTAAATGTAGGTACATATCAGTCGATTAGCGAAAGTATGAAGTGAATGGATAAATTTGTTTGAAAAGCCAGATGATATTTATTCCTATCAGCTAAGTATAAATTACAAATAACCTCCTCAGCCAGACAGGCTGACCTACGATGGGGTTTCAAACTCGTGCCTGGAGCGTGAGAGACAAGAACTTGTACTTCAAATCCCTCTAATTTTTTAAATGAAATTCATCTTTGGTAAACAAGCCAAACTTTCCTTTGATTCTCTCATGCCTGTCATATCATCAGCTGTTATTTGCACATAAAACTCCATCTCTGTAAAACATTTGCGCCGCTGGTATCAAACCTGCTGTTTCATGTCCATGCACACAACAGCAAGACCCGCAATGTGAAAATTGCATTACTGTTTGAATTTTAGTTACACGCAGCACGTTAGGGACAGTTTTCCGAATCCAATTTTCTCAATGACTGCTTGTTCCATTTCCACTTTTTCCCCGATCGCTGTTGTGTTCCAAAGCAGCATTCCCAATTATAAATTTTAACTTTGTTTAACAAAATATGGTTCAATGGCTATCCGTGATTAAAGAGCATGGAACCTGCAAGCTAAAACCACTTCGAAGAATTTCAGCGGGGAATTTGGCCCAATAAGTGGTGCTGAAATTGGCTATAGAAACGTAGAAATTATGGCTCTGGACAACATCAGAAGTTAATGCATAATGTGTTTAGCTGAAATATGTAACGCTTTATTAATTAATCTACACCTTTAGTATCTTAGAATACTTAGTTACCTAAAAAGAGATCCCAAAATTTCGATAGCAATATTTCACCGGAGATACACGTTTTAAGGTGCGCCGTACAAAAAAATAATATAAATTGCAACCGGCGCGCGCGCGCGTGTGTGTGTGTGTGTGAGAGAGAGAGAGAGAGAGAGAGAGAGAGAGACGGCAGTAAAACTCAAAACACCAAACGCAAAGATATCCCTCTCCCGTTGTAAACAATCCTTTACTCTTTTTTTTTTATTTTCTATAACAATTTGGTTAAAATATCGTAAGTTTCAGTTCCTGGAATGAGAAATAAGAACAAGTAAGAAGTACAGGGCCTCCACCTAATGTGAAGGTAGCGTGCGTGTCTGCCTCACATTCAAGGGGTGCCGAGTTCCAATCTCGATTAAGGCGACGTACCTGGATAAGGTTTATCCTGAGAAGACAAATGTGACCTACCCGGTTAAAGGGAGTTAAACTTCAAGCAGAAAAAAAGAACAAAACACAAAATGCGTTTTTGTCTCGGCTGCTGGATGCTTGACTTCGCTTATTAAAACCGTGTATAAACTTTGCAATTGCTTGAAATGTCGCCCTCTCACGCATAGACACCATAAATACATTCCAACTGACACAATTTAGTTGATCACTGCAATACTTCTCATTTCATTTTGCATGTTTTACTCGAGTTTTTTCAATGTGTGATGATCTGTTTTATACACACTGTCCTTGCTACCTTACAAACATCACTCACTAGAAATGGGGACTGCGAGGACCATGCACTAGCACTAATCATCGTATCTTCACTTCCATAATTTTGTCCATGGACTATATGGACAGTAGCGGAATTTTATTGAAATCACCAACATGATTTGTTCTCCTATAAGCCGAGGTCAAAATTTCATTTCGATCTACCTCCACTTACTGTCTGCTCATACAAACGGAAGGATTATGTTTTCTGCAGGCGGCCATAAGCGTGGAGGCGAGCCTACTTGAAGGAGACGCAAAATCTATTCATTCTTATTTGTGTATTATTAGTAAGCTATAAATGACGAACCCTTATTACAGGAAACAATTTACATTTCCGAAGCATCAAGTTTCCAAAGCATTCATTACTTTCACTACTACGTATAGTAAGTAAGGGAAGTATTGTATTCCACCCAAAAATTTGATTCACCGGAAATACATGTTTTGAGACCCCCTGAATCCAAAAAAAAGCATTTTTGGAAACATGGCCGTGTGTGTGTGTGTGTCTGTGTGTGTGTGTGTGTGTGTGTGTCTGTGAACAGCATAACTCAAAGAACAAACAGTCGGATAAACACCAAACTTGGTATTTAGGTTCAGTATCTTTCAGAGATGCGACACGAAGGTTTTCAAGAAAATCCCCCCACCCCAGATTACCCTTTACATGGAACATTTTTCAAAAATTTTAATTTTCTCAAAAATGGCTCTAACGATTTTGATTAAAATATCATATATTTAAGATATTTTCATGACAAATGAAATGTACATCTCGAATTTTCTGGGAATGTCTCCAAAAGTATTCTTCATTGTGAACGACTTTTGCATAACTGGTAAACCATAAGAGATAGACAAAATTTTACTACACAAAAAATGTAGATCGCGTTAAAATACACAATTTATGTCATATACAATTTTTTTGTTAGGTGAACCATTTTCGAGATATTGCTTGTTATTCCCTTAAATTTTTCAATACTTATTTTCTCAAATGGGAATTCGTTATTCATTTTTACTTTCTTTACTACGTATAGTAAGTAGGGGAAGTATTGTATTCCACCCAAAATTTCGATACGGAGATTTCACCGGAAATACATGTTTTGAGACTCACTGAATCCAAAAAAAGCATTTTTGGAAACATGTCCGTGTGTGTGTCTGTCTGTGTGTCTGTGTGTCTGTGAACAGCATAACTCAAAAACGAAGAGTCGGATAAACACCAAACTTGGTATTTAGGTTCAGGATCTTCCAGAGATGCGACACGAAGGTTTTCAAGAAAATCCCCCCACCCCAGACTACCCTTTACATGGAAAATTTTTCGAAAATTTTAATTTTCTCAAAAATGGCTAACGATTTTGATTAAACTATCATATGTTTAAGATATTGTCATGATAATTAAAATGTATATCTCGAATTTTCTGGGAATGTCTCCAAAAGTATTCTTCATTATGAACGACTTTTTCATAACTGGTAAACCATAAGAGATAGACAAAATTTTACTACACAAAAAATGTAGATCGCGTTAAAATACACAATTTATGTCATATACATTTCTTTTGTTGAGTGAACCGTTTGCGAGATATTGCTTGTTATTCCCTTAAATTTTCCAATACTTATACTTTTTCTCAAATTCGTTATTCATTTTTTTATGTCCTGGACATGCAAAGAGAATGGAATGCGCCACATAGCAACCAGCATTAAAATATTTGACTATCACTTAAAACCTACCATATTCCCCTTGCATCTACAAGAAAGTTATCAATAAGATTGACATCTCGATATCTCGATTAACATGAAGCATATGGAGAATAAGCGTTTGTAAAAATAGTTTGTACAAGAGTAGAGAAAGTCATGTGAGTGTAACACATCAGATTTTTTTGTCTTGGATATGCAAAGAGAGATCTGTGGCAAAGAGAATGGTGCTGCACTTAGCAACCAGCTATTAAGAGATATGTCTATGCTTATATTGCCCTTGCAATTACAAAACAAGCGGTACATAGTACGCCTTAAGCGATAGTCAAATATTTTTAGAACTGGTCGCTATATGTAAAATGTAATTCTCTTTGCATGTCAAAAGATCGTTTCTGCAAATATTTATCTCGATTAATATGAAATAGATGAAGAATAAGAGTTTGTAAAAATAGTTTGTACAAAAGTAGAGAAAGTCATGTCAGGGTAACACATCAGATTTTTTTTGTATAGCTTCTCCCAGACTGAAGTTTACGTTGGTGCACAAATTTAGATGTTACATTTTGAAAATTTTATTGCCTGCTCCCCACTCCGAGTTCATTTTAACAAACGTCAAGCGCTTATATAAAGTGCTGTTTTCGCAGTTTGCATACAACCAGGTGCACATACGCTAATTCCAAATACTTTCTAGGGCAAACACTTGTGATTAACGTTAGATGTATAGCAACTTAATTTTTAATGTGAACTAATGACAGAAAAAGTTGCGAGACTCTAGACACGAGTCTTTTAAAGCCTCCAAGTTCTTCAGCTTATAACACGATGTAGTTGCTACCATACAGGAGGATATTCCGTTCTTGCTAGCTTGGAGTACAATCCATCTTAGATTCTCTGCTCCAACTTTAATTAAGCTTTGTTCTGAAGACAGCTCAATTAATTTTGCGTCAGACTTTGGACTTAAGGCTGCGTTTTCAACAGCATTTCATTAAACATCTCACTATACACTGGAGGCCTAAATTACTCTGCGATAATTACTGAAACCTTTTGAAACGTTGTAGAATGGGATAATGTTACGGCACCGAAAGGGTTAATTATTTGGCTCCTCTTGGTTGGCTACTTAGCTATAGTAAGTAGAGAAAGCACAACATACATTCCATCCAAAATTCCGATACCGATATTTCACCAGAAATGTACGTTATGAGACTCCCTGAATAAAAACAACTTATGATGTGTTAGGTATATTCACATGACTTTCTGTACTCTGTCGTTTATTAGTGGGTATACAAATTATTTTTATGAACGCTTGTTTTCCTTTCTACTTCATTTTAATCAAGATAAACCTTTCCGGAAATAGCAGCATTAGAAATTTCGTTATAGATACAAAGGGAACAGCGCTAGTCAAATATTTTAAAACTGGACGCTGAAGTGGTATATTATTTGTTCGCCCCACGTTGTGGAGCCAATTTGTCACAGTCACTTCGGGTTATCTTATTACTGGGCGCCTGTTATTGTTTTATTAGTTTGCATTTTGGGTTCATTGTGCTCCGGCTAGCTATTATTATTATTCAGTCGAGCAAATCTCTTAAACAGGGTGTGTAAGCGGAAAGGATTTTATTACTCAAAGATAACACTGATAAAAGAATTTGTTTTTCACTTTTATTACCGTTACAATTAAGTTCACATATTGATTCGTGATACACGCCAAACTGAAACTGTTATATTTTCTAATATCACTATAATCACTTATTTACTGCACATTATTAATTCGCGTTTCACATTTATAACAAACTTTAAGACGCGAGAGATTCTGTAGAATTGCGACGTGTACTTTATGTATGCTTCCGTTGAACTACGCGACGTGTAACCCGCGAACGATTCTGATGAACTAACTGTACGACGTATAACGCGTGAATGCTTCTGTTGGACTGACGAAATCTGCCTCTGACTTTAGCTTTTTATACTCCCACACCCCGATATGCCTAAAGATTATAACCGAGCTGCTATTGGTTAATAAAACGCGCCAACATTAGCGTCTATTTTTATATCCAATCAAAAAATTACGAAAACATAGGGAAAATATTCCCGCTATTTCTAAGAAAAACGCGCCAATCTGACGTCATTTGTTTGTCTCTTCTAATTAATATTCAACTCACCCCCTCGCACATTGTTATCCGCTCCTATTGTCAGTTTCAGTGAGGCCGTGTAAACTTATTTCCTAACAATGCTTATAATTAACAAACATCTCAAATCAATGTCACACAATGATGCTTGTTTACACTACAATCACTCTGGCATTTACATTATTGTGATACAAATTACTGCCACAACGCTATATGCTTGCCTTAAAATTCCATGCTCTTTCCATAGTGCAAGAAACCCAACAAAGAGTTACACGAGTTAACACCATTGCCAATAGGCAATAAGTTCCAAAGGAAACGCCGCCGATAAGACTATATAGTTAAAGGAACTAAAATTGGAACAAAAAAAATACATAAATAGATCTTTCCATGATATCGCGAGAATCAAACAAAAATCGACAGGACTTCAAAAGAATGGCTAGGTATTCAACAATTCGACCATTAATGGCGGATATCTCGAAAATGGCTGATGCCATAATAAAAGTCGTTTAGAATACTCTGTATTTTAATTAGTTCTACATTTTTTACGTAGTACGTTTACGACTATCGCTTAACGTTTATCATTTATATAAGATTATACAAAATTCTTTCCGAATGAAGAGGACCTCATTCAAGCTATTTCTCCAGATAATTCAAAATATACGTTTTATTTTCTATGTAAATATCTTTAATATATGACATTTTAATTAAAATCGTTAGAACGCTTTTTAGGAAACAAAACTTCCTAAAAATGTTCTCCATAAAGGGTAGTTTGAGGTGGTGGCATTTTCTTGAAAATCTTCGTGTCTCATCTTTGGAAGTTTGGTATTTATCCAACTTTTCGTTTTTGTGTTATCTGTTCACAGACACACAAACGCGCCCGCGCGCGCGGACCTTTTTCTAAAAATGCTGGTTTTTTTATTCAGAGGTCCTCAAAACTTTTATTTCCGGTGAAATCTTAGTATCGAATTTTTATGTGGAATGCAACACCTTCTTTACTTACTATGTACGTGATAGAGAAAGTAAAAAGCATTTTTAGATAAAGGTTTGTATTTATGCCTGTCTTGAACAGCATAACTCATAAACAAAAAATTGAAAATCTTCCCACCCGAAACCATCTTTTACATGAAAAATGTTTTGTTTTTGATGCTCTCAAAAACGGCTCTTGAGGATTTTGATTTAAATACTATATGTGTAGTATATTTGCATGACAAACAAAATGTATATTCGCATTTTCTCGGATATCTTGTGAAGTCCTCTTCGTTCTGAATGACTTGTTTAATTAGTGAACCCTAAGAGATAGGCAAAATCTTATTACACAAAACATATAAACCTCGTTAAAGCACACAATTTATGTCAAATAAATTTTTGTGACTTCACTAAATATTCTTTGTTTATGGTTTGAATACTCAAATCCCCCCCCAACCCAAGTTGTACTACCACGATATTATTGCACTTGACCTTGCGGAAACCTGCATTTGAATACACGCGGAAGCCAGCGCAGCGAAGTGTAATACCATTGCGGTCGAGTTATAGGTCACTATTCATTTTTTCCTGTGGCCATGCAAAGAGCATGGAATTTCAAAGACATCACATAGCGACTTTCAGCTGACTTGCCTTTAGCCTGCTTCTTATACTCACAAGAAATTGTGTAATGAAAGTTAGACGGATTTAGATAGAACAGTTTGTAGAAGAGCGATTAGAGAATCAGATTTTTCTTTAAGTGACAGTTGACTGAAACTATGCAATAACCTTATTAAAACCCTAGAATCGGGAAGGAGAATCTTCCAAGATATTTTTCTTACCATGAGGCAGTATTTTTAACATTTAAATGATTTCAGTCTAATTATATAATATAAAATATAATAACAGCCCGCCTTAAAGCAATATGTGTATAAATAACATAAAATGTATGTAACGGCCATTGTATTATGTTTATATTATTATGTACATGTTTAATAATGTTATGTGAATGCATTATGTAAATTAATAATGTAGAACCTGTGAGAGTAGAGGCCGACAGTTGCTAACAATGAGGTAACCTTGAGGCAATAATGAATTGGAAAGTTTAATAATGCTACTAGTAATTATTGGAGCAACAATAATGTAACTTTGGAGACAATTTATAAATAGCCATCAACTACTAGAAAGGCTAAAAGTTAAATAAAAGTATTCTATTGAAGTAGGATTAGCCAACCAGAGACTTGAAATAGATGAAATTTGCAAATTCAGGCGGTAGAAGTCAGTTGCTAGTAGACAACGTTCCTAACTGGACGCGAGACGCATCCTCGAGAAGTTTAATACGTATTCAGTGTGAGACAAAATTAATTACGGCGAGAATATTATAAAGTTTGTGTTAAAAAGTGCAAGTAATTAATAAACAATATCACAGCTCTCTATATAAGTGAAGTGCTATTTAATCGTGTGAAGGATTAATAAATGGAGTGAAGTAAAAATTATAATTTGTGTAAGCCTACATTCTTTAGCCGCATCACACCCTGTTAAGAAATACATGTTTCTACAAATTAATACTGACGCAGCCGAGGAAAACATAAATATATATAATATTTAAAGAAACATTCAAATTACAAAGTTAATATTTTAAAACTTGTGGCGAAGGCCACCGGAAACTTTGTACCATACATGAGGCAGTTATTTCTTCAAGTTTGGCTCCCCAACAAAAGAACTACAATACAACTCCTACTAAAAAAAATTATTTCTCAACCAGCATACAATAAAAATGAATTTTCTATCACAGGACACTAAAACTAGATGTACATTCTAACATACAGTATTATATTATTCTCCAATGCCGCCAATTTTGATGTTGATTCATGTCCAATGACCGTTAAATTGACTTACGTGGATACATACTGTACATTTGAAATAAAATGAAAATTTAAGATTTGGGTAATAGCGGAAGATATTTACTACAAACTGAATTGTTATTCAGAGGTAATTACAAAAAATATTATATGATAAGCACGTTAAAAGTGTTATATTTTGCTCGTAAGAATACAAAACTTGCCTTAGTCTCGTTTTGAATACTCCCATTTCAATACATAAATTGCGAAAATACCTCTTGATGCTAACGTGGGATTTGATACACCATTAAATCTATTTAGACTTTTTGCATGATCACAACATACGTACTGCAGATAGATCAGAACTATATTTTTTAAAGAGAGAACAAACAATAACGATGGTTAAACTTAACAAAATGTTTCAAAGTCGACGTTTGTTTCAACCAAGCAGTTTCGAAAGTGTTATCTGTTTGAGCCAAAAGGTGCCCCCTCTTTATTCCTTCCTCCCCCGTCACTCATCTGTAGACGTAATATTCACAAAAGTTATATATATATATATATATATATATAATTCACTTATATAATTCATGAGTATTTACTCTACATCTTTTTTTCTATGTAAATTTTCAAAATTGTTCCATTAACTAAATTTATATGTTAGCAATATTATGTTATCTCGGTTTAAATGTTTAAAGTTCTTAGTAATTTATATTAAGTAATTTTGATAATCCAGTGCAATTTGCAATCATAGCAAATGTGTATATAGGCATTAAACATATTCTAAATTTCTTGGATAAAAATAATAATGATAATAAATTGTTATAGGTTAGACTCTGGAGCCCAGTCTATTGAGCATTTTATTTTAAGTTTGTAAAAGATAACAAGGATAGTTACAAGCTAGTCACTGTTTTGGCGGTATGATCTGCATCCCAGATAACGGCAGAGAGCTGAAACAAAGAATACCTTTGTCTTCACCATACCTTAAAAATGTACAATTCGATGGTATTCGATGAATGGCTAATTAATCGCTGGGGTCAACCACAACCTTTGCCGGACTGTTTATTTAAACTAAGAGCTTTGGGGTTCTCTGTCTCTTTGTTATGCTTGATGCCAAACGTTAAGATTTTGAAAATTACGCCCCATAGAAACCTCTCGTTGGGTAAACTAATTAAATGCGATATAACCTATTTTCTAACTGGGATCTAAGATATGTTATATACACAGATTAATACCATTCTTGAGTGAAAAGTTGGCTTCAAGGTTGTCCATTCTACACCTTAGTGATATTTATTAAGTGAAGATTAAATGGTGAAAATTGTCAAAGATTTATATTTTTAGCTTCTGTGTAAGGTATTATAAATTGGAATGTTAACTTAGATTTCATACATTTTATTATTATATGCATACTACTTGTATTTTAAATATATTTTTAAAAATATGCTTATTCAGTAATTTTATTCTCTGAATTCTGCAACACTTCACAGCAAAAAATCATATCTCACATACTCTTTGAGTAAAGAGGTAAGTTTTACCTCATCTTTTAGGTGAGGTTTTGCACTGTAACTTGGTAGCACTGCTTCCGTGTGTTGTCTTTCTTTACAAGCATGTGTGAGCTTTCTCTCAGAATCTACTGAAGATAGCTAAAGTAAATTTTGAGATGAGAACTGTAACAATTTAATACTCTTGTGGAACTGCTTTAGCGTAAAAATATTCTTGGGTGTTTATTAAAAATTAATAAACCGAATTATTTCACAAATGTAGATCAGTGAACTTACTATGCATGCAATTATATCCGGTAAAAATTTCAGTGTGATATCTCAGTCTCTAAGACTGTGGGTTCCGAAGTTAGAAAATTGAAAATTGGCGAGAGAGCGTTTTTAATCTCCCCTTAGTAAAAACCCCAAAATTGCAAGAAGAGTTTTGGTTAGGTATTATTATGTGTGGTATAGATTTTCAAAACAATGCATATCATATAGGTATCGCAGAGATACAGAAGAAGTTAAAGGATAAGCAGAGAGTGTGAGCGTGAAAGGGAGGTATGGTGCGCGTGAGGAGTACAGGAGGAGAGAGAAACACAGAAAGATAGAGACAGAGAGAATGAGTTTAAAGCAGATTATGAGAGAGGAGTAGAGGGCTAGAAGTAGAATTTCTATAAGTTAGGATAATAACGCGAGCTACTAGTTCTACCTGTAACAAAAAAAAAGACAAAAAAAATCACTGTCGTTTCCATACGTAACTATTTAAATGCTGTATTTTATTACCCCTTAAACGTGAAGAACCAAAAACGAAGCGAATGGCATTAAATACATAAAGTATTTTGATATTTTACTGTGCAGTATGTACTTGTAAGTACAAACGCGATTTAGGTACATTTTGAAAACAAATATATCATTACAATAAGTGTAGACTTTTGTAAACAGACGTACTACTTACGTATTTTCTGGTTCATAAAGAATTTATTTCAGCACTCACCTGAAACGAAAGAAAAGCGTAATAAAAAGTCAGCTAAATATTAAAAGGGTTAATTTTCTTGTCACTTATCTTAAATCCCTTAAGTCTTAACATATGTCTCTTTAATTCTATTTCTCCTAGAACATTATTATTGTGTAAATAGCGTATTTCTACAAAAGCAGGGTTGCCAATGCCAGATCTAGAGATTCTGACTACTAGTCACGCCAGAAGTATTTTATCCCGCCTGGCGGAATTCTAGCTGCTTTTAAGGAGCCTGAGGTCTTGTACAGTTACAACCTTCACTATGAACATGTAATTCTCAAAAACATGTATTCCAATGATTTTTTTTATTGCAGGTGATGATACATGATATGTTCAGCTTTGGAGTAAAAGTTCATAGATTCTACTATTTCCACCAACAATTTTAAAAACGAAAACTCTTTTTAGGCACACTTTTCTTCAAAGCTCTGAAATTTGTAAGACGAAATAGAAATTATGTCTTATGATTTGAACAACTTCAGGATGGAATGAAACTAATTTTAGTGACCAAACAAGTCTTTCATAAGTTTTGTGGATTATATTGAAAAAACAGCGTGTATATATATTATAAAATCAGATTTTGTTTCATTACAGTAGATGTAGTAGGTACATGCTGATTATGCTATTCATATTTCGAAACTTAAACCCTCCAAGTTAATGCATTATATTTGTCCGAGTTAGGTTGTAATTTCGTGTAAAGATTCGAAGTTCTGTTTTACAGAACGATGGATCCTTATTTACTTTGTGTATAAGATTTGGGTAAACACTACTGCAATGCCATGAAGGGGTAGCTGAAAGGTCCTACCCTACTGTTAATATCTAGGTAATAAAATCTGAAGTTTTCCTTGGAAAATTTCGGATTTTGAAGGACTTCTAGGGATATTCTAACAGCGTGTGTTGCCAACCCTGTACAGAAGCGTGCACAAGAAGTGTACGCTCATGGTCTGTGGAATATATGACACCTGCACGCCACGCCTCCTCCAGCACTCATTAAGTAAACATTGGTAGGGAAGGAGGGGGAGTGGTTGTTGCCGTACAGATTAGGTCAAAGTGTAATCTCAGCTCAGTATTAGATCATAATTGATACTTAGCACTATTCCGAAATTTGTTTCTTTTTCACCATTTAAATGAACGCATAAAATATTTTCTTTTTATTAACTACAATGGGCTTGATTATAGAACACATTGGAAAGTATTTTAGCGCCTGAAATTTGTTTATTATTTGCATTTATTTTGGAATATTAAAGATTTCTTCTTTCAGTTTTATATAATATTGTTTTATATAATTTTACGAAGAATAGATATTATAAAAGAAGAAATGTTACTGTTTTGCAGAATAAGAGACTATTTTACACACTGAGCAAATATTACTGTAAAGGAGTGTTTTAAACAGGGAAAAATGGTGCTAATATGGCAGTCACACCGAAAGATTCACAACCCCCTTAATGATTGAAGAGAACCAATAGAATACATTTCTCTCAAAAGAAGCAAATAAAACAAACGTCGACAACAGGTTACTTTGAATATAATATGCCCATACTGACCCCTACCCCCACCCCATTGTCATGCTCCGTTACGCTAAGATGCATCTCTTCCCTCCTCCTCGGAGCGTGGCGTAGTATTTGAACCCTCCCCTTGAGAAAATCAATAGTCTTATTTATATAGTTGAATTAAAGCGCTGTTCATTGTCAGCAGATAATCGAGGGTTCCAGAATACCTGAGTTCCATAAAAGTACCTTTTCCATGAAATATATAGCGCATTTCTCGAGTGAGGCGACTGATCTCATGGCACGATTATGTGAATCCGTTCGTGCAGTAACGGTGAACAGGCCCACCGTTTCTCTCTACACATCGCTAACATTGTGAACAATATGATTATTTTACGCTTACCGTTCGTCATCAAAGCCTGGCAGCTATGAAACTCATCACTGAAACGCTCAACGAATTTCTACGGCCAAAATATTGGAAAACGTCGAGCGTATGGGAATTTGTTGCCTAAAATTTACCTTTAATCATTCACCACAGATAATAATCTCATGGGTTTAGATCTGAAGGGCGAGCAGTCAGATATTCTGTCAGCAAACGCACGCTGTAATGCGATGCACCAATTATTGTTATTTCTTTACGCAGAAACCCCTATCTTATCTAAGTGTTTCTCAGTTAGAACTGTTGGCTATGTTTCTTTTCATCTAGCACGAACTTAGTCTGTTTAAATGTTTCTAACGACATATAAAATGCGGATTTGCTATTAACAGTGACACCAGGGAAGTTATGTATAAATAATTCAAGGCGACAGTTCACATGTGACTCCGTTCGAGTAAAACTTAACACAAACACACGCTGTTCTATAACTACACAAAGTAAACACAATCACAGACAGCTTCACACAACATCTCTACTGTACAAAACGCAAGACTAACTCCGTAAGCGCGTGAGATGGGCTAACAGAACGAGACCACTCAACCCGATATCTACTACTCACACCTGGCGGTCTCCAGTCTCGTCGTTTAGGGTACACCCGGTGTAACTCAGTATTTTAGTGTTCTAGATTTGGGGGATTTAATGTATGGAGTTATTCAGACCGAGCGGCAACGCCTGTCGCCCGCATTCGGGAGGTCCCGTGTTCGATACCCAGTGGCCACCACCCACTCTGACAATGGGTTCTTCGTGGTTTTCCTGGTCGCCTAGGCGAATGCCGGGGTGCTGTATTCTACCATGATTTCTCCTTTCCCATTTCCTCTCTCCCTTTCACGTTTCAGATCTGTTTTCAGGTGCTAGCGGTGTCGGGAGGATGGCGTGGGTGCTTGCGTATTGGAAAGATTTCTCCCCGTGAACGGCAGGTTGCGTTGTCCAGCCCCTTTGTCGCCCTCTCTCAGGATTCTTCGCCTCTACTGGTGCGCAGGAAATATTAGGGACTTCCGCGCGTCTCTGTGTGCATGTCTGTCTGCGGACCTGAGACCTCCTTCACCTCATCCCTGCCTCACGGGGGCTGTAGTCACAATAGATCAAGCTGGTCACAATGCGCAAAATGTCTTCCTCCGATACACACATCCTAAATCCTATATTATTCAGATCCATCATACTGTGCAACGCATATACATAAGAATCTGAAACATATTTACTCAACTTCATTTACAGTCTAGAAGGTACCCGCGGAGTAACAAGTGGAGTCAATAAAGGCTTTGGCGGACGTGATCTGAATCTTGGTATTAGTTTTCTTAAGCTACAGCGAGATCAATAAGTGTGTCTTGCGTCAGCAGAGAAAATTATCGCATCAGGTTGCTACCAATAAGCAATAAAAGCATACCGGTTGGAACAAAGAGGAATCGGAAAAGCCATCTGTATTCACGACCGCAATTTGAAGCGTGCTTCACTTCTTCCATCTGAGTTGCTATCTCACTGGGACATCGGAGTTTTAAAACAGAAAGTCTCTGTACTCTGGTAATGCGGAAAACTTCTACGACTTCCACGAATATTCACTGATTGGAGGAAAATATAGTTTAAAGGCAAAACCGCAGTCAAAGCTTTGAAATCTAATTAGAAATGCGAAACCTCTCCTCTTTGCCTTTTATACAGGGCGGAAGATGCTAAAATATCCTTCTTTCGGGGGATAACTCTTTGCGATGAAGTGAATTAAAACGTCTGATATTATTTTGCTTTACGAACGTCCGTGTATATGTACATCAAAGTTGCCAATTTAGCGGCCTTTCCGCCAGAGTCAGGTGTGTTGGCGATTAGTCAATACGTGGAAAGTATTTAATCCCGCCAGCGGGAATTCTAGCGGCTTTTAGACCAATAAAACCGGGAATCTTCGTTTTCATAACAGACCACTGGTTTCAAACGAAACGTAAACGGCTCTCGGCTTGCATCACACTGCTGATGACGCATAAGGTCACCAATAGAAGATTTATCATACCTGTATATAATTCATACCAGTAGATGCAAGGCGATATGTTTATATTTTCCATATGCAAAGTGAATCTTGCTTACTAACGACCTTCATTAGCGACAATGCATACCTCGTTATTGGCAGAGCTCTCTTTATAATACTGAAGTAGTTGCCTCGGCGACAGGCGGTCTCCTTTGCTTTCATTCTGCGAAAGGACAGGTGGTCTTCTTTGTTTTCGCAACGAGGAATCCTCAATGATCATTGGTCATGTAGGGAGCGTTAGAAACGATGATTGGACATGGAATGGGTTGGAATACTGCCGTTGCAGCGTGTAAATGTGTAGCAGGCCACACATGCTGAACCTTCAGAAGGTTGGTTTACAATAACGAAAACGGGAACGGGAGACTTGGTCAAGTTTTAGCTTTGTAAGCAGCTGTCTTCAATGTAAAAATTGTTCAAGGAGGGCGTGAACTAAAACTACAGCTAGAGCACTCTCTCTAATCGGAAGCTTGGAAAATACAATCCGAATCATATAAAACCGAGAACAGCATAGAACAAACTTTAATACACATTCAGCAGAGAACAATCAGTTACTGTTACATCTGTGTAACGCCCAAATAGTGTGTGAATGAACCATAAACTAATAGTTGGATTAAACAATGACTAAATAAAGCACCATACAGGTCACAGCTACATCTGTATGACGATTAAAAATAGGCAGGATTGAGCAGTGAATGAATAGTGCGATTAAACAATTACTAAATAAGAACCACAAAATAACCGGAAACAGTTAATGTAATTAAATATATGCAACCCCTAACGTGGAATAAATCAATGTTAGAAAAAATAAGTTGTCCTACTCGATAGGAGGCCTTTGCTTTTCGTGGAACACATTAGGTTCATTTTCATTTTTTCGTGCATATATTGCATATATATGAGCATAAACGAAGAGAAATCAGCCATTGTAAAAGCGTACTTTCAGAACATATCTATTGCATCGAATTTCGAAGTTGTTTAACCTCTATTATTTTGACTGAATTCCAAGCAGGTAAGAAACAGCCATTGGTCAATCACAAACAAATGCACTTCCACTGCGCATAATACTTGTATAATCGATTTTGACGTTGCAACCGTAAGCGTTCCTGTTTCAGTTTCTGGTATATTGTGAAGCAAACTTACGTCTCTTGCGTTTTTGTTCCTGTTTACTGTCAACGAGCCTTCGACGTGCGAATTGTAGCTTGCTTTTATTTAATTTTATCAATACTTTCAAGGCTGTAACAGGAAACAAAAATGAAAAACAACTTTTATTGTTTGTTTGTGTTCTTAAAAGTAGCTTAAGCCGCAGATAGTGTATATCCCAAAATCCAGTTAAAATAATTTCTGTCTTTTGAGCTTAAATACTCTTAAACCCCAGGCACCGGAAAGTGGTTTCAATGATATTCAAATAATACCGTGTAACAAATTATGCTGGTAAATATGCATATCCCGCAACTGGGCAGAGACAGCACGCAGGCCAATGGACTCTTTGTGCTTCTACCGTTACCCTTTGGAAGGGGAGAGCCCTAAGGGCGACCAGATTCGGGTGACGACGTGGGCATGCATGGGCGGGATATAACGTTTCAAGTTCGAACGCATCGGCTGCCGCTCAAGGCCACCCAGAAGCCCTTAACGCTCCTGGAAGTGGGACCTAGCTGAACAGTTCGACCAACGCCAGGAAGAAACCTCTACAAAGGGCACCTCCGCCGCCCAAACACAACACGCGGAATCCTGTCGCCTGGTCCAACTCTGAAATAAATGATGGGTACAGGAAATGAAGAATAGGAAAGTCGTGGTGAAAAGTAACACTGAGCATTCGCCTGCAGACCCGGGGAAACCACGAAAAAAAAAACATTGCTGAAGTGGGCGTCACCGGGAATCGAACCCGGGACCTCCCGAATGCATACCTCACATGTTATCGCTGAGCCATCTCACTCAATGAATATGGTAGTCAGCAACTGTACTTATATGCGTAGTGAATTGGAACGTATGCAGCAATGGAAGCTGATATTCATAAAAAATAAGTCCCAACCAATCAGACAAAACAAATGTTGGAACATAAAGTAGTGGAGACAGAAGTGGAGGTACACATTACCATATAAGTGCTTGCAGCTTGCAGATGATCAGTTACATATGTTCAGAAAAAAAAAATAATAAAAGATGCGCTGAAAAATGGAGAGATTTCTACTTTCGTACCTCCCTAACAATACGTAACTTCTAGAAATGTGACCACAAAAGAAAGAAAGAAAGAAAGAAAGAAAAGTGAAAATATTTATAAAGTTGAAGAAAGCTATTACTTTGAAAACGTGTTCAAAGAAAGAGAAAATGTCAATAGTATTATGAGATCAACCATGACAATAAGCACTATCATAAGCATTTTTATATCCCAGTAAATTAAAGAAGGCAATCGTCTTCATACAAAAAATGAAGTAACAGTCTTACGATGAGGCTAATCTTATTTATTGTTTCAGAAATTTTCCTCTTCGTATCCAAAAAATTATTCAATTTGTCTTTCAACTGCTAACTGCAAGGTTTAATTATTAATAGGAATATTTTATTATTGGAGCGAACCTGTTGAGTACATTATAAACAGGTACAAAATCAGAACGAGGAACTCTTCGAGGAGACAAAATTATATTTGCGGGCGTGCATCCCATTAATTAAAAATACATTTCTAGCATAACTGTAAGTGATAGTTAAAAGTCTGATATGCTACATTCACATGACTTTCTCTACCCTCTATCTTTATTAGTGGTTACACAAACTACTCTTACTAAAGCTTATTGTTCATTCTACTATATTTTACTCCAAATAAACCTTTGTAGAAATAGTTACAGTACATAGCTCGTTATAGATACAAAGAGAACTGCGATAGTCAAATGTTTAAGAACTCGATGCTATATGCTGGCCTTAAAATTCCATATATCTACTGTTTCTATCGAGAAACAACTGAATGTTGACAGGACTTTAAAAGAATGGCCAAGTGATGAACAATTCGATCCATTACTAATGGATATCTCAGAAAGGGCTTATGCTATAAAAAAGTCTTAGTTGAAATAAATTGCTTGTTTTAAAAAGATCTACCTTTTTGTGTAGAACGTTTTCGTCTATCCCTTAACGTTTACCGGTTATGTAAGATTATACAAAATTCCTTCAGGATGGACTTCACAGGCTTTCCCAGAAAACTGCAGATATACATTTTATTTTTCATGTAAATATTTTAATATGTGGTATTTTAAACATAATCTGAGAGGCGTGCTTTTAGAAAATCAAAATTTTCAAAAAAATGCTCCATTTAAGGGTAGTTTGGGGTGGGAAATTTTCTTCAAAATCTTCGTCTGACATCTTTGGAAGGTACTGAACCTCAATACCAAATTTGGTACTTATCCGACTTTTCGTTTTTGAGCTATACTGTTCTCTCACACACACACACACGGGCGCGCGCGTTTTTCTAAAAGTAATTTTTTATTCAGGGGACTTCAAAACATGTGAAATCTCGATATCGAAATTTTGGGTGGGATGCAATACCTTCTCTACCTCTAGGGATGTGGTAGAGAAAGTAAAATATCGGAAAGCTTTCTATAATTATATTATTATTATTATTATTATTATTATTATTATTATTATTATTATTATTATTATTATTATTATTATTATTACCATCATTCATCAGATCATATTTATTTTTACTTTAAATTGCACGCGACCTTTAGAAATCTTTCATGCCCTCCCCTCTAAGGGATTCCCTACTTCAGTTTCACAACCATTACTGTAAGAAACCGATAAGGTACAGCTTGAATGATTTAGGCCATTCTCGATCCAACGAAATGTCGCAGCTGTGAAGGACGTCATTGGATGAACAAAAAAACACAATGGGAAGCGTGATCGTTGACCTAGCACAGTAGGAACGCTGCCGGATGTGGAGTGACCTTGTCCATGTCACGGGGGTTACGGTACAGACGCAGACTTTGTGACGAAAAGGACCGCTTAGTCAACCGAGCGTGGCTGCTCTGCCTGCACAAGATTGATGGGCACAACACAACCGCCTGCGGAAACAGGAACCGATTTGCGTCATGCTCATGATCGCTATCAGGTCTTGCCCTTCAGTAAAGGTAAAGCAGACGCTAGAATGGGCAATGTAAACCTTCAAGCTGATGATGCTGGTTTCTTCAGTTCAGTGATATTTGCCACATTCAGTCAATAGTTCTGTATTTTACACTCTATCCGATGACGTCAGGTTTCACTGACATCACTTGACGTCGCTGACGACACTGATATTTGGGCTAGAAATGACAGAACAACTCTGTCGCGTATATGAGTCTAACGTCGCCCTTCATATTGCAGGTTCGAAAAAATGCACAGGTATGTTCCATATTCCACTATGTGATGCGTCGCGTAAATTTCCTTGTTTTACATTCTTTATTGCCTACCTATAATAAGTATTGCACTGCACCAAAAAAATCGACACCGAGATTTCTGGGCAATACACGCTTTGAGACTCCCTGAAAAAAAATTAAAAAAGCATAACTCAAAAACGAAAAGTAGGTTAATCAGTATCCTTCAAGGATGCAACATCAAGGTTTTCAAGAAAATTCCCTCACATCAAATTACACTTTACATTAAACAATTTTCGGAATTTTAAATTTCTCAAAAATGGCTGACAATTTTCATTAAAATACCATATGCTTAAGATACACATATGAAAAATAAAATTAATCTTGAATTTTATGGGAATAGCTTTTGAAGTTTATTTCATTCAGAAGAATGTTGTATAATTTTGTATAAATAATAAACGTTAAGAAATAGACAAAAATGCACTACACAAAAAATTTAGGTCTGTTTAAAGTGCCCAATTTCTTTCAAATGACTTTTTTGTTGCATCAGCCATTTTCTAAATATCCGTTAAACTTGGTTTCAATTATTTAATACTTTATATTTTTTTTAAGTTATGTCGCTATTCACTTCTTTTTCGCGATGTTATGGAAACAGTATGGTATTTTAAAGCCATATGTTTTAAAGATTCGACTATGATTTAGCACCTAAAACGAAATATGCAATTAAACTATATATGCAAATGTTTATCCCCACTCAGGTGAATCGGACAGAAAAAAAAACCTGTGCTAAATTCATATGACA
Source organism: Deroplatys truncata (assembly GCA_030765065.1). Taxonomy (NCBI): domain Eukaryota; kingdom Metazoa; phylum Arthropoda; class Insecta; order Mantodea; family Mantidae; genus Deroplatys; species Deroplatys truncata. The sequence goes on from CM060980.1 coordinate 106,190,178, forward strand.
TTTTCTACCCTCTATCATTTACCAATCAGTATAAAAACTATTCTTACGAAAGGTTATTTTTCTATCTATATAGATAAATCTTTACAGAAATACATTTCCTTATAAATTCCTACATTACACATTTCTTTATAAATGCAAAGAGAATAGCGATAGTCAAATGTTTAAGAATTGGACGCTACACGAATATGCTGACCTCACTCTTTCCGTGCAATCGTGAGAAACAACTGAATGACAGAACTTTAAAAGAATGACAAAGTACTGAACAATTCCAAACTTAATAACGATCAACTCGGAAACGGTTTATGCCACAAAAACTTTATTTGAAATAAATTGTGTTTTAAAGAGCTCTACATTTTTGTGTAGTGCCTTTTCGTCTATCGCTTAAGGTTTGCCAGATTATATAAATTTCCTTCCGAGTGAAGATTAAAAGGCTATTCCCAGAAAATTCAAGATATACATATTATTTGTTACGTAAATATCTTTAATATATGGTATTTTAATCAAAATGTTAGCCATTTTTTAGAAAATAAAAGCTTTCGAAAAACCTACCATCTAAAGGGTAATCTGGGGTGGGGATTTTCTTGAAAATCTTCGTTTTGCATCTTTGGAAGGTGCTGAACCTAAATATCAAATTTGGTATTTATCCCACTTTTCGTTTTTGAGTTATGCTGTTCACAATCACGTACACGGACCTTTTTCTAAAAAGGTATTTTTTGGGATTCAGGGATCTCAAAACATGCATTTTAAGTAAAATCTCCATATTGAATTTGTGGGTGGTATACAATACTTCCCCTAATTACTATACGCAGTAGGGAACGTAAACATGCTTCATTTTTGGGGTTCAGGGAGCCTCAAAACATATATTTCTGTTGGAATCTCGGTATTAAATTTTTGGGTGGAATGTAATACCTTCTGTACCTACTATATACATGGTAAAGAGAAAGTAATAAGCTTGCGTAAGAGTAGCCTGTCGAAGCTATATGAAAATAAATGACAGTGGGTAGAGAACGTCCTGTGAATGTAACACATAACTTTTTTTCCCTGGAAGCTATCAAGTTTTAAATCGATTTTCTTGCTTCTGGGAAATTTTAATGAGCACGATAGTACAATGCATATAATTCAGCGGTATAAGATAAAAGCTGGAGTAATTTGATCTTTGCCTGGCAACCCAGTTCATCACATGTTTTGTTCTCTTTGAAATCAAATTGAGTTTAAAGCTTTGTTGCAGGATATTGGCCAGACTGCAGCACTGAGCGTTAGATTAAATAAACGTCGGGTCTGACGTCACGAAGGGGGTTCTGTGTATACATACACACAAGGCACCATGGTAACATTGCCTGTTTTTGGATGGAAGTTGCAACGCTAATTTGCGTGAGCAGTTCTAATCAGACCTGGTTCATGCTGCTAAATTAACGAAGTGAAGAAGGAAAACAAAAGCGATAACTCAAACAAATTTACTCTTTATGCAACCTTGTGGCATTTTGCGCAATATTAATTAATGCAGCTGGCCTTTTTAATTATTTATTTAATTGCGCTGTTACTGGAGATACAAACTGGCAATTAATAAAGGCTCAGCAAAACAAATGGCATAGCTAACCTAAACAAAAGTGTCAAATTATCCATTCCACATTAATTAATGTGTAGTTTCAATAACAAGTTAATGTTATCCAGGACGATACAGCGGGTAAGTTGAAATTGGTTTTAGAGAGGAATTAGTTTAAAATCCTGGTTTTTACCAATACGAATAGAATTTCTCTTTGTCTTTCGCAGCCGCTGAGGTGAATGTCTGATGGTTATGCACTTTCCACCACTCCCAAGTTCACATAGCGATAAACTGCAATAAAATCAAGCTGAAAAGCACATAAGAAAACTCGAAAGTTCAAAATAAAAGCAAATGTTGCATAAGGCAATGTTAAGGTCTTTATGAGACGTAAGTGAATTATACACTTGGAAGCAAAAAACTGGCCTATCCCTCCCCACCCAGATTGCAACGTAAGTTTCCACCATTTTTTTAACACCAGTTTCACCCAGGCTCTATCACCTCTCTGTAATACTGATTTGAAACAAGCCCGAATGAATCAAACGGAGGGGTCAGAAATAACATTTCTTAACGAATTGTACTATGATTGGTGTAAATATGCTATCCAAATGCAATATAATTAGCGGTTTGACCTTGTAGAGAGATAGAGGGAGTGGTAAGAAATGAGGCACCTGTACAGTTGAATTCATACATCAATAACATTAGTGTTAAAACGTTTCTTCTATAGCAGACGTGGAAAAGAGTTTTAAAGTATTGCCGCCATCAAACTGGAATGCCATACAGTAGGAGCTGGTGAACTCTGTAACAAATCAGAAAATCAAATTTCATTGGTGATTAAATTATAGAGAGACTGCAGTTCCGATGTATTTGTCAACTTTACAAGCTACTCTGGTCTATAAAAGTTTATTGTAAATTATTATTATTGTTATTATTATTATTATTATTATTATTATTATTATGTTTGTTTCCAAATGCGCATGAACCGAAGTCTTTATTGAAATTTACAGATACATCGAAATAATATCTTGGTGACAATAATTCGATATTGCAATAATTTTAGACTTCATTTTCATGCCTTCTTCGAAGAAACGTTTGACATAAATAATATGGCTGTTTCTGCGTTTCAGCGCTCCCATTTCTCAGCCACCCTTCCTTCTAAAAGATCGAGTCACAAATCATGTTACGTTGGACTACTTATTTACACCAATAAATGTATAATTTCTTATGAGAGGCTATTATCTGGTCCCTCCTTCGTAACATCACCCACTGGTTCATGTTTGATTCTTGGGATTTGCTTCATGCCAGTCCTAGAGACATAAGAGCTAGACAGAACCCAGTGTTGGTTAGATAAATGTGGAGACCTTACGGAAGAAAACACACTGTTGTGATTTAGGGGAATGGCACACTATTTCTGTTCTCAAGTGTGTACATCGTGGTACTGTGCCAACAAACGTTTGCGTGTATGAAGGTCCGTACCTAGGCTAGTGATAAACTACAGATGCTTGCAATATGCATTTTCCAGTCGTAGATTAAATATGTAACCAAGCATAGCAGGTATGTCTGATCTTTTGCGTTAAATCGCCTATTCGTTTATTTTCTTTTCTGACTTGAAGGTATTACATTACTGTTTTACTTTAACAATACTTATCTATGAGAAACAGCTGTGTTACAATAATTTACTCCTGTCTTCTACAATGAATAAATACGTTTTTGCTACATCTACGCCTTCCTCTTAAACCTAGAGTGAGAACTAGCAATTAAAATGGCTTATATGAAAGGAAGTATAAAGAAATATGAGTGCCTGGCAACTATGCTTGCTCTTGGAATATGTACAGAAAACGGGAAGGTTCTCGAGGAACAGACGTAAACATTTGCCCTCTCCCTGGAGTCCCATTATGCCGAGTAAAATAGTCAGGAAATTGAACCAACACTCCAGCACTACATGTGGCGAGGGGGAGGTAGTGTTCGGCTTCCTTCGCTCCGTAACGAGTAAAAACCGTCAAATCACTTAATTGCTCTTCAAGCTGCAATGTTGCCACATTGCAAATACAACTGAAATAACCCTCTTTAATACTCATTATATTTCCTGCGCCGTAAACCAGAGTGTTTACAAAATGTTTTAATTGAAAAATAAACAAATGAGAAGAATGCTTTCGCCGTTCGTACTCTACGATTTACTAAATTGCATACTCACTTCTCCCGCATGAATACGACTCAAAAGTTTAATGTTTGCAGCTGTACTCATGAATAAAACAATGCATTTCTTTTGAAAACTAGTTTGAACAAGTTTACATTTAACTTTCTCTCACATGATGGGCCAAAATGTCTGAAAAATTCTCCGAAATCTCTTAAACTGTGTTCAAGTACACACATAAATGTGTATCGATTAATAAAGTTATCCATTATCCAAATATAGCAAATAATGTGATTTTTATAAAAAGCACTAAACATAAACAAACACATAACACAAAAATAGTTTCCCAATGAATATAAGAGGAATGCTTTTAAGAAGCTCCGTTTTGTAATAAAACTAACTGCTAAATATCCTGAGCTTTATTTTATTTTCTCCTCTGCTGCTTATACCAAGTGATTAAAAAGAACGCAGACGATACTTAACATGTTGTAACTGTGAGGAATGACAAACTTACAATTTATATAAAGGAGACCCATGTCCGGAAACGATGGTTTGGGCATCCTGAGTCTTGGTTTATTCATATTAGTTTCGTTTCTTAGGGAATGTGCAATCCATTACCCAAAAAGATGGATGACCTAAATGTCATCATAAAGTTCCTCACATGAATACCATTGGACTATTTGTAGTATGTGCCACTCTAGTAAAATGATAGTGCCAATAAAGCTCTATAATGAAGTAGGAGGTCAGCATTTGGAACCCTTTATTTATTGAATGGCCTTTTTGGATTTTGGAGATTTGACAAAATGTGGAACGCACGCCCATCACATCCGAAGCACTGTCCAACTATGAGGCCTTAGTGCTCAAAAATGTTTTTCTCCGGACATAGAACCCTTCAAAACATCAGTTTGCCGTCCCACATAGGTGTTGTTTATAATCATCTTGTATGCGATACAGGAAGAATTGCATTCGCCATAAAACTCTATATGGAGATTTCACTGATATTTTGAGATCTCTTAAGATATAAAATGCGGCGGTATTTATGTTTATTTATTTATTTATTGAGCCCCACGGTTGGGAGCCAATTTGTGACGGTATTCTTAATGTTGTTTGAAAGAATGCTACTGTTTATCTGCCGCACGTATAAAAGACAATTTGTCGCGGTCACTTCGTGTTATCTTTTACTGAGCGCCTATTATTGTATTTAATTTTGGGTTCACTGTCCTCCGGCTAGCTATGATCTCTCGGTCAAGCAAATCTCTTAATCAAGGTGTGTAAACGGAAAGGAGTTTTTATCCAAAGATAACACTGATAAAAGAATTTGTTTTATACTTTTACTGTCGTAACACATTATGCACTTTCACATATTAATCTTGACACTCGCCAAACTGAAACTGTTATAACAACTTATTTACTGCACATTATTAATTCGCGAACTTCAACTTTTTTGTGTAATTAACTTTACGACACTTGAGATTTTTCAGAAGTTTTTTATAACTTTTCTACGCGTACACTGCAAATCGATAAACTATGCGACTGTTTCTGTTGAACTCGGCGATGTGTAATGCACAAATGTTTCCGATGGACTGAAGGGATCTACCTCTGACTTAGCTCTTTTTATACTCCCACACCCCGATATGCCTAAAGATTATAACCGAGCTGCTATTGGTTAATAAAACGCGCCAACATTAGCGTCTATTTTTATATCCAATGAAAATTATGAACACATATGCTCTAGGGAAAAATGTTCCCGCAAATTCCTAAGAAAAACGCGCCAATATTACGTCATTTGCTCGTCTCTAATAATGATAAACAGCTCACCCCCTCGCTACATTGTTGCACGCTATTATTGTCAGTTTCAGTAAGGCCGTATAAACCCACTTCTCAACAATGCTTACAATCATCAAACATCTCAAATCAATGTCACACAATAATGCATATTCACACTATAATCACTCTTTACATTTACATAATTTGTGATACAAATTACTGCATCAAAAAGGAAACAGTTTTAGAGAAAAATCTGCGCGTGAGAGAGAGAGCGGGGGAGGGAGAAAAATATAGAATAGTTCATATACACAATTCGAATAAATATGGTACCTTTCAGTGACTCAAGGATTTTCGTGGAATTCCCCACACAAACAACACTTTCTTGGAAGAAAATTACACTAACTTTTCTATGCATAACATTTGAGATTCTGTTCATTCTCAATTAAATTTAACTGGATGGCAGTTGTATACATGGCATCCTTTAAACCAGCGATAGAACCTATATGTATCTATATTGAAATATTTTATTTCTACGTTTCATTGTACGAACACGCTTCGAAATGTGAAGAGTTTGGAAACATCTCACTTTTTGTTGCAAATGGATGGAAAAAAATCACTTTACAGTTCAGATCAGGCCCAACACAGAGTAGCATGCGTGCTCGTCTTCGATGTCACTGTGAACTGGTTGTTGCATTACGCAAAAAATAAAATAATAAAAATAAAAAAAAACAACTTTGCAAGTGATGTTCAATTCCGAAACAACCAAGTTGTACTTACTCTGTAAGTAACAAAAACAAAGGTTTGGTGTTAAATAACTATTTTATTTAACAATTTAAGGAAATTCTACGTAACACACTAAATTACTTTATTAAAACATTTCATTAATGACCAACTCCTAAACTGCATTATTTCTTTAAACACCTTTAAAAAAATCTGATGTGTTACACTCACATAACTTTCTCTACTCTTGTACAACCTAATTTTACAAACGCCTATTCTCCATATGCTTTATGTTAATCGAGATATCGAGATGTCAATCTTATTGGTAATATTCTTGTAGATGCAAGGAAAATATGGTAGCTTTTAAGCGATAGTCAAATATTTTAACGCTGGTTGCTATGTGACGCATTCCATTCTCTTTGCATGTCCAGGACATAAAAAAATCTGATGTGTTACACTCACATGACTTTCTCTACTCTTGTACAATCTATTTTTACAAACGCCTATTCTCCATATGCTTCATATTAATCGAGATATCGAGATGTCAATCTTATTTGTAATTTTCTTGTAGATGCAAGGGGAATATGGTAGCTTTTAAGCGATAGTCAAATATTTTATCGCTGGTTGCTATGTGGCGCATTCCATTCTCTTTGCATGTCCAGGACATAAAAAATCTGATGTGTTACACTCACATGACTTTCTCTACTCTTGTACAATCTAATTTTACAAACGCCTATTCTCCATATGCTTCATGTTAATCGAGATATCGAGATGTCAATCTTATTGGTAATTTTCTTGTAGATGCAAGGGGAATGTGGTAGCTTTTAAGCGATAGTCAAATATTTTAACGCTGGTTGCTATGTGGCGCATTTCATTCTCTTTGCATGTCCAGGACATAAAAAAAATGAATAACGAATTTGAGAAAAAGTATAAGTATTGAAAAATTTAAGAAAATCACAAGCAATATCTCGAAAACGGTTCACTCAACAAAAACAATGTATATGACATAAGTTGTGTATTTTAACGTGATCTACATTTTTGTGAAGTAAAATTCTGTCTATCTCTTACGGTTTACCAGTTATGCAAAAGTCGTTCACAATAAAGAATACTTTTGGAGACATTCCCAGAAAATTCGAGATATACATTTCATTTCTCATGACATTATCTTAAACATATGATATTTTCATCAAAATCGTTAGAGCCATTTTTGAGAAAATTAAAATTTTTGAAAAATGTTCCATGTAAAGGGTAGTCTGGGGTGGGGGGATTTTCTTGAAAACCTTCGTGTCGCATCTCTGGAAGATACTGAACCTAAATACCAAGTTTGGTGTTTATCCGACTGTTCGTTTTTGAGTTATGCTGTTCACAGACACACACACAGACACACACACAGACACACACACACACAGACACACACACAGACACACACACGGACATGTTTCCAAAAATGCTTTTTTTGGATTCAGTGGGTCTCAAAACATGTATTTCCAGTGAAATCTCGGTATCGAATTTTTGGGTGGAATGCAATACTTCCCCTACTTACTATACGTAGTAGAGAAAGTAAAAAAATGAATAACGAATTTGAGAAAAAGTATAAGTATTGGAAAATTTAAGGAAATAACAAGCAATATCTCGAAAACGGTTCACTCAACAAAAACATGTATATGATATAAGTTGTGTATTTTAACGCGATCTACATTTTTTGTGTAGTAAAATTTTGTCTATCTCTTATGGTTTACCAGTTATGCAAAAGTCGTTCACAATGAAGAATTCTTTTGGAGACATTCCCAGAAATTTCGAGATATACATTTCATTTCTTATGACATTATCTTAAACATATGATATTTTCATCAAAATCGTTAGAGCCATTTTTGAGAAAATTAAAATTTTCGAAAAATGTTCCATGTAAAGGGTAGTCTGGGGTGGGGGGATTTTCTTGAAAACCTTCGTGTCGCATCTCTGGAAGATACTGAACGTAAATACCAAGTTTGGTGTTTATCCGACTGTTAGTTTTTGAGTTATGCTGTTCACAGACACACACACACACACAGACACACACACGGACATGTTTCCAAAAATGCTTTTTTTGGATTCAGGAGGTCTCAAAACATGTATTTCCGGTGAAATCTCGGTATCGAATGTTTGGGTGAAATGCAATACTTCCCCTACTTACTATACGTAGTAGAGAAAGTAAAAAATGAATAACGCATTCGAGAAAAAGTATAAGTATTGGAAAATTTAAGGAAATAACAAGCAATATCTCGAAAACGGTTCACTCAACAAAAGAAATGTATATGACATAAGTTGTGTATTTTAACGCGATCTACATTTTTTGTGTAGTAAAATTTTGTCTATCTCTTATGGTTTACCAGTTATGCAAAAGTCGTTCACAACGAAGAATACTTTTGGAGACATTCCCAGAAAATTCGAGATATACATTTCATTTCTCATGACATTACCCTAAACATATGATATTTTCATCAAAATCGTTAGAGCCATTTTTTAGAAAATTAAAATTTTCGAAAAATCTTCCATGTAAAGGGTAGTCTGGGGTGGGGGGATTTTCTTGAAAACCTTCGTGTCGCATCTCTGGAAGATACTGAACCTAAATACCAAGTTTGGTGCTTATCCGATTGTTCGTTTTTGAGTTATGCTGTTCACAGACACACACACAGACACACACACACACACACACATACACACACACACGGACATGTTTCCAAAAATGCTTTTTTTGGATTCAGGACGTCTCAAAACGTGTATTTCCGGTGAAATCTCGGTATCGAATTTTTGGGTGGAATGCAATACTTCCCCTACTTACTATACGTAGTAGAGAAGGTAAAAAATCTGATGTGTTACACTCACATGACTTTCTCTACTCTTGTACACACTATTTTTACAAACGCCTATTCTCCATATGCTTCATGTTAATCGAGATATCGAGACGTCAATCTTATTGGTAATTTTCTTGTAGATGCAAGGGAAATATGGTAGCTTTTAAGCGATAGTCAAATATTTTAACGCTGGTTGCTATGTGGCGCATTCCATTCTCTTTGCATGTCCAGGACATAAAAAAAATGAATAACGAATTTGAGAAAAAGTATAAGTATTGGAAAATTTAAGGAAATAACAAGCAATATCTCCAAAACGGTTCACTCAACAAAAGAAATGTATATGACATAAGTTGTGTATTTTAACGCGATCTACATTTTTTGTGTAGTAAAATTTTGTCTATCTCTTATGGTTTACCAGTTATGCAAAAGTCGTTCACAATGAAGAATACGTTTGGAGACATTCCCAGAAAATTCGAGATATACATTTCATTTCTCATGACATTATCTTAAACATATAATATTTTCATCAAAATCGTTAGAGCCATTTTTTAGAAAATTAAAATTTTCGAAAAATCTTCCATGTAAAGGGTAGTCTGGAGTGGGGTGATTTTCTTGAAAACCTTCGAGTCGCATCTCTGGAAGATACTGAACCTAAATACCAAGTTTGGTGTTTATCCGACTGTTCGTTTTTGAGTTATGCTGTTCACAGACACACAGACACACAGACACACACACGGACATGTTTCCAAAAATGCTTTTTTTGGATTCAGTGAGTCTCAAAACATGTATTTCCGGCGAAATCTCGGTATCGAATTTTTGGGTGGAATGCAATACTTCCCCTACTTACTATACGTAGTAGAGAAAGTAAAAAATCTGATGTGTTACACTCACATGACTTTCTCTACTCTTGTACAATCTAATTTTAAAAACGCCTATTCTCCATATGCTTCATGTTAATCGAGATATCGAGATGTCAATCTTATTGCTAATTTTCTTGTAGATGCAAGGGAAATATGGTAGTTTTTAAGCGATAGTCAAATATTTTAACGCTGGTTGCTATGTGGCGCATTCCATTTCCTTTGCATGTCCAGGACAAAAAAAATGAATAACGAATTTGAGAAAAAGTACAAGTATTGGAAAATTTAAGGAAATAACAAGCAATATCTCCAAAACGGTTCACTCAACAAAAGAAATGTATATGACATAAGTTGTGTATTTTAACGCGATCTACATTTGTTATGTAGTAAAATTTTGTCTATCTCTTATGGTTTACCAGTTATGCAAAAGTCGTTCAGAATGAAGAATACTTTTGGAGACATTCCCAGAAAATTCGAGATATACATTTCATTTCTCATGACATTATCTTAAACATATGATATTTTCATCAAAATCGTTAGAGCCATTTTTGAGAAAATTAAAGTTTTCGAAAAATCTTCCATGTAAAGGGTAGTCTGGGGTGGGGGGATTTTCTTGAAAACCTTCGTGTCGCATCTCTGGAAGATACTGAACCTAAATACCAAGTTTGGTGCTTATCCGACTGTTCGTTTTTGAGTTATGCTGTTCACAGACACACAGACACACACACAGACACACACACACACACACACGGACATGTTTCCAAAAATGCTTTTTTTGGATTCAGGAGGTCTCAAAACATGTATTTCCGGTGAAATCTCGGTATCGAATTTTTGGGTGGAATGCAATACTTCCCCTACTTACTATACGTAGTAGAGAAAGTAAAAAGGAAATATAGACGGCGTAATAGTTTGGTAAACATATTTCTTCATCCCCAAGATCTGAACGGACGAGATACGCTTATGCTGTATGTGTGGGGGGAGGGCGTGGGTGGTCACTTATTCAAGCTGCTGTTGCAACCTTATAACTCCAGTGTAAATTATTATTTGTAGAAAACAATAATGCAAACTGTAGTGAAACGAGACACTTATGGAAGATCACATAAATGCAGATTAGCTGTTGTTCTATCTTGTATTAAAGTAAGACTTGCCTTAATAGTTCCATGTGTGATTGCGATGAAAATAAGGGAAGCTATTTCATTTGCTGAATAAGCGTTCACAGCAATGGTATTGTAATTATTCATTCGTGTTTGTATACAGAATCATTTCCTAAGAATATGAAGTCTACAACTCCACCATCAAGTATAACTGGTAACTTACATGTAGACAAAAGCACATTGAGCTCATCAAAGTATCTTATTCATAGCATTAGCCTTTGTTAAAGCTATTCATTAATGTAAGCTTACATTTCCCATATTATGGCGTGTTTTATGCCATTATTATAAGTGGTTGAAAATGTTCGAATATTCAGTGTTTGTATCAGCTCCTTTTAACAAAAATGTCTTGTGAGTGTTGTTTCGGCATCCTCTATTCATTCTAAACCATATAGACAAATGTTTATTGCAGTTTATATAAAGTGGATGGAAGAAACACGTTTTACGTGCACGGTTTAACATACAAGGTAATGTCCGCCAATTGAATAATCTGTGACGTCAGTGAGCAAATCTCTCTTTGTTTCAGCTTGGAACTTAGTGAGCTGCCTTTACACTTTTTGGACATTTCTGGCTTTTCAAAATATAGTAAGTGATGCAATTTGTATTGGTTGTCTTCAAAACTTTATAGCGCTAAAAACTGGAAATATAAAAATTGCTAGAAGATGTGCTTTTACAATATTTGTATATTTTTAAAGTAACATTTCTTCTCAAGGTAAAAACAGTAATAATAAAAGTAAGTCTTTAATTACTACAATTTACACATGATACCAACTGAAACAATAACTCACTTTTTAGGAAAATCTCGGATGTCAAATTTAATATTTTGAGGTGTTTCGGAACATTTTGTATTTCTGACACGTCCATGTCCTTTGAAATTTGTTTCTATTCTACTCTAATAGATTACTGATTTGATGAATTTCATTGAAAAGTATGCGTAATCTTTGTTGTGTACGTCGTCTGTTAGCAGCTTCTATCACTGTCAGAACTTAAACGTTTATTTTAGACTGATGCCACTAATAAATTAAACAGCTTCAAAGTCAACCAAACGTTCTGTATGAAACAAATAAAACTTTGCATGCAAATAAAAAAAAACAACTGCCTTTTGGGGGAGAAACTAGGTTATCATTCAAAATTAATATTGTCGACGTCGATACTTTAAAATAATGACTGAAAACATAGTATGAAAGGATATATCATCTTTAAACTGAATGTATGCACACTGTGGTGGTAGCTGTCGCTGAGATTAGAAAATGTGAAAGTTTTGCAAGCCGCGAGAATCACTTTTCCTGCTCTGTTCCCTGAAGCGGGATTTTAAAGGGTGCTCACTGGCATGAGGTTTCAGATTGTGCTCCAGTGTTCGTCAAACTGCGGGAATAGCTAAACGTCTTTCCCACAGCGCATACAATACTACTGTTTATGTTTACTTTCATTGATATGTACCAAATGTTAGACAAACTGCTTTTCTGTTCCCGAAATAAGAGCATCGGTATAACATTCAAATAAGTTATAACTTTCCGAGATACATAGTCGAATTAGAGAAGCCTCAATTTGAACAGCCACTAATACAATGAGCCGCACCTTCCGAAGCACAAAAATAGGGCTATTGCAACGCCTACTTGACATAATCCTTGTTTTTCCACGATCGGAGCTAAATGTCGGTTTCTAGGTTACCAAAAAACGGGAGAGAAATATTAACAAATCTACTTCTACATGCTTTACAGCTATCTAACCTTAAGGAATAATATACTATTTACCTTAATCAACAAATACACCTCATCATCCTCTTTCGACAAGAAAGTATCAACATCATCCCGCGACAGTACTTTAATTTTTTTTGGACTTATCTATTATTAATGAAAAAGTTTTCCATATTTGCTAATATCAATGTTATCATTTATCATTAAACAAGATCTTAACATAGTATATTGTGCCCATATCGTAGATGACATATTCCTTCCCTGTTTCCGAGAAATAAACCAAACAAATATTTTCTGAATACATTTGTACACTCTTCTCTAGACACCATTTTTAAAACGAGTGTACGCTCCTTCGTGCAATATTCTGAACTTTTTTCGGTAACAAACCACCGATAAATTACCTTTCTTGGGCCCTCATTAGCGACGGAAGTGATGTATATGTCCATCCAACAGATGTCACTGTATGTCATTCTCTAGCTCTAACGTAATGCTGGCAACATATGAATAACTAATGCCGCCAAAGCCGGTAAGATACTCTGCCTCAAGGCGTAGCCGAGGGATTGAGGGCCCTCAGCCTCAAAGCGTAGCCGAGGGATGTTTTTTAGAAGATGAGTGTAGCAGTAGGCCGCAACCTCGAAGCGACGACAGGGCGTAGCCGAGGGATCTGCGCGTCTAAAACTCGAATGATTCACATTTACAGAAATTCCTTACTTCGCGGATTTCAGTTCTTATTTAGGTTGGCACTTGCCTTTCAGCGTCTGTTTTGGCGGGAAGATGACTACGTTTGTTGTGCTCATATCGCAATTTTCCTATAAAAGTAAAACACCTAAAACGGGAAGGTAGGTGGGCACCAGGTATTGGCGAGATCGCATCCACTTCTATAAGGTAATTCATTCCAGTATTTCTTACTTCCTTCAGCATTTTCTAGGTGGGCCCAATAAAGGCAATTTTGACCAAACCACCTCACTAGCAGCACACGTTATATCTTCTGGTTCTTCAAAATTATCCATTTTGCGTTTAAATTTATAAAGTAAACAACGCAATCGATATAAACCACGTTGCTACGTATATACTTTCGATCATTCCAAAGCCCCTTATCCCTTGTCAATAATTCCATAGCACCTCAATGAAATAGTTCCAGTGAAATTCAACAAAAAAGAATAAAATAAAATGCGAAAATTTGGCTCCCGTCGTGGAAAAACAGCATATACAGCACGGGATCGAAACAGATTTTCTCCTCAGTACATTTGTAGCCCTCGGAAAAATATACTGTTTCTTTACACACTGTTACTGAAAGGAACATTGAAATTTTGTCGGGAGGTGCTAGAGAAAGCTAAATAATGTACAAGGTCAAGTAAACAAAAATGAGTAAATAATAATAATAATAATAATAATAATAATAATAATAATAATAATAATAATGTCGCGTAATGGGCCACGATATGAGTGTTTGCGGTGGGAAGAGAAACTAAACAGTTACGGAACAAGTGGACGGGGTATCGGAAGGACAGTTAGGTAAAGAAAACATCCGCAGTTCTGAGTGGCATTTACTAGCGAGCCTTAAAAATGTAGTAGTACTCTTTTCGTTGTGCAACTACGTTTCCCTATTGCCTTGCCCCTCATTCTCCTTTGATCCCTAGTCTGGCATTGTCAACAAAAACACTGTCGCCATCCACTAAGCACACTCATTGTGGCCTGCTAGTACCTATCGCCAAAGTCCGAGTGCATCTAGATGTTGAAGCAACTTCAAATAAGCCAATAAATAAAAGACTGTACAAAATTTATTTTGTTTACTAAATTGTCGTTCCAGAGAATGTCTGTGTCTCCCCTTAACATTACCATGATTATGATCGGAGAGCTTAAAGAGTAGGTACCATCCATAAATTAGTTGGTAATCACTGAGATAAATTAATATGTTGTAAATCAAATCCCGAGGAAGGTTACGAATGAGAGTAGAAGATATTAAAATTTCTTGTAACTCGCAGAACCATCTCCTCGTGCATGTGAAATGTTAATCAATATACAAGACAGTGAGCAAAATATTTACATACACCACGCGCCTGGTAAAACATGGCTTTAATTCGTGTTTAAGATGCATCAGCTGTCTTCATTAGCAAAGACTTGTTCAACCATATTTTCACAGATATGGTTAACGTTATTAGGCAATTGTATCACGCTCTATCTCCTCACATATGCCCAGATCCGTGTTCATCTCGAGCGATAGAGAAATTGCCTTTGTCATACTTCTGTCGCCGCGGAGTATTCGAAAATCACTAGCAGGACATCAACAAAATTTTGGATTCACCTGTATATCTTTCATTGAGTATTGATTCAGTTCTTCAGTTTGTCAACGCGCGTGAATTTGACGTATCTACATATGTAAATAAAAGCCAAAGCAAAACTTTTATTGGTGATACAGTACGTATAGCACAGCGTCATCGTTCGCGCCTGTATTGGCGGCTATTGGTGGATGTAATGATACTGCAGAAGTTGGCACGTATAATAATTCAATTGTTATAGTTTCAAGCACTACGACTCATTATTAGTTTCCTTTCTTATCTTCAAACGATCGTCAATTCGCTTCAAAAACTGAAGTGCTAAAACACACTAAATTTCTCAGTGAATTTAAACTGGTGTTACTTTCACACCCGCCCACGCATGCCCTGAAAAAGTACTCATAGCTCTACCACTGGGGCAGCTGGCGTACAAGTCAACAGAAAGAGCTACGAGATAACGACAAGAACATTAGAAGCAGGTAAAATATGCGGCATCAAAATTTTGTCGCACCATCCCATGGCTTTAAAAATAAATTCAGATAACATGGTACGTTATCACATGTAAAGGGTAGCTTGGTATGGGGGATTTTCTTGAAAATCCTCGTATCATATTCTTGAAAGACGCTGAACTTAAATACCAAGTTTGGCATTTAACCGACCGACACACACACACACACACACACACACACACACACACACACACTTTTCTGGATTCAGGAAGTCCTAAAATGTGTATTTTAGGTGAAATTTCCGTATCGAATTTTTCAGAGGAATACAAAACTTCCCCTTCATAGATGGTAGAAAGTACAAAACGGATAAACACTTCAGAATATTACATATATGATTTTAATAAAATTTTTTTGTGATGTAATGGATAATTCAGAAAATAACTCACAGAATTCAATGTAAGAACCAAATGCAATGGCAAACAAATTAATTTGTAAACACCATCCAGCAGTTCTGTCTATGGGAGAAAATGTGAAAAATTAAAAAAATAATAAAAATACAGATAGGAAAATGTATCAGAATGCATCAGGCTTTATAAATCAGCATAGAATGCAGGATTAAAAAAAACAAATAGACCTCTTCAATAAAAAAATAAGTAGGACGTTAAAGAACATTACGTTATGTCGACAAACTGCTCTGTTAATGTAACTCATGATCAAATACGAAACATGATGTAAGAGGAATAACCGAAAGAGGAAATGAGATTCTTAAGAAACATTAGAATACAGAAATATAGAAGAGTATGACATAAGATGAAGATATCCGGAAAGTACAAGGAGCGGATAATAATAATAATAATATTAATAATATTAATAATAATAATAATAATAATAATAATAATAATAATAGTGTGACCAAAAATATTCTTGGCTATCAAACAACTTGAGATCTAACAAATTGTAGAAAAAATAAATCATGTAAACCGCTACAGGCAGCAAATTACATTAATAATAATAATAATAATAATAATAATAATAAGAATATAATTATTATTATTGCTATTTTGTATGTCAAGTTTAAATCGCTTTATGCTGAGAAATACAAAAAAATGTGGTCTGCAAGATATCAATCCTGATAAATAAAAGAAGCTCCTGACATAAAAATTGGCTTCTAAAGAACTTTATATCCTTCAGAGTTGGGTTGGCAAAGATCCACTAAGTCAAATGCACCACTTCTAGTCTCTTCAAAGGATTTACCTCTCCAGTTTTTTTTTCTAATGGCGTACCACGAAATGAAACTCATCAGCTAATTGAACTCTGTAAGAAATATTTCTTTCCTTGAAAAGCGGTTAGAATTTCTGGTTTTATCACTGAGCGATTCTCTGGTAGATAAAGCAGGGCTGCACTCCTTGAAATACAAACGAAGAAAGCACTCTCTAACTTTAACTTAAAAATATTATCCTGCTACAAAATATACGCTGCAAGTAATTCTTGCTGGTACAAAAGCGAAAGTATCTCACTTTTTAAGTGAATTCACAATGGAATTAGCTATGTTTTACACATTATGTGATAGCTTGCGAGTGTAGAAAAGGTCGTAATACTTGAAAATATGTACAGTGTGAATTTGAGTCTCAACAGTCACCAGGGGAACGTTGTAATCATGCATGCATGCATTCATTCATTCATTCCGACCCGAGTTTGGCATGTATGTTCTCCGAGAATTAGGTTAAAAAAAAGTATAGAAAAATGAAGACCAGACGTTGATGCACAAGACCCACTAAAATGTCTCTGGCTGTTACAGATTTCCTTACGTGTCGACTTTCAATATATGTCTTTACCGCTTGCATAGGGCTTTACGTGTCGGCAGGTGGTCTTTCCACAGCCGGCCGCGCCAGTACTCCGACTTCGGTTTTTAAAACCGTGTATAAAATCTTACCTTAGAGCAAATCCTGGAAATGTCTACCTCACTTAAATAAACAGGCTGTGTACCGGTAAAAACAATCCGAATGGCATGATTTGGTTAAGCCGCTATAATATTTTATGTTTTCCTTGAGTTCCTCCATTGTCTAAGTATTTGTTTTGCACACTTGTGCTTAGTCAACTTCTTCAATCAAAATCACAGGTGCTAATTCCAGGGAGCGAGAGGGCCATAACAAAGCAGCACTAAAATTCTGTAAATTGTAACCATGGTCTTCTCACCCGTATGGCAGTGACTGAATCTTGTTGAAACCACCATATGATATTTCTTGTTCCATTAGCTTGTTAAAACTGGAATCAGAGTACCATTTTGTACTTCTTTCTTTTACTGTCTCCTCGTAAAAAATCGGCCCGAATGTGCGTTAAATTACACACCAAACTCCAAACAAGGTGGCGGCCAGTCGTCGTGAAGGGTGAGGAGAACCAGTGTCAGCCGAGACGCAGAACCCCGTATGAGTTATAAAGGTATATTCTGGAAGCCTGTGTATTGTGCAATTCAAATAATAATAATTATTCGTGTATTAATAAATTTTAAAAAATGAAAAAAGAAAATACGAATTCTCAGTCTGCTTCGCCTGATGTCGCATTTCAACAATATGCATTTAAGAATACAAGGAAACTGATAATTGTTAGTTCTACATTTATTTCCAAGCTAAGCCTTTGCCTATTTCTTATCCTTTATCGACTAGCTATAGGTACAAAATTACACAAAATCAGTCAGAATAAACAGGACTTCACAGGCAAATAGTAGAAAATTCAAGATAAACGTTTTACTCGAATATACGTGTGTAACGGTTTAATCAAAACCATTAAAGCCATTTTCGTGAAAATCAAAAATAATGAAATATGCTCCAAATAATGAATGGGGAGGAGGAATATCATTAAAAAAAACTTCGCTTTGCAACCTAGAAAGATTCCGATTTAAATACTTTAAACAAAGTTAAGTACGTCTAAGGTGTTGTATTATTATTTTTTTTCGTTTATAGAGTTATATTACAGACACACACAGCTCTAAAAATGCATCTTCATAAACTATATATATATATATATATATATCGATTTTACCAATAATTTATATGAACTGTCGTGGAGAACATTAGGAACATACTTTTAAGAAAACTTGTTATTTCTAGAAACGTTGCCCTCTATGGTTAAGACGTGAGCGAGTGCTGGATAAAAGGACAACCAAATGTTTCAACACAGGAGGCAACGGCTGGGTTCTTGTGGTGTTTTCATATATTACCTACATATGGGTCATTGATCCAAGATGAGATATAAGCTCAGGGGGATGTATATGCGGCAGACAGGAAGTGGGTCGCTTACTGCGACACCCAGAGTAAAACATTGAAAAGCAATCAAAACACGGGCCGGAAGCCGCAACATAAAATTTTCCCTTAACCTATCGGTTGACCTCCCCTAAAATTTATTGCTGGTGTAGATAAAGAGAGATCGGCGCCATAGCGTAACAAACTACCGATATTTCCTGAACCCCGTAACAAATGTGACTTTTCTTGTTTCCATTGTTTGACCAAATATGACGCACACATAATTGCTTTTAAAAAAGATAGGTGAAAAATGGGGATGAACTGTGTCGCATACATACATCTACAAGGCAGACCCTTCTAATCACCGACATTTTAATACTACAAAATAGCAGAAATGTAAATGGAGTGTATTTTGCAATAAATTAATAACTTATAAGATTTCAATGACAAGCTTTTAGGAGCACAAAAACCATACAAAAAATTAATTCCTAGACCACTGGCACTAAAAGCAGAGCTTTTTAACAAGCCACTCATACCAGAAATTGAAGATTACAAAACTCCTTGTTACATACCACCTTGTTTCTTGCAATGGAAATTATACGCATATATTAAGTGGAGGCATTGTATCGATTAATGTAATGGCGTATCATTTGAAACCATATACGGTTCTTAGTGCTACATTGCAATTCTTTCGAAAAGAAAGGGAAATTTCTTCACACATTCTTTCAATGAATTTCACTGTTTCCAGTTCAAACAATGTAGTCAGCGATGTTATCAATACCAATACTATTCCGCTGTACAGAAATTAATATTATAATTGCAACAAGCAATATCATAGCTGCATCAAAGGAATAATAAATAATAGTATTAAACAAAATGTGTGTTTACTAATAAAATTGTTACGCTTATTGTGTCGATTTATTTTTACTACAGTCTTCTATATATTATAGAATGTCATGGTTGTGCAAGTGATCATGTTGCCAGCACTGGTGCTATGAAGATCAAACAACGAAGGCCAAACATCAACAGCTAAAGCTCACCATTGCGCTTGTCTGCTGTTTCCACACAAATTTCAGCTGAACATTTTATAATGTAATATTCAAGGCCTTCTAAAGAAGTAGTAAAAGGGATAAAAGGGAATTTATTTTGCTCTAGTATTGCTACACTTGGTTCTTAGCCTGTTCCGCAAACATCCCTACTCGCAAAATAAAACTCCACTTTTAACACTTGTATCATAAATAACTATGTTGCTATAGCTGGAAATGCAATTTCTACAATGTATAATTACCTAATAATAATTTCAAAACTATGGACATACATTAACA
Source organism: Deroplatys truncata (assembly GCA_030765065.1). Lineage (NCBI taxonomy): Eukaryota > Metazoa > Arthropoda > Insecta > Mantodea > Mantidae > Deroplatys > Deroplatys truncata. Next base: position 106,210,167 of record CM060980.1, read on the forward strand.
AGCAAACGCATTGTAACTAGAAAACAGTTTATTCCACAAGTTTATAGAGTATGATCAGAAATCGTGTATTATCTCTCAAGATCGTATGCGCTAACAAATCTGAAGACAAAAATTATAAGAAATTAAATACACGAGTGAGTTAAATATATTGCCGTGAAACTTTAACCAATTATTATTATTATTAGAAGGTGAGAAGGTCAGCATACCCTGGCCAGACGGCTGCTGGATTCTACACCTACTTGTCTCCCTACTTCCCTGCCGTTCAGTTCAAGCCGACAATATCTATGAAGGACTGCGTACACTCGCTTCCATATATGTTATCACCGCAGCTTCAGGCGGTATCCTATTGGCCTTTACAGGTGGATTTGTATAGCAAGGAGGTAATGTGTGTATCATTTTACCTTTTCACGCATGTGGTGGCGTCCTGCTTTACGTGCATAGTTCTAGATTATTCGCAATTTAATATATATAACTTTGAGCAATAGCTTTGCTCATCACTTATATTAAAAATGTTTAAACATATAACTAAACAAAACTCTGTCTTGCACATAATCTCCACGAAAAAATTATTTTATGGCAATATAACGTAAAACATTATACTTTTTACTCTCAAAGAGGACACATTCACTAGACATTATTGGAATCATCTATCCAATCTAAATATATAACTAAATGAAACACTGTTTTGCACAACTTCTCCATGAAAAAGCACTTTAATGACAATATATTGTAAAACTGAAGTATATTTTTAACAGGACACATTTACTAAACATTATTTTAATAATCTATCTATGCGAATGCTGCATAGGGTTGCCCTAGCAATGTCTTCAAATGGCAAGTTGGCTTCCCACATACCCACAATTCTTTCCTGATGCACCTCCGAAATATTGACATACGTCGCGTGAGCTACAGTTTACACACACCAAAGGCAGAACGCTCCAGACGCAGTCCTCCCTGTTATGTACTATGCATGTGCGCGCCCGCTGAGAAGGTTGGTAAAATGCCTTCCGAAGCTGCGGTGATGGCATAAATGTAGCTGATTTTCAAAGCCAGTATTTTACTAGGATGATGATTTGCGAAGTATGTCGCAAAGTGTTAAAGACAAAAGCAATATATGGAGGTTTACAGGTACGCAGAACAGGTACACTGTAACGAGAGCAGAATTACATGTGTTTATTTCCTTTTTAACCACTAAAAATTCATATTGCCATGCAATTTTATGAAAAGTCCTTCATTTGCTAATATACAATAATTTTGTGAGTGTTAACAATCATAGGCACTACAGGTTAGAAGCGAAGTAGCCAAGGTCTGGCCTAATGCGCCTCCGAGAAGAACGGATGGGGCGAGAGAGTAGTAAAGGGCGGCCAGGTCTGATTTTGGCAGAAGCAGCGCAGCGGGGTCCCTAACGTTTCCAGGTTACGCAACTGCGGACACCCTTTCGACAGTCCCCTATCCTCACGGAAGGTTCGGGAAGGAGGATCTGAGGCAGGGAAGAGCAGTTCTCTTCTTATACAAGTCCACCATATGCGTCACACTACTGACCATCGTGTCAGAGCCTGTAACCCTGACAGATGAGAAGTAATGACATGAGACGAAAAGAAAATTTGTGGTAGTGTGTAATCCACTCCAGCATTCGCATGCCGATCTGGAAAACTAAGATAAACCCAAGATAATCGAACCGGGGATCTCCCGAATACAGGGCTCCGGCCTGAGTCCCGCTCGGTATTATAGGTATTATGTAATTCTGTTATTAAAATGCTCCCTTTTTTCTTCCTTTCTTCCCCCCTCCCCCAGAAAGCGCAATACTTGGCAAGCTAGTGGATCGCGCTTCACAAATGCCAAGTTAACCCCGTAGCACACTGACATACACTCTCCTCCTCGCTGATGAGGCCTGAGATGAGTCGATTAGCAGAAGTCGCCATACTTTGATTTCCATGCTACAAAATACATGTTCGTTCGTATCTCCCGACTCTCCCTAGCGAACGATACCGATACCCAAAGTGCTTCACAATAAGGACGGCTGATGTATTTTATAGACATTTCTCTCTGGTGTTAACTCTAAATTCTAGGTACAATAGTACCTAAAACTGGCATGCCTTATAATACGAGGGCGGATCGAAAAGTACCTCACAATATTTATTTACAAAAAAGTTTAATAGTTAAAACAACAACAACAAATCACAAATGAACTTACACCTTTCACCTGCTTTTCGACATAGTCACCAAGTTTCTCAACACATTTCTCCCATCGTGATACCAGTTTCAATATGCCCTGTTCGTAGAAGTCTGTTTCCTTGGAGTACAGCCATCTGCAGAATGCTGATTTCACTGCCTCTGTCGCAAAGCGTTGGCTGGCCAGGAATTTCTTCATGGGACCAAATAGATGAAAGACCGACGGTGCAATTTACGGATTGTATAGTGGATGCTGGAGCACCTCCCAACCAAATTTGGTGATTTACTGACGAACAGCAGCAGCAACATGGGGACGAGCTTTGGCATGAAGAATTTTGACATCGTCAGCATTCATGTTGTGACGTTTGCCACGAAGGGCACGACGCAACTTCAAAGTTTTCATGTAGGCTGCAGCATTCACAGTGGTCCCGTGTTCAGAAAAGTCCGTCAATACAACACCATGCATATCCCAGAACACTGTCACAAGCACTTTCCTAGCAGATTGAGTTATTTTGAATTTTTTCTTCCCTTGGGAATCAGCATGTTTCCACTCCATACTTGCCTACTTGGTTTCGGGCGTGAAGTGGTATGCCCACGACTCATCACCAGTGACGATTCCTTTCAGAAGGTCATGCCCTTCTGCGGTGTACCGCGTTAGGTGATCCAAGCTCGTCATCATTCGCTATCCCTTGTTGTTGTCTGTCAGGTTCTTAGGCACCCAGCGAGCACTAAGTTTACGAAATTTCAACGTGTCATGAACAATGTCGTACAGTGCACCATAGGAAATGTTGATATGTTGCGATAAGGTTCGCAGTTGCACACGCCGGTCGTTCAAAATTGCCGCCTCAATGTCTCTTGACATTTTGCGGGGTTGCAGCAGTCACCAGCCTCCCGGAGCGTGGCAAATCACTAAGGTTAACACGGCTCTCTAGGAAGAATGCACACCACCTGGAGACATTGCTACAGTCCGTACAATCATACCCATACACGCCACGCATGTCCCTATGAATATCGCTCGGTTTATGCCCTTTGGCCCACAAATACCGAACCACACCTCTCTGCTCTTCACACGTGGACGACAGTAATATGCGCGCCATTTTTGTTGTGTAGTTCACGCATCTCTCACTAGAGCTTCACATGAAACAAAAAAAATCTTCTATAGTGAAAACTTCAAACTATATCTGTGTGAAATTGCAACAATTCAGCTGTAATACCAAGGCAAAAAAAAAGTATTATGCTTTACTTTTCGATCCCCACTCGTATTTCGTTTAACTGCCTTCAACTTGCTTAGCTGCTTTAAATGGTGTGATATCCCGAGTGAAATTGCTCAATAGGTAATGATCGATTGTTATGAATTTGAGCATCTGTAGTTCAATGTTTAAACCTATTGTCATTGCAATTGGCTGTTTCCTATATAAGGTAGTATGGCTCAATGCCTATAAGCCTTTAGAGGTTTGTATGTCTATGATCTCCTTGGGGCAGGGTACCGTGGGGCTCACAACGTTGTTATTTGACACCTTCATGAATATTTTATCATCATACTATTCAAGTTAACCGCAGGATAAACCTTAATGGATACTCACAACGATGTAATCAAATGTAAACATTGCTACAATTTTCCTCTGGTTTTGCACTTCACTTTAAAATAACCACTCTCTTTTCTTAAAAACACGGCTTTATTTAATCCTCTTCCAATGTCCTCTCTTGCTTTATGCATCAAATACTTTAAACCTCCGCACAGCCTAGCTTACTTAAACCTTAATTTTATGTGTTTCCAGCTTAATACTTTAATATTTTCCAACGCCATGCTTTCTCGCTCTCTCCAAACATGAAGTTCCTGCTCCTCTTTTGAACCGTTTCAAGAGCCCGCGCACTTAACTAACGAAACGAGTAAAAACATAACTTCTCTGGTAATGCTGAACTTTTAAAAATATTCCCATGAATCTTCAAGCCATAACATTTTTACTAACTTGTACTTCCTTCGGAAAACATTATTTAATCAAATTTCAAATCTGCTGAGGTGCCGATGTAATGTGTTGATCTATCTTAGTAGTTCTCCGTTGGAGAGATGAAATATAGGTTCTTCAGTAGGTATGACCGAAAAGAGCGCAATCGAAAGCTATTTTTAAAGAAAAGACAAAATAATTGTTAGAATCAGAGACAAGCTGAAAAAAAATTAAAGAGGTATGAACAAAGCTAATGGTTTAAGGAAGGGTGAAGCCGTGTCCTTAATGGTAGAACAAACGAGTAGTGGCAAATGGCTAACTTGGTGTACCTCGTCCGCTGTAACCATCTACTGAATGTAAACAGATGCACGTAACTTAGGATGAATGTCATTGGCTGTTTACCGAAATACAGCTACCACGTGGTATATAAAGCAGTAGTTCTGCCACCCCCCCCCCGTTTGTATAGCCCCCTTTAATTTCTGTGGTTATATCGAGGGTTTTGGCTTTAGAAACATCTGACTCGTTGATTGTAGGTTTCCGCTTTGCGTTTTCACTAACTTTCATTCGGAAATACACTCGCATTCACTCCCACATTCATATTTCCGGACTCAGGAATGATACTAATTAAAAAAGTGACGTTTTTATCACCAGAAATAGGTATTTCTAAGCATTAAAGTTAGGAAGAAAACACAACTGTTAATGAACTTTGCAGGAACGTCGCAGGTAAAAAACCAAGCCCCATCCCTCTTACAATTGGCGCTTGCAGACAGCACCCACCAGAGGGTCCTCACCTGCATATCAGTGACCCTTGGTCGCTGTTGTTTACATTTTTGGATTGCATATGGTTTGAGTATAGATACTTGAAGCCAACTGCTTAAGAATTCCTATGCCTGGTTATCAACGTTACGAAGATTTTCAAGAAAATCTCCCCCACCTCCAACTACACTTTACATGGAACATTTTCCGAAAATTTTGATTTTTTAAAAAGTGGCTCTAACGATTTTTATAAAAAGACCGAATTAAAAATATTTACATGACAAATAAAATGTATATCTGGAATTCTCTGGGAACAGCCGTTAAAGTCCGCTTCATTTGCAAGGAATTTTGTATAATGTGGTATAACTGGTAAAAGTTAAGCGATAGACGAAAGCGCACTACACAAGAAATGTGGATCTGTTTCTAAAATACATAATTTATTTCAAAACTTTTTGGGGGGAGGCATAAGTCATTTCTGAGACATTGGTTATTAATGGTTCGAATTGTTCATTTCTTGGTCATTCTTTAAAGTCGTTTCACATTTCAGTTCTTTCTCGCGATTGCTTAGAAACAGTGTGGAATTTTAAGACCAGCGTAGAGGGTCCAGTTCTTAAACATTTGACTATCGCTGTTGTTTTTGTATCTATAACGAAATGTGTAATGTAGTTATTTCTGCAAACGTTTATTGGATTAAAATGTAGTCAATATAAAAATGCTTTAGTAAGAAGCATACTCACTAATAAACTATAGAGCATAGAAAAGTCATGTGAATATATCACATCAAATTCTTTTTATTAAGTGAATATCAAGCATCGGTGCTCAAAAATCAGCATTGGTTACGAGTATCGAGAAGTACTAGTGATCGTTCCATCATGCAAGGAATTTTCAAGGCCAACCGCTTTCTATATGGCTATGTAATTCAGGCTAGTCGTGCCGGATACATTCGCTTAGGTATAGGCGATTCGACGGAAGGAACACCTCGCCCGCTGTGACCTGCTCAGATCTATTGCGGCTCCATCCCCAGGAAGAAGGATGAAGTGAGGGGACTGCAGGAGGCTACATGCAGTGGGCGCGCGGAAGTCCCCAAGCTCGCAGATCTGTCTCATTGATGGAGCCGGCGAGAGAGGATGATGAACAACCCACCAATCAACAGCCCTCTGGTGTCCACGGAGTATATACACTTTCCATTGAGCATTCATCCGCTCCACCTGTTGGTACTGCCACGAAACCTTTAAGCACACCTAAACGATGAGAGGGAAACGGAATGAAAGGAAATAATGCTAGAGAAGAAATCAACCCAGCATTCACTTGCCGACTCTGGAGAAACGACGAAAAACCCATAGGTCAATTGGGCGGTCGCCGGGGATCGAAACCGGGGGCTCCAGAATGCAAATCGTGCACATTACTGCGGCGCCACCTCGCTCGGTCGACATTCACTTTCAGCTAACTTAATTTATGTACGGAGAAACATCCGTTCGCTGTTGCTGTCCTTCAGACTTTAATCTACTTGGTTTTGTGTAGTTCTGAAGTTTTCGGCTGCATAAAGTTCACCTAGCCGCCAGTAATGCCCCACAACTTGGTGAATGTGTTACCACCAAATCCATATGGGTAGATATTCGATACGTGTCATTTCCAAACATATATGGATTAACTCTCCCCTTCAAATACCTCATTTTAAGTTAACTCCCACATATAGACACACAGATGTCCTGTATCTTTGCACACATTGCGTAATTTGTTTTATTTATTCCACTTCCTTATCTAGCGAAGCATTTATTTTGTAACCTTTAGGGAAAAGCATATCTCATAACTAACTTGCAAGTACCAATTTTCTTACGGATTTATTAAGGGTAGACGTTTTGGTTTCTACAATTTATTTAACATTTTTTCTCAGATTTGTTCAACGTAATTATAAGAAATTAATTTTCATCCTGATATGTACCTAATCTTACAAAAAATAATTTCCAAGTTTAAAAATCAAGCCATATATGAAGTCCCTATGAAAAAAATTGAAAATGACATGCCTTAAATTTTGCATATATTTCCTCGAACTTAGTTCTTTACAATCAAATATTACCTTTCATCTAGCGTTAAGATTTTGTTTGTAAAAAAATTAATGTGATTTTTAATTTTATAAAAACCAAACAAGGATTAAACTTTTAAAAACTCTAAATCCAAAACTGTATCTGATATTAAGAAAAGTTTCTTTAGAACTCTTCATGAACCTTTAAAGAGTGTATACAGAGGTTTGAAAGGGAATTAACAAAAACTACATCCTAGTAGGCATCTTAAAGTGGTAAAAATGTAGGAAAACAGGATTAGCAAAAAATAAAATTTTAAATTCCACGTGTTATTTGCATACACATACGCACGTACATTTAAACAACACGTTTGGGCATTTAAATGACTAGTAGCCAAAATGCAACTGGATATCGATTCTACATTTGGGAGTGTGAGCACCGCGGTAGCGCAGTGGTTTCGTTTCCGACTGTCGCATTGACATTCCGGGATTCGATTCCCAGCACTGGGGTGCAATTTTAAGTCAGCCGTCTTCACGCCTTCACCTCTGACTTCCCCACGATCAAACGTGGTTCGGAGTCCGGCTAAAAACTGTAGGTCCTCATATTCCACCGCCATCCTCAGCATTATTCTATTATCGCAGCCAACGGATTCCGCCCGCTGGGTGCCTCCACCTCAGAAATGGATCCAGTCATCGCTTGATGGAATAAGATAGCCCCCCTCTAGGCCATATAGGAAGAGTTAGAATTTAAATCGCCGCGGAAACGTTTAAGAATGGTGGACAAATAGCAGTAGACACAGGTGGTATATGCGTGACAAACAAGACAAGTGTTGTCACGTTTCAGATCCTATCACTGTACATGTACTATGCTATTAAAGTCATTAAATCGTGAAAAAGTGTTTTGGGTACGTTTTACTTTTGCTGCTTTTGCATAAGCACGTACATTTTAATGAGAGTATTTGTAATTTTTATTTTTCAGTCGCAGTCAAATCGCTTACTTCATTGACATTATCATCTCCCAATAACGTTCCCAGATTTTGAATTTCGTTTAAGCTGAGAACAAACCTGTTGTATGGGATTTGGACAATAATGGCATGCCGTTAATCACGTTCTAATGCCAACTGGACTACCAATAAAGGCTTTTCTCTGTTTCGTTTCGTTGTGATTAAGCACAATAGCTGAAACTGTGTAGTTGCTTGTTTGGGCACTGATTGCTTTTCTACACATACTGCAGGATTGCTGTTGAACCACATGTTTTATTTTCCAGCGTCACGGTAAACAAAGGACACGATTAAGATTATTTTCAAATGAGATGATACCACGAAGAACTGCAAGACTGTCAACCAATGGCAGTCTTGCAGTGTTGTCATACTGTTCCTGCTATTAGGAAGTACTGCGTGTCAAGCGAGTCCGTCTCTAGTAAATACCCCTTACTATGCTAGGTCCAGATATTCTAACTTCGCTAAAATTAAACCAGGAGGAAGGTAGAGGGTAATATTTATTACACAAACATGAAAACTACATATTTTAGCTCAAATAGTTATCACAATACACAGGAACAACCACCTCTAAATATTCATCAAGCCAGGTAGGCACTGAAATGGCCATATATCACACACACAGACATACATGCATTTGTCGTTACATAGTACTGAAATGAAAACTATTGCTAGGATAGTGATAAAGGAATTACGTTAAACATGCACCAGGTATTTGTCTCTCTCGCTCTCTTTCTCTGTTGTTCAAGATTACAGTAAACTCGCTTAGCTGGTAAGCAGAATACAGCATCTGGAGAACGTCCGCCGTGACATGTTTACATACGTAAGCAGGCCTTATGTTTATCCTTCAGAGTCCAAATACTTCAAATTAGTATTGTTGCTTTAAGTAGTAATAGAATAGGCGTAAATTCCTACAATGAGTGTAAGGCGGCGATTTTAGTTGCGAGGGAGAGAGACACGTATTGCAACGCCAGGCTCGAAATATTATTTTTAGAGTATGCACATTTTTAAAAGGTGCAACAACGAGGAAGAGAGAAATGAACTCAAATTGAAAATGCTCAGAATCTTATTGCTAAAGCGTGTGGTGCAGGCAAAGCGAGCGTGTCTCGCGAGGTACTTACATTACCTGCGCTAGACAGTCTGCAAAATAGAGGGGAATATGAAAAAAGTGGGGTAACAAGGTGGCAATGCATAGTTAAAAACAGCGTCCGTTTCGCTGAAGATCAAAGCTCTTCCCATTTGAAGAAGGTGATGTAGCTTGTACACAGCCCGATTACATTTCAGTCCCATCTGGCACATGACAGCCAGCACTATACCCGTGCTCTTAACCTGCTCGTAATTCCACGTCACTCTTAAACATTTCCGCGGCTACTGTAATGAAGATTCGCACTGGTTTTCCCCTGGTAATCCACGATGTCCCATCCCTTTACGATCAATGCTGTCATATTCCATCCCTGGTTTTTTTTCTTCACACTATAGATAATGATGCTCCAGATGCGCTTGATTTGGGTGGTGGGGGTCAGAGGGGGGAAGTGCAATGGTGTAGTGGAATAAATACTTACAAAGAACACTTTACTCTTTCGAAACTGAGATTTCATTCGGTTTTCAAAGAGCTGATTGAGGTGGCCTGCTTCTCAGAAATTGAAACGGTTTTGGCCCAAAACTATGTTTAGGGCCATTTTTGAGCAATAATTTTTGAGCCAGTTACCAAAACGCTAGATTTTCGGGTTGTCCCCTGATTCTCCTATACTTACGTTCGTTCCACAAGCAAAAACACACAAATTTAGCGTTCGAAAACCTCTAATAACACTTTCTGCCAAAACAGTTTCAACTTATGGAAGTATATCAACTTAGCCAGCTAAACTTGTAACCCGAGAGAATTAGAGTAATGTCTACATACCTGTAGGTAAGTTATACTTAGACCTCTTAAAAATCAATTTTAGTCACTTAAAATAGAATCTCAAATTATAAAAATAGGCACTAAAGACAGTTTTAGGCACTAAAAACGCGGTTCTACGAGTTAAACATTAGTATTCACATATCTAAAACGTATTTCCACTCTCCAAATGTATAAAATGTATAAAAATGGAATTAATTAGTGAGCATTAACATTACACAATAACAAAAACAATAAAATTTAGTAAATAATTATGGCTAGAAAGATTTTATGTTATGAGTTTATTGTTAGTAATATATAATGTAAGCTTATAAATTTGAAAAAAGACCACTCAAAACTGACTAGATTACACTGGAAATACATCACACACTACAGATGTGTCATTCTGACTTAAATGCTCTAGAGCTGATATGGTAGCCACCCCCCAAAGTGGTGCAAAACACAATATTGTTATGGATAGCAATATAAAAGAATTGTTTGAAATACATTCGAAAAGAAACAGAGAAAACATGGAGAAAGCTTGCAAATGTGTGCATATCAACAGTTAATGAAGGGCATGAGACATGTAAGTCACGAAACAATGAAATACACCATTTGAAATGGATTTCTGCCGTATTGCAGTCACCGACCAATATCAAAGTCTGACAAAAAGACCTAGAGAGGGCATGTATTCTGCTTCTCCTTCTACAGAACAAATGAATTTGCCTGCTAAAGCGTTAAAATAAACCAGTCTCTTCCTTCAGAATGTCTCATTCCTACAAGCAAACTATTACAAACTCTTGAATGAAAGCATTTCCCATAATATCAATATTTATCTTTCATTACTGCTTTAAAACAATTAGATGAAACAACACAAATCATAAAATAGACATTTTTAGGGTCTGAAACCTTAAACTAGGCGTCAATTGTGAAAATAGACATTTTAGACAGCATAAAAACCCTTCCAATATTTATATTTTGTGAGACGTGAAGATATTTAACTAGTTTTAGTTTACTCTTACAAAATAATAGGTATTAGCCTAAACTCCGAGGTCTAGCTATAACACAAACATTCCCAATCATTAGCAACAAATGTGTCTCGTGATGATGGGCTACAGAACCTCCAAGTGGAGTGGAAAGAACTACTAAATTACTTAGTCGTGCGGGTAAAAACTGTGATGACTAATTTGTTAAATTGTTATTTGGCGTTTTATGGTGTGTCAACACTGAAGCTGATAAACTTTGTTAACATGATTTCCACATAGGAATCACATGCTAGGATTTGAGAAAGTAGCATTACAGCTTCAGCATCCTTCTCTTGCCTTTGTGTAGGAGCCACTACAGGCTTAATTATGAGTGCCCTTTAAACGGAATAATTCTATGATTTAGTACAGGTAAAGCTCTCTACCGGCCATGCCACGGTTAGTTCCAAAGCAGATTCTAATTTCAGATCGAGAACCGCAGCACTTTAATCGTTAAATAATTAAAACATCTTATGTGTTTCACATGACTTACTATATCCTCTATCGCTTATTAGTGGGTATACAAATTATTCTTACGAGCGTTTATTTTCCTATCCACTTTATTTTAATTGAGATAAACCTTTCCGGAAATAGATGTATTACACAGAACTGGACGCTATACGCTGACTTAAAATTCCATAGTCTTTCTATGACATCTCGAGAAATAACTGAAAATCCACAGGACTTCGAAGAATGATTAAATATTGAACAACTCGAACCATGGAATCGGAAATGGCTGATGCCATAAGAAAGTAATTTGAAGTAAATTGTGCCTTTGAAGAGATCTACATTTTTTATGCAGTGTTTTTCGTCTATCGCTTAACGTTTACCAGTTATACAAGATTATACAAAATTCTTCCGAATGAAGGAGGCTGTTCCTAGAAATTCAATGTGTACATTTTAATTTCATATAAATATCTTCAATATATGGTATTTTGCTCAAAATCGTTAGAGCCATTATTTGAAAAATCAAAATTCCGAAAATCTTTCATGTAAAGGGTGTTTGAAGTTTCTCGAAACCCTTCATGTCGCATCTTTGGAAGGTACTGTACGTAAATATCAAGTCTGGTATTTATAGAATTTTGGTTTTTGAGCTGTTCACACACACACACACATAGGGCCTTTTTCTAAAAATGCTGTTTTTTTATTCAAGGGACTTCAAAACATGTATTTCCGGTGAAATCTCGGATGGAATTTTTGGGTGGAAAGTAATAACTCCTCTACCTACTATGTACATGTAAGAGAAAGTGAAAAGATATATCGCTTAAGACTTATGCACAGAAATTAATACAGGAAGTTGAAGAAAGCTTTCAATCAATCAAATTCAACAAAGTTTTGTTAATCAATGGAGCTGAAATGAGCTAACATGAAGATTCGTTTGATAAACACATGAAATCTCAATTAACAAACGATACATGCAAATGCAGACACACTTTAATGAGGACTATACAAAAACGTTGCGCTGAAATTGAATATATGCATTGAACATAAAAATCTCATTCAGTACTGTCATTGTTCTTGTTTTTGAGCTTGTAATGCAAGAATGAAATGCTAACAGCCCGAATATAGTGTCCCAAAATTGGCTAATTAGGATTTTTCTCCATGAAATCAACAGCAAGATTTAGTCCAACACATTACCATGTTATTCGCCATGATGGACAGAAACTGGATGGAAGAGAACAATCTCAAAGACATATAACAACCTGCTTTGCGATACATGGTTTCCATCACAAGATGGAAGACAAAAAACTACCACAAACCGTGTGCAAGTTGTGTGTGTGTGTGTGTGTGTGTGTGTGTGTGTGTGTGTGTGTGTGTGTGTGTGTGTGTGTGTGTGTGTGTGTGTGTGTGAACAGTGCAACTTAAAATGTGAAAGATATCATCTAGAAGTCTTCCCGAAAAACAAAATTACTATAAGCGAATACGCAAAGAACTGCACTAAACAAACTCAATGCCCTTGTCAGGTGCTTCTTTATTTATATGTGTATATGTTTGACCTTGCTGGTTGGGAAGGGAAGGGGGAAGCAATTGGTACATTTTTACCAAAGTTTATGCAGCTCAGATCGAAGAGTAAGGAAGAAGTTCAAGGTTGGGAGGGGAAGGATTAGTGGCTTAGGTGCGGGTATTTGTTTGTTTTGTAAACAATAGCGTATGCTTGTGAACAAGTTTTTCCTCTTCTTCTTCTGTTTTTGTTAGTTTATCTGCTTTGTTTTGTTTTCATTTCTTGTAAATATTAAATTTAAGGTTCAGTGTGATGAATATAGTCTAAGATATATGAACTATAGTGTATTATATAAGTATGTACGGTCTATCTAACCCGTGCAATGTATGATTTTCAACATGTAAAATGTTTAAAGACCAATAAATACACCACTCTACGCTACTCTGTTTATATATTACTATGGTATTTCCTAGTTATTTTAGTTTATTCTGAAAATACGGAAAAGAAGAGAAAGAAGACTGAAGCTGCAATTGTTATATTCTTCATGAACTTAAAACCATAGGAATACAGCCAAACCAAATTATTCTGAAACCTAAATTGTTGTGTGATATTCCCTTCCACGGCATCAATGCCTCACATCTACATAGACGTTACGTTTTGTTGTACTATCGGCCATTGATTTCTATTCTCGAATGGAGCAATAATCTTGTTTTGTCGAACAATTAGTGTTTGTTATTATTAACACACCTCAGTAATATTAACAATGCCTTAAAATTCCTCTGCAGAATTTAAATACCAGAAAATGATCTATGACAATTGTACCTTTTCTTACCTTCCGAAATCTTTCATGGTGTATGCGTCTGTGCAGTGCATTTTATACTTCTTTTACGCCGCTTGATAATGATGTACTGGACGTTGTTTAATTTATTTCTCTTTTGTACTTTTGTAAATGAAATAGCACGAAAATACATGTAGAAGATCAGAGAAAATGTTACAGCAGCGTCTATTCTACCGTCATTAATTATTTCTTCAGTCAAGTGGAATGAACAAATTATTTGACTTTTGCACGTTATCCCTGGTTTAAAACCATGCTGGCCTTCAAAAGGTTAGAATTAATTAGTTCCAAATGCTTTGTGAATGCGTTTCTCAGGATAAAACTATACAAACATGCCTATAACAGTTTTATTTTCTCCCTTATTTGACGTATATCTATATGTTTTGTATTCCAGTCGTAGTAGATAAATAATCGAAATTCTCTCCAAATTCCAAGATTTAACATACTATCGAGTTTACACTCAATTTGGGCACGACCTTTTTCTATCGCACAATATATCTTACCTTGTACCTTCTTCAGATGTGTCAAGTCATCGATTTTTGCTCGCTGATAGAGCACCTTCAGCAGCTGCCTCTCGACGAGCTAACCTTATAAGCTTCAAATCCGAATGATAGCCATTGGAGAAGAAGCGAAGCTTGAACGTAAATTGCTACGATTTTGAACGCACTTTATTACTGTGTTCTCAACACTGGTCTGCAGTTTACATTTTTCTTTCCTAAGGAATTCCATTTACAGTTTTATTTACTTTTTAGATGGAACGGTGGTATCAATTGTCTTTCTGGGATATCATCGATATTGCATCAAGTTGAACCACAAAATCAGTACCTCTATTCGTCGTTTTTTCGCCTTTCTTTTCTTTCCCACGTATGAACCATATACGATGAATAGTGACCATCACCTGGATTTTTCCCATTCACCATTCCTAGTGTCTCTCTCTCTCTTTCTCTCTCTCTCCCTCTCTCTCTCTCTCTTAGCAAGCAGTTTCCTTTTCCCCCAGCCAATTTATTTTCCCATTGTTGGTCAGTTTCAGCATCGCTCTTCCTTCACCCACTTATTTTATCTATTCATTTCCCATGCTCCATTGTTCACCATTATCCAACTATTCGGATACCTTATTACTTTCTCTACTACGTATAGTAAGTAGGGGAAGTATTGCATTCCACAAAAAAATTCGATACTGAGATTTCACCGGAAATACATGTTTTGAGGTGCACTGAATGCATATAAAGCATTTTTGGAAACATGTCCGTGTGTGTGTCTGTGAACAGCATAACTCAGAAACGAACATTCGGATAAACACCGAACTTGGTATTTAGGTTCAGTATCTTCCAGAGATGCGACACGAAGGTTTTCTAGAAAATCCCCGCACCCCAGATTACCCTTTACATGGAAGATTTTTCGAAAATTTTAATTTTCTGAAAAATGGCTCAAACGATTTGGATTAAAATATTCGTATATTTAAGATATTTTCATGACAAATAAAATGTATATATTGAATTTACTGGGAATGTCTACAAAATTATTCTTCATTGTGAAGGACTTTTGCATAACTGGTAAACTATAAGAGATAGACAAACTTTTACTACACAAAAAATGTAGATCGCGTTAAAATACACAATTTATGTCATATACTTTTTTTTGTTGAGTGAACATCTTCGAGTTATTGCTTGTTAATCCCTTAAGTTTTCCAATACTTATACTTTTTCTCAAATGGGAATTCGTTATTCATTTTTTTTATCCTGGTAATGCAAAGAGAAGGAATACTCCACTTAGCAACCAGCTCTTAAAATATTTGACTATCGCTTAAAGTCTACCAATTCCCCTTGCACCTACAAGAAAATTAGCAATAAGATTAACATCTCGATTACCATGAAGAATATGGAGAATAAGCGTTTTTAAAAATAGTTTGTACAAGAGTAGAGAAAATCATTTGAGTGTAACACATCGATTTTTTTTTTCTTTCTTTCACTTGTCGCAACGTTAAATTATCGGCGCTATACAATGCCACGTCCATAAAAATTACTTCAATAATCTTTTTCTTAGCTCAGATACAAAATCGGGCCTTGAGGAGTATGAGATAGACTGTATTGATCACCATTAGTGGAAATCGGCTGGAAAATATTGGCAGTATCATTTTCGCTGCTTCATACTTAGAAACCCTTACCTTAGTTGCATGATAATAAAAGAATAAGGGGAGGCTATTTTGTTCATTTTGGTTAAAACATCGAGTTTAGTTTTTGTTAATGACTAAGACAGGTTTACAACATTCTTGAAAAGTTTCGGTGTGGCCCATGACCAGTTGAAAGTCATGTTTAAGACGCTGCGCATTCAAACAACCCAGAATCCAAATTCTCCCTCTTCTCCTCTTTCTCCCCCTCCTCACCCTCCACAACCATTTCTACCGATTCAGTTTGTATCTAATTCAATTTTTTTATAGTTAAACCTTAAGTCATGCTATCGATATTTCAAACACTAAGTTTTAATGCTGCCAATATTGTTTTAGTAGAAGTGTTTACTCAAAACGTTAAGCAAAACTATGAAATTTGGTGAACCTGTTTGGCAACTCAGTGGGAGCTTCGGTAGCAAATTTAAACATTTTGCTGTTCAATAATTTGTAATTTAGCATTTTATTTATTCAAAGAAGCACGAATGTCTAAATTTCTTTTAACTTACAATAGTTTGATAAAAACCAGTGGTATTACTAGGATGCTAATTTAAAACATTAGTCAGTTATTATGATTGAAGTAACTAAATGGAAAATATACCAACAAGTTAGCTATGTTTAAATTATTAAGAATGACCTAATGTCGTTCCATTCCTGAGGAATTTTGCCATGATAACGTGTCCTTGCATCTAATGAAAGTATGTGTGCTAAAGTATGGTGTGACCAATTACATAGCTAATGCTTTGAAAGCTTATACAGTGTTATGCTCAAGGACGAATCG
Organism: Deroplatys truncata; assembly: GCA_030765065.1. Lineage (NCBI taxonomy): Eukaryota > Metazoa > Arthropoda > Insecta > Mantodea > Mantidae > Deroplatys > Deroplatys truncata. The sequence continues at coordinate 106,226,679 of CM060980.1, forward strand.
AGTTCGTATCTCGGTTAGAATGACTTAACGAGGTAAGTCCCCCCCCCGGAATTTTCTCTTATCCTGGGAAGACGGATGTCGGATAACTCCCGGGACCATTTGAGCATAATTTCAACCATTTGGCTTATTCACCTCCCGATATGATCTACCGGTTAAAGGACGTTAATTAATCATCAAAGTAAGCAAGAAATATGACATCCTGGTGGCTAATTAGTCTTCACCAAAGCTCCCCTGCCTCGCCAAAAAGGAAATATCCGGTTTCATTCCCTTATATCAAAGAAACTTGAAAGAAATGCTTCCTGTGTTTCACACGATAGAGGAAAGCTTTATGATCGTTGAGAATGTATGCGTTTTTTAGAAATCATTTGTTGCACGTATCAAAACAGTAGCCCGTTTCCTGCCAAAAGTAAATCAAATGGTCACTAGTTATCAAAATTTTATGTAAATTTGTTTATGACGAAGTGGATGTTAGGTGAATCTACTGCAGAGGTGACTTCTTGCACTTCAACAATGATTCGCAGCAAACAGCAGTACACAAGTTTATTTTTCTATATTCGCCGTTTTTCTAATAAAACCAATACTAAACAATGCCACTGAATGGAAGTTCTTAGATTGCTTTTGAAAACTTTGAATAATGGAGTCATGGCTGTATCTAATCTTATCTTTGTGATGTTTGTTAAGTCTTGTTTAGGACCATACATTTTGTTTAATAACTTCTTTTTTAAGATTACCAATATCATTTTGGATAGGTAATTGTATTTTTAGATTATCCCCGTCAGTTCTTGCTTGTTTTGCTAAAATATCTGCTTTACAGTTACCCTTTATATTTTTATGCCCAGGAATACAAATTAACTTAATTTGCATCCCTTTTTTCATGGCTAGCGACATGCTTAATCTCTATTTCAATAATATTAAAATCTACTCCATTCCAGCTTTACTCAGTTTACTCAAAACACTACATGAATCCAAAAATATGATAAATTTTTGGATCTTCTTAACAATAATATATGTTATAGCTGTTCTGATGGCAATACGCTTAACTGAATAAATGGAAAATTTTTCATTTATTTTAATTTTTAACGTTTCTTCATTGTTATTGCTATATATTGCTGCTACTACTTCCTCTTCTGTATCCTTAGAACCATTTGCATAAATACACTACGTCAGAGGTGGCGAAAACGTGCTTCGCGAGTTATTTTGACTCGCAGGCGCCGTTCCCTCTCTGCAACCGTCCCTTTGTTTTCAACATGCTGCTGAGTGATGCAGTGCGGGCTGCATATTTGGTGACTCGCGGAAGGAAGTCGTTTTCGCCACCCTTGCACTACGTGATCAAAAGTATCCGGAAACCTGACTGAAAATGACGTACAAGTTCGTGGCTCTCTCCATTGGTAATTCTGGAAGTCAATATGGTGTTGGCCCACCCTTAGCCTTGATGACAGCATTCACTCTCGCAGGCATACTTTCAATCAGGTGCTGGAAGGTTTCTTGGGGAATTGCAGCTCATTCTTCAAGGAGTGTGGAACTGAGGAGAGGTAACGATGTAGGTCGGTGAGGCCTGGCACGAAGTCTGCGTTTCAAAACATCCCAAAGGTGTTCTATAGGATTCAAGTCAGGACTCTGTGCAGGCCAGTCCATTACAGGGATGTTATTGTCATGTAACCACTCCGCCACAGTCCATGCAGTATGAACAGGTGCTCGATCGTGTTGAAAGATGCAATCGCCATCCCCGAATTGCTCTTCAACAGTGAGAAGCAAGAAGGTGCTTAAAATATCAATGTAGGTCTGCACTGTGATCGTGCCACGCAAAACAAGGGGTGCAAGCTCCCTCCAAGAAAAACATGAACACACCATAACACCACCACTTCCTAATTTCACTGTTAGCACTACACACGCTGGCAGATGACGTTCACCGGGCATTCGCCATACCCACACCCTGTCATCGGATCGCCACATTGTGTACCGTGATTTTTCACTCCACGCAACGTTTTGCCACTGTTCCATTGTGTAATGTTGATGCTCCTTACACCAAGCGAGGCGTCGTTTGGCAATTTTTCCTGCGTGATGTGTGGCTTATGAGTAGCCGCTCGACCATGGAATCCAAGGTTTCTCACCTCACGCCTAACTGTCATAGTACTTGGAGTGGATCCTGATGCAGTTTGGAATTCCTGTGTGATGGTCTGGATAGATGTCTACCTATTACTCTTTACGACCCTCTTCAAATGTCGGCGGTCTCTTGTCAGTGAACAGACGAGGTCGGCCTGTACGCATTTGTGCTGTACATGTCCCTTCACGTTTCCACTTCACTATCAATCAGAAACAGTGGACCTAGGGATGTTTAGGAGTGTGGAAATCTCACGTACAGACTTCTGACACAAGTGACACCCAATCACCTGACCACGTTCTAAGTCGTGAGTTCCACGGAGAGTCCCATTCTGGTGTTTCACGATGTCTAATGACTGCTGAGGTCGCGGATAATGAATACCAGGCAGTAGGTGGCAGCACAATGCATTTAAGATGAAAAACGTATGTTTGTGGGGGTGTCCGGATACTTTTGATCACATAGTGTATGTGTGTTGTCTTCTGTAGGGAAATCTTCCATGTATTAATAAAAATGATGATTGATTTCCAATTCTTCCTTTTGGAAAATGTTTAAATTTATATCAAATTGTAATGATAAAATGTCCCACTAACACAGTAAATTGGTAGTTTAGGGAATCCATTTGTCATTATTATACTCCTGTATCTTTCCAATAAACTTGTACATATCATTACTTCATAGCCAACATTTGCACCTGTGTTTTACTATCAAAAACCCTTGAAATGCACATGTTAACAATTAAACTATCTGTTGCACAAGAAGGAACAAGTAGGTAAATGTAATTTCCTGGCAAGCAAGTAATGATTTCACGGATATGGAACTGCTCGGACATGTAATGTATCACGGCCTTTACTCGCGTGAGGTGAGTGAAAACGCATTTCGTGCCGAGATGTTAAAGATTCTGCAAGTTTCACGCTCGAATATCTTGGCGAAATGTATAGCTCCTGGCTGGCAGCCTGCTTTTGAGAAGTCGATAAGCCAGAATAATGAATGGACTGGGTAGTAAAAATCCCCCACAGAGGAAAATTTTATTAGCGAGTTTACATATAAATCGTTAATGCAAGTGAGTATACTTTTAGTATATTTTAAAATATAAATTTCCAATGGAAACTACGTTGATATATTCATAACTAATTAAACTTATAAGTTTAACACCTATAAATTATCTAAAAAAGACGTAAAAAACCTAAACTATCCTTCAAGGGACTTAGTAACTGGAAAAAAGAGCGTAAAATTGTGATGCAGATTAATTAATACTTTAATAACTTTGGTATTAATTACACATTTAAATGAATATGATGCTTGACATACGGCATCAACATCGTTATCTCAACCTTTATTAAAAGGAAAGTGTGTTATTCCCCTCCAAATTGGTTTATTTGTGGACTCTTGATATACATAAATATATACATATTGCAGTGAGAGATTGATGCAATAAATTTATCATGTTATACTTAATGTTATTCTTTCAAATAGAGTTAAACATTTTTACTTACATAAAAAATTCTCGGTATTATGAAACAAAGTGTGAAATATTTTATGAATAAAACACTTCTTCTTTCAGTCATATATATACGAGGTGGTTTGATAAGTATGGTAAATTTCCATGAAAGAATGAAACGTTTTTGTTGCCACGTCATGGTTGGTGAGCTTGATTATTCAAAGGATCGCATAAAAAATTTCAACAATGTACAGCGTACAGTTCATTGTTGACAACCATCTGAACTGGTCACTGTGCAGTCTGCGATTGTAAATGGAAAAAACCTGGTTTCGTGCTGTTATTAAACATGTTCATCTGAAGGATTGAACTGACGCAAAAATCAAAACCGAACTGGATGAAGTTCACGCAGACTTTCCACTATCACTGAAGACCATTTACTTTTGGATTAATGAATTCAAACGCGGTCGGACAAGCACCGAAGATGAAGCGCGGCACAGCCATCCAAATGAGGTCGCCACACAGGATACCATTGACAAAATCCATGATATGGCAATGCAAAACCGCGACTAAAAATCCGTGAGATTGCTGAGAATGTAGGTACCTCAAATGAGTGAGCGCGCAATATCCTCTATGGAGAATTGGCTGTGTGCGAGCTGGGTGCCGCGATTGCTCACAATCGATTAAAAGAGCATCCGGAAAAACATTTTAACACATTTAATTGCAATCCGCAAGACTTTTTGCGTCGACTTATGACGTTGCTGAAACCTGGATCCATCACTACACACCAGAGTTTAAACGTCGGGTAAAACAATGGAAAAGGATAGTGAAAGTGAACCGAAGAAGTCAAAGACCATTTTGTCAGCTGTAAGCTGATGGCCACTATTGGGATCCCCAAGGAGTAATCCTCATAGATTACTTGGAGAAAGTCAGAATCATAACTGGACCCTATTATGCTTCATTGTTAGATCGTTTGGAACTTGCGTTAATTGAAAAAAGACCAAGGTTCACACGCAAAGAAATGCCCTTTACCAGGATAATGCACCGTACCACACATCAGCGATCACAATGAAGAAAGTCATGAATTGGGCTTTGAATTGGTTCCTCATCCACTCTATTCACCAGACTCAGCATCCAGTGACTTCTCCCTGTTTTCTAACTTGAAACTTTGGCTTGGTGGGAAAAATTTTCGTCAAATGGGGAAGTGATCGTCATCAACGAATATTTTTCCGATGGGATGAAAAAGCTGGAGGATAGCTGGATCAAGTGTATAGCCAGCCATCAAAGGAGACTATGTCGAGAAATAAGGTGAGTTGTTTACAGAAAAAAATGTCTGGCTTTTTTACCAGGCTTAACAAACACGCGCGCACGCGCGCACACACACACACACACACACAGATAGAGAGAGAGAGAGAAACCACATCTTTTTCTAAAATGCTTTTTATTGGATTCAGGGGGTCTTAAAACATGTTTTCCGCTTAAAGCTCAAAATGACATTTTTTGGTGGAATGCAACCCTTCTTCTTATTAGGTACGTTGTAGTAAAAAGACCGCATCCCCGAATTCGGGTAAATCAAGGAGAAATTGAGTTTTATTTATGGACGCTCTTTAACTACTACGGTCCTTAGCGTCCCATTCTATATTGGGCGTGAAGGACTGGAAATTTTACTCAGAGGCTTCTAATATCAAGGAGTGTATCGAGTTTTTTTTATTATTATTGGCAATACCGACTTGAGGACAATGCTCCATCTAAAAGGGCTGCGTTATATTACTAATGGTTATCCTTGTAGTTATAAGCGTTTCTAGCTAATGTGTCAATAGAACAGAATTTTGTTCCAGACCAGAGCGGGGGAAAAACTTACATTCTGATTTTAAGATTGGTTATAGATGACATCACGGGATTTCCATGCTGCGAAAGCTAATGACAAAGCACAGCAATATCTCTGCCTTGTGCACCCTTACGTGCACCATCGCTGTAACCACAGCTAGTCTTAGGGCAAAATAGCTCCACCACCATCCTATTAAGTTGCTGACACCCGTAAAGCTTTGTTTGGAATTCTAAATATGTTAATAACAGCATAAACAACCAATTAATATTACAAACCAATACACTTACAGAGAAACTTTGTCACTTTAAGAGAATGGTATTTTTCACTTGTCTTATCTCTGAAACGAAACCAAAAAGCAAATGAGATACTATGGAAACCTGTTTAGTGAGAAATATTTAACGCTAGCAGATTTAATCCTTTGTTTTTAAGCACATTATTAATGAATAAAAAACAAAGCAAAGAAAATGGATTTTATCAACAAACTCCATTGGTTGTACCTGAACACATAAAACGTCACATCTGTGGCGCTACAGTCCTTTTAGGCTTTAGCCTAGCAACCCGGCTGCCAACCTCGTGTCCAATATATGCAAGACAGAGGTGATCATCCAGTCGATACGGAGAGTTGTGGAGCACCATGCTTCCCCCCGGAACGTTGACTTACAGACCACTACCTATCGTAGCTCCTCAAATGCATCACCGTGCTAAGTAGGCACCATATATAGGCCAAACAATCTGCGCCCATAAGGGTGAGCTCGAACCTACGTGCATTCCGCGGCTGGGAACGAAGGACCACATTCCAACTCTATGCCGCTACGCAGGACACCCGAAGATATGCAAGATTTGTCGTCAAATGGCACACAATCCTAAGGTGGACAATGTGTTTGCACCATCTACCTCGATCTCCAATGAACATTATGAAAAGAGGGCGGCGTTTGTTTGGCATGCGGTCAGCATATTGACTCCCTTGCCTGCGGCTTAAGCGCGATTTTTAGGGACCAATAACAGCTAATTCTCATATTAAGTAACTCCGTTGGCCCCAACGGACATCAAGTTAGTGAGCGATAAACAGGCAGAAGGTTTTAGTAAGTAAACAGAGCAATTGTGTTACCGCACGGAGTATAGGTGACCAGATATTGTGGCGGACACTTTCTCCACCCCAACAGACAGTTTCATTACGACTGCTCCATTTATTCGCTGCATATAATAATACCCAGAGGAGAATTGTGGCAATATGTCTAAAGTAAAGAAGAGTTCATACATAATCACAATACACATCGTTTGTATAGGAATTTGGATGGAACACTTCAGCATAAACAGCGAAACCATGAGATGTAACATTAGAGGCCCAAAGGAGTTTAAAACATGCTAAATAACCTGTAATTCAACGAAACGTAAGGCACATGTGATATTATTAGAAAGGAACAATGAGGAAAGCGGACTTTCAACCTCTCAGCTCCAAACTATGGATCAGAATTTTTTGAGGATCTGTATCATATACTATTAAGAGCGGATATTGCTTTAAAAACTGTATAGCTTTCGAAGTAAAACAAAAAAAAAATTACAATGTAACTCAGGTTTTTATATACTAATATTTTAATTAAACCACATGCACACTATCAATAGCTAAAAATACATTGTTTTTTTCCTTCTAATGCGTCTAAATTCTGGTCTACCTGCTGTCGACGTAGAGTGTACTGCCTTCAAACTCTATATCATATTTGTTTACACAGAACATTGCAAGGTCACAAGCGCTTCCACCTTCTCTACCTACCAACCATCGCTGCATTCCAACTTGATTGTTTAGTTACTAAACCCCTCTGCCTGTTGATAAAATATTACCATAGAGAGCTGAATCAAACTATGGAAGTAAGTAAGCGTAGTGTGTTCATGTGAAAAATACGCCCACCCCTACAAGGCCATGCCACTCAACAAAGTCAAACTAGAGAAGCATTTACATCCATTCTCAACAATTTTGCTAGTTCCTTCTTGTGACGTCTACTCCTTGTTTAATATTTATTTCCGAAGATTTACCGCAGAAGCAGGCAATAGTGCCAAACATTTTGAGGATCACTGTAAATATGTATCTGGAGAAATCCACAAAATATTCATATTGAATTATAGCTTATTTTATTCTCCATTCGATGTGGCTGAATGGCTTGACTTGCTAGCTACTTCGGTAGTTACGTAAAGCTCGCAAAACTTTTGTTTGATGAAATGGTATGCAACCAAAATCGTTTGCTGAATCTATATGATGAGATACACACAGCATCTCAGTTTCCGGCCACTTATTTTGGAGTAGAGTCTAGTGTGGTGAGACCGACCGGACGGCTTATACGAGAGAAACACTGACCATTTTTTGAAAACCAAACGAGGTTTTAAAAATTTAAATGATTTTATTGTTTTTCAAAATATTCCCCTTTAACATCATTACATTCCTGCATACGATTAAAGTAATGATGCCACTCTTCCTGTGGCACTTCAGAAACCAGGTTTTTATAATCTTCCACTGCTTCATCTGATGACGAAAAAGTGATTCTACGCATTTTATCTTTGATTTTTGGAAACAAAAAGAAATCACAAGGTACTAGATCAGGGATGTATGTGAAGGGCGCATGGTACTGACCTTTAGGGCATCCAAATACTCAGATTTGCTGTATGCGACGATGTGTGGTCAATACTTTTACTTTCGGGCGTTTTTCATGAACTTTTCCAAAAATTTGCAGTAAACAGACATGTTTGTACCAATCGGCAGCAACGGTAAGTCTATCTTCTAATGCTATAGCAGCAATATAGCCCGTTATAGAAAAAAATAACTAACAACCATCTTCTTTATATCACTGCAAATTCGTCGGATATTTGTAGGTTTAAGTTCTGTTCGCAAGACCCATTGGGCCGACTGACTTCTCTTTTCAGGATCGTAACAATAAATCCAAGATTCCTCACCAGTAACGATATTCCAAAACTGCCACCTTGGAATTTTTCCAGAGTTTTTCTGCACCAATTAATGCGTTGTTTTTGATCGGGAGTCAGTTTATATGGAATCCACCGACAACGAATTTTCCTCACGAATAACTGTTGATGTGATTTGGGGGGGGATTTGACTGTACCAATGCCCAATGTAGCCCAAATAGATTTTTAAGATATCTGTCGATCTACAAGCGTTGCTCGAACAGAGGCAAACTTTTCAGCTCTAGCAGCAGTACTTGAGCGTCCTTCATGAAATTCATCACTAAGAAAAAAACCGATCTCTTTTGAATTTGCTGTACCAATTATAAATTGTTGCCTTAGATAGAGCTTCTTCGCCAAATACATTTTAAGCCGATCTTCACATTATTTAGGCGTCAATGACGTTTTAAGATCGTAAAGAATCACAGCCCGGAAATGCGCTCTAGTCAAATTCATTTTTGGGTGAACACGACAATTGACAAACTATTAGAGCAAATCGAAGAAATTACACGGCAATCAACTCGTGAAACATTAGAAAGTAGCTGTCAAATTTCACTTGTTTCTAAAAATTTTCAGTGTCGCCCTCTAGCTCCAATACCTATTTGAACCAGAAGAACTTTGTCAGCTCAGCTCTTTCCACTGCAGGAGGAGTTATCAGTGAAGGTATCTGTTTCATGTCTGTACAAGGTTCAGATCTGATAGATTACTGGCACGGAAAATAGGAAAGAAAAACAGTAATTTTCTTTATATGGGTCAAAGGATTTACGGACGTCAGGTATACATTACTTATTTTTCAATGGAAAGCGCTTTCCAAACCTTTGATATAACTAGGGACAGAATTTTAAAGGGAATTCATATTTTTTTCTCTGCTGTCAGGAAGAATACTTATTTAGTATAGATTTAATTACCGAATTCCCAACAATTTAACAATATTTTATGTTGCATATCGTCGCTTCTAACGCTCCCCATATATATTTTCTTCTTTTACATGTAGGTATAGTTCACACGCAAAGCAATAAATAGCTCACGTCACATCAGTGAAATCCCGTAGCCGCTCTCTTACAGTATGAAGGTGCTGTTAAGGAGTTCTCAGAACCGAGTCAAGTGCAGTGGTTATACCTAGATGATATTAAATTTAGTTCAAATTGTATTGTTTGATATGTTGTAACATTTAATAAAACGTAATATACTAATTTACACAAAGGAAAGCAATTCAAAATATTCAAAATATAGTTTTAGAAGTTCAATTCCGAAAACATTCCTTAAGGTGCGCAATCGTTGCCTAGTTGAAACTTCAGGTAATTTAATTCAGTGGTGGTGCTCGTATATATATGGTGAAGGCCTTGTTTTTGTGTAGGGAATACTAAAAGTACCGAAAGTGAGCGACAAAGTTAGGTTATAGGGGTATATACTAACTCTTCAATATTAACATCAACTTTTTATTTAAATAATTCATATGGTTTCTACAATAGTTTTATTCAATGAATTACTTTAAATTCCCTTACATTTTTATTTTTTCAGCATGTCTTAATACTTTTATATGGGTATATTTATGTGTTTATTATGGAAATTTTAATTCCTTAACATATTAAAAAAGATTATTAGAGCATAAAATTGCTGTCCCAGTTAGTAAATGAGTTTGTGTGCTTTTGTTCACTCAAGACAAATTTATTAGCACCTCCTACAGTTGCCTTGTAAAATGCTGCAGTGTTTGCCAAAGAAACATCCTTCACAGGTTGATCACGAAAACGTTGTTTCTGTGGAAAGAGGGAAAGTTATTCTATGCTAAGTAAATCCGTGTAATCAGTTAATGAGTAGCTGTTGTTTCATCACACAGGCATTTCATTGTTGTTAATTTTTTCTTAGAATTTTACAGTGTTAATTATTACGTAGGTAGTAGCTGTTGCTCTCGGCTGCTCTCTTGACCTAATGTTTGCTTAACTCTGCCTCTCGTTATGAAGCATGTGGTTTTGTTACGGATGCTAAGGGAACGACCTGTGTTATGAAACGTAATTATCTTGCAGTTACTGCAGATGAAGAATACGTTCAACTTGTACGTACACTTCCAGATCTGCTCTTGAAATCTCAGCGAAACATGTGCCACTCACAGATGGTGCTCCCCCTACATTATTCATGTGGAGTTTGGCAAAAAAGAGAGAAATTTAAAGCACGAAAGAGAGGAGCATATTCAGTATCGAAAACCTGTTAGAAGCGGATTTAAATAGAGGTTTTGCATACAGCTGACTTAGGTGCGGATAATACACAGGGCTCCTCTTCTACAGGGCTGCGAGATTTTACATAATCATTAAAAAGAACCTTTATGAAATTCAGCATTGTAAATCGACGGTTATTTCGGTCAAAGTTAGGTTTAACTGGGTCCTTTTTGGCATGCATGATGTAATGAATCTATTAAAACAAATCTGTTCACACTATTCCTTCTGGTTTGATTTGGCAGTGGATACGATAATGCCAAATCGCAACTATCAAAGATTTGCTTTATATACGGTGACAATCGAAATGTTCATTCACCCTCAAATGCCAGCATTAGAATTACTCTTAAGCTTAACGCTCATTCTTGTAAAACGCTTTCGTTCTGTGCTAAGTAAACGAATTCTTCAAATGCTGCAAATTAGAAGCACAAATTAAGATTTCAGATTGGTTAAAAAGTTTCCAGTTTTGTTCTGCTTACAGATGATAACTATTAAACAACTAGAGGTAGGAAAAAATTACGTCACCGTTATACAGTTTTAAAATAACAATCCTTAAACTTTACATTAACGTAATAATTCGAGTATCTACCTGGTTACGAAAGTAATTATCTAATCGTAACATCACAACATAGTACAGTGCTTTTTCTTTACAACGTGGTCACCGCACGCCTACTCGCGTGCCGGTCGCCGCAGCTCGAACTCCCATCGAAACAGTTATAATATTCCCGCAACCGCAAGTACGTATAGTTGCAAGTAGGCACAGTTACAATTACAATTATTACAATGAAAATAAGCACATCCCTTATCATAAGAGATCTTGGAAACACTTCCAACATCTCTTATGATAAATTATATGCTTATTTTCCTTATAATTTTAAATATGCGAATGTGAGGAGGTTACGGTTATATTACAACATTTGGCGGGAGTCGAAGCTAAGGCGGCAGGCACAGTGTGAAGAAAACGCACTGTACTATCAAGCACGTATAGGTATGATGCGAAATATGGGAACGGTCTCTGCTTTAGTCCTTCCAAGCTAAAATACAGATAACGTTCACTAAAACTCTCCCGGCCAATTAGCTTAGGTAACCATGCTACTGAGCTTTGTGTCATATACAAAAGGGGTTTACTCAAGATGCTGTTTTGGAACATATAATCATCAGAAACACAGAAACTGATGCACAACAATCAGTACGATGATCGTGGGTTAAGTGAATAGTTATTATGATAAGATTTAGATGTATTGCTGTTAACATTACGTTACGATTTCGCGTATGCATAATGGAAGAAAGAGAACAAAGCAACGGACCAGCTCCCCTGGTACTCTTTGGGAACAAAAGGAAGAAACACGACTTAATGCGAAAGAACCGAGACGGGAAAGCGATTGACCAAGAGTATTCTTCTGTTACAGTAAATATTTGTGGACGTCCTTGATTGTTATTTAGAGCGGTTATTTGAAACTTAGTTCTTTTGTTTTGTGTGGGTTTGGGATTAGAACTGTTACTAAAAAATATAATTTTCTACACCTCTATACATGTACAACTGCGTTGGAAACAATGAAACCACACGTCGCTGCTACACATCTTAAAAGTTGCATTATACATAAATTATTACTATATTTATTTTTAGGATTTTGTAAAACATTCTATGCAACCCGTGTATACTCTTCCTTATGCCGACTCATGAAAATTAGCTATCACGCATACCTTAAATATTCACTGTTGCCTTAATCTAAAGGATTATATATTTATTATATAAATGTATATTATAGAGAGAGAACAATGAAGTGCATAGTGCAGTATTCTCACTGCTTTGAACTACAGACACATCTAATTACTCTTTCCCTACTGCATAGTTTCTGTAGCGATAATCATTTTAGTTTAATATAATATGTAAACGACGTTCATGTTAATTATAGGAATCTGAGCATAATTAGTGATCATCTTTATTTAAAAGTAAGAAAAGTAAAGTCTTTTATTTCGTACATTATCCTTTGAGCTTCAAGTTAACAGCGCGGGATAGCAATCATTGGCTTTGATCTACCCACACCTAATGTTAATGCTAATCATTATGCAACTTTACGACGCTTCAGCATGTTATTTAACTACACACAAGGAATAGCTTGTGCGCGGAGTCAGGTACTCTTCTTCTCTCCTCTCTCTCCCTTCCAGCCATGCTCTTCTCTTCCATCCATTTCTTGGATTTTCACACGCCTACTATTGCTTAGTAGAGAATGATTACAGAACGAGATCTTTTACCTTTCTTAAGGAGGAATCATGTAGGTTGTGCTTCAAAACACTGAATCGCAAATAAATTAACAAAAGTTACTACGCAAATCATGTGAAATGTGACAAAATAGATTCAAGTTACAGATTAAAAACATCGACAGTGTTTTTCCAGATCATCTTGAAAATGCATTGGCTTTTAGGCACGCATATTCGCATCTGACCACATGAGACTGTTGTGAAAACAAAACCATGTTGTGCAAGTCACGCTTTATCTGTCACTGCTATCTAACGAGTTCTCGGTCCTGATATGCTACACCAAATAAAACCCATATCGCTGAGATAAGGCGCACTTTTGTAATGATAAGGATTTTTACTGACCTGAAATTTAAGATTTGTTCGTAAATCGCCTCGATGAAAAATGTCAACCATTCAATCTATTTCTCCAATATTCGTTTCGAAACATTTCCCTCCTAACTGCAGAATGTTTTTCTGCATAAGGAATTTTCGAGTAGCCTTTGCTATCCTCTCTATTGGTGGTCGTAACCAACTAATCACATTTCTCGAGTCTGCGTTGACAGCAAGACAGCAAGCATAATCGCAAGGACTCGGTCATTTGGGGGTCTTCAGTTATAAAATTCCATTTGCTTTCCTTTTTCTTTTCACACACACACACACACACACACACACACACACACACACACAAAATACTGGTAATTTTCTAGCTGCCTCTTTGGCGCTGCGCCCAACTTAATATATTAAAGTTACTTCAAGTACTGTATAACATTCTATCGTTGAACATGTATTAATAACTTTTTTAAGATTAGAATTCATTGTTGTAGTTTTGTTAACTATTTTACATTGCCACTCCGACTTTCTCAAAGTTACACATCTCGAAGATATTGAATCTGTATAAATTTCAACAACTAATTGCACGCAGAGCATGGTTTTATAACAGAGTTGTAGAGGGAAGTCTGATTCCGTTTCATGCTTCCGATAGGCCTCAAGCATGTTAAGTAATTTTGTGGCGAATCTCGTGCTCAAGAGAGAAAAACTATAATATTCCACCGAGTGTACCATAAAATCGCCATTCAAGTTAAGCAAAAGTTATTAAGTTGAACTGTCGTCCTGTTTCATCTCGAGATGACTGTACATACCTAACATGTTTTCTTCTTTCTTTATTCTATCGCATTACAACTGTCCCTCAGTTTTAGGATGCAACACGTCCCTTAAATAACGCCACGTTTTATATTTCCGCTTTGAAATAAACGGTGCCAGTTAGGTCTTTATTATAATCCTCTACTAAAAACCCCTACACAATGTGAGAATTTCCTATTAAATGTCCCTCTTCCTAGCTATCGCCTTTGATATTTTCATTCATGCATTTCACAAGGGGCCGCTTATGCATGATAATGAGATGGACGACGCTATAAGCCGACCCTGGACATAGAGGATTTAAAATTTAAAGGGCAAGATTACAACACAATTATTCATCCAAGATGCGCTCCTGCATAGGATTTATGAGTTCTGCCAGAGAGGCAATGAGATTTACCCTGTAAAAGCATGGTTTTAAACTCAGCTGCTCCCAATCGTGTTCCCTACTTCAGTCACTGTCATGATGGAATACGCTACTTTGGCTTCTGTATGACCAGTTGCTTTTACTTTATATATATATATATATATATATATATATATAGACACACACACAGGGTGGACCATTTAAGTTGAGAACGTACAATATCTTCAAAACTAAAGTTGTAGTAAGAAATATCTTGAATAAAAGTTGCTTTATATTATGGGAGAAAGTAAATGCCATTAGTCGTGTTATGTTTGGAAGACGTTGTGATGGTCATTTTAGGCTCAATTTAAATTGACCCTAATTGTAGGTTCCCATTTTAAAAAAATTGACCCTAAAATGACCATCATAACGTCCTCCAAACAAAACACGACTAAAGGCATTTACTTTCCCGCATAATATCAAGAAACTTTTATTAAACACACTTCTTTCTACAACGCTTAGTTTTGGATATATAATTCTTGCCGGTGCCATTTGAAACTGCACATTACGTGTATATTCACATATGTAGAAATGTGATGCTGATAGTTAATAATACGTATTCTTATATCACCTTAATATTAATTTTAGAACTATATATAATATCGGAGGCAGATGGAAATATACTTAGCTGAAAAAAAAACCTTCTTAGAAATACAATAGACAAGCTTTCTTTAAGGCGCCAGAATGTCGGCGGTCAGAAGTCTTTGTAGCTACGGCGTACGTGACTCGCACAATGGACCCTAGGATTTTATGTTAAAGTAAAAGTTTTGGCAAAAACGTGTTTTATCTTGAGATTGCATCAGCTCTCATGGGAACGTTTAGAACGTTTATATTCCAAATAGGCAAGAAAACTAAGTGTGGGAGTTTCTGCAATACGTATCCACCAATAGGAAAAGTACATTTATATATTTTAGAGATTCTGGCAACGAATAATATTAAAGGAAAATGTTCGTGACTTGGAGGAGGAAAAAGACTTATATGGCAATATTTGAAATACGAAGTAAGATCACTTGCATTTTTGAAGTACGCGGAAATGGACATGTAAAACACTTGCATTTTGGAGGTACGTAGACGGATGACGAGATGCGTGCGGAGGCCGATATCTAAAGCACTTACATTTTGGAAGTACGCGTAGGGAACACGTAAAACTTATCAACTGGGAGTACGCAAAATTGGGCAATGTAGTTAATAAAGTGGAACTAACCTATAACAAGTAGTGCTGGCAAACGTGAAGGAAGTTTATATTGAACAATTCACGAAATCCGCCGTTGACGCGTGTGGCAGGATCGAACCGCGGGAGTGGAGCTCAAGGGAACAATATAAAGTGAGTGCGAATGAAGTTATTTAGCATAAACGGCATCTTTATTGGGCATCAGAAAACGCGAACTGAGACAAGACATCCATCATTACACCCACGCACCTCCTGTATCTCTCCTTCCCTCCACGAAATTGTACCTGCCCCACATTAGAAGGAAAATCTCAAAGAATTTCAGGGGATTTGCAACTTTAAGTATTATAGGAAAACAACGGACAGTATCACAAGAAAAACAAATCTGATGCTATACATTCTCACGGCTTTCTTCACCAATACATATATCGTTATGTATTATACTATTCATATAAAAGTGTTTCCATATTACACTACTCAATATTTTTGCTTAGAAATGATTTTAAATTTAGCAGCAAGTAGTTAGTTAAAAGCTTATAATATGCGGAAACAGTATTCAAATGTTTAATCGCGGTAACAAGCTCCGTACTGGAAATAAATAAATAACGCAAGCATGTCCTTGAGATGACACTCTCACACTTAAGTAAACTGTGAAATTATCAAATGCAATATTTAAAAAGGGCTAAAGCTACGAAAAAACTGTTTGATGCACCTTGATTACTTTAATGAGAGCAACACCTTCTCTGCAATAACTTTTGTCTATTTCTTAAGGTTTCCTAGTTATACAAAAGTATACATAATTGAATCAAATAAAGGGGATATCACAGACTAATCGCAGAAAATTCTAGATGTACTGTTTATTTATCATACAAACATTCTAACCATACGTAATTTTATTTAAATCTGCGTCATTTTTTAGAAAATAAGAAATAACGACTATTTTTTTCATGTAGAGGTAGTTTCGATTGGGAGATTCTCTTGAAAATCTTCGTGTCGCATGCTGAACTTAAATACTACACTTTGTTTTTTTCTTTCTTATTCAGATGACCTGAGAAAATATATTTTCGGTAAAATCTCGTTGACATATCTTTTGGTAGAATGCAATACTTCCTCTACCTTAAGTTGGTGCTTGAGAAAGTAAAAAGACTCTCTCCTCACACTTTCAATTGTCATTGTGGCACTGATTGATAGAAGCAAATTGTGTTAAATGTGTGAACGTTTAAACAATTACAACTGTGTGTGAACTCTGTGCATTCAGAGAGTGGTGGCGCGCAAACGAAACGTAGTTGGTATGTGTTGGAATACTAGAGCATACAGTTCATCGTGCTTCAAACGGAAGTTTCAACGTTTCACATCTGTTGAAAAATCGATCTTAAGGCTTTTAGAGCTTGGAATGAATATGAACAGTGTTTAGCGCCCGCTCTTACTACATACGGCACCACAGACGGACACACTGGTGATACATGAAAGAAATGATGGTGGGAAAGAATTAATATTCCAGGCCTAAGTTTAGGGTACCTCCCCAGCATTTGCCAGTTATGAGGACTGAGGAAATCCTGGAAAAATCTCAATCTGGAAGAACGGTCCTGGCGGGATTTGAAATGCAGACCTTCCATTCAGGATCCGTGATTTAGCGACTTCGGCTACCCGTGTCGCTTTACAGCTTGAATGTATGTGATCATAGGAAAGACCGTACAGGAAGGGACTTATCAATAAGAAAATTGTGAAACACGTTTGGGAAGTCTTTGCGTGGAGTAAAACATTTTAAGACTGCCTCTGTGGTCTGGTGGTTAACATGTTAACCTTCAAATCCATAAGTCCTGGCTCGATTCCCGGCTGGAGGGTACGAATTTTTCTTTAGCCAGGATTATTATCCACCCTCCCTAGAGTCTAAAAGTGTGAATGAGAGCGTAAATGTGTATGTCTAATGTGTGTGAATTTAATGTAAGAACCAAAAGTAATCCAGTCCAAAAGATACACACCACTATTGCTCCAAATGTAAAAAGCCGCATATAAACGCAGCATCATAAAAGTAGTTAAACATCTCTAAATCAATCTTGTCCAAGATGCTACGTGCTCGTTTGAGATTTCACCCTTACAAACTGCAATTACAGGAATTGAACAGATAAGTGATGACCCTGCAAAACGACCAGTTTTCTATGAACATTAATTATTGACACTAATGGAAAATGAAAACCTGCCAGCAAAATTCATTTTAGAGACGAGTCAACGTTCCACATCAGTGGAACGGTAAACAAACACAGTGTTAGGATTTGTGGAAGCGAGAACCAATATCTCATTTGGAGGTTGAACCTCACTTCCACTATGTGTGTTTTGTGCCATATCGAAAAAAGGTGCATAAACTATTTTTATTTCAAGTTAACACTTGTTAATTGTATGAATTATCTTGAGTGGATGTTTCAACAATTGGAAAAAGAAGGCATTTTATTTTCCAAAATACGTAGCACCTCCACTCCAGCATTTGATTTTCGAAAAGTTCAGAAGGACCGTTTAACCCAGTATGATGGTGTTGTTCATGATGCAAGGCACAATTTTGATAACCTGTACTTAACAATGACCTGAGTGGTTTTAAAAAAAAGTATTTGACAATTTAAAATTGAATAGAATGCTAAGAAAAAAACAAAAATAGACCAACCTTTATACCCATTATCTTTATGTCAGAGCGCTTGAATTTTTCTTTGCAATAAGAAATGGTTAGTGCGGACATGAAGTTTTCTCAACATGTGCATCACAGGTTGTTCATTTTAAAGACATCTGTGTGGAACATAGGATCAATTAATCTCCTGTATGGTGTATGGATCAATGGCAAACATGCTATTACATCTTTTGATGTAATTAAGATTAATGCTAATGTATTTATTCGTAATGTTGTGCGATTATCAACTTCAAGAACTCTTAATGTTACACGGATTAAAATCATTTTGGGAATAAGCCCTGTACTGTCATTCTTGGCGATCTCGTGGAGTTCCTCACAATCGCTCCTTTCTGCCTCCGTGCATTCGCTATCAATGCTTAGATTTCTTAATTGTCCCTCATTCCAGCAAAAACACAAAATGTATCCAATAGCTTTAAATTCACTATACCTTCTCCTCCAATGGCAACCATCTAGGACATTTGCAAATGACAGTCGTCACTTTAGGCATTTAGGTTGGTTTACTCGTGAGTTAGGGAGTATACACATCTTTTTATTCCTGTGAAGTAATAGATTTAACAGATGTTTCATATGATATACAAGTATAAGCAAATGCATGTTACACTGTAATCCATTTAAATACTAGCATTCAATTACTTCACCGTTATTCCAGTAAACGTTTACTGAAAGTTTGTTCATTGATTTCTTATTTCTGAGAGATTAGCGGAATTTTATTATTTTGACTGTCCAAAGCTTCACTATATATATCAGCATTAAACTAGTTGCGCTTATATTTCTCCTAGTCTGATGGAGGACTTTTAATAATTCGACACATAGTGTTTGCGTCGTGTCAACATTTTTTGTGAACGGCTATTGTGATCGTTCTAGATCTACATTTGATAATTCCCGTCTTGCGTTTTTTGTTGTTGTTGTTGTTTTTTTGTTACACACATCAAGGTGTATATGTGTATACAGTAACCTTCATAAGTTTGGAAACATCATCTGCGTATTACAATGGAGCAAGATGGGAGTGATCTATGTGAGTTATTGTTTAGAATACAGAATAGTATGCTCAAACAACGATTAATAATGTACTTACAGTGTTGTAATGTAATTATTGTACATATACATACATACATACATACATACATACTGGTACATGTTGGTTTTGCTCAGTTGTATATAAACTGACTTTACCTGTCCAAGCAGTTCCACTAAACACGCCAGGTGATGCCATTAGACGGCACGACTGTTTAGAGGTACGTTGTTTACAGTTCTGTTTAGTTGTAGTTCCTTTAGCATGACGGTAGGACACGAAGCGAAAGTAATAGAAAACAGCCCCAAAGTGCCAGACTCCTTATGAATCACGGGTAAAGATAATCACTTTGTACCAAGAAGGCAATAGTATCCGACAAACATTACAGAAATTGAAGATTTCCATTAGCGGAGTTTTCAAGACCATACGCCGGCATCAAGATACAGATCGTCCTCGCTCAGAAACACCCAGAAAAATATCAGAACACCAGGAAAAGTATTTGGTAGTGACCAGTAAACATAATCGATTCAAAACTGTACGTGAGTTGACTGCTTAACTAAACACAACTAGGGATACACCAGTGAGTCAACACTGAGACGGCGCCTGGCTGAATACAACCTCCAAAGTTATGTAGCAGCATGGAAACCATTATTGCACCCTGTTAACATGAATAAAAGGCTTCAATAGGCTAAGACAACCAACACTGGACAGCAGAGGATTGGGAAAGAGTCTTATTCATTGATGAATCCAAATTCGAAATATTTGGAAGTAAACGCATCAATTTGTACACCGTATACCCCACGAACGCTTGAATCCTCAATCCGTAATTCCAACTGTGAAGCATGGAGGGGATTCTGTGATAGTATGGGGATCTTTTGGAGGGAATAAAGTTGGAGATTTGGTGAAAGCAGATGGAAAAATGAACCAAAAGGTTTATCTTGCCATTCTCCAGCGACATGCAAAGACATCTGGTTTGTGTCTGATTGGAAAAGGGTTTGCAAGACGAACCGAAACATACATCCCGCTTGTGTCAGAACCATGTGAAGCCTCTAGAGGTTCAGACAATTTTGAAAAACATAGAATGGACTCCTCAGTCCCCTGACTGTAAACCAATCGAGCCATTATGGGATGAGTCAGACAGGAGGATCCGAAAACGGGGAATCGTGAGTGGGACACAATTGTGGGAGGTCCTACAGCAAGTATGGAGACTAATTTCAACTGAAATCCTGGCAAAATTGAACCAACGCATGTCGAGAGTATGCGAGGCAGTGATTAAAGCAAAGGGTGGCTATTTTTAGGGCTCTAAATGCAATAGTTTCATTTATCCATGTATTGTTTGAGCATAATAAACATTTATAAAACAATAAAATGCAATTTTATATGTATTTCCTTTCTATTGTCCATAATCACTTGGTGTTTCCAAACTTATGTACAGTAGTGTATATATGTATACACATAAATTTATTTATATATAGTGACTTTTTCAGTTTTTCTTGTAACTGTCATTTCTGTTAGTTCTCACTGTCACTATTTAGTTTTTCTCTAAATCAATTTCACTGGGAGTTCACTTTGTTCACACATCCCGCATCACTTCACTAAGGTGAACTAGTTCAATTCTCCGTGCACCTCGGAACGTCAAATAAGAATAGTTCGGAATAACGTCTGGATATAGTGGGGCTGGTGCTTAAACTGTCAGGTTGTGGGCAGTTTGTCACTATGGAGCTGTAGGAAGAGGCTGCTGCTCCAGGGACGGGATGTCTGTGATTCTGGGGTTCGGTGGTATGGAACTGCGGAGGCATTTCCTTGCGCCTTCCCAGTTGATCTCTCGGTTTCGAAACATGTGTCGTGGCTGGTAACCCTGGTGTTGATTTATGCCAACACGGAATTGCGGTCGGAATGAAGTGCGTTAATTGAACTGAGGTGGTATGAGAACAGGTTCGTGATCGCGAAGTCTATAACTGAAGACAGACCTCCACTTCTCGTATGGCGTGTGCATTGCCAGGAACCCTGCGCTTGAAGTAGGGGATCCGTGTCTACTAGGCGAATGATTGTATTGCATCGAGCATCTGCCGATGATCGTAATACATTCGCAATGAAGTCGTCGGCCAGAATAGCACTGGGATGTAGGCAAGTATTGTGAGGTAGTCATTGGGTACAAATTGCCTCGCATACCGCCGTAGCCTCTAGGGTTTGAAGAGGTGGGAGCTGGTTAGGGCGATGGACCACGTTCTGCCGCACGAGGACCGACGAGTTGCCTCTTGGGCGACCCTAACGGTCCGTCCTGTGACAGACGTAGCCTAGAAGACGGAAGCGGCTCTCTGGACGGAGATGTATTTCGCCGACTAAAATGACGTCGAGCATGAGTGTGGGCAAAATAGAGCAGCTCACCGCCCTGACCGGCCGGCCGCGGGGTAACTCACTCCCGCGAATGCTCGCTTATAGTGTCAGTGGAAGCTTTCCATAAAGTTCTCGAACGTTCTAGAACTATTTCAACACACCTGCTGGAGAAGGGGGGAAAGAAACTTCTGGAACCCTCTAGAGTTATCTGCTGATAATGCGCCCGGTGTTTACGCTGGCAAATGGTAGTTATCTTGTTTATTTCGACCGCCCGGCGCCGGCCTCCCGATAACTTGGCCATACATATATATACACACGCGCGCGCGCGATTTTTTTTGGGGGGGCATTCTCAAACGTATCATACGAACAGCCCAGAATATAAAACCTTCGGCATCACGAGAGCCAGAATCCTGGACACAAAATCTGCCAATAAACCGCTACATGCATGTTGACCACATATCAGTTTCCATTACTGTCCTATTGAAAACAACCATAAGATGAAGTAGTCATTAAGCCGAACCTGGCTTACCCTGGAAATTAATTCTAACTGTTAAGAAACAAACGTTACAGCATTACTTCTTGGACGCTTTTTTGAAAGTAATGTATTTGAAACTGACGAAAGAGTCAAGAAAATCCCAGGTAACTTGCGTAGAAAGCAGCTTGGCCCAAAAGAAAAAGAAGCAGGACGAGAGAGCACATAAAAAGAGGAACGGTATACTGCAATAAAGAACAGCAGCGAAGGTTTAAATTGCTTCTGCTTCTAGTAAAGTAACTGCTACATTTTCTGAAAGAAGACATACCCAGTAAACGCGAGTGAAGGTTGCAGTGCATGAAAAATTGAAGAAAACACAAGGGCTTAGGGATTTCCCTTTTTCTTTAAACCATGTCTCATAGCCACTTCCGAAACACCCCTACACGTTTAATATGTATGAGCTCGGCGAAGAGAACAGTGCATATATCGCTTCCTAATCCTTCTTTTGCAATTTTAAGATATCCATGTCAGTCAACAGCCCTCTGCATCACAAGTGTCGCGTTTGTTTTTCAAGGGCACAAAGCGAATTTTTTTCAGGGCACAGATAAATAAAACTATAAAGGCCTTTATTCATACGATGCAAACAGAGTCTCAGGTTTCTTCAGTAAACGCAATACAAACATGTATTTTTACACATCAATAATAAGTTATGCTAAGCTAGTAACGATTTATGGATGTTCATTGAGTTACGTGAACTTATCAAATACAAAACCAAATAATTATAATTTCTTATTTTATATTTTTAACTCTTTTATGAATTATGCCACTTCGGTGTATGTATGTACATTGACGTGCATAAAAAGAGGTGCATTCCCCAGATCACAATTGTGCTTTTTCCCTCCATAAGCTTTTCATCTTCAAGTAGCCAACCTTTGACTCCACCTACCCGATATCAGTTCTCTATATGACTGGCCAAAAAACGAGCCATAAAGATATTATAGTCGATGTGAAATGAAGGGATGGTTTACATATGAAAGAATTTCGGTACGTTGGTGCATAGAAAAAGGCTATACACATACATTTTCGGCTTCTAGGGGAAGGGGTGAAGAAGCATGTGTCGATAAAATGGATGACAACTATAACATCTATGTGAGAGCTTTCATCAGCGACATAGAAACGAAGGCTAAAGTTATTCCTGCCATTGAACGAAAATAAGAAAATCGATATTAAGAAAACGGTCGGTAGTATGAAAGATGTAGTTTAAGTGTATTAAAGGAAGAAAAATGCTTAACTTTTGTCTCTATTTCTACATTTTTATTATATTTTATTTTGGTGCCAAAATTCAAGCATTGTTTTGAGATTATTCTAGTGAGAACATGGACAACTAGCTTTTAATGTCACCCTTCCGCAGTTCGGCCATATTTTGGTGGAGGTAAAGTATCCTGGCAATCTATTGGCTAAAATAAAGCTATGCTCCAGGAATAGAGGAGTGGCAGAGTGTGTGCCTAGATTTATTAGTACCAACATAAACAGCTGCGTTCCATTGTGGGCCACTTTTAATGCACGTCATTATACGTGGTTCTTCTACTACTTCACGGTTTTAGGCCGTTTAGCCTGTTCCGGCTCCAAAATGTATCCATCTCTTTTTTGGTCGTCCTGGGTTTTTGTATCCTTGGGGTCTGTAGTTATATGTTGCTCGGGGTATCCTATTTAATGGCATTCATTCTAAGTGTTCTATAACTCGTCAGCTCAGGTCAGCAACACATCTAGGAGAAGGAAACTGGGTAGCCATGACTCAATAGCCCCAAGGCAACCTGACTAGAAGGAAACTCTTAAGACAAACCCCTACTTCTAAGGATTAGAGGTTGTGCGTAGGGCTGGTAACCCATACACGTCAAAAAAAATTGTACTCCTATGCTCCAAAATTATACGTGGTGATTCTCATAAAATAGAAACAAGAATACTGGCTATAAATTGAAAACTTAATAGCGGATTCATTTCAAACTATTTACAATGACTTAATTTCAGATTTTTTTATAATAGCAATAGCCCGCAATAGTATTTCGCCAACAATCAAAATAACTGAAATAGTAAACATGGCATATTCTCTTGTAGAATTGAGTAACTGTAGGATAGGATAGGATAGGCCTAGTTAACGGAGGGGACACCTAGCACCTCGACCTCCAATGGATCTTTTGTGTTTACGACCCAGGGAGGAAGGGATGAGGTGAGGAAACCACACAAGATGTGTGGGTTGCATCGCGGCCGGCAGAAGTCACAAGACACACAGAGTTCCCTAATAGTTCCAGGCTTGACCACCCGGCCACGGTAGGATCGCTCGGAGACGTCCCTCTAGCGGGGCCGAGAGGAAGTTCCAAATCGCAAGCCTCTGCGCCATCTACCCGACACCGACTGAACCACAGCCCCGGAATAACCGAAATCATGAAAGAGAAAGAAAATGAGAGGAAATTCGAAGCAATTCCCCTGGTTCAACCGGGGAAAACCCATGGTCACAGTTGGCGGCCACCGGGAAACGAACCTAGAACCTCCCGATTATGAGCCTCAAACGTTACCACGGAGCCATCTCGCTCGGTTTGAGTAACTGTAACGTGATTCCCAAGACAATCGATGCAAAATCTGCCTTTCCAGTTTCCGGGTTAAGGATAGCCATAGCTGAAATTTGTCAAATTTGAAAAAATCAAAAATTAATTTTATTTCCAAAAAATACTTTGAACCTTTAGCTTCAATTACATATAATGGCTTTTGTTCTCAGAGTCCTTTAAAGCTTCAATGCGTGACCATTTAAGCGTCACGACCATTGCACACGGCTTAATGACCTGGATTTACTTCCAAAGTCTTTTACTCGACTTTGATTTTTCTTACATTTTTGCGCATTAAAAATGTTTCACGTAACGTAGTTTGTAACCAATGTTGTTCGAATTTTCAGGAACAAACTCAAAAGAGACTGAACTTAAAAAACTGGTAAATGGTTTTTGCAACACTTTTCAATTGCTCAAGATCTGACAAAATTAATTCGATCACTGAGCATAAATTCTTAAAAAAATTATATTTTAAGGTTTAAAGTTTTTCTGAGACAACCAGAGTACTGAATGAAATTCTATATGCCAGTTTTGCACATTAGTATTTTAATATAATGGTAGTATTTTTATTTGATCAAAAATACGATTTCTACATAATGTGAAACACCTGATTAATTAGCATAATTAAAGTAAAATATAATATTTTTCACAAAAAAATATTAAAGATAACGAAATTTAAAAACCGCTTATTACTGAGGCAGATACGTGACGAAATTTTGAAAACATTTGGATAAAAATTGAAATATTTAGAAATTTCACTTATGGGGTACCTTTAAGTCATATATTGTCGACTTCGATGAGGCTTCTCGCCCTTCAAATTTGTCCTGAACTGCGGTTGGGTTGCAAGATGAGAATTTGTACCGCGCAACTCATTCTGGGAAACACAGTCAAAGGGTCCCTACACTTACCAGTTACGATGTACGCTGTATGCCAGAATGACAGTTTTAAGCCCCAAACCGAAAAATTACGCATCTAAAGCATGCCGGGCAGTGAATTGAAACGAATTGCGACTAATTGTCAACTTGAAAATCAGTCTAGGCGCCCACCTCCGTAGTTTGGGGGTGAACGTGTCTGCCTCACATTCAAGAGTTCCCGAGCTCGAATCTCGGTTAGGGTGAATTACCTGGATAAAGGTTCTTTCCGGTGTTTTCTGTGATCCTAAATAGACTCTAAGCTCTAGAGACCAGTACCAATTTGAGCACTATTTCAACCTTTCTGTTAATTCCAGACCTATTTAAAGGGAAAAGGTTAGATTGATTTAATCACTGTAAGATGTAAAGAATGTAAGAATTTTCTAAAGATCTTAATATTTGGCCACTTCACAAATATAATACTGAGCTGAAAATCTTGACCTGCATGTCATCGCTGAAATGAAGTTTGAACTATTTCAAGTAATCTGCTAATGCTAAATATCTTACTGGATAACCTTTCCTATTTGCATCATCAAAAAACTTATACGTTCCATTCACATCACCTTCTCTACCCACTATAGCTTATTTTTAAATAACTTCTACAAAATGCTCTTATGAATTTGTTGATTACATGTTAGTGACATAAACATTTGTAAAAATTAGTTACGTTTGATATTTCGTTGTAAGTACAATAAGGATAAAAGAAATCCAGTCGATATTCAAATGTTTAAAAGCGAATGACTATATGCTGCTTTGAAATTCCATTCTCTTTACATGACGTCGCGATAAACAATTGGATAGCAAAGGAATTTAAAAATGACAAAAGTATTGAAGACTTCAAATCAATAATCAGAATAACTCGGAATTGGCTGATGCTACAAACAAAAGTTATTGAAAATAAATTTACGTCTCTGAAATATATCTACATTTATTGTGTTGCATGTTTTGGCCACCTCTTTACGCTTACGGATATGAATGCTTACACAAAATGAAGATGACTTTACAGGTTATTCCCAGAGAATTCAAGACTGTCATTTAAATGTATTAAATATGTGGTATATTAATCCAAATCGTTAGTCATTTTTTAGAAAAAAATGTCAAAAAAATACCATGCAAAGGATAGTTTGAGGTAGAGGATTTTCTTGAAAATCCTCGTGTCTTATCTTCGTCAGATACTGAATAAAATACCAAGTTTGGTATTCATCAAACGTTTCGTTTTTGAGTTATGCTGTTCACAGAAACACTTCTTCTTCTTTCTCTGTTTAACCTCCTCTAATGTAGGACTTACACTCCCAGGACTTACAGGCGGGTGTCTCGCGTCAGAGGCCCGTCGAGGAGTAGACACTCATTGATCCGACAGAATATCCATGATGAGTGATCAGCCCGATGCCTGGTATGGGAGGAAGGAAGTAGATGAAACGAAATGATGGTGAAATGGATGAAAGGAAAGGTGATGATGGAGCAGTTGGTGGAATGAATGGCGGGGGAAACCGGAGAACCCGAAGAAAACCCGCCCAGACGCCGCTTTGTTCACAGAAACACACAAGGACATTTTCTTAGAAATGCTATTATTTCTCAGGGGCGTCAAAATATGTATTTCCGATGAAATTTTGATACCCAATTTTTCAATATTTCTCTACCTACTACTACTTACGTGGTAAAGGAAGTAAAAAGTAATCTTGGCTTCCATGCGCGACATCATTAGCCTGCACATTGTATATGTGGAAGAACAATAATTTATTTATTTATCTTAATGTGAATGAGCCCATGTAGACCTACGCAAAGTACTTAGAGACATTTCTTTGCTTTCTTTGAATCTACAGTGCTCTCATGCTTCGGCTGTGGGCTTTCTTTCTCTCGTCCGTGCATGTTGTTCCAGTTTTACTGTTGGTCAACTTGCTACTTATGCACTTTGATTGTAAAGATATATCTGTTTAGGAACCCTTCTTGCGTAACTCCTGCCAATTTTAAGTCATTTTTTACCCCACCAATCCACTTTATAGTATCTACTTATGCTTTACATCAATTTACGTAGAATAACATTATTTGTTTTATGAGCCCGTTTGAGTTCATTCATTACCTTTGTTTTCTAATGTCTGTATAGTTTTATTTTATTTTTACTTCCGAGTCTCTATTGTAGAA
Source organism: Deroplatys truncata (assembly GCA_030765065.1). NCBI lineage: Eukaryota > Metazoa > Arthropoda > Insecta > Mantodea > Mantidae > Deroplatys > Deroplatys truncata. The sequence goes on from CM060980.1 coordinate 106,254,299, forward strand.
AATTATTATCATTATTATTATTATTATTATTATTATTATTTAAAGGAATCTGGTGTAAGATTGTTTTAATGTTTCCCACAGTCGCTGCATGCCGAGAGCTAACGAGACGCTGGCGACAACCTCGGCGCGCGTCTTGCCATTCCCACTGCGAATACATCGTTCCCAGCTGGAGTACGGGGCCCTCTGCGTAATTAATGCTTGTCCCATTAGTGGAACCTTTGAAGAACAAGTGACGAACTTCATACAATGTCTCAGCAGCTAATTAGCAGGGAACAGTTGCTCATAAATATTAAAACGGGACTTCTCGGCGGGTCCTGAAAGCCACTTCCCTTCCATCACGTATTCGCCTTAAGACGACGTTCTTCGCAAAACGTGGGGACTCCGAGGAATGACAGGGGCTTATGTGGCTGTTTTCTTGTTACGGATGGGAACTGTAATTAGAGACGTACCACTACCTAAATTCCAAGGGGGGAAAAGGTGAAAAAAACAACCGAAGTAACAGTAATCTGTACCAAGAGCCAAGGCAAAAGTTGTGCAAGCGAGCTCTTTATTATCCATGCTGCTTACTCTACAGTTAGGAAGAGAAAAACTCTTATCATTTATTAATGGGTATAAAAACTTATCTTACGAAAGCCTATTTTCTGTCTACTTCATTTTAATAGAAGCAAACCTTTGCAGGAGGAGCCGCATTAACACATTTCGTTATATATAGAAAGCGAACACCGATATTTAACTTTTATGAACAGGACGCTATATACTAACCTTAAAATTCCATACTCTTTCTTTTCATGCAACCGCGAGAAACAACTGAATGTCGACAGGACTTTAAAAGAATGACAAAATGTCGAACAAGTAATAAGGGATATCTCGTAAATACCTTATGCCACAAAAAATTACCTATTTGAAATAAATTGTGTTTTTTAAACAGATCTACGTTTTTTGTGTAGTACGTTTTCGTCTATCGCTTAACGTTTATCACTTATAGAAGATTACGTATACAAAATTCCTTCCGAATGAAGAGGACTTCACAGGCTATTCCTAGAGAATTGAACACATACATTTTATTTGCCATGTATGGCAAATATATGGTATTTTAATCACAATCGCTTGAGTCTTTTTTTAGAAAACAAGGGTAGTTGGGGTGGGGGATTTTCTTTAAAATCTTCGTGTCACATCTTTGAACATCTTAAGTAACAAGTTTGGTATTTATCCGACTTTTCTTTTTTGAGTTATACTGTTCACAGTACACACAGGCCTTTTTCTAAAAATGTCTCTTGGTTTCAGGAGCAACAAAACATGTACTTCCGGTAAAATCTCCTTATCGAATTTTTGGGTGGATTGCAATACCTTCTCTACCTACTATGTACGTGGTAGAGAAAGTAAAAATTTTACCTATTTCCTAGTTCATAAACCTGGCTTTTCTGCGCTGCAAATATTTGAATCAATTTTCCTTTACTTTGCCATACATTTGTTCAAACCCACTATAGCAATCCACGTTTTAAAGCTTTTACTATCTCTTCCGCCTCTTGCATCCTCTTCGTGCCCATAAAATGTGCAATTAAAGCATTTCTGCAAATGCCTTCTGGATTAACATGAAGTAAATAGGAATTTAAGATCTTTTGTAAGAATAGTTTGCATAAGAGAGATAAAAATAAACAATAGCTGATAGAGAAAGTCATGTGAATGTAATAAGTCATACATTTCAATTTAAATGTCATCCGTGCCATACAAGCAATGATTTAAAATACACCGCATTTGATTTTGAGACTTTTTTCATGGCAACAAAACCTGCTAGCATTTCTGATGCGGTGCACTTAAGTAACCTATTCACAAGTAATTTTGGTGGTCAAAATACGCCAAGAGCACCATATTAATGTGCACTAGTGTGCGACAGTCTCTCGCTAATAGAGTTTCACGCCAGCACCGCTAACTGGTAGTATAATGTATTGTCTGTCAGTTCTACAATTCACTATTTATTCTAAGACGAAATTTAGTTATTTGCATATATTTTATGCCAGTACGTCTTAACAGCTTCTGTTAGATAAGTTCGCTTCTGTCAGAGCTGCTACTAGCGTCACTTTGTCCATTTGTCGATACTTTAACATTTCGCTAAATTTGGCTGGAAATTAGGGGTAGTTTATGCGAACACCCACCTAAACTTATATATATTTTACCGCGAACTACAAATGCGAAGTTCAAATTTTATGTGCCTTAATAATGTGCAGACCATTCGTCGACGTATTTAAAGTTTGGTTGAACTCGGTAAAAAATTAAGCGTGTTACATATGATGACCCTTCAAAAATTTTTATCTGGGATTATTTTTCAAATATTCATATAATTCATTTTACAAACGCTACGCACCATTTCTGTCAGAGTACTATGTGCCCGATGTTTAACGCGATGCACTCATTTTTAATATTTTGTTCCAGAGATATTCGGATATTTTTTTATATTTTTCCAAACACGAAATACATTTCATATTATTATTATATTATTATCGTTCTCGTTGTTGTTACCACAATCGGCTCCGCATCTGGGAGGTTCCGGGTCCCATTGGATAGCTTGACCTGAGTATTTTTGTGGTTTTTCCAGATTGGTAGGCGAATTCTGCAGTGTGTTGTGTACCTACTACAATCGATTTTCCTGTCCCTCATTTCCTTTCATTACATTTCCTTGTCATTCTGTTTTAGAACTGCAGGACCAGTAACGAGGATTGGTGACTGCAGTGACAGTGGAATTTGCTCTGTGAAAAGATTTCCCTCTGGCGCCTGGTTTGCTGGACCCTTGTAGGGTGCTTTCCAGAAGTGCCCCTTCAAGGTAGACTAGCGCCGACGTCAATCTAGAATCGTTTAGGGTCACGTGTTCATTAGAGCGCATCGTCTTCCGGATGTGGTCACCCTTCAGGTCTCCTCTCTCATCCCTTCCTCCCGGATGTCTCTTTAACACAGAAATGGGCCGGTCTGGTGGTCTACGTGAGTGCGCTAAGCTCTATTGGTTGAAGTCTGCCTCCATATGCATCCTATTCTTTGCAATGTTAGAGCAATTTGGAACTAAATTGCAGTGATATGCGGTGGGTATGGAAGGATTCTAATGAAACAAAACTACCGCGAGAATCGAGTCCGGAACCTCGTATTATGGATGCAAGAGTAGTTATCACTGGATTGCAGGGGCAATCGTATTCAAACCATCTCCCGGAACACAACATCGAAGCATAAACGAGTTCCACTACGAAATTCGGATCTCTCCGATGTACGTTGGGTACAAAGAGAGAGAGAGAGAAGGGTTCGTTTAGGTACGGCACCTCTGAAGTTGGTTTTAAAAAGCGTAGCTCCGCTCTTCAAGCCACCTATCTAACTACTATTTTGTATAATTCCAGACAGTTGCTTACATCATCACAAAAGAGTACCGTTAAGCTAATAATAATCATGTTAACGATAATTGTCTATATGTTTAATCGGACTGATCTGTGAATTTTCCAAAGAAGTGTTATGTTCAAATTTTGGTGCATATATAAGTCGTTACTACATGTTTATATACAAATTTAAGCTATTTTACACAGCAGTGCTCTTTGCGATACAATTTCCCTAAGTTTTAAACAAAATGTCAGATTAATGCTATTTATTTGAATGGAAAATAAGTTTGCTAAGAAATAAACGTATACGTACTGGCGAAACTATTTGTAAAATTTCACGTTTATGGCTTAAAAACTGCATAACAAGGAACATTTTAAATGCAAAAAAAAGTATAAAATCTTACAACTCAGAATTCGCACATATGAAATGATATAAAATTGTGCTCAAGCATTTTGTTATCAAATATTTTAATATTTACTTAAACATGCATAATTTATAAGGGTTCAACTCCTATGGGCCAGTCACTCTAATCACGGGTTACGTGCTTTCTCCGGGACGGTAAGGAATACTGGGGTGGTTCCACGAATTTCCTGTATCCATAATTTCCTTTCATCTGTTTCCGGGTTGTAAAACCAGGCGTCGGCGGTTGGTATGGTGCGGCAGGACAATGGAATCTGCGATTTGGAAAGATTTCAAGCTGGCGTTTGATGACACTGCTGGGCCCTCCTGGGAGTGAGTGCCTCAGCCAAAGCTAGCCGGCATCAAGAATCGCCGGATCTGATCGCCCTTTGGGTCTCCTTTACGTCCCTTCCCCCCAGCGGCCAAGTTGCAAACACAAACGTCTACTCCTTTGCTCCAATTACGGGAGTCTCCTCCGTCTGACTACTCCTAATTCCTACTAATTGGAATTGACGAAGCATCGAAATATTAGCCTCATTCTTAATAATTTTTCACCAACAGGTTTCGGTTTTTTGAGTTATGTCGCACAAGTTCAGCAACGTTACATTCCTATTCGACAGTAGAAAAGGTTATAGACTTCGTCTTAATGACTGTATCAGAAGAAAGATTTGACGTGAATATTAAGACTGTAGCACATTTTAACCACAGATAACTTTTTTCTCATCCACCCCCACTCTACTAAGTGAAATAGCTAACCATATTACATTGGGCTTGCGTATTTACACCAATCAGAGTAGAATTCATACGAGAGGCTGTGTCTGACGTCCTGTTCCTCTTGATTTACACCGCTCTTGGTTCAAGTTTGTTTCTTAGATTTTGCTTCAAGCCATTCATGGAGAGTGATATTAAGAGCTGGATGGAGTCGAATATTAGGCAAACGTGAAACCTAAGGAAAGAAAAACACCATTACGATCTAGGGGATTTTTGTTTTCTCCATTAGCAAAAGCTACTTATATGTGATGCATCAGTCCTCTTTACTTCAATGTCTATGCGGGTAAATCAAATGTACAGAACACGGCTTATTTGGGTCATCTGCAAAACAAAAACCGTGTAATATTAACATGCTTCATCATCTATATGTACATTTTAATTTACAGCTTAAAGTTTCTCTTATTCTGAATTATGTACTAGTTTTCCCTCGGTTCTCTAAATAATCCAGCAGAATTAGTTCAGCATATCCCGTGCTTGCTATAAAGGGAAGGGGGTTAATCGTTAAGCCCTACCATGTTCACGCGAAAGTGTTCATTAATGGCGTTAAAAACTGTTCTACGTGAGTAACGTTATCTATTATAGGCAATATGATTTTGCTCAGTAATTAATATTTCACCATGACCTGCTGGCATTTCCATGATGGGGCTTTGGTAGTAGGTACCAACTTAAAATATTTCGCTTCCCGAGAATGCGATGACGGTATAAAAGCGACATGGGCGGGCTGGTTTATTGTTTGATTCAGGGAACTCCTACATTGTTCCTTTGCGGATACAAACGGCAGCCATATAAAATTAATTAACGTATTGTGTTTCTGAGAAGAAATATAAAATAAAGATGTTTTATCGTTGAAAAGGATGTTAAATTTATTATGAAGGCAGTAAAGATCGCCTTGAGCTGTGTAACACAATGATTATCAATCAAACCGCGTTCGTGAACAGAAAAATGGTTGTGGTTTATGACTATGCGAACATATCCACATTAACGTGTAAGGACTGTTTTATGAGCCTGAGAAAAACTAGTAAGGTCACTGGACGACCCCAAGTGTGGTTCGAAACCTAACGGGATAATCATATATCCCCGTGGTGATTCGAGTGTGTTTCTGTTATGCAAATGCAGGCAAAAATTCGATCCCCGAGCACCATGTGGCGTTTTCTCAGGATATAAGACTGGAAAATGTGTACATGTCGGTGCAGAGAATCTCGCTAATATAGGAGCGTGGCGTTTCAAACAAGATTTAAACAATTCCCTCTTCCAGTATTCTTCCCCTCCTGCCTTCTGATCTATAACAGTAGGCGTAATGCAATCAACCATATTTCACTTCCACCCTTACAAAGTCTCACCATGTCCAAATTTGGCCAGCACCCCTCACACATCACATTTACATTCAGTCGCAGTAAACTTGGACGTGCCTTCTTATTTTGTAACAATTAGCAGAATGGAACCGCCCCAAAGAAATAACCATACGTACAGTTATACAGCTCCAAAACAAAATACCTTCAAGTTTGCGTTCGAGTATTTTTATAATAAGTTCCAAATTTAAGGCTCTGGTCGTGGAGAGTACATTGCCTTACAATTGCAAATATTTATATGATATGAGACCTTGGAACCATCCCTACTTCCAAAGAGGGCAACGTACACTAGAAATATTCCAGCCAATCAGATTTAAATATGCTGTTGAGCTTTTATGATGCACGTGGGAAAGGAGATTTACTGTTTGGGATCATATAGTTCATTAGCAGTTTGGAAACTGCTGCTGGTGATATACAGGAATTCCTTTTACGTGAGTTAAGTGAGCAGTAATTGTAATTACATAGATATATTGTTGTTAATAGCATTACGAATTCGTAAGTGCATAATCAAAGTTGAAGAGGGGAGGAGAGCATGTTTTTCGATGCCAGAATATAGAATCAACACTTGACGCGAAAGAAGCCGAATCAACGTAATGTGACAGTGGTTCAAGAACTAACCTGTGGTTACGGTTAAGTCCTTGTGGACGTGCTTTACTGCTTTTTGGAAGCTATCATTATTTTGGAACTGGAATGCTCATAAAATAACAGTTTTCCTCAAATAAAGAAGCATAGTATTGGGCAAAGCCAAATACTAGTTAGGTACAAGTACTGTACTCGCGACAACTGGGTATTTGTAGAATCAGCAACTATAGCGATATGAAAGTTTGACTGCATATGACAAACATATGCTTTTAATGCTCTTAATGTGCTTGTTAGAGAGATTCTTGGCATCACCCAAGTTATAACCCCAATGCCCTCTGAACTATATTCACAAAAAAGGCTGCTGAAATGTCACGGTATCGGTAAAACCTTGCTAACAAGGGAATGTTATTCCACCATGTTTGAGATCACGTTAGCAGTTTTTGAGTGAAACTACAAGGGAAATAATTGAACATATAGAGTTTACCTCCATTAAGCACCTGCTCAGCAAAAAACAAAATGTTTGAATTTCAGCCTTTATTTTCTTCTTACGGGGGATGTAAAGGTGTAGATGTCTATAGCTTAACTGATGATTGTATTTGCTACACTAACTTAAACATCACTGTAATACTTTTTTTCTTCCTGAGCATTAGATTCTCAATAAAAATGTGTTTGTATGAGACACTTATCATGACAGCACTCTGTGATACGCTTTAGTACAAAATCGTGCTTTGAGGCTGCCAACAGCCAAAAAGGAAACAATCTACATTTTCTCGGCAATTTCCTTTTCTGTTTTTGATGAACGTGTTCTGCACAATTCACTATTGAAGTGATTCTAATGAACATGTGTATTCCACCAGCTCTGTTATATGTATCACAAACGTGAAGTTTAACAAACAGAGGCAAGCCAAAGGAAAATGAAAATGAAAATTTTGGGTATAGCAATGAGAGACAGAATGCAGAACCAAGAAATAAGGAACCTTAAAGGACGCCACGACCACAGGAAGCTGCCTAAAATGGAGATGGACAGGACACATAATGTGACAGCACCTTAATAGGTGGACACACAAAAGTGATTTCTTGGGAGCCCAGGATTGGCCAAGGAACGTTAACAGGCAGAGAACCCCTGGATAGACGAACTGAGGAGGACCTTCGGCAGCAGATGGACCACGATAGCCAAAGAGACAGAGAAACTTGGAAACACTAGTGGACAGAGCCAGTAGGGCAATAAACTAGGTTGATATTTCCTGGAATAGCTAACCGGGATTATAAAATCGAGCTCCCTTTCACTTGAAAAAGGCCCTTGCCTAAAATGTGAATTACAAATTAAATTTACTTTATTGAATCAGTCATTCGCGGCCACCGACTTTGACCTGAGTCACGCTACTTGGACATCACTGGAGAAGATTGTTTCATTTAATTTACCAGCGCAAGGTGTTATTTATTATCAAATTTGAACTCCAGCGTATTTTGCGAATTACTGTTTCTTAGTTATTCAGAATTAACTATATTCATTTCTCAACTAGAAAACCCTGCCGAAGACTTCTTCTAAGTTTTCAATGTAATTTGGAACTAAATTTTGCTGACGTACATCCCTTGGGTGGGGAAGGATTCTGGCTAAACTCCTGCGACAATCGAAACCATATTATGGAGGCAAGCACAGTGATCACTAGATCGCAGAGGGAATCGTATTCGACTGAACCGTATTCCAAACCACCTCCCGGGATGCAACATCGACCTCAATCAGGCGAGGAATCAAGCCGATCCTTCAAGAATTAGGTTTTGAGTTTTCGACTTCGCGAAAATTGCTAAAGACTACTCCAAAAGTAGGAAGGGAGGGAGTGGCTGTGAATCTTTACCTCAAAGATTCCTGTAACTCTGTGTTTGTGGATAAAATAAGGGTAAGAGAAAAGTTTTCTATTGTTAAAGTCAACAGTACAACTGTAAATAAATGTAAACACTATAAACCCATGTTTATTTACTTCATTCATAGCTGATCTAGCAACCTAGCTTCTCAAGGTAAGCGGCGTTTAGCAGGGCTAATGTTGATTAATAACACCTATTTGCTCTAGAGCAGATTCATTGATTTGAATTCGGTTTGTTTTATTGGCAAATGCAAACTTAATGTTCTCAGTATATTGAATTAAAAACTTCGCATAAAAATATCGTTTGTGTTCTTAAGACAACCCTGTGGTGAAACTTGGAAGTTTCTTATTTCTTAACCAACTGTTCTGAAATTGTAACCACATGCTAGAAACGTTATCTTACAAGTGTCTACAAAGATTCATGTAGCTAGTCTAAACAATTTAGACGTTGTATGTATTGTGTCAATAATGGTACTTACATAAAATGTTCCACTCGTCAAATTAATTTAAGTTTTTTCCTGGCATCAGGAAAAGATATTGCTAAGATATTCAAATTGGCTTTCTTCCATATTTGTTTAACTTTAAACAAACCTATTTATTTTCTACTGAACGAATCCGCAAAAATGTCATTTATCTATAATTTTTATATTATTTTTTACTATTTCACAAATTTAAGAAGAGGGCTATTTAAAGCTATCTATATTTTACTTGCCTAGCTTGCAAATTTCATTAACATCGGTGAAAAATTGCACCGCACGAATCATTTTATGTAGGCAGTGAAAAATGTGGATAATTTTGTTTCCTAGAAAATCACCTTTAAGTATAAGCACGTCATTATGTTGTGTCTCTAATCTTGTTATGGAGTCAAAATCCTCCTGTATAACAGATAAAAGCCCTAAATAGCTCGACATATATACTTAAATTATTAGAGTATGGCAAAAACAAAAAAATTAAAATTTTTACATTTTTAACCAAAGTCTCACCACAGTGTTGCCTTAAACTTATGTAAAGTGTATACGGATTTCCACCTATACTGCATTTTTTAACCATTGTGGATTTCATAGCTTTTACAATGAAACTCCATAAAGCTGTGATTTAAGTGGGCACATTTGTGGCAAACCAATCCCTTGCTCGTATTTGCTTCACAAAAATCTCCCAGAACTATTCATACTTGCACATCAGTATGTACACTAACCAATGATCATTACTATGAATCTGTGAACGTGTATAATTTGGCACCGATTCCAATCAAAACCCTAGTGTTACAGCTTTGGCGGCATCCGGTTCACAAGATTACGTGTGTACACGTGAATGAATGCTAATGAGCACACATCCGCTGCAAGTCTGCTGACGCGAAGTGCAGACGCTTGATCAGATCTAGGGTTGACGACTTTCGTTTCATCCGAGACCAAGGATTGACCGATGTACCTTGCCATTGAAATGTACTTCGTTGCAAAGGAATTACACACACTAAATGACGAACATATATGCTTTCGCGTATGAAACACTAGTTGCCTTACCTAGCATGGGAAGGATGCATTCTGTAAGTAAGGGGTTCAACTAAAACATGAGTAGTAGTTTTTTTAAGTCATAAAGTATCTTATAGTTTTCACCACAGGTAGCTCAAGTGCACAAATGTGTACTTTGATTGGGCACGTCGTATAGTCTGGTCTACGAGGGGTTGAAAATTGAGAGTAAATTTAGTTTCTAAAAAGTTCAAGGAGCCTTATGCCAAACTATGGGTTGGGTAGCTTTAAAAAAATTAAGATAACCTATGAATTTTGCCAGATCCTATAGTATAATTGTAAAGTGTTTCAATCAGAGAAGTTAAACAGTTCATATTGCTACATAAGGGGCTGCAAATATAATAGGGATAGCTTTGAGAGTTGTGATGCAGTTGAGGCAGTATTTTTAACACTTTAATCATTTTAGTCAAATTATATAATACAAAAATATAATAGCAGCCCGCCTTAAAGCAATATGTACATGTAGCAATATATGAAAAGTGTATATTACAATGATTGTATGTGTTTATATTATTGTATACATGCTCAATAATGTTAAGTGAATGTAATTTAATAATGTAGGAGCTGTGAGAATAATAGGTCAAAAGTTGCTAACAATGAGGTAACCTTGAGGCAATAATGAGTAAGAAAGTTTAATAATACTACTAGTCATTCTTGGAGCAACAATAATGTAATTTTTGTGACAGTTTATTAAATAGCCAATCAACAACCAGAAAAAAGCTTACGTTAAATAAAGGTATTCTATTGGAGTAGGATTAGCCAGTCAGAAACTGAAATATAGCAAAATTTACAAATCTAGAAGTCAGTTGCTTGTAGACAGTGCTCATAACTGGACGCGTTGGTTGTTACCAGTGTTACTAATCAGACGCAAGACACATCCTCGAGAAATTTAATACGTATTCGTGTGAGAAAATAGTTTACGTGTTTAAAAGGTGCAAGTATTTAATAAAAGAATCTTACAGCTCTCTATATCAGTGAAGTGTTATTAAAATCGTGTCAAGAATTAATAAAAAGGATTGAAGTAAAATTATAATCTGTTTAAGCCTACATTCTTCAGTCGCACCACAACCCTGCAAAGAGAAACATGTCTCTAACAATAATACTGACGCAGCCGAGGCAAACATAAATATAATATTTAAAGAAACAGTCAAAATTACAAAGTTAATATTTTTTAAAACCTACGAAACGAAGGCTACCGGGTACCATACGTGCGGTTGCAACGAACTTCAAGTTCGGCTCCCCAACAGTTGAACTACGATACAACTCCTACAACAAATAACAACTTCACAATCCATAATTTTTTGGGGGGGGGTCTATAGTGTAAGTGTACACAGTTTCATTTTGATAGGACAAAAACAGTCGATTTGTATGTTAGGGGTTAAAAATAGGAATTGAAAATAAGGGAAGCGGAAGTTCTTGAAAGTTGTAAAAACCTTATCATTTATACTCGATTTTAAAATCCAAATGTATGAAGTTTCTTCAGAAGTATATAAAAATACTTCTTGATAGCAAAATATAACAAAATAAGAGGAACTTTGGTAATATGAACACGGTATACTATTTCCCCCTTCAGTAATTCGCTTTTAAATCACTAAGCTCCACACTTACCCCATTGGGCTGGAAGCCATTATAATATGCCACGTTCGCAATAGAATGATATCATCTGTCATTCGTATTCAACGAAATGAGATTAAAATTGAGTGACATGAGTATTAAAAAAAAAGTGTTGAATTCACATGACTTTCTCTACTCAGTTTTATATAAATTGTTCTTAATAAATCTTATCCTTCTATCTTTAAACGACATAAACTTGATTTACACATTTACATATTTGTTGTAGGTATAAGAAGAATACAGTTAACTAAAGTGATAGTCAAATCTTTTCAAAGCCGGTCGCTAAGTGATGGCGTTGAAAGCGATTTGCAGTTGAGAAAAATATAAAGCCTTTGAAAATTCAAATCAATAACAAAGAATACCTCGGAAATGATTAACGCTACATAAATTGTGTGCTTTAAAGTGATCTACAATTTTTGTGCAGTAGGATTTTGTCTATCCCTTACACAAAAGCAATTCAGAATGGACTTCATGGGCTATTCCCTGAAAATTCAAAATATGCATTTTATCTGTCGCGTAAATATCTCAAACTTATGACATTTTAATCAACATCGTTAGATCCGTTTTTGATAAAATAAAAAATAACCAAATTGTTCCCATATAATTCATAGATTGGGGTTGTGTGACTTTCTTGAAAATCCTCTTGTCCCATCTCAGGATGTATTTATCCAAGATTTCGTTGTTGAGTTATGCTGTTCATAGATAGACATCAAACATATACACGGACCTTTGTCTAGAAGTGCTATTTTTGGAATCAGGAAGTCTCAAAACGTCATATTTCTGGTGAAATCTTGGTATCAATTTTGGGTGGAGTACAATACTACTTCTGCTTATTTTATCTTCTTTCACGCAGGGACCCGGCATGGACGCAAAGTGTATATTATACCTATGCCCCACAAGAGGGCGTCGCCGAGCGGAAGAATGAGGCGAGAGGAGACACCGGGCGGCCAGGAGCGACGGTACAGCAATGATAGGGTCCCTAAGTTTCCAGATATAGACACCCTGCATACGGACAGGCAAATCGAGGAACCCAATCCACACAGAGGGAATCCAACGCCCCACAAGGGGGTTGGAATATCCCAGCAGCCAGCCAAAATACGAGGGATGGAGAGAGTTACAAAGAACATTCTTTTCCCCTGCCACGCTGCACCGAAACATAATCGCTCACACTTCCGACCCTGAAAGAGACCAAAGGGATGTTGGGTGAATGAAATTAAGAATGCAAGAGAATAGAGGGACAGGAAAAAGCCCATGGATCAGAGTGGGCGGTCGCCGGGAATCGATCCCAGGACCACAGACGTTGCCGCCCGAGCCAAGATATCCTAAACTTCTCAGTTTTAAAAATTTGAAAGGATTTTATAACCTATGTCCACCCGGAGACACACACACACACACACACACACATTCTCTAGTTCCCGAGGTCACGGGTTCAAACCCGGTGGAGGGCGATGGCTTTTTACCGGCGTATCCTTAGTATGTCTTCCTTAGGAAGAGAAGTAAAGCCGGTGGGGCGTGTCGTAGATTTATGGCACATAAGAGAACCTCAAGCCTGATAAAGAGGCCTCTGAGCAAAATTTCCTGTCTTTCACGCCCAATATAGAATGGGACACTACGGACCACAGCAGTTAAAGAGCGTCCATAAATAAAACTCGATACACACACACCCACCTACCCAATTAGATTCCTTTAAGTTAACAACTCTCTTGGAAGCAGTTTATGTCACCTCATCTTGGACATTGTCTTCGTAGAATCAAACTCGGCAGCTTTAAGGGGTCCAAGTGAAAAGCCTATGCCGGATGGGCAACAATTGCGAGAAATTAATATTAAATCGCAATTAGTTTCCTTATGGTAGAAGAGCAAATTGCATTTCCTTGCCCCTAATATTCCCAAAGCGACCACAGAGGAAGTAATCCTTAGAAAATCACGCCTGCTATATCCTTAAACTACAAATAATGGTGTGTTACAAAGCATTCGCCTAATGGCCCTTTCATAAAACAGGAATTCGAGGAGGGGTTTGCTCACCCAATTAAATGCTCCCTCTCCCCCCCCCCCTCTCTCTCTCTCTCTCTCTAATGTCTTAAAAGGATAGTAATACAGAAAAGCGGAAACGCGAGAGAAGATTCTCACAGTTAACGTTTTCCGATAATTAAACCTGCTAAAGATACTTAAACCCCAGGCGTATGATGACTGAATAGTTTGTTCATAAATCTGTTAGCTAATGATTCTGGGTAGCTGTCAAGTTTATCGTGAATATGTTCGTGACTTTAAGGAGGTAAGCTTCGACTACATTTCGCGGTGAAAGGAAAGGAGATTATTAACAAGCAGGTATCATTAGTCTTCCTACACCTTCAAAAATTACTAGCATCAACTCAGCTTAGCCAATTAATGTAGGCGTTATAACGATAAAAGCCACTGCATTCCGCAAGTATTTTGCATATTTACTAACTTCGCAAATTCCCCTCAACTGACAGGCAAAAAAATCCGTGTCTAACAGGTAAAAGGTAATGATTACGCATGCATATTTCACTGTCTTGAAATACGTCGCAAAAACACTGCATACAATATTAAGTGAAAGGCCTATTAGCAATACAAACCAAAATTACTACACCTTCATAACATGCTTTAAAGGTCGGAGTACGTACAGAGGCACAGCAGGATTTCTAAGCCAAAATTATATTACGTAATTTTAACTGAAGCAAGTTTGAGTTAGATATGTGATGCTTACAACACTGACGTATTTTTTCTTAATAAATATATATATATATATATATATATATATAAATATATATATATAATTGTAGCAGGTAATCTGGATAATTAATAAAAGCAACTACAAGCAGCAAAATAATAGCTTCTACAACAAACAATTATTTAGGGATTTTAATTAACTGTTCTTCCTCACATATCGTGTGTAAGCTAAAGTTTGAAGCAATAGATTCAGACTGAAAAATTAAATGGCATAGTCAAAATTAGAATCACGGATCTTCGGTTTACCATGCCGCTGTTCTAATCAACTTAGCTACCATGGTAACATGCCGGCATACATTAAATTCCCCAATTGGAGAACCATAAGGCGTTCTCCAATTCATTTTTTGGTAACAACTTACAACTTTAAGTCTCGGGCTTTACATTTAACCACTATTAGGTCAATTAATATTATTTAATTCTCCACCACACATACTGTGTGTAGGCTAAAGCTGGAAAGGTAGAATCAGACAGAAAAATTCAACGCCATAATGAGTTTTGAGTCAGTTGAGAAATATAATGTCGTGCCGGCATGTTGCCATGTTGTTGGCTAGAGCAGCGCCGAGGTAAGCGGAAGATCCGTGGTTCAAATCCACTGTTCCTACGCACCGGCAGAGTTTAGTTTAAGATTGGAAAATTTTAATCACGCTCAGTGCACGGCTGGGACTCGGATCGCATGAAGCTGCAACTATGTTAAAGCCTAAACCTCACAAAACGTATTTCCTTTCATATTTCATGAGCTGCAGTGAATATCTTATTAAGCAAGACATCTATACATCTTGTGGAAGCTGTTAAGCTGTTAATACAAGAACGATGATACACGCGATTTTGCTTGTCAAAATCAGAACCTATAAAAAGACCAGGGAGTAATTCAGGGTTGCAGTCTATCTGGTAAATCGTTTTGTATTTATATCGATTATATAATTAGCAATTGGAAGAAACAACAAGTATAAAAATTAGTATAAATAAACACCTAAATATGATGCAAATAATATAGCAATAATGTAGAGTAGTGAACAGAACTTACAACGTTCAGTATACAAGCCGATTCAAATTGGAAAAGAGTATAACTCGAAAAAATAAATAAGTAAAACAAACGTTATAGCCCATCGAATTAAATATTGTAATAGAAAACGAAACATTAAAACAAGTATCTTACTTTGATTATACGGGGTGTAATGCAAGTTATGTTAGAGACGAGACACTGACAATAAATTGGACAAATTTCAATTAATATGTGGGACAATAATAACCAAAACTCTCCAAAATAAAATCCGAAAAGATACAACACTAAAATGTAATAAGATAAGAGCTGCGACAGTGTTACTGTTCGGAAATGAATCTTGGATACTAAATGAAAGAGATAGAGGTAAGATACACTCAGCTGAAATTAAATTCCAGCATAAGGTAAGAGGATGTATAAAGATGGAACTGATACCAAATGAAAATACACAAGAATAATTATTTACAGTCGAAATGAGAAATTAGAAGAGTATAAAATCAACTAGAGAGGTTCCTATGCCACATGGATAACAAAATAACCCCTACATTGGTAAATAAATCCCAAACTCAAGGGGCAAACATGCTCAGCCCCTGCAACGATGATGATTATTTTCTTTTAAAATTGTTTAATATCCGCTCTTACTACCTACAGCATCACAGACGGTGACAATTATGATATGTGAAATGATAATTGGGAAAGAAATTTGGAAAGGAAACGTTCCAGACCTATGTTTAGGGTACCTTCCGGGATTTTGCAGTTATGCGGATTGGGAAAACCCGGAAAAATCCTCAGTGAAGGAAGACGATCCTCCCGATATTATACTATACTTATATAATTATACGATACTTTCATCAGAACCAGAAGAAAAATGCAAGTTTCAGCTCCCTAGCTTCAGTCGTTTCTGAACCAACTTCTAAAATACCTACATACAATTATATACTTTTGATTTATTGGGTATATATGAACAATGGTTGTACATATGTTTACTTTTATTGCAGCATTTGGAGTTATACAATTAGGATGTATATTCCATCATCCATTTTTCGCAAACGCATCGTTTAGTTTTATGACCTAACTCATTCTGCGTTATTGGTCATCTGTAAATGAAATGCCACGATGGCATAAGTAAATCCGGATTTAATCAGCGCTGATCAGAAATATACGAGAGAATAGCACATACTCAATTCTGTAAATGTACAGATGCATTAATTCTCTGGAGCGGAGGAGAGATTAGAGGCTATAGGCAACATTAGTGGAATTACCCACCATTAGAATGGATTTTATTCGCACAATCTTTGCCAAGAATTATGCACAAGTTTAATGGATGTGATGAGTTTGCTGAAGTAATGTTACATTGAACCTGATCGTTCGTACTCAACAACTTATACTGAAGCCAAAAATTGCGTTTTTAAAAGTTTATTTCTGCATATGTTACCTTCTCAAGCTCAAAGCATTGTTATAAACCTGATATGTAAATAGCAGTAACAGTAGTTACTACATACTAACATATGGAGAGAAAAAATTACAGAAAAATAATAAGAATGAAATAAAATTACAAACATACCATCAAATATGCACAATGATCTAATCCTTTTAAACAACAGAACCATGTACGTACTCTCTCCCCCTTCCGTTCTCCTGGCAATTAAGCTCCTTTGGCGAATCTTAGATTAAAAAAAAAGGATCACATTTTGTGATAGCGTTCAACATTACATCCAAGCAAGTCTTCATAACATACCTTAGGTACAACTTAGAAAAAGGGCTATATGTAATATTTTATCTCCAAAAAGGGTGTAAAGTGAATAAATAGAAGTACATCCCTTAAGGTTTATGAAAAATGTTATATAACAAAGTTTTATAAAGACAGTATTTCTGAGTTTTTGTTTTATGTACCTACACAATTTTGATAAATATCTTGCAAATTTATACCCATTTTTCCTTACTATTATTGGTGTACATAAACCGGAAAGAGGTACAAGTTTGTTTACTCATAGCACTTTTATTTAGATTTAAATTTTTATAAACATTCCAGGAAATGCAGCCCTAATATCGCTATTATAGGTTTTCGAATCCTCATAATTATGTGCATTGCCCAAACAGAGAAAGATACGGAGAGAAAATGAGAACGGGTGGAGTAAGAGCGTGAAAGATAGATTGGAGGTGAGAGACGGAGAGTAAGAGAAAGAGAGTAAGAAAGTCAAAAGAGCAACACAGAGAAGGAACTTCCATTTAAACCTGCGGTTTCTGCTAGTTGTAAAAAAATTTTTTTAATAGGTACAAAAATAAGAAATAGCCCTTGATTTATTTGTCTGCTAAAGCCATGGAATATTGTTTTGGGTTAAGACGTAAGCACAGCTAAAGCAATTTGCTAGCAAACAATCATGGTTCTATGGCGGAGATAGATACATTAATGGATTTTTCCAATGCTGGTGCTAGAGTTCTAAAATGCTCCTTAGGATACAATTTTAACGCGGCAATGAAAATTTATCCGTATTTCCATGTGCTTGACGTATTAACAAAATTTTAATAAGCTAATATTAAAGCATAAAACAGAGACTTCGATGAAATAAATATTTAAACGTGTAAACACATATAGAAATAAATACACCTATTCATCAGACAGCAAGAGCTAATTTGTTGGACTCGTGATAGGAGCTAGAGGAGTTGTGCCAAGTTTGTTTGTGCAGATCTGCAGAAAATTTCATTAAAAATGCATTTATCAAAAAAGTGACTTTTACGCTGATTAAAAGGTCAGTTCTCATATTAAAAATCATTTGTATGACATTTAATACCCCTACGTTTTTAACAATTTTGTGTCTATTTTTAGGTAGATATTATTGCTGTAATTTATATTTGTTATTTATGAATTCAATTATATGTAAGAAAGTATACAGCAATTTGATATCGTACATGCCCTGTTTATCATATTTGAATATGTATCAATGGAAATAACTTATTTATATCTTTACTTGGTATTTTAATGCTTGCACCGTGATAAGCTTTGTGTACAGCAGCCTTCAGTTGAAAGAAGTAGCATTTTTCAATACATGCTTTCTGTTTCTGCATCATCTAGTCATAAAACATCAGAATTCTCCAAGGAGCATCTTCTTTAAGATGATGCTGTTCGAATTGCAAAGCTCAAATTAAGTATAACTGCACAAATTAATGACACAAAATAAAGATCTAATACGATTGTGAAAACGATACAAGCTTCTGTAGCTTGATTATAATTATATTAACATTAAGCCAGTTTAAATAAACCAAACTCAAGTACCGTTATTTGTATGAACAAAGTCTGTAACTCTATTTGTCTCTGCGATGGAACACAAACTTTCTGTTGCAAAATGCATACGCTGAAAAAGTCATCCTATTTCACCCAAAAGGGAAAGACAAATTAATACAAAATTACCCTACAAAGTAAAATGAATAAAGGCTTTTTATATTCTCCTAGCGCAGTGGCAAAAGTCTCATAACGTGGATGCTCATAGCCACCATCGTTTTGTACCGTTCTCCCAAATAATTCTGCTAGAATTTCGTTTAAATAATCCACCAACACTCTCTTGCTCCTTTAACCTCGACACTGCTCCTTGGAAGCTTCAATTACCTGTCATAGATACCTCCATGACCTTTTACAAAAAAATGCCACATAGATACTTCTATCTATGTCCGTTTATTCACTGCTCTTTGTACGTCACATTCTATATCACAACAAATTTACACCGAGGGTTCGAAACGTGAAAATCACTGTGGCTGTGCGGTGGTACTACCCCATGAGACCTTTTTTTACAGTCTAGCACCTGTTTTGAAATAACAGCTATTGCCTCGCCTTGGAGTACGCCGTTAAGAGTGCTGTTCTCTCCTACACTATCTTCACGGACTCGATGAGTGCTCTCCTCAGTCTTCAGCCAACAACCTGGTTTTGTTTTATCACAGAACATCAACCTCAGGTAAACAATTTCTGCTGGTATGGCTACCTTATCATGCTGACATACCAGGGAATGAGAACGCCGATGTTGCAGCTAAGAGGAAGCAACACGATATCCTCCAAATTTGTCGGGCCTTAAAGACTCCCCACCAAGACTTCAACCGCTTTACGCGTGATACCATTCTCCGGCAATGGAAACAAGAGTGGTTCACCTCATCTATAAGCAAACCACGTGATCCCTATCCCCTTCCTATTTCTGTCTATCCTCACACATTTCAAGTGTCACTATCAAGTTCTCCTATTTCGTCT
The DNA here is from genome assembly GCA_030765065.1 of Deroplatys truncata. Taxonomy (NCBI): domain Eukaryota; kingdom Metazoa; phylum Arthropoda; class Insecta; order Mantodea; family Mantidae; genus Deroplatys; species Deroplatys truncata. Next base: position 106,273,738 of record CM060980.1, read on the forward strand.
AGTCTCGAACATACTGCTCTTACCCACTCACATTTTCAACAGTTGCTGTTTCTATAATGATGCAAGGACTAGAGCAAACTGCCAACAACCATCTTCACCGCCCTTGGTGATCCAGCTTTCTCCAAGAATGTGTTGAACTTTTGAGTTCAATGTGTGAACTTATTGAGTCGCGATTTGACCTTGTTGTTAAAGCGACATTAAATATGTGCATTTAAAAGAAAATTTGTTTATTTTCAACCACCCTGTATACTGTCACGAAATATCGCTTTAAGCTCGGCAGGGAGCAGAACGGTGGAGACGACGCAATCCGCGAGAATGTTCCGCTGGATAACGAGAGAATGCCTTATCGCTAAAAGAACTTGACGACCGTCGTATCCGGGAGAGAACTGCGTGAGCGTGCCTATTCCTGTCCATGAGGAAGCAAAGCGTAGTCGAAGATTCTGGCTTATTTCGCTCATTCTTATCTATATAGTTCTGAAACTGAGGGCTTCCTTTGACGGGATAACATGCAAAATATCGCAGAAGCAAATGAGCAGGAAGAGGTGGTTCACAGAAATACAAAATCAGCAGTTTCTGCTCGGAATAAACTGAGGCAATTGTGACTAAAACAGCACAATGGAACATCTCACAAACCACAGACATACGAGTCATGAGCACCTCGTATGCCAAAACTGGAGTGTATATTAATAAAAATACATAAATAAATAAATACTACTAATAATATAAAGCTTTATTGAAATGTTCGATGTTGAATTAATAATAGCTTATACTGCGTACTTAATGCGCTCACTTTTTAAAACTTTTACTTGTATGTGCATACTTACCTTTTTACGTAAAAATGACAGACGATTTATGGAATATGGTATATAATTAGGACCCACTTAGATAATGCGCTATATGGCGTTTTAATTACATAGCCCAAACGGAGAAATTCAATAGGAAACAAAATAAAATAGTTCCAAAAATGAAGCTTACACCATTCTTCAGCACAGAGGATAAAAAGCGCATACCGTGGAATACTTTACTGTTACTAAATGAACCAAGTTATTCTTTTTTTCGTAATGAATAAACTATTTAACTTGTAGAAAACAAACCATCATCATCATCTCTCTCTCTCTCTCTCTCTCTCTCTCTCTCAAAAGAACGGTTACAGCTACAAACCTTGAAACTAAACGTGGATGTCGTAGTCAAGTTTTGCGATTTCCATCCAGATAGAAACAATTTTAATAGGTTACAAGAATGAAAAGACTGCTTCCCAATGCCATTTACTAGACTTGCATCACTGCTCGACCGCATACGATTGATCTTATAAGAATTAATTGCTACAAACAGGATGACGTGCGTCAATTGAATGCACTTCTTCACCATGGGTTTAGAAATGCATGCCTGCTTCTTAGAAATCCACAGTTCCGGGTAGAACCTGAATGACGACGCCGTGACTTTCCGTCCGCTCTCAATTTAATGACACTCTCACCGAAACGTAAGCTCAACAAGGATTCAGGGCTTGATGACTGGAGGTATGCACATATTTTCCGAGAGTGGTGAAATACGAAATTTCATTATTTGTGCTTTTATTGCAGAATAGGAGACACGGATTTTATTACCTAAGAACGAGCGAACATACTGATATATTATTTACCCATACTGTTTCGTAGGAATTTTCATACAATTGCCCAACTTCGAATCTATATCTTGCGGAATATTTCTGGTATACTTAGGTTCAAAGGAGTGCGGAAGTTGCAATTGTTTAAATTAGAGGTGGGAAAAATGATTTCTCAGTGACGGAATCGGCCGATCCAATTCCAAAGAAAACACTAGGTTGCAAATAACGACTACAAAACAACAGTGAAGTACGTTTACGATATTTTACGAATAACCGTAACAGTAAAGTGCTTTGGGTACACTGTTTCTTGCTTTACTCGGTTCTTTGGCATCAAGTCCAATATCGAAAGACGCTGTTTCCCTCCCCTCCCCTCTCCCGTACCTACTGTTAATGACAATTCACTTATGTATATATTATAATTACAGCCTATTGACTCAGTTAAAAGATTTCACGCTCTTCATCTATAAGTCACGTATCAGTTTCCATGATGGTAAAAATATTCCAAACGTCAGCTCACGCAAGAGCTCAATTGAGCGTTATCCTCTATTGCAACTTGGAAGCAGGGCTGTTCCAAGGTCTCGATGCGTATGCATTATTGTAACTATTGCATTTTCTACCTCTGGCTGAATTCCTTGCGGACCCAGCGTTCTCCCTCTTATGCCTTCCAAAGTAGTGTGGCATTAAGTGTTTGATCACACAAACAATATCCCTAAAATGTCACATCGCTGGAAACTCTAATTGAGTTAGACCACATCTTCGATGCAACAATTTTTCCGCGTTCCTTCTTACTTCCATTTTCTCTCCATTTGGAGGGAAGGAGATTTCTTTCACTTCAATCAGCAAAACAAGCGTGTTGTCTGGATGTCATTAAATGTTGGGCAACTGTAGATCGGGGGAGGAGCCCTTTTCAGCTGACTGTACACTTTGTTTTTCAATTCCCGCTAGTAGTAACGTAAAGCAATGAATCCTTACACAAAATAGGTATCTCCCGCTAGTAGTAACATAAAACATGAATCCTTACACAAAATAGGCCATCTCCTTTCCTTTTGCGGCACTCATTCCCATTTCCCTCTTTCTCTGGCCAAGTTTGTGTTATGCGGGTAGCTGCACTGCACGTCGGCATTATACTGATACGAAGAACACACAGGAGAGCGGTTTCTCCTCTGGCGGCAACAGTTTCTCAATATTATGAAGCAAAACATGTAGATGGTTTAATGCGTTGTATAACTGCAGACATTTAGTACAGAAAAGGAATTTATCAGAAATAGCTACACCAAGAAAAAATCGCTGTTTACACGCTTCACTCAACATGGATTCATGGGCAAATCGAATTCGAGTGGAGCAAACAAGACACTTTAAAACACTTAGGACACACCAGTGAAGCCCAACTTTATCTCTTATGAGTTAATGACGTCACATGGTCACCTTACCCCACCTCTTTCTTTGTGTATTATGAAGCATTTTCCCTTGACTCACTCAATGACGGCTGGCCGCAATGGCATGTTACAAGGTAATCAAACATATGAGTTTGGACAACCCATGACCACATGAATACGTCATAGGTCTGCGAACATTGCATGGGGTAAATCCGCCCTCCCCTGTTTAGCTTAAGGCTGCGCATCACTGCGATACACCATAAGTACGAGGATATTTCAGGAAGTAACGACTCAATCCTCATTCCTGCAGCGCAGATAGCTGTCGCGCTTCTATTCAAGGTCGAGTGATTTCTTTGGCATCTTTTCTCAGGGTTGTGCGAGTGTCAGATAAAACAAGTTGTCAGTGTGATTTCTGTGATTGTTCAAAATTTACTGTGGGATATAAAATCGCGCCGACTCTGAGGTGAAAAGTATCGGAAGTGTATAATGATACAGTAATGAACAAGAGGAATGTGTGAAAATTATGTTAAATGTTCAACAATTGAAGAATAAATGGATATGGTGAAACTCGACCCGGACGTCCGTCAATCGTCACAGATGATTTGAAGAATCAAGTGAACACAAACCAGGCCTGCAACCCTAGATGAGTTACAGAATTATATTCCAAATACATCTCGTTCTTTTTTGGATAAATTGCGTCCGAAAATCTTGACTTAATGGAGGGCGCAGGACTACAACACGGGCATTCTTATGCATTCTAGACAGATATGACAAGTGTTTAAATAACGGAGAGTGTGGTGAAATAAAATATGCCTTAATTTTATAAGTGAGAAGTCTTTTTAATAACATATTTTTTTCTGAATACCTTAAAGCCAAATGCTCGCACTTCCTGGATGACCGCCGTAATAACTTGATCTGTTATTAGTAAGTCAAGAGATAAGAATCGGGAAGCAAAACGTTTAATAGAAAAATCTTGGAAGAAATAACTAAAGAAGATGCTACGAAATTTGAATATTGCAAAAAAAAGAAAAAAAAAAAGAGAGCCGAAACGATTTAAGAAGTGGGTATGAAAAATAACGTCTGAAATGGATAGGCAAAATAAGAAAACAAACTGATATAAAAACAATGGGTGAAAGGACATGCTGAAACTGAGTTGGAGGAGAAAAACGAATTTACTGGGAAGAGAAGAAGCTAAGAGATACACTGGAAAAAATTGTGAATGGGAAAAAGATTCGCGCGGAAAAGAAAAGAAAGCAGAAAAGTGTGAGGAAACACTAAAAAAATCCTGAGTATGAGCTCCAAAACAATACTTCCAACAGTCTTAGTAGATTCAAAAACAGCAAACGCAACTCTGCAATAGGAAAACCGTTCCAAATATTGTTTCAAAACATTTTTTTCCTTTACTTTTGTCACATGCCATTTAACCACAGTAATAAGCATGATTTACATTTCGCCTATACATCTATAGTTGTCGAGAAAAAACATTAATTAAATAATTACCAGGCATAGGAATTTCTAAGCGTTAAAGCCAGAAAGGAAGGAAATAAGGTTGAACTTTTACTGGACTAAAGGCAGGAATGTCGCAGGTAACAAACCACCCCCGTCCCTCGTACAGTCTTTTGCGGATAGCACTAGACCAGGTTTTACCTGTCAGTGATCCTTGGTCACTGTTGTTTACGTAGCGATGCGATTTGAGTGTAGTTAATTTAAAGCTAAATGCTTAGGAATTCCTATGCTTGATGATCACTTACGATGATTAATCGCAAATCCCATGCGATACACAAATTAATATTTTGAAAAAGTAAAACCACGTATGTTTTAACCCCTGTTAATAAAGAAAATTTGCGCATATAATTGTTTTCATACTTACTGTTCTAGAAGAATTGCTGGGCTTTTAAGAATACAGTTTTGTACAATTTATTCTCGATTTAGTAATTAATTATTCTATCATTATCTTAAATACTAATTCCAACGTTTTCTTTATTCATTCCTTTCAAGTTTCTGTGAAAGTCTCAAGGAAATTGACTACTACACCATACTGAAAAAAAATTAATGTAGGGGAAAAGTGCTTAAAGAATTATAGGGCACTATATTATGTGCGCATGGACAATAATTATCACGTGATAGTGTTACAAGATTTCGACATCATAAAGCTTAAGGCGTAATTTAAGCTCACGGTTCAATTTTTTTTACATAAACATTGAATTCTTTTGAAAATTGACACTAACCTGGGTTATCTCAAGAATTCCAACCTTTGATTACGAGACAAGAATTAAGCCTAACTTATTGCACGTCACAGCTTCAAACAAATGTGTTTAATAACCAAGGGAGCAGAGATATTACCAGAGCAAATTTGGGCGAACCTCCAGAGCAAGGAGTAGTCTTTATGCTGCCGTACTGACATGGGTGGTATCCACCTTTGTAATGTTAACATAATTTCCTTCTCCCTGTCTGCTACTTCCTGAGTCTGTGTCAGCAAAGTGGCCGACATCGCTGGGGCTCCTTTGTCCGTCCGGGCCTTACCTGAGAGACATACCTTGCAAATAACTTCCGCATGCCGACCAAGTAGAATGTGTTTTGTTATCTTCTTTTGACACAGCTAATAAATGGTGGCTTTCAGAGAGCTGTTTTCTTTCCTTTTTCTTCCTGTTAGAAATGAAACTGGCAGAAAACTGCAAACTAAAACTAATTAGAGCAACAGACAAAAAAGATTAAAAACAACCAGTCTTCAACAAGCTAATGTTTCAGGACCACATATTCCACCCGTAAATACGAGTTTTCTAACCTCGCCGTGTATTTAAAAGGCAATATCTGGTTGTGAAACAACTAAATTGGTAGTAGCATGTGCAAATGAATTTCGTTGGTCTGCACAGGACCTGTGCAGGATAGGTGAGTAAGGTCTTGCTTCAGTATGTGTGCCTAAGTTCAATCCCTCCCCATGCCATATTTAACGCTAATGGTTTCCTTCTGGTTCCTCATGGATTAGATCCAGTGAACTGTTCCAACTTCAGAGAAGGGAATTTCTCTGTAGAGTACCTGTAGGCTTAGAATTAAGTATAATTAATTAACTTTTGGTAGTAATTCGTAGCAATTCTTAAAGTTTGTTTTCTCTGGTAGGTAGAGGAAGCAGGTCAGCAGTGTCAGAGTGGTTAGACCGCTCGCCTCTCAATAAGGCGGCCCGGGGTCGATTCCAGGGAGCCGTCTGTGAGATTTGTGGAGGACAAAGCGTCTGGACGGCGGGTTCTCCTGGTTACCTCCACCATTCATTCCACCAACTGCTCCATTATCACCTTGTTTCATCCATTTCGCCATCATTTCATTCCATCTACCTCCTCGCTCTCATTTCAGGCATCGGACCGATCATCCATCCTGGATATTCTATCTAATCCAAAGTGTCTGCTCCTCGACAGGCCTCCGACAGTGCCCGCTTGTAAGTCCTGGAGTGTAAGTCCTACTAAAAGGAGGGTAAACAGAGAAAGAAGAAGATAAAGGAAGTATTGTATTCCACACAAAAGGAAATGGTGTTTAGGAGTACCTGAATTTTAAAAAGTAATTAAAAGCAATCTTAGAGAATGATTCGCACACGCGCGCTCTTGTATGTGTGCGTGTCTGTGTGTGTGAGAGAGGGGGGAGGGATGGAGAGACAGGGGGAGAGATAAGAGCCTCAAAACGTAACGTCAAATGTCAGCATCTTACAAGGATGGTATGCGTAGATTTTCAAGAAATTCCCCCATTTCAAGTTACTCTTTACATCAACAGCTTTTCACTATGTCTAATTTTCTCAAACAGATTTTGATTAGAATAATATATTTAAGTTACTTAATATATTGTCATTATTAATAACATGCACATATTGAATTTTCTGCGAATAGCCTGTGAAGTCTACTTCACTCTGAATGATTTTGTATAATTCTGTAAAGCTGATAAACCATAAGAGATACACAAAAACTTACTACATAAATATAAATTTTGTTAAAACTCACAGTTCTTTCAAATATATGTTTTTTTTATATTTCCGAGAGTTATTTGTTTGGATTTTCCAATGTATCATCATTATTGAAGCGCTTGGTTATTTGCTTTCTTTTCTCGTGATCTGTTACGAAGAGTATGCAATTTCAAAGTCAGCAAATATGGAGACGCGCTTTTTAAAGATTTGACTATTATTTCAGCACCCCCTATTTCCCTCTGCTATAACGAAATATGTAATAAAACTATTTCTGCAAAAGCTTATCTCGACTAACATGAAGTAGGTAGAGAAGATGAATAATTTCCAGGAGGGGGAGAGAGAGAGAGAGAGAAACGATAGACGTTAGAGAAAGCCATCAGACTTTTCTGTTAAATTAAATATACATGACTAAGTTTTCCTGATGACGAGCTATAAACAGGTTCTCTCGGAACTACTGTCAGGTTAAAATTCCGTTGTTTCCAAGACTTCGGAGGCAGATGTCCATTATCAGGGTCAATTTCTGAGGATTTCAGTATTTTTCTCTGCGTCTCTGCTAGTGGTCTAAGGAACCTCATCTCTAAATTCTCTTTCCCCTCTCGCTCCTGTTCAGCATCCAATTTTCTGCTCCATATGCAAAAACGGAACTGCCACTGTTCTCTTGGGCTTCCACGACTGTAGCTATTCGCCAGAGACACAGAGAACAGCTAAGTCATCGGGCAGCCTAGAACTAACATGGTTTTGTAAAATTTAACTTACGTACCATGTGTTCGTATATCCTCTTACGATTTGGAACAAGTCCTACCCAAGCCAAGGAGGTCGATGATGAAAAAAGAACGTCTACCAGCCAACAGCTCCATATTATAAAGAAAAAATATTCTCTTGGCCACATTGTGGTGATTGGACTGTTAATAAGTGCTCGCGGAAAAATTCCAAGGTTCTTCGCCGACACCTGCGAATGTTGCCACTATTGACATCAAATCATTTGGAAAGTCCGCTTTGAAAGGATCAGTAGCCTTCTTAAATAATCATCTTTATAGTCCTTGTTATCCACAGTAATGCCTTCCATGCTTTTCTCCGGCTTCCCCCCAAATCATCGTGAATTTTCAAAACAACACACAGTTTATATTTCAATCTCTTCTACATGGATATTTATTACAGTGTTAAAAACATTTTCTAATCTTAACATTATTATTACTTTCTTCTAACATTGTTTCATTATATGACTTTGGTCTTTTCTTATTTCGCTATCCAACCATTCATATGTGTATTTATTAGTAAGTCTGTATTTGTTATACATTGTCCAAGAGACAGCCTTTCAATAAAGGAATCTTTAGAATAAAAACAATTACTGCTTATGCTACCATGTTCAGAGTGAAATTAGTGATGCTTTAGGCACAACACTTTCTTCTAAATTTCTTTTAATCAGTGGGTCTCAAAACATGTATTAGCACTGAAATCTAGATGTTGAAATTTTGAATGTGAACATAGTATTTTCTCTACCTACTAGAGATAGAGAAAGTAAAAGAATATCTCTACCTATGATCCTTCAACTGCCACTGCAGGACATCTGCGTCAATTTTTATAGAGATAGAAGGTTTGCTTGTTGTACCATTGGTTAACTTAATGATTTTACTTAGCTTACTGTCAATATTTATTAATATCCTTGTATTTCGAGATACACTGTCACATTTATTAGGATATTCTATGATTTTTATAACGTTGCACCATTTCTTTCTTAACACAGTATCAAAGGCCTTTTCATATTCAATAAGAATGTTGTGTGTGTGCAAATATGTTCCCAACAATTTGGTTTTATTTCAGAAGGCAGTCTAAAATGGAGCAACTATTCCTGAAACCACATTGTGATTCTTGGAGAATATTTTCATTTACAACGCCTATCTTCCCTGCTGAAGTTTTAGCATAAGCTTCATAATCTGCATTCAGACTGCTTATTACTTGAAGCACTGGAATTTCTTTCGGCTTGTTTTTACTTTCTCTGCCATTTTTTAGTAGAAAAAGCATTGTTATCTACACAAATTTTAGTCTCGAGATTTCACTCAAAATACACGTTTTGAGCTCACAATTTTTAGAAAAATGTCCGTGCACGCGGCTGTGAACAGCATAAGGAAATGTTGAATGAGTACCAAATTTCGTTTTTAAGTGCAAGGATGTAGCAAGAAATTTTTAAAGAGATTTTTCCGTCCCCAACTGCTCTTTATGAAAACATGTCATCATACTTCGTTTTGTCAACAGCAACTTTAACGATTTTGATTAAAATGTGTTATTCTTTTTATTATAAGATGAATAAACTGTGTATCTTAAATTATTTGAAAACAGACTGTGAAGCCCATTTTGGACGAGTTTTCTGCACGGTATATGCCAAAATTTACTAAAAGAAAAATGTAGGGTTCGTTAAAATACACACGACTTGCTGCTTCTTACTATGTTACACCTATAATATAAACATTTGAATGAAGTTTTGGAAATTACATTCCAACCAGCAATTTGATATCGAAATTCACCGGAAATATGTTTCGAGGCCCCTGAATAAGGAAACTTAGAAAAAGGTGTGTGTGTGTGTGTGTGTGTGTGTGTGTGTGTGTGTGTGTACAGCCTAACTAAAATCGAAAATTTGGATAAATATGAAACTTTACAATCTTCCAAAGAGTTGATAGAAAAATTTTCAAGAAAACCCCGCTTCCCCAAACTATCTTTCAGTTAAAAATTTATTCCTTGTTTTTATTTTTTAATGGGTCTAACGATTTTTATTAAAATACCATACGTTTAGGTTATATGAATGACAAATAAAGCGTATATCTTGAATTTTCTGCAAATAGCACGTGAAGCCCTGTTTATTCAGGATGCATATTGTATAGTTTTCTATTATTAGTAAACGATAAGAGGCAGACAAAAGCTTACCATAAAATGTATATTCCGTTAAAAAGCCATTTTAACTCCAATACTTTTAGATTTTCTGAAGTGCAATGGCGGCATTCATTTGTTTCTCTTGATGTCATTCAAGGAGAGTGGAATTTTACAGCTAGCATATAGTGACCCGCTTTTTAAAGATTCGACCACCGCTTCAGTCTGCTGTATCTCTCTTGTATCTACAACGAAATGTGTAATGAAATCATTTCTGTAAACGTGTATGTCGATTAATACGATAGAAAAATACGCTTTTGTAAGAAAGGTTTGCAGAAGAGATAAAAATAAAGGATATTTGTAAGAGAAAGTAATGTGAATGTAACACAGAGTGAATTAGTAGTGCGTACACAAATTCTAATTATAAAAGCATTAAAAATGTTATGCTTTATATTTGCTTACAACTGTTGAGTAGTGGCGTCAGAGTCTATCTAATTGCATTTCTGGATTTGTTTTCGACTTCTGTCAACAGATTAAGAAATACAAGTGCCTTTTTATTCTCCCAGTGTTTGGTAAATACAAGTGAATGTGTTTTGAGTGTTCTCTTAACTCACCAAGGAACTATGATATTACAACCGCGACTGCTAAGTTCGCTTTGTACTGTCGTAATGCAATCTGAAGTCTGGATGGTTTAACTGGATACGCGACTCTCTTGGGACTAAAGGACTCTCGAATCGGAGGTAAAACAGACGTCAAGTGTGGCGGTGTGGTCTGTTTAAAAACACGCCGTTTCTAAAATAACTGCCATGCGAGTTTAAGGTCAAGTACCGCAAGCCGGGTCAGCATCGATCGCAAAGGCGGGCTTAAGCACGTGTTATAAACAACGCGGAGAACAGGTTGGTCCGTGTTTACGTCATCATGGACAGTTGATGCTGGGTTTTTTCTCTCCTTGGCACACCCACGTGCTTCTTCCTCGGATATTGCTCAGGGAACAAGCATGCAGGACCTGGTGCTGACGTTATTCTCAATAATAATTACACGCTATGCATCAATCCGAGAACTAACCCACAACTTTCTTCTGTACAACGTCATAGCTGCCCCAGTTATTATGATAATCGAATATATTACCGTCTTGTTAAAATTATGCTGCGGAAATAAAATTAAATACGTACACAGTAAAACCTGAAACACGGCGCCATTCTATAGCGCGGTCTAAACCTCTGACGTTCGATGAGAACCAATACGGTGCAACCGCGTCGTTGCCAAACTTCACTCCGCTTAGACAGAATGTTTCGCGTTTGTAGCAAATGCTATTGCAACCTTATAAACTCTAGAATAGAGCCTATCACTGAAAAAACAGACCCTATCCCTGGAAAAACTCAACATCTGAATTACATCGAAGTTTAACTCACAACTGAGGCGCCTACAACTCTTCACTACTCATTTTGTTTTTGTCGCTATCGTTTCTAACGTTCCCCATATGACCTTCGGGGAATACCTCATTCCACCAAGCGATGACTGGACCCATTTCTTCGGTGGAAGCACCCAGCGGGCGGAATGCGTGCCTCCGATGGTAGGGTGATGATGGCGGTGGAAGGAGAGTACCTACAACTTTTACCATGGACCCCGAACCACGTTACGTCTTGGGATTACTTCACATGAGCAAGTCAGAAGTGAAGGCGTGGACAGGGCTGACTCTAAATCGCCACCCACCCCAGAGCCGCGAATCGAACCCGAGGCCCTCAATAGAGAGCCGAAACGAAACCACTGCGCTACTCGGCCGCCCCTTTTGCTTTTTATTGTTATCCGCTAAATCTTAATTGCTTCAAACTGGAGGAAATTACTGCCATAGACCTCTATGTACCTGATATTCTATGTAAGAACCTCAAACAATGCATGCGTTTCGTGCGAAAGAAGGCTTCGTCAACTTGGAACTTTGAATACTTCTTTTAGCAATCACAGCCGTTATTTTGTGAATATCATATGGGTACATTTTGGTTCAAAAATGATGAAAACCCAATCAATTCATAACATTAAAAAAGAACGTAACTTGATGGCAGCAATGGTAGTATTACTATTATAAGCATAACTGTAACTAAAAGTATACGTTTAAACAACATTAAAGGTAACTATAAATTAATAAGGCATAAAATTCAAAGCACCGGGTGTAAAAATTTACTCTTATTGTACTTGTTCAGAAGAACGTCACCTTTTATCCTAGCTAGTTGATGCTTTTCTCTTCTATGAAATACGCATGCGTGCATGTAATATTGCGTTTCGGGTTTTATAAGCGTTTTACAAGCGCACCGCTGCTAATCGCTAGTGCCGTATTAGTGGACACGCCTCAAACGTCAGAGTTTGGACCCGATAATAGGCTAAAAGTTTCCTGTGTAATTAATCCGTAGGTCTTGGGAACTCCCTCCGGCGCTTTCAAAGACTTGTCCGATGGGGTAATTTCTGAGACTTCAATAGGACTGGCTGCTATACTGATGCCAAAGTTTCCCTTGGGGATATCAGGAAAGCAAACGTTCTCCAGAAATGGTGGGAAGCGTAGACAAAGCACTAGCAGCGGGTTTAACTCAGATTGGCGCGTTGGGTATTGCAAATCCAATTGTGGCGAAAACAATAACTAACACTTCTTTTGTGATATCCAGGGAGCGTTATGGCCTCTGGTTTTCCCCACCGAAGTGTTTTAATGTTTACGGCTTTCGATATCTTAGGCATTCTTGCTTGTGTTGATTTTATACATAAAGGTTTATTGTGGGAGTCATATGTGTATATAAGCATATAAAATCAACAGTAACTATACACTGTGTGTGTTAGTTTAGTTTTAATATAACAAAGCTACTGAAAAATTCCGCAGCAGTGGATTATATTAGACAAGTGTTTTTATTGCAGGAGAATATGCTATTCAGTTGACCTGGAGTAAAAAGTCGTAAGTGTGTGCCCTTCTATTCCAAAATATGTATGTTCAAAGATGATTTCTAATTCTTTGCATTTCATCCTTAAAATGAATCCTCCATCTACTTAACATGGCTTCCTTCGGAAGGGAAGTAAAGTCGGTGGTCCCGTGTCGTAGATTTACGCCACGTAAAAGAGCCTCAAGCCTGATAAAGAGGCCTCTGAGCAAAATTACCCGTCTTTCACGCCCAATATAGAATGGGACGCTAAGAACCATAGCAGTTAAAGAGCGTCCATAAATAAAACTCAATTTCAATTTTTTTCCCCAAATAGTTATGCTACATGCTGTAGAAGAGCAAATAAAACCAGCAATTTATAAGTTAATGAAAATATGAATTGACGAAAAAATATAAAAAGAGGAAAAAGGAAAGGAAGTGGAAGGAGGGTGAAATGCGTAGAAAGGTTGAGCTTCTGAACCCCACACCAGGTTATGTCAGATAGCTGCATTATCGATGATGAGAATTTTACAAACTTCGTAATGTTGGGCCCAAACAGCTCTCCCACGGAGTCGGTGTTGTTTAGGGTAAGAAAAAATAGCCATAAGTCCAAGTAGACAGTTCCAATATAACAGTTCTCTAACTTTACTCATTCGAGTATTTTCACAACTGGTTCCAAAAGTAGCGCTCTGTTCGTAGAGAGTACGTTGCGTTACAAGTTACAAGTATGCGTACGATGGAAGCCTTCTCGCTTCCAAGTTTCAATTGACGACGAAGTCCACCAGAACTCTTCCGGCCAATCAGATGTATTTATGCTATTGACCACTTGTGAAAGCAATTGCTAAGATGCGGTAATGTAATATATAATCATTAGCGTCATAAAAATAATACAAGACATGTTATGATTATGATGATGATTAAGATTCATAACTTGGGACCCAGTATGCCCTGCGGTCAACTGCACCTACAAGTATAAAGTGAGGGAGTGTTTATTTTAGGAGGAGTTGTATTGTAGTTCGACTGTTGGGGAACCAAACTTGATGAAGTAACTGTCCCACGTATGCTACAAAGTTTCCGGTGACCTTCATCCCAAACTTTAGGAATCAACTTTGTATTTTTATGTTTCTTTAAATTGTCGCAGTAATCTGCGTGTTATCTTTTTTTGCTGAGCACCTGTTATTATTTTATTATTTTGAATTTGGGTTCTTTGTCCTCAGTTGAGCAAATATCTCTGATCAGGGCGTGTAAACGGAAAGGAGTTGTTACTAAAAGATAACACTGATAAAAGAATTTGTTTTTACACTTTTATTGCCGTCACACTTAATTAATAGTTCACATCTGTAATCTTTATACACGCCTGACTGAAACTGTTATATTTTCGAATGTAACTACAATCACTTATTTGCCGCGCACTATTAATTCGCGTATTTCACATTTTGTAACTAACTTTACTACGCGAGAGATTCTGTAGAATTGCGTAATGTGTACCTCATGAATGCTTCCTTAGAACTGCCTGACGTGTAACTCGCGAGAGAGATTTCTTAGAACTGCGCGACGTTTACCTTGTGAATGATTCTGTAGAACTGCGCGATACTTGCCTTTGGCTCAAGAATTTATACTCCCTCACCCCGATATGCCTAAACATTATAATAGAGCTGCTATTGGTTAATAAATCGCGCCAACATTAGCGTCCATTTTATAAGCCAATCATAATTACTAAAACATATGCTCTAGGGAAGATATTCCCTCCATTTCTAAAGAAAGGCACGCTACCCTGACGTCATTTGTTTGTCTCTTCTAATTGATAAACAACTCACCCCATCGCTTCATTGTTACCCACTCCTATTGTCAGTTTCAGTGAGGCCGTGTAAACTTATTTCCTAACAATGCTTATAGCTAACAAACATCTAAAACAATGTTAATTTACACTACAATCACTCTGGCATTCACAGTGTTGTGATATAAAATACTGCCTCAAAATATTATATATATTTATGTTTGCCTCGGCTGCGTCAGTATTAATTTGTAGAAACATGTATCTCTTATCAGAGGGTGATGCGGCTAAAGAATGTAGGTTTACACAAACTATAATTTTTTACACCACTCCTTTTATTAATCCTTCACACGATTAAATAACACTTCACTGATATAAAGAGCTGCGAGATTATTTATTAATTACTGCACTTTTTAACACGTAAACATTATAATATTCTCGCCGTAATGAATTTTCGTCTCGCACTGATTACGTACCGAGCGAACGAACTGCTCAGGTACGTTGCCTTCTAGCGACTGCCGTTTACCGCTTAAATTTGTAAATTTTTCTATTTTAAGTGTCTGATTGGCTAATCCTACTCCAATAGAATACTTTTATTTAACTTTCAGCTTTTCTAGTATTTGATTGGCTTTTTATAAACTGTTTTTAAAATTACATTATTGTTCCAAGAATTACTAGTAGCATTATTAAACTTTCCAATTCATTATTGCCTCAAAGTTACCTCATTGTTAGCAACTTTCGACCTCTATTTTCACAGCTCCTACATTATTAAATTACTTAATACATTCACATAACATTATTATACATGTAAATAATATAAACGTAATACAATGACTGTTACATACATTTTATATATATATATTGTAGTATACACATATATATATATATATATATATATATATTGTAGTATACACATATTGCTTTAAGGCGTGCTGTTATTTTTTTTAATTATATAATTAGACTGATATAATTTAAGTGTTAAAAATACTGCTTCAAAAGTAAACAAAGCTAACAGAACTTGTACGTCTGTTTTTTGTAGGAGGTGTTTAATGATATTTATTACCGGAAGCTTAGGCGCACAAGGTCCCATCTTCCGAGGTTTATTGATGATGATGACGATGATGAACGTAAGTTCTTCGAATGTGAGTTAAGTGAACAGTAACTACAATATGCATTAATTATTTGCGATACGGTTTTTCGTACTATTGTTAACAGTACGTCATGAATTGGCTGAACGTAGGAAAAGAGGGAAGCAAATGATGGGAGCACCATCTTGTTGCTTGGCAGTATTCGTAATGGAACGAAGAATCACAACGTAACTACCAAGTAACAGCAGACCAAAGTATCGTGTGTTACGGTTATGCGCAATTAAGGTAAACATTCGTGGACGTACTGGTCCGTTATTTTGAAACGGTTATAGACTGAAAAATAAACCTTTTTTTTTCTACCTCTAGTTTTGAATGCATTGCCGAGTAAGTATTTCAGACACAAATGAACAAACGTGTTATTATTAAACTCGTGGCACACAAAATGGGGTATTGTGTGGCATATAGAAAAAAATTACAGTAGGAAGCACAGGTCGTAGCCAGTTGTTTCCTGTGCAAAATCTTTTATTTATATATGTTTTTTCCTTCTTCTTTATGTCATGGCCAGTGCCCTGCACATACAACACACATACACTGCTGTTAGTTGCAAGCAGCTGCTAGGAGCTTTGAAAATCCTTATTCACAACCAAATTGCTGACATGCAGGCAACTTTGCTGTGTTAACTGCAAAGCGAGAGGGTCTGCCCTAAAGGCGAAAGCTTGACTCTCACAGTTATGCTGTATTAATTTCAGCTGCTCAGCTAAAGCAGAGAAGCTACAGGTTGGGAACTCGCTCAACTAAAGCCCCTGATACAACAGACAACCCAACTTACTACAGTACACAGTGCAGTAACAGTTCTGTTTCGTCCACCATCTTGGTGTAGCGGTAGCATGTTTGCCTTCCAAGAGAATCGTAGTTTCAATCCCGGTTGGAGTGAGTACCCTGCCTGGATTTTTTTTTTTTTTGAGCTTTCCGTTATGCTCGTGAGATAAATACCATATATAACTCAGCTCAATGCATCCCGGATACAATTCCAACCGTTTCATTTACAGACGGTAGACTTGAGTTGTTTAAAAGACATGCTAAACCACACAAAAACAATCATTTTTACTTTCTCTTACCACGTACATATCTAGTAGGTAGAGAAGGCATTGCATTCCACCAAAAACTTCGATACCGACATTTCACTGGGAATACAAGTTTTGAGGCCCCCTGAATTAGAACAAAGCATTTTTAGAAAAAGGTATGCGCGCCTGTGTGAGCAGCGTAACTCAAAAACAAAAAGTTGGATAAACACCAAACTTGATATTTAAGTTCGGTGCCTTCTGAAGATGCAATATGCAGATTTTCAAGAAAATTTCCCCACCCAAACTACACTGTACATGGAACATTTTTCAACATTTTTAGTATTTTTAAAATTTTTGATATTCTAAAAAATGACTGACATTCTGATTAAAATGCTATAAAGATATTTACATGACAAATACAATGTATATCTTGAATTTTCTGGGAAGGAATTCTCTTCATTCGGAAGGAATACTTTTTTTGCCTTGTTGTACCCAGTTCATGATTACTGTGTTTTTATTGTTTTCGTTACCGCTTATTATCGCAATTACACAATACACAGGCACACACAAACACCCATGCCCATGGCGGGACTCGTACCCACGACCCTCAGGTTGGCGGAGCGCCGGACCTATACACTCCAGCGACCACGGCCACGAGGACCGGCATTGTTAGAGAGATAGACGAAAATGTACTTTACAAGAAATGTATATCTCTTTAGAACACAACTTATTCTAAATATATTTTTATGTGGCACCAGCCATTTCCGAGATTTTCGTTATTAATCGTCCGATTTTTTTTAGTTCCATTTTTACCCCGCCTTTAACTACATGGTCTTATCGGCGGCGTTTCCTTTGGAACTTTTTGCGTATTGACAATGGTGTTAACTCCTGTAACTCTTGTTGGGTTTCTTGCACTTTGGTTTTTAATCATTAGATCATACACACATTCACACTCTCATTCATACTTCCAGACTCTGGGGAGGATAAGGAATAATCTTGGCTAGAGAAAAATTTCCACACCCCCAGCCGGGAATCGAACTCGGGACCCCTAGCACAACAGGGTCAGAATTGTTCATTACTTGGCCATTCTTTCAAGTCCTTTCAACATTCAGTTGATTCTCGCGATGCTATGGAAACAGTAGGTAATTTTAAGGCAGTGTACAGCGTCCAGTTCTTAAACATTTGACTATAGCTGTTCCCTTTGATGTATAACGAAATTGTAATTTAGCTATTTCTGTAAAGGTTTGTTTGGTTTAAAATGAAGTAGATAGAAAAATAAGTTTTGGTAAGAAGGGTTTGTATACCTACTAATAAAGATAGAGGGTAGAGATTGTCATGTGAATATATCACATCAGATTTTTCGTTGCATGCAGCCAATCTGAGACCACTGATAAAAAATGAGATACTATTCAGTATTTTTAAATTGCAATTTTGAATCGACCCCCTTCCCACTCGAGGTAATTTTTTTCCCTGGGAAAACCAGGAATCTCTATTGGCTGAGGCTGGTTCTTGGAAGAGGTATTGACTCTTGGAAACTTCAACTGTGGATTTATACACAATGCTCAGAAAGTAATCGTCAGTTTGAAAAGTGGAGAAATTCATCAAAACAAAACGAAATACATCTAACAAACATGATTTATAAAGTTAATATTTTCGATGTACGAAATTGGTAATTGTAACAACTGAAGTGGAATAACCTGTGTATCTAACAATTTGGAGAGCTCATTTTGAATCTCACTTGGGATAACCCACCTGGATGTTGGTTTTTCTTGGGATTTCGCTTTTCACAAGCATAAGACTCGAGATGTTACAAGAAGTATTGCATTTACAACTTCCTTGGGGAAGTATATCACATCTGCAATGCAGGAAACGCAAAAGTTAAATCCTTTGTCACTGCAGTAAAACATTAATACTTATCTTGGTTATACGTTGCTTAAGTATGTTTGGTGGGCCTTGGCCTATCACGCAAGCAAATGATCAACAAAAACACCGTTGTTCTTGCAATATCAATTTAGTAAAAACGCTTATCTGAGAAAATACTAATTTTATAGCCTAGTTAATTGTTCTGCTTTGTTTGATTTTCGGAACATCCGATATTTACCTCAAATTATTTATTATATTTAATGAAGCAGCTTTCCATTCGGCCCTCTAAGAAACAAAAGCTCAAGAACTACTGAAAGTAAATTAAATTAATTTCCTCTTGGAGAGTCCTTTATCCAGAGCGGGAAAGGATATAATAATGAGCAATTAATTAATATTCATAATTAAGAAAGGATATGGAAAGGAGGACGGAATGAAAAACTCCAGTTTCTTTGTAATCATTTAAAATACAATTTATTTATGCAATTCAGGAAGAAAGAATTATATTTATTTTCTCTGATCTCTAAATGCTAATTACAAAAATAACAGCATTGAAGAAAGTGCCTAACAATCTCCTTAGGGCTGTGCTGCCGGTAAATGCTACTTTTCGTTTTTACTTTCTCTACTTAGAAGAAGTACTGTATTCCACCCAAAATTTGGATATTGAGATTTCGTTGCAAATACAGGTTTTAAGGTCCCCTGAATTAAAATATGTTTATAAAAATGTCTTGTGTGTGTCTGTCCCTCCGTATATCTTTCTGTGAACATCACAACTCAACAACCAAATACCAACATTGGAATTTAAGTTCAGCATCTACCAAGAATACGACAAGAACATTTTTAACAAAATTATCCTTTATATGGAAACTTTTTCGTTTATATTTTCTCAGAAACGACTCAAACGACTTTGATTACAATGCCATATGTTTAAGATATTTGCATAACAAAGAAAATGTATATCTTGAATTTTCTGCAAATAGCCTTCATTTGGAAGGAACTTCGTAGATTGTATAAATGGTAAATGTTATGTGGTATACAAAAACGTGATATAAAAAGTGAAGATCTCTTTAAAAAATACAATTTATTTCAAATAACGTTTTTATGGCATAAGCCATTTCCGTTATTAACGGTTTGATTGTTTTAACGTTCCAATTATACCTCGCCTTTAACTACAATGATCTTATCGGCGACCTTCCCTTTGGAACATATTATTACCTAAAGGCAATAGTGTAAACTCATATTCGCTTGTTGTTGGATAAAGCTGTAAAACTTTAGGCTTTATTCATTAGATCATACATTCACACTCATTCATACTTCCAGACTCTGGGAAGGATAGGGAATAATAACCATGGCTAGAGAAAATTTCCACCCCCAGCCGGGAATCGAACCTAGGACCCTTCACGCAGCAGGCAAGTGCTCTACTGAGCTTCAGCGGTTTGAATTGTTCAATACTTTGCCATTCTTTTAAGCCCTATCCTGATTTTCAGTTTTTTCTCGCAATTGCAAGGAAACAGTATGGAATTTTAAGGACGCATATACCGCCCAGTTCTTAAACATTTGACTATCGTTGTTGTCTTTGTTCCTAACGAAATGTGTAATGTAGCTATTCCTACACAGGTTTATCTCGATTAAAATGAACTAGATAGAAAAATAAACTTTCGTAAGAATAACTTGTATAGCCATTAATAAGCTATACAGGGTAGAGAAAGTCATGTAAAAGTAACACATCAGAATTTTTTCTTTCTTTCCTTTTAACTTGTGGTTAGCTCGCTTTTGCCCGGACCCATCCATTTGTACAGTGTTTTGTCCACATAGGTTAAACGGTGCAGACTTCTATATTAGCAGCTCAACATTTTCGCCGCTCTCATACTGCATCACTATCTGCCTAATGACAAAGGAAATGCACACACGTTTGTGAATACCATATGCATCCCTGTACCTCCAGCATTTCCGACTAGCCTACAGAGAAGCCCGGCGTTCTAAGAAGAGCTGTTAAACTGATGAAGTTAGGCTGCTGCAATAATAATCAGACGCTTTGTCTTCATCGTTGCTGCTGAGAATACCTGTGACTCAGCGCAAGCGAGAATGGGTGTTCCGCGAGTATGCTATGCAAACAAGTCCTTCTATCACATCATCATCCGTGAGAACCGCCGCAAAACGTTCACCTCTCTAGCATCTGACTCAGAGAACCATATGTGAATCACAACAGAGACTGTACATGAACTCGCTGAATCACCGGATATTTATGTCATAATATGTCTTGTAGAACAGTCGTAAACACGCCCTCTGTCTGCTTTGCATCAAGGCTTCTTTCAGCGCGATGCAACAGGCAGAGGCATGCATCAACATGCCTCTAAGTTACACACCACTTCTTGTTTCTACAACTTCTCGAAAAGGTACATTTCAAATGTTACAATTTCTGCTTAAGAAACATCCGAAAAACATCCAGCTTTTAATACCGGACATAAAATCGCCATATTATGGCGCCATCTCAGTAGTATCTATGCTAATATAGGAAGAGGAAAGATAATAGCATTTTCTATAATAAGGAACCTTTGAACGACCGGCCTCCTGTACACCAATCCTATGCGCTCAGATACTGGAGTCTCTGTCCTTCTTGGTTGCTTAGTGTTGATTAGTTATATTTTAAATAATATTTAACCACATAGGGCATCATGGGCGGGGGACAATGATTATACATGAAATTAAATAACTGGGAAAGGAAATTTAGAAAGGAAACGTTCCAGGCCTAAGTTTAGGGAACCTCCCCGACATTTTCGAGATGTGAGGACTGAGGAAAACTCAAGAAAACCTCAGCCAGATTAGGACGGTCCTTGCGAGATTTCAACCGCGGATCTCCCGTTCATGACTCCGTGCCTTAACGACGTCGGTCACCCCGACACGATTTTGTTCCTTAAGCTGCGTACAGATATGCGAGCGAGACACAATAGGGTGCCTGCTATCTAGAATCTAAACTGGATACGTTTGTGACGCAGAGTTTTTTCATCCCGAGCCGAGCCCCGATGACAGGAATGTTAGAACGTTTCGACCGGTACTGGGAATGACTTACAAATCGAGTTCGGCAGTTGACACGCACTCAAGTTCTGAATACGTTCAAACATATGAGAAATGCACCGCGAGCATTCTTTTGATGTGACGAGGGAAAACTGACCAGCAATGGATCAGGACGAGCATGTCTCCGTTCACTACCATTGTTTGAGAGTGACAAGGTCAAACACGGATTACGCTAAGGAACTCCGCAAAAAAGAACAATGGATACAGCTCGCGACTGTGATAGATAAAACAGCATTTCATCCATATTAATATATTACGAACAGGGCTATCTACAGATTAATTCCCAGCCGTTACATTTCAAGGAAAGCTATCAATGACTAAAGAGGGTGTTTAGGGTTTATTTCGTTCCATAACTGCCTAATATTATATTCCTCTTCAGTTATTTGGTGTATTTGGGTCATATCAATTGATCGTTTTGGAAGCATTGTCCTTTTTTTATTTATTTATTTATTTATTCAGTAGATTGTTTAAATTGATGTATATATAATGAATTACATAGTACTTGTTCATAAATATTTAATGATGAAATTACTAGTTAATACCAGAAAAAAAGTTATTCTTTTTTAAATATATGTGATTTGTGCTTGTCGCCTGCACACAGTTTAGTACATTGTTTAAATGTTGCCGTTTCCTTTTCTTTTAGCTTCTTATGCCAATTATCAATGGTGGATAAGGGCGGGATTTTAGTGCTATCTACAATTTTCTTGTAGTTTTTTACCTGTTATAAGGATTAAATGACACAAAATCGGAGAATTGTGCTCTAGAAACGCCCCCACCTAGATTTACCTGATGAACCTAACTCTGCTAAACAATCAAGGTGCCAGGACTGTTTTCATCGAGATGCTTCAATGACTGGTAGCGGCATATGAAAATTTGCATTGAATAACAGAAATGGTTGCCATGTAATACTCATACAATTCTAATGCATATCCATGCGATATATTCAATAGGGAGAAAGGTGTCCAACATGAGACTATATTTTTGAACTCACAGTGCAGACACTTTCGTAAATACTAACGTCAATATCTTTACAACCAGCAATTTATGGCCGTTACATTTAAATTTGGACTAGGGGTATTTAAAATATTAGGTTCTAAAATGTGCCTCCTATGAGAGCGGCACATTTTAGAGTAGTTGGCAATCATTCCAGAATAATTAGCCACAATGCAGCTGTTCATCTTGAAGGTACCTCAGCGGGTAGGTACCAAAATTAACAGCCTGGATGGTAGCCTTCGTCATCAGTATTCTAGGTCAGATTCTTCATTGCATTCTTGTTCTTCTGTTAATGCCTTCTTCCACTTTCTAGCGAACGGTCTTCTGGATACTCCATTTTTCTCTCCGTTCATGACAACACCTGTAGGTGTGTGTGTGTGTGTGTGTGTGTTTTGTGGCTGTATAAGCGCGTTTTTCAGCATATGTGAATACCATAGCTCATAAACGAAAATTCAGATGCTCGACAAATTTAATACCTACCTTAGGCACTTTTAATGATTCAAGACAAATATATTTCACGGAATTCTATCTCAATATATCAATCACCACATATTATAATGCAGTAAAAATGAAGTGTTTGTTACCACTTACGTCAAGTAACTTTTTGGAAATTTTGATCCAATTTCTTTTAATTGGAGTTTACTTTGGTGAAGCATCTATGTATTATGCTTGAAAACAAGTGATTCTGTTTCTTTTTCTGTACTCAAGACAGTAAACATGGTAGCATGTCTGCCTCATACTTCAAAGGGACCTACTTCGAATCTAGATTGGAATGAGTTACCTTTTACTGGGGTTTACCTCTAAGCTCTACGGATTTCAGACTCATTTAAGCACCATTACACATATTTCATCCACCTACATCCCTCCCTATATGACCTAACCGATTAATATACGTTTACACAATATGTAAATCATATGGTAAGCATTTTCTGTGGTAGGTGTAAAATGGACATTAC
Source organism: Deroplatys truncata (assembly GCA_030765065.1). Taxonomy (NCBI): domain Eukaryota; kingdom Metazoa; phylum Arthropoda; class Insecta; order Mantodea; family Mantidae; genus Deroplatys; species Deroplatys truncata. Next base: position 106,297,232 of record CM060980.1, read on the forward strand.
AATAACTTTTTTTATTGCCTACTTAATCGGCTTAACCACCTGATGTGTAAGGCTTACACCCTCTAGGACTTACAACCGTGTCTAGGATCAGAGGCCTGTAGAGGAGTAGACGATATTAAATCAGAGAATGAAGAACCCTGAAGTCGGGATCGGCCCGTAGCCAGATATGAGATTGAGGGAAGAAGATATGAAATGAAAGCTAAATGGATGAAAGGTAAAGTGATGATGGAACAATTGGTGGAATCAACGGCGCGGGAAACGGGAGAAAACCCGCCCAGAGACTTCATCCACCACAATTTCCACATGTAGGTCCCTGGGATTGAATCTGGGCCGCTTTGGTGGTAGGCAAGCGGACTAACCACTCGGCCATGTGCCGCATATTTTTTATATTATTTTATATTATCAGTATATGTGAAGAAGAAGCGAGTAGACAAAGACGTGCGACTTGCACGTCACAATTTTTGTCACGCTTGAACATAACATTTTAAAAATATTTTATCTCTAAGTATTCTTAAGTGTGTTTATAAATCATAACATATTTATGATAAATTACTTTATTCATTATTATGGCGCTCTATATGTTCGTAAATATGAACTCACCCGCTGCTCTTTGTAAGCTTTTAGGTTATATCCATGTTCGATATCTGGACCACTTGTTTCCCATCAAGAGGACTCGGAACCCAGACGTTTCATTAAACAAGAAGTGTTAAATCTCATTACGAGGATGAAGTTTAAGGAAGTCTCTCAGACGACTATTGCCATCCTTTGCTTCGAATTTCAAATCCAAAGCTGTTTTAACATGTACAGCTAAAAACAGCTGTTAACCAGCGTTTTTACTTTCATAAAACAACAGATAATAACACGACCTTGGTTCCTGAAAGCACCTGCACCCTTATTGTTGCAATTCTAAGCAGCGTTCTTCACTTTTCTCTCTAGTTAATTCTTATTTTGAGCATATCCCTTAGACTTGCATGGGCAACAGGATTCATTACAGGACACTGTGCCCTAAAGTTTAATCTATACAGAATGGGATTGTTTAACAACCCTATCTGTAGTAGATGTCTAGAAGGAGATGAGACTGTTACTCATCTACTGTGTGATTGCCCTGCTCTTGCGAATCAAAGAGCAAGTACTTTTGGCAGTCACTTTCCAAAGATAGATGAACTATCGAAAGCCTCAGTTAGCAGTCTGCTTAAGTTCATATCGACAAACAGACTAATTAACTGATGAAAGGGGGGATGCGCAATAGATCTTAAGGTCGCAGTGCTTGGGCATAAAACCCACCCCTTCTCAAACTAGAACTAGAGCATATCCCTTGTACAGAAGCTACAGAAAGATTTACAGGTAAATGACGTATGACAAACACGCGGAGTTAAGGCAAATTCACCACCAGGATCTGCATTCTGATGACGTATCTTTTAATTGTTGTATCACGGCTATGCTAACGTGTCATAATTCCTTATCATGAGTATTAAGTGATGAAAATACATATTTATAGCATTTTATAGCATTTACTATATTTAGGGCATCTTTTTTTTCAATTTTACATCACTACTTTGCCAATTTCTTGCATTTACATTCAGTATATAAATATATGTTGATATTTTAAATAAGGATAACTTTTCATATACTTTGCTCGCTTTCTTGAGAAAAAGTCACGTTCCTATTTAATGTTATGGAAAGGGTTGCTCGTAGGTGGAGGGCGAGATGGAAGATATTTACGTCATTAGCACCACGTTTAAGTGCCAATTTGAAGGTTGTATTGTAGCTCCACTATTGGGGAGCCAAACTTGATGAAGTAACTGCCTCACGTATGGTACAAAGTTTCCGGTGGCCTTCGCCCCAACGTTTTTTTTTTGTTTCTTTAAATATTATATACATATATATTTTTTTTGCCTCGGCTGCGTCAGTATTAATTTGTAGAATCATGTATCTCTTAGCAGGGGTGATGCGGCTAAAGAATGTAGGCTTACACAAAATTATAATTTTTACTTCACTCCTTTTATTAATCCTTCACACGATTAAATAACACCTAACTGATATAGAGAGCTGTGAGATTATTTATTAATTACTTGCACTTTTTAACACGTAAACTTTATAATATTCTCGCCGTAATGGATTTTATATGTCTCACACTGAATACGTACCGAGCGAATGAACTGCTCAGGTACGTTGCCTTCTAGCGATCGGTTGGAAAAGCTGTCCACTAGCGACTGCCGTTTACGCTTAAATTTGTAAATTTCTCTATTTCAAGTCTCTGATTGGCTAATCCTACTCCAATAGAATACTTTAATTTAACTTAAACTTTTTCTAGTTGTTGATTGGCTATTTATAAACTGTTTTAAATATTACATTATTGTTCCAAGAATTACTAGTAGCATTATTAAACTTTCCAATTAAGTATTGCCTCAAGGTTACCTCATTGTTAGCAGCTTTCGGTCTCTATTCTCACAGCTCCTACATGATTAAATTACTTAAGACATTCACATAACATTATTATACATGTACACAATGATATAAACATAATACAATGACTGTTACATACAGTTTATATATTATTTATACACATATTGCTTTAAGGCGGGCTGTTATTTTATACATATATATATATATATATATATATAGGCTGAAATCATTTAAGCGTTAAAAATACTGCCTCAAGGGATGGCTACTGTCAGGGAGCAGGTATCATTACAAGTATGAATTCATGTCCCAAACTAGGAATGAGGTAAGTCAGTTTTCTCTTTTACGCGTATAGTCAAGTTGGTGTTGTCTTGTGACTGTGAAGACCGCTTCATTCGCAATTAATGTTGTATCATCTGAAATCTCTAAAGAGTTAATGCTACAGTTTTGTAAGACCTGCTTCGAAAACAATTGTCTTATTTTTTTTTCAGATTCTCCAAACAAGAACACGGAACAATTATATTTTAATTGATTTCCTAAATTATATAATAGTTATTTTTATACCTACTTTTTTCTACCTGTGTAACAGTTACGAGGCGTGTTTTTAAAGTAAGTTCCGATATTTTTTTAAAAAATAACAACGTTTTTTTCCAAATACTTTATCATCATTCACTACCTTACACATTACACTACTTCTCCGCATGTCACCGCTCTTGTCGTAACGGGAAACCAGTTTTTGTATGCCTTTGTCAAAGAATGATGCTGCCTGTGATGAAAGCCAAGTCTGCACTGCTATGGATTTTTACGCCCGAAAAAATCCATACAATGGCTTCCTTTGGAAGAGAAGTAAAGCTGGTGGTCCCGTGTCGCAGATTTGCGGCACGTAAAAGAACCTCAAGCCTTATAAAGAGGCCTCTGAACAAAATTACCGGTATTTCACGTATAACAAAAAGTGCTCAAATTCCTTTTTCGGCTTGATTACCAGCAGCCCCAACTCCTGTTTCAGCTTTAGTTCATTCTTCAACCTTGCTCAATGTAGAACGGGACGCTAAGGAACACAGCAGTTAAAGAGCGTCCATAAATAAAGCTCAATTTTTAATTTTTCACATCATTGTCGTTGAAATGCTTTCCACCAAGGAATTTCTTCAGATGAAGAAAGATGAAAATCGCTTGGTGCCAAATCCGTACTGTAGGGAGAGTGGCCGAATTGTTTCCAACCAAATGATGCAATCAGATCTCGAGTTTGTTCGACTGCGTGTGGCCGGGCATTGCCACTCATTATTGTTTCCCCATTAGCCTCACACAAGTGGTGATGAATTTCTGGCGTAACATTTCTCGCATTCAAAAAGAATCATTGACGGCGGGTCGTTCAATTGTTTTGAATACTTCAAAACCCTCTAACAATAGGAAAACACAACGTGAGGATCCTTCACAGCTGCGTCTGGCTTCCTAATGAATGGAAAAAGCGAGTGCGCATGCTCAAAATCGCGACGCGGCGCTTCAGCGGCAAAATATTAAAACGGCACTTCCTTTAAAAACACCCTCATAATTCATAACTTTCTGTACTCCAATTTTAATAAATTAAATATCTAAGTTTTAAGCCATTGTAATTGTCATTTTTTTAAACTTAGAAAAATGTTCTGCGAATAGCCGGTAAAGACTTCTTCATTCTGAATGAATTTTGTATAGTTGTACACGTATTGGTAATACCGTAACAGAGAGACAAAAACTTACCATATAAACATGTAATCTGGTTAAAAACCCAACTTATGTAAATTTTTGTAGCGTTTACCATTTCCGAAATATTGTTGCTATTGGCATGAATTTTCAATATATTTTACATTTTTATATGCTAAGTCACTATTGGTTTGTTTCTCGTGTGGTGCAGAACAAGAAGAACTTAAAATTAGTTTTCACTGTAAAAATGTTCACGAGTCTAATAATGTCTATCTCTATGTGCTACTACGATTTTTCTTTTTTTTCGATAAAATAAATTACTATCGCAGGTAAACTGTCGAGAAACTAAAAATTCCCTGGTAACCTGCCGATCCGAAACAGCTGAAGATCACAGAACGAAGACATCACGGAACTTTTCTTCACATTTCCTTCATTTCTCTTTAGCAAATGCTCTGAGTTATCGCCCTCTTACTTACTGTGTTGTAGCCATTAGCAGATAATATTCTACACGCAAGTTTGCCGTCAACCAACAAAGTATAAACCCGACCCCCAACTGGGAACGTTCTCTTGTAAGAGCCATACAGTTCTCTTACAAAAAAAGCATGGTTATTGCTCTTGTGGGCGAGTATTGTAAATTAAGTGAACACATTCTTTCCGTGTTTCTTCACACGTTACACTGCATCAATAAGGAGCATACCCATGCTGGGCTTTCCACAAGAAAAAATACAAGTTGCCATATACGGTACACTGTCCTTGTGCATTCAGATTACCGAGGTTTGTTTACAGTCTTTACGAATAGGCTTTAAATTTTAATGACCTGGGGAACCCATAATGCAGATCCCCTGGAGAAAATCTAATTCCTCAGAAGAAAACGTTTCTTCATCCCTAAGTGGTGACATCACCAACCCAGCAACCATTTATAATATGATCTCACTGTATGACTCCATTCTGACATCGACCTAAATAGAAAAAAAATCTGTTGTGATACATTTACATGGCTTTCTCTACCCTCTATCGTTTATTAGTGAGTATACAAACCATTCTTACTAAAGCTTATTTTTATATTTACTGCGTTTTAATCCAAATAAACCTTCGCAAAAACACCTACATACATTACACATTTCGTTAGAGATACAAAGGGAACAGCGATAAAAATCCATATTCGTTTTCATGCAATCGCGAGAAACAACTGAATGTTGAAAGGATTTTAAAGAATGATCAAGAAATGAACAATTCGAACCATTAATAGGGATATCTCAGAAATGGCTTATGATACAAAAAAAAACTTATTTGAAATAAATTGTGTGTTTTAAAAAGATCTACATTTCTTCTGTAGTACGTTTTCGTCTAACGTTTAACGTTTACCAGTTAAATAAGATTATACAAAATTCCTGCCGAATTAAGAAGACTTCAAAGTCTATTCCCAGAAACTTCAAGATATAGGTTTTATCTGTCATGTAAGTATCTTTAATATATGGTACTATAATCGAAATCGTTAGAGCCATTTTTTTTAGAAAATCAAAATTTTCGAAAAATGTTCCATGTATAGGGTAGTTGGGGTGGGGAATTTCCTTGAAAATCTTCGCGTCGCATCCTTGGGGAATAATAAACTTAAATATTAAGTTTGGTACTTATCCGGCCCTCCGTTTTGGAGTTATGCTGTTTACACACATGGACCTTTTACAAAGAAAAATTTTTGGATTCAGGGGACCTCAAAACGTATATTTCCGTTGAAATTTCGAAATCGAAGTTTTGGGTGGAATACAATACGTTCCCTACTTACTATATGTAGTAAAGTTCCGTAAATGGTATTACGAAAAACAAACGAGTAGTCATCAACAACGTGAAGTATTAGAAAATTCGCCAAGAGCAAGGGATATTTTGGAAACGGTTCACGCCACAAAGAATGTATTTAATATAGATTATGAAATTTAAGAGAACTGTATTTTTTTCTCAATGTTTTATTTACAGTTACATAAAATTATAAAAAATTCCTTGGAATGAAGAAGACCAGACTATTAACAGGAAATCTAAAATATACATTTTATTAATAAGATAAGTAGTGTAAACATGTGTTCGTTTAATCAAAATTGTTAGAGCCGTTTTTTATAAAATCAAAAATAACCAAACGTTTTCCAAATAAAAGGTAGTTTGGGGTGGAGATAAGTTTTTTAAAATTTGTCATTTCTTCGAAAGATACGGAACTTGAATACCAAGTTTGATGTTTATTCGATATATTGTTTTGGAGTTATGTTGTTCACACACACCTTTTTCTAAGAATGATTTTTGAATTCATGGGACGAAACCCCTGTATTTCCAGCGAAATCTCTCTCTCTCTCTCTCTCTCTCTCTCTCTCTCTAGGGTGAATCACCTAAAACGTGCACCACAAATGTTTCGGAAATGGAAAGTGCTATTGTTGTGCAGTTTTCACAGCATTGATTGGTCGTCAAACATACAATTTTTTAAATGGAACAATGCCTAGTTACATCAACAGAATAAAGGTAGGGCAAATTAGAATGTCAATGGCGTTTGTTGCAAGATTATAGTGCAAGCGGTTTACGAGAAATCTTATTTTGAAACTTTTACGCACCAACACTTGTACAACCTGTGGTAGCACAAACTAAAGAAAAACAAAAGTGAATTACACTAATTCTATGGGTTCTTACAAGTAAAGAGAACATAGCCCTTCAAAGGTTGTGTTCAAAATGACCACCGGCAGCTTCAATGCACGCTTCCAGTCTGCCATGGAAAGACTGCTGCACACGTTCTAGCATTTCAGCGGAAATTTCAGAGCAGGCAGCAGTAATTCGTTTCATATCGTCTGGTGTAGTTGTACAGACGGCTCCAAATGTTTTCCGTTCCACCGGTAGCGGGGCAAGCAGGGTGTCTTATCGAGAAGTTATGCCAGGTGCCTTAGCTCATACCTGCTCTACAAGGAAGGTTAAGGGATATCATTCCAACACATTTATCTTAGACTTGGCTGTAAGAATGTAATAGCCGTGACAAGAAAACAGCAATAACATTACAACACAGCTACATAAGCAGTATACAAACTAATGTTTAGGAATTAGAGGCATCATATCATAGTATAACAAGCAAGTGTTAAAACAAAATGGTTTGGTTTTCAATATTTACTGCTTTCTCTACCCATTATCAACTAACATATATTCTTTATTTTCATAATGTCCTTATGAAATATAGTTTTTTCGTGCATCGTGACAACAACTTAGGCCAGATATTATTTAAAGTTACAGCCTTAAGTTACACTTTTCCTATTTGGTTGCATACAAGATGCCGTAACGACAAACAGCCGCTTATCTATTCCACAACTCATCTTTTTACTTCTCCACTATTTACGTATAAGTAGGGAAAGTGTTGTATTCCACCCAAAAATTAAAAAAACAGATTCACCGGAAATACACTTTATGAAACTTACTGAATCCAAAGAAAGCATTTTTACTTTCCCTACTACGCACTTACAGTAAGTAGAGGATTATTGAATTCCACCCAAAAAGTCAATAACGAGATTCACCGGAAATACACGTTTTGAGACCCGTCGAATCCAAAGAAAGAAGTTTTACTTTCCCTACTACGCACTTACAGTAAGTAGAGGAGTTATTGTACTCCACTCAAATATTGAATAACGAGATTTAACGGAAATACAGGTTTTGAGGCTCCTGAATGCAAAGTAGCCATTTTTACTTTCTCTACTACGTAGCTACAGTAAGTAGAGAAAGCATTGGTTTCCACCTACAAATTCAATGCCGTAATTTCACCAGAAATCACGCTTGTGGTCCCCTGAATCCAATGAATTTATTTTTAGAAAATGGTCCAAGTGTGTGTGTGTGTGTGTGTGTGTGTGTGTGTGTCTGTGTGTGTGCGTGTGTGTGTGTGTGTGTATCCACGAACAGCATAACTCAAAAGCAAAAGGTGGGTTAAAAACCGAACTTAGTGTTTAAATTCAACTTCTTCCAAGAATGCGACACTGAGATCTTAAAGAAAATCCCCCACTCCAAACTACCCTTTACATTGGATAGTTTTCGAAATTGTTTATTCTTTCAAAAATGGCACTAAGGATTTTGATTAAAATACATATGTTTAAGCTATTTTCATGACAAATAGAATATATATCTTTTATTTTCTAGGAATAGTCTGTAAATTAGTCTTTATTGTCAATGACATTTGATAATTTGTAAAGCGTAAGAGTGAGACAAAATCTCACTGCACAACAACCGTAGGTCTTGTTAAAGCACAAAATTTATATCAAACAACAATTTTATTTTATTTCAAATAACTTTTATATTTTACCTATTCTGAAATTTTCTTTGTTATTAGTTTGAGTTTTCAAATACTTTATACTTCTCTCAACTGCAAATAGCTAGTGTTTTTCTTTCTTTCTCTCTTTCTTCCTTTCTTTCTTTTTTCTGTCAGTCTTTCTTTCTTTCTTTCTCGTGTTCATACAGAGAGAACAGAATTACGTCTGTGGCTCGCATTCGGGAGGTCGTGGTTTCGATTCCTCTGGCCGACCTTCCTGACCCATGTTTTTTTTTCGGGGAATGCTGGGAAGGATTCTCACATCCCGAAGTTTCCTGAACCTCCATTTCATCTCCATTCTCATTTCCCTTCATCTTTCATCCGTTGGTCTCCTCCAGGGTTGGAAATGTCGGCGATGGTGTTTCGGTGCAGTGTGGCAGGGGAAAAGGATGTGTTTTGTGACTTTCTCCGTCCCTCGGCTTTCGGCTGGCTGTCGGGAGAATCCTAAATTCCTTGAGGGGTGTTGGACCCCCTCTGTGCTGTGGTGTCCCCGGTCTGTCTGTCCGACTGACGGGAAGTCTCTATCTGAAAACTTAGGGATCCTGTCATTCCTGTGCCGTCATTTCTGGTTGCTGACGCCCGGTGTCTTGTTTCGCCTCATCCTTCCTCCTGGAGACGTCCCCTTGTGGGGTGTAGGCACAATATCCACTATGTGGATCGGTGCCGAGTCCCCTCCGTAGCCAACCAATCCAAAGCTATCACATAGCGATCAGCTTTGAGGGATTTGGCTATCGCTTTAGCTTAATATGTTCTGGTTATATCTACAACGAATTGTGAAAATAAGTGATGAAGGTGTTTCGGTATTAACATACATAGCTGCAAAATAAGCTTTGTAAGAAAAGTTTGTAGAAGAGTAAGTAAAGAAAGTCATGTGAATGCAAGATATAATATTTTATAGCAAAGGCTCCATATGCCTACGTATATGTGAACAACATAAATCCAAAACGAAAAGTCTGTTAAATGACAAACTTAATGCGACAAGGATTTTCAAGAAAATCTCCCCCATCCCGAACAACCCTTTACAGGAAAAATTTTCGAAATTTATTTACTAAAAGATGGCTCTAATATTTTGATTAAAATACTCTCTGTTTAAAATATTTCCATGACAAATGAAATATATATTTTGAACTTACTGAGAAGAGCCTCTCAAGTCTTCTTCATTCTGAATGACTTTTGTATAATAATTATTGGTAAACTCTAAAATATTGGAAAAATTTTTGCTACACAAGAAATGAAGACCCCGTTAAATCACGCAGTTTGTTATACATATATTTTATGAGATTAACTATTTCTCATATATTTTTTGTTATTGTTTTGAATACCTTTTGTAACTGAGAAGTCGCTATTCGTTTTATTTTTGTCGTGGCCATACAGACAACATGGAATTTCAAAGCATCACGTAGTGACATGCTTTTTGAAAATGTGACTATCGCTTTATCTACGTATACTACAACGAAATGTGTAAATGTGAACGTTTCTTTTGGTATTTAATTAAAGTCCTTTAACCGCGTAGGCCATTACGGACGGTGAATGAACGAAATGGCTAAAATGATGCTCCAATGGACCCGAGGTCCCTAGAAATTATAATCTAACATTCATCTTCTCAGGATGAGAGGAAACCCTGGAAAAAACTTTACCCAGGTATTTCATTTTAACCGAGATTCGAACTCGGGACCTCTTGAATGTGAGACAGACCCCCACACCACAGAGATGGGCCAAATGTGATTTGCAAGTTTATCTGGATTATAAGAAGTAGACGGAAAATGAGATTTAGAAAAAAGAATTTGTAGAATGGTGAGAAGAGAAAGCTATGTGAATGCAACACATTAATTTGTTCTCGTAGTAATACAAAGAGCGTGGAGTTTCAAAGACACAACATAAAAATCTGACTATCGTTTGAGCTACTGCATTCTTCTTATACTTACAACGAAGTTTGTAATGGCAGTTCATTTCAGTTAACAAGAAGACTCTTTCACTCAAGCCGTATATAGGAAGGTTGGAAAGATAGAATCAGATTGAAAAATTCAATGTCATAGCCGAGATTTGAACTACGGATCTTCCAGTTTACGTCCAGGTGGCGCCGCGGTAACGCGTGCGACTCACATTCGGGAGATCTCTAGTTCGCTTCCCGGCGACCGCCCAATCTGATCCACTATTTTTTTTCGAGACTTTTCCCGGGTCGTCAGGCGAATGCTGATGTGATTTCTCTCAGCCCCCGAATATCGTTCCATTCCTCATTTCATTCATCCTTAGCCCCGTTTGGTTTGTTTCAGGGTTGGAAGTGTCGGCGATGGTATTCCGGTGCGGCATGGCAGAGAAAAAGAATGCTCTCTGTGGAACCTTATCCGTCTCTCAATCTTCGGCTGGTTGCCAGGATATACGGACCGCTTCTTGGGGGGGCGTTGGACCCTCTGTGTGGGGTGGGGCCCCCGGTTTGCCTGCCCGACTGTCCGGGCATCTCAATCTGGAAACTTTAGGAACCTTGTCATTGCTGTGCCGTCACTCCTGGTTCCGGCCGTCCGGTGTCTCTCACCTCGTCCCTCCCTCCCGGGAGCTCCCCCTCGAGGGGCACAAGCACAATATCCTCATTCACTGGATCGGGGTCGAGTCCCCTCCGTTACACATCCCATTCCATTTCAGACCAGAGAAGAGAAGCATTTTAAGAATTCTGAACGTGAATCGTAATACAAAGTCTTTTCTTTGGGGGGGGGGCATCTTCAGATTTGTAAGTTGAAAGCAATTTAATTTTCAGAATAGAGTGCTTTCAAATGAACCAATTGCAACAAAAGCATTAACACTTTCGGGCTACCATTTTGAAAAGTTATTATTCTAACCAATAAATCAGCTATATATATATATATATTGTATATTTTGCGCTAAACGTTGTTTCCTCGTATCTATTATAATGTTCTCGTTTTGGATGCAATACCTACATAAGTGTTTTTAGTCTAAGTCCACTATACGACTGGCACGGTTTTTCTTCCTTTCTCTTGTAAGGTGTGTAAGGGGAATTATGTTTCAAATAAAACAATCTTTATTCGTTTTTCAGTAACAAACACATAATATATCTCATTTTGTAGAAAATTTAATGTTGCACTAATTGTGCCCAAAGTGCTTCAACAGTTTGACATTAATATTACTTTTGCTTTCATATTTTTAAAAAATTACTTGAATATTATCAGAACTGAATGTGCCAACTGTATGGAACTTCACGCTAAACGCTGTGATCAATATCTATGACAATTAGAAAGCAAAACTTACTTATATTCAAGGTAATAAATACCCCCTGCTTCGAGAACGCGTAGAACGTTCTATTGGTGATAATTATGAAACTATTATTTTTATTATTATTATTATTATTATTATTTATTACTAGCAACAAACGCTAAAAACAAGGTATACATTATGCGAACCTTGTTTCTCAAGAAAGTTACTGAATCTTTAACTTGTGTAGCACCCGCATAAAGAGTGCAATATTTGAATTTTAAACAACAGATTATGCAAAGAAAATGTTAATTTATTTCGCTTGAATAGATCTAGTAAAGAGAAAAGTATTTGGTTTCGTCTTCTTTAACTTAGAGTCAGGTCGCTGAATTATACGAGCATACAGAGAAGTAAATGTGACCTTTGAGACGATACCGGCACTTGCTGGCTATAGCCATGCATGACAAGTCGACGAGACATTTCTTCCCCCTCTTCCTCTACACCCCTCGGTCCATCGGAAAACATTTGAAGCCCACTGTACATCCTTGTAGACAGTGTCTTTCAGCCTTCCCCACAGAAAAAAAGTCTAAAGGAGTCAGATCCGGTGAACGGGCCGGCCAAGGTACAGGTCCTCTTCGTTCAATCCAACGATTTGGAAACAATCCGTTAAGACAAGCTGTAGTACTTCGTGCACTATGGGCTGGACAGCCATCATGTTGGTACCACAGGTTCCTCCTAGTCTGCAAAGGAACGTCTTCTAGCATCTGTGGCAGATGGTCTGTCAGGACGCTGCAATACTTGTGCGAGTTCATTAACTAACTGATCAGAAATTCGCAATGCAATCAATGAACAGAAAACACAATGCAAACAAACATAACAAAATCGTACCTGGCAACTAGGCAGGTTGAATGGGACAAACAATTGTCGGGGTGGAAAGGTTTCAAAATACGATTTCTCGTAAACCACTTGCACTAGAATCCTGCAACAAAGACCATTGACATTCTAATTTACCCTACCTTTATTCTGTTTATGTAACTAGGCATGTTCCATTTAAGAAATTGTATGTTTGCTCAAAAAATACACTTTCTCAGTATTATTAAAATCTCTTTATAGGCTAAATGTACGAGCCCCTGACTACCAATCAATGCTGTGAAAACTGCACATCAATAGCACTTTCCATTTCCGAAATATTTGCGGCGCATGTTTTAGGTGATTCACCTGTATATATATATATATATATATTAATTTCTTTTAATGAAATGCAATTCCTCCTCTATTTGCAATAGGTAAGTAATATAGACAGCTATAAAACTTCTCGATACAATTTGTTCTTACTTCTGTCAGCTCGAAGATGCAATATTCTCCTAAATGTAGTGCATATCTGGGAGGCACACCGCACTTCAGATAGGCAGGCAGGCAGGTGGCCATGAATGGGGAACGGAGTCCGTCTTGTCCGAAACGCAAAACCTCATACCAGTGGTAAAGATATGTAATGGAAACCCGTATTACTTCTCCATATTCCCGTAAAACAAAAACCGACATATATAAAAGTGATTATTCACTTTATATAAAAAAGTTAATGCATGTAACTAAGTCCTTACTGCCTGATTCAAAGTTGCTTTTAGGTAAAAAATGTTTATAGTGCTCAGTGCAATGTGGATAGAAGACTATTTTTTTACCCTTTTTATTTTCCATGTATGTAATAACAACATTAGTACACTTACAATGTAGTGCAGGAGGTGAGCAAAAGACAAAGAATGCGGGAATGCAAACACTGAATGCAAGGAAACTGTATTTAATATCTCAATATCAGTGAGAAGGCCCCAAAAATACGATGGGCAGAAACAAATACAAATGTTTGGATTCAGTAATTGAATATAACCTTATCCTCAATTATTACTCTTATTTTATAAAGGATGTTATGTTAACGAGAGTAAAGATAGCTGTGTGGGACAATACAAGACAAGGGAGAAGGATATTGCGATAATCATCACTGTAAAGGGCGAAGTGAAAGATGATGAAAAGTTATAGGAAAATTAAAAATGCATGGGAACAGCAGCAGATAGGAGCCTAAGGTAGGAAACAGCAAGAGTGAAATTAAAATGGAATGATAAGAGGAATGCACACAACATAATAGGGATAACAAGCATTACATAGTAACGCAGTACTAATATCAACAGGCAAGTTTTCATTTAAATGGCGCCGCGCATTAAAACAGCTCTAATTGTGAACGTGATATTTTGTGCCAGTGTTTGCATTATGTATTTATATTAACTTCAATCACTCGAGAGCAGTGCAAAAATAAACAAACACTGCAACATTATAGGAAACTAATGAGATTAGGAACCATTAAATTCGCGTAATGAAATAAAAGCTGCCCCACGTCACATTTTAATGAAGTCTGCTAATATAATATAATAATGGATAAAATATACAAACTCCATTAGTATAAATAACAACAATGCCCACTATCTGATTCTGTTCCCCGACGGATCTATATGATACAAAGCTTTATGTGATATTTATAATTAACTTCAAAGACTGAAAGCGTTTTGTAGATAAACGTTTATTGTGATGAACGTAAAATGGATTGCAGAAAATATAAACAGTAGGTATATAAGGGATACCTGTAAGCTAGTAATAGCTGGGAAATTCATGTGTTTGCGACACATTACTTTTTTCCTTAATGGAGGTGTAGAGCATAAACTCCATTAAACAATGTGTTTAATTCCGTGATTACCACTTAATGTCTCTAAAACTAGCAAGAAATTAGAATTGCGGCAATGTTTTCAGTAATATAAACAGTCAACTCTTCAGCTCACAAAAAGTTATAAATGTAAACTCTTTCACCAGCTCACATTTCAACAATGTTTTTTTTCTTTGTTTTATCGGTATTGGCCATAACGCTAAATCCCCTCACCAAAAAAGTGTATTAACACATTTATAACGCTATCGATGCGCGGCTCTCTAAGATAAACCATGAAATTGAATTCACGGTCGTAAATTAAATTTGTTAACGCATATAGTTGAAATTATATGACTTGCTATCCTGTAATAGTCGCCTCTAGCTTGTTTTTTGCTCTAATCAGCGCCACTTAAAGATATTTCTTTTTTGCTGTCATGTGCATCGTTGACAGCTGAAGATATGATCAAGTAGCCGACCGATGATTTATAGCAGCCAAACCGCAGCCTGTCCGCTACGCCAATTTTATGCACATGCCCAGGGAGTGCTCCATGTCCAAATACATCATCTGGATTAAGAAGGTGATGAAAGTGTGATTTGCATTAAAAGGCTTTCAATCTGGGACCCGATGAGTTATTGACCTGCAGTATACGCCTGAAAAAGGTATAAAAGAAACCTTTAACTCTACGAGGATCGTGTAAAAACCAGCACTTTAAATCAGCAACTCCAAAAGATATTTCGACGGAGAGGAGAGTGATATTTAAACCCTTTGCTCTTCGACACAATTTAGTATTATTTTGTAGTAGCAATGGTAGTAACAGCTTTTGGGTGGCGGAAAACTGCAGAGGTCATCAGCGCGACACTCTGGGTATATATTATTTATTAGCCTCTGATACCAAAGCAACACATGCAAAGTAATTACAAGTATAAACAACTGAGAATACAAAAGTGGAAATATTAAACCAAATAAGTATTATTTTGCGGGTAACATATTCATTTGCGTGCAAAAATGTGGCCCATAAATAAATGGGGCGATTTAGGTTGGCATAGAAAATTGTAGCTCCACCTTCACCAAGCATCATCCTGAGAATACAAAAGTGGAAATATTAAACCAAATAAGTATTATTTTGCGGGTAACACATTCATTTGTGTGCAAAAATGTGGCCCATAAATAAATGGGGCGATTTAGGTTGGCATAGAAAATTGTAGCTCCACCTTCACGAAGCATCATCCTTCTACATAGGTATTCTCTTGTATAGCCATTTGCTTTACAAATTGTTTACATCATCCCCGCCCCCCCTCCCCAAAAATAATAATCCGCTTACTTGAACTACCATAACGTACCAAAGGCATCATTATGGGACTCAATAATAATATCGAAGCTTGCTAAATAACAACTCTAGGGTACAATGAAGACAACTCTTCTGAAAAGAGACAGTCCTGAAATTGTATAAGGTAATGGCGCTCGCAACTGTATTGTGTGGGTCAGAAGTATGTACAATGACAACGCAGCAGGAACGGAGAAGGAAGGTACAGAAATAAAATTACTAAGACCACTAGTAGGATTTCCACTCCTAGATAATGAGTAGGGACAGGTTTTTCTGTGTTTATTTAAATAAATCATGATAAATAAATAAAATGTATTTATAGTTTAAAATATGGTAGAACTTTCGTGAAAATATAGTGACAATTTTTAATATCATAGGCAATGGCTATCATTGTCGCAGCTGTGATGTTTTTTAAATCCGGAACAAGCTTTCAGTCGTTGTTATCGTGCACTGCTTATGGTCGCACTTCCGTCAATTTATTTCGTTGTTAGTTTCACGTGGACGATATATATATATATATATATATATATATATATATATATATATATATATATATATTTTCCCCCGCTGAGGCAATTACTTCAAGAATTTCAGGACGAAACGGAATGTTCCAAAAGCTCAGGAAAACTGACATGGATAGTCCAGCAGAAAAAATAGAATAATAAAGTGTCTAAATTTTCGGCCTAATGTACCTTACATCTAAAACGATTACATTGTTTTTAAAATGACGTTTTTTACGTTTTTATCGTAAAAATAAAGATTTTTGCAGAAACGGTCAAATTTTGCAAAAATTCGCGACAGAATTATAGCCATAAATAGGTCACATTTGTCATAAATCGTGCACACTAAAAATCGCTATTTGAATTTAAGCGGAAATATGAGTTTTGAGATCTCCTGAACACCTCAAAAAGGTGTTTATAGAAAAAACATACTTGGTGTATGTACATGTGTGCCTTCCGTGGATGAATTCCAAACTTCGCATTGTTGCCGAGCATCTTCAAAGGATGCGATATGATTTCCACAAAATTCACTCCAACCTAACCTACCCTTTTCCTTATTTTATACTTTCTCAAACATCGCAGTAAGAATTTGGATTAAAATATAACAGATTTAGGATATTGACTTAACAATAACAATAATAATAATCCAAATTCAAGGATTTGGCCTTTATAACCCGTTCCGACATCAAAGGATTTCAATAGAAGAGTTGTACCCATCGTTTCTTTGGCCGTCCCACATCTCGTCTTCTCTCAGGAGAACAAACTAATGGTTGGTACGGTACACAGTCATGAAGCATCCTTCTAACATTGCTGTACCATTTCTTCTGATACGTTTTAATCTCTTCAAACATCGTCTCGTTAAGTTGTAATTCTTGTCTTATATCCTAGATCCTTACTCTGTCCCTCAAATTCAATCCCAGGATTGATCTTAAGTACCGCATTTCCGACGTTTCTATTCTTTTTTTACTTACTTCTTTTAAAATCCAGGTTTCACTTCCTAAAGTAGCATTGGTTTCCGTAGCACGTTATACAGCCGTAATAGATATCGAAGCGAAGAATAAATGCATATCTTGGATTTTTTACAAATATCCTACGAAGACCTGTTCATTGTGATTAAATTGTGGTAGTTTTGAATAACCGAGAAACCGTAACGGATAGACATCTTAAACAAAATGCAGATAATTTCAAAATGTAAACTTATGAGTCATAAAATGTTAGGGAATGCAGCTTTCAAGCTCTTAGACGAATTTTGTAATACTTTGTATGTATTTCAGAGATACTAAGTCACTATTCTTCTTCTTCTTCTTTCTCACAAGGTAATATCAAAGCTAGCGTGTATCATCCTACTTTTTTAAACATTTGACTGTCGTCCCAAGGTTCCTTGTACCCTTATGTAGTTACAACATTTATGGTTAACACTAATGCATAAAAACAAACTTTTATGAATAATTTCATAGAATAGCTGTTAAAATTAATTATAATGTGTGTAGAAAATCCTGTAATTCAAACATTAACTTGTTGTTTCACGCAATTCCTGATTTAGTGTTAAAGCAAATATCATTTACAGCGCATTCCTGATATTATAAAATTCATTTTCATGTCCAACTTTCCAGTGATTTATGTTTAATATTCATCAAACAGCGTAGGCTTTTGAATATGTTTGATGTTAAAGAGAGTTTGCATGCAAGCAGAAATGGAATCAGGTACAAAAAGAAGAAACGTAGATCCTCTATATAGCGTTATTTTTATTTCATGATCATATTTTCTGCCTGTGGATTCATAATCAAGAATTGAAATTAAAATATCCTGCGATAATGATGCAATTCATCATCTCACTAGAAAACCGCGGGAGACTTTTTCTCCCGTTATTACTGCTTCCAACGAATGCGACGTCAAAAATAAAAAAGGTCCTCTAAAATACGCGAGAGCAAGTTAAAAAAAAAAGGAAAGAAGAACCTTTTTTCCAGAAAAATTATTTTGGCATGCACGAAATAAAAGAACCAATATCTCGGAATATGTCGTTTCCAGCCCTATTTACTGTGTAGTTACAGCTAGTTTAGAATCTTGAATATTCATCTCCTTTGTCCACATGCACAAACATTCATCCGCCATTATTTGAATTTACGTAAGGAACTCTATTATCAGTTCCAAATAATATATGTAATTGGAGTTCAGGAACCGTGTAAAATCAGTCAGCAGGTATTCGAGTGTTTCTCTTGTATACAACAGATTTTTACTCTGAAGCCATAGAATTTCAGCTCAGCGGGCAATTATTGTTTTTTGTCTCAACGATTAACATTACTGTATTTTTACTTGCTCTAATTCTTACCCACTGTATTGCATTGCACTCAAGAAGTTGATGTCAAGATTTCACTGGAGATGTACGTTTTGAGGTCCACTAACTCAAAAAATATCCATGTGTGTCTAAGTGGTGAAAAGCATAACTCAAAAACGTAAAGTCGGTGAATTACCAAACTTGTCCAAGTTCAGTGTCTTACAAGTATGCGACACGAAAATGTTCAAGAAAATCTCCCCTCATCAAACGAATCATTACACGGAAAACTTTTCAAATTTTTTTGTTTTTCCAAAGATGACTACGAGTTTGATTAAAATAAAATACGTTGAAGATACTTGTGTGAACAATCAAATGTGCATCTTGAATTTTCTGCGAATGCCAGTGAAGTCCTCCTCATTTTGAATGACTTTTGTATAATTACTAAACTATAAGAGATAGACAAAAATCTTACTGCACAACAAATTTACATTTATTTAAAGCACAAATTTATATGTAACTTTTTGTGGAGTTAGGCATTTCCGAGATATTCTTTGTTATGGTTTGAATTTTCAAATACTTCTACTTCTATTCGCTTTTTCTCATTGTCGTGCACAGAACATTAATTTCAAGCCATCATAGAGTGACCCGCTTTTTAAAAATATGGCTATCACCATAGCTCACCATAGCCTAATGTATGTTACAACGAAATATGTGAATGTGTAATGAAAGTTTATCTTGATTAACAGGAAGTAGTTACAAGAATTTACATTTGTAAGTTTGCAGAAAGTTTGCGGAAGACTGAATAGAGAGAGAAACACATCAGATTTTTACCTTCTCTACCGCATGCCTATGCATATTCCAACCAAAAATTCGATATCGAATTTCACAGGCAACACACGTTTTGAGTTTCACTGAACGCAGTCCATTTCTTGCCGTAAGTAAATTCGAATTTTTAGCCATATGTAGTTAAATTCTTATGAAGAGGCACCTATTTGTTTAATATATTGCAGAAGTAAACTGCTGAGCTTAAACAATGGATTTACAAAAGCCTGCAATACACAACAATATTTTGGTGCTCACCATTTTCTATAAACAACCAAACTGTTTTGTGCACCTGAATGGAAGTTATAAGCCTAAAAATGTGCAATTTTTAAAATTCTTTTCTAAAATACTTACTGAACAGTGGAACGCAAGATACAAAACGCTACATAATGAAATTAAGGGGCTATTCAAAATGCACGTAAGCATAACGTTAACTGTTGAAGCTTGCTTCACGTTTTTATAGTGCGAGCTTTTATACTGGCTATGTTAACATAAACATGACGTAAACGTATAACGTGAACATAAAAGTTTGCAAACTCCAAGCTTCCGTGCTCTAATTAGAGAGCGATTCTTCATATACCGCATCACGTCGTCATTCTGCCATTCCGCATACGTTTTTTGGTCTCATTTGCTGAATTGCCTTTCTGTATAAGATCACCGCTAGGACTCACTAGAACTATCTATAAAAATCGCAGCTGAACAAATTGTGATGGCAGGTAGTAGTTTTTTTTTTTTTGCGAGTTTAACATCCTAACCGTGTAGCTAGTTCTTGTTTGTTTCTATACGTGTACTACATAACCTCTTTTTACTTTCTCTACCACGTGTTTATCAGGTAGAGAACGTATTGCATTCGACCCAAAAATTCTCGATACCGAGATTTCACCGGAAATACATGTTTTGAGGCCTTCTGAATAAAAAAAAACATTTTTAGAAAACGGTGTGTTGTCTGTGAGTGTGTGTGTGTGTGTGTGTGTGTGTGTGTGTGTGTGTGTGTGAATACCATAATTCAAACACGAAAACTTGCATGAATACCAAACTTAGTATTTAGGTTCAGTACCATCCAAAGAGGTGACAAGGATTTTCAAGAAAATACCCCTATATCAAACTACCCTTACATGTAACATTTTTCCAAAATTTTGATTATCTAAAAAGACTAACGATTTTTATTAAAATACCACATATTAAAGATATTTACATTACATATAAAGTGTATATCTTGAATTAAAAGACTAACGATTTTTATTAAAATGCCACATATTAAAGATATTTACATTACATATAAAGTGTATATCTTGAATTTCCTGAAAATAGCCTATGACGTCCAATTCATTTTTGAAAACGGCGTGTTGTGTGTGTGTGTGTGTGTGTGTGTGTGTGTGTGTGAATAGCATAATTCAAAAACGAAACCTCGCATGAATACCAAACTTAGTATTTACGTTCAATACCTTCCAAAAATGCGACACAAGGATTTTCAAGAAAATTCCTCTATCCCAAACTACCCTTTACATGGAACATTTTTCGAAAATTTTGATTATCTAAAAATGGCTAACGGTTTTTATTAAAATACCACATATTAAAGATATTTACATTACATATTAAGTGCACATCTTGAATTTCCTGGGAATAGCCTATGAAGTTCAATTCATTCGGAAGAAATTGTGTATAATCTTGTATTACTGGCAAACACTAAGCGAAAACGTACTACACAAAAAATCCTTTTAAAACACAATTTATTTCAATAACTTTCTTTCTGGCATCAGTCATTTCCGAGGTATCAGTTATTAATGGTTCAAACTGTTCAATCTTTGTCATTCTTTTCAAGCCCTTCCGATATTCAATTGTTTCTCGTATTGCACGCAAAGAGCATGAAATTTTAAGGCCAGCATATAGTCCAGTTCTAAAACATTTGACTATCCTATTCCCTTTATATGGGAAACACAATATGTAATGTAGCTATTTCCGGAAAGTTTTATCTCTATTAAAATGAAGAAGATAGGAAAATAAACTTTCGTAAAATATTTTGTATATCCACTAAGCGCTAAAGGATACAGAAAGTCATGTGAGTGTAACCACATCATTTTTCTGTGTATTGTCGGTGTGGTTCCGCAGGCCGCCACATTAATTCAGCTGTTTCACGCTCTCTTGCGATTGGCTGCTGCTTATGTTTCCGCATTAAGTATATGCTTATGTTTTACGTAGTTATGTTTAATTTTCACTGTGAATGGTTACTCATGCTCCGTGTATATTTACGATCTTATTACTTCGAGATTAATTGGGCGAGTCAGCGTCAGTTATTTACTCAAAAGCAATATTTCCCCCCCAAAAAAAATACTACAACTTTAAATGAAACTTGTGATGTTCGGAAAGTGTAAATTAGCATTACTAGTTATCTGTCGTGTTTGAAATGGTAGACTCTGGAAGAGGCTGCTGCGGGCACAGACGAGCTTCACAATGAAGTGGCAATCAGTGTCGCACTTGAGTAAGTGGCCTTAACTTTCATGAACCTAATAATGTCTGTGGGGAACTCTATGCTGTGGACGCCAATGATCTAAACTGGCTAAAGTGCCAATTCGTCTTATGGATGTTAGCCCAGGCAAGGTGAATTATAATGAAAAGAAACTTTTTAATTCTTTATTTCCCAATGAGTGAAATCACATAGAGACACACTGACAATGACAGAGTAGCAGTAAAACGTTATCAATAGAAAAACAACATTAGCATAATATATCTCTGGTATTCAAATTTAACCTCATCCAAATGATATAAAGGATTTTCAACAACCATTTAAGAGTTGTGTTTGAGAATGAGGCGTTTAAGGAAAAAAGCGAAGATAACAAAAATTGTAGATTAGTTGCCGTTCTATATAAATTTCAGTTAGACTTACATTAACCGTCCCAGGCGTGAATTGCAATGCAAAGAAAAGTGAAGAAATAATCATTTAACCAACTTGTGACTGAAGGGGAATTTTTTTTATGAGTGGAAATATTTTCATCACGAGCGTAACGAATGATGAAAATTCCATGAGTATAAAACAATCGCACCTTCCACAAGTTGCGTACATAATTTGATTTACCAACTCGTATAACAAATTCACGATAAACGGTTTTGCGAAATAAAAATGGAAATATATTGTGATATTTAAGTTTAGTGCCCATATTGACCACAATTCATTGAATGGCGTACATAGCGCGTCTTATAGAGGAAGTTTCCGTTTAAAACACTGAATTTCAAAAGTCTGTACTTTCAGCAGTTAAAACTGTTTAATTATGCTGTTTTTTGTTTGTTATTGTTGTAAATAAAGTTATTCTTTTCTGCTGAAATAAGCGTTTATAGACTAAAGCATTCTTTTTCATTCCTCTTTGCACATAAAATCATCTAAGAGTATGACATCCTTACTAGCCCCAACAGGTGTATTAAAATACATTCATAATAAACTCCAGCTGAAACGGCTCTATCTTTTTATGTGGTATTTTAATAATAAATATCTTGGTTTTTCACATACTTTTCCTGTTTTATAAACAAAGATTAATGCAGATAAATGGCGAAGAGCAAATATTTCTAATGCTGTTACATGTTTTACATATTTGAATTTTCTGCTGCAACAGAAGATACGCTTATTTTCAATCCAGTTTCCGTTATGATAGCACTTTTTATAGTATCATGTGAACGTACTATAATTACTGGAGCCCACAAATCCGATGGACGTGGATTGAAACCATGTTCTTTGTGTAAGGCAACTAGAAGTCTTATTAAAAGTCATATTTTTCATCTCGAAACTTCGCACCAGAGGAAAGGTTCCTTGAAGGAATTCTGTCTCATCTGACGACGCATCGGCGTAGAAGAATTGGAAACTCGCGGCATACATACAGACTCCTCCGATATTCCGCTTAAAGCAGAAAAGACCAGAATGCTCGTCACAAAATGAATAAAACATATGTAATACTGCTGAAAAATCCGTAAGTTATGACGTAAAAGAACGTTTTAAAAGACAAACTAGTTGTGTATATAAAAAACGAGTATTCTAATAGGTTCTACATCTTTAATGGAGTAAGATTTTATCTGCCTCATGCAGTTTCCCATTTAAATAAAATTAGGTATGAATTAGAGAGGTTTCACGGGTTATTTAGAAGAAATTCCAGATACATTTTGAATTAGTAGTAACACAAACATATTTTAAACAAAATCAGTACAGCCATTTTTTTCAAAAAATAGTGAACTATTTCTCGCTGGCAGAATTGCCTGAAAAAACTCCTTCACCTTGAATGCTTAAAATATTCCGAATTTCAGCTTCTGAGTTCACGCTACTTGCACACATACACACAAAACTATTTCTAAAAATTATTCTATTTTTTCAGAGGATTCAAAACCTATATCCCCCGATGAAAATGAAATATCTAATTCCTCATTCGAACGCGGCACTTTCTCTGCCCATCTCCTTGAAGTGCGAATTGCATGTCTGCTTCACATTCAAGAGCTCCTGAGTTCGAATCTCGGTTAGGGCGAGTTACCCGGATAAGGTTTTCTCCGGATTTTTCCTTCACCTGAAAATATGAATGTTGGGTAACTATTCATGGTCAAACAATTTAGAAAGAAAAAAGAGTGAGGAAGAAGTATCGTGTATGAACATTAAATTCATTAGTGGAGACCCGGGAAACACTTCTGAAAGTCTTGAATAGCTTTAGTAAATTTCGTCAGTAAAATGGCAAAATTCTTGAGTAAAATTGAAAACCATTATGAGTTAAAAGCTGTAATTCATTCGATTGTACTTTATGGCAGCAATAGACGCTAAATATGTTAAAAGAAAAACAGATTTTGCTTTCTTTAGCAACCAATAATTCAGTACCGATACTTCCTGGAAATACATATTTTGAGGTCCCCTGAATAAAAAATGGAAAATGATCTGCTCGGACATGCACGTGTGTGTTGTGCGAACAGCGTAACTCAAAAACGAAAGTTCAAATAAATATCAAATGGGTATTTAAGTTGGGCATCTTCCAAGAATGCTACAAGGTGTATTTCAACAATCCTCTCCACCATAAACTACCATTTACATGGAATTTTTTCGATATTTTTTGTTTTATCAAAAGTGGCTAACATACCATTGTTCGGCATACCGACATACTGCGAAACAAATATGAATTTTCTATGACAATTGCATTCTAAGTGAAATTTACGTAATCATAAAACCAGAGGTGATAACACAAAACTGGAAAAAAAATGAAAAGAAGAATGAATGTGTTAAATCACTTTTGTGCAGCTTCAGAGCTTTACGGATTACGTGCTAGTTTGGATTTAATTCAAGCTAAATACTTCTGAAATCTTAAGTTGGTTGTTTTGTTTCTCTTTAGGTGCAAAGAATATTAAAATTAAATCCAGCATACATATGGGGGCTTATGGTAAAACATTTGACATTCGCACTTGCATCCTGCGTGTTTCTATGTAGCTATAATAATATGTGCATTGAAACCGTTTATCATGAATAACAAGAAGTAGAAAAACAAACTTTTACGAATAATCTGTAGAATAGGTATAAGAATAAGTTATAATCGTTAGAGGAACCTCTGTGATTGAAGCACATCAGATTTTTAATGATAAATGCCCTCAGAACGATTAGGCAGTAATTTGTTAGTCGTATTTTTATGTGCTACTTAATGGAAATGGAAAGTGCTATTTAGAGAGTATTAATGCATAAATAGGGGCGTCGTGGCCGAGTGGAGACCGCGCGCCTCCCACCAAGTGACCCGGGTTCAATTCCAGAGGCCCGCATGCGGAATTTGCGGTGGACGAAGCGGGGTTTGGACGAGTTTCCTCCGGGTTCTCCGGTTTTTCCCGCCTTTCGTTCTACCAATTGATCCATCATCACCTTTCCTTTAATCTATTTCGCCTCCATTCCATATCATCATCTTCCTACTCTCATGCCTGGCTGCGAGCCGATCCCCCATTCCGGGTTTTCCATTCTCTGATTCAATGTTCGTCTGCTCCTCAACAAACCTTGAGCATGGATGTAAATCCTAGGGGGTGTAACCCTACCTACGGGGACCATAAGCCGATTAAGTAAGTAAGTAAGTAAGTAAGTAAGTAAGTAAGTAAGTAAGTAAGTAAAGCATAAATTAATAATTAATAGAGTCAACTGAAAAATTCAATGTCTCAGCCGGGATTTGAACACGGTTCTCCCGCTCTCCGTTGTGCGGGAGCACTGTGTTCAAATCCCTTGCTGTGACATTGAATTTTTCAATTGACTATTAATAACTTGCCAAGACCGGCTAAGGTCTGTAAAAAGTATAATTCATTTCAATTAATTATATATGTAATAATAAATTAAAATGCATAAATCATTTAATATACATTTTTCATCAAGCCATGCAAACTACAAGCTACAAAGAGTTAAACCCTTTTTACATCTTCGAGTGTCGAAACGGAGGGAAAATGCAAACTGCAGAATTTTTCAAACCTCGGATTTAAAGTAATTAAACGAATGTCGAGGATTCCAGCCAGAACCGAAGGGAGCCGCATGCTGTGGTGCCAATGCGAGCCGGTCGGTGATATGAGCGTTTGTTTGTTGCATTTTTATCGCATTTATCGATGGCAAAGCCGAACCTTGCACATAAAAAATCACACCGGTACAATACACATTACGGAAATGCAGCTGTATTTTTAATGGCTAAATTGCAATTATTTTTCAAACATTTTCAGTTTTTCGCGAATAACTGTAAAAATTCGCGAATTGAGATGTATCTATTACCTTTTCTGCAGTATTTATTTATTTATTTATTTTTCATATTTGCAAATTTTCCATGCATGTATCCACGTTTACACGAATTTTCGAACATTGGTAGCCGAAAAGGAAGCCGCTTTTGCGCAGGCTTAAATCGATGCTGGCCCAAAATTTTGTCAATACAAGGCAACTGCATTTGAATGCATTCACACACCCGTATGAGAGGGGGAAGAGAACAATAGGATTTGCTTACGTCCACTTGCTGTGCGCCCAACATAATGTAACCACTCTGCTGTAATAGATACAAATGAAGACACTAACGATTACGCTATTGATCTGCCATGTAATCTTTGAGTTAAACGATGCCGAGCCGCCTTTGTTGTTGCGAACCGGACGTTTATGGAAAGCCATTAGTTAGCAAACTCGCAGGAATGTCTTGCTGCGGAATGCAAGGCAATTAATTAGGTTAGTTGTGTAAAAAGCATACGGCTACAATATAATTTGCTTATGACGATACATACTTGTCACATGCCATTTCGTTGTTATGTAATACCCACATAGGCAACAAATCTTTCTGCTATACCTCTCAGGGGAATTAATTTTAAGAGAAAAGCCAACCATCAGCTGTTACTTAACGTCACTGTTATTATCAGCCCCAACTGAGCTGTTATGGCAACTACCAGCCCTTCTTTCATTAGTGCATGTCGTTGATTTCCTTTTGCATTTTACCTGCTGCTAAATGGTGTTATCCAAATTGTGTATTACACTGAATCGCCAGAAGTCGCATTTTCTGTTATGAGAATATCATTTTACCCCCAAGATGAACGAAACTTACCTTAGCTATATTTTAAATTCTCGTTGCACTGTTATTCAGCATTAATATGTAGCCACATCTTAAGGATTAACGAAATTAAATGAACTTTTCGACCTTCCTCTTCAAGGATGTATCTTCTGAGTGGCATATGTCAAAGATGCTGCAGAAAGAAGGATTCAGAAGACGTGGAAGGGAAGAAATCTGTTCAGACTGGTCCTATTGGTGGTCATCGCAGGCAGCTGTTATTTTCTAGCAGGGGTGCCAATAAGGTGATACAAATCTTACTCAAAAGTAAGACATTTTGATTATATCTATCTGGATTTTTAAAAATTCATATAGTCTCCTAAACTAAGCTTTGTTTATATTTTATTTCTGTGGTGACTAGTACATAGGTTTTTGTGCTCCCACTCCTTCCTCGCTTCTCCTCGTGAACAGTATTGCCACGCGCCACAGGCAACAGAACAGATCTCTGAAGAGAAAGGCTGAAACACCATCCAAGTCTGGGAATTTATTTGTTTGTAGTGAATACACATCCACATCCTTACACCGATTGCGACCAAATTTTGCACAGGTAACCTTTGAAACAAGGCCAAAAAGATACCCTGACATGTTATTTGATATTTCCCACTGCACCATGTTTCATCATCAATATTTATTTGAGGTAACATTTTAACAAAATAAGGCAGCCCTTCTTCTTTACTGTGTATTAAAATAAGTTAATGCCAAGCTTTCAACATTATATGTGTTACCTATATAGTATAGAGTATGGTGGTCAAATATATAATAATATCGATATCATATCCCGATATTCGGATATAGTTTCTTTATAGAGTATAGCATTATATTAATTAGTACTTTGTGTTATCTAATTTCAATACACATTTTTATTTATTTCTATATTTTTACTTTCTCTACTACGTATAGTAAGTAGGGGAAGTATTGCATTCCACCCAAAAATTCGATACCGAGATTTCGCCGAAAATACATGTTTTGAGACCTCCTGAAACCAAAAAAAGCATTTTGGGAAACATGTCCGTGTGTGTGTCTGTGTGTGTGTCTGTGTGTGTGTGTCTGTGTGTCTGTGAACAGCATAACTCAAAAACGAACAGTCGGATAAGCACCAAACTTGGTATTTAGGTTCAGTATCTTCCAGAGATGCGACACGAAGGTTTTCAAGAAAATCCCCCCACCCCAGACTACCCTTTACATGGAAGATTTTTCGAAAATTTTAATTTTCTCAAAAATGGCTCTAACGATTTTGATTAAAATACCATATGTTTAAGATACTTTAATGGCAAATAAAATGTATATCTTGAATTTTCTGGGAATGTCTCCAAAAGTATTCTTCATTGTGAACGACTTTTGCATAACTGGTAAACCATAAGAGATAGACAAAATTTTACTACACAAATAATGTAGATCGCGTTAAAATACACAACTTATGTCATATACATTTCTTTTGTTGAGTGAACCGTTTTCGAGATATTGCTTGTTATTTCCTTAAATTTTCCAATACTTACACTTTTTCTCA
Organism: Deroplatys truncata; assembly: GCA_030765065.1. Classification (NCBI taxonomy): domain Eukaryota; kingdom Metazoa; phylum Arthropoda; class Insecta; order Mantodea; family Mantidae; genus Deroplatys; species Deroplatys truncata. The sequence continues at coordinate 106,325,499 of CM060980.1, forward strand.
AATGCGTTATTCATTTTTTTGTCCTGGACATGCAAAGAGAATGGAATGCGCCACATAGCAACCAGCGTTAAAATATTTGACTATCGCTTAAAAGCTACCATATTTCCCTTGCATCTACAAGAAAATTACCAATAAGGTTAACATCTCGATATCTCGATTAACATGAAGCATATGGAGAATAGGCGTTTGTAAAATTACATTGTACAAGAGTAGAGAAAGTCATGTGAGTGTAACACATCAGATTTTTTCATTAAGAATGAGCGAAACAAAGCCATATATATATATATATATATATATATATATATATATATATATTAACCACTTAGTAGCTAAACACTGCAGTCACCTGACAAGCGAAATATCAGCGAAGTTCTTTTTTCTGTTTGTTTTTATTCATATTTTAAAGTTTATTTACATTCCAGGAAAATAATTTACATACAAATTCTACAGGAAGAAGAAAATGGAGAGGGTGAGGGTGTGAGTGGAAGAGACATAGAGGGAGAGATGGGGATGGAAAAGGAAGGAGCAAAGGAAAGGAAAGAAAGAGGGAGTGAGAGAGAGAGAGGGAAAGTAATCTTAGTATTTAATACAATAACACGAGCAGAGCTGACGGCTCTGCTGTGTATAATAAGTAGTTCATTTCTTTCGAAAGTCTCCTTCAGCGTAAATAAAAGTCCTTTCATAGGAACCAAGACTTTAACGCGTGGTTTACGTTTAACATGTGTTGTATGGTTCAAATGAATACAAAGACTTGCTAATAATACTGCAAACAATGAACTACGTCATTGCTCATAAGTATATACGCAACTATTTATTTTAAGTTTCTATTCTGTAGAATATACTTGCAGTATGGTATGAATGAATTTTCAGGGTACTCGGTACTAAATTCTGGACTAAATTACGAGAACAAATTACTTCTTTAATTATAATACAAAAATCCTTAAACATTGTAGAATAAGGATTCAATTGCAGTGTTATCTATCTGGTCATCAAAACCCCGAACGCAATGTGGGTATGTGCATATGCGTAATAGCAAGTGAAATTTAAGACTTGACTTCCTCTATCCTGTTTTCTTACATTTTATCAGTTCAAAATGTTCCTCGTGATACATTTTTCTTTAATTTCTTTCAGATTTTTGGTATATTTTATTTGAATGTAGATTGTCAGATCCTCACCGTTTCTTAATATATAGCACAGGTTTAGATTTAGGGTGTTTGTAATTTAATACATGATTGATAAGTATTTAGAAAATTATGTGCTGCATACTTTATCACTTTTTTGTAGATGAGGTTTTAATTTTACTTTCAATTTAATCTTTGGTTGCAACTACAACCGAGAAAAAATATGCAACATTTCAAAGCTTAAAATTTTTACCCAATTATTTTCAAAACTCTTTTTCTCGGAAAGTAGACAAATAGGACCACAAACATTAATTTCTATTATAATCAAGTTCAGAAATTTGTCATAAAAACTTCAACTAAAACGGTCAACTTTGTAGAAATTCGAAAATTTCAGTACCCAATACGCTTAAGGCATTTCATTTGTAGAATCATATTAACTTAATAAACAATAATAGTCTTGGCATGTTCCTATGATAGCTCAGTCGGGGTTCAACGTGGCACGTGGTTCAAATCCCGGTTATGATTTTGAGTTTTTCAGTCTGATTCTATCTTTCCAACTTTAGCCCACACACAGCATGTGTGGAAGAACAAGTAATTATCACCGATTGACCTAATATGAAGCCCGAGACTTAAATTACTCAAATATTGCAAGTCGTCTTTGGGGTATGTCATCTGAAAATTAAATTGAGAACGCCTTGTGGTTTACGGGAGATAATGTTGAGTCAGCGGGGAATTTAACGTCGTACCGCACGTTGCCTTGGAAGCTCAGTTGGTTAGAGCAACGCCACATATAGCCGAAGATTCTGGTTCAAATCCTGGCTATGGCATTTAATTATTCAGTCTGATTCTATGTTTCCAACCCTTCTACAGGGCATGTTGGAACAACAATTTATTATCAATAATAGTTTGCCAAGTCTTATCGCTAGATATGGCTTTGGGAGAGATTCTGTAATGTTTCAATCAACAGAATAAGACCATGAGGAATGCGCCTCCTTTACGGTAACTAGCTTTCTCTTCACAAAAACCCTGAATATCCTTCCTGCCAGAGTTTGTATAAGCGAGAGACATACTAGTCCATACATCCCGTCCCCTCTTTTTCCATTTTATTACTGCTACCGCTATATAATATGTGGATCCTGGGATGTAATTTCAATTTATGGAAGTATACGCAACAGCCTTCCTCATTTAATTACCCTGGGGACATTCCACAACCGTATGTTTCTGTTTCACGAGGCATATTCTGCAGTGAATCAGTGGCGTACATATACCACCACGTCCCTTATGACAGAGGTCGTCGTAGTTCCTTTATGTTCTTTTCATGAAGCTCCTGTGTTTATTTATTCTTTTGCCCTCATTCGGTAGATTCATTTTTTCATATCATCATAATAAAAAACAACATTAAGGGCACAATTATACACTCCGAGTAAATATTGTTACTTTCAAATAGCTTAAATATTATATAAATGCTGTAATGAGTACCTGTACATCTTTAAAATATTTTATATGTTACGTTCACGCGACTTTCTCTGCTAACTATTGTTTATTGTATAGTACATCTTCTACAAACTATTCATACGAATGCTTATTTCAGTTGAGGAAATTGTTCATTATACATTTCGTTTTAGGTGCAAGGAGGTACAGGAGATTGAAGCGAGAACCACATCTTTAAAAAACGGATCACTATATGCGGTTTTTTATTTTCCAATCTCTGCCTGGCATAGCGCTTAACAAACGAATGTCTTAGTACTTGAAAAAGTATTGGAAAATTCAAAGCAACGAATATTTCGCAAATGGTGAATAACACAGAATATATTTTACATAAATGGTGTGTTTTATAGAGATCTGTATTTTCTATGTGCTAAGTTTTTGTCTGTCTCTTATGTTTTACCCACCAGATACACAAAATTATACAAAATTCATTAAAAATGAGAACTTTATAGCATATTCCAGAAAATTCAAACTGTTGCTAAACATAATGGCATTTTAATAAAAATTGTTAGTAATTTATGGGGAAATCAAAATTCCTCTTCTTCTTCCTTACAAGCCTTAGATCTAATGGTCTGTTACCATCTCAGACAAGTTTTGTGTCCAGCGCTTCCTTGGACGGCCAAGGGACTCTTCCCTGTTTGGCGATAATGAAGCTTACGCATTCGTCGCAAACTATTCATCCAGTTATTCTGGTATACTTGATGACTTGAATACCGAGTACTGGCGGTATAACTAGAACATCCTTGCAGAGGAAATGCTACATGGATAAAAACCCCAGCATTTCACCCCCTCGGGCTAGCAACCCGCGTAGGGCGTCTTTTTTACATTTGCTTTCAATTCTCACAACAACGAAATAAAAAAATAAGGAAAAATATTCCACGTAAAGGGTAATTTGTGTTGCAATATTTTCTTTAAAATCTTCATGCCGCATCTTCGGGAGCTACTAAACTTAAACACCAAGTTTGGTACGTATATATCCGATATTTGGATTTTTTATTTATGCTATTCAAACACAAATATCTTTTTCTATATTTTAGATTATAGGTTCCTCAAAACATGTATTTTTGGTGAAACTCGATATCGAATTTATGGGTGGAATACAACACTTTAACTATTATAAATAGGTGGTAGAGATTGTAAAAATATGGCCAATTACTTTTACTGGTGGAAATAGGTAGTTCAAATCGAATTAATATGTACTAACGCGAGTGATTTTCATTTCGATACTCGAAGATTTATCTAGAAATCTTTAAAATCGCGAGCAGTTTTTGTTAATTATGAATAAAACGAACTAATAAAACTCTTTTAAAGTTAACTGAAATAAAAAATGCACACTGAATATATGCTATTTCGTAGCTAATAGTTAGCTGGTCTAATTAGCCAATAATTGTAATAATTATTACAAACATGCTCTTGTCAACTTAAGATTTGCTCATTTATGCGACTATAACAGCAATATTAATGACATTCACTATTTCAAGCAAATGATGAACATTTATTTCCCCTTTTTCTCACAATTTATTGCTCTGCATTATCAAATCTGCACTAATTAAGTAAAATCCGTTCTCTCTATATCCTTTAAATTAAAATCACTAAATTATAAAACTCAATATTAGCAGAATCCCCATTCTCAACCTTGTTATTGCGTTAAATGTGGAGATTCTATATATCCCTCTCTCACTGTCTCACTTCGTACCCATTCTATCGCCCTCTCTCACTTATCTCTCAATCTCTCTCTCGATGCCTCACCATTGCCTTTCTCTCCCTCCATAGCACAGGCTCCTTCAATTTACCTTACATTGATATTACGTAAATTACTGCTGTGATGCGTTAAGATTTTAGAAAATAAGATAAATTAATATTTTTCTTACAAACAACAAATATTTGACAATTCTACTATAAGTAATGGAAACAACAGATTTTACATTATCACAAAAACCTTATGTGCGTACGCAAGTAAGACGGAAGTTCAATTACAATTCCTTGACAATAACAGAGCCAACTCGAATATCTTAATCAAAAAAGGTAAACATTGAGGTTTATTTTTTAGCCGCAAGACACATTTACAGTTAAGAGAGCAGTGGAGTTACATTATTGTTGGAAAGATAGAATCAGATTGAAAAATTCGATGCATAGGTGGGACATGAACCACAGATCTTCGGTTTTCCTACCATTGCTCTGACAGACTGACCCATCACGGCAACATGCTAGTGCGACATTAAATTCCCCAAATTACTCATATTTTCCCGGTATATGTAACCTTAAAAAAAATAATTGCTTAAACATTTCACAGAACAATCCATTCAATAGGAGCATATTAGCAGTTTTTTTCTCGAATAAATATCTAATCCTAAAACTCTACGTACAAGGATTAACTATAGTGGTGAACGCTGTGATGGTCATTTTAGAATAAATTCAAATTGACCCGAATTATAGGTTCCCATTTAAAAAAATTAAATTGACCCTTAAAATGAACATCATAACGTCCTCCAAACAAAGCAGGACTAATGGCATTTACTTTCCCCGATAATATCAAGCAACTTTAAAGACATTTCTTTTTACAAGATTAGTTTTAGGGATATTGTACAGTCTAAACTTAAATGGTCCACCGTGTATATGTCTCTTTCTTTCTGTAGTTTCCCCCCAGTCCCTCCCTATTTCCAAACTTGAAACCAGAGTTATAAGATTCTACTGCCAAAACAACACTGCTGTTACTGAAGAAGAGAATTGAGTGTAGTGGGTGGACGGATGCAAAGCGGAGAAAAATGGCCTTGAGTGGATTGGCGAACATGAAAACACTATAAATAAATCATCAGTATTATTATAAATACAGAGAAATGCTTATCGTGACATTTGTACCATAAAATTGTGCGTTTTCGTCATAAAATTTGCTTAATGGCACATATTAAACTGTGCATCGAATATAATTCTACGTCACTGGAAAAGGTTGCGCGCGCTCACACGCACGCACGCACGCACGCACACACACACACACACACACACACATGGATTTTTCAAGACTGATTGAACTTTCAAACTTGGTTATACACAGTGTAAAAGAAGTATCAAAATGCTCATCTAAACTTTCGGAACCTCCTTGTAGAGCAGATGGCACTGCCTCCTGTGCAAGGGCTCCCGGAATATTTCGGATTACATCTGAGCAAACTTTCCAAGTAATTTTCATGGAATACAACACTGCATTATTCTAGTATTATCACAACTTTAGGGCAACGATAGGTGCCCCAAATTAACAAGCTTAAAAAAAACAGAGAATTGCCTTTTATAAGATGATAACGCATAAAATAATGCGTTCAACGTTAATCAAAACTTTGTTTTTCTCTGTTAATCAGAAAAAAATCAAAAAAATCTGATATGCCATATTCATATACTTTTCCCTACCCTGTATCATTCATTAATAGGTATAAAAACTTATCTTACAAAAGCCTATTTTCCTCTCTACTTCATTTTAATCCAGATAAACCTTTCCGGAAATAGCTGCATCATATCTGTCGTAGATAAAAAGGGAATAGCGATAGACAACTGTTTTAGATCTGGACGCTATATGCTAACCTTAAAATTCCATACTCTTTCCATGCAATCGCGAGAAACAACTGAAAATCGACGACTTGAAAAGAATGACAAAGTATTGAACAATTCGAACCAAAAGGATATCTCGGAAATGGCTGATGCCACAGTAAAAATTATTTCAAATAAATTGTATCTTTCAAAGAGATCTACATTTTTCGTGTAGTACGTTTTCATTTATCATTTAACGTTTACCAGTTATACAAGTCTATACAAAATTGCTTCCGTATGAAGAGGACTTCACAGGCTACAGAAAATTCGAAATAAACTTTATATTCCTCGTGTAAATATCTTAAAAGACAGTATTTTAATGAAAACATTAGAGCCATTTTTTTTAAAAAATACAAAAAACTTCGAAAAAATTTTCCTGCAAAGAATAGTTCTGGGGTGGGGATATTTTTGAAAATCTTCGTGTCATATCTTTTGAAGGTGATGAACCTAAATATCAATTTTGAACCCAACTTTTTGTTTTTCAGTTATGCTGCTCATAGGCGCACGCGCGCGCACACACACGCGCACCCCCACCCCCACACGCACACGCACACGCACACGCACACCCACACCCACAGGCCTTTTTCTAAAAATGCTGATTCAGGGCATCTCAAAGCATGTACTTCCGGTGAAATCTCGGTATCGAATTTTCGATGGAATACAATGCCTTTTCCTCGTACTACGCTTGTGGTAGAGAAAGAAACTGTTTTTTTTATTCAAGCGCCTCAAAACACGCATTTCCGGTGAAATCTCGGTATGGAATTTTGGGTGGAATGCAATACCTTCTCTACCTATACGTACGTGGTAGAGAAAGTAAAAAACTGATGCTCACCATGGAGATAAGGTCTCCCTCACGTTCAAGAGGTCCCGAGTTCTATTCTCAGTTTGGTTAAGTTACCCCGATACGTTTTTCTTTCTCTTTTTTATTTTGTTTTGATTTTCTTCTTCTACTACTACTTTAGCATACACTATGTAACCCATTCGATTCAAAAATATCTTCCGTTGTGTTCTGGGCTGTTCTATTGAAACCTGATCTTGTGATGTTGCTTTTTCGATAATTACAATAATTGATTGCAAAGCTTCTAATAAAATTAACATTAGAAACAAAGGTTATTCATTATGAGCTTTTTTTTTTACCTAATTGCAGACCTTCTGCCTTATTATTATTATTATTATTATTATTATTATTATTGTTGTTGTTGTTGTTCAATCTGAGTTTTGCTTTGTCAAGTTACCGCCGTTTTGTAAGTGTATTCTTGTCTCACATCAGGAGCTGCGCACGCAATTATTACTGACAGATTTTTTGTTCTGGTTTGCACACTAGCTTGCTTAGTTGTAGAGTGTCTAGGGTGCATCGTCCTCCTTTCTTTCGACAAAAATACCGGTCCTACTGTCCGATGTTTCGGCGGGTTACAATGGCGAGTAACTCTCAGAGACAGTTCGGCGGCAATAGCCAAAAAATTTGCTTTGGGCGCTAATGAATTACTTTAAACGCAAAAATGATTCAGATTTTCTTTGTGTTATATTAAATTCTGCTTAAATGTTTGTATCGGTCACTCTCAGGCAAAAACTTAAGTAAGCTAGTGGTAAGTTATATAGGAAAGTTTAATGTTGTAGTTAGAAAGAAAGCTTTTGCATGTGCGTCAAAGTAAGGTCAGAATTTGAATTATTTATTCTAAATTATTAGGCTTTTATGGTTGAAAATCAACCGTACTTATTGATTGGCTTATTCCCCTTCCTTACGTTCAGCAATTGAAAAAGAGGTTTACAGGTTGCACTGGAAGATACATTGCTTATAACGCGAATGAGCTTTTTATGTATAAGTAAAATTTCATTCGGCTTATTCCTATAGCCACACAATAGTAATCCATACGTAAAGTGTAACATTCATATGACTTTCCCTACTCACTGTTCTGCAAACTATCGTTACAAACGTTTATTCAAATACCAAAATAAATACTTAAATACCAAATTTGTTATTTAACCAACTTCTCGTTTTTGACTTATTCACAGCATGTTATTTTTTGGGGGCGGGGACTCAGGGAGCCTTAAAACGTGTACTTCCAATATAATCTAGATGTAGAATTTTTGGATGGAATGCTATGCTTCTTCTACTTACTGTAGGTAAGTAGCAAAATATATTATTCTATGCAAGTATGTCAATGAGCGTACAATGTACCCATCTACATCCGGTAATGCTTTTAGTCTGATATCTTGAAGTATGTTTTGAGATTATGGGTCATGAAATTAGTAAATTTAATGTATGCGCCACTGAGCTTTTAGTACTCCCCTCAACTTACTCAGCCATGTTGTTTTTGCTACGTTTCCAAACGTTACAAGTTTATGAAGCTTGCTCATAGCGATTAACATCCTGTAGTTGGAGAAACAGCAATAAAATGTTCTCCTAAGCTTATCATGAAACTGGAAATGTGGCATGTTACGCCACTGGCTGGGTGGAATATGCTAGCTCAGCGGGCATGATTGCAACAGAGCAAACAAACATTGTGGTTGGTGTACTCCGGGCCTTGAAAAGCAAATTAATTACAACACGAATGTCTAGTTCGTAGAATTCCATTCATAAAGAGCGTTGTACGGTTTGTTGATTGCACTGCGCTTGTTGCTGTTTCCCTATCTGCCTGCGCATTACTACCAAATCAAAGCTTCACGCAATACCATCATCAACGCGCCTGCAGTTATTAACGGAACCTATTTCCTGGGGCGATTATTAACGCTTCAGAAGCAATTTTTGTTATGACAGCGGCTCTACATATTTCTGAAACTCGATTAATTGGCGTCTTCATTAGTACTATATCTGTCCTTCAACCAAACGAGACGTTCACGCCAAGCGGCTTCATGTTAAGTTTTATTTATTTGTTATTTATATCCTGCCTCGGCGTCCCAATTGAATATGAATTCCGAGAGTGTGAGCCGAAACTGACACTTAAAATTGGACAATATGCAATATTCATGTCCACCTTAAAGCAGCCAATACAATGGAAGAAAAATTCTCATGTTTTCTTTCTCTACCATATATCCTGGCGTGCATGAAGTATGGCCCATAATACAACGGAGCTGTTTATGATGGTACTGACAAATCTAGCCCCGCCCCTACCAGCGTCACCACCACAGGCTCTTTACCTCCTCCAAAGTATGGCCGAACTGCCAAGGGTAACATTACAACTTAAACCTTACTTTCATACTACATTACCGTTTTCTCAATGCCCCCTTTTTAATTTATTTATTTATACTCGCTAATACATCTTAGGTCTTATAGCGACTTTTACAAGATAGTAGGTACATATTACAGTAATTAGCATGTTATACAGCTATCATTACATAATTATGTTTTGAATACTCTGAGAATAACATTGAGTGAATTACATAGCAATACTGTGATGAGTGACAATACAATTGACCAGCGAGACAGTGACTATAACAAGTGATATTTAATGATTAATGGCATATGATAAGAGTGATTCACAGTTTATTTAGTATTCCAATGTCACTGAGAAGATCTTCAAATTGAAATAAGCTGACGGGCTTCCGATTGTGTTATGGAGTTCGACGGGGATTCCATATCTTTTCCTCTTGAAGTCCATTTGTTGGCATTTTGTGACTATATGTTCTAGTGTCAAGGTAACAGAGTAGAAGGGGCATTTCGGTGTTTCATCTTTAGTTATGAGGTGAATATTAGTAAGTCTTGAGTGGTCTATGCGAATCCTTGATGCTATGATTTGATCTTGGCGTTTCATGGTATTGTAAGGAAATGGCTTAATTTCGTTATTCCTAACTATGTGTAGTTTGCTGCCGGAAGAAGAAAGCCATTGAAGTTTCCAAGTGTTGCGTAGAGTTCCCTTGAGGTGTGATGTTAAATCCAGGTGAGAAATTTTGGTGGAATAATCAACGGAGTGTTGAACAATAGCTCTTTTAGCCATAGAATCTGCTAATTCATTTCCGGCGATGCCAACACGTGATGGAATCCAGGCGAGAACTATTATTGCCGTTTAGGAGCGGCAACAACTAAACCTTCGTCTCCATGTCGCTGATGAAAGCTCTCAAATATGTCGTAGCTGTTTAACCTCACATGCAAGTAATTCTTCACCCCTTTCTCTAGTCTTTCCTTGTGTACCAATCGTAGCAAAACTCCTTCGTAGAGGTGGTATCCGAATCACCCCTTCATTCCACATAGATTATAAACATTGTTCATTGGTTAGTTCGTAAAGCCTGAACTGTCATCGGCTGAGTGGTGTCAAAGTTGGTTACCTAACGGAGGCAGAAACCTTACGGAGAGAAAAATACTATGGCGATATGAGGGATGGCCACTTTTTGTGCACGACATTGTACCTAGTATGTACAGAAGGTATTGTAATCCACTCAAACATTCGAGATTGAGATTTCACCGGAGATACTTATTTTGACGCCCCTGAATTAAAAGAAAAAAGTTTTTTTTAGGAAAAGAGTCGTGTTGTGTGTGTGTGTGTGTGTGTGTGTGTGTGTGCGCGCGCGCGCGCGCGTCCGTCTACCTGTAAACAACAGCTAACACAAAAACGAAAACTCGGATAAATACCAAACTTAAGAATTAAAGTTCGTGCCTTCCATACATGCGACACGAAGATTTTCGAGAAATTTCCCCCCCCCCTTTGCATGTAACACTTTTCGAAATTTTTATTTTCTCAAAACAAGCTCTTAACGATTTTCATTAAAATGCCATATATTTAAGATTTTAAATAAAATACATATCTTGAATTTTGTGGGAATAGTCTGTGAAGACCTCTTCATTCTGAAGGAATTTTGTATACTTCTGTATTAACTGATAAACCACAGACAAACGTTTTACACAAAAAAACTGTAGAGCTCTTTAAAGAACTCAGGCTATTTCAAATAATTTTGTCGTGGCATCGCCATTTTCGAGATACTCGCTGTTAATGTTTGGAATTCTCCCATACTGTTGTCATTTTTTTAAAGTGCTGTTGGTTTTCAGTTGTTTCTTGCGATGTATTGAAAAAGCATGAAATTTCAAGACCGGCATATAGCGACGCGGTTTTTAAACATTTCTGACGCTATTTCTGTAAATAATTATCTCGATTAAAATGAAGTAGATATAAAAATAAGCTTTTGTAAGAATAGTTGGTAGAAGCTATATAAAAATACTTACTATACGTAGTAGAGAAAGTAATAAATGACAGTTATTAGAGAAAGGTATGTGAATGCAGCACATCAAGTTTTTTATAAATAAGGCTAAGATATAACACATTAAGGAGTGAGAAAGAAAAACTGATAAAAGGAATTTCTTGGTCTGTATCAAAAATATAATTCTAGTTAACTCTAGTAATGTTTAATAAAATTACAAGAAAAAGACAACACCTGATTGCTCGAGCGACTTTCTCTACGGAACCAATTTAAAGTACCCCTTACGTATTTTATACTATTCATGGTAGGTGATACTTTTCTTCACTATAAGTTAATCATGACAAATTAATATTTACTTAGAAATAATTTCAATTATGCAATATGATCATTGTATGCACGATGCAAAAGCATAATTCAACTGTGAGTAAATATCTATACTTATTTCTTTGCACTATGATTACTTTGGTTTTCTCGAGTCTACGAAGTGCAAAAATGATACTTGTTTTCTTTGTCCTGGCAGAGTTAAGAGAAAAATACTTTAATAATAATTAATGATTAATTTGTAACGGTTTCTAGAATGACCTTCCCAGCAGGTCTTCACATTTATTCGGCCTTTGTCGCCAGTAGGTTTAAATGAATGACATCATTAGTAGCTCCGCGAGCCCCTTGTTTCAAAGGGGAGGTGCGAAATTGAACCTCGGACTACATATGTTTCCGACTTCAACAGGTTGATGTACTACAGCGGTGCATAACTGCTTTTCACTAGGACATTTTGTGCGTTCTTTTGAGGCAGTATTTTTAACACTTAAATAATTTCAGCCTAATTATATAATAATATATAAATTCAATAACAACCCGCCTTAAAGCAATATGTGTATGCAACAATATATAAAAAGTGTATATTACAGTCATTGTATATGTTTATATTATTGTATCCATATGTAATAATGTTATGTGAATGTATTACGTAATTTAATAATGTAGGATCTGTGAGAATAATAGGTTAAAAGTTGCTAACAATGAGGTAACAATGAGGCAATGATGAGTTCGAGAGTTTAAAAATAGCCATTCAACAACCAGAAAAAGCTATAGTTAAATGAAGGTATTCTATTGGACTAGGATTAGCCAATCAGAGACTGAAAAGGAGAAAATTTTACAAATTTAGAGTTCATTTGCCTGCAGTGTTCCTAACCGGACGCGAGACACATCCTCAAGAAATATATGTATTCGTGTGAGACGAAAAATACGTTTACGTGTTAAAAAGTGTAATTAATTAATAAAAAGAATCTCACAGCTCTCTGTATCAGTGAAGTGTTATTTAAATCGTATCAAACATTAATAAAAGGAGTGAAGTAAAATTATAATCTGTGTAAGCCTACATTCGTGTCGCATCACAACCCTGCCAAGGCATCCATGTCTCTAACAATAAATACTGACGTAGCCGAGGCAAACATAAATATATAATATTTAAAGAAACAATAAAAATACATTTGGGGTGAAGGCTACCGGAAACTGTTTACTATACGTACGGTTGCAACAAGTTCGGTTCCCCAACAGTTGAAATATAATACAACTCCTTCTAAAATACTCCTTTCTTCGCTTTGCACGCGAGATGGAAGTGACCACCGATCACAGAATTTGTATGGTTGAATACTAAGTCGAGACAATCTACACTACAAAAACCGCCCAATTATTTGAGTTACCTATCAGCTTATATGCTGAGATTGTGAGTTTACGAGACGGAAGCGAAAGACGTTCCAAATGTAAATACTGTAAAGGTACGATACAAGTTCATTTCACTAAGGTGACCTCGAAACTGTTAACATCCACCCCTTAACTCATCTTTCGGATGCACTGGTGATAAACTCGCTTCAAAGTATTGACGTCAAGCGCAGACAACGTACTGGCGGCAACAACCGAATAAATCTGAAGAGTGTTGTATACCATATATAAACGGTACAGAGTTCCAATGTAACTGTTCTCGAATATTGCCAATAACGCGATGGTTCGAGTATTTTTAAAATCGGTTACAAAAGTAACCTATAATCATAGAATCCGTTGGGTTTATCAGTTAGAATTGCTTATATGATTCGAGACTTCCTAAAACCCCTCTGGTTTAGTGCTTCCAAGTTCTAATAGTGGACCATTATTCAGCAATTAATCATATTGTAAACCTTATGGAGATCAAATTCAGACAATTATATTTATGTTTGAGTGCTTAATGAGTCAAAAGTCTGGGTCAAAATATAACAAATTTGGAAGAAAAGAAAGATTGAAAATTTGAGGGGGCTTTGTGGCGGGTCCAAATTATGTTTAGATTCTATAAATTTTATTATGTGGATCACGGTGTTATTAAGGACTAAAATAGCACCGAATATTCAAGAGATCAAATGTCGTTTTAATTTTGAGGAGGGGGGTTTCAAGAGGGTTGTACGGGTTGTATCATATATGATACTTAGGGCTTATATCAAGCTTTTAGTTTTTTATTTTCGGTTCTACCATCGATACACAACAGATCGAGATAGAAAAAAAATATGTTTGTAACGCGCAGAATGTATCTAATACGATACAACCGAACGTCATGACTTTGATTCCTTCATAGAGCGAGGGAAAAAAAATGAAACCCGGGGATGCAAGAGGATAAAACGTCCGACATGAAGTAAGTCTTAAATTATTTCCCAGTTTTTACTTACCCCTGCGTACATTTGAGAAGTTATGAATCGCAACACGCTGAAGGAGAATCAGAGGGAAACGTCTTCCTTTAGTGTTGGAACGGAACGAAGAATCACGACATGATGCAAAAGAACCCGAATCAGTCTAACAATAGCCCAAGAGTATGTTGCTGTTATATTTGTAAATAAACATTAAACATATATGAACATGCTTAACTGTTATTTTGGAGTGGTTACCTGGAACCTGTTGTAACTGGAACGGTCAAAACAATTATTAAAAAAATAACTTTCTTCATCTGTTTAAACTGCGACGGTATTCTTTGTTGTTTGAAAGAATGCTACTGTTTATTTGCCGCACGTATAAAAGACAATTTGTCGCGGTCACTTCGTGTTATCTTTTACTGAGCGCCTATTATTTGTATTTAATATTTTTGGGTTCACTGTCCTCCGGCTAGCTATGATCTTTTTGGTCGAGCACTTATCTTATACAGGTGTGTAAACGGAAAGGAGTCTTTTATCCAAAGATAACACTGATGAAGGATTTGTTTTACACTTTTTATTTACTTAACACATTATTCACTTTCACCTATTAATCGTGACACTCGCCAAACTGAAACTGTTATAATAACTTATTTACTGCTCATTCTTAATTCGCGTACTTCAACTTTTTGTGTAATTAACTTTACAACACTTGAGATTTTTCATAACTCTGCTACGCGTACACTGCAAATCGATAAACTATGCTATGTATTCACCATGACTTTTTCTGTTGAACTCAGCGACGTGTAATGCACAAATGTTTCCGATGGACTGAACGAATTTGACTCTGACCTAGCCCTTTTTATACTCCTACACCCCGATATACCTAAAGATTATAACCGAGCTGCTATTGGTTAATAAAACGCGCCAACATTAGCGTCTATTTTTATATCCAATGAAAATTATGAACACATATGCTCTAGGGAAAAATGTTCCAGCAAATTCTAAGAAAAACGCGCCAATATTACGTCATTTGCTCGTCTCTAATAATGATAAACAGCTCACCCCCTCGCTACATTATTGCACGCTATTATTGTCAATTTCAGTAAGGCCGTATAAACTTACTTCTCGACAATGCTTACAATCAACAAACATCTCAAATCAATGTCACACAAAAATGCATATTCACACTACAATCACTCTGACATTTACATAATTTGAGATACAGATTACTGCATCAAAACCTGGGGCCATCTAGTTGTTTCAACGTTCATCTAAAATAAGGGAAAGTGTATTATATAAAAAAAGAATACGTTATGAAAAATTTTCGACTGAAAAATCGTGAAAGTACACGCAATCGTGAAATGACTATTACCTGACACTTCTGAGGGATTAAAATTATTTTCATCCATATTATCACAGTAAGGTTATAAAGAAAAACTATAACAATCATAAGCACTAGTAAACCCAAATTTGTGCCAACCATTTCATAACCCCATTACAACACTTGACTGTGGCTTTCGGTTTGAAGTACATAGAAGTCATGATTTATCGACATATAACTTAGCGAACTATATGGGAAGAAAATCAGCTAATATAGGAATGGAGGAAGAACGGGCAGAATGAATTCAGCTCCTTTAGAAAACCCTACATTCGCCTTCTACCAAAGTTATTTCAATCGTGGTTTTTTCTCCTTTTTTGGTTCGTTTGTTTTTAATTCCTGTGTTTAGAAACTGAAATTTACTTAAAGGAGCTTCGAACCTTGAATAACGCAATGAACTCGATTTCAGTCTCCTGTAACATTATAAAAGGCAGCGCGAAGAGAACGATATTTCCGTTACACTCACTTATTTGAAGATCGCCTTTTTAAGGGGCAGGTCATCTGTGGCAGAGAAAGTGAATTTAATCCACTAGAATTGGCAAGGTAGTTATGCATCGTAAACAAAACAAGTAAAATCAATAGCAGCGACCTTGGCGTGGCATTAATCATGCAGCAGTACGTGGGTTCTTGCCACTGCAGTGTCTAGACGAATGTGTAGGAGGGTCGGCTCTGGACCTCTCAATGGAACAGGAATTCCACCAATGCAGTGCATCTCGTTATTTCTCGCACGAGTTATGGGGAAGCACATTGCCCTTTCCATTACGTGAGACTGCTCGCTCCCTTATACCTTGTTTTGCCCATTTTCCTTTCCTCTTTCTATCTTATTTGAATTTCTTTCTCCCTTGCCTCTCTAATAATCAAAATGGCTTTGTTATACTAGTGGTGTACTATATTCATTTTGAAATGTATTTTCCCTGCACAAATTAATATGTTACAACCTGATAGAAAGGTCCATCCTTCAAAGTTGTATCATTTACGTACAGATTGTGGCAGCCTCTCCAGATTCCCTACAACAGCTTTATTTACATCTCAGCACTGGCCAACTATTTCCAGGTGATCGATTTCGGTGACGTTAGGTAAGTCTTCGCAGATGTTTGCCCAGAGCAGCCGGCTCAAGGGGGGAGGGGTCGAGCCGTGCCACCATCCAGGGCGGCAAAATCCTAAAACATGAACAAGATATTTGAAAATAGGACGGAATTACAAATGATGCTTAAATTCTTGCGACCCTCTGGAGAACTGGTGACAAATGAGGCGCCTAGGTTGGCCAATTTGGATGTAACCCTCATTATGGTCGAAGTATTCCGTACGCGGGCAGCTGTTCAACAATAAGTATCACGTTTATAAACAGGAGTATTTCAAGTCATTGTTGCTTTATCCCTTCCCCCTAGGGGGCAATAGCCGTAATAGGTCCATCGTAGGTCGCAGCACACGAGGTGTCCCCCTTCGTTGTACAGAGCGGTCCCTCAGCCCTCTGGCCGGTAGTCGCGATGCGTGTTCCGCGCGCTATATTCAGTGTATCTGTTTATTATTCTCATTATTGATACCGATACCATATTATTACTAATTCTATGATGATTATTACGATATATTGATTACCTATTGAACAAACATAATTACTTTTTATTTTATCAGTACTAGCCTTTTTCACAGTCGGTGTTGAAAGTGGTGTCCTTCGGCAGATAAGCATTCTTGATACCTTCTGATGAAATCACCATTTACACGCATAAGTTCTTGTTGCGTAATTTCCCTAATTTCTGTTCTTATATTGTTTTTAAGATCGTCTATTGTGCGAGGATTATTCCTATAGACTCTATTTTTGAGAGTTCCCCACAGATAAAAGTCGCACACAGTAATTTCAACAGTTTCGTAGACCTATGTGCTGAAGTTTTTGAAACACTGACTTGTTGTGTTACACATATTAAAGATTTATTCCGAGACCATTCAAATGCTTCGCCAATTTTATCAAGTGTTTCTTCCGTTAGAACCCTTCGTTTCTTTTTACAACTTACAACATTAAATGAACCCGTTCTCTTAACTTTATTCACTAGATAGCTAACTGTTTCTCTACTCGGAACTGGAACACCAGGAAATTTATCGTGAAATTGCCTTCACATCTGTCTACATGAGTCGTTTTCACATACGTGTCATACATAAAAAGTCTTTGTTCAAGCGAAAATTTAAGTACCATTTCTGGGTTGTAATAATCCGATAATTCAATCGCACACAAATACACACGCGTCTCGCGTCTATACACAAGAAGCAATAACAGCTGACTGAAACCCGCTGCCTCATGTCCGATAAGTGGAAGAGCCCGTGGCTTTGAGTTCATTCAGACGTGTCGCACAACACTGCCGTGCAATTCCCGGCCAGAGCGCTGAGGTACCGCTCTATATATCCTATACCCGAAAATAAAAGTGATCATTAAACAGTACAGTCGACAATCGAGTATATTTTCATTTTATGTATGTTTTTAATCTTTTAATCTCCTGATGAAGCGTTGAACCGAAATACTGAACTGGAATACTGGCGCCAAATAAACACTGTATTTGTTAAAAGCAGAAATGTACAACTCGTTATTTATCAAGAATGTCCATAGGTATACTTAATCGTACATAACTTAAAACACAATACTGTGAGTAAATTATACTCTGCAATATTTTCATTTTAAGTGGCGTTGCAGCCTAACTTGCATGTCTTTCATTAATATTTTGTACTATCATTCATATTCTGTTCTCTTGCTGTTCAAGAATCCCTTAACACTATACCACGCCGCCGTGGACGTCTTAAACGTGAATAATTATTAAACAGAACATAAACGTCATCCTTCGTGGTGTAGTGGGTACAATGCTAGCCTCTAGCTCGATGTCGCGGGTTCAAACCCCCACGGAGGGCGATGGATTTCTTTCGGGCGTAAAACTTCTTAGCATGGCTTCCTTCGGAAGGGAAGTAAGGCCGGTGGACCCGTGTCGTAGATTTACGGCACATAAAAGAACGTCGAGCCTAATAAAGAGACCTCTGAGCAAAATTACCGGTCTTTCACACCAAATATAGAATGAGACGCTAAGGACCACAGCAATTAACGAGTGTCCATAAATAAAACTAAATTTAATTTAATTACAGAACATATACACACAATAAAGCTAGATGCTTTAATTGCAAATAATGCCAATTTATGTTGCCAATATAAGCAAACATTGCTCTCCACTGTACCGAACTCTCTTCCTGCCTTTCGTTACCATTTTTCGGCAGGGTAATACATAATATATATATATATATATATACATGAATGTGAGAACAAGTA
Source organism: Deroplatys truncata (assembly GCA_030765065.1). Lineage (NCBI taxonomy): Eukaryota > Metazoa > Arthropoda > Insecta > Mantodea > Mantidae > Deroplatys > Deroplatys truncata. The sequence continues at coordinate 106,344,147 of CM060980.1, forward strand.
GTCACCGAGTACTGACATTGCGGATAGAAGCGTGAGGGGAGGTCGGCACTTGGAATTATTACACGGACGGCAAAAGTCCTGGAGCTGGCCCTGATGCAGGGTCCCGAAAAGATGATCAGATGGTGCCAAATTGGGAACGTACGGCTGGCTGTCTCGCATCTTCCACTTTCTGTTGTTTCTACATCCCCCTCTCTTCTCTGAGCAATTTACATGCCATGTGATGAAATGACAATTGGTAATAAAACTACTTTTTCTGGAAATGTTAATATGGATTAACATTCGTCATGCTTGCTATGCGATAGAAACTGCTCTGTTTCTCATCATGGCAACTTGTTTGTTTATATATATATATATATATATATATATATATATATATATATATGAATAATAAATATTCATTGTGTCTAAATTTTGCAAGTAGCGTTCTTTAAAACGCTATATTTACAAGGTTTCCTTTTCAGAATTTAAAACAATAAATCCAAGTCATACATTTGGATATTTTGCAGCCCATCAGAACACTCCCCCCCCTTCGGATAAAGTTATTCCAGATGCCATACTTCAATAGCGAGACCTAAAGTGTGTTATATCCCAAGTTTCCTAACTATACATAGTACATTATTGCGCGAAAACGTAACACACACAAACAAAAATGTTATTCTACCTCAGTGTAATCCATACACACAGCGTAACACCCGGAAAAATTTCGGTTAGTTTCATTAAACGTAAAAATATATTTAATTTATAATAAAGTTTAATGCCACTAACATTGACATAAATTGTGTATTTTAATGGGATTTACATTTTTTGCAAACCTCTTATGATTTCTGGTTATGTAAAATTATATAAAATTCAAACAGAAGGAAGAGTACTTCACAGAATTCATCGAAAATTTAAGATATATATTTTATTATTCATTAGCATATCTTAAACATAATTATGGTATTAAAATGAATACGGTTTGAGTACAATATGCTTAAAAAATTATAAATGTTTCATGTAAGGGCCGGTTTGGAGTGGGGGATGTTCTTAAAAATCGTGTCGAATCGTTTGAAGATGTTGAATTTAAACCCCCAATTTGGTCACTTCGGTTTTGAGTTACGCTGTTCTCTCCCTCCCTTTCTCTTTTTCTTTAGGTAGAAAGTAAACATGTGTGCTAATAATTGTATTGTGCTATACTTTAACGAGTAACGAATCAGATAAACAAAACAATACTGCGACATGGAGAAGGGAGGGATGGTCCAAAATGGGGAAAAATATGCTTGACGTAAGAAATGAACGTTCCCTTAAGCCGGTGTTGAGTTACGTTGGTGGAAGCAACTCGTCTCCGTGGTGGGTCCGGATTAACAAAGAAACGCCAACGGAAGAAAGACATTCCATTTCAGTGTTGTGGAAAATATGGAAAGGAAGCTAAACATCCTATTGCCAAATGCAAGATGCATGGTAATGCCAAGTCAAGGTCTTTCAGCAAGAACAATGGCTCATTTCGCCGTCATCACTGGGCTAGTGGGTTGCAGGAGGGATCCCAAATTGCTACCCACAGCTGTGTGCTCGTTCGGCGCAATTTGCTGTGGGATTGAATTACTTTACAGCGCCTCTTTCAAATGTTTAACTCAAATATGTTCTAACGAGTTATTGTTCCAAGCAATACACACAGGAAAACTGTTATCGCAACGAAGGAAAACACATCCGCCCTGCCAAATATATGACGTGGGCCTAGTATCCGCTTTGAGTCAAGATGTGTAGGTTTAGCTTGTGGTTTCCTTCAGCATTTTATAAGGACGAATTTCAGTTTCATTACTGTTCATTGCTCGCAAATATCAGGAATTATGTAGTCTATGAAAGTGACTACATAAGTAGACCAATCAATTTGATTTAATCTGCTGCACACTGTCTAAATACAGCGAACCATCGTCAGTGTTCTAGTAGAAATACTGTTTTAGTTTCTTCCCTTTTGTATAGGTACTGTATAGGTGCAGCGTTATTCAGAAACGAGAATATTTCAGATTTTTATTTTAAGCAGATTGGAAGGCAGAAATGCATTCCACACATCACGGGATAGAGAAAGTTCGAATCTTTTAAGGGTTCCTGGGGCTGAATTTGCCAATTTCTGTAGTTTTAAACTTACTTAATTTAAATTTTGTACACGTTTCTTACGACTAAAATAAACCCATGTACAAAATTTGTCGTCCTTCGTACTAGAGGTACCATGCTAGTCCCTAGTTCCCGAGGTCGCGGTTTCAAATCCGGCGGAGGACGATGGATTATTTTCAGGCGTAAAAATCTTAGCATGGCTTCCTTCGGAAGGGAAGTAAAACTGGTGGTCTTGTATCATTGATTTACGGCACGTAAAAGAACCTCAAGCATGATAAAGAGGCCTCTAAGCAAAATCTACGGTCTTTCACGCCCAGTGTAGAATGGGACGCTAACAACCATAGAGTTAAAGAACGCCCATAGATAAAACTCAATTTAGTGTGCAAATTTAAATTATTTATAAAATATTTTATAAAAGTATAATACAAAATACTGAAATAACTTTGAAGATTCCTTGCAACAAAATAGTTTAAGTAAAACAATCAATCAATTTTTTTATTATTCGTCTAGCTTAAAAGAATACGAATCGTTAATTAGTTTTTAAATCTCACTTTGCTCCTTTTACTTAATTTTGTCAATAAAAATTCGTATTTTTTATAAATAAATATTGGTTTATTGAAATCAATAGAATTACAAAAACTAAAACTAGAGTTGTGAATATGCTTTTGAAGATCAGACATAAATTTAAGTCCAATTACAATTAGGCCATAACTAATACACAAGAAAAAATGTATACATATCTTGAAAAATGAAAGCTGAAGACAGACAAAAGTCGACATGATGCACGATATATATAAAGGATCGCAAGCCTTTAGATGACTATTTCAACATCGTTAATCCACCTTTACAAATGCCTGAATGCAACAATCTATGTCATATTATGTACACTTAACTTCAAATGTATATATATACATACAGTAAAACAGAAACTTTTATATATAAGTATATATGTGCGTTACCTTAAGTTGTTCTGTTTGGTCAAATTGTACTCATTGTTTTAAAGGCAACACACAAATATAGAAGGATTTATAAAATAAAAATATGCAAAAACGTAGAATTTAATCATTTTGTTAATCTTGGCCACATCTCGGTTCCCCGGGTCCGTTAAAAGCAGTGCTAGAACTGGGTACAAGGAGATGTAGGTCCGAGGGTGCGAGATCGGCTCTAGGATTATCGGGCAGCACCGTTCCAATTTAACTTGGTCGGATTTATGTGAAGGTGTTATTAACTTGCTGGAGCTTCTGATTGATTATTGTCAGCCTGAATTCGACGGTAACAGAGATTGTTCGAGCCTTGATATCAAGCATCGATTGATGGTGTGAACACGAAGAATACATCGCCAAAATGGCCTGAACGTTGCTGCCACATGCGTCTAAGTTTGCCGTGGAACTAACTTTTAGAACGACGAGAGTGTGGTTAATGCAGCGAAGCTCGTATTTATGTTTAAAACGAGAAATTTTGGTATAAACTAATCATAAATGATTATCCAACGATACTTAGCAATGCTTTGGATGTCTTAACGACGCCTATTCTGCCGTCCATTCTTGTACGGCTGGTACATGAAAATGAATAGCTGCAGTGTTGTATTCACAATTGTTCTGTGATATTTAAGCATGTGAAAAAGCACAGATTTTCGAAAAAGTGACGTCTAACATTTTGACCTTCATTCCTCGATACATCACGCTTCAATACTATTTAAGTTGTTTAAGCACACTTTAAGGGCACTTGGCCCTTCACATCAAATTGTGTTCATTCATTAACTAATACTTTATAATGTTCCTTACTACCAAAAATCTGACGTGTTACATTCATACAACTTTCTCTATCCTTTATTAGTGGATGCACAAATTATTCTTACGAAAGTTTATTTTCTATGTACTTCATTTTAATTCAGATATGCATTTGCAGAAACAGCTACATTACACATTTCATTATAGATAGAGAATAGCGATAGTCAAATGTTTAAGAACTGGACGCTATAGGCTGGCCTTAAAATTCCATTTTGTTTCCATGCAATCGCGAGAAACGCCTGAGTATCAATGGGACTTCAAAAGAATGGCAAAGTATTGAGCAAATCAATCCATTACAACGGATATCTCGGAAATGGCTGATGCCACAAAGAAAGTTATTTGAAATAAATTGTGTGTTTTAAAGATATCTACTTTCTTTTGTACAATACGTTTTTGTTTATTGCTTAATATTTACCAGTTATACAAGATTATAAAAAATTCCTTCCGAATAAAGAATATGACTTCCCAGGGTATTCCCAGAAAATTCAAAATATAAGTTATATTTTTCGTGTAAATATCTTTAATATATGAAGTTTAATCAAAATCGTTAGAACCATTTTTTAGAAAATAAAAAATTTCGAAAAATGTTCCATGCAAAGGGTAGTTTCTTTCATGCGGACACTCAAGATTCTAACATTCATCGGAAAATACGAAAAGAATCTGAAATAATACCTAACACATCAGGTAATTGTCCTTTTACAGCGGATGAAATGGACAGAATTTTAAAGAATCTTATGACAACGAAGCTCCTGGTATAGATGCAATTTCAGCAAACATAGTAAAGCATGTGCATTTCTGTTATCCAGATTTACTTTTGGGTGTGTATAATAAGTGCTTGGAATTGAATACGTTCCCTAATTGTGGAAAATTGCTATTGTTAAAATTATACCCAAACTTCACTCGCAAGATAAGGCTACTCCTAATGCTTATCGACCAATTTCTCTCCTCCCTATTATGGGGAAGGTACTAGAGAAACTTTTCATAAATAGGATTATCTTTCATGTGCAATACTCGTTTAAATCGCAATCAGTTTGAGTTTATCCCAAATAAGTCTACAAAGGATGCAGTGTTAAGAGTGGTCTCAGCAAGCACTAACTCAAGAAAATTGGGTGTACGAATTTCATTGGATATTGCAGGAGCATTCGATATCGCTTGGTGGCCAAAGATATTGTCCTCTTAATTTGTTTAAGCTAGCTCGTGATTACTTTTCCCACCGAAAATCTCGTCTTTCAATTGGATCGACAACGGTAAACAAGCTTGTAACTAAAGGATTCCACAGGCTCAGCCTGCAGTCCTGGACTGTGGAACATATTATACGACGATCTTCTGAAGCAATAGCTTCCATAAAACTGTAGAATGCTTACCTTGCAGATAAAGCTTTGTTTTGATAGAGGGAAATAATGCAAACTCCTTGACACACCAACAAGGAATGCACTTCAAAATACATTTGAATGGGGGTGAAGCAACAAGTTGAATGTTAATCCTGAGAAGACTTTACCAATGTTAGTCTCCAGAAAGCGATCAGTGGATACCCCAACTATTTTTACGAATGGCCAAACAATCAAGGTTGTTAATCGTCTTAAGTATCTTGGCGTTACTTTAGAAGCGAAAATGACGTTTAATTGTCATCTCGAAACGTTAGAGAGAGAGAAACAGCCAGTTCAGACTGCTCTAGTCTCTGCAAATAGGCTACTGGGACATCAATTCCGAGATGCTACGCATTATTTATCAGGGGGCCTTTGAACTTCTAGTATTATATTGCGTATCTGCATTCCGACAAATCCTAGATAAAAATGGGCTCAACAAAAACTACAACGGATTCAAAGTGGACTAAGATTATACAAGGATACCGCACAATTTCAAATGATGCAGGCCTAATCATAGCCGCAATACCTCCTTCACACATAACTGCTATAGCCCGAGCAGAGTTCACCTGCGTAAAGAAAAGAATTAAAGTATTAAATAAACGTCTAGATCTTCAAATGGAAAATAATCCAAACTTCTTAAGGGAGATAGGCCACCCTCATTATATCCAAAAATTCAACAAATTTCCATTGTCATTACCCAACAACAGTTGGCATGTGTATACAGATTGTTCCCGAACTCCAAGAGGTGTAGGTGATTTGCTAGGATGCGCTTTTGTTGTATATTCCAGCAACAATGAAATACATTCAGACACATATAAGTTGGCTCCTTTATGCTCCATATTGCAAGCTGAATTATTTGCCATTCAACAGGCTGTTAACAGTATAATCAATAATGACTATACTGCGTGTATATACACACTCTCAGTCTGCTATTACAGATAAATTCAATCTTCACTCCATAATAATCTTATATCCTTTTCATGGGTCAAGGACCATGAAGGATTACTAGGCAATGAAAGAGCAGATGAATTAGCAAAGGCAGCTGCAAACAGTTACTCAAAATATCCAGCATCACGTGTGAAGATGGATTATTGAAAGAAATTAATAGACACTTGGAACAGATGCCGGATAAATAGCACCAAACGACATATCTCTAAAACTTAATTTTTTCCGGATTTAAATACTCGCTTTAAATGCAAAAGCTTCCATCCAAATTTTGTATGCACAGAGTCCATGACAGACCAGGGACAATTTTAAGATTACTTCAAAAGTTCCACCTCAAGCTGGAAGTACATACCAATGTCTTTGTGGCAGTGAACAGACGGTGAAACATTTATTCATTTGACAGTACCATTTTCGAAATTAAAAGATGATTCCTTTATTAATCATTATCTTGCTGTAATTTTTACGTCTGTGTATCATTTATTTAAAACGCAAAGTTGTTGTAACATTTCTTATGCTTTATCCGACACATTCATGCCAAATTGTAATGTTATAGTTATTGTTGTTTAGTATTTAGTTTTTATTTTTTGTAAACCATAACCCTAATATACATCTATGTGTAAAATAGGGTTGACAATTACTGAAATAAAGTGGTGAGGGAGAATTTTCTTGAGAATCTTAGTGTCGCATTTTTAGAAGGTATTGAACCAAAATATCAAGTTTTGTATTTATCCGACTTTTCCTTTTTAGACACACACACACACACACACACACACACACACACACACACACACACGCCCACGGACCTTTTTCTAAAAACGCTTTTTTATTCGGGGGGCACCAAAACATGTATTTTTCGGTGAAATCTCGGTATCAAAAGTGGAGTGCAATATCTTCTTACCTACTATGTACGTGGTAGAGAAAGTAACAAAGTTGTTAAGATTCGAGTAACTGTTAAATAAGATATTAAATGTGTGTTTTGCTTTCCTTGTCTTTTTGAGACCAAATCGCTATTTTGCTATTTTTTTAGGTAACTCAATAGTAATAATAATTCTCTCTGGCCGCGTTACGAGCGCTGTGTAGTGTAGGTAAATTGCATACCTAGAGGATATTGCCAATTACTAGGAAGATCAAGAAAGAACAAAAGGGAAGAATAAGCTTGAGGACGGAACAGATCGATAGGCCTATACCATGTGGAGGAAGAAGAAGAAAATATGTGTATTTCGAGAATAACTGGCAGAACTTAAACACTGCTGCAGGAATGGTTTCAACATCTAATACCTACAATTGTCAGATAATTTGCAGACAAAATAATTTCTAAAATAACAGCTTAAGAACATTTCCTATTAATTACTACGTTCAGGAACAATGCTAGATTGTGCCAAGTAACTGAATAGACATATCATTTTTTGTCCCTTGAAAATTTTCATTGGCAACGCTTAAGACGTTCTTGCTTTCAACTATCGTTATTCTGAGAAAAATGTACAGCCCTGATACAAGTTATCGATGCAGCACATAACAGAACTGAAATTTGCTTTCTGGCGTATTGATATTCTGAATAACTCTTACTATTATGAACGGAGCAATTAAAACGAATGCAGATTAATACAAATATTTGCTTTCCATTTACTTTGGTCACAAAACATGTTAATAAAATATGCATACTATTACGCGAAATCTAATTAAGAGACGTTATTAAAAACTAGTTTGCTCACCACAGTCTGGAAGCTCGTCGGAATGTTCATACTCACCTGAAAATAAAACAAAAATAAGCATTAATATTTGACAACTGAAAAATCTACACACAAAGTTTTAAATAAACACCAGAGAAATGTAATTGAAAACAGATGTGAGCAAGATTTGCGGTAACAGGGAAGTTTAGGTTTGTACAAGGGACGGCCTATGCTAAAAATTACAATCGCAGAATTAAGAGCTACGCATCGACTGAGTTTCTTGGAGCACTTGCTTCACGGTTACGCATAATGCCTAGAAACCAACAGTGCACTGGCTTCTGCCACAATTCCCCAAATAACCACTGAGACCGGGTGGTTAGTAGTCCAACTTCTCAACCACGATTTCGATTCTCAGCTGTTGCGTAGGAATTTCCTTATATATACTAATATTATAAAGACAGAAAATTTATCTGTATGTATGTATTATGTATGTATGTATTATGTATGTATGTATGTAGGGCAATCTCAATAACCATTTAACCTATTTTTGTAATTCTTTCGTCATTGAAAAGCAGTGTTATTTCTGACAGACATGGACTGTAAAACACCTATTTTAAATTCCTTAAAGACTAAACAGGATTTACAAAGCTTATATACCAGCACATTGGAGTTATAAAAGCAGATACTTGCGAATAAAACTTTGACTTTTCGTTGCGACAGCCAAGAAGTAGAAAATAATAGGTGTTATGCCACAGAAAATGCATGAAAATAAAGCAAATGCTAACGATAGTTTCATTCCAAACAATACATGCATATTGGTTTGGGAAGCGGAGAAGATTCGGCATCAATCCAGTGAATCCAAATATTGTACGGACGCCCCACGAGGGAGTGCCCCCGAGAGAGAGGGATGAGGTGAAGAGAGACACCGGGCGGCCGGAACCAGGAGTGATGGCACACCAATGACAGGGCCCCTACAGGTTCCAGATATAGACGTCCCGGAAGTCGGATAGATAGACCGGACAACCCGTCCCACACAACCCCGCCAGGAGGGCGGTCCTTCGGTAACCAGCCGAAGGCCGAGGGACGGACAAAGCGCACAGAGAGCCCCTTTTCCCTGCCACGCACCGAAACATCATCGCCGACATTTTCAACCCTGAAGGATGAATAAAATGATTAATGGAACAAAAGGAGGGACAGGAAATTCGGGGACGAAAGAAACCCATCCAGCGTTCACCTGACGACCAGGGGAAACCCCGAAAAAACCCATAGGTCAGAGTGGGCGGTGGCCGGGGATCGAAGCTGGGGCCTCCCGAATGCGTGTCACAGACGTTGTAACGCCTGAGCCATTCCGTTCGGTATATATACATATAGATGGTCACGAATTAGCATAAAAATCAGAAAACGCAGCAAAACAAGAGAGAATTCAATCTGCTCATAACGGTACGATACGCATTCATACCGATACCAATAATTCCCATATAAGAAAGTTTTGCTTTCTTTCCTTTATGCCTATGTTGTAATCAATCGTTAACAGGGCATGCAATAATTGTATAAGAGAGAAAATTGCCAACACTGGAAGCCAGTAAACCGATATTTTTTAACTAACAATCGAGACGATTATTTTTTTCGGTGGTAGTAGAATATGTGTCTTTTGCAAAAGCATTTAAACTGGTGGGCGGAAATGGGGAATCTTCATATACACCAGCTTCACCTCTATTTCGTTGTATATGTTAACGGTTTCTGTATTATATGAAAACGATGTAGCTTTTGTACTATTAATACTATGTGACCAAATAGAAGGTAGAAATATTTAAAATTTCACCTACGTAATTATCTAAAATGGTACACTCCTACCGATGATAACATCACCGCCAAAAGGTACTTATAGGTTGTGCAACAATCCCAGAACTTCGAGGAGTGGTTAAGGAAGTCAGACGTTCCGCCGATGTTTCACATGTCTAAATATCGGAATTTTTTATTCGCTATTAGGATTGCGGGAATGTACGATCATTATAAGCGGCAAATTACAATTGTACAATAAGTTCATAAAGAACGGGGGGTGTAAGTGGAATTAATTGGTTAATTAATTCATTACTCGAGTTTAAAAAGCTAAGCGTGCAACGTCTGGTAAGGTAGCTAATTTCGAATAATCCCACAGAGTCTGGAAGTATGGAGCAATAAAGCATTAACACTTAGGATAAAAACAAACGTCAACATATAAACACCACATCACTGATGTAACCAGGGATTAAAGCCGGCTAGGCAAATAGAATAAACTATATTAACAATAACCACAAGAGAATTTAGGTAATACATAAAACCACAATTTACTTAGAAACTGGAATTATACCTAAAAATACAAAATAATACATTCAAAAGATTTTCTCTACCAATAACAAATTTACATATATCCACGTCACGTTTCTCGTGATATAATATTTTTGCTTAGGAATGATTTCAAATTAAGCAAGACGAGCTTATTACAACATGCGGAAACAGCAAACAAATGTTTGTGGTAACAAGCTCTCGCAATAGAAAGACAAAGACAATGAATCGCAAAGTTTCGATTATGTACGTTAGATGACGTACACTTGGGAAATGTGTAAACTTGCAACATAGACTAACGCTAAGAAAACAAATTGTTTCACACAACTTGTGTCTTCATGGCCCCTACATCTTTTCTGTAGTAAGTTTACTTTCCTATATTCAAAATTTAATAAATAAAAAAGGGGATTTTAAAGGAGCATATGTATTTTATTTGTCATACAAATATCTTAAAATAAATATTTTAATCGAAATGGTAAAGAGTCATTTCAGGACATAAAAACGAAAATAACGAACATCCTTGTGTCGTATCCTTGGAAGATCATGCATTTAAATAAGTTTTCTGTTACCTGACTTTTCGTTTTTGAGTTAAGCTATTCACAACCACCTCCTCCACATACACACCTTTTGTTTATTATTTTTTTTTTGGATTTAGAGGATCTCAAAATATGGATTTGCAATGCATTTGGATATAGTTTTTTTGGTGGAATGCAACGCTTGTTCTATTTATAAGTAGATGCTTGAGAAAGTAAACAGAGGGGAATCGTCTTAACACTTGAGCAATCATGGCGAGCTGTCCGTACGCGCATCAATAAACCTTCTCATCCAGGTATCTATAGCCTTCAAGGTGATCTTAAATACCCCAAATACCATATCACAAAGGCGACTTGCAGTTTTGGAACCACTGTTAGGGTTAAGTTTAATTTGTTCTTTCAGACTAGTCGTTTGTAATCATCCAGAAATGCTGTATTAGCGATTAACTAACCTGTGCCCATCCGATCCAAATGTACAGGCGAGCACCTAGTGGCACTAGCCACACTCCACCAACCAACATGTTTTCGATCGTGAAATAGAGAGTGTCTTATGACAGACAGCAGTTCGACTCGTACCAAATAACTTCAGATTGTGGGCACCAAGTTGGAAAGTTGAACCAGAATTATCATGTGATAATTTTAATGTTCTTAGGAGCATCTCGTTATGGTAGCTCAGTAGTAAGAACACTCGTGGAGGGAAGTCTGTGGTTCAAATTCCACTAGGATCGTTTTCTCTGAGGTTATTTTTCTTATGTAGAGTCCACATAACTGGCAATTGGTGTGTATCCTAAACTCAGGCCTGGAACGTTTCCTTCCCAAATATCATTTCATTTCATGTATCACCAGAGGCACCGCCTGTGGGGCCGTATGAATCAAGAACGGACTTTAAACATTATCAGGAAAGAAGAAAGAAAGAAAGAAAGTAAGTAAATAAGTAAAAATCTGGTAAGTGCATCCGCCAAAGATCCATGGTTCTAGTTCGGCCGTAGCATTAATATTTGAAGTCTGATCCAATTTTCTCCGAGTATCCTACAAAGTCTCCTTTATTTGGAATTAATCGTTCTTCCACACAAGCCGTGTGTTGGGCAAGGTTGGAAAGGTAAAATCAGGCGACTGAAAAATTCAATCTATCGCCGGGTTTTGAAACACGGAACTCCCGATTGCTCTAACCACTGAGCTACCATGGCAACATGCCGGTACGACATTAAATTCCGCAGCTGATTTGAATTTTTTGGGTAAACCACAAGGAGATCTCAAATTGTATTGATATGACATGCCCCAATGACGTCTTACAATGCTGCAAGAGAGATCCGTGGTTCAAATCCCGGCAATGGCATTGAATTTTTCAGTCGTATGATTCTACCTTTCTCCTTTGTTTGATTGGATTTTGTGTAATTTTGTATTACTAAGAAACCTTCTGAGATACACAGCAAATTAAAATACATAACTGGGACAAATTTTTTCTTTGCGTCAGCCATTTTCGTAACGTTTCACGTTGCAAATTTAGGTCTTCTTCTTTTATCACATAACGGACATGCTTGAAAGTTTGTGTTTCTTTCTTCTTTGTTTTTCTTTCTTTTCTTTCCAACGCAAGAGCTTATTTCCGCGAATAAACATTTGAATTGTGTTTCCTTAAGTTTCACTGAGCACTTCCTCTTGAATGTGAACCATTTCTAAGCAAAAATATGTTTTGAGTAACGTAACGTGGATAGAAAAATGACTATTTATATGAACAGTATAATACACAGAGGTGGGCAAAGGTAGGCATATTATAGGTAGACGATAAATATGAAGTGAACAAAGAAGTTATAACAACAGATTATAGATTTTTGAAGCTACATATAATATTAGACCACTTTTTGAATATTCAAAGTGCTAGTCTCCAGAATTTGCACTGACAAATTTGCTAAAACACATTTTACTACTCAGTTATTTATTTGTATCTTGACATGCTTTACAAACAGTACATAGCCTTCTTGCAAAAACCTTATATTTAATAACACCCCTAAGAAAAAAAGATCCATAAGAGTAAGATCCTGAGATCTTGGTGGTCATTCAGTTGATTCCTTTTCTCCTATTCACTTATTTGGAAATTTCTCATCTAAAAGTCTCGTGCAATTCATGCTTTATAAGCAGGAGCCCAATCTTCATTATTGTGATGCCCACCCATAATAGTAAATGTATGACTGTATACATATATTTTGAACACCCCTGTATAAGTAATTGTAACAAATGAATACCAGTTATTGCGAAACGTTTTATGTATCACTAGACACTCAATATTGCATAAACGTTACATTTGAGCCACTTTTGGCACACACATGGAACACAACACAACTGATCCGTCGAATCAAATCACAACTCTACTGCACTGGCACTCTTCACTTTTCACTTCGTCTAAAATAGCTGCACTAAATAACTTGACTAAAATACCTAGAATTCTGGGCAAAACAGCCCTTTATATACAGTACGTGATTAAATTATCCGGACACCTGGCTGAAAATGACGTACAAGTCGTGGCGCCCCCCATCGTAATGCTGGAAGTCAATATGGTGTTGGCCCACCCTTAGCCTTTATGACAGCGTTCACTCTCGCAGGCATACCTTCAATCAGGTTTTGGAAGGTTTCTCGGGGAATGGCAGCCCATTTTTCACGGAGTGCGGAACTGAGGAGAGGTATCGATGTAGGTCGGTAAGGCCTGGCACGAAGTAGGCGTTCCAAAACATCCCAAAGATGTTCTATAGGGTTTAAGTCAGGACTCTGTGCAGGCCAGTCCATTACAGGGATGTTATTGTCGTGTAACTACTCCGCCACAGCCCGTGCAGTATGAACAGGTGCTCGATCGTGTTGAAAGATGCAATCGCCATCCCCGAATTGCTCTTCAACAGTGGGAAGCAAGAAGGTGCTTAAAATAACAATTTAGGCCTGCGCTGTGATCGTGCCCCGCAAAACAACAAGGGGTGCAAGCCCCCTCCAGGAAAAACACGACCTCATCATAACACCACCACCTCCGAATTTCGCTGTTGGCATTACACACGCTGGCAGATGACGCTCACCGGGCATTCGCCACACCCACACCCTGCCATCAGATCGTCGCATTGTGTACCATGATTCGTCACTCCACACAACGTTTTGCCACTGTTCAATCGTGAAACATTGACGCTCCTTACACCAAGCGAGGCGTCGTTTGGCATTTTCCTGCGAGATGTGTGGTTTATAAGCAGCCGACCGACCATGGAATCCAAGGTTTCTCACCTCACGCCTAACTGCCATAGTACTTGGAGTGAATTATGATGCAGTTTCGAATTCCTGTGTGATGGTCTGGATAGATGTCTGCCTATTATTCTTTACGATCCTCTTCAAATGTCGGCGGTCTCTGTCAGTCAACAGACGCGGTCGGTCTGTACGCTTTTGTGCTGTACATGTCCCTTCACGTTTCCACTTCACTATCACATCAGAAACAGTGGACCTAAGGATGTGTAGGAGTGTGGAAATCTTGCGCGCAGACTTCTGACATAAGTGACACCCAATCACGTTCGAAGTCCGTGAGTACCACGGAGCGTCCCATTCTGCTGTTTCACGATGTCTAATGACTACTGAGGTCGCGGATGAGTACCAGCAGTAGGTGGCAGCACAACGCACCTAAGATGAAAAACGTATGTTTGTGGGGTGTCCAGATACTTTTGATTACTTAGTGTAGGCCTCGCATACAAAGCGGAAGGTTCTAGAATGAGAGGCTACTAAAACATGTCGAAAGGAATGTTCCCAAACAGTTAAGTGACACACAATGTCTATTGTTCCACACTAGATATTGATCCACGGTGCCTGTTGTTATGACGGCCTTCGAAGGCCCCGCCCAGGTGGCGGGCCGAGAGGTGCTTACCGGCGACCCGCAGGTAGCCTCGCGCGCGCGGTCATAGTATGTATGAACTTGTTAGAGAAAGTCGTTTGAATGCATTATATCAGATTTCCTTAATTTCCCGTATAGCACGTTTCTTGCTCATTTCCTTATTCTAAATGCGCATTCAATAGAGGACGTAACGGTATAAATAAGAGGGAACAGTACATGTACTCAGCCTAAAAAGTTAAACGGAAAGAGGTGGACATTACACCGTGGTTTACGGAGCCTTTTCGCATTATTTGTTACGCTAACAAGAGTGTACAATGCGACTCGCATCCTGCTCAATTATTATGCTAACATGTTTCCACTGCAACATGGAACTTGCATTGCAGTGCCTTGTCGAGCTGCAGTGATACATCGTTTGTCTTCCTCCAGCCGTCTACTGACGCACAGCAAAACAAAAGAGCCGCGTTCGGCCTTGGTTCAATGTCGTTCCGATCATTTTTCTTACCGGTGTGACAACAGAAAGAAACCAAAGAGATAACCAGAGCGGAATGAAAGTGGGATGGAAAAGAAAGAGACGGCAAATTCGATTGAAAACAACGAAATAAGAGGGGATACAAAATAAAGAAAAACAGAACTCTGAAAAAACTTGTGTCATATTATGGCGAATTTCTCTCTTCCTGAAAAAATAATGTTACATTCACATGACTTTCCTAACCCACTATCCTTTATTGCTTTCTCTACCACGCACACAGGTGCAGAAGGCATCGCATTACACCCAACAATTTAATACAGAGAGTTCACCGGAAATAGATGTTTTGAGCCCCCAAAATCCAAATAAAGCATTTTTGGAAATATACCTGTGTGTGTGTGTTCGACTGTGAACATTATAACTCAAAAACGAAGTCGGATAAACACCAAAATTTGGTATTTGAGTTCAGTGTCTTCCAAAGATGCCACACGAAGATTTTCAAGAAAATACCCCAACCCCTAATTCCGTTTACATGGAACATTTTTCAAAAAATTTTATTTTCTAAAAAAATGGCTAACGATTTTGAATAAAATACGATATGTGAAATTATGTTTTACATGACAAATAAAATGTATGTCTTTAATTTTCTGCAATAAGCTAGGAATTCCTCTCTATTCGGAAGGAATATTGTTATAATCTTGTGTAACCGGTAAACGCTTCGCGATAGATGAAAACGTAGCACACACAAAATGTAGATCTCTTTAAAACACACAATTTATTTCAAATAAGGTTTTTGTTTCATAAGCCGTTTCTGAGATACCCATTATTAACAGTTCGAATTGTTCATTTCTTGGTCATACTTTAAAGTCCTTTCAATATTCAGTTGTTTCTCGCGATTGCATGAAAACAGTTTAGAAGTTTAAGACCAGCGTATAGCGTCCAGTTCTTAAATATTTGACTATCGCTGACTCTTTGTATCTGTAACGTGTAATGTAGCCATATAGTAGATACAAAAATAAGCTTTAATAAAAAATAGTTTGTACATTCACTAATAAATGATAGAGAGAAGAGAAAGTCATGTGAATATATCACATTAGATGTTTGGAAACAGGTCCGCGTGTGTTTGTGTGTCTGTGAACAGCGTAGCTCAAGCACGAAAAATCGGATAAACACCAAACTTAGCATTTAAGTTCAATATCTTCCAAAGATGAGACCCGAAGATTTTCAAGAAAACCTCCCGATTCCAAATTTCCCTTTACATGGAAGATTTTTCGAAATTTTTGATTTTCTAAAAAAAGTTATTTTGATTAAAATACCACATATCAAAGATATTTACATGAAAAGAAAATGTATATATTGGATTTTCTGGGAACAGCTTTGAAGCCTTCATTAGGAAGGAATTTTTTACAATCGTATAACTGGTAAGCGTTAAGCGATATACGAAATGTACTACACAAGAAACATAAATATCTTTAAAATACAGAATTTATTTTAAATAACGTTTTTGTAGCATCAGCCATTTCTGAGTTATCCGTTATTAATAGTTCGAATTGTTCAATATTAAACCATTTGTTTAGACCTTTCGATTTTCAGTTGTTCCTCGCGACGTCATGGAAACAGTATGGAATTTCAGTGCCAGCTTAGAGCGTCCGGTTCTATACCATTTGACTATCGCTATTCCCTTTGTATCTATAACGAAATGTGCAGCTATTTTGGAAAGGTTTATCTGGATTAAATGAAGTAGATAGGAAAATAAATTTTCGCAAGAATAATCTGTATACCCACCAATGAGTTAGAGGCTAGAGAAAGTTATGCTATGTAACAAATGAAACTTTTTTATGTAACTTCTATAAACTATTGTCACGAAAGCTTATTTTCTATTTACTTTATATTAATCGAGATAAAAAAAATCATTTCTTACCCGAATTGATAACCCGATGTTTAAAAGCGAGTATCTATATGTTGGCCTTGAAACTAATACTCTTTCCTCATATCCCGAGAAACTATTGGATAGCATACTGAAACAGCATTGAAAGATTCAAATCAATATTAATACATATTTTGGAAATGGGTGATACCACAAAAACAGTTATTTTAATTAAATTGTATTTTTAAAATATCTAGACTTTTTGTGGAGTACGTTTTGTCTATCTCATAACGTTAATCGGTTATAAAAATTGTTACGAAATTACTTCCGAAAGAAAAGGACTGTGACAGGCTATTCTCAGAAGATTCAAGCTATACCTTTTATTTAAAACAGAGTAATTTTAAATAAATAACAAATATCGAAAAATTGTGCATGTAAAGGGTAGTTTGATGTTGTGGAAATTTTCTTGAATTGTGTTGCATCTCTGGAAATACTGAACTTAAATACCTAATTTTGTATTTATTGAACATTTCGTTTTATAAGCTATTCTGTTAACGTGACACACACACGCATATGCACATTTTCCTAGATACGTGTTTGTTTTTTTGTTTTGTTTTTTTCTTTCTTTCTTATTTTTATTTCATCGAATTTTGGGGTGGAATACAACACTTTCTCTTACCTGCTACATAAGTAGGTGGCAGATAAAGTAAACATGTTGAAGAAATGCACTTTCTTTTGGCCTTGTATTTTAATTACGCATGGGTATACATCTTCATCCAGTGCAATGTATTCTCGCTGTGCGGCGCGCTAAATTCCCCGGTTTTTATCACAGGTTTAAAATATGTTACGAGTAATACCTCGCAATTTTTGGCTGAAATGCAATATTTACTATAGGTAAGTGGTATATAAAGTAAAACGGATACCTGAAGTCTTAGTGCTGAGAAAGCAAGTTACAGAGCACCCTGTATAACTTGGAACCAAAATGCTAGATACTAAAACAAGAGCTACTGAACTCTCCCCGCAGGTAAGTCTATTGGGCAGTGGTTGTCCTCCCACTTTCAGAATTTATGGGGGGATTGGGAATATAGCGAATCCTACCTACCATAAAACCACGGGTCGATTATAGCAGTGGGGGGAAAAGCTTATACAGCATGTCTGCCCCGCTCCAAAAAATAACTTCATTTAAAACTCCAATGAATAATGTGGAAATTGTGCGTTTGAAGCGCATTTTGAGTAGATACAATAAACCCCCAGTACTTAAAATTAAGCCGCACCAAAACCACCTTCTGGGTCCTACCTTGAGGGGTGGGCAACGGGAAGTAAGGGATTGCTTGCTAAGAGAAATACGGCGGGGACTTCAAGTGCCCATGATCGTTACGGTGGTTGTGAAGGCCTAACATGAACCCCAAAAATAGGCAGAAGAAGCAATGGCATGGGTAGAGCAGACTCGTTATCCGAAATGAAGGAAACTACTTTAGGAGAAGGCAACAAATCCATTAACCTCCAGGTTGGCATTGTACGAAAGAGTGTAAAAACTAGTACTTAGTCAAAATATGAAGGAAAATTACGCAAAAATTATGGCATTTTGAAACCAAAACATCTTGTACTTTAAGGTTTTTGAGTAGGCTCACTTCATCAGTTTAAAAAAATAAGATTTGTGGAGTTTTGTTCATATTTCATAGTAAAATACAACCAATTACATTAAGTTTATAGATTTTAATTATTGTGAAACCCTTAAACTTATCAAAAAAGGAAGAAGTTACTGGTTGCTTTGTCCTCGCTTAATACTAATTATAATGTCTTATAAAAGCACCGGTTCGCGAAAATAAAACCTCTTCAAGAATACGTGGAGGAAATGTTACTTTTTCTCAACTCTAGCTTCGAAAGTGTCTTGCAATTTCTAAATATATTTCACAGAAAAGTGCCCGAGTAGCAAAGTCCGGTTAATTCCTAACGGAAATTGTCTCAAGCAAAAAATCGCAAATCTTACAAAAATGAAAAAAATGAACATTTTCATAAAATATAAAAACTTTGCCGAAATATCATTAAAAATGAAATATTCTATCTTGCACCGAATTCTAAACACCGCTAAACGTGAAAATACATGTTCCTATAATGACAGAAAGCATGGGAGGGGAAATAAAACTTCATGTTTTGCTTGTTTCTACTCATAAGCTCCCGAGGAAATTACAGACGAAAAATAACAAAAATTGTACTTGATCTGGGACATACATTAAAGGAAGAAATACTAATTAACCAAGGAGACCATCAAGATTGCAGCCCCGCTCCAGTTCTCAATATAATATACATATCTAGATGACGTATTGGGAACTGGAAGGAAACTGTTCACGATGGAATAAAAATGAATAATAATAATAATAATAATAATAATAATAATAATAATAATAACAATATGTACAGAAATACTATGATCTTTGAGGATGATCAACTTATCCTATAGTAGCAGAAAATAAACTTCAAAAATCTCATGTGTCTTATTCACATCTACACTTTTACATAAACTATTCATACTAAATTTTACTATTCTAGTCACTTCTTGTTAATCCAGATAAACTTTAAATTAAAACACTTCGTTGTAGGATACGGTAGTAAAACGATAGTCAAACCAATAATAAGGAATATCTTGAGAATGGATAATTCTACAAAAAGGATATAAATTGTGTACTTGAACGAGATCTAGTTTTTTTTGTTGTAAAATTTTGTCATTCAAAATGAAGGAGCCTTGAGAAGCTATTCCCAGAAAATTCAACACCTAAATTCCATTTTTCAAGCAAATAACTTAAACATATAATAACCTTCATAAAAATCGTTGCAGTCATTTTTTGAGAAAATAAAATTTTAGAACCAGTTTACATGCACAGGGTAGTTTGGAGTGGGAGGATTTGTTGAAAATCGTCCTGTCGCATCTTTGGAAGAAGATGCAATTGAGCATCAAGTATAGCATTTAACTGACTTTTCGTTTTTAAGCGATTTTCTTTACACATACACACGCGCGCGCGGCCCTTTTTCTAATTTTTTTTTAATTCAGAGAATCTGAAAAAGTGTGTTTCCGGTGAATGTCGGTATCGAACATTTGGGTGGAATACAGTACTTCCTCTACTTATAATAGGTGTAGGTAAGTAGCAGAGAAAGTAAAAATCAGCACATATGATAAATACTGTTTGTAAAAGTTATAATCTTCCACTACCAGGACGAAAGCCGAAGTTATGACATAGCAAAGGAACATATCATATCAAAGTTAAGAAAGCAATGGACCGATCAACCAATAGAACAGATGTTAAGTAGGTATCACTTATCTAGGTTGTGATATAAATTTCAATGACGACTCGAACTGAAGGAAAAGCTTCATAGATTTCAGAATATGTGTTCAACAATTTGCCTAACATTGAAAGGTAAAGTAGGAAGAGACTCAACTTTAATTTTATATACACAAAGACTCTCCCAACTTTGATGTATGGAAGCGAGGCGATCAGTGAAAGGATGTTTCCTAAAAGATAAAAAAACATAATGACGAAATAAGACAATCAAGTATTTTTTAATTGAATAACACAATTTTCTAAAACAGAGTACATTGAAGAAAACATTAGTAAGAATGGAGCGGGGCACCTCTTCACGCAAGAAGGCCTCTTAGCCTCCTTCACAGCCGAAGCTGGCCTCTCCTATACAGCAGATCGACCCTGTACAGCAAACAGAAAACATTAGTAAGAATGGATGATAACAAAATATAAACGCTTACTGAAGGTATACTAATTAAACAGACTGCAATGGAAAAATCTTACTTTTGCATCGCATGCGGGGGTGAGGTCGGCAGTCGGGTTGTTAGCCCATGGCCACCACCAGTGTTTTTTTTTTTATGGACGCTCTATAACTACTGTGGTCCTTAGCGTTCTATTCTATATTGAGCGTGAAACACCGGTAGTTTTGCTCAGAAGCCTCTTTGTCAGGCTTGAGGTTTCTTTTACGTGCCGTAAATCTACGACATGGGATCATCTTGCCCTAAAACGCTGTATTTAATTATGAACACAACAGCAATTATACACAAAAAAGAAAACCCTTTCCTTCGCCAGACAACTTACATTATTTTATTAATTATTATTTATTATCATTGCTGTTGTTTGGAGTAGCTGCAGTTATATCTATTTGTTCATAATCATAACTATTATGCAGCACATCCTATTTCACATTTTCAGGACTATCTGCCTAAAATTTTGTGAACTCCTCACGAGCCCTTGTTGTAGTATATTTATTGTAAGTGAGAATTGTTGAAGGTACCACTAATCAGAAATCCCCCACTCGTTTATAAACATTAGTACGAATGTAAACTTGCATGAAAGGCGTCCTTATACTTCAACATGTGTAGCGAAGCAACATTAACCTTGATTACTGAAGCAAACTAACTCGGTTTATTGGCTACAGTGCGTGAGCTGGTTCTCCAGGGGCATTAAGCTTAATTAAATCTCCGCAAGATTCATTGGTCTAGATACAACCAATTTTCACAATAACTCACATAGCGTTAGCAAGTATATAATACCTCTACCACAGGTACCATGTCTCACCGCAGAGAAGATCCGACAATAAATGACAACCAGAAAGCATAAGCGCAAGGATTTATTGCAAATATTTCTCATAAAAATGCTGCGCGCTGTGTTATTAATATAGATAAACGTAAAATCACTTAACCGATTTTGATAATTCTTTCCCAATGAAAAGTATTCTTCTTCCGACAGACATAGGCTATAAAACATTTCCAAAAGTTTTAAAATTGGGTGTTTTGGCCTGCTTTCAATATTCATATCAGAGAATATTTGCTGGCGCTTTATTGAGATGATGTCATATTTTTAACAACTTCCAGCCCAAATGTGAAGGTATTAAAATCCTTTAAACTTGAGTTCTTTGAGAGAGGAGGTGCATTTTGTGTTCTTATCACAAAATGTGCCATTTAATTTCATAACTTTGTTATTTAGAAGTATTTTTGGTATAGTATTGAGAACATTTCATATATTTGGAATTCATAACCTGGCAAAAAGATAAGCTACCATGCAATCTTCAAAAACTACCGCTACCGTTATTTTAACACTTATTTACAACCTTTAAAATCGACACATGTGGGTCTATCTATACAACTTTGTATACTTCAAATTACAGTCTGCCCTACAACTTTCAAATGCTACCCCTACCATATTTTCAACCTCTTTGTAGAAATTATCTAACCCTTATTTTCAATCATACAGCATTTCTAAAGCTTTAAAACCTATCTTTGTTCTTTATTTTCGACTCCTTATAGACAAAATTATACTTCTTATTTGGCGAAAGTTATAGGATACTATAGGACTTAAAAATCTAGCCCTACTCATATTTCGACAGTCTTGGGTAGAAATTTGTACCATTTTAATAATCTGGATAAAACTCTGGACACATCTTAGTTAGGAGTGAAAATTACAGGCTACTCACGACTTTATAAAATGCCGCTCCTTTTCTTGTTTTGAAGCCCCTGACTTACGCAATGCTCCGTGCAATGCCGAGTTAGACAGCCAAAAATTTTAAAATGTCTTCATTTAGGGAATTTTAGGTGTGGTAAGAAATTGACTCTACAATATTCATGAGCTCCATCAGAAAATTCATTGCATTTGTTTAAACTTAAATGTAATAGGAAGAAAAGTATAGTTTGCGTTAAAGAATTTAGGACAAGTCAAAAGCATAGGCACTATAATTAAAATATCTTCCGCTTTGACATTGGCAAGAGAGGAAATATTTTATGTAAATACAATTATTTTATGTAAAAACATTTCCTTACTGCATTTAGTGATTTTAAAGAATATGAACAATTAATGTTCCTCCAATGCTTCTAAATGGTACATAGCTCCTTTATGGTCGGCACGAGAGGTTCAAAGAATAACTTACTCAGGTGTAAAGTAATAGTACGTGACTTGATAAGTGCGTCCGCTTGTTTGCAAATCCGAAAAAAAAAAACAAATGGGTTCTATTTATGGACGCTCTTTAACTACTGTGGTCCTTAGCGTCCCATTCTATATTGGGCATGAAAGACCTGTAATTTTGCTCAGAGGCCTCTTTATCAGGCTTGCGGTTCTTTTGCGTGTCTTAAATCTACGCCGGGACAACGGACTGAAGGAAGTCATGCTAAGGATTTTTACGCCCGAAAAAATCCACCGCCCTCCGCCGGGTTTGACCCACGACCTCGGGAACTAGAAGCTAGCATGGTAACCACTACAACACGGAGGACGACTTGCAAGTCCGAGGCAAGCTATGCGAATCGGCAAAGACATTCGTTGAATGTACCCATTAACAAAATATCTGCAGCAGGGACCTCATTTTTTTCTACCCCTTATGGTCTCCCAGTTGCACAAAATTCAATCCGAATGAAGACTTCACAGGCTATTCACAAAAAAGGCCAAGATCTACAAGGACAAGATCTCAAACATATACGTATTTTAAACAAAAATTTTAGATTAACTTTTGAGAAAATAAAAAATAAAGAACACTCTTCCACGTTAAAGTGGTTTAGGTTGGGGGTACTTCGTGAAAATCTTCGTATTAAATTCATGAAAGATACTGGACATTAATATGCGGGATATATACCAGACCATTCATTTTTGGAATATGAATCTCTCTCTCGCTTCTTTTTCTAAAAACGTCTTTTAGATCCAGGGGAGCAAATAGTGTAATTTCCATTAAAACCTCAGTATAGAATTTTTGAATGGAGTACAATAGGTAGGGGTGGAGGAATTAAGAATACTAATCTAATCTGATTCTAACCAATGTTTTCGATCGTTTCCACCGTCTTCTAGGAATGCTCATAAAACAAAACCAACGTTTGTAAAAAGCAGTGTTGGCTTTACTTATCCATTATGGTTAAAATTGTGGCAGTATTTTATATCACAACAATGTAAATGCCAGAGTGATTATAGTGTAAATAAGCATTATTGTATGACATTGATTTGAGATGTTTGTTAATTATAAGGATTGTTAGGAAATAAGTTTACACGGCCTTACTGAAACTGACAATAGGAGCGAGTAATAATGAGCGAGGGGGTGAGTTGTTTATCAATTATAAGAGACAAACTAATGACGTCAGAGTAGCGCGCATTTCTTTAGAAATGGAGGGAATATTTTCCCTAGAGCATATGTGTTCGTAATTTTGATTGGATATAAATAGAGACGCTAATGTTGGCGCGTTTTATTAACCAATAGCAGCTCGGTTATAATGTTTAGGCATATTGGGGTGAGGAAGTATAAATTCCGTGCCAGAGATGGGTAATGCACAGTTTGACAGAATAATTCACAAGGCAAACGTCGTTCAGTCCAACAGAAGGATTCGTGGGTAATACGTCGTTCAGTCCAACAGAATCATACAAAGGTTATACGTCGCACAGTTTAAGAGAATCGTTCACGCATTATACGTCGCGCAACTCTACAGAATCTCCCGCGTAGTAAAGTTAGTTATAAATGTGAAATACGCGAACTAATAATGTGCAGCAAATAAGTGATTATAGTGATATTAGAAAATATAACAGTTTCAGTCGGGCGTGTATCAGGAGTCAATATGTGAAATTAATTAATTGTGACGGTAATAAAAGTGTAAAAACAAATTCTTTTATAAGTGTTATCTTTCAGTAACAAATCCTTTCCGTTTATACACCCTGTTCAAGAAATATGCTCGACTGAGTAGTAATAATAGCTAGCCGGAGGACAATGAACCCAACATTCAAAGTAGTAAAACAATAACAGGCGCTCAGCAATAAGTTAACACGAAGTGACCGCGACAAATTGGCTCCCATACGTGGTGCAGATAAATATGAAGCATGTTCCAACTACAAAAAAGTATTCTACTTCAAAATACTTAATATTATGATGCATGATATTTTAATATATTATTTTAAGTATTACAGCGGTTTCGTTGGATGTAGACTTTATACAGACAAAAGCTAGGCAATAATAGTTACCCTTAACAACTTACTATGATTGGTGATAATAATTCCCTTTCTTTTGGAAGGGGGTCTCGGCACGTACTAAACCGTAGTAGTCAGTGAAAACAAAGACGTAAATTAAAAGAAATGATACTTCTTTGCTGCGATACTATTTTTCGCAAAAGGTACGAATGAGTGAAGTAAAGGAAAATGCATTTACCTATACTACAATTTTTTACTACCTCCATTATATTCCTTGTTACATATCCGCCTTGTTTTGCTATAAAGATTAGTACATATCTCTAGCTCATTTCCGTTGGATTTATTTGCAGTATCCATCATCACACATTTTCAAATTCAACAGCAATTACATGCACTAAATAATATAACTGTAATTACTGATCACACAATACGAAAGAGCTAATTTCGCTAATGCAAATCACAGCTTAATTACAAGCCGCGAAATCAAAAGGAAATGAATTTGGCAGTTCAATGAAATGTAAATATGTATTTATTTTGAAATTTGAATGTTAATTAACCGAATCTCTTTAACATTTACTACCAACATAACAATATGAAAATATTGCCCTAAAACTGTGATGTGAAACAAATTCATGAATGATTTATTCATTACGAGTTATTCTTCTCTCCATATTACGATATTCTCCAGAAAATATTTAAAATTGTGAAATAAATACTTAGATGTATACAGCAAGGAGAAAGAACTGTCAACTTATTATAGGAAGCATGGAAATATAAATTTACTCATATGAATGAGCTATTGGGAAGGAAGAATCGTGAGTGGCGTAGATATTTTTGGGAAAATGCAGTACGAATTATGTATTTTAATCAGAATTGAATTTTTTCTGAAGTTAGTATTCGTCTACCCATTTTTTCTACTTATAGAAAAGTATACAAAGGTCCATAAAAATAAAGACTTCACAAGTTGTTTTCATAAAATTATGAAACATTTTACTAGTAATGTGCAAATATTGCTGAGAAAATAAACGCTCAAGAAACATTGTCCACTTTGGAGAGATGGGTTTGAAAAATATTTTCGTGTCGCGCATTTAGAAGATGCTAAATATATATCCATAGATTCTCAACTCACAACTGAACTGCTGAGACAATAATAACTGAACTCCACTCGGCACTGTCCAGTTTTAACTTGATAACTTCTTGACTAACTGATCTGAACTCACTAGGCAGAGCAGTACCTTATATACGCCGCGCATACAATGCGGAACGTTATGAAAGGGAAGGCTACTAGAACCAAAAGGGGTCTTCTGGAGCAGTAATCACCCAATTGTTCTGAATTATTGTTTTGAAAGGCGTCGCTAGCCGCACTCAGCCGGTCAGGTAGACGACCCGGGCTGCGCCCACACCGCCGGTGCGCAGGCAACTTCGCGGCCCTGTCACAGTACATTTCCAGTGAAAACTTGATACTTTGGTTGCAATGCAATACTTCCTCTATCTACCATAATTTATTAGTAGATAAAGTAAAATGTTTATTGTAAGTAGAAACTATTTGATGAGATGATAAGTTGATAACAGAAGTATTGGGAAGTAAATGTAAGAAATGTTCTCAGTAGATAAACATACTGTTTAATTTACAACTGAAGGTTTATATGTAAAGATAAAGGAAGAGAAGTGTGTGTGTGTGTGTGTGTGTGTGTGAGTGAGTGAGTGAGTGAGTGTGTGTGTGTGTGTGTGTGTGTTTGTGTAAACCAAATATTAAACCTAATTTAAGGATATGACATTTCTAAGAATTTTTCTTGATTCAAATCGCCTTTGAACAATTATGTTTATACATCATATTTATATACTAGGCTTAGCAGAGTATTATCTTCTAAGATAAAGAGCGAGAGATTCCCCGGCAACGCGTGAGCTGCATTCGGGAGTCCCGGGTTTTCGATTACCGTCGGGGCGGTCACTCTGATCATGTTTTTTTTCTTTCCTGGTTTCCCCGGATCGGCGAATGTTGTGGGTGGTTCACCTTCTACCACGAATTTCCTGCCCCAGCATTTGCTTTCATATGTTTCAGAATTGTAGGACCAGGCAACGGCGGTTAGTTTGTTGCGGCAGGACGGTGGGATTTGCGCTCCGGAAGGACTTCTTCCTGGCGTTTGGCGGGACTGCTGTGACCCCTTCCTTCCGGAACCCTCAGGTTGCGGATGGCTTAGGCAGGGCTAGCCGGCGTTAGAATTGGTGCCTGTTGGTATCATCAAGGACCTCGGCCTTGCTCGCGCACATTGTCGCTCGAATCTGGTCGCCCTCCGGGTCTCCCCTTCATCCCTTCCTCCAGGGGCACGTTGGAAACGTGAAGGGTTCACTGTGGTCTACGTGCGGCGCTGTGCTCCAGTTATTGGAAGCATCTCCGTCTGATTCATCCAAACTCCTTAGATACTTAAAACCTATTATGCCAGCTCAGTATATGATAAATCCACATTTTGCGTATTTCTATATTGACATCCAAATTTTTTTTTAATTTTTTTTTAAATTCAAAAAAGATTTTAACAATATCAGCTGATGCAATTTATATTGCTCATTGCAGACCTATTTTTAAACGGCCTTCTATGATGGGAATCGTAACTCTTTACAGATTTGAATCATTATCTATAAAAGAACTGTAAACTTTTGTGCTGTGATAGGAAGTGGACCATCACTATATAAAGAGCATCAAATCATCTTGATATTCCGTTATGTACATTTGGCAAAACTTTGCATAATTTTGAGTATACTGGCCTGAAATATTTAATATTCATTCAGATACTTTTAAAACTTTAAATATAAATAGTTTTAAAAGAAAATTAAGTGCAGGTTAGTGGACAATCTTATGCATTGTGCTGATGAATTTTTTGTTCTGAATTTTAATAGCATTTAGTTGTCGTATCTTCAACTGTTTTGTATTATGACATGCCTATTGTAACGGAAACAATTTGTCAAATTGGAGTAGAGGAACCATGGCTAAATCCTATCCCCATGTAAAATAAGGATGAACCGACAACGAAAGCACTACGGCTAGAAAGTAAGTAGATGCAGGAGATACCACGGATGAATCATTAGTCTCACCTGCATATCTTCATAATGAAGAGCACAGACAGCTCTTTAATCACAGTGCAGGTGAAAAGGAAATACCTTTGGTCCACAACCTGCTGTCTTCTATCCCGTTCCCGTGCAGTAAAAGGAACAATACGACTAGAAGAAGTGATTCAAAAGCGGAACAAAAGACGTCTCTAGCAGTATTTCTCCTCTCACTGCAATCAAAAGGTGGTTGGAAGGCCGAATAGTTTTATAGTGGCTTGATCTTCACTCTCGAAGAGAACAGGTGCGTCGAAAGCTACTACCTTTATCATTATCCATGAGGCTGTATCTGTCAATGGCATCACTGAACTTGCGGTTCACAAGTTTCTTCTTTCACTTGTCATCCAGTAGTATGAATTCCAAATGGAATATAGTAGCCAAAAAAGCGTATCCCAAAATTTTCTTCATTTTTAATAAATAACTGACGTTAACCGTCGGCATGGATGGCGTAGTTGAATGCAGGTTCCCGTCCCGTGGATACTTTGTTGATTCTGACCGGGTGATAGAGGTTTAAATATGCTGGCATGTAAAAGAACTCCTACTGGAAAAAAAATCTGGCACTTCGGCAAAGCAAATATGGCCCTGGCGGTTGCTAGCATTGTTAAGTGAACCAACAGTGAACCGAGCGAGTGGCTCCATATGAGGCTCGCAGTCGAGAGGCCCCGGGTTCGATTCCCTCGACTGCCCACTCTGGCCTTGGGTGTTTCGAGATTTTACGTGTTCGATAGGCGAATGCAGGGGTGAATTCTTATCTACCACGATTTCCTTTTTCTCATTCCCCATTCATTCCGTTTCTTTCTTTTCAGGTGTGCTTCTAGGCTTCGTGGCATAGGGCGGTGCCGGACAGATGGCGTCAATGCTTGTTCAAAGGAAAGGGTATTCCTCGTGGACACCAGATGGTTGCTTGGTTCGAGTCGTTCGTCGCCCTCTCAGGACAGCTCCAGTACTGCGATGGGTCTTAGAACCATGAAATGTTCGCTCTTCCTAGCGTCTCTGTAGCCTGTCTGCCTGCACGCTGTATAGCCTGTAGCCAGCCTCCTGTGGTACCCTCACTTCATGCCTTCCTCCTGGGGAGTGGTAGCCGCAATAGATCTCTCGTACGTCGCAGTGATCGAGGTCTGCCCCTCCGTTGCATACCCTAAACAAAGAGTGAGCTGATGCTAGCGGTTATTATGAGTTACTAGAAGCCATTTTAAACAGAAAGAGAGAGAGAGGGAGAGGGAGCAAGAGCAAGAAAGAGATATTTTACCTTATCACCCAGAAATGACAGAAGTAAATTACTAAGAAACGTTGCATAAAAGATGGTGTAATAAAATAATAATAATAATAATAATAATAATAATAATAATGTGTGGCACGACAGCCCTTCTGGGCATAGTCCTACCAACCCAGATGCCGATCTCGCTCCACTGAGCATGGCAGAGGTAGTGGATCACCCAGTGGGAGATGAAGTAGTTGGCACCATGCTTCCCCAAACACAATGCTGGTTTTCGCGATCTGCAGAACGTTATGTATCGTAGATCCTCAAATCCATCATGATGGTGAGTGGGCACGGATCCTATATATTGGTCGAAAAATCCGCACCCCCAAGAGTAACTCGAGCTCACGCTCATTCCGAGGCTGGAAAACAGAACACCACGCTCCAACTCATTATGCCACGGTGCAGGACTATAAAATGTATAGTAAACAATAATTAACCGAACTGGGCAATTTCTGCGCCCTGCAAGCATGAGTTTGGCATATAGTACCCTCAGTGTAATCATTTACAAGACTTTTAGTAAGTGTTCAAGGGGCGGGGGTTCGTTTCGGTGGAACAGGTGGACATACAGTCGAGTGCACAGAAACGTGCCGATGCTTCTGGTTTCTTACAGTGTTTTTCTTTATTTGATGTTGGCAGAAACTCCATATAATCTGTGCTCCACACCAGCCTGAGTAAAGAAATCTCGTTTTGTTTTGAATTCAAGCCCGACAAACGAGCATTAGCCTATGAACAAAGTTCAGACTAGGTGAGTGGCGAAAGGGGAGGAACATGGAAAAAGTTTACACCAGCTCCATGAATCATAAGTGTCTCGTATTGATTTGATGTCAAAAGTCTGGCACTCAAATGTTAACCCATAAATGCAGGTCGGTTTCAGATTCAGGAGCGATGGAAGTGGCGGATGTAAGACAAACATGAAGTGGAGTGCTAGAAGCAGATAAGGAGTAGGGGCTGGGCGTGTCAGAGGCGGTTTAATATTTCCTTACCAACATAAACACTGTGCATTTTATCGGCACGATTCCATGCACTCGGCTGTGTGACGAGCGCTCTGCATAAACTGATAGAAATGATGTGCAGGGCTGTTTCAAAACGTAATTCGTTCTCTGGAAATAGACCGTTACTATCCATTGGTGGTTGTGTAAAACATTCCGATCATTTTGTTTCGAAATAAAAATGTCGTAATTTTATGTTCGGTGTATTTTGTTTCTTTTAGTACGCTCGATGCAATTTAGGAAACAAGTTACTTGGCTTCTTAATTACTTTCCCCATAGGAGGGTTTATAATGTAGCAGAAGTCGAAAGCTATGCATCTCTCGAGTAAAAGGAGAAAACAAAAAGCTATAAAACGTTTTTGAGCATGATTCCTCTGACAAAGTTTCCTGAACCAAAAAATTCGATAAAACCTTGTTGCATAATTTAGCTAATACTATTAACACAAATTTTCAAATTGAAATACTTTACTAATAAAGCCACTTGAATTTTACTAAATTCTTAACTTACTAACGTGTTCAGTGTCACAATTCGAGTTCGTAATCAGCTATCCACAAAACAATGGAGGGTAAGTTTAGGTGAAAATGTTTGTAACGTTGCAAAGCATACACAAAAATCAATTTATTGGACTTTCATCCTATATTCTGTTTTCTTTTATTTGTAAATTTCTTTATAAAAAGAAAAATCACACAGAACGCTCATTAAATTTGCAAACCGTAACCTCACTAACAGGATATTATCCGAATTTTTTCATTTGCGGTTACATAAACAAAGCACGGTCGGGAAACAAAATCATGGTTCTGACGAAAAATTAGTACATATATAGCATTATTGGTAACCTCTGTTACATATGCCGTGCAAATAAAAAGCTTTAAAGTGAACCTGAATCGGAAAATACCTGTAACATTCTGTGTTATGTCTTCCTTGTAGTAAGCTCTCTCCCAAGTTTTATTTTGCTGAAATGTTACGATAACGTCAACATGAAAACCATAGATACCCACAATGAATAGAGCCTCTTGTTCCATTAAACTATATGGGTGCAAAGTCTTGCGTTTATGCTGGGTCTGTGCTTACTTTCATTGTGAATGGGGCTTAAAGCTGCTAAACCCCATTTGCTGCTTTCTGCTAAACCCTATTTCTTATAAGTTTGCCTCTTATAAGTTTGACATGTATTCTTCCGCGCACTCTTTCCTTCCCCTTTCCTCCGCTTGGCTAATGTACACCTTTGAATGGCGATGTGTTACAAACAAAATGCGGCTTAAGTGTTAAAAACATTGTCATGATAGATACACTGTTTCTTCATCCTGAGAGGCAGGTTTAAACCGAAGGATCCCCTGCCTACTTGTTGATAATTTACGTGCGTTCTAGTTGTATAACTTTGTTACGTAATACATTTTATTCATACGGTCATGAACATTTAAATTTGATAACTATCTTCGAATATATTAAGATGAATAATCATTTTAAATATGGAACTGGTTTGTAACGCACAAGCCATTTCTCGACGTAGTCAATGAGAGGTGAAGCTGAGCGATGGTCGCCGCTATTGACAACGAATGCCGGTGTCACCTTTTGACATCTCCAATATGTGCTGTTGATTCTGCTGCCAGCTACTACAGTGATTGGCTATAGATTTTTCTCTCAGGCGCAGTGTAAAAGTGTAAGACTAGTTTAAATTGACCGAGAAATTTAATGTGATCTAATACTTGAGCTATTGAAGCGAGTTGCCGACCGTTGAGTGTAAATAATGAAATTGATTGTGAATCGTAGCACTTGAAACTATAAGAATTGAATTATTATAGTTACTAACTTCTGCAGTATCAATCTTACAGTCTGAAATAAGTGTTTCTGCAGTAAAGAAACTAGAAACGTAACTTGCCGCGAGTCGCTAAAATGCTTACCGACAAAACCCTTTGCGGCTAGGCTAAATAAATATAACCCAGTGCGATCTTAGGCGCTACAAAGTGCCGCAAAATACAGTAAACCCCTACGGTTGTATACAAAGAAATGAAAGGTAAAACACTAACTTTAACAATACGCGCTCCTTTATTACTTAAGCTCCGAATACCTTAGAAATATCTCACCAACGTTACTTCCTATGCACTCCAATCTCGGAACCCCCAAGTATGCTTATGTGGTACTGTTACTAGAGGATATCTGCCCGACTCTCAGAATTTTATTCTCTTTCTCTTTTACAGAATTTCTGTCTTTTACATGACTGAACACGTACTGAACCCAAACCTTGACTACATTCAGGAATCTTTATGTCTAACGCGTTCACTATTCGGGCTATTACCAACTACTTTGCTTAACATGACTCGCTAATGACCTTTTCTCGGGACAAATCTTTTCAACTCAAGCTTATTACATTATATATTGATTTAATACACGGAAATTATTTATTGCAATCATTTCTCTATCTTACTATTATTTCTTTATTTAATTCTTTATATCTTCGTCAACAAATTACGGTATCAGAGATGTGGGTACGTGACTATTAAGAGATACGGGGAAAAGTTATATGGAACAGGGTTAGTGAGCAATACATGCAGTGGAGAAACAAACAAGGGAAGCGAATGATACCCTAGTGTTCTGCTAATAGCCAGTTAACAACACTGGAGGTTACCTTTGCTCTTTACCGCAATAGTCGAAACCTCTAAATCGATAATCTGGCGCCCCATCTCGTAACGTAAGCTATAACATCGAACACTGTTTTGGCGACGGTTTATAGCTGTGGCGGACATACTCGTTTCTTTTCTCCTTTGTCTGGCGCTGTCGAATAATATCGCTTATCTGGTCCGGTACAGCGACTGGAAGTACAGCTATTCAGGATTGCGCATTGTTTCTGCCCAGTTGTTGAGGTCGGTGTCCGGACAGCATAACAAAGACCATTGTAATATGCGGGTTCTCTTTTCTGTCACGCGCTTTTCATGTCTGTCAATATCACGGAGTGCTGGAGTCCTCTGAGTCATCAACTTCAAAAGATAACAATCCCCGTTAGACATAACCAGTCCTATTTGTCGCACGCCTTTTATTTGTCTCGTTCCATAGACGTGCTTGAAGGATAAACAAAATATCCAGTGTTGTAAGAAAAGAATGTAACGCACCTACTATTATTTAACAGAATATATAGCTACTATAAAAATTTAATCAAAAATATTTTTATGGAATGCATCATCTTGTACGATAGAACCAAACACGTAAAAATAAAATAAGCATATTTGAACTACTCGTATTTTGTGGAACAATAAAACGAAATCTTACAACAAAAAAGTTCCCAAGCAGACTTCCTTAAATTTTATAAAGTTATAGCAGTTTTTAATAGCCGAAGTCAAGCTCTTTTACGATCCTTCATTGTTTTAAGACTAAAATTCACTGCAAATGTTTTAGATTTTAGAGAAATGCAGTTTTCTTTCACTTTCAGTAGCAACATGCATGCTATTTTATATTCTTGTAACGACCTGGTGCTGATTTTTGAGAATATTTGCAAGTGGTAGACAATAAAACATGACAAATACAGATTTAATAACTTTATTTTATTCACTTATCAATAAGTATAATCAGCATAAGGCTTTGTAGCGGTTCCTCCTTGGTAGGACCTCACTACGTTGATGATGATGGATGCTGTGTTACGTACCTGTAGGTCGTCTTGATGCCCGTACTCTTGTGTTGTATCTTGAGGTTCTCGTAGGCTGGAATCTGATGTTCGTATATCTGTATTCTTGTGTATGTGTTAGTATGTTGTAATTATTATTTTATAATTATGCCACGGCTGCTGTATTTGTGTCGGAGAGAACTTGTGTCTTGCCAGGGTTGGGTATGGAGAAGGTTAAAGTATTTTGCACACACACATATTCTGTTAATTATTTCAGTTTTAGTTTAGATGAACAACATATGATATTCACAATTCACTATTACCTTTGTCATGTTAAAATATGTATAACTGGTAGACTTTAAATACGTAGTTTTAGCGTCTATTCAGAGACGAGTTTATACACGGCCTTCCTGCTTGAAGACTGACAAGCTTCTGTTAGCGTTCTCTTTAACCGTTCTTCTTAATGCATGTATTTGAATTATAGGCATGTATCAATGTACCTGATTGGTGCTACTATCCAATAATATCCAATAACAGTTTATGTTACATATATATGTTTACAGACTTCCATAATCTTAATTATGAACCCATGGTTCGTTACATGCTTGCGTAGATACTACTATATTTCTGGTAATTTTATATTAATGGTTATATGGCTAACAATCGCCTTTCCCCCTCATATTATACTTTATACGTTATAACGTTATATACTTGTTCTCTACCATGTGTATATTATGAATATATGTGTTTTAACATCCTCTTAATTATTATACATGCAATATTAACAAAAAAAATACTTAACACGTAAAACTAAGAACAAAATATTAAAGAAAGAAATTATTAACAAATTGATGCTCAGAAGCTGTGAATTAGATATCCTATTACATTAATGAGTTATTGTATTAGTTTGTCCGCGGCTAGTACTGTATGTTGCTTCAACACAGAACATATCAATACATACAATAATTTAAAAATTGCAAATTAGGAAGGAAGTGTGCCAATGTTTGCCTGAATTAAAATAATAATAATAATAATAATAATAATAATAAAAATAATAATAAACTATGTCTACAAGATTGACTGTTTACTATTATGATATAAGTGAAATTTAAAATATGAATGGACAATTTAGGAACCAAAAGGGCAAGTGTAATTGTTGAGCAAAAATCTGAAGAAATGTTTGGCTGCTGTACTCCAATCACAAAAACAGTCCTATTACTGCAATTGCTTACAAAATAAATTATACTGCGCTTTGAAATATTCAGATGGATGTATTTCCTTGTCGATTCTTCGGTTGTTCCATTGAGATCCCAAAACTTGCTCTTGGGTCCAAAATATAGCTGATTTTATTCTTCCTATCTGGTACAACAATTAGCAGCGAGACAGTAGACTTCGAATTATGAACGAAGAAGTTCCGAGAAATGTCAGAAGCCTAGGACTTGAGGAAGACTTTCAGTGTCTGCAACGATTACCATGCTGAGTCCTTCCATGAAGTGCTCTGAAGGAAATAGATTGCCCAAATTTAACTGCATCTCGCCATTCAGAAGTACGTCCAATTTGGGATTCTACTCACAAGTTTGCCTGCGGTTACTGGGCTTATATTATTATTTCTTTACCATTGTTCGTAATTGAAACGATTCAGCGTATGCTTGTGATCTTAGTTCCCTTCTGATGGCATACTTTTTCGTAATCAAAATTTCAGCATCATCTGGGCCTGTGTGGAGATGTGCAATCCTTTCTCAGCCTTAAGATTCATATTTTGCTAATGTAAGCATTTTCAAACATTTCTACTATAAGATGTCACAGACAGTAAATTGTTGACGTAAACTTCGCATTGAGATCTGTGTACTCCGAAACTTTTAACCCCTTTTGGGAAATAAGTGTCAGCAGGGAGCAGGAGAAATCTTTGGCTGTGCTGTTAGTAAACTTATCTCTCTGTGTACAAAATTGCTTAGCAATGAAATTACTTTCTCTAGTAGACAGAGGAATTATTGCATTCCATCCAAAGATGGATACCAAGATTTCACCGGAAAGACATGTTTTGAGGCACACTGATTCAAACAATAACATTTGTAAAAAAGTTCTGTGTGGTTCAACAGTATAATTCAAAAACGAAAAATCGGATAACTACCAAACTTGGTATTTAAGTTCTGAATCTTCCAAAGATGGGACACGGTTGGAAGATTTTCAAGAACATTTCCATACCCCAGGCTACCCTTTACAGAGAAAAAGTTTCGAAATATCTGATTTTCTCAAAAATTATTTTAACCATTTCGGTTACAATATATATTTAAAATATTATTTACAGAACAAATAAACTATATACTGGGAATTTCCTGGGAATAACCTGTAAAGTCATGTTCATTCGGAAAGAATTTTGTATGATAACCATTAAGGGATAGCTAAAAATCCGCTGTAGAAAAACTGTAGATCTCTTTAGAATCCAAAATTTATTTCAAATAAATCTTTTGTGCCATCTGAGATACCCGATATTATTTGTTTGAATTTTTCAGTAATTTTGTCAGGCTACTCAGTTGCTTCTCGCTATGTCATGAAGGGTAAGGAATTTAAGGCCAGTATATATATTTCATTATACATGAAAATATTTATGCAAAACTTTATCTCTACAAGGTCTTATGAATTTTATTACAGTACTATTTATATTTATATTTGTAATAATTAATAATAATAATAATAAGTGAATACTACGATAATGGTGGCGATGCTTGGCCTATAGGTGGATTGGAGTCCCGGGGACAAGGAAGATTAGCGCAATGGTAACCTCTTTTGTTTAGATAAATTCCACGTAAAGATAGCAACAGCAACTCCGTCGTTGTGATAAGCAAATAAGCTTAGTCGAACCGCAGCAGGTTTACCATCATAATTTCCATCGATTCTATACGACTTCTACCAAATGAGAGAAAATAAATAAAGGGAAACCTTTTAATCAAAAGCTGGTTTGCATTGAATCACGTAACTATTGAGGGACTGATCTGTGGAGAAATAAGCTGATAAATCAGAAATGGTTTAAATTAGATAGAAAAAGCTTTGGTTGAAGTCTTCAGAAAGGGTAGTAAAAGCATAGGACGGTTCTTAAGCAAAGCGAAAAACAAAAATGGAATTGGAATGTTATAAGACAGGTAACACAAATATAACAGCATGGTAAATTTTAATACTTCTGTAATTATTAAGATGTCATAATAAATTGCATATATAAATTGTGTTGTGTGTATTGAATATGACTATCTCAGAGCGTAGGCTAAATACCTTATACTATTCACGT
Organism: Deroplatys truncata; assembly: GCA_030765065.1. Classification (NCBI taxonomy): domain Eukaryota; kingdom Metazoa; phylum Arthropoda; class Insecta; order Mantodea; family Mantidae; genus Deroplatys; species Deroplatys truncata. The sequence continues at coordinate 106,381,206 of CM060980.1, forward strand.
GTATAAAGCCCCTTGTACACGATCGAACTTTTATTTCAATTCAAGAGTTTACAAGAAAAATTATCAGACATTTTTCAATATGTGACAAAAATGGACAAGACTTGCAAATGTCATAAATGTGTATTTACAAGTTGTCTTTTTTCAAACTGAAATCCTTCAGAACACATTAATGAATAATTTATCATGCCCAAAGCAATTTACTATTTGCGTCACGGTATAACAGTTTGCAATGAAATACTGTTCTCTACTCATATTATGTAGCACTTTCACGAATTATATCCAATGAAATCGCATTACGATTATGGAATATAATGGAAATAACACCAACTGATAGGTTAGCCACACTATATAACATTGCATTAATGCACACTTAGTTCGGAAATCTGCCTGGCAATTATTTCTTCATAACCTCCTTCATCTTGTAGTAACCCACAGAGACCTAAACATACGGATACGGCCAGTTTATGTATAACCTAATCAGTTCGCATACAACATACCTTGGCCGGGTAGATAGCCATTTTTGTTTACTTTTCCCTTTCCGCCATGTTGCAGATTTCGTGACGCACTGCAAATACTCGCATTTCATTCGCTAAAGCCATCGAATCATTGTCAAATCTTTGATCGTTTAGAGCATGTCGTTATTTACTTTCAAGACTTTCAAAGAGTTTAAAAGTATTGGAAGCAATTTGACAAGAATAGTTGTGACAACTCTTGAAAGGTCTTGTAAAGTATTGAATTTCACAAATATTTGATCGTGTACAAGGGGCTTTAGCTTAGCATAAATAAATAAAATTAAACATCGTATTGAAGAATACCTAACTCGGGATTCAGATGTCGATGATCTAAAACCATTACAATAAAGAAAGGAAACTAACATAGTAACTATTCTATACATTTCGTATACTTCCGGTTATATATTGCTCTACTAACCCACAACTTCTTAAAACCTTGTCAGATAACACAAAGGCAATTTTAGACCATTAGGTTATTAGCAGGCATAAGAATTTCCAAGCATTAAACCAGGACGAAAGGAAATTAGGTTGTGCTGTTACTGGAAACTATACAGTGACGTCGCAGATAACATCTCCCATCCTTCTGTTGGCGTTTGCAAACGTGCCATCTCTCTAGATAGTTTTCGGGTCGTCACTGAACCTTGGCCTCTGTTGTCTACATTCCTTGTATTGTTATATATAGTTTGAGTGTAGCTAACTTGAGGCCAACCGCTTAAGAATTCCTCTACCTGGTCATTACTTATTATAATAAACTCCTAAAGTAAGAGTTGCCATCCGGTTGGTAACCCTGCTGAACAGTACAAGAGCTGTTCTGACTGAGTCGTGGAGGTTCACATAGACTCATTCTTATCACGCTTCGGTTACGATTCTTACCAGCGGCAGTATCTGAACCGTAACAAAACAGCGCAAGCGTCAACTTATTTAAATTTTAATTGGCGTAGACTACTTTAATTACACTTCAGACCGTCTATGTGCTAATAACTTCGTTAAATGCCTTGGGAGCACTGAAACCTCTGCCCTCTGAGTCATATGCTTCCTGTATGTGTTTTGTAACACTTGAAGTTCAACAACCACACCTTTCTCACAAAGGAAACTGTAATCGTCGCCGCTTTGGTTCTGATATGTTTGATTTCCGGCAAGGAAAAGTTGACGGCGAAGTTTTCCTGGAAAGTATTTCTTTACTGCTAGGTTATTCAAAACCAGCGGCACCCTGGGAGCAATACTTAAAAGGTTACAGAAATCTCTAAATTAAATAAAAAGGGACGAAGATTGCTACCACAAATTTGCATTTTTTTGCATTCCGCGAGCTGTTCAGTGACGAATAGCATACAAAGGAAAACCTGCAATGAATTCTTAAAATTAGCGGATCCAGACTTATATGAGGACACACATACATTAGCGTAAAGGCTAAAAGTAGTTTTTAAAAGTTTGTTTTTCCTCAAGCTTTCCTATGTTGATTTGATTGAAATACACGTCTCCCACTCCACCACATACGTAAAATGAAAAGAAAAAAGGAAGAAAAATGTTACGTATGGTAGGTAGGTTAAATACCAAACTTCGCGATTAATTTCACAGGACGACAGAAAGATTTTGACGAAAATCCCTCCACCCGAACTATACTTTACAAGAAAAATTTGCCCTTTTTTATTTTCTCAAAAACAGTTCTAACGATTTTGATTAAAATGTCACCTTTAATATAATGACGTCAGAAATTAAACGTATAACTTGAATTTTCTGTGAATATCCTGCAAACTCCCATTTATTTGTTTGAATTTTGTAGGAAATGTTAGCGTGAAGACGAAAACTTGCTCAGGAAAAATGCAGAGTTCATTAAAATAAACAATTTGGATAAAATAAGTTTATTCATTTTTTGAAATATTCCTTGTTGCAACTTTAGAGCATTCTTAAGCGTCACCTACGTACATGCTTAAAACCTGCCAATCTCGCTCCCCACCTTTCTTCTCTTTCTTTTGCAGGAGCTTTTTATCACGAGTAAACATTTGAATGCTGTTTCCGTAAATTGTTGCAGTTCTGCGTAATTTGGAACAACTCATAGGTAAAAATATATCGTGTATAACGTAGCCTAGACAGAAGAATCATTTTTTATATAAATAGCATAATATAAATCGAATATGTGAATTTGTCCTGGTACAGAAATTCGTGAGAGTTGATCACATCAGATTTTTTTTCATTGGTGATGAAAAACTGACTTACCATATTCTAACGTATGTGCATGTAACTAAGTCATTACTTAATTTAAATGACTTCTAGTCGAAAAAAATTATCGTAATGTAACATAACGTGAAAGAAAACTCACTAAGCGCTATAATAGGAATAAGGGATTATGTGAAATTATATTGGTTAGGGAACATCATGTGAGTGTGATACCTAAGTATTTTTTATTTATATCTAATAAGACCTCTTCCCCTCTGTCAGCGACACAGAAAATAGAGCATATAACAACAATATAAATACATATGAAAAATTAAGAAAAGAGAAGTGTTTTATGAATACAATGTTTCCCTGAAATTCGGTTTAGAATGCTGTTTATTTTAACAAGAGGGCATCAAAAGACGCAATTCTGGTGAAACCACATAATCCAACATTCGGGTCGATACTATTTTCCAGGAGGAAGATGAAACACACGTGTATAATACCTATATCAACTGTTCGAGATTATTTAAAAGTAAAAATAAGGGCCACAAAGGACACTCTGAGAGCTATATACTATAAAGATTGCTTAATAACATTTTGGCAAGATTTAACACACACATGGCTTCTCCTCATCGCTTAGGAAAAACATAGTTTGTAAAATTTAATGTTAATCGCGGATAATGTTTTCTTTCACTTTTACCCCTCAGTTTTGAATAATAGATCTCACCAATTTGTATCAAAGATTCAAGCTTTAAGGTGCTCTCAATTAATGTTGCAACGTCACATCAAGCTTTACATATATACATTGACACGTTTCTTTATATCGAATACCAAATTAGTTATTAATATTTTAATTTTACCATATATACACGGTAAAAGGAATGTAATTACATATTTTGGAACACCACCTTAATATATACACGACAAATTAGTTAATCAGAGAAAAGGAAACCTCGTGTTTTGCGTTCACATGAATTTGTCTGCCCGCTATCATTTATTTTTATAGGTATACCTTCTACAAACTCTTTTGACATAAACATCTTTTCATGTTATCAAGATAAACGTCTATACAAATGGTTTCATTACACATCTCGTTGTAGGTACAAGGAAGTTACAGGAGATTGAAGCGATAGACATATCTAAAAACAAAAAATATCTCGGAAGTGGTTAATGCCACAAAAATGTATATAACTTTTGTTTTAACGAGATCTTCATTTTTCGTGTAGTACGTTTTCTATCTCTCAAAGTTATCCAGCTTTATAAATTCATTCCAATCAAGAGGCTTCACATATTCGCAGTAAATTCAAGACTACATATCATTTATCATGCAAACTGCGTATACTATGTATACAGTATTTTAATCAAAACCGTTTGGGATATTTCTGAGAAAGTAAGTAATAACGAAAAAGTTTCAGTGGGATGGGAGATATTTTTAAAAATCTTATGGCATCCTTAGAAGATGCTGAATTTAAGCATACCATTTTTCCAAACATGCTCATTTTGGATTCAGGGGACCTAAAAACGTGTATTTTCGGTGAAATCTCCACATCAAACTTTTGGGTGGAATGCAATATTTCTCGCATCAATAGGTGGGAGGTAGAGAAAATAAAGACATCGAAACATAATACCATCGGAGTGTTAAGTTTCTACAAAAGTTTCTTTTTATTTAAAACCTTCGTGCATTATTTCCATTTGGCTCAAAGAAAACAATACGGTTCGAAACGCTGTAGATACCAACAGCAGGTGGTGCATATCCTTGCACGAAAATCCATTCGAAACGTACTGCTATGGCTGTTGGGCATTATCCTCGAGCTTTGAGAGGTCACTACACGTTCCCACCATGCAGTATTTTCATCTGATATTTTTAATGATTTAAACAGGGGCAGGTTGAGGAAGATCAAATGTTATTCAAAACATGTTCAGGGCTTTTGCAGAGCAATTATAAAGGTCGAAGGGCAAAACAATAAAGCCGCTATTGTCTAAATATTCCTGGCTTTTCACACCATGGTGCCGCGTTGTAGAAGCAAATCGGGCGAGAGTAACTGGAGATCTGAAATGGAGATAAGCTACTAACATGGTGCTACCATGGAGGCACTAAGAGGTTAAATGACCCCGGCAGATAGTAGCAATTTAGTATGCATTAGCCTTAATTTATTCATTAAAACGTCATGTTCATTCATAATGTAAACAAAACTATGAAAACACCGTCCTTTAATTGTTCCAAACACATAACATGCAATTTTAGGAAACATGCATTGATTTATGCCAGTTTCAGTAGTGTATAATGCCCGTTCTTCTTCCACCACAGGCGGTGGACACTTAATGTCACATGAAATGAAGTGATTGCTGGAAAAGGGAATTTGCGAAGGAAATGTTCCAGGCCTAGTTTAGGCACCTCCTTGGTACTTGGCAGTTATGAGGATTGAGGAAAACCTGAAAAAAAAAACTTTTACGGAGGATGAACCTGGTGGGATTTGAACCGCAGACCTCCTGTTTACGAGACCGTGTCGTAACGGCCTTGGCTCCTCGGGTCGGTATGTAGATTTACGTGTAACAGCTATGTGAATAACCGAGCGGGATAGCTACTCGGGCGGTAATGTCTCTTTTTCGTGCAAATACCGGATTGGATATTTAATACCACGACTCAAAGTCCCACCTTAAGTTTAAAATAAACGTAAGCATGGAAATAGATGGCAATAGCGAATGTTTTGACATCTATCCACAGATAATGAAAACAGCTAAACTGGACAGTACCCTAATGCCATCTGCTTGCAGAAGCAGAGTTCAGTTGCCTAGGACTAAGGCTTTTGTGGACACGTGACGAAGCAAGATGGTATGTTTCTAGGTATGAGGCCTAGAAGTCTATGATGAGAACTTGAAGACTAAATGTCCGCCTATCAGGCCTGTCTGATATGACCACGCAGTTAAAGCGAGATAAAATAGAGGGAAAAAATGGTTAGAAGAGCTATACTGCACTACGAGATGGTAAAGTACTGTTATAGAATTAAGGAAAAGTTTCGAAATACGAGAGAAGCACATTTTTTCTTAATTTTCAAGCTTCTCCAAAACACATACGCATTAATTGCATGACGGGCTGCAATGAAAATGCAGCAGACGTCAAAAAAGAAAACTAATCTCCGCAACTGTTAATGCATTTATCCTTCTGGTAAGTAAGACAACAGTGTTAAGTGCAGGTTTTAATTGGGAATAAAAAGCTTCTGAGCCCAAACTTTTATTTTCTTCCTCACAAGTCAAGTTTTGGCAGACTGTGACTCCAGAAAGCATTCGCCTCCACTATAAAAATATCTAGAAGACAAATTTAGTTACAGAAAACGTTACTTTTATGCCCAAGAAGAACAAACATTATATCGAGAGGTTTCCCAGATTTTTCATTCTATTGGTTTTATTATTGCTTGAAAATTTCTCCGATTATTCAACTTTTCATGTATGGTTTCATAATTACTTTATTCGTATTTGTATAACACTTTCTTTAATACTACATATATCTGATGTCAACGGTATAAGACTATAAATTCAAGGAGAAATACAGTTTTGAAGTCGTAAAAATTTGAGGTGTCAATGAGAAAATTGATTAACATCTCCGTCAGATTTAAACCTATTTTCGAATTTTCAAGTACTATACCAAAACATTTGTTCCGCTTAATACACGTAAAGCAATTTTGTAAACACCACACAACAAAAAGCTAAAGAACTGGTACAATTAAAAAAAATCTGATGTGTTACACTCACATGACTTTCTCTACTCTTGTACAAACTATTTTTACAAACGCCTATTCTCCATATGCTTCATGTTAATCGAGATATCGAGATGTCAATCTTATTGGTAATTTTCATGTAGATGCAAGGGGAATATGCTAGGTTTAAAGCGATAGTCAAATATTTTAACGCTGGTTGCTATGTGGCGCATTCCATTCTCTTTACATGTCCAGGACATAAAAAAACGAATAACGAATTTGAGAAAAAGTATAAGTATTGGAAAATTTAAGGGAATAACAAGCAATATCTCGAAAACGGTTCACTCAACAAAAGAAATGTGTATGACATAAATTGTGTATTTTAACGGGATCTACATTTTTTGTGTAGTAAAATTTTGTCTATCTCTTATGGTTTACCAGTTATGCAAAAGTAGTTCACAATGAAGAATACTTTTGGAGACATTCCTAGAAAATTCGAGATATACATTTCATTTCTCATGACAATATCTTAAACATATGATATTTTAATCAAAATCGTTAGAGCCATTTTTGAGAAAATTAAAATTTTCGAAAAATGTTCCATGTAAGGGTAGTCTGGGGTGGGGGGATTTTCTTGAAAACCTTCGTGTCGCATCTCTGGAAGATACTGAACCTAAATACCAAGTTTGGTGTTTATACGACTGTTCGTTTCTGAGTTATGCTGTTCACAGACACACAGACACACGGACACACAGACACACAGACACACAGACAGACACACACGGACATGTTTCCAAAAATGCTTTTTTTGGATTCAGTGAGTCTCAAAAAATGTATTTCCGGTGAAATCTCGGTATCGAATTTTGGGTGGAATGCAATACTTCCCCTACTTACTATACGTAGTAGAAAAAGTAAAAATATACAACTATTAAAATGAAAAATCTTGAGAAACGATAGAACATGTATTTCTTGAAGTACAGACATCACATGGTTTAGGCGCTTGTCTTAAACTTTGCATGGATTTTTACTTTCTCTACCACATACATCGTAGTTAGAGAGGGTATTGCATTCCACCCAAAAATTCAATACCGAGATTTCACAGGAAATTAATGTTTTGAGGCCTCCTCCCGCGCCCTTGAATAGCATTAACTCAAAAGCCAAAAGTCGGATAAATACCAAACTTGATATTTAAGTTCAGTACCTTCAAAAGATGCGATGCTTTTCAATAAAACTCCCCATCTCAACTACCTTTACATGAAAAACGTTTCGATTTTTTTTTATTTTCTCAAAAATAGCTGTAACGATTTTGATTAAAATACTTTATATTAAAGACATTTACATGACCAAATATAATGTTTATCTTGAATTTTCGTGGAATAGCCTGTGAAGTCCTCTTCATTCGAAAGAATTTTGTATAATCTTGTATAACTGACAAACGTTAAGCGAAAACAAAAACCCATTACACAAAAACTGTGAATCCCTTTAAAACAAAATTTATTTCAAAAAACTTTCTTTGGCATAACCATTTCGGAGATATCCGTTATTAATGCTTTGAACTGTTCAATTATGTCATTCTTTTAAAGTCCTGCCTACATTCAGTTGTTTCTCGCGATTGCGTGGAAAGAGTATGGAGTTTTATGGTCATTATTACAGCGTATAGTTCTTAAACATTTGACTATCCTTATTCCCTTTGCATTTATAGTCAAATGTGTAATGCACCTACTTCTGCAAAGGTTTGTCTCGATTAAAATGAAGTAGTTTAAAAAAATAAGCTTTCGTAAGAATAATAAGCATTAACAAATTATAAGAGGGTAAAGAAAGTCCTGTAAATGTAACACATCAATTGTTTTAATAGTGTTTAACATCGCCTTACTACATTCGGCTCCAGAGGCGGTGATACTGTTGATACAGTGAATAAAATGATAATTGGGAAAGGAAATTTCGGAAGGAAACGTTCCAGACGTAAGTTTAGGGTGCCTCCCCGGCATTTATCAGTTATGAGGAATGAGGGAAACCTGGAAAAAGCCTCAGTCAGGGAAAACGGTCTTAGCGGGATTTGAACGCACACCTCCCATTCACAAGTCCGTGCCTTAATGACCTCGGCTGCCTGTGACGGTATCGACCTGTTTGGTAACATTTCTATAGAATATACATTTAGAATGAAATCATTAGCTTCACTCTCAAACAATTTATGCATGCAACCGCATGACAACTGCCTTTTTTTATCTTTGTAGGTTTGGAAAACAAAACCTATAGATATTAGATGAAAGTACTGCCATTAAAACAATGTGTTAGCAACAAAAGAACATTATACCCATTAGTTAGATTGGGTGCAGCTCATATACATAACTTTACAGTATTTATACCCGAGGGACCCCATCTGGACTTAAAACTTCCATTACAGAAAATGAAAAAAAAACAGCAAGGCCACTGGGCACGCGAATATCAATATTATCAACTAAATTCCATCAGTTTTATGGTCCATATTGTCTCTGAGAGGAAGAAACAAAAAAATTAGAAGAGCAGTGGTAATACTCTTAGTCACCATTCCGAACAAATACAGATTATTCAAAACTATTGTATTTGAAAATGTTTAAAATAGGAGGCAGTTTTAAAAGGATTTACCTGCTTCAGAGAATATACAGACTAAATAATTGAAATAATTGCCCTTCGCAGCGCCATTGTTGATTTACCACGCTTCAAAATATGTCGACTGTGAGCATAGACACTGACGGTGGAGGTGCAAACGGCGCAGCTGCAACTCAAAAAGGAAAACATTTTTCTATGTCTCCCATTTATTGCGGTATTCTTTTTTAACCTGGGGGGGTGAAGGGTTCAGAAAAAAAAGTTCTTTTTAGGATTTAACTTACTGTGTGCGACTCGCATTCGGGAGGTCCCGTGTTGAAAGCCCTAGCCGACGAACCTGATCGAAGGTACTTCCGCGGTTTTCCTCATCGCTAGGTGAATGCTGGGTTGGATAATTTCATCTGCAAATTTTCCTAGCATCCCTTTCATCACTACATTTCATTTCTTCCTTCTTCACCACCATACCAGTCATTGGGCTAATCACCCATCCTGGATATATGATATGATCCAGAGTTTGCTAGCTCCTCGGTAAGGTCTGTGGTCCCGAATCCAAATCCCGTGGAGCACCAATCTGATTGGGGTTTTTGCGTGGTTTCCCTCGTTCGCCAAGGTAAATACTGGATTGGATATTTAATACCACGACTCACAGTTCCATCTTAAGTCTAAAACAATAGCAAAATGTAAAGATGGTAGTAGCGAATGCTCTGCTATATATCCTCAGGTAATGAAAGCAGGTAAACCGGACCGCACTCCAATGTATCTGCCCGGCACGTATCGAGGCAGAAGTACAGTTGCTATACACATGCCTCTGCGGACAAGTGACGAAGCAAGATGGTGTGGTACAGGGATGAGACCTAACTGTCCGCCACACACCGATCCACAAGGTATCTCCCAAACAAACCCGTCGCGATATGACCACGCAATTAAAGGCGACGTAAAGGCGAGAGAGAGAAAAACAAATGTAATGTTTGAGGGGAAACAAATTTAACATACTTCACAACGACCAACAACGAAGAATCAAGAAGAAACATGACTTGTTTCGTTTTCTGTTGTGCCACAAAGTTGAACTGGCACAAATGTAAAAGATTATAACATCTCTCTTATGTTTGATAAAGTGTTTTATAATTAATAAAAACTGTTTCTTGTGAGGTGTAACAGTGTTTCCATTATTTATTATTACCAAGGACTAGGCATCTTTGTATAAAAGAGAATCTCACGATGTGTCCCACATGTACAACTAATCAAGACATTGGCGAATCGTAGCCTACAGTCGTAATCATACCGGTAATGTTTTTGCTTCTGCTACTGCGTATATTTCATGGTTTTAGATATATTATGTAAATTATATGATTTTAGGATATCAATAAGAAAAAGAAAGATTATGGGTTTTAAAATTGTTGTAAATGGTCGAAGTCTATAACAAGTATCTAATTCCAAATATTTACGATGCGATATCAATTTTAATGTAGAAAAGGTTACTGATTCTAAAATAAGTAAATCCCAGACAGTATGTGAAACTATACACAGAAATTTTAAAGACAAATAAGGAAAGAAACAGAAATAAAACTCAACAGAGTTGCGGCAATTTCCACAATATTGTGCGGCTGTGAAACTTGGGTTCCAATGAAAAAATATAAATATAGAATGCAGACGATACAGATGATTTCTTTAGGCAAGTAGAAAGTCGCACTAAACTCGATAGTACAAAAATGAAGAAATAAGACAGTAGAGTCTTTATACAATCAAGGTAACGAACAATAGACAAAAGTGCATATGAACAGAATTGGTGAGGAGAGATGATCATTACTACAGAAGAACCACTAAGCAAGAGGACGACGAGTGTTGGACAGAAAGCGTTGTGTTGATGCTTTGTGAAGCCGGAACGGACAGTTGCCTAATCAGCAGTTGAGCAATGATGATGAGATACACTTATATAATGGGGATATGAAAGAAAGAAAGAAAACTTTGATGAAGTTCACAGAAAATTATGTTAAAGCAACCCTATGATTAGATTTTGCTTAATAACACATTGCTTTTTTAGAGATTTCTAAAACTTATAGTCCATAGAAATACATTTCATACTATTTTGGCTATTTATGACCATTATGCAGGAGAATTTTGACCCCATAACAAGGCCAGAAAACAAAATAATGGCATATACATCTTTAAACCTGATTTTCTAAGAAACAAAATTTTCCACATTTTTCAGTCCATAAAAAGTTGCGATGCAATTTTTCAATAATTTACTGAAAGTTGCAAGCTGGGCAATAAAACATAGAACGCTTCAAATAACGGCTTTTAAATAGATGAATGATACAAAAATAATATTCCATAAATTATAGAATAACTGAACAGTTTGTGAATTTATTCGCTAAAAAGGAAGAAAAACGGTTTTGTGTAAAGTTAAATATGGAACAACGGCCAATTAAGAGTGCCTCAGCAATATCTTTTGTTAACGCCAGGAAAAATAAATTATTGCAAAAAGAAATAATTTGACGCGTGGGACATTTTATACAACTACCAATATTTATATAAATAATAATTAATAACTTCTAAATTATTTGCATAAGCTACTTGAAACTCTGTGGACACATGTAAGAAAACCCTCGTAGCATAAGAATTAGTGAATTTGACAATTTCAGCACAGGGTTGCCTTAACTGATTAACATGTAAATTTGAATGCAAAAGAAAAGAATAAAGAAAAGAATCCCGGATGAATGAACAAGAACCAATGAGAGACGGTATCTAAGGATGCTGAATTCACTACTAAGCCCAAGAGACGTATACCACGGATCTACAAGTGCTCTGTTTTCTTGGGGCTCTTTGTTTGGTAACCGGGAACAAAGAGTCGAAATCTAATTAAAACAAGCAAGTAAAGAGAGAGGCAATTGTATTCTCGGCAGAAGGCCCCATGGTGGAAGATGCTCTTCTCCATGAGAAACAATGCTTCAAATTCCTCTCGCCGAAGATTTCCCTTCTTGAAAGGGCGCATTCAGTCGCAATGAGAGCAACGTCTGCGTAACGAAGTATTGATACACGTCTGAAAATTCCATAAAAGATAAGCACAAGTTTCAGAGTAGCAAAACTGGAAAGAAAAGCAAATTGGAAAGACCTTTCAATGAGTTTTGCTCTGGGATTGACAGCGTGTCTTCTCTGATAGAAAGGCACCAAATAAAGGCTAATACAAAAGTTGGATCTGCCATTCAAATCCTGGCTATGGCACTGAATTTTTTCAGTGTAATTCTAGCTTCCCAACTTTACTACACACGGCACAAGTGTGAAAGAACAATTAACACTAATTGGCCAAATGATCGTTAACTATGTAGCCCGGACTTAAAGTACTTACAAAATTGTAAGTCGCCATTGGAGTATGTTACGTCAATATGAACTTGAAAACACCTTGTGGTTTACTCAATGCCGTGCCTGCATGTTGCCCGTGTAGCTCAGTTGGTTAGAGCAGCGGCACGGTAAACCGAAGATCCATGATTCTACCTTTCCAACTTTAGCACATACACGGCATGTTTGGAAGGACAATTACCTTACTTCTGTAATGTGTTGTAATATTGTTAAGTAAGTATAATTGGTAAAGTTTCATTACAGCGGATAAAAAATAATTGATGTTTTAAAATTCAGTAGCGCAGCCCCTTAAAACTGATTTATGCATTGACATTGGCAAAACAATTGTATGAAGTTATAATTTCCCTATTTATCATATTACGCGTGTCCCTTTTCTTCTGATAAGTTGTCTGTGCCCTTCCTCTGTAAATGTTCACGCGTCCCGATTTAGGAAACCATTGCTGTAGAATCTTGCAGTAAGAGAGGAGCGTAAAAGTTTCTCTGGTGAAAAAGTTTCGCAAAGATCAGAGGAAAGGAGGAATCAACACTAAAAATGAAATGTCTACCTACACTTGGACACTTAAGATAGTCACGTACGAGCCCAACATTAAAGAAACACCATTAGCTTTCAAGCTTCGAAGAAAGAAAAGAAAGAAAAAATGAAATTTGTCAAAACGGCAACGGAGGATTACTTTTAGCCTCGTATTTTAATGGCTTCTAGCCCACATTTAGGTTTCTTTTTTCTTTTAGAAAATTTTCCAACAGAGCACCGGACCGTAAGTGCTGAATAAAACAAAAATAAAGAAACAGCGGCCCCCATCTGAAAACTCAGAGACACACATTTGCCCTCGGCCGTTTACTGAAAGCGTCAGCTCTTTCTACCAAATGAAATACTGCAACCTCTCATAATGCTTAATTCTCAAAGTGAAAGAACTTTTACTCTTGTTGGTGCTGCATATTTCGGTAGCAATAAGAAACGCTCTACTAATGATGTCGCTTTATGAGCAATTAAAGACTATGGAGCAATTAGCATAGAAACTAGAGAAACCTTTGTTTGCATCAATGCTTTAATGGACATCGTAACCTGTTAATGATCTATGGTGATCATTTTATGCACCGTTTGAGACAGGAACTGGTTGTAAAACACCCCAAAGCACACTTTTCAAGCACTCAACGCTTTCAAAACTGCAAACATAGCAGACTTTAACTCATGGTTATACCCCCCCCCCCCCCGCTTAGAGCATCGTCTAATTCCAACGGAATGATGCCATCGTGTTCACAGACTACGTAAACGCATTTCAATGATTCTTAAAATCGCGATTTTTGGAACAAAAATATCACAGATCAATGATGTTTTCAAACCTTTACATGCTTCTTTCCAGAATGCTTGCTGTTCTGAGAGTACCTACTTGTTAACATGAACATAATTGGGCTATTTGGTCAATAAAGCCTTAAAAATCAATCCATCCTCCAATACTGTCGCTAATAATTTGGCAAAAATCTTATTCCCGATATGCCAAAAAGTTACCGAGTGGGATGGTTCAGACGGCAACATCGATGGCCCGCATTCAGGAGGTCCCAGGATCAATCCCTGGCGATCACCCACTCTGGCCCATGGGATTTTCGTGGTTTCCCCGAATCGACAGGCGAATTCTGGGGTGGTTATCTTCTACCACGACTCTCCTTCCTTTCATTTCCTGTACTCATCATCTTCCTTGTCATCTGTTTCAGGGCTGTAGGACCAAGCGACGGTATTCGGTGGGTTGCGGCTGGGCGGTGGCTTGCGCCCTGCAAAGGTTTCTTCCCTTGCGTTGCTGCGGTACCGCTCAGTTAGGTCACTCCTCAGCGTGTTGTTCCGTTCCGTGGGACCCTGGAGGTTGGTGGCTTGTGGGCAGCGACCGGACGGCGTCGGATGCGTTCTATCTGGTCGTTAGGGACCCCGCCCATGCTTGCGCCTCTCGGCATCCGGATCTGGTCGCCCTTCGGGTCTCTCCCCTCATCCCTTCCTCCCTGGAGCCACGTTGGAAGCGCAGGGGCTGACTGCCCTGCATGCGGTGCTCTGGACCGCTTCCGGTGCCCCTCCGTGATGCGTACTTTTACCTTTACTTTTATGCCAAAGAGCTTAAAATGCTAATAGCTTTTTTAAAAGCGCCCTTAAGTACTGTGTTTTAAAGATACTCGATGCTGAAGTGGTTAATTTCTGCAAATCTCAATTAATTTAGTTGCAAAGTTTGTTAGGTTTTAAGAAAGCAATGAAAATAGGATCAAGTGTGAAATAGCCACAAGCTGAAAATTTTCAAACTTAGTGTTTTGCGTTCAAATATAATGCTTTACAACCGAAGATACAGTTTTGGAAGCCTTTTTTGGAAAAAAAAGTAATAAAGCAACCTGAATTTTCTATAACTCAGTCATATGGTATTTAGTTATTAAAACCCTAAATAAAAAACACGCTTGATCTAAAGAAAACAATCTTTATATCTCTTTATTCACCTTCAAAGAACGTATAGATAATGAAAATGTGAAACAAATTGCATCATAGTTTAAAGCAGAAAAATATTAAACCTGTATGCAAGCATTTTATTTAAATGAACAGAAGCACAAAAGCGCATATGTTTAAGCATTTTTTGTATGAATCTTTTTTAAGACTTTATTTTTTAATTTTATCGAAAATTCAGATCGAGTACCCCGAGTATAAAAATTCACAAATTAAAACGCTTTAGAAAAACACTTATTCCAGAATTAAAGGATGTTTGATTTAATAATCGACATTATCTGTAATTTAGGACAGCTGTTGTGTAATGTAGGTTATAGTAAAGGTCTTTAAGAACTTCCTCGGAAATTTTGAGAGAAAATATTTTTCTGAATAACTGCATGCAATAATCTATAGCAAAACGTACATTTTAAAGGTATATACTTTCTAAAAAGCAATATTCCTACTTTAAACAAATAGCATTCTTGGATTATTTTCTCTTTCGTTATACAGCAAGGTGCGCGCGCGTGTGTGTATACGCACTTTTTTCCCCCTGAAGAGTATTCAGGAAAAACGAAAACTCTTCTGGAAGCATTTTACAAAAGTATGTTATCTCAGAAAGGAATTTGAGATCGCCTTTTCGTTTGCCGAGAGAAAAAAAAGGAGAGTCGGTTGCAGAATTTAATGTTATGTCGAAATTTTGCTATGGTAGCTCAGTTGGTTCGAGTCGTGGTTCAAATCCCAGCTATTGCGTTTCTCAACGTAATTCTCTCGTAATTATCCTTTCCAAATTTACTGGGACACATGAATCAGATGAGAAGGTTTAATTCGCGAACGGGCATTCCACATTGTAGCTCAAGCGATAAGAGCATCGGCTAGAAGAGCCGAAGATCCATGGAATTCCCGCTGTGTTTACAACCCCGACCGGATTGTCATGGTTTAAAGGTTTAGAAAGCTGATTTTGTTTCGATTCCCAAACCATGCAGTTAAATGGAAGAAATTACATTTAATGTGCACTTTTTGCAAATTGCTTCTGTAAACGAAATTTCAAGTAGTTTTTCGTTCAAAAAGTTGACATAGTAACGGAAATTATCGTCTTTCCCCATTACCATTCTCTGGTTTAAGGATTTACCACATTATGTTCTCCTTTTTATATTTGTGTTTGTTTTTTGTTTTGTTTTTTAACGTAGGCAAAGCGGACAACAATACAGCTTTATTTTCAACTACCAGACTAGCAACTTACAAGAGTCAAATTAACCTGACGCTGAAGTAAATACAATCATTGTGACTTCTATACTTCGCTTGGAAGAAGTTTCCTTCACCTTCGCCTTTGGAGAGCCAATTACTCTGGTGTCTGCTCACTTTCGTTCCTAACGGGATTGCAGAAGGTAATGTGACATAAAAAGCAATCCGGTGTCTTATAGTCACCATCTATCAAAGTTAGTTGTGGAAAACTGCGTACAAGCTCAAAACAAAGCAGCAATGCAATTACACTCTACAGACAAAATTATTTCAAGGTTTAGAAGACTGGAACTAATCGACGTTCAGAATGAAACAGGTTGAAGGATAAGTCAATTTTGCCCTGTAGGGAAAAGAAAGTAAGATAAGTGAAAAGTATTTTAACACAAGAAATTCACATTCCAAACTATTATATATTTAAAGAAGTTAACAGTTTAAATAATAATAATAAAAATAATAATAATAATAATAATAATAATAATAATAATGGTAATAAATATTTTAAATGTATTTCACAGAGCTTTGGTTTATCTCCAAACAGTTCAACAAAATTAAATCATTTGCAATGTAGTATTTGGCACTGCCTGCCATCACATGCCATCTGTCGTATGAATGAAGTATAAACAACACCGCTCTCATGTAAGAACGTAGGTTTTCACGGCCGGTGTCACAATTATAACTAATATAATTTTCCGGGCTGTTATGCCGTGGTCTGCTGAAGAAAGATTTCCCAGACGTTTCGTCCACAACTGCGGTGGACATCTTCAGTGGCGCGGACGAAGTCTTCTCGGTGAAAGTATCGCAGCGTCTGATGCGTTGGCCGTTAGTGCCGCTCTCTTTATAGTGTGGACGCTCTCTGCTGATTGGCCCGCTGGTATGAGGGGGCTGGCGCCGGCTGTGTTGTTGCTCTCTTCTGATTGGCTCGCAGTGTTTTTCGGTTTTGTATGACCTTTCTTGTTTTTGATGACTAGATGCCAGTTACTGTTGAGTTTCAAAGCTTCTTCTTTCCTATTGAAATTATTGGGATGTTTATAAATCTCTATTGCTTCGCGTTGTAGCCGGGTATGGTAATGCTTTATGGAGGAAAGAATGTTGGTGTCCTGAAATGTAATAATGTGTTCGCCCTCGGCTTCAATGGCATGTTCGGCGACTGCCGATTTTTCTGTATGGCCCAGGCGGCAGTTTCTTTTGTGTTCGCTAAGTCTGGTGTTTGCGCTCCGCTGTATGGTACCAATGTACACTGAACCACAGGAACAAGGAATACGGTAAACACCGGCCGATGACAGGGGGTCTCGGGGGTCTTTGGAAGAGCGCAGTAGGCTGTGTAATTGTCTTGTAGGTTTGAATACTGTTTTGACGTTATGACGTTGAAGTATATGTTCAATACGGTCAGTGACATTTCTGAAATATGGCAGAAAGACAATGGACTTGCTTTTGGGTTGGTCCTGAGTAACCGGTCGGGGCTTGGCCGGACGGCAGGCTCTTTTCACCTCTTGGACTGAATAACCATTTGATTGTAGAGCTGTTTCTAGGTGTCGGATTTCTTGTGGAAGTAAGTGTGGTTCACAAATACGGGAAGCACGGTTTGCGAGTGTCTTAATCATAGCACGTTTTTGTCTAGGATGGTGGTTGGAGTTCTTGTTAAGGTAACGGTCTGTGTGTGTGGGTTTGCGGTAGACAGTATGACCCAGCGTGCCGTCAGCCTTCCTGCTAACGAGTACATCTAGAAAGGCTAGTTGGCCATCCTTTTCTTGTTCCATTGTGAACTGTATACGCTGATTGATGCTATTTAGATGTAACAAAAAATCTTGAAGAGCTTGTTCACCATGGGGCCAGATGACGAAGGTGTCATCCACGTAGCGGAACCAGGCTGTTGGTTTGAGTGGAGCTGAGTTTAGTGCCTTTGACTCAAATGCCTCCATGAAGAAATTGGCCACAACAGGGCTAAGGGGGCTGCCCATGGCAACACCGTCTATTTGCTCGTAGAATGACCGGTTCCACTGGAAATAAGTCGTAGTCAGGACATGGTGAAAAAGTGTAATGATATCATCAGAGAAGATGGGTTGTAACAACTTCAGAGTTTCCTGTACTGGAACCATGGTGAATAGAAACACAACGTCAAAACTAATTAGTAAATCCTTCGGTAGCAATTTGAGGTTGCAGAGAATTTGAATGAAATGAGTAGAGTCTTTGATGAGAGAGTCGGACAAGCCGACATGGGGTTGTAGAAGACCGGTTAGGTATTTAGCTATGTCGTATGTGGGAGAACCAATACCACTAACAATGGGTCTGAGCGGAACATCTGGTTTATGAATCTTGGGTAGCCCGTAAAGTCTAGGCGGCTGAGCTTCAGACGCATCAGACGCTGCGATACTTTCACCGAGAAGACTTCGTCCGCGCCACTGAAGATGTCCACCGCAGTTGTGGACGAAACGTCTGGGAAATCTTTCTTCAGCAGACCACGGCATAACAGCCCGGAAAATTATATTAGTTATAACCCGCTCTCGTTCACAGGAAGGGGTAGCGTGTATGAGAGATTTTAAAACGCATCTACACTAAATACCGAACGATTGCAAAATATCTACGCCAAGGTTCCCTGAGAATATGCGTTGAAGCAAAATAAATTTTCAAGTTAGATATTAAAGACCACTTTGCGTGGGTAAACGAAATTAAACATTGACATAACTTTCTGACAAATCATTCTGAAAATGCACTTGCCTTTAAGCATGCTTATTGTCATTTGCACACATAAGATTGTTATGAAAACTGAGAACACCACATGCTGCATATCACGCTTCATCTGATACCAGTATATAAATAATGAATTCTCCGCCCTGAAATAGTACGTAGACATTTAATAAAAGTGAAACTGAATAAACAAAGCCTTGTTGACAGTAATCCTCCATAAAGTTCAATGAACATAGTACAGTTGACACAACCAGAAAAGCACAGATGATCATAACAGACTACTGCCATTAGTGGAATATATTTTGTATTGTTGAGGTGGTACAATAACACATTTTCTAGACAACAGTTTAGTATTTTTTATAAATACAGCTGTTTAAATGTTCTTATAGTCGTGAAATATTCAAATAGTTCCCATCTGAGTTTTGATTTTCTCTAGGTAAATCAAAATTTCTACTGAGATTACTGTAGATAAATTCTAGCTGTGTTTTAATTTTGCAATATACATTTTTTTGTTGTATTAACGATATGCGATGACTCCAAAGTTAATTTTTTTATTACTCACTCTGATCTAATTTCACTCGGTGCGAAATAAAACCGCTGTTATCCACTGGAATCCCAAACTCAAGCAGCGTGATAGATCACGGTTGAATTTCGTATGACAGGTATCTCTCCTCACGTTGCCATATGCAGTATAGTACGAAAATTAAGATTCTGAGGAAAATTTAATGGGGAATTTCACGAAACATGTTGGTTTTATAAAACAACTGTGAATGAAAAATACAATTAGCTCACTTACTTTTGAAGCTATATATGGACTTAAGCGTGTTTTTATTACTAAAATTCATCATGTAGTAATACCATGATACATGTTTTACACAAATCAATTTTCACTGAGAATCTGTTGTCCAAGGGGGAAAAAGTTACTATTACATTTCTTTAGTGCAATAGATTTATATATACATACGACTCTCACAGTTGTGGATTAACGTGACCGCAATGAAATTTGTCCAACTAGATTCGCGTTCAGGACAGCTACAGGTAGCGAGAATATGCGTTGAAGCGAAATCCACAATTACCAAGGAAGGATATACAGGTTCCCATCTACAAAGCTAGAATGATGTATGCCTGACGCTTCGAATCCCTGTTGGGTCGTAGGTATTCTAAATCGGATTACAGTATTGCTGCAGCTAGACTCGCGATGCTGGGTCAATACTGGCCCTCAAAGAGCCAAAATCCTCTAGAGAAAACTTACTCTTCCCTCAGAGAATTGAACCTAAGCGCTTTTCAATTTGATAACCTTTGATCGAAATGCCACATAGAATTTCGTATTAATATTTTTAAAAATATATTATACCACTTAAAACGCTGCTCAACAATTAAATGGACTTATTAAAACTGCAAAATATTTAATGCATGACGTAAATTCTTCAACATATAATACAAGCTACTTTCATTTTTACTGAAAGAAGAAATGTTTTCTTTACACCTTATATAGTTAGTTTAAGAATTGCAGTAGATCGAAAAAATGTTCATCAGATTTCACCAGAAATGCACATTCTGAGGCTCTAGGAACAGAACAAAAATGTCTGAAGCGATGCGAACTCACAAGACTTTCCGTAATCTATCAAATTCATATACCTATATCCTTTATGTATTGTGACATTCAAATAAAAGTGATTATTCTATGTTACATTATATACGAGTATAGTTTACCTAGGAATGACTTCAAATTAAGCAAGATGTTCCTACAGTAGTTGCATACTACTAGGAAACAGCATTCAAAAGTGTAGTCGTGATAACTAGCTCTTGCAATGGAAGACAAACAGAAGAGTCGCAAACTTTCAAGCATGTCAGCTCTAATTTAGAGGTACTGTATGAAGTTGCAAGATAGAATATTTCGAAAATGGCTAACACTACACAAAAAAGAAACTGCGAGTTTTAATGACCTCTGCATTTTTTCTATAGTACATTTTTCTCTATCTCCTACGATTTTCCAGTTTTACGAAATTCAATATGTTTTAAGATGACATCATAAGATATTCAGAAAATTTAAAATATACCTATACTTAATTTGCTACGTAACATCTTAATACACTTAGTCCTTATTTTAATAAAAATCATTGGAGCCATTTTTGAAAACCCCAAAAAGTATCATGAAAACTGTTCCATGTAAGAGGTAAAGTATTATTGAAGTATGAAATATATTCATCCAACTTCTGTATTTTGTTATACTGTTCCTCCTCTCCCTCGCCCCCTCTCTCTCTCTCCCTCTCGCAGTCGTACATCACGCATTGCGCGCAAGCGGATCTTTTTTGTGTAATCGCTTTTTTTGTCTGCTTCCGTGGAACTCAGAACGTGCATTTCCGGTGAAATATCTATATGTCTAATATGCGTTATGATCTAATTATGCCTTAGATTCTACTAATTAGAAAATTTATTTAATCTATGTCTAGCTAGAAAAACGCTTCCTTACTTTAATTTGTTCATAAGCTCTTCTAAACATCAAATAGGCTGACTACACAGGCAATATTTTCCAAAGGTAAAAATCCGGCGATATGACCATTGCAGTTAAGATGGGGTATAAATGGAACAATAGGAAAACTAGGAGAAATATTTTGATATACAGTTTATGTTGGGTAAACTTTTCTGTAGCATTTATCATTTCCAAAATATTCGCTGTTGTGTTTGAATTTTCCAAAGTATACCTTGGTGTGGCGTCTATGTAACATTACTCACTTTCACTCTCTCATGAACTAATGTCTAACAAACTTCGCACCCTGTGTATATAATATGCAAATTTAAACCATTGTTAGACAGGCGTTTATAGTACAAAATATTTTTTCTTTCTTTTTCCGAGTCAACAATGAAAGAGAAGTGATGGAAGGAAGAAGGAAAGGAGAGAACTGAAAACCCACAGTTACAGAATGATGCGAGCGAAGCTACAGATTTTCCTAAAGATAAATTTGTTGTTAGCAATATCTATGATGATGCACGAATTCGACCCAACTATCTAAAATTATTTCCAGTCAAACAAAATTGTTCTAAAATGTAGCATATTGTTCTTTTAACGAAGCTACAATTGCATCTAATTCAGGCCAGCTTGGAGGTATACGTGGTCTGTTTTAACATTCTAATTCATTCATAGATTGGGTCCAATTATCCGTTCCATTTAGAAGAGGATCATTAAATCAGCCTTAATGGGATAAGTTAAATTAAAAAGTGCCGATGGACTTCCCAAAATCATCATTTATGCAATTTTTCTGTCGCTGCAGGCTGAACATTAACTACCTTCATAGAGTAAATGTACGGTACTGATGCAGATGTGGAAGTTCTAGGCAAAATAACCATTATACGTAGTAGTTGTATCTCCTGCGCTGTTTGGTTCTGAAAGTTAACCTAAATTTTTAGGGTGTAACAAGATAGCATATTTGTTGACTACTCCCGAAACTAACAAATTTTTTCAGTCCCCCTGGGTGTAACGTCTTCTATTTAAACTGCATATAAGAAGTTTATTTTTCTATCCATTCCATTTTCTCCGATTAAGATCTCCAAAGAATGCTTTAAGTAGGCAACACACACTTTAATATACGCAGGAAGCTAACCTGTTTATAAAAAGGAGTGTTTATAAGGTTTTGGAACCACCACTGAGGTGGTCAGGTGTATAAAGGAACAAGTGGCATCTAAAACAACTACAGGTCGAGTTTTTCGTCGTGACATGGCAGAAACGCAGAGGAGAAGGTAGTCTAGGTAGGGGGAGAACGACTGGCAGTATTCCCCTTACGTGGATCGTGGTGATGTCACCTTATCTCACGCTGTGTACAGTTTGTGTAAAACGTCGTGACCGTCCCCCACTCCTGAAGTATATATGTACAATAGCATTGACCAGTCCACTTGCATAATAAGAGTGGTGGGGATCAGTGTTCCACCTGCTGCGAGCTATGCAAGCTAACCTTACACATCTGTTTACAACGCGTTGTGTGTGTGTGTGTGTGTGTGTGTGTGTGTGTGTGACTGCCTCCGAGTTCTGATATTACTTGCTCCCCACCACTCTCTCCACTTCTCATTTCCCCTCTCTTGCGCATATTGAGTGTGACGACATTTGACATAGGCGTACGCGCCTGCTGCTCTGTTGCTACTAAACCAACACCTCTCCCAGAAGGTAAATGGTCTTGCCCAGCCACTGTGTATACAGATAAGGGTGTCACGACGAAAAACTCGACGTGTACTTTGTGTTTGCCGTATATCGAGTTGCATCTCAATCATCATCCATTACCGAATTTTTTGTTTATGCCATCCTACTGGGCGTGAAAAACACGAAAATTTTGCTCAAAGGCCTGTATCAGGCTTGAGGTTCTTTTACGTGCCATAAATCTACGATACGGGACCACCGGCTTTACTCCCCTCCAAAGGATGCCATGAAGGAAGGATTACGCCCAAAAAAATCCATTGCTCCCCGACGGGTTTGAACGCGCGACCTAGGAACTAGAGGTTACCGTGGTACCCCTAGACCACGGAGGACTACAACAAATTATATGAACAATATAAACATGCTGCTAATTGAAATTAGGAACTGTTAAAAAATAACTTAGTAATTTAAAGCTGTATTACTATTTAAAAATTAATTAATATCATAAAAACATTATTTGTCAAATAACCAGAGGTAATCCTATTAAAAGCCTTCTTTGCTAATTCATAAACATGAGGTGGAAATTCACTCCCTGTCTTTACTGCCAAAATGGGAAAATTATTCATTGTCATACACTTGGGTGCATCGAATATATTACTACTTCTAGTATTATTATATCTGTGATTATCACTCCGTTGAGCTAAACTTAGAACATTTTCTTTCACACAATTTAAAGATTGAAGAATATAAACAGTAACGGTGGTCCTTTCTTCACTTATAAACGACGGTCTGCAGTGTGCCTTCATTGTGAGTTGGTTACGATTCTATTTTTTTAAGAGGTTTTATAATTCTATTAACACGAATGCTATTGTCCCATAATAATACTACATATATTAGTATGCTGTGGAACAAAGATCAAGCCTGGGTGAGCTGCGAAATGGGAGTACGGAAACATTTCACCTGAAGGCTGGAAGGCAAGCTTCGCTACGATGGTCCACACCACCCCTATGAGAGTTGGACTCTTATTAATTTGATATCGAAAGTCTGGCAGTGGAATATTAACCTATAAACACAGTTCGGTTTTAGGCTCAAGAGCGAAAGAAAAGAGGGAGCATGACAATCATTAAGCGGAGTGCTAGAACGTGGGTACCGGGTGTAGCAGATGCGGTTTAACATTTCCTTACCAACATAAACCACTGCGAATTATATCATCGGCACGATTCCATACACACTTTTTGTTGTTGTTTTGTTCCAAGAGCTCCGCAGCCCTCTGTTATTACACAAAACACAAGCTTTATGTATATCAAAATTAGCGCATACTTTTACTAAACTAGAAGTACATCACATCGAAATGTTACATTTTACTCATAATACCATGCACAACAATATTTTATGAAATCAGAAATATACTTATTATGTTACGCGATGCATTCGTGTTGTTGTTTTTATTTCTTTTAAAAACGAACAAGGAGTTCGATAAATAGAAGCGAGGTGAGACTAGAATGCAAGAGACAATTTAAATTGAAACTCCATTAACAAGACGTGACCAACAGGCTCACTTATTCACTTGAGATTAGTGTGAACGAACCTTGCCGACGATGATGTCATCAGGATGTAAAGTACAGCGCTCAACCTTATATTCCAGCCATGGTTTTTTTCTTTTTTCAAACACCCCACGTTTCGTTTATTCTCGCCGCCAGTTCTTTTAAAGTTCCTGCCTTGCGGAATAAAGCTCACAGATTAGGTTTATATAGCGACTTTTCTCAAGACCTCCGGAGACTAAACCAAGATTCTAGATGTCCTCTCAAAATGTGTCTTGCATTTGTAGCACTACATAGTGAAACGAAGAAAAAGAAACTCAGATATGATACATGACTTTCTCTAGCCGCTATCTTTATTAGTGGGTATACAAACTATTCTTACTAAAGCTTGTTTTTTTCTCTCTATTACATTATAATTCAAATAAACCTTTGCAAAAATAGCTACATTATACATTTCGTTAAAGAGACAAAGAGAACAGCGATAGTCCAATGTTTAAGAACTGGATGTTCGCGTTAAAATGTCCACTGTGTCCATGCAATTGCGAGAAACAACTGAAAATCCATGGGACTTGAAAAGAATGACAAGTATTGAGCAATCGAACTTTAATAACGGATATCTCAGAAACGCTATGCCACAAAAAGCTTAGTTTAAATAAATTGTGTATTTTAAAGAGATCTACATTTTTTGTGTGGTACATTTTCGTCTATCACTTAACATTTACCATTTATATAAAATTATATAAAATTCCTTCCGAATGAAGACTTCCTAGGCTATTCCTAGAAAATTCAAGATATACACTTTATTTGTCAAGCAAATATCTTTAATATATGGCACTTTAATCAAATTCGTTAGAGCCATTTTTGGAAAAAACAAAATTTTTTAATAATATTCCATGTAAAAAGTAGTTGGGTGGGGGGAGTTTCTTGAAAATCTTCGTGTCGCATCCTTGGAAGATACTGAACTCAAATACTAAGTTTGGTATTTAACCAACTTTTTGTTTTTGAGCTGTGATGTTCACAGACGCACAGACACAAGCGCATGCGCGGAAATGTTTCCAAAAATGCTATATTTGGATTCAGAGGGCCTCAAAACATATATTTCCGGTAAAATCTCGGTATCGAATTTTTGGGTGGAATGCAATTCTTATAATAGGTAACGAATGCAAAAGCAGTGTTAAACATCAGATGTGTCTGTTTTATGCGGAAAGTAATTGATGCTTTCGGCCACTTAAAGTTTACAATAGCAGCGAAAGCTTTAGGCATGGAAAAAATATCAGTATGTGCATTTCCATACGGTAACTACCTTTATTTACACATACAAGATGGACCATTTAAATTGAGACTGTACCTACAGTATTTCCAAAACTAAGCGTGAAGTAAACGTCCTGCTGCTTGATATTATGGGGGAAAGTAAATGCCATTAGTTCGTGTTTTGTTTGGAGGACGTTATGACGGTCATTTTATGGTCAAATTAATTGTTTTAAATGGGAACCTACAATTTAAATTCACCCTAAACTGACCATCACAACGTCCTCCAAATAAAACACGACTAATGGCATTTACTTTCCCCCATAATATCAAGCAAGTTTTATTAAAGACATTTCTTTCTACAACGCTTAGTTTTGGAGATATTGTACAGTCTCAACTTAAATGGTCAACCCGGTTTACCAGAATATATGGTTTAGAAAGAAAAATCACACACACACACACACACACACACACATCTGTTATTGTTAATGAACATTTTGCATAAATAGCTCAAATGACTTCTAATACGCGTAATTACAAAGGAATTGCATTAATGAAATGCAAATAAATGTATGTAAATAAAGTATTCGTACATCCCTTTAAAAATTCTAAGAGCAGAGAATTTTCATTTTAATACGTACAAAGAACAGACAATAAAACATGTTTTCAGCACTAGCTGTATGTAGGCAATAAGTCGAACCCGGCTTGAAAAATGTAATGTCATGGACGCGAGTCGAACCAGAGATCTTAACTGCACACCCAGAGAAGTAAACCATTTGCAACATTGCAAGTTACCTTTGAGGAATGGTATCTCTAATATTTGATATCGTCCTAAAGTTTTACGGGGATACTTAGATCAGATGAGAAGATCTAATGCGCATACAGTATATCGCCAAGTTAGTGCAAGCAATAAGAGCATCGGACGGAGATCTGTGGTTCGAGTCCCGGCATGGCACTGAATTTTTTAAGCCTGATTCAACTTTCCAAACAATAATACAGTTTTTGTGTCCTCGTGATTTTATGAATTTACGATGTTAGGAAAATAGCATATTTTCGACTTCTTTGATGTGAGGTACTTTTCAACTTATAAGCATTTAGTGAGAGCTTTGCAACATCTGAAGGTGTCACTGAATTATCATTTTACAGTGGCTTGTTAATATAGTAAGACCAACGCGAAACCTGTGTATGAATTATGGGCATTCCACCATGTAAGTTAACCACTATGAATTTCAGGGAAATCCTGAAAACGGTGTAAAATTCCTTTGTAAAATTATCGCCTCTAACACATAAAAAAGTTTCTTTTAAAATGTATTAAATATAATAAATACTAAAAGTAGGTTCTGATTTATACAGAATAAACTGGATTTCTTATTCTATGGAGATAAAAGTATTACCACTAACTTACAAGATTAGAGGAGGATGGGGGTTACGCGGAGGAGGATTTTATAGGTATACTATATTTTTTTTCATTTTTAAACAAAGTCTGGGGATTTTGATTAGAATACCATATATTAATATACTCGCATGACTACTAAAATGTTTATCTTGCATTTTCTGTGAATAACCTGTGAAGTTCTCCTCATTCTGAATGAATTTGGTATTCTTTTATACATCTGGTAAACTACAAGGAGTAGACAAGAGCTTACTTCACAAAAAATGCATATCTCATTACCACTATGTGGTTTACATCCTAAGGTGTTATTTTTTTTTAAGCGTTAGCCGTTTTCCAAATATTCGTGTTACATCCTCAAGTTCTCCCAGGTTAAATTGCCATGCGACATATACAAAGCATATTAAGCGATTCATTTTTTTTTCTGTATGGATTGATTAGTAACAAAAACGGTCTTACAATATGCAACATGTGTGTTTTTGTCCGCATTGTGCACACCGCCAAGTCCGTATTGCTTAATTTGAGGTTCTTTCTAATAAGCTTAAGTTACGTAAAGCAACAGAAGAATCGTTTTTATATAAATGTTGTAGTATATAACTATGTGAACTTATAATTCGTAGAAAAAGCCGTCTATTATACACAAGATTTTTAAATTTGGTTTGCCATGTCCCTTTAATTAGAACTCAAAGTACTTATTATGTATACTAGAAAGTTTTTCAGGTAAATTTAATTAATATCTCTAGTCTCAAATCTTTTGTTAGTCAATCAGAGGACAATATAGAGTGGGGTTAATAGTACGCTGTGATTCATAAAAGCTAGTCATACTTAAAGCTAAATTTTAAATGAGATTACCTCAAAGCTCATTTTTCTAAACATTTTTGAAATTTTCTCGTAAACTATAGAGGATACATATCTGGAAATGATCATACTTATATAAGATAATGTGTTAAATGCACTAAAATGTAATTATATTGTTTAGTATGCTATGTTAAAACATTCGATATTTGTATTTTAAGCTTTAGGCAACCATTTCAATTCAGTATCTCCAGGGAGAGAACAATTAACAGCTCAATTTGTTTTTTTCATCTTTCTTTCTTTTTCTCCCCCCCCCCCACTGGCAAAGTATAGTGTACTATAAATTCCAGCTCTTTAGTTTCTGAGAAACAAAGGTGGCCAAAAAGTCGGCAATATTTTTCCAGACTAACTACCACACACATGAATAGGAGAGAACTCTATGTATGCTGAAATACAGCCTTTTTTGGTCCTTATCTGTCAATTAAGTCTAGAAATAGTTACACTTTAAACTATACATACTTCTCCGTCGCCCCAAAGTAAATACAGCCAAAAACATAGGAAGTAGGATAAAAACAAATTGTAGCGATTATGCGATTTGCTCAATGTCTGTACGTTTGTATAAAAGCTAGAGTGTACACGATATCAGATATTTGCTCTTGCAATAGCTCCACACTTGCTCCACGTATTATGCGAGTCTATAATCTAATAAAAATTGTCGGTTGACGAACCTGAAATTACCGCCTTGAATGTCTTCTAAACGAGCGTTGAATTTATGTGCAGTTTTCGTAAGATTAAAGGGAAGAGGAAAACGCTCACAACTTTAAAGTACAATGTAGCTCCAAAGAATTACTGGGGCGTGTATTTTTATCACTAACGTCGGCGGTATTCTTGACATGAATAGAAGTTAAGTAGTTTGAGAAAAACTATTCGGCGTTTATGTTTTTAATTTTGAATTCATAATTTTCACCGACACCCTAATCATGCAACAAGTTTATGAAATTACAAACGCGGAGAAACAAAGTACATGTTAACGAAGCGTTTGCTTGCAGATTACCTTCAAATTTGTGATCCATAGACGGATTAATGCATGCTACAATGGGTTTATTGCAGTTTGCAGTGGGTTTTTGCTTACATAACCTTCACAGTTTTTTTACCCAAATAAAAACAGAAGTAAAGCAAGTACACAGTCATTATTGCCACAAACACAGGGCTTCGAGAACATGCCTTTACCATTTGCATGAGATTATAAGTCTCATCACCTGGACATGCTACAGCGACCCGGTATGCATTTTGTACTCGCTTCAGTAAAATCTCACCTTACAATAAATGCTGGAAATGTCGCTCTTCAGTTAAACAACAGTCATTGTATCGACTAAACACACTCCTAGTAATACGATTAGTTTTGCCACTATAATGTTTCTGATTTTATTCTGCATACTTTCTTAAGATCTTCCAATGGTGAGGATTTGTTTTGCACACTTATCAGACTACCCCACAAATAAATATAACAACCTGTTAGATCTAAAGATTGAGAGGGCCACGCACTAAAGGACTGCAGGGCCGAAATTCTTAGGCCCAGCCCGGTCCGATATGAAATGAGCCCGAGGTCGAGAATAACTGATACTGTACCACCCGGCCCAGGCCCGATTACTTAATTTTGTTTTAAATAAAATTATTTTACAATTACGTATTAATTATTATTGTTATATTATTATTATTATTATTATTATTATTCCACAAGCGTTGCAGCCTGCGATGCGAAGGGAACCGGGTCAAATTTCTGGTACCGGCATAGGGATTTGTTTCTTTTACTGGGAGGCTTCGTAAGGGATTCACTGAAATCCTGGGACCAATAATTGAGGACACAGTTTACGGAAGTAGTGGCGTCTGAAGTCCTGGAATCCTCATGTAGTAAACGGCATGTCAACGGCATACTGCCTTATTGACCACATGTCACCCCTATTACTGCACCTGCCAAGGACGTTCTGGGTGTGGATGGACGGGGGAGGCGGAGTTTGCAGCTGTCGTGTTGTAGTTATTATTCTAAATTGGCCGAAGCGAGATTCATTTATTATCACTACCATTACTACTGTGATGTATGTATACATGCTGCGAAATTGTAGTATTCTGAGCATCTAAACATCGCTGACCATAAGTGTAAACAATTAATTTTGTCTTTATTTTCTGTTTACTTGGAAAAACAATTTCGTTATTGTATTATTTTCTAAATAATGGCGTTAATGATTTTGATTAACTTACCATGTGTTTAAGATATCTATATAACGAATAACATGCATATTATGCTGAATGTTTTAAGCCCGTCAAACATTTTTCAAATTAAGTCCGAACCCTAGGCCTGACCCATACACCAGCACGAATCTCGTATTATAGAGGCAAGCAAGTGGCCGGCCGTGAGCGTGGAGAAGAGCCAGGCTTGGCCGAAACGCAAAACTCCGCGGGTGGTCAAAATACAGAGTTATTCAAAAAGAAGGAACAGACTTTAAATATTCATTATTAATGAGTCACAATAGATAGCAACATATACGACACATCATTGAATAAAGGAAAGTTCAAAGTTTTAAGCCCCACCTATTAGTTTTATTCAGTGCGGAAGCGGCGCTGGGTTTGTTTATGAGAAGATGGCGACGTCATTTTGTGTGCTGCAGCATGCAAAGACTCAATCCATTATTTCATTGCAGCGTGAATTTCGTTGTAAGTTCAACAAAGAGCCGCCTCGTCACAAAAAATTTACAATTTATCCAAAAAGTCGTAGAAAATGGGTGTTTATGTAAACGGAAAAGGACTGGTCGTCCTCGCATAACAAATGGTGCTCATTTTGAAAACATAAAATAAAATGTTGAACTTTCCTCTATTCAGTGAAGTATCGCATGTGTCGCCATCTATTTTAGTTCATTAAAAATAAATATCTTTTGAATAACCCTGTACGTTCTGGAAGGTTACTTCGCATGACTTATTTAACGATCAATGTTATTCCTGTAATTAAATTTCGTACATATTTGATGGTTTTCAGCTATAGACAAACAAAAATCGCAAAAGGCTGTACCTAGACCAGGTTGATATTTCAAGGACATATTGAATATGTCAGTGTGACAACACAACGAATAAGAAGCAATTTTATACACCACGGTTTAAACAATTTTATTTTATTCATCAACTGTCATTACAAAGCGTACACTTGCAACGTTTCATAAATTTGATCTTAAATTATAAAACAATGGCAGAATAAAATACTTAAAATGTATGTAGGTATTATTGCAATTTAAATGTTATACTAACAAAGTTATCTATAATGTTTTTCTTGTTTATTATGCGCACATTTAGACATTTTGTAAAATGTTCAAAACTTCGTACTTCGAACGTCGGATCTAAAACTCTTGATACGTAACACTTACATTACTTTCTGTACCCACAACAAATTCATATGCATCAGTTACATACCAGACGAGTAGTATTCACGGAAAGAGTTATTCTTCTACCTATGTTACGCTGCTCACTATTAATTTTTGCCTAGAAGTGACTTAAAATTATATACTCTATGCATTATTTAGGAAAGTGAAAACATACAAAATTAAATACTCAGGAAACAAATAACGCTAAAAAATGTACTTGACACAATTGTATATTTCAGTGAACTCTTATAGGTTTCCTGTGGTAAATTACCCTTGTTTTATGATTTCCGATTATACAGAATTCTACAAAATACATTCAATATGAAGAGAATTTGATGGGTTATTCGCATAAAATTAAAGATGTATATTTAGTCTGTCGCGTTAATATCTCTTATATTTTAATCCAAATCGTTATAACCATTTTTAAAATAAAAAATAGCGACTTTTTTGGGAAGTTTGAGATTGCGGAATGTTCTTGAGAAACTTCGCTTGGCATACTTAAACAGGCCCGACTCTAGTATGAAATTTGGAATTTATCCAACTTTTAAATTTTCGACCGATGGTATTCTCTGCCTGTCTCTCTCTCTCTCTCTCTCTCTCTCTCTCTCTCTCTTCGATCCCCATCCACACCACGCATGTTTTGTTTAAAAAATGTTTTTAGGGGATTGTAACGGAGTCCAAAATCTTAAAAGAGAATTGTTGGGTAGAATACAATCCTTCCCCCTTTACCAAAGGCAAACGGCAGAGAAAGTGAGAGTATCTACTTTTCAAAGCCACCGTACATGAAATACACTTTTGGTAAACTTCGATCTTTGTTGATGCCAGATTGCACGAGAGCAAAGGGAGGCATTTTCAACGCTAGTGAATCTGTCTGCATGAGCTACTCCGTTCAGATACTCTAATTCGCAAACAACCCTCTAGGTCGTGCGCGCAGCAGAGCTCGTCAGCAAACAAATGAAGTACTGTAATGCGATCCTGGGCAAGCGAATACCCTATTAGCTCTTGTATGCTGTATCTCGCGCGACTGTCTTTACTGCATTATGTTTAAAGAGCGTTGTTCTTATTAACGAAGCGATAGCTCAACGACACGGATGGCTAACTATTTCGATAACTCCATTTGCATCTAGGCGTTTCAGAAACTGGCGCCCATCAAGAGGCAAAGGTGTACATCTGCTGTCAATAACGCATATTTAACTTGGTTCTTGCACGTGCATAAGCAACATACCTATTCATCGCTTAAGCGTCATTTGCAAGCACTATGTAGGATTCCATGATAATGTTGTCAGCCCCGGAAATTAATGACCCTTAAGGCACACACATGCACATACAAATTCACTCATGCCATTCTGGAAGCACGCACAACACAATAGCAGACGCATTATTAACCGCATCAAGTAATCATGTACCATGATGTAGCTGAAATGAATGACTGAAACTTACTAATGGTTCCGTATTAACAGCTATAACTATTTGCGGTATACCCTAACTTGTCCAAAAGAGAAAAGACTAATATAAATGTCTGATTCATTACGCCGTCAAAATCAGGCTACGTGATTAAACTATCACAATGATTTAATGGTTTCACTCTCTCTTCCCTTTCTTTACGGAGTAAACCTATAATGTTTCTAAGTCGATAGTATTAACCAAGCATAGCTTTAGTTTCTTCGATAGAATCGTTAAAACCCAATCTATCAATTAAAATGCTCTGTGCCTTCAGAAGCTATTAGATATAAGTGTGGCATTAACAGAATAATATCTTCAATGATCATTCAGGGTTTTGAAATTATTTATCACTAATAACAATATTCCGAACATCTTTTTTACAGATGTAATCTGGCCGTAGAACTCGGCAACATTGTAAACAGGTTAAGGTATGCAATTGGAACTGGCTTCCGGATGTAAGCAAAACAAAAGCCTATCTCACTCCTCTCCTTTATTTGGAGGGTGACTAGTGGTTTAGTTTTCCATACATATTTAATCCAAACAAACAGGACGAATGGGTGATGCAATGCTTTGGCAAAACAACAGATACAACTGGCATGCTTGGCCTACACCGGAACAGTGTAAAATAGAAAGGAGGCCTTCAGTGTCCAATAAGCGTCCTAAAGATGTAGTTGTTTTGCATTTACATGTAAGAAATATCGTTTGATTACATTACTGCAGTATCCTTTGCAAAACGTATTTAAGCTTAATGTTGAACGAGCTGATAAAAATGCCTGGCTGTCTATACGTGTGTGTGTGTGTGTGTGTGTGTGTGTGTGTGTGTGTGTGTGTGTGTGTGTCAGCAGAGAGTTCATTATACATAAAAGGAGGTATTACAATAAGATAAAGTGCTTTGCTACCAGTATTTTGATTGCATAATCTGACTATAAGTAATTTATTGCACTCTTTCCATTGAAACAAAAGTATATTGCAGGAATAAAGATACCGATTCAGTTGGACAAGTACCAGGTTGATCGTCCTGTCATAACCGACGTGCTTCCTCCACCTCAGGTAAGAGGTACAAAACAGAAGCAGAGGCAAAACGCTAAACCTTATGAGTTCGATTTCTTCACGATTTAATTTTTATTTCGGAGGGTATACACAAATATCCAGGCTAAACACGCAGGCAGATAACCTTGGAGAGCGTAACATATTTCTATCAGCTTATCTGTTGAAGTACCCTCTATCTGCGGTATTCTCTGAGAGTCGTTATCCCTATCTCTGATTGGGCATGCAAATCCCGAGAATACTGTTTACTTTCCAATGATGATTCAAGCTCATAAATGCTAATGAAAAATATGCAGATTGAGCCGTTTGTTTTTATGATTACTCCAGCGAACGAGAAGCTCCATAATCTTCACAATTCCGGATATTCGGGAAAGAGACTATTTCTCTCAAATAACAGTGCGTAGCGACACCGCCATTGATTTTAATGTCAGAAACTGAACAAAACGTTATGTAAACGAATAAACGCCGTTAGAAAACTCTGCTCTATCCGATAATATACATTCACGGGTATTATAGATTATAATCAAATACAAAAAGACCTCCAGGGCAGCAACATGTATGGCCTACGAAATTATAATCCCGATTTGGATTAAAGATACACAAGAGAAGAATTTTAGAGCCATTCAAATGAATAAGTTGCGCTAACGCAAGACTTAAACATATAATTTGAACCAAATATATAATTTAATGATCGTTACATCGACGGTTAACAGCAACAGATAAGACTATCAGCTAGGCTACTTGTATTTGAATCTGCATTACAAAATATTTAAAGCATGGATTTGGGTTTCCGTGGCAGTTAGTAAGAAGGTAACACAACAACAGTATTTAAAAACATCTGATGTGTTATAATTCCACGGCTTTCTTTATCCACTATAATTGATTTTGTCTATTCTCTGTTAGCCTGATTAGTGTTGGTCGAAATTGTTTAATTTTGTTGTAGATACACAGGAGCACACAGGAGGCTAGATCGCTTCATGCTAGTCTTCGTGTTGCAATTACCTCATAACAAGCGAAAGAGCACTTATGTAATTTCATAAAATGTATTTCTGAAAGTATTATTAAGTGGCAATATATACATAAAGAAAGATTTTTCTTTTTTACATCACTTTGTTAATTCGGCTTTCCTAATTAATTTGGTTTATCATTTATTAATTTCGATTGCTTAAAAGTATATTTAATGTGTTTCTTTAATTATTTTAATCTAAGCTTCTATGTTTGTTCAGTTAAACATACTATTTCCAATACTGTTTATTGCAGAACGGTGTGTCTTTTAAAATTTAATGAAAACTCCAAAATATCTCACTGCTAAAAGTACGACAATGAAAATATGTTAGTAGAGCCTCAACATATTCTTAGAAAACTTCATTGAGATAATGTGATTATTTCCAGAAGAAATTTATCACGAATTTCGTGTAAATTTAAAGTTGGCTAGATAGGCCTCTGAATCTCCCCTTAAGACACAAGAAAACTAAAAAATCAAGTGCAAATATCTTGTAAGGAGTGTTAAAGTTACACAAAATAGTTATTAAACACAAACTGCATATTTTAACGTGTTTTATATTTATTTTCCATTATAAATTTGTCTATCTCTTATAGTTTCCCATTTTCTATATAAATTCTCTAAAATCCAATATGAATGAAGAGGACTTCACAGACTATTCACACAAAATTCACAATATACGTTTTATGTCTATGTCAATATATCAAACATGTGTCATTTTAATTAAAATCATTCGATCCATTTTAAGGGAAGATAAAAAAATCCATGTAAAGGGTAGTTTGGGTTAGGATAATTTCATGAACATCTTTGTGTTGCATCCTTGAAATATATTGGACTTAATGCGAAAACGAGGTTTTTTAGTTAAACTGCTCTTTCTTCTCCCTCCCTCCCTCCCTCCCTCCATCCATCCATCCATCTCTCTCTGTCTCTCTCTCTCTCTGTCTCTCTCTCTCTCTCTCTCTCGCACACACACACACACGTACGCACTAACGCATTGACATTTTCCTCAAAATGTTTCTTTATTTCTGCTCAGGGAATTGAAAAACGGGGAAATCTAGATACCATAAATTTTCCATAGACATTCAAAACGTGAATTATAGTAGTAATGCTTGGAAATGTCGCCATATACTTCTGGAGCTTTTAGCTTCTACCGCAAACGATAATGCATAAACCTGCACATTTTACTTCTCCTTAAAGTCTTGATCGGAGGGAGGGATTAATCACACTACAATTACGTTACGGAACGTATATTCAGTAAATGAGTGTTTTCCAGAAAGTTAATCACTTTCAGAGAGCAGTAAAAAAGTACAAATTAAGTAGGGCCCGTACTAACTCCAATGACATTATGAGCGACTGGCTGAGGAGTGGAATACATGCCTGTTTCGCCGGTCATAACAAGCATAATTAGTTTACATACCCTCCCTAGTGGTTAGGGAGACTACCAGATGGTACTACCAGAAGATGGACTACCAGAATCTCTTATAGGAACATTTTCATTGCTTGGCAGCTTTAAAAACCAAGCTGACCTGCGAGCTGAATTTGTTTCTTCAGTTAGTGTAACTCACGCTTGCACTAATTTAACTTTTCACCATATGATCCCTTCTGGTTTAATAAACAGATTTCGAATAAAATCACACATGTGCACTCCGTCAATTTAAAACTGGCCGGCGTCTAAGAGACGGAGGTCGAATTGAGTACTTCCATGAGCGCTCCGGTCAACCGGGCTTTGTTCACAAGACGCGTACATTCTTGTAGTAGTTATAATGGAGAACTATATATTTCAGAGTGTTTCATCATTGAATATTTGAAACCAAAACACACTTTATTGATTTATGGTTCTCAAGAGCATGACTAAAGCTCGTTACAATGCCCGCTTACTGCAGAGCTCTTAGCTCACTGGAAGAGAATTAGCTCACTGTTCCTGTGGTTGTACGTTCAAATCTACGCGGAGCAACTCAACTTCCCCCCCCTTTCATTTTAAATACACCAGTAAACATATAACAGGTTTACTTAATTTTTATGTATGTGGCGTTTATATAGTAGCATGCGATGCCGATAGATGGCAGCCATGACATTAATATGTCGGTTGATAGGTTTCATACTCAGTCAATTTAATTTTATAACCATAAATTTCATCATTATTATAATTATATTTGTAAGTAAAATAAAGTAACACAAGCAATATTATTTAAGTATATCATAGTAAAGTGAGTAAACAATAAAAGATAACAGTCCATTACGAAGAATCGAACTCAAGCTGCTTAAATAGAAGTTAAGTAGTTTAACCATTGCTCCATGCCAAGCTCGGTGTGGAGGTAGACAAATCAGTGCTCTATGGTTGTGTTATAGAGTTAGCCAAAGCGGCGCACATAAGTTGACGGTTGTGAACCGTGAGCTCACTCGAAGGGACTTTGAAAAACTTTAAGTGCTCAAGAGAACGGCCACTTTTATTTTGACCAAGTGTATGTAATTAAATTTCTAGTGATGAATTTGATGCTGCTCTGAAGAGAGTATTTCCGAAAATAGCCCAAAAGAATTGGATTCACAACTTGGTGGTTCTCAGAAAGAATAAAAAAAGCAGCCAGTGTGCTTGTTTGCTCAGGAACTCCCGGGTTTCTTGCGGTAAAAATGCGATGTTTCAAATGTATGTTAATATGAAATACATAATAGCAAAGGCAATTTAATAAGACTTTCCAATTTTGGTTACATTTGGGAGCAGAAAAAGAGTCTCATTCTCTAAAATACATAGTGTATTTTCTTCATTTCCAAGGTTTCTATCATCATTAGCTTCCACTCAGCCATTATAACGGCTATCTGTGACTGCTTGAAACAAATCTAAACTAAACAAACATGAACCGAGTGTCCATCATGTCGCACTCCGTTTGAAACGAAGGAGGGGTCAGAAATAGTCGCTTCAATACTCTGATTCGTGTAAACACAAGAGTAGTGACACGACCTTGTGAAGGGAGAATTAAGTGAGAAATTAGTTATAATAGTGCATTATAACGTATTGATAAAACAGTAAAAGCTTTCGGGCTGGAAGGCCGAAGTTTCGGTCGACACTTTGGTTGCCATCTTCAAAGTGTAACACCCTGGGCAATTTGACAACGACTGCCCGGTTATCAATTTACTCCGGCCGTGAAAACTGTCGCACGCATTATAGCACAGTTTAACATTTATGCCAAACCTCTCTTGTGACGAAGGTATGGAAATCAAGTCTAAAATTACTGTCCCCAAGGCGATATTATTTCAGTTTACTTGTCAATTTCAATAATTACTTTTGTCAATAAGCATTATGATTACTAAACCTCAATGGTTAAATTAATGCACTATAATCGACAGCCTTATTAACGCTATCAAGATTATTATTAACTTGACAGTAGTCGACTAGCAAGAACATACACGGCACATTGGCAGTGTTTATGCTCCGCACATCTTTTAGGATGGTATTTGCTACTTGTCAATCAAGTGACTATAATTATGCAAGAGAAGAAAACTGACGGTTGGATACGGCAGAGCTACATATTTCAGTACCATTTTAAGTTTCCTCCCTCCTAAATGGACCATCTTTAGTGCTCCCAGATGTACCACTATGATAAGGGTGAATTAGGCGAATCGGACAATTTTAAAGATTTACATGCACGCATCAAGCCATATTACATATTCGTAAGTCATGGCCCCGATGGCATTTTAAACGTGATTTGATACATCTCGTAACCTGATTCACCCATATTTACCCTAAAAGAATGCCAGAATCATTCAGCTTCACATATTTGCAAAATAGTTAAAAAAAATTCTCTAATGTATGTTTAGTTCTGCTACATTTGCTTTAACAGCTTCCTTATTCTTCCGAGGAAGGAGTTCGAGTATCATTTAACACTACTGTTTATATAGATAGCTAAAAAATATAACTTACTCATACTCGCCTAAAAGTCAGCTCCATATAGCTTCACGTTGGAAGTACTCACCTGTAACAGAAAATACAAACATTAGGTGTTATACAATTTCTATGTAGCTGTTTGAAAACCAAAATAATATGTATGAGATATTTTTAACAGCGTTATCTAAACAGATTTCTTCTTTACCGTAACCATTATGATTACAGATTAAAACAAAACACAATTCCAGTTATACATTTTCAAAAATAGTATCCCTACAACTTTGCGTTTATTCTAGTATTTTTATAACCGGTTCCAAAAGTAACACTATTATCTAGTGTCTGACATTTACAACTATGCATGCGACTCGAGACCTTGGAATCACCCTTGCTTTAGTGCTTACAAGTTTCATTAGGACCCGATAACCAATATATGAGATTTTCTCTTTTCATAGAAACATTAAAAATGATTTAGTTACAATGTGATGCTTTCTTTTTCTTGCGTGCATTAGCTACGTTATAAGTATTGCAAACTGGATGAAAGCTGATAAAACGAAGTCTTCAAATGCTCTTGAAGTGATGTGGAAGAGCACTGGTCAGGGTAGTAAACGCAGACCAACGAGTATTCCACAGTATTATCATTAATTTACGTTTGATACAGTTGTCATTGATCAATCCTGTCATAAGATCAAACCAATCATAAGAATACAAGCTAGAAGAGTCTATGCCGTTTAGAATAAATGTATTAAACCGAATTGTCAGTAATTAAGCCAATAGCAAAATCTCTCTTTAATGAAGAAACTACTTCTTTGGATTCTGCATATTTACTATTCTGTCAACTGCAAATATTTTACCACGCTTGACGACAGAGCGTGGTTACGCTGCATAAACTTCCTGCATGGTGACATTTGAAATTGTGCGATTGAAATATGGGTGTAGTAGGCTGGACAGAGAAGTGTGGCAGCTAATGCAATATATATCATCTCTTGATTCCACATGAGCTGGAATGAACTTCAGTTTCAATTATGGCCGGTCGACATCGGAATCAGGTCGCATTGCTATGAATGCATGAATTATCGGAGTCAAGCATCCCCCTTCCCTTTGTGCTACAAACACATCAGAGATTAATAGCTAGGCCAGGT
This sequence comes from Deroplatys truncata, assembly GCA_030765065.1. NCBI lineage: Eukaryota > Metazoa > Arthropoda > Insecta > Mantodea > Mantidae > Deroplatys > Deroplatys truncata. The sequence goes on from CM060980.1 coordinate 106,420,908, forward strand.
TTCAATCGGATCATTTCCATGGCAAACAATTGCACCTAGTAGATCTTGCAGGTACATGTGTTGTTGGCATTTGCGGCCTTCAACATTATTTTTTCATCCTCATTTCATCACATTTTAATGATTACAACTGCTCTGTTATCATAATAAGAACATTAATTTGTCAAACGGCTTTGAAGACAACCAATAGTGTCTATAAAAACACTATCTAACTGCAATTTAATGCTAGTATGCAATAGCGCGATAACATATTAAAGGTATTACATTGCTTTACGGATAAGAAATAAGAAATAATTAGTTATTCAGTAACAGTTACAAAAGTAACGGGGCAAGAGGAAATACTCGTTATTGCTAAAACTCGAAGCTTTTACGTAGCACTGCACTGCTTCTCAAGATAGCGTGACTGTATCATTCTATATGACATCTGGCAACAGAAATAGTAAGTGGTACCTTGCAGCTTGAGGTGGTACGCAGAAATTAACTTCCAGGAAATGTGTAATATTCACTGGGTTGAGATTCTTGATAAGAGTGGTTCACTTTTTAAATATGAGAGCATGGGTCTTTCTCTCTACTGTTCCTTATAATGTTTATTTCTCAGTCTTTTGCCATCTAACAAACATGCACCACACTAGGCATCACCAACTCACATCTGATTCGGCACACGGCTAGACGCCGCATATTTGACTCACTGCAACTTTTATAGACTGCCCGACGAAGTAGATTCATACTTACCTTACGAAGTAGAAACAGTTGCCTAATTTTTACTGAATTCCAAAACTGTTTTCTCCTCAAAACTTACATTTCAATACGGCCGTCATAACACGTGATCTATTAACTTCCCTTTAATTGAACACTGAACTTATTTGTTAATTCTTAAATTTATATACTTAAAGTTGGCTTCATGGCTGCAAAGGAGCATTCTATTTTCATTAACAAAAGCAATGCCCCCTTTGAACCTCCCCCTCTTAGCGTGGTTCCACATGCTATAGGTATTCTAAATTTATATTATTTTCTTCAATATGCTCTCCATAATCTTTATGCACGTACATTAATGTTATTATTACTGTAAATATTAAATGCTAAGCGGAGCATATTGCCTCAAGCTACAGCCAATTGCTTGTAGCACGCAATGTAAATATTTTGAATTCCTTGTGGCTGATCTTCCGTTTCCATTTCAATTCAACCCAGTCTGGTCAGGAACTCTAAAGTGAGTAAACGCATGATTTTTACCTTGAGAAAATCAGCACCAGAGCAGGCTTTTGACTCTATCAATACTGAAAATGTAAACGACTGGTAGAAATAAATTCTTTCGACTTAATAAAATACTAATTCAAATCTAACCTTTGAGCAGAACTATGTTTCACCATTGCAAAGATATCGCTTCGGGTAGAATTTGTCAAACAAGGGAAACTTTTGGAGAATGACAGCTTTTTTGTTTGTTAAAACGAGCTACTATCTGTTCAGAGACGTTTTAGCTAGGGGATGGGAGTGCTCTTTCAAGCAGGTAAGGGTTTAGCTACTGGAAGGATGCAGTGTTTACTTGGTCTGAGGCAAGTGAGGGGTAAAGCCGCGCGATAGTGAAATACTGCTAGCTGTTTTCCATTGCACGCGTCACGCGCGGCACCAGTTCAGCATACGGTGTAACCCCTCCACCAGCTAAAGCTTTACATGAGAGACAAGCCACGCCACCCCCTAGTTAAAATGTCACTGAATAGACAGTACATAGCTAATCAAAGCCATCATGATATTATTAAAAGCATTACAAATGCTATGACTGTTTCGTTGGACATCAAAATAATAGAGATAAATCTTATAAAAATGATAGTCATACACGAGCGCATTTAAGGTATTCCCTTTCCCAGCCCGAAATTTCTTGTTTCCTGGCACATCAGCAATGACAATAATTTGATAAGGAAAGGCAATTACAAACAACTCAGCTAAAATCTGTCCCAGAGGCAAGTATTCTTTAGAAACTAAATCTTTATTTTTTCAAAGTGAGATTTTCTTAAGACAATTTGACAACACGAGAGGCTTCAAAGATATGACTTATTTGGTTGTCACGTTGTTCCCAAAATATTAATAATTTTGCCAGTTTTCACGACTTTTACAGAAGGAAGTTTTTCTACACTAAGACAGTGTATCACAACATGAGAAGCACAACATCCGAATCAGGATTAAGCGGTTGCCTTGCTCTGAATTCACCGTGATATTCACGCATCTGATGAAGTTGTAGTTAAATTTGCTACTATTTCAAGAAGACCTGATGTATTATAAACGTGTTAGTACTTTCAAAATTATTCAAGTATTTTAAATTAAAAAATATGTTAACATTGTGAAAAATGTAAAATCCACTTTGTAGGTATTACGGACACATCACATAGAAAAATGAGATTTTTGCATCAGAACCCGTAGGAGGTACTTGTTTGAAATAATAAATCTTGACAACATGAGTGTGTGGACCATTTAAGGTGAAACTCTACAGTATCTCCAAAACTAAGCGTTCTAGAAAGAAATGTCTTGCTGCTCGATATTATGGGGAAAAGTAAATGCAATTGGTCGTGTTTTGTTTGGAGGAATTATGATGGTCATTTTAGGGCCAATTATTTTTTTTTAATGGGCACCTACAATTAGGATCCATCAGTTTCCAAATCTTCCAATTTTTTTATTTTATACAGGTTAGTCACTTTCGGTCGCCCCCTCCCAAAATAAAATTCTATATATGCCCTGTAATCACAGAATGATATATAACAGCGGCAGACATTTACTTCCGAGTTATTAGTGTAAGGTAGTGTGAACTTATGAAAGTGCATTCATTTCTAACATAAAAAACTCCTTGTAGTTACTTTAGAGCAACAGAACCGAACCATTTCCACTTTCAGATTATGCGAGAAACTGAGTAAGGAAAAGCACACGAAGTTTCACTTTTAGTTCAAAATTACATCGCGCGGTAACTTATCTCCCCTCTAGCCGAAGGGTTGGGGATGAACAAACACGCTACCCTTTCTAGACACTTGTGATGATCCGAAGGGATCGGTAACACGGAGCTTGCTGGTAAGTCATATCCTTACCAACTAATCCCTTGGCAAATTCCAAGCACTAAGCTTAATACGCTGTTAGGTTGTTTTGTAATCTCTGGAGATGTATCTTTCCTCTGGGAGCTGGTAATAATTACGTCGGGATGCTGGAACATATGTGTCTCACCTCATAGCACCGGTCAATGTAGCCGAACTGTCTGCAACACTGCATCTGGTGCTTAACCACGCTTCTCAATAGCTTTGAACCTAGCATATGTAGTCTTCGTTTGATCAGTTTTACTTCACAGTGACTCCAGAAAGCATTCGTCTCCACTTTAAAAGACCCGATGTTACTTTCACACGACTTTCTCTACATACTATCCTTTATGTTTGTATAGCTCCTACAAACTATTCTTACTAAAGCTTATTTTTCCTCTAGTTCATTTCAATCGAGGTAAACCTTTGCAGAAATAGTTTCATTTCACATTTCGTTTTAGGTGGAAGGGGTATAGAGGAAACCGAATCAATAGTCAGATGTTTAAAAGCTAGTCAATAATTGTTGGCGTTAAAACTCTATACTCTTTCTATGACCCCGAGAGAAACAACTGACAACACTAAAAAAATTACGATTATTGAAAATGCGAATCAATAACAACATATCTCTCGGAAATGACTAACGCCACCCAAAAAGCTACTAGAAATAAATTATGTTTTTTTAAGGGAGACCTATATTTTTTTCTGTGGTACATATTGTCTCTTATACTTCACCAGTTATAAAAATTGCACAAAATTCCTTCTGAATGAAATTAAATTAAATTGAGTTTTGTTTATGGACGCTCTTTAACTACTGTGGTCCTTAGCGTCCCATTCTATATTGGGCGTGAAAGATCGGAAATTTCGCTCAGAGGCCTCTTATCAGGATTGAGGTTCTTTTACGTGCCGTAAATCTACGACACGGGACCACCGACTTTACTTCCCTTCCGAAGGAAGCCATGCTAAGGATTTTTACGCCCTCCATCGCACTCCGCCGGGTTTGAACCCCGACCTTGGGAACTAGAGGTTAGCACGGTCCATGGAGGACGACGATGAAGAGGACTTCGCAGGCTATTCGCAGAAAACTCAATATAGACATTTTATTTACCATGTAAATGTTCTTAAACATTAAGATTGTTAGAGACATTTCGAAAAAATTGAGAATTTCGAAAGCTTCCACGTTTAGGATAGTTTGGGGCGACGGATGCCGGATATCTTCGTGTCGCATCCTTGTACGCCGCTGAACTTGTTAGGTATTTAACCGAATATTCGTTTTTGAGTTATGTCGTTCGCTTACACACATTTTTCCTAAAAAATGCTTTTTTGGGTCTCAAAACGTGTATTTACGGTGAAATTTCGGTATTTAATTTTTCGGTGAAATGAGTACTCCCTCTATTTACTATAAGTACTAGAGTAAGTAAACATTCTAGTAGCCAAATTAACGGAGATAAGCTTATATTTTCAATATGCACAAAGAACACGCGATATTACAAGTTACTTATTTAGTGCTTTTCAAAATGTTTAATTTTATTGATTATATAATTTCCTTTGAAAACTGAACTGATCCTTTGTGTGAGGCGTTTACAAAAGTATTTTACAACATTTAATAGAACACAATTTTGTTATAATAGCTAAAAAATGGGTTTTGATCTGAGAGAGGAAAAAATGTCGTCAGTAACTATAAACATTTTTACTGAACTTCCTCATTAACGCCTCAATAAGTTAATTTTTCGTAATAAATTCCAGTGACATTTGCAGGTATTAATGGTATGCGCTCTACTAAACGTATATCAAATCATTTTGTAAACAACACAAATGAAGTTAAAAATCGGTGTAATTTGCCAAAGAATTTTTGGAACATTTCAACCGGAATAGCATTAATTATCCAGGTATTGTATTTCAGTTTTACAAGAAAACAGGCAGAATGGTTCCAGCAGGAAGGTGCTACAGCACATACTGGCAGTTGTGTGTATGCTCTGGGAAACGTGTCATCTCGAAAAGCGGAGACAATAGATACTTCCTCCTTCAAGATAACCAAATTTCTGTGCCTGTGACCACTTTCTCTGGGAGTATTTGAAGAGCAGGTTTATTCAAACTTCCATAAACCCTTGTAAAACTTGAAGACAATATTCAGAGAGATATTAATGTAGTTCTGTTAAAGTGTTAGAAAAGTTGTTTACGATATGCATCGCTTGCTGGCAGAGTGTCGTTGCAGAAGCGGAGGACCTTTGTGGGACACAATTTTCAAGAAATTAAATGCTTTCCTGTGTTGTATAAAATGAAATATTACTGACACATTTGTTAATTTACATATAGCAGTTTCACTGTATTAACCTGTACATATCACCATGTATTATGAAATGCTAATAACCGTTTTGTATTTCTGTCTCTATCTTAGTTCCATTCAACATTCCTCCGAGGTATCCCTTGTCAAATAAAATCCCATGTTTGAAAGTGGTTGACAACTGCTAATATTTCACCAGAGTATGCAGAACACCTACAGTTCTCGTTGTTTTAAAGAGAAACTTTACGAACCACACATTAAAATGTTTACGCAGAGATTGCTTACATTCAGCCCAAGCTTGTGTGACTTGACTTGCTAAGAACTGTGTGGGAAACCAAGCTCACCTCAATACTCCAGTCGAGAGCTTGGAGCGACTCAGGGAAAACAATAAAATGCTGCCCCTTGTTGCAAACCCTCCATGCAATTTACCACAAGTGTTTGGGTCTCCTCACTCCATGTCATTCTGCTGGTTGATCACGTTCACCCTGCCAGCTGACATAAGTCAGAATGCCTTGATCACCAGTCAGAAAATCACGTCTATGAGTTTAGAGCAAAATTATGTTCTATTTTAGATGCAACACAATGTTGGTGATAATTACGAATGAGAAACGAAGAATTACGAATGTAACCAAACTAGAATCATTGAAAAGTAAAATATTACACGTGAAGCGGGCGTTGGTCTCAATTTTGAAGCCGTATCCTTTGCTCCAATATCTGCTGTTGATTCTGCTGCCGGCTGCTACATTGGTTGGCTATGAGATCTTTCTCTCAGGGTATGCATGGGCGGGTGTGAAATGATAACAGTTAATGTGATACTTGAGCTATTCAAGCGAGTTGCCGACCGTCTGAAAATAAAGAATAAAACCGATTATGAATCATAACATTCGAAGCTATAACAATTGAATTATTATATCTGCTAACTTCTGCAGTATCAATTTTACGGTTTAAAATAATTAGTTCCACAATAAAAAAAAACTAGCAGCGTATCTTGCCGTAACTCGCTAAAATGTTTACCGGCAAAATGCCTCGCGATGGTCGCTAAATCTTACTCAAGTGCGTCATTGAGCGCTTAAAATAACACGGGAGTAATCACCAGATTAAGTGACTAATTCTCAAGAAAGTGTCACGAATGTATGCACGAACGAATGTCTCTGACTAGAATGTACCCCTTTATATTAACTGAAGTTCCGCCTATGCATTACTCGCCCCCACCCAGGTCTCCTCCTTACCCGAGCCACTATTACAATTCTTACACTGACACTGTTACTATGGGGTATCTCCCCGAATCTAAGAAATACTTTCCCGCTCTCTTTTGCATAATTCTGGTATACGTGACTGTTCGAACGTACTGAATTCGCCCCTTAACTGCATTCCATGAACTATTATGCCAATGCGTTCGCTACTTTGGCCGTTACTAATGACTTCGCTTAACATGACTCGCTAATGGCCGCTTCTTCGGGCCAATGTTTTCAACTCAAGATTGTTACATCATTACATTGATTTAATATACGAAAATTATTTATAGCAATTAATTCTTTATCTATCATTTCTTTATTTAATTATATCCTCCCGTCAATAATTACAGTATCAAACGGAAGAACTGATTTGAACATTTAATAAAGTATGGGAAAAAAGTACACATTCCAGGCAGCCCTTGATTACAAACAGAGGAGAAGAAGAAGAAAAAGGTGACCTAAGAAATGCTGGAGGAATATGTGAAGCGGAAGCGGGCAAGTAAGTCTAACCCATAAAATGGAGGCATTGAGGAGGAGGAGGCGGAGGAGGAAAGGAAGAAACTGAACATAATGTTCTCATATAAATATGTTTAAAATAAAATAAGTAAATTCAACACCAGCAAACATTGTAGTTTAAAAGGAAGAGAGACAGAAAATTTGCTGTCATCTACATCACACCGCGTATGTAAAACCCTACTTTTGGCCTATGAGGCAAATAACTATTTCCATATTGATTTTAATTTGGAGAAAGTAAATTCTGACAGAGTGTGGAATGAAAACATTTTCATGCTTAGAGCTGTATAATGGTACGCCACTACAAAAGTAGAAAGCTCCTGTTGTACACGCTACGTTGATACCTCCGACTTAAAGTCAATTTTGAGTATAATTAACATTGAATTAGCGTTATTAATAGGGATGGGGCGATATTTGCCTTGATATTCGCCACGGCTATAGTTAGGGCAGAGGCTAAGGGACTATTGCTTACTTTTCATTTTCGTTTTCTATCCTTAAAATAACTATAGAGGTTCTACTGCCTCAATGGAGGTACTGTGTCAAGCATAGACGTAACATGTTTTGCGTATTTTGTGATTTACCACAGTGAAAAAAAAAAAACGTTTTTCTGTGTATTGCACAGTTTTTTGCGTCCTCTTCAAAATAGTTACAGACTTCACTCATATTGTATTTAATATCACTAGCACACTGAATGAAACAAAATATTTTAACTAAATTGTTTGAAATCTGTATTCTTATTGAGTATGCTTAAAGTAGCTTCAGTCACAACTCAGTACTGCATGTTAGTTTAATAAACTTCAGTTTCCTGTTGTATATGTTTTCATTTAGATATAAGAACCAATGGAACGTTGCACTGATTCACCTAAGAAATCAGTTGTGGGCAGTGGTCAGATAATGAATCCAGCAATACAGTAAAGATACATGCTAGCCAACTACTGTCGATGATGGTATCTGGAACAGGAGTGCGATGATTTATTTTAACGTATTGGATATATTTCGACGCTATCGTATATCGAGATCCCATCGCTAGGTATTAACATGGGAGATTTTAATGCCTTTTTATTGGGTTTGTCTTAGTGCAGTAATGTTTAAAATAGACTAGAAGTCAGTGCCCGGCATCTCTGTGGGAGAGTTGGCTCTTGTTCCGTGAGTAAGAGTTCCCTTTTATTACGAGGGGGCTGCTAATTCCCTGAGAGATGGGGATTATCAGTTGAAACGTTGCCATCAAATTGCTCTGTACGCTCCCTCGCCTCAGTTATTAAGGAAGATGCATAAGTGCAATATACTCAGTAGGTGCTAGACTTCAGATTCCGGAACGAATCAACACAGGTGAAATCAACTTCGTATGTCGCAAAGGGCCTTCGAGCTTCGCAAGTTTAAGGCAACACGAATATGAACATTCTAAGTTTTAGTTTTTTTCAGTTGTTTCGAAATTAATACAACACTAGCTGGCTAACTCAACATTGCAGGAAGATTATTTACACTTGGAATGACAGTTTAATTAATTTCAAATACCTCTTCTTGTATTCTTTAATAAATTATTGTACAATAACCTAGAACATTTTTAGGATGAATCCTCGCCATTACTTCCTAAAAATTGTACCCTCTTGTTGAAGTATCATAAATTTAGTTAAATCACAGTAGATGTCACACTGTTCAGCAGAGCTTGCAGCTACATCCGTATTCGCTGGTGACTATAAGTTAACAAGTATTTAGCCGTAGACTTTGTCGTGATTCACTATCGAGTTTGAGTTTATGTCACGGCAGCCGCTAGCTACGAGAACTATTAAAAATAAAAAAGACATGAAGTTTGTACCATTTTCTTCTTCCTAAATACCGTTTTGGATGTTTTAACAGTTATTTTCGCGAAATGTATTTTAACATGTGTTAAAACCTAGAAGAGCATTTAGCCTTACAGCTCAAAGCTAGAGCCTAGCGTGACGTAAATCACATTGTTCACGCATCTACGGCCAAATGCATGGCATAATTTTCTACTTCGTATCCGTATCCATGCCTACTTCAGAAGAGAAAACTTTTGACATAAAATTATGGTTGCTGTAGACTTTACAGCTCCATTAACTCATTTCTCACTACCCTTTCCTGCACAATGTCGAATCGCTAATCATATTGCACTGGATTAGGGCATTTACGCCGATCAAGTAAAATTCATTAAGAGAGGGCTATTTCTGACCTTCTTTTTCACGCAATTAAGTCACAGATAGGTGATAAAGCGTGGGTGAAATCTACTTAAATGTGGAAGCAATTGCGATCTGGGCAATGGACTCCCCCTATTTTTTTCCACCCAAGTGTACCCCTTACCCATTCAAGTCACTTGCATTCAATGCCATTAAGTTTGCAAAATAAACCACCAGAATTTTAGGGTAGGTAAATGTACTCCACTCAAAATTTAGATCTCGAGATTTTGCCGGAATTACATGTTTTATGATCCCCAAATAAAACGCACTTCTAGAGCAAAGTCCGTCTGCGTTATGTGTGAACAGCATAACTAAAAAACAAAAGATAGGATAAATACCAAACTTGGTATTTAAGTTGAGAATCTTCCAAAGATGCTACAAGAAGATTTTCTAGAATATCGTACACCAGCTACCCTTTATATGGAATATTTTTCATTCCCTCGAAAATTGCCCTAGCATTTTAATTAACAAGTCATATGTTAAAGATGTTTACATCACTAATAAAATACATATCTTCAATTTGAATAGCCTGTGAAATCCTCTTCGTAATAAATTTGTATAATTTTACATAGCTGGTAAACCATAAAAGCAATAAATATGGACAAAACATAGTATACAAACATGTAGAGCCCTTAAAAACACAGAATTCATTTCAAATAACTTTTTTCGTCGCATTAGCCATTTCGAGACAACCGTTATTATTGGGTTGAATTCTTTAATACTTTGACATTTTTCTTAAAGTACCGTAGCTATTCATTGTTTCTTGCGATGTCATAGAATCAGTATGGAACTTTTAGGCCAGCATATGGCGGCCCACTTTTAAACATCTGACTATCCATCGTTTCCTCTATCTCCCTTATACTTACTAAGAAATGTGTAACCAAAGTATTTCTGCAAAAGTTTTATCTCGACTTACATGAAGTAAACAGAAAATTAAACTTATGAGATGTAAGAATAGTTTGGGAAGTTATATAAGCATAAACGATAGTGCGTAGAGAAAGTCGTGTGAATGTAACATCAGATTGTTACAGTAATTCAATTTTTCCTAGAAAAGCTGTGTTACATTGATACTAGTGGAAGAACTTAGTAACGCTATAACGCTGAACGTTCCTTCTTTGTTTATTTCATCTATATTTCAAACACCTCCCTTTCGCCGCTCTAGATTTGCCGGCATGTACAAGCGAGGGGCCTTAGGGAAATTCGCATTCATGCTTCATGTACACGAAGAAAAGCTCTTGGAGCGGAAACTTACGCTACGACTGCTACAGGATAAACACCACTATAATGTTGCTTTGTTTCGTTCGTGTTTTGTTAACTGGGCTACTGGAACAATATATAATCAAATCAATGTACCGCTAACGCACCTGTTTTCACAATAAAACATTTGAACCACTAGAGAAGCAGATGTTCAACTTCCCATTCGGCTCACTTCTTTTGATGCCGTGCAAACACTTGGCGCGCAGCTGTCCGAATTCCGTTTCATTACATCAACACATACTAGTGTTAATTGGTTTATTCTGCTCAATGGGCCTGCGCTGTGGTTGCAGTCTCTTTAATAAGATTGCTTGTTTGTTAACGAAAGTTCCTTCCAATAGAGGGAACTCAGACTCCATCTGTAGCGCTGCGAAAAAGTTTGTTGAAAACCAAGAAATTAAAGTTTGAAACCTAAGTGTCCTTTAAGGGAACACTTAGAAACTGAGTGTTTGAAACATTTTACCACATTTTATCACATTTTACCACATTTTATGTCTGTATAAAGACATTTTGTTACAAAGTTTGGTGCATATATTAACTTGTTCCTGGATTAGGTGTTTTAAAATTCAAATTTAACGTATTTAAAAAATCCTGCGATGCAATTTTCGTAATTTTTAAACCATATTTCACATTTATGTTACTTATTTAGCTAGAAAATAAGTTTGCTAAGGAAAATACTTTTAAATTAACTGGTTTTAAAAAAACAATTTTTGTTCAGTTGTGAGTTTCAGTTTTGCAAAAAATATATATATTTATCGAACTTGGATGAGCATGGTGGCGTAATACATTTGACATTAGCATATATTGGGAAACTTTTTTGAAATTTTACCCTTATAATTTAAAAACTGCATCGTAAGGCGCTTTTAAATGCTGAAAAACGTCTAAAATATCAAAACCGCTAAATTTTCTACGGGAATATTTACTCACAAAAACTTACCTGGAATTCTCCATATGTATTTTTACTTTCTCTACCATGTACATAATAAGTAGAGAAGGTATTGCATTCCACCCAAAAATTGATCCGAGATTTCATGTTTTGAGCACACTGGATAACTTTTTCTTAAAAAGATCGGTGTGTGTGTTGTCTGGAACAGCATCAGCAAACTTTGTATTTACGTTCAGTACCTTGCAAAGATGCGACACGAAGATTTTCAAGGAAATCGCCCTACTCCAAACTACCCTTTACATTCAACATTTTTCGAAATTATTTGCTAAAAAATGGCTATAATGATTTTGATTAAAATACCACATATCAAAGATATTTACATGGCAAATAAAATGTATCTCTTGAATTTTCTGGGAATAGCATGTGAAAGCCTCTTCTGTCGTAAGAAGATTTATATAACTTTGTATAACTGGTAAACTTTGAGGATAGACGAAAACGTACTACACAAAGAAATGTAGATCTCTTTAAAGCACTATTTATTTCCAATAATTTTTCAGCAATCTCCGAGATATCCGTTACTAATAGTTGAATAGTTCAATACTTAGCCATTCTTTTCAAGTTTCTGTCGATTTTCAATTGCTTATCGCAATGTTATACGAAAAGTTTGGAATTTTAAAGCCAGCATATAGCAGGCCAACAGTATCCTGTTCTTAAACATTTGACTGTAGCTTTTCCCTTTGTTATCTATAATAAAATGTGTAATGTAGCTGTTTCCGGAAAGGTTTATCTCGATAAAATTAAGTAGACAGGAAAATACTTTCGTAAGAATACTTTGTGTATCCACTAATTAGCGATAAAGGGTAGAGAAAGTCATGTGAATATAGCACATGAGATTTTTTTATTAAATAGTGTACATGCTTGCTTAACATACATAATTTAGAAACTGATTAACACATGTGAAGTAATCTTGTAAAGAAGGCCTATATAAATTTTGGAAAAAAATGTGAGAAATATCAAAAAAGCCTCAAATGTGCAACCAAGCCCTTTATTCGGGGTTAATTATGTCGTCATGCAACTCTCTCATTTTTGCTCCAATAACGTAAATATGTACACGAAAGGTTCCTAGAGAATCGGATGTAATAATATACTAAAAAGCCTGAACCTTAATTACTTTCTCTACCACGTACATGGGTACACATCGTCACGTAACTTTCTCACTTTTGCTCCAATAATGCAAAACAGAAAAATACAACTGAGTCTGCCATACGCAATTAAAGTAGCAGCCAATCCAGACTCCCGTTTGCATAAATACGTGATCCCTAAAACACTACAGTCCACAAAAAATCGCCGTTACTATAGACCTTGAGGCAGTATTTTATATCACAACACTGTGAATGCCAGAGTGATTGTAGTGAAAATTAGCATTATTGTATGACAATGATTTTAGATGTTTGTTAATTATAAGCATTGTTAGGAAATAAGTTTACACGGCCTCACTGAAACTGACAATAGGAGCGGGTAACAATGAAACGATGGGGTGAGTTGTTTATCAATTAGATGAGACAAGCAAATGAGGTCAGAGTAGCGCGCTTTTCTTTAGAAATGGAGGGAATATCTTCCCTAGAGCATATGTGTTCGTAATTTTGATTGGATATAAAAATAGACGCTAACGTTGACGCGCCTTATTAACCAATAGCAGCTCTGTTATAATGTTTAGGCATATCGGGGTGAGGGAGTATAAATTCTAAAGCCAGAGACGGGTAACGCAGTTTAAGAGAATCATTCACGCGTTACATGTCACACAGTTCAACAGAATCATCCACGGGTTACACGTCGCGCAGTTCTACAGAATCTCTCGCGTCGTAAAGTTAGTTAAAAGATGTGAAATACGCGAACTAATAATGTGCGGCAAATAAGTGATTATAGTTACATTCTAAAATATAACAGTTTCAGTCTGGCGTGTATCAAGAGTAATTATGTGAAATGAATAAAGTGTGACGGCAATAAAAGTGTAAAAACAAATTCTTTTATGAGAGTTATCTTTTAGTCACATCTCCTTTCCGTTTACACACCCTGTTCAAGAGATTTGCTCGACTGGATAATAATAGCTAGCCGGAGGACAAAGAACTCAAAATTCAAAATAGTAAAACAATAACAGGCTCAGCAAATAAGATAACACGAAAGTTACCGCGACAACCTTTTCATGTTAGAATTACTCAATATCTAAGAGAGGAAGGACTAGATATCCCAACAACTACTCATATAAACAACTCATTTGTTGTTCCATGGAGAATAGATATGCCTGTCTTTAGGATGAAAATGAAAACTAAAAATTCATTACAAAATTCACCGATATTTCAACGAACTGAAAGCAAACGTACAAATCACATAGATATTTACACAGGCGGTTCTGCCATTGAACACAAACAAGCTGCATTGTATCTACACCCTGATTTTATAATGCTCTACAGACTACCAGACTTCTATACGGTATTCTCATGCGAATTATTTGCCATAAAACAGTCTTACAATATCCAGCAAGAACACAAATCCAACTATTTTATAATTTACGATATGAGCCAATACATTCTTAAAAGACGGATATTCACGCAACGCTATAGCCCAGGAAATACAACAGCTATCCCACCATATTAAAAGCAGAGGAAAACAAAACACAATTGCATGGATTCCTTCCCATGTAGGCATTAAAGGCAACGTAGAAGCAGATTTCGCAGCGCGAGAAGCCACCAAACATCTCCAAATGATCCTAACATAGCTATCACCTGCAGGATGTCATATCTCATGTGAAAAATAAAATAAAACGTAACTGGGCCACAAGATGGCTTAGTAATGGCCAAACCCAATTACATGACACAGCATCTCCCACTATACTAATAAATTTAAGGCGCCGTGATCAAATAAAAATAACAAGGCTTCGCATTGGCCACACAAGACACACGCACACATGCTGCCATTTTACGCAAGGAACCGCCACCTGAATTCAACATAGCCATTAAACCTTAACAGCTCATCTTCCAACAGTATTCAATAACCCGAAAACTAACCAAGCCATCCTTAAGTTTCTTCACTCCACATCATTGTATAACCTCCTGTGGCTGTACAACTGTAAAGAATTTATTTTGTAAAATGTTTTAAGTTGTATTATGTTGAATTAATTTGTTATTATGCATATCTGCATTATAATGAATTGTTGCATTGTATCATTGTATTCATATTGTTCTGCATACTTGTTTGTTCTATAATTTGTATACCGCAATATAACCGCCTGCAGTTAAGCGACAATAAATAAATTGATAAAGCAAATATTTACGCAAAAACATTCCTAGAGAATCGGATGCAGTAATATGTTTAAAAGCCTGAACTTTAATTTACTTTCTCTACCATATACATGGTAGGTAGAAAAGGCATTGCATTCTACCCAAAAATTCGATTTCAAGATTTCATGTTTTGAGCCCCTGAATCCAAGAAAAGGCATTTTTAGAAAAACGCGCGCGCGCGCGCGCGTGTGTGTGTGTCTGTGTCTGTGAACAGCATTAACTCAAAAACCAAATTTCGGATAAGCACAAAACTTGGCATTTAAGTTCAGTGTCTTCAAAGGATGCTACACAAAGCTTTTCAAGATAATATCCCATCACAAACCACCCTTTACATGAAGCATTTTTCGACGCTTTTTTATTTTCAGAAACATAGCGCTAACGATTTTTGTTAAAATACCATTGTTAAAGATATTTACATGACAAATAGGTATAACTTAAGTTTTTTGAGAATAGCTTGTGAAGTCCTCTTCATTCGCAAAGAAATGAATATAATCTTGTATAACTGGTAAACGTTGAGCGAAAGACGAAAACGTACTACAGACAAAAAAATGTAACCTCTTTAAAACACAATTTGTATCAAATAACTTTTTTTGTAGCATCAGCCACTTCCGAGATACCCGTCATAATTTAATACTTAAGTCATTCCTTTAAAGTCCTGTCGATTTTCTGCTGTTTCTCGCATGTCATGTAAAAAGTATGGAATTTTAAGGCCAGCGTATAGCATCCAGTTTTAAAACATTTGACTATGCTATTCCCGGTATCAATAACGAAATGCATAATGCAGCTATTTCCAGAAAGGTTTATCTTGATTAAAATGAAGTACATAGAAAAATTATTCGTTCGTAAGAATAATTGGCATACCTACTAATACGCGATAGAGGATACAGAAATTCATGTGAATGTAACACATCAGTTTTTTTAAATCATTTTTTACTAACTTTCGCAGATCGGTCTCCTGACGCACAATGTATTGTTTAATTTTACGTAGCTTTTGTAGCTTTTTTTTTTTTTTTTACATGCGTTTCCTTAAATGACTGTCTCCACTCTCACTCTTGTTTTCTTTCCCTCAAATATAAGAGCTAAGGCTAGAAATAGTAAACGCACCCGGTGTCTTTCATTTCCTACTAAAAATGTAACCGCTAGCAGACAATATTTTCATCTCAATGAACGGATTGCAAGACAACATCGCTCGGCTTTTTCAAAGTGCGAGCTGTGCGTTTGTAATCTGGATTAGAGGATACTCTTCCCCGGTTTTTATTATCTGTGCCAAGGGCGGAATGCAGCACTGAACCGTAATCTAGGGGTGTGACGTCGCACATGAGCACGCCGGAATTTTTGCTTCATGGAGTTAAACGCGCTGTAAAAACTTCAGCTGACATAGGGGCTACCGATATCAGCCTCTGCGTAGTAACCAGAGAGGAATGGGACTTGCATTCAATGATGGCGAGCGGTGTAGTAGCTATCTAAAAACCTCTGTGTTGCATTCACATCACTTCTTGTTAATTCAGATAAACTTTTAATTCACGTCTATACATTTCGTTGTGTGATACAGTAGGTAAAGCGATGGTCATATTTTTAAAGGGCGTGCCGATGTGGCTTTAAAATGTCATACTCTTTACATGACTAGAGGAAAAAATGTGAGTGTTAATTCACACGGTTTTGTCTTCCACTATCATTTATTAATGGGTATACAAACCATTCTTACAAAAGCCTATTTTCTATCTACTTCATTTAAATCGAGATAAACTTTCCGGAAATAGCCGCATTGCACATTTCGTTATAGATACAAAGGGAAAAGCCATAGTTCAAATATTTAAGAGCTGGACCATATACGCTAGCCTTAAAATTCCATACTCTTTTCATACGACCGCGAGAAACAACCGAATGTCGACAGGATTTTAAAAGAATGTCAAAGAGTTGAACAATTCAAACCATCAATAACGGATATTCGGAAGTGGCTGATCAATCAATCAATGATTTATTGAGTTGAAACCTAGAGTGAGAGGTTATGAATATCAACACACAAAAATTGATATACCTATAAAAATTAAAAATGTACAATAATATTTGAACCAAAGTATTCGTCATCGGAGTAAAAAGGATTTGAAATTAGCCAGTTATGAATAGCAGTTGATGCCACTAAGAAATTTATTTGAAATAATTTTGTATTGAGATTTACATTTTTTGCGTAGTACGTTTTCTCTTTCGCTTAACATCAACCAGTTGTACAAGATTATACAAAATTCCTTTCGAATGAAAAGGACTTCACAGGCTATTCCCAGAAAATTCAGTAAATGTCTTACTATACCGTATTTTAATCAAAATCGTAAGAGCCATTTTCGGGAAAATTTAAAATTTCGCAAAATGTTCAATGTTTGGATGATGAGATTTTCTTGACAATCTTCGTGTCGCATCCTTGAAAGATGCTGAACCTAAACACTAAATTTGGTATATAACCGACCTTTTTAGTTACGTTGTTCACAGAAAGACACACACACACACACGGACATGTTTCCAAAAATGCTTTTTTGGATTCCGGGGGTCTCAAAACATGTATTTCCGGTGAAATCTCATATCGAATTTTTGGGTGGAATGTAATATTTCCTCTAGTAGAAAAAGTAAAGCTTACAGTTAGTTTCTATATGCTGGTACCACTTATTCAAATATTTAAGTAAAGAGTTACACAAAATATAAATTATGCTGAAAATACCTTTTAAGCTAGCATAATAGGAGAAAAAATTGTTTTAAAAACTAACAAACAACAACACGAAAAGAGCTAGTGACTCCCGGGTTCGATTCCCAGCTGGGGAGGAGAACTCTTCTTTAATAAGAAACATTCCCTACCAACCGCAGAGTCTCCAATGGATTTGGTTTATAGCAAAAGTGCGTAATATCAATATTAAAAATTTACGGTTCTTCAATTTTAAAAAAACTAGGTTCTAAATAATAGTTCCGAAATAATCGTATCATCAAGACACTCTTGGTCCACTGTTAGTTTACTGACTTGGATTGTTTCCTTGAAGTCGTGATTCCTCGTTGCGTTATAAGCACTGTCAAGCGGCAACACGATGCTCCCCTCCTTTCCTCTCTCCCTCCCATCCTACGTTCAGCCATGCATGCGCGAATTCGAAACGCACTGTTAACAACTATGCTGCTTTGCATCTTAATAATTGTTATAATTATTATCACTTAACTCAGATGCATCATCATACTAACCGTCTTGTATCGGTTCGCTACTGATTCTATGCTCCAAAACGGTATCCCGGGTAGTTGCCTTTCGCATGCGTATTGCAACAGCATAATTAAATTTGATTGACTGGAAGATTTTTGGTAGGCGTTGCCCTCTATCGAATTCAGAAGCACTACAGGGGCGATTCCAAATCTTACCGATGTATTTATTCCTTTTGGGAAGATTTAATGCGCATTAAACCTTCTTAAGTGATTAAATGTCCAGCTACCTCACGAGGGGAGCTCAAGCAGTAAGAACATCGGTATGGGGAGCCAAAGAGCTGTAGTTCGAGTCCGATTGTGACATAGAATTTTACGAAAATGATTTAGTTTCCAACTTACTGGCTACACATGGCTACAGCGAAAGAATAATTTCAAAAGTTCCTTGCGCGTGCGTAGTGTATGTGTGTGCGTGTGCGTGTGTGTGTAAATAGCGTAGCTAAAAATGTGAAATAAATACGAAACTTGGTATTAAAGTTCAGCATTTGCAACACAATTTCTCCACCCAAGCTATCCTTTACAGGGAACTTTTCTCTTCAATGCTGGATTTCTCAAAAATGATTCCGACAATGTGATTGAAATACTTTTACTTGTAAGACTAATAAAGTGCACCCTTGACTTTTTTTCGAATGGCCTGTGAAGTCCTCCTCAAGTCCTCCAATTAATATTATAAAACTATGTTAAACGATAAGGGTTAGATTAAAGCTTACTCGACAAAAAATGATCTTGTTAAAGCACACAGTTTATTTCAAATATACTTTGGCATTAACTATATATTTGTTGCTGTTGGTTCGATCTTTCCAATAATTTATCATACACAAGTAAACAAAGTTACAATTCTTTTATTTCTCATGATGTAACGTAAAGAGTGTGCAATTTCAAACACAGGATATAGCGACCCGCTGTAAAGATTTGATTATCCTATTAGCCTCCTGTATTCCCCTTGTGCCTACAACAAAAGGTGTAATGAAACAACTTTTGCAAACTTTTATCCTGATTAAGACACAGAAGGTAGAAAAATAAGTTTTTGTACGAATAGTTTGTGAAGGAGATTTAAGAAGCCATAGTTGAGAAAGTGACGTGGCTGCAATCCATCAATGGTTCCTTTTATTCAACAAAGTATAGCTTACATATAGGTAGTGAAAAAGATTTCTAATAACACCCATAAACGTATCGCCTGATGAAGTCTTATTTTTAATTATCCTCATCATTACATTACATAATTATTTTGTGGAAAGCTTTCATAAATGAACATATGCTCCTTATTAATTTCGTTATTCAAATTTGGTGAATATTGTCATTTAGAGGTCCATATTGCATTATATTCATTCTAATACGTGCGAGAGCTATCATTGTCAACTGAAAGTAGGTATTCTCTAAAGGAAATGACGTTTGTTTCGTTTCCTCGCTTCTTATTGTCTGAAATAAATGCGGCAACGAAAGCCTTTTACTGTTTGACCTCTAACATACAACATCCGACGATTATACCTTTGTTCCCCAAATTAACCAGCCATTTCTACCAGACACGATTCTTAAACTGCAAATAACTTAACTTATATCTGTTACTGAACCTCGGTAATGTTTTTCCTTTTAAGCATTACTTGGTGCTACGAAACTTACTTTCCAACTTAGCAGCCATCTTCCGCTACTCACTAGAACTTTGTTGTCCGATAATAAAGCCATATCTAAAATGTAATTTCTGATTTAAATATTGCATCCTTTTCTACAGGGTATTCGGTATAAAACCTGACCGCTCGCATGGGGTTTTGCGTCTGGGTAGCTCGAATGCCACACAGCCTCCGTGCCAGCAGTCTCTCTTTGATTCTTAAATCTGTATTTCTGTAAACCTGTACAGAAAATGTAACAAAATTAACCCTTACCTCATAGCAAATGATGTATGTATAGAAGTCATTGAAACCCCAACTTATACTAACTTCCATAGTGATTTTCGTGGCGAACGTTCAAGGTTTTCGCCAATTTTAATGTTTCTTCTGTTAACAATGTACGTCTTCGTATGTGTTTCTTGTTTTGCACTGAAATAGTAGTCTCAAATTTATTCATAAGATCGTGAATTAAGTTGTGAAAGGAGGCAATTGTGCAGGAAACTTCAGGATGAATTCCTCAGAACGCGACGAGTCCATTTGTATTTAAAATGACATTTAGATTGTTCTAAAGACAACTGCTTCCCATCTCCCATCTCAGTGGACTACTGGCGCTATGCTTAAGTGGTAACTGAAGGACAGGAAGACTATCGGAGTGCGGGGTGTGGGGCGTGGGTAAGCCAGCAGCATTGGATCTGATACACAACACCGTGCGAGCAGTCAAGTTTTATACCGCAAACCCAGTATCTGCCGTTTAATTGTGGCACCGTCTATGTGCGAAATGAATAATGGTGAAAGAGAGCATCCCTTTTGTTTAAGCATATTTGCTGTTTGATTCACGTTCTTTTAAGAGTTGTAAACAGCAATTTTATATGCTTCGTGCAAACTTTATATTACTTAATAGTTGCTACGATACACTGTTTTCTACCACGCTCCAAATTTGTTTTTATGAGCTTATCTAGGAGGTCTCTAAAAGGTCATACATGCAGATATATTATATTCTGTGTGTTTTAATGACTTGATCAATTGTGAATATACTGCACTTGCTTCGCCTTTGCTAAATCTACGGTGAGCTTCTGAAGTTTGGTTTCTATTATGTTTAGTCCAGTTTTATTAATGTGTTTATATCTTATATTTAATAATGCAGATCCTTTTATTTCCCTTTTATGTATCAGAGTTACTAATTTTTAATAATTAACGAATTCTTGAGCAAGTTCTCTGCAAGCGACGATAAACGCTCTTGTCTGCGAAAATACTCTTTCCTACTATAAGTTTACCAAAGTTTCTCTGCAGCTGCTGGTAAATCTGGTACACAAACAATTCCCTTGGTGCAATAACAGAAAATAATTTGACAACACTGTCCTATTTTCGGTCTAATGGAGTAATAACGAAATCATTACCGAATTTATTACAGAACAGCGCATATATTCAGTTCCGCCTGCAGCTAGTTTTCCATTCCGGTAATTTTTGTAATGATTCCCATCGCTTTCTACGTTTTCCCTGCGGAGGTAGCCCAGAATTAGTAGGTATCCGTCGCTGGCTTTGCATTTAAAAAGCTAGGACACATGCAGGAACCGGGAACAAAAAATGGGTACTTGAGTATCATATAGCTTAACTATCTCACAAAACTTCGGCGGTAGCATCTGTGGCTCGCGGGTTCAAATCCCGTGCACAGGTCATTCTGACTGTGGTTTCCTGTTCGACACAATGGCTGGGAGTATGTACTCAGAGACAGCAATTACACGATCATAAAAGTCCAGTAACAAACTAGACAACACAAAGGCGACTATGCAACCAAGACCATCTAGCAACAAGTGACTCGAGACTAGGCGATTAAGGCCATTCTGTCCAGCATACAATGAATTATGTGAATCTAGGAACATACAGATAACGTCGCCATATGGCATAGATGCTGAAGCAACATTAACAGTTGGGGGGGGGCATATGACACACACACACACACACACACACACACACTCAATGTGGGCGAGTTACGATTATAAATTATGATACAGCTAGAACTCAAATGTTGCACCTTAAGCTAAAACAGAGTTCGGGAAATTGTAAATAAATGTATATCTAAACTATCTTATAATGATTGGGAGGCTGTATGTATGTGTGTGCGTGTGTGTGTGTGTGTGTGTGTGTGTGTGAGAGAGAGAGAGAGAGAGAGAGAGAGAGAGAGAGAGAGATCGGAAACTGCTAGCTCGAATTTAATAATCCCTGCAACATGGAAAAGCAATAATCTTTCAGATGGACATATGCTATAAACATTTCCAAAAATGTTTAAATGGCTTGTTTAGGGGGGTTTTCCGTATTCCTGTCACTCAACTTCAATCCCCGCATATGAATATCAGAGGTTATTTTTGGTGCTTTATCGTATTCATTTTTCCCTCTAATTTCGCTGAACTTTATTATCAAGGGACATTTTTAACCGATTTTGACAAAACCTGGTACTCTTGGGTTTTAGATTCGGCTACCCTACATCTTTAACAACTTCTGCTAACCTTATTTTCAATCCCAAACATATAAATAAATATGCTTTAGTCTATCTAGCCTTAAAATTTTACATTCAATTATAAAATCCAACGAGTATTATAGCTACCTTAAAACTCCGAAAATCTACCCCTATCATATTTTAAACCCGTTATGTAAAACACTGTGAGTACGGTTTAACCCATCTAGTCAAAGTATACGATACGGCTTGGCAAAAATCATACACTTCCAAAAACTCCGCAACTCTTACGTTCATTTCCATAGTGCCTCAAATTAAAACAAACAAAAAACGCACTTACCTTTTACTTTCAACACTTTATACACGAAACTAAATTGCATGGACAATCATGGGACAAATTAGCATACTAGGTAAAAATTCTATATCTTGCACTTCAAATAATCATGTTGCTTATATTTTCAATTTCTTGTGCAAACATTTGTACTGTTTCACAAACCTGGTGTGGAGGGTATTTGGAAAACGTACGAAGAAAATGTGTAAGCTAGTCACGACTTTAAAAAACTATCCCATTTTTATTTTCAACACCTTAGTTACAGAATGCAATGCCGGGCAAGACAACTTCTGCCTGTTTTAGCCAGTGAATGGGGGAGCCCTTCCAAGCAGGTAGAGGTTTAACTGCTGGGAGGACATAGTTTACTTGGTCTGAGGCAAGTGAGGGGTACAGACGTGCGAATAGTCAAAGACTGTTGGCTGTTTTCCAAGTACACGCCATAAGCGGCTCGAGTTCAGCATACTGTGCTTTATGCATTTCTAGCAAAATTTCTATATCAAATTTTGGGTAGAATATAATATCTCCTTTACTTCTCATGGGTAAGCGGTAGAGAAACACTTTTTCTCCTAAATTAGGATACTTTTATAAGTTTTTTATTTCCTTTTCTTTGCTTTCTTTCTTTTTAATTCCCCACAAAGCTGCCTTACAAAGTTTTCGACTTAATACAGTCCCAGAGAAATTACTGTATCCATATTGATTTCCTCGCAATGTGAGAGAAGTTTTCCGAAAAGGGTTACTAGCGCTCGGGCAGAGAAGTTGTTGAAGTGCAGGCGAACTGTTGCTTATGCAACAACTGGTAAGCTGCTTTAAAATTGTCAACACACGAAACTTGACAAGAATGCAACAGCGTTAATCACATTTGGGAATCCTGCGCGCTCTTCCGTGTTTTGGTTCTTCGCTTGAAAGACGGCAATTGTTTCATGCATGCCTTTTCTACCCCGTTAAACGTTAATGCAGGAAATTGGTTGGAGAAGCACTTGAGGGAAGAAGAGCACGTTCATAAGTGTCAACGTTTAACATCACTGAATGTATCATCGACCATGAAGCTACAGCATAATGCTGTACCTTCACTGGATACAAAAAAATTGCTTTCTGCATCCATTCTTCACAAACTATTCTATCTAATCCATGCTAATCGAGAAACGCAATTGTAAAAATGGCTTCATTACTCATCTCCTTTTGGATATAGGAGAGATAAAAGAGGCTAAAGTTACATCAAATCCTGGAGGAGGTCCGCCATATGCTGGCTTTGGAATTCCACATTCTTTTCATGACCACGAAAATCAAAATGAATGGCAACTTAACACTTCAAAAAACGTATAAAGTATTGGAAAATTCAAACCCATAAAACGAATATCTCTGAAATGATTGACACAGAAATGTTCTTTGGCATGAATTGTATGTATTAATGAGACCTACATTTTCTGTGTAGTAAGCTTTCGTCTATCTCTATGGTTTACCAGTTATATCTACGTATACGACATTCATTTAAAACGAATAGGGCTTCAGAGGCAGTTCGCAGAAAACTCAAAACATACATTTTATCTGTCATGCAAATATCTTAAAGATAGATTAATCAAAATCGTTAGTCATTTTTAAGAAAATGAAAAACGATTATAAATTTTTTCATGTGAAAGGTAGATTGAGGTGAGGAGATTTTCTTGAAAATCTTCGTCTCGCGCTCTTAATGAGACATTGAACTAGAATACCAAGTTTGGTACTTACCCATTATTTAGTTTTAAAGTGAACATTTCGCACACAAACACGCACGCGCGTGCACGAACTTTTTCTAAAATATCAAATTATAAGTATTTACTCTGTCTTCTATGGTGGAACACAATACTTCCTCTGCTTACTATAGGTAAGTGTGGAAAAAGTAAAAAGTGATGCTTCATTTGATAACTACTTTGTTAGATCAAGGTGAACAGTACTCATGATTTCATACGCGATAACATTTACATGAACTTTAAAAGTATGCTTAATTTGGGCGAGTTGTCTGGATATGGATTAATTTCATGATTTCCCCTTTAATACTAATGCAAATAGCTGTTTACATTCCATTCATTCCAGAAACCTATTTCAGAACTTTTTATGTTGAATTAAAATCTAAGACCCGATTTCTTCATCATATATTTTAAATACGCTATGTTTGATTACGTCAGGTTTGAATTTTAACATATTAGTTACGACTCTCCGTTTTACCAACCTCCTGCAAAATGCTAAAATGGCAGAATGGTGTAGTGGATTTAAGGTCTACAAAAAAGTTTTACGCATTTTCTAGAACTAATGGCTACAAATACAAATTTAGGTTTACAAGACAGCGCCTTTCCTTCAATCCAACAACGTATACATTTTCATGACCATTGCTATGACCATTCATTACTACTATTGCTGTTAACATCCGAAAGCAATGCGATTAAGAATGCGTGCCTGCATCTTGCGGCTTTTAAACTTACGACTTTCTCCACTCACTCTTCTACAAACTAGTCTTACAAAAGCATATTCTCCTGTCTTCTTCTTGTTAGCCAGATAAACCCCCATTACTCATTTATTTATGTCGTTGTAGGTAAAAGAAGAATACAATAAACTAAAGGGGTAGTCAAATTCTTTCAAAGCCGATTGCTATGTGATGGCTTTGAAATTCTGTTCTATTTGCATGAGCACGAGAAAGAAAGAAAACAGCGAAGTACATTGGAGAAAAATATAAATTATCTGAAAATTCAAAACAACAAAGAATACTTCGGAAATGGTTATCGCCACAAAAACGTATTTTATACAAATTTTGTTCTTCGACTAGATGTACATTTTTTGTGTAATAAGACTTTATCTATTATGGTTTACCAATTAAACAAAAGTGGTTCAGAATAAAGACGACTTGAGAGGTTATTCCCAAGAAATTCAAGGAATACATTGTCATGAAAATAGCTTAAATATATGGTGTGTTAATCAAAATTGTTAAAGGCGTTTATGAGAAAATAAAAATTAACGAACAATTTTCCATGTAAAGGATAGTTGTGCAGGTTTCCTTTAAAATCTTCGTGTCGCATTCTTGGAAGGCCCTGAACTTAAATAGCAATTTAGGATTTAACCGATTTTTTGTTTTTGGGTTATGCTGTTCATAGATCCACCCACACAACCACCCACGCACCCCCCGCCACACACACACACATGGGGCCTATTTCTAGGAACACTTTTTTGGGTTCAATATTTACGAAACAGAGAAAGTAAAACAGACTGGAGTTTGTGCAGCCTTTAAGTAGTACATCCAGTTATTTGTTTGCACTGATGTAACATTGAACTCTTGTTCGTAATAAAGCATTTAAAGATACTTTACAATGGGTGTCTACTAACATTAAAATTGGAAGCCTTCAACTTGACTTTTTTAAAAATCATACTCCCAGGCGTTAAATTCACAATTCTTGATTCTGGCCCCCATAAAGAAAGTGTACGTAGAACGTAGAACCTTGATTTAGTACAACAAAGTTAAATTTTATATAACTTGTTGTATGAATCCCAGGAAAATTATACACCTGATAGAAATTAAGCCTGGTTTCCACCAGTTTAAGCATCGTGTGCTCTTTCTTTCTTTCTTATGCAAATACTTGAGTTCTTTATAAACTCGCGGACAGAGTAACTTTGGAAATTCTGCTACAACTAAATGAAGAGTGAATATTATAAAATCTGAGCCAATTAAAAACGATTTCAAATAAACTAAAAATTAATTCAATCAGAACGAAAAAAAATCAGACATAGTAATGTACTCATGAATTTTATTTATGCGCACACCTTTGTGGTGTGGAGATAGCGCATCTGCATCACATTCAGAGGTCCGGAGTTCAAATCTCAGTTACAGTTGCCCGCAAAAGGGTTTTTGGGGGGATTTTCCCTTATCCTGAGAAGACGAATGCCAGGTAAATGTGTTCTGTGGGCTCCGGACTCATTTGATTATCATTTCACTCATTTTATTCATGCATTTATTCATCGTCCGATATGCTGTATCAGGTTAAAGGACATTAAACTTCAAGCCAAAAGAGTAATGCGGAATTAAATATTACGGTAAGTACCTTCCTACGAAATTACACATTCCAAAAATATAACTGGTATGAAGTTTGTACCTCCCGAATCCGATTTCATTGTTTTGACAGCAAAATACATTTAACATATATTAAAATCGAGAATGGCTACTAGTTTGTTCTGCTAAATTGAAACTTTACCTAAACATGTTAGTACTGTTTCGTAAGCTCCCTCATGCTTCGTCCACAATTTTGCTGACCACCGTTTTTTGAGGTTTATATTTCTGTAAACAAGTTTAAATTAATTACCTCCGCAACAGTTTATTTGTAGGAAGAGCGTTTAGAAGTTGCGTATGAGGTAATTCATCATCTGCAGCTTGATTTACGGCAGTCATTTTCTAACTTTAACATTGTTGAAACGTTTAATGCACGGTAAACGTGATGTTAGCTTAACATGAACTTTTACACTTTAAAGTTAACTTCAGTCGGTGAAACAACCGATGTTAATTTCAATGTTAAAGAGCTCAGCATCATGTTACCTGCATGATGTTGATGAAATTGAGTAAGTAAAATACGGACATCAGCTTGTAGAATTCTAGTATCCACATTAACGGCTCAAAATTATCGTTTCTAATATGTACAAAAAATATGTAATACAGTGCACGTATTCTAGCGAATTCAATTTTTATTTTATGAGTTTTATAATTTTTTGCAAACTACATTTTAAATTGTTTATTAACAGTGTTTCTAAAATTAAATTACATGCATTTAGTACAGCATTTTTGTGGTACAATGCGTAAAATCTTGATCAAAATCGGTTTTGATATGACAAAGGAAAACTATTTTGAAGCCGTGAATAAAGTTGACGTTTTTGCTGAATTTCCTCATTAATGCTTCGATTTTCATATCTTCACAGATTTATTTTTCGGTCAGTTTAGATATTTACACAGTGTTGTCAGATTTTACAAAACAGTAGAAAAACAATAATTTTTTTTAAAAGAAACACTTCTTAAAGGGCAAGAGTTTATTATTTATTTATTTACAGCTGCCGGTCGCACATAGACCCGACTATGATGCTTAATAGACTGTTAATAGACAGTTTTAACAGTACTATTTTGAAAATGAGAGTATAATTTATAGAAATATGTGAAAATATTGGGAGAAACAGCTCTGCAGTGATGGGATTAATAATGAAACCAAATTCACTTGAGTACACGATGTTTAACTAAAACCAATTGGTTCAAAAATCAATTCCTATATCAATTTGTAAATTATCCTGAACTATAAATTTTAATAATGAAATAAATTACTGCAAGCAGGCCAGAAACATCTGGAACATTCCACAAAGAAATGTCAAATGCTCATGTAAGCCCTCTAGAACATCATTAACCTACTTCTCTTACGTTAAATATCAAGGTATTATTAACACCATCTTTTAGGATAATGACGCCATACATTCACCATTCTACGTCTTCCCTGAACCGGCAAATGCTCTTTTGTTATTCTAGATTGGGATATATTTCTGTTCTGCCAGCTGTCTCGTTCATTCACAAGTCTAAGGAGTACATTTCCTTTGATTCTGACTATTTTTGTTCTGTGTTTCATTCAAGAACTTGATGAATTAAAAGTCGCTTTTAGATTTGCTGGGCATTCATGATTTCTGTGACTCGAAGAAACGACAATTCATAATAAATGTCGTCTTCATTACTATCCGTGTAATTTTCAACCGATAACACATTTACAAGGGGGAAGGTAATCGAAGAATAAGATTTTGGCTTTTTCTGATTCCTATGATTTGAACTGAATTTTACATCTGTTTGCTGATTGTTCTTTTTCTCTTTGGACAAGATAATTTGCATCTGATGAATTCGGTTGGCTGGAATTCTTAATACAAAGCGGTCAGATACAGTTTCGGCCGTGAGAGCGCGGAAGCGGTATGTAGCGTGGTGACGCATGGATACAAGGAAGCTTTGCTCAATAAGGTGCCGCTCATTTTTAATTTATATAGTAATTCTTCAACTTCAACAGTTTAGTTGCTGCATGCCTATATCTTGAAACTGATGATATAGGGGTTTTCTTGGAAAGCGCCATGAATGGAAAGGTTACCGTGTACGGTGATAGCCATGCACGTGGAATCGCACAGGAAATGGAAGTTCGGGAGAAAGAAAAGTATGGAAGAATGAAGCGAGGAGCTACTACATGTGGTGGTATAACAGATCTGAGCAAAAATGATAATTTTACAAAAGTGACTGTGTAGTGTTAATTACTGGAACCAGTGACAACGCAAGAAATGAAAGTAGAAATTTGGAGTGCTTTAAAAATTACTTTGTGTTCCCTTAATTGTACAAATATGGTAGTACTTTGATACATAGGCATGATTTGCCAAATGTTTCAGTGATAAAGAAGTGGACATGGCTAATGAAAAGCTAAAGAAATATACAGTCAGTTTAAAAAGTAAAGGTTTTAGACAATACGCAGTTAAATAGAGATCTGTTCACAAGGC
Organism: Deroplatys truncata; assembly: GCA_030765065.1. Lineage (NCBI taxonomy): Eukaryota > Metazoa > Arthropoda > Insecta > Mantodea > Mantidae > Deroplatys > Deroplatys truncata. The sequence goes on from CM060980.1 coordinate 106,449,788, forward strand.
ATGGCACGCATTAAACAGCCGTGTAAAATATGTTAGGTAGAGTCTAATCTCTATTATTGTCAACAGCTGGAATTTTCCAGAGACTTTTAGAATGTTCTAGAGCCGGGAGAAGGGAAACTTCCAGAAGATTCTAAATCGCGTCTCACGCTTAAAAGACAGTATAGGTTAAATGGGGCGCACTGTTGCCACATGTACTCTACATACGCTCCAACTTTGGCGCCCAGCTGCGATCGGTCTACCAATTCAATGTTATTTTGTGAACGATACATCACCAAATAGTGAAAATCTGAACAACTATTTAAGGCAATTGTAACACATAACTTTCACCTGTACTTTATGTCTCCTCTTTGTAGTTTTATTACTTCAAATACGACTTTACAGACATAACAAATATGTTATCAAATGAATATGGAGATATAAAATGATAAAAACTATAAGTTGCTAGAGTATCATCACTATTTACCCTTGGTAAATTAAATTGAGTTTTATTTATGGACGTTCTTTAACTACTATGGTCATTAGCGTCCCATTCTATATTGGGCGTGAAAGACCGGAACTTTTGCTCAGAGGCCTCTTTATCAGGCTTGAGGTTCTTTTACGTGCCGTAAATTTACGACACGGGACCACCGGCTTTACTTCCCTTCCGAAGGAAGCCGTGCTAAGGATTTTTACGCCCGAAACAATTCATCGCCCTCCGCCGGGTTTGAACCCGCGACCTTGGGAACTATAGGCTAGCATGGTAACCACTACACCACGAAGGGCGACATTTACCCTTGATAAAATCACATTCAGCATAGGTGGAATGTTTTCAAACAGCATATAATGAATAATGCGCCACACTCTACTTTGCGCTATTCCATTATATTGCGTTAACCTAGCGTGTTTTTGTTTCCCCCATCCTTTTTTGCATTCATTTTGATGGATCCTTAGAGGTCCTTTCATTCTTCCTTTATTATCGTATACACTACTGTTTCTGACACTCGGTTAGCTTTAGCTGTTTCTTCTACTGCCTTACCAACACTCCTTTTACTTGAAAAATAATTAACACATTCATTATTACCTTGCATTTCTTCTTGGTTTACCAACATTTTGTCTGTTCTTAGCTTCTCCATCCATAACCATAAATGTTTACGTAAAATGTTAAATAAATAAGCCACACAACACTTCACATTGTTCACTCGCTGCCTTCAGCCTCCGCCTGGCCTGTTAGCTGAAACTTTTGTTTCAGGCCAGACGGATGACTTTTTGTTTGCCTTACACAATGAATGCAAGAAGTTACAGGATTCCAATTTCTTTTAAAACCTGTCTCCAACCCTCCTCAACATTTTACTCACTTGGTCCCCGTTGTAAACCCAATGATGAAAAAAGTTCTCTCTGGCTGACTTTTCTACTGGATAGGTTTAGCAGTTTCCGAAAATATCTAATTAAAAAATTACAACGCTCATCTTATTAAATGTAGAGAATTCAAACTGATTTACTCTAACGAAGAAAAAATATTGTTGCATTCTACCCTTTAGTTTATTAGTTACTTCGTGATAATCACCGAAACAGTAAATATTGGACTTTCACTGAAAAAAACTCATTTTCTTCAGAAATTTGTGGCCACAGAAATCTATAAGGCTGTAAAAAGGATATAATCCGATAGAGAAAAATATTCTGTATAGGATACTATGTTCAAAGCTGAAATTTATAACAACTGAATATTTACACCATGCTATTAGCAACTTGGCGACAGCGCGAGATAGAAAAGGACGAAGCTAATGACAACATGTATGCGTTAGATAGACAGAAACATGCCATTTACTTCCATACTATGTTTTAAGTTTGAGAAAAGCTATAGTATATCTCTCGATACCACTTCTGGTGTTTGCGCTGGGCGAGAGCACTCCCCTTTATCTCTTCCCGGCCAGTCGGTTGGTCGGCCGGCGCCTTCTACCGATAAAGAAGGTCCATGACTGCGTCACAAAATAAATCTATACACAGAATGTTTCAGAAATGCTTTTACAAACTTCGGGTATGTGTTCCTTACACCACAAAAAGGAAAAAAGTTCATATGAACATATGTTCCATAATCCTTTGTTTTCTCGTTAGGAGGTGTTCAACACAGTGGTACACTTATAACACACAAAACGCATAATAAATGCTGGAAATGTCCTCCTCTTGCTTATATGCATGCCTGTACTCGTCGAATCATGGAATGTCGCACCCTGTCGAAACCTCCGGGATGGTGTCGAATGGTTTCGCAGGCTTCCATGACACGTCGATGAAGCGTTTCTGCATCCGGGATGGTTGTTCCATAAACCAATGATTTAAGATTCCCCCAGAGGTAAAAATCCACAGGATTGAGGTCGGGAGAACGTGCAGGCCATGGAACTGGTCCTCCTCTGCCTATCCATCGGTCATGGTAGATACCAGTCAGTGCATCTCGAACAATACGACTAAAATGTGCCATCATGCATAAACCACATGTTTTTTTCTTATTTGCAGGGGCACATCTTCGTGAAGTAAGTCGGAAAGAGTGTGCTGGATAAAGTCCCTGTAGACAGCACCAATAAGACATGCTGGTAAAACGTATGGACCTACCAGACAGTCACCTACAATGCCAGCCCATACATTCAGACTAAACTGTTGCTGATGTCTAGCCTGAAGTACAGCATGAGGATTACGATCTGCCCATACGTGTACGTTGTGGAAATTAGTAACTCCATCTCTCCCAAACATTGCCTCGTCTGTAAACTAAACTGACGAGACAAACAATGGATTGACTGTTTGTGCTACAAACCATCGGCAAAAGTTATCCCGTGGTGAATAATCGGCAGGCGAAAGACCCTGCACACGTTGAATATGATATGGATACAGGAGCTGCTCGTGAAGTACCCTCATGCTGTCACATGTGATGTACCAGATACCACAGCCAATTGTCTTGTACTGAATCGTCTTCGACACAGTTTAACATCTGTTCTTCGCGTTCCGGCGTACGAACAACTCTTGGTCTTCCTCGATCAATAGTCCGTGGTGCAACGGTTCCTGTCTCAGCAAGGCGACGATAAACAGCGACAAAGGTTGGATGACTCGGTTGTCTTCGGTCTGGAAACTCCATCTGATAGAGCCGTGCAGCCTCGCGTCCATTACCATTCACGCGACCATACATAAAAATCATGTCTGCCTGTTCACGAAATGAATATCCAGCCATGGTGGAACGAAACACGTGCAGTTAACTCACTACATGTACACAATTGAAACGTTGAAGACAGACTAATGGCAAATGACAAACGTAATCAAGTCTCCATGGCAACACTTCGCCATCTACTGTATGTAGAAGGCCGTTGAACTCACACTTTCATTGTGACAGGAATAACGCGAAAACCAAGGATTATGGGACATATGTTCATATGAACCGTTTTCCTTCTTTTGGTGTGAGGAACCCATACCCGAAGTTTGTAAAAGTATTTTGAAACACCCGGTATAAAATACGAAAGCTGTGGTATCCTTTTTTCGTTTCATTGCCAGGATAAGTTTAGCATATCGAAACCAATCAAGAATTACGCAGTATCGTTAAGTCTTCAGCCAAATAAAGCTCGAGACGAGTTGGCTAAGAGAGAGTTCGGCTCCTACTTGAAGTTTAGTTATGGTTATTTTCTCATCTCTTTTGCTGATACTAGGAAAGGTTCTTCCTTCTCGTCCTCGCATTCGCTTCCAACACGGCTCAAGGAAACATTCGCGGATATTGTTGTTATCCTAGAGTAAACTTTTTGCTACAGAATGTGTACTTCAAAGCTTCAGAATTGGAAAATACAAAAAGAATGCATCTTAAATATGACTATAGTGAGTATTACAGTTTTAGATGTACAAAGCCTGCATGTTTTCGCATTCTTAAAGTCATTACATTCCCATCTTTCCTAGAGGGAAATGAAACTGTAAATGCTGTCGTTTTAATAGCCGCGGTGTAGTGTCTATACTAAGGCTCCATCCGTTGAGTCAACATTTCCAGCAGAACGGGGGAGAAGCCTGCAATATTATGATAAGTCTTTGCGAACGTGGAAGGATAAAAGAACCGAGTGTCTCTTGCACCGGAAAGCAAATCAGCCCGAGAGTTTGCATTATTCTTCAGCGCAGAGACCCGGAATATGTTATTCATTTCCCTCGGGACTTGGGAAAGTAATGTCTTCTAATGCGTGAATAAGTTTCGGGAGAAGTGTAGGCCTCTTAACAGAACATTCTTTCCTCTAAAATAATTCACGTCTTCTTTCAGCTGGCATAAATATAACACAAGCTACTCCGGAGACAAAGTTTTTAAAGTTAGGGTCTTAAATCTTCCGCACCGAACATTTCAGGGGAAATTGTCCACTAGGAAAAACCTACGCCTCATCTACCCGACAAGAATAACTATTCCTGTAACGTAGAAGAGCTGCCAAAATGCTGAGTGTGGATACTGCGCATCTACTACATTAGAACACGTGATTCACGGAGGATACAATCCCGAGTAATCTACTTTATTTGAACATTACATTTAGTAGCAGCACCGTTTGCGAAAATTTCTGCGCAAGTTTTATAAACATCATGTAGATATACATGTAAGATAAGAAAGTGTTCGTGCACCACTTTAAAACAAATCTATGTTGGATTCAAATGACTTGCTCTACCCGTATGATTTATTTCTTATCTCTTCTACAAATATTCTTGCAAAAGCTTATTAGTTTCTCTACCAGTACCTAGTAGGTACAGAACGTATTGCATTCCACCCAAATATTCAATACCGAGATTTCACCGAAATACATGATTTGAGATCCCTTGAAATAAAAAAAAAAATAGAATATGGTCCGTGTGGGTGACTCTAAACAGCATAACTATACCTAAAACGAAAAGACGGAAAACACCAAACTTGATATTTAAGCTCAGTATCTTCCAAAGATTCAACACTAAGGTTTTTAGAAAAATCCCCCTAACCCAACTACCCTTTACATGCAACATTTTTCAAAATCTTTTTTTTTCTAAAAATGACTGCAACGATTTTGATTAAATATCATGTTTACATGTCAAATAAAATGTGTATCTTGAATTTTCTGAGAACAGCCCGTGAAGTCCTCTTCATTCGTAAGGAAATTTATATAATCTTACATAACTAGTAAACGTTAAGCGATAGAAAAAATGTACTACTACGTATCTCTCTTTAAATCACATAGTTTATTTCCAATAAATTTTTGTGGCATCCGCCATTTCCGAGATGTGCGTTATTAATGTGCTTCGATTTGTTCAATGCTTTGTTAATATTTTTAAGTACCGTCGACTTTCAGTTGTTTCTCGCGATCCCATGGAAAGAGTAAGTTTTAGGCCAGTGCAGAGCGCCCATTCTTAAAAATTTGACCATCGCTGTTCCCATTGTACCCTAACTAAATGTGTAATGTAGCTTTTTCTGCGAAGGTTCATCTTGACTAAAATGAAGTGGATAGAAAAATAAACTTTAGTAAGAATAATTTGTATATCTACTAATAAACCATGGAACTAGAGAAAATGTGAATGCAGCACATCAGATGTTTTCTATTTACTTCGTGTTAAGAGGGGGGTTAAAAGCTCTATTCCCTAATAGTCAATTTTTTTAAATCCGTGACTCATCTCCGAAACTATTTCAAATATCATACTTCACTTTTTACAAGACTGGCGTGCATACAATGTGACCCATAAACAACGGAGCTGTTTATGTTGGCACTGACAAAATCTAGCCTCACACCCTACCAGAGAGACCACCTCTGCTTTTCGAGCATAATTCTATCCATTGGACTGGCAGGGCACTCTTTCTCACACAAAGTATGGCCGAACTACAACTTAAACCTTATACACTGCCGTTTGTGAAAATTGCAACACCAAGAAAGAATTTCCCGAATAACTCCAAACTTGGTGGAGGTGTAGAAGAGTGTGCAAGCAATAAATGATTAGGTATGCAGAGAGATGGGGTACACGTAGACCGAGCAGAGCACTCTCTTGTCGATCCGACAAGGTCAGTGTTGCGCCCAGTGTAATCAGTGCAGAGCTGTCAAACAAAGTGGAAACAATAAAGAGATTGCGAGTATGCCTCGTCGACGGCAAAGCGAACCATATCAGCATGTTAGTGAGTTCGAACGGGACAGAATGATCGGTCTCCGGGAAGCGGTTTGTCATACCGTGACATTTCGGCTCGTACAGGGCATACTGCTACGACAGTGATGCGTGTGTGGAAGCAGTGGATAGATGAAGAGCGTATGCAGCGAAGAGCGGATACTGGTCCACGGAACATGACCACAGCATGGGATAATCGTTATCTTGTACGCATGGCATTAACGGACCGCACAGCTTCATCCACAGTGTAGGCTCGATACAGGAGTACTGCAACCGGTGTGAACTTGTCTGCATCAACGGTTCGTCGCCGTCTGCTGCAGGTTGGACTGGTTGTATGCATGCCATTACGAGCGCTTCCATTGTCCAGAAGCCACAAGCTCCTCTGACTGCAATGGGCACGTGAACACCGTCACTGGGGTGCTGAGTGGCAAAATGTAGTCTCTTCGGACGAGTCCCGCTTCAACGTGTCCTACAGTGATGGGCGAATGCGTGTCCGGCGGTACCGTGGTGAGCGCAACCTGGAGGGCTGCATTGTTGAGCGGCATTGCGGACAAACACCAGGTGTGATGGTTTGGGGCGCCATTGGTTACAACAACCTATCTCGCCTCCTACGAATTGAGGGCACTTTGAACAGCAACCGGTACCTAACGGCGGTTCGAGCCTGAGGTACTACCCCTGCTTCAGGCATCTCCACAGGCCACATTTCAACAGGAAAATGCCCGGCCACATATTGCGAGGAAGGTACAAGCCTTCTTCGAAGAACGACGGGTTCCATTGCTTCCCTGGTCTGCACGTTCGCTTGACATGTCGTCCATCGAACATGTCTGGGATATGGTTGGTCGGCACCTTGTGCGTCATGATCCTCCAGTAACCAGTGCCACGGATTTGTGGGCTCGAATACAAACTACGTGGACGGAAATCACTCAGGAACTTATTCAGAACCTTTTGGATTCAATGCCACGGCGTATAGCAGCTCTAATTGCAGCACATGGAGGCCACACCAAATACTGAATATTATTGCTCAAAGGTCATGTATAGATTTGAAAAGTTCATAATTTTTACTTGTCATGTACCTAACCTGTGGTATTAAATTAATTGAATTCTTGCGTTTCCTTCTTGGTGTTGCAATTTTCACAAACGGCAGTGTATTTTCATGCTGCACTATAATTTACTTAATGTCGTTTAGTAGCGGCAAGAACTTTAACCTCCATCTGCATGTCGTCGATGAAAGCTCTCATATATATATATATATATATATATATATATATATATATCGAGCTTTCGCTCAGTATAACCACACATGCAAATATTTCTTCACCCCTTTCTCTAGAAGGCGGAATTATTTGTAATTGGTTCAGCTTTTCTGTGTGTACCAATCGTAGTGAAACTATTTCATAGAGGTGATATCCGAATGTCCCTTTCATTCCACTAAATTATAAATATCGTTCATTGCTTATTTTGCTATCCTGTATTGTTTTTCAGGCCAGCCGCATAGAGCACTGATGCCGGCTGGGTGGAGTCAAAAGTTGGTTACCTGAAGGTGAAACTTCACGGAGAACACTACGGCGATCCAGGGAATGGGTCACTTTTATACACGAAGCGTATATGAATACCTTTGAAGTTCACTAATTACACTAATAAGATTAATAAAGCTATTTGTTCTGAAGTATACATTTTTATTAACATTCATTAACAATTATTTTAAATAACCGAATCTTATTTATACCTAAGTAAATCAACAACAGAATTAACTTAGTGTTTTAGTGTCCTAACATTTCATAGGCTATCTTAAATAGTTTTTGAAAAGTGAATCATTTATATTAGAGAATGATGAAAGATCTGTTAAAGGTTAAAAATACGCGCATATTTGCAAAGCAGAAACCATATGGCTTGAAAGCTGCCATATTTAGAAGTGGTACAAATTTTTAGGGGAAAACTCCAAAGAGTAGATTTATGATTTTTGTTTCTGTAAAATGATGCAGAATTCAGAGTATAAAATAGCAGATGCAATACCATTTTAAAAAAATCTGTTGTGTTACATTCACGTGACTTTCTCTGCCCTCCAGCACTTCTTAGTGAGTATACAAATTTTTCTTATGAAAGTTTATTTTCCTATCTTCATTTCTATCGAGATAAAACTTTTCAGAAACAGCTACATTACAAATTTCGATGCAGATATAAAGGGAATAGCGATAGTCAAATGTTTAAGAACTGGACGCTGTGTATTGGCCTTAAAATTCCATGCGCTTAAAACTTGCGTGCAATCCGAGAAACAACTGAAAATCGAAAGGACTTGACTTGAAAGAAGTACTGAACAACTCGAACCATTAATAACTGATATCTAGGAAATGGCTGATACTACAAAAAAGTTATTTGAAATAAATTGTGTGTTTTAAGGAAATCTACATTTTGTTGTGTAGTATGTTTTCGTCTATCACTTAACGTTTACCAGTTATGTAAGATTATATAAATTTCCTTACCAATGAAGAGGACTACACAGGCTGTTCACAGAAAATTCAAGATACGAATTTTATTTTTCATGTAAATATCTTTAATGTATGATAGTTTAATCAAAATCGTTACAGCCATTTTTTAGAAAACAACAAATTTTGAAAAACGTTTCATGTAAACGGCAGATGGATGTAGGAGGATTTTCCTGAAAATCTTCGTGTTGCATCATAGGAGATACTGAGCCTAAAAACCAAGTTTGGTATTTATCCGACTTTTCGTTTTTGAGTTGTTTTTCACAAACACACAAGAATCTTTTTCTAAAAATGCTTTCTTTTCGAATTCAGGGTGCTTCAAATCACATATTTCCGGTGAAATTTCGGTATAGAATTTTTAGATGGAACGTAATACCTTCTCTGCCTACTGTGTAAGTTGCCTAAGAGAAAGCAAAAATATAAGTAACATTCATGTTTTGTGCCTACAATGACAATAGATATGTTATTAGACATTAAAATACCTTAAATTTATGGTATTTTAATCATTGTAGAGCAATTTTTGAGAAAATTCAAAAATAAATATAAAGTTCCATATAAAAGATATTTTGCGGTGGGAGAATTTTCTTTAAAATCTTGGAGTCCCATATTAGAAGATGTAACTTAATTAAGAGTATAGTATTTGTCATACTTTGTAGGCAACTTTTTCTAAAATAGTATTTTTGGAAGGGGGGGGCCTTAGTGAACCTAAAAGCATATATCTTCGATTAAATCTATATTTTTGTGTGGGATGAATAATTCGCAGCCACACTGAGAAGAGAAACCTCATGTTTAATACCATACCTAATTATTGACAGGAAGATATAAATAAGTAAATAAAGAAATTATAGTAAGATAAAGGAATACTTGCAATAAATAATTTCCGTATATTAAATCAATGTACAATATAATAAGCTTGAGTTGAAAGATTTGTCCGGAAAAAAAGGTAATTAGCAAGTCATGTAAGGAAGACATTGACACAGCCGATAATAGAATAGATTAACTTGAAGATTTTTGGAATGTAGTAATGGTTTAGTTTAGTACGTTTACAAAGCCACTTAGGCAGCAATTCTGTAAATTATAAAAGTGAAAGGTACGGCTTAGCATCAAGGTAAGACACGCATGCGTAGGATTTTAAGATTGGCCCACATAAGAAGTAACGTTGGGAGGGGTAGTGATATGTGGGTGGAGCTTAAGTTAAGAAAAGTTCATACATTCACATTCGTGCATACATTCGTGACGTATTCGCAACTCTCCGAATATTCTTAACTTTCGTGTATAATTTCCGAGTTGTGTAGCGCATATGAAGCCGGTTTTAGGACGATTTAGCGGCTATTAAGAGGGATCTTCCCGAGCAACATTTCTGCGACTTACGACAACTGATGCCTCGCCTAATTATAGTTATAGAAGTAATTTAATTCGTAAATTCAACAGTCGGTGACTCTTCTCAAACGGAACATTTTAAATCAGCATTAAAATTTCTCAGTTAAACTGGTGTTATCCTTTCACAATAAATTCACGCATAAAGGAACCTCTAGAGGAGCTGGCGCATGGGACAATGCAGAACGAGGTACGAGATGACATCATAAAACTCGTCAACAGAGCAGGTAACATTAGATATAAAAGTTTGAAGCAGCGAGTAGCATCAAAGTTGTTGCACCGAGCACGCTTCAACGTACAGAAAACTATAATACAATCTACTCGCTCTGCCGCTTTTCAGTATTTTCATTTTATGAGATTTATAATTTTTGGAAAATTGCACATACTCTTCAAATGTTGTTTGGTGTTTTAAAAACTAACTTATATACGTTTGATAGGACAGGCTTTTGTGTGTTACATGATAACATTTAATGTAAAGTGACAGTGTAAATTCGTGAAATCGCAAAACTAACCTATATCGAAAACCTCGATTATTCACGAAGTTAAGAATTTATTTTCCGATAACATTAAATGATAATTGGATGATATTTTCAGGCACCTGTATATGAAAAGTATGCTCTAATAACTTCATAAGTGCATTTATAATAAATTTGACCAAAACAGTAAACTGTATTATCGTTTGTTCTCTGTACATATTAACAATGATAATTTCCTCTACACTAGTTAGGCTGATAGAATTTTTTAAAGTGGTGTATGAATACTCTTATTAGTTAATTAGTTACTTTCTCACGGAGTATTTTAATTTAATGTAATTTATCAACCACATAAGGAATATAAACCCAATGAAAGGACACAGGTGTCCGACCCTCATCCAGTGTTTAAATCCTATGTATCAGCCAATCTCGCTAAGGTGCTTTTCTTTTTCTTTCTTTTTATCTTTCTTTCTTTCTTTCTATCTTCTTTTTCCCCCATTTATATGCTTCCCTTAACATCTAAGGTCACATCGGCAGCTTTGCCTTTGGAACAATTGCTCATCGGCAATGATGCTCACTTGTTTACTGTTGTGCTACATTGGGTTTTTACTTTCTCTATTACGTATAGTAAGTAGGGGAAGTATTGTATTCCACCCAAAAATTCGATACCGAGATTTCACCGGAAATATATGTTTTGGGACCCCCTGAATAAAAAAAAAAAGCATTTTTACAAACATATCCGTGTGTGTGTGTGTGTGTGTGTGTGTCTGTGAACAGCATAAATCAGAAACGAACAGTCGGATAAACACCGAACTTGGTATTTAGTTCAGTATCTTCCAGAGATGCGACACGAAGGTTTTCAAGAAAATCCCCCCACTCCAGATTACCCTTTACATGGAACATTATTCAAAAATTTTAATTTTCTCAAAAATTGCTCTAACAATTTTGATTAAAATGTCGTATATTTAAGATACTATCATGACAAATAAAATGTATATCTTGAATTTTCTAGGAATGTCTCCAAAAGTAGTCTTCATTGTGAACGACTTTTGTATAACTGGTAAACCATAAGAGATAGCAAAATTTTACAACACAAAAAAGTGTAGATGGCGTTAAAATACACAATTTATCTCATACATTTCTTTGTCGAGTGAACAATTTTCGAGATATTGCTTGTTATTTCCTTAAACTTTCCAATACTTTTTCTCAAATGGGAATTCGTTATTCATTTTTTATGTCCTGGACATGCAAAGAGAATGAAATGCGCCACATAGCAACCAGCTCTTAAAAGATTTGGCTATCGCTTAAAACCTACCATATTCTCCTTGCACCTACAAGAAAATTAGCAATAAGGTTAACATCTCGATTAACATGAAGCATATGGAGAATAAGCGTTTGTAAAAATAGTTTGTACAAGAGTAGAGAAAGTCATGTGAGTGTAACACATCAGATTCTTTTACTTTGGGTTGTCTTTACATTCACACCACATTCATTACTCCGTTTCATGCGGCTCTAGAGAGGATTGGAATAACTCTGGTTGAAGAAAAGTTCCACCTCCAGCCGGGAATCGAATCCGGGACCTCTGGATTTGCAGGCTAGCATGCCAATCACTAGACCACAAAAGTATTATCTTCTTTTCTTGTCTGTTCTCCTGGTCAGATTGGATTGGATATTTCATTACCACTACCCAAAGTTCAAGAGTAAAAGAAATAAGAACACAATCTTTTGATTTATCAACGAGTTATTCAATCAGATGGTACAAGTAGGTACGTTTCTAAAGGTCAGCTCATTTGGCACGTGGAGTATTATTTTTACTTTTCTACTACCTATTACAGTGAGGGAAACACTGTATTCCAACTAAAAATTCTGTCTAGATTTCACCTGAAATACATGTTTTGAGACCCTCGAACCAAAAAGACTTATTGTTTAGGAAAAGTTCTATGTTTTTGTAGGTATGTATATGTGTGTGTTTGAGAGAGAGAGAGAGAGAGAGAGAGAGACTGTGAACAGCATAACTCAAACTACACAACGATAAATGCCAAACTTGACATTTAAGCTCAGTTATCTTGCAAAGATGCGATACGATACGAAGATTTTCAGGAAAATCTGCCAACCCATACTATTCTTTACATCGAAACATGCTCGATGTTTTTTATTTTCTCAAAAATGGCTCCAACTTTTTTAATTACAATGCCATCCATATATTTAAGATATATGCATGACAAATAAAATGTATATCTTGAATTTTCTGGGATAACTGGTAAATGATAAGAGATAGACGAAAATTCAGTACACAGAAAATGTAGAACAACTTTTTAAAACACACAATTTATTTCAAAAACTCTTTTGTAACATCAGTACATTTCCAAAATATACGTTATTATTGGTCTAAACTTGTCAATAATTTGTTAGTTTTAAAGTGTTATCGCTATTCGGTTGTTTCTCGCGATGTCATGAAAAAATATTGAATTTCAAGACCAGCTTATAACAACGGCTTTTAAACGTTTAAATATCGATTCGGATTGCTCTATCGCCCTTGTGTCTGCAACAAAATGTGCAATGAAGCTATTTCTTTAAAGTTTAGCTGAATAGCATAATGTATATAGAAAAATAAGCTTTCGTATGAACAGCTTGTAGAAGTTATATAAAAAATAAGGGATATGCGTATAGAAAGCCATTTGAACGAAACATGATATTTTGTAAACGATTTTATGTTAAAGTCGCTATGCTTGTTAGTGCACTATTACAGAGCCCGGTATTTTATAACTGTCTGGTTTATCCGGCGTGAAAGCCGGATGACAATGATGATGCATTGTGTGAAAGTTTTAATAACTGGGTAGTGTCCACTGCGTCCTGTTAATTTAATTGCCTTCAGAGCAACTTCAGAACTTCCTCTCTGCAGAGAGTATGCCACCGCCAGTCAACCTCCCTGTTAGAAACTCAAAGCCTTACTTGAATTTAACTAATTTAAAGGTCACAATGCGCGATTTCAGCAAAGGAAGGAGATGTAGGACAAATTTGAGTGCAGTGGTCTGGCGCGTGGCGGCTGAATGGTTCCGCATCTGAATATGCCTTATACTCGTACTCGCTTCCTAACATGGATACTTCTTCCGTCTTTAACAGTAAATGATATTTCTACAAGCCCTCAAAAATTAAATTTATATAGTAGAGTGTGTGCTATTTTGAGGACAAAAGCTTCTATTTCTGAAGAAATTAAGAAAATGGAGACTGACAGATTACATAAATCAGATGTCCTATATACAGTTTAATATTGTCCATTGTCAAGTTTGTTTTTCTATTTATCTGTTGTTAAGCATATTTTTACTTTCTCTACTACGTATAGTAAGTAGGGGAAGTATTGTATTCCACCCAAAAATTCGATACCGAGATTTCACCGGAAAGACATGTTTTGAGACACCCTGAATCCAAAAAAAAAAAAAAAAACATTTTTGGAAACATGTACGTGTGTGTCTGTGTGTGTGTCTGTGAACAGCATAACTCAGAAACGAACAGTCGGATAAACACCAATCTTGGTATTTAGGTTCAGGATCTTACAGAGACGCCACACGAAGGTTTTCAAGATAATCCCCCACCCCAGATTACCCTTTATATGGAACATTTTTCGAAAATTTTAATTTTCTCAAAAATGGCTCTAACGATTTTTATTAAAATATCATATGTTTAAGATATTTTCATGACAAATAAAATGTATATCTTGAATTTTCTGGGAATGTTTCCAAAAGTATTCTCCATTGTGTACGACTTTTGCATAACTGGTAAACCATAAGAGATAGACAAAATTTTACTACACAAAAATGTAGATCGCGTTAAAATACACAATTTATGTCATATACATATTTTGTTGTTGAGTGAACCATTTTCGAGATATTGCTTGTTATTTCCTTAAATTTTTCAATACTTATTTTCTAAAATGGGAATTCGTTATTAATTTTTTTTGTCTTGGATATGCAACGAGTTATAATCTGTGGCAAAGGGAATGGTGCTGCACCTAGCAACCAGCTATTAAGAGATATGTATGTGCTTAAAGGCTACTGTTTTTCTATATTGCCCTTGTAAATATATTTGCCCCTTACATCTACAAGAAAATTAGCAATAAGATAGAGTCTGCAAATGTTTATCTCGATTAACATGAAGTAGATGGAGAATAAGCGTTTGTAAAAATAGTTTGTACAAGAGTAGAGAAAGTCATGTGAGTGTAACACATCAAATTTTTCTTTGTATAACAAACCCTGCTTTATGTCAAACGGGAGTTCCACGACCGATTTTGAAAATGTTGGACTTCTCTCTATTCAGTGGTGTTGAATATTCTGTATTTTAGTTTGTTCGGAATAAAAATCGGATATATGCTCTTTATTTCTTAACTGACCTGTATATTCTGCACAGAAACTTTTGACTCTGTTGTTCTCTACGTAAGGATCGCTAAGCCATTTAGGGCCGATACGCGCCTATGACTACATTAGATATCAGAGAGAAGTGGATGGTAAGTACGTTACGGTCGTGGCCCCGTCCATGACCAACTGAGCACTTTTCGTCTATCGGACAGCCCAGTGTTGTTCCTATATAATATTATTATAGCGAGAGAATGTCTGTAAATGTCAGCATGCCCAACTTCCCACTGTCCCACCATCTATCACATATCAATCCGTCCCCATACCCTGGAGGCGGGCAGATGGTATTACTAAATACCTGGACGTCCACTTCGATCGTCGCTTGACCTGGCATTATCATCAATTGAATTAAACCTGCCCCTTGGTATGTGCGCAACACTCGGTTACACCATGACTTGGCTTCAGTACAATCTTCTTCGTTTTCTCATTGACTCACCTTTGCACCTGGCGCAGTGCATTCCTCCTTAGGTAGAACTAGTGCAGTTGCCCGGATTAGGAGACGTCTGCTACAAGATTCTCTGACAGCAGCGCCTCGGAACAAGATAATTACCTGTTCTTTCATCTAACTTTTTTTTATTTTACGTCGCTCTAACTAGAATGGGTGTATGGCGAACAGTTAACCTTCTAGGTTTCATCCCTGCACCATACCAGGGACAGTGTCCACAGAGGCTTTAGTGTCAGGCAACTGTACCTCTGCTTCTGTAATGGGCAGATAGCAGCTTCGACACGCGTCTTCAGAGACCTTAGTGTAAGACAACTGCATCCCTGCTTCTAGCGTGCCGAGCAGATGCCACTAGGGTGTCCTCCACGTTATCTGTGGATAGATGGCAGAGCATTCGCTATCACTATCTATTTTCATTTTTTCTATTGTTTTTTACTTAAGGTGGAACTTTGGGTCGTAGTATTAAATATAAAATCCGGTATATACCTTGGCGACTGAGGAAAACCACCAAAATACTCGGTCTGATTGATCGGCTCACGGGATTTGAATCGGGGATGTTCCGTATGCGTTACTGTCTGAGCCATCCCGATTGATTTATTTAATATTGTTAAATGCCAGAGGGACCTTATATGGCTGACCTCGGTTCTTATTATTTACGTTTTTATTTACTGCCTTTGCTTCTGTATATCACACTGTTAGGCTGATCAATTCCATAATATCAAAATTCTAATGCGTACATTCATATGACTTTTCTTCATCACTCCTTTACAAACTATACTTACAAAAACTTATTATTCCACCTACTTCTTGTTAATCCAAATAAATGTTCAATACAAATTTACACTTTTCGTTGTAGGATAAAATAGATAAAGCGAGAGTCAGAGTTTTAAATAGCTTAATCTATGTCATGGCTTTGAAATTCCATATTTTTTGCATGACCACAAGAAAGAAGGAACTAAGCGCGACTTACCAGTTGAGAAAAGTATAAGTATTTGAAAATTCAAACCAGTAACAGGGAATATATCGGAAATAGTTAACTACACAAAATGTTTATTTAAAACAAATTGATTGCTTTAAGGAGATCTACATTTCTTGTGAATTAAAATTTTTGTCTATCTCTTATTGTTTAACAAATATATAAAAGTAATTTAGAATGAAGCGATCTACAGAAGCTATTCCCAAAAAATTCAAGATAGATACTTCATTTGTCATGCAAATATATAAAAATATGCTATTTTAATCAAAATCGTTAAAGCCAATATTAATAAAAATTAACGAGACTTTTTCCACGTAGAGGGTAGTTTGGGGTGGGAAATTTTCTTGCAAATCTTCGTGTTTCAACCTTGGAAGATGTGAATTACAATACCAAGTTTGGTATTTAACCGACTTTTCGTTTTTGAGTTGTTTGTTCAGAAACAGAGAGAGAGAGAGAGAGAGAGAGAGAGAGAGAGAGAGGGGGGGGACAGTCATGCGCTGACACGGATCTTTTTCTATAAATACTTCTTTTTTGATCCAGGGAGTCTGAAGCAGAATTATTGTAGTCCCACTGTTGGAGAGCCAAACTTGCAGTCGTTGCAGCCCAACGTATGGTACCCAAACTTAAAGGTGTTACTATTGTTGTTGCGGTTGCACCACTTATGATAGCCAATTTGCGGGAGATATGTTTCTTGGAGTGTTCGCTCCACGTCGTACGGTACAAACTTTCCGGTGGCCTTTGCCCCACGTTTTACTTTTCCGGTGGCCTTCGCCCCACATTTAGAAATCAACTTTGTATTTTAATGTTTATTTAGATATTATATATGTATGCCTCGGCTACATCAGTAGTAATTTTCAGAACAAGTATCTCTTAGCAGGGGTAGTAAGGCTAAAGAATGAAGGCTTACACAAATTATAATTTTTTACTTCACTCCTTTTATTAATACTTCACACGATTAAATAATACTTCTCTGATATATCATACTATAGAGCTGTGAGATTATTGTTATTTGCACTTTTTAACACGTAAACTTTATATTATTCCCGCCGTAATGAATTTTTATGTCTCACACTAAATACTATAAAATAAAACTACTTAGGAACGCTTCTTTGTAGCGTCTAGCGTCTACCGCCTAAATTCGTATATTTACTCTATTTCAAGTATCTGATTGGCTAATTCTACTCCAATAGAATACTTTTATTTAACTTAAAGCTTTTCTAGTTTTTGATTGGATATTTATAAACTGTTTTAAATATTACGATATTATTGTTCCAAAAATTATTAATAGCCTTTATTAAACTTTCCAATTCATTATTGCCTCAAGATTGCCTCATTGTTAGCAACTTTCGGCTTCTAATTTATAATTCTTTTTGCTGCGGAAAGCAGCTTACTTTTATTCTCACAGCTACTACATAATGCATTTACATAACACTATTTAACCTGTAACCTGTAATATAAACTTTAATACAATGACTGTTACATACACTTTATATATTATTACATACACATATTGCTTTAAGGCGGGCTGTTATTAAATTTTATATTATATAATTAGACTGATATCATTTAAATGTTAAAAATACTGCCTCAAGTCTCAAAACGGGTATTTCCGGTCAAATCTCGGTAATGATGTTTTGGATAGAATACAATATTTTCTCTACTTACTATAGGTAGGTAATGCAAAAAGTAAAAAAATAAAAGCACATACGACCGAGAAGGATTGTTTGTGAGTTCACCACTACCAGACAGGGAACCACAAAGTTGTGGAATCGGTCATGCACTTGATCCTATGGGAACATGGCTTTACCTCACATGTTAGTCCTAACGATGCTTGGTAAAAATAAAATATGACCCAACGAAATTTTGGCTAATTTAATAACATTGTTTCTACATTGGCAGTAATGAGATCGATGAAGAATACAATTTACACAGCGTTTTGTAAATTTTTCTTTTCAATGACTTAATGAAATGTGGACCGATTCATCCGATCTGCATTATATAAAGCAACGAGAACATGATTTTTTGTCTGAAAAGCGGTCAACTTCCCCTCGTACTAATCCGAAGGTACTTGTAAATGTAACAGAATACATAAAAATTATTTGCAACCGCGCTCATAGCAGTATGTGAACAATGTTTTGTTGTTCGTTAAGCGAAATTACGGTTCTACGTGTATAATTTTGAATGTAATGTTAAAAACTTGTTCAATTAATAAAGTTTACCGAACTCCGCGAGCGCTACAAACTCGTCATAATTTAAAAGTTTGCCGAGAGTCGGCAAGGGGGCACTGTTCCCGTTTTATCTCGTGACTTTTAATGGAAATTAAAGGTCACGTGTACATCGCATGACAAAGCTCCAGTGGCCCAAAACTGCGGCAACAATATCTGAAATAGGTATACAAATGCAGAATGTCCTTGATATTCCGCATTAATTTTCTGATTGTTCTTTCACGCTCTGAGGTCAATAAAAAGTAGGTATGCTGCAAATTATTTGATTATTTTTGTGTTCAGTAAAGTAATGTTATTAGGTAACATA
Source organism: Deroplatys truncata (assembly GCA_030765065.1). NCBI lineage: Eukaryota > Metazoa > Arthropoda > Insecta > Mantodea > Mantidae > Deroplatys > Deroplatys truncata. Next base: position 106,468,573 of record CM060980.1, read on the forward strand.
CCTTATATTTTCTATTGTGAATACTTCTGCAGCATTTAAATTTAAAAAAAAAACGATGTCCGCTTTACTTTTCCATTGCTTATTAGTTTACATTTCCTGAAAAGTTCAAAACCAATCGGAAATGTTTCTATACCTGCATGTTGTATAGTGGAAAACATGGAAGGAATGGGAGAGAAACCAATAATTGAAGATCTTGTGAGACAATTATTCTCAATGTTCTTACGCTAGTAAACGTCCTGAAACAAAACTTGTGTGATCCCTGAAAGAAAAGTTTAAAAAGTGATTCTAAAATACGATGCTGAAATGTGTAATCCGATTAAAATAAATGAACTCATAAACTTTGTCTACATTTCATCCCATTACTGTCGGTGTTAAAAAAAAATCTGATGTGTTACATTCACAGACTTTCTCTAACCTCTATCGCTTATTAGTGGTTATACAGATTATTGTTACTAAAGCTTATTTTTTTAACTACATTTTAATCCAGATAAATTTTTCAGAAACAACTGCATTACACATTTCGTTGTAGATATAAAGGGAACAACAATAGTCAAATAATTGGACGTTATACTCGTATGCTGACCTTACAATTCCATACTGTTTCAATGGAATCGCAAGAAACAACTGAATGTTAACAGGACTTCAAAAGAATGACCAAGAAACGGAACAATTCGAATATTTAATACGGATATCGCAGAACTGGCTTATGCCACAATAAAAACTTATTTGGTATAAATTGTGTGCTTTAAAGAGATCTACGTTTCTTGCGCAGTACGCTTTCGTCCATTGCTTAACGTATTCTAGTTATACAAGATTATATAAAATTCCTTCCGAATGAAGAGGACTTCAAAATCTTACCAGAAAATTCAAGATATACATTTTATTCGTCATGTAAATATTTTTATTTGTGGTATTTTAACCAAAATCGTTAGAGCCTTTTTTAGAAAATCAAAAATTTCGAAAAATGTTTCATGTAAAGGGTAGTTGATATGAGGGGATTTTCTTGAAAATCTTAAAACCAAGTTTGGGTTTATCCGACTTTTTGTTTTTGAGTTAAGCTCTTTACACACACACACACACATACACACACACATGCACACGGACCTTTTTCTAAAAATGCTTGCTTTTTTGTATTCAGTGGGCATCAAAACGTGATTTCCGGTGAAATCTCGGAAACGAATTTTTGTAATACCTTCTCTACCTACTACGTACATGGTAGAGAAAGTAAAAAAGAAAAATTATTTGATGCGTTACAATCACACAAATTTCTCAACCACTAAATTTTTTTTCATATCTATTCTGCACATTATTCCTACAGAAGCTTGTTTTCATATTTTCTTTTAATCATGATAAATACTGGCAGAAATGGTTTCAGGGCATATTTTGTAATATATACTCAAGTGCATCCTAGAGACTGATAAGACAGCCAACTTTGTTACACTTAGCTCCTTGGTAACACACAATCTTTCTAAGTTTAAAAGAAAAGAACGGCACGTGAATCTGTGACAACAGCAAATATTTCAGAAATGGTTAATTCTGTAGGAAATGTTTATTGATACAATGAGCTCTACATCTTTGCCACAGTAAGTTTTCGTTTGTCTTATTATTATTATTAAAGTTATATAAAATCATACTATAAGAATTAATGAAAACGTAAAGGGCTTTACAGCCTAGTCGCCCAATATTCAAGAAATGCTTTTCATTTGACATGTTAATATCTAAAACATATAATGTCTCAACCAAAATCGTTGGAGTCAGTTTTATAATACAAAATAAGGAACAACGTTCCCTGTAAGGGGTAGTTTGGGAATGTTGCGATATTTTGAAGATCTTCACCTGTTATCTTTGAACTGCGTCTAACCCAAGTATGAAGTTTTAGATTTATTCCACTTTTTTGTTGAATTATGTTACTGTTGTTCTCCCCCCCTCCCCACATACACACCACAAAGAAGCAAGCGCTCAGACCATTCTAAATGTTTCATTTCTGAATTCAGGGGACCTCAAATCGGTATCGATATTGAATTCTGGTGCCATGAAACACTTCCCTTGCGAGGGGTAGAAAAAGTAGAAATGTTTTGAATATTGTCTAGATTTCACTTCTCCTCTGCCTAAATTAAAACAAATTCACTACGGTAGTCTAAATATGGGGCAGAAATATTTTGCTTTTGTAACCTGTTACTTAAGTTTCGTCATTTTTAAATGGCTACAGAATACCATAGAATTGGTACGCTGGTTATACCATGGGAGAAATACAGAAACAAAAAATACCCTAAAGTCCGAGTTTCCGTTTTCAACACAATATGGGTTTCCTTGATCCTTGCTTCACATACAGCAAAATCGAGTTTATGTACTCACTTCAGTGAAGTAGGCTTATGTTTAACAGCTTTTAATGCTTCCTGTTTATTCCATGCGTGTTAACTATACCGTCTGCATAACAAACATTGCTACTACTTCCGATGAACTGCTTATTCGCCGATTTGCACACAGTAGCAACAACAACGTTGATGATGATGGTAAATAATAATAATAATAATAATAATAATAATGCCAACAGATTTTTGTAAAGACAAAATTGTGCGGTAGCAGGATGTCAAAATTTTAAGAACAGCAAGAAAGAAAATAAGACATCATTGCATTATAGTCTTCTTTTACAGGATGGAATGAACTTTCGGATAGACAATGGGTAATTTCAACAAATGTCCTCCTTTTTGGGACTGGGAATGAATATTCAACTTAAATTGCGTGAGTTCGCGTTCCACTATTGGTGTATCAAATATGGAAAACCCCAAGTCACAGCAAAGACCACACAACTTGCATCATGAAACCTTATAGTACATTTTGATTAATGACATTAAACCGTCTAGCAAACGCTTAAAGCTGTGTTAATGCGTTAAATTACGAAGTGATAACATAGTTCGTCTTTAAACCTACCTAAGCTGTAAGTTTAAAACTTGAATGGTTTAATTTGTTTAGTGTTATGACGAGACAGCAGGTATTCGAATCTTACACATCGCCTAGCTTCCCCCACATTTTTTCGTTTTACGCTTGTGGTTTTTCTGTCTAAAATATTATACAGTTAAAAATAAGCTGTAGCAGCTAAACAATTTTTAGGCATATCGGTAGGTCGGAAAGATTTAACAATAACGTGAACTTATATTCCCGAATCTAATACATCCAATTAATGTCCTTGTAACAGGTATGAAACAATCAAATCCAAAAAATAAAAATGTTTCTCAAAACACCAGGTTCGAAGATAAGATTTTCGAGTCAACTATTTTAGGAGATGCAGACCACTCGACCAATGGAACCATTGCTAAACTTTTTACGAAAAATTTATGAATTCTATTGCTTTTAGATGTAGACTCGATCAATTTAAAACTGGCCGGCGTCTAAGAAACGGAGCTCCAATCAAGTACTTCCGTGAACGCTCAGGACAGCCAGATTTTATTCACAAGTTCACATTCTTGTAGTAGTTATAAGGGGGAACACAATCATAGCCAAAAAAGCGTTTCGAGAAAATAATTCATATACGAGATTTCAAACAGAGATTTTTCGACAGTGAATATATGTAACCAAACCACGCTTTATTGATTTATGGTTCTTAAGTGGAGTATGACTAAAGCTCGTTACAGTATCACGCTTACTGCAGCACTCTTAGCTCAGTATTAGAAAGCTTAGTGTTCCTGAGGTTGCAAGTTCAAATCTCCGTGGGCTACTCGACTTTTTCCCTTTCATTTTAAATGCATGAGTAAAAATATAGCAGGTTTTCTTCATTTTTATCCTTAAATTAATTTTTGTTTTATGATTTTAGTTCCCAAGTTTTGCCCAACACAAAACTAAAAGAAAGAGGGCAGATCTATTTGTTATAATCCTATATTTGTGGCATAAAATATTTTACTTCTAAAATAGAAAACAAAATCGTTAATTTTATATTTCAAAACAAAAATAAAAGGAAACAAAAAACACATTTTCAATGTATTGCTATCATTTACGTATATTATTATATTACCGTAATTGTCAGGAATATATGTATATACATATATAACCAAATAAAGGAATGTTGGTAGGATAAATAATTCAATAAACAATTTCCATATATTAAGTCAATATAAAATGAAATAAGCTTGAGTTGGAAAGATTTGTCCAAGGGAAAGGTCCTTAACGAGTCGTGTTAAGCAAAGTTATTACCGACAGCCGAAGTAGCGAACGCGTTAGTATAAAAGATTCTTGGAAGGCAGTTTAAAGCTAAGTTCAGTACGTTTTAACTGTAATGTAGGCAGAAATTCTGAAAAAGAGAAGTGTAAGGTATTTCTGAGAGTTTAGTCAGGCCTCCTTAGCAATAAGGAGACGCACACGTAGGGTTCTTAAGTATTGACTCTGCGTGGGAAGTAACGTTGGTGGGAATAGTTCTAAGTAGGCGGAGCTTAGGTAATAAGAAGGCGTGCAATTCTAAATAAGAGACATATTGTTCGTGCACACATTGGTGGCAATCTGGTGATTATTAGTGTTATTTTAAGCGCTCAAATTTCAGGATTACGATGGGGGATAATCTTATTTATCATTTCAGAAATTTTTATATTATTTTTTTGAACTTTTTATCACAAAAGATTAACCCCCACTATTGAACTAGGATCTTTTTGACCACCTATAGGAATTGTACCTTTTAATGCTCTTGACGCGCTTGAGTGATTAATTCATCACAAGGGGTTTCGCCGGTAAGCATTTTAGCGATTCACGGCAAGTTACGCTTATAGTTTCTTTGTTGAGGAAACAGTTATTTCAACCCGTAAAATTGATACTGCAGAAGTTAGCAGGTTTAATAAGTATTACTGTAGTTTCAAGTGCTACGATTCATGATTATTTCATTCCTTATTTACAAACGGTCGGCAACTGGCTAAATATCTAATTAAATTTCTCAGTCAGTTTAAATTGGTGTTATCCTTACGCAGCCTGAGTGCAAGATCTCATAGCTGTACCACTAGAGCAGCTGGCGCACGAGACAACAGTCATACGGGCTACGAGATAACATCAGAATGCTACAAAATTGTCGCATCATCCAGCGGCTTTAAAAATTCAGGTAACGTACTGCGCCATCAAAATTGGCGCATCATCATGGTGCAATACGTTATCACCTCTGACCTCTCCATAGATACGACGAAATGGCAGAGCAATATTCCTTCCACCGGTATGTGGCGTTTATTTAGCAGTCGTCACACCGGTAGATGGCAACCATGACATTCAATTATCGGTCAGAAAGATATTTCATACTCGATAAATTTAAGTTTATAATCACAAATTTCACAGTTAATACTGGCGTTATTAATTATTCATCTAATTGTAATCTGTTGCAGTAAACAAATGTATGTACTGTTTATGAACGTGGGTTTAATTCTTTCTGCAGTCTTTACAAGCTAAATACGGTCACGATTAAAAAAGAAGTGTGCTGAAGCCCTCGGCAGTTGCCTGAATTGAATTTCAACACAATGAAAATGTAATTCTTGTATTTTCCTGAACAAAGAGTAGTGAGAAAACTGCTAACACTCGTTTAACATGAAATGCTTTCATTTCTCAAGTGGTTTTCTACTAGCAAATCTAAGCATTTAGCAAATAACATTATTTTATTGCTTAAAGGGACACAATATAACGACAGCTTTCCATGCAGAGAATGTGAACCATTTATTCTCTGAAATCCGGCAAACGCAATAGATACTATATATTTTATTCATGCTTCAGCATTCGTGAAATAATCAGCAAATAAAAACAGAGGTTGTATTAGATGCAATAATTTTGAAAACTCGGGGCAGAAGTTAACCTGCTTGTGAAAATCAATTTACATGCTCGGTGACCAGGGGAAGACCGAGGTCTCCACGTACTGCACCGGTCACGCTAAGTGGTCTCGAAGAAACCGTGTGGAAAATTGTCATTTGCTGGGGTTGGGAACGAAGAACGGCAGAATTCTGGCCTACACGAACAGTCACACCCATGTACATGGAGAATTACTCTACGCATTCACCCGTGTAATATATATTTTATATCTGATGCAATGTTACTTTTCGATGCTTCTCCCTTTGAATGATCTTTATATTGACTGGGGAGTTGTAATTCTGTTCCTTTGACAACTTTCTGCGTGTTACTGCATTATTAAATTATCTTTTTAACCCTTCTGGGAGTTCCTGCTCTGTTTTACTTATTGAAACAGAAATATCTACGACTATAGTTTGATTTTATAAAAAAACAAAAAAGTACAAATTTTATGTATTTTATAAATTTCAAGTATGCTTCGTTTCTTATTAATATGGCAATCAAATGAAGATGTGATAGTGGTTATGCCAACAAAGCTGAGATCAATACCCGGTGATCCTTCTAGTGCTGGAAGGTTTGGAACCGGATCCACCCGTAACTTTCAAGGGAGGCCACGATCCATCAGCCTTGAGAGTATCCTGGGAACTGACGGATAAGGTATTTGATTGAAAACTAGCGGCTCCGGGTCTCGAAAATTGGGATCTCGGCTTCTGCTCTCTGCCCGTTAAATTCTATGTGGACAGATGCACACTATGAGGAGATTGTGCCATCAGCCTGGCTGTACGTCTGATCTGATAGACAATTCAGAAAAGCTATTCGCAGGGGATGCTGATATACGTGACTGTTACAATGATTACACATATCGCGAAAATTTTCCAACGCTTTTATCTCCTTAATTCAAAACCGACTTCGCCTATTATTAGATAGACATTGACATTCTTGAGTACTAATTGTTTTAGGCTTCTTGTTCTTTAACAAATCGAATCATAACAATGATAAAAGAGAGGAATGGCCAAATCATCATCGAAATACAAAGCGCTAAAGCTTTGTGATATTGATCACAAGGATTGAGGAATAACTCACAATAAAAACTTCAACACAGCTTGTTGAATGACAATGGAATTCCAACCTGGGTTAGCAGCATGAAATGCCTAAACCGTATGACTTTCTGGTAACCAGAAAACAATAGAATTTTGAAATGACTGAGTTGTGTATACGAATAGTAACGACACATCGATGTAACTCTCTAATCGTTGATCATATTAAAATGATGTAACAGAAGCGGTCAGAAAAAGTATCCTGTTAAATTTGTGCTATTTTTTTTCAGAACAATAAGCGGGGTTTTAAGAGCTTTTGACTTCCTATATAATTGAAACTGCCATTTGGAGGAAATCATTAAGCTGTCATACGCCCATTCTCTATGAAGTGTCAAGGTAATCCGTCCACCCGTTCCTATAAGGAACACTCCACTCGTTCGAAACTGGGTTTTCGTTCGGGTTACAAGACAAGTGATCGAGATGGCATGTTTCTCAGAAGTTTTGGCCCAATTGATATTTGGGGCCTTTTTAGAACGCTGACATTTTGAGCTCTAGGCTTTGGGCTCGGGACATTGACCAACTCACCAGGGTGATAGACTTTCGGTACTTTCCTTGCAAACCCCAAGAGCCAAGAACAAGGCCAACCTTTCAGATTTAACTCTCAGAAACGATACCAAATATTATTTGGAGCCAAATCTGTTTGAATTTCTGAGATGTACTATACCATATCTGACTTGCAACAAGATCAAGTGCAACATACCTTGTTAGTGAACATGACTTCAGAATAACCCACTATACACGCTAAAATCGTGTAATTTATCCAAACTGTAAAATTAGCAAAAATACCCCTCTTACAAACATATATGAGTAGAAACAATAATGCAGATTTCAAGGTTGGTCGAGGTTGTTTGAACTTATCGAAGGAACAGCACTTTTTTTTGCAAATTCGTTGTTTGGCAGTAATTAGACGCATGAATATTTTACTTGGGCATCTTGATGCGATGAGTTTCCGGTACCCCTCGCTCGAGAGATCGCTATCTCGATGTTGGAAACAACACGTGCATGCTACAAGAGGAGAGGCAGGAACTATGGATGAGGGACTTCGTTATACAGTGAGCAAAGGGTTCCTTCACCCCAATCGAGTACTTAACGCGTAGCATACCAGAGTGTGCTCCGGAAGCCCTTCAGTCTGTCCCCGGAGGCTGTGATTCTTCACCTTCGTCTGCGGTTCATACGGGAAGTCAGCAAACAACTTGCAGTGTGTATATATACACTTCCATACAGTGAAATTGGTTCCTAATGTATGGAACACAAGCACATTACATGTGTTGTTTGTTCATTCTCGAGAGATTTATTTTAAACCTTTACACGAAGTTTATGGCAAGTATTTATGCGTGTAACAAAACTGTGCCCGAAATGTCAGGTTTTAAAAATTAGCTCAATGAACATACACAATTTATAATTTACACACACACACACACACACACACACACACACACACACACACACTAGGATGGACCATTTAATTGCGACTGTACAATATCTCCAAAACTATGTGTTGTAGAAAGAAATTTCTTGAATAAAAGTTGCTGAATATTATGGGGGAAAACAATGCCATTAGTCGTGTTTTATGTGGAGGACGTTGTGAGGGTCATTTTAGAGTCACTTTAATTTGTCCCTAATTGTAGGTTACCATTTAAAAAAAATTAAATTGACCGTAAAATGACTTTCATAACGTCCTTCAAACAAAACACGACTAATGGCATTTACTTTCCCCCATAATATAAAGCAACTTTTATTAAAGACATTTCTTTCTACAACGCTTAGTTTAGGAGATTTTGTACAGAGTCAACTTAAATAGTCCACCCTGTATATGCAAACAAAACAAAAACTGTGGTTTTTAAAGAGAAGAACCCCGTTAGATCGCGTGTTGAATATTTGATCATTTGAGGTAGATAGGCGTTTTCGCCGCAGCTGATCTGTATCAAATGTTTCGGTCCATTTAAAGTGTAAGCCATAAGGTATGTTGATTACTTTTATCAAAAGCGGCACAGAGCCAAAAGCTTCGAACCTTTTTTGCAACATGTCATGTAACAAAGTTTATAAGCATAATACTCGTGAAAAGCTTATTATTCACAAAAGTTCGATAACGTTAATCCTTAATCTTATTATGTATGTAACCAGTTAATAAGAGGACAGCAGTCGCATTACAGGCATACGGCATTGACGCAAGTTTGTGCGTTATTGAACTTCTTTTTTTACCGTTTTAGTTTGTATTGACACAGGAAAGAAAGACATAAAGAAAGAAAGAAAGAAAGAAAGAAATAAACAACATTTTTACTGTCACTTTCAAAATATTGTAGCATTGAAAGAAAATAGTATAAGAGAGAGTGGGAAGAGAGGTGGAGATAATGGGAGGGAGAGGGAAAGAGAGAGAGAGAGATTGGGTGAAAACAGATTTCTGCAGTTAAAACAATAACGCAAGCATGAGGAACTTGCTTCACACACACACACACACACACACACACACACACACACACACACACACACACACACAGATAGGGAGAAAATTGCCGAAATTTCTATTGAGACAGTATTTTTGACGCTTAAATGATTTCAGTCTGATTATATAGTATAAGGTATAATGGCAGCCCGCCTTAGAGCAACGTGTGTATACTACAATATATAAAAAGTATATATTACGGTCATTGTATATGTTTGTATTGTTGTGTGCATGTATAATAATGTTATGTGAGTGTGTTGCGTGGTTTGGCAATGCTGAAGCTGTGAGAATAGAAGCCGAAAGTTGCTAACAAAGAGGTACCAATGAGGTAACCTTGAGGCAATAATGAATTAGAAAGTTTAATAATGCTTCTAGTAATTCTTGGAACAATAATGCAATATTTAAAACAGTTTATAAATAGCCAATCAAAAACTAGAAAAGCTGAAAGTTAAATAAAAGTATTCTATTGGAGTAGGATTAACCAATCAGAGACGCGAAATAGAAAAATTTACAAATTCAAGCGGTAAACGCCAGTCGCTAGAAGACAGCGTTCCCAACCGGACGCTAGACGCGTTCCCGAGCAGCTAAATACGTATTCAGTGTGATAAATATGAAATTCATTACGGCGAGAATATTATAAAGTTTATGTGTTAAAAAGTGCAAGTAATTAATAAATAATCTCACAGCTCTCTATATCAGTGAAGTGTTATTTAATCGTGTGAAGGATTAATAAAAGGATTGAAGTAAAAATTATAATTTGTGTAAGCCTACATTCTTTAGTCGCATCACCCCCTGCTAAGAGATACATGTTTCTACAAATTAATACTGACGCAGCCGAGGCAAATATATATATATATATATATAATGTTTAAAGAAACATTAAAATACAACATTGATTTTTAAACGTGGGGGCGAAGGCCACCCGAAAGTAAACTTGGAAAGTTTGTACCATACGTGGGGCAATTACTTCATCAAGTTTGGCTCCCCAACAGTGGAACTACAATACAACTAAACTCCTTCACCACAGAATTATATTACTCCCATTTAATAAGTGCAAACCAAACTGTATAAATTAAAATTGATTAAAGATGTTACTGCTACTGTTTACTTTCTCTACCACCTATTCAAAGTAGGTAGAGGAAGTACTGCAATCCACCCAAAAATTCTATTTCTAGATTTCATCGGAAATACATGTTTTCAGGCCTCCTGAATAATAATAATAATAATAATAATAATAATAATAATAATAATAATAATAAAACAACATAATCTTTAGAAAAACTTCCACGCTCGTACACGCGATACGAACATTTTCAAGAAATCCCCTCACCCTAAACTATAGTTTGTAAAAAGCTTTTCGACATTTTTGGTTTTCTCAAAAATGGTTCTAACAAGTTTGATTAAAATACCACATGTATAAAATATTTACATGCTTAATAAAATATTTATCTTGAATTTTCTTGGTGTCGCCTGTGAAGTCCTCTTCTTTCTGAATGAACTTTTTATAATTATGTATAATAGGTAAACTATAAGAGACAGACAAAAACTTCCTACATCAAATATGTAGACACTCTTTTCTCTCTCTCTCTCTCTCTCTCTCTCTGCCTTTAACTATTTTTCCTGGACATTCGTTGTTATTGTTTTGAATTTCCCAATAAATGTAATGACATTCGCGATGTCATGAAAATAGTGAGAATTTCAAAGCCAGCATATGCAACCGGCGTTTTACTAACTCTCCAGCCTCTTGTATTCACTTTGTACCTACAACAAACTGTATATATTCATTCTTCATTCATCCATAGTATTCTTTAATAACTTTAAGCAGTTAAAATAGACTTTAATAAGAATAATTTGTAGAATAGATGTACAAACAAATGATACTGAGCACATATAGTCATGTGAATGTGACATCAGATATTTTAAAACGTAAAATTGGTTTCACTAGCGAAACTGTCTTTACAGATGCATTGACGTATCATGCCAAACCCACTTCAGATTACTTTTTGAAGTATCAAAAAATTGCTAGGTATATATTCCACAAACTAACTGAAAAAGAGTATTACCTTCATCGCTGACGAAGTTCAGCAAAATAGCTACATCCATTCGACTGGGAAGAACAGAAAAATTAATAAAAATACATTTTAAAAAATATATTATCAACCTTAAACGTGAAAGATATTTCTGCAATAGTTTCTTTTTGGGGGGGGGCAAGTTTAGCGGCCTACTCTAAACAACCTCTCTATAGATTCCGGGAGTTAGCAATGTAGCAGTCTATATATATATAAAATATAAGTACTAAAATTATCATTGTTATCATCACCACCACAGAAATGTTACAATTTATTGTATATTTTTCTCTCTAAGTTCGCTACTAGGTTGCTACCTTGTAACAGCTCGAAATACGTAGAAAATATCAACATGAATGCAATAAAAGCAATTTTGAGGAAATTTCATGAGCTCATCTTAAAAATAACTAACATGGGGCTATGGCTGACCTTCAGCAGACATATTTTCTTTGGAAACCCTAATAAATTACTCCTGAGCGATAGCACATCAGTTTTTTGAACCTTGACGAAGCGGATCTAAAATAACCACACTCCACGTTAAATGTTAGGCACGTTTAATTAGTTTCCAGTGAGAGGTCAGCAAATGAGCTTTTCCCAAGAGAAACTGCTATTCCCTAGACCTCGCCCAAAGTTGGCGGTTGCTGGCGTACCAGTAAATTTAGTTTCACCCCAATTACACCCAATATAATACTGTCTGCAAACTCCATAGAGTTTACTACTCTATGGTCAACTCTCTGCTTTATTGCAAACTCGTGTACAGCATGGACACAATATAAGAGAACTGTAATGACACCAAGCATTTTAAAAGTACTGTACTCAAATCCGTTGACCGTTTACATTTGCATTTTCCACTATCATTTGGCTAAATACATTATATGTGTGTGTGTTTGTTTGGAGGGGGGGAATGCTGCCTGTGCACCTATCTAATAAAAATGTTTAGGAAATGTGTTACAATTACATTCTGAAGCCGTTCGTGGTGCGACAATTTTTAAGCCGTACTCTTTGCTTCAAATTTTATTGCTGCTAACTCGAAGTTGCATCCGTTGGATAACGTCCAATTTTACCTGCTTTGTTGACGAGTTCTACGATGTCATCTCCCAGCTCATTCTGCGTTGTCTGGTCCGCCAGCTGCTTCAGTGGTATACACCTGAGTTCAAGTTGTTTCAGGGTATGCGCGAGTGCAATGCGAAAGGATAACACTAGTTTAGTTAGCTGATAAGTTTTAATGTTGAGTAAAATATTCTGTTGAAAAGAGTCGCCTAATGTTGAATTACAGAATTAAATTATTTCTAGAATAATAATTGTGTGAAGCGTCAGTTGTCGTAAGTCGCGGAAATGTTACTCGGAAAGATTCCTCACAATAGCGCTAAACTTTTCTAACTCAAGCGCATACTGAGCGCTACACAACTTCAAATAAAATTAAATACCACACGAGTAATCACAAGCGTCGTCACAGGAGTAAATCACAGAATTAAGTAAGTTAGTTTGATAACTTTTTTTCTTTTCTTAACTTAAGCTCCGCCTACCTTACGCTACCCCACCAACGTTCCTACGTAAGCGGTTCAATCTTAAAACTCTACGTATGCGTACCTGTCACTGTTACTGTGCAGAACCTTGCTCGAATTTAAGAACTCCATTCCCTTTCTAATTTACAGAATATCCTGGCTAATGACTTTGAAAACGTATTGAACTCAACCTCTAACTGCATTCCAAGTATCTGCTAACGAGTCCTCTACTCGGCTGTTACTAATGTCTTTCCTTAACATTGCTCAATAATAACCTTTTTCTCTGGACAAATCTTTCACTCAGGGTTATTATATTATACATGTATTTAATATACGGAAATTATTTATTGCAATTATTTCTCTATCTTACTACCATTTCCTTATTTAATTATTTTCCTGCCAATGATTACGGTGTCAGTTCTTAGTCCATATGTTTGCATTCCTCCAAAATACATAAAAACAAATGTTAATACCTAATTTCTAGCACCATCTCTGAATGAAAAAATCTGATGTGTTACACTCACATGACTTTCTCTACTCTTGTACAATCTATTTTTACAAACGCCTATTCTCCATATGCTTCATGTTAATCGAGATATCGGGATGTCAATCGTATTGGTAATTTTCTTGTAGATGCAAGGGGAATATGCTAGCTTTTAAGCGATAGTCAAATATTTTAACGCTGGTTGCTATGTGGCGCATTCCATTCTCTTTGCATGTCCAGGACATAAAAAAATGAATAACGAATTTGAGAAAAAGTATAAGTATTGGAAAATTTAAGGAAATAACAAGCAATATCTCGAAAACGGTTCACTCAACAAAAGAAATGTATATGACATAAGTTGTGTATTTTAACGCGCTCTACATTTTTGTGTAGTAAAATTTTGTCTATCTCTTATGGTTTACCAGTTATGCAAAAGTCGTTCACAATGAAGAATACTTTTGGAGACATTCCCAGAAAATTCGAGATATACATTTCATTTCTCATGACATTATCTTAAACATATGTTATTTTAATCAAAATCGTTAGAGCCATTTTTGAGAAAATTAAAATTTTCGAAAAATGTTCCATGTAAAGGGTAGTCTGGGGTGGGGGGATTTTCTTGAAAACCTTCGTGTCGCATCTCTGAAAGATACTGAACCTAAATACCAAGTTTGGTGTTTATCCGACTGTTCGTTTTTGAGTTATGCTGTTCACAGACACACACACACAGACACACACACGGACATGTTTCCAAAAATGCTTTTTTTGGATTCAGGAGGTCTCAAAACATGTATTTCCGGTGAAATCTCGGTATCGAATTTTTGGGTGGAATGCAATACTTCCCCTACTTACTATACGTAGTAGAGAAAGTAAAAATATGGTGCCCGATGGGAGACTCTTCACAAATAGATATACATAGCATACAAATATATAAAACGGTAATATTATTAAACAACAATACACTAAATTAATGTTTATGATAACAAAATCATCACATAACGCTAATTTTAAGTTATAAAAGCTAATTTCGTCATGGACATTGTTTCCTGATAATTCCTGATCGTGTTTTTGAAATTTAAAACTACTGTAGTGCTGCAAGGTCTAACATGGCAAACTTTATTATGGAAAATAGTTTCTGATAAGATGTTATTTCTTTAAACCAAATAAAGAAGAAAGTGCTTAGAATTATCACAGCTTCAATTAAAAAATCTTATGTGTTACACTCACATGACTTTCTCTACTCTTGTACAATCTATTTTTACAAACGCCTATTCTCCATATGCTTCATATTAATCGAGATATCGAGATGTCAATCTTATTTGTAATTTTCTTGTAGATGCAAGGGGAATATGGTAGGTTTTAAGCCGATAGTCAAATATTTTAACGCTGGTTGCTATGTGGCGCATTCCATTCTCTTTGCAAGTCCAGGACATAAAAAATCTGATGTGTTACACTCACATGACTTTCTCTACTCTTGTACAATCTAATTTTACAAACGCTTATTCTCCATATGCTTCATGTTAATCGAGATATCGAGATGTCAATCTTATTGGTAATATTCATGTAGATGCAAGGGGAATATGGTAGCTTTTAAGCGATAGTCAAATATTTTAACGCTGGTTGCTATGTGGCGCATTCCATTCTCTTTGCATGTCCAGGACATAAAAAAAATGAATAACGAATTTGAGAAAAAGTATAAGTATTGGAAAATTTAAGGAAATAACAAGCAATATCTCGAAAACGGTTCACTCAACAAAAGAAATGTATATGACATAAGTTGTGTATTTTAACGCGATCTACATTTTTTGTGTAGTAACATTTTGTCTATCTTTTATGGTTTACCAGTTATGCAAAAGTCGTTCACAATGAAGAATACTTTTGGAGACATTCCCAGAAAATTCGAGATATACATTTCATTTCTCATGACATTATCTTAAACATATGACATTTTCATCAAAATCGTTAGAGCCATTTTTGAGAAAATTAAAATTTTCGAAAAATCTTCCATGTAAAGGGTAGTCTGGGGTGGGGGGATTTTCTTGAAAACCTTCGTGTCGCATCTTTGGAAGATACTGAACCTAAATACCAAGTTTGGTGCTTATCCGACTGTTCGTTTTTGAGTTATGCTGTTCACAGACACACACACACACAGACACACACACACACAGACACACACACGGACATGTTTCCAAAAATGCTTTTTTTGGATTCAGGAGGTCTCAAAACATGTATTTCCGGTGAAATCTCGGTATCGAATTTTTGGGTGGAATGCAATACTTCCCCTACTTACTATACGTAGTAGAGAAAGTAAAAAATGAATAACGAATTTGAGAAAAAGTATAAGTATTGGAAAATTTAAGGGAATAACAAGCAATATCTCGCAAACGGTTCACTCAACAAAAGAAATGTATATGACATAAATTGTGTATTTTAACGCGATCTACATTTTTTGTGTAGTAAAATTTTGTCTATCTCTTATGGTTTACCAGTTATGAAAAAGTCGTTCATAATAAAGAATACTTTTGGAGACATTCCCAGAAAATTCGAGATATACATTTTAATTATCATGACAATATCTTAAACATATGATATTTTAATCAAAATCGTTAGAGCCGTTTTTGAGAAAATTAAAATTTTCGAAAAATGTTCCATGTAAAGGGTAGTCTGGGGTGGGGGGATTTTCTTGAAAACCTTCGTGTCGCATCTCTGGAAGATACTGAACCTAAATACCAAGTTTGGTGTTTATCCGACTCTTCGTTTTTGAGTTATGCTGTTCACAGACACACAGACACACAGACAGACACACAGACACACAGACAGACACACACACGGACATGTTTCCAAAAATGCTTTTTTTGGATTCAGTGAGTCTCAAAACATGTATTTCCGGTGAAATCTCGGTATCGAATTTTTGGGTGGAATGCAATACTTCCCCTACTTACTATACGTAGTAGAGAAAGTAAAAAATCACACATTAGACTTCATTATTCAAGCTGGTATTAAGATAACTGTAGATTAGCCTATTCCGAGCGATTCAAAACAAACCTTGTGAATGCGTTTATACAGGGCGATTCAAAACCGAAAACGCTCAAGTTGTAGAGACTGAAGACGCATGGTTTGGGCATGATCAGGTCAGTAAGTTTGTTCAGAATCGTTTTAGTGTCCTATTAAATATGAAATTCATTAGCCATCAGCGTAATTCAAGCAGATCAAGCCACAGTGTATGGTTTGCATCCTAATAGTATAGTTTATGGTGTGAGATACCCAGTAACGCTGTTGGCAGTAATAAATTACTGTAATCAATTACGAGGTCGACAATTCGAAGCCCCTTTCTAACTTAATGCTCATTGCGATACTTTTGTGGGCTTAGTGGAGGTTTCTTGACGAAAACAGAACGCACATATTATATCAGCATACCAGATGCGATGCGAAACTTTACCTTACACTGCCCAACTATGAACATGGGTCCCCGTTTGAAAAATGACTAATTTGCCGCCCTCAAAAACACGTTAAATGTTGCGGTTTTGAATCACCCTGTATGTATGATTAATGAAGCACCATTTAAATCAATTTAATCTTAAAAGGACAGCTAAGTAATACGCACCTTCTGAACTACCCATTTTGTTGACTCACTAAAACCAAAAGTTGCTACAAAGTGTAAGGTATAAATCGGTTTAATGAGGTTCCAAGTCACATAAAATTGTCTCTTTAAGTGCGTTAAAAGTAAATTGCAGAGTTGATTAAAAAAAATTATTTTCAATCTCTTAACGAGTTTGTGTATACATGTATGTATATGCGATAAGTAGTTTATCTTGAGGAAACATACTGCTGTATAAGCTTAAGGGAAAGCTTCACTGAAAATCCTAAATTATAAAAACTTAATGACATTGAGTAAAATATACACTTTGACTGTATATGAGTAGGGTATAAAGGACAGACCTGGCGCAGTTTTTTGCGTTTATATGGGGAAAGATAGGGAAAACGAGGGTATATGCGGAGGTTCACGGAGGAAAATGCGTTTATATGGGGAAGATAGGGACTACGAGGATCGATGCTAGGCCAAGTCATGGGTTGAAGGACTGGGGATGTGTTTTATATGAGAGATACGGGGAATACGAGGAGAAGTGTTGGACTAGATAGGGGTTGAGATATGGAATATGCATTTATATGGGAAAGATAAGGAAAACGTGAACAGAGGCTAGGATAGACAGATGCTGAAGCAGGGGGAATATGAACATATTTACAGGAGAGATAGGGGATACGTGGAGAGGTACTAGACTATTCAAGGTTTGAAGGGTAGAGTATGACTTTTTATATGAAGAGACGAGGAAAACGAGGGTATATGCTAGGTTGAGAGAACCTTCAAGGAGGGAAAAATGCGTTTATATGGGAGAGATAGGGAAAACGAGGAGAGTTCTGAGGTAGAGCAGGGACTGAAGGAGGGAGAGATATGCTTTATACGACAGAGATAGGGCATGCGAGGGGAGGTGCTAGTGCAGACAGAGGTTAAGGAGTATGGTATACGTTTATATGAGGAATATATGGAAAACGGGGGGGGGCAGGCGGTATGATAGACAGAAGCTGGGGCCACTTTTGCGCTTATATGGGAAAGGATAGGGAAAACGAGGGTAGATGCGACAGTTCAAGGAGGAAAATGCGTTTATAGGGGAGAGATAGGGAATACGAGGGCTGATGCTAGGCTAGTCAGATGCTAAAGGAGGGAGGGATACGCTTTATACGAGAGAGATAGGGAATACAAGGAAAGATGTTATACTAAACAGGACTTGAAGGGTAGAATATGGTGTTTTATATGAGCGAGATAGTGAACCGAGGAGAGGTATTAGGCTAGGAGTTTTGAATGATAGAGTAGGCGTTTATATGCGAGAGATAGGGAATACGAGGGTCGATGCTAGGCTAGACAGGGTTGAAGTAGGGAATGCGTCTTATATGAGAGAGGTAGGGGAATATGAGGAGAGGTCCTAGTCTAGACGTGTCGAGGAGCAGAGTATACGTTTATATGGGAGAAATATGGAAAACGGTAGAGATACAAGGATAAGCAGGGGTTGAAGGAGGAGGAATGTAGGTTTATACGGTAATATAGGAGTAATTAGATTATAAAACTTTTATCGTCCAACGTTACAACACTTTTATATACTTTTTCTAAACCTTACAAACTTTTTATATGTTAAACATTAGCGCGCGAGGCGGCGAGGGACAAACTGTATATCGGTTTACAGTGAAGTATACGTCCTAACCTATGCCCACCTTGTATGTTCTGCATCTTCTCATTGTCTATTCATTCCTATCAGACGTAACCAACAAACGTAACCACGTAACAAGACGTAACATAACGGTACGACAAGACGTCATACTAAGCAACATAAGCACGTAACCACGCAACATCACGTGACATCTCGTAACCAGAAACGTTACACGACGTAACAACACGTAGCAACTATGTAACCAAGTAACAAAACGTAAGAACAACACGTAACCAATCCATTGCTAAGGCGATCTAAACTAATTCATCCTTCATAACTTAGACAATAAGTACGAGAACCTAGCCTAGATTAACCCGGCCAATCCTAAACGTTCCTCTCATCATCCTTTCTAGTCAGGCATCGACTAACCTAATCTGGCTAACCAAAGATAACCTCAACTTTCTTTTAGTGAAATTGCAATGTTTTATTCAGGTTTTATTATTCGAGAGTTTTAATTGAAAAGTTTACGCCAACATACCTTTATTTTAGTTCCTTGTAGATGTCTCTCCCCTTTTATCTAGGCTTGAGACTAGCACTAGGATTACTCCTAATGGCAGGGTTACCACCTTCCCTTCCATCTTCTTCTTTCTTCATCAGACGTCAGCTATCTGCATATACAGCACACAGATAACCTTCTTCTTTAAGATTGTAGACTCACGAGAAACTCTTTATCTTTAACTTACATTCTTTTAAGCACTGTTTGTAATGGCGTAATGTCCATATGCATATGTCGTTATCCCATCCTCAGCAATAATTCTTTTATCATCAAACGGAGTCAATGCAATTTTATTCACTTGCACTGTAGCAAGAGCATGCTTTCGTGATAGGATCAGATTCATAGGTGTTCTGATGATTTCACAGGTTTTAAGACAGTCTGTATAGCTGTCAAACGAAATATGGTGCTTAATAGCGCTACGTTTTATACCTTTAATCTTTTTTATCATTGACCCTTGAATATCTAAGGCATACATCTTAGGACGTAGTTCAACAAAGCGTAGGATGATTTTGCTATTAGCCTCATCTTTAAATTTTCCCAATACCTTCTTGTTCTGAGTAGAGTAACATATATGGTTGACAGGGTAATCAGCTGTATCGAGATGCTCAAGAAAACGTAACTTGTCCTGGTACACATCTTCAGTTGTAACACGATGAATGAACGAATCAGTGTCCATATACATAAGCTTCAGGTTTTCAGCTCCATAATAAGGTAACAAAACGTCGTAATGATAGTTATACATTAATGTCTTGGAGATGTCCAACACACTCATACCAATGTATATAGGCTTGTTGAATACAATCTGTCGGGAGGCCATATGTACTGCAGCTAGATTATCAGCATATATCGTCCTGTCGATAAACGTAGGCTTGGCGATCAGCTTCTCTAGAGTTTTTTCATTGGTCACCAGTCGTATATCCATACGGTTACGCAGGTTCTCCATAGTTTTTCCGAACATAGCATTGTTGAACAATTTGTAGAGATCCTTCTCAAAATCATTTCCAGCTTGTTGTCGTAGTCTGTTGTTAAATTCTACATACGGTTTTAACCATCGAGACTGTTGGAATTGTAGCACACGATGGATTTTTGTTAACCGTAGTCCATGATCAAGAGCTTGCTTCAAAGCCTTGTAATGCACTACATACTTCTTTCGAGGTCCTAGATGAGGTATCAGTTTCTTTGTAGATGCTTCCAATGGTTTCATACACTCTGGCAGGAAAGGTAGATCGTTGTGTAGATCGTGAAGTTCTGCAGGATACTCGATGTCGACTTCTAATATGTAGCCGTAAGGATCATCTTCTTGTAGTCTTTCTAAGTCAATTTTTTCAGGCGATACCCACTCAAATCCACCATAAGGGAGAGCGTGACACATTGCCCACCCATATTGGTTATTAGCGTCGTCATATGTAATAAATTGGGTTGGTCTCGACGGATCAAACTTCTCCATATATGTGTTATTAGCCTCTGCATACCGATGGGAAACTTGACATAAACCTCCTCTTATACCAGATTCCACCATGAGTAATTGATCATAATCCTGTAACAGTTCCAGCTTAATTCCAGTGTACAGTAACATAGCGTCCCATGTAAGACCTGGAGAGGTAAAATAATGTGCAGGATCAACTTTGTGTGTTTTGAGGGTTTGCTCTCTGAACGTCTCAAAGACATCAGCTAGGAGAAGTACATCCGAAGTTAAGTAGAGATCGCTGTACTCTCCCAGGTTTCTCACATTAAACAGCTCCCATACATTTTTAGCATGATCGTAGTCAGCATCACTAATTTCTTCTTCATTTAATCTATTGTAGAAGGAGTCCTTAGGAGGTAAGCAGGTTTCGTTCAGGGCATCCCATGATGTAACAAAATCATATGGAAATACACCCTTACGGGTCATCAACTTCAATTTGTCTTCTCCAAAGTACTTTAGCGTTTCAGGATACGAGGTTAGATTTTTCACCAACTTATCCAAGCTTGTACTGAGGAATCGGAAGCTATCCACAAATCGAAGCTTTATATCTCCTACATACTTGGTGAATGAGATATAGCTTTCTTCGGAGTTAGGAATTACCTCCACACGTTCACTTGTGCAACCCAGCTCCTTAACAATGAAATGAGAGTCATATCCGCTAAGGTTATGCATGAAGACTGGTACATATTTAGGTGTTTTACAGGCTAAATTACATTCATTATGAAGACTTCCACGATATTCACCGCTGATGTGATCATGGTCGCGTACTTTATAGTTCTCTTCTGTAAAGGGTTTTCCACACAAGTAGCATGCTGAAGAAGACTCAAAATCCAACTGCTCTTGATCCGTAAGTTTCAGAGGCTTAGCAGATTTGTATATGTCCTCAATCATTTTTGCAAGAGATGTCAGGTACAGCATAAACTTCTGAGCAGCATCAGCACCACGATACACATAGGGTTGCTTAGGAAGACCAGTTTCGAGATGTTCAACACCAGATGTAGGCTTCACGTAAACACAGAAGCTCATTGGTGTGTGCTCTTGATAAGGGATTGTATAGGAAGTTTCAGGATTGGGTATACACGTATGGCATGGAGTGAGAATACTCTCAAAATCAGCATAGATGACATAAGGTACTTTCAGCATCCTCTCAACATTTTTAAACTGTACAATTGCTTTCTCCTTTGTAGGCATAACTACCCTTGCAACACCATGCTGATTACAGATGGTTGCATGTTCTTGTAGTTTTTCCAGTCCACTTCGTCCATTTCGATTATCAAAATGTGTAAAGCAACGCTTGCAGGTATATATCACTCCCTCATGCTTAGTTTTCTGGCGTCGAACGAGCTTCTCAAAATTCTTTATATACACGTAGTGATGTTTTCCACTACTGTCATTCAATAGTAGCAGGTCGCGATGTTCAGGTAGTTCAATATCAACAACCTTTATCGGGTACAATTCATGCTTCTCATCCAACCCGAAAACGTTAATAGATATCTTGTTAAGCTTCTCAAATTTAGGTATTTGAGAAAGTGGAGTAGGGTAAGAAACACAGCTGAAGTCGTACTTATCTTGAAGCTGCTTGTATTTGCTCACACGTTGCGCATCCTTCTCAACGAATTTAGCTAGTACAGAATACATGTAGCATTTCTCATCACTAAAGTTCTGAATGTTTATACACGCTTTCCTTGCTTCAACAGATGACGGTAGTGGTATGTAGCTACTTCCTCGCAACGGGTTGTACTTGTTGATACGAAGTCGAACTCCTTCCACAGTAAGCAAGGCCCAGCTGCTACCCTTAAGCTGAGACTCATCCATTTCAGCAACCAATTTCTTGAATTTCACTTCCAGCATAGAGTCCAGATCAGTTTCTAGGAAAACAGCTTGATTTCTGGTTTTAAATGTCTTGTCGCAGGTTTCTCCGATACTGTTAACAAATCTACACTCAGCTAACAGATTAATTTTCAAACTCTTGTGAATACCAAGCTCTTTATACACAGCCTGGATTATCCGCTGTTTTGCTTCATGCAGGTACATATTCAGGTCCTTAGTCGATTCACATCGTATAAAATACGATTTCAAGCGTCCATGGAATGAAGTTTCATATTCTTTCATGTCACACTCCTCCATTGCAGATAACAACTCTTGCTTTGACGGTTCTAATCTACGTTTCTTCTCAGGTCTGTTTATTTCACACGCATCTTCGTGTCGACGACCCTTATAACTGTCTTTGAAGGCTACGTTACAATATTTACACTTGAAGAGTTTTTTACAACGTAGCTCATGTCGTCTTTTATCATATCCACGGAGGAACTTCTTACAGCATTTACCACAAGAATATCCAGTAGCGCTTGGAATAATATCCTTATACGCTGAGTTATTCATCTTTATTCTTGATGTAATAACGTATTAATCACTGATCAATGAAATGTAGACCTTTTCACCTTGATACCACTTTAGAAAGCTGATTATTCTTGGAGAGAACACGATGTTAACACCTCAGAAATGATCAACAGAATGAATTTCAATGCCCTAGATCACCGTATTTATAGAGGAAGCACGAACCTTTATGCCTCAATTATATATCGTATTAACCCTTCTTCAAGGAAATGTACTCTTCTTCACATTGATAACACTTTAGATTATTTTCTGAGAGAACAGCGATGTTAACACCTCAGAGATGATCAACAGAATGAATTTCAATACTCAAGTTCGCTCTATTTATAGAGAAAGCACGAACCTTTTAATCAATTATATCCTGATTATTAATACTAAAAACGGTGATGAAGCGTGTAAGCTCTTATATATT
Source organism: Deroplatys truncata (assembly GCA_030765065.1). Classification (NCBI taxonomy): domain Eukaryota; kingdom Metazoa; phylum Arthropoda; class Insecta; order Mantodea; family Mantidae; genus Deroplatys; species Deroplatys truncata. Next base: position 106,491,998 of record CM060980.1, read on the forward strand.
TCAATTCGTGTTACACTGATGTTCGAGCGTCTCCGTATAGCTTCGTATGTTTAGAGAGAAAGTGTAAAGTATTGTGAAGATGTTATGTATTGTTCGGCTATAATCGTACAGATTCGGAGAGCTTGACTGGTGAAGGTGATGAACGATCCGTCAACCGAGCAGGAGGCAAGCAGTCCCTTCGCGCAACGAAACCTAGATGCAAAAGAAAGAAAATCGTGTTAGATGAGAAACCACCCAGACATTCGCCTGCAGACCATGGAAAACCATGAAAAAATATGTCAGAGTGAGCGTCCAACGGAACTCGAACCAGGGACTCTAAAAAGCACACGTGAAAGGTACAGATTATATAGAATGAAAGGAAATCGCTGACGATGAGAAACCACTCCAGCATTCGCCTGCAGACCAGGGAAAACCTAAAAAATATGATGTCAGAGTGATCGACCAACAGGGAAATCAAACAAAAGACCTTAGAAACATATAGGTTAAGATGTAAATCAAAATAAAAAGGTAATAAAATCGTGCTAGATGAGAAACCACCCAGACATTCGCCTACAGACCAGGCAAAACCATGAAAAAATATGTCAGAGTAAACAACCAACGACAATCGAACGAGGGAAACCATCAGATTACTCTAGAAGCAAAAAAAAAGTTGCAAAAGAAAGAAAATCGTGTTAGATGAGAAACCACCCAGACATTCGCATGCAGACCATGGAAAACCATGAAAAAATATGTCAGAGTGAGCGTCCAACGGAACTCGAACCAGGGACTCTAAAAAGCACACGTGAAAGGTACAGATTATATAGAATGAAAGGAAATCGCTGACGATGAGAAACCACTCCAGCATTCGCCTGCAGACCAGGGAAAACCCTAAAAAATATGATGTCAGAGTGATCAACCAACAGGGAAATCAAACAAAAGACCTTAGAAACATATAGGTTAAGATGTAAATCAAAATAAAAAGGTAATAAAATCGTGCTAGATGAGAAACCACCCAAACATTCGCCTACAGACCAGGCAAAACCATGAAAAATATGTCAGAGTAAACAACCAACGACAATCGAACGAGGGATACCATCAGATTACTCTAGAAGCAAAAAAAAAGTTGCAAAAGAAAGAAAATCGTGTTAGATGAGAACCCACTCAGGCATTCGCCTGCAGACCAGGGGAAACCATGAAAAAAATCAAAGGGACACCTCGTTAATAAAACCAAATTCGATCCTTCACGATCCGGGAATACGTATGATAAATTTAAAAGTCTGTGTAACGAAACTAATACAAATGCCGTCGATGAGCGGTTCTCTGCATTTTTTAAATTAATTACCTACCAATAAAAGCAAATGGAATATTTCCAAATGATGCTCTGCTCCCGTGGGAGAGCATGTGTAGTCTGGCCTTCGAACCAGTTATTCTTTTCGTGTGTGAATCTTTTTGGTGAAAAAGGAAACTGAAGGACGTTTAAAGGGAGGGGCCGTTTCCAATTTATCACCAAGTTTCACATTTTGATTAAAATACCACATATTTTATATATAAATTTCGTATAACGTAGTACACAATGGTATAGAACGTTTTTAAAAACACAATTCATTTGAAATAACGTCTTTTTTCTGTGGCATTGGCCATTTCCTATATATAAGATTGTTGTAGTCGTTTATAACGCTCCCAATATTATGGCCTATGACCTTTAGGGGATATCTCATTCTACTAAGCTATGATTGAACCCATTTCTGAGGTGGAGGCACCCAGCGTTGCGTCCGAGGGAGGGTGATGATGAGGATGGCGGTGGAACGAGAGGACCTACAGCTTTTACCATGGACACCGAACCACGTTAGGCCTTGGTGACACTTCACACGAGCAAGTCGGTGGTGAAGGTGTGGATAGGACCGCCAGAGCCTGGATTCGAAAGCCGGACCCTCAGTACGAGAGCGGGAAACGAAACCGCTGAACTATATAACACTGTTGTTTTAAACATCTGACAAATGACTCGGTTTCTTCCATTCCCTTGTACCTATTCTCACGCGTGGTGTATAGATTGTCTCAGTAAGCATTCGTGTCTATTACAATTATCGCCAAGTATTATTTTACAAAAAGATTGGCTTATTCTCTTAGTAAACATAGGACGAAATCGTTTTTTAAACAACTCTCCATTCGAGAGATATTGTTTGATTATTCCAGCAGAGAGAGAGAGAGAGAGAGGGGGAGAGAGAGAGAGAGATCGAGCCATATTTGTTTAAAAGCTTTTTTTTCATTCACAGGAAATCTTCGAGAAAATTCGAGGAATTATTCAGTTGGACACCATTGCTAAAATAGTTTGTACACCCTTTGAAGAATGTTTACCTGACTGGCGGAGTCTCGGAAATACCTCTCTCGACAGGCTGTCGCCTGTACAGCTTCTTGGACATTTATACATTAGGAAGGCTATTGTGCTTTAAAATGGGATAGCTATGTTTTAAGCTTTCCACAACAAATGTTTTCCTGATAATTAATATAATTCTACATGAAGAATATTAATGATTACGTTTCAATTAAACGTATACTGTATAGATTCTGTACTTAAGCATTCGATTGTATCTTTGTCATTATTTAAATACTCGATTACGAGAATTGCATACATGATATCAAAAATTGTAGAAGTTTTTCCACCCTTATTTAATTAAATTCATGTATATACTCTATTATTTAGTGATTTTTTCAATAATTTCTCTCATGTCCATCATTCGTCAAAAAATCAGTGTACAATACGCATTTTTATACGTTTTAATGTTCGTTTATTTTTAAAACCGCTACATTTGCCCGTAATTACGAGCAATAATTTTTTTTCAGATTTACTCAGATGTGTAGCTTGTAGAATAGAAATGTTTTAATAAATGTATTCTATTTTTAGACGAAAAACAACGATCTGCTTCTGACTGTGTATAATTATAATCAAGACCGATTTGTATTTAGTATAAAGTTTGTTTATTTTCATTTTTAAGACTTCCTTTGTTAAAGATATCTTGCAATCTATTTTTAAATTTCTTTTAAAACCAGAGCGAACATTATCAAATATAACGCCTGCCTTCACGTGTCGGGAAGCTAACATGGTCGCAGTCATCTTTTAGTAGCTTGCCTTTCATGTCGGCCTCGGGCGGAGGCGAGCACCTGGCGGGGAGGAGAAGCCTTGCGAAAGGCTGCTGAGGGGTGGCACCTGGAGGGAGAAAGACCGGCATCACGAGTCGCTGAGAGTCCAGCCCTCAGTACGGTCCTGCATGCCGTAAGGTCCGGTCCTATTCGTAGCAGCATGCTATACCACCGCAGCTCGCGCCAGCGTCTTACGTAATCTAGTTTTTACGCTCACTATACCATTTAAATATACATTCATCTAAGAGATATAATATTCGTCAGGATGACAGATGTCCAAATATACATAACAAAGAAATTAGTTACTGATATAAATGTAATATCGTACGTTCACCATTTTATTTTATTCGGGGGATGAAATTTGTATTCATGTCACGGTTTTCAATCCTAGTCCTCCAACCCTACTTGGAACGACAATCAATAACGAGCTACAATCCAAGGATATAATCGATAATAATACAAATATTTTGATAAAGAATATCAAATGTAGATCTCTATAAACGTATGTATTTCCCCTCACTTCCCCTCTTCCCCCACCAGACAGTAGAAATATAATGGCGGTTCTGAAACAAAGGATTTACCGCCATCTGATAAGGTTCTTTGTTCTATGCCGCTAGCCCCGCCCCCTCCCTTTGTGTGCTCACATGCCGCCCTGGTCGCGTGCCGCTAGCCCCGCCCCCTTCCCTTTGTGTGCTGATCTAATGCCGACAGGGTCTGTGCCGGCAAGTCCTCCCCCCTCCCCCCTGTGGTCACGTGCTGGCGGCCACCATCCCCCTCCCCTTCCCTTGTGACCTCACCTTAAAAGCTACTGGACACCCGATCCCCCTACCCCATCCTTTCTAATCCTATCCCGTACACTGGGCACGCCCTCTCTTTGTGCTCTACTCCCACGCTGGCCTCGGTATTGGAGAACAATGGGGTATTGTTCAAATCGTCTAAGCCTGCGTTGGAGTAGAGCAGAGAGGAGGGGTATCATGCTCCAGTAGCTTTTAAGGGTGAAACCACAAAGGTTAACTGTTTTCACGTATGCTATTCTTTCACCGCAAATCAGAGACACAGGACAATGCATTATTGTTCTCATCGTAAATGGCGGTGTCGGAATAGCAAAAAGCGGGGGTGGGAGTCGGCGGCATAGAAGAAAGGACCTTATCAGTGGTTGCATCACTCTGTTTTTCAGAAACGCCATTATATTTCTACTGTCTGGTGGGGGAAGAGGGGAAGTGAGGGGAAATACATACGTTTATAGAGATCTACATTTGATATTCTTTATCAAAATATTTGTATTATTATCGATTATATCCTTGGATTGTAGCTCGTTATTGATTGTCGTTCCAAGTAGGGTTGGAGGACTAGGATTGAAAACCGTGACATGAATACAAATTTCATCCCCCGAATAAAATAAAATGGTGAACGTACGATATTACATTTATATCAGTAACTAATTTCTTTGTTATGTATATTTGGACATCTGTCATCCTGACGAATATTATATCTCTTAGATGAATGTATATTTAAATGGTATAGTGAGCGTAAAAACTAGATTACGTAAGACGCTGGCGCGAGCTGCGGTGGTATAGCATGCTGCTACGAATAGGACCGGACCTTACGGCATGCAGGACCGTACTGAGGGCTGGACTCTCAGCGACTCGTGATGCCGGTCTTTCTCCCTCCAGGTGCCACCCCTCAGCAGCCTTTCGCAAGGCTTCTCCTCCCCGCCAGGTGCTCGCCTCCGCCCGAGGCCGACATGAAAGGCAAGCTACTAAAAGATGACTGCGACCATGTTAGCTTCCCGACACGTGAAGGCAGGCGTTATATTTGATAATGTTCGCTCTGGTTTTAAAAGAAATTTAAAAATAGATTGCAAGATATCTTTAACAAAGGAAGTCTTAAAAATGAAAATAAACAAACTTTATACTAAATACAAATCGGTCTTGATTATAATTATACACAGTCAGAAGCAGATCGTTGTTTTTCGTCTAAAAATAGAATACATTTATTAAAACATTTCTATTCTACAAGCTACACATCTGAGTAAATCTGAAAAAAAAATTATTGCTCGTAATTACGGGCAAATGTAGCGGTTTTAAAAATAAACGAACATTAAAACGTATAAAAATGCGTATTGTACACTGATTTTTTGACGAATGATGGACATGAGAGAAATCATTGAAAAAATCACTAAATAATAGAGTATATACATGAATTTAATTAAATAAGGGTGGAAAAACTTCTACAATTTTTGATATCATGTATGCAATTCTCGTAATCGAGTATTTAAATAATGACAAAGATACAATCGAATGCTTAAGTACAGAATCTATACAGTATACGTTTAATTGAAACGTAATCATTAATATTCTTCATGTAGAATTATATTAATTATCAGGAAAACATTTGTTGTGGAAAGCTTAAAACATAGCTATCCCATTTTAAAGCACAATAGCCTTCCTAATGTATAAATGTCCAAGAAGCTGTACAGGCGACAGCCTGTCGAGAGAGGTATTTCCGAGACTCCGCCAGTCAGGTAAACATTCTTCAAAGGGTGTACAAACTATTTTAGCAATGGTGTCCAACTGAATAATTCCTCGAATTTTCTCGAAGATTTCCTGTGAATGAAAAAAAAGCTTTTAAACAAATATGGCTCGATCTCTCTCTCTCTCTCCCCCTCTCTCTCTCTCTCTCTCTGCTGGAATAATCAAACAATATCTCTCGAATGGAGAGTTGTTTAAAAAACGATTTCGTCCTATGTTTACTAAGAGAATAAGCCAATCTTTTTGTAAAATAATACTTGGCGATAATTGTAATAGACACGAATGCTTACTGAGACAATCTATACACCACGCGTGAGAATAGGTACAAGGGAATGGAAGAAACCGAGTCATTTGTCAGATGTTTAAAACAACAGTGTTATATAGTTCAGCGGTTTCGTTTCCCGCTCTCGTACTGAGGGTCCGGCTTTCGAATCCAGGCTCTGGCGGTCCTATCCACACCTTCACCACCGACTTGCTCGTGTGAAGTGTCACCAAGGCCTAACGTGGTTCGGTGTCCATGGTAAAAGCTGTAGGTCCTCTCGTTCCACCGCCATCCTCATCATCACCCTCCCTCGGACGCAACGCTGGGTGCCTCCACCTCAGAAATGGGTTCAATCATAGCTTAGTAGAATGAGATATCCCCTAAAGGTCATAGGCCATAATATTGGGAGCGTTATAAACGACTACAACAATCTTATATATAGGAAATGGCCAATGCCACAGAAAAAAGACGTTATTTCAAATGAATTGTGTTTTTAAAAACGTTCTATACCATTGTGTACTACGTTATACGAAATTTATATATAAAATATGTGGTATTTTAATCAAAATGTGAAACTTGGTGATAAATTGGAAACGGCCCCTCCCTTTAAACGTCCTTCAGTTTCCTTTTTCACCAAAAAGATTCACACACGAAAAGAATAACTGGTTCGAAGGCCAGACTACACATGCTCTCCCACGGGAGCAGAGCATCATTTGGAAATATTCCATTTGCTTTTATTGGTAGGTAATTAATTTAAAAAATGCAGAGAACCGCTCATCGACGGCATTTGTATTAGTTTCGTTACACAGACTTTTAAATTTATCATACGTATTCCCGGATCGTGAAGGATCGAATTTGGTTTTATTAACGAGGTGTCCCTTTGATTTTTTTCATGGTTTCCCCTGGTCTGCAGGCGAATGCCTGAGTGGGTTCTCATCTAACACGATTTTCTTTCTTTTGCAACTTTTTTTTTGCTTCTAGAGTAATCTGATGGTATCCCTCGTTCGATTGTCGTTGGTTGTTTACTCTGACATATTTTTCATGGTTTTGCCTGGTCTGTAGGCGAATGTTTGGGTGGTTTCTCATCTAGCACGATTTTATTACCTTTTTATTTTGATTTACATCTTAACCTATATGTTTCTAAGGTCTTTTGTTTGATTTCCCTGTTGGTTGATCACTCTGACATCATATTTTTTAGGGTTTTCCCTGGTCTGCAGGCGAATGCTGGAGTGGTTTCTCATCGTCAGCGATTTCCTTTCATTCTATATAATCTGTACCTTTCACGTGTGCTTTTTAGAGTCCCTGGTTCGAGTTCCGTTGGACGCTCACTCTGACATATTTTTTCATGGTTTTCCATGGTCTGCATGCGAATGTCTGGGTGGTTTCTCATCTAACACGATTTTCTTTCTTTTGCAACTTTTTTTTTGCTTCTAGAGTAATCTGATGGTTTCCCTCGTTCGATTGTCGTTGGTTGTTTACTCTGACATATTTTTTCATGGTTTTGCCTGGTCTGTAGGCGAATGTCTGGGTGGTTTCTCATCTAGCACGATTTTATTACCTTTTTATTTTGATTTACATCTTAACCTATATGTTTCTAAGGTCTTTTGTTTGATTTCCCTGTTGGTCGATCACTCTGACATCATATTTTTTAGGTTTTCCCTGGTCTGCAGGCGAATGCTGGAGTGGTTTCTCATCGTCAGCGATTTCCTTTCATTCTATATAATCTGTACCTTTCACGTGTGCTTTTTAGAGTCCCTGGTTCGAGTTCCGTTGGACGCTCACTCTGACATATTTTTTCATGGTTTTCCATGGTCTGCAGGCGAATGTCTGGGTGGTTTCTCATCTAACACGATTTTCTTTCTTTTGCATCTAGGTTTCGTTGCGCGAAGGGACTGCTTGCCTCCTGCTCGGTTGACGGATCGTTCATCACCTTCACCAGTCAAGCTCTCCGAATCTGTACGATTATAGCCGAACAATACATAACATCTTCACAATACTTTACACTTTCTCTCTAAACATACGAAGCTATACGGAGACGCTCGAACATCAGTGTAACACGAATTGAAATATATAAGAGCTTACACGCTTCATCACCGTTTTTAGTATTAATAATCAGGATATAATTGATTAAAAGGTTCGTGCTTTCTCTATAAATAGAGCGAACTTGAGTATTGAAATTCATTCTGTTGATCATCTCTGAGGTGTTAACATCGCTGTTCTCTCAGAAAATAATCTAAAGTGTTATCAATGTGAAGAAGAGTACATTTCCTTGAAGAAGGGTTAATACGATATATAATTGAGGCATAAAGGTTCGTGCTTCCTCTATAAATACGGTGATCTAGGGCATTGAAATTCATTCTGTTGATCATTTCTGAGGTATTAACATCGTGTTCTCTCCAAGAATAATCAGCTTTCTAAAGTGGTATCAAGGTGAAAAGGTCTACATTTCATTGATCAGTGATTAATACGTTATTACATCAAGAATAAAGATGAATAACTCAGCGTATAAGGATATTATTCCAAGCGCTACTGGATATTCTTGTGGTAAATGCTGTAAGAAGTTCCTCCGTGGATATGATAAAAGACGACATGAGCTACGTTGTAAAAAACTCTTCAAGTGTAAATATTGTAACGTAGCCTTCAAAGACAGTTATAAGGGTCGTCGACACGAAGATGCGTGTGAAATAAACAGACCTGAGAAGAAACGTAGATTAGAACCGTCAAAGCAAGAGTTGTTATCTGCAATGGAGGAGTGTGACATGAAAGAATATGAAACTTCATTCCATGGACGCTTGAAATCGTATTTTATACGATGTGAATCGACTAAGGACCTGAATATGTACCTGCATGAAGCAAAACAGCGGATAATCCAGGCTGTGTATAAAGAGCTTGGTATTCACAAGAGTTTGAAAATTAATCTGTTAGCTGAGTGTAGATTTGTTAACAGTATCGGAGAAACCTGCGACAAGACATTTAAAACCAGAAATCAAGCTGTTTTCCTAGAAACTGATCTGGACTCTATGCTGGAAGTGAAATTCAAGAAATTGGTTGCTGAAATGGATGAGTCTCAGCTTAAGGGTAGCAGCTGGGCCTTGCTTACTGTGGAAGGAGTTCGACTTCGTATCAACAAGTACAACCCGTTGCGAGGAAGTAGCTACATACCACTACCGTCATCTGTTGAAGCAAGGAAAGCGTGTATAAACATTCAGAACTTTAGTGATGAGAAATGCTACATGTATTCTGTACTAGCTAAATTCGTTGAGAAGGATGCGCAACGTGTGAGCAAATACAAGCAGCTTCAAGATAAGTACGACTTCAGCTGTGTTTCTTACCCTACTCCACTTTCTCAAATACCTAAATTTGAGAAGCTTAACAAGATATCTATTAACGTTTTCGGGTTGGATGAGAAGCATGAATTGTACCCGATAAAGGTTGTTGATATTGAACTACCTGAACATCGCGACCTGCTACTATTGAATGACAGTAGTGGAAAACATCACTACGTGTATATAAAGAATTTTGAGAAGCTCGTTCGACGCCAGAAAACTAAGCATGATGGAGTGATATATACCTGCAAGCGTTGCTTTACACATTTTGATAATCGAAATGGACGAAGTGGACTGGAAAAACTACAAGAACATGCAACCATCTGTAATCAGCATGGTGTTGCAAGGGTAGTTATGCCTACAAAGGAGAAAGCAATTGTACAGTTTAAAAATGTTGAGAGGATGCTGAAAGTACCTTATGTCATCTATGCTGATTTTGAGAGTATTCTCACTCCATGCCATACGTGTATACCCAATCCTGAAACTTCCTATACAATCCCTTATCAAGAGCACACACCAATGAGCTTCTGTGTTTACGTGAAGCCTACATCTGGTGTTGAACATCTCGAAACTGGTCTTCCTAAGCAACCCTATGTGTATCGTGGTGCTGATGCTGCTCAGAAGTTTATGCTGTACCTGACATCTCTTGCAAAAATGATTGAGGACATATACAAATCTGCTAAGCCTCTGAAACTTACGGATCAAGAGCAGTTGGATTTTGAGTCTTCTTCAGCATGCTACTTGTGTGGAAAACCCTTTACAGAAGAGAACTATAAAGTACGCGACCATGATCACATCAGCGGTGAATATCGTGGAAGTCTTCATAATGAATGTAATTTAGCCTGTAAAACACCTAAATATGTACCAGTCTTCATGCATAACCTTAGCGGATATGACTCTCATTTCATTGTTAAGGAGCTGGGTTGCACAAGTGAACGTGTGGAGGTAATTCCTAACTCCGAAGAAAGCTATATCTCATTCACCAAGTATGTAGGAGATATAAAGCTTCGATTTGTGGATAGCTTCCGATTCCTCAGTACAAGCTTGGATAAGTTGGTGAAAAATCTAACCTCGTATCCTGAAACGCTAAAGTACTTTGGAGAAGACAAATTGAAGTTGATGACCCGTAAGGGTGTATTTCCATATGATTTTGTTACATCATGGGATGCCCTGAACGAAACCTGCTTACCTCCTAAGGACTCCTTCTACAATAGATTAAATGAAGAAGAAATTAGTGATGCTGACTACGATCATGCTAAAAATGTATGGGAGCTGTTTAATGTGAGAAACCTGGGAGAGTACAGCGATCTCTACTTAACTTCGGATGTACTTCTCCTAGCTGATGTCTTTGAGACGTTCAGAGAGCAAACCCTCAAAACACACAAAGTTGATCCTGCACATTATTTTACCTCTCCAGGTCTTACATGGGACGCTATGTTACTGTACACTGGAATTAAGCTGGAACTGTTACAGGATTATGATCAATTACTCATGGTGGAATCTGGTATAAGAGGAGGTTTATGTCAAGTTTCCCATCGGTATGCAGAGGCTAATAACACATATATGGAGAAGTTTGATCCGTCGAGACCAACCCAATTTATTACATATGACGACGCTAATAACCAATATGGGTGGGCAATGTGTCACGCTCTCCCTTATGGTGGATTTGAGTGGGTATCGCCTGAAAAAATTGACTTAGAAAGACTACAAGAAGATGATCCTTACGGCTACATATTAGAAGTCGACATCGAGTATCCTGCAGAACTTCACGATCTACACAACGATCTACCTTTCCTGCCAGAGTGTATGAAACCATTGGAAGCATCTACAAAGAAACTGATACCTCATCTAGGACCTCGAAAGAAGTATGTAGTGCATTACAAGGCTTTGAAGCAAGCTCTTGATCATGGACTACGGTTAACAAAAATCCATCGTGTGCTACAATTCCAACAGTCTCGATGGTTAAAACCGTATGTAGAATTTAACAACAGACTACGACAACAAGCTGGAAATGATTTTGAGAAGGATCTCTACAAATTGTTCAACAATGCTATGTTCGGAAAAACTATGGAGAACCTGCGTAACCGTATGGATATACGACTGGTGACCAATGAAAAAACTCTAGAGAAGCTGATCGCCAAGCCTACGTTTATCGACAGGACGATATATGCTGATAATCTAGCTGCAGTACATATGGCCTCCCGACAGATTGTATTCAACAAGCCTATATACATTGGTATGAGTGTGTTGGACATCTCCAAGACATTAATGTATAACTATCATTACGACGTTTTGTTACCTTATTATGGAGCTGAAAACCTGAAGCTTATGTATATGGACACTGATTCGTTCATTCATCGTGTTACAACCGAAGATGTGTACCAGGACAAGTTACGTTTTCTTGAGCATCTCGATACAGCTGATTACCCTGTCAACCATATATGTTACTCTACTCAGAACAAGATGGTATTGGGAAAATTTAAAGATGAGGCTAATAGCAAAATCATCCTACGCTTTGTTGGACTACGTCCTAAGATGTATGCCTTAGATATTCAAGGGTCAATGATAAAAAAGATTAAAGGTATAAAACGTAGCGCTATTAAGCACCATATTTCGTTTGACAGCTATACAGACTGTCTTAAAACCTGTGAAATCATCAGAACACCTATGAATCTGATCCTATCACGAAAGCATGCTCTTGCTACAGTGCAAGTGAATAAAATTGCATTGACTCCGTTTGATGATAAAAGAATTATTGCTGAGGATGGGATAACGACATATGCATATGGACATTACGCCATTACAAACAGTGCTTAAAAGAATGTAAGTTAAAGATCAAGAGTTTCTCGTGAGTCTACAATCTTAAAAAAGAAGGTTATCTGTGTGCTGTATATGCAGATAGCTGACGTCTGATGAAGAAAGAAGAAGATGGAAGGGAAGGTGGTAACCCTGCCATTAGGAGTAATCCTAGTGCTAGTCTCAAGCCTAGATAAAAGGGGAGAGACATCTACAAGGAACTAAAATAAAGGTATGTTGGCGTAAACTTTTCAATTAAAACTCTCGAATAATAAAACCTGAATAAAACATTGCAATTTCACTAAAAGAAAGTTGAGGTTATCTTTGGTTAGCCAGATTAGGTTAGTCGATGCCTGACTAGAAAGGATGATGAGAGGAACGTTTAGGATTGGCCGGGTTAATCTAGGCTAGGTTCTCGTACTTATTGTCTAAGTTATGAAGGATGAATTAGTTTAGATCGCCTTAGCAATGGATTGGTTACGTGTTGTTCTTACGTTTTGTTACTTGGTTACATAGTTGCTACGTGTTGTTACGTCGTGTAACGTTTCTGGTTACGAGATGTCACGTGATGTTGCGTGGTTACGTGCTTATGTTGCTTAGTATGACGTCTTGTCGTACCGTTATGTTACGTCTTGTTACGTGGTTACGTTTGTTGGTTACGTCTGATAGGAATGAATAGACAATGAGAAGATGCAGAACATACAAGGTGGGCATAGGTTAGGACGTATACTTCACTGTAAACCGATATACAGTTTGTCCCTCGCCGCCTCGCGCGCTAATGTTTAACATATAAAAAGTTTGTAAGGTTTAGAAAAAGTATATAAAAGTGTTGTAACGTTGGACGATAAAAGTTTTATAATCTAATTACTCCTATATTACCGTATAAACCTACATTCCTCCTCCTTCAACCCCTGCTTATCCTTGTATCTCTACCGTTTTCCATATTTCTCCCATATAAACGTATACTCTGCTCCTCGACACGTCTAGACTAGGACCTCTCCTCATATTCCCCTACCTCTCTCATATAAGACGCATTCCCTACTTCAACCCTGTCTAGCCTAGCATCGACCCTCGTATTCCCTATCTCTCGCATATAAACGCCTACTCTATCATTCAAAACTCCTAGCCTAATACCTCTCCTCGGTTCACTATCTCGCTCATATAAAACACCATATTCTACCCTTCAAGTCCTGTTTAGTATAACATCTTTCCTTGTATTCCCTATCTCTCTCGTATAAAGCGTATCCCTCCCTCCTTTAGCATCTGACTAGCCTAGCATCAGCCCTCGTATTCCCTATCTCTCCCCTATAAACGCATTTTCCTCCTTGAACTGTCGCATCTACCCTCGTTTTCCCTATCCTTTCCCATATAAGCGCAAAAGTGGCCCCAGCTTCTGTCTATCATACCGCCTGCCCCCCCCCCGTTTTCCATATATTCCTCATATAAACGTATACCATACTCCTTAACCTCTGTCTGCACTAGCACCTCCCCTCGCATGCCCTATCTCTGTCGTATAAAGCATATCTCTCCCTCCTTCAGTCCCTGCTCTACCTCAGAACTCTCCTCGTTTTCCCTATCTCTCCCATATAAACGCATTTTTCCCTCCTTGAAGGTTCTCTCAACCTAGCATATACCCTCGTTTTCCTCGTCTCTTCATATAAAAAGTCATACTCTACCCTTCAAACCTTGAATAGTCTAGTACCTCTCCACGTATCCCCTATCTCTCCTGTAAATATGTTCATATTCCCCCTGCTTCAGCATCTGTCTATCCTAGCCTCTGTTCACGTTTTCCTTATCTTTCCCATATAAATGCATATTCCATATCTCAACCCCTATCTAGTCCAACACTTCTCCTCGTATTCCCCGTATCTCTCATATAAAACACATCCCCAGTCCTTCAACCCATGACTTGGCCTAGCATCGATCCTCGTAGTCCCTATCTTCCCCATATAAACGCATTTTCCTCCGTGAACCTCCGCATATACCCTCGTTTTCCCTATCTTTCCCCATATAAACGCAAAAAACTGCGCCAGGTCTGTCCTTTATACCCTACTTATATGTTTTAAGCTTTTCGATATATCTACCAACAGAGCTTAAAAAAAAGCTTTTTGGAACTTTTGAATTGGCATCTCTCATTATGAAAATTCTGAAAATCATGAAAACCAAAGTTGTGAAGTTTTTATCTTCAAAACTAAACATTCTTTGTTACCTTATATTTTTGTTCAGAAAAAGTTATAAAATATACCATTCCACTTTTAAATAAAATGCAAGCAGTTTTTAAGAATACAGTCATAAGCACGGGACTATCCTAAACGAAAAAATCATGCAGAGATTCCTTTAATAAAAATACAAGTATTCTTAAGAATACAGTCATAAGCAAGGAACTACCTAAATACGACAAAATCATGCAGAGATTCCTTTAATAAAAATACAAGTATTCTTAAGAATACAATCATAAGCAAGGAACTATCCCTAAATACGAAAAATATTCATGCAGAGATTCCTTTAATAAAAATACAAGTATTTTTAAGAATACAGTCATAAGCACGGAACTATCCGAAACGAAAAAATCATGCAGAGATTCCTTTAATAAAAATACAAGTATTCTTAGGAATACAGTCATAAATACGAAACTATCCGAAACGAAAAAATCATGCAGAGATTCCTTTAATAAAAATACAAGTATTCTTAGGAATACAGTCATAAACACGAAACTATCCTAAACGAAAAAATCATGCAGAGATTCCTTTAATAAAAATACAAGTATTCTTAAGAATACAGTCATAAGCACGGAACTATCCTAAACGAAAAAATCATGCAGAGATTCCTTTAATAAAAATACAAGTATTCTTAGTAATACAGTCATAAGCACGGAACTATTGTATATACGAAAAAAATCATGCAGAGATTCCTTTAATAAAAATACAAGTATTTTTAAGAATACAGTCATAAGCACGAAACTATTCTATATACGAAAAAAATCATGCAGAGATTCCTTTAATAAAAATACAAGTATTTTTAAGAATACAGTCATAAGCACGATACTATTCTATATACGAAAAAAATCATGCAGAGATTCCTTTAATAAAAATACAAGTATTTTTAAGAATACAGTCATAAGCACGGAACTATTCTATACACAAAAAAATCATAGATAGATTCCTTTGTTGACCTTTCAAGGACTTACGCCGAAAACTTAAGAATTGTTGGATGAAAACTCCATCGCCAGAAAAGTGGAATTAAATTGTAAATTCTCCATCAGCTTATCAAGGTACCATTTAAATCACGCTGAAGGGAGGGCATTTAAGGCGACCTAGAAGGGCTAGTATAAAACTAATGTTTGTGGGTGAAGCAGATTCGAAATTGTGACCTTTTTATACAAAATTTCAAGGATTTCCCAACAATGCTCCCTACGATACAATTTTCAGCTTTTTCATGGAATTTAATATTTAGAATCGTGATTAAGTGACAAAAGAAACGTATCACTAATAAATGTCCCATTGGGAACAAACTATGTTATATTTTTCCATCTTATTTATATTCTTTTAAACATACATAGTAGGTTTTAATTATCAGGTAGGCTGTCTGCGATGTTTCACAGGAATGATTAAAACATTTCATCGCAATGAGTATTTTAATTGTTAGCATGCAACAATTTAAAGTTGTAGAATACAATTCTGATCAATGCCACCTAAACTGGCATGTTATGGGCGCAATATTCCACATATGATAAAATTAATAGTGTCAGAATGTTCCCATGGAATCAGTCAAAACTATTCGTAAGCAGAAAAATCAAAATTTGATTTTCGCCGTTTACTGTCATTGTTCACCGAGCTGTTCATTGTCTTAAAGGTGTAGAATGTCAGAGGTAGGAATACATTACTAATTTACTAGGTTTTAAGAACTGTTCATGAAAAAAGGATGATTTTTTGAAGGTTCTGTCAAAATTTCAGTGGAACATTCCGTCAATGGCAAAAACTATTATTTATTAGCGTTACTCCTGTGAGTTCATTAACATAGCCAGCATTTCATATTTGCATTACTGTACAACATGATCACCGCCGTTTCAAACCACATTATGCCCAAAGAGTATTTTTACACAAGAGTTTACAAAAAGCTGTTGAATTGCGTGTGCTATATGAAAACGAACTGATCGAAAATGTATAATTATTTTAAATATGGTTGTGTAAACAACAAAAGCGCTTCAAACTTTCCATTCTAATAAATTTATGATATGGTTATGGATATAAACGATCTGATACGACCAAATTAAAAATTCAACATACAACAATAAATGAAAAATAAATTGAATGCGGGGACGCAGTGACCAGTTTCGGCTGCTACCCATAGATTGGGTTATTCACTTCATAACAAGCAAATTAATTTTGAAAATACTGCATTTTAAAAAGTTTAAAAGTTGGTGCAATCTTCAAAACTTATTAAACTCGTAAAAGTATTGAAATTTCCAGATGTAAATACCATTTTCGTTTGGTTGCTTCCAGAATGAATAACAGCCAGAAACAGAGCCAATTCGGAAAACGTCGGACGCTGTGTTTACACGACTGAATCCCAACCTAGTTATTTTGAGATATTCGACAAACGTGAGATTGCAGATGACTGAGCGGTCAATGCATGTTTTTTTTTTTTTGTATTTAGAATATCTAATACCTAGTTTCGAATCCTCAATACACATCATTTGTTGCAAGTAACCTTAATGTTTAATACACGCAATGCTATATATTCTAATGCACAAAATATATTTGAATAATAATGAATTATTGCTGAAACAAACAACAAAAAACTTAAAATTTGTCATCTTCCTTTACTCACTCTATGATTTTATGATTTGGTTTTACATTTAAGAATATTTGTTAATTGTATATTTACTTGAAACAAAGAAGAGTGTTGACATACCGCAGAACCAGATGAGCATTTATAAATGGACATTACATAATGCATGTGTGTAAAAAATTTGCGTTTATATGAAAAATAGCAAAGGGTATTTGAGCATCCGTAGTCAACATGTATGTTTCTGGTTATAACCGCTCAGCTATCAGAACTCAAGACTGATAACAGAATTACGCCTGTCTCGTACGCAGAGATGCCAGTGTGGATTGAAGGCGGAGCCGAGCAGACCTTCGATGTAGAAACGAGGTCTAAAATTACACTGGATTTTGGTGCCTTAGATTTCTGACCTATTTCTGAGTATATTTGGGTCACTGATTCCAAAAATGCTCTCAGTTTTGCCTATCAGCTCTAGTTTTTGAGATACAGCTTATTCATATTATACACCAATTTAACCTTTCTGTTTCGCATATACAAGTATATTACTTGCACACAATTAAATACAGAATACATTTGGATGGATCGAGCACATTCTTTTTCATGAAGCAACTTTCTATCAACTACCATAATTTATTTATACACTAGTCGCATTAGGTTCATTGATTTTCCTCCATCAGGTTGCTGAATTCTTGTTGTGTGATTTCTCCGATGCAATGATTTGGACGCTCCAACATCAGTCCGCCAGTTCTGTATAGTTAAGAGCCTTATAGTTTCCAAGGAAATTCTTTACCACCATATGGAACGACGACCACGCAGCTGCCTCAGTATTGTTCATTGACTCTTGAAATTTTCATCATGTTGTCGGACTTGCGGTCCATCAAATATACCTGCTTTTATTTTCTCCATACTCAATGCAGGAAATTTTGTACATACATAACCAAAACATGCTCCATCTCTATTCAACGCCTTGATGAACTGTTTCACTAACCCAAGTTTGGTATGCAGTGGTGGCAATATGATCTTGTTTCTGTCAACCAAAGGCTCTGTGATGAAGTTTTTCTTTCTCCAACATCATGTCTTTCTCTAAGAGGTCACTGTCTTGTCACCCAATTGTTGATCTTTAGCTCTAGAGTTCCATAGGCATGTAAAGCATGGGTATTTGGTGTACCCACCTTGTTGTCGTAGAAAAAAGCTCATATTTATGTCAACACAGATAACCCATTGGTGATTACGGTATGAGATCTTCTCTAGAACTGTAGCTATTGTAGCTTGATTTTCATGCACAGTAATTGAGTGACCTGTATTTGTTCCCATTATGCAAAAGAACACATTTTAAGCTGAGTTTGGAGCTATCAATAAATAACCGCCACTCTATTGGTGTGTATTTTCTTATACCCAGTTTCATTAACAGTCGTTCAACATTGATGCAAAACATAAATTGGTTTTCTGTTGTGAAGAACGCAAGGAAATCTTGCTCTCTTTTGTGATAAACTGTCACTTTTGTTCCCGGTAACAGACATTGTTTCTCTGCCAGCCTAGAAACTAACAATTCTGACGACTTCTTTGGAAGATTAAGATCTCTAATGAGGTCATTCAATTCTGCTTGATTAAAACCAGATACAACTGATGAAGGTCCTGCGAAATCACTGTCACTTTGCTCAGCATAGCTTTCAGCTGATACATCCGCTTCTTCTCATGACTCTGGAAGACTGATAAATACTGGAACAGGTATCTCCTCTGAATGTGGAATGGTACGTCTTCCAGAGCGTAGATCGGGATATTTCCACGCATTCAGATTTTTGCTATTGATTATCTTTACATTCACTGAACAAAGGTAACAATCGTCACTGTGGTTTATTGGTTCTCGCCATATCATTGGTTCCCCAAATTTCAAGCACTTCCGCTTCCCATTTTTCCACTGTCGCAGATGCTCTGTGCATGTTTTACATACGATACGAGGTGCCCAAGCCTTATCTTGGTCTCCCAAGTTTTTCTTTGAAATAGGCCAAATAAGCTCTTTTTACAAAATCTGTTATGGCTTTTCTTTGCTGGATGAATGTGTATTCCCCACAGATGAAACAAAACACATCAGGATTATTCACACATTTTCTTCGTGATGAAGCCATATCAGTGCCTATTAAGCCACGTCAGTGTCTATGAAAAGGAGACATAAATGTCAGAATAGTTAAAGTACATCTGCAAACATGAATAGACCTTGGATAAAATAAATTAGTACAATGCAAATAATATACTCAAGTTACAAACGGTGCTGTAAAACAAAAGTAGTCATAAAAGCAATTTATACAGATATCGTCAGTATTTCATAAACTAGAGTTGCTGGAATGAAATGGAAGACATTTTTGGAATCAGCAGCATCAAAATATCCAGAATCAGGTGGAAAATCCAAGGCACCACGAAAACAATTTTTTGATTCTTCCCTAGTGCTATTATTGCCACCAAGAGAACATTATTTCGATGGTTTTGTCAATTTCATAACTACTTTGGTCCATAAGCATTTAGATATCGCCATTAATAATAACAAAGTGTAGCTATATAGTTTATAATAATAGGAATATAATTATTACTAGAAAATATATTATTATTGCTATGTTGTGCTTATTTGGTAGCTTTCGAGGACATTGCGGATGAGCACTGTTGCGATTCTGTAACACTGCAGATATACCTACTAAACGTCCTAAAAACCTGATGTTTTACATTACATGACTTTACTATCCATTATTTAACAAACTATCTTACAAAAGCGTATTATTCTATCCTTCATAATACTGGGATAAACATTTGTAGAAATGGGTTTATTACACATTTCCTTGTAAGTGAAAAAGGGAATACTTAAGCGATAGTCAAATCTTTTAAGAACTGGTGGCTATGTGATGGCTTTCAAATTCCGTTCTCTTTGAATGACCGAGAGAGAGAGAGAGAGAGAGAGAGAGAGAGAAACAAAGACCTCCCATTTGACACCAATTATAAGAATATCTCGAACTTAGTTACTACATCCCCTCCCACACACACACACACACACACACACACACACACACACAAATTGTTTTACATAAATTGTGTACTTTAACGAAATCTACATTTCTTGGGCAATAAGATTTTGTCTATCTGTTACGGTTTATCACTTAAGCAAAAGTCATTCAGAATGAAGAGGACTTCAGAAGTTATTTTCAGAAAATTCAAGAGAGTTTTCATTTCTCAAGTAAATATATGGTATTTTAATCAAAATCGTTAGCCATTTGAGAAAATCAATATTCTCCAAAAATGTTCAATGTAAACAGTAGTTTGGGGTAGGAGATTTTCTGAAAATACTGCATTCTTGGAAGAAGCTAAAATTAAATACCAAGTTTGCTATTTAACCGACTTTTCGGTTTTGACGATTCACAGACACACACGCAGAAAGAGACATACAAACACACGGACCTTTTTCAAAAAATACTTCTTTGTTGGATTCAGGATTTCCGGTGAAATCTCGGTATAGAATTTTTGTGTGGGATATTATACTTGCTCTACTATAGATAGACAAGAGTATAGAAAGTAAATATTAAACTCATCGCCTAATCTATTAGGAGATTTACATCTCAGAATGCGAAGAATTACAATTGAGATGATAAACGTCGAGCGCCCGTGTTGTCATATAACTGCTTATAATCTCGATTAAGCTTTGAAACTCCAAGGTGAAACCCAATGACTCATTTTATATTTAAAATTTGAATGACCTCCTGTTAAGCAGATAACGAAACGTTCTGTGAACCTTGTAAAAGGCGCACTCAAAAACATCTGAAGAAAAAGAGCGTGTCACAACATTGAGATATAAAAACATCCTGTCCTTTATGTGGTTACATCCTGCCCAGACTGAAGCAAGCATTCTTTCTGTTGGAAGAGGAAGGTGCCTTTTATTCAAACAGGTGGGATATCCAGTTTACAGCTAGGACGAGTCGTAGCACCTGTTGTAAACCCCGGAGAAATGTGCTCCCCAAGACCGGAAGTTACTAATATATAAGGGCCGGCTGAGGCAATCTTATACCCGCATATGAAACATCTGTTCCGGCTGCCGTAAACCGGCTCAAGGAATTTTTCATCCGGCTTGTGTAAGTGCGCCACAAAACACAAGGAATGGGGCACGTTCCTCCTCTTGCAGAAAAATCTGCTACTTGTTTCATCCCTTGTTTATATGTCCAAAACAATGCTCATTTCACTTGCACGAGTACTGTAAGCCGTTCATCGTAACAGTTGAATCAGAGAGGAAACATCAAGTCATGGCCGGAAATCAAACCGCAGATCTCCGGCTGGCCATCCAATGCTCTCATCACTGAACTGCCGTGTCAGTCAGAATGTTCCTCCTCTCTCTGTTTACCTTCAAAGCCTTATAACCTAATGCAATGGGAGTTTTGGTGCGAAAAACTGAATTGGTGTTCGCAAAATCCGGTTAATCATCAATTTTTATAAAAATGAGTTACATGATTCGATCTACTGCATAAACTGTAATAAATCCTGAGCTCGGCTAACCTCAAGGAAGTCTGTGTGATGAGATATAAGGCTTTTAATTTTATGGCAGATTATTGAAAACGCACTATTTTGTTTTGTTAAAGCAAAATGTGGTTCACTTGACAGTTTAGATAGAGGTCACATGGCGTAACTGTGTTAGATGGTTGATTTTAGTTCTATGCACGCTAGAATTTATGGGCGTCACTGGCATTTGCAAAGGTTGGCTTTTCTTTATTCTGATAAAATTATGGTTAGGCTATTTTTGCAAGCACCCATTCAATTCAAGATATTCTAGTTTTTTTAACAAATAGAATGTTTCTTAACTTTTGTAAAAGGAATGACTTTAAATCCTATGGATAGAACTATTCTTTAAATATTCTCTCTTTCGTTAATATTTGATAATGCGATCCCAACAGAATATAATTAATCTTTTATTTTATAATCGATTCTAGGTTTATTTATGTATTATTTGTACGCAGTCGCTTAAACAGTAAGCCCTAACACGACTAACAGCTTAGAATTAATAAACACAAATAAATTGAGTGGTTTGCAGTATAAATAGTTAGTATTCACTTCATACTTAGTTTACAACAATTAAAAATTTGGTAGGTAACGCTTATATAATGTAGGTAAGCTACAAAAAACAGTTCACTAACATTTACAATTTACAACATAAGCAGTGCAGATTAATAGTTCAGATTAACTACAGTAAAATGAACAATGAATTACAGTTTATTTTTGTGTTATATATTTAGAACGTTTTATCGCGAGAGCTTCGGATGGATACACAAATAATATTAGCACTTGATGACTTACGAAGACGCATTGAAGTGATCAAAGATAAAGCTATTTCGTTGATCAAGTTTTATCAAAAATATACCTATCTACCAGGACAGGAATGCTAGGTACAATGCGAAGAAGGGATGCAGTATAAGTTGCAAATCTGATTTGAAGTTCTGCTGAGTTATCTGTAGCAATGAAATGCACATCAGCCACATTATTCATGCCAAACGTTTCTTCTAAGTCATCGTCATAAACTTTGAATCTTAAGATCTGTTCCTGTTACACAGAGTTTACAGCTGATCTCTCCATCATTTATTGGGTCTTCCTACATTTCTGCTACCAGTTGGGCGGTAATTTAACACTTCGAAAGGATTACGGTGAGAGTCCATCCATCCTTTATTTTCTATCGTTTCTACCATATTTGTAAATCCTAATAATTATTTTCTTATAGCTTCGTTCTTCTTTTGACGATCTAGCAGAGTGTATCCAGCCATTGGACCTAGTAATTCAATTTATGATGCCTCAATCGTTCATTTATATTTACTTGTGAGGGTTCATACTTCTGCTCCAGACACCAAGACTGGAATCACCAGGGCTTTAGAAAACTGCTTCTTTAAGTACCGTCTTAAGCAATGTCTCTTTGTTAGTCCCTATTAACCGATTATACTTGAGTAGCTTATGATTAATATAACTTTCTACTGTATAGGAAATGCATACCCTAAATAATTGAACCTGGAAAGGTTTCTATTATTTTGCCATTTGATTTAATCTTCTGAAGCAAACAGTAAAAAAAGAGGATTAAATTATGAAGTATTGGATTCAAGCATAACGAATGTCTCGGAAATGATTAATGGGGAAAAAAATGCGTTTAAACATAAATTTTATGTTTAACGATATCTAGTTTTTCGTACACTTAAAGTCGTTTTTATTGTGCACGTATGGAACAAAGTTTACGGTGGCCTTCGCCCCAATGCTCACTTTCCGGTGGTCTTCGCCCCAACTTTACTTTTCGGTGGCCTTCACCCCAACGTTTAGGAATCAACTTTGTATTTTAATGTTTCTTTAAATATTATATATATATATATATTTATGTTTGCCTCGGCTGTGTCAGTATTAATTTGTAGAAATATGTCTCTCTTAACAGGGTGTGATACGGCTAAAGAATTTAGGCTTACACGGATTATAATTTTTACTTCACTTCTTTTATTAATCCTTCATACGATTAAATAACACTTTACTGATATAGAGCTGTGAGATTGTTTATTAATTACTTGCACTTTTTAAACACATAAACTTTATAATATCCTCGTCGTAATGAATTTTTGTCTCACACTGGATACGTATTAAAACATCTTGAGGACGCGTCTCGCGTCCAGTTAGGAATGCTGTCTACTAGCAACTGACATCTGAATTTGTACAATTTGCTCTATTTCAGTTTCTGATTGGCTAATTCTACTCCAATAGAATAATTTTATTTAACTTAAGCTTTTTCTGGTTGTTGATTGGCTATTTTATAAACTGTTTAAAAAATATTACATTATTGTTTCCAAGAATTACTAGTAGCATTATTAAACTTTCCAATTTATTATTGCCTCAAGGTTACCTCATTGTTACCTCATTGTTAGCAACTTTTGACCTATATTCTCACAGGTCTACATTATTAAATTTCGTAATACATACACATAACATTATTGAACATGTACATAATAATATAAACATTAATACAATGACTGTTACATACATTTTATATGTTATTTTATACATATATTGCTTTAAGGCGGACTGTTATTGAATTTATATATTATATAATTAGACTGATATCATTTAATTGTTAAAAATATGCCTCACATTGTCTTTTAGTTTAACTCTTATTATTTACCAGTTATACAAAATGATACAAAATTAATTCAAAATGAAGAGAACTTCAAAGATTATTCGCAAAAACATTCAAGATATGTTTTATTAACTATATAAATATCGTTAACATTTGATATTTTAATCAAAATAGTCTTTGAGAAAATAAAATATATCGAAAAATGTTCCAGGTGAAAAGGAATTTGGAAAAGGAAGATTTTCTTCAAAATCTTGGTGTCAAATCCTTGTAAGATGCTGAACCTAATTACCAAGTTTGTTATTCTACGCGGATATCTTTTTAAAAAAGAATCTCTCTTTCTTTTTTTATTCAGGGGACCTAACAACTGGTATTTCTGGTGAAATGTTGATATCGAAGTTTTCCCCACCACTTACTATAGGTAGGGGCAGATAGTAAAAAACTTATGTTTTGTTCACATCTTGAATACGACAGCAACATTCAAGAGTTTCCACAGAAGACTTCTGAGCACTGCCGACCACGAGAGTCGGGTATTTTGTGTGAGACAGATCAATTTTAACCGCGAATATTGTAGAGTCCTTGAATACATGCACTGTAGTAGATACTGGATTAAATTACATTATCTTAGTTCCTGTGATGTAGCATGGCATTTACATTAAGCCTCCCAGTTGCACATGTTTATGTGCTTAGCTTTACTAGAGAGCTCGGAATTCAACGCACACACCCCTACACAGCAAATAAAATTACACCCGTATATCCGGTGAGATTACTTAATGTCCGAAGAGGCACTTAAATATGCAATTTCGAGTCGAAGCTAGGGCAAGGTAACTCAAAAAAGCGGCAGAAAGGATGGTTTGGAGCTCTCAAAAGTGAAATGTAAGAGAAGCAGTATATAAATGCAGCAAACAAAACAGCTGTTTTTCCGTTACTCTTTTAAGGGCAGATTAAATTGTTTAAATTGCTACAAAACGACGCTTAGTTTTTAGCGCAGGCTAATAATTTGGAATTTCCTCTTTAATCGGATATGCACTTTATAATTGTAAGCACAATATTTGTATTTTAAATATATTTTTAAAAATTGTGTACTGCATCAGCAATTTTGCACTTTAAATTCTGCATCACTTCACGCAAAAACCGTAACTCCCATACTCCTTGGAGTAGTAGGTTAAACATCAGCTCATAGTTTGGAAAAAGTTTTGCTCTACAAATCTGTACACATGCTTGCTAGCTTCCGTGTGCAAGTCATTCGCTTATTTCTCTGCAAATATAGAACTTTGTTTTTTTTTCCATTTTCATTTGAACAGCTCTTTCTAGTAATGAATTTTCTAATATAAATAATGCTTTTCTCAGAAACTATCCAATACATCCAAATGAAGTTTTAGGATGATAAAATTAGTGCCATAATGCTATTGCGTATCTATCTTTGTATAAATAAGATATTTGATTATTTTAAAAAAAAATAATTTTAACCAAAGATTATATAATTAAGGGGGCTCTCTATTTTCCTTTATGAACGACATTGTTGCATAGAAGTAGATCGATAAACTTAGAGGGCAATGCATTTACATCTTGTAAAAACTTCAGTTTTATATTTTAAATAGTTTCTTAGATAATTGGTCATAAAATCAGAAGACTTAAACTGGCGGCATAGGGCTTTTAATCTCCTCTTTAAATGGTTAACTGATATTTTATCATGAATAATTACTAAAAGCATAGTTAAACGTTATTTTTCGTCGTTTTGATTCTTATTTCCTATTAACAAATTTAATTATGTATGTCATTGAGGCTGAACAAAAATATCAAATATGATTTATAACTTCATAATGTGAAAGCTTCTTGAACACATTAAATGCTATGTTTGTTGGTTATATATTATTTAATAATTTTCTGGAACGTTGCACAAATACTAAAATTGTAGGTTTCGTAAATGACAACGCATATTTTTATTCACATCCTTTAATTGTAATTTTAAGTTCCTGTTATGGGTAGGTTATTGTTTTTGTAATACTAGTGGGCTTTGTCACCCATTACCATATGTTTTTAGTTATGCCGTTCACACATAAACACATACAGGCAGACCTTTTCCTAAAAATGCTGTTTCTGGATCCCGGGGGTTCAAAACATGTATTTCTGGTGAAATATTGATATCGAATGCAATGCTTCCTCTATCTAATAGGTACGTACGTGGAAGAGAAAGTAAAAACGCCAAGCTCCTGTCAGATTTGAAACTATGCTGTAATTTCGGAGCTATGAATGAATGAACCTTCCTGAAGTGAGGCTTTTAACTTCTACTCTATTTACAAGACGAACTGCGATATTTGATAGCCTTTTGGCACGGCTTTGTAACTGTTAAATATTACAACGTAATAAACCAAATTGCACGAGTTATTATGTACATCAAATACACTTGATGTAGTGCACACCAGTGCCGCGATTGTATCGCACCCATTTGGATATATGTGCGTCTCTTAATACAGTAGTCTTTTGTTTAATAGATCCACAATTTTTGTTTATTTATACTGATTTTTGACACTGAATCGAATGATAAGATTGTTTTGAAGGTCGGTAGACATGATTAAAAGCAAATTTTGCTAGTAAACAGGCGCAGTAGCAAAACGCCTATATTTTTTTGAGATGTACTGTCTTTCTTCTATTAAATATGAGCCTTTGTCTATCTACGTAAACAAGCTCTAAAGCGAACGGGAAAGACGAACTTAAGCCACATAGTCTGCTTAGGATTTTGAATAAACTAAGCTAATAATAATAATAATAATAATAATAATAATAATAAAAGTAGGAAATGGTATAAAATTCATTTAGAATGAAGACAACCACAGGTTATTTACAAAAAAATAAATAAATAAAATCAACATATACATTTTATTCGTCATGCCAATACTCAAACAAGCTATAGAGCTCAAACTCGATAGAGCTATTTAGATCTATAGTGCTTTGACGATTGAGGAATATCAGGAAAATATGTCCCTTGTATCCATAAAGGTGCGTGACTTAAGAAAGAAAGTTGGTATTTATCCGATTTTCCGTTTTGAGCATGTGTTCTCCCACCCACGCCCCTCTCTCACTCCTACTCTCTCTCACTCCTACTCTCTCTCTCTCTCTCTCTCTCTGTCACACACTCAAAACGTGCGCGGGCATTTCCTGTTTCTAAATGCTTCTTCTTGGAATCGAGAGATCTCAAACCTTTAATTTCCTGTGAAATTTGAGTATAAAATGTTTGGTTAAAATTCTATATATTCTTTTAAAACGTGTCAGGAACATCAAGTTCCTTATGACGTCACGTTTTACGCTATAAGGACAAGCGCTTTTTGGAACGCGCTCTTAGATATTACTTAGAAATTTCGAAATGGAACCGTGACAGCAACGTAAATTCAGAAATTATGAAGGCAATTGTTCACAAAATGCATATTTTTTTTTCTGCCTCCACCTGCTTTTATGTACACATGGGAGTCATGGCCCATTCCCCCAATTCCCGCATCTAACAAACACATAATTTCATCTTAGCACATTTATCTCCATGAATGGCTTGAAACAAATCCCAATTAACACATACAAGCCAATGAACTAATCTGTGTGAAATAAAGAAGGGTTAAAAATGGCATCTCTTAATGAATTCTACTCCGAATGTTGTAAACGGGCTAGTCCAAAGCATATCCACCCTTAAGAGGGAGAGTGGGTGAGAAACGAGTTACCTGCAGCGCTGAAATGCACAATGACCAATGTAGTTATGTCAAACGTTTCTTCTGAAGCAGTAGCGGGAGCGTTTTCGCTCCCCTATACATAGAAAGGAAGTCTAAAATTACTGCGGTCAAAAGGATATTATTTCGATGTATCAATTTTGGTAATTATTTTGTTTTATTACCATTTGGATATCAGCATATTATTATTATTATTATTATTATTATTATTATTAAAGTATTAGGCCGTCTGGCCTGTTACGACTTCGGTCCTGCCATCTGGATAAGGGTGTTCCTCAGTACCCTAGTCTCGGGTAACTTAGAATATATTATTATTATTATTATTATTATTATTATTATTATTATTATTATTATTATTATTATTATTATTATGTTAGACCTACTCAAACAGATGCGGACTTAGCAATCAAAAAGCGTCGTTAAATAAATGGATTGTCAACCTTATTATTATCATCACGATTATTAGCAACTTTGACAGTGCTCAACTAGCGAGGACACAGTGTTACGCTCGGCCCATCTTTCGGGGTGATGTAAAGGACTAGTCAATTAAATCGCTAGCATTATGCAAGTGGGGAGATAGAACGGTGAAGCTTGGGAGGGTGAAGCAGAAGATTCCAGCACCAAGCTAAATTCTCTCGTTCCTATATCAACACTTTTTCCGCTATCAGTGTGCACTAAAATAACAGAAATCCTCAATATAAATGTTGTAAAACGCTATGTCCAGATGACTACAAAACGTACAAAAGGAGCAGAAGAAATCAAACCGGCTGCCAAGTACTTGAAGCGTTATACCCTCCTTATAATGGAACTGTTAATGTGTTTAACAGAGTAACATGTGTTGGAGTTAGGTTACAACTATGAGTAGACCAAAGTGGTTTCCTCTCAAACCCACCATAAAATAATATTTACCTTGTAACACATATGGTACAGTAGACATTAGGAGGTTAATGGTGTATTTGCAGCCACGGAAATATAAAAACATGATTTACGAATGATGTTTCGTTTCATTATGCGAAATTCATTATGCATGGATTCAAATTTCATTATACACAGCTTAATACCGGCATGTGTTTATATTTTTACACAGGATGCTCAATTTGTAACATAATTCTGAGTGAGGTGCAATACAGTTTGAATCACATTTCCTTCTTTAATGTCGGGGCACTTGCAACATAATGGTCACCTAGCTGCGAATAGCCCTTTCTACGAAAGAGTTCTAGAAAAAGAATAATTTAAACTAAAAGTAAATAAGCTTCTTTAAGGCTATATAAGATCTCAACTCCTGGGTAAAGACAGGAGATAATAAATTATTAATAACTAGGGCTTGGAAGTTCGTGACACATTAAAAGATGTCATTAACCTAAAAAGACCTAAAATATGCTAAAGAGGACCGATAATTGGAAAAAAGAAAGCAAAAACGTGATGTAAATTAATTAATAGTTCTATTGATTTCAGTTACCATGTTTAAACAATGAATATAATGAATATCATTAAGTATCAACATCATCGCATCAGCCATTTTTAAAAGAAAATGTGTCTAATTTTTCCCCAAATTGTGTTATTTTATATATTAAATGTTATTTTATATATTAATACATAAATATTGTAGTAAAAGATTGCTGCAGTTAATTTATCATATAGCAGTTAAAAGTTATTCTTTGAGTTAAACACGTTTGGTTAAAAATACAAAATTCTCGTTTTTTTAGATTCTTATGTTAATTTGTATAAGTCATTGTTGTCTGTTCGAATTAGAAAGAACACTAAAAATGAAAAATGAGAAAAACAGACTAGTAAGAAGCGGTAATAAAGGGAAAAAGTATAAATAAATCCCACCATTTTCTGCCCTACAAGTGTCCCAAACTGAAACCGTATTTTTGGACCTCCTCTTCGGACACTCGAAAAGAAAAGGGTTTTCAACTTCCGAACCTTAGTAATAACTATACCTCAAAATGATATTTGCCCTAACAGATAAAACTTAACCTACAAACAAAGTTGCTATTAAATGGTCTATCTAATTTCCTTTAAAACATTTTTTCGCTCTCATCAATTTATCATACTGGATGAGTATGAACCATCAATGATCAAAGGGGTTCAAAAAGAGTAGCCTCTACACTGACGCGAATACGCTGTAATTTGTTTTTTTATTATTTTCCTCCTCCTCTTCTCAAGTATATAGGCCTGTTATCACTGCCATGTTTTCCTAGATCTTCCTATATTTCTTCTGCCTACAGGTTTCAGGCCATTTTCGGGATAGGAGTATCTTCCATTCGCTGTAATATTCTCTTCAGCTTTTCTGTATTGTAAATTTTTTTCAATCATTGCACTAATATTTAATTCTTCTATTATTTGTACATTTGGCATTCTATCTCTTCTTGCAATCCTCTGATGGTCCTTAGGTTTATGTCTCTGCTGCGTGAGTACAGTTTTCATCTGTTTGTGTATGAATTCATTACTCGCTTTCATAGAATCTTATTTGCATTCTTAACCGTGTAGTTATCTAAGATTTTTTTTATTGTATGTACTCATACCGTTTGATACTTCTGTAATCACATCTTCAACTTTTGACCATATTTATACTTTATATCATATCCCAAACAAGCAATATTTTATACCTATTCTATTACCTTATCCTTTACTACAATTTTTACTGCTAAAGAATTATTTCTCTTAACAGGCCTCGCATTTTTTCTATATAAATGTTCAACTTGTATTGCTTACAGATTTTTATATTGTTTCATTTGTATAGACCCTTTAACTTCTATGGACATATCGGGGGCTTTGACTTGAGAAACAACTTTTGGTGTAATTACTCGTTGAACTATAGGTTATCTTAACGTTGGTTTTTAATACTTTTGTTTATAAACACAGTCACATTCACTCCTACACTCATACTTTCAGACTGTGTGGAGGATAGCGAATGGTCCGGGTTAAAGAAAATTTCCCAGAAATCGAACCTGCGACCTCTGGGTTGAGAGACCAAAACGCTGACCCCAGAGGCAATCTGTTTAGGATTTGATTCGTCTGCACTACACTTCTGTATTCACTATAGTTAAAAGAGATCATATTTTGTATGCATTTCTGCTTACATGAACTCCTAGAAATAGAATTTCACTACACACTGAGATATAACGGTCAACCGAAGACCAATACGCAAAGCTGCTTTTACTGAAACGCGGTTAAACGTGCTTTCCTGTTAACAAATGACAGCCGAAAACCAATCCAGCAAAAGCACTTTCCAACACGAATGTGCAAAAGCTCGTTGCAAATCACTGTGCTCTGCGTATGTGCTGTGGCGTACCAGCTGAGTTGAATTCAAGTGCCACTCTGAACTGTGATTTTTTCTTTCCCTTTCGCTTACCTACGATAGTAGAGGAAGTAGGCATTCAAACATTTGGTATCGATATTTCACCGAAAATACAGATTTTGAGGTCCGCTGAGCGCGCTAGATTTTTTACAAGAAAACCACACGATAGACAAAAAGTTTGTGGAAATTGTAAAACTCATTAAAATATGTGTGTCAAATAATTCTTTTCGTAGCTTTATCCGTTTTCGTAGTATTACATGTTGTATGATTACACTTTACCAAATATAAAAGTTTCGGTTCTTCTTTTTTTTTTCTTTTCCTTCGTAAAAAACGTAAAAACAACTTCAATTACATTCACATGACTTTTCTTCTACAAACTATTCTTGGAAAGCTTATCCTTCTATCCACTTCATGTTATACGTATTGGTATAGGTCATACAACTAAGGGAGACACCTCGCGTTCTGTGAGGAGGAAGGGATGATATGAAGGCACCACGGGAGGCTACAAGGCGCAGCCAGGGAGGCCACAGAGACGCGCGGAAGTCCTAAAAGTTCCAGGCTCAAAGACCCGTCCCACTGCTGGAGCTGCCTAGAGGGGGCGATGAACAACTTATAGACCAAGTAGCCCTCTAGTGTTCATGGGGAGTACTCTTTTCTTTGAGCAAGCATCCTCGCCATCTGTCCGACTACCGTACGCCACAAAACCTAAAAGCACACCTAAAGATTAGAAGGAAACAGAATGGAAATGATGGAAAGGAAGTCGTGGTAGTTGAGAAACCACTCCAGCATTCATCTACCGACTAGGGAAAACCATCCACTTTCTGTTAATCGAGATAAACATTTACAGAAATGTTTCGTTATACATTTCGTTGCAGGTATAAACGGGATACAGAAGGCTGGAGCGATTATCAAACCTTTATAAAGCGGATCGGCTGACTTTGAAATTCCTTACTCTTTTCATGGCACGGCAAAAAAAGAGCAGAATGCTGACATCACTTCAAAAAATGACAAAAGTATTAAAAACTTCAAACCAATAACAACCAATATCTTGAAAATCGCTGCAAAAAATATATTTGAAACAAATCGTATGCTTTAAAGAGTTCTACTTTTTTTGTTGTCTATCTCTTATGGTTTAAAAAATTGTACAAAATTCAGTCCGAATAAGATTATTTCATAGGTTACTCACAGAAAATTTAAGATATACATTTATTAGCCAGGTAAATATCTAAAATAATTATTTTGGGGTGGGATTATTTTCTTAAAAATCTTCGTGTCGCATCCTTGGAAGATGCTGAACTTAAATTCCAAGGATGGTATTTATCCGACTTTTCGTTTTTCAATTATGCTCTTCACACAATGAAAATATTGAATTATCGATTTAAACTCTTGTAAAATTTAATTGCATTGAGGGACTTTTGTTGTATGTATTAACTTCAATAAGATCTGATGTGCTTACACTCACATTACTTTTCTTCCTACTATTCCTACGAAACTTTTATTACATTCTCTATTACTCTATATTGAGTAGAAGTATTGCATTCCAACCAAATATTTGATACCGAGATATCGTCGGAAATACATGTTTTGAGCCCCCCGAATCCAAATGAAGCATTTTTGGAAACATGTCGTGTGTGTGTCTGTGAATACGATAAATCAAAAACGAAAAGTTGGATAAACCAAAACTTAGTATTTTCAATATCTTCCAAAGATGAGACACGAAGACTTTCAACAAATCCCCCCAACCAAACTACCCTTTACATGAAACATTTCTCGAAAGTTTTGATTTTCTAAAAAATAGTTCTAACAAGTTTTATTAAAGTAGCATACATGAACGATATTTACATGACAAATAAAATGTATATCTTGAATTTTCGGGGAAAAAGCCTACGAAGTCCTCTTCATTCGGAAGGAATTTTGTACAATCTTGTATAATTGGTAAACGTTAAGTGACAGACGAAAACGTACTACACAAAAATCTGATTTTCCCTACGTCTTATAGTTTATTAGTGGGTATACAAACTATTTTTACTAAAGCTTATTTTTCTATCTACTACATTTTAATCCAAATAAAACTTTGCAGAAATAGCTACATTACAAATTTCGTTACAGATTCAAAGGGAACAGCGATTATCAAATGTTTAAAAACTGGACGCTACACGCTGACCTTAAAATTCTTTACTGTTTCCATCCAATCGCGAGAAACAACTGAATGCTGAAAGGACTTTAGAGAATGACCAAGTAATGAACAATTCGAACCTTTAATAACTGATATCTCAGAAATAGCTTATGCCACAGAAATACTTTATTCAAATAATCTGTGTTTTACATTTTTTGTGTAGTACGTTTTCGTCTATCGCTTAACGTTTAGCAGTTGTACAAGATTATACAAAACTTCTTCCAACTGAAGTGGACTTAGGCTATTTCCAGAAAATTCAAGATATACATTTTATTGTTCATGTGAATATATTTAATATACTGTATTTTATACAAAATCGTTACAGCAATTTTTTAGAAAATCAAAAATTTCGACAACTGTCCCATGTTAAGGGTAGTTTAGGGTGGGAGATTTTCTTTAAAATCTTCGTGTCGCATCAATGGAAGGTACTGAACCTAAATAGCAAGCTTGGTATTTATCAGACTTTTCGTTTTTTGTTACGCTGTCACAGACACACAGATAGACACACACACACACATACCTTTTTCTATTTTGTATTTCCTGTGAAATCTCGGTATCGAATTTTTGGGAGGAATACAATACTTCCCCCTAGTTACTATACGTAGTAGAGAAGGTAAAAAAAAGTAGATCTCATTAAAACACACAATTGATTTAAAATAATTTTTTGTGGCATAAGCCGTTTTGTGACATAACCTTATTAAAAGTTTGAAGTGTTCATTCTTGGTCATTCTCTTTAAGTTCTGCCAAGATTCAGCTGCACCTCGCGATTGGATGGAAATAGTATGAAATTTTAAGGCCAGCGTTTGCGTCCAGTTCTTCAACATTTGATTACCGCTGTGCCCTTTGTATCTATAACGAAATGTGTTATGCAGCTATTTCTGCAAAGGTGCATTTGGATTAAAATGTAGTAGATAGAAAAGTAAGCTTGGGTAAGAACATTTCTATACCCACTAATAAACGACAGAGGGTAGAGAAGGTCATGTGAATGTACCACATCAAAAATTTTGTTTCTATCTGCTTCACGTTGAGTTATGTAATCACTAATCATGTTTACTTTGCAGAAATACATTCATTACACATTTTGTTAATATACAAGGGAGATGGAGGAAACCAATGATCGATGCCAATTTTAAAAACCGGGTCGCTATATGCCGGTCTAGAAACACTATGCTCTTTCCACGACATCGCGAGAAATAACTGAATAGCAACAGCACTTTTAAAAATTACAGTATGGAAAAATTCAAACCAATAACAATGGATATCTCGGAAATTCCTGATTTCACCTGAAAGGTTATTTTATATAAATCGTGCATTTTAAAGACATCTAGATTTTGTGTGCAGTAGGTTTTTGTTTGTCTCTTATGGTTTACTAGTTATACAAAATTCCTTCTAAATAAAAGGTCTTCAAAGGTCATTCCCAGAAAATTCAAGATAAGCCTATATTTTATTTATCATGTACATATCTTAAACATATGGTATTTTAATCAAAATCATTAGCGCCATTATTCAGAAAGTCGAAAATTTCCCATAAAGGGTGCCTTAGGTGGGGAATTTAAAAGTTTCTGAACCTAGGTAAATACCAAATTTGGGATTTATCGGGTATTTCGATTTTGGGCTATGCTTTCTCCTTCTCTCCCTCCCCCTCTCTCACATACACACACGCACGCAACCACAGGCCGTTTGTAAATGATTTTTTATTCGGACCCCAAAACATGTATTTGCAGTAAAATCTCCATATCGAATTTTTGGGTGGAATGTAGTACCGTATCTACTATTTACTCAGTGGTGGAGAAAGTAAAAAATGCTCTTTGGGTCTGTTTAGTTAGCCCCTTCGCTTTAAGTGACACGAGACTAAAAGCATGGACTGAACACACTGAGCAATTTATTTTTCTTTCCTAAGCTCAGGCAAGAAACTACACCTAACGCTGAACTTTCAGAGAGATAGTGAAAGTAATCACCAGAATGAGCAAGAAATTCATTGGTGCTAAGCTTTATTGACTTTTTGGAGGGCGAGGAAAAGATCCAGGGAAGAAAGGCAGGGGGAAAGAAGAAAAAACTCTCCGCTCGGGCATCTTGACTTGGGCCAGCAACTCTGCAGTCTTTCAACTTTTTTGCAGGTACCGCGTATAAAACGCCCCCGAAACGAAGCGTCGAGAATTCCAATGCCACCCACTAAGGGGTGGACATTAGTGATCTTCTCTGCTGTCCTTGCCTTGCATTTGTAATCTATGTTAATATTGTAAAAAGAGAAAAATTGTTACGTGAGAATGTAAGCTAATCTCAAAAACCACTCAACCCATTTTCATAATTCTTTCGCCATTGGAAATCCATATTCTTTCTAACGTACGTGGGCTATAAAGCCCTTTCTAATTTCAGTTCATTACCAAAATACCAAAAGCAATTTAAAAGTCTTCGTTGAGAGTGCATGGAGTAGAAACTAACTGCTGCTGCTCTCAACAGAGTATGAGTGCAGAAAGAGAAGTCTGTTAGTTGCTATACTCCGCAGAGAATGGGTGATAAAAACAAACGCCGAGATAGATGGTAACACTTAGGCAAACAGAAGCGACAATCATTCCTGTTTGTAACGGTAACGCTATGAATCGCGTATACACAATTTCTTTAATTGCCAAATGTGCGCAATGGAACGCTGTCAAAACATCTGATTAACTCTTATTCTAATTTTACATATGTAAGCACTTAAGTTTCTGCATGTCGAAACCTCTAATAATCCCAAAGAAAGAAAGTTTAGCTTTATTTCCTTTGTGCTTGTGTTGTAAAGTTCATTAGCAGGGCAAGCTAAATAACTTTATGCATACAAAATTGCTAACATTAGAAACAAGTGCACCCATATTTTATAATTAACAGCTGAGAAGATTCTTTTTCTTGATGGTCGCAGACTGTCTCTTTTCAAAAGAGATTAACTTGGTGGCCTGGCTGTGCGTAATCTTCATACTCGCCAGCTGCACCTTTTTTTCGTTTTACCTATATATGTTAAAGATTTCCGCATTATGTGTAGCTTTTATGTTGTTAACTAGGAACCAAAGATAAGGTACAAAGGTTTAACATTCCACCTTCTGTGATTATCTAACAAATCTGATGTGTTACACTCACATGACTTTCTCTACTCTTGTACAAACTAGTTTTACAAACGCTTATTCTCCATGTGCTTCATGTTAATCGAGGTATCGAGATGTTAATCTTATTGCTAATTTTCTTGTAGATGCAAGGGGAATTGGTAGGCTTTAAGCGATAGACAAATATTTTAAGAGCTGGTTGCTATGTGTAGTACTCCATTTTCTTTGCATTACCCGGACAAAAAGAAAATGAATAACGAATTCCCATTTGAGAAAAAGTATAAGTATTGGAAAATTTATGGGAATAAAAAGCAATATCTCGAAAATGGTTCACTCAAAAACAAAAATGTATGACATAAATTGTGTATTTTAACGCGATCTACATTTTTTGTGTAGTAAAATTTTGTCTATCTCTTATGGTTTACCAGGTATGCAAAAGTAGTTCACAATGAAGAATACTTTTGGAGACATTCCCAGAAAATTCGAGATATACATTTCATTTGTCATGAAAACATCTTAAACACATGATATTTTAATCAAAATTGTTAAAGCCATTTTTGAGAAAACTAAAATTTTCTAAAAATGTTCCATGTAAAGGGTAATCTGGGGTGGGGGGATTTTCTTGAAAACCTTCGTTTCGCATCTCTGGAAGATTCTGAACCTAAATACAAAGTTCGGTGTTTATCTGACTGTTCGTTTCTAAGTTATGCTGTTCACAGACACACGGACGTGTTTCCAAAAAAAATTTCTTTTGGATTCAGGGGGCCTTAAAGCATATTTCCGGCGAAACCTCGGTATCGAATTTTTGGGTGG
Organism: Deroplatys truncata; assembly: GCA_030765065.1. Lineage (NCBI taxonomy): Eukaryota > Metazoa > Arthropoda > Insecta > Mantodea > Mantidae > Deroplatys > Deroplatys truncata. Next base: position 106,529,018 of record CM060980.1, read on the forward strand.
AATACAATACTTCTCCTACTTACTACACGTAGTAGAGAAAGTAAAAATTACTCGAGTATTCCGACCAATGATTATTCTACCACCAAAGGGTACTTGGCTATGCAACACTTCCAGAACTTGCATGATTTTCGGAGGGAGACTTGGGTGGTCAGACGTTCCGCCGATGTTTCACATCTTTTTGAGTAAATACCAGAGAATGTTTTCAGTTATTAGGAATAGCCGGTGCTGTACGAAATTAAATTATAAGGGTTACTGGGCAGAATTCACTATAAAATCCTCTAGACCGTTGTAAAATAATTTCATATATAACGGGAGGAGATAAATTAAATGTAATTAATTAATTACTTCGTCATTCGAGTTAAAGTTGTTTTCCATAACTATGATTCCAAACTGCTAATAAAATAACAAAATATAACCACTTTGGAACTGTTCGGAAAGCTTTCATTGCGATTATTTCAATCATTACATTAAACACCTTATCGACGTTTTAAAAAGAGTTTGAGATATTTACAAACGTTTCAACTTTAAAAAATGATATGTGTTTTTAAAATTTTAAACATTAATACAAGTTTTTCAGATGTTTTAACATTGTTTACTACTTATAAGTTATCAAACTGTTTATAGTTTTCTACGTTATTACAAGTTTTCGATCTTATTAAACGTTTTTGGCGGTTTTACAGATGTATGACATTTGAATGTCGGAAATGTACAATAATGTGGAACCAGAAACAAAATTTGGTGGTATATAACATTAAACGTTATAAAATCGTGAGAAACAATTTTAAAATATCAAAAATGCTTTTAAAATGTATTAAAAAAGAATCATACTCGCACTAAAGAGTTTCCATAAAATACATGTCCTATATTAAACTACGATGAAAATATAATGCAAATGTTTGCACTTCACTAACTCTTAAAGTCTCCAAAGTAAACATCATTTTATTCGACGTTGGAAGGCAAACCTCAGCTATTTATTATTTGCGTCCAGCAAGATTCCAGGTCCTATAGGCACACCACAGACACTGGCAGGTCCGGACCATACTGCTTGGTGTGGAGGGGAGGATTAGAGAAGATAAAATATTGCTTCCCTTCACGCCAAGATGAGATCTCGTGCTTATTGCCTAAGCAAGCAGGCATAGGCAGGAGTAGATCGAAAACTGTACACCTCGGATTAAAGCCTGCCCTTATTGCACACGGCACCACAGGCAGTGAACACTGATGACACATGAGATCAAATACAATTGGGAAAGGAAATTTGAGATGAAAACGTTTACGGCATTTGCCAGTTATAAGGACTGAGGAAACCTTGGTAAAAAAAAAAAAACTTCTCAGGGAGGACGTCCTGGTGGAATTTGAACCGCAGACCTATTTCCGTCTGTAAGAATGGCACTTTAAAATAGTGAAAACTTCCATCAAAATCGAGATTACTATCGTACACAAAAACAAATCTTATCTCTTTGTAATATTGATATAGATAAAGATTTGATACGAAGAAATGACAAAATATTCTTGAATTTGGCAGAAATAGCGTCAATGAATTTTATATGCAAAATCATAAAGGAATACAAATTTATTATGTAGATGTCTTTAAAATGTGCACTTTATGTAGCATTGAACCGTTGTTTTAGCAGTAATGGTTTTTGAAATATGCATTTGTTATTCGTTTGAAATTGTGAAATATTTTAAGAAATACACTTTGAAATGTAGAGCGTTGCTCTTGTTTGTCTCTAGGTTTATACAAACAGTGCATAATATTAAGAATATACAACCATTCTTACTTTTTTAAAACCCTGGCTGTCGTCCCAAAATGTTATTAACAAGTTTCTGAAGAATTTTAGCGCCATTTATATGAAGAAGGTAGGATGAATCTGATGAGTAGAATTCGCATAGCTTACTCAATTCACTCTTATAGAAACTATTTTTACAAAAGCTTATTCTTCTATCTCCTTCTTGATAATCGAAATAAACCTCCATTAAACATTTACACATTCTTTCTTATTCGGTATAAGAGAGATACATTAGTTAAAGTGACAGATTATTAGAAAGCGTATTGCTATGTGATGACTTTTGAATTCCATACTATTTGCATGATCACGAGAAAAAAAGAATAGCGACTTACCACTTGAAAAAAGTATAAGTATCCTGAAATTAAACCCTAGACGAAGAATACATCGAATACGTCTAACGTCACAAAAATGTTTATTTGACATAAATTGTGTGGTTTAAGGATATCTACAGTGCAGTGAGATTTTGTATTCTCTCTTACGATATACCAATTATATAAAAGTAATTCAAAACGAAGAGAACTTGACAGGTTATTCGGAGAAAATTTAAGACACAATTTACTTGCCATGCAAATAACTTAAACATTCAGCATTTTAATCAAAATCGTTAAGCCATTTTTGAGAAAATAAAAAATAATTTTTCTATGCAATGGTTTGAGGTGGAAGAGGACGCTGAACTTAAATATAAAGGTTCGTATTTAAACGAATTTTCGGTTTTTAGTTATGCTGTTCAGAGAGAGACACGGATATTTTTCTAAAACACTTCTTTTACTCAGGGAGCTTCAAAAGATGTACTTCCGGTAAAATCTCCATATCTAAATTTTGGGTGGAATAAAATACTCCCTCTACTTAACATAGGTATGCAAGCAGCAGCAGCAGACAAAATAAAATTACTTTTTGTATGAATACATTTAAAGCAGCAATTAAAATAAAAGGGAATGGTAATCGTCTGATTGCCACACATCAGATTTTTAATAATAGATTATAATACAAAGGCGGTAGGTCGAGTTTTGCAATCCTACGAGCAAAATAAAACCACTTTTAACACATGTGGCATATACTATTTTTTTTAGACAGCGCTCGAATTTGTAAGATATCAATACTATTTCATTAATTCCTGAAACTAACAGAGATCACGTTTAGAACGCATTCTTGAAACAAGAGAAATGACGTTAAAAAGAGATGTCAGATGTTTTGATGTTTTGTTGATTCGCTAGCAGTTATTTTCACCTTGTTTTGCTTTACAGCAAGTAATGAAGCGACTACATGCTATATCATATTGCTTTCTGTATTTTTTGGGTAAGTACTTTTAGTGTTAATCTTTCTGCTGTTTCTGTAATTTCACTTCCATTTCATAATTTTCACCATTTAATTTTTATGCAGGTTAGATAAAAGAGCAACGTTTTAGATCGTAGAAAGCTGTCAATATATCGAATAGGTTAACTCTACAACGAATTGCAATATACTGAAGTATGACGATTTCTATTGTGAACAGATAATGTGAGCGCCATGAGAAATTAATCATGTAAAAAGACATAATGAAAAAGTAAAACCTCATCAAACCAAGTCGAGTTATTAAACTTGTGCAAATACAAAGGGTAATTGCCAAGTGATTGGACTTGAAACCAAAGTTGTGCGATAATCTAAAGCTTTTAGCTCGTGTGCTCTGTATTAGAAGTTCTACTTTTGGGCTATGCTGTCTAAAAACTTATTTACTTATGTGCCGTATTGCAATTCTTACATATTCCACTATAAAAAGTTATACCTCCGGTTTTTATAAAAAAAGGCTATGGCTTTGTTTGGAACCTGATTACAATAAAATGACTTTTGTTACAAATCAGTAAAAACTGATTTTTTTTGTGGTTAGACAAGCAGGACGAAAATTTGAGACAGCAAACAATGTGAAAAAAGCTGCAGTACTAACAAAACCTATGGCACATTATTCAATAAAACTTTAAAAATAACAAAAAACGAAATTCCATTTTCCCGGGAGTAGGAATGCATGTACGCACAATGAAACATACATCTGTGCTCTGAGCCGTGCATAATATTGCTTGTACACGCCTGGCCGCATTAAAATCAATATGCACTTTGTGTACAAATCCGGATTCTAGTAATAACTAATAAATTAACACACTCGGAAAGAAAATGTCCCATTTAACAATAATGCTGCTTTGGCAGAGGATGGTAAATATTTTAATTAGATCATGTGATTGCGTCACGTCTGGTTAAGCAAAATGTTAAAGCTAATTCAGGGCAAGAGACAGATCTATGTGGCCTATTTCTCTGACAATGTAATGGTTCGTTTGTCTGCTCCTCTGGATGGTCGGTGATCCTGTGAAGCGGATTTTAATTAAATGTCAGCAGAGGGTAATTCTGAAGATATAACCCACAACTTACTGGACCACAGTGGTAAACAAGTGAAACTCATGTAGCTGGTGAGGCTAGCCGCAGGCGTTTTGCTTTTGTTTTTCTCATATTGAGTCGCGTGCTAATCAAAACAATCGTAACGCCTTTCGTGGCGTCTGTGTTTGTTTACAGCTTTTTCTAGCCAACAATTGAAGTGCTGAGATGAAAAAGGTGCTAATTACCGTTTTGCTAAAATGTAATAACGGAAACAAATGTGATATTCAAGCAAATTGGACGCTTAAAGCTCTATTCCCGGAATTATTTTTCTGCATATGCCGCTCTTCCTGTAATTCCCAACCGGTGTTTATAGCCCTTTCACCGGCACTGTCCATCCATTCAAAGCGAAACGTCGCGAGTTCGCGTCCCAGCGACTGCAGTCAAATGTGCCTGTGGTAAAGGAAGGGGAGGGCCCAAGTAAAATAATCGGTGCAATGGCCCAGTTTTATTGTGAAGGTTAGTATAATATGAAATTAGAGAGAGAAAAAAGCATATTAAAAATCCTAAAACCTAATAACAATCACCTTTGTAACGAATACGATATACCAGGCTATAAAGGGTTAAACAGGAGGCTGAATGGCGGAAATTGCCAGGAAATGGCATTTTTGTAAGCATTTATTAATTGAACGATGCATCTGCCATTCTTACTGTGATTTCTGTGCCATTTCAAAGATGTTGGAACAGAGGTAAACTTTAGCCTATCATTTAGGGGAGCGTTTGCGCTACAAATTAGTAGTACTGTATGCCAGATCTTTGCAGTTTCCTTCTTTGGAAATATATGCCAGTTGTTTTCTCCATTTTTACTTAAACAGTTTGTTCTGTACAGTATATGTTCTGGTATAAACGACTCGTTTTCTCATAAACTACTGAAGCCAGCTAATAGCTGATAAAATTTAATCAAAAGACGATATAATTAAGAAAATAATCTTATCTTTTTAATAAACTAACAGAATAAAAGTAATGAGTGAACTTAAAGGCTTGCATGTAATATTGCAAACATTTCAGTCTAATATCTTTAATAATCTCCGAGATAATTGGTTCATTTCAGTCTAATATCTTAAATAATCTCCGAGATAATTGGTTATGAATTTAGGAGATTTAATATTGGTGCGATAGGGCTTTTAATCTCCCCTTAAAATACAGTTCTAATGAGCTAATGGATAAGCACAACGGAACTCGGCTAAAAGCAGCACTCATGTCTTGCGTAACACTTATCTACCCAATGTACTATCAGTCAAGCACTTATTTAAGCACTGAATATGTGAACTGAAACACAGACTTGCTATTATTACTTATACAAATATCAGTATCTATCTTTAACTATTGTGCATACAATTCCCTGCAAATATTTTGCCTAACATACAGAACGTGCTTTATTTCTTTCTCTCTCTCCCCCTCTTTCTCTTTCCCTTCCTTCCTTCTTCTACTTTGCCGGCCATGAAACAGAAACTTTGGGCGATAAGCGGTCCGGTCAGCCCCATCTTGCACCTCTGAGGTGTCAATGTGATACCACTTGTGGTGTATTAAATGTGTGACAGGACATTCGACTAAAATTTGACTAGGAAATTTGCACCATTATTGCAAATTGAAAATACAATCCCAAAACAATGTTTCTAACTTAAATTCTCCAAAACATGATATTCTTGTATTTATTTAGCGCACTGAACTGATGAATAAAGAATAAAGAAAAATTGTAGTTAACTTATGTTTGTTTCAGTTGTGGTCGTACGTGAAATATGCCATATCTAGTTAGCTTAGCATGCTGAATGACTTTTCAATCCCACAAACCTGTTCAAGTTTTGCTCCTGTATAGTTTGTACGAGTAGATGTTATTCTTTTATTTACATACATGTCAAACAAAACATATTATCGGTCGTTATAGCTCAGACAGTACAGTCTGAGTGTAGTCTCGTGTTCAAATCCTGTATAGGCCTACTTAAGTGGAAGTTTTTGTTGTTTCTATCAATCTGATTTGATATTTCAATACCATGATCAAACACTTGCAAGGTGATAAAGGAAGGTGCTCATACAATCAAGCTATCAGACTGACGTGTACCAAATCCTCAGAGCAGCAATTCCAAGATCCCAGATGGTAAGCCTATGATTAAAAAAACAGCCATAAATGTGGTACACAGGGAAATTACTACGCAACTGAGGACATCTATCAGCAAGTTACTCAACTAAATGACAGAAGGATGCTACTAATGAATAAGGACAACTGTCTGGTATACTCCGGATCGTGTATACAAAAGAAACTTCATAATGCAGATTTCACCTCTTAAGTGAAGAGACGTTAAAAATCACCTTACACGTATTACATATGCGCAGACAGAATGTACACTCTAAGTTCTTAATAGCAGGTTCAAAAGGATACACCAAGCAAAAGAAAGTAATGGGTCGACTCTTGGAGCTGCTTTAAGAGCACTCTACACACACGCGCGCGCAATAACTTCACTGTTCTGTGTTTTGACTCTAAATACCGCACGGAGATAGGCATGCGCGTCCGTGGATTGAAGACAAATTCCCCCAGCGGGAAATCAAACCCGGGACCTCCGAGTTGAGAAGCCATAAGGCTGACCACTCAACCACAGAGGCAGTCATGTTCCATATTATACCGTCTTAGAAGCTGAGAAGTTAAAGTGTCTGCCTGTTATTTGTGAGTCGTTTGGTTCAAATCCCATTGTCTGTATGTGCTTTTGACCCCCATGAATAACATTAGTACTGATTGTTTTAGAGCACTACAACAAACGTTTAGTCCGTTAAAAAGGAAGTGGAATTATTTCCACCCTACACTTCTGCGGTTTTATTAGGCTTCACCTGGCCTTAAAAACGTATATATTTTTAGCTGGAAGATTCAGCTCGTCTTCCTCAAATAAAATAAAAAAATCAAGCAAAACCAAAACAAAAGAAGACTGTCTCTGGTCAGCGTTCTGGCTTCTCAACCCAGAGGTCCCGGGTTCGATTCCTGCCTGGGGCGGAGGAGTTTTTCTTTAACTAGAATCACTTCCTACCATTCTCAGAGTCTGAAAGTGTGAATGTGACTGTATTTCATGTTAAAATGAATAAAATGACAGAACGTTTTCTCAACTTGACCTCTTGGTTTCCATGAAACAAATAAAATCCATAATATCGCTGTAGTAAAGTAATTTATAGGTGATCAACTCTTAATAATAGACATCGAAGGTTCTCTCGGCCGGAGTGCATTGTAACAATATGGGTTTCCGGACATCGCTGCCGAGACTTCGGCATCAGCACTGAACATGTCCGTCGCAGCCACGGACGAAACGTCTATAAAGAAGATTTGTTACATTTGACCAGGCCCTTAAGCCCGGAACTTATCTTCTTACAAAGACTGCTCTCCACGATGTGTATTTCTTGGTTCTTCATTTCTCATCATTATTGCTGCTAAAAGCTAAAATATCATACTGTTACTCCAGAATCAACACATACCTACCATGTCAGTGTTAAGCTAATACAATTTACAGATTAACTTCTACATCAAACAAATTCAGTTTATGTTAATATGAGAATATGGTGCTGAGGCAGAAAATTCAATTGTAGAAGAGTGTATCAGTTGTAGCTAACCATGAGCAAAGGAGCTATTATACTAAAACCTATAATACATAGAATTCATCATTGTCTAATATAAATATTGTCTTAAACAGACGAGAACAGGTTTTATTTGGACATGCAGTTAATTGTTGTAAACCTGGTTTGGTCTGTGTTTAAATACAAACGAGTATTTTAAAGCAACTTCTATGAAAAATGATCGAGCTACCTTTGGGTTTACTGCATACGATGCAGCCAACAAAAACTCCCGCATGATTCCTAACCTAATCTACAGAACCTTCGTTTGAAGGCGTGGCCGGCCAAAGCTAATTTTCTTCGCACCCGGAAGCCCGCTGTTTGTCGGTTTAATCAGATAAGCATAGTACCATAAATTCAAGTGCATAGACTTCTAATGCAAATTATAACTACAGTAACATATTGGAAATTATGCCCTTGTGCCGCTATGCATCTTCACACATTTTAACAAATTTTAATTAAATTCTTCATTGTCATGTAAACAAAACTATGCTTCGTTTGCAAAAAATAAAATGGGGGTCAATAGAGCGATCATTAACATTATCAGCGCCGATAACTGTACTCGCATTATTGTGTGGTTGCAATTCCCGAACCACAATTATCCTGTAAGGTTTTGATTTTACAAGTTTAGTGATATTCCAGGCCGAAGTTTGCGAAATTGCTGATTCTTATGCAAGCTTTCCCAGAGATATCTTTGGATTTCGTTCTAATTTTTCTACGATATCATCGAGCTTTTCTTCCACAAGAACATGGCGATTTACTTTCAGTTTCTCATCAAAAATAGATCACGATTCCCTGAATCTATTCACGAGAATAGATTTTTGATAGAGACGAACTTTTCTCTATGAGGTGCACGAACAGCAGGGAATCTCTCTATAACTTGCCGTCTCGCTTCTCTAAAAGAGTTTATTGTCACAAAGGAAACATACATGAAGATTCTGTGTGCTGAAATATAAGGACTTTTAGGCATTGTAACAGCACTAACATAACATGTAGTATCACAGCGTATCAACCCTTGTACAACAGAAACTCCGCGTCAACTGACTAGTCGACACACGGAAATGGAGGGGAACAGAACGGTCAAAAACAGCGCAGTGGAGAAAAAGCAATTCTCCGTAATATAGTCACGTGTCCAAGCAAACCAGCGAACGGAAGGCTTTGAAGCCTGACCATAAACCCATCAGTAAACGATTAGTAGGGTCTTCCCATCCCTTAAACACAACACGTGGTCCTTTCTCCAGCTCCACCAAAGCAAAGCGTTGTTAAGATTTTATGGTGCTTGCGGTTAGGGAGGGTAGGGAACAAGTGTTTGGCTACTGCACAAAGGTCGCCGCTTGGGGATCCGAAGGCTGCGATGACCATACCTGTATCAGTGGAGGACTGGCTCATAATTTCTCCCCTAATTAAAACGCAAATAAGAAACAATACGAAAATATTACGGTTATGTTTAATTTTGAGGGATGCCCTGCATTACTGAGCATTCGAGGAACGTCTGCGACCGGAATAATGAGAAACATTATATTCCATTGTAATGCATCAATTGTTTGCTTGTATTTCAACATTTGCATACACAATTTATATCTGGGAAGTATTCGTGTCATCAAAAGATTCATGTAAAGTTGCTATAGACCGATATTATGTTGCAGGAGGCATTAAAAGTATTTTTTTCTCGAGGAACGCAGTACCGACAGCCAGTACACCAAGGATTATATGTGGTAAACCTAGCAGTCTGTTTCAACTTAAACGTTTACGTTAAGAAATAAAACAGTATTGTAATGCTCTCTTTTGTAAACTCAATTGCTGCTTATTCTATTCATGAAATATCCCTGTAAATGTCTCTTCTCGTATTAGAATAATATTTATTGGCCATTTATGTGATTTATAAAAGCAATAGGGAAGAAAACGATGAAACTAAAAAACTTGGCATTTTCCTGTAACACAGGATACTGCAAAATGCGATCACTGTTAAATTTTTGCAACACACAAAAAAGATTTATTGAGCCTAGACTGTGACTGTACTGTATTTAAATACGTCAATAAATGTGGTCCCAGCTATTCAAGTTTTATTGTTCCAGCACGCCATTTACATAGCAGAATTCTACGTTGTCCGTGAAACAAAAAGGCAAAAACGTGGCAATTCATACAGCAACAGAATTTCAATACGCATGCCTAAACCAATTCTGACAAATGCATCGTACTGCTGCAAATATAAACTATTATTTTGTTGTTTTGTTTCTGTGCAGTTTCCATTTGATAGAGGTAGTCAACTCATTTTTTGGTTTTGTTTTTAGGTGGTTCACTGCATCACTGTGTTGCTTTGCTCGTTTGTGAAACAGCCCTCGAACCGCTGCACATTTGAAGTTGAAGTGTATAAACATAAGATAACTATAAACGACAGTTTTACTTTTTCTACCACTTACCTAATAAATAGTTTTACTCAAAAACTCAATACCGAGATTTCACCGTAAATACACATTTGAGACTCTCTGAATAAAAATATATCTATATTTTCAAAGAAAGGTCCGCGTGTGTGTGCGCCCCCCCTCTCTCTCTCTCTCTCTCTCTCTCTCTCTCTCTGTGTGTGTGTGTGTGTGTGTGTCGTCCTCCGTAGTCTAGGGGAACCATGATAGCCGTGATTCCCGAGGTCGCGTGTTTAAACCCGGCGGAGGACGATGGGTTTTTCGGGCGTAAAAGTCCTTAAATGGCTTCCTTCGGAAGGGAAGTAAAGCCAGTGGTCCCATGTCATAGATTCACGGCATGTTAAAGAACCCCAAGCCTGATAGAGGCCTCTGAGGAAAATTTTCGGTCTTTCATGCCCAATGCAGAATGGGAAGCTAAGGACCACAATAGTTAAAAGAGTGTCCATAAATAAAAGTTGTGTGTGTGTGGGGGGGGGGAGAGAGCAGAATTAATTCAAAAACTGAAAGTCGGTAACATATCCAGCTTGGTATTCAAGGATGTGACTCGAATATTTTCAAGAAAATTCATTCATTCTGAAGTACCCGTTACATGCAAAAATGTTTATGCTTTATTTTCTCAAAATTGGCTCTAATGATTTTGGTTAAAACATACTACATATACATAATATACAACCTCACAGATAGCAATACTTCTTTTAATTATAAAACATAAAGGGCAATGCTGAACATTTTTAGAATGCCATGTTTCTAAAAACAAATAAATTCTGTTCATTTTTGACAGTTACTTTCTAATGTTTTGCTATTTGGTTGCAATATAGTTTGTTCGATTTGCTCTAAAAGTTTGCTAATTATTATCATTTAAATATTTTGTGTTCACCCAAAAATAATTTGACGAAGAACATTTTCGGGCTATGATCTTTTACGATTTTAAATCGTCATTAACGCCTAAAAGGTTTGAAGATCGGCTTAGAAATGCATTTGGCGAAGAATCCCCATATGGAATTTATGATTGGTACAGCGAATTCAACGGTTATTCTTAGTGATGAATTTCGTGAGGGACGCCGAAGAACTTTCTGTTACTGATGAAAATATTGCCGCTGTTCGAGCAATGCTTGAAGAAGATTGTACATCTTATGAATTTGTTCGGGCGACATTGGGCATTAGTACGAGTCAAATCCAAAATATTTTACATCAACAGTTGGAAGTAAGAAAACTTTGTTGATGGATTCCATATAAACTGATCCCGATCAAAAACGAACAACGCATTGATTGGTGCAGAAAGACTCTGGAAAAATTCCAATGCGGTTTTTCAAATTTGGTTTAGAAAATCGTTATTAGTGATGATCTTGGATTTATTGTTATGATCCTGAAAATGAAAGTTAAACGGCTCAATGAGTCTTTCGAACAGAACCTAAGCCTACAAAAGTCTGACGAATTCGCAGTGCCGGTAGGAAGATGGTTTATTTTCTAAAACGGGCCATATTGTTACTATAGCATTAGAAGACAGACCTACAGTTACTGCGATTGGTACACAAATGTGTGTTTACCGCAATTTTGTTAAAAAGTTCATGAAAAAAGCCCAAAAGGAAAAATTATATTACATCATGACAACGCATCGTCGTATACAGCAAAACTACAACTGAGTATCTGGATGTTCTAAAGGTCAATACCATGGATCCTCCACCATACATCCCTGATCTAGTACCTTGTGATTTCTTTTTGTTTCCAAAAATTAAGGATAAAATGCATGGAATCACTTTTTCGTCATCAGATGAAGCAGTGGAACATTATAAAACCCGTTTCTGAAGTGCGTCAGGAAGGGTGGCATCATTGCTTTAAGGACTGGTTTCATCGAATGCAAAAACATAATGTTAAAGAAGAATAATTTAAATTTTTTAAATCTAATTTCGTTTGATTTTCTAATAATGCTCAGTGTCGCCCTCCTATTTGCACGTCAAAGCAAATGTAGGTGTTGCATTTTCTGAGAATAGCCTCTTGCGTCCTCTTCAATGAGAATGACTTATATTAAAGGTAAACCGTAAAAGATGGACAAAATCTTACTACACAAAACATATAGATCTCATTAAAACACACATTGTTTCTTTTGAGTTAGTTATTTTCGAAATATTCTTGTTATTGGTCTGAATTATCAAATGCACTTTTCTCAACTGAGAAATCACTACTGTTTTTTTCTCGTGGTCATGCAAAGAACTTCAAAGCCATCATATAGCGACACCGCTCTTTAAAAATCTGACCAACACTTTACCTAATGAATCTCACAACAAAAATTGTAAATGTGAATTGACAAGAAACAGAATAATGAGCTTGTATAAGAATGGTGCTTAGAGGAGTGAGTAGAGGAAGCCATGTGAATACAGCATCAGATTTTTCCGGTAATTTTCTGTTTTGGATTATGTGAATTAATTACTGATACTGTATGATGAGGCACCTTAAAACAAAATATCATTTTCAGGGACAGAGAAGGAGATAGAGACAGTATGAGAGTGAGGGAGCATACAAGAACGACAAAATCGATTATATGAAACCTGATACATAACATACCTTAAATTCCACTTAGAAAATGGGCTTAATGGCAACTTAATTACTTGCCCACAGAAGGGCCAAAAAAAGGTCTGTTATATTCATACGACTTTGTCTACCCTTTAGCGCTTATTAGTGGGTATAAAATTATTCTTACGAAAGTTGATTTGCCTATCTTCTTTATTTTAATCAAGAAACACTTTTGCAGAAATAGGTACATTAATCGTTTCCTTATAGATACAAAGGAAACAGTGACAATCAAATGTTTAAGAACCAGACGCTATGTACTGGCCATAAAATTCCACGCTCTTTGCGTGCAATTCGAGAAACAACTGAATATCGAAAGGGCTTGAAAAATATTGAAGAATTCGAACCATGAATAACGGATATCTCGGAAATGGCTGCTGCCACAAAAAGAAATTATTGTGTGTTATAAAGAGATCTAGAGTTCTTGTGTAGTACAAAAAATTCCTTCCTTCCTTATCTTTAATACATGGTATTTTAATAAAAATCGTTAGAGCCATTTTTAGAAAATCAAAAATTTCGAAAAATGTTCCAAGTAAAGGGTAGCTTGGGATGTGGGGTTTTTCTTGAAAATCTTCGTGTCGTATCTTTGGAAGATATTGCACTTAAATACCACGTTTTGTATTTATCCGGCTTTTCGTTTTTGAGTTATGCTGTTCACACACACACATACACACACACGCACACACGCACACACGGATCTTGTTCCAAAAATACGTTGTTTTTTTTTAATTCAGGGGGTCTGAATATGTATTTCCAGTGAAATCTCGATATCGAAATTTTGGGTGGAATGCAATACCCTCTCTAACTGCTATGTGCGTGGTAGAGAAAGTAAAAATATAATTATCTTGCTTATTATTCAGTTTTTGAATATTGCATCTTACATAACAAACGTTTAGCAACAAATGCTCTAAGAACTTTCGATAGGGTAAATACACCGCCGTTTGTGAAAATTGAAACACAAAGAAGCAAACGCATGCATTCAATGAATTTAATACCACAGGTTAGGTACATGACAAGTAACAAATGATAAACTTTTCAAATCCATACATGACCTTTGGGCCCTAATATTCAGTATTTGGTGTGGCCTCCATGCGCTGCAATTAGAGCTGCTATACGCCGTGCATTGAATCAAAAATGTTCTGATTAAGTTCCTGAGGGATTTTCCTCCACGCAGTTTGTATTCGAGCCCACAAATCCGTGACACTGGTTACTGGAGGACTGTGACGCACCAGGTGCCGACCAACCATATCCCAGACATGTTCGATGGGCGACATGTCAGGCGAACGTGCAGACCAGGGAAGCAATGGTACCCGTCGCTCTTCGAAGAGGGCATGTACATTCCTCACAATATGTGGCCGGGCATTGTCCTGTTGAAATGTGACCTGTGTAGATGCCTGAAGCAGGGGGAGTACCTCAGGCTCTACAACCACCGTTAGGTACCGGTTGCTGTTCAAAGTGCCCTCAATTCGTAAGAGGCGAGATAGGTTATTGTAACCAATGGCTCCCCAAGCTATCACACCTGGTGTTTGTCCGCTATGCCGTTCAACAATGCAGCCCTCCAGGTTGCGCTCACCACGGTACCGCTGGACAATTATGCGGCCATCACTGTAAGGCACGTTGAAGCGGCACTCGTCCGAAAAGACTACATTTTGCCACTCAGCACCCAGTGACGGTGTTCACGTGCCCAATGCAGTCGGAGGAGCTTGTGGTTTCTGGACTATGGAAGCCAACGTAATGGCATGCATGCAACCAGTCCAACTTGCAGCAGACGGCGACGAATCGTTGATGCAGACAAGTTCACACCTGTTGCAGTGCTCCAGCGTCGAACCAACACTGTGGATGAAGCTGTACGGTCCGTTATGGCCATGCGACAAGATGACGATCATCCCGTGCTGTGGACATGTTCCGTGGTCCAGTACCCCTCTTCGCTGCGTACGCCCTTCATCTATCCACTGCTTCCACACACGCATCGCTGTACGAGCCGAAATGTCACGGTATGACAAATCCGCTTCCCGAAGTCACTCACATGCCGATATGGCTCCCTTTGACATCGACGAGGCATACTGGCAATCAATTTATTGTATCCACCTTGTTTGATAGCTCTGCACTGACTACAGTGAGTGCAACACTGACCTTGTCGGACCGACATGAGAGGGCTATGCTCGGCCTACGTGTACCCCATCTCTCTGCAAATCTAATCACTTATTGCTTGCACACTCTTCTACACTTCCACCAAGTTTGGAGTTATTCGGGAAATTCTTTCTTCGTGTTGCAATTTTCACAAACGGCAGTGTATTTAAAAAGTTATACCAGCATTTCCTTACTATTATTCGCGTAGGTAAACTAAACGAGAAATCAGTATCGATCACAATGCAAGTGTAATCAAAAAGCATAAGCTTGCATCTCCTAACATGTTACTTAGGTTTTAAATTTAATAAACATTTTATAAAAAATATTTTATAACCGATTTCAAAACATCGCATAACATTTATGCACAGAGGAAGAGAGAAGAAATGACGACGGGATACAGTTGAAGGAGGGGAAAAGCAAGCAAGCGAGCGAGAGAGAGAGAGAGAGAGAGAGAGAGAGAGACAGTAAAAATTCGCATTCAACACAATAACGTGAGTAGAGCTATGGGTTCTGCTAGTTCTATATAGAAGATTTTTAAGAATGTACCTATGTCCCTAAATTTCAAATCTGGCTGAAATCCATAAAACATTAAAGGCAATTTATACAGAGTCATCTGAATATTACGATTTTTAGGAGAAACGCTGCATATACAGGTATGAAACCTTACACTACATGCAACTTAAAAGCTTCGCCTTTAAACCTTGATTGTTTTCTTAACGCCAGTTTTTCTATCTTTAAATGAAATATTACTGAATTAAATCGCATTTCTCCAGGATGAAACAATCCTCCCAAAGCCAGCAAGTGTGAGTGTGCACGAAATTCAATGATTAAAAGCAATTAAGCCCAACAAGACTGCCTCTGTAGTCGAGTAGTGAGCGTTCTGGCTTCTCAACCCAGAGATCCCATAACCTGCTGGCATACTCTGGAAGTATGAATGTGTGTTTTATTACAAAAACTAAGTTAAAACCTACACTCAATGAATAGTAATTCCACCAGGGTTTCTCAAGTCAGAGATCCAGAAATGGCCTAAAGGGGGCTGAACAAATGAAACAAATAACAAGAGTATATAAATGTATGTATAAGAGTTAATATCGTTAAGGATGAGCAATTGTTTCCATAGGCAAAGCCTCCCTAATATAGAGCCTTATGGTATGTAAATGAAACCAAAAAATAGAGCACTTTGTTTCCTCTTTGTTTTTGTAAGCCTTAGTATGTATTTCATATGTTTTGAGGAGAAACCAAAAAGGATGGATAAAGAAAGTGACTGGCTTTTTTACATCCCGGTACTCTGTATAGGTAGGCCGGAATTTCAGTACATTTTCCTCTTTCTTATCTCTTATCTTTACTCACAAGCCTATACAAATAACAGGAGAAGCGGAAAAGAGATCGCCAAACAACTTCATACCAGTGTATGTAATTATGTGCGTTTTAACATGTTTTGCAGAGAAAAATAATCCCTAATTTCCATTTAATTTTAACTCATATATTTACGTTGTACCAGCAAACAATGCTCTTTTACTTCGTTAACACCTTACAGGAGTTTATGAATTTCATAAGCATTATGTAGTTGAATTGCAGTGCCCGACATCAGTGAGTGTTGCCGGTACTACGTCCCCCCCCCGAGAACTGTTACCTTAAACAGGTATCTATGACTTATTCAAGGAAATGCAACTGCACTCTTGGTCAAACTAAAAGTGTATGGCTGGTCTCTTGGACAGTTATTTTTTAAAGCCTTTTCGAGTGAACGCGCGGCTTACAACCGTCAACTTTTGTGCGCCGCTTTGTCTAACTTTATAATATAAGCCACAAGGGACTGATTTCGGCAACCAACACAACGTGCTTGGCGCCCAGCAGTGGTTAAGCTACTTAACTTCTACGCAAGCAGCTCCAGTTCGATTCCTTGTAGTGAATTATCTTTTATTTTTACAACTCATTTTACTGTAATGTAGTTAAATAATATTGCTTGTGTTACTTCTTTTTACTTACAAATATAGTTACAATAATCCTGAAATGTGTGGTTATAAAATTAAATTGATAGAGTATGCATCCTCCTTCCGACCAATCAGTTAATGTCATGGTTGCCATTTACCGTTATGACGGACTCTAAATAAACGCAACATACCTAAAAAAAATTAAGCAGAATTGTTATACTTTTTATCATGTATTTAAAATGAAAAGGGAGAAAAAGTTGATTAGTTCCACGGAAATTTGAACTTGTAACCTCAGAAAGAGCGAGTTAACTCTACCACTGGGCTAAGAGTGCTGCAGTAAGTGTGGCATTGTAACCTGCTGTAGTCATACTCCACTTGAGAACCACAAATCAATAAAGTGTGTTTTGGTTACAAATATTCGATTTTGAGACTCCCTGAAACATCTGTCTGTTTGAAACCTAGCACATGAATTATTTTCTCGAAAGAATTTTGTGATTATAGTTGTATTCCCCGGTATAACTACAAGAATGTACGCAGTCTTGTGAACAATGCCTGGCTGTCCCGAGCGTTCACGGAAGTACCCGATTATTCGAGCTCCTCTCATACCTTACCAGTTTTAAATTGACCGAATGTACATATCGCATTTCAGTCTTGGCAACATGAAAGCTGTTTCTGAAGAGTGGGCATAATTAATTAGCTTGCTTGCTCTCCCAGTCTCCATATGATGCCTTCTATTGAGAAACTGAAAGATAAATTTATGTAGGTAATTCCCATACAAACGACCGATTAGAACAATATTTAGGCCTATTCTCCTATATTTCGGTAGCATAAATTCGTCGAAAGCTCAATGTTCGTCATTAAGTAAGGTTTGTTTTGCAGCAGAAGGGCATCGTTTGGAAAACAATGTTATAGCTAAGTAAGTTGAATTTAACAATCCTACTACTTGTTTTGAACATTAATGATGAAACTCTTCTGCTACTGTAAGGGGAGATTAAGCTAAGAGTGCTGCGGGAGCTGTAGGGATATTGTGTGTCATCACATGCAGTGGCCACCTCCAAGTTACAGAGAACACATTCTAATTTGTAATCAGAAAGAATAAACGATAGTACAGCTTGGGTGTTCTGTAGTTTTCAAATGTTTTGCATGTGATGTTTAAAAATTATTTTACATTCGTTTGGCAGAGTAAATGTTTGTACAATATATTAAATTGCAGTGAAAATGAGTTTAATCTGTTGGAGGAAAAACATAAAATTCCAGAATTTTGTTGACCACATAAGGCCTCAGTTTTTAAGACTTCACTGAATTATTTCTCTGTTAGTCTAAAAAATATGTCGGTGATATTGTCAGCTGTTATATAAAAATTTGGCATACTAAATTCACTAAAAAGTAGACAAAGTAGAAATGTCTGTGCAATTTTAAAAAAATCTTAAAACTAATAAAGTGATACATCCACAAAAACGCCCGAACATATTAACTGCAAAACCTCAGTTCTGTCTGCATATTAAAAATGAGAACTTTCTCTCTGTTTGTTTGGCTGCTAGAATTTTTATAAAGCGGAGACGAAGCAATCTATAACAAAATTGGAAATAATTAATCTACAACAAAGTCTATATTAGAATAGGGATAACATATTGACTAACCATACGTGGACTACATAGTTCCCAGAAACAGTTGTATACTTTGATTCATAGCAGTTTTACACCTGTGCTGGTGTTCAAAACAGGGGAGAAGAGAAGAAAAGAGGGGAGGGGAGGAGAGAGAGGGAGGGGGGAGGAGAGAAAATTTTCTTGAAACAAATTTAGAGTAACGATCTACTTCGAAGTTCTTTTTTGTTTTTAGTATAATATCTCGATTTGTTCGCTGTTACTAAATTGTAGTTCGATCCTCTGTTTCTATATATCATAAACACATAAACGAAATCTGTTGTTCTTATGCAGAAGTTAAATTATAATTTGATCGCGTCATCTGAACGAAGTATAGATAATATGTTCCGACTCTAAAGCAAAAGGACAACATTGATGAGAAATGAGTAGCTAAAGAAAGAAATTTCTTGAAAACAACAGTAGGCCGCTTGTATGTCACTCTCTACGGGCTTGGAAAATGAATTAAACGTGGAAACAGACAGCAGTATTGGATGAAATTCTGTCAGTAGCTACTCTTCCAATATCGCTTCCCTCCCAGGGGAGGGGGTGGCAATTTCTCTAGCCAAGATTATCCCTATCTCCCCAGAGTCTGGAAGTACGAATGAGATGTGAATGTGTGTCTGTGTCTGTGTGTGTGTGTGTGTGTGTGTGAGAGAGAGAGAGAGAGAGAGAGAGAGAGAGATTTAATGTATAAAACCCAAAGAAAAACCAGAAATCCAATGACAACTGTGTACGAGTTAACACCAATTCCAATAGGCAATATGTTCAAAAGGCAAAAGACCGCCGACATGACCACTGCGGTCAAACACAAAATGGAACAATAAAAAACATTTTTTTTTCACTGCTCCATTGTGTATGAATATTATTCGGTTTAAACGTCGTGTAATTAGGAAGGTAGTGCCAATAATTACATGAGGACCACTAAATCCTACGGCTATAAAACAATCCGAAAAGATATGTAGAACGTATATGTATGTGTATTCACATTCAATGGCCCTTAAATCATTTTTCTACACTTTTATTTTTACCGCGTTTACTCACATTAAAGCTATAAATCGTTATAATCGTTTATAGTAGAAAACAGAAACCCCCCCCCTTTAGATTTAACGTCCTTTAACCGGTAGGTCATATTGGACGGCGAATGAACGAAATGGTTGACATGATGCTCAAATGGGCTTGAGTTACCAGACATTCGTCTTCCTATCATAAAGGAAAACCCCGGAAAAACCTTATGCATGTAAGTCGCTCTAACGAGATTCGAACTCGGGGTCTCTTGAGGTAGACACACTATCTCCAAACTATGGAGGTAGGCCTGAAACGTTTACTATACATCTGAAAACTGAAAAGCTATACAGCCTTATTTTGAATCAATTATTTATTTTCAGAATTAAAAAAATACAATGTACCACCTAGATATAAAAATTGGTACTTTCAAACCTATTGAATTATATTTTTTACATGTTTCATACATTTAGTATTCAGAAAATATCCTGCTATTACATACTATGCATGCCAAAGAAGCAATGCAATTTTTGAGAGTAGATACATTCTGAAAAAATTAATTCCTTTTTCCCCCCACACAAAACACCCTTCAGTGATTGGAAAACTATTTAACCCATATCAGTGAAGATTGAGGGTATAAATAACAAATGTCACAATATGTAAAAATTACAAAACATGGATATCATATCAAGTTGCCCTTTAGCGTTTCCATTGCTTAAAAAATAACTTTCCATAAAATATTATTTCTCAGCACATTCTGCTCTACTACTATATCCTTCTCACATGTAATCAAAGCAAATCCTTGCTTGAGATAACTGAAGCGGTAGTGTCTGTCGTTCATATGCGAGGTGGATTCCGATCCTGTGAACCACGCAATCTCACCGAGTTTTTTTTTCTCTCATGGTTTTCAGTCTTTTAGAGAAATTTTATCGCATATTTCAATACCATTATGGAAAATAAAAGAAGTATTAGAAATAAAATAAATGGTATATAAAGACAACAAAGGCCATCTATCCAGCAAATCTTTTAACAATGTTTACACTCACGGAATAGACTGCAATTTCACAACTCTTCAAATCCACAGATCCATTAAATCAATAATAAAAGGCACACGTCGACATTTTCAAGGGAACACGGTATTTAGAAGCATTTTCTGTTTTAACATTTTAGCTATTCCAGTTGTATTACAGCTATTTTAGCTGTAAACATTTCATCACAATTTAAATTATAATACTCAGCATTTGTTATTAGCACACCACGTTTTTAATTTCAATGAATTCAACAACTATTGGCTTTTCACACAACCCCGGCTGTGATGCTTATTTTAGCTGTTAACAAGATAAATAAAACCATTGGCTTGTATGCAGTAACGCATGGACAAATAAATAAAACCAATATATTTCCCCCAATGATTATGTTTATTTAGATCAACAAAAACACGACTTCCAAATTTTGATGTAAGTAGTTGACAGAGGCAGCTAACTGCGCAGTTCAGCTATCTGTTGGTATAACTGACTAATGTATACCAAAGAATCGACAGCAAAACCGTCGAGATATAACCTAACGACATTATAAAGCGAGTAGAGAAAAACATTTCTGATGTGCTACATTCGCACGGATTTCTCTATTCACTCTTCTACAAATTGTTCTTACAACGGATTATTCTTCTTCCTGCTTTACGTATTTGTTTTATTCATGTATTGAAATCGATCAGCGCCTTTTACGCTATATAGATTTGGTTGAAAACATGGAGAAAAAAAATAATGTACAAAAAATATACGTATGTGAGAAACGTTTAAGAAATTGCTTCATTATACATTCCGTGAAAGTAAAAGAGGGATGCAGGAGGCTGAGGCTGAGGCGGTAGCCAACTCTTTAAAACGCTGGCTTTGTGGTCTGGTTGTTCGATGCTGGGCTGAAGGATTATTCCCTATGCTTCCTACAGTCTGTATGTATGCATGAGGATGTGGATGTGTCACTTGATGTACATAAAACAATAGCAAAATAATGCAGTCCCAACAATTCATACAAGTCAACGAGTGAAAATCATTCCTGATTGGCAGTTGTTCCAAAGATAGGCCGCCGATTATGATCTTAGATGATAAAGTCGGCATATAAATGCGGGAGGGGCTTTAAAAAGCTGGTCGCTATATGCTGGTTTTGAAATTCCATTCTTTGCAAGACCTGGAGAAATAAACGAATGGCAGCACAGCACTTCTAAAGTAAAACATTTGAGAAAGAAATCAATAACGAGTAACTCGAAAACGGTTATTGCCACAAAAAGGGAACAAAATATAATTGAGTTAGTTGTGTGTTTTAAGTAGAACCACATTTTGTCCTGAAGGAAGCTTTCGTCTGTCTCTTACGCTTTACCAAATATGCAAGATTCTACCATATTCATTCTGAATGAAGACGACTTCACACCTATTCCCAGAAAATGCAAGAATACATTAATAATTTTTCCAACAAACACCTTAAGCATATGGTATTTATATCAAAATTGTTAGAACCATTTTTGAGGAAATAAAAAGGTATGAAACATTTTGAAAAGGGTAGTGTGGGGTAGATTACGCTGAACTTAAGTACCATGTTTGGTATTTATCCGGCTTTCTGTTTGAGTTATGCTGCTTACTGACATTTTAAAAAATTCTTTTTTTATTCAAGGTGCCTCAAAACGAGTATTTAGGGTAAAATCTCGATATAGAAATTTTGCATGGAATACAATACTTCCGCTCCCTACTATAGGCAAGTATAAAAAGTACTAGGAATCGAAATCACGTAATTAGTGTAAACTTACTTTCAACATGATGCAAACAAGTTTACATTAGTGTCCCCTAAATATTCCGTGGACTACTGGCGCTGAACGCAGCTAATTTGTACACCATTTGGACACTTGATGTCATACCAAAAGAATTCCAATATCGGTTCCAGAACCCACCACAGGAATCTGTTCTTCATTACGACGGTTTTCACAGCGACCGTGGCCTGGTTGGAAGAGTTTTCTAGCAAGGGAGCGTTTTATTACTTCGCTTCCTGTGGACGTTTACCAAGCCTTCTAATGAGCATCATTTTGATATATAAAACAATATTGGGCGTTTCATCTACAAGTGCACAGTTGATGGCACTTCCGATTAAACGGGAAGTGGTAGCAAATCAATAACGTAATTATTTCGAGAACCCAATATATGCTCTGCCGACACACCACATGTCATGTCATATCAATGCACTGCGTGCTTCACAAGTTATTTAGGTGGTGCGGGAAACGTTATTTAACTAGGTATTATAATAATTGGTATACTTTCCATATTTAGAGTTTTATTTTTACCTAGAGCTTATTACATACAATTACGGTGTTTTCCATCTATAAACACTCCTCTATGTGGTAAGCTTAATCAACCATTACTTTCTCTAACACGTACCTAGCAGTAGAGAGGGTGTTACATTCCACCCAAAAATTCAGTGAAGAAATCGAAGTTTCACCACAAATACATGTTTTGAGGCCCACTAAATAAAAAAATATTTTTTGAAAAATGTCCGTACTTACATAAAAAATGTAGTTCTTGTTGAACATTGAACACACAATGCGGCGTTAAACCATTTCCGAGATATATTCATTATTTAGTATTTTCATATAGATATATATTTTAAATCGTCTTTCATTTGTTTTCGATGGTCAGGCAAATAGTGCAGTTTCAGGATTGTAAAGGACACAGCACAGTATATGCCATTTTATATTTTTCTGTTACATAATTCATTGATTATCTGTTTATCCTCCTCATATGTAGGACTTACACCCCCAGGACTTACAGCCGGGTGCCTGGTGTCAAAGACCCGTCGAGGAGCAGACACTCATGGAGCAGATAGAACATCCATGATGGGGAGGAAGGAAGTAGATGAAACGAAATGATGGTGAAATGGATGAAAGGAAAGGTGATGATGGAGCAGTTGGTGGAATGAATGGCGGGGGAAACCCGGGGAAAACCCGCCCAGACGCCGCTTTGTCCACCACAAATCCCACATGCGGGTCCCTGGGATTGAGAGGCGGTGAGAGGCGAGCGGTCTAACCACTCGGCCACGGCGCCATTTATTCTATTAGATAATACTGAAGGTAATTCATAACAGCTCTTCTTTTTCTTCTTCATCTTCTTCCTCAATAGATTATCCTCCTCCTTGTAGGACTTACAACCCCAAGGACTCAAATGCCAATAACAATGGGCAAATAGTCAGTTTAGGAGGAAGCAAACTCTGGATCATAGTATATCCAGGAATGCCTGGTATGGCGGTGAAGAAGGAAATGCACATGCAGTGATGAAAGAGATGATACGAAAATTCGCGGATCATATTATCCCTCCCAGCATTTGCCTAGCGATAGATGGAAACAGCAACAAAAAAAATCTGTCAGGTTGGTCGGCTCCGGGGTTTTGACTCGGAACCTCCCGAATACGAGGCGCTCAGTGCCGCGGTGCCACCTCACTCGATAAAAGGCCCATTTTTAGAATATTAATATAATAATGAATATATTTATTATTACTATTATTGTTGTTGAAATTCCAAACCAAAAAGAAATTCTTGGTTTACTTGGTTTACAGGTTCACTGCGTTGCTTCTAAAAGCACGTTTAATGATTTGCTTTATATTGTTTTGTGTATGTTGAAGTTTATCTTCGGACCTTACGGACTTCTCTCACTCTTGGCACATATTCACTTTACGTATCGATTTTCACAAAATCAAAATTCATAACATTCAGTATCTGAGTATTCAACAAAAAGCAGAAGGGGATGAAGTGATGGATGTGAAAATAGAGCGAAGATGACGCTGTCTCCAATTTGTTTGAATAAATCCAAATTACAGGTTGGGTAACGTAGGTATACTATGATTATGGGAATTCTTTAACACGATTTAAAGAACCCTGGAATTGAATTTATAAATTTCTGTGATTTTGAGATTATTAAGTTCAAAATATGTACACATGTTTCTTATGACAGAGATACAAATGGTGCCCAAAAATTCAATTGATATAATGAGTACTTATCAAGATATTACATATGTTACGAAGATTTTATATAAAACATCAAATACATCTTATAATATAAACATTGAAGTAGAGAATAAATAACATTTCTTTATTTTTTAAGCTTAAAAGAATAGTATTTACTAGTTTTTAGATCATGCATTTACTTATTTGTGTAGTAATTATTGTTCATATTCGGGCCTTTTTGCAAACGAATGTAGGTAAATTTTCTGTAATTTTTGAACTGACCTATGGCATTAAATAAAAATAACTAGTTTTCTTAAGGCCAAGCATAAATGCTTTTTTCTTTCTTTCTTTCTTGAAAATGGAATGCAGTTAATAAACAAGGAACAACTTAATTCTTGAAAAATGTGTATACGAGAAAGATGCAAATGTAGACTTTATAGGCCAATTCACAACGCGTTTCAAACCAGCTTATACATTTAAAAATATCGGTATGTAAACTATATCATTATGTTGCATGACATGTACTGGACCAAAATGTATTTACATGTAAAAATATACATGTTGATAATTTTGTAAACTTTTCGTAAACATTTCAACCACATAGATTAAAGTTTAAATTCATTTGTGAGAGAATTGCTATTCACGCAGAAAAACGTGAAAGCCTCTAAAAGGAGGAATGGGTGGTCACCACAGTAGTAGCTTAGTATTGCTTTTCAAACTGCCTTGTTGTTGTTTTTCTGTATATTGGAGAAACATTACACAAAGATTTAATGCACAAACAAAGCATGAAGTAGCTAAGATTCTAAAACAAATGAGCAGAAATGAGAGACAAGTTACTCACCGTGGTTTCGTAGAGTTTCTGCAATTCGTCGTACAGCCACATCTCAACTGCTAATCTCTTGCGAATTAAACTCATCTGATGACTGCCATATTTTGCTGTGAGGAACTTCTCTCTTCGCTCTTTCACTTCACCCTTCTCAGAAAAGTTCACATGTAAACCGGATTTTGCTGGACTTCGTTCACTCCGAACGTCTGTCATTATACCATTTGGAGCTCCTCCATTCGTGGACGGGTACGTTGCAGACACACCACACTCCATTGGGAAAGGTTGTTTGTTCTGTAACCATAAGAAAAAAAATTCAAGGAATTATTCACAAAAAGCTTATGTACAACAGTCAGTGTTTCCTCTACCCCATACCCCTTATGAAGCCGAGCGAGATAGCTCCACGGTAACGTGCGAGGTCCTGGGTTCTATAGGCCATTCCGACCTTGGGTTTATTCGCGGATTTCCCAGGTCGGTAAACGATTGGTGGGGTGGTTTCTGTAATGTGAAAGTTTCCTATCATTTCATTCGCTTGTTGTGGATTACGATTGGAAGATCAGGCGAATGGACGGGCATGGCGAGGCACGTGGCAGTGGAGTTTGCTTTAAGTAATAACTGTCCCGTGGCGTCCGGTGTGTGACGAACCCCAGCAGACCTCTCCTTTGGGGAGGGAAGCTTCGTGGGTGGACCCGCCGGCGTCGGCGTCACACCTGTAGACGTAAGGGATCCCGCCTGCGTCCGAGCCTGCCGCCCCGGATCTGGTCATCCTCTGTCCTTCGCTTCACCTCTTCCTTTCGGGGGTTCAGTAGGCAGAATAGACCTCCTACGTGTCAAAACCCTCCTCCGTACCCTTATGTACATTATGCTATTTGCATAAAAACGTTGTTTTTTACCCCGTTACATTGGTAATGACCAATATTTGCCTAAATGATTTTTACTTAGAGAAAACCAGTCTTGCTTAAATGCAGGACGTAAAATCAGCCTTAAAAATGTTATATCACAAATCGAGGTTTTAGTAAGCTCATGCGGACAAAAGGACTGTACACTTGGTCAATTTAAAATTGGCCGGCGTCTGAGAAACGAGTTCGAAGCGCTCGGAACAGCCAAGCTTTGTCCACAAGACTGCGCATATCCTTGTAGTAGTTATATAGAAAACCCAAAACTAGGTAGACTAATTCTTCCCTCTTTCCTTCGCTTCAGTGCGCCATAATGGTTGCAAATTACGAAATGGCAAAGCATATTCCTTTCACCGGTATATGGCGTTTATTTAGTAGTCCGTCATACCGGTAGATGGTAACCATGACAATTTATCGATCGGGGAGGTTTCAAACTCAATGTCACTATTGTTGTAATTAAATTTGATAAGTAAAATTATTTAGCAATTATAAGCAATATTATTTAACATTGCAGTAAACGATATGTAAAAAATCTGATGTGTTACACTCACATGACTTTCTCTACTCTTGTACAAACTATTTTTATAAACCCTTATTCTCCATATGTTTCATGTTAATCGCGATATCGAGATGTTAATCTTATTGCTAATTTTTTTGTAGATGCAAGGGGAATTGGTAGACTTTAAGCTATAGTCAAATATATTAAAAGCTGGTTGCTATGAGGAGTATTCCATTCTCTTTGCACTACCAGGGCAAAAAAATGAATAACGAATTTGAGAAAAAAGTGTAAGTATTGGAAAATTTAAGGGAACAACAAGCAATTTCTCGAAAATGGTTCACTCAACAACAAAAATGTATATAACATGAATTGCATATTTTAACGCGATCTACATTTTTTGTGCAGTAACATTTTGTCTGTCTCTTATGGTTTACAGTTATGCAAAAGTCGTTCACAATGAAGAATATTTTTTGAGACATTCCCAGAAAATTCGAGATATACATTTCATTTGTCATAAAAATATCTTAAACATATGATATTTTAATCAAAATCGTTAGAGCCGTTTTTGAGAAAATTTTCGAAAAATGTTCCATGTAAAGGGTATTCTGGGGTGGAGTATTTTCTTGAAAACCGTGTCGCATCGTTTGGTGTTTATCCGACTGTTCGTTTCTGAGTTATGCTGTTCACAGACACACACACAGACCAGACACACACAGGGACATGTTTCCAAAAATTTTTTTTTATTCAGGGGGTCTCAAAACATGTATTTCCGGTGAAATCTCGGTATCGAATTTTTGAGTGGAATACAATACTTCCCCTACTTACTATACGTAGTAGAGAAAGTAAAAAAATAAAACATAACGCACTACGGAGAATCGAATTCGAACTTCTTGCATAGAAGTTATGTAGCTTAACCACTATTCCACGCCAAACGCTAAGTACGGGCTGGAGGTAGCCAAATCAGTGCCTTGTAACTTGTGTTGTAGAGTTAGCCAAAGCACAGAAGTTGACGGTTGTGAACCGCGCGCTCACTCGAAAGGACTTCGAACAAAATTTAACTGCTCAACGGACCGACAATTTTAGTGAAACAGGTTCCATTAGTTGATGCGCCATGTCAAAGTTGGAAAAATAAAAACTTGTAACAAGAAATGATTTCGTAAAGACATACTATGGAAAAAGTAATTTGAGATAAACTGTATATGTTAATATGTTCTACATCTTACCATAATTTTTGTGTATTCCTTATGGCTTTCAAGTGATTTAAATTCAGCGAGAATAAAGTGGACTTAACAGATTGAAAGTTTTTCTTGAAAAGCTTCACCCAGCAAACCTACGCGCATGGCCGAGGTCGTTAAGGCATGGCGTCGTGAACGAGAGTCCGCGGTGAAATACTGCAAGGACTGCCTCCCTGAGAGATTTTTTTCTAGGTTTTCTCAGCCCTCACAACTGGTAACTGGGAGGCACCCTAAACTTAGACCTGCAAGGTTTCTTTTCCTAAGTATAATGTCATTACATATGTAATCAGTGTACTCGCCTGTAGTGGCGTATATGTCAACAATTGGCATTAAACACTATTCAAAATAAAAGTAAGTTCGCCACGCAATCTTATAGGGCGAGCGTCCCTCTTTCGCCACACATGGATCATTTTCTAATATCGCTCACCTACTTACGGCAAGCAGTGGAAATGCCACTGCAAAACTCGATATTGAGTTTTCTTCTTCTTTAACGGATTACCCTCCTGTTGAAGGGCTTTATCGTCCTCCGTGGTGTAGTAGTTACCATGCTAGCCTCTAATTCCCGAGGTCGCGGGTTCAAATCCGGCGGAGGACGATGGATTTTTCCGGCGTAAAACAATTCTTAGCATGGCTTCCTTCGGAAGAGAAGTAAAGCCGATGGTCCGGTGTCGTAGATTTAGGGCATGTAAACGAACCTCAAGCCTGAAAAGAGGCCTCTGAGCAAACTTTTCGGTCCTTCACATCCAATATAGAATGCGACCATAGCAGTTAAAGAACGACCATAAATAAAACTCAATTTCAATTTTGTTGTAGGGCTTACACTCCAAGGAATTACAAGACAATGACTTGGGTCAGTAGCCTGTTGAGCAAGCAAATACTGGATCATAGCATATCCAGCATGGGTGATCAGCCTATATGGGAGGTAGAGAAGAAGGAAATGAAACGTAATGATTGGAAAATTCACGGATCAAATTATACAACCCAGCATTTGCCTAGTGACCGAGGAAAACCGCGAGAAAACCTTGGGTCAGGTTTGAACCAGGACCTCCCGAATGCGAGTCGCACACGTTACCGCGGCGCCACCTCGCTCTGGGATATTGAGATTTCATTGAATATGATGTTCTGAAGTTCACTGAACCCAGAAAAGACCTCTTTAAGAAAAACGTTTGTTTGTATGGGGAGTGTGAGAGAAGGGGGGCAAAACAGAATTTCAGTCAACAAAACATAACGAAAAAATCTGATGTGTTACACTCACATGACTTTCTCTACTCTTGTACAAACTATTTTTACAAACGCTTATTCTCCATCTACTTCATGGTAATCGAGATAAACATTTGCAGACTCTTATCTTGTTGCTAATTTTCTTGTAGATGTAAGCGAAATATGGTAGGCTTTAAGCGATAGTCAAATCTTTTAAGAGCTGGTTGCTATGTGGAGCATTCCATTCTCTTTGCATGTCCAGGACATAAAATAATAAGCAATACCTCGAAAATAGTTCACTCAACAACAAAAATATATATGACATAAACTGTGTATTTTAACGCGTTCTACATTTTTTGTGTAGTAATATTTTGTGTATCTCTTATGGTTTACCAGTTATGCAAAAGTCGTTCACAATGAAGAATACTTTTGGAGATATTCCCAGAAAATTCGAGATATACATTTCATTTGTCATGAAAATATCTTAAACATATGATATTTTAATCAAAATCGTTAGAGCGATTTTTGAGAAAATTAAAATTTTCGAAAAATGTTCCATGTAAAGGGTAGTCTGGGGTGGGGAATTTTCTTGAAAACCTTCGTGTCGCATCTCTGGAAGATACTAAACCTAAATATCAAGTTTGGTGTTTATCCGACTGTTCTTTCTGAGTTAAGCTGTTCACAGATACACACACAGACACACACACGGACATGTTTCCAAAAATGTTTTTTTTGGATTCAGGGGGTCTCAAAACATGTATTTCCGGTGAAATCTCGGTATCGAATTTTTGCGTGGAATACAATACTTCCCCTACTTACTACACGTAGTAGAGAAAATAAAAAGTCCATATAAAGATACTTCACCCAGTGTAGTCGAGTTTTCAACTCCAATATGAAATTTGGTGTTTATGCACTTGCTTGTTTATGAGTAATACAGTTTAATTATAGACGAATTTGTGTTGAGTGGATCTCAAAACGTCTATTTCTGGTAAAATCATCATACTGAACGTTTTATGGAATACTCCTATTTCCTTTTCCTACGATAGGTAAGCTGTGGAGAAAATAAAAAATATATCGAAAGTGTCGAGTAAACCTCTGCGAACGCCCTTGAAATCAAATTCATACTTTTAGAGATGTTCATGCGGCATGACAATTTTAACTAATGTGTGAAGCTGTCACTTTCTCCTTTGTTAGTCTCTACGCAGCTATCTGTTATCCACTTGTCATTCACGATATACTTTTGTTTAAAGCCCCTCATTTACTGCATACCATGTGCTGCCTGTCGTTCCTGGCGGTCAGCGGAAGGCCTTTATCTAGAAATGAATAAACGTCCACGGAAGGGTTATTCAAACTGCACGACGCGCTCCCCTGGGGATGCGCCGAAGTTTTACAGTGTGGCGTTAGAACTTTCCGGTACTTTATCGCAAAGTAATATGTGTTAATAAAAATCTGATGTGTTACATTCGTAAGACTTCCTCTACCTCTGTCGTTTATTAGTGGCTACAAAAATTATTCTTACAAAGTTTATTTTTCTATCTGCTTAATTTTAATCGAGATAAAGCTCTACAGAAATAACTACATTACACGCTTCGATATAGATACAAAAGGAATAGCGACAGTCAAATGTTTAAGAACTGTATGCTATATGCTGCCCTTACTCTTCCCATACAATCAGAGAGAAACAACTGAATGTCGACTGGTACTGAACAAATCCAACCATCAATAACGGATATCTCGGAAATGGCTGATGCCCCCCATAAAAAAACAATATATTCGAAATAAATTGTGTGTTTTAAAGAGATCTACATTCTTTGTGCAGTACGTTTTCGTATACTGCTTAACGTTTACTAATTATGCAATATTAAACAACATTCCTTCCAATTGAAGACGAGTTCGCAGGCTATTCCCAGAAAATACAAGATAAACGTATTATTTGTCATGTAAATATCTTTAATATGCGGTATTTTAATCAAAGTTGTTAGAGCTATGTTTTAGAAAACTAAAATTTTCGAAAAAAGTTCCATGTAAAGGGTTGTTGGGGTGCGGAATTTTCTTGAAAATCTTCATGTTGCATCTTTGAAAAATATAAATACCAAGTTTGGTAATTATCCAACTTTTCGTTTTTGAGTTATGCTGTTCACAGATACACACACAAGCGCGCGCGCGGACCTTTATCTAAAAATACTTTTTTTGGATTCAGGGCGCCTCAAAACATATATTTCCGGTTATTCCCGCTATCGAATTTTTGGGTGGAATGTATAACCTTTCTACCTACTATGCATGTGGTAGAGAAAGTAAAAACACACAGATAAATTTGTATTCAAAATAATAGACTCCCAAAGCTGAATACACTTATCTTGTGTATCACTATAAATCATGTTGGTTGTCCTACGACAATGTAATCTCCCTCGTTTTGAAGACGAATGTCAGCAGAATAAACTCATGCTTATACCGAAAACTTCTTTGGGAAGCTGGCTAATGTTTTTTTCGTAAACTACAAAGGAGTGAATAATGATACAGTTTACAATTATCAGACTATGTGATCATTCACACATAAGTTATTGCTTTGGGGGAGAAAGACTGAAGTCAAACCTATGCTGAATGTTTTCTTACAAATAAGAAAGTTGT
The DNA here is from genome assembly GCA_030765065.1 of Deroplatys truncata. Lineage (NCBI taxonomy): Eukaryota > Metazoa > Arthropoda > Insecta > Mantodea > Mantidae > Deroplatys > Deroplatys truncata. The sequence continues at coordinate 106,560,745 of CM060980.1, forward strand.
TAAAACCAATGAAGAAATAAAATCTGTGCTTGTGGATCACTTGCCAAAGCTTCATAACCAATCCAAAATGGTTTACACAGAATATACAGTACAACCTAATCAGGGATCCACTCAAAACACCAAATTTGACCACGGCATAGAGAGGCTGTCTTTTCTCAGACAGACTTGAATTTCTTACTTCAACACTGCCCGTTTTAGACTCCGCAAAGAATAAGCAGCATCAAGAGTTAAGAAAGAAAGTCTTGGCCATTCTGGTGCCTTTTCCAAAGCCTCATAAGTGTGAGGTTAAATATTCGACCATGATCAAATCTTATTAAAGATCGAGACTAAATCTCCCGATACGCCTTGCCATTTTCAAACATGAACCCTCATATACTCCACTCAAGTTGAACATAAGCTGTAAATCTCTGCATTTCTCATTTACACGTTATTGCTGGGTGAACTAAGAGTAATTCATAAATAATAACTTACTTCGACTGCCTCTGTGATCTGGTGGTTAGCATGCTAGCTTTCAACTCCAGAGGTCTCGAGTTCGATTCCCGTCTAGAAGATGGGATTTTTTTAGCCAGGATTATTTCCCGTCTTCCCTAGAGTCTGGAGGTATGTATGAATCAGAGTTTAAGTGTGTGTGTGTGTGTGTGTGTGTGTGTGTGTGAGAGAGAGAGAGAGAGAGAGAGAGAATTTAATGTTTATAAAGAAAACCCAACGTAAGCAAACCCGAAAGATTACAGAAGGGTAAACGAATCAACATCACTATTGATCAGCAATTGTTCCAAAGGCAAAGTCACATATATACGAGGCATATTCCAAAATTAAGGTCAGTTTGGTCATAACAACATCGTATGAGACAAGTATTTGACATTAATATGTGCCTACATATATACTTTACTTTTCCACATAATCGCCGTTCACATCTATACACCTGCTGTAACACTGCACAAGCTTCTTCAACCTCTCGGCATAGAAGTCTGCCACCTGGGACTTGAACCAGTTAGTAACTATCGTCTTCTTGAGCTCATCGTCGGTTTGAAATCGTTGTCCACCCAGCCCCGTTTCAAATGGAAGAAAAGGAAATAATCGCTTTATGCCACGTCGGACTGTACGGGTAATCAAAGAGTGCCCAACGAAACTCTTGAATCTTCCCTTTGGTTTTGACAGCGGTGTGCGGGCATGCATTGCTGTGCAGGAGGCTGATGCCAGGCAGCAGTTTCCGTCGCGTCGATTTTTGGATAGCACACATCCATTCGGTATGCGTTGCACAGTATACGTCAGCTGTAATTGTTGACTCACGGTCCATGAAATCAATCAAAAGGACGCCCTTTTCGTCCCAAAACACGGTAACCATCATTTTGCGATTCGTGTACAGCGATTGCTTACACTCTTTTGGTTTGGGTGAACCGGAACGGCGCCACTGGATTCACTGTTGTTTCGATTCTGCGTTGAAGTACGTTATCCATGTATCGCCCGTTAACAATGTGGGAAAACAAACCATCTCCATCTTGTCTATAGCGCTCCAAAAACTGTCGTGCACTACGCTTTCGTTGCTCCTTGTGTAGTTTTGGCACCCACCTCGCACAAAGTTTCCGATATCCAAGCTGTTCAGTGACAATCCTGTAAAGTGAGGTTCGAGCAAAATTTGGGAATTCATCAGCCAGACCTCTAATCGTCAAACGCCGATCACTTCGAAGATTTTGGTTCACTTGCTGAACAATGTCGTCGGTCCGAATACAGGGCCTATCACTCCGCTGTTCATCGTGTACATTTATGCGGCCATTTCGAAATTCTCGTACCAGTGTTGAACCTGTTTGTCTCTCATTCTGTCCGGTCCATACACGAGGCATAACTCACGATGGATGCTCGCAGCTGACGATCCTTTTGCCAGCAAAAATCTAATCACACAGCGCACTTCACAACTGGCGGGATCTATGATTGTCGTGGCCATTGCGATCTATTCTTACCGACTGGCAAACGCCTACTGCGTCACACCAATGCTGCGGTAGGCTCCTCTGGAGTGGGTAGATAGCGCTGCAGGCGTGAAATGTCATTCAGGCCTACCATCCGTTAAGTATTGTTCACCGGACCGTAATTTTGGAATACGCCTCGTACTTAGATGTTAAAGGCGGGATATAAATGGAACATAAAACAGAGAGAAAAAGGAACTTACTTCATTTTTAAGTATTACGTGCTCATTATTTGTATATGCACTAGTAGTAAATAAACACACGAAGGATATGTTATATACTTCTTCCCTTTTATTTAACGACGACTTTGGATTCCATTGGTGTCATATGTTGCCTTTGTTTTTCAACATCACATATGAACATATTTCGCAGTTGAGAGAGGAAGCGTGAGCAGATTTTGGCAGCTCAGGTGATTCACAACAGCAGATGTGGTCTACGGAACAGTAGCATACCGTTATATATTTATGTGGGGAGTTTACCTCTTTGCAGATTATATATAAAAGAAAAGTGCCAAGTTAAACCTCACTGATTGCTACTATGTTTACGCGGAGTACTGAAATTGATCCAAATCCACTTTCCTTCTTAACACGTGTAAACCGGGATTCAACTTGAACCGATTCTGATTGAGCATAGCCTGCTACTATGCTTAAGAGCCTCGGCAAATTTCGGATCCTTACGGGACTAAGTGAACGGAAGAAATTTCAGATTGCTGACGGCAGAGGCGCTGACCGCCTACTATTCAGTTATACTCCAGCTTTGCTTTGGATTATTAAGAAGTAAATCGTAACTACTTTTCACTTACATTAGGCACAGGAAAAAAAGGCATTAAATATAAATTTACAGGATCACGATCTAGGAAATACTCCTAGCAGGTTATAATTACTAGGATACTTTTTGCGCTCTTTCCATTGATATGTGCCGGTTGTAACAATGTGTAGGGGAAAACAAACGAATATTATAATGAATTTCCTGTAAATCAAGTCTTAAAGCGGCTGTGGTTAAGAGCAATTTTCCGTTAGACTGCGAACCGAACACTACATCTGATTCTTTTACAATCTGTAGCGCACGTTTTAATGAATTTACTACAAACCTGACTAAATTAAAAACTCTTAAAGCAAGAGTAGAACCAACTATCTTCCTCATGTATCTAGCTCATAAAGTGCTACCCAAAGCAGTAATACGAAGGAAAGAAGTTGTAAGCAATTCAACGGAGCAATAGGACAATAAAAAGAATTTTTCCATCGTGTGAATAGTAATCAACCGTTAAATAATAATAATAATAATAATAATAATAATAATAATAATAATAATAATAATGTGTTTTATCTACATGCAGATATATTACTTTTCTTTTATAGCTCTAATAAGATATAAATTCGTCTTTCAGCTCTGACCTTTATGTATGGGAGGGCTATAGTGAGGAAAATAATTTCAGAATTCAGGTGCTTCTGTTAGCAATTCCGTATCTATCGCAAAGTGTCATTCCTTTCTCGTGAGCCTTATATACAAAAGGAAAATTCAACATTCTCTATCTTTCGCCAAGATTCGTAATGCTTCTGCTAGAAGACTTTATTGTGAATAGTACAGCAAAATTAGTGAAAGTTTGTGTCAGAACGACACTGGAAGGTATGTGAAATCAGTATTAACCTGTTACATGTTTTCTTGTGTGTGAAGAAAGTCCAGCTACCTCATAGGCGATTATTAAACTAATACGCAGACAATCTATTTCCGTTATTCTGAGAAACACTGCTGCGACTGCAAAAGAAATGATGGAAAAAGCCAAAATACTTGAATTTCAAGCCTCAGAGTCGCTAAGTTCTGCGATTTTAACGTTACACCTGTGAGTCACTGCATGGGCGATGGTCGGTGTGCAGCGCCAATCGGCAAATAGCGAAACTATTACCTATAAGAAGAGAGTAGTCAAACTGCTGGGGCTCTTGCATAGTAGTGGGCTATGGCTAAAGAGAAGATCGGATCGAGTATAGAACATTGGTTTGTAAACGTGGATTGTATTCAAATCGCATAACCATTTCTCCCGTGGATTATTAAGTTTGCGATACTCTAAATCGATCTTAGCTTGTCACTTTTAGATATAAACGGGGAATGTATTCAGTATGAAAAATTATTTAAATCAATTTCGGTACACCATGTAAATGTAATATATTACGTGTATTTCGGTAGCACAAAGCACTATATTTTACAGTGTACGTTACGATGTTCTTATCTGCTGTTTTATGCAGTATATAGTGATGCACAACAAACACTATGTCCAGACAGTATAAAATGAACATCCCGTTAAAAGTATATTTCTCGTGTTTTTATTTGAAAAGCATAAAGGACTATCCAAACGCTCAAAAACGATTTTGAATGGAAGCTATAAATTCCAAGTTGCATCTAAAATTCACAGTAATTAGTTAAGTAAAGAAGACAGCGGGAAGTTGGTGTGAGAGAACGTTTACCCTAATTTTGAGTCAAATGTTTTCTTGGTGATTTACACTTCTGATACTTCAAAATAAAATTGGTAGGTATCTTTTATTCTAAATAAATAAAAGATACTTCTCTCTTACAACACAAAGCTATTCCTCTTTGAGAGGCATTTATTTCCTTTTGTGTCTACTCTACATCTATAAAAGCAAAGCGACAAAAGAATGTTGGATGTACTGCTGAATTTACTTTCTTTCCCCAGCTGCTTCTAGCACTTTTTGGATAGACACTTTTCCATATGTCTACCTTCAGCAGTACTCAAAATGCTACTGTGCCATGATCGCTCAGCATTCATATTCGGTGCAAATCTTGGGGTACCAATGGCTGGGGTAGACATTTTTATACCCTACAACTCCATGTAAGAAAATGCCCACGTATATCGCCCGTTATCTTCCAGTGTAAGAGTGTCCATGCTGTTTGTGTGGATTTATTAGTGCATCTTACTTTTAAAGTTGTGCTTTAATACAATGATGAAATATGGCATGGTTTAATATGGAAAGTATCGAATCCACGTTTTAATAAAACATTCATTATCAGCATTAATATTGAAAAAAGTGATCCTTTTTAACATATAAAACATTTCGACCCGTGCTAGATCCTTGTCAGAAGGATTGAAAAGCGACCAAAAAAGCTCTGAAGAAATTAATGTGTAAAGTACAGATGGCTTAGAGTTTGCAGCTGCGGAGAAGAGCGATTAACAGACTCTGAAGCTAAGACTATAAAGCACACATTTTGGCAGGTCGCATTTAAAAATGAAATGTTTTGTGTGTTAGAAAGAAGCAGGATTGAACCACCGTTTGTCTGAAACCTCTCTCGAGTAAGCAATGAAATAATCAAAATGTGGCCATTTAAAGAAGATATTTTATCGGCAGTGCTATATATGTGTCGAGAGAAAAAATTATCCAAAAATCTTTAACTGCGCTACTGGGTCGAACCCTTTAATTTTTGTGAGTGTTTTATTGCTCCAAAAATCTTTAATTGCGCTACTGGGTCGAATCCTTTAATTTTTTGTTAGTGTTCTATTGCTCCAAGGCACAGATATATACTGTTAATTTTGAATCCTATAGGTACCTTGAATTTAATTTTGAAACATTTAAAGGATTAAAATTATGTTTGAAAAATAATGTATCAAGAATTTTGCAAAAATAAAACCGAAAGAATCTGATGTGATACGTTCCCATGACTTTCTCTACCCTCAATCTTTATTAGTGGGTAATTGGGTACACGAACTATTCTGACTAAAGCTTATTTTTCTATCTACTACATTTTAATCCAAATATAAACCTTTGCAGAAATAGCTACATTACACATTTCGTTATAGATACAAAGAGAACAGGGATAGTCAAATGTTTAAGAACTGAACACTATATGCTGACCTAAAATATACATATTGTTTCCATGCAACGCCAGAAACGACTGTAAAACCGTGAAGGCTTTAAAATAATAAGTATTGCACAATTCGAGCCTTTAATAACGGATATCTCAGAACGGTTATGCCACAGAAAAACTTAAATTGTGTGCAAACTTAAATTATGTGTCTACGTTTTTTGTATGGTACGTTTTTGGTCTATTGCTTAACGTTTACCAATTATACAATGAAGAGGACTTCACAGAATTCCCAGAAAATTCAAGATATGTATTTTATTTGTCATGTAATATCTTTAATATATGACATTTTAATCAAAATTGTTAAGAGGCATTTGTTAAAAATAAAAATTTTTGAAAAATATTCCACGTAAAAGAGTACTTGAGGGTGGGGGATTTTCTTGAAAATCTTCGTGCTGCATCTTTGGAAGGTATTGAAACTAAATACCAAGTATGGTATTTATCCGAGCTTTCGTTTTTGAGTTATGCTGTTCACAACACGCGCGCGCGCGGATGTTTTTCTAAAAATGCTTTTTTTTTTTTTTTTTTTTTTTTGATTCAGGGGTCTCACAACATATATTTCCGTATCTTTCGATATCGAATTTTTGGGTGGAATGCAATACCCTCTCTACCTACTATGTACGTGGTAGAGAAAGTAAAAACTACACATAACGCTAATAGTACGTACAAGCCAAAATTTCATTTCCAGTTAAAGTACTAAAACATATTGTGGTTATTATCGACATTTATGAAAGGTGGCAAATAAGAAGGGCTAAAATGGGCGTAAGCGCAGAATATAAAGATACGGGTTTGGACGTGAATTAGCCATAAAGCTATTTTCAGGTTTGATTAGGTTTTCGATTAGGTTAGGGTTTTTATGTAAAGATCAAACACCCTGTGGATGCGTGCAGATTTCATTTTTCCTTTCTTTTTTTTTCTAAACAAAAGATGAAAAAAGAAAGACACATTTTCCAAGCATTTGTAATATATAAATAAAAATCAGTTCAAATGATGGCTCGTTATCTTACTATAACAGCATTAAAAAGGGTATAAAAACAATATGCAACACTTGCACCACTTTCTAAAATCATTCCTAACTCATAGGGTTCCTTATGCATTATACTATTTGTAGAAAAGATGATTCTCTCTACTTCACGTAAATGGCTATAAATGGTTTCCAGCTGTGCACTGCGGATGCGTAAATATCAGTCAGCTGTTTTATTACATTGCAATTCCGTTTTTGCTAATGATCATCAAACAAGGAATTGCATATTTTCAGATCGTCTTCAAACCTGGGAAAACTTTAATATACAACAATGAAACCTTTGGAAACAGCAATGCTACGAAACATTTTATACATATTTCACTAAACCTGAGTCCATTCTTATTGCTAGCTGCATAACATACAACAAGTTGCAGAAATGATTAATATGTCTGTATATTACTCACATATGTCATTTCTTTTTTATCGGTTACCTTAGCGCGGTAGGTACACGTTAGCACTTGTTAAAATTGAGGTGATCTTCCAACTGGCTACGCTAGCGAATTTCTAGTGATTCAACACAAATTGCAGGTCCACTAAATTTTTATTTGAGTGTGTTCTTATTTATATCCCAGTTATACAAAATCAGTAAGAAAAAGAGTTTCATGGGAGTTATTAGAAAACTCAAATATCATTATCACAAAAGGGTTTGAGATTGCTAATAAATTCACGAACGTAGTGAACTTAAATGTGATTCCCCTAAACTCAGCTTCCAAAATAATAATAATAATAATAATAATAATAATAATAATAAAATAAAGGTGTACTATGAATACTTAATATTTTCAAGCCAGACGAACATACAAATGTGATTAATTTGAGTCTAAAAAAGAAAGAAAAAAAAAAGAAGAAATGCAGGTTGCGCCGGTAAAGAAATTTGATAATTTCATTGAGATAACCAGTGGGATTGTTCAAAATTAATTTTCTTTCATCTCATTGGTCCATTTTATGATGACGCCATATAAGTAAAACAGACATACAAATATCTCTAACACATCTATACACGATATCCCAAACTGTAAGCAAAATTCTTCTTAAATCTGAATTTTGGATGAATAACTGATACTAACCCTGAAACCAATAATAATATAACTTTTTAATTTCGTTTTAATATGTGTATTGGTATGTTAACTTAGGAATGGCTAAACCTATTGCTATAGAACTTGTAATATAATAGGCCTTATTTCAAATTATAAAATAAATTATATAGTATCTTAATTACTATGCTAAAGGGGAGGTTGGGTTCCAAGAGGTGCAAAATAAAAAATCGAAATATACCGCTTGTATTTCATTCTTTTTTTAAAATTTTAAAACATAAAATTTGTAAGCATATTGCTTCTGACAAGTTTTGTTTCAAAATTTGGATACAGATGTAAACTTTTTCGTTGTTATTATATAGTAAACTGTTACTGCAAATGTAGTGCAAGCATGAAGACAAAGCACAAGATTGTGTACTGCTAAATCTTTTACTCGTGTTTTAATTTTAAGGAACTTCACAAAAGCATTTTTATTACAGGTTTTCAAACTCTCATATGATATATCCACAGAGAAATTGAGAGAAGAGGAAGAGAGAGGTTATGGGCGATGGAAAGGGAGAGAGTAACAATACTAATGAGAATGGAATAGGAAAGCAAGGGACAGGTAGACGATGACAAAGACGTAGATAAACGGAGAGTGAAAGAGGGGAGAAGCCAGAATAATAATCTTTGTATTTAACACAAACGCGAGCAGAGCTGCGGGTTCGGGTCCTACTCTTGGTCGCAGCATTTTAAAAACGTTTACATGTAAGTTATATGTACGTGTGCATTACCTTTTCACACAGGAGTAGTGAAACGGTTCTTAACAAAACTTGGTATAGAACATATTTTATGCTCCACTTAGAAAATAGAGAGGATTCTAATGCAGCGCAAGTCATGTGTTGAATTCACTTGACTTTCTCTGCTCACTCTTCTACAAACTATTCTTATAAAAGCTTGTTCTTGTTAACCGATGAAAACTTTCATTATACATTTACACATTTGATTGTAACTGCACGAAGAATAAAGCTGCTAAAGTGATGGCTTTTAAATTCTAGATACGTTCTTTCATGATTACGGAACATAAGAAACAAACAAACAAACAAACAAACAAACAAAGAGAGAGAGAAAGAAAGAAAGAAAGAGAGAGAGAAAAAGAAAGAAAGAGAGAAAGAGAGAAAAAGAGAGAAAGAGAAAAAGAAAGAGAGAGAAAGAAAGAAAGAGAGAGAGAAAGAAAGAGAAAGAAAGAAAGAAAGAGAGAGAGAAAGAAAGAAAGAGAAAGAAAGAAAGAGAGAGAGAAAGAGAGAGAGAGAGAGAAAGAAAGAGAGAGAGAGAAAAAGAAAGAAAGTTCTATGTACTTAAAGGCTAGTTTGGGGTGGGGATTTTCTTGAATATCTTAGTTTCCATCCTTGAAAGATGTTGAACTTAAAATATCAAGCTTGGTAATTAACCTACTTTTCGTTTTTTAATATTTTTTCCTTACCATTATTCCTGTGCGTAAACCAGTTAGCAGGAGTAACACTTTAGTTCAATGGCATTCAAGCACAAGGGGCACAAATTACTGTAAAACATTTTACTTGCATTTTGTTATTAACATCACCGATAAAAAATAATTTTATTACATATAGGTTTTCAAAACATCACGCGACTTTAACGTGTTTTGAGAGGAGAGGGGTAAGGGTGATGAAGAGGGAAACAATGTGAGAAACAGAGTAGGAAAGGGGAAAATGAGGAAGGAGTAATGAGAGGAAACCGAGACAGAGTTACAGGTAAATGAGAGAGAAGCTGAGAGGAAGAAAAGAGTGTGAGAGGGAGAGGGAGGAAGAAAAGAGTGAGCGAGAGGGAGGAAGGGGGAAAGGGAAGGGCGAGAGAGAGAGAGAGGGAGGGAAGAATCTCCACATTTAACACTATAACGCGAGCAGAGCTGAGGATTCTGTTCATATTTTAATAATTATATTTTACTAAACAAAAATTACGAAAACCTTTCCATGTAAGCCATTGTTTAGGGTGGAGGTAATTCCCGAAAACCTTCATTTACTGTGTTAAAAGATGTCTGACAAATACAGGGAATGTAACATTTATCTCACTTTTCCTTTCTGAATACGCTACGCGAGCGAACACTTTTTTCATTCTGCTGTACTCAAAATGTGCAGTTTCAGTGAAATCTCCATATCTAGTTGTTGAGTCGAATACAATATTTTTCTACTTTAAATACATTTAGGTGACAGAAAATAAAAATGAAACAGAAAAATGGAGCATTTTTCAGGGCCTCTTGTGTAGTATAAACAAACATTAGGCCAATAAATGCTGCTCCATAACTGCTCTGTAATGCCAAAAGACGAAAAGGAGGATTCTTTTCTCTTTTTCTTTCCCGGTAGATCTAAAAGAGAAGTACACGTGCGCTAGAATTCACGACTAGTTTTATTTTCTTTCATAGATTTTCATGATTCAGTTTTAATTTTAAATTAACGCCTTTTTATCAGTTCACAACTCAAGAAGCAACGCGAAACCAAATTCTAGCTCATCCTTTGGAAGTTGAAATTACCAGTTACGGCGCAAAGAATCTGAATTCTTTATTTAATGCATGGGATTACGAATTGAAAACCTACTAAGCACACATAATATCGTATAAATATGGACGAAATTGACCTATTCTGATACTAGTAATTTCCTATAGTAAAAACAAATGTGTTTCAAATTATATTTGTCACTGAAAAATCGGACCGTCACTTCCTAAAAACTTTATAACACATATTTCTTTAATTTAACTCAATATATTTATTCGAATATACAAACTTGCTAACTAAAGCGGTTGAGCTAAAAATCTTTTGACTTCCCAACCCCCTCTTCATTAGGATAAATAGGAACATCCCTTGTAGGCTTGCATATCGAAATCGAAGTGTGTGACATCGTCAAATGCCGCCTAGCACGGTGCAGAAGCGCACTAAAAGAAAATAGGTAGGTACATATTTCTTCCACTAAGTAGTGCGAGAAATAATTATAAACAGGAAGCCGGGAACCTGAATTTTCTCAGCAGGGGTTATTGTAACACAGAAAAAGCACGTCTACTTCCTCCCCCCTTCATTTGTAAGTCAAGAACCACATGCTTAGGCTGGAGTTTCGTAAAAGAATTGCAGCATTTGCATAAAATTCGCCCCGGCAAGTTCTTAAAACGTAAACAAACAACAGTTACTGCAAAATTTATTGCTGAAAAAGAGCTCAGGTCTTTCACTGCGAGGTTGTTTTGACTAATAACTTGTGGTTTAAATCACGTACAAAGCTGTAGGCTAGCACATGCATCATTCTTATCTCACGAGGAATAAAGATAGAGGAAAATGATAAATAACTTGCTTGTTATAATAATTCGGTTACTTACATGTATATCGTGAAGTAAACACAACAAGAGCAATCTATGCTCCGGAAACAAATCAGCTGATGCCCAGCAATCACACTAAAATTTATTATCACTTGCACATCACTATCAATACATAATAAATGTCAAAAACACGGATCCAAACACACTTCTCACCTACACGGACACCGCTCACCCTGCAACTGAATATTTCAATAATCTGCCGCACCGAGTATACTGCGCTAGTGAGATGTGTTTGCGACGTCCGCCCACAGATGACACTAGCGTGCAACAACCTGAAGTACGTCAGATAGCGTCAGAATTGTCGATGCCACATTCAGCTGTTTCTGCGGCACAAATAATTTATAGCTTTCATAGTAGACGTTAAGCAATATTTGTGTGCTTTTATTTTGATTCTCTCTTGTTGCACTAGGTGAACTATTAAATTCACCGAGTATAAATCCAAAGAGACTTCAAATAAAACAAAGAAGGACATCGGCCTGTTGTGTTGAGAATATTCCAGATTAAATTAATACACATAATTTAATATGCTTGAGGCGAAATTTCCCAAAAAGACATTTTTAAAAATATTTTACTAATTAATTTTTGTGACACTTTAAAGCAACAAATTAGATTAAATTATAAGTTTTTACACAACAGAATAAATATGAGTTATACCTCTAAATACATTTTCCTCGCGTTTGATTTTTCACTTTAAAATTCTCCTCGCTTAACGGATTTATTTGTTTTAACTTCTCAAAAGAAACTCGTAAATAATTTTAAAACCTACCGTATTACTTTTCCAATATTTTTATAACGACAATGAACGAGTTTTCTTTCTTAGCTTTAAATAAATGTTTTATGTAAAGACATAACCATGTTGGAAATATTTCAATTAATTGCTTAAAATATGTAATTAGACTTTTTTTTTCGTTGGCTGTGGAAGTTATCAAAATAAACTTTCTCTGTGAGCACAATACTTATCGATATAGGACAAAAATTGGATAAATTTCATTAATAGTATGTAATATATGTGTGTGTGCTCTCTCCACTAGCCTGATGAAGGACTTAAAATTCCAATATATAGGATTGTGTTACGTCTGTGTTTTGTTTTATTTATGTAAGCTACATATAGACCCGATTTGTATCTATGTATTTCTCAGTCATGGCCTTTTATTGTTATACATGTCGAGGTATATACAATAGAGAGAGGGAGAAATATTGTTTGTTTGTTTGTTTGTTTGTTTGTTTTTCGCTATGCATATAGACGCGGACCTATTTGTGTTTAAAATTCTTCCATAAAGGTAGCATTTAATGTATTATGTACTTTACAGCTTTTAATTTCAGCTTCTAAGTAACTAAAAAGAACTTACAAGACCTGGATACTAGAATAGAAAAGCGTTGGAATAATAATAGTTTCATTACGCATTTCATTTTGGATACATGGGAGAAGCAGAAGACCGAAGCTGCAATCAAATGTTTGAAAGCGGGTTACTGTATACTGGTACCATGCATATTTAATGACATCGCGAAATGCCACTGAGTAGTGATAGCACTTCAAAGAAAGGACGAAGTAATGAAAAATATCAAACCAATGATTATATAATAGGGGATTTTTCATTAAATCGATTTTTTTTAGTTTTGATAACAAAGGATATTGCAAAAATGGTTGATGTCACAAAAAAGGTATTTAAAACACTTATATTGTATGCTTTAAACAGATCTACATTTTTGTGTAGTAAATTTTTGCCTATCTCTTATAGTTTACCAGTTATACAAAATTGTACAAAATTCGTTCTGAATGAAGAGGACTTTACAGGTCATTCCCTCAAAATTCCAAGTATTCATTTTATGTTATGTAAATATCTTACATATATGGTATTTTAATAATAATAGTTAACAATAATTTTTTAGAAAATAAAAAGTAATGAACAATTTTCCATATAAAGGCTAGTTTGGGATGGGGAATTTACTTGAGAATCTTCATTTCTCATCTTGGAAGATACTGAACTTGCGACATTTTTTTTATTTATATTGCTCAAACACGCGCGCGCACGTGTACGTTCTTATTTGAAATATATATATATAATTTTATTTTTTATTCAAAGTGCCTCAAGGTGTGTATTTGCGGTGAAATCTCAACATCTAATTTTTGGGAGGAATGTGAAAGGTAAAGATACGAAACAAGGAGGGGCTCCGAAATCGGGGCAGAGCACCGCACGCAGGCCAGCCGGCCCCTTATGCTCCTACATGTGACCCCCAAGAGGGGGGATGAGGAGAGAGACCCGAGGGCAACAGATACAGATGACAATGGGAGCAAGCACAGACGGAGTTCCTAAGGTTTCCAGACGTAATGCATCCGACGCCACCCGGGCCCGCCCACAAGCTACTCTGCGGTCCCCCCTGGGCGGAGCCCACCCGGAGGAGAGACCTAACTGAGCAGACCCCGCAGCGACGCCAGGAAAGAAACCTGTCACCGTCCAGTCGCAACCAGCCGAACATTGTCGCCCTGGCCCTACACCCTGAAAAGGATAATAGGGAAATTGGTGGGTACAGGAAGGAGAGAGGAAGGAGAGTCGTGGTAGAAGGTAAACCACCCTAGCTCCCGCCTGACGAACCGCGGAAACCAGAAAAACCCATGGGCCAGAGTAGGCGGTCGCCGGGGATCGAACCTGAAATCTCCCGACGCGGGCCACAGAGTCTTTCTGTTCGGTTTGGGTGGAACTAATATTTCGTCTACCTACTGTATAGATAGTTATCATTCAATAAAGAAAACAGAAGACGCACCAAAACAACAAGCAATCGGATCCTCCTTGTAATGGTACTATGATGAGATGTTCATACAGTTAGTTAAGTGCGGCGGTCTACCCGGGGCAAAGCACTCCTCTGCCCAGGGTTAGCGCCTCCGAGTGGCTCTCTAACCGGGGTTTCCTAAAAGGCCCCCCGCTTACGCGGAAATGGAAGTGGATACGCCACTTTACGCGCGTCATCCCGAAAGGGCGACTACCGATAACCTCGGTAGGGCCGACAGCTTTCTAGCATTCCGTCTACCGGAGGACTTGGAGGTGTCTCACAATCCCGCCGGTATGGAAACCCATACAGACGTACCCAATCTCCCATAGGTATCGGGAACCACTGCCCCGTTCAGACCAGCTCCCCAACGGGAGGGGCTCGAATGTTCGGCCCGACGTACTTCTAGTAACGTCAGAATTACCACGAGTCCTAAAAGTCCGCAGCGCACGCACCACGGCACCTGAAGGGGTCGGAACCCCTCCCCTACGAGATGTTTATACATTCAATTTGACATTTTATGCAAATACTCAGATGTGTGCAGGATTTAGCAGATACTAGTAATACAGTGAACTTTCTCCAGACCAACGCCAATTAATAGCAGTATTTTCTATGCAGGACATAATCAAATTCATTACCAAGTATAGTAAATATATAAGGAGAGAAAACCGTGTGCTGCGTAATATAAAATTTTATTCAACCAATACTTATAATTATTCATAACCCAGAAGATTATTATTCTCGTGCTAATACACCCTTTCAAAAATGTTTAAATTGATGGCTGGGGTTGGGAAATTTTCAATTTCGGCTCCTATTTCTTTGAATATTGATGGCAAAGGATTGAGTACTCATAATAAAACAATTGGTGAATTTATGTTATAAAAATTACGGGGTCAGTGGGAAAAAGTTTATAAGTTCATCTATTTAGAAATTACAAAACGATTTGCATAATTCATTATTCGCTATATACATCACCAGAAGATTGGACGCCGGGGTAGTACAATGTTTTCGTTTCCGGTTCTCGTAGTGAGGGTCCCAAGTTCGATTCCCTACTCTGTGGTGGCGATTTTAAGTCGGTCCTATCCACGCTTTCACCTCTGACTTGCTCGTGTGAATTATCCTCAAGGCCCAACGTGGTTCGGAGTCCACGGTAAAAGCGTAGGACTTCTCACTTCATCGCCTTCCTCCTCATCACTCTATTATCGGAGGCACCGGATCCCCCCCTCAGAAATGGCTCCATCACCGCATCCCCAAAGATCATAAGCCCTATGCGGAGCGTTAAAAACGACGAGGGAAGTTTTCATTGGTCTTCACGAATATCACAGCAACTTTATTCGAGGTTCAAAGCCACTCGTGCATCGTCGGGTAATCCAGCTAGTAATTTCTAGAATAGTTATCAATTTAGAAAAAAAAAAGATTTTAATGGAAAACGTTTCTACATGAATTTGTTTCTATCGTCGGTGTTATAATATTCATTCTTATGTTGGAAGTTTGAATTTATACACGCAATATGAAATCACAGACTGCCATAATTAACAGGACGCGTTTCTTACAGTGTTATGAATAGGGACGACACTTTTTCCCAGTTCGTCGCAAGGTGTAATGATACTGGAGTATAGAGTATACTAGTAAATAGCCTAGTAACTGTCCACTGACCTCTCGTTCTCCGAAAAAAATTAAAATTGAGTTTTATTTTTGGACGCTCTTTAACTGCTGTATTCCTTAGCGTCCCATTCTATATTGGACATGAAAGACTGTAATTTTGCTCAGAGACCTCTTTATCAGGCTTGAGGTTCTTTTACGTGCCGTAAATCTACGACACGGGACTACCAATTTTACTTCTCTTGCGGAGGAAGCCATGCTAAGGATTTTTACGCCTGAAAAAAATCCATCGCCCTCCGCCGGGTTTGAACCTGCGACCTCGGGAACTAGAGGATAGCATGGTAACCACTACACAACGGAGGACGTCTCTCGTTCTCCGACGCAGCAAAAACAGGTTGCCCTTTCCTTTCACAGTGCAATACCTTTGAACCCATGTCCTCCCTGACGTCAACATAGGCAAGCAGCTACCGCCTAACGAGCGAGACGGAGGTCCCGGGTTCCATTCCCGTCGACCACATGCTCTGACCTTGGGGTTTTCGTGGTTTTGCCTGGTTTGCATAATTTCCCTTTTATTACGTTTCACTCTCATCTTTCAGGTGTGCTTCTAGATTTCATGAGGCAGTGCCGAACAGATGGCACGGATGCTTGCTCAAAGGAAAAAGTACTTCTAGTGGACATTCTTCTTGGTCGACCTGTCGTTCAATGAATTCTCTATGCAGCTCCGCAATGGAACGAGTCTTCGAGCTTGGAACCTTTGGGACTAGGGCTCTGTGGTCTGTCTGCCTATGGTTCCTACAATTCATCCGTTCCTCCTGGTAGTCACAACAGCTATATGTATCGCAGCGCGCGAGGTGACTCCCTCCGTTGTATTACCTATAATGTACAATATATAAGCTCTAACCACCACCAAGGTCGCGGGTTCAAACCCGGCGGAGGGCGATGGATTTTTTCGGGCGTAAAAATCCTTAGCATGGCTTCCTTCAGAAGGGAAGTAAAGCCGGTGGTCCCGCGTCGTATATTTACGGTACGTAAAAGAACCTCAAGCCTGATAAAGAGGCCTCTGAGCAAAGTTACTGATCTTTCACGCCCAATATGGAATGGGACGCTAAGAACCATAGAGTTAAAGAGCGTCCATAAATAAAACTCAATCTAAATAAAAAATTCTAACCACCAGCTTAAAACACGTCCACTTGGACCACTAGTTGCAGAGTTGTAACCACTGCATGGTTGTGTTACATAATGTAAAGCTGATCTAATCAACCAGTACGCATGTATATGCAAGAATGGAAAACGTATTTAATGTAAATGATAAAACACATAACACCAATAACAAAATGGGTTATTTCCAAAAAAGGAAAATTAAAGCAAGGAATTTTGCAGATCCACATTATAATGAAAATTATTTCCAAAATTGAAAACATTTCCGCGGTTCAAATCCCGCAGAACTCTACTCCCTAGCTAAAGTTATTTTCAGCTTTTATTCAGTCCATATAACTGGCAAAAGGCGGAGAGGTACACTAAATTTAGGTCTGGATCGTTTCTTTTCCAAATTTCCCATCCGAGCTGTCACTTCATTTCATGTATCATCGGTATCCAGCACCTGTGGTGCCCTATGTCATAAGAACGGGCGCGCGCGCACACACTCATACACATACACATAAACATACAAGAAAACAAAGTTTCTAAAAATGCTAGTTTTGGTGCCGGTGTCAAAAAAAGCGTGTTGTAGCATTAACTTTTCTGAGATATTAGTTATTGTTGGTTTGAATTCTCGAATACTTTGGCGTGTTAAGTCACCATTCTTTTGCTTTTTACGATGTCATACAAACAAGAAAATTTCAAAGCCTCTTTTTAAAGAATTTCTATCGCTTTAGCCTACGGTATCTGCAATAAAACCTGCGTTTATTTCAATTAAGATGATTAGAAGAGTTAGCTCTTGTAAACGCAGTTTGTGGAAAAAGATATAAAAATAAACGATAATGACAACAGAAAGTCTCTTTTGGACGTAACACTTATGATTTTTACTTTCTCTGTCTTGTACACAGTAGATAGAGAAGATATTGTATTTCATCCAAAAATTCGATATCGATATTACATGTTTTGAGGCCCCTTGAATCCAAAAACAACATGTTTGTGTCTGAACAGCATAGATAATTTAAAAACGAAAAGTCGTTAAATGCCAAACTTAGTATTCAGGTTCAGTACCTTATAAAGATGCGAGAAGAAGATTTTCAAGAAACTCCCCCACCCTAAACTACCCTTTACATGGAACATATTTCGAAGTTTTTGAAGTTCTAAAAAACTACTTAGGATTTTTATTAAAATATCATATATTAAATATATGTTTGTAATAAAGAAAATATATATCATAAATTGTTGGGACTAGCCTGTGAGTCCTGTTCATTCGAAAGGAATTTTGTATAATCTTGTATAACAGGTATACGTTAAGCGAAAGACGTAAACATTTCGCACAAAAACTGTAGATCTCTTTAAAACACACAATGTATTTCACATAATGTTTTCGGCATAAACCATTTTCGAGATATTCATTATTAATGGGTCGAATTGTTCAATAATTAGCCTCTCCGACGTTCAATTGTTTCTCGCGATGTCAAGGAAAGAGTATGAAATTTTAAGGTCAGCATCCCGGCAGAGGGCGGTGGATTTTTTTGGGCGTAAAAATATGGCATGGCTTCCTTCGGAAGGGAAGTAAAGCCGGTGATCCCGTGTCGTAGATATACGGCACGTAAAAGAACCTCAAGCCTCCTAATAAAGAGGCCTCTGAGCTAAATGTCCGGTCTTTCACGCCCAATACAGAATGGGATGCTAAGGACCTAGTAAGGTTGCTAGTTAAAGAACGAACATAAATAAAACAAAACAGAAGTTCGCATATAGCGTCCAGTTCTAAAAAATTTGTCTACCGCAATTCTCTTTGTATCTACAACAAAATTTGTAATGTAGCTATTACCGGAAATCTCGATTAAAAGAAGTAGATAGAGAAGTAAACTTTCATAAGAATAATTTGTATACCTACTAATAAGCGATAGCGGGTAGAGAAAGTCACATGAACGTACGTATAACATAAGATTTTCACTATAAAATGTCCGTTCTGTGTTATTTAGAATTATTTGTAGCCACATATTCACCGCGATTAACGTAAAGAGAATAGAAATCTATGGCTTTACAGACTTGTTGTTTGTTGTAGAATAATGTGGATAATAAGCCGTACAAAAACTCCAAAACTGATAATTTTAACGTTTCCTCTTTTGGTTATTTTACTGGTTTATCTGTTCGTTAATTTAAAGGTTCTTCCACATATCTACTTAGTTGTTTCCATCATGTCTGTTTGCTAACGACTACACAGCTTTTCACCTAGCAACACCAGGTAGCGCCTGATGCTTCATTACCTGCAGCGTAACCGTGTAGGATCAGTTGCCGCATAGTAAGGGGAAATGACAGAGAAACGACTTCCACGAAACTCTCGAGGGTTAGCTGGAGATGAAAGCACTGCCTCGGCTTTGTACGTGAGTTAGATGTGCGAGGAGATAGCAAGGGTTACGCTGTTATTTATTATCACCAACCTGCACCAAACATTCCTCTGACACAGATCAACGATAAAACACCGTTATAGATAGAGCGGAAATATTCTCTGGCCTGTTTATTTCATCTCAGGTGAAGATTCATACTTTCGTACAGCTTCAGGCGTTTATAGGAGTTAAGTATAATACTGATAGAGGATAGCCTGAACTGTATTTTCAACCCACTCTGACATAAACTACAATAATATCGTTAAAAGTGAATAAATCCAAATAACATATTACTCGCTGACTCAAACATAACACAGTAATCACATGAATACAAGCTCTTAAATGCTGCACAAACCCTCTCTACACCAAATAGCAGTAAATAGCAGTAAAAAAAAAAAGCCGAGCGAGGTGGCGCCGCAGTAACATATGCGACTCGCATTCGGGAGCTCCCGCGTTCGATCCTCAACGACCGCCCACTCTGACTCGTGGGCTTTTCGTGGTTTCCCCGAGGTCGGCAGGTGAATGCTGAGATGGTTCATCTTCTATCACGACTCTCCTGGCCCCCCATTTCCTGTACCCATCATATTCCTTGTCATCTTTTCAGGATTGTAGGATGAGGCGACGGTGTTCGGCGGATTGTGGCTGGGCGGTGGATGTGCGATCTGTGGAAGTTCCGTCCTGACATCGTCCAGGACTGCTCGGCTGGAACCTGCCTCTGGGTGCTTTCTATCCTCCTTCGGGGGACACCCAGAAGGTTGGGGCCTAATAGAATGGGCTCGGGCGGCGTTGAAGACCTCAGTCTGGAAACATTAGGAACCCCGTCTGTGCTTGTGCCCGTTATCATCCGGAGCTGGTCACCTTTCGTCTCTCTCCTCTCATCCCTCCCTCCCGGGGGTTATGGTAGAAGCACAAGGGGCCGGCTGGCCTGCATACGGTGCTCTGCCCCGATTTCGGGAGCCCCCCTCCGTTCGTCAGTATCTTTACTTATAACACTAGAATAGTCCCTAAATGAATATTTTATAAAAATATATTTACAAAGCTGTTTCGTGACACACAAGCTCTACATTACCTCCTTTAGTAGTTTTACGTATACCTTTCGTGGCTTACCAGCCACACAAAATTAAAATAGAATGAACATCGCTTGGTTTTCTGTTTACAGCAAACTAAGATATAGGTTATTTTCCAAGCCAGTATTTCAAACATGATGTTCTAACCAAGACCATTAGAGGCATAATTTGAGTAATGTTTATGTGCGGAAAAGCTTTTTCGCCTGGCATCTTTAAAGGATACCCTGCCCAAATAACGCTTTGTTGTATATTCCACTTATGGTTTCTGAGTTGCGTTCTTCTCCCCCCCCCCTCTCGCTCTTGCTCACATACATACACATACACAAAGTTAATTATCATGCGTTATGGGGTTTTAATCCCTGAAATAAAATCTTAAGTATTATATTCACAGTTAACCTTCTCTACCCATTATTTCAAATCTGTTCTCCAACCTGTTCTTACAGATGATTATTTTTCTATTTTCGTTAATCGACACATACATTGCAGAAATGGTTTCACTGCATATATTGTAGGTAAAGTTGAAACGATAGGTAAATCTTTAAAAGTCTGAGGTGTTTCACTCACATGACTTTTTCTACTCACTCTTATACAAACTATTCTTACAAACGCTCATTCTTCTATCTACTTCATGCTAATGAGATAAACATTTGCAGACATTTTCTCATTACATCTTTCCTTGTAGGTAGAATGGGATTTGGGTAATACAGTAGGCTATAAGCTATAGTTAAGTCTTTTAAAAGCTTTGAAATTCCGTTCTCTTTGAATGGTCAAGAGAAAAAAATATAATCCATTTTCTCATATGAGAAAAAATATAAGTATTCTAAAATGCAAATCAATATCAATAATAATAATAATAATAATAATAATAATAATCATCATCATAATAATAATAATACTTCTCCTATATAATATACGTGTGTAAGTATTAGAGAAAGTAGAAAATTAAATATGCAACAACGAATATTTCGGAAACACTTATAGCTACTAAATCGTTTCGTGTTATAAATTTTATATTTTAATTATTTCTACATCTTTTCTATAGAAACCTTTATGAATCTCTTGTTACTTACCAATTACACCGAATTAAATGAGAATGAACAAATGAATATTACTTCGTTGTGTGTTTGCAATATGTTATTTGCAATTTTTATAGTATAACACCTCTTTAACTTCTTGGACATACCGCAATTATTACTACTTGGTTCAGTTGAGCCAATGTATGCCAAATTATCTTAACTACGTAGTCACCTTCCTGTATCATCGACTTGAGGAATTTGCTGATGGGTGGCCTCAGTAGCATAGTAGTCTTACTGCACCATATATTTCTATTTCTACTTTACGCCCGAAAAAATTCATCGCCCACGAACCCACGACTTGTGAACTAGAGGCTGGAATGATACCCCTACACCACGGAAGACGACTGGTTGGTAGGTGAATGCTGGGATGGATTATATTGTCACGCAATGGCTATGGCTCAAGTTTACCGGGAGGTAGCCCTTGCCAGTGTAAATCTCCGAAAAGATATCGCTAGATAACCAGAATCTTCTGGATGATTCCCCTTCTCGAACATTCAAGAACCCTCTGGAAATTTCCATTGGCTATATATGCGAGCGTTCTTGAGTAAATTAGTGAGCGAGTTAGCGTTTCTAGTGCAACATCAAATGCGATTCTCCGAGTGAGTTTGTGACGATAACTGTGACGTGCAGTGAGTGTTGCTACAGGAGAGAAGTTTATAAGCAAAGCTTTTACGATGACTCTTTGTTATTTAAAATAATTCGATAGGATTAACATTTGCGGAGTTACCCAATTTTTCATTACTGTTATTCCTGCATTAAACAATTTAGCCTTTGATGCTTAACAATTATGCTTTACAATTCTTGATATTTTATTGTCGTTTTCTGCTTAGCACTGGAAACATCACAAGTATAAGAAACAGGCAAACGTTTCTACAATATTAAACATATTAATTTTAGTAAAATCTCAGAAGTATAGTTACATTATCGGATTTGAAAACATTACATGGAGAGACAAATACATTATAAACACAGAGAAACAGTGAAGAAAACGGCTGGAAGATGTGAGGAGACAAATAATGAGAAGTATAGAGAGAGAGGGCAAAAAAAGGAGATTGAAAATGGTGGAAATCAAAGAAAATGGGAGCGGGCAAGCAAAATGCAATAAAGAAACAAATAGGGAGAAAATACAGAAAGAGAGACAGACAGACAGAGAGAGAGTTTCCCATTGGCTCCTGGTTTATTTAATATGTGGATTGACTATGTTAATAGAGACTGACAAGAGAATCTAATTTATAATTTTAAATTTTATGAAACAGTCATTTTAATACCTCATGTCTGCTGTCCAGTAGTGAAATACAATAATTAAATATAACAGGAAAATTTTCGGAAAAAAATATTATGGGCATATTGGAAGGTAAATAATTAGGTGGGTAAAGTATTTATTAGTTATTAGATACTAGATCAGATAAACACACTGCGTTTTTCAGTATGCTGCTTCAGAAAAATAGGGAGTAAATGTAAAACTAATCACTTCTTTAATGCATATATTGAAGAGTAAATAGAATATTAAAAGTAAACTATAAAGAAAAATAATAGTAAGTTGCATAAAATGATTGCAGTAATAATTCCAGCATATACATTAAAAGTTTGACTTCCAAACTCTCAGAAAGGAAAGGGCAAAATCGGAGCGGACAGAAATGAAGGATTTACGTTCCATAGCAAGAATTACTCCTTAGAGACACAGAAATTATGTAAATTATTCAGCCTTTCTGATAGAATTAAATAAACTCAAACTGGATTGGAAATGTAAGGAGAGGCGCAAAAGCGATTGGCATGCTCCAAATTGAATTGGATACTAAAATAAAAATAAAATGTTGGGTAGAAAAGGTTGTCTAAGGAAGGAATAATAATAATAATAATAATAATAATAATATAATTTGATAAAATGAAGTATTTTTTCTGACAGAAGTGATGCTTTCTCATATGTAGCTAGTTGCTACATCAAATGTCCTTTTTTAGGTGCGTTTGCTTCTGTAGAGCACATTAGCGTAGCATTGTTAGTCTGTCCGTCCGCACGCATGAAACAATTCCTTAACCGCTGTAAGTACAGAGTTTAGGGTTTGTATACAATAATTTGAACATTTGACGACACATTTCAAATTTATCGGTCCAGTTTACATAGGGAGTCTCCTACATGCTTTCAGTTTTTAGGCGAACCACCTCACGTATGAAGATGAAATATTACAACAAGAGTTCCAATAATATTTATCGAAACATTTCAAATTTCCTGAAATCTATACAAAATTAAGAGTAGTTTACAAAAAGAGTCTTCAAATCGAGGTTGAAGCTGAAAGTTTTAGAACTTAGGCTAAAAGCTTTGAAACTTTGCTTGCTAAAAACAATACCACACTACGTAACTGGCTGCAATAAGTTGTTATTGATTATTCTCTCTACTACGTGCCTAGTGGGTAGAGGAGTATTCAATTTCACCGGAAATAAACGTTTTGAGCCCCTGAATAAAATCAGCATTTTTATAAAAGGTTTTGAAAGAGAACGCGGATAATTTCCTACAAATAGCATTAAAACTGTCCTGTTCAGTTAGAGAAAAAATGCGCCATACATATCACCCAATCTTTTGATGAATAGAGGCTCTGATTACCGTAACTTTGAAAAAAAATTAGAAAATAATCGCTCACACACAGGAACTTGTAAAACTAAATAAATAATACAATTTCATTCGGATATCAAATGATGATTCCGGAAGAGAGAATCCTTGAATTCTCTCCTGTATAATCACTTCGAAGGACATTTTCCCTCTGTGCCATCAAATGTGTTATTTCATAAATTGTATAATAATTTAAATAAAAACTAGCTCTGTTATTCAGTTTTCATTTAATTAGTAGGTATACACAAAGATTACAATAAGTTGCTAATTTTATTAGCTATGAGTACCATAATCTATAAAAATAAAATAAATTGTGAAATAGTTTCTTCTGATATTAATTATTTTAAATTTAACTTTTATAAATTATTCGAAATACTGAATAAATGGAAATTTACAAATGTCGGTTAAGAAAGATACTTTATGAATATATTATTTTTACCCCCAGCTCATGATTCTTTCAAGAGAAATTCACTCTAGCTTCTTTTGATATAGGAGTATTTAGAGCTCTCGCTATATTAGTACAGATAAAAGTAGAATTTTTTTCAGAACACACGCATTTTCTATGACGCGTGTGAATTGGACGCAAGAGTTTGCTAAACTTCATTATTTCCTTTATTTACTTGCATATCAGAACAAGAAAGGATTAATTAAGGGGAAGCTTGGATGAATACGATTAAAGAAGTTTAAGATAAACAATCTGGCGGCAATTTGGAGAGTTAGAGAACAATTAAGAAATATTTGCTCAAAAGTAAAGAAATTAAGAATTGAAAAGTAAACTCTAAATTAAACTCCTGTTTCATTTCTTGGTTACGTAGGTGGCAATAACTTCACATTATTACTACACTCATATAACTCTCTCTATCCATCATAAATTTACATACCTACTACACGTATTGCAGTATTCACAAAAATGAAGATATTGAATAATTTCGTCAATTCTAAGCGAATTGCGTGGATGTAATTTGTTCTAAAGTCTATAGTACCTACGTCAAGACTGCTAAAAATGTGGAATTTTTGTTAATTTTTGTACAAAATGTCTACTAAATACCATAACGCTAGACGGAAAACGTTGCAGATGCACCTGAAATGTAACAGTGAGTGTATATTTGAGATATTATTGTGTTTAATAGTATTGGAAACAAGCGGAACTGTGGGAGATAAATATGTTTATCAAGCATACTGATTGATTATGGTATGTTAAGAAACTCACCTATTATTTGGCTATCACGCGTCTCCTAAATTTCTCAGCGCGTTTCAACATATAACTAATTAAACCAACAACCCCGCATATGTCCAGGCCAAACACATAATCAATGTGCTGTGAAATATGGAAATTTTCGGTTCACCAACCTCTAATCGTATTTTCAGTCTAATGACCTACGATATATAATTCCTCTACGCTGTCACCTAATGAGGTACCCGTTCGCTGCTAGTAGGTCATAATACATCACGTATGTAGGTACCATCTGGTGCTTTCCTTCTCGCTTGTTAACCTTTTTGCGAAGTCCAGCAAGGCTCATTTAAACAGCCCCTGTAGGAACTCTTGTTAAGATTCCTTGCAGTATTACTTATTCTTAGTTTATAAACAAAGAGTCTGATGTGCTATATTCACACGACTTTCTCCCATTACCGTTACCATTCCACAGGTATCCCTCATATATTGTACTCTCTACGTAAAAAGCTTTTCCACTATCTATAAAGGTGTTTACCTAGAATCTATATGGATTTAAATATTTTTATTTCTCTATAAATGCATGCAAGCGAGTGAGATGAATCCGCGATATCATGAGAAGCTCGCATTCAGCAGTTTCTGGGTTCGATTCCCACTCTGACCTTGTGGTTTTTTTTCATGATTTTGCCTTGGTAGGCGAATGCTGGGTTGGATTATATAATGTCGCGGATTTTCCTCTCCCCCGTTTCCTGTCATTTCATTTAGTTGGTGGAGGAATATTAAATTGAATAATTTTCTAACTCCTTATTTTATTTATTATTATATATAAAAATATTACCCTTCTCATGCTTCAGAATCTAAGGATCAGGCGGGTGGACGGTGTCAAGGCTTGGAGTTTGCTTTGTGGAACTGTCTGCCCTGGCGTTCTATGTGGGACGGGCCCTTAGAGAGAGATCTCCGGGAGGGAGTAGACCTATAGCGGTTACCATCGGCGTCAGGATGTAATATCTGAAGACGTTAGGAACCCCACCTTGTACGAGCTTGCCGCCCCGGATCTGGTCGCACTTTGTGTCCTTCGCTTCATCCTTTCCTCCTGGAGGATTTCAGAAGCACAATAGGCGATTGTGCGCTTAGGTACTGAAATCTTCCTCCGCGCCCTGATAACCACAACCAGGAAACACCACTGCACCATCTGTTAAAAACAACAGGTGGATCTTTTAACTTGAAATCATTCCTAGGAAACAGAGTGTCATGAATAATGTAACATGGATAGAGGAATACCGGCTATCTCATCCAGCAGTGAACATGCATTCACTATGTAAGGGGTTGAAAATAAAAGAGTACTGGTTGAGAGTTGCAAATAGCCTACAATGTTCACTCCTCCTAATGCTTAAGTGTGCAAAGCTTTGTCCAACTTAGTAAAATGGTAAACATTTCAACTTGAGGGTTGAATATATGGCGTTGTAAATAATCCTATGTTTTCACAAAGTTGCTCAAGTGTACAAAATTGTGCGCTGATTGGTCAAGTGGTTTAGTTTTGCCTATGATTTCAAAATAAAAGGTAAGGCTAACTTTTAAAACATTTGGATTTCTATTTCATTGAAAATAAGGTTTAGACAGTTCTTAGAAGTTCCAAAGTAACCTATAACGTTATACTTTAATCAGGAAATCATGCACTTGCAAGGATTTCAAGTGGAGAGATTTTAAGATTAAGAGACTTGCAGACTTTACGAAGCAGACAAGATCTTAGGAGATAAATGAAGGGAAACACAACAGGTCATAACTGTTCGCAATGCATGGGGCATTTATTGCCCTCCCTTTCTTAAAAAAAGGCTATAGAATTGCCAGGTCCTATGTACAGTATTTTGTTCTACTGGATTAAATAATTAATATTTCTACACAAGGAGCTTAAAGCATGATAATTTTTGTTGGGTCCTGTATCATAATAAGTATAGAAAGTTTTGGAAAGGTAACATCAGATTGATAAACTCAACAGCTGGGATTTGAACCACGGATCTTCTGGTTTCCGTCCGTTTGCTCTGACCAATCTTGTCCTACTCACGGTTTGTGTGAAAGAACATTAATTACCATCTACAAAGATTTATTTAGGTATGATAAAGAGTGCTGAATGTCACGTTAGGGATTGGAAATCGCTGTTATATCGATATACAGTCGTATTCCACATCTTAATCATTTTTATGCTTTCAGTTTCTAATTTTCGCTTTTGCTTTCAAAAGTAATTTTAATATTAAGAAAAACTGATATTTCATTTTAGCCAATTAGGGTTGAATATAAAGGTAGCCAACGTTTTTTAAAATTGTAAGATAGCTTATAATTTTTGACATATCCTAAACAGTAAAAGTATTTTACAAAATTATACCACAAATACTCTCTGTTTAGAAAGTTCAGAGAAATCGGTGGGAAATTTGGTGCTGTGAACATGATGTGCAACCCATCCGCAATAACCAAATTTTAAAAGCTGTTTAGCCTCCTCGTTTAACTCTTTGGGCTGAAAATAATTTAAAATCTCCCGCACATAAACACACACACACACACACACACACATAGACACGGATAGTCAGGATCGTTAAGGTATGGACTCGTGAACGGGAGGTCTGCGGTTCAAATCCTGTCAGGACCATCTTCCCTGACTGAGGTTTCTTCCAGGATTTCTTCAGTAGCTGGGAAGAATCCTAAACTTAGGCCTTGAATGTTTCCTTCTCAAATTTCCTTTACCAATTATAATTTCATTTCATGCATCACCACTGACCACCGCCTATGGTGCCGTATGCACGAAGCGCGGGTGTTAAACCTACTATTGCCACACACACATACACACACGTGCAAAGATTTTCTCCTTTTATTACCTTACTATAGATTATAACATACATATAACACACACACACCCAGATCTCTCATGGTTAGGGAAAACATTTGACCAGATTGTTTTTACTTTATTACATAACTATAGCATCAAGAGCAAGTATTGATTGCTCCCAAAAAATTCATACAAAAATTGTCCCCGAAGCACATGTTTTGAGGGCGACTGAAACCCCTTCCCAAATGTTTTTCAAAAGATCTGTGGTGTATGTATGTCTATGAACAGCATAACTCAAAAACGAAAAGTCGGATAGACATGAGATTTCATATGTCAATCAGATATTATTTAACCATGGAGAGCGAAGATTTTCAAAAAAAAATAATAATCTTGACTCCGAATAAGTCGGATGAAAATATTCTTGTTGCATGTTGAAACTTTTGGTTTTGAGTTACTAAGTTCTCAGAGACGTGTCAAACGCGGACGTACTTCTACTTGGGAGTGGGGGGGGGATTCAGTGAGCCTTACAACTTCTATTTTCGGTAAAATCTGATAACGTAATAAATGAACTTGCTTTACTTAATAATTTCTAACTAATTTCAATAACGGTTTTACCCGGTGAAGGTACTGACGAGCGCAGGGGGGGGCGAAACCGGCGCAGAGCACCGCATGCAAGCCAGCCGGCCCCATGTGTCGTGTCTCTACCATGACCTCCAGGAGGGGGGAATGAGGGGAGAGAGACAAAAGACAACCAGATCCGGATGACGACGGGTGCAATCACAGTGGGGTCCCTAATGTTTCCAAATTGAACGCCTCCAAAGCCGGCTGAGCACTCTCTATCGGGCCCCGAGTCTCCGGGAATCCCCGAAGGAGCTCACTCCCCTGAACATTAGTGCCGGGTTCCAGCCGAGCAGTCCCGATGAAACCACGGAGCGACGAGCCACTGTCCAACCATCGAACACCGTCGCCTGATCCTACAACCCTGAAACAGATGACAAGGAAGAGGATGGGTACAGGAAATTAGAAACAGGAGAATCGTGGTAGAAGATGAACCCCCCAGCATTCGCCTGATGAACAGGGGAAACGAAAAACCCATAGACTAGAGTGGGGTTGCCGGGGAGCGAACCCGGGAGCTCTCGAATATAAGTCACACACGTTACCGCTCTTCGCACACGTGGCGTGTGATCACAGGAGGGAGCAAAGGTTTTCAAAGGGCACACAGATTTCCTACAAATAAAACTAAAACTGCCCTGTTCTGTTAAAGAAACAACACAAGACAATCTTTTGATGTGTACAGGCTCTAATCCTTGCGATGCTGAAAATACTCGTAACTAGAGCATATAGAAATCTATGAAACTAAATAAAAATTAGACTACTTCACTCAGTACAAATGACCATTTCGCCAGAGAAAATCTTTGGATTTGAGCCAGTCAAAGCTGTCTCTCCTGCTTGTTATCGTTTTAATTTTATCGCCTTGAAGGGCATTTTCCCCTCAGTGTGTGTTATTTTGAAATTGTGCAGCAATTTAAATTAAAGCGAGCTCTTTTGCTCAGTTTTAATAACTCTACTTTAATAATTCTTCATTTAATTAGTGTATATCAATTATAGAGATTGCAATATTTATTTTCTTTGTTTAAGTATAAAGTATTTTAACCGAGTAGGTCATATCGAACGATGAATGAATGAAATGGGTGAAATAATGCTCAAATCAGTCCGGGGGCTTAGCCCTTACAGTTACCCAACATTTATCTTTTCAGAATAATGGGATATCCTGGAAAAAATCCTTATCCGGATATCTCACCCTAACCGAGATTTAAGCTCGAGACATCTTGAAGGCAGACCATGGAGGTGGGCTAGAGTACACTGTTAATTCTATTAGGTTTGAGTATCATTATCTATTAAAATAAAATAGGTTATTGAAGTGTTCTCTTCTGTTATTAATTACTTTAAATTTCCCTTTTATAAATTATTTTATAAACATCGGAATTTGAATATATGATATTTCCCCATTATAGGTTACCAGTCTGTAGATGGGAAATCATGTGGAGAGTACCGACCTAGATGGCGCAGGCGGTAACGTCTGTAGCCCGCGTTCGAGAGGTCCCAGGTTCGATCCCCGGCGACCGCCCACTCTAACCCATGGTTTTACTCGGGGTTTTCCCGGGATCGTCAGGCGAATGCTGCGGTGGTTTCTCTAAAACCCCGAATTTCCTGTACCTCCTGGAGATTGTAGGGACCCTGTCATTGCTATGTTGTCACTCTGCTTCCGGTCGCCCGGTCTCTCCCTTCACCTCATTCCTCCCTCTCGGGGGCGGCACCTCGTGGGGCGTCGGTGCGAATCCCCTCCGCTCCACAATCCAATCCATGTGGAGGGTTGCCTCCTTACGGTTTGTGACTCCCGGTGAGTTTTATTCAGGGATGTCTTCCCTTATCCTTTTGTGATGCAAGACCTAACTGCAAGGCAGTAGAATCTACCTTTAAGAGCGTTTTAAGTCTCCAAGGTGGTAGCAAACTTCCCCTATCGGCTCCGTCTCCTAAGTAGGCTTTGGGAACTACTTTGGCCGTTAGTCATTCGGCAGGTAATTACAGTGACTAGCAACATTACTGATGATATTGCGATAATATTAATGATAAATTGAGAAATTACACGCAAAAATGGAAAGAGCAATTGGAAAGAATGAACACGTTGAAAAAACAAATATTCACATCTAGGCCAATAGGAAGAAGATCCGTGGGAAGGGCTACGAAGAGATAGTTGGAAGATCTTTGAGAACGAGACAGGCAGGTTGTGCCTATAACTTGGAGTGTAGAAGAAGAAATATCAGTTTAGAAACGTAGTTTATGAATATATTCATTTATTTTTAACCCCTCCTCCTAGTTCATGATTATTTCGAGATAAATTACTCCTGAAGCTCTCGTTATTTTACTATAAATAAAAGGAAAAACTACAGGGAATACTCCTATGAGCTATTTCAACTGGCGGCAAGAGCTGGTGAAGATTTTACTGTTTATTTTACTCGCTTTCTTGTTAGGGCCAGAAAAGTTTACTTTTTAGGGAAAAAACGTGGAAATAATTTACAGAGCTACAGAACAATTAGGAAATCTTGCTATAAAGCAATTAAATTAGGAATTAAAAACTATTTTAAATTAAATTCCTGTTTCATTTCTAGGTTACGTACCTATTAATAAACCCACACAACTTTCTCTTTCCATTAGAAATTCACACACACGCGCACACACACACGTGTATATATAAACAACATATTCATAAAATTCTGATGTGATATATTCACACAATTTGTCTACCCACAACATTTATTACTGGATATACAACCTAGTCTTTCTAAATCTTATTTTTATATCCACTTCATTTTAATCCAAAATAAACTTTTGAAGAAATAGCTACATTACACATTTTGTTACAGATACAAAGGAAACAGCGATAGCCAAATGTTTAAGAGCTGGATTCCCGTTGGACCGGCTACCCTTGGTTTTTTTCGTGGTTTTCCCAGGTCAGTAGACCAGGGCCTGTTTCGGTGGTGTGTGTGAGAACCGTTTCTTCCCCAGTACTCAACCTTCTACGCGAACTTGTTCATCAGCATAAGTGGGCATTAAGGTGGCGTCCGGAGACGCCCCCTCCTAGCCAGACCATAGTATTGAATTTGCGCTTCTATAACCGTACCCTACATACAATATGCTGTAAAATATTTAACCAGAATCACGGAGAAGTAAATTCTGAAATCATTGTAACGAAATCTGACGAAGGGGAATCAGCAGATGCACTTATACTGAAATATAGAACAAAGAGTTATTTTACACTAATATATTTTAATGAGCCTTAGACCGTTCCTTCAGTAAGCTCTGTCGCTGGATTCCCTGTTATTTATTGAAATGATGGGCTTTAAGCCCACTCATTAAAAATTCAAGAAATGCTTATTAACACCTCAAAACTGTGATACTTAAATGGAAAGCATTAGAACCGTTTTAAGAAATGAAGAAATAACGATTTTTTTTCAATGTAAAGCGTAGCTGGGATGGGGTAATTCCACGAAAGTATTCGTGTTGCACCTGCCGGATGTCTACTTCTGGAAACTTAGGGACCTGTTATTGCCGTACCGTCGCTCCTGGATCCTGGCGCCAGGTGTCTCCTCTCGCCTCATCCTTCCTCCCGGGGATGCCTCCTTTGGATCGGTGCCAAGTCCCCTCCGTTCAGAAAGATAAGGCAAGAATCGTGTTGCATCCTTCAAAGATACTGGACTTAAATGCAAAGTTTGGTTTTTCACCACGCTGAGGAGAGACCTAACTGAGCGGTACCGCTGCGACGACAGGGAGGAAACCTCTATAGAGCGCAAGTCACCGCCCAGCCGCAACCCGCCGAACACCATCGCCTGGTGATAACAAAGAACATGATGGGTACAGGAAATGAGGACAGGAGAGTCGTGGTAGGAGATGAATCACCCCAGCATTCGCCTAGCGACCCGAAGAACTACGAAAAACCCATAGACCAGAGTGGACAGTCGCCGGAACTGGATCTCGGGACGTTCCGAATGCGGACCACAGACGTAGCCACCTGAGCCATCCCGCTCCCCAAATTTTATACCAGTACCGAAATATACGTTTTGAAACTCCGGGATCTTAAAAAAAGTACTTTTAGAAAAAGATCCGCACGCGTGTGTGTATGTGTATGTATGTGAACAGAATAATTCAAAAACGAAAATTCAGTTAAATATCAAACTTGGTTTTTGAGTTCAGCATCTTCCAAGGATACGAAGATTTTCAAGAAAATCTCGCCACCCAAACTACCCATTACATGTAATATGCTTCTTGATTTTTTATTTTTTCAAAAATGGCTTTAATGATTTTGATTAAAATTCCATATGTATAAGTTATTTGCTTGACAAATGAAATATAACAGGTGGCTCAAACAAGTCGTTCTTTACAGTTTTATGCTTCCTGCATACATAAGTGCAAAATAGTTGCGCATCACTGACTTTCAAAGGGACAGTGTAGCTACAAAGCGAAAGGTCACTGAAGTAGTGCTTGCTCTCTGCATGTGTTTACTTCGTGGTTTCGTGCTGATAGGCGTCGTGTGGTCACCTACTGGCTGGTCATTCAGACAAACAGGTTACATGTTCACCAACAACGAAAACCCGGATATTGTTATGATCTTTGGGAAGACGCACAGAAATGTGGTTGAGGCTCGAAGGCTGTATCTCAATGTTTTCCGAAGTGACGTCTGCCTTCTCCGCGCGCTATTCAACGCATAGGAATGAAATTAAGAACTGATAGATCATGCCAGGTACAATTATTTCTTAACCATTAATTTTTCTCATCGTAATTAGAGCAAAGGGGAGCTGTAACTGACCTGGGAGCTCAAGGCCTTCAACACCACGGATTTTGAAGGAACGAAAACAACATCCCTATGAACTGCAATACACCAATAGCTTTATGGGAATGATTTCCAGAATGGCCTACCTGTTTGCAGAATGTCTTATATATATAATAAACCACAAAATCCGTATTCCACAGGCAGGTTTTATGGGGCGATGAATATTATTTCGTTAGTGACTTCAATGCAAATGAACTCAATCTCTATTATTGGGCTCCTGAGTCACTGTTTACGATCACAGTATAAGCAGGCTCAGTGGGGTGTTAAAGTATGGTACGATATTCCGGGAGACAATATCATTGGGCCAGTTTATTTGGCTCCTAAGCATATTGGATAGCTTTATTTGCAATTCCTCCAAAATGAGTTCCATATTCTAGAAGGTGTCACATTTTAGTTAGCTCTAACTCACTGGTTTTAGCATAAGGTACACCATTTCAGTCTCTAAATTGCAACGTTGTGTACCCGACGGTGAATAGCTCATGATCGTTCCATTCGGTGGCCAGCGAGATCGTCCTCTGGATTGATTTCTTATGAAGATGTAACAAAGACAGGTTCACGAAACGAAACAAAAAAATCTAGACATTTTAAAAGAAAAGATAAATCATGTCTGTGCTTCAATATCACAAAAATATTAACATGTGCCCATGCTGGTAGGTATAGGTTATTCAACGGAGGACATCTCGCGCACCGCAAGATCTATTGTGGTTACCAACCCCTCAGGAGGAACGGATAAGATGAAGGAACCGTATGAAGCTACTACAGACTGTAGGCAGACAGGTCATAGAGACGGGTCGAAGTCTAACATTTCCAAGTTCGCAAACACGACGCACTGCTGGAGCCGCTGAGAGAGGTCGACGAACCACCCATCAATCAAGCTGCCATCTGGTGTCCACGGAGAATACTCTTTCCATTGAGCATGCATCCGCGCCATCTGTCCAGCACCGCCATACACCACGAAACCTAGAAGCACACCTGAAAGATGAGAACGAAACGGTATGAAAGGGAAATGGTGGAAAGGAATCGTGGTAGAGAAGCAACTACCCAAGCATTCGCCTGCCGACTCCGGGGAAACCACGAAAAAAAAACCATGGATCAGAGGAGGATCGAACCCGGTGCGTCCCGAATGCGAGTCGCACACGTTAACGCAGCACCACTTCGCTCGGTATATTTGATACTGAGAGGTGTTTACATATATGCATCCACCAAGCCGGACATGTATTTGAATGTTTATTATGAATTATGCACTAATAGAATATCATTTAATTCCAGCTTAGCTTTAAAGGGGCATAAATATACAAAAAATAACGCTTTATTTAATCTTTCAATTGTGCAGCATCCATTGGTGTCATATAGTTGTACTGATTAATTATATAAGTAGATTAACTGTAATGTCATTGTATTACTTAACACGTGTGTTCACGGTTTTTGACCAGCGGCAATCCTGAATTCTTGTTTATGGACGAAATAGTTTTTAAATAGCCGATAACAGACACACACTCACACACACACACACACACAAACACGCATACTCACATTCAAACACCGGATACTAGGCATACCCATCATGAATTGTTCTTGATTAAAAAGACTTTCTCGAGCTCAGCCGGGAATCGAATCCGGGACCCCTTACACAGCAGCAGATGCTCTATCCACTGAACTAAGGACCAGTCAAATACGTTAATGTTTGTTTTCAAGTATTGGTCTTTAATTTAGCAAGATCTCTCTGTCTGTTTGGAGTCCCCTTTACAGTTTTGCTTAGGCAAACCTTTTGACATCCACGCTACCCGGAACAAACTAACGTCAACGAAGAACGGCTTGTGTGGGCCACTGGTACATCATAAATTTTCTGCAAATTGCCTGTGAAGTTCTCTTCATTCTGAATGGATATATTGTATAATTGGTAAATCGTAAGAGATAGAATAAAATATTACTATCCAGAAAATGTAGACACATCTCGCGCACAATTTATGGGCTTAACCATTTCCGTGACATTCCTAGTTATGAGTTTGAATTTTCAAATATTTATACTTTTCTCAACTGAAAAATCCTTTTTTGTTTGTTTGTTTGTTTCCTCGTAATCAGGCAAAGAGCATGGAATTTCAAAGCCATCATACAGTGTAGAGGTGGGCAAGCTTGTGTCGCGACTCAGAATGTAGTCACATCGTAATGCAACGACTGAAAGCGCACACAGCCTCGGTCAGTGTTGCTAGCTAGGGGAAGGGGTTGATTAGAAGGAAACAAATCAGTGGTGGAGTTCGTGATGGCATTGTCTTCTAAACCATCGTTTTCCGGATAACGGAAATGCCGTGCAGAATGGGAGGGTGAGTTGTTTTTTTTTTTTCTGTGCAGAAGGAGAGAACGAAATGTTTAATTTGCTCAAAGCATTACATGGTGTATTTAGAAGCAACATCCAAAGACATGTGCCATGTTTCATATGGTGAAATTAAGGGAATGTGTTGCATGGGGAACTTATGGTAGTTTATTATTAATTATTATTATTATTATTATTATATTTGTTTTAAACTATTGCAGGAGTTAACTACAAGGAACATTGTACACAAAAAGTCGCGAAAATTGATGGTTGTAAATACAAAACTAAATATGCTAGTTACCTGGAGATCGCTCGACCCCTAAAACCTTTTCAAGATGGTGAATTTCTGAAACTATGTCTGACAAAAGCCATGAAAATGAGGTAACCTCAAGAACCTTCCGATTTCAATAACATTAATTTATTTCGAAGAATCAGTATAAGGAGAGTGAAAAAAAAAACCTTTCAAAAATGTAGAAAGTCAACTCAAGTCTACAACCGTAACCCTTGCAGCAATTCCTTACTTTCGTGTTTCTTGTGAGGGTTGCGTTGTGTTATGTTGTCGGCGGAAAACTGACTCTCTGATATAGCGATAGAGTCTGACTATCGCTTTATCTGCTGTACCCTAAAACAAATGTGTGAACCTCAATTAACAAGAAGTAAATAGAATAATAAGCCTTTGTAAGAATAATTTATAGAAAAGTGAGTAGAGAAAGTCACGTGAATGGAACAAGACTTTTTTGTAAAAATTCTTTTAGGCGTATATATTTCTATGAAATCTCATTATTAAACCTGTTAGCGGAATACGATACAATTTATTAGGTAATAAAATAAAAACATGTTTCAGCATTTTATGTGGGATCTTTAGTTCAGATACTCCTCAGAGTTCCAGAAAGTTCACTCACGTGCAAAAAGAAAATAGGCGAACATCATGCACAAAGCTAATCACACAGAAGCTGCAGACAACAGCTTCAACTATTTTGCTAAACGGTTTAGTCTAACGTTTTGTTTTTCTGTCGATGTGCGCAGTATAAACTAGGTCGGGCTCGGGCAATCCCATAGTGGCGTCGCATCGATCCACCCGCAGCCATATTTGTTTAAACAGCTGACGCGCACCTCCGTAGTGTTCTCGCCATTATCTCGATAAAGTTTCAACAAATTCTCGTTTTACATATCCCAACTTCCCTCCCGTAAAATGCCGAGTGAATCTACGGGTATCGTGTGTGTGGTATTATTTATATTAGGCCATGGCTATGTCTTGGAAAGTGCCAGCATAACTGAGGCGGATGTGCAGGATCAACAACGTAAAGTAGTTTCAAAGAGGTATGACTTGGATTTCCAAACCTGTGTTGAAAACTTTGATATATTGAAGGACAACATTATTAGAACACAAGATTCTAGAGCAATGGGTGCTAAGTATATCAACGAAGTAGACGTGAACTCCAGGGAAGACTGTTTGAGGTTGTGCTGCGAAACGACTACATGTGACGTTTTCGTATTTGAAGAGAAGGTGAGTGTAAATAAAATATACAAACTTGCTTGATATGTATAATAACTTATATCTTACAAATTCTATATTGTTCAGAAATAAATATTAAATGTGTGAATAGGCACAACTAATATATTCAATTGTTTTCTCTTAATTCAAGCCCTATTGTGTGACACATAACCTCTAAGTTGTTATAAATATACACCCTACCTGAGAAATATTACCTATTTACTTTCTGCAATAACACAATTATGGACATAGGAGCAAAACACTTTAATTACATTTACTTTTAATATTACCAAAATAGCATTCAAATAATTACGTTTGTAAAATGTTAACGCACAAGGAGAGTAGCCATATTGAAAATCCGTAAGTCACGAGTATAAACAACAAAATGGACTGTCATTTGAACTATGTAACAATTTATTATTATTATTATTATTATTATTATTATTATTATTATTATTATTACAATTTCAAAATGTCTTATTACAAAGAACCTAATATGATATAGAGTACAGTTACAAATATGTCATTTTACGATCATCCTAAACGTTAACTTTTAGATTTTTGTAAGAAATATACAATTTTAATGTTATTCTATGTGCATAAATACGCATATTATATATGCAGCGATCTCACTGAACACCATCTCCAATTTCAACAATTCTAGCAGCTAAATTAGCGCAAAGAAAATATCAATTTTAATATACAGAAAGAAGAAACGATATTATACTCTGCGTGTTGTGGCGTTTGTTGCCGATTTTCCGTTTTATTAGTTGTATATGTTTTTGAAAATTGTCTCAATTTTTCTCCAGTTTTCATGTGTGATGTTTATAAAATTATTTTACGTACATTTGGTGAGTGTTTTATGATATAATAACTAACAATGTCATCGACATAATTTAAGTTTAGGGAGACATAAATTTGTGAAGTGGTAAAAACTGAAGCATTAATGATGAAACATGATAACTTCTGACTCGGAATTGTTTTCCTCTATCAGCTCAAAATAAATGTTCACGCAATTTTATATAGTAAATATAAGTAACCTGATTGGAAGGTTGTAAAATTCACAGCGGAATTAAAAAACAAAGCAATTACCTACAGCCTTTAAAGAACAAGTGAATTAAATATTGCGATATCAGAATGGGAAGCGAGGATTAGAGAGTCGAGGCGACTAAGATCTTAATCAGTGATTCTCTCTGTGGTCTGGTGGTTAACATGCTGGTTTTCAGAGCCAGACGTTCCAGGTTCGATTCCAGCTGAAGGATAGGAATTTTTCTTTAGTCAGGATTATTCCCATATTCCCTAGAGTCTGGAAGTGTGTAAATTTAAGCTTATAAAGAAAACCCAATGTAACACAAACCTAAAAAAATTCTGCACTCACACGACTTTCTCCACTCTTGTACAAACTGTTTTTACAAACATTAGACATCTACATCCAAAACTAATCTTAATCTAACATGAGGTCACAATCTCTTTTTTTCACTATGAACTCTCAAAAAGAATTATGCGGTGTAAAGAATAAGATAGCAATTGATATTCATTAAATTTTCATATGAATTTAACGCTTATCCTCTATCTACTTCATTTTATCAAGATGTTAATCTTATTGCTAATTTTCTTGTAGGTAGGCTTTAAGCGATAGTCAAATCCTTTAAGAGCTGGTTGCTATGTGGAGCATTACATTCTCTTTGCATGTCCAGAACTTAAAACAAAACAAAAAAAAAAAACAGTAACGAATTCCCATTTGAGAGGAAGTATAAGTATTGGAAAATTGAAACAAATAACAAGGAATATCACAGAAATGGTTTGCTCCACAAAAAAAATGTATATGAGTAAGTCGTGCGTTTTAACATCTACATTTTTTTGTACAAAAGTTTTACCTCTTTTACGGTTTACCAGTTGTGCAAAAGCCATTCACAATGAAGATTACTTTTGGGGGCATTTCCAGAAAATTCAAGATATACATTTGATTTGTCAAGAAAATATCTTAAACATATGAGATTTTAATCAGAAGCGTTGAGGGACATTTTTGAGAAAATCAAAATTTTCGAAAAATGTACCATGTACAGGGTAACCTGGGGTGGGGTATTTTCTTGAAAATCTTCGTATCGCATCTTTGAAACATACTGAACCTAAATATCAAGTTTGATATTTATCCGACTTTTCGTTTTTGAGTTGTGCTGTTCACAGTCACACAGACGCATCCACACAGACCCACACACGGACCTTTTTCTAAAAATGCTTCTTTTTTGGATTCAGGGAGCCTCAAATCATGTATTTCCGGTGAAATCTTGCTATTGAAATTTTGGGTGGAATGCAATACTTCCCCTACTTACTATACGTAGTAGAGAAAGTATTTAACATAATAGTAGACGAGTGAAGAACATTGCGAATGAGCAATTGTTCCGCCAATAGGACCTACCAATAACGTATAATGGACGTAAATGGAACAAACAAATCTTAAATGCACTCATACATAGCTTTATACTTCAACTGCGTTTGCGAAACAGTTGTGTGTTGCATTCTGGTATTTATTAGGCATTATGGGAAACAATTCTAAAAATAGTACATTTTTTAAAAGACTCTTGTATGAATTCTCTTTAATTTGGTATTTATTGCAAAAAAAATTGAAATGCGTGCACCGAGCATCTTCCAACTCTAATGTGCCCTGAGACTAAGCTGTATAGAGGATGGACCATTTAAGTTGAGACTGTACAATATCTCCAAAACTAAGCGTTGTAGAAAGAAATGTCTTTAATAAAAGTTGCTTGATATTATGGGCGGAAACTAAATGCCATTAGTCGTGTTTTGTTGGAAGACTTTATGATGGTTATTTTAGGATCAATTTAATTTTTAAATGGGAACCTACAATTAGGGTCAAATTAAATTGACCCTAAAATGACCATCACAACGTTCTCCAATTAAAACACGATTAATGGCATTTACTTTCCTCCTAATAATCAAGCAACACTTAGTATAGACATTTCTAAAACGCTTAGTTTTGGAGATATTGTTTAGTCTCAACTTAAATAGTCCACCCTGTATGATATGTTACCTCAATGAACATTTTGTGGCCATTGTTTGTTTACCATTTTATGTTTTTCTTGTTATTAAGTATTTAATAAATACCGACATAAAAGATATATTCTTGCTTCATTATACACTTCACTTGTTTATGTTATTTGCATTTTCAACAGCATATACAATAACCGAAGTGGTACCAATAATCGCCTCTAACAAGCGTCTAAAGAACGTTAGTATAAAAAACTAAAAACCAATTTGCAAGTTCAAGGGTTGATTTCGCTTTAAAGAAGTTTAATGCCTGTTTAGTGACTAATTAATTTTAGAAATGCCATTATGGAAACATCTGTAGGTACGAAACGTGTTTTTAAAGTAAGTTCCGATATTTTTGTTTTTAAATAGCATAACATTATTTTCCAAATACTTTATTATCATTCATTACCTTATGCCTTATACTACTTCTACACATAGTCACTCCGTTACTCAGGCACTTGTAACGGGAACCCAGTTTTTGTATGTCTTCGTCAAAGAATGATGCCGCCTGTGATGAAAGCCAAGTCTGCATTTATTGTTTCGCATCATCGTCGTTGTTGAAACGTTTTCCACCAAGGAATTACTTCAGATGAAGAAACAGATGAAAATCACTTGTGCCAAACTCGGACTTTAGGGAGGGCGTTCGAATGTTCCCAATCAAATGATGCGATCAGATCTTGAGTTTCTTTGGTTATGTGTGTCCGGGCTATCATGAATCAAAAGGATCATTGTTTCCCCATAAACCTCACACAATTGGAGGTGAATGTTTGCTGGCGTAACATTTCTCGTGTTCAAAAAACGAAGCACTGATCTGACTTCACAGTTAGCGGATAGTTCGAATGTTTAGAACATTTCAAAACGCTCTAACAATAGGCAAAACAAAGTAGCGATCACTGACGGCTGCATTGGTCTCCTAATGAATGGAGGAAGTGATCGCGCATGCTCAAAATCGCGACTGCAGCGCTGTAGTGACAAAGTATTAAAATGGTACTTGCTTTAAAAGCACGCCTCGTATAAGTGTTAAATACGCTAATAATAAATAAATCACACCAAATTTTGCATACTTCCAATAAATACTGTATAAAACTAAAAGCTAAAAAAAGAAACGAACTTGTAAATAGCATTTTAATTTCGTTG
This sequence comes from Deroplatys truncata, assembly GCA_030765065.1. Classification (NCBI taxonomy): domain Eukaryota; kingdom Metazoa; phylum Arthropoda; class Insecta; order Mantodea; family Mantidae; genus Deroplatys; species Deroplatys truncata. The sequence continues at coordinate 106,602,004 of CM060980.1, forward strand.
CATGGTTCGCCTATAAATGGAAAATTTTCAGGATGCTCTCCATCTAAACTACCTTTAATTCTCTGTCAATTTCAACCAAATTTGGAATGTGTCCCGCCGTAGAAAATGTATCTAAAACGAGCTAAGTGAGATACTGTAAAGCAGTAAACTGGTTTGATGGAAATAAGGCAACGTTGCTAAGGCAAATTCACGCGATGATGAATTCAAGCGAGTGAATTCAGACTTTTATTATATACCTATACAAATAAACTGTATAAACATCTTGGTAGTTTCTATGTTTGTATATTTGAAGAGCACCGTTGAATTAACAGAACTCGATCTAATTTAATACTACAGATATAACATCTAAAAGAACATAAGTAAAATAAGAAATGAAAATGACTTAGACATAATATCTGACAGAAAACAACAGAATACGACATATAACCACTAAATATAATTAATTATTAAAGTATGATAAACTGAAACAATAACATCTCTGTAATGGACTGGCCTGCACAGAGTCCTGACTTGAATCCTATAGAACACCTTTAGGATGTTTTGGAACGCCGACTTCGTGCCAGGCCTCACCGACCTACATCGATACCTCTCCTCAGTTCCGTACTCCGTGAAGAGTGGGCTGCCATTCCCCAAGAAAGCCTCCAGCACCTGATTGAAAATATGCCTGCGGAGTTTTAAATTCTCTATCCCGTAAAATGTGTAAGGAAATAATAAATAAAGTACATATATGTCGAGCTTATAAGCACATACACATACACTATGTGATCAAAAGTATCCGGACACCCCCACAAACATACGTTTTTCATCTTAGGTGTTTGTGCTGCCACCTATTGCCTGGTATTCATCCGTGACCTCAGTAGTCATTAGACATCGTGAAACAGCAGAATGGGACGCTCCGTAGAACTCACGGACTTCGAACGTGGGCACGTGATTGGGTGTCACTTGTGTCAGACGTCTGTACGCGAGATTTCCACACTCCTAAACATCCTTAGGTACACTGTTTCTGATGTGATAGTGAAGTGGAAACGTGAAGGGAAATGTACAGCACAAAAGCGTACAGGCCGTCCTCGTCTGTTGAGGCGCCGACAGAGACCGCCGACATTTGAAGAGGGTCGTAAAGAGTAATAGCCAGACATCTATCCAGACCATCACACAGGAATTCCAAACTGCATCAGGATCCACTCCAAGTACTATGACAGGCGTGAGGTGAGAAACCTTGGATTCCATGGTCGTCGAGCGACTGCTCATAAGCCACACATCACGCAGGAAAATACCAAACGACGCCTCGCTTGGTGTAAAGAGCACCAACATTACAGGATTGAACAGCGGCAAAATTTTGTGTGGAGTGACGAATCACGGTACACAATGTGGCGTGGCGATCCGATGGCAGGGTGTGGGTATGGCGAATGCCCGGTGAACGTCATCTGCCAGCGTGTGTAGTGCCAACAGTGAAATTCGGAGGTGGTGGTGTTATGGTGTGGTCGTGTTTTTCCTGGAGGGGGCTTACACCCCTTGTTGTTTTGCGTGGCACGATCACAGCGCAGACCTACATTGATATTTTAAGCACCTTCTTGCTTCCCACTGTTGAAGAGCAATTCGGGGATGGCGATTGCATCTTTCAACACGATCGAGCACCTATTCATACTGCACGGGCTGTGGCGGAGTGGTTACATGACAATAACATCCCTGTAATGGACTGGCCTGCACAGAGTCCTGACTTGAAACCTATAGAACACCTTTAGGATGTTTTGGAACGCCGACTTCGTGCCAGGCCTCACGTAGTGTATATACATAAAGAAAAATAAATTGTTTTTGAAATCAAAGGAAATAATAAATTATTTATTCATAAAATGATACCCTACTGTGGCAACAAAAACAAATGACTCGCGATTACATTTGGATTCCCGTCGCCACGCTGCTTCTGATTTAAATGTGCATTTTACATTTCGCTAGATGACGTTAGGAGCATTGCATCTGCCTATGACTCGGGAAACGAAGATATTTCTGCTATACACTGTACCATTATGTGAATGTTGATTAGGAATTGTGTTTTAGAAGACATGATTAATGCTAATGCTACATTCAAGTAATTTTTGCAGTAATTTATGCGCATGATCAACTTTGGAGAATCTGAAGATGCATTATTCAACAAAGGCACGTATGCTTTACTGTATGAATTGCCAAAATAACAATAGGAAAGCCATTTCTATTCTGCTTGGCGAACTCTGGCATATTACAAAAAGTGTGCAATGCTGAAAGAGCGGTAGTCCAATGGAATATCTGAGTACAGCACTATAAAACAAACGGCCAATCAGTCAGAGAGGGGAGACCAAATGACTCGCTAGTCCTCTTTCAGCCGCTCCTGGAGTGCGAGATTAGCAGAATGGATTCCAATGAGATAATTTGAAATAGTACTACAATCTATTAATATTTAACTTAGTATATTTCAGAAATACTAATAATTACTAAAATTGTAATAACAATAATAATAATAATAATAATAATAATAATAATAATAATAATAATAATAATAATAATAATAATATAGTGTTTTAAAGAAGCAGTAATTAAATTGAAACAATTTCATATATTTTATGGTTTAAAATGCACAATAACTTATGCCTCATTACGATATGCTTATGGTGGCGTATAAATTAATTAATTAGAATTAAAGTGAACTATTCTAATGGGACGATATATGCGTTAAGTACTAATATTTGTAATAAGTTATAATTATTGTAGTAATAATTATAATAATAATTATGGTTAATGATGTTAATTTTGCCGATTCGTATAAAGCTATAAGAGAAATGGTGTGTTTTCAATTTTACAACGTGTGATTACCCTTGATGAGAACCGATATATTGGCTCTACACTATAGACATGTCTATGCTCTAAGTAACTTTATGACAATATATAATTTTCTCTGTTTAAGTTTCTCTTTTTTCGTAGATTGTTGCATTTTTGAGTTTTTATAGATGCATTTTAAAAAAGCAAGCATCGCCATTAGCATAATTTAGTTTGGTTTAAAGAATACTCTGCAAGGTACTGCCATAGTTACAAACACTTATCACAACAGAATGTGTTTGCTTCCTTAAGCATCTCGCAGTAATTAAGTAGGGGAGTAATTAAGGGGAAACTAAAATATTGCAAAAATTCCTCAAAAATTACAGTTTTAGTTTTTATGCAATCTAATAAATTGGAATTTCCTCTTTAGTTTGGTATATATTTTACCATTTTAGGCACAATACTCGTAATTTAAATATATTTTTAAATTGGTACTCCAACTGCCATACTGCACTGTGAATTCTACACCACTTCACAGAAAAAAGCCGCAACTCCTACTCGCTTTAAAAAGAGAGGTAAACTTTAGCCCATTTTTAGGGGAAGTTTTGCTCTTCACATTGGTATTACTGTTGAGTATGGAGCTACTGTTCTCACGTCATGTGATTTCTTTCTTTGCAAATATATGCGAGTCTGTTATCTCCGTTTTTGTTTTGAACAGCTTTTTCTGTAAATGGCATTTTCTGGCATAAATGACCCATCTTCTTAGAAACTATTGAATATAATTAACTTAATTTTTGGATACAAAAATCTCTATGCACTATTTTGGATTCTCTTTGGAATTAATAACATTTTTGGTTATTTTAAAGAGATAATTGCTTATAAATGTTAATCACCACATGGTATACTTGAAAGTAAATATCTTCCTTAAAACTTTATTGCACATATAAACCAGTTCAGTGAGCTTAGAAGGCATAAACAGTTCAGTTTGATATCTCAAGTAGTTCCTGAGATAATGGGGCATGAAATTAGCAGAATTAATATTGGGGGGGGATAGGTCTTTTAATCTTCCCTTAAACATATACTCAGCGTTACCGAGTGACATGGCGCAGGCGGTAACGTATATGGCTTGCATTCGGGTGGTGGGTTCGATTCTCGTGGCCGACCTTCCTGACTTGTGGGTTTTTTCTGGATTTCCCCGAGTCACCAGGCGAATGCTGGGAAGGACCATTACATTCCCCAACTTTCCTGTTCCTTCTTTTCATCTCCATTCTCATTTCACTTCACCTTTCATCTGCTTGGTTTCGTTCAGGATTGCAAGTGTCGGCGGGAGGTCTCGTGCATGGCAAGGGAAAAGTATGCTCCGAGCAAACTTCGTCCCCCGGACTTCGAGCGGGTCCCGGATGTGTAAGCCCACAGGGGGGAGGGGAACCGACTGCACCAGCCACCACTCGGGGATTTCACATCTGTAAACGGTAGGGACCCTGCCTTCTGCCTGTCGTGCCTCCTGGTCCGCCCGTCCTCGTTCTCCTCTCGCCTCATCCCTCCCTTCCGGAGGGACCTAGGCACAAAAGATCTGCATTAGGTCGATGTGCTAAGTTCCCCTTCGCTTCTAGTCCAATCTTATCCCCTATCCCTATACTCAGCGTTTACCTCTATACACAAAAAGAAAGAAGTATTTCATTATGTGAAACAAAGGTGGTTTTAGCTCGTCGTCATCATCATCATAATCACGGCTTAGACCTATAGGCCTTTACGGTATCAGTGTAGTTGAAACACCTTTTTGGCAACCTATGTTTGCTTTCGCGTAAAGAAGGGCTTATAGTAAAGCAGTTTACATGTGTTTCCAATCATTGGCCGTGTTCTGTCTATAGTCACATATATGTTCTATGTGTTTCTATATACTTCTGCTGCCGCGTTCCACGGTTATATTCTCTAAGTAGGGAGTTAAAAAATAAAGACGGGGATACTTTCCGAAAGTTCTGAATAGCCTATTATTTTCGCTGAGATCTAAAGCGTAAGCGTTCAGTGTTTTGTCCAGTTTGGTCAAATGGTGTAGATATGGATGAAGAGGTTGAAAATATGAGTAAGAGTAACTTTTGGAAGCTATAAGATAGCCTGTCATTTTCGTTGAATCCTATAGCTCAAGTTCACAAATCTGTGACTTACGAGTAATTGGCCAAGCATGTATTTTTGCGTAAAAGAAGCTGAAAATAAAGGGTACGTGTAGTTTTTAACTATATTTTAAATGACACACCTTTTAGTGATGCTAAAGAAGTGATCAGATGCTAAATATGGGCCGAATTGAATCGTTAATATGGTCACAATGAGCTCCTAAGTCGTATGTGGGCTTTGTGAATATATTTGTGTGTTTTTGCGTAACTTCAACCACTTAAATCTCCGCCTATACAGGAAAAACTAGATTTTCGGAAATTTTATAGCACTAAAACTATTTTATAATACTGAAATTACTGTAAACGTGTAAAACTTTTACTTTCCAGTATTTTAGCATAGTCTATGTATTTGAGACATACACATTAACATGGATCGCTGCCCTCTAGCAATCTTTCTCGATATATTTAGTACTCTATTTCTAAAAATGGATTTAAATTTTTGAAATTATTGAAAGTTGAGAAATCTATGAGGTTTCGGCCATTATTGTTTTAAAATCCTCTTCCAATTATTTCTGTGATAGGCTCTTTGCCTACTCTAGCATTAAAGTCACCTGCTAGAACTACAAAATAGCCTTTGTTTACTTTGTTGATTTTAGTTTGTAAAGCTGCATAGTCAACTTGGAATATTAATCAATATCTACTTTTAGCTTTTTAAGGACTACTGCAGTACCAGCTGCTGCGCTTTTATACGCAGTCTTCTTTGGTTCAGTAAAACGTTCGAAATTGTCAGTTATTGAGTACTTTTTGGTCACATGTGACTTCATAATTACCATAATATAATAATGTTAAAGGATAATTGATTAATTTTTCTGAGCGTGAATTAGCTTCGAAACATAGAGGAAGCATCCAAGGAAAGTGGCAATCTTTTAACGTTCATTCTGTCAAAAAAGCTTTATATGTCATTTGTATCACAAAAAGAGAAATTTCATAAAATTCAAACATCTTAATCTTGAAAAAATGCCATATTCTCAGTCTCATATTCCATGCACAATTGGTTTTGTTTATAACCGATACCATCGTATTTAATCGTTTTATTTTTTGGAACATGTAGATAGCTTCTGAACACTAACATAGGTTATGAAGACATAAAAACTATATAAGATTCATCCTTCAAGATCTCTAGGGTTCTAGGGTTACGTTTTCAATGAATTTAGAGGGGAAACATTCTAATTTTGATTCATTATGCCCGCCATTGACCCTAATGGCCAGTGTCAATATTGGCAATCCAATGCTATTAAAGTTTGGGATGCAAAATCTTAATTATTGTTAACATTTTTGCAATAATAAATTTTTGTTTAGAGAAAAGTGTATCAAATATCACAGAATTTAAAAAACGTATTTTTTCCCAGCTAACAAAACTTTTATTAAAAGTCAGAATTATTTAAAACAGTTTAAAGGTTCCATAAAAACATATTGCTCACCCCCGTGGTGAGGGTAGGCTGTCTGTCTCATGTTCAAGAGTTCTGAGTACGAAACTCAGGGCGAGTTACCTGGATAGGTTTTTTCTGGGGTTTTCCCTTATCTTGAGAAGACGAATGTCAGGTAACTCTCGGCTCTAGCAGTATCATTTCATCCATTTCGTTTATTCAACGTAGGTTTAAAAGAGCATACATTCAAGCATATAAGTTTATATACACATTTTATATCCAAACATAAGATGCATGGAGTGCTCCGAATTCATTGCTCGTTTTGTTACTAGAAAGTGTTTAAAACTAATATCCCCCAAATGATTTTCCAATAATTTTAGTATTGCTAAATAAGAAGAATTAATAAAATGTAAGTTAAATGTAGAGTTTACAAAACAAGAGTCCCGATATGCTTTAAACACAGGTAACCATTTTTGTGGGGTTGTCTCCCAGTAAGAACTAGTTTTCGCTATATATTTAAACCCTTTTTGTAATGTATCGTTAATTATTGTGTTTCAGAACCCTGGAAGCTGTTATTTGTTTCATTGTGGTTCCCCTGACGACTTCAAATGTCAGTTTACTAAACATCACAATTACACAAGTGCAGTACTAGCAATCAACAGACATCTGACGGAGTTGGAAAACCAAATAAAATTAACAAAACACGAGCACGAGCTAACAAGACTAAGGTGAGTGTTTTCATGAATGATTGTGTTTGTTACATAAATTGCATAGCTTTACTTAAATAAAACATAGGATACAACAATAGCCTTTTTAAGCACTTTAGTACTAAAGTACTACACTAGTAGTGTATCCTATGCTCGATCCAGCCTTAGAACCGAACTTGATGTACACAAAACGTTGTATCGCTCCGCGTTAACTACGTGTTCGTATCAGCTGTGAGGAACAAACTGCTCGTATGAATGCAGAAGAAAGGCGAAAACACCATGGAAACTACATTCTTCTTTAGTTTGACTATTTTCTATTTCATATTAATCAAAAGTATCGCGCTATTCTGATTATCATACTTCTTACCGAGCGAGGTGGCGCCGCGGTAACGCGTATATATCGCATTCGGGAGATCCCGGGTTCGATTATCGGCGACCGTCCACTCTGACCCGTGAGTTCTTTCGGGGTTTTCCGGGGTCGTCAGGCGAATACTGGAGTGGGTTCTTTCATCTCCCGAATTTTCTATCCCTTCATTTCGTTCCATTAATCATTTCATTCATTCTTTATCCTATTTGGTCTCTTTCGATTGGAAATGTTGGAGGTGGTGTTTCGGTGCAGGGAAAAAGGATGCTGTCTACGAACTTTCTCCGTCTCCCGACTGGTTGCCGGGATATAAGGACCGCCCCTTGGGGGCGTTGGACCCTATGTGGGGCGGGGTCTCGAGTCTGCCTATCCGACTGACGAGGCGTCTCAATTTAGAAACTGTAGGGACTTGTGCGTCACTCCTGGTTCCGGTCCCCCCGGTGTCTCCTCTCATTTCCTACTCCCTTCCGTGGACGCCCCCTTGTGGGGTGTAGTTACAATATTCTCATTCCTCTTTCAGTGCCGAACCTCCGCTTCACAATCTAACCCAACATTCTTCTTGAATACTCTCAGAAATCCCGCGTATTTAAGGTAGTATATGCCATTGTGTACTTTTGTTTCCCGTACATCGCGCGGTAGTTGATGACGCCATGTTTACATCAAGTTGGGTTCTAAGAGCGAAGTATAGTGGTGTATCTTACTGGGAAGATGTAAAAGATTTACAGGAAGCACAATGAATTACTGAGAAGAAAAAGGTAAATTATGATAAACGGAGATATAAGTAATACAATTTTGCTTTTAAAGTACAAATAATTTCAGATTACATTAGAAGTGTATATTATTTCTACTCATGTATAAATTTATCCTTTTAATGCATAATATTTTTCAGTACATTATGATAAAAGAGAAATGAATGATAAAATTATGCCGTTTAATACTTTAAAATAATAAGAAGTGTATTTTAGTTATAATTTATCGGTATAAATATATCATCTAATACAAAAAGCTTTTAAATTAATATTCTTTCATTTGCATCATAAAGTGCTTTCTAGTCTACTTTTATATATTGAACAAATACCCCGAATAACACTACCTATAGGAATCTATGTCTTGGTGTTAAAAATTCAGTATGAAAATTATGTTTACTCTTGGTGCTATAAGCATGAGCTTGACAAATAATTTTATTCACCTTATTGTTTTTATACGAAAATAACCTAATAAACGTATAAACCGATAATTGTAAATATATATTCCATTTTAAAACTTGCCTCCCTCTAGGGTCTACACGTATTAAAATCAATGACTCATAGTTTACTTCAGTTCAAAATGCTCCTGTAATTTTTGTTCAGATTAGTTACCACACTGTTTGCGAGAAGAAAACTGAAGACTGGAAACTTCAGAACAGAACAGAACAGAAAGGCAGGAAACCAGCTGGAGGAGTTTGGAAACCATCGTTGTGGTTACCAAATAAATATGGCTACTCTTCTCTGTCCCTTTCCTCTCTCTATCTCTCCCAACAACTTTCTTTTCTATTCCTTCTCTCTTACTCTCTCTTTTCACCTCCGTCTTTCCTACCTTCTCCTACTCTCTACCCACTTCCCCCTTTCTGTCTTTCCTCTTTCTTCCTCTCTCTTCCTCTCCATCGCACTCAACCCTATTTCCCGTGTCCCTGTATACTTTAAGGAATAAGCAATGTACCGCTTGATATGTACAAGTCCCCGTTGCAGAACACTATCAGATGTCGAGTGTCTCCTAAAATGATACCGCTCACTTCGCTGTCGAAGTCTCCACAACAAAAGAGTGCCATCGTAACGTATACTAAAGGAACTCACTGATCTTGGTAGGAGGAACTAAATACATTGCTGTTATAGAAACGGAGTACGAAGATTGAGCTACTGCACTGCCTTGTAACTAGTCTGAGAAATACTAGCAGTGGATAGCAGACTGGTGGTCCTTAATGGTGTAGCATAATAATGTCCATGAACAGCGAATCGGTTCACTACTGGGGATGTATAAGTTTTATTCACCTTAAATGTTCTCCTAATTGTCTGAAACACGGTCGATGACCCTATGTGCTCTTTTATTTTACATTTAATACCATAATTACACATCTTTCTTTTGACATCTCTGAGGGTGCTCCTGGGGATGTCAAGTGTGGCAGGACTCCGCTTACCTTATTCTCTCAATATAGCAGCTAACACTAAAATGATTAAAACATTGGATAATCTTATAAGTGTGTGAAATTTTTTAAGCCTTTAACAATAAATGGGTATTAATAATTAAGGAGTGATGTCAATTGAAATGCAACCTGATTTTTAAACATGGAAAGGGTATTTGTTTATTTTGTTTGAGAAAAACAAAATATATCTTCCAGTTAAAATATTTATGCTTTAGACGAGGTGAGGCTTACTAAAAACGCTCAAGAGTTGAGTTGTAATAGCAGTTCTTTGTAACGGACTAAGTATTAGTCATAGTACTCTGTAACAACTCAAAAAAAGCACTCGTAGACTCAGGGATATGACCACGGCACCTTACGAATGAAAGGCAAAAGCTTTAACCACTCCGTTACTAAGAGGTATCAACATGCGCAGGTCTCGACACGTTATTTAGAAATACAGAGGATGACAGGAATTAACTGGAATAGGATGCTCCGAAAGTCAACCCATTTCTTTGTTCTCCTAGTGTAGACACAGCAGTTGAACATCTCTTGTGCGATTGGTCTCTGTGTCTCTTTCCTTCTATGTATATGGGCCGTTCCATTTAAAACACCGATAAAAGAAATACAGTTAAATGAAGAGCTTGTTTAATTGAAGCTTAAAATCATCAGTCAGTTTCTCGTGTTCTATGCGTTTGAAATTTTACAAATCCCCATTAAAAAGGTCTTGGGCTTCTTGTGGAGTACGTTTGAATAATTCAGTCGTATCGTTACAAATGTTTTTCTTAGAATACCAGCTTTCATCAGCAAGCTTTTTATTGTTAAGCTTTGTACCATTGGGCATTACACTTTTATAGTCGGAAAAGAAATCTTATCTTCGAATAATCAATTCTCGATGAAATTGGTGTTATGTATCCTTCACAGACTTCGTGTCTTCCAAACAAAGAGACATATTTAATTTTCTTCAATCGTCCACATAACTCTAGCTTAAAATTATCGTCAGTTTTCGATTATTTATTCATTCCTCAGTCTCCATGACAATCACTGTTACATACATTTTAGAATTGTGCTATCAAGCCTGCATATTTTCGGCTAACGTGTTTTAAATCAGAATAATTAATTTTATTGATATTTAAAGCGAAACGCCCTGTATAGTGTATATATGTGTGCGACACACACAACACAAGCTGTAAAATATTTGTCGCAGAACATTACACACACGCATCTGTGCATGTTTAATAAACGAGTAGTTTTTACGGTAGCAGATTCTTATTCATGTGACAAAAAACCTGAAGGAATCTCTAAGCACTTCTCACGCTAAACCAGTTTCCCCAGTCTCATTCTTTTTATAAGATAATAACTCCTGGTGCGGAAGAAATTAATTCATGGCGTACGTCTTCCAAAGAGCAGTTATATGCTTTTTTTCTCCTCTATTTTAGGAAGCCCGAGCCAAATACAGTTACGCCATTCGTAGCGACAACTTTGGTGCCTCCGCCTAAAGAAACAATTCAACTGGTGCCCTCGTCCAGCAACTCAACATCCGGTAAGTTGTCATGCTCACATAACTTAGAATTAGCCGTCAACCTCCATACGTTATACCCAGACAGAAATAAGTTAGTGTCTGTTATCTGCACACAGCAGAGAGGCAAACGCCATGCCTCTCTCACCAGCTCAGGTACAGGGTATCTCAATGAAACGTAGCCTTTAACAGTAAACAGTTCTTGTAGGAAATAGGGAAACAAGCAATACAGGTAACCAGAGCATGTGTGAACAAAATACCAGAAGTACAAGTTACACATAACACGGTGTTGAAAGCAAGGATGTTATACGCAGCAGAGATATGGGGGCTGGAAAAAGGATGGGAAAATGTAGATGCTATACGTAGGATTTTTTGCAAAAAAGCCCTGGGATGGCTAAAAAGTTCACCGAATGGAGTAGCACAATGGAGGGAGGGTGGGAACAAAAGGCAAAATGATAGAAAAGGCAACAAATACTGTGCAGAATGAAACTACTAGAGGAAAATTATACTAAAGCAATGCTTGGTTGTAAAGGAGAAAACGGGGAAAAAGAAACTTGGATGCACAAGATAATATTGGAAGAAGTAGGAAGGGGGAAACATGAGCAGAAAGAAACAACAAAAGTAAGGTTTCTGCAAAGAAATTAGAACATGAATGGAGAATACTGAAAAGCAAGAAATTATTAGTAGTTTCAAGGAAAAAAGTTCATTAATAAATTATAGATATTTTAAATCCGAATGGGGAAAAGAAGATACATCGAACTATGCAACAAAAAGGCCACAATGGGGTATGCATGGGCAAGCACAGGTATAATGAATTTAAGTGGTCTAACAGGGAGACGGCATTATTCTTGAATGCGATGGTACGGATAAAGGAAGAGAGAATTTAATACTAGAGAAATGGAAAATTTTACCAATAGAGGTAAAAGTTAGGAAGATTTTTAATACAAGATCAAATGAGTATGGAGAAAGCAGGAAACAATTTAGGAAAATAAGGTTAAAATGGTTAAAAGAAATGTGAACAAAATTGGAGAAAATACGGAAAAAGGATAACAAGGCAAAAACGTAAATAGTGGATACATTATATTTCCCCATTAAGTATACAATAAAATGTTAAATGTAAGGGTAAAAGAAATAATAAGCAATTCCATTGTATGTAAAGTTTAAAGCAGACAATAAATCATTCATTCATATAGGAAATAAGAAACAACAATCTTCATTAGCTGAAGAGATTAGATAAATTACCCATTCCAATCTACTGCACACTTTTACTGCTCTATCATTTGCTTTGCACCAGGATGAGTAAAAATATTTAATAAGTTACATTCACCCGCATCGTTTATTTTTATCCCTCTTCTACAAACTATCCTTACACAGTTTACTTTTCCTCTCTATTTCATGTTAATCAAGGTAAACTTTTAGTAAATGGTTTTATTACTCAGGGGGGTACATGAAGCTGAAGCGATAATCTTTAAAATGCAGATCGCTCTATGCTGGCTTTTGAATTGCATACCTTTAGTAGACATTGCAAGAAACACAATACGGACTCAACACTTCAATAAATATAAAATTATTGGGTTTTTCTTTAAATGGCAATTGTTAGTGCAACAAAATATTTATTTCACGTAAAGTGTGCGTTAAATTTTTGTTTGTTTCTTATGGTTTATTGCTAATACAAAGTTATACTAAGTTTGCTCAGAATAAAATAGGCTTCACAGAATATACAAGGCACAAATTTTATTCGTCATCCAAATATCTTTAAAATGCGGTATTTTAATCAAAATTCCTAAAAGCATTTTTGATAAAATCAAATATTTAGAAACTTTGCTTATGTAAAGGAGAATTTGGAGTGGGGGATTTTCTTGATATTCGTGTCGCTTCTTTGGAAGATGCTGAACTTAACGATACAAAGTTTGGTATTTATCCAACTTTTCGTTTTTCAGTTATGCTGTGCAGTCTCATTTACACTGACAGACATGGATCTTTCTATAAACTATTTTGAACTCAGGGGGTCTCAAGACAAGTATTTCCTATAAAATTTTGATATAGAATTTTTGGTTGGGATACGGTAGTTCTCCTACTTAGTACAGGTATCCAAGCGAGTGATTCGATTCCCGTCGTCCGCCCGCACTGACCTTTTTTCCCCTCCCTACTCGGTAGGCAAATTCTGAGGTGATTTCTCTTCTACCTCGATGTCCTTTTCCTTATTTCCCCTTCATTCCGTTTCCTTCGTGTGTTCCAGGTGTGCTTCCAGGTTTCGTGGCGTGAGGCGGTACCATCAGATGGCGCGGATACTTGCTCCATGGAAAGTGTGTTCCCCGTGGGCTCCAAAGGGCTGAAGGGCTGCCTCTTGCAAGCGTCGTTTATCGCCCTCTTTGGGCATTTCCAGTATTTAGTTGGGTCTTCGAACTAGGAAATGTTAGGGACCTCTCCGAGTCTCTGTTGCCTGCGTGCGGCCTCCTGCGGCTCTTTCACTTCATCCATTCTTCCTAGGGGGTGGTAGCCGCAATAGATTTGTGTAGGTTACAATGCGCTATATGTTCCCCTCTGTTGTGTACCCTACACACTACACTATTTTAGGTTGGCGATAAGTTGTCCTATTTCATTACTAGAACCAAGATCCGGAACACGCTGCAGCTAACGTATCCTCTGGATTTTAGTTCCATCGATAGATTACAGATGCCATGAGATTGCTCTGTTTGTGGCCCTCAAGATATGATTGGTTGATTTTATGGCTCGATATGCCACTGTGAATGCAGATGCTTCAGGTGACATTAACGCTTCTTACGGAGGCCATTTTACATCGACGACGACCTGATCTTCTTACACAGGGAATGGAATTGTGCAAGGATACATATTATCGGCGTCAAAATAAACTTGCTCTAAAGCCACAGTCAGCGACTTTGTGGAAACAAACCCCAAGGCGCCGGCCTGCTGAAGGGGGCTGTTTAATATTTCCTAGTGGTGCACAAATTGAATTTATTTTCTAGACATCTTAATTAAGTGATGTACAGCAATGAGCCTGTACCAACTTAAAACCGTTGCGTAGTGTATAAATGTTTGTTAATTACTCTGAAAACATATGCTACATATTTACAAATTTTAGTAAGTGAAGCTTTGTGAGTGTTAAAGAGGTCGATTCGTAACTATTCGGTTGATTACATAGTTAAGTAGTTATTGTATTTTGGTTTGATTGAGGTTCCTAAAACTACTTTTATACAGTGTTTTTACACCGTGAAAGTCAGTTAATCCTACGAACATAAATTATTACTTTATTCTAAATTGTGTTAGATGAATTGTATGTGTCGCTCCTTTGTTGATCAGAAATCTATTCTTCTAAATTATCTTTTCACTATTGAGGTTGAAGCATCAACTTAAGGCACATCAATCCTCCTCTATATCCTTCGAAATCATGCATTGATGAGGACAACCCGACCTCTTGTTTTGTTTACATCGAACTATCATGTAGCCCGTAATTGCTCTACGAACTTTTGTCTTAATAAGTGATGACTCATGTATCATCTATGGAACAGACGAGTTTTAGTTACGATGGAGTAAAAGATAAATGTTTCATTGAACAGGACGCCGCTTTCTATCGTTTCGAAATGAAGAACCTCATTCTAAGCCATGAGAAATCCTTGAATGTCTTTGGTGATGTCAAAAATTTAAGGAATTGTGCACAATAATAAAACAGTACCTATCTTTGTTTTGGTCTATCTACGTGTTAGTCCATAACAATTTGTGTATTTGTATGTGTTACGCTCTTATTGGTTGAATAAAAACATTTTAGAAAAAGGTCCCTGTGTGTGTGTGTGTGTGTGTGTGTGTGTGTGTTTGTGTGTGAACAGCATAACTCAAAACGAAAAGTCGGTTGAATACCAAGGATGCGACACGAATGTTTTCAAGAAAATCCGCAGTCAAAGTATCCTTTATATTGTACATTTTTCGAAAATTTTGATTTTCTCAAAAATGGTTAACGATTTTGATTCAAATACCATATGCTTAGATGTTTTCTTGATAAATGAAATATATATTTTGAATTTTATGGGAATAACTTCTGAAGTCCTCTTCATTTTGAATGACTTCTGCACAAGTGATAAACCGTAACAGACGGACCCAATCTTACTACACAAATTGCCGCTTTTTTAGTTGACCATTGCCGAGATATTGCTTGTTATTGGTTCTCAAATGGGAATTTGTTGTTTTTCCCCCTCGTGGTAATGCAAAAAGAACGGAATTTCAAAGTCATCAAATAGTGACAAGCTCTTAAAAGATTTGAATATCGCTTAAGTCGTCTGCATTCACCTAATTCCATTGTATCTACAAGGAAATATGTGATAAAACAATTTCGACAAATGTTTATCTCGATTAACATGAAGTAGATAGTAGAATAATCTTTTCTAATAATACTTTTTTAAAGTATGGATAGAGAAAGTCATGTGAAAGTCATCAGATTTTTTTTTCAATGGAGGAACTTCCGTAAATTATTTTATGAATCTGATATTAGCAAATGACACTTGTGGTATCTAATGTAAATAGTATGTCATTTTATGTGCTAAGATAACTATTGTATTTTTTCAAAAATTATATGTCTCACAAATGGTCTCCATTTCTGAGGTGACATTTCACGCAGATCGTGAAATGAATGTTTTAGTGTTTAAGCGGAAATAACACTAATTTCATCGGTAATCCTGTCTATCAGTTGTTCAAGGCTTTTCAGATGCTATCGGCACAATAAATGCCAAACGATGCTAAATCTGAAGATAGAACAGTTATGAGAATTATGGACTGTCAGAGAGATTTCACCTTCAGGACTCGGGTTGACTTCAGCATTCATTTTATTTGTTTCATTCATAATCTCCGCAGAACGAATACTTTAAGGGTGGTTATGGTGGTTAAATCATTAAAGGTGATTCTTCTAACCATGTTACGCTATTCATGACACCTTTGTCTACAAATTATTTCAAATCAAACTATAAACACGAGAAAGCAATCTTAAATTATTTATCGAGAGCACAGAGGAGTAAATTCAGATGTCTTAGTCATGAGCTCTTGCGAAAGAAACGGAAAAAAACAATCAGAAACTTTCAAATATCTTCCATGAGTAGTTATAAACATAGGAAACGTCGAAAAACGCTACGAAAAGATTATTTGATATAAGTTGTATATTCTAATGAGCACTACATATTATTCTGAAATAAGCTTCTATCACTTATGGTTTCCCAGTTATACAGAATTACATATAATTCAGTCATCTATCTATAATTCAATCCGAATGAAGCGAACTTCGGAGGCTATTCCCAGAATTCTTAAGGTAATATGTTAAATCCACGAATTTAGTCAAAACTATTAAGACTGCGTTTGGGAAAATAAAAGGTAACTAAAAAGTTTCCTCATATTATCTAAAAGTATTCTGGATGACAGTTGGCTTTTCAGTCTAAAAGCTAAGAAGCTTTGTATCTTATCACAAACCTCCTAAGTGAATACGAGGAGAGCAGTGAAGTGCATTTTATGAGTGAGGTTTAATTGTTTTAAATGTTCGCGAAAGTAGTCCATTTATGCAGAAAAATACTAAGTAAAGAGTGGTGTCATAAATATGAGAGCACAGTAGACCCCTCTCGCTAAGGAAAACACATCAGCAATAACGGTTAATTTGGGGAGGAAGGAATATCTTGAAAATCTTCGTGAGGTATCCTTGGAAGATATTGCATAAGTATCAAGGTTGGTATTTATCAGAAAATTATGTTTTAAGACACACACACACACACGGACCTTATGCTAAAATGTTTTTCGGTTCAAGGGAACACAAAGCACACATATGTAATAAAATCTCCATACCATAGGTAAGCGGGAGAGGAAGTTAAAGTATAACACCAAGTGTATGGTTTGTTTAAAAATCTGATGTGTAACACTCACATGACTTTCTCTACTCTTGTACAAACTATTTTTACAAACTCTTATTCTCCATCTACTTCATATTAATCGAGATAAACATTTGCAGAAATGATCTTTTGCCATGCATAGAGAATTACATTTTACACATAGCGACCAGTTCTAAAAATATTTGACTATTGCTTAAGGCCTACTATTTTCCCCTTGTTTTGTATTTGCAAGAGCAATATAGAAATACAGTAGCCTCTAAGCATAGACATATCTCTTAATAGCTGGTTGCTAGGTGCAACACCATTCTCTTTGCCACAGATTAATACGCTTCGTATATCCAAGACAAAAAAAATGAATAACGAATTCCCATTTGAGAAAATAAGTATTGAAAAATTTAAGGGAATAACAAGCAATATCTCGAAAATGGTTCACTCAACAACAAAAATTGTATATGGGATAAATTGTGTATTTTAACGCGATTTACATTTTTTGTGTAGTAAACTTTTGTTTATCTCTTATGGTTTACCAGTTATGCAAAAGTCGTTCACAATGAAGAATACTTTTGGAGACATTCCCAGAAAATTCAAGATATACATTTTATTTGTCATGAAAATATCTTAAACATATAATATTTTAATCAAAATCGTTAGAGCCATTTTTGAGAAAATTAAAATGTTTCATGTAAAGGGTAATCTGGGGTGGGGGGATTTTCTTGAAAACGTTCGTATCGCATCTCTGGAAGATATTGAACCTAAGTACCAAGTTTGGTGTTTATCCGACTGTTGGTTTTTGAGTTATGCTGTTCACAGACACACAGACAGACACACACGGACATGTTTCCAGAATGCTTTTTTTTGTATTCAGGGTGTCTCAAAACATATATTTCCGGTGAAATCTTGGTATCGAATTTTTGGGTGGAATACAATACTTCCCCTACTTACTATACGTAGTAGAGAAAGTAAAAATATGAGGCTTTATTTTATTACATTTCTCTTCTTAGAAGTGCTTGGTTAAGAAAATTCCCTTTTCTGCATAGCATATCCTAAAAGAGCACGACTTGTTTTGAAAACGTCTGTCTGCCCCCAGGTGTTGTTCGTTGAGACTTAACTGAACTGGCTCGAGGAACAAAGTGGCCATCTGGTGACCTGCAGTAGCATCATCTTCTAAAAAGCCTGAAAGACTTCGCCGTAAAAATATAAAAAATAATAAGCAGTAGCAGCAGGAGCGAGGCAAAAGGATGTCCCGTTAGAATACAATCTTGAGATGGACCAAACTGCAGCATCTCTTCGCGCAGTGCTAACGGGAAGGAACAAGATGACGTAACAGTAACATAACCGTTAACTTTTAGTGTAGCGAGCGTCAATCGGACACCGCCACCCTTCTCAAGACATTCGCGGTTTATGCTTCAATATGATTCCCCACAATTGTCCTGTATAGTGGCACGTGGTCTATGTAACTCTTTTTTCGCTTCGCTTACTCTGACGTAATAACACTGGTGTTCCTTCTTACATGCTCTAACCCTCGCCATAGGCGGACCCAGGGAGGACCCCTTTAATTTAAGAAAAAATATGGCATTTTTACTTTCTCTATCGCGTACCTAGTAGGTAGAGAAGGTATCGAATTTTATACCGAGATTTCACCGGAAATACATGTTTTGAGGTCCCTGAATCTATAAAGACTTTTTAGAAAAATGTCCGTGTGTGTGTGTGTGTGTGTGTAACAGCATAACTCTAAAACGAAAGTGAATAGGCACTAAACTTTGTATTTATATTCAGTACCTTCCAAAGATGCGACACGAAGATTTCCAAGAAAATCCTCACACCCCAAACTACTCTTTACATTAGCATCTTTTTCGAAATTCTTTATTTTCCAAAAAATGGCTCTAACGACTTTGATTAAAATACCATATATAAAGATATGTATATGACAAATAAAATGTATATCTTGAATTTTCTGGGAATAGCCTTTGAAGTCCTCTTCATTCGGAAGGAATTTTGTATACTCTGTATAACTGGTAAACGTTAAGTGGCAGAGAAAAAAGCACTACACAAAAAATGTAGATCTTTATAAAACACACAATTTATGACAAAAAACGTTTTTTGCCAACCACTTCCAAGATATCCGTTATTAATGGTTCTAATTGTTCAATACTTCGGCATTCAGTTAAAGTCCTGTCTTTTCAATTGTTTCTCGCGTTGTCATAGAAAGGATACGGAATTTTAAGGCCAGCATATAGCGTCCAATTCAAAAACATTTGACTATCGCTACTCCCTTTGTATCTATAAATAAATGTGTAATGCAGCTATTGGCGGAAAGGTTTATCTCGATTAAAATAAGTAGTAAGAAAAGTAAAGTTTCGTAAGAATGGTTTGTATACGCACTAATAGTGATAGAGAGTAGAGAAATTCATGTGAATGTAACAAGATTTTATACTTAAGTTATAGTGTTGCTTTGCTTTGGTAAAATCAAAACCAATACTTATCTATCCTATTTATCCTATTTACTTCAACCGTATTATGGGCATTGGTTGGTTCAGTCAGTGAGCGAATTTATTTTAGCGGTTGACTTCGTCTCAAAAGATATTACACTAATTCGGGAAGAAATAGAGAGATACCGAAACAAATGCGATTTACGTTTACTAGTAAATAACTTCTGAATAAGCATTAAGCTCTGAAACAATAGGAGAACAAACTTACTGTGAAACTGAGTAATCAAACTACTTAAATATTCTAAATGCACGATTATGCAGTAAATCTTTCTGTAAGTTTTCTCAAAATTTAAATTAATATTTGCAACCAAGGGATGACCGTGAAGGTAAAATGCTCTATTAATGACTGCATTTTGCTCACTGGTATATGTTTCTAAATATATTAGTCGCCCCCTTAAGGAACCCTGGACCCCTCTGGCCCTCATATAGGGTATGGGAAATAGTACTCATTTAGTTAAAAATTTGGAACAAAATTTAGTCATTTTGAGGTCCTTACACATGACTTTCTGTAGAAATATTGTCCCAAATCTTCTAAAAGTCATTCATACAAGAATGTATTTTTCTTTAAATTTCCTGTTAGCCATTCACAATTTTAAGAAGTTGTTTTAATTACATTATACTCGGGCGATAAAAAAGTAAACATTTGCAAATCATGAGCCCACAAGAAAAAAAATCTTGGGCATCAGACCCGCACATCTCTCTGCCCATTACAACTTCAGGTGATCCCTTAAAAGGAAATTCTTTACCTTTAGATAAATTTTCGGGTGGAAATAACACAAAATTAGGTAACACGGACTTGGTTGCATACATAATAAGGAAAAAAACCACAACTATTCGTATGTCATAAGCCAGTTTTTGTTGCTAATGAACCCACGAGGAAGAAAAAGAAGAATCGCGTAAGCTACTTTATAGATACAGCACGACAGTTCAAACTGGGAAACCTTAAGCATATAAAAACGAATATTTCAAAAATATAAATGTTGAACAAAGTTATTTAACATAAATTGTAATTATCAATGAATTCTATGTGTTTTGTATAGTAAATGTTCCTCTAACTCTTGTGCTTTACCAGCTATCATAAAATCAAGTTATATTTTTTATTATTCCCGCAAATATATCGAACATGTGGTATTTAAAACAAAATTGTTGATCACTTTCGGGAAAATGAAAAATAACCAAAATTTGTCCATGCAAAACAGGGATGTCGCTGGAGAGGAGACGAGGTTGATCCAACCCCGTGTTTTGTTCTTCGGTTTGCCTACTTTCCAAGGAGTTTCTATTCTATTAGCATTGTGTCGCCGTAAAGTCCGACTACCCCCAAAACACGAGGTTGGAGGGAGAAAGCAAAATAACATTGACACAAAATGAAATGTCTGAATAAAAGGTAGTTTGGAGTGTTTATTATTCTTGTTTTAATGTTACAAAAATAATTTCAAGGTATACGTAGGCAGTCAGATTGTCGTTTTGGGCATAGTTTTCAAGAAATGAAAAGGTTTTTGGCGTTTTTTAAGAGGGCACATTATTACATCACTTACATGTATTTGTAAATTTAGATAAATAATGCAATTAATTTTTACTCTACAATTATAAAACATTAATTTCATTCTGTAATTTTCCTCTTTTGTCTGATAATTGCAATTATTCTGGAAGAGTGGGTCTCGCTTGGTTGCGCACAGGAGTTCTATTTTTAAAAGAATGGGAAATCATTACTCAGGGAGATGTATTACGTGTGAAAAATTGGATAGTATTTTCTATTGTCTAATGGAACGTGAAAAGGTACTACTGTATTTCTCGTAATTTTATATTACTGGTTATATAACTAACAATTGCCTTTCTCCCTCATATTATATTTTATAATATTATATACTTGTTCTCTACCATGTATACATTCTGAGTATATGTGTTTTAACATCCTCTTAATTATTATACGTACAATAATAGCAACGAGAATACATAACACGTAAAACTTAGAACAAAAAATATTAAAAAAGAATCTATTAATGTGTTCACTCCGAGAAGCTGTGAATTAGATATCTTATTACATTAATGAGTTATTGTATTAGTTTGTCCGTGACAGTTACTGTATGTTGCTTCAAGAGATAAGTGGACAATGAGCTAAGAAAGGGGCAAC
The DNA here is from genome assembly GCA_030765065.1 of Deroplatys truncata. Lineage (NCBI taxonomy): Eukaryota > Metazoa > Arthropoda > Insecta > Mantodea > Mantidae > Deroplatys > Deroplatys truncata. The sequence goes on from CM060980.1 coordinate 106,623,573, forward strand.
GGAATGATTACAGCCCGGAAAGTAAAGCGATGGTATAGTAGCTTTATCCCATACATTGAGTATTTTTAACACTTAAATGATTTCAGTCTAATTATATAATATGTAAATTCAATAACAGCCCGCCTTAAAGCAATATGTGTATTTAACAATATATAAAAAGTGTATATTACAGTCATTGTATATGTTTATATTGTTGTATCTATGTGTAATAATGTTATCTGAATGTATTATGTAATTTAACAATGTAGGAACTGTGAGAAATAGGTCAAACAATGTTGCTAGCAATGAGGTAACAATGAGGTAACCTTGAGGCAATAATGAATTTGAAAGCTCAAATGTTACTAGTCATTATTGGAGCAACAATAATGTAAATATTGAGACAGTTTAAAAACAGCCAATCAACAACCAGAAAAAAATTTAGTTAAATGAAGGTATTCTATTGGGCTAGGATTAGCCAATCAGAAACTGAAATATAGCAAAATTTACAAATTTAAAGTTCAGTTGCCTGCAAACAGTGTTCCTAACCGGACGCAAAAAGTGTCCTCAAGAGATTTAATACGTATTCGTGTGAGACGAAAATAGTTTGCGTATTAAAAAGTGCAAGTATTTAATAAAAACATCTCACAGCTCTCTCTCTCTCTCTCTATATATATATATATATATATATATATATATATATCAGTGAAGCGTTATTTAAAAGGAGTGAAGTAAAATTATAATCTGTGTAAGCCTACATTCTTAGTCGCATCACAACCCTGCTAAGAGAAACGTGTCTCTAACAAATACTGACGCAGCCGAGGCAAACATAAATATATAATATTTAAAGAAACAGTAAAAATACATTTGGGGCGAAGGCTACCGGAAACTTTTTACTATACGTGCGGTTGCAACTACTACAAATTCGGTTCCCCAACAGTTGAAATATAATACAACTCCTACAACAATACAAACTACTACAAATTGACGCCCAAAGCGTGTTGCAAACAAGTTACAATACAAACCATATTCTCAACATACAACCTTGGGGTTAAAATATGGGAGAGGTGGTTTATAGACGCACTAGATTTTTAAATGTTTAAACGTATGCTATAATTGTAATATCGTATTAAATAGAGGTAGAAATAAATCTAATACAATAAATGTGATATTAACCGTTCTGCAATAACCAACATGATCAATCTCGAGACGGAATTCTACGAACGTCAGAAATGAGCAGACAAAACAGGTTCATTAATCCAACAAAATGCTGAAGTACCTACTTCTCTTACAACCTGCAAGTTACATAAGCAAATTGCGGATGTGTGTTAGTTAATTTCTTCAGTCAGTAATTAGTTGGAACTCATTAAGAGCAACCTGCGGCGCTTCACTAGTGCGAAATTTTCGTAATCTTGTACCAGAGAGAAAGTTCTGTGCCACCGGGAAATAAGCACGTTCCTCTTTCTACCTCTAAGACCGACGTAAAACCTGGAATTCGGCGTGAAGCTATTCCGCTGCGAATATCAATGAATTTCTCTAACAAACAGATTTCATTATGCATGACGAAAATGCCTTATGAAAGACAAAAGGATTAGTATTCCGTGCTTCTTGTTCTTCCTTTTCCGTTACGTCTCTGTAATGTTACTAATTTTTCCATAATTTCCTTGGATGTAACATAATCCAATTAACTTTAATATGGCCCGTGACAGTTGCTCTCTGTACGATGAAAAACTTTTAAGTTGTTATGTGAGAATGTACGGTCTCATTGACTCCTTATTCACCAATTAGAATGGAACTTAATCAATACTTTGATAGCATGTTGATAAAAGGCTAATTTCTCATTATCTCTTGACCAAGATTTAGGGAGCCTATTTTCATACATTTTCCTGTTCACTTTTGGCCGTTGGTACAAATCGTAAAAATGGCGAGGTTTAGTGATCTGCGATTTCAAAATATAAAACATGATCCAGCGCCACACAATACAAAAAGGTAAGTCATTTCAATAACTATATTAAAAGTACAAAAAATGACATCGTTCTCGCACTGTAATCGCTTCTTGATTATACTAAAAGTACAAAACATGGCATTACTCTCTCATTGTAGGTTGAAGAGAATGTTTTGGAGCACAAAATTTATATTATGCTTAAATGAAGATTGGAGGTTTATATCAATAATTTCATATGAGGGTTGTCCCAGAAGTACCCGACCTAACAAAGAAAACACAAAAAATTTGGGAAAATACACTAGTCTCCTTTCAGCTCGATTCACTTTTCCCAGTGATGTTCAATAGCATCGATACCCTGTTTATAGTGAGAACCATCGAGTTCTGCAAAATAGTCAACTGCAAACTCCACCTCTTCATTGTTCGCAAATCTATTACCACCAAGGCATTTCTTAAACTTTGAAAACCGAAAATAATCAGAGGGGACTAAGTCTGGTGAATAGGGTGCATGAAGAAGCAATTCGAACTTTAATTCATTGATTTTGGCCATAGCGATAATGGATGTGTGAGCTGGTGTATTGTCTTGATGGAACAGAACTTTCTTTTTCGCTAAATGCGGCCGTTTTTTTGCTTGATTTCATCATTCAAACGCTGCAATGAGTTTTCATAATATTCGCCATTGATTGCTCTTCCTTTTTCAAGATAATCAATGAAAATTATCCCACGCGCATTCCAAAAAACTGACGCCATTACCTTGCCTGAAAATGGAACTGTCTTCGCCTTCTTTGGAGCTGATTCTCCCCTTTCAATCCACTCTTTTGACTGTTCCTTCGTCTCAGATGTGAAGTGATGGACCCATGTTTAACCATGGTTATGAATCGACGCAAAAACTCAGTTTTATTGCAGCGGAACATCTCCAAACACCGGACTGAAACATCCTCACGATGCTGCTTTTGTTCCATTGTGAGTAAACGCGGTACCCTTCTTGCGCATAGCTTTCTCATGTCTAAATTTTCAGTTAGTATGCGATGTACAGCACCTTTTGAAATGCCTACGATATCTGCTAGCTCGCGCACTTTCAGTCGACAATCATCCAATACCATTGTGTGGATTTTCATCACAATTTCTGGCGTGGTCACCTCATTTGGTCGACCACTGCGATGTTTTATCTTGGCAGTTCGTACAGCCTCACTTAAACTCTGCCACCAAATATTTTACTGTTATAAACGAAGGAGCAGACTCCCCAGAGTAGAATTTAGCTCAGCTTTAATATTAATTGAACTAAGACCTTTAAAATGAAAGTATTGTATCACATAACAATGGCCAGTTTTATCCATGTTTACAAATTCGCTGAAAGAGTTCACTATTAATTAATGGCTGCCAAACAATTAGTAAACAACGTAGCATCGCCAAACTTCAAACTTAAGCTTTATAAGGGTGGTACTTTCTACCATAGTCATTGTTTGAAGCAACAACCGCTATATATGCGTCAAGTCGGGTACTTCTGGGACTGCCCTCGTAAATCAATGTGTCACACAAATCTTACACTTTAAAAAAAATAACATAATAAGTCAAAACTAACAAACGGAATTATCTTACCGAATTCCCCCCTTGCTTAGTATTTTCTTAGGTAATTTAATTATCCTTTCAAACTCATGCTTGTTAGTATTACATAACTATCTCAACACCAAAGGCCTCGAAATAATTATAATTAAATTCATTCTTTAATCATAATTAAATTATCGAATAATTATCAGCATTCGTGGTATTGCTGAAAACAGTTTTACTTTCCCTTGTGCTTTCTTATGGTCGATAGGGCAAGTACTACATTCCAAAAAAAAAAAAAAATGCGGTAACGAGATTTCATCGGATATACGCACTTTGATAACCCATGAATCCAAAAATAATAATGTATTTTAGAAAAGAATGTCTGTTCGTGTGTATAAAACTTCGATTGCAATACAAAGACTTTCACAAAATTTTCCTCACTCTAAACTACCCCTTACATGAGAAACTTTGTTTATTTCTGAAATTCCTGTGAATAACCTCTTCGTTCTTATTGAATTTTGTATAACTGCAACATTATAAAGATTGACAGACATTTATTACAGAAAAAATGTAGAACTATAATATTCAGGTTGTGTTAAATACAATTTTGTACCAATGTTAGCCATTTACGAAATATTTCCTGTTGTTCGTTTGACTTGTACGCTTGTTTAAGCAATATGTCAATTGTTTTGTTTCTCCTGAGATAATGCAACGAGTATGTAACATTGTCAACATATAGCGACCTGGTTTTCAAATATTTGAATTGTTGAACTAATGCTTCGTATATCCACCACAAAATATGTATTGTAATAATTTAGTTCAACATTCATCATGTTTTACAGGAAAGAGAAAATGCTTTTTATGAATAATTTGAAAATAAATGAAAGTGAGTAAACAAAGTTATGCAATTTTAGCGTATTTTTATTCTAGGCAAGCAAACATGAGCTTTGTGTTGTATTTGATATAACGTCCTTAAAACCTTGCCTCAATTGGCAGTATGGTAGGGTATGTTATGGCAGATATGACGAAAATGCCTTCCTTCCACCAGTCACCAGATATACAACACGTACTACACCGCTCTACATTATGAGCCAGCCAGAGAGGGTGAGGCGCCTGCGATTCCTGTTGTCTGGCGAATCTCGTTTTCACCACCTCTGCGTTATGATGTGAAATGGCTTTCATATCAACAGCAACAATGGATAATTAATTTTCATGAGGACCCTGTATTTCGTAAAATCAAAGCAAAGGATAGTATAGGTCAAATCAATAAATACAGTAATTGACATATAAACAAATTGAGGATGTCAGGCAAGATTGATTCCTAGAGAAATACTACATTAAATACAAACAATAATAGCTAACTTCTAGCATTACACTTGAAGAGGGAGATTGGTAAGTTTAAAAGAAAAGAAAAAAAGTTGTACTGAAGTAGTACTTATAACAACAAATAATAAAGGAATAATTATAATAAAATTAACTTAAGGCATATAAAATTATTTCCTGATAATGCTTTTAACTTTTTTTTAAATACAAATACTGTAGTACACAAATCTGGATAAGTTTCATCATTAATTGTTTATTGGACCAAGATTGCTGTTGTCGTTGAACGCCATAGTACACAAAGTCAAATCGTTTGGTTTTGTATTTACGACACTATAACGATAATTTATTCCGATTTCTCTGCGTAGAATTTAGTAAAATGTTATTATGAATTTGATGTATTTTGAGTGGCAGAATTCATAAAACAGGAGCTCTATTGGGTAATCAATAGTTTCATTGGACACATTTTAATTATTTCCTTTCTAATAACATTAAAGGCATAATGACGGTGGTAAACAAACTGCCCATCCTAAATACTGTATTGAAGAACGAATTAAACCAAAGATAAATATACCTAAAACATTAGTAGGCAAGTATGTTAAAACACGTGGTTTATTTGACGAAGTATGTTGCGTATATATGTTATGTTTTGGTAACGTAAGTGCTGGTCTATTATGGTATGTAAATATTTTGTTTGCGATTCGAAATGCAGTTTTTCCCTCCGTTTTATTGCTTGAAAGTAGCGTGGTATAAACCAAATGCCCTAATCAATAATTATTAGTGTATTCACATACAAGTTGCTAAGTTAGGACAGATCTCAGTATCTGAAAAATGTTTTTGGGAAGTTAGAAGACGGAGCTAATCGATTTCGCTTCTCCCACCCGGTGTGTTAAGTCCATTAAATCGCATTCTGGAAAGCATCGCATAACAAGAGATTAACTCCGTTTCTGGAAGGATAAAGGCCGAGTTCCCTAGGGCGTAGGCGGATACTTGGGAACGGCCACCCACAAACATGTATTAGCATCTGGAGGCGTTCTCTTCCTCTGGCGCCATGCAACTTGTGGCAAATACGAAACTGCTGCTAGGGCAACATTCTTTGGCTCTGGGTATGCAAAATCACTCCGCAATTTACCGTTTACATTTTTATCTCAAAGTTGCCTCTTGGCGAACTAGCCAAGGCAGTGCTGTTTACTTAAGCCATTCCTAGTACTAAATAAAATGAGTAAAAAATAATAAAATATTCCAGCTTATTGTCGGAGTATTCATTGTTACACAAGAAAGAGAATAAAGTCTCTGCAAAACACACTAGCCCTGTTATTTTCTACGCATTTACCCCTCAGTCATGGGTTTTTCCGAGATCCAATAAGACAATTTTGCACCTAAACATGGCCGTTGTTACTTATTCTCTAGAGAAGCTGTTTAAACCGACACATCACTTTCACGCTATTAACGCTGAAAGCTTTTCAGGAATGATGTTTATCTATGAAAATTCAATTAATATTATAAAGAAAGAAAAATTGCTTGCTCGCGTGTGTATATGAATGCGTGTGTGGTAATCCTGGAAACACTGAATCAATTTTTAGTAATTATTTTACCAAAAGTATTTCTCTTCTGTATGAAGATAGGCTATAAAATATTTGAAATGTTTTTAAAACTATGGGGGTTAAGGGGTTATATTCACGCTATTTAATGTCAATCCTGTCCTGAATAGAATATGAGGATATGTTTGGCATTTTATTGCAAAAATGACAATTTTAATGATTTCAAGCCCTAGTCATAAATGGAGAGGTTTATAGCTTTACAAACTGAGTTACTGGGAAGGACGGGGACTGTGTATAGTGATCATATCACTAAATGTTTCTCTGATTTCCTGTACTGTTAAAGATATATGTTTTGTATGATTTTCACTAAACTTCGTTTATTCGGATTTTACTATCTGGCAAAATTGATAAACTACCCTAAAATTTTCCAAAATTTCCACTACCCTTATTTTTAATACCTAATTTCAACCTCTTAACACATAAATCAACAGTTTCCTACCTATCTGAAGTCCACTTTGTAAATTTAAGACTATGAGGCCCAACAAAATGTATAGGCTACATATAAATCTTAAAGCTACCCATACAGCATCTTCAACCGCTTATGTATAGTGCCTTCGTTTTATGCCAAGACCGCGAATCGCACAAATGCATGCTCCGCACACAATCTACTACACTGCGAGATTTTCCGTCCGTAACTTCCGCGTTACTTACGAGCGTTAGCAACATATATGTAATGAGTCTAGCCTAAGTTTTGTTGAAAGTGTTGGCTATCTACGCGAAGACATTCTTGACATCATCGGATGAAATTACCATTCACACGCATAAGTTCTTCTTGCGTAATGTTCATAATTTCTGTTTTATATTGTCCTCAAGTTCGTCTATAGTGTTCGGATTGTTCCTATAAACTTTATTTTTCAGCGTTTAGCGATCCCGTTGTTCTAAATTTATTGACCAAACATCTCACAGTAGCTCTACCCGGAACTGTATAACCAGAAAATTGCTCTAAAGTTGTCTACACACCTGTCTACATGATTCAGTAGTTTTTACGTATGCGTTGTACATAAAAATACGCTGTTCAAGCGTGAATTTGTTGCAGGCATTTCCGTGGACTAATCAGATAATATTCCTAAGGAAATCACACACAACACACGTATTGTTGAAACACTTCACAACATGAAGACAAAGCAACGACTGAGACAGTTCACATTTGATAAACGTATCCTTGATACGTCCTGCGCCGCTTTTGCGCAGTGACATAATACCGAGGTCACTGCCATCTCGGTCGATACGCATATAAGGCGGCTGTAGCCTTGGCATAAAACGAAGGCACTGTAGAAACCTCCACTATTTAACCCATCAGGTCAAAATATTATACATAGGACATGGCAAAAATCATAGGTTATCTTCAACTTCCAAAACCTACTCAATCCTTATTTTCAGTTATAGAGTATCTGGAATTTTGCTTCAGATCTACCCTTATCCTTATTTTTAACTCCTTGTGGACAAAACTATTCTGCTAGGCATTTTAGGGCACACATTCTATACAGAACAGTAGGACTTGGCGAACGTTATAGGATACCTTATAAATTAAAAAAAACTACACTTAGCTATACTTTCATCCCATTATGCACAAAAGTTCACCATTTTGACAATTTGAAAACTTTGGAAACTTGTAGTGTGACACACAAGTGAAAATTGTAGGATACTAGCATCTTTTAGAAAGCACCCCATTCTCATTTTCAACCCTATACTTACAGAATGCATCTATGTATAATGCATAAACACAGGGAATAATAGTTTATGCAGAAGTTGTATTTGAATATTTTTATAATCGAAAACTCAAGGGAGGATACGAGCCCCGGTTCCCTTTAGGGCGAACCACCACTGCATTTGCTCCATCTAAAGCCCTATGCATAATGAAAGCAGCACAGAGGTTATTTATCCTTGAAGTTGAAGACAAAGTAGCCAAATTCTGGGTCGAGGTCCTAGCCGGACCCAATTAACGAGAGATGTTCGCTTGTCTCTTCCTGGAAACGTGCCCGGAACAAAGCGCAAGCAGGCGCACTTCCTGCCTGTCTGTCTGTCTGCAGGAAGGATGAAAGGAGTCACGGTAAGGAAAAGAAAATCCTGGTGATATTGTGAAGCGTGTCTTGGAACGTGTAATTTTCGTACAAAAACAAGACACTCCAGCAGACCCATGCAGTTCATGGCCATGTCATTAACTTCAATTCAAGGGCAAGCTTATTTATGTTTCATGTGACTTTTGTCTTGCTTTGTTTCGTGTTGAGATCCGCTGTCGGAGTTACTGTAGAACTCCAATACGGAGTTGCAGCAAGCCTCTATGGTGAAACATTTTTAATTACGCTAAAATATACGTATACATTACTGAAGCAATCTATGTCAATAATTAACTGTATAGGTGTACAATTTTAGGCGCATTCGTTTTACGGCGGAAATATTGCAATTGCACTGCTAATAATTATTACTCATATTTTGGAAAATATTCCTGTAGTTTTTAGGACACTTCCATGCATTTTTGTAACTTAACCCTACACCAATTGCAACAAAATTCGGACTTCGACGACAAATGCTCTCGAATTTTTTTTCTCTTTTTATGTATCTGCCCTTTAACTTCTATCGTTAAATATGTTGCTCTTTACTTGAGAAACAAGTGAGTAATGGTGTAATTTCTCGTTGAACTGTTGTTTTTAATCATTTTACTAGTAAACACATTCACACTTCCAGACCTTGCGGAGGATAGGGAATGATTCTGATCAAGGAAGAATTCCCCGCCCCAGCCGGAAAACGAACTCGGGACCTCTGGACTGAGCAGCCAAAACGCTGACCACTCGACTACAGAGACAATCTTAAAAGTGTTATCAACTACTTAAAAAATGCAGTTGGCTAAAGCGGTGTTGCACAGATGGCCCTTTAAACCTCGTATGACGATTTAGTCAATTTCATTAGCTCCCTCGGTGTTATTTATGAAATGATGTAGACCAGTGAAGACCAATCTGTTCTCTTAAGAGCTAAGGTTCAAAGTCATCCCACCTACTATATTTGAAAAGACTGACAAGCTAAATCAATCGAGTTTAAGGACCTGGCAGCACGAGTGGAAATGAGTGCGATGAGAAATCCCTTCGTCCCCCTCTCTCTGTAAGGTTGGGCATCCCCAATGTAGACGATTTTTACAGCGAATAATCCTCTATATCACTTTAAAACGTCGTGAAGTCTCCCATGTCCTTCTAAATCCTCTGAGACACAAACGGATATGAAATATCGGATATTGTGTTTTGGCTTCTTTAACTTTTCCCATACAGTCTTTCAACTTCTGGAATGTGCATAGCTTCAAAGTATACCTTAGCTATGAAAGAATTATCGAAATGGTTGAGTAATTTTTAAATTATCACAGAAGATGAAGGTTTAAACCTTTGTAGTGCTTTCTGTTTAGTCATTTAGTTATAAAATAACAAGTATTCAAGTAATATGGGAACCTTGGCATTAATATACAACAAAATAGGAGTGAAGCTGGTGAATTTGAAGATTCCCCATCCACAGGGCAACAATTTGAACATTTTTGAAGTGCCATATATTCTGTAACCTGCGTTTTAGAGAAAGTAAAAATCTTATGTGTTACCTTTACATGAGTTTCTCTACACACTATCGTTTATTTGTATATATTTTCTACAAACTATTCTTGTGAAGGCTTATTTTTCTGCATACTTCATAATAATCGACGTAAACCTTTGGAGGAATAATTTTATTAGAGTTTTGTTCAAGGTACAGGAGGGACGGAGGAAACCGAATTCGAAAGTCAGATGTTAAAAAACCGGGTTGCTGATCCTGAAATTCATACTCTTTCCACGACATCGCGAGAAACAATTGAATAACGATAGCAGTTTAGAAAATGACAAAGAATTGCAAAATTCGAACAAATTAGGAGTATATGTAGGAAATGTCTGATGACATAAAACAATTACACTTGAAATAAACTGTGTGTTTTAAAGTCATCTACGTTTTTTGTGAAGTAAGTTTTTTCTATCTCTTATGGTTTGCCAGCTATACAAAATTATACGAAATTCTTTCCAAATGAGAGAGAACTCCACAGATTATTCCCAAAAAATTCAAGATACACATTTTATTTTCATCTAAATATCTTAAGGAAGTGATATTTCAATAAAAATTATTACATCCTTTTTTATGACATTTAAAGATTTCAAATAAATTTCCAAGTAAAAGATAGTTTGAGGTGGGGAATTTTCTTTGAAGTCTTTTTAAGATACTTAGCTTAAGTGCTAAGTTTGGAACTATGCTGTTTTTCGGCTATACTGTTCACACACACACACACACACACACACACACACACACTGGCCTCTTTATAATGTTCTTATTCTGGGGGTCTCAAAACATGTATTTCCGTTGAAATCTCGATATCAATTTTTTCGGTGGCATGCAGTGCCTTTCTCTATGTGGCACAGAAAGCAAAAGTATATATGTTAACAAACACTAATATATTTTTGGAATTAGGAATAATTTTAATAACATAAGTTGTAACGTTGTGCATTGCAAGTCGCGTGTTTGAAAGTTTGACGGGTGTGACTTGTAGCACTACTGCTCGCTGCGAGTCAAAAACTCGCGCTTCGTCACAGGAACCATATTTCCAGGACAATTCCCGTGAAGCACGCCGAAATTACTGCAGGTTTTAAAATTAATTTCTGAGGAAGAACAGAGAACTGAGCAAAATTTAATTGGAAGGAACGTGTTGCAGCCATCCTGGTCTCAAAGAGAGAACTAGACAACCTGCGAGGTACCACATAGCAGCGAGTCGAATACAAATGGAAGTCAGATGACTGTCGTTCTGAGGGGAAGTGACGGAGGGATTCTAAATCTCATCCCGCATCCCTGTTCGCCACCCCTGCTTTACCCTTGATAAGAGGAGTTCTAACCCGTTCTACCCAATTTATTACATTTACATATCTTTCATTACCCACTATGAAGTACAGTGCAGTCGTCCTCCGTGGACTAGTGGTACCGTGCTAGCCTCTAGTTCCCAAGGTTCGGGCGTAAAAATCCTTAGGATAGCTTCCTTCAGAAGGGAAGTAAAGCCGGTGGTCCCGTGTCGTAGATTTACGGCACGTAAAAGAACCTCAAGCCCGATAAAGAGCCCTCTGAGCAAAATTACTGGTCTTTCACGCCCAATATAGAATGGGACGCTAAGGATCATAGTAGTTAAAGAGCGTCCATAAATAACACTCAATTTTAATTTTGAAGTACAGTGCTTCATTCACACTGCGGCCAGCGAACTGCAATTCGCGCGCCGGTCACAGAAACTCGGACTCTCGCTCGCATATGCTCACCTTCTTAATCATACAGTTACAATTACAATGATAATAAACGCATACCTTATCATAAAAGATGTTGGAAATGTTGTCCTTTTCTATCCGCATATTTCTGGCAACTTCTCAGCAAATTTTCATTCACATTTGAGAGTTCCATATCTGAAATTGAGTGAATTTGTCGCCTGATAGGTACAACGAGGATACAAGGGGCTGGAGCGATAATAAAATCGCTAAAAATTCCACACTCTTCGTATGAAATCACGAGAAACAAAAGAATGATGACTTAACACTTAAAAGTGTAAATCAATAGCAAGTAATATCTCGAAATAGATTGTGCATTTTAATGAGATCTGCATTTTTCGTGGATCAAGATTGTGTCTACCTTTTATGTTTTCCAATTATCATGCTGATACCAAATTCATTCAGAACGATAAGTTCAAAGGCTATTCTCAGAAAACTGAATATATACATTTTATTTTTATGCAAATATTTTAAATGTATAGCAGTTTATCAAAACCGTTAGAGGCACCTTTGAATAAATAAACAATAACCTAGCGTTTTCCAGTAAAACGTAGTTTGGTGTGAAGGGTTTTCTTAAAAGTTACTATCCATCTTTGGAAGCCGTTGGATTTAAATACAAACTTTTGGGAATTATGACACAGACACGGAAAATTTTGCTAGAACTGCAGACCTCAAAATATATATTTACGCTGAATTCTCGATATCAAGTTTTTGGGTGGAATGTAATTCTTTCTCTGCCTACTAAAATAATAATAATAATAATAATAATAATAATAATAATAATAATAATAATAATAATAAAAAGAATAGCTCAATCATATCGTAGGTTCAACTCGGCTACAGAATCATGACATAGTGGACAGTATACACGAAATTGTTACTTCCCTATCTCTCTTGTTTTCTATTAAAGATATTTCACAAAGTGCAAGTGTAAAGAAGGATATGCGCATCAAAAAGTTTAGGCGGAACAGGACAGACATATACAGTGATTAAAGCTACATAATATATCGCAATGAATCACTCTCCCGACAGCAGTTTATTTCCGCTTGTGTCATGCTGCCTTCACCACAGTCACATTTCCATAGACATGTCTGGGTCAATACACGGGTAAAGTCACTTGCTTTGTGTCAGTATTCCATTGTTTTACTTGTGCGGCAGCAAACAAACGCACAGCAATATCTCGACAGTGTTATGCCATTCAGGACATGCCTTATGAATACAATGTTGACAAGAAGTAGATATTGATCGTATTTATTGCTTCATTGAACTGCCAATGCATTCAAATGTCACAGGAACTTTTCATACTTACCCGAGTAAAACAGTTTTTCAAATGTTTTGTTGAAATAAAAATGGCTTCCCTGAAATACGTAAGCGTTTTATGATTTCTTCACCTTTGATTTGTGTACTTATGCTCCTTAAAAAATCATTCAGAAGAAAATAAGGTTAAAATCCTTATCCCAACCTAACAAGAATAGGTTGTAGAATATACCTATATAAAAATTAAAAATAAACGATAGTAGCTAAAATCATGTAAATGGAGGTAACACATCAGAGGAAGTAGATGAAGTATTGCATTCTACAGAAAAATTCGACCAAGATTTCATCGAAAATATGCATTCAAACGAAACATTTTTAGAAAATGTTCTGCGCGCGCGTGTCTGTCTGTGAACAGCAAAACTCAAAAACGAAAAGTCGGTTAAAGAGTACACGTCTTCTAAGGATGTAACACGAAGATTTTAAAGAAATACCTCCACCCCAAACTACCCTTTACAAGAAACTTTTTAAGTTATTTTCGATTTTCTCAAAAATGACCCTAATGATTTTGATTAAAACACCCTATGTTTAAGATACCTGCATGCTAAATAAAATGCATCTTGAATTTTCTGCGAATAGCCTGGGAAAGTTCTTTCTGAATGTCTTTTTGTATAATTGTAAACCGCAGGAGTAAGACAAAAACTTACTACACAAAAATGTGTATCTCGTTAAAGCACGTAATTTATGTACAACAAATTTGTTTGTAGCGTTAACCATTTCCGAGATGTTCTTTGTTAATTGTTTGAATGTTCAAATACTGATACCTTTTCAAGTGGTAAATCGTTATTCGTTTTTTCTCGTGGTCATGCAAATAGCATGAAATTTCAAAGGTATCACATAGCGACATGCTCTTTAAAAATGTGACTATCGCTTTAGTCTACTGTATTCTTGTACCTGTAACGAAATGTATAAATGAGTAATGGAATTTTATCTCGATTATCAGCAAGTAGTTAGAAAATAAGCTTTGCAAGAGAACACGGATCTCCTGGTCTTCGTCCTGTTGCTCTAACCACTGAGCTAACATAGCAACTTGCCGGGACCATTCAATTCCCCAACTGATTCATATTTATCCTGGTAAACCACAATAAGATCTCAAATTGTATTGAGATGACATACCCCAATGGCGACCTACAATGTTGTAAGTACTTTAAGTCCCGCACTTCATAGTTTCAACCACTATCAGATCAATTAATGGAATTAATTGTTCTTCCACGCTAGCCGATCAGTTGGAGAATTGAATGTCATACCGGCAAGTTGCCATGGTAGCTCAGTGGTTACCGGGGAGACCGGGAGATTCGTGGTTCAAATCCCGGCTATGGCATTGAATTTTTCAGTCGTCTGATACTACCTTTCCAACACTGTCCAACACACGGCTTATGTGGAAGAACAATTAATTCCATTTGTAAGAATAGTTTGTAGAAGAGTGAGTAGAGTAAGTCTTATGTAGATTTAGATGGTTGCGATATTATATACGCCTTTGAGTACCTATTTAAAAGGGTAGTGCGCCCTTTAAATACCTGCCGCCTCCACTTTAAATTAGTTTTTCTCAAAACTACATTTTCTTTGCTTTATGTAGCTTTTTCTCTAAAAGTAGTGAGCCAATCGTAGTGAAACTTTGCAAGTACACGTTAAAGCAATTTCTGCTTATTTTGAACTACAATCATCTGTGTGGTTTGAATGAAATGGACATTAGTGAATATTATTAATAAAAAGTGCATGTTTTCTTCGAGCATATACTTTTCATGAATTATAATTTTTTGTGAAAGCCATAATTAAGTTATTGGATTCATTTTATTTCGAATTAAAGAAAGTATGCTGAGAGTATCTGTAATACATTTTAAAGTTGTATCATTCATAGTTTTTGTAAAAAAAAAAGGAACAAAATTCTACTTAAAAATCGATGTGATTCATTCATATGACTTTCTCTATCCTTTATCTGTATTAATAGGTATACAAACCATTCTTACCATTCTTACTACAGCTTATTTTTCTATCTACTACATTTAACCCACTAAACCTTTGCAAAATTAACTACATTACACATTTCGTTATACAAAGAGAACAGCGATAGACAAATGTTTAAGAACTACACGTATATGCTGGCCTTAAAATTCCATACTGCTTACATGCAATCGGGAGAAACAACTGAAAATCAATGGGGCTTGAAAGAATAAGTATTGAACTATAAGAACCTTTAATAACGGATACCTCAGAAACGGCTTATGCCGCAGAAAAACTTATTTTAAGTGAATTGTGTGTTTTAAAGTCATCTACATTTTTTTGTGTGATACGTCTTCGTCTATCGCTTAACGTTTACGAGCTATACAAGATTCCTTTCGAAAGGCTGTTCCCAGAAAATTCAAAATATACATTGTATTTGTCATGTAAATATCGTTCACATGGTATTTTAATCAAAATCGTTAGTCATTTTTTAGAAAACCATAATTTTCGAAAAATGTTTCCTGTAAAGATAGTTGGGGTGGGGGATTTTCCTTAAAATCTTCGTGTCGCATCCTTGGAAGATGCTAAACTCAAATACCAAGTTTGGTATTTATCTGACTTTTCGTTTTTGAGTTATGCTGTTCACAGAGAGACTCACACGGACATGTTTCCAAAGATGCTTTATTTGGATTCACGGCGCCTCAAAACATGTATTTTCGGTGAAATCTCGGTATCGAATTTTTGGGTGGAATGCAATACTTCCCCTATTTACTATACGTAGTAGAGAAAGTAAAATATAACCTCAGGATAAACAGCTGATTCATAATATATATATATAAATATATTCACAAATTTTGTGTTGTGTATGTAGCAGATGTTACTATACAGGAATACGAAATTTTGAGAGCTTATCCGTGATAGCTTAAGACAAATTGAGTTTTACTAAAAGGATACGCTTTTCCTATCCATTTTTCCACCTATCTCCCCTTAAACAGCACACGGCGTGAAAATTTTGGGGCATTCCCAAGAACATGGCGCATTTCGAAATGCCTTCGCTCTCTACAACACAGATTGGATCAGTAGAAATATTAATAATTGAGTTCCCTATCTGATATCCTTTCTTGTCTAGTTCTTACATAAGGGAACCACTGCGTTATGAACCTTTCACCGACAGTAAATTTTCACATGCCAGCTCTACTTTGTGAATTCAATTGCTAATTACGGTTATCGCTTTTAGATCTTGAGCACTTTCACCCATGGTTATTTCCCTTCTGCTGCCGCTTAATATTCAGCAAAACAATCGCCGCCGCTTTCAGTACGCGTGCCATTTACAGTAACACATTGTGCCGTCACAGATGCTTCTTTGATTGTGCTACTCGTTTCTCTATTGTTTGCGAAGTCCCCAAACAATTGTATCGTCATCATTCTGCGAGCTCTTTTGTGCAGGATCAGCTTTTGGTGCGAAACATTCACCTACATGCCATCATAGCCGGTTAATTCTCATCGGTGACCGTGTTTCGCTTTTCCTGTTTATCGATTTTATTGCATGCATGTAAATGCGACACACGGGGAGCGAAAATAGAACGGATGCCCAACGATGCTGTACTTTCAAGTATTTGCTTATATAGATAACTTAAAACTTAAGAGGATATTGAAAGACGAGAAATATTTGGTAGAAAAGACTTCTTTGGGGCTGTATATAAAATGGGTCAAGAAGGATTTGCAGAATTGGAGTTAGGAATTCAAAAGTTTTAAAACACTTTAATAAAATATCCAACATGTAGGGAAACAGACACATATTTTCATTTTTACTTTCTCTAACAAGTAAATAGTAGGTACAGAAACTATTGCATTCCATTCAAAAACTCGACATGGAAATTTCACCGAAACACGTTTTGAGGCCCCTAATTAAAAAAAAAGCATTTTCAGAGAAAGGTCCGTGTCTATCGTGTATGAACAGCATAACTCAAAAACGAAAAGTTGGATAAACATCAAACTTATTATTTAAGTTCATTATCATTCAAAGATGTGATAAAAAGTTTTTCATGGAAATTCTCCCAACTCAAACCACCCTTTACAAGAAACATTTATCGAAATTTTTTATTTCTTGAAAAATAGCTTTAACGATTTTGATTAAAATACCATACATTAAAGATATTTACATGACAAAGAAAATGTATATCTTTAATTTTCTGGAAATAGTCTGAGGATCTCTTTATTCAGGATTTGAATTATCAGCAATTAAATAGAGAATACCTCCTGCAATAAAAATTAAAGGAATGTTAAACGTTAAGCAATAGGCAAAAACCCACTACACAAAGAATATAGATCTCTTTAAAACACATAATTTTGCGTAACATTTTGCGACATGAGCCATTTCCGAGGCATCTGTTATTAATGGTTCATTTAGTCACTCTTTTAAAGTTCTGTTGACATTTAGTTGCTTCTCGCGAATGCATGGAAAGAGTACGGAATTTTAAGGCAACATATAGCGTCCAGTTCTTAAAATTCTAACTGTCGCTATTCCCTTTGTATCTATAACGAAATGTGTAATCTAGCTATTTCTGCAAAGGTTTATCCGATAAAATGAAGTAGGCAGAAAGACAAACTTTCGTAAGAATAATTTGTACAGCCACTAATAAACGATAGAGGATAGACAGTCATGGAGTGTCAACACACAACATTTTTTACTATACCGCAGTCAAAGTTATGGCGAGAACAGGCATGGCAACAATCCAGATGGTGAAATATTAATTAGAAACATTTCAACTGTACAATGAGAGAAAAACATAAAATTGGTAGATAACTGTTTGGTGTGTTAGAAATGCATAACATGATCAAGAGGCAGGTAGATAGTAAGGCAATCAAAGAGGAATAATAGACTAGATAAGGTATAAATAGGAACAGTATAAGGCAGCAAAAATTATGATCATCTATACATTAACAACCTTCAGCTACGTGTATTGGGTCTAATAAATGTAGGCAAGCATCTTTAAAGTAGGTTTCCTATGAAGATAAGTTGGACTCAGTTTAGATTATATTTTGTAATATGCTGTATACAATAGCAAGTTATGTAGCAATGAAGAAATAAAATATCTATCTATATAGATCTAAGATTTATTCATTTACTAGAGAAATACCAGTATTTTCCGGAGCTTTGACTATTTTGGTAAAACATTAGTTTTGCAAATACATATTTGTTTATTCACAACTATGTACCTTTAAATAAACAAATTTATTAAAGCAATTACAATATTGCTTGTATTCGATTCTTTGAATCTGATTTCCTCATTCTTCATTGCGCGAAATTTTCCATTCCTCCAAATTGTCTCCAATGTTTTTCAAACTCATTAAGGCTATCTTTTGCATTATGAACCCTAAACAATGAAGAGAGCAACATTTATGCCTTTATTATTGAGAAAACATTTGTTCTAAATATCCTCAAAATTACCCCCGAAGAAATCGAGCGAAACGGCGCCGCGGTAACTGTATGACTTGCTCTTGAGAGGTCCCGGATTCGATTACCAGCGACCGACCAGTCTGACCCATGGGTTTTTCGTGGTTTCCCCACGTCGGCAGGCGAATGCTGGAGTGGTTCATCTTCTACCACGACTCTTCTGCCCCTCATTTCCTGTATCCGTAATCTTTTCCTTGTCACCTGTTTTAGGGTTGCAGGACCACTGGACGGTGTTCGGCGGGTTGCGGTTGGGCGGTGACGTGCGCTCTCTATTGATTTCTTCCTGACTTGTTCCAGGGACCGCTCGGTTGGGACCACCTCCGGATGGTTTCGAGCAGGCGCGCGGCTATTGGTGGAACCGGGAGGCGTTGGATGCGTTCAATCTGGAAACATTAGGGGTCACGTCAATGCTTGCGCCAGTCGTCATCCGGATCTGGTCACCTTTTGGGTCTCTCTCCTCATCTCTATCCCCTAGGGATCACGGATCGTATGGCCTGCGTGCGGTGCTCTGCTCCGGTTTCGGAAGCCCCTTCTGTTCGTCAGTACCTTTACCTTTTACCCCGGAGAACATTTTTCGTCCCATCCCCCGTTTGAGGGGATGGTTTCGTTATATCATCCCTAAGAAAATGAAGAGAACATGATTTATATTTTTATATCACAAAAGTATGTGATAAAATTTGCTTCCCCCTTTTCCGTTATGGGTGTTTTTTTTGTGATAGGATCCCCACAGTATACTTACTCTTGTAATAAATAATCGTGTGTCAAATTTCCCATTCGTGCTAAAAATCTTCCAATGCCTTCCATCGCACAGTTTTCACACCATCTCCCATTAGGGGTATTATAGCATTAACTCCCTTAAAGAATGAAGGAGCCATCGCTTAGGTTTTATTTAGCGAAGGTATTGAGAAAATCGGTCCATTTGTGCTGGGAAGCCTTATACTGCCTCCCGCCGAACATCTTTCACCACTCTTCCGCTGTTCATTTTTTTTTTGTGATACCAACGCCACGGTATATTTGCTCTTGTTCAAAAGAAAAAGGTTTTAAGACACTTCTATTAATTCTTTATTAACCAAGATGTTAATCTTTGAGTCACTAGAAACAAAACCACGACCAATTGTTCAAAATGTTTCACGTAAAAAATATAGGTAAATGTGAACAGACAACAGCGAATATTACGGAGATAGCTATTGCCTCAAACATTTTAATTACATAGGACGTATGTATTAGCGAGACCTACCTACGCTCTTTTTTGATATTTTTCTTATAGTTTTCAAATTATATAAAATTAGCAGGAATAAAGAGGAGATTGTCGTGGTAGTACCACAAAATTGTGAGCTTGATCAAAATTTTTAAGACTCGGTTTTGATGGAAAACAATTTGGATTTAAAGCGTATTTGGGGCGAGGGAATTCCTTGAAATATTCTCCTGGATAAAGTATGAAATCTGTGTTTATCCAGGAATAATGTAACCCAAAAGTGAAAATTAGGATAAACACGAAGTTTTATAACTGAGTCAGACACTGGCCTAACATGCCAGTCGAAGATTTTCAAAACATTTTCACCATCACAAACTATCTTTTCTTTTTTCTTTCTTTTTTAAGTTCCATTTATACCTCGCGGCAAACAATCTTGTTGGTGGTTTTCATTTTCTCAACAATGTCTCTAAGATTTTTTTAAATATATTTGAGATACTATTGTAACAAATTAAATATATACCTTGAATTACGCGAATACCTGATACCATGATCATTGGCAGGAAGATGTAAATAATTAAATAAAGAAATAATAGTAAGATAGAAAAGTAACTGCAATAAATAATTTTGTACATTAAATCAATATATAATAATGGAATAAGCTTGAGTTTAAAAGATTTGACCGGAGAAAAAGGCAATTAGCTAGCAAAGTCCAAGCTGAGGAAAGAACGCGTTAGTATAAAAATTCCTGGAATGCAGTTAAGGTTATAAGCTCAGTACGCTTGTAGAATCGCGTAGACAGAAATTTTGTTAAAGAGAAAAGGAATGAAATTCTGAGATTTGGGGAGCGGTATTCGTAGCTGCGAGGGGTTTTGCCGGTAAGTATTTTAGCGATTCGTGGCAAGTTACGCTTCTAGTTTCTTTTATTGCGGAAACAATTATTTCAAATCGGAAAATCGATACTGTAGAAGTTAGTATGTATAATAAGTTAATTGTTTAGTTTCGAGTGCTACGATTCATAATCAGCTTCATTTTTTATCTTCAAACGGTCGGCAACTCGCTTCAAGAGCTCAAGTATTAGATAACGTTAAGTTTCTCAGTCAATTTAAACCGGTGTTATCCTTTTAATATACACTCACGCATACCCTGAGAGAAAGATCTCATAGCCAACACTGTAGCAGCCGGCAGCAGCATCAACAGCAGATATTGGAGACGACGTCAAATGTGACACCATCGCCCGGCTTCAACCCCATAACCTCCTCTTTATAATGACGGAATTTTATGTAATTTTGTATAATTGGGATACAGGCAATAACTTAACTAAGGGGAAAATTTACAGATAATTGAAATACAACATTTGTATGAAATAAAGTTTATTTTCAGTGTTAGTCTCTTTTTAGAAACCTTTCAATGTTGCATGTTTACACTTTCCCAAGTATAAGTACGTCTCCTGAAAGACATGCTTGAAAGTTTTCGATTCTTCTTCTTTTTCCATTCCAAGAGTCATTACCATTACTAAACATTTAAAAGCTCTTTCCGGATATCTTATGTACCTAAGAACTTAATGTTTTATTTGATATCATTCCCACTAAAAAGTTATCGTAATAATGTAACACGAATGGACACATAATTTGTTCGTGAACACAATTAATATGACGGATATGTGTGAATATGGTGACGCAGCGGCTATGGGCCGGAGCTTATCAGGAGAAAGCCGCCGGCCGACTGGCCGGGTTGGAAATAAGGGTACACAGTAGTTATCACCAACGTAAATTCCAGAAGCGTTATCAAGAGAGAACAAGATTGTTTTGGAACCTTCTTTCTCCTCGCCTCATTCTAGAACTCTCTGGCAAAGTTCAGCGGCTGTATAAGCGAGACTGCTCGCGAGTGAGCAGTCAGTAATTTAATAAATGAGACAGTGATTTGTTACTCTTGATGCGACTTAAAGCGCTGGTTATTCAGGGCGCTCTCCGAGTGTGGTTGTGACGACAGTTGTGACGTACAGCGAGTGCTGCGATTGCAAGAGGTTAGAGAGGTCTTGTGTTCGACTCTACAGCGAGTGAAGTGGAAGGAAAAAGAGGCTGCTTCATTAGTGAAGTGACAATGAGAACTTGGTGAAGTACAGTGAGAACTCGACAAAGTTACAATACATAATGGATAGATAAAGTCGTATGTGTACAGTCTTACTTTTGAGCTGTATATACTTGCGCTCAGGCTTTTTTAAAGGCTGTTGTTTGAATTCATGGCACCCAAAACTGTGTGTTTACTGTGAAAAGTTAATACAGAATTTTATAATGAATGAAATCGAGCGTGATGGCTCAGGCAGTAACGTCTGTAGCACACATTCGGGAAGTCGTGGGTTCGATTCCCGTGGCCCACTTTCCTGACCCATGGTTTTTCCGGGGGTTTTCCGGATCGCTAGGCGAATGCTGGGAAGACCCGAATTTCCTGTCCCTTCATTCCACCTCTATCTCATTTCGCTTCACCTTTCCTCCGCTTGGTCTCTTTCAGGATTGCAAGTGTAGGCGGGAGGTCTCGGCGTGTGCATGGCAGGGGAAAACGATGCTCTGTAGAAACCTTCGTCTCCGGTTTCAGGTACCCTCAGAGGATGTGCAAGCCCTTAGGAGGGGAGCCGTTTTCACCAGTGCCCATCCGGGGAGTTTAAATCTATAAATGGTAGGGATCCTGTTCTCTGCCTGCCGTGCCCCCTGGTCCGGCTGCACTCTGTCTCCTCTCACCTCATCCCTACCTCCCGGGAGTGCCCCGGGATAGGTACAAAAGATCTATGTAGGTCGACGTACTAAGTCCCCCTCCGCGTTGGATCCTAATCCTAATCCTATATCGAATGAAACATTTCCTCTCCCTTAGGCATCTTAGCAGTAGAGGAAGGAATACACACTGTCTGATAGGAGGATAGTCTACTGTGTTGGCGCGCTGCGACTAACGATAAATAAATAGATGTATTCCACGTTTACGAAGGCGACAATAGACAATCCATGGTTCGTGCAACCACATGACATCATAATATGTTGGTTTTTTGATCCGAAAAGTGATTAACCGGTACGGCAAACGGTGAGAACCTAACTAGCGCGTGCATATTCCTAATGGATAGTTTGATCACTCCAATGAAAATAATGAAGGCACTACTCACTTACAATTTTTCCCTTGCAAACAACAAACAAAAATGTACATGCAAAAACCTGGAAATATCAGCAGAGGTCAGCGGATGTACTGAATAATCGTGTGGTCGTCTGACATCACAATCCATACCAAGTCACTGAGCTTTGTACAAACCACCTTCAAAACGATTCAACGCGTATGCCTATCGAACTACGATACTCGCTTTAACAGGCCAGTTATAATTATGGCGTGTTTTAGTATGCTGGTCCCGATGATCAAGGTCATTAAGGATCTACGCCGCGTGGGGGGACTGGGAGTTCGAGTTCCGCCTCGAGCAACAGTGTTTGTGCACTAGTAAATGTATGGTCTGTATAAATTAAAAAGAGAAAACAAAGAAAAAGCATTAAAACACAAACATGTTTTGTTTAAATAAATACGATTCATTGCTAATGATGATCATTGCAAGCTGAACCCGACTCTTTCTCTCTTTCTCCCTCTCCCTCTCCCTCTCTCTCTCTCTCTCTCGTAGTTTGACGTCGCTTAACCACAGTTACAATGCACAGTAAATGAGTGAAATTATTAAATGAGTCTAGGTTCCATTGAGCGTCGAGTTATCCGCCTTTCACGAGCGAGATGGCGCTGCGGTAACGTGTTGCGACGCGCATTCGGGATGTCTCGGTTTCGATTTCCTTGAACCGACACCCTGATCTTGGGTTTTATTCATGGTTTTCTCAGGCGAGTGCTGGAGTGGACTATATACTGCTTACCAAGAATTTCCCTCTTCATTTTGTTTCCTTTCATCTTGCAGGGAATCAGCTTTCAGAACCGAACTACTTCTTTCTTGGCTTGGAACCTTCTGCCCGAATCTATTCCCTAAGGATAGGGGGCAAATAAGGGACTGATGGGGATGTTCAGTCTGGAAATGTTAGTGACCCCGCTGTGCATATCGCTATCAGATATGGCTGCCCTGCGTACTTGCTGCGCTCATACTTTCTCCCAGAGGTTTAGTATGTGAAATAGGTCTAGTTTTGGTCGCAGTGCCAAAATCTTTCGCTTCAAATTCCTATCATTTCTTCAAATTTCTATCATTTCTTCAAATTTCTATGTATAAAGTTTCAACTTCATACATGAGTAGTTCCTGTATTGCTTCATTCACTCAGACAGATGAACCAATAGTAACTGATAACAGGAAAATTAAAGCTAATGAATTAAAATTCTTAGTTTTTATTAGTATACAAGGGAAAGAAGGCTATAAAAGCCGAAATGCGTCCTAATTACGGTGCTCGGAACTGAAATCATCTCGCCTGTGAACCTTTTAAACGCCGCTGTGATAGCCGCTTCAAAAAGCGGACATAGCTTGAGAGGAGTCTCATTAATCGCTAATTACTTTGATGTATCGAGAAGCACTTAACCCAGGAGAGGAAATGGGGGGCAGTGTAAACATTTCTGCTCCAGTGTGTCCAGACTATAAGCCGCCAAGGCTTGCACTTGGACATTTCTGCGCAGAAACTAAAACTTCCAAACTTCTGGGCAATGCTTATTTCCTCAAGCGAAAACTAAAATGAATTTGTTTGTGAAAGGATGTTAACAATAAAATAAGCTCACTAAAAATAGCTGCTTGTCAGCATAGGTTTGGCGACAGATATAGGTGGAAGAAGAAATTGCTAAAATATGAACATATAAAACAATAATTCCATAATATAAAATGCATATTTTAATGCCATACTATGTACTTCTAAACAGTTTAGAGCAGGTTTATATAATTATTTTGAAAATAAATCTGATGTGTTACACTCACATGACATTCTCTACTCTTGTACAAACTATTTTAACAAACGCTTATTCTCCATGTGCTTCATGTTAATCGAAATGTTAATCTTTTTGCTAATGTTTTTGTAGCTGCAAGGGAAATATGGTAGGTTATAAGCGATAGTCAAATCTTTTAAGAGCTGGTTGCTATGTAGAGCATTCCATTCTCTTTGCATGTCCAGGACATCCAAAAAAATCTGTTTTACACTCACATGACTTTCTCTACTATTGTACAAACTATTTTTACAAACGCTTATTCTCCATATGCTTCATGTTAATGGAGATATCGAGATGTCAATCTTATTGATAATTTTCTTGTAGGCGCAAGGGGAATATGGTAGGTTTTAAGCGATAGTCAAATATTTTAACGCTGGTTGCTATGTGGCGCATTCCATTCTCTTTGTATGTCCAGGACATAAAAAAAATGAATAACGAATTTGAGAAAAAGTATAAGTATTGGAAAATTTAAGGAAATAACAAGCAATATCTCGCAAACGGTTCACTCAACAAAAGAAATGTATATGACATAAATTGTGCATTTTAACGCGATCTACATTTTTCGTGTAGTAAAATTTTGTCTATCTCTTATGGTTTACCAGTTATGAAAACGTCGTTCATAATGAAGAATACTTTTGGAGACATTCCCAGAAAATTCGAGATATACATTTTATTTGTCATGACAATATCTTAAACATATGATATTTTAATCAAAATCGTTAGAGCCGTTTTTGAGAAAATTAAAATTTTCGAAAAATGTTCCATGTAAAGGGTAGTCTGAGGTGGGGGGATTTTCTTGAAAACATTCGTGTCGCATCTCTGAAAGATACTGAACCTAAATACCAAGTTTGATGTTTATCCGACTGTTCGTTTTTGAGTTATGCTGTTCACAGACACACAGACACACAGACACACAGACAGACAGACACACAGACAGACACACACACGGACATGTTTCCAAAAATGCTTTTTTTGGATTCAGGAGGTCTCAAAACATGTATTTCCGGTGAAATCTCGGTATTGAATTTTTGGGTGGAATGCAATACTTCCCCTACTTACTATACGTAGTAGAGAAAGTAAAAATGAATAACGAATTCCCATTTGAGAAAAAGTATAAGCATTGGAAAATTTAAGGGAATAACAAGCAATATCTCGGAAATGGTTCACTCAATATAAAAATTATATGACATAAATTGTATTTTAACGCGATCTACATTTTTTGTGCAGTAAAATTTGGTCTATCTTTTATAGTTTACCAGTTATGCAAAAGTCGTTCACAATGAAGAATGCTTTTGGAGACATTCCCAGAAAATTCAAGATATACATTTTATTTGTCATGAAAGTATCTTAAACATATGATATTTTAATCAAAATCGTTAGAGCCATTTCTGAGAAAATTAAAATTTTCGAAAAATGTTCCATGTAAAGGGTAATCTGGGGTGGGAGGATTTTCTTGAAAATCTTCGTGTCGCATCTCTGGAAGATATTGAACCTAAATACAAAGTTAGGTGTTTATCCGGCTGTTCGTTTCTGAGTTATGCTGTTCACAGGCACACACACAGACACACACACGGACATATTTCCATAAATACTTTTTTTGGATTCAGGAGCCTCAAAGCATATATTTCTGGTGAAATCTCGGTATCGAATTTTTGGTAGAATGCAATACTTCCCCTACTTACTATACGTTGTAGAGAAAGTAAAAAAGCCTTCTGTGTATTAAATTTTGGCCATATTTAATAAAACGATACCGAATGGAATGAAATAAAATAAATCACGTTGATATTATACTTGCGCAGCATGATAAATATCAAATGAGGTGAATATTAATAAATTATTACTTTGGCTGACCTTAACCCTAATAGCTACAACCACCTTTCAGTATTTTTGACAAATGGTTGCATGTTTTGTGCATCACACTTTGTAATGAAAGTACATATTTTGTATTGTTAAGCTTTGGCAGCTTAATATTTGCTGGTATTTCACTGCTCTTACCTTCAAGTACCTTACTATTTTGATAGAGAGAGAGAGAGAGAGAGCACAATGAATTCTTTCCCAGCAGTAAATCAAATTTGGTTGAAACGGCTTTTCGAAATCTCCCTGAAGCTCAACTGATTCTTTTCTCAGACCTTCTAATTACAGAAATGCTGCATGTGGTTTTCCCGGTCAACTGTCTCGTTACAATATTCGGAAAACGCAATTCATTACCAATGGAAGTGTTACCGAGCGGGATGGTTCAGTCTTATGCCTCGCATTTGAGGTGCCTCGGTATTGGCGATGGAGCACTGACCTTGAGGTTTTCGTGAATGACATTGTTCTTACCTTGGCCTCTAAAATGTGTACTTTTTAATTTAGATTTAAATATTTTCTTTTTTAAAGATTTAATTAAGTAAAAGTAAGTTAAAAAGGGATTGAAACCCTTTCATTATACCTACACCCCTTCAAGAAAGTATTTTTCTGCACTTTAAAAAACTCTAACAGCCAAATTAATGGAGGGAAAAGTTAACCTTTTTGGACATGAAGATCAAATGGTAATACAGTTTACTGTTTTTGGTGGTGTTCAGATCTTTCATTTTATCGGTTTTCTAAATTTTTGAAAAATATGTAAAACTGCAACTCTTTTGCACATGGTGCTTTCAAAATGATCTTATATGCATTGAGTAGAGCAATTTGTTTTTTGCATTACTTGATTTTTCAGTGAAAATAGGATTTGATTTTACGGAGGAATAAAATGTCAAATTTAGGACTTTCAACGTTTTTGCCTTAATTCTTCATTTTCGGTTCACGAATTTATTTCTCCACCGTTTAAGTCACATGTCGATGAAGGTGTGTGACTGTATGCACAAAAATTGCTCTACCCAATGCATAAAAGACAATGTTTAAAACACCACGAATAAAAAGGTTGCAATTTGGGCATATTTTTCAACAATTTATAAAACTGATAACATGAAAAATCTGAAATACCGCCAAAACACGTAAACTGTATTGCCATTTGATTTTTATGTCCCAAAAGTTAGATATTTCCCTTTATTAATTTGGCCGCTGGAATTTTTTAAGTGCAGACGAATACTTTCTTGATGGGGTGTATATGACCATGAATATTGGGCCTATTTTTTCCATTTCCTTGTCACTCTGTCTCAGAATTGGAGGACCAAACTATGAGGGTTGGTACACTGTTGCAGGGAGGTGTAATTTTGACTTTGGAAAGTTAGTAGGACCTTTAGTTGGACCTCCTAGAGGTGCCTCTTCATGGGGCTCCTTGCGCTGACCGTGTACCGGGTGTTCAAGAGATGCCGCATCATAGCAGGACTAGCGCCGACGTCAGATAGGTACCATCTGGAATCGTTTGGGACCTCGCCTTCGCTTAGCGAGTGACGCCTTCCGATTCTGGCTCCATTTGGGCCTTTCATCACATCCCTTCTTTCCAGAGATCGTTGTAAAACAGTCTATCAGGCCACACGCGTGCGCCATTCTGCCTTGGGTGAAGGCCTTCTCTGCGTGTTCCCTATAGCTATCCTAATGGAAAGGTTAAAGCAGGGAGAAAAGTCAGGCATTGTAGAATACTTTCTGATACCATTCATCGTGATATATAACCATTCCTTTCTAACCGCTGTTTAGAAAATGCGCTCTGCGCATAAATTGCAGCACTGCAGCAATGCAGAAATCACATCACATTCTTCCTCATGTTTTATAGTTAATCTGGTATTGTAATTAATAATAATAATAATAATAATAATAATAATAATAATAATAATAATAATAAATGACAAACAACTTTAAGTAGCATACCTTTCACAAGATTCAACAGTGTTATGTACTACTGTGATGGGAATATGCAGCATAGTCTAACCTGTTCTGTTCTTTGAGTGAGATACAGAAAAATCGCTTCAGAGTGACACTTCATCAGCTTTGATAGGCCTGAGCACTTCTGAAGTTCATTTGAACGCCTCACTACCATGAGCGTGAATGATGAAGTAGTTTATAGCCCTAAATGATCTGGCTGGACTCGCCACCTATGCGTCTTGTTTGCTTTCTCGAAAGAAGGAGAAACTGGGTATAAGGGGTTACACAAATTATCGTATCACTTATTTTTGAGTAATGTTAAAAGGCTGCTTATACAGTTTACTGGGATAAGCTTATGACAACATTATAAACGTGTGCTAACGTTAAAAATTAGGCAATTATAAAATTATTCGTTATTTTTTATAAGGGTACATTGATATAATATCCAAAATTACTTAAATTAATTACCTTAAAGGTGTTGTTTATTTTTAAATAAAACTAAATCGCCATTCAGAACAACACGTTTCATTCTTTGTGCATATAGATGTTCATTTGGTCTCGCAACAACATTGTTAACATTCAGAGTGGTAATAATGGGAATAAATTGTACAGATCGTGACACAATAAATTTGGTACCCGCTAGCAATGTTCAAGATTTATTGCCAGCATTCACTTGAACTCGGATTAACACAATAATTTTCTTTATCGTGTAACTGTTCCACGTCCCCATAATGTGTACCTGTAGAAATGATCAAGTCACGTTTTATCCAATGAAATACTAGTCAGCCAGAATTCAATATCGCAAAGCGTAATACATGTACCAATCTCGATAACCAAACACATTATTACGAATCAACAAACTAGATTTCTTTCTACACATGGATAAACTACAAAGCCAGAAACAAAACCCGCGTTCGGTTTTTGTGATATTCAGTTTTCTAAAATGATGACAATAAATCGATGTGTAACAGTCCCATGTTTATTCCCTCAGGTAGTGTAAAAGTCTTCAAAATTATATCTTTTGTAAATCATGATAAAGATTCGTCAGAAGTGATTTCAGTTGGGTGATACTGCGGCAAATATATGTAGGTTGAGACAAAATTCAACTGTTAAAAATATATCTATGAATATGGTTACTATTATATTGGGTTAAAACATAAGTTCGTAGCATTTTGCGCCCTCCTATGAAGTATTAGTGCCACACGATCGCTGACAGATCATACTTCATCGCGTTATTAATGTGAATGGCTAAAGAATTCAAAAGGCCTTCCTTAAAGATCAATGATCTTCCTGAATTACTCATGTCGAGTGGCTGTCTCTGAAATGACAGAACAATTTTCTTGCCGTGCTTTCTACAGTGGCATTCTTCCCGTACACGACATAAATATTTAGAGCCACCTTCGCTGCCTTTTCTCCTCTTATTCAATTCAAAAAGAAGAATTTGTCGGAAATGTTCCTTTATTCCACTTGACACTCCAACTTCGACTCAATATAAAATTTGCAAAATTTCAGTGCGTATTTAATAGCACAACGCTGAAATAACGAATGCCAGGTGACAAACTGCAAACAACATTCTATCAACATAGTGTTGTGATGAACAAAAACGCTACAAATTATGCATCAAAGTAATAATTACATTTTTAGCATTAGTATTTATCATTAGTATTCGAGCACTTAAAATTTCGAAGTTTATAAGTTAAAATGTGGCAAAAAAATCGAGCAAACAAACAAGAGGGAATATCCGGGAACAACTTATAAAATGTTGAATATGCATGTATTTTTAACGAGATCTTATTTGTGATTTTATTTGCCTTTTTAAGGTTTCAAAGTTATATAAAATTCAAACCGAATGAGATAGTTACATAGACGCTAGAGTATTTACAGAAAATTCAGGATTTATCTCAAATATATAACATTTTAATCAAAATCATGAACATTTTATTAAAATAAAAAGTTAGAAAACTGGCATGCAAATGTTTGTTTGGGGTGGTGGATTACCATGAAAATCTTCGCCATATATCCTTAAAAGACGCTTGTTTTAAATATTAAATTTGATTATTTTCCAATTTTGACTTATGTTTTTCATAGATGTACATTTTTTCCAAAGATCACTCATTATTTTGGATTCAGGGGACTCAAAACGTTCGAATGCGATGAAGTATCCTTATGGAACTTTTTGATCGAATGTAGCACTTCAGTATAAGACAAGAAAGTAATAACTAACTAATAATAGTCTTTCGACTATGCAGGTGGTAGGCACTGTGTCATAAATAAATGAGTTTCAGTTTATAATAAGTGAAACGAAAAAATTATTAGCACCTTTGTCTCTATGTCTCACAATTTTCAAACAAAGATTTTTTTTCCATCCACACATTTCTGGCATTTTCTCAGGAAAATTTCATTCATCGAGAGTTCAATATCAGAAATTGATAAATTTCTTGCCTGATGTTTTCTTTTAGTTCAATTTTGTTTGTTGGGTGGAATAAAATTCTTCCACTACCTATTATAGATTGGTGGGGAGAAAGTAAAACCCAATCAAACAAAGCAAAACAATGAAATGCCTATTTTGAAGAAGAAGCTCTTAAAAGAAAATTTAAGTTCGCTGCAGGTATAAATATATACTTCAATAACTGCTTAATGAATGATTTTCAGAAATATATGCCCACATATTTGACACCAATAGAACTGACACCTGTATTATACAAATATTGCAATAAAACACAGAGCATCTTTATAAATAATAGATTTGGGATTTAAATGTTATAAAGTTTAAAAATGTCATGCAAGCGCTAGTTGGTGGTATCTTAAAATTTAATTTTTACAACTTGGTTGTACATGTATCTGAGAACAGCTATAAAATGAGTATTTGCCCGGTAGGTTACCACTCTAATCTGTTTGTATACGCTTTCTTTGCTTTCACTTGGGACGCTTTCGAATTAAGAACAAAATGCGGATGAAATCCAGCGCCTTATCACGCATTTGTTTTACCTAGCCATAAAACGAAGTATGCCATTTCAATATTATAGCTATGCAAGTAGAACGAAATGATTTCTGTCGACAAGTATACAGAAACATGCATGGCGACATTCATTGCTTTGCTGTATCGTCGTTTACGTGCTTCTAATTGGCCTACTAACTTTATTTCGGTCCAAACTCCGGATAATTTATGGACAGAGTTTGGGACTCTGTGCGGCAATTGCGATTTATAACACTCTAGAAAGTCAGAATAAAACAAGTATTGGACTCGTGCTGAAGGTGTGTTAACGATGGAAATCTACCGTGCATTAATTTATGTGTTTATCGAGCTAAGCAAGTGCGTTGATCTCCAAGGGCAATTGAAGCTGCAAAGATTCCACCGTAGGATCATTAACCTTCTTGCAGGGATAAAGAAAATACAGTCCAAAAACAAATGTCAGTGTTACAGACCAATTGGGTATGTAGAGCTAATATATTCTTATCAACCATACATATTTTAAATCGTGAATATCTTTATTTGAAAGCTGGTATATGGGATAACTAAATTATAGAAAATAAATAGCTGATGTTACAATTACACAACTTCCTGTACCCACAATCATTTATTTTCATCTCTATTGTATAAATTATCCACACAAAAGCGTGTTCTATTTCGAATTAATC
The DNA here is from genome assembly GCA_030765065.1 of Deroplatys truncata. Classification (NCBI taxonomy): domain Eukaryota; kingdom Metazoa; phylum Arthropoda; class Insecta; order Mantodea; family Mantidae; genus Deroplatys; species Deroplatys truncata. The sequence goes on from CM060980.1 coordinate 106,655,512, forward strand.
ACGATAAATGGTGGCGGAAGCAGTTTTAAGACTTTTTAGTGGGTACACAAGAGGTTGACCCGCACCGTGAGTATGGGTTAGAACGTGCAGCTCCGGTTCCCAGTTTCGGAATCCGTGTGACTGGATTTTCCTGCCCATGTACAGAACCGGCGCCCACTCAACGCATGGTGATGCATTTGAGCAGCTGCGATAGTTAGCGATCTGCAGGTCATAAAGCCCAATGCTCCGACTGGGGGAACACTGTGCTGACCACATCTCCCCGTATTGACCAGATGATCATTTACCTGTCCACTAAATAAGTGGACGTGAGGTCAGCTGCCGGGTTGGTAGGCCAAGGCCATAAGGGCTGTGGTGCTAAAGATTTAACTTTTAACATTGGAGCATACATGAAGATGAATATATGGCGACCAACTCTTTTGTGTATGCTTGCCTTGGCCTTGCATATGCTTTGCATGAACACAGAGGAGAAACAAAAGGACAACGGCAAATATTTCAGAAATTGCTAATACTACGAAGTACGTATTTTTACCCGAATTTTGTATTTTAACGAGCTCTACTTTTCCCCCGAAGTAAGTATATGTTTATATTTTATTGTTTTTCCATTTATATAAAATTATATATAACAATCGCAATGAACAGGATTCTGAAGGTTATTTTAAGAAACCTAGAGATGTACTTTATATTCTTCATTCCCATATCTCAAACATACAATATTTTAATCAAAATCGTTAAGAGTCGCTTTTGAGAAAATAAATAACGTAATTTTTCCATGCAAGTTGTAGCTTAAGATGGAGGAGTTTTGTGAGAATCTTCGTTTTGCATTCTTGAAAGATACTGGACATTAAATACGAACCTTGTTTTGCTTTTATAACGTCTCAAGTTTGAATTATGCCGCTCTTTCTCTCTCTCCCCCTCTCACATACAATCAAACAGGGAGAAAGGAGGGAGGGAGAGAAAAAGAAGCTATTCTGAAAATTTTCTTCGGGGATCAAGGGACCTCAAAATATGCATTTGCGATGAAATTTCAAGATCAAATTTTTTGATGGAGTGTAATGCTTCCTCTATCTATCATAGTTAAGTGATGAAAGACTTATATAGTCGTTTGTGGTAGAGTGATCCAAATCTAATTGTTTTAAATGGGTCTCATATTTGCTTTTACTATTCAAGTAGTATTAAAAAAAAAGGATTTTCTCGACAGTCTGGCTTCGCCTAGAATTTTTGAAGCACTGATTTACTTGAAAATAGTATGTAAAACTGCCAAAATGTTTGAGGAAAAAAGAACTTTGCCAATTTCATACTATTTCTACGACCTCCATACTATATTTTAAATAGTATGCCATTTTCTCTAAAATACATTTAGAAATGCCGTTATTGAAAAACCCAATATTAAAAATCTGCTGTTTTTCACTCACATGGCTTTCTCCATAATCCTTCAACAAACTATCCTTACAAAAGCTTTTTCTTCTACATGTCTACTTCATTTTAATCGAGAAAAACATTTGCAGAAATTATCTTATTACATATTTCCTTGTAGGTACAAGGGAATTAGGTGAATATCGCAGGCTTAAGCGATAGTTAAATCCTTTAGTAGTAACTCGCTATGTGATGGCTTTGATATTCTGTTCTCTTTGCATGGTCAAGATAAAAAAGAAAAGAATAGCGATTTTCCTCTTGAGAAAAGTATAAGTATTTGAAAATTGAAACCAATAAAAAACAATATCTCGGAAATGGTTAACGTTACAAAGAATTTATTTGTCATAAGATGTGTGCTTTAACAAACACTACACCTTATAGTACGATTTGTTTTCTTTCTCTTACCATTTAGTAATTATACAAAAGTCATTCAGAATAAGAGAACTTCACAGGCTACTTCCAGAAAATTCAAGACATACACTTTAGTTATCACAAAAATAGCTTCAACATGTGGTGTTTTAATCAAAATTGCTATACTCCTTTTGAGAAAGTAATAAACTTTAAAAAATGTTCTATGTAAAAGGTATTTTGGAATGGGGGAGATTTTCTCCAAAATCTTCGTGCCACAATTTGGAAGGTTCTGAACTTAAATAACAAGTTTCGTATTTAACAGACTTTTAGTTTTTTAGTTATGCTGTTCACACACACACGAACGAACCTTTTTCTAAAATGCCTTTTCTGGGTTCATGGTGCCTCAAAACGCGTATTTCGCAGAAATCTCGACATAGAGTTTTTTCTTACTGTAAGAAAGTTGTAGAGAAAGCAAAAAAAATGCTAGTGTCATTTAAAATAAGAGAATTGGAACAATTTTCGATAAAACCACAAACTTTAAACAATTCACGCTGTTATATTTCATATCCTGTTATTTAATCAAGCTTATGAAATAAAATTAGTGCACATAGTTTTAAAATATTAGACAAAATGTACGTATATAATTAAATTATTTTCCGACGTATTAATTATTTAAAACAATGAATATGTCCTTAAAATTGTACTTTCAACTTAATCAGATCTGCGGACAATACAATACAATACAAAAATATTCACTAGATAAAACACAAGTAATGGCATTTCGAGGAAAGTAATCTATAATTAACGCAATAATATAAATAATCAAATAACAATGTTTGTCTTATTTAAGAAATGTTACTAATTAATGATAAAAATTGTTATGTACAAAACCAATTATGCTTGTTATTGAAGATCTATGGAACAATTAGTAGAAATTGTAGAAAAAAATATGTATAAAAACAAAACTAAAACTTAGAAGATGATGGTTGCACTGTACTGCTCTATGAGAGCAACTTCTAGACATTAACAAAAGGAACAAGAACGTAAAATTTCAGAAATAAAATTTTAAGGGGAGTTAAAAATGCTTAAAATTAGATCACATAAAATGAAAGGGTATAGAGAATGATTACAGTTTTTAATATGAAAGACATTAAAGGATAGTAGAAGTAAAATGTAAAAATAATTCGATGTATCTGTAGACTCCAAAATAAATATGGAGATGCAATACCTGAGAAGAAGAAGTAAAACATAGAAATATACTAGAACAAATACTTTTAAAAGTGCAGTTAATTGTTCTTAATCTGCTTTATGAAAGTAACATTTGGGTAATAGATAAAATTGCAGAAAATCAACGGACTGGGTTATTTCTAAGAAGTACTTAAGAATATGCAAGCTAGTATCGGATAAGTAATGAAAACATAGGAACACAATTTAATGTGTATTCTATGAATGAATAAATTAAAGAAGCTCCCGAAAATGGATGCAGCATCTAAAGCAGCAGAATCGCGTTTTGTCTTCAAGATGTAGTTTATATCTATCTTTTTGGTTAATTTAAACTGTAACTTTCCTGACAATTCTTCGAAATTTCGGATACGTAATTAATACTAGCATCTAAAATAAGCTACCCTGAATTCAAAAACAATATTTTTAAAGTTTTGTGTGTGTGCATGCGTTATGAGGAGCAAAATAAAACATCTAAACATATCGCTTATTATTCGGATTGTTTTTGAAAAAGTTATACAACTAAAGCTTAAACATAATGTTTATTACAAGTTCTGTTGTTTAGAAAATATCAATAGGATTAATATTAAAGAAGTTATATAATTTTTTCCTCATTATTATTCGTGTACGTTAACCGACCTCGACGAGAAATAGTATAGTTCCGATCGCATTGTAAGCACAGGTTTGTTTACTGTTAAGCCTTTAACTTGCTGTTTTAATGTTTATTCACGTCCCAGAAGTGGTAGTTTTATTACCGGTTTTCAAAACATCGCATAACGAGTAAGTTGCAAAGACGTGAGAGGGGAGGGTGAGAGTAGAAAGAGAGAAAGGCTGAGAAAACATCTACATTCAGCACAAACGTGAGCAGAGCTGAAGATTCTACTAGTAGGAAATAAAATAGTGTATTATAATGATAATGATAATTAATAATATAAATAATATTAATGTATATATGTGCCTATATATTATTAAAGGATAAAACCTTACAGCGTTTGTAGTGAATTAGCATAATACTGCCATATGGTTGGAGTCAATAAAGAGGACATCACATTGTGCACCAAAGACACCTGATATTTAGATACACGCACACACGACATATTACGTCATCTATCCTCAAACCTTTACCGCTATACACTGTGCTCTCTCCTGGCATTTGATTATACATCAGCAGGTACGACTACATAACGAATCACTGTTTCCTGAAATGGATATCACATACCTTTACAACCTACCAGATCAAAGCCATACTGGTATGGGAATACCTACAAAAACAATAAAGTGGCAAAACACAAAAATGTTACAATTTGGTGGGTGCCAGGATATAAAGGAATTGACAATGAAACGGCAGAATCCCTCTCATGAAACGCATCTGTAGAAACTACAAATGGATCAGAAACCGTTCTGAGAAGTCCCGTAGGCTCCTTAAAGGGATTAATAAATAAGTAGATTAGCACAAACCACCAGGATCAGATACACTCTGATGCAAGTGTATTGAATCCGAGTGGAACAAATGATAGATCAACTTCAGTTAATGTTAATACTTATCTGAAAAGTTTATGAGACTTAGCAGAACTCGAATGAGACCGGTGCTCTTAGGAAATTTCTGCACACATTGGGATAGTATATCCATCCGCAGACCATGTAATGACACATTATTCTAGAGAGCGTATGCTGCATACAGGAGTTAACTCTTTGGGGTCACTAGCCAAGAGGGAGATAAGAATTTCCTAAAAAAAATAGGTAATCAATTCCTGGTACTAATAAATGAAGCAAGTCTTTTTAAACCAGAACTAACGAGAATTGCAAATAATACAATGAAACAAAGGAATTCAGTGCCAGGGCTTCACTAACACCCTCGATCTTCATTCTATCCAATCCAATCTAATCCCCTTTATTTTCTCTACCGCTTATTTATAATAGGAAGAGGAAGTATTGTATTCCACCCATTGTGCTATAAACATTTGTTTTCGTTCAGTAGATCACAAGAATTTAGTGATTTTGTTTGACAAAGTGAATGGCCTGTGATAGTTTACATTATATGTTAGAACCGTATCATTTGAGCTCTGAAACTTTATCTGTGGAAGCATAACTTTAGTCTAGAGAGTAAAATCGGCCTTAAAATAGATTAAATTTATTTACTCCCATTTATTCCTTTACTCTTTCCAAAAAAAAAGAAAGAAAGAAAGAAAGAAAGAAAGAAAAAAATTCACAACAGAAGCCTTTTTAAAATAATTCTTAATTCAAGCTACCTTATATTCACTGCACTATTATGCAATATTAAAATAAAATAATTAATTATTTACTAGTTAAAGTTAAGCAATTATAAATATTAGTTTCATATTTCTTGGATAAAAATATGTAATGGTTCATTTCTGATTCACTTTTCCGCCTTAGAGATGCCGCACAGAAAATCCAAGAAAAAGTGTACGAAATTGTTATTTTAAACACGGAGAAGCAATCAAAGATACAATGGAATTATTGACGTTTAAATTTGGAACCAACGTATATTTATTGTTAATTTTTCTATAACACATACAGGCATACATAATTAATACTTTCCAAAGCAGACAAACGAAACACATGTGATATAACAGGAATATTACAAAAAAGCAAAAACAAATCAAGAAAAATAAAAATAGGTGCCTATGGATACCTATTTTTAGTGGGTTAGAGATAGGCATTAGAAACGTAGGAGGATTTTAGCACTACGACCAAGACTAGGCTACTGCGCCTACTGAACCTCTGAGAGAAAGGAATGAGGAGGGGGAGATAATACGAAATACTGTAAGATCTGATAACGACAGGTGTAGCACAGCGGGGTTCCTAACGCTTACAGATTGAAGATCAGTAAGCGTTCATCGCAGAAATTTTAAGAAGATATCCAGAATATTTTGCCCTTTCTGCACAAAAGGGATCATAGTTCAAAATTGCGATTGTTGGTATTATGTGATTTGTGGCGTATTTATGTGAAAAATGCTGTGGTCACAATTGTATAAAAAGCGGCACAATTTTCATAAAATGTGGATATGTCGAGCTTTCATAAGTATTGTCAGTAGTTTATTTGATTTATTAAACGTTATAATTAAATTATTTAAGTAAAATAATGTTCTAAGCGATAAATAAATTGTCAATAAATTATTATTTAAATCTTGACTAGCTCTATATCATCAAATACTACAAATATTAAACGAATGTGTTTCAGGAGCTAAAGCGTTTTAACTTTCTCTTCTTAGGGTTTTCTGCATCATGTAGATTTTAATTAAAATTCACAAGCTCTAACTTTGACCTATTTTGTCTTCTGAGAAGCCGCTATGTTTACTTAATTCGCAGCGAACGAGCTGGTTTCCTTATAACTTCAACAGAAGGGAGAGGAAGTGATCTGCTAATGCAAGGGGAAATGGTTCTCTTCATGGATTTCCGCAGAGGGCGAGAGCAACTGAGGGTGTGTGTGTACTTACGTTATTAGAATGACGGTAGAGTATTCCTTCCACAAACAACTTAGCTTGTTCATATGCAGTACTCAGAAAAATAATGAAAATTGTCTGAAAACAGATGATAACCACTCTGAGAATATGAAAGTATTAGATTAAATGTGATCAGATTAAATGTGTGTTGCATAAGAGTGTATCTGCAAAGCGGTCAAATTATGCTTCGGCCGGAGTTCACGGGAGCAGTAGGCAGTGTGGTTACGCCTAGCTTCCAAAAGCTTCACTCCGCAACATCATATTAATTTTTACTCGTATATAAACAATATTTCAACTCTTACAATTTAATTACGCTTAAATACGCTCCTTGAAAGAGAAGATGGTACAGCTGGCTCCATTATTTACTTCAACTTTTCACGTCCTGTCCATCTTTTGTGTTCTGAACTGGACGCACATATACCTGCGTTTAAATGGATAATGAATATGTACCTCCGCCCTCTCCAAGTATCACCCTTCTCTTCCCTCTTGCATAATTCTAGCTACATGATGGACAAATTATCACATCCTAAAAGAAAGATAGGCGCACGGTAACACTGCCAATAATTGTCTATATGCTAGTTAGTTGATTAATGTTTGGTTAATAACAATATTGGTAATTTTAATAATAATGAGGATAATCTATTTAACGTCGCTTTGCAAACCAATGCTATATCGGCGCCATTATGCTGTAATAAAAAATACAACAGCAATAATAATCATAATAGACAAATACATCGAAATCATAGTCTCTTTCTAAATAATTTGGTTCTTCGAGGTATATCACACAATTTAGCAGCCCTTGCAGTGTTACATCCCAATTCGATGGCTCCAATTATTTTAGGCTTCATCCTCGTCAAATACTTCAGAAGTGTATTTGGCATAGATATTACAGCTGTTGTACATTTTCACGATAGGTATAGGTAACTCATTTAACTCGTTCTCAAGCATCTGTATGGTAGAGTCTCTAATCATATTACATTACGCTAGCCTACCTTTCGTTAACTACTTTTGTCGCTCTCCTTCATTTCACATCGAATACATCACCCATGGTTTAATTTTTCTTTTTGGGAATTTGCTTTAAGGCAGTCATCGAGAGAATTGATCAGAGCTTGGTGGAGTCTAAAGTTAAACAGATGTGAAAAGCTCACAGACGAAAAATCATTACTACGATCTAAATTAATGGCACTTTTTCTACACATACCGTATATCTAGGGACAAAAAAAAAGGTGACCCATTCCCCCTGGATGCACAAAGTTTCCACCTGGAACAAATTCCAAGAAACAAACATGAACCAACGAGCGATGTTAAACTCATGTGAAACGAAAGGTCTCTCTTAATGATTTCCACTCTGATTGGGTTAAGTTAGTTATCTAGCCACATTGGGGTTAAGTGGGCTAGCCCAATGAAGTATGATTAACCATAGAGGGAGCAGCGGTTAAGAAGTGAGCTAACTGTAGCATTATCACGCAGAACAACCACAACATTTATGCCAGAGGGTTCTCTAAATTAATCCTGGAGAAGAAGTCTAAAATTATTGCCACCCTGAATAAGAATGTAACACTGTAAGCGCTGCGAACTGTGTCATAACTGAAGAACCGAATCCCATTATTGAACTTAAGGAGTTACTATTTTTTATGTATTTGTCAATTTTAAGCAACTAATCTGGACAATTATTATTATTATTATTATTATTATTATTATTATTATTATTATTATTATTATTATTAGATAAGGACAGTAATATTGCACTGCTCCGCATTGTGGTCCTGTGGGCTGGAGCGTGGAGCTCTAATTCTCGGCCTCGGAATGCGCCCAGGTTCGATCCCAACCACGGAGGTGCGTATTTTAAGTCCCGGGTATAGGAACGGTATACACTCAGCATTGTGAGGAAAGTGAGGAGCTGCGATAGGCAGCGATCGGCCACGGAGGCCACATTCTGGCTGGGAGATGCGTGATGTTAGTCATATCACCTCCCTGTATCGGCAGAATGACCGCCCACCTCTTCCGTACGTACGTGGGCGTGAGGTCGGCAGTCGGTTTAGCAGGTTAAGGCCCTTCATGGTCTGTAGTGCCACGGGATTATTATTATTATTAATTATTATTATTTATATTACACTAATAGTCTGAAAACATCGTTAAATAAATGGGCTATTATTGTCATTCCTATTAATATTATCACGACAATTATTAAATTAGCTGTACTCAACTAGCAAGAGCATAGACAGCCCATTGGCAGTGTTACCCTCTGCCTATCTTTTGGGATAACGTAAATAACTTGCCAATCAGCTGTCTAAAGAAGAAGATAGAAGGGTGACCTTGAGAGGATGGAGTTACACATGTTATAATCAACTTAAACTATTGTATTCCTGTGAAGCTGTCCTCAGTGCGACAACTTTGATGCAGCTACCTACTTCAAGTTTTTTTTTTAATTATAACATTTAATGTTACCTGCTCTGTTGATGAGTTTTATGCTGTCAACTCGTAGTTCGTTCTGCGTTGTCTCGCGCGCCAGCTGCTCTAGTGGTATGACTGTGAGTTCTATATCTTAGGGTATGCGTGAGTGTATTTTGAAAGAAGAGCATCAGTTTAGTTAAATGATAAATTTTAATGTTGACTAAAAGGCTCTGTTTGAAGAGAGTCGCCAACTATTGAATTAATGAATTAAATTGTTTATATAATAATAATAACAATAATAATAATAGTAATGCGAAGCATCAGTTGCCGTAAATCGCAGAAATGTTACCCGGAAAGATACCTCGCACTAGCCGCTAACTCCTACTCACTCAAACGGTCACTAGGCACTACACTGCTTAAAAGGAAACTCGCATTCACAAGGGATTACACGGATAAGTCACAGAATTAATCAAATAGGTGACTGATTTAGAATGCACGCCCTTTTCTTAACTTAAGCTCCGCCCACATGCAATACCCCTACCAAGGTTCGTTCTCGCGCGGGACAATCTTAAAACCCTATGTATACGTCTCTTATCGTGTTGCTATGCGGAACCTCCCCGAATCTCAGAATTTCATTCCCAGAATTCTTGCCTACATGACTTTGCAAACGTACTGAACCGAATCTCTAACTACATTACACGAATCTTTAAGTTAATGTGTACTATCCTCGGCCCTATTAATGTCTTCCTTACATGACTTGCTAATTACTTTTTTCTCCGGATAAATTGTTCAACTCAGGCTCATTATATTACATGGACTTAATATACAGAAATTATTTATTGTAATTATTCCTCTATATTTCTATTATTTCCTTATTTAAGTATTTATATCTTCCGGACAATAATAACGGTATCACCTATATGGACCACCAATTTTCCGTTCAAGTTGTTCTATGGAGGATCCCACCTCCACTGCCTATATAAGCGAGTGTTCTCGCGAGTCGAGTCAGTTGCGAGTTGAGTGCGAGTCAGTGCGTGTCAAGTTGTATCGTCGGTGAGTGAGTTGAGTCCATTTAAGGAAAAATGAGCCCACAGTAGCTGCATATTTTCAAATGTTAGATACTAGCGATAAGCTCCGAGTAGAATGCCAAAAAGGATGAAAAAATGTTTGTTGGTTTCAGGAGTCAAGGTAGCCGAGATGATGGAGTGAATCATTAGCAATAATACAGTTATTTGATGTTCAGTGAAGTGAGCAACACGCCAACTGTTTGCATTCATGCGATGCTAGATATTGTTCCAACACGGATATGCACTAGCCCAGAACAGCCGCCCCCCAGACGGCGTAATGGTCACCTGTGTTTCATTCTCTTGCACAAAGTGATTTGGAGAAATTATCTTGCCGAAGTATTACTTTCAGGCCTGCTTGTGTGAGGGAAGCACGTATTAATACATAATATGGCATGAGGATGGAAAATGTCCTGAGGAGCTCGTGGGGACATTAATACTGCCAATTTGAAAGAGGAAAAAAATCTGATGCGTTACATTCACATCACCTTCACTACCAAGTATTATTTGTATTCATATCTCTTCCACAAAACATTCTTACAAAAGCTTATTGTTTATCTACTGCATGTAATCGAGATAAACATCTGCAAAAATGGCTTAACTACAGATTTCGTTGTAGCTACAAGCGGGATACGGGAAGCTCAAGTCAAGACAAATATTTAAAAAATGGCCGCTATTCCTGACTTTGAAATTCCATCTGCTTATATGAAATTGGAGAATCAAAGGAGTGGCGACTTAGCACTTAACATTTTTTTTTTGTTAAATATTGGAAAAATACAGAGAAAAACAATTTTTTCGGATATGGTTAATGCCACAAAAACATTTCTTTAACATTATTGTGTACTTTAACGAGAATTTATATTTTTAATGCAGTACATGTCTAACTATTCCTTAAGGATTACCAGTAATACAAAATTACACAAATTTCATTCATTCAGGTTATGCACAGGAAAATGCAAATACACATTTTATTGGTCATACAAATATCTTAAAACACATAATATTATAATTAAAATCAGTAGAAAGTCAAAAATAACGAAACGTTTTCCGTGCAAAGGGTAGTTTGGAGTGGGGTGAGGATTTTCTTGAAAAACTTCATGCTGCAATCTTGTCAGATGCTAAAGTTAAATAAAGAATTTCGCTATTTATCGACTTTTTGTTTTTGAGTTATGCGCTTCAAACACAGTACACAGAAGGCCTCAAAGCCTATATTTCCGGTAAAAGCTCAATATAAAATGTTTGGGTGAATGCAATGCTTCCTCTTATAGATAGGCGCTGCAGAAAGCAAAAATAAGGAAAGAAAAATGTTAGCATATACTAGCATTAATATTGTATACTTTTGAATGAGAGAGTAGGATAACGGTGACCTAACATTTGCAGTGTACTGCTTAAAATACTAAAAAATTCAAATTAAAAACAGCGAATATTTGAAAACGTTTAATAGAACAAAAATTGTATTCGAAATAAGTTCGGTAATGAATAGGGTCTATTTTTCTATCTCTTGCGGTATTACATTTGAAAAAAACTCAAAACCAATAGGACTTCAAAGACCATTTACAGAAAGATAACTCAAACGTACGATGTTTTAATCAAAATTAGTGTTTGCGATATTGAGAAAATAAAAAGAACTTTTTAGCATGTAAATGTTTTTTTCTCTTTCTTTTTATTAGGGAGAGGTGCAAAATTTCTTGAAAGTCTTCGCCTTCTATCCTTAAAAGTTTCTTGATCTAAATATGAATTGTGGTACTTACAGCTTTTTGGACACATAGGAATTTTGGGACCTCGAAAAGCATTTCAGATCAATTTGCGATATCGAATATCTTATGGGATGCAATACTTCCCCTCCCTTAGCTAAATGGTAGGGTATGTTAAACCATCCATTCTGATTTTTTTACGCACTCGGTTTGAACTACTTATATCTGATTGGTCAATATGATGTTTTGTAAACACAGTTTCTAACGAAACCGAGAAATGTCTCTTAAGACTAAACATCCCTGTTCAATGCATTGCATTACAAGACCCAAATAGGAGTTAAGTGGCTTACAAATCGTGACTTACAAATTCGCATTAGACTTCTGCTAACTGCTCCGAATTGCTAGCGCTTTCTTGCCTTTCTGTGTCACGACATCTTGTGTAGAAGAATGCACAATAATTCACAGATAAACCGTCAGGGGACACATGAGAGCGACTTTCGTGGTTTCTCTCACAGAACAATTCACCTTTGTTTCGCGAGAACCGCTGGAACAATACTTTTAGCTTTTGAAAACGAGGATACTAATCGGATGGTGTCGACACTGACATTATCACTTCTGTGTATATGTGAGCGTGCATTGCACAAATACAGAGGTTCGCACGCGGTTTGCTGCACACAGACATACAGAAAAAAGTGAAACTCCCGTTTTCTCAACCTTGGCTACATTTGGCACTCTCGGAAGAGTTGTTCAATTGTGCAAGGAGGGAAGAAAAAAGTAAGGCATTTCAACACTAGGGACGTAGTGGAACAAAACATACAAGCTTTAAGGAGAAAAGAGGACCAACATCGAGAGGATATTGCAAAAGCTTCCCCGTGAAAAAAGCTTTGTCTCTTCTGGTATTGCGCAGTTTTGCTTATGTTGATGCACCTCTTAAGGATACCCATCTGTGAAATTTCAAAAATCCAAAACTTCGGGTCGATTCGTTCGATATTTTAACACAGCAATCAGGATTTAATGTATAATACGTAGGCCAAATTCCATGTATATTTTTAATTAGTTCCGGAGATTGATCCTTTGTTTGCAATTTTTTACTGTTTTCACACGATTTAATTATCTTTTAAAATAATGTTTTATAATTAAACTCTTTAAGCGTATATTAATAAACTATACATAAGTAGATGAATTTTTAATAAGCATAGTAGTTGGCAAGAAAATAATGTTAAATACGAGACTTCAATTTTTGCTTTAAAATTTACAAAATATGAATATTATTACTTAATTACACCAAAACTAAGCATGTTAAAATTTCAGATAATCACTTTTTAACCCATTAATAACATTTCATTTATTTATACAGAAAAGTACTTGGGAATCCTGGAAAATGGGAATGTGCTGAAAAATGAAAATCACAGAAAAGAGAGTTTAAACAATATAACGCTAAAATAACACTTTCTGCCATAAGCTGTTTAAAACGCCTTTCGTGCACATGCAGGGCCTTCCTTTGTCTTTTTCTGCTCCTCTACACTAATTTAATATTTGAAGATTCCTGAGGCCTCTTTTGAATAATTGTTCACTTTTATATTGGCAAAGCTTGTTTTTTACATCAGTAATTGTATTGGAAGTTAGGCTTATGGGCAGACATTTCAATCGCTATATGACATGCGTTTTAAAGCTCGTACAGCTATAAAAACAACCTAGAACTAAAATATAAGGTTTGTATTGTTTAATAACATTGAAATCCATATTTATAAATTTTGGAAATGTTTGGCCTTTTTTCACAGGTGGGTGGGCATCCGTAAGGTACAGATGTGACATAGTATAAAGTGCGCTATAAGAACTTCAGGTGTTTGCCCGTCAATTTACCCACTAAGTACAGAGAGCTAGTCTACATGCATGTGAGGATGAGAGTGAGAGGTGTCTTAGGTGATATTAGAAGCCCCGTGTTAATTATTCCTTTTATCCAAAAATATATTGCTACCAGTGGGAGCGAGTGATTTGTTATTTGGGAGTTTAATTACAGTACTTTTTAACTTTGGACTTGCGGAGTAAGGTTTAAATTATCGGGATGAAACGGGATGACTCAAGCGGTAACGCCTGTGGTCCGCATTCTGGAGTTCCCGAGTTCGATGCCCGATGACCGCCCACTTTGTCCCCTGGTTTTTTCGGGATTTTCCGGGTCATCAGGCGGATGCTTGAGTGGTTTCTTTCATCTCCCAAATTTCCTGTCCCTCCATTTCGCTCCTTAAAGATTTCGTTCATCCTTCACTCCGTTTGATCTGTTTCGGGGTTGGAAGCGCCGGCGATAGTATTTCGGTGCAGCGTGGCAGAGAAAAAGGATGCTCTCTCTGAGGCATTACCGTCCCTGGGCCTTCGGCTGGTTGGCGGGGTATAAGGACCGCCCCTTGGGAGTGTTGGACTCTGTGTGGGACGGGGTCCGCGGTCTGCCTGTCCGACTGCAGGGGCGTCTCCACCTGGAAACTGTAGCGACCCTGTCATTCCTGGTCCTTCACTCCAGCTGTGCCGTGGTTCCGGCCGCCCGGTGTCTCCCTTCGTCTCATTCCTCCCTCCAGGGGGCGTCCCCCTCGTGGGGCGTTGGCACAGTATCCTCATTCTATGATCGGTGTCGAATTCCCCTTCGTTTATCATCCAATTCAATCCAAAGTTTAGTTTATCGAGCGAGATGGTTCCGCGGTATTGGGCGAGTCTTGCATTCGGAGGTCCAGGTTTCGAGTCCTGGGACCACCATGAGTTTTTAATAATTTTCTCTGATTGGTTAGGGAAATGCTGAGGTGGTGTCTCTTCCACCATGAATTTCGTTTCCCTCATTTCCTATCATTTCGCTTCCCCCTTTCACGTTTCAGGTAGGCTTAGGTGCTGTGCAGTGTCGGTCGATGTTGGACAGATGGCGCACATGCTTGCTCATTAGAAAGGTCTTCTCGGCCCTGCCAAAAAGCGCCTTCTCTGGGCAACCTGCCGCTGTGAAAAGAGTCATCAAGCCTGGAATCCTTAGGGACCTCTGCGCATCTCTGTCGGCCGGCCTGGCTGCGGCCTACAGCCTCCTACAATCCCTTCATCTCATCTATTCCCCTTGGATGTAGTAAGCACAAAATATCCGTGTTGAGCTGAGATGCAAGGTGTCACCTCCGTTACCTGGTCATTCATTCAAGTGTTAGTTTCTTATTGTTTGTGACTTATTAGCAAAATGTTAAAATCTTATAATGTTGTTATATTAACTCCTTTATTAAATCTTGTAGAGGATGTTGCTTTATTTATAGCTATTGCATGAATATTAAACTTTGGAAGATGAAATGAGAAAGAAGATTCATAATCCATTTTTATATACTTTGATACGTATAAGTATAGCTCACGATTACATGTTACAAGGTAGCAATATGTGAAAGCAGCATTCAAATGTTATTCATGGTATTAAGTATGAGCCCTACATTTTCCTGTAGCAAGCTTTGTTAATCCTTTAAGGTTTCCTAGTCATACAAAATTAAAGCCAATAAAGGGAACTTCCCGGAAAATTCAAGGCATACATTTTATTTATCATGTCAATATATGAAACGTATGATACTTTTTGTCAAAATTGTTAGAAAGCTTTTGAGAACATAAAAATAATGAACATTTTTCCATGTGAAAGATATTTTGGGATGGAGTATTATCTTCAGTATCTTTGTATCTTCCTTGAAATATGCTAAACTTATATTCCAAATTAGGTGTTTATCCGATTTTCCGATTTGGAGTTATGCTGTTTACACACATACGCAGACACAGGCACATGAGCGGCTGTATGTTCAAAAAATTCTTATTTTGGAGGATTCAAGGGTCTCAAAACGTGTTATTTCCGGTGAAATCTCAATATCGAATGTTTGCGTGGAACACAGGGCTTCTTTCTACTCTAGGTAAGTGGTAGAGAAAGTAAAATATCATTTGTCACATAAATTATGTTACACCATAAAAAGGCACTAGAATTGAGCTTTCATTTAAGTTTTTTACCAAAATATGGAGGAAGTCTAAGTTACTATTTAGATTTGTATTCAAAATTTCACTTTCGGCTCACGTCCAAAGATAGTTTATGGCACCCCATCATTGCCAAATCCAACTCGAGTGGAGATTCACTGGAGGTCTTGTACCAAAAGGAATTACACTAAAAGGGTTACACCAAATTGTACACAAAGTGTTCAACCGTCCTTTATAATTTAGTTTTACACAACCCCTAATTAGTGTTTTTCTGCATATTAATAAAATCGTATCGAATAGGCACATAGTCATATCAACCACGGAGTTATTTCTTCCAACTTAGTTTAAAAGGGAGGAAGGTTATGATGTACTTCAAAATCTCTTTGAATTTAACTCCACCATGTTGTAACTTCGGTTCCATGCTCCGCCTTCTAAAGGACAGAAAACTACCTCTTCCTCTTGATACCTTTTTTTTACTTCATCAGCCGCTGGCGGTTGAAGGCAGAGGATGACTCATTTCATCCTTTGCATGGCCAGCTTTCTTCATTGGGGAATATTACCTTTAATCACCCTCACTGCTCCGTCTGTTGCCATTCATTTTACAGTTACTCTAAACCTTCCAGCAATAAGTCAATCCAACATCTTACCTTCATCTTCCAGCATATCGATGTTGATCGCGACATCACGAAAACTCGCCTAAACAATCCAGACCGCAAGTATTCATTTGGGATACACTTTGGATGCAATCACTTCATTTAAATAAATATTTCCTATATGGTTTTGGAAGATCAATAAGCCACTAACCGAATTAAGACTGTGTGGTAGCCAAAACGCTTATCAAAAGGAACAAACACAGGTTAAAGCAGCCTTGGGCTAGATACCAGTTTTATCTAAAAATGTGAAGTGACGATATGAGATTAGTGAATATATTGCGCAACAACTTAAGGTAAGAGTTTTGAGCGATTAGTTTTGATAATCTGCAGACTTCATCGGCAAAAACAAAAACATGGCATTCTGTGGTAAACATCATATCAGATGTGATTGAGGTTGAATGTAGACTTAAAGTAAGAATACTTAAACTTGTCACAGGACGAGAAGACCAATAACATTATAAAATAGATACAAAATGTTTGAGTTGCGTCATTTCATCCAAAAACGGACGAGATGTAATTTGTACAAGGTATTTGTACACGCAACTTTATATATGCATATAACCGTAACGAAAACAGTTAAAACAGAGTATAAACATGTTAAAGCATTATCAAACAATGTCAATGCCTATTTTTATACTTTACAGTCAGCACAATGTAATTCTTCGTTCTGAGAAACGAAGATTTTAGGATAGACTTAGTGCACAGTCAAAGATCAAATAAGGAATTTTAGACGTTCGAAAGAAACTAAATATATTCGACTTATAAGACAAACTTGATTAGTTATAGAAGAGATTGGTACACAAAGAAAAATGGATAAAACACGAAGGCTGTCCTCAGAAATGTCCCGCTATAAACAAACAGATCGCAGAGGCCTCGGGCGACCAAGAAAGGGATGGGAGAAGACATTTTGAGTCCCTCTAAAATTATGTGAGCTAAAGAGCCTGATGGGCATATCGTAAAGTCAGTGATGGTAACGATGATTGCTTTGGAAACAAGCAGAGTCAAAATATATCATCTGCTTTAATTAAGAAGTAAAGGGACTAACTAATGCACCTAAATATATTGTCCAGCTGGGCTTTCTTCGCTGAAGAAGTAAAACTACCCCAATATTGTTTGAGCTCGTCCAGAACCTCCTTGATTGGTTTAAGGTATGAGGGGGCTTTTTGGGTTAGACATCAAAAGGTGACACTGAACATATTTTGTCTCGAAAGTAATCCATATAACTAATAGAAAATACGTTCCATTGATAGATAACGCCAGAAACTTCATTCTTGCTGTTAATAAATTCACAATGTTATTAAATCGTAAATGCGCTCGTCCGATCCCTTCAAATTGAAGTTACACTAAAAGTGTAAAAACAAACTGTAACTCAGCCAATGTAAACGCATTGTCTCTCGGAAGAAAAAACTCCTAAGCCATATAAAAATGACATCTTCGACTGCACCTGTCATAGTCGATAAGGCTATAGTCAATGCCGGATTTGGCAAAACACTCAACATCCATTCTAAACCCTAGAGCTTTCTTCGTATTGTACGCATTGTGGACTTGGTTTGGGCCGGAGGTGGACGATTGCTTCTACGAGTACAAGAATGCTAGAGAATGCATTATCCCCGAGTGGAGCAAATGGACTTAATAATCATTTTTGTTTCACTCCCCAAACTCGGAAGTAACAACTAACCAATGAACAAACATCACGTAAGACGGAACGTAGCAAGCTTGCTCATATGAATGCAAATTAGGCGAGGGTATGCTGATCCAAGAGGAGAATTGTCATTTCATTTCGGACCACGTCACTATAAGAAAAATGCTTTTTTATTTATTATTGGAAATTTTCAGAGTAGTAATTTTTAGTACCTCTACCACTTGCCTATGATAGATCAAGAAATCCAACAAAAAATTCGAAGTCGAGATTTCAACAGGAATACGCGGTTTGAACTCCGCCAAAAAAGCATTTTTTGAAAAAGATCCGTGTGTGTGTGTAAACCACATATCTCAAAAACTTAGATAAGTAGAGCATCTTCCAGGGATTTTAAAGAATATCCCCAAACCAAACACACGTTTTATAGTACATTTTTCGTTATTTTTTTATATTTTCAAATACAGCTCTAACAAGTTCGATTAAAATACGACATGTTTAGGATACTTATATAACTAATAAAATACCTAACTGAAATTTTCTGTGACTAGCCCCTCAAGTCCTCTCTATTCGGAATGAATTTTTTATATTTTTTTATAAATGTTAAATCATACGGGACAAAAACATACTCGAGAGAAAATTGAACTCGTTAAAATTTCCAATTTGTGTCAAATAATATTTTTCGTAGAATTAGCCATTTATGAAATATTTAGAGTTGTAAGTTTGGATTATGCTGTATTTTAAACATTATGCTTTCAAGTACCCTTATTTTGTTTCCCTGTAATATTAAGGCATACAGAACTGAACTTCCTGTAAGCCACCTATGTTCTTTTGCACTTGTCATAAAATATTTATTGAAGTTATTTCTCCCGACATCTACAGACATCTAGAGAGTAAAAACCAGCTCCTGTAATTTTTAGAATAAATATGATTTTTCTCTCAGTTAACTATACACCAATTTTGTTCAATTAGTGAATATCTTCAAATTATAATATACCTTTTTAGGAAAAGGTTATGAATAAGAAAAGAACAGACTCAGCATGCAGTTGAACTGTTCAAATATAAACCTCGTGTCCTTCTTACATTCATGTTCTTGAACGAAAATGATAAGGCACATTTTGGGAGCATGCTGGGCAGGTGACAATGTTTCTTCTACTTTTCCGCTGTATTTCGTAAGCCACGTTGTTAACGGTATATGCGGTACATTAGCCCGGGGGATCGAGCGGTATCATCAGCTACAGACTATAATTTTTATGAGCAGCAGTTCATGACCTTGAAAGAACGCTTGGCTTTAGGGAACCGTTGTAATCTGTCTTATATAAGGCATAAACAACGATGAGACAGGCACGTGAGAGCAAAACAGGATGTATATAAAAAATCAAGTACTGTCTTTGAGATGAGCATACTTTCTTTTGATCGAGCTAGTGTGAAAGAACAAAGCATTATCAAATATAAATTAACGGTAAACGGCAACTAAATGCTAATTTATATAAATTTCATCCTATTTAGGTGAATTTTTATCATAGATTTATTAAATATAATTATAACATTTATTTTATATGCCTAGCTTTCCAAATAAATAATGTCCAGAAGTAAAACTCGCGCCATATGAAAAATGCTCCACATTTGGACAATTTCAAAACTAAACTTTTAGATATTGCACATATTTTATTTATATATAGGATAGGCTAGGACTAGAAGCGGAGGGAGACAGCACCTCGGCCTACGCAGATCTTTTGTGCCTAAGTCCCTGACGGGGCGCACCCGGGAGGGAGCGATGAGGTGAGAGGAGACAGAGGGCGGCCGGACCAGAAGGCAGCACAGGCAAGGGCAGGGCCCCTACCATTTACATATCTGAACTCCCCTGGTGTTGGCTGACCATTAAGACCACAGTACGGAATAGGGGACATTATTGCAAATACGATGGATCTGATCCATTTTTAACCATTAATTTAAGGGAAAATGCATGTGTACACTGACGTAGTCAAAATAGTACTACAGTAACGCCTTATTCGCATGTTGATTTCTAATAAGTTTGTTTTAAAGAAACTTCTGTGATACACAGAGGGTTGTTCGCAATCTATGGTAACAAAACTTATGACCCCCTTACCTTATGAAAACCACGCCTCCAACAGCAGTGATGTTCTATCTAGCAGCCTTTAGCTTCAGCTATCAATCTGTAGCTTAGCTTCCACTGGAAAAAACTGCTACGAAATACAGGGATGTCCAGTTTATTCCATTCTTCATGGCAGCTTTCCAGAGACAATCCAAAGTTCACGGCAGTCTGCTTCCAAGGGTTCTTTTCGGTAACCCAAATGCACAAAACTCCACCAGTGATGCATCAGATGACTTAACACAGATTTCGCTGAAGGTATGGAATGTGTTCCCATTTCTCTCTCTTATGTTCTCCAAAAATTTGTAGGTTGAATCAGACGTTTGGCTTGATGCCTTATCCTGATGCAACCAGACTTTATTTACATCTGAATCACAGGGAACAGGGATTTCTGTATGGAAAATTTATATCAGGATGTTAGTCTGATAATATGCCGAGTTGATTTCCACATTTTTATGTACACGACGAATGAGTAATTTATCATTGTAACTGTATCTTGCTATTACCATGAAAGCATTGGGGAAATTTTCTACCAACTTTCAAAATTCTTTCTCCCCTTGGTTGGTAATATATGTCCAGGGTTTGTTGCAGTCACTTAGATAAACATATACCTCATCTAAAAAGACAACAAACATCCACTTTTCACCAGCTAGGTATTGTCCATACAGCTAATCCTGGTTGATTATGGTGTTCACAATAGTAACAGAGATTCCTAATTATAGCGCAATGGCCCTCCGAGCTGCAAGATTTGGAGGCATGGCCCTTCACCTTCCAAATTATCTCCAGGATGCGACTGGTGGCCGGTCGTGAATTTCCCTGTTTCTTGCCCTTTGAAATAAGTCCTGATGTGCCTTGCCTTTTTTGTTGAGTGTACATGAGATCACCTTCTTGGATATAGTAAAACCATGCCTCTTGCACTACTTAATAACCTTATAATACAATGTTTTGCATCGGAAAGGGCAATAATGTGCCCTTAACAAAATGGTTCTATTTTGACTCCATTTGATGCAGCAAGAACAAGAGCACACAACTGAGCAACCGCAGTGATACACTTCTACTGCTGAACTTCCATTTGGTTCCACATGCTTTAGCGCGGAACTATTGTGCTCGTCTGATATTCTTACCGTAGATCGTGAACAACCCTCCGTATAAAAGTAGGACTTGCTCTGCCCATTACCAAGTATAAGCAATTCTATAAATACGTCACATAAAATACTTCGTATGAATCACGACAAACGTCCGCCTAGGAATCGTTTTAATTGGGTTAACAGTAGAATAATGCAAGGCTTTGCTGTACGCAGAGGGCGAGACAACAATACATTGTCCATGCTCATTGGATGATTTTCATAACCAGTTCCATATAGGGTATACAGCGGAGAGGGACACTTCGTGCATTGCGACCTGGGGAGCCCCTGCGGCTACCACCGCCCCGGGAGGAAGAGATGAAGTGAAGGAACTACAGGAGGCTGTAGACTGCAGGTAGACAGGCCACACTGACGCGCGTAAGGCCCTAACATTTCCTCTCTCTACCCTTTCTCTCCTTTTCTCTCTCTCTCCCATCTGTCACACTCTATCACTCCTCTTCCTCTCTGCAAAGTACTTCATATGGTATTTTGAAAATGGATAATAAAACTGCTTTTCCTAGGTTACTAATAAAAATTAAATCAAATTCGGAACTGTTCTGTACCTCGCGATAACTGGTTTACTTCCATGAATGTTAGCCGAAAATTTGTGTAATTTTTTAAGTATTTATCCTATCCAAATTTTGTATATAACACAACTCGTCAGAATCACCATGTTTATAAACTTTTGTTATGTAACATTTTTTCATACAACTCAAAACTAAGCCAGATATTTTGATTTTCTGATTTCGTGTGCCATATAGCCTATTCTCTGAGTGGGATAGAAGACATGTTAAATACAAAAATTTCACAACAATAAGTTTGTCGTTCTAGCGTAAAATTTTGAAAATTGGATTTTTTGCTTTAGGGTAGCCCGTTATACGCATTAGCATAAATTTTTCAATCGAAATCGAAAATTACATGAACTTTTTCGCCTATAGTTTTGTTATTTGTGTAGATAGTTAAACATCAGAAAGTCGACCGAAACGCATCTCTGGAGATCATGCAGAATTGAATCACTAATGTATGAAATCTGAAGCACTGCGACGAATACCGAGGAAAAGGACATTTGCGAAACAACAAACTAGGCGTAAAGTGTTGCACGGTTTTAACACACGGACACAGCTGGATGAGTAGAAAACGGGATAGGTATTCAGTGGAGTGAGGCGTCGTGGCGTGACCTTTTCCACTGGCTGATTGATCGATTCGAGATCCTAAGCTGCTTGGTACTCCCAACCATATCGGAACAGTGATGCCAAAATAGGTAATTAATCTTCCGTAAGAAAACCACAGAGTTCTTTCTCTGTGTTCAGATTCGTTAAACACCACCTGTAGTTTAAGTGTACTATCTTAGAAGCTAAAGTAATGCTGGGATATAACAATTCAGCCTCCAATCACAGTGGAAGAGTTATTTCCTTGTAGTATAGAAGTGACAGGATATCTTCCATATGCAGGTTGACGTTTAATTTTAAAAGAAATTTTGATTGCATTCGTGTAACTTTCTCTACACACTAACGTTTATTGTTTTCTCTACTGCATACTTACAGTAAAAGAGGAAGTAGGTATTGTATTCCACCCAAAATTCTATGTTGAGATTTCACTGGAAATCTCAATGTTTTGAGGTTCGATGAACCCCAAAAAGCATTCTTTGAAAAAGACCCGCGCGCTTATGTGTTTGTGTGTGTGTGTGCGCGTGTGTAAACAGCATAACTAAAAAGTGGTTAAATAAAAAACTTGGTATTTAAGTTCAGCATCTTCCAAGGATGCGACACGAAGATTTTGAAGAAAATCCTCTCACCCCAAACTACCCTTATATGGAACATTTTTTTAAACATTTCTGATTTTCTAAAAAATGGCTCTAATGATTTTGATTAAAGTACCATATATTTAAGCTATTTACATGCTAAATAAAACATATATTTTGAATTTTCTGGGTATGGCCTGTGAAGTCCTCCGTATTCTGAAGGACTTTTGTAAAATTAGTAAATTGTAACAGATAGAAAAAAACATACTACACAAAAAATGTAGATCTGATTAAAGTACTGAATTTATGTCAAATACATTTTTTTTGAAGTTAACCACTTCTAACCATATTCCTAGTTATTGGTTTTAATTTTCCAATACTTATTCTTTTCTCAAATGGGAAGCCGTTACTCTTTTTTTTCCCCCTTCTTTTCTTTATTTCCTTTTCTTCCTCCGGGTCATGCAAAGAGCACGGAATTTCACATCCATCACGTAGCGACCTGCTCTTAAAAGATTTGAATATCGCTTAAGCCTACTATATTCTCCTATTTTCATGTACCTACAAGGAAATATATAATGAAACCGTTTATAGAAATGCATATCTCAATTAACATGAAGTAGATAAAAGAATAAGTTTTTGTAAGACTAGTTTGTTGAAGAGTGGATAGGAAAGTTATTTGAATGTAACACATCAGATGTTTTTCTAATGTCTTGTTTTCATATGAGAGATGTTTAAACAACTTGATGGCGGTAATAAATTTTAAGATTACTTTACAGATGTAAATAATTAGTAAAATGGTACTGCCTTGCCTAGTTAATTCTTAATCGAACGACATAGAGTGATATAAAAGAGGAAAATTAAACACGTTACTTCAGTGAAACCTAATCTACCAGTTGCTGTGGGAGGAGTTGCACTCCTCTGTGATAGCTCCAACTGTATGGCTTTAACTGCTGACCTCTCCATTGCGATAAGAGTAAGATCGCTGAAACGATCATCGCCCATTTTATGTCTCCAATTCGTTGTTATTGCCTCATAACCGAAAATATTCTTTCAACCTGGCACTTGAGGCCGGAATGGTTAGAGCTGTTCATGCCATTTTGAACAGCTCATGAAATACCAAAGAAAAATGTCTCCCTCCTCAAAAAACAAATCATTTTCATTGCTTCACTAGATACGAGAACTGGACAATAATTTTTAAGTTTGAATACTTAATAGAAACTTAGTGCTGTAAAATTCATTACACTGTCACTTCTATGTATTATTTTCAACAATTATTTTATCATAGTTTTTAAATTTGTATACTTTACTTACTCCGTAAAGTATTCATTTGAAGTTTAAAAAAGTTATAGGAGCCAATTTTGTTTTAAAATTTTACGGATTTTTAAATTTTTTTGTTTGATGTTTATAAAATAATTTTATATTCATTTAGTAAACTAGTTTTTATATAACTCCTGACAGTATCACCGAAATATGGTTTAAAATAACAAGAAATGCCTTTTGAAGTCGCAAAAGCTGAGGCGTTAATGAGGAAGTTCGATAAAAACGTCGTTAATTCCTGGCATTGGCATTCTTTTCCTTCGACAGATCATGGTCCATTTTCACCTCAATTTAAGGTATTGCACAAAAAGAGTTGCTCTACTACATGCATATAAAATAATTTTGCAAACAACACATACGAGAAAGTGGGAAATCTCTGCATTTTCTCCCTCCACAAAAATTATGAAAAACATAATTAAAAATCCTGAAATTGCGAGAACGTATAATTTTAACATCGTTTGTTCTTTCTACCCACCTATTAAAAACTAAAGCGTTCTCTCCGGTAATTTGGCTACTATAAATGATAATATTGGAAACCAAGATTTTCCGGAGTGTCTAAAAACAAAACTCAAAAGTGTAAGAAATTATTTGTTTCTTCAGACTGTTGCACAGATTCCGACCAAATGTTGCACAGGTATCTTTTGACACAGGATCAAACAGATATCTGACTTATAATTTGATATTCCACCTACATAAATACGCACGCGCACGCACGCACACACACACAAACACACTTGAGAATGTAGAAAGCAATGCTGATGTTCTCAGACATTACGTACGAAAAAATCTGATGTGTTACACTCGCATGACTTTCTCTACTCTTGTACAAACCATTTTTACAAACGCTTATTCTTCATATGCTTCATGTTAATCGAGATATCGAGATGTTAATCTTATTGCTAATTTTCTTGTAGATACAAGGGGAATTGGTAGGCTTTAGGCGATAGTCAAATATTTTAAGAGCTGGTTACTACGTCGAGTATTCTATTCTTTTTGCATTACCAGGACAAAAAAATGAATAACGAATTCCCATTTGAGAAAAAGTATAAGTATTGGAAATTTAACAGAATAACAAGCAATATCTCGAAAATGGTTCACTCAACAAAATGTATATGACATAAATTGTGTATTTAACGGGACCTACATTTTTATGTAGTAAATTTTTTTCTATCTCTTATGGTTTACTAGTTATGCAAAAGTCGTTCACAATGAAGAATACTTTTGGAGACATTCCCAGAAAATTCAAGATATACATTTTATTTGTCATGAAAGTATCTTAAATATATGATATTTTAATCAAAATTGTTAGAGCCATTTTTGAGAAAATTAAAATTTTCGAAAAATGTTCCATGTAAAGGGTAATCTGGGGTGGATGGATTTTCTTGAGAACCTTCGTGTCGCGTCTCTGGAAAATACTGAACCTAAATACCAAGTTTGGTGTTTATCCGACTGTTCGTTGTTGCTGTTCACAGACACACACAGACACACACACGGACATGTTTCCAAAAAATACTTTTTTTTGGATTCAGGAGCCTCAAAACATGTATTTCCGGTGAAATCTCGGTATTTAATTTTTGGATGGAATGCAATACTTCCCCTACTTACTATACGTAGTAGAGAAAGTAAAAATGATCAACAAGCTAGAGTTAATAATATAGATACATTCAGAGATTATAATCTAATGATTGGATTTTACAGTTTCTTCATAATCTATATGATTATGTCAAATCCTTTGTGTTATTCATTTCAATACACTCTTCTCCTCCTGTTCATTTCAATACTCTTCTCCCCCCCCCCTCTGTCTCTCATACATCAGGTTGTCCATCAATTCGTGCACTAAAGCTCCAGGATGCTATTCCACGGTCAAATTGAAGTCAAAATGTTTACGGCCTCATAATATGTTATAAATTATAGGCGTAAAAGCAACGAAAAGACATGATGATACATCCTTGTCAGCCTGCTGCTGATAATATACCCATGCGGGTTTCCTTGGCTGCCTGGCTTAACGTCAACTTTCCGCTGTTCCTCCCTTCCGTTACAGTCTCACAATATTCTCGAGTAGAATGCAAGGTGAATGGTGAGTTGCTGCGAGGTACTACGATTCGAGAACTGTAGTGTCAAATTACCCAAAAACACGATACAAGTGGGAAACGAGAGTTAATGATACAATTGGCTGCAAATTTCAAGTATTGTAGAGCTGAAAATGTTGATTCCCACACTTCATAAATGCACACTTGTAATGACTGCATAATTAAATACAGTTTAATGCACCTTTTCAATTAATTCCTTTACTTTTTCCGAACACTTTGTACGTAATACGCAGTTCAAAAAAGGAGGATCAGGTTTCAATGTTTTATATCAAAGTAGCTGGTCTACAGGTCACCGGATAGAGGCGAGTTTAAAGCTCTATTCTCTTGAGGCTGTATGCCTTAACCAAGAACACCATTTATTGCAGAAATACTGAAACAGTGACCTATTCTTGCTGCAAACAAATCAGTGGATTCCTAGCGACTTGATTTACAGCAAATGCAGTGCATAATTTTATTTCTGCTCGACATTTTTACATAAACAACCAACTGTCTGGAAGTCGCCGTTTCTAACGCTCCCCATATGGTCTATGACCTTCGGGGAATACCTCATTCCACCCAAGCAATGACTGGACCCATTTCTGAGGTCGAGGCACCCAGCGGGTGGATTCCATTGCCTCCAGTGTTAGAGTAATTATTATGATGGCGGTGGAATGAGAGGACCTACAGGCTTTACCGTGGACTCCGAATAAAAATTGCTCCTTGAAGATACTTCTCATGAGCAAGTCAGAGGTGAAAATGTGAATAGGACCGACTTAAAATCGCCATCCCAAAGTCGGGAATCGTACCTCGGACCCTCAGTATGAGAGCGGGAAACGAAACCACTGTGCTGTCCTAGCGTTCTCTGGATGAAAGATCTAAGCCTGCCTTTAAGCTTTGATCTTTCCTCTGTATGAAATGCAGTTCTGGTTTTCACGTTTTTAAGTCTTTTTTTAATCACTTCTTTATATTCTTTCTGAAATCCTGTATTGTGAACGTATTACGCAAAGTATGAACAGACTAAAAAGGAAAAGAACAAGGCAAAGTTTAAGGAATACAAATATAGTAGGTATTTTTTAGATTCCAAGACTTTACGCAACGAACTTGTAACGTAATGCTAAATATGAGAGGATACATTGTCTTCCAGGAAAAGCAAAAATGAATTATTAATTTCACCTGAGGCGTAATTCTTCTTCTTCCTCCTTTTATGGCTTAGGTTTATAACCTGTTTCAACCTCATACCATCTTTAAATGGTCGACCTTGACTTTTTCTTTCGGTTTTGTGTTTCACAAACTCTGTTATTAGACTTTCTTGGTAATTTTTTATCTAATTTTTTATCCCTAATATAATGTTTGAAGTAGTTGACTTACATAGTTTTATTTCTATGTATTTTAATGATATCTGTCATTATTGATAGGGGCTATATACCTTTTTATTTTAAAGTTTCATTTCGTAGTTTTCTTCTAGTACTTTTGCAAGTAATTATAGTAAATGCCATTTTATCTTAACTTGTGTACGGAAATGCAGAATTACATTTACGTGCCAAATCCTCTTTTTTATTTCTTTTTTCTAATTTAATTTCTTGGCGGGACCAAAGCTAAATGAATGTGTTATAAACTTGTGTTCTCCTTTGTAAGAAACAACTTTTACTTGAACTTCCTCCGCATTTATTTATAAGATCCCCTAAGGAATATGAGAAATAGCAATAGAGTAGTCTAATTTTACATTTTGATTTTTAAGGATTATTTCCTTTTTAGCACTCCATCATACCTCAGACCATACGTAACATATCATCTTTCAATTGGCTTTCCTTGTGTGTTTCCTTCTGAAGATGAGAGATCAGTGAAAGCAAAAATAAAAAAGAAGCGTGTGATTTATATGTTTACTCCTAAAAATGATCCAGAGTTTAACTTAAAGATAAAACTGGTTCCTCCCAAACTATTTTAAAAATTATATATAACATTTTATACACTAAAGACTTTATTGTTTGTAATGAATACAAATTCACACTGTTGCACCGGCTCTGGTCACATTTTGTACATGTAACCTTTGTCACAAAGTGAAAAAGACTAACTTGGAAGTTGATACCCCGCCACGCAACATACTTCTTTTTTTCCTTCTGCTTCTCTCATATGTATACATATACACCCACATATGTATATACTATAATGATAATAATAATAATAACAACAACAACAATGCTCTCTAGGGTTCCAAAAAAACATTTACACAGAAAGAAGGAGGGAGACTGAGTGAGGATGATGGAAGAGTAAGCAGTAGGAGAGACAGTGGAAAGGAGGAGAGGGAAAAAAGGAAGAATAGGGAAGGAAAAGATGAAGAATTTAAGGGAGAGAGTGACAGTGAGGTAGAGAGAAAGAGGGAGGGAGAAACAGGGAGATACTGAGACAGGAGAGAAAAAGCTCTCCACTTAATGCAATAAGACAGAAGGAAGTTCTAAATACAAAAATAGAAATGTCTCTCTTATTATTCTGTTTTTAAAAATGTTTTCAATAACAAAAATCTATAAGCATATTGTTTCCAACAAGTTCTATAGTTTCAGCTTTCGAATAGTGCGTAAATATTATAGATAACTGGTTCATGAAAACCGATGTACCAATTATATTTCAAACAAAATTTGTTCTTTTACTTATGTTTTAAGTTCTATTCATATCCCACAAAAAGGAGTTTTATTGCCGATTTTCAAAACATCATATGTAGTATAAGAGAGAAAAGTGAGGGGACGAAAGCAATAGTGAGAACAAGAGGGAAAGGGGAGAGAGAAAAGAGAGAGAGCTATATAGAAGGGAAAGGGAGAGAGTGGAATAAGGAGAGAAAGATCACGGTGGACGGAGAAACATTAGAGGAATGCTAGAGAGAAGAATTTCCACATTTAATATAATAAAACGAGCAGAGCTGCCAGTTAGCTACGCACTAATAAGCTTTTTGCTAGTACCTATATCTTCATTTGCTAAAGGACGTAATGCATTACCTTTCGGAATTTCGATACGATCTATCGATGTAATATACGTTGAAGATGTACGCATAACAATAATATAACCACCTATGTGTCGCGCTGTGTTGATTTTTTGGAGTTGGGTTTAGCAGGCTTATATAGTAAATTTGTTTGCACAATGATCACTGAAGAAGAATTATACAGAAGTTTCATTAAAATGTAGTTCGAATGTTCAATTGAAGATTGTGAAATATTTAAAAAGAATAGCTAGGGAAACATATGCGACTCTTTTCATTGAATTTTCAAAAATACCTGGAACAAATTTCAAATCAATTAATTCTTAACATTTGTCATGATAGAACCTTACTTAAAGAATGCAAAGTGCTGAAATTTTGAAACAGGGCTTAAATAGAACATGTCCAATACTGGTCTGTAAATCGCAACATTTCTATGCGCAACACTTAGATCTTTAAACAGTAGTACGACAAAAAGTGAGATATTCTTTTGAAAGCTAAGATCTAAAATAATTTTAGAGCAAAAAATGAATAAAAGTAACGGTTTTCATAACTCTTTCGTTCTTTCAGTTATCCCTCGCATTAAATAAGTTGTGGAAGCAGGAGAAACAATAAAATAAAGCTTTTCTTTTGTCGGCTTCGTCCTTTTACTTCATTGCGGAAGAAGGCAGTTCTGAGGATTCTCGCAAAAACAAACAGCACGACCTTGACCAGCTTTGAACTCGCGACCCTTGGACGCAGACCAACGGCGCCGAGAAGGAAATCGCTGGAGAACAGGATACAAGTGACATTAACCCTGGACAATGAGGAGGAAGAAAACAAATGAGTGGCGTATGCTAAAAGTAGGATCTGACTTGCGAGTGCGGAGGCGGACTGGTTTACCCACTGGGAGGTGACTGACACAAGCTAGCTAGCGTTCACATCATTATCTCACGGAAGATCCGCTGCATCGTGTCATTGTATTCGGTAAAGTGCCTCTAACTGTCGAAACAGCTTAATTAGTTACCATATACCAGTTTACCCTTCAAATGAAATCCTAAGAGATGCTAAATATTGGAATTGGACCTTTAACAGCTGACTTGGTCGTTGACTAAGTTTTAGTTGTGGTTTATGTATAAACCGTGTTTTACTCAGAAATGTCTGAGCAAATAACGAAAAATTTACACTGACAATACTGAAGAAAATCAATGTCCAGAAATGCAATAACTTCAGGACCGATGCCTCTTTGAGTAATGACTCTATTGATAAGACTGAACCGATTAAGGTGGAAGGAAAATTAGAAGGAGAACATTAGGACTTTAGGAAGAAAAACACACTAAATGTAAAACTGGACTGTTATAAACAATTTCCGACGTTATTTAGAGAAAGCCAAGAATTAAATCTGGCTTTGTGTATCTTGAAAAGGCATTTGACATTGTCGTTTGGTAAACAACTTATGGAGATTCTTAAGAATATTAGTGTCAATTGAAAGAGAGAAGGCTCCTAATTAATTTCTGAAGCAACTAATGAGAGTTTAGATAGAGGAATGTAATGTAAGACGGAATTGGAATAGAGAGAGGCGTACCACAGGGATGTCTCTTATTATCTAAACATCCAAATTACTTACCTGAAGAATAAGGACAAGCATTGTTTCTAGAATACTAGAACAGAAACCAAACTAAAGTTTTATAAGGTGATGGCAGTTCCCATATTGCTGTACGATGGCGAGTTTTGAGTTTTAACTAAAAGAAAAGAAAATATCAGAGAGACAGCTGAAATGAGATGTTTTAGAAGTGTGACTAGCTGTTCGCTGTTGGATAGAAGGAAAAATGGAGATATTAGAAATGAATTAAACATTTTAAGCTGAACGACAAAATAAATCAATTTAGAAATAATTGAAAAGAACATGTCCAAAGAGTGAAAGAACATCACATACCAAAGGTCGTATTGGATTATAAACCGAAACGTAATACAACTGTTTGTAGACCGAAGTAGCGATGGATTCAACATTTTGATTAAAAAAAAAATCTACTATACCGGAACAAGCATTAAAAGGCTTGACTAGTGAATGTTGATGGTGATTGTTTTTAGAACAGCGTAGAATTGTGGGTAGGGAAAAGAAGGCTAAAATGCTTATTTGTTAATAAGACTGCACTACTAATAGAAGAGAAAAGGATCTTAAGAAAGATGCTACGAAGACAACGATAAGTAGTCGAGATGAAGATCAATTAAAAAAGCTTATCTGTTAAACTAACAATCTATTATGCAAATTGATTGTAAAGAAAAGTGCTTTCTATTTCTTGTTGTGATAAATGCTTTCTGGAATGGCTTCAATACACAGTTTGCTATAGCCATATAGAAGCATACAGGGCGTTAGTACGAAATTCAAGTATTTAAAAAAGCTGGCTATGTATGCTAGACTTAATATTTTGAATACGCATAGCCTGACGAAAAACAGAAAGGACATAACTTTTAAAAATTGTATAGCATGAAATACTGGGAATTCCAACCAACAGGAATGTTCCGTAAGCACCTAAAGCTACAAACAAATTGAATTAATGCAAACTGTATGTTTTAAATTATTGTAATTTTTCCCGGAAGTAAGATTTTGCGTATCTTTTAAGGCTGTGTATATGAAATTCAATCAGAATAAGCCTATACACCAAAAACTGAAGATATATATTTTAAATACTGTATCAGAAGCGCTTTTTCTAAAGACACGTTTTGGGTTCCGGTGTAATCTCCATGTTGAATTTTTGGAAGGAATGCAATATTTCCTCCACCTAACATAAGTAGGTACTAGAGAAAATAAAAAGGCAAGGGTCATGGTTATTGGAAGGAAAGTACAGAGGATATAAATGAAATTTTGAGACGAGGTAAGGAACAAGTGGACAGCTTAGATATTTGGGGTGTAGGTGTTAACAAGTCATACAGGTGAGAGAAACGGCATAGAACACCTTCCATGGGCGCTTGAAGAAAGAACCAAAGAAGCGAGCTGTTGATTAGCGAGTGCTATGATGGCTATTAATAAGTGGCTTATATAGTTTTTTCTCGTATGTATATCGAGATAGTGCAATTTATTGTTTATAAAATATGGCTTCAAGTTCTAAACTAAAAGAGTTATCAGTACAAGAAATATCCAAACGTGAAATGAGGTTGCATATACTATGTTATCACTGCCAGTTATGTGAGCCTAGTGTTTAAACATGAATGGTCATTTATGGTGCCTTTTACCCATTTTTTAAGAAGTACGATTTAATTACAAGGATGATATAGTTAAACGATTATATTTAACCCTTTAAATTCCTGGTACATTGGATACGGAAACTGAAAAATCATTAAAATATAATTTAAATATGAAGGATAATTCGGAAACCGAATGAATAAAGAAGTTCAGAAAACAATATAAAAATATTGTTATCAATAGATTTGTAATCTTCAAGACCAATAGACGAACATAATCCTTTAAGGTTAATTAGTCCCTGCAAAAAGGTCCAATGGGCATGCTGTTTCAAGAACAGGTGATCAAATTCTAGATTATACTGTACTGAACGTTTGCTATCTATCCCTAAGATTATAGATCTAGTTATCAGCATTTCAGTGCAGTGAAACTTGAACCCTCACCAAGAAAGAAATAAAGAAAGAAAATCATGGAGTCTGCACAAAAGAGACTTCCTACAGCTCTAGAAAAGATGACATTAAAGAAAGAATAAGAAATGCCAAAGCAAGAACTAGATTAAAACATTAAATGATTGATCACATCCTGGATGTTTGATTCAACGGCAAGCTAATTTGTAAGATCCCTTGCAGGACAAGTTTCTAGAGGTTACTTTCACATCTGCATGTTTCTTCTGGCCTTGTGTGTCTTCCTAATGTAATGGGTGGGAGTATTATCTAAGAAAACCTGCCTGTGTCCGGAGACCATTGAGTGCAATAAAACTAAGACACTAGAGTGACTGACCGTTAAAATAGGATGCTGTTTAATTTAATAAAATCTCTTCTAAATTGTTACGATTTCTCGTAATGAGGTTTTCAAGTGTTTTTACTTTCCATAAGATTTATCATTTGTTTTCGTATTGTGTCTGTATAATGCGAATATTCCCACATGATAACAGATTATGCACAGCTTAATAATTAACATTCATGAAAACTAAACGGAACGCTTTCTCTGGAGTTGCCTTTCACTAGCATTTTACTTCTTAGCAGGTTTTATACTATGAAAGCTGCGGCTTTATCAAATTGAATCTTGTCAGACTTCACTTTAAGACTTTTATTTCTGAATAGCTGGGTAGACTTCCTCCAAGTATACTCGCCAAATTGTAATGGAATCCTCTTAATATAGAGCTGTTTTCGCCCCATTTCTGTTGTTTGTAGATACAATATTCCAGTGTTCCGTTATTTGTCATTTCTAAGAAGATTTGCATACCATACTTTAAATATCGACTATTCTTTTTCACATCTTTCTGGTTTTTCTGTTAATGAGGCTGCCGCTATTTCAGGTGCAGCCATATTGCGGCTATGTGACGTGTTATGTTTGCTAGACTCAATGTGTACATTCCAAATTGAACCTCAGAACGTGAATTTTCAGTAAACTATCAAGATCAGATATTTTAGTTAATATAACATTTCCTACTTTAAGTCAATGGTGGAGAAATTAAAACATTTGTCAATCAAGTAAGCTACCACCAAAAGTTCACTATATAATTTACTTATTTTGGTAATCATGAGCTACTTGATTCAACACATAAAAGAAATAGGAATTGCAGGGTTTATATAGACTTATCATATGTTGCAGTTATTCAAGCTTTTATTCAAACTTGCAATAATCATAAGTGTTCTAACAAAATGAGTAGGGGAAAGGTCCCTATATAAAGCACTTGAGCCGAAATGGTAAATAATAATTATAATTTCAGATCAACATTTTCTGAAACACCAGCGTTAAAGTGACAAATCCTTGCGCTATGAATATCAACACAATTTAAAATTAATACAATTACCAATTAAATAACATTTAAAAAGTGAGATGGTGTAAATCGGTTCAAATTAGGAACGTGGTCCTTATATTGAACCACCCGTGTCTTAAAATGAACCACATACTTTTAAGTATAAAGTATTTTATTAATACAAAATGCACATACTTTATTGCACATTCAAAACAAATATGCTATCAGCAACAAAAGTAGAGTCCAAAATTGTAATAAGAATAGTAATTTCCTTGAACATTTTCAATTTTTATATAATGACAATCACTTGGTTTTGGAATAGGTAATATTTGCAAATATAGAGTTTTTACTAATTTTTACTCTCATACAAAAGAGTCCAATTATATACAGTCTTCACAATAAAACACTTTCTTCTTGGCACTAAATTTTGCACACTTTTGGTGAAGTCATACGCTACAACTCATACACTGGATCATGCCCATCACTTCAGACAAGTCACAATTCACATGTTCATGTCATACACTGTTTTTAACATGATTTTTTTAACTTAGCATATTATGTGGATATTTATTCACACGATATACTATTCGCAGTTGAGCAATCCTAGAACTTCAATAGGTTTTCTAAATTGGACCAGTTCAATATAGGGTTCAAACAGTGGTTCAATTTACGAGCCACGCCATTTTGAAAGCTTTAGCATCTATGTGACAAGGAGAGACGGTGCTTGAAAAAACGTATGCATGAATATTGTTGCTAAATAAACACTTCATAACATGTAATATATATACATCGTCTCAAACTTATCTAATTGGTCGTATAAGCTTAGCTAGATAAGCCAAATATTACTTCTGAAGCACCAAAAACACACAACACTTCATAGAACTGAAACCACAGCTCAGAATGCAAAGTCAACAACTCCAAACATTCATAATTGTACACGCTACGCTTCTGCTAGGATTATGGTGCCGTCTATCGAACAGTTTGGAAAATATCGGAGCGGTTCAAGCTAAGAGGCGGTTCAAATTAGGGACCTTTCCCCTACGTACATTTAAAAAACAACTTGAAAAATAATAGCTGTCCAAATTTAATCGTATGCTTTTCGTTTTTATAATACATGGGGCTAGATGCATGTGTAGCCACTCAACTCAGAACAGTTGATTTGGATATGCGTTGGGTTCTAGACAACAATACTAACTGAAATTAATTGTTAAAAGTGAAACACTTTTAAAAATTGTAATGGTTTGCAGTGACTTGTTGTAGACGACAATAACATACGATAAATTCATTTAATTTAGGATATTGAATTCTCCAGTGTGAATGAACATTTCCTGAGAAGTTGGCACCGGGTATAGGAAAACATTTCCAACATCTCTTGTAATAAGGTATGTGCTTATTATAATTGTAATTATAAATATAAGAACGTGAAGCGATTGGGGATATTATACCTCTTTCGGCTGTAGGCAGAGCCTAGGCGGCCGGCGCGCGAGCCACCGTGCGGTGGCCACAGTGTGAGGGAAAAGCACT
The DNA here is from genome assembly GCA_030765065.1 of Deroplatys truncata. Lineage (NCBI taxonomy): Eukaryota > Metazoa > Arthropoda > Insecta > Mantodea > Mantidae > Deroplatys > Deroplatys truncata. Next base: position 106,691,140 of record CM060980.1, read on the forward strand.
GTACAATATTCATTCGGAATAAAGAGGGTTTCATAGGCTATTCAAAAAACATTCTTATTGGTAATGCAAATGTCTTAAACATATGACATTTTAGTTAAAATTCTTAATGTCGTTTTTTAATAAAATGAAAAATAACGAAAACAAACATACGGTAGTTTGAAGGGGGGAGAAATGCTTGAAAATACTCACATCATAAATTTGGAAGATGCTGAAATAAAACACCAGTTAGGTAATTATACGACATTCCGCACACGCGGACCTTTTCTAAAAATCCTTTGGGAGAGTTAAGGGACTACAAAACATGTTATTTCCATGAAAAATCTATATATAGAATTTTTTGGTGGTAGACGAAGCAATAAGCAGAAATTCTGTAGCATTGTTGAAACATAATTCATTATCTCTTTTATAAATAGGCGAGTTCCTGAAAGAATTTAAATTCGAGGTTATCTCGATAATACAAATTTGTCTCTGTCCAGCGACAGAATTATTGAGCTTTATACATGCTAATGTTTTAAAAATATTTATAACTCATTCATACCTTCCTTTCTAGCCTTTCCCAATATCGGGAACTGAGCAACTCGTTTCAGGAAATGTTGATTGAATAACGTTTATGACTTTACGGAATCGCATTCTTTGGAAGAGTTAATGTGAATTACATGACCATTAATATTTGCGAGTAAAGTTTTCTCATTTCAAAGATTGGATAGGAAAGCGATGCATCTATGGCTTTGCATGCTAAATGGGACCATATTCGATCTCGAGTGCGAGAAGTTATAGCCTGGAAAGATGAATGCAATATGCTACCAGCTCGCTGGATAGTCATTAATGAATTCTTCACATTCCTCGTCGCCAAGTCCTGATATTTGCGTAGGATGTGAAAAATTTAAACTGCTACCCTTCGAGCTTTTTCAAGTCACCCCCAAGTTTGGATATTCGCTAACTTTTCTTAAGAACATTATGAAAGTTAGTCGTTTAAAAACCAATTGTTTTAATAAATATGTGATTGAGGCCTATTTTCTTATCCTAGGGAAAGAAAACTAATACACCGATAGCACAGCTGAATGACAAGATAAACAATGTTTACCGATTCCACGTACCCCAATTTACCACAGTATTATTTCCCCCTTAAATTTTCAGCAGCAATTACATATTTCAAAATTATTGCCTGTGTTTGATGAGTTTTTAAGAAGTAGGTAAAACAAGACAAGTTTAAAATGTAATCTTGGGTGGGTGGAAAATATTTTGGGGGTGTTTAAGGAGATTTACATATCGTTGGTGACTATTTTTAAGTTTAAATAACAAATAGCCATTCAGTACATCCGTTTAAGGACAATTTTTCATGAAGGTAACCTGAAGTTCTTTGGAAGCAAACTGAAAAGCGAATACACACTTGAAGTTTATTTGTGTTATCAAATCTTATACAAGTCCTCGCAAGTTATATTCATTATTAGAGCTAGAAAAAATGATTTACAGTATGCTCTCCACATGAATTGCTCTTCGCCCATGCTTTAATATTTTTTCTTTTCTTTTTTATGTGAGAACCTGAAGTAAATATCAGGAAATAATATTTAATCATGAACAAACATCACAGGAGTAAGAAACATGCAGCAAGTTGTTGCACATGGATGCACATAATCTCAGTGTTCCTGCCCGTCTGAAGGCTCAGTAGCACGAGCTTTTAGGAGTACGGGGTGAATTTGGGATGAATTACTTGTCTGCTAAAACATCATGCCTACTTGGACATTTCGGAAAAGGACGCAGAGAAACTCCTGGCAGAGGGAGAAGCTTACATTTCAATTCAAACTGAAAGTTTCACGTAGCAAGAGTTTTAACAGGTAACAATACATCAGCCAAAAATCTTCCAGGATTATAAATTATGTAAACAAAGAGAAGCACATGCCTCTTGGGAATGCAATGGCTATGAAAGGTATACGCTATATCTAAATGCTAGCAGGCTGTGGCTGGCGATGTCAGCATTGTTCTTGAAATATTGTAGACATTCTGGAAGTGCTCATACACTTTGATATGCCACCAAGGAATTCTGCTCTGAAATGTGCCCTCAGAAGCAAGCAATTCACAACGGATGGAACGAGATGGCTCCTCAGGTATTAGCATCTGAGGCTTTTATGCGAGATGTTACATATCCTGGCCTGCTTTTTGCTTCTATCGGTCTCAAGGTAATTACTGAAACATATATTCAATACGATGATTTAAATTTCCATACACAAAATAGACAAAATATAGGAAGGCGACTACGTAATTAAGGCCAAATGCCCAGAATCACACTAAATACATGCGTGTAACCACAGAAAATAAATTCCATTTCACAAATGTCCTCCTTCGATAAAACCAATAACAAATTGGATGGAATAGGAAGATGACTTTGCAACTGTGGTCATCAGTGAGCAAGTTGCTCAAGAAGATGTCACAGGAAGGTGACTGTACAACTAACTCGTCTGCAAGGCACAAGCTGACCATGGGTTCAAAAGATTTATAGGTAAACCTCGATATACGACCTAAGGGAGCAGTATTGTATTGATTTACACTTTACGTTTGTCTCACATGACTACCTAATTTACACTCTAGTAGAAAGGTATTCCATCTTGTAAGTCGCACTTACAACACTTGTTTGGCAGCATTTCTAGACTCTTTTAGACACTCACCTCAGGAAAATTCCTTCCAGATTTTTATACTCGACGAAGTCACGTCCTTGCAGGTGTTTATTCAAAGTCACAAAAACGACGATAATCAGTTGGAGCCAACTTGGGAGAATAAGGCGTTTTGCAGTACCTAAAACTGAGTCCTAGTAATGTCACCTCCACTCTCCTCCGGGAATTGGTCTCCTCCGTTGTTGATGTGTGGGTTTTTCCCTGCTTTCATCCAGTTTTCCTATTATGGTTAATCCTGACCAAATACTATCATTGCCTGTGAATATCCTCTTCTGCGTCCATTTTTTTTTTCAGAGAGATTTCTGCCCTGATCACCTTCCGTGGTGTCTTATCAATATACTGGCAGCGCCTGGAGGCTTTTGTTCTGCTCTTTCATCAGGAGCTAGGCCGCAGCACTAGCAATCAGTGACTGTCATTGACATAGTATAACATTATGAGTAGCGAAACAAATAATAATGCGCAAATAATATAGTGCATCCCTAGTAAATGCTAAAACGACGTTAGAAAAAATCTGATGTGTTACACTCACATGACTTTCTCTACTCTTGTACAAACTATTTTTACAAACGCTTATTCTCCATATGCTTCATGTTAATCGAAGTATCGAGATGTTAATCTTATTGGTAATTTTCATGTAGATGCAAGGGGAATATGCTAGGTTTTAAGCGATAGTCAAATATTTTAAGCGCTGGTTGCTATGTGGCGCATTCCATTCTCTTTGCATGTCCAGGACATAAAAAAATGAATAACGAATTTGAGAAAAAGTATAAGTATTGGAAAATTTAAGGGAATAACAAGCAATATCTCGAAAACGGTTCACTCAACAAAAGAAATGTGTATGTCACAAATTGTGTATTTTAACGCGATCTACATTTTTTGTGTAGTAAAATTTTGTCTATCTCTCATGGTTTACCAGTTATGCAAAAGTCGTTCACAATGAAGAATACTTTTGCAGACATTACCAGAAAATTCGAGATATACATTTCATTTCTCATGACAATATCTTAAACATATGATATTTTAATCAAAATCGTTAGAGCCATTTTTGAGAAAATTAAAATTTTCGAAACATTTTCCATGTAAAGGGTAGTCTGGGGTGGGGGGATTTTCCTGAAATCCTTCGTGTCGCATCTCTGGAAGATACTGAACCTAAATACCAAGTTTGGTGTTTATACGACTGTTCGTTTCTGAGTTATGCTGTTCACAGACACACAGACAGACATGTTTCCAAAAATGCTTTTTTTGGATTCAGTGAGTCTCAAAACATGTATTTCCGGTGAAATCTCGGTATCGAATTTTTGGGTGGAATACAATACTTCCCCTACTTACTATACGTAGTAGAGAAAGTAAAAATAAAATAAAATGCATTTTCGACAACATAAAAACTCTCTTGTGGTATAACTATAGATAATGCGTATCGTGTAAACCACCTTTCAGCAATGGTTGCTATAGCAAACCAGGGTGTTCCTCTGCATTGATATTACTGACTACCTGAGTTCATAGCTCAGTAGGTCATTTATTTTCTACAACAGTGTCATAAACTCAAAATGTGATATTTTCCAGTATATGCTTTAAAGTTGGAAAATGAGTGAAATGATGACAAAATTTATCTGTGATGGTGAAATTTGCAAACTAAGAGTTTGACATTGCCAGATAATATTCTAAGTTCATCCCATTTCAAAAACTCAAAAGGGCTAACTGTACATGGTGGTATGAATGCAGGAATTTTCAGAAAACAATCTTGATTATACCAGAGTTGTAGACATACTAGACATAAAGCAGTAGCGTCTCTTGTATTATTAGTTAACAAAGGTGATACACTTCTTTCTGCACTTGTATTATTGCCATGCATTTGATTAACATTTACACAACTAGTTACATTTGTATTTACCTTTGGTGCACTTGTACTTAAATTTTCAGACTGCAATTTCGAAAGAAGAAGTAAGGTGATTAGAACCAGGTTTCTGGAACCCCAGATTACAAAAGCTAATTCTCAAGCACTCTTCATGGACATACCTAGCATATTAACTTATGCATTGAGCGTGAAAGTGTGAGGCTAAGCCAATGTCAAAATTCCTTCCTTAGAAAACCACAAATGAGTTAGGTGGTCATTTAAACATCACATGCCGTAAATGCTATTTGATTTACTGTCATAAACGTCTCTCTAAACTATAATTTTCTAAGCTTCTAATGATCTATGTCATCTGCCATGTATCTTCGATGTCATGAATGACATGAATAATTAATTAGATTTATTGAAGCCTTAGGTTATGTAGTATTGCTTGGTCAAGACGTAGGGAATCTTAAGCAACAAGGAAGTAAAGATAGGTGGAAGAGAACAGCCTACTCACACCGATTGATAACCACAATCTTAGTAGATATTATTTCACCTTACTCTTTAAATACACGTCACTGTATCGTTTGTTTGAGGGGGAGGGATCAAACTCTCTCTTTATATACCGATTTCTTATTAAAACAATTTTATTTGTTCAAGAATAAGCTTGTATACACTTGTAATGTTCTTAATACAGAACAAAATAAATGCTACATTCTTTAATAAATGCAGCTACTGAGATTTGGTCCTATGGATGACAAAGAACCGGGATATAAAACCAGATCTGCAAGCCAGCACCATTCTCTTGAAATTCAAAATTCTCACTGAAAATTACGCGAGTGTCCGATAATCGAACATATTGTGACCACGCGCGCGAAGCTACCTGCGGGCCGCCGGTAAGCGTATCCCTGGGTGGAGTCCTTGACTGGTCTTCAGAACAATACCCGTGCTACGAACCCATTATGTGCTGCTTTCTCGCAGTTTTTTATTGCTCCACAAGATTCCTTTCAGGCGTTTCCAGAAGCCTCCCCTTCTAGAGCATTCCGGACACTAGAGTTCTGTTAGTTAAGAAGTAGCGAAGTTAAGTGCCCTCAAGAAGTCGAAGAGTTTGAACAGTGCCAGTGCAGTTCAGGTGTGAGTTGTAACTCTGTAATTCAGTGGTTAGTTGTGACTCAGCAGTTCAGTTGTGATTCGATGGATCAGTTGCGTTCTGTTCTGAGTGTGCCACGCTGAGCACTTAAGTGACAAAGTGTGTTTAGCAAACTGGTGTTCTCATTTGTTACACTATCATTATCGAATTTATTGCATTTATTGCTAATGAAACCACAGAGACATCTATAGTTAGTGTGCCTATATTTATTACTCAATTATGTAGTTGAAATTTGGGAACGTTAGAGATGATACGGTTAAAATAGATCCTCTGTTAATCATGATCACTGGCGTCGTATTGGTACCAAAAAACTAACATTCCGTTACTGCGAAGCTTCGCTAAATACTGGCACAACATATTATCCACCACAAAATAAATACAAGATGGAAAACGGTGCAGATGCCATCCTCCTAGGAGGTGATTCTATGTGCATCTATCAGTCATCTGATTCTACCTTTCCAACCCTGTCCAACACACGGCTTGTGTGAAAGAACAATTAATTCCAAAAATAAAATAGTTCCGTTGCTAGTGCTGTTTAATAAACATTTAAATTTAAGCATATTTCACTTGTTTTATTGGATTTTCTGTTTCTAGATGATTTATTGGATAATAAAATACCCGACTTTAATTTTATTTTGCTCTTGTTTGGTTTTCAATAAATGTTTCAATAAGCACCTGAATGATCTGGTAGCCATAAAGTGCTGCACCTATTTTTTTAAATCAAAATACATAATAACTAAACGTTTAATATAAAATATTTCTTTATTGTTGCATTCAAATTTAAACAGTGTGTTTCAGTTTTAGTTGTCTTCATCATATGTTTTGCTGAAAATGGATGAAAGAACTATCTTACGAATTAAAAACCACTAGTAAAATTAATATCATTCCCACAATGCACCAATAGCTTCGCAGCGGTATCACAAGAAGAGTGTATATTCTACTCTGCAACAGACCTTACCTTACACGTCAAGTGTGATTCTCCCAGCCACCTATAAGGGAAAGCTCACTGCATCTCAACGCTTTTTTCTACAAATCTACGATAGACACACAAAATGAGTTCATAAATGTTCACAGTTTTCTCACTGACATATCTCTATCTCTCTCTCTCTCTCTCTCTCTCTCTCTCTCTCTCTCTGGTTTAAAGAGTAAAATTTACACCTCTTCCAATCGTTTTAGGTGTCCTAACAGATTGTTGCTGTATATTATAACTGCAACACAAAGTTATTGTTACCAAACCTGAAAATTATCACGAATGCTCGTTTATAAATCTATGCTGAAACACGTTCTCAGTGAAAATGTTAGAAATTATTCTGTTCCTTCAACTAAATAACTTTATAATAGCCATTGTCTTAATATGGCAGTACAAAAACTATTGGTTTAAACAGTTTGTTTTCAACTTGTTTTATGCAATCTTGAAATACGTTTTTTTTTTTTTTTTTTTTTGCAGAACCTTTTATAAGAAAAACTCTTATTGATCTTCAATTCAGTTTTCTAAATAAGAATTTGTGCACTTAGTTTACAAAATATAACATCATTAACTTAAGATTTTATAATAAATAAAACGAAAGAGATAGAAATTTTTAAACGTTTCCTTTCAGAAAATGTTAAGTCAAAAACTGTTTAGATACATGTCTTAATTATTCTGATTCCTCATGAGAATGAATGTCTGCATTGGAATGTTGCAATAAGTAGATGTTTCATTCTTCTGATATACTACTGCAATTTCTGCATCTTTAGCAAGTAAATACCCAATAGTACCGTGCTAATTTTTCATCTTCAAACGCAGGCGTTTAAAAATCTATTGGGACCTCACATTTGAAACAGTAGCTTTCCTACGGCATATTTTAAACGTCGTATATCATTAGGTATTAACCAAACAAATGTTGGTTTGTTTTACCGCCCACCACTTTGAACTTGGCCTATCGAGAGCAAACTGTTATTTCTCGGGCAAGAGAATTTGAAGCAGTGCTTGCCCGGTTATGAACTGAAGCTAAATTTTCCCACTGAGTGTCGAGGAAAGCATGAAGCAAGTAGTGTACCCAACCTTGAGATCAGGTGTTAAAAGGTAAAGGTATATATCAGAAAGAGACCCCGGAACCGGGGCAGAGCACCGCAAGTAGGTCAGTCGGCCCATTTTGCTTCCAACGTGACTTCTGGGAGGGAAGGACGAGATGAGAGACCCGAAGGGCGACCAGATCCGGATACCGACGGGTGCAAGCATGTACGGAATCCCTAACGTTTCCAGATAGAACGCAGAGACCTGAGTGGTAACGCAGCGACGCCAGGGAAGAAACCTTTACAGGGCGCCAGCCACCGCCGAACGGCAACTAGCCGAACACCGTTACCTGGTCCTACAGCCCTGAAACAGATTACAAGGAAGATGATGGGTACAGGAAATGAGAGAGAGAGAGAAAATTAAACACCCCAGTATTCGTTTGGCGACCAGGGGAAAACACGAAAAACCCATCGACCAGATTAGGCGGTCGCCGTGGATCAATCCCGGGACCTCCTGAATGCAAGCCACAGACGTAACCGCCTGAGCCATCCCGCTCGGTCAGATCAGGTAGTACTAGTGTTTCCAAAAATAGAAATATCATACAAACACATTAATTCTTTCAAATATGAAGAGAGTTAACAATTATCGAGTGCGCTCTGGAAAGCCACTTGTTTATGTTAGTCTTAAAGATCTGTATCAGTCTTGCGATTTTCTCTGCCGTTACTTCAAAGCCATTACAAAGGGAGTTTTTAAAAGTTTAATAAACATTTCTTAAAATTGATAAACAAAGTGTGTCCTTTGTGTATTTTAATCAGACTGTAAGTAGCGATCCTGAACCTTTGGTTTATTCAGTCTGGAAGCGATTTTCCTTAGAAGTCAGGACATAGTGATCCATTTAAGAGAGAAATGCTAAAGAAATATTCCTCGTAATAGTACATACATTTTTGTGCTAAAATTGTCTTCAGTGTAGAACTAGAACTACGCAAAATTATTTAATTTAATTTATAATTCTTCAGTTCCCACCTGCCTAACCCTTTATATCCCGTTTGCTCTCCCCTGATTAAGTAACAACGAGTAATAAATTCTGAAAAATAAATCATTCTAATTTAAAGCTTAAGATATTATGTTTAAACAAAATACTACAGAAAAGTGCTTAAATTGTGCTGACTCGCTATCTTTTCATTCATTCATTGTCTGTTTACCCTCCTCTTATGTATGACTTACACCCCCCAGGACTTACAAGCGGGTGCCTGTGGTCAGAAGCCCGTCGAGGAGCAGACACTCATGGATCAGACAGAGCATCCAGGATGGGTGATCAGCCCGATGCCTGGTATGGGAGAAGGAGGTAGATGAAACGAAATGTTGGTGAAATGGATGAAAGGAAAGGTGATAATGGAGCAGTTGGTGGAATGAATGGCGGGGGAAACCGGAGAACCCGGAGAAAACCCGCCCAGACGCCGCTTCACATGCAGGTCCCTGGGATTGAACCCGGGCCGCCTCGGTGGGAGGCGAGCGGTCTAACCACTCAGCCACGGCGCCGCCTGACTCGCTGTATAATCACAGTAATTTTATCTAAGCATGCAGTAATGAGGTAAATTTCCAAATTGTGCCCGTTTGTTTACACACACAAAAATAATCATGTATATGCGCACACACCGGGCTTTTTGTTTTCTAAAATACCTATTCTTTAAGGTAATTTAAATATCTTCAAAAATGTGTTTCTGGTGGAAACGCAATAGTGATATCGAATCTTTAATTCCTCCACCATATATGAAAAAAATCTATTCTGTTACATTCACATAACTTTATCTATCCTCTATTGTTCATTAGTTGGTATACAAATTATTCTTACAAAAGTTTATTTTTCTATCTACTTCATTTTATCCAGATAAACTTTTGCAGAAATAGCTACATTACACATTTCGTTAGGATACAAATAGAACAGTGATAGTCAAATGTTTAAGAACTGGACGCTATATGCTGGCCTTAGAATTCCATACTCTTTCCATGCAATCGCCATAAACAATGAAAATTAATGGGACTTAAAAAGAATGACAAAATATTGAATAAATCGAACCATTAATAACAGATATCTCGAAAATGGCGGTGTCACAAAAAGTGTTGTTTGAAGTAAGTGTGTGTTTTAAAGAGATAACGTTTTTTTCTGTAGTATGTTTTCCTCTATCGCTCAACATTTACCAGTTATAGAGGACTATACAAAATTCTTTCCAAATAAAGAAGACTTCACAGACTATTCCCAGAAAATTCAAATATACATTTTATTTGTTATGTAAATATCTTTAATATACGGTATTTTAATAAAACTCAGAGCCATTTTTAGAATATAAAAAATTTCGAAAAATGTTCCATGTAAGGGGTAGTTTGGGGCGGGGGATTTTCTTGAAAATCTTCGTGTCGCGTCATTTGAATCTAGATACCAAGTTTGGATTTATCCTATACTTCGCTTTTGAGTTATGCTGTTCACAGACACACGGACGTTTTTCTAAAAATGCTTGTTTTGGATTCAGGGGTCCTCAAAACATGTATTTGCCTTGAAATATCGGTGTCGAATTTTTGGTGGAATACAATACTTACCTCCTCTATCTAGTATGCACGTGGCAGAGAAAATAAAAAACGTACATACAGAAAGCACTACAATACACGTAAAAATGTTTAATGGCAAATTATTTTTAATTTCCCATTAATAGCCATTTATCAAATAAGAGGCTATTTCTTTAATAAGGTGTTTAAACTGAGGCAACAAAGAAAATAATTTCAACATAATGTAAAATGTCTACAGAGCTACTAAAATGAGCATATTTCAGATTTGTGTTTCAAACAAACCGTGTTAGAAACACATTCTACTTACAAACCGCTCTTAAATCTATAAACAATAATTTAATCCAAATGCTTTGGCTGTAGAAATTAAAAACCGTTTGATATCACATAAAAATCACATTTAAGTTGGGTGATAGAGCATACTGGATTGATAGAAATGAAAGAGTTGACCAACTAGCCAAATGTGCTACTGCTCCCAGATTGAGCTTCAGTTATACAGTACCTTCGTTTTATGACAAGGACGCGGATTGCGAGAATGCGTGCTCCGCACACAGTCTACTATACTGCGGGGTTTTCCGTTCCGTTAACTCTCGCGTTACTTACGAGTGTTAGTAACATACATGTAATGAGTACTAACCTTGTTATAAGTGTTGTTAAAAGTGATGTGCATCTGCGCGAAGACAGTTTTGACATCGTCGGATAAAATTACCATTCACACGCATAAGTTCCTCTTGGTAATGTTCATAATGTCTGCTGTTATATTGTCTTTAAGTTCGTCTATGGTATGGGGATCATTCCTTTAAACTTTATTTTTTAGCGTTTAGCGATCCCTTTGTTCTAAATTTATTGACCAAACATCTCACAGTGTCTACCCGGAACTGGATAACCAGGAAATTACTGCTGAAATTGTACTACTTAGCTGTCTACATTATTCAGTTTTCACGTATGTATCGTACATAAAAACACGCTGTTTGCTTGTGAATTTGTTCGTAGGCATTTCTAAGGAGTAATAAGAGAATAACGTTGCTAAGGAAATCATACACAACACACATATTGTCGAAACAATTCACAACACAAAGACAAAGCAACGATTGAGACAGTTCACAGCTGATAAACCTACCCTTGACACGTCCCGCGCCGCTTCTGCGCAGTGGCATAATACCAGGTCACTGAAGTCTTGGCCACGCATATAAGGCGGTTTTGGCCTTGGAATAAAATGAAGGCACTATACTATATGTCTTTATTCGTTTACAAAGAGGAAAATTAACGAATTAATAATAATCAAATGGAATAATCAGTGGATCAGCAGTACAAAAGGAGAAGTTACAAGAACATTGCTTTTTCCTACAGGATATTCGCTTAAGTATTCGAAAATTCACGCCATATTTTATATCTACCCAATTTATATCAGGACTCAGAAATTTGGGATTCTATTTTCAAGGCTTTAAATTGCAGAAACACATTGGAAACGTATGTATCTGTCATGAGAAACAAACAGTTGGACACCTTTTGTTTCATTGTCCTACTTTTGAAAGAAGAAGATACCTCTTGAATGGACACTCAAACTCCTGTGGCATTAATTTATGGAAACCATTATTTACTGTTTTAACAAAGAAATTTGATACGTTAATTTTTACCTTTCTATTTCTTATATATCTCAACATTTATAGTTAATTTACTAAACAACAATTTCTTTCAATTTTATGTATTTTGAAAACTCTAAATTTAACATTACACATGTAGAATGTGTTTAATTTCAGAAATTCTATTTGTAGTTTTAAGTTATTATTTGGTTACTAGAAATAATTAATTCTGATATCATCTATTATTAACTTTTGAGTTTGGTAAATTGTAACATTAAACCTGTGTATAGTTTATGTAAAATAGGGCTGGGGAAACTGTAAATTAAATAAATAATGAACAACAAACACATTCTGTGAATTACTGAATAGAGGGGAGTTAAAAGTTCTTAAAAGTATTTTTAGAGCTTCCATTTAACGGCATAAAGGAGTACTGGTTATTTACTGAAAAGTGGTAAGCACAAAAGAAACTATCTCGTGTGCTAAAATTTGCTATGAATCAATTGTTCAAGCACTACAAGTCACCTTTGCAGTAAATTCAAAAAGCAGTCAACTCGTCTTAAGCAAATTTACATCTGGAAAACCTTGCTTAGTAATTAGGAATCAATTTATCTACGCACGGCAACAAATGCACTACTGTTTTAACGTTCCTGTGCTCTATGGCTTTTTTTATAAACGCCTACGGCCTTAACGACCATAAAAATCGAAACTTTTCTCTATCTAGTGGCATGTAGCTTGTATTTCTGTCTTTCACAGTTTAGATATAAATAATTTAAATCTGCTTCATTTTCAAGTACGCTATATTGGTAGGATAAACATATGAAAACTGCAAGGAATCTCTGATACTGAAAATTAAATTTTTCTGGAAATTCTGAAACAAATTGGTCGTATTATTTATTTTCAATTATATGGCATTGAAATAATTCATCTTAAACCTGTTCTAGTATGAAATTATGTCTTATATGTACTCGACTCCGGTGAAATAACTGAATTCCACACCAACAATTGTTTTTTTAATTTTTCCTAGGAATGAAACATAGGGACCATGAAAATTGGCATACAAAATAATCGCACGTTTCTCGAATTATTTATATCCCGTTGCAGGATCTAACAGAGTTTGGAAATTAAATAGATATCGCTGTCTATTACGTGTTTCTCTACGTATACCTTAATAATATTTTAATTCCTTTATATTTTTAAACTTAAAATATACCTTAATTATCCCTATTTATAAAATACAGCTTTTCCAAACGCAGTGAACAAATACCAGAAGCGACATACAGATTGCATTTAAAACGTTGTTTCACCAAATTATTTCAATTATGGTCAAAAAGACCAATTATAAAGAACCTGCAAGCAATTAATAGCTTGCCCTTCTTTTCCAACAACAGTGTAAATTGTATCGTTAGGCTATTTTGCTTTATTTTACTATTGTATTTATCACTGCTGTCCAAACAGCATAACAAATGCTAATTTAGTTTCACCGTTTTGCATCTAATATTTGTTTATGATAATATGAATGATTTGGACAGAAAGAAACTCTAAAATAATTAATTGCATTTTCAGCGGTAGAAGCTGATAATAATGAATTATTGTCTAAATAATACGGGAGGAAATTGTAGAATAGCATCAAATAATATACACAAACCTCAGAATGACTCGTCAAAGAAGTTAGACAGATATTTTCTCTAAGAGCAGGCTATTAACCAGCAGTGTGATTGTTACATCTACCAAATGTATGTCCAAATATGTTGTTAGTCACTCGTACAAGAGGGAGCGAGATAGAGCAAACAATCAAAAGGCAATTTCTCCACCAAATGCAATTTTTCAGAAAACAAATAAAACTGATTTCTATTTAATGAAGAATAACCGTTTCATAAAATATAGATTTATATGATCTTCTTTGCAGCTTATAACACGCAACCACAAATCTAGAACACGATCTTTTCCTAAAATTTAACTTTAAAACTTTGAGAAAATCTCTTTCGTTTGAAACAAATGGAGAAAATACCATGGGATTAAAAGAGAAACGAAAAAAATGATTTATGCATGAATATAATTTAATTGTTAATGTGCTCAGTAATGGAATTATGACAAAACACTGTTCAAATGGTGACAGCTACATCATTCGCCAGACAATTACAACTGGCATTTTTATTCTCTAGCCCAACACGATTGTATAAAACTGTCTTATATTGTTTGTTAGAGTCTTTTAAGATAGTGGAAAGGGGGAGAAAAGGACATCGCGAGGCCGATGCGGCAGCTATCCAAAGAGCCGCCACACGTAGCCGACTTGGACACGAGCAACCGGTTTTCTACCTTTTCCTTCCACTGTCTCAAAAGACTGAACAAAGAATACCAAGGAAAAACACACAGGTTCTTCATCACCTGGTTTATCTGGTAAGCTCTCCCAGTCCTCAAATTCAGCTGCAAGTAGTTTCACAACATTTGCTCTTTTTTCACTAGAAATTCGACGAATCAATGGAACTTTCACTAGAACTCCATCCAATTTTTCTTCCATTTTAATTAAACTGGTCACTCTTTTCTTCCAGTTATATAAAAGAAAAACGAAACAAACTTCAGTCATTAAAATCTAACAGAATGAGCATAAACAAAACGGCTGACCGATCAGGAATCAGATTGGGTGAAAGCTGATTGCTGAATGGAGGAAATACTCTTTGCTTGAAAACAGGTATGGAGGAAATACATTTTGATTGAAACTGTAATTTTCAATGCATAATTTGAATGGGTTAAAACACGTTTTTGGGTGAAACAAGTATCATACAAGATGGGCATAAAGAAGACAAATGCAATGATATGGGTAACTATTCCTTTTTGGAGAAAATACTTTTACTTTTTTACTTTAACTTAATACTCATATATATGAGGAGCAAAAAATACAGTGTTGCGTAGCTTTAGAGAAAATGGTGGTGTCATGACCTTTCCATGCTTTTTTGTCACTTTACTGAAGTGTTCATTGTCTACTCCAGCGTTGAAATCTCTCCTCTTTTCTGCCCATAAGCGCAGGAATAAATATGCTCTGGAAGATATACCCAGATTATAAGACAGAGAGGGTTATAATATCCATATGAAGTTTGTGATTGCAGCATAGAGCTCTATAACTACAACACTAATGCCAGAGCTAGGCGGTTAACAGTTTCGAACCACGGTACTTGGCAAACGCATGAGAAATTTAACGTGTATACTTTTAGCTTTCGGAAAAAAATCAAACGCCTGTTTGAAACCGCGTATTGCATTTAGAAGTTATAATATATTAGTTTAATTTTTAAAAGGGCTAATCAAGAGATTTTGCTCATCATTTAAACTGAATTCGGTTACTTCGGATACTTAAATCTAAAGACATGTTTCCCGTTGTAAGTTTAATGCGCTTTAATCGCTATCGTTAGATACGAATAAATGAGTACAAAACCAAATTGAGGATTTAAAATGCCTAAGACATTTTGTTTAGGGTAAAACCGTCGAACAAGAGTTCTGAGGTTGCATGACCCAACCGAGATGTAGACCGAGCCTGCAGCATATGGCTGGAACGTTATTCAGGTGGCTTAGGGATAAATTACTTTATGTGTATTTTTTAAATTTTTATTTGTGTGGGAAGACGTAATGAAATAATTTGATTTTCTTCTAATATATAAATAAAACCGGCATGCGGATTTAATATTCTTTCATTACATGTTCCCATTTTTTATATAAAATACATTTCCTACAGCATATATACAATATCCGAGATTTCGATAATCATTTTGAACAGGCAGCCTAGAGGTACCTAAGTATAATTTTTTATCAAATGTAGAATTTTGTAGTATTTGTCTTAAAGAAGTTTAATATCTCACAGCATATTCAATGATTCAAATAAGTTTCAGAAATAGTTGTTCTCGAAAACTCGTTGCAAATACTGCTCTTGAATGTATCAATTATTTTCAAACGATCAATCCATTTTTCCAATAAACGCTGAATGAATTATGGAATATGTACTTTAAATTTCGTATGTACAGTGGAAATTTTAGGTGACTCTCCATTTAAACTACCCTTAATTTTTATTTTCAACAAAATTTTAATTCTGTTGATAAATTTTCTTCAAACTCCTATATAAAAAATTTCAACTAATTGCAGCGATATTGCTTCATACGTTTCACAAATAAACAATGCGCAAACCGACGCAATAGCGAACGCACCTAGAATATCTGCGGCGGACGGGCACCTCTGTTGAAGATGCTATCGTGTTCTGTAATTCCACACTGTTTCTCAATGCGCTATACATATCAGTGCTGTGAAACTTATATAGGTAAAATATTTTAAGACGATGTTTAAGAAAAACATATTATGTGTTACATTCACATGACTTTCTTTACCCTCTAGCGCTTATTAGTGGGTATACAAATTATTCTTACAAAAGTTTATTTTCCTATCTTCTTCATTTTAACCGAGATAAGCTTTCCGGAAATAGTTGTATTACACATTTCGTTATAGATATAAATAGAATAGCGATAGTAAAATTTTAACAACTGGACGCTATGTACTGGCCTTAAAATCCCATGTTGTTTGGGTGCAATTCGAAAAACAACGGAATATCGAAAGAATGAAGTATTAAACAATTCGAAATATTAATAACGGATATCTCGTAAATGGCTGATACATTTTTGTGTAGTACGTTGTGGTCTATCACTTAACGTTTACCAGTTATACAAGATTATACAAAAGTTCTTCCGTGTGAAGTGGACTTCGCAGGCTATTCCCAGTAAACTCAAGATATACCTTTTGTTTCTAATTTAAGTATATTTAATAGGTATGTGGTATTTCAATCAAAATAGTTAGAGCCATTTTTTAGAAAATCAAACATTTCGAAAGATATTTCACCTAAAGGGTGGTTTGGGATGGCGGGATTTTCAGGAAAGTCTTCGTATCGTAACTATGGAAGGTAACTGAACCTAAATACCAAGTTTGGTATTTGTACGTCTTTTCATTTTTTTAATTATGATGTTCACAGACACGGACCTTTTTCTAAAAATTGAATGATACATTCACATGACTTTCTTTACCCTCTATCTTTATTAGTGGATAAACAAACTATCTTATTGACGCTTATTTTTCTGTCTACTACATTTTAATCTAAATAAATCTTTGCAAAAATATCTGCATTGCACATTTTGTTATAGATACAAAGAGAAAAGCGATAGTCAAATGTTTAAGAACTGGATGCTATATGCTGGACGTAAAATTCCATATTGTTTCCATGCAATCGCGAGAAATAATTGAATGTTGACAGGACTTAAGGGAATGACCAAGTAATGAACCCTTCGAACTATTAATAATGAATATCTCAGAAATAGCTAATGACACACAAAAGAACTTATTTGAAACAAATTTTGTGTTTTAAAGAGATCTACATTTCTGAGTAGTACATTTTCCCCTATCGCTTAACGTTTACCTCATGCAAGATTATACAAAATTCCTTCCGAATGAAGAGGACTTCACAGGCCATTCCCAGAAAATTCAACATATACATTATATTTGTCATGTAAATATCTTTAATATATGGTATTTTAATCAAAATCGTTACAGTAATTTTTAGAAAATCAAAATTTTCCAAAAATGTTCAATGTAAAGGATGCGACACAGACTTTCTTTAAAGTCTTTGTGTCGCATCCTTGGAGGATACTGAACTAAAGTACTAAGTTTGGTATTTATCCGACTTTTCGTTTCTGAGTTATGCTGTTCACACATCACACACACGCACATATTTCCAAAAATGCTATTTTGGTTTCAGGGGTCCTCAAAACATGTATTTGCGATGAAATCTCGGTATCAAATTTCTGGGTGGAATGCAATACCTTCTCTCCTACTATGTACGTGGTAGAGAAAGTAAAAATGTTTTTTTTGGATTCAGGGGCTTCAAAACATGTATTTCCGCTGAAACGCCGATATCGAATTTTTGGGCGGAATGCAATTACCTTCTCTATCTACTATTTACTGGTAGACGAAGTAAAAAAGACTATGCTGAATTAACTTTTAACCAATAAATCTTCGTTTCATTATCCCTTTAAGACTAGATACAGGATTTTTAGCAGGGTATATAGTTTAGAAACTAATGAATGGCTTTTTGTACTCTTTCACCATTGAAAAGCGCTGTGCTTTCGGACGGACATGTGCTACAAAATACTTTTAAAATGTTAAAATTGAGGGTTTTCAGAACTAGGGCCGCCAGCATTTTCTACCTCGACTTACGTCTGTTTTGGACACTAACGGGACAGCCGTGGGAATGAGGGGTTTTGGGTGGGTATCGTTTTTGGTATCGTTGAAGATGAATGTCACAGCATATGTTCTGGCACGTTATATTGTTTTTAATGACCTCAAGCCCAACGGGGTAAACAGAGAGGCTTAAACTCTTTTAAAATTTAGGCATGAAAGGGGGGGGGGAGTTGCATATCATGTTCATATCATCAAATGTATCTCTGATTTCCCTGAGCTTTGTATCAAGGAGTGTTTTTGGTATGATTTTGACAGAACTTGGTAGGTACACTGGAGTTTTTAGGATCTGGCAAAAATGATAAGCTACTCTACAACTTTCAAAACTTCCGCTATCCTAGTTTTTAATCCGTATTTTCAACCCGTAGATACAAATCAGCATTCTTTGGCTATCTAGACAAAATTTATACACTTTAGGGCCTAAAGAGAAGTATAGGAACGTTATCTTACAACCCTTCAAAACTACCCCTATAATACTTTTAACTCCTTATGTAGAAACCTGTACTGTTTAATCCATCAAGTCAAAATATTATACAAGGAGCTGGCAAAAGCCTTACAACTTCAAGAATATCCAACCCTTATTTTCAATCACATTAAATCTAACCTTATGCTTTATTTTCAATCCCTTATAGGTAAAATCATGCTTCTTGTGGTCACAAATTTGTGCACTTGAGCAATAGAATATGTCAAAAGCTGTAGGATACCTACAACTACAGCTTTTCATATTTCCAATCCTTAATGTACAAATTTACACCATTTGATTAATTTGGACAAAACTTTGGACACTCACGTTTTAAATACAATTGACAACTCTAGGCTATTTACGAATTTCAAAAACTAGCCCATCCTTATTTTCGACCTTACTTTCATCTTACAGAATGATGGGTAAGACAGATACATAGTAGAAAATAAAATTACAGTTCATACAGTTATATTAATGAGTTTTTAAAAATGAATTATATTTTTAAGTTTAGTGGTTTCTATGTTGTCAAGTGAAGAATTTACATAACAGTTGCAAAAAATTGAGAATATATCGGGTTTTTATAATTATTTTTCCTCTTCTCCATTTGTTTCATAAATGTTCGTCTGATACAGCGGGTCTTTGGAACAACTGAACTTCCTACTGGATCAGAAGCTCCAAAGGCATTTTCCTCGTTTTCCTACATACCTAGGTAACTCAATGTAGGTTCCCTACCTTGCATGAGGTGTATGGTGTATAAGCGCTAACGCACAGGTTGCCGTCGGTGTAGCTGAAGAGAGGTGGGCGGCGAAGTTTGGAAGTCATGTTTTCGTGCAGTCAACTGTTACACACACGATAAGACGAGACAAATTCAGGACGCACAGAGTAAATCACGAACTGTTTAGTCACCTTTACCGGCGAATGTGGCACACGCAATTTGCGACAAGTGACGGCAACAAACTTTCCTCTTCCGCATGTAGGGTATGAATGAGTGTTTACAAAGACTGGGAAGGCCGCGCGGGGACAAGGCAGCAGACACGGAGGAACCTGTTCCTCGAGAACACGATGGCCAATCACCTGAGGGAACAAATCCCTCCCCTCTACCCGTGCATACTTGGATGGATATCAGAATCCGATGTACTGTTAGCATGCGTTCTTTACCCCGCGAACACCTTTGGGAACAGAAAGGGACGGCAATAGAACCAAATGCGATAGATCAATATTTAATCGAAATAAAAGACCGAGTATAAAAAAAATATCATGCGTCACATTCACACAAGTTTCTCTACTCACTCTTCCACAAACTTACAAAAGCTTATTCTTCTATATACCTCTTGTTAGTCGGCATAAACTTTCATTACGCATTTACACATTCGTTGAAGGTATTAGAAGCATACAGCAGGCAAAACGATAGTCAGATTTTTAAAAAGCGAATCTCTTTGTGAAATTCCATGTTCACGAGAATAAACGAATAGCGATTTAACATTTGAAAAAATTGCATTTGAAAATTCAGTCCAAAAACAAAGAATATATAGTTAACAACACAAAAATTCTTATTTGAGCTAAATTGCCCTTTAACGAGGTGTACACCTTTGTGTAGAAAGATTTTATCTATATCTTACAGTTTACCATTCATATTAAAGTAATTCAGAATGAAGAGGACTTCTCAGGCTATTTCCAGAAAATTTAACATACACATTTTATTTGTCATGCAAATATTTTAAGCATATGATATGTTGTATAAAAATCTGATGTGTTACACTCACATGACTTTCTCTACTCTTGTACAAACTATTTTTACAAACGCTTATTCTCCATCTACTTCATGTTAATCGAGATAAACATTTGCAGACTCTATCTTATTGCTAATTTTCTTGTAGATGTAAGGGGAATATATATTTACAAGGGCAATATAGAAATACAGTAGCCTTTAATCACATACATATCTCTTAATAGCTGGTTGCTAGGTGCAGCACCATTCCCTTTGCCGCAGATTAATACTCTTTGCATATCCAAGACAAAAAGATGAATAACGAATTCCCATTTGAGAAACAGTATTGAAAAACTTAAGGGAATAACAAACAATATCTCGAAAATGGTTCACTCAGCAAATATATATATATATATATATATATATATATAAAACATAAATTGTGTATTTTAACGCGATCTACATTTTTGGTGTAGTACAATTTTGCCTATCTCTTATGGTTTACCAGTTATGCAAAAGTCGTTCACAAAGAAGAATCTTTTGGGGACATTCCCAGAAAATTCAAGATATACATTTTATTTGTCATAAAAATATCTTAAACATATGATATTTTAATCAAAATCGTTAGAGCCATTTTTGAGAAAATTACAATTTTCGAAAAATCTTCCATGTAAAGGGTAATCAGAGGTCGGAGGATTTTCTTGAAAACCTTCGTGTCGCATCTCTGGAAGATACTGAATATAAATACCAAGTTTGGTGTTTATCCGATGTTCGTTTCTGAGTTATGCTGTTCACAGACAGACAGACAGACAGACAGACACACACGGACATGTTTCCAAAAATGCTTTTTTTGCATTCAGGGGGTCTCAAAACATGTATTTCCGGTGAAATCTCGGTATCGAATTTTTGGGTGGAATACAATACTTCCCCTACTTACTATACGTAGTAGAGAAAGTAAAAATTAAAATACTTATTTTATGGACGCTCTTTAACTGCTATGGTTCTCAGAGGTCCCTTTTTCAGACTTAAGAATCTATTACAAGGGACCACCGGCTTTACTTTTCTTCTGAAGACAGCCATGGTAAGGATTTTTACGTCCGAGAAAATCCATTGCCCTCCGCCGGGTTTGAACCCGCGACCTCGGGAACTAGAGGGAACTAACGAAAATTGTTTCATGTAAAGGGTAATTTCGTGGGGGAATTTTTTAAAATCGTGTCGCATTCTCGGAAGACGCTGAACTAAATACCAAATTTGGTATTTAATCGATTGGTTTTTGAGTTACACTGTTCTCTCTCTCTCTCTCTCTCTCTCTCTCTCTCTCACACACACACACACACACAACACACGCACGCACACACACACATACGGACCTTTTTCTAAAAATGCTTTTGGGCGGATTCAGGGAGCACCAAAGTATGTATTTCCGATGAAATTTCGATATCGAATTTTTGGGTGGAATACAATACTTGCTCTACTTATTATAAGTAGTAGATAAAATAAAAATTATTTTGGGGAATGTGTTATTCCGATAACATTTCGATATCTAATTTTTGAGTGGAATTCAATATTTCCCCTACTTACTATAAGTAGTAAAGAAAGTAAAAATTCTTTGTGGGTGGGGCTATAAGGGAGTCTCAAAATGTGTATTCCCGATGAAATTTCGATATCTAATTCTTGGGCGGGGTGCAATATTTCCTATGCATACTATATATTATAGGAAATGTAGAGAAACTAAAACGCTAATGCGTTACAATTATATAACTTTCTCTGAACGTTATCGTATATTTTCATATATGTTCTACTTATAATTTATATAAAGCTTATTTTTCTTTCCACTTCATGGTAATCAAGATAAACATTTACAGAAATCGTATAATTATAGGTTTTGTTGCAAGTATACAGGAGCTGCCTGTTTAGAAAACAATCAGCTACATGCTGGCTTTCATACTCCATATTCTTTATCTGACCTCGCAAGAAACAGATAAGTGGTGACTTAGCACTTCAACAAATGTATGACTTAAAATATCGGAACATTTATTAACTGCAGGGAATATCTCGGAAATGGTTAATTCCACAAACGTTTTTGCCATAAATAGCATATTTTAACGAGATCTATATTTTTTTCTAGGTAAGGTTTTGTCCCTTATAGGTTTTCAGTCGCATGAATGTTAATCAGAATGAAGAGGAGTTCCGATACTATTACAGGAAATTCAAGATACACATTTGATTCTTTGAATCAATATTTCAAAGCATGTCTTTAATCATCTTTATTATCATGTAGAATTCTTGAAATACTAAGTTAGATATTCATCCAACTCTTCTAAAAACGCAATTTTATTTTCTCTACTACGTATAGTAAGTAGGGGAAGTATTGTATTCCACACAAAAATTAGATACCGATATTTCACCGGAAATACATGTTTTGAGACTCCCTGAATCCAAAAAAAGCGTTTTTGGAAACATGTCCGTGTGTGTGTCTGTGTGTCTGTCTGTGAACAGCATAACTCAGAAACGAACAGTCGGATAAACACCAAACTTGGTATTTAGGTTCAGTATCTTCCAGAGGTGTGACACGAAGGTTTTCAAGAAAATCCCCCCACCCCAGATTACCCTTTACATGGAAGATTTTTCGAAAATTTTAATTTTCTCAAAAAGGGCTCTAACGATTTTGATTAAAATATCGTATGTTTAAGATATCTTCATGACAAATAAAATTTATATCTTGAATTTTCTGGGAATGTCTCCAAAAGTATTCTTCATTGTGAACGACTTTTGCATAACTGGTAAACCATAAGAGATAGACAAACTTTTGCTACACAAAAAATGTAGATCGCGTTAAAATACACAATTTATGTCATATACATTTTTTTGTTGTTGAGTGTACCATTTTCGAGATATTGCTTGTTATTTCCTTAAATTTTTCAATACTGTTTCTCAAATGGTAATTCGTTATTCATTTTTTTGTCTTGGATATGCAAAGAGTATTAATCTGTGGGAAAGGGAATGGTGCTGCACCTAGCAACCAGCTATTAAGAGATATGTATGTGCTTAAAGGCTACTGTATTTCTATATTGCCCTTGTAAATATATATTCCCCTTACATCTACAAGAAAATTAGCAATAAGATAGAGTCTGCAAATGTTTATCTCGATTAACATGAAGTAGATGGAGAATAAGCGTTTGTAAAAATAGTTTGTACAAGAGTAGAGAAAGTCATGTGAGTGTAACACATCAGATTTTTATATTCAGCAGACCTCAAGGCGTGTTTCCGGTGAGATCTTGATATCAAACTTTTGGATGATATATAACACTCTACCTGTCATAAAAGTGGTAGATAATGTATCTACCAGAGAAACACGCCTATTGGTAGCAGAGTCAGAAAACATCATACCTAGAACAGGGCCCTTTACACAGACCCCATCAATAAGTCTTCTTTTATTAATGTACTTCAAAAATATTGGGCAGTATTTCAGGAATAAGTCCCCATATATGTATTACATCATGGGTCCGAAAGTGTTTGGTGTCTGGGTTATGAAGATATATCTAGACAATTAACTTTTTACATTTTGCTAAAGTAGATGCTCAAAATTTACAACTCTGCGTGAATACAGACCTAATGTTGATGCCTCATGGTCTTGCGAAGGAGAACCCAAATTCCTGATCATTTACGTACTTCCCCACCATTTGCCACAATTCATTTCCGTGGTTTCAATGTTGGGCACCGAAGACGAATGCTGTAGTGCTTTTAAATTATCCTATAAGTTTAAATATATGGGAGACAATTGGACCAGTTCTGCCTATCTATCGATGAAGAAACTTTCGACTCAAGTATGTGCCACAGCATGAGATGTAAATTTATCATGTTTATGTAGGCGCTGCTGGTTGTCTTCCGATAAAGACATCTTCGTTTTGGGTACTTCTGGTAAAAATGACGAACCTATACAGCTATTTCTTCCTCATTGCAGTACACGAAATGAATATATTTTCCAGCTTCTGAATTGAGCTTATGTCCAACAATGCAATTTCGATCACCACATCTGTCTCTTGGCCAAACTGCCTGGGTGTCCAAATTAGTATCTTCTAACAGACACAACCACTTGCGGGAAGAAAAGTGTTCCAGCGAACATTACTGTTTCGAAGGCAAACCAGACATTTTCGGATTCATGTTGTAATAAACCATTTTTATCTATATATGGAATATTCATTCCCGATTAAGTTATCCATATATTTTAAACACCACGTGTAAGGTTCAACAGAGGCTGTCCTTAGCTCTGCAGAAGCGTTGCTGCCTGCGATGGTAGGGGATCCGGGTTCGATTCGCGGTACTGGCATAGGGATTTTACTAAGAGGCTCGACATTGGATGCAGTCAATCTCATAAGGTCCTTGGGAACCAAGAGAAGCTTATGGAATAGCAGCGGCTCCAGTCCCACAAACCGCATCCAACACGCCACCCTCATTATTGCACTCTGCCCACTATGTTATATGTGCTCAGAGGCAGGGATGTAGCGGCCATGCGATGAATCTCCCTCAACAGAATTAAAACAATTAGGCGACTTGCGATTCTGAAAACAATACTTAAGCTGAAGAAAATCAGAACGTTTCTTAAACAGCATACCATTCTATTTTATGACCACTTCCTGAATATAACTTCATTCAGATCAGCTCTACCAGACCCAACACAAATCTCTGTACGGCGTATGATTTGTCCATCACTCTTCGCAACGTTTCCAAGAGATTTATTGAATTTAGTTGTAATTTATCCTTCAAATTTTGGATAGTGTTACATCGCTGTTGAAACTATTCCTTTTGAGGTAACTCCGAAGGAAAAATCAGATTGTAATTGATCAAGTGATCTTGACTAATTTGTGTCGACAAAATGAGAAATCATATACTTCTGAAATATTTTGTCTTATAGTCTGCATAGAATTCTTCGCTGTATAGGCGGTGGCCCAATCCTTTGGGAACTATGTATATTGAGAATATCAGTATTTTTTAACGAAATTCCTCAGCAAAAACCGTCTTGACATCTATTGGTAGTGATCTGATGTTAGTGTCACCAATGCGCCATATCACTTTCGAAGAATTATGTGCCGATAAGCCACACGGATTAATATGTGCTTCTGCAAACACGCTATATTGTTTGATAACGGTTCTTCACTACTAAATTGTAATAATTACTCTACACTGGGTGCGGTTGATTTAAATAATACAATGCTTTTCCTTCACGCTGTGGCCACCGTACGGGTGTCTCGCGCCGGCGCCGCAGCTCAGACTTCTGCCGAGACAGTTGTAATATCCCCGTAACTGCCTCACGTTCTCATATTTAGTCGTCTCGTGGTCTAAGGGTACGATGCTCGATTCTAATTCTCGAGGTCGCTGTTTTAAACCCGGTGGAGAGCGATGGATTTTTTTCGAGCATAAAAATCCTTAGCATGGCTTCCTTTGGAGGAAAGTAAAGCCAGTGACCCCATGTAGTGGATTTACGGCACGTAAAAGAACCTCAAGCATGATAAAGAGGCCTCTGAGCAAAATTTCAGTCTTTCATACCCAATAAGAATGGTTCGCCAAGAGCCATAGTAGTTAAAGAGCATCCATAAACTCAATTTAATTTGTTCTCGTATTTACAATTATAATAGCACATATACCTTATCATAAGAGATGTTAGAAATGCCCTTCTCTATTCACACATTTCTGGCATCATCTCAGGAAATTTCCATTCACACTGGAGAGTTCAATATCCGAAATAGAGTGAATTCTAGGCATGTTATATATATATATATGTATATATACATATATATACATATATTTAACTTCTTCCAGTATATGCACACACCTTAATTTTGTTCCTCCCTCCCTGCCTCCCAGGGAGAGACCCGAAGGGCGACCAGTTCCGCATTACGACGGGTGCAAGCATGAAGGGGTCCGTTATGTTTGCAGATAGAACGCATCCTATACCGCTCGGCCCCACCACGAACCCCTAACCTCTGGCGGTTCCCACCTGATGGGTCCACTACGAGGCGTGTCTCGAGCGGACAGTCCCGACCAACGCCAGGGAAGAAACCTCTACAAAGCGCACATTTACCGTCCGGCCGTAACAAGCCGAACACCGTCACCTAGGCCTACTACTCTGAAACAGATGACATATAGGAGAAGATGGGTACAGGAAATGAGAGACAGGAAGGTCCTAGTAGAAGAGGAACCGCCCCAGAATTCGCTTGACGACTCGGGGAAACCACGAAAAACCCAGAGTGAGCGGACGCCGGGGATCGAATCCGGGACCTGCCGAATGCAAGTCGCAGCGCCACCTCGCTCAGTAGCAATAATAATAAGTATTAGATGTGTTTTCAACAGTATGTTACGAACTCTAGCGTGCTTTGTTGAAGTGAGAGAAGAAAGAAGAGAAACATTGTTTTCCAATACTCTTGGGACGGAACCACGGATCAATACTAAATGCGAACGAACCCGAGTAGGCAAATAACAACGAACCAAGAGTATGTTGTTACGCACTGCTATTTTGGAACGCTTATTTGGAACCTAGTATTTTTTGGAACTGCTGGGATTGTTGCTGAATGGTAATAGTTTTCCTACCTACAGTAAGCACTACTCCCATCTCCGCAGTGGATTTCTTTTTCTCCAAAGCATTTTAAACGAAAAGTCAAATCCAGCTTGATAAATGTCTTCTATAATAAATCCAGCATGCTCGTATTTTAACATTCAGTTCTTGTAAATCTTTATTACTCATTTTGAAATTGGAAGTTGTCTAATAGTTTATGTCCTTTGGCAAGAACAGTGCTTTTCAATTGTGAAAGAATAAATATAAAAATGGGTTGAGTGGTTTCCGAAATTATCCTGGACACACACACGCCCACCCACCCACCGATACGGGTAGCCGAGGTCGTAAAGGCATGAAATCGTGAACAGGGATCTTCTGTTCAAATCCTTCAAGACCGTCCGCCCTAATGAAATTTTGTAGGTTCTCCTCAGTCCTCCTAACTGGAAAATTTCCGGGAGGGATACCCTAAACTGCCTGGAACGTTTCCTTTTTAAATTTCTTTTCCCAGTTATCACTTCATTTCAGGTATGATCAGTGTCCACAGCCTGTGGTGCCGTATGCAGTTAGAACAGATGTTAGACTACTACTAACACACACACGCACACAAATTGTCATTATTTATAACACTAGTAGAGATTTCCCAATAAAGATTACAACTGTGAACATGCACGTTTGGTAAAGATCGTTCACCTATATTTTGTAAGGCGCTGTACAAGGCAGCTGAAAGATCTGCATCGTCTACAGGTGTCCTGAGGAATACCTTATTTGCATTCTGACCCGTTACAACCCAATTTGTTGCTATGTATATTTAGATTATTAGGAGCAAAAAGGCTAGGCTTTCGTCGATCAAGCAGCACGGCACTTGTTATTAATATGCCGAGCTCGGATGACCAGTGTGGTTCAATAATTGATGTTCCTTGTTTTCCATTTGATTTTCATATCAACATGCGGAAAAAGTAATTTAGTTTGTGTTTTTTTTATTTCATTTATATGTTCTCCGTAGACTACTGGCCAACCGCAGAACATTGGGTAGCGAATGGAGCAAAAACTACGACAATTGAAAATGGAAGAGCATAGGAAAATGTTTGTAACTAGAAGGTGAAAAATATTACGAGGAAAATATACACAAAATATGAAAAGCTATGACCTTTTCTTTAAAAATAGTTTCATAGTCACAATCGTCATCGTCCATAAGAATGATTAGGCCTATTGAACCTGTTTAGGTCCTCAAGAGAAATGCTTTTATGCATCCAGGTCTTAGACCCCTACTTCTAATGCGACAGGGTTAAATGAATCCATTATGTTTGGCAACCATTCTACGTTCTCTACCACGTACCTAGTAGGCAGAGAAGATATTGCGTTCTACCCAAAAATTCGATAACGAGATTTCACAGAAAATACATGTTTTCAGGCCCCCTGAATCCAAAATGAAGCAATTTTATAAAATGGTCCTGTGGTCTGTGAACAGTATAATTAAAAACGAAAAGTCGGATAAATACAAAGTTGGTATTTAGTTCAGTACCTTTTAAAGATGCAACACGACGATTTTCAAGAAAATCCCCCACCCAAACTTCCCTTTACATGGAACTTTTCCTTGCTTTTTATTTCTTCAAAAACGGTTTTAACGATTTTGATTAAAATACCGGTGTTTAAGATATTTACATGACTACTGAAATGAAACGTCTTGAATTTTCTGCGAATAACTTGTGAAGTCATAATTGACAGACAAAGCGTTACTCCGCAAAAAACGTATATCTTGTTAAATACGCACAGTTTATGTTAAATAAACGCTGTGGCATAAACCATTTCCAACATATTGATGCTCTGATTGGAAATCTTCAAACAATTTACACTTTTTGAAGTGTTAACGTCGCCATTCATTTGTTTCTCGTGGTCATGTAAAGAGAAAATTTCGAGCCAACACAAAATGAACGCTTTTTAAAGATCTGACTATCCCTTCAGTCTCCTGTATCCCCCTTGTTCTGGAACAAAGTGTGTAATGAACCATTTCGGCAAACGTTTATCTCGATTAACGTGAAGTAGATAATAAAATGAGCTTTATCAAGAAGAAATTGTAGAAGAGAAGTATAATAAATCAATCCGAAAAGTCATGTACATATAACACATAATTTTTTTTTCAATTATATCAAATATATGAATGATCAAATCTTTTTTCTTTTCTTTTTACCTAGAGCGGTAGCGGCCTAAGCAACTCCATTTTAGGGTCCTGTAATTTTCTGCCTATCTGTTCTGTTTATAGGTAATCCAGTTTTCATAGCCAAATGCCGTTACTTTGTGTAACTTAAGCTGTGTTTTGTATCTTTTTTTTTTTATCTCAATGCACTCATGATTCCAAACATTTTCTGAAGTTTAATGTGCATTGTGGTGCATTCATATATTTTAACTGCACCTATATATCATATATTTTAACTGCACCTATATATCACATGAATGCACCATAATTAAAAGAAAAAATATGTCATAATTATTGTGGCGTATTAATAATTTGGAGAGCTACATTGTCATTGTCCTTGCCAGACATATTATTGTTCTACATTGTCATTACCAGATACATTGTTGTTTATATCACTCCTGACTGGTAGTTTTGCCAGCCACGAGTGGTGAGGGATATAGCGTCTGTCTTAGTTAGGATTCTGTGAGAAGCGGATCGCGTGTGCAAGTCGGTTTTTGGATCGGTTGACATCTTCTCTCACCTTTCATATTTAATAATGTAGGAACCTCAAACGGTTGGGAAATAAAGCTAGGAATATGTAAGTAGATTTGTGTTATGGATTTTGTTCATTGAAAAACCAACGCCTTCCGTTTAACCCCCACACCACGTTTCGATCCTCCGCAGTCAAGTCAGTATACGTCCCCTAAATGTACGTGCTGGGTACTAGAAATTAATTTAATTTTCATGTGAACTTTTAAGCCTCTACCCAGCATGCAACAATATGTAATTATTTTATAATCTCAGTATCTATAATCATATGATCTATTTTTGTAATACTCTCTGCGTTACGTCTTCGTGTATATATATATATATGTGCCCGGGAATGACTTCAAATTAAGCAATAGTGCTTAGCTATAACAAAAACAAACGTGGAAACAACGTTAAAATATTCAGTTAAGGAAGTTTGTGTCCTTCACACTTTCAAGTAAATAAATGAATAACTAGTAGACGTAATTTATTTCATTTTCCTTAGAAATGTTTATCTTTTTAAATGAATATTATAACAAATGGGAGCACCAGTTGCTTCGGAACACACTTTATTTATCACTTAGGTACTCAACATAACACAACACGTTACACTTGAGTTACTGTTGTCACACATTCAGAACAGAACACAGCTGATCCGGCGAATCAAACTCGCAACTGAACTGCATTCGGCACTATCTAAACTCGTCAACTTCGTAACTTCTTCACTAATTGAACTGAACTGTCCAACTGGCGCTAGTCAGCCCCGCATACAAAGAGTAACATTCTCGAAAGGGAGGCTACTAGAATATGCGAAAGGAATCTTCTGAAATTAATTTGGATTTAATTTAAAGACGGTCATTAACTACTATGGTATTAGCTTCCCATTCGGCGTGAAAGACTGGAAGTTTTCCCCGTAAGAGGCCTTTTTATCAAGCGTGAGATTCTTCTACGTGTCGTAAATCTACGATACGGGACCACCGGCTTTACTTCCCTTCCGAATGAAGCCATGCTAAGGAATTTTATGTCGAAAAATCCATCGCTCTCCGCCGGGTTTTAGCAAACTTCTGGGGCAGTAAAAACTGCGAGCAAGTGGCACATAATGGTTCCTTGCGCGGCTATTGTTCTGGAGGCCGGTCGAGGGTTTCACCCAGGAGCCGGCTGGGATACGCTTAACCGTGGCCCGCAGGTAGCGTCGTGCGCGCGGTCACAATATCATGCTTTTGCATTAGAATTTTCTTCTACTGATGATGATAATAATTATCATCCAGCTCTTGGAGTGGAAAGAGAAAACAAGAATCGCAAACTTTCAGCTGCCAGACAAACATTCAACATTGAATGTTTCGGAAATGGCTAACGTTATGAAAAAGTTGATATATCACAAACTGAAAACTTTTATGAGTTCTAACTTTTTCTTGTAATAGTTTTATGTTTTCTTTTATGATTTTCCAGTTATAAAATTATTCAAAATTCAATCCGAAGGAAGAGAACTTCATAGGCTGTTCGCAGAAAATTCATAATCACATTTTATTAACGATGCAAATGCTTTAAACATATGGTATTTAAATCAAAATCGCTGAAACCACTTTTAAAAACTTAAAAAATAACGAAAAGTTTTTCCATGTGACGTTTAAGTTGTGTTGGGAAAACTTTCTTGCATATTTTTTTCCTAGCATGCTGTAACAGTGTCTTACTCAGATATGAATGTTGTTGTTTTTTTTCTGATTTCTCTTTCGAGTTACGTTCTTCACACACACACACACACACACACACACACACACACACACACACACACACACACACACTACCAAATAAACAAGCGCGCTCACGTATATGATAATTTATCTAAAAATTATGTTTTGGTGTGCAATAGACCTCAAAAACCTGTATTTCCAGTAAAATCTCGATATGGATTTTTTTTGGGGTGGAATAGAATACTTTTCCACATTCTATATTGGTGATATTATGCTAGCCTAGGACTACATATACTTTGCAAGAAAAACAAATCGTGAAAAGCAATTCAACTATATTTAACACCTCAATTCCACAGGTTAATTCCACAATTTTCACGAAATTGTATATTTTTCAGAGAGCTATGCTTGTCCTGTTATGAGTCTCTATTTATACCTTATGGTTTCTCAGTTGTATAAAATCCAGAATAAAAATTACTTTGCAGGCTATTTAAAGATCATTCAAGACATAACATCACCTCACTCTCAATACCAACCCTAATTATATCTCAACCAAAATGGATAACCAAAAGATAATATATCCAGTTAAAGAGTTGTTTGGCATCTTTACCTTGCAACCTTAAAACGTGTCTGACTCAAGTATGACATACGGCATTTATCACACGCACACACACCACAATCAGAAGGATTTTTTCGGGGTTTCGGAAAAACTCAAAACTTACATTTGCGGTGAAATTTCGAACTTTTGGGTTGAATGCAATAGATACTACTTCTACTCATATATGTGCAGTGCGAATATTCAAGTTTTTAAAGAGTTGCATTCAGATTTAACTTTATGCTGATGAAATTATGACATTGCAACATTCATGAGATTTATACACTTTTTGGTTAGGAGATTACAAACATGTTTTTCCAAAATGTTTTGGCAGACATTGTTCTCTCTGTCAATGAAAATGATTTTTTAGACAGCATGGCCTTTTAACACAGTCCACTCGAACTAAAAGCCTTACATTATAGCACTGGTGCGATAAAATGTTTATACCACTCCATTGTGACCAACTTTGGTTTCAAGTCCAATCACACGCAGTTGCCCTTTTTATTTGCACATTTTGAATAATTCGACTTGGTTTAATTACGTCTGACTTTCCATTATGTCTTTTTACATGATTAATTTCTCATGGCGGTTGCATTATCTGTTCACAGTTCAAATCGTCGTGCTTCAATTTATCGCCGCTCGTTGAGGAGTTACCACAACCTCATATTGGCATTCTTGTGCTTTCTTTGTTCTAAAACGTTATTCTTTTATTCAGTAGAATCTTCTAAAGATTAAATGGCGAAAATTATGAATTTAGAATAAACTTAAATGGAAAAACAAGGTGAAATTACAGAAACAACTGAAAGAATAACACTGGAACTACTTACCCAAAAAATCCAGAAAGCAATATGATATAGCATTTAATCGCTTCATTGCCTGGTATAAGGCAAAACGTGTTTAAAATAATTTCACTGAAAATGGCTGTTAGGAATCAACAAAATATCAAAATATCTGACATTTTGCTGCACACGAGAGTTGATCTCGTTTTTAAATTTGTCATTTCTCTTGTTTTTGAAGAATCTCACTATACACGTGAGTTGACCTGGTTCTAAACGTAATTTCTCTTAGTTTTAGCAATAGGTCTGCGTTTCGCAAACTTTCTTACTCGCAAAATAAAACCCTACTTTTAACACTTGTATGTTAACCTACTATTATACTGACTATTCCATTCATATGGCGCGTATTTAATACTTACCATGACGTTTAGTAATGCCTCGGATATCGACAAATCACAGTCGTTTATCTTATAATATGCTTGCAAGGATTCGATTTTATCGGATAAAACATCAGCTCGTTACTGAACCGTAATGGTATCAGTATGCATTGATTATCAGGCTACGTCATCCATCTTGGCAACAATATAAAACACGATTCAGATTAGAATAAAGGAGCAAGAATTAATAAAATTAACAGTCACAACAACGGATCTTCGCTGAAACCATATCTGCAGATAAACCAACAGCACCATTCATCACTTCTTGAGAAATTATGAAATCGTACTACCTCAACATCCACTTCAGTCGAATCTATTTCAGTTTCCATTACCGAAAACCAGCAGATTCCTTCGACTTTCAACATTGAAAATTGTGTTTTTAAACAATGCATACCTATTCAAATAGTGCCAAATTCTAAATGTATTGTATTCTTGGAAAAAAATATGTCCTTATTGTATTCTGATTTTATCTAGTATTCCATATCACGATGATTGCTCATTCATTTAGTGTGATCTGACAGCTGACACAATGGTGATTTGATTTTAAACCACACAGATAAGAAGTAATTATTATTTATATAGTCTCTTAAATTTCATTCATGACTAGTGTTACTAGTCTCACGAGCGAAGTTATGAGTTTCATCAGATAAATTCGCTCAAGCATCACACTTGCGAATCTGTCCATAAACTCGTAACCTCTCGTGGGGTTACCGATGATAAAAAGCTGCATTTCCGAACTTTGTGATTTAATTTGTTAACATTTCTCCATAGGCGGAAATGAAAACTCCCTTAATTTCAAGAAGTAAATGTAGATATAACTTCTTTCAAGACAATCCTTAACTTTCATTGGCCGCTTCTCTGCCCCCAGTCCTATCGTGACTGTATTCTAATTACTTCCAAATTTCTCTGCTTCATTGCCTCAGTTATATTGTCCATCCAGTTGCGCTTGGGTAATCCTCTCTTCTTTATCCTTCTTCTTCTTCTGCGGATTTTACTCAATTGGGCTTTCCTTTCTGGATTGCCATAGTCCTCGGTTTGTCCAGTCTTCCTCGTTAAGTCCTTTTTCTTCCATAGCTTCTTTAATATATGTTTTCCGCTGGACGTGCTATTTTACGTCTTGTTTTGGGACACAATTCCAGCATTTTCTTAGGCCATCTCGTTTCCTCCATTCCTTTTATATGCCCATGCCATTGAACTGTCCTGTTTTCTAGTCATTTTATTATTAAATTATCTACTTCTGCCCTCTTCTATACTTCCTCATTTCGCATTTTATCGAGTCTTGTGAGTTGTAGACGTCTAACTCCGCAGTTCTTATTTTGTCCCGTCGTTTCATTGTTAATGCCCACATCTCTGCCCCATATAATACTATACTCTCCACCACACTGTGCTAAACTTTTTTCTTTGTTTCCTGTTTCAGTGAATTATTCCAAATGAGGCCATGTAACGCCCTAGTACCGTTTTACTCATAGCCACTCTTGTGGTAATATCAGCATCTACTTTACCATAATACAGCTCCTCTTTCTTCCGCCGGTAATTTCGTAGTATGCTAATAACATACATTCTTCTTAGGTGTCCAAAGTACATCAGTTTCTCTTTTGCACTTCATTCAGTGTATTGTTTTCCTTTTCCAATAAATCTTTTACATCTTTATTCTGTGCAATCTTGTTTGCTATACCAAATGCCTTAGAAAATCTATTTCTGTTGCAATTACTTTTGTTCACTCCTATTTCTAATATTTATATATCTGCACTATAAAGTACTACTGTGTATACCAAGATATTACATAAGTTCTTTTATACTCCCTTCAATATTTTCTCTCACAAATGTTGAATTCAATGTTCCAGTTATGTTTTGTCCTTTATTATTTACCATATATCTCAACCGCCATTGACCAATTTATTTAAAGTAACTCCTAAATATTTAGCTTTAGACACCCCTTTATTTACAAACCTCCATCCAGAGAGATATTACTTGGAGGATATATATGAAACCATACAACATTTTTAAAACTACTTTTAAAGGCTTTACTTAACAGCTGTATGAAAGTGTGTTTGAGGACAGAATTATTAGTAGAGATTTGTGCCCCCCTTGGTCCCCCGACATAACCCCCTGCGATTTCTATCTCTGAGGTAACTTAAAACAAAGTGAATAAACAAACCCACACACCCTGGAAGAATTAAAACAAAATATCCGCCAGGAAATGGCCAGCATTTCTCAACGTGAACTACAGCGAGTGATGGATAGTTTCCTAAAGAGGTGCCAAAAATGTATGGACAACGACGGTGGGCAGTTTCAACATCTCCTTTCATAAACTGTTAAGTAAAGCCTTTAAAAGTAGTTTTAAAAATGTTGTATGGTTTCATCCGCGTCTTTCTATGATAGCGGCAGATGGCAACGAGCGCCGAGGAAGCAGACAGGAAAGTCACCGCGGAGCCGGTACGTAGTCTTTTGGCTCTCTCTGCGTATATAAATATTCTGTTTATAGTGTTTAACACCCGTTCTTACTACAAACGGCACCACAGGTCTTGACACAGTGAAATTAAATGATAATTAGGAAAGGGATATAACTTGTTATAGGAAACGTTCCAGACCCGTTTATCAAATATGAAGACTGGGGAAGACTGGAAAAAAAAACCTTCAGTCGGGGAGAACGGTCCTGGTAAGATTTGAACCGCGTATCTCCCGTTAACGATTCCGTGCCTTAACGACCTCGGCAGATGAAGGACACTTCTAGGATGTTTTTCTAACTAAGGCATTGCGAAGCGCAATTTGGCACATATTATCGGCATTTTATGATATTGCATATTTAACGTAAATATGGACTCGAACACACCATTTCCAAGAAAAACATTAAAATAGGTTGAGCATGTTAACCAGAGTGACAATATTAATCCTAATATTAAATAAGGAATGCATTGCACGTAAACTAACGAAAAGGAAGAAAATTATAAATGTCTGTCAATTACTCGAATGAATCGGTTGGACATTGATTGCATTCGAGGCTTAAAAATCGAATGTGATACATTCACATGACTTTTCTACCACATATCCTTTATTAGTGGATATACAAACTTTTTCTGTCTACTACATTTTAATCCAAATAAACCCTTGCAGAAATAGCTACATTTCCCATTCGTTATAGATACAAAGGGAACAGCGATAGTCAAATGTTTTAGAACTGGACTATATAGGCTGACCTTAAAATTCCATACTATTTCCATTCAATCCCGAGAAAAGACTTCAAGTGAATGGCCAAGTATTGAACAATTCGAATCATTAATAAGGGGTATCTCAAAAGTGGCTTAAGCCACAAAAAGTTCATTTGAAATAAATTGTCTGTTTTAAATAGATCTACATTTCTTGTGCACTACGTGTCTACCGTTTAACGTTTACCAAAATTCTACAAAATTCCTTCCGAATGAGGAGGATTTCATAGACTATTTCCAGAAAATTCAAGATATACACTTTATTGACATGTAAATATCTTTGATATATAGTATTTTAATCAAAATCGTTAGAGCCATTTTTTAAAAAATAAAAAAATTCGAAAAAGTTCCACGTAAAAGGTAGTTTGGGAGGGGAATTTTGTTGAAAATCTTTGTGTCGCCTCTTTGAAAGGTACTGAACCTAAATACCTTTTTCTAAAAATGTTTTTTAATCAGGGAGCCTCAAATCATGTATTTCCCGTGAAATCTCGGATCGAATTTTTGGATCGAATGCAATATTTTCTTCACCTAGTAGTTACGTGGTAGAGAAAATAAAGAAATTATGGTCAATGGCATAAATCCTTGGAAAGCAACTTGGTTCTCTATACCTGTGGAGCATCCTCAGCATCATGAGGTCACTTTCGAGTAATTGTAGCCTTCCAAATCATTCTCTGATTTGGGTTTATGTATTTCGAATATTCCATCATGACATCTACTAGGAAAGTACACTCTTTAGGCATAGTTGTTTTTAAGCCTCGTTTTCCTTTTCTGTTCTCTACTATACACTCCTTGTAGTTCTCTTGCTATACCTCTGTCAATTGCTATCTATTTTGCACCAAGTCCTTCTTCCTGCTTATGTGGAAATCATTTAGGCTCCCTGTTGAAAGCGAGAATAAACACTATTTGGGGGTGATCCTTCGGTCGTCAAGGACCATTTAGCCATCAGATCTTGACGATTAATTAATACCCCTTAACCTGGTAGGTTATATTGGACGGTGAATGAACGAAATGTTTGAAATGATGCTTAAACGGGACCAAGGTCCTAGAGGTTAGAGTTACCCGATATTCATTTTATCGGGATAAGAGAAAACTCCGGAAAAAAGACGTTATACAGGTAATTCATCCTAACCGGAATTTGAACACGGGACGTCTTGAATGTGAGGCAAACACGCTACCCCCACACCATAGAACTGGGCAAACATTTTCAATCCTACAAATTTGTAAGGCATCGCCATGACTTTTTTTTCTCGATGTAACCAGAGTGTAAATGGATTCCGTACCGGTTTCGAAAACTGGGCGAGAATTGTCGTACATGGTGAGAGGGTGACAGTATTGGCCGCGCGATTTGGAAGGGGGTCGGACTCACGATCAGAATGACTTCGCGATTCTTGTTTCAGATTCAGTTAGAAATTGCGTCGTGCGCCCTGTGTAGTGGTGTAATCTGTTTATGTACCTTGATGACTGATCGGCTGTTATCTCTTAATATCCCCCTCTCCCTCTCTCTCTCTCTCTCTCTCTCTCTCTGTCGTATCTCCGTCGTGGCGGAAGAATCTCGTAGATGAAGATGCTATAATTATGGGACGACGCCGCGGCTGTCAATTTGGTAAAACTATGAGAGGTAATGGAGATCCAAAGTTGTCTTAACACAAGTTAATTTTACTAAATAATTACAGCATAAATATCAATTAAAGAGAGGTAAATTTATTGGATCTCACTTTATATTCACAGTTTGACACACCTGCAAAATTACGAGATGAAGATTAACACTTCTGACAATTTGATTTCCTACGATGGAATAATTTCCACACGTCCGAATATTATAAGGTATTACTATTCTGCCAAATACGGCGATTTACTTGTCGCGGGATTAACGACCCTCTTTATAATATCTTATCACGTATTCACTTTATCATGATTCACTATTTATACTGACTTTACATTTTTGGTGCTCTTTTAACATCACGACTGACGTGGATTTTTCTCTAAAGCTGACGACAAACTGACGTGAATATTTGTCTAACTATGGGCTTATATAGTATTACAACTTGGCGCACTTATTTACTTTTGAATTTTCTTATTGGCTGCTTGTCCGCGCTTTCCAATTTTTGAGAATTTGGTGCTACTTACTTAACATCTTATTCGTCGAGTCAAAGTCACATGACTTTACACTGTACAAAAATACCCATCTTACTTATTTTTTGGTGGAAAACCTGGCATCCTCGTTAAGTCCTTCTTGCGCTTACAGAACACAAAAGTCTTTTGTATAGAAGATGCAACTTTCCACTAACTAATGCTTAGCAAACATCTTATCGTGGTGGAAGTATCCCTAACAAGTTTAGCTTGCATTATATATATATATATATATATATATATATATATATATATATAAACTTCTCTTACTGCGAACAGATAAAGACATAAATCATTAATAAAATATTATAAATGCCGTTGTAAGAAAATGACAATAAATAACGTAATGAGTGGCAAATAATATCGTTGCAAAATAGCCGCGCAACTGGTGCCGGTGTTTAGATTATTTTTGTTAAAACTTCCCTGTTTAGAAAGATATGCTTACTACTAAAGTTCTTTTAACACCCTCAATTTAGGTGCGCGATGTTCAATCCGTTCTAAAATAGAGTAAATCGTATTTGTGCCGTTTTTAAAATATTTATAAATCGTTAGCCTTTAACTAGCCGGCCCTCGTAGCCGTGATCGCTGGAGTGTATAGCTCCGGCGCTCCGCCAAGCTGAGAGTCGCGGGTTCGAGTCCCGCCATGGACATGGGTGTTTGTGTGTGTTGTGTAATTGCGATAATAAGCGGTAACGAAAATAGTAAAAACACAGTATCATAAACTGGGTAAAACAAGGGAACTTACAAAAAAGATTTTAAAAAAACTGCGAAATAAGGTGATTTGCCATTGTTCACATTCTCAACTGATTAGTTTCTCTCCTGCAGTTCCCTCTGGTTTTAATTTTAATTGGGGCAGTTATTGAACACACTAGTTCCTCATATGAATGCATCTAATTTTCTAAACCGTCATTACCCTGAGCACTGCCTGCCACTCCCATGTTTGGAATCTAGTCTACTCAGACATCTAAATCAGAAAATAGCCATTCCACGCTTCTTGTATTTATAGGGAAGGAGGCAAAGCAAACGCCAATCTCTCTTGGCCTATTTTCATACTCCTCTATTAAACCTGCCTACTGTACATATCTCTAATACTGATGGCAAATAAAACTGTAATGTAAACATCTGTTGAAGTTGTGTGCGCGGGAAAGTATTCCAGAGGCGCTGAAGACGGCAGCGATTCTGTGCCGAGTTTTGGCGGAGGCTGTACGGCCGATGGCGGGGGCGGGTCAACCTGAAGACGAAAAGAAGTTGCTGGTAATTGCTTTCCGAGATGGACGTTGGGATTCGACCCCGGAAAAGCCAACGACCTTTTGACGTTAACAACACTGCGGTGGTAGGGCTAGTTATTACGCCCGCGGCTCAGGGCACCTTGCCAGAACAAAAAATTGCAAGTGATGAATAGATTATAGTACTGCTTCTCTCCGAGCCCGGAGCTAGTTGCCCGCCATCCCGCCCGGCACTTGTTTGTTTACCATTAAATGTCCTGTTCTGATACACTCTCTTTATACTGTGCTACGAAATTACAAAAGCACTTATACCGGGTGTTTCCAAACATTAGCCAGCATCAAAATTAAGAACTATAAACGAACAAATAAACAAACATGACTTGTCACATCCTCCCGACTTTTTCTAACCATTAGGAGTTGTTAGAAATTCCATTGATTATTCTGAGCTGAAGGTTATTCTTCTATCTATTCTAAGTCAAACGAGACAAATATATTTACAAGAAAGAACCATTCGAAAGTTCCTTATAGGAAAAATCATACTCATTTTTTGAGAGTTCTTAATTATTCTGTTCACAATTGTTAATATTCCATTAATAAGATGGCATATGTCATGAAAAAACGTCATCTCAGAAAAGTGATGTAACTTGGAAATAATATTTTAATAAGTTTGATGTAATACATTCACATGACTTTCTCTATCTTCTATCTTTATTATTGGGTATAAAACTATTATTATTAAAGCTTATATATTATGTATATTACTAAAGCTCTGCTACGTATAGAAGTATTGGGAGAAGTATTGTATTCCACCCAAAAATTCGATACCGAGATTTCACCGGAAATACATGTTTTGAGGCCCCTAGAATCCAAATAAAGCATATGTGCGCGCCTGTGTGTCTGTAAACACCATAACTCAAAAACGAAAAGTTGGACAGATACCAAACTTGGTATTTAGGTTCAATATCTTTCGAAGATGCGACTCGAAGATTTTCAACAAAATCCCCCACTACAAATTACCGTTTACAGGGAACATTTTTAGAAACTTTTTTATTTTCTAAAAAATGGCTCTTAACGATTTTGATTAAAATACCATATATAAAAGTTATTTACACGACAAATAAAGTGTATATCTTTAATTTGGGAATAGCCTGTGAATTCGGGAGGAAGTCTGTATAATCTTGTATAACTATTAACGTTAAGCGATAGACGAAAACATACGACACAAAAAATGTAGATCTTTTTAAAACACACAATTTATTTCAAATAAGTTTTTGTTTCATAAGCCGTTTCTGAGATATCCGTTATTAAAGGCTCGAATTGTTCATTTCAAATCCTTTCAACATTCAATTGTTTCTCGCGATTGCATGGAAACAGTATGGAATTTTAAGGCCAGCATACAGTGCCCTGTTTTTAAACATCTGACTGTCGCTGTTCCTTTTTATCTATAACGAAATATGTCATGTAGCTATTTCTGCAAAGGTTTATTTGGTTTAAAATGTAGTAGATAGAACAATAAGCTTGGGTAAGAATAATTGTATATCCACTAACATATGAAAGAGGGTAGAAAAGTCGTGTGAATGTATCACTTTTTTTCTATCTACTACATTTTAATCCAAATAAAACTTTGCATAAATAGCTATGTTACATATTTTGTTATGGATACAAGAGAGTACCGATAGTCAAAATTTTAAGAACTGGACGCTATACGCTGGCCTTAAAATTCCATACCTTTCCATGCAATCCCAAGAAACAATGAATGTTGACAGGACTTAATAGCCAATAAATGAACAATTAGAGGTTTTAATAACGATATCTCAGAAATGGCTTATGCCACAAAAAGAACTTATTTTAAATAAATTGTGTGTTTTAAAGAGATCTATATTTTTTGAGTAGTATATTTTCGTATATCGCTTAACGTTTACCATTTATAAGGATTATACAAAATTTGTTCCAAATGAAAGTGGACTTCACAGACTAATCCCAGAAAATCCAAGATATATATTTTATTTGTAATGTAAATATATTTTAATATACCTATGGTGCTTTAATCAAAGTCGTCAGTCATTTTTAAAAAATAAAAAAAATTCCACGTAAAGTGTAGTTCTTGAAAACCTTCTTGTCGCATCTTTGGAAGGTACTAAACCCAAATACCAAGTTTGGTATTTATCCGAATTCTTGTTTTTGAGTTAAGCTGTTCAAAGACAGAGAGAGAGAGAGAGAGAGAAAGAGAGACATGGATCTTTTTCTGAAAATGCTGTTTTTTGATTCGGAGGTTTCAAAACATATATTTCCGGTGAAATTTCGATATCGAATTTTTGAGTGAAATACATTACCTACCTACTTCCCCTACTTACTATATGTAGTAGAGAAAGTAAAAAACTGATGCATAGGGGACAATTTAGATTTTACAAAAACCTATATTAGAGAAGTACGCTAAAGAGGACACGGTATGGTCATTACAGTTCCACTCAATGGCCGTTTAAACACTTTTTTAAACGTCTGAATGCAAAATATTGTAATATCACTTGATGTGTATTTGTTGCAAGTGTGTTTACCCATAAAGGACTAAAATTCAATAATTGTGGCATTTTGGCCAAAGTTTTTGTTCCCGGATCTTCAATTTCAAGATCCATGTTTGTAAGACGCTTTCTTTATTTGATGAACCTTCCAAAATACCGAATTTTTTAAAACACCAGTATACAACGGCATACCCACTCGCCTTTGTTGTCTTTTGATATGGGTAATTTAGTGTGTGGTGGGTTTTGACGTCATCCTTGGGACCTATAGGCAAATCACTGTCAGTAACAAAAATCTCATTAGAAACTGTGGTTTTACGCAAATGACAGTTCAATAACGCACAAGGCATTAAACGTCGTGTATCAACGCGGATTTCGATTATTTCCTCAAATCAGCATAAAGTTAATTGATAATAAAGACATCGTTATTCATTATTCAGAGACTGTCGACACGGAGCTTGTTTCTTTTATTGTTGAGCCTTCATCATAATCGTCGTGTCATCATCATCATCATCACATGCTTCGTACCATGCTAGCCTCTTGTTCCAGAGGTCGCGGGTTCAAACCCGGCGGAGGGCGATGGATTTTTTCGGGCGTAAAAATCCTTAGCATGACTTCCTTCGGAAGGGAAGTAAAGTCGGTGGTCCCGTGTCCTAGATTTACGCCACGTAAAAGAACCCCAAGCCTGATAAGGAGACCTCTGAATAAAATTCCCGGTCTTCCACATCCAATATAGAATGGGACGCTAAGAACCGCAGCGGTTAAAGAGCATCCACAAATAAAACTGA
Source organism: Deroplatys truncata (assembly GCA_030765065.1). NCBI lineage: Eukaryota > Metazoa > Arthropoda > Insecta > Mantodea > Mantidae > Deroplatys > Deroplatys truncata. Next base: position 106,733,979 of record CM060980.1, read on the forward strand.
ATTAAATTTATCATATGCTTCTATCTATTCATCCTATAGTGAGTGACCTCAATTTTACAATTAGTCTAACAAACGAGGGCGATACTGAACATTTCTAGAAAATCGAACAAAGGTTAGTTTTAAAAAGTTTAAATGGTTTTATTGTTTTTCAAAATATCCCCTTTTAATATGAATACATTTTTACATTCGATGAAACCAGTCCTTAAAGCAATGATGCCACTCTTCCTGAGGCACTTCAGAAACCAAGTTTTTATAATTAAATTAAACTGAGTTTTATTTATGGACGCTCTTTAACTGCTCTGGTCCTTAGTGACCCGTTCTATGTTGAGCGAGAAAGACCGATAATTTTGCTCAGAGGCCTCTTTATTAGTCTTGAGGTTATTTTATGTGCCGTAAATCTATGACACGGGACCACCGGCTTTACCTCCCTTCCGAAGGAAGCCATGTAAGGATTTTTACGCCCGAAAAATTCCATCGACCTCCGCCGGATTTGAACCGGCGACTAGAGGCTAGCATGGTAACCACTACACCACGGAGGCACCATTGCTTCATCTGATAACGAAAAAGTTATTTCAGGCATTTTATCTTTAAATTTTATAAATAAAAAGAAATCACAATGTGTTAGGTTCAGGGCTGTATGGTGGAGGGTCCAGGGTGCTGACTTTAGCGATTCAGATACGCATTTGTTAGTTTTGCTGTACGCGATGACGCATTGTCATGGTGTAATATTATTGTTTCTTTGGGCGTTTTTTACGAACTTTTTCGAAAATTTGCGGTAAACAGAAATTTGTGTACCAATTGATAATAGCGGTGCCTCTATTTCCTAATGTTATAGTAGCATTAACACCGCTTTAGAAAATAACAGTAACATCTTCTTACCAGCATTACGAATTCATCCGACTTTTGTAGGCTTAGGTTCTGTTCGAAAGACCCATTGAGCCGATTGACTTTTCTTTTCAGAACCATAACAATAAATCCAAGATTCATCATAATAACGATATTCCAAACCAAATTGGAAACGCCACCTTGGAATTTTTCCAGAGCTTTTCTGCGTCAATCAATGCGTTGTTTTTGATTGGGAGTCAGTTTATATGGAATCCATCGACAACAAAGATTTCTTACGTCTAACTGTTGATGTAAAATGTTTTGGATTTGACTCATACCAATGCCCAACGCATAAAAATCCGTAAGATGCCCGTCGATCTTCTTCAAGCATTGCTCGAACAGCGGCAATATTTTCATCAGTAACAGCAGTTCTTGGGCGTCCTTCACGAAATCCATCACTAGGTAAAACCGATCGCTTTTGAATTCGCTGTACCAATTATAAATTGTTGCCTTAGATGGAGCTTATACGCCAAATGCATTTCTAAGCCAATCTTGGCACTGTTTAAAAAATTATAGCCCGGAATGTTCTCTAGTCTTGTGTTTTTGGGTGAACACAAAATATTTAAATGATGATCATTAATAAACTATTAGAGCAAATCGAACAAGTTACACTGAAATCAATTTGCAAAACTTTAGAAAGTAGATGTTAAGTACAAACAAATTTTATTTGTTTTTAGAAACATGGCATTCTAAAAATGTTCAGTATCACCTTCGTATTTAACTCTAGGATATATAGACTTCGGAAAATACATAGTTAAATAAACAACAATGAATCTATATTTAGACCAGGGGTGCAGAGAGAGAGAGGGGGTAGCACAAGGGGGTCACCTCCTCCGAATGTGGATCTATTATTCTTTTAGATCATACAGAAAGTGAAGTAACTGTATACAGTAATTTTCCTGGTCCTAAACTTAACAGTGTACGTTGACATTTAGAGCCTATTAGCTAATTATTTTTACTTATATGTTCATGTAATGTTTTGTTTACTACATTTATTGTCCTTTTCAATGTACATGTTTTCAATAATGCATATTTGTTAATTTTTTCAAAGTTTAACGTTCTATAACCTAATAGGTCATATCGAACGATGAATGGAATGGGTGAAATGATGCTCAAATGAGAATGAGGTCCATAGAGCTTAAAGTTACCGAATTCATATTCTCAGGATAAGGGAAAACCCCGGTAACTCACTCTAACCGAGATTCGGACTCGAGACTTCTTGAACGCCACACTACAAAGGCGGGCTCATTTTTGTTGCATGTTATTTATATGCTATTATCTTCTCACATAACGTACGAAGTTCTTGACGATATGTATGTGCAAAAACTCACATGCACATAGTAACGTATTCATAAACAACTTATTGCTTACTACATGAAAAATGTGATGTGTTGCACTCACATGATTTTCTCCAATCTTGTGCGAATTATTTTTATAAACGCTTATTCTCCATCTACTTCATGTTACTCGAGATAAACATTTGCAAAAACTATCTTATTGTTGGAAAGGTAGAATCAGAAAACTTCCAACCTTGTCCAACACACGCTTTGCGTGGAAGAACAATTAATTCTAACTTTACTGTTAATTTTCTTGTAGGTGCAAGGGGAATATGGTAGGTTTTAAGCGATAGTCAAATTTTTTAAGAGCTGGTTGCTATGTGGAACATTCCATTCTCTTTGCATGTCCAGGACATTAAAAAAAAAAAGAATAACGAATTCCCATTTGAGAAGAGGTATAAGTATTGGAAAATTCAAACAAATAACAAGGAATATCTTGGAAATGGTTCACTCGACAAAAAAAATGTATTTGACATAAATTATGTGTTTTAACGAGATCTACATTTTTTGTGCAGTAAACGTTTGTTTATCTCTCACGGTTTACCAGTTATGCAAAGGCCTTTCAGAAATGAAGAGGACTTTTGGGGACATTCCCAGGAAATTCAAGATATTACATTTCATTTGCCATTAAAATGTCTTAAACATATTAATTTTAATCAAAATCGTTAGAACCATTTTTGAGAAAATCAAAATTTTCGAAAAATGTTCCAGGTAAAGGGTAGTCTGAGGTGGGGGGATTTTCTTGAAAATCTTCGTGTCGCATCTTTGAAAGATACTGAATCTAAATTCCAAGTTGGTATTTATCCGACTTTTCGATTTTAGGTTATGCTGTTCCAGATACACACACACACACACACACACAGACCTTTTTCTAAAATTCTGATGTGTTACACCCACATGGCTTTTTCTACTTTTGTACACACAATTTTTACAAAAGCTTATTCTCCGTCTACTTCATATTAATCGAGTTAAACATTTGCAGAAACTATCTTATTGCTAATTCTCTTGTAGGAGCAAGGGGAATGTGGTAGGCTTTAAGCGATAGTCAAATCTTTTAAGAGCTGGTTAATAGGTGGAGCATTCCATTCTCTTTACATGTCCAGGACATAAAAAAAACGAATAACGAATTCCGATTTGGGAAAAATTATAAGTATTGAAAAATTCAAACAAATAACAAGGAATATCTCGGAAATGGTTCACTCGCCCCCCCCCAAATGTATGAGGCATAAATTGTGTACGAACATTCTTTGTAAAGAAAGCTTTTGTCTATCACTTACGATTTACCAGTTATACAAAAGCCATCCATTAAGAAGAGGACTTTTGGGAAGCTATTGAACCTAAATACCAAGTTGGGTATTCATCCAACTTTTCGTTTTGAGTTATGCTATTCGCAGACACACACACGGGCCTTTTCCTAAAAATGTTTTTTTTTAAATTAAAAGATCGTCAAAACATGTATTTCTGATGGAATCTCGGTATCGAATTTTTTGGTGGATTGCAATGCCTTGTACGTGGTAGAGAGAGGAAAACGCATTTTCAGTATTATCTCAGGCTTGGTTCAGGAAGGACGCGAGGGGTACTCTCTCAGTCATCCTATTTGGTTCTACGTGCGAGACAAGGGGACATACCATTCACAGCGTCGCGTAATTAATTATGCAGCAACCAAGTAATCAACTATAAATGCAAAGTGTTACATTTAAAAGTAAAAAGAACTTCGTTCGGATTTGTTTAAGCACATTGTAAAAGCATTTCAAAAGAATCGTTCGAATTTAATCTTGAAGAGTTGAAATAAATGACTTCTTATTTTAATAATATATTGTAGGGCCTCAGAGAATTCATAAAACATTGCTCTTCGGTATAGATGCTGAGGACTTATATCTCAATCTTATTTCATCCTCAACAAAGAATCAGCCATTTCAAATAGATTCCAACTTCCTTTAAAAGTCAATCTTGTACAGTAATTATTATTATTACTTTCAATAATAATAATAATAATATAATAATGCAACATGTATTGACTGCTTTAAAATACTTCAGTGGCAAATCAGAATTGTTTGCTTCTCACATTTTGCGGTTGACATGAAGGGTTCTTCCAAGAAACATTTTTGGCAACGCCACTGTCTATTTATGCTACATACTGGATGAATCATCCACAGCTAAAGGAGAGTAACTAAATGTTATTGAAATTTTCCTTTTCTCCAAAATATCGCTGTATTTCTTTTAAGATACTCTGCTTATCTGTCAATGTAGCACTTGTCCAAACGTTTTTACTTACGTTTCACCTAATGCATTTTTTTTCAAAGGTTCGCTTAATAAGACAACAGTTTAAAAATATTTATTTATATTAATTTCTGCACTTACTCCACACCTTTTTTCATTCAAGATGGCGAAAAACAGCATCATATGCAACAGTTAGCTACCAACATGTTTGGAATATTTTTACTTTGTTAATAAAAATTTAATGTAACAAATAGGATCATGCGTTGGAACCCGAAAGTAAAGACGGTCACGTAAAATCCCAGCATAGCAGCAAATAAACAAAAAAGGGGGAACCAACATCGCATAATTTTAAAAAGATAAGGGGAAAAGCACGATGTATTACAATCACAGGAGTTTCTGTAACCATTATAATTTATTTAGTATATTTTCTGCAAAACATTCATACAAAAGCTACTTCTTGTTAATTAGCAACATTTTGGCAGGAATGGTTTCAAAAAAACTTTTTTTTTCGTTTGACGTTATTTACTGGGCAGGTCATATGGATGAAATGGCTGAAATAATGCTCAAATGAGCCCGCAGTGAACAGAGCTTAGAGTTATCTGAAATATATTTGTCTTTTCAGGATAGGAGCAACCTTCTTCAACTGAGTTCGAACTAGGGACCACTTAAATGAGGCAGACACGGCACCCCCACATCACGGAGGTGCACAACACATGTTTTATAGCGGTTGATGCGTCAGTCAACTGTTTTGTATTATTTCTTTTCCTTTTGCATGTTTTCAGGAGAAACAAATGAGCGTCGCTTGAAAGTGTGGTGCTCAAAATACTGAAACATTCAAACAGCGGTAATTTCAGAATGGCTACTACGGAAAATAAAACTCATTTGGCTCAAATTGTATATTTAAAGAACTCTACATTTTTCCTGAAGTTTTTTGTTTATGTCTTGTATTTTGTATACAAGTATATCTAATGAGAATGAAGAAGATTCACAGTCTTATTCATATAAATTTCATTTTATACGTATCAACTGTTAATATCTCAAATATTGTGTTTTAAGCAAACTCATTAGAGCCATTTTAAGGGCATAAAAAGAATTCGTGTAAACTGTAGTTCGGGTTGGGGCATTTTTCTCGAAGATCTTCGCCTGATATTCTTAAATGATGTCTGAATAAAGTATACGGTTTGGTATTTATCCGACATCTTATTTTATGAGTTATGCTGCCTGCTCTCCCCCTCACACCCATACGAACCTTTAAAAACCTGTTTTAGTCATTCGAAGGGACTTCAAAAGTGTATTTCCGGTGAAACTTAGGTATCGAAATTTTGGATCCTTGCAATACTCCTCCTATCAATGATACAGAAAGTAAAGAAGTGCAATGTTTCAAGAATTCTATTACTTTTAAGGCACTGAATTGCCTTAAAAATAATATACACAATCAAAGAATGTTATTAAGTCCTTTATTATTACTCTTAGATGCTGTGGAAATCGTATAACCTACAGCTTTCCTATTTGGCATGTATTTGCAATTTAGATCAACTAATAGAGTCGCAAGGCCGCCCTTTGGGAGCAGAGCTGTTTATTTAGCAAAGCAAATTTGATGTTTGCATATTGGATATTGGAAGCATCATCTCAAAGACAGGCAAATCTGGTAGTAAGAGAAAGACAAAGGACTTATAAAGCAAAAATGTATATGTTATTAAAAATATAGATTTGCATATAACAAAAATTGTTGTGGGATTAACCATTTTCGAAACGAATCGCTGTCGGTCATTTGAACTCTCCTTGCTTTAAGCAGTACACGTTGAAATATCAAGACCTTAGAATAATAGTCGCTTAACATCAGTCAATTCCATTTCCTTTTTATTTTAAAGGTATTGGCGGTACCGAACTATTACAAATACCTCGCAATTCATAGCTACGTCAGATGTTACGTTTTCGGAAGTCTAGAGAGATCCAGAAAGGGATGGCAGCAACACTATGGCAACTTCTCGAAGGTTCCCAGGGCACAGAAGAAGGAGCCGTAACTAGCGACGATCAGTGTAGTTCAGTTCAGGAAGAGATACAAGCAAAATCTCATTGAACGCTTGAACGTCGAAGCGATGATTTTAAAAAGTTGTTTGTTGTTTGGAAGAAAAATAAAGTTTATGAAAATGTATTTACCTCAATGTGATGTTTAATGAAAGTCATTAAAGCCATGTATGAAAAAGAAAGAAAAAATGACACCCACTTCCATGATATGGAGGTAGCACGTTCACCTCATATCCCAAAAGGCTAGAGTTCGAATTTCAGTTCGGGAGAGTTATCAGGATAAGCGGGTATTTCTCTCGGTATTTTCCCTTATCCTAAGCATACAAATATCGGGTAACATTATGATCCTTGATGCCGGTTCATTTGATCAGGATTCAATGGATTCGTAAGATCCGAATCTTTCATAGCGGTGGTAACTATCATGGTTTCATAGGACAGACCTCTCAGTGTTAGCAGGTTAGGACATACTGAACTCTATGGCTACTGGCCATTGGCCGGTTCCTGAAGAGCAGGCGCAAGCACAAACCCCTCCCCCCCCAACACACACATAAACGTTCACGCCGATCTTTAGAAAATAGTTTTGGAGGAAGCTCGGGATGTCTTTCTATGTAGAATACAGTACTTCCTTCATCTAGCATACCTACCTAAGCAAACATCATAGTACTTAATTTTTCCTTCACACAAGCCGTGTGTAGGACAAGGTTGGAAAGGTAGAATCAGACTGAGAAATTCAATGCCAAAACCGGGATATGAGCCAGGGATTTCCCGGTTCATTAAATTCCACAACTGCCTCAGTTTTTTGCGGCGGACCATAAGGAGATCTCAAATGCATTTTGAGGTAGCATACTCAAATGGCGACTTTCAATGTAGTAAGTACTTTAAATCCCGGGTTTCATAATTTAACCAAATATTAGTTCAATCAATGCCAATTAATTGTTCTTTCACACAGGCTTAGTGTGTAGGACAAGGTTGGAAAGGTACAACCAGACTTTAAAATTCAATGCCATTGCCAGGATTTGAACCATGATTCCATACTACTATTACGAATGAACCCAACGAGTACGTATGGGCTCTACATAGTGTCCTTATCAAGGAAGACCTGAGGTGTACTGCGAGCTTCCGTTAGGTAGCACGCTAAGCAACTGGTATCAGACAGATATGCAAATACGCAACGGTTAGAGGATGTTTACAATTAAATCCCCGTTGCTGCGATAAACAAAAAGGAAATATACGTTAGCCATTAAAAGCTGTGGATATCGCAAGATTTACCATAGAGGTGAACATTTCTCCTCTGTGGCAATTCCCGGTAAAGTTTACCTTCAAAAAATTAGTTTTAGTGTGCTGTTGCCACATGATCGAAACATGCTATGAATTAGAACGCATCATATTTGTCCCATGTTGGAAACCAGAATTCTTCTCACAAAATCCAGTCAGAAAAACTGCATCTAGTCTCAAAACCATTGAAGCGCGTGAAAAGTTAGAAAATAGCTGGTTCTAAATCAGCTATTGTAGCGTATGTACGGTATTCTATAACTTCACTATTGAATGTAAAGTGTTTGCAGGGGTTAACATCGCCACTTTACTGAGGTAATTAACATCAATGTAGCACGCCATTTTCGTAGCTTTAGCAGAATTGCAATCCAGTGATACAAAGCTGCTTTAGCGCATACTACTGGTTAGATTTTTAGGTGCAAATTTCAGATGAAAAAAGGAAGGTGCTCAAATAAGGTGAAAAAAGGGACAATAAGGTGCTGGTTTATTTAAGGGGATGCACAACTGAAATTGTTATTTTCTAAACTATCCATTCAATTGGGCTGAAATTTTAACCACATGTCAGTCTTCTTTAGATATAATTGTTTCGTGAATTTCAATCCAAAATCTTAATTAGCTTTGAAGTTATTAATTTTCAAAATATAAAATTATGGGTATATGCAAAATGCAACACGACGCATTTTTCAAAAAAAAAAAAAGATCTTATGTTGCTTCTATGTCAAGGAACTACAAATCTGTCATATAATTTTTTTCTACCATTCTTAGTTTAAGATAAAAAAAAGTTCTGCAGTTTTGTATTTGCTTTTTCTTGTTTTTTTGCATACATTGTTATCTTCAAAAATTAGTAGCGCAAAAACTATTCATTACACAGAAAAATTATATGACAGTTTTATTTTTTGGGGTTTTTGAAATAAGCATAAAAAAATGTCAATATGAATGAATGAAAAGTACATCGTGTGGAACATTTTGAATATCCAGAAATGCTGAAAATAAGAAACGCCTTAAAATGAAGTTTTAAAAATATAAACAGCTAGCAACCAAATGCGCAAGGGTATTTAAAACGTCTCGTAGCTATCCTGAAGCGTTCCCTAGGTCCAAAATAAAAGTGGATTCTAAAACTACAATCAATCAAGAATTTTTTGGGAACATAACCTTTTTTTTTTTTTTTTTTTTAGATTTTGGGTTAATTTCAGTTGTGCATTCCCTTAACTAATTCAACGATTTCTCTTTCCTCTATTCTAATTTATTGAACTACAAACAAGTACATCAAATTATCACTCATCAAAAGAAGGAAACAACATGAAGCTGTTGTACTTCAAGATATTAAGCATCTCCACATTTTTTAAAGTAAGTCTGTTTATATTAGGAGATAGAATGTCTTTGTAGATGCTAAAGCTTCTTTCAACATCCACAGAAACCAGTGGGGCAAACCTTGTGTTCACTCGGAATGGCAACTCTACAGAAGTGGCGAATTCCTCAATGGCTGGATTCTTCTGAAGACTAGATTCAAGTTTGTCTTTGGCAAAGCCGTCTAACTGCTCCCTCACGGAAGCAAAAATATCCCATTGTTTGTCCTTTTCCAGATCTTGTTCTTCCAATCGTTTAATAGCTGCGGGCAGGTACTTGTAACTATGGACACAATATAGTTCTGTCTGCAAATTATGTATTTTCTCCGGTAACAGAATTTGCTGTGCCTTGGAAATTGCACCTGCGTCGGATGGATCCAAAGAAAGCACAAACTCTTTAATTTTGTCAAAATTCTCACGCAACATAGCAGCACACTCAATCCAAGATCCCCAGCGAGTAATGACCGGGAAATTTGGAAGGGGCAGGCCAGTGATTTCTCTGTAGTAAACAACACGGCTCGGAGCTTTCAGTAGAATCTTCTTCACGGAAAAGATGAATTGATTTGCGATGTCGTATTCGTTCCTTATGGATTCACAAACCCTGTGAAGGGCATGAGCCAAGCATGTCACATGCTTCAAGTTAGGAAATAAAGGTTTCAATTGGTTAACAGCTGAAACCATGTATGGAGCCTGGTCCGTAACTACTTGTTACCAGTAGGCCAGAGTTTTTGGCAGAAGTCCATAATGGATTGCATTACTGTACTGGCATTGGCTTTCTACAGCTCGTACATTTTTAACAACATGGGCTTAACTTTCTCACCTGCTAAGGGAAAAGCTAAAATGTTCAAAACATATCGTTCCATTGAGTCTATGGTTTCATCCACAATGATTCCCACATCGCAATCAGGCACTTTCTCCTTGATTTTTATATGGTTTCTTGGTAAACAAGCTCCATGTAGTTTTTTCTTAAAGTACTCTCATCGGGCATTGACATCTTTGTGTATTTTTCAAGAAAAATCCCTTAAAGGCTGGATGGTTCACCTTATTGAGTGGAATTCCTGCTTGTGTAAGAGCTGCACACAAATCAATGTTTAATTCCTTCAAATTTTGGCTTTTTGAAGAACTCTGTTGAAACGCTTTTCGTAATAGAGGTTGCCATGATTTGTTTGCTTGAAGAGTCTTGTTCATTTGATGCTTAGAGCTGGAAATGTGTTGTTTGATGTAATCTCGCTGGTGTTTTTCATCTAACAAAATTCCTGAATCACAAATAGTACATCGCATAACAGTTCCATCAGTGTCTATGAAATCTTGTTTGAATTCCTCAGCCAGAACAATAAATCGAGCACTGGGCACCTTTGGCATGGTAAAATCCAGTACTAGTGCACTCGTTTGGAGAGCTAACACTGGTTCACTTGCTAACACAATGCAACTGTCACACAACTCACTCCTGCGCCCATTCGCTGTCCACATTCTCTTATAACACCGCGACAATTACCAGAATGTTCTCATTCATGCTGGAACTTCAGTCTCAGCAATTTCTAGTAGTTTCGAGCAGAATCCAGTCTTAATAATTCTCGGAAGTGCGCGGGTGAGGTTACTGCCGTCTCTGCGTGCCCAGCCTTCGCCTCCACGCAAACAGATGACGTCTCTCACAGTAACAAACTCACATTCACGAACAGCAGGCTACTGATTCTGGTGGGATAGAATCATTCATTGTCAATTGCATTATTGCGGGCTACTTTATAGCGACAAAGCGAGAGAAAGAGGTGTTCGTCGAACACTCAATTATTTTCCATTGTTGCGGGTGTGCTTTCAATTCCCGCGCCGCGTTTACTGAAAGAGCTAGGCTTACTATTCGCACGTACACAGCAAGCTGAGAAGACGTTAATTGAAGGTAAAATAATAAATTGGAATGAAACTTAAAAGCAAAAAGGGGGGAAAAGGGGATTATGGGCATGGTTGGGGGTAAAGGTCCCAAAAAAGGGAAAAAGGTGCGAGAAAAATGCCTCTTTTCGCAACTAGAAACAAAATTTTTCGCACAGTTTTAACTTACCCTAAGAAAAAAGGTGCGCACCTAAAAATCCTAACCCTGGTTATCACATGCATATTACAAATAACTAACACAAAATGGCGAAAACAGCTGCGAAATTCAAAACTTGAACATTGTATTCCAGCTACGAAGGAGCAAGCTCACAGAGTTTTTAAACGGTTTGCATGCAAATTTGAATTCAGCATTGCAATGTAGGCAGGTACTCAAGAAAGAAAGGAAGGAAGGAAGACAGGCAGGGAATAAAGAAAGAAAGAAAGAAAGAAAGAAAGAAGGAAATAAGGAAAGAAAGAAAAAAGAAAGAAAGGAGAGGAAAGGAAGAAGAAAAGGAGATGTATTAAAGCTATATATACAGCTCTGTTTATAAAGGATTTACAGTGCAGAAATAAGTTACAAACGTAGGTTGTGTTAGATAGTTGGCTTCTGAAGCTCCGTTTTTTGCACATATCTACCTTCTAGGTATCATAGTTCATTCATTTTCTTACACATTTAATAATATTTTACAATACCTATATTTATTATCCACGGTTATCCAACATAGGTATATTACTTTTTCTAGCACCTACTTATAACAGATAGAAGAAGTATATCCAAGTATATATCCAAGTATGTCCAAAAATTCAATACCAAGATTTCAGCAGAAATAACATTTTGAGGTCTCTTTAGCACTTTTTGAAAAGTCATCTGTGTATGTGTATGTGTGCACGTGCAGCATAAATCAAATACGAAAAGCTGAATATAAACAAATATAAAGCTTGGTATTTTGGTTCAGCATCTTCCAAAGATGCAATACAAGATTTTCAAGAAATTATTCCAATCCAAAATACACCTTACATGGAAAAATAGCAGTTTTTTTGTTGTTTCAAAAATAGCTCTAATGGTTTGGATTAAAATATCAAATGTTTAAGACATTACATGACTAATAAATTTTATATCATAAATTTTCTGGGAACAGTACGTAAAGTTCTCTTCATTATGAATGAATTTTGTGTAACTTTGTATACCTGATAAGCAGTAAGAGATAAATAAAAACTTATTTTACCAAAACTATAGCTCAATAAAACACACAATTTATGTGAAATGTATTTTTTATGTCACTAATAACTCCTGAGATATTAATTACTATTGATTTGAATTTTCCAACAGCTAGTCATACATTTTTGGAACTGCTAAGTCAATGCTCTTTTGTTTCTCATGATGTCATGTACAGAGTATGGAATTAATTAAAAGTGAGCATACAATGTCCTACTTTTTTAAATATTTTATTTTGCTTCAGCCTCCTGTATATGTGCTGTGGCTATTATGAAGTAGTAATGAAACAATTTCTGTAAATGTTATCTTGATTTACATGAAATAGATAAGAAAGTGAGGTTTTATAAGAATAGTGTGTAAAACAGATAAAAAATAAATGATACTGGATAGAGAAAATCATCAGATTTTTGTAATTTTTCTCTTGTGTACAGCATATACAGTGGAGTTATCTGATTTGTATACATTTTCGAGTGAATTAAATATATAAACAAACAATAAATAGGGTGGATGAATGAGCATCGTCCTACATGGTCTAGGGGTACCATGCTGTTCTTTAGTTCCCGAGGTCACGGGTTCAAACCCAGCGGAGGGCGATGGATTTTTTCGGGCGTAAAAATCCTTAGCATGGCTTCTTTAGGAAGGGAAGTAAAGCCAGTGGTCCCTTGTCGTAGATTTACGGCACGTAAAAGAACCTCAAGCCTGATAAAGAGGCCTCTGAGCAAAATTTCCGGTCTTTCACACCCAATATAGAATGGGACGCTAAGGACCATAGCAGTTAAAGAGCGTCCATAAATAAAACTCAATTCAATTTAATTTTCAGTGAGTGAGTGAGTGAGTGAGTGAGTGAGTGAGTGAGTGAGTGAGTGAGTGAGTGAGTGAGTGAGTGAGTGAGTGAGTGAGTGCTCACATTTTTAATTTTAGTGTTATCTACTTTTGTTTAGAAAGGATGTTTTCTTGAGGGTTTTCTGAGGGTTTACTTGATTCAGAAAGGATAACTTTGTCTTGCAGAATAAAATAATGTTTAGCATATTTTGAATACCTCTTCCTAATTCAAAATATTTTATTTAGCGGATTTTGCTACTGACTAATTCTTATGCAAATTAAACAAATTTTGCAACAAAATATGTTGCCTTGTGTAACACCTTCATGTATAATAATTTGCCTCTTCTGGGATAGTTTCTGAGCATGGATAGACCTTCATGCTATGTCCAGTTATTCAGTTATGGCGACTTTTGAACAATACTTTATTCCTAGATCTAGATAATGCTCTAGATGGCTTTCATTGCTCTCATCTGTGTATTTACACAAGTGCGTATTTTTCACAGGTCGTCACTGTAGCAGGTTCCAGTTTGAATGTCGTACCTCAGGAGAATGTATAGGAATCTACAATGCATGTGATGGCATACCTCAATGTAAAGATGGAAGCGATGAAGCTTCTGAATTGGATTGCCCTGCCTTAGGTAACATTAACATACCTTTTGAAGATGTCAAACAAGATTATAACAAACAAATTTGGAAATCCTATATACTTTGAGTATGGTGTATCATCACTACCTAGTGGTAGGATCTATTACAGTAAGTGGTTTAAAACAATCATTACAAGCAATTGATGTATATTGTAAAGAATGGAGGTTAAAAGTGAATCAAGAGAAAACACAGATTGTGTTATTCAAAAAGGGAGGAAAATTAAGCAAATATGAAAAATGGAAGGGAGAGAATAAAGATTACAGGGTGGTGCGCGACTGTATTTATTTAGGAGTAAAAATAGATGGAGGTAATAAATGGGAGAAACAAAAGAATTGCATTGGCTAAAGGTAAAGGGGCGATGGCAGCAATTAGAAGCTGCAAATATAAAGTACCTAATATAAATGTTAAATAGCTGGAAAAAGTTTATGACATGGTTGTGGAGGCCAAAATGATGTATGGTATAGAAATATGTGGATTAGATAGAGGATGGGAAAGTATAGATGAGGTACACAGGATGTTTTGTAGAGAAATACTAGGGTTATCGAAGGGAATTGTAAGACAGGTAGCGCAATTAGAGATGGGCAGGGTGGTGACTAAGGGAAAAATAATGGAAAGAGCTTTGAAATTTTGGTTTACAACTTTAAACTTAGGAAAAAGTAATGTGTTAAGACAATGTACAGAATACTAAGAGAATAGTTTAATGAATGATGGATGGGTAAGTAATTTACGGAACATTTTGGAGAAAAATGGGTTAGAAGACATGTGGTGAAGGAGAGAAAATAATGTGAAAAATAATTTTTGGAAAAAGGCAAACAAGATTATGACAAAAACATTTGGAAATCCTATATATTTTGAGTATGGTATATCATCAATAAAACACCTCATTCTTTGCCTTAGTCTAAGGACAGTCTGGGAAAATGTAAAGTAGTGGTGCAATTTAACCTCCTGATTCTTTTATTGATCTCAGATTCCCCCTCAGAAACCAATTACTGGTTAATGGTTCCTGATATAGCTACATATATGCATGTGGTAGCCAAAGAATAGTAGCCTGAATGGATCCCAAAAGCCTATGCTGTCATTTTAAGGATTATGAAAGTGAAAAACATGTGGCATGTCAGTGCCAGGGACGTGTATTTACATATTAAATTATGTTGGAGTATCTAGTAAGCATAGGGCATTACAAAGAACATGTTAATCCATTTAAGAAAGCTGTTGCCTCTCAAAAATACCTTAGTATGTGACACTCTCAAAGTGATTGTCATTTTGTTAAACAGAACTGTTAGCAATGAATATATGACTCTTTCAAAGGTGGGATGAAGTTGCTGCTATCATTTCTCTTCCAGAATAGAAACACAGGGGACTAAATTGTGTGGATTATCAACAAAATTGGTTAAAGTATATATATTTTGAATTTACATAACTCTTTTTCGGATAAGAATTTCAGGAATACTTAAATTTAAGTTTATTAAGTTTATTTTTATATTTTTTATATTTATGAAACTAATTTTTCAGAAAAATGTTCCTGGGGAAATTCCTGAAATTTTTCTAAACTGCTGACTCATTTCTTAAACAATAGTCATAAAAATATGTAAAATACTGTGTAACATTAATTTTCAAATAATTTACTCATATGAATAATCAAACAGAGAAATAACTGCAAATAAACAAAAGGAAGTACCTAGTTTACAAAGTACTACATTATAGACACAAAACCAGTTTAGGGTTTAAATATAAAACATGCCACTCAAAGACAGCAGAAAAACAGGAAAACTGATGGCTATTATCTGTAATACATAGATAATATTATCATAATATGAAATGCAAAGCATTAGAGATGTTTACCTATTGGGCAGAATATTCTTTCCATTACTGAAATCCAGGAAACTTCTCAGTTTTGCAATACACATAGTAATTCCATATGGGTCACATCTAAAGCCCTAAATTAAATGCATCAGATATGATTATCTGGTCCTCTTGCATTAGGGATAATATAGTGAAGCAACTATATCAAAGTTTCCTAATAAGTAGAAAAGCTAAATTTATTTTTTATCATTTTTGTTCACTTTTCATTGAGTGGTTGATTTAATAATGCCATCAACAGGATTATAAAACTCAGTGCTTATGATGTATGTTTTTTAGGGTTGCCAATAATAAAGCTTTATACTTCAGCTAACTTCACCCACAATTTAACTTATAATTTTCTGTTACAGTTTCCACCCAAGCATCTGCACTAGCACAGCCAACACAGTCCATTTCTGGAGCAAAACATCAATTGGAGCCAGCATCTCTTCCTGAAATAATCCCACCCTATTCTAACCAACAGCAGCAGCAGCCATTATCAAGCATAAATCATCAATCTGCAGTCCAATATGCAGGTGGTGCAGCAGAAAGTCTTCAGCCACCTTACAATTCCAATCCTGAATCATATGCACACCAACAGAATTGGCTTCCACAACAGCAAATACAACAGGCACAGTCATATGAAGGTATTACAACTATGAGAATTGTGGCATTAGACTAAACATAGCAAAAAGGTAAAAAGCAACAAATATCGAGATGTTCATATTCAGAAGACCCCTAAAATAACCAAAACAAAAGAAATCTGATACAGTACAGTCATATTACTTTCTCTGCCCATAACAAAATTCGCAAGTATACTTTATATATTATAGTACTTATTATCCATATTAATCGATTGGGATTTTACAAGGGGATCCCTTAAGCCCTCTATTGTTTAACCTGGCTACGGCAGATGTAACAAAACCTATAGGCAGAGAAATGCAGACAAACATGTATATGACATGGTCATAACAGCAAAGAGGATCTACAGCAGAGTTTTGACCAGCTTACTGGATGGGCAGAGGCAAATGGCTTGAGAATAAATAAGGAAAAGACCATGCAAATGACCTTCCAAATATGTGGATGGAGAACAAAGCAGAGACAGTTACATTCAGAGGAGAAGACCTATCAGTGACAAACTCCTTTAAATACTTAGAGTTAACTCTCCAGACAACGGGGACCACTTTTGGAAGTCATGTAAAACAGACAGCCACAGCGGCCATAAAAGTCATAAATGACATAAACCATCTGACGAATATTCCCCTAAAAGAGGCAATGAAACTATTCTGATCAAAAATTGTTTCCAATATTATCATATGGTATCCATTTAATATGGGAAAACTTCAAGGAAAAAGATTTAAAAGAATGGGAAAATGTAAAGGCAACATATCTTAAAAGAGCAATAGGAATGTCGAAATATACCCCATCAAGATATGTGTATCTGCTGACCTAAGAGCCCATTCTGATGGAGGATCTACACTACATGCTACTACTGGCAGCTACAGATGCATTCAAAGAGCTATTAGCAGAGAATCTGAGGAAAAGAGAAGAGATTGAAAATGAGTTCTTGCTACAAGCGCCGTGATCGACAGAGCTTGGACAGGATCAAATCAGAAAATGAGGAATATCATCACAAGACTTACCATGCATGGATTTCATCATAAACTATGCCACGTAACAAAGTTTCACGTGATAATGGATAAATGTATATGTAAATATTGTGAACTAAAGTGTGAAAAATACCACGTGCTGTGCTGTGATAAATGCTTAAAGTCAGTGACAGAACTCAGTGAGGAAAACTAGAGATTTCTCAATTCTTGCACACTTGTGTGCAATTCATTTTTTTTATTATTATTATTATTATTATTATTATTATTATTATTATTATTATTATTATTATTATTATTATTATTATTATTATTATTATTATTATTATTACTACTACTACTACTACTACTACTACTACTACTACTACTACTACTACTACTATTATCATCATCATCATCATCTTCATCATCTGTATATTGTGATTCATAATACATTTTTGTCTAGAAATGATTTCCAATTAAGCAATAAGTACTTATTCATATGCAACACGCAGAAACAATAGTCAATACATTTAGAAGTCATAGTAATGACCTCTAGCGAAGCCAAATAAAATAGAACTGCAAACCTTCAAACATCTTTTGTCAGATGATCCTCTTACATTTGAAACATACAACATGAAATATTCCAACAATAGCTACTACCATGAAAAAATTGTTTGACATAAATTGTGTATCTCTTATAGTTTCCTAGTTATGCAAAATTATACAGCATTCATATGGAATGAAAAGGATTTCAAAGGCTAATCACAGAAAATTCAAGATAGGTATGCATTTTATTGTCGTGAAACATCTAAAACATAAGTTATTAATTAGTATATCAAAATTGTTAGAGCCAGTTTTGAGAAAATGAAAACTTATGAAACATTTTACATGCAAAGGGTAGTTTGGGGGTGGGGGTTCTCGAAAATATTTGCTGACATACTTAAACAGATCTGGCTCCAGTATGAAATTTGAATTCCAAATTCTACTGATTAGTATTCCTGAAGATCTTGATGTCAAAAAATGGGAATACATTGTTTTGTTCTTTTTATAGCTGAACTTTATTGATTTGTCTTCTAGGCTTAGTAGTTATAACTCTTTTAATTATGTATACTTGTTTGAAGTGAGGTAAAATAGTTGGACTTGGAAAGGTTAACTTTCAATAATTCTCTGTCTTTAATCGAACATATTTCTGAGTTTTCTTTAAAATTTATAAACATTAGCATGTCTTAAAATAAATAAAAAAAAATAAAAACTTCTTTGACACTTTTCTTTTAAACATGGGTTTCACTCTAGTACAACTGCATAATTGCAGGGATACAACACAACAGCAATGGAATTGGCCTCAACAGTAATCAGAAAATGAATCCAATGATGTCAAAAACACATGTGAAACAACAAGAACAACAAATCCTTCAGCAACATCAGCAACACCAAGAACAACTGCAGCAACAGCAAATACAACGAAATAAGCTCTATGGAAGGGAGGGTGAAGGTCCTGCTTTTAATGGCAATAACAATCAACAATGGCAAGTTTATCAGCAAACACAACAGATGCCTCCAGCACCTATGTACCAACAGGGACCAATGAGTCAGTTTCAGGCAGGAGATAATAGGGAATTTGAAGGTAAGCTCTTGACTTCCATCATTTTTACTTTCTCTACTACTTAGGTGCCTATGATAAATAGAGGAAGTATTGCAGAAATTTGATATCAAGATTTCACCAAAGTACATGTTTAGAGATCCCTGAACGAAAAGACAGTATTTTTAGAAAAAGGTTCAAATGGGTGTGAATGAGTGTGTACGAGCGCGCGCGCGTGTATGCGTGTGTGTGTGTGTGTGTGTGTGTGTGTGTGTGTGTGTGTGTGTGTGTGTGTGTGTGTGTGTGTGTGTGTGTACGTGTGCATGCATGCGCGTGCGTGACACATGTGTAGAGAGAGAAAGAGAAGAACATAATTCAGAAGTGAAAAGCTTGGTATTTAAGTTCAGCATCATCTGAAGATTCAACACAGAGATTTTCAAGAAAATCCTCCCACCCTTTTTTTATTTTTTACTTCTTCAACAATGGCACTAACATCTGAAGTTAGACAAGCTATTTTCTTTAGTTGTATTAAATATAGATATTTGGTAAATGTAAAGCTGCCTAGAAACAATTTCAACATTTCTATGTTAACCTCAAAATTTGGTACATTGCACAGTTATTCATTTATTTAGAATATGCTATTTTGATCATTTGTTATTTTAGCAATCCTTATAATTAACATTCAACTGCCAAACAAGGCCTGATTTTCAAGTTTGAGACATGATAGGTTTCATGACCATTGCTAAGTAATAACATTTATAAATTATATGTGATATAATTAAAGCAGAGAATCAGGCATAAAAGCTACTATTCAGCCAATCATGCTTAGGTTCTCTCCCTTATTTCTATGCTTGACTTCACTATGCCAATTCATTTGCTTTCGATGATTCATAGAGAATGAATGTGTTAAGAGCCATCCTACTTAAAATTACTTGTATCTGCTAATATAAGTGAGAAATGTATGTACTTAATTAAATAATAATTCAGTGTTTATTAGTGAGAGTGATTTGCATTTATCAATTTTTTTTTACTGTACTACATGGAATAAATGCAAGATTCAGTGAAGAAATACTTAAAAAAGATTCTGACATAAACTGAGTATCATTAGTACAAGCTATCTGCTTCTTTTGTATTGCAACCCAGAAAAAAGTGTCTCATAGCCAAGGCTTCAACATAATATGTCTGTGGAGCAAGAAATCAATTAATTCAGTGCAGTTATCCATATTATATCTCTGGGAACTGTGAATTACATTGCGTCTGATCCAATTTAGAGAAGACCAGGACAGGGAACTTCTGTGCTTGGAAATTGGTTCACAACAAGGCAAGACCCACCAGAGTCTAAGCTCATAGAGGGGAATATGCCTCATGCATTGCAACATCACATTATCTTGATACCTCAATGTGGTGCAAAGCAACTCTTCTTCCAACTGCCTCACAGAATAATAACCCAATGACAGCTCCACAGCTTTTATTCAAATATCATATGTTTGACATGTTAATATGAGGAATAAAAGGTATTATTTAAATAAAATTCTAGTGGCAACACACTCTAACTTCACTCTTTCAAGTTAATTGTTATGTTAAAAATAAAAAGTAAACCTTGAATTTTTGAATAGCTTTTGAAGACCCCTTCATTCTGATTGAATTTTCATTACTATGAAATGATACACTGTCTATTTCTATGTAGCACCTTTTTCAAAATATACAATTTGGGTTAAATCACTTCTTTTAGCTGGGGTAGCTCAGTGGTTTCATTCACAACTCTTTTACTGAGTGTTCATGATTCATTCCTCATTCCTGGCTATGGTTTTGGAGATTTTAAGTCACCCTTTTAAGTCATGCCTTCATCTCTCCCTAGTTCCCACCATGGCTCCGAATCCATGGCTGTGCAGCTCCTCATTACAATGCCATCCTCATTGTCATCATACCATTGGAGGTAATGGATACCACCCACTGGGTGTTTCCAGCTAGCAAATGGATCCAATCATCACATAGTGAGGCCAGGTTTCCACAAAAGTCCTAATATATTGTATTGGATCACTGGAAATAACATTTTGTTTATAGTCTTAGCTGCTTGTGAGATATTTCCTGTTGTTTGGAATTGGTGGTAGCTGCAATATAAGAGCACAAGAGCACGTAAATCCCCTAACTTTTGACACCTTGTGGATTTATTCATTATTATTTTCCTTTGAATGCTACTAAACATATTACATAACATATATGTGGTAATTTAAAATCTACAGTACTTAAATCTACCATGCTATTCCTCTCAACTCGATGAAATGTGGCAACAGGGTTGGTGGTACATCTTGGCTTGTGCATGTTTCAGGAGCTTTTGCATGCATGCGCAACTGGTATGATGGAATTAACTTATGGCCAAATGCATATGGGTTGTGCGCACTTGAAGGCATACATGAAGCTCCTCCCATGCTGTTTCCTAGTGCAGGACCCTCTGGATACCGGACCTGACACTGACATTCAAAATGGCGGCCGTATATGGTGGGAATTTGGGAAATGCCTTAATCAGTTCTTGTCTACAAGTTATGCTTCTCCACAGTAAAATACAATTAATGTGGTGCAGTGACATGTCGTTTGTGTAGATATATGCTGTTGTGCACAAAAATTCCGTCTTTTAAGTAAACTAAATGCATTTTAACATTAAATGAAATATGTAACCTCAAACAACATTCATGCAATCTACAGTTTTGTATGCTATAACTTAACAGCATTTCTAAACTACAGCTACTTATTTAAATTACAAAGGACATAGTTTTATAAACTGCAAACACTGTAATACTTGCATGAAACAGAACTGTTGATATTGAGGTTGACACTGATTGAGTTCACTCAAAATTACTTGTCACTATTTACACTGTTAATCACACTGTACATACACAATATTATATGCACAAAATATACACTGGATGGCACAAAATGGTGTTGTTTACAGTAATTAGCTATTAAATTTAGAAGCTTTAGGGTTACTTTTGCTTTCACTGAACGCTTTTCATTTATAAGTTTGCAATAATTATTCAAAACTATACCACTTAGCGACTTATAGCATCCTTTACTAGTTTTTGCAGAGTCCACACCCACAGACTGAAATGTAACAAATAAGTAGTCTTAAACCAGCACTGCAAGTGAAATATATGAAATACATAAACTTAAACAGCATTGCAAAACAACATTCGTGCAATCTACAGTATTGCATGGAACAACGTAACAGCATAAATACGATGGCTGAATTAAAACAAACTGTCAGAAATGCACCATTCTGCAGTTTAACCACGTTCTTGGAACCGTTATAAAAGAACCAACGCAACGGAATTTATCCTTTCTTATAACTAAGTCGGAAACAATGATGTATGCATACAGGTGAATCCTTCGATGGCGTAAAGTGTTTACGATTTATGAATATTAACCGTTTTCATTTAAATCTTTATATTTTGGAAATATGAATGGCAATACTCCGGTATATGAGAATAACTGGGGCTCACTATACACATACACTCTCAAATACTCATAATTGTTTTATTGTATCTCACAAATATACATAATTTAATATATTTTATAACTCAAATTAACACTGTATATAGCATATTTTAAAATATTTATCACAATTATTTGCACCTCTATTCATTATAATCAAAGTTCGATTTACATCCGGAAACATAATGGCGTTGTAATGTTTTAGATTAAGTATATTTACAACCACTACGTCCAAACTGTAACAATTTCTTTATTTCACCACAGTAACCGTGACACAAACTATATTCTCAAGTAGGTAAATTAAAAATGGTATAATTATACTTTACATTTAATGTAGCCATAATCTACATGTAATATATTAGTAAACATAAGTAACACTTGGAAAGCACACGGCAGTGAAAACGAATGACTGGAATTATTTCCGTTTCCCAAATTGCTCAAATAAAGGTTTTCAAACACTATTGCTTCGCTAATGTGATTACAAACTGCTGCAGTTACTAAAATACTATAAATCGCAGGCATCGGAAACACAACACAGCAGTTAGCGAGTGTAAACACCTCAGGGATCACCACCAACTACCGCCGCCATTTTTCTCAATCTCGAACCCAGTGTCAGGTCCGTTCATTCTAGACGGTCCTGCCTAGTGATAGCAATTTCACATTAATGCACTAGATGGCAGCACTATGGCAGAAGCAATAATGAGCAGGAGTGCAAAAACTTCTCCCAGTTATTCCAGACATTGGAATAGAACTCTCAACTACAATTTAATTTACACATTACTTCATTCTTGACCTAAAATGCTGTATTTAATTATGTACACAACTACAAATATCCATAAGATGTCAGACAACTTTTACATCATCATTATTGGGAGCAGCTGCAGTTGTATCAATTTTTTCATAATCATAACTATTATGCAGCAGATGCTACTTCAGATTTACAGAGCTGTGTCTGACTCTGAAATTTTGTAAACACCCAAAATGAATACTCATGAGCCACTACTGATTGGAATTTTCCAATCAATATTTTCAATGTTTAAAGCTACGCAGTTTTAAAATGTCATCTGTTCTTTTGTTTTTCATCAGGACACACAAAGAGTATTCAAATCAAGTTCACACACAGCAAACTTATTTTTAAACATTTGACTGCATACTAGCATCCTGTATGCTTCTTTGTAAATACAGAATGTCCCAAAATTAAACCAGCTAACTCTTTGGGAACTGATATATAACACTATTTGGAACACCTTTTGTTAAGACACATTTTTTGCTGCGGTATTTCGTTTAAGTGCTAAGATGAGTTGATGTCCTTACTGTCTCCCCCCAGTTTGTTTAAATATACAAATTACAGTACTGTGTGTATCTTAATAAGGTACATAATCTTAGTCCAAGGAACAAAAACAGAACACACAAAAGAAACAAAACATAATGCTTCAGTTGGTTTACCAGTTTTACTTCCTAAGCTCAACGTTAGCTTCCTTGAAATTGTGCATTATTGTTTTCCAGAATGTATGCTGCATATTGCACATTCTCAGCCAGGCCTTAATTTATTCACAACATGGAAGTACATGTTCCCTGACCTTACCCCACTTCACTTCTTTTTGTGGGGACACATTAAGTCTGTAGTTTCTGAAATGGCTGTTGAATCTGAAGAGGAACTTGTGGCATGTTAGCCTGCGCAATTGTGAAATAAGAGAAATGGCTGTTGTCTTAGTGACTGGCAGAATATGACACGCCAATGCAGTTTTTGTTCACCGCAATGGATGTATGCTTGAATATTTGCTTTGAATGGGACAGCTGTGGTGTACTGTAAACACTGAGGTGTTTGTGTTTTATTTGTGTGTTCTGTTTTTGTTTCTTGGACTAAGATTATGTACCTTACTGGGATAAATATAATACTATAATTTGTGTTGTTCATTTTGTTGTATTTAAACAAATTGGGTGGGAGGTAGTAATGATATTAACTCCTCTAGCACTTAAACGAAGTACCGCAATGAAAAAGTGCCTTAACAAAAAGTGTTCCAAATAATGTTGTCTATCAGCTCTCAAAGTTTGTTGGTCTAATTTTGGGACATTCTGTATAAACAAATGTGTACTGAAACAATTTTGGAAAACATTTATCATGATTAACAAAACATAGGAAAATAAGCTTTTTGCAAATAGTTTTAGCAACATATATATGAAAGTAAATTATAATCGGTAGAGAAAATCATGTACCTATAACACAGTTCTTTTTAAACAATTATTTTGTCTTGAATTGGAATAAAATATTGTTTATTTTAAGATGATAATACTATGAAAAGTATTAAAAAGAAAAAGTACAGAAAGGAAGAAAGAAAGATATTTACTTTCTCTATCATATACATAGTAGGTAGAAAAGGTATTGCATTTCACCCAAAAATTTGATACCGAGATTTCACAGGCAGTATATGTTTTGAGGATCCTTGAATCCAAAACAAAAGAATCTTTAGAAAAGAGTGTGTGTGTGTGTGTGTGTGTGTGTGTGTGTGTGTGTGTGTGTGTGTGTGTGTGTGTGCGTGTGCGTGCGTGCGTGTGTGTGTGTGTGTGTGTGTGAGAGAGAGAGAGAGAGAGAGAGAGAGAGAGAGAGAGAGAGAGAGAGAGAGAGAGAGAGAGAGAGAACAGCTTAACTCAAAAACGAAATGTCAGATAAATACCAAACTCGATAATTTTGATCCGTACTTTCCAAAGATGCAACACAAAGATTTTCTTCAAGATAATCCCTCTCAAATTACTCTTTAAATGGAACTTTTTGGAAATTTTTGACTTTCTAAAGAATTGTTCAAACGATTTTGATTAAACTATCACATATTAAACATACTTACATGACAAATAAAATGTATATCTTGAATTTTTTGGGAATAGCCTGTGAAGTCCCCTTATTTTTATAAATAATTTAAAACGTGAACTAATCATTAGCTTGAGATGAAAATAAATCCCTTCAATAATTTTTATCTAGTACCATCCACAATGATTTTTATTAACATTAACATAAGGCATTAAAACCAACATAGAAGCCTGAAAAGTCAGTAAATATATGAACAGCATCATCTCAAACACACCCAAGAAAATGTTTGAGTTTGACAGCATTTTGTTTAGTTTGTTATAACAAAATTAGAAAGAGTAGGGAGAAAAATAATGGTGAGACTTTTAAATATTGGTTTAGGTTAAAGGGATTAGATGAAAAAGCTATTTTGAAACAATATCTGATTTCCCAGAAGGACATTACCCAGCATAACACTCGAATATGTAAACAGAATAAAATTGTTTCAAAAAAATTGTGAGGGAATACCTGGAGAGATAGAAAGTTAAAAGAAAAGCATTTCCAGAAATAAATTAAATTAAGAATTAATGATACTGAAATTCTTGGTAATTTTAAAAACAAAAAGTCACCGAACATTTACGCCCAGTTAAAGTTAGAATGGGGAAGGGAAAGTTATGTGGAAAAAAGAGATAAAAGCCAGGGAAGGAATTGTTAGAGCAGAGATTGAAAAACTGAAACATTTAAGAGGGAGAAGAGATTTAGATGAAGGGCTAATGTGTGGAATGAAAGATAACTATTGCCATATGATTCTTGAATGTGAGAAAACTTAAAATAACGAGAAAAAACTTAAGGTTGCAGAAATGGGCTAACATCAATAAACACAATAGAGAAAAAATTTTAAATTAAAGTCAGGAGATGGTAGTTATTTAGAAAATGTAAAAATAAAATGTATGAAAATATTAATCAAGAAAGATAAAGTAGATTATATGGAAATAGTTAGTGGATAAATATTCTTTATGTAGAGTGGGCCTGGTTACAAGGTAACCACACTGTTAAAGTTTACCAGGACCAATGAAGTGGTCAGTAACTCACGAATATGGTTTACAGCATATTCAGTGAATAAGAGTTGCCTTATTTAATAATAATTAGACTAATGTATAATAAGATTATCCAACTAAAGATTAATATGTAAGTATATGTGAATGTTGAAGAAACAAACTTATCTTATGTTAGTTTGTTATAATGGGATCTTTCATACTGTAAATTCAGATTGTGTCAAATGCCATTTTGTCAGTTTAAGCGAGGATTCAAATATGCTGAACATTTCAGATTGTATGAGATTATAGGTCTTTTCTGGGAAGGATCGCAGTCTGTCCATTGCAATACTGTTTAGCATGATCTGGTGTTATAAGCATTTCCTATTGGTTAAAATGAATGAAGATTGGCATTGCTGCACTTTGGACTAAAAGCTTCTAATGTTCTCTTGTCATACATTTGTATTAACATGAGAATTTATCAATACTGTTGCCAACCGCTATGCATGAGCATTACAATGGACATCGTAGAACTCATGCTGCTTTGTATTTAAGAATTTGTGAAAGCTTTCCTTCTTCTGGAATAAGAATCAAAATTGCAACTTGAGGCAAATTTACATATGAAAAGCCATTAAGTATATCCATTATGACCCTAAGAGTGCTTTTGGAGCAGTTTTTTGTAGTATTGAATTTACTTTAACTTGCGAGTTATGAATTTTACAGATATCTACATACTGATACAATATAAGCTTTTATTAACTTAAGCGTATTTATTGTTAACTATTAATGATTTATCCACAATAAAAAGCAACTTCTTTTATTCATTTTATATTAATATCTCACTTCTTTTGGATTTGTCAGTAACAATTTTTATAAATCCTTTATGATAAATTCTAAAGCTAGTTTCAAATACAGAAAGCTCTGTGGCTCTGCAAGGAACATTCTATGAAAAAAAAAATCACCATATTTACTACAGAGCCTTCATTAGGATACGTGGCTGGTCTACCAAATTTTCTTAGCACTGGAAAGCAGCTGTTTGCCAGCGGATATTCATAGCTACTTAAATACAAGCACATAGATTTCTCAGGCAAATTCTAAATATAATTACAAACATAAATTTATCGTAAAAGATATTGGAAATTATGTCCTTGTGCTGCCACACATCTCTCACACCTTTTAAGAAAATTTGCATTAGCAGTCATTAATTCTTTATGGCCAGGTAAATAAAACCTTGCTTTGTCCCTATAAAAAATTAAATATAGGTTAATAGAGCAATCACCAACAGTACTCAACACCTACTTGCAGAAATTAACTCTACTTACATTACCATGTGATCACAATTCCTGAACTACAGTTATCTTATAGGGTTTTAATTTTAAAAATTTAGTGGTGTTCCAAGCTGAGGTTTGCAAAATTCCTGATTCCTGTGCAAGCTTTCTCAGAGGTTTCTTTGGGCTTTATTCCAACTTTTTTCTGATATAATTAGGTTTTTTCTCTGTAAGAACATAACAATTTAATTTCAGTTTCTTATCAAGAATAAATCCAGTTTCCCTAAATCTCTTCACAAGATTATGAACCATTTCTCTGTGAGGCTCATGAACAGCAGGGAATCTGCCTATAAATTGTCATCTCACTTCTCTTCAAGAGTTTGTTATCAATAGGAATCATACATGAAGACTCTGTGTGTATACAGACATTTTAGTATTATAACAGCACTAAAACACTATAACACTGAAACATGTCATCTCATAATGTATCAACTCAGAGGCGTAGCTAAAAAAAGGTTTTGGGGGTTGGAACCCCCCTCTTGCTAAAAGAAATGTAAAAACCAATAGCACAGATAGCTTTGTTAAAACAACAGCACTTTTATAAGTTGGCAGAAATGAGATACTTCCTAATCGTATCAATGGTAGTGTTATATATGTGCCACATGTCTTAGACAATGTTGCCAAAGGTGACAGGAACAGAAACTGTCACTAAAGAAGGAATGGGTACAACAATGTTATCGGGCTTGTTTTCATTCTGATGCTCAATTTGAGTGGTTTTCAAATGAGTGCAATATCTCGCAGTGTAGAACATAACTAAAATCCTGCTTTGTAGTGGAATAAAATGGCCTGCAGCGGTAATGTAAAATACTTCACAGTGGTGATTAATTCTAATATTACAACACATTTGCCTCTTAGAATACCCAAAACATCCTCTCCTAATTTTAATTCCAATTGTTGCACCTTAATATGTGAATATAAAATGGATTTATTCAAATATTTCAACTCCAGATTAATTCATATTTATCCTTTGAGTTGATACAAATTTTTTAAAAATTGGATCCTTATACATACCCTCTGCCCCGCTTAATACTTTTCTGGCTACACCACTGTATCAATTTGTGTACAGCACAAATGTCAAGTCAAGTGTTAGCTAGTCGACAGAGAGGAGGGAAAGTGAAGGGAGAACAGAACCATTAGAAACACAGCAGTGCAGGACAAGCAATTTCCCGTAATACAGCCATGTATCAAAATAAAGGCTCTGCACTTCTTTAAACATTTATTTTACATAATAGTTATATCTGTTTTGCTTCTTTCCAGATCAAAACAGCCATATATTCAATCACAAAGGCAATGGACTGGTAGCAGATTCAGACAGGTACAAATATAAAGGAATACATCCACATTCCATAAAAAAGTATGTACCAAATAAAAGCTGAAAGATGGGCAAGCTCCTTCTCTGTGCATTACTGCTGCTGTTACTGCTGCTGCCTGGTCTCAACAGCAAGATGCCTGTCTACCCATCTATCTAGAACCTTAGTGCTCTCTTAATTCTTACCACAATCTTTAGAGAAGTAGATCAGGTAGTATGGTGAAATCTGCTTCATAGGAGACAGCACAGAAACACATTTTGAACATATGTGCAGATATTCACTATAATCCTGTTTAAAACAAATCTTTGGTATGAAAGTTCTAGAAAAAATACTCTGGCTCAGTTTGCTTTTAGAGGAAAATACTGGGGAGAGAATGACATCCTCAACAGTACTACTTAGCTGGTGATTCAAGAAATAATTATACCATGTTGCAAACCATGATGAATTGTATACTCAGCTTGTTTATTGTCAGTGAGATGTGTTATCTTGAACAAGCAACACATTTTCTTTTCCAGTTAAAAATTGTTTTCAATCTAGGAGGTGACATTCTGTCTATTTCCTCCAATGCATAGAGATATACAGTTGTTTCTAAATTAGACAAATTTTGGAATCAGGTATATAATCTTCTTTCAAATGGATCACATTGGCTGTGATGCTTTGTTTCATTGGAAGAGGAGTTTATGTTATTAAATTGGTCAATCTTGTAGGAATAGATTGAAGTAATTAATTATGTGAAAATTTAATGAACAGGTTTCAGTTATTGACACAAACATACAGGAAAACAAACTAAACAAACTGAAGGGAAAAGGAAAAACACTAAGTGTTAAATTAACAGTATGGATCCATTATTTTACTAATTCAGCCCTACAATACCTGCTGGAAGACTTCCAATGCCTCAATATGCCATACTTTGTTATATCCTTTTAAAGACTTTCTTTGATTTCAGCTCCTGCACTGATTATTTGTGGATTTTCTTCAGTTCCAACAATGGTTTCCCTACATAAAGAAATCAAGAAGGATAAGGTCAGATGAGTGTGCTGGCCAGGCAATGGGCCCACATTGAATCAGTGAGTGGCAAATATAGCTGTCAGATGAGACCTATTGAGTCCAAAATGAGCTGGTGTCCTGTCATGATGGAACCACATTCCTTCTATGAGATTAAGACCAAGTGGATGCAACAGCTCAGACACATCATGAGATAACCCCTTCTTGTACTGAAATGAAGTGTTTCAGTATACAGGTTCCTTAACAAAATATGTTTGAAAAAAGCTATCCATTCGATTCCAAAGTTTGTTTAGTCTAACTTACAAACATCCTGTAAATATATTCTTATCTGTTGCCCATGATTTATGCAGGTTCTCAAAAAATGCTCTAGAATTTGTAACAGGGTACTCACATTTGCTGCCAACATACGTTTATACGGTGGTATGGAATTCTTTCTCAGTAATTTACTTCCTTTCTATTACACTTTTACATTCAAGTGGGAGTATTATCAAAAACCAAATGTCAA
This sequence comes from Deroplatys truncata, assembly GCA_030765065.1. NCBI lineage: Eukaryota > Metazoa > Arthropoda > Insecta > Mantodea > Mantidae > Deroplatys > Deroplatys truncata. The sequence continues at coordinate 106,764,073 of CM060980.1, forward strand.
GTAAACCATAATACCACCCACATCACTTGGTTAGAAGCACCAGAGTTTTTGTACCATCCATAGTATGCACTGAAACTGTCAGAAATTCTGACAAGGTGCACTAGCAATCATTTAGTACCTACCAATGTAACTGCATAACCTAACCCTTTCATTGCTGAGCACTATTTTGAACATTTAAGGCTACCAAGTATATTTCTTGCCATTACTTTTTTTTTCGTCTAATTTCAGCAAAAATATTCAAAGAATCTTATTTGAATCAGTTTACAGGAAATTTCCTAGCATAATTTTGTGGGCTAGAGTTTAACCTTACCCCTCCAATAGTCAAAGTTACTAGAAAAAGGCATAGTTGAAATATAGGAGTAGGAGTAGGTACAGAGGGGGACTTAGCACCTCGACCTACAAGATATTATTGTGCCTAAGCCCCTGATGGCATGCACCCAGGAGGGAGGGGCAAGGTGAGAAGAGGCAGAAGGCAGCCAAACCAGGGGGCACAACAGGGCAGAAGGCAGGGTCCCTACCTTTTTACACATTGAAACTCTCTGGATGACAACTGGTACAACTGGCTCCCCTCCACCCTGTAGGCTTGCCATCCTATTGGAAGGCCCAGGACTCAGAGACCACCCACATTCCGGGAAACGAAGGGTTACATAGAGCATCCTTTTACCCTGCCATGCAACGCCGCCACCACTTTCAACCCTGAAACGACCAAGCAGATGAAAGGTGAAGTGAAATGAGAATGGAGGTGAAATGGAAGGACAGGAAATTTTGGGGGATGTAATGAACCTCCCCAGAATTCACCTTGCAACCCAGGGAAAACCCAAAAAAAGTCATAGGTCAGGAAGGTCGGCCACAGGAATCGAACCCACGACCTACTGAATGCTGGCCACAGATATTACTGCCTGAGACATTCTGCTTGGTTAGCTGAAATATAAATATGGGTCTGTTATTTTAAGAGACGCCACAGAGGCCAATTAAGTATTACTAAATGAAAAATCAACACTATACTAAACAATATGCAATACATTTGAGCTGGAAGGGTCATATATTGCAAGCTGTTAATATGCTGCAAACTCAATTTTCAAACTTAAATTAATTCTGGACTTGAGGTGCAGTCTGAAAATCAGTGGGTTAAACTGACTTTCATATTGTCTTAATTACACACTCTTATTGTACGGAACAAATATAATATAACAAGAACTACACATAAAAAGCTGGCTGTGCAAAGTACATTATGTTATTCCTATATTTTTTTCTTCCAAAAAATTGTGAAGCAGATTTTACTGAAGGCATATATTTCCATTTATGACTTACGGTATTATTTCAAATGAACCAGTCATCAAATTATTTCCCCCACTTATATAACTTATGAAACTTTCCCTCTTGAAATGTCATTTTGGCACAATGCCAGCTGCTGCAGGGGTGAGATATGGGATTTTTCTCTGAGGGTACATGTGTGTGGGTGTGAGAATAGACAACACCTGTTAAGTTGATTGATAAATTTAATGGAGGTTAATACATGAGCTACTTGAAGTGAGTTGCTGACAGTTTGAGGATGAACAATTAATCTATTTCTGATTCTTAGCACAAAAAACTGTAATTATTAAGTCAGTCTGGGTGACAGCTGGTCAGGCATTAATCCCTTCTAATCCCAAGGTCATGGGTTCAAACCTGGCCAAGACCAATGGTTTCTAAGTGTACTTAAATGTGATAGTTTCATGTCAGTAGATTTACTAGCATGTAAAAGAACTCCTACAGTATGAAACTCCAGCACACTGGTGATGCTGATATGATCCTGGTAATTGACAGCATTGTTAACAAACAAAATGTTAAAATATTGTAACTACTGAAGTATTATATCTACTAACTTCTGAAGACATTTACAGTTTAAAATAACTGTTTTCATAATAAAAATGAGGACTGTATATTGCCATTAATCATTAAAATGCTACCATAAAGTACGTGAGAATCCGAGTGCGGTCTTTAGGTGCTACAAACTGGCAATAATCAATTACAGTAAAAAATTTCTGTAAAATGTAAAAGACTGAAAGGCCCCAATTTTAAAAATATGCCTCTTTTATGAACAGCTTAAGTTCTGCCTACTTCATGACTGTCCCACCAAAGTTCATATGTTATATTTGCCAAAGCTTAAGCTTCTTATTCGCATCTGAAACACAACTTTTACTCTTTGACTTGCTAAATTTCCTTTTCTAATTTTCAGAACTGGTATACATGCATTTTCATGCAACTCTCTGACTTTTATACTGGATTTTAATTACTAGAACCTTGAGCTAATGTGTTTCTTGTGGATTGAGATTGCCAGAACATGTAATTGCCTTAGCTACTTTGACTTCTAACAAATTGCTTTGCATTTATATGTAACATGACTGCTAATGACTTCTTATCTACTAGCAGAATGTAACTCATTCTTCTTATAAAGGATTATTAGAAAAGCAGTAGACAACTTTGAAGTCCTATGAAATGAAAACTAATTGTGGATCAACATAAATTTTGTGGTGTTAAGTTGGGAAACTCTGGAAGTTTGCATTGGTAGTTTTGTAGTTGGTAATCATGTAAGCCATTGTTGTTGCAGATGCAGAAATGTCAAATCTTGTGCAAAAAGCATATTGTGCATTAAAACTTACTAAAACAATTCTGTAACTGTTGTTCAACAACATTTCACAACACATTTCCAGAAACCACCACTGACTGGGCAATCGATGTATGATTGGCACAGAAAATTTCAGACAACTGTGAGTGCAAAGGAAAAAGCCTGCATATCAGAAGAGGATGTTGAATGTGTTCGTGATGTTTTCACAAGAAGTCCACAGAAATCGACAACAAGAGCAAGCTTGGAGTTCAAATTCCACAACCATCCATATGGAAATATTCTTGAAAGCGATTAAAACTGGCTCCTTGCAGATTGCAATTCTTACAGCAGCTACATGAAGACAACAAGGTCAAATGTCAAGATTTCTGTGTAGAAATGTTGTGACATAATCAAGAAGATGATGGCTTCAATGAACAAATAGTTTTCAGTGATGAATCAATTTTCCACTTGAGTGGAAAAGTGAATAAACGAAATTTTTGATGTTGGGAACTGAAAAACTGAGGGCTGTGGTGGAACATGTGTGGGACTCTCCAAAATTAAAGTGTTTTGCGCGTATCCCACACCAAGGTGTATTGCCCCTTCTGTTTTGCAAAAGAAATCAGTAACAGGACCTACATATCTCAATATGTTATAGCTTTGGTTGATGCCCCAACTGTATGAGGAAATGAAAAGGGAAACCTTTATCTTCCAACAAGATGGAGCACCACCTCACTGACACACAGATATTAGACTTTACTTGGATGAAATTCTACCACAGCATTGGATTGGCCATGCCACAGACAACAATAATGCTTTGCTACATTGGCCACCGAGGACTTCCGATCTCACAACGGGTGACTTTTTCCTTTGGGGGTTTGTCAAAGGTAGAGTTTTCATTCTTCCACTTCCACATGATTTAGATGACATGAAGGAATGTATCAGAAGAGCCATGGCAAGTGTCGATGCAGATATGTTACATTGGATTTGGGATGATCTTGATTATCATCTTGATGTATGTAGTGTGATGCAGGAATCACACATTGAACATTTGTGAGTTTACAAACTAAATTTCAAGGCTTCCTCTATATGACAAGGCAAACAAATTCATTATATTATTAATAGTTATGGATTTATAACACATTGAAAGTGTCTATTTCTTTTTGCAATAACCCTGTATTATGCATTGATTTTAATATATAGAAATTATTTATTGAAATTATTTATTTATCTCCATATCATGCCTTTATAAAATCGTTTATCATACAAGTCAATAATTCCGGTATCAACAAGAGCTATGAATTCGTGATTATTTTCCATTTTGCATAATGAAATGGGTGTTGAACATTATTCTCTTTTACTTCACACTGAAGTTAGGTGGTTGAAGAGGGGAAATTTATTGAGCTTCAGTTTTAACTCCATTCAGAAGTGCAGATTTTTCTCTTCAGCTCATCCTAAAATTTCAATGATTTCACTGATGAACTTGGCTTGCCCAGTTGGTTTACTCGAAAGATATATTTTGCCATCCCAACCAGCTTAACAAGAGTTTGCAGGTTGCACTTACTTCCACATTCTTAGTACAGGATAAAATTGTGGCTCTTAAGAAAAAACTAGATTTTATGATAACAGCAATCAATAATGTAAACACATCTTCCTTTCCATGATTGAATGCTTTCTTAAGAGAAAATGAAATTCCTGTTCATTGTGAATGTGGACTGCCTGTGTATTACAGAGCACCTTGGGAGTCTCATCACAAATTTCAATGTATACTTCCTGAAAACCTGGAATCAGAGTTCTGGATTAGAGACCCATTTTCTGTTACTGACACCTTACTAGAAAACTTAACTCCTTCCAAGAAAGATGAATTGATGAAGCTACCATTTTATGAAAGTTCAGCAAAATGATCAAGAAGATGGATTTAACAAGCTTTGTGAATATGGATTTTCTTCTCTAAGTTATATAAAAAAGTACAGAAATAAGTTGAATGTTGATCCCAATTTAAGACTAAAATTAAGTCAGTTGCAATTAAATGTTAAAGAATTGTGTTTAGCTAAACAAACATAACCTTTGCACTGTAACAGAAGTGTGAGTCAGTTAAATTCATAAAATTAATAGCTTTTGCTGATTGTAAGTCTGAGTATTAGAGTACGAGCATGTTTGTTGAAGTTTATGTATTCATTCACTATATTTTAACCTTAACAAAATTAGTTTTTAAGACATTTCACACAACATGCATTGAATAGGAATAGACTGGAACAGTTGTATCTCCCATAAATATGTAATTCTAAATACTACATACAAAAAATAACTAAATATATATATCCAGTATATCACTGGAAAAGGTTGAGAACCTCTGTTCTAGATTATTGTACAATAATTTCATAAGGAATGTGAGAATAGTAATTGAAATAAATTAAATCATTACTTGATTCATAGATAAGACAGCTTGTCACTTCATAATTAGGTTACAAGTAAGAATCAGACATAAATTTTAGTAATGATTATTATTCTTTGGGACAAGTATATTACAGAAGTCAACAATATAAATGCATTTACAAATTTACTGACAAAACTGCATGAGTTTGCAAAACCCTGGGGTTCTAGAGGACATGCTTTGAGAAACCCTATTCCATGTTAAAGAAAATTGCTGAATACTGAGCAATAATTAAAATAACTTTACCAAATTAACAGAATTAGTTCACTGAATACTGTAAGTCACAAATAAAATATTTGTCAGCTAGAGCACAAGTGATAGATTTCATTTAACATAGAATACCAAATGATAGTTCTTATGCACTTTTCATCAAATGAGCCAGAACTTAAAAATAGAATACAAAGCTTATATACCCACATAGAGTATATAGTTTCTTCGGTAGTTTCTTCTATAGTCCTATTCATATTACTCATTAATTTGCACCGTTTCTTTTCTGCTTTTGCTTTGTGAGTTTGCATAATAACCCCATAGTTTGTATTTTTAAGTTTAAACATTTTTTTTTGTAATAGGTTTCCCATTGTAAATGTTTCTTGTATGTTTCTGTGTGTGTTTGTTTGTTGTAATGTACTTGTACAGCAGAGGACTGAGTATTAAAAATAGCATACATATTGCCTGTGAAAGTGATAGATGGTAGTTTAATAATGATAACTATATGAATGATTATTCCTATTTCAAACACAAAAATATATTATAATCAACAACACTTGAAAGTATTTTAAAAAGTTTAAGTTTAGTTTACCTACTTCAATAGCTAACATTTAGTGTTTGCATTAAAAAGACTCTATAACATTCTGCACTCTAGACACAATAATTACACTAGTCTGCATTTTCATACTTTTTTTCAGATGATTTCTTAAAAGTAGGTGTTCTTAAACCAAGTTTTTATGCTGATTCCAGAAATAACTTCTGTTTTTTTCTATCATGTCAGATTTTTACACAAAATAAGAAGTAATGTTTTGACAATTTTACTAATGAGCGTAGAAGAGTATTCAAATACCATTTCACAAAGTATTATTCAAGAAACATTTTAAGAACACTCTCAAGAACTCCCCTAATTTATTTCATGACTACATTTTAACAAAACAAGAAGCCAAAGTGTTTCATTTAATTTTTTTCAAACTTTCTCTTCTTTGACTTCCTTGCAGATCCTTGAAGATGTCTGTCCCTCCTCAACATCCAACAGTAGTCAGCCATCATAGTTTCATTCCATCTCCCCTGGTACCTCCTCTCCATTTCCTTAATATCTTGGTGAAAACGTTCACCCTGCTCTTCACTGTAATGTCCCAGATTTTCTGGAAAGTAGTCGATATGTGAATGCAGAAAATGCACCTTTACACTCATCTTATAACCCATCTTCTTGAAATTTTCCAACATTGTTTCAACAATGGAATTGTAATTAGGATCTTTGTTATTGCCTTTTTCAGTAACTGATTGGAAGGTGGTCCATGCTTCTATTTCTCTCATTCATTGTCTTCTCAAAATAATCATCCTTCATCAATTTCTTTATTTGAGGACCAAAAAAAATTTCAGCCTTTAATTTGTCTTGTGTAATGAAGGGAAATTTCTTGGAAAGGTACTTGAAGCAGGGTCCATCCTGCGGTAGAGTCCTTACAAATTGCTTCATCAAGCCCAATTTTATGTGTAGTGGTGGAAGCAATATCTTTTGTCTCTCTACAAGCGGTTCATGCAGGATGCACCACCACCACCACCACCACCTTAAGATCCCAATTATTAGCCTTATATATGTTAAATTTTCAAAATACAAGCAAGTTCCAATGATTTTAAATTTAAGCATTAATACTTGTAAATCTTACAGTAAGTAAAATCATGAAGTTTAAAATTAAGTTGTACTTACCTAACATAACAACCTAATTGATTCTCTCTCTCATTCTCTCTCGCTCTATCTATATCTCTCTGCTTCTTCCTTCCTTTCCCTGCCCCTTTATCCCTGCTTACTTATTCTTGCATTCAAGTTAAAAATAATTGTTAATAGAAAATACAGAATAAAAGTATTTCTAAGTTTGGTGATATTAAATTGTATTTTTTAATATCGTTTTATTGTTTTCTTATTTTAATGCAGTTTGACATTATAATAAGGGAACCCCCCAAAAAATGATTTAGAACATGACAAAATATTGTTATGCATTTCACCTTATCAGTAAACAATAATTATGTGCTTAGTTCAAACCAGGCAAAGGGGAGAGGGGATAATGAAAAGGAATGCTTAAGGGAAATCTCGCCCATAATCCCATAAATTAAAACCCCTGTTTATATACTATATAGTTTAACTTAGGTTTATTAATTATTTACTAGGTACCAACATACTAGTTATGTGTATTAATAAAGCATATAGGATTTCGGTACTCAGAATGTGTTTTTCACATCACTGTTAACTTTTTTTCTAAATACTGCGCTTTTTTCTGTTAGCCCAGGAACACAATACAGTGAAATAGCACACAATGAGTATAAATATGGCAACAATGGTCCAAATAACTACTATGGCCCTGGACCTTACAGACAACCTCCTGCAAACTGGCCATCTCATCAGTTACCTCTTCAAGGTAAGTTACTGTTTATGGCCATAGATGAGCATTACTGAATTAATGCACTGTAATTTATCTTATACCCTGAGAGGAATCAGTCAAAATCCAATACAACTGACTTGTAAATGTATTGTACACTATCTCTTATTTGTCACTGATTGTGTATCTAATTATATTTTTGCAGACATAAATTCAGCTTCACACTTGGAAGATGGTGTTCACATGAATGACAATGAAAGAAATGGCAAACTGGGACCGGATGGTTTAAGGGGATATAATGGGCAGCCGGTTCCTCCTGACTATTATTATGAGGACAGCCAAGAAGGTCGATTTCATGCTCCAATTGTGCCCCATCAGCATCAGACCGAACCTCAACATCATCATTCTTTAGCTCAAGGGCACCCAGTTCATCAAGACAGTGGTGATATAGTACCAATTGATAAGGTAAAGTCCTAGCACTGGTTTGTTTTTTGTTTGTTCATTTTTTGTTTTTGTTTTTTAAATTGCCTCTTAGGCTGGTTAAAAAATATAAGAAAACTTCAAAGTAGAATATATGTGTATAAAAGTGATGCAGAAGAACAAGGGCATAGGCAGAATTTTTTTCAAGAGGCATTATCAAAATGAGTGATAAAGTTTAAGCGGTAATTATTTTTCTTTTCCCCTGTCCAAAATTTTGGCAGTGATTGATTAATGTAACAAAAATAAAAGTATTCTAAGATTAATTTTTCATCTTTAATTCTCATATATCATCTTGATAAAGTGCACACAGAGCAAACAACACCTTTCATATTTATTAATACTTTCTTTCTATATAGAACAAAGAAAAGCAACCTCAGAAGCACACATCTTCTCTTGAAGCTAAGCTAGAAGAAGACATTGACTCTGAATCAAAGAAAAAGGAGCCAAACCATTCTCTTACTGCTTATACACAGACTACACCTACAACTGAAGCAACTGCAGCAAAAACAGATGGTAACTAACTCAGCTGTTTTATACTTCCTTTATCTGTAGAATAGCAATAACATACAAAACTACAATGCAGTGGTGGCCTGTCATAAGGGCCAACTCTGTCAGGCAGGAGTGTGGCAAAATTTCTTTTCACAGGGGAGGGTATAATCAGGATGTGTGATCAAGTTTGAAGAATAACAATTGAAATTTGTAGAACCATATTCAATCAGCGTGTCAGAATTTTTTTGAAAGTCACAACTAAGGTGCTAATTTTGGGATTTGTGGTCCAACATTAGTACTGTAATTGGAAAAACAAGTGAGCCTGTAAAGCCTCCAGTTTCTAATTGTGTTAAAAAGCCTTCAGAAGTGAGATCAAGCTGCTGGTCTCATATGAGTTATTGTTAATAAGGTATGGCAGGTTCTTAAGTCGGCCTATAATAAATGTGTAACTAAACCCAATATTGAGCCAGGACAATGGATGGAGTATTTTAAAACATTATATGTGGAAGACAGGAGTATAGGAATTACGGGATTTCTGGAAATAGGGAATGTTTTTGTAGAGATATTGGATGGTGAAATTAGGGGTAAGGAAATAATAAAACAAGTTAAGTTACTGAAGAAAAATAAAGCTACTGGAATTGATGGCATCCCAACAGAGTTTCTTAAGGAGTGGTGTACTGAAACAGGAAGAGTGAAAATTTTATTAGATTTATTTAATGTAATTATTAGAAAGGGTTATGTACCTAAACGATGGAGGGAAGCTATCATCCATCCTATATATAAAGGCAAGGGTAATGTCGATAAACCTAATAGCTATAGAGGTATTGCATTATTATCTAATATAGGAAAACTTTTTGCGGGCATTTTGGCAGCTAGACTACAATTTTGGGTTGAAGAATATAATATCCTTTTGGAATTCCAGATGGGCTTTCGCAAGGGAAGGAGAACAACTGATAATTTATTTATTATAAAGACATTAGCAGACAAATATTTAAAAGAAAAAAGGGGTAAATTGTATATGGCTTTTGTAGACTTAGAGAAAGCTTATGACCGAATTGAGCTACAACTTCTGTGGCATAAATTAGTGTGTAAGGGAGTAAGTCAGCAATTGGTGAATATTCTTAAAGCACTGTATTTTAAGAACACCTTCTATGTAAGGGTGGAGACAGGCTGTGTAACAAGAGAAATTCAACAAACGAAAGGCCTCAGGCAAGGGTGTAAGTTAAGCACAGTTTTATTTAATTTATACATAGATGATGTCTTACTAGAAATTGGAAGGAATAATAACTGTGTACCAGTAATTTACAACATCAAATCCCAGAACTTCCTTTGCAGATGACCTAGTGGTAGGATCTATTACAGTAAGTGGTTTAAAACAATCATTACAAGCAATTGATGTATATTGTAAAGAATGGAGGTTAAAAGTGAACCAAGAGAAAACACAGATTGTGTTATTCAAAAAGGGGGAAAATTAAGCAAATATGAAAAGTGGAAGGGAGAGAATAAAGATTACAGGGTGGTGCCTGACTGTATTTATTTAGGAGTAAAAATAGATGGAGGTAATAAATGGGAGAAACAAAAGAAGTTTGCATTTGCTAAAGGTAAAGGGGCAATGGCAGCAATTAGAAGCTGCAAATATAAATTACCTAATATAAATATTAAATGGCTGGAAAAGGTTTATGAGATGGTTGTGGAGGCAAAAATGATGTATGGTATAGAAATATGGAGATTAGATAGAGGATGGGAAAGTATAGACGAGGTGCACAGGATGTTTTGTAGAGAAATACTAGGGTTACCGAAGTCAATTGTAAGACAGGTAGCACAATTACAGATGGGCAGGATGACAACTAAGGGGAAGATAATGGAAAGAACTTTGAAATTTTGGTTCAGAACTTTAAATCTAGGAAAAAGTAATGTGTTAAGACAATGTATAGAATACCAAGAGAATAGCTTAATGAATGATGGATGGGTAAGTAATTTATGGAATATTTTGGAGAAAAATGGGTTAGGAGACATGTGAAGAAGGAGAGAAAATAATGTGAAAAATTTTTGGAAAAAGGTGAGGAAAGGACTGGAAGATATAGAAATACAAATCATGTTCAGTGAGATTGCCGAAAAGAGCTCATTAGTTTGTTATAGGCCAATGAAAATGGGATAGGGAAAAATATATAGACATAGTAAATAAGGAAGAGAGAGAATCTATTGCATGGGTAAGAGCCGGAGCATGGAGGCTAAGAGGGTTAAGACAGGATATTCCTCAGAACCAATGTCCGATATGTGGTGGTAATGAAAAGATCAAACACATAGTACTTAAGTGCCAAGGAACAGAAAATTGGAGAAAAGAATTGTTTAATAGGAAGTGGTTGAAGGGGGATAGAAATATACTTATGATCAAAATGATGTGCAATGACGCTAGAAGCATTGGACAGTTTTTGTGTAAAGTAAAAAATAAATGGCTTTGGACAGTGGATAGAGAAAAGTAAGAGGTAGCGTATCTTACTTTGAATGGAAAACTATAGTGAATGTGTGATGGTTAAGTAATCAATGAGTGAAAAACAAGTGGAAATGGGACATGAAAAAACTGAAAAAACAAGATAATTTATTGATGAGAAATTGTAAAATGTAAATAATCTGTAGTGATTGTCTACAGAATGCATTGATGGGAAATTGTAAATTGTAAATAAACTGTAGTGATTGTCTACTGAATGAGTGGCCAGGGTCAAAGTGCAGTAGACAATCAAATTGTAAAACTCTTAGCACAATAAATATGAGTTATTTTCCTATAAACAAACCTCATACACAATATTGCAAGGATTCCTGAGCAAGCATCATATGCAAGGATTCCTGAGTAAAACTGTCAGCCAATTTTACACCCATAAAGATCCTACTTCTTCTTTAGCACTGTTGTGCAGGTGTTACTATCAGCTAATCACTCCATTGCAACAGGAACTTTAAGCACAAGTAAAAAGTTGATTGATTACAGAAAATTTTTCCTCTTTATTAATTATAATAAATTTGGCTGAAAGGATATATAAGCAAGTTCATTAACTTAGGTTATACTGGAATTAGGTTACTAGAGACCCCATTTTAGACTCTTCTATGAAAATTGGTATGAATTATCAGTAGACCTCAGATTTTAGGCTAAATGCCTATTTTTTATGTGTTCAAATAAACTAAACATAAGTATCTTCATGTTTCATATAAAATATAAAGGCATGGAAGGGCTTTTATGGTACCTAAAGTGCCTATTTTGACCCCTGGTTGTTTGTGTATATGCATCCTTCATTTTACTGTATACATTTTTACACAATTTCCAACTTAAATTAATTTCCTCTTCTATAAATTACCTACATCGTAATTTCTGTTATTAAGATCCTCTTTTTCTTTAATGATTTTCCTCCACCATTTCTCTCTTACCATTCCTGTATATTTGCCTAGTATTGGTCAGTGACTGCAATACGGTAGAAATTCCTTTTGAATGGTGTATTTCCCATTTTTTTGTGACTCACATAACTCGTCCCCTTCATTAACTGTTGATATGCATACATTTGCAAGATTTCTCCATGTTTTCTCTGTTACATTTCAAATATATTTCAAACAGTCCTTTTACATTAATGTGTATTTGTGTTTTGCGTCCTTTTGGGGGTTGGCTCCATGTCAGCTCTAGAGCATTTAGGTTACAATGATATATCTGTAATGTATGGTGCATTTCCACTGTGATCCATTCAATAGTTTTGAGAGGTCTTTTTTCAACTTATAAGCTCATATTATGTATCAGCAACCATAAATTCATAAAACATAATAGCATGTTTCTAGCCATAACAATTTAGAAAATTTACTGTTTTTGTAATTGTGTAACTTGTAATGCTCAATAATTAATTGCATTTTTAAACTTTCAGAAAGTGTAAACACATTTTAGATCCATAAAATTGAATGTTTAGCTTGTGGAAACCGTATTTTTTAGTGCCTAAAACTGTGTCTTTAGTGCCTATTTTTAGAGAGCCTATTTTAGGTGCCTAAAAATTCGTTTTTAAGAACCTAAAATTCTGAAGTCCAATTATCAGTTACTACTGTATTTGCAATAAGTTTTCATTTAAATATTTAGGTGATGTATTTATTTACTGCTAGCCTCTCTTGGTTAAAATGTCATGTCATAAAATTGTACTTAACGGGTGAAATCAAACATTCCACATTTGCTGCACATGTCTATTTAAATCATGGAAAAATTCCAAAATGTCCTTGAATGAAAGATTTGCTTCCAGTGAAATATTTTCTTTGCATACTATTTATGTCAATAAGATCTTTACTATCTTAATATATTCATATGTTGTATATTGATATTACAACAAAGAGCTGCAACAGTTTGAGATGCACTGCTGACACTGGCCCTGTATGAGTCTATCATTGGAAGGGAAGATGCCTGAAGAAATGTGTTCATTAATTAATTTTGAAGATTGAGAAGCTAGTAACAGTAATGTGTCATAATTTAAAATAAAGAGAGTTGGAGGTTGTTGCTCTACATCATTAAACGGTTCTTACTTTGAATGCATTTTGGGAGCAAACCATTCTCCCGAAACACGTTCAAAGTAAGAACCCTTTAGTGATGTAGTGTAACAACCTCCAACTCTCTTTATTTTAAAGAAATGTGTTCAGTTTCCAGGAGGTTCTGGAATCAGTAATAGTAAGTTGGCCCTGAATTTCCTACAACTTTTAAGAGTATTAAAAATCCCTGGAAATTAGTCAGTGGACCAATCAGTTAAGTTGCAGTCCACGTGACATGATATGAAAGTGCAAATCAGGCGAACCAACAGCAACAGCTACATTGTTATGACAGGAAACTAGGTGATTAGAGTGTTTCAGAAGCAAGGCAGCATGGTCTTCAGTTTGAGTCCCACAGAAGAGGAACAAGCTATGCAGTTGCTACAAGAGTTAGAATAATGAAAGAAGTCTGGAGAAAGGGACAAAATTTTCTTTAGGTATCACAGCAATTTATTTACAGTTTTATATTCATCTAAATTGGTACACAAAGCAGTAAATCGCAGTTCCAATAATTGCTCAGGATTCATAAACAAATGGCGAATATACGTTTTGCATATCCATGAACTGGAATAATATGCATACCATCAGCTGGAATCACTTTTTAGTCTAGCAGAAGATAAAGTATTTTATTACCATATATAACATAAAAACAGAAACACTACTGAGTTGCTTTACAGGATTTCCTACACTTTGATGTGAAAATCTTAGTATCCTCTTTTTGATCAATGGTCATTTGGTCTCCCTAACCTAAACCTTCATTTTCATTCTCTTACTGTGCTTAAAGTACAGTTTCTTATATTCTTTGAGTACCCAATCATTTGAATGGGACATTAGCAACAATATACTGAAATAAATTTATTCTTTAGTTATAAAATCATGCATCAGATAGTGGGAAACTGCAAGGCTCAACTAAATATAAAGAAGCACAAACACCTAGCATCTATTATCAATAAATTCAGCTATTTTCATTGCCAGAAAATAATTTTGTATACCTTCCTGGGAGTAGGTGGTCTTTTTTTAATTATTAAGGACAGCTCTGGATGTGCCTCAAAGTATTCACATGCAGTATTATTATAATATTTTAGTGATAGTACAATCTTAGTGAATGTTATGTTATGTTATGTTATCTACAACTCAAGACAGTGCTTGAAGTAATCTATAAATTTATTTTATAGTACATCAACACTTATGTATGTTTCAAATACACTTGTTTACAGCTACCAAGGTTATCCATGAACACAAAACATCACATATGAAAAAGACACCAAATGTTGAGGTAAATTTGGAGGAAGTTGGCCTAAATGAAACTGTAGAAGAACCAGGAAGACCAAGTGGAGCCATCCTGTCTCTTGCCTTAGGTAAGCACATGTTTGGTAGGTAACCATTTACTGCGCTACCACCCTACTATTTTGTTCAGCAGTTGTAACAGAATATCTTGATGAGAAAGGTATCATTTTATTTAAAAAAAGAAGGGGAAAAAAACAGATTTATCAACATCTCTGATACACTCAAAATAGCATGATACTAAACATAAATTTGTTTACCCCTCTGCATACCAAAACAATTAGCAGAATGTCATGTGGATTAAGAGTATCCCCTGAGAAAAAGACTTAATGCATAGGAACAGAATAACAAAAGTATCAATGTAATGCACATTTATGTCCCTTAATTTAAAATTTGTGATAACAAAGTTCTTTAAAGCTCACATTTTATATGAGAATTATATTTTCCAATGAAAATTTTCTTACTTTCATGATTTTATGTTAGCATGCTTACTGTACATAAACAAAATTTTTTTTATAATTTTTTGTTTTATACTTTCTGACATTCTTTTATATTCTAAGATATAACTTTCAATTTCCAAATATCATCATCCCTTTCTGAGGTTCCACAGATCTTTACTAAGTAATTCCTTCTTTGATTTTAGTGTGCCTGAAGGCAGCCCTACATGTTTTTGCATCATTTCCTTCAAATGGGACTTTCAAGTTTTCATCCTACTTCTAGATCTAAAAAAATGTCTTCCTCCAACATGCAGAGATGCTTCTGAAGTTGGCAAAATGTTCACCTAATAATCACTACCACTGTGCAGAGTGATAGAAGCAGTGAATTTATAGCTTCAGCAACACAACTTGCTATAACCTGCATTTACATAGAACTCTTTCTCATTACATGAAATTCCAAAGGGGGCCTCAGCACCCCAAGAGATGTTCTTATTGTTATACTTCTTATACACATCTGTACCTATTTTACAAATTTTACAATTGTATTATTTATAGAATGCTCAACAATGTCACAAACTCTAAAACATATAAACTCTTTGGAACAATATAGATAATAAAACAGATGCACATGGTATCCCGCTTGATATGCAGAAACTTTTAAAAAAATGTATAACACTGGGACTACAGCTGAGTCATTGGTTACCCATTTGTTTTTCTTTCTATTTTTGCCATTTTATATTTGTACCCAGAATGCTAAATTTCCATGACTTAAAATGATCATTAACAAACACATGTAATTTCTCTTTTCATGGGACAATCTTTCATGAGAAAAATCCAGATTTAACAAGAACTGTGATTATTAAAGTGTTGTCTCAATGCTGGTACAATCTAATAGCTTATGTAGCTTCACATTTATTCAAATTAGTTTTGATCAACAAATTAGAAACTCACTTCTGTGTCACAAGCAGACATTGTCACTTGTCAGCAGCAATGGGAAGGATGGAAGATCTATTACAGTAATGCATAGGTACAAGCATTACATCAATGGTGTAGCATGAGGGTAGACTTTGAGACTTAGTCTCACCTGTCAATATATGCTTAAAAATCTGATGTGTTACACTCACATGACTTTCTCTACTCTTGTACAAACTATTTTTACAAACACTTATTCTCCATCTATTTCATATTAATCGAGGTAAACATTTGCAGAAACGATCTTTTGACATGCAAAGAGAATTACATTTTACACATAGCGACCAGTTCTAAAAATATTTTACTATCGCTTAAGGCGTACCATGTTCCCCTTGTTTTGTATTTCCAAGGGCAATTTAGAAATACAGTAGCCTTTAAGCATAGACATATCTCTTAATAGCTGGTTGCTATGTGCAGCACCATTCTCTTTGCCACAGATTAATACTCTTTGCATAACCAAGACAAAAAAATGAATAACGAATTCCCATTTGAGAATATAAGTATTGAAAAATTTAAGGGAAGAACAAGCAATATCTCGAAAATGGTCCACTCAACAAAAAAAATGTATATGACATAAATTGTACATTTTAAGCCGATCTACATTTTTTGTGTAGTAAAATTTTGTCTATCTCTTATGATTTACCAGTTATGCAAAAGTCGTTCACAATGAAGAATACTTTTGGAGACATTTCCAGAAAATTCTAGATATACATTTTATTTGTCATGAAAATATCTTAAACATATGATATTTTAATCAAAATGGTTAGAGCCATTTTTGAGATAATTAAAATTTTTGAAAAATGTTTCATGTAAAGAGTAATCTGGGGTGGGGGGATTTTCTTGAAAACCTTCGTGTCGCATCTCTGGAAGATACTGAACCTAAATACCAAGTTTGGTGTTTATCCGACTGTTTGTTTCTGAGTTATGCTGTTCACAGGCACAGGCACAGGCGCGCACACACACACACACACACACACACACACACACACACACACACACACACACACACACACACACACACACACACACACAGAGACACACACACGGACATGTTTCCAAAAATGCTTTTTTTGGATTCAGGGGTCTCAAAACATGTATTTCCGGTGAAATCTCGGTATCAAATTTTTGGGTGGAATACAATACTTCCCCTACTTACTATACATAGTAGAGAAAGTAAAAAAGTAATATCAATATATGATAATATGAACAACAATGAACATAAGTTCTAAATGCATCAATACACATCAGTTGTAGCCCACACCGCACCACTGTATTAGGTTGGCTGCATACTGAAACCTGATCTTAGTCTCTGCCTCCCCTCCTGCGGCTAGCTGTATGCTTATCGCAACATTCTTTACTCCCTGTCGTCCTCTGTGAGTAGTGGTTACCATGCTAGCCTCTAGTTCCCGAGGTCACAGGTTCAAACCCAGTGGAGGGCGATGGATTTTTTCGGGCATAAAAATCCTTAACATGGCTTCCTTCGGAAGGGAAGTAAAGCTGGTGGTCCCGTGTTATGGATTTATAGCACGTAAAAGAACCTTAAGCCTGATAAAGAGACCTCTGAGCAAAATTTATGATCTTTCACACCCAATATAGAACGGAACGCTAAGGACCATAGTAGTTAAACAGCATCCATAAATAAAGCTCAATTTAACTTGACTCCCCTCTCGCCCATCTTCCGGCTTGTTGTACTTGTAGCATACCAAGACTAGTCTTAGCCATTTCTATGCTGATTTTTAAACATGTGTGAAGCGAAGCACTGTTTGTATTCAAAATAATTCTTTGTGTCATTTTTGTGCATATTCATTGTGTTGCCAATATGAGTGAGCCAGCATGTGAAAACCTTGTAGAATTTTTATTAAAAACTACTTTTTCCTCATTAACTTGGAAAAAATGTAAATTAAAGGACAAAAGACCTATTCTTACACTCAGTTTAGTTTTAAGTGAAAGAAAACAAAATTGCACATTTCAGACTGGCTGGTATGAGAAGTATAAGTGACCTTTTGTTTGGTGGCGAAAAGGAATGGTGCACTGAGGGCATTTGTACAATAAAGAACTTTGATAGCATTAGCATTAAAGCATAAAAGCATTATATATCAAAACCTGAAGAACAAAGAATCTTTTCAGTTATTAGGCGAAAACCAAATTGAGCATGCCCTTTTTGAAGCCACTCATCTGGCAGCAATGCAACATAATGAACAAGTTGCATCCATCAGGAAAGTACATATTGACTCATCTTATTCAAGCAATTGTTTCTTTGTAAACAAGAACTAGCCTATCGCAGCCATCGAGAAAATGAATCCTCCAGCAACAAAGGTAACTACCTGGAACTGTTGGATTTGCTAGCTCAAGGGGAGCAGATAATCTGAGATCACTTATCATCATCTTCAGCTTTTAAAGGAACTTCTCCAGATATTCAGAATGATCTAATAGAAATGATAACTCTGGCAGTTAATGAAAAAATAAAAGCTGAAATTCAGGACTGCAATTTCATAATGATTCAGGCTGATGAAACATTAGACGTGTCATGCAAGAGTCAAATGAGTATAATATTCAGATGCTATATTGAAGATAGAATTGAAGAAAGATTCATTGGATTTTATGACGTATCCACAGATAAAGCTGCTGAAGCTTTGCAAAAATTATTCAAGCAGTATTGAAAGAATGGAATGTGGAAGGAAAAGTGATTAGTCAAACATATGACAGCACATCAGTAATGGCTGGCAGAGAAAGAGGAATACAACAAGTGGTGAAGCAGTTTTGTCCATGAGCGCTATTTATTCATTGTTACGCACACCAATTAAATTTGGTACTATTATATGTCTCTAAAGCTATATGACAAGTACGTATATTTGTAAGCAATCTTACTGCATTTCATTCTCTTTTCAGCAAGCCATCAAAACGAACTGTTTGCTAACTGAAAAAGGATTCAAATTGCCACATGCAAGCAAAACTCGCTGGAACTTTTGTTCCAGAACAGTTTCAACAATATCAAGCCACTTCTCAGAACTATACAGTGTTTTTAATGACATCATTAACGATATAGACTCTCAGTGCGACCCAGAGTCATTGAACGGTGATGTGGGATTGAAGAGATGGATGGATGATCTTGTGTTTGCCTACTTTCTTTGCTTATACTGAGCATGCTTTGTTTATGTTGATCATCTCTTTACTGTTCTCCAGTCAAAGGCTACTGCCAGCATAACTGCTTGCCACAACAAAGTAAGAATTGTGTTGAGAAATACCCAATAGTTAAGAAGAGAAACCTTTGTTGTCGAATGCATTAAAACTGCAGCTTGAGTTTGAATGCCAATTTAACAATCTGTAACAATCAGAAGACAAGCCTGAGAGTATTAACTTGTGAGATACTAGATTCACAAACTGTTCAAATGGAAAAAAGATTTCAAGATTTTCGTCAAATTCAATTCGCTGAATTTTTAAATGGAAAGTCTTTCCTGGATTACCAAAAGGGATTCCCAAAGCTGAAACTGCTTCAGTTATTAGAACAGTATCCCTTTTTTAACCAAGAACAGCTTGAAAATGAACTGTGTAACATTTATGCTATGAGAAAAGCACATATCTCCATGGAAGCTCCTAAAATACATTGATTGCATTTGGTTTTGACCCAACCCGCAAATGCAGCAAGCAGTGTGCGAAGCATGAGTACTCTTAAAAGAGTGAAAAATTATTTAAGGAATTCAATGTCTAACACTTGACTGTCATGTCTGAGCATGTTAGCAATTGAAGAAAAGAAAAGAAAAGAAAAGAAAACACACACCGCTTGGAGAACTATCCAGTGATCAGATGTTTGTGGAACGAGTTATAGGCTTATTTGTGGAAAGAAAAGACAAACGCATTGCATTTTTGTACAAGAAAATATAGTTGGAGTTCTCCAAATGTGTCATTATTTCTTATGCAGGTTAGTATGTGCACAGTAGACTGATATAGCAGCTCAGTTTTAAAATTTGTTATCATTATTATTATTGTTATTTATTTTTAAATGTATATATTTTGTTTTGTTTGTTCCTTGAAATATTTTATTGTCAACTATGTTAACTGCAGAGTCTCTCCAACCTTGAAAAGCACACTACACCACTGCATTACATACACAGCATAATCTTTGGTTTTTAAAACAGAGTACCAGTAGGGCATTTTAACTTCCCATACAGTGAATATAACTTTGCATTATCATGACTGTGCATCTCTAAAAGGAACAGGACCTTCTTAATGTGCTAAATAAAATAAATCTGAAGATGAACTGTCGTACCTTTCAACAGCACACTGTAGTACACTTTTGCATAAAGTCATATTATCTATTTAATTTGAAAAAAAGAATTCTGATGTTCAATATTCACAAGTTCCTCTACCCATTACAGATTCGCATATATTATATTATTTATATAAAAAGTGGCTCTTCTATCAACATTATTAATATTACTTTAATCATAGTATGTGTTTGCCTAGACAAACTAATTAATGTGGGCTTAGTTACATGCAACATACAAAACAACATTCAGCTGTTTATATCACATGCCATTTTTGTTATCTGTGAGCAAAAGCAAATAATAAAAAAAAAGAAAAGAAAATTATGTCTTCAAACATGTTACCACACACCATACTTCAACCTAGTTAAGCTTGAACAAATATTTCAGAAACAGCCAATTCTATAAATTAGTTATTTGACATAAACTGAATGTTTTAATGAAATATATATTTTAGTAGTAAATTTTTGTCTTATCTTTTATAGTTTTCCAATTATGTGAAATTCAATGAGAATGATGAAGACTTCACAAGCTCTTTATGGAAGTTTTAGTGATGCCAATATCCTAAACATACAAAATGTTAAGCAAACTTTTGGAGTCTCTTTTAAGAAAATATAAATAATTGAGTTTCACATGTAAAATGTTGTTTTGAATGGGAAAATTCATTAAAATTTTGGCCTTGTATCCTTGAAAGATGCTGGAAATTTTCATTTTTGAGTTAGACTATTCTCTCTCTCTCTCTCTCTCTCTCTCTCTCTCTCTCTCTCTCTCTCTCTCTCTCTCTCTCTCTCTCTCTCTCTCTCTCTCTCTCTCTCACACACACACACACACACACACACTCCACACACACATGAGTCTTTCACTAAGAATGTTATTAAGGTTAATTTAAGTTTGATAATTATACTATGATACAAGACATGTTTAGCCTAAGCTTGGGTAACAGAATAAATTTGAAAAATTCATTGCCAAGGCTCAAAACAAAATCTTCAGCTTTCTGGGTAAATGCTCTATCCCTCAGCTACCATGATGACATACCCAAATATGTATTAAATCCAATCTTTGCCTACTCTTGGTCAGTAAGAAAGAACAACTATAAAATAATTTTCAGAAATTTGCTTTCTGCATTTCTTGAAATATGTGGCATACCATTTCACAGTCTAATTAGAACTTCCATTACTATTAAAGTAACTCGACACTGTTGGTATGCCTGATGAGAAGAAAGCAGAGGGAATAGTAACACAGCAGCATTTTATAGAGAGGAAATAGTTGTAGAAATGGAGAAGTATAAAGCCAGCCACTGTCGTCCTCTGTGGTGTAGTATTTACCATGCTAGCCTCTAGTTCCTGAAGTCGCGGTTTCAAACCCAGCAGAGGGCAATGGATTTTTTTTGGGCATAAAAATCCTTAGCATGGCTTCCTTCTGAAGGGAAATAAAGCCGGTGGCTCCATGTTGTAGATTTACGGCACATAAAAGAACCTCAAGCCTGATAAAGAGGTCTCTGAACAAAATTACCGGTCTTTCACACCCAATATAGAAACGGGAACAAAGTACCACAACAGTTAAAAAGTGTCCATAAATAGAACTCAATTTATTTAAGCCAGCCGCTAGTCTTATCTCTTATCCTTTTTCAATATGGTACATTATTATTATTATTATTATTATTATTATTATTATTATTATTATTATTATATTTTCCCTCCATTTGTATGGATCATTTTAACTTCTGTCATTATAGGCTGTATCAAGGGCTTTGATTTGAAAAACAATTGATGATATTGGTAGGGACTAGGACTAGGAACAAAGGGGGACTTAGCACCTCGACCTACAAGATCTTTTATGCCTAAGCCTCAGATGGGCCGGCCCGGGAGAGAGGGGTAAGGTGGGAGTAGACAGGAGGCACAGCAGGGCAGAGGGTAGGGTCCTACCTTTTTCCAGATTGAAACTGGCAGCTGGTACAATTGGCTCCCCTCCCCTGCTGCAGGTTTACACTGGGGGCCCGCTCCCATTCTGGAGAATGAAGTGTTACATGGAGCATCCTTCTCCCCTGCCATGTGACGCAGATTTTAGCTATGGCACCCAAATATATTTTTGTATTATGTAATTTTCTTTGCCCATCATTTTTATGTATGGACTGTATATGTAGATAATCTGAATCATCTGTAATTGTGTATTTTAGTACAACATAATATTTAGCCTATGTATAAGGTTCCTGGTCCACTAGCTGGTAGTTGACTCAAACCCTACAGTTTCGTTGGAAAGGAGCCTGTCTACGAGCGCTTGGAATGCGGAAGACATCTGTGACACGAGGGGAAAAAGTCACATGATAAATGCAGCCAATGAGATGCTAGAGGAAGTACGAAATGTTAAACGGACGCTTAGCAGCCAGCGAAAAGTGGTCCAATAATGTAGCAGAAACTTTAAGTATCGAGTGGGGGATAGGATGCATAAATATCTCATGTTCACCCCAGAAAAGAGCCAGTCGATATGTAATCCCGGACACAGACTCCACGTCACTCACGAGCAGAATTTGGCGCGCAAATAGGGCCCGTGAAATCGTGGTAGCTTCTCTAAAGTGCCGAAGTACACCATCGTCGCGTGAAATTGTAGTGCTGCATCGGGGAATAAGTGCGTGCGTGCGCCCGTCATGATGGCAGGTTGAGGGCAACCCGATGGTGCGTTAGGCGTGTACCTGCCCTAATTTGGGCTTAACCACGTAGTGACGGGATGTGGGGGTTATAGGATGGCGGTTGTTCTTTAGGTAGGGGAGAGAAAGGAGGTAACAAAGTTTGTTCCTCAACGGTAGCCGTCATGGTGCAACTGCCCTTGTGCACCGCTGATGATAATAATTTAGTAATTTTAAACATTTGGGTTGTAATTTTGAAGTCCAAGCTACTCTTGAAGGGATTGTATTGGAGTTCAGCTTTAGCTGCTGTTGGAATTACTCCGCTGTTAGCGGATATGCCCGCATGCCATGCGGGGAAGCCGGTGATGCCTCAAGCGGCGTGTTCTAGGGTTATAATCCCCAAGAGACCGAACGAGGGCGCTCTGATGGTATGGCAACTGGTCGTAAAATTTTGCGGCCCGGCGCCTAATTTCATCCTCCACGTAAGGAAGAGATGAGGCTTCGTGAAGCAGTCTCACGGGAAAGGAGCGGTTTACAGAATAGATAGCTCGAAGGCCCCTATTCTGCACCCGTTGCAGGAGCAGCAGACTGGAATCTGCGGCCAGGTCCCAGATCTCGCAGGCATAAAGCAGGAAGGGAATTATGATCGCTCGAAACAGGTGTAACTTAAGAGGGACAGGCATCTCAGACCTCAGCATCGAGTACAATGAAGCCGCAGCCCCATGCCCCCGACACGTGACATCCCTGACGTGTCCCCCAAAAGTTAGGACCTTATCTAACTTAACTCCCAGGTAGGTAGGTTATGGCATTTGTCCATTCTATCCTTCTTCCGAGGTAGCTTTCGAAAGGACAGAGAGGAGGCTGATGGATCTGTAGTTGGCAGGATGTACCGGATCTTTCCCCGACTTCAATATGCAGATCACCCGAGCCTCTCTCCACTCACGTGGAAAGTGACGCAGGGCGAAGCACATATTGAAGACCCTGGTGAGAAAGAGCACGGCCCGGAAGGGAAGGCGTCGTAGCATGGTGGGTGTAAGCCCGTCAGGCCCCGGTGCCCTTTCGGGGTTGAGACGCCGGAGTGCGCCTTGGATCTCTGAGGTCTTACGACGGGATATCGATCCGCATCGTCGGGGGGACGTCGAAGGAATCGGCGTACCTCCCTCCGAGTACGTTCGGAAAAGGTATCGTCCTGGGGGTCATCTCGAGGCCTCATGGTCCTCTTAAGGTAGTCGGCAAACACATTTGCTTTGGCTTGGGGGTGATAAGCCAGGCCTTGGGTGCCATGGAGAGGGGAGGAATATTGATCTCCACGGTTACGGAGGCGTTTGGCAATCCTCCACACGTCGCCATCCTCGAGGTTCATACGGTTCATCGTCTCCTTCCACGCTTGCACCCTATGCTCGCGTAGTCGGCGACGGACCTCACGGCGCAAACGCCTATGAAGCACTCGATTATGTGGCGTGCGGTGACACTGGTAGAGTCTGCGTGCCGCCCAGGAGCGGCGGATTAGCAGATGGAGTTCAAGAGGAAGGACGTCAGGGTGCAAGGGAGCTGGGGTTTTGACGGTGAGGTTGTGGACCGTTCGTACCACGATGGACGTGAAGGAGGAGACAGCCGCCTCCAGGGTTGGGACGTCTACTATTCTCGGATTGGGGGAAGGGAGTCGTTGAGGCAAAACTTGACGCATTCCCAATCGACTTCCCGGTGTTGAACCTGGCAACCTTGGTGTTAACCTCGGCTAACACAGGATTATGGTTTGAGTGTAGCGCGTTGATTGATGTGAGTGAGATATGAAAGGGAAAATGCTTGATGATCGCGAAGTCGATAACGGTAACTCGTCCTCGGCCTCGTGGATGATGTGTAGGTTGCCAGGGACCCTCTGCTCTGAGTTGAGGGTCTGCATCTATCATACGTATAATTTCATTGCCTCGTCTACACGACGGGGGGCTGCAATGCCAACGCATATGTTTGGCATTGAAGTCCCCAGCCATGATAACGTTAGGATGAAGGGCGAGGATGGAAAGGTAATCGTTAAGTACGAACAGCCTTCGTGGAGGGTGGTAAACAGACACCACCATGACTTCTGTACCGCCGAGATCAATACAGACGGCCGTGGCCTCCAGGGTTTGAAGTGGTGGGAGAGGGATTGGACGTTGGACAACACTGTTCCTCACGAGAACCGCAGTGCCACCTCCTCGGCGGCCCAAACGGTCAGTCCTGAGGCAGCTGAAGCCCGGTAGGCGGAAACGGGTGTTGGGTTTGAAATGTGTTTCCCCAACTAGAATGAAGTCCAAGGCATATGAGCCAGCAAAGTGCTGGAGCTCATTCCCCTGATCGGCCATACCACACGCGTTCCAAAACGCGAACCGAAACGAGGTGCGTGACCTAGTTCGATTCGCCATTTCGGGCCGTCTGGATGACAGTGGTCAGGAGTGTGAGCCCCTCCATGGCAATAACCATCTTTGCGGCTTGGTCGGATGTTGAAAGGAACCTGACCAGCAGGTCGCAGATGCGCTGGCCGTGGTTTTGCAGCAGCTGCTGCAACCACCCCAGCACATCAGAAACCTGTGGTGCAGGAGGAGGGGTTGGGGCTCTTCTCGGGAGAGGAGTGGGGGGCTTGGGCAAGGGCGCCGATCCACTGGTCCCCTTGTCGACCCTCGACCTACGCGAAAGCGTGGGGGTACCACGCTCACACGAGACCTCGGAGTCCGAGTCCGGTTCTCGAGCTGGTCTACGTCTCCTTGTCCTTCTAGAACGGGGTGGTTTTGGGGTGACTGGAGCAGGTGTTTCTGTAGCTCTGGGGTTGGTTTGTGTGGGGGCCCTCGAAACCGCAGTTCCACCCGAGGTGCTCTGTAGTGCTGCTGCATAAGAGCGTCGGGAAGCAGGCTGATCTTGTTGCCGTGGCGGAGCCGGAGCTGGCGGGTGCTGCGTTGTGTTGGTTTGCCTCCCCTACCTTGGGGGGCTGCTGGTGCTGGTGGTCTCCTGGAGGCTATCACAGCCTTCCTCGTAGGGCACCCGCCGTAACATGCCACATGCTCCCCCTTGCAGTTAGCACAGGTGGGAACCTCGGCGATAGTTCGGGGACAGACCTCTCTTGGGTGGGAGCCTCCGCACCTTAAGCAGCGCAGGTTGCGGAAGCAGAAGTGACTGGAGTGGTTAAGCCCCAGGCACCGGTAGCATTGTGGGGGACCGCCAGAGCTCTTGGATGGTTCAATATGAACCCGAAGGTAGCAGATGGTGGTGACATCATCTATCTTTGCCTCCGGGTCTGCTGACCGCTCCACGACTACTAAGAATAGTGGGAGAGGGTGGGGCCTTGGCCATTAGGAGCTGGTCTGGTGAACTGCTTCACCAAACGTGGGGTGATGCCCTGGCGGGTGAGGTCGTCCTCGATATCTCTCACCGAGGTATCCACTGGCAAGCCTCGGATGACCCTGCGAATGTCGCGGGCCTTATCCAGGCCGAAGGTAAAATGGGGAATGCCCCTCCTACCTAGTTGTTTAAGCAGCGACGAGTAATCCCGGCCTGCTCAGCCTGAAAAATGAAGCGGCTCTTGTTCCGCCTCACCGTACATGACCCGATCAGGGTCGGCATGACTTCCTTCAGAAAGCCTACCGACCCCGCAAAGTCATCCACGATGACTGGCGGAACGTGGCTCCGCTGCCCAGTGTTCTGGGCGGACCCAGAAGCAGCAGGCTGCGCGGACGCTCCTGATTGGCCAGAGGGCACGCCCCCTGCAGCCAATCGGGAAGCACGCTTCCTTTTCCGTGAAACCACTTCACGGAAGTCTTCGTCTTCTTTATAACCAGATGTTAAATTTCACCTGTAAGCCAGGTCTCATGTACTGGCCCCAGGGACTTTATCACTAATAAATAAACCTTGAACCTTGAACCTTCTCCGGCCGTGGAAAGGCCAGAGGAGCTTGCCTCATCCTCCTCCATGGAGGAGTAAGTTGAATGGGGGGAATAAGTGACGTTGACGCAGTATTTGATATCACAACACTGTGAATGCCAGGGTGATTGTAGTGTAAATTAGCATTATTGTATGCCAATGATTTGAGATGTTTGTTAATTATAAGCATTGTTAGGAAATAAGTTTACACGGCCTCACTGAAACTGACAATAGGAGCGGATAACAATGAGCGAGGGGGTGAGTTGTTTATCAATTATAAGAGACAAACAAATGACGTCAGAGTAGCGCGCTTTTCTTTAGAAATGGAGGGAATATCGTCCCTAGAGCATATGTGTTCGTAATTTTGATTGGGTATAAAAATAGACGCTAATGTTGGCGCGCTTTATTACCAATAGCAGCTCGATTACAATCTTTAGGCATATCGGGGTGAGGGAGTATAAATTATGAAGCCAGAGACGGGTAACGCGCAGTTCAACAGAATCAGTCACGCGTTACACGTCGCACAGTTTAAGAGAATCATTCGCGGGTTAAACGTCACACAGTTTAACAGAATCATTCACGAAGTACACGTTACGTAATTCTACAGAATCTCTCGCGTCGTAAAGTTGGTAAAAAAATGTGAAATACGCGAATTAATAATATGCGGCAAATAAGTGATTATAGATACATTCGAAAATATAACAGTTTCAGTCGGGCGTGTATCAAGAGTAAATATGTGAAGTTAATAACGTGTGACGGCAATAAAAGTGTAAAAACAAATTCTTTTATCAGTGTTATCTTTTAGTAACAACTCCTTTCCGTTTACACACCCTGTTTAAGAGATTTGCTCGACTGAGTAATAATAGCTAGCCGGAGGACAAAGAACTCAAAATTAAAAATAGTAAAACAACAACAGGCGCTCAACAATAAGATAACACGAACGATACCGCGACAACGTCCACGCGCAGCGAACTAACAAAGGGTCGTGAGACGCGCGAGAAACTTGTCAGCTCCTAGTGACCAGAAACATCATCTGCTGTCTTTATTAGTGATAATAAATTGCAGTTCAGTGATACTCCGCGGTGCTTAAATTTCTCCTGAAACTTCCTTTGTCCCACAACCTGGATCGCCGAAGTTTATCCTTTCCTGATAGGCAGAGTCTACGTGCACATCTCCACTGAGAACCAACCTAGCCAAGGCCAACTACAAACTAAATTATTACAAGCCATCATCCGTCGACGGAGGTAGCAGCAGAAGAAGAAGCCCCGATGATAGGACCTCAAAACAGGTACGGCAACGTCGAGACTGCGGTGACCAGTACCCGAGCGAGGCACTAACCACGGACCGCAGCGCGCAGAGCCAACCGTGCCTTTCTCAGGCGTAGGCTTCTGAGCGAGGCGTCAGAGAACCAGCCTTACATACATCACCGAGACTCCTGCCGACACTTACAACCCTGAAACAGTCAAGCAGATGAAAGATGAAGTGAAATGAGAATGGAGGTGAAATGGAGGGACAGGGCATTTGGGGAATGTATGAACCTTCCCAGCATTCGCCTAGCGACCCAGGGAAACCCCAAAATAAACCCATGGGTCACAAAGGTCGGCCATGGGAATCAAATCCACAACCTCCCAAATGCTGGCCACAGACATTGCCATCTGAGCCATCCCACTTGATATGATACTGGTAACTGAGGAAAGGTTTTATTTTAGAAGGAGTTGTATTTTAGTTCTACTGTTGGGGAGCCAAACTTCATGTAGTTGCAACCATGTGCGATACAAAGTTTCCGGTGGCCTTCGCCCCAACTTTACTTTCAGGTAGCCTTCTCCCCAACTTTTAGGAATCAACTTTGTATTTTAATGTTTTCTTTAAATATTATATATATTTATGTTTGCCTCAGCCGCATCAGTATTAATTTGTAGAAACTTGTATCTCTTTGCAGGGGGTGATGTGGCTAAAGAATGCAGGCTTACACAGTTTATAATTTTTACTTCACTCCTTTTATTAATCCTTCACATGATTAAATAACACTTCACAGATATAGAAAGCTGTGAGATTACTTATTAATTACTTGCACTTTTTAACATGTAAGCTTTATAATATACTCGCCATAATGAATTTTATATGTCTCACACTGAATACGTATTAAACTGTTCAGAAACGTTGCCGTCTAGCGTCCGGTTAGGAACGTTGTTGTCTAGTGACTGTCATTTACCGCTTAAATTTGTACATTTTTTTTCTATTTCATGTCTCTGATTGGTTAATTTTACTCCAATAGAATACTTTTATTTAACTTTCAGCTTTTCTGGTTGTGATTGGTTATTTATAAACTGTCTCAAAAATTACATTATTGTTTCCAAGAATTACTAGTAGCATTATTAAACTTTCCAATTCATTATTGCCTCAAGGTTACCTCATTGTTAGCAAGTTTTGACCTATATTCTCACAGCTCCTACATTATTAAATTACGTAATACATTCACATAACATTATTATACATGTACACAATAATATAAACATAATACAATGGCTGTTACATACATTTTATATATTATATTATACACATATTGCTTTAAGGCAAGCTGTTATTTTTTTTATATTATATAATTAGACTGAAATCATTTAAGTGTTAAAAATACTGCCTCATAACTCATTAACTGCAGGTTTATATCACTGATTATAAAATAATTTATAATTAAAAGAAGAGCATAAATTATGATGTTAGATTCATTATAAATGAATTCATTATGTTCACTATAAATTATAACACTGATTTTGTTCATTTTTACTGTAAAACCATTTCACATTCCATTCCACATTTATACTTCCAAACTCAGGCATTGAGGTAATGCAGTGGTTTCATTTCCAGCTCTCATGCTGGGGGACCAGAGTTCAATTCACGGTTCTGAGATGCTGATTTTAAGCTGGCCCTATCCATGCCTTTACCTCTGTCATGCTCATGTGAAGCATCCCCAGGACCCAATGTGGTTCTGAGTCCATGGTAACAGCTGTAGTTCCTCTCATTTCGCTGCCACCCTCATCATCACCCTACTATGCAAGGCAACGGATTCTGCCCACTAGGTGCCTCCACCTCAGAAATGGGTCCAGTCATCACTTGGTGGAATGGGATATCTCACAAAGATCATAGGTTATATGGAGAGCATTAGAAACAACAACGACTTCCAAAGTCTGCAGAGTGTAGGGAATGATTGGTTCTAATTAAAGATAAATTCCCCTACCCCAACCAGGAATCAAACCAGTGTCAGCTGATTGAGGAGCCAGAATACTGACCACTCAACCATGGAGTTAATCTAATAGTATTATGTAATTATGTGGACATAAAATACCTTATTTGTTTGATAGTTTTCCTCTCTTTGTCAATAGGATTGTGCATCACGGGAATCATGGTTGTCCTAATTGGATGCAGACTACGTGTCGTTAGGAGGCGATTCCGAAGAAATGGAAAGTCACCATATGCTCATGATGCTGATTACCTGGTTAATGGAATGTACTTGTAGCCAGTTATATTAAAGACAAAGAAAGATCACCATGAACAAAGTTTGACTTGCTCTAAAAAAACTATATTTCTACAAACTGCAACTGACAAGACTGTAAGGGAAAATATTTAATATTAATGTTGTAAATGGGGTTTGTTATTATTTTCACGTGCTCAGTCACAATAACAGTGCTGGTGTTATTTCAAGTGGAACATTTTCAGTTTTATACTGCCTTTTATTTCAATGATTTTGTTTGTTATATGTGATAGCGTGCTTTATCTATGTAATGTTAGTTATACATAGTGTGAATCAGCTAAAAGTATGATCACATGTGCTTCTGAAACAAGAGATGCTACTATTAAGCTGTTTTAATAGAAATGAAATTCAGGCCATTGCAAAGATTCCAAAATTTATCAGAAAGTGCGTAAAGCTACCTTTCTTTTCATTTTTTTTTCATATGAAATAAACCCTATTTACTCCAAGAAAATAAAATTAGATGCCTTAGAATATCAATAGAATGTTTGGCAACATTCTAGTCCAAATAAATAATGATAACTATATTATCAAATGATGTTTTTAAATAAGCTGTTGCTTATTCCTCTTAAGCGCTATGCTAAACTAGAATTGTACCTTAATGTAAATAAAAATACAAAACATTCCCTTTTCTTACTGGTTAGGATGGAGCGGGTATATATGGAAGACAGCCCAAGATGGAAAAGTGGTATCCTTTGGGAGCTTTAACCATGGTATTCCAGGCAGAATTATATGCCATCAGGGCTTGTGTGGAGGAGAGTGAGGACAGGTGCTACAGGAATTGTAGTACATCTGGATATACTCAGACAGCCAGGCAGCACTGCAGGCACTAACAACACCCTTCATGAGATCAAAGATCATTAAGGAATGTCAAGAAGCCCTAGAAAGACTAGGGAAATGCAATAGACTTATTCTAGCATGGATCCCTGGCCACACTGGGGTAATTGGAAATGAAAATGCAGAGAGGCTTGCTAAAATGGGAGTGCAGGCGCCATTTATAGCACCAGAACTAGTCTTGGGTAATACCAAATTAATGGTAAGGACAAATCTATTAGACTGGATTCAAAGACAGCATACAGAATACTAAAAACATATCCAGGAACAAAGACATGGAAAGTTAATGATGCAACAGCTGTTCTTAGAAGGAGTACTGCAGTCCTTAAATTAAGTAGAAAGCAGATTAGGCTCATGGTGGGTTCGATGACTGGTTATAAGAATTTTAGAAAACACTTGCAAATAATGGGACTTTCAGAAGACCCAAGATGCAGGATGTGTGATGTAAGGAGGAAAGGGCCTTGCACTTAATATTCCAGTGTGAAGCAATGGAAGTAAATAAATACAATCAATTTGGAACTGTTGATCCAAATGAGATAGTATCTAATAAAGACCTAATCAATGGACTTCTGAGACTTAATAGAGTTTAGGAAGGTAATGACTGGAAAAACAGGGAGGAAACCATATAATAAACCTACGGTTTCAGTGCAGACATATAGGGATATATATATATGTAGTGCATGGGATTGACAAATTTAATCAATATTTCCTAAATTATTTGCAGAAAAGAATAAGCCTTATATCCCTAACTTAGTACAACATTCGATGGAACAAACAACTCATTATTTTAAAGTTTCAGGGAAATATGTCATCAAATACTTGAATCAGAGTCCTGTATGAACTGTTATTGACATTCTAATTTCACCCAGTTGTATTTTCTTGATAAAAATAGGAATTGTACCATTTGAAAAAAAATCTGATATGTTAAAACCCCACAACTTTTTCTGTCCTCTATAATTAACTTTCATATCTATTCAATAAATTGTTTGTCGAAAAAAACTTGTTTTTACTTTCTCTACTACATGTAGTAAGTAGGGGAAGTATTGTATTCCACTAAAAAATTTGTTGTCAAGATTTCACCGGAAGTGTATGTTTCAAGGGCCCCTGTACCCAAAAAATTATTTTTAGAAAAAGGTCTGTCTGTGTGTGTGTGTGTGTGTGTGTGTGTGTGTGTGTGTGTGTGTGTGTGTGTGTGCGCGCGCGCATGTGTGTGGTGTGACCAGCATAACTCAAAAACAAAAATTCAGATAAATACCAAACTTGGCATTTAAGTCCAATATCTTCCATAGATGCAACATGAAGATTTTAAAAAAAAAATCCCCCACCCCAAAATACCCTCCACATGAAACATTTTTTACAATTGTTTATTTTCTAAAAAATGGCTCTGACTATTTTGATTAAAAATCATATATTAAAGGTATTTACATAAAAAATAAAATGAATATCTTGAATTTTCTAGGAATAGCTTTTGAAGTCCTCTTCATTTGGAAGGAATTTTGTATAATCTTGTTAACTGGTAAATGTTATGCAATAAACAAAAACATACTACACAAGAAATTTAGATCTCTTTAAAGCACACAATTTATTTCAAATAACTTTTTTTGTGGCATCAACCAATTCCGAGATATCCGTTATTAATGGTTTGAATTGTTCAATACTTAATCATTCTTTTAAAGTCCTGTCGTTTTTAATTGTTTCTCATGATGTCATGAAAACAATATGGAATTTTAAGGCCAGCATATAGCGTCCGGTTCTTAAGCGTTTTACTATGACTGTTTCCTTTGTATCTATAACAAAATGTGTAATTTAGCTATTTCTGCAAAGTTTATTTGGATTAAAATGAAGTAGATAGAAAAAGAAATGTTCATAAGAGTTTATATATCCACTAATAAACTATAGAGAGTATAGAAAGTTATGTGTATGTATGTAGTGAATCATATGCTTTTACTTCTTGTTAATCACAGTAAATGTTTTTTGAAATGGTTTCAACATACATTTTGCTGTAGCTATACAGGAGCACACAAGATGCTAATATGACAGTCAAATGTTTGAAAAAAAAGCTTGTGTGGGTAAGCTGGACTTGATATTTTGAATAATTTATTTGATGAGAAATAAAATAGGACATGATATTTCAAAAGTGTGTAGTTTGAAACACTGGAAAATTCAACCAATAACAGGAAATATCTCAAATACAACTATAACCACAAAGAAAAGAATGCATGCTGTATATTTTAAAAGCCTCTATATTTTTTCTGAAGTAAGCTTTTGTTTATGTCTTATTTTTTCATAATGATAAAAATGTAATTGAAATTAAGGAGTCTTAAGGGGATATTCACAGAAAATTCAAGATATATATTTTATTTCCCATGCTAATATGTCAAACAGGTGATAGTTCAATTAAAATTGTCAGAGCCATTTTTGAGAAACTCAAAAATAACGAAACTTTTTCCATGTAAAGGCTAATTTGGGGCATGGGGATTTTCTTTAAAATCTTTGTCACATCCTTAGCAAACCTGAACTTATATGCCAAGTTTGGTATTTATCGAACTTTGCATTCTTTAGTTACGCTTTTCACAGACAGACATTTTTTTAAAAATCTTTTTGGGTTTGGAGGATTTCAAAACGTATATTTCCAGTGATATCTGCTATCAAGTTTTTGTTTGGAATGCAATACTTATTCTAGCTACTATAGGTAAGTGATAGAGAAAGTAAAAAAGAAAAGAAAGAAAAAAAAGGGGGGAACTTTTTGCTGGAAATGCACTTTCTCATAACTGCAGAAATCTTTGTTTGGGTTATAATTATGAGCCCTTGTCTGCACTTTAGTATTATGCTTACAGCACTTCTGTAACATTTCTCATTTTAGAACTATTTGTAGTGGTAATTTTTGGTGATTCACTAAATGTGTTACACAACTTTAAAGTTAGATGTTTTCATTTATATTCCTTTAGAAGTGTCTGCCTTAATGCAGTTAATAGAAGCAAATCTAGTTTGTATTATAATGAAAATAAGGTTATATGGCACACTATTCTGAATTTAACATTTGTTGGGAAATTTGTATGTGCTGTGCAGTTTGATTTCACTTCTTGCATTGCAAATGCAAATCAGTGGTTTTGTTTTAATTTTATTGCTGCTATTGAAAGACAATGGAAGTATGATCATGGTGGTGTTGAAGTTCCCAAAAAAGAATCAGAGAGCAACATTGCAATCAGTTTGGGATCTCTTCAGCAGATTGACTTGCATTCCGATAAGGAGATTATGTTAATATGAAGGACTAAAAGGAATCAGATGTTTCATCTACTATGAAGCCCAATTGCTTTATTAGTCAAACCTAGGTAACCTTGGTGAGTGGAAAATAATCAGGTTACTCAACTGCAATGTCGACATAATCAAAACATCTAACAAACAACATAATGCAACATTTTGAAAAATGTGAGACATATTGCTTGCAAATCCTAAAGCAATAATATTCCAAAAGCCAACCTTTGGAAAATTCAGCACAACAGAAAATATGTTTGTACCAAACTGAAGGTGGGATGGAGGAAGGTGGCTAAATATTTCAATGAAGTTATATAGTACATAACAGAATATTAAGAAAAACATTGCATTGGAGGCACAAAGGAGTACATATATACTATATTCAATATTCACCCACAAAGTCATTTGGGTTTATTCACATTTTCATCCATTACTTCCATTAACTTTTGGTGTCATTTAAAGGTATATTTATTATTGTGGAGCAACTATTATCATCATTTATTTGCATATGAAACAACTCATGAACTGTAAGACAGAGTTTAAAGTTCATATAAAAGAGTTTGAAGAACATGTATGGTCACATTACAAGTAAGAACGTAGGTTTTCACGGCCGGTGTCACAATTATAACTAATATGATTTTCCGGGCTGTTATGCCGTGGTCTGCTGAAGAAAGATTTCCCAGACGTTTCTCTAGCCTGCCGTCCGGCCAAGCCCCGACCGGCTACTCAGGACCAACCCAAAAGCAAGTCCATTGTCTTTCTGCCATATTTCAGAAATGTCACTGACCGTATTGAACATATACTTCAACGCCATAACGTCAAAACAGTATTCAAACCTACAAGACAATTAAACAGCCTACTGCGCTCTTCCAAAGACCCCCGAGACCCCCTGTCATCGGCCGGTGTTTACCGTATTCCTTGTTCGTGTGGTTCAGTGTACATTGGTACCACACAGCGGAGCGCTAACACCAGACTGAGCGAACACAAAAGAAACTGCCGCCTGGGCCATACAGAAAAATCGGCAGTCGCCGAACATGCCATTGAAGCCGAGGGCGAACACATTATTAGATTTCAGGACACCAACATTCTTTCCTCCATAAAGCATTACCTACCCGGCTACAACGCGAAGCAATAGAGATTTATAAACATCCCAATAATTTCAATAGGAAAGAAGAAGCATTGAAACTCAACAGTAACTGGCATCTAGTCATCAAAAACAAGAAAGGTCATACAAAACCGAAAAACACTGCGAGCCAATCAGAAGAGAGCAACAACACAGCCGGCGCCAGCCCCCTCATACCAGCGGGCCAATCAGCAGAGAGCGGCACTAACGGCCAACGCATCAGACGCTGCGATACTTTCACCGAGAAGACTTCGTCCGCGCCACTGAAGATGTCCACCGCAGTTGTGGACGAAACGTCTGGGAAATCTTTCTTCAGCAGACCACGGCATAACAGCCCGGAAAATCATATTAGTTATAATTGTCACATTACAAGTTTGGTTGAATTTGGATTAATGTTGCTTTATGCTCCTGGAAGGGCAGACCCATAAAAGTGTAAGTATAAAATTTAGGTTAGGTTATATGGACAGCATCCTAAAAGATTATGATTATTTAGACAAGTTGAAATTTTGAATAAGATATGGTATCAGGTCTGGTCACATTCATTATAGGTTACACAACTCCCATGCAATCTACCTGAGGCATTATGCGAGCATTGCCAACATTGAGGGCCCTAAGGTGCAAGGCATAGCCCAACATTGAGAGCCCTAAGGCACAAATCATAGTTGTAGGGTCTATGAGGCTAAACCCCAATGATCCAATCACTTAGCAACATTTTGTCTTCTGGTGGCAACCATTAACCTCAAAATTGTTTTGTAAGTACTTCAGATGCATTTCACCCATAATCCAATACCGTATGAGAACCAAAATTTGTTGTATAGCAATTTAAAGAGCATATTGACTTATTACAGTTTGGTTGAAACTGTTACAAAATTAAGGTTAGCTTATTTTCACCCATACTCCAATACCGTACGAGAATCAAAATTTGTTGTATAGCAATTTAAAGAGCATATTGACTTATTAGAGTTTGGTTGAAACTGTTACAAACTTAAGGTTAGCTTATTGCTTTTAGGTTAAACCTACTGTTAGGATTGCTTCCTAATTCAATAAGTGGCACTAATGGTACTTATGCTGCAATTTGATATTTGTTTTTAAACAGATCATAAGTAGAAATGGTATTTTACTATGTGTATAATGGCATTATCTGTATTGATTTTATTTATGAAACACTCATAACAAATACCCTTGAGGTTTTGAGCTTAATCAGATACCTAAGTTCTCTCATGCTATGAGCTTTGTAAACATGCATATTTGATAAGTGGTGATACAAAAATATTTCTGCTTGTGGAGCAGAAGGCCCAGGTTTGGTCCCAGGTGTTGGGATAGAATATTTTTTGATAATGATAAGTTTGAGTGAGGTATACTAAGGCTCTTGAGAAGCTATTCAATTGAGGACTAGATGGTGGGGTTTGAAATGCTGACCATATTTCACTTCTAGTGACTTTGTTTTGTTCATTACATCCTGCATGCAGAGGTGGTGTGGCAGACCATGGCCCACTCTGGGTTTTCATGCCTTGCTATTTGCTTATCATTTAAGATAATGCAGTCTGTTCCTCCACCACCCAAAATCTATCAAGATTGTATTAGGAAAGCTGTCATCTTATCAACAAAGCAAAGCAAACCCTTAAAGATCATGAAAGTCCTTGAGGTTCAAAAATTTGTGACTGTTGCTCTCTAAAAAACCTGACACAAGGGAGGACAGAAGATATGGTCAGAATGTAGGTCTGATAGGAAAGAAAAAGTATCATTAAAAAACATTGAGTGGAAAAGAAATAGATGCTATATGCTACACTTATAGTGCTCCAAAATGGTGAGTGTGGCTCTGATGTATGACAATTTTATGCAGTCAGTTTCTCTCCCTGAGAAATGCAAATGGCTTTTAGCACTTTAAATGTAGTGGGTTTGCTTTCCTTATGTCCATGTAATTGCTTCAAGGAAATATATATAGCATTTTCAAACAAAAGACAGCGACTAATACTGCCTGTTTTGTGTCTAAAAAAGGGATCTGTTTCTTTGCAGTGGTTAAAATCTACAAAAGAATAAAATGAATGTGTAATGCTACATTGTGTGATTACAGAAAGAACTATTAGTCTTTTGTATTACCAAAAAATGCATTTTATTTAATGTTGAGTATGTGCTATGTATGCTCTGAATGGGAGTGCTAATTAAAACTTGGAATTGTATTTGTTCTAAAATTTATGAGAATGAATGTATAAAATACCTATAGGCATATGTATTTTTTCATTTATCTTTGTGTTTCTTCAAATACTGTTAATAGAAGTGTACATGTGTAACTTCCCAATATATCTATTAAACAATACAAATCTGCTTATATAGTTAATAGGACAATATAATTTTTATATGATATTCCCAGAGTAAAACATTCTAAATGTGTGGCAAATGCATTTGTTACAAATTTATGTACATACTTGAACAGAGCAATTAGCTTGTAAAGAGATCACTGTTGGTTGTTATATGCATTAAATCTTTACAAGCTAAAATAAATACATTTATAAACTGCAGCTAATATCAAGCGCTTGTTCATTGTGGCTGAAAACTGTGTTTCCATAACTATGAGATAAATAAAAAGGATATCTTATGATGTTTGCTTATTATATGAGAGAAGTTCAAAAAGTGACCCACAACTTTTTATTTTTTTTTATTTTCTTTTTACAAATTTCTATTTCAATTGAATGTTTAAAAGATGTGAATAAGTAACTCTGAATTTTCTGCTGCAGATAGTCTTGCCACATTTTCAAAATGACAATAAGGCACACTCGTTGACCCCATCCACTTTTGAAGGCCAGAGGTGGTACTGACTTGCAAAAAATTCACATCAATTAAATGTTTACTATTAATATTAAAAACAGAAACACTATTAACTGTGGAATTAATTTCATTTCAATTTAATTTAATTTTAAAGCTAAAATAAAATTAAAATTAAGCATGTATTTGTGCTCTGTGTTAAAATTACAAACGAAGGCCCAAAATGATTTTACATTGAAATAAATACATTAAAAACAACATTTTTACACGTTTATTTATTTCTGTAATAGAAAATTACCTGTAATATACAATTAGTAATCTGCAGGTGTATTCTGATAACTATCATGTTTCATACTTGCAACTTTTACTTGTATTGGTCAAAAAACTTGCTCTTAATAAGGTCATAAAATACTGACAAGCCACACTATATATAATTCAGTTTCACACTTTATGCAATTCAAACAATATTTGCTCCTTTCAGTGTTCCATTTTCTGTTCAAAATTGAAAATCACCTCTCTTGTAGTCATATGAGCCAAGAACACTCAATAAATATTAAATTAACACACTCATGTTGGGGATATCCAATTAAATGTGATAACTGAAAAGTGTTAATTATTTATTTTCAGATGATTCAAACTTTGGACTCTTTGATGACCTTGAACTATCTCGAATACACAAAATTCTTTGTAAAATAAAATTGCTTACACCTTCTAGTCCTAACATATTCTCTACTAAAGCTTTTACTTTGGTTCTGCCACAGGTCAATTTACTTATCCTGCTGGAATTGTAACCAAACATGTGCTGAATGAGTTACATGTTACCACCAAAACTACAGAGTGGATGGAAAGTCCCTTTACATGTATGTAACCTGGTTCTATGAAGCAAAGGAGGAAGCAAATACTTACGTAATATGAATGCAATAATTGAGTGGTCAATCTTGCCAGACAATGGCAACAGTACACAACAATTTTCCCATTCAAAATGGCTGCTAAAGCAATGTGGCAGTAACGAGTGCTTTTATAGAGTGGAAGAGTGTTTGGTGGCTTCTGTGTGGGTCCACGAACACTGAATCACAAGACAAACAATGCAGGATATCTAGAGTAACTTTGTGGTGCATTTTGGCAATCCTCACTTTTTTGAGGAAATTCAGAATAATCTGCCTCATTAGGTTTGGACAGAGATGACAGTGGATCACATATTATAAGTAGTGCTTTACAGTGTGGTAACACTATAATTTCACTCACTGTAAGTAACTGTTCTTCATTACCATTGTTCCTCACAAGGAAAGTAATTTTCTGCTTAGAAGAAGACTGCACTACACTTATAGATAAGTTGTAGAGGCATGTTTCAAATTGGATTCACTGTCATGTGTAACAGAACATTTAGGATTGCAAGTGTTACACTAATCTTTGAAGCTGTTATTTTTCACAGGCAATAATCACAACTCTTTTCTTCATTTTTCCAATTTGTTAACGACAAAGTTGCCTTTTCTTCAGGGAGGAATCATCCATTTTCTTCCAATCAGTAGCAAACAAAAAATACAACTACCACTAACCCTGTAAATGTCTTCCTCTTTGCAGTCTTCCAGTAACACAACTTGACCACTTGACCCTGTTACATCACCATGCACACAAACAGCTACTATACAGCACTAGCATGATCATGTGACCAGTAGTTAACAATACCAGTGTACCAAATGAACATGTGTGAATTTGAAAATGCAATCTTTAAGGATGGAATGAAATATGGGATTTCTGATATCCCATATGACACTAACATAGGACATGATATTTCCTTCTCAAATACAGGAAATTCCATATAATATGGGATGTCTGGCAAGTCTAGCTGCAAAGAGAAAAGTATGAGTTAATTAGATTAGATTAGGATGCATACTGTAGGTTCTTGATGCCAAAAGGCCTTGAACATAGATTGTGTCAAAAGCTTTAATATTTCTATTGTATTGAACTTAATAAAACTTGGCTTTTACATTGCACAAGGCATTACATCCTTACTTGCATGCAAGAAGTGTCACGATTTTACAAAATTGTTTTCTGTACAATAAACTTATTATTTTTTCAAACATAAAGTGTACAACATTTTAAGTTATGATGCTAAAATGTAAACAGTAAGCATCAAATTTCTATTACATTAAAACTGTCACGTCTACTGAATACAAAATTTCTTCCCTTTAATGCTTAAACCTTTGCTTACATGCAAAAAGTGTCAGAATTTTAAGATATACGTTTACAAAATATTAAATATTAAAGCACTATTAGCTTCACTTAGGTCTAATTTATTTAGAACCACTGGATGAACAGATTATGAATTTCGCACATGCTCTATGGCTATTCAGCAGTCAGTACAATGGCAATGTCAGCCAGTGTAACAACCAGGAGTGAGTCATCAATCTGAGCTAAACAGCTGTTGACGCTGCATGTATATAATAGTAAGCTAAGAAAGCTATGTCTAATAATAGGCCTAATATTTCAATTCACAAGAGTTTATGATATGTACGTGCATGCAGTATTCACTTGTGGTGTCGGGAAATTCCAAGAAAGCTTTGTTGGCTTATCAAGTTCAAAGTCATGCAGTGATTCCTAAATTAATTCATAAATTTCAGGAAATGGGAAGAGTTCAAGATAAAATGCAGAGACAATGCATGGTGCTCACAGAAAAAACCTTAATGAGCATTTGTCAAGAGATAAATTTAATTTCTTGAAGGAAATAAGCATCGACTTTATACAGAATTTTCTTCCTCATATGATTTAATACGTTCATAACAACTCCCAATTTCTCATTTTTTTAGAAATTTATTTCTGCTGTATATTATATTCTGTCCACTGTGGAGCCCACAAATGCAGGAAATTGTTGAATTTTATTTCAAACAAATAAATTAATGGAAGACTTCATTAGGTGAACCACTATCATTTATTCTTATATAGTTTCTGCAGGCTATTCTTAAAAAAGCTGAATTTTCTATCTACTTGATTTTGAGATAAATGTTTGGAGAAATAGTTTCATTGCAAATTTTCTTGTATGTATATACAAGGGGGATGCAATAAATCAAAGCAGCAATTATTTAGA
Organism: Deroplatys truncata; assembly: GCA_030765065.1. Taxonomy (NCBI): domain Eukaryota; kingdom Metazoa; phylum Arthropoda; class Insecta; order Mantodea; family Mantidae; genus Deroplatys; species Deroplatys truncata. The sequence goes on from CM060980.1 coordinate 106,805,236, forward strand.
AAAATTGAGTCAGTGTTGAAACATTTAACATCACTTACAAGTTTTTCATTTTGACCGGTTTCAAGAGCTATTGCTCTCATCTTCAGAAGTGGCCGATCGGTTCTTCGTGGTGTTTTCTGGTGTATGTCGTGACATCTGGTGGTGGAGTGATGAATTTCCATAGTAGGTTTGGTGGCGGCAATTAAAAACTCATTACACAGTGTTTATGTTTGGTGATTAATAACTTTTCAAAAGTATCTAACTCTGCTGCATACTTTGCCAGTTTTAGGAGTGTTATATTTGGTGTGATATTGTGATTTCATCCAAAAGTGATGTGCAACTGCAGATTTATCCATCTGTTAGTATTTGTTGCTCTCTTAATCTGATCTCTAAATTTCTTTTTGTTTTACCTATTTAGATTTGGTCACATTCTGGGCAATTAATATGATAAATTCCTGCTTTTTTATTCTGAGGTATTTGGTCTTTTGATTTGTTGCAGAGCAATTTCTCTTCACTGAATCTGTTTTGTGGTGCTAGACAAATGTGCTTTTTGAAGATGTTGAGGAATTTGTAGTGAGTTCTTGGGTGGAAAGCAAACTTTTTGAAAATCATTTTACCTTTTTGTTGGGTGAGGATGCTAAGAACCATAGCAGTTAAAGAGCATATATAAATAACAGAACTCAATTTTAAATACCAAGTTTGGTTTTAATCCAACATTTTGTTTTTAGTTACATAGTTTACATACACATGCAGACTTTTTCTAAAAATTCTTGTTTCGAATTTAGGGTGTCTCAAAATATTTCTGGTGAAATCTCAATATCAAATTTTTGGGTGGATGCAATACCTCCTCTACTTACTAATTGTGTGGTAGAGGTCAAAATGTAGTTTCAAGATAAAGGCATACACTATGTGATCAAAAGTATCCGGACACCCCACAAACATACGTTTTTCATCTTAGGTGCATTGTGCTGCCACCTACTGCCTGGTACTTATCCGTGGCCTCAGTAGTCATTAGACATCGTGAAACAGCAGAATGGGGCACTCCGTGGAACTCACGGACTTCGAACATGGTCAGGTGATTGGGTGTCACTTGTGTCAGAAGTCTGTACGCGAGATTTCCACACTCCTAAACATCCCTAGGTCCACTATTTCTGATGTGATAGTGAAGTAGAAACATGAAGGGACATGTACAGCACAAAAGCGTACAGGCCAACCTCGTCTGTTGACTGACAGAGACTGCCGACATTTGAAGAGGGTCGTAAAGAGTAATAGGCAGACATCTATCTAGACCATCACACAGGAATTCCAAACTGCATCAGGATCCACTCCAAGTACTATGACAGTTAGGCGTGAGGTGAGAAACCTTGGATTCCATGGTCGAGCAGCTGCTCATAAGCCACACATCATGCAGGAAAATGCCAAACGATGCCTCGCTTGGTGTAAGGAGCGTCAACATTACACGATTGAACAGTGGCAAAATGTTGTGTGGAGTGATGAATTATGGTACACAATGTGGCGATCTGATGGCAGGGTGTGGGTATGGCGAATGCCCGGTGAATGTCATCTGCCAGCATGTGTAGTGCCAACAGTGAAATTCGGAGGTGGTGGTGTTATGGTGTGGTCGTGTTTTTCCTGGAGGGGGCTTGCACCCCTTGTTGTTTTGCGTGACACAATCACAGCACAGGCCTACATTGATATGTATTTTAAGCACCTTCTTGCTTCCCACTGTTGAAGAGCAATTTGGGGATGGTGATTGCACGTTTCAAAACGATCGAGCACCTGTTCATACTGCACGGGCTTTGCGGAGTGGTTACATTACAATAACATCCCTGTAATGGACTGGCCTGCACAGAGTCCTGACTTGAATCCTATAGAACACCTTTGGGATGTTTTGGAACGCCAACTTCGTGCCAGGTCTCACCGACCTACATTGATACCTCTCCTCAGTTCCGCACTGTGAAGAATGGGCTGCTATTCCCCAAGAAACCTTCCAGCGCCTTATTGAAAGTATGCCTGCGAGAGTGAATGCTGTCATCAAGGCTAAGGGTGGGCCAACACCATATTGAGTTCCAACATTACTGATGGAGGGCGCTACGAACTTGTACATCATTTTCAGCCAGGTGTCCGGATACTTTTGATCACGTGGTGTATGTATGTTTAGAAACTTCCCAATTTATTGTTATATTTTCTTTCAATAATGAGATGTTCCACCATTAATGAAGCATTTGAGAATTCCCATGGCAATATAAAATAGCTTACAATTCATCCATTGCTGTTGGAATAGGCTGCATTTCTTGTATAAATGCCTAAACTCTAATCAAGTTGACGTAACTGTCCTCTCTAATAGAGAATATGTGGTATATGTTTGCATTACAAACTTTTGTAAACCATTCACAAAATGTGACAATCTTCATATTGGGATTCACAGACTTTGTGTATAAAACTGACTTGTATAGTATAGCTTTGGTAGTGGCAGATTTTGCGCAAAATCAAATTCATTGCACATATAATCAGAATTTTTTGCTTTACTTTCTTTCATTTTCTTACTTTGTGCATTTGATATGCTATTTTTACAAAAGTAACAGGAATGAATGCAAAAATTATAGAGGGATAAGCATATTAATTGCAATGTATATAATATATGCTCAAATCATTCCCTCTATAATGAAAGTATTAAAAGAGACACATATTATAATGAAGAACAAAATATGTATTTAGAATAAGTAGAGCGTGTATAGGTAATATTTTCACAATAAAATAAATAATAGAAAAACAAAAAGAATTTGATCTAGGAACCCATATGACATTTGTAGACCTAGAAAAAGCATTTGAAAAGCTGATCCACCCACAGTTATGGGATATATTATAAAAATAAGATTATTCATCCCTTTGAATAAAAAAATATACAAAATGGCCATTGAAATGGATGGAAAAGTATACAAAATGTATTTAATATATACATATGCAGGGGGCTCAGGCCCTCTCCTCAGATATCCAAAACCATAATATTGATGTACTGCAGACTCATGTTTGTTTTCTGCAAATCATTTATACTTAGAGGTTTAGTATACCATACTGTGACTGTTAATAAACAAGTAAATAGAAATATAATATGCATTAAAATAGTGATAAATATTGGCAGATGACGGGAAATTTAATCTGCTTTTTGGAAATTATCATTCCATATGTTGGCTGGTAATATTGATTAAATGACTCACTCGGCTCATTTTACTTTCATACATTTTAGTCACAGGTAGATGATTACAGAGCATCTCCTGCTATCATGGTGAAGTGAGTGGGTCTCCCTGTAGCAGAATTTCGACGTCCCAGACAGTTATTGTCCTGTATTTGGAGTATTTTGAAACTTAACAAACAAAAAGTTAATGTTTTTACCTCTGGAATTGGTAAAACCTACTGTTATATTTCTTTGTAGTGCAATATATAATTCCCGGTAAGTTCTACCTTTTTATAACATTTGGTAGTGCTGGTACTTGTACTGACCCACTTACAATTGGTTCAATGTCTACAAATTTCGAGATTTTTGGGGGTTGGCCAACCTGTAGATATGCTGTTTATTTTCTCTTTTGATTGATATCCCTTAAAAATGAAAGGGGTTGTTGCAAGCTTGTGAAGTGAACACGAATATGTGGTTATTTTGTTGGAAAATAAGAAATACATAAATTAACAATGGAAATTGATAGGAATTTGAAATGCAAAGGTGATCATGTTAATCAAAGGTAAAAGGCTGTGTGTTTTTCATAAGGATTGGGAAAACTAAACTGCATTTAGTGATTGATTAGTATGCAATTACAAAGCATTTTGTAAATGTTGCCGTAAGTGTTTCTCAGTTGCACATGGGGAGACAAAATGCGCATCTATCCCTTATTTTGATTTCAGATATCTGGCAACCCTACCCCGTAGTCTAGTGGATAACACGCCTGGCTGGGTATGAGTCCTGGCTGGAGAGTTTAGTCTCTGTGTATTCATTCCTGTTTGCCTTTTGGTCCTTTAAATAATTTTAAAAAGTTTGTTCATCATGCTGACCCATAAATCCTTTATTTAGTCAGTATACCCCGTTCAGTGATCCAATTGATATCCCTCTCACTTGGATAAATCTCTAAAAGTGACCATGGAAGGTATGACTGGTGTAAGTTTCAGCAATTCCTGTTTCATCCTCCCCCTCAAATGCACTCTCTGCTTATGCAATGTATACGTTAATAGAATATTAAGCAATATAAACAAACATCTCTAGCAGTAAAACAAGAAATGCCATGCCAGGGAAGATGTCCAATACAAAGGAAAACTGTATTAGGATGTAGCATTTTAGAACAAGTGTCATGCTTCTAGTATGCAATCAAGAACATGATGATGATGATGATGATGATGATGATGATGATGATGATGATGATGATGATGATGATGATGATGATGATGATGATGATAGAACTCCAAACAGTTTGTGGAATAATAAAATAAACTTTTAAAAATAAACTAGGATAAAAAACGCAACAGAGATTCTACTCAAATGGCAGCACCAATAATACAAAATGGAAATAGGCATGGATTGCCAAGGAGAAATAAGTTCTTTAGTTAGAGAAGATCTGAAGGTAATAGGTACCACTTTTAAAGCAAGTGAAAATTGCAGAGAAAAATGGGTTAGACATCTACAATGAATGGCAGATGAAAAAGTTTCTAAACTAACTATGGTACAGATCAAGAAGACAAAGGCAACCTAGACAAGAATGGTTCAACAGATATGAGATTGGAATAGAGAAAAGCCTACACTGTGAAAGAAGATAAAGATATGTTTAAACTATTTCAGCTGATGGAAGTCAATTTAGATTGTGGCATTATCTGCATACATTAGAATTTGCATTTATAATGGGGAAGGGCATTGCTAGTGTAAAGCATGTACAATTGGGGGTCATGACGACTTCCTGCTTTCATCTTGCAGAGCTTTGATTTTGCATCTGCTTTCTGCATGTAGAAGTGGCAGTATATAGTACATCTATGGGTCCAGCAGGTTCTAGGGTGACAAAGTAAAACTTGGTAATTATTTGTAGTGTTTTCTTCCCTTAGCAAATTTCAATGCAAGATACAATCAAAATGGGATAAAAGCACAAAGCAATCATATCTGGAATGGCGAAAGATTGTTTTAGGCCTCCTGGGGACACAACTCCCCAGCAGCAAGTGGTGGAGGCCAAGAAAGATTCTTCATTTCAGTCATGTCTGTATACAGGCTGATCCAAGTGAGGTTACCAACACAGATAATCAACCTATGACAATTACCTCAGGCATTGCACTTTCAAGGTCACAGTCACAAGAAAAACATTTCTACTTCCAGTCAGAGGCAGAGTCTCCAAAAGCTCTGTGTTATCCCCCATGCTATTTTAGCGCCTACATGACAGAAGTACCAACTGAGCAGTACATCAGTGTAGCCCAGTTTTTAATAGTTTGCAGAAGAGTGAGCAGAGAAAGTCATGTGAGTGCAACACAACACTTCAGATTTATTTTTTTATAGCAACGGCAAATTTTTTAATTTTCACATTATTTATATACTAGCTGGCTTGTAATCATTACATGGGTGGCTGTTTAAACCTCGAAATGAGTTTAACTAATTTCATTTACCTACGTCCATATTCTTTAGGAAATTGTAGTAAACAATAGAATTTAAGTCGATTAACAACCACTGTATGAGGCATGTTTTTAAAGTATGAATAATTTTTTAAAAAATAACAGAACATTATTTTCCAGATTCTTTATTATCATTCACTACCTTTCATCTTACACAATTTCTCCACATAGTCACCACCATTATTCAGGCACTTGTCATAACAGGAAACCATTTTTATATGCCTTCATCAAAGAATGATGCTGCCTGTGATGAAAGCCAAGTCTGCACTTCTTGTTTCACACCAATGTCATTGAAATGTTTTTCACTAAGGAATTTCTTCAAATAAAGAAAGTGATTAAAATCACTTGGTGCCATATATGGAGTGGTTGAACTGTTATGCAATCAGATATTGAGTTTCTTTAGCTGTATGTGGCCAGGCATTTTCACTTATTATTATTTCCCCATAAACCTCACACAACTGGCGATGAATGTTTGCTGACGTAACATTTTTTGCATTCAAAAAATGAATCACCAAATTCACAGTCGGTGGGTCATTAGATTGTTTTGAACATTTCAAAATGCTCTAACAAAACACAAAGTGGCAATAGCTCACAGCTGCATCTGGCTTCCTAATGAATGGAGGAAGTGAATGCGCATGCTCAAAAGCACGAATGCAGTGCTGCAGTGGCAAAATATTCAAATGGCACTTACTTTAAAAACACACCTCATACACCACTAATAATAATGCACCACTACTCTAATAACTATGAATATGTTTCAAAGATCAATCGTCTCCATTTTCAATCTTGTTAACTGTTTTAGAGTACAGGAGTGTTATTTATGTCAGGATTTTTGGTTACAGAAATGGGATGCCACTGCTGATTTTCTAATTGTTTATATTTCAATTACCTATGCAACAGGTACCAGCCACTTGAGAGCAAATCTACACCTGGAAAACAAAGCCAGAGTTCTCAATTTTAAAATTTCACTGAAAGATTTTCTTTAGCAAGTTCCTGGAACAACCGTAAGAGGGCTAAAATCCATCTACATCAAGAAATCAGCAGTCGAACATAGGTTGAAAATGGAAATGATTGAAACATGTTTCTAGTTATTAGCATAAATGGTGTACAATGGTCACCAACTGACTCAAATTCTTCCCAAATTATTAATATACGCCATTTCTTTAATCTCCTAAAAGAAGATTGATCTAGAAGATATTTAAGATTATAAGTGTATTTTTGAAAAGTCCCATAGGAATGAATATGAAATCTTGACAGATTCTATATTTCTGATTTCCTTAATCTCCTGCTGACAGTCTTCTTAGTTCTTTAAGTACTGTATAGGCTGTAACTATCTTTTTGTGGTGCAGGAATTATCAGAATTGCAGAGTAAATTTAGATAAATGATGGTGGATGAAATTTTAAACCTTTCTACTTACTCTTTGGTCCTGTAGTTATTTATTAATGTTAAGGCTCCTCAATTTTGACATTAAGGAAGCACAAAATCTCTTGATATCAACACTCAACTAAATTGGGAGAAAACTGGTGGATGATGATTCCATATCCCTCTCTCATTAAGCCAACAATTTCAACATTTTGAACTTGATATATAAACTATAAAGGTCAAAAAAATAATATTCAATTTTAATTATAAAATTTATCATTTTAAGAATTTTGATGTTAGGTGCACATAGCTCCATATTTATGCATGGGCCCGGGTCCAGGCCTACCAAATTCTTAGGGGTGGCAACATTGAGAAAATAATGAAAAATATATACATATATAAATTTTCACATGCACTAAAAAAGAGCAGCGATGGGGAATTCTTATCAGTAAGAGGGAAATTGTAGGTAGATGGATAAAGATCTTATGTGCATGGTGCAACTGTTAACACTGCCTTCCTGCATGTTGCCTGCGCTGTTTTTGAGTGTGTCACACAGATGGGGGAAAATTGTTGGGGCCATGGGTGTAACATTACCTAAATGTGAGGCTCCAAGCACACAATTTTCTCTCTTTATATACTAGTTAGTATACCTTGGTAATGAAGTTGAATAAAACTTAAAGAGGAAATGCAGCAAAATTTACTTACATGTTATTAAAAGGTTTTGACATTCAGAAACTTCACCACATACATTTTTAGAATAAGAATAAAGGTTAATCAGAGGTCTGAATGCTGACATGTAGTTGTTGCAAACTTCTATGGTATTTGATAAAACACCAATTACAGAAATAAATACAATACATACCATTATAATCAGGATCCAATTGTTGTTTGTTCTGATCTGCCTTCTGTTTAATTAGCATTCCTCCAAGGCTTACCTGTTTACATCATGACTATCTATGCATACTGCTTAGAATAAAATATAAACTGCTTTTGTTTTTATGCACATTCTCTGTGAAGTAACAACTACAATGACAAAAAGTCAAGGTAATCTTAGTAAATGTCTATTATTATATTTCTAACATGTCTATAATCCAATATGTAGGTTTTGTAAAATATTTTTTAGTATTTGAGTCTATTCACAGTTGAAATTTGAAGTACCCATGTATGTCAGGAAGAACAGAGCTTTTCAATGATGAAAGAAATAAAAAAAATCTGTTGAGTGATTTCTGAGATTATCTTATATATGTACACATATATATATATATATATATATATATATATATATATACAAATTTTCTCTCTTTATAATATTAGATACATACAAATGTAAATTTGCACATTGGATTTTTTATCCAACACTGGCAGTGTAATCTAATGTTTACTAGTAGGCATAAAATCTAAACTGGAAGTGATACACAATAAAGAGGAATGATAACATTTTTAACTAACATTTGAATCAATTTAACACCTAGTTTTCTTCATTAACTTTTTATGTACCACAAGAGATATGAATAAAGTAAAGGGTCAAATTAAGTGTTACTTAAACAAAAAAAAATTACCTTAGCCTTTTCACTCTGACCGGACGAGTCAAGGACATTCGTCCCACACTCTGCACCTTACTTGAGCACTCCCTCTCCCAGTGCAACAGTCCTACCTTATCTAGTTGGTGTTATTAGGATTTTCTCTAACTGTATGTGTGAATTTGTGTGTATTTTAGTTGTGCATAATGATGTAAAATTTTAGTGGTATTAGATGACAGCCAAAAGACACTGTGTTTAAAGTGTGCAACTTTTTTAAAGCTCTAGAAATATGCCAAGAAAAGTTTTGGATTTTTTTACAATATAAAAAAAAAAATCTGATGTGTTACACTCACATGACTTTCTCTGCTCCTGTACAATCTATTTTTACAAACGCCTATTCTCCATATGCTTCATGTTAATCGAGATATCGAGATGTCAATCTTATTGGTAATTTTCTTGTGGATGCAAGGGGAATATGGTAGGTTATAAGCGATAGTCAAATATTTTAACGCTGGTTGCTATGTGGCGCATTTCATTCTCTTTGCATGTCCAGGACATAAAAAAATGAATAACGAATTTGAGAAAAAGTATAAGTATTGGAAAATTTAAGGAAATAACAAGCAATATCTCGAAAACGGTTCACTCCACAAAAGAAATGTATATGACATAAGTTGTGTATTTTAACGCGATCTACATTTTTTGTGTAGTAAAATTCTGTCTATCTCTTACGGTTTACCAGTTATGCAAAAGTCGTTCATAATGAAGAATACTTTTGGAGACATTCCCAGAATTCGAGATATACATTTCATTTCTCATGACATTATCTTAAACATATGATATTTTCATCAAAATCGTTAGAGCCATTTTTGAGAAAATTAAAATTTTCGAAAAATGTTCCATGTAAAGGGTAGTCTGGGGTGGGGGGATTTTCTTGAAAACCTTCGTGTCGCATCTCTGGAAGATACTGAACGTAAATACCAAGTTTGGTGTTTATCCGACTGTTCGTTTTTGAGTTATGCTGTTCACAGACACACACACAGACACACACACAGACACACACACAGACACACACACGGACATGTTTCCAAAAATGCTTTTTTTGGATTCAGTGGGTCTCAAAACATATATTTCCGGTGAAATCTCGATATCGAATTTTTGGGTGGAATGCAATACTTCCCCTACTTACTATACGTAGTAGAGAAAGTAATAACTCCAGAAACAAGTCAAATATGCCAAGAAAAATTTTGGATTTTTTTGCAGATATAAAAAAAAATAACTGCAGAAACAAGTCAAATGTCTGTAAGAACAGTGGAAGATATATATGAGGAAGCCCAGAAAAGTGTAATTGAAAATGTAGAGACCTCAGAACCATTCTTTTTCTCTCCAAGAAAAAAAATTACATGTCAAAGACCTGTCACAGAGTTAGATGATTTCCAGAAAGAAGTAATCCTTCACTCAGTACAGGAGTTTTATGATCATGGTGAATATATGTGGTTTTAAAATGCAAAAGACTCTACAGGGGGGTATTACTTCTTTACACGTTTTTGAGAAATATTGGTTTTAGATATCGAAAATGTAATGGCGGGCGACAGCAAAGACATTGTTACAGCAAGGGTCTGATTTAATGATACATGACATAAAAAAAGACGACCACTCTCATCCTATAATTTACAATGATGAAACTTAGGTAAATGAAAACCATGTTAAACATTTTATCTAGCAGAATTCTATAAGAAATAGTGTTCTAAAGATTCCATTAGCTAAAGGATCATGTCTAATAAATCTGCCATGCCAAATCAGCCATATATGGTCTCATAGGCAGATTTAATGTTTCAGACAAAAAGTGGTGGTAATTATCATCAAGAGATGAATAATGGAGTGTTTAGGGGATGGTTTACTGATCTGCTTTGGAAATTGAAAAAAATATGTGTGATAGTTATGAACAATTTCAGCTATCACTTTATGCTTTAAGAAAAAATCCCCAATACAAATTCTAGGAAAGCTGAAGTTTTGTCATGGCCTCAAAGTAAGGATATACCTCATAATCCTACTTACACAATAGTTGAATAATAAACCTAATTCTAAAAAACCTAACTCATTGTTAGTGCACATATTCAAGGACAATAGACATAGGTCTAGTTACCAATGGTACTTATGGAGCTGCCATTATGGTTCTAAAAAGTGGGCATTCCTGCAGACAATCTAGTGTGATATAAGGATACTTTAGGTATGAAATGATGAAATCAGAATAAATAAGCAATGACGGTAATATTGAATTGTTGAAATATAATATTCTGTACAATGTTCAGTATATTCTGCACCATATGAAAGACCCTAAAAACAATAAATATATCAAATACATGGAAAGAAATGCTACCAAATCTGGAAGTATTTGTATCGAGAAAATCATATGAGCACATATGGTAACCATTCAACATAGCCGTCCTCTGTGGTCTAGACTCTAGTTCCCAAGATCATAATATCAAACCCAGCAGAGGGCAATGGATTTTTTTGGGCGTAAAAATCCTTAGCATGGCTTCCTTCAGAAGCAAAGTAAAGCCGGTAGTCCTGTGTTACAGATTTATGGCATGTAAAAGAACCTCAAGCCTGATAAAGAGGCCTCTGAGCAAAAAGTTTTGGTCTTTCACGCCCAATATAGAATAGGACACTAAGAACCATAGCAGTTAAAGAGCATCCAAAATAAAACTTAATTTCAGTTTCTCCCTATTCATCAGATTATTTCATATTAAAGTTACAAGTGGCATCCTTCTTTATTTTCTCTAAATGTACATAGCAGGTAGAGAAAGGTATTGCATTCCATCCAAAAATTTGATACCAACATTTCACTAGGAATACTGTTTTGAGATCCCTGAATAAAAAAAAAACTATTTTAGAAAAAGGTCCATGTACTCATATCTGTGTGTCTGTGAGCAACAAAAATCAAAAACGAAAAGCCAGATGTTTCAAAGATGCTTTCAAGAAAATCCACCACCCCTGACTACCTTTTACATGAAATAGTTTCTGAAACTTTTTAATTTTCTCAAAAATTGCTGTAATGATTTTGATTAAAATACCATATATTAAATATTTTATATGACAAATCAAATCTATATCTTGAATTTTCTGGGAATAGTCTGTGTAGTCCTCTCAATGGAGGAGGAGCTGATTGTTGGGTCTCATGGAGGGAACAAGGAGACCAGGCAATGTACAAGATGGATACAAGGTATACAAGAGACTATGGGAATCAAATGGGAACCACTGATTAATGCAACACAAGACAGGAATCAATGGAGAGCAGAAATAAGGAAGGCAGTGAAAAATCGGAGGATCAACACATAATCGGGATAGCAAGACCCCTATTCTTGCTATGAAAATCCAACAGGATCTCTAGGAGTTGTCTGCAGCTCAAGGAATACTACTACTCTTCATTTAAAAGGATTTTGTATAATCCTGCATAGTGTAAATGTTAACAAACTACACAAAAATGTAGATCTTTTTAAAACACACTATTTACTTCAGATAACATTTTTTTTTTGTGGCATAAGCCATTTCTGAGATATCCATTATTAATGGTTTGAATTGTTTAATACTTGGCATTTTTTTTCAAGTCCTGTCAATTTTCAGTTGTTTCTTGTAATTGCATGGAAAGAGTATTTAATTTTAAGGCCAGCATATGGTGCCAGTTCTTAAACATTTGATTATCACTAATCCCCTTGTATCTATAATGAAATGTGTAATGTAGCTATTTCTGCAAAGGTTTATCTTGATTATAATGAAGTATATAGAAAAATAAGCTTTGTAAGAATAGTTTGCATACCCACTAATAAACAATGGAGGGTAGAATAAGTCATGCAAATGTAACACATCAGATTTTTTTTCTACAGCATTGCCTTTCATTCAGATTTAACAAGCACATATATAACTTTTGGCACTCCTCTTTCTGCCTCTCTCGCATCTCCAGGATGACAGCATCTACATGATAGTTGGAGATCTTGAACCAGAGCAACTTGTTACATCATTGTGAGCTAGTAACAGTTCACTGGAGAGTTTAGTGATTGGTCAAGGTCTGGCCCAATTACTTGGTGGCAGCTCTAGCAGCCAACAAGGAAAACACTGATGAACGCGAGCTTCCAGCAGGTCAAAAGAAGAGAAAATGCACACGGTAACAGATAGGCCAGCTGAAAACTTCGTTAGTGACACAAGCGGGCTTAAAAGGTGCAATCAGCATATGTAATTCCTTTCATACTTGTCTAAACTTTCAGCTTTTTAACAATGTTTGTGAGCAAAACTTCCAAAAATATCTTTAAGTATGTATGGAGCAAGGCGGCAGGTGATAGAGGTGAGAGGACCTTTCTCATGCACATAATGGCAAAAACAATGTTTATATTGTTAAAATAAAATAGCTATTTCAGGAGTGTTAAACCAGTAAAGGCTTTATTTTAAAGTATTTAGAGAGGAGCAAAAATTTACAAATTGTTGGAATTGCAAAAAGTTTATAGTTTTAATATTGTAAAGCCCTTTATGGTTTGTCAAGCCTTAAACTTTATATACAGTTAAATGGTGAAAGATTACATTGTGTGAGAGATAATGGCAGTTTTGTAATTCAACAAGCCTAGAGTTCTTAAAGAGACATTAATCCAAGTCATGTGTATACAGATGCAGGTTATTAACTTTTATTGAAATAAAAGCAGATATATTAGTGATGTGCATAGAATATTTTCTCATGCCTTTTCCTTTACATATACCATGTTAGGATCCAATCCACGTCCCTGGGTTATCCATTAGTCAGCTGATGTAAAGAAATTTCCATAGTGTCCTTTATGTAGAGCTATGTCAAAATAAAATAATATAATACATTTATATTTAAATGCTGTAATTGTAACAATGCTCAATGTCACAAATGTTATTACATGGTGGAAAACATTTTCAATATTAGAAGCTTAATTTAAATCACAAGCAGTTCAGCAAAAGCCAATTTCATAGTTATTAACGCAATTAAGGTCACTTAATGAATGCATTTGTGACTTGCAAAATCAGTATAAACAAACCTATTTCAATCACACACTAAAGTGTTTTCATTTTCTCCAGTCCACTCAAGACCATTTTTCCCCATTTTGCTACCATTCCCCTACTCCACTCAGTTACCCTCTTGCAGTAACAGTTGTATTGTTGTGGCAATAGACTACTGTTGTAACTCTGGTCTCCAGCTTTGAGGAAGAGAGGGACTGGAGGGGAAACTGTAGAAAGAGGGAGATATGTAGAGGGAGAGTGGCAATTACCATGCATGATCTTGACTGGACTGGCCATAGTGAAACCACTATAGAAAAATATACATAATACCATACACTCTGCATATATGTTATGTTCCTATATAGGATTTGTGTGCACTGAAAACCAAATATTCACATTAAGATGTAAATATTGCCTAAATACATCCGTATCCTAAGCAACCTTTACAGCAAAGCATATGCCAAGGTAACCACAGAAAGGGAAGGTCAAATATTCAAGCTTGAGAGGGGCATATGGCAAGGAGATCCTATTTCACCAAAGTTATTTACAAGCCTACTTGAGGATATATTTAGAGAGCTGAATTGGAAAGGAAAGTGTGGAATTCACATTGATGGCAACAGACTGACAAACCTCAAATTTGCAGATGACATAGTACTATTCCCAAGAAGATCAGAAGCCCTCCAAGCAATCTCCAAGACTTCGGCTATGCCAGCAAAAAGGCAGGACTGACAATAAATATGAGTAAAACCCAAGTCATGACCAACCAACAGTTAATACCAATTCTAGTAAACTCAGTACAACTGCAGTTGGTCTCTGAGTACATATATTTGGGACAATTAGTCACCTTTCAACACACCATGGACAAAGAACCGAAAAAGAGAATTGCTATAGCATTCTAAAATTCATCCTTTTAAACAAGAACCTAAAGTGCAAGTTCAAATTCAAAGCAATCGAATCCTGCATTTTACCAACCTTACTGTATGAATGCCAAACATGGAACCTGACGAAGCCCTAAAGAAAAAGCTCCAAGTCTGCCAAAGGATAATGGAATGGAAGATCCTATGAATATCCCTCTGAGACAAGATCCTAGACACCAGATTAGGAACATTGGCGAACACAGAAGATGTCCAATGAGCAACAACCCTCACACGACTGCAAAACAGTAGATGAGCACAAACTGGAATGATATGGGATCCGCACATCAGCAAGAGACACCAGGGTAGATCAGCGACAAGATGGGCTGAACATTCAAGAATTCCATAGTACATTGGTCCACAATAGCAAGGAGTCAAGGTGAATGGAAGGAAGTAGCTCGCAGCTAACAATTAATGTATACAATGTAGCAACAAACAATTAGTGGTCAAGCAAATGAGTGGAAAGAACTAGATGTTCAATCCTGAAAGAACTATTACAATAGAACTCAATCATCTGTAGATTAAGATTTTATAGAATTAACAGCTACAGGAATTAAGCAGATAAACCAGAATTTACAATTCATGTGGATTAGCTGACCATTTGAATTTTAAATGAGTTCATCCTTTATTAGGGGGCCATTGCCCTTCATGGGATCTAGTGGGCTAGTTTATTCATTACTCAAACCATTGCATCTTATACTACTGGATTTTATTTCAAGTGGTTAATAATGAACAAACAAATTAGCCTGTATATTAAATCCAATTTTGTCTAGTATAGCATACTTAGGTTTATAGTAATTTAATCTAGTCTTTGTTTCCCATGTATAATAGAAGCTCCGCCACCTATTCTAGCGTAAAGGACAGTTCCTCCTTAAAGCTATCAAGCTATCAGCTCATTGGGACATTCTTGCATTAAAAAAAAAGGTAAACTAGAAATTAAAACCTTGAATTATATAAAGCTATTTTGCAAGTGTCTTTCGCTTTTTATATTTCTTAGATGTTTTTGAGATTCAGTGTCACGTTTTGAGACGGTAATTTGTATCACAAATTACTTTAATGTAAATAATTATTTTTATATGAATATGTATTTTTATGTAACATTGATTTCAGAGGTTTAATAATTGTAATTATTAATGGTAAATAATAATTTTCGGCTCTACTGAAACTGTTAACAATAACACAATACTTTAGCAAGGGGGTGAGTTGTTTATCGTTACCGGGAACCAGGAAGTTACGTCATGTTTCGCGCCTTTTCAGTAAAAAAAAGCTTCCAGAACATTCTATAAAAGTAATATGTATTAATGGTTTTCATTGGATAGTAAAATAGACGCTAATGTTGGCGCGTTTTATTAGCCAATGGTAATTCATTTATAATCTTTAGGTGTATCTTGAGGTAAGCCTATAAATAGTGTAGATTCAAAGCGAGCGTCCTCCAGTTCGGCAAGATTCTCGACACAGTACACAGCGTCCTCCAGTTCGGCAAGATTCACGAAGCACTACACATCGTCTCCTGCAGTTATACAAAATTCTCCGTACATTACACGTTGGCCGCTTAGTTCACCAAGTTACGCGCAGTGAAAATCATTAAAGATCTAAAATATTACAAAGTCACTTATATACAAAAATTGAAGTACGTGAGTTAAAAGTGAGAAGTTATTATAAACAGTTTCAGTATGGCGATTATCTAGACAAATCTGTGAAAGTGTTAGTGCACGTGTTCGACAATAAAACAGTATAAAACACATTTCTTCACTAGTAATTTTTGGATAAAAGATTCCTTTTCCGCTTCACACCCTGCAAGAATTAAATGCCTACCTAAATAGCTGGCCGGAAGACAATATACATAACCTTAAAACTAATTCATATAGATTGTTACGCCAGATGGATTTAGCAGGCGACCGACGAATGACGTCACACAATATGGCTGCACGCGTGAGGTAAGCAACATTACGTGAGAAACATTATCCACCACGTGTGGAGCTCAACAACACTAATACTACTTCAAATTGGCGCAACAACGTGGAGCGACAACTAGGAAAGGAAGGCTAGACGACTAGGAAAGGAACAAGAATAACCAGAGAGGCGAAAGCAGCAGTGAAACGACCTACAAGACGCAGATTCCAAGACAGAAGGGTAATTCAGCTACAAGAAAACATCGAAACGACGTAGATTCATCACGATACAACGCAGAAGCGACATACAAACCTAGGAGAATGGGGCAGAACGCTGGACATCAAAGCTGCAGCATCAGACAGCATCAAAAAGGTAATTAAATGAGACTTAGGAGCGGTAGGATAATAAAAACAATGGCTACCAATAATACAGAAGAAATAATTATGGAGGGAGATAGTGTAACAGTTAGCTGTGATCCAATACAAAGTACAGGGAATAGCCCAGATTTTTTGGGGTTTGAAGATGAAAATGTTAGTGCAGAAAGTGAGAATAGAATAGCAGGAAATGTTAATCCTGATACTATTATGATTATGGAAATGCTGAGAAATATGAGTAGGGAGATAAGGGAAGATCTTAGTAAGAAAATAGATCAAAACAGAGCAGATATGCAAAAGAATAATGAGAAATTAGAAAAACTAGATCAGAATAATGAGAAATTAAGGGAAGATATGCAAAAGAGTCATAGGGAATTAAGGGAAGATCTTAGTAAGAAAATAGAACAAAACAGGGAAGATATTGATAGGAGTTTAGAACAAAAACTAGATCAGAATAAGAGAGAATTGAGGGAAGATATTGGTAAAAGCTTAGAACAAAACAGGGAAGAAATTGAAAAGAAATTCATGGAGCTAGATAGTAGTATGATTAGAATGAAAAATGAAAATCAAGAGATGATAGCAAATGAAATAGGTGAAGTTTCAAAGAAAATGTTAGACATGAGGAGGGAAATATCTAACCAAAAAAGTGAGGTTAACAATAAAATAGAGCATGTCAATGTAAAATGTACAGAGCTAGGTAGCCGAATGAGTAGCATTTCAAGTGAGTTAAAAGGGATGATGGAGGCTACAAATGCAGATTTAATACAGGTGCAAGTTAATTTCAGAGGGGAAATATCTGAAGTTCAGAAGGAGTCAGAAAAACAGAGAAATAAATTGTCTAATGAAGTTAAAGATTTGAATCAAAAGCTAACTTCTGAAATTAACAAACACCAAACTGTTCAAAATGAGAGTAATAAGAAATTGGAACAGACAATAGAAAATCTGCAAGGTACTGTAAATAGGTTAGAATTGAATTCAAGGGCAAATATATGTGATGTGCATGTGTTAGATGTACAAAATAATGATAGAGGTAGTTCCTCAGGTATGATAAATAATGTGAGTGATGCGGCAGCTTCATCTATAGCTAATGCTGAAACTCAGAGTGCACAAGTTACACTAGAGAATTTAAATATGGGAGTAGGGAATTTGCAAAATTACAATCATATCTTAAGTGATTTTCCACTTCCAAAATTTAATGAAAACTCCAGTCCAGTACAATTCATTGCAGAATTATCAGAGTATTTTCAAATTAAAAAGATACCTGAAGCATTGAAAATGATAGTTGTCAAAAGATGTTTGGACCAGAAAACCTTAGATTGGTTACAAATGGTATCAGGGGGCGAAATTTCATATGAATCCTTTAAGAGATTATTCATGAACAGATTTTGGAATGTAACGGTACAGCAAAGAATACAGTAATGCTTAGTCATGGTCAATTTAATCCACGAGAGGGAATATCGATGACTGATTACTTACTAAAACATGCAAGTCAGGTTAGAAACTTGTCACCTCCAATCAGTGAGGAAGATTTTGTGAGTTTGCTCGCAAGGCATTATCCTATCAGGATACAAAATTACTTATTGATTGCAAAACCACGGAACATCTATGAGATGACAGAATTAATAACAGCTTTGGAACAACAGGAAGAAGATATGTCTCGGGAGTGGGAACATAGATTTTTAGATGTACGAGATAGAAGAAATTACCAAGGTAGTTATCAACAAATAAGAGGACAAGACAGACATCATGAAATTAATACCAGACAACGGTATCAATCATATGTTCCACAATTTGAAAGATCAAGGATAGATAGGAGACCAGGGCGGCAGGAACAAATAAATTATGTCAGGACAGAAAGATTACCTGAAAGAGGGCAAAACTATGGAAGGAGGTATATTAGACAGAGGGGAAATTTCACTCACTGGAGGGAAAATAATAACCGTGAAAGATCTGAGGAACGGCAAGAAAATTACGTGCCAAGGGGACATAATGTCAGAAATCGAGGATTTCGAACTCGAGGAAGGGGAACTCAAAACAATGGTAGCGACACTGAGATAGATTTAGCGCCTGTTAGGAATGGCAGTCCCGTACGTGAACATGGAAATAACCAGGAAAACTGTTAACAGACTCCTGTGTAGTAGGTTCTCAGGACGTCTTTAATAATTCAGTATCCATTACCAGTACAAATCATACACCTACACATACACCCTGTAATAAGATTACAGCAACAAAAGATAAGGGAGAAAATTTTGAGTCACCTCATGTTAGAATGGAAATTGCGAAGAAAGAAATCATTGCAACTATAGATTCTGGTTCATCAGCTTCAATTTGCTCACAGAAATTTTACATAAATTTGATTAATGAAGGTAACAAAATTATGGCTCTTCCCACTAGTAATTTAGTTTGTCGTGTTGCAATTGGAAGAACTGCACAGGTCATAAAAACACAAGCTCTACTTAGCATACTTATTGGCGGAGAGAATTTTGAGGTTATGTTTCTAATTGTAAACCATCTGATTTGTGACATAATTATAGGATGTGACTTCCTACATGAATATGAAGCATGTATAGATTTTAAACATGAAGAGTTAAAGATAACAAAAGAAGGTAGAGAAATAAGGGTACCATTTATAAAAGAAGAAATTTCTGTAATCGAAATGACAAAGGATGAGAAAGATATTTGTGACCAAGAATTTTTTGTGCAAATAACAGAAACTGATAGAAATAATCAAATAAAGCAGGTAGTCACAGAATATGAAGGGAATACCACGCCATATTTTCAACAGCTAGCAGAAATGCCAGAAGAAGTAGAGAAATGTGTAATCCAAACAAAAGACGACCATGTGAGCGAGACAAACAACAGCAGGAAAGAGAAGAGAAATGAGGAAATAATACACAAGTGTGAAGAAGCTTATAATCTTACGATAATGCAAAAACAAATCCTTCATGATGTTTTGATGAACAATAGTTCAGTTTTTAGTACTATCCCAGGCAGATGTAATGTATATCAGCATACATTTCAAGTAGAAGACGTACCACCATATAGGCACAAGTATGACAATTTACCTATAAGTCTTCGAGACAAAGCTAGACAATTAATAAATAGCATGCTAGAAAATGGGATTATTGAGCAAAGTAATTCTCAATACATAAATTCAATATGCTGGAGTATTAAACGAGATGGTAGTTTGAGATTAACTTTAGACGGCAGATATGTCAACAAGTATATGAAACCAGATCATTTTCAAAGTGAGGGAATTGAACAACTAATTACAAAACTTTCAAGAGGGAGATTTTTGACATCCATCGACCTCACTGCATCATATTGGCAAGTGGAATTAGATCCGCAAGTGCGTGATTACACTTCATTTCAGTACTCAGGGATTCAGTATCGCTTTTGTGTAAATCCTTTTGGTTTAAAAAACTCAGGAAGTGGATTTTTGAGAGCCATTCACAATATCTTTGGAAATTCTGCAGATGATTTTTTAATAAAGTATATTGACGACTTCTTAATCATTAGTCAAACATTTGAAGAACACATGAATAATGTCCATTATGTGTTAAATAAACTACAACAACATGGTATGACTGTGAACATACTAAAATCAAAATTTTGTGTCAAGGAAATAAATTTTCTGGGTTATGTAGTAGATGAACGAGGTATAAGACCTGATCAGAAAAGAATAGAAGCAATAATGAAAATTCCGCCACCCAGGAACGTAAAACAAATTAGACGTCTCTTAGGGGTATTGAACTTTCAGAGTAAGTTCGTACCAAGATATTCGGCTGAAATAGAACCACTGCGGCAGCTACTCCGAAAGAACAATAAGTGGAAATGGACAGAGGATCATCAAAAATGTTTTGAGAGAGTAAAGGAACTCTTTGCTAAGTCCATATTACTTGAGAGGCCCAGAGAAGATTTGGAATATGAAATTTATGTCGACGCATCAATGCAAGGATACGCCGGAATTTTAGGGCAGCGAGACATCAATAATGACTTTCACGTCATTAGTACAGCTTCAAGAGGACTTACAAATATTGAGAGGAATTCTTCAGTGACTCAGTTAGAAATTGGAGCACTATATTTCTCATTAATTCGTTTTAAAACCTATATTTATCAGAAAAAGGTGAAAGTATATTCAGACCACATAAGCTTAACTTTCATACAACGGTGTAGATTATGTAGTGGAAAACTTGCTAGATATATTCATGCAATATCTGCATTCGATATTGAGATTATCCACATTCCTGGCAAAAATAATACCTTCAGTGATTTGCTGTCAAGATTGAACTACAACCCACAAATTCCCGAAAATATTGAAAGGCCTAGAAATGAAGTCAAAATATTGACAATTGAAATTCCTTTAAGCAAAGAAATGATTAGAAAATTGAAAAATATCGGGGAAATTCAAAATGAGGATGCAAAATTATTTGAACTTAAAGAAAAAGCACCATTGATTGAGGAGGCAAAGAAAGAAATTATAGCAATTCGAGATGGGACATTATACAAGAAGCATGGAAAAGAAATGCCCAGTTGGAAGATAATGGTTCCGAAAAGCATGGAAAAGGAACTAATTAAGAATTTTCATGAAGGGTTAGCACACTCAGGGACGGACCGAACAACTTCTATGATTTTAGAGAATTTATACATATCCAAATTGCGTCAAAAAGCTCGGAAATTTATATCGTGCTGTAACCTGTGTCAGAAGGCAAAGCAAATAAATGCAGCATATGCATTTGAAACTAATTCGGTTATTAGAGATAAGCCGAGATGTGTAATTAGTATTGATATTCATGGTCCGATGCCTCCAAGTCAATTTGGAAATAAATATATATTTGTCTGTTATGATATATTCAGCAAATATGTAAGAATTTACCCTTTGAGAAAACCTACAGGTTTAGCATGTTTAAATAGATTACTTAAATCATATGTGATAGAAGAAGGACCTATTCAATCTGTATTGAGCGATAATGCTTCGTACTTCACAGGAAAAAAATTTATGGATGGACTGAAAGAAAATGGCATTAAACAATATTTTTCGTCAAGATACAGACCGAACTCCAACCCAGTGGAGAGGGAAATTAAGGAAATTTCAAATTATTTAAGGGTGTTATGTCATCGAAAACACACTCAATGGTATGGATACGTGAACTTCGTTCAGAACCTACTAAATGAAACCATAAACAATGTGACAGGATATAAACCATGTGAACTTAAGTTGGGAAAGAAGATCAATACAATGTGTAAAACAATCCCAGGAGCCATTCCAGATGCGCATTTGATACCACCAACAGAAGAAGAGATGTTCCGAAAAGCATTTGAGAGGATGAAGAAAAAAGCCATAAAAAGAAAAATGAAACATGAAGAAAAGAAGAGAAAGGAATGGAGGATCAAAATAGGAGATTTAGTTTTGGTTAAAACCAAGAAATTGTCCGACAAAGAAAATAAACTTTATTGGCGAATGTTTCTCAAATACCATGGACCATATGAAGTTGTTAAAGTATATGGAACTAATACATATGAGTTATGTAATCCAACAAATCGAAAAAGCATAGGAAAGTTCCATATTGAGATGCTTAAACCATATAACCATGAGGATCATGGTGAAACAAAAGACAAAGATGATAAATAATAAATGCTGAATAGTTAAAGACGAAATGCAGAGCAATGTATTGGAACGTAAGAGGGTTAAATAAAAATGTAAATCATATGAATGGAGAAATAAATTGTGGTCATGACTAACTGTTTGAGAAGAAAATAAATAAATTAAATATTTTTTTGTAACTGTAACAACATTTAAAAATTAAGAATGCAAAGATTGAAACTTAAGATGTTATATTAAAGTAAAGTACATGAATACTATTACAAGAGTATTGTTAAAATAAAATTCAAAATAACAAAAATGGTAAACATAATTAAAACCAATATTTATGTAGTAAATAGAACATGTGAAACAATGCCTAGATTTAAGAGATGTAAATATTTGTGTTGAGGGTGAATATTTTGGTACATATGTATAATAATTACAAAAATCTTAAATGTATAAATTTTGTCAACAGCTTAAAGTAAACAATTTGGTATTAGTAAATAAATAATTTAGGGTAAAGTATTTGCTATAAAAAAAAAAAAAAAAAAAAAAAATTATTGTAACGACAGATTAATATTAAAACAAATTAAATCAGAGCCAGCAAGTAGTGGCGAGATAAAACATATGTCGTGTGATAAATGCGTGTGAAGTGTTAAGTGAAAGTGATAGCGTGTGTTACAAGATTTAGGAGACTAAAAACAAAATTATAAAATTTCTAAACAGGTTATAAATATTTATAATTATGTTTCTAGTGGGGCATATGAGACGGTAATTTGTATCACAAATTACTTTAATGTAAATAATTATTTTTATATGAATATGTATTTTTATGTAACATTGATTTCAGAGGTTTAATAATTGTAATTATTAATGGTAAATAATAATTTTCGGCTCTACTGAAACTGTTAACAATAACACAATACTTTAGCAAGGGGGTGAGTTGTTTATCGTTACCGGGAACCAGGAAGTTACGTCATGTTTCGCGCCTTTTCAGTAAAAAAAAGCTTCCAGAACATTCTATAAAAGTAATATGTATTAATGGTTTTCATTGGATAGTAAAATAGACGCTAATGTTGGCGCGTTTTATTAGCCAATGGTAATTCATTTATAATCTTTAGGTGTATCTTGAGGTAAGCCTATAAATAGTGTAGATTCAAAGCGAGCGTCCTCCAGTTCGGCAAGATTCTCGACACAGTACACAGCGTCCTCCAGTTCGGCAAGATTCACGAAGCACTACACATCGTCTCCTGCAGTTATACAAAATTCTCCGTACATTACACGTTGGCCGCTTAGTTCACCAAGTTACGCGCAGTGAAAATCATTAAAGATCTAAAATATTACAAAGTCACTTATATACAAAAATTGAAGTACGTGAGTTAAAAGTGAGAAGTTATTATAAACAGTTTCAGTATGGCGATTATCTAGACAAATCTGTGAAAGTGTTAGTGCACGTGTTCGACAATAAAACAGTATAAAACACATTTCTTCACTAGTAATTTTTGGATAAAAGATTCCTTTTCCGCTTCACACCCTGCAAGAATTAAATGCCTACCTAAATAGCTGGCCGGAAGACAATATACATAACCTTAAAACTAATTCATATAGATTGTTACGCCAGATGGATTTAGCAGGCGACCGACGAATGACGTCACACAATATGGCTGCACGCGTGAGGTAAGCAACATTACGTGAGAAACATTATCCACCACGTGTGGAGCTCAACAACACTAATACTACTTCAGTTTTTCAATTAAAATATGCCATATTCCTATTTTTCTTTGATTATTTTAACAATAATGGAAAAATAAATTGTGAGAACATGAACATTGAAATGCTTGCAACTGCTGCCACTGTTGCAAGAAATGATAAAATTGTCTCTAGTTTGATTAAACATAAGCTCTGAGCACAGTGAACTGAAATGCGTTCTTTAAGCAAGAAAAATTAGGCATTCAGAGTGGATCCAGGATTTCTTTATGGAGAGCCTAACACATTTTGAAACATTCCAATGAGCAAAATACAGTTAATAATAGAGCATTTTACCTTTCTAGATTTTCAAACATCATATAAGTGCTCGAGAGATCATCCTTTAGATGCAAATATTAATTAAATCTACACCATTCACTAAATAAATATTCTTTCTAAATGTAATTTAAGTGCACTTAGTTTCACTTTAAGTTTTCATTCGTATTGTTTCAGAGCTTAATAAATTGTTATTCAGAAGTTATTATTCATAAGCTATTTACTAGTATATGTAAAACATATTTGTTTCAGCATATCTGATTCTTTTTCTTTAGTGGAACATCTTTAGAGATAAAGCCCATCACCAAGATAAATTAACTTACTGACTCTAAAAGAATAGATGTTAATCAGATTTAAGAGGAAATCAGTTTTAATTTTACTGAAGCAACACCTTAACCTTAAGTATAATAAATGCCATATTTTTTCTTTAATTGGGGTTAGCCTATGTAGCATTTATTTCTTTACACTTTCACTGTACACAAATATCTTGGTAGTACTTTCAGAGTAAAATGTATTTGTAATGCCTGCAATTCTATACGTACTAGGTTCATCTGTTCTTCCCAAGAGATCTTGGAAATGAAACACTCTTATTCCATCAGACCGTTTGTTTCTGCAATTTGGTGCCATGCAACATGGCATATTCCTTTAAATTTCTGTGTTTACTATTAGGCATGCGCTACAACTTGACACTTTTAAAACCACAATGGCCGTTGCTGCGAAGAATTGTGGTAGCATGACCAGACGTGATGTCTACTTTGTATATGTTCACAAATTAGCTGTGACCAGTTGGGCTGTGCCTTGCATAGGATGGAGAGTGTGTAAAGTGGGGATGAGACGATGTGTCCTTGACACACCGGGTGGAGGTGAAAACACTATAGTTAAAACTGTCTTTGAAGGATATTAGGTTTTAACATTAATATACTCATTTTTTGAATCTCACAATAGCTTTGAGATTTTCATAGCTACCTCCTCAAGTTGTGAATAGAACCAAATTATTTCTTTTTGAGCAGGAAATTCTGGTATTAAGTGCAAGGTCTGTTTGAAAACAAAAACTTCTGGTTTATTTCCTTTAAACAATCTCACTATAAAAGAATTTGCATACTGTATTGTTACATATATTATTTCTCATATACATTTTTGACTTAGAATTTAGCTAAATGAATATTCACTGAGTATTATATGACTTCTTTCTACAGCTCTAGAAAAATATACACACATAATATTTTCTATTAAGACCATATGATCTATAAACAAAAGCAAAAAGCCAGGTTACAGAACAAATGAGACTAATGTAACAAGGACATTTAAATATTCATTATTATTACTATTATTATTACTACTAAATAAATCAATCTGAGTTATAGTACTACACAATACTAATTTCTTTACACAGCAAAGTACCAGTACTAAATTTATTTACACATTCCGATAATTATACAAAGAAAAAATATATGTAGTGTACACTACTAAGGAAAAAAAATGGACTTTCACACACACATACTTGCTAACTCCAGCTATTATGTGAAAATATAACCATTTGCCTTCACAACACATTCATATGTTGAACTAATTCGTTCACTTACCATTTATAACAATATCAAATATTTGCAATGTATCAACCATAAAACACAATATAATATATTAAATACAATTGGACATCACAGTTCTGTAACACTGATAACCAGCCTATTAACAATGCTTAAACACATCTAACCAACCATTAATACCAGAAAATTATAGAAATATATTAGGCTTATTATTTATTAGCACAAATCACCTTTGGGCTACAGATGTGAAAAAATATCCATTTAGGAACAAAACACAGAAATTATATTGAGCTGAAATTGATGGTTTTACTGCATGATATGCCTATCAATCATACTAATTGATTGTTGGCTAGGAAATGATGTCATTATAATCTTCAGAAATACAGTATATCTGCATAATGTATTACATACAACTTTACATATCCAACAAATAAGTTACGTACATCTGTATCACTCTCTTGCAAGGCACGCATTTTTAGTTGAGAAAGTACAAGTAATAACAACACATCCATTAGAGACAAGCTGAAATATATTAACAATACTGGATATTGCCACTGCTAACACTGTAAATATTTCCCATAACTTTTATGCACAGAAAAAGAATTTACTTTTGTATATACCGCATACTACTGGATCCATAGCAATAGTGAGAAAAGTTTGTTTAGAGTAATGCATATCTCAATTCTGTACTTTGGTTTAAATTAATTTGATTAATCTCTGTACATACACTTTAGAAATTCATAATGAAGTTCAGCAGGGCTATACTGTCTGGAAGGGGTACAGAAGACATTCTTTAAATCAAAGCTAGATCTTGATGAATAATTCAATAAGTTTATAACACCTCTTTTCATAGATTTGTAGAGAAAAGCTTTGAAATGCAGAACTGTTTAGTAAAACATGCTTTCTGTTGCACATGGTTGCAAAAATCTAAGCTTACCATTAAGAGTAGAATGGGTAATGTTTTTCTGATACCACAATGAAATTTTTGCTACATTATAGGAATTAATATAAGGTTTGCTAGTGTTGAAGTGTTGTTCAGAAGTTAGAGGCAGTGGAGTGAAGCAATAATTTAATTGAATCTCGAGCTGGTGGATACACTAAAACTTCTAAAAAACTTTTAAAAAGCTGAAGATGAAAGCAAGCGCCGCTTTTGAAACCTGTTCGATTAATTTCAAGTAAGTAAAATTTTAGTGTATCCATCGATCATCAAGATTCAATTAAATTTTTGCTAGTGTTATTTAATTTCAAAGACAGTTTCTTTTATGATTTTTTGAGAAAATGTTTAAATGAAAGCAACTAAAATTGAAATACACTTATTAAAGTTTGATTGAAACAATAAGAGTATATGAACATTTCAATTTAAAATGAATGTTTCAATTTAAATATTTACTTATGATAATGTAAAGGCCAAACAGGTAAACTATTTATTAGATACAAATCAAGCTCTGGGGGTTATCAAAGGATTCAATGAGAACAAATAAAATAAAATGGGCAATTCTATTTAACAATTTAAAGAAATGCAATAAACCAAAGTTTTATTTAAAAATCAGCAAAAGGAAGTAGAAATCACGTTCAATGCTGATAACAATTTTTATTCAGAAGATGTCAATGCATAGTAGCAGGTGGGCAAGCCATATCATAGTGTATGAGGCATATGTGTAGGCAGTTATTTAGCTGATGTTGTGACTTAAGACTTCAGCATAAATTATGATTTCCACTAAACAAAAATGTTAAATTGTGGCAAAATGATGCACTTAAGAAAGGAAGCTAAGCAACATAAAAGCCCCATCTTCCGTGGTGTGAGATAGTGTGTCTGCCTCACATGCAAGAGGTCCCAAGTTTGAATCTTGGTTAGGGTGAGTTATCCAGATAAGTTTTTTTCTGGGGTTTTCCCTTATCTTGAAAAGAGGAATATTGGATAACTCATAAGCTCTAGGGAACCCAGGTCCATTTGAGCATCATTTCAAACATTTCATTCATTCACCATCTGATATGACCTACCCAACTAAAGGACATGGCACTTAAACAAAACTTCTGACTAGTTACTGTTAAATAAGACTTGCCTTAAACATTCGGTATGTGAATTATGTGACAAAAAGTCTAGAAAACTATTTTTTTTTCTGCTGAACAAGTAACTCAAAGATCAAAATAGTATTATAATTATTTTTCATTTGTACTGAATGTAGGATCATCTCCCAAGATTACATCTATACTCCTCCAACCTGATATGAAGCTTTTAAAATAATGAATGATTAGTTAGTTTTAAGTTAAATGCATTTTAAAGTTTCACTACTTTTTTCACACATCTAACTCTGCTTGTATTTCAACCGAAATTTAACCCACTTCCAAGGCGTATAAACTGATACAAATCAAAGGTTTTCTGTAAAAAAGTGATGGCAAACTGAACTCCCAAAAAGCCTGGGTCACTCGCTGATTTATTAGAAATTAATCCTGAACATAGAACTTCAGTAAGAGAGAGATTCCTGTTACACTCTAATTAAGCCAGACAAGATGTAAAAGAATTTATTGTTTTTATGACCAATGGATATGTGTTGTCTCAGACAAAGTCATGCATGGTTCATGGACGGCATATTTAAAGTGTCACCATTAATATTTATGCAATTGTTTACGATCCATGGCTATTACCATGGTAATGCATTTCACAAACAAAAGGAGAAGGTATGTTTACAAGAATTCTTAAAGACTTTCAGATGTACTGTCAAGAACTTTTTATTGCGCTATATCCAATGAAAATTATAAGTAACTTTGAATCAGCCATAATTACTGCTCATAGAACTGTTTTTCCAGAAGCCAGTACATGATTGTGTTTCAGACTGTCTACAGAGCATTTCAGAATAGGGCTTACTAGGGATGGGCAGAAAATATAACATAACGGTTACGTTGTAACAGTTACCTTAATGTAATGGTTCCAAAGTAGCTAGTTACTCAATAATGTTCATCAAAGTAACAATTACAAACTAACTAGTTACCCAAAAATGGTTTACCAAAGTAATGAAGACAACTACTTATCGCCTTAATGGTTACTAAAGTAACAAGACACTTACCGAGCTTGGATGATATCATTCAGTGCATATGTATCACTTAATGGGAATTAGTTACCTCAACTCATTTACAACTTTGAGTTATCCTCGCAGGGAATTGCAAGTGTGTACTTGTTTATTATACCACATTGCTGTCCCTCAGATATCTGCAAGCTTTTGAAGTCAATGAAAAGTGAGACATGCAAGAACAACATAACTGAAATATGCCATAACATGTGTGAAGTCATTAGTTGGAAAACAGCATCCATCATTGTATTTCTTCATAATACAAATCATAAAGGAAGAAGGAAATCATCATCATATGATGTTGGAGTTACCTGCAGGAAGACAGATTCGAAGTAATGTAGAGCAGCATGTGAAAAGATTAAAGATAACTTCAAAGTATTTGCCAGAGATATACATAGTACATGAATTGTAGTGCAATTGTAGAATATCTAAGGACTTCTAGCCACTTAGTTTAGGTTGTAAAATTTTGAAGCACTTAAGAACCTAAATTATTTTAATGTGCTTATGTATATCATCCTATCAGCATGTCGTCCTCCATGGACTAGTGGTACCGTGCTAGCCTCAGTTCCTGAGGTCGCGGGTTTAAACCTGGCAGAGGGCAATGGATTTTTTGTGCATAAAAATCCTTAGCACGGCTTCCTTCGGAAGGGAAGTAAAGCTGGTGGTCCCGTGTCATAGATTTACGGCACGTAAAAGAATCTCAAGCCTGATAAGAGGCCTCTGAGCAAAATCTCCGGTCTTCCACGCCCAATATAGAATGGGATGCTAAGAACCATAGTAGTTAAAGAGCATCCATAAAAAAAAACTCAATTTCATTTCATATCAGCATATTGTACAGGGATATTATATTTCACGTTATGATAAATTTTTGGAAACATAATTTTCCTAACTTACACAGTGGTATGTAAAGAATATTGTGTGATAGTTTTGGAAATAAAATTTTAATATGTCAAATATTGCAGATGAAATGCCATATGCCAATTGTTGCATAGATGAAAGTCTTATGTTAATTATGTGCCTCCGGCACATTCAAGCATGTAACCATGTAACTCAGCAGTAGAGTATTGGCATAGAAAGCTGAAGATCTGGTTCAAGTTACAGCCATTGTACTGGATTTTTTTCAATCTCCAATTTAAGTCTACAAAAAGAGAGCAATCATAAAAATACAGAGGATATAATTTTTCTTTTAACAATGTGAGCAACATGAATTTGTGCTTAACACACAGGTGCAACAGGTTGTTTAACTTCTTGCTGAAAGTAAGAAAAGTTGCGCCAATTCCTATTATATCTTTGCCTTTTGTTTGTGGATTTGTTGGGTAAAAGACTTCATTGTGTAAGTTCCACAAATTCTCATTAGAAGATAAGTCAGGATTTGAAAAAACCCTTTGGAAGGTATTAAAAATGTTATAATTAACATTAGATTATAGTTAGGCATTTGCATCAACAGATTCATAATGCTTGTCACATATGTATGTAACAGATACGGACGGAAAATGGATGGTGATTATGATTAAAAATTGTTGCCACTTAAAAGTGTTTTTCCCTCTTTATACCTAATCATCAACATCTATAGGCAAACAAAGATTTCCTTTTTATGATTATGAGGATAATGCTCACACTAAGCAATCCTGAAACCATAAAAGACTAAAATAAAGTTAAACACTTAGATTTAAATGTCTTTCCAGTACATGTGCACAATTGTTAAATTGATGCCATAAGAGTGTGGAAATTAGTTTTATCATCATGTGAAGAGTGAAAATGTAAAACATCCTAAGTTCCAAGTTTTCTAAAATGATTTTTCTGTTGCAGTATTCTAAATGCTCAACAGTGGCACGCAATCTCAATGCAAATTATTGAATTATTTGGTAGTTTCTGTCAGCATGCAATATTTCATTTGCTTTACCAATTTTACTACTTCATGCTTGAAAGTGATATCACTTCTACTAGGTTGTTTACTCAAGCATTACTGAAGGAAAATAAGGCTCAGTCAGCTGGATGGAAAGCACAATTTTTGTGAATAGTTATAAAACTATACGCAAGTATGCAGATAATGCTGCCACTTGATAAGAAATGTTCAAACTATTGATCCCTTCCCCTGAACCAAGAAGTATGACGGATTATGTTCATCGATGATCACACTTTAATGTGTTATATACCTTTACACTTAATCTCATGTTGCAAGTTAGGTTAGGCTGCAATTCAGCAGTATCTTAGAATGCATAAAACATCACCATTATACTAGAGCAAATGATATTCTGAAGTTATTTTTCTCTTTGGTAATTAAGTTTCAAAATAATTTCCTTAACACACACAAGCCTGATTTAAAATGCTTTAATTTTTCATTACTTAAGTTAGGCTACAAAGGAAAAATAAATAAACAAAAATTTAGGTTGTAATAAAGGTTAGGTTATAACAGCTCATGATAACATTTAAGTGAGGAGTTAAATGGCACGAGTTGTATTTAAGCCATAAAATATGAAATAACACCCATAAACTCATTCATTCTGTCAGATAGAACCCTAGATTTTAAGGGCACAAAGTGTTGTGTGACAAACTTAACAAGGATAAGCTTATAGTTCTGTTGTGATGTAACAAAAGTGAAACTGAGAATTGTACTGGTTACTACAAAAGCACAGAGTCCACAATGTTTCAAGAAATTGTGACTTTTTCATGTAACTATACTTCTAAAATGAAAGCACTGATAATGTCTGTAGTATTTGAAAATTTTGCCTGTGTATGGAATACAAGTCTGGGTATAATAAACAGGAAAGTCATACTTTTCATTGACTATTGTGCAGCTCTCCAACAAATCTATTCAATTTGAGTAAGATAAAAATAACTTTCCTTCCAGTAAACTGCACAAGTAAGCTTCAACCATTACATCAAGGCAAACATACCATAAGAGGTTGGTGCAGAGATGGTTGACTGCTCTGGAATTGACAATATGAAAAATAGTTGTCTTAGATGTTTAGGGCTACCTGAGAATCTGTGAAACAAGATACCATTGGAACTGCTTCAAGGAAAATGGCATTCATTAGTTGCTTGCTGATGACATCAAACTGGAAGATGAGTTTACCAAGTACGAAGAATGGTACTAAATATCGGGAATTTCTCTTTTGAAATATACATTAAAAATGATATTAAAATATGAATGAAAATTGGAAATAGTACATAAAGCAGCATTGGCCAACAACACTTCTAGCAGTGGACCATAGCAGAGGATGCAGAAAACATGTCTGCAAAAGAAGTTCTATAGTACCAAAGGTTAGTGAAGCTAGTTAAATGTAAATTCAGCTCAAATAATGCTCTATAAAATAATAATAATAATAATAATAATAATAATAATAATAATAATAATAATAATAATGGTAACGAAACAATGACAATAGACAGAAGTCGTCCTCCGTGGTCTAGGGGTGCCATGCTAGCCTCCAGTTCCCAAGGTTGCAGGTTCAAACCCAGTGGAGGGTGATGGAATTTTTCAGACGTATAAATCCCTAGCATGGCTTCCTTTGGAAGAGAAGTAAAACCGGTGGTCCTGTGATGTAGATTTAGGCATGTAAAAGAACCTAAATTCCTTTAATTTATGGGATGCTAAGGACCATAGGAGTTAAAGAGCATCCATAAATAAAACTCAATTTAATTTTTCATGACAACAGATGATATATTTGAAGAACATCAGTGCAGGATGAAATAAGAAGCATCAGTGCAGGATTAAAGTGATGATGAACCAGGTCCCGAGCATTTCCTATGATGTCAAAAGTAATGAAGGCAATGGACACAGTGATGCAATATGTGTGTTGGCCAACTCCGTGGAGTAGAGGTAGCATGTCTGCTTCACATTCAAGACATGCAGACTTGAATCTCGGTTACGGTGAGTTACCTAGGTAAGTCTTTCTTCAGAGGTTTTCCCTTATCATAAGTTCTAGGAACCCTGGATGCACTTGAGCATCCTTTCAACCATTTCATTCATTCATTCCTTCATTCATTATCTGATATGATCGACCCAGTTAAAGAATGTTAAACTTCAAGCCAAAAGCAAAAAATAAAAATATGTGTGTTGTTCTGAAGTTGATGTTGAACGCAATAACTTTACTAACAGATTGAAAGTGCAATTTTGAAATAAAATAAATAAAGCAATCACACACAGATATGCATTTCAAACCAGTGTAAATATTCTATTTTCTACCTGACCATGGGGTAAGCTGTATTACTAGATTCATATTATTATAAAAGTGCAATCTGTATTGCTTTACATCAGGAGGGGACACAAGGTTTAACCCTCCCCCTGCTTTGTTCTTTGGTTTGCCTACCATCCAAGGAGCTTCTATTCTATTAGCACTGTAACACCGTAAAGTCCAACCACCACAACACATGTAGTTGGAGGGAGAAACAAAGAGAATGACACCAAGTGTCACAAAATGACCTGACTGCTTTAGATAATGCATGATAGATTTAATTATAAGTTCTTTGAGAGCGTCTTCATTCCGATAATAATCAATAATGAGTGAGTGTCTTCTAAAGAGAAGAAATAGTGGGTGATAGGCTGAAATATCAGTCCTCTTTGTGTCTTGAAGAATGGAAAGCTCTATTTATTAATTTTTTTTCACTCAACATATAGTTCTATATTGCAACAAGTAAGAAATTTCTAAGACAGAAACTATGTATATTAAAAAAAAGACTGAATACTACAGTTCATTGATCATTACGCATGTTTTATATTTTGTTTATATAATAAAAGAAAGGCAGAGTAATTTTATTTTTATTTCTACCATCTTATTTTTTTAATTGTATCCTTCATCTGAGCACCTCCTGCTTAAACAGTGATAGAAACAATGAATAACATTTAGAAAGGTCTCAGAGCAAAAAACATGATTTATAGCACACAAAATGTTCTACCTATTTTCTCTCTCTCTAAAGTTGCTCTGTTTTGGGTACACGTGAAGGAGGCAATTAATTCTTTACAATTATAGTGCTTTTCCAAAATGTCTTATCAGGAATCATCAAGAAGTAAATAGATTTTTGCTTCTCCTATAAAATTTCAAAGCTGGAACTTGGAACACTTGACATTTTCTATCTTCATACAATTATTTTTAAATACAAAAAGTTACATCCAGTCACACTAAAAAAACTTGTTTCACCACATACAAATGTTCCAGCTTCTTGCATTAGCAGCCTAGTATTCTAATGAGCAATACATACTAGCATTAAATTTAATTATTATCAGTCTTTGTTTACTTCTGTTTTTATTACTACTCAATCTGCAGTTAAGGAAGAAATAAGCACCCATAATTTACAGCCATTACTGACATGTTACACCTATCTTTTCACATATTCATCTTTAAACACCTTGAGATCTACTTCATATTGTCAAATAAGCCAATGATTGACCTCAACTTTAAGATTTTGTAATTAAATCACTTGCTGCGAATATGCTGTGCATTCATACCTTATTGGAGCCTACATGTCATTAGAATAATTTGCAAAGCAAACTGTTTCAAATTTATGGTTCATAAAATTATTTCATCTTAATATTATTTATCAAGGAATCAACACAGTGAAGCACTTGAATCAACAATTCTCATAACCTTGAGTCAAACTTTCACATTCACTATCTAAACTTCACTTGTACACAAATTTTACAGAACTTGTTTCAAGGGCCATTGGCCTCATCGTCAGCTGTTTGTAGACTGTTACTACTGGGCTGAATCTAGTTCCTATTCAAGGGCTTCTGTTATTCTTCTGGTGATTACCGGATGAATTTAAAAGTTATTTTATTGACTTCTTAGAAGTTTCATCAAGTTTCATCAGGAAAGGTCCAAATTTTTTTATATAAATTTTCTCCCAAACATCCAAATGTACATCTTTACCAGCAGACTTTAACTGTATTCTTTGCTTCATTTCAAGGTTTTTATTCCAGAAATAGACAGTAACCAAGTTTCTCTTTGTTTTTCCCATATAATTTTGCTGTAGTTTTTAATTTTATTTTGCAGATGCCTTTATCAATTTTTTATTTTATCTCTGTTAGTGGATTTGTGAGGTTCTTAACACAGCGTTTGTTGTAGGGTACATAAATTTAAAAAACAGCAATGCCTCAAAACAAATCACTACTTTGTCACCACAACTGGAACCTTAGAGATTCAATAAATTTACCTTACACCTATGGACACATCACAAATTTCAAAATATTTATAAGGAGTTTGGCATTACCTTAGTACTCTACAACAATCACTGTGTAAAGAACCTCATAAAATCCACCAACAGAGATAAATTTCTGACAAAAAAAGAATGTACAAACTGCAATGAAATCTAAGCAAGAAAATAAAAAGTAAGTTTTGGATTTATACAACATTAGAGAAACATTGATATAAACAGATAAGCTCAGCATTGTAGCTCATCTCTGGAACAAAAGCCAAGAAATTAAACAAAATATAAATTTATTAAAATCTGCTGATAAAGGTGTACAGTTGGATGATTGAGAAAGGATTTATATAAAAAATTTTGAACCATTCATGATGAACTTTGTTATTTAGAAGTCAATGATAGTTTCAAATTCATCCAGATATCACCAAGAGGCAATAAATGCCACTGAATAGGAATTGGGCCCAACCAGGCACCAGAGTTGACACACAGCTGACAATACGGCAATGACCCTTGAAATATGCTCTATAAAACTTGAGGTAGAAGCTTAGAGAGTGAATATGAATGTTCAACTAAAGCTTATGTGAACTATTTTTTAGCTTACTAATTATCATAAAACCCTTGATGGAATCTGAAGCCACATGTGTGCGTTACTGCGTTAAGAATACAGAATGCAGTCTTTTATAACATTTTTTTCAAAAATGTTTATTCAAGTATGGAATGTATGTGGAATGCTAAATATTATTAACTGCAGTCATATATTAAGCATTCTAAGAAGCATGTAGAAGGTATTTATATACATATCATAATTTTATCAAATATCCAATTTAGTAACTTTATTTCACAGTATAACAGTCATTTTTGCAGCAAACCTGGGAAAGACCAACTTCTAAACAGTGTGGCAGTGGCAATATCATAAAATTTAGAGTATGTTGCCACAACATCAATATGTATTCATAATTTACCAACATAATGTTATCTTCAACATTAGCAATTCAGGAATATATATATATATATATATATATATATATATACTATATGAACATCTGTCATATATTCAACTAATCTTGAAATTACTGGAATGCAATTTATTTTATGCATTTTTCTTTGTTTTGCATTAACAGCTCTAAATATAAAAACAAAAATGATAAAAGACATCAAAAAACCTCTATATTAAACCTACATTACCACAAGCTCTTTTATAAAAGTTAATATTTGGTGAATAATTAGATGAAAATTACACAACACAGTATTTCACATGACTTACATTTCTTTCAATTGGAGCAATATGCACATTTATAATGCATTTGTGCTAACACAATATTTTACATGGTACAATTTGATTCTCAAAACATTTGTAAAATTCTAAAAACTCTCACTCAGTAGCTATATTCTCCCAAGAGAGTAAATAAGGAAATCTGTATTGCAGAACAAATCTGATTTGTAGCTGTAAATGAGCTTTTATTTTTTATGGAAGTATATTAAACTTTATGGCTAAAAACTGAGAAATTAGAAAGACAAAAGGAAAGAAGATATCTCGTGACTCACTTTCTGGTAATGCGCAATAAGACTATGCTGTATAACTTGAACACAATGACTTCAATTGCTGCAGCTGGTTTAATACATTACCTCATACAGAACTGGAATCTGAAGTCATTTGAGCAAGAACTTGACAGCGCTGCTCTAAATTCTGAACTGTAGCCATTAGATATGCATTTTCTACATACAGCTCTTTCACTAATATGTCAGTGCGAGCCAGCCGCTCCATCTAATGGGAAAGAATGAATGAATACAAAAGTTAATAATTTGATAAATGAGTCTCTGCAAAGTAAACAAGTATATTAACCTTTAGATTATGGCATCTATGAATACAGTGGATTATCATGAATGACATAATACACGGTTGCATTAATTTTAAATACGCAAACTTTCAATTTAAATATAACAAACTAGCTATCTCACTCAGTAGTGCATGGATACATTCTATAAGAGGCTGAAAATAAATACATATATGGATGGTTTTGAAAGTGGCAAGTAGTCTATAATTTTCATTTGTACCTAAAGCATAAAGATTCAAAGTTTTGTCCAGACTGGACAAATGGGGCAAATTTGTATATAAAGGATTGAAAATAGTATCAACAGGGGTAGTTTTCTGAAATTGTATGGTATCCTATAATTTTTGCCAAATCCTATACCTTGAGTGCACACATTTGTCCCTTGATTGGCCAAGCAGTACGGTTATGTCTATAATATGAAAATAAAGGATAAGGGTAGGTTATAAAAATTCTGTGATACTGCATGATAGAAAAAAAAATCTGTGATACATTCACATGACTTTCTCTACCCTCTATCTTTATAAGTGTGTACACAAACTATTATTACTAAAGTTTATTTTTATACCTACTATATTTTAATCTGAACAAACCTTTGCAAAAATAGCTACTTTACACATTTCGTTATACATACAAAGAGAACAGTGATAGTGAAATGTATAAGAACTGGCTGCTATATACTGGCCTTAAATTCTATACTGTTTCCATGCAATCACGAGAAACAACTTAAAATCGATGAGACTTTAAAAGAATGACAAGTATTGAACAATTCGAATTTTTAATAACAGATATCTCAGAAACGACCTATGCTACAGAAAAACTTATTTTAAGTAAATTGTGTGTTTTAAAGGGATCTGCATTTTTTGTGTGGTAAGTTTTCGTCTATCACTTAATGTTTACCAGTTATACAAGATTATACAAAATTCCTTCTGAATGAAGGGGACTTCACACATTATTCCCAAAAACTTCAAGATATACATTTTATTTGTCATGTAAATATCTTTAATATATGATATTTTAATCAAGATCATTAGAGTCATTTTTTAAAAAATCAAAATTTTCGAAAAATGTTCCATCTAAAGGGTAGTTGGGGTGGGGAAATTTTCTTGAAAATCTTTGTGTCACATCTTTTTAAGGTGCTGAACCTAAATACCAAGTGTAGTTTTTATTTAAAGGTGAGTTACACTAACATCACTTAAGTTTACTCACTTAATTCTAACTTTTGCTTCTTGTGACTTGTTGGTCTTAAATTACGTTGATATTTGAAAAGAAGCTAGAAACAGTGATATGTATTGAATTTATTTAAAGGCGAGTCGGAATTGTTACACTAACATCACTTAAGTAACATCACTGTTTCTAGCTTCTTTTCAAATATCAACGTAATTTAAGACCAACAAGTCACAAGAAGCAAAAGTTAGAATTAAGTGAGTAAACTTAAGTGATGTTAGTGTAACAATTCCGACTCACCTTTAAATAAATTCAATACACATCACTGTTTCTAGCTTCTTTTCAAATATCAACCAAGTGTAGTATTTATACAACTTTTTGAGTTATGCTGTTCTCTCTCTCTCATACACATGGAACTTCTTTTAAAAAGCATTTTTTATTTGGGGACCTCAAAACATGTATTTCTGGTGAAATCTTGGTAACAAATTTTTGGATGGAATGAAATACCTTCTCTACCTACTACGTACGTGGTAGAGAAAGTAAAAGGGGATGGCTAGTTTTCATAGAGTAGCCTATGATTGCTGCCAAGTCATATGGTATAATTAGGGACCCCAGATTGTCGGTAAATAAAATAATGTAATATCGGTGTAAAAATATTATAGTGAGCAGTGTTTTGGGTGGTAAATAAAACTGCTTAATGGTGTTATCTCGTGCAAAAAAAGGGAAAAAACAAAAACATAGTTTAAACTATTTTACTGTGGAACATGTAACTTAAAAAAGAGGAACATGAAAATATTTACATAGTATACATTTCGACTGATTTACTTTGTTAGAGACAAAGCCACCATAAGTTCAGTGTTCTCTGGCTTAAGATTTGTTCTTAAGTTTGTCATGATGTTCCCATATGCAGAGAAAAGTCTTTCACTGTCCACATTGGACATGGGTACCCACAATAGTTTCATACACTTCTCACTGAAACACAAGTGGTCACATTGAAGTCCAGAAAGTAAATCCAGTATGTTCACTTCAGCAGCATCATCCAATTTCTCACACACTATGTTCTTCAGAGCAGCATATCCCTCCTTGAATGCTTCTCTGGAAAATCTCGCAGAAAAGGTAACATTATTCTTGCTTTTTCTATAGTTATATCAGTAGATGCCTCATTTGATACTATTTTTCGTACATCAAACAATTTACCTGCAGAATGAATAATATCAGCAGCTGGATCAGCTGACATTAAGGAATTCAGCTTGGTAACTGACTTTATGCCCAATTGCTTGAACTGACTGATAACATAAGACTTCTTGAGGGTTGGCAGTCTCTGAAGAAGACTTGAAGTTTTCTCTCCAAACGAGCCCTCAGCTACTATTGTGAAGCCATTTGATATATCTTTAAGTTTGCTATATAGTTTATGAACAAATGGATATTTAGATCCCTCAAGCACTTCAATAAGGCAAATGGTGTCTTTGCAGTGTTCAAGAAGGAAAGATGCCTGGCAGTTTATTATATTTTGAGACAGCATCGAAATACTACTGTGGAATCGGTTTGAATTCCCGCGTGCCGCAAAACTAAACTGACCTGGCAACGTCTTGCACATGCTGTCTGTATGGCGCGCTGCTGCTAACTCTACTGTCAGCTGAATTGTGCATGCGCTAGCTTAATTTGAAACGTGGCTCCATCGGCATAATTCCTTTTCTTTTTCAGAGCAGAAGGTAAACAGACTCCTTGCGCTAAATTGTAACGTAATTTAAAGAATATAACTTGACTCCAAACGAATCTTTCAGTATAGCGGACACAAAATATACCTAGACATGCGTTCACATTATGGCAACCTCGCGAGACAGCAACAATTTTCGTGCGAGGGGTACAGGAAACGGAGACAGTGATTGGTAGAAGAGGCTGTCTACTGTCAGAGTTGACTTGAACCGGACTTAGAAATTCATGCATTATTTAACGATACTTTTGCGACAGTCTTTTCCAGCCGGCATGAAATGGGGTGATGCAAGCACGAATCGTTAAAATACGGCATTAGAGAAGAATTGCAGGTAGTATTGTCATTTAAATCCAAAGAATAATTTTAGTGAAATGAGAAATCCGTCACTGATGCGGTGTTGCCGAGTTCTGATAAACATGGCATTCCTTTTGTTGTGCATGCGATAGATGAAGAGTGAAGGGGGCGGGGTAGTCGAAGCAGTACCAATGTTTGCCGAAGCTCTGGTTAAATCACAGTGCAGTTTGGTGTTCTGTGCCGTGCAGCACACAACACCGTGCAGCATGGCTGTAGCGAATGACAATACACGTATCCGTAAATGATTGATAAGCCAAATATCTGATTGTTTATGCGAAAAGGAGAGACAAACGCCAAAAAAAGGAGAGGGAGAGAAAAATTTCAGGTTATTTTGCACATTTTTTTTTCATAACAGTGTTATTTTGCGTTTTCGCGATATAGAACTAATGTCGCGTTATTTCGCGACTCAGAATGGATATATATGTGGAATTTAAAAATAATTGATTAAAGGTTTTTCTTATTGTTAATTTTCGGCCAATTTCGCGAATTAACTACTCGCGAAAAGTCGGGGTCCCTAGGTATAATTGTGCAATATTTTGATCAAATGAGTTAAACAGACTTCTACATAAGGGGTTGCAAATAAATAAGATAAGAGTGGTTCCTGAGAGCTGTATGGTAGCCTATGAATTTTGTTGGGTCCTAGACTATAAGCGTAGAGAGTTTTTCTAGATATGTCAAACAATGTATGTTACAAGTGAAAACAGAGATTTAAAATAAAGGTAATGGCAGTATTTGAAAGTTGCCAGAACTTTTTAAAGTTGTCTAAAACCCAAATGTACCAAGTTTTATCAAAATCATACAAAGCAATATCACAGGGAAATTGTGATGTTAACATTATAATGTGGGAATACAGGGAAAATCCACTAAGTTCCATTTTTTATGTTTTCAAGACTTTCCCTTATTTGAATCCTCCATTACTTGATCTTCACCATGTGAAGTCATGCAAGTCCACTAGATATCAGCATTGCTGTAATTTGACAGCCACTTTTTAAGTCCAAATAGGCATGTTATTTGCTCACAAAATAGCCATCAGGTGTATGCACTTAGTGAATTTTTGCATTTATGGAATAAGAGGGTTTTCATTGTACGCCCACGATATGCAAACCCCCCTCCAATCAATAACACATTTTAAATGATTTTAAGCTTTGCATTTATCCCCTTGGACTGGAAATCATTAAAAGTGTGCCATGTTCGCATAAACTGCCATAAAATATCCTCTGATATTCATATTCAGTGAAATTGCATTGGAATTGGGTGACATGAATATGAAATACTCCACTAAACTCTCACAATTTTAGAATTTTGGGAAATATTTGATATCTTATAACAATGCTCTTCATCTCTCTCTCTCTCTCACTCCTCTCTCCCACTCTACAACGTTGGTATAGATTTATATATAACTTCAGTAGCAAAGCAAGGAGGGTGGATCGGCAGTGTGGAATCAAGCGTTTTTTATTTTTACTTTACTCTTTCACGTTGACAACTATTAAGGGCACAATAAATTGGGATAGGAATTTAACATTGGTATCAATATCATAATGTAAAAGTCTAGCATTATTGAATTGTACAGTTATCAATGAATGCATTAGATGGCCAGTCAGAATCAACAGTGCTGAAGCACTACAAATCTGCAATGAAAGCCTGAACTCAAGGCATAGCATTTGCTGATACTGGCAATGTTATAGCAGCCTAATATGTATTACAGTGCTAATTTCATGAGTTGGATCTATTAGGTTAGTAGCCAAACTTGGAATTACAGCATGATTTTGCCAATGCGTATAAAACATTGAGACAGATATTAAGGAGTTGAATATTTTTAAAGAAAGAAAGATTGTTTATAAATTAAGAAAGGGAACACATTTCAAGATGGGAGTCATTGCAAGAAAATAATTAAAGATTTTTAAATATTTGTTACTTTATGTTGAGCTGATAATTCATAAAAACTGTAAGATATATTTGTTTATTTAAAGCAATATTTTCATATTACTGGGATAGTTAAAAAGTCCAGAATATTAAGGAAAAAGAGAAAAAAACATTTAAGTATTTTAGCAAATCTCACAGCCAACCATAATGTAACTCATCATTGTGAAAAATTTTGTATTAGTTCAATTACTATCTAGAGGAGTTCGTTGAACAATTATTGACTTGGTTACTATGGCAACGTAAAAAATCTATATAAGATTTGTTCAGAGAAGAGGGGAGTCATTTATAGCATCACCTCTCATTGTTACGCATCTCTGCATAAGTTGCAAACAAGATTGCAGCTAGGAATTGTAATGATCATTATTCCAGATGTAGTGCTAATATTAAGAAATTGTGTATAAAGGTGCAAAAACTATCATTAATTGTAATTCAGTTGTTATTTTAGTGAGTTATCGAGTTTTTCAGAATAAATTAAGAAATTCTTAGATATGCAATTTTATTAAGAATTCCTTCCCGTACTATGACCCGATATATTAGTAAATAAGAGTTCTCATAGCTCAGGCATTACAGAAAATAACAATACACCACAATAATCAACCTAAAAATAATGGAAAGCAGTGAGAGAGATACATTGCAGGGATAAATCAATGCATCGAGATCTTCGAGTCTTGTGAGTAACGTAGTTTTGAAGTATACTGCCAGAATCAGTCACTGAGCAGAGTAAAATAAATATCCAGCATTGATAAATCCCAGAGCTCCAGAACGTTTGAACTCTAACAAAATAATTTCATATGGAGCCCAACTGAGGGGCATGAATAAAGGGAAGGTAGCACGAATAAAGGGAGGGAATGCATGGAGAAAAGATAAAGAAAAGCGCATGAAAATAAATAAAAAATAACTTCAAGACATGGCAGACCGAAGAAAATTCTAAGAAGCAGATGGCAACACAGCGTCAGAATTATGGAGTACAACACTGAGAGGAGGAAGCATACCCAGGACGTCGGGATACCAGATTCCAGCCAGACCCAAGTGAAGAAAGAAGTTGGCAACAGGACTGGTGACAAATGAAGAAAGAAGACACTGAATAGCAGGAAATTCCAATTTAATTTAGTTGTATGTTGCTTAGAAGTGGAAAGACAATAGAAAAGTCCAAAATGAGCAAAGATACAGTAGATATGAAAATGAGAGAAGTAGAGGTAGATAAACTGTCGGTGAAAAGGAAAGTGAAGCAGAAAGGAGAGAACAAGCAGGAGAGGTAGCTAGAGGAGAATTATCTTTGGTATATCTATACAAAGTCATAGCTGAGATGAA
The DNA here is from genome assembly GCA_030765065.1 of Deroplatys truncata. NCBI lineage: Eukaryota > Metazoa > Arthropoda > Insecta > Mantodea > Mantidae > Deroplatys > Deroplatys truncata. Next base: position 106,848,586 of record CM060980.1, read on the forward strand.
ACATGACTTAGATCAGGGAAGAAAGGAAGATGTAGATAATAGAAAAATTAGAAATAGCAGAACTGAAACAAGATTTAGAGCTAAGAAGAGCAGAATTAAGTCAGTGAATAGAGCAAAGTAGAAAAGAAATAGAATGGGGTAGAGAAGAATGCAAGAGGAATATGGAGGCAATAAATAGTAATTCAAAAGAAAAGAAAGTATGCTAGGAAACAAGATAGAGGACTACGAAGTAAAATCAATGACTCAGAATTATAAATGAAAGAGAATTAGAAAATGCTAGAAGATGAGATAGGGAAATGTAGAAATAAAATGAGAGAAGTAAGAGTAGCACAGAAAATGAAGCTAGCAAGATAATAGAGTTAGCTGAGGAAGCAGAAAACTTAAAAATCTGATGTGCTGCACTCACATGACTTTCTCTACTCTTCTACAAACTATTTTTACAAATGCTTATTCTCCATCTACTTCATGTTACTGAGATAAACATTTGCAGAAACCATCTTATTGCTCATTCTCTGGTAGGTGCAAGGGAAATATGGTAGGCTTTAAGCGATAGTCAAATCTTTTAAGAGCTGGTTGCTATGTGGAGTATTCCATCCTCTATGCATATCCAGGACATAAAAAAGAAAGAAAAAGAAAATGAATAACAAATTCCCATTTGAGAAAAAGTATAAATATTGGAAAATTCAAACAAATAACAAGGAATATATCGGAAACGGTTCACTCAACAACAAAATATATATATATATGTGTGACATAAATTGTGTGTTTTAATGAGATCTAGTTTTTGTGAAGTAAAATTTTGTCTATCTCTTACAGTTTACCAGTTATGTAAAAGTCATTCAAAATAAAGAGGACTTTTGAGGACATTCCCAGAAAATTCAAGATATAAATTTAATCTGCTAAGAAAATATCTTAAACATATGATATTTCAACCAAAATCATTAAGAGCCATTTTTGAGAAAATCAAAATTTTCGAAAAATGTTCCATGTAATGGTAGTCTGGGGTGGGGGATTTTCTTGAAAATCTTTGTGTCACATCTAAAATGTTTCCAAAATGCCTTATTTGGATTCAGGGCACCTCAAAACATGTATTTCCGGTGGAATCTCGGTATCGAGTTTTTTGGGTGGAATGCAATACTTTCCCTACTTATTATACATAGTAGAGAAAGTAAAAATGTATCAGCAAAACTCAGAAACAAGTAGAGGGAGGAAGTAAAGAAAATTTTAAAGCACGAGTTAGAAACAATAGGAAAGAACAATTCAATGAATAAAGTGTAAAGAATTAATTGCTTCTGAGTCGAAAAATGTGGCAAATGTGATGCAGTCACAGCAGCAAATAGGAGAGAAAATAAAACAAAGTCAAGTTGAAATAAAAAATGAGATAGTAAATGAAATCAAAGCAATAAGTGAGAATTTGCAAAAAGAAAAAGCAAATATCAGTGACATAAACAAAATTGTAATTGTAGAAATTTCAGAGTTGTTATTTCAGAGTTGAATAATCATGATTTTAATACTTATGATGCTGATGAAGCGAATTTTGAAAAGCTATGTATAAGAAAGTAAACATACACATACACACACCATCAATGCGTAACACATGTTACACGAGATCACACCACCAATTTTCAATGAAGAAAAGGGGGACGATCCAAAGTTATTCATAAAAGAAATTGAGGAATACTTTAGCATAAGGAGAATTCCTAACAAATTTAAAATGATGATAGTGAAAAAGAGTGAAAAACAAAGCTTTGGAATGGTTAAGATTGACACTGGCAGGGCATGAATCATACACATCATTCAGGAACTTATTCTTATCTAGGTACTGTGGGGCAGCAAAACAAATCAAGGCGGAGGGTGATGGATTTTTTTGGGCGTAAAAATCCTTAGCATGGCTTCCTTAGAAGGGAAGTAAAGCCAGTGGTCCCATGTTGTAGATTTACGGCATGTAAAAGAACCTCAAGCCTGATAAAGAGGCCTCTGAGTAAAATTACCGGTCTTTCACGCCCGATATAGAATGGAACGCTAAGGACCACAACAGTAGCCATTCACGGTGGCTATGTGGATAATGTGTTGGTATTCTTTCTGGTATTCCTCTTTTTACAATGGTATATGTACTACCTGTTCGTAATGCTATTTAAAATTGCATGTTTGTGGCTTGTAGGATTGTAGTTATAGCTTTTAATATAATTTTCTGTGTGAGTTGGTTTCCTGTAAATGCCTAATGTTAGTTTGTTGTGTGCATTATTTTTGATGATCCTGATGTCTAGGTAAGGTAATTGGCCATTTTCTTCTGTTTTATTGTGAATTTTATAGATCTTTTTTGTAAATTCAATAATTTCAAAGCAGCTTCTGAAAGTTTTTTTTGGAACAATAGCAAAAATATCATCCACATGCCTATACCAGGTTTTGAATAGATGTGGAAAAGATTGAGTAATATGGCATTCAAAATGGCTCATATATAGTTCTGCTAAAAATGGTGAAAGGGGGTTTCCCATAGTTAGGCTTGTGGTTTGTTTAAGAATTTTGTTATGGAATGAAAAGAAATTCTGGACCAGACATAATTTTGTTAGTTTTAAGTAATCTTCTGTTTGTGCTCTAGGTGTGCCGTTGTTTAATATCCAAGTACTGGGAAACCCCCTTTCACCATATTGCGATACATTTATATTCTCCTTTACTAAGGTAAAGGAGAATATAAATAACACACCTATGGAACTCACAATATAGGAAAGATTTTAGGATTTTTTTAGAGTTGGGGATGGAAGTGCATAAGGATTAGTTACTAGTTACTAGTTAGTTAGTTTTAGAATTCATTGAAAACAATGCAGAAATCAAGATTGCGATGAAGTGAAAGCGATGAGTGGAGTATACTCGGGAGTGCAAGAGCAGATCAAAAGACTGGAGCCAACTGTCAATTATGTACATTGTGCTGCCCACAACTTGAAATTAATCCTAAGAGATGCAGCTAAGATGCCACAGATAACACCCTTTTAAACAGGCTTGATGGAATATATAGATTTTTCAGCTCCAGTTTTAAAATATGACAACTATTAGAAGAACTGACAATTGGAAAGAAAACCCTAACTCTCAGAAGACTATGTGCGACAAGATGGTCTTCAGCTTATGACGTTTTGTTATCCATCCATTTCTATTATCAAGATATCATGAGGGCTCTTATAATAGCGACCTCTAAAAATTCAAATGAACTAACGAAGCATCTTCCGTAAGAAAATAAATGGAAACTTGCGAGTCTGTAATTCAGACGTAGTACAAACGAAAATGTTAGAAACAACCAATATTGTTTAAAATAAAGAGAGTTGAGGGTTGTTACACTACATCACTAAAATATTCTTACATCATTTCTGGTCTTCAAACCATGATATCACTCCGAATATAAAACTCTTAAAACCGATCAACAGCAGCAATGAATTGGACATCTGGGAAAAAATACATATTGTCAAACACAGGAATCATCTAATGAATTTCGAACTGCCACCACCCAGCAGCCTTTGGAGGTTCATCAGCCCAGCACCAGAGAACACCACTAGCCACACACATCCCCCAGACAATGACCGGAAAAATCAGTTGAGAACATGCTGACGATGGGAACAAGCCGTCTCCCGAAATGCGTTCAAGTAAGAATATTTTAGTGATGTAGTGTAACAACCCTCAACTCTCTTTATTTTAAATTATGACACATCACTGTTACTAGCTTCTAAATCTTCAAAATTAACCAATATTGAGTCAAAAAATACGCAGTCACCCAATGAAGGTATACAGCGTTACAAAATTACTGGGCGAAGCATTTACTTCTATTCAGAAATTTAGAAATCGTTTTAATAAAGTAAAACAAGATGCTGATGAAACGGCAAATACATGGGGAATCGAATGTCGTCTTGCAAGAAAATGCACACTTAAAGCACAGAAATTTTTTAACGAATATTAAGTGAGAATAAAAGACTGAGTGTCCCCAAACAGTATTTCAAATTTAATGTGTTATGTGATTATTTGGATAACATGTTAGGTTAATTAGGACTCAGATTTAAAAGCACGATGGGCATCATTGAAAAGTTCAAGGGTTTTTAGCCCAATATACTCATGCAGAGTACTGACAGTGAACTTCATTCAATCACAGAAAAACTTATAGTGAACTATCCAAATTATATTTCACAACAATTTCTTCACCAACTACCCATGGTCCGTAATGTACTTCAGAACGATATAAAAAGTATTAAAAGTGGGCAATATCAAAGGTATTAAAAGTGGATCAGTGAAACAGTTAACAGACCCAATCCTTATTAAAATATCACATAATTATTTCTAGTGTCTGATGTCTCAGTGGTATTGAAATTATTTAACCACCATGTGCGCCATTCGATGATACAGGAGTGTTTGTCTCCCTTAGTATGATAAGCATTGAAGTGAAAAGAGCATGCACATTAAATCTTGATATGTTAGTGGATGAATTCGCCAGGAAGAACCCTGTAAGAAAATGGTGATTAATATTCAAGATTAACTGTGAGAAGCAAAGGTTGTTTATTATTATTATTATTATTATTATTATTATTATTATTATTATTATTATTATTATTATTATTATTATTATTATTTATCATATACTTTTAATATTTGGGTCTCTAGTTGATTTTGCAGGGGGGGTTCCAGAACAGTCTGCTATGGCACTGACAAGAAGTATTGGAGGAAAAGAAGAATTAATTAATGTGGAAAAGATAAAAGAAGAACAAAAATAGCACTGAGAGTGAAAGATATTAAAGGGAAAGTGTATGCAAGAATGTAAGAAGCTTAAAAAAAAGAAATGTGTTAACTAGTAACAACAAAATTTACACAAAATAAAGAAAGAAAGCACAGAGTGAAAGAAATGCCAATATTTCCTGAAAATAACCATTTCAAACAAGATATGATAAACTTCATCAAAGAATTACAAATACCTGCAAGATGAGGAATGTAAATTATGACAATACAAAAGCATGCTAACATAACCTCAAAATTGCAGAAAGGATTCTCCAGATGCCGTGCTGATGACACGTTGACAAGAAAACAAAACAGCAATGCAAACATATGAAACACTCATGTGGGAAAATAGTAAACATGATGTAAATTTTATAGTATGATCAAGAGGCATTATTCCTTAAATTAAAATTAAATAATTTTTGGATTATAAATAGTAAAATGTGCAGACGAATCTTAATTTAAGAAACAGAGACAATTGAGACAGATACTAAGGGGCTGAATATTTTCAAAGAAAGAAAGATGGAGTCGTCATTAGGAAATAATTAAATATTTTTAAATATTTATTACTTTATGTTGAACTAATAACTCATAAAAATTGTAAGATGCATTTGTTTTATTTAAAGCAATGTTTTTATATTACTAGGATAGTTAAAAACATCCGGAATATTAAGGAAAAAGAGAAAACAATAAATATTTTAGTAGATCTCATAACCAACCATAATGTAACTCATCATTGTAAAAAATTTTGTATTAGTTCATTAGTTTTGTACTATCTAAAGGGGTCAGTAAACAATACTTATTGACTTGGTTACTATGGCAATGTCAAAAATCCATATAAGGTTTGTTCTGAGAAGAGGGTATTCATTCATAGTATCACCTTGCTTTGTTACACATCTCCACGTAAGTTGCAAATAGGATCACAGCTAGGAATTATAATTACCAATATTCTGGATGCACCAGTAGTTGATGCGGTATTACTTACGTAATATATTTTTACGTGATTTGTTGTTGAGCCCCACATTGTGGAAGCCAATTTGATACGGTTATTAATGTTACTTATGTGTTTCACATTAATATAGCACCACGTTTGGAAGCCAATTTACGAGAGCAAATATATGTTTTCTTCACGCGATGCCATCTTGTGTGACGTCACTCCTTGTTGGTTCGTTTAACTCCATCTGGCGTAGCAATTTGCATCAATTAGAGTTCGAAAGAATTTAAAGTTTTGTATATTGTCCTCCGGCTAGCTATTTAGGTAGACATTTAACTCTTGCAGGGTGTGAAGCGGAAAGGAATCTTTTGTCTAGAAATGATGGTGACGAAGAAATTGGTTTTATAATCTTTATTGCAGAACACGTTCACGAACACTTTCACAGATTTATCTGGATACTCGCCATACTGAAACTGTTTGTAATAACTGCTTATCACTTTTAACTCACGTACTTCAACTTTATATATTCAACTGTATAATACTTTATAAGATTTCTTGTAATTCTGCTACGCGTAACTTGACGAAATGAAGGACTGACTGACTGTATGTACTGTACTGAGAATTCCGTTGAACTGGGGGCTGACGTGTTATGTGTTGAGAATCTTGTTGCACACTGGGGAACGCTCTCTTGAATCTACACTATTTATAGGCTTGCCTCAAGATACGCCTAAAGATTATAAATGAACTGCCATTGGCTAATAAAACGCGCCAACATTAGCGTCTATTTTACTATCCAATGAAAACCACTAATACATATTACTTTTAAGGAACATTCTGGAAGCTTTTACCGAAAAGGCGCGAAACATTACATAACTTCCTGGTTCTCTGTAACGATAAACAACTCACCCCATCGCTGCATTCTTGCGCCATTACTAACAGTTTCAGTAAAGCCTTATATTATTATTTACCAATAATAATTACAATTAATAAACCTCTGAAATCAATGTCACATAAAAATACATATTTATATTACAATTATTATTTACCTTTAAGTAATTTATGATACAAATTACCGTATCATATGCCCCACTAGAAACATAATTATAAATATTTATAACTTTTTTAGAAATTTTAAAATTGTGTTTTTAGTCTCCTAAATCTTGGAACACACGTTATCACTTTCACTTAACACTTCACACGCATTTAACACACGACATATGTTTTTCCTCTATCTCGCCACTACTTACTGGCTCTGGTTTAATTAATTTAGATATTAATCTGACATCACAAATTTTTTTTTATAGCAAATACTGTACCCTAAATTATTTAATCACTGCTACCAAATTGTTTACTTTGAGTTGTTGACAAAAATTTATACCTTTAAGATTTTTGTAATTGTTACACATATTTACCAAAATATTCACCCTCTACACAAATATTTACATCTCTTAAATCTAGGCACTGTTTCACATGTTCTATTTACTACATAAATATTTGTTTTAATTATTTTTACCCTTTTTGTTATTTTGTACTTTATCTTAACAATACTCTTGGAATAGTATTTATGTACTTTACTTTAATATAACATCAGGCTTTATTTCACATGTTCAGTTACTAATAAAATGTTATTTTCCTCTCAAACAGTTAGTCATGACCACAATTTCTTTCTCCATTCACATGACGTACATTTTTATTTAACCCTCTTACGTTCCAATACATTGCTCTGCATTTGGCCTTTAACTATTCAGCATTTACTATTTATCATCTTTGTCTTTTATTTCACCATGATCTTCATGGTTGTATGGTTTAAGCATCTCAATATGGAACTTTCCTATGCTTTTTCGAGTTGTTGGATTACATAACTCATATGTGTTAGTTCCATACACTTCAACAACTTCATATGGTCCATGGTATTTGAGAAACATTCGCCAATAAAGTTTATTTTCTTTATCCGATAATTTCTTGGTTTTAACCAAAACTAAATCTCCTATTTTGATCCTCCATTCCTTTCTCTTCTTTTCTTCATGTTTAATTTTTCTTTTTATGGCCTTTTTCTTCATTCTCTCGAATGCTTTTCGGAACATCTCTTCTTCTGTTGGTGGTATCGAATGCGCATCTGTAATGGCTTCTGGAATTTTTTTACACATTGTATTAATCTTCTTTCCCAACTTAAGTTCACATGGTTTATATCCTGTCACATTGTTTATGGTTTCATTTAGTAAGTTCTGAACAAAGTTCACGTATCCATACCATTGGGTGTGTTTTCGATGACATAACACCCTTAAATAATTTGAAATTTCCTTAATTTCCCTCTCCACTGGGTTGGAGTTCGGTCTGTATCTTGACGAAAAATATTGTTTAATGCCATTTTCTTTCAGTCCATCCATAAATTTTTTTCCTGTGAAGTACGAAGCATTATCGCTCAATACAGATTGAATAGGTCCTTCTTCTATCACATATGACTTAAGTAGTCTATTCAAACATGCTAAACCTGTAGGTTTTCTCAAAGGGTAAATTCTTACATATTTGCTGAATATATCATAACAGACAAATATATATTTATTTCCAAATTGACTTGGAGGCATCGGACCATGAATATCAATACTAATTACACATCTCGGCTTATCCCTTATAACCGAATTAGTTTCAAATGCATATGCTGCATTTATTTGCTTTGCCTTCTGACACAGGTTGCAGCACGATATAAATTTCCGAACTTTCTGACGCAATTTGGATATGTATAAATTCTCTAAAATCATAGAAGTTGTTCGGTCCGTCCCTGAGTGTGCTAACCCTTCATGAAAATTCTTAATTAGTTCCTTTTCCATGCTTTTCGGAACCATTACCTTCCAACTAGGCATTTCTTTTCCATGCTTTTTGTATAATGTCCCATCTCGAATTGCTATAATTTCTTTCTTTGCCTCCTCAATCAATGGTGCATTTTCTTTAAGTTCAAATAATTTTGCATCCTCATTTTGAATTTCCCCCATATTTTTCAATTTTCTAATCATTTCTTTGCTTAAAGGAATTTCAATTGTCAATATTTTGACTTCATTTCTAGGCCTGTCAATATTTTCGGGAATTTGTGGGTTGTAGTTCAATCTTGACAGCAAATCACTGAAGGTATTATTTTTGCCAGGAATGTGGATAATCTCAATATCGAATGCAGATATTGCATGAATGTACCTAGCAAGTTTTCCACTACATAATCTACACCGTTGTATGAAAGTTAAGCTGATGTGGTCTGAATATACTTTCACCTTTTGCTGATAAATATAGGTTTTAAAACGAATTAATGAGAAATATAGTGCTCCAATTTCTAGCTGAGTCACTGAAGAATTCCTCTCAATATTTGTAAGTCCTCTTGAAGCTGTACTAATGACGTGAAAGTCATTGTTGATGTCTCGCTGTCCTAAAATTCCGGCATATCCTTGCATTGATGCGTCGACATAAATCTCATATTCCAAATCTTCTCTGGGCCTCTCGAGTAATATGGACTTAGCAAAGAGTTCCTTTACTCTCTCAAAACATTTTTGATGATCCTCTGTCCATCTCCACTTATTGTTCTTTCGGAGTAGCTGCCGCAGTGGTTCTATTTCCGCCGAATATCTTGGTACGAACTTACTCTGAAAGTTCAATACCCCAAAGAGACGTCTAATTTGTTTTACGTTCCTGGGTGGCGGAATTCTCATTATTGCTTCTATTCTTTTCTGATCAGGTCTTATACCTCGTTCATCCACTACATAACCCAGAAAATTTATTTCCTTAACACAAAATTTTGATTTTAGTATGTTCACAGTCATACCATGTTGTTGTAGTTTATTTAACACATAATGGACATTATTCATGTGTTCTTCAAATGTTTGACTAATGATTAAGAAGTCGTCAATATACTTTATTAAAAAGTCATCTGCAGAATTTCCAAAGATACTGTGAATGGCTCTCAAAAATCCACTTCCTGAGTTTTTTAAACCAAAAGGATTTACACAAAAGCGATACTGAATCCCTGAGTACTGAAATGAAGTGTAATCACGCACTTGCGGATCTAATTCCACTTGCCAATATGATGCAGTGAGGTCAATGGATGTCAAAAATCTTCCTCTTGAAAGTTTTGTAATTAGTTGTTCAATTCCCTCACTTTGAAAATGATCTGGTTTCATATACTTATTGACATATCTACCGTCTAAAGTTAATCTCAAACTACCATCTCGTTTAATACTCCAGCAGATTGAATTTATGTATTGAGAATTACTTTGCTCAATAATCCCATTTTCTAACATGCTATTTATTAATTGTCTAGCTTTGTCTCGAAGACTTATAGGTAAATTGTCATACTTGTGCCTATATGGTGGTACGTCTTCTACTTGAAATGTATGCTGATATACATTACATTTGCCTGGGATATTACTAAATACTGAACTATTGTTCATCAAAACATCATGAAGGATTTGTTTTTGCATTATCGTAAGATTATAAGCTTCTTCACACTTGTGTATTATTTCCTCATTTCTCTTCTCTTTCCAGCTGTTGTCTGTCTCGCTCACATGGTCGTCTTTTGTTTGGATTACACATTTCTCTACTTCTTCTGGCATTTCTGCTAGCTGTTGAAAATATGACGTGGTATTCCCTTCATATTCTGTGACTACCTGCTTTATCTGACTATTTCTATCAGTTTCTGTTATTTGCACAAAAAACTCTTGGTCACAAATATTTTTCTCATCCTTTGTCATCTCGATTACAGAAACTTTTTCTTTTATAAAGGGTACCCTTATTTCTCTATCTTCTTTTGTTATTTTTAACTCTTCATGTTTGAAATCTATACATGCTTCATATTCATGTAGGAAATCACATCCTATAATTATATCACAAATCAGATGGTTTACGATTAGAAACATAACCTCAAAATTCTCTCCGCCAATAAGTATGCTAAGTAGAGCTTGTGTTTTTATGACCTGTGTAGTTCTTCCAATTGCAACACGACAAACTAAATTACTAGTGGGAAGAGCCATAATTTTGTTACCTTCATTAATCAAATTTATGTAAAATTTCTGTGAGCAAATTGAAGCTGATGAACCAGAATCTATAGTTGCAATGATTTCTTTCTTCGCAATTTCCATCCTAACATGAGGTGACTCAAAATTTTCTCCCTTATTTTTTGTTGCTGTAATCTTATTACAGGGTGTATGTGTAGGTGTATGATTTGTCTTGGTAATGGATACTGAATTATTAAAGACGTCCTGAGAACCTACTGCACAGGAGTCTGTTAACAGTTTTCCTGGTTATTTCCATGTTCACGTACGGGACTGCCATTCCTAACAGGCGCTAAATCTATCTCTGTGTCGCTACCATTGTTTTGAGTTCCCCTTCCTCGAGTTCGAAATCCTCGATTTCTGACATTTTGTCCCCTTGGCACGTAATTTTCTTGCCGTTCTTCAGATCTTTCTCGGTTATTATTTTCCCTCCAGTGAGTGAAATTTCCCCTCTGTCTAGTGTACCTCCTTCCATAATTTTGCCCTCTTTCAGGCAATCTTTCTGTCCTGACATAATTTATTTGTTCCTGCCGGCCTGGTCTCCTATCTATCCTTGATCTTTCAAATTGTGGAACGTATGATTGATACCGTTGTCTGGTATTAATTTCATGATGTCTGTCTTGTCCTCTTATTTGTTGATAACTACCTTGGTAATTTCTTCTATCTCGTACATCTAAAAATCTATGTTCCCACTCCCGAGACATATCTTCTTCCTGTTGTTCCAAAGCTGTTATTAATTCTGTCATCTCATAGATGTTCCGTGGTTTTGCAATTAATAAGTAATTTTGTATCCTTATAGGATAATGCCTTGCGAGCAAACTCACAAAATCTTCCTCACTGATTGGAGGTGACAAGTTTCTAACCTGACTTGCATGTTTTAGTAAGTAATCAGTCATCGATATTCCATCTCGTGGATTAAATTGACCATGACTAAGCATTACTCGTATTCTTTGCTGTACCGTAACATTCCAAAATCTGTTCATGAATAATCTCTTAAAGGATTCATATGAAATCTCACCCCCTGATACCATTTGTAACCAATCTAAGGTTTTCTGGTCCAAACATCTTTTGACAACTATCATTTTCAATGCTTCAGGTATCTTTTTAATTTGAAAATACTCTGATAATTCTGCAATGAACTGTACTGGACTGGAGTTTTCATTAAATTTTGGAAGTGGAAAATCACTTAAGATATGATTGTAATTTTGCAAATTCCCTATTCCCATATTTAAATTCTGTAGTGTAACTTGTGCACTCTGAGTTTCAGCATTAGCTATAGATGAAGCTGCCGCATCACTCACATTATTTGTCATACCTGAGGAACTACCTCTATCATTATTTTGTACATCTGACACATGTACATCACATATATTTGCCCTTGAATTCAATTCTAATCTATTTACAGTACCCTGCAGATTTTCTATTGTCTGTTCCAATTTTTTATTATTCTCATTTTGAACAGTTTGGTGTTTGTTAATTTCAGAAGTTAGCTTTTGATTCAAATCTTTAGACAAATCTTTAACTTCATCAGACAATTTATTTCTCTGTTTTTCTGACTCCTTCTGAATTTCAGATATTTCCCCTCTGAAATTAACTTGCACCTGTATTAAATCTGCATTTGTAGCCTCCATCATTTCTTTTAACTCACTTGAAATGCTACTCATTCGGCTACCTAGCTCTGTACATTTTACATTAACATGCTCTATTTTATTGTTAACCTCACTTTTTTGGTTAGATATTTCCCTGCTCATGTCTAACATTTTCTTTGAAACTTCACCTATTTCATTTGCTATCATCTCCTGATTTTCATTTTAATCATACTACTATCTAGCTCCATGAATTTCTTTTCAATCTCTTCCCTGTTTTGTTCTAAGCTTTTACCAATATCTTCCCTCAATTTCTCATTATTCTGAGTTAGTTTTTGTTCTAAACTCCTATCAATATCTTCCCTGTTTTGATCTATTTTCTTACTAAGATCTTCCCTTAATTCCCTATGACTCTTTTGCATATCTTCCCTTAATTGATCTGTAATACTCTTACTAAGATCTTCCCTTAATTTCTCATTATTCTTTTGCATATCTTTCATATTCTCATTCAAATTTTTCAGCATTTCCATAATCATACTAGTATCATTATTAACATTTCCTGCTATTCTATTCTCACTTTCTACACTAACATTTTCATCTTCAAATCCTAAAAAGTCTGGGCTATTTCCTGTAATTTGTATTGGATCACAGCTAACTGTTACACTATCTCCCTCCATAATTATTTCTTCTGTATTCCTAGCAGCCATTGTTTTTATTATCCTACCATTCCTAAGTAACATTGAAATTGATTTACCTTTTTGATGCTGTATGTTGCTGTTACTTTAATGTCCAGCGTTCTGCCCCATTCTCCTAGATTTGATGTCGCTTCTGCGTTGTTTTGTGATGAATCTACGTCGTTTAGATGTTTTCTTGTAGTTGAATTCCTTGTTGCATCGTAATCTCGGAATTACGGTCGAAGTCTGTCGTCCCTTTTGTTTCTGGAATCTGCGTCTTGTAGGTGATTTCACCGCTGCATTTCTGGTTACTCTGCTTCATTCCTTTCCTGGTTATTCTTGTTCCTTTCCTAGTTATCTAGCCCCACGTTATGGGTGCCAATTTGATGCGGTATTACTTACGTAATATATTTTTACGTGATTTGTTGTTGAGCCCCACGTTGTGGAAGCCAATTTGATACGGTTATTAATGTTACTTATGTGTTTCACATTAATATAGCACCACGTTTGGAAGCCAATTTACGAGAGCAAATATATGTTTTCTTCACGCGATGCCATCTTGTGTGACGTCACTCCTTGTTGGTTCGTTTAACTCCATCTGGCGTAGCAATTTGCATCAATTAGAGTTCGAAAGAATTTAAAGTTTTGTATATTGTCCTCCGGCTAGCTATTTAGGTAGACATTTAACTCTTGCAGGGTGTGAAGCGGAAAGGAATCTTTTGTCTAGAAATGATGGTGACGAAGAAATTGGTTTTATAATCTTTATTGCAGAACACGTTCACGAACACTTTCACAGATTTATCTGGATACTCGCCATACTGAAACTGTTTGTAATAACTGCTTATCACTTTTAACTCACGTACTTCAACTTTATATATTCAACTGTATAATACTTTATAAGATTTCTTGTAATTCTGCTACGCGTAACTTGACGAAATGAAGGACTGACTGACTGTATGTACTGTACTGAGAATTCCGTTGAACTGGGGGCTGACGTGTTATGTGTTGAGAATCTTGTTGCACACTGGGGAACGCTCTCTTGAATCTACACTATTTATAGGCTTGCCTCAAGATACGCCTAAAGATTATAAATGAACTGCCATTGGCTAATAAAACGCGCCAACATTAGCGTCTATTTTACTATCCAATGAAAACCACTAATACATATTACTTTTAAGGAACATTCTGGAAGCTTTTACCGAAAAGGCGCGAAACATTACATAACTTCCTGGTTCTCTGTAACGATAAACAACTCACCCCATCGCTGCATTCTTGCGCCATTACTAACAGTTTCAGTAAAGCCTTATATTATTATTTACCAATAATAATTACAATTAATAAACCTCTGAAATCAATGTCACATAAAAATACATATTTATATTACAATTATTATTTACCTTTAAGTAATTTATGATACAAATTACCGTATCATATGCCCCACTAGAAACATAATTATAAATATTTATAACTTTTTTAGAAATTTTAAAATTGTGTTTTTAGTCTCCTAAATCTTGGAACACACGTTATCACTTTCACTTAACACTTCACACGCATTTAACACACGACATATGTTTTTCCTCTATCTCGCCACTACTTACTGGCTCTGGTTTAATTAATTTAGATATTAATCTGACATCACAAATTTTTTTTTATAGCAAATACTGTACCCTAAATTATTTAATCACTGCTACCAAATTGTTTACTTTGAGTTGTTGACAAAAATTTATACCTTTAAGATTTTTGTAATTGTTACACATATTTACCAAAATATTCACCCTCTACACAAATATTTACATCTCTTAAATCTAGGCACTGTTTCACATGTTCTATTTACTACATAAATATTTGTTTTAATTATTTTTACCCTTTTTGTTATTTTGTACTTTATCTTAACAATACTCTTGGAATAGTATTTATGTACTTTACTTTAATATAACATCAGGCTTTATTTCACATGTTCAGTTACTAATAAAATGTTATTTTCCTCTCAAACAGTTAGTCATGACCACAATTTCTTTCTCCATTCACATGACGTACATTTTTATTTAACCCTCTTACGTTCCAATACATTGCTCTGCATTTGGCCTTTAACTATTCAGCATTTACTATTTATCATCTTTGTCTTTTATTTCACCATGATCTTCATGGTTGTATGGTTTAAGCATCTCAATATGGAACTTTCCTATGCTTTTTCGAGTTGTTGGATTACATAACTCATATGTGTTAGTTCCATACACTTCAACAACTTCATATGGTCCATGGTATTTGAGAAACATTCGCCAATAAAGTTTATTTTCTTTATCCGATAATTTCTTGGTTTTAACCAAAACTAAATCTCCTATTTTGATCCTCCATTCCTTTCTCTTCTTTTCTTCATGTTTAATTTTTCTTTTTATGGCCTTTTTCTTCATTCTCTCGAATGCTTTTCGGAACATCTCTTCTTCTGTTGGTGGTATCGAATGCGCATCTGTAATGGCTTCTGGAATTTTTTTACACATTGTATTAATCTTCTTTCCCAACTTAAGTTCACATGGTTTATATCCTGTCACATTGTTTATGGTTTCATTTAGTAAGTTCTGAACAAAGTTCACGTATCCATACCATTGGGTGTGTTTTCGATGACATAACACCCTTAAATAATTTGAAATTTCCTTAATTTCCCTCTCCACTGGGTTGGAGTTCGGTCTGTATCTTGACGAAAAATATTGTTTAATGCCATTTTCTTTCAGTCCATCCATAAATTTTTTTCCTGTGAAGTACGAAGCATTATCGCTCAATACAGATTGAATAGGTCCTTCTTCTATCACATATGACTTAAGTAGTCTATTCAAACATGCTAAACCTGTAGGTTTTCTCAAAGGGTAAATTCTTACATATTTGCTGAATATATCATAACAGACAAATATATATTTATTTCCAAATTGACTTGGAGGCATCGGACCATGAATATCAATACTAATTACACATCTCGGCTTATCCCTTATAACCGAATTAGTTTCAAATGCATATGCTGCATTTATTTGCTTTGCCTTCTGACACAGGTTGCAGCACGATATAAATTTCCGAACTTTCTGACGCAATTTGGATATGTATAAATTCTCTAAAATCATAGAAGTTGTTCGGTCCGTCCCTGAGTGTGCTAACCCTTCATGAAAATTCTTAATTAGTTCCTTTTCCATGCTTTTCGGAACCATTACCTTCCAACTAGGCATTTCTTTTCCATGCTTTTTGTATAATGTCCCATCTCGAATTGCTATAATTTCTTTCTTTGCCTCCTCAATCAATGGTGCATTTTCTTTAAGTTCAAATAATTTTGCATCCTCATTTTGAATTTCCCCCATATTTTTCAATTTTCTAATCATTTCTTTGCTTAAAGGAATTTCAATTGTCAATATTTTGACTTCATTTCTAGGCCTGTCAATATTTTCGGGAATTTGTGGGTTGTAGTTCAATCTTGACAGCAAATCACTGAAGGTATTATTTTTGCCAGGAATGTGGATAATCTCAATATCGAATGCAGATATTGCATGAATGTACCTAGCAAGTTTTCCACTACATAATCTACACCGTTGTATGAAAGTTAAGCTGATGTGGTCTGAATATACTTTCACCTTTTGCTGATAAATATAGGTTTTAAAACGAATTAATGAGAAATATAGTGCTCCAATTTCTAGCTGAGTCACTGAAGAATTCCTCTCAATATTTGTAAGTCCTCTTGAAGCTGTACTAATGACGTGAAAGTCATTGTTGATGTCTCGCTGTCCTAAAATTCCGGCATATCCTTGCATTGATGCGTCGACATAAATCTCATATTCCAAATCTTCTCTGGGCCTCTCGAGTAATATGGACTTAGCAAAGAGTTCCTTTACTCTCTCAAAACATTTTTGATGATCCTCTGTCCATCTCCACTTATTGTTCTTTCGGAGTAGCTGCCGCAGTGGTTCTATTTCCGCCGAATATCTTGGTACGAACTTACTCTGAAAGTTCAATACCCCAAAGAGACGTCTAATTTGTTTTACGTTCCTGGGTGGCGGAATTCTCATTATTGCTTCTATTCTTTTCTGATCAGGTCTTATACCTCGTTCATCCACTACATAACCCAGAAAATTTATTTCCTTAACACAAAATTTTGATTTTAGTATGTTCACAGTCATACCATGTTGTTGTAGTTTATTTAACACATAATGGACATTATTCATGTGTTCTTCAAATGTTTGACTAATGATTAAGAAGTCGTCAATATACTTTATTAAAAAGTCATCTGCAGAATTTCCAAAGATACTGTGAATGGCTCTCAAAAATCCACTTCCTGAGTTTTTTAAACCAAAAGGATTTACACAAAAGCGATACTGAATCCCTGAGTACTGAAATGAAGTGTAATCACGCACTTGCGGATCTAATTCCACTTGCCAATATGATGCAGTGAGGTCAATGGATGTCAAAAATCTTCCTCTTGAAAGTTTTGTAATTAGTTGTTCAATTCCCTCACTTTGAAAATGATCTGGTTTCATATACTTATTGACATATCTACCGTCTAAAGTTAATCTCAAACTACCATCTCGTTTAATACTCCAGCAGATTGAATTTATGTATTGAGAATTACTTTGCTCAATAATCCCATTTTCTAACATGCTATTTATTAATTGTCTAGCTTTGTCTCGAAGACTTATAGGTAAATTGTCATACTTGTGCCTATATGGTGGTACGTCTTCTACTTGAAATGTATGCTGATATACATTACATTTGCCTGGGATATTACTAAATACTGAACTATTGTTCATCAAAACATCATGAAGGATTTGTTTTTGCATTATCGTAAGATTATAAGCTTCTTCACACTTGTGTATTATTTCCTCATTTCTCTTCTCTTTCCAGCTGTTGTCTGTCTCGCTCACATGGTCGTCTTTTGTTTGGATTACACATTTCTCTACTTCTTCTGGCATTTCTGCTAGCTGTTGAAAATATGACGTGGTATTCCCTTCATATTCTGTGACTACCTGCTTTATCTGACTATTTCTATCAGTTTCTGTTATTTGCACAAAAAACTCTTGGTCACAAATATTTTTCTCATCCTTTGTCATCTCGATTACAGAAACTTTTTCTTTTATAAAGGGTACCCTTATTTCTCTATCTTCTTTTGTTATTTTTAACTCTTCATGTTTGAAATCTATACATGCTTCATATTCATGTAGGAAATCACATCCTATAATTATATCACAAATCAGATGGTTTACGATTAGAAACATAACCTCAAAATTCTCTCCGCCAATAAGTATGCTAAGTAGAGCTTGTGTTTTTATGACCTGTGTAGTTCTTCCAATTGCAACACGACAAACTAAATTACTAGTGGGAAGAGCCATAATTTTGTTACCTTCATTAATCAAATTTATGTAAAATTTCTGTGAGCAAATTGAAGCTGATGAACCAGAATCTATAGTTGCAATGATTTCTTTCTTCGCAATTTCCATCCTAACATGAGGTGACTCAAAATTTTCTCCCTTATTTTTTGTTGCTGTAATCTTATTACAGGGTGTATGTGTAGGTGTATGATTTGTCTTGGTAATGGATACTGAATTATTAAAGACGTCCTGAGAACCTACTGCACAGGAGTCTGTTAACAGTTTTCCTGGTTATTTCCATGTTCACGTACGGGACTGCCATTCCTAACAGGCGCTAAATCTATCTCTGTGTCGCTACCATTGTTTTGAGTTCCCCTTCCTCGAGTTCGAAATCCTCGATTTCTGACATTTTGTCCCCTTGGCACGTAATTTTCTTGCCGTTCTTCAGATCTTTCTCGGTTATTATTTTCCCTCCAGTGAGTGAAATTTCCCCTCTGTCTAGTGTACCTCCTTCCATAATTTTGCCCTCTTTCAGGCAATCTTTCTGTCCTGACATAATTTATTTGTTCCTGCCGGCCTGGTCTCCTATCTATCCTTGATCTTTCAAATTGTGGAACGTATGATTGATACCGTTGTCTGGTATTAATTTCATGATGTCTGTCTTGTCCTCTTATTTGTTGATAACTACCTTGGTAATTTCTTCTATCTCGTACATCTAAAAATCTATGTTCCCACTCCCGAGACATATCTTCTTCCTGTTGTTCCAAAGCTGTTATTAATTCTGTCATCTCATAGATGTTCCGTGGTTTTGCAATTAATAAGTAATTTTGTATCCTTATAGGATAATGCCTTGCGAGCAAACTCACAAAATCTTCCTCACTGATTGGAGGTGACAAGTTTCTAACCTGACTTGCATGTTTTAGTAAGTAATCAGTCATCGATATTCCATCTCGTGGATTAAATTGACCATGACTAAGCATTACTCGTATTCTTTGCTGTACCGTAACATTCCAAAATCTGTTCATGAATAATCTCTTAAAGGATTCATATGAAATCTCACTCCCTGATACCATTTGTAACCAATCTAAGGTTTTCTGGTCCAAACATCTTTTGACAACTATCATTTTCAATGCTTCAGGTATCTTTTTAATTTGAAAATACTCTGATAATTCTGCAATGAACTGTACTGGACTGGAGTTTTCATTAAATTTTGGAAGTGGAAAATCACTTAAGATATGATTGTAATTTTGCAAATTCCCTATTCCCATATTTAAATTCTGTAGTGTAACTTGTGCACTCTGAGTTTCAGCATTAGCTATAGATGAAGCTGCCGCATCACTCACATTATTTGTCATACCTGAGGAACTACCTCTATCATTATTTTGTACATCTGACACATGTACATCACATATATTTGCCCTTGAATTCAATTCTAATCTATTTACAGTACCCTGCAGATTTTCTATTGTCTGTTCCAATTTTTTATTATTCTCATTTTGAACAGTTTGGTGTTTGTTAATTTCAGAAGTTAGCTTTTGATTCAAATCTTTAGACAAATCTTTAACTTCATCAGACAATTTATTTCTCTGTTTTTCTGACTCCTTCTGAATTTCAGATATTTCCCCTCTGAAATTAACTTGCACCTGTATTAAATCTGCATTTGTAGCCTCCATCATTTCTTTTAACTCACTTGAAATGCTACTCATTCGGCTACCTAGCTCTGTACATTTTACATTAACATGCTCTATTTTATTGTTAACCTCACTTTTTTGGTTAGATATTTCCCTGCTCATGTCTAACATTTTCTTTGAAACTTCACCTATTTCATTTGCTATCATCTCCTGATTTTCATTTTAATCATACTACTATCTAGCTCCATGAATTTCTTTTCAATCTCTTCCCTGTTTTGTTCTAAGCTTTTACCAATATCTTCCCTCAATTTCTCATTATTCTGAGTTAGTTTTTGTTCTAAACTCCTATCAATATCTTCCCTGTTTTGATCTATTTTCTTACTAAGATCTTCCCTTAATTCCCTATGACTCTTTTGCATATCTTCCCTTAATTGATCTGTAATACTCTTACTAAGATCTTCCCTTAATTTCTCATTATTCTTTTGCATATCTTTCATATTCTCATTCAAATTTTTCAGCATTTCCATAATCATACTAGTATCATTATTAACATTTCCTGCTATTCTATTCTCACTTTCTACACTAACATTTTCATCTTCAAATCCTAAAAAGTCTGGGCTATTTCCTGTAATTTGTATTGGATCACAGCTAACTGTTACACTATCTCCCTCCATAATTATTTCTTCTGTATTCCTAGCAGCCATTGTTTTTATTATCCTACCATTCCTAAGTAACATTGAAATTGATTTACCTTTTTGATGCTGTATGTTGCTGTTACTTTAATGTCCAGCGTTCTGCCCCATTCTCCTAGATTTGATGTCGCTTCTGCGTTGTTTTGTGATGAATCTACGTCGTTTAGATGTTTTCTTGTAGTTGAATTCCTTGTTGCATCGTAATCTCGGAATTACGGTCGAAGTCTGTCGTCCCTTTTGTTTCTGGAATCTGCGTCTTGTAGGTGATTTCACCGCTGCATTTCTGGTTACTCTGCTTCATTCCTTTCCTGGTTATTCTTGTTCCTTTCCTAGTTATCTAGCCCCACGTTATGGGTGCCAATTTGATGCGGTATTACTTACGTAATATATTTTTACGTGATTTGTTGTTGAGCCCCACGTTGTGGAAGCCAATTTGATACGGTTATTAATGTTACTTATGTGTTTCACATTAATATAGCACCACGTTTGGAAGCCAATTTACGAGAGCAAATATATGTTTTCTTCACGCGATGCCATCTTGTGTGACGTCACTCCTTGTTGGTTCGTTTAACTCCATCTGGCGTAGCAATTTGCATCAATTAGAGTTCGAAAGAATTTAAAGTTTTGTATATTGTCCTCCGGCTAGCTATTTAGGTAGACATTTAACTCTTGCAGGGTGTGAAGCGGAAAGGAATCTTTTGTCTAGAAATGATGGTGACGAAGAAATTGGTTTTATAATCTTTATTGCAGAACACGTTCACGAACACTTTCACAGATTTATCTGGATACTCGCCATACTGAAACTGTTTGTAATAACTGCTTATCACTTTTAACTCACGTACTTCAACTTTATATATTCAACTGTATAATACTTTATAAGATTTCTTGTAATTCTGCTACGCGTAACTTGACGAAATGAAGGACTGACTGACTGTATGTACTGTACTGAGAATTCCGTTGAACTGGGGGCTGACGTGTTATGTGTTGAGAATCTTGTTGCACACTGGGGAACGCTCTCTTGAATCTACACTATTTATAGGCTTGCCTCAAGATACGCCTAAAGATTATAAATGAACTGCCATTGGCTAATAAAACGCGCCAACATTAGCGTCTATTTTACTATCCAATGAAAACCACTAATACATATTACTTTTAAGGAACATTCTGGAAGCTTTCACCGAAAAGGCGCGAAACATTACGTAACTTCCTGGTTCTCGGTAACGATAAACAACTCACCCCATCGCTGCATTCTTGCGCCATTACTAACAGTTTCAGTAAAGCCTTATATTATTATTTACCAATAATAATTACAATTAATAAACCTCTGAAATCAATGTCACATAAAAATACATATTTATATTACAATTATTATTTACCTTTAAGTAATTTATGATACAAATTACCGTATCATAGTGCTAATACTCAAGAAATTGTGCATAACATTGAGAAAACTATCACCAATTGTAATTCAGTTGTTATTTTAGTGAGTTTTCCAGTTTTTCAGAATAAATTACGAAATTCTGAAAATATGCAATTTTATTAAGAATTCCTTTGCATACTACAATCCAAGATATTAGTAAATAGAGTTCTCACAGCTCAGGCATTGCAGAAACAACAACGCAGCGCAAGAATCAATGTAAAAATAACTGGAATCCATTAAAAGAAATACATTGAAGAGATAAATTGACACTTCAAGATCTTCAAGTCTGGCGAGTAATGTAGTTTTGAAGTATACCACCAGAATCAGCCGCTGAGCAAAGTCAAATAGAAATCCAACACCAATGAATCCCATAGCTGCATGAACTTCTGAACTCTAATAAAACCATTTCATTGTGATCACCTAAAATGTGTACACAGGAAGATATCTTCACGAGCATGCAAATAATGCAACAAATAAAAACTTAATAACAATAACAAATCCCAGAATAGCTAATTTTATTTAAATTTCATTGAATATGTGCAAATTTATTTGGTTTTTCATATTTTATACCAATACAAGTATTAGTAAAGGTTCTCAGAATGGCCCATAGATTACAGCAGCATTTCTAAAACCAGTCATCTTTCACAGAAACATTTATGTAACAAAATAGATTGTTCAGGAATCATTGTATGCATTGCTGCTTGTTACAGTGCTAACATGTGTACATAGAAAGCATGGCAAATATGAAACATCTTATGGTTATTAAGTACTTCATAAGGAAGAGTATGAATGCAACAAAAATTCAACCAATATGACAAACAGTCTAGGAGACACTGCACCATCATTTTTAAGTGGACCACAGAGTTTAAACATGGCCACAAAATCTTGGAAGATGACACAGTGGTGAAGACCGAAATCCACCACAAAAAGAGAAATCATCAATAAATTACATAACACGGTTCTGCAGGATCGCTGAATGAAAGTGTCCAAAATTAGTGAAGCTTTGTCATTTCAGGGAATGTACTTTTCTCATTTTAAGAGAAGAGTACATATTAAAAACAATTATCTGCCAGATGGGTGTTACGACTGATGACTAGATCAAAAGCAAATCAGAGTGCAAAGTATGATTTGCTTTCGGAGAGATACCACTGACTTTATTTGTATCAAATGATGAAACATGGGTGCACTACAACACACCTGAAACAAAACAGCATAGACTGCTGCAGCAATGGAAGTACTAAGATACTCTATCATCAAAGAAGGCAATGTGTGAAAAAAGCTGGAAAAAACACAGCATCGGCTTTCTGGGGTGCCAAGGGAGTACTGCTTATTATCTTCTACTGGAAAATCTATCACTGAAGCATATTATACTAACCTTTTGGACCAAGTGAAGGGCAAAATAGCTGAGAAAAGGCCAGGTTTGGCAAAGAAGAAAGTTATGATCAGCTATCATATCCAGCTTATTCCCTTGACTTTAGCTCCATCAAATGTTCTTCTGTACCTTAAACTCACAAAGTTTCTTTGTGGAAAAAACATTTTGTTGCCAGTTGAAGCGCATTTTGCAGGCTTGGAAGAATCTAACTTCTGTGACAGAGTAAAGTACTTGGAGCATTGCTAGATCAACTGCATTGATGTCAAGGGAGACTATGTTGAACAATAAGAATAATTTAAAACATCTGTGACATCATTTTGCACTTTATTCTGAGAACTTTTCAAATGACCCTCGTGTGTGAGAGAGAAAGAGAGAAAGAAAGACAGAGAAAAGGGGTGGCTATTGGTGTATGTGTGTAAACCGATTTTGATTATTTCTTTGTAACTGAAAATCCCCATTCTTCCTGGTGGACACCGGCTAAGGACTCTTAACTTCAATTCGAAAATGACTAAAAAGCATTTACAAGGTCTGCATACTAGAATACGGAACATGTTGGAGTCATAAAATGGTTTGTTAAAGCAGTCTACACTCTTTTTCTATAATGTCATGGAGTAAGAAATAATAATAATAATAATAATAATAATAATAATAATAATAATAATAATAATAATAATAATAATAACCATAATAATAACAATAATAATAGTTGATTACTGTTAATTAATTGTTCTTTCACACAAACGACCGAGTGGGTTGGCTCAGGCAGTTATGTCTTGGCCCGCATTTGGGAGGTCATGGGTTCAATTCCTGTGGCCGACTTTCCTGACCCATGGGTTTTTTGGGGGTTTCCCCAGGTCGTCAGGCAAATCTTGGGAAGGATCATTACATCTCCCGAATTTCCTGTCCCTCCATTTCATCTCCATTCTCATTTCAGTTTAACCTTCATTCTACTTGGTCTCTTTCAGGGTTGCAGGTGTCGGCAGGAGGTCCCAGCATGTGCATGGCAGAGGAAAAGGATGCTCTAAGGAAACCTTTGTCCTCTGGAACGCAAGCGATCTCATGGACCCAGACTCCCCCCCCCCCCCCAGGGGATGTGTAAGCCTAAGGGGAGGGAGCGGCCAGCTGCACCAGCCAGCACCCGAGGAGTTCAAATCTGTAAATGGTAGGGATTCTACTCTCTGCCTGTCATGCCTCCTGGTCCAGCCTGTCTCTTCTTACCTCATCCCTCCTCCCAGGGGCGCCCCTTCAAGGGCATAGGCACAAAGGATCTGCATAGGTCGAGGTGCTAATTCCCCCTCCACTTCTAGTCTGTAGTATCCTATCCTATCTTCTAGTTTCCATCTGGTTCTTACCAATAGAGCTACTTTGGTAACATGGCAGCATGACACTAAATTTTCCAACTGACTCACATTTTTTCTATTAAACCACAAGAAGAACTCGAATTCATTTTGAGATGATATATAACAATGGCGACTTATAACATGTACTATAAGTCCTGGGCTTTTATAGTTTAATCAACTATTAAGTCAATTCATATTAATTGTTCTTCCACAAAGCCATGTGTGTACAACAAGCTTGTAAAGGTAAAATTAGACTGAAAAATTCAATGCCACAGCTGGGATTTGAACCACGAATCTTTCGGTTTCTACCTGGTTGGTAGACCTACCATGGCAACATGCTGTTAAATTCTCCACTAACTCGCATTTTTGCCAGGTAAAACACAAGGAGACTTCAAATTCATTTTGAGATATCATATACCAATACTATAACAACCCGGAACTTAAAGTACTTACACATTACACTGTAAATCGCCATTGGTATGTCATCTCAAAATAATATAACAGTATGAGATAGTTGGTGGGCAAGTGGAAAAAATTATGAAAAAAATAGGAATGGGAGATACATGGATGTTAGGGGAGAGAAATATAAATGGATTTTGGAAGGCAGTAAGAAGTAGAATGGAAGACATAGAAAGGCAGGAGATATGGGAAAGTTTAGAAGATAATAAATCATTAAGCTTCCATAAAATAATAAAAAGAGAAAGGGGAAGAGAAAGATACGTTGATCAATGTAACATACAGGATTAGCATGGATGAGAATGGGGTCAATGAATTTAAGAACGTTAAGAGGCAGTGCAAAAGGAATGTGTGAATTATGTGATAAGTATAAAGACTACATGACAGTGTAAAAAAACTACTGATATGGAAGGAAAAAGTATGGGGAAAAATGGGCAGAAAAATAATAACTATAAAAATGCTGACAGGAAACGAAGAAAAGAAAACTAGACATGGGGAAGTTTTTTAGGGAAAGTAAAAGAAAAAAGGACTAGAAAAGTAAGAGATGCAATGAAAGGACAACAAAAGGTAGAGGGAGAGAAATGAGTGCAAGGGACAAAAGTTGGGAAAGGGCTACTCAATGAGCTACAAGGCCAGGGAGCCAAGTAAACTGAGTAGCACAAAACAGGCTTAGACCAGACAGTCTGCACATGAGCTTTAACTAGTTACAGGGGAAATATAGTATAAATCTTGTAAATCATGTGGTACAAATAAATTAAAATCCATAATAGTATGACATGTATGTGATACTTATTTCTTTAATCGACTTATATTCAAATTCTGTATATGTTTGTAAAATGTGGCATTAAACATCAGAGTATTTATTCTCATTCTTCAGATGTATGTAGTGAATTTTCTGGGTGCCAAAGCCTTATAATAAACCTTATGTAAAAAGTTTTGCTGTATTCCTTCTGTATGCTATAATCAAATTCATTATCAGTGTGTACTAGATAAATAATTATATAAAGGGAAAAAATTATCTCCAGCATAACATCAAGAATTATTCAACAAATATTTATAATTAACAACCGAGAAGATTATTTTTCTCTCTGATTACAGACTGCATGCCATTTCAAAAATGTGTATAAAGTAAAAACTGTGGAACTTTTATATTATTTAATAACTGAGACCAAAGAGGGGCAACAAAAGTTTAAATTACATCTATTGTTATCTAAAGATTATTTGACATTCCAATAAATCTTTCATTGTTAAAAGTTACTTACAAACAATTCATCATTTCCAGAACTTGGAAATTTGTTGTAGAGAGGTTAAGCACATCAGAAAAACATCTGCCAATATTTTCATGAACATCAAGACTTTTTTTTTCTATTGTTATAAATAATATGAGAAATAAATTTACAAAATTGTAGTTCTAAAGGCCAATAGGGTGGTTCATCATAAAAACCTTGTACATCATAGTAAAATAATTTTATAAACAACAAGGGGGAGGTAAATTAAAATTAAATTGTCATTCGAGGTTTAAAAAGGAACCCATGCAGATAGGCATCTTAGTAGAATATAAAACTACTGATGAAACTAGTGATTATCTCAGTAAATAGGTAAAAATATTATCTGATATTTTTATGCACTCCTTTACACATGAAATGCTTTTAAATAAGGTGGTACAAAGTGAAAATAACTTCAGGTTCTCAGACGCCTTTATAAGACAATTATTTTTTTATAAATGTTAATTAAAAACCTATTCAAAATCATTTAAAGTATGCTTAAAATGCTTTGGTTTCCTGGTGCCTCAGGTGTTAATGGGACTCAAAGTTGAACAAAAGTATTTGTGCATATATATAAAAAGTCACATACTAAAACATACTTCACTTATGTCATATGATTAATATCAGGAAACATTTTTCGGAGACATTCGTCTTCATCTTCAGCTGTTTGGTGACATGACTGGCTGCCATTCCTCATCTAATGTATTGTGACCTTGATGCCCTCTAAAGGTTGTTCTACATAACTTCATTAGTTTGTTCGGCAGTGGGATCTCAAAATTCAACAAATGAACTTCTTTTTTGTAAATATAAGTCTCTTCCCAAATTTCCAATTCTAAAGCTGAAGTTACAGGTTTTAGCAATTTAATATCCTGTCCAATTTCATGATTATCCAACCAAAAGTGAGAGCTACTGCCGACTTATCTGTTTGTTTGTTTGTTTGTTTGTTTTTGACATTTCTTTGGTGTTCCTTCAATCTGGTGTTCAAATTTCTTATATTTTTTTCCCTATGTAAAATTTCTCACAATCATCACAGTTAATTTGATAAATTCTTGATTTCATTTTGAATGGGAAGTGTTTTTGAGAGGTTTATTGAGTAAATTATTCAAACTGTATTTGTTTTGTGGAGCCATCTAATATTAAATTCTTTGAAAACCTTCTCAAATTTATTAAAAGCTTGTGGATGATATGTAAATCTTTTCAATTTGCAATCTTTATTATCTGTTTCCTTTAATGTGGTCAACTGCTTAAATTTGTTGTTTTTCAAATCACCTTTGATTAGATTTTTTATCAAAGGTGTTTCAAAATTATGATGATATTCTTTCGAGTATTCATCTTGGTCTAGTGGTATACTGTGGAGTCTGTATTAAACTCCTGAAGACCGCAAATTGATGAGTAATTGGATTGTATTTATTCTTCTTAATGTAATTGCCCACATGTGTATTATGTTTTCTGTAAATGCCAAATTTTAAACCATTTTCATCTTTCATGATTTTTAGATTTAAGAAAGGTAACACTCCTTCCTTTTCTGTTTCACAAGTAAATTTAACATATTTATCTTGTAGGTTAAGTAATTTCAATGCATCATCTTTAAATTTGTATGGAATTATGGCGAAAATATCATCCACGTGGCTGAACCAAATTTTGTAAATGTAAGGGAAGGCTTTTGTCACTAATGTTTCATAGTTTTTACATAGGGGAAACTATAAGAAATTTGAACACCAGATTGAAGGAATACCAAAGAAATATTATAAACAAACACTTAAGTCGGCAGTAGCTCACCACTTTTGGTTGGATAATCATGAAATTGGACAAGATATTAAATTGTTAATACCTGCAACTTCAGCTTTAGAATTGGAAATTTGGTAAAACATTTATATTTACATAAAAAGAAGTTCATTTGTTGAATTTGCAGATCCCACCACCAAAAAACTAATGAAGTTATGTAGAACTCCGCTATAGAGCATCAAGATTACAAATCATTAGATGAGGAACGGCAGCCAGTCATTTGTCACCAAACAGCTCAAGATGGAGATGAATGTCTCTGTTAAATGCTTCCTGATATTGATCAGGACATAAGTGAAGTATGTTTAGTATGTGACTCTTTATATATTTTAATATAATCGTCCTCCGTGGACTAGTGGTACCGTGCAAGCCTCTAGTTTCCAAGGTCACGGGTTCAAACCTGGCGGAGGGCGATGGACTTTTTTCGGCCGTAAAAATCCTTAGCACGACTTCCTTCGGAAGGGAAGTAACGCCGGTGGTCCCATGTCGTAGATTTACAGCACATAAAAGAACCTCAAGCCTGATAAAGAGGCCTCTGAGCAAAATTACCGGTCTTTCACACCCAATATAGAATGGGATGCTAAGGACCATAGTAGTTGAAGAGCTCCATAAATAAAACTCAATTCAATTAATTTCACTTTCAATGAAAGTGAATCTTCAAATCTTAATAATTTTAATAATTTTAAAAATATTTGTTCTCATTAAATATTTTAGTACCTGTTCTTTGCATGTAGTGGTTTGATGCTGAAGCTGCTCTTCTGTTTTCTGTAACTGCAACTTCAGGTCTGTTAATTCCTCTTCATGTTTTTGGTTGGCACCTGCAATTCCACATACAAATGAAAAACTATGCAAATATGCAGTGTGCAAATAGATGTATGATACAATTAGAATCACAAAGTGAAAAGAAAGAAAGTTTGTAAAAAAACAACTGTTCAAGGGAACACAGGCACAGGCATATTTATAACTAGCAAAACCTGCAGCTCTGCTTACATGAGTTAACTATGAAGATTCTTGTCTCTTTTTCTCCTTCTCTCCCATTATCTCCCTCTATCACTCTTCCTCTTACAATCTCTTCCTTCCTCTCTATTTCTCTACCTCTTCTATTCTTCCTCCCTCTCCCCCTCCCTACTAGCCCACACCCTCTCACTCTCTTCCCCTTTCTTTGATTATGCTAATCTTTCTTTGATTATGCTAATCTTTCTCGTTCCCTCTCCTTCTCTCTACCCTTTTGCACATCTCCCTCTCATCACCCTTTCTCTTCCCCTCTGTGCAACATACTTCATGTAGTATTCTGTAAATGGATAATAAAAACGGCTTTTTCTAGGATGACGATAAAAATTAAAACATAATTTTGGAACTAAGCTGTTTTTTGTAATAATTGGTTTACGCACTGGAATAATATTAGCCAAAAATTTATGTAACTTCTTAAACACACATCTTATTGAAATTTTGTATATAACACAACTTGCCACAATCATCATGTTTATAAACTTTTGTTATGTAACATTTCTCATAAAATTCAATGATATGCAGGATATTTAGTTTTTCTGATTTGCGCCTCATAGACACAAGTAATTAAGATGTCATATAGCTTATTCTCTAAATGGGGCCTAAGTCATGTTGAATATCAAGTTTCACAGCAATTGGTTCAGCTGTTTTTGTGTGAAAAAGTTTAAAAAAAAAAGGAAAAAGGAAACAAAAACAAATAAACACACATGCAGGCATGCACATACACAAAAATGTTAAAAATTGGATATTTTGGCTTCAGGATAGCCCATTATACTTGTTAACATCAATTATTCAACCGAAAATAAAAAATTATGGAAAAGCTTTTGGTTACAGATTTATTATACAGTGCATTTCAGAAGTCTGCATATTTTCTGCTACAGCTAAATGTAAATGTTTTTCAAAAAATACTCAGACATGTCAAACAGTATATTTTAAAAGACAGTTTTTCACAGACACAAACCATTCTTAAAATCATTGTTGAGCAAGTTGTGACACCATCAGAAACATTTTTATAAGACACCCTATATTTTTTGTATACCGTTTCAAAGATTTTATTGTTGTATATGATTACACAAGCTATCAATTGTTTTATACAACAAAAGTTGCTATGGTAACCAAATAAATAGTTTAAAGCGAACCTTTATTTATGTATGACAACTGAACAATAACATCGCTAACATTAAAATAAATAAGTTATAAATACAAATATTCAAAAGTTATCCATTTACAGTCTGGCAATGTGAAAGACGCAGAACAAATTCCTTTTTAAGATTTTCAATGACTGCTGGTGGTGCTTTTCTACACTCCACTCATATTCTTCTCTCCAATAGCTACAAAGCAAATACCTTAATTTCTACAAATAAACTGCATCAATAACACCAGAAAATTAAAACTGTTTCCTATTACAATGCTGAATCAAGGTTTAACTGTAGTTCTACCAAAGTATAACACTCACGCTTAGTGATGCTGTCATTCTGTTGCTGCTGCTGCTTAAGAGTTAACTGTAAATGGCGGCATTCCTGCTCCTGCTGCTTTAACCTTGCATTAAGAGCTTGAAGAACATTGAGATCAATCCGACAAGCTTGGCTTGCAGATCTGTTGGCATGTGGCTGTAAAACAAGAGTGGACATTTATACAGTGAGATTAAAGATGTATTCCCAAAAGTTATTTTAAACTTGGTGGACATTTGTGAGTACATGGGTGCATAATGAAAGATAATATACCATGGATAACCAGGAGTGGCAAAGTAGGTGAAGAGACACTTGATATTTAATACATTTATTTATACATATTTTGGGTGTAACAATTAATGTAACACTAAGAATGAAAGAATCACAGTGCTGGAAAGTTATGCATGATTTAATCAAACTAAATAAAAGAATAGCTTGCCAGTGGATAGCATCATACCGTGATTGGCAATGAAGCTGCTATCTTGCCAAAAACAGGAAGCCACATTCAACAGGAACCAATGTTAAAATTAGCTTTTCATGTAGTAAAAAATTAATTAAACGAAAATTTTCAGAATATCCCTATACAACATCTCCTTGAAAATTCAAAAAATAAAAGTGGGAAATTATCATGAAACTTGAAACATAATTTCTGAATATCCACACAAATCTACAATAGCAACATTTTGATTACTTACAGGCCATGACCTATTAGCTAAACATGAATAAAATGTGGATACTTTTATCATCAGTTTGTCCACTAGGTGATCTTCAAGAAGATATTGTCATGTAGCAGCTATGGCCCAAGGTTATTGGGAGGTTGGCACCAGACAATGGAGAGGTAAACAGAGATAAGTCACGTTCTCACCCAACGTAAACACCAGAAGTGCTATTGATAGCTACTAGAATTTTCTGGAAGTTTCCTTCCCCCACCTCCAGAATGTGTGTTCAGAAAGTTCTAGAATGTTCTGCGGAAATACTGATGCAAAATTTACTTTTCTCAGGAATCTCCTCATAACTCTGCAAAAGTACTGAACTTATAACCTTAACTGCATTCCAGGAATCTTATACTAATGCGTTCGCTCCCCAGCTATTTACTAATGACTTTGCTTGCTAATTAGCTTTTTCTTCAGACAAATCTTTTCAATTCAAGCTTATTACATTATACATTGATTTGATATATGGAAATTATTTATTGCAATTATTTTTCTTACTATTATTTATTTAGTTATTTATATCTTCCCGTCAATAACTACAGTATCAAGTAAGGGTAGTTGTTAGTCCCTTCTATTAAATGTTTAAATAAAATAATTTTTATTTATACTGAAACCCTATAAATTTCAAAATAAACACCCATTTTGTTTATTTGTTTTTGTTGAATGTTCAGGCAAGCACATGAACTTTTCATTTTTGTATTTAACAGTTAAAAACCACTTTTAATACATTTAAATGCATTTGAGTAAATGCTTAAATATACACAGGATGAGTCACAATAACACTGAATAATTTTATGGCAAGATTCAGGGGTTCTATTCGAGTATTTTCTTTTAGGGAATGTGTGCCCATAAATGCCTTGTTACTGAACTAGAGGGCATTAACATTTTTAAATGCTGCATCAGGTTAGATGAAATTCTGCTGAACAGGTCACTACACAATCTTTTGCTACAAGGTATTGGAGAATTTTGAAATAAGAGTAGCCGCGTATCTTTAATTTTAAACAATGCAAAACTCTCTTAAATTGGCTTAGTAACTTTGAATCTTTATTTAATTACACGGTATTAAATCCATCTAGGTCATAGCTTCTTTTAATTGATATGCAGCTGCAAATACAGGTTGTTGTCAATAACACACATATATAATGTTATTTTTGGTCAACATTTCTCTAACATTATACAAATTACGAGAAAAATGAAAACAAAGTTAAATGATGCAAACATATGCTTTTAAAAGGATTCACAAATAATTAAACTAACACAAAATAAGAATTGAACAAGTGCATAGTGCTTATAAAAGATTTCTAAATGCCAATTGTTGATTTGGAGCATAGTTGACAGTGTCATTATAATGACTGTCAAGTTCCTTCAAAAATACCTGGCATACTACGAATAGCATCAAATGCTGCAATGATTCTGGCTATGAGATCCTCTCCACTATTAACCAGTGCCTCATACACAAGAATATGAACATGTCCCCAAAGGAAAAAATCCAAAAGGGTTAGATCTGATGAATGCACTGGCCATGATGTCAGTGCTCCTCTACCAATCCAGCAATCCGGGTACGTTGCACTTAAGAAATCCCTTACATCACCAGAATAATGCGCATTTGCACCATTGCCTTGGAACCACATTAACCAGCATTCTTAAAGGAACATCTTTTGACAAGTATGTTGTAAACACTGTAGGTAAATGTGCCCTGTCAAACATGGAATCAGTAAATAGGGCCCGATAAGTGTGTCATTCACAATGCTAGCCCAAAATGTTCACTGCAAACCGGTATTGGTAATTTGTAACTCTAATAGCCCTAGGGTTTTCCTGTGCCCAAATGTGACTGTTGTGTATGTTAAACACGCCCTTTCATGTAAAAACCTTCTCGTCCATCCACAATATGGTTGTATGAAATCTTGGTTGATCAATGCATTTATGAAGAAACCAATGGACAAACTGTAGTCTGGTGGAGTCATCTGGCCTGCAATGCTTGAACTCAGGTGAGATGATATGGATGTGATTGCTCTTCATGCAGAATTTTAGTAACCGAAGATCGGCTTGTATGCATTGCATGCACTACTACTCTTGTGCTCATGGATGGAGAATTATGGACCCAGTCAACAACCTCCTCTTCTAGAGCCACTGTTCTTACATTTCTTTGGACTCCCACATAATGCGCTTGTTATTGTAAAGTTCCTGTTTCTTGCAGTCGATGTACAGCAATAAAGGTGCTGTAATGGGGCAAATGTCTCCTTGGTTACAGCTCAGTTATTCTTTTCTTTTGTGTTTTAAAAGTTTTTTGAATCTTATACCTCTGCATTTGTAATTATTTATGTGTTGTGGTATATTTTCTTTGTATTTTAAACTGACGTGTCCTATAACATATGTATTTATTTCTATGGATTAAATAAATACAAGACAAGATCTCGTACCCTTTTCACATTTCCCCAAGCAGCACCAAAAACATAATGCATGTCTGCTAGTTCTGCATATGTTATGTACAGTGGAACAATTTTACAATAGGCAGCTGTAAAACTTTAAATCTTTCCAGTAAATGGAGTACTTTAGTAAGTCCTAGTAGCTGAGATTACCTACCTACACCTCTTGTAGGAACCACAAAGCCACTAAGTACAGTATAATATATGACAGAGTCCCTTCACTTAAATAACAAAATGCAGGTTTTAGGTTAATGGTGATATAAGCAAGCGATATTCCAAAATGCAAAGAAAACAAAACATAAGTGACATTCCAATGCCATGAGGGATCAGGGATCTATTTGGCACAATTTCACCTAACCCAATGCAGCATTTGAAAAACATTAATGTCATCTAGCTTGTTAACAAGAAGTTTACAGGTATACATTCCCTATAAGAAAATACTCAAACAGGACCCCTGAATCATGCCTTAAAATTATTCAGTGTTATTTTGATTCACTATGTATATATTGGTGGCTGTAATATGGTGCAGGCATATAACTCTGCTGAAGGACCTAATCCACTGAGTGTCTTAGTATCACATCTGCTATCAAGCTTAGTATTACATATTGTGACTTTGTCCAGTTTTCAAACTGTCACTTCTCTCAGTTCCCACTGCCGCTGCTTTGATCTGGTTTAACTTTCTTTGGAACTTCACTATTGTGAACTAGTTCAATGTGCCCGTTACTTCGCTTTCTTTGTGACGTAGCCTCTTCTTCTAGACATCTCACTCACTGGGGAGTCAAACACAATATTTCTACAATTTCTCACTCCGCAGTAACATTGCTGCACATCACAGCACTCGTCACCAACTTGATGTTGCAGCAGAAACGCATTTGCTTACTCATTCACTGAATGACTCGACTCAACTCAACTCTCGCAAGAACGCTTGCTTATATACCCAATGGAATCTTCCACAGAACCTTCTAGAACTATCTGGACACATGTTCTGGAGGTGGGGAAAGGAAACTTCCAGAAAATTCTGGTTATCTGCCAATAGTGCTTCTAAATGGTGAGAACGCAACTTGTCTTCATTTATCTCAACCTCCCGAAAACCTTGGGCCATAGCCACTGTATCACAATATAAAGGAGGACAGTCTGATTATAACCTATTTAGTTTTTATTCAGCTATCCATTTATCCACTCATTGATTGATTCATTGATTCATTCATTCATTCATTGATTCATTGATGTGTTTTAAGTCAGTATTTTTTTACTTACCATGAATTGAGAGCTTAGAACAAGAAAGAAGTAATCAGATAGGGCAAAAATAAAGGATAAAATAAATTATAAATAACAAGATTATAAATGTGTGCACAACATTTAGTCTTATGTATATTTGTTTTGTGCACAAATAAT
Source organism: Deroplatys truncata (assembly GCA_030765065.1). Lineage (NCBI taxonomy): Eukaryota > Metazoa > Arthropoda > Insecta > Mantodea > Mantidae > Deroplatys > Deroplatys truncata. The sequence continues at coordinate 106,883,846 of CM060980.1, forward strand.
GCATTAGCATAAGTAAAATTTATTACTGAAGATATTTTGGGAAACAATCATAAAAATCACAAATGTTTATATGATCTACAAATAAACTACTTCAATGTTGTATCCACTTCAACCAAATTTGAAACATGTCAACAAATGTTCTCTAAACCTTTATACCTATATAAAATTTCAGTCCAATAAGTATAGCAGTTCACATAAAGATCATGATTTTTAGGAGGCTCTTCACATTAACAACCCTAAATTTTGCACAATTTCAATTAAATCCAATATTGGAATTATGAAGATAATTCAGTTTTAAGAGACACTGCACATCACTTACTTTTTAAAATATGGAACATGTTTCAAAAGCATGTTGCTTCCATCATCACACCGAGTTCCGACTGTCTTGTAGAGAGAATGCTGAGGGTGGCTTTGTTTGTTCCCTGGTGGACTTGATGAACCTTGTCAAATTATCTCCCATCGTATATCAAAGCTGAACATGTGGTGTTTGTGTTTGAGGAAAATACATTTCCCCATGCTGTCAACCTCCAGTTTTCATTTATGTTCTTAAGCAAGGCAGGCTCTGGATCAGCATCATGATGGTTTTGTTTGATGCATTTGAAATGTTCTTTTGTCCTAATTTCCAGATTCCCCATGGTTTTTCTGATATAAAGCTTACTGGACTGTTAGCAGTTATTTTTGTAAATGCCTGATGTATTCTTTGGGGTTATGGTACCTTTATTTTTGAATTCAGTAAATTTGTATAGAGAAGGTTCTTTGGAGCTATTATGATATTAAATACCATGAAGATTTTTTTTGCAATTTTTCATGGAATATTCGATGGTACATGAACTTTTTACATTTTATAGAGTCTTTCTAGGTAGCAAGTGTGTTTATATCTTTTATCTTTTTCCATTTTTTGGCCCTTTTTATCTTTTTCTCAATTGTCCTTGCATTGATTCTATTGGTTTCCATGATTATTAAAATGTGTTTTTATTTTTGGAAGTCCTCTTCGTCCAAAGGGATATAGGATAGTCTGTGTATTAAGTTATTGAAAACAGCATATTGAATATGTTTGGGGCTGCAGCTACAGGATATCTAGTTGTCTGAGTTGGTTTTCTGTGTATGGAGAATTTCAGTTTGTTGTTGATTTTATGTTTTGTTTTATTTTTTTATTTTTATTTATTTATTTATTTATTTATTTATTTATTTATTTTTTTAGATCCAGGAATAGTATTTGTTGGTTTTTCTCTACTTCTATGCTGTATCTTGTAAGTCCAGTAATTTTAGGGCATCTTCGGTATGACTCTTTAGTATGATGGTGAAGAAGTCATTTATAAGCCATGTTTTAAACATCCATGGAAACACTGCTACTAATTTCTTCTCTAGGTAGCTCTTATAAATTGGCAAAAAAAATGAAAAGAGGGTTTTGAGGTTTGTTTGTAGTTTTTGTTATTGAAAGAGAAGAAGTTTTTGTCAATACAAAATTTTGTTAGCTGGGAATATTCAGTGCCACCCCCACAGCATTCTCCCTACAAGGCAATCAGAACTTGGTGTGATGATGGAAGCAACATGTTTCCAAAACATGTCCCTGTGTTTTAAAAAGTAAGTGATGCATAGTGTTTCCTAAAACAGATTTATTTTCATAACTTTGTGAAATCATGTCACTGTAAACATCTTCCATACATAAGTAATATGTCCTGAGAGATTGTACTTCAGCTGTTTCCTCCACCTAATCTGATTTCTAAAGAACAAAAACAGTTAAGATATATAAAAAGGAATCATTAGGTGACTTACAGGAAGTGAGAATGGTTTTCCAATTCCATTTGAAGAGTATGCTTTTCCAGTTTGCATATTTAGGACTTCTTGGATTAACTGCTCCTTTTGTTCCTTGAGAGAGTGACATTCATCATTCAGCCGATCCTTGAGATTGCGTAAGCGACACAGTTCTGTTCTGAGTTCTGTGCTATCAGTATCAGTGCTTTGGCTGCTCGCTGGTGTGCTTGACCTACTACTTGCTAAGATCTTTCTGTCCACACTGCTTCTCTTATAACCATTCATCATGACTGATGGAGAGTTATTCATTGCTTTGGTTGCTGCCTGAAGAAAAGAAAAGTCTGATGTATTATATCCTATGATTTTGTCTTGTTTTTGTAGCTATTCTACAAATTATTCATACAAAAGTTTTAAGAGTAGCAATGAATGGATCTAATACTCTTAACTTCACTATTGTAGCAAACAAATTTTAAGATCCTGTACTTTAGCATCTATTAACATAGAATCAAAAAACCTTATTTGAAGAAAACTCCCATTCACAAGATGACAGGTATTATAATCTGTCTTAAACAAGAATGATCCTAATGTAAACACATGGGAAGGAAGAAATAGAGACAGTGAGATGGAATGTTCTTAGGCAGCTGATTGATGTAGGAAAGTTCATGGGTGTTTTCTTTTATTTATTTTCTCACAATATCTGCTTCTAAGAAGTACAGAATTGTAAGTAGTTTCCTAGTCACTGCCCAGCACAAATTAGTTTTGGAGAGAGAAAATCTACAAATGTTTTGATTCATTTCTCTGTGTCCTGCATATACACCTCAGATGTGTTCTAGGCTCGTGAATTCTGAAAAGAATGCTTACAACAGGCATATACATAAGCATAGAGATATAGATTAAACCGAAGATAGGCAAAGTTATATACCATTAACTTATTATTGTTGAATAATATGCAGCCTAACTTATATTACTAATGAAACACTTGTACTATATGTTGCATTTCTAATACCACATGGCCCTCTCAAACGCAGTACCTAGGTCTTGAAGTGAATGCTGATTCAGATGTTATTGTTTATTGTGCAGAGTCACTTCTGATATTTAAGACTCTACTTCCCATACCTCTTGCATACTTCTTAAGTCCAGAACACTTGTATGCAATTTAAAAGCAATCAGCTTATCATCATGCAGCAGGCATGTCAACCTGCCAAAATAAATCACAGCCAAGGCAAACCTTAAGAAGTGGCAAAAGGCAAATGATTGCCCTTTACTTTGCAATGCTTAAGAAACCCCAAAGTAGCGTAATCTTATGCTACTACACAATAACATTAATTCTGTTAACACATAGATTCAATAAGTTACTGGCAATGCCTTACTCGATTTATTGTCAAAAAGTTAGCACTGCTTTAACTAGTGTTGCAAAACTTATCTGCACACATGTACATCAAACACGTGGCGAGTTGAATACGCTCTGCTTTGTTGTTTACAACAGGGTTGTTCTTTTTTAGGATAGAGTATAATGGGAAAAACTGCAGCAACTGTGAGAAAAGTTGCATTGGCATAACAAAAGGGCTCCAAAGACATTACACAGATGCAAAAATCTACAGTAGCATGTCACTTTTAGGAAATCAATTGTCATATAGAAAAAGAAACAAAATAAATAAAAATGGTCCAAAACGTAAAGAAGTAAATTATTTGGGAAAAACTACTGATACAGAAATTCAGAACCAACTAATAAATTTCAGCTTTCTGAATGATAGCAATCTTATCTCCAGATATATCCAACTGTATGCAACATCTGCATCCATGCCAATAAACTTATCAGTGGATCACGTTGATGATGGAGGTAACATTCCTCCGAAAGATGTTCAAAAGTAATTTGCCAAAATAGTGAAGCTTGAGGGTAAGATCTATTTATTGTTATTATATCTGCCCTTGTTTGTGCTTTCTTATAAGTTATTTGGATATACAAAATTGTAAATGGATACAGGCTATCCAAAATTTGTAATACTCATTTTGTATTGAATTCTAAACTTAACAAGCTTCCATTGAATGCTAGAAATAAAGTAATTTTATATATATATAACAAAAACTTTCTAAGTTCTGTGATCATAAAATTTCTTTACTGTTAAGGAATTTCTTGATTGTCATGTTTTGACTCAACTTACTGTAATTGTATTACTTAATTTTAATGCAATAAACTTACATTTCATTATCATGACTTCATGGGAAACAAAAGAAGAGTCACCTAATACTTCGTTTAAATACTGAACAATTCCATTGAATAATAGTCATTATCTTGGAAATGATAAACAAGACGAACATTTTTAATTGGCATAACATTTTATTTTAATACGGTCTGGTTTTTTCCCGCAATAAGCTCTTGTCTGCCTTTTATGGTTTTTATGTTTAGGAAATGCAACATGGATAAAGAGATTTCTTCATGGACTACTCATAAAAAAATTCAAGATGTATGCTTTAATCATCATTCTAATATATATCCAACAAGTGATAATTAATAAAAAAGTTTTTTAATGCCATTTTTGAGAAATTTTAAGTTTGTTTTGGGTGGGGGAATTCCATGAAAATTTTGTCTTGCATCCTCAGCAGTTGCTGACTTAAGTATGAAATTTGGTTTTTATGGACATTTTTATCTATGACTTTGCTGTTCAGGGAAACATACACTGCCATGGGTAGCCAAGGCAAGGACTCATGAACGGGAGATCTGTGGTTAAAAACCTGACAAGTCCATCCTCCTGACCGAGGTTTTTCCATGTTTGATAAATGCCTGAGAAGTACCCTAAAGTTAGGCCTGGAACATTCACCCCCCCCCCAAAAAAAAAACTTTCCCAGTATCAGTTCATGTATCATCGAATCCACCACCTGTGGTGGCATATATAGTAAGAATGGATGTAAAATAAAAAGGGGGGGAAATGCACGGGGGGAAATGCATGCGTGCACACCACACAAGTGGATCTTTTCTATTAAGAAAGCTTTTGTAGGGTTTAGGAGATCTCAAAATGTTATTTCTGATAAAAATTGCACATCAAAATTTTGGATGGAATACAATACTGTCCCTACAGTACTTCCCTCAAATACAATACTTTTCTACAGGTTTACTAAGCAGCAGATAAAATAAAAAAGAAAAGTCAACACATATTGAGCAGTATGCATAAAATGTAGTAAATTCTTTTCCTATGGTTTTGGAAGGGAATACTACAATCAGCATGCATAAAAAGCTTCTCCTCTTAGCACATTATCGATCTAGTAGGTTATACTTCTACTCTTAGAATATATTACGATTATCATGCATAAAACGTAGGAAAAAAGCTTGCTTCGTAGGCAATACTAAAAAAATCATAGCATGCCTTTCACCAGGCTTTGCTTGCTTAACAAATGTCCATGATAAAGTAAAATGGTTGCATTTCTTCAAGTTCAGGCTAGAAAAATGTTTAAAGAAAGAAAACAGCTCAGAGATTCTGACTTCAAGCAATTATATCGACTCCACAAACAGTATCTGGAGTGGTTAAGTAATTATTTATTGGCAACATCATTATCTTTAATTCCTGCAGTGCTTAAGCTTTCTTATTTCTCATTGCATTGGTTTGTGATCTATTCAGTAGCACTGGATATTGCTTCAAAAAAATTTATGAACTGCATTTGTTCTCCTTGTTTCTCATATTTCTCGGACATTTTAGAGAAATTTCTCAGACATTATATGTTTTACATATATATGTTAATACTAGATTTTCCGATTGTTGGAGTTTGCTGCCTCCTATATTCTGTCCTGTTAAGTTTTAAATGAGAATGGCCTGACAGTGACCGAATAGAAGCAGAAGCATTCAATGAATAGGAAATTAGATTATTATCGAAAGGTAAAACTATGGCATGGAAGTATAAATTTCTTAGCATTAGGTTATTGTTTATTCATATGAAATAAAGTATATGATATTCCTTTAAGCTATTCCTATAGGTAAAACAAAAGGTGATACTACATTTTATGCATATGGTTCACTGTATGTAATAGAAGTGTTACACACAGTGGAACTCTCATAATACTAAGTTATAGTATCAATCTCTTGAATTTGAACATTTTAATCCCACTTACTTTGATTTAAAATTCGAACAAGTTTCAAGGACCTGTTGATTGCTGATGATGAGAAAGCTCCTTGATAGACTAAAGTGTAACATGAGCCATTCGTGTTCTAATTTAGTATTAAGAAAATTGTAATTGATTATCACCAACTTCCTAACAGCATTTCAAAAGCTAAAAAACATAATTATGTCATTCAATACAGTTTTAAAGCTTTCCTGAACTGTCTTACATATCCAGATTACTTAAAGCACAATTTTGTTATATGTTCAAGCAAGAAGAAGTAAAGGAAGAAAAGAATGATACTAACTATTTCATTTGTAATTGCTTTCCTGGCGCCTTCTAGTTCCACAACAAAAGTACGATCACTTTCCCAGCTTCCATTTTCCAGATCTGTTACTTGCACAGCTACATTGAGTTTGCTTTCTGAAATGGAAATAAAGATGAAAAAAAATGCTAGAAGATTAAACAGTCTTCCAACAAAAGCAAATCTTATGAACTTATTGCCAGAAATAAAAGACTGGTGCTAAGTTAACTGGCACAAAGAAATAACAAGAGGAAATATTATCAAATTTCTAATTTAATTAGTCATCTCTACCATCATCACTAGATTATTTATTGAAAACAAAGACAGAAACGTGACCCAAAAAAAAAAAAAATCACTAGAACATGCAGTAGTAAGGATAAATTTATGAATAAAAACAGAGCTTTTACTACTATTAAAATTACTTATGTGATTGCAGCATCTTGTAAAACATAGTTTACTATTAATCAATACCATGTAAACTTAAAATTCTATAAAATCAGAAAGTAAATCCTACTAAACAACAGAAAGCAAAATTTATTCCTTAAGTTTAAATAATGTACGCATGTATTTAAATGTTAAAAATATGTTGCTAAAACAAACAATTCTTTAGCATATGAAACAGCAACAAAAACTTTTCCACTTCATTTCATTCTTTTCTTCTAAAAAAAATTATTTTGTAACAATGATCTATGGCATCTTAAGATAGCTTATGGCAACAATACATTAAAGTGCAGTTCAATGTGATAAATTTAGTTAACATTGATTCTGCATCATAACAGTTATTTATACTAGCTGGCATTGCTTACGTGCATATTAGCTAAGTTCAGAAATAGCATGTCACATCATAGTACAACATGAAAATTGAGGAATATGCTTTAGAAGCTGCCATCATGGAAAATGTCATAAATCTGCTTTATTTAATTGCACTACCATAATTATTTTCCAAATAAAAGCAGTACTTATATCTGAAAGTAATTTTTTTATTTTATATAACATTCTTAAAAACCTTTAAATTTGCAGTATCAACACAGCTTGCATATTGCCAAAAGAATCTGGATTACACATCGGCACTCTTGTAGATTTTAATGGGGTAATTACTGTCTATCTCGACAATATATACTTTAATTCAGATGCACCTTTCTTAGAAGCCATTCAATTTAATAACACAAAACCTTTATGAGATTTAATTAACTCCTCTTCATTATGGTCAACTAATTTTTAAATCATTTCAGTTTTCTCTTTAAGAAAAATAATTTTTTAACAATAATAAACTTTTAGTCTTAAAAATGAGGGAATGTAAATTTTTGTTTTTGATATTAACTATTATCACCAACACTTTTACTTTAAATTGAAGAATGAGCTTAGATTTATACCCTATATCAATTTGAAGTTATTATCTTTAATAATAGTAATGAATACTGCAGAAATAGTTAATGCTAGGATATAAATTATTAGTTGTCTATAGCTTTTATAAAACTAGTGCAAGCACAGAAAACACTGACATAGTAATTTTTCTAAAAATGTCTCAGAAGTGTATTTCCAGTGAAATCTCAATATCAAATTGTTGGAAGGAATGCAATACTACTTCTACCATTGATAAGCAGTAGAAAATGTAAAAATTTGATGTGATACATTCACATGACTTTCTCTATCTTTATTAATGAGTATTTTTATATCTACTACATTTTAAATCAAATAAACCTTTGCAGAAATAGCTACATTACACATTTTGTTATAAATACAAAGAGAATAGCGATAGGCAAGTGTTTAAGAACTGGACGCTATACACTGGCCTTAAAATTCGTACTATTTCCATGCAATTGCAAGACATAACTGAATGTTGACAGGACTTTAAGAGAATGACCAAGTAATGAACAATTCTAACTTAATAATGGATACCTCAGAAATGGCTTATGTCACAAAAAAACTTATTTGAAATAAATTGTATATTTTAAAGAGATCTACGTTTTTTTGTCCAGTACATTTTCATTTATCACTTAATGTTTACCAACTGTACAAGATTATACAAAATTCCTTCCGAATGAAGAGAACTTCACAAGGCTATCCCAAGAAAATTCAAGATATACACTTTATTTGTCATGAAAATATCTTTAATATATGGTATTTTAATCAAAATCGTTAGCCATATTTTCGTTTATGCTGTTCACAGACACACAGATAAAGACACACATGGACTTTTCTCTAAAAATGCATTTTTGGATTCAGGGGGCCTCAAAACATATATTTTTGGTGAAATCTTAGTATCAAATTTTTAGGTGCAATCTCTCCTACTATGTGAATGGTAGAGAAAGTAAAAAGCAGTAGATACCAGCCTGCAATTGTTCAGGTTGACACCCTCAATAAAAGTTTGCAGGCACTACAAAGTGTTAATTAATTGTATCTGAAAGAAAGGCAAATCCAGGTGAGGTACATAAGATTGTAGTTATTGCTGATCAAAGTGACATGAGTGGAATAATATTTGGAAACTGATTCATAAACTAGAGAGACTCTGAAAAATGAGTTTGGATGGGGCTTGGAATCTTGTTTGTAATGTCAGGCCAAAACAACACAACAGAATTATGTAGTACAAGATAATGTAAATGACTACAACTAACATGATTATGTATGAATGCAAACACGTACATTAGATCAAGTTGTAAAACTATACTTCACACAAATAATATATTCCATGAATGTTGGTTCTTCACAGAAATACAATTAATCAAGTTCATTGGTAAAGTATTCCATTCACTGCTGGAATTTTAAAAAAAGATGTAAGGTATACAGCATATTTTTAGTTGTCCCACATTTTGAACCACCATGTCCTGGTATCCATGATTCTTCAGTAGAAGAATCTGATAATTGTTCATTTTACAGCTAAAATTGCTCTTACATCTACAGAACAATGCAGATGTATAATGAAATAGAAATATCATATTTTTCCATGATGGCATGAATGATGGTTGGCTAAAGGTGATACTGGATGTCACATAGAGGAAAAAGGAAGTTAATGACTTTCTATATTGAAATGTCGGTAGTTCATGCTGTTGTACAAAGTTTAAGCTAATATAGCAACAGAAGTGTTATCATTATGATATGCAAGTAAGATTTGCTGACCTACATCCATTTCTTCAATAGTGTATATTAAATATAGATTACTTGAATTTATTCACTAATTACATATGCTACAAATGTGAAGTTATGGCAGGCAAACACAATTTCTGTTGCATGCTAACGATGAATTAAACCACCACCACTGGCCAATGCCGCCTCCACTGCCACCAGTACTAGTTAATTTATTTATTTAATCCATTTTATTTAATTTTCCTTTAGGCTTTGTTCTTGATCTTGTACATGTCACATTTTATTATATTTTTAACAAGTTTAATGTTAAACACTTTGTATTATGTCAGGAGGGCTCTATCAAAAGCAAAGAGTAAAGCAATCTTATTTATTGGAACTGTTTGTTTTGAATGACCGCATTTTGCATACATACATATTCTCAATCAACACGTTTTCGGTGTAAGAAACAGAAAATAAACAACAGAGTTAGTGGCCAAATTTTTCTAGGACTATGGTAAACAGCACATACAGTAATAGGGGATGGGGGGAAGAAAGATGAAACGAACCTTTGGAGACATCAATATCATGCATCCACTTCTTCACAAAGCATATAAACGTTTGTTATGTAAACACAGAAAGAAGAGAGTTCACTTACAAAAATCAAACATTATACAAAACAAATAGAATAGCATTGCCAGTAAGACTCAGGAACATGTACTCTAAATTAAGGAAAATACGAGGTTTCACTTGTTTTCCCATCTGCAATATAATTTCATTCCTTACATTATACGTTAATTCATAATTTTGTAACAATTAATCCCATAGGATTGTTATATTCTTTCAAATTATATGAGATTAAAGCAAAAGCAAATCATATTTTTTAACCCTTAATACTTCTGAAATGTAATACTTATGGTATTAGCAAAATAAAGTCAGAAAATAGTAATCCAATGTATTACAGATGCTTGAATTCATTAACTATGTAACACCTTATTTTCCTACACATTGATTGGAAATTAGAAGTAAAATTGTAGTTGCTTAATGATTATTAAAAGAAAATAATAGGTTGGCAACTACACAATTAAAATAAATAAATCTGGCTTTAACTAGTGCACCCAAAGCCAAGCGGATTACCTGTATGAATTGAAATTATCTGGTATATCAGATTACTTTCTGTAGCAAAGTCTGAAAGCAAGTGAAAACATTGGTTGACGCACAGCGTATAACAGAAATTGCTCCACAGGGAGACAGCAGGATGAGTAGCTTCTGAGTGTAACTAAACATTAACATGTACTAATTTACGCACATTACCATGGCAGAATTTGGAAAAATTAAATTAAATTGAGTTTTATTTATGGACACTCTTTAACTACTATGGTCCTTAGCGTACCATTCTATATTGGGCGTAAAAGATCGGCCTCTTTATCAGGCTTGAGGTTCTTTTATGTGCCGTAAATCTACAACACGGGACCACCGGCTTTACTTCCCTTCTGAAGGAAGCCATGCTAAGGATTTTTACACCTGAAAAAATCCATTGCCCTCCGCCAGGTTTGACCCTGCGACCTTGAGAACTAGAGGCTAGCATGGTACCACTAGTCCACAAAGGACGACTCAGAATTTGGAAATGACTGTTTTTCACTAATGAGGGTAGAACTCGAGATCTAATTTACATTGGTTGTTTAACATATCTATTTTGATTTTTCTCTTTTTCAAATGAACAACAGATCTCAATGCTCATAAAATGAAAAAATTCAACTATCCTTGATGAATTATTTTTGAGCCAGTTTTACAAAATTTGTTAATTTAAACTGTCCCTTATTTCTAGCAACCTAAGTATAGTCAATACGGTCAAAAAATTAATTTTGGCAGCAACTTGGCTCACTGCAGAGAAAGCTTCCTGAATGTACCACATTAATCAAAACACACCTTCAGAATAGTAATGAACAAGCAGCAGGCTTATACTATTAATATACCATAGCTGCTAAGAAAATCTAAAAGATGAAAGTAAAAATACCTGAGTGCTTTTGTTGTTGTTCCAAAGCTCTCAATTGCTCACGGAGGCGCATAATTTCCTCATCCCTTTCATTTTGTTCCTGCTCCATTTTTAGCCTGAATTCTTCAAACTCTTCCTCCAAGTCTGTAAACTGTTATTCAAAATAGCAGTAATATAATGTTTGATAACTATTAAAAACTGCAATAATATTTGCAAAAGTAAATAACTAAAAGGACCAATATGCTAAATAAGTAATAAGATTCATACTGTGTTGCAAGAAAACTGTTCTATTAACTACTGTTCTTTACTGGATTCTTAAACATATACTATCTTTAAATTATAGATCATTACAGGTGCATCATTTAGCAATCCAACAACTATAAAAGGTCTGTCCACAAAACACAGTTGGTAGCTGGTGGTCAGAGATGGTAGTTTGCAGTAGGATGCTGGATATGCTGCATACATATATCTATCTAAACCTCACCTCTCTCGAAATGTATGGCATTTACTACAGAGCTTCATTATGGAGAATGGCTTGCCCTGCACTGCACTGTTTCTAACCAGTTTTGTTTCCTCTCCACTTTCCCTCCTCTCTGTGTGACATCTAATCAGTTGATGCAAAGTCAGAAGTTGATACATTGTGAATCGATGTGTTTCAGTCCTATAGTGTGTTAGTGCTGTTATAATGACAAAAAGTCTGTGTACTTTAGTGAACAGAATTTTATGTATGATTTCTATGTGATTAACTCCTGTAGAGAAGTGAGACAGTGATTTATAGATAGATTCCCTGCTGTTCATGTGTCTCACAAAGAAACGGTTTGTAATCTTGTGAATAGATGTAACAAAACAGGACTTATTCTTGATAAGAAATGGAAATTAAATTGCTGCGTTCTACACAGGAAAACTTGATGACACTGGAGAAAAGAAAAAAAGTCCACAGAAACCTCTGAGAAACCTTGCAAAGGAATTAGGAAGTTTGCAAACCTCGGCTCGGAATCCTACTAAACTTTTAAAATTAAAACCTATAAAATAACTTAGTTCAGCAATTACAACCACGCAATAATGTGAGTGGAATTAATTTCTGCAACTGGGGGTTGGATAATTTTAATAATCACTCTGTTGACCCGCATTTAATTTTTTTTATGAACAAGCATGGTTTTATTTACATGGCCATGAAGAATTAATGACTGTTAATGCAAATTTTCTTAACCCTTTGCGACATATAGCGTAGTAAAGCGTAGTGAAATGATAAACGCTATGCGCAGTAAATGTGTTTATCGTTTCATATAGGTTCTGCTTATGCTGACCTCAGCTTTTAGGAGCTGTGTTGATGTAAACATACTCCTGCTGCATTGTTCCAGTGAATTAGCAAGCCAGAATGTAATAGCAAACCATAAATAGCACTGTTTACAGATGGGTGCAGTTGTGTAAGTAAGCAGTTTCCTGTCGCATTTATAGCCATATCAGTGTGATGAAGGCTGTTCCAAGTTCATCACGGTCTAGAAAACGCTGTAGTGAAAAGGTATTGGTAACAGACGAGGAAATACTTGCAGCAGTTTACGAGGAATTAGATCGCGAATGTAGCTCCGACGAATCTTGGTTTGGTGAGTTAGTGGAAGACAGTGATAAGGAACAAAGTGACAGTGAGAGTGCTGAGAGACAGGTAGCAGAACATGTGGCTAAAGCTAGTGAAAGACAAATTAAAACTAAAGCAGTACTGGCACAGTGGACCTCTAATTTGACTTTCAATAAGTTAGAAACATTTTCATCCCCTACAGGTGCAAATCATTCTATTCCTACCGGAAGTGCAGAAATAGATTATCTTGAACTTTTTATAGATTCAAATTTTTGCGGAAAAATTACGGAGGAAACTAACAGATATGCAGCTCAGATTCAAGCTAAAAAGGCGGATCCAAAATGCGAAGTTTACTAATTCAAGGGAGATACAGGCATATTTAGGTATTTTGATATATATGGGGATGGTGGATTTACCTGAAACCAGAGATTACTTTTTGGGGGATTTTTGCATTTGTCCAATTGTAAGACATTGCTCCGCTTTCAAAAGATATCGCAGTACCTTCACCTGAATGATGAATCTGCAAGGCCACGATTAGGGGTAGATTCTTACGACTACTCTGTATAAAGTACGACCTGCTTTAGACATCAAAAAGTTTGCGAGTGTCTACAAACCAAATCGTGAACTTTCTGTTGACGAAGCAATGATAGGCTTCAAAGCACGCTTCTTTTTAAAACAATATATGCCTGCTAAACCTACAAAATGGGGGATAAAGGCATGGGGTATTGCAGACAGTAAAAGTGGGTATTTATTGGAATGTAAAATCTATCTGGGGAAAAAAGAGGCGAGAAAGAGCGATCTTCTACTTGGGGAACAGGTTGTTTTAGACATGTGTGAAAAATATACGGGGTTTTGGCATCACGTATATTTTGATAATGTTTTTACTTCGACGCGGCAAATGAAATTACTTTTGGACAGGAAAATGTATTCGTGTGGTACAACTCGTGCTGGAAGGAAAGACTGGCCAAAACAATTTTCAAAGCCAAAACAACTGAAATTGAAAAGGGGCGAATCTCGCAAACTGCAACATGAAGGTGTAACTGCGGTTGTTTGGGATGATAACAGGGACATTCTTTTATTATCTACAAACTCGTAATATGGCAGGGATTGATCTGGCGACCAAAGGAGGGAGTATTACTGTGTCGACCGACCCTCAAAAAATGGTGGAAAGATCTGTTCCATTTCATAGTGAATGTTGCTATCGTTAATAGTTTTATTACATACGACATTTCGAATAGACCTACTTCTACAGCCCATGGCAACAGGCTTCTTTTCTAAAGGCAAAATTTAGTGCAACAGTTAATCGCAGACTTCATGTCAAGTAAGCGAGCGGGATTTCAGCGTAGCGTAGCCTACCTACTGCTACTCCTGCACCAACTTCTCTTCACACCCTCGTAAAAATTCAAGGCCGGGTGAAATCGTGTGCTCAGTGCATAGTGAAGAAAAGGAAAACACTATCAGGTCGTGGCATACAGTCACAATACAAGTGCAAGCAGTGTGACATTGCGTTGTGTAGAATTGGGTGCTTTCTCAATTATCATGAGGCAAAGGGGGTGGAAATTCAAAACTAATACAAGGGTGTACATACGAAACCATTAATAATCTTAAGTGTGTGTATATATAATAATGGCTGCAATAATTGCAGGGATGTAAACATTTTAAGGGTGGGTACCATAATAATTTTGCAGAAATTATTGTATTTATTTTACTTAAGTATAGCAGATTTTATTCCGGTTTTTAATATCCTAAAGTAACGAATTGCATTGCTATTAATATTGCGGAGTTATAAAGATGCATTGCAAAGGGGTGCATGTGTATAAGTGTTGTTTGTCTACAAAAGGGTTGATGTTCGCAGTTATAAGTGAAGAAGTAGGTATTTATTGTGCTAAGAGTTTTACAAATTTGATTGTCTACTGCATTTTGACCCTGGTCACTTATTCAGTAGACAATCACTACAGTTTATTTACATTTTACAAATTCTTGTCACTAAATTATCTTGCTCTTTTTTTCAGGTTTTTTTTTTTCATGTCCCATTTCCACTTTTTTTTTCACTTTTTATTTATTGATTACTTAACCATCACACATTCACTATAGTTTTCCATTCAAAGTAAGATGCACTACCTCTTACTTTTCTCTTTCCACTGTCCAAAGCCATTTATTTTTTACTTTACACAAAAACTGTCCAATGCTTCTAGCGTCCTTACATATCATTTCAATTATAAGTGTATTTCTATCCCCCTTCAACCACTTCTTATTAAAAAATTCTTTTCTCTAATTTTCTGTAACTACTGAAATAATATTTAAGCTTATTTACTTCAAACCAATTTTAAATGAGTTATTAATTAATTAATTCATTTCATTTAGCTACTAAAAGATATAATTATGCGTGTATATAGGTCACTTTTGGTTTAACATCTGTAGTAGCAGCTCAGAATTTAAATGGACACAATTCTGCTTGGAGAACAACTAGCTAATACTCTATGCGCAGCAAAGGGTTAAAAGCTGTGAGAGACATGTGGCAGCACAAGGACATAATTTTCAAATGTTCTATAACTAACATTTGTGGTTACTGTAGTTATAATTTGCATGAGAAATTTATGCACTTGAATTTAAACGCCTATGAATATCCAACTTTGGCAGCAAAAGCATGCTTCCCGGTGCCAAGAAAATTTTCATTAGGCTGGCTATGCATCCAAACAAAGGCTATGGAGATGTTATTAGTCCTAAGCAGCTATGACTGTTTTTAAATGAACCAATAGTTTGGAAAGTTAAATCCAATTTGCAAAGGAAAGAATTAGTTATAAACTATTTTTTGTTAAGCCTCACCTGTGTTGCAAGAAATGGCTGACTTAGAAGCATAGATTTTCTGGTTATTTCCTATTTATTTTTATTGTTTCTACCAGTGATATGGTAAATTGCAAGTGTCACAAGGGACAGTGTGTGTTGATATTGATGCATCGAATGTTAATTGCATGAGAGGGAGAATACTACAATTTCAAAGCAAATAAAGCCATGACAAGTTCTTTCACTTTATCAGAATGGATAATACAGGTGCCATTGAGTTGACTGGTGTTTTCCCGAATGTGGCATGGCATTGCACTGCTCCCATTGGCTCCTTTCTGTAGTCATGCAATCAGCAGTCAAAGATAAATTCTGCAACTACCAACTAAATTGTGGATAGACTCTAAACAACTCAGGAAGCACACATTGTTCCAACAATTCCTTCTATAAACACTATACGTCACTATGAAAACAATCAACCATAGAATTTTTTTTTCTGATCTGTGTTTATAATGATATGCAACACAATTGTAAAGTGATCTTAAGAGGGTTAGGAGTAAAAAGGTCTCTGAAAGAAGCACAGGGCACTGGAAGCATAAAGATGTTGCTGCATTTTTTTTTTAAAGGCTATGGATGCAGCTACTAAACATATAGTTTTATTTTATTTATGGTATTTGAAGTTAAATATACTACATATTGTAGCGAACCAGGAAGAGCATTGAGAATTGCCACATTGTAGCCGGCGCTCCACCACATTGTACCCAGCGCCTACACCAAATTGTAACACTTCACGGGGGTGGTTACCCCCGCAGTAGGTGATTACACAGGGGGGTTGGTAGCTCAGAGGTAGGGGATGCGTTGGTACCGGGGTGGTAGGCAGGCCAGGGTGGCGTTCTAGGATAGGGGGTATTTAAATAAAGCACAGGGGATGCATTGGCCCACTAAATTATACTTGTAGCTTTAAGTATGCGTACATTCAGTTCGGGGTGAAGCCCCGACAAGTCAATAGATCTTAGGGGTGAAGCCCCAACAAGTCAAGAGAACTTAGATGAGTCGCATGCTTACCTGGTTAACTGTTGGCGAATGTGATAACTGATCTCTGATTACTTTCTCGTGGCAACTCTCGCGTAGCAACTTCCTGATAGCAACTCCCACAAGGCAATACCCGTAGCAACTCCCACAAGGCAATACCCGTAGCAACTCCCACAACCGAGTCAAAACCCTGTAGTATAAATACATACATAAGCGCTGACTCGGCGTTGAGCAGCGTGGACGCTTCCTGCTTAACCTGAATTCCACACTTGCGCTGGCTAACGAAATATGTGGCAATTCTCAATGCTCTTCCTGGTTCGCTACAATGTATATTAATGTCAAATCATTATGATTCTTTTTATATATCACACAGAATGCCTACCAAATGTGCCAAGGCATTTGTTCAGCATTAGCTCTCTGGCATGGTAGTTGGTTAGTAGCCAGAAAAGGAAGAAAGGAAGGGAGGGAGGAATAAAGCAAGGAAGAAAAGAGAGAAAAAAGAAAGAAAGAAACATGCACCCATGCAGTCATATTAGAAGTACAATTAAAAATAACGTAACCATTGTTTTGGAATTGTTCAGAGGATGGAACCATTCCAAAACATAACCACAGGTCCAGTTATGCAATTCCAAAAGATGCTCTGATCGTAGAGAGTATGTTGCACTATAATAAAACAGTTACTAGTATGTATGTGATGTGAGACCTTCGAACTATTCCACTTCCAATAGAGAACAATGCCCACTAAAAATCTTTTGGTTAATCAGATTTAATTGCACTATTGAGCTCTTACAATACATAAGCAAAACACAATTACCCAAGATGCCATTTTTGAATTCATATTCATTAGTGTCATGGAAACTGATACGATGATGAGTAGTAATTACAATAAGTATTTAGATATAACATGGGATATGACATATCCTTATTAACCTACTTAATGAATTCATGCATGCATGCTGAATGTAGAAGGGGACGGTGAGAGGAAATGTGGGGAGCATCCTTTTCCCCTAGGCAATATTTGTGACAAACGAACAATCATGACTTGATGTGAAAGAACCTAAGTCAGTCACATACATATCTTGCTTGTAAGCTGAGGCCTACTGCTTGAGAGATACTTAAATAACTGCTTACAGTTATACATAAATACTTGTGGATGTACTTGAATGTTACTTTGGAACAGTTGTTTTTCTGGAGCTGGAACAGTTACAAGTGTTGCTAAAAAACCACTCTCCCTCTCACACTAACACACACACATTCCTGCATGAACACGCCTTTTCCTAAATATGCTTTTCTTTGGTTCAGTGGGCCTCAAAGTGTGTATTTATGCTGAAAACCTGTTCTACCTACTACAGGTAAGTGTACATAAATTGAAAATGGTTTCAGACATTGTACTTCCTGTTTGTGCATGAAAATGTGTATTTTCATTCAAAACATGCACGAAACTACTAATATCTAATGTTTTATTTTTATAGAACTATTCCAAATCATTTAGAGAATTATTTTACATTGTACTGAAACATGTTTCATTTTATTGCATTTTGTTAACATAACTGTCATGTTAATATTTTGGCAATATATTATTATGTCAGGTTTGGTATTTACCTGCTTTTCCAAGCTTGCTCTTTCCTCTATGGTAGAGAGTCTGTCACTGTCATCACTACGGTTATCTTGCGCACCAAAGAGTTCTTCATATTCTTTAATTTTGGACATCAACTCTGAAAATTTTTCATCACTCATCTTCTGCTCCTGATCAAACAAATGACGTTCTTCTTCCAATTTTGTGGCCCAATAGTCCTCACATTTTTCATATTCCTGTAACATTAAATGCAATTGTGTTTAAGTGCCACAATCAGTTTGTTACATTAATATGATTATATTTATTTTCAAAAGTAGCTGATACCCATCTAACCGAGAACTAAAAAAAGGGGAGGAGAAAAATAAATGTAAAGGAAAGTCCAATGTACCTATGCAGCTATCACACCAACCATTACTATTTCATAACAATTTAAAAAAAAAATTATGCTTTTTTTATGCAGTCACTAAAAATTTCAAGCATCACCATAATGATGATGATAATGATGATGATGATAATGATAAACATTTTGCAGTAGTAGAAGGCTGAGATAAGACTACACTGTCAATAAAAGAAGTTGATATATGACAGCCACGAGCTTGTTTATAACCAAAAATGAACAATATTTTAAAATGTACTAGTAGTGGGACTTTAGGGCACACAATTTTACAGTGCTACCAGCCTTTGCAACCTTCCAATAAGCAAATAAACAATCACATGGATCCAGTGTAAAATCGGTTGAAAAGAAAATAGTGAATTTATAAAACTAGAGAAGCAATAGACTATCACCAATAAGAGACACACACTCCAAATTTGTTTCTATAGTTTCCTTTTCATATCACTGAGCACATTTTAAAAAAATTATTAAAAATCCCAGAAGCAAATTGGTGTTCCCCTTTTAGAATATGTAGTAACCTTGGATATGTGGTATCACCTCACATGGATATTTAACTAATATTCCAATTCTGATGTGAACTACAGCATCTATTGTTGATGGAATGTGCATAATAACTTGTATCATTTGGTCAATAGCTTTGTAATGTCTAATAGAGACCTAAAACCATACTAAAATGCTATAACATACCAACAAAATTACAAAGTGACATTTCAGCTAGAGTAAAATTTAAAAACCTTTTCTCTTGAAGGTTCAAAGTAGCTCAGTGGTATAATGGTAATTTGTTCAATATTATGAAGTGACAACATGAATTCCTCTTTAAGAAGAGCTTAACAACTTTTTTTTTGTTAGCCCTTTCTTTCTTGCTTTAGGCTTGGGACTTTATATTTTTGCATACTGTATGCAAGTTACAAATGATTTATACTGCTATGCTTTTCTAAGTATAATCTTAAAAAATTATAAGTGATATTTATTGTATTCTCCTACTGCAGTTGATAGAGAACTAATATTGAATGAATGAAAGCTTTTCTACAGCACTGGATAAGTACAGTATTTTAATAATTATGTGATAAAAATTAATATTGTTTTAAGCTCGTCTCAGGTGACAAAGCATTAATATAAAATAAATAAATCTCATGCACAAGATTTAAACCACTACTTTCTGACACCATCTCCTTTGTTTCAGAGCGATAACCCACTTGACATAGCCATTACTGATGAGCGTTTTTGTACTGTTCAACATACAGATTTAGACCAAACTTGCTTTTTAAGTTTTCTGCAGCTTCTTTGCACTTGCATAACATGCAATAATTAATGCTGGTTAGGCACAGGAACAAACAAACAAACAAACAAACATGCTACAAACACCTTATTTTATGTATTTTATTTTTGGCAAAAGAGGTGATGTTTTCAGGCAAGAAGGTTCCAGAAATACCTGGAAGTTACCAGATTATTTTGTAAGATTCTGTTACATTTCAGAAAAATGTGGAGGGTTCTGTTGCATTCTGCAATTATCTGAAAGGTTCCGATTGTTCTAGAAGACTGTAATAATTTGGAGTGTGATAAAATTAATGAGTATAAAAACATTTCAATGTTTCCAAATTTGTTTCTATAATTTCCTTTCCATAACATTGGACACAATTTTAAAAACAATTATTAAAAGTTCCAGAAGCAAATCGACATGTTCCCTCCTTTTGGAATATGTTGTATCCTAGGCTCTACAACTCTGTAACATTTTCAGAATTTCTGAGGCTGACGTTTTTGAGAAATCTCTATCTTAAGCAGTTATTGCAATTAAAAAAAAACAAAAAAACATGACATTTGACATTGACTTCAGCATGGTCAGTCAACTTTGAACAGTTATATCTCAGGTGGAAAACAAATATATTGGTCTCTCTCTCTCTCCCTCTCCCCCTCTCCCTCTCTCTCTCAGATTCTCTTGTAGTTTTACATATTATAATTTTAGACAAATTCATCTGATATGTAAACATTCTATAAACATAATTTTAATGCAATCAAGAATAAAACTATCAGTAAGTGTGAAGAATGTGCTGCTTTAAGCCTGCCAACTTTCATGTTTACAATTTTAAAGGTATATAAATTTGGCGAATTAAACATATATGGTACAGACTACAGTTTTCCTTCAATAAACATCAAAACACATAATAGTGTTTGAGCCATCAAGAAGAAAAATTAATCAATAAGCATATTAAAAAATACAAAAAAATAATAAAGACAAAATTAATTAATTTTGAAGATTTAGAAGCTAGTAACAGTGATGTGTCATAATTTAAAATAAAGAGAGTTGAAGGTTGTTACATTACATCACTAAAATGTTCTTACTTGATCGCGTTTTGGGAGACGGTTTGCTCCCATCGTTAGCATGCTTTCAACTGATTTTGCCAGTTACTGTATGGGGAATATGTGTGGCTAGTGGTGTTCATCAGCCCAGCACCAGAGAACACCACTAGCCACACACATTCCCCAGACAATAACCGGCAAAATCAGTTGAAAACATGCTGACGATGGTAGCAAACCGTCTCCCAAAACGCGCTCAGGTAAGAACATTTTAGCGATGTAGTGTAACAACCTTCAACTCTCTTTATTTTAAAAAAATAAAATATTACTCACCTGACGTAGTAGTTCTAAACTACTTTCTAGCTCTGTACAACGTTCTTGGAGGTCAGATACTTCCTTTTGATGTTTTAACTCTTGCTCTTTAAGCTTTCGATGCAAATCCTCTACTCTGGATGCAACATTATCTTCCGCTGTTTTGTTGGCACACTCATTTGTGCCACTGCTTATTGCTTCTGGTTTTTCATTATTCTCAGGTATATCTTCCATACTTCCCACATCGCCACTTGCTTTGGTAACATATGATGCATTAGTATTTTCACTACCATGTTCTATGTTTACATTCACAACCACTTCACTTTTATCTTCTTTGCAGTTCTGACTAACACTGATGGCTTCCTGAGTAGGTACACATTTGTTATCTGTATCTGATAACAAACATTGATTATCAAGTTTATTTTTTAATTCTGATATGTGTTGTTTCAAGGCACAGTTTTCTTTGGAGCAAGCTTTTTTCTCTGATAAAATGTTCAGTATTTCTACTTTAATAAGATCTAACTGAGATCCAAGATCTCTGCAGTCTTCCTGTAAATTTATTCTCTTTTTGGTGTTTCCTGAGGGACAAAAGACCATTCCATTGGAAGGCATTGGAATAGCAAACTCTACTGAATCAGTAAAAGGATAATTGGTAACTTTTAATGAGCCAATAGACTTTCCTGAAGTGGCAATCTCTTCATTTCTTTGGTTATCCTTGCTCCATTGCTCTTTGAGACTAGACTGTCTGGCACTATCTTCCAGTAATTCTTGCATTACCTGCTTGCGAATCACCTGAAAAACCTGAAAATAAACAATATTTACTTAGGATCCAACTTCAAAATCATTACAAGAAATGAAACTGAAGACACACTCAAGAAAGAAACTAGTTAGTTGAGTTTAGTTTTAGAAGCATCCTGTAAATTTATGTGATAGTCATAAAGATTTACAAAGGCCTTAGGTTACGATAAGTATTTACTTATATTTTTTATTTTTTACTTACACATATATAAAGAAAAATATACTATAGGCATTTAATACAGTTGATATCAATCATACAGAGTGATTTTTAAAAATTTTCCAACTGCTCATCCCAAAGCAACATACTTGCAAAAAAAAAAATATATCACATGCACACACACCAGTTATATTCACATGACTTTCCCACCCTCTCTGCTACAAACTATTCTTACAAAAGCCTATTCTTTTATCTACTTAATGAGATGTTTGCATAAATGATTTCACTACACATTTCATTGTAGGTATTAGGGAGATAAGTAGGTTGAAACGATAGCTAAATCTTTAAAAAGTGAGTTTTTATGTAGTATCTTTAATTCCACTCTTTGCATGACTATAAGAAAAAAATAAATAGCAACTGAGCACTTGAAAAACGTATAAGTTGTCAAAAATTCAAACCATTAGCAAAAAGTATCTTGGAAATGGTCTTTGACACAAAAAAAAATTGATACATATAAATTGTGTTCTTTAATGAGATTTACATCTTTGTGTAATAAGCTTTTGTCTCTATTACGATTTACCAATTATACAAAATTCCCTCCAAATGATGAGGACTTCACAGGCTATTCACAGAAAATTCAAGACACACATTTTATATGTCATGCAAATATCTTAAACATGTTGTATTTTAATTAAAATTCTTAAACCCATTTTTGAGGGGAAATATATATATATATATATATATATATATATATATATATAAATATATATTATTTACATGCAAAAACATTTGCATGTAAAGGGTAGTTTTGGTTAAAGGAATTTACTGAAAGTATTTGTCATATGCTTGGAAGATGCTGACCTTAAATACTAACTTTGGAAGTTTGATATTTATTCAACATTTCGTTTTTAAGTTATGCTGCTCTCTCCTTCTCTCATGGCATGCGCATGCATGCACAGACCTTTTTCTAAACCTATTTTTTATTTGGATTCAGGGACTTCAAAATGTGCACTTCCATTAAATTCCAATATACCACATTTTTGATGCATTAGATTTGTACAAGAAATATCTTGAGTTTATCCGATTTCTTTATCTTTTATATTCCCAGGCAAAGAGAAGGTACCTAGAACATATGCGCTTCCAAAAATCCACAATAACAATAACATGAAAACTGATGCAGCAGCTCATAGACTTGCAAACTGGCTTGTAAAACAATTCAATGCTTATCCAAAATTTGACATTTATTAAAAATAGTTATGAACTAGTACAGTCCAGAACATAACTATCACAATAGACGACTTACTAGTTTCTTTTGATTTTACATACCTCTTTCTACATATTGAAACAGAAAAGATTCCAACATTGCTAAAAAAGTGGCTAGAATCCATCAGTTTGCTTTCAGAAAGAATAAATGATCTGGTCACTTTAACAAAACTGTGCATTGAAGAGACTGTTTTCTAAAATATACCAACAAGTTATACCAATCCATGGGCTATGTTCTAATGCAGTTCAACTGCTCCACCGTATAAGAATAATGAATATTTTAAAAATTTTAAAATCTTAAGATTCAGTTTACTTTAGGTATGAGGGCTGTCCCAGAAGTAACTAACCTAACACAGAAAACACAAAAATTTTGGGAAAAAACATCTTTATTTCTCTATATAGTCTCCTTTCAGCTCGATACACTTTTCCCAGCAGTGTTCAATAACTTTGATACCCTGTTTATACTGAGAACCATTGAGTTCTGCAAAAGGGCCATCAACTGCAAACTCCACCTCTTCACTGTTGGCAAATCTTTTAGCACCAAGTCATTTCTTCAATTTTGGAAATAGAAAATAATCAGAGGGGGCTAAATCTGGTACATAGGGTGCATGAGGAAGCAATTTGAACTTTAACTCGTTGATTTTGGCTATGGGGATAATGGATGTGTGAACTGGTGTATTGTCTTGATGAAACAAAAGTTTCTTTTCCACCAAATGGAACTGTCTTGCCTTCTTTGGAGCCGATTCTGCCCTTTCAATCCACTGTTTTGACTGTTCCTTCGTCTCAGGTGTGAAGTGATGGACCCATGTTTCATCCATGGTTATGAATCGACACAAAAATTCAGCTTTATTGTAGCAAAACATCGTCAAACACTCGACTGAAACATCTTCACAATGCTGCTTTTGTTTCATTGTGAGTAAACATGCACCCATTTTGCGCAAAGCTTTCTCATGTCTAAATTTTCAGTCAGTATGCGATGCACAGCATTTTTTTAAATGCCTACGATGTCTGCTAGCTCATGCACTCAGTCGATGGTCATCCATACCATTTTGTGGATTTGCTTTACAATTTCTGGCATGGTCACTTCATTTGGTCAACCACTGCAATGTTCATCTTGGCAGCTTGTACGGCCTCGCTTAAACTCTGCCACCCAATATTTTACTGCTGTAAATGAAGGAGCAGACTCCCCCAGAGTAGAATCTAGCTCAGCGTTAATATTAGTTGGACTAAGACCTTTCAAATGGAAGTATTGTATCGCATAACGATGACCAGTTTTATTCATGTTTATAAATTTGCTGAGAGCGTTCACTATTGATGGCTGCCAAACAATTACCAATGTAGCATCATCAAACTTCAGACTTAAGTTTTATAAGGTTGGTACTTTCTACCATAGTCATTTGTTTGAAACAACAACCACTATCTATACATCAGGTCGGGAACTTCTGGGACTGCCTTCGTAACTTGGATTAGGTATCAGACATCCATTGTCCTTTTTTCTGGTAGATTTGGTTATGAGTATCTTTGAAACACACAGAAAATAGACATTCCCTTTGATTTTTACTTTCTCTACTACATATAGTAAGTAGGGGAATATTGTATTCCACCCAAAAATTTGATACCGAAACTTCACCGAAAATATATGTTTTGAGACCCCTTGAATTCCGTGTGTGTGTCTGTGAACAGCATAACTCAGAAACGAACAGTTGGATAAACACCAAACTTGGTATTTAGGTTCAGTATCTTCCAGAGATGCGAGACGAAGGTTTTCAAGAAAATCCCCCCACCCCATATTACCCTTTACATGGAACATTTTTCGAAAATTTTAATTTTCTCAAAAATGGCTCTGATGATTTTGATTAAAATATTATATGTTTAAGATATTTTCATGACAAATGAAATGTATATCTCGAATTTTCTGGGAATGTCTCCAAAAGTATTCTTCATTGTGAACGACTTTTGCATAACTGGTAAACCATAAGAGATAGACAAAATTTTACTTAACAAAAAATGTAGATCGCATTAAAATACACAATTTATGTTATATACATTTTTGTTGAGTGAACCATTTTCGAGATATTGCTTGTTATTCCCTTAAATTTTCCAATACTTTTTCTCAAATGGGAATTCGTTATTCATTTTTTTTATGTCCTGGACATACAAAGAGAATGGAATGCGCCACATAGCAACAGTTCTTAAAAGATTTGACTATCGCTTAAAGCCTACCATATTCCCCTTGCACCTAAAAGAAAATTAGCAATAAGATTAACATCTCAATTAACATCTCGATTAACATGAAGCATATGGAGAATAAGCGTTTGTAAAAATAGTTTGTACAAGAGTAGAGAAAGTCATGTGAGTGTAACACATCAGATTTTTAACATTGTATCACTATGCAGAAGATGTATTTGCAATCATCCCCCCCCCCCAAAAAAAAGCTATAAATACAGTTAAACTATTTCACCTTCAAAAACATTTTTTTAAAAAATTCACAACAGAAATTGTTAAAGATAATTTATTTGCCATTTTTAGATCTCAAGCTTATCAGAAATGAAGACAAATTAAATTTTGGAATTTCCAGAAAACCCAAACATGCCTACATTTACATTGTAAAATACAGTTATAGCTCAACACCATAAAAGTATGCCATCTTAAACAGTGTGGACATCCCCACACAATGTCATAATATAACAAACCACATGAAATAATAATGGAAGCAGCTACAACCAATGAATTCAACATCCAAGCAATAGAAAAACTGATATAAAAGTTCATGAAACTGAAAGGTAATTAGGGACACCACAACATTAAAATCAGGAGAAGCTGGCAATTATAACGAGTTCACATACAACCCTATGTTACATAATAAACTCCAAGATACTCAAAACACATATCAACCTAGCTCTCCAAAATAAATGTAACTTTAAACATCTCTTAAGGAAACATTAAAAATTTATAGAGCACATAATTGAAAGATAAGAAATCAGGAAGATATGTAATTGAGTGCTCAGACTGTAACTTGTAATATATTGGTAAAAAAACAAACAAACAAACAAACAGAAACAATGAAGAAGGAACATTTTAGAAATTTAAAACTTAAGCAAATAGGAAAATTGGTAAAACAAACACATCCAAAATCCCACAGAATTCTCACTCTCAGGCACTTTGAAGAATTTTGAAACACCTCCCAAGGACCTCTACAAGTAAGTCACCCACCCACAACAAGCTGCAACCACAGCTGAGGAAGACAGAATAGCTTTAGAAACATGACTGTGAAGCATGTATTAAAAATATTTATTCTAATAATTTTAGGATTATATATACTCATGTCAGAACAGGAATTCCCATAAAGGGTAGCAGAGGGAACAAGTATTGGGAAATATCTTCATATACTGGAAGACAGTGTTATTGAAATCATTTCTTCTTCTTTCTCAGTTTACCCTCCCTGTTTGGATGACTTACACTCCCCAGGACTTAAAGCTAATGCCTGGGGTCAGATGCCTGTCAGGGAGCAGACAGACCTTTGGATCGGATAGAACCAGGATGTGTGATCAGTCTCAAGCCTGGTATAAGAGTGAGGAAGATGATATGAAATGGTGAAATGGATGAAAGGAAAGGTGATGGAGCAGTTGGTGGAATGAGTGGTGGGGGAAACTGGAGAACCAGAATACCTGCCCAGACCTTCGCCCACCACAAATGCCACATACAAGTCCCTGGGATTGAACCTGGGCCATGTTAGTGGGATGCAAGCGGTCTAATCACTTAGCCAAAATGCTACCTATTGAAATCATTTAAGAGTTAAAACTATTTCAGGAAATTTAAAAAGTGAGTGTTGTTTTGTATCATCAATCCACTCTGTTTTAACTCTAAAATGTATTTGGGAGTTTGGGTCTTTAGGGGGATACACTGCTTTATCAGATATATGATTTCATGTTACTTTCCTTATTCATATGTCATACCTTCCCATTATAGTACAAATTCTAAGACTTTGCTTAGAGGCTTGCTACTGTAACTTGTCAGGAAGCTAAAATTTATATGGGTGGCCCTGTATGGTAGAGTCAGGAGTTTCAAGATCTTAAAATGATTTCTGCTTCATTTGTTTTCAATTAATTTTTTCATGAAATGGAGCAATGCTCTGTTGCCATTCCATCTAGATAATTGTACAAAGTGAATTAATCTCTAAATGAACAAGATTGAACTTTTTTATGGACAAATTTACATAAAATATACGTAAAATAATCCCCTTTTCCACATTCAACATTAAAGCCTGATACCAATTCTGATTCACCTTCAGCAAAATCAAATGGACTACAATTTGTTTCAGTCTATGTTCTAATCAGTCACCTCTCCAGTGTGTAAGATTAATGAATGAATTTGAAACATTTTTAAATCTTAAGATTGAGTTTACTTTAGGTAACTGTATTTTCTTCAAGGGATTTATTTCAGATAGATGATTAAATACTGTTTCACACATGAATGAAAATATAAGATTATCATCAAGCTTGCATAATATATTATGGAAACTGGGATTGAGATTCATATAATTTTTTAAAAATAACTGAAAGGGAGGTTTTTAATAAAAAAAACAAACAAATGTGAAAATTAGAAAAATTAAATTTTATATGTTAAGTAACCATAACCAAGAGAGTTTTACAATAGCACAGCCGCTGATTTATGAGAGAATTTTTCTATACTGAAAGGTGGAAATCTCTTTTAGTTTTTTTTTTTTTTTTTTTTATCATTTTCAGCATTCTTTGAAAAAAAAAAACTATATAAAACAAATCTGGATTTTCAGTGTCCTCTGTGCACAACAGTGATACAACAAAAATCAAGTGAACACAAAACAAAGTTAAACATTAATGTTGATTTGAGTGATTTGACATGGATTTGTGAATGAATTTTTGCTGCAGTTACTGGAAGTTTTTTTTTTTTTTTTTTTGTTAAAACAGGATACTAATTTTACAATCTTCAATTAAATTTTTCTAATGGCTATAAATTGTGCATTTGTTACGATCAGCGACACCAGGAAATGTTTGTACAAACTGGCAGTCCACAAGTGATTTCGTTCAGCAAGTATGACAAAATAAACACTAGCTGCTCTGTTGTATATGCCATACAGTAAAACAATCAACAGACACTTTATGTAACAATGTTCCTACTACACACCATGCCAAACAATATGAGACTGAACCGCAGATTCTATTACCCTCCATAGCTGCTTGAGCTAGGCTACCACAGAGCTAGGTCACTCAATCCAATATATACAAGTCAGATCCAGCAATCACCAGTCACATTATTCCAGACAAACCCAGGACTTAACGCTAGGGCCAAATGCTATTATATAATTAGATCGAAAAATCTCTCCTTTTGATGACAGACTTTTATAAGCTATATTTTCCAATATTAAACAAATTGGTTTGAGAAAATTTATTTAAACTATTTTTTCATATGTGTAACAAATATATATATATATTTTTGTTATGCAATGAATTTGTATTCTCAGCTTCATACCTTACAATCATAGAATAAAGGGAGTTTACTGTTTCTCTATGGAAATACATATTTTTGGTATAAACTGTATATCAGGACAAAATAAGATACAAAACAATTATAAATATATTTTTGTGACACTTTATGCAATTGTTTAAGGCATAACAGTGGCTTAAAAACAATCCACAAGAAATAATAAACTCATATTACTGATAAAAAAATTATGCATTTTTTTATAATTATTACTCAGATTTCTAAATAATAATGCACAAATGTTAGATTAAATGTAAGTTCTGTTCCGCAGTAGCCTTGAGATACTATGTCATAATTTACAACACATAATTATGTATTATAAATTGGTTTTAACTGCCTCTAAACATCATAGAGCCCCAAAACTGGCATTTATATAAAAAAAAATCTGTGGTTTTTATGGGTTAAAACAGTCACTGACTGGTAGGGGCTTTGAGTTAGCGTCACATAAAAATACTGAATTAAATGTATTTCTTGGTTCAATAGGAGTTTTAAGTCTACATGTTGCTTTGCACAGTTCTACTTGACAGTCATGATGATGTACTTTTGCCAACATGGCTACATAATAATTTAAATAAACTGAGAAAACGTTATTTCATAAAATATGAATTTCCCTGCATACTTACATAAACAAGTTAAATCTTTAAAAAGTAGTGGAATCATACACAATGAAGCAATTAATTAAATACATTTTATGAAAGTGGAATCAACCTAAACACTTTTACTAGCTTCACTCACCTATTTATTTTGGGGAACATGTATCGTGAGCATGAGCTCACATCAACTGCCTGTTGACTGTCCGATTAACTTTCAAGTCGTATTGTTGAAAATCTGGAGCATCCTCTGGTGGCCTATGGATGAAACAAATAGAAGGTTGTCTGCTTCTGGCAAATCGAAGTTCATGATACGGTTCCAAACTTCTTTATGTAAATCTCCCATATTTCAAGCTCTTTGGGTTTTTGGGTTGGTTTCAGCAACTGGATATTGGTGTCTATTTCATGGTTTTGAGTCCAGAATTGAAAAGCAACTGCTGATTGTCGGTTGAACTTTATGCAATGCCAGTGTTCCTTGAAACAAGTGCCTATGCTCCTTTTTGTTTTTCTGATGTAAAACTTCTCGCAATTTTCACATTGGATTCGGTAGATTCCTGACTTTTTGTCCTGGTGTATGGGATCAGATTTTCTTGCTTTAGCGACATTCTTGATATTAAATTTGTTGTAAGGTGCCAGGGTGATGTTGTGATTCTTGTATATTTTCTGAAATTTGTGAAAGAGACCTGGGTGGTATGTGAATTTCCTGGTTGATGTTTTCTGCTGCGTTAGAAAGTGTGGTGACCTGCTTGATGTGTTTTTGTCTTTTGAATTTATCTATTATTTCCTGGCTGAATTCATTCTCTACTGCAGATGTGGTAATATGTTGATATTCTTTGTAGTATGTAGTTCTGTTGAAGGAGATGTTGATTAATCAATGAGTCATGCTGTTGAATGCTGCTTCTTTGTGTGCTTTGGGGTTGTAGCTATGTGCTTTGATGTAATTATCTGTGAACGGGGGTTTCCTATGTATTCCGAACTCCATCCTGTCTGAAATCTTCCTTAATTTGAGGTCCAGAAAAACTATGGAATTGTTGGTAGCTATCTCTATTGTGAATTGAATAGATGGTCCTGTAAGTTTAAAAGTTTGAGTGTGTCCTCTATGTGTTTGTGTTTTACTATTGCAAATATGTTGTCAACATATCTGTACCAAACTTTGAACTATAGGGGAATGCTTTGGCGATGTGTGTTTCGTGTTGGCTCATAAATAAATTTGCCAGAAAAGGAGATAGGGCAGAAATTTTTCCTGTTAGCAGAAATTCCCTTCAAAAATGAAAAAGGAATGGTTTAGGCAGATACTGGTGAGGTGTAAATATTCTTCACACTATTCGGTAGGGATTTTGGTGGAGAGTAACCATTTTGTCAGAAATGTGACCAGCTTGTATATGGGAATGCTTGGAAATAGATTTTTGACGTCGAATGAGACGAGTGTGTCCTGGGGGTTCAATTTGATTGATGACAATTTTTCCACCAGCTCACGGGAGTTTTTGATGCTGTGGTCTTTGAATTGTGGCTATGCTTGAAATTGGTGAAGCAACCAGCTGGCAAGGCGATAAGAGGGAGTGTTTATGTAACTGATGATTGGCTTCATGTTGTTGCCGGGCTTGTGGATTTTGGGGAGGCCGTATATTCTGGCTAACTTGGGGTTGTCCATCTTGATATTATGGCATCTGTGTTTTGGGATGATATGGCTATTATTTATGGCTTCCTCTTTGGCTTTTATCCATTTTTTCAAGGGATCATTGTTCAAAAGCAGGTATTGTTCACCTTTCAACAATTCCTACATTCTTTCGGAATAATCATATCCACCCAAAATGGCAAATTTGTTCCCTTTATCTGCCAACAAATATAATACATCCTTATTGTTTAGAGTTTTGGCGATGTTCCTATGGTGTGTGTCCAGGCCCTTTTTGTGTGGCATATTGCTCAATATTTCTGCACATTTGTTGTGAATTGTGCGCCTGTCATTGTTTGGATCTGTTGTAGCTATTTTGATGTCGACCACATAGTCAGGATTGTTGGAAAACTGTGGACAAGTCTTGAGGCCTTTGTTCAAAAAATGTAACTCCTCTTTGCTGAAGGTTTGTTGTGAAAGGTTAATAACGTTGAGGTCAGAGTGGTTCGTGTTAACAAACCTTCAGCAACCCTCTATTTAGTTTCATACATAAGCCACCAGAGGATGCCCCAGGCTTTCAACAATACAACTCGAGAGTTGATCTGACAGTCAACAGGCAGCTGATGTGAGCTTATGCTAACGATACATGTTCTGCAAAATAAATAGGTGAGTGAAGCTAGCATGAGTGTTTAGGTTGATTCCACTTTCATCAAGTATATTTTTACTTTCTCTACTACGTATAGTAAGTAGGGGAAGTATTGTATTCCACCCAAAAATTCGATAGCGAGATTTCACTGGAAATATATGTTTTGAGACCCCCTGAATCCAAAAAAAGCATTTTTGGAAACATGTCCGTGTGTGTCTGTCTGTGAACAGCATAACTCAGAAATGAACAGTCGGATAAACACCAAACTTGGTATTTAGGTTCAGTATCTTCCAGAGATGCGACACGAAGGTTTTCAAGAAAATCCCCCCACCCCAGATTACCCTATACATGGAACATTTTTCAAAAATTTTAATTTTCTCAAAAATGGCTCGAACGATTTTGATTAAAATAACATATGTTTAAGATATTTTCATGACAAAATGTATATCTTGAATTTTCTGCAAATGTCTCCAAAAGTATTCTTCATTGTGAACGACTTTTGCATAACTGGTAAACCATAAGAGATAGACAAAATTTTACTACACAAAAAATGTAGATCACATTAAAATACACAATTTATTTCATAAACATTTTTGTTGTTGAGTGAACCATTTTCAAGATATTGCTTGTTATTCCCTTAAATTTTTCATTACTGATTTTCTCAAATGGGAATTCGTTATTCATTTTTTTTGTCTTGTATATGCAAAGAGCATTAATCTGTGGCAAAGAGAATGGTGCTGCACATAGCAACCAGCTATTAAGAGATATGTATATGCTTAAAGGCTACTGTATTTCTATATTGCCGTTGTAAATATATATATTCCCCTTACATCTACAAGAAACTTAGCAATAAGATAGAGTCTGCAAATGTTTATCTCGATTAACATGAAGTAGATGGAGAATAAGCGTTTGTACAAGAGTAGAGAAAGTCATGTGAGTGTAACACATCAGATTTTTTAAGTTATCTCTCACCTGTTTCAGCTGACCTTTCACTTGCTTGGTAGGCACTACTGCATCTGATTCGTCTCTTGAAGCACAGTACTGACAAACATTTTCCTTCATTTGAGATCTTGCATTTTCGTATACCTGATTAATAAAATGTATGATCTTATTTCAATTTTTCAAAGTATCCCTGAACTGATATTGCTATATAATTATGCTAGTTGTAAACCTTAATTCTGTGTTCAGAAGCATTAATGCTCTGATGTTTAGGAACATATCCCTACAGTTGGCAACACTACAATATGAAGAAATTACCTATACTTCAAAATTAATTTAACATTCTAGCTATATTTTTTTAACAAGAACTTATGGTATAGTGAATCTAGAGTGATTATAATTTCAGTTTGAAGTATTTAATATGTTATACAACTTCTGTGTTTTCATAAAAATGAAAAAAAAAAATAAGCAAATACGTTTTACATTTTTACAATTACTCAAGTTGCATTTGAAAAATCTGAAACCAGTTTTCCTAGTTCTCCTGTAATAACAATGTTCATTATCAATATATTTTTTGATATCACATCAAATTGCAAGTTTTGAAAGATTAAATGATTGTAACTGGGAATTATTTTCTGGTGCACATCTTGGTACTCCAAACTATAGCTCTAGTTCCCAAGGTCGCGAGTTCATACGTGGCGGAGGGCACTGGATTTTTTCGGGTGTAAAAATCCTTATCATGACTTCCTTTGGAAGGGAAGTAAAGCCGGTGGCCCTGTGTTGTAGATTTACGGCACATAAAAGAACCTTAAGCCTGATAAAGAGGCCTCTTGAACAAAATTACCAGTCTTTCACGCCCAATATAGAATTGGACGCTAAGGACCATAGTAGTTAAAGAGCGTCCATAGATAAAACTTAATTTAATTTCCAAACTATAGCCTGTTTCATATACAGTAGTACTATATCATCGGACTGTAAGCAAGAATTAGTTTACTTAGCTGTTAGCTTGTGATTTTGTGTGCATGCTGCAACACTCCTGAAGGAAGCAATAGCAGGAAAATTCTTTTGGAAAACAATTTTACTTTTTATGATTTTTAGTTTAGGAATTATATAAACATGCACTTAAAAAGAAAATTAGTATATTGTAGAGCCTGTAACCTCAATCCTAACATAGCAATTGCAGAAAAATGAGCCCTTTGGACAATGAATTTTGTTGTACTAGTATTTTTATATTAGGAACAAGGATGTATGTGCATGCGTGTATGCACACACACACACATTTGCATACACAATCACTTAAATCGCTGGTCCATGAATTTATATACCATGATAAACGGCTGATATTTAAAATACCTACCGATCAGAATTAGCATTTTAATTGCGCATCCTTAAAAATAAACCTTTCATAGTGTTGTTTCGTTTCAGGGGGGGAGGGGGATTGCAGAAGGGTTTCTACCATAAAACTGTAAAATAGGGAATTATAAGGTTGCTGATAAAGCAATAGTATTCAAGATCCAAATTGATATTAGACTTATCTAGTCAAATGATTAAGAAATTTGAATGATTCTCTGTTTTGGCTTTCCAAATTTCTTTACTTATTTGCTCATTGTTAACACAACCCTCTGTTTGAATATTTGTAATTATGTTCTGGTTGATTTTGCATTTGTCCTTGTTTTTTAATATTCATACTGACGATTCCTTAAATAAATTGCAAAAACTATGACTACATAGTAAATGTTCTAAATTTAGGTTCACTTTTCTCAAAAACTATCAATTGCACATTTTATCAGTTTAATATAGACATTTAAAAGCACATATATATATATATGAATATATTTGTACAGAGTAATACTTCAATTTTCTCCAATTACTTCTTTTTCTTTTTAAGATTCTATTCAACAAGGTAGCTAAACTTTTATTATAATAGTAAAAATAATTAAAATAAAATTAATACATTAATTAATTGATTACAATGCAGTGCAATAGACTAATGGGAAAACAGGTAGGTGTATTTTAAAAATTAAAAAAGCAATATTTTCATGACTATTTTGCTTAAAATTAAAATTCATAAAAACAAGTTCACTGTGAAATTAAAGGCTTACATTAAAGGGAGCCAACCACTAGAATGAGGGAAGAGGCAGGGTTAAAATATTAAAACAATTTTTGTTTCCTTATAATTTTATCACTTTTCTGAGCAAAATGACATGACACTTTTTCACTTATGTTTGAGACATTTTCTTTGAACCTGTTTATGCAGAACCGACTTTAAAGAGAACTGAGCATGCCATAATAAACATCTGGTAGCAAATTAATTAAAACATTTACATGCATATGCACAAAAATAAAATTTAAATACCGATTTTGTTTCCTAGAGTTTCAGTTTTTTAAAATTATAACCAACTTGCTATTTGCTGGAAAGAAAGTATTTTATAAACTCAAAAGTATTAGGTTCAAATAATAAATAATACCTATTATGGTTCCAGAGACAATGGCTCTTACTTTTGACTAATTTGACATGGGAATATAGGAGTATTATTAGTGAGCAAAAAAATTCAATGTTATACCCTTAGAAAAGTGAATCAAAATTTGGAAATTTAACACTATAGACACAGCCTGTGCAAACTTTCCTTAATGGTTGAGTGGGAATTCATAATTGTGTTTCCAACGTCAAGCTGATATGAACATACCATTTTAAATTCCAAGTTAAAAGAAGAAAGAAAAATGAAAGACTTTGTTCCTGTGCATTTTTCTGATGTTGGACAGTAGAGCAAACTTTCAGCAGCAGTGATGTTAGCCTTATGTATTGCAATCAGAAGCATTTTAGTTTGTACAGACATCTTCAAAATAGTCTTCCTTGGAATAACATGCAATGGTTCAGGTACTGCGCAATTTAAAAAAGTAATTTGAAAGTTATTTTTCCAATCCCTGTGGTGATGGGTAATGAACTGCCTAACAAGAGGACCTGAGTTTGAACAACCTTGCTTCGGGGGTTCCATGGTTAAGATTATTTTCATGCTTTATTCATCATATAAAGAAGTTGCTTTTTGCAACTCATGCTCATTTGAGCATTAATCAATTATCATTGCTTCAATTATGTCTCTGTAGACTTGATGTGAAATAAGGGACATACAGGAGGATGAAGCAGTGGTCAAGTCTTTAAAATGTGGATTGCCATGTGATGGCTTTGAAATTCTATATTCTTTGCATGACATCATAAGAAAAAAAAGAATGACGAATTTGTGCTTCAAAAACAGTCTGATAAACTAGTGGAAAATTTGAAACAATAGCACACATATCTTGGTGATGGTAAATGCCACAAATAAACTTGACATAAATTGTGTGCTCTAACGAGATCTACATTTCTGGCTTAGCAGGTTTCTCTCTTGTGGTTTACCAGTTATCAAAATTATTGCAAATTAATTTAGTATGAAAAGGAATTGGCATGCTATTTGCACAAAATTCACGATACACATTTTATTAGTCATGTAAATATCTTAAATATATGACACTTAATCAAAATCATTAGTCAGTTTTGAGAAAATTGAAAATATTAAAAAATGTTCCATGTCAAGGGTACTTTGTGATGGAAAGTTTACTTGTGAATTTTTGGAAGAGGCTGAACTTAAACATGAGGTTTGGTATTTATTTGTGGTGTGTGTGTGTGTGTGTGTGTGTGTGTGTGTGTGTGTATGTGTGTGTGCACGAGAGAGAGAGGCAGGAGGGAGAGGGAGAGAGGGGTGAGGAGATTGGAGGTGGTATTTTTTGTAAACTTTATGATTGCCTTATTCATTGTGTACAGTTGTATAATAAATTTAAAAATATTAATTCAATTTCAAAAACTATTCTGAAATAAAATGCTAGTGCTAAATTAAACATAACTTCCACTACAGATCCAATTAAAGCAATCAATAGTTGGATAAATAATCCACTAGTTTTCTACATTGCAGATGCTAGCAAAGCATACCTACGTGATAAAGTGAAATTTTCTATAGACAGTGTGTGGAAAACAATTTACAGAAATTTGTAGACTAGAAAGGCAGCAGCAAAATAAACATTTTGAGGATAGGAAAAAGGGGTAACAAATGCAGTATAATAACAGGAGCGCTACATGAACATGACTGAAATCTGACTTTATGAAACATCTTCATTTACCAGTCAAAATGAAATGTAACTTACATGACAAGTGTGTATGCACTGTTCAAATAATGAACACCGGTAAACAATGAGAAACTAACCATTATATGTGCATACTGTACTGTAACTCGTTGTACTTAACAAGACGAGCATTCAGTATTAGTATACTATCCAGTAGGCTTCACAACACACATGCAGTAGTGACTTGTACTGTACAAGAGTACATTTTGTTTACATCAGACATGAAAATATTATGTCACAATTGGAGACTGTAACATGGTAGATTTAATGTAATGCAGTTAAAAAAAGCTTCTGCAAACCTTGTACCTATCCTCAAAATGCTTATTTTGGTACTGCCTTTCTATTCTACAATTTTCTGCACATTGTCTTTCTACACTCAGTATATATGGTGCTTTTATACATTACAAGATTATCTACAAAAAAAATCCTCTAACAAGAGAAGACTTTCAGCTATAAAAGAATTTATTTAAGGTTTGTACATGAGTTTATATAATTTAAGTGACCACTGGCATCATGCTTAAGTAAGGTGACCTTTGAAGCCTTTCATGTTTCTTCTGATCTGTGTCGGGTGTAATGCTCTTTTCTTTTTATTCACTTTAAATTTGACTTCTTTACAACTGTGAGGACAGGAGCCTTCCTTTTAAATAACCTAATTACTACACAATCTTTGACAGCATTATAAGCTATGCCCACATACAAATTTCTAGCAAAAAACTCTTGTATGAACTGAAATCCTTTTCTTGTAGGATATTACTGAAACATTACAGTAGCTAATGCTGAGAAACTCCAATAAGCTGTTAAATGGCTAAAGAAAACTATATACAACTACCCCAATAAAGAAGCCATTGACTGGATGCATTTTGTCACCCCATGCTATATAAGGGATTTGGAAAGGACAATTCTTTGAGGATATCATTTTGGTTGAAGCCAGACTGAAACTGGGAATATTTATCTGAAAGACAATTGCATGAGCAAATGAAAAATGCATTTTCTGGTTAAATATCATTTTATTATTTTTTAATTTTGATACAGAAAACAATGCATATACAAAATGACATCACAACCCTTAACCATACATTCAAATTTCAA
The DNA here is from genome assembly GCA_030765065.1 of Deroplatys truncata. Taxonomy (NCBI): domain Eukaryota; kingdom Metazoa; phylum Arthropoda; class Insecta; order Mantodea; family Mantidae; genus Deroplatys; species Deroplatys truncata. The sequence continues at coordinate 106,921,786 of CM060980.1, forward strand.
ACATTTTTCTTTCACTTCTAAAATGATAAAATAACCTGAAAATGTATTTTACATGCCATAGGAAAAACTTTTAATTTGACAATCAAATATTGCATAAAATAAAAAAGGACTTTAATTGATAATTCACTTTATCATAAATGAAACCAACATGGAGTGAGGTGGTTTATTAAAGCCTATCCAAGAAGCACTCATCACATCTCTTAAAATGCTATTATTTTCATTATGTTTTGCAGCTTTTAAGATAATATGAATGTCACATGATTCATACACCTTTATGATATTTAACATTTTTGCAGGTGTTATACCATTTGGCCCAATTATGCAATATCTTAAACATTTTAAGGTACTGGTATGGGAATCAATGGAAATATTGAAATCCACCTACCAATATTTAAACTGCTGGAAAACATGAAGAATTTGATGATATTTATACATTATAATAGAACTTTTGGGAGTATTTTAAAGCATGACTCAAAAAGTTTGGTTGAAAACTGTTTCTCTGACTGGGCAAGAATCAATCACTAATGGAGGTGTGATTTATTTATTTCGCCTATTTTGGGTTTTGGTGCACACAACACTAACATGTATAGTTTTAGGAGTTTATTTTTTTTTTCATTTGTTCTAAACATAATATTTTTTAAAATTATTATGATGACAACTCTGTAGTTAATTTTGTTGACTAAATTTTTCTTTCCTTGCTATTAAAAATTTTCAAAATTAAAATTCATAATTTCTATAAAAGTAAACATAATTCCAAACATATTGCAATATTGGTCTATTTTTATATGCTTATTTAAAAGCACACTAAACTTTCATTTTCTATCTCAAATACTTGTTCAGATATGTGCTCCTAAAGAAGAAAAAAATATTAAATTTTGGAAAATTCAAGTTGAAGCATTAGTTTACTTTAAATCACATTAAAATGTTAGGCTTAAAAGGTTAAAATATTCCTGAAAGACACTATGACTGTATGAATAGCATCAATTCATGATTCAAATGTTTTGTATACTTGCAGTTTAAGTTATGAGCCTATTTATTTCACTACCTCCTACTATTCACATGTTAGTCTCCCAATAAGGTTCAATATGCACAATAGCTGTTTTCTATTTAGCAAAGTAATTCCATCAGTTGACAGTACTTTATCTTGGTTCAAAAGATGAGAAATGTATTCTGAGAAAAGCTTATTAAAGTGGCTAGTAAAAATCAAAAGTTGCAATTAGCAATATAGGAAATAAAAAGGAAGATGCAAATAAGAATGGTCCTCAACCCATGCAAATGTCTAATGTTTTGCTTTGTTACACAAGTAATATGTAATGCTTGTATTATGGTGTTTAACAGGAGCAAATACAAATTAGTTTTGTAATTTGATGAAAGGAATAAAATGCATCAGAAAATGAGAATAGAAACTGTCTCAAAGACAGACACAGATTAATATCAACTCTGACTGCCGTAGATAAATTTGGTTGATTTAAAAGCATGCAACTTAAATTGTCAATACTAGCTGCAGTTGTTCCAATAATCAGCTTTTGTTGCCTTTACCAAACATCTATTGGGCACTGGCAAAGGATAAATGTCTCACATCCCTGAATTCCCCAGTCTTTAATTATAGTTTTTCTTTACTACCATCAGCTCTCCCATATTTTATAATTTCTAATTTCAAACATGAATTTATCTTCTGAATGCAACAGTTTTGCTTTCAATTATCCCTTTTCTATGACCAATAAGGATTATCAACTGCTTCTCAACATTAAGAAATGGAAAGGTTTGATTTGAATTCCATCAAGGATGTGAACTACTGGCTCCAACAGCGAAGAATATATGGAAATAATCTGCAGTGATATAGGAAACACAGATGTTGAGGCCGTGAAGGGAACCCTGATATAGCTGCTTGAAATCCTTGAGAAACTTCTGCAGCGTTTAGTGAATGGTATCATGCTTTGTTTCTTATGTTTTGCAAATGCTTGGAACGCCCATTAATTGGTTTCACTTGAGTTGTTCCACAGTATTGGACCTGGCACATTTAACATGTTTATTCTCCCAAAAATCTAGACAGCTAGAGGATGGGGAGAAAGAAACCTAAGATACATGGTTTAGTCACATTCCACTACAGCATGCAATATAACATAAATACAGAGAACCACTGCCAATAGCACATACTACAGGCCTGCTGATCCAAAGCAAGGACAAAATATAGTAAAGATAAAACAAAGTAACACATACAAATGATTTGAAGTACTTATTGTTACAGAATTATTATTCCCATGCATAGTAATGTAACTCCAAAACAGTATACCTATAGCATATGAGCATTATGCTCCAACTGCATACTTAACATCTTCTTCACAGTTTGTAGTGCCACACTCAGAACAAGTGTTGAAATTATGTCTAACATATTCTTGAATTCTGTGCAAGTACCCAGATGCTTGCCATGCATACTGTAGCATGGTGTAGTATTTTGGAGTGCTCAACTGACAGTAAACATGCCTACGCATTATTAAGATAAATTTCATATCATGCAGACTTGGTGCTTGCTTTTCGCATCTAATATATTCCTCAAGCCCTCTTGTAAATAATTATACTACTGAAAGAAATACTATTGTACAAAGATTCTACAGTCGTTCATAGTTACCCCATACAGATAGAATATTCAAAAGTTCAAAAAAACATTTGTAAAACTTGGGAGATAATATATTATTGCCTGATTATCACAAGTATAGTACTGTGGGAGCTTTGTTGTGATTTGAAGCATCAATGTCATTAGGTTCCCTTGCAAGTAAAACAGTACATATGCATGCTACTATGATTTAATCCATCAACTGATAGCATCTGGAGAGCTTCAGTAATGGAATTATTGTTCTTCCAAATCTCCTGATTAACTGGATTGGTGCACTTGGTTGGAAGCTTTTCTTAATGGCTCAGTTTCATGTTTAGTTCACTTGAAACAACTACAACACATTTCAAAAAATTGTGCAAGGCTAACCAGAAAAAAATATTTAATGGAAAAGTCACTTATGGTGAAGTTAAGTTCACTTAGCAGCTCTGCTGATGTTCAAAGCAATGAACATTTATGGCATATATTTAAACATTACTTTCAGGTTATCGTAATTAAATACTGTTTGCTTCATATGACTTTAACTTGCATTAAATACACTGAGAATTTGAACTTTTAGCAATTATTTAAATTGCACCCTGATATCACATACACAATATTATTCTATATCCAGATTTTTAACTAAGACATATACAGTTGACCTCAAGCAACTACGCATGCAGTAAGTTTCTAGATTCCATGTAACATCTATAGTTCATGCTCCAAAAGAAGATTACAATTTCACCTATTCTGTATAAATGCATGCATAAAATCAATTTACTTTATAATTTAAAAATACATAAGTTCTATTAAAGGACTAATAAAAGAAAGACATATGCCTGTTTATTAAACTAAGGTGCTGTTGGTGTTGCTAACTTATATTTTAAGTTGGACAATAAAGCCATTAACCATCTTGCTCTCCAACATTTTTCACACTGAATAGGGTTTGAAGAAAGAGCTGTGCACCACTGAACACGATACTGGTCCATCTCTTCTTGAGGATGCACAATGGACAAATTAGAGAAATAAAAATTCTGAACTTGTATTAATGTATTGATAAACAATCATGGCTGTAAATAATCAAAAAGATGCCACCGCTCTCTTCTATGGATACTCGGTAATTAATGATTGTTTTCATTGAGGCACTTCTATTCCTTTTTACACTTCTTGAAAATAATTCAAGATTATATATAGTGGAATTTAGTTGATTAATCTTCTAACTGCAAAGAATAATAAATTAACCTGGGTTAGCCAGTAGGCATTATCCGCTTCTGACATTTAGTCAAATGATATATCATTTTCTTTTCTGTATAGATGTCATTTGTTATAGCAGAAATAGCCACTCCGAAATCGCAGAATATAACTGCTGTTGATATTGGCAGATTCTATATAATAGGTTGCAAATTACTGCTGAATAGATAAATCAAGTTCTCCATCAAAATTTGAAATGTCATAATCAAAAGATTTATAAAATGAAAACAGTGTTAATGCATGGTTAGTGACCTTTCTGCATGCTTCCTATTGAACTCAGGAGGCATGTTTCTCTACCTTTCACCCATAAAGAAGAACTATCTCCACCCACTTGTCTTTCATGAGTGACATAATTCATTACCATTAAAATTCCAACTTAAGGAAAACACAACAAATATGCAATGTAAAACATATCAACGTTCATTATTGAAAAGCATTTGAACAGACTGTTGAACATATAAATACGCAAACTTAATAAACAAATACGCTAAAACCTAATAGAACTAAAAATATAAAATAAAATAGACAGTTATCTATGGTTCTAGACTTTATGGTCAACTGTATAACAAATGCACTATATCTTGTTGCTCCTCACCTGTGAATGATATTACCCATCTTTGCTCACTCCCCATTGCAGCTCCTGTTAAGCCTTTGTTGTCTATTGCACAAAATTTGGAGCTACTATCTCCAAACTTTAAATAATCAGACCCAAACAGTTTTTCATAAACAAATGTTCTGTAAAACTTTTCAATCTTCCCTCATAATACCATGCCTGCAGGCATGTGCCTATGAAGAATTGAGAAAAGTGACTGATTATATGCAAAAAGTGAATGAGAAATAATAATGGATAACACACACAAGTGGTCTGGACTTCTAGTAGCACAAAACAAAAAGCATATAACATTTTACTTTGGAAATATTGTGGATGAATGCTGCAAATGTATGCTCTAGAACTTCCATCTCCAATCAGTATAGATTTCTCTTATGTACAGCAGATGAAATTTTGCTGTGTCAATATCAAATGTAGCATTTCATATTCCAATGTGGTACATGAAAGATGAAATACCTAATTTAGACCCTGACCCAACAAAGTTCTGAATTCTTAGAATCTTGTTTTGTTAATCTCTTTCAGAAGCATGAAGAAATCAGCATCAGAAACAAATTCAGAACACCTTGAGCCTTCCACTAATACCTTCTTCTTCCTGACAGGGATTAGGCCAATCGGCCTGTTCCGGCCTCTATTCATCTTAATCTAGGTATTAATACCACATGTAATTATTATGGATACCTCCGGTAAACAAACGTGTGCTCAAGAACATTATGAAAAGTCAGTGAGGTAGAAATATCCCTGATATTTCACCTCTGTATGCTCACAAAAGTGAAATTAGGAATTTCTACAAATGTGTTTTAGTGCCAGTTCACAAATAGGAATGGCTCTGACATATTGTCCATTCAAACATTAATAGAGGCTTGATAAAAATACTCATAAAAGTTTAGCTCATAGAATATGTTAACCAGGCAATTCGCACCAAATGAGAGCTTGAACTTGTGCCTGTCAGAATACTAGGTAGATATTAAACAAATCACAATGGATACGTGGGAAATAATAATCTATAAATCACAATGAATAAGTGGGAAATAATATATATGTCATACTGCTATATAATAAAGTATGCATGCGAATCACCACATAAACACAGAAACAAACCTGAAGCTTGGTATTCTTGGTCTTCTTCTGTATAGAATATAATTAACATGAAACTTTTTGCAATCAAATTACCGATGAGTTAACATTGACAGTAATGCAAATTTTATTATTCAATTCCTTCTGATGAATAATTAAACAAGATCATTAAATGGGCATTGAGAGAACTCTTTCCTTCTCTTTTTCTTTCTTTCTTCTTTTAATGTGAAAAAAGCGGCCTTAAAGAGAAAAAGTACCCCAAGGTGAATAGTTTGTATGTCTGGAATCACAATCATCCTCATCCTTTCAAGGTTTAGACTTGAAGTCTGTTCCACTCTCACACTTTCTCCTAGATCTTTTGATGTTGCAGTGTCCTCATGGATGACACTGTAGCATTATTTTGGGACATCTTTCTTATGGCATCCTATCAATGTGATCTTTCCAGTTATTTCTGTATTTTGTTAGTTTATTAATGACACTCTTTATTTGAAGCTCTTGAATGACAACCATGTTGGCATTTTGAATTCTATCAATATGTTTACACCCTTTCACCACTCTCAGGAACCTCATCTCAACAGTTTTCAGTCTTTTGCTAACTATCTATGCTGCACTTCCATAAAATAACCATGATCATAACACTACAAAATGTTAGCCGAGTCTCTTTTCCTATTACACTTTTCAGATTACATCTTATAATTCAAATGACATTTTGGTATTTGACTTATCTTAATTCTATATTTTTCTCCATCTGTGAAAGTATATCATTGTGCATAGATAGTTGAAGGCTGAGGCCTGCTCAAAGTCTGGTTGTCAATAATTTACAATTTTACTTGACAGGGTCTTTGCCTCCAATAACAGCAACAATAATACATACTAGTTGAAAACTGTGTCAATTTCCTTTGTTCAAAATAAATTGTCTTCATTTTAAACATTCTCTGTGTGTCATGTTAAATTTCATCTTAGACCCAAACAGATTTTCTCACTCTATGTCAAACATAGGAACATCACACTCCAGACTCATACATGTCTGGAAATAGCCTGCTAAATCCATGTTCAGCAAGACAGTATCAATATACTATTTTTGTTAAGACCAAGTCTGTTGGCAGACAATTTTGAGAAACATTTTGCTGCTCTCTAATTCTAATGCTGTATCACTGAGCACGATGTAGTAACATATCATGTTACACATATTCTAATTTAAATACAGTATCACCTCTGTACTGGTTAGCAATGCCATCATGAATTGCATCCTTTTACCAAATACTTTCAAATATAATGAGTTATATGTTTATTTTACAACAGTTTTCTGAATCTATCAAGCTATGAAATGTGAGTATGCTGTCAATATTTGTAATGAAGCAATGTTTTCATAAATATACAAGCCGCTGCTGTTAATATCGCACATTTAATAATTATAGCGAGAGGGATAGGTAATGAGGCAATTTGATTGTTGATTACCCTGTAGTTATTCCCTGGTTGTGAAGTATGTTGCACTGATTTCATGTAGAGCTAATGAAAAGATACAAATAATGGAAGAGTTAATTAATATTTCCTGAAACCCATATAATGTACAGGTAAATGCATGCCGTTTCATGCACATGCAAAATTACACTCTACGCCACTTGACTGTTATAGTGGTTAAGAAAGTTATTTACAATGCTAAATTTCTCAGCTTATCCAAATTAGTTCATGCCATCATAGAATCATTAGTTTAAGTTCAGATTGTAAGCACTCATTTATCTCTAAAGGACTGCCATGCTTTCTGTGCTGCACATGCATTAGTAAACATTTATTGTTATCAGTAAACATATTATGCAGCATATTCATATAGAATGTAAATTAAATACGGCCTATAAGATGCTAGAATTACAAAGCTTAGTTAAACAATAATACTGCATCCTATATCCAGAACACGAAAAGCCATAAAAAGCTCTTATTTTGATTACTTATTCCTTTTAGAAAAAGATATAAAACTACTGTTCATTACAGCTGCATAAAATAATGCTAATACTGCTCTTCAGTTTAAAAACATCCTGGAGAGCAAGAGAATTAATGGCTTTGTTGTCAACTCAGCAATGGTCAACAAACAAATGGCTGCACAAAAATAACATTATTAATACTTATCCCATTTTAAAAATTATTTACCATAATAATGGCATTAAAATCCATTTTATCTGCTAGTATTTAAACTTTTCAGAAGCAAGAACTTTCACAAATGCAAACATTTTAGTAGCATTGTATTTTGAACACTGAAATTAAGGCTAAATAACAATTCTCACTAACTCCTTATTGTACTAAAACTTATTTTTCTTTAAAAAAAAAATGGTGTGCTTATTTCATCCATGTTTACTCTATATTTGAAGTATTAAAAAGATTAATTTATTATAAATATTTCATATAAATATTGTCATATTATAAACATATAGTATGCAAATACACAATGAATATATGTATTAAAAATAGAATGTTTAATTAATTTTTTTGGAGTTTACAGATGAAGATTACTTGGCAAATACAGAATAATTGTTTCAAAAATATTTTTAAAGAATATATTAAAGCATTATATACACATTAGAAACATAATGGAATATGACGCAGGGTTATACAGAAGCGCTACATGAGTGGAGAGAAAACTGCAGTCCAGTTAAAACTCTTATCAAATAATCAGTGAAACAAAACAATGAATGTTATTGGAAGAATAAAATACAGCTCCATTAAATGCAATTGCTATTAAAAACTGCAAGTAACACTAAGTCAATTAAAAAATAAAAGCCAAAGCTGCATTTCAAACCTCTGACTATGATCATAACATTAAAGGAAAGTGCAAATTCACAAAGTATTTTAAAAATGGTGCAATTTTAAACTATATTATTACTTTTCCTCCAATATCTAATTTCCGATTTGCAAATGGAGAAAAATTACAAACTATATAGTTTAATGGCACTTGATATGAACACAGAAGAGAAATTGTGAACAAATCACCATACATCACACACTCTTACTCATGATAAAATGGATGATGAAAGATGATATACAGAGTGAATAAAATGTAAGGAATATTGTTTACACCTTTATAATTTAAAATGTTGTTACATATGTAAAATGCTGCAATCGTGAGATGTGCATCACTTCCTAAGTAGTGCATATAGTTTGGAGGAGGTATGCGTGGGTCCTGAAAACCAGCTTTACCATACATAGAAACCCACACAAAATTTTACATCCCTGATATGCTTTCTCAATTTTGTACAGCAGTAGACTAATTTATTATTTTTTTCAACTTTTATTTTTAATTTTCTCCCCATTTACTCAAAGAAGGTAAACTAATTAAGCAGCATAACAGAAGCTTGATTATTGCACAAAAGGCATTAGATAACTTTTGCTACAGTCTTGGTGCTATGTAATAGTATTGGTGCTCACTTCAAAATTTTGTTACAATGGTAAAAACAAGTAGAAAGGTATTCACTTTGAATGGATATCTTATCAAGTTTTGTATAAACTATGAAGCATAAGAGATACACAAAACTTACTCCAACTTAACCCAATTTAGATCTCATTAAAATACTCAATTTGCGACTTGTTAAGTGTGTAATTTGATGGAACATGCTAGAGAGAATTGCAGCGTTTTTCCTTTTCCTTTATAAGAGCTTGTTACCACAACTTCTGGATTAATACCTCCTTGCTTCTAGTATAAACATTTGAATGCTGCTTCTGCATGTTATATGCAACTACACATTTATAACTTAATTTCACATAATTTCTGGGCAACAATGTATAGGAATAATGTAATGTTGATAGAAGAATTATTTTTTAATGAGTACTATAATTTGTTTACTATTTTATTTTCTTTCTGTAATAATTAAACAATACTATTAACAAAAAGTACCAAGAGATAATCAATAATGTTTGCTAAATAGAAATGAATGCATAACAGCAATACTACAAAAAAAAAGTACACAAAATACATAATAGATAAATACAAAAACAGAAATGCATGCCAAGAATTAAAACAAAACATATGTATGTGAATTTATCATAGAGAGAGAAATGTGAATGTACGACAACAAGATTTTTGTTTTTAATAATACACTTGCCTGATGTGGAATTCAACTACAGTTAGTTAAAAAAATAGTGTAGGTTGCCATTCACAAAAAAATGTGTGTTTTGGTCGCTGTAAAGCTGAGGATGCAAATTTTCCACATTATGTGCAAAATATTAAGTGATGGTGTCCAACAATTGCAGTATTTTAACATTTTTAAGGAATATATTACAAAGATATAAGCAATATACATAGTTCATCACGTATAAACGTATACTGTCTTTTAAAGGCAGAAATGTAATGCAACAATTCTGCAAATGAATCTATGGTCCACTGTTGACTTGGGGATTATGCATGTGCACCTATCAAAGACTCATTTAATTTTTTGCATCAAATTATTCCAGTTTAAGCTTTTTCTTGAGATCTTCCCACACATCTAGAACCAAAATTCCCTTTCAAAAGTCCACTGAAATGTTGAACAATTATAGATGTTCTAATATTTGATATATGAAAAATTAAAAACACCTATGTATTGCATGTATATATAATATGTATACAGGGTGTCCAGCTTATGGGTTTAATATTACAAAAATTTATAACTTTAGTTGTATCATATTCAATAAAAAATTCTTTCATATATAGTAGTGAGTCTCTTGCAATTTATGAACACTGCTTGCAACAATTACAACATGATCACATGATTAGACTGTACAAAGATGTCAATATGGTCACATCAAAAAGTTTTCATATTCTTAATGAAATGAAATTTATAAAGCGTGTACAATGAAATTTTAGGCATGAATTTCGGCATCACAAAGATGTTCCCACCTAAGCGAGGATCGTCAAATGGGACAGACAGTTACAAGAAACTGGTAGTCTTTTGTTTACTCATGGGAAGCACAGAAAACAGAATATATCTGCGGAAAATGCAGAAATGATTAGTACAGCATTCATAAGAAGTCCAAAAAAGTCAATTCAAAGTGCCAGTGTAGAACTTGGCAACCCACAGTTCATGGTTCATGATATAATCCACAAAAGTAACTACATCTATATGCCTACAAGATTCAGTCACATCAGTTAAATTGAGTTTTATTTATGGATGCTCTTTAACTGTTATGGTCCTTAGCGTCCTTCTATATTGGGATCGTCCTCTGCCAGGTTTGAACTCGCGACCTTGGATACTAGAAGCTAGCATGGTAACCACTACAGCATGGAGGATGACATCACATCAGTGAATCTATCCCAAGGACGTTTGCTGCAGAAGTTTTGAATGAAATTGAAGAGGTTGGTGCTTTCTTAGATAAAGTGAGCTTCTCTGATGAAGCAACTTTCCACATGTGTGGGAAAATGTTAACAGACATAAATTTTGTATCTAGGGTAGTGACAACCCTCATGAGGTTCATGAGGTCAAAAGGGACTCACTAAAATTAAAATGATCAGTTCACTGTAGTAATGTAAATATGCAGCACTCCCTTTGATGGCATATTTTTGTTTTGAAAATGAATGAATAACAAATTCCAAGTTTAAAACACAACAAGTAGTTCAAACAGTTTGGTGTGGGCATGTTCCAACAAAACCAGTAATCTGTCAATAGAAAACTAGAGATTATTGACTCACTCCTCAGAGAGCAGAAAACAAAATGGAATGCCTCAAGATTGTGTGGACAATGCAGATGAATGTTTACTGCACTCATTGTATTCACTGAGACAAAGAAAATGGTTCCCAATGATTTAGATAACAAGGGTTCTACTACAAATGCAACAACTTCATGGTGAGAAGTATTTGGCAAGTGACTAATAAAGAGAATTGTACTCATTGACAAAGAAAATGGTACCTCTTGAATATCTAAATCTGGCTTGTTTCAATGCCTTGTTTAATAGGGAAAATAACTATTTTCTATCCAGTAAGCTGCAGCTGGACTTTTATTTCATCAGGAAGCTCTTGTGCATTCAAAATTATCTCAGCAGTAGCATATTGACCAACAGTATAAGTCGTCCTAGGATTGACTCCACCTATCTTTTTACTGGTGTTTATTTTTTATTTATTTTTTGGAGAATGTGCAGCTTTATTTCCAACACATGCTTTTGTTTTTTTTCATTTATGTGCAATACAATTTATGATAAGTCTATCTGTTCACTGATCTGATGTGCACTTGCTATCAAACAAATTGTCAGTGTAAGTATTTACTATTACACATAAACATGCTAACAGTACATGTGAGAAGGGGTAATATGAGTAACAGCTTCCTTTTGCAAATGTAGTAACATTTATGATTAGCCTCTCTTTTGCCATTTGGTTAGCCCTGAGAAGTTTAAATATGGCAATACAGGATTCATTTATTTCCTTTGCTTAAAACTCTTAGCACTAGATTTCTACTGAAGGCACATGACATGGATATCAGCTAGACACCAAGGATTTCTTCTCTCTCTATAATATGCTAACCTATGCATCAAAACAAACTGCAGATCAGAACAGCCAGTCAGTATTCAGGTTTAAAATTTGATTTAGAATGTTTTCAAAACCAATTTTGAGAATAGAAATACCTATTTTCAACAGCTCATTATCAGCCTTTTTAAGACCAGTTCCCAAAGAATCTCTCAAATTCTAAAGTGATTACATTTTTACTCTTCCTACCTACCTACGGTAGGCAGAGAAAATGTTTCATTCCACCCACGAATTCAATATTGAGATTTCATCAGAAATACATGTTTTGAGGTTGCCTGAATAAAAAAACAAAAATTTTTGGAAAAAGCTGAGCGAGAGAGAACAGAGTAGCTCAAAACCAAAATGACACATAAATATCAAAGTTGGTTTTTAAGCTCATTGTCTTCTTGTGACATGAAATTTTATTTTAAGATATCTCCACTACAGACTATCCTTATATGAACAAATTCTAGTTAATTTTGATTTTCTCAAAAATGGCTTTAACAATTTTGATTAAAATACTGTATGTTTAAGAGGCTTGCATTATGAATAAAATGTGCATCTTGAATTTTCTGCGGAGAAAATTTTCTCTTTTTCATTTTAGATAAATTTTCTATAATTTTGTGTAACTAGAAGAGATAGACATAAACTTACTACACAAAATTGTTGATGTTGAAACACAAATTTATATGCAATAAATTCTTTTGTATTATTTTCTAAGATATTCTTGTTTTTAGTTTGAGTTTTTAAATACTTCATACATTTTTTGAATTGATACATTTCCATTAGTTTGTTTCTCGAGACTCATGCAAAGCGTATGGAATTTCAAATGTACATATAATAGACCATATGAATAAAGTTTAAGTTTTAACTTAAAGGTCAGTCTTTAAGCTAGTGTTATCTTAAAGCATAAGATTAATCTTGTTCAACTGATACATAAAATTAGGCTTAATCTAACAAGCTTTCACTGGACATTTTTCCAGGACAGATCTGAAAAAGTTATGTGATACGTTGCATGCGCATAGTAATACTTGTATTACACATCTGCTTCAACACTCAGTTGTTGATAAATCCCGCAGTTTCAGTGGTTAAAAGTAGCCGAGGAAATTAACTTCCAGAATGCTTTCACAACTTCTTAAGCAATTCCCTAAGCTGTTAAACAAGTAACAAACCCCGGTATTAAAGCTGAAAAAACTGAAAGTATGACAAATGTGTGCAATAGGCTGGAGGAAATCGTAGGTTGAAAGTTTTCATTGCAAACAAAAACTAGGGAGATCTAGAACATGAAGATGGTACTAAAGAAAACGGGGAGGGGGGGGGGAAGTGTAATATAGCTGGAAACCACAAAATTAGGCTAAAATGTGGGCGAAAGAACTTCTAGATTGCCTCTGTGGTCTCATGATTAGCATGCTAACCTTTAAATCCAGATCCTGGGTTCAATTCCCAGCTGGAGGGAGGGAATGCTTTCTTTAATCCAGACTATTCCCTATCTTCCCTAGAGTCTGGAATTATGATGTGTTGTGAATTTAATGTAATAACCAAAAGTAACATAAACCCACAGATTAACACCACTATAAGCAAGTGAACATCATTTCCAATGAACAATTGTTCAAAAGGTAAAAAGCCGCCAATATGGCCTGACATGTTAAAGGCAACGTATAAATGAAGCTCCAAAAAAATAATAAAGTAAAAACAATCTTTAACTGCTACATGAGGAAAACATTTCAACATTTTCCAGGATATCAGATAAGAGTTAACCACTTATAGGAATTATTTGTGCGTGCTTTCTTTAGTTCTTGTAGAGGGTGATGTGAGGAAAAGAAAAGGTTTACAGCTTTCAGAGCTTAGGCAAAATGTTTTTGTGATAAAGCTGGAGTTGATACTTCACTTGGCTTTGCTATCTGAATTTCATGTAATTACAAAAACAGGAGTACATGTTAGAGCTCAACAAACCGAATGCTACCTCACCATTCCTTTGATTCATAGTGAATTGTTTATTAATTATTTATTTGCATTCTTTCTTTAGATGTGAGGACACTACCTTTTGTTTCAGCACTCTCTCATAAGAAGTGAAGTGATTACGTTCTGCTGATCAAATCTGTAAATGGTTTATGCTTTCTCGACATTATCGTTTCTCTTGGTACACTTTCCTCTATTCAATACTCATTAACTCTGCTGTTTTAGTACATAAAATTTAATTTTTAGGTGTTTACACCAGGAATTCAAGTCACATATTAGGTACCTTGAAAATGAGTAAGCTTGAGCTACAAAAAAATCAAGGGTCCACTTGTTTTACACATTGGATTTAAGCTTAATTCAAGTTGATACAGGAAAATTTTAAGTTAAAGCTAGTTTCTAACCAAAAGCTGAATCAAAGTCCAGTGTGAGCTTTTTTTATACATAGAAAGACAAGATTACACTTAGAAAATTGTCAGATAAGGCTAAGATTTGACTTATATAAATGGCTCAATGACCTGCCTTTGAAGACTTGACTATCACTTCAGCTTCCTGTATCTTACTTGTACCTATGACAGAAGGATGAATTCGAATCTGTACTCTGACTGTAACTTCCACCAAAGCTATAGCCTGTCAGCCACCAAGATTGGGTTCAAGTTGCTCTTGAAAAGGGCAATTACCTACTGTTCACGTCCCAAAATCAATACAAATTAAAATTTCATATTCATCGTTAAAACACTTGAAATGTTTAACAATTCACTTAAATGGAATGTTTGGTATAACCTACTAACTCTGTGAACTTAGGATATCGTATGCATAACAGTGGAATCTCGTTAGCATGTTCCTCATTAATACCTTTTCCCATGTATTACGTTGAATTATAAAAGTTCCGGCATCAAATGAAATAAATAACGTTTGTTTAGTACGTTTTCTCGCTCCCGCTTACTATGTTCGAAGTTTGACGTCCTCACTCAGCATTTTGGCCAATCCTTGGTCAGTCCAATGGGAGTAGGTGTTTACTACGTTTGAGGTTTGACATGCTCATTCGTTACTTTGGTCAATCCAGTCGTGGTGAGACCAACAGCCAATGACATGCATGTATTTGTGTGATGCAATTTGTGTGGGCAGGATAGAGAATGCTTTAGCTTGGCATGGTTAGTTTCTACTGTTGAGTGTTGACCAAACATGCATAGATTGTATTTTAACTTCTCGTTTGTAATGGAGAAAAAGAAAGTGCAGCAAATAACCAACAGTGAAAAATTGAAAATCCTTGAAGTAGATCGCAATCCAAATATAAAATGTGTGGATATATGCGGAAGTTAAACACTCCTCCGTCAACCTTGAACACAGTTGTTAGCAAACATAAACTGATTGAAACTGCTTTTGAAGAAGGGAAAAATGCTGAAAGAAAATGTAATCACCCTGGCCAGTTTCCAGAATTAGAAGATGTTCTATTAAAGTGATTTCCACAAGCAAAAGCAGCAAATGTTCCAATAGATGGTACTATGGTTTGAGCTTAGGCAACACCTTGGCACAAAAGATGGGACGGGATGACTTCAAGGCATCCAATGGCTTGAAAGATTCAAGAATTAACATGGCTTAGTTTACAGATGCACAAGAGGTGAGGCTGCTGCCCTAGATAATAATGCTACACTGTGTGAAAATATAGAAATGTTGAAAAATATAATGTTCCCGTCAATTTTGAAAGACTAGCCCTGACGATGTTAATAATGCAGTTGAACCAGGACTATTTTTCCATCTTTTGCCAGACAAAATCCTTGATTTTAAGTATACTATGTGTCACGACAGGGAACTTAACAAGAAGAGGATTACAGTTTTGTTGTGCTGTAATGAAAGTGGAATGGAGAAATTGATATCGCTGGTTATTAGAAAAACATGCAGTCCGTGATGCTTCAAGAATGTGCAATCTTTTCCATGTAAATACATTTCCAACACAAAAGTCTGGATAATTTCTGTGATATTTGAACATTTCTTACAAACATGGGACACAAGACTGGGCAGAAGAAGCAGGAAAATTGCACTCTTCATATCAGTGTGACGCTCATCTACCATTTGTTTCAAATTTATGAAAAAAGATAATTTTCCTCCCAGCAAACTGCACGAGTAAGCTACAACCTATAATTCAGTGCATGAAGCAAACATAAGAGGTTGGCACAGAGAGGGTTGCCTGCACGAAATCAATGACAAGAAAAATCACCGTCTTAGATGCCATGTATTTCATTAGGACTGCCTGGGATTCTGTGACACAAGATACCATTAGGAACTGCTTTAATAAAGCTGGCTTTTGCCGTGTTCTTGGTGATGGCATCATGCTGGAAGATGAGTTTTCTGAAAGTGAAGAATGGTGCCAAATAGCAATGCCAGTGTGTCTCTTGAAACATATGCAAACACTGACAATGAAATTCCAGTGCATGAAACAGTGACAATAGATGAAATACTTGAAGAACAAATGAAAGAAGAAGCGTCAATGGGAGATGAAAGTGATGATGAGTCAGATCCTGGGCAATTCCTACCATGTCGGAAGCAATGGACATACTGAAGCGATATGTATGCAGTTTCGAAGTTCATGATTTTACTAAACAAGATGGAGAATAAAATTTTGGCATTAAAACCAACAAAGCAATCAACCATAGATATGTATTTCAAACCAGTGTAAACAGTGTCCATATTTACATCCGTTTGGGAGGTAAGATGTATTATTAGATTTTATTACATAATTATGTTCTTAAATTGCAGATTTTCTATTTTCGTTAACACGTTTTCCCGTCTATGACTCCCAAATCCTTGGATCCCTGCAAAACATACTAACGAGATTCTACTGTACAATTTGCATGCAAGAGGGTGAGTATTTTTGGCATAGATTGCAAATCGCCTGCCTCACACAATGAAATATTGATCTTAACCATTTGGGATGCCTAAAGGGTTGCATATCTACAAAAATTATGAGGGACATGTGCACCATGCCATATATTACAGTTACTTCAGGTAAGATTGCATTATCATCAGAGATGTAATATCTGTACTAAGAAATGCATTAATACAAACACTGCCCTATTAATATAAAGAGCTGGTATGCTCATCATTAATTTTTAACAAAATAATCTATATTAAGTCTTTGTGACACTGCCGAGTGTAAACCTTCTAAACAATAAACTCTTTGTTAGTTACTTGGTTATCCAGCTTAGTATGACAAGTAAGCTAAGATTGGTTCCTTTAGATGTGTGACAAGCTCAATTCGTTGTAAATGCACAAACAAAATATTTATTGATTTTGGATCAAGCTTTATAAAGTCTTGAGAAAAGACATCCACTTTATAGCCAACCCACTTTTTTTGGCTTAATATGTGTATGCCCTAAACTGTACAACTTATTTATCTAACTCAAACTCTCCCATGTAAAAATAAATAATTAAGAGCAGTGCTGTGTGTGTTACATTTGCTAAAATATGCAATTCAAATAAACACAGAATTGCTGATGCTCCTTTGAGTGATGCACATCATTAATGCAAGAAAGCAACTTACCACATAAAACAATGAATTATTAGAAAATAGGGATGCATTGCTCAGTTCCAGATTATCTTATATTCAGGTACATACAAATACACAAATATGATTGTATTTCTTCTTCTGATTTTAAAAATATAATCCATATGACTTGAAGACTAATATTTTCTATTACCTTTTTCTAAAAATTTAAGTATACAGCTGGAAGGGGTATAGACATCCACCCGTAAACTACAAATAGCATTCATTTAACGAGGATGAAAGTCTATCTCCAAATATTATGCCAAAAACAAATAATTTGTAATGTAATATTTGGCAACACACTACCATCATTGCACATGCTGCACTGCCTACTGCAATAGGCCAGCTGCCATATGAACAGAATCTCTGTTTATCATGAAATGTTCATGTGGAATTTAGAGTGAGTCACACTATCTTTAAACATACCTTCACTTAATAACTTATTAAAAACTGAATGTTTTGAGGGCATTCATCCTTAATGTGAGCAGTTGGGGAGTCACTCAAATTGAACATGTTTTTTATATATTTGACTGTCTTTTAATTGAGACGGCCACATTTCACTTCTTTTGTTAGTTTTCTCTTTAAGTGTATTCTAATAAAGTACACTGATATATTAGATGTCATACAGTATCTGCTCATTCTGTTTGCACTTGCACATAGGGTTGCCAATTATTTTAAATCTTTGGAAATATGCATTCATTCTAATATGACCAGTTAAAACTGTTGCTAGGTCGGATGTCAATGTTAGTTTTGTTTCTATTCTGTTACATATGGTGGGGAAATAGAAATTTGTTGGTTTGCCATTTGACACTGTCATTCTCTTTGCCATTTCTTGTGGCTAAAGTTCTGGACTTCACATTTTGGCATTTTGTTGTAGCATACTTCTAGATCATTCGCTGCCTCCTTCCAGGATATTATGTTTCCAGAAAAATGTTTGGGTGGTATTTGTTGTCCTGTTTTGATGTAACAATTTACATTTTCCCATTTGAACATGAAGAAACTTATGCTAGACAATTCCAAATGATAAATTCTAGCTGCATAATTGTTCAGCAGGATAATTTATGAGTATATCTGACAAGTGAAAGACTCTGTATTTGAACTTTTTTATACTGTGTTCTGACCTAGTTTCACCTCAGTGCAAATTGCAACTGCTGTTATGGATTCCAAACTCAAGCAGTGAGAAGCAGTTCAGGGTAGAGTCATGTATGACAGTTATCTAAGATGTAGTACACCGTGAAAACAACAATTCTGTAGAAATTTTAATGGTAAAGTGTGCAAAATGTGTTGTTACAACAAAAAAACTGTCCATATGTTTAGGTGTACTTTGTATTAAAATGCATCACAGAGAAATGCCATGATAAATGTCTCATACCAACCAATTTTTACAGCAAATTTAGTGCTAAAAGGAAGGAAAAAATAATGAAAGAAATCATTATAATATTTTATTTGTGTATCATGTAAAATCATCAGTAAAGCTAAGGACATCTATACCCCTTTCAACATGTATTTTGATCTATTCTTGGAGGCACACTTATAAATCACTAATAACAGATATTGATTTGATTCATTTTATAATAAAATCTGTTAATTTAAAGCAAAAAATTGGTTAGTTATATTTCAAAAGGAGAATTACATTAAGGTACACAATTTCAAGCATATTTGCTCTTATTTATAAGCCAAATGTTTTCCTGATCAAAATCTGGAGACTGAATATTACTTAAAATCTTTGTATATCCAACTTGGTGATAACATAACCCAATTTTCAAAAATATATTTTAATGTTTCTTTCTTAGTGGATGAATGTGATTAATAATTCTTAAATTATAATCAGCTCAAGTTCTAAAGTGCAGTGTAGCTTTGATATATTTTAATAGCTTATTAGCTCATTTAGCTTTGTTAATTTTTATAATAGCTTTCCATTATAAAATATACACCAGTAACAGCTTAACAGTAATATGGGGATTTAAGCCACATCAACAAGTTATCCATGCGCAAAATACAGGTTATAAAATTCTGAACTATATAATTTTATGCTACAGGTAAATATTACTTCTGATAAATTATTTTATGCCTCTCTAAATGTCTTATTAATAAATAATCTGGTGAGTTAAAAGCTGTATACATTTCAAACACAGTAAAATGTTCTATAACTAATTCCTTTGTTTCTAAATGATCAGCTGCAGCTACAGATATTTGGTGTAAAATGGCTTTATTGGTATAAAAACTGAAATTAGCTGTACAAATATATCTCATAAATCTCAAAAGCCAAGTGATGTACTTCTTAGTACTCTTCTGACTAAAACCAAAATAAATAAATAATAATAAATAAATATAATTGCATATTTATAAGATTTAAGTTTAAGCTAGACATTTGCAGGCACTTGGACAAATTTGGCTACTTTCTGTTAAAAATAAGAAAAGATATTTATTCTTATATACAAGTAACTTTTTAAGTTTTGTAACATCCACATTAAAGCAAAATCATTAGTTTTGATAGGTCACACTGTCACTTCTACTTTGCTTTTTTTTATAACTTATTGGGAGATGTTTTGTGAATACTCATACAGACACAACAGAACCGATAATGTGAACTAAAGTTTGCAAAACATGTCTTACTAAGGTACACAAAAGTGAAGTATTTATGTTTTTTGGTTCAATACATAGCCATGTGAGTTATCCAACTTCTAAGCTGACTAATCCAGTCAATAAATGGAAATCAATTGTTATGTACTGAAATCAATTTGTTTCATTAATAGTAACAGATATATTTTGGGATTTGGATCAATAAGTGCAGACATCATTTGTAGAATTAAAATATAAATGTTTGACATTCTCTCAGTTCAATGCCAAACAAGAAAGCTTAATGTGCACTCAGGCATGTAACCATGGTATCTCAGCAGTAGAGCATCAACGCGGAAAGCCATGATTTGAATCCTGACTATTGAATTGAATTTTTCAAATCTGATTCAACTCTCCAGCTTTATCCTAAACATGCAAGCATAAAAAATAATTTACAAAACATGCAATTCCAGTTTCATGTAGGTATCACTTAAAGGTAGCACAGTTTTGTCATAGACAACTTTTATTACATCTAATGCTCTTTTTTAATATAAACAGCTTGCAGCTATGATTCTTATTTTTCAGGAGTAGCCTATTGAAGAAATTAGCAAATACAGTTTGCAACATTGCAGGAACACTGCAAGTTTCAAAGAATGCAGTTTGAAAATCCGTATGTTAAAATATGCCAGTCAGTAATCTTGTCCAAGTGGTGCAAGTTATGCTTAAAACGTCCAACATGCTTGTGAAAGTAAAATAAGCAATTTATCTAACATTAAAAATAAATATTTATGCAGTAATCAGTTAGAAGATTTTCTTCCATTTTAATTAAACCCTTTAACTAAATGCATCAATACTACATTATAACAACATTTTACTGTGTTTATGGGATTATTATATTTATCTCATTACAAGCACCAACACATGTACATACCATCTGATTCCAAGGCTCATTACATAAAATATACAAACAAAAATAGTGTTTAAGTAAAAAATTAATACTGTTTTGCAACTAACTGATTCAACTCACCAGGAGTTTGTCTGTTTGTTGCTTTAATTCCTGTTCTAGCTTTGCAACACGAGACCTCAACATTGCAAGTTCGTCAGTTTCTCCTCTACAGGAAGACACTAAATGACTCTCTTGGTCCAACCAATGAGAGCAGTGTTCACCCTTAAGTTTTTCTTCTCCCTAGAATAAAAAAATATTGATGGAAACTATGTACAAGGTGAGTCAAAATAACACCAAATAAATCTCAACAAGATTCACATTTATTTGAGTATTTTCATTTAGAAAATACACACCTGTAAAGAAATAAGACTATACAATAACACAATAAGGAAGACAGTGAAATAATGAAAAGATAATGCCTTAATAGTTAGTAGCAAAAATGTGCATTTGAAAGAAGACTATACTCAGTGAAGGAAAATGCAGCAGAAGCCAAAGATCATTCAAAAGTAATGCATTACTTCTAAATAATTTTAAAAAATGTTACACATATATTGGCATGGTTGTATTCAATGCCCAATCTCTATTCCCAAAACAGACACTAGAAATCCCACTAAGAAATTGGCTAAATTCCACAAACCTCTATCCAAAGTTCATAAATGAATACATCAGGGTGACTAAACTTTGCATAATTTCTTTACGTTAAAAAAGTATATAAATAAATAAATATAAAAAAACATGTCTATCAATGAGATTTCTGCCATAACTATTCATAAGCTCCCTTGAGACTCAAATCACTCCTGCTTTTAATGTTCCAAACCAAATGTTGATGACATTTTCACAATCATTTCAAAAAACACATAAGATGACTCTCTAAACTCCTAAACTTACAAGAAGGATCTGTCATATACTGAAGCCCATGCATATAGATAATTATATAAAATGTAACAATTACAACCCAAAAATCTCACCATACAGTCTTTGATAGCCTAGTACACCAATTAACACACTGCTCACCAGAGAAGAATACTTCAAAGAAATGTCATCCTAACCATAAGAACACACATATATTTCATGAAAATTTGTTACAATCCCATGACAGAGCCATCAATGGAAAGACAGGCATCTACCAAATCAACTGGAAAGACTGTGATAAATGCTATATTGAAAAATCTAAGTGAGAACTAGAGTAAACGAACATTTTAGAAATATTGAACACAAACAGAAAGAGAAGTCAGCAAGTAGCAGCACACTTTTGGCTGGAAAACTTCCAGACAGATCCAGAGCCATTATTGCTAAAACGAACCAAAGATAACAGAGTTAACTGTTTGGGAGAATATATACATACTGAAGAACATGACTGGTATTTAACTTTGAATTATAGGTTCCTAGAGGAGCCAACAGAGCTTGAGAGTTGCAAAGTAAATAACAACAAAATAAGGTCCACATTCAAACATCCATTGCAGATTGATCAAGAAGGAAAGCAATCCTGCTTTCAAAACATGTTACTTACAAGTAGAGTCTGGACTTTATGTAATATGAAAATAAAAATATGTTCTACAGTAGCTGAACACACTCGCCCATAAGTATTTTGCACACCTTGAAAATGCTGTCTACCCCGGCAGCTGTCTTTTTTTAATACATCATTGAAGTTTGCCAAAAAACACTCACCAAGTACTCCAGGCACAGCATTCAGTGTTTTGATTGCATTCTGCACTACAAACATGGACTCATGGAGGGCCAGTTTGGTAGTTTCCAGCTTTTTAATGGTGTTTGGAATTTAACTTTAATTACATGAGATAACTGAGCATGCTATCTTTGGGTCTTAAAAGGCACTGATACACCTGCATACAGATACTGCACTTTCACTGAACATTCAGGAGAAAATGTATTCACAATTGATTTCACACCTTCAAAATGTTGAATATAGAAGTTGTGGCTTCTAACCTGGTGAACACAGGTTGTGGAAGTAAGAGCATATCTGGTAACAGCTTCTTATAACACTGGATGCAATATGGGGATTTGGGAAAACTTTCTTTGTTGTTGGTATTAAACCATTAACTTCAGGAAATTGATCTCTTATGGCATCAACCACTCGGTGTAGCCCATGTGCCAAACATGTGAAGTGCATCATGCTAGGGTAAAACAAAGACAGTGCCCCTGCAGCTTTTAGCACATATGATGCAGCATCTGAATAGAGCACCAGCACTTTTTCTTCATTCAGTCCTAATTCCTTAACTCTGTTGTTCACAAATTGAGAAACAGTAGCATAATTTGTCTGCTCCAGTGATTTGCAAGAAATTATGTAAGACCTGTAGGGTACCCTGGATCTAATTTGTCAGCAATGAGATGTGCAACGAAACGACCCAAGGAATCAAATGTCTCATCAACGGCAATCCACATGTAAGAATCACCAAGCTCAGCTTTTATGATTTCCAGGGTGTCTATGTAGCAGGGATTCAGGTAGTTTTTCCTCACTGTAGAACTCATTTGGAATATTTAAATTGCAGTATTTTTGAAGAAACAATCAAAATTTTGACACCCCCGTTTAATCCATATGTTTGCTGCAACCAGAGCTATGCACAAATCTTTATTAAACTCACTGCTAGAGGATGAAGAAGCTTCCATCACCACATTTATAAGTAGAACTTGTTTCTTTGACGGAGCACGTTCTTTATATCTTACATGAAGGGCAGTTTTTAAATGTTGTTCTAGCTGTGATTTCATGGAGCACCCAATGCGTTTGTCACACACTTTGCAGAGCACAACTTTACTATCACGAGTAAAGGCCTTGTCATTAAAAATCCAGGATTTTAACTTCGAAGCTAGTGAAGATGAGACTGGTGCCATAGCGATAGTTTAACTGAACTATTCTTTTGATGTCAGACTAAGGTTCTGAAGATAACAAGAAAAGTGGAAGAACGTGTGTTAACTTTTAGGGCTACCAAATGGGGTATTTGTGGAGAATGGTCATGTCCATGGGTATACGATCTTTGCACTGTCCTTTGCCGCAGTACGACCCACCCTTGCAATGGTATGTGTTTGTTTCTTTACTGTTATTTCAAGGGATACACAAGATGTAATGTCACTAAAGATGTCCATCCATTGGTAGAATAGTGTAAATTAGGGAAAATTAGCAAATCATTAATACAATACAGATGAATTAAGCAAAGTAATTTCCAAGCACATATTAATCGTATATTAATTAAAAGTTTGAGGTGAAACTGAAGGAAAAAAGATCATTCTTTAATAACATATAATATGTTTCAAATATTTAAAACAGACGGTATTTACCAAAATATGTATTATACAACAAAATATGTAAAAATATACAATTATTATAGGATGAAATATATTATAAGGGTATTTTTAAGAGTGATTCATCAACATCTGAGCTTTTTTTGTGTCTACTTGCATGGAAATACAATATGTAATTACATAAAATCCGCGCTCTACTTATAAGTTTAATGCCAAATTTCACCAATCGTCAGCAAATTCAGCTTGAGGTACACAAAACTAATGCTTCATCAGTTTTTGCCATATCATCAACAACAATCACATTAAAATGTCAGTTCGCTAACTATAATGGCTCGTTACATAAGTTTGTGAAGGTTGGCAACAGTAATCTTTGCTACATCCCTTTTCATTGGCTGAGATTGTGGCTTTGAAAACGTAACATAAGTGCGGCATGTATGTTTAAAACATGCCATGCCCCTCAGTAATCACTATCGCAAAGTATACTCTCCGTTTCAAACACCATTTTCAACCAACTATTGTCAAAGATAAAGTATCAGAACAGGATCTGGTCAGTGTACCATGATAATGGTAATTAGTAAACTTGCACTGAAAACCATCTGAATATACAACATACTTCTGTATTATGCCCACCGGGTGACAAAATGGATATAATATGAGTACAGTCAATGATGTCTAAAACAACAGGAAAATTTGCTATTGCATAAAATTCTTGGATCACTGTGGCCGTATGGAAGAGATTGCTTCCAATATTTTCTCTGCATATCTGCACACTGTGGATTTCGAAACTCCTTTGCAGACACCATTAATGTGCAAAATGACCACATGGAGAAGTACCTAAGTGTTACCAATAACTGTTGAGTTGATAAAACTCACCAGTTTTTGTTCGTAGGGTATTCCATTCTCGATTAAGTTTCTCGCAATATTTTCAACATGCTATGATAATCTGTAACAAGTCAAATTTTATGTCATTCATTTCGTAGAAATGGTTATTTCTATCACAAATAACACATTCTGGACCCATTATTTCAATAAATTTATTGAACAACATTTCAATACCAAAAATATCCATTGTTTAGTTACTGAAATGAAAGTAAATGCAATGCTGTTTCTTAAGAGCTTAGTACCTTTAAACTAGAATTGACAAGACTGTCAATGATTTGAAGGAAGGAAAATGGTGCTTCAAAAGTTGACGGGAACTTTAGCTGTCAAAAGAATGATACACATTGGTGAAACAGAACTTCTGCTTTTGATGAACCATCAACCATTTGGCAATCTTCAAATGCCTTTATGATGGTTGGTGAAACCTGGCATAAGTGTAATACTGATTCGCTCAGTTCTTAATTTGGATGATACATCGCTTTCCACTTTCTTCCACTCTAGAAAGTAAAGCATTTTATTGTTAAAAACTGCATGGTATGCACAGGAACTATTTATTTGGGGGATTTAAAATAAAAAATTTAAAAAGAAATCCCTTGAACTTAATTCAAATAGAAGTAAATCCACAAAAAAAAAGAAATTTTTTAAACTGCTACCAGATTAGCTTCACAGTTTCAGATGCTCAACCATCAATCAATAGCAGGTTGAGAACATAGTAACATCTACAAGATATGCTCTGACCCTGTAATAAAATGTGGTGAGTAAAATTGACTCTGTACACATCTGAAATACACTTGAAATCACAAAAAAAGCTATTTTGTATTTTAATTCCAAGTATTTTGCTTTTCTCTTCTCTCATCAAACTATGCCCTTTATGTGCTTTAGCAACTTCAAGATTATTTCTTTCTTCTATAAGTTTCCTTCTTTGTAGCTTACTATGCTTTCTACAGTTCAGTAATGTTATTCCAAAAGGCAAAGCTTAGAACTTGCTACTTCTAAATATTCCTGATTGAATTATTTTTCCTTTTCTTTGTTAAAGTTGTCAAAGGAATTAGATCCTATTCACAGTAAAGATGTAACACTAACATAACACAGCATAAAGCACAGGCATGAGGGAAGACCATTCACAATGCAGCTGTGGCTGTAATGCAAGAAATTGGCATTGTTTTCTAGATCCGTAAATTACATGCATATATCTTCCAAGTGTACCACAGTTTCAAACTAAGTAACACAACCAATAATACCCAAAATGAAAATTAGCCTTTCCTGGCTAACTTATTTACAAGTTTCCTTGAAATCCTATAACTCCTCTTGCCCCTATAAGTTTAAAATCCGGATTAGATATGTAGACAAAATCTTTGCTTAAGAAGAGGCACATAGAAGCTTCTAAGTTTACAGGAACCTTCCATAAATTTCACCACTGAAATAGAATAAGACAATATGACATCTTTTCTGGACCTCAAAATTATCAGGGAAGGCAATTCTCTCAAATTTGGCATACAAAGGAAAGATATACACACAGATAATTAAATAAAAGTCAACAGTTTTAATCCAAAAAAGCAAAAGGAAGCAGTTTTCAATAGTATAATCCACAGATTAAGTTTTCAGCAGCAGCACATAAGTGTTCCTATACCGAAAAAATTATCCATCACTGGCAGCCAATAAGCTGATGATGCAGACAATGAATGGTCTGTGAAGCATGTCCTCAAAGTTTTGAGTAAGTGAAGCAGTGAGACTGTTATGTGGTCTCATCTATCTTCTATTATTGCCTCATCATCATTTAATTATATGTGTGTACCTTGTTGCTCCTTTGGATTTATCATGGATATTCAAGCCATAAACTTGCACAATAAAGAAAAAAAGATTACAGGAAAAAAGCAGTGTTAAAACAGGTAACTTGACATTATGGATTCCATTACTGAACACACTATAACTGTGAGTTGAATATTTTTAATTAATATTATCCAACTGCATACTTTTGACAATTCACTTGCATGAATGAACATTTTTTTTTTGCATTTCACTCACAGCTATGTCATGTCATCTGTTGAACACATCTTGGTATGATTACATGAAGAGTAATGTTATTTTAAAAAAAAAAAAAAATGGCAGTTTTAAACTGTTACACCCTGTATTATTGAATTGCATTTGTTGTCAACTTTATAATATATCCAACTTTTTACGGTACTATTTTACAATCTCTCAGTAATAGAAAAGAAACATGCGACTACTTGCTAGTATTTGACTTGCATTTGACTTGCTGTGTAGGCATTGGCCCGGCAGCTTCAATACAGCTGTTATTCAATTACCAAAACTACTTTACCCATGAAGATAAGCTCAGTTCCTTTCCACTTTTAATTAGATTTATAAAAGTTCTGATTCCTCATGTTTATTATTTTTCGTCATTTCTTTGCTCTTTACTTCACCTAAATATTCTCCAAGCTTGCTAATGTCCTTCCTTGATTTCAAGTTCAGCAATATCTGATGGTAGAGTGGACCATTCAAGCCTGTTTTTCTCTCATATTTAGATTTCTTCACATTCATATATATGCCAATAATTATCCCGTTTTTTCTTTAGTTCCCTGTAGATCCTCACGACTTTTTGTTTTTAAAACTAGGAATATTTCCTAAATTTCAGCACCTTCAATACTTTAACTTATTTCTTTTCATTTTCTAGTTTGCCAAGTCATCCCTAAGCCAAATTTTTTCCACAACCTCTTTTATTCTGTTAACCCAAGTGTTGCACCCAGTCACATTCTCTGTAAATTTAAGCATTGTTTCAAGATATTTTGCTCCTGTAAGTTTCTTATTATAAACCAATATTTTAAAACTCTTGGATTATTTTTCCTTTGCTCCCTACTCTTCCTAGTTCTGTTTGTGCAAAGTAGTCCCAAAATTTGTTTGCAAAATTTTCCTGTGAATCGTTGAAACTCCACGTTTCTACACCATACATCATTTTAGCCTCAATTACTGCCAAACATATTCTCTCCACCGCTTCATGTAGATTTCTGGTAGTGTGTGCCTACAGGCATAATTTTTAAAGTTAACTTTCCTTTTTCTTTAGTTCACTCCAACCACCATTGCTGTTGAGCTTAATCCTAAGCAATCAAATGTATTAACTACTTCAATTTCTGTCCCCTCCCAACACTATTTTTTGTTATTTTGTAACTGTTTCCTTTCTTAAATACCATGATTTTTTATTTTTGAGTATTTATTCATAGATCTCATTCCTTGCAAAATTTAGAAATTGCTTTGACTGATCTACTAGTCTCACATTTGCAATTCACCCCACTACTAGGTCATCAGAAAATAGTAGGCTAGGAATCACAGTATTTGTAATTGTAGGCATGTGCATGCTGGCTTTACTGATTTCAAATATGTCATCAATAACTAAGTTAAGTAGTATAGGGCTTAGCTGACACCCTTGCCTAAGACCTATTGTCCTTGTGTTAGAACATTTGCATTATATGAATGTTATTTTATTGCTATATCTTGTAGATATTTATGTAAAAAGTTATACATCCCAAATAATGTAACTATGGTGCCTAGTTGAATAATAAATTAAATTGAAAGGAATTAATGTTACTACCAATGTGCTCACCACAAAGCTGGAATCTGTAATTGCTCCCTCAGAATCATCAAGGGCCAAATCAGCTTCCACTCCACTTTCTCCATGGCCAAGTGAATGAATCTGTAAACCTGAAATATGAAAGATGGAAAAAGGGTTTATATCATGTAAGAATTTTTGTAGTCTAAAAACATCATATAACCAATTGATGTAACTGCTGCTCATATTCAATTCTTTGAGTTCCTACAAGCCACACCTGCATAGCTACCGCAAGGAAATGCTTATGGAAATGTGGTAGACGACTCAAACTTCATAGCTAATTTCATGACATGCAAAAATTGAGAAAAATTTGAATATTTTAAAAAAAAACTAAGCAAGATATACTTTTCAGTCAGCATATTTATGTGTATTCTGATGTACTGTTTGCTTCTTCTTTAATGGATTACCCTCCTCTTTGTAGGACTTACATGCCAAGGAATTATAAGGCAATGCCTCGGGTCGAGGAGCAAGCAAACTCTGGATCATAGGATATCCAGGATGGTTGATCAGAAAATATGATGGTGAAGAAGGAACACACATTTTCAATTTGTTCTTAAATACATTAATGGTACAACAATGAAATCTACAGCTTAGAGCTGATATACATAAAATTCTGTATTGTCTTATACAGCCTACCCTGAAGATTCTTGTCTATAGAAGTGTATGGCATTTCTTTCATCATATAAGTTTAGATTGTGTAATGTATAATATTAATTTAAAAATGTATAAATTAATAATAATCATGATCTGGAAATTCTTAAAAAGCTGTCTACAAAGAGTAGTCAGTTCCTGTCCTCCATGGTGTAGTGATTACTATGCCAGCCTCTAGTTCCCAAGGTCGCAGGTTCAAACCCGGCAGAGGGCGATGGATTTTTTTCGGGCGTAAAAATCCTTTGCATGGCTTCCTTCGGAAGGGAAGTAAAGCCGGTGGTCCCATGTCATAGATTTACAGCACGTAAAAGAACCTCAAGCCTGATAAAGAGGCCTCTGAGCAAAATTACCAGTCTCTCACGCCCAATATAGAATGGGACGCTAAGAACCAGAGTAGTTAAAGAGCGTCTGTAAATAAAACTCAATTTAATTTAGTTCCAAAATTGTTTATTCTTATGATTCTTTTCTGTAACATTAAAACTTTTCTCAGATGGCAACAGCGAGTAATTCTGCATTTTTTATTTCGCTTTTTCCATTCCTGGACTGAGTCCTAAACAAATTACTGCTCCTATTGCTACCATTTGAGTGTGATGAATATAACCAAAACAAAACTTAGGTATCAGGAGCCAATCTTTGCGCTGCTCCTGTCTTTGTGTAATGGTATATGACAGCACCTGAATACACAGAAATTCAGACCTCTTAGACAATTTCAGAAGCACACACAATTTGGAAGCACTACTTCAGAGCAGAAATCTTAACTCTGACTTATTGAAAGCCAGGTCTAAGGGCAACATAATAAGTTACGAAAAAGCATCTAATGCCCCATTAAGTAAATTATTAAAAAAAAAAAAAAGGACATAATTATAGCAGAGGCCACTTGAGTGCAACAAAGATGTGCATTATCACTGTTTTATGCTTAAACCATCAATATATGAAAACATTTTGCTTCTCTTTTTATTTCTAGACTACTACTGTACCAAAGCATCTTGCTTTTCATTAGATTCTCAAAGGATTTTTCTTTTTCATTCTTTTTTAACCAAGAATTATTACCTTATTACCTAAGAAAATTAAGAATTTTGTTTATGGGAGGGAACTTAATGCTGAAATTGAGCCCTGAAAGTGCTAATATCTTTAGATAAAATTATATTTATGAAGGTTTAGTACAAGCTAATCCGATGTCTCATTTATGTATAACTGGAGCAATAAACTTATTACACAGAGTCACTCTGAAAGTTTTGAGAACGGGCAACAATAAGTTGTGGTAAGGCAAAGCAGCTCTTTCTATCTTTAGATTGAAGTTCATACAGTAACCTGAGCAAGCCTGAGTGCGCTCCAACAATGTGCAGTGTCAGCACTTCTGTGTATGTGCATGCATGTGTTGCTATGCCATACGCGATGATATCAAACGACAGCATTTCTATGCTATGATTTCCTTTGATTTTAAAGTCAGTTTAGGAGAGAAAGAATGCCTTGAAAGACTGTATCAGACATTTGGGGATATTTGCCCTTTACAATCCACAATTTATTGATGGTCTGCAGAGTTTAAAAGAGGAAGGGATTCCCTCAAAGACCAAACAGGATGGCTGGCTACAGCAACAATGGATGAAAATGTGATGAAACAAAGCTCATGTTGTGGGAAGATCACTGCTGAAAATATTATCAGATTCAAGAGACCCTGAGTTTTGAACTGGCAGGAGTGAACAGCATCCTTAAAAAAACTTTGTCACGATGCTCTCCAGTCACTGGATCCCCCCACCACCTTACAAATGAGCAGAAACAGACACGTATGCAATGGAGCCAAGAAATTATAGAACAATTTGATGGTGATGAAGGCTGGATATACCAATATGATCCAGAAACAAAGCGACAGTCATTGGTCTGTGTCTTCCAAGGAGAGGATCCGCCAACAAAAGTGAGGCGACCAAGAAGTGGTGGCAAGAAGATGATCTGTTCGTTTTTCTCAGCTAGTGGTCATTTTGTGACAATTCAGCTTGAGGGACAAAAGACTGACACTGCCAGATGGTACAACACAAGATGTCTGCCTAAAGTCTTCAATGAAGTGAGAGTGAAGTGTCCTAAGACTGGTCTGCATGGAATTTTATTGCGCCACAACAACACCGCCTCTGCCTACACTGCACTAGAAACAACCTAATTTCTGTAGAAGTTAGGAGTCGAATATTTGTTCCATGCTCCCTACAGTCCAGAATGGCCCCATGCAATTTTTTTCTATTCCTCAAATTTAAAAAAAAATTGAGATCAACAATTTGAATCACCTGAAGATGCAGTAGCAGCTTACGAAGAATGTATTTACATTATCTCCGAAGAAGAATGGCATTTGGCATTTGAAAAGTGGTCTGAAAGGATGAAACAGTGTATAAAATTCAATGGAGAATACTTCGAAAAGATGCAATGAACAGATCTAAATTTTTAAAATTGTATAGTGTTCATTCTCGAAACTTTTAAGTGACCCTCGTAGAATTGATCAAAATTTAACAATCATTATGATACCTTCCAGAGATGTATCCTGAATATCTCCAATATTATTTTCACAACAACGACGCATCTTTCCCAATCGAGGACTTTCTTCTTCAGAGCTGTCTTCTGGAGGTAAAATTGGTGGAAACTCATTCCTTCTTTTAATGGCTGATGAGCTTCCAACTTCTTCAGAGGCACTTTCAGAGTCCATAGCATCATGCCCAGGATGCAAAACCGGAACTCTACAAAACATAAACAAGCTCTGGTAAGTGAATTGAGTCAGATATTTATCACCTTCAATTACTTTAAATTTAAATGATAGTAGAAGTACAGATGGTCTATGGATCGGAGATTTGTGGTGGTGATGTAAGATGATGCATTGTAGATAAAATACATAAATCACTCTGCAGACCGATATCTCTGCTTACCCATAGCATCACCAAAAGCAGCAGCAGTGATGTATTGCATGTATGTAGTTTATTGTACACATTTCAGATTACAAGTTATAAATTTTGTTTCATTTATTTTCATACTTCTACTTTATTATGTACATGCCTCGCAGCAATGTTAGAAATGGGAAGAGTGGGTTACATGGGTGTGATAGTGAAAAGTATGCTCAAATACTGGTATAAAATAAGATCGTTGGATGATCAAAATATTGAGACAATGTTTAACCACACAGGAGAAATCCTGTGCTGGGATGAACTGGACACAGGGTTTGAGAGAAATTTTTACATGAAATTAGAATGGGTAGTATATGGGAAGAGAGAGACAGACAAGTTTGAGGTTTCTGGAAAGAGGTAAGGAAAAGAGTAGAAAATGTAGAAGAGCAAGGATTATTCGAGCCTTAAAGATAAGAAAAATTTAATATTATGTGCACAACTGAAAATGGTTTGGGCCACAGAGAAGTACATAGACCTATGTAATAGTTAGGGAGAAAGGGTTGGGCATGAACGAGATTAAACGTGCACAGTCTAAGAGGAGAAAGAGAGGGAGTGAACTTAGAAAAATGTCGTTGATATTGTAATGAAAAGAAGCTAGAAACAGTGATGTGATGATTAAATAAATTAGAAAAATGTGCTTTATTTGGGGAGGCAGATAATGACATACCACAGTGGAATGTGATGAAATGAGAGTATGGAAAGAGCAATTTGTACCTAAAAATGTGTGTAACATTCACACGACATTCTCTACCCTCTATCGTTTATTAGTGGGTATATAAATTATTCTTACGAAAGCTTATTTGTCTACCTACTTCATTTAATTGAGATAAAACTTTTGCAGAAATGGCTACATTGCATATTTCGTTACGGATACAACGGGAACAGCAATAATAATCAAATGTTTAAGAGCTAGATACTGTATGCTGGCCTTAAATTCCATATTATTTCCATGTAATTGCAGAAACAAGTGAATGTCGACAGGATTTTAAAGAATGGCAGAGTATTGAACAAATTGAAGCATTAATAAGAGATGTCTTGAAAATGGCTTTGGCCACAAAAAAAAAAGTTATTTTAAATAAATTATATGTTTTAAAGAGATCTACATTTTTGTGTAGTACATTTTCATATATCAGTTAATGTTTACCAGTTATACTAATTTTCCACAAAATTCCTTTTGAATGAAGATGACTTAACAGGCTATTCCCAGAAAATTCAAGATATCATTTTATTTGTCATGTAAATATCTTTAATATGGTATTTTCATCAAAATTTTTAGAGCCATTTTTCAGAAAATAAAAATTTTTGAAAAATGTTAAATTTAAAGGGTAATTAGGGAGGGTAAATTTTCTTGATAATCTTTGTGTCGCATCTTTGAAAGGTATTGAACTACCAAGTTTGGTACTTATCAACTTTTCGTTCACGCACCCACACACCCCCACCCACCCACACCTTTTTCCAAAAATGCTTAACAAAAAAATTCAGGGGGTCTGAAAACATATATTTCTACTGAAATTTTGACATCAAATTTTTGGGTGGTATACAATACTTTTTTCTACTTAGTACACATAGTAGAGAAAGTAAAAATGGGAGAATACCAGTTCAGAAGCTCTACAAATTAAGATATGAAGTTAAGAAATGAAGGGAATAACCGTTAGGGGAATTTATGGGAATAGCAAGGGTAAAATGGTTCAGGAAAATACACAGACAGAACATTAAGTAAGTTAAGGACCATTATGCATTAATAACCATGAGTTGAAATGTATGCAGCCAAGGGATAAGGTAGCAACTCATAGAATGTATAAGAAAACTGTAAATTGTATTTTACACTATTGTGACAAATAAATACAAATACTTCAAATTTGCCACTTCTACTAGTTAACAGTTCATAACACTTCACTGTACCAACCTCTGTTTATTTACTTACATAAAAAATAGCTTTAATTAATTCAGTAAAGCAGAACCTGTGGATAGCAAAGAAAGCAAATAAAAATACTGACACTTTAACAGCAAGACAACAATAGCCAGTTAATCTGCGTGTCATTTAAATTGCTGGCAATGACAGTCATTCTAAAATTGTTCTCCTTTTCTTGCCTTTTTCAGGCCCTCTATGAAGTGATTTTGACCAGAATATTAAATGTGTAGTTATTCTTTAGAGATAAAGCAGTAAGCATACATGATCAGCATACATCATACAGGATGATGCCTGGTATTTGATGTTTCATGTAGTTGATAACTTTTCTCAAGAGGTAACTGCATAACATGCATCACACTTGGTGTCAGTTAAATTTCTCTAAAAAAAGTCAAATGTCAACTACCATGTTACAACTGGATGACTTATTTCTATTAAAAGTTCATAATTTCAAATGTGAAATTAGTCTTTTAATTAAATATTATGCCAGCACTTAAAGACTGCTTAAATTTCTGGCAAATTAATATACATGGAGGGTAGGGGGGAGATTTAAGCTGTTGGCACTGAATGTGAAAATGGAGGATGAACTCTTTGGAGATCAAATGCAGATGGTGATTGCCCCAAACTTTCAGATATTCCATAAAGGAATCAGCTCCATACAAGTTGCAAAGTAAAACAAAACTTGTGCACTAGGCTAAGGATAGTGTGAACTTAGAGATTTCCAAAATTTACAAGATTTCTTGTGAATATGGAGAGTGTGACACTGGCTTAGTCTTGTGAACGGTAGAGGAAAGCAATGAATGTCTGAGATATCCAAGTCAGCTCTAGCACATAGATTCGATATGGGGCATAAGAATTAGTTTCAAAAGTATGAAAATTCTGAGCACAACATTAGGTCACAAGTATACAATCTGTATAAATCAGCAACCATGATGCTTCAATTTTAATCATAAGTGAATGCAGGACATGTTTAGCTATTGATTAATCACATCATTAGTTGTCTTTAACAGCCCTGATTACACAGCATGAGAGAGCAGTGCAGGACACCATCCTGTTTTAGATAGTGGTGGTGGCAGTGTTTTGTATTTCCACTTTGGTTTGATAAATTCCAAAAAATAAAATAAAGCTTTGTTTACATTTATCAAGCCTGCATGCTATTGAAATGCTAGATACACTGTTTCAGATATGCCTTTTTGACCACATACCTTTTAGTCCTAATAGCTGCCAGTTTGGCAGTGAGGGCTTCCACTTCCATTGTCAGCTCATCATTACGATCTCTGAGACCTGTATTCTCTGCTTGCAGCTCATTTAGTTTCTCAATTAACGGCAGTACTTGCTCCTGATCACGGCTGCCTTCAAGCTCATTTAGCTGTAAGAATAACACTAGGTTTAAAAGTATGATGTACAATAGTCATAGTATTTTCTTGCCATTATCATTTATTTTTTAACTATTTTACAAACTACTACAAAAGCTTATTTTTCTAACTACTTCATATTAATCATTATAAGTATTTGCAGAATGATTTTCATTAAGCTATGCCTTCAAAATTTGTATTTTGTAGGCTGAGACAACAACTGTAAACTGTTAAAAAAATACAATCAATATATTATGTTGGCAATAAATTACAAACTCTCTGTATGTTTGCATGATAAACAAAAGAAGAATCACTTTATATTTCAAAATACACTGCTTAAAATGTAAGAAAAATTAAACAGCAGCAAATATTTTTGAAGTGGTATATGTCTCAAAAAGTGTGTATTTTAATAAAATTTAGCTTTTACTAAAGAAAGCTCTGCCCTATTTTTTGGGCTTTTCCAATTATATAAATTTCAATAAGAATAGAGAAGAAAAAGAAAATTCATGGTATACATTATATTCATTATGTCATATGTTAAAACATAATATATAGAAGTGGTTGCAAATATACAATTTCACTAAACTATTTTAGTGAAACTGTATATTTGCAACCACTTCTGTATACACTAAGTGATCAAAAGTATCCGGACTCCTGGCTGAAAATGACGTACAAGTTCGTGGCACCCTCCATCGGTAATGCTGGAAATCAGTATAGTGTTGGCCCACCCTTAGCCTTGATGACAGCATTCACTCTCACTGGCATACTTTCATACTGGAAGGTTTCTTGGGGAATGGCAGCCCATTCTTCATGGAGTGCGGAACTTAGGAGAGGTACCGATGTAAGTCAGTGAGGCCTGGCATGAAGTCAGCGTTCCAAAACATCCCAAATGTGTTCTATAGGATTCAAGTCAGGACTCTGTGCAGGCCAGTCCATTACAGGGATGTTATTGTCGTGTAACCACTCCACCACAGCCCGTGCTGTATGAACATGTGTTCATTGTATTGAAAGATGCGATCGCCATCCCCGAATTGCTCTTCAACAGTGGGAAGCAAGAAGGTGCTTAAAATATCAATGTAGGTCTGCGCTGTGATCGTGCCACACAAAACAACAAGGGGTGCAAGCCCCCTCCAGGAAAAACACAACCACACTATAACACCACCTCCTCCGAATTTCACTGTTGGCACTACACATGCTGGCAGATGACGTTCACCGGGCATTCGCCATGCCCACACCCTGCCATCGGATCGCCACATTCTGTATCACGATTCTTCACTCCACACAAGGTTTTGCCACTGTTCAATCGTGTAATTTGACGCTCCTTACACCAAGCGAGGCGTCGTTTGACATTTTCCTGCGTGATGTGAGGCTTATGAGCAGCCGCTCGACCATGGAATCCAAGGTTTCTCACCTCACGCCTGTCATAGTACTTGGAGTGGATCCTGATGCAGTTTGGAATTCCTGTGTGATGGTCTGGACAGATGTCTGCCTATTACTCTTTATGACCCTCTTCAAATGTTGGCGATCTCTTGTCAGTCAACAGACGAGGTCGGCCTGTACACTTTTGTGCTGTACATGTCCCTATCACATCAGAAACAGTGGACCTAGGGATGTTTAGGAGTGTGGAAATCTCACGTACAGATTTCTGACATAAGTGACACCCAATCACCTGACCACATTCGAAGTCTGTGAGTTCCACAGAGCATACCATTCTGCCATTTCACGATGTCTAATGACTACTGAGGTTGCAGATAATGAGTAACAGGCAGTAGGTGACAGCACAATGCACCTAAGATGAAAAACGTACGTTTGTGGGATGTCCGGATACTTTTGATTAGATAGGGTATTATATTTAATCTTTTCACTATGTCTTCCGATTTAAAAGTAATGTTAAAACATATTTTAGTCAAAATCATTAAAACCCATTTTTGAGAAAAGAAAAAGTAGGAAAATGTTTTTCATGTTTCCATGTCTTGGGTGCAGGAAGTTCCTTGAAGATCTTCACCTTGCATCATTAAAGGGTACCTGACTTACAAGTGCCTACAACAGCTAGAAGAAAGTCCAATTGTCCAACAATAAACAAGCCCTTTTCTTACCATTCTATACATATTACATGGGATGAAGATAATGGATGTGACATATGTAACTCTCTTTTGGGCTAGAAAACCTTTTTCCATGCATGCAATTTTTCACATTTGGGAACAGAGAATAATCACAAGGAGCCAGGTGAGGACTATATGGTGGATGGGTCAGCAGTTTCACCTCTATGGAACTCCAGGAACTGATGTTGATGTGTGCAGTGTATACAGACACATTATCATGGTAGAGGAGGATTTCTTAGAGATTTGTTCTTGGCTGCTGTTCATGAAACTTCTGTAATACTTTTAGCAGGCAAAATGTAATATATCACCAAGTGATATATTTACCTCGAAGCATGGATACCACATGGCCATTTTCTTGTACAACCCAGTGTTGTTCCGCTTTCACTGAGGGACTGTCATTTAGATTGCTGCAGACTACCGACCATCATTCCTGGGTCAAACTGATATGTTCAATTGTATCACAGTGATAAAGTCAGCCACCTAACTAAAGTTCCCTCCATCTAACCTTGTCAGCATTTCCTCAAGAATTCAAAATGGGTGTGCTTTTGCACATCTGTCAAATTGTGAGACACCCATCAGAAAGAACTCTCTTGACACAAAGATAATCATGCAGGATTTTCTATATGGCCAGTGATCTAATCTGCAATGTCATCTCAATGTCTTTAAATGTCTTTCCAATTGTTTTTATACACTATCGTTTCAAGAGCAGCAATGTTTTCCTCAGTCATTACAGTTGCGTCTCTTCACTCCTCATCTTTCAGATGTCCTGTCCCTTTTAAATTCCTGAAATCACCAAAAACTTGTGACACAAGAAGAGGCAAGATTTCTAAAGGCCTGCTGCAAGCATTCATGGTTTTGGGACTTGTTTAAGCCACTTTTAAAATCATAGAGATGTGCACAAAAGTGCTTTCTCTCCAGCTCCAATCTAGCAGCTGGCAACTGGTATAAAGGAGGAAGTTTTCTTTCACATTGCTGGAATGTAAGAAGGGCGAGACCTGCTATCTGATACTGTGGCTGGGATGCGGCTAACTTACGATGGATCCCATTTAAGTGGGTCAACTTTTATTTTCTTGTATCTCAAAACTTTTGTACCCTAGCTTGTATGGTTTAAAAGTTTCCCACAGAGGTTACTGCAAACTCTTGTCTTAAGAAGTAAATTCACCAATTAAACCTAAAGTGCTACATGTTGTGCTTGTAGCAAAATAAATTCTGAAATATTACCATCATTTTGCTGTTCTACAATAGACAGCACTTCAAACTAACTACTGAGTAAACCCAAATTATCAGTAAAGGAATATCTATATAATTAAAATACTTACTCTTTGCTGCAGTCCTGCCAATGATTCTATCTCCTTTTGTAACTCTTTTTTTGCCTCTTCAGCTTTAGCTAGCTGCTCCATAATATTATGATTTTCTTTTTCCAAGAGCTCATTTTCCTAAAAGCAAATACTTTTTTTAGCCATAACATCATGTCTTCTAATATTTCTGTCAAATATGAGAGTGGTGTCATGATTATCAGTATATATTTAACTTCCCATTCTGAGTTTCTAAATCAGGGATAGTGCTGACCCTGAGCAATAAATACATCCCATTTCTATTGCCAGGCTACTAACTGGCACAAACAGAACAAAAGTCATGCTTAATAACAACTCTAAAATGATGTTTACAAGTTCAGAACAGCTTCCATGAAAATTGGGGCCATTATAGGATTGCAGTGCCATGTCATTAGGTATTACAAGCAGCATGTGCATTGCCCGGCCCAACAGAGTGAAAGTGTATGTCATTCAATGCAAAAGGCAGTAAACTACGTTGATACTGTTGCAAAATGATTTTGGGAGGAACTAGAGCATCCATAATCTCCTGATATGCTGCTGCCTTGCAACTCATGATTTGTTTCCGAACATAAAGGAACCTTGCAAGGATAAGGATTTGCCAACAAAATAGGTTATCTTAGCAGCAACAGTATGATTCTACACACCAAGTAGGAAAATGAGGCTGCTAACAATGCATAGTATTTTCCAGTAGTATGGGAATGGTCTGTGCAGAGGTATGTGGAGGGTCTGTAGAAGAATGAAAAGGTAACGCTAAAAATTGTTTTTAATATTAATTACAATAGCTTGTTAATTTACATTTTGTGATTGCTGCTTAAAATAAAATAAGTGATTTTATATAATCTTGATGTTTTGAATCCATATTTTTAATCCAACTTCTATCAAGTTAGGATTTTTTGCAAAATAGCTTTAAATGTATTGTATACTTACATGAATTTTATGGTTGTTCATACATGTTACTAGAATGTTTTTGCTTTGTTTTGTCTTATTTACTTCACTATTGGATGTATAAGTTAGCATAATATATCATACAAAAAATTACACCCTTGAAAAAGTCATCCTCTCCTCTTTCTTTTATGTTCGTTAGAAAGCTACTGATGCTCCAGCATCCCTGGTACCTCCTTTCGAATTCCTGCAGATGTTTGTGAAATCATTTGCCTTGATCTTCACTAAAAGATCCCAGATTTTCAGGGAAATAATCTTGGTGAGAAAATAGAAAATGAATTTTGAATGTCCTGTTATGACTAAGTTCCTTGTATGCTTCAAGCATGTTATACACAATGTTTCGGTAATTAGGATCCTTGTTACCAAGAAATTTTGAAACTACTTCACAGAAGATATCCATGCTGTTTTTTCCTTTTCATCCGTTGAATTATTAAGTACTGCATCAGGCATCAGCTTTCTGTTATCAGGACCATTAAATATACCTTCTTTTAATTTTGCAAATTTAGTATTGCGAATTTCTCACATATATATTTGGAATAGTCTGCTTCCTTATTTAAAGACTTTAAAAACTGTTTTATTAAACCGAGCTTAATTTGAATAGGTGACAACACAACTTTAGGAGGACTTGCAAGCCTTTGGTGCATAACATTCTTAGAACCAATTTTCAAATTTTCTCAACGTGGCCAGTCTTCCTTAGAACAATGATGAACTCGTGCCCTGCTATTCTACAGACAAAGGCAGCTTGGAAATTTGGTATAACCAGATTGCTGACCCAAAAGCGTAATAGGAATGTTAAAATAGAATATAAACTTGGAAGTTGTGTTCACTGTAGTTCAGTTGCAATAACAGTAGTTCCAATATGATTCTTAGAGGATCACAACTAGGCAATTCACTTTTTATTTTTAGGCTTTTGCCCTCCACATCACACGAACAGAAGTAGCAGTCATTACTATGGTTCAACTACTCTCTCCAAACCACAGGTATTCCAAAAGATAGCAGTTTTCTGCTGTTGACACAATGACAAAGTTCGTCAATGTATGCTCTACATACTTTGGTAGTGCAAGTTGGATTCCAAAATAAGCATGATATGATTTTTTCACAAACTCTGCAACATTACATTTCTGTTTATGCAATGCATATTTCCCAAACGTATAACAAAAGTAGTGTGGAGTATATTATGTTCTCGATGTGATATAATAAATATTTTCTTATAAACTAAAAACTTGCACTCTATTCCAAAATAAAGCTTCAAACTAATTGCATTTCCATATGAAATAGAATAATGAAATGTGAAAGTAACCTGATGGGATGTGCAGGTGCTTACAAAGAAAGGATGTGTGTCTCATCAAAGAGTGGTTGAAACTCCTATCTCTCACATATAAACATAATGGCAAGATTGCATATAATCTCACTGTAACTTCCTAATATGCTACACCCCTATCACATAAAACATATTCAGTTTCTGGGTTTTTACTATAAACATCTTACAACATTTTGAATAACTTTGGTTTTCATATCCGGGTGTACTACAACTACATATGTTAAAGTATTACAGTTTAAATAATTAAGCTATAATTGTTAAAATATGATATAAGAAAATTAAAATAACAAAAAAAAAATAAATAAATAAAAATGATACGTGATAGGAACTTTCTGGCTAATAATTACAATAAGGTCAATGTATAATGTTCATATTATTACTGCTGCTCAAATCTTGGGATTCCATGGTGTAACTTTGCTTGAAAACAAAGCAGCTCATATAAAAGTTAAGGTCTGTATATGTACTTTCTACATGAAACTACAGACAATAGAGTTCTTCTTCTTCACTTCAGTGATTAGGCATTTCTGCCTGTTCCATCTTCGCATTCCAACAACTACTCCCATCTTCTTCTAAGATGGCCTACATGTCTTCTTCCATGTGGATTGTATCTTCTTATTAAAACCAGTATTCTTTCTTCACTCATTCCATTCATTTGTTCTTTCCAATTCTGTTTATTTTCTTCTATTTTATCTTGTAATTTATATATGCCTAACTCCTCTTGAATTCTTTCATTTCTTATTAAATCTCATCCGGTGCATTCTTTAACTCTTCTTAACCCTAGACAGGTGGCACATGTACATCTTATATTAGTGGTGGAACGGGGTCACTCGCGACCCCAGGAATAAAACGATTGTTGTAAATGAGCCGAATTAATACTTTTATCTAATTATTGCTTATGTATAACGAGTAATACATGATGTAATAAACTAACTGTTCGTTGTAGAAATCTACCTTAAAAAATAAAAAAAAACTTTGAATTGTCAGTTACCTTGCGACTTGAACTCATGCGCAGCACAAAAAATACATTTAAATGTTCACTTCACTCATAATCATAAAGTATCACAGTTAATGTGTTTTCTTTCTTCTCGGCAGTAAGGACAGATTTTGCTACTCATATTATAATTCACACACAGCTCCTCACACAACTACACTATGGTCCTTGCAAACCCGCTGCTTGCATTTTACACACGAAAGTTTTCTCTTTCTGTCTGCAGTTCTTGGACACACATTACACCTCATTCTTTTCTTCACCGGCAATTCCTGTTCTTGATTTTCTGGTTGTGCTGCATTTATAAAATGCTGTATTTTCTCAAGCAATAATTTTTCATTGTTAGTGATGTTTGCCCTATGCTGCATATGTCCATGCACCAGACTGAGTGCAAGTTTTCTCAAATACTGCCATCTGTTTCACACAGTCCGGTATTAGCCTGGGCAACAATTTGAGAATTTATTCCACTGATGTTCAGCATGAAGTAAAATATTGTTAGAGGCCAGCGATTGCTTTTCCTAGATGCAGAATATGAACTACACATCTGATCCACTGTATCTACTCCTCCTTTGGTTTCATTATAAAATGTAATGACTTCAGATTTCTTTGCCTCGCCATAATTGTTGTCAATTGCATTGTTGTGATGCATTGTTGACAAAGCACGTACCATTTTACCTTTTTGGGAATATACGACACCAACGTTCCTTCTCTGAAAGCAAATGTGCTTGTACACTCTTCCTTATTTTTTGTACTAAGGAATTCTGATGAAATTTCTTTCTTATTATTCCTCAGTGTACAAAGTCTGTGAGCTCTCAGCAACTCTTTAGCCAATGGGATGCTAGTAAACCAATTGTTCATTGTGATGTTACGCCCAGTCTTGGTATAAAGGAGAGGTGGCGTGGGGTATTTCCTGCCCTCATTTCAGCCGAAGAACACAAATAGCCTATGTTCTAGGAATGTATGGCCTGTATTTCAATGCTAATGACCTCTAACAAAAGCCAAGGAATGCAGCGAAAGGTAAGGAAAAGGCAGGGTTCAGGTATCCAAAACCATTATATATAACTTGCAAATAAAACTGACTGGGGTCAGAAAATACCCTGCACCACCTCTCTAGGGTTAAAAACCTCATTTCTGCTGCCTGTATTTTACTTTTCTCTTTCTTTTAATATCCAGGATTCACTTCCATACAGAATCACTGGAACAACCATGATTTTATAAAATTTCTATTTCTTTTCTTTCCTTGGTTTATTATTCAAAGTTCTTGCTATGGTTCCGCATATCTGCTTATCTTGTTTTCTAAATCCTTGTCTAAATCAAAGCTTACTTCACAGCCCAAATAGTTGAAATTCGAGAGCTGTTCCAGGCATTTATTTTCAAATACTTATTTTTGATTTTATCAGAATATTTTCCTCAAAGTGCGATTATTTTTATTTTCTTTGCGG
Organism: Deroplatys truncata; assembly: GCA_030765065.1. Lineage (NCBI taxonomy): Eukaryota > Metazoa > Arthropoda > Insecta > Mantodea > Mantidae > Deroplatys > Deroplatys truncata. The sequence goes on from CM060980.1 coordinate 106,965,476, forward strand.
ATATGTTTGAATTATATTCCTTTTTCAATAAATACATTTTGTACCTGGAACACTGGAGGCTCTCTTCATTATCCTGTATTATTGCTACATCATCAGTGTAGAGAATCACATTTAAGTTTTTATTTCTATTCTGTTGTATTCCTTCACACGCCTTTTTCCAAATCTTAATCAGGTCATCCACATATATATTAAATAGTGTGGGAGAAAGGCTGCATCCCTGCCTTACTCCTTGATTCACTTTTATTTCTTCTGTTTTTAATGTGCCTATATTTATAATAATTTGTGTCTCCATATATACTTTTAATTATTTCTACTATACATAGGGGATATCCCCTTTTGTCCATTATATTCCATAATCTTTGTCTATTCATAAAATCAGATGCTTTTTCAAAGTCTATGAATGCCAAATAAGTTTCTAAGTTGACTTCTCGATTTTTTTCTAAAATTTTCTTTATATAAAAGCATTATCACTAGTAGATTGGCCTATTCTAAAACCAGATTGTTCCTCTTCTAGAATCACCTCTGTTATTGGTTTTAAATGATTATTAATGATTTTAGTATATAGCATATAAGCTGAGTTTAATAGGCTTATACCCCTATAATTATTAGGGTAATTTCTTTGTCCTTTTTTAAATATGGGCATAACTTCAACTACTTTCCATAAATCAGGTGCCTTATAACTTCTCCAAAACTCGTTATATAAATGCACGAATCTTAGTTGGAATATTAAACTGGGGTATTTCAGTAATTCTATATTTATTCCATCTGGACCACTGGCTTTCCTGTTTTTCATGCTTTTCAAAGCTACTTGTAATTCATCCAGTGTAATTAAATCTACTCTTGTGTTGTATCTTGATAATCTATCTTTTTCTGTATGTTCTTCACCATTGAACAAATGCTGATAATACTGTATCCAGGTTTCCTTACTCAGAGTTATATAATTTAAAAAATTGCATATGCTAACTATACATTAATTTGAAGATAGACGAGACAACTTAACACAGACTTAATGCTTCAATTACTCAAAATTTCAAAAATGTTAAGTGAAGCAGTAAGAATGCACTAAGTTGTCCCATCTATCTTTAAATTGATACTTTATTTATTTATTTCAGTGCTAAGTACACACATTACATGAGAGTCATCTTCTTTGAACCTGACCATTGTCTGGTAGACCTCCCTTTTTCTTCTAACATAAATTCTTATCTCTAAAAAATTAATACATTGACTTAAATTATATTATCCATTCTTTGTCTATTTATCTCTGCCATTTCATTTTCACTCTCCATAGGAATTCCCCTAAATCTCTTAACCTGGCTTTTATCTTTAAAAATCTTATTTAATCCTACTACTTGATTATCTATAACTATTTCTTTTTTATCAGCTCAGTTCTCCATTCATTAGTACCCATACATTCCAAACCCCTAATCTAAACCAGGCAATCCTTGGTCGCTAACTTCTATTACAAATTTCAACATATATTTCCTTTTCTATGCCTTCTTTAACTGTGTTATAGAATTGTCAGGACTTCTTTTCTCTCGTTTGAGCAATTAAAATCTGCCTATCCATGCCCTCCAATCATGTGCTAATTCTCTTTCAATAGCCCCTATCTAGGTTACCAATTCTAGGCCAGGCATCATGTAACCCATTCTTTATCAATCGCTCCTTTATTTTACCTAACCAAGTATGCTTTCCAAATTATCCTCTTGAAACCTCAGACAAACTTTCAAAATATCTGTCTCTGGTTCTAATTGAATTCGGAACAAGTACTTCAAAATTCATTCTATTATTTCTCCCCTCTATTAACTCTCCCCACCTTAGCCAAAATTCCTGAATTTACAGTGCACTGTAGAACACCCAAGATGATTTTGCAACTATTCGTTGCACCAAGTGCAATCTTTCCCATCCTTCCATTGCCTAAACTTCTATTTTTTATATCCACCTAGAATTCAACCATGGCGCGGTAAATTCTTTCATACCATTCTACCCTCATTGTAAGCACTATGAACAAGCATTTCCTCACTGCACTCATAATCTTCCCTTTGTTTTTCCCAGCCTCCTGTACTATATAGAATCCTAAATAAGTGAATTCCCTTACAATTTGAATTTCCTTATCTTCAATACTTTTCATTGTTACTTAATTTCGATCCTTTTTTAAGCAGCATTATTTTGGTTTTGTTCTGGTTCATTTTCAAACCCCATTTCCTGCAGAAGCATTCTATCTCATTTACAGCTAATTTTAAACCAATCACCGATATCAATTCCACCATCAAATCATCAGCAAACAATAAACCAGAAATTTCTACATTCTTCATTACTGGCATATGATTATTGGCTAATTTGACTTGATCTAAAATGTCATCAATAAATAGATTAAATAGAACTGGGCTTAATTTACAATCTTGTCTTAAGCCTTTTTACTTTCTCTACTACGTATAGTAAGTAGGGGAAGTATTGCATTCCACCCAAAAATTCGATACCAAATTTCACTGGAAATACATGTTTTGAGGCCTCCTGAATCCAAAAAAAAGTACTTTTGGTAATATGTCTGTGTGTGTGTCTATCTGTGAACAGCATAACTCAGAAACGAACAGTCGGATAAACACCAAAGTGAGTAAACTTAAGTGATGTTAGTGTAACAATTCCGACTCACCTTTAAATAAACCAAACTTGGTATTTAGGATCACTGCCAGAGATGCGACACAAAGGTTTTCAAGAAAATCCCCCCCACCCCAGATTACCCTTTACATGGAACATTTTTCGAAAATTTTAATTTTCTCAAAAATGGCTCTAACAATTTTGATTAAAATATCATATATTTAAGATACTTTCATGACAAAATAAAATGTATATCTTGAATTTTCTGGGAATGTCTCCAAAAGTATTCTTCATTGTGAACGACTTTTGCATAACTGGTAAACCATAAGAGATAGACAAAATTTTACTACACAAAAATGTAGATCGCATTAAAATACACAATATATGTCATACATTTTTTTCGTTGAGTGAACCATTTTTGAGATATTTCTTGTTATTCCCTTAAATTTTCCAATACTTATACTTTTTCTCAAATGGGAATTCGTTATTCATTTTTTTTTTTTTGTCCTGGTAATGCTAAGTGAATGGAATACTCCACATAGCAACCAGCTCGTAAAATATTTGACTATCGCTTAAAGCCTAGCAATTCCCCTTGCATCTACAAGAAAATTAGCAATAAGATTAACATCTCGATATCTCGATTAACATGAAGCATATGGAGAATAAGAGCCTGTAAAAATAGTTTGTACAAGAGTAGAGAAAGTCATATGAGTGTAACACATCAGATATTTTTTTATTTTTTTTTGCGAGACTTTTCGTAATTTCACTAAATCCACATTTAACACAGATGTTGGGATAATGTAATTCTTTCAACAGTTCTCTGTATTGTGATAGTATAATTCTTTCAATAGTTTTATCATTCTGTTACCCATACCTTTGATCTGTAATTTATACCAAAGCGCTTCTCTTATCACCCTATTATATGCTTTTTCCAAATCAATGAAAATTGCATACAATTTACCCCTTTTCCTTGCCAAATATTTACCTACTAATGTGTTGATCACCAGTATATTGTCAATTGTTCTTCTGAAGCCGGCTTGGAACAGAGATAAGTCTGTTGTTACCCTCCACCAACTCTTGTATTCTTTCAGCCAATATACCTGTAAAAATTCTGCCCATATTAGGTAACAGAGCTATTTCCCTGTAATTACTTGGAATCATCTCACTTCCTTTCCATTTATAAATAGAAAAAATTATTTCTGTATGCCAATATCTTAGGCACTCTTCTTTCTTTTATTAAGTTCATTAACGTAGTTAAACATTTGCTGGTCCTCATGGCAAATTTTCAGAAATTCTATGGGCAATCCATCGATTCCTACTGCTTTATTTCTTTTGAATTTTTGAACATGATTAAATACCTCTCCTATATCAAAAGGTCTATTCAATTCCTCCAAGTAGAAATTGTGTAATTCCAGTCTCCAAATACTTACATCTTCCAGTTCCCTTCCAAACGGGTTCTGAAAATGCGACTCATTCATTTGGACTAATTATAATGTTTCCCAGTCCCTTCTTGGTGCATTCTCTAATAGCTTTCCAAGCTTGTTGCACTCCTCCTGTTGTAATTCTTTCTTCAATCTCTAAGGTCTTTGCTCTCCCCCATGCTTGTTTCTTTTGCTCAAGCAGCAACTTATACCTCTCTTTTAAATACATCATAACCTCTATTTCACCTTTCTCACTATTCTTCCTCCATCTAATCACTGCATCTCAACCAAACTTCTCATCTCTCTACATTAATCATCAAACCACATATCTATTTTATTTACCCCCTTATTTCTGATCATCATATTTCCGCCTGCCCATTTTAAAACAAATTCACATAGCTCTATTGCTGTCTTACTTCTTCCCACATGGATCATTAAATCTATTCCATACATATACACAGTTTGCCTACTGCTGAGTTCAGCAAATCGCCAAAATCACCTCCACAACAGGGTTCCATCTATAGCTTTCGATTTTGTGTCTAACCTCTTTCTTATTAACATTAACTTCCTTATCATCATTCCCTATCCTCCAATGTACTACCAAAAGAAAATGAGCACTAGAACTAACCATATTTATCACTTAAATTTACTTACTTTATCCAATATTTCTCTAGTACACATAACAGACAACCACACTTACAAAGTATATTCACCTTTTGTTTCCCCACCCCAACAACGATTACCAACTCGTTGCTTTCACAAAACTCCACTAGCTAATACCTTCCTCGTTTACAACTTTGTCCTTACTATGCCTTGAACACCATTCGTTACTTTCTCTTCCCTCAACTCCTAACCCTATATTTATCTCCTAATTTCCATCTCCCCAATCCTCACATTGAAGTCACCAACTAGCACATACTCCCTTGTTGGGTAATCTTCCTTCATCCTGTTTAATTCCCCTTCTAAATGTTGAAAAAATTTTGGATTATGGAATTTTGAACTCCCTGGAGGATTGTAGATGATACCCAAACACTAATCTCAATCTTGAATAAAAACCACATTAAACCAGTAAATTCTGATTTTTTCCACTTTATCTTCCCTTTCAATTCGTTACTCATAAATAAGCCTAAACCTCCCAAGTTTCTTTTTCTTCCTTTCACTACTTTTTCCTAAACATTCAAAACTCTGCACTCATGGTTGCTGATCTTCTAACCAAGTTTTGGCTACTGGTAACAGCTGGACATTTAACAGAATTTCATTAATATATCCACAACTCAGTGCTTTAAACAAACCCTCACAATTCCAGAAGCTAAGCTTTATAACGTTGATATTGTAATGAAAAGAAGCTAGAAACGGTGATGTGTATTGAATTTATTTAAAGGCGAGTCGGAATTGTAACACTAACATCACTTAAGTTTACTCACTTAACATGTTTCGGGAAACCGTTGTTCCCATCCTCAGAAGGTTAATTCGACTGGCCCGTGTTGTTGGTGTTTCCGTCGAATTAACCTTCTGAGGATGGGAACAACGGTTTCCCGAAACATGTTTATGCTAAATTTAATTATTATATTTATAAAATAACGGAAACACCAACAACACGGGCCAGTCGAATTAACCTTCTGAGGATGGGAACAACGGTTTCCCGAAACATGTTAAGTGAGTAAACTTAAGTGATGTTAGTGTTACAATTCCGACTCACCTTTAAATAAGCTTTATAAGCTTTCCCCTCTCCTTATTTGCCATTGCAACCCAAATCGAAATCTGAATGCTTCTAGTTTACTCCTACTTCTCAATGTTCTCCCAAGTTCATTGATCTGCCTTACTTCTTCCCGATGCATCTCTATATCACTACTGCCTCTTGATACCTGAAGGATACTCTCCCTAGACATTAAAATGGCTCTTGATTCTGTTGATTCACCAACTTCTTTCAATTACACATCGGTTCATCTTGAGCCACTTCCTCTTCCTGCAAGCTGTTGAATTTCTCTCGCTAGTTTACGAACTGGCGTGACCTTTCTCAGTGGTGATGTCATTACCAGCTCCTTCACTTAATTTAGGTCTCTTGCTACTTCACAAACATGTGTATGCCAGTCACTTGCCTTCTCCCTGGAATCCGCTCGTACAGCACTGACTATTGAGCTTCCCGATCCCTTATTCTGTCTGGTCATTTCTGTTTGTCTCCTCTATATGTTCTTTGAATCACTTTCTTCTGCAACTGTTTGGTTATCGATGAATAAACATAAATTATGAATGTAAGCTCACTTTCCTTCTGATCTCACTTGTTTCATTTATTGAACTAATTCTCGTTTTAGAGCTCTCTGCTGTACCGAAAGGTCTCTTGATAAAAATGTCTGTTCCTCAAGTTTCTTCGTTCTCTTGAATATTTCATATATCGTTTGTGTTCATACAAATCTTACTATAATTATTATTCTTCTTCTTTGTTTGTCAACTCAAAAAGCTTCAGCTATCTCCCAGCTTTTTAATTCCAACTCTAGCTTACCTTCTAAGATCTCTTTCACCTACTGTATGGGCCATACCCTTCTTCTTCCCTGCACATCTGATATCACTGAATTAAATCTCCTATATTTCTCCTCCAGTGTTTCCATTCTTCTGTTGATACCTAGAACTTCTGTCTTCACTTGCTGTAATTCCATCCTTATCTCTTCTTTAATTTCTTCTCCTAGATTATTCATTTTATTTCCCAGTCTTTCTCCCATTCCATTTATGTTTGCTAAAATTACATCCAGCATTTCTTGATTACTCTTAGGCCCTGGATTGATTTCCACCCCTCCAATAATTAAGAACAATCCAATCACACTCGAGAGTAAAAATATTCACCATCTCTTCTTTGCAACCTTTCTTACTCATTTGGTAGCTTTTAATAAATTACTAAAGAGCCGAACACTTCTCTCCGTACACCTCTATGCGTGACACCCATTTTTTATTTTTGTTACTTGCGCCCTATTTCCTTAAAAATCCCGAGCTCTCCTGACATGCAATTTCACTCTCCCACTACTGGCTTAGCACTCTACTTTTTTATCTTTACAACTATAATCACTTCAGTCAGAGGGAGTAGGTAACAAAATAATAAAAGCAGGAAAAGATGAAAATGGAATCTTAATAAATGACATATTTAGTTTAAAGAATATTACCTGCCCCAATCCTTGTCCTTTGAACATCTTTGATTGACAATTGCTACTTTTCTGCTTTACTTTTTCAAACAACCAGCTTTTAAAATGTTATCCTGCTCACTACCATCAACATCATGTGCATCCATAAATGCTTATTTAGTTTCTTAAACTCAGGTACATGTCAGCAAATAGCACCCCGCTTTGGCTGTCGAATAATTTTTCTCCTTCCTCTAAACATTTAGTTTATACTTTGCCTATATTCAACCATTTTGCACCTGAAAGTGATGGCATCTTCAATTTTGACCCAATTCTCATATGGTTTATCATCATTATTATGATAAAGATCATACAGTGCAGCTGGTTTCTTGCCGTAGATAATCTTACTTATCATAATAATTCAATGTAGTGTGAAAGTCAATTGACATATTAAAGCTACATGATCATTGTTCCTACTCATTTCTGATAGCCAACAGCATACATCTTAACTGTACCCACACCAGAGAGGCATAGCCTTTAGTGTGATTGAGCCACAGTAAACTAACATTTCAGGTTCACTGGTACAAGCTGCTTAAAAAGTAGTTAATTACTAAAGCCCGAATTTCTAAGCACAATAAAATAGTAAAATAAGCAGGCAAATAAGCATGAAAAATAGTGAAAATAAGCACCAAATTAAGCAAAAATGAATACATGCAAATATGATAAATAGTTTCACAGAACTCTTAGCTTATTGAAGGCTGTTACAGTACACAAGGAAGGTCATCCTGAGATTTTCCCGTGTAAAACTTCTGTGTCTATCAGTGAAGAATGATTTGTAAGAATGAAAATGTTCTTTTGACGTTGCACGACATCACAGGTGCATGTGAAAAGCACCACAGTTCTTCTTCAATGAATTCCTCTTCAATATGTGTTTCTTCACCAGAAAGCTTTTTAGAAATTTGACACACTATTTTGTAACCAGAATTTTTCTGTAGCAACTGATTGAGTTTGTTGAATGCAATTTTGGCAACCCTCACATTTCTCATCTATCAGAGAGAGTGAATGTTTCAAAGAATTATTTTGAGCTTCCAACCGCTTTAAAATATCAGGTATTTTGGGAAAATGTCTATGAATATGCTGTTATCTTTTCTTGGATGCCATTTTTAGCAAGACATTCTTGGGCAAAACCGATTGCATCTTCTGCATTTAAGGTACTCAGAACATTTTTCACTTCACTAAAATGTTCCACATAGTATGACAGAGCCTGTACCCACCAAGTTAAAACTAATTGAGGAGGTAAAGACAAATGTGGAAGTAGTTCACAGAATTTTTTAATTCTAATCGGTGACTTTCAAACACTTTCTTCTTGCTAGAAACAAGAAGATCCACATCTTAATACCGACTTCTAACAGTTTCAGCTACACAATGTAAACCGTGAGCAAGGCACATCAGGTGAACTAATTTAGGTTAAAGAACTTTGAATCCAGCTCCTGCTTTAACAATATATGGAGCGGCATCACTGAGAAATGACTATACATTTTCATACCTTATCCCTTCTGGCCACAAGAAAGCTAACTAATCGTTGAAAAATTTGCAAGTGGAATGATTTACTCGGTTGACTATTTGTATATTAAGAAGAAATGAGCTGCTGTTTGCTTTCATAGCATCAACTACAGCACCTATATGCACTGTCCCAGTGCATCTGTGGTTTCATCAATAGAAATTAATGTTTTTGTGTTTCAATTACTTCTTGAAAACACTGTGGCATATAGTTTAGCACAATGTAGATTCGTCTCGCACCCTTTTGTTTGTTAAATTTTTTTCAAAGTACGTGAAGCTGCACATTTGCATAACATACTGCAGCTTGCAACTCAGGGATTCTCATCCATGCCCATGACATCATTCCAATAACTGACTGATCACTCATCTGTCCAATCGCAGCAAGTTTTTCTCCTTGCAGTATTATTTTACAAGATCCTGGCTATACTCTAGCATCGTTTTCTTATGCATTCAGCTGAAGTTAATTTTTTATTAGCCAATAAAAATAGAAATCACTGATAAATGACAGCTAGGAGTGAAATATGCACTTCCAAAATTACAGTTTTGGTTAAAATATGCTGCTTTAATTAAAAATCCTAAAATAAGGAAGCAAATACGTTTTCCAGCAAAATAAGCATAAATAAGTCAAACACAGTTAAACTTAAAAAGTAAGAATATTATAGTGATGTAGTGTAGCAACCCTCAACTCTATTTTAAATTATGACACATCACTGTTACTAGCTTCTAAATCTTCAAAATTAGTCAACAGTTAAAACTGTTTATTAGGTGTGTCTTATGAAGTATAACCTTTCTGCTTATCCTTAAAACAGTGAAAAAATTATATGCTTTGCTTAGAAATCTGTGCTTTAGTAATTACATACTGTTGCTTCAATTATTCTAATTCGAAAACTTATTTTCAAGGACAGAGTTTTGTTGGGACTAAAATCTGATGCAGGAAAACAATACTTTGAGGAACTATTAATGCAGAATTTAGTAACAATATTCCGCATAATCAGAACAGTACACAGGAAAATTATCATTCTGGAAATGACGGATTGAGGTTCTACTGTACCATTTCTTAAATGGTGTGACTGGTGATAAGGTTTAACTTACGGACTGCAGAGTTGCTACTTGTGTTCTTAATCTTGATTCCTCCTCTTGAAGGCTCAGCAATTGTTTCTCTAAGGCCATGTTCTGAACTGCAAGCTGTTCTCTGTCTGCAGTTAATTGTTCTGTTAGTTCTCTCAGCTGCTCTGAGTGTCGCTGTTCCAGCAGCCTACAATGAATGACAGACATAAATTCTCCTTGGATCACAAACTGTGACTTTAAAATAGAGAGTAGTGATTCTCCTGACGTAAAGCTGTTGCAATAAACCACAAGTTTGAGCTGTTCAATGACCACTGATCTCACTAAAGTTAGATTTCACAAGCAAATGCATTTTTTTACGGAATCTAATCTCCAAACAAGTTTTAAGCAGATACTTCTACTTATGGAAAAATTGAGTCTGAGTTGAAACACTTACAAATGATGTGTATCAACTACGATTCAATTTTTCTGTACATTTATATTTACATCACTGTTGCTAGCTTATTCAAATATTAAACACAGATTTCTATATCAAAATGCATTCTATTCACTTGTAAAATATTTTGGTAATGATCTTGAGAGGATGCAGGTCTGTTACCGCTATTTGGTAGACAGCAATAAATAAAAATAGTTATGAGTTATGTTTTAGGATAAGTAAATGTTAGTACTAATGAGAATTATTTTAGGTGGTTTATTTTATTCTATTTGTAATCAGTGCTTTGCTGACTGGTCCTGGGAAATTCAGAGAACATCTGCAGCTATTGAGGATATATAAAGGAGACCCTTATTGCAGAATATGTAAACAGGAGCAAGAAACAGCTCAACATATTCTTCTGGAGTATGAAGCTCTAGAGAACCAATGATGTATTCTGAATAATTTCTGGTTCAGTGGATGACTCTAAAATCGGAGTAAAAGGTATTAAACTCTTACGTGGTGCAGACCTAGATCTCAAGGCCAGGTAAGGGGACACACAATGAACCATGGGCTGACATACAAGTGGTCAAGCGAACATCAAAGTCATTAAAGATTAAAAACAGAAGCGTTATTAACAGTGAAGTATTCATCATGATGTAGATTGAGTCACACTTTTTTACACCCACCTTCACTAATTAAAGTTACATAAAACAGGAAACATTTTCGAGGGCATTCGTCCTCATCGTCAGCGACTGGGTGACTAAGGGTCGCTTTCTCCCTTGTCCTCTTCTTCCTCATCCTGCAAATTCTGACCCTGTTGCCATCTGGTGTTGGGGCCACAAAGTTTTAACACATTGCTTACAGGCGGGATTTCAAAATTAATGACGTTGTTGCTGTTTTTGACAATGTGTATTTTTTCCCAGATGTTCAATTCTATTGGTGTGGTGAGGGGCTTTAACAACTTTATACTCTGGCCAATGTTGTGGTTTTCAGTCCAAAAATGGTGTGATACAGCGGATTTTTCTATTTGTTTTAGTTTTATGTTTCTTTGGTGTTACTTAAGTCTGGTTTCCAAGTTTCTTTTAGTTTTTCCTATGTAGTATTTCTCACATTCCTCACAACTGATCTGGTAAATTCCGGATTTTAGTGTGTTTGGGATAGTATTTTTGAGAGGTGTGTTTAGTAAGTTCTTCAAGCTGAAAAGTTTTAACACATTGCTTACAGGCGGGATTTCAAAATTAATGACGTTGTTGCTGTTTTTGACAATGTGTATTTTTTCCCAGATGTTCAATTCTATTGGTGTGGTGAGGGGCTTTAACAACTTTATACTCTGGCCAATGTTGTGGTTTTCAGTCCAAAAATGGTGTGATACAGCGGATTTTTCTATTTGTTTTAGTTTTATGTTTCTTTGGTGTTACTTAAGTCTGGTTTCCAAGTTTCTTTTAGTTTTTTCTATGTAGTATTTCTCATGCAGTGGTATATTAATGTTGTATTTATTTAACATTAATTGTAGCCCCACGTTGTGGTAGCCAATTTGTAACGGTACTACTTATAATGTTTGTTTACATCAGTGTTGAAGCCATCTTGTGACGTCATTCATTTGTTCGGTTTGTAGCTCCATCTTGTGTTAGCAATTTGCATCAGTGTTAGTGTTCGAAAGAATGCGACTGTTATTTGATTTAAATTTTGTTTACTGTACTCCGGCTAGCTATTATCTCTCGGTCGAACATGTCTCTTGATCAGGGTTGTGTAAACGGAAAGGAATCTTTTATCCAAAAAGAACACTGATGAAGAAATTTGTTTTATACATTTATTGTCGAACACGTTAACTATCACATTTATACATTGATCTTAATACTCGCCAAACTGAAACTGTTATAACAACTTCTTACTGATAATTCTTTTAATCCACGTACTTCAATCTTTTGTATAATTAACTTTACCATACTTTAGATCTTTCATAATTCTGCTGCGCATAACTTGTGAATCTATATCCGATGTATGACGAACTGACTGACTGAAGACGACGTGTAGTGTACACAGATTTTTGATGAACTGGCCACTGAAGGCAACGTGTAATGTATTGAGATTTTCGATGAACTGAGCGACTGACTGACTTTACCTCTAACTTGGCTTCTATTTATACTCCCACATCCAGATACGCCTAAAGATTATAACTGAGCTGCAATTGGCTAATAAAACGCGCCAACATTAGCGTCTATCTTAATATCCAATGAAAATTATGAATACATATGCTTTAGGGAAACATTCCAGAAGGTTCTCAACGGAAAAACGCGCCAACATTACGTAACTTCCTTGTTTCCAATAATGATAAACAGCTCACCCCCCTCTCTGCATTATTGCGCGTTATTATTGACAGTTTCAGTAAGGCAGTATAAACTTACTTCCCAACAATATTTACAATCAATAAACATCTCAAATCAATGTCACATAAAGATGCATATTCATATTACAATCATTATTCACATTTAAGTAATTTATGATACAAATTACTGCATCAACAGGCGGGATTTCAAAATTAATGACGTTGTTGCTGTTTTTGACAATGTGTATTTTTTCCCAGATGTTCAATTCTATTGGTGTGGTGAGGGGCTTTAACAACTTTATACTCTGGCCAATGTTGTGGTTTTCAGTCCAAAAATGGTGTGATACAGCGGATTTTTCTATTTGTTTTAGTTTTATGTTTCTTTGGTGTTACTTAAGTCTGGTTTCCAAGTTTCTTTTAGTTTTTCCTATGTAGTATTTCTCACATTCCTTACAACTGATCTGGTAAATTCCGGATTTTAGTGTGTTTGGGATAGTATTTTTGAGAGGTGTGTTTAGTAAGTTCTTCAAGCTGAATTTGTTCTGTGGAGCTAGTCTAATGTTAAATTTGTTGAAGATTCGTTAAAATTTTCTAAAGGCCCATGGGTGGTATGTGAATTTCTTGTATTTCCAATTTGTGTTTGAGAGAGACGTTAGAGTGGTGGAATGCGAAATTGCCTTGAGTTTTTTCTTCTTGTATATCATGTTGCTTATGAGATCTGAGTTGAATCCATTAGTTATTGCTATTTTTTCTATATGTTGTTGTTCTTTTAAAAATTCTTCTTTACTCAAGAGGATGCTATGCAACCGGTGGATTAAACTTCTAAAGACGGCTAGTTGGTGCGAAGTTGGGTTGCAACCATTTTTCTTTATGTAGTTGTCCACATGTGTGGGTTTTCTATGTATACCAAATTTAAAGCTATAAAGTTGTTAAAGCCCCTCACCACACCAATAGAATTGAACATCTGGGAAAAAATACACATTGTCAAAAACAGCAACAACGTCATTAATTTTGAAATCCCGCCTGTAAGCAATGTGTTAAAACTTTTCAGCTTGAAGAACTTACTAAACACACCTCTCAAAAATACTATCCCAAACACACTAAAATCCGGAATTTACCAGATCAGTTGTGAGGAATGTGAGAAATACTACATAGGAAAAACTAAAAGAAACTTGGAAACCAGACTTAAGTAACACCAAAGAAACATAAAACTAAAACAAATAGAAAAATCCGCTGTATCACACCATTTTTGGACTGAAAACCACAACATTGGCCAGAGTATAAAGTTGTTAAAGCCCCTCACCACACCAATAGAATTGAACATCTGGGAAAAAATACACATCGTCAAAAACAGCAACAACGTCATTAATTTTGAAATCCCGTCTGTAAGCAATGTGTTAAAACTTTGTGCCCCCAACACCAGATGGCAACAGGGTCAGAATTCGCAGGATGAGGAAGAAGAGGACACGGGAGAAAGCGACCCTTAGTCACCCAGTCGTTGACGATGAGGACGAATGCCCTTGAAAACGTTTCCTGTTTTATGTAACTTTAATTAGTGAAGGCGAGTGTAAAAAAGTGTGACTCAATCTACATCATCAAAGTCATTATTTATTTCCATTTTTAATCACTATTTTATTAATACTATACTTTATTATTGTTACTTCTGTGACATACTTTTATAAATATTGTAAATATTTTATCTGTTATTCTTTGACAGAGGATATTTTACAGTGAACAAATAATAATGATGCAACCATTGAAAGATATGCAATATTAAACCCATGGGCCAACAAATTCTTATATAAATAAAACTCAAATTCTTTACTACCTACGAAAAAATTTCTTGATAAAGATTCAAGAATACTTGGGTAAAATTGGAAAATCATGGAGTAAAAGCTACTGGCTATAATTGCTACAAAAAAGCATTATTTAAATGTTACCAGCAATCCTTTGTAAATCAGAAGACATAGTGAAGTGATTACACAAAAGTTTTAGATGTTGCATGTATACAAATTCACAAATTAAGTATTTACCTCAGAACTACTTTTGAGAAATTTCTTCCTCATTTCAGCTGATTGCAACTGGATAGCTTGCCCATGCTGATCACAACTTAATACTTGTCCCTCTGTCGGTGGTTCTATGAAGTTTTTGATTAGATTTTGGTCTGCTGAGATCTCAAAGTTAATTAACTTTAGTCAATATTTTCATAAAAATAATGTTTCCCAAATATTCAATTCATTGGATTTTTGTGCATATTTGAATAGCATTATTGAGTTAACAATTCTGTGCCCTTCTGTTAAGAAATGTGCAGCAACTGCTGATTTTTTCCTCTACCCTAGAGTTGATATTCCTAAAGCGTTAATTTCATTTGACCTATACAAATTATTTCACAGTGCTTGCAATCTATCCTGTAAATCCAAAATGCGGGGGTATTTTTTCTTTTTGGTTAGCTTTTATGAGAAATTTTATATTGAATTTATTTTCAGGGATGAGTGTTATGTTGCTTTCTTTGAAAATCATCTGAAATTTGCTGTGCCCATGGAAGGAATGTGACTTTTTTAATACATAAATTTTCTTTTTGTGGTTTTAGAGTTGTTTTCTCTTATATCATTATTTGTTGCCAGAATTTTTTTATCACTCTATCCACCAATTCTTTTTTGAAGCCATTTTTTCCTATTTTTAAGATTTCCTGATGTTCTAAACTGTGTTCTTTTTGAGTAAGAGAAATGTTCACCAATCTGTTAAATATGGCAACTTGGGGTTTATAAGCTATAACTGTTGTGTTTTATGCAGTTGTCTGTATAACTGTTCTTTCTATATATTCCAAAAGCTTTGCTATTGTTGTTCTTCATTATTTTTAGGTCCAGGTAGGGAAGCTGGTTTTCCAATTCAATTTCCACAGTGAATTTTATGTTGCTATCTTGCAGATTTTAGAGCATCTTGTAAATGTTTCCTATTAAGTATTGTAAAGACATCATCAATGTATCCGGTCCAAATTTTAAACAACCATGGAAAAGCATTAACTTCTTGTCTCAAAAAGCACTCGTAAATAAATTAGTCAAGAAGAGTGACAACAGATTTCCCATGGTTAGACCTGCATTTTGTTCGATGTATTTTCCTTCCAAAACTGAAAGATTTTGCTCAATTTCATTAATCTTCAATTTACGTTTCATTCCTATCAATGGGGGTTAACCAATTTTTTAAAGCTGCTAAAATTATCTTTATGCATACTTTGAAATAGTGATACTATGTCAAAAGAAACTAAAGTGTCATCATCTTTAAGCTGTGTGTTCTATATCTTTTTTACTAATTTAAAGGAATTCTTGAAATGTGCAAAACCTTTGGAGAATTATAAGAGGTATATTAAGCTGTAACATTGTCTGTAAAGATATTGGTAATCTAATGTCTATAACTGGCGCAACAGTTCTAGACACGTGAAAATCTTAATGACAGCTATACCCCCGCCGCTGTAACGTTGCACTTGACAGCTAGCGTTTAAGTTGGTACACTCGCGAAAAAACAGATGAAAAGCTTCAACCGTTTGACTTCCTAAGCCAATCACAAGGCAGCATTCCGGATGGTCGATGACAAAGCGGAACCGGAACTAGAATCGGCTCTGTTGCCGGATGTAACTATTCCCAACCACGTGCTTCAGTTGTGAATCTCTAGCATGAGCGTCGAGTTGTTCTTTGCAAGCTACATGTTGTTCATTGTTATTTATATTTGTGGTTATTGTTTGATAGTTTTGTTATTGTTCGTTTGTACATATATATTTATATTTATCTATTTTATGTATATTCCATTCATATTACTTATTTAAACCAAACTTTAGTGCGACAATGTCTGAAAAACGACGCCGATCGCCAAGTGATGATTCACGAAGTGAAAATCCTTTGTGCCAAGGTGTGCCACTTAATAGTCAGGCATTGTAACTATTAAGGAGAACCCGGGAATTCTTTGAACAGGAAAAGGAGTACGTGAAGCTTCATAGCTTCAGTACTTTATTTCTGCTGATAAAACCGTACAACGAACTGCAGCAGCTCTTGGTCTAATCACGAGAACTGTTATTCACAAGGGAGTGAAACTCCAAGAGAAAGAGGACAAAATTCCTGAACCATCTGGAACGCAACAGGTATTTCTATCAGCTCCAGGGAAGAAAAGAAAGCAGCCTCGTCCAGTCACAAATCTTGATGCTTTCCAATTAGACGCCATACGTAGACACATTTATGCCTATTATCATAGAAAGTAGTATCCGACCATACCAAAGCTGCTTATATCGCTTATTTTCAATTAAAATAATAATACGAAATAGTTATTATTCATTGACGTTCGTTACGAACACTTTTTGTATGTGGCTTAGACACGATAGAAAGGAGAACAATCAGCTGTTCTTGTTTACTAGCCACTCTGGCAACGTCGCAACCACAATATAGCCAACCTTACGCGAAGCCACACGAACTGTCAAGTGCAAAGATACAGCGGCGGGGGTATAGGAAGCGAGTTACCTACCAGATCAGGAGGTGACCGGTCGTCTGCTCTGCATGTTGCAGGAGTGCGTGGGACAGTCATTGTCAAATATCCGTACACCGTTATGCACTGCATTGCGCTGATAAACTTAGTTATATACCGTATATTAAAATCTACGCTTAGTATAAAAAACACTGTCAATCATTGCCTCCAATTCTTCCACACCTAGCAACCCTTCCTCTTCTGCGGAATCACTCACATTATTGCCGTCATCACTGCTGTCACTACTTTCTGCACCATTATCCTGGATGAGAATTCTTTCTATTTGATTTTCTGCAATTCTGTATTCTTCGAAATAATGATTCTTAATTTATTCAACATGTCGACATACATTTTCCCATTCTGGCCTTACAAATTCAGCAAAATGCTGGCGTTATAACTGCTCCACATATTTTAATTTAAAAGTGATATTTCTGCATGCCACCCATTTTTGATATCAGCCCAGATTAATTCGATTGGGTTTAGTTCTGGGCGATACGATGGCAGTCTAAGTACATTATGGCGATGTTGTATTACTATCTGGTCAAGTATGTATGACTTCTGAAGCTGTTTGTTGGCTTTAATTAAGTTATATAGCTTTGTTTTACTCATGCTTTCATCTAAAGCTATATTATGTCTAAGTAATCAAGCTCTCATTTCTTCTTTCAAGGAATTTTAGGTAGGTGGTTTGTCAATTTGAGTGTTGACGCATTGTGAAGCATTGTCGATAACCAGAACAGACTCAGCAGCCATATTAGGTATCAACATGGCGTTGATTCACTTCATGTAATTTTCTGTATTCATTTCTTGATGAAAATCTCCTGTGGTTTGTTGCGACTTGTAAAAGAAGGGCATTTGGAACGAAGCCGATCTTTCCAACAGCATGAACGATAACAAGTATTTGCCCTTTAGCAACAGGTGCCTGCAAACCTAATTCGCTATCGTCACTCCAACTTTTAGATGTTGTACGACTGCTGTGTATGTATGACTCATCTTCATACACTATAGTATTTTTCTGAAATTTGTAGCACCACCTTTAAAATTGATGCTGATATAAGTACATATAAAATTATAGTCATTTGGAAAGGTAGAATCAAACTGAAAAATTAAATGCCATAGCCGGGATTTGAACCACGGATCTTAGGCTTTCCGTGCCGTTGCTCTAACCGACTAAGCTATCATGGCAACATTTACTTTTTATGTTTATTTTTTTATTTTATTATTATTTTTTTATTTTATTTATTTATTTTGCTTTTCTGTTAGAACTCTTCTATTTGATTTCAGTTTCTTCCACTTGAACCCTAAATCTTTAATAATTTTTCTGAGATTTGTAGCACCACCTTGAAAGTTTCTGCTGTCTTTCAGCTTGATGAGCAATCTGCTTATTGTTAGCACAGTTTTTTCTTTCACATAGAAATTGTGAATCGTGCGCCGAATGACGCATTCGAAATCGTCTATTTCTGTAATACGTTTAGGGACCTTATATTTCTTCCCAGGTGTGTCAAATGGCATTCTTTCATCCATATATTTTTTCTTATCTTTGAGAACTCTGGAAACGGAACTCGGTGAAACACCAGTTGCTTTGACTACTCTTTCTTTCACCCTCTTAAGGCTTTTGTGGAACTCGGATGAACATATAATTTCTTCCTTCATCTCTGCTTCTTGCTTCATGAAGTCGATGACATTTGCAATTATTTCCCTACTTTGACTATGTAACACCTTACCACTTAACTTTGAAAACATAGGAGCCATGGTTATAAATATAACAAATAAGCACTATTTAAGTACTGCTCTCTTTGAAATTACAATATGCGGACACTTTCTATGCAGACTGTATGTGTTACGCACTGTGAGTAAGCGAAGGTATTATATCGCTTTCGTTGATTAAGCTAAACATAAACTACAAGAAAAAATTAATAAAAACTTACCTGACTTGCAATTGGCTAGATTTCTCAAGCCTTGCATGATGGTCATCTATTTCTTGGGCTAGCAGAGATGCTCTTTGGTTGGCATCCATTATGTCTGCTCTAAGTTTATCTCGCTCTGCACTCATATGCTCCAAGGACATCCTTCAAACAAAAGGTATGCTTGTTTTTAGTGAGGATTATGAAAAGCAGCTTAATGTAAAAATTTTCTCTGCAAAATAAACATTGTATAAAATATTCTCAGATTGTGATATTATGATAATCTTAGATTCTGCCTCCCCCTCCCCAAAAAAAGCAGCAAGCAATGACAGCAAATTTTTGGAAAATAAAAATTATAATATGGACACATAAACATAATTAATCAAAGCAATATATAACCAAACCAAAGATTACCAATGCAAGCTTGCTGTAGCCCTGAGTTTTTTAAATTTCTGTGCGCATGTGCACCTGTGTCTATAAGTATGGGGAGCAGAACTCAAAAATGTAGTCTGATAAATTCCAGTTTCGTAATTTATTTCTCAAAAAATGATTCAAATGATTTTGATTACAATATCACAAACATATATGAAATATTAACAAAATATATGAAATGCATATATTGTATTTTTCTGTAAATAGTATAGCAGGAATTAATCCAAGTCTGACAAATTTGGAAGTCTGACAAAATTAAATGAGTATGTGGCAGAATTATTAAAGCGGCCTACACTTCAATAGAAGATGACAACAAATCTTATAGTTGTAAGATTTTCTTGGAAATCAATTTAGGTTCAAGGAAAATACTTAATAATATTAAACAATGAGCGATGAGATCTCCAATGTCCTCAGGACGTGTTATGAGAAAGATTTATTTTCTTTGATATATTATCTAAGATGAAATGACTTCAACTTTTCACAAGTTTATTTTCCTTTCTTTTACATTTCACATGTTTCTGTACTATTTGAAACCTCTCTTAGCATTCTACAATTTAAGACAAATCTGCTCTTAGAGCGTCGTTGTTGAAAATGCTTATAAAAGCAAAAGGAAAGTGAATAAATTACCTTAGGAGTGAGTTTAGAGGTGGATGTGATCTCCCCAATGTCTGGTGCCCACCTGCCCGCCCCTTTTAGGTGTTTTCCTTTTATAGGAAAATCACATTATGAACACAACAAATGTAGCCATTTTTGCACTAAAGCACATGCAAAATGGGAACTGCCAACCTAAATAAAAAGTGAAATTCGCTAAATATGCGATGTGCTGCTGTTTCTGTGGACGTGAATCATTTGAGTTTTAGATGCGCAGATCCCTCGGCTGCGCTTTGAGGCTGAGGACCCTCAATCCCTCGGCTACGCCTTGAGGCTGAGCATCTTACCGGCTTTGGCGGCATTAGTTATTCATATGTTGCCAGCATTACGTTAGAGCTAGCAAATGACATAGTGTGACATCTGTTGGACATATAACATATCATTTTCATCGCTGTGGACGACGCTCTAAGAGCAAAATGTCGCAACTTAATATTGTGGCATGTGCACAGATTATATATTGGTAATGCGCCCTCTGGTTACCCAAGTTGAAGGTTGGCAGTTTATCTGAGGAGGGGTGTTTAAGGGGAAACAGTCTCATTGGTGGGGATAGCGTTAGTGACGCCAAGCTTAACGGGTTTTCTCAGTCAGTCTGGGACGAGTCTTTGTGTGAGGTGTACGGATAGCTGCCCAACGATATGGCGTCCTCGCCCCGGCAGACACATGGGGTAAGTTATTATAATAAATAAATCTAGTTGTCCATTCCGTTGCAGTTCTTAATTATGGTAGACTAGAATCCTTGCCTCTCCCTTCAGCCAGGAATTATATTAGTGTAATTATGTTGTGAATTTAACTTTAGCTGCGTCCCTTCGTCGGTGCCTCTTAAATTAAAGTTTCCTTTGTTTGAATAACGATCCCTCTCGCAGCGAGTTGCCCACCACTGAAGTTAAATAATTAATTACAAAATGTGAGGCACGCGACAAATTGGCGGAGGTGCCGAGAAATTAGTTTGATTTGTTTTGAGATTTTAAGTGCAAAATTTTTTTTCCCTCCAAATTTAACGGTTTATTCTCCACGTGGTCGTGAAAAATATAAAGTTCTTTCTGGCTGAAGGGTAAGGATTTTTATACTTTAATTTGTGATTCTCTTCTTCTAAATTTTGTTTCCATCATTTCTGAAAGTCTGGCGTCGAAATTTCAATTTTGAGCTCATTTTTGCATTTTTTCTCATTGTCTGCCGGGTGACGCTAAAACTTCTGACTCCATTTTCCCCTTGTTCTGGCTTCATTTCCTTTGAATTATATCACTGTGTTCCGTTCTTTGTGCTGGTTATTTTCAAAAAATGTTTTTATGAAAGTTGAGAAGAAACGAGCGATATAGTTGTTGTTTCAAAATGTGCTCGTCACGCGTTGGCTATCCGTTTGCAAATCTTGTTTTCTGTGCTTATTAGCAGTGGTTTGGAAATGTATAACTTTATATTCCAGTGATTGTGATTTCTAGCTATTTACTGCACTTTTCTGGGTCATTTTTCGTGTAACTTTTATGTACGCACGTGTGTTGTGTAATTCCCGCGTAGTCATGCATTTCAGCAATAATTTTTAGCTTGTGAAACCAGTCTTCCTCAGCACGTGTTTTGGCGCGTTTATTTGCGTGTGCATCTCAGATTATATACCTTTGATTTAAGAAAAAAAAAAAAGAGAAGTTTTGTGTGCTCGTATAAATTACAAGTTTGTATTCTGCTCCTTTTGAGAATCTTCGCGGTGGTCACAGTAAGTGTGACGTAGTTTTTTTTAACTTCCAGTTCGAGATCTCTCACTGAAGCTATCATTTTGTTTTCTTCCATGTGTTCATTCTGATTAAAAATCTTGGTATTGTGTCCAAGTGGCTTGTGTAGCCGTGTGTTAGTATAATTTCCTGATATTTCGCCGCGGGCGCTTAATTGTGTTCTTTCTGCAACTGTTTTATTTGGCTATGTTCTGATCTTGCTACTTACATTCATGTGATGCTATAAGTGTTTAGTTTGGTGTAATCTGAATTGCTTGGTCCTACTGTTTGTTTATTGGTTGCGTTATCTTTTGTGCTGCAATCATGCCTAAGCGACGTACTGCACAGAAATCTGATATAGCAATTGTTCCAGTTAGCGAGCATAGCGAGGTAGATTCTATGTCTAGTGTTGGTACGCCTGTTGTTACGCAGTTGTCAGTGATAGCTAATCCGCCTGTCGTGGCCCATGTCCCGCCACCAGCTGTCTGCCGTCCGGTCATTGACCCCTCGTACTTTGAGAATTCTAGTAGGATGTCGGCACATGAATTTCTGCAGAACTTTGAAATGGTCGCTGCTGCTAATGGCTGGTCAGAGGAAATGAAATTGAAATGCTTTCCATGCTATTTACGAGATACTGCTGCATCATGGTTTCAAACTTTTCGCCATCGGCACCCTCACCATGATTGGATTTTCTTATCTACACAATTTTTAAATGCATTTCAGTTAACAAACCAGAGTGATATTCTGGAAATGAAACTCAGACAGCGGGTACAGTTGGATGATGAACCTGTTATTAGTTACATCTATGACGTACTTTCTTTATGTGACCAAGTCAACCCAGCTATGTTGCAGTTGGAACAAATTAAACATTTGCTTAAAGGTCTTAGACCTCTGTATGTGCAAGCTTTATTGCCATTAAATCCTCAAACTGTTGATGAGGTGATTCAAATCATTCAACGAGTGGACAAAGCTCAGTTTTACATGCAGAACCGTGAACATCTAGTGTCTGCTCAATCTCAGGCTGCAGTGGTTACGCCACCCTCTGTTCTATTTAATACTGCATCTGTTCCTGCTGTTACTTTACCAGCTTCTCCTCAGCCTTCTCAGGCTTCTTCTCTTGTGGGCGCACCTATCGATCCTATGCATCAGCTGATTGATCGTGTGGAACAGTTATGTAACAGAGTTAACCAGTTTCAGTTACCATCTTCGGAGAGAACTTCCCAGCATTCACAGCTTCCACGGTCAGCTGACTTCAACCGGAGGGACCCACCCGTCACCTGCTATAGATGCAACAGGCAGGGCCACCTGGCTCGCTTTTGCCGGAGCCGCCTCCCGCAGTCACAAAACGACTGGCGACGAGACGTAGCAGCACCACCACCACCCACCAGCATGGCTGCACCTCAACGGGACATAGCTACACCTCAACGGGATGTGTCTGCAGTATCAGGTCAGATATTGCAAGTTCCTGGTCGTATTGCCCAGACAGAGCTCTCCATCTTGCTCGATACAGGAAGCGCAGTGAGTATTGTGAATGCTGCACATGTTCTTGATCATTCTACACTAATACCTATAGAGATGATGCTCCGCACTGCAGGAAACAAGTTACTTGATGCACCTTACCACACTGTGTTAGATTTCCATATTAATGATGTTCTTTTTCAGGAGGATGTACTAGTTGTGAAAGAGTTGTCCCATGATTTGATTTTAGGTAATGACTTTTTGCAGACCCATGATGTTATAATTGATTATGCACAAAATCTGATAACCTTGAAATCTTCTAAGAATGATGCATTCAGTATACCAATAACTCTCACACAAGGACCTTTTGTTGATATGGCAGTAAACCCTCTCCAAGATAATGATTGTACAGATTCTGGTGTTAAAATGGCAGTTATGCATGATGTTAAAATTCCACCTCTGTCTACATGCTATATATCAGTTAAGCCTTTGTCAACCATTAGTAATGAGGTTATGTTTGAACCTGCTCTCAACATAATGCAAAAGAAGAATCTTTCTATTCCACCGTTATTGTGTCATTCTACCTCTGAACTTAGTATTCCAGTCCATAATAATACTTCAGTTCCACAAACATTGTTTGCAAATACAGTCTTAGCTAAAGCGTATGATGTTGCACTTGTTCAGAGTAATTCTGTTTTGTCATCCGATGTTACTCCTCTGCCAGCTCCAAATTGTAATTTTAATGTTAATGGTAAACTCTTGGAAACCCAAAAGGCTGACTTACATGCTTTGTTATTGAAATATAGTGATCTTTTTGCCACAACATTACAAGAACTTGGTACTACAGATGTTGCAGAATTTGATATCAAAGTAAATGATCCTAAACCAATTAAGCAAAGACCATATCGAGTTCCCCATAAACAAAAAGAAATTATTGCTGAGCAAGTTAAAGAGATGCAAGACACTGGCATTATCAAGGAATCACAGTCCTCCTGGGCTTCTCCTGTAGTACTTGTCAAAAAGAAAGATGGCTCAATGAGATTTTGTGTCGACTATAGAAAATTGAATGCTGTTACAGAGACCACCTCTTTCCCGTTACCATTGATAGATGATTTGTTAAGTTATTTGGGGGAGGCTAAATGGTTTGTCTCATTAGATTTACTGTCAGCATACTTTCAGGTACCTATTGCAGAGGATAGCCAGAAGTACATCTCTTTTGTCACTTTTCAGGGTCAATATCAATTTACACGCTTGAGTTTTGGGTTGGCAAATGCCCCTAGGTTTTTCAGTTACATCGCAGACAAGTTGTTAGGCGATTTGAATTTTAAAAAGGCTATTGCATATCTGGATGACATTGTTGTTTTTGCTAAAACCTTTGAGGAGTTGTTGCAAAATCTTGAGGCTGTTTTTCAACGTCTGGATCACCACAAGTTTAAACTTAAACCAGAAAAATGTTTCTTCGCCATGCAAAAGATCAAACTCTTAGGTTTTGAAGTTTCTAAAGATGGCATTTCACCTGATTCTACAAAGTTGTTTCCATTCAAAATTTGCCTCGTCCTAAGAATGTTCGAGATGTGAGGAAAGTTTTGGGATTGTTTAATTTTTACAGGAAATTCATCAAGGACTATGCTAATATTGCTCAACCTCTAATTCAGTTGACTAGGAAGAATCAATGTTTTATTTGGGGATCTGATCAGCAAACTGCATTTCAAAATTTAAAAGACTTATTAGTTTCGGCCCCTGTCTTAGCTCACTATACTCCTGGTGCTTATACAGAACTACACTCTGATGCCAGTGGATTAGGGGTTGCCTCAGTGTTGTATCAGAAGATTGATAATGTGTTGAAACCAGTGGGCTATGCTTCGAGGACACTATCTAAATGTGAACGTAATTACAGTGTTCCTGAGTTGGAATTGTTGGCCATCTTGTTTGGACTTACCCACTTCCGCAGTTTTGTTTATGGCTACAAGGTTCATATTGTATCTGATCATCACTCCCTTTGTTATTTAAATAATTTGAAAGATTTGACTGGGCGTTTGGCACGATGGAGTTTGAAATTGCAAGAGTTTGATTATACCATTTCTTATAAGTCTGGCAAGAAACATCATGATGCTGATACTCTATCGAGATTTCCTGTGTTACAACCTACAGAAAGTGATCTTGAACAGCTTGATGAACTCCCCACATGTTTGCTGTCATCAGTTGAAGTTGCTGACCATCAGAAGAAAGATACTGGGTTACTGGAGCTTATTAATGCTCTCCATGATCCTCCGTCGGCCCCTGCTAAGCTTCAGAGACAAGTTTCCAACTACACACTCAAATCAGGTGTTCTTTATCGTAAAAATGCTGGCTCCACTGGCCCCCTCCATCTGCTGGTTATCCCAGAAGCTCTAAAACATGAAATTCTTTCTTCATGTCATGATGATCCTCTTTCAGGCCACTTAGGATTCTCGAAAACATTTGCCAAAATTCACTCCAGGTATTACTGGGTTGGTATGAAGAAAGATATTGAACATTTTGTCCGAACCTGTCCCAGCTGTCAAACAAGAAAGGGACCGAAGAATCAGAAACCAGCAGGCTTATTACAACCAATTCCGGTTACATCTGTAGGCGAGCGGTGGGGTATTGATTTGCTTGGGCCTCTCCCACGCTCCAATTCTGGACACAAGTATGTTGTCGTTGCGACCGAGTATGCTTCTCGCTGGGTCGAGTCTGCGTCGCTTTCTTCAGCAACAATTCCTCAAGTTGCTAAATTTATTTTGCACAACATCATCTGTAAGCATGGAGCCCCTGCTGCCTTGTTATCTGATCGTGGCTCAGTTTTCTTGAGTGAGGTGACACAAGAATTGTTGAGATCTTTATCAGTGTCTTCCAATTTCACCAGTGCTTATCATCCAGCTTGCAACGGACTTACTGAAAGATTTAACCAAACCCTCTTAAATATGCTCAGCCATTTTGTGGATAATAATCAGAAGAATTGGGACTCAACATTGCCCTATGTCATCTTTTCATATAACTCGAGTGTTCAAGAGTCTACTAAATTTTCACCCTTTTTCTTGATATATGGTCGAGAACCTTCTTTACCTAACCAGGTTCAGCTACAAGCTACGTCTAATGACCTTTTTGTGAGACAGACATTGCAAGAGATTCAAAAGGCACGAGAGGTTGCTGTTGCTAACATTACAAAGCAGCAGGTGAAGCAAAAAGAAGCATTTGATGCTAAACATAGAGATGTGGTTTATAATGTGGGTCAATTAGTTAAAGTTTTCACTCCCATTAGGAAGAAAGGTAAATGTACAAAGTTGTTACATAGATATTTTGGTCCTTTTGAAATTATCCGACAGATCACTCCTGTTACCTACCTTATTGGTCGACCTCATGCTCCCCGTACCAAACATCAGAGTGTTCATGTGTCACGCCTTTACCCTTACTATGATCCTGTGGGTCCTTATAGGCTGTAAAGTCTGAGTTTTTGATGCTTAATTAAGCCTTACTTTTCAGGAATATGTGATATGAATGTCTCTGCTAAATTACAAGTATATTGTTATTTTGGGTGTAATTTAAATTTTGAATTGTGTTTTGATAACTGCAAATCATTTGTTTTGTTGTATTATGCTGCAGGAATGTGTTTCAGGTGTACTATATGCTTAATTGAGCTTTCATTTTCAGGAATGTTATGTGACAATATTGTTTTGAGTAATGATGTGATGTTGTTTTGTTGCATTCGATTTGATTTGATATGATTTGATTTGATATGATATGACTCGATTTGATTTTGGGTTCCATAATGATGCTGTGATCTTTATTTGCAGAAATTTGTTGCATGAATAGTGTGTGTATGTATGTGTATATTTGAGGTTATGTGATATATGTGAGATTTGCCTCGGTGGGAGTGCCAAAGTGTAACCCCGATGGCGTAGTGTGAGGAATAAGAGTTGAGATTTGCCTCGGTGGAAGTGCCAAAGAGTAACCCCGACGGTGTTGATGAGGAGAGATGAGAAGAGATGAGATGATGTCAGCTTCGGTGGAAGTGCCACAGTGTAACCCCGACAGTTGTCTGTTTTCAGAGATTTTGCTTATTGGTGTTGCTGTAACGTGCCCAGTATAGCGTGTGTGATGAATTCACACGAGAGATTAAATGGATGGAAGTGAATGTAATGAAAATAATTTTTTTTCTCTGTTTATGCAACAAGTTTATTACCATCTTAGATAGCAAATTTTAATACCACCTGTTTTCCAGCTTATTTCTTGATTTGGAGGATGTAGATGCAACATTATAGTGTCATGTTATTTGTGTCATTCCTGAATTGTTAATGTGATTTCTTGAAGGTTATGCTTATGTCAGATGTTTTGAATTTGCAGCATGCTAAATGAGACACGTAAGTGCAGATGTTTTGTTTTGGAGAGAAAATTGAAAGATGATGATGATTGAAGTAATGATCGAGATTGCACTATTACTGCTAATGATGATGATGATTATGAAGATGATGGTTAAACTGCGATGAGAAGGATAGTGATGTGGTTGAGAAGTTATATTGGTGACAAGAGTAGGACACTAGTAGTTGAAAGCATGTCACGTGGCATAGTTTAGAAATGTATTGTGCATGTAGTTTGTAGTGATGCATACACTAGTTTGAGTAGATAGTTAAGTGAGTGTTGTGTGTAATTTGGGCCATGGTCAGTGTGAATGAGTTCATTTCATCGTCATGTGTGATTGTCTTGTAAGTGCACTTACTTTCTTTTGTTAGTGATACCAGCTGGTTATTGAGTTGTAATATTGGGATCCCAAGATAAGGTTATGTTTCATTTCTGTCATGTTTATGTACTTTGAGTCTGTTTTACTGTTATTTGGATTATGAAGCATTGTAAGTTACACTTTGGATGGCAACTCTGTAAAATTTCTTTCTTATGCCAATTTGTTCTAATTTTTTTTTTTTCCTCTTTCTTTGCCCCATGTCAAAAGAATTTTTAGTGTACATTTTTCAAACTTTAAAATCTTTAATTGTAAATGACATACCCTTCTTTTATGTGTGATTCTTTGTGGGAGCATCCTGTTTATTGTGTGGTGGTTTTGTTTTAGTATTGTGCTGTGGCAGAGAGCGAGAAGGTGCATCAGCATCCCCAGGGCACACCAGAAGTCAAGAAACACCACAGGGAAGCTGTCGGGCAGCCACTACACTGCCGTGGCATAAGGAGCCACCATGTCGGGGGGCAGTCCAAGCCAGCGACTGCCCACCCTGTTGTCATCACCAGAGACCTACGGTGCTGATTCTACACCAGGACAAATCGTCGTTGTGGGCACTGTCTAAATCACCCACAAACAGTTACGGCAGTTCATCACCCTCTTGCGCAATGTAGTGTGCCTGTGAACTAAGGCAGCGTGGTGTGTGCGTGTGCGGGATGCTAAAGCTAGTGCATTAACAATACTAAGTCGACAGCACTTACATCGCTCGTCTCTCTCCACATCACCCAGCACCATTGTTTCTTCGGCTGGGTATAACCACACATATTTATTACTGTTTTATTTTACATCACACATTTGTATGTCATTTTTTTTTTGGTATGTCTCTGTTTTGTTTTTTTTTCCTATTTATTGTATTCATTTTCTTTCTGTCGACGAGGACGTCGACTTCGGTGGCCAGGGGGAGATGTGGCATGTGCACAGATTATATATTGGTAATGCGCCCTCTGGTTACCCAAGTTGAAGGTTGGCAGTTTATCTGAGGAGGGGTGTTTAAGGGGAAACAGTCTCATTGGTGGGGATAGCGTTAGTGACGCCAAGCTTAACGGGTTTTCTCAGTCAGTCTGGGACGAGTCTTTGTGTGAGGTGTACGGATAGCTGCCCAACGATATGGCGTCCTCGCCCCGGCAGACACATGGGGTAAGTTATTATAATAAATAAATCTAGTTGTCCATTCCGTTGCAGTTCTTAATTATGGTAGACTAGAATCCTTGCCTCTCCCTTCAGCCAGGAATTATATTAGTGTAATTATGTTGTGAATTTAACTTTAGCTGCGTCCCTTCGTCGGTGCCTCTTAAATTAAAGTTTCCTTTGTTTGAATAATGATCCCTCTCGCAGCGAGTTGCCCACCACTGAAGTTAAATAATTAATTACAAAATGTGAGGCACGCGACAAGTTTTAACGCCAATAAATATTACTACTATGATTAATGTACTGATGGGATACACAACTGTACTATATGAGTACTAATGAGATACTGAACTTGCTACTGAAGAGAAGAAAATCATTTGTAGTTCCATGGCAACTTTCATTATTCTAATCCTTCACTTTCCATGGAATAAACAAATTTGCTTATTCCATGGCCATGTATACTGCCCTTGCACAGATTTTTTTACCTATAAGTTTTTAACTAAAGTTTGCCATGATTGCTACTAAAATAAATAAATTCAATTTCCAAATACAAACATAGGTTAACATAAAAAAAATCCACAATAAATATAAAATAACAATCATGATAATAACACCAAGAACATGTAAATAGCACAATACATACATAAATGTAACATCAAATGAAACCAATTTTCCATATATTAACTTAAACAGGCACATTCAGTATGTTTTACGTTTGATTTTTATTGATACTTTCTGCTTCAAATAAAAATGTATAATTATAAGAATGTGAAAGAAAAGCTTAAATTTATATTGAGTCACATCAAAAGAAGAAAAAATCACGTAAAATTTATTATGCAACATTTTAAATAATTTATATATAGAAAGAAAACAAACGTAAAACAAAATCTCAAGAAAAGAACAATAGGAATAATTTAAATTAATGTATAGATAAAGCATGTTGTAAATCATAAACCCATATAAGTGAAGAATGCTAGCAATGTGAGCATGGAACAAAGCAATACTCATTAAAAAGAAGAAAATAAACAAGGTAAAAAGACACCACTATGACTGAGAGCATCAGATGCATAATCTCCAAAGAAGAGAAATTTTGCAGAAGAAATACGCATTATTATATTGTGAGGTTGAGTGAGTATATACTCTGGGATCTTATATAGTTAACGGATAAATAAATAGGTCTGCAAGAACGCTTCAAGGAATAATTATTTTCACATACAGGAGTACCTGAACTGCATCTTTCTCACAGCAGAGTTAGGAATTTGCAGCTCTCCACCAATTGTAACAAATATACAAAGTAATTAATTGCAAAGTAAGCAGCTTGAAAAATAATTACAAAGTAAATAAAAACAGGAATGTAACAAATAGTATCATTCTTGAGATTTTGTTACAAGGAAAGAAAATATTCTAAATTATTTTGAAAACTTCATCATTATATAACAAATTAAATATTAGGCATTGTAAAATTCAAAGTTTAAAAAGAAAATTGTAAAAAGAAAGTCATCACAATAAAAAAGATTTGAAAATGTTACTGATTCAACATCATTTTTTAAATATAGAACCCTGATAATTCCCGAACACATCATCATTGTAAAACAGTACCAAACATTGGTGAATGTTACGCTGTCACATCTATAATTATACTGCTCCAATGATATGAAGAATATCATCAAATTTTATATAACTGGGAAACCATAAGAGATAAGACTAAAACTTGCTGTCAAAACAATGCAGAGCTCATTAAAATACACAATTTGCATCAAATAATAAGATTCACTGCTCATTTGTTTGTTTGTTTGAGTTTTCCAGTGTTTTAAGCAGTACTTTTAAATGTTGTTCTTTTCTCTCCTGAGTTCATGCAAAGAATATTCAATATCAGGGCAGGTGTATACAAAGCAGTTGATTGTTATGTTGTCTCCTGCATGCTCTTGTGTACCTGCTGCAAAATCTGCACTGAAAACATTTCTGTCAACATTTATCATTAATGGAAACTACACAGAAAAAAACACTTTTGTTAACGAATAATTTATAGAAAAGATATAATAAATGAAAAGCAGAAAAAGTTGTGTGACTGTAACATATCAGATCCCCTGTTTAGCCTGGTGGTTCAAAAACTAAATTTGATATCTATATCTAAGAAAGCTCTTTTGTTACACATAACACTGTAAATGTACTCACTTCAGGCATCGCACTTCTGCTTGATAGAGTGCCAACATTGCTTGTAGCAAAGTTTCACGAGGGTTATTTAGCAAAGTTGCTGTTTCTGAAGGAACCTCATTTCTATTTTCTTCATTCAGTGTGTTTAATTCTTCCTCCAGAACAACTGCCAACTCTGCCATATTAATCCTCTGGGCAGAGAAGCCAAGGTCTTGGAGTAATTGTAATGGCCTTCTTATTCCTGCAGCTTCCCACATTTCTACAATTAGCTCTGCACTCACAAAGCTGGAACAAAAATAAGGAAAGCTAGAACACTCACTATAGCAAAAAATATTTAGTTACGTATTCACACAATGCCTCTATTTGAAAATGTATACATGATATAGAAGAATCAAAATTAGCATAGATTACATAAGTCATAGGCATTACTCTATATACAAATACCACTAACATCTTATACGTATCGACAAAAGTTATGAAAATAAAGTTAAAGTGCATAAAGATTTAGAATAAATATACATGACCAGATTATTAGTATTAACTTACAGGGATGAACACAAAAGTTTAATTTAGTTTTCTGGATTTACACAATCTAAGATCTCATTTATGATATAAAAACAATGTAGTTGTTCATCAATGGCACTGGGGATTAATTGTTCTGCACCATTTTCCCACTGGCTATAAAAACAATGTTTGGTTAGTGATTTAGCTATTTTATTATTGAATATCTGTACTTGCTTTGATGAATTTATTTGGCAACTTATATTATTTTAATTCCAGTGAAAGGAAACTGCCTGCAAACAATGTTTTGTGAGCAATTAATCTTAGACAATTTCTATTCCATTTCATGAGAATGAATGTCAGAATGGGAATTTAGAAATGAGTTGACCAACACACATAGGTTTCACTCACCACATTTACTGCAGGAACATGTTTTTATAAGCTGTTGCTTACATTATCAGCTGCTGTAGGGCTAGGGTATACCAAATTAATTGTTTGGATTGTGATCAAATACATATTGGTAAAACAAAAAGAAATCTCAATGCCAGGATGGAAGAGCATTTTAAAAACATTAAATTCAACCAAACACAAATCAGTTGTAGCCCATCACTTTGGATAACCACCATAATATAACTTCCAGTATAAAGCTGTTAAAAAGCACAAAAAATAAAAAAGAGTTAAGATGCATGGGAGAAAACCCTTATCAAAAAAGTGAAGACTGAGCTGTCTTGCTCAAATGCCCGATGAGTTAACTCTTGTTCCACAGGCCAACTGGAATGAAGACTACAATTTGCGTTCATTCACAGTTTATTGATTACTCACTTTACAGGCAGAATGTGTTCTTGGAATGACGACTGAGAGCTTTATGGAGAAAATGGCATAAGCTCAGTTTTCCCCTCACTAAATAAAAACAAAACTCGCTCCAAATTATACACAGCAATTCAAATATTTAAATGCTTCAGGAATAAAACTATCTTTAATTAACTTATCATTCTCACATCTTGAACCGTATTCGTGGGAACATTGTTGCATATATGCATACTTGCTGAAGTCAACAAAATAATAGAGGGCAAGCTTCATATTTAACCTCAATTTATACCAATTTGGACCCACAGATTTAGATTTAGATTCAATCCCAACCAGCATGAATTTTCTTTTGTGTAGTAGGTGGTAACCATGCCAAGAGTGTCCAAAACCTTGACTTACCCCTTTCAATTCACAGAAACCTGCAGTTAGCTTTGTTCAGAATTTAAATTATATTTATGAGTAATGAAATACTGCTTCACGACTTAGTAATGAATTTTAAAATTCCCACAGATATGAACTTCTAATCTAAGCGGTTGAAGAATCCAACACCAGAGGAACTCTGTCAATCAACTAAGAACCCAAATATTTGAACCAGTCGACAGCAGCTGATGATGTAACTAACAGCTTATGAAAACATGTTGCTGCAATAAATGTGGTGAGTGAAACCTAGGAGTGTTAGCCGACATAATTCTAAATTCCCATTCATGTTGGTTTCACTGTTTTAAAAGTTAGTGAATGTCAGGGTTTGTATGAAAGGAGGTATACTGTTATGGATATAGATTAAGATATGCTAGAAGAATGTCCATGGCAACAGTAAGATTTGTGGCCGTTTGAATAAATCTCTGCAGCTTACCTACTTTGAGCATGAGCTAAAGTGCTTGCTTTTGCATTTTGAATACTGCTATGCCATTATAGACATTTCCTCAAAACATTATTTCATATGATATAACTGAATTAGAGTAGGAAAAAATACAATCTGTGATGATAGTACATCTAATGAATTCCTGGTAACCTTTATTACATGTATAGGGCATTGTAGAGCTTCTTTAATAAATTTTGCATAAGTATGTTCAATTTGATTTGTTGCTGTAGTGTTAACCCTAAAAGTTTTAACTTTGTCAGAATATTGTATTTCTTTATTGCCTATTTCAACCTTTCATTTTATGAAATTTTTATTTTGCACATAATGGAAGTATATTGCAATTGATTTTACTTTGTTAATAATTAGTCAATTGGCTTGAAACTACTCATAAAGTTCTTTGCATTATTTATGGAAAGATTATTATTTACATTTGCCCCCTTATTAAATAGACTCATGTCATCTACAAATAAGATTATCTCTGCCATTGCTATCTATGAAGATGCAAAGCATATTATATATATTGTGGCATGTGCACAGATTATATTAATGGTAATACGCTCTCTGGACGCCGAAGCGTGGCAGTTTATCTGTGAGTAGGGGCGATTCAGGGGAAGCAGTGTGTCACTGGGGGGGATATGGCGTTACTGACGCCAACTTGGCGTAGATTCATTCTGTGAGTAGGCTTCGGGTAAGTCAGTCGGGCAACTGCTAACACACAATGTCCTCGTCGGCAGGCAATGGGCAAAGGTATGTAACTAACTTCATCCAATAAATTGTGTGCCATCCACGCCTTTTAACTTTTAATTATGGTATAATAGAGTTCCTTTCCTCTCCCTTCAGCCAGAAATTGTGTTGGTGTATTAATTATTTAGAGAGATAACTTAGCTGCATCCCTCGTCGTTGCCTCTTAAATTAACGTTCTTTGTTTGATTAACGATCCCTCTCATAAGCGAGTAGCTCTCCTCTGAAGTTAAATAATACTATTAAGTGAGGCATACGACAATATTACCTGCAGATAACATATTTGTATTTTATTATACAATCTTGTAAGATCACATTATGTGTAATTACTTGTTACTTCTAAGGGTTTTTTCCACTTTTCAATGGTTACCCTTTATTCCCACCCTCCATTCTACACGATTCTGCTAATCTTTCTCTTCCGTTTACCAACTCCTGCAGATATATTTAAATTATGAAAAATTTATTGTTTCTATCCCTCACATTATTTGGACAGAATTACACAGCTTTCAGTTTATGATACAAGAGAGTGAGTGAGGGAGGGAGGGAGGGAGGGAGCAAGCGTGCGTGTGTGCGTGCGTATATATATTTATATTTATTTTATACCATGCAAATCAACCAAAACATTTGGATATACATACAACGTTTGTAAACAAAAGGTAACTTTTGCTAAGTCCTAGTTCAAATAGAAGTTCAATATCTAGGCTCTCTCACCCTTCCCAAAGTGTTCCTTAACTTCTGAAGAACAAATCCTGAAGTTATACTTCAGAGGGACTCTGGACTCATATGTGCAATCATTTCATTCAATGCCTGTGATGCCTTAGCAATTAAAAATCTTAAAAGTACTTACCCAGCACTATTTGGGTTTAAAGAAAGGAACTGTGGTGTCTGATCTGATGAAGGTACCAATGTTTGTAATTCATTGGTTTTCTTCGAAGCTTGTGGAAAGGTAGTAATCACTCCTGCCTCTCTCTTTTCCTGTACTACTTCATCACCAGCATTACTGGGAACCCAACTACCTCCACTGCGGAACAACAGGAGAAATTCTTCAAAGCTGATTCGACCATCACGATCAACATCCAGTTTCTCAAATAGCTGCTGCACTACCTGTAAGTGTTATTATGCATGAAAATTACACTCTCTTGATTGAATTATATTTTTAATGTTTTTATCCCTGTCTGTGTTGCAAATAAAAAATGTAGGGAGAAAGAGAGGGATAGGTAGTCTTTCTACCTTCCCTTCTTTCAACTTCCAGTTTGACTGCTTCAAATGCAGCTCTATTAACCAACAACATACAGTGAATGTTACAAATATATAGTCTGTATAAATTACTAACTGTTACGTTAATTTATATTTTTAATGATAATTAAATGCAGGGTATGTTTTGCAGTTAATCCATTGCAACAGCTGCCATTTAAAAAAAGAAGTACACAAATTTTTACTAAATAACAATTTCTACTCAATCCAAGAATACAAGGAATACCGTAGAGAAAAGAAATAGGAATATCTGCAAATCATGCTGTTTCATAAAACAATACTTTGGTAAATGTACAAGGGCTGGATAAAAAGTAATGAGAACAATTTTTTTTCTCTGAAATGACTTTATTGACAGAGGTACTTATAGTTACACACCTTCAATATAATCACTCCCGTTATTTATGATCTTTTGCCAAATGTTCGGAAGGCGTCGTATACCATCTGTGCGTCTATTTCTGTTGAATTCCCATATTGACCACCCTATAGCATGGATGTCATCTCTGGTGTTGTACCGAATTCCTTGCAGTGGTTCTTTCACTTTCGCAAAGAAATCATAATCACAGGGACTGATGTGGAGTGAGTGCGGTGGAGGTTCCAGAATCTCCCATTGCCAGCATTGCAAGAGATCCTGGACAGCAGCAGCGGTATGGCATCTTGCACTGTCATGCAGAATGATGGGGTGCTGTTCCATGAAATGTTATCGCTTTCGCCTGAGCACTGGACTAAGGTGGTGTTGCAGGAATGTGCAGTAGTAGGTAGCGTCTATTGTCACCCTTGGTGGTACAGCGTGATGCAGTATTACCTCATTAATGTCATACGCCACAATGAACATCACTTTCACAGCACTTTGTGTAGCGCACACTTTCTTTGGACGAGGAGAACCAGAAAGCCTCCATTCATTGGATTGGCATTTCAAGTTTGGTTTGCACGAGCGCGCCCAAGTTTCGTCCACAGTTACGATTCATCGAAGAAAGTTGTTACCTTCCCTTTGGTAACCGCCCAACAAATTCTGTGCAACTGCATAGCGGTGCCATTGTTGCACCTCAGAAATTTCATGGGTTATCTAATGTGCTGCAATTTTGCAGTAACCCAGAATGCCGTGCAGAATGTGGAGCACAGTTTTGTGGTATACTCTGACTTCTGCTGCTAACTCACATAAAGTCCAGCAGCGATCAACGTCCAAAAAGGAAGCCAGGAGTTAAACAGTTCAACAGTGACGACATTTCATGGAACAACACCCCATCATTCTGCATGATAATGCAAGATGCCATACCCCTGCTGCTGTACAGGACCTCTTGTGGCACTAGCAACAGGAAATTATGGAACATCCACCGTACTCACCCGACATGAGTCCCTGTGATTACGATCTCTTTGCCAAAGTGAAAGAACCACTGCGAGGAATTCGGTACAACACCAGAGATGACATCCATGCTATAGGGTGGTCAATAAGGACATCAGCAGAAATAGACACACGGATGGTATATGACGCCTTCCGAACATTTGGTAATAGGTCATAAAAAACGGGAGCAATTATATTGAAGATGTGTAACTATAAGTACCTCTGTCAATAAAGTCATTTCAGAGAAAAAAAATAGTTCTCATTACTTTTTATCCAGCCCTTGTATTTATACTAAGCTTCTTTTTTTTTCTTGTTGCTGTGAAATGATGAACAACTTCATTCAGGTATATACATTGTCCTGTACGCAAGAGAATGACACTAAGACGGAGAAATGAAGCAGATCTTATAGTAGAATTGTTATGAAAACCTTTCTTTTTTGTATATATCTTGTACATATCTTGATGATTCCTGTAACATCTGTATGTGATCAAAGGAATAAATTCAATTCAACCAACTTTAATAGATTTATCCCCATGCACTTGTAGTATTTGCTTCACGGTTATTACCAAAATGCTACTCTGGAGACACTGGACTTGAAGATGGTGTCAAAAGCAGCCTGATAAAAGTATCAGTTTTGCTTTTCAGGATAATAACTAAACAGCTTTGTGTTTGACCACAAAACTCCAATATGAATTTAATGCAAGGATAGTATTATGTTTAACATCATTGGAACTTTCATGCAGGGAAGCAAATGATTGATGGGAAATGAATCGACATTACACTCATACTGCTCCACTTACCAAAGCAATATGAGTGTTTAACGTTGATTCACTTTCCATTCAGTAATAACATGTGTTTTACCAAGTGAAGTGCCACTAATGAGTTTGGTCCAAGTGTCCTAATTGTTCATGAAACAAACCCACTGTGCAGAAACGTGTATGAAGGGAGTGCTATCATAAATCTGAAAGGAAGGAAGACTGCTTGTCATCCAATACCAGCTTAATTTTCTACTTACTATTTGTTAACATACAGTAAACTCCCATTTTAAATTTTCCAAGAATTCTTCTTTCACACTGGTCCTGTGTAAGCTAAAGCTGAAAAAGTAAATCAGATTTAAAACATCTGATCTGCTACATTCACATGACTATTTCTACCCACTCTTCTACCAACTATTCCTACAAAAGCTTAATTCTTCAATCTACTTCATCTTCTTCTTCATCTATTTACCCTCCTCTTATGTAGGATTTGCACCCCCCAGAACCTACAAGCCAATGCCTAGGTCAGATGCCTGTCAAGCAGCAGAGGTACTCTTTGGATAGGAGAGAGTGAACAACCAGGGTGGATGATCAGCACAACGTCCAGGATGAAAGCAAGGAAGTAGATGATAGATGAAAGTGAGTGAGATGAATGAAGGAAAGGTGAAGATGAGCACCAGTGGAAAGAAATGGCGGGGAAAACCGGAGAACCGGAGAAAACCCGCCCAGATGCCTTTTATCCATCACAAATCCCACATGCGCGTTTCTGGGATCAAACCTGGGCCACACTTCATGTTAATTAAGAAAAATATTTGCAGAAATGGTTTCATTATAGGTGTGTTGTAGGTACAAGAGAGAGACACAAGGTGACTAGAGTCTAATCTTTAAAAAGTGGCTCACTATATGTTGGCTTTCAAACTCCACTCTTTGCATGACCACGAGACTCAAATGAATGGCAAATCAGCACTTCCAAGATGTACTGATTTTCTTTATTTATACGGTTATTTACATATATAATGCTTATCCAAGGGATTAAGGTTACACTATGTATCATATATAATACTGCTAATACACAGAGTGTGCTTTATCTGTAGGCATATTTGCTTTCACTATTATACAGTGAACAGATATGGATGAGGCTACTATTGCAGCACTTCGAATTGGTCTAAAAATAGCTGCTCAGACTTGTGACAGCATTGGAAAATTGACTAAAATAGCATATAATTCAAGATATGTTGTTGTTGTTGTTGTTGTTCACCAATGTCATTGGGGATTAATTGATCTGCATCATTTTCCCTCTGGCTTCCCAATACAAAGTCTGTAATAATTCAAGATATTTGCAAGACAAATAAGATGTATATCTTTAATTTTCTAGGAATGGCCTGGGAAGTTTCCTTCATTATGAATGACTTTTGTATAATTGGTAAACCATTATAGACAAACATAATCTTAATATACAAAAATTGTTATTGTTAAAACACACAATTTATGTCAAATAAAATTTTTTGCAGTGTTAACCATTTCTGAGATATTCTTTGTTATTGGTTTGAATTTTCAAATGGTAAGTCACTATTCGTTTTTTCTTGTGGTAAAGCAAAGAGCATGGAGTTTCAAAGCCATCACATAACAACCTGCAACATGTGACTATGGCTTCAGCTTTCTATATCCCTCTTGCACCTACAATGAAATATGTAATAAAAGGCAGTTGTGCAAACATTTACCTCATTAAACAAAAATAGATAGAAAGAGCTTTGTAAGAACAGTTTGTAAAAGAATGGATTAGAGGTCATATGAATGTAACAGATCAAATAATCTAATTTCCAAGGCTGTTACATCTTGGCACCAACTTAAAATAATTATGAGTGGCAATATTCATTTGTTAGCACCGAGAACTCATGGCCATCTAAACTAGCTTGCTAGACCATGTTTATAATAAACACTTTTATTAGGAATGCTGGCGCATATGGTCATTAACATGAAATGGATAGAAAAATAAGCTTTCTTATCAGCATAGGTAGTACATTGAGACTTGTGTAATTGGAATATGAAAGGCCTAAAAAAATATTTTAGTTAAAAAAAAAAGGTAGAGGCAATCTGTATAAGATGTATTCTCAAGTCAGCAGAGTATATTATACAGTAATATGAAGAAACACAGTGCAGTAGAAACAACAGTACACAATGATAGGCCTAATAATGCCATGAATCACTGTAACATAGATTCTTGTGAATACACCATGTATAGAGCATTGCAGGCACAAGAGCATATGTTTTCTAAGAGATGTGTAAATCTTGTTGATATACTGGAATCTGAGCTACACTCGAGCTCTTCTATTGCAGCAGTTGCTGATTCCACAAATTTCTCTCAAAGATGCTCTCGTGAATGGAGCGCAGTACACAATCATCCTGAGATAGCTCCATTGTCATGGCTCTCACTTCTCAAAAGCACAAAAAGCACTAACTGCACAAGATTTCAGTCTTAAAATTAGAAGTTTGCCTATTGTCATAGTCA
This sequence comes from Deroplatys truncata, assembly GCA_030765065.1. Lineage (NCBI taxonomy): Eukaryota > Metazoa > Arthropoda > Insecta > Mantodea > Mantidae > Deroplatys > Deroplatys truncata. Next base: position 107,005,410 of record CM060980.1, read on the forward strand.
AGTCCCTTCCCAAACTGCCACATTCCATAATTCAGTGCCATTCCAGAGATTTTTTTCTTTAACTTTAGGCCTTTATAGGACGGTGGTCTCTATACTTGCCCCCACTTAAGGTTCAACATAACATGGATTATTACCATGGGAAAATGAGCCTTTGGATTGCCACCTAATTAAGGTTGTAGTGGAATTTTTATACAAAAACAAGATTGATATTATATGTTACATCAGAATTTATTTAAATGTGAGAAAATATTTTATTATTGAAAATTTAATTTGGCAATGAGAACTCTATATATCTTCAGGGTGTGTTAAAGGTAAGATTTCTTTTTATTAACATACTGTCAATAAGAAGTATATTTTAATTTTTTCAATTTAAATTTCTTTTAGTCAATATTTTTTGGTAATCTTACAATTTAAATTTTCTTTATAATTTTGTTAAGTATTTAAGGAACGTGTTGAATTACCTTGGAACAATACAAAAATCTTTACATAATTTGAATATAGATGATATTCAAAGTTATATCTTTCAGATGCTGGTGTGACAATGTCTGGATTGAGTGTTAGTGAATTAATATCCTTTCACTACGGCTGGGCAAAAGATACCACAGCTTGAACAGGTTCGAGTAATTCCATTACATGGCATGTCTCGATACAGTGTCACACTACTCAGGCATTGAGGTAATGATGTAAACAACTATTTCTGTAGGGAGGAAACCAATTATTGATGCATACTTTATGTTGTAGGTATATAAGCTGCTCTTGACTATATCGTAATCATTACATTGTCGCCCATGGGCAGACAAAGTTTCCTTTTGGCAGTATTTTCATTCTGTATTGCTTTTGTATTAACTTTGCTTACAATAATTGCTCAGGTTTTCCCGAAATAAATAAGGTATTTTTTCTACAATGGCATGTTAAGTTGTATTTTACACACGGTTTTCATTGCTTAAACTGGTTATTTAGAATACAAATGGGTAATAAGAGCAACTGTGCATAAAATAGCTCCTCGTGATACATTACCACAATAATTCAGTTTATGCACTTAAACACCTAAAAGATCTCCAATTCACTCAAATCCATATGAATATACTTTATTACACTCATTTCTAAAGTGTTATGGACACAACAATGTATACCTAGCACAAGTCTGTTTCTTTTTGTACAAGTACAGGTTTCGTTTTGGCGCTTGTATTGCTGTGTAGGTCATATATATTTAAGGGCACTCAACTAAAGGTCATTAGTGGTTGTGTAAGTCGCTATGCTCATTCTAAAAGATGCACACTTACACAGGCAAAAATGCAAGAATTTTAGTATTTGTATCATAAAAAACTATTGCACCATGATTTTTTAAAATTTATGTAATATGTTAACAGAAATAACATTATAACAATGTGAAGTTACTTGAATACTTACCAAAGTATTGAGAATAAAGTTTAAGGAGCTTAACTATGTTTGTAAGTTTGCTAATTCAAGTGATGTAAAAAATATGATTCGTCGATGGTGTAAAGCTAGTGTATAGTTAAAATTCTGAAATCATTGCAGTTAGAAATAACCTGGATTGGATTAATTAAAAAACAAGAGCAGATTCAGCATTCAATCTGATTTTATACTCTAGTGAGTTAGTATTTATATGAAAAGTACGTGCAAATTTATGATTTTTCACACTTTTGAACTCGAGGTTTTCAGTTCGGTAAAGTCAGTGATTAACCATCTGAGCTACTCAGACAAACAATGAATTCGATGTGAACAGTTATTGGAAACTTAAATCCAAGCAAACAAAGTAACTAATCCTTGCCAGCATACGTATTACATTTATCATACAAACTGAAACTTGATTGTTAATATAATTTCTCTTTACGTAGCCACTAAGGCAGCACAACACATTTTGAATCTAAACAGACAGACGTAAGTCCATATACTTTGAGGGCTCAATCAAATAGTCATAATAAATGCCACTAGATTACAGCATATATGAATAGTAGCTCGAGCTAGCTTGAGACTACTTGAGAAGTGACATCGTCAGAGCTCAAAGCACAGCACTACCTTACACAAAAGGATAAGAAAGTTATTTATTGTGCCTTGGCAACATTCATTATTCCTTCACTATTCTTTTCTATTATAAACAACTTTGTTTACTCCATGATCAAGTATATTAATTTGAAAAAGTTTTTCTTCACAGATAAATTTTTATCAAACTTGGCAATGGTTGCTACCTAAATAAATAAATTTAACTTCTAAACAACAGATTAAGAAGGAACAAATTCATAATCCCATAATAAATACAATACAATCACCAGGATGATATAAAAAATATGCAAACACAATACATAAATAAATATGACATATTAAACAAATTCCACATATCTCATGCTCATATATAGGCAGGTAAGTTATGCAGTCTTTTTATTTAATCTTTCTGCTTCAAGGTTTACATAACATAAATCACTTAGGAGAATATAAGCCTTATTGACAGGTGGATAAGCAAAGGTGTCACCCTATAAAGGGTTAAGAATATTATGTTCAAATAAAAGTCAATAATTATGCACTGTTTTACACCACAATCTCAAGAGAACAAGTTTGAATTAAAAAAATAATTTGAATTACAAGTTTCAATGTATATAGGATCCATAAGAAAAGTTCTTTAAGTTTATAGATTTTTAGGAAATGAGTCTTTACACAGAGATGACAGTATATGAAAGCTTTTTTTACTTTCTCTACTACGTATAGTAAGTAGGGGAAGCACTGCATTCCACCCAAAAATTTGATACCGAGATGTCGCAGGAAATACATGTTTTGAGGCCTCCTGAATCCAAAAAAAGTATTTTTGGAAACATGTCCATGTGTCTGTCTGTGAACAGCATAACTCAGAAACGAACAGTCGGATAAACACCAAACTTGGTATTTAGGTTCAGTATCTTCCAGAGATGCGACGCAAAGGTTTTCAAGAAAATCCCACCACCCCAGATTACCCTTTACATGGAACATTTTTCGAAAATTTTAATTTTCTCAAAAATGGCTCTAATGATTTTGATTATAACAACATATATTTAAGATAATTTCATGACAAATAAAATGTATATCTTGAATTTTCTGGGAATGTCTCCAAAAGTATTCTTCATTGTGAACTACTTTTGCATAACTGGTAAACCATAAGAGATAGACAAAATTTTACTACACAAAAAACGTAGATCACGTTAGAATACACAATTTATGTCATATACATTTTTTTTGTTCAGTGAACCATTTTCGAGATATTGCTTGTTATTCCCTTAAATTTTCCAATACTTATACTTTTTCTCAAATGGGAATTTGTTATTCATTTTTTTTTTGTCCTGGTAATGCAAAGAGAATGGAATACTCCACATAGCAACCAGCTCTTAAAATATTTGACTATCACTTAAAGCCTACCAATTCCCCTTGCATCTACAGGAAAATTAGCAATAAGATTAACATCTGGATTAACATGAAGCATATGGAGAATAAGCGTTTGTGAAAATAGTTTGTACAAGAGTAGAGAAAGTCATGTGAGTGTAACAATAAGATTTTTTTTATTTGCACTGCTGGTTACATGTAAAACATTGGCTGTTGCATATTATTTACATGAAGAAGTCTACCTAGTATGTGTGCAAACAAATGAAACAATATCTATGGTAACATTATTGAAAATACATTCTGTGATCTTTCTGTCTGCGACTTTTGTTTCAAAGAAGTGCTGATTGGATAATTTCGTAAGACTGTTTCATTTAAAGCATAATTTACATTTTATTATTTTGTTAAGCTGCTGTTTTCTATTGTTTCTTCTTCTCAGTTTTGTTTCTTTACTTTGGTTGTTCATATTCTAAAGCTTTTTGTAATGCCTAATAAGAAACGAATCAAATTTAATTTTAAAGTTAAAAGTGTTTACCATGAAACCAACTACAATGATTGCTGGTTCTCTTAGCCAAAATAATGCCATTTTTGGGGAGGTTAAAAAATACAGTGCCCAAGTAATGCAGCAATGGCATTATCTTTATCAACAGTGATAAATGTTAATGCTGGAATTCTGAGGTAATTGAGGACATTCATGTAGTTACACTTAAGGGGGATGATGGGAAATTTCTATTTTTCACAATTTTAAAGCTACATACTTAATTTTTTGTACACATATTTGGGGTGTTATGTGGAACTATTTGGCACAGTTTAATTTTTGTATGTCAATTCATTTTTGAGTTATTGAAAATTTTATTTCAAAAAATTTACTCCACACTTTTTTGAAAAAAAGTTTGAAATGTTTTTTACAAAACCAGAAACTCAATTTAGAAAACTTTAACACATGGGTTTTGTAATGTCTTAACTGTAAGGGATATTAAAAAAAAAAATATGACCTGCATAGCAAACATTTCAAAATTTTTGCAGTCATTACACACATTTTATTTTTTATCTCAAAAAGTACTAAGTTAATCCTGAATCCCATGCGTCAGTTTGTTTTTTATGCTTTATAGAAATTATAGTAAAAACTTTCAGCCCTATAGCACGTAATTTGTGGATGTAATTTTGTTTTGAATGAATAAAAGTGTAGCAAAAATTAAAGTAAGAAAAAAGGAGTTTAATAGTTTGCGTGCAGTTAACCAAAAATGACTTACAGACCTTTCTAGAAGTGCCCAGCTTAGATGTGTAATTTGTACTCTGTTTTCATCACAAGCACTGCAAACCACTTCTAATTTATGGCATAAGTCAGGCCTTTCAGTGCCAAGTCCTATACACAAACACTTTTGATTGTGGTCATTATATTTCAGGTTATTCACCAATGATAAAGTAAACTGGCGTCCACCAATATATATTTACATTCTTCATTATTTACAGCAGGTATACGTTCATGATTATCTTCCAGCTGTTTCTACCTTAAATTTTTCTTTTGTTCACCACATTCTTGCTCATCTAACCTTTCATCACTATTATTATTTACATTATTTACACTTGTTTCTGGCTCATGCATATGAAACAGCATATAATTTGATGTTACATGACATCTAACGGCAGACCTACTGTTACTATGCTATACTGACCACAGTGGCTCAGTGACAAATCAGTAACTAACCTTCACAGAAAAAGTCCCACAAATCGGTAAAAAAAAAAAAGCGGATTTTTTTGCTCCATGCAGCAATTTCATCACTTGCCACACCTCCTCGGGGACATTTAAGGAGCACAGACCTTTAAATATGATGTAATTAGAGCAACTTCCAGCCCCTGTAGTGCTTTAAAACTTTACATATATGCACTTCAAACCACCTAGTATTTTTTGGTACAAAAAAAAACAAAATGTGATATTTTGTCATTTTGGTCACTTTTCACCCGTTTCACCCCTTAAAATCAATTTCAAATTATAATGGTATTATGTCATATCCACCTTACTTGTGTGCTGATAAGGATGGTTGCAGAATATTGTAAGTGATGACATAAAAGTAACCTGCAATGCAGTGACAAACAATTTGGCATTACAAGGGATCATACCAAGGGATTTAGGTAGTGTACCAGAACAATTTTTCCAATCTTATGAGTACAGCATATTTACTGCACAGTTTAAGTCTATAGCTGTATAAAGAATGAGTCCATGTACTGGTTGTTTGATCCATACCGTTGTAATACAAAGGGCATGATACAGGAGTAGATGTTGCACAAGCTTTCGAGAACTTAAATGAGCTATTGAATTTAATGGCAAACAAATTTCCTACAACTAATGACTTTAATGACCCATTGTTAGTTTCTTTATTAAGGTCAGGTAAAAAAAGAGTAGAATTCCAAAGCCACCATATAGCAACCTGCTTTTTAAAGATTTGAGTGCCACTTCAGCCTACTGTATATGTCTACGAGACAGTTGGAGAAAAATTTCACAACAGGTAAGCATGGAAAATGCAACACCATGTAAGTTCTTGCCTATAACATCATGTCCCTTTCACCTAATAGTGCCCATTTAATAACTCTGTAACCTATTTTAGTGTCTAAAACACCAGTTTTTCATGCTAAAATTCTGAGGTCTCTTTATAACTCAGAATATACCCTAGTATGTGTTTATACAGTAGAACTTTGATTATCCATTACTCGGTTAACCGTTTGGCTCATTAACCACCATCGCTTCTTTCTTTTTTTGTTTGTTTAGTGTTCTGGAATGAAAATTTCCTGCATGTGCAGTAAAAATTAACTTGTTTTGGAACAAAAGTCCATGTCACATCACCTCCTGTGTGAGGATGGTAACAATTACTATGTTTCAATGGGGAATTGAAATCGATTTGAGTATACATTCCGTTGAATATGACCTGCGTTTCCATGTTAAATTCACTACACTAACTGGACTCACTTTGGCGAAGGGCAAACTGTTAAATATAAATATTAGTTTACTGTTCTGTGTATTTAGGCAAATGTTTTCAGATTAGTATAAGATGGTGTTATAAAGAATATGCAACATGAATACAAAAATGGTAAAAGCAGCCCTGTTGCATCTATTACTGCACCAATATCTGACAGGTTTATTGTTCCTTTATGAAAAGTTGTAGCATGAACAACAGGCCCAACAGAAAAAAACAGTAATTTTCTTACAAAAATTACAGACCCAAAACTTGTGTTTCATAATACAGCTTCAGATGAAACAGATAAAACATAGGTCTGTAAGTTGGGTTAAAGAAAGAAGCAAAGACTGGTGGGAATGTATAGTTCGCTTCCATTTTAAGGAGGAAGACTGGCCAGAAAATTTCTGAATGAGACATGCCACTTTTAAATTCATATTCCAGCAGCCTGAATCACATTTATAGCTCAGAAAAAAAAAATTCAGGAGTTTCAATGACTGTATAAAAAATAGATGAATGGGAAGCATATTGCAATGAGTACAGTACTTTCTAAGAGGATCTAACCTAAGATTCAATTCGATCTGAGTCCCATGGACCTAATCGTAAACATTACGAACTGAATACATCTGTACTCCAGTCAAGAAGTTGTTCTGGCGGCTTCTGCTGTGTATTACTTAAGTTTTAATTTCAAATCAGAAGAGGTTATGCAATAAGACATAATAGTGATCATTATGCACTGTTATCACCTACGAATGTATCTAAAAAACTGACAAAAAATGGATGCAAGTGAGTAAGCACGTACACTTCTACTGGTTTTACCATAGCACATAGAAGGAGAAGAGTGATCTCTCCCGTTTGCCATTGTAAGCTAAGTGAAGGAAGCAGTGGCAGCACATTCACTCACAATGGCAGCTATGCTGGTTTAGCCATTATTATTAGTAAGCATGTTGATTGCTTTATAATGCGCAACCAAGTAAATTCTTACACATGAAAAATGTCATCAGCTTACTGTCTTCAGATTGTATCTGTTACTTAGTGCAGGTTGCATAACTATTATTTGTATGAATACAGTGAATAAGAATAGCAAAATGCCCACATGTTTCACACCCGGCTGCAGGTCTTGTTATGCAGTCTATCTTCTACAGAAACTAGACACTTCTTTAGACCACCCAAAGACAGTATTGTCTTAAAATGGGAAAAGGCCATTCCTAGGAAAGGAAAAAAAAATTAATCATAACTGTCATGTGTGTAACATTCACTTTTCCACTAATTGTTTAATAAAAGTTGATGTCAATGTAGTAAACAGAGAAACAGCAGAAACACCAAGACAAATATAGAAACTAAAGCCAGATACAGTTCCACACATGTTTCCTAACTTACCCAAGTACTTTTCAAAGGCAACATAAAGAAACACAAGTCTCCCTTGAAAAGACACACGGTGATGGACAAAATTACCTTTAACAATGCTCCCTCTATAAATACAGTCAACATTGCAAATGAGACTGATTTTAGCAGTTCATTGAACCTAAGAACTGGAAAGGATGTCATGGAGATGATCGCTGTGATGAATAAATTAAAGAATCGGAAAAGATGTTTGATTATGACACAATATACTTTTACAATCACCAAAGCTATAATAAATCTTCTAGAGATAACATTGCAAATGAAAAATCAAACACCATTTTAACATATTCAAGACCGTTTATGGTTTGCATCCCTCAGCAAAAAAACAAACAATCAAAAAACAAGATTACAGTAGACACAATATTAAGATCAATGTTAAAAAGGAATAAGATATGATAAATTTCCCCTGGATTATCTACTTTTGAAAATAAAATCTAAGAGTTAGACAGTTTTTAAGACATGATTTGCTTACACTATCCTTGGAAGCTACTTAAAAAAATTAATAAAGCTTCTTAAATGTCCTTATGCCATGAACTACCATGTTACAAATGCAGTAGGAGATTTTTTTTAAAAAAAAAAAGAAACGAACGAACGAATGTGCTGGTGTGCTAATGTTCAATTAAGTTAAACTAGGGAAGAAATGCAGTTTAACACAAATACACTTGTGATGAACTTCTGTCCACTGTTGACTTTCTGTACCTACACATGCTTCAATCTATCTACATACCTGCAACACTTACTTTATCTAAAGGTGTAATTGTGAATATAAATCTTAACCCTTTCTTACTTCCTTTGTAAACAAAATGCATTCTCTTAAAAAAATTACTGAAAATAAAAAATGTGCAATAAAGAGAGACAAACTGAAGACAACATTTAGATTGTTGGCAGCGAAATTCATATTCCCAACTGGTAAAATGCTGTGCTGAACATAACTGACATTAAAGCTGGAAAAGAATGTTTGGTTTACATTCATACATTGCACGATTTGCCTTAAAAAAAACACGCAAGCTGTATTCCACTTTTTCCATCCCAGATCAGCAGAAAATGTCCCTGCTTCTCTAAAACTAATTAAATTATTCAATTCTGGCAAGGGCCGGTCATATCCCATGTATGCATCAAGAAGTGTTTACAATATTCCATTATGTGCAGAAAAGGTATCTGGAAAGCTATCCTGTGCAAACAGTTAGTGGGGTAATATATTTTTGGAATGCCTGGATGTGTAACTGTGATTGAAGTGAAGCAGCCGCAGTTAGGTTGCTTGAAGAACTGTTGATGTGTCTTCTGCCTAAAATTGTATTTCATTACTTGAAATGCAGACTTTTCTTCCCCACTATGGAAATCAGAAAGGAGATCACTTTGTCTAAGACAGCATAATATTCCAGAATCTGAAATCTTCGAAAACATAAGTTACTGATGTTTTATAATACATAGCTAGTAGCGCATGCATGGTTTCGTTCCATCGCAAGCACCAGCAGTGCCACCTATGGCGGTCCATGGCAACTTCGGGAGAGCGCACACTTCTCCTTCTATACGCTATGGTTTTATGGGAAAAAAGTCTCCTGCTGCACAGGCCTACCCCTCAGACAAAAATCACCTTTATTGCCATTTTTCTAAATATACAGGAAATGTAATATAGGAATCATGTGTTTAGGGAATTTTTTTGTGTTTACATTAAGTAATATGGATTATCCATAGCTTTTGGTTAACTGTCAACACCACACCCTCCATTATAATGGATAATCCAGGTTCTACTGTATATTAAATGTTGTTCTCTTAAAATATAACTATACTTCAAATTGAATTTTAAAATGTATTAATCAAATAAGGAACAGTTGGGACTTACAAAACCTTATATAAAATGTGGAAAACAGAGGTTTAAATGGGGGTTTGCAAAATTGGGATTTTGTTGTACGTTTTCTGGCCTGTAATAAATAATTGATTAAGCATTACTAACTTTATTCCTTTCCAATATCTATTCTATGTTATCACTACAAGGTGAAACATTGCAAAACAGTATTTCTACAAAGTAAAACTTCAAATAATAATAGATTAAAATAATAAATTTAAAATAACACTATTGAATTTTATTCACATAATGATTAATGTCTGATTTTAAATGTTTATAGCCTTTTGCAAACAAATTAAAATACTGATACTGAAGAAAATTAATTTTAGTCAAATTTAAATAAAATGGCATTTAGATTTAACTTGCAATTTGTGTCTTATTATTAAAATATTAAAGATGTTCAAACGTTTTAAACATAAATTAAGACCTCCTCCTTTTTGTTATTTCCTGGGACTTTCTGTATTATAAACTGCAAACTAATAAATATTATTGGTAACATTTTTTATACTTTTCATTTGTAGGCTATTTTGTGGCATAGTGGTTTGAAGTCAAGTTGCAAATTACAGGCAAAACTGCTAATATTATTAGTAATTATTATAAGCTTATATTACAAAATCACTACTCATTTATGAATGATTAGTGATTGCTAATACCTTTTCTATAAATGTAAGGTCACCAAAAACAGCTAAAAAATAGAATAATAATGCCTTGTTTATGCAAAAAACTGAACCTTTTTGCACAATAAAACCTACGAGATAATATAGTAAGAAAATCATTCATATCTTTTCACTGTTGTGCCAATTCTCCCCAACTGTTTTTCTTACTATAAGTGTTATCAGGTAGTGATATATTGTTAAACTGTTTATAAAATGCAAAAGTTTGTGGTCAATGTGCTATTTATGCAACTTTAAATAAAAAGTTAACGTACAATTTCTGTACCTGTTTGCTTTATTTATGTACAGTAGTACGAGTTTCAACATCCAAAAGCGTTTCTTGAAAAGTTGTAAAAATGCATGCATCAGCTTATAGCATCTTATTATAGAATTTGTTCTCCCTGAACCATGTTTTATCTATTTATTTATTTATTTATTATAAAGTCTATATGTCTTCCAGGTTCTATCCCAAGCCATATAAAATAGGAAATTATATACTTTTCTCATTTACTATGCTCACTATTATAGTTCTTAGTTTAATTTTCCACTATAATTATAATCTGTGAATTCTACAAACTGATTTATTACACATGCACATTTAGAAACTTAATTTATGGACAATGAACCAACTAATGTCAAACATACAGAAAATACAATTTGTTGTACCTTTAAAATCAGAGCCAATCCAACTCATTTACTTTAGAGTAATTTTAGTTTCATAATTACCTCCTCTGCAACTTTCTCCATGCCAATACATTCACACACCAAGGCAAGCTCTCCTCTGTCTAAAAACCCGTCCTTGCCGACACCCAGTCTATCCCACGCAGCTCTAAGACATTCTTCTTCATTGTCACCAACCTGCCCTAAACTTGGCAAGTTGCCTTCATCATTATACATTCCACCCACTTCTGGAGAATTCTGCCAAACTTGAGAATTCAAGTTATCTTGCAGTTCCTCTGCTGTAATTTGACACATAACAAATCACCTTCCTTAAAACAACGTGTTGTCCATTACAAACAATTAAAGCTGACGCACTAAACAAGATATGGTTAAACACTCATAAAATTAGATTCTTCCTTCTCTTCTAATTTCTATAATTCAAGAATATATATTTATATTCTATCAAAAAGCTGTTTTTGAAAAAGAAGGAAAATGATTCCTATGTGGAAAATCAGCTTTAAAAATGAATGCATGAATAAAATAACCTATTACCATTTTATGCAAACATGTTATTTCAGAGCTTATCTCAAGTAAATGCAAATCTTTAAGATCTAATTAGGACTTATTAGGGCAATGTTTTTTAGATCTGCTGGAGTAAGAGTTTAAAAGTAAAGGAAATGTTTTGGAATCATAAAAAATATGCCAAAGAGAGTACAAATGAAATCAGTAGAAAATGAAAATCAGACAGAAATATATCCCTGCCTTTATAACTCCTAATTTTAAACTTAGTGGCAATTACAAAGCAATATTGATGCAGAAAATAAAATGATACAAATGAAAAATATATACCTGAACTACGCCTCCGGAAAAGTAAGGATTCCTTTTTAAAATCTGGGCTATGGGTAGAATTTATCACAATTTTCTTTTTCTCTTTAATATCTTCACCTGAAGTTTCTTCAGGTACTGATCTCTAAAGAAAGAAAAAAATACAAAATTTAGGCAAGTATAAAATAATATAGTTTTTATCACATTAAAGATCACTTTCTACTTACCATTGTAATTTCATCTTCCTTATCCCCAACTTCAACAAAAATTTCCAAATCTGAATCTTCTAAACTTTCATTGTTGTCTGCATCAACATCCTGTTCTCTGCTTTCTGGGCGTGACCTTCTGCCATATTTCTTTTTTCCAAATACAAATTTTGGTGACACTTCACGCTCTGGAAAAAAGAATAAATGTGTTTGAATATGACAAAAAAAGTCCAAAATCTATATTGTCAGTCTAAGGGTGCAGCTGGATGAGTGTTGGGTTTCTGTGCTCAAGGTTGCAGGTTCAATATCAACTTAGGACAATGGCATCTGAATGTGCTTCAATGTGACAGCCTCATGTCAGTAGATTTACTGATATGTAAAACAACTTCTGCAAGATAAAATTATGACATGCTGGTAATACTGATGACCTAAGCACTTACTAGTATGATCCAGTGATTACGTGTAAAAGAATATAAAGAAAGAAAGGCCTTGCATAAAGGAACACAAAAGCATTTTCCACATAAAAATTGGAGTATTTGTTTTTGTGATTTGTGTTGAAAACTTTGATGTCTTTAATTTCTAAATCACCTACTTGGAGTATGTAGAAGTACTGTATTCCACTCAAAAATTTGATATCACAGTACATTTTGTTTAAGACTTATGCTATTCACATGCACATGCATACCTTTTTCTTAAAATGCTTTTTTTGGTATATATATACCAAACTGGTATTTAAGTTTAGCATTTTCCAAAGATGTGACAATTTCAGAAACTCCTGCCACTGCAAACTACCCCTTACATTTTGAGTTTCCCAAAAATGACTCCAACCATTTAGATTAAAATATGTTTGACATACTAAAATGAGAAATACACTGTATATTTCAGACTTTCTCTGAAAAGACCGAGTCCTCTTTATTAGAACAAAATTTTTATTACTACAACCTGTACGAGATAAGCAAAAACTTACTTATTTAAAAGAAAAAAGGGGTAAATTGTATATGGCTTTTGTAGACTTAGAGAAAGCTTATGACCGAATTGAGCTACAACTTCTGTGGCATAAATTAGTGTGTAAGGGAGTAAGTCAGCAATTGGTGAATATTCTTAAAGCACTGTATTTTGAGAATACCTTCTGTGTAAGGGTGGAGACAGGCTGTGTAACAAAAGAAAGGCCTTAGGCAAGGATGTAAGTTAAGCCCAGTTTTATTTAATTTATACATAGATGATGTCTTACTAGAAATTGGAAGGAGTAATAACTGTGCACCAGTAATTAACAACATCCAAATCCCAGGACTTCTTTTTGCAGATGACCTAGTGGTAGGATCTATTACAGTAAGTGGTTTAAAACAATCATTACAAGCAATTGATGTATATTGTAAAGAATGGAGGTTAAAAATGAATCAAGAGAAAACACAGATTATGGTTTTCAAAAAGGGGGGAAAATTAAGCAAATATGAAAAGTGGAAGGGAGAGAATAAAGATTACAGGGTAGTGCGTGACTGTATCTATTTAGGAGTAAAAATAGATGGAGGTAATAAATGGGAGAAACAAAAGAAGTTTGCATTGGCAAAAGGTAAAGGGGTGATGGCAGCAATTAGAAGCTGCAAATATAAAGTACCTAATATAAATGTTAAATGGCTGGAAAAAGTTTATGAGATGGTTGTCGAGGCAAAAAATGATGTATGGTATAGAAATATGGAGATTAGATAGAGGATGGGAAAGTATAGATGTGGTGCACAGGATGTTTTGTAGAGAAATACTAGGGCTACCGAAGTCAATTGTAAGACAGGTAGCACAACTAGAGATGGGCAGGGTGGCAACTAAGGGGAAGATAATGGAAAGAGCTTTGAAATTTTGGTTCAGAACTTTAAATCTAGGAAAAAGTAATGTGTTAAGACAATGTATTGAATACCAAGAGAATAGCTTAATGAATGATGGATGGGTAAGTAAATTACGGAACATTTTGGAGAAAAATGGGTTAGGAGATATATGGAGAAGGAGAGAAAATAACGTGAAAATTTTTTGGAAAAAGGCAAGAAAAAGACTGGAAGATATAGAAATACAAATCATGTTCAGTGAGATTGCCGAAAAGAGCTCATTAGTTTATTATAGGCCAATGAAAAATACATGGGGTAGGGAAAAATATATAGACATAGTAAATAAAGAAGAGAGAGAATCTATTGCATGGTTAAGAACCGGAGCATGGAGGCTAAAAGGGCTAAGAACCACTGTCCGATATGTGGTGGTAATGAAGACATGACCACATAGTATTTAAGTGCCAAGGAACAGAAAATTGGAGAAAAGAATTTTTTAATAAGAAATGGTTGAAGGGAGATAGAAATACACTTATGATTGAAATGATATGTAAGGACGCTAGAAGCATTGGACAGTTTTTGTGTAAAGTAAAAAATAAATGGCTTTGGACAGTGGAAAGAGAAAAGTAAGAGGTAGTGCATCTTACTTTGAATGGAAAACTATAGTAAATGTGTGATGGTTAAGTAATCAATAAATGAAAAGTGAAAAAACAAGTGGAAATGGGACACGAAAAAAACTGAAAAAAAAAGAGCAAGATAATTTATTGACAAGAAACTGTAAAATGTACATAAACTGTAGTGATTGTCTACTGAATGAGTAACCAGGGTCAAAGTGCAGTAGACAATCACATTTGTAAAACTCTTAGCACAATAAATACTATACTATACTTACACGAAAAATGTAGAGCTCATTAAAATACACATCAACAGAGCAGGTAACGTTAAATGTTATCTAAGTTGATGCAACACAAGATAGCAGCATCGAAATTTGAAGCAAAGGGTATAGCTTTAAAAGTATGCATCAGAATGTTCTATGATAGCAGCAGACAGCAATGAGCGCCGAGGATGCGGACGGCAACCGCGCAGGCAGTTCGTAGTTTTTTGGCTCACCCAGTATAATCCCATAATAAACAATTTGACTCCTTTTTCGTCTAGGATATTCTTGAAATATAACAAATGCACAGATTTACTAGTTTTGTCACAAATATAGTTTATATGCCCAGCCCATGTTAATTTCCTATCAAATACTATTCCTAAAAATTTATGTTGGTTTACATCAGCAATATTACAGGTAAGGAGAAACTGTGTGGTGTTATATTATTTTGTGAAAAATGAATTAGGGTTGTTTTTGCCATATTACACATAAGGTTATTTTGTTTAAAATAGCTAATTATTAAGTCAATGGTTTGAACAAAATTATCCTTTAAACTTCTACATTTCCCACCTGACATACTGCAGTGGTATCATCTCCATAAGTTATTATTTTAGTATTTAGTGAGCTAGGGATATCGTTGACATATAAGATAAATAACAGAGGTACCAACAACAACCCTTGTGGTACGTCATACATGAAATTCTTATTGCACTTTTCTTATTAATTTACCTCCTTTATTGTACACTAAAGTTGACTATCTTCTATCTATCAAGTAAGACCGAAATAATTTTTTTATTACACCGCTTATACATATGCATCCAGCAATCAAGTTGCCTTTGAAAGATCAAAAAATAATGACCTGCCTTTTCATTATTTTCCAAATTATCAATGAATGACAAACTCACTAATTGCACTCGCCCTTTTCCTAAAACTATGTTGAAAATTTACTAGTAGTATTATTTTATAAAAATACTAATAAATGGTCTAGTAGAAGCCTTTCAGAGAGCTTGGCTATCTCTGATGTTAAAGTAAAGGGTCTGTAATTATTTACATTATGTACTTTCATTTCCTTTTTTGTATAATGGGCATACTAGGCTTTGTTTCAAATGCTCAGGAAATTTACCACTTACTATGGAGTAGTTTATTAAATGTTCAAGTGGACTGGCCAAGCTATGTTTACAATGCTTTAATAACATTGGACTAATTTCATCCCAACCACTTGTGGCATTTTTTGGTAGTTTAATTATTGTGTTTATAATTTCCATTGCAGTTACTGGATAAATAAAAAATTATGATTTAACAGTATTTTTGAAAGACTGTTGGGTATTTTTACCAATAAAACAGTTTTCTGCTACACTAAGAAAATCATTTACTATACCACAAACTTGTTTCGGTTCATTTATAATTTTATCACCAATATTCTAGATTCTTGTGAACTTTTGCTTCTGATCTTACTATATTTACAAAACCCCATGCAGTCTTACTAATATTTCCTGATTTATTTAACTTATCTTTACACTCCTTCACTTTTAGGTCTTCTAAGCTTTTTAGATACTTCTTTTTTAAAATATTATACTTTGTTTTATAAATAATACTACCACTAGACTTATGTAGTTCACACAGATGTTTTATTTAATTTTTGAGCTTATTATTTGAGTTTTATGCAACTATAATTGTCTGTATAAACCTTTTTAGTTTTTATAGGGCATTTTCATTTAGATAGGTGTTAAATATGTTATAAAATTAGATACATTTTTCATCTACTGTATTGGCTCTGTATATTCTATCCCAGGTTTCACCTGTTGAGGCATCTACCAAGTTTTTAATGCATATTTGATTCAACTCACAAAAAGTTCTTATTTCATAGTTAAATTGTTTGTTACAGTTTAAACCTTTGAATTTCATATACTGAGCATAATCATCAGAGATGTATGTGTTTATATTGCATGTATTTATTACCTCATCATTATACATGTTTATAGCAATATGATCAATAATGGAAGATGAATTTGTTACCCTTGCTGGTTCATGTATTAAATCTCTTAATCCATAGGTATTAATTACCTCATGAAGTTTCTTATAGCCCCTTTCGTATAATCTAAGTTTATACTAAAATCACTTACGATTCTTTTATAATTTGTGTACATTTGAGCCAGAAGATCCTCAAGGAAGTAAACAAAATGCTCAGAAGAAGTACTAGGTGCCTGTATATTCCCAACAATAAAACACATTTCCATTTTGTATTTATTTTTGCAGCTGTAACTTCAAAATGCATTTCTAGTTGAGGCAGGGGCATCTATTGCGTTTTCTGCTAAGATTAACATTAGATAACAAAATTAAATGAGCCTTTTCTATTCAGATGTATCGCATCCCTACTAAAATCTCTTATCATGTAACCAATAGTTACCATCTACCATCAAACAATCTTGAACAGAGCATAACCAAGCAAGATTCTGATTTACATCCCTAACATATCTTGCACTAACATCATGTCTACGTAGTACACCACTAATTACTATTTTGGTATCACTTGACTTCTCACTAATTTTGTTCACAAGGTCCTTGTTCTGTTACTCATCTGAAAGCAAAATAGTTACGACAGAGTCTGTGCATTAGAGAAAAGAAATCAAACACTGTTATCACCTGAGATGGAACGATGACACCAATAGCAGAGAATGTCCTCTCCATGAGGTAATTAATTTAATTAAAACTTCTAGTGAATTAGTTTGAAAGTACTTTGAAGTACTAAAATAATAGCTGCTAAATTCAGGAAATCTTGTATGTGACCTTGAGTGCTGTATACAAAGAAATACTCACAATTCCATGTTGGTTTAAATATTCTGCTTTAGACATATTATAATAGGTTTTTTATCATGATCATTGCATACATACCTTTATAGTGTATGAATCAATGCAATAATGAACACACAATAATAATGCATTTAGACAGAATGCTCTACCATATCACAAGATGTTTTCCTCTGTGTGTTAACAATGCTGCTTGCTAAACATACAAGGTTTTCAGCACAAATGAAAGACATCAGAAGACACAAACTTTTCAATTATTACTACTAGAAGGCAGTGTAGTGAAATGTGAAGCTCGTGTTCTCAACAGATCACATGCCAATGTTTTCTGCGTTGCCTGATGAAATTGTGTAGTTTTCCACAGCTAATGGAGTTACAAGGTTTTCAAGACTAGAATCGATATGTATGTAATCCGACAGACATTACTGAAAACTTGCGATCATTTTTCCTCTCCATTGCAAGAGCCTATATACATAAACCATCTAAACATTTGAAGTTGTATATAAGCACTTATTGCTCAATTTGAAATCATTTCTAGATAAATGTGTGTCATGAGTAACATAACATGCATAGAAAACTCACTCTCTGTATGAATATTATAGGCTGAAAGATGACCTATGATCATCCTTGAACAGGATGATCTTTGTAATGAGTAGGACAAACAACCTTATTGCAGTTTTGCTGTTCTTAAAGTAGTTTTTGAGAATAAAGCTAAAATTGCTTAATATTAACTCTATTTTAAATTAAGATTTTATGAAACTTTAATACTTTTTTCAAATATTTCTTAGAGGAGATTGAAAGATAAATATGTTTTGCATGTTTAAATGCATTTTGAATTAAAACAATTTGCACTCTTACTATTATTATAAGCTTTAGAAATTTGTCTCAGTTGAATCTACATCATTAACCACAAGACTACACAACACGATGACAATGTAAGATCAAAATTAGCTGTTTGCTTGTAAAGAAATGCACTTCAGCTGATGTTTATTGCACTTATGGCTTGTTTTCAAAACAGCAAATTATCAGTTACAAAATGGCTCGCTTTACTAATGCCAAGTATCTTGAAATGCTAATCATTTACAGTGAAATACATCATAATGCACAAGCTGCAGCAAGAATTTATCGAGAAAGATTTCCAAATAGACAAGCACCACATCATAGGACATCTGTTTTCATCTATCAAAGAGTTCTAGATTTAGAAAGCATATCTTGTCATGCTGAAGGAGTTGGTCCAAGACTTCACTTCGTGGAAGAAGATCCCAGAAGCAGCAGCCGTGGTATAGCTCGCACTATCAGTGTATCCCATTGGATTGTTTACAGAACATTTAAAGAATTGCTATGCCCTTATCACACTCAGCGCGTCCAGTATCCCTCTGAAGCAGATTATGTGCCAATGGTAGCATTTTCTGAATGGTTTCTTCCATAAGGAGGGGACTTTCCCCTTAAAATTCTTACAATGGATGAAGCAATGTTTACCAGAAATGGAATAACTAATTACTTAATGCACACACAATAAGACAAGACAGCTTTCTGAACAGATTTTCTGTAAATGTTTGGGCAGAAATCATAGGAAACACATTAATCCTTCCGTGGATTCTTCCTTGGGTTTTGACAGGAGCCATCTATCTCCAGTTTCTTCAAGAAACATTACCATTTCTGCTTGAGGAAGTTCCCCTGCCAGTAAGAAATATATGGCTATTACATGATGGCGCATCTCCACATATAAGGAGAGTTGTGTATGGCCATTATGCAACACCTACATAAAGTGCTGGATCGCTTGGAATGGACCACTAAGATTGCCACCAAAATCACGAGATCTAAATACAATTGACTTTTTTCTTTGGGGCAATATGAAAACTTGTGTACACATTACAGAAGTGCCTGATGTGGAAATGCTGCAAGAAAGAATACTTTGAGCAGCGGAAGAAATAAACACAACTCAGACATACTTTGTAGAGCGGAGCAGAATTGGAGAAAACATTGTGAAGCATGTGTGTTGGTGAGGGGTGCACATTCTGAACAATTTCTCTAAACATTAAAAGAAGTTTTCATTGATTTTCTGTTCTTGTCTTGCTTTATTTGCAGTTTTATATGTAATTCACAAATAAAGAAAGCATAATCTTATAACTTGGGTTTCTGAAGCTTTTATTTACCTTTATAAATAAGTGTTCCTATTAATAATTTGCGTAATATTTCAAATGCTTCCTCAGTTCTACATTCCATAAGATATTTGGGTTACGTTACAATCATGTATTGTTTTCTATTTGTATATCAGAAGTGTTTATTTGTTTCATTGCCATAGCAGCAGAAGCTGAAGAATTAAAAGTTAACCTGTTGAACGTAAAGTGAGCCTGTTGAATTTGTTGTGTTGCAATATTGTGCAAAATAAAATAGTCATTATCTCAAGAACGGAAAGATTTATGGAAAAAAATTATTAAGGTAAAATACTCAAAATGTGTTCTTTCATAGTTTAAAAGGATGCTCATAGGTCACCTTCCAACCTGCATAACATATTATGGATGTATGTAAATTTGTCATGGATAAAGAAATTTGTGTGAATGTTTGTATAAGATTTTTCTTTTCTTTTCTCTTTCTTTATGAACTACATTAAAAGTTAAACATACACATGATAGCAAATCCAAAGAAGCAGCAAACTATATGGCATACAACTTTAGAACTGAACTTTATGAATCCGAACGTTGAAAGTTTGCTATAATTATACTTATCACATATGTATTTCGCAGGCATTAACACAGTCTTCTTAATGCTAACTGTGATGTCTGAGCCGGTAGTCAGCCCTGAATTCTGGCAGTATGTAATTTAACTAAAAATAAATGTTGAATACATACCAAAATTGGTATCAAAGTTCAGCACCTTTCAAGGATGCGAAATGAAGCCCTTTTAAATATTTTATTTTACGTTTGACAATGAGGTAAAATATATTATTTATTAAATTCATATTGGTCTTAAGATCATATATCAGCATTATGAAAACAATTCCTACTCATGATCCTGACTCCATTGCATTTAGTTATAATGAAGGAAGCAAGAGTGGCACTCTATATTGCAACATGCTAAGCAACTGAGAATTCCTGAAATAGACTCACGTTTGCTAAGAATAAGGAAATACATAGGAAATGCATCTTTAGAAATGCTGTCAGACTATACAATTCCAGTTAAACACTTTATAAAGATTCAGGATCATTATTGAGCCTGAACATTGGATGAATAAAACTCTGGAAACTCCTGAAAAAACTTTGATGTGGTTTACAGATGGCTCAAAGGCCATCTACAAAAGCTATACTTAAGACCCTAAGTAGTCATAAGATAATATCAGAACTGGTTTTAAACTTCATTAACATGCTCACAAACTTGGCAGAGCAGAATGAAGTTCAACTTATCCGGATGGCGTGGCATAGAAGGAAATGAAAAAGCTTATGAACTTGCAGGAAAAGCAGCAGCTTCACAATTTACTGGGCCAGAGGCGGCTCTAGGAACATCTCAATATTTAGTATGAAAGGCTATTAAGAACTGCCCAAAGTAGATCATAAAATTGGGATCAAAAAATGACAGGAAACAAACATGGTAAACTATTTATTAGAAAACCATGTAAAAAAACTAGCTGAAAGCTTACTTAAATGTAACAGACTAGCTGAGAACAATTAAGGCATTTCTCACAGGACATGCTCCTGTGAAAAAGCATCTTAAAATGATAGATTGCAGAGCAAAAAAGAAACTGAAATAGCCCAAAATATTATATGCTCCTGTGAGACTTTGGCTCACAGGAGATATATTAATTTTGGGAAAATGTTTTTAGAACCAGAAAAATTTGAAACCATATCTGTTATGAGACTGTATATTTTGGTAAAGGGAGCAGGCACAAAGAATTGACTTTAAAACAATACAAGTAGCACAATAAGACCAAGGCTGAAGTGCATATGGAGCAATGATGGAAATCTGTATTGTATGATACAACACAAGATCATATATTCCAAGTTTTGTGATTTTGTTATTAAAAATTAACACTTTCCTGACAATGATGTTCCAAATCCTTGGGTCCCTGCTAATGCATACCAGCACAATTCCATTGAACATGAAAAAGTAGTAAGTACATATAAGGGCAGATTGATAACTCCATTACTTTGACAAGAGATAGCGTTCTAATCACAGGTTTCTTGTTTGCACCAAGTCTTACATTTATTCTGTGTATAATCGCAGAAATTCGTCGTCATTTGTTTCTTAGAACATTGTTGAGAGCGTCTAAAATAAGCAGATGTGTGGTGCTTCGTAGAAAATAGAGAAAAGTGAATTTCGTGTTCTGATAAAGCACTAATTTTTACGTGGTAAGATGGTGAAGGAAACGGAAGAAAAGCTGAACAAATATTATGGGAACTCTGCCCCATCACATGGCATGGTTCACATAATTTTGATGTGGCCATTCGAACACAAGAGATGCCATGTGCATAGGATGGCCGGTTGAGGTCACAACAGAAGAAATGGTGAACAAAGTTTACAATATTGTGTTGGAAAACTGCCGAGTGAAAATCTGTGAGATATCCAAGACCGTAAACATCTCCACTAAACAGGTGTATAACATTCTGCACAAATTTGTGGGTATGAGAAAGCTGTCAGCAAGATGGGTGCCGCAACTGCTCACAGTTGAGAACAAGCAGAATCATATGACCATTTCACAGGGATGTTTGAACATGTTCCAGTGCAAAAATGAGTTTTTGAGGTGTTATATCACGGTTGATGAAACCATTCCATTGGCAGGAAAAACCATGGCAGCTGTCTTTTGGGATTCACAAGGGGATGATACACATCCACTACCTGGAAAAGGGTAGAATGATCACAGGTTCATATTATGCCACAATGCTGGATCAGTTTCACAAGGAACTGTTAAAGAAATGACCCCATTTAGTGAAGAAAAAGTTCTCTTTCACAGATAATGCACCCACACACAAGTCAGTCATTGCCATCACAAAATTTGTTTAACTGCCACCTCACCCACCATATTCTTCAGATTTGGCTCCGAGCGACTTCTTCCTCTTCGCAAACTTGAAAAATTGGCTCGCTGGGAAGAAATTCATGTCCAGAACACATCATGGCAGAAACAATCTCATATTTTACAGACTTCGAAAAATCATATTTTTTGGAAGGGTTAAAAACATTGGAGAAATGTTGAATAACATGTATTGAATTGAAAGGAAACCATTTGAGAAATAAAATTGATTTCTTGGAAAAAATCATTATTTTCTTTAAAAAGTCACTGACTTATCAATCTGCTCTCGTAAATCTCAAAATCAGTGTTGAAGTTGAAAATAAATGTGTAATTGTCACATACTGAAATGCCATTTGAAATAATAAATAAAACATGGGTAATCTTCACACATTGATGTGCCATTTGAAGTAATAGGTGAACGTTCAACAAATAATATGAGGTTCTTGGCAGTTATCTGGTAGAGCAATGAGTAGTACAGCCGTCTCAGGCAAAGCTGTAAATAATTAAAATGAGTAAGTCTTCTTATAACTTTTGATATGAATATATATATCCTTCAAATGATCTTTTATTATAAACAATTTATAACATGGATTCCCACTTGATTGATGTTCTTTAAAGTTGAGTTTAAATTATTACTCACATTCTACAAAGCTTAAATGGTTTGGCATGATAGTATGTGCTCCGGTATGGAGTTTAAGTTAAGACTATGGCTTCTCGATAATGGTTTAGACTCACACATCTTTCTCTTACACAAGGTTTTAGCTGATAGTATTTTGTGTCTTCCCCCCTACAAGGCTTTAACAGATAACGAAAAGAGCAAAGTAACCAACAAACTGTTTATCAACACGTTACTAAGTGTGTAAGTTCTTTGCATGAATGATTATTCAAAAGAATTTTCAATCGTATAAAAGAACAAATAATATTAACAGGCAGTGAAATGAACAAATTTGCATAACTGAGAATTTACAAATAAAAGAAAAAATATATGTGTGTGCGTGTGTGTGCACATGCGTGAAGATTCTCCAAGGAGTGAAGAAGAGGCTGCTTCACACATATATCATGCCACTATGTAGCAAAGAAAAGTTAAGAAACAGGGAAAAATGAACTAGATCATATTAGTGAAGTGACAATGAGAACTGGACAGTTGCAATATAATACTTCTATTCTATTGTCGTGCATTCTACACACTGTAGAGAATTACCTTTAGAATCAGTTATAAAACTACTCAAATGATCTGTTAGTGGAAAGCTAGAGATCTGTTATTTGAAGCTGTGTAACTGAACTTTGCCCTACTTTGTTGAAAAGTTTCATTTTGAGAAGTTATTTTCTTCTTACCTCTAATTAGGTTGCTGTGTTTTTGTGTGGCACTACTGTAATTAAATGTAACAGAAATATGATTTTCTTTTTATATGGTGGTTACAAATCAAGGCTGGAGGAGTCCACTGGCACTACACTTACAATTTTTTGGCGTAGTGTTAGATCTAAGAAATTTATGTGTGAATATTCCTAATCAATTTCTGGAAGTACTCACAGACTAATAATTTTTAAAGTTGCCAGTATTTTCTTTACTTAGACTATGAATGATGATGTTACAAACTACTAAGCAGTATGTGCACAATCTGGGTTTATCTCCTACAGGCCTACCCATCTGCATCTTTGTTCAAGGACTGGTTTATCTCCTTGTCAATAATAAAGTCTGAGTGGACATTAGAGGCATGTGGGCCAAAGAGCTCAACAATGCATTAAAACAGGTGTGTAACAGATGTGTTAAACAATGTAGGAAAGCGAAACATAGTGGAATATGTGCTGAATGAGTTCACTTGAAAATAGCCGAGTTACAAGTCTTCTATAATCAACACATATCACTAGTGCAAAGAATATTAATTGCATGTATTCTTAAGGAACAAAAACTTAATAACACTAAACTTTGAAACAGAATCTGAGCTATGAACACTCGTAAACAATGTAAAAAAATCTGGTGTTACATTCACATGAGTTTCACTACCCTCTATCACTTATTAGTGTGTATACAAATTATTCTAACGTAAATTTATTTTCCAATCCACTTATAATTGAGATAAACCTTCCCAGAAATAACTGCATTACACATTTTGTTTGTTTTACAAATGGAATAGTGATAGTAAAATGTTTCAGAGCTGGACACTATATGCTGGTCTTAAAACTCTATACCTCCAAGAAACAATTGAAAATCCACAGGACTTGAAAACAATGACAAAAGTATTCGCCAATTTGAACCATTAATAATGGATATCTCAGAAATGGCTTAAGCCACAAACAAGTTATTTATAATAAATTGTGTGTTTTAAAGAGATCTACATTTTTTTGTGTGGTATGTTTTCGTGTATTGCTTAACGTTTACCAGTTATGCAAGATTATAAAAACTCTCTTCCTAATGAAGAGGACCTCACAAGCTGTTCGAAGAAAATAGAAGATATACATTTTATTTGTTATGAAAATATCTTTAATATATGGCATTTTAATCAAAATCGTTAAGAGCCATTTTTCAGAAAATAAAAAAAATTAGAAAAATGTTCCATGTAAAGGGTATTTTAGGGTGGGAGGTTTTCTTGAAAACCTTCATGTCGCATCTTTGGAAGGTACTGAACTTAAATACCAAGTTTGATATTTATCTGACACTCCGTTTTTGAGTTATGCTTTTCACCGACACAAAATTTGTTCTAAAAATGCTTTTTTTTTAATTCAAGGTGCCTCAAAGTATGTATTTCTGGTGAAATCTTGTTATAAATTTTTTTGGGTGGAATACAATACTTTCTCTACCTACTGTACATGGTAGAGAAAGTAAAAAAGGAAGAATTGTAATTTTTTATTACACATATAATATTGAATTTAGGGCAAAAGCAATGTAAAAATAATTAAATAATAAAAGTAAAAGCAAAACATGAAGAATGTTTAAAAAAAAACTTTACATACTCATATCAAGAAAACCAAAAAAATAATTTTAAATAAATTAAGTTTTATAATTATCAATATGTATTATGTGCAAAAAGCACATATGTGATTTGTAGTAAGATTACGACAGAAAATGTACATAGATGATGGGTTAACAGCATCGATAGAATTGTTGAGAAGTGCTCAGACAGAAATAGTCAACAGAAAGTACTAAAACACTAAGAATACAAGAGAATGACAATGTAATTAGTGGTTGCTAGAGAAAATCAACAACATAGAAGAAAGGAGATGCAGGTACACCCTGTAAGAAAAAATATATTTTAAATTTAGAACAAGGAAGATAGTAGTTATACCACTTGCATAGTTTTTTTAATGTGGGATAAGAACCAAGGTCAATAGCATATATTTAGTGCAACCATCGTAGGAACGAGTGTGTAGAAAATTTATACTCTGCAAATCTGCATAAAGAAAACTATGAGCCTTGAGGAAGAGTACAGGCTGATTTTTTTGGACCTGACCCTGCAGAAACACAGAGGAGGAGTAGGTAGTCTAGGGTGAGGAGAGAAGGGCTGGCACTATTCTCCTTGCGTGGAACAACAGGAATGCGTAAGGTTTGCAACCAAAGTACAAATGTAAACAAGTACAGTACTGTCAAAAGTTGTACTGCTTACAGATACACCACTAGATTCTTCCACTGCTTTATAAAGTGACTGTCCTTGATCTAGATTCTTCTTAAAATAATTATACAGAATGAATATCACTTCCTATGACTTAGAATACAGAACTTTACTTCCACCCAATTTACTTTTAGCTAGAGACATAGTAACATAATAATTACGCACGCAACTGTACTACAATCACTCGGAACACGTGGTGATGTCACCTTAACTCACGTTGTGTATGCCCTTCTACCCTGTTATTACTGACCCAACACCCCTCCCAGAAGATACTGGGAGGGGTGTCCAGCTACTGTGCATACAGGTAAGGAGGTTCAGGATGAAAAAATCAGCCTAAGCCTGTAATAGCTATAAAGTAAATAAATATGTAGATTCTTAATTCAGCCAGAATATAGGCATCATAAATGCTGTAACAGAAAACATATAGCCATCAGGATTCATTAAGTAAAAAAATACATGAATCAGAAGTAGGAATAGAAAATTGTGGCAGAAATAGGCCTGAGATACACTGCAAATCTTGAGATGCACATAGTGCTGTATATTGAATACAACATAAAGAAGAACCTCGTGTTACATAAAATTCATGTTAAATAATTCACATGTTTGAGAAAATTTTCCTTCACAAATTCTTTATCCCACATATTTATCCACTTAATAATAATAATAATAATAATAATAATAATAATAATAATAATAATAATAATAATAATAATAATAATAATAATAATAATAATAATAATAATGTTGTTGTTGCAGGCAACTAGAAACTATTTGTAGGTGGTAAGCATTATGTCTTATTTCAATGTATTTATTTATGAGCTCCTTCAACAATGCTGCTGCTGCTGCCGCCGCCGCCGCCATTGCTACTTATTTTGTGTGGAAAGTATGATTACTTCCAAAATAACAATGGAAACCTTTGCAGTCAGTGAAGAGGCCTCTAGTGTGCTTCACAAGGATTTGAGAGCTATTTCCTAGATTAACACATTTTTTGTCAGAATGCTCATGAACTGATAGACCTGGATTCAGTATTTTCCTGAAATTAGAAAGTGATGAGCCCATTATACATCATGACTATGCTGATTTAGAGGAAATTAAGAATAACATTGATACCTCTCTTCCAAGTACTCCACTATCAGATATGAAGTGACCAGTGTGTTGATAACGACTGATGAGCACTCATTGTTTTGTTCTATGACATATCCACCTTGAAGCTGCTTTGCTGGATACAGTAACACAAGACATAGATGGAATGTAGGGTAAGCCATTTCTATAGAAGAATGTTCCCAAATGTCTCCCAATATGTAGTGGAAAAGGATGTATGGAAGTTCTGATTTGCCAAAACTGACCATGAGAGCTCTTTCTGCTCGTCATCTTCTCAACAGCTACTGAGAACATTCACAATAAAATGAAGAATAAGCTGACCTCAGATAGAGCTGGGAAATTAAATTTCTTTTACACATTTGGAAAAGGTTTCAGAAAGAAGTCACAAGAAAGATAGTTGGTGAGAAGCGCCGATCTTACATTTGAACCACATTCAGTGTCACATTATACATGCATTTACATGGAGAAAGATGCAGTGGCAGTGCCAGTGGAATGTGAGACTAATTCATTATCAGACTGAAAGACAAAAAATAATTATTCAATCGACAGAATCGTTGGAAAGTCAATACCTATTGTTAGGTTAGATTATCTGAGAACCCTAAATTAGCTCTTGCTGGCATGTAAATAAATTTGACTACTATGAGGTTTACCACTGCTTATTTCAGAGGCTGATTGAGTGAAAACAAACAATGGCTGGTGTACTTAGTGTAGAAGAGAGAATAAGATTGCCGCCAGGTATGAAGTGTGGAGGTCAGTGGTGCAAGTTCAGAGATAGTGGAGGCAACAGCGAGGTAGGAATGCATCACTTAATCCAAAAACAATAAAAAACTGTCATATGGAAATTGATGACAACTGGTAGTGTGAAAGATGCATGACAATCTGGTAGACCCTTGACATCCAAATTACAAGACAACATGAATGTTGTTTATAAGATGTTTCAACAAAGTCCTAAAAAGTCAACAAGAAAAGCAGCCATGGAAAGTGGACAGTCTTGAACAAAAAATTTGTGAAGTTTTTGCAAATGTGCCACTCGAGATGCTAAGAAAATCTATCTTTGTCGCCTTCCGTGGTATAGTGGTTACCATGCTAGCCTCTAGTTCCCAAGGTCGCAGGTTCAAACCCGGCAGAGGGTGATGGATTTTTTCAGGGCGTAAAAATCCTTAGCATGGCTTCCTTCAGAAGGGAAGTAAAGCCGGTGGTCCCATGTCATAGATTTATGACACATAAAAGAACCTCAAGTCTGATAAAGAGGCCTCTGAGCAAAATTACCAGTCTTTCACACCCAATATAGAATGGGACACTAAGGACCACAGCAGTTAAAGAGCGTCCATAAATAAATAAATCTTTGAAACACTTTTCCAAAAATATTCCAGAAATGTGTAGACAATGCAGGTGCACACGTCAAAATGTAACTTACTAACCCAAATGGTTCACCCTATTAATGTAATGAATGAAAATAAAACTATAATTAAGTTGTTCACTCCTTAAAATATTTTATGTTAAAAAAAATCTGATGTGTTACACTCACATGACTTTCTCTACTCTTGTACAAACTATTTTTACAAACGCTTATTCTCCATATGCTACATGTTAATCGAGATATCGAGATGTCAATATTATTGCTAATTTTCTTGTAGATGCAAGGGAATATGGTAGGTTATAAGCGATAGCCAAATCTTTTAAGCACTGGTTGCTATGTGGCGCATTCCATTCTCTTTGCATGTCCAGGACATAAAAAAAAAATGATAAACAAATTTGAGAAAAAGTATAAGTATTGGAAAATTTAAGGGAATAACAAGCAATATCTCGAAAATGGTTCAATCAACAAAAAATAATGTATGACATAAATTGTGTATTTTAACATGATCTACATTTTTTGTGTAGTAAAATTTTGTCTATCTCTTATGGTTTACCAGTTATGCAAAAGTTGTTCACAATGAAGAATACTTTTGGAGACACTCCCAGAAATTCGAGACATACATTTCATTTGTCATGAAAATATCTTAAACATATGATATTTTAATCAAAATCCTTAAGAGCCATTTTTGAGAAAATTAAAATTTTCCATCTAAAGGGTAATCTGGGGTAGGGGGGGATATTCTTGAAAACCTTCGTGTCGCATCTCTGGAAGATACTGAACCTAAATACCAAGTTTGGTGTTTATCCGACTGTTCGTTTCTGAGTTATGCTGTTCTCACGCACTCACGCACGCGCACACACACACACACACTCGCGCGCGGACATGTTTCTAAAAATGCTTTTTTTGGATTCAGGGGGTCTCAAAACATGTATTTACGGTGAAATCTTGGTATCGAATTTTTGGGTGGAAACAATACTTCCCCTACTTACTATACGTAGTAGAGAAAGTAAATAGGTACTGACTTTTCAACCATCATGTATATGATTGAGAAAATACTTATGCAAGTTTTTCTTTCCTTCCGATTTTTTAAAATGGATTTCATTAGTCTTTAAAATTGGTATGTTACACTTTGCATGACTTTTATTGCTAAATTGTACTCATTTACAATATTAATGAAAGAAAAGACACTGCATAAAGAAATTTTATTTTTCTGTATTTTAGATATGAATATTAACAGTTTTACTAATTTAAATAAATCCTATTTAATTCTAACAATTCTGACTACCAGAAATTTTGGGGAAAATATTCCCCAAGGCAAAATTTCCAGAATTTACAACTCACTAGTTATGCAAAGCTACTACCACTTCTGGAACATATTTCTTATTTGTTATCAAACAAATTGAAAAACAAAGTTTAATGCCTTTTTAATGATTCCAGCAGGCATACCTTGTTATGCTGTAAATGATACAATCAAACTACATATAGGTGACTTTTATCATTAACTACTATCCATTACATAGCCTCATTTAAGGTTGGTTCACAATAACCCAAGAATGGAAACCAAAACAACACGCAATATTTTGTTTCACAACACTGCCAAAAAAAACTGGAATGCATACTAATGTCATTTGTTTGTAATTGACCAATGATATTTTTCCCCTGCTTCCAATTGAGCAGTTTTTCAAAACTTGACTGATGCAAGATTTTATGAAATTAGTTACATACAGTAACGGCATAATTTGCATCTCCTGCATCATTCTGTTACATCAGATTTTGCATATCTCGATACATGCCCTGTGTAGAAGCTAAGGAATATTAGTAGTTTTTTCAAAACTCTATAGATGCACTTGCTCAGTTAAAGCAAAAGTCAATAGATGCAATAAATGCCTCTATTCTGACACAGCATATAGCAACCTTAATTCTACGAAATGTAATGTTGGCATTGAGTGCTATTTCACTGTTGTGGTTATTGGACATTCATTTCTGCAAACTTATGTAGTATATTTATTCTTAGTTGAGACTGTACAATGCTATGGACAATGGATACAGGAGCTCAGATTGTGAAACTGTACCAGTCATAGAATGCATAGGAGGCAAGAATCACAAAAACAAAGAATGGAAATCAAAATGTAAATTAAAAAAGGATCATACTCCAGCAATTACATGTTCTCATGGTCTCAAGTGTGCTCCACAAAATCCTAAAAGTAAAGGAAATAAGCATTGTGATGTAAGTGCATTGTCCTACAATGATATAAGTAAATTTCACCAACATCTTTCCGTGCTCAAAAAAATAGATCAAGATAAATTCCTTGTGAAATGTATGGCTATTACATCTAATCACAGAGTGGTGAAGAAAGAAGCTGCAAATAGAAAGCAAACTGTAAGCATCAAATACAGTGGGAGAACTAATGATGGCCAAGTACTGTCAGTATGCGCTGCAAGCTTCCAGGAAACATAGGAGTGTCAAAAGATATATTATCTCTCCTGGCTAGAAAATTTCACTCATCTGAGATGCAGCAAAGGAAACCAGAGGAGGTGATAGAACATACATAATAAAGAAGGGCATTACGAGGGTGGTCTGAAAAGTTTCTGACCTAATAGAGATACAAGACATTTTTTCAGAAGTCGCTTGGGGCTAGATCTGGTGAGTAAGGCAGATGGTCAAGCAGTTCAAGCCATAATTCATGGATTTTCACCATTGCAACCGCTGAGGTGTGAGACGGTGCGTTGTCTTGGTGAAACAGGATTGTTTTTTTCTGCAAATGTGGCCATTTTTCCGCAAGTTCTGCCTTCAGCTTGTCAAGTAATGATGCATAGTATGCTCCTGTAATGGTTTTTCCTTTTTGAAGATAATCGATTAAAATAACTCCATGACTATCCCAAAAAACAGTCGTCATAACTTTCCCAGACGAAAAAACTGTTTGGACTGTATTTTTGTTTCAGGCGTATAATGGTGTATCCAAGTTTCATCTACAGTAATTAATTGGCGCCAAAACTCCGATTTATTGCACCTAAACTGCGCCAACAGCGCGTTGGAAATGTTCATTCGAACACATTTTTGGTCAAACGTGAGCAAACGCGACATCCAACGCACGGACAGCTTTCTCATGTCTAAATGTTGATTTAATGTGTGACAAACACTTTCTTTTGACATGTTCATAGCCTCTGCTATCTCTCTCACTTTAATTCGGCGGTCGTCTAGCACCATTTGGTGAACTTTGGCAATGTTTTCATCGGTAGTTGCAGTTTTTGGACGTTCCGAACGTTCGTCTCCTAAGCTCTTATGGCCACGTTTAAATTCAGCTGCCCAAAATTTCACTGTGGTAAATGATGGTGCAGAGTCCCCATACACAGAATCCAACTCATCTTTGATTTGCGTAGGCGTATTGCCTTTCAAAAACAAATATTTAATGACAGCTCGATACTTGATTTTGTCCATTTTCATAAAAACACTCACATCACCTCACTCAAACGACTGTTACATAACAACTGAGCGTCCAAAATGGCTGAAACTTTGGTGAGTAACTGTCAACAGATGAACAACGAAATTCACTAGCTTTTATTTACGAGTGCTGCCATCTTCATGTTGAGGTCGGAAACTTTTCAGACCACCCTCGCATTGCTCCTGTAAAGGAAGACATTAAGAAGCACAGATGTGGGGACAGCCACTATGGAAGAGTAAAATCGGGGAGAGGATATTAACTTAGTATGAGAAAAATGGAGACAAACTTTTGCAATGAAAAGTTGCAAAAGTCTGCTCATTGTCAAAATATAAATACATATTTTACAACTTCTTCAATCTTTCATTCCATACAACACACAATGATACATGCCCAACCTGCAAAATGGGACTGATAAAGATTAAGACAAGAGGCAGATGTGGAAAAGAAAAATGAACTAAGAACTACAGACTGCACAAGCTATTGAAAGAGGAAAACTCTGTAACAGTGACTATTTGCTTTGATATGCAGCAGAATCAACCGTTGCCTAAACTTTCAGTTAGCAAGGTATTCTATGCAAGGCATAATGATTCCTTCTAAAGCCCAGAACACAGTCGATATTTCCTTGCATACATGGTTGGAAACTTAATCAGCTAAACGCTGCAAGAAGGTTACCTCTGCTTTGCACCACTTCTTGTTGAAACTGGAAGAAAGGATCTCCAGCAACACTCCTTCTATCATTTGTTTATTTTCAGACTCTTGTTCTAGTCAGAATAAGAATAGTGTGATGAGTTAGTGCTTAAAGCTTTCTTGGAGAAGAGACGAAAATTTTCCAGCATTTCACATATCTACCCATTGCATGGACATGTTATATACCTCCAGATAGAGTTTACGGCAGAATTGAAAAAGATTTAAGGAAGAAAGAGAATATCTTGAGCCCTGATGAGTACCATCAGATATTACAAAATCACAGCTCTGCTTAAGTGTTGTTTAAAGACTGGGAAATTAGGGATTTGAAAGAAAGTGCAAAGCAAAGTCAAAGCTTCCTTTCAAGATGAATACAAGTGAATCATAACATATTACAAGCAATCAAAGGAAGACCATAAAGTATGTGAAGTCCAATAGCAGAAGTTCAAGATGCATATTCTGCTTCACCTATGGAGGTGGATGTGATGAAATCTCAGTAAGATCCTGCTTCGATCTCAAACTATTCCCAAAATCAATAGCGTAAGCAAAGAAAAGAAAAAGGATGTTGAAAATCTAGCTAGAATTTTTGAAATTTTGAGAAAATGCAGAAGAATTTTATAAGGATGTGCTAGGAGAGCAGTTAAATCTTAAATCTTATTTATTCATATTGTTAAGAATATAAAATTGTGATTTCTTTGTATTGTATTCAATATGTTTGGTATATCAATAAAATAAATATTATTGTCAATGTCGTGGTACTTACTTTCTAAGTTTACACCTACTAACTAATCTGTATAAATATTAATATGGTGGTTGTACAGTACATTATGTATTATGAAAAGGTGAAAATACATAAAGAATAAATACCAAAAAGTTGTGTAATCGGAAATTACTAATAATGTGTTATGCTAATGCTGATAAAATATTGTATCAAATATTAAAAATAAAAATGAATAAAGTTAAAATAATGAAGGTTGCAGTGTTGAGAAGTCAAAAGGCTTATACCCCCCCTATTAATCTAATCTAAGTTAAAACGATAAACACAGCCTTAAAACATCAAATAAGCATTAGTCAACACGCCTGATAAGCATTTAATAATTTTATGTCCATAAAAAAGGCATTCCATAATGAAGCTAACAAGTAAAAACAGCTTATTCTTGATAATAAACAACAAAACCTCATAACTTACTAATTTCACTCATGCAAAAATGCTAATTAGCATCTATTGGTTTTTTTAAAAACTCAAGATTTTTCAAACCTCAAAATTTCACTAGTTAAACTATTTTAACTGTTTGTTTTACCGTGTGTTGAAACAGTTGTAGGAGGGAGAGTGAACCATTAAAAAATTTGCAGTGGTAACCAATCAGTATTGCTAATAAGAAAAAACCATTGTTCTCAGAAATGTATTTTGTGCATCTATCAAATTTTGAAAAAATGCCCCTCAATTCAGTCAACATAATGCAAGTTAAAACATTAAAATTTGTTACAGTAGAGATTTTCTAAACGGAAAGTCATTGATATTTCTGATTCCTCAGGCGGAAGCATATTACCAAACATAATTTCTTTGTTAATAGCATACATGAAAGTTATTTTTTCTCAACACTCAATGGATCTTAGGGAGTAAGGATGTGTATATATTTGTCAGAATTCCTTCAAGTTTGATTCTACCGGCTTGTGACTAGAGAGAAACCTCAAGTACGTTAATTTTTACTGTGAAAAACTTAATATGCACAATATGGATCTAATATACCATTCTTGGGAATGAGGACAAAAAAGTTAAAACTTGACCAAACCTTTCCTGTTCCTGTGACCAGTAAACCTTCCCATTAATTGTAAACTCACATTTTGTAATACCTGCATTTTAGTTTTGTCATTCCTGCTATTGTGAACCACCCTTGGAGAAGGCTGCAAAATAAAATTTCATGAATAACTACATAAGCAAATTGCCAGCGTATGTCTCTTGTGCAATTCCAACTTTCTGTAATTTCCATTAGTCTCTCTCATGCTTGCACAATCATTGATCATTTTGCAGTTCCTATTAGACCAATTTCTTCTTTGTTGCTAGACTGATAGCTTACATTGGCCATTAAGAAATGAAATGAAGTTATCCTCATCTGTCATGATGAAAACACACAAACAGCAACAGTGGCAAAACTACTACTACTTATGCTCATGTGGTGCCTATATTACCCTGTATTCTGCAATTCTACCAAAGATACTTCACCTAATGCAGCTAACAGCCCAGTCACATAACTTATAAGGGCAAAGTTTACTCACCAGGAGAGCCCCGATCTTCTCTTTGTTTGCTGTGTATATCTCCTTGTTCATCACCCAAGAGTGCAAGTAGGCCATCCTTGAATTCCGGAAATGTCACTCTCTTATCACTTCCTAGGCCACCCAAAAGGCACTGGATCAACTCCATGCCCTGTTCTTCAAGCTGCAATTTCTCACACAGTTGTTCAAGTCCATGACTATCTAAGCTGCCAACATGATTTCTGTCACAACTTTCAAAAACAGCAAGCAGTTGTTGTTCATAGGGGTCAAGTTCTCGTCCTTCCATTGCATGGCATTACACCTGGAACATTAGAAAACTTATTACAAACTTATAGTAAACTTGCTCAATACATTTATTGAAAGCAGGTGAAATGATTCTGCAACAATGTGACTGAAAAACTACACTCACTATAGCTTTTAAAATGCAGTTATTATATTACCTTGAACTGCCCCTTTGCTCTAACTTTAAAATAGTGCATTGGAATTAAGTGTTAAAAAGTTCTAAGTAGACCATCAGTCATATTTTGCATTACACTGCAGATCACAATTTCCGTTATTCCTCTCAACTACTTGCAAATTTAGGGGGAGAAATTTACGCAACTCTGAGCGGCTAAAATTCGTGGTTGAACTAGTTATTAAACTGAACAGATGAAATGCTTATAACCCTAAATTATATTACCAATAATTACCGTAAACTGTCAACAGGCCATTTCGTGCTAGTATCCACAGATGTCAGCACTTTCCATTCTTTAGGATGTAGTTTGAGAATACAAGAAACCTTGTACTATTTATACTAAAAGTTTTCCTGAAGATTTATCTGTAATTCTGTAATGGACGGTGAAGAGGAAAAGGTAAATGAAATTTTCGTTTTGTTTTTCTCTGCTGATACGTCCGAACTGTGAAATTACACTACGGATACGATTCTATAGCACGAATTCACGTAGCATTTTCTGCGCACACAATGCTTCATTAGAAGTAATAAACACTTGTTCACTACAAGAAAGGCCACTTTTAAACAGTTATAAAACAGTAACAATCAAATACTTTGTGCAATAAATATATAGATTTCGTTTCCATGGACGGCTTGATGAGAAACCACGACTATTTTGTCCACTTCTGCTATTGGTTAGACAGCCTTTTTTTGTGGTTGGTAGCATCTGGAACAGCGGTAATTTAAACACTAATATGATACTGATAATCTGCGTATGAGCCAGTGTTTACCGGTTTATAACTGTATATTAAATTTTTAATGAACTCGTCAAACTACTGCCCAGAATTTAATCTAAGGATCGGGATTGTGAATATGTGTATGATCTAATGATTAAAAACCAGAGTGCAAGAAACCCAACGACGAGAGTTACGCGAGATAACACCATTGCCAATAGGCAATAAGTTCCAAAGGAAAGGCCGCGATAAGACCAATGTAGTTAAATGCGGGGTATAAATGGAACTAAAAAAAATTAAGATTTGTCGTTACTTTTTATTTCGATTGAATTGTAACGGCAGTTACGCTTCTCTCTCGACTGCTACTCGCCTCCTTGAATGCTTCGTTACAGTACCTACTTAAACAATCTTAACAACATTTATTTTATCCTCTCTTAAACATTTCAATAGAAGTCGTTAATTTAATACGTGAAAGATAAACTAAAAAGCATGAGTTTCAAAACAGGATTTAAAATACAAGCCTCTTTGTCGTCATAGCCGTCACCTTCCAACCCCCCCCCCCAGCTAACATTTGTTTTTTCCCATCTGGATAGATATGTTCTCTAATGGCCTCAGGATTTTATTAGAGACTGTGCTGTAAATTCTGAGATCCCTCCTGGTGACACCCAGAGTAGGAAGCTAATCCATATCACTATATAATTGATGCAGTTTATTCGAGAATGAAGTAGATCGACAAATGATTTTTATCTCAAATATTACATCACTTTATAAGAATTTTATTAATGATGAAATTCCTTAATGCATTGCCACAAACATTATTGTTAAGCTCTATTGAGCCAGATCATATGGCTTGATCCTCTTTAGTAACTGTATATGGCCATCAACTGCTTCCATTTCGGGATTCACTTAGACTTGAAGATGGTAATAGTATTTTTCTGCACATCTTGAAATTTCTTCACAAACTGTAACTATTCTTAAATCATGATGAAGTTCACAATTGCAGATGTATCAGGGAGCATTTACATTCCGTGAAGTACTTTATTTTCAAATGTGTGAATCATCCCAACATTGGATTTATTGGTACAGCCCTTTAACTGAATTCTTTATGTACAAACAGATTTCAACACCTGTTTGTAGATTAATAACTAAAAATATATTGCTGCCAAACACAGTAATTTAAAGAAAAAAGAATTGGTTTAGGTATGACACATTAATACTAGTTTTGTAATACACAGGAGGGTGAGACAACAGTCAACTGTTGATAAAAGAAGTTGATGTATGCCAGCCTTAACCTCATAAGTAGGGTCCAGATTTTATGTAATATCAATTTCAGAAATATGTACGTAAATATGTTAATAAGTATGTAATGAAGTAATTATATGTAAAGCAAATATTTTATTTCTTTTGAGAAAATAGAAGTTTACGGGTAATCAAACTGAGATTACTATGTCAATCAGTTCATTTCTGCTACTAAATACTGAAAGACAAATTTCCCCATTCAAGCTTTTAAGTTACATTGGAACGGGATGCACAATTAATTATGATATACTTTTATAAATGTTCTATTGTCATGCACGGTCTTCTATGCTTTTATATATAGAGAAAGATCACTCAATTTTGTTAGAAGTCAATAGTACATGTTTATACAGAGGATTGTGCTAGGAATAACATTCTCAGGGGGTTTTCTATAATTTCACCATTAAATAAGCAAGACAAAGTAAGAAGATTTGAGTATTCAGAGTTCTTATTCAGCACAGATTTCAGTTTAATTGAAATTACACCCACTTCACCTGGTACAACACTGATCTTCTGACTGCATCTTCCATTATTCCCACATCTTCTTGGAGAGGCATATCTGAAATCTCCAGTTTAAGGTATTGTCAGGAAGTCAACTGAAGTAACTTGCTTTGTATGAAACTGAACTGAGCACTTTAGAACTGTTGAATGCTGACAAGGACTCACTCACAGCCACTGCAGGGTTAGAAGAAAAGTTCTCCATCACTGACTTCAAAGTGCTTACTGAAGTAAACACAGCTTTAATCCAAGTGGCCCACCTCGTGACTGCAGGCTCCAGAGAGAGTGGTATGTCACGTAGCTGCTGCTTGTAACATTTCAAGGAAACCTTTTTTGTTGCTGATATCAGTGTACTTACTTCCTGAGCCACGCAACATGCACTAAATTTGGATAAAATACATTAAGCAATTTTCCCACTTTCAATATATATGCAGTTGCATCTATGTGAATCAATAGGATCCTCTCTTCTTTAATGTCATCTGGCCAGTGTACCTTAAGTCCATCATTAATGAATCTTGCAATTATTTAACTATTTGTTGCCTCCAAAGGTTTACAATAAATTAATTAGGGTTTAGATGCAGCCTCAGAGTGCAACTTGCCCAGAATTAGTTTCACAGTGAAATGGCCTACAGCATCCATCATCTCATCGGCAGAAATCCATATAGGTGATTTGCCCATGTCAGCCCTGATTTTTTTTACAAGTAATTCTTCCTGAGAGATGACTCGTCAGGAATGTTATGGTTGCAGTATTTCTATAAGAAATGTTTAAATTCAGGTATCCAGCGTATGCTCCCTGCAACCATTGCCAGGCACATTTCTTTGTAAAATTCACCATCTGTTATGAAAGCACTGTCAGTAGAAATCCATGTTTTCAGTTTTGATGACAATGAAGATACCACTGGTGCCATGGTTAACTTAAACACAATTGACTGCTATAAATTGTGATGCATTTAAAGAGCAAGAAAAGAAAATGTTTAAAATGATTCATTGTTGTCTGCATCAAACTCCTGTAATTTAACTTTGAATGTAATCAAAATATATGGGATTGGTGACAATGTATGAGTAACAATCAATGTGGCTAGATAACTGAGATGAGCCACTCCGGGGTGGGAGCTGCCATTGGCTGCTCGCCTGTGATGTAAGTGAGAGTGAAGACGAGCGCGCGGAATACATACACAGCGCAGTGAACACACTAAATTCCTCCAGATTAACTCCCAATTGTTTATTATTAGCACGTTCTTCCAGTTTTTTTAAAAGGTATACTATTTCAGAGCTTTCTACAAACATTGTGGGCTAACCATAAAGCAAAACGAATGGAAATGCATTGCAATAGTAATATATTTACGTATAAACAAAACTACTGGAACACATGTAGTACTTCAACGTAAACTGTAGGCGCTACAAGAGATTCAAACATACATTACTTTAGTACTAAAGGAAAATTTACAACTACACTAAAGGAATCGCTAAATGGATATGTTGGTGTATTTTTTTTTACCGTAAGAAATAAAAACAATAATTCCAGAATACATTATTCTGTTACAGGATGTAAAAATGAAAAAGACATACCTGCAACATTCCACTTGTAATTGGACCTTCACTAAGTGCATATTCATGCCAATTGGGAATGAACTGCTACGGAACTGCATCTGGGAGCAGAATTTTCTTAACCGGCAAACCTAAAAGTTCACTCTTCAAATCCCGTTTATAGTCACTAGGAAGAAAGTGCACTGAACATACATGTGAATTATCAGCGTTAAATTTGTCAGTACGCTTACAGCGAGACACCCACACGCGCTTTAATTGCTCATTTTTTTGGGGAAATGTGTGATAATTCACACCAACCGTTTTAAAACCGTAATTACGGTATTGTGCTACAGCACAATACATTCTACTCTTAACGTTCTCACTCATTGCACACTGACTTAAACACTTCAAAGCAGAGAAAACTGAATCTATAGTCAAGATTCTAGTTTAAATATGTGTGTGCAACTTATTTGTTGAAGTGGGGGGGGGGTATATGACTGAGTGATAAGGAACAATGCACTTTCGTACATCTGTTGTTAAGTTGTGAAGTTTCCGCCAACATAGCGAGGTAAAGTAGGATAATAGGATAATTGACCAAAACAGCTAAAAATATATTATACTTTCAAAATAAAGCCAGAAGCATATATTCCCTTCCGATATATGAGTACACCTTGATTTATTGCACTTGTACATGACTTTTAAAGTGAAGAGAAGCTCAGATTAATATCTGTTGCCTTTTAGCAGTTGAGCGGCATAATTATTTCAAAGGAAATGCTGTTTGCTCTTACAGCCAAAGTTTAACAACCTTTTCCCGTCCACTGTGGTTCTGTAAAGGATTATATACCTGGAAAAGCTTGCCATTTTCAGGGAAGAATACCTTTGGCCCACTTTATATTCATTTTCATGTGCAGACTTATGAGTCGGCCTACCTGCCAAAAAGGAAGTTCTTTATATTTCTCAGGAATGCGTATTATTCTGATGACGTGCCATCTTTTAATTCTTGCAATAAAGGTATTGCTTAAGTGTACATAAATCCTTATCATGGGTCCCATATTAAGAATATATATATATATATTAGGTCCTTTTGGTAGTTTCAAGTTTTCTATTTTGGATAATCTTTTTATCAATATTTCATCATTAATTTGTAATTTCTTTGTCTTTTGCCTCTTTATTTGGTAATTTCCTTGCATAAGTATAGAGTATATAAAGATTATTGGTTGGTCTGGAAAGAGTTGCTTGTGGGTGGAGAGATGGTTATTGTCAGGGAAACAGGTATAATTACTGTTATGAATTCATGTCCAAATTTAGGGATGAGAAGGTCAGTTTTCCCTTTTTTGCTTAATAAGTGCGTATTGCTCTTATTTATGTATGACATGGACTGTGAAATCCTCTTCATTCGCAATAAACATTGCATATTCTGAGTTTTCAAAAGAGTTAATGCTACACTTTTGTAAGACCTGTTTAAAAACACAATAAGTTAGAAAATTAATTGAAAATATATTTGTTCTATGTTCTTGTTTGGAGAATCTGAAAAGCAAAGAAAATAATGTTCTTACTTGTTTGAAGAATCTGAAAAGGAAAGTAAGAAAGTTTTCTTTTCTTTTCAGATTCTTTGAACAAGAACATTTTCACTGCTCTTTTACTTATTTTTTCTTCTTGTATAGGAGGTATATCAATATATAAATTAATTTATAACTTTCTGTACACTAATTTTAGTAAATCAAATAAATCTCATTTTAGATAATTTTTTGTAATTACAAAGTAATTTTAAAACAAATGTAGTCATTTAAAAAAAAAATTAGTCATCAAAATCCGCGCCCTGCTTATAAAACACCGTTCTGACCTTATTTCCTCTCATGTATTTACGTTCATCTCCCCTGTATTTGCTCACATAATATTGATTTGTTTTGTAAAGCCTCTCCTGCCAGTTTGGCGTGAAATGTGTCCATGTTTTATACAAAATAACGAAAGCTAAGATACGAGTAAGTTATTGCACTTTCCTTGCATAAATACTAAATAATATAGGCACCTAATTACAATTGGCAAGTTCCTCAGATCTACCTCCTTTTAAAAAGATCAGTGTAATATGTTTCAATGATCGCCAGTGCAATACACTAATACACCTCCTTTTAACAACACCCACTTTCCCGTGGGTGAAAGCATTACATTTGTGTGCTTTTAAGGGTATTGGTTGCGAGCATATACTAAAGCATACATGAAAGGTTTTCTAAAATTAATATCTCCAAAATATTAAGGCTAGACGCATCCTTGTTCTTACTCTTTCAAGTAGGAAGGATCAAATGGGGACTATGTACAATTAATTATTCATTAATTAAAAAATGAAAACAACTTTATACTAGAAATAATTAAGAAACTAGGTTTATATAAGCACATTCTCAGCCTAAATAATGAAGCCAAAATATCCAAATTCTGAACACATCATTCGAATGTGCACTACTCTGTAAATTCGGTTTATTTGAAAATTGGAGGATATTTGCAAGACTTGCTGTGCAGATAACTGTTTTTCAGCATGTGGGCACAGTTTCATATGCATAAGTCGATTATTCATGTCTCGGAAAAAATGCACATATATCAAGTTTTCAGCTATCATGACTTTTAAAACTGCTATGTTTAAATCATATTACATAATAGCATGATCAACATACAGTTCCTCTCATTAAGCTGCGTTTTTCACAATCCATAAACAAACAATACAATTTAATTTCGAATCAAAGTTTAAGACCCGATAGCGTATAACGTTGAATTTTATATAGCGTATAACGTATTTTATTTTCGTTGCTAAAATTGGCCGAATAATGTGTTATTAGTTTTCTTTAACATAATATAATTAAAGTCAAGCAATAGCATAAACTAAGAAAATGGTTTTAAAGCTTGCAACTTAGAGCTTCTGAACAACTTTAATATAGCAAATATCTGCTTTATATCTACATATCTCTCTTTCTTTGAATAACATATATGCTGTAAGTCATCCCTCAAGACCAAATTTCATATATCGACAGCTTTTTAGTGAATATTTCAAGGAGAAATGAAATTGGCGCCAGTTGGGTATTTAGCTGTAAAAAGACAGGTTTGTGTTTATTATTTCCAAGACTAAGTTTAGTTATATATGCGATTTTGTTTCAAGTAGTATAGGGTCGAAACAGATCGTATAACGAGAATATTATCTGAACTTTCATGCTGAAAAGTATGGTGCAGAATACTGGCTAGCTAAAACTTCACTCTCGATGGCATGATGCAGCAGGCGGACCGAAAGCAGTACAAGCAAAAACGGTGCGGTAAGAGACCCCCCGAGTAACAATAATATAACATTCAGAATGTTTTTCCTTTCTTGCTATGTAACAAAAATGATTGGGATTGACAACAATGCATGCATAGCACAATAATAAAATGTCAAATTACTTTTCTTTTCTTGCTATGGTATTAGATAATAAAAAAATAATAATTCAGTAGAATTACAAAATAAATAAAAAAAAGTGTAATAATTCTGCAGTAATGTTAAAATAAGTGAAATCATGTAATATGGTGTAGGCAACGCATCCGTGGAATATTCGGGTCAGTAAAATATTTGCCTTGTATTGGATAAGAAACTAACCTGGAATGAACACATTGATATTACTCTCTGTAGAGCTAGGTGGTCACTTGTAACCATCAAATGCACATCGGAACAAACTGGGACATGAAGCCGCACATCAGCCATTGGCCATATGTTGCGATGGTTAGGCTCCATGTGTCTTATGTGCCATTGTTTAGTGGCAAAAAACCCTACAAGCTACTATAGCAGGTAAACTTATCAAGCTACAGAAATTAGCGTGTCTCTGAATTACAGGGGCTTTCAGAAGTACTTCAACCATTGCATTGGAGACTCTTCTGGGACTCCTTTGCATGGACTTTTATTTAAAAGCAGAGGCTAGGCTTATTGCCTACCACTTAATGCAAACAGGGAACTGGAGAGGTACTTAGTTGCTCAATTAGGAC
This sequence comes from Deroplatys truncata, assembly GCA_030765065.1. Classification (NCBI taxonomy): domain Eukaryota; kingdom Metazoa; phylum Arthropoda; class Insecta; order Mantodea; family Mantidae; genus Deroplatys; species Deroplatys truncata. Next base: position 107,048,767 of record CM060980.1, read on the forward strand.
AACCTCTAGTCTAAATTTCCTGGATATCTCGGTATTAAGCTGCAATCTGACCTAATGAATACTCAATGTTGCTTTTCCCCCTCAATTTAAGGAACTCTTGGGTCTTGAGAAGACTGGGTGGAAGGAACTATGTGTAATAAAGAATATGACAACTTGTGAGGTTCACAGATGGATCCTGTATAGGGATCTAATCAGGTGCAGGCATATATGGCCTGTCTCCAAGGACAAATATCAGTATAAGCCTTGGAAAATAGTGCACAGTTTTTGAGGCAGAAATATTTTCTATCCTAAGCTGTGCTTTAAGAGGACTTGAGAACGGTTACCATGGTAAACAAATTTTCATCCTCAGAGATAGTCAAAATACTTTAAAAGCACTCTGGTCAGACCAGATAAAAAACTGGTATGGAAATGCATAAATGTCCGATTGGATTGACATCCTGCAACAGGTTCAAAATGTGGAGGTGCTGGGGCATCAAGGCATCTATGGAAATGAAAAAGCTGATCAACTGGCTAAAAGAGGATACCCTATGGTTCCTCTTTAGCTTATGGCTAAAAAGGCAATGACCGATATGTAGATGATCTAAAATTACCTCTTCCCAATGAGAAGAGGTACCCCAGACTAACGGGAGAGGTTTAACCTCCCGCAACTTGTTCCCCCGGAGGGCCAGCCACTCATCACGTCAAAGCGAGAGGACACGGTGACGTAAAATAACATAAAAATCCATGAGAGATACCCTATGTTGGCTCTGAACCCATGGTTGGAATCAATACAGGGATTGCCAAAACCTTGGTAAAAACCTGGATTAGGGAAAAACACCAACTCACATGGCAAACCTATCCTGGACAAAGACAAGCCAGGAAATTGGTTTTACATCCATGCAACACTCTTTCCTTATCTCTCCTGAGATTGGACTGAAGAGGAATAAGCAAAGTAGTTGCATTAGTTTCTGAACATGATCTTTTCAGTAAACATCTACATAAAGTAGGACTCTGCAAAGATGAACCGATTTATAGAATGTGCAAAGAGGATGAGAAATTTCCCTCGCATGTCCTGTTTGATTGTACTTTCCTGACAAGAAAGAAACTTATTCTTTCTATAACCAGGGAAGACCTAGGAAGCAATGCTGATATTGGAACCAAAATTATGCAACTTGTTCTGGGAATAGATTTTGGAAAACAATGAAGGCATCCTTTCCAGTGGGGTTTCACAATAAGCCTTTTAGGCTGATGTGTGGAAGGTCGATGAAACTCAACAAACAGACAAACAAAAAAAGGAAGTTATCTATGTAGTATGGTATGAAATATGTAATATACCTAATATGTAAAAAAATGTAAAATAAAATTTATGTATGACATTCGTATATCTAACAAACCTTTGCCTTTTATTCTTGCATAAATATGTAATTGCATATAATCCAGGCTGTACTCGTAAGAAACAAAATATTGAGTGCTCTATGTTTCCAAATACACTTAACATAAAATCTTAAAATCTAGGAAAATATAAGCATAGAGCAACAAATATTTTTTTGAATGAGCAATACTATGACATTAATTTATATATTTTAATAAGAGTCATACACATTTCACATAGTAAGTTTCTGTTTCTTATGTTTTCCTAGTAAGTAAAATTATTTGAGAGTAAACAGCACTTCACTGGCTATTTACATAAAATTGAAGGTACAAATTGTATTCATAACACTAGTATTCATACATGCAATATTGTAATCAAAATCATAAAAGCCCTTTTTTAGAAAATAAGAAATAAAAAATAATGATGATAAAGGTCTCCCTGTAGTGAAGAGTATTCAATGCAAGCCTTCACCTTGTATCCCTAAAAAGATAACTCAAACGAAAGTTTTGTTACTTATCAGAGTTTTTGTGAAAATCTGATACTTATCTGACCTTTATTTCTGAGTTAGTCTCTCTCCCTCTCCCCCTCCCCTCTCCCTCTCTCTCTCCCCCTCTCCCTCTCTCTCTGCAAAAATAATAGGAATTCAATGGGGTCTCAGAATGTATATTTCTGGTGAAATCATGATGTTGAAGTTTGGTGACATACAATACTATCTACCTTAGGTGAAGGGTAGAGGAAGTGAAAATTGTAAAAGATGTGAACAATTAAATATTTCTATGAGAAGTTAGAATTTAGTAAACAACCGTTTTAACATTATGAAGCCTTTATCCATTTTTTGCACTCACTTAACTAAAAGTGGAAAAGTGGAACAGCAGCATTAAGAATAAGTGAATATCCATCACAAAGCTATGAATAAAAACCTGTTTTCATAGTGCTGAAATCTTGTCATTGTTGTTTGTGCTGGCAAGTGCTAGTAAGCATAAAAGTTATTAGATATCTGTTAATAATTATGTGTATTTTGAATTGTCTGCTTTGGTCCAAATATTTATAATTATGTATATTATGTATTTGTTACTACCAATGTCTTTTGCAGAGAGTCGTTTACCTGTTTGGCAGAGATATATCAGAAGTACCCTGCTTTAGAAACAGCTTTTTATATGGAATTGGTGGTGGGATTGGTACCGGATTAGCCTATTTTCTGATTTCGAGCAACCCACGTATGTCAACACATGTAGGTTATGCAGGATTTGTTGCTGTTTCTCTTGGATTCTGGTGAGCATTAAACAGAGCATTAGCTCAATTAATTTTTAAAATACTTTATTCCTGTTCTCAAACTATATTGTGAAATGTTTAGTTTTATGGTACCAATACAGTAACCATATGCTGTGTAATATACTATAGTTTTATAGGAGCTAACTACATGGTACTTCAGGACTCTGTCACTCTTTGAAAATATTAAAAGGGTTTTGAGCACTCACTGGGTTGCTCACAAAAAAAGAAATATCATTAAAGATTAAAAACAGAAGCACTAAATCTACATCAATAAAGTAGGTTGAAATTGACTATAAAAACTAACCAAATGTTTGTTGCTGTTGTAAAGAGAATAAGAAACAGAAAGATATTAAAACTTGTTTGTCTGGAAGTGTTACTTGAGCACAACTTTGTTGTACTGTTTGTACAATAAAGTTCACTGGATTTTAAAAACTGTTTGAAAGCTAAGCTTATTGTTGCACTTTTATAACAGTGAAAATGTAGCATTGAAGGAGCATGAACACATTATTTTTACACATAGTGGTGGGGAACTCAGTTATAAAAAATCTGGTGTGTTGCATTCACAAGACTTTCTTTACTCACTTCTCTGCAAACTATTCTTACTAAAGCTTAACAGTTCATTTTGACAGTTGCATCAATTTACATATAAGAAATGCTGGTAATAACATATATAAGCAGTTAAATAGTTTTTTAACATAAATGCAAACATTCATGATCACAATACTAGAAGTAAATTTCAGGGTATAAAAAGCTTTATACGAAAAAAGTCTTCATTATAATGGTATTCAACTATACAATAAACTCCCTCCATTTTTTAAGAAATCAATAACCTTAGCAATATTTAAAAAAGAATTGAAGAAATTCTTAATACAAGGTTGTTTTTATTCGGTGGATGAATATTTTTAAAGGATATAACTTGATTATGTAATATGTACTATGTATTATGATTGTATTTGTCAATATTCATATTTTGGTTATTTCATTTGTCCCAACACATTAGTTAGGACATGTTAGAACACATACATAGACTTTCATATCTATTCCTTATTGATTATCTTTTGTTAAAACCTGTTCATTTGTATATGTAACTTTATTCATGTTCTTACTTATTGTATTATAAATTTGACAAAGCCGATATTTCTGTATTAGAAATCATGGTGAAGAAAGTCATGTAAAAGTCTTATTCTTCTGTATACTTCTTGTTAACACAGATAAACCTTCATTACTCATTTACTCATTTCATTGTATGTATAAGAAGAATACAATAAGCTAAAGTCTAATCTTTTCAGAGCCAATCACTATGACATGATGGCTTTGAAATTCTGTTCTCTTTGCATGAAGACAAAAAAGAAAGGAACTCGCATCCATATGACTTTTTCTACTCACTCTTGTACAATCGTTTTACTGCATCATTTCCTTGTAGGTATAAGGAATTTGGTGAATGCATTAGGCTTTAAATGATAGTCAAATCTTTTAAGAGCAGATCACTATGTATTAGCTTTTTCTTGCATGGGCAAGAGAAAGAGAAAAAAGAATAACAACTTCCATTTAAGAAAACTTAATTATTTTAAGATACAAACCTATAACAAGGAATATCTCAGAAATTCCAGAAAAAAATTTATTGGTCATAAATTGTGTGCCTTAATGAGATCTACATTTTTTTGTGAAGTAACATTTTTATCTAGCTCTTACAGTTTACCAGTTATGCAAAAGCTATTCAGCATGAAGATAACTTCAGAGGCTATTCCAAGAAAATCAAAATTTACATTTTATTTGTCATAAAAATGTCTTAAACATATGTATTTTAATCAAAATCATTAAAACCATTTTTGAGAAAATCAAAATTTTCAAAACCTTTCCATGCAAAGGGTGCTTTGAGGTGGGGGAATTCTCTTCAAAACTTTGTACCACATCTGTGGAAAAAACTGAAGCTGAAATACCAACTTTGGTTTCTAGCCGACATTTTGTTTTTGAGTTAAACTACATTCACACGCTCACACAGACATTTTTCTAAAAATTCTTTTTCGGGATTCAGGAAAGACACATTTCTGATGAAATCTTGAAATTTAATTTTTGGGTGGAATACAATACTTCTCCTACTTACTACACATAATAGAGAAAGTAAAAAAGAACAGCGATTTGCAGTTGGGAAAAGTATAAAGTATCTGAAAATTTAAATCAATAACAAAGAATATCTCAGAAATGGTTAACATCACAAAATTTTATTTAACATAAATTGTGTGCTTTGACAAGATCTACATTTTTTGTGTAGTAAGTTTTTGTTGTCTTCTTACGGTTCACCAATTATATAATAGTGGTTCAGAATAAAAACGACTTTGTGGTCTACTCCCAGAAATTTCAAGATATACACTTTATTTGTCATGAAAATAGCTTAAACATATGGCATTTTAATCAAAATTATTAAAACCATTTTTGAGAAAATAAAAAAACAAGAAAAACTTCTCCAGATAAAGGTAACTTAGGTTGGGAGAATTTTATTTTAAATCTTCATGTCGCATCCTTGAAAGATCCTGAACTTAAATACCAAGTTTCATATTTAATGACTTTTTGTTTTTGGGTTATGCTTTCACAGACACAGACATGGGCCTTTTTCTAAAAAAATTTTTTGTTTGTTTGAGGGAGCCTCAAAATATGTATTTCCCGTGAAATCTTGACATCTAATTTTTGCTTGGTATACAATACTTCCTCTACTTACTGTAAATACATATTAGAGAAAGTAAAAATACCGCTCCTCCTAATATCCCATTTATTGGATATCTAATATTAAAGGGGGAAAAAACGTTTTTTTTGCCATACCAGCAAAAAGAGAAAGCTCATTTATACCATCATTGTGTTAGTTTTGCTGCCTGATGTTAGCTATTGTCAACTGCTCCAAGCTACGTTAAACAAAATGTGATATATAATAACCTACAGTATAGCTTTAAAATAATAGAATACTTAATTTTTACTTTCTCTACCATGTACATAGTAGGTAGTGAAGGTATTGCATTCCATCCAAAATTTCAATAGCAAAATTTCACCAGAAATATATGTTTGGGAACCCCTGAATCCAAAAAAAGCATTTTTTGAAAATGGTCCATGTGTGTATCTGTGAACAGCATAACTCAAAAACAAAAAGTCAGATAATAACCAAACTGTGTATTTAAGTTCAGTATCTTCCAAAGATGCGACACAAAGGTTTTCAAGAAAATCCCCCCACCCCAGATTACCCTTTACATGGAACATTTTTCGAAAATTTTAATTTTTGCAAAAAGGCTCTAACGATTTTGATTAAAATATCATATGTTTAAGATATTTTTATGACAAATGAAATGTATATCTCAAATTTTCTGGGAATGTCTCCAAAAGTATTCTTCATTGTGGACGTTTGCATAACTGCTAAACCATAAGAGATAGACAAAATTTTACTACACAAAAAAATGTAGATCGCGTTAAAATACACAATTTATGTCATATACATTTTTTTTGTTGAGTGAACCATTTTCAAGATATTGCTTGTTATTCCCTTAAATTTTCCAATACTTATACTTTTTCTCAAATTCATTATTCATTTTTTTATGTCCTGTACATACAAAGAGAATGGAATGTGCCACATAGCAACCAGCTCTTAAAAGATTTTACTATCACTTAAATACTACCATATTCCCCTTGCATCTACAAGAAAATTAGCTATAAGATTAACATCTCGATTAACATGAAGCATATGGAGAATAAGCGTTTGTAAAAATAGTTTGTACAAGAGTAGAGAAAGTCATGTGAGTGTAACATATCAGATTTTCTTTACAAGCTTTGATTTTACAAAAATGGTTCTAATAGTTTTGATTAAAATACTATATATTCAGATATTTGTATGGTAAATAAAATGTATATCTTAAATATTCTGGGAAAAGCCTGCAAAGTCCTCTTCATTCAGAAGGAATTTTATATAATCTTGTATAACTGGTAAACATTAAGAATAGACAAAAACATACTACACAAAAAATTTAGATATCTTTAAAACACAAAATTTGTTTCAAATAACTTGTTTGTGATATAAGCCATTTCTGAGATATCCGTTATTAATGGTTCAAATTGGTCAATACTTTGTCATTCTTTTAAAGTCCTGTTGATTTTCAGTTGTTTCTCACAATTGCGTGGAAAGAGTATTGTATTTTAAGGCCATCATACAGTGTCCAGTTCTTAAACATTTGACTATCATTATGCCCTTTGTATCTATAATGAAATGTGTAATGTAGCTGTTTCTGCAAAGGTTTATCTCAATTAAAATGAAGTAGATAGAAAAACGAGCTTTCATAAGAATAGTTTGTGAACCTACTAATAAACGACAGAGGATAGAGAAAGTCATGCAATGTAACACATCAGAGTTTTTCTTAATATTCAATCAGGCTCCTTGATTATATAGTGTAAAAATAATGAGTTACAAAAAAAATTAAATTTCAACGTATTTACGACTTCCTAATTCTGTTGGTTCTTTCTAGTCATGTAGTCTCAAAGCAGTCATTGACCTCTGTCTGAATTGGCTTCTGTTGATTATTTTCCTTCACACATTTTAACAAAATGTAACACAGTGTATTGTATCTGTTAAATAAACAGAATTTTAAATATACATATTAATTTACCTTTGCTGATTTAGCATTAGGTTGTTTTTCATGAGCACCTGTTGAAAAAATTAAAACTTCCAGCTTGTACAATTTATTTTGTGAACAAGTAATTCAGTATGCAAACAATAGAATATGTAGTCCTTGCAGATAATATGACATCCCCCCTAACATATTTTATCAGGAGTTTTGGGAAGTACCAGTATAAATGAAACAAAGTTACTATGTCAAAACTTATTTATTTTGCTCAAAAGTTAAAAAAAACAAACATTTAAACCTGTTTGTTTCATTAGGCATCAAAGTTAGTTTATTCTATGCTACTGAGCCTTATATTCACAGTAGCGGTTAAAAGTGAATCAAGAGAAAAAACACACGCGCACGCACACACACTCACACACTCACTCACTCACTCACTCACTCTCTCTCTCTCTCTCTCTCTCTCTCTCTCTCTCTCTCTCTCTCTCTCTCTCTCTCTCTCTCTCTCTCCCCCCCCCCTTTTTCACCATAAGAAATCATACAGAGTTATTGGTTTCGTCCACAAGTATATACAAGGAAAACATATGTACAAGTTGTATTAAGAAAAACAATATGCAGGTAGACAAGCTCTTGTTAGTCCATGTATGTCATCATTTAAGATAATCTTGAAGAGAACAGCAATTATACAATGGTTTCGAAGGTAGACATCCTCTTGGCCAAAGTGGCTCCCTCAGATGAGAACAGGACCCATGAAACAAATGAGTTCACAAGATATGTAAATATTTAAGCTTTGCTCGTACAGTATTCCACATATTCATCTAAAGAGTAAAACTGATTTTTTCCAAAGAACTTATGTAATTCTACCTTATATTTATTTGACAAGGTTATATTTTTAAAGTAACTGGGTAAATAGTTCTATAATTTTAAGCTGTTATACTTACAGGGTGTTTCAAACAATTTGGTTTTGTGAGTGATCGAGTGTAATTTGTCCTTATTCCTTGCATCGTGTGAGTGAATTTCACCATTTGTGACATAATTTGAAATATTCTTCTTGGTGTATATTAGCAATTCTTTCATATGCAAATTGGGTAAGGTCAAAATGTTCAAGCTGTGGAAATATTCTCTGCAGCTTTCCGTTTTTGGGATTCCTGCTAGTATTCTTAGTGCTCTTTTTGAAGTTTAAATATTTTGATACTATTTGTGGTATTTCCCCATAAGGGTAGACCATAGAGCAATCGTGAGTGAAAGTAGGCAAAGTAACAAATTTTGAGAACTTTAGCTGATACACGAGGCTTTAGTTGACGAAGAATAAAACAGGTGCTGCTAAGCTTGTCTAATAGTTTTTCAATGTGAAAGTCCCAACTTAAATTATTATCCAGCCACAGCCCTAGAAATTTCGTTTCACCCACAAAGCTGACCAATTTAGAACCAATTTTGATGCTGGTATTCCCTGATTTTCTACAAGCTTTATGTTGAAAATTTAGAGCTACAGTTTTCTCTTCATTTACAAGCAGTTTGTTGACTTTAAACCAATCAATTAGTTTATTCACGACCACTGTTTGCGGTATTCAAAAAAGGGGGGGGAGATTAAGCAAATATGAAAAGTGGAAGGGAGAGAATAAAGATTACAGGGTGGTGCGTGACTGTATTTATTTAGGAGTAAAAATAGATGGAGGTAATAAATGGGAGAAACAAAAGAAGTTTGCATTGGCAAAAGCTAAATGGGAAATGGCAGCAATCAGAAGTTGCAAATATAGAGTACCTAATATAAATGCTAAATGGCTGGAAAAAGCTTATGAGATGGTTGTATGGTATAGAAATATGGGGATTAGATAGAGGATGGGAAAGTATAGATGAAGTGCAAGGAGGGTTACCGAAGGCAATTGTAAGACAGGTAGCACAATTAGATATGGGCAGGGTGGCGACTAAGGGGAAGATGATGGAAAGAGCTTTGAAATTTTGGTTCAGACCTTTAAATCTAGGAAAAAGTAATGTGTTAAGACAATGTATAGAATAACAAGAGAATAGTTTAATGAATGATGGATGGGTAAGTAATTTACAGAACATTTTGGAGAAAAATGGGTTAGGAGACATATGGAGAAGTAGAGAAAATAACATGAAACATTTTTGGGAAAAGGCGAGGAAAAGACTGGAAGATATAGAAATACAAATCATGTTCAGTGAAATTGCCGAAAAGAGCTCATTGGTTTGTTATAGGCCAATGAAAAATACATGGAGTAGGGAAAAATACATGGAGTAGGGAAAAATATATAGACATAGTAAATAAAGAAGAGAGAGAATCTATTGCATGGGTAAGAACCGGAGCATGGAGGCTAAGAGGGTTAACACAGGGTATTCCTCAAAACCAATGTCCGATATGTGATAGTAATGAAGACATTGAACACACAGTATTTCAGTGCCAAGGAGCAGAAAATTGGAGAAGCAAATTTTTTAAAAAGAAGTGGTTGAAGGGGGATAGAAATACGCTTATAATCGAAATGATGTGAAAGGACGCTAGGAGCATTGGACAGTTTTTGTGTAAAGTCAAAAATAAATGGCTTTGGACAGTGGATAGAGAAAAGTAAGATGTAGTGTATCTTACTTTGAGTGGAAAACTATGGTGAATATGTGATGGTAAAGTAATCAATAAGTGAAAAGTGAAAAACAAGTGGAAATAGGACATGAAAAACTGAAACAAGATAATCTATTGACGAGAAGTTGTAAAATGTAAATAAACTGTAGTGATTGTCTACAGAATGAGTGGCCAGGGTCAAAGTTCAGTAGACAATCAAATTGTAAATCTCTTAGCACAATAAATAAACCAGTTCAGTTCAATATATTTACAGTAATCAGTTAACATGCTGCAGGAAAATAGATTCCATCTAAGTATTTTCAAACTAGTTAATTAAGAGGTGTATAAAATTAAAGCTATAACGGTAACAGAACCAGAGAATTATATCATGTATATAGAGAAAAAGATCAGTTATCTCACTTTCCAGTACTAATGTTTCTTCTACTCTATTACCTGTTTTTATGTATTGTTTGCTCCAGTACTGGCTATGTTAGCTTGCTGGAGGTCATACCGCGCAAGTCCCCCAATATAACTATAGTGTTCTTATTCTTCCATTTTCAACAGTCTACAAGATTAAACATTCTATCTTATTGCCTGCAAGCTCCTTATATATTCAAGGGCCATCCAATAAACAGTTTCCCTCTCATGGCCAAAATATTAAAATAACATTTTGCATTTTGAAATAAGCACATTAGTCTTCTACAACTCTTTTCAAAGCAGCTTTGACATAACAGCATCAATTTTTCAGTACCTTTTCCATGTAATGCTAAATCCTCTTTAAATGCCTTTAACCTTTAATTCAGAATAAAGATGGGAGAACAAGGAGAGTAAGGCGGGTGGCAGAAAATTCCCCATTTTAATTTCTTAAACAAGTTCGGAGTTCTTTTAGATGAGTGTAGGCAGAACATTATAACACAAAAGCCGATCGTGTTTCTGTTTTATCACTCCAATTTACATCACAACATCACAGTATCTTTCAGCATTTATTCTGATTCTGTGAGTGCCAGCAAAACCCCCTGACAGCGCATATCCAAAAAATTTGACAGGTTGTATTCACATAACTTCCTCTACTCTTCTACAAACTATTCTTACAAAAGCTTGCTTTTCTATCTACTTCTTATTAATTGAGACAAACTTTTTAAACATTTAGACATTTGGTATTAGGTATAAGGTTATAGAAGGTAAAGTGATAGCTAAAAGTTTTAAAAAGCAAGTTGCTATGTGATGGCTTTGAAATTCCACCCTCTTTGCATGATGACGAGAAAAATGAATAGCAACTTCTAGTAGCAAAAATTAAAATTTTTGAAAATTCAGACTAATAATAAGGAATATCTCGGAAGTGGCTAATTCCATAAAAAAATTAATTTTTGTGTAGTAGTAAGATTTTGTCTATCTTTTACGGATTGCCACTTAAATAAAAGACGAACAGAATGAAGAGGACTTCACAGGCTAATCCCAGAAAATTCAACATGCACATTTTATTTTTCACAAAATCTTAAAAATAGGGTATTTTAATGAAAATTGTAAGAGCTATTTTTTAAAAAAATAGGAAATAAAAAACATTTTTCCATGTAAAGAGTAGATTTGAGTGGGGGAGATTTTCTTGAAAATGTTCGTGTTGCATCCATGAAGACACTGAGCTGAAATACCAAGTTTGGTATTTAACTAACTTTTTTGTTATTATGCTGTTCACAGACACAGAGACCTTTTTTCTAATTTTTTTTTTTTTTGCAGGGGGGGGGGGGCATTCAGGAATTCTCAAAGTGTGTATTTCCAGTGAAATTTTGGTATCAAATTTTTTTGCAATACTTTCTCTACTTACTAGATATTACAGTAATTGGTTTAACATTAGCTTTGCAAGAAATAGATAACACTGGTTAACACTAGTTCTGCGGTATAAAGGAAAATATGTGACTAATGGAAATCAGTGCCCTGATCCAGTCTGTTTTTGGCTATCACATCTGATTTTTATGATATGTGCATATATGTCTATGGTGCTAAATTCATTCAGCTTATACAGCATACTGCTATATTTGAAGAAGTATTTTTCTTCAACTGTTGTAGTTTATTGTTGTTGAAGTTTTACTGTTGTTATTTAACTCTGTGCTAGTTTCTTTCAGCTTATTATTTAACTCTTTTACTGGTTTCAGTTAACACATTACTTAACCCTACTTTCAGCCCCGTATAAGATTTAGTTATATTATTATTCATTTCATCTATCTTATTATTAACTTCTACTCTCATTTCAGTTAATACTTTTAAAATGCACATAAAATTTAGTTGAGAGGAGTGTTCCTGCTCTTGTTGGCTAGATGTGTGAGGGATTCTTTCTTTTGTTGTTCCCTGCACTGACATATGTGAAGGTGATTGACCTTGCATACTCTTGCTATCTATTTCTATGCCTATCTGTAAATTTACAGATAACTGCTCTTTTACATCTAACATATTTGTTTCCTCTAGCTCTGATTGTAAATTTACATTGCAATCTGTAATGGCTGACCTAACCTCCACTACTTCCATATTTTCATTGTTTTCTGTTTCCATTTTATTTTGTATATTTGTTTTTGAATTGCGTAATTTTAATTTTCCACTTCTTAATAACATGTAATTTTCCTAATAACAATCAATTTTCCAAACTTGGCAATTAATATAATGTACAATGGAATTTCCTGACCTTTTGTTCCGGCTGTTAGTAAACCTTTATACTCAGTGTTCCCTCGTAGATTGTTGTTGAATTGTTGACCATGTGCCCCGTACTCCTGAAAGAATTGTTGCTGTCCTTGGATGCTGTTGATGATGATTTTGAAGTTCTGAGATGTAATCTTGTAGTTTCGTCGATTCTGGTAGTTCTACGTTGTTCGTTGATCTCTTCTTCTCAGATGTCATCGCAAATTCTTTACTATTCTAGCTCCACGCAGCTAGGCGCCAACTTGAAGTTATCAGCCCCACGTATGGGTGCCAAATTGAAGAAAGTAATATTGTTCTGCCCCACATATGGGAACCAACATGAAGAAGATAGAATAGTTGCTTTAAGTTTAACTGCCTCACGCTGGGCGCCAACCTGAAAAAGTATTTTTCTTCAACTGTTGTAGTTAATTGTTGTTGAAGTTTTACTGTTGTTGTTAGCCACACGCTTGGGAAGCCAACTTGAAGTAGTATTATTCTTGGAGTTTATTGTTTGAGTTTATTTAATCAGATCCATGTATGAATGTTAATTTTGAAGTGGATTGTTTATTACGTAATATGCTGCTAAGTATGAGAAGCCGATTTTTGAAGATGTATTTTGTTTTTACGCTCCAAGTTTAAAAATATTTAACTTTGTTATTAAACTGTTTTTATAGATATTATTTATGTTTATGTTTGCCTCGGCTGCGTCAGTCCTACTTTAGGAACACGTTTCTCTTAATCAGGGCGTGGTGCGACAAGAATGTAGGCTTACACAGATTTTAAGTTTAAATTCACTTCTTTTTATTAATCTTTGACACAAATTAAATAGCACTACACTGATATTAAGAGCTGTGAGATTCTTTTAATTTAATACTTGCACTTTGTTATCATGTATACTTAATTTTCGTTACACACGAATATGTAATATTTTCTTTAGAGAACACATCTTTCATCCAGTCACTACCAAGGTTTGCAGGCAACTGAACATATTTCAACTGTCCAAATCTGTAAGCTTCTGTATTTCAAATCTCTGATTGGCTAATCCTAGTCCAATAGAATACCTGCATTTAATTAGAGCTTATTCCGGCTGTTGATTGGCTAATTTCTTCAAATCACAAAATTTACATTTTCGTTGCTCTAATCATGACTAGTAACATTTAAACTCTCAAACTCATTATTGCCTCAAGGTTACCTCATTGTTAGCAACGTTAAACTTATTATTCTCACAGCTCTTGCATTATTAAATTACATAATGCATTCATATAACAGTGTTAAACATGTTTACAATAATATAAGCATATGCAATGACTGCTACATACATTTTTATAAATTGTTACATACATATTGCTTCAAGCCAGGCTATTATTGAATTTACATATTATATAATTCAATTGAAACTATTCAAGTATTAAAAATACTGCCTCAAATTGCCCCCTTTTAGAAATATTTAAAAATTGTTCTTTTTGTTTTGTTCTTTTTAAATTTTTAAATATTTTCTGAAAGTCTCCTGAAAGAAAGAAACATAACTTCTTTTTTTTATTGCACTTCCTATCTTTTACTGTCACTTTTTTCACTTTTTTTTTATTATCACTCACTGGTTTTTCACTACATTCGTGTATAGCAGAATACTTCATATTTTGTTTTTCCTGCTGATACACTTGTTCAACACTTTTTAAGGTCAATGACCTGGTGTAAGATCAATGATCTGAGTGAAGTTTGTTTATTCACTATCACAGTCACTATTAAGCATTTTATATGCTATACATTTTACATATTATTTAAACATATTAACACTTGTTACCCTTTCTTTACAATTTATTTCTTAAACATTTTTTTTTTATTTTGTTACAATTTTTAACTTATACAATATAAATGTAGTTGCTATTCAGTCTTTCTTACTAACAATGGATTTTTTTATTACTTCTCTTTATCAAAACTCACCTTTGTTATTGACCATTAGCTACATTTAGTAAAAAAAAATATTATTTTAAATAGTACTTTACATTTTTAAATTACATTGCTTTCCCCTTTTATGTTCCAGATACTTTATTTTGTTTTTCTCTTGTGCCACACATAACCTGCATACTTTATTTTCTTTTTCTTTTTGTTCCACAGACTGTTTACATTTATTTTCTCTTTCTTTTTGTGTAACACATAACTTACATACTTTATTTTCTTTTTCTTTTTCGTCTTATGCCACAGACTTTTTAGCTTTGCTCTAATCTTATGCTGCACAGCGGTATTCCAAAATTTATTCATAAATAAAATTCTGAATGTTTCAAAATTCATTTAACTATCTGCTACCATATGTAACCATTCTAAAGTTTTGTTGTCCAAGCATTTTCTAACAAGGATCAGTTTTAATGCTTCAGGCACATTTTTCAATTTAAAATATTCTACTAGAACATGTATAAATTGTACTGGACTTGAGGAAGCATTAAAATTAGGTAATGGTAATTCATTTAACACAGAATAATAGTTTGACATCTGATTTGGTACTTCATATGTGTGTCATCATTATTGTTTTGTGTTTGAGAGGCTGATGCTATGGAAAAAGCAGTAGCATCTCATGTTTTGTTGGTTAACAAAGGTGATACACTTCTTTCTGTACTTGCATTATTGTCATGCATTTGATTAGCATTTACAGAACTAGTTACATTTGCATTTACCCTCGGTACACTTGTACTTAAATTTTCAAAACTGTTTCTAAGTTTATCAATTTCTTTGCTACTTTCCTGACTATCATTGACTTTACTTGTCCTTGCCCTGTATTTGCTCTTGAGACTGGTTCATTTTGTCACGTGGCAATGCAAGTGCATGGCATCTTTACTGTCAATGACACTGTTCTTTTCAATGCTTTTCTTAATATAATTGTGAATAAGACAAATACTGATAACTGATAAAGATAGGGATAAAGATTAGAAACAGAGGAGGATTTCAGCACTATGGCCAAGGCTAGGCCTATTGCACCTACTAAACCTTGGGAAGGAAGAGATAAGGCAAGAGAGTGCAAAGGGTTCCCAGATGGCAACAGTCACAGAACATCAGGATTCCTAACGTTTCTAATTGAACATTCCTAGCCCCCTTCAATGCCTGAATGGATAGGTTTGGGCAAAGAGTTCCATACCAGGGAAGAAGCAGTTCTCTCCTCGAAGCATATCTATAATAGAAGCTGCACACCACTGCCTACTGTTTGGCCCTGCAACCCTGAAAGATGAAGAGGGAAATGAAAGACTGAAAAATTCACGGTAGTATATACTCCACCCCAGCATTCACTTACCATTCTTGGAAAACCAAAAAAGCCAAGCCTAGGGTAAATGGGCCAATGGAGATCAAATCTTGGACCTCTTGCCGAATGCAAGTCTTAGGAGCTGCTGCCGCTACCTGAACCATCCCCCTAGTAACTGAATAAAGATAAAACATTAACATTTTTAACATGTATGTACACACATATTGTCTTGTTTTTGCTACCTGCATAGGCATAGGTTCACCCATATGTAAACACAGCTGTGTGTGTGTATGTGCCTTTGTGTTTGTGCATGTCCTTGTAGTGTGCTAGTTAACATTACAAGCTAACATGCAAAGGGATCTAGATGTGATTTCCAATTGCAGTGAGGAATTTGTCATCATGGAGAAACTTCCTTCTTAGTTCAAGATTGGGTGTGGATGCCACTTTATAGTGATACAACTGAAGGCAATTGCAAATCAAATCACAATTAGGCAATGGTCTAACGTAAAGAAGTCAGATCTGACTTTTGGCAGAACACCAATAATAATAATGATCGTCTTCACATTAAATAAATAAATAAATATAGATATTGTTATATTTTTATTGCTGTTTAATTTTGATATTGCTGATCTTCCTTTGTCAATTCTTTGATTTATAAAATCTTCATGATCCATTTTTACCTAATTTTAACTCCTAAATGCATGTATTCATTGCAAGGATTTATTGTCCCTATATAGAATCCACCAGAGGTCAACTTTCCCCTCTCAGGCACCTGGGAGGTGCCCAATAGAAGACTAGAATCACCACATGGGAATAAATAAATAATTTAATAACATTAGTAATAATAATAATAATAATAATAATACATCATGATATTGCTTTTTTGTTATGCTATACTGAATAAGAAGTAGAATATCTGATTGATAGGTACTTCACTTTTTCCTGCTTCTGAGAGAAATATAGGTACATCTTTGTGCTTAAAACATTGAAAAGAGAAATGCAAAAGAAATCAAACAGCGGGAATATTTGAAACTTCCAATCATAATATTGTTTCCTGTTGAAATGAAAAGATTATTTAGATTGTAGTAGGTCCTCTAACCTCTGAATACATAATTCCTATCTTTTGTTTCAGGGTTTACTGTAGATATTATTGGGCACAACAGAAATTTACATATGGTCAGTTACAAGCTTTGATGAAGAAGAAAACTCTTTTAGAGGGAACTGAGGCCGAGGAAAGGCTAAAGGAGGCTTAGTCCCTCCTGGAGTCATGAATAGTGGAGAGTAAAGTTTGTGCACAGTCAAGGTACCTTCAACATGAAAATATTTCATAAAATAAAGAGCATACAAATAACCTTTTCTTGAGAGTAAAACAGGGTACATTCCACTTTCAAATATGTTACATGTTTTAAAACTTGCATATATGAATTAAACCAAATAACTTTATATAAGTATCTACTGTTGAGAATAAAACTGGGTACATTCCACTTTCAAATATATTACATTTTAAAAGTTTCATAAACAAATTACACCTAAACATTTATAGCAAGTGATAAATCTCTGAAAGATATCCAAGCTGCATACTATCATAACATCTGAAATGGGTGTATATGTCAATGTTTAAATCAATGAGATGTCTTGATGTCTTATTAGTCATTTTATTCTATCATAAATTTTAAATAAAAAAATTAAAGATTTAGCAGCTCCACATTTCTCTTGAGTGATAAAAATGAAGGTTAGAATGATGGCTGCTCTGTAGTAGAATGTATGCCTAGTTTCTGAAAGTGATTGCAATTGTGCTGATTACTGTACACCACAGGAATTATAGTTAGTGGTATTTAATCTCCAATATAAGAAGCTAAAACTGAAACATAGTTGTTTTTACATTAATTGAAAGAGTGGTAGAAAGTTGAAGGAGTGTTTAGCTTCACGTATGGAAAGCCAATTTGAGAAGGTTGAATGCCTCACATATGGTACAAAGTTTCCGGTGGTCTTCGCCCCAATGTTCACTTTTCGGTGGTCTTTGCCCCAAGTTTAGGAATCAACTTTGTATTTTAATATTTCTTTAAATATTATATATATTTAGGTTTGCCTCGGCTGCGTCAATATTGATTTGTAGAAACATGTGTCTCTTTGCAGGGGGTGATGCGGCTAAAGAATGTAGGCTTACACAAATTATAACTTTTACTTCACTCCTTTTATTAATCCTTCACACGATTAAATAACACTTCACTGATATAGAGAGCTGTGAGATTATTTATTAATTACTTGCACTTTTTAACACGTAAACTTTATAATATTTTCGTCGTAATGAATTTTTGTCTCACACTGAATACATATTAAACTTCTTGAGGACACGTCTCGCGTCCAGTTAGGAGCGCTGTCTATAGCAACTGACTTCTGAATTTCTACAATTTGCTCTATTTCAGTTTCTGATTGGCTAATCCTACTCCAATAGAATACTTTTATTTAACTTTCAGGTTTTTTGGTTGTTGATTGGCTATTTATAAACTGTCTCAAAAATTATATTATTGTTGCTCCAAGAATTACTAGTAGCATTATTAAACTTTGCAATTCAGTATTGCCTCGAGGATACCTCATTGTTAGCAACTTTTGACCTATATTCTCACAGCTCCAACATTATTAAATTATGTAATACATCCTTACAACATTATTATACATGTATACAATAATATAAACATTAATACAATGACTGTTACATACATTTTATATATTATATTATACACATATTGCTTTAAGGTGGGCTGTTATTAAATTTATATATTATATAATTAGACTGAAATCTTTTAAGTGTTAAAATACTGCCTCAAGATAAAAGTTCTAATCTAAATGTTTACCTTTGTGCACTTTAATGAAAAAAGATATACCAGTATTTAACAACTACATGCAAAAAATAGAAAGCTTTCATTTATTCAATAAAAACTAAAGTAAAATGGATATTTTTGTTGGACTATTTAGAAAAACACAATAAAACAAATAAAATTTTATGAGCGTTGTTAAAAAATATGAAATAAAATGTAAAATGTTACCATCTTTCCCCTCACCCCTCCCTCCTGGTTCTTGCAATTCACAATTATACGGGGCTAATCCAGGAAGTAGCAGCCATTGCGCAGATTGCTGTCAGGCTTCCGTCCAAGGTTGAATGGTTTCCTCTATGTCTTTTCTCAGTGTTCTGTGAATTTCAGATAAAACAAGTTGTTATTGCACTTTCTGTGATTGTTCAAAATAAATTGTGTGACTGAGGTGAGAGGTATTGTATTTTTTTAATGTTTGGATGTTAAAAACTCCAGAAATTTTATAGTCTACTAAATGAGGAGTATGGTGATACTGTAATAAACGAAGGAAATGTGAGAAAATGTTGATTACTAAATGCAGCAGCACATGGGGAGTAAGATTTTATTTTAAATTTATAATTAATATGAAGAGCTCCTTTAAGGTGGGCTTGGCAACAGGCTGCTGGAGACAAAAACACGTGGGTCACACATGGTACCAGTTAAGACACACAAAAGATGACTTTCTTAAGCACACTTATAACCAAGATGGACAAGGTTCAGAAAGACAAATCACTGTCCAGTCTTTGGAGTCCAGTGTCACTGCTAGGGAAAATTCTGAATGATTCTAAAATACCATAGCGAATGACAAAAATGTACTCCGTGTGTAAACCCTGATTTGGAACAGGAGGAACTTCAGCATTCTGGAGGCAAGTGGAGTCATGTCAACAGCGGCAGAGCACAGGGCAAAATGCAGTATCTTGGCTTAGGCTTGAAACATGCATGCTATGAGAGTATCATTGATTATGGATGAAATAGGGATAGCTCGCAAGTGATAAAGAAGTTTGTTCTGTATGGGAATTATTTTCAAAAGCATAATTGTGCTAGGTAACAAAGAAGGGAATTAAATAGAGGAGATATTTTTAAACAGTGATTTTGTATGTGTAATAATTGTATATCTGCATAAAACTCCATCTGAGAAGAGATTCTTGCCAATCCTTCCTACCCTTCATCCTGAACCCAATTAACACACCTGAGTAACTAGGTACAAAGGAAGGAAATCACTGAGACCAATAGAGCAACAAACTAAAGACCAGCGAAATTTCCTCAGCCCTCCCATGCAGCAACCGAGTTACCACCACAATCTTCAACAATGGACAAACTAATGTGCATAGCAAAACTTGACCCAGATGTCCATCACTCATCATAGATGATTTGAAGAATCAAGTGAACAACAAAATCATACAAGACCGACATGTAACCCTAGATGACTTACAGATTTCTTTCTTAAACATTTCTCATTCTTTGCTTGGTGAAGCTGTGTCCAAACGTCTTGGCTTAATGGACTGGTTGCAGTTAATTACAACACAGGAATGCTAAAGGTCATGAACAGATATGACAAATACTTGAGTAACAAAAGTTGATTATGTGGAGAATAAAGTAAGTCTCAATTTTGTAAGTGCTTTTTTTCTGTTTTTAATAAAATATTTTTTTCAGAATATATTAAAAGCCAAATGGTCGTTAATTCCTGGGTGATCCTCGTATTATTTATTTATTTGTTTCTTTGTTTAGTTATTTATTTCTCTGTGACAAGATTAAATCCTTTAGGTGCTCTCTTCCACAACACCAGAGATCATGAAAAATAATGTACATGATATGATTCCATTAGCTTAATTTGTTTTGCTAAATTACAATAATACTCTGTTATCTATATTAATAACGTAAGTATCAGCGTAATTCTAACATAATTTTGGAATATGATCACTTGCTAATAAAATTAAATGAATGCTATCTGCTCACTAGATAAGATAATTCATTTAAAATTAAAAGAAAAGCCCTCATTGTCCATAGCACATACAAATGTTTGTAGCTTGTCTAAGTGTTTCTGAGGTCGGGTAGGACATTGCTAGCAACAGGAATGCAATATGTAAGCATTTCCTACTCTCTCCATGTAAACTAATAGATACACAATCAAGGCTGCCAAACAAGTAAGTCAGAGCTTCATAAGGGGATTTAAACATGATAAATAAACTAAATGCAAACATTAACTCCCTCAATTCTCCCCTCATCCCTGCAGTTGTATTTATCTCTCATTCTATGATGATGATATGATGAAAACACTGTTGTGATTCTATATACATTTATTCTACTTCATTTTTTTATGAAAATCTAGATGAGAGACATAATGGAATCAGTGAAAGTTGGACTAGGATTTACTGGGCAAAGATAGTACTATGGTCTTTGTTTATGAAAATTTATTAGTAAACGCACTAAATATGGACATGATAAACATATCTTTGACTGACCGTTTCTCACTCTCTGTGTTGAGAAGAACTATTCATTTAGATTACAACAGAGGGGCAATGTAATCAGAACTATTATTTATATGAAGGGACACTGAAAATTTTTAGAAAATGAAACAAGGATTAATTTTAAAAAATTTAAATGATTTTATTGTTTTTCAAAATATTCCCCTTTAACATCAATCATTTTTGCATTTGATAAAACCAGCCCTTAAAGCAATAATGCCACTCTTCCTGAGGCATTTCAGAAATCAGGTTTTTATAATGTTGCACTGCTTCATCTGATGACGAAAAAGTGATTCCATGCATATTATCTTTAATTTTTGGAAACAAAACGAAATCACAAGTTGCTAAGTCAGGGCTGTATGAAGCATCTATGGTGCTAACCCTTAGGGCATCCAGATACTTAGTTGTCTTTACTGTATGCGACGATGCGTTGTCATAATGTTACACTATTTTTCCTTTTGGGCATTTTTCACAAACTTTTTCAAAAATTTGCAGTAAACAGACATTTGTGTACCAATCAACAGTAATGGTACATCTGTCTTCTAATGATATAGTGGCAACATGGTCCCTTTTAGAAAAAAAAAATTAGCAACCATCTTCTTTCTTGCACTGTGAATTCAACAGACTTTTGTAGGCTTAGGTTCTGTTCAAAAGACCCATTGAGCCGATTGACTTTTCTTTTCAGGATCATAACAATAAATCCAAGATTATCACCAGTAATGATATTCCAAACCAAATTTGAAATGCTGCCTTTGAATTTTTCCAGATTTTTTCTCCACTAATCAATGCAATGCTATTTTTGATTGGGAGTCAGTTTATGTGGAATCTATCAACAACAGTGTCGGTCTGGGTGGCTCAGTAGGTTAGGCGCGGAATCTATCAACAACAGTGTCAGTCTGGGTGGCTCAGTTGGTTAGGCGCCTGCCTTCTGATCTCAAGGTCACGGGTTCAAACCCAGCCCAGACCAAATGCACTTAAAAGCGACAGCCCCATGTTAGTAGATATACTATCATGTAAAAGAACTCCTGTGGGACGAAATTCCAGTACACTGGCAGACTGATATGATCCTGGCAATTGACAGCATCATTAACAAAACAAAATATTTTTACATTTTAATATTGACAAAGAGTTGTCTCACATCTAACTGTTGATGTAAAATGTTTTGGATTTGACTCATGCCAATGCCCAATGTCATCCGTATAAATTCATAAAATTCCGTCAATCTCCTCAAGTATTGCTCGAACAGTGGCAGTATTTTGATCTGTAAAGTAGTCCTTGGGCATCCTTCACAAAATTCATCTAAGAAAAAACTGATTTATTTTAAATTCACTGTGCCATTTATAAATTCTTGACTTAGATGGGACTTCTTTGCCAAATACATTTCTAAGCCAATCTTCACATCGTTTATGTTTAATGACAGTTTAAAATTATAAAAAATTATATCCCGGAAATGTTTTCTAAAGAAATTCATTTTTGGGCAAACACAAAATCTTTAAATGATGATAATTAACAAACTATTAGAGCAAATTGAGTAAACTACATGGCAATCAACTCGCAAAAAATTATAAAGTAGCTGTCAAATATAAGCAAATTTCATTTGTTTTTAGATACACAGTATTCTAAAAATTATCAGCATCGCCCTTGTATTGCGTGTTTTGCTGTTAAACAAGCCATTGTGGAGTACATTCAATGAAAACCATACTTCAAGAAATTGGATACACAAAATTATACATGTTACAAGTCAATGACAGTTTGGCATTGTGACACTTTACACCTTACTTATTTGTATTTGCTTACAACATGTTTTGAAACTTTCCTATCTTCACTTATGGAGCAACACTTTTAATGTCATCTGATCATTAGAAAAAGTACTAACTGTGGAAAATCAAAATTTTATCCATTAGAAGATAGCAGTTACTTTCATTTGATTTTTCTTGTACTTAGGTGTTTTAAGTTTTCTGATATAAATATAAGATCTTAGCCTGAATACAGTGCATTTTAAAATATTTTCATATTGAAATTTCTGGAAAAATTCATCAAGGATTATAATGACTAGAGATGAGAATTCCATGCAAATACATGTTTTTATAGGAGCAAAGGACATAACTCAAATTTAATACTTATCCATTTAATTACTTTTCAGTTCCAAATATGTGTACTTTGTCCATGCCTATTTGCATATTTTGGCCTGTTTGGGTATAAAAACATGCATAATGCATATTTAAGGAATTTTTAACTTCATCCTGCACATAATATACACTATGTGATCAAAAGTATCCGGACACCCCACAAACATATGTTTTTCATCTTAGTTGCATTGTGCTGCCACCTACTGCCTGGTACTCATTATCTGCGACCTCAGTAGTCAATAGACATTGTGAAACCGCAGAATGGGACGCTCTGTGGAACTCACAGACTTCAAACGTGGTCAGGTGATTGGGTGTTATTTGTGTCAGAAGTCTGTACGTGAGATTTCCACACTCCTAAACATCCATAGGTCCACTGTTTCTGATGTGATAGTGAAGTGGAAACATGAAGGGACATGTACAGCACAAAACTGTACAGGCCGACCTCGTCTGTTGACTGACAGAGACCGCTGACATTTGAAGAGGGTCGTAAAGAGTAATAGGCAGACATCTATCCAGACTATCACACAGGAATTCCAAATTGCATCAGGCTCCACTCCAAGTACTATGACAGTTAGGCGTGAGATGAGAAACCTTGGATTCCACGGTCGAGCAACTGCTCATAAGCCACACATCACGCAGGAACATGCCAAACGACGCCTCACTTGGTGTAAGGAGTGTCAACATTACACAATTGAACAGTGGCAAAACTTTGTGTGGAGTGACGAATCACCGTACACAATGTGGCGATTCGATGGCAGCATGTGGGTATGGCGAATGCCCAGTGAACGTCATCTGCCAGCGTGTGTAGTGCCAACAGTGAAATTCGGAGGTGGTGGTGTTATGGTATGGTCGTGTTTTCCTGGAGGAGGCTTGTACCTCTTGTTGTTTTGCGTGACACGATCACAGCGCAGACCTACATTGATATTTTAAGCACTTTCTTGCTTCCCACTGTTGAAGAGCAATTCGGGGATGGCGATTGCATCTTTCAACACGATCGAGCACCTGTTCATACTGCATGGGCTGTGGCGGAGTGGTTACATGACAATAACATCCCTGCACAGAGTCCTGACTTGAATCCTATAGAACACCTTTGGGATGTTTTGGAACGCCGACTTCATGCCAGGCCTCACCGACCTACATCGATACCTCTCCTCAGTTCCGCACTCCGTGAAGAATGGGCTGCCATTCCCCAAGAAACCTTCCAGCACCTGATTGAAAGTATGCCTGCGAGAGTGAATGCTGTCATCAAGGCTAAGAGTGGGCCAACACCATATTGACTTCCAGCATTACTGATGGAGGGCGGCACAAACTTGTACGTCATTTTCAGCCAGGTGTCCGGATACTTTGATCACGTAGTGTACATTATGTTCAATTTTAATGTTTTTGAGTGAACACCTAAGTTTCTCAATTTTTATGTCTCTTATTTCACCTTCAGGAATCAGGACTGCATAAAAAATAAATAAATAAAAAGATACTTTCCTTGGATAGAAGAACACTTTTACAATAACTTAACCAACAATCAAAAATGTGTGTTATAGATTGATTTATTACATCAATTCTTTTGAGAGTAGTACAGGAGATATAGGAGACTGCGGACAAATAATTTAGGTCAAAAGCATGTTATTTCAGGGAGGTAGGCTGTTGTCAAATACAAAGCTGTTTAGTTACAAGTCTGAATAGGAAAACTGCCACTTATTCTATAGTTAACCTTCATAGCCATCCATTGAGTCAAGCTTTTGGGGAGATTGTTGGTAAATACTTTCTCTCCCCCTTTTCCAGTACTAGTAAATAGCAATTTAGGTTCTTCTAAAATTGGGATCTTTCGCTAAACTATCTTTGCATTGTGTGAACCCCATAAATGGTTAATGTGTTACTCTATTTACGTATGTTAATGTGGTTCTAATATGCCTTCATTTAAAGGCTTACAGAAGTCTACTTTTTGTGCGGTAGATTTAAATTATGCCCATTTTTAAGTCGTATCTAGGTAACCTAAAGTCTATTATAACATCAAATAAAATGTAGTGAATGTAAGTAGTAATCAGTTTCTTTCTTGTCAGATGATACACTGTGTATCAATGATGCACAAGCAGCATTTGAATGCTAAACTGTGCAGTAGGATTTTGTATACATTAAAGCAAACTTCTGTAAACTACACTCTACGATCACAAAATAAAAAGCCTCAAGCCTGCCGCTGGTAGACTCAATGTCAACTGTTGAGGAACTCCATTAGATTAGATGACAGGAGATATTTGTCAAGAGTTTTATCTACCTACCAAACATCAGCCTAAGGGCTCATTGTGCAACCCAATTGGAAAGGATGCCTTCATTGTTTCCCAAACTCTGTTCCATGAACAAGTTGCAGACCTAGGTTCCAATGCCAGCATCCTTTCCTGGATTTTCTCTGGTTGTGAGAAGAGTAATTCTCTTTCTTGCCAGGAATGAGCAGTCAAAGAGGATGTGCGAGGCAGTTTACTCCTTATCTTTGCACATGGGTTCATTCTTGCAGAGTCCTACTTTCCTTAGATGCTTTCTGAAGTGACCATGTTCAGAAATTAATGTAACTACTTTCCTTCTTCCTGTTCTCTCCCAGGAGAGATAAGGAAAGAGTGTTGCATGGACCTAAGACCAGTTTCCTGGCGTGTCCTTGTCCAGGATAGGTTTGCCACCTGAGTTGGCTTTTTTCCCTAATCCATACTTTTACTGAGGTTTGACAGTACGTGCACTGATTCTAACCATGGGTTCAGTGCCAGCATAGGGTTTCCTTAGTACCCTTTTTTGTCAACTGATCAGCTATTTCATTTCTATAGATGACCTGATGCCGTAGTACCTACCACATTTCAAGTGTTGCAAGATGATAGGATATTTAGGCATTCCCAAACCAGTTTTGATTTTATCTAGTCTGAAGAGAATGTCTTTAAAGCACTTTGACTGTATGTAAGAATGACAGTTCGTTTGTCGTGATAATCTTTCTCAAGTCTTCTTAGAGCACAACTCAGGATGGCAAATATTTCAGCCTGAAAAACTGTGCAATATTTTCCAAGGCTTATTCTAATATTTGTCCTTGGAGATAGATATGTGCCTGCACCCAATTGTATCCCTATACGGAATCCATCTGTCAACCACACAAGTTGCTCACATCCTTTATCAGGCATAATTCCTTCCATCCAGTCTTCTCAAGACCCTTGAGTTATCTTAAATGGAGGGAAAGAACGGTATAGAGTATTCATTAGGTAAGACCGTAGAGTCTCCAATGCAATGGTTGGAGTACTCCTGAAGGCACCTGAAATACAAAAAGACTAATCAAAAGATGTATTTGAAGGAGGGTTAGATATCCCCTCCATCAAAATCAACATGCCTACCAGCCATCAAAGTCCTATGCAACAGCGCAACACAGTCTTGTCAGTAGACTGGAGGACTCAATGATTTGCAAAGAAATAGCTTTAGCAGCTAAAAGCTATACTGGCCTAGAAGAGGTTACAGAGGAGATTATAATGAGTCAAGTCCCATCTGCAACAGTGCAAAAAAGATACCAGCTCCGCCTGGTTATTTAAATGGGTTAAATTTATCAGTTGCCGATTTAACACTGAGTTGTGACTACTTGACATGCAAGTTCCCAGTCCTTCTGTGAGTTTGCTGGTCTCATGGTCATATATGCACCCGGGAAAGTGTACTGCAGAGAGAACTTTGAGTTTTTCTTCAGCTGTAGGCTGAGGAATTCTGTAGACCTCTCAGTTATGCCCATGGGAAAGTGGGTGTAATGGCAAAGAACAAACTGGACAGGGTTATAAATGCAAACCTGGATTATGGATTCTTTTGTTCATTGTTCATTGAAGAAGCTTATTTATGGCAAAATCTTGAATGGAGAGTTTGACCTGGCATGTCACAAGTATATTTATTCAACTTTGTACCCATAGCTTCTTGCAATGTAGGGAGATCATTTTCTGCTTACAAAAACATATTGACTGACACATACAGGAACCTCACAGAAATCAATTTAGAAATGTTGTTAGTTAGCTGTACACAAAAAAAAATGTGAACGAAATAAGAAATTTGCAACAAAAATAAAAATGCATATTTTAGTGTATCAATTTAGAAATGTTGTTAGTATTAACCCTTCCAAAAAAAAAGTGAAGTTAAGCATATGAATCAAATAAGAAATTTTCAACAAAAATGAAATTGCATATTTTAGTGGATTTTTTGCTTGGTCATGCATGTTTCATAGCTTGTTAGTGCATGAATGCAACATATTTTTTATATTTTATAGTGAGTGGAATTCTTGTCTCTAATAATGACTAATTAACATACATTTTCTCTGTTCGTAGCACTTGAGGTGACTAAAAGATGCTGCAAGTAGCTGACGTCCTAAATGATTTTCAGTACAGTTCACAAAGGCTGCAATGAACATTTTTCTTAAATACCAATATCCAGCTATGTTTATTGGATTAGTATTTGTTTAGTAGAAAACCACTTTACTCAACCTTGTTAAGCCTTACGAAAATGAAAAATCATCACAAAGATTGGAAATATAATTTCAAATAATAATGTACAACCAAATAACACTGTAATGAGCAAAAGCAGTGATGTGTACCCTGTTAAATGATGATGAGTTGGTAGTAGTATCAGTAATATTCCTAAAGTTTTTAACTTACTTGAAGATGTTTCAGAGGCAGTTCATCTCTGCCATCAGCAATTGTCTGACTCAGTCCTTGTATAATAATTTCAAATGTTATGGATAAAATCTGTAATGTGAGGGCACATTAAATATAATTTAAATTTTTGTTTACTTTGGATATTTAAAACATTACTAACCATTCTCTAGGGTAACCACCTCCTCAGAGGAAAAATGAGAGACAGGAGTAAAAATATCAACTCATTATTCTAATGTCTTTCTTCAATTATAAACACACAAATTCTTTCATTCTACATGTATGACAACTTTTATATTTCTTTTATTTTTTTCAAACAAAAGGTGCTGCAAAGAACATTTTATTGTAACACACATCACAAAGATATAAATCACTATTTTAGTTACAGGCTGCTACAATTGTTTTATTTTTTTTAATGGAGTCACAAAGACAAGTTTATAACGGTGGTAGTTTTATTTTTAAAAAAAATATGATAAATATTATAAAATTTGAGATATTCAGGACAGAATTTGTGTAAGTAAATCCAGAAATTGGCTTTAGAATTCTTGCAAGTTATTTCCGGATGCTTATGTAAGCCGTTTAATGGGTTGTAGGGGAAGGATCACCTCATATCTGACACATGGGTGGATTATCAGTACTAGCTAAGCACTAGTTAGCATTCTTGTCAGGTATTTAAACTTTACAGTTTTTTGATGACTCACACTCAGTTGATCACTTGCCTAGTAGGAATTGTGCCAGTCAGCTCTCCAAATTTTATTTTGTGCTAACTTTCAATTTTGAAGTCTAAGCATGACAAAGACTTCTTCCACCTGCAGGTAAAAACTCAAGCTATCTAATTCTCTCCCTCATGCAACGTAGCTTAGATTAGCTATAGAAAGATTAAAGTCTTTCTTGGAAGCAGAATTACATGTCTAATAGTGTCTGTCACCCTTTCACCCCCATTCTAGCTACCCGCAACCTAACCCTCTCAATGCCATCCCTGTGCTACGTCCCCCATCCCCATGTCACCACTGGCAAAGACGCAAGTTTGTGCAAAGCAACCTTTACATCAAATCTGGTGAAGGTGCCGATGGTGTCTTCTCATCTTATGTCCTTTATGTGACAAGTTTATTGCTCATAGACTCTACTGATTTAAATATCTGAAGTATACTTTATTATTCCTGTTAAAATATAAACACTTCTTGTTGCTTTTGTGCATACCAAAATTTCTTCATTTTGGAGTGTTTGATATTTCTTCTTACTAATCTTCATTGAACCACTAACCTCAAGAGCAACTATAGCTGCAGGTAATCAGGCTGGAAAAGGAATTTGAGCACTTTTTGTTATGCCAGCTAAAACAGCTAAAAATGAAATTAAACATAATTCTTTATTATACAGTCTGAATAAAAAATTTAATTTCATCTCCCAAATTTATTTTCTGTATCCATTACAGTTCCATCAACCAACTTCTGAGCTGTCAAAGGAAATTAGAAGCAGAAGGATTTGTGGAAATGGTGATTTGAATCAAGCAAACTGTCTAAAGGAAATTTTTTTACAAACATTTTGATAGTATATATCTTAATCTAGAGATGGTAACATGGACAGCAGACTATTATCAAATATCAAAATCACTGAAAATCTCAAAGTTCAGGACTTTCAAACAATTATTTGGATTGGTGGTCACCCTATCCATTGTCTAAAATGCAATATGGTGTTACAAAGGATGACCACATTTGAATATCTGAGATCACTGCAGTTAATGAAGATGAAACTTTGCTTAACCATCCTGAAGCTCCTCCTTGCTGAACAATATATCTGGAAACAACACCAACCTATATGGAAAACAGTAGATCTGTTGTTTGAATCCTGGTCATTAGATTTTTCATCCTGTCCATATTTTGTCCTATAAACAGTTGTGTGGGAAAGCATGATCATCATAATGATCGTGCTTTGGGTATCGTTATGAAGAGAAAACACACTGAAATGGAATGCAACTGTACACCTAAGATTTGATAATGTTCATAGTACAATGTAATTTAAAATGAATGGTGCAAAAAGGAAACTTACCTGTAACTGATATAACTCTCCTTCCTGGTCTTCCCCCCTAAAACAAACTGGTGTTCGATGCTTCCTGCACTTAAGTTCCCACTGGTGATCTCTTCTTATCTCCTCTTCTTTCTAGCTTTTCCCCTCCAAAGGGGAGGTCCATTACCCTGTCAGGGCACTAATTACCTAGCAGTTGAACGCCCTTAAACACAAACCGTCATCATCCCGACCCCAGCGCTAAACGTTTATGATTTAAAATGAATGGTGCAAAAAGGAAACTTACCTGTAACTGCTATAAATCTCCTTCCTGGCCTTCCCCCTGGCTCCTGCAACAAACCAGTGTTCAATGCTTTCTGCACCCAAGTTCCCAATGGTAGTCTCTTCTTATCTCCTCTTCTTCCTAGCCTTTCCCTCCAAAGGGGAGGTACACGACCTCGGCAGGGCGCTAATGACGTAGTAGTTGTGTGCCCTTAAACACAAACCATCATCATCCCGACCCCAACGTCTTCAGCGCCTCCTGCACCTAATTTCCCAACAGAAGTATCTTCTCTTCCTTCTATCTCAATGCAAGGGGCAGGGGGCGACTCCGGCGCCAAACCGGTCTTCCATACCTGATCTGTTGTCTTGTCCTCTCCACTGGACACCGCTTCCCTTTCCAAGGGGCACCCTACTGATTTTCGACACCTAAATTGGTTACGGGGATCTCTTCTTCTCTCCAGTCTGTAGTTCTATTTCCCCGCCTTCAGTTTGCAGGGGCGCCCGTTCTCGAGCCTAGGTTGCCCATAAAGGTTTCTTCTCCCCTCGGTTCCGGCGTTCTCTTCCTCACCTGTGCAGAACTTATTTTCAACGACTGCTGCATCTAGGTTGTCCAAGGGGGCACCTGCTCCTCTCCACCTTGATATTACTTTCCCCATTTCAGGGGCGAACCCGTCACCGACCGGTTTTCGACGCCTCCTGCACTTAGGTTGCCCAAGGGGTCGCTTCTACTGTCCGCTTTGGCCTTCTCTCCAGGGGGCGGAGAACCAGTCCAAACTGACAACACCTGCCGCAAAGCCGCCAAAGGGGGGTATCTTCCCCTCTACGACCTGACCTTCCCTCCAGGGGAAGGAGGAGCAAATTCGACGTGCCAAAAGGGTGTTTATTTCCCTTTACGGCTGGCCTTCACTCAAGGGGGCGGGATCGGGGGAATAATCCGGTGCGCCAAGCAGGCTTCGATGCCTGCCGCACCTAGGTCGACAAAAGCGGATCTCTTCCCTTTAAGGACCTTCCCTCCAGCGTACAGGAGGAAGGGTGAATCCGGCGCCCAAACCGGTTTTCACGCTTGCCGCACCTAAAGTGACCAAAGGGGCTCACTTGTACCCTTCGTTTTGCCCTTCCCTCCAGCGGACAAGGGGACGGGGCTAATATGCCGCGCCAAACCGCATGCCTGCCTCACCTAGGTGGCCAAAAGAAGATACTGCCCTTCTATGTTCCCAATTTCCCTCCAGGGGCAGATGGGGCGAAACCGACTTTGAATTCCTGTCTCACCTGGATCGTCAAAAGTGGGTCTCTTCGCCTCTCCGTCCTGCCCTTTCCTCCAGAAGCCGGCAACCCAAATGGGTTTTAGGCGACTGTGGTGCTAAAGTGTCTAAAAAGGCTATCCTCTCTCTCCATCCTGGCCTTCCCTTTAGAGGACAGGAGGTGCGCAAAGCCGGTTTTGCGTGCCTGCCGCAATTAAAGTGGCAAAAAAGGCTCTCTTCTTCCTTTCGTCTTGGCCTTCCCTTCCCCCATCCAGAGGGCAGTGTTGGCGAAGCCTGCGCGCCAAAATGTTACGAACGCCTGCCGCACCTCAGTGGCCAGAAGGGGTCCTTTCTTCTCTCCGTCCTGGCATTCACTTTCCCTCCAAGGGGCAGGGGGCCGAACCGTGCGCACCAAACCTGTTTTCGACGGTTGCAATACTTCCTAGCCAAAGGGGTTGCCTTCTCCCTGGCCTTCCCTTCCCCGCTCAAGGGAGAAAGCGAGCGAACCCGGCGCCCCAAAGCGGTTTTCGACGCCTGCCGCACCTCGGTTGCTTAAGGGGGTCTCCTGTCCTCCGTTCTGGAGTTTCCTTTCCCCTCCAGGGAACAAAAAGACGAATCCTGCGAGCCAGAACTGTTTCCGACGCCTGCTGCACCGCACTGGGCAAAAGGGATCTCTCCTCCCCTTCGTCTTGGCCTTCCCTTCCCTCTAGGGACGCAAAACCAACGAAAAACCTGTTTATATGCCTTCTGCACCCAAACTAACAAAGGGGATCGCTTCTCCCCTTCATTCTGGCCTCCCCTCCCCCCTCCAGAGGCAAGTGTACAAACCCGTCATCCAAATCACTTTTCGACACCTGCCGACCAATGTAGCACAGAGAGGGTTCTCCTCCGTCCTGAACCTCACTTACCCCTCCAGTGGATAGTGGCGAACCCGGCCCCCAAATCCTTTCGGCGCCCAAACCTCTTTCCGGCACCTGCCGTACCCAAGTTGCACGGAGAGGGGAGTCCTCTCTCCATCCTGAGGAGGAAGGGTTGCGAACCCGGCGCCCAAATCGGTTTCCGACACCTGTCACGCCCAAGTTGCACATAGGAGTTCCCCTCTCCTCCCTAGCCCTACTTTCCCCCTCCAGGGAAGTTATATAATCTGAAATGATTTTGTGTCCCAATAATTTTTGCCCACGACAGAATTTGCCTGCCTGCAGTTCCATTCGGGGTTTTTTGCTTAAAGTCACCCGTTACTATTACACGCATCTTTAGTAGGAAAAAACGAGTCAATATCGGCTGAGTGCTTATGTTACCCTGGAGTTGTAGGCCAAATAATTAGTAATTGGGTGTGATTGAAAGTAGTGGCTACTGCGTTTGCCTCTAGTGTTTGGAATGCGGGGGGTGTATTTTAAGATATCCCCGGTAACTTGATTTCTTGCGGCCTGCGGTGGATTTCTGTGGGGAGCACCACTTTTTTTTTCTTTTGGTCAGTAAGTCCAACGGTCATGTTTG
Organism: Deroplatys truncata; assembly: GCA_030765065.1. Taxonomy (NCBI): domain Eukaryota; kingdom Metazoa; phylum Arthropoda; class Insecta; order Mantodea; family Mantidae; genus Deroplatys; species Deroplatys truncata. Next base: position 107,081,566 of record CM060980.1, read on the forward strand.
CGCTATCCGAGTCCGTTGGCATTCCTAGGCATTAGTCTAATGGGATTAGTTCCCATCGAAGCTGTCAGAGTTCAGTAGCGGTTGGAAGTATTAAGCAGAGATTCCAAGGTTCTGGAGTCTCTCCGACGGTTTGTTATACAGTTCGTCAAACCCTAGGCAACACATGTCAAGGTTGAAACCATTTATGGCAGCTGATCTTTAGCCTGTCCTGTCTTCGATTGGGAGGGGCGTCTCGCTTTGAGCTGCGGAGAGCTCATCAGTCGCATTGGGCGGATATACACTAACTCCAGCCTTGTCCGGGTTAACAGAGAGACGGTAATGAGGAACTGGTGGTCCCAGCGTCCTCGCAATAAGGGTCTTGTCCTGGTGTAAGGAGTCTGAAAGGCAGTCAGGTGTCGCTGGTAAACAGGACCTCTGCTATAGCGAGCCCCGTGTCCCCTCGAGGCACATAGGAGGCACCTGCGCTGCAACAATGGCACATCGCAGTTCTGGGACCCGTTTCCGACCCGCACTTCGAGCAGGCAACACTTTCCCTACAGGTGAGGACCAAATGGCCCAACCGCTGGCAGTTGCCTCTCTGTTTCGAAAATCGGGAGGTCGATAGCTCCCTATGACCATAGAGTATAGTGCAGTGGTGAGTGTTATTCATTAGTCACTGCTGCAGCGAATACGCTTCTATTTATACCCGGCCTAGCTTCTTGAAACTTCCTACGTCGCCTCGGGTAGGCTAAGTGAGTCGAAGCTACGGCATTGTTCTGTATCCAATCAATCGTCTCCGGCCAGTAATGAAGCGTACTCCCCGCTATTTACGAAGCGAAAGTCCCAGCTTCGTCATAATATTGTAGACGCAATAAATATGCATATGCTGAGTAGGTATAATAAGGCTCTATGGTCACGTACGTATCAAAACACTCCAGAGTTACTTAATTTCTTTGTAAACTGTCTCCAAACTCCAGACAATATTTTGCTTGCATAGTCTTCTGATTCAGACATTATCGTCTTAATTTCAGAGATGACCTGATGCGTTTTCATTGTGCATAATGAAACTGACTGAAATTGAAAATATTGGGAAGTGATAGATGGATGGCTGAGGAAACTAGAATAGGTAACTGTAGAAAATCTATTTCCTGCTACTCGAATAGCTCTTGGGTACTTGGATGTAAAATCTGGAAGACGAATAATTCTTCGTATGTTGAGTACTTTATAACTTATTTTCTATGCTAGATAACTTTTCCCGCTTTAAGTACAAACTTCCTCAAGTAATGTGCTGCCAGTCTAATCTAGCATTGTGCTATACTAAACAATGTCCAGGATGCTGGTTCTTCTCGTCGCGGTTGTCCTAAATTGTCTGTATTTCCCTAGCTGTTCTTATCTCGAGTCAGGGAATGAGAGTTGAATAGTCACATGCGTGGTTTGTCTGGATTTTTTCCGGTTAAATAAACAATACTAATGAGGCTACTCTCTAATTACATATTATACTTGTCCAGACCATTTCGCAATCCCCGAAATATTATATATGTCTGTATTATTTCCCGTTAAATCCCCGCTATTTTGTCAAGATCTAAGTTGAACCTACATCTGAGTTCACGCGCTTCCCACCAACGCAGACGTGCAGTGGACCTCGTGAAGATCAGAAATGGAAAAAGATTTCTCCGAACTGCCCAACTTTTATACTCTGCCGCACAGGTGTTAGTTTTCCCGGTGTAACATAAACGGTGTTTTCCTATTGGCCAGTGTTTGGCGTTTTATGAGCATAAAAGCATGCATATATATAGTTGGTTTTTTTTGGCAAAGCATACTACATTGGTAATTTCGAGTTTTCTCTGTCTCTTTCTAATATTGCCTATCTTACTCATTTGAGTCATCATAAGTCCTAACTCCTGTGCCCTTCACTCACTTATTTAGCCTAGCCTAATCTCCGTGATGGATTTTTCCCAGCTACCCTATGTGGTCCTGTTATCTTCTCTGTTAGCCAGCTTTCGGGACAAATTTTATCCTTTACAATAGTCAATTCTGCATGCCAACATAATATTCTTATATTAATTATTAGCTCGCGTACCCGATGTTGCATGCGTAGCGTTTTAAACTAGAATGACGAATTAATTTCATCTATTTCCCCCCTTTCTTTATAAAATTATTGTGCCATGATCTAGAGGATTTTAAATATGAATCCTCCCCTTTACCCCTTATAGTTGTAATTTCGTACCTTTCCTAACAACAAATAAAAAATTCCCTGATATTCACGCAAAAGATAGGAAGTACCGGCGGAACGTCTGACTTCCTTAACTTCCCTCCGACAGTCTCCCAAGTTCTGGAAATGTTGCATAGCCAATAAGTACCCTTTGATGATGGAACAGTCATCTGTCGGAATGGTCGAATAAATTTTTAGACAATTACGGTAGGTTAATTTTAAACCTTTGTATCTTCTCTTTGGTCCCTTCTACATAGTTGTCACGTCCCTTCTACGTGTAGAGACTCTTAACATTACCCGGTGTCCCAACAGCGCCGTATTGCACGTGTTTAGATATCCCTTCGTGTGTTAAAAGAGTTGCAGAACTCAAAAGGGCAAATCCAAGTAAGCAATCAGTGAGAACTAGCGCATTATTATGAGCAACCTTCGTTCTACTCTAGCTTATCCCGAAGATGATGAGCGAATCACTCTCATAGAGAGGCAGTTCCCAGGCTCGCACTAGAGTGTACAGCCCAAATAAATTGAGTTTTATTTATGGACACTCTTTAACTACTATGGCCCTTAGCGTCCCATTCTATATTGTGTGTGAAATACCGGAAATTTTGCTCAGGCTTGAGGTTCTTTTACGTACCGTAAATCTACCACATGGGACCACCGGCTTTACTTCCCTTCTGAAGGAAGCCATCCATGGCCCTCCACCGGGTTTGAACCTGCGACCTCGGGAACCAGAAACTAGCATGGTATCCCTAAACCACGGAGGACGACAAGAGTATACAGTCCGTCATGATAGATAAGAACGGTGTAAACAGACCGAAAAGATCTTAAAATGTTTTCCACTTCAGTTACAACTTTATTTTCCCCAGTTTTTAGATTGACAAACAATTAAAAAGTGTTTTTTGCGTCTGGGTGGCTCAGTTGGCTAGGCGCTGGTCTTCCGATCCCAAGGTCGGATTCAAACCGGTCCGATAGCTTTGTATAACTTCAAGATTATCGAAACACAATATTCTTGACATGGTCCCAAAAGAAAAGCAATATAGTGAGGTTAGATCAGGAGAGCTCACTGACAAAGATAAGGGCCCACCCACCTCGGTCGATTCAGCGTCCAAAGTAGTCTAGATTCAAATAGACCCTAACAGGTTCGTAATGGTGAAGTGGTGCACCATCATGTTGGAATTATTGTTGGTCAATCGTACTGGAAACATCAGGGATATCCTGCAGCTCAATTTGCAGAATTCCAAATACGTGGTCCTCTAAGTCTGGGAGGGAGAAAAACAGGTCCGATGTCATTGTTCCCAAGAATACCACATCAGAAATTTAAGATCAACGGGTTTGAATGTGAGCATCTCGAACCCAGTGAAAGTTATGAGGGGTCCAGTAGTGCATTTTATGTGCATTCACAGTGGCATCGTTGTTGAAATGGCATTCATCGCGCCAGAGAGCATTTTCAAGAAAATTAGGAGTGTCGACAAGTATTTGCATAACCCTCGATCAACTCTATGGGCAAAATTATCGGTAAAGTTGTTGGTTGAGGTGATTTGTTTACAGATGCCACGTCCTTTCCTTCACAATTCTTTGTAAACATATATTGAAACTCTTAAATCATGAGATGTTATTCTTTGACCTCCAAAATACAAAATTAGATGCCGAGTTCATATTTACAAAATATTTGCGTATGTTCACAATAATAGTAAATGTCGTGATTATGTTCGCTTGCATTTACTGTTCTTACCTCGTACGATTTTCCTCAAAATAATGGAGTACATTCTGTACTTTTTTTTAACAGGTCTCTCTCTTGCTGCTTGCGTAATGAACGTTCCTTCTAGACACATTTATTTGCATCACTGTACGATTAAAAATGTTTAGTGACGGTAAGCGACGCATTGCAAACCTTTCTTGAGAAAATCTCCGAGCTGCGACAGCATTACATCGCGTCTCGCCGTAGAGGAAAACAATATCCGTGTATTCATCGTTTGGAATGGACTGGCAACACCAGCCATCTGATCACTACCGAGTGTTTATTTTATTTCGGTCTGTTGTCCAGTATATTGTACAGGATATGATGCCAGTGCTGACTGGCGATCCTTTAGACTTCAATGTTAAGAATCCGTACGCAAGACGGCAGCAACTGCTACGTCAATAGGGATAGGGAGGAAGAGAAAGAGGAATAGAGGTCGAAACTAGGGGGTTCATAATATTTTGGGGTTTTCTGAAGCACTAATTTTCTTTAGTTACAGACTTACAGGAACAGAAGACAGCAAAATAAAAACTCCTTACGTGTTTTGAACAGTAAATCAATTTTGTAAGAAACAAAAAATACCCTCAAATGCTGAAACATTTTCCAACAATTAACATAACAAAACTTTATACTCACACAAATTCCTCAACGTTCAACCATTCTGTTGTAATTATGCGTCGGCTACTACTTAAGTCCTTTATTATTGGAGGGAATACCCAGAAAGGTCACAAAGGGAAGGATCAACAAGGATTGCCGGCCCTCGTAGCCGTGGGCGTTCCACCAAGCTGAGGCTCACGGGTTCGAGTCCCGCCACTGGCATGGGTGTTTGTGCGTGTATGTGTGTTGCGGAAATAAGCGGTATGAAAACAGTAAAACACAGTAGCATAAACTGGGTACAACTAGGGAACTTTAAAAAAAACAAGGTTAACTTGCTGGCAAGAGATTATTTCCATTTAACGATGTTTAACACTATTATATTTTGAAATTGTAATAAAATACAGGAACTTGAAAAGGCAGTTACATATATATATATATATATATATATATATATTGCATTTTTCTTCACAATTGAAAGTCTACATATATGTTTGAATGTTCCACATCTGATAACTACACTCGCAGCTGAATTCCAGATGAATAGGTTAAGCTCGTCATATCTACAAATATTATATCTCCCCTTATACAAAACCATCGAGGCTTTACACTTAACAAGCTCAAATTTAACACACGCCTAGAAATAACACTTGAGATCACGTTATTCCGAAATAAAACACAAAATCACTTTAAAGTTACAATAATAATTCATTCCTGCTTGTGAAGAATAAAGAAAGCTATTAAAAGAAGTTTAGAGCGAACACAGAACGATAAATGATCAGAATGAGCAAAGCACAAGTTATTTTGCCCTAGTAATATACAGCTACATATAAGAAAAGAAACGCACCCCTCTCATTCCCCCTAGAAGTCGCAAGACCTTGAAGCTGGTGGGCGGGCTTCCGTGTATCTGCTATCCTGCGGGCTGTAATGGAAGAGTTATTCATGCCAGGGTGGCCACAGGGGAGATGCCAGACGAAGAAGCGGTTTACGTTTAGCCCAGCCCTAAGGTATTATGTGTTTCCGTACCGATGGGGTGAATGGCATTTCCGAGATGTGTCGCAAACGAAGCCTCTAGATACCTGACGACCTCTCAGAGTGTATAGTCTTACCCAGGCATGCGGAACTCTGTCTGGGGGGGACCTGAGCATCCTCAGCTAATCCTGGGAACGATAATAGTTATAAACTGGAAAGCTCCTTATCAGGAGACCCCAAGAGCTTTAATACTAAAGTTGAGGTGGCTAGACTCTCCTTTACCTAAAGTAAAGCAGACAGGAAATGCAGTTCCCGGAGATGTGGAGAAGCAGGTTCTGTACCCAAAGAGGACTAGGCTACTGGCCAGGATAGTGGGGGGGAAGCTGGTGTCCCTAGAAATAAGGACCTTGAAGAAGTCAAGACTGGGCCAGGGCCTGGTCCTTTTGGAACCCTCAATTTTCAAGTGGGGCAGGTTTAGCTATGGTGATTTCATTCATGCAGGCTAACGTGAAAGACAGTATTACTGCCTCGTGAGTTGTCTCGAGTAACGTAAACGAGATATGAAATAGATATCGCCATGTACAAGAACCCTGGCTTCGGTAGGATCTTATCATGGGGCTAAATATAACAGGTTTTTCTGTCTTCAGTGCTTTGTCTGACGTGAAACATAGAGCATGTATCCTTACAAGACTCAGCAATACCTGAGCTCTGCTGGGAATTCGTACCAAAGACTTGGCAGCAGTCCTAGTGAGGTATGAAAGTGCCGCGTCAGGTGGTAGTCTAGTCGGCCTATTTCCATGACTCCGAGGAATCAACTCTTCCTCAGGAGCTCAAAGACCTTGTGACTTACTGCAAGGACAGAAACGACAACCAGCTAATTGGCTGTGACTCCAACGTCCATTACACCGTTTGGGGTAGCACGGGCATTGATGGGAGAAGAGAGAAGCTGCTCGAGTATTTGAGTTCTTCAAACCCCGAGACTGCGAACCAAGGACACTTACGAATTTTGTGAACCATCAAAAGGAGGTGGTCCTAGGCTTGTCATTAGCGTCCTTTGGGATAGTAGAGGGGATAAACAACTGGAGGGTTTGTTTGGAATCTTCCATGTCCGACCATAGACATACACGCTTTGGTCTGAAGGAAAAAGGAAAGGACCGCCTTTACAAGAACCATAGGACTAATTGGGACTCCTTTAGAAGGAATCTGTAAGGCGGGCTGAGGAATGGACCCCAGATCAAGCTAAGAAATGCGCAGGACCTGGAGGGGTACGTGGGGTTTTCCACGAGTATTCTGGTGTCCTACTACGAAAAAAACGGTCTCCTCGCACACGAGGTTCAGGCTGAAGATAAATTCAGATGGACTTCTTTTATAAAGATCCATCAGGAAGAACTTATAAACAAGAAATCAAGAAGGCCTCTGATGAATCTTGGAGACTCTTCTGTAAAGCTGCTCTTCGCCGGTGCTAGGTCCAGGCTGTCCTCATTAGAGGACCCCTCCGATGCTATGACACAATCTGTAGGTGTCTTTTCCATTTCCGAATAGCAGCAAGTATTTGTCTTTGATCAAGCTGGCCCCAGCATTCAATAAGACAGTTTTAAATGTTACATAGGTATTAAGGATTCTTGTCTTGTTAGGAAACTGCCTTTTGCAGTTTACTCCACCAAGAATATTGCAAGAACTGAGAAGTGAACTATAGAGTGACCATTAAGTTGGTGCTGCTTTGCACACTTGAGGTAGACGATTCTCCTTGAGCGTACTTAGATGAGGAGATAAGTTGTCATATCATGCACAACCTTAGTGAGATTTTATTTTGGTTTGTTTAGCAACTAAACTATTCGTTACATGAAAACTCAGTGTGAACGGAAATTAAAAAGAAAGAAAGAAACCTTACACGAGAAATGACATTTAGTCATGTGAATTTAGTAGGCGACAAAGCCTACTAAATTCACATAACAGCAAGGTGGTTATTGAACAGCATATACGAATTCATACGATCTTATATAAAAGAAACATATGTAGTAAATTATTATTAAATAAGCATTATGGTACTTATGAGAGAAGAATATTGACGTTTTTGCATATACACTTCTGTTGAACACAAGTTGTTCTCTTGCATCATATAACAGGTTAGCAGTCAGGGGGTAAAAATTGCTTTCTTACCCATTTCCAGTTATGTTCTTCGGTTTTGCCTATCGTCCAAGGAATTTTTAATCTGTTAGCACAGTAACGTCCAGCTACCAGAAAACCTACAGAGCTGGGGAAGAAAAGATGCTGATGTCATGGAGTGACACAAAACAGCATAGTTCTATAGGAGATACAACTCTTTGCTTTCCCTCATATTTTCCGGAGTTGATAGCGGAAATAGCTGAAAACGTCTTCTGCATAGCTAGGTAGAAGAGTTCACAGGACCGGTGAATGTAAGGGAGTGAGAGTGAAAGGAGTAGGGCTGAACAGCAGTTGCTACCCCCACTTGTTGGCGGCGAAGTGAAAAGGACAATAACCAATGAGCGAGAGTTCTGGCTACTCAGCCAACGCCCGAGACCCAGAGCATTTTCGCTAGAACCTGCACATGCCTTTTACTTCCGGGTGCATCAGTTTGCTCTCAAGATATTTGGTCAGGTCACTATTACAGTTGCCTTTTGTCTTTGGCGCAGAACTCAGAGCAAAAGAGGAATGGAAGAGAGGGTTCTACTTTCATAAAATATGCCGTTTACGTAAAGGAGTGAGTAGCGAAATGCAAACTGTGTGAATGACACAACACTCACCATGGCCTTTGTAGAGGGATTAGATTACATTTTTGGATTCTGAGGCAGGTGGGTATGCAACTGTTCATCTTTATTTTATCTGTTCTAGGTTCACGTTTTATGTAAATACAATAGCGATAATTATGCTTTAGCTACTCAATGTAAAAGTGCTTTCGTTTCTTCTGCGAAACTGTATTCTTCCTGCCTTAAGTGTATTACACTTACAAATAAAACTTTCTCCTAATAAAATAGTGTATATACTATAAATTAGAAACACAAACTCCAAGTAAAAAACAATTAAATGTAGCCTAGGCTCTAACTTGTTTCTAACGCGAAGTCTGTTCATACCACTTGGAAATACATACAAACAAATAACTTTTATTTTAAATATCTAAAATATAAGTTGAAAAAGAAATTTCAATACTGTATATTCACCATCCATTACAGTGGAGTAGTGAGTTGCCGCTTTGGAAGGTCTGCAGCAGACAGACAAACAAGAAACTGCACCTCTTTTCTTAACACTGTAACTAACCTAAATAGACCTAAGGGAGGCGTGCAGTCGAGATATCTTACTTCCATAGAATAGTACGCATTGCTTGTGAACGCTTGTCATATCTCCACAGAAGAGTACGCATTACTTGTGAACGCTTGTCATATCTCCACAGAAGAATACGCATTGCTTGTGAACGTTTCGATACATACTGACAAACTAGCTGGTTCTTTGAGGTAGAGATACTTTGTTGCGTAATAAATGTTTTCAAGAAGGTTTTTGGAGATGCAGAGCCTTTATTTTCCTGTAAAACAAGCTTTGATGCTGCTCTTTGCTATTAACGTTACAAGTGAATTTGTGGATGAGACTTCTTTAAGCGAGTAGCGTCGCAGAAGCATACTTTAGGAATACAACAATTCATCGTCACTGTGCAGGTGACAATTTGGAGGGATGCCTTTATAGCCATGGTTACAGACGCAAGCGTTAGGGTCCTGTGTTGTATCACAATGAGTATTTGGTCCACAGCCGTTGCACATGTGTGCACATTTGTTTTACAAAAACAATCTGATGTGTTACATTCGCATGACATTCTCTACTCATTCTTCTATAAAGTATTGTTACAAAAACGTATTCCTCTGTCTACTAATTGTTAATACAGATAAGTCTTCACTACACACTGACGACGTATTCCCTGTATGTGAGACATTTTTTATGCCACCTCCAATATCTCGGTCGTTGATGAACCTTCTGCCTTCTGCTACAGTGGTGAACTATGGGATCTTTCTCTGAGGGTAGGTGCGTGTGAGAATAGACAATACCAGTTAAGTTACTGATAAATTTAATGGAGGCTAACACATGAGCTATTTGAAGCGAGTTGCCGACAGTTTGAGAATGAAGAATTAAATTGTCTCTGAATCTTAGCACGAGAAACGTAACAGAAGTATTATATCCGCCAACTTCTGATCTATCAACAAATATACTGTTTAAAACGGCTGTTTACGTAATAACAACGAAAGCGTAAGTTGCTGTGAATCGTTGAAATGCTAAACGGCGAAGAAACGGCTACCCCCAAGTATGTGAGAACCCGAGCGCGGTCTTTAGGCTCTACGCACTGCCGATAATGGATCACAATAAAATACTTCCGTAAATGTAAAGGACTGTAAGACTCTAATTTTAGAAATCACGTATCATATAAGTCCCGCTATTTCATAATTAGCCCACCAAAGTACCGACGCCATACGTTCCGAAGTCTTAAGCTTCTTATTCGCATCTTTTACCCTTTGACTTGCTAAATTCTAAGAATTCATTCTTTTTGCAGTTCTGATTTTTAGAAGTGTATATGTGCATTTTCACGCAGCTCTATAATTTCTGAATTATATATTCAGGATATATTATATTCTGTAATAACCTGAACGTTGAGCTAATGGGTTCCTTGTTGATTGAGATCTTAATTACATAGCTAACTGCTTTGCCTCAACCCGTAATTTGCCTGGTAATGAATTTTTATCTAGAGGCAGGAATGCAATCTGTTCTTGCATTATGCATTGATTTTAATATATAGAAATTATTCACTGCCATTATTTATCTATCTCTCTGTCACGTCTTTATAACATTATTAATCGTACAAGTCAATAATTCATGTATTAAAATTCACACATCGTAACGGATACAGAAGCCTAAAGCGATAGATATATTTTTGAATAACGAATTCCTATGTGATGTTATTAAAATTCCATATACCTTACATGACGAGAATAAACGTATAGCGACTTACAGCCTCAAAAACATATAAGACGGACAAATTGTGTGCTTTAACGAGATCCATATATTTTGTGCAATAAGATTTTGCCTATCTCTTACGGTTTACCAATGATACAAAAGTCATTCAGAGCAGGACAACTTCATAGGCTATTCCCAGAAAATTCAAATGATTTGCCATGAAAATACCTTAAAGATATGTAATCAAAATCGTTGGCCATTTTTTATTTTATCAAAACCTCAAACACCCCTTATACATGGAATTTTTTTTCAAAAAAGACGAAAATGTATCCATGTATAAGGGATAGGATAGGATTAGTTAACGGAGGGGACATCTAACACCTCGACCTTCATAGATCTTTTGTACACAAACCCACTGGAGGAACTGATGAGGTGAGGGAACCGCAGGAGAGGTATGGGTTGCACAGCAGCCGGCGCAAGTCGACAGAGACGCGCAGAGTTCCTAATAGTTCAAAGTTTGACCACCCGACCTCGGAAGGGTCGTTCTGAGAATTCCCTCTAGTGGGACCGGACAAACACGCCCAGCAGTGGAACCTCCACAGGCTTCCCTTTAGCGCGGCCGAGAAGAAGTTCCAAATCGGAAGCCTCTGCACCATCTGTCCGACACCGACCGAATTACGGCTCAAGAGGCAACTTGAAAATGAAATGGGGCAAAGAGGAAATCCCTGGTAGAATACACCACTCCGGCATTCGCCTGACAATCAGGAAAAACCTCGAAAAACCCATGGTAAGAGTGACGGCCACCGGGAATCGAGCACGGGACCTCCCGAATGCGAGTCGCACACGTTACTGCGGCGCCACCTCGCTCGGTTGTATAAGGAGTAGTTTAAGGTGGGAGAATTTTCTTGAAAATCTTCATATGGCATCCTTGTATTTCGCTGAACTAAAATAACAAGTTTAGTATTTAACCGACATTTCATTTTCGAGTTATTCTTCTCATGGAAAGAGCATTGAATTTCAAAGGCGACGTTTAGCGGCAACTTTTAAACAAGTGATTATCACTTCAGCTTCCCGTATCCCACTTGTACCTACAACGAAACATGTAATTAAACTAATTCTGCGAACGTTTATCTCGAACATAAAGTAGATAGAAAAACATTTCTACCCAATCTTGAGCAAACTATTTACAAACACTATTCTTTTATCTCTTTAATGGAAATAAACATTTACAAAAATTCTTTTATTAGATATTTCCTTGTAGATACTGAGGCAATATTTTACATCACAACACTGTGAATGCCAGAGTGATTGTAGTGTAAATTAATATTATTGTATGTACAGAATTTTAGATGTTTGTTAGCCATAAGCATTGTTAGGAAATACTGAAACTGACAATAGAAGTGGGTAACAATAAACCGACTGACAATAGATGTGGGTAACAATAAACAGAGGGGATGAGTTGTTTATCACTAAGAAGAGACAAACAAATGACGTCAGGGTAGCGTGCTTTTCTTTAGAAATGGAGGGAATATCTTCCCTAGAGCATATATGTTAGTAGTAGTGATTGGCTGACAAAACAGACGCTAATGTTGGCGCGATTTGGTAACCAATAGCAGCTCTATTATAATGTTTAGGCATTTCGAGGTGAAGGAGTAGGTATATATTCTCGAGCCATAAACAAGTTTCGCGCAGTCTTGAAAAATCTTTCGCGAGGTACACGTCACGCAGTCTTGAAGAATCTCTCGTGAAGTGCACGTCATACAGTTTGGAAGAATCTCTCGCGTGGTAAAGTTAGTTACAAAATGTGAAGTACGCGGCAAATAATACGACAGAAATTACATTCCGAAATATAACAGTTTCAGTCAGGCGTGTATAAAGATTAAATATCTGAATTATTAATTAAGTGTGACGGCAATAAAAGAGTAGAAACAAATTATTTTATCAGTGTTATCTTTCAGTAACAACTCCTTTCCGTTTACACGCCCTGCTCAGAGACACTTGCTTAACTGAGTAGGTAATAATAGCTAGCCGGAGGACAAAGAACCCAAATTTTAAAATAAAGAACAATAACAGGCGCCCAGCAAATAAGATAACACGAGCCAATTACCGCGACAATACAAGGAGAATAAAAGAGTACAGTAGGCTTAAGCAACAGTAAAAAATATTAAGACCGGGTCGCTACGCGATGTCTTTAAAATGCCGTTCTCTTTGAACGAAAACGAGAGGAAAAGATCTGCTGTGGTACATTCACCATGACTTTCTGTACCCTCTATCGTTTATTAGTGAGTATACAAGCTATTCTTGCTAAATCTTATTTTTATATCTACTAATAATCCAAATAAACCTTTGCAGAAATAGCTACATCACACATTTCGTTATAGATAAAAAGAGAAATGCGATAGTCAAATGTTTAAGAACTGGACGCTATATGCTGGCCTTAAAATTCCGTACTGTTTTCGTCTATCGCTTAACGTTAACCAGTTATACATGATTATACAAAACTCCTTCCGAATGAAGAGGACTTCAAAAGCTATTCCCGAGAAATTCAAGATATACATTTTATTTGTAATTTAAATATCTTTAATATGTACTATTTTAATCAAAATCATTAAAGCCATGTTTTAAAAATTAAAATATTCGAAAACCACGTAAAGGGTAGTTGGGATTGGGGGATTTTCCTGAAAATCTTCGTGTTCCATCCTTGGAAGCTACTGAACTTAAATACCAAGTTCGGTACTTATTTGAGTTTTTTTTTTTTTTAGTTATGCTGTTCACAAACTGACAAAACCCACACACGGAGCTTTCTCTAAAATACTTTCTTTTGGATTCAGGGGACTTCAAAATATATATTTCCGCTGAAATTCCGGTATCCACTTTTTGTGTGGAATGCAATACCGTCTCTATCTACTATGTAGATGTACGTGGCAGAGAAAGTAAGTGAAAAAGAAAGAAAAAGGGAACAGCAATTTTTCACTTGGGAGAGTCTGAAAATTCAAACTAATAAAAAGGAGTACCTCTGAAATGGATAACGCCACAAGAAATTTGTTTGATATAAATTGTGTGCCTTAACGAGCTCTACATCTTTGTGTGTTAAAACTTTGTCTATCTCTTATGGTTTACCAATTATTCAAAAGTCATTTGAATGAAGAGGACTTCACAGGCTATTGCCAGAAAATTCAAGATATACATTTTATTTGTTATGGAAATATCTTAAATACATGGTATTTTAAATGAAAGTTGTTAGAGCTATTTTTGAGAAAACAAAAAATGACGAAACTTTTTCCACGTAAACGGTAGTTTGGGACAGGGGGATTTTCTTGAAAATCTTCGTGTCGCATCCATGTAAGATGCTGGACTTAAATATTTAACATTTAACCGACTTTTCGTTTTTGAGTTATACTGTTCACGGTCAGACGGAGCTTTTTCTAAACATATTTTTATTCATGAGGCCTCAAACCGCATGTTTCCAGTGAAAACATGATATGAAATTCGGATGGAATGCAATACTTTCTCTAGTTACTATAGGTAAACGGTAATAAAACTATTGTAAGTATAGATTTAGAAGCTATAGGACAAATAAACGAAGTGAACAGAGAAAGCCATGTGAATATAACACAATTTTTATAAGCCTAACTTTAGAAGAATATTCCTTCTTCTCTTTTAAACTTGCGTGTAATTTCATCTTGTTTTTATTTGGTTACCTGCTAAGAAAATTATATAATGCATTACACTTGCATGACTTTCTCTACCCTCTATTATTTATTAGTGGGTATACACAATTCTTGTGAAAGCTTATTTTTCTATCTACTTCATTTTAATCGAGATAAACCTTTGCAGAAACAGCTACATTTCTTTGAAGCGTTTGCTTTCACTTTGCTCTCACTTTAAAAGCTGTGGAAGTTGTTTCCCTATTAAACATACTATTATATTGTATTACCCAATTATGAATTGTTACAGGAGCTAAGGTTAAATTATCCAAACCGAATAAGCTAACTCTTTAATTATAGCGTACACAGTAATATAATTCAATATGCCTCCATCCTTAAACATGTATATGTACTGTAACTTGACAATTGGAAAATTCTAGTTCGTTTCCTTTCACTTTCTAGATTTAAAAGTTGCTTTGCTTTCATAACAAGCTTTAAACCTTAACAGATGTTTTCAGGTTGCTTTAGTTGCACAATTCAAGTTACGTGCAACTCATAAATTTCTTTAATTAATGCTTCTCCCGCGTGAGATGAATAATTTAGAAAATAAGGTAATGAATATAATTTTGAGGTTGCTTACCAAAACTGTGAAGTAAATTTAGACAAGGTCGAAAGTTTACCCTTACTAGAGTATTACATGCGGAAATGCTCGCCCAAGCCGCAGCGCAAGGTAAGCCTGCTGGTCGGTCTGCTGTCGTCGTAGATTCCACAGAACACCAAAGTATACCTTGTTCTTAATCACCAAGGTAGTTAGATTCCTTGTATGTACATACTGTCTCCTGCACATCCTGCCTCAGTCCGGGAGACCATGTACGTCCTCTTGCCTGTAGGAGTGCTGCCATCGCTGACGTGTTTTGCCAAAGTCAATAAGTATGGACAACCTATCACGTTTTACCATGCTTTTGGCGATAATGACATTCCACTCTAGCAAGTTCTGCGACGATCTCTTGATGAGGGTCATCTATAGCGCTGGAGTGTCACTGGCTCACGTTATAGATACAAAAGGAACAGTTGTAGTCAAATGTTTAAGAACTGGACTCCGCAAGCTGGCCTTAAAATCCCACCCTTTTTCCATGAAATCGCAAGAAACAACTAAAAATCGACAGAACTTGAAAAGTATGACATTAATAACGGATATCTCGGAAATGGCTTATGCTATAAAAAAGTTATTTGAAATAAATTGCGTGTTTTAAAGAGATCTACATTTTTTGTGCAGCAAGTTTTCATCCGCTTAACGATACCATTTATACAAAATTCCATCCAAGTGAAGAGGACTTCACAGAAAATTTAAGATATGCATTTTATTTTTCATCTAAACATCTTTAATACATGGTATTCTAATAAAATCATTAGAGCCATTTTTGAGAAAAATCAAACATTTCGAAAAGTGTTCTATGTAAAGGGTAGTTGGGATGGAGGGATTTTCTTGAAAATCTTCTTGTTGCATCTTTGGAAGATACTGAACTTAAATACCAAGTTTGATATTTATCCAACTTTTCGTTTTCGAGATATCTGTTCACACATATACACACGGACCCTTTTCCAAAAATATTTTTTGTAATTCCGGGGGTCTCAAAACATGTATTTCCGGTGGAATCTCGGTATCGAATTTTAGAGTGGAATGCAATGCCTTTTCTGCCTACAATGTACATGGAAGAGAAAGTAAAGATAAATTGGTTTGCCTGCTGAAATTTGGCCTGGCCACTCATTCAGTAGGCAATTGTAATTCATGCAAATTTAATAACTAAGTATTATTAGCCCCAATTAAATTTTGTTTCTTCGCAGTCCAGTTTCGCTTATTTTTTACATTACAGGATGAATCACCTAAAACTTGCACCGCAAATATTTCGGAAATGGAAAGTGCTATTGATGTGCAGTTTTCACAGCATTGATTGGTAGTCGGGGCTCGTACATTTAGCCTATAAACAGATTTTAATGATACTGAAAAAGTGTAGTTTTTTGAGCAAACATACAATTTTTTTAATGGAACAATGCCTAGTTACATCAACAGAATAAAGGTAGGGTAAATTAGAATGTCAATGGTCTTTGTTGCAGGATTCTAGTGCAAGTGGTTTACGAGCAATCGTATTTTGAAAAGTTTCCACCCCGACAACCTGTTTAGTTGCTAGGTACGATGTTGTTATGTTTGTTTGCATTGTGTTTTCTGTTCATTGATTCTATTGCGACTTTCTGGTCAGTTAGTTTGTGACAGTTCAAGCAGTAAGTCGTGAGTGGAAGATGGGGTTTACTAATGCAGAAAAAGCCGACATGCTCATGGTGTATGGAGAGTGTAGGAAGAATGCAGTTCGTTCCTGTACGGTGTATGCGGAAACGTATCCCAACAGATGTCAACCATCTCGGCAATTATTTATCAACCTTTTCAACCAATTACGTGAAAGTGGTACTGTAACACCTAGAAAACGTAATATAAACAAACAAGTGACTAGAGAAGAGGCAGAAATTAATGTTTTGGCTGCCGTTGCAGTAGATCCGCAAATTAGTTTCCGCACAATCGCACGTGGAAGTGGCATAAGTCAGGCAAGTGTACTGCGCATTCTCCATCGACATAGGTTCCATCCCTATCACATCTCTCTCCATCAAGAGCTGCATGGAAACGATTTTGAGAATCGTGTTAACTTTTGTATGGGCATTAAGACATGATACTCCAGATTCATCATGTATCTTGTTTAGTGATGAGGCAACATTTACTAACCATGGCCAGGTAAACCGCAGAAACATGCACTATTGGTCTGTTAACAATCCCCGTTGGCTTCTTCAGGTGGACCGTCAGCGTTCATGGAGTTTAAACGAGTGGTGTGGGATAGTGAACCATCAGCTCATAGGCCCTTTGTTCATAGAAGGAACAATGGACTCGTACAAGCATCGCAGCCTCCTGACAGACCATCTGCCACAGATGCTAGAAGACGTTCCTTTGCAGACTAGGAGGAACCTGTGGCACCAATATGATGGCTGTCAAGCCCATAGTGCACGAAGTACTACAGCTTGTCTTAACGGATTGTTTCCAAATAGTTGGATTGGACGAAGAGGACCTCTACCTTGCCCGTTCACCGGATCTGACCCCTTTAGACTTTTTTCTGTGGGGAGGGCTGAAAGACACTGTCTACAAGGATGTACCAACTACACCAGACGATATGAAACGACGTATTACTGCTGCCTGCTCTGAAATTTCCGCTGAAATGCTAGAACGTGTGCAGCATCTTTCCATAGCAGACTGGAAGCGTGTATTGAAGCTGCCGGTGCTCATTTTGAATACAACCTTTGAAGGGCTATGTTCACTTTACTTGTAAGGATCCACAGAAGTATTGTAATTCCCTTTTGTTGTTCTTTAGTTTGTGCTACCACAGGTTGTACAAGTGTCGGTGCGTAAAAGTTTAAAAATAAGATTTCTCGTAAACCACTTGCACTAGAATCTTGCAACAAACGCCACTGACATTCTAATTTACGCTACCTTTATTCTGTTGATGTAACTATGCATTGTTCCATTTAAAAATTTGTATGTTTGCTCAAAAAATACACTTTCTCAGTATTATTAAAATCTGTTTATAGACTAAATGTACGAGCCCCTGACTACCAATCAATGCTCCGAAAACTGCACATCAATAGCACTTTCCATTTCCAAAATATTTGCGGTGCAAGTTTTAGGTGATTCACTCTGTATAAATATTGGGCAATATTCTTGCTTTCTTCTTTAAATATTCTGTTTAAAATTGATCTTCTGTCTTTTTCAAACCGCTTGTGATTAATAAGTTCTTTCTTCCAGTTTTTAGTTCTTTTATATCTAACATTATGTGTCCTAGATCTTCCTCCCTACATATAATGTACACTCTACCTGTATATTCTTTGTTCGGAGTCTTTTGAGACAATGGAAGGGGAAGATAAGGACGTCACGAGGCCGGTGCGGCAGTTATCACAAAGCGCCCCCTCACGTAGCCGATCTGGACAAGAGCAAACGGTTTTCTGTCTTCCCCTAACCACTGTCTCAAAAGACTCTGAACAAAGAATAAAACTAGTTTTCTGACCTTTCCACTTCCATACACTAGTTCTTGCCCATACTATGCCGTCTCTTTCCTCCTAGTTTACTTGATCAATATACTTTGCTCTATCCCAAGTGCATTTCAACATAGCATAAGATATGAATGGCCTCTTTTCTGTTAAGCCATTAAACAAGTTTTGTTTGTCTGTATCTTTAAAACTTAATCTTGGCAGTTTCCAAAACCTGTTAGCGTTTGTTTCTCTCTTTCTCCAAATATTAGCTAAGCCAATGCACTCAAAGATACTCCTTATACTACTAATCCATCCTCTATCCTTTAGAGACGATTACTGATAGATTAAACAGACTCATCTAAATTTGCAATTCTATGCCATTATTTAGAGGTCTCTCCACAATTAAACTTTTTCTTGCTGCTCGTCCCATTTCATTTTGAGCAACCTCTTTCACTGTTGAAATTATTAAGCCAAGAAATTCTCTGCAGAATGATCTGTGCACTGAATCTATGACTTGCCTCAGTCCCCATACTTCAATACCATATAACATTCGTGTTTCTACCATTAACTTATATACTATTTCTAACAATGTTACCTCTAAACGTGGGTTTGTACAAGCACCTTTTAAAAATTAACTGTTTTTACTTTCGCAAGCGCAAATCTTTTTTGTTTGGCCCGTTTACCTCCTCCGTCCATTTTAATTCCTAAATAATCGCAATCACGTACCATCTTAAACTCCCTGTTGGCTCGTTCCAATCCCCATATTTACTTGATTTTCCTCTTTTCTTAGATATTAACATTTGAGTTTTTTCTTGGTTCACCTTTAGACCCCATTCTGAGCAAGAATGTTAGTTATTATCAGGCAAAGGGGTTTTAGTAAATAAACCATCAAGTTAGGATTACAGCGAGGGTTGATTGCAAGAGAAGGTGGAAGCGCGTTGTGTTCATGCAGTGTTCTCTGCAAAAAAATATGATGTCCAGTTTGAAGGCAGTACATCCTACTTGGATACCAGATAGACCAAAATTAAGGAATATTAGAAGGAAAAAATTCTGATGTGTTACACTCACATGACTTTCTCTACTCTTGTACAATCTATTTTTACAAACGCCTATTCTCCATATGCTTTATGTTAATCGAGATATCGAGATGTCAATCTTATTGCTAATTTTCTTGTAGATGCAAGGGGAATATGGTAGCTTTTAAGCGATGGTCAAATATTTTAACGCTGGTTGTTATGTGGCGCATTCCATTCTCTTTGCAAGTCCAGGACATAAAAAAAATGAATAACGAATTTGAGAAAAAGTATAAGTATTGGAAAATTTAAGGGAATAACAAGCAATATCTCGAAAACGGTTCACTCAACAAAACAAATGTATATGACATAAGTTGTGTATTTTAACGAGATCTACATTTTTTGTGTAGTAAAAGTTTGTCTATCTCTTATGGTTTACCAGTTATGCAAACGTCGTTCACAATGAAGAATACTTTTGGAGACATTCCCAGAAAATTCGAGATATACATTTCACTTCTCATGACATTATCTTAAACATATGATATTTTAATCAAAATCGTTAGAGCCATTTTTGAGAAAATTAAAATTTTCGAAAAATGTTCCATGTAAAGGGTAGTCTGGGGTGGAGGGATTTTCTTGAAAACCTTCGTGTCGCATCTCTGGAAGATACTGAACCTAAATACCAAGTTTGGTGTTTATCCGACTGTTCGTTTTTGAGTTATGCTGTTCACAGACACACACACACACACACACACACACACAGACACACACACAGACATACACACACAGACACACACACGGACATGTTTCCAAAAATGCTTTTTTTGGATTCAGGAGGTCTCAAAACATGTATTTCCGGTGAAATCTCGGTATCGAATTTTTGGGTGGAATGCAATACTTCCCCTACTTACTATACGTAGTAGAGAAAGTAAAAATGAATGTTTAGTTTTTAATGGTGTGCAATAAAGCTATTAAGATTTAATTAAGGCATTAATATACAGAAATGTGAGTTACATTGCCTATTCTTTTACATCGAAAGCTGTAAATTGTTTTAATCAATATCCGCTCTTATTAGCGTATATCACAGATCCCCGAAAAATGCTGATGCATAGTCTTAAGTTGAGGAGGTTGAAAATCCACTTTCCTCATTGTTCCCATCTAATAATGTCACATTTTCCTTGTGTTTCATTGAATTACAGTTGTTTAACATTATGTTTTAAACATCTTTTGAGCTCTAATGCTATATCTGATGCTTTAGCCATTTGAGCTGAAGTGTTTCATGTCAAATTCCGCTACAAACGATGCTTATTGTGATGTTTTTATGTATGAACTCTTCTTCACTATAGGCATAATGCTACAATTCTCCACTGGTCTGTATATGGAACAGTCGCAACGAAAACGTCAGTTGCGTTGGGGAGGACAGAGTCCGTCACAGTGGGTGGGCGGATAAAACATTGAGTAAACTCCCGAGTCGAAGTGTGCGAGTGCATAGAGTGGAATTGACATACACTCACGTTTCGTGTGAGTAAAACTTGTATCTGAGTTTCTGTCATGACTCGGTCAACTCGAGTACTTTGAGTGTCCGGTAATCGCATCGACCAGCTGAATTCACAGTTTGTTTATCCCGAACATTTAAAACGGTAGGTCATGGAGGGCATAGTTACCTGTCTTCCGGAAACTGTTTACAAATAACTTTATAAATATTAGAGCTTTTCCAAATTCTAGAATCGTGCGAAGATTCGAACCATGTAATGTCGACACGGGTGAACTCTTCTGCTGCATTACAATTGCTTGAACATTAACACTAGGCACAAGTACTTCAGTTCTTTCACTTTCTCGTATTCGTATGCGCTTGGTTTCGTAACTAATACGTGTGTACAATCAATTGCCTGTATAGCTTAAGCAAATATGTATAATGATTCTTGCCACTGTATCTGAGCATTTCGGATTTCAGCAACAGAAGTTGGAAACTTAATCCACTAATTAATCTTTCTTTCAAGTGCTACCAATACTTCTGAAAATGTTTTGACATAGTGCTGCTGTTTACGCTACGTTTTCACCGACACCAATTTGAAAGTCTGAATCACTCAAAAATGCAGAAATGTTTTCAGTCTCTGTTCATTGCTTAACGCGCCACCTCTTATTGCCAGTATTCTCCTAAGCAGAGTAATTTTTTTTTATTAAACGCGAAAAATGTTTTACAACTTCGACTAGAAGTTCTATGTGTTTCACAATAAATATAGACGACTTAAACCTGTAGTTTTTAAGCGAATTTTCACGTATTTTTCGTTTTCTCGCGAAAGTCTTTATTTGCGCTATAAACACGAAAAAAAGCGTACTTCAAAAATTAGTTGCAACACTTGCATGTTGATGATATAAAGGTAATCAAAGCAATCAATTTCCTTTTGGAATCATCAAAACTAATTCCAAAGTTGATATCAATCTCGATTTGGTAAATATTATTTTAAGCAGTTAACTGAATTTCAGAGTGAAACAAAAGTATGTAACTATGTCCGAAATTTGTATCAGGATGATAATGAAATTTAAGTATTATGCACTCTGTTGACATGTAAAGCTAAAGGTAACCAGTTTCACAAATTTTGTGAGATATCTGTCTAAGCCTTATGATTGCTATCAAATGCAGACAGTGAAAGATTCTTTCTGCCGTATAATTTAGTAGTTACTGACGAGATCTTCAGTATCCTAAAAGCATTGTAACTTGGTATGGTATAATTTGATGTCATGGAATAAATCCTTGGGCTAAATAATATTTAGTGTAATCTTTTTTTACCAAATATTAATATCCTTTAAAAATATTTTGCATCTTTGTTAAACCTCGCATAAATTAACAGTCATATTAATAATTCAATTTTAGGAATAATACAATAATTTTATATTGTGAAAGATAAGTTAACATTTTTCGCCCAAATGAATTTAAAGCCGGTTGTTATATAAACCACGGTTTGCTTTAATTTTTGTCATCGCAAACGTTTGTTGTATTATTAGCACGAAAATGCAAAAATTTTAAAATGAAACACGAATTCATTAAAAAATTATCACCAATAAATCCCGGCCCTGCTCATAAGGAATGATTCGTCAGCCATTCAATATTCTCTATGTGAAATCGATGTAATGAGTTATAATCATCTACACGGCTTTCTCTTCGTAACCTATATAGTTTTTCTTTCTTTCAAAACCCTCTACATAACTGTACCCACAACTGGAGTCTGCTACTGAGGTACCTCAGAAAAACTCGATTCTCAGCTCCTAGAAACGAGTGTGAGGTGTTCTTTATTCACACGGACCAGCACCTTCCACTCGCTGACCGAGTGCATCTTATCTTCGATTCAAGGACACAGAGTCAAAGCTTTGGTTACATGTTTTTATTCATACCAAATTGAGTCGAACTCCACATTTTGTGAGTTTTCAATCTCGGCTCAACTTTATTCACACCACCCAAATACCCAACGTCACCTATACTCCGTGCGGTACCACGATTGCTCTGTTTACTTACTAAAACCCTCTGCCCGGTCATTACATAATTTGTATCGGTCTTTCGACTTGAAATTAACGCTGTGCCTGATGTTTTTATTTTAACAATTTTGGTACCACTGAAAAACAAATTAACAAGAAACATGCGTCTTCCAGCGAAGATCCTCTGTTACACAATGACGAAATCAGTGTATCTCTTCTGTTTTAATCTTCTTTCTTCTCTAGGACGACTGTGTTGGGATTTCATCAAGTAATGTGTTAGCATAATCAGATGAAGTCGTGTGTAGTGCTTTTTATGAAGTTCGATGACTTCAGGAACCTGTATCTCTGTGGATAGCAGTATTGCTAACGAACCAGGGTGCATCAACTAACATTCTTAAGATCCGATTTTGGTTTGTTCCTATTTTCTTGGTGTTTACATTTGCTGTAGAATTCCATATACCACAGGAATAGGTCCAAAATAGGTCTAATTATGGAATAGTAGATTAGTTTGTTGAATTGCAGAGGAAGCCGAGACTCTTGTATTAAGAATTTTACCTGGTGCATTCTGTTCCTTAACTTTTGGACCAAAGCGTAATGTGTGCATTACACGCTAATCGTGTGTATTTTTGGTCTAAATGATCATGACTGAATGATCATGAAAATATATGTTGTTCTATTAAAGGGGAAGCACTGTCTTGTAAACCTAGATTTGCATTATGATTTTGTTCGAAAGAAAGCAAGATGTTCGATAAGGTAATTTTGTAGTAAAAAATACTGATTGAATTTATTATTGTTTAAGAATATTACATTTTGTATATATTTGTAAGCCATGTACGTATATTTATGAGAAACCTCCCATTGAGTACGAGATTTTCTCACTCCTTGGTGGTGCTAGAAATTAATCATTATGGTTTGTTTTGAATATAGGTAGTATTTTTCTAGTAATAAACACTGTTAGCTAGGTAATTCGCATTGTCCCTGGAAAAGCTATAAATTGTTAAATTTGAATGCTTAAATGGCATTAAGCTCTAATTGACTATAGTTGAAGAATTCTAATTTCTTATTGTAACTCGAGTCATTTACATTTGTGTAAATGGTGGATATCCGATATGTTTGTCAGCAAGAAGCTGGGTGAAACCCAAACCAGGTGTTTAACCTAAGATGTAATCAACCTTATTTTATCTACTCGTTTAGCCGATCAAAGATAGAATGTATTCACCCAGCTGTGATATAAAAATATTAAGTGTCACTGGTCCAAAGAAGTGCAGGCGGCACCACATGCTAAGCAACGACCTTCAACGTGCTCCACCACTAATGTAGCAAGTGCCGCCATTCAACTACTTAGCAACCATGCACTTGAAAAAGCCTCGAAGCGCAGTGAACTCAGCTGATGCGGGTCATTTAATTCATATCTCTTCCCATAATACGCTTTAGTCAGCTGTGTTGTAATAGGGCACTGCAGACAACCTTGAGTTCAGCAGCCAATCGCATCACAAACGTAAAGGCCCCACCGCAGGCGTAACGTCCCAGTGAAACCATTATATGCGATAGCTTCCGCTGAATAGACAGTTTTTAGGTATTTGTGTGCTGCTGAAGACGTAAAATAGTGCATTTGCAATGGAAGAAACCGGCACCAGGTCTGCATTAGTATTCTACGTCAATGGGAAGAAGGTAAGAGTTTATAACTACATAACTATTTCACCGTTAGTGACGCATTTGTCACACTTTCTTTATTTAAGGTGCGCGACCCTAAATTAAAGTACTTAAATTTTGGTTTTTCAAAATAATTTAGATAATATATCTACTTTATACCGCTGACATTCTATGTTTTAGTTCTAAGTGAGTCTCAAATTAGGTTTACATATTATACTGGATGATTTTTGGAAATGAGCTTAAACATACATATTTCTTTATGTGACTTGCGACTCATGTCGTGCTATATAATTTTTGCAAGGTACTTTTTTGAAAATTCCATTCAATTTGTTTTGAATTCGTACGCCTAAGATAAACTCGAAAATGCGGAAGTAGCTTAAAACAGGCTAATGGATGTGTTATTTGAACAGTCATTCATTTATTTAAAGATATGAGACCTTAAATTGCGGTTATGTTATATCCATCTCTGATTAGCAACTTAACCTTTACCGATAAAGGATATTTATATGAGAAACTGTGTGTCAGAATAGAATATTGTTCACGCTCTTTGAGTTTATTTTTCACACTAACACTGAGAAAAAAATCATATAATTTCGCTTCATTCTTCTCCCAGCTGTTACAAGCAATGTATGTTTTTGTTGTTGTTGTTGTTGTTAACTTAAGAGTATCTGGAGGAGCAACTGATGACATCTACGAGTCATTCGGTTGTTTTCATCTGTATGAGACTTCCTAACAAACTGAGATAAGCAAAATACTTGACACGTGATAGCTGCCCATGACGCTTTCCTCTCTCGTTATGTAAGAGTTGCCCAAACCTTTGCTTGCATCTATTCACAGGAATGGCCATTATTTTAAAGCAGTTGCTTCTAAATTATTACTTCGAGTGTAAACACAACCTTGAGCAAACCTTATACCGCACATTTGCTTAGATATGTTTCATCAAGGTTAACGTACTGAAAAGAGGTATAACCGTACTCGACATTGTACATGATTGTTTGCTACATACGATAAAGATAAATTATCTGTAGACGATAAACTCTACAAATTATCTTCATCTGTGCGAATTACACCTCGTATGTTCGATGGCATTAAAGAAAACAATGAATAACAACGTCGTAAATATAGTAAACATACAAGGTCGTAAAAATAGCGTTAGATTTCAAATACGTTCGCCTTTCGCGGAACATATGGTGGTATTTGTAAAGTTTATTATTATCGGTACTAACAAAAATAAGTCTTAAAAGACGTCAAGGTAGTTACTCCACGTAAGCTCCCATTAATTTTGTTCTAACTTCCAGAAGGTTGAAATTTGACAACAAATTCTCTTGGACTATATCAGGACTATAAGGGCTTAAGGATGCTTCGTAAAAGATGTAAAAGTAAGTTGTGTATTTTACATCAGGAGAGTTAACTTTGTACAACTTTTAAGTACGAAATTGGGAATATAATTTATCTGAAACCTTTTTATTACATTCGGTTTCTGGTATTAATTCATACGTTAATAAATGGCTGTAGTGATACATCTGTAACATCAAATGTGAAAATCATGCCCTTGGTTTCAATATAAAAGACCATAAATAGTGAGAAAAGGAAGTAACTGGTGCTTGAAAAATGTGCTCATAAAACAGTGTTGTGTTCTTCCTGTAAAATTGTGAATTTGTATACGAATAATCACGTCTTAGCCATCGGCAATATAAAATTCCAATTATCTACATGCAGTGATTCATGAAACATCCTGTACACTCTTTTGAGGGGTAATTTCATTACAAAATGAAAAAAATGAAAAAAAAAAAACTCAGTAAATCAAGGATTTTATAGGAAATTGTTGTTGATACTGAGGCTCAAAACTAGAACGGGTATATGCAAATCATTGTGCATAAGCAAAATATACACAAATATTTACTTCCTGTATATAAACATAAAATAACTTCCGAAGATAATGTTATAGTTTAATGACAATGCTTTAAGCTGTACCGGATAAATATTATATCGTTCTGTTCTGTAGGTAAATCATATTACAATGTTGTTAATATTTGTTAAACAAGCAGCAATGCAAACTAGTTTACTAAGATAATTAAAACTCCTCCTTCACGTTGGAAAATCGCTTACAAAAGCGAAGCCAGTGTAATTTACATTACTTTTTGTAATTGAAGGCACTAGTCATGTTCTATTTTTAAATCTGGTGAAATTTGACGCTTTACAGAACCATCAAATTATATTAAATGATCCTTTTCAGAGGCTGCTGCAAAGTAATTGAATTAAAACAAAAGTCGCCGAAAGTATAATTCATACTTTCTTTTGCGTGGAATGGCTCAGTATGACAGAGAACAAATAAAAGAACAATAAATTTGTTGTTTAAAAGAGTTTTCCGCGAGTAAATTGAATATTCAGAACACGATTTTAATTTTTCGGACCTCAGTGAGAACATAGGTATATTTCCGGTATTCGGCATCGAATTTTTGGGTGGAATGCAATACTTCCTCTACGTACCTGGTGGAGAAAGTAAAAAATAAAAAAAAAAAAAAAAAAAAAAGGATTTGGGGGAGGCGTCTGAAAACGTTTATTTCCAGTGTAATGTCGACATCGAATTTTTGGATAGAATACACTACTTCCTGTGATTAGTGAAAGTACATATTGTAGAAAGTAGAGTGAAGATTTTTCCCTCGACTTAGGGTTAGTACACAATAGACGTAGAGAAAGTAAAATCAACGTTTCATGGTCGCATATGAATAAAGGCAATGGCTCGGAGTATGCGGAATGCTAGATTCCTTGACTTAAGCTCAATTATCTCCCCTCTATACTTTCAAGGACTGCCGCAATTACTTTGTCTCAGAATTTAAAACATTTTGGCATTCTTCCATAAAGCATTCATTTGTAATCCCCGCTCTGTCATAACACTGTAACTCGTATACTCATGAATAAGAAGTTTTCTTTATGCATTGCTAACATCCACGTTTGCCCACAAAAATGAGCATATACCATTTACGTAATCTTTTGCTTTAAGGCTTATCATAAAACTTGCCACACGCTCTTTTGTACAATAATGATACCTAATAGCTGATAACTACACATACCAGAATTGTAATGTAAATTATTTACCGAGTTGAGAACAAGAGATAAACATTTTAAAAATTAGAAGCAGAAATGGTTATGAGCGTCAATACGAAACGGTAATTAGGATATACCATTACATAGTGGGTACAGTTTTCTTATTCAGAAACGTAATAAGTAGTTTATTCTCTTTCGTATGTGTTTATCTATTCCTTTTGATTATACAAGCTTCTTGAATGGTTACATTTAGTTAAAATGCCTACTAATTTCAGCAACATGTGAAATCCTTCCTATTTGTAAGCAAAATACTAATTACATTACTGTTTTCATAGTTTTAAAACATGTAAATGTTTAAAAGGATGAGGTTTCCAACATTCAGTTCAATAGATCACAATTTTTAAAACCTGGCTAGTGTTACCATAAACATACACTCCACTTTCTATTAAAATTTTATTTAGTTTTCTTAGTAAGGTGGCTGGTGTATGCCCAGTTTTGTGAGTCTTTGTACATTAGTTCTCGGTTCGGCAATGTCAAAAAATGTTTTCACATGTGTGAGGTAATAGCTGACTAGTCCATTCATACGCCTCCAATTGGCTATTATTGACCCATAACGTTTAGCAATGCCTCGTACTTCGACCAATCATTTATAATCTGCAATTTTATCGGATAAAACGTCAGCTTGTAACTGATCCGTAACAGTATCAATCCAATCCTCCTCAGTTTCCATTACCGAAAACCAGTAGATTCCTTCAACTTTGAAAATTGTGTTTTTAACCAAGGCACATTCAAAGAGTGTCAATTTCCAAATATGTTATGTTCTTGAAAAAAATGAGTCGTTATGTATTCTGATTTTATCTCATCTTAATTTTGACGTTAACTATTTTCTCATTCCCACTTTGGTAGCATTGGTTATTATTCCGTGAGACATGCGATTAGTTGTTTATTCAGTTAGTGCCGTGATCTGGCAGCTAATAGAATGGTGATTTGATTCAAAACAAGTAAGAAAGTAATTATTATTTGCGTAATGTTACATTTTATTCATAACTCCTTTCGAGTTTAAGGCTTTCATCACATAAATCCGTAACCTCTCGTGGGATTGCCTATGATAAATAATAACTTAAAGCTTTATGCGTGATATTTTGTTTTCAAATATGATGGTTAATATTTTACCAATCTTTCAGTCCAATATATAGAAAATAAAAGGTTAACTTCCTACAAACTATACAATAAAATGTATGTTAAAACCACTTCATTTAAAATAATGATTTCGTATAGTAGTTTGCTCTTCTCAAGCATCCATCCAGTAGGGTTTGGTACCATGTAAGAAATGATTAGCTTGCTTTCTTCCCAGTATTCTTTGACCAGCAAATTCGCCTCTCCTCTTCGGTTACGTAATACATGAACCGTCTCTAAAGGCTTTAAGGTCGACTGCATCGCGCTAGAATGAGGTAGGGGAGAACGTTTCATCGAGCAGTGTCCTACTGCGGAAGCAGGTGGACAGCTTTTTCTCAAGGTCATTGCTTTAACAAATTAAGGAAGACAACTTACCGTTATGGAAGTAAAAGAGAAACAATGATTCATAAAAAAATTTAGATAATTTTAGACCAAACTGTAAAAGCGAAAGTAAAAAGAGAGATCATCTGAATGCATCTCAGTTTAATAAAATACGGAAGAATGGACTGCGCTAGTCTAATATTCAGCAAATCGGCATTAAACGGCATCAATTCTGATAGAGCTCGTCCTCCGTGGTCTAGGGGTACCATGCTAGCCTCTAGTTTCCGAGGTCGCGGGCTCAAACCCGGCGGAGGGCGATCGACTTTTTCGGGCGTAAAAATCCTTAGCATGGCTTCCTTCGGAAGGGAAGTAAAGAAAAAGGGAAGATTTACGGCACGTAAAAGAACCTCAAGCCTGATAAAAGGCTTCTTAACAAAATTTCCGGTCTATCATGCCCAAAATAGAATGAATGGGACGCTAAAAACCACAGTAGTTAAAGAGCATTCATTAACACAACTCATTTCAATTTATTCTGATAGAAGTAATATAAACTCTAATGCAGAATGTTTCGTTTCGAAACAAAACCACAATCCCTAACTGGTTCTCGACCACAAACTGGTGTTAAATATTGAGAAGTTAAGAATGCAAAAATTCCCGTAATTTGGTATCTTAATAACCGTTGTTCCAGGATAACACTCCGTTTATTGGCGATTGTTTGGCATCTACTAATTCTACCATTTGTATTTGTAAATACAAAAATTTGGGAATTTGTAATCGGCTGCTCTTCTTACTTGATCTCATCATGGATTTCAATGCTCTAATATTGTTTCCTGTACTACTAAAACTTGTATTTCCCGGGTAACACAGAAATAAGTATTCATTTATCTCAGAAACCCTGTGCAGAAAATGAAGAAGAAAACTAGTATCGTACGAGATGGCTGAGTGGAGATCCGCACGAGCCGAGATTTATACCTTCGACACGGATAACCTGTCGTAATAGAGACCGAACCGGAAAACCGTTATAGTTCACTACCCGGGAAAAGGAGTATGCTATCTGGACATATCTATTGCACTCTTTATCGTGTCTCTCACGTTTTAAAATGGAGGTGCCTAAGAAGGTTCGGATCTAGGATATGGGGTGACAGCAGGACCGATATAATGAACCAGGACTGCCCCGCAAGCAGTTGTTCACAGATGTGAAATTCGGGTATACAGGTTTTAATTAACAAATGTTTGCCACATCATATCCAGCATGAAAATACAAATTTCCATACTCATAAGTTTTCAGAAACCATTATGTTATTACGCGAGTTCACACAAATGACGTAATTATTGCAGAGGGAGAGATAAAGTAAATTATCTTAACATAAATACGTAACGGGTTTGCCCCATTTAGCTCAATCACTACAGTTCTTCACTGCGTTTTAAAATAGGGATATATGCGTTATCAATCCAGAAAATGTGTACTATTCAAAACCTCACAAAAAGGATCAAATAATGCAAAAATCGAAATTATGTTTTTCTTCCTTATTTTTGACACTGAAAAACTAACATCATACTGTATAATCTACCAAAGCAATAAAAATGTAAAACTCGCCGATTTTGTGGACTTGTTGCTGAAGCGAACTTAGTTCTTCGCATTGCAGTATACAACAGCAATCATTTTAAGGTTTGAAAACAGAAACGATTCTCTGTTGCTTCTAAGAACTCATTTGTATTGAGAAAAACAACGTTCGGCTACAACAGACATTATAGGCGCATATTTAACGTTGGCTATCTTTTCCGGTGACAATGTTTCTTCAGTGTCCGACAGTTTACTTACCAGACAAGATATTGGCAATATGTTGTAATGTATGGTACCCTAGATTATTTTGATGTAGTTAAATTTTTCTATTACTTTCCTTGCAGTTTCTCTTGGCGTAGATATAAGCTCTAGTAAGAGATTTGCTTTTATTTTATTTTGAAATCTTCCTACACAACTGTAGGCTGCCAAAGACAAAGAATACCAATTCAACATAATTATATAAAGTTTTACAATACATTAGACTTAAAAAGGAAATATTTAACAATTGAAATATAGAACACCATCAATATCTGAGCAAAAATGAATGTCTAAAAATAGAAAACGTAGAAGGAAATTATATATGTAAGCGAATCCAGAGATTTACAAAATTATGAGCTAAACGCATGATTTCTATATAGATGTTGAACCTCCGAGTGCAGCCATAGCAATAGCATATAATGTATTTTTCTGAATGTCAAAGGTTTTAAGGAAGTAAATCAACAGGCATGAGAGGGTACCTCGGACGTCAATCATCAATCCTTTGACCTCAATTGATTTCAGGTGGTATTTAGCTTTGAAGAAATCTAGAGCTGGTCTGTAGATGTTCTTCACTTTGTTCTCTTCGTAGGCTGGTTTTCGTGATACTTAAATCTGATGGTGGTGTCTATAATGTAACTATGGGAAGAAGTGCGCTTAAAGGCTATGATGTCTATTCTACGGTTACTGTTTTCGTTGGAGAGACCAGTGTTTCTCAAAGACAGTATAGCCTTCTCCTCTTAAGGCATTCACCAATACAGATCTTATATTGAGATGACGTACGTTGCGTATAATTCACAATAAGGGCAGACTCCCAGGAAGTGTCCTAGACTTTCGAACTCTGTGGCATCGCCGACAGAGGCTGTTCTCCTGGGACCTACCTGGTGTACAACGCATAGCTAATACATTAGCCGTCATCTTGAGGTCTTCTCTCCATTCTCCGCAAGTCAGACCCCTATGACCTCTAAACCATCTGCTGCCTGGAGTATATTGTTTGTATAATACAACACCACATATCCTTGTTTTTCAAGAATGTTTTGGTTTTTTGTTTTTTTTTTACTTTTAGTGGTCAGGCTAGAGAGATTTCCTCGTTTAAATTGCTGAAATTTTGAGTAGATTATTGGATTTCAGTAATATCTTCCACGTGTTGCAGATGTATTTCCCCAAGTTGAGCAGAATGGCCATAACCACTTGAATTTGGTATTTGCGTAAAGTATTACCTATATTTGCGTACGTCACTTCGAGTGCTATGATAGCTGTATAAATGTAGATGAAATGGGACTTAATGTAAATTAATTCCTCCTTTATTCCATCCCTGCATATAGTGCTTTTCGCTTCAACAGTACTTTCTGCTTTTTTTCATTTAGTTCTTGTAGTATCTTCTCAATAGTGTGAAAATTGTTACAGTAATATATAGCGGCCTGTAACCAGGTCTCCCATATCGTAATGATTGGTTCTGGAGGAAGTGGAATTTCCGGTGCCAACTATTTAAACAACTTGATTCTAGTCGGAGATTTGAGGAAAATCTTTTTTACGCTTGATATTAAACAATTAACGGTAGGAAAATTCAAGTGCACCGTTTCTCTCGAACGGTGTGCCTACTGCTTGCGCCAAACATGTTGCATGAATCATTCTATTATACAAAATTTATAGTCCCCTACCTGCCTTAATCATATAGAGGGGCTGCATCTGCTAAGAACAAAACCAAAATTTTGTATTTAATTCCCTCTGTCCACAAAAACAACATTGCGTTATTGAACACGTCCGCGATAGTGGAATGATTAGTTGTTGCTATTTCTTCCACTGTTAAAAGATAAGCTTTTAAAATTCATTTTGACAGAGCCAACCAACATATATACATATAAATACATACATATAAATCGTTTACATGCATCTGGAGGTTCATCCAAACTAACCCAAATTAAACTATCTTTAATAGAATCACGAAATTCTTGTAGTGTTCTTTCATAAATTAAAAGTACATGTTTGCGAAGAGTAGACTCATGTGCTCTAGCTTTTTTGTGTACATTTCCAAGAACGCACGTAATTAGAATGTTGAAGTTTATATAGTAAAATGTGGGCATTAGTGAAAGCCTCACATACATAGGTCTTATTAAAGGCTGACAACCGGGGGCCAAAAGTTGAACAAGTTGCTTTCATCGGGGTATTTACTTTTAGCATACACTGTTGGAAACTTTTCTTCAGGGAAACATTAATTCTTAAATATTTGTCTATTTTCAAATGTTGCGTCACTTGCAAACGAGCGTCCATCTTGTACGTCTTTCCCACGCAAGACAAAATAACACGAATCCATCTGAAGTAAGCACGCCTCCGACTCCGAATTGCTGCTGGCAGGGTGTGGTTCAGCCCGTACCCACCCTCAACAGGGTTTTACCGCAGGATGACTATTGCAGGAAATGATGGTTAAGGATGGCGGTTTTGTTTTAGATAGACTAGAAAGAAGGGAGGTAGCATGTAACTCCTCGACAGCTGCCTGTTTAGGATGCAGCAGCCCTTCTGCACCCTGGTGTATGTGTGTTTTCAATTAATTTTAGCTGGGTTTGTAATTTGGACACCAATCACCTCTTGGTTGGATTGTATGGAGGTCAGCTTTAGCTGCTGTTGGTGTCACTCCTTCGTTATCTGGTATGCCCGCATGCCATGCGGGGAACCCGATGACGCCGAAGACGGCGAGTTCTAGGGTTATAATCTCCAAGGGATCTGACCAGGACATTCTGATGGTTTGGTAAAAAAGCATAGAATTTTGTAGCCCGGCACCTAATTTCATCTTCCACATATGGAAGAGATGAGGCTTCATGTTGTAGTCTCACGGGGAAGGCGCGGCCGACAGAGCAGATGGACCGGAGTCCCCTTTTCTGCGCCCGTTGTAGCCATAGTAGCCAGCTGTCTGCGGCCATGCCCCAGACCTCGCAGGCGTACAGCATGAGGGGTACTATCAGGGCTCGGAAAAGGTGTAACTTTAAGCGAACAGGTAGCCCGGATCTCAGCAACGGGTACAAGGAAGCAATTACCCCCTGCTCCAGGGCCGAGACGTAATGGATGTGCTCGCGAAAAGTTAGATCCTTATCTAACTTCACTCCCAGGAGGTTAAAGAATTCCTCCATTCAATCCTTCGGCCTCGAAATTGAAATGTGGGGCAGTCTACGGTAATGTAGCGCTTTGTTAGCAGCAAGGCGTGGCTCTTGTCCGCGTTAACGGACATGCGCCAACACCGGCACCACTGTTGGATGAGGCGGAGGTGTGTCTGTATTGGGTTGAAGGCTCTGAGTAGGTTTTTGTTTGAGCAGTACAACAGCACGTCATCAGCATACTGGGCCATTTCGACTTGTTGCTGTGTTGGAAGATTTTCCATAAAGACGCTGAAAAGTGTGTGGGATAATACAGAGCCTTCAGAGACCACGCCTCTGACTGGCCTAAGTGTAGATGATTTCCCCAGACTGAAACAGTAGGAAACTGTGTATAATGTTGTTGAACTGTGTAGGTAATCCCAGGTGGATGAGTTTGTACGAGAGACCCGCGTGCCACGTCCTTGAGAAGGTCTTTTCGACATCCAGCGATACTGCGGCGGTGAAGGAACCTTCCTGGAAACCCGGGGCGGCTGTCTCCACCATTCGCAGCAGCTGCTGAGATGTCAAATGCCCAGGACGAAATCCAAACTGATGGACACGGATGGCTTGAATATCTCCCAAAATTGGGGACAAGCGGTTGAGGATTATCCTCTCGAAGACTTTCGAGAGGATCGGAAGGAGACTAATGGATCGGTAGTTGGAAGGGTGTACCGGGCCTTTTCCCCGGTTTTAAAATGCATATCACCCGGTCCTCTCGCCACTCTCGTGGAAAGTGACCCAGACTGAGACACATGTTGAATACTCGGGTAAGACAGAGCATGGCGTTGAAGGGAAAGTGCTAGAGCATGAGGGGGTTTGGTCCGTCAGGTCCGGTCGCCTTTTTGGCTTTGAGACGCAGGAGTGCACCATGGAGCTCACTCGGGCGGATGATGAGCCGATCCGCGTCGTCCAGAGGGCGCCGAAAGTATCGCCGTACCTCCTGACGAACGTGCTCGGAAAAGATGTCCTGGAGGTCGTCTCTCGGACGTAAGGTACGTTCAAGATAGTCAGCGAACACATTTGCTTTGGCCTGGGGTTCATAGTCGAGGCCTTGGGTGCATTGGAGGGGTGAGGTGTGTTTGCCTCGACGGTTTCGGAGGCTTTTGGCTATCCTCCACACGTCGCCACCGTCGATGCGCAATCTGGTCATCGTACTTGCACATGGTGCTCGCGTAGGCGGATACGAACTTGTTGGCGTAGACGCCGTAAGAGCGCCCGATTGTGCGGCGTGCGGTGACGCTGGTGGTGTCCCCGTGCAGCCCAGGAACGGCGTATGAGAATGGTAAGTTCCACTGGAAGGATGTCGGGATGTAGGGGGGTTGGAGCAAAAACTGTCAGGTTTGTGCGGTTTGCGTCACTATGGAGGTAAAGGAAGAGACCGTTGCCTCCAGGGATGGGATGTCTATGATTCTTGGTTTCGGTGGTTTGGAAGTGCGAAAGGTAATTACTAACTCCTACGCAGTCGACCTCTCGGTTTCGAAACGAGGAGTCGTGGCTGGCAAACCTAGTGTTGATTTCTGCCAACACGAGATTATTGTCGGAACGTAATGGGTTGATTGACACATGTATACCGAGAACTGAGTAGATAACTGTAATTTCACTGGTGACATTTTTCTATAAACGAAAATGAGTTTAACTATGACAAATACAGGGACTGAAATGTAACGTCCGACCATTCAAAATTCATAATCAAGACTGAACTGGAACGCAGTGGCTGAATAATTAATAGCTTAAAAATGCCTGCAGCTCTTTCACATTCATCCCATGATATCATGATATGCAATAGAATATGTATATACAAGAGCAATGTATATACAGTATTGGTAATCTTAGTTGTCCTTAGGGCGCTACTAAACCCACGTATCTTGGCAGACAAACAATTAGAGTAAGATCAGTTATTGTCATGGTATTTATGTTTGCTGCCAGTCATCCGAGATAAGATTGTTGCTTGTATTAGCTTACGTTATCCAACAGGAACGAATCCAATATGCAATTGTTTTTTTTAAAAAAAAAGTTTGGTAAATAAATTATATGTATAAATATGTGCAATTGTAACAGTACCCTCCAGATATCATGCGATTATAAAAATATCCACAATATGCAGAAACGTGCACTATAAAATTTAGATTTTCAGTCGCGGGAGACATTATTTCCTGCACATGTTACAATATGCATATGTTTTAATCAAAAAGATTATTACATAACTATCCTAGCCCATTCGTCACCATAAACCTCGGTTCCCGAAATATGTTATAGGTGAGCTTGCTAAGAATAACTAACATCGCATTATTCGACTTGTTCCTTACCATTGGCGTTTTAACCTATCAAACTAATATGGGCACAAGTTATGGGTTTGCCGAAATAATAAGCGAAGTACAGGGCATGATTTTGAAAGGTGTAAATGAGGTGACAAGTAGAAAATGGGGAAAATAGTTGAACATACGTGAAGTGTGGTAGAAAATGCGTGGAAGAAGGTATTTTAAAAGAAGAACAGCGGAACGTGTGGTCATAAACTTAAGTAATTGCAGTAGAAATAATAGTCAACGTGATTAACTGTAAGCCATTCATGAAGAGGAGCAGGAAGAAGAAGATAATGAATATGATCTGGGAATCAGCTGCTAGGACGACGAGTGAATGTGGCAACAGCGTACTGGCACGTGTGCTTGGCTACAGGAATGTAAATTACAAGGAATTCTCACCAACTGTAACATCAAGCATTACGCTCACCCCACCGGAGGCAAAACAAATTTTTGCATAATTTCCATTAAACCCGTTGTAGACAGGCATTCTAAAAGCGCTTTGGTTATGATAATAGAATGCTGGTCAACTATTTCAACAATATCTAAGAAAATGGCAGTGTCTTGTGAATAAATTATAGTTGTAAGATACACAATAAGCCTAGACTGATGGCTAATATTTGTTACGGGCTCTTCAGCTATGATGGAAACATTTTCTCATTATTCTTCTAATTGATCAATTTCAACTTAAATTGCTTACCAATGTGATCCTTATTATTTGCATCTCTAGTACGGTATGCGATTGAAGACAAATAAATGTCTATGTCTAATCCGTTTTTCTTTTACAGCGCCAATAAATAAAATTATTATAAGCAGCGTAAGGCATATTTTCAATTACTACCCATTTAGTAAGCAGTAACTGTCTATACATTGCGTTGTATTGGACCTCTATATTACTCTCTCTGCTACGAGGTAGAGGAAATATTGCGCTCCCTTAAAAATTCGATAGTGAGATTTCGCTGAAATGCACATTTTGAGGCTCCATGAATCCTAAAGAAGCAGTCTTAGAAAAAAAAGAAAAGAAAAAGACCTGCTGGTGTATGTCTATGAATAGCACAATTTAAAAACTAAAAGTCGAATACCAAACTTGGTATTCAAGTACAGTATCTTCCAAACATGCAACACGAAGATTTTCATGAAATCTTCCTCCCCCCATCCCAAACTACACTTTTCATTGGAAAACAACTTACATAATTTTGTATAACCGGTAACCTATTAACTGTCATCAAATATGTCTACCGGAACAAGTTTATCAGCAAATTAATGCCACCAGTAAATGCAAAATGGCCTCATGGACCGCGCAGAAAGGGAATTCAGTTGTTCGTTCAGCAGGACAATGCGTGGCCGCATATTGTTCCCAACGACCGCACCTACAGCAGCCAATGGAATCATTTTGGATCTCGTATGTCAGCTGTCAAACAATCCGGATATGACAAACGCGTTGCCTTCAGCACACTAAACTATTAGGAATTATTTTTGATGAGCGTTTATCTTGGTTACCCCATTTTGATGAATTCATTAAAAAACTAAATGCTTGTGGTTACCAATTACGGGTTTTGAGATCATGTCTTAATGTTAAGGCTATACTTTTATTTTACTTTACACATTTTGATTCTCGGTTGACAT
Source organism: Deroplatys truncata (assembly GCA_030765065.1). Taxonomy (NCBI): domain Eukaryota; kingdom Metazoa; phylum Arthropoda; class Insecta; order Mantodea; family Mantidae; genus Deroplatys; species Deroplatys truncata. The sequence continues at coordinate 107,119,278 of CM060980.1, forward strand.
ATGGTGTATTTTTCTTGGGATCAGGATCCATAATTCAGGAGGTATATATTACCCAAAACGCATAGTACGAAGTAATTAATGGAGTTGATATTTATTAGCAGAGATTATTCTCTTAGAAATGTTGATTTTAATAAATATGATACCCATATGAGGCATAATTTTAACATTCTTATGCATCACTCTGAAAAATGTAATAGATCTCCTATGGTTTTAGGTTTCAAATTTTTCAATTCCTTCCTGTTAAATTTACAACTAATTTAAGTATTTTAAAACTAATCTTAAGAGAATTTTCATTAAAATGCGTCCTTATGATTTGCATGCACTTAATCTTAAGTTGTAATTTTATGTGGTTTAACTTATGCCTTGTAAGCTCTACAAGATAAAAATAAATATCTATCATCTGTGTAGTACAAAAAATCAGATATCTTTAAAACACACACTTAATTTCAAGCAACCTTTTGCTTGGCATCAACCATATGCGTTATGATTTGATTTTTTCAATATTTATTCATTTTTGAAGCGATCATCATTCAGTTGTTTCTCGTGATGTCATGGAAAGAGTGTGGAACTCCAAAAGCCAGCAGATAGCGACCCGCTTTCAAACATCTCGCTGTTGATTCGATTTCCGTGTCCTTGTACCTACAACATGTGTAATGAACGTATTTTTGTAAGCGTTTATCTCGATTAATAAAAAGAATAAATAAAAATAAACTTTTGTAGGAATAGTTTGTTAGAAACTGTAATTGCACCATTCTGAACTTGGATATAAACCTTGGAATTTAAGGAAATTGAATGATTTCCCAACACTTAACGTGATTTGCATCCCACTGAAACCATTTGCACTGTCAAACCTATCTTATTTAATTTTTCTTCTCCCTCTATTACAGTCCAGTCATCTGGAAACGATTGTGCACTGATGCTATTATCACCAGATCTCGGTGCAATAGGACTTAAAAATGTTAAATTGTCAGTCAACAGGCCCTATTCAAAATTCAAAATAGGCACCATCGGTAATGAATAATGATAGGCATGGAAGTACGCAAATTCATTTATTAATTTGTCACTTAAGAATACATTTTGGCATGATATAGCAGTATAGAATATAAAATAGGTATATCACGTATGCAATATATTAAGTTTACTTAATTCCACCATTCTCTTAATGCAGTGTAAACTGTGAACATTGTTTCTCCAAATTTGCACTCTTCAGTTACAAAGTATTTTTTTATTGCACAACGTATTATCAGTTTTAAAGTTATTTCTTGTTGGAACACGTTCTTAAATTTCCACGATGGTTTGTGCATTATTATTATTATTATTATTATTATTATTATTATTATTATTATTATTATTATTGAGTCTGTATAGCAATAATACATGTTGTGATTTCAATGAAATAAGTGTAATGGTTTAGGTCAGTACTGTGTTTTCACCCATAAGGGACGTAGAAAACAATCAAGTTATCCTGCCCAAACCTGCCCAAAAACAATTTAGAAAAGCATTTACGTCATCGGAAAAACTTACCCCCGAAATCTGAGCACGAATGTCAAGTAGGACTAGAACCAACTAACTCGGCTTCCTATAGTAACCTAGATGAAACTCAGACTGAAAGTGTCGCCGCGGTCGACGAAAAATAGAACCTACCTATACATGACCCATACGAATAGAACACGAACTAACACAATAGCAAAGTTAACGTGAATTTCAAATTACCTGTGCCGAAACGGCACAAGGGCTCTCCTTATCTCAACGTCCCGCATTCCAAAAAAGGAAACAAGAAGCGAAAGGGTATCACACCAGAAAAAACAAGAAAGAAGCCAGCACTCTTGTTCGGACGGTCAACCCACACATACCACTTTGTCCCACCCGGTAGTAGTTATTTCTTGGAATACTTTAGGATAACTTGATGATAGGGAAGAACACTGTACTCCATTACTTATTTGCACCAACACAATCACATGATCCTTCGGTGCAGAAATAGCTGACCCATAGTTCACGTAGAACGGTGCACAGTTGAGTACTTACGGTGAAAGCTAGGAAAAGCGCAGCCGCCACGAAGAACACCAAATAGCAGAACTACCAAACTGCTAACAATGTGAAGTTCTTATGCAGTCAGCTAAAATGTCAGTTAAATGCATTTCACCAGACGAGCATAACATCAAAGATACTGATGCTAACACAGACGCTGGCAGGCCTAAAGAAGAGTATTCTCCGGATGCAAACAAAAACCAGAATGCAGGTGAAATCCAGGTTCGGCAATCATCGCCCATGAAACAACTGGCTCAGGGGTGGAGTGCACCGAACCCAACAGTAACGTGCAGGTAGAAGTCGGAAAATCAGAAGTGTCAGTAGATAATAAACCAGAATGAAACAGCAAACTGGTCCCAAAACGGTACACACCAAATATAACATAAAAGGCAGCATAATAATTTGTTAATAAACATAAGTAAATAATCATAACAAACAGTAAGATAAAATTTAGCGTAAATCATGAGTTACAAATGACAATTATACCATTAAACAAAATGGTATCCTAATTTACACAATTTAATATTGGATAGAGAGACATGTTAAGTAGAATACTTGGATACATTCATAAATGCATATTCATTTTTCGTGCAACAATAATAAATATTAATTACTACAAGCTCATTGATTGGTATTGTCACATCTTACATCGGGGCATTTAAATTAAAAAGACAACACAAATAGTTCACCCAATAACATGGGTACACTTGAGCTACTTAAACATGAAGACATCAGCACATTTTAACATTCAGACACTGGCCAGTGACACAAGGCAAAACATAACACACATACACAAATAATACACAATATGCGCACTGGAGTGTAACACACACCAGAGATGGAGCAAGAAAGAAAGGATTAAAAAGACGAGCAAAAAGGAGTCACAAGCGCTGTGATTGTTAAAGGAAGTTGTTAACACCGCACCAGTTAGGCAACACTGCAGTGATCAACCAGCCCAATCAAAATAAACTCACACTAACATAAACAAACCACGAAAACAAAAATAAGAGACTAACATAACCAAAACTCAATACATAACATCAGCACCAAATCGTCAACAATAGGAACCAAAACAACTCAACCCATTAATCAAAGGGTTTAAGCTGAGAAATGTGGGCCCTCCTCTCTCGACCAGTGAGTAGATCTCGGCGAATGCTGCATTTTTTGTCTATCCTAGTGATTTCATAAGGTCCCACAAACCTCGGGGCTCATTTTGCGCTATGCGTGTTCTGATTCGAATTGAGGGGATGAAATGTTTACATCACTCTCTGGCCTATAGCGTAAGCTTTTTATTTTCATTATACTGCCTCTTAACAAGGGCACGAGCCCGTTGGAAATTCCGGAAAGCCTGTTGCCAATTGCTGCGAATAATTTCTGCCGAAAATTCTTACGGCAGCAGATCATCTAAATGCCAAAGATTAGACAATGACGAGCTAGGAACATATGCTAACATGAGATGAAACGGAGTTGTGGAATGCGACTCATGGTGCGCAGTTAAACGCTACTTGTAAACGAGGCAGATTCGCATTTGATATATAATGGTTATCAGACTTCAAATTTTTATTAAACCTCTCTGCATGGGGCGCACACGGATAATAAGGGGTTGTAGTAAAGGACTTAACTCCCCAACTAAAACGGAAATTTCTAAATGCCGCCGAAGTAAACTGAGTGCGGTTGTCGGTTACTACAAAACGAGGTGCACCAAATCCAGCAAAAACAGACGAAAGTACCTTAATGGCATTCCGGGATGTGGCACCAGGAATCGCACTGAGCCAAGCATACTTGGAAAATAGGTCAATAACAACCACGGCATACGTATTTCCCTGTAGAACGCGGATAGGGACCCACAAAATACACACCTAGCGTCTCCATCGGTTTCCTAGAGGGACTACTAACGCTAAATCCTTCCACAATCTACATTGAGGCAATTCAACCCTAGCACAAACACGACAAGCCCTAATCCGTGCTTTTATAGCTTTATACATCCCCGGCATACAAATTGATTACGAAAATTATATTTGGTCTTAACAACGCCTAAAGGACCACAGAGGGTAGAAGCATGAAAGTAATAAAAAAACCATAGGTATCAGTGCGTCAGGCAACGCAACCTTGTCCTCACCAACAAAAGTAGCGCGTGTAAGCAAAACATTGTCCTTAATCGAAAAGAACGGATCCCCTTATCCGCTTCAGTTGTGTTATAATTTCGCGTCACGACGTTGATGCTCCGGAATACTGGTGAAGAGCTTGGCAGTGCAAAATTTTGTTTCTACAGCCTGGTGGTCCAGAACACACTACGAACTCGACTCGGTAAAACCGCGTTAATGCGTCGGCAAGAAAATTGTCTACACCTGGTATGCGAACGGGAATAATCTTGGATGCCTCAATACGCACTCTCCAATGTGCGAGCCGACGTGTAGGTCTCGGGGTACCATGTGAGAGCTTGATTATCGCATTCGAGCGTAAACTCCATGTGCTCAAGGTATTGGCGATACTTTTCCAACGCAAAAATTACCACGAGGGTTTCCAATTGTTATACCAAATGTTTCCTCTCAACCTATACGTGAGCTGTGGTAGATACGACGGCGACCTTCGGGAAAATCCTGCAAAAGGATCACCGCAAAAACTCCTTTGCTGGCGTCCGTCTGGAGAACAAAGCGTAAACTAAATCCGGAAGAGCTAAACACGGAGGATTCGTAATTGCCAACTTGACATCTTCGGAGCATCCTGTTGTTCTTCCGCAAGGACGAACGGCACACTTTTCAGTCAGAGAGGATTAAATAGCTACGCCCGAGCGGAAAAGTCAGGGATAAACTTACTAAAAATGGTCATCCCGATAAAGCGTGCCAACGCACATAGGGACCTGGGTGGAGGAAAATCCCTAATAGCCTTAGTTCTGTCCGGAACTATTGTAATGCCAGCCGGAGACACTGTGCCCAATAAAGGATATCTGCGAAGTAGCGAAAGTACATTTAGCTTTCTTAAGCGTGAGACCAACACGTTCCAGGCATGAAAATCTCTCGCGAATGTATTCGCAATGTGTATCAAAATCCGGAGAAAAAGCGCAACACCATCCAAATAATGATGCACATATTCAAATTTAATATACGAACACAAGCTATCCAGCAAACGAGACAACACTTTGGCACCCGTTGTTTATACCAAAGGGTACGCGCTGTTACTTGTACAAGCGCCGAGGAGCGGCAAACAGTGTGATATGTTTGCATGACTCGGCCAGCAGAATTTGAAAAACAAGCATTATTGAGTTCCAGCATTGTGAACACTCTAGCACTTGAAAAATGGAGAGCCCTGTATGAAGATCCGAAATCGGTTGTGCTTCTATATGAATTTTCTTGTTAAGACGACGGTAATCAACTACAGGACGAAAATCACAAAAAACCTTCGGCTATTATATGCGGATGTAGACGTCCGAATACTTTCCTTAGCTATCATCTCTTCAATTTTGGCCTTCAAGATCGCCGTTTTAGATGGAGTCAGGCGGAAAGGAGGAAGCCTAATCGGGGTATTATCTGTGAGCTCGATTATATACGTAGTCATGTTAGTAACATCTAATGTATTCGAGAAGAAGTTTCCACTAAACTGTTCCAAACACTCAACCTGATCCGGAGTTAAATGGGGTAACTGCCCCTGAGGCTCGGCTACCTCTTGAGCTAAACTCTCACCTCACCCAGTATATTCCAGACGAGGAGTTACATTACGTTAAACGGATCTTCAGCTTCGGCGCAAAAGTAAAAGATATTTCATGCCGACGAAAATTTAGCTTCAATCCCACACGAGCCATTAAGCCCGCACCCTAAGTTACCTTAAATTGAGGTTCCAAATGTACGTAACAATAATGTTTCCGTTTGCAGCGCGTAAAGCGTACCATAAGCGACACTTTGGCATTTACCTGAAACTTTATCCGATAACTGAGACACATTGAATCTGGCATGACTCGACTTTAGGTGGACACTTGCACCGAACTTCACGAAAAAACTGATCGTGAACTAAGGAACACGAAATACCGGAGTTCAATAATGCCAAAAGGGAATGTTTGCCGACCACAAGCTGTACTAGCGGTTTAGTATTAAAAGGTAAGCCAACCACATGGCGGGCAGAAGCCACACAAGTGTGAACACCAGGCGCCTTTGGAAATAGCCTTAGCTCGCAACAACAAATTCAAAATGGCCTATTTTGGCTTCGCAGCGATGACCTCCAAGAGGACTGGATCGGATACATTACATAGCTGCTTATAATCTTCCGCTTTAACTACAAATTCCAAAAAATCAAGAGCCCAACAAACACCACCACTTCCATATCGACAACGATTCCACATATCGCTGGAGGGAATGCGACAATTTCAAAGGTTTAAATACTGAAATGGGTAGCAAACGAAGAAACTATTACACTGGCAGGCGGTAAACCCTCCTCATTATTTTGTCGTGGCAGTTTAATAATGCCGCAAACCCTGCATGTAAACTTAACAATAGCAAAACAAAATTTACACTTGGTTAGTACCTCTGAAGAAAGTCAATGCGCTGCACATAATGGTTTACCCGCACCCCTATTCTCCTAACGTAGTGCTTCGATAATTCCACTTCTGTTTCACAATCGGAAAACAATTCTACAAATTCCGTCAAGGCCCTTTCACACTGATTGTAGATGGCGAATCTACAATCGGTGTGTTTTATTACGTAACTTAACACTAGCACTATCTTTTACCTGACGAAATGCATCCAAAACGGTCTCCACATCAGCTGTCGAAAGCAATTCTTCTCCACGTAACGTAATTTAAATAAGAGTTGATGCTTACGTAGAATTGCTACATCTGCTATGGTAGCCATAACGAAACGCAGTGATAACGACAAAATTTAAAAAATTCCTTGATTCAAAGCAACCGCGCGATGCAACCAATTGCACTACCCTTATTCTGAGTGCTTATATTGCATTATATTCACATCTCTGTGGATGGAGAAAGCCATAAAAGCAAGTGTGCGGATCAGAAAACGAGGTCAGGGGTACTAGGTAGGAGATGGGCCCCCACAAAGATGTACCAAAACAAGGAACTCGTAAAGACGACCCTTTCATAATAGCAATTGCAATGCACGGGGTTCTAAGTTGCATGTAAGAAAATATAACAGTAGCAGAAAATAAACATGATGTGTACAGAGTATAGTACAATTGAAACCTTGCAAGACACATACAAAATCATTGTACAGTTTATATTTCTCTTGGGCGTTCATACACAACTATCAAGAAACGCCAAGTAAAGCAGTTAGAATATAATCACATGGCGTGACCTCGCCCTAAACAACCCGTACCACCTCAGCCGTACAAAAATGCCGCACTTTTAGGAGCTTGCAACTCTAATAGAATACAAACAAGTATTGGAAAAGAACTAAAAGTTAACAGTTTAAAAAGTAAGCCAGCGAAAGAACAAGTTTATATAGAGTTGTACTTGGGCGGGAGTAATACCAAATAAAACGCTCTCCCCAGAATATAACCATTTTTCAAACGCTTAATACTTTAACAGGAATATAATTTAAATAAAACTGCATTGTCTCTCACATAGAAACGATAGAAGCTAGCAAACTATGACAGTTTAAAAAACGATAAAATTGAGAATTTAGTAACAACGATATAATTAAAATGTAGCTACTTAAATAAACGCTAAACTTGAATAAATTCCAAAATGACCAACGTACGGCCAAAAATTACAGGCACATTAACATGCTAAAAGTTTTAATTCCTGTCTGAGGCTCCGCATATTAAGTATTTACTTTTTAGGTATACATAATTCATATACGGAATTTATAAAAAGTAAGGCTAGTTAAGCGAGACAGTCATGATAGCACAAATCTGTACAAAAGGGTTAGGAAAGCACTTACGCCATCGGAAGCACTTAACGTGAAATCTGAGCAGGAATGTCATGGAAGACTAGAACCAACTAACTCGGATTCCTCGTAGTAACCTAGATGAAACTCAGGCTGATAGTATCGCCGCAGTCGACGAAAAATGGAACCTACGTATACATGACCCACATGAATAGAACACGAACTAGAACAATAAGCAAAATTAACGCGAATTTCAAATGACTTATGCCAAAACGCCACAGGCTGATTGGCTCAGAGCGCTAAATATCAGTTCCAATATTAAGTTAACTTTAACAAATAATATTAATAAATAACCGACAATAAAATTTTAATAAGTTCTCAATACAAAATATAAATAAAAAATAATACGCCCTTAAGTTACGAAAACGCAATCACTATGAAAATAGGCAACTATAGGCGCATTAAATTAGCCTATTTTACTCCAGATAGCATGAAATATATTTACAAATATAAAACCTAATATTCTAAACAAAATAGACAAATGCCGAGCTCTAATCATCACTGGACGAAGAATAATATTATCCACATTGTTGCCCACGTTGATACTGTCTCTAATAAAGTTTCATTCACTTGCATTATTATTCCCGTTGGTATTCAGTACTCGTTTAAAACTGGAATTTATCGATTCAGTTAACTTGTACTGGGTGGACAGTGTTTGTCGCACCGCAGAACCGGCCAGCGGCGCTCGCCGCTATGGAGGCGGAGGCGGGGATTATATTTCCCCTCCGCTGCGCCAGGCTTCACTGTGAGTTGAAATCTTGCACAAGTAGCACATACAGCCAGCTTTTCATTGCAGGAAGTTCATGACGTCTTTCAAGATAGGGCCATCACTAACAACATATGAAATTGCTGCAATTTCCCAAAGGGAATTGTACATTGTAATGAGCAATTTCCTTAGCAGGTGTCAGAAATGGTTGAGCAACGAAGAGAAGCAGTTACAGCATCTGCTTTCTTAATATACCTGGGTAATCTGCTGTTCTTTTAAAGTGTTTTATGTATGTTAGAAATAATTTACATGACAAACCGTACTATACTTACTGCGGAATTCCTGTCACCCGTATCGCCGACAACCTCGCCTGCCGGTCAGTTGGCCGCCCGCAAGCCGTGAAACCGGTTGTGTGAAGCATCATTCACCCCGTACTATTACACCCATCGTTAACGTTTAAAATTTATTTTAAGTCGCTTGAACTCTCTCGTTATATCGTGATTATATAAGCTTACAAACCAGCATTAATGCTTCAGTCATTGATGTGTTATTTTAAAAAAGAAACCTGAGGTGTTAAAAACTTCAGTGGATTTTTTTATCTACAAAAGATCGGTCAGCAACAATGCTTCTTAGACCGGTAGTACAATATAGGCATAGAAGGTAAAGGATAACTATAAAAGTGTAGAGGTCCGCTACATCAGTGTAGCTCCTCGAACGTTACGACAGTATATCTCACAAAAGAAGAAGTAGCACAATAAATGACAGATACAATGCAACTGCACAACGTAACAGTCTGTAAGAAATTAAGGATCCGAGTCTGAGGTAGAACTAAGTAGGAGATCTTGAGGTAGGCGTTTTTCGGAGGCGCGTTGACCGGCGTGTTATGACGCCTAGATGATACTACACAGCTCCAGTAATCTCCTATAGACAGAAGAAGAAACGGCGTGCGGATTAGCGTATGAACTACCATATTAGGAGAACGCATAGTTCTTGGTGTAGCTGATGGTTGCGTGGTTACCAGGAGTATGTATAGTAGCGAACCGCAGCACCTTGTTCTGAACTACCTGCAAATGATGTAGATTGGATTTGTAAGTTCCACCCAAATAGGAGCAACGTAGGTCAGGATATGGCGAGTGACGGAACCAATAGACGGGATTCTAGGACTCCAATAGACAGGAATCAAACCCAAGAGATGAGCGTCTCTTAAATAGCGAATGGAGCTGAGAAAGGCGGGCTAAAGCAAGGTTAACAGTACGGTTGATATGTGAGCGCCAGGTAAAGGTGGTGTCAAATAACACTACAAGATACTTTACTGGAACAGGTGAGGGTAACCTGGGCATACAGCTGTTAGGTATATACATGCATAGGGGTGAACGAACGGGTCGGAGAGATAGAATTTTTGTTTCTGTCTTGTTGGGGTTCAGCGAAATGCGCCAGGTAGAGCACCAGTGAGTAACAGAGGTCAAGGAATCCTGCAAAGCAGCAACAGTAGTAGGGAGATATGATGGGAGTAGTAAAGAAATGTCGTCGGCATGTAACGCCAGTTGTGCAAGCTCGAGGTTCGGAAGATCGGAAGTGAAAACGCTGCGCAGAAGTGGAGCCAAAATGGAACCCTGGGGGACAGCAGCTTGAAGGGATTTCGGTGTGGAATGTATGTCACCTATACGGACGACGAACTCTCGATCTGAAAGAAAAATAGCAACAACTTGTTGCAAATACTGGGAAAGGCTCACACGAACGACCTTGAGCATAAGACCATCGTGCCACACTTTATCAAAACTCCTGGGCTATATCCAAGAAAAGATAGGTGTATATTTTCGATTTTCGAATCCATGAACAATGACTTGCGTGAATCGAAGAAGTTTATGTGTAGCAGAGTGATGTGGTCGAAACCCAAACTGAAATGGCGGTATAACATTATTCCAAAAGACAAACTGAGGCAAACGACGATGAATAGCCTTCTCGAAGAGCTTGGAAAGGGTGGGTAGTAAACTAGTCGGAGAGTAACGTGACGGTATGCCAAGGCTTATTGTGTTTAGGAAAGACAATTTGAGCAAGTTTCCAAGAGGCGTGTAAATAGCCAAGGCGTAAGGCAGCGCTCATAATGGAAGAAAGGTAAGTCAGGACCTTTTTTGGTGATACGATGTTGGGAATTAGATCGTGTCCAAGAGATTTCCTATTCCGAAGGCGGGAAATGAAATGCGATAACTTTCCAGGTCTGGTAAGACATTCGGATAGGAACAGTGAATTGCTGTTTAGAGGCATGAAATTCTCTACGAAGAGGTTGTGAGGTAGCAAGATCAAGACTAGGATGAGGAGTAAATGTTTACTCGAAATGAGAAGCCAGAACCTCGCATTCGTCAGAAGTAGACGTAACAGCTGTATTGTCGTGATAAAGGCTAGACGAAACGGTGGGTTCCGAAGATTACGCCTAGTCGTTTGCCATAACATGTGGTCATGTGGTGACAGATTGGCTAGGTGGTGTTGAAAGGTTTGGAAGCGGTGTTGCCCGAGTTCGAATTCAACACGAAGTATAAGCCCATTAATCTTCGGCGGAGTCAGGGTAGACGAATCTCGTTGCCAGCGACGTCGAAGTGATTCTTCATTTGAATGAGGGCAGGAATAAAGGGGGTAATAGGGAAGGAAAAGGACGTTGAGAGGATACCGTGGAATGGCGAACACAGGAGCAAATAGTATCTGTAAAACAGTGAACCTCTGCATCAGTATCTTTCGGAGTGACAATACAATAGAGCCTCATCCAGCCGTTCTTGAAAGGCATCCCAGCGCACGTAGCCATTAATGAGCCGTGGTTGCGGAGGAATGAAATCTAGAGCAAGGGAGAAAGTGGCCAAGACTGAGCTGGGCGGTAGTCGGAATCCAGCTCGGCCAGAGGGTTCATATAAGGTGGCAAACCAGGTTTCTAGAAATGTCAATGTCAAGAATATCCGGAGATACCCTGGGTTCAGGAGGAGCTAGAATATTGAGAGAGAACTACTGAGAAACTGTTGGCGACGATGGCCATTAGGGTTAGTGGTTCTACATCACCAGGAAGTATACTTATTGTTCACATCCCATAATAGTACAGCCATGATCGGATAAAAGCAATGAAAGAATATCTGTATTGAGGTTATAATTAAGAGGTTTATAATCACTGATAGGGACCAGATGGTTGCCATCAGGAGAATGAAGTTTGATACCAACAAATTCTAATGGTGGGGAATCAGTCAGAAATATAGCGCTATGATGGAGACGTCTCACAGCAAGGGCAGCAACCCGTAAAGCCGTTAAAGATGCCCGATCACGCCAATAAGCATGATGACCAGGAAGAGTAATTCGTTCATTGGGAAGAAAATGTGTTGACGTAATACACACGATATCTATGTGGGGAAAGAAAGAAATGTGAGGAATGCGAAATAAGGTTTACTTCGCAGGCCATTAGTCATCCAGTTGAGAGTAAGACTATTAAAAGTGCGGCAATTCGGGATTACCATTGCTGCCAAAACTTTTCATATATGTATGAAAAAGCTTCAGAAGTTGTGGCAAATAGGGTAGAAGAAATGTACGTAGAGCAGCAACTAGTTGTGTGAACAGATCAGTAAACCAGATCCAAGAAAGGAATCACCGGTGTCTCTGACCAGGCACTTAGGCGTTCGAACTAGAAAAAGGAGAACGTAGAGCGTCAGAAAATGATCTGCGTGCAAAAGGGCGAGATGAAACCTGATCGGGAGGTAGCCGGCCGTTGTTTTTGCTGCCGATGTGACGAATGGAGCTGCTGCTGTGAGGTACAGACGTCCCGAGGCTGCCGAAGTGCTCTGACGGAGCAGGTTGCGAAGGACGTTGCGGCTGAAGAGCACCCTGAGTGGCTCGTTCCTTGAGTTTAAACTAATGGTAGCCACAATAATTTATCCAGGTGATTTTGATGGTAGTTGACGCACTGTGTGGCATGGTAGTACGTTTGGCACACTAGGAGTAATGATGTTCACCCAGACAGCGGGGCCCTAGCTGGTAATACTTTTTGGTGCGACCATAGTTCTGACACAGAGTACACTAAGCTAAGTCTGCATTGCGGCGATGAGGTTCCACGGTCACCACACTGTAGAATAAACGGGAAGGACTGAAAATACCTCTGTCCGAATCATCATTCAACAACTCGACGGCACAGAAGGGAATAGGTTGTTTAACTCTGTTAAGTAAACGAGTGACTTTTTGAACAGGATACTGCAGAGCACAAAGTTAAGCGAATGATTAGGGAAAAGACTGATCCGCTGTGTTTCAATGGTAAAACATTCCTGCTTGATAGTAAGATAGCGAGTGAAATTACGAAAATCAGGAGAGGTAGAATAATATAAATGACTAATAGGGCCACGCAATTCAGTATGAAACTCGGACGTAACATTTTGTTTAATGTCATGGAAGAGTAATTTATAATTGTGTAACTCACGTAGACGTTTTGTTGGAATACGCTCCTGGAAGTGAAAACTGCCGGAGGAGTGTTTTCCGTCGCAGTGTCATCTTCCAAAGGCTGGAAACGATTATGCGTAGGAATGGCATAATGTGGAGCATTTGATGTTTGTGAAGACATTTGGGTTCTCATGCGATGGTGAAGAGAGCGGAGCTGAGCGCAACAGGCTGGTAGATGTGGCGACGCAGAAGTCGTCTAATGGGTACATCCTCAATATGAATGTCATCCGAAAGTTCTGTAGAATGGGTAGTCACAACAGACATTGGAAAAGTTTGAAGCTGTGGTACATACAGGCAGCGTGGAAACAGCTGTAGTAAAAGTAATGGTTGGAGACAAGCTTGATTGTGAGGAATGTGCTGAGAATGTGGTACACTCGGAGCAAGTTGAGGGTGAGATTAAATTAAATTAAATCTGAATATCGTACCCCGGCATCTAGTTATCTATACCGGGGTATATACTCACATTTATAATTTATTTCCAATATAATGATATATTCATCAATTATAATTATATAATTCTTTGTTCAGATTTATACTACAACTACTAACTACGTCTAAACATAAACTAAAAACATGACATTTATAATAACTAAAAATACGGTAACCAGCGTTTACAACCGGTATCCGGCTACCTAAACAATATATATATATATATATATATGTATATATATATACTAGAAGTATATATACAATTACTAGAAGTAATGGTATCCAGCACTATAATCTTTAATAGGTTTATTTAAATATTTTGATTAAGTACTCAAAAGTATCACAAAATTTTTTCTATGTTTCTAATTTGCAATCAATTCACACTTAAAAGGAAAAATTTAATTAAGCAATTTATCCACTATTTAGTTTATTAATAGTAAATAGGCCTGGCACGACCCATCTATTTCTTCTACTCTGTCGCCTAAATTAATACTCCACCCTCCATTCCTCACATCAATCATAACCGCCTCTGGAACTACACCGGCGCCTTCTTCTTCTCATCCCTCCTCAGCTTACTAAATTGGAACACCTCCCCGGTAAACTAAAACGGCCTGGCACGGTCGTCTACTGCCTCTCCTCGATCACGTAAATTAATACTCCATCCTTCATACCTCTTATCTGCTATAACCTCTCCTCCAACTATACCGACACCATCTTCCCATCTATCCTCTAATATTATCTCCATCCTATCTCTTCATTCTTGTCTGCCCATAAATACTACATAATATTTCATTTATTAAAATTTTCTATCTCTGTATTAATCACTTCAATTTATTATTCATTTCCTATTTCATTCATTAGGGTCCTTAAGTTGTCATCAGAATTTACATTTAATGACTGTTGTTGTATTCTCAAAGACCTTCTTATTTCTTGAGACTGAGCACTTTCAGGTTTAATGTTTTGTTGAGGAATTAAATCTTCTTCCCATGCCACTTTGCTTATAAAGTTAGTTAGTTTTTGTAAGTTATTTATTAAATCAGGACTTCTTATAATGTCGTACAAATACTTTCCTTCTAAAACTTTTCCATCTTCTAAGTTCAATTGGCCATATTTATTGCATTCAAATACCACATGCTCTGGAGTATCTTTAACTTTACAAAGATCACAAATATCATTTATTGTTTTGTTAATTTTATACCAATAAGTTTTATAAGGTCCGTGACCTGTTAAGAAATTTACTAAACCGTTTATTGGTAATATGTGTTTTAGTCGCCTTCTTTCGTTAATATTGTTAAAAAATCCATAAGTTCTTCCTGCTGCTTCCATTTGTTCCCATTCATGTTGTCATTGTAATTTTAAACTTCCTTTTATTTCTAATAGAGTATTACCTCTTCCAATTATTTTATTTACCATTTCTAAATTACCATTCTTTAACAAAAATTTTGCGCCTTTTAGTTGAATTAAGTGCCAAATAGCAGTTATTGCCAAAGTGCCATTGTTGGTGTTGTATTAACCGCTCCTGTTAATCTTAAAAGTATTTTCCTTTGTGTTCTTCTTAATAGTCTTTTGGTAACATCATCTTTCATTCTATCAGCTGCATATTGCTGCTGCATACGTAATTATCGATGCAAATATTGTATTGTGATAAATCCGTATAGTGCTCAGAGATATATTAACATTTAGTAAGGTTATTCTTGCTAATTTCATTATAATTTTTTCGGATTTTTTACGTACATACTCTGTATGTTTCCGAAAGTTAAATTTTTCATCAATCATCAGTCCTAAGTATTTGGTTTCATTTTTTCGCCTTATTATTTGATAATTTATTTTAACTGTCGGGTTTCTTTTAAAATAACATATAAGTGGATTTGTTAGAGGAAATTTTCAATTTAGTTTTCGTGCACCAATTACTTAGTTTAATTAAAATATCTTTAGTTTTGAATTCCAATTCGGATCTACTCTGTCCTTCTATGGTGATTGTTAGATCATCAGCGTATGCCATAACATTAGATAGATGAGCATCTGCCTCCAATTCCTCTATTAATGTTTCAAAACCAATATCCCAAAAGGGGGGCCCCAGAACAGAACCCTGATGGCAACCTGTTGTGATATCTTTCTTTATCTCGTTATTTACTCCACTTATAAAGGCTTGCCTATCGATGCATTAATCTTTCAAAATATTATACAGAGTACTTGGATATTTCTTACCTCTTAAAAATGTGACTACCACAAGTTATCAAACGCGCCAGATATATCAATAAATATACCAATAACGTAATTTTTGAGCTATTTGTTTACAGTTTTCTGAACTTCAAAAATGGCGTTTTCAGTAGAAAACCCTTTCCTAAATCCATACTGTTTATTATTCAATCCAATCATATTCCTAAACGCCATAATTCGTTTATAGATAAGTTGTTCAAAACCTTTTCCCAAGAAATTCAGCAAACGAATTGGCCGGTAGGATTTTGGTTGTTTCTTATTTTTATCTGCTCCTTAGGTCAAAATAATAACTTAAGCTTCCTTCCATAGGGTAGGAAACCTCCCTCTATATGGACAGTCATTAAATAATAGATATAAAAAAGAAATAATTTATTCTTTCAAGGTGTATAATACTTGTTTGTTATACCATCCGGTCCTGGTGTGCCTGTTTCTTTTTTAAGTTATTTAGAACTAATTTAATTTCTGTAATGTCAAAGGGATACACAACATTTCCTCTATATTCCAAGTTCATTACTTCTCTGCTCCTAGTATGGAAGTCGTCATCCTCCGTGTATTCGTCATCACGTAGTAGTGTATTTAATAAATATGATGTTGACTCTTGCCAATTGCTAGTCATTACACCATTTCCAGTATCCAAAGTTGTTATAATCTCAGGTTGTTTTACTTTGTCCGTAATAATCTTATATAGTTGGCCCCAAATATCCTGACTGAATTTATCTTCAAGAAACTTTTGCCAATATTTCTTCCTAGTATCTTCTAATAGTGTTTTATATTTATCTTTGAGTTCTCTATATTTGGCCAAGTTTATTTGTCTTTCTGTACATAGAATTGATTTTTGATAAATTCTTCTTTAACTTCCTCATCTGTGATCTTACTTTTTGTAATTTATCCGTCCAAAAGTCCCTTGATACTTCTTCGGGTTTAATCTTGGTACTGATCTATGTATAACTGTATCCATTGTTTTAGTTAAGTATACGCATCTAAATCAACCGATGTTCCATTATATTGTAATTTCAGATTTTTAAACTGCTCTCTCATTCAGCCCCAATTTAAGGTTTTTAAAATTGTATCCTAAACCTATCTTCTCAAAATGTGCGTCTTGTTTATCTTGAAGTCAGTAATCAAAACAAATTAAGTTACGATCACTTGTTCTTTACTTGAAGCTAATGTGAGATCAATATTTTCCTCTGCGCCTGCGCGATTTTGAAAGGTTGGTGTATTATTACTTTCGTTCATAACACACAGTCTTAATTCAGCAATGAGTTCTTCCAATTTTTCACCTCTATCATCCGTTTTCTTACTACGCCACCAGCTAAACTTGGCGTTGCTATCGCACGTGTGTATTACGTCTAAATTTGTGTATTTAGTGTGTGTTGTTTGTAACTTTAGCAGATAAGGTTCAATTTCTAAGCTGTATTGGAATTAATAATTAACTAAGATAAGTTTGCCATCTATGAGTTATTTCCACACAGTTAACATGTTGATCTAGATATTGTGCTATATTAACACCTTGTAATTTTTCATTTATAACTGTAGCTGACATTGCATTACATTCATAAACTATTTGCCTTGCTGTTAATGGCATATAAGGGACGTGAGAATTAATCATATAAGGCTCTTGAATGCATAAAGATCTATATCCAATCCTTGTACAATTTGTCTAATTCCCCCCCCCCCATCACCAATTTGCTACGTTGCCCATTAATTTGGGCAATTCTTACATTTTCTGCCATTTGATTTATACGAACTTGAACTCCTAAAAACATTCTCGAAGCGTTTAATTGATTATCACTAACTTCCAGGGTCATGTTATTGAAAATTCTTCTGTTAACTGACACATTTCTATTTGAAATTACTCTAGAGGTAGTTTAGTTTTAATTGTTTTCTTATTATTGAAACTTGATGGTGGTTTATTATTTGAATTTAAGGCTAATACAAATGTACCAATAAAGGTATCGGAATTTTGAATTTTACTTTGGAATTTGGTAGTATTTTATAAAATGTTGGTTTTGGTGTAGATGTTTTTGGCATAACTTTACCTACATGTCTTGTAGAAACATAACAATGTGGCCAGTTTGCATTTGGATCGAGTACAATGCGCCCATAACACAGTACGAAGTCGCTATAAAGCTCATCAAGATCTAAATTTTCACCCCTTCTCTCAAAGATCTTATTTAATAAATCTAAAAGTTAATCTGGGTCGGTTGGTAAATTTTTGGTTTTTAACTTAATCCTGTCTACGGCGTCTGGTGTTGGAAATAAAATCTTATATCCATTATCATGCATTTTACGTATAATATGTCTTAAAGCTGCAATTAGTGTTTTTGATTCCTCCAGTCTACTAAGTTTAAGCATTAACCCAAAATCATTATAAATATCATCCATTTAAACTCTTCCTGCTGAGTTTCTTGTACCTTGCTTTCTTCTTCACCTATATTTTGTTTCTCCTCCTGTATATTTTTATTATACATTTCGAATTTTTTCAACGGTACTATTACTAACTTGATTTTTTATTTTACCACCTTTTCCTCTTTTTATCTTACTCCTTTCTTTCCACAAATCTTCCAAGCATATATTTCTATTTAAGCAAAATACTTCCGGTTGGTTTTTTTCATCTTTTAAACGTCCTTCTTCTGAACTCATGTTATCTTCCGCTATTAAATCGTAATCAAATATATATTATTTTTGGTATTAATACTTTATTAGTTTCTAATTCAAATTCTAATTGATCCCCACTTACATTCTCTGCTCTCTGTTCAGAATGTATAACCGCCTCTACCTTTATCTCATTTTTCTCTTCTCTCATCTCCATCTTTTTCAATAAATTTGCCATTTCTAAATCTTCAAATTGTAAATTTTCTCCCTCACTTATTTTCAATTTTTCTTCTTTATTTGGCATTGTACTTAATCTTGATTTATGCTCAATAGCCCGTTTTATATTACGTCTTCCTCTACAGGGTGTATTTCGCTTTTTTATTTTTTATTTTAGTTCACTATTAACTTTACTGTCCATAATCTATTTTAGAAATTGTTCTTTCTAACCATATGATGTATGTTGGGACAGTTACCCTTCCCTCCACATGGCTTAGCTTTCCCAATGCAGGGAATGCAAATGGTTTGTTGTGTTTTTTTTACAATCTTTTCTTTTATGCTTCTCTTTCCCTCAATTTCTACAAATTACTTCCTTAAGTTTACAATATTTGGACACATGCCCAAAATGGTAACACTTCAAACATTTAGCAACCGAAACATAATTTTTAACTGATATAGCCTGAAATCGTACGTATAATTTCTCCATTGACAGAAGCTTTCTCCAAAATTTTGGTGAAACTTCGCCACATGGTGCACTGTGACTCTGTTTCTGGATCCAGTTGATGAATAGATAATGTTGCTGAAACTAAAGTAATGGCGGAGCGAAGAAGCTCGCCAGTATTACGTCCCGGCATGAGAGCGGTACAACACCCTTGTACGGTTATGAGTGTAAAAGAAACAATAATTGACGGAACACACGCACTAACAGAAATAAAGCACTGAAAACTGAATTAAGTTCCCTGAGAACTGAACACGAACGCACAGAGAGAGAGAGAGAGAGAGAGAGAGAGAGAGAGAGACAGACAGACAGACAGACAGACCTAAACACGACATTCCTCCGTGACGGCTGACAGCCGAGTCATATTGGAAATTAAGATGCCAACACTTGAATATGAAACATTACACTGCAGCTATAGGCTATTACTGAGTCAGAGTGCAACTAAGTAGGTACTAACTGGCCTTGTCGATATGTAACCCAGCAATGATAAATTGTCGCCTTTGACAGAAATTTTATTACATTGCGAGTTTTGCAAGAAAGACGGAAACATTTTATTGGAAAATAGGTTATAATAATACTTCGTCCGTCCCATAATAATTGTTGCGTAGACTTGGTTGTGTTGTCCCATAATAATTGCCCAATGTGTATAATTTGACTCTGACAAGAAAAAGAAACAGGAGGATTAATCATACAACTTTATTTCTTCAGGACAAAAAATGGCGGTAAATGCACAAACAACACATACTCCTAATAACAACTCAGTACTCAAGAGTTAAAACAAATTGGCCTAGCCGCCAAAAACTAAATTCAGACTTATTTCTGCTTCATTAAAAGACTACATAATGACCCATAAGTTAGAAAAAACTTAAAGACGAAAACCATTGTTTTTGTTTTGTTTTGTTTTGTTTTATAGCCTGAGAAAGTTGTCCAACAGCTTACCTTGAGCCAACAGATTAAAATATTCCGAGGACACTTCAGGCGGAATGGCCGGACGTTGAGGCGGTTCAAAGGTGCGTTTTGCGTTTGGGGAATCTTGTAGTTGTTCCCGCCATTGACTTTCATTATTTCTAAGAGACAGGACTGCAAAGTGAGGAATACTTTGTTGAGCTTGCTGCTTGCCAGATTAGAGGAAGATGTTTTATTGGCAGCGATCAACTCATCAATGGTTCGTGCAGTTGACTAGTGCTGCAGTGACTGAATTGCCCAGATACCCCAGATCTGAGACATTCATATCCGGTCTGTTTGGCAGTTGACATACGAGAACCAAAGCGATTTCGCTGGCTGCTGCAGCATCCATCCAAGTGCGGTCTTTGGGAACAATATATGGACGCGCATTGTTGTTCCGAATGGACAACTGAATTCTCTATGTGCGCGGTCCATGAGGCCATTTTGTATTTATTGTGAGACTAATTTGCTGTGGACATCTTTGGTGACAGCTAATGTTTTGGTCACCATTGTGCCAGCAGGACAATTCCTGCTGTTACTCGTGGCAGGCTCCTTGATGACGAAAGGTCAAATAATGATTTTCCACCAAACTACTGATTGCGACTAGTATCACAGACGCCGGCCTACAGTAGCCACAGATGTGATATTGGGAATAAACGATATGCTTTTGCAATTCGCTGCAGGTGTGGTTCGTTGCCTAGTAGGTAAAGTTTCTGACCACCCTTAATGAGATAGAACCATTTTTCATCCACATGAAATATCTCCATAATCATACTGAACTTTGCATGTTCGCCGTCAGGACGGTCAATTTTGGAAGGATACGGCATGGAAAGCTAAACTTTAGACGTCCGTTTTGTTGCGATCAGCCAATAATGGCTTCAATCCATTCTATGCACCCTAATCTGACCCGCCCTCACATGCCTGTGTAGGGTACTCCTTGAGACTTTTAGCGCTTCTGCGATTGAACATATATTCTGCCGCTTTCGCAATGACAGGTATTGTAGTCGTTGTAGGGTGAGATTTTTCTTCATTGGACCGACATTGTGTTTCCTCCGAGACGCAACTACAGCACAAATGAATCCACTTTCCAAAGATTTCTGCCCCTTTTTCCAAATGCAACGTACTGTTCTCGTACAGATATGTATGAAATCTCTTGGCAGTATCTGTCATGGCACCTTTCTTCACCGGGCCAGCGTACTATTTTCCAACAGAAACTAGTATAATTTCTGCCACTCTCACCCTGTAATGTTCTTCTTCCCCCTGTCACTCACTACCACGAAGTCCACGCAGAAGGGTGGCACGCCGTTCTTCTTCACCAAGAACACAGGAAAGCACCAAGGTCTGTTGGATTCTTGGATGGCGCCCCTAGATCTCATGTTCTCCTGCATGTTTCGTACCTCAGCTTGTTTCGCCAGAGGTACACGTCTTGGTGGTTGCCAGATAAGTCGATGTCGACGTGATGGAGAACTCGGAAGGTGCGACCGTAATCGCAGTTCCCTTGGCTGAAGGCAGACTGGCATTATCTAAGCTGCCAGGCCCTCTCAATTCCGGTCGCGGTCAAATGGTCGGCCGTCCTCTTCAACAAGTCTTCCAGCCGGGGTCCTAGTTCTTGCGACGGTGCAGGCTCCTTGCATCCATCGCAAGGCGATACACTCGAAACTGTCTCGCATTCCCCAACTCCGTTTTAGTATGTTTTCGTGATCAGTTTCCGATGAACTCAGCGTCTCGCAGGCATGTCTCAGCAAGACAGCAATGCCCTGGCGACGCACGGTCCATCCAATATCTTTCGGTCCTTGGCTGCTGGCCTTCCATACGTGCCTTCACAACCATTTCGCTTCTTATGGGCACAATCGCATTCTCCGCCAGGACCACCTTGCAGATCTCCGGAAGTTCGTTTGTGCTCCGGAGTGTCACCTCGTCTCGGCGAGTCGCAATACACCCTTTCCAACGTCGACCACGGCCTCGTTGCTTCCGAGGGCAACTAGTCCCAGCATCACAACCTCATACACCCTCGCGACGAACACCCAGAGTATAATGATGCCTCGCCCTAGGGTCAACTCCAGCAGGGCCTCCTCCATTAGCAAGGTATCGCCGATGCCATCACTAGCTGGTAGGGCCTAACTGGTTTTCTTGATGGCAAGCCCTTCGTCACCTCAGGTCTGATTATTGTCATGGCTGCACCTCTGTCCACCAGTACCGGTACGTCTTTCCTTGCATCTACCCGTCCGCGACGAGGCTATCATCCATTTTTCTGCCCAAGGCTTGCAGCGTATTTTGAGGTCATGGTCCCCTCGGCACGCCGGTACTTATGCGTTTCCTTCCTGCTTGTCGGCTTATGTTGTAAGTCATTCACTAGCTATCCTGGCTGGCCTCATCCACCCACACTCATGTTCTTGGGCTGATTCTCAGTCCCCGTCATAGCGAATGCTCCTTGTCTTCGAGGTAGGTTTAAGTGTTACCTTCGCCGCCCCAATCCTCAACGCGGCCCTTAACCATTGTGAATGGTCTTGTAAGTCGCCTAGCATCAGATGCTGTCGTATCTCGGCATCACGCACCCCGTTAACAAAGGAGTAAGAAGCTTCTTGAGACACATAGCTGTGCGGGAGGTTCACCACCAGTTCAATGCCACGGCGACTCCTGCAGCGTCTCCCAGATTGCCGAAGCCTTGACTTGAGTTGACTACAATAGGCTGCAGTCAAGCGATTGTTCCCGAACCGGTTCTCGAGAGCCTCATAGATATCTCCCAACGCCGTTGACGTCGGAATTGCACTCAGTACTTCTGCCGCCCGTTCCTGGAGGTTGGCCATTAGCTATGCAGCTTTTTCCTCTGTTGATCATCGGTTGTGGGAGGGGACGGCTGCGAACTGTCCGCGGAATATTTCGAAAGTGGACGTTCCATCGTATTTAGGTTGTTTGATGCGTGCGGATGTTGTGTCGCCAACGATGTTCAGCCATCTCGACCTTAAGTCATGTAGTCTTCCGTTAAGCATTTCTTCCATCATGGCGTTCAGCTCCTTGGCACCGCCGGGAATCTTCCTTCTAGGAGGCTAAGCCATCCCCCTATGTCCTCCAGGGATTAACGCGTTGGTCAAAATCTTTCCCCTTTCCGCCGAGCTCTTGCACGTCCTGCTTTACGCCGGTCAGTTGTTCATCAGCTTCATTCGATAATTCCACCTTCATCTTGCACATTTCTATCTTCATTTCTTTCGGTCAATATATTTTTCACTGCGGCATTCAGTGTTGTTATTTCACTTCCCATCTTGTCCATTCCGGATTTTACGTTTTTCATTTCACTGTCCACCTCCATCCCGGATTCTATTTTCGTCTCCATCTCCTCCGTTCCGAATTTATTTCCGTCCCCATCTTTGACAATGCTTAAAACATTTCCTCCATTGTGGCTTTTATATCCCACTCCTGACATCAGTGTAACAAATGAGAACATCAGTTGCTGAGAAACTCAATTTATTTATCACTAGGTACTCAACGTACCACAAAATTTACACTTGAGTCACTTTTCCACACACTCGGAACACACTATAAAATTAGTTTAGTAGTGGTGGTGGTGGTGGTGGTGGTGGTGGTGGTGGTGGTGGTGGTTTGAGTGGCGCAAAACTGCGGCGGTCATCAGCACCACCCTCTGGCTATAAATTTATTCATGTCAGTACATCAATACAATAAAAACAAAACAAGTACAAGTTAAGCGACTCAGTTTACAGAAGCAGCTCTGATTATATAGATAATCACATTCTGGTACAAAACCAATACAGTCAGAGCATTCATATAGAGAAACACCAGGATTACAAAAATAGAAACAGGAAATCAACAAATGCAAAAATTTAGCAATAGAAATCTCACAGAATATGACAAATAAGAACTAACCCTGAGCAAATGTAAACGTACAATGCAATTCTGCACAGTTATAAAAACAATAACACACGAGAAACTTCCTGAATAATCCAATTAACTCCAATCACAAACTGCCTATGCAAGGCATCAGCCTCGTCACCTAGTTCATGTAACACTTGCCTCCCCGCCACTCCAGCACCAAAATCACCCAAGAACATCAACGTATCCATAAACTCCTTCACCACACTCTCCTTCCAAACTCTCACGAAAACTCTTCCCTGTCAACTCGCCCCTTTCCTCCGCAAATGCGTACACAGAAAGTATAGTCACATTTCGAAATTGGACCTTTAGTCTATTTGAAACAATCCTTCATTAACTGGGTCGAACTCTATTAGGCTGTTCTTTATTCCCTTTGCAATAATAAATCCTGTCTTGTGTAGTCCAGGCTCAGTTGATCCACAATACAATAATGTGTAATCCTGTTTATCTATTCTTCCTTTTCCACTCCAACTGTTTTCTTGCAACACTACTGTCCAGCCAATATCTTATTATTTATTTGCCACTTTTTTCATTTTTCCAGGTCATAACATAGTTTGAACATTCCAAGTTGCCAACAACAAACATCCTTCTTAACAAGGTTTTTACAAGTGGGGTTCAGAGCCCCATGCTTAACCCCCAACCTGGAGTACCAGTCTCCTTATTTCTGACCCCAGGAGACAGGGTGAACTGGTTATACTCCCAGACACTGGGTGGCTCAGGTACCTCGGGGTCGCCACTCCTATACTCACCAAGGTGAGCCCCTGAGGGCATAAAATTAGTTTGGTTTACTCCAGTAAGCATAAAACATATTTATATATTATACAAAGCCTATGATTCTAAGCAAAGGAACCAAATAGGCAAATGCTAAGCTCTAATAATCACTGGTCGAACAATAACATTATCCACATTGTTGTACATGTTGATGCTGCCACTAATATAAATGTTTGTTATTTGCATTATTATCCCCGTTGGTATTCGTACTTGTTTGGAACTGCAATTTATCGATTCATTTATCTTCTAATATTGTCTATTCCATCCATCGTTAATGCTTCAGTCTTTTAACTTTTCATTTTAAAAAGATATATGAGATTTTTAAACGTTTCATAGTGTCAATTAAGATGCCGATGCTCGGAAAAAACAAATCACAGGCAATTAATTATTGGTAGCCATTACTGTGCTCGAGCGCAACTCAATACTAACTGACCTTGCCGATACGTAACCTAGCAATGATAAATTGTTGCTGTTGGCAGCAAGTCAATTACACCATTGTTATGTAAGAAAGAATGCAGCATTTTATTGGAAAATAGGTTATAATATTTGATTGCCCCAACAAATCAACGTTCGGGCAAGCCTACAACAATAGATAACCTGCGTACAAAGAGGATAACGGGAAACCGCTTTAACTGCAATATCCACGTTCCGCATCCTCTTCAGTTTCAGATAAACAGCATGATATTGTAATACATGAGAACACCAGTTACTGTGAAACTCACTTTACTTATCACCAGGCACTCAGCATAGCACAAAAGCTACACTTTTGGCTAAGTTAAGTCACTTTGACACACACTCTGAACAAACTGATCCGGGGAATCAAATCACAAATGAACTACTGAGTCACAACTCAAACTGAACTGCACTGGCACTTTCCACTTCGTCACTTCCTTTAACAGAACTGAACTACTGTCTGGGCTTGATCAGCCCCTTGTATAGGTCCCGCATACAAAGTAGAACTTTCGAGAACAAGAACCTACCAGAACTTGCCGAAACGAAGGTATCAGAACAGAAAGCGGTACATAATGTGATTTTATTCCACATTGGTTATTCTATTGTTTCTGCACTGGCCAATGTTCTGAGGTCTGTCGAAGGCCCCATCCAAGTCCTGGGCCGAAAGCACTTACTGGCGACCCACAGGCACCCGTAGCTCCAGGCACGTGATCACAATATAATTGAGACTTGACTGAACTGTAAGCATAAATTCTTTTCGTGTTATGTATTTTCACTTTTACAGGATTCAGAAAAATTATAATTTGAGTTTCAAAAAATTATATTGAAATTATCTAAAAGAAAGCAAGGGAAAAAAAAGTGCTCTGATTGATACGCGTCACATTTAATCAGGCAGTAAAACGTGAGCATGATACACGTATTTACGGGGTATAGGAAGTACCCAAGAATTCTATCGAAATTTTGCGGGAATACTCGTTATGAGTCCACCGAAAAAAAGACAAGGAAAAAAATAAAACATTTCTTTAAAACAAAACAAAAAAACCAAGAGTTGAATAAATATACAAATTCGTATTTGAGTAAGACACTCTTCAAGCTTACCAGGAATAAACTACCCTTTGCATGCGCTATTTTAAACTTTCTCAAACATTCGTCTAACGGTTTTGATTGAAATGCCAATAAATTCATTTTGTATAACTGGTTGTGGCAGTATTTTATATCACAACACTGTGAATGCCAGAGTGATTGTAATGTAAATTAACATTATTGTACGACATTGATTTGAGATGTTTGTTAATTATAAGCATTGTTAGAAAATAAGTTTACACGGCCTCACTGAAACTGACAATAGGGGTGGGTAACAATGAGCGAGGGGCTGAGTTAGAAGAGATAAACAAATGACGTCAGAGTAGCGCGCTTTTCTTTAGAAATAGAGGGAATATCTTCCCTAGAGCATATGTATTCGTAATTTTGATTGGATATAAAAATAGACGCTAATGTTGGCGCGTTTTATTAACCAATAGCAGCTCTGTTATAATGTTTAGGCATATCGGGGTGAGGGAGTATAAAAAGCTAAAGCCAGAGACGTGTAACGCTCAGTCCTGTAGAATCATTCACAAGTTACACGTCGCTCAGTCCAACAGAATCAATCGAGGGTTATACGTCGCGCAGTTCTACAGAATAATTCACAAGGTAAACGTCGCGCAGTTATACAGAATCTCTCGCGTCGTAAAGTTAGTTAAAGGATGTGAAATACGCGAATTAATAATGTGCGGCAAATAAGTGATTATAGTTACACTCGAAAATATAACAGTTTCAGTCGGGCGTGTATCAAGAGTAATTATGTGAAATGAATAAAGTGTGACGGCAATAAAAGTGTAAAAAAACAAATTAGTTTATCAGTGTTATCTTTTAGTAACAACTCCTTTCCGTTTACACACCCTGTTCAAGAGATTTGCTCGACTGAATAATAATAATAATAATAGCTAGCCGGAGGACAAAGAACCCAAAATTCAAACTAGTAATACAATAACAGGCGCTCAGCAAATAACACTAACACGACGATACCGCGACATGGTAAAGCATAAGAGTTAAGAGTTGTCGCATACAACTTTGCCCCGTATCTCTTAACGGACACCTCTTATTAGCTGCTGTCGTGGAATAGCTTGTTATGCAATACAAAATAGTTCCTTATTTAACGTGATCATTTACCTTAATACATTCGAAGGTAATTGTCAAATTTCCATTTTCATAACCCTATGAATTAAATAAATTACGTAACAGAGTTAATGCATCTAGAATGTATGCAAATTCTTATCAACAAATAGATGAGAGGATCCTTCGGTTTAAACCTGCCTCTCAGCATGGCGAAACCTCGTGCGTCTATCACGACAATGTGCTTTTATCGCCTATCCTGCACAACACACGGCTTGTTTGTAACCATTCGAAGGTGCACATTAGCCAACCAGGTTATAGGGGAAGGAAACGCAGCGCGGAAGACTACATCTCTGTGGGGCAAGGTTATAAGAAACACGGTTTAGATAAACATTTAATTCCGGAAAAACTTTAGAGCTCACTGAAATGTTCAATTTATATCAAACTTTTTTGTAGCATTAATCATTTTGTAAATATCGTAATTACATCTTTAAGTTTTCCCAGTTGGATCTGTTAGGTGGAAGGATCTTACGAATGTCTTCTTTTGTTTTCCGCATTATGCATGTATAAGCAAGACCATATTGCCTAATATGAGATTAGTTCTAGTCAAAAAGACATTTTGAGTATCGTAATGTGAATAAAAGAATCTTTTTATACGAATGCTATAAAACATACGGCGTTATATTAAGGTTTAATGGGTGGAGAATTTCATGTGTGTACCGTATCAGATGTTTACACAGGTGAAGCGCTAATTTAATTAGCAAAGCCATAAGAACATGGAAACCCCTCAACCAAACAGACATTTCTATGACATTTCAAACAGTGAATGAATAGTTATTTTGAGTATGTATTGAAACACTTGAAGTATATGAATTTTATGGTGGTGTTGTATTGTTATTACGAGATTTGCCCCACGTATGGACGCCAATATGAAGTAGGTGGTTTGTTATGTTATTTGCACCACGCTTTGGGCGTCAATTTGAAGTAGTTAGTTGCTGCTACGTATTGAAAGTCAGTTTGTAGATGCTGTATTATATTCAACTGTTGGATAGCAGAACACTTGAAGTAGTTGCAACCGCACGTATGGTAAACAGTTTCCGGTAGCCTTCGCCCCAAATGTACTTTCAGGTGGTCTTTGCCCCAAGTTTAAAAATAATAGCTTTGTAATTTAACTGTTTCTTTATATATTTATGTTTGCCTCGGCTGCGTCAGTATTATTTTAGAGACATGGATATCTTGGCAGGGCGTGATGCGACAAGAATGTAGGCTTACGCAGATTTTTTAAGTTTTAATTTACTTCTTTTTATTAATCCTTGACACAAATTAATTAGCACTTCACTGATATCGAGAGCTGTGAGATTCTTTTATTTAATACTTGCACTTTTTAACACGTGTACTATTTTCGTCTCACACGAATACGCATTATGTTTCTCGAGGACGCATCACGCATTCAGTTACAAACATTGTCCGCAGGCAACTGACTTCTAGATTTGTAAATTTTGCTATATTTCAGTTTCTGATTGGCTAATCCTACTCCAATACAATACCTTCATTTAACTAAAGCTTTCTCTGGTTGTTGATTGGCTATTTTATAAACTGTCACTAAAATTACATTATTGTTACTCCAAGAATCACAAGTAGTACTGTTAAACTTTCTTACTCATTATTGACTCCGTTACCTCATTGTTAGCAACTTTTAACTTATTATTCTCACAGCTCCTACATTAATAAATTACGTAATATATTCACATAACATTATTAAGCATGGATACAATAATATAAGCATATGCAATGACTATTGCATACATTTTACAAATTATTACATACACATATTGCTTCAAGGCGGGCTGTTATTGAATTTACATATTATATAATTATACTGAAATTATTTAAGTATTAAAAATACTGCCTCACACTGCAGGATGAAAAAAGTGTATTTCTTCCTTTGGGAAATGCAAAAAACTTCGCTATAGCAGTAAACAGAGTTGCTAGAGAAACATTAGGTTATATACATTCCAAGCCTCAAACAAACTACAAAAGCAAATGGACTTGGCCTTTCTTGGATATTAGCAAAACAATAAGAAAGCTCTTACCGTGAATAGTTTAAAGTTCGCTTAAAAAGATGTTAATTGGAGGTAATAGATTTTTTTCCCCTGAGCAGATTTTATTTATGGTTCAAAGTACAAAACAAAGGATTATTATCCTCACGAGGTGAATGGCCAAATTTGTAATAAAGTAATTATAATAAAGAAAATTATAATAAATCTAAAGGAAAATCTCATTCCTGATCTCCCACCCAAGAGTATTGTTGCAATAATCCATATAATACCACACATTTCAGGAAAATAAAGCCTACCAGTGCTGATAACAAAAAATGGGCTATTGCTGGTTAAAACATTGGTTTATGGACATTGAAGCTATGCTATAAAGCATTACTATTCTCGAAATATGTTTATTTCACTAATCATAATTTAGTTCAAATTGGGACAGCAGGAAAAAAAGGTTCTTTTATTGAAGAATATGACACCAGCAGCTGATCCTTTTGTTTCTTTCTTTTATCTTGAATATAAGTGCCTATTTTTGCCATAATTTGCGATTTTTATTTAGTACATCCCAATTTTCGCGAGAGTTAATAGCTTGCAAACCACGCACTACCGTGATCTAGCATTCCATCCAAATACTTGTGGGTGCCGCTCTGCGTAAGGCATGAGTAATGCTTTACGTCGCGTTATTGTTTCATTTATTGTACGTTCAAATAAAATTAAAAGTTTAAATAATTAATTTTGATTTTTGTAACACTATAAATAGTTAATTAAAGCAGTCATTTTGCTTTTGTTTACCTTGAATGTTTAGATAAGCATGTGAACTTTTGGTTTTTTATTTGCATCTAACAGTTGAAAACTACCTATTTTATTTCTACTTTAAGTACGTATAAGTAAACGGTTTTTCGTTTGTTCCTTCGTTCAAGCTGAAGGCAAATGTTTCGGCTTTAGCTGTTTTCATGAACTCGCAGCAAATGCACGAAATAAATATAATTCCTATAAAGCAGACCCAGCCGCTTTCAGTGTTTCACGGCAACATCCGTTAAGAGGCAAATATGAACTACCCCTCACTAATCTGCAAGGTTTCCAAAATCACCTCCCAAATTATTTTTCTAAACAATCATTGAAGGACAGAAGATAGCATTCATTAACTTTATCAATGTACTCGTTGAAATCTCTCTGACTTTAAAGATGACGACCGTACGCCTTCCACCTGATGTAGATATTTATCATTTGTAGGATCGTTCAGCCGCCATTTCTCGGCCTTACCAAAGTCTATATATTTTATCACTTTGATGTTACAGACAGATCGGCGATGAAGGCTTCATTACGACTGCTGGTAGAGACAGCAGATCAGCTTTGCTACGACTGTAGGCGGAGAGAGCCGAATTACGTCGGCCGCCCAAATAATTGTTCGTTGTTGGCGTTCTTCATGTTACATATCTATTTGTACTTTGCCTATCCGTAGTCTGGGTTTAGAGAGTCTTAGGCTCTAATCTGAAAGTTTGTGGTTTGGATCTGAATCGGGGCCAGTTAGTAAAATAAATTTTCTTTGCTACATTTTCTACCTTATACATAGGTTGAGAGGGTATTTCCATTCCACCCAAAAATTCGATGTCGAGATTTCACTGAAAATACGCATTTTAATGTTCCCTGAATCAAAAAACAAGCATTTTTAGAAAAGAATCCGTGTGTGTGTCTGCGTGTCTTTTGTGAACAGCATAACCCAAAAACGAAAATTCGGATAAATATCAAACTTGGTATTTTATCTTCCAAAGATGCTGGAAGATCGTGAAGTTTTCAAAAAAATCCCCCACCACAAATGACCCTTTACATGGAAGATTTTTCGAAATTTGTTATTTTTAAAGAAATACCTCTAACGATTGTTTTAAAATACGCATTAACGCAAGGTTACAAATAAAACAAATATTTTGAATTTTCTGGAATAGCTTGAGAAGTCCTCTTCATTCGAAAAGAATTCCATATGATCTTGTATAACTGGTAGAAACCTTGAGCGATATACGAAAACATACTGCATAAAAAGTGTAAATCTCTTTAAAACCAGTTTATTTCAAACAACTTTTTTGTGGCATAAGCCGTTTCCGTGATATTTGTTATTAATGGTTCGCATTGTTGAATTACTTTTTTCATTCCTTTCAAGTACTGTCAACATTCAGTTGTTTCTCGCGATGTCAACAAAAAAGTATGGAATTTTAAGGCCAGCATATAGTGCTCTGTTCTTAAACATTTGACTATCGGCGTTTGCTTTGCATGTATAACGAAATGTGTAATTTAGCTATTTCTATAAAGATTCATTTCGATTAAAATGAAGTAGGCAGAAAAATAAGCTTTTTCGTAAGAATAATTTATATACCCAGATATAATCGATAGAGGATAGACAAAGTCGCGTGAATGTAACACATTTGGTTTTAGAAAAAGATCCGTGTGTGTATGTGTCCTGAACAGCAAAAAAAACCAGAAGTCGGATAAATGCCAAACGTAATATTTGAGTTCAGCATCTTCCAAAGATGCGACACGAAGATATTCAAGTAACTCCGCACCACACCTATCCTTTATATGGAATAATTTTCAAATTTGTAATTTTCTAAAAAAAAAAAATAACGATTTTGATTGTAACATAGGTAATTAAATATATTTGAATGACAAATAAATAGGTTTTTTGTGGCATGAGCCATTTCCGTGGTTCGAATTGTTAAAACTGTCATTATTTTAAAGTCCTGTGGATTTTCAGTTGTTTCTCGCGATGTCACGGAAAGAGTATGGAATTTTAAGACCAGTATAACGTCCAGTTCTAAAACATTTTACTATCGCTATTCCCTTTGTATTTATAACGAATGTGTAATGTAGATATTTCTGCAAGGATGAAGTAGACAGAAAAGTAAGCTTTCACAAGAATAGCTTTTATGCCCATTAATAAATGATAGATGGTAGAGAAAGTCGTGTAAATGTAAAACGTCAGCGTTTTTCTAGTCTTTCTCTTATCCTAGACAGACAAACACTGAGTAGCTCTTAAGTTCTCTGATCCGTTGGCTCATTTCATTACTCATTAATGATACAGATCTCATTCATTGGTCTGTAAAAAGAGGAACTAGCTGTTCACTGGATGTTTATCTAAACATTTCTTTAAAACACAGAACTTCTCAAGTAGTGTATTTCCAATGAAATTTAATGTCAAATTTTTGGATTAAATGAAATATTTCCTCTGCTGTAGGTGTAGCAGTAGGGTAATGCAACGAGAAGTCTGAAAAAGTATATGTTTGTGCAATACCGTTCCTGCTTTCATGGTCATTCGGTTCCACAGTTCGGCTCTCTCCACCTGCAGTCGTGATATGACGCCGTTTGTTTCGGTCTGGCTCTAACGTCAAGTATTTTATCGTTCAGAGTGTACCGTAGTTTCATCCACCCCTTGTCCCCCGCCTTCTGGCGACATCAGCATTCATACTACAAGGTATGGGCATTCTTGACTCCGCATGTCACCGCGTATCAAGCGACCTCCTCCCTTTCCCTTATTGTTTGCCGTTTCCAACACACAAACGGTCCTCTATTTCAGTGGTGGAACACTGCTAAACACAATTATAATATGCATTCCACAAGAATTCGTTACCGACATTTAACCGGAAATACGGGCTTTGAGGCCACCTGAATAAAAACAAAATTATTCTACAAAAATATCCGTGTATGTGTCTGTGAACAGCATATCTCAAAAACGAGATCTCGGATAATTACTAAACTTGGTATTTGAGTTCAGTACCTTCCAAAAGTGTGACACGAAGATTTTAAAGAAAATCCTCCACCTCAAACTTCCGTTTATATGGAACATTTTTCGAAATTTATTTTCTAAAACATGGCTCTAACGATTTTTATTAAAATGCCAGTTATTCAAGATGTTTAGATGACAAATAAAATGTCATATTTTGTAGCATACTGCAATGTACTGTGTGTGTGTGTGTGTGTGTGTGTGTGTGTGTGTGTGTGTGTGTTTATTTATGTGTGTTTTAAAGAGATCTACATTTCTTGTGTAGTACGTTTTCGTCTATCGCTTAACGTTTACTAGTGTTACAAGGTAATACAAAATTCTTTCCGAATGAAGAGGGCTTCACAGACTACTCCCAGAAAATTCAGGATACACATTTTATTTGTCATCTAAACATCTTGAATAACTGGCATTTTAATAAAAATCGTTAGAGCCATGTTTTAGAAAATAAATTTCGAAAAATGTTCCATATAAACGGAAGTTTGAGGTGGAGGATTTTCTTTAAAATCTTCGTGTCACACTTTTGGAAGGTACTGAACTCAAATACCAAGTTTAGTAATTATCCGAGATCTCGTTTTTGAGATATGCTGTTCACAGACCACATACACGGATATTTTTGTAGAATAATTTTGTTTTTATTCAGGTGGCCTCAAAGCCCGTATTTCCGGTTAAATGTCGGTAACGAATTTTTGGGCAAAATGCAATACCTTCTCTAACTGCTAGATACGTGGTAGAGAAAGTAAAATGCATGGGATAGTACCCTTGGTTCTAATTAGTAAGTCAACAACTCCTATTGAAGCAAGATATTTATATACTGTAAACACTCTAAGTACTGAGTATTCTTTGATTATTTTTCCTGCAAGTGTATACGCTATATTATATTTATTTGTTCAGTTTGATCACAAGTATGACATATTTTCAGTTTCAATCTTTTATTGTGTGAATTATAATGAATAAAGTATTTGATTTTGTTTTCTCATTTGATGCATGCTTTGCATTTTAATGAACAGGCATTTCTAGCTTTTCAAAATTAAGAATCGCATTACGCCACTACTCGGATTCAGGGGTAGCTACGTTACGTCTCAGTACTCCTCCCTCCTGGATGCGACACGCGCTCGCGCATACATGCACTAGATTATCTAATACACAGAGAGCAGGGAGCATACAAGACGTTACGTAAAAGTAAGCTTACAAAAAAGAGAAAACATAACTGCAAATAAACTTGCGTTATAGATGCATGTAGTAAAGCCTTAATTGGAAGGATAATTATACTTGATGAGAAACGCTATTTTCGGTTTTGTGAGATCAAGTACTGGTTGTTGTTTAGGACAATTTATTATTCCCCCTTGTGGAAAAATACCTACTTATACATTCACTTGGCGTCATCTTGGGTGTATCCAGGTGATTAAGAATTTCTTACAGGATGTAAATAAATGTGTTACTGTGCTCGAAACTATAAGGGTACCATGTCTACAGCCGCTTTGTTTTAGTTCCCTAAGATACATAGGACATAGGCATTACGGATCACAAAGATAGGAAAGAAGTAAAAAACATTTTAAGTAAATGGATAACATTTTAGTCAACTACTGAATTGCTTAAAATGGCTGCCGCCAACTTCAATACATCTAGTGCACCGCCTGGTTATGTGATGAACTCTTGAACGGTATGTCCACGGACTTCCTCTGGAGAGTTTGTTAGGAAATAAGCTGCTTGATTCACTTAAACGCCTCTCCAGTTCTGGAAACAGTGTATCTGTTAACATCTTTACTTTCTCAACCACGTACGGAGTAGGTATAGAAACTTTTATATTCCACCTAAAAATTATATATCGTGATTTCACCGTAAATACATATTTTGAAGCTCCCCGATTCCAAATAAAGCATTTTTAGAAAAATGACCGTGCATGTGTGTGTGTGTGTGTGTGTGTGTGTGTGTGTGTGTGAACAGCTTAACTCAAAAACGAAAAGTTGGATAAATACCAAACTGATATTTGGTTTCAGTATCTTCCAAAGATGCAACAAGAACATTTTTAAAAAATCCCCCACAAACTACCCGTTACAAGGAACACTTCGAAATGTTTAATTTTTTAAGAAATTTTTCTAACAATTTTGATTAAAATACCGTGTATTAAGGATATGTACATGAAAAATTAATGTATATCTTGAATTTTCTGAGAATAGCCTATGAATTCCTCTTCATTCGGAAGGAATTTTGTATAATCTTGCATAACTGGTAAACGTTAGACGATAGATGAAAACGTACTGCACAAAAAGGTTTCTCTCTTTAAAACACACAATTTATTTCAGTCATCTGAATTTTTCAGTCATCTGATTCTACCTTTCCAACCTACCTTTCCTACCTGTCCAACACACGGCTTGTGTGAAAGAAGAATTAATTCCATTAATTGACCTAATAGTGGTTGCAACTATAAAGCCCGGGACTTACACTTTAAAAAGCTTTTCCCTTTCAAAGTTAAGAAAATAAAATATTTTAATATTTAAATATTTAATAAATTAAATCCTCTAATTTATTAAATATTTAAATATTAAGTACTTACAATGGATGTAAGTCGCCATTGGGGTATGACATCTCGATACAATTTGAGACCTCCTTGTGGTTTACCGGGAAAAGTAAGAATCAGTTGGAGAATTTAATGTCGTGTCGGCATGTTGCCATGGTAGCTCAGTGGTTAGAGCAACCGGACGGAGACCGGGATATCCATGGTTCAAATCCCGGCTATGGCATTGAATTTTTCAGTCATCTGATTCTATCTTTTCAACCCTGTCCAACACACGGCTTGTGTGAAAGAACAATTAATCCCAATTTATTTCAAATAAGGTTTTTTTGTGGCATAAGCTATTTCTGAGACTTCCGTTTTTAAAGGTTCGAGTTATTCATTTCTTGGTCATTCTCTTAGAAGCCCTGTCAACATTCAGTTGTTTCTCGTGATTGCATGGAAATAGTATGGAATTTTAAGGCCAGTTCTTAAATATTGGCTATCGTTATTCCCTTTGTATATATATCTAACGAAATCTTATTATAGCTATACCTACAAGGTTTATTTGGAATAAAATGTAGTAGATAGGAAAGTAAGTTTTCCGTAAGAGTGTTTGTATATCCACTAATAAAAATTAGAGTGTAGAGAAAGTCTTGTGAATGTATCACATAAGGTTTTTGTTATTGTTGTATTGCTGTCTATGATCAAATGAATTGTGAATTGAAGTAGAACCCAATAAGTAACATCACTAAAAATCTTGGCTCTTCCCTTCTACATAATGCTCAACGCCGTCCACATCTCTTCTACTTATTGTTACAGTACTAGTTGCTGACGGATTGGTGTTCAAAAACAGGCGCTCTCAATGTTTGCAACGTTGCCATATGTAGCCCAAATAATGACAACTAGTTTCCTGCATTTTTTAAAAATAGTTTTTTTTTTAAATCTGGTAGGTCATATCGGACAATAATTGAATAAAATGGGTGAAATGATGCTCAAACGAACATGGAAGCAGTACCCGGGGTTCCTAGAGCTTAGAGTTACCCTACATTCGTTTTCTCAAGATAAGGCAAAAACCCCGAATAAAACCTTATCCGGTAACTCATTCTAACAGATATTCGAACTTGAGACTTCTTGAATGTGATATAGATACGTTACCCCACAACACAGAGGTGGGGTATTCGCTTTTTGTTTGCTCTGTTACAACAACGCCGTCTGGGGTGCAGCTTCCCAATCTGTACGATAATTATGGGGACATACGATAATTTTAACCCAGGTAGGACTTAGGATGCTGGGACGAGAGACAATATTTTTAAAGCTGTTAATATAATGATACAAAATGTTCTAGTGTTACTTACAACGAATTAAATCGTACAATATTCTATGTATATGCAGAATTTACTAATAAATTCAGTTTCCCCAATTGCAAGCTGCCATAAACAAGGATACTATACGAAACATTTGTTAATACTCAGCATTATTGTGTTATTTCGACGATGGCAATATGTTTAACGAAGCAGACACGCTTAGGTGTGATGCGTATTTGTCGTGGATTTTTTCCCTTCTAAAGAAGAATCAGACCGTTTAGGCTTTGCGTAATTGTTCCGGTTGCAACTGGACGGAAATGGGAAGATCCGTGGTTTAAATCCGGCTATGGCATTAAATTTTTCAGTCGTCTGATTCTACCTTTCCAAAATATATAATGCAGCTATTCCCAGACAGGTTAGTCTCGATTATAATGACCACCGCCGGTACTGCGCCATCTGCGATGGCTTCGGCCACTTCATGGGGCAGGCAGCTGACGCCAAAATCCAGCCTCCTCAGCGCCTCCGGCTCCAGCACAGACGACAACGCCTCCACCAGCTTCAGTCTCCGCGACGACAACACCCTGCGAGGTGGGTCCAGGATCTCCACACTGAAGTCCTGAGGTCAGCACCCGCATGAACTTCCTGGAAGAAAGCCTCGCAAACATCACCATCGCCGTCAACTCTCTAAACTCCGAATCTCATCTCCCGCCTTGCCAAAATCGAAGTGGGGCTCCAGGAGCTCCACACCATCACCGCCACCTACTCGACCGCGCTTCAGACCTCCTCCAGATGCCTCAACCGACTCGACACCATCGACATCTCCATTCACAACCTAGTGGAAGGTGTCGCCTACCTGCCACAATACACACTACCGCCAGCTCCGACGGACACTTCTTCGGAGGAGTGAAGCTGCACATTAACTGGCCTTGTTGATTTAACAAGGCCTTCCTGGCAACCAGGGCACAATGGACTCAGCAGCTAGCGGACCTGAACGCCGGCCTGGAGTAACTACGCAATCTCATGTTTTCACATGGCAGAACTCCCTCCTATAAGACAAATTACAAATAAAGAAATCTTTCAAAACTATCCATTCTCACCTCACTTCCCGTGGTGGCAGCCAGGACCTTGGGCTGTCACCCGGACATTCTCCTTTACCTTTACGGCCTAATTGCCGGCATTACGCTTTCCGCGCTAACGGGGGGGGGGGAGGGTCAGCGGAACCCCAATGGCTATCCTCATTTTTCAATCTACTCCTCTTCTTCACTTCTTACCATAAAAAGAAAGTTATGTGAAAGTAAACTTTCATAAGAATAATTTTTATGTCCACTTAATAAGCGATAGAGGGTAGAGAAAGTCAATGTCAATGTAAAAGATCATATCTTTATACAATCTAGTGCGCTAATCCATAATAACAAAGGCACAAATAATATTATAATTAGAGTTAATTATCCCGGAGTATTCTTAGAATAAAGTAGATATTTTCATATTGGTTAACAGAATATCATGAAGTCTATTCCAAACACGAATGGTTGTAAGAGAGTACAAGTCCGAGACAAATTATTGTTTGAAGTGTGTTCTTTCCTTCAAAATATCGCACCAAAAGGTAAATAAGCTATGTAAAATATGAATCTGCGAAAATAAAGGTAGGTGTTAGAGATCTCTCTATGATTCGAGAGAAATATTTTCTGATTTGGGGGGGGGGGAATGCCAATCAGAATTTCTGTAAATGCCAATGGAATACAACCCTCTAGCAAAGTGTCTTGCGAGGAAGCCGGAGATGTAGCAAAACCCAATGGAGTTATTTCACAATTAAATACCTGAGGCAGAGGAATTCTTCACATAGTTGTTAATTCTGCTTACCATAATGATGGTAATGACTGCGTTGTTTGATAAAGTGTAGAAATACATTCATAGAGGCTGCTGACTGTTTTTTGAAAACTGATATCTCATTTATTGTTGTAATAAAAATAAATAAGGTTATTCTAGAAAGTTATTACCACATCTCATTCTCTATTTAAAACTTAAAAATGAACAATTTCTCCATTATTTATAAAAATGTTTCGTATTTTATTTTTTCAGTCTAAATGTCATTAGAATAAAATAAATTTATCTGTCTGCCAAACATAATTCCGAAATGCGCTTCATAAAAATAAATGGAATAGAAATATAGAATGTGATGTAACGGAAAGTAAGTGAAAACTTGCTCACTCATTTCTATTTTCTCTACCACGTACATAATAGACAGAGAAGATATTGCATTCCACCTAAAAATTCCATATCAAGATTTTACTGAAAATACATGTTTTAAGGTCTTCCGAATGAAAAAGCATTTTAGAAAAAGATCCACGTGTAAGTGAACAGCATAACTCAAAAACGAAAACTAGGATAAATACCACACTCAGCGACAACAAGATTTTCAAGAAAATCTCCCAACCCGGAACTACTCTTCATATGAACAGATTTTTTCAAATTTTTAATTTTCTCAAAAATGGCTTTAACGATTTGAATTAAAATGCTATACATTAAATATATTTTCATGACAAATAACAAGTATATCTTGAATACTCAAGGAACAGCCTGTGAAGTCCTCTACATTCGGAAGGAATTTTGTATAATCTTCTATAACCGGTAAACGCTAAGCGATAGACGAAAG
Organism: Deroplatys truncata; assembly: GCA_030765065.1. NCBI lineage: Eukaryota > Metazoa > Arthropoda > Insecta > Mantodea > Mantidae > Deroplatys > Deroplatys truncata. Next base: position 107,158,799 of record CM060980.1, read on the forward strand.
GGTACAATATAAGAATGTAGATATCTTTAAAACACAATTTATTTCTAATAACTTATATATGGTATAAGCCATTTTAGAGATATCCGTTATTAATCGTTCGAACTGTTCAATACTTTATCATTCTTATAAAGTCCTGTCGACATGCAGTTCTTTCTCGCGATTGCTTGGAAAGAGTATGGAATTGGTAGCAAATAGCGTTCAGTTCTGAAACATTTGACTATAGCTATTCCCTTTGTGCATTCAGTAGTAATAGTGCAATCTCGATCATTACTTCAAGCATCATCATCTTTCAATTTTCTCTTCAAAACAAAACATCTGCACTTACGTGTCTCATTTAGCATGCTGCAAATTCAAAACATCTAACATAGGCATAACCTTCAAGAAATCACATTAAAATTTCAGGAATTACACAAATAACATAACATTATAATGTTGTATCTACATCCTCCAAATGAAAATTTAAGCTGGAAAACAGGTGGTATTAACATTTGCTATCTAAGATGGTAATAAACTTGTTGCATAAACAGAGAAAAAAAAATTATTCACAATACATTCAGTTCCATCCATTTACTCTCTCGTGTGAATTCATCACACACGCTATACTGGGCACGTTACAGCAACACCAATAAGCAAAATCTCTAAAAACATACAACAACTGTCGGGGTTACACTGTGGCACTTCCACCGAAGCTGACATCATCTCATCTCTTCTCATCTCTCCTCATCTCATTAACACCGTCGGGGTTACTCTTTGGCACTTCCACCGAGGCAAATCTCAACTCTTATTTCTCACATAACCTCACACTACGCCATCGGGGTTACACTTTGGCACTCCCACCGAGGCAAATCTCACCTATATCACATAACCTCAAATACACACATATATACAAACACTATTCATGCAACAATTTTCGGCAAATAAAGATCACAGCATCATTATGAAACCCAAAATCAAATCGAGTCAAGTCAAATCAAATCATATCAAATCAAATCGAATGCAACAAAACAACATCACATCATTACTCAAAACAATATTGTCACATAACATTCCTGAAAATGAAAGCTCAATTAAGCACATAGTACACCTGAAACACATTCCTGCAGCATAATACAACAAACAAATGATTTGCAGTTCCCAAAACATAATTCAAAATTTAAATTACACCCAAAATAATAATATACTTGTAATTTAGCAGAGACATTCATATCAAATATTATTCCTGAAAAACAAAGCTTAATTAAGCATCAGTCAGAGAAACAATAAATTTTTAGCATACCTGTGTGAGTCGTAAAACTGTTTCATTCATCCAAACTTTAGCACTCACAATGATTACATACTTACATGTGATTTTTTTTTTCTCTCTTACTCGTTTTACCACAAAATTCCCGTGCAATTTTCCAAAATCTGGTAACACACGTACAGCTGGTTCATCAACATCCACATCGTACTGGTCCATATTAGAAGCACATCAAACCTAATTAGGTGCAGATACTGGCAAGGTTGGTAGCTCCTGAAACTTTTACTTACATGAGTAACTGCGAAAGATTTTCCCCTAAAAATATGCATTGCGGAATTAAATAAACCAAACTTGGCAACGGTAAAGCAAAAGTATCATCATTATGATTTCCTCAGAGCGGCCATTAGCAGTAGTAGCGAACATTTCAAAATTCTAAAGTAACTCATACGCCGACAACTCGCTGGAATTCTTCACGTGAGAGGGGTCAATGACCGGGCGGCAGACAGCTGATTGTTTTGCACCGGCCATGCCGGGCGGATTAGACATCGCCGATAACTGAGCAACAACAGGCGTACCAACACTGGACATAGATTCTACTTCACTGTGCTCGCTAACTGGAGCAATTGCTATATCAACTTTCTGTGCAGTACGTCGCTTAGGCATGATTGCAGCACAAAAGATAACGCAACCAATAAACAAACAGTAGGACCAAACAATACAGATTACACCAAACTAAACACTTATAGCATCACATGAATGTAAGTAGCAAGATCAGAACATAGCCAAATAAAACAGTTGCAGAAAGAATACAATTAAGCGCCCGCGGCGAAATATCAGAAAATTATACTAACACACGGCTACACAAGCCACTTGGACACAATACCAAGATTTTTAATCAGAATGAACACATGGAAGAAAACAGAATGATAGCTTCAGTGAGAAACCTCGAACTGGAAGTTAAAAAAAAACCACGTCACACCTACTGTGACCACCGCGAAGATTCTCAAAAGGAGCAGAATACAGACTTGTAATTTATACTAGCACACTAAACTTATCTTTTGTCTTTTTTTTCTTAAATCAAATGTATATAAGCTGATATGCACACGCAAATAAACGCGCCAAAACACGTGCTGAGGAAGACTGGTTTCACAAGCTAAAATTATTGCTGAAATGCACGACCACGCGGGAATTACATAACACACGTGCGTACATAAAAGTTACACGAAAAATGACCCAGAAAAGTGCAGTAAATAGCTAGAAATCACAATCACTGGAATATAAAGTTAAAACCACTGCTAATAAGCACAGAAAACAAGATTTGCAAACAGATAGCCAACACGTGACGAGCACATTTTGAAACTACAACTATATCGCTCGTTTCACAACTCAAGTTTCACAAAAACATTTTTTTTTTTTTGAAAATAACCAGCACGAAGAACGGAACACAGTGATATAATTTAAAGGAAATGAAGCCAAAACAAGGGGAAAATGGAGTAGAAGTTTTAGCGTCACGCCGGCAGACAATGGAAAAAAATGCAAAAATGAGCTCAAAATTGAAATTTCGAAATCAGACTTTCAGAAATGATGGAAATAAAATTTAGAAGAAAATCACAAATTAAAACATTAAAAATCCTTACCCTTTAGCCAGAAAGAACTTTACATTTTTCACGACCACGTGGAGCACAAACCGTTAAATTTGGAGGGAAAAAAAATTTTGCACTTAAAATCTCAAAACAAATCAAACCAATTACTCGGCGCCTCCGCCAATTACCCGCGACTCCACCAATTTGTCGTGTACCTCACATATTTATTATTTAACTTCAGAGGAGAGCAACTCGCTTATGAGAGGGATCGTTGAACAGACAAAGAACTTTAAACTCGAGGCATCGACAAGGGACGCAGCTAAAGTTAGATTCACAAAATAATTACACCAACATAATTTATGGTTAAAGGGAGAGGCAAGGAACTCTATTTTACCATAATTAAAAGCATCAGAAGAAAGGATAACTAGTAGATTTATTATACAATTTCTTACCCCATGTGTCTGCCGGGCGAGGACGCCATATCTCAGGCAGTTATCCGTCCAATTCACGCGGAGCCTAGTCACAGAATGCTAAGAAACCCACGCTAAGCTTAGCGTCAGTAACGCCATATCCCCACCAATGACACACTGCTTCCCCTGAATCGCCCCTACTCTCAGATAAACTGCCACCCTTCGACTCGGTAACCAGAGGGCGTATTACCATTAATATAATCTGTGCACATGCCACAATATATTGTTATACAATTTTGTCGCTTTCATAAAGTTTAAAGTTCTTTGTTGTGCTGAATTTAGGGCGCCTGGTAAGCTGTTCTGTATGTCACACCTTTCTCTGTGTTGTACATAGCGACGCAAGCTGTAACGAGATGATGTACTGTGAGGTTGGATCTGCAGAGGACGCCCACAGGAGGAAGGTCACGGTTGAGGAGATGTTTGGCCGTTATAGAAGTATGTCCAATACGTGGTCGAGTTAGTACAACTTGGTCTTTGCGGTTGAAATGATAGTGTTGAAGTTTGGGCTCGGAAATGTAGACATCGTATAACTTGCTTCTAGATGTGGCTTTCCATGTTTGTCTCCATTGATTGATGCAAATCTTTTTGATGAAGTTGATGAAGTCCGTTTGTGGGATCTTGTCCTGTGGCTTTGGAGGCTTTTTTGGCTGCCTGATCAGCTGATTCATTTCCCAGAATGAGACGGATTCCAGGAAAATAATGCTGATTTACCAGAGATTAGTATTTGGTTGTACAGTTTCTGAAACTCTTTAACAATATTTTTAGAGGTTGAGGTTTGTTGAAGGGATGTTAAAGCACTCAATGTGTCGGAGAATGTTATGTAAGTATGTAGGTTGTCTTTTTTAAGTATATATTCTAGTGAGAGTTGAATTGCGAAAATTTCCCAAGAATAGACAGAAAGCTAGGTAGGAAGAACATATTTTATGGTGTAATCAGGAAATACCGCTGCACATCCATATGACCCAGTCTGGATCCATCAGGGAAGATATGAGTATGTGGTGAATACAGTGTACGCAATTCTTTAAACAGACGTTTGTAAGAAACACTATCTGTTGAAGATTTCCCTTGTTAGCCAGTGATCTGTCAATAAAGGGGTATGTGAGTTTCCATGGTATATACTTAATCTGAATCTATGAAACAAGGGAACATATTAGGCAGAGTAATCCTAATTCTTTGAGGTACACCGAGAGACGAGTTGAAAACTCTGAGGATTGTGTTGATTCTGTGGCAATTTCTATATTGTTGATGAGAAATATATAAGAATGGACTAGAGATGATGCCCTCGTTGCAGTACGTGTTACGTATGATAGACTTGAGATTTTGCTTCTAATTTGCAGCGGAGGTACGTGAGCTTCAATTTGTAGTCTCTATATGAGACTGGTGTGGAGGGCTTCTAAAGCAATGCTTAATGCCGAAGACTAGATTGAATCTAGCATTTTAAGAGCTGTGGTACTTGTTGAATTGTAAACTATAGATCCGTAGTCTAGTTTAGGCTGTATGGTAGATTTGTAAGTGCGTAGTAAGACACTTAAGTCGGCTCCCCATGATCTTGCTGATAATAATTTCGGTATATTGAGTCGTTGGCCACAGACGGCTTTGAGGAGTTTAAGATGAATTCAAATGAGCTTCCGGTCGAAGAGTACACCATGAATGCGAACTGTATTGACTATAGGGCTTTGAATGTTTATCGATGATAAGTTTCGAATTCGATAAGTATTTGCGAGCCTTGGAGAAGACTATGCACTTACTGTTTGATGGGGCGAAATTTAAACCTGTGAGGTGGTTTCAGTTCAAGAATTGTTGTAAGCAGTTATTATTTTTGTTATTTCGATTGTCCTTCCTTTGCAAAGTAAGGTAAGATCATCGCAAATAGACCTTTGACTGGTGGTTTGATATCTATAGGAAAATGCGTTGATGGCAACAAGGAATAACGTTACACTAAGAATTGAACCCTGAGGGGCTTCATTTTCCAGGAAATAACCTTTGGAGAAGCATCCTTTGAAGCATCTGCTTTAAAGGAAGTTGTGTATAAAGGCTAACATCCTTCCTCCTATTTGGTAGTCCCGTAATGTGCAGAGGATATGGGATCGCCACACTGTGTTGTAGGCCTTATTTATATCAAGATTAACTAGAATTAGATGTTGATTGTTGATGAAGGCATTGCGGATTTCAGATTCTAGAATAATAAGTTTGTCGAGAACTGAATGACCTTGTCGTAAACCACCTTGAGATTTGTTAAAAAAATTATTACTCTCTAGAAACCATCGGAGGCGATTTTTTTCCAGAAATTTGCTCGTGGTACAAATTAGTGAAATAGGACGAAAGTTCTGGGGTAAAGCATGATCTTTGAGTTTAGGAATGGGTACAGTGATTGATATATGCCACTGATCTGGGAAACATCTATTGACCCACAAATATATGTGAAGAAGATACGTCAAGCCACATTTAGCATTTGCTTAATGAATTCACAGGGGATGTTGCCCAATCCAGGGCTTTTGCTGTTACAATGTTTAATTGCTTCTTGAAGTTCTTCCAAAGTAAAGTTGTCGTTGAAAACTTGGTCGATATCAAGGAATAGGCGTGTCCAAATTTTCTAAGTCATGTTTCTGTTGGTTAAATACTGGGCAGAATTTGGATTCGTTAGATATTTCAGTGAAGGTGGAAGCGAGGGTATCAACAGTTAACTGAGGATCAGTTATAGGAGTTGTGCAGTCAGCAGAATTAAGATGCGATATAAAAATGGTCTAAGAGTTCTACAGATAGCTTGTATTTTGTGCCCCATCTCTGTCTTAGAAACCTTGCTAGTAACAGATGATATGTGGGCCATGATTCTTTCTTTCTTTCTTCTTTTAATTTCTCTACGAGAGGCTGCACGGAGGCGTTGGAATTCCAGTTTAGTTTCCATTTTAGGGTGTCGTTAATGTCGATAGTAGGCTCTACGTTTTTGTCAGCATTCATTCCACCATGGAATTGGTCGCGGTCGAAAGGATAATCTTCGATTCTTTCCCAAAATATATACTAAATACTAGAACGCAACACAAGGATGTTGCGAATGTATCTGAAATGTAATCCTATATCATTTACAGTCTTTTATTTGTATTTATTTTAAGTCGCTTGAACTCGGTGATCATATCGCGACTCAAGGGATACAAACCACCATAGATAATAAATTACATTCTGAAGGAGAATATTATATTATTAATATATATTATACATTGATATAATACAGATATTTTTAACTGTACTAAAAATGTTAAAATTTTGTAATACTTAATGTAGAGCAACCAGATAATGCAGAAATGGCGAAACATAAACTGCATATCTGAATAATTAAAAGGGTTATATATATAACCCTTATATTCTGTGTATTTAACATCGTTTTAACTGTGGTTATATTGCGACGGATCTGTTAGGAGATACCTATTGGATCGGTATGTGACGGATAGTTAGCCTAATAGGTCTCACCTCTGTATCGTATCACATTACTTCGCTATATGTCCACAAAGGCATATTATCTTAGCAATTGTAGCTCTGCTTATTTGACGGGCATGTGGCAGCTTCGACGCTTGTCCACAGAGACCTTAGTGCATATCTTATCTCTGCTTCCATACGTACCGGGCAGATGGTATTAGGGTGCCATCAAATCTATCTGCTTTCATTATCTAAATAGATGGCACCGGAAATACATGTTTTGAGCACCTCTGACTACAAAAAAATTAGAAAAACGTCTGTGTGTTGTCCGTGAACCGCTTAGCTCAAAAACGAAAAGTCGGATCAACACCAAACTTGGTATTTGAAGTTCAGTACCTTCCAAATATACAACATGAAGATTTTTCAAGAAAATCCCCCTACCCCAAACCTTTTTACATTTTTCGAAATTTTTTGGTGTATAAAACTGGCTGTAAGTTTTAATTAAAATAACATACATGTTTTGAATATATTTACATGACCAATAAAATGTATAGGTATAGAATTTTCGGGGAATAGCCTTAGAAGTCCTCTTCATTAGGAAGGAATTTTGCATGATTTTGTATAACTGGTAAAGGTTACCTAAGCGATAGAGGAAAACTTACTACACAAGAAATGTAGATCTCTTTAAAACACATAATTTATTTCAAATGACCTTTTGTGGCATCAGCCGTTTTCGAGATATCCATTATTAATGGTTCTAATTGGTCAATACTTAGCCATTCTTTTAAGGTCCTGTCAACATTCAGCTGTTTCTCGGATCGCATGGAAACAGTATGGGATTTTAAGGACAGTACAGCGTCCACTTCTTAAATGTTCCCTTTATATATATAACGAAATGTGTAATGTAGCTATTTCTGCAAAGGTTTGTGTGGATTAAAATGAAATATTTAGAAAAATAAGCTTTGTAAGGATAGCTCGTATACACACTAATAAGCGATAGAGGGAGTTCATGTGAATGTAACACATCATATTTATACTATTGTTTTAGACTTGAGGTGGAACTTTGAGTCCTGGTAGATATCCAATCCGGTATTTTCCTTGACGACTATGGGAAACCACGAAAAAAATACAGTGAATTGGTTTGCTCACGGGAACCTAACCCGGGACTTCCCGAATCGGACTGCAGACGTTAGCGCTTGAGCCATCCCTCGTTCCATTATATAGGTATTGTCTTATCATTTCAACATAATCCTTTTTTGTACTCCTCAGTTTATGTAAGTCTACATAAAGCATCACAAGGTAAGATAAGAACTGAAATGTAATATACGTGTCCTCATCCAACTTTTAATTCAGTAGTTACACATATATCCATTTGTCGTTTTACCTATTTACAAGAATCTATTTCTCTAGTCCTAGTTCAGTAAATTATGGGTAACTAACTGTCATAAGCTGTTAAGTAATAATTATTTTAAAAGTCCAATTTGATATCCCTTTTCCTAGAACCTTAAATATTGAGTTACTAAACAGAGTCCCTTATAATTTTTGGGGACATTTAGACATTTTTTAAAAATATCTTGACAAATAGAACCGGGGAAAATAAGTTAAAACAAAAGACATAGCTTCGGTAATACTCGACGTTATCGGAAATATTACACTCAGTACAGGAAGTATTAGGAGACCACGTTAAAAAATTCTAGCAGCAAAATTAATGCAGAGAAAAGACCCATTTTAGTGTGTACAAAGAAAACAAACGATAAATAATTTGGAAAGGTAGAATCAGACTCCTACACACAGCTTGTGTCAAAGAAAAACTTATTGGCACTCATAAACGGCTTATGTTCCGGCGATTTCCAGTGTTTTTCATTACGTCAGCGATTTTACGAATTCATTTCTTCGTCAGTTTAAATAATTCGGTGCCATTTTCAGGTATTAACCAAAATACATTTTCTATATTAAATGCACTTAAGTGGCACAATATTAAACAAAAATTATATTGGTAAAACAAATGAAACATAGTAAGAATTGCCAGAACAGTAAATACGGAATAAAATGAGAATTTTTTATCCATGGATTTGGCTGCCAGAATTTGTTCAAGTTATTTCTAAACAATTTGTTCTGATTGAGTCCTCCAAACTAGAGTTAGTACCTATCCCTGGCGTTGTGCCGGTTTGTATGCGTTGCTAAGACTGCATTATTAAGCAATAATAATACGAAATGTTATGATTATTGTAATAATATTATTATAAACATTAATAGTAAATTACAAAAAGAAAAGAGAAATTATAAGCTTTGTCTAGTTCTGTTAAACTCGTAACAATTCTTGGAAACTACAATCAGACATGAAAAGTTCTGTGGGACTCGAACCACGTCCAATTCAACTTTCTACCTACACACACCCAAGGTTAAGAACGTTAGCACTTATAACAATTATATATTTTATTTAAATTATATTTGAAACCATTGTAAGAAGTAATGTAGAAAATAATCAATCGCAATGCAAATATTAAGTTTGATTTGAATTTGAGAAATATATAGGTATCTATTAACAAAAGGGAAAACTTAAACCTTATGTCGTACTCTATCTTTTAGAAATGTTATTTAAAGCAATTTTGGTTGCCTAATAAATTTTAGACTAATTTTAATTGTAGGGAATGCCTTACAGAGGCTACGCAAGGATTCCTTAGGGGCGAATTGTGTTCAAAATAAGAAGAAAATTGCATGTCAGATCCTTCCGACCACTCAAGTCATAATGAATCAAAACGTGAATAATATATCAAGGTATTTTTTGGAGGGGGGGTGAACGTCTTCTGCCAGCGTGTGTAGTGCCAAAAGTGAAATTCGGAGGTGCTGGTGTTATGGTGTGGTCGTGTATTTGCTGGAGGGGAATTGTACCTCTTGTTATTTTGCGTGACACGATCACAGCGCAGACCTACATTGATATTTTAAGCACTTTCTTGCTTCCCACTGTTGAAGAACAATTCGGGTATGGCGATTGCATCTTTCAACACGATCGAGCACCCGTTCATACTGCACGGGCTGTGGCGGAGTGGTTACACGACAATAACATCCCTGCACAGAGTCCTGACTTGAATTCTATAGAACACATTTGGGATGTTTTGGAACGCCGACTTCGTGCCAGGCCTCACCGACCTACATCGATAACTCTCCTCAGTTCCGCACTCCGTGAAGAATGGGCTGCAATTCCCCAAGAGACCTTCTAGCACCTGATTGAAAGTATGCCTACGATAGTGAACGCTGTCATCAAGGCTAAGGGTGGGCCAACACTATATTGACTTCCAGGATTACCGATGGGGGCGCCACGAACTTGTACGTCATTTTCAGCCAGGTGTCCGGATACTTTTGATCACGTAGTGTAAGTGCACCGCTGAGCATAGCCGAGGCCACCTTTAATAAGTATCCATCACCCAAATCCTAAACCCACACCTATCATCAGATTCACCATCAGCGGACGATACCAACAGCAACATCGAGGATCATCGGAGGCGACCAGCAGACAGCAGTTCGTGGAATATCTTCGCAATTGGCTCACATCCTCGAGGCAATCGGCTTCACCACATATACAGTATTTAATAAATGGCAGTTAAAGAAATATAACATAGGATTCGCACCGTAATAAACAGAAATTGTCTCTTTTTAAGATCTGTCTTGGATTTGCTTAAGTGTTATATCATGGTCATCTACGTATATTGCTCGGAATAAACTGCAACCGGCGTTTGCTTTTTACATGCATTCTCTACGGAGCACAAGCTGCTAGCCGGCTTTTGTTTCCACATGCTTTCTTTGTGGAGTAGACCAACCATTTTGTACTCCATAGCATTCTCAACGAAGGCTTTTTAAATCATTTTTATCCTTTTAGTAATTTACGAATTGAAATTAGATGTCTTATAGCTCACATCCACAATTTTCAATTGTGAAAGAATGTTCAAATTCGATTAAGTGGTTTCTGAGATTACTCCCTATATACATTATATTACATACATATTATTTATTTAAATAGCAAGTAATGTTGTTTAAACCCCCCTAAAGAAAACTGAATCACACATACATTCCATCCAAAAATTCTATATAGATATTACATCTGGACTAATGTTTTGAGGTCATCTGGGGGGGGGGAAAGGTCAGTGTGCGAAAAACAACTGGATGAGACAGAACTTTAACAATGACGAAGGTATTGAAGAATACAAATTAATAACGAATATCTCGGAAATGGCTGATGCAACAAAAATATTATCTGAAATAAATGGTGTGTTTTAAAGAGATCAACATGTTTTGTGCCGTAAGCCTTTCCTATCTCATGATTTACCCTCATACAAAATGGTACAGAATTCCGAATGAAGAGGACTTCACAGGCTATTCCCATAACATTTGGGGTATGGTTTTAGTAATCAATGAATGGAGCCTATAGTATTCCACAAAGGGCAAAGGTCTACAAGAGCGGGAGCTCTATTAGAAAGACTCGTGCGGTGTGCTATTCCACGTAAGTGGAGAATTGTGTATATTAGTCCTTGCACACTTTGAACCTCACTTGGACTCGCATCTCTTACTATCAATTCTTATGTTTAGCCTAGCTTAAATGCAATTTTTTTCATAGTTTCTTAATTCTTTTTGTCTTTCAGTTTTTCCAAACAGTTCTACGCCTTGGGGCACTGGAAACTGTTGCTGTATTAGTGTAAAGTAGTCTGCCCATCTGATTCTTGGTCTGTTTCGGTTTTTTCTTCCAGCGCAGAGGTCCTACATGGTGGTCTTCTGCGCCCATCTGTCATGATGAAGCCTCGTAACCTGCCCCGTCCACTTCCGTTTAATCTTTGCATGCTGCTGCACGACTTGGAAAATGTGATTTCTTGAAGCCTTGTGCTAGTGAAATGTCCAGGATTTTTCTTTCCATCTTCCTTTGACAGATCTCTAGTGAACTCCTTTGTTTGTCTGTCTGATAGGGACCAGGACTGGCACGCATAGAGTAGTACTGGAGTAATGTATGTATGTATGTATGTATGCATGCCTGTCTGTCTGTCTGTATGTATGTCTGTCTGTCTGTAGAACTTCAGTTCTGAGTTTCCTGTTTAGCGATTTTTCCAGAAGTATGAAATTAAGTGCTCAGAAGGCATTCCATACTTGGGCTATTGGCCTGTTGATTTCTTTGATCATTTGTGGTGAAGTAAAATCAGTATGGATAAGAGTGCCAAGTTGAAGTAAAATGATTGGAGTGGGATGATGTGGTTAGACGTCGCCGCTGGCTCCGAGTGAGTGCTCTCGAAGTTTTTGTAGATTCAGACGCTGTGCACTAAGAAATGCTCAAATTTACTTAAGTCTCACGCAGTTGGTATGACAATTTTATGGTATCGCAGAGTTGACTTTCTGAAGGATAAATTTTGTTATTCCGTAACAGTTGATTCTAGCCAATGTGCAGCGCGTAGCATAATGTTTAAATGTTTCTTTGGGTTCGTTATATTGTAAGACAATATTGAATCAAAGTTTTACTTGTATATTCGCTTTAGTTTCTTGTAGACTTTCTTTTTATTACAATAATCGATTATTTGTTGCTTATCGTTAATAATATTTTGTTATTCGCATAGCGAATTATTTCAGTTCTTCCGCTTTCTTTGTAAGCGGCTCCTTCAGTTAAAAATTTGCTAACAATCCTAATAGTTGAATGTTGTTTATTTAAGCGATCGCCTGGTTGCTATCGATCGTAACACAAATTCAAATAATTTAAAATTCTTGCTAGGAATAAATAATACATTCATAAGAGTAACATATTTGCAGTCATATTATATATAATATATAAACATATTTCTACTTAAATTTTTGCTTTTTGTTGACATTTTGTATTATCACAATATGTATTTTATTGCGAAGTCAATATTTATCGTTCACTTTAACGCATTTTCAACGTTATTCAATTTTTCATAGCTTATGACACAAATTGTGTTTTAAAACAATTATACAATAATGCTCCACCTCGGTCCCATCAATTATAATTGGGTCTACTGGCCTCTTGTACTTTAGTTTTATTCTAGTTCATCGAGAGTCTTACTGTATTGCTGTTAATGTTTAGTTCAAGAAGCATTTGGAGAAACTCTTTGGAAGAGATGGCAACCAATATAATACTCTGAATCTTAGGTGAGACAGTTTCTTTCTGTTTATATTTATATTATGTTTGTTCCATTTAACTTTCTGAATATGTCTGTCAGAATGCTGGTGGAGAGCTTGAGTGAGATAGGATCGCCTGTCATGCTCCCCGGCTTAGCTGGAAAGCTTCACCCACTTGTTCTGTTTGTACTTCGGCGATATTTTCTTTTAATAGCTTTTACATATTTTATGTCTACTCCCTGGCTTGTAATGCTTGAAACGCTTAAATGTTCAACACAGTCGAATGCCTTACTATAGTCCACAAATGTCATGTGCAACGGTAAATTAAGTTCTGCCTTTCCTATGATTTGGTTGATCGTTTGGATGTGGTCTAGAACACTGAACCCAGAGCGGAAGTCTGCTTGTTCACAGGGTTGATTCTCGTGTAGTCTTCATCAGACTTCTTGTTTATATTCGAAAACAGTTTGTACAGATTTGACATAAGGCTTATTGCTCTGTAATGTTCAGACCATTCTTTGATCCTTTATTGTGCATTAGAATGATGATGTTGGATTTCCATTGTTCTGGTATAATTCTGTATTCATTATTTTGTTAAAAGTTGCGATGATGGGTAGCACTAGAAGTTTTGTACCATGTTGAAGGATTCGTTCCACTCACCGTCTTCTCTAGGAGTCTTGCCGTTAGTGAGTTGTTTTATAGCGCTTCTGACTTCGCTTGGCAAAATGAGAGAGATATGTTCCCTAAAACTTCGATTTTAACTCATAGTTGTGGTTTGAAGAGAGCTCGTGCACAGCGATTTGTAAATATCGTTGCTTCCTCTAAAATTTCTGCAGTATCCTAATAATTTCTTCGATTCCACCATCCACTGTTTCCCTCTATTAAGAAAGCTCTTCGTCTTTCTTGCTGACATAGCTTCTTGAAATATTTACTTCGTTATGGTGCTGCGATGTTTTCATATATCTTTGCGGGTTTCCCGTTTTGTTAGTTTATTCAGCTCTGCGTATTCAGTCCTTCTGGCTGAGTTGAATCTGGTATGCTTTAGGTCTATCTCTGATTTACGAATTCGATGGTCGGTTGTCTCAAGTCGCACCTATTTGATTTTCGTTAAGGCTTCGTTGCTGGCGCTATGATTGCCGAATTTTGGAATGCTTTGTTTTAATGAGCTGTGTATTTCTTCTGTGTTGAAGCTTACTTCTGATAATTCATTTTGTAGTTGTTAGAGAAAAAGTTCCTATTCAGATTCCAAATACACGATAGCTTCTTCTGTTGAATTGCATTATTGCGCGCACCATTCAGTGGTCAGTTTCGAATTTGAGATTTTTAACCACTGTGTCCTTTAAGTGCTCTATTCCGTCGTTTAAGACGTAGTCAATTTTGTTACGTGTTTTGCCGTCTGGTGACTGCCATGTTCATCTCTGATGTGGGTTCTTCTTGAAGAATGTGTTGGCTATTTTCATTTTTCCTCGTGTACGAATTGTATGCCCTCCTCTTTCATTGCGGACTCCGTAGCTGTAAGGCCCGATTGTTTCTTCTTCTCCCTGAGCATGCCAATCTACTTTGCTGTTGAATTCTCCTGTGACCAGATTGGTTGCTGATTTGTAGTTCTCTAGCGTGATCTCCAACAGTTCGAAGAAATTTTCTAATTCCTGTAGGAACGTACATTTGGATGATTGTTACTTTGGAACGTTTTGTGTCTATGACTAATGTCATTATCCTCTCTGATATCCCTGCTATTTCCTGCATCATATGCTTTATGATGTTTTTGATTATAAAGCCTACGCTTTTCTGGTCTGGTGTTGTCCCTTTGTAGCAAAACATGTCATCGTTCAGTTGTGAACTTCCCTGTTTGTTTTACTTAAATGTCTTAATGTAATTTTAATCAAAATCGTTAGGCATTTTTTGAGAAAATTAAAAGTGACGAAACATTTACGATATAAAGGATAGTTAGGGTTGGGGGATTTTCTTGAAAAACATCCTGTCGCAATCTTGGAAGATGAACTTAATGGCAAATTTGGTATTTGTTAGATTTTTCGTTTTTGAGTAATGCTGTACACACACACCTTTTTCTAGAAATGCTTTATTCCCCCTTATTTTTTGTTCAGTCCTCAAAACGCAAGTAATTTCGATGAAATCTGGTATAGAATTTTTGGATGGAGTAAAACATTTCCTTTTTTTAAGTAGTAAGTAGAGAAAGTAATACTGTTTGTTCCGACAGTTGTGAACTGACAAATTCAGTGGAATGAAACTGTTGGCTGGCTTGTTAAGGTCAGTATGTCTTGGCAGACGGCCTGTTTGACGTTCGTCTTTAATATGTCATTTGCTGCTGTCATCTGTCTCTATCTGTTAAACAAAGTATTCTGATTAGAATTGTTGATTATGTAGAATATAATCTTTGCTTCATTTTGACTTTCTCTATACCTTGCTTATGATAGAAGAAGCAATTACCAAATGCGATATCGAGATTTCAGCGGAAATGCATCTATTGAAGTCCTGTGGTTTTGGGTATAAAGATATCTTTGTGTGAACAAGATAGCTAAAAAAATGGATGACTACATACATTTCACACTGCTATCGGATGAAGATTTTGAACAAAATTTATTTTGGTTTTATTTGCCCAAAAATGATTATTTGAAGAAGATTTAATTTTTTACTTGAATTTACTATAATTAGCGTTTTATGTAACTGGAAACCAAAAGAGCTAGATAGAAACGTACTACGAGAAATTCAAAGCTCATTAAAATATATGATTTCTGTAAAGTAACTTTTTCAGTATTTAACTTATTTATTGTTGTCAACTGATATTTTGTTCAGGAATATACTTAGGCTTCCTTCATTCATTCGTCCCTTTTGTTTTATCATCATAGCGAATGTTGGCTACTAAGTTCCATCTCTGTATTTTATGTAATGTATGTCCCGATAGCTTCATATCTATTTGATGTTGGAGTATGGATTCCACACGCAGTATTTCAACACCGCGGCCAAGTCTAGGTCTATTGTGGCTATTGTGCATTTGGCCACATTTCTTTCTGTCACTTCTCTAAGTTCTCACTGTCACTATTCAGTTTCTTTTATCTAGTTTAACTTTCACTGGAACTATCTTCATTTACACTGTCATTTCACTTGAGTGGACTATTTCAAACTTCCCGTTAATCCATTTCTTCATGACGTAGCCTCTTTTTCTGGACGGTTCCCTTACTGGGAAGACAAGACTTCTTCCATCTCCCCTGCAGCAGCACTTGCTGCACGTCACAGCTGTCGTCACCAACTCGCTCGGAGAATCCCTCTTGATGTCGCACCAGAAACGCACTCGTTAACGCTCTCGCTTAGTGATTGACTGACTATTCAACTCGACTGGCTGCTCTCGCGATAACACTCGTTTGTATAGGCAGTGGAATCTTCTATAGTACATTCCAGACCTATTTGGACACACGTTTTGGAGGAGAGGGAAGAAACTTCCAGAAAACTATGGTTATCTGCCGAAAGCGCGCCCGGTGTTTACGCTGGCGAGCGGTACTTGTCATTGTATACCGCGACTTCCCGGCGCCAGCCTCCCGATAACCTTGGGCCATAGCCACTGGTTACACTATTAAACCTGCAGTAGGAAGTGATGAGGCGAGAGAGTATGAAGGGTGATCAGGTCTGGTAGCGGCAGGCGCAGTGCGGCGGTGTCTAACGTCTCCAGATTGAGCATCCGCGGCCGCTCCTTCGAGGTGCCCCTTATTCTAATGGGCAAGCTTGTACACAAGGTTTTTAGCCAGGGAAGAAACAGTTCCCTCTTAAAAGCACATCACATAGCGTTTGCGCACATCACCGTCTATCGCGCCTAACCCGCCTACCCTGCAAAATGAAAGGAATGAAATGAGAGAAAATAAGGTATGCGAAAATCTTTGCTAATGTATAACCCACCCCAACATTCGTCTACCTACCTGGGAAAACCACGAAGCAATATCAAAGGCCAGAGTGAACGGCCCAAAAGGAATCGAACTCAGGAATGCAAATCATGATCGAACTTATTTGATAAAGCTCAAAATCTGCAGTGGAATTTGTTATGACTCTTTGAACAGCAAAGTTGAAGTAAACAACGCCATAATTATTAAAAAATATACAAAATAAAAGTAATTTTTACTTCAGTTGTTTTAAAAACAAATCACCACATCGCGGTGTGGAATCATGTAGTTGAAATCTCAATGTATTGCATCATTAATACCAGCTACTGTGAAACAACGCCTAACTTCAGAAGCACAGGTAAAAGTTTACATTGACATATAAAAATACAAATCCTCTTGAACAACTGCATTTATTTTTAAAGCAAACTATTAAATTATGACTCTTGATCAAATCCTAAAGTTGTCATTTTATTTCGAAACGCTCACGGTTGAAACAAAATGACAGATATCGCTGCATAAAGATGTATTTAAACATGAAGGTATAATTATTTGATGTCATCATACTCTCGGCTGCTACAATTGCCCTGTCATTGAGCGGTTTATATCAAGGCATTCTTAAACACTTCCATACGGTGTCCAAGTCATATTAGTGAAATAATAACTCTAAGCATCTGGCAGTACACTGTTTTGGAGAATTTATTCTGTAGGCACTGTAGTAATAAATGTATGCAGTTTTGTTTCCATGGCTGAAGATAAAGCACCTTTGGTTTATTAGCATTTTTACTTTCTCTACCATCAAACTGTATTAGGTAAGAGGAAATATCGTATTCCACAAAAAATTCGATGTCGAGAAACTTTCTCTACCGCGTAGAGTGACGATACTGAGATGTGTAAGGCACATTCTGTGCTGTCTAAAGGTCTGGCGATGGTATCAGTGGGAAACAGGATCAAAGGTTCACTTTAAACAAGAGCCAGTTCCGGTATGAATTTAGATTTATTTGGTTAAAGCACATTCAATTTAAACAACAGGTACCTGCTCATTCAAGGGAGCCTCCCCAAGACAAGGCTAACAGAATAATATTAATGGCTATAACACTTTTAAACGTCCAGCATCAAATGCCGAGAATTACCACTAATCACATTGATTCGGTAATCCGATAAAACCTTATGGACGCACAAGGATCCAATACCATTAAGCGTATAAGAGTGTGCATTAAGCAAACAAGATTACATAGAAGGACTCTAACTACCCCAGCATGAACCCACCAACTTGTGAAAATTTTAGCAGATGCCAGGAGAAGCAACAACTTGCATTAAGTGCACTATTGAACAAATGTAATAATTTTGACGTAAAAGAACTTGCCTTGCCTAAACATTAATCACACCACTGGCACTCCCAGGTTGTTCGCAGGGAAGAAGTGATAAATTGAACTGAAGGAAACTAAGTGCTGTTAATTAGGTTTAAAAGAGAAAACTGTTGGCTTAAAAAGATCAAATGAGCAACATCCTAATACCGTGGAAGCAAGATGGAATATGTCAAGTTGAATGAGTGTACATTTAACATTAGCATAAAATAATCCACTGTCCAATTCTTCTCCACATGGGAGCAAGATGCATATATAATAATATTACC
Organism: Deroplatys truncata; assembly: GCA_030765065.1. NCBI lineage: Eukaryota > Metazoa > Arthropoda > Insecta > Mantodea > Mantidae > Deroplatys > Deroplatys truncata. The sequence goes on from CM060980.1 coordinate 107,177,131, forward strand.
GACAGCTAATATAGTTGTCATAATGAATTATGTTATATTGATCTGAAGGACACCCAGCCTGCTTTTGCCAAAATCGTGTAGCCAGCTTACAGTTCAACCTAAGTACAACGTGCGCAATAAAATATTTAACCACCTGGAAATCAGGTACAATACACTAAATCCAAAGGGAATTATACTGTTGACGGGGATTGTATTAAAATTACTAACAATTATTTTTAAACTTGAATAACATTTTTTCAGCCTATTACAACCCATGTAAAATAATGCTTTAGTATACACAAAAATATACTTTTAATTACTTACATGCAAAGATATATATGAGTACTTTGCCAGTCATAGTCAAAATCAATTGTATCAATATTGCAGACAATTATATTTAAATTTGAATGAAAGCATTCAGCCTACAGCAGCATAAATAAAAGCAATGCTTAGCACTTTCTAGAAAGGTACTATTAATTATTTGAGAGCAATGATATTTAACCATGCATGCAAAACACTTGACCAACCATAATAAGTAATTACTTGAATTCAATGATATTTGACCATATATGAAAAGGTACTTAGCCAGCTGTAGCCAAATGCAATTACATTAAAGCTGCAAAGGATTACACTTAAGTTTAAACGAAAAACATTCAGTCTGTGTGGCAAATATGGAAGTAATACCTCACTACATACAAAAATTATAATTAATTATTTGAATGCAAAGGTATTTAACCACATAAAAAGACACCCAGCCAATCATGGTCAAATGCAATCACATTCCCAAAAGGCACTTAGCCAACTGTGGCATCAGTCATCCGACAACCTGTTTTTTTTTAAATAAAAGAATATCTTCTTTTAGGCTAAATGTGTCATTAAAATTCATATGGAAGTTAGAGTAACTGCTTCAGACAATCTTGCCCCCACCCCAAGCAGAAATTGAAATGACGCTCTTGCGCTAAAGCTACGCAGTGAACGATACAAACAAAGCTATAACCACATATCTTATGTGCTTTAGTGTAACTGGTAAACCGTAAGAGACAGACAGAGCTTATTACACAAAACTTGTAGATCGAAGAAGCGTCTTGTGACATTAACCTTTTTCAGAGATATTCGTTATTATTGGTTTGAATTTTCAAATGCATTTTTTTAAGTGCTAAGTCGCCATTCATTTGTTTCTTGTAGTCATTCAAAGAATATGGAATTTAAACGTCAGCAGTTAGTGAATTTAAATATCACTTCAGCCTCCTGTATCCCCCTTGTGCCCATAAGAAATAAGTAATGAAATCATTTCTGCACACGTTTATCTCCAATATAAACAAATGAAAGGATAGACTTTTATAGGGGTAGTCTGTTACAGAGCTGGTGGGAAGATCATGCGAGTGTAACACATCAGCATTTTATTAAATCTCCCAAATTTTCTGTTTTAGAGTAAACCAAAAATCGGTTGCGAGAGTTACGAGCATGTTTAAGTTCAACTCACACACGTGTGCTTATTTTTATATACGTTAAAACCGCATTTAAAGCAATGATCACAACTATAGAATTTCCCTACACTGTTTTATGAGCATTAACACGCAATAAAACACTAATTTACTAAGTATCTTTAAGTGTTAAACATCCTCCCTTCGTGTGGCATCACATTGGCTATCGTTTGACATGGGAGCTCTACGGCAAATGTTATTTTAATTCCTCTAGTATACGGAGCTGGAGTGAGATTGAAGAAGGTTATGTTAGGAGGAGTTATATTGTAGTTCTGCTGTTGGTGAGCGAACTTGAAGTAGTTGCAACCGCACGTATGGTAAAAAAATAGTTTCCGGTAGCTTTCGCCCCAAGTTTAAAAAATATTAACTTTGTAATTTGACTGTTTCTTTAAATATTATATATTTGTTTGCCTCGGCTTCGTCAGTATTATTGTTAGAGACACGAATTTCTCTGCAAGGTGTGGTGTGGCTGAAGAATGTAGGCTTACACAGATTATAATTTGTACTTCACTCCATTTATTAATTCTTGACACGATTTAAATAACACTTCGCTGATATAGAGAGAGAGCTGTAAGATTAGTTATTAATTACTAGCACTTTTTAACACGTAAACTATTTTTTTCTCACACTGGATACGTATTCAACTTCTCGAGGACGTGTCTCGCATCCGGTTAGGAACGCTGTCTGCTCGCAACTAACTTCTGAATTTGTAAACTTTATTCCATTTCAATTTCTGATTGGCTAATCCTACTCCAATAGAATACTTTTATTTAACTTAAACTTTTTTCTGGTTGTTGATTGACCATTTAATAAACTGTCTCAAAAATTACATTATTGTTGCTCCAAAAATGACTAGTAGCATTATTAAACTTCCTAATTCATTATTGCCTCAAGGTTACCTCATTGTTAGCAACTTTTAACCTATTATTCTCACAGCTCCTACATTATTAAATTACGTAATACATTCACATAACATTATTGTACATGTACATAATAATATAAACATTAATACAATGACTGTTAGGTGCCTTTTTATATATTGTTAAATACACATATTGCTTTAAGGCGGGCTGTTATTATATTATATAATTAGACTGAAATCATTTAATTGTTAAAAATACTGCCTCAAGGTTAAGGTGGAGGAAGTCGTTCCAGGAACACTCCCAGTGTTCTTTGAAACGGCTCGAGTGTAGAATGGGAGCGATGGAAGTAGTTACCATAAATTCGACCCATCAATGCCTAAGAAGCAGCATTATAATTTGGAATTCAGGAGGCAATGGGTTTGAGTACTGAAGCAATTGCCTATTTAGCAGCATTTGACTTTTGGAAAATGGAATTAATTACTACTGTATATTACCGTTTTTCTATTCTGGCCATGTTGCATTTGTAAAAGTTAAAGGCTTTATTGTGTTATCTGCAGCGTTTGGGTAGCAGTATTGGAGTCGCGTCGGAGTGCAAAGAATTATCAGAAAGGACAGCTTCCATCAGCACCTTTGATAGCGTAAACTCAGGCATTCGATTTTGATAAGATGTCGCACAGCAACGTCTGCTATCGGCTGCTTCACATCTGAAATGCTCTACCAATGTTTGGAACGATTTATCTTAGTCAATTAAGTTAATTAGCAATCATAGTTGTTTAGCATATTTGGGGGGGAATTCCTTAAGGGTATCGATTGTATATAGGTGCCATGAATTAAATCTAGGGTTTTTTGGGACATTATTCATTGTGCAAAACTATCATTTACAAAGATGTTTCTTTGTTGTATGTTATATTTGATTTATGTGCAATAAACGATTGATGACAATGACGTAAATTATTGCAACTTTGCTGGCACCCTTTTGAGATCAGTGAAGTTTCTGGTCCCATAGTGCACAAAGCGAGCGTTGTTTAGCTTAGACATGTTTTGTTGAAACACCTACTGCTTTGCATGCTATCTGCTGCTGTTGTTATCTAACTGCTTTAAAACGCATGTAGCCCAATTGTACTGGAAGGATTTATCCTTATTGTAACAAATGTAAACACCAGTTGCTGCTAAGACACTTCGTCACTTTGTGCTCAGCGTAGCTTAAACTTTACACTTGAGATACTTTTTGTTACACTCTCAGAACAGAACATAACTGATCCGTTAAATCGAACCAGAACTGAACTGCAGAGTCACAACTTACAGCTGAAGTGCACTTGGCACCGTCCACTTTTAACTGTCCAAAGTCTTCGACTTGTTGACTGCACTTAACATCGTAACCTCTTCACAGACTCCCGGGCAAGAGCAGTCCCCTATATACACCTTGCATACAAAGCAGAATGTCCTAGGAAGGAGGCTACTAGAACATGCCGAAAGGAGTGTTCTGGAGCAGGGAAGCAGCACATAATGTCTATTGTTCCGCACTGGTTATTGTCAGACGGCCAGTCGAAGATCCACCTAGGTGCCGGGCCGGGAGGCGCTTACCGGTGACCTGCATGTTGCTTTGCAGATGCGTCACTATATTAGGCGAACCTGTATTGAGTTAACTCAACGATTAAGGAATATGGAATTAGAATAATCACCGTAAATAAAAAATCTACAGAGAATACGGCATTAGCAGCCGGTTGAATTACCTGCTTACAGGTAATCAGTGACTGATCACAGCTGATCAAGATAACCTTGAACGCGTCATGCGCCGCCAGTTGCGCATCGGAAAAGTACCGAGGTTACTGCAGTACAGCGTGTTATGCATATAGCCGGTCTGTGGCCTCACCTTTAAACGCCCGCACTGTGTATGATCTTCAAATAGATACACTGTGTATGTGTTTTATTTATTAGTGTGTACACTATGCACATGTTCAGTGCCGTTTTTCATCAGTTCAGGAGAATTTTGAAACTGCATATCGAACATTTCGATGTTACGAAAAATTAGATATATTACGGTTGCCGGTTGGGTGTGCAGTGCAGGGATATTATTTTTGTTGTAATTTTCGGTAATAAGTTTGACTAGGTTGCAACCCAAAGCCTTTTTTTTTCTTTCTTCTTTCTTTCTTCATCTGTTTTCCTGATTTTGATGCTTTCACAACAAATGTTCATATACTTCTGAAGTTACAGAACAGTTATGTATTTTATACAAAGCTTCTTTTTTATCTCATGCATACCGAGAATACTAGGATGTGATTTTCCAGTAGCATACCTCTCGCAAAATTTAGAAAAGGTACAAACGATACGCCGTTTGAAAGATGTGAACAAGTGAATAAGGCTCTTATTCTTTTCTAATGACCTGAAAGCTTGAAGGGTTGCAGTTGGATGGTTCTAATGATCTTGTAGCTTTGGGAGAATCTCTGGTCACATGCCTAAGTTGCTGACTTTTTTCTTTCTTTCTAGTTCAACTCAGCCGTACAGAACTTGAACACATTTTATGTTGTATTTACTTTGGTTTGTCAGTTAACGTTTAGACACACATGCTACACAGTCTACTGGAAACTTGGTAAATTGACAACACAACAATGTTCAGTAGTAGAAATAGCAAAGGAGAGAGGAAAGGGGCAGAGAAAGGTTGTGCGGAAATAAATGACCACAATGTCCCCGGTTTGTTTTGACTAAGGGATCCACCCCGTACAACAAGCATACTTGGTTTGTTGGAATTTGCGTTTATAACCTATTACAAAGAAGTGGCACATCGTTTGTACCTTTTCTGAATCTTGCGCGTAGCATTCTTGCGGTGTATTGAGCTAAGGGTAACCTGCACTGATTTCTCTCTCTTGAAGGACAATGCCCTTCTCATGTCGCTTTTACATTCATAGTGGATTTGATCAGATTAATAACGTAATCAGCTTTGAACGTTGGAATCCTTGTATAAACTTACCTTCAAATCGTTGCTGCTTTATTCAAGATCATAGGCAGACGATGATGTTTATGGCCTTGTCTTTACAGTCACTTTTCTTTGCTTTATGCCGTGCAAGACTACATTAAACTCTCATGATACCATTTATCTGATCGTCATCCTGGTTACGATGTTAGGCTCCAGTTCCCAAGGTCGGGGGCTCAAACCCGGCGGAAGGCGATGGATTTTTTTTCGGGTTTAAAAATACTTAGCGTGGCTTCCTTCGGAAGGAAAGTAAAGCGGTGGTCCAGTGTCGTTAGATTTATGGCACGTAAAAGAACCTCAAGCCTGATAGAGGCCTCTGAGCAAAATTATCGGCCTTTCACGCCCAATATAGAATGGGACACTAAGGACCGCAGCAGTTAAAGAGGGTCCATAAATAAAACTAATTAATTTTTAATTTATCTGATTTTTACACAAAAGAAACTCGCCGTTGAAGCATCTTTGTTGTACTCAGATGTCGGTTAATCTTAGACAAAGGCCACTCCTTCCATTTCTCTGGAATCTTGTCACCCCAGTTTAGGTTATCTTTAGCTTTGGAATGTTGACTCACATTTGAAAAATCGATATGTTGCATTCAAATGAATTTCTCTACTCACTCTTCTACAAACTATTGTTACAAAGTATCATTCTTCTATCTACTTCTTGTTGACAGGTAAAATTTCATTATGCATTTACATAGTTCGTTGTAGGTATAAGAAGAATACACGAGACTAAAACGTTAGATTTTTAAAAAGCGGATCGCCATGTGATCAAATAGAATTTCAAAGTATCATATAGCGATCCGTTTTTTAACAATCTGACTGTTGCTTTAGCCTACTTTCAGCGAATGTGTAAATGTGCAATGAAAGTTTATGTTGATTAATAACAAGTGCACAGAAGGATAAGCTTTTGTAAGAGTAGTTTGTAGAAGAATGAGTAGAGAAGGTCATATGAATGCAACAGTCAGGTTTTTTAAACAGAACAGTCGGAACTGTTAGTGAATAATAACGATTTTTCCAACTCTTGTTCTCTACACATCAACCCTTTGAATCTGAAGCAGCAGCAGCTTTATATTGATAATTTATTTGTGTGTGAAACTGTCTTCAATTTTGCATTGTTGTTTCAGGCATTTAATCTGTGGATTTTGTTAAAATTAGTTTCTGTACACTGTGGACTTTTAAATTCTCTAATTTATTCTACAATATTTTAAACATAAGCGACTTAATTTGTAATAACTTTAGGAGAGCCCAGAAATGCTGAACGGTGAGGGCGCTACCTTGGAATGTAGTGTGGTACCCATTGCTCTATACGTTCTCCCAAATCCGACTGCATGCAAAATTGCAAGTAGATTCCTCCTTCCTCTGCAAAATAGCAGTCATCCAGATCCGCAACAGCAGCCTCAGCGAGGTTTTACTTGTTGGACGTATTATGTTTGACACTTTGACATTGCAGGCCTTTTCATTTATTTTTAGCTCAAGTATTTTACTACATATAAATGGGTGGCAGCAATATCTTGTTTATCTGGCATGACTTTCCATATGTCCTTCATGCATCACAGCGGGCCGTATCCTTGGCCTTATCAATACTACGTACTTATTACTTTCTCCACTACGTACATAGTACGTACAGAAGGTATTGCCTTTCACCCAAAATTTGATACTGAGAATTCAGCTGAAATAAATCTTTTGAGGCCCTCTGAATCCAAAAACCACTTTTAGAAGAAGGTCTGTGTGTGTGTGTGTGTGTGTGTGTGTGTGTGTGTGTGTGTGTGTGTGTGTGTGAGAACAGCATAACTCAAAAACAAAAGTGGGATAAGTACCAAAGTTGGTATTTAAGTTCAATATGGAACACACAAGGATGCGACACGAAGATTTTCAAGAAATCCCCCACCCCAACTGCCTTTTATATGAAACATTGTTGGAAAATTTTGATTTTATAAAAAATGGCTCTAATGATTTTGATTAAAATGTCATACATGCAAGATATTTACATGACAAATAAAATTTATATCTTGAATTTTCTGGCAATAGCCTACGAAGTCCTCTTCATTCGGAAGGGATTTTGTATAATCTTGTATAACTGGTAAACGTTAAGCATGAGAGAAAACGTACTACACAAAAAATGTAGATCTCTTTAAAACACACAATTTATTTTAAATATTTTTTCTGTGGCATAAACCATTTCTGGGACGTCCGTTATTAATGGTTCGAATTATTCAATACTTGGTCATACTCTAAGTCCTTTCAACATTCAGTAGTTTCTCCCGATTGAATGGAAACAATATGGAATTTTAAGTTCAGCGTATCGCGTCCAGTTCTCAGACATTTGACTATCGCTGTTCTCTTTATATCTATAACGAAATGTGTAATGTAGCTATTTCTGCAACGGTTTATTTAGGTTAAAATGTAATAAATATAAAAATAAGTTTTAGTGTACCCTTTAATAAATATAGAGGGTAGATAAATGAGTTGTTTTTTGCTTTCCCTACCACGCACATGAATGAATGAATGAAGTCTGTTGTGTCCCCTTAAGGGCAAAGGCCTCCCTGCAGTGTAATTAGAAAAGGTATAGCATTCCACCCAAAAATCCGACACGGACTTCTCACCGGAAATACATGTTTTGAAGCCCCCTGAATCCAAAAAGGTATTTTTAGAAAAGGGTCCGCGCGCACACGTGTGCGTCTGTCTTTGAAAACTCAAAAACGAGAATTCGGATAAACACCAAACTTGGTATTGAGATTCAGTACCTTGTATAAATGTGATATGAGGATTTTCAAGATAATCCTCCACGACAAACTACCCTTTACATGAAGATATTTCGAAATGTTTTCTTTTCTGAAAAATGGCTCTAACGATTTTGATTAAAATACCATATATTAATGATATTTACATGACAAATAAGATGTATAATCCTGAAGTTGCTAGGAATATTCTCCGGAGTCCTCTACATTCGGAAGGTGTTTTATATACTTTTGTATAACTGGTAAACGTTAAGCGATAGACGAAAACTACTACATAAAAAATGTAGACCTCTTTAAAACACACAGTTTATTTCAAATAACTTCCTTTGTGCCATAACCCTTTCCGAGATATTAATAGTTCGAATTGTTCATTAATTGGTCTTTTTTTAAGTCCTTTCAACCTTTAGCTGTTTCTCGCGACTGCATGGAAACAGCATAGAATTTTAAGGCCAGCGCATAGTATCCAGTTCCTAAACATTTGACTGTCACTGTTCTCTTTGTATCTGTAACGAAATATGTGTTGTAGCCATTCTGCAAAGGTTTATTTGGATTAAAATGAAGCAGATAGATAAATAAGCTTGTAAGAATAGTTTGTATATCCATTAATAAGCGATAGAGGATAGAGGAAGTCATGTGAATAATTTTTTTTCAGTATATCTACCGGGTGTTTAATATACATTCCGATCCCCTGATTTGTAAAAGAAAACGAGCAATTTTCCTGATATTTGAATTCTGCGACTTTTCCACGTGCTGTCTACGATACTGTGATCAGACTCCTGTTATACAATGTTGCAGTTCCCAAACCCGATCTTGCCTCGGTATTTTACAAGTATATCATTAGCATATACCACGGGCGCCCTAAATGTTCTCGGACTAACTCGAGAGATGCCCTGAATATTTCCGAATTATTGTGATAGTTGCTATGTGTCATCCTTAAGATGCCCCACTGTTAAGTTCAGTTATTTGTTTGTAACGATGGCATAAACAAGCTAGTGCTAACATTGTATACAAAATGGTTAAAACTGAAACACAAGCTGTGATAAAAGTACTTCGTTTTGAGTGTTTGACACGAACAGCATACAAAAGGAGTCAGATTTGACATTGAAGGATTCTTTACTTACATTTCGACTTTTAAAACTTGGGCTGCTGAATTTAAGCGTGGTCATACATCCGTTCAAGATCATGTGCGCTCAGGACGTCTTTCAAAGAGCTCTACGATGTCCATCAGTTACTAGAGCACGCAGTGCACATTACAATGGACAGAGGCTTGAAAAGCAGCACATGGCATTACTGTTCATGTATCATGAAGATACATACGTATGGAGTTGAGACACAAGGAGGATTAAAAGTAATGGATGAATTATAAAACAAGCGCATATCAATATTGGAAGATACCCTATTGCACGGAGTTTCAGATGACATGGTTCACTGACGATGTACCTACAATCATAGTCACCTACAGTGTAAAAGTAACGGTTTGGTGTACAGTGTCTTCAAATGTAATTGTCGGATCATTCTTTTTTAAACATGAGGATGGCGAGTTCTGTGACTGTCAAATCTGCACGATATTGGAGAGTTGGTTATTTGTCATTTCTCGATAACATTCCTTTACATGAAAGATATAAGCTTTGAGGCAGTATTTTTAACTCTTAAATGATTTCAGTCAAATTATTTAATATGTAAATTCAATAACAGCCCGCCTTGAAGCAATATGTGTATGTAATAATTTGTAAAATGTATGTAACAGTCATTGCATATGCTTATATTGTTGTATACATGTTCAATAATGTTATATGAATGTATTGCGTAATTTAATAATGTAGGAGCTGTGAGAATAATAAGTTAAAAGTAGCTAACAATGAGGTACCCTTGAGGCAATAATGAGTTTGTGAGTTTAAATGTTACTTGTGATTCTTATAAGCAATAATGTGATTTTAGTGACAGTTTATAAAATAGCCAATCAACAACCGGAGGGGAATTTAGTTAAATGAAGGTATTCTATTTTAGTAGGATTAGCCAATCAGAGACTTAAAATACAGAAATCTACAAGTTTAGACGGTTGAAATCTATTCAGCTGCCTGCAGAGTGTGCTCATAACTGGATGCGTTGCTTGTGCTTCCTTGATAGATTTAGATACGTATTCGTGTGAGACGAAAATAGCATACGTGTTAAAAAATGCAAGTATTAAATAAAAGAATCCCACAGCTCTCGATATCAGTGAAGTGCTATTTAATTTGTGTGAAGGATTAATAAGAAAAGGAGTGAATTAAAACTTAAACTCTGTGTAGGCCTACATTCTTGTTGCATCACGCCCTGCCAAGATATCCATGTCTCTAAAATCATACGGACGCAGCCGAGGCAAACATAAATATATAATATTTAAAGAAACACCTAAATTACAAAGTTAATATTTTTTTTTAAACTTGGGGCAAAGGCCACCTGAAAATACATTTGGGGCGAAGGCTACCGGAAAGTGGGTACTATACGTGTGGTTGCAACTACTACAAGTTCGGCTCCCCAACGGTTGAAATATAATACAACCCTTTCAATACAACAATACAAACTACTTCAAATTGACGCCCAAAGCATGGTGCAAATAACGTAACAAACCAACTACTTCAAATTGGCGTCTATATGTGGAGCTAATAAAATACCACTTCTTCAGCTTTCGTTTCAACAAGATGGAGCCACTGCTCCCACAGATCACGTTAGCATGCAGACATTCAGAATGATGTTTCTCAGACGCCTTATCTTAGTATAGTGACACGTGATGGCCCGCCCGTTTACCAGACCTAACAGCGCCAGACTTTTTCTTGTGGGGATTTATGAAGAGCTAGGTGAATGAAACGCGTCCAGCATCCATCTTGGAGCTAAAGGAGCGCATTCGCGTGACGATATAGATATCTCAGAACATTCTACGGCGAATAATGTATTCGCTTTACACCAGGATGGACATCTCAAGGATACCGCTTTTCACAGGTGAACCATGTCATCAGAAACTCCACAGAATGTTGCATCTTCCAACATGATTAGAATGTACCTCGACCAAGCACACAGTGTTCAGAGTGCTTTAAAAACTGTCAAGTGTTTATGACCCATCCTGTATATCATAGCAAACCGTAATTTTTGCTTAGGTCTGCTTTCAATAATGTAATGTGTGGCTAAGAATAATATACTAAGTGGGTATGTCGGTATGTCGCTTAAACTCTAGAGAATGTCTTTCCATTACTCAAGGTCAACTTAGTAACCTGTTTAACCAAAACAAACTAGTATTCCGTCTCTAAGTGAGGTAGATAAAATGCCTTTTATCAAGAAATGCAGTTCTAGGGGTATTCAGGCAATCTCTCAATATGCAAAAGAGCAGCTGAAAGAAATTGTGCGATATATTGTCACTCTGGCACGATGAAAGTTAGGAAATTTTAAATTCTGCACAACTCCTGGTATTTGCGAAATAAATAAAATTTGTTACAGAAGATTCCTTAAATCTTCTAAAGGGATTACTATGTGAAGTGACTCATATTGATGTATATGCAAACAATTTCTATTGCCACGTTAACAATGCAAAGCCTAAGCGATTGTACAATAGTATACTGGCTACTTTTGCAGCTACAAATAAGACATTAGGACTAGGGCTAACTGCGGAGGGGTACCTAGCACCTAGGCCTACAAGATCTTTTGTGCCTAAAGACCCTGATGTGGTGCCCCCGGGAGTGAGGGGGAAGTGAGGGGAGACAGGGCGGCCGAATCAGGAGGCACGACAGGGCAGAGGGCAGGGTCTCTATAATTTACAGATTCCAACTTCCCGGATAGCAGTTGGTGCAACCGGCTCGCCTCCCATCCCCTGCGGGCTTGCACATCCTCTGGGGGGGCTCGACACTCGGAGACCGCTCCCATTCTGGGCACGAAGGTTTACATAGAGCATCTTTTACCCCCTGCTATGCAACGCCAAGGCTCTCGTCGAACACTTTCAATCTTGAAACAGACCAAGTAGGCGGAAGGTGAAGTGAAATGAGAATGTAGATGAAATGGAGGGGCAGGAAATTCGGGGAATGTAATGAACCTTCCCAGCATTCGCCTAACGACCCGGAGAAACCCCGAAAAAAAACCATGGGTCGTGAAGGCGGGAATCGAATACATGCCCCCGCGAATGTGGGCCACAGACGTTACCGCCTGCGCCATCCCGCTCTGTACAAATAACACATTACCAAATATTTCAAGTTTCGTATCGGGCACATCGAAGTTGCAGTGAAGAGAAAAATTATTGTAGTATGTTCCTAAAGCAAAGTTATCAGAATTAAAACTAACTCTGTCTGGATATTTTAAAGGCGGAAGTTCCTTCATTTATTATACTTTACCTCGACACACGCCTTTTATTTTATAATTTTTATGATAGTCATTTTGTCCACCCCGTCTTCCTGCTCATGTCTGTGTTAACGATAATTCAAGTACCACGCTAGGTCGTTCTTGTGGTTTTTTGGGGGGGAACAGTTCTAGTACACTTGGTTGGTTTGTCTGTAATGCAGTATTTGAGACAAGGATGGGGATGTGGTACGCACAGATACTTTGTCAAGTCTTGCTATCAACTTTCTCTGCTTGTTTACTAGTAACTTCCAGCAAGGTCTCTGCCGCGCATTCGGCACGTGGCCTATCTGGTTTAGCGTAAACAAATGTTTATAATTATATCGCTTAATTTTAGTAAAATACTTAGAGGTATATACCGATGGTTACTGAGTATTTTTTTCTAAATCGCTTCTCTTACCAGTATAAGTGGATATACGTAACTCTTTCATCTGTATATCAGCGAGTTGATAAATGGTTTTACAGTAAGATTGTATTGTACTGGTTATAGCAAAATGTATTTATAATCAGGTGGGCTTTCTTGCTTTAGAAGTGTGGACCCCAAGAGCATTTTCATCACTCCCCTGTCTTACCTGCGGGCACTACATGGTTCGAATGGCATGCGAACATGTGAACGTTTGATCCGCAGAGCCGTCTGCTCAGCCGTGGTCCATAGTTATTATGTACAGCAGTCTGTTTTTGTTACAAAGAGAGAACAAGTGTGTGTATGTGTTATATAGGACAATCTCAGAAACCATTCAAACCGCTTTAGCACTGAAAACCACTGTTCTGCCCGACGGCAAAGGCAATATGACAGCTTCTAATTAACTCACAAATTAAGCTAAAATTATTCACAACGCTTAGATACTAGAATATGAACATGTCCACTCATAATATAAGGTGCTTACTAGAATGGCTTTGACTTTTCAAAGTGGTACTCCACAGAGAATGTGTATAAAAACAAAGCCCAATCCAACTAATCAATATGCACAGATTGCCACGGTGTGGCAACTAAGCCTAGGAGAAAGGCCTTCTAAGAGGAAGGCTATGCAAATTAAACGTAATCGGATCCTGCTTATATAGTTCGATGTGTATGTAATGCTGCTTTAATTGGCTTTTTATCGCATTAAACTCTGTGGATGCATGTAATGAAACAGTACCAAAATCTTTATTATAATTGTAATTAAGTATGTAGTTATTTTTCTGGATGCCCAAACCTTTTAATAACAGTTTTGTAGGCGTTTTTTTGTATATTTTCCGTGAACGTTATAAACATGTTCACAAATGGGTGTGGTGATATAGCATAATATATATTATATAAAGAGAGAGCATTTTCCTTGCGTAACCAAGTTACTTAGCCTATGTTCGTAATAAGCTAAACATTTTTTCTCCAGAGTTACAGATTACCTGCCAAGCCCCAAAAAATTTCAATTCTTGGCTTGGGTGTTGGTAGACTCTTCTTATACGCCAATTTCGTTGAATATTATCAGGGGATTATGGTTTCCTTTTATGTGAAAATTGTAGAGTCTATATATTATTAAACAATTACGGGAGCAAAGAGAGGTACTAATGATTAAAACTCCACCAGAAGTGCTTATTTCGACCATATGGAGAATTCTTCCACCGCTAAAAGATATTTACAAGCTATACAGCTTTACCACGGTTTGAAAGATTATTTGTGGACGGGGGGATTAAGGAGAAATTCACCATTCAATAATGTACTTCCATTTCCATGAATACCAAGGGATTTTAAACCCGGTGTTACGAATATCCTTGGGGTTGCAAAACTACTTCTACTGTCTGTTCAGCGACATTTTAGCTAGTGTGTGTGGGGGGAGCCCTTCCAAGCAGGTAGGGGTTTAACTACTGAAAGACAAGTGAGGAGTACAGACGCGCGATAGTGAAAGACAGTTGTCTGCTTTTCACTGTACGCGTCACACGCGACAAGAGCTCAGCACACTGCGTACCCCTTCCACCACCTAAAGTTGTATCTGAGAGATAATCTACCCCACCCCACTAGTTAAAGCGTCACTAAAAGAGGTAGAAGTGGTAAAGATCCGATTCAGCATAAGAGCCTTCCAGATCATTGAAGATATAGCAATTTTATAATATGGAGGCGTTACAATAGTACAAGGGGTAAACGCGGGTTCTTATTTTGCGAATAGTTCGCAATTGTACGAGCAAAATAAAGCCACTTTTAACACGTGTAGAATATACAGTTTTTTAGACAGCGCTCGAATTTGCAAAATATTATTATTATATTTGATCCCTGAAACTAACAGAGTCACGTTTAAAATTTCTTTCTTGAAACAAGAGAAATGACGTTAAAAAAGCGAGATGTCGGATGTTTTGATGTATTGTTGATTCGGTAGAATCATTATTAGTGAAGTTATTTTCAACATGCTTTGCCTTACACAAGACAAAGAAGCGATTAAATGCTATATCATACTGCTTTCTCGATTTTATTGTGCAAGTACTTCTAGTGTCATTCTTTCTGCTGCATCTGTAATTTCACTTCTACATCAATTTCTTCTGAATTCATAATTTCCGCCATTTAATCTTTATGTGGGTTAGACTAGATAAAAGAATAACGTTTTAGATCAAATAAAGCAGTAGGCTGCCAATATAACCTATAGATTAACTCATTGAGGTATGACGATTTGTATTGTGAACAGATAATGCGAGCACCAAGAGGAAATAATAATGTAAAAATGCATAATGAAAAGTAAAAGCTAATCAAACGAAGTCGAGTTATTAAACATGTGCAAATACAAAGGGTAATAGACGTGTGATTTGACTTGAAACCAAAGTTGGTCACAATGAAGATTATCACACTGTTGCGATAAACTAAAGCTTTTAGTTCGTGTGCACTATATTAGAAGTTCTACTTTTAGATGATGCTGTCTTTAAAAAATTAATCAAATCGTCACTGTGGATTAAAATAACCACCGTGTGACGCTGGGAAACCCAGCAGTAACCGTTTAGCATGCGGATATTTTAGACTGGCCAAATATTTACTTTCTCTACTACGTATTTGCAGCATGTAGAGGAAGTATTATATTCCATCCAAAACATCGGTACCGAAATTTCATCCTAAGTACACGTTTTGAGAATCCCTGAATCCCAGAAAAGCATTTTTACAACAAAAAAATATGTGTGTGTGTGTGTGTGTGAACATCATAGATCAAAAACGAAAAATTGGAAAAATTCCAAATTTGGTATTCAAGTTCAGCATCTTCTAAGATAAAGGTAAAGATTTACATATCATAAAGGGGCAGAGCACCGTGGGCCGTAACGGCTCTTTTTGTTTCCAACGCGACCCATGGGAGGGGTGGGTGAGGGGAGAGACCCGAAGGACGACCATATCCGTAGCTGGCGGGCGCAAGCATGGATGGCGTCCCTAACTTTTCAAATTGAACACATCCGGTGCCACCCTGTCCTACCCAGCCACCGAACCTCCGGCAGTCCTCTAGCGGGTGGGCTCTCGGGGAAGAGACCTGAGTAGTCCCTCAGCGGCGCCAGGGACTGTGTAGAGTAAGCGACCGTCGCCTGGTCCTACAATCCAGAAACAGGTGATAAGGAAGATGATGGGTACAGGAAATGAGGGACATTAATGTCGTGAGTAGTAGGAGAATAAGAGAGCTGGCGTACTTAATATGCAGGAATTTCTATTCATATGCAAATGAGCCCCCCTCCCCCATTTTCCCCATTCCACCCCCACCTCCATGGTAGTTTTAGTTGCAGCTGAGGGTCATAAATCTTGTTGAGTACAATGGAAGCTTGACAGTTAAGCAATTAACGTTATCCTTCACCTGTCAAAACGAACAAAGGGGTCATAAATTTATGGCTCTGTAACAAAGGCGAGATGTTTTTCCTACCCATTCCACATTCGGCCACTTCTGCACCTGTGACAGTTACCCACCCCCACTTCCATTGTTTCTCGAACACGTGAGGGAAGAAAGAGCTTGCTGGACAAAGGAAGGGATTTCTATTGTGTGCCTTTCTATTGTACGGGGCAAGGCTACTTTCTGGCATACTCATTCCACTAGCTTTTAACAAAAGAAAAATGCTTACCCTTCAGCTGTCAAAATTAACAAACCCCATGATGAATTAGGGTCGTGACAAAGAGAACCTAAAGCCAGTTAACAGATAAACAAGTGCTGTTGTCCGGGGCAAGCCTTTATTTCTCATTCCACTGCCCCATAGCAAAGCCGGTCCCTTTCCATTGTTTCTCGAACACTGCTAGCTTAACAAAAGAATCTGAAGGTGGCTTCATGCTCGCCCTGTCCTTGTTCGCGTGAAAGAGAGAGAAGCTTGTTTACCAGCTATACGTAAACAACGTCAGAGTCGGCCATCATTATTTTTGCCCTGAGGGGCTGTTCTCTCCGATGTTTTACGAGATCCTACGAATATATCCGAGCACAGTTAAACAAGCTCTCTGTTTATGTAGTTGACTTTTCAATCGCGATATAAAAATGTATTTAACCTATGTCATTACACACATTAAACCTCTGCGTGGATATCCATAGATCGGTGCTCGATTCTTACTGTAATCAAAAGTTTATTGCTAATGAGAAATTAATGATTGATATTATTATATCATTACCTTAATTAATAAAAGTGTGTTCAGAGGATTGTAGCTCGAATCTTACCAAGTGAAACTCTAACGCATAATAACTATTAAACTATGCAAGGTCAGATTAAAACGCATTTAACAAATATAATTTAAATTTTATATATCATTACAATAATTAATAAAAGGGTGTTCAGGGGGTCCTAGATCGAATCTGCGAAACTCTAATGCGCAATAACTATTAAACTATGCACGGGCAGATTAAAATGCATTTAACAAATATAATTTAATTTTTATATATCATTACAACAATTAATAAAAGGGTGTTCAGGGGGTCCTAGATCGAATCTGCGAAACTCTAATGCTCAATAACTATTAAACTATGCACGGCTAGATTAAAATGTATTTAACAAATATAATTTAATTAATGAAACGGTGTTTAGAGGGTTCTAGATCGAATCTGCGAAACTCTAATGCTTAATAAATATTAAACTATGCGAATATTGGGCGGTAAGATTAAAACGTGTTTAACAAATATAATTTAATTTATACAACATTACAACGTTTAACGAGCTGTATTCTTAGGAACCCAGAGGCCGCCAGCAAAATCTATAATAACTATTAAATTATTGAAGCAGCGTGGGCGGTCGGATTAAAATTGCATTTAACAAATATAATTGTTTATATTAAACCACCGCGAATACTTAGATATCCCGATGCCTAGACACCATTCTTTCTTCTCTCTTTTTCTTTCTATCTCTTTCTTTCTCCACGACTTGTACACATTCAGGCGTTCACATATACACGAGCACTTGTACACACATCAGCAAACATACACCAGTACACGCACACACGTACATGCAAGTACACACACGCACACACACGCAAGCACATACACACACGCACATACATACACCAGCACACACACGCAGTCACGCACCTCATGCGTATACATACATACACCAGTGCTCTTACACTCACACATACATATACATGGACACACACACGCACACACACTCACGTACATACATACACCGTTACACTTGCTCATACGCACACGACCACACACAAGCACATATGTCTGTTCACTTACACCCAACAGCACCAACCCACACACGCACACGCATACACACGCACACACCAACTCACGCGCATGTCCTGAATGAAAAGAGACAAAATGATGCAATAAAAACTAATTATAGCTCGGGATGCAAGGCACATTTACGATTTGCTCGAAACGGTCTGGATGCATGGGTTCGAATCCTAGGAGTGATTACAAATTCATCTTCTAATAATTCCAAAACTAATTAAAATAAAGACGGTGAATAAACTATTACTTTTATGCCATTAGCGCGTTTCTTGTGCATGTATATTAGAGTACCAGGTGTCATGGGTTCGATCCTTAATTTTAAAATCTCAATTATCTCAGAAACTAACAGGGATAGAGGAGTAGGCCAAAGCATGATTGTTAGCTCCTATGATGGACAATTAATGCCTTATATAATTTCCAATCAGTTGTCCCTAGTTCGAATCCCGATTTTTCAGTGACTTCCTTAATTTTCCAGTGTACACTAGAATATATCACTTAGATCAATGTTGCAACTGCATACAGGTCTTTAAACACGTCAAACTAATATTATAAATAATTTTGTTTCTGGTGTTCCGAGTTCGAAAACCGATTCAGTGAAATTTACTTATAAATTTAATAACATAGTAAATAATTAAGATAAAAGGCACCTAATAAACCTTATTACGTTTATGTCATCAGTTAGTATCTTCGGGTGTATATTCGGGTACCTGACGTCCAGGGTTCGATTCCTAAGTTTAAATCTCAATTATCGCAGAAACTAGCAGAGATAGAGCCGCGGACGAAAGCATGCTTGATAGCTCCTACAATGAACAATTAATGCTGTATACAATTGCCAATCAGTTGCCACTAGTTCGAATCCCGATCTTTCAATGACTTCCTTAATTTTTCTTTGTACACTAGAATGTAACTGCATGCAGCTTTGTGTAAAGACATTATGGATGTACTCTGAGAGAGAGAGAAAGCGAGAGAGAGAGAGCGGGAGGAAGTGAAACAAGTAGGGATAGAAGTGCCGAGAGCCTCTGCGCATGCGCAGCAAGAGATGATGTCATTGGCTGCAATAATCACGTGAGTGTAAGCATCACAGCCATGATGTCGTGCCGGCATCGCCTGGAGGGGGTTTTGTAAGTATGCCTATGAATGTGTAGAGAAAAAAAGAACGAATGGAGAAAATCGTGTGAATATTAATGGAAGAATGTGCAGCAAAAATCGTATGAATGTGTAGAGAAACAAAGAATAAGTACAGAAAATCATGTGAATGTTCATTGAAGATGAGCCAGCAGAGAACCAAAGAATGAGTAGAGGAAATCGTGTGCGAATGTATAGTGAAACAAAGAATGATTGGGGAAAATCGTATGAATGTTTATGTAAAAAGAATGTGTACCGAAGATCGTATGAATGCGTTGAGAAACAAAGAATGAGTAGAGAAAATGTTATAGAGTATGAACCTGCAGGGAAACAAAGAACGAGTGGAGAAAATTGTGTGAATGTTTATGTAAGAGGAATGTGTAGCGAAAATCATGTGAATGTTTATAGAAGAAGAATGAGTAGAAAAAATCCTGTGAACTGGAGAAGAGTACGCAGAGAAATCCATGTGAATGTAAAGTACAGATTAGAAAATATGATGCTCTTGCAACGAGTCGTCTTTCATGTACTGTATCGTTTAAACAAAAATAAATGCACTGTAAAACTATCAGTGATTTTTGTATAGTTATCTAAATACCCACTCACCTTGCATTGTTTCCTGTTGAATGCTGCACATGTAGATGGGCTGCACCTCTTCTTAAACTAAAAACTTTGCGTTTTTTAGTTCTTAAAAATTTAAATGTATAGTTAATAAGTACACAACAGTTCTAACATGAGCAGATATCTGTTTATAGAGGGATCTAAACCCCCTCCAGGCGATGCCGGCACGTCATCATGGCTGTGATGCTTACACTCACGTGATTATTGCAGCCAATGACATCATCTCTTGCTGCGCATGCGCAGAGGCTCTCGGCACTTCTATCCCTACTTGTTTCACTTCCTCCCTCTCTCTCTCGCTCGCTCTCTCTCTCTCTCTCAGAGTACATCCATAATGTCTTTACACAAAGCTGCATGCAATTACATTCTAGTGTACAGAGGAAAATTAAGGAAGTCATTGAAAGATCAGGATTCGAACTAGGGGCAACTGATTGGCAATTATATACAGCATTAATTGTTCATTGTAGGAGCTATCAAGCATGCTTTCGTCCGCGGCTCTATCTCTGCTAGTTTCTGCGATAATTGAGATTTAAACTTAGGAATCGAACCCTGGACGTCAGGTACCCGAATATACACCCGCAAGATACTAACTGATGACATAAACGTAATAAGGTTTATTAGGTGCCTTTTATCTTAATTATTTACTATGTTATTAAATTTATAAGTAACTTTCATTGAATCGGTATTCGAACTCGGAACACCAGAAACAAAATTATTTATAATATTAGTTTGACGTGTTTAAAGACCTGTATGCAGTTGCAACATTGATCTAAGTGATATATTCTAGTGTACACTGGAAAATTAAGGAAGTCACTGAAAAATTGGGATTCGAACTAGGGACAACTGATTGGAAATTATATAAGGCATTAATTGTCCATCATAGGAGCTAACAATCATGCTTTGGCCTACTCCTCTATCCCTGTTAGTTTCTGAGATAATTGAGATTTTAAAATTAAGGATCGAACCCATGACACCTGGTACTCTAATATACATGCACAAGAAACGCGCTAATGGCAAAAACGTAATAAGGTTTATTTACCGTCTTTATTTTAATTAGTTTTGGAATTATTAGAAGATGAATTTGTAATCACTCCTAGGATTCGAACCCATGCATCCAGACCGGTTTCGAGCAAATCGTAAATGTGCCTTGCATCCCGAGCTATAATTAGTTTTTATTGCATCATTTTGTCTCTTTTCATTCAGGACATGCGCGTGAGTTGGTGTGTGCGTGTGTATGCGTGTGCGTGTGTGGGTTGGTGCTGTTGGGTGTAAGTGATCAGACATATGTGCTTGCGCGTGTGTGTGTGGTCGTGTGCGTATGAGCAAGTGTAACGGTGTATGTATGTACGTGAGTGTGTGTGCGTGTGTGTGTCCATGTATATGTATGTGTGAGTGTAAGAGCACTGGCGTATGTATGTATACGCATGAGGTGCGTGAATGCGTGAGTGCGCTGGTGTATGTATGTGTGTGTGCTGGTGTATGTATGTGCGTGTGTGTATGTGCTTGCGTGTGTGTGCGTGTGTGTACTTGCATGTACGTGTGTGCGTGTACTGGTGTATGTTTGCTGATGTGTGTACAAGTGCTCGTGTATATGTGAACGCCTGAATGTGTACAAGTCGTGGAGAAAGAAAGAGATAGAAAGAAAAAGAGAGAAGAAAGAATGGTGTCTAGGCATCGGGATATCTAAGTATTCGCGGTGGTTTAATATAAACAATTATAGTTGTTAAATGCAATTTTAATCCGACCGCCCACGCTGCTTCAATAATTTAATAGTTATTATAGATTTCGCTGGCGGCCTCTGGGTTCCTAAGAATACAGCTCGTTAAATGTTGTAATGTTGTATAAATTAAATTATATTTGTTAAACACGTTTTAATCTTACCGCCCAATATTCGCATAGTTTAATATTTATTAAGCATTAGAGTTTCGCAGATTCGATCTAGAACCCTCTAAACACCGTTTCATTAATGAAATTATATTTGTTAAATACATTTTAATCTAGCCGTGCATAGTTTAATAGTTATTGAGCATTAGAGTTTCGCAGATTCGATCTAGGACCCCCTGAACACCCTTTTATTAATTGTTGTAATGATATATAAAAATTAAATTATATTTGTTAAATGCATTTTAATCTGCCCGTGCATAGTTTAATAGTTATTGCGCATTAGAGTTTCGCAGATTCGATCTAGGACCCCCTAAACACCCTTTTATTAATTATTGTAGTGATATATAAAATTTAAATTACATTTGTTAAATGCGTTTTAATCTGACCTTGCATAGTTTAATAGTTATGCGTTAGAGTTTCACTTGGTAAGATTCGAGCTACAATCCTCTGAACACACTTTTATTAATTAAGGTAATGATATAATAATATCAATCATTAATTTCTCATTAGCAATAAACTTTTGATTACAGTAAGAATCGAACACCGATCTATGGATATCCACGCAGAGGTTTAATGTATGTAATGACATAGGTTAAATACATTTTTATATCGCGATTGAAAAGTCAACTACATAAATAGAGAGCTTGTTTAACTATGCTCGGATATATTCGTAGGATCTCGTAAAACATCGGAGAGAACAGCCCCTCAGGGCAAAAATAATGATGGCCGACTCTGACGTTGTTTACGTATAGCTGGTAAACAAGCTTCTCTCTCTTTCACGCGAACAAGGACAGGACGAGCATGAAGCCACCTTCAGATTCTTTTGTTAAGCTAGCAGTGTTCGAGAAACAATGGAAAGGGACCGGCTTTGTTATGGGGCAGTGGAATGAGAAATAAAGGCTTGCCCCGGACAATAGAACTTGTTTATCTGTTAACTGGCTTTAGGTTCTCTTTGTCACGACCCTAATTCATCATGGGCTTTGTTAATTTTGACAGCTGAAGGGTAAGCATTGTTCTTTTGTTAAAAGCTAGTGGAATGAGTATGCCAGAAAGTAGCCTTGCCCCGAACAATAGAAAGGCACACAATAGAAATCCCTTCCTTTGTCCAGCAAGCTCTTTCTTCCCTCACGTGTTCGAGAAACAATGGAAGTGGGTGTGGGTAACTGTCACAGGTGCAGAAGTGGCCGAATGTGGAATGGGTAGGAAAAACATCTCGCCTTTGTTACAGAGCCATAAATTTATGACCCCTTTGTTCGTTTTGACAGGTGAAGGATAACGTTAATTGCTTAACTGTCAAGCTTCCATTGTACTCAACAAGATTTATGACCCTCAGCTGCAACTAAAACTACCATGGAGGTGGGGGTGGAATGGGGAAAATGGGGGAGGGGGGCTCATTTGCATATGAATAGAAATTCCTGCATATTAAGTGCGCCAGCTCTCTTATTCTCCTACTACTGTCGTGGTAGAAGATGAACCACACCAGCATTCGCCTGCCGACCGGGGAAACCATGAAAAATCCATGGATCAGAATGAGGGTTGCCGGGGATCGAACTCGGGGCCTCTCGGATGCGGGCCACAGACATAACTGCCTGACCCAACCCTCTCTGAGCATCTTCCAAGGATGCAACACGAAAGTTTCTAGAAAATCCTCCCACCCAAACTACCTTTACATGGAAAATTTCTATTTTCTCAAAAATGTCTTAACGATTTTAATTAAAATGCCATATGTTTAAGATATTTCATGTAAATGAAATGTATATGTTTAATTTCGGCGTAGAGTCTTTGAAGTCCTCTTTACTCTGAGTGGTTTTTGTATAACTGGTAAACTGTAACAGATAGGCAAAATTTTACTACACAAGAAATGTCCGAGATATTTCTTGTTACTGTTTTGAATTTTCAAATAATTATACTTTTCTCAAACTTATCTCATTCGTTCTTTCCCCCCTTCTCCTGGCCATGCAAAGAGAGTGGAAGCCATCACATAGCGATCAGCTCTTAAAGGTTTGACTATCAGTTAAGCCTATTGTATTCGCATATTCCCATTTACTACAAGGAAATATGTCATAAAACCATTTCTACAAATGTTTATCTCGATTAACATGAAGTACATGGAAAAATAAGCTTTTATAAGAATAGTTTGTTGAAGAATAGGCAGAGAAAATACTTGTGGATGTAGTAAATCAGATTTTTTAGTATGAATTATCTCTGCTTTTCACTTGTAAACCTTGAAGAAAGTATTTTTTTTTTATTTTTTATCTCGCCATTGCCACTAAACATGGTTGTAAGCAGCATTTACAGCACAGTTAAAATGTCTATAATTTCTCAAAGTATTTGGATAATTGACTTTATGATAGCAAGCTATATAATTGTCGGCATTATGGAGGGTTGGACCTGCTTTTACTTCGTGGTATGGTGTATTTCAAAGTTAGCCCTTCTTCTTTAACAGTTCTGGATATATTAGTATTATCTGATTAGCAGTCCCAGTAGCTGGCCAGCTGCTAACAAAGAATTCCGTCCGCGGTCTCTTGCCTCATCTGCGTTCATCTGTGATCTTAATTATAAGAGTATTCTTCATGAAGTATTGGAGGCCTGGTAGGGGAATAAGACATCATGTTGACAGGATACACGTCACTGCAACTTGTTGCGTATGTGTTGTTAGATCGATGTTCGAGATCACGTACGGTTTTTTGAAGGGGCAAGAAAATTTAATGTGTCAGTTATTTACGTTCCCGAAAATGGATATTAAACTTGAGCAACTAAAATTGTAATGTACATTTCCATTTTAAGTAGGAAAAACAATGCAACTATTAGTTTTGATCGCTTCCAAAGATGGAATCGTAATAAAAAAATCTGATATGATGCATTCACATGACCCTCTACCCTCTATCGTTTATTAGTGGTTATACCTACTAACTAGTCTTACTAAAGTTATTATTTATATTCACTTCATTTTAATCCAAATAAATTTTTGCAGAAATGGCTACATTGCACATTTCGTTATAGACAGGAAGAGAACAGCGATAACGGTAAAGGTAAAAGGTACGTGTCACGGACGGGCCCGCGGATCCGGGGCAAAGCTCTTCATGCTTCCAAAGTGGCCCCTGGGAGGGAAGGATGAGGAGAGAAACCCGAAGGGCGACCAGATCCAGATGTAAACGGGCGCAAGCATGTACGGGTCCCTAACTTTTCCAGATATAACGCATCCGCGGCCCGATCCCTGCCCACAGGCACAACCTCCAGGGTCTCAGAGGGGAGCCTCTCACTAAGGGGAGACCTAACTGGGCGGTACCGCAGCGACACCAGGAAGAAATCTTTAGAGAGCGCAAGTCACCGCCCTGCCGCAAATCACCGAACACCGTCGTCTGGTCCTACAACCCTGAAACAGATTACAAGTACTGGAAGTGGGAGGAAAGACTCGTGGTAGAAGATGAAACACCCCAGCTTTCAACTGGCAACCCGGGGAAACCACGTAAATCCTATGGGCCAGAGTGGGCGGACGCCGGGGATTGATCCTGGGACCTCCTGAATGCGGGTCACAGAATAATCGCCTGAGCCATCTCGCTCGGTAAGAATAGTGATAATCAAATGTGTAAGAACTGGATGCTATACACTCGCCTTAAAATTCCATACTGTTTCAATGAAGTGAGAAACAACTGAAAGCTGACAGGACTTCTAAAGATTGGCTGAGTATTGAACAATTCGAACCATTAATAACGGGAGTCTCCTAAATGACCTTTTTCTAAAAATGCTTTTTTTTATTTTTATTCAGGTGCCTCAAAGCATGTATTTCCGGTAAAATCTCGGTATGGAATTTTTGATTGCTGTACAATACTTCCCCTACTCACTGTATGTAATAAAGTAATAACTGTAGCCCAGTTTCAAAGCAGCCGTTCTCCAAATTTGCGCTAACATGATAGAGTATTTTTACTTTGTCTACTACGTATAGTAATTAGGGGAAGTATTGTATTCCACCCAAAAATTCGATACCGAGATTTCACCGGAAATATATGTTTTGAGACCCCCTGAATCCAAAAAAAGCATTTTTGAAAACATGTCCGTGTGTGTGTGTGTGTGTGTGTGTGTGTGTGTCTGTGAACAGCATAACTCAGAAACGAACAGTCGGATAAACACCAAACTTGGTATTTAGGTTCAGCATCTTCCAGAGATGCGACACGAAGGTTTTCAAGAAAATCCCCCACCCCAGATTACCCTTTACATGGAAGATTTTTTGAAAATTTTAATTTTCTCAAAAATGGCTCAACGATTTTGATTAAAATATCATATATTTAAGACATTTTCATGACAAATAAAATGTATATCTTGAATTTTCTGGGAATGTCTCCAAATGTATTCTTCATTGTGAACGACTTTTGCATAACTGGTAAACCATAAGAGATAAGACAAAATTTTACTACGCAAAAAATGTAGATAGCGTTAACATACACAATTTATGTCATATACATTTTTTTGTTGTTGAGTGAATCATTTTCGAGATATTGCTTGTTATTCCCTTAAATTTTTCAATACTTATTTTCTCAAATCGGAATTCGTTATTCATTTTTTTTTGTCTTGTATATGCAAAGCGTATTAATCTGAGGCAAAGAAAATGGTGCTGTACCTAGCAACCAGCTATTAAGAGATATGTATATGCTTAAAGGCTACTGTATTTCTATATTGCCCTTGCAAATACAAAACAAGGGGTACATAGTAGGCCTTAAGCGATAGTCAAATATTGTTAGAACTGGTCGCTATGTGTAAAATGTAATTCTCTTTGCATGTCAAAAGATCGTTTCTGCAAATGTTTATCTCGATTAATATGAAATAGATGGAGAATAAGAGTTTGTAAAAATAGTTTGTACAAGAGTAGAGAAAGTCATGTGAGTGTAACACGTCAGATTTTTATAACCAGATCCCAGAGACATCTGATTGCTTTCACGCCGACAGCAAAGGGCATGTACTGTGACCGGCAACCGATGCCAAACTAAAACATGCGCATTAGGCAATCGTGGACTCTACTTGAAATGATCAGAAGCTAATCGGAGTGCTGGAAGGAATCATATAGTATGCATTGGTTATTGTTTACATCATTCACAAGCAGGCTACCAAGGAATGTGTTAAATTTGTCGCGGTATCATTCGTGTTATTTTATTGCTGAGCGCCTGTTATTTTTTTACTATTTTTAATTTTGAGTTCTTTGTCCTCCGGCTAGCTATTATTACCCAGTCGAGCAAATCTCTTGAACAGGGTGTGTAAACGGAAAGGAGTTGTTACTAAAAGATAACACTGATAAAAGAATTTGTTTTTACACTTTTATTACCGTCACAATTAATTAATTTCACATGATTACTCTTGATACACGCCGGACTGAAACTGTTATATTTTCAAATGTAACTATAATCACTTATTTGCCGCACATTATTAATTCGCGTATTTCACATTTTTAACTAACTTTACGACGCGAGAGATTCTGTAGAATTGCGCGACGTGAACTTCGTGATGATTCTGTTGAACTGTGTGACGTGTAACCCTCGAATGATTCTCTTAAACTGCGCGACGTGTAACCCGTGAATGATTCTGTTGAACTGTGTGACGTGTAACCCGTGAATGATTGTGTTGAACTGTGCGTTACCCGCCTCTGGCTTCAGAATTTATACTCCCTCACCCCGATATGCCTAAACATTTTAACAGAACTGCTATTGGTTATTAAAGCGCGCCAACATTAGCGTCTATTTTTATATCCAATCAAAATTACGAACACATATGCTCTAGGGAAGATATTCCCTCCATTTCTAAAGAAAAGCGCGCTACTCTGACGTCATTTGTTTGTCTCTTATAATTGATAAACAACTCACCCCCTCGCCCATTGTTCCCCGCTCCTATTGTCAGTTTCAGTGAGGCCGTGTAAACTTATTTCTTAACAATGCTTATAATTAACAAACATCTCAAATCATTATCATATAATAATGCTAATTTACACTACAATCACTCTGGCATTCACAGTGTTGTGATATAAAATACTGCCTCAAATTATAAACTAAAAGAGAAAAGATTGATAGAAGACCTATGCTGAAATGGGAGTGAGAGGGAATAGGTCAACGGCCTAAAACCATGAAAGGAAGAAGACAAGAAATGCCGAAATATGTATATCAAATGTATTAAGAGGTTTTGGAATACATAAAAGCTGTTTGCAGAATTAGAATGAAGCTTACTCAGAGGTTCTGATATTTCTTTAATACACATCTGTAGTACTTGATAAAATGTCAATTAAACATTAAATACATAGGTTGTTAATGGAGGGAGACACCTCGTCACCATGACCTACAGAGATTTATTGTGTCATCACTCCCCAGGAAGAAGAGATGAAGTGAAGGAACCACACAGGAGGCTACAGGCCGTAGGCAGACAGGCCACAGAAATGCGTGGAAGTCCCTAACATTTCCAAGCTCACATTCCCGTGTGTCACCGCCGAAGCCGCCGAGAGAGGGATGAACGACCCACCAGTCGAGCAGTCCCCTGGTTTCTACAGGGAGTATTCTTCCCAATGAGCATACATCGGCGCCATCTGTCCGGTACCGCCATACGAGACCTAGAAGACACATTAAAGATGAAAAGGAAACGGAATGAAAGGGAAATGACGGAAAGGAAATCGTGGCAGAGAAGAAACCTCAGCATTTGCCTGTTGACCCCAGGGAAACCACGAAAAACCCATGGGTCAGAATGAGCTGTCGCCGGGATCGAACCCAGGACCTCCCGAATGCGGGCCACAGACGTTGTCGCCTGAGCCATCCCGCTCAGTAAAATTAAATATAACACATATATCGTACAGTGATAATCAGAATCCGTTCGTTTCACTATCTTCTGTTTACTTAGCATTCCTCCTCGGCTTAGGTTTTATATCGCGAATTAAATAGTTTTTTTTATGGACGCTCTTTAACTACTATGGTCCTTAGCGTCCCATTCTATATTGGATGTGGAAGACCGGTAATTTTGCTAAGAGGCCTCTTTATCAGGCTTGAGGTTCTTTTACGTGCCGTAAATCTACGACACGGGACCGCCGGCTTTACTTCCCTTCCGAAGGAAGCATGCTAAGGATTTTTACTCCCGAAAAAAATCCATCGCTCTCCGCCGGGTTTGCATCCGCAACCCCTAGACCACGGAAGACGACCCGGTTTTACATCGTGGCCATCTAAAATAAACATAATCGGCATTGGATTTTACACGCATTCAATGTGAAGTAACAACTTGGAAAGCCAAAGCTATCCTAGCAAGTATCTTCTTTTATGACTTCTAGTTGTCCTCCCTGGACAGAGGTACCGTGCTAGCCTCTAGTTCCCAAGGTCGCGGGTTCAAACCCGGCGGAGGGCGATGGATTTTTTCGGGCGTAAAAATCCTTAGCACGGCTTCCTTCGGAAGGGAAGTAAAGCCGGTGGTCCCGTGTCGTAGATGTACGGCACGTAAAAGAACCTCAAGCCTGACAAGAGGCCTCTGAGAAAAATTTCCGGCCTTTCACGCCCAATATAGAATGGGACCCCAAGAACCATAGTAGTTAAAGAGCGTCCATAAATAAAACTCAATTTCAATTTCATTATGACTCCTACAAGTTCATATTCTAATGTCCAGGCCTTGTATGTATATTCTTGTTTTTAGCCTTTATGTCTTTAGAAATTGAAATTAGAAGCTGTCTTATAGCCTTCATTCTTAGGGAAGAACGGAGACTTTCAATGGCGAAAGAATTATCAATATCGGTTGAGTGGTTTCCATATTACTCTGTATACACACGCATATAAATTTTCGGACTTTATCATATCAGCATAAGTATGAGGGTTTTTTTTCGCACCTAAGGGTATAAAAGAATGGGGAACGAATTACTCGTATGGGATAGATCGTTACTTTGGATATTATATATAAAAGGCAGCTCTTTCTCTGCTAATTAGAAGATGCGCATTTCCTGTTGAACTAGCTCTCATTCTCTCTCACTCACAGCTGTTTTTTTTCTCCTCTTTTTTGCTGTTTGTTTTGATGAAGCTTATCATTTAAAGTGGCAACAGCCGTTTGGAAAGGATTGTGCGAAAGTCCATGCCAGTGAGAAAAGAAAACATTGCAATGGTGCAACTTGGTTATAGGAATGTCTTAATTACCTTTATAATATTGATCTTTCGTTGAATTACATTTACCTGTTAAATGGAAAACTTCTCTTTTGATGCAGTAACATCGTACTGAATATTATGAACGTATTCAAAAGCATATGTTGCAAAGAAAAGTCTTCCGGTTGTTAATCAGCTTAGTGTCCCAATGCTCGTTTGAATTCATCAGGTTTTCAACACAGACTCCAGTTTTGGAATCGAATCAACCAACGCTTTATTCGGGTAACATTGAGTTGAGCCGGTGGTGAGTTTGTCGGTGACCGGCGATTGCGTCCCGTGATCAGTTTTATACGTCAGTTGCGTCTCTGGATAGTTTGGGCCATGCGTCAGTTGCGTCCCTGGATTTCTTGGTTCATACGTCAGTTGTGTTTCTGAAAGATTTGAATGGTTAGTCCCAGTATTTTCAGTTCCTGGCACAAGCAACATTTCCCTTCCCATTTTGCAGACTTAGGACTGTCTGTAACATTTTCAATTTAAACCCATGAATGGATGAAATGTTATGTTTTATTACATTACATTATATTACACATAAAAATCTAAGAACTGAACACGAGTTAACAAAAAAACAAAAAAAAGTAAATAAAAACAAAGAATTAGTATGGTTGAAACATTACAGATGGGTTAAAAATGTTGTTTGTGGCATTTTCGCCATAAAAACGTTGATAGTGATTGTTAAAATCTGACCAAAAATTTAACTAGGCACAGTTGTCTGGTTGAAATCCGAATGACATGTTCTGGATAAAATCCAATTTTATATGACCTCCTATAAAGCAACCACGTGTTTACAAATAAAAGCTTCCTTCTCCCTTCTTGCCTGTTTAAATGGCAGAGAGCTATTATACATAATTTTAAGTATGTTTCCTTTGTATTTTTTTCAAATTTTCTATAAAATGGGAACTGTTGGGATGAGCAGTGTAAACCAGACTATAAAGTTTTGAATGAATCGACTTGCAGACATTAGTAGTTCTCATTTTGCTGCAAATACTGTTAACTTCGGAATGGTTTGAGCGGTATTCGTTCACAAGTCAAAGATGAAAACGACTTCCTTTTACTTCTGACCTTGGAAGAATTGCTTTTATTGCAAGATGAAGAAGGAGAAA
The DNA here is from genome assembly GCA_030765065.1 of Deroplatys truncata. Classification (NCBI taxonomy): domain Eukaryota; kingdom Metazoa; phylum Arthropoda; class Insecta; order Mantodea; family Mantidae; genus Deroplatys; species Deroplatys truncata. Next base: position 107,208,034 of record CM060980.1, read on the forward strand.
CTCTAGGTTAACTTTGTCACAAGCACTGGTAAGTTATGTATTTAAGAGCTCCACGGATGAAAATGAGGGTGTGTATAAATTTTAAACCCGCCATGTACGGTTAATAGTCGGTGGGACTGTTTTGGACAGCTGTTAACATTCCCATCTATGTATATGTTTTCTATACGACAATGGCCTTTAGGTTACTTTTCGTGGAAAGTTCCAGTATGTTGTTTCCACTACATAATAAAAATGATTCGCCTTTATTTGTAGATATCGATAAAGAACCAATAGCTTGGTATGCCTCACAAATATTCTGGGGTAACTACGGAAGCAGTGATCGTCGTGCACGTTGAATACTTTGTTCTATTAATGTTGCATCTCTACTGATCAACGTCACTGTGTCACTGTTTTTCAGTTCAGTATGCGGATTTTAATTGGACTCTCACTTAAATTTTCAATAGCTTTGGTTTGTTGTGGTTATGTCCTTGATTGCTTTCAACCATTTCATTTTTAACATTTAAAACTTTAAATTTAATTTAAATTTAAAACATTTTTAACTTTAAACACAAGATTTCATGCATCACACCAAACGCGAAATATTGTTCTGCACATCATTGTGATGTCTAAATTTATAACCATCAGTTACAAATGAAGGCTTCCCCTTCTCACTTGTCATCAACTCCATGGCTCGTGCACAACTCAGAATGAGAACTATTATGTATGTTCAGTTTGATCTTTACACTTTTAGAAAATGTTCTAAATAATGCTTGGTTGTGTCTTGTGGCAAAACGCGTTCAATAGTGTTTGGCTGTGTCTTATCAAAGAACCTACTCAGGTACCTATGGACGCAACTGACGTATACATTTTAAAAACCCCAGACACAGTTGACGTACTGATTTTTCGTAAACGTGTTTACGTGGACGCAACTAACATAGCCCCCAGTTTGTTACCCTGACCCTTTTTCCATGAAACTCGTAAACACTCATAAACACGCGGTGTATTCCTATTGCTTCGATGGTCAGTTTCCATTAGCGACCCGGCTAATGAAGGTCATTAGGAAGGAACTGTCAATCAATGGGTTTAAGGAAACACTAATCGGTTAATTATTATTATTATTATTATTATTATTAATAATAATAATAATTAATAATAATTTTATTGTCATTGAGCTTTACAGCAATAGACAACGTCAGAGTGGTACAGTCAAATTACAAATAATATTACATTTATCTAATACAATATATGTAGAAAATTTAAAGTACAAAGTTATATATAATGATACAGCTTACAATTACAAACCATACTGTAGAGGTCCCCCAAAGTCCTACCAAGTATTGAGATGTGGTTATTATACTTCAAAATATTCTTGTATAGAATAGAAAGGTGAGACGACGAGCAAGTCGTGTAATTTATGTTTAAAACTTGCTTTAGGAATCGTTTTAGTTCAAAGGGTAGCTTATTATACATCTTAGAACGCATTACTTCAAAACTCGTCTGAGTTGTAGTCGATCTACAATATGGAACATGATGTGGTATTATACGAGTGTATATCTTGTTTATTGGGTAATTCTGAAGAACGATTTTTATATATAATACCACCGTGTAAACGTATAGATTTATTACAGTCATTATTCTTAATTTAATAAATAGTGGTTTTCAGTGGACTAATCTTGATTCATCAGACATTATTCCAATTGCCTTTTTCTGCAGCAAAATTATACTAGAAACATGTGGGCTGTTGCCTCATAGTACTATACTACATGCTATAATGCTATGAAAAAATACAAAATATGCTGATCTGATATAAGCTTCAGGCACATGCATTTTAAAATTTCTAATAGATATATAACTCTGGACAGTTTCCACATTATGTGATCAATATGTGGTGCCCAGGATAATTTACTGTCTATTATTACACCAAGGAATTTTAAAATTTCCGAGTTATTAGCTATGGAGTATCCCTGCATTTTAGGATCATGTGTCGAGTTTTGTTCTCGTTAAGTAAGAGACGTTAGCTCTAAACCAAGTATCCGCTTGGATCAGTGTGCTTTCAACTTTAGATTTGAGCAACTGAAAGTCTTCACTCACATTAAAAAGTAGTATCATCGTCATATAGAATTGAGTGTGAGATCACAAAGGATGGGAGATCGTTTATCATTATTAAAAATAGCAATGGTCCAAGAATTGAGTCCTGTGGGACACCATGTTTTATCTCGTCAAGTTTAGATTTCCTCATTTCCTATACAGACCACCTGCTTCCGATTTACAAGGTAGGATCTGAGAAGTTCAATAGGTTTTTGATTCCATAGAAATTTAATTTACTGAGTAGATGGGTGTGGTCTACGCAGTCAAAAGCTTTACTTAGGTCACAGAAGGTGGCTTGTGCACAGTTTTTTCTTTTCAAACGCTTTAAGTACTTTTTGAATTAGTGAAACTATAGCATCAATGGTGGATTTCCTTTTCCTAAAATCAAACTGTGATTCTGTAAGTATGTTATTTGATTCAAGATAATTATATAATTGGGCATACATAAGTGACTGTAGGACTTTTGAGAATATGGGTACTAGAGATATGGGACGATAACTAGCTGAGAGGCTTTTATCACTTTTTTTATAAATTGGAATAACTTTCGATACCTTAAGTGCGTCTGGGAAAATTTCTCGATAAGGCATTTGTTTAAACTGTAGGTAAGCGGGTCTACGATACAGTCTATAATCCTTTTTTATTATAGTGTTAGACAAGCCATAAATATCCTTGCCATCCGATGGCTTGAATCTATTCACCGTGCTTAGCACTTGTACAGGAGTTACTTCTGAGAAAACGAATTTCAAGATATTTCCTATATTATGTTCTTTTATTAAATCTATTGCAGATTCAGGAGGACGAATAATGTTACCTCTAATTTCAACTGAGTTTATAAAAAATGTATTAAAATCATCAGGGGTAATTTCTATAACGTCAAGTAAGACCCTAGGTGCAAGAGAGGAAAGGGTTGAATAAATCTTTCCCAAACATTAGGATAACCATGTATTTGTGTTAAGTAATAATTGTATGCGTTATACACACATCCATACGTATAAAACGTCATACAAGGATAAATTGGGGGAAATATATTAAATTTGTTTTTAAGGTAATATTAATACTTATTCTTCAAGGACAGTTTTGTGTAAAACAACTTGTTATCCCAATAAATATTGATTTTCTCAAAACAGCTCATCAAGCCGTGTTTTAGATGGTATGTAGAATGGCATATAAAATGTGTATCTTAAATTTTCTAGGAACAACCCTACAAAGCCATCTTTACTGTTAGTGAATGTCATAATTTGAAAACCATAAAGGATAGACAAAGACTTACTATACAACAAATGCAGATCTAAAAAAAGGTTTAAAATAATTGTTTACTAAGGTTTCAGAAATATTTCGCGCAGTATGTTTACATGTTCCCAAGTGTAATACATCTGAACAGGGATCCTCTAAAAGTATGTCATTGTTCTTTCTTTCCTCCCGCATAATCTCATGAAAAACAGAACCGTTTAATGTACACTCGCACGGCTTTCTCTTTCATTACAATTTTACACGTACTATTCATATGGAACGCGATTCTTCCATTTCTTTACGTAGGCTAGAAATGATTTTAAGATTAGGGAATTAATAATTACTACATATAAATCCAAGACAGTTTGCTGTAACAACTCGTTTTTGTTTGTCTCGAGATCATGGAGGTAAAAAATAAGCAGTCTAAAATTATCAAACTGTTCCTTTCAAATGTACCTACGTGGCTTGGTAAAATATAGATGCATTGTGCTATGAAATATTTCGAAAACGGTTAACGCTAAGACAAATGATATTTTGGGGAAAGTGTGTATTTTAATGACCCCTCAAGTTTTTCTCGAAATACGGTTTTGCCTATCTCGCGTGGTTTCCCAGTCTAATACAGTTATGTAATTATTCACTAAAGGTAAGGAGAGCCTATTTCGAGGAAATTCAAGATATAGTTTATTTGTCACGTTAATGTCGGAAACATTTGGCATTTTAGTTAAAAAATCGTTATAGGCGTATTTAAAAAAATAAATAACAAACAAAATTCTTTCACGTAAAGGCTAGTTTGTGGTCGATGGAATTTCGTGAAAATCCTCATGTCATCCTTGAAGATGCAAAACTTAAATATAAAGATTGTTGGTTTTTTAGTTATACTGTTTACACGCACACACACACACAGAGAGAGAGAGAGAGAGAGAGAGAGAGAGAGAGAGAGAGAGAGAGAGAGAGACCTTTTTCAAAAATGCTTCGGGAGCCACAAAACACGTATTTCCAGTGGAAACTCGCTTTAGAATTTTTGAGTGGAATAAAATATCTTTTTCCTCTTCCTACCGCATGATAACGTACTAGTTATCTGAATTTATACTTAGTAAAAATTTATAGTGCAGTGAACAGTGCTTCGTGTTTTATAAAAAAAGAATACTTCTAGAAAAATTATTTTCCTTTTACTGTAAATATACATTACTATTTAGATTTTCTCGGGAGGGGTGAGAGGCGAAAATACATTTAGTTAAAGTGAGGCTACCTGAAACCTGTTTTCGCCCAATCTAATTAAGAAAGGATGGTTTGGCGCGGAAATGTCACGGTGCATAAGTGTCAGGCACCGGATCATTATCATCATCCATCATGTGTTACACACTAGTGGATGTGTTGCGATCTATGACAGCACTATTTAGGTCTTCCTTAAATATCTTCCTCTTAGAACGTTATGACAACATCTGTTAGGAACCATTGTCTTGACGTGGTGTTACTATTGGAGCCTGTATTGCTGCAGAATGTATATCATCTTGTCTTGTTACGGAGGGGACACGGCACCGAACCAGGATGGATATTGTGCCTACGCTCCATGAGAGGGCGTTCACGGGAGGAAGGATGAGGCGAGAGGAGACACCTGGCGGTCGGATCCAGGATTGACGGCACATTAATGACAGGGACCCTCCCCACACACAGGGGGTCCAACGACCCTAAAGGGTTTTCGGATACTGCGGTCGCTAGCCGAAAGCCGAGCGACGGAGAGAGTTCAGAGAGGCACTTTTCCCCTGCCACGCTGCACCGAAACACCATCGTCAATACTTCCGACCCTGAAAGAGACCAACGGGATGAAAGATGAATGAAACTAAATCGAAATTCGGGGGGTGAAAGAAACCACTCCAGCATTCGCCTGGCCACCCAGGAAAAAACCCGAAAAATCTCATGGGATAGTGAGCGGTCACCGGGGATCTCCCGAATGCACTCCACAGACCACGTGAGCCATCCCTGTATAATGTACAGTAAGTTCCATTTTAGGTTCTTTGAGAATGTCTTCATTCCGATATTGGTCAAGTAATGAGTATGCTGCAGTTTTTCGCATACATCGCATATCGCTGTTAACCGTCTCTGGTTACGTTTCCTTACTAACCGTACTTCCATGCCATAAGCTAAAACAGGTCGTGCAAAAATGTTATATATCCAATCGTGTTCTTTGTACTTATGGTATGAATACATTTTTAATAATTCCAATAATTTTTAGAAATGCAGACATTGTGCTGACCATGTCACCACAAAGTTATATATAGCCCAAATAAAAGTTAATTCGTTTTACTAATTTATTATTTAAAATAATTTGGCATAGAATTGGTTTTCTTAAACTGTCATCGCTGTACCATGTAACTTATAGACTGTTATTTGTAAATTATCCTCTGATTTGGCAATATCACTTCTTCATATAGTATTATTAAGCCATATTTTCAATTTGCTAGGGAATACTTTATTTTGTAAAGCAATTAAACATTGAGTCTGACAATATTATGTAGGTATAACAATATTTTGTTGTTTTATGCAGTCCAACCTGTGCTATTCTATCAAATGGTAATTGATAGTTCTATAGGAGTGTATAACATTTCTTTCATCATAAATATTTAAATTATGTCTAATGTATAACATACGCAAAGATGTATTGATAATGATGATTTAACGTCCTTTTAACCGGGTAGGTCATATCGGACGTGAATGAACGAAATGGTTGAACTGATGCTCAAATGGGCGTGGGGTCCCTAGATATTAGATGTTCGTCTTCTTAAGATAACTGAAACCACCAGAAAAAACCTTTTCGAGGTAACTCGCCCTAACCGAGATTGGAACTCGGGACCTCTCGAATGTGAGGTAGACACGTTACCCCGACACCACAGAGGTGGACTCAAACATGTATAAATTCATAAGTGTTGATGTATAACATTTTAAGAAGATGTGTGTAATTAGCAACCGAATTTGTTGTTTTCTTAATTCTTTTCTGCAAAATTAAGTCTCCTCAGAACGTAATACCATAGGATATCAAACTTTGAAAGAAGACCTTAGGGTAAATACTGTACATGTTAGCATAAATTATTCGTTTAAAACCAAAACTTAAGCAGAAAAATCTGATGTGTTACATTCACATGACTTCTCTATCCTCTATCGATTATTAGAGGGTATATAAACTTATTAAAAACGTATTACTTCCTCTACTGCGTGTAGTAAGTAGGGTAAGTATTGTATCCCTCCCAAGAATTCGATGTCGAGATGTTATGAGGCTCCCTGAATCCAAAAAAAAGCATTTCTAATTTAGCTACTACATATAGTAACTAGGGGAATTATTGTATTCCACCCCAAAAATTCCATGTCGAGATTTCACCGGAATATATGTTTTGAGTCCCACTGAATCCAAAAAGAGCATTTTTAGAAAAAAAGTCTGTGTGACTGTCTGTGAGCAGCATCTCAAAAACGAAAAGTCGGATAAGTACCAAACTTGTTTAAGTTCAGTATCTTCTAAGGATGCGAAAGATTTTAAAGAAAATCCTCCCACCCCGACTATTCTATACATGGAGCATTTTTCGAAAATTTTGATTTTCTAAAAAATGGTCTAACGATTTTGACTAAAATACCATACATTAAAGATACTTACACGACAAATAAAATGTATATCTTGAATTTTCTGGGAATAGTTTCTGAGGTCCTCTTCATTCGGAAGGAAATTTGTATAATCTTGTATAACTGCTAGGTAAACGTTAAGCGATGGACGAAAACGTATTACACAAAAAATTTAGATGTATTTAAAACACAATTTATTTCAAATAAGTTTCTTGTGGCATAATCCATTTCTGAGACATCCGTTATTAGGGTTCGATTTTTTTTTCCATTTATACTCGGTCTTTAACTGCATTGGTCTTATCGGCGGCCTTTCCTTTGAAACTTATTGGCAATAATGTTAATTCGTGCAACTCTTGTCGTTGGGTACTTCCATTTTGTTTTTAATCGTTAGATCATACACACATTCACACACTCATTCATACTTTCAGACTCTTGGGGTTAATCTTGGCTACAGAAAAATTCCCAGCCCCCAGCCGGGAATCGAATCCGCACAGCAGGCAGTTACAGTAATGTAGTGGCATATGATGAGCGTGATTTACAGTTTATTTAATATTCCAATGTCACTGAGAAGATCTTCAAATTGAAATAAGCTGACGGGCTTCCGATTGTGTTATGGAGTTCGACGGGCATTCCATATCTTTTCTTCTTGAAGTCAATTTGTTGGCATTTTGTGACTATATGTTCTATTGTCAAGGTAACAGGACAGAAGGGACATTTCGGTGTTTCGTCTTTAGTTATAAGGTGAATATTAGTAAGTCTTGAGTGCCATATGCAAATCCTTGTTGCTATGATTTGATCTTGGCGTTTCATGATATTTTAAGGAAAATACTTAATTTCGTTATTCCTAAATATGTGAAGTTTGCTATCGGAAGAAGAAAGCCATTGAAGTTTCCAATTGTTGCGTAGAGTTCCCTTGAGGTGTAATGTTAAATCCAGGTGAGGGAATTTGGTGGAATAATCAACAGGGTTTTGAAGAATAGAACGTTTTACTCCTTATTTTATTCGTTTAACATTTTATATAAAAATAACACCTTTGCTCTTTTAGCCATGAAATCCACTAATTCATTTCCGGTGATGCCAACATGTGACGGAATCCAGGCGAGAACTACATTGTAGCCCTTAGCAAAAATAGACTAGAAGAGGCGATGCACATCATGAACTAGAAGGTGATGCGTGAATCGATCTAATTTTGCTTGAAGGGAGCTTTTGGAATCAGTAAAAATGACAGGAATTTGTTATCGGATGGCATGATATATGATAGTGCTTCTCTGAGAGCTAGTAGTTCGCAGGAGAAGATCGAAAACTTGTCAGAGACGCGATTGGAAGTTATGCAGTCGGTGTCTGTGGTCCTGTGAACCCGGTATCATTTAGAATAAGCTGGTATCTCCGATGGAATGATGAGGATTTAAGGAATGGGGTTGTGGATGAAAAAACAGTATCCGTAACTGTGGTCTGGATGCTACTTTAAGTGCGCAAGTAGTGATGAGTTGTTTCCTTCTGTAGGCCAGAGGTGGTTCATCGTTTTCAATTTTCAGGCTTGCAGTTGGGCTGCTAATGAATGCTCTGAGGGCTATGCGTAATGCTGATGACTGGATAGAGTCTAAGGTTTGTAATAGAGACTATTTAGCCGATGCGTAGATGATGGACCGTAATCTAACTTGGAGCGTATGATGGCTCTATAGTAAGACAGGATGATTTGGTAATATGCACCCCCCCCCAATTCTGAGCCGCTAAACATCATAGGATGTTAAGTCTTCTGAGGCAGTCTTCACATAAGGATCAGAATGATGACACCATGTGAGCTTTTCGTCAAAGATCATTCCTAGAAATTTTAGAGTACTGGTGTTTGAGATTGTTTGGTCATTCGTATTCACTATCAGAGGAGAAGTTTGGATTTTGCCTCTGGAAGAGGTAATAGATCTGGATTTGGTTGCAGAGTATCAAAAAGCTGTAGTGTTGGTCCATTCCTGCAGTGCATTAATTGTGCTTGTAATAGTTCTTGGGTTGTTTCAGGAAATTTCCCTGAAGAACATATGGTTAAATCATCTGCAAAGAGATTCACACTGACTGGAGATTTATTATATTTGGTATGTCATTGACTCTACTAAGAACAAGGTAACACTTAGGATAGATCCTTGAGGAACTCCGTTTTCAACTTGGAAAATACTGGGCATGATTACATTCATCGGCACTTGAATTTGTGTACTCTATAAAAGGTTGTGTATAAAGTGTATCATATTTCCTGAAATTCCATGATCAGTTAATGTTTTAAGTATGTGTCTCTTCCATGCCATATCATAAGGCTTTTCTATATCAAGGCTTATAAGTCTAAGGTGATTTCTGTCCTTGAAGGCGTCTTGTATGTTAGATTCTAACATGATCAGTGTGTCTAGTCTAGAATGGGGGTGTCTAAAACCAAACTGAAAGGGGCTAAACAGCTGTTTGGCTTTCCAATGTCCATTTTAGGCGTTTGTTAATAATTTTCTCCATCAGTTTACACAGTGTAAAGGTTAGTACTATTGGTCGATAACTTTCTGGGAGGCTATGGATCTTATTAGGTTTGGGTATCGGTATTACAATGGCCTGGTGCCACTGGTCAGGGAATACTGTTTTTGTCTATATATAATTGTAGATGGCTAATGGATACATTTTTTCTTCAGGTGGTAAATGTTGGAGGAATTCGTAAGCTATACTATCAGGGCCAGGAGTTGTATTCTTGCAGAGCTGGAGGGCTTCAGTCATTTCTTCAAGGAATAGTTCATTATATGGAGCCTCACGGTCAGAATACGTGGTATTTAGTTGCAATTCAGGAAGTTGTGATTTGTAGTGGAGAAATTTAGGGTCATAGTTAGAGTCACTGGAGTAATTGGCGAAAGTTTCAACTTGAATTTGTACCATCTCTTGGGTATCTGTGATAGGATGGGTTGTATTGGTGGGTTGCGAAAAGCCTCTGATTCTTTTTATTTTAGTTCATATTTCTTTTGAATTAGTTTTATTGGTCATAGAAGAAACAAAATTAGCTCATGATGACGTTAACATTTGTGTGTAATTTCTTGCTAGAATTTATACTGGTGTGTTAGAGAAATCACTAAAGTGATGGAAGATGTTTGTTTTCTTTAATTATAATGTAGTTTTGCCAATCAGTTTTATTTGTGTTCCATTTACATGTATAAGGTTGGGTATAGTTATGTCACATTTTGGTGACATGAATCTTGATTGGAAAGTGATCGCTGCCATGGAAATGCTCAGTGATTGTCCAGTCTAATAAATCAGCGATGTCAGGTATGCACGTTGCTATCTTGGGAGCTGAAATGATCCATGTGGAATATTAAAGTGAGTAGGTGTTGTAGAGTTAAGAAGACATAAGTTGTAGGAGCCTAGGAAACGTTCTATAATTCTCCCTCTATTGTTATTCTGCTTGCATCCCCATAACTACTGTGGGTATTGAAATCGCCCAACAGTATAAAGGGTTTTGTAATTATTGCAAGGGTCCTGATAGTTTTGGGCAATTCTAATTCTTGGTGTTAGGTAAATAAACATTACAGATGCATATGGCATGCGGAGTAAGAGTACTAATAGCAACAACTTCTAGATAATTTGTAATTGGGGTTTCTTTGTGAGGTAGGTTGCTCGTAACGAATGTTGCTACGCCTCCACTAACATGTGAGTAATTCAGTCTGTTTCTGTGTAACCAGTGTAGTGTTTAAGTGTAGCAACACATGAATTGCTAAAATTGGTTTCTTGTAAAATATGATTTCTGGCGAGTTATTATTGATTAGTGGTTGTAATTCTTCTAATTGAGTTCGAAAACCGTTGAGGTTGCATTGTAGTATCATATTATTGTTTTTAATGTCTTGTTTAATTTAGTGAAATGAGAGGTCTGTTGTAATTGCTGCCAGAAGTTTCTTTTCAATTCTGGCACTTCTATTTTTTATGTTGCGCTCTGTGAAATGTAGATATAATTTTCTAAGTGTAACAATTAGTGCATTGATGTCTTTTGTGTATTTAAGTGCTAGCTCGTGGATATTAGAACATCCAACTGAGTTTTCAAAGAAACGTTTTGGTTGAATAAAGCTGAGTGCTGCGAGTTAACAAATTGTATATATGTTTATAGCACCACGTTGTGGATAATGTTTCTCGCGTAATGTTGTTTACATCACGCGTGTAGCCATCTTGTGTGACGTTGTGACGTCACTCCTTGTTGGTTCGTTTAACTCCATCTGGCGTAGCAATTTGTATGAATTAGTTTTAAGGTTATGTATATTGTCTTCCGGCTAGCTATTTAGGTAGACATTTAACTCTTGCAGGGTGTGCAGCGGAAAGGAATCTTTTGTCTATAAATGATATTGACGGAGAAATTGGTTTTATAATTTTTATTGCAGAACACGTTCACGAACACTTTAACAGATTTATCTTGATAATCGCCATACTGAAACTGTTTGTAATAACTTCTCACTTTTAACTCACGTATTTCAACTTTGTATATTTAACTGTAGAATACTTTATAAGATTTCTCGTACTTCTGCTGCACGTAACTTGATGAATTTAGAGACCGACATGAGAATCTTGTTGAACTGGGAGCTGACGTGTTACGTGTTGAGAATCTTGTTGAACACTGGGGGGCGCTTACCTCAGACATGGCTTATTTATAGACTTGCCTTAAGATACACCTAAAGATTATAAATGAAATGCTATTGGCTAATAAAACGCGCCAACATTAGCGTCTATTTTACTATCCAATGAAAACCACTAATACATATTACTTTTAGGGAAAATTCTAGAAGCTTTTACCGAAAAGGCGCGAAATATTACGTAACTTCCTGGTTCCCGGTAACGATAAACAACTCAAACCCTTCATTGCATTATTGCGTTATTATTGACAGTTTCAGTAGAGCCGTATATTATTATTTACCAATACTATTTACAATTAATAAACCTCTGAAATCAATGTTACATAAAAATACATATTCATATTATTATCGTTAATTACCTCTGAGTAATTTGTGATACAAATTACCGTCTCATATGCCCCACTAGAAACATAATTATAAATATTTATAACCTGTTTGGAAATTTTATAATTTTGTTTTTAGTCTCCTAAATCTTGTAACACACGCTATTCACTTTCACTTAACACTTCACACGCGTTTAACACACGACATATGTTTTATCTCGCCACTACTTACTGGCTCTGGTTTAATTAATTTAGATATTAATCTGACACAAATTTTTTTTTATAGCAAATATTTTACCCTAAATTATTTAACTAGTGTTACAAAAAGTGGTTTACTTTCTTATATTGTTACCAAAAATTTATCAATTCAAGAATTTTCTTGTAATTACTATACATATTTACCAAAATATTTACCCTCTGCACAAATATTTACATCTCTTAAATCTAGCCAATGTTTCACATTCTGTTTGCTACATAAGTATTTGTTTTGAATTATTTTTACCATTTTTGTTATTTTGAATTTTATTTTAACAATACTCTTGTAATAGTATTCATGTACTTTACTTTAATATAACATCTTAAGTTTCAATCTTTGCATTCTTAATTTTTTAAATGTTGTTACAGTTACAAAAAAATTTATTTATTTATTTATTTTTTTTTTAAACATTATTCTCGCTTTTTTTTTTTATTTTATAATTTATTTCTCTTTTCAAATGACATATATAAATAGTTAACCCTCTTACGTTCCAATACATTTCTCTGCAAGTCGTCTTCAACTATCCAGCATTTACTTTACATCTCATTGCTATTTACCCTCCTGGATCAAATTGTGTGTGGCTAAACATTACTCGTAGCCGTAACCTAACCTTCAAATTTTTGTTCATGAATAACCTCTTGTATTCATTTGAAATTTCCTCACATGATAACATTTGAAAATAATCTACAGTTTCTTGAACTACACATCTTTTAACAACTTTCATTTTCAATCCTTTTGCTATCTTTTTAATCTGAGAATACTCTGACAAATCTGTACTAAACTGTACTGGACTGGAGTTTTCATTTTGAACATCTTGGTACAATTTATTTCTTTGCATTTCTGATTCATTCTGTATTTCTGATATTTCCCCTCTGAAATTAACTTGCGCCTCATTCACATCTACATTCATAACCTCATTTATCTCTCTTAGCTCACTTGAAATACTACTCATTTGACTTCCTAACTCTGTGCATTCTACATTAACCTCACTTTTAGTATTAACCTCATTTTCTTTGTTATCTATTTCCCTGTTCATGTCTAACATTTTCTTTGAAACTTCACATATTTCACTTGCTATTATTTCCTCATTTTTATCTCTCATTTCTGGCATACTACTATCTAGCTTCAGAACTTTCTTTTCAATTTCTTCATTGCTTTGATCTACTGTTTGTTCTAGTTTCTCATTACTCCTACCAATACTTTCAATTGATTTCCTGTTTTGTTCTAAACTTTTACCAATATTTTCCCTTAATTCCCTATGACTCTTTTGCATATCTTCCCTGTTTTGATCTATTTTCTTTTCTAATTTCTCATTATTCTTACAAATTTCTTCCCTTAATTCTTTCTTATTCTGATCTAAACTCCTATCAATATCTTCCCTTAATTTCTCATTATTCTTTTGCATATCTTCCCTCAATTCCCTGCTATTCTTTTCCATATTCTCATTAGTCTTTTTCATATCTTCCCTGTTTTGATCTAATTTTTCACCAAATTTTCTCAACATTTCCATAATCATACTATTATCAGAGTGAATATTTCCTGCTATTCTATTCTCACTTTCTGCACTAACATTTTCATCTTCAAATCCTAAAAAATCTGGACTATTTCCTGTAACCTGTATTGAATTACAACTAACTGTTACATTATCTCCCTCCATAATTATTTCTTCTGTATTCCTAGCAGCCATTGTTTTTATTATCCTACCATTCCTCAGTAACATTTAAAGTTGTTTACCTTTCTGATTCTGTATGTTGCTGTTACTTTGATGTCTCAGCTTTCTGCCCCTTTCTCCTAGGTTTGTATGTCGCTTCTGCGTTGTGTTGTGATGAATCTACGTTGTCTCGATGTTTTTGTATTTGATTTACCCTGTTGCATCGTAATCTCGGAATTACGATCGAAGTCAGTCGTCCCTGTCGTTTCTTGAATCTGGGTCTTGTAGATGATTTCACCTCTGCATTCCTGGTTATGTTGATCCTTTCCTAGTTAATTCTGCTACTTCCTGGTTATTCTTGTTCCTTTCCTAGTCATCTAGCTCCACGTTGATGCGCCAATTTGCGAGTAGATAACAAATTGTATATATGTTTATAGCACCACGTTGTGGATAATGTTTCTCGCGTAATGTTGTTTACATCACGCGTGTAGCCATCTTGTGTGACGTTGTGACGTCACTCCTTGTTGGTTCGTTTAACTCCATCTGGCGTAGCAATTTGTATGAATTAGTTTTAAGGTTATGTATATTGTCTTCCGGCTAGCTATTTAGGTAGACATTTAACTCTTGCAGGGTGTGCAGCGGAAAGGAATCTTTTGTCTATAAATGATATTGACGGAGAAATTGGTTTTATAATTTTTATTGCAGAACACGTTCACGAACACTTTAACAGATTTATCTTGATAATCGCCATACTGAAACTGTTTGTAATAACTTCTCACTTTTAACTCACGTATTTCAACTTTGTATATTTAACTGTAGAATACTTTATAAGATTTCTCGTACTTCTGCTGCACGTAACTTGATGAATTTAGAGACCGACATGAGAATCTTGTTGAACTGGGAGCTGACGTGTTACGTGTTGAGAATCTTGTTGAACACTGGGGGGCGCTTACCTCAGACATGGCTTATTTATAGACTTGCCTTAAGATACACCTAAAGATTATAAATGAAATGCTATTGGCTAATAAAACGCGCCAACATTAGCGTCTATTTTACTATCCAATGAAAACCACTAATACATATTACTTTTAGGGAAAATTCTAGAAGCTTTTACCGAAAAGGCGCGAAATATTACGTAACTTCCTGGTTCCCGGTAACGATAAACAACTCAAACCCTTCATTGCATTATTGCGTTATTATTGACAGTTTCAGTAGAGCCGTATATTATTATTTACCAATACTATTTACAATTAATAAACCTCTGAAATCAATGTTACATAAAAATACATATTCATATTATTATCGTTAATTACCTCTGAGTAATTTGTGATACAAATTACCGTCTCAGTGCATATTTTTGGGAGATTCTTTCATTAATTTTCTAGCAGGATCAAGAAGATCCTCCAAATTAGGAATTGCTGTCTCCTCGGCTTTTTACAGGTATGAAGCACAGTACTTTGTTTGCTCAATATCAGAGAATTGTTCTAAGTTAAGCGAGGAATCTGAGAAATTCTCTTCCTCTTCAAAACGTTTTTCATTGGAAGAGCTGCTTGTTAGTGAAAGTGGTCTTTTAATTGTTGATATTTGAGTTTCAGTGTTAGTTTGAGGTGGTGTTTCATTTTCTGTTGGCGTGGGTGTTGAAGTTCCTGTTGTTTTGCTGCAAGAATATACAGCATGTGTATCTGATTCTGAAGTACCAAGGTGATATTTATTTAAGGCGCATGAATTTGCTGATTCTGAAGTTCCTGGGAGATTCTTTTCAAGGTGAGATTCGCTATTTACAACTGCTGCAGAGTTTGTTTCTGAGGGTTCTGCGATTTTGTTTTCAGGGCAGTGTTTGCGGTTATGCTTATTATTACCCAGTTCTGGGAAATCCTGTAAGGGATCAGGTTTATATTCCTTCTCTACGGGCACGGTGGTTTCTTTTGTAGGACAGTGTTTAGCCAAATGACCTTTGGCTTTGCACTGGAAACAGACTGGGTGTCAGTTGAAAAGTAAACCCAGTATTTGATATATTCATAGCCTACCTCAAGATGCTCTGGTAACTTTTGTAGGTCACCCGGTAAATGTACATTTGTCTCCGGAAACTCATTATGCGACTATATCCGGATTCAGATATTTCTGCTCTAAGGGGGGGGGGGGAATCGAAGATGCAGGCGAGATACTTATCTTAGCCAAGTGTTCAAATATATAACTTGGAACTTGAAATTGAGTTTTATTTATGGACGCTCTTTAACTACTATGGTTCTTAGCGTCCCATTCTATATTGGACGTGAAACACCGGTAATTTTGCTCAGGGGCCTCTTTATCAGGCTTGAGGTTCTTTTACGTGCCGAAAATCTACGACACGGGACCACCGGCTTTACTTCCCTTCCGAAGGAAGCCATGCTAAGGATTTTTACGCCCGAAAAAATCCATCGCCCTCCGCGACCTTGGGAACCAGAGGCTAGCACGGTACCACTAGTCCACGGAGGACGACTATATAACTTGGAATGTTTGGGCTGACATTTGAGATAATTATTCTTTTGTTCTTGGTCAGTAGAGGTCTGGCGTCAAGAATGGAAACATAAGTAGGTAAAGTCCTATTTAAAACAATTAAATTGACCCTAAAATGACCATCATAACGTCCTCCAAATAAAACACGACTAATGGCGTTTACTTTCCGCAATAATATTAAGCAACTTTTATTCAAGACATTTCTTTCTACAACGCTTAGTTTTGAAGATATTGTACAGTCTCAACTTAAATGGTCCATCCTGTATATATAGCTGTTTTTACTTCACACTGTGGTCACCGCAAGACGGCTCGCGCGCCTGCCGCCGCGGCTCGGTCTCCCGCTAAAACACATATCCCCGCAATCGCCTCACTTTCTCATAGTTAACAATTAAGATGATAGTAAGCATGTTGCATAAGAAATGTTGTAAATATTGTCCTTCTTTATCCTCATATTTTTAGCATCTTTTCAGAAATTTTTCATTCACATGAGAGTTCAGTATCGCAAATTGAATCCTCGAGTGTGAACAAAAATTTCCAAAGAAGAAGCCAGAAGTTGCGGATAGGGATGGATATTTCTAAAATGATAAGGTATGTGCTTGTTATCATTGTAATAATAATGTAATTGTGAGTCGGTTGAAGGAATATAACTTCTAAAACGGGAGTCCTTG
Source organism: Deroplatys truncata (assembly GCA_030765065.1). Taxonomy (NCBI): domain Eukaryota; kingdom Metazoa; phylum Arthropoda; class Insecta; order Mantodea; family Mantidae; genus Deroplatys; species Deroplatys truncata. Next base: position 107,224,965 of record CM060980.1, read on the forward strand.
CTGTGGCGGCTACAATGTGAAGGAAAGGTACTGTACGTACATACATACATACAAACAAAACACCCATCACGCAAAGTAACTGGAACTCCACACTTGTAAAATGCAAACTTTACGATGATGTATGTGATAAAACAACATGCACGTATTTTTAAATGGCGTGAAAACGTGTGAAGATGTTTAGGCAATGCAATTATTAAATACAAAAGGTGGACAATTTTCTCCTAATTTCAAACTTTAAAGCATATGCTGTACATAGAGCAAATGAAAACCACAAAATTTTAATGAGCTATGTTACACCGTTGTTGAGATATTACGTGTCCCGGCTTACAAAATCAACATAAATAATTGCTTTGTAGACGATGGTTAATTTGAATTTGTGTACCAGAAAAGGAAGCTATTCTGTACATGTGCTATTGAATCTTTCAAATTTACTGCCTTGAGTTATGTAAATTGTTTAATTGCAAATGAACTACATGTTTTAATAGTTGCGCAACGATTTTGAATGCTTATCATCTGAAGCTGTCCTGAAAATCAAACCAATAGATTAAATACTATGATACGCAGAACATCCTGAACAGTAACAAATGCTAAAAAAGAAAAGTTAAGAAAAAGGAACGCCAAATTTAACGCTGCAATCTACCAAGATAGCATGTACAATTTAAATACATATATGGTACTTAAAAAGTGGCCGATTTTAAGATAACAATAGAACAGCACGACAGTACAAGGTATGAGGAAAATAAAAATGCAAAGAACAAAAAAATATAATCGTAATTTCATGCTACATTTCACTGATACATTGCTGAAATGAGCAAAGTTAACAAATGATAAGCAAATATTCATGGATGCACTTTCTTTGAAATCGATAGAGTAGTTTAAGTGGTGTAGCATTTTTAGGATTGTTTCCTAAAATGATTAATAAATACCAAAACGCGAGACACAATGTATTGCGAAAGCTATGTGAACGTTTACGATTTCGTATTAGAACCCTCCCCATTGGAAAAAGCAATTAAGATGCCATGTAGCTTATTCTCTAAGTGGGATTGGTGTCTAACGTATGAGAAGTGCGCTGATATTTTTATATTGGTCTGACAGGTCAAAATGTGTTTTCAAGTGGTAAATGAGTAAGTGACTATGCCTATTTCCCAGCTTATTATTGATAGTGCTTATGTTAGTGCCTATTTTAAAGTTATTATAGTTCCTAATTCCTGCTTATTTCACCTTTTTAGCGCCTTTTGCGCCAGGCTCTGCTCATGGCCACTCGATTATATTGGTTGTCTTACAGACGTTTGCATATTTCGTAATCTTGCGTGTTGTGTTCTACACGTGTTCCCTGAATCATTTACGTTATTTGACAAGTTTTGGGTCACTCGTGACGCGGGCGATCCGGTTATCCGTGAAATGTGACAGGCGCGGAATTGCATCTGCAGTTGGGCCTGTCCTTGGCCGACATCCCTGGCTATAATAGCTAAGATGCACGTACCGCCAGTTATGCAGTCTCTTACCAGAAGGGACACCATAGCACATGGCCTGCTGCAACCATGGCAATGAGACTTCTGTCTCAGATGCTAGGCGGGTCATCTTCGTAGTTGGACCATGCAAATGGACAGTCTATGAGTGAGGGTGAGTAACTCGTGTTTGTTGAGGCCTCGCATGAATTCACGTTTCGTGAGGCACCGCTCGCTCTTTATTTTTAGCATTGAACTTGACTACATTAATTTATGTATCCTATGGATTTTCTCAATCTCGGGGTTAACGTACCAGTTTTATCATAAGATTAAGTGAGAATGTTACCAAGATTAGAATTCATAAGCACTAAGCGTAGCATTAAAAGGAAACGTCAGATAAATATCAAACTTGGTATTAAAGCCCAGTTTTTTCTAGCGATGCGACACGACACGGAGATTTTGATGAAATTTCCGCCACCCCAAACTACCTTTTACTGGAAGAGTATTTACTATTTGTTATTTTTTAAAACATTCCTCTAATCATTTTAATTAATCTTTTTAGTAGTGCTTAATGCCTGGCACAGCGAAAGTAGACACTAATGATAAGTGGGGAAAGGAAATTTGGTAAGGAAGGTTGTTTCAGGTCTAAGTTTAGCCACTTCCCAGATATTTGCTGGATGTGAGGACTGAGGAAAACCTTGAAAAGAATCTCGCCCAGGAAGGACGGCCCAAACGGAATTAAATCCACGAAACACTCGCTCACGATTGGGTACCTTGAAGTCCTTGGCCATCTCTATCGCTGATTTGTCAATGGCGTGAATACCAGTGAATCCCTCTTCATTCGATATAACTGGATAACCGTAACATCTAAACAAAAACGTATTAAGAGGAACGTGGAGATATCGTTAAAACATGTAATTATATCCAATATGTTATTTGTGGCATTAACCACTTCCAAGATATTCATTGCTATTGGTTTGAATTTTTCAATGCTTCATAGCTCTTTGAAATGCTTAATCAGTATACTTGTTTCTCGTGGTCATGCAAATAGAATGGACTTTAAAACCAGTATATAGCGATTTGTGTTTAAAAATATGACTTGTTTCATCTCCTGTATAGCCCTTGTAACGAAACCATTTCTGTAACTTTTAACTGCATTAACGGTTTGTTATATCTCGCTTGTTTGACCAGTCTTGTATTAGCTATTCTAGTTATACGATCATTCCAGAATTTTCTTTCTAAACTTCAGGAGCTTTACGTGACATGTCTCCGGTATGTTCTGATTTGGCAGTATGATAAATTTTGTCTTCCCTAGTATTCCCCGCAAGACATTCATTTTTAATACACCTATATTTGTACCGGACTGGTCTCGTTTTACGTTTAGTGGTTAGCGTGCTAACCTAAAAATCCAGAGGTCTCAGGTTCGATTCCCGGCTGGAGGGCGGGAATTTTTCTTAAACCAGGATTATTACCCCATCCTTTCTGTAATCTTGAAATACGAACGAGGGTGTAAATGCGTGTATGAATTTAATGTCATCACCAAAAGTAATACCAACCCAGAGATTAACATCAATTGTGTAAGCAAGTGAGCATCATCGCTGATAAGCAATTGTTCCAAAGATAAAAGCCGCCGATTTGACCGTAGATGTTGAAGGCGGCATATAAATGGAAAAAAGAAATTTGGTATTACTCTATTGTTGCGTATTTTGTTTATGCTTCTAGTGTTAGATGCTTATTTTGTCATATAAAATGATTCATTCGGTTTGCGTATGTGGATATTAGTGTTATATTTCGTTTTGTAAGCTTTTCTCATATTTTCAGTCTCCAGTACCTTAGCCTTTATCTTTATTAATGTTACACAGAGAAATCTGGTTTTAATAATTCTTTCGCCATTGAAAAGGACTGGCTTCTCTACGAAAACTTATGCTATAGGACACCTAATTTCATTTCTAAATGACTAAAGTACCAAAAAGAATTTATAAGGCCTTTATACTAGAATATGAACACATTGGAATTATAAAAAACAGACTTTTACTATTTGTTGAGAATGTCTGGAATAGAATTGTTGTTACTCTAGAGTAAAATGTTTAAAACCATGACTAAAAACGCGAATATATTCCAAGAAGTATCCATATCTGCACACAATTTTGCAACTAAGTAAACAGAAGATACAGCAAAATAAAACAATCGGATCCTGCTGGTATTATTATTGTATGTAAAAGTTGCTTCTTTATAATTTAGATTTTATTCAAATATTGCAGATCTGTGCAGAATATATCATTAAAACGAAGAGATAAATGCTATTCTTATCCTATAGATTATGTAATGGATTTCCATGCTGAAACCCTTTAATACCCCTTATGTAAGAATGTTTTATTGTATTTCCTATACTCATTGCAGCCAAGTTCATTATCATTGTATGCTAAAGAAGTAGAGAGAAAATTGTGTCCAAAGTAACATCAGAAATTTCTCAACCAATGTTTATAATCAATAACCCAAAAGATTGTGTATCTCGTTGGTTGCAGACTGTGTCATTTACAAAATGTTTGTATTGCTGTCCGGGGATGGGGGATTTTTATAGTCATCATTATCATCCCTATTTAGTTGAATATTGACGTCAGGGGTTTTAGTATTGTGTGAAAATTGTTGAGTATATGTTATTTAAAACTAGGAAACAAAGAGAAGGTAGAAAGGTGTAAAAGTTCGGTGCTGTGATTTATCTTAAGCTACTCCGATAATTCTTTTATCATCCAGGGATATTTAATTTCAAGCTATAGGTACAACTATTGAATTTGGAAGACTGTCAGAGAGAGAGAGAGAGAGAGAGAGAGAGAGAGAGAGGGAGGTAGGGAGGGAGATCAAGGAATTCGGAAATGCAACATTCTCCAATATTTCATTTTCGTTTCCATGAATATCGGGATATCAGTTATTAGGTTTTCACAAGATAGTTTACAATAATACAGTTATAGAAGGTAAAAGGGAGAATTTTATTAAAATCTCCTAGAACTTTATGTAAGAGATAAAAATGGCCTCGTAGCTCAGTCGGTAAAACACCTGCCTGCTGTGCGAGCGGTCCTGGGTTTGATTCCCCTGGGGTGGGAATTTTTCTGTAGCCAAGATTATTCCCTATTCTCCTCATTGTCTGGAAGTAGGAATGAGAGTGTGAATGTGGGTGTGACCAAATAACTAAAATCCAAAGTTTGCCAGAAACCAACGACAAGCTAAAGTGAGTTAACCCCATTGCCTGTAGGCAATAATATTTTCCAAAGGAAAGGCTGCAGATCAGACCATTGCAGTTAAAGGCGGGATAAAAATGCAATTAAAAACTTATACAAAAAATGGCATAAGCCATTTCGAGATATCCGTTATTAATGTTTCGCTACTTTGTCACTGTTTTAAAGTCCTGTCGACATTCAGTTGTTTGCGATTGCATGGAAACAGTAAGGAATTTTAAGGTCAGCATATAGCGTTCTGTTCTTAAACATTTGAGTATCGCTGTTCTCTTTGTACCTACGACGAAATGTGTAATTTAGCCCATTCTGCAAAGGTATATCTCGATTAATATGAAGTGGATTGAAAAATAAGCTTCTGTGAGAGTGCTTTGAATACCCACTAATAAACGCTTTTTGTTAATGCAAAGAGAACGGAGTTTCAAAGTCATCACATAGCAACCGGCTTTGAAAAGACTTGACTAACTCTCTACCTTACTGTATTCTACTTATACCTACAACGAAATGTGTAAGTGTATTAACAAGAAGCAAATAGAAAAATAAAATTTTGTAATAAGAGTTTGTAGAAGAGAGAGTAAATAAAACCATGTAAATGCAGCACATCAGATTTTTAATCTACATTCACATTATTGTTATTATTATTATTATTTATAAACTGCAAATGATTTAATCTTCTCCGGTGAAGCAGATTAGTTTTTCATATTCTCTCAGTTTTGTTTACTGAATTATGCCTTCGAAATTATTTATCCTAAATCACTGGCTTTTAATTCCCAAATGTGTTCCTCAACACAGCCACCCACGCCTTTCTAACATCTCTATAAAAGTTTTGATGGAGTTTGATGCCTCCACGTCCGACCAATTTTCACTTTCAACCGTAAAGCAGCTAGCTATCAAAAGTAACAAAATCCAAACTAAAACGAGTAGAAACCGCGAGATATGTTTCTAAATCAATCTCACTAGCTGGATCATCAAATTTGTTTTTTTGCACTTGTAAATTGAGAGATTCTTGAGTGACGTCCACGCAACTCGGGTCAAAATAACCTCTTTCAAGCTGTAAAGGCTTCCAAATATTCTCCTTATTGTTGCATAAGAGTTCACAAACAAATGTGTTGGTAATTTTATTTAAATACTGTTTGGTATTTTACTGTTTTAAAAATTTTGGTAAAGCTGGTTTAGATATGCACTTACATGATTTTGTGACATTTGTTATGTTAATATAAAATTTCTTTGCAGCATATTTCTTAGCTAATGAAAATATGACAGCTATGTGTTTAACTTGCTTAATAATTCCAGGAAAAAAGAACAACTTGAACACACGGCCAGTTCTTATCTGAACAAGTTTTTATTTGAAAACTATATGTTTTCTGTCAATGTTTCAGCTGATTACATACTGCAGGAACACCACATGGATGCATAATATGTATTTGTCTCCTTTTTAATTTCTAGGTCGCTTACTACATGTTTTATGTTCTATCTAATACTTATTTTTGCAGTGTTATAATGCTTGTTCAGGGTTTTGCTGCACGCTTGATACTGCATGTCTATCAAGCAAGTGTTTGCTGCAGCTGGAGAAGCACAGAATCACTGAAGTTCCAGATATTGTTTGTTCAGTTTTTAATAAGTGCAAAATAAACTTCATTCATAAAGGTTTTGGCTGACTTAGGTTCGGCAGAAATATGTGTTTGGTACCATTTGTACCTCTTGTCGCACCCGAAACATTAATTTGAATGTTAGAGTTAAGTGGAGAGTTTGTTAAAAGCATTGATTTGGTTTCACATAAAATGCTGCATATTTGCTACGAATTCACGTACTTGCACGAAAAGAATAGTTTCATAACAATAAAAGCAACGAATATTTTAGCGACTTTGTCGTTAAATTATAACTGTAGATCTACAAATATTAAACAAAGTATTCCCAATTCTTGATCACTGAAAAAATATGTATTTACCTACGTGTGTATATATGTATATGTATTTCTTTACCCAATAAGGGTTTATGAACCCTAATTCTTCGTTCACTTATTCTTAATCACAAGAAATATATTTGTCACAAATTATATGAAATTAAGCAACACGGACTTAGCTGCAATTACATATTCCTGTGTGGTTAAATGCCAGATGCGGAAATAAGTCAGCTGTTTATATCAAGTCTTGTATTTGTTTAAATGGGCTTATATGAAAAACTTGATACGTTACATTCGCATGACATTCTCTACCTTCGCTGATTAGAGTTTAAACAAATTATTCTTAGGAAAGTTTATATTCCTATCTACTTCATTTTAATCGAGATAAATCCTCCCGGAAATATCTGTATATATTTCGTCATAGATACAAATGGAACAGCCATAGTCATGTTTAAGAACTGCACACTGTATGCTGGCCTTATAATTCCATATTCTTTCCATGACATCACGAGAAACAATTGAAAATCGCTAGGATTTCAAAACGATAGCTAAGTATTGAGCAATTCAAAATATCAGCAACGGATATCTCGGAAATGGCTGATGCAACAAAACAAGTTGTTTGAAATAAATTATAATTATATGTTTTGAGATCTACATTTTTTATGTAGTACGTTTAGGTCTATTGCTTAAGGTGTACCAGTTATACAAGATTATACAAAACTCCTTCCGAATGAAGATTATTTCACAGGTATTCCCAGGAAATTCAAGAAATACATTTTATTTCTCATGTAAGATATTATTTCTCATCTTTAAGATATGGTATTTTAATCAAAATCGTTAGACGCACTTTTTAGAAAATAAAAAATTTCGAAGGGTCTTCGCGTCGCATCTTTGCAGGATACTGAACATAAGTTTGGCATTTATCCCCCTTTCGTTTTCAAGTTATCTGTTCATATATAGACACACACAAGGATTTGTTTTTCTTCTAAAAATCGGATGTGTTACATTCACATGACTTTCTCTGCCCTCTATAGTTTATTGGTGGGTATACAAATTATTCTTACGAAATCTATTTTCGTATCTAGTTCATTTTAATCAAGATAAACCTTTCCGGAAATAGCTGCATTAAACATTTCGGTTTAGAAACAAAGGGAAGAGCGATAGTCAAATGTTTTAGAACCGCATGCTGTGCGCTTGCCTTAAAATTCCACACTCTTTCCATAACATCGTATGAAACAAATGAAAACCAGACAGGACTTGAAAAGAATGGCTAAGTATAGAACCATTCGAATCATTAACGAATATCTCGGAAATGATGGATGCCATAAAAAAGTTATTCAAAATAAATTGTGTCATAAAGAGATCGACATTTCTTTACTGCGTTTTCATCTATCGCTTAATGTTTACCAGTTATACAAGATTATGCAAAATTCCTTCCAAATGAAGAGGACTTCAAAGGCTATTCTCAGAAAATTCAAGAATTACATTTTATTTGCCATGCGAATATCTTTAATATATGTATTTTAATCAGCGGTTAAAGATTTTGAAAAAATCTTCCATGTAAAAGGTAGTTTGGAGTGAGGGATTTTCTTGAAAATCTTCCTGTCTCATCTTTGGAAAGTACTGAACCTAAGTACCCAGTTTGGTGTTGAACCGACTTTTCGTTTTTGAGTTATGCTGTTCACAGACACACAGAATCGGACCTTCTTCTAAAAATGCATTTTTGTATTCAGGGGCCTCAAAGCATGTATTTTCTGTGAAATCTCGGTATCGAATTTTAGAGTGGAATGCAATACCTTCTCAACCTACTACAGTACGTGAAGTTTGTTGAAGCATGACCATTTTGACGCTACCCGACCGGTGTAGGAGAGAGGTATGTTCTAATGATGGTCCGAGTGCTGAGAAACTCTGTCTTAGTCACCCTTTACTGCGTAGTCTCCTCTCAGTACAGTTGTACTTGTTGCCAGTTGTACTTTTGGCAGTGAAATATATATAAAAAAAATATCCTGAAACCTTCGGCCGCCCTTGCTTCGCTGGATTTCTCTTCCAAACTTCATGTTTCAACCTAACCCAGATTTTAAATAGTAAGTTTCAATAGTAAAGGTTTTGATATTAGGCAGTTAAGGATTATCAACTGTCGTGTGGAATATAGTGCGATCTCTTTCTACTTTCCATGTTTCAACGTAAAGAAAATGCACTATAGGTGAGTTGTAGAGAAAGTAGAAATGCGCTTTTGTTGTTTCTTTTCAAAGGGCTTCGGAACATGTATTTCCGGTGAAATGTGGTATCCAGTTTTTGTGTGGAATGCAATACCTTCTCTGCCTACTATGTATGTAGTAGAGAAAGTAAAAATGGAACATCGCTCAATTTCAGACGTTCATGAGGCTGAACATACTGAGCTTCGGAAAAACACAAAATAGGGAGTATTTCTAACATGGCTACTGGTTATTGTGATTTCTCAGTAGGAATGGAGAGGATGACGCAGTCTATTCTTAGAAAACTCCAGACATGTGTTCTATTTGCCATGCAAATATAACAAATACGCAATATTTTAATGAAAATTGTTATTACAGCCATTTTTTAGAAAATAAAGTACGAAAGACTTATGTATAAAGGGATATTTGGTGCGGGATATTGTCCTGAAAATATTTACTAGCATTACTAAATCAAACATCAAATTTGAGATTTTGAGATTTTTTGTTTTTGAGCGCGGCCGTTTCGTTTCTTAGTTTTATGGGACTTGAAAACTTCGGTGAAATAACTACATAAACCTTTTGGTTTAAATGCATTATTTCCTCTACTTTACTTACCAAGTATTAGTATACAGTTTTAAAAATTCTAGTAACCAAATTAATGGAGATAAAACTCTCATTTTTAATAGAGAGAAACAAATAGTATTACAGTTTACTTGTTTTGGCAACTTTCAATATCTTGCATGTTATTATTTTTACAATTGTTTGTGATATATACCAATTTTTCGTACTTAGTGTTTACAGAATTATTGTTCATGTATTAAATAGAGCGATGTTTTTCTGTGTATACCTGATTTTGCAGTAAAACTAGCTTTTCATTTGTACGAAGACAGAGATTTTCAACCTTTTCCTGAAGTTTCTCCTTAACCCTCAAATTTTACACGACTTCACAGATTTATTTCTCTGCCAGTTTAAATGAAAATATCTGGTAGTATACACAAAAATTTGCACTGCTAAGTGCATATAAAATAGTTTTGTACACCACAGATGAAAAGGTTGATACATCGATGCAATTTTCAAAACAGTATAAAGTAATAAAATGAAAGATTTTGAAAACCACAATGCATAAAATGTAATCCCATTTTTCTTTCTGTGTATTAAAAAGAATTTTTATCTTATTTTTCTTTCTGTGTATTAAAAAGAATTTTTATCTTCATTAATTTCGTTGCTAGAATTTTTTGAAGTAAAGACGAATATTTTTACCCGTCTCTGTATGTAAGCAGTAGAGAAATGAATAACAATTAAAGCCCTGAAAGTTCTCGTTTCTACTGGTTTAGCTACCTGTATTTCGAGACATAGATTGTGAAACTTAAGAACGGCACGTGTGCCCTTCTGAATTACTGACATACTCTTACGCAGACAATGGAAGGGGAAGGTTAAGGATAACCTGTGCACTTCGCGTGCAGAATGACCTGTATAAACCAAAACAAATGGGTAGTTTGCTTTGGGTTTAGTTCATTGCCAGTGCAGAAGTGAAATCAGTGCCACGTGTGAGCCAGTGACATTGTTAAAGCACTATCCATTTCACCGGTAATGGCAATGAAAGTGGCCAGCGAAAATGTTGCAATAAATTAACTCGTTAAAAATCCAGTGAGTCACAGAGCAGCATAGAGGCCAAAGAACGGAATGCAAATACTATGTGCTTGCCAGTCCTGCTCACTCCTCCGTTGGAGTGCATCATCCCAGTGTGAAATGCACTCCCTTATAGGCATAACTTGGGACCTACTTTGGGGGAAGGGTAGAGTAAGTGCCAACTACAAAACGAAACGCAGTTAAATGCATTAAAATACTTTCGATACACTTTCCAGGAAAATAACACATCAATTATTTAAAAAGTAATAATAATAATAATAATAATAATAATAATAATAATAATAATAATGCAAAATTCGCTAAACATGTTAAGTTCTATCTCAAATTGATTTATTTCCCCATTTCTGTAATTAGCACGTTTAATAAAGCGAAATCATCTGCAGCAGCGCACGACCTTCTTTAGGTACATTTTCATACCTAGTCTCAAATACGAAATACCTACTTCTTCTCTGTTTTCTGTTACACATCATATGTATTCGCAAGAAAGGATTTTAAATTGCTAATAATGTGTTTGGTGTTAACTTTAAGTCAGTAAGTACTTTAGTTTTTCTTAATTAAATAAAGACATCTGACGTAACCATTCGTATTTTATATATTTTCGTCTGAAGTAGGCAGTAATTAACCCGAAATACTGTGAAGCGCTGTGTGTACCATTTACCTCATGCTCTGGAACTTTTGAGCCTCTGAAACTTCTTTAAACATGTTGGAACCATCGCTTTTTATGCCAGCCATTTTCCCTCTTCCGGTTTGTTGAACGTTATCATTTGTTTTGCAAATTTCTCATCGTCCATAATCTGCAGTTGGTACCTTAAATGATTTAATACCGTATGATTTTTTTCTTCCATACTCTAGATATGTAATTTACTGTCATAGATCTTCTTTCCGAAGCATATCTGTTCTAGTGACGCCAATGCCTTCTGGGGAAATACATTTCTAATAATTGTATATATACATATAACATTTTCTTTTAATGTTCATTGTTATAGTGATATCCTCTTGCTGCCATTATCTTACAAAATACGATGTGTTTTTTGTATACTTTAACTATCTATTAATTTGACTAATCAGTGTCGATGCATCATCTCAGGAGAGTACTTATTAATTAACTTTGTTTCCTTGTATAAGTTTTACGTGATAAGAATGGATGCTTTAATAATATTCAGTTTACAAAATGAAATTTCTCAGAAATATCAGTAATAACATTTTGAAAGATCATAAGAGATGTTTTATTTAACTGTTATTAAAGGGTTCTGGAACAATGTCATTCGTCGAGTGTCTTTGCAAATAAAGCACCTACCTCAGGAGTGTATAAGAAATCAGGTTTGATCAGAATGAGATATTAGTTCCATTACAGGTAGAATATAGAATTACAGAAATATTCTGATACACCGTTTGAGGAAACATTACTATTAACCTAGAGGCTGCGGAGATGTTTTGAAACCACCTACAAGATGGTTAGATAAGTCGAACAGGATCGAGCATCGTATCCAAACCTTTAATCGAAATGTTAATGTTACGGATGTAGTTCGCTACATAGAGGAAGAGAGGAAGGAAATTGATTTTTTTTTCAACGTAAAACCACGGAGTTGCAAAAGTGCAACTGCTACAAACCGGTTAGGAGCAACACAGTTAACCTGTTCTAACTTTCTTTCCCCTTCCACTGGGTGCCACAGCAGACACTGTCTACTGCATATGTCTGAGTATATAGCACCGCTTCAGAGGCCGAAAGGAGTGTTTTGAATGTGTGGAGAACCCTGCACAGTGTTACTGTAGAACTTTATGTCTGAAAAGCAGCAGGAGTTGGAATGGATCGAACGAAGAGGACATATCTTATATCCGTGGTGTATAATTCCTTCAAATTGGCAATCAAATCGCAGAATTCTCATAGTTTACAAGCTGTCTCTTGTAGAGAACAAGATGGAGTTCCTCGTGTCGGCGATTTGTTAACATTCTCGGAGACAGTCACAGCGATTAACACATTACAAAAGACTGTAGATCACATACTTATGATAGATTATGAATATTCATAGAGCACAAACTTATGACACAGCATGGATATTCACATATCTTATTGAATTGTCAACTACAAGAACACAGAAGTATTGTTAGAACTCTTCAAAGATGCACGGTAATCAGAACAGTCTCTGGGGACAAATCCTTGACTTAAATGATCGAGGACTAAAACAAGAACTAAACTCATCGGATACAGGAGGGCACCTGCAGCTCTATACTTCGACAGTATGTCTCTAGTCTGTACTATCATCACTGTCCGTTCTTCACATTGATATAGGGAAATTAATTATTCTGAATCTTCGTCAATCCTCATCACGCTTGTCATGCATTTTCTCCTATTATTTGGCAATGTATACACATGATAATTATAAAACATAAGACACAAATGTGATAAAATCATTACTGTGACTGATGAGCGCTGCGAAGGGCATCCCAGTGATGGTAAGCATTCTCCTCTTCAAGAATTAAAGCGAGTCAATACTTGTGAGCTATTTATTCTCTTTACGGTTTGAAGCTGATCTGTACCTAATGTTTGAATATCATCAATAGTCCGAGATTTTACTTATTGTTACAATAAAATGGTCAGACATTGGACGAGAGATAAATAATGCTATTTGGGGTATTCTATATTGCCACAAAGATGAACCTTAGTGAAGATTTGTTGAGTCGGTTGCTTAGGTCTGGAAAGGTAAAGATTGCAACCATTTTACTTGAATGATTCAACTTAATAGCTTGTGGTGCAACTTCAAGAGACATGTAACATGTTTGTTACCTAGGTGTAATAGTAATCAGGGCTTAAAATAGTAGTAAGTACCTCCTGTACTTCTTTGGGATACAGCTTCCTCCTTCAGGATATTCTTCTCTTGGGATCGTACAAAAGGAATACTCATGATATGGCTACCGTTTAAATTCTAGTTACAATTTCCGTCTTCTTCCAATGATATGCGGTTTTTACTCTTACAGTATCGAAAAACCATATACTTGGGAGAAGGTGGAGAAGCGATGACATTGGGTGAAGGAAAATTAGTCGAAATTCGTATCTAGTTGTTCATTTCATCAACCTACATACGTATAATATATGGAATACCGCCAACTATGTATCTGATGAATATGGGAGAGGTTCAATTCTCCATCTGTATAAAGCAACCACAAGAAAGGACAATTAGCCAGCAGCTTTATCGGTCTTCATGTTTGAATGAGAATGCACTGACACCATTATATTCCTTCGATGATGAGGCAATAATATTCTTCGACCTGAATTACGACTTTCAAAACTATCGAACATTTATTTTGTGCGCGCTAGTACAATTATTGAAACCTGTCACAGGAAACAGATTTTCGCCTTCTAAGCGTTCTTCTGTTTCAAGAACTTCCCTGTGTTATACGTTAAATGTAAATAAGGTATATTTTCTCCTTGGCATCGAAAAGATTTGTATTCTCAAGTTTCCTCTGAAGTCTAAATCCTACAACGCTTAACTTAAGTGATGTCTGAGGTAAACATTAAGTGTTTATAATGTACTCGTATGACCATGAAGATACAAGTTTTTGTTATACAGGTGCTCAGTGTAATCGTAAACAAACACTAATAATTTGTTGTGGTAGGCAACACTTTCAATTCTTCAAAACTTAGACAGGCATTGCATAGTATTTGAATGAGAAGATTGTGAAAGCATGACCATCGAGTTCATTTACGTACTTTGTGTCGTAATCCTGATCATTCACGAGGACATACAGAAGTTGTTCTACAACCTGGCAATAAATGAATGAGCAAACGTCCTTGCATTCTTTGCGGTAAAAGGATACAGTGCAAGGTGTTGTGGTAGGTTAGTGATTTTCCCAAGGTTTTACACAGCTCACACTACACATAGAAAATGCAAGGAAGTGCAGTTTTTTTATCATGAATCAACCTGTTGGTTAGGGACCACCAGGGAGTTCCATTAGTTACTGTCACTGAATCGGTAATTTTCCTAATGACGTTTAAACTGACTACAGCAATATGGTACGACTCTGCAGTAATTTACTACTAGCACGTCCAGTGCAAATCTCTTGTTTCGGAAGTAATGGGACTTATTTGTGGGCTAACATAGCGAGTGCTTCATAATTGATAACTTTTTCATGAAATTTATTTAAAACTTCCGAATCACATCTAATATTTGAACCAATGGAATATATGATCACGCTTTTTTTATTTATGGACGCTCTTTATCTGCTATGGTCGTTAGCGTCCCATTCTATAGGCGTGAAAGACCGGAAATTTTGCTCAGAAGCCTCTCTATCAGGCTCTTTTACGTGCCGCAAATCTACGACAAGTGACCACCAGCTTTACTTCCCTTCCAAAGGAAACCATGCTAAGGATCTTTTACGCCCGAAAAATATTCATCGCCCTCCGCCAGGTTTAAACCCGCGACCTCGGGAACTAGAGGCTGTCATGGTAACCACTACACCGCGGAGGACGACGGAATATATGATAAGGACTGTCAGCTGGAGGACAAAAGCTCAATGCCATCTTCAGAGCGCAGCATTTTCGATGGTGAATCAGGTGCAATCGATCTAAATACTGATACGCAAAAAATTCCGCTACACGAATATGTATTTTTCTTGAAGATCTAAAAGACAATTTGGAAGTACAGCAGTGTGAATTAGCTGAAAGAAACTTCCTAACTTTTTTTTCAGAATAAGCTGGGAATATTTATGTCTGAGGCAGCTTTCAGGCTTTTAATGTCGATGTCAGCTTCGTCGCAGAACAATGCCAACTTCAAGAGACTGAAGTAATACGAAAGTCAGTTATAAATCCAGCAGAAAACACAAACTCTTTCTTAAAAACGAGAAGTACACATTAAACTACAT
Organism: Deroplatys truncata; assembly: GCA_030765065.1. Taxonomy (NCBI): domain Eukaryota; kingdom Metazoa; phylum Arthropoda; class Insecta; order Mantodea; family Mantidae; genus Deroplatys; species Deroplatys truncata. The sequence goes on from CM060980.1 coordinate 107,240,251, forward strand.
TTGTTCTCAGCTGCTCTTGCTACATGAACTAGTTGTCCACAAGGATTCAATGCAAGTTCCATCATCTGCAGTACACTGGGCAGAAATGTGGAATGACTTGCAGTGAAGAATAGATGTTACAGAGGGGTTTAAATTGGTGATAAGAAGTCCTTACAAGGTCCAGAAAATATATATGTATAAATATATGTATATGTATAAATATTGCGTGATGGGAAAAATTACATAGATCTCAAAATATGAGTCCCATCCCATGCGGGTATGCTACTTAGCCAACAACCAGCTCCAGTTTGCTATGTAACCCTCCTTTCCGCTAGAGAGCAGGTAAGCTTGTTTTCAGACAAATCATGCCTTTCCGCGCCATCTATACATGCCACTGTTAAGTTCTTGATCATGAAGGCCATAAATTTGTACCAATTTCCGCATGTGAAGAACCTGCGGAAACAGCTGAATGAAACGTCCCGAAGAAAGTAATCTTGATAAAAGCAAATAAGCGTAATAGCATTTATAGATATGTAGTAGATACATATAGTAGATATTTTGAACTGGAATTATATGAAAATTATGAAAATGTAGGATCGGATTGAAAAGTCCAATGCCATAGCCGGAATTTAAACCACAGGTATTTGTCAATGTCATTGAATTTTTCAGTATGATTCTAACCTTCCGATTTAAACCTACACACGGAATGTGTGAAAGACCAATTAATAAATAAAACTGTAGGTTTTTGGGTAATACTATTCTTTTTGGTCTTTATCTAAATCACCTGATCGTCGTCTGACCAAGCGCAGTAGTTACATAGATGAGGGAAAAGATAGATCCCTAGTGAAAGGAGCAGAATTGGTCAGTTGTAATATCAGTTGATGGGACTCGCTATGAACATTATGCAACAAACACTTGTCATAGTGGTGCACTAAGCGCAAGAGTTCATTGACAGTGCTTATCTTTAACGATCCTTTCTCGGGCTCATCAGATGTGTCTCCATTGACCTACGATTAGAGAGCTTACGTGGTGATGGATCTGGAGAGGCCAGTGTGCTTGTTATGAACACCGCTCATGCTTTTATTTTTCCAAGACAGGTAACATGCAATCAAGCGTTATACGTAACCGCTGTCGTGTCGTTGAAGAGGTTAGTGGCTTATATGTGAACCACTGTAAACAAAATTTGTTTACAATTCAGTATTGATTTAACTGATAAAGATAGTGCGAAAATGTATCCAAATCCGTCCCTTTTCTTAAAGCGACTCCAAAATAAGATGGCTGTGATACATTTTGACAACATTCATGTCTTAAAAATTGCCAGTTATATCAAACAATCCCAAAAGGAAACATTCAATAAAGCAGACACGAAAAAGCAGCTCAGCAAATGTCCATAAGTTTCCCTTTAAAGTAGGCGCGTAATTAAAGGTAACAATCTCTGAATGTGTTAAATGTTTTCTGCTCATTGCCAAGGAAAACAGATGATGCAGGGGCTGTAGATCCTCGAAATTAGGGAGGTTGTACTAATTTTGCACCAAAATGACCCCAGCGAGTATGCAACTTTCCCAGATACAGCATGTTCCCCATTGTTCCAACTATTTCATTATTAACATTCACTTGTGCATAACAACAAGCCTCTTTGGTTAAAAATACCAAGAATTGTTCCCCGTATTTATTAAGGATTATCAATATTCAACTGTGTGCCAGAAATACTTATGCATACTCAATAGAATACATTTGGGCATAATTAAGCAAGACAATTCTCATAACTTAGAATCAACCAACCAGGTTGTTCTAGGTCTGTATATCTTATACGCAACAGAATAAGGAGACTCTATGTCATCCTCCGTGGTCTAGTGATACCATGCTAGCCTCGAGTTCGCGGGTTGAAACCCGGCGGACGGCGATGGATTTTTCGGGGGTCTTCAGGCAAGAAGAGCTTTCTGTCAGCGCATGTTAGCAGTACGCTGCCCTTGCTCATGCAGTTGTTCATTTACCGTAGTCACGGATGAGGATGACTTTATACCTAATGGCGTATTCAGCTATCATAACAATCACATCTGAACGTATGATGGCCCAATGTCATCCCAAATGATGGGACAAACATCAGCAGAGGTTCAGCATCAAGGTTTGTGGTAGAATCGCTCATAACCATCTTAATGGCCCCCCATTTCTTCTCTCAATGTCTTATTGGACAGACATAGCTGCGTTTTCTCAGAAATGAGTTGCTTCATTTACTTCATGTACCTCCACCTCACTTTTCGTTCATAGTTCGCCATTATCTCATCAACCAGTTTCCGAAAAGATGGATTGGTCGATGGGAAGCAATTACACGCCTAAGCTGATCGCCAAATTTGAATCCAATGGATTTTTACCTCTGGGGACATGAAATTCTTGGTGTATTAGTATCGTACCTAATGTCGAATATTCTTAGGGGAATATCCAAAATGAGTGTGATTAAATACGAAACATACCAAGACTTTTATTCTCGGGGTATGCACGGAAGCAGGAGGAGGTCCTTTTCAGCAACTTTTGCAAATATCTGCTGTAAAATGTATTATGTGTATCATTAGTAATAATCCCCTCCAACTCCCCAACAGTAGTTTACGGACATATGTTGAACGTTTGTTGATGTTTTGGTATCAGGATTTCCTCCTTAAACTTGTTGACACAAATTTAGATACATTCTGTATATGAGGAGCGGCAGTTCTGAATTTGAGATGTGTAACTCAGTCAATGAAGTCGAAACAAATATTGAGAACCCTTAAACGCAGTCAAGTTTCTGTGCAGTTGCTATTGTGATGTACATATTTAAAATGCTCTCTTTTACGTAGTAGCAAGCAGGTAAAATGAAAATATTTCCTAAGCATTGCTCTGAAACTTGGTGGGGTTTGGAAACCTAATCGTAAGCTATGAGGGTGTTTTTTGAGATAGAGTGGTGAAGCAGAGGATTCCATGGATGTATCTACTGAAAACTGCAGCATGTCCCGCTGACGTGAATAGATACTGAAGGCCATTGATCGGAGCTGCGTTAATATTGTCCTGATAGAGGTAGGGTTCAGCTATGATGGAAGGGCAGGCATACTATGTTACATTTGGCTGTTAAACCTGTTGCTGAATCCGGTTTATGTCTCTTAAAGACAATGGCCTAATATAGGCTTAAGATTATCTTGACTCTCACACATAATTGGCAGGGAAGTGACCAATCACGTCGTGCTTATGGAGTGTGAAATTACGTAATGGATCTTTCTGATACTCTGTAAAGTGCAATGGGGAGGGGATCACCGGCAAATAATTATATTGCATGTTGGAGTTGCAGTGTAACCGGTCATTATGCTGTTATGATGCACGAAGGAACCCTTCTGATGGGCTATAAAAGATATATAGTCCTTTCATACGAAATCTTAAATATGGAACTGAATAACAGTGAAAACACCAGCATAACTTCGTTGGCCTAGAGACTATTCATAGGTAAGCCACGAATGTTACACTTTTATTTTCAGAACTAGTAAGTTAAAAGTTAGTAGTAGAAAGAAACAGTGGTACAAATGGTAATTTCCAAGTGTCAAGTGTTAGTGCTTTTGTGTGTGTGTCTTGAGGAGAGTTCCAAGTGCGATGAAACAAAGCCTCATTAATATAAGATCATTGCTATCGTCAATAATTCAAAGCCCAATGATTCGAAGAAACCCCACGCATATCGTTTGTGGATAGTTAGTGAGTGTGCACCTCCATTATTTAGATCCTACAGTGTTTAAAACTCTGAAAAAAAACGAACAATTTACTCCAGTTCTTATTCAAAGAAGCAACTTTAAAACAGAATTTCATAAAATGAGGACAAAGAAATAAGCTTCGTCTGGAAGAGGCAAATTGCTTTCCCTAGGACCAGAATAGAACTGGTCAAAATTTACATATATTTCGCAGGCTTTTGCTGAAACACATCATTCCGCGAAGGTCAGAACATGAAAAGCCGGAATATGCTGAAAGAATGCAAACTACGCGATCTGCCGCACTTCTTCATGAAATAACTGAGCATTTTAAGGCGCACAGTGTAACCCTAACGTTTTGCTATCTGCGTCTTTTGGAGGCCCCATCAAATGGTGTATAACTGTATAAAATGAAGTTACACTCTACGCCATCTTTACATGATCTTCGCGAACTATCAGGCTTTTGATGAAATCCGCGACATATACAAACAAAAACATGAATCATGCAAGTGGTCCCTATGCAAATTCACTAATCTAAATAACACTCGCTTGTAAACCAAACTGATTACCCTTAGCTTTCTTAATGTATTGAAAACCAGCTTACACAAGTTTGTGACTCTGTACTACTTAAACATGAAACCATTCCTAAACCAACAAACTTTTATAACCCACAACAGTAAACTTTGCGCGTATTCTCTTCCTTAGCATTTGATGAAGTTTAGTTAGCGATGACAATAAATTGCATACTAATCCTATAAACTCTATTGAGTAAGCAAGTAAACGCGCAGTGTGATGCAGACTAATCAGAGGAATTTTGCCGAAGAAAGCAATGAACCCTTATGTCACTCTCTTCCCAGGTCCCTATAAGAACGTACCTCTTCCCTTCAAAGCTGTATTATAAGGTTAAGAATTTGAAGAGATATTCTTCGTTGCATGATTTCCACAGATACCCCCAAATCTTTGTATCGAGAAAATGTGTCCCAGGCAGTCGGAGAGCAAAGAACATCTCGCCTTCGACCATCGGGGAACATCCATAAAAAAAAAATTGCATCATTCTATGACGCCTTGCTCTATCATTAGAATACCACATAATCCCTTACGTAATCTATAGTTTTATGTAAGGTAATCTCAATTTTGATAGTTCTTTCACGAATGAAAAGTTCAATTGTTTCTGACGGACATGGTCTATAGAACATCTAATTTGGTTTTATAAATTACTAAAAGATTAAAAAGGATTTACACAGTCCTTGTACTTGAATACAAATAATTTGGAGTTATAAAAGAAAATGCTTGGAAAAAAAAGGCTTTGACTTTTAGTGGAGAACGTCATGGAGTAGAAATAGTTGTACTCCAGAAAATAAGCATGTAAAATGAGACAAATGCGGCGGATATTTCATTACAAACAATAGAAGATGGCCACGATTTAACAACTAAGACGCAGTAAAACAAAAGATAATCAAATCACCTTGCAAAGGTACTATAAGCCTGCGATACCAATGGAAACATATTTTAATAACCCTCAAGTAAGAAAGCTTCCTCTGTATGTTGTAATCAAGATCATTAGCAAGGTATATTAAATAATTATATACAGAGAGAAAATTGTGCCCAGCCAACATTAGAAATGAAGCACTGTATATTTTATAATTAACAACTCATAGCTCTCGCAGACTATGCGTGTTTTCCAAATTGGTTAGCTTGGTGACCTGCGAGTGGGGAGGTCATTTCACCAGCTTGACCTCTATTTCGTTGTGTATGTTAAGGGTCTATGTATTGTGTGAAAAATGTGTTCTTTTGTGTTGGTAAATAAATATGGAACCAAAGAGAAGCTACAAAGGCTTAAAATGTATTGTGATTGTCCAAAAACATTACCCGAACTTTCTGACCGATGATTGTCCCAACGCCGCCAAAGGATATTTATAGGCTATGCAGCATTTGCAGAACTTGGAAGACTTGTTAGGGGAGGTTAAGGAAGTCAGATGTTCCGCTGATGTTTCACATTGTTTTGCTTGATTATCGGGGTTTTTCATCCGCTATTAGGCATGGCCGAGTCTATGCGAAATTACGGTTATAACCGGTAAAGGGGGAGGATTCACTATAAAAACCTCTAGATCATTGTACAGTTGCATATTAATTAAGCCGTCATTCGAGTTTATAAAACTACCCATGCAACCGGTTGAGCCAGCTGGTATTTATATAGAAAGCTATTCCTCTGTTTACGTCAAATTATGGCGATAAATCTTTTGACTGGAATTCATCTCAAATTAAGCGGTATGTGCTTGGTTACATGCGTGATACGGAAAACAAAAACACAGCTGTTTGTATACGTAAGTCAGTTGTTATTGATGAACCCATGAAGCGGGTGGGAGGGGGGGTTGTGTATGAGAATCGCATAAGATGGTTTATAAATACTGCATGATTGTTCAGCCTGGGAAAACTAAGTAATAACGAATATTTCGAAACCGGCTAGTGCTACAAAATACGGTATTTGATATAAATTATATATTCCAATGAGTTCTACATTTTTCAGCTTTTATCTATTTCTTATGTTTTAATGATTATACAAAATTCCTTCAGAATCGAGACTACACAGTCTATTCACAGAAAATTCGAAATATATGTTTTATTAGCAATGCAAATATATTTTAACATGTATATTAATTAAATAATTTTGAGCAAATCGAAAAATAATGAACTTCTTTCCATATAAAGGGTAGTTTGGGAATAGGGGAGTTTTCTTTTAAAATGTTCACCCCACATGCTTACAGTGTGTCTGACTTAAATATGACATTTTATATTTATACTCCTTTCGTCTTTGTCTGTTCATAAGCACGTGCGCGCGCGCGCGCACACACACACACACACACACCACGCGAGGCGCGGACCGTTTTGTAATTTTTTTTTAAGCGGGGCCTTAATGGTACTTTTTAACATGTATTTCCGGTGAAACCTCGATACCTTTTTGGTTGGAATATAATATTCCTTTACCTAATAATTATAAGTGTAGAGCTATATAAAAGGTTAAAACTCTGGTGCATTCATTCTATATCATTATGATTCTCATTGAGCTATGTTTATATTCTTTACTTTTTCTTCTAATTATCTTACTTTCGTACATATTGTTGCTGTTACATTCTGCATTTTCTCCTATGTTGTAGTAACCGTATTTTCTATTTTGGTTGATGCTCACGTTATACTATCTGCAATGGTATTTTGAAAATTCGCAGAACAATTTATATCCCCTGGCAATAAACATTGCTATAGAGTCAAACTACTGCATAGTTATATGGGGACTTCTAAGCATTAAAGCCAGGACGGAAGGAAATAAAGTTGAACTGTTACTAGACTATAGGCAGGGACGTCGCAGGTAACAAACCATCCCCCATACCATATATCCCTTTTTGGCGTTTGCAGACATCACTCAGACCGGTTTCTACCTGCCTGTCAGTGATCCATGGCCACTATTGTTTACGATCTTTGTAGTGATAATGGTTTGAATGTTGATAGCTTGAAGCAAACTGCTTAACTTTGCCTGATTATATACGTTGTAAAAACTTCACAGTTTACACGTGTTGTAACAATATATAAACATCTATTTAATGATTCTATGACGTGAGGAAAAATGTGTGTAACTTGTTCTTATAAATTTATCTATTAAGAATTGTGTGTGTGTGTGTGTGGGGGGGGCGGTGAATGCGTGGTGACATATTCAAATTATTTAGTGTTTTCATAGATACTGAATGGAATGTTCTCAGTTTTCATTCCTTTTACTCTCGAGAAATTAAAAAAAAAAAAAAAAAGAATCTGACTTTTCGGTAGGCTGCTCCTTCGTTGTTGCCTAAATGCCTTCAAGTTAGTTGCTTTTGCAAAACACAAAAGTTTGCAAGCAAGAGAGAATAACTCAAGAGTTATTCTTGGAACAGTTTAAGAAGGAACATTTATACTCTCTGAGCCAAAAAACATCAGCAAATCTTCGTTGCTGATTGTCAAATTTCAGGCCTAAAAATAAAGAAAACAATCATGCGTTACATTCATATGAATTTCTCTAGTTGCCATCGTTTGCCTCTTCTACGCTAATCTCACAAAAAATGTTTTACTGTTTACATTATGTTAGTCGAGACAAAACTTTCTTACACGTTTTGTTACGTACAAGTGGGACACAGAAGGTTGAAGTGACAGCCAAAACTTAAGCAAGCGGATATTTATATCTGGCTTTGAAGTACCACACCTTACACATCACTAGAATCAAAGGAATGGTGATTTAACACTTCAAAATATATGATAAAGCATTGGAAAATTAAAAGCAATAAGGAACATCTTAGAAGAGTTTAATGCTACAAAAATTAGTTGGAAATAAATTGTGTGTTTTAATGGAATTTACGTTTCTAATTTAGTAAGCTTTCTATATGGTTGTGGTTTACCGGATACCTAAATGATACAAAATTCAATTAAAATGAAGAGGACTTCAGGCTGATTACAGAAAATATGCGATATGCATTTTATTACTCAGAATATGGTATTTTAACCGAAATCATTGAATGCCATTTTTGAGAAAATCAAACAATAACTGAGTCTTTCCATGTGAGGAGTAGTTTGAGGTGGGATATGTTGATCAAAAACTGAGTGTCGTTTCCTTGGAAGATGCTAAGCCAAAATACCGGTTTTAACATTTATCCAAAATTTCATTTTTACTTTCTCTACTACGTAAATTAAAGAAGGTATTTACATTCCACCCAAGAATTCGATATCGAGATTTCATCGGAAACACATGTTTTGAGCCCCATGAATCCAAAAGAGTATTTTTAGAAAACGATCCACGCGCGCGCGTGTCAACAGCTTAACTCAAAAAACGAAAAGACGAATAAGTACTAAACTTGACATTTAGACTAAATACCTTCCAAAGATGCGACATATTTTCAAGAAAATCCTCACTCTAAAATACCCTTCACGTGGAAAATTTTGCGAAATTTTTTATTTGTTAAAAATGGCTATTTGATGAAAATACCATATATTAATGATATTTACACGACAAATAAAATGTAGGTATATCTTGAATGGTCTGAGAATAGCCTGTGAAGTCTTCTATTCGGAAGAATTTTTGTATAATCTTTTATAACTGGTAGACGTTAAGCGATATACGAATACGCACTACACAAAAAACAAAGATCCCTTTAAAACACACAAGTTATTTCAAATTACTTTTTTTATGGCATCAGCCATTTCCGAGATGTCCATCATTAATGGTTCGAATTGCTCAATACTTGTCCATTCTTTTAAGTCCTGTCGATTTTCAGTTGTTTCTCGCGATTACGAGAAACAGTGGAATTTTAAGGCCAGCATATAACGTCCAGTTCTTAAACATTTAACTATAGTCAATCCCTTTATATTATAGCAAAATGTGTAATACTCGTATAGCTATTTCTGCAAATGTTTATTTGTATTAAAATGAAGTGCATAGAAAAATACGAGAGTAAGAATAGTTTGTACACCCACTAATAAACGATAGAGGTAAAGAGAAAAAAATTAAATTAAATTGAGTTTAATTTATGGACGCTCTTTTAACTGCTATGGTTCTTAGCGACCCATTCTACATTGGGCGTGAAAGACTGGACATTTGGCTCAGAGGCCTCTTTATCAGGCTTGAGATTCTTTTATGTGCCGTAGATCTACGACATGAGACCACCGGTTTTACTTCCCTTCCAATGCAAACCATGCTAAGGATTTTTACGCCCGAAGAGGGTAGAGAAACTCACGTGAATGCAACCCATCAGATTTTTCTAAGAGCATTGATATTTTTTTTTAATTCGGGGAACCTCAAGACATGTATTTCCGGCGGAACTTCGAACTCATTTTTTTTAAAATAGAATATTTCCTATAGCTACAATAGAAGGTAACAACAGTTCGAATGGAACTATTATTAATGAATCTGAACCAGCACTTTAAACCAACCCTTTTCTACGGCCACAATACCCAATATCTTTTATTTGAGTCATTCCACGTCAAATCGAACGATTTTTAACAAAAAAATGACCGTCATGTGTTTGATTTTTTAAAACTTCTCTATACCTCTCTTATGGCAAAAAATGTGTATGTGTTTTAACATACTATTTAATGGTAGTATTATGCCTGTCACTAAGTAACAAATTTTCAGAAATAGCACCCTCCTCGACATTTTTAAATACGGATAGTTCCGGACCTGTTTTATGTTAGAGACTTTCTAAAGATTTCATTTGAAATCTCTCAGAATGCACTTTGTATATTACATAAATAATTTAAACTAAATATAGCTAGGTTTAAAAAAGACTTTTATTATATAGTTTAAATTTAAGTATGATGTTGACCATTTAAAAAACTAAGAAAAAGCGACCCTTTTGCACCATGCTTTTTTATAACAGGATGTCAATTATCACGAGGGCGTTATTTCTACTTCGTTTGGAATGAAATTGTTTACCTAGTCGTTGGCACAGTGGATTGGACACTAAGCTGGATATGCGGAGCGCCGCGCTGTCAAGTCGAACTGGGATCCACTGTAGTAATGATGGGAGGAACGATGCACAAAGCGTTCAAGTTCGCTTCAAGGCACATTACTCTCAGGAAACAATCTATAGGTCTAAATCACACCTATACCTTTTTCACTGTAAGCTGAAAGGAGAAGTAAACAAAACTTAAATGTATCACTCCGACGCGCACATGGCAGCACCACATGGAGGATGACGGGAACTGAGTAGACAAATAAAAGTTGTACCTGAACAGTTCGGCATCTGTGTTTAAAGGTACTGTATTAAACCATTCTTAACTTCAGGCTTTAGAAATCATTCATTTAATGACTAATGTCAGTATAGCACCTTTACTTTAACCTTTATGAGTCAACAGTTAAATAACGATTAACACTATAGGTTAAATCACAACAGAAAACAAACGCGCAACAATTCTGCATCACTATCAAAGCAGTTCAATTATTGCTAAACAATGGCCAACCATATTCATTGTCGATTAAAGGTGGGTACTTTTCACAGAATTTGTTAAAAGCATTTAAAAAATTGTCTTCTTTCCTTTTCCCTCGTTTATGTTTTCTACAGTGGCAGAAGATCCTCAGCCGGAAACCGGAGACGAACTGCAGCGCCTGCGCATGGCCTCTTAAACCTCTGCTATAAGGCTCATGTAGTTATAGGTGAATCTGAACAAACACATTTAGTTTCATAAATTTAACTGTCACAATAATGAGTTTTTAAAATTTCTCTACACGAGAATAACCAGAAAATGTTACGATCCGAACCGAACTGTTTTTTTTTTGTAGAGGAAGAGACGACATGCTAAGCAGGAAAGGTTGTAGTTTGTCCACCAGCTAATGAGGTGCGGTCGTGTCACGTGGTTTTGTTTACTTCTCCTTTCAGCTTATAGTGAAAAAGGTATAGCACGGTTCGTTTAAACGGAAGCGCTTTTTCCTGCACTTCGAAACGAATACAGTTTCATTACAAATTCAAATATTAATAATGGTAGTAAACAATGTAGCTTTAACGTGTCTGTTATTGATTTTCTGTTTTCATATCTTCCCTCCAAAATATCACCCTTGTATTTACTGATTAATAGTAAAAAATTAAATGTAATCTTTGCAATATGATTCTGCGCCCAAAAATTAAATGTATATTTGTAATATGATTCTGCGCCCATGTAAATAATTAATGTTGCGTCTTGTACCGGCTGAAGGCTGGCTTTCGCTGCTAGAAGTATAGTAGTGTCCCAATTACATCAGAAGACCCCTTGCGGTGTGAAAAACGAGGAAATGTCATTCGGCGCGAACTCCAAAATGTTCCTCGTGAAAACACGTGTTTACAAATTTATTTCTGTTCTTGTACGAGCGCTAGAGTCATAGGAAAATTAAATTACTTTTTTCCAGATTTCTTATTTCCTTCTTTAGGATGTTTGTTAATTGGTGTTGGAACAGATGAACAGCATGTTTTAAACTTTCTGATATGGCAATATAATTATTTTATGTTTTACGCTATTGTTTTCTTTAAGTTAAATTACCAATCGATGGGTTGTTGTTCCAATGTTCCGTTCCCCCTGAACGGAATCCTGTATGACGAAGGCATAGTTTTCCGAAAAAATCACAAATTAGAATACATTCTTTGTTTTCAAATTTTCTTTCCGTTCAGGCAAAATTTGCTGAGCTTTAAAGCTATCAATAAAGATCTGACAATTTTTCCAGAATCTTCAACAGGTGATTGTATTATTTTTAAATGTGTCTATCTACGATTACCCACTATTTACAAGTTACGTACTCCATACTTTTTTCTTCGAAAATGTCCCGAATATTATTGACAAAGTTTTCAGTCCTTGGGCAGTTAACACATTTCCTTAAATAGCAATCAGGTGATGGGGGTTACAGATTATTTGAGACAGACAATCCTTGTAATTACAGAGAATATCCGAATCTGCAATGAAATGAGAAACGTTCGTTTTCAAGCATCAGTTTTACATTTTCGTAATGCCACAAACACAAGCAGAATGCGTACCTTGAGTGCCTAGAAGTATACCTACGCGGTTTAGGTCTCAGTTTAGAGCAAATTTTCGTAAACTTATTTTGATATCAGGATATATTTATCTTTAAAATTGCGGAAGTTTCTTTTAGATTGCACAAAATCAATCTCTTCTGTTTTTCGATTTTCTGTCCTCCTGTAATAGAAGCACGATTCTTTTTCCCGCCATAACGCTGAAAAATCTGAATTTTAAGTTACAGTTATCTGTACTGTGAAATCTATTAGCTTTTGAATTATTTCTGAATCTTGTTTTTCTTCTGGAACTGATTCACCTTGAATATGAAATGCCTTCTCATTAAGTTTTTCTGTTTGTTATTGTTGTTTTTGTAGTTTCTGGGATGGTTATTGTTTTCAGACACTTTTCTTTTCTTTATGGGTGATCGATACTAAACTAGTATTAAGTTTTGAAACATTTACACTTTTCCTTGATCTTATTCGCATCACTACTCTGATGTGAAGGTGAGTTATCAATTTCTAAGCTACTTTCATATAATTGACCTACCAGGCTGTCATAGATACTGGGTCCAGCAGCACTAGATTCGCAAACGTCGCTCTTGTTTTTACTCTATCTATTTTTATACGTTATGAGGCACATCTCCTTAGTCGTGGGGACAGTTCCACATCCTTCATTTTCAGTTTTAAAAGCATTTTACGAGTCGCTGGTCGCAAATCCTTGTTTCTCTTGAACATATGTTTTCTAATTTTGAAGGAGTTTAAATATTTAACGAATATTCACAGCCAAATTTAGCGATTAAACTCTCAAACGACACACATTGTGGTCTCTCTCCACAAACTAAATATTCTGGACTGGTCCTCTGCAGAAGGAAATGTCTACTATGCGGTCCAAATCTCTTGACGTTTGAGGCGTGTCCACTAATACGGCAGTGCGACGTTGCCTCATATGGATAGTATACCTTGCCGCTGGTAGAGCTCTAATTGTAATATCATTTGCGCGCATGTGGATTTCATATTTCAGAAAAGAACAAGTAGCAAAGTTTTCCTAAGCAAGCACAAAAAATAATCATATTTTTACACCCAATGGTTTGCCATTAATTTACAGTTATCTTTCATGATGTTTAAACGCAGACTTTTAGTTATAGTTATGCTTGTAAAGCAATAAATCCATTGCTGTCGTAGTTATTTTATATTTTATGTTATAGACATAATTATCACTGATTAATGTGCAATTCTCCATGTCCTAAATAACTATCCCACGAGGTTTTCTAATATAGCCACAAACTCGTCATGAAAATACTTTTGAAACCCTTGGACACAGCTCTAGAAAACCAATATGCATAATGCCGAGTCCTAGAACCAAGCACGTGTCCGTTACATGAGAAGAGCGTTACTTGGAATGCACAACAACAATGAAGCCGTATAAAGAATAAGGCAACTGAGAGCTTTAATTAAGGAATCGCCAACTATCATCACATTCTCGAGGAAGCATCAGTAATGGAATTCATTGCACCATTGAGCGATAGCTCAAGGTTAAAAAAACATTATTAAAGGATTCTTAAAACATTGACAAAAATACTGCAGGTGTATGTTTTACAGTGCGCTTAATGGAAGATTAAGCGACTCAGTTGTGAATTCGACTGTGGTATAGCTAAGCAGTTCTTACAGTGATAGTGTGCTAGCATTTATAAAGTTAACTATTTCATGAAAATGTTGCTTAGTAAGCCCAGTAGCACCATTGGATATAGCATTAAGGTTAGGGTATCGTCTTCAGTGTGTATTATTTCTTTAAAAAGTTTGCAAAAAAAAAAAAAAAACACAAAATCTTAACTTCACGAAATGTCAATAACTTACGGATGAGACGTTCTCATTAGGTACACCAACTGTTTCGTGTGGTGTAGGGCAGAGGTGGCGAAAAAGTGCTTCGCGAGTTATTTTGACTCGCAGGCGCCGTACCCTCTCTGCAACCGTCCCTTTGTTTTTCACGTGCTATGAGTGATGCAGTGCGTGTTGCATATTTGGTGACTCGCGGAAGGAAGTCGTTTTCGCCACCCTTGGTGTAGGGAAGCGAAATAGGATACGCCATTAGCTATGCCACTTGAATAACAAAGGACGCATAGAAAGGTATGGTTTTTGTTTCTCTATTGTGTATTACATTTCCATTATTGTGTCTCTTCTTGTTTCCTTATAGTTTTTAAGTGAACATTGCGATGGCATTTATTACAAACGCCTAATGCTCTGACGAACCAAAATGAAGTTTGGCAACCGCGCGGTCACTTTGTATTGGTTGTCACGAAACGTCAAGAGATTTGAACCGCACAGTAATCTTCTTTGCTGTGATAAGGGTTTGTTTGTATTTTAAATCCTGAAGTGATTCAGAAGAATAGCCTTGGGTAACTTATAACAGCTGAGAGGCTCCACGCCATCGCCTCTGTTCTCATACTCCAGGCGGAAGCCGCTGCGCTATGTGACCAGGATTCCAGCTGAGAAAATATTTTCTTATAAATAAATTTGAACGAACCCCCTCCTGAAACTTTGCACATGTATACACTACAAAACGAGAATACGCGTGTATTTAAAAATATTTTTAGGATGTCGGTACGTAACACAAAATCCATTTTGAAGAGTCTAAATTTTTGCGATAAGTAACTAATCTATTGGGTCAGATTCATTCTAGTATATGTTTAAAGTAGATCCCATTAGCTTTAAAACGAGTTCAATATGGAGTTCATACGAGAATTTGAACTGGATATAAAAGCGATTATGTATGGGGGCGCACCTACTTTTTCGAAAATTTTGAACTTTGGCTGCTATCAAAATGTTGAAGTTAGGAACCAAAAAATAAATACGTGTTCTCTATTTCAAATTATCAAATGCATACAAAAAATTGGAAGAGATTTGATGACTTGGTGTTCCATGGATGTTCGACTTGGCATGGAATGACTAATTTCAGACAGATTATTGTCAAATGGAAACGCTTTCCATTAGTATAATTTTTTTAGGCAAATTTTTAAATGTCCGCTTGTGACGGGCTTGCGTTAAAACTTATAAATGCACACTTGGGCATATCACGCATTATTTCGCACAATTGATTTGTGCGGTAACATCAATATTTGTCAAAAAGGAAGAATACTGTAGACTGACACATTTATAATCTGACTATTCACCTATGTCAGAGTTAGGGTGAGCTAAGATCACTAACGGTTTGTTTCGTGTATGAAATGCTGGGTCTCTAAATATGCAACTCGTCCAACGTGAATCAAATCACTCATAACCGCTCTTAATGTATCCAGTTAATTGTTTTAATTGTTAAAGTAATTTTGTGAACACTTAGACAGTGAAACGGCTTATGAATTAACTGTGCTTTTTAATTATTAAAATTCTGAAGGATTTCAGTGACAGAAAATAAGTAAAAGTAAATCAAAAAGATCTATAATTTCATGTTTTGTGGTGGGACAAATTATCACTAGCTTGGCAGCCACGGGATTATGATTTCTTTTCGTAATCGTGTAGCAAGGCGCAAAAACAATGCATTTAATGACATACATGAAACTTTTAACAAAATACTTAGACAAAAAGAAAGAATAGAAGTAACACAACCATATTTACACTACTTGAATAGTATGTATACAGCTAGAAAACCTTGACAGAGGACTTACCAACATTTTAAAGTAAAACAACTACAAATAAAAACCCCTCTAAAGGCTGGTTTACAACAACCGAGAAGGGTAACCAGATCGTGAACGACAAAGTTGAAATACATGTATTTTAATGGGAGTGTTCACAATAGACGGGAAGCTTTCCCGGTTATGACTTATTAGACCCATATTGTGCATATTAGACTCTCCGCAGTAGAGATAATTCTAGGCGGCCGTGACAGGAAAGAGTCGCTAGTCCTCTCTATAGTTACAAACTGGCAACGTAAAACTGGAGGAAATTCTAGCATATGTGCGTCCTAACTTCAGATCCTGACACCCACAGATCCACTGAGCGTTGATTCTTCTAGTGTAAAGGTAGCCTATAGTTTTGTTTGTTTGCTTATATGCAGCTAAAACCCATAGCAAAAACTATAAAGAACAACAAACAGCTTCAATGTACGCCATTAACTAAAGGAATGAAACTTTGGTACGACTAGAAGAATGGGGAATATAAGGATCTGCATTTAGATACTGTTTACTCCATTGAATTTAGACATGGATAACTCTCATTATGTAGGCTGAATTGGAAGCAGGTGAAAAAACATTGTTGATCATTTAAAAATAAACGAATTCCCAGTGGGCAAAATTGGCTTTCCACCTTGTGATCGATATGATCATTGATGTGTGTTCCCGTTCTCGGGCTTTTGTGAACCAAAATCTTGTATACTATATTGTTTACCGTACTCGTTTCCGTTTTGGTTACCGTTCTCGGATTATTGTGAACCAGCCTTTGCCATTCATTGATTTTGACACACAGCATAGTTATAAACATATATTTTTTTCGATAAAAGATGTCTGCTTTCTTTGAATGGCGCGCATAACTCTGCTGGTGTTACCATAGTTCCATCTTATTTAAAGCATTCCATAGATCAGTCAGTAGTAATAAATGGTGCGCATGTGTACAGATGGCAAAGAATGTTCGTTGGCATCCCACTGCGCCGCTTTTCTGCCTTTTGTACATCCTTGTGAAGCGTTACTGGCATGACCGGTTTCTTGTATGCAGTGATAGTCCACAGGAATAAGTAGGTATGAACAAGGCGTGCATTCGCAGAAACTTTTAGCGTATAGGAAAAGAGGAATGTAATATTTAGGTAATGTGAACTATATATCATGCACCGTTTTCCATCCTTTTCGTCATCAGCTTATACTGTGGTTACATAAATGAAAAAAAAACCGCTGAAGAATCAAATATATGTCCAATCTTGAACAAATGGCGTGAGATCAATATTCTAATGCAGTCATGATATTTTATTACGATATTGTTGAAAAATAGCAACTGCTAAGTAGACTTGGTTACCGTTTATTGTTACTCTTTCCAGTCAAACATATTCATTACATGGATACTGCAATGGGGTCTGACATTTCTCTCTTACTTAGAAATTTAGCTATGAAAAGTTCAGCATGTAAAGGAAAAGCAGTTTGTTTTTATTACAATCCTGAATCAGCTTTTCTCGACCGATAATAATAAGCTAAAATGATTTTTTAAATTATTTTAGGAAAAGTTTAAAAGGCACATTTCAGTTCATTACACACTAGTCTATTTTCCGTTGAAATTAATGAGTCAAAGTTAACAGTTCAGTTGACTTGCACAGCCAAAAAGCAGGAGACAATCATAATAAAAACAGAAGAAGAAATGCAACTAGAAAAAAGAGGCGCAACTAAAGTGGTTCACTGATTATGTAATGCTACTTAGGTGCTTTCTTTGATTCGGAACCGTAGCGATTCCTTTTTCATTTAGCTATTCTTTTGTTTAACTTGTTCTTTATTCCCGATTCAGCAAATCATCAAAATCATCAATTGTTTAGTATTAGTTAATTTGAAAGAATCTTTATAATTCTTCCTGCAAAATATAGTAGTGTATGTTTAATTTTATGGTATACTTCCTAAACATAATATTCCGTAAGTAATCTATTCAAATATTCACTTAAATTGATTTTCACTTGAGTAAAGATGACTCATTTTGACAAATTATAAATTCCCTTATAGTGTAGATTTATTTAGTTGTTCATACTTAAATAACAAGGGTGTTCAGCTTTATGATTCACTGTATGTTGAATTCTGGCCTATGAGCTTATCGATAGCTGGTTTTCGCTCAGGCCGCAACTGGAGCCCTAAGAGACGAGTTATGATCTAGGACGCGTTAGGCTGTGTATCTTAAATAAGGAGCAGTGGAGCTACTAGACAAAACATACAGCACGTTTTATGTCCAGGCTTGTCTACCAAAGGAAGAATTGATCTATGCAGTTGTGAAATGCATGTTGTGCAAATATTTATCTCAAAGTTGCGACGCCTTCACAATGAAAACTTGAGTGTATCGGAATCAAGGTTATGGGTTATGAACATTTTATTTAATTCATAAACATAATGGGAATGGCAGAGAAAGATACAAAGAAACGCTTGATAGGCATAGGCATAGTGATTTTGAAGAACAGGAAGAGCCCTACCTGAAATTGGATGTTGTAGCAGTCTTTCATCTCCAGAGCAACAGAAAGCCTCAATTCAAAGCGGATACGAAAAATTTGTCGAGGCTCAGTGTATAGCAGAAGAAAAACTCACTTGAAGGGAAAAAAAGAATGTCACAATTACAAGCCTTAAAAAGAGTATATGTGTCACAGTTTGATAGATCAAGGACAACGATGTTCAGTTCAATATTTGCATCTGCAAATATGGGCACTAGAAGAGTCTAAAATGGTTGGCCAGAACAATTTCCCTGCTTAGACTACTTTAATCAACCACCTTAAAGCGGAATACGGCATGTCTTCCAGGCATATTACCACGCCCATCACAAGTATGGAATAAAAGATCATAGAATTCGCCAGAAGGTACATGGCGTTTTAGAGGAAGCGAAAATATATAGCAGAGGGGAGTGTTGAACAACAAAATGATCAAAGACAACTTTAAGTTTTCAATATTCCCGTTATGTACACTATCACTCAGAAAAGGGAAAACACCCGATGTGTTGCAGCCTGTTCATAGCTCCACACATGGTTACACAATTGAATGGCTTTGTCAACACTAACAGAAAATGTAGTGAGCTCTCGATCAGTTTTCAAGAGAGACAAGGCACTTTTGGCCCAAGTATTTCAAAGACGCTTTAAGCAACATGTCCAAAACATTCATATGGAGGCAAGCAAAAATAGAAAAACAAGGAAAGCGTATATGACACTCGAGTCCTTGTTAACCATTAAATGAGAAAAGTATTGTTATGTTGTAATTCCTGGCCAGGCCATAAAGATCATACACTTTTAGATGAAAGTTTTCAAATGAACATGTTACATTCAAAATATTACCACCATCTTGATTTTGACTTATTTATCAGCTCTACAAAAGGAGGATTTCCATATAAGGCTATAATGTGGAAACCCATAAAGTTACACAATCGCCATCTGATCATAAGACTTCACTCCGTAATGCACAATCAACATTGTGCACCAAGGTACAAGCATGTTTTACAATGTGCTTGGCAAAAAACAGGTTATAACATTGACAGAGCAACAAAAATTAAATTGAGTTTTATTTATGGACGCTCTTTAACTGCTGTGCTCCTTAGCATTCCATTCTATTTTGGACGTGAAAGGCCGGTAATTTTGCTCAGAGGCCTCTTTATCACATTAAGGATTTCTGATGTCCACACTTTAATACAGAGTGCCAGCTCAGCAGTTTCTTCCTCCGAAGATCAATTGATGTGTTCGACAATAGTGGAGCACTGACGGCAAAGACTTCCAACAATAGCCATGGTCGAGTTTGTACGTTACCGTCGGAGGTGTTGAGTTCTGGTGCTTTCGTCTTCAGACTTAGTTTCCTATCGACCACTTCTTGAAAGAACGCTCTCAGCCCCATGTTGATGTCTTCGTGATTCTCTATTTTCTCAAGGTCCTCACTTAGATCCTCCAGATATGTTGTCAGTACCTTTCTCTTTTGTGCTGGGATTTTGCCTGCTGTGCCTTCAATATGAGTTATTTGCTGGTTTTACTTTCCCCCCCAGTTTTCGGGAATGCTATCCATCTTGACAATTTTAGTGGTCTACATTTTACTCCTCTACTTATAGTTTATTTTATACATTCCTTTCTGGATCACTTTCTTCGTCTCCTGATTTATTTTCATTTTTCTGTCTTCCTTTGTTTTTATTTCCTAGTTCGTCTTTCGTCTTCTGTTTCATCGAGCTGCTTAACTATGTTGTTTTTTCGTGCTTAATCGGATATTTCATTACCTGTTTTCGCTGATAAACCACTTGAACATTTACTGCATTTTAATCTTACTCCTGAATACAAGTTTAGCAAGTAATTAGGCCAATTTAAGGTTTCTTAGCTTCATTTAGAACAAAAGACGCAATTTTTTTAAAGAAAGTAAAAGTTTTCGTTATCTTTCTGCTTTCTCGTTGAATCTCTCCGCTACCTGTGAACTCATTAAGGCGTCTTCTGCCCTCTCTCTTTCTCTTCTCTCCTCTGCTATGTTACCCCTATCTGCTCTTGATACAGCTTCCAGTTCTTGAAACAAACGCATAAATGAACAGCATAATGAAAACCGTTGTGAATGTGATCGATGCCGCCCCTAAATTTGGCATGTAAAGGAAATGAGAGAAATTCACTGACATGTATGCGAAAATATTCTTTGACATTTTCCGAGGCACACACTTATGATGAACGTTTCATTCTTGAGGATTCCTTGGAGTTGAATTAGTGCACATGGTCTGTTTGTATACGCCAAAAGCCGATATAGGGCATTGAGCTTGTGAAATTATTGCCCCTCTCCTCCTCATTTAGTAGAACTGGGAAAGCTCTTTGGTAAATCCGGAGTCGCATGTGGACCAAGAGTTACTGCAGTGGAAATTCTTCCCGGAAGCACTCGGTGTACCCGTTAACCGCCACTGAAATAAGTAGTATGCATATGCGGCGAAGAAAATGCATATGCATCATTGAAATGATGTTAGAGTAAATGTGTATACTTTCAAAAATAAGCATTTTGATAATTGTTCTTTCACTTTAACCTTGGGTTGGCACGAAGTTGGAAAATTGAATCAGAGTTGAAAAATGCAATGGCTGGTTCGGGATCAACCGCAACTCTGACTTATACTAGTTGAGCTATTTCGGAGAAATAACCTATACATATTAGCAGGATACTTGGAACAGATGAGAAGGATTAATGCACGTGGGGGTATTGCCTTGTGCAACAGATTGTTCATCGACCTTTCGGGCAACTTCAGTAGTGGGACGGATCTTTGAATCAGGAACTATTAGGAATTTCCACACGTCTCTGGCCTATCTGCCTGCGGCCGTATCCTCCTGTAGTTCTTTCATCGCTTGCGGAGGGGTGGTAGCCGCAATAGATCTCAGCGTAGGTCGCAGTGAGCGAAGTGTCCCCCTCCGAAGTATACCCTACAGCCTATATCTACTTTTTACAAGGCGGTTTGTTTAATCTTACCTATAAGAAAATTAAAACATATTTGCTAACTAGAAGTAAAATCGAAGAAGTTTTATTTTTATTTACAAAAATATGATGAATATAATTTTATAAAGTTCAAGATATCCAGGGTGAAATTTGTGGACTCTTTAAATTTATTTTGTGCTAGTTTACAACTTCGACATAGGCTTTAGCACGCCGGAGATGGAACTCCGAATTTCTTCCGCCTCCCAGGTAAACTCAAAAGCTGTCTAGCTCTTTCCCTCTTGCAATGAAACTTCGATAATTTATTATAAAGATTAAAGCAGCCTCTCTTAGAATCAGAAATAAACGCCTAATAGTGTAACCCTTACCACCCTTCCAGGTACCCGCAACCGACCATCCTCTCAATGAAGTATCTGAGCCATCCCTCTTGCCCATTCCTTTCCGTCATCCCGGCTAGTGGGTGCAAACGTTCCATTTAGTGTAGATGCCGTGGCTTGGTCACATCTGGTACAGGCGCCATTTTGGGAAAGTGAACCTTACGTCACACTGATGGAGCCACCAGGGCTCCGTCACATCTGCTGCCGTCGCCGTGTCAAATAGAGGCTAAGTCACAATATCAAGAAGTTCGCGAATATCCATAGCCATATGCCCTTTCTTGCACCTTAAATATGATTAACCCGCTTAAGTTCTAGCGAACATTCAAAGTTAGAGGGGTAGTAAGGGTGACACTATTAGACGTGTAAGAGAGACTTTAATCCTCCTAATAAATGATCTAAGCTACGTTCAAGAGGGAGTGAGCGAGACACTTGTGTCGTGCCTAGGGCCTAAGTCGAAGTTGTAAAGTAGCACAAAATAAATTTAAGGGTCGAACGTCAGAGAATCCTGAATTAAATTAAACTGAGTTTTATTTATAGACGCTCTTTAACTGCTATGATTCTTAGTATCCTATTCTATATTGGGCATGAAAAATCGGAAATTTTGCTCAGAGGGCTCTTAAACAGGCTTGAGGTCCTTTTACGTGCCGTAAATCTACGACACGGAACCACCTAGGACCACCGGCTTTAATTATATTCTGAAGGCAGCCATGTTAAGAATCTTTACGCGCGAAAAAATTCATCGCTCTCCTTCGGGTTTGAACCCGCGACTTCGAGAACTACAGACTAGCATGGTGCCGCTAGGCCACGGAGGACGACAGAATCCTGGTAGGCAAGTGACAGGCAGAGCGAGAGCCCTAAAAAAACTCTTAAGTTTAAATACTTGGAGTGTCCTGACCATATGCTTTAGATGGCACTGGCGTAAACGGCGTCGGCATTATTTACATAATCTCTGCACATGTCGATTGTCCATGAACCTAAGGTGATCGTTTCCCTTAAAAAAATCACCAGTCTTACCCCTACTTGCATAAGCATCCGGAAAATATCTCGCAAGAATTGTAAATCCAATTTCATGGATTTTTTTGAAACATGTTTTGCTTTGAATATCTCGAATTATTAAAATAAGATTTATCACACTCTTGTAAAATAAAGCCATAACCGTCACAATATTCTTTGATTATACTTCTAGTAAGCAAATATACTTCAATTTTGTTATAGGTGAGGTTAAATAAACCGCCTTGTGAAAAGTGGATAGAGGATGTAGGGTATACACGCGACCAACGGAAGATCTATTGCGGCTACCACCTCCTCAGATGGAAGGGATGGCGTAAAGAAACCAGGAGGTTACGGGTCACAGACGGCCACAAAGACGCGCGGAAGTCCCTAACAGTTCCTGACTCGAAGGCCCGTCCCACTCTATCCAGATAGGTCGTTGAACAATCCATTGAACAAGGCAGCCCTCTAGTGGAAGACTCTTTCTTGGAGCTCTTACATCCTCGCCATCTGTCCGGCACCACCTTACGCCACAAAACCTAGAGGCTTACTGAAACATGAGAAGGAAACGGAATGAAAGGGAAATGGAAAGGAAATCCTGGCAGATGATAAGCCACCCCAGTATTTGCCTACCGACCAGGAAAAACCGCAAAAAATCCAAGATCAGAGTGGCTGTTGACGATAATCGAGTCCGAAACCTCCTGAATGCGAGCCTCACATGTTACCGCGGAATCTTATAGATTCGAAGTTATAATTATAGCAGTAGTTGTGAAAATGACAAAAAAAGTAACATTATTGAAATAATTTAGAAGTAAACAATATATGAGTCACACTCTTATGTACAATATATCTGATAAAATCTTTCGGCTGCTCAGCATTCTGGCATCTCAAATTAGAGGTCCTGAGATCGGTTCCCAACTGAAACGAGGAATTTTGCTTTAACCAGAATTTTTCCGTATCCTTAATGGAGTCTGGGAGTATGAATGTGAGACCGAATGTTAGTGCGTTTAATAGCAAAAATTAAAAAAGCCAACGAGAAGAAAATCTATAGTTGAGAGAACATAGTCATCGTTGTATCTCGAGTCAAAGCCCCCGACATGACTAACTGTTAAATAGGGTTATACAAATAAAACTAATCAGAAAACTCTGATGCGATACATTCTTCTCTGTCCTCTATAGTTTATTGGTGGATATACAAACTATTCTTACTAAAGCTTATTTTTCTATCTAGTACATTTTAATCCAAATAAACATTTACAGAAATAGTTACGTTACACATTTCGTTAGGATATAAAGAGAACAGCGTTAGTCAAACGTTTATGAACTGGACGCTATATGCTGACCTTAAAATTCCAACTGTTTCTATGCAATCGCGAGAAACGACTGAAAATCTATGGAACTTAATGACGAAGTATTGAACAAATGGAACCTCAAATGGCGGATATCTTGGAAATGGCTCATGCTACAAAAACTTTATTTGAAATAAATTGTCAGTTTTAAAGAGAGCTACATTTTTTGTATGGTACGTTTTCGTCCATCTTATAACGTTTATCAGTTATACAAGATTCTGCAAAATTCCTTTCAAATGAGGGGGACTTCACACGCTATTCCTAGAAAATTCAAGATATACATTTTATTTATGTGATGTATATATAATGTACATATCTTTAAATGGCATTTTTGATAAAAATCGATTGAGCAATGTTTTAGAAAATACAAAATGCCAAAAAATTTTCCATATAAAGGGTAGTTTGGGGTTAGGGAGTTTTCTTGAAAATGTTTGTGTTGCATCTTCGAAAAGCACTGAATATAAATATTAGGTTTGGTATTTATCAGAATTTTCGTTTTCGAGTTATGCTGTTCACACACACAGATCTTATTCTAAACTTTTTTTTTAATTCATGGAGGCCTCGAAACATGTATTTCGGTGAAATCTCGGTATCGAATTTTGGGTGGATTATTATCTACCTATTATGTGCGTGGTAGAGAAAGAAACAATTGCTTTGTTATTAATTATAACAAAAGTTTCCCCCATAATTTTATTTTTAATTTCATATTGACAAATTATCTAACAATAATAATAATGTGCAACCAACCATTATATACAACACACCTGTCAGTTTATCTGTCATGATGGGAACTCTACTCGCCCATCTGCTCAGCTTTGTTGTACGACGTGAAAACCAGGCTCAAAACTACCAGCCTATTGTTATGTAGGAGATATATCTGCTGTTCAATACAACGGACCTTTATCTAAAAATCTGATGATGCATTCCCATGACTTTCTCTACTCTCCATCATTTATAGTGGGTAGACATATTATTCTTGCTAATGCCTATTTCTCTATCTACTATATTTTAATCCAAATAAAGCTTTGCAGAAAAGCCACATCACACATTTCGTTATTAATAAAAAGGAA
The DNA here is from genome assembly GCA_030765065.1 of Deroplatys truncata. NCBI lineage: Eukaryota > Metazoa > Arthropoda > Insecta > Mantodea > Mantidae > Deroplatys > Deroplatys truncata. The sequence continues at coordinate 107,265,292 of CM060980.1, forward strand.
ACAACGATAGTCAAATGTTTAAGAACTGGACGCTACATGCTGACCTTGAAAGTTCATATTGTTTTCATGACATCGCTAGAGACATCTGAATGTTGACAGGACCTGCAATTCGAACCATTAATAACAGATATCTCAAAAATGGCATATGCCACACACACCAAAAAAAACCTTATTTAAAATAAGTTGTGCTTTAAAGGGATCTACATTTTTACTTTGTCTACTACGTATAGCAAGTAGGGGAAGTATTGCATTCCACCCAAAAACTCGATACCGAGGTTTCACCGGAAATACTGTTTTGAGGCTCCCTGAATCCAAATAAAGCATTTCTGGAAACATGTCCATGTGTGTCTGTTTATCTGTCTGTGAACAGCCTAACTCAAAAACGAAAAGTCGGATAAATACCAAACTTGGTATTTAGGTTCAATAACTTCCAAAGATGCTACAAGAAGATTTTTAACAAAATCCTCCTTCCCCAAACTAGCCTTTATATGGAACATTTTTCGAAATTTTTTATTTTCTAACAAATAAATTCATTTTAACAATCTTGAATAAAATACTGCATATTAAAGACGAATAAATTGTATATATTGAATTTTCGGGGAATAGTCTATGAAATCCTCTTCCTTCGCAGGAAATTTTGCATATTCTTGTATGGGTAACTGGTAAACGTTAGGCGATAGACCGATACGTACCACAGACTAAAGAACAAATGTAAATCTCTTTAAACCACACGGTTTATTTAAAATAAGCTTTTGTGGTATAAGCCGTTTCTGAAATATCCGTAAAAGGTTCCAATTGTTCATTTCTTGGTCATTCTCTTCAATTCCTTTCAACGTTCAGTTGTTTCTCGCGATAGCATGGAAGCAGTATGGAGTTTTAAAACCAACATATAGCATCCAGTTCTTAATTTGACTGTCGCTGTTCCCTTTGTATCTATAACGAAAATAAATGTGTAATGTAGGTATTTCTGCAAAGCTTTATTTGGATTCAAATGTAGTAGACAGAAAAATAAGCTTGAGTAAGAATAATTTGTGTAACCACTAATAAACGATATAGGGTAGATAGTCATGTGAATGTATTACATCAGAATTTTTGTGTAGTACGTTTTCGTCTCTATCTTAATGTTTACCAGTTATACAAAATGATACAAAATTCCTTCCGAATGAAGAGAACTTTACAGGCTATTCCCACAAAATTCAAGCTATAAATTTTATTTATCATGTAAATATCTTTAATATGTGGTATATTAATAAAAATCGTTAGAGCCAGTTTTTAGAAAATCGAAATTTTCCAAAAATGTTCCATGTAAAGGGTAGTTTGGAATGATGGGATTTTCTTGAAAATCTTAGTGTTGTATCTTTCGAAGACATTGAGCTTAAACGTCAAATTTGATGTTATCGGACTTAGCATTTTTGAGTTATGCTGTTCACAGACACACATACACACAGACCTTTTTCTAAAGCAATATTTTTGTTTTCAGGGGTCTCAAAACATGCTTTTCGGTGAAATCTCCGTATCGAATTTTTGGGTGGAATGCAATACTTTCTCTACCTACTGTGTGCGTTGTAGAGAAAGTAAAAATCTGATAATACATTCTCATGATTTTCTATGCCCATTCTTCCACAAACTGTTCATACAGGGCCTTAGTGTTCTACCTACTTCTTGTTAATCGGAGATAAACATTCGCAGAAATTATTTACTTATACATTTGGTGGTAGATATGAGAGGATACAGGAGCTTGAATGATGGCGGTCGCTATAAGCTGATCTTGAAATTCCATTCTTTGCATGACCATGTAAAAGAAGCAAATTGTGACTAAAGAAGCACGTAGTTTGAAAAATCAAAGCAATAATAATGAATATTTCGGAAATTGTTAATGCCACAATAATGTTTGTTAGACTTAACGAGATCTACATTTTTTATGCAGTAAGTTTCTGTCCATCGCTTATGGTTTACAAGTTGTACGAAAGTACACAAAGGATTCAGAATGAAGTCTTGGCAGGTTATTCGCAGAAAATTCAAGGTATATATTTTATTGGTAATGTAAATATCTAATATTTTAATTCAAATCGCTAAGCTATTTTTGAAGAAATAAAAATAACTAAAAGCTTTGCACGTAAAGGGTAGTTTCGGGAGGGGGATTTTCGTATCGCATCCTAGGAAGATGCTGGACTTCAATACAAAGTTTGGTGTTTCTCCGAAGTTTCGTTTCGAGATGTACTGTTCTCTCCTTCACACATACCCCTGTAAAAATGTGCAACCCATAACGTATATTTCCCATGAAATCTTCATACAAAATATTTTATGAAAAAATAGCAGTACCTATGCTTACTATAAATAACTCGTAAATAAAATCAAAACGATTCTTTTCGGACCCAGGGGACGCGAAATACATATATTTGGTAAAAATCGTGGCATTGACATTTTGGATTGAATGCAAAACTTTCTTTAAATTCGGTGATCAGCAAAGAGTAAAAATCTGATGTACAACATCAGATAAATAAGGCTTTCTCTAACCGCTATGGTTTATTTTTATGTAGCATGTAAAAACTATTTGTACAAAAACTCATTTTTACCTTCTCTACTTCCTACATATAGGTAGAGAAGTTATTGCATTCCACCAACAAATTTGACACCGAAATTTAATCTGAAATGCATGTTTTGAGGCCCCTTGAAATAAGAAAAGCAGTTTTTATCTTCTCTGCCACGTATTTGGAGATACCTTTCGTTTTAATTGTATAATAACCGAAGCTAAAAGGGTGAGGTGAGAAAAGGACAGGAAAGCAGATAAATTCAGCCTTTGTCTCTAACAAAGATCCGTCTGAGATAGCTTCCTACTTTTATGTAACACGCTACTATACAACGTTGCGGATTTTTACAGCTAGCCCTCTTTTAAAATGTTTCACAAGGACGAAGTGCAAAAACCTGTTTCTTTTCGGAGGGTAAGAAAACTGACCTTGTGCTTCATGAATATCTCATTGGACTGTCGCACCTTAATAATCCAACAAAAGACCGACCAATTAGAAAGGTTGGGCATTGCTATTACGTAATCTAAGAAGCACTTCTTTTTGCTGAAGCTTTATCACATTTATCAACTCTTTTGGGGCGGAGCTGAGATGCCCAAATAGGTAGCTTAAAAACGGATGTTGCAATAAAGTCTCTCGAACTTTGTATGGAAGTTGTACACATGCAGAATTTAAATTGGACAATGCTGGTGTTTCAAATAAAGCTTATGTGTTCAGATATGGTCAAGATTTTAAACTTAAAATCTGCGAAGACTCAAATTATTCCTCGAAAAATAATAAATTAAGCTAACTTCAGGACTAGGAAGTGAAATTATTCACAATCAACATTGCCGTTCACGATTTATAAGTTTTTGATATTATAACGGGCTTAGAAACCTCCCACCCGCCAAATCGCACGACTTTGTGATACACTATAATATACTTTTATACCTATTCTGGAAGTTATTCGTAAACAGGTCTTCGTTTTCTATTTCTTGCTAATCATGATAAATACAATGTTCCGAAATGGTTTAAATTAAAATTTTGTTATAGATTCACCGAACAAGATCGCTCGCGGTAACGTCTGAGGCTCGCATTCGGGAGATCCTCAGTTCGATTCCCGGCGACCGCCACTTAGACCATGGGTTTTTCGTGGTTTCTCTGAGTCAGTAATGCTGGGGTGGTTCCTTTTCTACCATCTGCCCCTCATTTTCTGTGCGCATAATTTCCTTCAACTGTTTCAGGGTTGAAGGACCAGGCGGCGGTGTTAGCCGTGTTGCGGCTGGGGGTGTAGGCACGTAGGTTGGACTGCTCAGCTAGGTCCCGCCTCCGGGTGCTCTCGGGCAGGCGCTCCTTCGTGGACCCCCGGGGGTGAGGCTTGTGGGTAGGCTTGAGTGGCGTCGGATGATTTGAACTGGAAACGTTAAGGACATCGTCCATAGTTGCAGACGTCATCTGGTCGCCCTTCGGTCTCTCCTCTCGCCCCTCCCTATCAATGATAATAATGACGTACAGAACAAGCAAGTCTTAACAAAAATGTGGCATCTTACTGAAATAAAACCTAGAATGCGCTGGAAAACTCGCAGCTCCCCTTGCGTGTTGCATTAACTACGGATATTTGTCTGTCTGCATCTCATTTTCGCTTCATCTCCCCTCTCTGCCGCATTTTCCCCTTCGCTTCCCCCTAGGCAACGTAGCTGTCCCGGCATATTTTCAAGACCGGTAATGAAACTGCTTTTCCTCAGGTGTTAATAAAATGTAAAGCATAACTTTTATAGAATTGACTCTCTTTCTAATGCTTATTATGTAGATCCTACTTTTTCTCATGGTAACTGGTTTACATGGTTAATATACATCGTTAATAATCGAGGTGAGAAATTTGTGTAACTTCTTAAATACTCAAACTATCGAAATTTTACAGCCATAGAAAGTTTGCCGGCTTTTATGTAACATTTGTCGAAATACCCGGCGTTGCCCTTGGTTTGACAGTTTATTTATCCCTACAACATTTAGCCTTAGGTTGCACTTACCCAATAGCCTTGCGTTTCTTTGGAGGCATTTAAAATTATTACACAGGATACTTAAAATGAATTAAAATTCTTAGGGTTCTATAAAAAGCAATAAATAAATAAAACAAAAAATAAAAATGGCGAGAAAACACTACGCAAAAGCACTGCTGAACAACCACAGATACCACAGTTTGTAATGATGGTCTCTCACGAATGCAGCTGATGAGTTCCACGCTGTCACATTCGGGCTGCCTCGTCGTTATTTATAGAGAAACTCTCGGTTGGAAAGAAATAATAGCAGTTTAAGTAACATCAACACAACCTTGTTCATTCTCAGTAACTAACATAAACTAAACTACTCAGAAAACACACGATAGAGAAAATAAAATGAAGGCCAGATTGAATATACAAAGAAAAGAATAACAAGAAGTTGTATACTTCGACTGGTTTGATGATACTGTTGTTATCCATGCCCATTGTCATTTTATGTCACCCAGTTTTTGTGTTTATGCTTATGAAAGCACCACAAACTTCCAACAGTGACAGAAACCCGCTGCTTACAGAAAATTAGAAATTATAATAAGTTAATGTCGGAATATCGGAGTATGGTCGCAGAATAAATGGATACGAACTTCGACTTGTTTATGATTCTTATATTAGTAATGTTTGAGCATCACAGAGACTTATGTAGTCAATGCAATTATATTGAATGCTTTTGTATTTTATATCAATACGCTATAAATAATCATATGAAGATAAAGAAGAATAAGAAGAGGTGGTATTTTGTCACTTTTCATGCTGTTATAACAATACAAAATAATAAGTTCGAAATGTAAATTTTTTACCAAGCGATTGTAGTCTTTTACATTTGCGCAATCATAGCCACAGGTGGCATAGCTGTTGTCATTTATTTATTTGAGTGTGTTATTACTCCATGATCAACGTCAGAGAGAAGATGAGCAAATATTATGTGAACTCGCTGTTCCTTCATTATTTCGTGAGGCCGTGAAAGCCTAAGTAATTATTCTTATGTTGGCAATATTCGACCTATTACGATTATCGATTATTATCGTTGAGAAGGATATAGATTGGTCTTGGGAGTTTTTGTAGGTATAACATAAAATTAAATAACTAATCGTGTGAAATGAGGCGAAATTTCGAATTCTAAGCTAGACAGTAATTTTCGCCTTGTGCCAAAGGTTATCTGTGTCAAGTTTGGTCGAAGTCGTGCAGCGTTGTAGAAGCCAAAAAGGAGCGCGCGTACACACGTACACACTGACTTAATATATGTGTGTGTGCGTATTTCGATTTTATACTTGAAGATTAGGAAGTATTGCATTCCAATCCAAATTGAAGTGTACGTAGACATTCACTGAATATGTACGTTATCAGATCCCCCCGAAATGGTTTGTGCAAGTGTGTGTGTGTGTGTGTGTGTGTGTGTGTGTGTGTTATAGCATAGCTCAAAAGCGGAATTTCGAGTCAAAGCTAAACTTGATAGGTAAGTTCAGAAAATTAGAAAAGCAATTATGCTTTTCCACGTAAAGCTGGACGTAATTACGAATTTAAACATTTACCGACGTATAGGAGGAAGAATTTTGTTCCATCCAAAACATTTATATTGAGAATTCATAAGAAATACACGTTTAGGGATACGTGAATCCAAAATATAAGCATTTTTTTTTAAAAAAAAGTTCCATAAACCAAAAACGAAAAGTCGGTTAAATACCAAACTTGGTAAATTCAACGTCCTCCAAGGTTTCCAAGAAAATTCCTTCAATCCATATCACTTTTACATGAACAAAAACTCGTTTCTTATATGTTGATACGGGAAATAAAAGTGAGCTATGTTAAGTTTTCTGTGAACCTCTCCCTATTTGATCGAATATTTTATAATTTTTTAAAATTTATTTATTATAGTTGCTCAAAAACAGTCACTTCGCGACCAAACGCTGAGGTGTGTATGGAAATAAAAGTTGTGAAATGTCACATAGAAGCTTGTAGTAAATCATACACAATAACAAAGTTAACAATTATTTAAACATCATTTAACATTTTGCACATTTTGATAAAGTTGATGACTTTTCAGCGGCATTGTTGGTCGCCCAAGTCAGCTGTAGGTGTTCAGAAACTCCTTAACTTCAACTTCAGAAACAATTAAGTCGCTGAGCAGTGTATATCGGGCAAGCTGTGATACATGATGGACAGTGAGAGCATAGAGTAGTCGTAGGAGCAGTTTCATGAGAGAGGAGGCAGGTATGGGTTAGCGCAGTGTGTCCAATACATAGTAGAGTTATATATTAGTATCTGATCTCGGCGAGTTAGTATTGTAATGGAATGTAGATAAGTTAGGTACTGGTCAGGCATCATGTAGTTTACTGCTGGATGTAGAGTCAGGCATCATGTAGTTTACTGGTGGATGTAGAGTCCAGTCTGTCTTTCACTGGTGTAGGATATTGCACCTTAGGTTTTGTCTTCATGGGGAAGCTTGAGGTTTGGTGAAGTACAAAATGCTTTGTAGCTTCCTTAGTGGCATATCACGGTGAAATGATGTATCCATGCAAAGCTGATTTGTTTGCCAGCTGATAATAAGTCATTGTATAGTTGATGGATCTTCCGTATAGTGAGGGGATTGTTGTTGTAGAGCCAATAGGGCACTCAGCTGATCGATGAAGATAATGTAGCAGTTCAGGTCTTTGTTCTTTGATATATAATCCTCGGCGATACATAATTCCGCAAGCTAAAATGGTAATAGGGTATTGCAGACTATAGAACATGATATGGTTAGGGGCAACTACAGTGCAGCCGTTATTGTTGTCTGAGAGAACAATTGGTTCCTAGTTGGGATATTTCCCACTTAATTTTTAAAACAAAGCATGTAAAGAGTGCCTAGGCTATCACGTTTGACATATTTTATCAGAGAGGTGTTGATAACAGTAGTTTTATGTCTCTGTAGTATAAAGTTTACGTTGAAGGAACCGGGTATCAGATAGGGAATCGTCAAATTAAACTCTTCGATGTGGTAGCCATTCTTTGGGAGAAGGATAGAATCGGGAACTTCCTAGAGTGAGCATTATATTGTAATGGGATATGAGACCCTGAACCAGAGTTAGACCGATGAAAGTATTGGCATAAGACGGACTTAAGATTTTGTCTGAGAGAAAGAGGCGGTTTATCATTCACAATTTGCAGACTCTCTATAAGACTAGTAAGGTAAGCTCAGCTCCAAGTGCAATCGTCAGTCAAGGTCTGATCAGTGTTTAGCATTTTAAGGCTAGAAGGACTGGTGGAGTAGTAAACACAGAATTGTAATCCAACCTGGAGAGGATGGCCATTTTGTAAGTGCGAAGTAGAACACTGGTCGCTCTCCATGTTTTGGCAGACAGCACTTTTAAAAGATTCAGACGCCGAACACAATCATTTTGAGGAGTTTAAAATGGTGAATCCATGTCAGCCTGCGGTCAAAGTGCATGCCCATTGTTCTCACGCTATTTACTACTGGGAGCTGGTAGTTGGCAATGTGTAGAACAGGGTTTTAGATAGATTTTTTAGCCTGGAGAAAACAATACCATGACATTTTTGCAGGAGGAAATCTGAAGCCGGTGATTTGACTCCACTTTCGGAGGTTATTTAGAGTTGACTGTATAGTACTTGTGTAGTGGTGATATGGAGGTTGAGAGAATGAAAAAAAAATGGTTCAATAGCCACCAAGAGGAGTGGTACACTCAATACCGATCCCTGTGGTATACCGTTGTCGAGAACAACACTTGACGACAGAACACCATTAAGTCTCATTGTCGAGCTTGTAGAAAGTAGGCGATAAATGAAGTAGGTATATTTCCTTTAACATTGGCTTTAAGGGGTGTCTGGATAGTGGGAAGACGCCACACCGTATTAGGTTTTTCAATGTCGAGGTATAACAAGGAAATCTTAAGATAGACAAAAACTTACCTCAGGAAAAATGCAGAGTTCATTAATATAGGTACATAATTTGTGTCAAACCTTTTCGTATCGTTAGCCGCTTTCGAAATATTCCATGTTGCAACTTCAGACTTTTCCTAAGCGTTACCTAACGGGCGTGCTTGAAGGTTTACTATTCTTCCTCCTCCACCCTTCCTTATTATCGCAAAAGATTACCACAAATAAACATCTGAATGTCGTTTCCGCATGTTAAAAAAATTCTAGGTTAAAATATTATATCGTACGAAACTTAACGAGAATATAATTATATTGTATACAAAGTGTTTCCGTGACGATGATACAAACTTTCAGGGAATATTAAGAAGGGAAAATGCATGAATTTGATATAAGGAACCCGGTCCAGAAACAATTCCGTTGCAAATTACAGGAAAGTTGTGTTGGGACACCTATGGACGCGAAATTATGCGAACTAATGAATATCTGTATTTTACTTCGCTGTACTACTTACACAAGCCGTGATACTATAACAGGTGTTCAAAATGGCGTTCTTCAGCTGCGATGACGGCATGACAACGACGGGCGAAGTTCTGCCGTACTTGGGTGAGCAAACCTGGTGTCGTCTGTCAACGTCACAGGCAGTGAGAATTCGTGTTAATAGTTCCTCTTCGTTTGGTATGATGTCACGTACACAAGACTTTTCACATGACGCATAAGAAAAAATCAAGTGGAGTCAGATCAGCCGAACGGGCTGGCCATGGGACAGGACCTCCTCCTCCTATCCACTTTTCAGCGAACGTTTGATTAAGGTATTCTCGAAGTGTGCATGATGTGAAAAGTGAGCTGGGGATCCATCATGTTGGAACCACATACTTTGACGTACCACAAGTGGGATATGTTCCAAGTACTGGGGAGTATGTCTCTCAAAAGCCTAGTGTACACTGCTCCAGTTAATCAGGGTGGAAGAAGAAATGGGCATATTAAATCATCATTGACTATGCCCGCCCAAACGTTCACTGCAAATCTGTTTTGATGGAACCTTACAACCGTAGCGTGGGGATTCTCTTCGCCCCACACATGTTTATTTCGACTATTTAGCATAACGTCTTTGGTGAAACAGGCTTCTCGGTGAAAAGTACACCTACAGAGAGGTGAGGATCGAATTTGTATCATCAGGGAAACACCTCCTTTATGGATAGTATAATATACAAGCTGCAGAGAAATAGTGTGCAGAAAATTGTAGAGTAGAAAGGCAATACCAAACTAAGCATTTTGAGGTTATGAGCATGGGGTCGCGGATGCAGATAACGAGTGCTCCATGAACACATCGAATCTGATTTTATGAAACAAATTTATTTGGCAGTCAAAACGAAATGTAACTCACATTCACTCACTCACTGAAATGTAAATAACAAATTGAGTAAACTCCTATGTGCGAGTGCATGGGGTGGTGTAATAAAGTTGAGCCAAGAATCAAAACTCACAAATGTGGAGTTTGGCTCAGTTTGGTGTGAATAAAAACATGTAACCAAAGCTTTGACTCTGCGCCCTTGAGTCGAAGATAAGATGCACTTAGCCAGTGGAAAGTGTTGGTTCATGTGAGTAAAAAACTGCTCCCACTCACTTCTTGAAGTCGAGAGCCGAGTTTTCCTGAGGTACACTTGCTTCCATTTATGCCATCACGCAGCTTTGGGAGGCATTCTTCTGGCCTTCACAGGTGGAGTATATCTAGCAAGGAGGAAGTGGGTGTATCTGTTTATCTTTTCGCGCAAGCAGTGGCTTTATGTTTTATGTGCATAATTCTAGATTATTCAACCTTTATGCATTTGAGCAATAGCTTTACTCGTCATCCCTTATAATAATCATGTTTAAATATATAATTAAATAAATCTCTCATTTGCACAAATCTTCTCAAAAAATGTGTTAATGACAATGTAAAACTGAAATACATTATATTTTTTACCCACAAAGCGAACACATTTACACATATTAATAAATATGTTTCTCCAAATTCTAGAATCATGTACAGATTCGAACCATGTAATATCGACACTAATGAACTCCTCTGCTGCAATACAATTGCCAGAACATTAACACTAGACATAAGTACTTCAGTTCTTCTTTCACTTTTTCGTATTCGTCTCCTTATGCGTTTTATATTAATTATTGTGTGCACAATCGATTACCCCTATAGCCCAAAAAATGTAGACGTTCTTGCCACTGTATCTGAGCATTTCACAATTTAACAACAGAAGTTTGGAAACTTAATTGACTGTTCTTTCAACTGTTATCAATACTTACGAAAACCTTTTTGGACACAGTGCTGCTGTCTGCGCCCAAGGCTTCACGCACACCATCTTGAAAGACCGAATCACTCTAATAACGTAGGAATATTTTGATTCTCTATTCATTGCTTAACGCACCACCTCTTGTTTCCCAGTATTCTCCTAAGAAATGATTTTTCTACTATTCAACATTCTCTAAATTACATCCTTATAACTGTTTATAATCCTCTATGCGGCTTTCCCTTCGTAACCTATTCATATTTTTCTTTCATAAACCTTTACATATATTGCACCATTGCGCTCTCAACTACACTCTGCTACTGAGGTACCTCAGAAAAGCTCAACTCTCGACTCCAAGAAGCTGTTGTGACTTGTTACTTTCTCTACTGCGTATAGTAAGTAGGGGAAATATTGCATTCTACCCAAAAATTCGATACCGAGATTTCAACGAAAATACATTTTTTCAGGCCTGAATTAAAAAAAAGCATTTTTTTAGAAAAAGGTCCGTGTGTGTGTGTGTGTGTGTGTGAACAGCATAACTCAAGAAAATTTGGATAAGTACCAAACTTGGTATTTAGGTTCCTATTTTTTAAAGATGCGACACGAAGATTTTCAACTCAGACTACCCTTTACATGGAACATTTTTTGAAAGTATTTTCTCAGAAATGGTTCTAACGATTTTGATATAAATATCATATTTTTAAGATAGTTTCATGGCAAATGAAATGTGTATATCTATCCTGGCATTTCAATTCAACATCTTCCAAAGATGCGACACAAATATTTCCAGGAAAATCCCCCACCCTCAAATACTCTTATATGGAACATTTTCCGAATTTTTTTATTTCTAAAAGTGGCTCTTAACAGCTTTGATTAAAATACCATTTATTAAAGATATTTACATGACAAATAAAATGTTTATCTTGAATTTTCCGGATGTAGCCTGTGAGGTCCTCTTCATTCGGAAGGAATTTTGCATTATCTTATATAAATGGTAAACGTTAAGCAATAGACGAAAACGTGCTGAACAAAACATTTAGAATCTCTTTAAAATACAAAATTTATTTCAAATAACTTTTTATGTCATCAGCCATTTCCGAGATGTTCTTTATTAACGGTTCGAAATGTTCAAAACTTAGTCATTCTTTGGAAGTCCTGCCGATTTTGAGTTGTTTCTCGCGATGTTCTGGAAAAAGCTTCGAATTTCAAGGGTAGCATATAGCGTCCAGTTCTAAAACACTTGATTGGCTTTTCTCTTTTTATCTTTAAGGAAATGTGTAATGTAGCTATTTCCGGCTTATCTTGATTAAAACGAAGTAGATAGGAAAATAAAGTTTCGTAAGAAAAATTTGTTTACCTACTAATAAGCAATGGAGGGAGATCATGTGAATTACACATAAGACTTTTTTTTTATTTAGTTATGTTCTTCACTCCGCACACGGACCATAAGTAAGGGGTAGGGAAAGTAAAATAGAAACAGTGGACCCAAATACGGCACAAATGATCGGAGTATTGTCCGCAAGAGTGCAATAATGCAATGATGTCAGTCCATAACGATAGTTCAGGAAATAACACTCCAGATAGCGTTGATGACGAAAAGAGTGGGTGATCGGAATGGTAACATTTTTGCAATCACTACTTCAGTGCTATATCAAGCCCACAGCGTTATTCGCGTACTTTGGTTCATTTTAGTCATGGTCGGTCATAAGAAATGTCAAGGAACATGCATCCACGTGCAAGCAAGGTAAGTGACTTGCCAATTGCGGTTACCTGGTGAAGGTAGTGAAGAGAGAAATCTCAGCAACAACGAACTCCAGTTACGTCAGGACCCCAGCGCTGCGCACTGGCACAACTTGCAGCTATGTTCTTTCTTATTTCACTCGTAAATTTGATACCTGGATTTAACTGGAAATACAAGTACCGTGGTCCTCAGAACCTAAAAGCAACAATACTAGCAAACAGTTTGTAAGCGCGTTTTTCTCTGAAGTTCAAAAACGAAAAATCGGATAGGTACAGAACGTGGTCTTTTAAGTTGATATCTCCCAGGGATAAGACATTTAGATTTTCAGAAAATCCCTTACCCCAAAACTATTTTGATTATGATTAAAATACAACGTGTGTAACATATTTGAATAATTAACAAAACACACATCTTTAATGTTCTGTGAGTAGTCTGTGAAATGCCCTTCATTCTGAATGAATTTTGTATAGTTGGGAAGTTATAAGAGTAAGACAAAAGCTTGCTACACACAAATCTCATAGCAAACACACAATTTAGGTCAATTTTTATGACATTAACCATTTCGAAGATATTTCTTGGAATTGTTTTAACCATCCAATACTTTTTATTTCTGATTACCGGAGGGGGCTCGGCACTGATCCAGTGAGGAAATTCTACTTATGCCCCACAAAGGGGTGTCCCCGGGAGGGAGGAGGAGGAGAGAGGACACATCGCGCAGCCGGAACCAGGAGTGACGACACGGAAATGACAGGGTCTCTTGCAGTTTCCAGATTGAGACCCCCGACAGTCGCGCAGGCAGACCGGAGACTCCCGCCTTCACACAGAAGGTCTAACACCCCATTCCGAAGGAGGTCCGTATACACCAGCAAGCAGCCGAAGGCCGAGGGACGGGGAAAGTTCCACAGAGAGCATTCTTTTTCCGTGTCACGCTGCACCGAAACACTATCGCCGACACTTCTAACCCTGTAACCGACCTAACGGGACGAAGCATGGATGAAATGATGAATGGAACGAAATGGTAGGATAGGAAATTCGGGGGTTGATGACGCGAGAAAACCCCCGAAAAAACCATGGGTCAGAGTGTGCGATTGCCGGGGATCGAACTTGGAACCTCCCGAATGTGGGCCATAGACATTGCTGCCTGAGTCATCCCGCTCGGTTCTCCAATACTTAATCGTAACGGCTTTTAAAGTCTCATGCCACCAGTACTTCGTTTTTGTGCCTTTAGCAGTGTTTAACTCTGTTCTTATTGCATACGGCACCACAGGCGATGGACGCTGATGATCAGGCATAGAAATGTTTAAGTATTAAAGCCAGGACGAAAGGAAATGAAGTTGAACTGTTACTGAACTTAAGATAGGGATGTCGCAGGTACAAACCACCCCCGTCCCTCGCACAGTCTGTGAGCATTTGCAGACAGCACCCACAAGACCGTGTTTACCTGCACGTCAGTGTTGCTTACTTTCTTTAATTGACATATACTTTGAGTGCAAATAACTTGAAGCCGAATGCTTAAGAATTCGTAAGCCTGCTAAGGAAATTTGGGAGGGAAACGTTCCAAACCTAAGTGCCTCCTGTTCACCAGTCCGTGCTTTAACGACCTCGGCAAACTGTGTTGGCGTTTGTTTCTCGTGATATCACGCAAAATGCTTGGGATTTCAAAGGCAGTATATGGCGACCGCATTTTATGTAAGTATTTTTGAAAAGCGTACATGACACATCAGGACAATGCTTTCAATACTTGCTCCTACTCTGTATTCACTCTTAGGTTGATCCGCGTCAAAACAAACACCAGGTGACCAGTGCACCGCTATAATGTATCCTTCCGCCATTCGCACTAGAAATACTGTCACACTTTCAGACCATGTGGCCAGTACAAGCGGCACGTAGTGCAAAAAAGAACAGAGTCCTTATTTCGACAACTGAAACGGTGACTAGCATATTCTGTTAAGGGTTAAAGCTAATAAGATTGATAGTTGCAACAAAATAAATGTTTGCACATATAATAATAGTTAATTCTAAAATAAATGAGCGAAAAATAAAGTAACAGGTATGCAATAACTTAATTTATTCGCTCTCTGGAAGCGGCACTTTATTAACTGTTGGCTGTTCATTTTAAAAAAAGAAATTGTGCGCTGTTACGAATTGCATTCTTCTTAAAATCACTGCATTCTTGTATCGCGTATTTCATATGCTTTCTTTTTTTTCAGGGTGTAACCACTTTTCTCGTTTCAGATTTTTCTGCACAAGCACTGTTTATACTTGTACTCGAAACACCGGTGAACTCAAAAGTTAATTTCACCATTTCTTTCGCGGAAAGTGTTGGATATTTCTCACATAACTTATAATAAAGATTCAACACTTGTTTTTTTCACCACTAGTCAATGGTTTGCGCGGCTAATGCTTTACGTAATTCGATGAAAACACAAGAGCAAATTCACCGTCCGCCATGATACTAAACACAACTGCTGGTTTCTGGCTGTAAACTATATTCTGCACCTACCCGGATGTCAGGTGACTCATACGAATTGCGTCATGGGACTTGTAGCTCTGTTTTACGGTATAAATCAGTGTTAAATAAAACCTTAGGTGTTTGTATAGAATATTATCTATTTAAGGATAAATTTATTATAAAATTTATAGATTAGCATGGGACTACTTTCCATGGGCGCATTGCTACCGTGTTGCACCACGGTGCACTGACCACGTGGGTTTGTTTTGCCGCGGATCAACCTAAGAGTGAATATAGCAATGAAAAACACCGCAGAATTGCAAACTTCACCTTTATGTTTGATTTCTAACATGTATTTTCTAATATATACAAATAAAAATTGTTATGATTCCTCAAGCGAGCTCCTCTGCCCACGATTCGTTTTCAGTGCTTTTCCCTCACACGGCGGCTCGCAGCCTCGGTTCCGTCTACCGCCGAAAGAGGTATAGTATCCAACCGCTCCACGTTCTCATACTTATGGTTTCAATTACAATGCTAACAAGCACATACCTTATCACAAGAAATGTTGAAAATGCCCCTCTCTATCCATATATTTCCGTCATGTTCCCAGGAAATTTAATTCACACTCGAGAGCTCAATATCCAAATTGAGCGAATTTCTGGCCTGATACTTTCTTTTAGTTCTTCCAGTGCATAAGGTTTTGTTGCACACACTTTATTTTTCAAGTTCCCACAATAGATAAAATCGCATATAGTTAAATCAGGGGATCGCGAGGGCCATAATCCTTTACTAATTACTCTACTTTCCTGAATTAAATTTAATGACTCACCAGCAGTATGTGCGGTAGCAGAATCATCTTAGACAACTAGACTTACATTCAACGACAGTCAGCTGTTCAAAAATGGTGTGAGTATGGCATTCCTGTATCTCTCTGCATTTATTGTTTGTTCAAAAATATAGGTCCCATTATTCTGTATGCATCTACTGCACAGCAATTTTCGCGCCATGCGTCATCGCGTCATACACATTTTACATGTGTAAAATCGGGTTTCTCTGTTCTCCAATATCTATTATTTTGCGACGAAACATTATATTTTCCTTCTCCTCTCTCTCTCTCTCTCTCTCTCTCTCTCTCTCTCTCTATATATATATATATATATAATTATTCTTAATTATTGTACATGAAAATGGCTAACTTGCTTACATAGAAATTGTTTACATACTGGATTTTAATAATTGACTTATAATTTATTTACGTGATAATAAATAATATCCCATGGTGTCATATCATTGCAGGGATTCCCCAGGGTTCCTTATTAGCTTTAATGTTATTATCTATAGTGCATTTGCTTTAAGTTGAAACATGGAAAGTAGAAAGAGATATCACTATATTCCACACGACAGTTTGTAATCCTTAACTGACTAATCTCAAAAGCTTTACTATTGAAACTTACTATTTAAAATCTGTGTTAGGATGAAACATGAAATTTAGAAGAGAGCAACCAACACCCATTACAACAATACGAAAGCCAGGGAAGCAAGGACGACCGAAGATATCAGGATATTTTCCATACTTCATTGCCAGAAGTAGAACTGGCAACAATAAGTACAATTGTACTGAGACTACACAGTGAAGGGTGACTATGACAGGGTTTCTCAGCACTTGGACTGTCATTAGCGCACCGCCCCTCTCGTAGACGGATCAGGTGGCGTCAAAATGTTTCAATTCAAACCTCGCATACTGTATACTCATACTCTCACAGTTCTTGCACTCGTTTCCACTACTTTATATGAAATCATACTATGCTGTAATACCCTGAAACCCCCAATATCCTACACGTGTTGTCCAAGGTTTGCTTGATCGTCTAAAAGAGTGGTTTTATACTTGGCATGTATCTCTCTATATCCAAAATTCTGACGCAAAGATTTTCAGTTTGCGTTCTTACAACAAAACTCCAGCTTTTCACATTTTAACCAACAATCTGCATTGGATCCCTGCACACACCTGTAAAACTTCTTGGAGTGCTGCTGGATTCTAAGTTTACTTGGCGTTGCTATGTTGATCGCATTATTTGTCTTGAATCAGGACGACTTTCTAAACTCCTTTGTTTCATAAACGTACTTCTCTTGGCCTGGAGTCTTCATTGCTTCTTTATAAATATCTAGTTTGACTGACTAATCCTGCGCTTTTCTAGTATGAGGTGCGGAAGGCAATTATTACCTTCGGCGTCTCCAAGTTAAACGGAGCCTATTCTTATAAATCGCTAATGACGTCCGTTATTTCGTCAGGAACCAACGCAACAATATGGATTGCTTTCACTTATGTTTATACGCCAGATACTAGTAGCTTTTCTCACGCTTATCAGACATTCTGAGAGCTGTGACGTGCATTTTGGAGCAGAAAAATCCTTTAGATCGCATAGTATTTTTTCTTCCGTAAAGTTGCCACATTCTCTAATCGACATTAGTTTCCACCCGGCTCTTATGTCCCTCTCTCTATGATTGACAAACTCGGACCAGCGAGCGGTTTATACGCCGTGTGAAAGGAGATGTCAGAAGTAA
Source organism: Deroplatys truncata (assembly GCA_030765065.1). NCBI lineage: Eukaryota > Metazoa > Arthropoda > Insecta > Mantodea > Mantidae > Deroplatys > Deroplatys truncata. Next base: position 107,282,763 of record CM060980.1, read on the forward strand.
CCTCTCTTAATGAATTGTTAATCTGTCTAAAGAGGTAGAAGTGGCTAGATGAGTTTAACATATTGGCGACTGAGCTTGTAGAGGGAGGGGAGGACGAGAAATGAGTTACATGCAGCAATGAAATGCACAGCAGCCTAATATTTGCGTCAAACGTTTCTTCTAAAGGTAACATGAAAACTAAAACTAAATTTATTGCCGTCATCGAATTATTGCCTCCAAGAGGATATTATTCCAAGGCATCCTCTAGTTCAGTAGTAAGTTTAATCCATGAGTATTTCAATATAATAATATTAATAATGATGATAACCATCAGCATCTTCATCGTCATTCTCTGTTTACCTTCACCGTTGTTAGGGCATACACCCCAGGAGCTGCAAGTGGATACCTGGGGTCAGACGCCTGCCGGGGAACACACACTATGGATCAGAAAGAACACCAGGATGACCAGCCCGAAGCCTGGTATGAGAGCGAGGAAGGAGAATAAATGGAAGACAGTGAGATAAATGAAAGGAAAGGTGATGATGGAGTAATTGGTAGAGTGAATGGCGGGTGAAACCGGAGAACCCGGAGAAAAACCGTCCAATCGCCGCTTCGTCCACCACTTCGCCCACATTGGATTGATTCCCAGGGCCACCTTGGTGAGAGGCGAGCGGTCCAACTACTCGGCCATGAGATAATAATAATAGTATAATTTGCCAATATTCCTGTACCCATTTGTGTGGTAGGAAAATGGAACGCTGGTAACATGTTATTATAGAACGACGACTTCGTCGTAGTTGTAAAAAAAGCCTCGTTAAATAAAATTACTAGTACCCCCGGCCTTACTAACATTATTATTAAGAGCATCAAGGCAGCTCATTATGGTATCAAATAAGCAACTTGCCAGTCAAGTGGATAGAAAAATGCCAGAGGGGAGATGGTGAGGTGTCGCTTGGAGAGGGCAAAGCTACACCTGTCAGTTCCAACTTAAATCCGCTCCTTCTAGAGGGCCAACTTCTTTCGGTTCTCATTGTACACATGACGTCCGAACCTGCAGGCCCACAAGTCTGAAGAGAAAACTGCTCCAGAATATCCTTCTCGGACAGTTGCGAGGAACCATAGCGTGCATCCTTTCCATGTTATTTTACTACCTATTCCATGTCTAATGTACACGTAGATCTGAATAGCAGTATACTCGCCAATTAAAAAAGAAACTAAAGTAGGAGTGAGTGACAGAAATTTCCTCCACTGTACACACCAAATGAGAATGCCGTATCGCATCTAGATCGTAGGCTAAGTCGTCGTATGCACCTCTTTCTCTTGGATTTTCCATTTAGAACAGGTTACAATTATGGGTACATAGAAAAAAATGTACAAAAAGCATTTTCAAAACAATTAAACCTTGTTTGAAATTCCGTTCTTCAGTTCGATGTGCAAAGTACAGTGATGGCGCACGTGTGTAGCTGTATCTATTAAATAATCGATATCTGTTCCCGTGATTGCAGAAGCAGTGTGTCAGCGTTGCTGTGATTGAGCAATTCTTTCATCGTTTGATACCTTATCACTGAATACTTGTTTTAGAATTTCTAGGATTGTGCTTTTACACATCTGATTACATAATTAAAGTGGAAATAGATATTAAACACAATTTATTTACATTTAATAAACGTTAAGCATAAATGTGTAGAGGTCCTTCTAAATACATCGAGAAGTAAAACAAACGCGTTAACACCCATGCTAAAAGATGCACTAAGCAAAGGTGGAATGCTACGACTTCTGTAGCTATGGTATTGAAGGTGTCTCAGCTAATTTAAAATGTTTGTTGTTTTCCTTGAATCAGTCTGAAATGCCTTCAAAAACAATAATAAAGGCAAAAACAAAATCTTGTTTGTTCTAAAACTAATTAAAGGTAAAGCGTAAACGCTTGTTATTTTCAATTTTCTCTAATGACTAACGATGCTATTAAAATGTCATATATTTGAGATATTTGAAAGACCGATAAAATTTCTGTAAATAGCCTTTGAAGTGTTCCATGTTTTCATTGAATTAATTGCGAAACGTTGAGTTAGGCAAGTAAGAAAGCTTAAGTGGAGAGACAAGAAATAAATCGCTTTAAAATATAAATTAAAGCTTTCTTTGACAGTAATTAACTTCTACAGCTTGAAATGCTAAGCGGTGTTTTTCTTGCTTATGAGCACTTGCAAGAAGAGTACAATACCATGGCTGCAATACTTACAGACCCTTTTATATAGTAGAATGTCGTCTTAAACTACAGAATATGTGTCACTTTATTTGTTAACTTTTGGGCAAACATTATCATGATTAAGGGAATGTAGATGGACAAAGAAGCGTTTACTGTTTTTGGTGGAAGTATATTAAATTGAACATTTTTAACTCATTTTATTTGAGTTGCACACATTAGGCATTTTTCATTATAGTACTGGGTATTCCGCTTTTAGGAGTAGATTTTCACTATAATCCTTGTTTTCCTGCTTGCTCAGTTCAAACATTGTGTGGGATCTTTCTAACAAATGTGCCTAAAGTTTCTTGTTTCTTCTTTATTGGTATTTGCTTATCGCAAATCGCAACTAAGTAATATTTGAACATTGGCGTGATGCATCATGCACATGCAGAATAACCAAAGGGGTAAAAAGGTAGCTTAGTAGTGTCACTTAGTCACTTAGTAGTGTGTATACTTGAGGCATGCGCGCAAAATTCCCTTTTAAACATTTGTGAAAACTCGCATTTGTAAATAATTTAGCATTTATTCAATATACTTAAAGTTTCAAAATAACAAACAAATTGATAAATTTTCAAGAGGGAACCCCGGGAATGTGTGGTTTATTTACTAGGGGGATGTTGAGGTTTCTGGCGTCCTAATTAGGCAACCCATTAGCCATCAGCGCAGTAAACTGACGAATTACTTTCCTCTGTATGGAGACATCACTCAACATGCTTCATACCCTGAGTCAGCTTTCCAAGGTGACACGAGATCTTACATTTTATACTATATTTATTAATATTTTAAACATTTGAAAGTACGGTAGTTACATTTTAATTTTTGTATCGCGTAACTAAAGTAAATTTGGGAGTTTTACATTCCATCCAAAAACTAGATATTGAGATTTTACCGGATATACGTGCTTTAAGATCCTTATGAATACAAAATAGTTTTAGAAAAAGATTGTGTGTGTGTGTGTGTGTGTGTGTGTGTCACAACAGCATAACTAAAAAACGAAGTGTTGCAAAAATACATGGGACACAATATTTGTGGGAAAACCACCTACTCAAAAGTACCCTTTATGGAAAATGTTTTATTATTTTTGATTTTGATTAAAATGCCATGTTACAGATATTTATATGACTAATAAATTGTATATCTTGAATTTTCTGAGATCAACCTTTGACGACCCCTTTTATTCAGAACGATTTGTACATAATTTTGTATAACTAGTAAATGTAAGAGAGAAAAGCTTACTAAATTTAGAAAAATGCAGCTATAGTTAAAACAGACAGTTTTTCAAATATTTTTTGTAGCATTTACGATTACGATATTCGTTTTTATTGGTTCGAATTTCCAATTACCTACTTTATTCCCTTCTGACGTGCTAAGTGGTCATTCGTTTGTTTCTCCTGATCTTGTAGAGTCAATTCAAAAGTATGGAATTTCAAAGCTAAGCATATAGCGACCAGCTTTTTAAAAGTTTAGCCATTAATTCAGCCTTCCGTATCCCTTGTACCTACTACGAAATGTGCATTGCATTAAAGCAGTTTCTGGAAACGTTTACCTCGATTAACATTAAGTTGAAAGAAGAACAAACTTTGTAAGAATATTTTTCAGAGGAGCGAGTAGAAATTGTCATGTAAATGTAACATTTGATGGCTTATCATTAGGAATAACTCAAACATGCACCCATTTATCAAATATGAGGATTTAATTTAACACTTAAATCTTACATACTTAAGGATGAATCTATCGAGCGGGATGGCTCAGGCGGTTGCGTCTGTGGCCTGCATTCGAGAGGTCGTGGGTTCGATTCCCGTGGCCGACCTTCCTGACAGATGGTTTCCCCGGGTCGCCAGGCGAATGCCAAGAAGGATCATTACATCCGCCGAATTTTCTGCCCTTCCATTTCATCTCCATCCACATTTCACTTTATCCATCTGCTTGGTCTCTTTCAGGGTTGCAAGGGCCCCTCAGCGGATGTGTAAACCTAAGGGGTAGGGGAGCCGAGGGCCGGCTGCACCTGCCAGCACCCGGGGAATTACAAATCTGTAATCGGTGGAGACCCTGCCTTCTGCCTGTCGTGTCTCTGGTCCGGCCGCACTCTGTCTCCTCTCATCTCATCTTTCCCTCCCGGGGGCGCCCCATTAAGGACATAGTCAGAAAAGATCTACGTACGTTGAGGTACAAAGTTCGCCTCCGTAGCTAGTTCTATCCTATCTTAAGGATGAATCTTGTTTTTAGACAGCATGGACTAAAAGTGGAACTTTTAACGTAGTGCACACGAACTAAAAGCTGTGCATTCTCACACTAGTGCGATGAAATTTTTATAGCACTCCACTGTGACCAGCTTTGCGTCAAATCCAATCACATGCTACCCATTTTATTTGCACATGTTTAATAATTAAACTTCGTATGACTAAGTTTTACTTTTCTTTTTACATGATTAATTTCCTATGGTGTTCGCACTGTCTGTTCACAATACAAATCGCCATACTTCAATTTATCGCAATTCGTTGTGAAGTTAACCTATATTTATATTGACAGCCTTGTGCTTTCTTAGATCTAAAACGCTATTCTTTTATCTAGTGTAACCTACATAAAGATTAAATGGTGGAAATTATGAATTTGTAAGAAACTGAAATGGAAGAGCCAAATGAAATCACAAAACAGCAGAAAGGATAACCCTAGAACTACTTACCCAAAACATTCAGGAAGCATATGATGTAGCATTTAATCGCTTCATTGCCTCGCGTAAGGTAACCCATGTTGAAAATAAAACATCTGACGTCTCGCTGCACACGAGAGTTGATCTCGTTCTAAACCTGATTTCTCTTAGTTTTAGTAATATTATTTTACTGATAATTTGAAAATTCGAGCGCTGTCTAAAAAAAATAGTACATACATGCCATACGTGTTAAAAGTGGTTTTACTTTGCTCGTAGGATTGCGAAAAACGTTAGTTGAACTCGTTGTAAACGTAATTTCACTTAGTTTCAGGAACCAATATAATATTATTTTATTGATATGTTACAAATTCGAGCGCTGTCTAAGAAATAGTATATTTGCCACACGTGTTAAAAGTGGTTTTATTTTGCTCGTAGCCTTCGTCTCGCAAACATTCCTACTCGCAATATAAAACCCTATTTTTAACACTTGTATCATAATTTACTATTATATAATGCGGTGTAACAAAAACCATTTAGATAGAAACATTTGTTTCTTGGCGTCCATCATCCATGCACCAGGTCACTATCTTCAAAAGTGCTCTTCAAGTTACAAAGTGATAGTCTTAACTATTCTGAATGCTAATCCTGAATGTTTCTTTGTTACTTTCATTATTAAGTGGGAATTCCATATGCATGTTTTCTAGTTAATAGCTTGCGTCTTAAAAGGTCGTTTAATTAACTGTTGGTTTCTTTTCTTTCCAGATAACAGATGAGAAGATTGACCCAGAATGGACTCTCCTTTACTATCTGCGCAACAAGTGTATCCTTGTCTTACGAAACAACGAAATGAAGTCTGTCTTTGTAAATGCTTTGTTTGTCTGATAAGCATGTTATTTGCAGCTCTTATCTCTTAGTATTCTTTAGAAGGGGTAAACATCTCTCGTGAAAGAGGAAATTCCTTTGATCCAGATTTAAATCTCTCTCTCCAGGACATAAACACATGCATGTACTATGTACCTTCCCAAAGCACAGAATGCTCACAGAAAACAACCTGTGGTACAGTCGCACAGCTTCCTTATACATTATGAATTTGCGTGCATATACATAGGTATTAAATAATTGATTATAGCACTATTGAAGCTAAGTTGTAGCGGTCCCTCCTTGGTAGGTCCCCACTACGTTGATGATGGATGCTGTATTATGTACCTGTAGGTCGTCTTGATGCCCCTACTCTCGTGACGTTTCTCGACGTTCTCGTAGACTGGAATCTTTGTCATGTTAAAGTATAACTGGTAGACTTTAAATACGTAGTTTTAGCGTCTATTTAGAGATGAGCTTATACATTACCTTCCTGCTCGAACACTGACAAGCTTCTGTTAGCGTTCCCTTTAACCTTCTTCTTAACGTACGTATTTGAATTATAGGCATGTATCGTTGTAGCTGATTGGTGCTACCATCCAATAACAGTTTGTTACATATGTATGTTTACAGACTTCCGTCATCTTGATTATAATCCAAGGTTCGTCACATGCTTACGTAGATACTACTACATTCCCGTAATTTTATATTACTGGTTTTATATAGCTAACAATGGTCTTTTCCCCAAATATTATATTTTATATGTTATAACGTTATATCTTTGTCCTCTACCATGTGTACATTATGAATATATCTGTTTTAACATCCTCTTAGTTATTATACGTACAATATTATCAAAGAAAATACACAACACGTAAGACTTGGAACAAAAAATTAAAGAAAGAAATTATTAATGTGTTGATGCTGAGAAGCTATGAATTGGATATCTTATTACATTAATGAGTTAATGTATTAGTTTGTCCGTGGCTAGTACTGTATGTTGCTTCAAAGTCCCACAGAAGAAAACCAGCAAACATTGAAACAGTTTTACTACTAAAACTGGACTCATAGTAGAAAAATTGCAATTACTACTTGAAACAGTGTCACTATTGAAATGGGCATGCACAAATTTGCATTTACCTATGCAAGTTCCGCATAAAATGTGGCACTGCGATTGCATAATGGGCAAGTTCAGCAACAACAAAAATTTCAATGCCCACCCATAGGAAATTTCTGTACAATGTTCATTAGAAAAGTGAAATGAGTGACATTTTTGTTATCACTTTGTCCACAATTAGGACCGACTGATTTACCAGAAGTCAAATGTGGCTAAAAATGTGTTCTCATTTCTGGTTGTTGTTAGTAATAGAAATAGTTCAGTAATAAAATTTCGGCTACTTAAAAACATGATATTTACAAGAAGCAAATTCCACTACTGCCATTTTACGGTATATACACTCCCCTCTAGCACTTTACCGAATCTTCTAAAATTTGCTATCGTTTCAACATAACGTTTGAGTACCTGAAGCCTAATTTAACCTCATTTATGCTGGAGATTTTTACATAGGACTCATTTTATATTTGCTTAAAAGGCAAAAATTTGGTTGTGTATCATAAAAAGTGCTATTAAATTGGGAAGGAAATGTCTCGCACGCATTTTGTAGCATGTTCTGTTGCGGTATCAGCTTTGCCCCTCAGTATTTGGAGGAAACGTTGATCCTTTGTATATGTGTGTGTGGGTGGGTGGGTGGGTGTCTGTCTGTCTGTCTTAACCAAGTAATAAACAGAGTACCAACCACCTGATGCGGAATTATTGGTGGCACAAGAATTACTAATGTTTTGTGCGAAATTTACGCGTGTGAATAACTTACCTGAATGTATGTACGTCTTAGCGTAGATGAACTTTCCGGTATTCAAGAGTGTTTCTTCTATCGGAGCTAAGTTATTCATGATACTTTTTGAAAATTATTTCGGGACTAGCTGTGGAAATTCTCGAAAATTAGGTGTGTGTTAATAAATTTCAGCGCTTGTTATGCTATATTGTGCAAACACTGAAATCATTAAAAATTCTAACGTACAGTGAAGCAATTTTGAAGCCTAAAGTCACGTCTCTATTCTTAGAGGTAATTTATTTCCTTATAACTTTCTCCACTACCTACTACAAACCAAATTGCTCCTTGGGTGCAAATGTTTGTCAATTAGTTCGGAATTCTCACCAGAGAATCTTGAAATGAGGTTAAATAGAGGTTATTACTAGAACTTTTCATGAAATAAAATAATGAAGTACATTCACAAAAATTTATTACGTAAAAGATGTAGAAAACAACACTTGCATAGTTTTTAATGTTTTTAGGTAATTCAATTTTATTTGCAAATCGATAAATTTATAAGCAACATATGTTTGGAACCAAAATTTGAAATGCTACTCCAAAATTCTGAAAACTGCACCGCAAGAGAATTTTCCTATAGCTTCGTCTCTTTTTAAATGCTTTTTCCCCGTAGAAAATACTCAACAAATTGGTCAGAACGTTTGAGTTTTCGTTATGAAACACAACACACACAGTTTTTTTAATTCAATTATTTGCTTAAGAAGACGGAATTTCCAAATTTCACAGATTAATCCCCTAGCAATAAGGTTGCATACAATATGCAGAAACATCTTTTTTGGCTTGGGATGGGTTCAGGAACCATAAAACTGTTTCCGAGGAAATATCAACATCAGCTTTTTGGATGGAATAAAGCATTCTCTAGCTACTATAAATAAATGGTGGAAAAAGCAAAAATCTGATGTGATACATTCACATGACTATCCATGCCCTCCATCGTTTATTAGTGGATAGGTATATAAATTAGTCTTGCTAAAGCTTATTTTATATCTACTTCATTTTAATGCAAATAAGCTTTTCCAGAAATAGCTACATTACATTTCGTTATAGATCAAAGGGAACAGCGATAGTAAAATGTTTAAGAACTGGACGCTATATGCTGGCCTTAAAACTCCATACTGTTTCAATCAAATCGCGAGAAATACCTGAATGTTGGCAGGACTTTAAAAGAACGAGTAAGTATCGAACAATTCGAACCATTAATAACGGATATCTCGCAAATGGATGATTCCACAAAAAAGTTATTTGAAATTAATTGTGTGTTTTAAAGAGATCTATGTTTCTTATGTAGTACGTTTGCGTATATCCTTCAACGTTTACCAATTATACAAGATTATAAAAAATTCCTTCCGAATGAACAGCACCTCAAAAGCTATTCCCAGAAAATTCGAGAGATGCATTTTATTTGTCATGTAAATATCTGTAATATATGGTATCTTAATCAAATATCGTTGCCATTTTATAGAAAATCCAACATTTCAAAAAAACTTTTCCACGTAAAGGGTAGTTTGGGGTAAAGAGATTTACTTGAAAATCTTCGTGGGGCATCTTTGGAAGATATTGAACTTAAATACAGTTTGCTATATATGGAATACATATTGACTAGTAAACGCAGTAATAGAAACCAGATGAACATTAAAAACGAAGTATTCATCGGCGCAATACCAGTACGGGACACATTGACCATCAGTGCAATACGATATTACTCTATGTATGACAGTGTCACCGCTTTGGTTTCTATGTAGTAAGAACCTGATTTAACACTTCAATTGAATAACTTAATCTGTATAGAAGAATCACTTTTTACTTTCTGTACTACGTATAGTAAGTAGGGGAAGTATTGTATTCCACCCAAAAATTCGATACCGAGATTTCACCGGAAATATATGTTTTGAGGCACCCTAAATTAAAAAAAAGCATTTTTGGAAACATGTCCGTGTGTGTGTGTGTGTGTGTGTGTGTGTGTGTGTCTGTGAACAGCATAACTCAGAAACGAGCAGTCGGATAAACACCAAACTTGGTATTTAGGTTCAGTATCTTCCAGAGATGCGACACGAAGGTTTTCAAGAAAATCCCACCACCCCAGATTACCCTTTACATGGAACATTTTTTGAAAATTTTAATTTTCTCAAAAATGGGTCTAACGATTTTGATTAAAATATCATATGTTTAAGATATTTTCATGACAAATGAAACGTATATCTCGAATTTTCTGGGAATGTCTCCAAAAGTATTCTTCATTGTAAACGACTTTTGCATAACTGGTAAACCATAAGAGATAGACAAAATTTTACTACACAAAAAATGTAGATGGCGTTAAAATACACAATTTGTCATACTTTTTTTATTGAGTGAACCATTTTCGATATATTGCTTGTTATTCCCTTAAATTTTCCAATACTTAATACTTTTTCTCAAATGGAAATTCGTTATTAATTTTTTTTACATGAATACCTTAACAGACAAGTTATATGTCAGTTGGTTACGGGTAGAAAAAAATCGTAAGAGTGTACATGAGAGGCTACCGAGGCTTCCCTATACTTGAACCAGAGACGTGTAGATAAACTTATGATGTAATTCCTTCATGCATACATTTCATAACATGGGAGGCAAGGAAATAAATAGCAAACGCTGTGCAGATAGATACTGTTTATTTGAAAGATGAAACAGGTACACAGATTTGATTCATATATTATATTATACGAGTACGAAGTTAGCTGTTTGTTGCTGGAAGTAGTTTCGTTTATCAGCTGGCTAAGAGATGCTCATAAAGATGTTTCCGCCGATCTTTTTCAGCACCGTCGGCATGATTTTGCCCCTGGTGCATACTCTCTGCAGCATACTACAACAAAACATAGAGGATTTTATTAATTTGAATAAAGATGATGAAACAATGAAGGCCAAAGCTTTAACACCGACTAAGCATCTATTTGATGCACTTTGAATCCAAGCTATCTGTACCAGAATTTTATTCCATGCTCTTGTGATATATTCGTCATAATTCTTAATTTAGACCATTAAAGTGTGTTAGATACCGAATGTGGCCTGTTCTAGTGGTTTGCTTTTATCGATAAAACTTTCCCTTTACATTTGATTTCTGTTGTAAGATTTGTTTGTATATCAATATTTTCCATTCGGTCTACGCTATCCACTCCTTCAGTGTCTTTTAAATTTATACATATTTTTAATTTTGAACATACTCAGTTCTTCGTATTCCATCGATATTTCTTAAAACTGTGCATTTTGTTGGGGTTTCCTTTAGACTTTGTTGTTTTTAAAAGAGAAAGCAATTCATCCCCATTGCAAATTTAAATAGCACAATTAAATTATGGAACTGTAACTTTTCAACAATTTTATTATTGATAGGTCACCACACTATTTTTTCATAACATCAGTCACATAATAAACCTTTTTATTTTGAGAGAATATTCTTTGACTGCACGACTTCGTAATATATTTATTTTAATGTTGTTTTGTATAATATGCTTTCATTTTAGCAATTAAGATCATGCGCAAGTACAATGTCACACGAATATTCGTTATAGATTTTCTGTGGTGGGAGAGCACCACGATTGGCAAGGGAAATTATTGAAAAACGCATCTAAAAGAGAATAGTAATAATAATACTATAATTACATTTGTGTATAAATACTAGGAAATTAATTGTGTGGAACACATAATTCTAATTTCATAACTTTTAATAAGTTACATCTTCCAGTTGTGTTTTTTTTTATTTATTCAGTTTAATAGTAGTTTACGATACGAATATTGTAACGTATCATATTAAAATATCATGATTGGAAGATTGACAAACGAGGCCGCACGTTTTATCTATTTTAGTTACGTAATATCGATTTTTTTTTTTACTTTGGTAAGTTACATTTTTATTTAAGTTGTATTAGGAATCAGTGAAACAGTACACTACATGGATACATAGTTGATACGTGTGGGTAGTGGGCCATGCATGGTTTGGTAGACGATTTGTTTGTTAGGTTTTTGTTTAAAACAGAAGAACATGAGTACCAGGTGAATTAAATAAACTTCGAAAAATTAGTTGTGACGAAGATATTGCAAACGACGCTAATTCTGTTATAGAAGTTGAATTGCTAAAGTTCGACTTTATTATTATTATTATTATTATTAGTATTATTATTATTATTATTATTATTATTATTATTATTATTTATGTACGGTTCACGCAACCAGTTTCGTGATAACAGTTACATTACGAAAATCGTTGCGTAATGAGGCACCATTACGAAACTAGTTACGTAGTGAATAGGTGTACTTTTTTTTTTTTAAGTATTGTAAAATCCATATTATGTGACTAAAGTAGATAAACATTTTTTACCACTATTTTGGTTGCTACTCTGTGTCTAAACTCAAACCTTTCGGTGTTCAGATTAAATATATAAAATATTACAAATAGTTTGAGAACCACTTGTCCCGGGCCTCTTTGCAAGATCAATGGGCTGGCAGAGAAAAATAATGTATTAAACTCAATTTGTTGCGAATTTCAAATTTAGCTCATTTTAATATCTTGGTGGCGAATAGAAACTTTCCTTTCATACTGAAAGCAACACTTTACTGTGTTTTTCAAATGGGATGATGTTTGTCCTTGAGCGCGGCCAGAGCGGCAACCAATCGGAGTTCCGCTGTGTTGTCATATTGCATTCGCCGTAAGCTAAGCATGACGTGTGCTAGGCGAATCTGTTTCTAATAAATATAATTTGCGCTAAGACAAAAATTCAAATTTTGCAAAAAGCAACCCACTAGAAGGTAGGGTGTAATTTTCGTAACACAACCGTAAAAACCACATATTTTTAGCTCAAATAGTTTTCATAATACAAACGAATAAACATACCCATATGTTATATCATAACCACGTAAGCAATGTAATGGTCACATTATTTGTATGTATGGATTATTGTATACATTATATATGTATATTTGTAATTATATAGCACTACTGACTTGATGGTGATAAAGAATTATGTTGAAAAACCAAGGCGTTTGTTAAAGCTGAGAGAGAGCAAACAGCCCAGCTCACTTGTGTTACTTGTAGAATGCTGAATCTGCAGAACGTGAGCCGTCACATGTTTATTATTGTGTGTTGTTTCTAAATCTGGGTTGGAGTTTATTTACCCTACACAGTTAATATCAGTATGCAGTTGTTGTTCAGAGAGCAAGCAGCAAGAGTAAAATAGTGCAGTGGCTTATTGTGGTGAATTTAGTGGCGAGTCAAAGAAGTCAAGCTCGAAATATTATATTTAGGGTCTACTCGTTTTTTAAAAAATACAACAATGAGGAACACAGAAATCAACTTGATTTCAAAAATCCTCAACACTACTAAAGCGTGTGGTGTCGGTAAAGCAAGTGTGTCTAGCATTTGCGGAGAGGCAAGATTAAAAGCACAGGTAATTCATAACCTATAATTATATAACACTTAAAAAATATGTACGTAACATGCGAGTATATTCCCAATTATGAATTTAAACACCAGGAGAATTATAAAAGTTTAGAAAATTCAGTTTGGGTTGCTGTACTTCGACCATTCTAGCGCCAGGCCGATGTGTGAGTGAGAGGGAAATATGAAAAGAGTGGGGGTAACGAGGCGCCAACGCTGTGCACGCAAATGCACCTCATTCGCTGCAGCTCAGAACTCTTCCCATTTGAAACTAATAGTAGTTCACTATCCATGGTGGAGTCAACGTGGAGTCAAGTAGCTAACGCTGTCCCTTGATGTGATAGTATTGGGTTCCTAGAATCTTAACCACCCGGAAGAGGGTTTGTTTCTTGAATATGACTGCCTGCCAAATCCCACTCCTGTTTGCCTGTTTGGAATTTAGTATACGATTACCATAAGGCCATTAATGAGTCATATTTTTTATGAGCGGACAGTAAATGGAGGGATGGACCGAAATGACATTCTTACGCAAGAAGAGAGATCATTTGGCTGATTTCAACAAGATCCCGGCATTGTCCGTACAGCAAAAGAGTCCACGGGCAATATGGGAGAAGTATTATAGTGTATAGGTATGATCCCTCATGCTCCCCAGATCTAACAGTTTGTAGTTTTATTTGTGCGGTAAAGCACAAACAAATCCTCAAGGTATTGGAAGATCTCAAGTTGAGAATGTGTAGTTATAAAATAAATAATAATAATAAAAAAAGGCTAAACGTTACAGTGGCTGAACTTATGTCGACTTTGTCAATTGTGCGTTTACCCGTGCAATGCCTTTTAACTGAAGGGAACAACATTTCCAGCACTTATAAGATCGTGTATAAAGTCTGTTTTAAGAAGCGAAGTGAGAGCACAGGCGCGGCCGGCTGTGGCATATTCACCAGCCGAAACGTAAAACCCCATGCAAGCGTTAAAGATATATTCCGGAAGACTGGTGCAATGAAATAAGTATCTTAGATAAAAAGGGGGGTAAAAGTTTGTGTATAGCACTCTCTACATTATTATTATTATTATTATTATTATTATTATTATTATTATTATTATTATTATTATTATTATTATTATTAAGAAAAGAAGAATGGAAATACTTACTTTTGTAGCCGTCAGCAGCATGCCACCCCTGAAAAGAAAAATAAAGGAAAAACAAAAGTTAATTCTACTAAATTGTGGTACTCAACACCAAATTTATTGTAAACATTTTTTAATTAAGTTCTATTTATGAACGCTCTTTAACTGCTTTGGTTCTTAGCGTTCCATTCTATATTGGGCGTGAAAGACCGGAAATTTTGCTCAGAGGCCTCTTTATCAGGCTTGAGGTTCCTTTACGTGCCATAAATCTACGACACGGGACCACTGGCTTTACTTCCCTTCCGAAGGAAGCCACGCTAAGGATTTTTACGTCCTAAAAATACCGTCGCCCTCCGGCGAGTTTGAACCCGTGAGCTCGGGAATTATATTTAGGCTTTGCGCAATGTGAGTATCGTAACCAATGAATTTCTTGTACCTAAGTACTCGCACTACCAGTGTAAGAAAGCCTGGAATAAAATTAAGTAGTAACGATGAAAGTTTTAATTTGTTTATTCCAAATTTGAGAACAACATTTTCTAAGTAAGCTTTTAACTGCATTTAGTGCTCATTGTAGTTCTCTTTTAGAATGGTTAGTTTCGCCAGTACAACTTGCTTAAAAATAAAATGCCTGCTTATTACTATAATTTTTTTTAGTATAAAAGTTATCCACGTGGTTAGATTTATCTGCTTTTGATCAAATGTTGAAGGCACGTGCACTAGTGAGAAATTGCACGGAATGATAAACGTTCCCTATTAACAGTAAATATTTTTGCTTTCTCTAACACACACATAGTATGTGGAGAAGGTATTGCATTCCACCCAAAAATTCGATACCGAGATTTCACCGGAAATACATGTTTTGAACCTAGAACCCAAAGAAAGCATTTTTAGAAATAGATCCGTGTGTGTGTGTGTGTGTGTGTGTGTGTGTGTGTGTGTGTGTGTTTGTCTGTCTGTCTGTGAACAGCATAACTCAAAAACGAAAAGTCGGATAAACACAAAACTTAGCATATAGATTTACTACCTTCCAAAGATGCGACAGAAAGATTTTAAATAAAATCCCTGTGTCCCAAACTACCCTTTACATGGAACATTTTTCGAATTTTTTATTTTCTAAAAAGTGTCTCAAATTATTTTGATTAAAATATCACATATTAAAGACATTTATATGGCAAATAAAATTACATTTTTCTGGGAATAGTGTGTGAAGTCCCCTTTATTCGGAAGGAATTTTGTATAACTTTTATTTCTGGTAAACGTTAAACAAAAACTTACTATACGAAAGATGTAGATCTCTTTAAAACACATTTTATTTCAAATAATTTTTTTTGGCATCAGCCATTTCCGAGATATATCCGTTATTAATTTCTTCAATACTTTTGTTCTTCTTTTTAAGTCCCATCGATTTTCAGTTGTTTCTCTTATTGCATGGAAACAGTATGGAATGTTATGGCCAGCGTATAGCCTCCAGTACTTAAACATTTGACTGTCACTGGCCTGTTTGTATCCTAACGAAATTGTAATGGGCTATTTCTGCAAAGGTTTATCCGGACTTAAAAATGTAGCAGATAGAAAAATAAACTTTCTTAAGAATAATGTGTATACCCATTAACACAATACGGGATAGAGAAAGATATGTGAATGTAACACGTCAGATTTTTAAGGTTATTCACAGCTGAAAACAGGGAAGTTAAAAAAACGCTACGGTTTAGTCGTTAAGGAGTTGAAATTGAAATACGTGAAGTACGGCAGTAGGTTCCCGATTAGAAGTCACCTGTATATACGAATATTAAGTGCGACAACTCTGTGTATGCATAGCGAACAAACAAATGCATATAAGACGCAGCGTAATAATTCATTTCAATAAGTAATTTGAAATGGACAAAATCATACAAATGACTAGTGTTTTGAGGTTAATTTGTATATGCTGTAAACATTTGAAAAGTTATCTTATTTTATGTGTTTTATTAGTTCATTTTGTTTGTAAAGTAGTCCTAGCAACGCAAATCATGGTTTTTGGGTTCTCTAGATAATCTCTCGTCATTTTGTTACAGATTATCGATACTCTGATGATTGTTCTTAGCATTACGTAGGGAAATCACATTCTTGCTAAATATGCAGTGAAATGTTGTAAGTAATTTACCTGCAGGACGGCGATTGTGAAGCAAATGATAGTAGCAACCAGGTATCCCTTCATGGTCTTTGTAGTGAAGATGATGCCCTGGTCTCCTGCTTATATATGCTAGACAAATGGGCGTTCAAACGCATGGTAGTTCCCCGTGAAGTATCTGCGGTTGGTCTGGTGAATGTTAAACTTTCCTTATTATAATGTGTGAGCGTTGAATACGCTGTGATTCCCTGAAATTTTGTGTTGATGTTTTGCATCGAAGTCGGCAACTTCCTAGAACAATTTTAAAGCCCATTTGTGGGGTAGGGCAAAGCTCCTGGAAGGTAAGTTCCACAGGATTCCATACTTATTTTGTCTGCAGACTGGAGAATATTTTCTGGCTCTTTTACCTTACTTTATCCACGGTGGACTCAACGGCCTCTAAAACTAACCAGAAATATTAATTTATGGATTTTAAGCACTTTCATAACTACACATTCCTTCAAATGCGCATGGGAATAACAAAACTAAAGGTCATAGGTAAGGTAGGCAACCTCTTCAGTGCCGGTTGAAAGCAATTCAAACTGGACTTCTGTACGAATTCTCAGTTCAGCATACGACATGTGGAACATCTCTTGAATAAAGTGCTTTAAAATATTTTCTTATGTAAGAAATGCGAATTTATGCTGAGGAAAGTTTGTTACTTTCTCTACCACATACCTAGTAGGGGGAGAGGTATAGCATTCCTCCTAAAAGTTCGATATCGGGATTTCACGGGAAATACATGTTTTGAGGCTCCCTGAATTCAAAAAAAGCATATTAGAAAGAGGTCTTTGTATGTGTGTGTGCGTGTGTGTGTGTCTGTCTGTCTGTCTGTCTGTGAACAGCATAACTTAGGAACAAAAAGTCGGATAAACACCAAACTTAGTATTTAGATTCAGTACCTTCCAAAGATGCGACACGAGATTTTCAAGACAATTCCCCACCCCAAGCTACCCTTTACATGGATGTTTTTCGAAATGCTTTATTTTCTAAAAAAATGGTTCTAACGATTTTGATTAAAATACTATGTATTAAAGATATTTGCATGATGTATAAAACTTATATCTTCAATTTTCTGGAAATGGTCTTTGAAGTCCTCTTCATTTGGAAGGAATTTTGTATAATCTTGTACAGGTTGAGCCAAAAAACTGCGAACCGCCTGCGCGGTGTTTTTCCTGTCCGCGTCCTCGGCGCTCGTTGCCGTCTGCCGCTATTATAGAAACGCGCGGATTAAACCATACAACATTTTAAAACTACTTTTAAAGGCTTCACTTACCAACTTTATGAAAGAAAATGTTGAAACTGGCCACCGTCGTTGTCCATACATTTTTGGCACCTCTTTAGGAAACTATCCACCAAACCGAAGCATTTTTACCTTCTGTACTACTTCTGTGTAGTACATGTAAATAGAGGAAGTATCGTATTCCACCCAAAAATTCAATATGGGGACTTCATCATAAATACATGTTTTAAGATCCCTGAGTAAAAATAAACATTTTTACTGAAAAGTCTGTGTCTGTGAACAGCATAACTCAAAACGAAATGTTGGTTAAATACCATACTTGGTATTCAAGTTCAGTATCTTCCAAGGATGCAACACGAAGCTCTTTAAGAAAATACGCCTTCCCCATACTACTATTTACATAGAAACTTTTTCATTATTTTTGATTTTCTCAAAAATGTCCAACAATTTTAATTAAAATACCTTGTGATTAAACTATTTACTTGAAAAATAAAATGTATATCTTGAATCTTTTGACAATAGCCTCTGAAGCGCTCTTCATTCTGAATGGCCTTTTTATAAATGGTAAACCGAGACCAACTCTTACTTCTGAAAAAAGCGTAGATTTTTTTGAAGCGCACATTTTATGCCAAGTAACAATTTTTGTGGCGTTAACCATTTCCATGATTTGTTGTTATTGGTTTGAATTTTCAAATACCTATACTTTTTCCAGTGGCGATTTGCTATTCACTTTTTTCTCGTGGCCATGCAAAGATCATGGATTTAAACTATCATATAGCGACCCACTTTTTAAAAGATCTGAACATCTTCATATACCTAAAACGAAAATGTGGTAAATGCGTAATGAAGATTTATCTCGACTATCACTCAAAAGTAGATAGAAGAATAAGCTTTTGTAAGAATAGCTTGTAGAAGAGTGAATAGAGAAAGTTATGTGAATTCAACACATCAGATTTTAGTATAAGGAGTGTGTGTGTGTAAGTAGCATAACTCAGGAACCAAAAGACGTATTAATACCAAATTTCATATTTGAGTAGACATCCTTTATGCAGGCTTGGACTTTCATGAACACGCCTCCCCCATTCCAGAATATCCTTTACGTACAAAATGCTTTAGAATTTTTTCAAAAAATGACTCAAGATTGGGATTAATGTACCATATGTTTTATCTTGAGTTTTCTGTGACTAGATCGTAAATTCCTTTTCATTCGGGATGAATCTGTGCAATTCTGTGTAAAGGTGAAACCTAAAGCTTACTGAAAAAAGAGGTAGAGGCATTAAAATATAAAATAATGTGTTTTTGTTGTGTAAAGATCCGTTGTTACATTAACGTTTTCCCAGGTTGAATCGCCATGCGATATATACAGGGTGGATCATTTAAATTGAGACTGTATAATATCTCCAAAAGTAAGCGTTGTAGAAAAAAATGTCTAATAGAAGTTGCTTGATATTATGGGGAAAAGTAAATGCCATTAGTTGTGTTTTGTTTGGAGGACATTATGGTGGTCATTTAAGGGTCAATTTAATTTTTTAAATGGGAACCTACAATTAGATCAATTTAAATTTACCCTAAAATGACCATCACAACGTCCTCCAATAAAACACGACTTTACTTTCCCCCATAATATCAATCAACTTTGTTCAAGACATTTCTTTCTACAACGCTAGTTTTGGAGATATTGTGCAGTCTCAACGTAAATGGTCCATCCTGTATATAAAATTATATTTAAGCGATTTTCTTCCGGCATGGGTTCGTTTATTAACAACTAATCTACGTATACAGGGAGACATCGAAAATTTGTGGAAAGTCAAACATTCATTAGTTTTAAAAATTAAGTGATTTAATTGCTCTTCAAAATATTTCCCTTTAACATCAATAAATTTTTGCATTCGATGAAACCAGTCCTTAAAGCAACGATGCCACTCTTCCTGAAGCACTTATACACCAGATTTTTATGATGTTCCATTGCTTCATGTAGTGGCGAAGAAGTGATTCCATGCATTTTATCTTTAATTTTTGAAAACAAAAAGAAATAAAGGTGCTAGATCAGAGCTGCCAAGTGGAGGGTCCATGGTGCTGACCTTTAGGGCATCCAGATACGCAGTTGGTAGATTTGTTGTATGAAACGATGCGTTGTCATGATGTAACATTTTTCCTTATGGGAAAAAATTTGCGCTAAACAGACATTTGTGTACCAATCGGCAGTAACGGTACGTCTATCTTCTAATGCTATAGTAGTAATATGGCCCGTTTTAGAAAAAAGAATTAGCATCCAGCTTGCCAGCATTCTGAATCGTCGGACTTTTGTAGGTTCTGTTCGAAAGATCCATTGAGCCGATTGACTTTTCTTTTCAGAATCATAATCTTTCAGGATCATAACAATAAATCAAAGACATAGTAACGATATTCCAAGCCAAATTTGAAGTGCCGCCTGGGCATTTTTCCAGAGTTTTTCTCCAGCAATCAATGCGCTGTTTTTGATTGGGAGTCAGTTTATGTGGAATCCACAGACAACAAACTTTTCTCACGTCTAACTGTTGATGTAAGATGTTTTGGATTTGACTCATACCAATGCTCATTGTCGCCCGAATAAATTCACAAGATGTCCGTCGATCTTCTTCAAGCATTGCTCGAATAGCGGCAATATTTTCATCGGTAATAGCAGTTCTTGGGCGCCCTTTGCGAAATTTATCACCAAGAATAAACTAATCTTTTCAATTCGCTGTTCCAATTACAAATTGCCTTAAATGGGGCTTCTTCGCTAAATGCAGTTCTAAGCCAATCTTCATGTTGTTTATGCGTTAATGACGATTTAAAATCGTAAAAAAGCATTGCCCAGAAATGTTCTCCAGTAAAATTCATTTTTGGGTGAACACAAAATCTTTAAATGATGATAATTAATAAACTATTAGGGCAGATTGAACAAACTACACGGCATTCAACCGCAAAACATTTCACAACTGTGAAATTGTAAGCGCCACGTTATGTTGCTGTTCCTCTGGACGCTGGGTGTTCATATCTGTCAATTTAGTGAATCTATGAATGATGTGGGTACTACGGTTTGTGTTGTATGTGGGTGTATTAGGTAATTATTGTTGTTGCCTCGGTTAAACACAACGCAGCATTTATAAATGCACTAAATATATAGGTATTTTAACTAAAAATGCCAAAATTATTCTAAAATATAAATGAGAATTTATAAGTTTATCCTTGAAAACCAATGAAAAATCTTGCTATTCTTGTCAGGGCGTGTATAATCTACGACTACGAAATAACAGCACCCGTGATATGTTGAACGTTGTTTGTAATTAATCTGATTTTAAAACACACGCTTAGTGTACTACATAAACGATATACTTGCCTTTTGTAATGTGATGTTAACACTGGTATACGTAGAAGTATTGCAGTTACTTTAATCACCAATAATTAACTAATTTGCAATGTGATTATTATGCATTATATATCAGCGTATTGCTGAAATGTAACTGTTACATATATACTATTATTAAAATATTTACGGCAATCTATCGCCAAAACTTAATAAATTACACGAGCACCATTGCTAACTTTTGTAGGATTGGTGGTGTCGCTTGGTTATGGGTGGATGCGTGGGCGTGTGTTTTGGTTGTAGGTTCCTAGCCCCTTATGATTCGTTCACCTTTTCAGGCGACAGGATGTTGGACAGGGGAAGGGTTCTTACCTCAGGGTTTTTCAAGTAAAGAATGTGCAGGTAGCAAGTAGACGATCTTTGGTTACTGGTCATTTATTCTTGCAATAACAGGTAACACATTGCCTCCCTTTCACACGCTTTCCCTCCAGCCCACATGCAAGACACAAGCCGATTACTATTCCCAGTTGTTATAATTATTTACTCAGTGTCGCCGATACTACGTCCCGCCGAGTTGTCGCTACTAGCCATGAAACACTGATTCCTGTAATGTTTGTTTACTCACTTGCACTGCGCTATATGTGAACTTTGATAATATAGACTTAATAATTTTGCCGACCACTACGTCGGAGGTGTAACACTTAGCGTCTTAACATATTGATGATCGGAGCTAGAGTGTCACCTCGTCTTCACAGCTCCTACCTCGTTCTGTCTAGAATCTTTTTCTATTTCACACCCATTTTCTAGGCGACTTGGTTTGGTCCCCTAACCGCGTTATTTATCACGTCGGTTATTCACTGCTTTCTTTTCCTCACTTAATTTTTATTCGCGGCTCTCCTACCAAGACTAGTGCAAATTCCTATTCTACATTTGCAACGTTTTATGGCCTGTCGTTCATTTCTAGCGTTGGGTTTTACGCTCAAGTGGTTTTGGAGACCGATTAAGCACGTACGTTCCTGGTGCCTCTAAGTCGCGTTGGAATGTTATGTCTTTGTTTTGCGGACCACGTGTTTGGCAGAATTCTTAAAGGGCAAAAGACCTTTCCGATGTGTCCCGTTATAGGCTTCGGCTCTCTTAACAGATACTTGTTGTTAGTCTACCCTTCCGCAAGCTTTAGCTCTTGTGAAATCCTTTCCTTATAGGTACTACGTATATAAATAATTTTATGTGTATTTATTATATATGTATATATAAGTAACTGTCCTACGCGTGTTTCTGCTTCATAACACGTCTCGAGGCTTCATGAGCACCCCGTGAACTTTCACAAGCTGCATGGCTTGGCGTCTGTTACTTCATAACTTTAAAATATCATGGCTTAAATCATAGGTTCCTTGCCTAACATAATCTTAGACACTAGCATTTAAAATGGGTTAAAATCGGAACGTTGGCCTTCCCAAACCGGCCTTCCCTTTAAATCTGTTAGTCTGTTTTGTGACTTTCTTACATAAAACTGTTCAGATAGATTTATGACTGACTGCTCTCCCTTTCTCGGAAACGTTCAAGCTAAGCTTCTTGCCTTAAAATGTGAAACTGCTTGTGTATAAGTTAATATCACACTATGCTTATTACATACTAGTATATCTTACAATAACATCATATATACCAGGTGAGTCAACTGCCCCTAGGTATTCGTATCTATGCAACCCGCATTTTATAGACTAATGTGAAAACTGAAAACAGACTGTTATTGTAACTCTTTCCTAATCGATACTATACATAACCACCATTAAGGATTAAAGGCCTGAATGAGTCAAGGAGCCGCGGAAGGCTTTAAAAAGACGGCTTTTAATGGCTATATTGCTTGCAAGGAGATAGAGGTATGTTTTCCCGAAGAGTGGGAGACAGCACCTGCGTTCTGGCCGAGTGGATTAGATGCCGGGATGCAGTAAAGCAACGGTTAGTTTCGGAAGTTCGAATCTAATACAAACATCGAATTGTTTTTGGTTATTTTTTTCTTTCTCCTTGCGTTTATTTTCTGTATCTTAGTATACTAATCTATTTATTTTTTGTTATTGGCTCTCCTATGAGCCAAAGACACAAGAATTACAGTCAGATAATTGCATATCATGCTTACGATAATTATCTGTGCGTATCTGATGCTGTAAACCGTGTCACATAGTTAGCTTTTATTCTTTTGAACACATATCGACAGTATTAAATCTAACAGCTTTTGTTTCATGTTTAAACCTTATGTTTCACTTCTTCTACTGACAAAGGATTTGTAAATGTGCTAAATGTTGCTTTAACACTGTGCCTCTTCAATTCGGGTTCAAATTCCTTCGGGTTAAGTTCAAACTTTTTATTGTTTTATCTCTTTGGGCCTATAAATTGATATTATGATATAAATAACATTTTGATAACATTATAGTGTGTAAAAACGCCATGCTTTCCACCGCAAAGAAGAACCGCAAAGCCCAAATCATCTACGGATACTCGTACCTGAAGAATGCAGACATATTACACCGCGCATGTTACAGCATGCAAGAAGGTCTCTCCGGCAACACATACAAATGTTCATTGATGAAGGGGTTTGAACATTTACTTCGTTGATGAAACTCACGCTTTTTAAAAATGTATTATTCTGTTTACCCGTGAACTTAGCACATTTACAACTCCTTTGTCAATAGAGAAAGTGAAACATAAGGTTTAAACATGAAATAAATGATTTAATATCGTTGATATGCGTCCAAAAGAATGAAAGATGCGGTACAGATTATTAGGGTAAACGCGATACACAATTATCTGATTGTAATTCTTGTGCTTTTGGCTCACAGGAGAGCCAATAACAAAAATAAATAAATTAGAACACTAAAATACAGAAAATAAACACAAGGAGAAAAAAAAACCAAAACAATTTGATGTTCGTATCAGATTCGAACCGCCGAAGCTAACCTTTGCTTCACCTCATTCCAGAAGTTAACCCATTCGGCCAGAAGCCACGCAGTTATTCCGCTCTTCGGGAAAACATTCCTCTATCTCCTTGCAAGCATTATATCCTGAAACGCCGTCTTTTTTAAGGCTTTCGCAGCTTTTTGGTTCTCATTCAGACCTGTAATCTTTAATGCTAGTTGCGTATAGTACCGAATAGAAGGGCTGAGCTACAATAACAGTTTGTTTGCTAAAAGGGTCAATGTTTTCGAATTAGGCTATAAACTGCGGATTGAATAGATACGAATACCTAGGGGCAGCTGACTCACCTGGTATATATATATATATATATATATATATATATATATCTTGATATTAAAAGATGAGTATACATTTGTTAAATGCTTTATATGAGAACAGAACATATACTGTTATCACTTAGAGAGGTGGGCTGTAATACTCTCTCATAATGCCCCTGAGTTGAATACTCGAACATGATGTAACACGTTCGAAGTGAGAGAATTCAATTTACTCCTTGATGTCATGCGCTTTCACTTCACTGCACTATTGCACGCCATTCTACTTTTAAAACTGTACAACATTCACTAACACGCGCCATTGGTTGTTTATGTTTGAGATCAATGGCTTAGGGAGGCTACCCAATCACATGTTTCCAGGTAGCTGTTTACCCTCGTCGCACGGTTGTGTGTGTGTGTGTGTGTGTGTGTGTGTGTGTGTGTGTGTGTGTGCGTGTGTGACACAGATTATATATATTAAACATGACAATACTAATTAGTTACACTTAGCAGGTAAACATATCTTACAACTAGAAACATAATATGGAACACACTATATACATAATGTCATAACTCTGTTGATCAAAATGTACCTTATTTACAAGCCTCTCATTAGAATGCTATGACGTACATCTATTTGCAAGTTAGCTATATTATATTTGTGGTTTTGTAGTGCCTCTTGTTTATTTACAGTATTTAATTGTTTTCACTATTTTTTTTATATCGTAACCAGTACTATTTAGCTCTCTCCCACAGAAGAATGTGACATTACCTATGCATTAGAAACACTTGTGCAGTAATTTCTACATGATCTTATACTTTCTCTTAAACGTTTTCTGTTATATATTATGTTATATTATACAGAGTGAGCCAAAAAGCTTCGAACCGCCTGCACGGCGTTTTCCTAATCCGCGCCCTCGGCGCTCGCCGTCTGCCGCTATCGTAGAAAGGCGCGGATGAAACCATACAACATTTTTAAAACTACTTTTAAAGGCTTTACTTACCAACTTTATGAAACGAGATGCTGAAACTGGCCACCGTCGTTGTCCAAACAGAATATCCGTCAGGAAATTGCCAACATTTCTCAACGTGAACTACGGCGAGTGATGGGTAGTTTCCTAAAGAGGTGCCAAAAATGTATGGACAACGGCGGTGGCAGTTTCAGCATCTCCTTTCATAAAAATGATAATTAAAGCCTTTAAAAGTAGTTTGAAAAATGTATGGTTTCATCCGCGCCTTTCTATGATAGCGGCAGACGGCAGCGAGCGCCGAGGACGCAAACAGGAATAGCACCGCGCAACCGGTTCGTAGTTTTTTGGCTCACTCTGTATTATCACCGTGTTTTAATCTGATTCTACCAGTACACATACCTTTGGTTACCCTTGATATATAACCAATTTACCAGCATACAAGCGTACAATAACAAATGCATATTTAACTTTACTCTTGCGTGCCTAAACTTATCGGTATGCCGAGTAATTGCATTTCTACCATGCTTTTGTTATTTCTTTGTTCTTTCCTTCGCCTTGCTGTCCAGGGTATCACTCATTTGTTTTGAAAGGTTTCAAAATTTTTATCCGATAGATTCCTATAAATCGCTGTCTATCATATCATTCACATGTGTTGGAGCTCTGGATCTTGGTTACCTCATACGGTACATGGTACCTTAAAAATAGCTTCTGATTTCCTTTTTGCCCGTATCTGAAAGTCTCTTCGTTTTCACATGTACTAAATCTCCACACTTCAGATGCGATTGTCTTCTGTAATCCTGCTCTGCTTTCATCCTAGCATATGCCTTTTTGTACATCTCTTCTGTTGTGAGTTGTGTGTTATCTAGTCCTCCGTAGGTATCGTATTTGGTAGGTGGGAGTTACTGAGTTCGATGCATAATTGTCCTCTTGCAGTTCAATAGACTTGAATCCGGTGAATTCGCTAGGTAGGTTGTTAATCAGTTCTTGCACTTTGTGGAGGCGACTGTACAGTTTCTGTAAAACGTCGTGACAGTCCCTCACTCCTGAAACATAGATGCGCAATAACACTGACCAGCCCACTTGCATAATAAGAGAGATGGGGGTTCAGTGTGGAACCTGGAGTGGATGTAATAAACAGAATCACTTCTAATCCCTTGCTTCCCTACCACTCTCACAGCTTCTCATTTCTCCTCTCTTGCGCATATGTGAATTGTCACGAACGTATTACACAAGCTGTACCAACTGCTCTGCTTGTGATTGCAAAGAATGCGTAGGCGTTAATCTGGCGTTCAACAGGGTTGCCCTGAGCGCGGTATTTTGACGCAAAATATTGTTTTATGTCATTCTCCCGCATGCTTCTCATAAATCATCGACCCGTGAACGTTTTCCCATTACCATTAAGAACCGCGACTGGCTTTTAAAGAGAGAAACATCAGCTGGTGTCTTTGACCTTGTCTCGCATTTCAGCACGTCCGTAGTTTTACTAAGTGGGTCAGAGTGACATCTCAGTTGAAGAACTGGAATGTTGTTTACATTGGCAAGTTTATCAAACATCTCTGTGTCTTGGATCCTTTCTTCTTTTTTCGTCCAGTTTTCTCGGCGGGAATCTTTATAAATGGAGACTTTATATAGCCGTCCGCTGTCTTCAATAATAATACCTGATTTTCAAAATCTATTTTCGCCACATTTTGCGGTATACTCGTGGAGGGAGAGCATAACTCGCAGTATGTCCAATATATTAATATATTATTTAATATATGAACTATGGTAATGTTGTTAAATATCTGATGTTTTAGTTGTTACTCTTATTGTTTATTTTTATTTCTTGCCACGGCTGCTGTTATTTAGGTTTTTGGTAAAGCATGTATAACTTTGCAGGGTGTGATACGGGAAGGAAGGTAATAAGTAACAACTTTAACAATAGATTAAGTTATTGAAAAATACTATGCTTTAATGGCACACGCATTGACTGTCTTATTAATAATCTACACAGTTCTTAAGTTAGTTGGAGCTGTAGAACGGTCGAGCCCTACCACGTTCGTAAGCCAAACTTGCGGTCGCTGAGCAATGAAGTATTTTATACGTGCTCTAGAAATAATTGTAGTATTTATCACACGTTCCTATAGACCTTTAAACCGACAACCTTTCACCGTTCCTACTACATTATAAGAAGTAAATAATATCGCCTGCTTCTGAGAGCTTACATGTATCTTATTCACATCGCAGCACTTTATACCCAACCGCCCTGGCTGATGGAGACGCTAGAACTAACCTTTCTTCCCTTGAAGATTTTAAACATACTCTTCCTTAAAATTTCATTGTCTGTCTTCGTTCAGCTTGGAACCTTCCAGAAGACTTACCCGGCTATTGTTCTACGTTTGCAAGCATGTGGCCTCTCTACAAACATATGTTATTTTCGCTTGTCGCCTTTTTCTGTTTCACAAAGGCTCAAGGTCTGGCTTTTATGACCTTCCCGTAAAGTCCTTTTTGCCTGGGCCCTAATTTTAACACAAAGATATGTTTGTCGGCTTTTAACAAGAATTCCACAGCTCCAGCTACACTTGCACATACATAAAACTTATGACTTAACTCCTATTTATACAACAAGTATTTTTCTTATTAATACAATTTCACATTATAATTCACATTATTATATATATGGCATATATAACCATAGTTACTGTCTCAAATATGCCCCCTTTAAACATATTTAAAATTTATGTGTACGTGTAAATTTTTAATATTGTTTAATGTCTCATGAATATATTGGTCATGCCATAGGTGTCTAGTGTTCTTGGCACACCCCATATACCTCTGTGAGAATTTGCTCACTCTGTTACAGACATTTATTATGGGTCGCCTACCTGACCATACTATACAATAACAACACACACTTCACTGCACTTTGTATTGTGTTTTCGGCTAAGTCATTACAGTTGCTTTGCTAGGGTTATGTTTTCAAACTCCGCTGCTGCGTGCAAAACACGTTCTTTCACTATTCTTTTAGTCTAAACAATTGCAATGGACATTGACACGTATTAGCTTAATTGAACAAAACATGTTGAATAATATATAATCCAGACACATTCATTTATGTATATCAGGATGTAATCAGATATATATAAAACACATAGAAAATGGTTACATACATAAAACTGTAAAACAATTGACATTTGCTTGCTATGCATTTAGGTTGTTCCAGTGTTTGAACTATGGACTAATTATTTTATGAGTTAATTCTTACTTCTATCTATTTACATTAGCATATTTACACACAGGTTACAGTAACTAAAGCTTTATGAGATATTATCATTTGAGTTTTCTGTTGATTTTATACACATACACATATATAGTTCACCTATTGTTACAGGTCTCAAACATACTTATTTCATACTCTTACTCTTTACATTTACAATTATTTACAAGGCTATCCACTCTTACGATCCGTACCTTTTTTTTAACTTTATTTCCCAATATTCTTATTATAAGCCTTCTTTTCTTATTATCATGTTTTCTTTTTCTAGTTTTCTCGCGTATTACTCTGAAAGTTTCGAAATTTAGCTCGCCGTCGGCCATCATATTTAGCCATTGCAAAGTTTTGTTGTCAAGGCATTTTCTGACCACGATCATCTTAAGTGATTCCGGAACGCTTTTCAATTGAAAGTTTTCAGTTATTTCATTAATGAATTGGACCGGACTGGTGGTAGCACTGAATTTAGGTAACGGTAATTCGTCAAGTACCATGCGATATCCTGCTAAGTTATTAGATACATTAGTATTGGATTCTGAATTTGCATGTTGACTACGAGATAGTGCAGCTGCTATAGGAGAAGCTGAAGCACCTCGTGAACTTGTGAAACCAGAGGATATTGTACCCCTTTCAGTTACATTATTTTCATGCATATTTACATAGTTTACAGCATCAGTAATTGTACTATTGTCTACCCTAGTTCTATTATTTATGATTGAATTCAATCTATATTCTAGTTTCTCAAATTTCTTATTGCTATCCTGTACTACAGATTCAAACTTTTCCTGCATTATTTTACCTTCCTTTTGAATTTCTGTAATTCCCCCCCTTATGTCTATTTGATTTTGCACTAAGTCTGCATTTGTATGGTCCATAATTTCTCTTAGTTCAGTTGTCTGACTATCCAACTTAGTACTCATTTTTTGACTATTTATGCTAATCTGACTAGCAATTTTACCTTCAAGCCTTTTACACTGGTTATTAATCTGATCTTCCATTTCAGCATGCATTTCTCTACTAGTATCGTTTAATTTCCTTTCTATTCTCTTAATTTCAGACCTGTTTTCCTTTAAGTTATTTGCAATCTGTCTACCTATTTCTTGGCTTTGCTGATCTAGCTTTTTATCTAGTGCTATATTGCTTTGCCCCAGTATCTCAAATTTTCTCTCAATTTCCTTGTTATTTTGATCTAATTTATTGTCCATGTTAGTTTTAAGGTCTGATATAGCCCTACGAATTGTCATCAGATTAAGCTGATCGTTACTACCTAACTCGGGTATTTCCCTTTGAGTTGTATTGTCTTTCTGAGGGACTGCATTATCATGTAAGCCTGTATGTTTGTTCTTCATTCTCGTTTCTGTTGCGTGACCCTGTTCTGTACTTAACGGTATTTCTGCCCTTACACACTGTTGAACTTGCATATTATCTGTTTCTGTTACTCTATTTGGAATGTTATCATTAAAATTAGTTACATCGGATATATCTCTATCCAACGAAATTAAAATGCTTTCATTTGAATTTTCCCCTTCCATTTCTGTAGTGTGTCTATTTAATTGGATATTACTACTTGAGTTTCTCCTACTAATCTTACCACTTCTAAGTATCATTTACACTCCCATTAAATTATAACATGCACAATACACATTTACAAAGAAACTTTATCACTATTACTGTATAAAGTTTTTGTCTGACCTTTTTACTGTGATCTTACGGTGACCAAACGTAGAGCTGAGGTGTAGTCTTGTTGTTCGCAGTTCGTGCCCCTCTCTCATGAATAAAGTTCTTATAGACCTTAGATGCTGTGGATGTGTTGGTTGTTTCTTGACGTTCTGCGTTGTTTGATGTCCTGTTGGCAGTCTGAAGATTTTCTTGTACCCGTAGTTTTTTTTCTTACTTTGCACCTTGATGATTTCTCTGCTGGGCTCTTCGCTGGGTTTCTCTGCTGGGCTCTGCGATGGGTTTCTCTGCTGGGCTCTTCGCTGTGTTTCTCTGCTGGGTTCTTCGATGGATCGTCGTTGTTCCTTCCCTGCGTTCGCGTAGCTTTTATTTTTTTACAAGTCATACGATGTTGGCCTCCAAACTTGCTACATTTGTCTTCAACATTCGGGCTCCACACATGCTACGTAGGGCCTCACGTTCCGGCGTCAAACTTGCTACTTTAGCCTTCAACATTCGGCGTCAAACTTGCTACTTTAGCCCCACGTTCCGGCGCCAAACTTGCTACTTTAGCCCCACGTTGGGCGCCAAACTTGCGGTATACTCGTGGAGGGAGAGCATAACTCGCAGTATGTCCAATATATTAATATATTATTTAATATATGAACTATGGTAATGTTGTTAAATATCTGATGTTTTAGTTGTTACTCTTATTGTTTATTTTTATTTCTTGCCACGGCTGCTGTTATTTAGGTTTTTGGTAAAGCATGTATAACTTTGCAGGGTGTGATACGGGAAGGAAGGTAATAAGTAACAACTTTAACAATAGATTATGTTATTGAAAAATACTATGCTTTAATGGCACACGCATTGACTGTCTTATTAATAATCTACACAGTTCTTAAGTTAGTTGGAGCTGTAGAACGGTCGAGCCCTACCACGTTCGTAAGCCAAACTTGCGGTCGCTGAGCAATGAAGTATTTTATACGTGCTCTAGAAATAATTGTAGTATTTATCACACGTTCCTATAGACCTTTAAACCGACAACCTTTCACCGTTCCTACTACATTATAAGAAGTAAATAATATCGCCTGCTTCTGAGAGCTTACATGTATCTTATTCACATCGCAGCACTTTATACCCAACCGCCCTGGCTGATAGAGACGCTAGAACTAACCTTTCTTCCCTTGAAGATTTTAAACATACTCTTCCTTAAAATTTCATTGTCTGTCTTCGTTCAGCTTGGAACCTTCCAGAAGACTTACCCGGCTATTGTTCTACGTTTGCAAGCATGTGGCCTCTCTACAAACATATGTTATTTTCGCTTGTCGCCTTTTTCTGTTTCACAAAGGCTCAAGGTCTGGCTTTTATGACCTTCCCGTAAAGTCCTTTTTGCCTGGGCCCTAATTTTAACACAAAGATATGTTTGTCGGCTTTTAACAAGAATTCCACAGCTCCAGCTACACTTGCACATACATAAAACTTATGACTTAACTCCTATTTATACAAGTATTTTTCTTATTAATACAATTTCACATTATAATTCACATTATTATATATATGGCATATATAACCATAGTTACTGTCTCAATTTTCACTGAGGAAATCACATCCTAGCAGGAATTCTACTGCTAAGTGTTTAACGACTAAACACATTACTTCAAATATCTTGTCTTCTATATTTACTGTTAACAGTGCTTGGAGTTTTATTGGAATAGATGACTTCCCAACCGCAAGCATACATACACATGCATTCCTACATGGAATGGACATGGATTTTATACCGCTATTACATACTTCTTCATAGAGATTTTGGTTGCATACGAATCAGAGTCAATAGTAAGGTATACACTCCTATGATATAAGTTACTTTGATTATTGGTATTTCTGAAGCCTTGCCATGCCTTTTAGCTGGTGTATTATTATAGCAGTTTAAAGTTGTAAGTACTATATCGTCATCCGTTCAGCAAGTCATCCAACTTGCAGAGTGACAAATGTTGTACCTACCGACGCAAGTTGTCCACCGCCTCGTTTTCGGAGTATTCTTGTCTGTTTTGAGACTGTTCAGTCGGCCATTGCTTACAGCAGATACCGTGATCTCAGTTTCGTTCTCCTTGTGGACCCATTCTCCAGATTCTAGTGTTCTTGGTTCACGATAGTAATTGCTGCGGCCTCTTGAATAAACGGTCCCCCTAACATTACCAGATGGTCGGTGGTAGGTTTTGCTACTCTCCCAGTTTTCTCGACTCTGTTGATATTGTCTGTTGTGTATAGGTGAACCTTGAGTATGTTGTGGAGATTTGTGTATTCTCACAAAGTTAATGCTCTTCTTTCGAGGTGCATTGTCGTCTCTATGGTAGTTGTCTTGAGTGCTGTATTTCGTGCCTTTTATTTCTCTTGTTAGAGTGTGTATCTTGTGTAGGGTAATGTTGCTCCCTGGTATTAAATTGAAGTCCCCTTCTACTTCATGAATGGAAGTTTCTGCTCTCGTATTGTGTACCCAATTCCTCCTCTTGTGATTCTAGCGAGGAAATTGGGTCTGTTAGCTCCATGGTGGTTGGGGGTTTTACTATCAATATATATTGCTGTATACGTAAGGGAAAATGTTTCATGATGAGCGCCAAGAAGTCGGGTTCCTGCATCGGAGGATTTAAATTTCGGAACTGGCTTAAATAGTTTAGGATGTAACTTCCATTGAGATGCCATCTTGTGGGCAGTATTGACCACGACTCGAGGAGGCGTGAATCTTGTACTGAATGCCATTATTCCAGAACTTATTTAAGAATAATAGCCTGAATGAATTATAAGTGAGGTTTCCAGATGACTAGCATTAGCCAGTCGAGTCTTTTCTTATCAAGGGTGCGTCTGGATTATCATTTTTATGGGTTCAGATACACCTTTGATCAGCATGTACTCGTCGAGGTCGCTTAGGCACTGCACCGGGTTTACATTTTCAGAAAGTTTAGGTAAGAGTAGGTCGTGTACAATATTACTGAACTGCTGCTGTTTATTTTGCTCAATTTGTCAGCCATTACCTTTATTACTTTATCTACATTGGAATTGGTTTACTTCAGTACTCAACTCTCCTATTGAAGAATTTAAGTACATTCCTCACGCACTACATTTAGTTTGTCATTTAGCTTCGTTGTTATATTTTCAATCTCTCTGCTGACAGAACCATTTACAACATTTATGGTCATTTCTACCTCCTGCCTGATTTCAGTTGCACTATTTACAATTTGTTCCTGCAGACTGGCTGTCACAGTTGCTATCTTTTTAAATTTACAATTACCAGTGTTTTCAATTACTGTACATCTTTCTGTTAATTCTGCACGGTATGAATTTAATTTGAGAGTCGAATTCATAGTTGTCGCTTATGTCAAAAGGAGATGCTTAAGCAATAAGTATTTCCTTCTGATAAGGATACATTTATTACCATTTGATATGTATAGACCGTACTTATACGCCCAGGGCTAAAAGCTTATTTATTTCCGAAGCACGTGTGGTAACATGATTCAGCTGTTTCACAGCCACTCGGATGCGCAAACAAATGTGTAAACTAACATGCAGGTCACCACATAGCCAGCCGCCATTTTCATTTTCGTTGTTTTGGTCACAAACAGCTGTTCAGCACGTGGTAGAAGTTTGCGAGTTTTAAATAGTATATTTATTAATCATTTGCCTTTTCGTTTAAAATCAAGTAGATTGTAAATTTAGTTAAGGGTTTGTAGTAATACTTAAGTTACACTAGTTAGGTCGAAAACATGCCAAAAGGAAAACATTTCAGCGAGCAGGAAAGAAACCAACTAAAAGAGCTGGTGTTGAGATACAATCCGAAAATGCGGGCAATGTGTGGTGTACTGGCCTTAAGTGGTATTTACTCATGGACCGTTTTAAAACTGAAAATCTACTTTTTAGCGTAAAGTGTTGGTAGCTAGAAGTATTTACAATATGCGCACTGTGTATATGCATGTATGGAAGCAAATAACAAGTGCAATTACTGCACCATAAAACAGTAATCAGAAAAGCAAAAGTACCCAATAACTTACAATGTTTAGCTTTAACAGCGGTTTTACACGCAAAATCGGTAAACCTCTGTTCAAGTTTTCGATAACGAATGAATATTTGCGAATTAATGGTAAAGACGTGTGACTTGTTAAGTGATCTATTGCAGTGGTGGTAATTATGCAAAATAGGCAATTTGATCGAGAAAACCACAGCAGAGGCGTACTTTATTTATTGCAGAACTATTTCCGCATTCTATTTTCAGGATTTTATTAAATTTCATATATTTCATTACATTACATACATTCTATACATTATCTGATATGGTAAGCTTGTCTCACGTTGCGACTTCATAACCTCTTTTTGTTAAGGATACGTTGTTTAGCAGAGGCATTAGATTATTACAACAGCGGCTTTGGTAAACCGATATCGCTTCTTAAATTTAGCATCCCTAGGGTTTCAAATGAATTCTGCAAGTCACGCAAATTCGTTTATTAATGCGCAGTACAATTTCGTTACGAAATTGGATATACTCAACGAAATCGCTATTATCGTTAACCTCCGTTATAGGCAGTAGATGCAAGATGGCGCCGGTTCACCTTATTGCATATAAGCGGAGGTGGGAGCTTGCTTATATAAATAAGCATTTCCTTATTTACCTGAAAGAGTAGCGTCTGTATTGAAAATCGCTGCTTAAGGACTTCCTTGGAGCCTTTTCCATCATCTTACTCTCAAGTTGGGCATTCTGTTTTTCTATGTTTGCGGTTTGCTGTACTAAGTTTACATTCTCTTTTTCTAGGTTTGCATTTTGCCGTACTATGTTTGCATTTTGTTGCAGGATGTCTTCAATGCTACTTAAGCTAGGTAGTGCTGTGGGCCTAACAATAGTAGTTTCCTCCCTGAAACTTTGCTCATCGCTTGAAATTTATGAGGTGTGTTGTTGTTTGTCCTTCCGCTGCCTAACCTTTCATCTACTTGTGTAGGGTTTACAATTCCTTCTGCCTGGCTACCCTGGCCAACAGCTGCTTCTAGCATGAAGTGCACAATTTCTATCTGACTACCTGCTACTGTTCGTACAATTCCTAGTCTATCTTCTATATTAGTATTACAGTCTACTGATCTGACACTATCGCTATCATCATTATCAAATCCAACTTCACATATGTATTCCTTCAACTTCACTTATATGTATTCCTTCCATGCTGTGTGTGTGTGTTGCTGTTTTCAGACATGCTGATTGATTTTAATTTACCACTACGTGCGTGCACTACTCATTACATGCATTACTATAGTTTTGACAGAACTTATTTGTAGTTATTTACTGTTTGTTATGTTAAATGATGTTGATGAACTGTCCTCTACTCCTTGAAGTTCCGTTGATGAAGTTCTGCGTTGCCTTCGTGTTCCTCGTTGTAGATTTGGTTCATGTCCCACGACTTGGGCCCCAATTTTGTAAGCGCCACGTCGGGCAAAAATTTTGTAGCTGGTCTGGTAAGTCACCTTTGTAACGCCACGCTGGTCGCTGCTGCGATGCCGTTGATCTACGATGTTGCTGCCTCTGGACGCTGGGTGTTGATCTCTGCCAATGTAGTTGAATCCGTTGAAAGATGTAGGTACTAGGGTTTGGGTTGTATGTGGGTGTACGAGTAGGTAATTATTGTTGTTGCCTCGATTAAACTCAACGGAACATTTATACTATTCTTGTCAGGGCGTGTACAATCCACAATATGACATTAAAAGATGAGAATACATTTTTTAAATGCTTTATATGAGAACAGAAAATATACTGATGTTATCAATTAATGAGGTGGGCTGTAATACTGTCCCAAAATATAAAGAAATTTCATTTGTTTTTAGAAACTTGGCATTCTAAACATTTTCATATCGCCCTCGTATGACCACAGATACTGTAGATTCTTTTGCTTACTTGAGTTAATGTATGATAGATAAATTACCTAAATTGCATATTCGCTTTCCTGTACCATCTATTTTCTTTTGAGTTTTTGCGTATGTGGACTTAAGGATCGTATAACTGATGGTGGTTCTTTGAAGTACAAGTTTCACTAAAATACTGACAGGTGGCCTTGGTTACGTAGTCACCTTTCTGCACAATCTGCATAGATAACTTGTTAATAGATGGCCTTAGTTGCGTAGCTGTCTTCCTGTTTCATGTATTTTTATTTCTGTTTTCTTTTCTTCTGTAGGTGGAACAATTGTTTTTCGTATCAGGCGTCTAACGAAGTCCATAATACTTAATTTAAGATTGATTCTAGGAAAATTTTATCACGAATAACGTAAGATGAATTGAAGAATAGCTTTTTATATTATTATTATTATTATTATTATTATTATTATTATTATTTTCCAGCACTATTTGAACCCTAGTGCACCAAATGGCCTGTTAGGGTTATAAAGACATATGAAGTGAAATAACAAATTAACTTATTACAAGTGATTAAATTGGTGAATAAATGGCAGAAATAAAGGATATAAAAGCAGAGGTGCAACATAATTTAGTGAAAAATTTTGTCAATGGCCGTGAATAGTTGATTTTACAATATTAGGAATGTTCTAGAAATGTAGGGTAAGTTGTATGAAATTTTTACTTTATAAAGCATTCAGGTATACAATCTGACGAGAGCGCCTTTCTGATGGAAGATCTTTACTAAAAACTACTGCTCCCTGCAAGAGGCCTACAGAAAGCTGACGGGAGAAAACCCAAGGAAAAGAAGCGATATCGAGGACGAATTCTACGCAACAAGCGCCACGACAAATTGGAGTTGGACACGGCCTATTCAAAGGTGAACGTTGTAACGAGGCTCGCCGTGCATGGTTTCCACCATAAAGTATACTACAAAATCAATTTTCATGCAGTGACGGATAGGTGTGTTTGCAAATTCTATAAACTAAAATGTGATAAATACCACGTGCTGAACTGCAACAAATGTCCAAAGACAGTGACAGAACTTAGTGCTGAAAACTAAAGTTATGTTCATTCTACACATTTGTGCGCACTTCACTTATTATTATTATTATTATTATTATTATTATTATTATTATTATTATTACATCAGGTGGAGAAGCACTCATTCAGCTCAACCAATATGGATATTTAATCTGAAATAAATGTTTTGAGATCCGCGAATGGGGAGAAACAAATATGTTAGACAAAGGCCCACAAAATTGAGAGAGAGAGAGAGAGTGTGTGTGTGTGTGAGAGAGAGAGAGAGAGACAGACAGACAGACACAGAGAGAGAGAGAGAATAACTCAAAAGCCAAATTTCGGAAAGCTACCCATTTAAAATTTAAGCAGGCATCATTTTAAACACAGAAGATTTATTATTGTAAATGAACCTTTACGTAGTCATTCAGACTACGACCATCGCAGACATTGAATCACTTCACCCTGAAGATGCCAAGCGCTGTACTTGGCGAAACGTCGGTATCCACGATGCCTTCTAGACCACGGCCTACAAGCCCGGATAGTTGTAATTCATTTATTAGTTATGACGCCGGCCGTGAAAGCCTCAATATGTACATTTACGTAGTAAAATTGTGATTTTTTTAATTCTCTCAAAAATAACATTATATATTTTGATTAAATATCACGTATTTGATATATTTAAATAATAAAGTAGTGATGCGCCTTGAATTTTCTGCAAAAAATAATAATAATAACCTTTGAAATCTTCTTCATTATCACTGAAATTAGTAAAATTGTGAAATCTAAACTCTTGAAGTAAAAACTGGGCATTAACTAGGAAATGCAACAAAAGCTTGAATTATTTTATTATGCTCGCCTCACAAATTTATTTTTCCATAAGTGTAAATTATATTTCTATGACCTTTTTAGGTGTTTGCTGAATTGATTGCATGCATGATAACTTAGAAAATATAGCACATTTTAAAATTGAAAAATCTATAGAATTTTCAAAATGTTTTCAAAACTCATAGAATGCAAAATATTGGAAATCGCCAGTACATATATACTCTGTTATTGCTTGTTTGTTCTAAATATTAAAGAAATTTTTGTGTAGTACGTTTTCGTCTGTCGCTTAGCGTTTACCAGTTATGCAAGATAATACAAAGTTCCTTCCGAATGAAGAGGACTTCACAGGCTATTCCCAGAAAATTCAAAATATACATTTTATTTTTATGTAAATATTTTTCATATATGAGGGTTTTAATCAAAATCGTTAGAACCATTTTTAGAAAATAAAAAGTTTCGAAAAGTTTACCATGTAAAGGGTAGTTTGGGTTGAGGAGATTTTCTTGAAAATCTTAGTGTCGCAATTTTGGAACATACTGAACGTAAATACCAAGTTTGTTCACAGACACACACGCACACGGACCCTTCTTTAAAAATGATCTGTTTTTATTCAGGGGGCCTCAAAACAAGTATTTCCAGTGAAATCTTATCTAATTTTTGGGCGGAATGCAATACTTTCCTATTATGCACGTGGTAGAGAAAGTAAAAAGTTGAAAAATCGCTGCAATTAGTGAAAGGTAAAACTAATAAAAATGAACATTTTGGAAAGACGCTAGAACATGAAAATAGTATTATCGTGTCTTTGTTTATGCATATTGAAAATTAGAATATTCTCTGTGTTCGGCTGCTGAAAATTTTTGAAGTAGTGGAGCTGAATGCTTTCTTGAATCACTGTACATTAGATTTGGTTGATGGAAAGGTGTAGCTTTTGTTTAGACTTGAAACCTTTGGGTTCGATGAAAAATGATCTGGATGATTTTAATATCCGAAGACCGTAATTCAGAAGGTGTTACTTTCAATCTTTATATATGTGGAGTTGCTAATAAAGGGATTTTTAATTTTTTCAGTAGAAATTGCACATTCCTCCCACCGAACTTCAAATCCTACTCATTTGGATGTCAGCTGTATACAGGATGTAAATGAATCTGTTACAAGGCTCAATGGTACCATGTGATCATATTTTGTCACTAAACCCATGCCCAGAAACATTTGTGTACATAACAGGTTCTCTGAAATACAGTAGTGCTGATCACAAAAGATAAGAAAGAAATAACAACGAAAACCAATACAGCAAGTAAACGGATAACATTTTAGTCCACTACTGAAGGCTGCCTCCAACTTCCATATATTTTATGCATCGCTTGGTTATAGGTATAATGTCGAATTTTAGAAAAGAGTTCAAACTCTGTTCTACGGATGTTCGCGGACGTCCAGAAGGGTGTTTGCTAGGACGTAAACTGCTTGTTTAATTTAAACGCCCCCATCTTGGAAACATGGTGTGGGCGGGTGACGCCTGTTGGGTAAGGTTGTTGATAAAGGCGGCAATCCTCTCTTGCATTCCTTCCCCATAAATAGCATCTCGTGTACACGGCAGTTGTTTACAAGGCCGCCTTTGTGCATTCCCACTTGACGCTAGCCACATAAATAAATATTGTAAATCATGAACCTACTAAACGTAATAATGCCTTAAACATTTCATTAGTTGTTGGTATAATGTAGGACTGTTGCGAATCACGTAACTGCCATTTACCATTTAAACAACTCGTAAATAATGAAGTCTACTGCTTGTCGCGGAGTATGCGGTTATTCTCCTTCACGTTTTGGAGGCTATCGCGCACAGAGTGTTTCTGGATGTGGGTGATGATAAAGTGTCATCACGTGCTATGCATCTCTCTGCCATGTAGCTTTATAAGAAATATCGTGTATATAAGTGAGTTGTAGAATAGGTTCGAAATATAATATAAAGTGTGCACGAGGAGATACCTACTTGTCCGAAAGTAGTTAAATCAAAAATAATATAAAAACACAGAGATAACATGACTGCAAAGTAAGGGCAATAAGTGAATGTCTGAAAAGGATAAAGCATGTATCCACTAATTGTGGTAAGAATTTAGTTACAGAGAACTGCAGTTTGCGGCTTTGTGGCTGCACTTCCAGAGATAAGTCGTGTAATGGAAACTTATTTTTCTCTTAACACGTGCGGACGTTCAGCCTTGATAGCATTCTTCAATTGCTCAGCAATGCCGTAAATATTACTTTCCACAACCAATGTTTATGGTAGGTGGAGGAGGTATTTCATTGCATCCAAAAATTCGATATAGATATTTCACAGAAATGTATGTTTTGAGATCCCCTGCATCCAAAAAAAAAAGTTTTAAACAAAATCTTCGTGTCTGTGAACAGCATAACTCAAAAAACGAAATGTCGGATTAAAACCAAATTGTGTAACATCTTTCAAGGCTGTGATAAGCAGATACGCAAGAAAATCTACCCCACACTTTCCTTCTCATGGAACATTTTTTTGCTACTTTTGAATTTCTCAAAAATAGCTAACGATTTTAATTAAAATGTCATAATTTAAATATAGCCAATCAGTCAGTTTTCTGTGAATAAACTCTGAATCTTCATTCGCGTTAGAATTTGTAAGATGTTACAACTGGGAAACCACGAGACAAAGACAAAAACTTCTTCATAGGATTTTCCTCCTCTTTGTAGGACTTATATCCCAAAGGACTTACAAGCCAAAGCCTTGGATCAGAGCCTGTCGAGGAGTAAGCAAACTCTAGATACTAGCTTATCCAGGATAGGTGATCAATGGTGAAGAAGAAGGAAATGAAATGGAGTGACGAAAGGGATGATAGGAAAATTCGCGGAATAAATTGTCCATCACAGCATTCGCCTATCGACCGAGGAAAATCACGAAAAAAAAACTTTCGGTAAGGTTGGTCGGCGACGGGGGTTTGAACCGGGAACTTCCGAATGCTAGTCGCACACGTTAACGCGGCTTCACATCGCCCGGTTAGGCAAAAACTTACTACCCTAAAAATGAGAACCTCTTTAAAATACATATAATCTATCTAAAAATATATACAGATGTGTGTGTGCGTTGAGGCAGTATTTTCAACACTTAATTAATATTAATCTAATTATATTATATATAAATCCAATAACAGCCCGCCTTAAAGCAATATGTGCATAAATAATATATAAAGCGTATGTAACAGTCATTGTATTATGTTTATATTATTATGTACATGTATAATAATGTTATGTGATTGTATTAAGTAATTTAACAATGTAGGAGCTGTGAGAATACAAGCCGAAAGTTGCTAACAATGAGGTAACCTTGAGGCAATAATAAATTAGAAAGTTTAATAATGCTACTAATAATTCTTGGAACAATAATGTAATACTTAAAACAGTTTATAAATAGCCAATCAAAAACTAGAAAAAGCTTAAGTTAAATAAAATTATTCTATTGGAGTAGGATTAGCCAATAACAGACTTAAAATAGGGAAAAAGTGCAAATTCAGGCGGTAGACGCCAGACGCTAGAAAGCAGCGTTCCAGAGCAGTTCGCTCGGTACGTATTCAGTGTGAGACATAAAAAATTCATTTCGGCGTGAATAATACAAAGTTTACATGTTAAATAGTACAAGTAACAATAATTTCATAGCTCTACAGTAGGATATATCAATGAAGTGTTATTTAATCGTGTCAAAGATTAATAAAACGAAGTTAAACATCATTATAATTTGTGCAAGCCTTCATTCTTTAGCCACACCAAGCCCTGCTAAGAGATACGTGTTTCTGCAAATTAATACTGACGCAGCCGAGGCAAACATACATATATAACATTTAAATAAACATTAAAATACAAAGTTGATTTTTTTTAAAGTGGGGCGAAGGCCACCGGAAAAGTAAATGTTGGGGCGAAGGCCACCGGAAAAGTAAACGTTGGGGGCGAAGGCCACCGGAAAGTTTGTATCGTACTGCGTGATCTAAAAAACTTCAAGTTTGGCTCTCCAACAGTGGAGTTACAACCCTTTCAAATTGGCTCCCATACGTGGAGTTACAGCACCCTCTCAAGTTTGGCGCCCAAAGCGTGGTGCTAATAATGTAAAGATACTCTACTTCAGCGTGCATGTGTTATTTCTGGCATTCGTTGTTTCTGACGATGTCACAAAACAGTAGGGGATTTCAAGGGCAGTACATATATAGCTACCTGCTTTTTAAACATTTGACTATCGCTTAAGGTTCCCGTATTTCCTTGTACCTACAACTAAATGTGTAACGAAATCCTTTCTGCAAACGTTTATCCGGATTAATATAGGTAGTTAAATTATATTCGAACCCACTCGCGGCTTCTCTCTACTGCGCGAGACAGCCGGGGAAATTACGCTGGGAGAGGCGGACTAAAATCTTTACCTTATAATAAATGCTGAAAATGTTGACCTTCTGCTCTCAAACAGGCAGCATATCTCTTGTAAATATTCTCGCTCACTCTTCGAAGCTCAGCAGCAGGAATTCTTGTGATGAAACGCTTCATTACGATCAGAAAATTGGAGTGTGGTGTGCGATAAGTGCTAGAAGAATAATACGGCCCATATTCTTTGATGAAACTATAAATGCAGTGCGATATCAGAGGTTAATAATTAGGCCATTTTACAATCGCTTGACAGAGGAAGATAAATCGTATGGTTGGTTCCAGCAAGATTCTGCAACAGCACATACGGCTGCTGAATCATTACACGCAATAAGAGAGGTATTTGATGACAGAATAATTAGTGTTGATTTGTGGCAGGTCGTTCTCCTGACCTAACGAGTTGTGATTTTTATTTATGGGGTTGTTTAAAAGACAAAGTGTATCGTTCCAATCCTGGCACACTACAGTAACTTAAGAGATAATAATGTACAAAAAATCACAAGAATTCCTTCTGCTGAGCTTCGGAGAATGAGAGAGAATATTTACACGAGATATGCTGCCTGTTGGAGAGCACAAGCTCAACATTTCCAGCATCTACTCGTATTATAAGGTAAGAATTTTAGTCCGCCTCTGCCGGCGTAATTTCCCCGGCGGCTGCCGGCTGTCTCGCGCAGTAGAGAGAGGCCGCGAGTGGGTTCGAATATAATTTAACTACCCTATATAAAGAAGATAGAAAAATAAGCGTTTGCAAAAATAGGCTGTAGAAATTATACACAAATAGATAATAGTAGTTAGAGAAAGTTATTGAATGTAACACAGACTGTTTTTTCGCTTTCTTCCTCTTGCATTTCCTATCGAGGTAGAAGTAGTATTCCACCTAAAAATTCGGTATCGAAATTTCACCGGAAATATATGTTTTAAGTTCCCTGAATCCAAAGAAGCCGTTTATAGAAACTGTGTATGTGAACTACATAATTCTAAAATGAAGTCAGATAAATGCCGAACCTGGTATTTTAAATTAAGCATCTTACAAGGATATCTACCCTCCACGTGGTCATATTATTGCTATTTTTATTTTCTCAAGTGGCTCTTAGGGATTTTGGTGAGGACACTTTACTTTTAATTTGCACGACAAATAAAATGTGCATCTTAATTTTCTGGAAATAGCCTCTAAAGCCTCTGCATTCTGAATGACTTTTGCATAATTTTTATAGCTGGTAAACCATAGGAGATAGACGAGAGCTTACTAAGTAAAACGTTAAAACACCCATTTTATTACAATATGTTTTGTGACATTAGCGATATATGAGTTGCTATTGGTTTGAACTTTTCAACACTTATATTTTTAAATTCTAGTTCAACATTCCAGCTGATGGTTCTGATAGATTTTTACTTTCCAAAATACTTACCTATAGTAAATAGAGGAAGTGTTCTACTCCACCCACAAATTCGATATCGAAATTTCACTGGAGATACACGTTCTGAGGTACCCTGAGTCTAAAAGGGTAATTTTAAGAAAAGGCTTGTGTGTGTGTGTGTGTGTGTGTGTGTGTGTGTGTGTGTGTGTGTGCAGTACAACTTAAAAACAAAAAATCGGAAAAATACTAAATCTCATATTTGAGTTGGACATTTGAAGTTAGACTTTCAAGAAATTTTGCTCATCCCAGTAAATTTCGTCGTTTTCTATATTCTCAAAAACGCCTATAAGTTTGAGACAGTGACGTGACATTTAAAATGTACAATCTGATTTTTTTTTAGGGGGGAGGATTTGTGAATGACCTGTAAAGTTGTTACTGAATTTTATACTATTGAGAAACTATAAGAGTTAAATAAAAACTACTACAGAAAAATGCAGGATTCTTCAAAATATTCAGTTCTATCTAAATAACTTGTTTTGGTAAATTTAGTCCTTGAAAAGATATCCTTTGTTCGTTTCAATCTTAATATGTGTTTTATGCAATACCTACACTTCTGAAATGTTATTTCCATATTCAGTTTTCCATAAGACCATGCAAAGGCAGTGTAATTTCAGAGTCATCTATATTAGCGACCTGCATTTTCAACATGTGACTGTCGTCATAGCCTGCTACATGCTTTCATGTAGTTAAAATAAAATGTGTATTGAAACTATTTCAACCACTACTTTTTGCAAAATAGATAAGAAAAGGTAATTACAATGTGTGGAGAAAGTGTATAGTGCTGGCATGAGTTTCCTGGGGAACGTGCTTCACCGTACTCCTAGAGAGCACTAGCTGTTCCACCCTAGTTTTTTCTGTCTGTGAAATCCCACACTTTCTTCAGTACACCGTTCCTGACCACCAGGGAGTCCCACCGTGTCCAATAGCTCTTATAGGTCGGGCCTCTGGTAAAAACATCCGACCACGCCAGATTATTTATCCTTCAGGATCGACAGTCCAGTTGCTCCCGTCCACACGGTCTCCTCGTTCCAACTGCAGCTTGCACCGTGACTGGTGTAGGGCTGCAGCACCTTCCGACAACTGCTTGTTCAGAGGCTCGTCCATTGCGACCTCTATCATCCTCTT
This sequence comes from Deroplatys truncata, assembly GCA_030765065.1. NCBI lineage: Eukaryota > Metazoa > Arthropoda > Insecta > Mantodea > Mantidae > Deroplatys > Deroplatys truncata. The sequence goes on from CM060980.1 coordinate 107,327,473, forward strand.
TTCTTTCGCCTGCCCGTCTAGCCGTTTTCCATGCTGATCTCACGTTCTTTCACTGCGTTAATGTTATCCTGTCAGATTTAGTTCCTTCTAACTCCTTTGTAATGTCGTCCTTGGGGCTTTACCATTGCCTTTATATCAGATCTTACATGTGAATGTTAAAACCTACTTGGAATTTCATTGTGTTTATTTCACTTCATTTCTGTTTACACGCTCTTCATTTTACGTCTCATCTTCTCCATTCCGGATTTCATTTCCGGATCCATTTTCTCCATTCCATTCTCAATACCATGGCCAACCTCGGTTTTTATTTTTTTCTGTTTGTCTTCATTTCCGTTCCCTTCTCCGCCGTTCCAGATTTCACCGTCTTCACTTGAGTTCACATCTCCTCCTTTCTGGCCAATAAGGTTTTAAGCATTTCCTCCATCTTTGCTTTTTAATCGCACTCGTGCCACCAGCACGACTTTGTCCAATTTTTCAACCGTCAATTCTCTCAGTTTTCACTGTCACTGTTTTGATCTGGTTCAACTTTCACCTTTTTTTTTTAATAATATTCCTTCCCCCTTGTTTTACCCAGTTTATGCTTACTGTGTTTACTGTTTTCTTTTCTTTTGCCGCCTATTACCGCAATTACACAACACAAACACTTAATGCCCATGGGGAGACTCTAACTCGCGACCCTCAGCTTGGCGGAGCGCCGAAGCTATACACTCCAGCGACCACGGCTACGAGGGCCGGCATTTAGTTCACACTGTCACCTCACTAATATGGACTTGTTCAATTTCCCTGCCATCTCTCTTTCTTCGTGACGTAGCCTCTTCTTCCCGGACGGTTCACTCGCTGGGGGGTCGAACCCAAGGCTACAATCTGTCGCTCCGCAGTAGCACTCGCTGCACATCACAGCAGTCCAACTCGCTCGGAGAACCGCACTTGATGTCGCAGCAGAAACGCGCTCATTAACTTGCTTACTCACTCACTGACCGTCTCAATTGACTGATTCCATTTGCGAGAACGTCGCATACATAGCCAATGGAATCTTTCACAGCACATTCTAGAGCTATCTGGACATGTACTGGAGGCGGGGGGAAAGAAACTTCCAGAAGCTTCTAGTTATCTGTTGATAGCGCTTCCGCGTTTACGCTGGGCGAGAGAGTAATCTATTTGTGTTTGTCTCCGACTTCCTGGCGCCGACCTTCCAAAAACCTTGGACCATAGCCGCTGAGTCACAATATACATATTAACATGCTTATTTGCATTATTAACGTTATTTTCAATTACTAAACAAAATGCAACACGGCAGCATTTATACCGCTAATTATGTTTAGTTATAAATAAATTTCACGAAATTTGTACAGTACTCATCCTGGATCAAAATTAACCCAGCGGCACTTTAAGTATACAATTAAACGGGTTTCTAGTGTGAAGTCTATGAAGGAAGTCAAAAGAAAGATGTGAAGCACCAACAATTTTTTTTTTCTACAGATTTATATTTGATATTTAACCTCTGATTCTAATGTGGAGATGATGTTTAACGAAGTTAAGAATGCTATTCATCACATTATTAATTATCTTTGTTTATCAATAAAACTGTCGCTTTAACATAGGCGGACACATCGCAACGGTGTCTGTGTATTCTTTAGTACACATTACACTGAGCAAGCCAAACATGGTCTTATTGCTCAATTGCCTTTCTGTGTATGTGCTAAAGTTGTTGAAAGGTGGCTGGTTGTACCATCCATGTTATTTCTTGTAATTCGATTGTGTTAAACTTTGATTAGTGCATCGTATGAAATAACCAATCTCGTTATCTGCTACCTGAGCCTCCGGTCGTGAATTCCGGCTTTTGTTGATTTCCATGTTTATAGAGAGCTGATTTAATGCGCCAGCCAGCACCAGATTACCTTCAGAATCTTTTTTTTATTGACCTTTAACTAAATTGGTGTTATCAGAAATCTTGTATTGAGTTTATTGACACGTTCAGCGCTACAGGAATTTAAGTGTATAACCTTGTGTTACTATGCTTCTCCCTGCTGGCTATTTTGCTGCTCTGAATGAAGTTGTATTTCGTACTCAGAAAAAATAAACTGTAACGATGTTGTAATGATAGGTCTTGTATACAATCATGGAATATGACAGATTGTTAAGAGGTTAGAATTTATGAATATTGCATTCACTGTCTTTTATACCAAAGGTTACGCAAGTTTTTATGTTAAAAACGATATGGAGTGCTGAGTCAGAGATGATTAGGTTTTTGTCGCCGTACTTTGCGTTATCCGTTTGGTTTCTTTATAGTATATATCAACAGAAATAAATATGCCGTCAGTGAGATGTTTAAGCTCCTCTTTCAGGTATCCACTTAAAAACCGAAAGGGATGGTTCAGGCTTGCATTCGGGAGTTCCGGAATCGATCCCCGGCGACCGTCCACTCTGGCCCATGGGTTTTTCGTGGTTTCCCCGGGTTGTCAGGCGAATGCTGGGGTGGTTTATCTTCTATCACGACTCTCCTTCCTCTCATTTCCTGTACCCGTCATCTTCCTTGTCATTTGTTGTAGGACCAGGGGTTGCGGCTGGGCGATGGCTTACGCTCTGTAAAGGTTATTTCCCTGGCATCGCTGCGGTACCGCTCAGTTAGGTCTCTTCTCAGCGTGGGGCTACGCTCCAGGTGATCCTGGAGGCTTGTGTTCAGGTACCGTGCGGCGTCGGATGCGTTCTATCTGGAAACGTCAGGGACACCGTCGATGCTTACGCCCGTCGGAATCTGGATCTGGTTGCCCTTCCGGTCTCTCCCCCTCACCCTTCCCTCCCAAGGGTCACGTTGGAAGCAAAAAGGGCCGACTGGTCTTCTTGCAGTTTCCACAAACCATTCTTGTCACCTCCAAGGGTTCTAACTTGATGACAATTGATTTTACTTCTTGTGTAAGAGTTGGCATCGTCACAGGAGCGGACACTACCGAGATTGGGAATTGCATTTGCTTAACTGTTATCAATACGAAAAGATGCGCGATCTGCGTATTCCTCACGATCCGAAAGCAAATCTTGATTTGAATCGCCTAAGACCAGAAGTTTTATTGTGTCATGTAGTCGGCCACAATAACGAGGAAGTCTTCTAAAGCTGTCTACTTTATAGAGCTCTGTATTTATAAAGCGCGTAACGTTTGTTCTCTCCTATGTACAAATCGATGAAACTACGAGCAGGCGTGTACGTTATAATTTATAGGTACTTCTAGCGTTTAATGAAAACGTGCAGCGTTGCTGTGCTGTGTTGATTACGTGAAGCTTTACTTACTGATTTCGAAGAGTTTTAATACATCTGCACGTTAATTGTCCTTGAGATCATCTTTGAATGAAGCTAATGTTGTTGGCATCAAAATGTGTAGTGATGATACCTGGTTCCCTTGCAGAAATAAAATCAACAGTGTTAAGCTCAACGCTAGTTGTTTATTTCCAACTCAATACCAAGAAGAATATTTTTGACAGACGTAACATTTAACAAGTGTATGAAATAAGGATAAAGCAGTTGAAGGACGTGAGAACTGTAATCTGTGGCTCAATACTCTACAAATATATAATGCTTCATCGCGTTTGCCACTCTATAGAGAGGGAGAGAGAAAGTAAGTGAGAGAGAGAGAGATTGAGAGAGAGAAAGCTTTGAAATATGTAAAGGGTAGATACTTGTGGTTATTTAGCTTAGTAACGTTGCAATCATTTAGATTTATCGATTTTGATTTAATCGTCCCGGAGTATTTTATGGCCAATGTTCAGAAATTTGTGGAGCAAATCACAGATTTATGCCTATTGTAATTGAAAGAACTTTAATTAATAACTTTATTAGTTGAATTTTAAATTATACTGATCATAATGGCAATAATAATAATAATAATAATAATAATAATAATAATAATAATAATAATGTAATAGTAAGAAGAAGAATGCAGGAACTTAAAATATTCAGCACTTTTGTGCCTAACGATATTGTAATTCAGTGTTTTATTGTAAATATGTGTACATAATTAATATAATTTTCTCTTAGCTTCCGTGCTCTTATAACTTCGAAAAAGGTACTCTCTCAATAACATTAATATCCATAATAAACAAAGAAAATTCTAGTTATGCGTCTGAAATTGCGTTTTATTTATGAACGCTCTCTAACTGCTATGGCTCTTAGCGCCCCATTCAATATTGGGCATGAAAGACCGTAAATTTTGCTCAGAGGCCTCTTTATCAGACTTGAGGTTCTTTTACGTGCCGTAAATCTACGAAACAGGACCACCGGCTTTACTTCCCTTCCGAAAAAAGCCATGCTATGGACTTTTACGCCCGAAAAAAATCCATCTCCCTCCGCCGGGTTTGAGCTGCGACCTCGGGTTGTGCCTCCTATCTTTGTACATAAAACAAATAAGTATTCCTTCGTTCAACAAGAGTAGTGTAAAATATTGTATTTACACAGAAAGAAGGGCAGATTGCTAAGCTATGAAAGTAATAATCCGTAATGATCCATTTTTGTTTGAGTATTAAACTGCTCGCGTTATTGCGTTAAATGTGGAGATTCTTCTTCGTTTCTCTTTCCACTGTTCATGCCTCCTTTTATCTCCCGCTCTTGCCCTCCTGTCCTGTCCTGCCCTGCCATCCCCTGCCCTGCCCTGCCCTGCCCTGCCCTGCCCTGCCCTCCCCTCCCCTCCCCTCCCCTCACCCTTTCCTTGTGCAGCACACTGTCATATGAGTTTTTTCAAACTAGTAATAAAATTTCTGTTTCTGGTTTATAAATATATATTAAAACATAAAAAGGATTAAACGGTACATAAATTGTGCCTCTTCTTTATGTTTACGTACACTAAAAATACAGAAAAAAATCTGATGTGTTGCATTCACATGACTTTCTCTACCTTATATCATTTATTTTTCTAATTCTTTCTCTGTTTACTCTCCCCGTTGTTAGGGTTTACACTCCCAGGAATTGCAAGTGGTTGCCGGGCCAGATTTCTGTCGGGGAGCACAGACTATGGATCAAAGAGAACAGTCAGAATGGGTGATGAGCCCGAAGCCTGTTTTGAGAGCGAGGAAGGAGATGATAGGAAATGGCGATGAAATGAAGAAAGGAAAGGTGTTGATGGAGCAATTGATGGAATGAATGGCGGGGAAACCGGAGAACCCGGAGAAACCCGCCCAGACGCCGCTTTGTCCACCACAAATCCCACATGCGGTTTCCTTAGATTAAAACGTTGGTGAGAGGCGAGCGTCTAACCACGGCACCGCCTCTTATTTCGTTTATTAGTGGGTATATAAACTTATCTTATGAAAGCTTATTTTTCTATCTACTTCATTTTAATCGAGATAAGCCTTTGGAGAAATAGGTACATTATACATTTCATTATAGATACAAAAGGAACAGCAATAGTCAGTTCTGAGAACTGGACATTATATTTGGCCTTAAAATTCCATACTCTGCCCATACAACTTCGAGAAACAACTGAATGTCCTGAATGTCAACGGAACTTGAAAATAATGACAAAGAATTGAACAATTCAAGCCATTAATAACGGATATCTTGGAAAAGGCTAATGCCAAATTAAGTTGCTTGAAATAAACTGTGTTTTTTTTTTAAATTTTGTGTGCAGTACCTTTCCGTCTATCGCTTAACGTTTACCAGATGTATAAGATTAAAATTACCTCTGAATGAAGAGAACGTCACAGGCTATTCTCTGAAAATTCAAAACTATACATTTTATTTGTCATGTAAATATCTTTTATGTGTGATATTTTAATCAAAAACGTTAATCATTTTGAGAAAATGGAAAATTTAAAAAATTGGGGGTGGGGGATTTTCTTGAAAGTCTTCGTATCGTATCTTTGGAGTATACTGAACTAAATACCATGTCTGGTATCTATTGGACTTTCGTTTTTGAGTTATGCTGTTCACACATACACACGGACCTTTCTCTAAAAATTGTCTTGTTTTGGACTCAGGAGCCCTCAAAATGATGTATTTGCGGTGAAATCTCGGTATAAAATTTTGGGTGGAATGCGATACTTCCCCTACTTACTACACGTAGTAGAGAAAGCAATAGTGTAACTTGGGTATTCTTCCTATAGAAATTTTGTAAAGAACAAAACTTGTCAGAAATATAATCCACAGAAATTTTCGTTGTGCCATATTTGATAAAAAATAAAGAATAAGCGATATATTTCTACTTTTTATATTTTGCGACCCATTGAAAGTAAGTTGTCATATAACATATTTTCTAAATGAGACCTAAATTACGTTATATACCAATTTGATAATAATCGGCGTGGCTATTGTGTGAAAGGGGCACACTCACAACATTGCTTCTACCTCTTTTTTCTGAAGAGTTTTATGGACCTCAAGACATGCATTTCCACCTAATGTCAATATTGATTTATTTTGGGGGGGGAGGGGAAAATCTAATTGTTATCTACCTGTGATGGAGAAAGAGTAAGTACAGAAGCAAATGGCGTAACCCGCAGGAGAATATATTTATCATTCATGTTGGACTACAAGGGTTCAAGGAATCATCGGAACCCCACTGGAAAACTATTGCTCAAAGCATATTTCAGCACTCCCTGCAGTCTACGGAGGAAGTGAAGTAGGTGAAGGAAGCTGGGAGAATCCCAGTTGACTGCCTTTTGGCGGATGTTGGCTCGTTTATACGAAATGATTAATTACGCACCTTCATAGAAATAAGGGCATGGTTGTTTGCCCAGTCTGTTACCATGAATTGTAATGGTGAAATAGCGCTTCTCGCAGTATTTTGTTTCACACAGTGTCGAAATTAGTGTGTTTCCGTACAGAAAACAATGAAAAATCATATTTAGTATATTCATTTTCAACCAGTAGTAGTAATATTGCTAGTTATAACAGCATGGTCTCTTACTCTCAACAAGCTGATGTTTTTACGATGTTACAGAATACCAAATAGCGCGTATTAACTGGTTAGTGGGTTTAACAAGTTGTTAAACGTTAACCATATGTTACAAAATAGTATTGTAGATTAGTTCAGAATGATAATTCTCCATATAGAATGCTCACCAATTCCCCATACGTGCATTCATAAACAGTGGTGGCGGCTGCATAAGAGCACAAGAACACATGAACAGTATTGACACCTTGAGGATTTATTGGTTATGTTTCCTCATGATTTCAGAACCTAGTTCACATTGTACTTCTGAATTCTTGGCGTTTTCATCATCTTCTATTTTGAATTCTCTTTCACTACTTTTATCATTGCCTTCGTTGTCAGTCTTATTGCAGTTAACACTACCACATAGAACAGAAACTATGCTTTTACGATTTCTAGCCTCATATCGTTTTATTCTTTGTCGTTTTCTCTTGGATGAACACGGCGAGGGATCAATTGTCTTACTAGAACTTGATATCTGGAAATAGTCTTAATTTTTCCTTATAGTAAGAATAGTTCCAGGTTTTAATAAAAGCCCTCTGAAATTTTCATTGGGCATAAGCTGCTTTTTTAATAAGTGTGTGTGTTCATAATCTGTGTCCTTAAAATGGAAGGAACATAAACGAGCAACGGGACCAGGCAACAAAAAAAAATGTTTTCTTTTGAAAAATTTTACCCATATCCTATATCTTTTGGGAATTTGTTTCTGTTTGGAAACGTGAAAATGAGTTCTCTTGTGTGTTTTCCTTCTCACATTATAGCCATATGCACAATATTGAGGTATTTTATTTTTCACAACACAACGTTGTTTGTATAACACTAAACTGACTCGGTAATACCATCACCAAAACACAACCACAAAGTACACTACTCTTGAACTTAAATACCAGCAAGAACAACATGGAAAAGTATTACTGCACGTGCAGCAATGGCGGCTTACGATTTCCCAACTGTTTACATCGTATGGCTGGCCCTGATGACTATAAGGTAGTTATTACCAGGTTTAGGATTTTTAGGTGCAAATTTCGGATGAAAAAATGAAGGGAAAAGGTGCTCAAATAAGGTGAAAAAAGTGACAATAAGGTGCTGGTTTATTTAAGGGGATGCACAACTTAAATTGCTATTTTCTAAACTATCCATTCAATTGGGCTGAAATTTTAACCACATGCCAGTATTCTTTAGATATAATTGTTTTGTGAATTTCAATCCAAAATCTTAATTAGTTTTCAGTTATTAATTTTGAAAATATAAAATTATGGGTATATGCAAAATATAACACATATTGCATTTTTCAAAAAAAAATCTTAGGTTGCTTCTATGTCAAGGAACTGCAAATCGGTCATATAATTTTCTTTCTACCATTCTTAGTTTAAGAGAAAAAAAGTTTTGCAGTTTTGTATTTGCATTTTTTTAAAGTTTCTTTGTACACATTGTTATCTTCAAAAATATTTGCGCAAAAACTATTCATTACACAGAAAAATTATATGGCAGTTCTATTTATTTGGGGCTTTGAAATAAGCATAAACAATGTCAATATGAATGGATGAAACTACATCGTACGGAACATTTTTAATATGAATGCTGAAAATAAGAAACGCCTTAAAATCAAGTTTTAAAAATATAAACAGTTAGCAACCAAATGCGCAAGGTTATTTAAAAAGTCCCATAACGATGCTGCAGCGTTCGCTAGGTCAAAAATAAAAGTGAGTTCTAAAACTACAAGCAATGGAGAATTTTTGGGAACAATTTTTTTTGTTTTGTTTTTTTAGATTTTTGAGATTTTGGGTTAATTTCAGTTGTGCATTCCCTTAACTAATTAAACGATTTCTCTTTCTCTATTCTAATTTATTGAACTGCAAACAAGTACATCAAATTATCAGTCATCAAAAGAAGGGATAAACATGAAGCTGTTGTACTTCAAGACATTAAGCATCTCCACATTTTTAAAAGTAAGTCTGTTTCTATTATGAGATAGAATGTCTTTGTAGATGCTAAAGCTTCTTTCAACATCCACAGAAACCAGTGGAGGCAAACCTTGTATTCACTCGGAATGGCAACTCTACAGATGTGGCGAATTCCTCAATGTCTGGATTCTTCTGAAGACTAGATTAAAGTTTGTCTTTGGCAAAGCCATCTAACTGCTCCCTCACGGAAGTAAAAATATCCCATTGTTTTTCCTTTACCAGACCTTGTTCTTGCAATCGTTTAATAGCTGCAGGCAGGTACTTGTAACTATGGACACAATATAGTTCTCTTTGCAAATTATTTATTTTCTCCGGTAACAGAAGTTGCTATCCCTTGGAACTTGTACCTGCGTCGGATGGATCCAAAGAAAGCATAAACTCTTTAATTTTGTTAAAATTCTCACACAACATAGCAGCACACTCAATCCAAGATCCCAGCGAGTAATGATCGGGAAATATGGAAGGGGCAGGCCAGTGATTTCCCTGTAGTAAACAACACGGCTCGGAACTTTCAGTAGAATCTTCTTCATGGCAGAGATGAATTGATTTGCGATGTCGTATTCGTTCCTTATGGATTCACAAACCCTGTGAAGGGCATGAACCAAACATGTCACATGCTTCAAGTTAGAAAATAAAGGTTTCAATTGGTTGACAGCTGAAACCATGTATGGAGCCTGGTCCGTAACCACAAGAAGACGTTTTTCATACTCGATACCGGTAGGCCAGAGTTTTTGGCAGAAGTCCATAATGGATTGCATTACTGCACTGGCATTGGCTTTCTGCAGCTCGTACATTTTTAACAACCTGGGCTTAACTTTCTCCCTTGCTAAGGGAAAAACTAAAATGTTCAAAACATATCGTTCCATTGAGTCTATGGTTTCATCCACAATGATTCCCACATCGCAATCACACTTTCTGCTTGATTCTTTCTATGGTTTCTTGGTAAACAGGCTTCGTGTAGTTTTTTCTTAAAGTATTCTCATCGGGCATTGACATCTTTGTGTATTTTTCAATAAATCCCTTGAACGCTGGATGGTTCACCTTATTGAGTGAAATTCCTGCTTGTGTAAGAGCTGCACACAAATCAATGTTTAATTCCTTCAAAGTTTAGCTTTTTGAAGAACTGTGTTGAAACGCATTTCGTAATAGAGGTTGCCGTGATTAGTTTGCTTGAAGAGTCTTGTTCATTTGATGTAGAGCTGGAAATGTGTTGTTTGATGCGATCTCGCTGGTGTTTTTCATCTAACAGAATTCCTGAATCACAAATAGTACATCGCATAACAGTTCCATCAGTGTCTATGAAATCTTGTTTGAATTCCTCTGCCAGAACAATAAATCGAGCACTGGGCACCTTTGGCATGGTAAAATCCAGTACTAGTGCACTCGTTTGGAGAGCTAACACTAGTTCACTTGCTAACACAATGCAACTGTCACACAACTCACTCTTGCGCCCATTCGCTGTCCACATTTTCTTATAACACCGCGACAATTACCAGAATGTTCTCATTCATGCTGGAACTTCGTCTCAGCGATTTCTAGTAGTTTCGAGCAGAACCCAGTCTTAAAAATTCTCGGAAGTGCACGGGTGAGGTTACTGCCGTCTCTGCGTGCCCAGCCTTCGCCTCCATGCAAGCAGATGACTCTCTCACAGTGACAAACTCACATTCACGAACAGCAGGCTACTGATTCTGGTAGGATAGAATCACTCATTGCCAGTTACATTATTGCGGGCTACTTTATAGCAGTAAAGAGAGAGAAATAGGTTTTCGTCGAACACGAACTATTTTCCATTGTTGCGGGTGTGCTTTCAATTCCCGCGCGGCATTTAATGAAAGAGGTAGGTTTACTATTCGCACGCACACAGCAAGCTGAGGAGACGTTAATTGAAAGTTAAAGAATAAATTGGAATGAAACTTAAAAGAAAAAAGGGGGGGAAAGGGGATTATGGGCTTGGTTGGGGGAAAATGGGATAAAGGTGCCAAAAAGGGGTAAAGGTCCGAAAAAGGGAAAAAGGTGCGAGAAAAAATGCCTCTTTTCGCCACTAGAAACAAAATTTCACACTGTGATATATTTCCGCACAGCTTTAACTTATCCTAAGAAAAAAGGTGCGCACCTAAAAATCCTAACCCTGGTTATTACCTATTTCGTTTGCGTAACGATAACGGTGTTGCGGAGTAAAATAAAGAACCTTACCACTGCATTTTGCAAGTGATATCCTTCATTTAGGAAAAAACATGACTTTTGTGTTTCGTTCTCCTTTAAGGCGATTGTAAGACATTTAATTTTCGCTTGCACTTCATGTGTCCTCTTTGTATTTTTATATTTCGAAATATGATTTTAAGCCATAAAAATACATATTATCAAAGAAATATGGAGATACAAAATAAGAGCTATGATTTGGTAGCGTATCATCATTGTTTACTCTCGTCAAAATTGCATTCAACGTGAATGGAATGTTTTCAAACAGCAAGGAATGAACGATGCGCCCATTCCGCTTTGCACTGCTCCATTACATTGCGTTAAGCTATCGTGTTTTTGTTTTCCCCATCCTTTTTTACGTTCTTTTTTATGGATCCTTCGTTCCTTTTCTATCTCATAGACTACTGTTTCTGAACACCCGGGCAGCCTAGCTGTTTCTTTTACTGCCTTGTTAACACTCGTTTTACTTGAATAATTATCTAACACATTCAATATTACTCTTCTTAGTTTACGAAAATTTCGTGTCTTCCTAGTTTCTCCCTCCATAATAATACATATTTACGTAACATGTTAAATAAATAACCTACATAACACTTCATACTATAAATGTATCCTCCTTACAACCGATGTTAACCTTTGACTTCTATGTCGCGTCATGTCTGTTAGCTGAATAGATGGATGACTTTTGTTTTTCATACACAATGATGCAAGAATTTACAAAATTCAGGCTTCTTTTAAAAACTGTGTCCAACCCTCCTCAACATTTTCTCTCGCTTGGTCCCAGTTGTAAACCCAATAGCAAAAATGTTTCTCGCTGGCCTACATTTCTACTGCATAGGTATAGAATTTTCCGAAAATGCTTAATTTAAAACATTATAACGCTCATCTTATTAAAGGCAGAGGATTCAAACTGGGCAAGTATCAGTACACTAGCTTACTCTAGTCAAGAAAATAATATTGTTGAATTCTACCCTTTAGTTTATTAGTTACTGCATGACAAGCATAGAAGCAGCAAATATCGGACTCTACTGAAAAACTCGTTTTCTTTAGAAATTTCTGTCCACACAAATTTATAAAGGCTCTAAAAATGATATAATCTGGTAGAGAAAAATATTCTGCATAAGATAATCTGTCCAAAGCTGAAATTTGTAACAAATCACTATTTACTATTACTTATTAGCAACTTGGCGACAGCGCAAGAGTAGAAAAGGACAAAGCTAAAGCCAACATGTGTGCTTTAGATAGAAACAAGACATTTCATTTACCGCTACACTGTCTTTTAAGATGCAGACAAAGTGTAGAAAAAACATGAGTGTACCGAACTATGGTTAAGCTTCTGTTTCATATGCGCTAACGGAAGGCGAGTCACTAGCTCAAAGCATGCCAAATATTGAATATCTTGTGGTTTCTAAGTGCTTCTGAGGAAGGACCACGGAAAACAACAGAAATATATACTGGCATGACAACACTTTAGGATCTGCACCATCATTTTCAACAATTTCCAAGTGGACCACGGAATTTAAATGTGTCCGCGAAAACTTGAAAGATAGCAGTATCAACTGAAGATCGAAATCCGCCACGATAACGTAGGTTTTTAATAAAGTACACGACATAGTTCTGCAAGATCCTCGAAAGAGCGTGACTGAAATTTCTGAAGGAGAGAAGAGATAGCATTTCAGGAGAAATAGTGTCACATCTTGAGAGACGGGTTGGTTCTGGCAAAATTATCTGCAAGATGAGCTGCGACTGCTGACTGAATCAAAAGCGAATGAGATTGCAAATCTCTGAGGAAAGTTAGCTCGTTTTCGGAGAGATCCTGTACACTGTTTACATCAATGTGTAACACATTATGATACACATCGAAACAAAACAGCAGACTAAGTAATGGAAGCACCTATATTCTCCACCACCAAAGATGTCCTCCATGGTATGCTGGCCTCTAGTTCCTGAGGTTGCGGCTTCAAACCCAGCGGAGAGCGATGGATGTTTCCGGCACAATAATCCTTAGCATGGCTTCTTCCTTCGGAAGGGAAGTAAAGCCGGTGGTCACGTGACGTAGATTTATGGCACGTAAAAGAACCTCAAGCTTGATAAACAGGCCTCTGAGCAAAATTGTCGGTCTTTCACGCCTAATGTAGAATGGGACACTAAGAACAATAGCAGTTAAAGAGCATTCATTACTAAAAGCTCCCTTTTTTAACCAAAGCAAAGGGGTTTAATCGACGGCGAAGATCGCGGCGTTGGTATTCCCCGATACTAAAGGTATGGTGCTAATAGATTTTACCCTTAGAGAATCTATTCCTGGAGCGAATTATACGAACCTTCTGAACCAATTGGAGGCCAAAATACGTGTGCAACGGCCAGGTTTGCCAAAAAAGAAAGTTACTTTCCATCAAGACAATCCTCACCCTCACACATGTTGCGATCCCCGGCGACCGCCCACTCTGGCCGATGGTTTTTTTTCGGGGTAGTCAGGCGAATGCTGGAGTGGTTTCTTTCATCTCCCGAATTTCCTGTCCCTCCATTTCGTTTCATTCTTCATTTCACTCATCTTTCATTCCGTTGGCCTCTTTCAGAGTCGGAAGTGTCGGCGGCGGTGTATCGGTGCAACGTGGCAGGGGGAAAAGGGTGCTCTTTGTGACGCTCTCCGTCCCTAGGCTTTCGTCTGGCTGCCGGGGTTTCCGAACTCGTTGAGGGGCATTGGACCTCCTCTGCGTGCGACTCTCTCCGTCCCTAGGCTTTCGTCTGGCTACCGGGGTTTCCGAACCCGTTGAGGGGCATTGGACCTCCTCTGTGTGCGACTCTCTCCGTCCCTAGGCTTTCGGCTGGCTGCTGGGGTTTCCGAACCCGTTGAGGGGCATTGGACTTCCTCTGTGTGCGACTCTCTCCGTCCCTAGGCTTTCGGCTGGCTGCCGGGGTTTCCGAACCCGTTGAGGGGAGTAGTATGTTATTGGGATTTTTGGCACAAGATCCGACCTAAGGGACAATTTTGTAAAACAGGGTTTAGTGGAAAAGCGACCCAAATAACATGAGAGTTCTGGCACAGGTCACGTGATCTTTGGTATTGGAAGGGGCTTTAATTGGTTTAATTGGTTTTAATTGGGTTTAATTGGTCTTTAGAGGAAAGGGGACCTAAAGTACATGAGAGTTCTGGCACAAGAATCGACCTAAGGGACAATTTCCCTTCCACGTGGCGGCTTTTAGAGGAAGACCCGACCTAAACGACACGTATGTTCACCATCAAATCAAGGATACTGGTGGAATTGGTAATTATGAGGGTCGCTTACATGGCCACGTGGTGACATTTAGCGGAAGAAACACTTAAAAGTCGCGTCCCTCCTCAAGCAAAGTACTGGCTTTGGGTGGGGGAGGTAATCAAAATAATGTCTGCATTTCCAGTCAGCTATGAGGCATGGTTCAGCCACCATAAGGTACACAGCGTTAATTCTAATTACGCAACTCATATACATCACATAAAAATACCAGCTTCAATTTCTGTCGCGAACACGCCTAACGAAGGAAAATGTTTTAAAAATCAAAAGGTTTCATTTTCACCATGTAAGAGTTTATTGCCGACAGTTGTTGCTTTGTACGAGTCGAATAACACGATAGAGGTGAGTTCCGAAAGGCATCATAGGATGACTAGTATACGGTGTTCGGTAACTAAAGTATGCCACTTTATTACGCTGAGACGAGCTTCAATTTTTGTTGCGAACACGCCTAACGAAGGAAAATGTTTTAAAAATCAAAAGGTTTCATTTTCACAATGCAAGAGTGTCCTACTGGCAATTTTACGCGATGAATAACACGCTACTTAAAACCGTGTGTGTATACGAGTGAGGTCTCCCTTCATGTGTAAGTTTAACACACGCTTGTGCCTACTCTTCTGTACAATGGGGTAATCATCGCACCCCTATGTCTGGGAGTTTCAATCATGGAGGGTGGCTACCCTCGCATATAAAGATGCTAGCCATTGTCAGAGTCGTCCCCTGCTAGAAATTCACATTCTCCCGGCAGATGCCAGAAGGCTACAGAACTAACACTTGTAATTCATATCTGGCAGTATAGATACCGACAGTATCCAGCCCGCTATTGATTTTTAATTGAAAACTGCACGAGAGTCAACACACATTAAATTATAATGAAAAAAGTTTCTTTATAGAGATAGCTAATTACACTGTTACAAGGTGTATGTACAGTGAAATAAAAATGAATCACATTTAAAAAATTCTCATATGTTACACTCACATGACTTTCTCTACTCTTGTACAAACTTTTTTTTACAAACGCTTATTCTCCTTTGCTTCTTGTAGGTACAAGAGGAATATGGTAGGCTTTAAGCATTAGTCAAATCTTTTAAGAGCTGGTTGCTATGTGACGCATTCCATTCTCTTTGCATGTCCACGACATAAAAAATGAATAACGAATTTCCATTTGAGAAAAAGTATAAGTATTGAAAAATTTAAGGGATAACAAGCAATATCTCGAAAATAGTTCTCAATAAAACAGGGACCTCAAAACATAAATATCCGGTGAAATCTTGTTATCGAATTTTTGGGTGGAATACAATACTTCCCTTACTTACTCTACATAGTAGAGAAATTTAAAATACTTAGTTATAACAGCGGGAAAGATGACTTGCATCTTTTTCCCACGAGGTGTATGATTCATACAAGGTAATTGAACACTGCCTTTATTATTTCATTAACAGTACACCAAAAGGAAGCTGCAATCATCAAAAATTTCCCACCATTAAGTTACTTAAGTTCATGAAGATTTACAATTTCCGGTCTAAGCACAATTTAGCTTAACAGTTCTCACGAAAAAAATAGGACTCCCGCCCGTATACATGTTCACAGCGTAAAATAATACGTGTTAACTTTTGGCATTTATCATTCATTTAAAGCCTCTCTCTCAGATGCACGCAGGATATGGATCTCATCCCTATGCTGGCGGCATTCAATAAGGATAGGGTTCTGCATAGCAAGCCAATGAATTCCCCATTAAAGCTCTTTTTTTTCTCGCAGAGACCCCAGAGATAAGTTAAGAGACATTTACGGACACATTCTTATAGCAAGAAACATTTAAATGACACCCTTATGTTTCTGTTATAGTTTCATACTCATTTATGCGGTCTAGGCAATAATAATAATAAAAAATTGTATACATTTCCAGATTGTCAGGGGACATGTGACATTCATCCCTCCCTGTTTCTCACCAATGAACTGGCATAAGCTACTAAAAAAATGATTTTTTTCTTTCCTTAGCCCACGCGGAGGGGGTGTGATATTGAAAGACGCACTATATAAACCCTCTACATTGCCCCGCACTTCACAGTTTTCATAAAGGGACTCCTTACTTGTGCCAGTTTCTGAACAGAAACCACAAAGAGTTTAAAAACCTATTGAAGTGCTTCACTACTATTTTTGGAAAAGAGTTCTTCATTTTCATCATCAATTGGATATACACTTTGCAAGGTAAGAAATTGCTTACGTTGTCTCATCATTCGGCTATTGAATTGTCATCATCCTTTCATTGCAAGGCATTAAATATTTCTCTTTAAGCAACAAATTTACAACTACTTAACTACACCCGAGTGATATTTGAAGCGTTTCATATATATATATATATATATATATATATATATATATATATAGGTAGGCTAAATGCATACACTGAGGGAGCTATATATTAATCATAAATCATCACATCGATTTCAGCCATCAATAATATCACGATAGAGATAATCGAGACTGTAATACTCATGATGCTTCTATAATAGATTTTTACTTTCTCTATTTTTAATTAGCATCTGTAGCGAAATTAAATTCAATTTTTAGATTCTTACATATCTTCTTGCTTCAATTTTTTAAGCAATTACATGCATTATTACATGAATAAACTATCCAATCTGAAAGATTCCCTAATTTGGATGTTTCTTTTTATGCATACTCTAGAAATGGAGAACACAGTGACATGCAAACCCTACAGCGCAGCAGTCGCTTGCGACACCTCCATTATGGAGAAATTCCTCAAGGATCTAGTCCAGTTAGATCAACGCTCATCACAGTATCATAATCACCAGGAATTCAACCAATACGCAGACAGTGAACCAAATCTTTTCACCCGAAGACATTGCCCACCCTTGAACCAAATCTTTTCACACGAAGACATTGCCCACCCTATGAACCAAATCTTTTCACACGAAGACATTGCCCACCCTCTGAACCAAATCTTTTCACACGAAGACATTGCCCGCCCTCTGAACCAAATCTTTCACACGAAGACATTGCCCACCCTCTGAACCAAATCTTTTCACACGAAGACATTGCCCACCCTCTGAACCAAATCTTTTCACACGAAGACATCAGCATTTCACAAACATCCGACACCAAAACATAAATCCATACGATTTGCATTCACAAACCACCACCACCACCACCACCACCACCACCACCACCACCACCACTACTACACGTCCTAGATCAATATCATCCCAAACCACAATTCATATCATTGAGATTTCACCACCCCCATTAATCAGAATAACATAGAGATCATCAATCTCACTCATCCGACTCCGAAAAAAACAAAACACAACCACGCATTATCATCACAACCACAGCATATTTCACCACTATTAGGCATTATACCATTATCATCATCACCACCCCATTCCAGAAATGTACACGGGATTCGAAGACGTGTCACACGGAGAAGGCTAAATTTTGAATATATGCAACCTCTCCTACCTCCATTACCCCCATTAGTCCGCATCCCCTCCTACGGTAGAAGAAAACACCTTAACAACCCACAATAAAAACAAACAAACAAAACTCTCAATCACTCTAAATACAGCATACATACATACATATATACATACATAGTTACATACATTTCATTTCCATAGAGATGCGCAGAAGTCTCTAACATTTCCAGACGCAATCACTCATTAGAAGCACCTGAAAATACAAGGCATTCACGCAATATAGTACTTGGCCTCGAAACGGTACCAACTCCAATCACATGTTAGCAAAACATTAACTTTATATACTAATCCGTACTTAGCACCATTCCTCTCCCCTCAAAACCGATTCCTTATTCATTATCCGTTCTCATTTAATTGATTTGTACACAAAGTTATCAAAATAGCAATTATGTATTCCTAACAAATACAATATTCATCCTATGCATCCACTCATAGCTAAGTCTATGATTGTTAGCATTGAAGCAAGGCTAATGTTTCCCCTAAGCAAGCATTCAGCATACAGCCAATCAAAAAACATATTAGCGAATCTGCACTATAAATATGTTATCGTCAAATATAAACAGATGCATCTAAAACGAGACGTGATGGCCTAGCGCTATCGTTTGCGATTCGTATTCGAAAGGTCCAGGGTTCAATCCCGACGGCTTTGTATAGCACTGAATATATATGAAGCACATCACATTACTTCAAGATGTTTATACACGCTTTTATATTTACATCAGATGGTGGTAGGGGTATGTAGCTGCTTCCTCGTGACGGGTTATACTTATTGATACGGAGCCGAACTCCTTCCACAGCAAGCTGGGGAATGTTTTAGCTCAACGCAACGAAAACGCAGATTACGCCATCATAATTTCAATATTTACACTTTAGTTAGTGTGCTATCATTTTACACTCGCTATAATCCTACCTTCTAGGTTATAAAGATTAGGTAGCATTAGCACACAACACAAAAATTAAGGACAAAAATATTTGAAGTAAAACATAAGCCTAGTAATAAACATGCAAAATTCATTTCGCTTTTTGCAACAATAAGGGATATGTAATTTGAATGTTACAATTATTTTCCTTCTCCAAGCACTAGGGTAACCGCAAAAATTGATTTGCATGGGCTATTTATCAAGTCATTGCTCTATGATACCAAAGTTACATACAGCTCTTAAGGCAGAACAGTTAAAAAATAAATCAAAACAGACAAAGAAAATCTTAATTTATTTGTCTCGTGTCTTCTCTCTCTCTGGTTAGTGTTGTTGTAAAACCAACCTCTTTCGCACATTTACCAGTGAAGTTTCCATAGAGTAATAATTTTCATAGTGCACTATATCTGACAGGGCTTTGGCTTTCGCGATCCTACCATGACCGTAGACACGCTGCTCAAACATGGCGGAGGTTGGGGTTCCAGCAGATAACTGCAGTTGCACTTAGTATCGAGGTGAAACAAAGAAACCAGAAGATGAAGCTTGTTTTAAAAACCTATAGACGTTATTGGGTTTCAAGCCAGGTGAGATAATGTTGATACATCGACGTTTCGGGAGCCATTTATGCAGGCCATTTCACTCAATCAAGTCATTCAGCATCCTGATGATGGGGAGAAAGATGCTCGCTCCCGAAACGTCGATGTATCATCACATCACCTGGCTTGAAGCCCGAGGACGTCTAGAGTATGTCCGTCGCCAGGAAAGGTTCAGCTCTTATTTCGTGGCGTCTTCAGTTTTAATATTAATCTTTTGTGGGTAGAAATTAATTTTCATGTCAGAAAGCAAGTGCGTTTTCGACAATGATTCAAGGACTTCTATAGATGCTTCGTTTTACAGCGTAACCATAGACTTTCTTTGTCATGCGTGAATAAGTATCAGGTATACATACATGTAACCGAGCGGGATGGTTCCTGTGGCCCGCAATTGAGAGAGCCCGAGTTCGATTCCGGGTGACCTCCCACTCTGACCATGGAGTTTGTCGTGGTTTTCCCCTGGTCGCCAGGGCGAATGCCGGGGTGGTGTATTCTACCGCGATCTCTTCTCTCCCCCCATTTCCTCTCATTTCATCTCCATTTCACGTTTCAGTGTGGCTTCAGGTCCTGTGATGCTGGCGGTGCCAGGCAGATGGCATGGATGCATGCGCATTGAAAATATTTCTCCCCGAGTACGCCAGAGTGAACTGTCCCGCCAGTTAGGGTCGCTGCGTCGCCCTCTTGAGGATCCCTCGCTCATTGGTGCGCGGGCGTTCAAACTGGAAATATTAGGAAATTCTGCGCGTCGCTGTAGGCCTATCTGCCTGCGGACCTGGGATCTCCTCTGGCTCCTTCACCTCATCCCTGCCTCCCGGGGTTATAGCCACTATAGATGAAGATGGTCGCAGTGCGTGAGGTGTCCATCTCCGATAAACACATCCTACATCAATAAATGTAAAATGCAGACTATTCATACTCCGCTTTTCTGAGAGAGAGAGAGAGAGAGAGAGAGAGGGGGGGGGGATGGAGGGAGGTATGATGATGATGAGATGCGGTTTAAGGGCGCTAAACTGCTAAGGTCATCAGCGCCCTTACAGGAGGGAGGTAGGTGATGGCCAGCAAGTGTAATGTTAATTTCAGAATTGCGTCGTCATTTCACCTGTGTTAATTTACCTGGAGAATGTAATCCGTCGGTCATCTCCTGAAAAGGTGTTACTCATCACCTCGGCTACTCATTGAAGATCCTGTTGTATGAGTTCGAGTACTTACTATAATTGTTTTTGTGGTAGAAACATGTTTTCGTTATTTTCCAGGGCATGATACGTAAAAGGCCTAACGGACTACAAATAACTATAGACAACACCGCATATGAAATTCAACACACATTTTTCTTTTTATTGTTCTGTGCTGTAACAAGAAACCAACAACAAACTTTTATGTTCAGTGTAAAGTTTGACTTCCACCAACGTGTAAAAATACTTACACATGTTTATTCATTCTCCGCGAATTTGTCACAATTAACACCTATTACTTGCGCGGTTATGTTCAAAACTGTGATCCATTCTTAAAGTAATTCCGGCGCGAAAATCTTGTTGATTCCTGGCACTTTTGAAGTTCAAACTGTCTGAATTTTTCTCAAGCATTTCATATCTCGTACACAGTTCTGAGAGGCGCAGATGTGAAGCTTACAAATTAATTCTATTGGTCCTTGAGCTGGCGCGAACTTATTTTACGCTTAAACACTCACAAATTTTTGTCAACCTGATTGGCCAATTTTGGGGTCACATGGTAGAATACAGCGAAAATATATCCGATTTGTGGAACACTTCGGGTTTTCCCTAACCTAAACTACTTATGTCCTACTTGAACGTCAACTAACAAAGATTTCTATGAACATGTAACACAGAATGCAGTAACGTTATATTTTTCTTTCCCAATGCTTGTTACTTTCTGCTGGTGTGGAGGTCTAAAGTTACTTGAAAATAAAATACAGGTGCAGAAAGATTTTCTTGCATTACACACTTGAATGAACCCTGTTATCTAATAAAGTAGTGACATAAATGTGATAATAAACATACAAACATGATTAAATAGTAGCAGAAGTGTAAATACTGTCTCAGAATAAAGTTGCCTTCATTTACAAGTGATGCCAATACTTTATCTGTCACGACAAAGATCGAGAAGCACGTGCTTCACTGTTACAACGTAGCCAAATGCGTTTTGATGGACTATAGATTATTAAGGATTTTGCTTCTCTCGACGACTGCTGTTTAGTAATTTAAATATATTCAGTCCTCGATCCCATTTTATATGTGATTAATTCTAGGGACATAGTAACATTCTGATCCATCCAAATAATTATTTTCTTGATTGGATGACTTAAAAGCTTTCGGCAGCCCAGCTGTGCGAAACGTTGCACTCAAACTCCTTGGAAAACTTTTTAAACAGCTCGTCTCTTCGTGAAAGAAGCTTTGCATGCACGCTGCATTCTTTCGAGATATATTGTTTTCGTTTCCATGACTGGTGTGGTATGCTCTTAGAAATTGACACGATTTCGACCCACATTGATGTTTAGGGCAGTTTTCGAGCTTTGAAGTTAAGATTGCCGGAATTGGATGAGCTTTGTAGAAAGGTAGGCGAGAGCGAGCAATGGGCTAGCTTGCTGGTGATATGCTCGTCATACCAAATGATCAGTGCTAATCATTATGACAGTTTTAACCACCCAGATCTGCAGAGACTGTAAAGGAACTGGTTGAAATTGTCCTCAAAAGTGAGCTAAGAGTTATATAGTATAATAGAAATTAACGAAAGTTAAGTCTTTATCCAGGCAACTACTCGATCTTGGGCCCTCCAGCACAGAAGGCAATACGCTATCCCTACACCATGTAGGTGGGAATTTTCCTTTCGTTTTATTGTTGGAGAGCAGTATGACATACTAAAGGTGCAATAGTCATGGAAATATTTAACTTATTTGTATGAGTTGTTTTACTAATATTAAAACGTTACACCTTTCGATTGATCTCAAGTCAGAAATGTTGCTAATTGATCCAATTCGAAGATATGAAGGAATATGGAATGCACGTAAGTGATGTAGATGTTTATAATTTCAGTGTTGTACTCACTTTACTTTCAGAATAATTCTGGGAGCTTATTTATTTAATATCTGTAAATTCTTTTTGTGTTATTTCCATGGGTTTATTACATTTATAGGAATTTATCAACTCGGCTGTGGTGAAGTTTGGTCATCCCTATAGCTTTGGAAATTTTGGAATCGCGTATCTTCGTGATTATATAAGTCTGAAAAAATGAATGTTCCATGAAGACAACTAATAAGAAGAAATTGTGTGATGGCATTGGTAGGGCAAGGCGTGCAAGAGAGGTGTGCTGCTAGTCTGGACTGAAACTCTGATTACTGAATTTGTTACCACTGTTGAAAAACCTTGTTTGAAAACCTGACCTTACCGCCTTATAGGCATTTATCTTTCTTGTTTTAATTTGTCCTTATATTTACACTTTTCTTTTTGTATACCGCAAACATTCACAAAATGTACTGGGTGATAATTTATTTTGGTGCTACGTGACAGGTAGTCGCAAACTAATGCTGACATGCTGCAACCTAACCCTGTTTTTAATATACATTGGGGTCATTATATAAGCGTTTCTTCACTCTTGTCCTTGGATTAAATATATTCTTTTTTATTATTTTTATTAACAATAAATTAGTTCTTTTGCACTCCAGAAATCCTTGATGGCCTGGACAATTCTAACATTTTAAAATACACTTGCAAAGCCCGCAGCTCTGCGCCAAATATAAGAATCTCTCTCTCTCTCTCTATCTATCTCTCTCTCTCTCTCTCACACACACACACACACACACACACACACACACACACACTTTTTCGCTTTCATCCCTCTTTTTTTCCCCCTTTCATCTTCTCACCCAACATTTGTCTTTGCCTTTCCGTTACTTTCCCCTCTCCAACTATCTTTCTCCCTCCTCATTTTCTACTCCCACATTCTAGTCCCGCACCCATCCCCTCCCTTTCCTTCTGTCTTTGTTGGTTATATGTTGTGTTTTGACAACTGCTAATAAAAGTGCTTTTCTGGGGTGTTAGTATACATTAAACTATAATGGAGAAGGAGAATTTTGTGTATTGAAATAATACAACACAAAAGATTCATCACAATGGCATACTTACGTTACGATAAACTAAAAATCCGAAAATTGGATTAATATCACCGAATGTATCGATATTAACATCGACTTAAGTTCGCAAAGTTTAAGCACTAGAGATTAATGCACTTAATAAAGTATGCAGTTATGCTGAATGCTTTGTATACGCAAAGAAGAAGTCGTAGGAAGAGAAGAAGACCTTTGGACTGCAAATGCACATTTCTGTGGAAATCTCAATATGAAGTTTTTGGTGGAAATACAGACCTCCTCTGTCTACTATAGCGGGATGGCTCGGGCGGCAATGTCTGTGGCCGCATTCGGGATGTCCCGGGTTCGATTCCGGCGACGGGACCACTCTCATCCATGGGTTTTTCGTGGTTTCCTCGGGATCGACAGACGAATGCTGTGGTAGTTTCTTTTTTATCACGATTTCCTTTCCGTCATTTCCCTTTCCTTCTCACCTTTCAGGTGTGCTTCATAGTCTCGTGGTGTATGGCGGTGCCGACAGATGGCGCGGATGCTCCCCGTGGACACCAGGAAGCTGTTCGACTGGTCGTCGTTCATCCCCCTCTCGGCGGCTCCAGCGGTGACACGGGTCTGCGAGCTTGGAAATGTTAGGGACTTTCGCGGGTCTCTGTTGCCTGTTTGCCTGCGGTCTGTAGCCTCTTGTGGTTCCTTAACTGTATTCTTTTTTCTTTGGATTGGTAGGCGCAATAGATCTTTGCAGGTCGCGTTTCCGAGGTGTCCCATCCGTTGAACAACCTCTAACCTATACTATAGATAGGTGGTAAAGAAAATAATATGTTAAGTTAGAAGCATGAATAAAGTATAGTAGAATTTTAGACTCTCTGTTAAGAGGAAACAAATCTAAGCTTAGAATCCTTGCGGTTCCTGATGGTGAAGTTGAACGTGCCTTCCGAAAATGCAGCTTTTTATACATGTTCATTTTTACTTTTGCAGATACTATTTTTTATCTAATGTAGGGCATGACAGGAACAATGATCAGTTTTTTTTCTTTCTTTTGCTTTAACAGTAATTAACAAACATTGCCACAGTTCATTGAACAGATAAAAACTCAGTCTGTTCTTGAGCAGGCTTGTAGAACTGTAATGAAAATGTGCGCTGCGTCATAAGCCTGCTTATTTCATTCCCTCCTCAATCACCATGGTGAAGAAAGTTAGTAGTTACCTTTCACTTGTTTACCTAAGTTAAAGGCCTCATGTCTGCGCGTGAACTTTAGAGGGAGAACCTAACCCTCCTCCTTTTCCATTCCTTCTAAACATTTCTGCACCCTACACTAGGCTGTTAGCTTTTTGTTATTTTTTTCCTTCCGTTTTTAATGTTTATCTTAGTATCCGAGTGTTCCTATTTTTTCTCTGTTTTCTGGACTATTATGTGTAAAAGCACACAATCCGAGTTGGGATTCGAACCTTTGGCCATGCACGCCATCATGCGTCAAAGGGGAAACTCATTCGCAAACATGACCAAGGCAATGTGCAATTAGTCTGTGCAATGATAGTTTGACTGTCCCTGTAGTCGAGAGGTCAGCATTCTGGCTTCTCAATTCAGGCGTCTTCGATTTGATTTCCAGCTGGAGCAGAGGGATTTTGCTTTAATTGGTGTCTGGAAATATGAATGAGTGTTTCCCAATGAAAGCCAATAAAAACCTACAGTCAACGAGTTAGTTGTTTCTAATTCAAAGACTCCGATATGACCACAGAAGTTAAAGAGAGCTATACATTATTGAAACAATAAAAGGGAGAGAGGGAGAGAAAGAGAGAGAATAAAAGAAAGAAAAGAAAAATACGTCCTAAAAGCAATCGTGGAAAATTCCTGGAATGCTGTTTGCAAATGCAGTAGTAGTTAGTACGCTAGTTCATTAAGATTACAGACAAGAATAGAAACAAACATTAATTTTAGGTCTGCCATGAAGTTATTACTGGACCAGTTTTGTTGGAACTCGTTTTGTAAATAAGAAATAAGAAAATGTATTTTCGCTCTCTATACGAGCATATGCATATAAACCAGTGAATGTTTTGTGTATATAAGGGTAGAGAGAAATCGTGCTCGTTCATAATTTACTATACCTATCTCAAAGATTAAAACAATCTAGATTGAAAACAATTTTCTGTGATACGTTCACATGACCTTCTCTTCCCTGTATCGTATATTAGTGGGAATGCAGATCATTCTTACTAAAGCTTATTTTTCTTCATAATACATTTTAATCCAAATAAACCTTTGCATAAATAGCTAAATTACACATTTTATGATAGATAAGAGAACAGCGATTGCAGAATGTTTAAAGTTAAAATAAAACATTTTCATTGTACAAATAAAATCTTGATTTTTATAAATATAATAAAAGATAATTAATTGAACTGGACGCTATACGGCCCCCTTAAAATTCTATACTGTTTCCATGCAGTCGTGAGAAATAACTGCATGTTTGCAGAACTTTAAAAGAATGACCAATTAATGAACAGTTCGAAACATTAATAACGAATATCTCAGAAATGACTTCTGCCAGCAAAAGCTTATTTGAAATAAATTCTGTATTTTAGAAATCTACATTTCTTGTGTAATACGTTTTCGTCTATCAGTTTACCAGTTATACAAGATTATACAAAATTCCTTCCGAATGAAGAGAACATCAAGACTATTCCCAGAAAATTCAAGATATACACTTTATTTGCCATGTAAATATCTTTAATGTATGGTATTTTAGTCAACATCGTTAGAGCCATTTTTTTTAGAAAAAAAATGTTCGAAAAATGCTCCATGTAAAGGCTAGCTGGGGTGGAGGGATTTTATTGAAAATATTTGTGCCGCATCTTTGGAAGATACTGAATTTAAATACCAAATTGTTATTTATCAGACTTTTTGTTTTTGAGTTATGCTGCTCACAGACGCGCACGGACAGGCTTCCAAAAATGCTTTATTTGGATTCAGGGGCCTCAAAAAATGTATTTCCGGTGAAATTTAGGTATCGAATTTTTGGGTGGAATGTATTTACTGTACATAGTAGAGAAAGTAAAAAATGCGCATTTAGATTGTAAGTAGATTTAGGATAAGATTGAAAGTTCGAATGTTCCTCAATTGTATGCTAAATGTAACCCTTACGTGAACAAACTAGTGCAACTAAAGTGCTGTGAACAATTGACAAGGCATCCAATACAGACTGCTGCTATTCTGCTGCTTCTGGTACTCTCCAGCCGCGCCGCGCTGCGCTGAAATCCCGCTACGCACCGCTTTCTGTTATTTTATTTAAAATTAACTATTGTCTTAGGCAAATATATACAAAAATTGCAAGGAATTTATTTATGATTTTTATAGAAATTGCAATGTCGGCTATATACCAATCTTAATTACTAAGTTCAGATCTTTCAAGGATGCGAAACGAAGACTTTCGAGGAAATTCCCACACCCCAAATGGAAAAAAAATTCCTATTTTTAATTTCGTCCAAAATATTGATAAAATAGCACACGTTTAAGATACCTGCATGACTAATGTAATTTATACCGTGAATTGTCTGCCAATGCCTGTAAGCTCTCGTGAATTTTATGTGCTTTTGTATAACTGGCAAACCATAAAAGATAGACGAAAACTTACTAAACGAAAATTCTAGATGTGATTAAGACACAATTTTTATGTCAAATAACAAAATAATCTTCGAGATAATCGTTATTGGTTTGAGTTTTCAAATACCATTTTGCAGAGCCTGGCACTTTTTGGTTTCTATACCACGTGCCAAATAGTAGAAGAATTATTAAGTATTGTATTCTACCCAAACATTCTCTACCGATATTTCACCGGAAATACATGTTTTGAGGGTCTGACTAAACAGTGCAGCGAGCCTACTGTGCGCGCGAGCGCGCGCGTGTGTGTGTATCTACAGAATAGCTCAAAAACGAAAAGTCGGATAAATATAAAAGTTCATATTTAAATTCGGTATACCTTCCAAAAATGGAATACGGTTTTCAAGAAATTACCTCGCCCTCAACAAAAGTTTGACATTTTTTATTTTCACAAAAATGACTAACGGTTTTGTTTGAAATATCTATAAAATATTTAAGGTATTTACATGGCAAAATGTATATCTTGAATCTTCTGAGATAGTCAGTGAATTAATTTGGAAGGAATTTTGTATAATCTTGCATAATGGGTAAACCATAGAGATGAACAGAAGCTTTCTGCACAGAAAATGTAGATCCCCTTAAAATTACGATTGATTACAAATAACTTCTTTGTGGCATCAGCCATTTCCGAGATATCTGTTAATATTGTTTTTTTTCTTCTTTCTTTCAATCCTTTGTGGTGTTTACTTTCTCTACTAATAGTAAAGCAAGTATTGTATTCCACACAAAAATTTGATATGAGGATTTCATCGTAAATACATATTTTGAGGCCCCTGAATGAAAGAAAATCTTAGGAAAAACGCCAGTTGTCTTTCTGTCTGTTGTCAACAGCATAACTCAAAAACGAAAAGTCGATTGACAGCATCTTCCAGGGCCGTGACACAAAGATTTTCAAGAAATCCACTCGCCTCAAATTATCCTTTATATGGAAAAATGTTCGTCGTTTCATTTTCTAAAAAAATGGCTGTAACGATTTTGATTAAAATCGTATTTGCATTAACAAAATTTTGGATTTTCTGCCAATAGCCTATGAAGTCCCCTTCATTCTGAATGACTTTTGTATAATTGGTAAACCACAAGAGATAAACTAAATCTTACTATACAAAAAATGTATATCTCATTAAAGCACTCAAATTATGTGTGGAGTTAACTGTTTCCGATATATTCCTTGTTATTAGTATGAATTTTCAAATTCTCACACTTTTTCAACTGGGGAATCGCTATTCCTTTTTTTCTCAACGTCATGTAAAGGGCATGAAATTTCAAAGCCATCATATAGCGACGCGCACTTTAAAAATCCGACTATTCGCTTTAGCTACTATATCCTAGAACAAAATATGTAAATGCGAATTGAAGGTTTATCTGGATTGACAAGAAGTAGGTAGAATAATACGCTTTTGTAAGACAGTTTATAGAATAAGTATGGCATTAATGCAACACATGCTTTTATGTTACATAAAGCAGCATTAATAAATAACCATGAGTTGCAAAATGTCGATTTACCTGTGTCATAAGCTTGCATTTGCTGGCCCCGCAGCTCAGTCGGTAGAGCACCTGCCCTCTGTGCGAGGGGTCCCGGGTTCTATTCCCGGCTGGGTGTGGGAACTTTTCTCTAGCCAAGATTATTCCCTCCTAGAGTCTGGAAGTATGAATGAGAGTGCAAATGTGTGTGTGTGTGTGTGTGTGTGTGTGTGTGTGTGTGAGAGAGAGAGAGAGAGAGAGAGAGAGAGAGAGAGAGAGAGAGAGATATGATTAAAACCCAAAGCGCAAGAAACCTAACGACAGGCGAATGCGAGTTAACACTATTGCTTAGGCAATAAGTTCCAAAGGAAAGGCCGCTGATAAGACTAATGTAATTAAAGGAACTAAAAAAAATGCATTAGCGTATTACAGTAGAGGTGCTATAACGCTTTTTACGTAAATTATGTACCTATAAAGCCTCAATTTGAATCACTTAAACGGTACATAAAACCTGCTGCACTTAGCATAATAAATCAGCCGCAATGTTTATTTTATAGCAACCTTTTGGAATTAATTGTTCTTCAACACAAGCTTGCTTTGTGTAGGACAAGGTTGTAAAAGGTAAAACCAGACGATTGAAAATTTAATGCCATAGCCGGGATCACCACGGGTCTTCTGGTTTCCGTCTAGTTGCGCTAACCATCTGAGCTACCACGACAACATGCCGGAACGACATTAAATTCCCCAACTGACTGACATTCCCCCCCGGTGAACCACAAGGAGACCACATTGTTTAGAGATGACATACCCCAATGACGACTTACAATGCTGTAAGTACTTTAAGTCCCGGGCTTCATAGTTTCAATCACTAATAGGCCAGTTAATGGAACTAATTGTTCTTCTACACAAGCTGTATGTAGGACAAGGTTGGAAAGATAGAATTTGACGACCTTTTGCTTCACTGCAGTCGAGTTGATCGATGCAACAATGTAATTGCAGTAATTTCATATAAGGCAACCTTAATGTGCAGCCTTTATAATGCTTTATTTATTGTCACTTTGACAGCTAGGTCTTATTGCTATATCTTGTTACGAAGGTATATGCGTAAAACGTGACGATAAAATAAAGTGATGTAAAGGCCAATAAAACAGTTAACTTAAATCAGTTTTATTAGGTAAGTGCATGTCAAGAATATTTTATGTATTACTTTGTTTTAAATTATTCGCATCTGTAATTTGTTGTTGTTGTTCTTGTTGTATCCTTTAGATTGATTAACCTCGTCACTGGACGGAACTTCAATGACATTTTATTTATTACAGCACATTGATTTAAAATCGCATCCGTTAAAAGCTTCAGCTTGTAGCGATAATTCTAACTGCATAGAAAGAAACTGTTAAGCATTGTTGATTACTAAATTGTTGCCAATTAATCAATGTCTGACTTAATCCTTTTCGGCCCCTCCGGCTCAAAAATAACACCATCTTAAAGCCGTTAGAAAAATGTTTCAATTCATGTAAATATTAATAAATAAACAGTGCCTTATTGTTTTTTGCAAAATTTCCGCAAAATAGACGCAAAGAAATAGTAAAGAAAGGTTGCTTCTGGTTCACTTCAAACTTGAGGGTATAGAATATCCCTCCCCCCTTGCAATCGGGGGAGAAGATGCAGTAGTTAGCGTCTCTCGAAGGCTGGGGGAAAAATACGGTTGAAATTCAAACTTTTAAACCGGAGCCAATGAAGTTCTCGAAACTAGCAGAAAGGCCAATAACCAGTAGGATAGAAAATAAACTTGACTCGATGTGAGAAAACCTTAGGCTGTTAGTTTTGAGTATTTAAGGGGATGTTTTTAGGATTAACGGCTACTCCCACAGTCTTTCGCATAGAACACTCGCGGTTCGATCATAAGAATGTGACGCTCAAAGTTCCGCGAATTGCAGACGCGAGGCGTGTTAACTAACATAAGGTTTAATAGCGCACGGAATAATGTGATACATAAATGAATAGTTTGCACGAGTGTTACCTAATTAATCGAAGTAGTCGGGATAGCGAATGGATCCGCTGAGGGTCCAGATTCGAGACGTACAACGCGTGTGTGAGACTAACAGAAATGTAATATTTCAAAGGGCATATATAGCAGCCAGAGAGCGGTTGAATGTAACAACATACTTGTCAGGGATCAGTTCGGGTTCAGAAAAGGAATGTCGACCAATAATGCAACTTATAAACTTACTCATGAAGTGTTAACTGCATTAAACAAAACAGTGCATGTAGGTGGGATTTTTTGTGACTTAGCAAAGGCATTTGACTGTGTTAATCATGATATTCTGATAGCAAAATTGAAATTCTATGGACTAAAAAATGAAACTCTAAGTTGGTTCGTATCATATCTAAATGAAAGAAAACAAAGTGTTGAAGTTGTCAATGATATTGAATTTGGAAAACAGACATCAAAATGGAAAACAGTAACACATGGAGTGCCCCAAGGTTCAGTCCTAGGACCTTTATTATTTTTGATCTATATAAATGACCTATCACTTTATATAAAGGATATTGCAAGTATAATTCTGTTTGCTGATGACACGAGTGTTCTGGTGACTAGTAAAAACTTGAATGAGTGTTTAATTAAATTGAATTATGTTTTGAACTGTATGTCACACTGGTTTAAAGCTAACAAATTATCTGTAAATTTAGACAAAACAAAAGTTGTTAAATTTATAACCCATCGATCACTACACACTCCAATAGAAATTGGGATTAATGACATGTCACTAGAACAAATAGACAACATTAAATTTCTGGGCCTCCAAGTAGACAGATATTTAGATTGGAAAGTTCGCATTAGGTATATCATACCCAAACTCAGTTCTGCATGTTATGCTATCCGAGCATTGGTAAATGTCAGTTCTATAGATACACTTAAATTAGTATACTATGCATATTTTAACTCTATCATTGAATATGGAATATTATTTTGGGGAAATTCGGTAGAAAGTCAACGAATATTCCTCATGCAAAAGAAGGTTATAAGAATCATTTCCAGCACTCATAGCAGACACTCTTGCAAACATCTTTTTAGAAGACTAAAGTTATTAACCCTACCTTGCATGTATATATTTTCAATCTTAAAATTCTATGTATGCAATCGAACCACATTTATTACAAACATGGAAATTCATGAGATAAACACTAGACAAAAGGGTAACATCCATCGTCCCAGTACAAAGCTTTCTTGCTTCCAGAAAGGTGTATATTACGAGACCATAAAAATATTTAATACTCTCCCTAATGATCTTAAGAGAAAAGTTGACAATTTCAATGTCTTTAAAGCTGCTGTTAAAGAGTACCTATGCTCAAAAGCATATTATTCTGTACAAGATTATCTGAATGACAAATTATCCTAATGATAATACTTATATAGCTCTGTAAGTAGTATTAGTAAATATTAATGGCAATTGCCAGTCATATTTGATATCTGCTCTAGAATTAATGAAACTATTTAAATGTATGTATATTAAGAACTGACAGTAAATGCTATGCATTACAAATCAAATAGAACAAAATGATCAGACTAACAAAGGTAAAATCGTAGTGAATGTTAAAATAACTGTTCTTGCCTATACGTATGTTGGTCTTATAACGGTAAGGAGGTGTTTGGCTCTGTACAGGATTGCACTTGATTTGTTTCATTTTGTGTATAATGTGTCCTTGTTTTGTTTTAAATGTTCTTATACTATGTAATATTTGTGTATATATGTAACTTTGTTGTACATTTCCTTAACACGCATATAGTGTTTGTATTTTGTTTCAAATGTTCCATATTCTGTGTAATATTTATGTTTATATGTAGTTTTTGTACATTTTCCTTGACATGTTCTATGTTCACAGGCCTTTGTGGCTGCTGGTGAACTCACAGAATGCAATCTAATCTAATCTAATCTAATAATCAACCCCCGTGTGCTCATTTCAGTATCCCTCGTGCCCCCCTTTTTTTTCCTCTTCCCACCATTCGCACTTCGCCGATAACATTACAGTACAGTACGACGCCGACGACGAAAGCTTGTGCGAACCCTGAGTGCACTTATCAACGCCGAAGAAGTCATCTTTGAGCCGGGCAGCCCAAAGGAATGAGTGACAAAAGTAAGGGAGGAGGATATGCAAACGTCTCTCAGGTGTTTACTACGGGCAGCAGGATACTCCCCCAAGTGTGACGTGACAGGCAAAAGCGCCGCAAGCTAATACGTATTCACTCTTAGGTTAATCCGCGCAAAAACAAACCCACGTGACCAGTGCACCGTAGTACACATGCTAGCAATGCGCATAGGAAGGTGGTCCCAGTCTAATGATCTAAGTTTTAGAATGAATTTATTCTTAAATAGTATAATATTCTATACAAATACTCATGAGTTTAAGTAACTCTGATTTATCTGTTAAACAGAGCTACAAGTCCAACATGCAGTTCGTATCAGTCACCTACACCCGGGTATGCGCAGAATATTGTTTATAGCCAGAAGCCAGCAGTTCTGTTTTAGTATCATGGCGAGCGGTGAATTTGCTCTTGCATCTTCATCGATTTACATAAGCATAAGGCGAGCCAACGATTAACTAATGGTGAAAAAACAATAATGTTGAATATTTATTATAAGTTATGTGAGAAACATCCAACATTTCCCGTGAAAGAAGCGTGAAATTAACTTCTGAGTGTATCGGTGTTTCGAGTACAAGTATAAACAGTGCTCGTAAAGAAAAATCTAAAACGGGAAAAGTGGTTACACCCGGAAAAAAAGAAAGCATGTGGAATACGCTATGCAAGAATGTGACGATTTTACAAAGAATGCAATTCGCGTAACAGTGCACAATTTCGTTTTAAAAATGAGTAACCAACAGTTGTTAAAGTGCGCTTCCAGAGAGCGAATAAATGTAAGTTGTCGCATACCTGTTACTTCCTTTTTCGCTAGTTTCTTTTAAAATTAACTATTGCTATATGTGCAAATGTTTATTTTGTCTTAACTATCAATCTCATCACGTTAACCCCTAACAGAATATGCAAATCACGGTTTAAGTTGTCGGAATAAAGACTTGTTTGCGTGCTGCGTGTACTCGCTGCATTGTCGTGAAAGTATGACTATTTCTGGCGCAAATAGCGGAAGGATACACTATAATGTGCACTGGTCACCTAGCTTTTGTTTTGGCGCGGATCAACCTAAGCATGAATACAGTTTAATGTGATAGTGACATACTTAATAGAAACGTGTTTTATTTTGCAACTTGTAAAATTGTTTATCATTAATCTAGCACTGACTTAATATGATTACATTAAAAATGATGACAGTAAAATGCTTACTGCTGGAGGAACAAATGTTTCGAAATGCGCTGTTGCTTTATAAACTAAATTTCGTGGTTGCTCATAGGCTTGCAACTATTCCATTTTCTTCTAAAACTGTTTTGTGAAATTCTGTATTCCGTTTTAATTTTATCCGGCGTCGAGCTTACTCCATATGTGAGAAAACAGCTGCTTCGTAAACCGATCTTTTGAAACTGTTGATGAAAACTCTTAAACCACGAACAGAAAACTTTTCACTGTTCACTTCTACACAGCAACAACTAGTAAACCCGACAAAACTGTTACGCTACTATTAGTGGTTCCGTGGTTGGCTGTTTCTTTCCTCTTCTACTGCCATTGAGGCTCGTTACATTTTTTGGGTAATCACTTCATGTTCGGGCATCGAGCAGGCTGTTCCAGCTTGGGGTGCGCGCCATAGAGCAGCGGAGTACTGGCGACTCGTAGAAGTGTGTTTGCTACAAATTGATTTCTAGGATAGCTATGTCAATTAACGACTGGTAAGAGCATTTCTTTTGCATGTTACAAATCATGATTTGTATGTCTTTCCTATGTGCTACCATACTACTCGCCTTAGATGGTAAGTGGCAGAAAGAAGGAAACTAAGTTACAAATAAGGCTAGAAGTACGTTATAGGTATAAATCAACTTATTCTTTTCCTTAACCTCGCCTCAGTACGTCTTTGTGGTACCAAACTTGGCTGTGGAGAAGGAGGATGTGGGGCTTGCACTGTGATGGTGTCCAGATACGACCATGTGAAGAAGAAAGTTATGTATCCTTTTGAATTATCCGTATGTTCCAGTGTTTCATGTGGATGGGTGTATCTTTTATGGAAACTATTGTCAATTAGAAGGATAGAATCAGAAGGAAACATTGCCATGACCGGGATATGAACCATGGATCTTCGGCTTACCAACCAAGTGTGCTACCATGGAACATTCCGACACGGCGTTAATTCTCCAAGTGATTCGTATTTTTCCCGGAGAATTTAAAGTCTTGGTGACATGTTGCCATGGTAACTCGGTGGTTGGAGCAACTATACGGTAAGGCGAAGATCGGTGGTTCAGATTCTATGGTATTGAATTTTTCAGTCTGATTCTACCTTCTAATTGATCAATAATTTCCATGAAAGATACACGCGACTTTAGCCTACACACGGTATGTGTGGGAAAACAAGTAATATTGATAAATTAATTTGGTATTTGTGTTGGTATAAGCGTTATAAACGGTAAGTACACAACATTTCCTCTCAATATATATTTACTACTACAGATCACACTAAAATTCGTAATCGTAATCGTAATTATTTTGAATATCTGTTGATGTAGTTTGTATATACAAATATTGTTTCTTATAACTAGAAAGTATAGCAATGCCGGAATATACTTATATAGATAAAGTTGTTACTCTTTAAGTTATTAGCTGGCTTACCTGTTGCACGGGTAGCTGTTTAAACCTCAAATGCCGATTAAATTAATTTCGTGTACCTTACCTCGTATTCTTTATGACTTATGGTGGGAATCTCCTTTAGCACTTCCAACTCGTACAGCCCCTTGGTATTGCTAATAATGGATGGAAAATCGCCTGATATTCATGAAAATGAATATGAAATATCAGGGGATGTTGTATTTCTTATTTTGTTAACCTCCCCCACCCCGACAGTCTTCAGTTTTGAAAATGATATACAGAATTCTGAAAATTGTATAGCCTGCAAGTATCTTTTGGAGGTGAAACACTTCATCTGAATAGTTCCAGTAGATGAAACTATAACCTTTCGTACCTTTAGTATCTCTTTGTTACCGTGGTTATTTGTCAACATAAAATCTACAAGTTTTTTTTACATAACACAGAAGGCCTTATAATAGATTACAATAAATTATAATTATTATAAATTATTGTAAAATAATTTGAAGGTGAATTTAATTGTAATTTTATAAAGATTATTAAAATTATTTATAGCTCTGTTAGTCAGTTTGGATTTAATGATAGATCAGTAAATAAAGGGCATCAATGAACGAATCCTGCTTTAATGACATATATGTATACAACAAAATAGGGGCGAAACCGGTCAATAGGAGGATCCGTCCTCCCAGGCCACCGCGTTATAGGGTTTGTAGATCATGTACAATCTAAAATCATCAACAAAAAAAAAAGTCTTCTCAATTACTAATTTTAAAATATGGTCTCAATGACTTCTGACGTTAAGCTTGACAAGGTTTCCCTCTTTATATCTTTTGCATAAAGATAACCGAGCGGGATGGCTCGTGCAGCAACGTCTGTGGCCCGCATTCAGGAGGTCCTGGGTTCGATTCCGGCGACCGCCTGCTCAGACCCATGGGTTTTTCATGTTTTCCCGGAGTCGACAGGCAAATGCTAGGGTGGTTTCTTCCATGCCGTGTTTCCCTCTTATTCCATTTCCTTATGTTTCAGGTGTGCTTCTAGATCTCGTGGCGTATGGCGGTGCCGGAAAGATGGCGCGCGTGCATGCTCACTGGAAATAATATTCCCCGCGGACACCAGACGGCTGGTCGTTCATCGCCCCCTCTCGGCGGCTCCAGCAGTGGGACGGGTCTGCGAGTTTGGAAACGTTAGGACTTCCGCGCGTCACTGTGCCCTGTCTGCTTACGGTCTGTAGCCTCTTGTGTGGTTCCTTCATTTCATCCCTTCATTCTGGGGAGGTGATGGTAGGCAAATAGTCCTATGTAGGTCGCGGTGCACGAGGTGTCCCCGTCAGTTCAACTACGTATACATGAATGTAATTAAAATATTTTGGTATACATATCGCAAACCTTATTAAGCAAGTCCGACTGCCTTTTGTTTTGCTGCCTCTATCGCTAAATCATCCACCCTCTTGCTCGGAATGATATATCCGCGTCTTTTATCTCAGTTTTACATGCAGCTTCTTTGGAATAATAGCTATTTTGTATTCCATGGTATATTCAACGAAAAGTCAAAGCCTTTTTAGCAAATAAGTTCTTTTATGACTCCAAAGTGTGGTATACAGTCTTTGTAAATCCGTTTGTCTTTTATTAATTTAGCGATTTAAATTAGAAGTCCCGTTATAGACTATGTCCTTCGGGAGGAAAGCACACGCAAACACACACACACACACACACACACACACACACACACACACACACACACACATTCTCTCTTTATAGTATTAGTGTAGATAACGACTTTCATGGGCTTGCAGATTACCTTTATATAACTCTGAGGCCTCATTTAAGCATGCGATTTCATGTCGCACGACAAGGAATGATGCGATGCGGCATAATTTTTTGTGGTCTATTTATGCATGCGATGTGTCGCGCTGTGTATTGTGTCGGAAATGAGTCCTACCAGTCTGCTTACACCTATGTTTCGACAGCTAGTATGGATCTCTGTAGTTGTACTGTTGTTGCAAACTCTTCTACAACGGATTACCCTCCTCTTTATAGCACTTACACTCCCAAGAAATTACAAGCCAATGCCTTAGGTCAGTAGCTTGTGGAGAAGCAAGCAAACTCTGGAACATAACATATCCAGGTTTGATAAAATTAATCGAGATTTATTATGAACGCTCTTTAACTATTATGACCCTTGAGCGTCCCATTCTATATTGGGCGTGAGAGACCTGAAAGTTTGCTCAGAGGCCTTTATCAGGTTTGAGGTTCTTTTACGTGCCATAAATCTACGACACGGGACCACCGGCTTCCCTACGAAGGAAGCCATGCTAAGCGATTTTTACGCCTGAAAAAATCCATCGCCCTCTGCCAGGTTTGAACCCGCGACCTCGGGAACCAGAGGCTAACATGGTATCCCAGACCACGGAGAATGACCTCAGGCTAGGGATGAACAGGGTAATGAAATGTGATAAAAGCTCTTAACTCGGGTGGGGGGAGGGACGAAATTGACGTTGGCGTGTACATCCGGTAAACAGTATAAGTTTCTTGGACAGTGCATTTAGGAACTTCTTTGGTAAATTGCTTCTTCTTTTCGGGTCTTTGTAATTTTCTGACACAACATCCCAAATTGAACCCCTAATACAAATTTTTCCTATAACATTTTCCGTATCCATACTTGATAAAAGTCTGAACGACAAGAATCAGATCACTCTCGTAACTCACAAGCCACACTGCAAAAGCAAAATTCAGATCTGGATCGGCAGCACTGACTCGACTGTCTCGCCTGTCTCGCTCACAATGCGGCAACACGATGTGCATAAACAGGGCCATATCATGGATTTATATAACAGCTGGATCGCTTACC
Source organism: Deroplatys truncata (assembly GCA_030765065.1). NCBI lineage: Eukaryota > Metazoa > Arthropoda > Insecta > Mantodea > Mantidae > Deroplatys > Deroplatys truncata. The sequence continues at coordinate 107,365,629 of CM060980.1, forward strand.
ATGTACTGAGAATGCAAGCCGCCGTCTGCAAATTCCGCCGCCATACTGGACGGATTCATCAGGGAATTCGATAATGAATCGTTTATATATGCTTTAAAACATCAAAGTGCAATGTTTATGGTAATGATTCAGTAAAGAAATATGCACAGTTAACATCAGTAGAATTACGACTGAGGAAGTATTTCACAAGTTCGCATTATTTTTTTTTTTGTTTTTTTGTTTTTAAACGCTACGAAATTATAGGCATATATTTTACAATTTGCAAGCTTGCTCCGATTTCTGTTTACTGACAATACCGGTGGAAGTGCATAGCAAAAGCTGTGAGAACCTTACAACACAACTGAATTATGCCCTCAACATCTTAAAGGCAATGGAACTCAATTATTCCCTTAACCTTTTACTAGTAAAAGGACCACAATTGTCAACACATAATTTGCAAAATCCGAAGTTACATATAAGGCATTAATACTTACTACTTTCCTAGATCTGTGTTCAGATGTGAACAATGATGCACCTTATACCTTAAGGGGGCATTGTTTGATGTAGCTTTAGTAATAGATTACTTGTTCCTTTCCCTCAAAACTCATCAGTAATAAAAGTATTTGATTGTGCATACGTTTTTAAAACGCCCATAAAAATGTGTATCATGTCGATTATGTTTAAAAATAAAATAAATTAATTTTCATAGAAAAATGTACTGCATGTCACGTTTAAAAGCTTTTAATTCAACCCTGCATTGTAGGCATAGATAAAAACGTGAGCAAGTGCGACTTATGATTAGCACAATATTAATATGCTGGTGGCCCTTCAGTATTCTTCGTTTGAATGTCTTTTTTACTTTCTCTACTACGTATAGTAAGTAGGGGAAGTATTGTATTCCACCCAAAAATTCGATACCGAGATTTCACCGGAAATACATGTTTTGAGACTCCCTGAATCCAAAAAAAGCATTTTTAGAAACATGTCCGTGTGTGTGTCTGTGAACAGCATAACTCAGAAACGAACAATCGGATAAACACCAAACTTGGTATTTAGGTTCAGTATCTTCCAAGGATGCGACACGAAGGTTTTCAAGAAAATCCCCCACCCCAGATTATCCTTTACATGGAACATTATTCGAAAATTTTAATTTTCTCAAAAATGGCTCTAACGATTTTGATTAAAATATCATATGTTTAAGATATTTTTATGACAAATAAAATGTATATCTTGAATTTCCTGGGAATGTCTCCAAAAGTATTCTTCATTGTGAACGACTTTTGCATAACTGGTAAACCATAAGAGATAAACAAAAGTTTACAAAAAATTTACAAAAAATGTAGATCGCGTTAAAATACACAATTTATGTCATGTTTTTTGTTGAGTGCACCATTTTCGAGATATTACTTGTTACTCCCTTAAATTTTTCAATAATTTTCCCAAATGGGAATTCGTTATTCATTTTTTTGTCTTGGATATGCAAAGAGTTTTAATCTGTGGGAAAGGGAATGGTGCTGCACCTAGCAACCAGCTATTAAGAGATATGTATATGCTTAAAGGCTACTGTATTTCCAAATTGTCCTTGTAAATATATTTTCCCCTTACATCTACAAGAAAATTAGCAATAAGATGGAGTCTGCAAATGTTTATCTTGATTAACATGAAGTAGATGGAGAATAAGCGTTTGTAAAAATAGTTTGTACAAAGTAGAGAAAGTCATGTGAGTGTAACACATCATATTTTTAATAAGTGAGGTGGAAAATTGAATATAGAAGGAACTTTACTTTCATTTAAGAACTTTATATTTTTTTCACCACGCCTCATCTGTAACAGTCGTCTGTAAAGGACTACTACAAAGCCTGCTGTATCTTGACGGTTTCCAGTGTTTCCTTCGAACATCTTTAATCCATTTATCTAAGACATCAGGCCTTGAATGCGGAAATCTGTTTAAATATTAAAATGGTATACAAACTGCTAAGCACGCATGTATCACATTTCATACTTTAAATTAATTATTTATAAGCCACCTTGATAGAAGTGAAATGTGTGGCAATAATTTAAAAGATGCAGACTTTTGTCCTTAGACGTTTGGATGTTGTTATAACCATACACAGCACACTGTATTCTTATAATTTAACCCGAATTCAATTAAAATGCACTATAATCACATCATAATGGGATCTACCCGTTCAACATAACGGCTCGATTTCATTCGTAGGAAGTCCGTTGTGTGCGACCTTAAAGACCATGCGGCATGTTTTTTAGATCGCGTTCGCATGGTATCAATGCTTCCATTTATCTCAATGTACTTTCAGATCGCGTCGCACTTGTCGCACGACACAATATCGCATGCATAAATGGCGGAACCTTAGGATTTCAATCAAATGTGTGTCTCATCATTGTGAAGGACGAATTTATTGTGACGCAGCGGCTATGGATCTCAGTTATGTATAGAAGGCTCCGACAAGTTTATCTCTTCACCCGGCTCCGACTGGCCGGCTGAAGAGAGAAGTCATGTGATAGCGTTCTTACCCAGCGTAAACACCAGAAGAGTTATCGAGACATAACGGGATTGTTCTGAAACCTTCTTTCTCCCCGCCTCCCGAACATTCTAGAATTCTTTAGAAAATTCCAGTGGCTATAAATAAGCGAGCGTACTCGCGAGTGAGCCAGTTAGTGAGATAGTGAATGCGTTTCTGACTGTACAAAGTGCTATTCTATGAGTGAGTTTGTGACGATTGTTGTGACGTACAGTAGTGCTGCTACTGCAAAAGATTAGGGAAGCTTTGTTCTGAATCCCCAGTGAGTGAAGCGGAAAAAACAAGAGGTTGATTCGCGCGTATTTCATCACGCTGACGTGACAGTAAAAGTTGACCTAGATCTTTTTAGTGAAGCGACTGTGAGAACTTAGTGAAGCGACAGCGAAAAGTAGACGAAGTTAGATTTCATTGTAATATTCCAACCAGGATGCTTCAGATACAGATAAAACTGTTTTATTTATTTATTATCGAAGCACCTAGAAATAACAAGGCAAGAATCTCTCATCCTTAATTCAGCTATTGAAGTCTCCAGAAAGACAGGAGTACGTGAAGAACGAACCTCCGTAACTTGCGGCGATCACCTCCTCATCCGTTGCTGTAGCTTACCTTGATGCTTCTCCCGTTGCTTCCAGAAGTTCTCAGCGTGTTGGTTCTTCAATTTATCCTCGGCTAGCTGCAGTAATTTTCCTTAAATTATATGGGAGCATGGACTTATCCTCGGTAAAGGAAAACGTAGATCTCGGGTGGTGATATAGGAAGACATAGACTTGCTTTGTTATGAAAAGATGACACTGCCGTTTCTTTTTATTTAATTAACACTCGTAGTATACAAAACTGGTATTGCCGCTGTAAAATACTGTCCACTGCTGTTAAACTATGGCGTGGATATGGCACGAAATATCTCCCTGACCACACATTACGAAAACTCTCGAGTAAAATGCAATACTAAGCTGACATGACGAATTTAACTTGATTCCCTTTTTGGCGCGATATCTCACACATCCTGCAGCATCTCTCCCTGACCACACATGACATAAACTGCCGAATAAAATGCAATACTAAGCTGACATTACAAAGCTGACTTGATTCCCTTCTTGGCGCGATATCTCACGCATCCTGCAGCATCTCTCCCTGACCACACATTACCAAAACTGCCCCGAATTTTCCCTAAACAGATCCATTTATAGTCTCAGGCTCCTGAGGCTGCTTCCTTTCCTATTGGTACATTTTTAGCGCGACTCGACGCGTCTAACTATTTCGAATAAACTTCCAGGGATTTCATTGGTCCAATTTTAATATAAATCGCGGCATTTCCTACATGTACCGTTAGATTGTCCTTCTCACTCACTTGGTCACGGCGAATTATCAAATAATGGGACAAAGGCTCTACACCCTCGCTGTAGGAATAATAGCACTGCGACCGGAGAGAGGTAATAAAACTAGGTTTTCTGCCTTCGAAAGCACTATTCCTGTAGCTAAAACATTCCCTCGTGGACAGTATTTTAACATAGCGCTTAAATTATTTACATTAAACCATTTATAACTCTACTAATATTAATAACCTAGATAGATACATAACGTTAAATCATCCTTCTTAAAATATACAAGCAGTATGAGAAAAAGATATTTACATAATACGATTTAACATCACTAAAAGTTAATTAATAAGTTATCTGTAATTATAGTTCTTGGGCTCGGCCTAAAGTTGCCGTTTCAAATTGCCCTGTTCTGGAAAAGAATAAATTTTTGAGCACTTGATACAATTTTCTTTTCCAGAATAATTCCTCTGATTATGGCCTTTGTTCGTTTGTTTTGTTGACATAGACCCTTCGCTATACCGGTTCCTTCACAAGGGTTCTGCCAAACCAGTGGTGTTTACATTTGGGTCGTTCACTCTACATTTGTTATGGTTGATCCCCTCTCACCATTTAAAAACAGGTTTCCGAGAGACATTCTTATACACAATACATTTCGCGCACACGAATAACTTGTAACGCAACAAATACTCTAATACCCAAGTTAAGTTCTAAAATTAAATCTATTTACATACATATTGGTACATAATTATTATGCCTTTATTTATTTCCTTATGTCCTTATTTATCGGGTGTATTACCTTTACTATTTGTTCATAGGGTTGCTACCTCATTTCGAGTAAAACTAACCTGACTATTTTCATTACATTCTTCACCCTTCTCATTCTCTAAACATTTGTACGGTTTGAGCAACTGTTTATGGTATCTCCCTACGATCTTGGAATTCTTTATTTCTTGTAACTCAAATGTATCCGAGCCAAAAATGTTAATCACCCTGTATGGACCTTTAAATAAATTTTCCATTCTATGATACCTTTTTTTTTTTTTATAATTAATAAAACTAATTTATATGTTTAAAGAAAACTGTCAGCATATTGCTAGCATACCAACCAATTAATAATTTACAAATATTGCTAAATATCAAAAAAATAACAAATATTCTGACAATAAAAGCTGTTTCAACCTTAAGACAAACTTATTCAAACAGAAAGAAACAAACATATTAATGGCAAAGGTGTTTCTTGTTCTTCTTCACTATCACTAATGATCATTTAATACTCAAGTCTCTTTAGTAATGCAAAAAAAAATGTTCTGCACAACTGCTTAAGATAATTCATTAATTCACCTGTGAAAGTTCTCCTTTCCAGGCACTGTAGAATCAGGATCAATGATATTCTGTCTTTCTTTTTTTTTTTTTTAATTTGAATGCTGGATTTATTTTTTTATATCCATACTAATTCTACAAGTTCGATCAACCCTTTCTTTCGCTTCCTTGTTTTAAATTCCTGCTTTCTTTTCTGCGCCCTTTTTAACATTCTTTCAAAAGCTTTCTTTAACGTCTCTTCTCCCGTTAGTGTTTTCGGATCTTTAGTTTCTAGTATCTGTAGTAATTTCCCTTCAAGTGTTTCTATTAACTTCCCCTTCATCAGCTCAACTAATTTCCCCTCTAAACTCTCATTTTGTTCACTTAAGTTTCTTTCTAAGTCCTGACCCTGCTTACTTAATTTCCCTTCGAAATCCTTTTGTTCGCTCAGTTTTCTTTCTAAGTCCTTACTCTGCTCATTTACGATTCTTTCTAAGTTCCTACTCTGCTCATTTGATTTCCCTTCTACATTCTTATCTTGTTCCCTTACGATTCTTTCTAAGCCCTTACTTTGCTTACTTACGATTCTTTCTAAGTCCATATTATGCTCATTTGATTTCCCTTCTACATTCTTATCTTGTTCACTTACGATTCGTTCTAAGTCTTTACTCTGCTCATTTGCGATTCTTTCTAAGTCCTTATTATGCTCATTTGATTTCCCTTCTAGATTCTTATCTGGTTGACTTACGATTCTTTCTAAGTCCTTATTCTGCTTACTTACGATTCTTTCTAAGTCCTTATTATGCTCATCTGCTTCCCCTTCTAGATTCTTATCTTGTTCACTTACGATTCTTTCTAAGTCCTTATTCTGCTTACTTATGATTCTTTCTAAGTATTCATTATTCTCATTTGATTCCCCTTCTAAATTCTTATCTAGTTCACTTACGATTCTTTCTACGTCTTTACTCTGCTTCTTTACTTCCCCTTCTAAATTCTTGTCTTGTTCCCTTACGACACTTTCTAAGTCTTTACTAGATTCATTGAATATGCTTTCTAAGTTCTTATTATGTTCATTGAATATGCTTTCTAAGTTCTTACTATGTTCATTGAATATGCTTTCTAAGTTCTTACTATGTTTCTTGAAATTTCTTTTTGACTCCTTACTCTGCTCATCTATTATGCTTTCTAACCTTTTACCCCGCTCATCTATCTTTGCGCTCAACTGTTGAAGCAATATTAGCAGCTGGTTTTGACCTGCGTCAATGACCTGCTTATTCGGTGATTGCCTTCCCAGCCTAACTTCTACCTCTGCTGCGCCCATATTTTCTCCATCTGTTGTTATGCTGACAATAGCCTCCCCATTCAGTTCTTTCAAATCTTCCCTTGACCTACTCATGGTTCCGTTAGCAAGTTCTACCTCCCTAGTAATGACTTTACCCCCTCTCAATAACACGTGTTCACAAAACTGAGTCACTACTCTGCATGCCTTTTTGTTTGTTTTTGAATAAATGTTCTAACCTGTATTTTTTTCAATGTTAACTGATGCGTTCCGGGTTCGAATCCTGGTGAAGTTCTAGAAGCGATGCTCTCAGCTGTTTTGTTGTCCCACGTAGGTAGACTAGAAGTTCGCGTTGTAATTTTGTTCTGCTGTGCCCCTTTCCTCTGAAGATTCTTCGTCTGTTCGTTGTTTCCTAGTCCTCCGTTTGTGTCGTTCTTCCCTTCGAGCTCCACGTTATGGCGCCAGTTTGCGGCGATCACCTCCTCATCCGTTGCTGTAGCTTACCTTGATGCTTCTCCCGTTGCTTCCAGAAGTTCTCAGCGTGTTGGTTCTTCAATTTATCCTCGGCTAGCTGCAGTAATTTTCCTTAAATTATATGGGAGCATGGACTTATCCTCGGTAAAGGAAAACGTAGATCTCGGGTGGTGATATAGGAAGACATAGACTTGCTTTGTTATGAAAAGATGACACTGCCGTTTCTTTTTATTTAATTAACACTCGTAGTATACAAAACTGGTATTGCCGCTGTAAAATACTGTCCACTGCTGTTAAACTATGGCGTGGATATGGCACGAAATATCTCCCTGACCACACATTACGAAAACTCTCGAGTAAAATGCAATACTAAGCTGACATGACGAATTTAACTTGATTCCCTTTTTGGCGCGATATCTCACACATCCTGCAGCATCTCTCCCTGACCACACATGACATAAACTGCCGAATAAAATGCAATACTAAGCTGACATTACAAAGCTGACTTGATTCCCTTCTTGGCGCGATATCTCACGCATCCTGCAGCATCTCTCCCTGACCACACATTACCAAAACTGCCCCGAATTTTCCCTAAACAGATCCATTTATAGTCTCAGGCTCCTGAGGCTGCTTCCTTTCCTATTGGTACATTTTTAGCGCGACTCGACGCGTCTAACTATTTCGAATAAACTTCCAGGGATTTCATTGGTCCAATTTTAATATAAATCGCGGCATTTCCTACATGTACCGTTAGATTGTCCTTCTCACTCACTTGGTCACGGCGAATTATCAAATAATGGGACAAAGGCTCTACACCCTCGCTGTAGGAATAATAGCACTGCGACCGGAGAGAGGTAATAAAACTAGGTTTTCTGCCTTCGAAAGCACTATTCCTGTAGCTAAAACATTCCCTCGTGGACAGTATTTTAACATAGCGCTTAAATTATTTACATTAAACCATTTATAACTCTACTAATATTAATAACCTAGATAGATACATAACGTTAAATCATCCTTCTTAAAATATACAAGTAGTATGAGAAAAAGATATTTACATAATACGATTTAACATCACTAAAAGTTAATTAATAAGTTATCTGTAATTATAGTTCTTGGGCTCGGCCTAAAGTTGCCGTTTCAAACTGTTAAGCTCCGCTTTGTTCTGAAAAAGCAAACCATTCCATACGTTCAAGATTTTACAGGAAATTAGAAAACAGGTGATTCACAAAGCACGCATAATAGGAAGGCTTCTAGAAACAGAAGCAAGAGCTTTTAAACTCTTAAATGAATTTCAAACAGTAGAAAGGTTCGCTAACCAAATGCCCCAAATCAGCATCCTGAGAATGACAATGCATTTGTTGTTCTCTGTCACAACAAACCAAATGCCTGATGCATTTATTTTCTCGCAAAGTGCAACAATATCAAAGAACTTAAATTATAATTCAATTCGTAAAATTGCATGAACCAGCAGCTTAAAATTACTCTAAATTGACGTCCCCTGTTTCCTCATTTAATACTTATGCACAGAGTTAAATATCCAACCATTTTTTACTTTCTCTATAGTATTGTATCCCAACCAAAAATTAGATATCGATATTTCGTGGAACACATGTTTTGTCGTCTCCTTAAAAATAGTTTTAGAAACAGTCCTGTGTGTGTATCAGTGGACAACATAACTTAGAAACGAAAAGTCGGATATAGCATACCAAATCCAACACGAAGATTTTCAAGGAAATCCTCTTGCCCTATAACCCGCTTCAAGAACGGTTTGTAGCGTAAGGAATTTATTTCTGTATTTCTCAAAAATGGCTCGGAACGATTTTGATTAAAATACCATGTGTTTAAAACATTTTCAGGGCTAAGAAAATGCATCTCTTGAATTTTCTGTGAATAACCTGTGAATTCTTCTTTTATTTAGAATGAATTTTGAGTAATTTTGTGTTTCTAGTAAGCCATAAGAGATGGACGAAAACTTATCAGAGAAAAAATTACGTAGATCTCGTTAAAACACACGATGAGGACTAACTAGATTGTTTTATGTTATTAACAATTTCTTAGATATTCAATGGTATTGGTTTGAATTTTTCAACTCTATTACCAATCGTTTGCTTCTCGTAATGGTATGCAAAACGTATGAAACTTCAAAGCCAGTGTATAGTAAACCGCTGTTTAAAAATTTGGGCATTGTTTCGGTGTCCTGTATATTCATTGTACCTACAAAAAATGTGTAATGAAACTATTTCTGCAAGCGTTTTTCTCGATTCACAGAAGTTAAGCCTTTGTGAGAAAACTTCGCAGAAATGCGTAACGAAATCTAATATGCCGAGTTCATTTCTCTACTCAATTTTCTACAAACTATCCATATTCTTCTTTTACTTAATGTTAACAGATACTGAGTGGTTAATCTGTCACTTATTATTTGATTTTATGCAACCCGCAAATTACCTGAAAACATCGTTCCCGGAACCCATTCAGCATTAACACACGATACTAAATAGGCTTGAACTGACGGATAAAATATACCAGTATTGCTTAGCGCGCGTGAAAGTTTATGGTAGAGATTCCTGAGCTCTTTAAACGATTACAAATGCTAAAAAGACATACTTAGGTACGCCATCGTTACATGTTTGTTGGTATACATGTTATAAATGACGATGTGTCTGTCCATCTAAATAATAGCGCACTTGGTTAGCGCGCGGTGCAATAAGAACGAGTTCCAAGATGCGGATTCAGGTTCATATCCTACCAAAATATCTATTCTTTGTTTCTTCGTTTTCCTTCTTCCTCACACAACACAAAGGTGGGTAATCTAAACATTTCTTGACTTGTTTATGTGTTCGTTTTCCGTCTTTCTTTTAATTTATAGCGTTTAGTTTTTACAACTTGTCTAATTTTAACAGTCTAATTACAGGAAATACAAAAGAAAAGAAAACCTTTGATGCACATTTATTCAGGTACAATTAAATACCTAGGTATGCAGTATTCCTACAATGTTTTAAAACTTACACATTTCAGATTAGTTACAGAACAAGACCCAAATGTTCAGGATCCCTTTTAAAAGAAAAATACCAAAAAAGTAGAAGAAGAAAGATAGGTTGATAATCGCAGACTATGTATGAAACACCTATTCAGCGATCCTTTCAGGTGGAAAGAAAACTAGGTTCAATCCTCGTAACTTAACACACTTCTCAATATCCACCAGATAAAGCGTTTCAGACATGTATGCAAGAATTTAGTGATAAAACTTCATTTAGCGAGGCAGCTGTTCTAAATGATGATCTTCGTTGATCCAGATCTGAGTGATGTTGCGATGACAACCTGGCAAGTAGTAACATCTGGGGTTTAATGGATCTCACTGATTAGTTGCCAAAGACGATTAAGGTTCTCCAGCTGTTGTCTGCACAGCATTTGCTTCAAAAGACTCCATAGAAAGTAAAAAGGTAAAGGTACGTATCACGGAGGGGCCCCCGTAACCGAAGCAGAGCACCGCACTCAGTCCAGTCGGTCCATTGTACTTCCGATGTTACCCCTGGGGGGGAGGGATGAGGGGAGATACCCGAAGAGCGACCAGATCGGATTAGACGGGCGCAACCATGGCCGGGGTCCCTAACATTACTAGATAGAACGCATTCGACTCGCACGATACCCGCCCACAAGCCACCAACCTCCAGGGTCCCCCGGAGCGGAGCCTCACGCTGAAGAGAGACCTAACTGAGCGGTAGCGCTGCAACGCCAGGAAAAGCATTCTCAGAGCGCAAGCCACCGCCCAGCTGCAACCCACTGAACAGCGTCACCTGGTCCTACAACCCTGAAACAGATGACAAGTAAGATGATAGGTACAGGAAGTGAGAGGAAGCCAGTATTTGCATGGCGACCCGGGGAAACTACGAAAAACCCATGGGACAGAGTTGGCAGTCGCCGGGGATCGATTTCGTTACCTCCCGAATGCGGGCCACAGACGCAACCGCCTGAGCCATCCCGCTCGGTCCCCCATAGGAAGTAGTCAAGTGGCGTAAGATCGGGAGATATGGTGGGCACGAGACAGGTCCTCTACTTCCTATCCATTTTCTAGGAAATGTACCTGAATATAGCTTTGGACGATCATGGACCGGTGAGGTGGAGCACCTTCATGCTGAAATCACATCCATAATCTTTAATTTAACTGTACATGCTCCAGCAACAGAGAGAGATTGTTTTGAAAGAAGTGGAGGTAGCATATTCGAAGGTAGAGACCTTCGAAGAAATGTAGCTTGATCAGGTGGTCGCCCAAAATGTCACACCATACATTAATACCCCACTGGTCTTAAAAAGCTGTCTGTCTTTCTTACCCAATGAGGATATCTACATTTCAGTAGTGCGTGTTGTGGCGATTCACAGTTCCATTGTTGTGAAACAATTTGAAACCGCAATTCGTCTGAAAACAGACTTTGGAGGAAAAACAATTACTATATCACGTTTCGCACTGCGTAATACCCACCGGCAAAAAGTTACTCGAGCTTCAAAGACGCGACCATGGAGTTCCTGGTGTAGTTACAAGCGGTAAGGGGAAATTGTTATGCGCTATTCACATAACTGATGATCTATTGATGTTTGTGTCCTGCGCCAGGGCTCGCATGCTAATATGGGGATTATTTAAGACAGCGTCTAAAATCATCTCTTCATTATGGCCAGACATAACTTGTGTTTCTCTAACGCACCAGCCTTTCAAGTGCTCCTGTTATATGTAAACTACGTTCGCATTCCGAAAAGTGTTGGATGTCGGTTGCCGTCTTTCTGGAAATCGATTTTCATGCAGGCGCTTAGCCTGTAACGCATTCCGTTGAGCTTCTCTGTAAATAAATAGCATGTCAACATACTCATGATTGGAATACATTGCGACAGACTTATTGTACCTACTTAATGGGCTGTGAGGTTCATAGGATATAAGCTTACATTAGTTGCACACCTACAAGTGTATCTTGGGCATGTCTAGACCTATCGCAAAGGCCTTCCCCTCTTATCCTTCACCCGCCTTGCTTACATCTGTCATGTTTCCTCTTTTAAAAATCAGACTATTCAGTGACTTCCGAAAGTATTCGCTAACCACTTTGAGGGTCCTAGCGGCCAAGGTAGAGAAAATTCTCATTTTAAAGTAGTTATACTTACAAGTAACTATCGCTAATAACGTGTTAAATATTCTGGTATTTTGCAACTGCTTTTATTAATTTTATACGTTTTGAAAATTGCATTAATTCAAAGTTTTGGGCAATTTCTTTTTCAAAATAATTAAAACGAAATGCAGAGTGCGGCGATCACCTCCTCATCCGTGCTGTTAGGCTTACCTTGATGCTTCTCCCGTTGGTTCCAGAAGTTCTCAGTGTGTTGGTTCTCTTCAATTTATCCTCGGCTAGCTGCAGTAATTTTTCTTAAACTATATGGGAGCATGGACTTATCCTCGGTAAAGGAAAACGTAGATCTCGGGTGGTGATATAGGAAGACATAGACTTGCTTTGTTTATGAAAAGATGACACTGCCGTTTCTTTTTATTTAATTAACACTCGTAGTATACAAAACTGGTATTGCCGCTGTAAAATACTGTCCACCGCTGTTAAACTATGGCGCGGATGAGACACGAAGTTTAAATATTCTTATTGTCGCTTTAAGAGTAGCAGATCTTAGGTGAGTTGCTAGAACTATCTTGATTCCCTGTTTTGGCGCGATATCTCACACATCCTGCAGCATCTCTCCCTGACCACACATGACATAAACTGTCCCGAATTTTCCCCAAACAGATCCATTTATAGTCTCAGGCTTCTGAGGCTGCTTCCTTTCCTATTGGTCCATTTTTAGCGCGACTCGACGCGTCTAACTATTTCGAATAAACTTTCAGGGATCTCATTGGTCCAAGTTTAATATAAATCGCGGCTTTTCCTACATTTACCGTTAGGTTGTCTGTCTCACTCACTTGGTCACGGCGAATTATCAAATAATGGGACAAAGGCTCTACACCCTCGCTGTAGGAATAATGGCACGGCGACCGAAGAGAGGTAATAAAACTAGGTTTTCTGCCTTCGAAAGCACTATTCCTGTAGCTAAAACATTCCATCGTGGACAGTATTTTAACATAGCGCTTAAATTATTTACATTAAACCATTTATAACTCTACTAATATTAGTAACCTAGATAGATACATAACGTTAAATCACCCTTCTTAAAATATACAAGCAGTATGAGAAAAAGATATTTACATAGTACGATTTAACATCAATAAAAGTTAATTAATAAATTATCTGTAATTACAGTTCTCGGGCTCGGCCTAGAGTTGCCGTTTCAAATTGCCCTGTTCTGGAAAAGAATAAATTTTTCAGCACTTGATACAATTTTCTTTTGCAGAATAATTCCTCTGATTATGGCCTTTGTTGGTTTGTTTTGTTGACAGAGACCCTTCGCTATACCTGTTCCTTCACAAGGGTTCTGACAAACCGGTGGTGTTTACATTTGGGTCATTCACTCTACACTTTGTTATTGTTGACCCCCTCTCTCCCTTTTAAAAACAGGTTTTCCGAGAGACATTCTTATACACCATACACTGCACGCACACGGATAATTTGTAATGCAAACAAATACGCTAATACTGAAATTAAGTTCTAAAATTAAATCTATTTACATACATATTGGTACATAATTATTATGCATTTATTTATTTCTTTACATCCTTATTTATCGGGTGTATTACTTTTACTATTTGTTCACAGGTTTGCTACCTCATTTCGAGTAAAACTAACCTGATTCTTTTCATTACATTCTTCACCCTTCTCATTCTCTAAACATTTGTATGGTTTGAGCAACCGTTTATGATATCTCCCTACGATCTTGGAATTCTTTATTTCTTGTAACTCAAATGTATCCGAGCCAAAAATGTTAATCACCCGGTATGGACCTTTAAATAAATTTTCCATTCTATGATACCTTTTTTTTTTTATAATTAATAAAGCTAATTTATATGTTTAAAGGAAACTGTCAGCATATTGCTAGCATACCAACCAATTAATAATTTACAAATATTGCTAAATATCAAAAAAAGTAATAAATATTCTGACAATAAAAGCTGTTTCAACCTTAAGACAAACTTATTCAAGCAGAAAGAAACTGAAACATATTAATGGCAAAGGTGTTTCTTGTTCTTCTTCACTATCACTACTGAGCATTTAATACTCAAGTCTCTTTAGTAATAGAAAAAAATGTTCTCCACAACTGCTTAAGATAATTCATTAATTCACATGTGAAAGCTCTCCTTTCCAGGCACTGTAGAGTCAGGATCAATGATATTATGTCTTTTTTTTTTTTAATTTGAATGCATGAATTTTTTTTGTTTTTTTTATACCAATACTAATTCTCCAAGTTCGATCAACCATTTCTTTCGCCTCTTTGTTTTAAATTCCTCCTTTCTTTTCTGCGCCCTCTTTGACCTTCTTTCAAAAGCTTTATTAAACGTCTCTACTCCCGTTAGTGTTTTCGGATCTTTAGTTTCTAGTATGTGTAGTAATTTCCCTTCAAGTGTTTCTATTAACTTCCCCTTCATCAGCTCAACTAATTTCCCCTCTACATTCTTATCTTGTTCACTTAAGTTTCTTTCTAAGTCCTTATTCTGCTTACTTAATTTCCCTTCGAAATCCTTTTTCTGTTCACTCAGTTTTCTTTCTAAGTCCTTACTCTGCTCATTTACGATTCTTTCTAAGTCCTTACTCTGCTCGTTTGATTTCCCTTCTAAATTCTTATCTTGTTCCCTTACGATTCTTTCTAAGTCTTTACTCTGCTTATTTACGATTCTTTCTAAGTCCTTACTCTGCTCATTTGATTTCCCTTCTAGATTTTTATCTTGTTCCCTTACGATTCTTTCTAAGTCTTTACTCTGCTCATTTACGATTCTTTCTAAGTCTTTATTCTGCTTATTTGATTTCCCTTCTAAATTCTTATCTTGTTCCCTTACGGTACTTTCTAAGTCTTTACTCTGCTTACTTACGATTCTTTCTAAGTCCTCATTATGCTCATTTGATTCCCCTTCTAAATTCTTATCTTGTTCACTTACGATTCTTTCTAAGTCCTTACTCTGCTCATTTACTTCCCCTTCTAAATTCTTATCTTGTTCCCTTACGACTCTTTCTAAATTCTTACCATGTTCACTTACGATTCTTTCTAAGTTCTTACTATGTTCACTTAAGATCTTACCCCGTTCATCTATTATGCTTTCTAACTTTTTACCCCGCTCATCTACTATGCTTTCTAAGTTCTTACTATGCTCATCTACTATGCTCTCTAACTTTTTATATTGTTCACTCAACTGTTGAAGCAATATTAGCAGCTGGTTTTGACCTGCGTCAATGACCTGCTCAATCGGTGATTGTCTTCCCAGCCTAACTTCTACCTCTGCTGCACCCATATTTTCTCCATCTGTTGTTATGCTGACAATAACCTCCCCATCCAGTTCTTTCAAATCTTCCCTTGACCTACTCATGGTTCCGTTAGTAAGTTCTACCTCCCTAGTAATGACTTTACCCCCTCTCAATAACATGTGTTCACAAAACTGAATCACTACTCTGCATGCCTTTTTGTTTGTTTTTGAATAAATGTTCTAACCTGTATTTTTTTCAATGTTAACTGATGCGTTCCGGGTTCGAATCCTGGTGAAGTTCTAGAAGCGATGCTCTCAGCTGTTTTTTGTCCCACGTAGGTAGACTAGAAGTTCGCGTTGTAATTTTGTTCTGCTGTGCCCCTTTCCTCTGAAGATTCTTCGTCTGTTCGTTGTTTCCTAGTCCTCCGTTTGTGTCGTTCTTCCCTTCGAGCTCCACGTTATGGCGCCAGTTTGCGGCGATCACCTCCTCATCCGTGCTGTTAGGCTTACCTTGATGCTTCTCCCGTTGGTTCCAGAAGTTCTCAGTGTGTTGGTTCTCTTCAATTTATCCTCGGCTAGCTGCAGTAATTTTTCTTAAACTATATGGGAGCATGGACTTATCCTCGGTAAAGGAAAACGTAGATCTCGGGTGGTGATATAGGAAGACATAGACTTGCTTTGTTTATGAAAAGATGACACTGCCGTTTCTTTTTATTTAATTAACACTCGTAGTATACAAAACTGGTATTGCCGCTGTAAAATACTGTCCACCGCTGTTAAACTATGGCGTGGATATGGCACGAAATATAACTATTCTTATTGTCGCTTTCAGAGTAGCGGATCTTAGGTGTGTTGCTAAAACTATTTTGATTCCCTGTTTTGGCGCGATATCTCACACATCCTGCAGCATCTCTCCCTGACCACACATTACGAAAACTCTCGAATAAAATGCAATACTAAGCTGACATGACAAATTTGACTTGATTCCCTTTTTGGCGCGATATCTCACACATCCTGCAGCATCTCTCCCTGACCACACATGACATAAACTGTCCCGAATTTTCCCCAAACAGATCCATTTATAGTCTCAGGCTTCTGAGGCTGCTTCCTTTCCTATTGGTCCATTTTTAGCGCGACTCGACGCGTCTAACTATTTCGAATAAACTTTCAGGGATCTCATTGGTCCAAGTTTAATATAAATCGCGGCTTTTCCTACATTTACCGTTAGGTTGTCTGTCTCACTCACTTGGTCACGGCGAATTATCAAATAATGGGACAAAGGCTCTACACCCTCGCTGTAGGAATAATGGCACGGCGACCGAAGAGAGGTAATAAAACTAGGTTTTCTGCCTTCGAAAGCACTATTCCTGTAGCTAAAACATTCCATCGTGGACAGTATTTTAACATAGCGCTTAAATTATTTACATTAAACCATTTATAACTCTACTAATATTAGTAACCTAGATAGATACATAACGTTAAATCACCCTTCTTAAAATATACAAGCAGTATGAGAAAAAGATATTTACATAGTACGATTTAACATCAATAAAAGTTAATTAATAAATTATCTAGAATTACAGTTCTCGGGCTCGGCCTAGAGTTGCCGTTTCAAGAGAACGAAAACGGCAGCATTCGTAAAATGAACTGTCGTTTGTTTTTCATTTGTATGCCTATTTGTTTTACTGCTACACTTTTTGCAGTGACAGACGAATACTTTGGAATCACTACTTTTGCCTTGATGGATGAAAAGAACAAGCAAAGGTTTACACGCGTGCTGAGACTCGAACCGCGAACACATTCACAGTGGACGAGGGAACGTCAACTTAATCAACTGAGCTAAAAGCATTGTGTTCGCTTTCTCCATTAGAACACGTTGCGTTCTATCTTTCTGTTTGTGATATCTTCATAACCTTTCTGTAACTCCTTTTTCTAGCTTGTCATTCATGTAACCTTCGTTCATTATAATTTACGTAGCAGAATGTACAATAGTCCTGTAC
The DNA here is from genome assembly GCA_030765065.1 of Deroplatys truncata. Lineage (NCBI taxonomy): Eukaryota > Metazoa > Arthropoda > Insecta > Mantodea > Mantidae > Deroplatys > Deroplatys truncata. The sequence goes on from CM060980.1 coordinate 107,382,890, forward strand.
TGTAACAGGAGCTACTAACCGCATGTTTTTGGAATGGACATAGCTCTTGCTACTAAGATCTGTTTCCCTTTGAAGAGCAGGTTGTATTTACACGTCTACCAAAAGCCAACAAGCATAGTAATATGGACCTCGTTATGTAATGTCTTTAAAGTTCCCACGCTCTTTACATAACCCGATGGGGGGGGGAATAGCGACTTTACCAGAAATGTTTTTGTTACATACTTCCATGTAGGTACAAGGGGGATTGGGGAATACAGTGGGCTTAAACAAGTCAACATTTTTAAGAACGGGTCGCTATGGGATGGTTTTGATGCAATTGAAAAGGTATTTCCCAGGAAATTCAAGACATATATTAGGTGTCACGTAAATATCTTAAACATATGGTGTTTTAATAAACATTGTTAGACCAGTTTTAGAAAATCGAAAATGTCGAAAAATATTTCATTTTAAAGGTTGTTTGTGGCGGGGAATTTTCCTGATAATCTTCGTGTCGCATCCTTGTAGGATTCTTAACTTGCCAAGATGTTTAAACCCACTTTTCGTTTTTGACTTATGCTGTTCATAGACACACACACACACGCACACACGCACACACACGGGCCTTTTTCTAAAATGGCTTGTTTTGGATTCAGGGGTCTTCAAAACGTGTATTTCCGAAAAAATCTGATATCTGAGTTTCGGTGGAATATACGTAATATTTCCTCTTACCTACTGTACGTAGCTAGCAGAGAAAGTAAAATGTGTAAGTATCTATTTGAAAACTCAAAGCAGTAACAAAGAATATTTCGGAAATAGTTAACTCTACAACTTTTATTTGACATAAATTGTGTTCATTGACGAGATCTACATTTCTATGTAGATTTGGTCTATCTCTTACTGTTTCCCAGCTATACAAAAGTCATTGTTAATGTTGAGGACTTCACAGACTTTTCCAGAAAAATAAAGGTGTACATTTTATCGTTCATGCAAATATAGTATTTTAATAAAAACGTCAACCATTTGTAAGAAAATAAGAAATAACGAAAAATGTTCCACGTAACCCTTATTTTGGGTTGGAGTATTTTCTTAAAAATCTTCGCGTCGTACCTTGAAAGATGCTGAACTTAAATGCGTACAAAAGTTTGTTATTTAACCCACTTTTCGATTTTGATTTAAGCTGTTTACACACACATACACAGACCTTTTCGATTTTTTAAAATTCTTGTTGCCTCAAAACGTGCATTTTCGGTATAGAGTTTTTGGGGTGAACTGCAATACTTCCTTTACTTTAACCATAGCTAAGTAGTAGAGAAAGTAATGAACGATAATTTGTCAAGAAATTCGTGTGAATGTAACATTAGGTTCTACCATCTGCACTGAAGCCTCGATTACTTTGGATAGCTTTAGACAATGGTCGCAAATGACTTGGTCGCTCGCTGATTGTAGACTGTGTCAAATATGAGAGCAAATAAATACGATAGTCATCTCTAGGTAAGCTCTTAATTTCACACACTACCTGTCAACATTGAAGCTTAGTACTAGTTAAAACTTTAAGAAAGTAAATTAATTACAGGACAGATGCTAAAATGAACAAAAGGTGTAGTATAGGACTTGAATTGAAAGAAACACTTACGATGCTCTATGAAAAGGAATGAACAGTTTGCTTAGTGTCTCTATCCAAGGACGTCATCTAATTTAAACGCTGTTAGCTTCCCCAAAACATTTGCATCCTGACTTTAAACTATTTAACTCAGAGTTACGACAATGTATATTGAATTTCGTACACAAAATCGGCATACATTTAAAATGCATACGTACAAATAAAACATCAAAGTTTACATTTATCAGAACCAAAGGTTCCACAGCTATAGCTTTTAATTACAGCAGCAATTTGCGACAACCATTGCTGAGTTTCAAAATGTACAATTTGCTAATGACTCTCACTTTATAATTTGAATTTAAAAATAATATTAGGGAATTAATATAAATTTTAATCGGACTTCTAAGTGCCCTACTTACAAATAATGCTGTTTCTAAATTGGACTAACAACTTTAGTGTCGAATAAATAACCTTTTTTTTAAATAAGGAATAAGACTCATGGGCTGCAACATTTCGTTTCGGTGAAGAGGGGTTTGTCATTAGATGGGTCGTTACACGATTGATGTCACACGAAGGTATTGGAGTAATTGTGTGAACATTCACTGAGCAGATCATTAATGTTCCAGGTTTTCACTTTATTGACCCAGACATGCAGAAAAACAACGAAATTACTAAAATACTCATGTCAGTGTTAGATTAATAGTATGGATAGATTATTTTGCTATATCATCACTGAAACAAGCGCTGAAACACACGTCCATGGACTTCCAGTGCATCAATGTTTCAGAACATATCGTACACTTTCAAAGGCTCCAGACATTCTCTTGATTTTAGCTGGTGCGCTTATTATTCGTGCTGGAAGTTTTTAAAAGATTTAAGAAACCATAGATTTCTTGCAGCCCCACAAAAATAAATCAAGGGGGACTGTAACGTCAGGCTAGCGCACCGACTATATAATGTGACCACGCCAGCCTACAGTGAGCGCTGAGTGTAGGTGCCAGATGCGTATCCCGACAACAAGCTGATTACTGGTGGCTACATTTTAAAACAGGTGTTCATGATACACTATGCTATGAATGCTAGTTTCATTTCAGTGGCTTCTCCTTATCACTGCCATAGCCTCTACCAAGACTTACCAATGAGGTATATGGTTGCAAATGTTCTTCCAGATTTTCATATATCTGATAATGCATCAAGAACAACAAATGGTTTGTATGTCAAAATAATTACAGTATGTAGAGAAATAACCTCTCTCTTTCTTTGTATACATATTATTTTGTTTCTTTCTTTCTTCAATATTAATAAAAATAAAACATTTATTCTGTTTTTTTTTTGGAAATAGCTGATAATTTATGCAGATATGTGAAATAAACAAACTATTTTTGCTGTGCCACAATCCATTTTGTTTAAGAGTTAGCCTTTACAACCAAACTAATGAGAGAGCCTTAAATGTACACATTCCATTTTCTTGCTTATGCATTGCTTCACCTGAAGATAAAATCTGAACCAATCAGTTAATGTTCGAGCTTAAATTTCATCCATTGAAATATAGAAATTTTAAACTTATGTTTTGGCTTATCACCATATATTGTAATTAACATTATTTTTAATAATTCTTGACTTCACAGCTAATATCTGTGATACCTTTAATTGTGCTGAGAATAAGGAAGTAGATGCAGTTGTATCTACTCATAAGAAGTTGACATTTCCCGCAAAGGTATCTCACACTATAGACTAAGAAAATATTAAATCAATCGCTAATGTGTAATTTCTTATGTTAATACGGTTCTAAGCAACTATTTACTGTGTAGAAACTTTGTGCACCATAGGTTCAGGGAAGCAAGCGTATGGGTAGCTCAGACATAACTTTCAAATTACATAAACCCCTCTTGCGCGGAAACTAAACATCGTAGCCATAGATTCGTAACAAAATATGTCTGAAAATAGGCATCTGATTTCAAGTTTGTCAGTCTGATTTAGAAAGACATGTTTTGTTCAGGTGAGGAAAGTCTCTTGAGCATATGTGTTTTTATCGTTGAAGGGATGCTACAGAGTAGCTTCAAATGCAATATCAATTACTATATTCTACCAAAACAATTATTATTATTTTACAGCGTTAAAATGTCAGCGCAGTGAACAAATTGCCCCGTATAGTCGAGGGATACCTCGAATGGTTGTAATTTTGTCGATCTGCATATTTCACAAGCCGGAAGAATGTTGCGAAAGCGAGGAAAATCGTCTGACGAGATGGAAACCACGAGTGGTATTTGCTGGTTATGTTCCATATAACCTGGTTATAAATTCCATAAACAGTGATAACAATTACTTTTGTATTATTATTCAATTTAATGTCTTTTAATATCTTATTTCAAACAGAATTGGGCCTAGCATAGGACCTCGAGAAATAAAAACTGTGCAAATGCGCTTATAATTAGCACAATATTAATATGCTGGTGGCCCTTCAGTATTCTTCGTTTAAATGTCTTTTTTTAATAAGTGAGGTGGAAAATTGAATATAGAAGGAACTTTACTTTCATTTAAGCACTTTATATTTTTTTTCACCAGGCCTCATCTGTAACAGTCGTCTGTAAAAGACTACTACAAAGCCTGCTGTATCTTGACGGTTTCCAGTGTTTCCTTCGAACATCTTTAATCCATTTATCTAAGACATCAGGCCTTGAATGCGGACACCTGTTTAAATATTAAAATGGTATACAAACTGCTAAGCACGCATGTATCACATTTCATACTTTAAATTAATTATTTATAAGCCACCTTGATAGAAGTGAAATGTGTGGCAATAATGTAAAAGATGCAGACTTTTGTCCTTAGACCTTTGGATGTTGTTATAAACATACACAACACACTGTATTCGTATAATTTAACCCGAATTCAATTAAAATGCACTATAATCACATCATAATGGGATCTACCCGTCCAACATAACGGCTCGATTTCATTCGTAGGAAGTCCGTTTTGTGCGACCTTAAAAGACCACGCGACATGTTTTTTAGATCGCGTTCGCATGGTATAAATGCTTCCATGTAACTCAATGTACTTTCAGATCGCGTCGCACTTGTCGCACGACACAATATCGCATGCATAAATGGCGGAACCTTAGGATTTCAATCAAATGTGTCTCTCATCATTGTGAAGGACGAATTTATTGTGACGCAGCGGCTATGGATCTCAGTTATGTATAGAAGGCTCCGACAAGTTTATCTCTTCACCCGGCTCCGACTGGCCGGCTGAAGAGAGAAGTCATGTGATAGCGTTCTTACCCAGCGTAAACACCAGAAGAGTTATCGAGACATAACGGGATTGTTCTGAAACCTTCTTTCTCCCCGCCTCCCGAACATTCTAGAATTCTTTAGAAAATTCCAGTGGCTATAAATAAGCGAGCGTACTCGCGAGTGAGCCAGTTAGTGAGATAGTGAATGCGTTTCTGACTACAAAGTGCTATTCTACGAGTGAGTTTGTGACGATTGTTGTGACGTACAGTAGTGCTGCTACTGCAAAAGATTAGGGAAGCTTTGTTCTGAATCCCCAGTGAGTGAAGCGGAAAAAACAAGAGGTTGATTCGCGCGTATTTCATCACGCCGACGTGACAGTAAAGGTTGACCTAGATCTTTTTAGTGAAGCGACTGTGAGAACTTAGTGAAGCGACAGCGAAAAGTAGACGAAGTTAAATTTTATTGTAATATTCCAGCCAGGATGCTTCAGATACAGATAAAACTGTTTTATTTATTTATTATCGAAGCACCTAGAAATAGCAAGGCAAGAATCTCCCATCCTTAATTGAAGTCTCCAGAAAGAAAGGAGTACATGAAGAAATTGTACAATATAAGCGAACCTCCGTAACTGTTAAGCTCCGGTTTGTTCTGAAAAAGAAAACCATTCCATACGTTCAAGATTTTACAGGAAATATTGAGAACAGGTGATTCACAAAGCACGCATAATAGGAAAGGCTTCTAGAAACAGAAGCAAGGGCTTTTAAACTCTTAAATGAATTTCAAACAGTAAAAAGGTTCGCTAACCAAATGCACCAAATCAGCATCCTGAGAATGACAATGCATTTGTTGTTCTCTGTTACAACAAACCAAATGCCTGATGCATTTATTTTCTCGCAAAGTGCAACAACATCAAAGAACTTAAATTATAATTCAATTCGTAAAATTGCATGAACCAGCAGCTTAAAATTACTCTAAATTGACGTCCTGTGTTTCCTCATTTAATACCTATGCACAGAGTTAAATATCCAACCATTTTACTTTCTCTATAGTACTGTATCCCAACCAAAAATTAGATATCGATATTTCGTGGAACACATGTTTTGTCGTCTCCTTAAAAATAGTTTTAGAAACAGTCCTGTGTGTGTATCAGTGGACAACATAACTTAGAAACGAAAAGTCGGATATAGCATACCAAATACAACACGAAGATTTTCAAGGAAATCGTCTTGCCCTATAACCCGCTTCAAGAACGGTTTGTAGCGTGAGGATTTTATTTCTGTATTTCTCAAAACTGGCTCGGAACGATTTTGATTAAAATACCATGCGTTTAAAACACTTTCAGGGCTAAGAAAATGCATCTCTTGAATTTTCTATGAATAACCTGTGAATTCTTCTTTTATTTTGAATGCATTTTGAGTAATTTTGTGTTTCTAGTAAGCCATAAGAGATGGACGAAAACTTATCAGAGAAAAATTATGTAGATCTCGTTAAAACACACGATGAGGACTAAGTAGATTGTTTTATGTTATTAACATTTTCTTAGATATTCAATGGTATTGGTTTGAATTTTTCAACTCTATTACCAATCGTTTGCTTCTCGTAATGGTATGCAAAACGTATGAAACTTCAAAGCCAGTGTATAGTAAACCGCTGTTTAAAAATTTGGCTATTGTTTCGGTGTCCTGTATATTCACTGTACCTACAAAAAATGTGTAATGAAACTATTTCTGCAAGCGTTTTTCTCGATTCACAGAAGTTAAGCCTTTGTGAGAAAACTTCGCAGAAATGCGTAACAAAATCTAATATGCCGAGTTCATTTCTCTGCTCAATTTTCTACAAACTATCCATATTCTTCTTTTACTTAATGTTAACAGATACTGAGTGGTTAATCTGTCACTTATTATTTCATTTTATGCAACCCGCAAATTACCTGAAAACATCGTTCCCGGAACCCATTAGCATTAACAGACGATACTAAATAGGCTTGAACTGACGCGATAAAATATACCAATATTGCTTAGCGCGCGTGAAAATTTATGGTAGAGATTCCTGAGCTCTTTAAACGATTACAAATGCTAAAAAGACAGACTTGAGTATGCCATCGTTACGTGTTTGTTGGTATACATGTTATAAATGACGATGTGTCTGTCCATCTAAATAGTAGCGCAGTTGGTTAGCGCGCGGTGCAATATGAACGAGTTCCAAGATGCGGATTCAGGTTCATATCTTACCAAAATATCTATTCTTTGTTTCTTCCGTTTCCTTCTTCCTCACACGACACAAAGGTGGGTAATCTAAACATTTCTTGACTTGTTTATGTGTTCGTTTTCCGTCTTTCTTTTAATTTATAGTGTTTAGTTTTTACACCTTGTCTAATTTTAACAGTCTAATTACAGGAAACACAAAAGAAAAGAAAACCTTTGATGCACATTTATTCAGGTACAATTAAATACTTAGGTATGCAGTATTGCTACAATGTATTAAAACTTACAAATTTCAGATTAGTTACAGAAGAAGACCCAAATGTTCAGGATCCCTTTTAAAACAAAAATACCAAAAAAAGTAGAAGAAGAAAGATAGGTTGATAATCGCAGACTATGTATGAAACACCTATTCAGCGATCCTTTCAGGTGCAAAGAAAACTAGGCTCAATCCTCGTAACTTAACACACTTCTCAATATCCACCAGATAAAGCGTTTCAGACATGTATGCAAGAATTTAGTGATGAAACTTTATTTAGAGAAGCAGCTGTTCTAAATGATGATCTTCGTTGATCCAGATCTGAGTGATGTTGCGATGACAACCTGGCAAGTAGTAACATCTGGGGTTTAATGGATCTCACTGATTAGTTGCCAAAGACGATTAAGGTTCTCCAGCTGTTGTCTGCACAGCATTTGCTTCAAAAGACTCCATAGAAAGTAAAAAGGTAAAGGTACGTATCACGGAGGGGCCCCCGTAACCGAAGCAGAGCACCGCACGCAGTCCAGTCGGTCCATTGTACTTCCAATGTTACCCCTGGGGGGGAGGTATGAGGGGAGATACCCGAAGGGCGACCAGATCGGATTAGACTGGCGCAACCATGGACGGGGTCCCTAACATTTCTAGATAGAACGCATTCGACTCCGCACGATCCCCGCCCACAAGCCACCAACCTCCAGGGTCCCCCGGAGCGGAGCCTCACGCTGAAGAGAGACCTAACTGAGCGGTACCGCAGCGACGCCAGGAAAAACTTTCTCAGAGCACAAGCCACCGCCCAGCTGCAACCCACTGAACAGCGTCACCTGGTCCTACAACCCTGAAACAGATGACAAGTAAGATGATGGGTACAGGAAGTGAGAGGAAGCCAGCATTTGCATGGCGACCCGTGGAAACTACGAAAAGCCCATGGGACAGAGTGGGCGGTCGCCGGGGATCGATTTCGTTACCTCCCGAATGCGGGCCACAGACGCAACCGCCTGAGCCATCCCGCTCGGTCCCCATAGGTAGTAGTCAAGTGGCGTAAGATCGGGAGATCTGGTGGGCACGAGACAGGTCCTTTACTTCCTATCCATTTTCTAGGAAATGTTCCTGAATATAGCTTTGGACGATCATGGACCGGTGAGGTGGAGCACCTTCATGCTGAAATCACATCCATAATCTTTAATTTAGCTGTACATGCTCCAGCAACAGAGAGAGATTGTTTTGAAAGAAGTGGAGGTAGCATATTCGAAGGTAGAGAGACCTTCGAAGAAATGTAGCTTGATCAGGTGGTCGCCCAAAATGTCACACCATACATTACTACCCCACTGGTCTTAAAAAGCTGTCTGTCTTTCTTACCCAATGAGGATATCTACATTTCAGTAGTGCGTGTTGTGGCGATTCACAGTTCCATTGTTGTGAAACAATTTGAAACCGCAATTCGTCTGAAAACAGACTTTGGAGGAAAAAAATTACTATATCACGTTTCACACTGCGTAATACCCATCGCCAAAAAGTTACTCGAGCTTCAAAGACGCGACCATGGAGTTCCTGGTGTAGTTACAAGCGGTAAGGGGAAATTGTTATGCGCTATTCACATAACTGATGATCTATTGATGTTTGTGTCCTGCGCCAGTGCTCGCATGCTAATATGGGGATTATTTAAGACAGCGTCTAAAATCATCTCTTCATTATGGCCAGACATAACTTGTGTTTCTCTAACGCACCAGCCTTTCAAGTGCTCCTGTTATATGTAAACTACGTTCGCATTCCGAAAAGTGTTGGATGTCGGTTGCCGTCTTTCTGGAAATCGATTTTCATGCAGGCGCTTAGCCTGTAACGCATTCCGTTGAGCTTCTCTGTAAATAAATAGCATGTCAACATACTCATGATTGGAATACATTGCGACAGACTTATTGTACCTACTTAATGGGCTGTGAGGTTCATAGGATATAAGCTTACATTAGTTGCACACCTACAAGTGTATCTTGGGCATGTCTAGACCTATCGCAAAGGCCTGCCCCTCTTATCCTTCACCCGCCTTGCTTACATCTGTCATGTTTCTTCTTTTAAAAATCAGACTATACAGTGACTTCCGAAAGTATTCGCTAACCACTTTGAGGGTCCTAGCGGCCAAGGTAGAGAAAATTCTCATTTTAAAGTAGTTATACCTACAAGTAACCATCGCTAATAACGTGTTAAATGTTCTGGTATTTTGAAACTGCTTTTATTAATTTTATACGTTTTGAAAATTGCATTAATTCAAAGTTTTGGGCAATTTCTTTTTCAAAATAATTAAAACGAAACGCAGAGAATAAAAACGGCAGCATTCGTAGAATGAACTGTCGTTTGTTTTTCATTTGTATGCCTATTTGTTTTACTGCTATACTTTTTGCAGTGACAGACGAATACTTTGAAATCACTACTTTTGCCTTGATGGATGAAAAGAACAAGCAAAAAAGTTCACACACGTGCTGAGACTCGAACCGCGGACACATTCACAGTGGACGAGGGAACGTCAATTTAATCAACTGAGCTAAAAGCATTGTGTTCGCTTTCTCCATTAGAACACGTTGCGTTCTCTCTTTCTGTTTGTGATATCTTCATAACCTTTCTGTAACTCCTTTTTGTAGCATAAGACATTCATTTAACCTTCGTTCATTATAATTTACGTAGCAGAATGTACGCTAGTCAACATATTGATATCGCATGTATTGTAACAGGAGAGACTAACCGTATGTTTTTGGAATGGACATAGCTCTTGCTACTAAGATCTGTTTTCCTTTGAAGAGCAGGTTGTATTTGCACGGCTACCAAAAGCCAACAAGCATAGTAATATCGACCTTCCTGATTTCAAATTACTGCAGTACTGCATATCTCCATGATTAACAAGGGACAGGTGAACCACTTGGTATAAACTTTCATTACATATGTATGTCGTTGTATAAATGGCCAAAGATATAAAAAGCGGGTCGTTATGTAATGCCTTTAAAGTTTCCACGCTCTTCTTTACATAACCCGATGGGGGGGGGAATAGCGACTTACCACTTGAAAAAATCTGATATACATTCACTTGGCTTTCTTTACCAATTCTTCAACAAACCATTCTTACAAAGGCTTATTCTTCTGTCTGCCTCATGTTAACCCAGATAAACATTAAATTTTTATTTTTGCAGAAATGGTTTTGTTACATATTTCCATGTAGGTACTAGGTGGATTGGGGAATACAGTAGGCTTAAACAATTGTCAACATTTTTAAGAACGGATCGCTATGGGATGGTTTTGATGCAACTGAAAAGGTACTTTCCAGGAAATTCAAGACATATATTAGGTGTCACGTAAATATCTTAAATATATGGTGTTTTAATAAAAATTGTTAGGCCAGTTTTAGAAAATAGAAAATGTCGCAAAATATTTCATTTTAAAGGTGGTTTGTGGTGGGGAATTATCCTGATAATCTTCGTGTCGCATCCTTGTAGGATTCTTAACTTGCCAAGATGTTTAAACCCACTTTTCGTTTTTGACTTATGCTGTTCATAGACACATACACGGACCTTTTTCTAAAATTGCTTGTTTTGGATTCAGGGGTCTTCAAAACATGTATTTCCGGCAAAATCTTCATAGATTTTGGTAGAATATAATATTTCCTCTTACCTATTATACGTATCTAGCAGAGAAAGTGAAATGTATAAGTATCTATTTGAAAACTCAAACCAGTAACAAAGAAAATTTCGGAAATAGTTAACTCTACAACTTTTATTTGACATAAATTGTGTTCTTTGACGAGATCTACATTTCTATGTAGATTTTGTCTATCTCTTACTGTTTCCCAGCTATACAAAAGTCATTGTTAATGTTGAGGACTTCACAGGCTTTTCCAGAAAAATAAAATGTACATTTTATTGATTATGCAAATATAGTATTTTAATAAAAACGTTAACCATTTGTAAGAAAATAAGAAATAACGAAAAATGTTCCACGTAACCCTCATTTTGGGTTGGAGTATTTTCTTAAAAATCTTCGCGTCGTACCTTGAAAGATGCTAAACTTAAATGCGTACAAAAGTTTGTTATTTAACCCACTTTTCGATTTTGACTTAAGCTGTTTACACACACATACACAGACCTTTTCGATTTTTTAAAATTCTTGTTGCCTCAAAACGTGCATTTTCGGTATAGAGTTTTTGGGTGAAATGCAATACTTCCTTTACTTTAACCATAGCTAAGTAGTAGAGAAAGTAATGAACGATAATTTGTCAAGAAATTCGTGTGAATGTAACATTAGGTTCTACCATCTGCACTGAAGCCTCGATTACTTTGGATAGCTTTAGACAATGGTCGCAAATGACTTGGTCGCTCGCTGATTGTAGACTGTGTCAAATATGAGAGCAAATAAATACGATAGTCATCTCTAGGTAAGCTCTTAATTTCACACACTACCTGTCAACATTGAAGCTTAGCACTAGTTAAAACTTTAAGAAAGTAAATTAATTACAGGACAGATGCTAAAATGAACAAAAGGTGTAGTATAGGACTTGAATTGAAAGAAACACTTACGATGCTCTATGAAAAGGAATGAACAGTTTGCTTAGTGTCTCTATCCAAGGACGTCATCTAATTTAAACGCTGTTAGCTTCCCCAAAACATTTGCATCCTGACTTTAAACTATTTAACTCAGAGTTACGACAATGTTTATTGAATTTCGTACACAAAATCGGCATACATTTAAAATGCATACGTACAAATAAAACATCAAAGTTTACATTTATCAGAACCAAAGGTTCCACAGCTATAGCTTTTAATTACAGCAGCAATTTGCGACAACCATTGCTGAGTTTCAAAATGTACAATTTGCTAATGACTCTCACTTTATACATTGAATTTAAAAATAATATTAGGGAATTAATATAAATTTTAATCGGACTTCTAAGTGCCCTACTTACAAATAATGCTGTTTCTAAATTGGACTAACAACTTTAGTGTCGAATAAATAACCTTTTTTTTAAATAAGGAATAAGACTCATGGGCTGCAACATTTCGTTTCGGTGAAGAGGGGTTTGTCATTAGATGGGTCGTTACACGATTGATGTCACACGAAGGTATTGGAGTAATTGTGTGAACATTCACTGAGCAGATCATTAATGTTCCAGGTTTTCACTTTATTGACCCAGACATGCAGAAAAACAACGAAATTACTAAAATACTCATGTCAGTGTTAGATTAATAGTATGGATAGATTATTTTGCTATATCATCACTGAAACAAGCGCTGAAACACACGTCCATGGACTTCCAGTGCATCAATGTTTCAGAACATATCGTACACTTTCAAAGGCTCCAGACATTCTCTTGATTTTAGCTGGTGCGCTTATTATTCGTGCTGGAAGTTTTTAAAAGATTTAAGAAACCATAGATTTCTTGCAGCCCCACAAAAATAAATCAAGGGGGACTGTAACGTCAGGCTAGCGCACCGACTATATAATGTGACCACGCCAGCCTACAGTGAGCGCTGAGTGTAGGTGCCAGATGCGTATCCCGACAACAAGCTGATTACTGGTGGCTACATTTTAAAACAGGTGTTCATGTTACACTATGCTATGAATGCTAGTTTCATTTCAGTGGCTTCTCCTTATCACTGCCATAGCCTCTACCAAGACTTACCAATGAGGTATATGGTTGCAAATGTTCTTCCAGATTTTCATATATCTGATAATGCATCAAGAACAACAAATGGTTTGTATGTCAAAATAATTACAGTATGTAGAGAAATAACCTCTCTCTTTCTTTGTATACATATTATTTTGTTTCTTTCTTTCTTCAATATTAATAAAAATAAAACATTTATTCTGGTTTTTTTTGGAAATAACTGATAATTATGCAGATATGTGAAATAAACAAACTATTTTTGCTGTGCCACAATCCATTTTGTTTAAGAGTTAGCCTTTACAACCAAACTAATGAGAGAGCCTTAAATGTACACATTCCATTTTCTTGCTTATGCATTGCTTCACCTGAAGATAAAATCTGAACCAATCAGTTAATGTTCGAGCTTAAATTTCATCCATTGAAATATAGAAATTTTAAACTTATGTTTTGGCTTATCACCATATATTGTAATTAACATTATTTTTAATAATTCTTGACTTCACAGCTAATATCTGTGATACCTTTAATTGTGCTGAGAATAAGGAAGTAGATGCAGTTGTATCTACTCATAAGAAGTTGACATTTCCCGCAAAGGTATCTCACACTATAGACTAAGAAAATATTAAATCAATCGCTAATGTGTAATTTCTTATGTTAATACGGTTCTAAGCAACTATTTACTGTGTAGAAACTTTGTGCACCATAGGTTCAGGGAAGCAAGCGTATGGGTAGCTCAGACATAACTTTCAAATTACATAAACCCCTCTTGCGCGGAAACTAAACATCGTAGCCATAGATTCGTAACAAAATATGTCTGAAAATAGGCATCTGATTTCAAGTTTGTCAGTCTGATTTAGAAAGACATGTTTTGTTCAGGTGAGGAAAGTCTCTTGAGCATATGTGTTTTTATCGTTGAAGGGATGCTACAGAGTAGCTTCAAATGCAATATCAATTACTATATTCTACCAAAACAATTATTATTATTTTACAGCGTTAAAATGTCAGCGCAGTGAACAAATTGCCCCGTATAGTCGAGGGATACCTCGAATGGTTGTAATTTTGTCGATCTGCATATTTCACAAGCCGGAAGAATGTTGCGAAAGCGAGGAAAATCGTCTGACGAGATGGAAACCACGAGTGGTATTTGCTGGTTATGTTCCATATAACCTGGTTATAAATTCCATAAACAGTGATAACAATTACATTTGTATTATTATTCAATTTAATGTCTTTTAATATCTTATTTCAAACAGAATTGGGCCTAGCATAGGACCTTGAGAAATATCTGCAACTATATATTCGTTAGTTCTTGTGACCACACGAATTTACAGAATACTCCTACAACTCGATTGAATTCAACTTAACTATAAGTGTAATATGGAAAGATCAACAACATATTCGGACTGAAAAGTACGATGTGATAAAACACTTGTGCAAGATTACATGAAATGTGCAATAATGTTTTTGTTCCCTTTTGCTATGCACTCATCGCATTCATATCAAATTTGTTAAGTGTTTTATTACAAGTATTTTCAATAAATAAAAATTAGTATACTGCAAACAAATAGTGGTAGATACACAAAATTAGTATGGAATAATTGCTACATACTCCTAAACTATGGTAAAGTTTTCAGTCTGCTAGGGTAAAAATTACCAATTTTAGCCAATTTCACAAATGCATTGCCTTAAGTTCATAACCTGAAATGATGGCAGCATTATGTGCACTTACGTTATACTGAGATTTTCTTGTGGATGTAAGCCTCCTCCTAGGATGATTTGGGACTTTGAACAATGTGGGTATTGTATTTGGTTTCAACCTTTTCCATCTATCTGCCCTTTGATGTTCCCATCGATTTTCTTCAAAGTGTGCCTACAGAAAATATATTATTTTGATGGTACATTGTATGATGAGGTGGAATTTTAACAAGAAAATGCAATTCATAAGCACAAAGATTCAAATCAAGGCCATTTTGCTACTTCTTAACCATTTATATCTGTTCACTGTTTATACACAATTTTAATTATCTACCATGTAATTACGGTGTACCATTGAAACATTTGTGATATATTATCTAACTAGCAGATTTGCATCATCTGTGATGCCGTATGAGTAAGAACAGGCGTTGCCTATCCCCCAATAGGGGTGGTGTTTCGCATTATCAACCCTGAAAGAATGGAAAGAACAACTTTTTATCCCTTTATTTTTGCAAAAAAAAAAAAAAAAAATGGGCCATTCATGCTGAAAAAAGCTCAAAATTGCCTCCCATCATGCATTTTCCACCCACTCTTCCAAGAGGAATTTTTTTTTGCGATACCAGACCTACAATGGTTTTACTCTTGTCCTAAAGAATATGTGTGACAATTTTGGTCGAAACTGGTGTAAGAGCCTATAATAAATTGACTAAACAGATGTAAGTAGGTTTATTGGATGTATTTACTGATGAATAAACATTCTTAGAAATACTTTAAAAAAGAAAAGAAAGAAAAAAAAATCATTTATCAGTAGACTCGAACGACCGAACCATACGTGTATTACTGAACGTATGCCCCAACTGACTGAACTATAAGAGTTCACGCCCCCCCCCCGAAATTTCTCGCTGTTTTATTTATTTAAATTCACATCAAACCAATGCAGGAAAATTGCCTTAGATAACAGTAGCACAGTTACAAGAAAAATACACTTAATATTGTTGCCTTACATAGGTAAGGTGATCGATCATACGTCCCAATTTTCGAAGCAATCCCAGCGTTTTATGTAAGGTGGAATATTTTCATTCTGGTGATTTTGTTGTCTATATAATGTTTCCAAGCACTTTTCTTCCCCCCAGAACGACTATATACTACAGATGTGGTACATGGCAACTGTGAAGGGAATTGAAATTTTTCCTGGGTACGGGCATCGTGAAAATGTAAAGTATTGGCTACATTTAAACTTATACTAAGTAACAATCCGACGTTAAAATTATTTTTAATGAATAGTCTTGTGGGTTAACTTTATAAGACAATCACTCGCTTTGTATCACTATTTATAAGAACTAACGGCAAATTTGAAAATCTTACCTCGAAAAGCCTTGAAGTAGATGTTGGATTCCATTTGTCACGCCTGCAATTTTGCAGCCAAATTGCTTTTTTTGGACTTGTCAGAGGGAAAGCGGAATAATCGATATCCTACAGTACTGTTATTTGAACAATTTGGTGCAGAACACTACACCATTGTTGAAAAAACAAAGCACGAGGAGAAACAAAGTTATTAGCAGCATACAGTGCACAGTAAGAGATTGCCTGCCTTAGAACCAAAATGACTGACGCGCATATCCACTCTATAGAGCGCCTTAGTTAGTGGCGATCCTAGAAATAAATTAGAGTCGACATTTTCTTCAAACAGATAAAACTCAAATACGAGCTGTGATAAAGTACTTCGTTTTGAAGGGTTTGTCCTCCCAACAAGAGTTAGATTTGACATTAAAGGATTTTTCTCCGTCGTTTTCGACGGATAAAAAGATGAATTTTTAATTTAAGCGTGTTCATTCTCCATTTAAGATGAGCGCTCAGGACATCCCAAAACCACTATGACCGACGAGAAAGGCAAACATTCACATTGCAGTACTCGTTGATCTTGATTGGAGGAACGCGAATTGGCTCACTATTCCAGAGACATCGACAGGCTATGTGTACTACTTTTTGCGCGGAGTTTGGGCCCAAGAAAGCGTTCTACTCAATGGGCGCCGCGTGGACCAATGCCTGGACCAAAATCGCATTCGAATGAACAAATTCACAGGAGCATTTAGGCATGTTTAAACGCAGATCCAGTGAGTTTCTCCTAAGCTTTATGACGGTAGATGAAACATGGATTCATCACTGCACGCCAGAGACGAAGGAGCAGTTCAAACAGCGATGGCAACAAGTGAAAGTGCATCAAAGAAGCAAAAACGGTTCTATTTGTAGGAAAAAAAATCTGATGTGTTACACTCACATGACTTCCTCTACTCTTGTACAAACTATTTTTACAAACGCTTATTCTCCATATGCTTCATGTTAATCGAGATATCGAGATGTTAATCTTATTGCTAATTTTCTTGTAGGTGCAAGGGGAATGTGCTAGGCTTTAAGCGATAGTCAAATCTTTTAAGAGCTGGTTGCTATGTGGCACATTCCATTCTCTTTGCATGTCCAGAACCTAAAAGAATGAAAAATCTGTTGTGTTACACTCACATGACTTTCTCTTCTCTTGTACAAACTATTTTTACAAACGCTTATTCTCCATCTACTTCATATTAATCGAGATAAACATTTGCAGACTCTATCTTATTGCTAATTTTCTTGTAGATGTAAGGGGAAAATATATTTACAAGGGCAATATAGAAAAACAGTAGCCTTTAAGCACATATCTCTTAATAGCTGGTTGCTAGGTGCAGCACCATTCCCTTTGCCACAGATTATAACTCTTTGCATATCCAAGACAAAAAAATGAATAACGAATTCCCATTTTATAAAATTATTGAAAAATTTAAGGGAATAACAAGCAATATCTCGAAAATGGTTCACTCAACAAAAAAAAATGTATATGACATAAATCGTCTATTTTAATGCAATCTACATTTTTTGTGTAGTAAAATTTTGTCTATCTCTTATGGTTTACCAGTTATGCAAAAGTCATTCACAATGGAGAATACTTTTGAAGACATTCCCAGAAAATTCAAGATATACATTTTATTTGTCATGAAAATATCTTAAACATATGATATTTTAATCAAAATCGTTAAAGCCACTTTTGAGAAAATTAAAATTTTCGAAAAATGTTCCATGTAAAGGGTACTCTGGGGTGGGGGGATTTTGTTGAAAACCTTCGTGTCGCATCTCTGGAAGATACTGAACCTAAATACCAAGTTTGGTGTTTATCCGACTGTTCGTTTCCGAGTTATGCTGTTCACAGACAGACACACAGACTGACAGACTGACACACAGACACACACACACGGACATGTTTCCAAAAATGATTTTTTTGGATTCAGGGGATCTCAAAACATGTATTTCCGGTGAAATCTTGGTATCGAATTTTTGGGTGGAATGCAAAACTTCCCCTACTTACTATACATAGTAGAGAAAGTAAATATATATTATACTTCACCACCATAATGCACCGGTCCCGTGGTGTCAGATTTACAGTGCATTAAAGAACCGCAAGTCTGATAAAGAGGAATCTGAGCTAAATTTTTAGTCTTTCATGCCCAATATAGAATGGGACGCTAAGGACCACAGCTGTTTAAGAGCATCCATAAATAAAATCAACTTAAATTTTTCCACAAACGTCTGGGATTTTTGCTGTAAAACTCACGAGCTGCACTTCCAAGTACTTCCACATCCGTCATATCTGCTGGATTCGACTCCCAGTGATCACATTTTGTTCCCAAATCTGAAGAAATGGCTGGTTGGACAAAAATGAACATCAGATAATGAGGATGAAGCTGAAACAGACACTTATTTTGTGCAATTAAACAAATCTTATTTTATTAAGGGTATTTCAAATTTGGAAAGTCGCTGGACTAAATGTATTGATTTACAAAGTGATTGTGTTAAAAAAAAATTATCTTAAATCTTCTAATTTTATGGTTATGCCGAGATATTTTAGAATGCCTCTTGTACCTACAATGAAATGTATAATTTTTGCCAATGCTTCTCTATTAATACAATGGAAAATATAAGCTTTTATAAGAATATTTTGTAGAAGAGGTATAAAAAGAAAGTCATATGAATATAACACATCAGATTTTTTATTGATATATCTGAACAGAAAACTTCCACATGCATATTGTTCAACCTAGTCTGAACAAAAATGCTCTTATACTTCTCACAAAATAACTATGAATTTTGTAGCAGAATGTAAATGGGTGTGAAAATGATTGAAGATAATTGGAACATTAGTATATCTCTTAATTATCAATATTTCATTCCATAGGTTAATTGTGCAGGAAAACTTTTCATTGCATTTGATTTCATTCTTTGTTCCTTAATTATAATTAAGTCACTTGGCTGTCAATGCCTGCCTAGCCCCTGTTGCTGCAATGCATGGCATGGCAGTTACAACAGTGGAGGGCATTGGGAGTACCAAGACCAAGCTCCATCCAGTTCAAAAAAGGATTGCAGAAGCTCATGGCTCTCAATGTGGTTTTTGTACTCCGGGAATTGTCATGTCTATGTACACCCTTCTCCGCAGCATGCCCAAGCCAACAATGAAGGACTTAGAGGTTGCATTCCAAGGTATGCAAAATAGATGTTTTCTTACATATGCAGAAGTCTTTGAAAAAAAAGAGATTTTTGAATGATGGCATTATTTTATATGTGAATATTAAATTACTATGAAATAAAAATATATATCAACCATTATTTAACTTAAATTTACAGGTAATTTGTGTAGATGTACAGGATATCGGCCAATTATAGAAGGGTTTCGCAGCTTTACTGAAGAATGGGAACAGAACCAAGCTATGTATTGCAATGGCTTCCAGAATGGGCTTAGTAATGGAGTAAATGGAGCAATGTGTGGGATGGGGAAAGACTGTTGCAGAAATAAAATGAATGGCACCCTTCATCCAGAAGAAACAGAAATGTTATTCAACAAAAGTGAATATACTCCATATGATCCATCACAGGAACCAATATTTCCTCCTGATCTTAAGGTAAAAATCCCATTTGCAAACATTAGGTAATGCATTTCTTGTCTTGTATTTTTGATACAGTTTTCTGCCATTTACTCCTTATCCAGTTCATCCTATACGAAGAAATATAGTCTCATCACAGGTATTGATTAAAAAGCTTCTTTTAATAAAAAAATGTTCACAAAAGTAGTATATCTTCTGCGAGCTAAGGCCTCATAGAAGCATAGTATAATGTAATGGGCTGTTTCAGTTCCTTACATAATCTGCAATCTAAATTACCCTGAAGCAGTTCCATCGTATTAAGATGCATTTTCATAGGAGCATGTCCTGTGAAGAAAGCAGTAATTGTTCTCAACTGAAATCTGATGCATTTAAGCAAGTTTGCAGCTCTTTTCTTGCATTGTTTCCAAATAAATAATTTGCTATGCTTATTTGCTGGGGTTTTAAGCCAGAACAATTCTTAATAACCTATGCCACCAGAAGCGTCATTTCAGATTCTGCTTTGGGGGTGCAAGATTGCTTGAAGCAGTTGTCCAAGAATTAATGTGAATTTTAATGACACGTTTAATCTAAGAGAAAATCATCTTATATCTTTTAAATGTGAAATATTTGTATTAAAAGTAAAGTTCTAACAATTTTTTCTTTTTGGTAGAGCAATAATAATCAGTAGCCTAATTATTTCTCATAACTTGGGGGACAGTTCACCCCCCTATACCCTGAAATGATACCCCTAATCTGTCACTAAACAGTGAGATGTTCCTAGAGCTGACTGTGGTCCAGTAAATTGGGAAGCTACCCCTTGCCATGTTAGACCATCAACTTTTTCATTTCTCTCAATACCACCGTGACCTGGCAAATACATTTCACTTTAACAAAATAGCTAATTCATTATATAAAATTAGCCTTATATAGGAACAGTAATAATATTAGTAGTGGAAATAAGA
This sequence comes from Deroplatys truncata, assembly GCA_030765065.1. NCBI lineage: Eukaryota > Metazoa > Arthropoda > Insecta > Mantodea > Mantidae > Deroplatys > Deroplatys truncata. The sequence goes on from CM060980.1 coordinate 107,403,403, forward strand.
AATGGTAGATGATAGGTACTTGCAGGATATTTCAGTTATATGCATCTAAGGTCTGGATCAGCAGATTAACAAATTCTAGCACTATGTTTACATTATTTACCTATATTTACCCAGAATTAGGATGAGCTTAACATAACATGACCATGGATGCAATGTAGTATGAAGAAGAAATGTTGTTAAACTTTAGGTCCTTTGGGATGCACTTAGCTTAATGGAATATAGTTGTTTGTGATCAATACTTCTAATGTTCAACAAACAAGGTTGTTATGCTCTATTTGGCCCTAACGGCTTCAACTGAAAAAACTGTAGTCTATTTTATTGCTTTAGGTTAGAACTGAATCTTCTGTTTCTTGCAAGATTTTTATACAACAAAAGAACAGAATAAATAAATAAATGAATTAATGAATGAATGAATGAATGAATGAATGAATGAATGAATGAATGAATGAATGAATGGAAGGAATGGAATGGAATAAATAAAGTTGCAGCAAATAATTTCAAAAAGCCTGTGCTTCACCCAATCAGTCTGAATTAGTCATATGCCAGGGAGCCTTAACTTGGAAAAACAGAAGGAAAATATTAGCATTGATAAACTCTTAAGTACCAACTTTAAAGTTATGTTAGGTCAACCCTAAATACCTCAATTTAATACAGGTGTGGATTGGCGACAAAGTACTTAAAACAATATAAAGCATTGAAAACTTCAAACCAAGAGCATAAAATGTTTTGGATAAGTTTAGTGCAATATATACCCACATGACATAAATTGTGTGTTTTAATGAGATATACATTTTTTTGTGTAATAAGCATTTGTCTATCTCTTATGGTTTATGAGTTATACAAAAGTACACAAAATTAATTCATAATGAAGAGGTCCTCACAGTTTATTCACAGAAAATTCATTACATTATATTGTGTCAAGTCAGAATAGGCTAGGGATTGACTACAGAGGGGAGTCAGCACTGATCCAGAGTGGATATTGTACCTATGCCCCATAAGGGTGCATTCCTGGGAGGAAGGATGAGGTAAGAGGGGGACACTGGGTGGCCGGATTCAGGAATGATGGCACAGCAATGACAGGGTTCCTAAATTTCCAGATAGACACCCTGGCAGACAGACAGGTAGACCGGGGACCCCACCCCAAACAGAGGGGTTCCAATGCCCCTCAAGGGGTTCGGAAACCTTGGCAGCCAGCCGAAAAACCCAGGGACAGAGAGAAGTCATGTTATGTTAAGTTCATCATAATTCCAGCTTTAGATGAAGTATTAAATTTGCCCAAAAGTCTGACATTGCGGGTTTACTAGAAGTGTGCAATATAAGTTTCCTTGAAGCTAAGAGAATACCAATAGAGAAAATAAATAAAAGGGATGCTTTTCCACTTATTTTATATGTATACAACTTTTTCCCTTGTGATCCAATTGACCATCCTCAGTAGCTACTCATACTTAATTCAACTTGGCAAAAGAGATTTTACAACTGCATTTAATTTAATTACATAGCTTGTAAATAATTTTTCTAATAACATATTAATAAAGAGAAGCTTTCTTTCTGGTTCAATCTACTTGGTGATTCATGTAGTATATTTACAGTTCATGTAGTTATGTATAGTTCATATAGTATATATTTATGTTCTTTATAACAAAATTGATTGTTAATGGAAATAAGAATAAGTTATATATAACAACTTTTCCTATTAAGATAACTAGTGCTGAGTAGCAAAATGACAAAGAATTACACTTTTCTTGATGGCAAACTTGCATATATCTGGGTAATACGGCAGCTAAGGCGAAGGGAATTCTTCTGAAGAGCATTAAAATTGCAGTTGATAGAATAGCTTTAATGTAGATAACATAAAGGAAAGCTTTTCTTCGGTCTCCAGGGTAAAATCTAGGTTTTTAAATCTGTAACCAAGTGTACTACTGCTGATATTACTTGAAGTATTCCTAGTGCTAAAATGTAATTTTCTTTCTGACAGCTGTCATCTGGCAGTCTGGATTCTGAATGTTTGGTGATCAAAGGGAAAAGGGCAACTTGGTATAGACCTACACAATTGAGTGAACTGCTTGAACTCAAGTCACAATATCCAGATGCAAAACTTATTGTAGGAAATACTGAAGTAGGTGAGTAGTTCTGCAAATGGAAGCAAAGAAAAACAAAAGAGAAAACATGTGCATTTGGCCTCCATTCTCTCACATACACAGATGTGCATGGAATAAAATTATTAATAGAAATAAAAATAAGAATTGAAGGAATCATACCGTCAAACTAACATAATAAAACCCTATTGAATTGAATTCAACTGAACTAAATTCAGTTTATTTTAGTTCAGTATGATGTTGATACACAATTTAAACTTTCAATAATAAAACTTATAAATGTGGCTAATGTTCAGGAAAATACTACACATTTTTGGGTCATAGCTTTTACTATATACACCCATTGCATACAAATTAGGAATTTAATTTGATAATATAATCATCTGAATGTTGTTCTGTTTTATTTCCTGAGAGTTGTGCTTTAAAGGCTTGAGAATTGGATAAAATAATTATAAATCTCTTTTTACACAATGTCTGAAAAGGCATAATTCTCTACAACATAGTATGTCACAAATACAGTTCTTTGATGTGTGTTTATGCATTTTGGAGCATCATACTTTGCACTGAAATATTCCAGAAATACATCAACTTGGCGCATATTGTAAGCATGCAATAGAGAAAATAACTGCTTTCTTTAGCAGTGTGAATACATACTACCAGTGGCAACTACTGCATAAGAGCAGAAGAGCTTTTAAAGATCCTAACTTTTGACACCTTGAGGATTTATTGGTTATTTTTTCTTTTAATGCTATTAAGTGTAATGTGTGTGCAGTAATTTAAAATCTAAGACATTTATATCTACTGCACTACTTCTCTAAACTTGATGAGACATGGCAACACAGATGCTAACACATCTTGATTTGTGCACGTTTTAAGGAGGTTCTGCACATGTGCAACTGGTATGATTAATTATGAGGGTCACTCCAAAAGTTTTTAGCAGCAGCCACAAATATTTTTCAATTGAGTTGTAACTTTTAAAACTTTTCAAAGTATTCTCCATTATGACGAATACACTTTTGCATCCATTCAAACCACTTTGAAAATGTCATCTGACCACATCTCTATGTAAGTCCCAATGGCCTCTTAATGTGATGAGAAATGGTGACCACGGAGCTTTTCTTTTGTTTTAGGAAAAAGGGAAAAGGAGCTAAATCTGCAGAATAAGGGGGTTAGGAAGGACTCTGATGTTTTGATCAGCCAAGAAACCGAGTGTCCTGGCCACTGTGGGTGTGGGTGTGGGGGTGGGTGTGCGCGGGTGTGCGCGTGCAGTGTGCGTGTGTGTGAGATAGCAGACAGTTAGTCACACTTGAGTTGGGTTGTTTTTTGGGCATCTAGGGTGACAGATGTTAAGTGACCAGTTTTTGAGAAGAAGGAAGCCACCATATTCTTTCCTGCACTTTTGCTTCTTCGCACTTTTGTTGGTGGGTCATCATACCACTGACTGCTGCTTTGTTTCTGGATTGTAGTGGTATATCCAGAATTCATCTCCTGTTACTACAATGTTGTAGGTGTCATTGCTTCTGTCATTGTTGAATTTTACCAGCATGAAACTGTACTATTCCACACAAGCTGCTTTCTGACCCTCTGTTAATGAATGTGGCATCCAACTAGAACAACACTTGTTGACTTGCAGATGTTCATGAAGGATGGCATTCCTTGCCGTTGATCCAATGTCAAGGGTACTTTGAAGGTCAACATAGGTGATGTGGGGATCCTCCATTAATAATTTTTGCACAGTTGCAATTGTTTCTGGAGTTACTGCTGTGTGAGGCTGACCTGCGTGAGGTTCTTCTTCCAGGGATTCCAGACTTCTTTGGAACTCCTGAAACCAATTTCCAGTGGTATCTCTGAATGGTGCAGACTCGCAAAAAACATCTACCAAAGATATTTTGGTGACACTGTTCTGATCTTAGGCCCTTTTTAAAATCATAATAAATCATGGCACGAAAATCATGTCATGACAGCTCTATTACATATGCCTATATGTGCAACACTTGAGTGTGTTTCTGCCTGCATTCTTGGTAAAACACTTGACACATTGTTGTATAGTAATGTATCCCCCTTTCAAATGTAAGCAATTATATTGCTGTAACTTTTAAGGTTTAGCTGCTGTTAAAAGCTCTTGGAGTGACCCTCATGCATTATATGGCCAAATACATGGGTTTTGCACACATGAAGAAGTGCACTAATGTGCAAAGATTTTCCTGCACTCTGTTTGCATACTGTCATTATTTTTATGCCAATGCCACTAGGTGGTACCTCACTATGGCAGAAGCATTAATTAATCTGTGGGCAGAAGTGTGTGGCACATGTCCGAGTGTGAAAACTTCTTCTGGTTTCTTCATACCATCCATAATCTCAATTACAAGTTTACACATTTCTTCATTTTTGCCTTAAAACGGTATAATTAATTATGCACACAACAACAAATGGCCACCCCCACAAAGAAACTTTATTTTGTTAGACAAATTATGCACTATGATGACGACCACTGGTGTAACCATTTGTTCATAATCATAACTATTATGCAGCAGATGTTACTTCACATATTCAGGGCTAACTAAAATTTTGTAAACATCCAAAATGTATATTCATGAGTCACTATCCGAATACTGCAACTATAAAAACTGAATAAATCCATCCAGCATGCTAATGACTCAAGAATTAGGTTGTATGGCACATAAGGGAAGGGAAGGGAGGTAGGAAGGAAGAAGAGTAAACAAAAACTAAAAATCTCATTGACAGTGAATATTAACATTGAGCAACTCCTGCAGGGACATGGTATATACTATACAGTGATAAAGACATTAGATAAGTAAGCTTAAAATACTAGTGTAATGTAAAATAAGTTTGACTCAAGCACATAATTGAACTGGCCGATAATACCCCACATCTACTTTATGCTTGCAGCTAACTGGTAATGGTATAAATAATAGGTGCTTTACCTACAAAATAGCTAGGATGAGAGGAATTATATCTTGGGTTCCTTTTATTAATAATTTATTACTGACAGCTCTCTATTGTCAATGAAAATGTTTTAATTCTTTCTGTAGGTGTGGAAATAAAGTTCAAGAATATGATGTATCCTGTTCTGATACAGCCAAATAAAGTTAAAGAGCTAACAAGCATTTCTCAGAACAGTCAAGGACTAAAAATTGGAGCAGCTGTAACATTGAATGAAATGGAAGAAGCATTAAGACATGAAATATCATCTCAGCCTGGTAAGTAAAGTTTTGTATTATAAAATGTGCAAACATGTCAGACCTATTACATTTATTTCATATTTCAAGAAGTTGAAAGTTGATGAAGTTAGTTTGTTTAGTTTAATACTCAATAAATAAATAAATAAATAAATAAATAAATAAATAAATAAATAAATAAATAAATAAATAAATAAATAACCCCCCTTTGTTTTTGTCAAACAGGAAATATAGGATACACAGCTTGCACACATTTTGAACCAACAGAACTAAAATACATTTTTTAATGTAGTTTTTTCTTTAAGATTCTGCACTTACTTTGTTCAAAACAAATTAAAATTATGTGCAGAGTATTGGATGATAGTCAAGTCATTTGAATTGAACTCTCAAATATCATTCATATTTAAAGATAAGAATATAGTCAAGTTATCAATTAAAGAGACTCAGTGACCTAATTCTTGGATGCCAACATATTTTCCTTACATTAATAATTAGTTATTGCAGCTAAAACTTCACAATAATTGGTGAATCAGAATATCTAGTCTGAAAACATATACCTTTTTATTAACTATGAGGCTCAAGCATCAACTATGTTGCTTAAGTCAACTTTAAGACTTTTATTTGCTTAACTCACTAACTAATTGAATAGAACATGTTTCACAAGCATTTACTTGCACCATAAGTTGAGCATAGATTTTCGGGACACTTTCAAGCTGTTTCATGTTGAATTTGGTGAAGCCTTGTGGTCTTTGGATGAACCTTAGCATGGGGTTGTGCATTTCCAACTTATCAAAATTCATTAAAGTTTTATATATATATATCTTCTTTCTGAAGGCAAATTCTTTGGGTTTTGGGGCCAGTTTCATTAACTTGATTTCACTTTCTATATTGAGGTTTTCAGCCAAAAATGGAGATGAAATTGCCAAGTTTTCTATGTGTTTATTTAATGTTTTGCCTGGTTCTTTATTGAATGCCAAATATTCCTTTTGTTTTCCTGACATACATTTTGTCACAATTTGAACTTTAAATCTAGTAAATTCCTGACTTCTCCATTCAATGTACTGGATCTTAATAGGTTTTTATTTAATAAAATAATGGTAATATTAAGAGGTAAGTTTTATTTTTTGAACTATGATTGCTCCTCTAGTGAGTTCCAAGAGATTGGCTTAGTTATTTTTATTAAATAATTTTTGTGCTTAATGTATTGTGTAGTTAACTATCTGGTGCTGTAAGATCATTCTTATTTATTTTAATTCTGTTTAAAATGTGGCAAGAGAATAATGGAAATAGTAATTTTTATTCCTTCTGGTAAATTGTGAAATTCATAGGCTATTACTTATTTGTGTTGACACACACACACACACACACACACACACACACACACACACACACACACACACACACACACACACACACACACACACACACACACACACACACACACACACACACACACACACACACACACACACACACACACACACACACACACACACACACACACACACACACACACACACACACACACACACACACACACACACACACACACACACACACACACACACACACACACACACACACACACACACACACACACACACACACACACACACACACACACACACACACACACACACACACACACACACACACACACACACACACACACACACACACACACACACACACACACACACACACACACACACACACACACACACACACACACACACACACACACACACACACACACACACACACACACACACACACACACACACACACACACACACACACACACACACACACACACACACACACACACACACACACACACACACACACACACACACACACACACACACACACACACACACACACACACACACACACACACACACACACACACACACACACACACACACACACACACACACACACACACACACACACACACACACACACACACACACACACACACACACACACACACACACACACACACACACACACACACACACACACACACACACACACACACACACACACACACACACACACACACACACACACACACACACACACACACACACACACACACACACACACACACACACACACACACACACACACACACACACACACACACACACACACACACACACACACACACACACACACACACACACACACACACACACACACACACACACACACACACACACACACACACACACACACACACACACACACACACACACACACACACACACACACACACACACACACACACACACACACACACACACACACACACACACACACACACACACACACACACACACACACACACACACACACACACACACACACACACACACACACACACACACACACACACACACACACACACACACACACACACACACACACACACACACACACACACACACACACACACACACACACACACACACACACACACACACACACACACACACACACACACACACACACACACACACACACACACACACACACACACACACACACACACACACACACACACACACACACACACACACACACACACACACACACACACACACACACACACACACACACACACACACACACACACACACACACACACACACACACACACACACACACACACACACACACACACACACACACACACACACACACACACACACACACACACACACACACACACACACACACACACACACACACACACACACACACACACACACACACACACACACACACACACACACACACACACACACACACACACACACACACACACACACACACACACACACACACACACACACACACACACACACACACACACACACGTACACACACACGTACACACGTACACACACACGTACACACACACGTACACACACACACACACACACACGTACACACACACGTACACACGTACACACACACGTACACACACACGTACACACACACGTACACACACACGTACACACACACACACACACACACACACACACGTACACACACACACGTAAGCCTAAAGAAATACAAAAGAAAGGAAACAGTTGTGAAGCCCATTATGAAAGACTTCAAACCTGTGTTACTGTTTACTAAAGAAAGAAAAAAAGAACTGTCATAAACCTCTGCAGCCGCACTAAATCAAAAAGCTAAGTGTGTTATAAGTGTGATATATCACAGACCAACTTTATCAGTTAAAAATTTTTCTTCTAGGTGTATTAGACATTTATAATATTTAAGCTAATATTACATTTTTTTGCATTATTAATGAAATATTGCATGCTCTTATGTGCAGCCTGTAGAATGTATGTATGTGCCATACTTCATACCAGAGGTATGATGTATCACTTCAAATACCTATTTGATTTGTATTAAATTAGTGACAAAGGATAAGTGAAACTTTTATCATTAGTTTAATACAAATTTCACTGTTTTCAGCTTCATTTGCTATTTATCATTGGGATTACATACTTATTTAACATCTTCTGTGCTATGTGATGTACACTATCCATTTTTAATATAGACATCCCTGCAAGGTCATAGCTAGAGTTGCAAGAATACTGCATAATACCAAAATGTGTTGTAATAATACTGCATTACTCCTAGTATAATCATATAATGCACACAACCTTCACCATTGCGCATAACTACAAGGTGACTTGCCTTTATCTTTAAGCTACATACAAGGAGATAACTGTGGAATCATTATCACTAATGTGGAAGAATTTAAAGCCAGTCATGAGCATTTTTCTCGAGACACTATGTGCTGCTGCTCAATGTGTCACACCTTCTACCTGATGATGAGAATTGTATGACAAACAACTGATAAGTTTGCTGGCATCTAAATTCCTGACTACACCACCACCATAAGCTGCAAATAAGCACAGTTGGTCTAAAAATGGGTGAATCCACACAAAAACCAGATCACAGCTTCTCTGGTAACAACTGAAAAGCTGACTTTGATACAATGAAACCTCTGATAAAAGGATGACCGTGCAGATGCACCAAAACCCGTCCTCTGTGGTCTTGTGGTACCATACTGGCCTCTGAATCCTGAGGTCGCAGTTTCAAACCTGGTGGAGGATGATGAATTTTTTGGGCATAAAAATCCTTAGTATGGCTTGCTTCGGAAGGGAAGTAAAACCAGTGGTCCCATGTCATAGATTTACAGTACGTAAAAGAACTTCAAGCCTGATAAAAAGGCCTTTGAGCAAATGTTTTGGTCTTTCACACCCAATATAGAATGGGACAATAAGGACCATAGTAGTTAAAGAGTGTCCATAAATAAAACTTTAAAAAAAAGTTGCGAATCAAAATATGCTATTGTCACTGGGAATTGTTAAATAAAAATTACCTGTGTACCTTTTCGTTGGTGATTAGTTAATTATCTTCAGTTATTGAAGGACTTTCATGACTGTTTTTAATAAAAATGTCACAATTCTGACATAAAATACTTGCTTCTTATTGTTGCAATGGTCATATTGGCATCAGATTTCAGGGAGGATAGAGAATAATCTTGGTTAGAGAAAACTTCCCACCCTCCCCAGCTGAGAATCAAACCTGAGACACATCTCACAGCAGGCAGATACTTTACCAACTGATTATGGGGTCAGCCTATTAGTTTTGCTTTTTGTGTTTTTATGGAATCTATAGTGAAAGAGTATTTAATGTTATTTTTTTCTTTCTTTTGCTAGAATGAATTCTGTTATTTTTCATTAAAATATAAGCCAAGTCAATGTCATGCAAAATATTGCAATAGTCATTTTATTCTGATTTTTGTTTTTATTAATGTTGCTACTCATATATTTAATTTAGTAACATATAATAATTAATTTGTGTTTCCTTGGAGCATGTGTATGATATAGCTATAATACTCTTAACATTAAATTAATATCATTTTTCAAAACAAAAAATATTCATATTTTTTACAAACACTCATGTCACCAGTTCAACCAATAACCGCTATTATTTTGCTTTGATTGATTTGAATTTATTTATTTAATTTCTTAACCTGCAATTGACCCCACAAGGAAATATTTGCTTTGGCAGAAAAATTATATAAGAATATATTTATATTGTTAACATTTATTATATAGGGTGAATCTGAACTCTACCAACAAACTTTCACAAGTCGTTCAAGGATGTTTTCTGAGTGTTTTGATTAAAGGAATAAAAGGAACCCATCATCCTCATTGGATTATTACCAAGTAATTTCACTGTTTTAGTTTTGTAATAACTTGACCACCTTTGTACCTGTTTACTTGAATATGATTGTTTCCAAACAAAATAACCTTTCGTGGCTGTAATAGAGCATGTTTTCAGTCCAGTCCAACACCAGGCTTCTACTCCTGTTCAATTCTGTCTCAGCTTTTGTTTAATGCAGTACATTACTACGTAGTGCATTGTTAGTGATATGGTATGGATAGCTTTACTTATGCAGAATTACAGGATAAATATCTCTTCTACTATGTCACTCAATGCAATGGAAGAGCAGCACAATGGCGCTATGCAGGGCTGTTCCTGCAGTGACAGCAAACTCAACACACAACATTTGCAGCTGATTGGGTCTTATGTACTACCCAACAGAGACTGAATGGAATAGTCTACAAAACGTTCCTTCAACATGCCCTCCCACATTTTCTGGAAGATGTGCTGTTGATAATTCACAGGCATATGTGGTTTTCATTATGATGGGGCGCCAGCACATTTTGCAGTGAATGTTAGGGAATACCTTGATGAACAGTTCAGGCAAAGGAGGAAGGAATCCTTCCCACCCCAGACTGTTCCATGTCCAGAATGGTCACCAGATCTGACACCCATGGAGTTTTCTTCAGGGTTATGTGAAGAGCCTAGTTTACGTGATTCCTGTCAAAAGTAATATCTGGTTGTCAGGATTGTAGCAGCCACTGATGATGTGCTCCAATCTTCTGTGGTGCTAGAGCATGTGCAACAGTCTATTAGGCATTGCTGTGAAGTTTTTTGTTATCATTGTGGTCAATATTTTGGATAATTACTTTAAAAATTTTGGGTTGTTTCATGTCATTTTTTGTAACGTTTGGTTATCCATTCTTAAAAATAAATAATTGCAATTGTCAGGAGGTGATGAGTAGTGGATTAGCTGATGGTGAACCCTAATATAAAAATGCTCCATAATATAACAATACTCCAAATAAGCAGATACAAAGGTGATTGAGGTATTACAAAATGAAAACAAAGAAATTACTGGGGACCATGGATTCCTTATATCAAAACACTCGGAAGACACCCTTGAACAACTTGTGAAAATCTGTCAGTAAGGTTCGTATTCACTTTGTATATACAAAACAAAGTAATCATTTTTACATTTATAAACCTTACGATCATCATTTCTTGGTTTAGTTTACAATAATTGTATCTGCATTTACTAAAAAATATTTGTCCTGAGAAATCTCATAGTCTTCCTCTGCACCTAGTAATAGGGTGTACTATTGTCAGCTCTCTGTCACATGAAACAAAGGAAAAACAGCTCGTTTAGCAGAAGTGCATCAAAGAGAATTTTCTGGGAATGTCTCCAAAAATATTCTTCATTGTGAACGACTTTTGCATAACTGGTAAACCATAAGAGATAGACAACATTTTACTACACAAAAAGTGTAGACGTCATGGAGTCACACAGCGCCACTTACACTTATCTACACTGGCATATACTGAGAGTTTTGTACAGGAACCCAGCCAATAAAACAGCTAGCTGTTGCTGCTGACAATTTCTCCATGGTAGACAGAAGGAATCCATTACATATAATGTTCAGCATGGCAGAGACATTCCCAAACCCAAATCATTGTAGTAAGGTCTGTGAAGGGGGATCCAACCTGTCTCATATGTAATTTTAAATGGTTATATTTGAAGGATTTATCACTTTAGTAAATATTATGAGGGATTATATGTAAATGTATGTTTATTTTGTGAATGAATTTCAGCATTTGTAGTGTAACTTGCTTCTTGTACTTGATATGAATTAGTCCATACTATAGGTCAGTATGCACTTAGTATTGAAGTGAGGGCATGCATTAATGTATAACACACAGTAAAAAATTATAGACTCGTGTAGAAAGCTGATGCACCTGTGAGTATGAAAGAATAGCATGATTTTGGAATGGACTACAGACTAGATAACTGGTATCCCTTAAACCATTTTTTCACCATGTGGTGAGCCTTCATTGATGCACATATATAAATGAGCTGTAAAACAGGCAATGAAGACAGATAAGGCACATCTGCCACACAGTTTACACACATTAAAAATAACTATAATGTTTTCATTTTTGCCAGTCCACTCAAGGCCATTTTTTCCCACTTTGCAACCATCTCTCCATTCTGCTAGTTCCCCTCTTGCAGGAGCAGTAGTGCATTGTTGTAACTCTGGTTTTAAGCTTTGAGGAAGGGAGGAACTGGTGGGGAGATTGTAGAAGGAGAGATATGATTACCATGCAGGACCTTGACTGGACTGGCAAGAGTGAAACCACTATAGTGGTATTTGGGCCATTTGGTGTATAAACTAAATATTATAAACTTTTGGCACTTAATGTGCATGGATTTTAAGCAGATAAGCATTTCCATAAGCACTTTAATCTCTGTAGCATATTGTAAATAATGTTTTTACAAAGTTACTAGATTTTAGTGTGTTTTTGCCTACTGTTCACAAATGCTTTATGAGGGTAGTGTTTTTGGAAATGTTGATTTAATATTTATTTTTAAAATTATAGTAGCCACTGAGCAGGCTGGCTGAGGTGGTAACATCTGTGGCCTACATTTAGGAGGTCCTAAGTTCAAACCCCCAGGGCTGACCAATCTGACTGAAGGTTGTTGTTGTTGTTTTTTTTCAGTTTTCCTCCGTTACTAGGCAAATGCTGGATTAGATAACTTGATTCGTGAATTTTCCTATCATTCCTTTAATCTCTGCATTTCATTTCCTTCTTTGTCACCATACCAGGCATTGCACCATTCTGGATGTGATGCGATTCAAAAGTTTGCTTGCTCCTCGACAGGCTACTCACCCAAGTCCTTGGAGGTGTGAGTCCTATAAAGAGGAGGGTAATGCGTTAAAGAAGAAGAAAATTATAGACAAATTAGATTCATACAACATGAGCATCAAGTGTTCTGAATGAAAGAATTACAAAAACTAGAAATGTTTCTCATTGTTGCTGAGTTCGTATTTTTTATAATAGTCAAAGATTAATTTTGAATAGATAACTTAAATGCAGTAACAATACTTGCATTTCCAGTTGAAAACACAGGAAATTTACTACACATGATCTTATAATTTAATGTTATTTATATTCATTGATTTTTTTTTAAGCAGCTTTATTTGACTAAGTATAGGATCTTTCAGCAAGAGTCCTATCTTTGAACTTGAATAAAACACATTCTATAAATGATAGAGATTTATTTCTTTTTTTATATTGGAACATAATTAATGTCAATACATATGGAAGAGAACATCAGTTAAGTGATCGCCGTGACTTTGTTGGGTTGCGCGTATACGGTTGACCCAATTTTCAATTACAGAAGAACGTAAATTAAGTTCAACTTCATGAACAACACGAGTGATATTATTATTCATAAGATCATTTACGTTTCTGGCTTGCTGACATAAACTCTAGATTTTACATAACCCCACAAGAAGTAATCCAATGACGTTAAATCACATGACCTCGGGGGGCAGTTAACATCACCACCATAGGAAATGATGAAACCTCTGAACTTATCCTTCAAAAGATTGATTGTTTCGAGAGCAGTATGACATGTGGCACCATCTTGCTGGAACCAGATGTTTCTGAGATCCATACCATCCAATTGAGGCAAAAAAAATAGCCCCTTATAAGAGCCCGGTATCTTTCTCCATTGACAGTTAGAGCTTCTCCATCTTCATCTTGGAAAAAATATGGACCACACCACACAGTAACCTTTTGGGGATGAAGTGGTCGTTGTTGAATCTGCATTGGATTGTGATTGCTCCAATAGCGGCAATTTTTATTATTAACAAAACATCCATCCAAAAGTGGGCTTCGTCGCTGAAGTTGATTTTTCGACAAAAATCCGGGTCAGCTTCCAATTGCTCCATAGCGCAGTCAGCGAATACACGGCAACCTATGGTCGTTGGGTTCTTGAGCTAACACCATTTTGTAAGCGTGAAACTTCAAGTCCAGATGCAGAATTCGCCAAGTTGTGGTCGGTGAAAGCCCCAATTGTTGCGCTCGACGAACAATTGATTTGTTTCCGTTCTCGCGTACACTCTCACGAACGGCGTCTATGTTTTCGTTGTAGCGCTTACGTGGATTAGGTACAGGCGTTCTTTGATCGCTGACAGAACCACTTCTTTCAAATTTATCGATCAAACGCCGAATCGTTTTCTCGCAGGGACGACTGTGCACACCGTAAACTTCACGCAATACACCGAAGATTTGGCGAACATTTTGATAATAAATTTTCACAATTTCTACACATTGCTGAATGCTGTAACGTTCCATGGCTATTTGTCAATAACAACTGTAACCACATGAAAAAAAATCTGATGTGTTACACTCACATGAGTTTCTCTACTCTTGTACAAACTATTTTTACAAACGCTTATTCTCCATGTTAATCGAGATAAACATTTGCAGACTCTATCTTATTGCTAATTTTCTTGTAGATGTGAGGGGAATATATATTTACAAGGGCAATATAGAAATACTGTAGCCTTTAAGCACATACATATCTCTTAATAGCTGGTTGCTAGGTGCAGCACCATTCCCTTTGCCACAGATTAATACTCTTTGCATATCCAAGACAAAAAAAATCTGATGTGTTACTCTCACATGACTTTCTCTACTCTTGTACAAACTATTTTTACAAACACTTATTCTCCATATGCTTCATGTTAATCGAGATGTCAATCTTATTGCTAATTTTCTTGTAGGTGCAAGGGGAATATGGTAGGCTTTAAGCAATAGTCAATCTTTTAAGAGCTGGTTGCTATGTGGAGCATTCCATTCTCTTTGTATGTCCAGGATATAAAAAAATCTGATGTGTTACACTCACATGACTTTCTCTACTCTTGTACAAAACTATTTTTACAAACGCTTATTCTCCATATGTTCATGTTAATCGAGATGTCAATCTTATTGCTAATTTTCTTGTAGATGCAAGGGGAATATGGTAGGTTTTAAGCGATAGTCAAATATTTTAAGTGCTGGTTGCTATGTGGCACATTCCATTCTCTTTGCATGTCCAGGACTTAAAAAAATGAATAACGAATTTGAGAAAAAGTATAAGTATTTTTAAATTTAAGGGAATAACAAGCAATATCTCAAACGGTTCACTCGACAGAAAAAAATGTAAATCACATAAATTGTGTATTTTAATGCAATCTACATTTTTTGTGTAGCAACGTTTTGTATATCTCTTATGGTTTACCAGTTATGCAAAAGTCGTTCACAATGAAGAATACTTTTGGAGGCATTGCCAGAAAATTCGAGATATACATTTCATTTCTCATGATAATATCTTAAACATATGATATTTTAATAAAAATTGTTAAAGCCATTTTTGAGAAAATTAAAATTTTCGAAAAATGTTCCATGTTAAGGGGTGGGGGGATTTTCTCGAAAACCTTCGTGTCGCATCTCTGGAAGATACTGAACCTAAATACCAAGTTTGGTGTTTATTTGACTGTTCGTTTCTGAGTTATGCTGTTCACAGACACACACACACACACACACACACACACACACACACACACACACACACACATACACACGGACATGTTTCCAAAAATGCTTTTTTTTGGATTCAGGGGTCTCAAAACATATATTTCCGGTGAAATCTCGGTATGGAATTTTTGGGTGGAATACAATACTTCCCCTACTTACTATACGTAGTAGAGAAAGTAAAAAATGAATAACGAATTCCCATTTGAGAATATAAGTATTAAAAAATTTAAGAGAATAACAAGCAATATCTCGAAAATGGTTCACTCAACAAAAAAAAAAAAAAAATGTATATGACATAAATTGTGTATTTTAATGCGATCTACACTTTTTGTATAGTAAAATGTTGTCTATCTCTTATGGTTTACCAGTTATGCAAAAGTCGTTCACAATGAAGAATATTTTTGGAGACATTCCCAGAAAATTAAAGATATACGTTTTATTTGTCATGAAAATATCTTAAACATCTGATATTTTAATCAAAATCGTTGGAGCTATCTTTGAGAAAATTAAAATTTTCGAAAAATGTTCCATGTAAAGGGTAATCTGGGGTGGGGGGATTTTCTTGAAAACCTTTGTGTCGCATCTCTGGAAGATACTGAACCTAAATACCAAGTTTGGTGTTTATCCGACTGGTTGTTTCTGAGTTATGCTGCACACACACACACACACACACACACACACACACACACACACACACACACACACACACACACACACACATGCACGGATGTTTCCAAAAATGCTCTTTTTGGATTCAGGGGGTCTCAAAACATATATTTCCGGTGAAATCTCGGTATCGAATTTTTGGGTGGAATACAATACTTCCCCTACTTACTATACGTAGTAGAGAAAGTAAAAATGACTGCTGTAACTCAATAACAACGGCAGCTATCACATGTTAAAGATAGGACACTCTTGTTGAAAGACCCATTAAAAGGGTATGGAAAGAAGAAAGCATGGTTGTTGATATCCATAGCTGAAATGGTGATGTTCGGGATACTATGGGATACATAGTAATACCTTACTTTCATCGTGTTAAGCATAACCCAAAGGGAAAAAACAGTGCATTGGAAAATAATAGTAATAAAATGCACAAATGCAGTTGTGAGAGTTGCATCATGAACCTGTTTGCTTCTCTAACTTGGACCTTGAATGATGAACAATGTGGCTCTATAACCATGAATAATATTAAAGAAGTTATTATTAATCAGGATAAATACAAAAACTGCATTTCTATTAAGTGATAATTGCTGGTTCTGAGATATCTGATATTAAAAGCCTAAGTTTGATTAATGGCTAAAGTTAATTAGCCATTCACTGTAGTTTATTTTATGCAACGTGCAGGAGAATAGTATTAGGATATTTTGTGGTCTGAATAGCAGGAGCAACCAAAATGCTTGAAGAAAACCTTAAGTGCAGAGTTTGGTCAGGTGACTTATATTTTCTTACTTGAGAAATTACAGTAAGTAATTAATAAATATGAGTAAATGGCAATGGATTTTAACACATAGCTCCATTAAATGTTAATTTTAAATTAAATCCATATGAAGATTTAATGAATCCTAACATTGCAACAGTAATTCTAAATGCTGCTAATATTAAATTTAAAGAAGAGTTTATTTTAACCTCTAATCACCCTAATGTTATCCCGAATAATGTGTTTCAAAGGGTCTTCTTTTCATTATCAGCGGCTCCAACCATCATGACTTCTCTTCTTCCTCAGTTGACAAATGTAGTTTTTTGTGATCAAGCTTTCCCCAGTATTGAAGTTTCATTGCAAATCAGCCATTGCAGCACATTTTTGGGAAGCAGTACATAACATAAGTGACCAAATTAATAAAACAATTGATAGACCAGCAGCTTGGGAAAAACTTCATACACAATACACAAAGAAAATTAGCAAGGCTTGATACATTAATTGAAGAAAGCTTGATCTCATAATACATATATCTGCTATCTGAGGAAAAGTGAAGTCACAACAGTTGGAGCCAGCTGATGATGAAGGAAAGACCTTTGAAATATTTCTAGATAAAAGCCATACTTATTAAAGTTGTGTGTTAAGCTATCTCAATTTATTAATTTAGTCAGGTCTCTAAGGTAGTATTGGTAGATAAATATTTAATGACAAAATGTTGTATATTTAGGTGTGTGTATTGAGAAATGAAGTTCATTTTTAGAAGACACTAGTTTCATAAACCTATAATATGGAACCTATATAAATTACCAATGGGGCCCAATTGGAGCCCTCTAAAGCTTTAAAAAAGTAATTATGGCAACATGGTAATTTTTATGACAGTTTATTGAATATTTGACATTATTGATCATTAGATAACTTGCAATAATGATAATCTGGATCTTTACTGCTATTTTTTTTCAGTGACTTGTTGGCAAATAATGGCAGTATTCTGTTTATTAATTATGGTGTAAACAAATCTTTATTTATATTTAATATGGTCAAGTTTTCTTAAAGTATCCAGAAGTTTCTTTGTGCTTTAAAATGAGACAAATATAATTGAGAAAAATATTAAAAGTCAAAATATTTTCACAAAAGTTTGCACTTCCAGAAGTCCTTTTACAAAAATGAGACTTTTAATGTGTTATTTCTGTAAAAGCTTAAAATTCGTTCACTCAAATATTTTTATACTAGAAAAAATATTGTAAATGGATTTTCCTCTTAATTATTATAGATCAAAACATAAGAAATACTATTTTGGACCGAAAATTTTCCAAAAAATATTAAGCAGTAGGTAATTTCCACAAAAATGAAATCTTCAGAGTTTCATTTGTTATTTGCTTTGTCATTCAAATGGTTTTCACAGCATAGAGACTTGAAAGCTAATAAACTAGTCCATATTATTTAGATGTTATTTATTTGGAAATTTTTATTAAAAACCCTGAGTATTAATATGTGCATGATCTTATTAATTTTTTTTTTTTTTTTTTTTTTTTTTTTTTTTTTTTTTGTTAAAGGAAGAGGAAAGGATTTTGTTCTATGTCCACAAATATATTTTCAATAGTATTTTAAGGCTAGTGTATCCATTTTTTTATTTTGCTGCCCAGATAGGTTTACTGCATTGAAAGTAGTTTTATAAATTACATTACCACTAAGCATTTCCCTACATAAAGCCTGGGAGGAATCACACTAGTGAAAGGAACTGTTTGTAGAAGAATCCTTACGCATAGTATATTTAAATTTTATTAACATTAACACTTGATTCCTTATTTATTTCATTTTCTCTATAGCTCCTAAAGAAAGGGTGTTTCAGCAGCCATAATAAAATAGGAGTGTTGTTAAACCATCTATGAAAGATAGAAAGAAAAAAAGAAAAAACAGCAGCAGTATTAGAACTTCCAAACTGGAATGGCTCTGGAGTGAGCACAGGGATAAAAGGAGAAATGTCATTGCTGTAATACAAAAAGAAGAAGAAAGAAAAAAAAAAATTAAAATTAAAAAGAATCTAAAAAAAAATATCTTGGTGAGATTTAATATACCAGTTACTGTGTGAGGAACTGAATTAATCTATGATAGCCTCAGCTTCTAGGATTTCAGTTGCTGGTTCTCCACTGCAATAAAAGCAAGATGATTGAGAAAGTCATCATCAATTTTATTTCCCTGGTATAGTTTTAATCACATGATAACCATTCACACTGGTACTTGATGCAGGAATGGTTACATCTATTGCTACCATTTTGAACCACACATGAAATACCAAATGAAACTTTTAAAGAAATCTAATGCAGCACAAGATATTTTTTACTGAGCATCTTCACTCTTCCTAATATATTTTCATTGATTTTATGACTAGATGAAGTTGACAGGAATCATGATCTTTCTACAGGAATGTAGGTCCTTGGAAAATTAATTACAATGTCATGACATTAATATACATTATTTCAAACAACTATTTTACCATGCTTTTTAAGTAATATATAAATTATTCATTTGATAGTCTTTTTAATCCTGATGGTTTAGGCTTAAGGATAGGCTCAAATTAATTTTTAGAAGGGCTCCAGCCCCAAAGGCCCACATACTCTTGCCATGCCTGTGAAGGAGTAGTAAACATGCAAGAGCACGCTTAATTACTTTCTTGTATTTTTTGCAATTTTTTGTTTTGAAGTACACACACATCAACACTACTCCTTGTTCATTGCTATCAATGTACATAAATGTACAGAGACAGGACTCAAACTATTACCAAATAATACAGAGTAGTTGATTACATTATGTGCATAGTGCAAGGGATAATTTAATGTAACTGTATTCAACTGTAGAATCAATATCTAGGAACACCTTCCTCTGTTATGCTTTTTCTTTTTGTGTTGCAGATTATAAAACCCATATTTTTTCATCTATAGTAGGCATGCTACACTGGTTTGCTGGAAAGCAGATAAGAAATGTTGGGGTATGTTTACTTTTATTTAATGTGAGGAATCCCTGCTGTTAAATTTTATTCTTGCATTTGTGAAAGTATGAATTTTTATTTTACAGGCTGTAGGAGGTAACATAATGACTTCTAGCCCTATATCCGACCTTAATCCAATTTTTCTTGCTGCATCTTGTAAATTGGAACTTAACAGCAAAAGTAAGTCTTAATATTATTTTGTTAGGAACCTGATTCACATCTTACAATTTATCTGTAGCAAAAGATTTGTAACATAAGGAAGCATGTGATTCAAAAAAGGAATTGAGAATTCTATAAAAAAGATGCCTGTTCTTTTTAAATTAATGAAATATTGCAGGAAGAGTTGGTTATATTGTGTTTTTACTGCATGAATTAAGACATAAACACAAATTAAAATGTCAAAAGAAGAGTGAAGTATAAGATTGTTGAAGAGACTTAAACATAATGAAGCCAAATTAATAATTTAACTTTGAGTTAAATCCACACTCCACCCTCCATTAATTTTGGTATCTTGTATAGTACATGGTTTCATGAAGTGTTGTGCACATCTTCAGTCGGTGTTGACCATTGGGTTCTTGGAAGTTGACTTGAAGATCTCCCTGGTGTTAGAGTGAGTGTCTATTTCAGTGGTTTAACAAACTTTAAGTTAGGATTTTCTTCACCTGCAATATTCAAAGTTCATGAGTGTATCCTCATATTTCTTTATGCAGATCTCCAATGTAGACAATTCCTTGGGTCCCTGAACACTTTAAAGTAAGCTGACTCTATCTTCTATATCATGTTTCCTCTCTCAAATATGATAACAGCTAATCCATCAATTTTCTTGTTCCTTATATTTCCGAAGTGCTTTTTGAGCCTAATTTCCGAAATGCTTTTTGAGCCTAATTTCCAGATTTCACTTTGTTTTCTCCATGTGAATTCTATCACATTGTAAGTATAACAAATATTGTATATATGTTTATAGCACCACGTTGTGGAAGCCAATTTGCGAGAGCAAATATTTGTGTTTACTTCACGTGTGTTGCCATCTTGTGTGACGTCATTCGTTGGTCTGGTTCGTAGCTTCCTCTGACGTTAGCTATTTGCATGAATTAGTTTCTAAAAGAATTTAAGGTTATATATATATATATATATATATATATTGTCCTCCGGCTAGCTATCATCTTTTCTTGGTAGAACTTGTATCTCTTGCAGGGTGTGAAGCGGAAAGGAATCTTTTGTCTAGAAATGATATTGACGAAGAAATTGGTTTTATAATCTTTATTGCAGAACACGTTCACGAACACTTTCACATATTTATCTTAATACTCGCCATACTGAAACTGTTTATAATAATTTCTTATCACTTTTAACTCACGTACTTCAACTTTATATATTCAACTGTATAATACTTTATAAGATTTCTTGTAATTCTGCTGCGCGGAACTTGACGAAATGAAGGACTGACTGACGATCTGTACTGTACTGAGAATTCCGTTGAACTGGGGAAGATGTGTAGTGTGTCGAGAATCTTGTTGCACTGGGGGGACGCTCCCTTGAATCTACACTATTTATAGGCTTGCCTCAAGATACGCCTAAAGATTATAAATGAACTGCTATTGGCTAATAAAACGCGCCAACATTAGCGTCTATTTTACTATCCAATGAAAACCACTAATACATATTTCTTTTATAGAACATTCTGGAAGCTTTTACCGAAAAGGCGCGAAACATTACGTAACTTCCTGGTTCCCGGTAACGATAAACAACTCATCCCATTGCTGCATTATTGCGTTATTGTTAACAGTTTCAGTAGAGCCGTATATTATTATTTACCATTAATAATTACAATTAATAAACCTCTGAAATCAATGTCACATAAAAATACATATTCATATTATTATCATTAATTACATCTGAGTAATTTGTGATACAAATTACCGTCTCATATGCCCCACTAGAAACATAATTATAAATATTTATAACTTGTTTAGAAATTTTAAAATTGTGTTTTTAGTCTCCTAAATCTTGGAACACACGTTATCACTTTCACTTAACACTTCACACGCATTTAACACACGACATGTTTTTTTTTTGTTTTTTTTCACTGCTTACTGGCTCTGGTTTAATTAATTTAGATATTAATCTGACATCACAAATTTTTTTTATAGCAAATACTTTACCCTAAATTATTTAATCACTGCTACCCAATTGTTCACTTTCTTAAGTTGTTGACAAAAATTTATACATTTAAGATTTTTGTAATTATTATACATATTTACCAAAATATTCACCCTCTACATATATTTACATCTCTTAAATCTAGGTACTGTTTCATATTTTCTGTTTGCTACATAAGTATTTGTTTTTAATTACTTTGTAGCGGAACAAATTGTATATATTTTTAATTATATTTACTCATTTTTGTTATTTTGTACTTTATTTTAACAACACTTTTGTAATAGTATTTATGTACTTTACTTTAATATCATATTAAGTTTCAATTATTACCTTCTTCTTTTCAAATACTGTTACAGTTACTAAAAATTTAAACATTTCTCTTTTCTTTTCTTTTTTTTATAATTTATTTCAAATGACATATATAAATAGTTAACCCTCTTACGTTCCAATACATTTCTCTGCAAGTCGTCTTTAACTATCCAGCATTTACTTTACATCTCATTGCTATTTACCCTCCTGGATCAAATTGTGTGTGGCTAAACATTACTCGTAGCCGTAACCTAACCTTCAAATTTTTGTTCATGAATAACCTCTTGTATTCATTTGAAATTTCGTCACATGATAACATTTGAAAACAATCTAAAGTTTCCTGAACAATACATCTTTTAACAACTTTCATTTTCAATTCTTCTGCTATCTCTTTACTTTGAGAATACTCTGACAAATCTGTACTAAACTGTACTGGACTGGAGTTTTCATTTTGAACATCGTGGTACAATTTATTTCTTTGCATTACTGTCTCATTCTGTATTTCTGATATTTCTCCTCTGAAATTAACCTGCACCTGATTCACATCTACATTCATAACCTCTTTCATCTCTCTTAGCTCACTTGAAATATTACTCACTTGATTTCCTAACTCTGTGCATTCTACATTAACCTCACTTTTAGTATTAACCTCACTTTTTTTGTTACATATTTCCTTGCTCATGTCTAGCATTTTCTTTGAAATTTCTCCTGTCTCACTTACTATTACTTCCTCATTTCCATCTCTCATTTTTGGCATACTACTATCTAGCTTCATAACTTTCTTTTCAACTTCTCCACTGCTTTGATCTACTTTTCGCTCTAATATCTCATTACTCCTACCAATATCTTCAATTGATTTCCTATGATCGTTTTTTATATCTTCTCTCAATTCCTCCAAACTCTGATCTAATTTCTTACTAATATATTCCCTCGTTTCCCTACAAATCTTTTGCATATCTTCTCTAAATTGTTCCCTCAATTCTCTATTCATATTTCTCAGCATTTCCATCATCATATTAGCATCAATAGTAATATTTCCTACTATTCTATTCTTACTTTCTGCACTAACATTTCCTCCCTCCAATACTACATTGTTTGAGCCTTTTTTTGTAACCTGTATTGACTTACAGTTAACTGTTACACTATCCCCTTCCATCATTGTTTCTTCTGTATTGCTAGCAGCCATTGTTTTTGTTTTCTAAAAAAAATTACGATACCTTTGTGATGTTTTCTGTTGATGTAGCTTTGATGTCCAGCGTTCTGCCCCATTCTCCTAGATTTGTATGTCGCTTCTGCGTTGTGTTGTGATGAATCTACGTCGTTTCGATGTTTTTGCGTTGAATTCCTTGTTGCCTCGTAATCTCGGAATTACGATGTCCAATCATCCATGTAGTCTGTCGTTCCTTTTGTTTCTGGAATCTGCGTCTTGTAGATCATTTCACTGCTGCTTTCGTCCCTTCCTGGTTATGTTGATTCATTCCTGGTCATCGTTTTCCTTTCCTGGTCACTTCGCCCCACGTCCTGGGTGCCAATTTGTAAGAGAACAAATTGTATATATTTTTATAGCACCACGTTGTGGAAACCAATTTGCGAGAGCAAATATTTGTTTACTTCACGTGTGTTGCCATCTTGTGTGACGTCATTCGTTGGTCTGGTTCGTAGCTTCCTCTGACGTTAGCTATTTGCATGAATTAGTTTCTAAAAGAATTTAAGGTTATATATATATATATATATATATATATATATATATATATATATATATTGTCCTCCGGCTAGCTATCATCTTTTCTTGGTAGAACTTGTATCTCTTGCAGGGTGTGAAGCGGAAAGGAATCTTTTGTCTAGAAATGATATTGACGAAGAAATTGGTTTTATAATCTTTATTGCAGAACACGTTCACGAACACTTTCACATATTTATCTTAATACTCGCCATACTGAAACTGTTTATAATAATTTCTTATCACTTTTAACTCACGTACTTCAACTTTATATATTCAACTGTATAATACTTTATAAGATTTCTTGTAATTCTGCTGCGCGGAACTTGACGAAATGAAGGACTGACTGACGATCTGTACTGTACTGAGAATTCCGTTGAACTGGGGAAGATGTGTAGTGTGTCGAGAATCTTGTTGCACTGGGGGGACGCTCCCTTGAATCTACACTATTTATAGGCTTGCCTCAAGATACGCCTAAAGATTATAAATGAACTGCTATTGGCTAATAAAACGCGCCAACATTAGCGTCTATTTTACTATCCAATGAAAACCACTAATACATATTTCTTTTATAGAACATTCTGGAAGCTTTTACCGAAAAGGCGCGAAACATTACGTAACTTCCTGGTTCCCGGTAACGATAAACAACTCATCCCATTGCTGCATTATTGCGTTATTGTTAACAGTTTCAGTAGAGCCGTATATTATTATTTACCATTAATAATTACAATTAATAAACCTCTGAAATCAATGTCACATAAAAATACATATTCATATTATTATCATTAATTACATCTGAGTAATTTGTGATACAAATTACCGTCTCATATGCCCCACTAGAAACATAATTATAAATATTTATAACTTGTTTAGAAATTTTAAAATTGTGTTTTTAGTCTCCTAAATCTTGGAACACACGTTATCACTTTCACTTAACACTTCACACGCATTTAACACACGACATGTTTTTTTTTTTTTTTTTTTCACTGCTTACTGGCTCTGGTTTAATTAATTTAGATATTAATCTGACATCACAAATTTTTTTTATAGCAAATACTTTACCCTAAATTATTTAATCACTGCTACCCAATTGTTCACTTTCTTAAGTTGTTGACAAAAATTTATACATTTAAGATTTTTGTAATTATTATACATATTTACCAAAATATTCACCCTCTACATATATTTACATCTCTTAAATCTAGGTACTGTTTCATATTTTCTGTTTGCTACATAAGTATTTGTTTTTAATTACTTTGTAGCGGAACAAATTGTATATATTTTTAATTATATTTACTCATTTTTGTTATTTTGTACTTTATTTTAACAACACTTTTGTAATAGTATTTATGTACTTTACTTTAATATCATATTAAGTTTCAATTATTACCTTCTTCTTTTCAAATACTGTTACAGTTACTAAAAATTTAAACATTTCTCTTTTCTTTTCTTTTTTTTATAATTTATTTCAAATGACATATATAAATAGTTAACCCTCTTACGTTCCAATACATTTCTCTGCAAGTCGTCTTTAACTATCCAGCATTTACTTTACATCTCATTGCTATTTACCCTCCTGGATCAAATTGTGTGTGGCTAAACATTACTCGTAGCCGTAACCTAACCTTCAAATTTTTGTTCATGAATAACCTCTTGTATTCATTTGAAATTTCGTCACATGATAACATTTGAAAACAATCTAAAGTTTCCTGAACAATACATCTTTTAACAACTTTCATTTTCAATTCTTCTGCTATCTCTTTACTTTGAGAATACTCTGACAAATCTGTACTAAACTGTACTGGACCGGAGTTTTCATTTTGAACATCGTGGTACAATTTATTTCTTTGCATTACTGTCTCATTCTGTATTTCTGATATTTCTCCT
This sequence comes from Deroplatys truncata, assembly GCA_030765065.1. NCBI lineage: Eukaryota > Metazoa > Arthropoda > Insecta > Mantodea > Mantidae > Deroplatys > Deroplatys truncata. The sequence continues at coordinate 107,429,966 of CM060980.1, forward strand.
CTGAAATTAACCTGCACCTGATTCACATCTACATTCATAACCTCTTTCATCTCTCTTAGCTCACTTGAAATATTACTCACTTGATTTCCTAACTCTGTGCATTCTACATTAACCTCACTTTTAGTATTAACCTCACTTTTTTTGTTACATATTTCCTTGCTCATGTCTAGCATTTTCTTTGAAATTTCTCCTGTCTCACTTACTATTACTTCCTCATTTCCATCTCTCATTTTTGGCATACTACTATCTAGCTTCATAACTTTCTTTTCAACTTCTCCACTGCTTTGATCTACTTTTCGCTCTAATATCTCATTACTCCTACCAATATCTTCAATTGATTTCCTATGATCGTTTTTTATATCTTCTCTCAATTCCTCCAAACTCTGATCTAATTTCTTACTAATATATTCCCTCGTTTCCCTACAAATCTTTTGCATATCTTCTCTAAATTGTTCCCTCAATTCTCTATTCATATTTCTCAGCATTTCCATCATCATATTAGCATCAATAGTAATATTTCCTACTATTCTATTCTTACTTTCTGCACTAACATTTCCTCCCTCCAATACTACATTGTTTGAGCCTTTTTTTGTAACCTGTATTGACTTACAGTTAACTGTTACACTATCCCCTTCCATCATTGTTTCTTCTGTATTGCTAGCAGCCATTGTTTTTGTTTTCTAAAAAAAATTACGATACCTTTGTGATGTTTTCTGTTGATGTAGCTTTGATGTCCAGCGTTCTGCCCCATTCTCCTAGATTTGTATGTCGCTTCTGCGTTGTGTTGTGATGAATCTACGTCGTTTCGATGTTTTTGCGTTGAATTCCTTGTTGCCTCGTAATCTCGGAATTACGATGTCCAATCATCCATGTAGTCTGTCGTTCCTTTTGTTTCTGGAATCTGCGTCTTGTAGATCATTTCACTGCTGCTTTCGTCCCTTCCTGGTTATGTTGATTCATTCCTGGTCATCGTTTTCCTTTCCTGGTCACTTCGCCCCACGTCCTGGGTGCCAATTTGTAAGAGAACAAATTGTATATATTTTTATAGCACCACGTTGTGGAAACCAATTTGCGAGAGCAAATATTTGTTTACTTCACGTGTGTTGCCATCTTGTGTGACGTCATTCGTTGGTCTGGTTCGTAGCTTCCTCTGACGTTAGCTATTTGCATGAATTAGTTTCTAAAAGAATTTAAGGTTATATATATATATATATATATATATATTGTCCTCCGGCTAGCTATCATCTTTTCTTGGTAGAACTTGTATCTCTTGCAGGGTGTGAAGCGGAAAGGAATCTTTTGTCTAGAAATGATATTGACGAAGAAATTGGTTTTATAATCTTTATTGCAGAACACGTTCACGAACACTTTCACATATTTATCTTAATACTCGCCATACTGAAACTGTTTATAATAATTTCTTATCACTTTTAACTCACGTACTTCAACTTTATATATTCAACTGTATAATACTTTATAAGATTTCTTGTAATTCTGCTGCGCGGAACTTGACGAAATGAAGGACTGACTGACGATCTGTACTGTACTGAGAATTCCGTTGAACTGGGGACGATGTGTAGTGTGTCGAGAATCTTGTTGCACTGGGGGGGACGCTCCCTTGAATCTACACTATTTATAGGCTTGCCTCAAGATACGCCTAAAGATTATAAATGAACTGCTATTGGCTAATAAAACGCGCCAACATTAGCGTCTATTTTACTATCCAATGAAAACCACTAATACATATTTCTTTTATAGAACATTCTGGAAGCTTTTACCGAAAAGGCGCGAAACATTACGTAACTTCCTGGTTCCCGGTAACGATAAACAACTCATCCCATTGCTGCATTATTGCGTTATTGTTAACAGTTTCAGTAGAGCCGTATATTATTATTTACCATTAATAATTACAATTAATAAACCTCTGAAATCAATGTCACATAAAAATACATATTCATATTATTATCATTAATTACATCTGAGTAATTTGTGATACAAATTACCGTCTCAACATTCCTTGAAATTGATACAGTAAATGCATGATTTTTTTTATCAGTGGGCTTATTGCCTGTTCTATGGGATTTCAATGAACGTGTAATGCTGAATTTGTTCTGTGGTGCCAATCATATGGTATATTCTTTGAAAACTTTTTGAACTTTTTTTTGCAGTTTTGGGATGGTATCTAAATTTTTTGTATATTGTTTTGTTTTGTCTGGAGAAAGTGTAGTTATCTGTTTGCATCTTTGGTATCTTCGGAACTTTTAACTTTCTTGTTGATTCTTTCCTCACTGAAACCATTGTATTCTGCAGTGTGAACTATTTGGATGTATTTAGTTGCATATTTTGTATTGCTTAGTGGAGTGTTTGCTAATCAATGGGCAAGACTATTGTCTGCACACTTGTTGTCTGGAGTTGTATTCGTCTGATTTTTTGTAATTACTTTCTATGTGATGAAGCAAATTTTTGGCAACTTCTAACCAGTTTTAAATCTAAAAATGGAAGAGTATTCTCTCTCTCCTTTTCTGTTGTAAACTGTAGAGCTGGTTCTTATAAATTTAGCAATTTTAAGGCATCCTCTATCTGTTTTTCACTTTGTTGCCAAAATGTCATCTACATATTGTTATATACTGGAGTGAGGCCAAAAGGTTTTTCAGCTAGATATTGAATTTAGTTACCCTGACATAAACATTGGGGCAGGTAGACTCAGAGGCAATGAGAGGACCAGGAACCTAGCTGTACATTTTAAAGCAGGTGTGGGATATTCATTACAAAATACACATAATTTCACATTACCTATGGTTTATTATATATTTGACATGGTGCCTCTGCATCATTCACAAACGATTACGGAACAATTACGTGGGAGGGATATGTTCCACACTCACACGATAAACACATGCTACATACTCAGCCACTCGCCCTGAAGAGACACACACGACTGACCCATGCTACTGACTGACGCACCCAGACAAAGAAGCTAGTCATGCTGCTTACCCTCACCCCTTTTCCTCTCTCCATCCCTGGCCAGGAGGTGGGGAGAGAGATGCCGCGTCGGACGAAATTCAAAACCCAATCAAAATAATTATATCCAACAATGTCGTGCTACAAAGCAATAATGTGCCTGATGTGACAATGCACACACACACACATTCATTCATTCATTCATTCATTCATTCATTCATTCATTATCTGTTTACCCTCTTCTCATGTAGGACTTACACCCCCCAGGTGTACAAGCGGTTGCCTGGGGTCAGAGGCCCGTCGAGGAGCAGACACTCATGGATCAGACAGAGCATCCAGAATGGGTGATCAGCCCGATGCCTGGTATGGGATGAAGGAAGTAGATGAAACGAAATGGTGGTGAAATGGATGAAAGGAAAGGTGATGATGGAGAAGTTGGTGGAATGAATGGCGGGGGAAACCGGAGAACCCGGAGAAGACCCGCCCAGACGCCGCTTCGTCCACCACAAATCCCACATGCAGGTCCCTGGGATTGAAGGCGGGCCGCCTCGGAGGGAGGCGAGCGGTCTAACCACTCGGCCACGGCGCCGCCGTACACACACACACATGCATGCTACAATATCTATGCCAGCCCCTGAAGATTAAGGGGAATTAATTTGTTCATTGCTACACAATGAGATGGTTGCATTCTGTAGGTATTGGAAAATGTATACTAGATGAATACTTACAATTGATTAACATTGAAAAATGATTGGGGAAGAGGAAAACATATTGGAATTTGTGTCAAAGTAGGAATAGAGGGGTTGGCATGGTTTAGAATAGGAGTAATATACCTAAGTGGGATAAGAAGTTGATATATTAAGGGATAATCTCCAGTATGTGAAGGAGATAGCACTAGAAATTGCATTCCGAGTGTAAGCAAACTAAATTTTGGAGGGATGAGCTCCTTTAACAAAAGTGAATCACCTTAACAAATGAAATACGAGGTAGAAGAAATTTTAATTTAAGAGCAGAAGAGATTATAAAAGAGCTTGGCAAAGACATTGTAAGGCAAGACAAAAATGGCTATGGAAGGTAGGTAACATCAATGAGAATGACAATGTTGATAATGTTGTATGAGGTTAGTATGAGGCAGACAAGAAAATTTAAACTTAGGTGTAGAATTTGGTATACAACCTCACTATATACCTATATACATCCTGGTGTTGATTATAATGGGATATGGAGGAACAGGGGTGCTATGCTGAATCCCCCCAATAAAAAATCATCCTCCCCCCCAATTTTTCTGAGAGCTCAATTTAAATATTTAGTTTCTTTTCTATGTTCTTGGAAAGCTACGCAATGGGGCTGTCTTATAGTTACTGTAGTAACTGTTGTGATACCAGCACCCAATAAAAGCTAAAGCAAATAATTAGAAAATTAAAATCAATAAAAAAAAATAATCTTAATATTTACACAAAAATTACAAAATAAAACTATTTAGCAGGTGGTGTATTTTATTGGTATTTCAATGTATCCTATTGTATCAATCTAAATAGACCAATGTATAATGAGTAATAATAATGCTATATGTTTGGAACAATTACACATGATGCTGTAGTTCTTTTATACATTTCCAAAACTTATAACTTGATATGCCACATTATACCAAATATTATGAATTGTACTTAAGGTTACTTTTGTAGGGAGAAGGATACAGCACATTTAGATTAACAAACTTAAAGATACAAACTGAGTTAACAACAGTACTCTGTTAAAAATTTTAATAAATGTGTATATGTTACTGGCATTAATTTAGTTCAATATTTTTGTATTTCCCAAAATTTTTAATTCTCCTCTCCTGTTAGCACAACTTGCACAATGGTTCCTCTCTATGAACAGACCTATGGGCGAAATGCAACTCCATAAATTGAGGGTTATAAATTGGGAAATATAAATGTTAATTATTAGTAATAAGTTTACACAAATTTTATAATCAAATGGATGTGGGAAAAGTTATTGAATAAACTCATACTTCATACAATTAACAAACATTTGTATCAAACAGTCTTTCTTTGGATCTGAAGGGCTCCTCAAGTTTCCCCAAAATTTATAGAAACATTCCCCTTAATATTCAAGTGCTGGCATAGATATAGAGATGACATTTTGGGTATTCAAATTTGAAATTATTCATCTTTAACCACACCATGAAAATAAAAAGGGGGGTGGAATGGTAGTATCACCACCACTTATCGTGTACTTGCACTCTTGTTTTCAAGGTTTCTATTGGAGTATGGCATTAAGATGTGCAAGATAAACATAACATGATATTTATGAGGAACATGATCCAAAACCTATAAATTCATATAGGAAACCTGTATTCTAAAATAAAATGTCACTGACCACTGATATGTCCTTACATAAAACAATCGTATATTCAAATTAATTTTCAGAAACTGGTTTAAGAAGTGTAACAATGGATAGCAACTTTTTTACTGGCTACAGAAAGACAGTTGTAAGACCAGATGAGGTCCTTGTAGCCATTACCATTCCATACACAAAGGAGGTAAATAAAACTTGAATATTTGTATTCTATACTTTAGGATGAATCAGAAGTTTGAACTCTACAATAATTACTTAATTTTTTATAGGATCAATATTTTTATGCATACAAACAAGCTAAACGACGTGATGATGATATTGCAATTGTAAACTTGGCTGCAAATGTAGATTTCAAACCAGGTACTAACACCATAATGGGCATCAACTTAGCATTTGGAGGAATGGCACCAACAACAGTTCTAGCATTGAAAACAAGCAAACATTTGACTGGAAAGTAAGTTTTAATGATATGATTTTATATTGTTGAGCATAATTTTGTGCATTCTCAGAGTATTTAGTTATTTATTATTTGTTTACTTCATGCCCGGTTGTTCAGTATTACTATATTTTTCAACCGTTTTTTTTTTTTTTTTTTTTTTTTTTTTCAGGCAGTGGAATGAAAAAATGCTTGAAGAAGCTTATGCTTGCCTTATTGAAGACTTGCCACTGCATCCAAGTGCACCTGGTGGAATGATTCAGTACCGAAGATCTCTGACTCTAAGGTAGGGAACACTAATTTTATGAGTATGTTACATCTTTGGTATGTTAAAATTAGGCAGAGGGGAGGAACACCAATCAATTTTATTGCTCATTACATGAGGTGTGATCAAAAATTTTCCGGAATGAGGCCATAAACACAACACAACACTTTGATTTGTCTATTCTACACTGTCACCCTCAAAGTAGTCTCCTTGGGAGTTGATACACCAGCACTTTTGCCACCACTGGAAGCACCTTTGGAAGTCATCTTTTTAAACACGTTCAGAGCCTTCTGCGATTCATAACTGATAATATCAATGTTCTCAAAATGGTGTTTTTAGAGCCGCATTTTAAGTCGTGGGAAAAGAAACACTTCTACTGTAACCAAATCTGGAGAATAGGCAGGAATGGGGAACAGTATTCATCCTATTTTTATCCAAAAATTGATGGACAGAAAGGGCTTTGTGTGCAGGCACATTATCGCGATGCAGGAACCAGTCACCAGTCCTCCATTTCTCCAGCTGTTTGCATCGCACACTCTCCCTTAATCTTTGCAACACTTGTTTTTAGAACACGTGATTCACTATTTGACCCTGTTTTACAAATTCCATATGTACAATTCCTTTAAAAAATATATATATATATACAAAAAAATCATCATTGCCTCCACATTGGATCGAATTTGTCTGGCCTTTTTGGGGCATGGAGATAAAGGACTCTTCCATTGTGAAGATTGTTGCTTCTGGATCACACCCATAAATCTATGTTTCTTCACCAGTAATAACTTTCTCCGTAAGCAGTGGGTCATTTTGAAGCTGTTCTTTAAGATCTGTGCAGGCAATCGTGCAGTTTTCCTTTTGTCATTTGAAAGGAGGCAGCACAAACTTTGCAGCATTTCTTTTCGTGTCCAAATTGTCTTTTAAAATGGTTTGAAACTTCCAAAGGAGAGTCCTAAAGAATCAGAAATTTCTCTTATTATAATATACCTATCATTTAATACCATTTCCCTCAACTGATTGATATTTCCATCAGTTTTGCTGGAAGAGGGCTGCCCCAAATGATCTATATCCTTAACTGATGCCACACCACTTTTAAATTTTGAAAACCACTGAAATGCTCGAGTTTTGCCCATTACTTCCTCCCCATAAGCTGTTCTTAACATTTCAAAGGCCTCTGTTGCAGTTTTACCGAGTTTGAAGTAAAACTTTATGTTTGTTCTTTGTTCTTCATAATCTAGCATTTTTGCTAGACAGAAAAGTTGCAGCAGGTCCAAAACATATGTTCACTTCAGAGCTTCTATCTCTGCACTGCAAGGTAGCAGAAAGTCATATGACCTCTCACTGTTATCAGGCTGGAGCGCTGCATATACAGTCTGGGTAAGAATTAAAGACAGCTCAATGGAAAAATTGTTGTAAAGCCATTCAGGAAACTGTTTGTCACATTTTGTAGAGCCATTTGGAGTGTAATAAAGTAAATTATAGCTTTGACACACAATCATCACATTTATGAAACAATATTTTAAAATCTTGACATTTTACAGTTGTCATGTTTGTCATGTCACATCATTGTAATGTTTCCCTAAAATAAAATTGTCATAGCATACAAACAGTTGCTCAAATTTTATATAATTGTTACAACTGTTATGCCTGTTGAGTTTTATGAAACAGGTCCCAGGTGGTTACAATTAAAGTGAAACTATTTATTTTATGGAAAGTCAAGCTTTGCTAATTAGTTGTCAACCTAAAGTCTTAATAGTTGCAGAGGATGTGGGTAGAAATGACACCCTTATTTTAATGGGAGTTTTGTAAATATTTTAAGAATTTCTTCTAGAATAAGCCATTTAAAAGAATCCATTGAAAATCATGTGCCAAGAAATGTAAAATAAGTATACTTCATAGAGTGTTTATTAATACCATCCTTTGTCTCTTAGTTTGTTCTTTAAGGTATATTTGGCTGTTCTAAACCAATTGCAAAAGAAAAATGTTGTGGATGGAGCAAAGATACCTAGTACATATGAGAGTGCTCCAAGCATATTCCATAGCAAAATTCCAAAGAGCTCTCAGTACTTTCAAGTGGTATGTAAAATAAACTTTATTATAGACCTTATTTTAACCTTGAATCATTATGTGTATACTATATGACTCATTCCACATCAAACCAAACACACATAAAGCATCACTTTCTCTGAATTTTAGTTTGTGTTCCACACATAAAATAAATGGACACACATTTTATATTTTGTGGAAAATGAAATTATTTTAGGACTTATAGTGTGCTTAACATTTTTCTGATATGTGCACAATGTTACATAAAAGCAATTTATTCTCAGAATACAGAATGGTCAGGGATAAGAACAATATGTCATTTTGTAGATAAAAACATTGTGGTTCTTCTTATACAAAAATACTATTTATTCAGAATAAAAAAAAGTCACTTTTTAAGTATGAATATTGTAAACTGCAATATCATATTTAACCCCATAATATTAAAATCTGGAAAAAATACAGGAGGAATTTGTGATATATTTTGTTTTAAATCTGCTAATATCAGGATGGGATCTTCCTTAGGAGTACACTTTTAAACAGTTTATTTGTGTTAGCGCGTAGGATTTTAGAACATAGACTACTGACTGAGAGCTTTAGACTGCAGCAGTATGCCATGCCAGCCAATGCATTTCTTCTGGTATTTGGTGTAACTTAGCAACTGGAATTTGATATTGTATGAAGCCTCTCTCCAATGTTTCATTTTAAATGTCACTTTGGTTCAGCTTTTTTTTATTAGAAGTTCATTCTTAGCTCTGTGGTTTGTGAAAGTGTATAATCAGTGAACTGAAGATGTAGCTATGACTATTGCTTCAGTCAATTTAATGTTTTTAAGCATAACACAAGGCAGAACTCATTAAGCTTAGTTACCAGAAATATGCTTATAAAATTAAAAATGGAGAACTTAATTTTGTCACCAGACCTAAAACTATGCGATGCATGGCGAAAAAATTTCCCAAATGGAGCACCCAGTGGTGGTACACCCACTGATAACAGTGATTGTGTACTACGAAGTACCAATGCTGTGAATAATCCAAAAGTGGTTTTGAACATAGTGACCATTTTAAGGCAAGATAAAGCATTGCGAAAGGGATCCCTGGTACCTTAGAGCCAAATTCATTTATTCCATCAATCATTAATGCAATAATAACCAAATGGTATTCATTTGAGGCTGAAGGAAAAAAAATGCACATTTAAATTGTTAAGTTACCTCCCATAGGAAAAGATTGAAAGTTCGAATGTTTCTCAACTGTGTGCCAAATGTAACAGTTATATGTGAAAAAACTAGTATAACTTTTAGTGCTGTGAACAAATTCACAAAGGCATTAAATGACAGATTGCTGCTGCTGCTGCTGCTACTACTACTACTACTACTACTACTACTACTACTACTACTACTACTACTACTACTACTCTCTAGCTGTGCTGCTCTGGAATTTATTTTTTTTTAAATTAATTATACAGGATCCTATCTTTATTTTATGCAAATATACACAAAAAACTACAAGGAATTTATTTATAATTTTTATAGAAGTTTAAACATGTGGGTTAATAGGGATATATAGTTTTTAAATGTTTGGATTTTAAAAATTTATGTAAATAACTAATCATATAAATTACAATAAATATTAAGTAAAAGATTACATATTAAGCTTTGCATTGCACTTTATAATATAATGTTATCAAATACACTTGATGAAAGTGGAGTCAACCTAAACACACTAACTAGCTTCACTCATTTATTTTACAGAACATGTACCGTGGGCATGAGCTCACATCATTAGCTGCCTGTTGACTGTCGGATCAACTCTCCAGTCGTATTGTTGAAAGGCTGGGGTGTCCTCTGGTGGCCTATGGATGAAACAAAATACATGATTGTCTGCTTCTGGAGAATCAAAGTACATGATGCAGCTTTCAAACTTCATTATGCAAATCTTCTCCCATATTTCAACCCCCCCCCCCCAAGGGTTTTCTAGACCTAAAATTATGAAGATTTTTAGATAGGACAGAATTTGGAATACATAGAAAACCCACACACACATATAATTACATCAAAGCAAATAGTTACAATCCCAAAACGCACAAAGGAGCAGCATTCAACAGCATGACTCATAGATTAATCAACATCTCCCTCAACAGAACTGAATACTACAAAGAATATCAACACATTGTCAAATCTGCAGTAAAGAATGGATTCAGCTAGGGAATGGTAGATACATAAATTCAAAGCACTAAAACACATCAAACAGGTCACCACACTTTCTAACTCAGCAGAAAAGATCAACTTCTGAAAATTCACATATCACCCAGGTCCCTTTCACAAATATCAGAAAATATTCAAGAATCACATCACACTGGCACCTTACAACAAATTTAGCATCAAGAATCTCATTAAAGCAAGAAAATCTGATCCCATACCCAGGACAAAAAGTCAGGAGTCTACCGGTTCCAATGCGAAAATTGTGAGAAGGTTTAATCGGAAAAACAAAACGAAACAAGCACCTGCTTCAAGGAACACTGGCATTGCATAAAGTTCAAGCAGTCCGACAAATCAGCAGTTACTTTTCATTCTGGACTAAAAGCCAACTAGAACCAATATCCAGTTGCTGAAACCAGGCCAAAACCCAAAGAGCTTGAAATATGGGAGAAGATTTACATAAATAAGTTTCAAAACCACATCATAAACTTTTGATTTGCCAGTAGCAATCATCATCTATTTAGTTTTTTCCATAGACCACCCGAGGGCATCCCAGGCTTTCAACAATACGACTGGAGAGTTGATCTGACAGTCAACAGGCAGTTGATGATGTGAGCTCATGCTCCACGATACATGTTGTGTAAAATAAAGTGAGTGAAGCTAGTAAGAATGTTTAAGTTGACTCCACTTTCGTCAAGTGTATTTTATTAATTGATTCACTGTGTGAGATTCCACTACTTTTTGGATAATATTATCACTTATCGCCTGTGAGATATTCTAATTTAAAGGTATAGAGGTGTGTCACTTTTCACAAGTTGGATTGTGCAATGTTTTTTAAAATATTGCTATTTAAAAAAAATAAGAATTTAAACCATAATTGACTTTGTTTTTGTAATCCATTGACAAAATTTGAAGTGAATCAGACACATGATGATCAGATTTTGTGAAAATTTGTGCGACTTGATGTGGAATGACTCATATACTGAGTGAAAGGAAGCGTTACTTTCCTTCCAGTATATGATTCCAAAACATTTATTTCTTTTGAATAGTTACATAAACAAACTGTAATTTATATTTTACCATAAACCATTTAATTAATCAGCAGGACTTTCAGTCCCATTCATGTTATTGCATTAACCAGAGGTTTTCTCTCTCTTCGTAACATATATGTTCACCAGAGGTTTTCAAAACCAATATTAAAACTGATCTTTCTGAAATATTGGTGAAGTTAAAACACAAACAACAGGCTTAAAATTACAGAAAGTTGCACCTATTCCTTATGCTTGCACAGGAAACAACAATATATAATCGAGATGTGGGTGTAATTATGTAAGAAGGGACCAACTGCCATTTTTACAGAACGAAGATGCTAAATATATGTAATATAAACAGAAAAATTAAATCATGGTTCTAAAAGACCTTAAGAAATATCCAGGAAAACTCCAGTGTTTTTAGTGAAATCCTGATGTAAAACTTGATTTCTTATCTTGTCCAAAAATTATCTTCCCTAGAAATAATTATTCTGAACTTATATAATATGGTTAAATTTGCAATAAAAAAAGTATTCTATTACTGAAATTGTTATTTCACATGAGTCACGTATAAGGCATTGGACTTGAAAACATTAGATCACAGTAGGAATTTGCACCATATATCTTAGTCTTTCCATGCAAAGATCTCGCTACATGAGCCACCACAGCTGTTTCCTTATATCCAAAATCCAACCCCAAATCCTTGTTATCTGATTCTATAGCTGTCTATGAGCACTCTTGTTTCCTAAGAGTTGACTTAAAATTCCACAAGTACATTTTGATGGTGGATTTATAGTTTAACTGCCAACTTTTATGAGTTAATTTTGCAACTTTAATTTGCATAAGGACAAATGTTGGAAAAAATATAAGATTTGATAGAAGCCAAAATTCCAGCCAAACTCTTATATACAGAATCAGTTAATAAATACTCTTGTTTGATTTGGGAAGGTTAAATCATGTTAGCTCAAATGGTAAGAACATTAACACTAAAGGCAGAAGATTTGAGGTTTGTCCCAATTATGACCAAAGTATTTCAAAACGGGTTCTTCTTTCAATTTGTTGACTTTATCATTGCTAGTATGAAAGAAAACTTGTCTGGCTGCATTAAAATTACACCACCATCACAGCAACATCATTTCACTGCACCGGTAGATTTTGTCCACAATACCTTAAGCAATTTGGATGACAAAAAGAAAGTTGCAAGTATATTCCTCGACATATCTAAGGCATTCGACTGTGTTCAACATGATATATTGCTATTAAAATTAGAAAAATTATGGAATTGGGGGGTTGCTAACAGATTAATCTGATAACATCTAAATGGGCAAATACAATACACATAAATAAGTTTCAAACAAGGGATTAACACAGCAAAAGTTAAATCTGCTGCAGAAATTGTCAAACATGGTGTACCACTGGGCCCAGTGCTTAGCCCTTTGTTTTTTATACTCTATAAAATGACATGTATGCTTCAGAAAGTTGTAAAATTATAAGTTATGCTGATGACACCATACATTATCTGTAATGCAAATAATGACCATGGCCTTCAGTCGCTAGCTACCAAGGAATCGCTTAGGATAGATAACTGTTTCAAATCCTTAAACCTCATGAACAACACTGAAAGACTAATATAATTAAATTTGAACTAAAAAATAAGAAAACAGATGCTATGTTTCAGTGATACAGGAATCCCCCTTACACAAATTCTTAGGTATACAGGTTGATATATACATATCATGGACTAATCATTTTGATAACTTATGTAGAAAAAATAGTAAAGACCTGTACCTGTTGAGAGAGTTTGCAAAAACATGTAACCTAGATGTTCTAAAAACTGTATATTATGGTTTAATTTACTTGCTCATCCAATATGGCATAGAAGTATGGAGTTCTAGTACTCCAAAAGAAATGTATCGGAACAACAATGCTCAAAATGGGAAAATGTGAATCCTGTATGGATGTCTTCAAAAGGGAAAAACTGTTTACTGTAGTGTCTTTGTACATATATAGAGTAATCTGTCTGACTGAACTGCACAAACCTAAAACAAATAGTGAAATACATGGTCATGACACAAGGTGTAAATTGGACTTGTACCCAAATAGTTATAACTTAAAATCTATAGATAAAGATCCTTTTATAATTGGTTTATATATGCACAATCAACTATCAATTGAAGTAAAAAGTAAAAGCAGTAGCATTAGATTCAAACAAAGTGTAAAGAAATATCTCTTAAATAATCCTGTATATAATATTAATGATTTACTTCTTTGTACTTGACAATGCTTAAAAGAATCTGTATATAATATCAATGATTTTCTTCAACTTACTGTAACAATTCTGTATATAATATCTTTTCAACATAGTGTAAACAATTATGTATATTCTGTAATTCAACCTTTTATCTTTGTACTTGACAATGCTCAAAACTTGTAACTTAGTCTATGGGTAATAATAATAATAATAATAATAATAATAATAATAATAATAATAATAATAATAATAATAATAAAAGTATCATCAAGACTATCTTCATCACTGTTATTTTTGTTAATTTATTTCAGGTTCCAGAAGGTCAGAAAGAAAGTGATCCAATTGGAAGACCTATTGTTCATAAATCTGCCTTCAAACAAGCTACAGGTAATAAAAAATGATTGTTAATTCAGCAATATTTACATAGCATTTTGTTGCACAAGCAATCCTATTGGCTATATAATTATTTAGCCTAATTTTCTTCTTCTTCTTCTTCTTCTTCTTCTTCTTCTTCTTCTTCTTCTTCTTCTTCTTCTTCTTCTTCTTGTTGTTGTTGTTGTTGTTGTTGTTGTTGTTGTTGTTGTTGTTGTTGTTATTATTATTATTATTATTATTATTATTATTATTATTATTATTATTATTATTATTATGCCTCTTGTAAATATTTGTCATCTGTGGTTTTATACTATCATTCTTCATACTACATACTTGCATTTTATTAAGAGAGTAAAAAAAATTGAGTTTTATTTATGGACGTTCTTTAACTACTATAGTCCTTAGCATCCCATTCTATATTGGGCGTGAAAGGCCGGTAATTTTGCTCAGAGGCCTCTTTATCAGGCTTGAGGTTCTTTTATGCGCTGTAAATCTACAACACAGGACCGCTGGCTTTACTTCACTTCCAAAGGAAGCCATGCTAAGGATTTTTACGTCGGAAAAACTCTGTCGCCCTCCGCCGGGTTTGAACCTGTGACCTTGGAAACTAGAGGCTAGCATGGTACCTCTAGTCCACAGAAGACGACTTAATTAGGGGAGGGAATAACTTATAGGACACATAGAAATATTTAATTTCAAATCAAGATGAGCCAGAACCTTATAAAATTAAGTTTTACATATAGTTAAGCCTGCAAAACCAGAAATGGGTTATAATAGTTAATGTTTGCATTACATTTGCTGAAGAGTTTTGTTTTCTGCACCCTGCCCAAAAGCAAACAGGAAAAGCCATTTAGTTGTTTATAGCACAAGTTTCATTACTAACTAGCAGAGCCATTGTATTATTGCGTTAATTGCAGAGATTCTTCTTTGTTTCCCTCTCACCTGCTTTCTCTCTGTTCCTCCATTCTCTCTCTCTCTCTCTCTCTCTCTCTCTCTCTCCTCACTATCCTTCTTATTTCTTCTTTCCCCCTGTTTCTATCTCTGTGCCTCCATAGCCCTACCATTCTCTCTCTTTTCTGCACAGCAGCATGTCCTGTCATGTTTCAAAGACTGATTATACAACTGTTTCTTTTTCTATGGTGCTAATTAAAATTAAAATCTAAGTAAAAGGTTTAACAGTGCACAAACTTAAACCTCTTTCTTATACTTGCATGTGATGGAAGTAAACTGTATCTTGTGGTAACTGATTTATGTACATGAATAATAGCAATGAAAAGTTGTTACTACTTCTAAAACATTTATTCTATTGAAATTTTGTATATGAAAAAACTGGTTAGAAACATAATGCTTAAAATTTTTGTTATACACAATTTTTACAAAACTTGATTAAAAGCAAGAGATTTTTAATCTTTATAGTACTCTTCTTTAGCCCTTTGGGCAAAGTAATCAAGATGCCACTTAGGTGGAACCTAAGATATATTACATACCAAGTTTCATAAGAATTGATTTGGCCACTATTGTATGAAAAGGTAGCCTTCATAGGTACACAACAGACAGACACACTGTGATCTCTTTCAGAAAATGCTTTTTTTCTTGTTTCAGGGGATCTCTAAAACAATGTACAAAGGGTATCCACCTCTCTAAACTCAGAAGAATGAAAGCTCGCTACCAGAAACAATAATTAGACTTTACTTGTAGCCCACATAACTATTAGAGGTGCAACTGATTATTGATATAATTTTCTATTGAATATGCAATATTTGACAATATGGAACACATTTTAACTGGCAAAAGGGCCATTGTCACATTGATTTTGCAGATCAAGCAGGGATTTTTTTTAGTGAAAGTAGAGCGAAAATAAAATATCCATGTCTTGGCTTTCTCCCCCATAGGCCCAAGTTTGACAAGAAAAAAAATTACTTACAGATTAGAATGATTCACTAATAATATCTAATTCCTTGTATATATCAGTGTTTAAAACGTATTAAACACTGTGCAATTTTTATCTCTTAAGTTTTTTTTTCTTGGAGACACCATCATTGGCTAAAAATGAAGTGTAACTGTGGCCAATTTTCTCTTGGGCACAGAAATTTTGGTTGCAAGTTACCTTTAGTGTGGTCTTGCATGCAGATACTTGTAGTCTCGGTGGGGGGCAAAGTATGTTATCCTGTCCTATCTGCGGTTGTATTGATACATTGATGAAGGAACACTGTATTTTTTTCCATTAGTTCTATGTCTCCATGCAGTGTGGCATATGTTAATTTTCCCTGAACATTAATTGGTAATAAATTTATTAATTATGAATGATCCAACATTATGAATTGTATGTTAAAGTGTATGTGTATTTACGTCAATTCAGTGATACTCTTTTTTTATAAGAACATATTATAAATATGTGTTCAGATTTGTTTTTTGATATACACTATACTTGAAATAACAATTTTTTAATGTTTGGAGCAATAGGAAAAGTATTTGTAATTAAGTCTCTTATGTTCAAAGTTGCCTGCATTTTCATATGAAAACAGTTTAAACATGCATAATATTATATTTTTAATTCATGTATATTACACATTTCACTTGTCAGTTCCGAATTCAATATTCCATTTCTTAAAAAATACACCCTTCATTTCCTTGTGGCAACCTCGCATATATTTACTGTAGAATCTGGCAAAGTACCAGAGAGGTGTTCATTGAGTGGAAGACAGACCTAAAGTTCACAACTTAAAAGTTCCTAATTTTTTCCCAGTGAATCTTTACTTGTGTGTTCAATGTATTTTCACCATAAAAAAGCACAGCTCAATCTGTGACATCAATGTGACAGTGGTCCCTAAGTACTTAAACAGAGTGGTTAATAAACTATCTTACTGTCTTTTAGGTGAGGCAGTATATTGTGATGACATGCCACATTTTGAAAATGAGTTGTATCTAGCTCTTGTATTGAGTACAAGAGCTCATGCTAAAATTATTTCTATGGATTCATCTCAGGCCTTATCAGTGGATGGAGTGCATGCTTTCTTTTGTGCTAAGGATTTGGAAGGGACACAGTACCACAATAGGTATGGTCTTTTCCATGATGAAGAAGTTTTTGCTTCGGAGAAGGTTAGTGCATTTAATTTTAATTATTCTTTAGTATGAGAAACATTAGGTGTATATATTTGTTTTCAATTCCCATTTGTCTCACCTATAAGGCTGAAATAATTAATTTTCAAAATTATGTGTTGACAAAGTGACCATAGAGTAAAGAATTACGGTGTGTCCGCAAAGTCATGGTGCAGTTTTGACAAGTCACTGAAAAGCAATGAAACAAGACAAATGTGAAACCTTCATCAAATAAGCGGAAAACTCCAAGTTTCTGTAGTATGATGTGCAAGCGTGATGATGCAACACCATGAACTGCGCAGCAGCAGATCAGCTCATGCCACGCCAGTTGAGATGTAGATGGTACAGAGGAAAGTTCAGTGTGTTCTGTGGCTTGCCAAACTTGAATCCATGACCAAAGTGCAATGTGAATATTGTTGCATGTACAATGAAGCGCAACCACATAGGAGTAACATTACTCAGTGAAATAAGCAGTTGAAGGATACTGGCAGTTTGTTGGACAAATCCCGTTCTGGTAGGCCATTGGTAGGTGATGAGTCTGTAGAGGCTATACAGCAGAGCTTGTAAGGAGCCCTAAAATATCTGTGTGTGCATGTGCTTGACAATTACACCTATGCAAGACTACAGTTCATAAGGTATTAAAAATGTTTTTCAGGTTACAAGTTGCAGGCTGTTGCACACTATAAAACGGGCAGATAGATCCAAACAATTAGCATTTGTTACAGATATGATTCATGAGATTGACAATGATGTATGATTTCTGCAGAAGATTGTGTTTAGCAATGAGGCAACATTCCATGTCTGTGGACATGTTCATCACCATAATGTCCGCATATGGGCTGCTGAAAATCCTCATCCCTATGCTGAGTACAAACGTAACACCCCTAAAGTGAATATGTGGTGCATGACACAGTGATAGACCCATTTTTCTTTGCGGAGCAGACTGTGGTGGCATAAAACTACCTTGACTTGTTGGAATTGTATGCAGTACCACAATTTCCAGCAGGTGTCATCTTTCAACAAGATGGCGCTCCTCCACACTATGCCAGCATTGTTTGCGAGTTCTGGATACAACATTCCCCCAGCGGTGGATAGGCAAGGGTTCTGTCAAGCCATGGCCACCACGATCCCCTTAAAAGTTTACTTGTTAGGTTATGTGAAGCAAGATGTGTACAGTGAATGTATCAATGACATTAATAATTTAAAACAGAGAGTCACAGGCCAGACCAGACATCCTTAAACATGTGTGGGCAGAACTTTAATATCGTTTGGATGTGTGTAGGGCAACAAATGGAAGCCACATCAAACTGCACTGAATAGGTATGAAACTTGGAGAGTTTTCCTTTAATTTGGTGCAGATTTCACATTTCTTCTTATTTCATCGATTTTCTGTGACCGGTTGAAAGTGCACCATGACTTTATGGACACACTGTATTAACAACAGGATATTAATGTAATAAAATGAAGAATTCTCAGTTTTTGCCCTTAAAAGGCTTGCTATAGCTTTATGGATTTCAAGGAATATGTAAAATCCTCATATACTTAACTATATTACAAAAATGGTAAAGGTAACACAGATTGATTATAATGAACAGCAGTTACATATTATAGTGTTTTTGTAGTATAAAGTGATGAAGCATTTACATTCTAAAGTTAATTTCTTTTAAGCTAGTATTGTAGCAAGGTAAGTTGATTCTTGTGATTCTTTTCCCTCTGGATTTAGGAGCTACCTACTGGAATCAGCTCACCTTCAGCTATTACCCAAACTCTGTCCTGGACAAAAGCTGGTCTATATTGCTGAAAGTAGACTTTTATAAAAGCATAAGCTTCAGGCTAATAACTAAACAGCTTTGTATTTGACTACAAACGTCAAATCTGAAGTGATTACAAGTCATTTTTTTAACAAGAAGTGGAGTGTCCTTTATAATGGTATTTGGAGTTCAAAGGAGTAGACAATCACTACAGTTTATTTACATTTTAAAATTCCCATCAACACATTCTGTAGACAATCACTACAGATTATTTACATTTTGCAATTTCTCGTCAATAAATTGTCTTATTTTTTCAGTTTTTTCATGTCCCATTTCCGCTTTTTCACTTATTGATTACTTAACCATCACACATTCACTATAGTTTTCCATTCAAAGTAAGATACGCTACCTCTTACTTTTCTCTATCCACTGTCCAAAGCCATTTATTTTTTACTTTACACAAAGACTGCCCAATGCTTCTAGTGTCAATTGAGTTAAAGCATCCTAATTGTCTGCAAAATGAGCCCAATTGTGCAGAAAAAGTCTAAGAAGTGGTTGGTGTTATAAATCTTAAAGCAAAGAAAAATGCATTAGTAATACCATATCTCTCAGCAATTTTGAAGTTCCTAGCACTCAAAATTAGCTGTATTTGCATTTATCATGGTATTGAGCAGTAAATGTTTGCTAAATTTTGAATTGCATGTCAAGTTCATAGAAGGTTGTTTATAACACACAAAAAAATAATATGAAACATGTTTAATCTAAATAGGTCAGTTTACTTCAAAATTCACTATAAGCAAATAATATACTTGACTTTCCCTGTGCTGTTTGTACTTCTTAGAAACTGTTGCTTATAAATAACAGTCTTCAACATTGTCATCAACAGTATTCGTATTTTAGTATTTATTTATTTATTTATTGTGCTAAGAGATTTACAATTTGATTGTCTACTGAACTTTGACCCTGGCCACTCATTCTGTAGACAATCACTACAGTTTATATACATTTTACAATTTCTCGTCAATAAATTATCTTGTTTCAGTTTTTCATGTCCCATTTCCACTTGTTTTTCACTTTTCACCTATTGATTACTTTACCATCACACATTCACCATAGTTTTCCATTCAAAGTAAGATACACTACCTCTTACTTTTCTTTATCCACCGTCCAAAGCCATTTATTTTTTACTTTATACAAAAACTGTCCAATGCTCCTAGCGTCCTTGCACATCATTTAGATTATAAGCATATTTCTATCCCCCTTCAACCACTTCTTTTTAAAAAATTCTCTCCTCCAATTTTCTGTTCCTTGGCACTGAAATACTATGTATTCAATTTCTTCATTACCACCAAATATCGGACATTGATTTTGAGGAATACCCAGTCTTAACCCTCTTAGCCTCCATGCTCCGGTTCTTACCCATGCAATAGATTTTCTCTCTTCTTTATTTACTATGTCTATATATTTTAACCTCCATTCTTTACAATATACATCAATTGCTTGTAATGATTGTTTTAAACCACTTACTGTAATAGATCCTACCACTAGGTCATCTGCAAAAAGAAGTCCTGGGATTTGGATGTTGTTAATTACTGGTGCACAGTTATTATTCCTTCCAATTTCTAGTAAGACATCATCTATATATAAATTAAATAAAATTGGACTTAACTTACATCCTTGCCTGAGGCATTTCTCTTGTTACACATCCTGTCTCCACCCTTATACAAAAGGTGTTCTCAAAATACAGTGCTCTAAGAATATTCACCAATTGCTGACTTTCTCCCTTGCACACTAATTTATGCCACAGAAGTTGTATCTCAAGCTTTCTCTAAGTCTACAAAAGTCATATACAATTTACCCCTTTTTTCTTTTAAATATTTGTCTGTTAATGTCTTTATAATAAATAAATTGTCAGTTGTTCTTCCCTTGTGAAAGCCCATCTGGAATTCCGAAAGGATATTATATTGTTCAACCCAAATTTGTAGTCTAGCCGCTAAAATGTTCGTAAAAAGTTTTCCTATATTAGATAGTAATGCAATACCTCTGTAGTTATTAGGTTTATCGACATTGCCCTTACCTTTATATATAGGATGGATGATAGCTTCCCTTCATCGCTTAGGTAAATAACCCTTTCTAATAATTACATTGAATAAATCTAATAAAATGTTCACTCTTCCTGTTTCAGTACACCACTCCTTAAGAAACTCTGTTGGGATGCCATCAATTCCAGTAGCTTTATTTTTCTTCAGTAACTTAACTTGTTTTATTATTTCCTCATTCCTAAATACACCATCCAATATCTCTACAAAAACATTTCCTATTTCCAGAAATCCTGTAATTCCTATACTCCTGTCTTCCCCATATAATGTTTTAAAATACTCCATCCATTGTCCTGGCTCAATATTGGGTTTAGTTACACATTTATTATAGGTCGACTTAAGAGCCTGACATACCCTATTAACATTATTTTGATTTAAATACTTTATCAAATTCCTTTCATTACTTTCCCTCCAGTCCCTATTCTTTTGTTCTAACAATAAATTACGTGAGTTCCTCCTTTGCATATAATCATCCCTAGATTTTCTATCACCTAATTCCCTCCACCTAACCAGCAGTTGTTTTACTTGTCTTTTTGATACCTTACATTCTTCGCCAAACCAGTCCTTATCATTTATGTAAACCCTCTTTTTTGTTTTCATTTCCTCTCCTGCCCTTTACATAACTATATTAAGGATATCCGAAGCACTCTCTATTTGATTATTCTTAACCATGAATGTTATTTTCTTCGCTAGTATCTACATGCATATCAAATTACTGAAATAAGTGACAGACACCCAACTAGATTCAGGAAAGAGGTTAAGAGGTTAATTGTTCAGTGTTTTGTAATACTTGAGATTTCAATGAGTACTACTCAGGACATATAACTGTAGCATTGTTTACTTGTGCACAACACAGCAGCTATTCCTGTGGTGTATAGCGAGTACAGGTTACTTCAATGTCAATAGAGTAACAGTGTCACCAAACCAGTGCTATTGCTAAGCATCCCGAGTAATACTTCAGTTACAGTTTGTAAATCATCATAGTCATCCTCTTTGCAAGAATGAGGCACTCTTACCTGTTCCATCTTTACAGTGCTATGCCCATCTTTACATTGGATGTCCAACATCTCTTCTACTTGAGGCTGATAGCTATTCACCAGGCTGGAATTCTTTCAGTATTCATTTGATCTAGGTGGACTCTCCAATAATAATTGTCTTTATACTCTTCTCTTTGTTTGCATTTGTTATATATCCTTAATTCTCCTGTGTAGTTTTATTTCGTATCGAACTCATTCTTGTACATTTTTTTATTATATGGAGATATTTCATTTCCACTGACTGTATCTTACTTTTTATCTCTTGCATATGTTATCCAAGTTTCTTTTCTGAACATTAATATTGGTACAGACATTACCTTATAAAATTTTAATTTTGTAACTTTCTGGGTTTTATTTTGAAGAGTTATAGTTATTTTTCCACAAATTGATTGAAATTTATTCAATTTATTTTAAATATCCCTGTCTCTCTTATAGCTTATATTACATCCCATTGTATTACAGTGTAAGTAAACAATGTATATATGTATATTCATTGTTTACTTGTATATATGTTTTATATTTAATAATATTTAATTTGCAAATTATATATGTATAATGTACATTGTAGTGTAAATGCATATGATGAAGATATAATTGTTCAAAATTTCCAAACAGTGAATAAAGATAATGAATATGAACTGTCAGGTAAAAAGCTGCTGGCATGATTAACAGCATTGTTACTGAAGATATCCACATTGCAGGGACTATGGTGACACCTGTTGCAGCAATCTCTTAACTTGGTAACCTTGAATGGTCAAGAAGAGTTTTGTGATGGTTAATCAAACCATCTTTTGAGACTGGTACAAGGGTAATTTGAAACATCTGGTAAAAGCAGAAGTAAACCTCATTTTTTTCATAACATACTTTATTTCTTAACACAATCTGTAATTATTGCCTCTATATCTGAACCAGTGAGTTTCCAAAATGTTCATCCCATTGGAAAACAGGGTCTGTAAACTCTGCAAAATACTCATTGACAGTGATCATCACTTGCTCATTTGATGAAAATTTCTTCCCACTGAGCCAAATCTTCAGGTTTGGGAGTAGAAAAAAAATCACCTGTAGCTAAATCCTGAGAATGTGATTAATCATGAATCAATTTCAAGGCCAATTCAAGCAATTGCCATTGCAACTACTACTGTATGGGCTTGAGCATTGTCTAGGCGAAAGAGCATCATGGTCATTTTTTGTTTAATGTATGTTTTAAATGACCCAACAATGAAGCATAATAGTCTCCAGTCATGGTTCAGCATGTTTTCGTGTAGTCTATCAGGATTATATCCTGAGAATCCCTCCCACTCAAAAAGAAATGCCATTATCTTTTCAGCTGACAAAACAATCCTTGCTTTCTTTGGCATGCTTTCACCAGCCTTTGTCCATTGTTGTGGCTTTGTCTCTGGTGTGTATAGCTGGACCAAAGTTTCATCCATAGTCATCAATTGACACGAATAGTCCTGTGGATTGGGAGTAAACATTGCCAGACATTGTGTTGAAATGTCCTTTCTCAGCATTTTTGATTAACAATCAGCAATGGTGGCACCCAACATGCACTCAGTTTTCTCATTTCTAATTTTTAATGGAGGATATTGTACCTTGTACAGTTGAGTCTACAGTCTCAGCTATTTTGCGCAGTTTCATGCGATGGTCTTATATTATGATACAATGGATTTTTTTTTAATGGTTTCGTTTGTGGTGAACTTAACTGGGTGGCCAGAACATGCCTTATCTTCAGTGCTGCTTTGCCCATGTTGCAATTTAGTCATCCAGAAATCGATGGTCTTCAATGACAGTGCTGAGTCTGCATGATCTTCAACTCTACTTTGACCTGTTTTGCTGTCCAACCCTTTGAAGAGAAATGATTTTGTTTCAATGAAACCTGATTTGTTCCATTTTCTATGGCACATGTTACACTGGTCACTTCAGATCACTCTCAAAAAAATTTGTCTTAAACCAATACATGAATCACTCTCCCAAGGATGGTATTGCTTAACAAAATTTTCTGCCATTTGATGGAAATTTACCAGACTTATCAGACAACTTTTGTGATTATATCTTCCACATGTGGAAGGGTTGAGGAATAAGGAAATGGTGGCATGCGAAATAGATGGACCATAGTCCTTTATTCTGAGCCTTTTGTGGCAAGAAAAGCAGGAAATCTACTGCCATGCTCCATAGGTCCCAGACATAGAATATCAGAGGATTATCAAGGAGTGTGGACCAGTATAGTATCCTTTGGGGAAAAAGGAAACCTGAGCCTAGCGTAGCTCTCATGAGTTGGTGTAAAGTTAGTCTTTGATCCAAAATACACCTTAATAGCAAATATGATTTTCTTTATCTTCTGGCTTGTTACTGGAGGCTAGGCAGAAACGCTACTGTCAATGATATATATGAATATCTTTTTAATTATATAGTATAACAAATACTATTTAACCATTGGAAATGATTATTTTACAGGTTACCTGTCAGGGGCAAATTATCGGAGCAGTTGTGGCAGATGATCAGATCATTGCTCAACGTGCAGCTAAACTTGTAAAGGTACAATATGAAGATTTAGAGCCAGTCATTATTACTATAGAGGTATGTATATTGCACTGTGTATAGCAAGTTTCATTTATGTTATCTTCATACTTTTTATTGAACTCTTGCACATAATTCTAAATACAAGTGACTGCTGTGTACCTCAAACTTTGCATGTTTTGTCCTTGGAAGTCTAGTAACTTGAGGTAATTTTCCCAATAATCTTCAACCAATAAGATTAAATAGTGTCTACCTCTAAAATTAAACAACTTTTCATTTTTGAGTTCTACTTTTCAAAGAAAGAAAGAAAGAAAGAGAGAGCAAGAAAGAGAGCATGGGCACACGCATGCGCGCACGCACGCATGGACGGATGCACGCACGCATGCACCCACGCACGCACCCACGCACACGCACACACACACACACACACACACACACACACACACACACACACACACTCTCTCTCTCCCACTCTCCCACTCTCTCTTTTGTTAATGGCCTTCACAAAAGATACTCTTCTTCCCCCTTCCACCCTCTGCTATCTAGTCTGAACTGATTCTGAAATGTCAACATAGGGTAGAATAGGCATGAGTATAATTACTGAGCACCTCGTTTTTTCCAATTTTACCTTTTGGGGCCACTGTACCTAATTTATGTTGCTGATAGATGTTACAAGCTTACGGGTAACTTTTGTTAAACACCACCTTCACAAAATTTGCATAAAACTTATGAAGAAATTATGAAAGGTCAATTGAATACAATTTCTGCTAAATTACTAAATCATATATTTGTTATTAAAGTGTTTTACTTTCTCTACCACATACATAGTAGGTAGAGAAGGTATTGCATTCCACCCAAACACTGGATACCAATATTTCACTGGAAATACGTGTTTGAGGCCCACTGAATACAAATAAAGCATTTTTGGAAACACATCTGTGTGTGTGACTGTGTGTCTGTCTGTGTATCTGTGAACAGCATAACTCAAAAACAAAAAGTCAGATAAGTACCAAACTTGGTATTTAAGTTCAGTATCTTCCAAGGATGTGACACAAAGATTTTAAAGAAAATCCCCCCTCCCCAAACTACCTTTTATGTGGAATATTTTTCAAAAATTTTGATTTTCTAAAAAAATGGCTTTAATGATTTTGATTAAAATACCATGCATTAAAGTTATTTACATGATAAATAATACATATTGAATTTTCTGGGAATAGGTCTTTGAAGTCCTCATTTAGGAGGAATTTTATATAATCTTGTATAACTGGTAAATGTTAAGCGATAGACGAAAATGTGCAACACACAAAATGTAGATCTCGTTAAAACACACAATTTATTTCAAATAAGTTTTTTGTAGCATAAGCCATTTCTGAAATATACATTATTAATGGTTAGAATTGTTAATTTCTTGGTCATTCTTAAAGTCCTTTCAACATTCAGTTGTTTCCCTCAACATAAAAACAGTATAGATTTTAAATCCAGCATATAGTGTCCAGCTCTTAAACTTTGACTATTGCTGTCTCTTTGTATCTATAACAAGATGTGTAATGTAGCTATTTCTGCAAAGATTTATTTGGATTAAAACATAGTGAATATAAAAATAAGCTTTAGTAAGAACAGTTTGTACTCTGACTAATAACAAGTAATGGGTAGGGTAAGTTATGTAAATGTATCACATCAGATGTTTTTCATAATAAAATGTTATTTTTTGATGCTTTCTTGTTTCTCATGGAGTGGCTTATAGTAAAATGAAAATACAAATTTAATGAAGTGCTAGTTGTGCAGTTAGAAGTTATAATAATGAATATAATACTTTCTGGCAATTGCAGGATGCCATTGAAAAGAAATCCTTTCATCCTTTTTGTCCAAAACATATAAATAAAGGAAATGTAGAAGCAGCTTTCAAATCAGCTGATCATATTATTACGGGAGAAGCAAGAATGGGTGGGCAAGAACATTTTTATTTGGAAACACATTGTACAATTGCAGTTCCTAAAGGTGAAGATGATGAGATGGAGTTGTTTTGTTCATCACAAAACCCTTCAGAGTCACAGGTAGGGAGAACATTGGAGTTTTGCATTTTATTTTGTCTATAGTGAATAGATAAACTTAACACTGACTCTTTAAAATGCTATTTACAGAAATTGACAGCAGAGGTTCTTGGATTGAAGAGTAATCGTGTTGTTTGTAGAGTAAAACGCATGGGCGGAGGGTTTGGTGGTAAAGAATCACGAACAGTGATTCTTGGTCTCCCAGTTGCAATAGCAGCTCACAAGTATGTACATTAATTTTATATTAGTTTACAGGGTAAATTTTGTGTTGCTGAGAAGATAAAAAAAGTGCTCAACTCTAATTCTATTAAATCAAACATAAAACTAAATAATAAAAAAACTATTTGTGTTCCATTAGCAAAAACTAAGAACAAGAATGTGTTTACAGTGTATCTTAAGTTAATTTTTTTTGGACTTTGAAACAGTACTAGGTTACCTTAGAAGTTCTGATATAATAAATTGTCCTTGAATAAAAAGTGGTTTGAGTAAAATTGAAAAACTCTGTAGTAAAGGCCATAAATTCATGTCAATAAAGCTATAGATCATAAATACTTAAAAACAACCTATTCATGCAAAGATTACCATCAGTGTAATATTTGTCAGTAGCAGTATATTTTTACATCATTGGCACTTAAATTCTTGTAATGGAATGTATTCTATCCTCTCAGTGTGAAATTGTAACCTTTTTGACAAGGAAATGTCTGAGAGAACATCTTTCATAAAAATGAAGATGGGATATTTAAATACAAGCTAAAATAATAGTCCTAAGTGCAGCAGAATATTATCTTAAAAACATAATTTTCTTCTGTAGTAATTATTTTCATATTTTACAATAGGTATAAATGATTTAAATGGGGCAAACATTAGCAAAGTTCTCTTGTTACCATTTATTTTAGTCTTTATTTATTTAAGTGCTAAATTCATACATGGTTATAGACTGACCTTAACCCTAGTCATTTGGCTACCCATAACTGTTTCAGTATACAAATATAAAAGTTAACATATAACATAGATGTCCTTTATCAACTAAAACCTAATCTAAATTTGCATGTTTTTCAATTGAAATTTCCATTTCATCATCACTTTCCATAAAAACTCCCCTAGTTTGGCAATCTGCTTATGGTCTTCAAAAATCTTTATAAGAGCAAAAATCTTTACTTTGATTCTCAATAACCATTTCTTACTTATTAGTTATTAGACTTGCCCTCCAGTCATTAGTGGCATTACATTGAAAGATAATGTGAATTTCATCTTCCCTCTCCCCACATATGAGTCATTCCACATCAAACTGAACACACATAAAACATCACTTTCTTTGAATTTTCTGAATTTTAGTTTGTGCTCCACACATAAAATAAATGGACATGTATTTTATATTTTGTGGAAAATCAAATTGTTTATTGATTTACAGCGTACGTAAAATTTTTCTTATATGCGCACAACGTTACACAAAAGTAATTTATTCTCAAAATACAGAATTGTCTGGGATAAGAACAATATGTTGTTTTATAGACAAAAATATTATGGTTTTGCATATATAAGATACTATTTTTTCAGAATAAGAAAACAATCACTTTTTTAAGTATGGATATTTTAAACCACAATATCATATTTAACCTCCTAATATTAAAATCTGAAAAAAAAATACAGGAGGAATCTGTGATATATTTTGTTTTAAACCTGTTAATATCAGGATGGGATTTTCCTTAGAAGTATGTTTTTAAACAGTTTATTTGTGTAGGTGCGTAGGGTTTTAGAACAGAGACTACTAAGTGAGAGCTTTAAACTGCAGCAGCACGCCATGCCAGCCAATGCATTATGCAGTACGAACGTGGTAGGCTATCACTTCCGGGTTCAGTGAACTTAGCAACTGGAATCTGATATTCTATAAAGCTTCTGTCCACTGTTTTGTTTTAAATGTTACTTTGTGTTTAGCTTTTTTTGTTAGAAGTTCATTCTTAGCTCTGTGGTCTCTGAAATTGGATAATGAGTGAGCTAAAGAAACACAGCTATGACTATTGCTTCAATCCATTTAATGTTTCCAAGCATAACACAAGGCAGAACTTATTAAGCTTACTTACCTACAATATGCTTAGAAACTTAAAAATGAAGAACTTAACTTTGTCACCAGACCTAAAACTATGTGATGCATGTTGAAAGAAAACTCAAAGTACCACCCACTTATAACAGTGATTGTGTGCTACAAAGTGCCAATGCCGTGAATTATCCAGAAGTGGTTTTGAACATAGTGACCATTTTAACGCAAGATACAGCAATGCGAAAGGGATCACTGGTACCTAAGAGCTCATTAGTGTATTATAGGCCAATGAAAAATACATGGGGTAGGGAAAAATATATAGACATAGTAAATAAAGAAGAGAGAGAATCTATTGCATGGTTAAGAACCGGAGCATGGAGGCTAAAAGGGCTAAGACAGGGTATTCCTCAGAACCAATGTCCGATATGTGGTGGTAATGAAGACATTGAACACATAGTATTTAAGTACTAAGGAGCAAAAAATTGAAGAAAAGAATTTTTTAATAAGTAGTGGTTGAAGGGGGATAGGAATACACTTATAATTGAAATGATATGCAAGGACGCTAGAAGCATTGGACAGTTTTTGTGTAAAGTAAAAAATAAATGGCTTTGGACAGTGGAAAGAGAAAAGTAAGAGGTAGTGCATCTTACTTTGAATGGAAAACTATAGTGAATGTGTGATGGTTAAGTAATCAATAAATGGAAAGTGAAAAAAAAAGTGGAAATGAAACATGGGGAAAAAAAAAAACCTGAAAAAAAAGAGCAAGATAATTTAGTGACAAGAGATTGTAAAATTTAAATAAACTGTAGTGATTGTCTACTGAATAAGTGACCAGGGTCAAAATGCAGTAGACAATCAAATTTCTAAAACTCTTAGCACAATAAATACTATACTATGCTAAGAGCAAAATTCATTTATTCCATCAACCAATAATGCAATAATAACCAGATGGTATTCACTTGAGCCTGAAGGAGGAAAAGTGCACATTTAAATTGTAGTTAAGTTGCCTCCCATAGGATAAGATTGAAAGTTCAAATGTTTCTCAGCTGTATGCCAAATTTAAGTTACATGCGAGCAAACTAGTGCAACTAAAGTGCTGTGAACAGTTGACAAGGCATCCAATGACAGACTGCCACTGCTTCTATTGCTGCTGCTACTCTCCAACCGTGCCACGCTGGAATCTCACTACGCACCGCTTTCTAAATTATTTTATCTAAAATTAACTATACAGGATCCCATCTTTGTTTTAGTGAATATATACAAAAAGCTACAATGAATTTATTTATAATTTTATAGAAATTTACACATGGGGGTTATTAGGGATATATAGTTTTTAAATGTTTGGATTTTAAAAGTTGATATAAATAGTTAATTATATCAGTTATAATAAATATTACGTAAATGGTTACATATTAAGCTTTGCATTGTACTTTATAACATAATTTTATCGTTTATTGCCTGTGAAATATTTTAATTTAAAGGTACAGAGGTGTGCTGCTTTTCACAAGTTGGATTGCGCAACCTGTTTTAAAATATTGTGATTTAAAAAAAAAATTAGAATTTAACACATAATTCACTTTGTTTTTGTAATCCATGGACAAAATTTGAAGTGAATCGGAAACATGATGGTCAGATTTTGTGAAAATTTGTGCGACTTGACATGAAATGACTCATATAGGGCACATTCCAGGGATAACCTCTCCCCTCATTCACCTTAGTTTCCAATACCCTAATAAAAACCAGGCTAACTCTTCTCTTTCATTCTTTTTGCAAATTAAAATATACTTCTTCTTTTCTGGGCCACTTTTAATTCCTTGTAGTAAGTCAGTGAGATTTACTCCCTAACCTGGGCAAATAAAATTTGTCTATCCATGCCTTCCATTCTAGATCTCACTTCTTTCCAAAAGCCTCTTTCAAAGTTTCCAGTTTAACCCAAAAGTCTCCTAACCCATTTTTAAATAACTGCTCTCTAATTTTCATCAACCAGACATTTGACATAATAACCAAACTCTGTTCTTGGTATATCAAGCATATTTTCACTGTATTAGTATCAGGTTCCAAAATAAATATTTCAGTGCTTCCTCCAACATTAGCTCCCTCACACTTACCTTTCCTAGCTATATTAAAGCTGCTGCTTTTGCGGTATTTCTAAGGACTCCCAAAATTAATTTACAGAAACTTCTTAATATAAAGTCCATATTATGCTATTCCTCATCTATTCCCCAAATTTCCCCTCCATAAATCCACTGAGAAGCCACCAAAGCTGGCAAAGTCTTATAAGCCACTTAATGTGTTTTACTGGCATCAAGTATAAACATTTACGTATCACTGTCAAGGCCATTTTTCCTTTTACCATTGCAGATCTTCTCTCTCTCCCAGCATCCATTACTATCCAGCTTAATATCCAGATATGAGAAATCGCTAACAACTTGAATTTTCATGCCTGCTATGAACCATTTTTCATATTTACTCAGTTTATTTCCCTTCTTGAAGACCATGATATTAGTTTTATCCTGGTTTACCGTTAGCTCCCATTCTTCACATCTGTCAATTTCCTTTACTCAATTTATTTCTTGAAGACCATGATTTTAGTTTTATTCCAATTTACCTTCAGCTCCCATTCTTCACAATATCTGTCAATCTCCCCTATAGCTACCTTTAAGTTAATTGCTGATATTGAACATACCACCAGATCATCTGCATAGAGTAATCCAGGTATATCTGCATTTTTAATTGCAGACATGTGAGTGCAGGCATTCATCAAAAAATCCAAAATATCATCAATAAATAAATTTACAAACTGGGGCTTAGTTTACATCTTTGTCTGAGCTCTCTCTCCTGACCAACCACTCTAGTTACTTACCCATCACCACAGTTAACACAAATCTATTTTCATAATATAACTCCTGTAGTATACCGATCACATTAGCACTTAAATCTTTATTTAGTTTTTACTATAGTATTTATCTATCCACCCTATTAGAAGCTTTTTATAGGGCAATAAATATAGCATACAATCTGTCCCTTTTCTTTACTAGATATTTTATCTATCACTGTATTAATTATGAATACATTATCCACTGTTCTTTTTCTTTTCCTGAGCCCTGCATGGTAAGAGATATCCTTTTATTCTCTTCAGCCCAATTTGGTATTCTCTCATAATTCTGCCATAATTCCTGTGAACATTTTTCCAAAATTAGATAACAATGCAATTCCTCTATAGTTATTGGGGTTTGTTTCACTCCATTTCCCTTTATATTATTCATTTTAATCAATGGTTATGTGCATGCAGATAGCTGAAGCAATGAATATTGTAGCTTTTAAGTAAACAGCAGTAAATCAAGGATAAAAATTGCAACTGGCCTTTTCTTTTTCTTAAAGGAATAAATATTAGGGATACAAATCACAACTGTTAATGGTTTAAATTGAAAGAATAGTTATTGAAAAATTAAGTCTAATATCAATTTATATTTAATAAAGTTAATGTAAATACCATTTTATAGAAAATAACTAGTTTCTGTACTTAAATTTACATTTGACTGTTTTGTACGTTACCTCTCTAAGATCAACGGAATTGAAACTCCATCCTTCTCTCCTGAGCAAATTTGGTAACCACTTCCTTAAAGAACTGTTCCATTTTTTTCTAAGTTCTACTAGAATGTGAGCTTCGATTGAAATAATTCAAAGATAAGCAAGTCTCTTTTCTTCAGCAACTTCTGATATTATCCAGCAGTGAAAATGACTCTTCTACTGAATACATACAGGAATTGTATGCAGCAATGACACTAACATATTAAACTATTGAAAACTTTTGATTAGCATTGAATTAGTGCTCAATAGTTTTGGAAGTTCACTCCTGCTTCTAATTCTAAACTCTTCTGTACTGTACACCACAGTCAGCTCATTTTTCAATTGAATGGCATCAAATAACTTTCCATATGCATCTAAGAGATTTTGAAAGCTGTTTTCAGGGAAAGAGTCAGAATGTTGTCCATAGCTTTCATGATAATAAATACAAACAGTTCAATTTAGAATAATTTTGGAATTTTCCATCCAAGTGATTATGAGTGTTATCAAATACTTTGCATTAAATGCATTTACAGTTGATAATTTTCCCCTTCAAAGGTTCTTCTACTTGAGACACATTTTCTTGAAAAAGCGTTTCACAGTCATCACGTAATGCAGCTATGGAGTGGCAAGTTTCTTGGATATTCTGTTGACTATACAAAATATCGCTTGTTTGGTTCTGAAGGATGTACAACATATTGATGAAGGTGAATATTTTGTCAAATGTGTTTAAGAGAAAACAAATTTGAAATCTTCAAAAAGTGTCAAAAAGCCATTAACTAGTGCTAAAATATTTGACTCATTTTCTTGAGGGTGTTCTAGCATAGCACTAAACACATCACAAAGTTTAATTCCATTCCTACATACATTATTTATCAATTTTGACAGGTAATGCATTGTGTTGAACAGACGTGGGGAAGACAGTGCTTCAAAAATTTATCAAAAGATTTAACATGTTTTGGAAATCTTGCAGGGGAGCAAGGCATAAGTCCAATAAGTGAACTAAACAATATTTTACACTCTGGTGTTTGACTGGTACTTTGAGGCAAAACTAGGTTTATTACTTGTTCATAACAGTGAAAAAATATAGTTTTGGGATGTGTAACATTGATTATTGCTTGAATTCCTTTCAAATTTCTTGTCATAGTTGCTGCACCATCAAATATTTATGCAATCAATTCTTCATTACAACCAAATTCTGATAAGAAGTGCTGGATAAGTTCTGCAATAGGCTGGATATGTTTGTCACTACTTATGTCAAAGCGCCCCAAGAATGTTTCCTTTTTCTCTCCTTCATATACATAATGCAGGACAATAGAAAATTTAGCTTTATTTGACACATCTGAAGTTTTGTTAACTATAATGGCTACAAAAGGAACATTCACAATTTCCCGCTTTACAGCTGATAAAATGGTTGAGCCTAGGGTCATTATTAGGTGGATTTGAATTTGATTAGAAATTCCTTTAAACACAGTAGAGGCTTCTAAGTGCTCTGCTAAAAGAGGATCATACTCTGCAGTGTACTTCAACAATTCCACAAAATTCCTGTTCTGCCTTACTTATTGATTACATAGAGATATCAAATTTTTTAGTTGATCATAAAGTACAATTTCTATTCTATTTTCCCCAAAAGCAGCTATAGCTGTAGATGATTGTAGGTGTTAAACAGATACTCCGTGTGCAGCTATTGACTTAACTACAAGTCAGATGTGTGTAACCAGCACTGGCACTGACATGCTCTAATACTCTCATTGCTATTGTTAACTCCCATTGCTATTGTAGCAGGAAGACATGGACATGACCCATGACCTTCAGACATGCACGCACAAGTCTCTCACTGCTCAGTTGAGCTGAAGGGACATTATTTCAGCTCGGTTCACAATACTCTATTAATAATATAATGCATTAGTTCTACATCCTTGGAAGAAGGGTGATTATTTATTTAGATACTATTGATTAACTAATGACTTAACATATTATTCATAAATATGAATATTGACTATCTCCATGCGTTTAGTGTGCTGGCCTCCAGATGAAGACTTCTCAGGTTCGATGCCCACATTTATTGCAGTTATTGTTGCTGAAGCAGTGTTTCAGATGATTCCCTGAATTGAGATGATTCACTGGTTTTAATGCATACGAGTATATTTATTGATATTGTAGCCATCTCACCATAGCAGGAAAAGTCAGCAGCATAATAATGATCAAGACATTCATGCTGCTTCCTAGTTAAACTTTTAAATGAGTTTTAGTTAAAAGTATAAGGATAAACTCCTTCCTTCCTCCCTCCCTTCTTTCCTTCCTCCCTCCCCCTTTCCTCTCCCTCCCAACTATAGCTACTATGGAGTATTCTGCAGTAAACCTATACCTGCACTCAGTTTTTACTTTCTCTGCTACATACAGTAAGTAGGGGAAGTATTGTATTGCACCCAAAAATTCGATACCGAGATTTCACTAGAAATACATGTTTTGAAACACCCTCAATCCAAAAAAAGCATTTTTGGAAACATGTCCGTGTGTGTGTCTGTGTGTGTCTGTCTGTGTGTGTGTCTGTCTGTGAACAGCATAACTCAGAAACGAGCAGTCAGATAAACACCAAACTTAGTATTTAGGTTCAGTATCTTCCAGAGATGCGACATGAAGGTTTTCAAGAAAATCCGCCCACCCCGGATTACCCTTTACATGGAAGATTTTTCGAAAAGTTTAATTTTCTCAAAAATGGCTGTAACAATTTTGATTAAAATATCATAGGTTTAAGATATTTTCATAAAAAATAAAATGTATATCTTGAATGTTCTGGGAATGTCTCCAAAAGTATTCTTCATTGTGAACGACTTTTGCATAACTGGTAAACCATAAGAGATAGACAAAATTTTACTACACACAAAATGTAGATCGCGTTAAAATACACAATTTATGTCATATACATTTTTTTTGTTGAGTGAACCATTTTCGAGATATTACTTATTATTCCCTTAAACTTTTCAATACTTATTTTCTAAAATGGGAATTCGTTATTCATTTTTTTGTCTTGGATATGCAAAGAGTTATAATCTGTGGCAAAGGGAATGGTGCTGCACCTAGCAACCAGCTATTAAGAGATATGTATGTGCTTAAAGGCTACTGTTTTTCTATATACCCCTTGTAAATATATTTTCCCCTTACATCTACAAGAAAATTAGCAATAAGATAGAGTCTGCAAATGTTTATCTCGATTAACATGAAGTAGATGGAGAATAAAAATAGTTTGTACAAGAGTAGAGAAAGTCATGTGAGTGTAAGACATCAGATTTTTTTTTTATGGATTTGTAATTTGGCATATGCTGCATGAGAAACTTCATTATTTCAAATGAAGAAAATGAAATATTGTATCAACTCTTTTTTTTTACAATTTATCTAAAATGCAACATATATTGGATGAAATATACAAAGCAGATGTTAGATTTATTCTGTTTTACCAGGTTAAATCGACCAGTAAGATGCATGTTGGATCGAGATGAGGATATGATGATATCAGGAACAAGGCATCCTTTCCTAGGCAAATACAAAGTATCATTCACAAAAGAAGGAAAAATTACAGGATGTGAAATTGATATTTATAATAATGCAGGCCATACTTTGGATCTCTCTGGACCAGTAAGTGAAAGTATCTTTGTTATTGTGAGATTTAAGATAAAAATATTTCAATAGAATATAAATAATGTAATATGTCCTACAGGTAATGGAAAGGGCAATGTTCCATTATTGCAATGCATATCATATTCCAAATGCAAAGGTTACTGGTTACATGTGCAAAACTAATTTGCCATCAAACACTGCTTTCCGAGGATTTGGAGGACCACAAGGAATGTTCTTTGCTGAGAACATGATAAGAGAAATAGCTGCTTATTTGAAGAAAGACCCTCTAAAGGTAAATGAACACACAAATATAAGAAAAAAGAGTATGTATATCAGGTAAATAGGGGATAGATGTCATCCTCTTGGGAAATTATTCAATCTAAAAAGATAAATAAAATACCATTTTAGTCTGTGTGTGCTTATTTTCTTCCAAATTCATCACACATTATAATTAGCTGTCTGTAGATGAAAGAATTTAATATCACGAGTGGTACTCATTTGTCATAAATATTTTCTAGAATAAAATCAGAATACTTTCAAACAGGGAGTTATTTGTATTGCATCTAGAACAGTAGGATATAATTAGTGATGGGACAATGCCAGTATTTCTCGATACGGTATACTGGTACTGAGTTTTGAGCACTGATTCTAGATACTCATTAATAAATAAACTGTAAATGCAATAGCTTGTTAACTGAATTATGTTCTTATTAGTAGTTTTCTGTGTATAAGTGCATGTAACTAATTTTATATTGTATGCTAATTCCAGAACTGTTCCTGTTTGACATTCTCCAACAACAACACAACAATACTAAGAATAATGCTTCCTTTGCTTCCCTTTTTATATTTTGTGTTGAAAATATCTTTTAAAGGATTTTCTATCCATATTATGGAAATTAGTAGTATGGTATACCTTTAAGCTATGCTTGTCATCCGGGTTTGATTGTGTAAACACAAACTAACAGATGGAAGGAAAGAACAAATATTTCCATGTGCTGAATTATCTCATGTGTTAAGTGCTGGATACAAAAATTTTGGTCACTGGAGTAGGTAAATGTAATGGCTGAGAGTGAGTTACCAAGCCAGGTTGTTGCAGAAATGTGATATAGTTGTCAGCTACATTAGTTGATCCAATAAGGTATGACTTAATGCGCTGTATGTTACATGAGTACCTCTACTCTTTCCCCCATTGTTCTGCATATTTTCATTTAGGCACAAGCTCTATGGAATGTTGCATGCAACTCAGTAAAGGTCTATCAAGAACTATAGTCCAGCAGCTCTTTGGGGACGTTGCGAGGCAGTAACATTAAGAAATCTTGACTCCTTTCATTCCTTATTATGCTAATAATAATGCAAATTTCAATAATGCAAAACTTAAAAAGCTAAAAGTATCAAAGATTTATCTCAAGGTATTAGACATACTTTGATACCACTGAGTATTGAGAGTATTGACAGTAACGACTTTCCATCGCTAAATGTAATATTATTATCTATAACAATAATGCATGCTGTTAATGCATGCTGTTGGTACACAAGGTTTATTGGTTCTGTGTAAATATAGATCTGTACTATCAAGTTGTATACCATCAGTGTGCAGTGTCACCCTGCACTCTTAATTAACAAGCATTGCAATAGTCTTATAGCTTTACCCAATGGTTCCAAGATTTTTTCTAGTGTACGAACCTTAAAAAGTTATGATTGCTGTAATGCAAATAACAACTAGTTAATCAATGAATGATTAACTAGTTGTTAATCACTGGTTGATTAACAATGCACATCTTTGTTCAATTCACACCTAATGTTTTAGATTGCAGAGATGAATTTACATAAAGAAGGAGATTCAACACATTATAATCAAACTCTGGAGTACTGCACATTGCAGAGATGTTGGCATGAATGTCTAGAAAATTCTGATTATGCCAACAGAAAAATGGCAGTAGCAGAATTTAACAGGTAAGAAAGAAAAAAAAATACATTTATATTTATATATATGTGCTGAAGTTTTCCCTAAAGGATTTGTTTATAAATTTAGGTACAATGGTGATTTTAGAATAAAGCCAATTGCATTATTAAATGAGTTGCTGCAGAACGAACCAAATCCATTTATAACTTCTCAGTAAACACAAAAAAATGTATTAGGTTTTTGAATACCGTTTATTTTTATAAAATTATAATTTTTACACTGATTCCTTAAGCTTTTCTCTATTCTACACTGTACCTCTAAATTATAGATTACACAATATGTGGAACTCAGAAGTATATAAATAGATATTACAAAAATGGACTTGATTCCTTTCTCCAAATTATGAAGGGCATTATAAAAGCTCTTGGCCTGATGAAGAAAACACAGGGCTTAGGAGAAATGTTGCTGTTATTGTTATTATTATTATTATTATTATTATTATTATTATTATTATTATTATTATTATTGTTATTATCATTATCATCACACATCATCCAACATAGTCACTTGTATATCAATACATATAGTCAAACGACTTTCCAACCTTTTAATACCCTCAGTAAAACAAGATCTGAGGCATTGCAAAGATAAACAGTAAATGCAGTACTGGAGGATTTTTTTTTTTTTAAATTTTCATTAATTATTTCTATAAAATCTAAAAATATTGTGTGACTGTCCAATTGACCTGCTCCTGAAAAACTGAAGGACATAGTAAGCTCTTTCCTTATATCCATTTATCATGGAACGAGTTTTTTGTTGACATCAACGACCAAACTTCAGAAACTTTTTTTTTTTTTTTAACTCTAATATCATTGAAGATGTTTTTGTCGGGGGACAAGATCTTTGCAGTTCATTCAAGAGAGACATTTTGTCCTCCAAAATATTAGATAGTATAGTATTTATTGTGCTAAGAGTTTTACAAATTTGATTCTCTACTGCATTTTGACCCTGGTCACTTATTCAGTAGACAATCACTACAGCTTATTTACATTTTACAATCTCTTGTCACTAAATTATCTTGCTCTTTTTTTTTTCAAGTTTTTTTTTTTTCATGTCCCATTTCCACTTTCTTTTTTTCACTTTCCATTTATTGATTACTTAACCATCACACATTCACTATAGTTTTCCATTCAAAGTAAGATGCACTACCTCTTACTTTTCTCTTTCCACTGTCCAAAGCCATTTATTTTTTTACTTTACACAAAAACTGTCCAATGCTTCCAGCGTCCTTGCATATCATTTCAATTATAAGTGTATTTCTATCCCCCTTCAACCACTTCTTATTAAAAAATTCTTTTCTCCAATTTTCTGTTCCTTGGCACTTAAATACTATGTGTTCAATGTCTTCATTACCACCACATATCGGACATTGGTTCTGAGGAATACCCTGTCTTAGCCCTTTTAGCCTCCATGCTCCGGTTCTCAACCATGCAATAGATTCTCTCTCTTCTTTATTTACTATGTCTATATATTTTTTCCTACTCCATGTATTTTTCATTGGCCTATAATAAACTAATGAGCTCTTTTCAGCAATCTCACTGAACATGATTTGTATTTCTATATCTTCCAGTCTTTTCCATGCCTTTTTCCAAAAAT
Organism: Deroplatys truncata; assembly: GCA_030765065.1. Taxonomy (NCBI): domain Eukaryota; kingdom Metazoa; phylum Arthropoda; class Insecta; order Mantodea; family Mantidae; genus Deroplatys; species Deroplatys truncata. The sequence goes on from CM060980.1 coordinate 107,469,219, forward strand.
GTTTTACGTTATTTTCTCTCCTTCTCCATATATCTCCTAACCCATTTTTCTCCAAAATATTCCGTAATTTACTTACCCATCCATCATTCATTAAGCTCTTCTCTTGGTATTCAATACATTGTCTTAACACATTACTTTTTCCTAGATTTAAACTTCTGAACCAAAATTTCAAAGCTCTTTCCATTATCTTCCCCTTAGTTGGCACCCTGCCCATCTCTAATTGTGCTACCTGTCTTACAATTGACTTCGGTAGACCTAGTATTTCTCTACAAAACATCCTGTGCACCACATCTACACATTCCCATCCTCTCTCTAATCCCCATATTTCTATACCATACATCATTTTTGCCTCCACAACCATCTCATAAACTTTTTCCAGCCATTTAACATTTATATTAGGTACTTTATATTTGCAGCTTCTAATTGCTGCCATCGCCCCTTTACCTTTTGCCAATGCAAACTTCTTTTGTTTCTCCCATTTATTACCTCCATCTATTTTTACTCCTAAATAGATACAGTCACGCACTACCCTGTAATCTTTATTCTCTGCCTTCCACTTTTCATATTTGCCTAATTTTCCCCCCTTTTTGAAAACCACAATCTGTGTTTTTTCTTGATTCACTTTTAACCTCCATTCTTTACAATGTACATCAATTGCTTGTAATGAATGTTTTAAACCACTTACTGTAATAGATCCTACCACTAGGTCATCTGCAAAAAGAAGTCCTGGAATTTGGATGTTGTTAATTACTGGTGCACAGTTATTATTCCTTCCAATTTCTAGTAAGACATCATCTATGTATAAATTAAATAAAACTGGACTTAGTTTACATGCTTGCAAAAGGCCTTTCTTTTGTGGAATTTCGTTTGTTACACAGCCTGTCTCCACCCTTACACAGAAGGTGTTCTCAAAATACAGTGCTTTTAGAATATTCACCAATTGCTGACTTACTCCCTTACACACTAATTTATGCCACAGAAGTTGTAGCTCAATTCGGTCATAAGCCTTCTCTAAGTCTACAAAAGCCATATACAATTTACCCCTTTTTTCTTTTAAATATTTGTCTGCTAATGTCTTTATAATAAATAAATTATCAATTGTTCTCCTTCCCTTGCGAAAGCCCATCTGTAATTCCGAAAGGATATTATATTCTTCAACCCAAAATTGTAGTCTCGCTGCCAAAATGCCCGCAAAAAGTTTTCCTATATTCGATAATAATGCAATACCTCTGTAGTTATTAGGTTTATCGACATTGCCCTTGCCTTTATATATAGGAAAATATTAGATAGATAATGTAGAATACATAAATTTATAACATGACTAAGTTCTTTTAATGCTTAATAAATAATATTGCTATCTAAAGGATACATTGTTTGCATATCTTTTTTTTAGTTCGCTCAAATGAAATCACTTAAATGTTATTTTTCTTAAAACAAGCATTTATTGAGCTTGCCCTATTTACACAATGTCTCATTTGTTCAACTGTGCAAAATAAACATTTTCTGAGCTTCAATCTCATCATTTGATGTGATTCTTCTCCACCCAGCCATTTCTTCAGGTTTAGGAACAAAAAGTAGGTAATCTCCTAGAGCCAAATTTGGCAAATATGGTGGATGTGAAAGAACTTGGAAGTGCAGATTATGTGGTTTTGCAGGTGAATCCCAGATGTATGTGAAGATGCATTATCATGATGAAAGTTATTGGCAGGTGTGGAGATTTAGCCTGAATAGCAACCTTCAGTCGGTCCAGTTTAACACTCCCTGGTGGTGGTTCTGCCCTTCAAGAGAAGGGTTTCAAAGGATACTTTGAGTATCACACCATGAGAATCCCAGAAAACCATAGCTATGACTTTTTCCCCAAATCAAACTTTACTTTCTTTAGTGCACTTTCACCTTTTGAAACCCACTATTTGGACTGCTTCTTTGTCTCTAGCATGTAGTGATGAAGTCATGCTTCATCTACTCTTCTGAAACATCAGAGAAACTGGCTGAAATTGCATTTAAACAAGTCCAAATCCCCCTAATAAATATTAATTTGAATGCGTTTTGGCTCCATTTTTAACAAATGCAGCATCCATCAAGCAGAAAGGTTTCTTATACCCAAAATTTAATGTAAAATATAGTGGACATGGCCTATTGAGGTTTTTTGCAACAACCAATTTGGTTGAATTCAATTGGTGATCATTGAGAACTGTGACATACATTTTTGTCACTTACCTCATCTGTTGTAGTAGTCTTAGAATGCCCTGAATGTATGGATATATGGCCACGCTTAAATTCAGCAGCTCACCTTTTAACCATAAATAATGAAGAGGAAGAACCCTTTAGTTCAAATCTAATTCCTTTTGTATTTCTTGAAAAATACATTTTCCTTGAAAATGAAGTACTTCATCACAGGTCATATTTCAGTTTTTATCCATTTTGAAGAAAATGTTAATACTAGTTTGTTTTTATGATTGTCACAAAAAACTGTCTTAACACCCACATATATTATTAAACTTTACAGCACACCATCTAGAGGATGAGCTTGACATTTACCGTAATAATTTGGCCATCTTCACAACATCTCTGAGTTAGTTGAAGAACTTTTACAACTATTCTTACATGTTTCCTTTTCTGTATTCATTAATTCTGTATCAAAATATTATAAAGCAAAATACAAAACTTCCTAATACACATTGTGTAAAAATATATTTAAATATCAAAAAGCTATTGATAACTTTTCTATAAACATTACATATGTAATACAAATATTTTTAATCTAACACACTGTATTTTCCCATACTGTAAGTTACAACAATATTTTATTGTTTTTTCTTCCTTCATTACTTTCAGGCAGAACAGGTGGAAAAAACGAGGCATTAGTGTTGTACCAACTCAGTTTGGCATTTCTTTCACCACACTGTTTCTTAATCAGAGTGGAGCTCTGATACATATTTATGATGATGGTTCTGTCCTTTTGAGTCATGGTGGCACAGAAATGGGACAAGGATTGCATACAAAAATGATACAGGTACTTATAATGAAGTCACTTTTCATTATGCCAAGAGTTTTAAATTTGTTATCTAATTCTGTAATTTAATGAGTACAATTATGGAATGCCACAGTATTAACTGTTACATTAGTACAATTGAAGATCTACTGTGTTTTGTGAAGTTTGATGCTAAATCACTTTTCTATCTGCTAAGAATGCAAGGAAAATCTTGACAAATCCTATGTGTTAACCTAAGTGATAGGTTGATAATGGGTATGAGGTTGAGGACATTGGGATAAGAAAATGTAATGAAAGTGCGAGAAAACCTGAAAAGCCAGAGTAAATATTATCTGCTGCTATTTGGTTGTTTCTTTAATGCATTTGATGCTTTGTTTACTTTTGAACATAAACAATGCCTGAAAATGCTGCACAGGTATAGCTGAGAAGTCTTTGAACAATCCAGGGTATGGATATGGAAGTTTCAATATACTGAATACAACAATTCAAATTCAAATTTTATTGCAATTCAGTATGGTGTTATACATGATTGAATCCAATCAGAGTAAGCAATAAAAGTAATACAGTAATATATACAATGAATTGTTATAATAAGTAGACAATTTATAATTTGATTTATATACAGTTTTCAGAATACAAAATCACTAAGCAGTCCAGTAAAAGGAATTTAAAAATTACAGCTCATTTACTATTTACAGAATTATTTATACAGGTATTCATTAATACTGTAGAAAGATTTACTAATCAAAAACTGTTTTAGCAGCTGTTTAAATGTATTACAATTATTATGATATTTCTTTACTTCTTCTGGTAGAACATTATAAAGTTTTATTAACTTAAAGTAAAAGTAGGCATCTTTTCATATAAGTCTAGTCTGTGACTAGGGAGTAAATAATCCTTTTTATGTCTTGTGTTGTATCTATGGACATCGGAGTTGGTTTGTAACATGGAATTGTACTTTTTAAAATGTAGCATGGTTTTGTAGATACGTAAGCTATTTAAAGTTAATATATTTAGTTGTCTAAAGGTATTTCCGCATGGCTCATTAAGTTTTAATTTGACCAAGTATTGAATTGCCCTTTTTTTGTAGAATAAATAGTTTGCCAAAATTTGTATTAGATGCAGTGCCCCATAATTCAATTCCATATGCAATATGTGAATGAATAAGAGAATAGTATATAGTTCTTGCAGCTTCAGTTGGTACATATTTTATTAAGTATTTCAGAACAAATAAACTTTTGCTGACTATTACTGCCAATTTCTGTATCTGTCCAAAACAGCCAAGTGGTTTATCTATATTTAATCCAAGAAATTTACAGAATTTACGCAATTGATTGAATTGTGGTTTATGGACAGTTGTAATGATGGCTCAATATTTTTAAATCCAAAGGTAATTAATTCACATTTAGCTGCATTTACATACATATTTAGGCTGTTAAAGTACATAACTATTGTATTTACAGTATCATTGATACATCTACCTAGTGCACACAAATTTTTGTTGCTGATTGAAATGGTTATATCATCAGCATATTGTACTAATCTTGGATTTTTCGACATAATTTCATTTATATAATGAATATAAAAAATAAACAATAAAGGTTCTAATATAGATCCCTGCGGCACGCTATACGTTAAATCCTGCATCTGTGAATGATGTTCATTGTTTTCTGACTGTGATCACCAGTTGTTTTCTATTTGTCATAAAAGATTTTATTAACTTGTTTGCTATATCTCTAATGCCTAAGTTATATAGCTGAACCATTAATTTGTTTGTATCAACACAGTCAAAAGCTTTTGTAAGATCTAATAGAATCACTGCAGTATATTTATCTGAATCAACATTTGCTATAATCATTTCAATAAGGTCAGATAAGACACTTATGGTCAATGTGTTTCTCACAAAGCCATTTTCTTGCTTGGGGATCAGATTAAACTTCTCTAAATATTTTATTATATGGTTATGTATAATCCGCTCAACAATTTTGGACATTTCTGGTACTACTGAAATCAGTCTGTAGTTATTTATGTCATCTTTTGCCCCTTTTTTTAATAATGCTATAACCTTGGCTATTTTTAGTTTGTCAGGGAAAATGCCATGTTTTAGGTAGGAGTTTATTATTTCTATGAGAGGACTAGCTATTCCGTAGCTACATACTTGTATAAGTGAGGTGGCATACCATCAATGCCTCTACCTGTTTTTAGATTTTAAACTCTTTATGATGTCAAGAACTTCTTTATTGTTGGTGGGATACAGAAAATGCTAGTGGTGTTTTTTTATTTCTCTGTTGTAATCTGTGGTTCTATTTGAGAATTTTGATTCAAGTAAAGATTTCTTCCTACTGACGCAAAGTGATTGTTCATTATTTCAGCTACTGCTTTAGCTTCCTTTATGGTAGTATTATCAACTTGAATTTCAATGTGTGATTTACATTGTGTGAAGATCATTCATATCAGAGAAAGTAAATATAACTTGTAGGTTTTAGTAAACAAACTTTATTGCATACAGTATGACTTGTTATCAACAATACACTCTATTTTTCTGGAAGGTTATAGATTCCATTGCTCCAAAAGATAGGAGTTTTGGTTGATGAACTGTTCCACCATGAGCCTTCAGTTCTTGCCATTAAGGAAATCCTGCAGGATTTAGAAAACTAATATTCAGAAGGGGCAATTGTTTGGAGATTGGGGAGATAGGATAATAGATCCTGCAACTTCTTATGAGTCGCCATTGAGGCTACCTTCAGTCACTCCAACTGGGAAAAATGTTTTTCAGAATTGGTCTTAACATAGGTATTTCATAGTAAAGAATTCCTTTCCACTCCTGCAGAATGCTCACCCTATATCTTCCTGGGAAGAAGAAATGATTTAGAAACTGATACAGCTGGTTCACCTTTCCTTTGCTATGAAATTTCTTTTGAATATTTTCTTAACAATCCACTTTACATCAGCTATCACCAGTGGTTTCAGAAAATCACAACTTTAACTGTGCCACAATAATGAATTGAAAATGGAAATGTGCTGAACCAAATTCTTGCCACTCTTATATTTCAAAGAACCCATATATTGCAAAGATTTAAGTAGCCTGGCTTGTTTAACTGCTTGACTACACCAGCATAATTTATGTTTGGTCCCTGCACCATCGTGTGAGTTGTCATCCATGGATTGAAGATCCTTTATTTTTTTCCATTCTGTGCAAGGTTTGCCTTTTAGGGAGTATTTCTCAGATTAAAATTAAAAAATACACTTTTGACATCCCAATTTATCACTACATCCCATACAAGCAAAAACTTGCGATAGCAAATATATGTTTTTACTTCATGCGTATTTGCGAGAGAACTTGCTTTACGTAATGTCTTTTTGTTGTCGAGCCCCACGTTGTGGAGCCAATTATGCGACGGAAATGTTGCTTACGTAATATTTATAGCGTAAGTTATTAGAACTTGTAGATCATATGTTGTGCTGCTTAACTTCACACGTTGCCATCTTGTGACGTCATTCGTTGGTTTCGTTTGTAGCTCCATCTGGCGTAGCAATTTGTATCAATTTTGAAATAATTTATTTTAAATGTCCTCCGGCTAGCTATTTAGGTCGAGAATGTATCTCTTGCAGGGTGTGAATCGGAAAGGAATCTTTTATCCAGAAATTATACTGACGAAGAAATTGGTTTTATAACTTTTATTGCCGAACACGTTCACAAACACTTGTACATATTAATCTGGATACTTGCCAAACTGAAACTGTTTGTAATAACTTCTTATTTATCACTTTTAACTCGCATACTTCAACTTTATGTAATTTTTTAAATGTATAATACTTTATAATAATTCTCATAACTCTGCTGCGTATAACTTGGCGAAATGAATGAACTGAGAGACCGACGTGTAGAGTACTGAGAATTCTGTTGAACTGGGGGACAAGCTACCTCGAACCTACCCTATTTATAGGCCTGCATCAAGATACGCCTAAAGATTATAAATGAACTGCTATTGGCTAATAAAACGCGCCAACATTAGCGTCTATTTTAATATCCAATGAAAACCACTAATACATATTACTTTAGGAAATGTTCTAGAAGCTTCTAATGAAAAGGCGCGAAACATTACGTAACTTCCTGGTTCCCGGTAATGATAAACAACTCACCCCCTTGCTGCATTATTGCATTATTGTTGACAGTTTCAGTAAAGCCGTATATTATTATTTACCAATAATAATTACAATTAATAAACCTCTGAAATCAATGTCACATAAAAATACATATTCATATTACTATCATTAATTACATCTGAGTAATTTGTGATACAAATTACCGTATCATATGCCCCACTAGAAACATAATTATAAATATTTATAACTTGTTTAGAAATTTTAAAATTGTGTTTTTAGTCTCCTAAATCTTGGAACACACGCTATCACTTTCACTTTACACTTCACACGCATTTAACACACGACACGCTTTATCTCGCCACTACTTACTGGCTCTGGTTTGATTAATTTAGATATTCATCTGACATCACAAATTTTTTTTTTATAGCAAATACTGTACCCTGAATTATTGAATGACTGTTTCAAAATTGCTTACTTTCTTAAGTTGTTAACAAAAATTTATACATTTAAGATTTTTGTAATTATTACACATATTTACCAAAATATTCACCCTCTACACAAATATTTACATCTCTTAAATCTAGGCACTGTTTCACATGTTCTATTTACTGCATAAATATTTGTTTTTAATTATATTTACCAATTTTTGTGATTTTGTACTTTATCTTAACAATACTCTTGAAATTGTATTTACGTACTTTTAATTTAATATCATATTAAGTTTCAATCTTAGCATTCTTAATTTTCAAATGTTGTTACAGTTACTAAAAATTTATTTATTTATTTTTTTTTTTATATATAATTTATTTCTCCTTTCAAATGACATATAAATAATTAACCCTCTTACGTTCCAATACATTTCTCTGCAAGTCGTCTTTAACTATCTAGCATTTACTTTACATCTCATTACTATTTACCCTCCTGGATCAAATTGTGTGTGGCTAAATATTACTCGTAGCCGTAATCTAACCTTCAAATTTTTGTTCATGAATAACCTCTTGTATTCATTTGAAATTTCATCACATGATAACATTTGAAAACAATCTACAGTTTCTTGAATTACACATCTTTTAACAACTTTCATTTTCAATTCATCTGCTATCTTTTTAACTTGAGAGTACTCTGACAAATCTGTACTAAACTGTACTGGACTGGAGTTTTCATTTTGAACATCTTGGTACAATTTATTTCTTTGCATTACTGTCTCATTCTGTATTTCTGATATTTCCCCTCTGAAATTAACTTGCGCCTCATTTACATCTACATTCCTAACCTCTTTTATCTCTCTTAACTCACTTGAAATACTACTCATTTGACTTCCTAATTCTGTGCATTCTACATTAACCTCACTTTTAGTATTAACCTCACTTTCTTTGTTACCTATTTCCCTGCTCATATCTGACATTTTCTTTGAAATTTCTCCAGTCTCACTTGCTATTACTTCGTCATTTTCATCTCTCATTTATGGCATACTACTATCTAGCTTCGTAACTTTCTTTTCAATTTCTTCACTGCTTTGATCTACTTTTTGCTCTAATATCTCATTCTTCCTACCAATACTTTCTATTAATTCCCTACGATCTTTTTTTATAGCTTCTATCAATTCCCTATGATCCTTATTCATTTTCTCATTAATCTTTTTTATCATATCCATAATCATTCTAGTATCAGAATTAATATTTCCTGCTATTCTATTCTTACTTTCTGCACTAACATTTCCTCCCTCCAATACTACATTGTTTGAGCCTTTTTTTGTAACCTGTATTGACTTACAGCTAACTGTTACACTATCCCCTTCCATCATTATTTCTTCTGTATTACTAGTAGCCATTGTTTTTGTTTTCTAAAAAAAAATTACGATACCTTTGTGATGCTTTCTGTTGATGTAGCTTTGATGTCCAGCGTTCTGCCCCATTCTCCTAGGTTTTTATGTCGCTTCTGCGTTGTATTATGATGAATCTACGTCGTCTTGTTGTTTTGTAGTTGAATTCCTTGTTGCATCGTAATCTCGGAATTACGATCGAAGTCTGTCGTCCCTGTTGTTTCTTGAATCTGCGTCTTGTAGATCATTTCACCGCTGCATTCCTGGTTACTCTGCTTCATTCCTAGTCATCGTGTTCCTTTCCTGGTCACTTCGCCCCACGTTGGGCGCCAATTTGCGATAGCAAATATATGTTTTTATTCACGCGTATTTGCGAGAGAACTTGCTTTACGTATTGTCTTTTTGTTGTCGAGCCCCACGTTGTGGAGCCAATTATGCGACGGAAATGTTGCTTACGTAATATTTATAGCGTAAGTTATTAGAACTTGTAGATCATATGTTGTGCTGCTTAACTTCACACGTTGCCATCTTGTGACGTCATTCGTTGGTTTCGTTTGTAGCTCCATCTGGCGTAGCAATTTGTATCAATTTTGAAATAATTTATTTTAAATGTCCTCCGGCTAGCTATTTAGGTCGAGAATGTATCTCTTGCAGGGTGTGAATCGGAAAGGAATCTTTTATCCAGAAATTATACTGATGAAGAAATTGGTTTTATAACTTTTATTGCCGAACACGTTCACAAACACTTGTACATATTAATCTGGATACTTGCCAAACTGAAACTGTTTGTAATAACTTCTTATTTATCACTTTTAACTCGCATACTTCAACTTTATGTAATTTTTTAAATGTATAATACTTTATAATAATTCTCATAATTCTGCTGCGTATAACTTGGCGAAATGAATGAACTGAGAGACCGACGTGTAGAGTACTGAGAATTCTGTTGAACTGGGGGACAAGCTACCTCGAACCTACCCTATTTATAGGCCTGCATCAAGATACGCCTAAAGATTATAAATGAACTGCTATTGGCTAATAAAACGCGCCAACATTAGCGTCTATTTTAATATCCAATGAAAACCACTAATACATATTACTTTAGGAAATGTTCTAGAAGCTTCTAACGAAAAGGCGCGAAACATTACGTAACTTCCTGGTTCCCGGTAATGATAAACAACTCACCCCCTTGCTGCATTATTGCGTTATTGTTGACAGTTTCAGTAAAGCCGTATATTATTATTTACCAATAATAATTACAATTAATAAACCTCTGAAATCAATGTCACATAAAAATACATATTCATATTACTATCATTAATTACATCTGAGTAATTTGTGATACAAATTACCGTATCAAACTTGATTCTGGTCTGTGAGGTTGTTTTAAATTAATGATAATAAAGCAACATTCATGCATTAGGTCAGCCATAAACAAGAATTGGCACATCCAACAATGGGTCTGGTTGTTCAACTGTTACAGGGATATCTTCAAACAAATGGAAACCAGCAGACACTGATTAAAAGTATTTTGGAAATGCAGATACAAACACAGACAAATTTGAGAATGTTTTGAACCTTTCTAAACATAATTTTGCTCCAATGGAAATGGAATTTCTAAATCAGCTTTGAAAACTTGTGTTAATTTTTTGACCAAAATTGCAGACTGATAAACATATCAATACAGAACTTACCAGCAATAGAAAAAACAATTGTAAAAAACTAATGTGAGAAGATTTTAGAAGAAATCAACCTTAGAACTCGCCAGACAAATAAGCACATCAACATTATATGTACATTCCTTGAAACAAAAAAATGTCCTATACACAAAAGCTGATAAAGGAAAGGAATTTGTCTTAAGGAAAAAACAGATTACATGAACAAAATGGAAGAAATGTTAAACAATGAGTTTGAACTAATCAGCAAAAGCCTATTAACATAAAATATTATTATATGCTAAGAAACATTTATTGGAATTTAAGAAAAACCGGGGCAAACACAGATATTGCACAAGAAATAGAGAGCATCTATGTAATTGTCAACATAGAACCTCACTATATGAAGAAACCCTCATGTATAATGGCATTAAAGTATACAATAAATTACCTCTTGGTATCAAGGAAATAAAAAAAAAAACAACGCAGGCATTAAAATAAAAAATTGTCTTTATTCATTAAAGGAATACTTAGAGAGTGTGTAACAACAGTTAAGCATGCGTGCGCGCGCGCGTGCGTGTGCGTGCGCGTGCGTGTGCGTGCGCGTGCGCGTGCGTGTGTGTGTGTGATATACTGTACTATGTAATATGCTATGTAAGTGATGTGTCCTATATCATTATGTGATCAAACAGGATGAATAAAAATCTAATCTAATCTGGTTGAAAAACAATAGCAAACAGCAACACAAATACACAGTTAAACCAGACACTGACTCCTAACCCAGATTCCTACCAAAAATCCACAAAACTTAACATAACCATGAGACCCATAATCAGCAGTATTAATTCAGCAACCTAGCCATTTGGCAAAATGGCTATTCAAAAAATTTAATTCATTTATAGGATTCAAGAGCCTCAACATCAGAAACCATTTTGTACTTTTAGAAAATATCAAAGATTTCCAGTTAAAAGGTGACGACATGCTAGTGTCATTCGGCATAAAATCATTATTTTAAAGTATGCTTACTGCTAAAAAAACTACCACCATTAATTGAAAACTGGCTTAAATTAAAATGGATATCTGCAGGAGAAATTTTGGAATACATTGAACTAACCAAATTATGCACCAAACAGAACGTGTTCCAATTCCATTGAAAATATTACTGCCAAACCTCAGGATTAATAATGAGCAATCAATTTTCTCCTTTATTCACAGCTCTTTTCACGAGTTCACTAGAAATAAGAATCAGTAAAGGTTTCTCTTGGATCTTCAAAATGTGGCAACTATACACAGACAACATTTTTGCAATGGTATCAAAGAATCACATGGAAGATGCACTAAAACTGTTAAATCTACTAGAAAAAACTATAAAATTCACACTAGAAAGAGGAAAAGATAAACGACTATAATTTTAGACCTAAAATCATAAAAAAATGTGAACAGAATAAACTTTGGTATTTACAGAAAATTTACACAGACAGACAATTACATCAAATCTAATAGCTTCATCCCAAGATCTGATGAACATACCACTTTCAGCACACAAATATGAACCAGAATAAAAAAAAAAAGGTAATTGGAATTGCAGAAGTAAGCGATTTTCAAAAGTCTTTGGTACTCCAAAAAGTAAATGTAGCAGAAAAGAAAAAGAATTTTAAAAGAAATAACCATACTCAATATAACAGAGGAAAACACAATGTCTTTAAAACCATTCACCTATCACACAGACCTTCAAGATATTCAAAAATATTTTAAGAGAACATAATATACAATTATCTCCAGTCAACAAATACACCATAAAAATTCTGATGTGATACATTCATATCACTTTTTATAACCTCTAAACGTTTATTATTGTATATACAAACTATTCTTACTAAAGTTTACTTTTCTATCTACTTCATTTTAATCCAAATAAACTTTGTAGAAGTAGCTATATTACGCATTTCATTATGGATACAAAGGGATTGTATTGGATTGACTACGGAGGGAACTTGGCACTGATCCAGAGTGGATATTGTACCTACTCCCATGAGGGGGAGTCCCTGGGAGGTAGGATGAGGCGAGAGGAGAACCTGGAGTGATGGCACAGCAATGACAGGATCGTAAGTTTCCAGATAGACACCCCAGCAGATGGACAGGCACACCAAGGCACACCTCACACAGAGTGGGTCCAATGCCCCTCAAGGGGTTTTGGATTACCCAGCAGTCAGCCAAAAGCCGAGGGATGTAGAAAGTCACAAAGAGCATCCATTTTTCCTGCCACGCTACACCAAAGCACCATCGCTGACACTTTAGACCCTGAAAGAGACCAAGAATGAAAGAAATAAATAATATTGTGTTTTAAAGAGATTTACATTTTTTACTAAGTATGTTTTCATCTATCACTTAACCTTTTCCAGTTGTATAAGATTACACAAAATTCCTTCTGAATGAAGAAGACTTTATAGGCTATTCTCAGAAAATTCAAGATATACATCTTATTTGTCATGTAAATTATCTTTAACATATACTACTTCAATCAAAATTCTTAGAGCCATTTTAGAAAATAAAAAATTTCAAAAAATGTTTTATATAAAGGAAAGTTGGGAGTTGGGGGATTTTCTTGAAAATCTTTGTGTAGCATCTTTGAAAGATATTGAACTTAAATACCAAGTTTGGTATTTAACTGACATTTCGTTTTTGAGTTATACTGTTCACTTTTACTATCCTCATAAGCCAAAAGACAAAATCACAAAATTCATTTTGAACTGCTGATTTTGAAGTATTTGTGTAGCTCTGTACTAATGTGCATTTTCCTTAAATGCTGGGCAGCATTGCAGTTGTCCTCGGGCAGCCCTCCATTTTATTTCTCCAATACCAATCCACTCTTGGATGTTTTTGCACCTCCACTAGGAAATATGGCAAATTCCTTCAAGATGCATTAATGAGCGACAGACTGCACAACAGTTGATTCAATATTTGTGGTCCCCTCATTGAATATCACATGATTTTTCTTTTATACATTTTTTCTTTTCTTTTTTCTTTTCTCAGTATTTGTATCACTGCAATGCCAAGTGACATGCAGGAGGATCTTTTTTTTCACAGAATCTAAATCTTGTGAAAATTCAAGGCACCAACTTTTGAATTTGATCTAAAAGGAGCAAACTTTCCTAAAACATACACTAAAGAAGAATAATAATTCATCTTCATTCAGATTATTTTTATAATCTTTTAAATTATGATTTTAATTAAAGAATGAGCAAAACATTTTATAACCAGCTGCAACAGCCACTTGGGGAAGAAATATAAGGAAAAAATTTAGGGAGAAAGTCATTAAAGAATATTCTTTCAAATGAAAGCATTCACATTCTGCCTGACTGATGTTTAGAATAGCATAATGCAGAATCATAAATAAAAGCAGGTTTACTTATCAGTTGCTGCATTTAAAGTAATCATAATTCATATATATTAGTTCCTTAAGATACAGAACATGTTTTCAGTAGTGGCACGAGTATAATGTGAATATACATTTTGAGTATTTACAAAGTTTCAATTGGACAGTCCTGAAAATGTGAAATACCATCTGCTGCAATAATATTTATGATTATGAACAAATTGATACAACCGCAGCCACTGATAACAAATTCATCTGAGAAACAGTTTGTGTTATGTTTGCTGTTGTGTGTATAATTAAGTATACCATATTAGGACAAGAACAAAGTAATGTGTAAACTAAATTGTAGTTGAGATTATGGATGATAGGCAGAAACCAAGAGAAGTTTCTGAACTTATGCACGTTGCCTACTTCTGCTGCAATGACTAACTTCTGCCATAGTGTGCTACCACCTAGTGGCATTGATGTAAATTTAGTGACAGTATAGAAACAAAGTGCAGGAAAAGCTTCACAAGCTAGTGTACTTCATCACATGTGCATGATCCATATGTATTTGACTCCATAAAGTAATTGCAACATACCAGTTGCACTTATGCAGAAGCTCCTTAAAACAAACTTGCACAAGTCAAGATGTGCTAGCAACTGTGTTGTTATGTCTCGAGTTTAGAAGAGTAGCATGGTAGATTTAAATGTCATAGTTGTTAAATTACGGCATATACATTAGGTTTAATAGCATTCAAAGAAGAAATAACCAATAAACCTGCAAGGCGTCAAAAGTTAGGGTGTTCACATGCTCTTGTGCTCTTGCATAGCAGCTGCCACTGCACATTTTGCTTCGTTAATAATGTGTACACATTGGTATTGGTAGATAAAGAACTGCTCATAGGATGATACGCTTGTTAAAAAGACTTCCAACTACAAATACCTGTGCTCTCATAAAAAAACATGTAAAACATAAATAAAACATAAATGAGACTTGAATTTAAATTGCATTATTTGCACAAGCAGTGATTGCCTTAATGAAGGGGGGAACTCATCAGTCATTCATAGTTTGCTATCCAAGGGCAGTTTCTTCACTGTGAATCCAGTCTGTCTCATTCTTTGCTCTTTGTGTCTGCATATGAACCATATTTAATGATCATAACCATATTATGATCATAAATGTGCATGTTTAAAAAGTGTTAAGACAAAACTAACTGAAACAATATATACACACAACATGAAGGATCTGCACATGGTCTAGCTAGTTTATAAATAGTTTAATTTCCATGATGTAACTACATTTAGTTCCATAGTTTTCACCCATGATAATTTTGTTGCAGGTAGCCAGCAGGTCACTTGGCATTCCTCCTGATTACATCCATATTTCTGAAACATCAACAGATAAGGTGCCAAATACATCTGCTACTGCTGCAAGTGCAGGGTCAGACTTAAATGGAATGGCTGTCTTGGTAACTTTGAATAAAAATTATTTTTCAGAACTTTGTAAAAGCAAGGCTATTTGATACACTTTAATGATTTTGAATTTAAAACTATTTTTCTACAGAAAATATAATAGTTCATATGGTGTGTATTTGTGAATATGCTTCTTAAAATTGTACATATTATAGTATTGTCAATTGGACATCATTAATTCTTTCTTTCTGATGCTTTTCACTCTTAAGTGATATGATGAAGCTGGCTGGAAATTATTGAAAGTGACTGATACATTTCTGCATGTAAATTTCTGGAAAGCTACAGAAATGATTTGAAATGTTATTCTCCCTTTGTAGAAAACTGCATTAAAATTAATCATTTAAAATTACAGTAAAAGTTATGAATAGACATGAAAAGAGACATTTTAAACTCTTAAAAGAAATCACAGATTTATTAAATTAGGCACTAAATTTCGTATAATCTCCAATTGTATGGTAATATACTTTTACATTTGAGGTGACTCTTAAAAGTTTAATATCTAATTTGTAATTAGCAACACAGTGTATTACTAAGACTTACTCAAACGTTCTCCAGTTACACACTCTTTTCTTCGTTAAAACCATTTTAAGGATTAAAAAGATTACTGACTGAGTGGGATGGCTCCAGTAGTAATGTCTGTGAGCTGCGTTTGTGAGGTCCAGTGTTCAAACCTCCAGGGCTGACCAATCTGTGTGAAGGTTTTTTCATGGTTTTCCTTAGTCGCTAGGCGAATGCTACGTTAGATAATTTGATTCGCTAATTTTCCTATCATCCCTTTCATCACTACATTTATTTTCTTCATTTTCACTGCCATACCAGTCATTGGGCTGATCACCCATCCTGGATATAATATGATCCAGCGTTTGCTTGCTCCTTGACAGACTGCTTACCCAAGGCATTGGTTTGTAAGTCCTTGAGGGTGTAAGTAGGAGGGTAATCTGTTTAAGAAGAAGAAGAAGAAAAGAACACTGATGTAATAGGGTGCACTTAAATTTTGTACGTCCACTTCTGGAAGTTTTCTCACATTTAGACATTTAATAGGTCATTTAAAGACCTATCAACAGTCAGAGGGGAAAAATTCAAGTATTTTTGGAAAGTTAAACCTAATATTAATTTTGATACCGAAAATTAAAAAGGTGTGTGTGTGTGTTTTTTTCTTCATATTTTTATGGTTTACCCATTTTGAAATTAAGTATAATCCAGCAGCTAGGAACTGTCTTGGCAATGCTTTTCTTAAAAATACTTCAGCTGAAGTCATACTGAATGTGCTCACTGAACCCATTACTCTAGAAGCATTGTTATTGTATTTTTTTTTCTTTTCTTTAATACTTTGCAGCACCTGTCTATTGATGCCATGTAGTTGTGCTGATTGCAGATTGACTGTCATATTTATATGACTTGGCACAGTGCTTAGGGTTATGCCCAGTGGCAGTTCTGAAATTTAATATTGTACAAGTGCAAATTGGTTATTAAATAACCAATAATGCACGCACACACGCACGCACGCACGAGACTGGACATACTGAGAAACCTTGTTTAAAAACAACTTCCTTGAGCCCAGCCAGGATTCGAATCTGGGACCCCTCTTACAGTAGATATATGTTCTACCTACTGAGCTGTGGGACCAACCTATTGTTATTGGTCAGTCAATACTGGGTCACATTTTATTCTTGACTCAAATCCAAGGTTTCACAAATTGTTTATTGGAGACTCGGATAACGATGACCAGGGCTTGGATTTTGATGGGCTAAAATGTTTGAAAAATGGCCTATAAAATGACTAAAATGGGGGAAAAAAAATCTACATTTGATATTTATTGGATTTATTAAGATTAGTGCACAGAAAATTATAAATTAATTTATACATGGATATAACTTCTATACAAGCAGAAAGATTATAAGAATAATGATGGGTAATTTAGAAATTGATTCAAAATATTTTTTTTTTTCGTGTTCTTGTTTGAAGAATCTGAATGTTACAAAACTGTAACATCAACTCTTTGGATCTCTCAGGTTTATACAAAATTCATAGCGAATGATGAGGACAACAGCAATTTGATATGCTCTCATTTAGACAAAAAGGATGGATGACTGTCTCATCCCTAGTTAGGAACATGAATTCATAGCTGCTCCCCTGACAATAACGTCTCTCTTATCCACAGGCAATCCTTTCGAGACTAATCATTAAATAGGAATGTAATTTTTTTTCCCAAGAATGTGAGTCAAGGATGTACAAAGTTACCCTTGTAAGAACGTAGGTTTTCACGGCCGGTGTCACAATTATAACTAATATGATTTTCCGGGCTGTTATGCCGTGGTCTGCTGAAGAAAGATTTCCCAGACGACGATGCGAGCCAATCAGAAGAGAGCAACAACACAGCCGGCGCCAGCCCCCTCATACCAGCGGGCCAATCAGCAGAGAGCGCCCACACTATAAAGAGAGCGGCACTAACGGCCAACGCATCAGACGCTGCGATACTTTCACCGAGAAGACTTCGTCCGCACCACTGAAGATGTCCACCGCAGTTGTGGACGAAACGTCTGGGAAATCTTTCTTCAGCAGACCACGGCATAACAGCCCGGAAAATCATATTAGTTATAAAAGTTACCCTTGTTTCTCAGTTGAATAGTGAAATTTATGTTTGAAAATTTATTCTATGTAAAATGTCAGTAATATAAAACTTTTCATATATACAATGGAAATCGAAGAAAGTGACTAAATAAAGACACAATAGGCAAGAAAATGACAAAATAATGACCTAAAATCGAAAAATATGCCCTAAAAATAGAAAGTATGTTAGAATGACCAAAAATGGCATAATAAATATGCATTTTCACAATCTGGGACCCATGGTAAAGCCTATATGTAATAATAAAAAGACTACATGTCATCAGAATTTGCGCTCTGATAATAGCTGTGTAAGAAGAATAATGATAATGATGATCCAGCAACGCATCAAACATATTTAATTCCATTATCAAACTAATATTTCCTCATTTCTGTCAATTAGCATTAAGCTGATTAACTAACCTCTTGCACTTAATTTGGATTCTCACCTTTCAAAATTTTATTGCGATACCCTTAGCTGAAAATATAATAGAAATTATAAACAGAAATTATAACAGGAACTATAAATGTATAATGTTAACTTTTTAGAATGCTTGCGAAGTAATCAACCAACGATTAGCACCAGTCAAAGCTGCTAAGCCCAAAGGCAAATGGGAAGACTGGATTAAGTTTGCATATTTGGATCGAATCAGCTTGTCTGCTACAGGATTTTACAGGTAAATAATGTTCAGCCATGCTTTTGTTCATGTGTTTGTGTTAAGGTCACTATCTTAAAATGGTTAGATCAACAAATAGAAGAGAATGCAAAAGAAGAAATCTTACTGAAAAAGATCCCTTCTTCCGTAAATTTTTTATACTAGGATGATCTCAATAATAATACACACTGTACACTCCATGAAAGTATTGGTTGTTTTCCGTTGAGCTTTTGTAATGAATCGCTCTGAAAAGTCTGTGCAGGCTTAATTCAGTTGTATAAAACCTTCTATGTCTATGAGCTATTGAAATGTAGTGTAAAAATCAGTCAGGTCACAGTAACCTCTCAGATCAAACATCTTCCATTAAAACTGAAACTTCATATGGATGTATAATGAGAGAAATTTATGAAGCGCTCTGAGAAGTTTGAAATAGCTACAGTAGACTACAGCACCATACCTTATGATGTTTTAGTTCATTTTTGGGATTGTAGTAAGAAGAGACTTAATTCAGAAGATCAAAATCATCTGTGGAATATGATTAACATGCAGCTATTAGAGTCTGGAGGTGAGGTGCAAATCTTTGAGGATCTGTGGTGAAAGGTAAAATTCTTGAGTACTGGGGGTTATCTGTAGCCAAAAATATATGTAGGATATTCTCAGTTATATGGTTTAAGCATAAAACAGTGGCAGTTCACATCTTCATTGCATCCAAATGGCTCTGCTTATATGGCAATTTTTTTAACTAGTTAACTTTAAGTAAGCATAATATGATAATTTGTTCTCCCACAACTCTTCTTTTTTATGATGGAATGAAGAGATCTGCAATAATGCTTCTGAATTATAAGTGAATAGTCCTGAAATTGACCAAGAGGTTTGTGTTTTCGCATAATCAGGTGTTCTCTTAGATGGTCATTGTGCTCATGACAACAGTACACAGTGTATTTACCAAGTGAGATGACTCCACAGTAATGTGTTATGCTTGCATTCAAGAGGTCCCAGGTTTGATTTCTGGTGGGACTAGCCACTTAGACCTTGGTTTTTTTTTATGGTTTTCCAAGGTTTAGTGGTGAATGCTGGGATAGTATCTATAGTGCTGTGAATTCTTTTTGTCCCCTATTTCCTGTCATTTCATTTCGTTGCAACAATGTCTTGCAACATGACAAGAATTTGTTTTGGATAACTCTCTGTCCTGGCATGTGATGACCCCCAGCAAGACTACTTCTTGGGAAGGGGAGGGAGTCTTGTTTGGGTGATTCCATTGGCATAGTGATCTCATGCTTGGATGCATTAGGGACCCCGCCTGCATCTGAACCTGCCACCCTGGATCTGGTTGCCCTCTGTGTCTTTTGCTTCACTCCTTCCTCCCAGAGGTTCAGTAGTTACAATAAGCCTCCTATGTTCTTCCAAGCTGAAATCCTCCTCTACACCTTCTGCTCCATTTACACATATATTTGCTCATGCTGCTTAAGTTTGGAGTTACGGCACCTTTAAAATGGGAAGAGTTTTGCCTCTCCAGAAATCAGACACTGTTATAAACTATGCATTGCCACTTTGTTATGCCCACTCTTTTCATATTTCTGTCTCACTCCCACACTGTTAGTACCTCGTGAGAACTACTTCCTTTGCCTACACCACACACTTTAGCAATAAGCTACTGAGCATTGTTTAAATGAGTTGATTTTTCTCCTCCTCATTCTTGCACATTTAAAAAAATGTGTACACCCTAAAAATAATATTTGGAACCAGGCTTCACAATACTTACCTCTTTACCTTGCCACTAAATTCACCACTTAAGGGCACTGCATAAATTCACATCTGTTCTATTACTATTTAAAGCAACAAGTGATTACTGATATAAAGTATTTGAACTTTAAGGGTAAACATAAGACCCACACACTCTAAACATGTCATGGCAGATATTCTCCAGATGCAGCATTCTGCTTACCAGGCTAAGTGAGCTGTTGGCTCTCATCTTGAACAACAGAGAGAGTAAACAAATTCCTTTGCTTGTTCAAGGTAATTCCTTTAGCATCATCCTGGTTAGAGTTTGTATTACAGTACTATGTAATTACAAATATATATGCACATATAAATTATGGCCATTTCAGTGCTTATATGGCTATGAACATGTGTATATATACATGGGTGTGTGTATTCATTTGCATTATGAATACCATTTGAGCTAAAACTATGTGGTTTTCACATTTGTGTTATAAACATTACCTTTTACCTTCTTCAATGATTAACTTTTGTGAAATTAAAATATTTTGACCTAGCATAAGTGGTGTGTATTAGAGATGGATTCATTTAATGCATGGCACTTCCTGCGTCCTCTGTAAAAATTAAATTGAGTTTTATTTATCGACCTTCTTTAACTGCTGTGTTCCTTAGCATCCCATTCTATATTGGATGTGAAAGACCAGTAATTTTGCTCAGAGGCCTCTTTATCAGGCTTGAGGTTCTTTTATGTGCCATAAATCTAGGACATGGGACCACCACTGGCTTCCAAAGTAAGACATGCTAAGGATTTTTATGCCTGAAAAAATTGTAATCAACTTCAGATCAATATTTTGTAACTTTAAATAATCTGGATACAGCTATTGTATGATGTCTTAAGAGTTAAATTCCAGAGAATTAAATGGTAGCCAGAGAAACAGTAATTTGCTCCAAGGAGGTTATTTTGAACAATATTCATATAAGAAAATCTAACAAATAAAAACATTTGTTAGTTAAGTAATTATTATTTGCATTATTTCTGAGATCACTCATGTGCATGTACATTTAACAATTCCAATTCTTTTTAATCACTAAATAAAATGCATTTAATGGTAGTTAATTTTTCTTTCACACAAGCTGAGTGTGTCGTTGGAAAGGTAGAATCAGATGACTGAAAAATTGAATGCTATCCCGGCTATGGCACGGAATTTTTGTCATCTGATTCTACCTTTCCAAAATACTTTTACTTTAATAGGATTTAAAGTTGAACACAATAAGAAATAATTGTCATAAGTTTTTTATATTTTAAATTATTGCAATAATTTTACTCGAGTATTAATTTCATTGAACAGAACACCAGATATTGGTTACAACATGACCACAAATGAAGGCAAAGCTTTTAACTATTACACTTATGGTGCAGCATGCTCAGAAGTGGAAATTGACTGCTTATCAGGGGATCATCAGGTAATAAATCACACCAAATTATGCTAACATTATTGCATGGGCATGTTTCAGAAACACAAAGTAAATTAAATCATCTATGTAATGAATGCTTGTGGGGAATGCAAAGTTGCCCATGAATGAAGTATGCACACTCTCCAGGAAAGTTTTATGATGTTAAATATACAATGATGTTAAATATAAACTATGTGTTTATATAGTATATTATGTTTGTTTTATTTTAAGAATACTACCCAAGGCACTCCTGTATTGGTGTATCATTTAAAACGAATAAAACTGATGCACTGTTTAGACACCAGTGAAATTTACAAAAATGTCATAAATGTAACCCATACAAAGATTCCAACAGTTACTTACTAAAAGTGTGCTTATAGTGCAATTCTACAGGTTTACGTTTCCTATTATTTAAATAAGGTAGGAGAGGAAGTATTACATTTTATCCAGAAATTTGCTGTTGAGGTCTCTACAAGACATGTTTTGAGATGCCCTGAACCTGAAAATGTTTTGGTATGCTAAAAGGAGAGATAAAACGTCCAGAAGATGAACTCAACTTATGCGAAAGTACAATTAAGAATTTACAGAGGATAAGCTCATTGAAAACGTCCAGTCACTCATTTTACTTAAGTTTTGAATTTGTCAAACAAACCAATATTTCATTTAAAATAATGAGAACTGACTTTTCATTATCCACAATTAATTGTTTTTCATAAATAAGAGATTTTTATTATTTCATGTTATTTGATCTAAATTAAAGTAAATCTGTTTATTGCACATTTAGGTGATTAGAACTGAAATTGTGATGGATCTTGGTGAAAGCATGAATCCTGCAATAGATGTTGGCCAGGTGGAAGGAGGTTTCATGCAAGGCTATGGTCTGTTTACACTAGAAGAAATGATATACTCCCCGAATGGTATAACATATTCACGGGGGCCAGGCATGTATAAGATACCTGGCTTTGCAGATATACCTGTGGAATTCAATGTGTCTCTTCTCAAAGGTGCTCCAAATAAGCGTGCAGTGTATTCTTCTAAGGTGGGTACAGAGATATGGATTATATAAATGGACTTGAAACTGCATACAAATATATGGTATTATTTTGACAAACTTCCAACTTTTTTATGCACTTCCTAAGTGCAAAGTTGTTGAACTCCCTAATCCCTTATGCTTAAGAGCTAGGGCATAGCTATAAGGAGCTTTACTCTTCTCAACAATAAGTTGTGTTACTAGGGGTGTCTGATGAGGTTCAGTAAACTGAAATCAAGTCAGGTGAGTTCTCATTATTTACTAGTTCAAAAGATTTACTAGCTCAAAAGTTGAATTGCACAACTGCTAACACATTTATTAACTCTTGACAGATAAGGTGGCTTATTTTAGAAGCTAAAGAGCTTGCCCAGTCCACATCAAACCAATGTCTATGAATGTCTGTTCTCATGTTGCCAATATATGTAAAAATTGCAAATGTAAATTCACCAATGGAAGCATGCAAATTTTTCCCCAGGAAAAAAAAGATTCTAAGTTCTTTAAATAATTTCTGGCAAATAATTTCATCTTCTTTAACTGTAATATCCCAAAGCTTATCAGCTTTTTCAATAATAGCTGAAGTGGATGGTATTTGTTGGTAGTTGGAGGATACTTCATGTTTATATGCACCACATATGGAAGCCAATTTGTCACGGTCACTTCGTGTTATCTTATTTCTGAGCGCCTGTTATTGTTTTACTTTAAATGTTGGGTACATTGTCCTCCGGCTAGCTATTATTATTATTCAGTCGAGCATATCTCTTGATCAAGGTGTGTAAACGGAAAGGATTTGTTACTCAAAGATAACACTGATAAAAGAATTTGTTTTTACACTTTTATTACCGTCACAATTCATTAAGTTCACATATTGACTCGTGATACACGCCAGACTGAAACTGTTATATTTTCTAATATCACTATAATCACTTATTTACTGCACAGTATTAATTCGCGTGTTTCACATTTATAACAAACTTTAAGACACGAGAGATTCTGTAGAATTGCGTAACGTGTACTTTATGTATGCTTCCATTGAACTACGCGACGTATAACTCACGAATACTTATGTTGAACTGATCAATGTATTACACGCGAATGCTTCTGTTGGACTGAGCGACGTGTAACGCGTGGATGATTTTGTTGAACTGGGCGATACTTGCCTCTGGCTTTAGCTTTTTGTACTCCCACACCCCGATATGCCTAAAGATTATAACCGAGCTGCTATTGGTTAATAAAACGCGCCAACATTAGCATCTATTTTTATATCCAATCAAAATTACGAAAACACATGCTCTAAGGAAGATATTCCCTCCATTTCTACAGAAAAGCGAGCCAATATGATGTCATTTGTTTGTCTCTTCTAATTAATATTCAACTCACCCCCTCGCTCATTGTTATCCGCTCCTATTGTCAGTTTCAGTGAGGCTGTGTAAACTTATTTCCTAACAATGCTTATAATTAACAAACATCTCAAATCAATATCATACAATAATGATTATTTACACTACAATCACTCTGGCATTTACATTATTGTGATACAAATTACTGCCACATAGCACAACAATGAAATTACAATTTAGCCAGGAAACACTTCAACATCCTTCCATAGTATAGAGCTTCCTTTTTGTAGTCTATGTGAAAACAGGGGCATTCCTGTAGTTGGTTTGAACTGCACTAAAAATAAGGATGTATGCAACTGGATAAGATTGTGAAAGCTTAATTCAACTGCTTAAAACTATTCTTTTATAAGCTATCCGTAGATGACAAAAATAATTGAGATACTGCTAATGTTTTAGATCCAAGATCTTTCATTAAAATGTAAACTGTACCTACACGATGTACACAGACAGAAATATGAATTGTTTTAAGAATTGTTGGTGGTTCTGTAGTAGATTGCAGCACTATTTCCCAATGGTCCAAACATTTTCCTAATTTTCTAAGACATGAGTTTCTAAGCTAATTTTTGTCAAACTGCCTGCATGAATTTAATTGTAAATTGTTATCCATCTCATTTAATATATATCAGGAGCTTAGAGGTTCAGGAACTCCTACATTTTAAGAATATATAAAAGGATTCCTTATGTTATACTGTTGTTAGTCTTTAGTCATATTCTTAAATCAAGTGTTATTAAAGTAATTGAAGTAACTTGAAATCAATACGAGGTTGGATTGATAAGGGGTAAATCTTGACAAAATAGCAGGAAATTTTGCTGAGCATCATGACAGTTGGTAAGCATGATTCTTGAAAAGATTTTAAAAATTACAAATAAATGCAGCATGCAGTTCTCTGTAGGCAGCCATCTTTAGTGATTGGTGTAACACTTTTATACAAAATGGATAAAGACAAGTATCATGCAGTGATAAAGCACTTTCATATAAAAAAAGTGGACTAAACTCGGATACAAAGTGAGCTGTAGGAAGTTCGAGCAGCACTCAAGACCATTTATTATTGGATTAAGAATTTAAATGTGGCAAGCACTGCAAATGCTGCACATTCCAGATGCCCAATTGAAGTTTGGTCTTAAGAAATGATGGATTAAATTCATGGCATCATGACAGAAGACCACCACATTCAGATTTGCCGATTGCTGAGATGGTAGGCACCTCATATGAATGGATACATCATATCCTACAAGAAGTTCTGCACATGAAAAAGCTGAATGCACATTGGGTGCTGCATTTGTTAACTCTAGACCAAAAATGTCAAGAAAGGACATTTAAATGTCATGTTTGGAAAAGGCTGCAGCATAATCCCAAGGATTTCTGGCATTGATATGTGACTTAGACAAAACCTGGATTCATCACCACACTCCAAGAGACTAAACAGCAGTCAAAGCAGTGGGTTGGTGAATGCAAAAGTGCAATGAAGAAAGTGAAAACAGTTGCTTTGGCAGCAAAAGTAATGGCTACGATATTTTGGAACTCCCAGAGGATCATTATGATGATTATTTGGAGAAGGGTAAAACAATGACTGGCTCCTATTATCCAACTTTATTGGACAATCTGCATAATAGGCTGAAGCAGAAGTGACCAAGATTAATGCACAGAAAGGTGATCCTTTACCATGATAATGTGCCAGTTCACATATCAGCCACTGCAATTGCAAAAGTGCATGAGGTGGGCTTCAAATTAATTCCCCACCCATCCTATTCTCCAGATTTGCTACCATTCAACTTTTCAGTTTCCCAACCTCAAAACTTGGCTTGGAGGGAAACAATTCTCATCAAATGAGGAAGTAATTTGTGCTGTGAATGAAGAGTACTATGCACAGTTATAGCTGGCACAAAACTTCTGAAACCGTGACCTTGATTGCCACCCCAGCTGCTGAGCCTAGGAATGGTTTATGTTTAGCTTAATCAATGAAAGCGATATAATACCTTTGCTTACTCACAGTGTGTAACACATACAGTCTGCATAGAAAGTGTCTGCATCTTGTGGTAATTTCAAAGAGGGCAGTACCTAAATAGTACTTATTTTATATTTGTTATATTTATAACCATGGCTCCTACGTTTTCAAAGTTAAGTGGTAAGGTATTACATAGTCAAAGCAGGGAAACAATTGCAAATGTCTTCGACTTCATGAAGGAAGAAAATATACGTTCATCCGAGGTCTGTGAAAGAAAGAGCAGCCAAAGCAACTGGTGTTTCACTGAGTTTCCGTTTCCGGAGATCTCAAAGATAAGAAATACCCTATGGATGAAAGAGTACCATTTGAAACACCTGAGAAGAAACATAAAGTTCCTAAACGTATTACAGAAATAGACGATTTCGACAAATGCTTCATTCGGCACACAATTCGCAATTTCTATGTGGAAGAAAAAACTGTGCCAACAATAAGCAGATTGCTCATCAAGCTGAAAGATAGCATAAATGTTCAAGGTGGTGCTACAAGTCTCAGAAAAACTATAAAGGATTTAGGGTTCAAGTGGAAGAAACCGAAATCAAATAGGAGAGCGCTAATAGTAAAGCAAAAAAAAAAAAAAAAAAAAAAAAAATTGTTGCCATGATAGCTTATTTAATTAGGGCAACGGCACGGAAAGCCTAAGATCCGTGGTTCAAATCCCGGCTATGGAATTGAATTTTTCAGTCTGATTCTACCTTTCCAAATGACTATAATTTTATATGTACTTATATCAGATAAATTTTCAAGGTGGTGCTACAAATCTCAGAAAATTTATAAAAGATTTAGGGTTCAAGTGGAAGAAAATGAAATCAAATAGAAGAGTTCTAATAGAGAAGCATGACATACGATCTGAGCTGGAAGAGTACCTTACTCTCAGAGGTACAAATTAGAGGGTCAAACTATAGTGTATGAAGATGAGTCATACATACACAGCAGCCATACAATCTAAAAGTTGGAGTGATGATAGCGAATCAGGTTTGCAGGTACCTGATGCTAAAGGGCAAATACTTATTATGATTCATGCTGTTGGGAAGATCGGCTTCGTTCCAAATGTCCTTCTTTTACAAGTCGCAACAAAAAACAGGAGATTTTCATCAAGAAAAAGTATACAGAAAATTACATGAAGTGAATCAACACCATATTGATACCTAATATGCTTGCTGGGTCTGTTCTGGTCATTGACAATGCTTCACAGTGCATCAACACTCAAATTGACAAACCACCTACCTCAAATTCCTTGAAAAAAGAAATGAGAGCTTGGTTATTTAGACATATATGGCTTTTGATGAAAGCATGAGTAAAACAAATATAACTTAGTTAAAGCCAACAAACCCTTTCAGAAGTCATAATACTTGGCCAAATATTAATACAACATTGTCGCCATAATGTACTTAGACTGCCACCATGTCACCCAGATCTAAACCCAATCGAATTAATCTGGGCTGATGTCAAAAAATGGCTGGCCTGCAGAAATATCACTTTTAAACTAAAAGATGTGGAGCAGTTACATCACCAGCGATTTGCAGAAATTGAAAGGCCAGAATGGGAAAATGTATGTCGACATGTTGAATAAATTGAGAATCACTATTTCGAAAAATATGGAATTGCAGAAAATGAAATAGAAAAAAATTCTCATCCAGGATAATGGTGCAGAAAGTAGTGACAGCAGTGATGGCGGCAATGATGTGAGTGATTCCGCAGAAGAGGATGGGCTGTCAGGTATGGAAGAATTGGAGGCAGATGGTTGACAGTGTTTTTATATTATGCGCTTTTTTCAGCAGTGGATTTAAATATGCTGTATATAACTATAAGTTTATCTGTGCAGTGCACTGCAGTGCATAACCGGTGTGCGGATATTTGACAGTGACTGTCCCATGCACTCCTGCAGTACGCAGATGACCGGTCACCTCCTGATCTGGTAAGTAACTCGCTTCATAGCTGTCATTAAGATTTTCACATGTCTAGAACTGTTGCGCCAGTTATAGATGGTAATTTTTCTTTTGAGGGAATAACAAAAATGGAATCTCATTGGACCAAATATATTGGGTTCAAAGGAGATTAAGTTGATAAATAAAATTTTGGTTTTGCAAAAAAGTTTTGTTTACTATGCTTTTTACCACTTATCAATCTGCCCTTGTATGTCTACTGATTAGGTACCTATAGTGATTTCCTGAAATTCGTTTACTGAATTGTGACTGATATCATTGAGAGGCATAAAATTATAGGTTAGGATACAATGAGTTGTGAAATAATTTATTTTGTGTGTGCTCTCTCTGCAAAACAAATTAAAACTGCAGAATTTAGAATCTGTTTCAATCAATAGAATGTGGAAACAACAATGGAATTTATGGAATTAGTGAAACAAAGAACTTAAAATCACATACAGGCTTGGGCCCACATAAATAATGGCTGAACCTGAAACCAAATGTGCTATAAAACTAGATGGCTTACCTGATAGCTTTAGATCAGATAAAAAGGTGTGCCGAACTGAAAAAAACCAAGAAATTTGCTTGTAGTGACTGCAAAAAAAGTTAAAAAATTTGAAAAATATATTTTATTTTATTTAGTGTCTAAT
This sequence comes from Deroplatys truncata, assembly GCA_030765065.1. Classification (NCBI taxonomy): domain Eukaryota; kingdom Metazoa; phylum Arthropoda; class Insecta; order Mantodea; family Mantidae; genus Deroplatys; species Deroplatys truncata. Next base: position 107,498,068 of record CM060980.1, read on the forward strand.
ATTAATTAACTACATCACTCTCCTATCTTATAGGGAAACCTCAGATTTATGGTTAAGTCAACTCTCAGATGAGAGTATCCCTAAGCTCTTATTTTAGAAAAAAATGAATGTGTAATACACAAATTTCATCAATTATGCTAAGTGATTTTTGTTAAAATAGTGTATTTACTGTGATAAGTGGTTTATTTTAAACAGTTACATTTTAGAAATATCTTTATTTTGTTTTTTAATACTGTACTATGTTATTTGTTGTTTTATTACTTACACTATATGAATGTCTTCAATATTTATATGCTGCTTATTTTCTCTTCATTTCATTCTCAGATGCCATTATTGCTAATAAGACAGAAAAGACATCATATGCTAACTACTTTAATAATGTTAGGAAGGCAAAAACTTATACTTAGGAATAAAAAGTAAAGAAATATATGTTTAAAACATAGTATAACAATAAAAACTTGAAGAAAAATTGTCAATTCAGTAGTAATAGGGCTACTCTCAATTTATTATCAAGTTTAGAACTGTTTAAAAATCAGCTTCTATAATTAGAGCTTCATTAAATAATGTATATGTCCACAGGCTGTAGGAGAACCACCACTCTTCCTTGCATCCTCAATTTTCTTTGCAATCAAAGAAGCTATAGCTGCTGCAAGAACAGAGAAAGGAATTAAAGGACCATTTAGGTTAGATGCTCCAGCTACAGCTGCTCGTATTCGTATGGCATGCGTTGATGAGATTACAGAGAAGGTGTGAATCAGTACATATATTTTGACTTACATTAGTTTTTAGTTATTGTAGTTGTTAATAAAAACAAACCACATCCAGCTGATTAAAAGCTGGTTCATGATAACCTGAGTATGGAAAAACCAGAACAGAAATGGAAAATAAAACAGCATACATTTTGGTTCACAATAACTCGGGAATGAGAACATATATTGTGACTTTGTCCAGTTTTTCAATTGCCACTTGTTTTAAGTTCTGAATGCTACTTCATTGCTTTTATTTTGTTCTACTTCACTGGAACTTCACATAGTTCATACTGTTACTTCACTAATGTGAACTACTGTCCATTCCAAACCAGGGTTCCCTCTGATGTAAACAGAGGCACGTGCTTCTGCTTGTCAAGAACCCAAGAACATACTCTTATGCCAAAGTAAATAGTTCCCTAATACATGTATTGTATTATGAAATATTAGAGCAGGAAAGGTATAGAACTGCACATTTTATTGCGGTTATCATAAGAACTCATTGTTAAAGGTAATGGATATATACTAGCTGTTAAGAGATTATAAAATATGATTTTCGTCTGGTATTGTGCTAATGCCAAGAGCATCTTGCTTGTTAATACCAACCCTATACATGACTGCCACTCTCTTACATAGGTATACAAGAAATGCAGCAATGAATTCCCAGAGATGCTATCTGAGTACCGAATAAACACATTGCATAACACAGAAAATATGATAAGCGAACAGTCATTCATAATACAGTAACACATATATGCTCAGTTCAGGTCAAATCTTGTGATTTAGTCAGTTGGTATTTGAATTCACATGGCAGAGGAAGGTGCATGTGGTGTGAATAAACTGTTCAAACACAAAAGTGGGAAACAGTTAAAAAGTGGCGAAAAACAAACAGCTCTTCATATATTTAACTTATTATTAGAAAAATACCCGACACTTGCATTAGTGCATATTACAAAACTAATATCGGATTTTACAGGCTTTTCAGTGAGAAGTGTAACCAAAGTAAGCAGGGAATATAAACAGACATAATAGAACATAGAAGAGGAAAATGTGGGAACTTGTTTTAAGTGCTGTGGAATTGTGGATAAGCTTGTCATTACTTTGGAGAGTAGTTCTGATTCCGATATGGCAGGAGTCATCTTCGGAGGATTCGGATTTGGGTGTTGCACTTTTGCCCAAGAATTGTGCTTAACATAAGTAAAATGTTCATTACTGCATACTTATAAAATCGATTGTTACCTCAGGTTGCATTTTGAACTATGATTCTCTCACAGCACACATTTTTATAGATTTAAACAGTGTTCAACAAGCATGTGAGAGGGGAACAAGCAGCCATTAGGGGTGGGGATTGCGAACTACTTTCGTGTGGATAATACAAAGGGTTTGTTTTCAGTGAAAGGTACTTGATTTGGAATGGACAGTAGTTCAATTTCCCTGTCTTTTACCTTTCAACATAATGTCATAGTGAAATATGCATGACATAGCCAATACTTCTGGATGGTTCACTTGCTGGGGAGTCAAACACAAGACTTCTTCAAACACTTCTGCCACAGCAGCACTCACCACATGTCACAGTTGTCGTCAAACTTGCTTGTAGAATCACACTTAATGTTGCACTAGAAATGCACTTACTATTGTGCTAAGAGTTTTACAAATTTGATTGTCCACTGCACTTTGACCCTGGTCACTCATTCAGTAGACAATCACTACAGTTTATTTACATTTTACAATTTCTTGTCAATAAATTACCTTGCTCTTTTTTTTTCTTCTCCATGTCCCATTTCCACTTGTTTTTAACTTTTCATTTATTGATTACTTAACCATCACACATCCACTATAGTTTTCCATTCAAAGTAAGATGCGCTACCTCTTACTTTTCTCTTTCCACTGTCCAAAGCCATTTATTTTTCACTTTACATAAAAACTGTCCAATGCTTCTAGCGTCCTTGCATATCATTTCAATCATAAGTGTATTTCTATCCCCCTTCAACCACTTCTTATTAAAAAATTCTTTTCTCCAATTTTCTGTCACTTATTAACTGACTTCTCACTGACTCACTTATGAGAACACTTGCTTATATAGCCAACGGAAATTTCTACAAGGTTATTGAACGTTCAAGAAGGAGAAACATCCAGAAGATTCTGATTAACTAGCAATAGTGCTTCCAGTGCTTATGCTGGCAGGTGCTACTTATCATTTATCTCCAACTGCCCGGCACCAATCTCCTGATAGCCTTGGGCTATAGCCGCCATCACAATATCAGTGACAATAATAACAGCAAATTGAAAAGTTAATTTTGCATATTAGGATGTCATTTGTTTATAACTGACCACTGATATTTTTTTCACCTGCTGTAATCCTCCATGGTCTAGGAGTACTATGCTCGCCTCTGGTTCCTGAGATTGCGGGTTCAAACCCAGTGGAGGGTGATGGATGTTTTTGGGCATAAAAAATCCTTAGCATGGTTTCCTTGGGAAGGGAAGTAAAGTGGTTCCATGTCATAGGTTTACAGCACGTAAAAGAACTTCAAGCCTAAAGAGGCCTCTGAGCAAAATTTCCACTCTTATGTCTAATATAAAATGGGATGCTAAGAATCATAGTAGTTAAAGAGCATCCATAAATAAAACTCGAATAAATTTAATTTTCACCAATTCAGCTGATATAAAGCAGGCTAGTCAGTTTCAAAATTTGATAAAGTAAACATATTCTAAATAAAGATCCATTACTATTCCCAATTCATCTAGTTGTACCAGTCATTATTCCTTTATTAATAGCATACATTAAGGTTATTTTGTTCTTCACTGTTTTGTGTTAATTGCTTTCGCTATTCTTTGTCATGTTTGCTATTATTGTTTTTTAAGTTGCATGTAAAAAAAACTACAAGCAACACTTTCCTAGAAAAATCAATGCTTAATTAATCTGAGGGGGTCAGGACACACATCTAGTAGAATTTCTCCCAGTTTCATTTTCCCAGTTGTGACTAGAGAGAGCCTTAAGTGACTGTTTGATGTCACAGCTGCCTTGAATAATTTATAGGTATACAGTGAAGAGTCTTATATGCTGTCCCTGGGACCCAGAAAGTTTTCCACTAATTGTATACTCACATTATAATACATGTCTTTGTTATTCTCATTCTGGTTTCTGTTCTTGGTTATTGTGAATCAGCCTTGAAAAATTATAAGTGTAATGTTCACTTCAACTTGAGTATTAAGCTTTTATACTTTTTAATGATGCCCTTTTCAGACAAGAGTCTTTGGGTGATAATAAAAGAAATGAAAATGTAAGTGAAATGTCCATCTTAAGTTTAGGAAACATTCTAGATAAAGATAGCCAAGACAATTAACATGTTGCATTACAAAATAGTAATACTCAGAAAATTGATTTAAAATTTAAAATGCAGATCCAGATCCTATAAGAAAGAGAGAAAGCAAATATTTAAATTTTGTAATACTTATTGCAGATATTAAAGCTACATTGTCCAATGGTCAATGCAGAAAAGCAGATCTAATATTACGTGCATTGAATGAGACATAAACTCTAGAGCTGATTAACTAAAGAGAACATTGTTTTAAATTATTAAATGGACACTTCAGTTTGAACTAACGATTATACCCAAAACAAGTAAGAAAACCCCAAATCATCGCTCAAATCCTTCTACCATAAATACATCAATCCCTATAATGTTATGGTAACATTATTGCCTGCACTGAAGAAGGACCTGGGCTTGAACCCTATTAATGGCAGGATACTTCTCATGAGGCTGCCTCTGATATGCCCCTTACAGGGTGTGCTTGGCCTCTTAAGGTTCTTAGGGACCAACTGAAAAGCTAGTTGATTGAGAAATAACCAACTGCTTTTAAGCTCCATGTGGTACTCAACATATTTAGCACATGTTATCTCCAAACTATACTAATATTACAAAGGGAGAAAATTTGAATGTTTGTATTTTGATAATTATTTCTCCATTGAAAAGCCATATTCTTTTTGACAGAAATGTGTTGTATTATAAAACACCTTATAATTTCAATTCATAAATTACTCAGACGGCAAATGATTTACATAGCCTTCATTGTGAATGCCATGGAATACAAATAGTTTCTGTACTACACAGAGATGAATGTAGAAACAAAGCTAGTTAGTTGCTGTAGTCCACAGAGAATGCATTCAAAAATAAAAACTGACTATGTTTTATTCCAAGCATTATACCATGATGCAACACTTTAGCTAACAGTAGACAGAGCTTAAAAAGTAACAATCGAGCCTGTTTATAATGGTACAAATTGTATGTTATATTTATTTAATCGTCATCAAATTTATCAAATACTGCAGATGTGCATAATGAAACAATGTCAAAACCTCTGATTAACATTTATTGTAATTCTATAGATGTATGTACTGAAGTTTCTTGATGCCAAAACTTTCTAATAACCCTCATGTAAAAAGTTATGCTTTATTTCCTTTGTATTTATGCTATAAATAAGTTTATTAGCAGAGCATGTTATATAAATGCATAGAGAGAGAAAATTGCTAACATTAGAAATCGGTAAACCCCTATTTTATAATTAACAACTTAAAAGATTATTTTTCTCAGTGGTTATACACTATGTATCTTCTACAAAGAGGTTAACTTGGTGGCATAGGGAATGCACAATCTTCTTGTTCAGCAGCCTCACCTCTATTTTGTTGTATATGTATTCATTTTCATTTGCAGCTACAGAGCATCACTCCAATTATGGCAGCATATGCAGTCAATTTCATTGAGTGCATACATTAAAAAGATATATAAATAATGCATAAAATCGAAAATACAAGAAGTACATGATAAAAATAAAGAAAACTGTTATGATAAATAATTTATATATACATTTACAATACTTCAGTGATAAAGATTAGTGTTTATAACAGGTCTTCAGATTTATTCAGCTTTTACAGTTAGTTGGATTAAATAAATGACTTCATTATTAGTTCAGGGAATCCCTTTTCTTAAAGGAGAGGTGCAGAATTTAACCTCAGACTACAGGTGTTACTGACTTCGTAAACAGGTTGATGTACTGCAGTAGTGCAGAACTGATTTTCACTAGGGCATCCCAAATGGAAAGATATGAGGGGGAGTCTATCATTACGATATTGGCTGCTGTGTAAATGGATTTCTATTTTTCTTGCCTAGAATTTCATCAAGTGCTTAGACAAAACATGCTAAAAAACAGTTGTTTTTATTAAAAAAGAATAAAAAAATAAAAAGAAAGAACTAAAATATTTAAAACTATTTAAAATATTTATATAGGTTATTTTAGTTGTTTTTTAAAGCTATGTCATTAAATCTGAGACACACTATGCTACAAAAACCATCCAATTCTTTGAGTTACCTATCAGCATACATGCTGAGATTTAATGAGACGCAAGTGAAAGAAGTTCCAAATGTAAATACTAGAAAGATATGATACAAGTCCCATTTCACTAAGGTGACCTCAAAACTGCTGACATCCACCCCTTCCACTCATCTTATACTAGCCCTCTGCTGGAGACACTGGTGATAAACTTGCTCACAGTAGTGACATCATATATAAGCGTAATATGATTCCTATATGTAACAAATTATTGTATGTTTGATGATAGTAATTGCTCAGAGAAACCAAAATTGGAAAGCTTTAAGAGTAACAAGTCATGATTAATTTTATCAAATGCTTTCGAAAAATTGGTGCCTTTAGTAGCAATCTCCAGAAAATTATCAACTGCGTAAGCAACATATTGTGAAAAGTTAATAAGATTAGTTAAAGTAGACATATTTGGAAAGAAACCATGCTGATGCTTAGAGATGCAACATTTAACATGAAGAGATATACATTTGTATAAGATTTGTTCTAAGACTTTATCAGGAGCTGATAAAATTGCAACTCGACTGTTGTTTACTACTCTGGATAGGTTGTCTGATTTATGGGTAAGACATGCTGTGGTTATTTTCCAGAAATCTGGGAATGTCTGAGACTTAATAATGGTATGTAAACAAGCACAATTAAAATGTTCACAACAACCTTTTAACATATATGGTGGTAGATCATCAGGTCCAATACTAGATTTAGGCTTAATCCTTTAATTGCTTCATTTGGCTCTTATATAATAATTTCTGATATAAATAAGAATAGGAGAAAGATGTGCTGATGGGTTTGATGCTATTATGACTTAGCATTTTATCCTCATATACAGATTTAAAATAGTCAGCAAAATTATTTACAATATCTTTATCATACACGAATTTGTTGACTACATATTCCATTTCTTGTGATTTATTCTGATATTTCCTTCAAAGTGATAATATTTATTCATTTATTAACTTCACATATACAGGATGGACCATTTAAGTTGAGACTGTACAATATCTCCAAAACTAAATGTTGTAGAAAGAGATGCCTGGAATAAAAGTTACTTGATGTTATGGGGGAAAGTAAACGCTATTAGTTGTGTTTTATTCTGAGGATGTTGTGATGGTCACTTTAGGGTCAATTTAATTTGACCCAAATTGTAGGTTACCACTTAAAAAAATTAAATTTATCCTAAAATGACTATCATAACGTCCTTCAAACAAAACACGATTAATGGCATTTAGTTTCCCCCATAATATCAAGCAACTGTTATTAAAGACAGTTCTTTCTACAATGCTTAGTTATTGTAGAAAGTACAGTTTCAACTTAAATGGTCCACCCTGTATACTATGTGAAAACTATGTTATCAAATAACCACAACCAAATAGGAGGCACAAATGTTTAAAATGTCACTTACTGTAATTATGTAGAAAATTACTTGAACATTTTGATTGCTGATTCTTCCACTGCCAAAGAGTTCTTATAGGATTTGCAGCATTTTGAAGATTGAGGGGACAAGTTAAGGAAGTCAGATGTTCCACCGATGCTTTTTTGTGAGAATATAGGAATTTTTCATTGGTTATTAGCCAGGGCTTTAGAAAATTACAAATATAAGGGGTAAAGGGGAGGATTCATTATACAAATCCTCTAGATCAACAGTGGTGAAAACGACTTCCTTCTGCGAGTCACCAAATATGCAACACGCACTGCATCATTCAGAAGCATGTGAGAAACAAACGGACGGTTGCAGAGAGGAAACGGCGCCTGTGAGTCAAAATGACTCGCGAGTGACGGTTTCGCTACCTCTGCTCTAGATCATTGTGCAATAGTTTCATAAAGAGCTGGGGGAGGTAAATTAAATTCCTTTATTTATCATTTAAGTTTAAAAGCTAGCCATGCAACATCAGATAAGCCAGATCATATACTTATAAAAGACAAAGCAAAATTTTTTTATCAGTGGTCCAATATAATCATCATTTTCTATCATTGGCCCTAAAACCATAGGAAGTGAAAAGGACTTTGTTACTAAAGGTTTGTGATTTTGCAGGTTAATAGGAAATTAGGAAATTGTTGTTGAGTACCTATGTGTGCTTTATAGCATATATGCACTTAAATCCAATTAATCTCCTAGCAATTAAAGGAGAATGAATGGAACGCTGATATTTTTGCCAAATCTAACTAAGTTCTGAAACTTAATCCTTTTAATTATTTATACATTTAGTATATTGTATTAGTGTGTTAATTTTTCTTGTTTACTTTTCAGTTTCCAGAACCAGAGGCAGACACTTTCAGACCATGGAATGTAGTTCCTTGAGTAGACCATCATTAAGAGTGCAACATTACCATTAAGCAACATAAAGAGAGTTGCTTAATAGTAATTTCAGTGAGTTCCCTTAAATATAGATGGGTTGAGAAAAATAAGAATCTTAAAATATTGTGCTGCAGCGCCAAATAAAATATGATCTGTTGAAAGCAGCAGGCAAAAAACAAATTTTTATGATTATAAAAATTAAGATGTGCAACTGTTAAAAATAAAGCATATAGATTGAAATTTTACAGTTTTAGCAAATGAAAAAATAAGCTTTGTCTGCCTGTTTTACTCTTTTCTTTGCATGTAAGCTTGCAATAAATTTTGAAATGAAGTAGTAATCTATATATACTTAAAAAAAGAAACAGATCAACAGCAGCTTATAGGCAGTTTTAAAAGAAATTGCTGAAATGAAAGCTGCTAACCCTCCAGTGCTCAGTACGTAAACATTGTTTAAAACATGAGCAGAAATGTTCTTAATTGTATAAATACACTTAATAAGTTGCTAATACTGTTGAAAGCATAATGCTTAAAAATCAGTCATAATGCATATTGTTTGAATCATATATTGATTTATTACAGAAAAAATAAATTGTACTGTATGTATATATTTTATTTTTAGGGAAAGTTGGCTTGTAATCAATAACTTCTGAGTAGTGACCAATACAAAAGCAGCCATGAAATATGTACCTTCTTCCTCTAGAAGTGATAATTTTTGTTTTAGGAAAATACAAATGTAAAATTATAATAAAGAATAAAATGTAACTGAATCTGTTGTAACTTTTAATTTTCATTGAATAATTGATACTAATGTGTGTAATAGATCTCACATTTATTTAGAGATTGAAGAAGAGTTTGCATACATTTTGGCTTTCCGTGCAAAAATGGACAAACCAATGTTATAATACTTGGTACCTATATAATTTTCCCCACTTAGAAAGTAGGCTATTTGATATCTTAAATACTCACCCCAAAGAAGGAATTCTAATAAGAGTCATATTAAAAAGAAAATAAAATACCTTGCTTATTATTAAGCTTCTTGAAAATGTTGCACAAAAAAATCGGATGTGTTACATTCACGCAACTTTCTCTACCCTCCTTCATTTATAAGTGTGTATAGAAACTATTCTTACAAAAGCTTATTTTTCTATATCCTTCATTTTCATTGAGATAAACCCTTACAGAAACAGCTACATTATACATGAATGTTGTTATAGATACAAAGGAAATAGCAATGGTTAAATGTTTAAGAACTGGACGCTATAGGCTGGCCTAAAAATTCCATACTCGTACCATGCCATCGTGAGAAACAACTGAAAATTGACAGGAATTGAAAAGAATGACAGACTATTGAACAAGTTAAATCATTAATAATAGATATCTCAGAAATGGCTTATGCCACAAAAAATTCAAAATCCATGATGGATAGTTTCCTAAAGAGGTGCCAAAAATGTATGGACAACGGCGGTGGCCAGTTTCAGCATTTCCTTTCATAAAGTTGGTAAGTAAAGCCTTTAAAAGTAGTTTTAAAAACGTTGTATGATTTCATCCGCGCCTTTCTATGATTGCGGCAGACGGCAACGAGCGCCGAGGACGCGGGCAGGAAAAAACACAGCGCAGGCGGTTTGTAGTTTTTTGGCTCAATACTTCGCTGCATAGGCAGCAGAAAGAATAAGAATGCCAGAGAGTTTGCAGACGATATTTAATAATGTATCTTACGATATCTTTGGCAGCGAAACTTAGTAGTGCTTGGGTATATACTGACAAGCAGGTTAGCAGAAATTGTATTTCAGGCAAGGATGTGCAGTCTGCTATTTCATTATTAATATTAGGCCAATTCAAGTTAGGTCCGAGATCTCAAGGTCAGTTTCAGGTTTTAATTTTACTATACCTTGCATATTAACTATCTAATAAAGATATATTATAGACATTGGGAGGTTTTAGAGCTAACAAAACCGTTTGGTAACAGAACTGTTTTTATCATGATTTACGTTTTTACATCCTAAAAGCTTAGAGCTCTGATTGCAGTTTTGTTTCATTTTCACAAACTTTTTACTTCGTATTTTAAGTCCAGCATCTTTCAAGAATGTAACAAAGATATTCACTAAATTCTCGTCCCCCCACGATACCTTTTATAAGAAAAATTGTTCTGTTATTTTCTGTTTGCTAAAAAAAAAAAAAAAAAAAAAAGACTAGGATTTTTTACAAAATGAACCGAGCGGGATGGCTCAGTTGGTTATGTATATAGCCCGCATTCGGGAGGTTCCGGGATTGATCTCCGGCGACCGCCCACTGGCCCATTGGTTTTTCGTGGTTTCCCCGGGTCGCCAGGCGAATACTGGGATGGTTTATCTTCTACCATGACTCCTTCTCATTTCCTGTACCCGGCATCTTCCTTGTCATCTGTTTCAGGGATGTAGGACCAGGCGACGGTGTTCGGCGGGTTGCGGCTGGGCGGTGGCTTGCGTTCTGTAAAAACTATTTCTTCCCTGGCGTCGATACGGTACCGCTCAGTTAGGTGTCTCTTCAGCGTGGGGCTCCGCTTCGGGAGTCTCTGGAGGTTGGCTTGTGGGCAGGGACCGTGAGGCGTCGGATGCGTTCTATTTGGAAAGGTTATGGACCCCGTCCATGCTTGCGCCTATCGGCATCCGGATCAGTCGCCCTTCCCGTCTCTCCCCTCATCCTTCCCTTCTAGGGGTCACGTTGGAAACACAATGGGCCGACAGGCCTGCGTGTGGTGCTCTGCCCCGGTTCCGGGGACCCCTCCATGATACGACCTTTGTACTAAAATGATATATGTTTGAAATATCATGATAAATTAAATGTATAGCATCTATTTTCTAGGAATAACATATGAAGGCTACTTCATTTATACATAATTTAAAGAACTTTATGAAGCTGGAAAACTGCAAGAGCTAGATGACAGTTCAGAATTATTAAAGTATTGCTATTTGTGTTAAAAAAATGTTGTCGGTATAACCGTTTAAGAGGTATTTCCTGTTGTTCGTTTGATTGTCTTTCCCTGTTTTAAGCAATGCATTTCTGAAATGATATGTCTGGTCTATTTTTTCTCGTGAAACAACGCACTTTTTATCTGTCGACTCTCGTCCTAACGTACTGTATTCTCCTGTACAATAAAATGCACTGAAATCTGTTCGTCAATTTTTTTCTAGTTTAACGTCCTTTAGCCGGGCAGCCCATCTCGGACAATGAATAAAATGAGTGAAAATGATTTCGGGGTCCATAGAGCTTAAGGGTTATACAACATTAATCCTTTTAGGATAAGGAAAAACCTCGGGGGAAAAAAGTAACTGAACCTGACGTAAAAAAAAAAAAAAAGCAGTAACTCACGTTACCCAGCGGGTAACTATCCCTAAGCGAGATTCTAACTCAGGACCTCTTGAATCTGAGGCAGACACGCTATCCCCACACCACGGAGGTGGGCTTATCCAATATTTGCCATATTTAACATAAAGCGCACAGAAAAACAAGCTTTTTATGAATAATTTATGGAATAGTTGTGAAGATAAATGATGGTGGATAAAAAGAGAGTCGCGTGATTGTTTTATATTGTTTTTAATAAGTACACATATATAAGTTTTTTATGTGGACTTGTATGAATGTGGCGAAACCGAAACAGAGACTATCTCTGATATAGCGTGTCAATTTTAAAATTCAAGTAAACTCATATCAAGTTTTAAAAATTAGTAACATACAATAATAATAAATAATAATTATACTTTCAAAATTGTAATATGTTTTTGAACAAAGTTTCAATAAACATAGGTGTATGATTTTCTCGCTAGCTATGTTAGGAGATATGATTTTTGCCTCGAGAGAAATAAAATGCCGAATACGCAAAGAATAGGTCTATTATTGCTATGATTACTATTTATTGATTGTTGTCGCTGCTATTCAAAATGTACGAACGAAATGGCTTCTCTTTCGCATGGCCTTTACCTTGAGACGGTGCATTCGTCGTCTCACATACTGATGACAGTTAAGGATGTACCAGGAGTGGATGGGAGGTAGCTACGGGGTGTTTGGTTTTGGGGTTTGTCTAGGTTAGCCTTCCTCAATATTCCAAGGTCTGGGTGCTTCCTGGGCTGGTTGCTCAATTTAGATGAGTGCACTGCAAATTCGTTATATTGTAACAACTTTATTATCAATGTCGTCACACTCGCCACTGCGTGAATGTAGTTAAAATGGTCTGACTGTCTTAATTAGTGAAGTGTTCACTCGTCATAGTAAATCGTAACCGTCTGATTTAAAATTTACAAAATCTAAATTGTATCTTGCCGCGATGTCTGTAGGTTATACAGCGAAACGAATTTGAATAGTATATTTTATGGTCACGAGCAACGCGCGATATCTTTGTATGACTTCAGAGCTGCTATAAGGTTCAAGTCCACCCTCTGTCGCACGGCGTCTTGACTCGCGAAGATGTTTTAGCGGAGTGATGTGTCCAAGAAAAACTTCTTTCGGCCATGACAAAAATTTCCCCTTTTTCGTCCCTTTACTAACGTTTTCTACTCACGTGACATTTTCCTGCCAATATTATTTGCTTCTCAAAATCATTAAATTTGTTCTGATTAGACAGTTTATATTTTATTATACGCCCATGGACAGTTGAATTTCTCACGCTAGTATTTCAGATCTAAGATATGGTACGTAGGCTTCGAACTCAAGCTAATGTGTGGACTTTTTGTTTGTGTCACGTAGGGGAAAGCTGTACAAAGAAACTGCCTAGACATACTGGCGCTGAAAATAACCTGCTGTCCGATGGCTTATTGTAATCTGTAAACTGACCCACGTTCTCACGCACATGCGGTTTTATATATGGTTTAGCAATCGTACATTATTTTAAAATATGGACACCTTGTATTCCGTACGTTATTTGAATTCTATTGCTTCTAATTATAGTAGTTTAATATGTAATGATATGTTGCATGTGCAGACGGTCTCAACCTACATAGATGTTTCTGCCCTCTTGAAGCAAAACTTGGTAATGGCACACTGCCTATAAGATACTCGTATGTGCTAGTTCTCCAGAGAGGTTACAGGAATAATCATTGCATTAGTATTGCTGAAAGGACCGTATCTTTCCTGGTTTTGAATACATTTCAACTTATAAGCAATAAAGGTAGGAGAGGAACAGTATCTGCATTAATTGAGTATAAAAAGCTCGACTTTTAACGAATTATACTGAAAATTCAGTATGTACAACAGTGCAGTGCTAAGTAACATAATATTTGTTCCTGCATCTCGGTGTGGAAAAATACTTATTTTAATGTTGGAATTATCGTGTTTTGTATATTTGTTAACGACTACAGTGGAGTAAGATGGAAATTTTGAGTAAGGAATTAAATAAGCCCTACTTTATAATTATTTTATTCCCAGGTAGTTAAAAGTTCATGATGTATCTCATAAACCCTAGAGCAAAGCCAATCACCTTTCCTCTGAATTATTATTGTGGATTTTTTGCACGCATTTGTGTTCAATAGGCAAATAGTGTGCAAAATATTTGTTTACCATAGAATGTCAAAATGGCGGTGACTATGTCTGGATCTAAGTAATAGTAGGGATCATAAACTGCTAAGAACATGCCTGAAGTAAAAAACTGGTTCGACAGGTTTTGAATCTGAGACGTATGTTTGTAAACCAGACTAAACGAGAAAAGATGCACAATATTTCTGCACTTTTCCGTCGTTCCTTGTGTACATGAGCCGTAAACTTCTATTTTAGCCATTTGCTAGTGTTTTAAGAACTTAGATATTGTTGCAAGCTTAAACGAATAAGAACTATAGATAAAGGACAACCAAATCTTAAAGATTCTTCCATGCCCTTCCGTATTTGAACAAAGGTTTTATGTCACCATGCAAGAAACATAGTAAAGAGCGTTGGCATTCATATATCTTTTCTTCATAGGGGCAAGAACGATCACAATATTATAGTTGTTAATAATCCTTGAAAGGAATCTTAGAACATGCTGTTCTTATTACTGGAAGATGTACTAATAATGAGAGGAAACCTCATCAACAATTGCATAACACGTGGGCTTTAGCTTCGGATTTGTGCTTACAATTTATATCTTCAGCATACTAACATACCACATACTGTGGGCTAAAAGTGCTTTAAACTAGTAGACATTGGATATGCAATCTGACCAGAAAAGGCTCAATAAAATCTCGAAACAAGTTTGTTGCATAAGTGCCCCACAAGGAATGCCACAACCTCCTAGGCCACGAAGGCTGCGTATCAAGGTCTTAAGAGAAAGGATATAATGTTATCTAAAAAAGTAGACGAATCGCGAAACGCTAATTTGATGGCTCATTTCTATATGACTTTGAAAATAAATGGTAAACATCTTAACAGCACAAATACACATATTCTGAATCAAGAATATCAAAAATATACGACTTATGGTAATACAAAAGTATATTACTTAGCTGTATTACAAGAAAATACCTTGCCAAATTACGAAAAACCATTATCCATAATGCTAGAGAGATATAAAGCTATTAACTCGAGTAGCAATAAACATAAATGCCAATTAAGAAAACAGCATAATTGTAATTCATTCACTCATTCATTATCTGTTTACCCTCCTCTTATGTAGGACTTACACCCCCAGGACTTACAAGCGGGTGCCTGGGGTCAGAGGCCCGTCGAGGAGCAGACACTCATGGATCAGACAGAGCATCCAGGATGGATGATCAGCCCGATGCCTGGTATGGGATGAAGGAAGTAGATGAAACGAAATGTTGGTGAAATGGATGAAAGGAAAGGTGATGATGGAGCAGTTGATGGAATGAATGGCGGGAGAAACCGGAGAACCCGGAGAAAACCCGCCCAGACGCCGCTTCGTCCACCACAAATCCCACATGCAGGTCCCTAGGATTGAACCCGGGCCGCCTCGGTGGGAGGTGAGCGGTCTAACTACTCGGCCACGGCGCCGCCATAATTGTAATTAATAATGTAAAATATGCCAGAGTTGTGATTACTAATGCATTTGGACTGCAATTGTACCAATCCACATATCGTAAATATAATTGTACTTATGCTCTTCTTATGCTCTTAGAGAAAAAGCCTAAGGCCGGAATTTTATAACGTCAAAACGAAATGGTGTTGCAAATAGTCTCCATCTATCATACAATAAAAGAATAGCATCAGAAACACATAACCAATGAGGATATAACGTAAGGTGTTGTTATAACATTAAATAGAACAATTTCACTGTATTAAAACTATACCTCAAGCTCAAATGAAACTAAGTACAGTAATATGCACCAAAATGGAAGGAGAATACTACATAATAAATCGGTTATAATAAAAGTATAGTAATCAGTAGAAGACATCGAATATATTGAATGAGGATAAAATTAGAAAAAATATGCCTAAGTGAGAATGCATTGCAGTAAGGTTATTCTATAACTTTGTTCCTTGAAAAGCAGTTAAAAAGAAGCTGACAAATGAAGGACAATAAGCTGGTAAGACATTTACAAAATACTCTTACTAACAGCTGCTATTAAAGCAAATTCCAAGACACATTTAAAGAAATTAAAGTGACAGGAAAGAAATTTGAGTAAAAGAGTTATAATAAAGTTGATAGGTCACGAGTTTTTTTACTAATGACAAAACGATCATCTTTGAATACTGAAACTTGGCGAAGGCAGTAGATGAAAATGTTGAAGATCAACAAAGCGTGACACGTGAGAATAGTTGTGATATAAATAACGTTATGAGAAGGTAAGTAGATACATTTTTCATTTTGGTGCGCTTCAGCTAAGCAACATCGCTTCCACAATAATTTAGTTCACCAATTCTTGTCCCACTTTAATTCATTTGTATGCTTTTGTTACAAAATTGGACATATTAGTTTGTTTTCTAGTAAAAAAATCGAATCTTTGTATACATTTGAAGCATTAAACGTGTTTAATACAGGAAAACGCCTTTATGTTATTTTTCCTAGGAAACGACTGTTCATGGAAATGTGCTTAGCGAGTCTAATTTTAACTTACTATAAACTTATTAATAAAACGAAGTTTTGTGAAACAAACGAAACATAATAATAGTACAGGCAACAGGTTATAAAACTAGCTTTAGTAGCCAGCGGTCTAAATAGCCATTAAACACGTGTCCACTGCATATTTCCAAAATGTTTTTATACTAGATAACCAATCTTTACCCACCACACTGACGAGTTCGGTTGCCTGTTCTGACCAGCTAGCATTTAAATCCCATTTGGACATCTAATCGGTACAAGTTTACCGGAGATGTTTCTCATCGTGTAAAAGAGAATATCAAGTAACAGGAGCAATAAAAATGTGCATAGTGTCTTATTTGTAACACTGAACATACAATTTCTTAAGAACTTGTCAGCTAATTGTTCCAGTCAATTATTTTGCGTGAAAAGGACACTTCTAGTGATGCGCAACGTTAGTCCACTAAAAATTAATGACTAAAGGTGGTAGGTAAAACGGCATTGTTTTAGGGAGGTCTTGGAAAAGAAAGAGAGAGAGAGAGAGAGAATGGAAGGCAAAACAATAGCACCAGAAACATTTTATAATGCATTTCTTCACTCCATGTTTTTAAAGCCGATTTGCCTTTTGCGTGCTACCGCCAATGTAGTCCTTTAAAGAAGAACGTATTTTTAAGACAATAGATCATCTTCGTAATTGTTGGAACATTGCGGGGGACAATATTATCGCGTTTATTAAAAATGTCCCACAAGTGGCATATGGATAATATAGAGTAACAAAGGAAAACAAATTCATATAAATTATTGTTGCTGTTCTGAAGCTATGTTCTATAGCAGTTCTTGACGGGTGTGTCGTGATAGTTCTGAGGGTTTATGATATTGCTAATAAAAGTAATTGAAATAATTTCACTAAATGTTCATTTTTAAAAAAGAACAACAGAAATATAGTAATTTTCCAGAACTTAAACATATTTACAGGTTATTTATTGGTTTATACCTTACAAGTTTGAGTTATCAATGAGAAACTTGAGCCTGTCGCTTCTTACACGAAAGTTCAATTTGTGGTGGAATTGAAGTCAAACATACATTAATTTCCTGTTCATCTGAGAAAAGTCACCACGTTTCTTATTTTTGTGTTTTAATGTTGGTTAGTGTCGAAAATTCCGGTTCGTACAAGTAAGGTGATGGAAAAATGCAACGAGGCATTAACTGCTTCCACTGCTATCGCTGGGTACTCTTTCTTCGCTAACATGCAAAACTTGATAGGTGGTAGTTATCACATTTCAGTTGAAGTGTTTGGTCTGTCTGAAGTTCTGCGAGCTGCTCTTCTTCCTTCAGAGAAAGGTCGGAGGTGTATTCTGGAGATGTAGCAAAGGATTGCGCACCCAGTCATATTTGTCGGCAGTGATGGAAGGAAAATGTTGTGCCACGTTACTCTCAAGAACCAAGAGGTGATTTAAAATGAGTTCGGAGGTTATGCCACCTGTGAATCTACCTCGAAAGTAAGAGGAAACATCTTAAGATTCTTCTTTTCCACGCGTGATTTCCATATTCTAAGTATTTTTAAAAACCCGCTGAGTTTATCGCTTGACGTCAGCACATTTTCTTCTTTTCCTTGCATACTCTCCTTCAGGTAGTTTAATGGCGAGAAATATTAGCCAAATAGGCCTGCATGCCTATTTTACACGCCTCTCCTCATCATTTAACTCAGCTGCAAAGTCTGATTTTTCGATGCTAAAAATACTTAATAGCTCTTTTCTCAACTCAAAAAAACTTTCCAGGACTCAGCCTTTGACAACCAGCGGATCTCGCTATGAATAGCCAAAATGTCATCTTGAGATCCCAATTCATGGCACAATTGTTTGAGGAGTCTTGTCCTAGACTTAACGAAATTTACCCTTACGTTCTGTTGGAGTATTCTTCATCACCAGAGCATAACAGTCAGGCAACAGACCCTTTGAAGCTTCAGTCATTGCTAGTGCGGCGCCTGTGAAAACAGAAAGACAACTTTTTGAGGACAGCCCGTTTTGTTCCAAGGTGCTGGTTATAGAATTATGCACATCCGAACAAGTTGACGTTGAGGCAGTTCAGTACACGAAAGGAATCGTTCAATAATTGAAGCCTCAAAAACAAATCTTATTTAACTCAGTAATTGACATGTTTGGAAAAGTAGAAACAGACAACTGAAAAATTCAATGCCATTGATGGAATTTGAACCACGGATCTCCCGGTTTCCGTCCGGTTGCTCTAAGCACTGAGCTAACTGAGCTATCATGGCAACATGCCAGTACGACATTAAATTCCCCAACTGATTCGCATTTTCGCCGGTAAACCACAAGGAGATCTCAAACTGTATTAAGAGACGTACCCCAATGGCGAGTTACAATGCTGTAAGTACTTTAAGTTAGTTTGCTTCCCAATATCTACTCATGTAAATTATTGTAAAGGCCTGAGGTCACTGTCGTTTCCTACAGTCATATCTAGCCAAGTCTCTTAAAACCATTTCATAAGGATGGTCATTTTGTACTCCTCCGGTATACGTTTTACAGTGAAATATTCTTGCAATTCTACAATAAAAGATTTTGGATCGTCTGAGTCATCATTTTTCAACAGTTGGTGGTGCGATTTCATTTAAGGTGTGATTAGGCCAGCACAGTGGCGTGCGGTGATATTTTCAGGGGGGACTAGCAGAAATGGAACTGTCACGACACTATTTAACAAATCTACACAGGAGAAATATATATAAAAATATTTAGTTACAGGTAGTACGCATTAGGACAAAAATAAAGTTTACCTCCTTCATTTTCATCTGTACATCAACGGAATCCTCCCTTCCTTTTCGAGCAAATGTGTCTATGGCATGTCATAAAAATGTCTTCGACTTCGAATTTTGTGCAAGAGAGCCTTTTCGATTGATAACAATGAAAGTTGAGAAAGCCTGTCTTCACACTGAGTGTTCTGTGCGTAACTCTTTACGCGTTTTAAACAGGAAAACGTACGTTAGATGTTATTGGAATTGTAGTTATGAGGCAGCATAATTTATAAACTTCTGGAAATGCTTCTTCTCCTAACTCGGTGTCTTTCAAAAACTTTGCAGTCTCAATCACTGTCCACGCAGTTAAAGAGCGTCCATAAAAATAAAAAAAAAATGTAAAACCCTCTTTTACATGACGAATGACACTGGAAAGCTGAGATAATTTTGCAACATCCATAGTTTCGTCAGGCATTAAATCAAGAAAAGGTGCACTTTTTACTTCTATCCTTATTATGTTTAGCATTACCGTACTATTTCTTGCAATAATATCATTTTGAATTCGATTTGGCGTTCCTTTGAAAACTTCAGCGCTTTGTAAGTGTGTGTCTAATTTGATGTCATACTTGGATAGCATATGCAGGAACTCGATATAGTTTCCCCGATTAAGGAGTTCATTATGTTCGTTATGACCTGTGAGAGGTAGCTGTTGCTTTGCCAGTAGGCAAGTTACATAGATTAATCGCTTCATCATTTCCTTATTACCGTCAATTTCGGCTTTATGTTTCAAAATATCCGACCTGCATTGTTCACGTAGTTGAAAGTCTATCCTTGTTTTACCAAGAGTTTTCTCAGATAAATGTGATTGCTTCTTCTCATGTCGAATCTTTGTTTTGTGAAAATTACTGATATCAGTGAAACCTACACTATTCCACTCTCCTCTGTCGATTTCAAAAAGAATACAAGGCCAGCAAAATAATTTATTTCTCGATTTACATGCAGTTAGCCATTATAGCATTCAGTTTTGAAATGACTTTACATAGTTTTCATTTGTGTACTCACAGAAACGTCCGGAATAGGCCTATCCTTTATTTTAATGTCTTGCTTTTTCTGAAAACCCAAAGCTCCGAAGGAAGTACCGGTACTTAACAAACGATCCAAAACACAGCAGGCATGACTGGCTGCACTGCCGGATGACGTTTCAGTTGATGTGAGATGCAGAGGATTTGCAGCCTGAACCGAGTCCCTCTGGATGACTACTAAACAGCGTAAAACACACATTATTGTTTTAATCTGTGTGCCACTTCACAGGCACACCTTCAACACTTAACTCATAATACACAAAAACAATAAACGTTTTGATGGATACACAGAAGCTGTTTACAAGCGACCGCCTGATCATGTGGGATTTTTAACATGGCTCGAGGAACACATGCAGTGCAGCTAGTCATAGGCGAGCTGATTGGTTATTGCTGACGACAAGGGATGGCCAGAGTCTTGGTTAAGGTACAGGCGCTGAGCGAACGAAAAAAATATATTATTGTTGGCATGTCTTCTAAGGTTAAAACATGAAATTTAATAAAGTTTATATATAAGCTGATGATACTTAGGGAACTATAGTCCTATTAGTCCACTGACGCACACCCCTGGGCCAATACATGTTATGGTTCTGCTCTCCATTTCCCTGTGCATTAATTGTTCTAGGTTCACTACTGGAAGTGCTTTCATCTGCATTTGACAAAGAGATGTCTGTTAACACATTTTGATTTGCTTCGTCTCTCGCTGCTGGTTCACTTACATTACTACAACTTGAATTTGGTACATTGATACCAATCTTAAATTTTCTAATGCACATTTTATTTCTATTAGTTCTGTTGCTATCTCCTTAACGTAATCTGCGGTTTCCTATCAGTTTCTAGCCTGTCGCCTACCTTCCCTTTCTGCTTTTTCCTGCCTATTTCTACTTTCTTCTAATTCTTTTTCTAACTATTCCCCATATCCTGTTGCAATTTCTTTGTTTGCTATTTCCCTTTCTGTTTCCAATTTCTTAGCCATTTCCTACCTTCATTTCCTATTTTCTATCTCTAATTCCTCACTAATTTGTTTAAAATTTTCTTGTCGGAATTTTACGTTTCTTGGTTAATTTTTTTCTTAACATTTTCTATTTCTACCATAACCTTTTCTCCGTTTTCTTTGATTTCACTTCTAACATTGCTTATTTCTTCTCTAATTTCATCCTTGAATGTTTTTAGTGCATGCTGTTGATTTATTAGCTTCTTTCCTAATTCCTACCTAGTATTTTCTCATTGCTTCCCTAGCTCCTGTTGACTATTTTCTAATTTCTTTCCTAGCTCTTCCCCAAATTTCTGATTATTACTTTCTATGTTTTCCTCTAATCTCTGTTGACATTTCTGACTTTCTTCCATAATACTTTTTAACGTTTCAATCGCTGCCATTAAATAATTTCCTCTAATTCCTAAATTATTTACTCTTTCTCCCTGACTTCTAAAGTTTCTTGCTTCCTGTTCCCTTTCTAAGCTATTCTGCACATTTTGACTATGTTCTCCCTTTTCTGTTACCCTATTTTGTACAATTTCATACCTACTATTAGTTTTCCCTTCCTGAACATCCATTGCTTCTAATAATTTCTTTTCACCTAACATTTTCTACTTCTCAGCCACATCTACACAATAACGTTGAAATAAATACATTTATACTCAGTACCTTGTTATCTGATGCACTCACTGTTGTCTATCGATGATGGTGTCTTCTTTCTTGCGTGCGGTGTATCTTGAGCTACAGCCGTTTTGGATCCTTCCTTTTCGTGCTGTCCGTAACTGGGTTTGATTCCCAATGTAGCTTCCTCAGCTTCTGGTGGTCCTCAATTCGAAGTCCCGCGATGGTGCGCCAGTTTGAAGCAGTAATATGATCGGCACTTTTGAAGTCGTTTGTTTATCTTACCTGCCTCGTTGCTGATTCTGCTGCCGTGATCTCGTAGCTCGTTCTGTCGTCTCGTGCATCAGTTGCGCCAGTGGTAGAGCTATAAGTACTTTCTCAGGGTATGCGTGAATGTATTGTGTTAGGACAACACCAGTTTAAATTGACTGAGAAATTTAATGGATCTAATACTTAAGCTATTGAAGCGAATTTTCGACCATATGAAGCTAAAGAATGAAACTGATCATGAATCGTAGCACTCGAAATTATAACAACTGAATTATTATACCTGATAAATTCTGGAGTATCTATTTTATGGTTTGAAATAACTATTTCCGCAATAAAAGAAACTAGAAGCGTAACTTGCCGTGAGTCGCTAAAATGCTTACTGCAAATATCCCTCGGAATAGTCGCTATATCTTGCTTACACAAGCAAGTGTACACTTGGCGGTTAAAAATAACACACGGGTTATCGTAAGTATCCAGAGCGACGAATGTATGCACAACTATGTGCAGGAACGAGTGTCGATAGTAAGAACCGGTGCCGGTACCACAGTAACTAATGTGTGCACAACTGTGTGTACAAAGGTGTGCCCGAACGAATGTCGATCAGTACCCGTGCCAGTACCAGAGTAACTTTCTGATATAAAATTGCTTGCCTTTATTGCTTTTAGCTCCGCCTACTTCATTACTCCCCACCAACGTTATTATTCGCACACAGCCAATACTTAAAATCCCTCTTCATGCACGTCGCTTAACTTTTGCCACGGAGCCTAGCTAAATTCTCAGAATTTAAGTGCCTTTCTCTTTTCTAGAATTCTCAAACCCCTGCAAACAAATTGAGCATAACCTAACTGAATTCCCAGAATCTTTAGACTAATACGCTCTATCCTCGGCTTATACTAATGAGTTTCGTTAATCTGACTTCCTAATTACCTTCTTTCCGGACAAATCTTTCTACTCAAGCTTATTACATTATACATTGTTTTGATCGGAAATTACTTCTCTATCTTCTTTAATTAAAACTTCCAATCATGTTTTAATAGGTTTACCTATACCTGTTATCTCTTTCTTTCTTTATTTTTTTATATCTTCGGTCAATAATTATGGTATCAACACTGTCAAAAACAAAAGTTAGACTATCAGCATAATAAAACTGAACATCTCAACTCACTGCAATCTTAATATCAACATCTCTATGTACGCAATATTTAGATGACCCATAAAACATAACCGTAAGTCCAATTTCTAAAATAAAATGCCTTAGCTTCATTGCACTTGATGTTATCTGAATTACTCATGTTATGAGGATCTAAGACTTTTTAAATAACGTAAAAGATCTGTAGATAAGCCAAAATTAATTTCAGTACATGGCAGTAAAATGCAAAGTACGGTATTTTTACCCTGGAATAAGACGTGTAACGTCCTTTCGACGAAGACAATTACCTTGACTCAATTTTTTAAAAAAAGTGGAGTTAAGGTCTTTTGTTTTATGAGAGCAGCACATTTCGACAGAAGATACAAATATGCTAATAAAAACAAATAGTGAAAGTAAATTGCAACAGAAACTAGCCTCTACACTAATGGAATTAGGATCATGGTTGAAAAGAAATGAATTGTTACTAAATAAAAAAAAGCAGTCACGATGAGTTTCCATATAAGCCAAAACAGGCAAGTGAAGAAACTGCATAACAATAGATACTTTAAATATTAAAATATAAACAAAGGTACAGCAGTTTTAGGAACAATATCTAATGAGAAACTGAAGTGAAAATCTCATATCCATATGTTAAGTACCAGATCAAGCACAGGCTGTTACATTCTTAAATTGTTAAAGAAGCAACAAGTATAGAAATTATTATAAACTCACATTATACTTTTATTATGCGGAGTATCAGAATCAGATAAAGCTTTCAAAATTCAAAAGCGAGCACTTTTAAGAACTCTGGGTGGTGTAGATTAGAGCTGTCCATCGAACGAGTTTTGGTTATTAATATGCACCATTTTTTTAAAAAGACCAGAGAAATCAAGATTGATTTATAAACTATAGTGGAATAAGCTTGCCAAATGCAGTGCATAAAATATATGCAGAATAACGAGTAGAGTGAAGATATTGAATGAGGTACAGTTGAGCGAAAACAGGATGAATTGCATCCAGATCAAGCATGTGTAGATAATGTATTTAGTATGAAGTAAATAATAGAAAATAGGAGAGAATACAGTTTGAAAAACCAATATGTCAAACATCGATTTTGAAAAAGCTTTCGATAGAGTAGATCGACAAATACTTTTTAAGATACTAAATATCACAGGATATCTATTTCATTTGTAGAAAGTTGAAGCAGTATGTTTTGATTAGTAAAATAAATTAAGATCATAGGGAAAATAAATATCAATAACACTAGGAATAGTATTGAAATTAAACTGGCAAGCGAATGTTACTGTAAGTTGAAATAAGTGTTGAGAGACAGGGCCATCAGCGGCCGGAAACGGGTGGTTTTTCCCTCTATTGTTAAGCGTCCCGTTAGGTTGCTGGGAACGCAGGCTAGTAGAAAAGGGTCAATGTTCGCCAAAAGCCAGATAGCCTTAGGCCTCCAATGAAAGAAGCTAGGAATCAGGTGATAGTGGAATGAGGAGATATAGAACGTTTGAAACAGAGAAACGGAAGATTTGAGAATGAACACTTGGTCGTGAGATTTGAGAATGAACACTTCGTCGTGAGATTTTGGAAGACACACTTGGTTGTAGTAAGTCTGGGGAGATGCTTGTCAGAAACGTTTAGAAGGCAGCGGATAGGCGCGATGATATGAAACATTTAACAAATAGGAAATGCGTCTGTGTCGAAGAAATAGCAGGGTGACGGTAAATAAACGAGCAGAAAAACCAACAGTCGTGTTCACCACTAACCCGAGATCCAAGATCCATGCAAAGAACTCTGAGCTAGTACCGAACCCGGGACCTTTCCTAAAAATCCTGTACCGTAAAACAACCAGAAGTACCAACGCAAATTGGCTACCAAACGTGGGGCCTCAATCACCGACAAGAAATCCCATCACAAAGTCATACCGAGTTTATACAAGAATACAAGTACAGTAATTGAAAATGACGGAAGATTAAATAAAGAAAGCATAACAAATCAAGGCTTAGAGCAAGGATGTATTCTATCCCCAGTGCTTTGTAATGTTTTTCTGGACAACATGCTTCAAGGATGGAGCATTTTATAGGGAATCAAAACAGGACAAACGGAAACTGTTGCAATTATATTTACAAAACAAATAATGTGATACTTTTCAAAACTAAACAAAGATAATCACGTTCAAAGTTACCACACCAGAAAAGGACAAAACTAGCAGGAGCGACTTCTGCGGTAGTGCCGCTGTGCAGTGGCACTACTTGTGCCAAAAGGAAAGAAAGAGAAGTGTATAAGAATTGCGCATAAAGCATTGTTTCGGTGTGTATATTCTCTCTTTTGAACAGGCGCGTCAAGCGGCACGAGCTGTGCCAACAGTTTTCTGAAACTTGGAGCCAATTCCATATTGACACCGTCTACGCTCATAAGCACTGTGTATAAGGCTAGGGTGTACGTTTCTATGCGGTTCTTATGGAAGAGGTGGGCGAAGATTGCTTTGACTCAGAATTTACGTTCCACCGGTTAGAGCGCGGTTAAGCAGAGAACCTACCGACAATGGTGGAATACATATTCCGCGCTCTACCTTCCTTTAATGCAGTGTTACCATCTTGCTACAAGTTAATGCTATTGGCTTTGGAAGCACAGATGAACGTTTAATTGAATCGAATACAGAAATAGTACACCAAAATATCCTTATGAATAAATATTTATGGTTTTGAATATAATGATATCCTTAGGTTTTGAAACTAAGAGGTATTATTTAAATATTTGTATATTTCGTAGCAGTATGCTTATTGGATATGATTGGATACGTGGTATCTTACCCACCACAGAACAAAAAACTAACGTATTCACCATGTGTTGAGCACCTGTTTTCAAAACAGTTGTCAAGTATTACTGTCTATGTTCGTGTATTAACAGTTCAGTCCAAAGACGTAGTTCACCGTAAATTCAGGTAACTAAAACAAGGTAGGGTATTTTCTTTAAGTGAATATTCAGTTTTGTGAAAGTTACAAACATGAACAAAGCAAGTGAATTATTAAAAACTCCATTTAGTCAACAGGACTCTTAGGGAAAAAAATCAGACGAAAACATTGGGTAGGCCACTCCAAATCGGAATCTGCAGCAGCAGATAAAAATCGATATCGTAAATTCAATCCGAAAATTTACCATAAGAACAAATGGATTTGTAGCTGTGAGGAAAACAATGCTATTTTTCTCCTTGCGTGTTATTTAGGAGGGATATCCATTGTATAAGATCGGAATACTTGATATTGGGCATATATGTTCTAAAATGAAAGTACATTCAATTCTTGTGAACTGCCTAATACGTTCGATACTACTGCACGGATTTAATAAACATATATTATTTGAGGTATTTGTTTTTACTTTTTACTTTCTCTACTACGTATAGTAAGTAGGGGAAGTATTGCATTCCACCCAAAAATTCGATACCGAGATTTCACCGGAAATACATGTTTTGAGATCTCCTGAATCCAAAAAAAGCATTTTTGGAAACATGTCCGTGTGTGTGTTTCTGTGTGTCTGTGAACAGCATAACTCAAAAACTAACAGTCGGATAAACACCAAACTTGGTATTTACGTTCAGTATCTTCCAGAGATGCGACACGAAGATTTTCAAGAAAATTCCCCCAACCCAGACTACCCTTTACATGGAACATTTTTCGAAAATTTTAATTTTCTCAAAAATGGCTCTAACGATTTTGATGAAAATATCATATGTTTAAGATAATGTCATGAGAAATGAAATGTATATCTCGAAATTTCTGGGAATGTCTCCAAAATTATTTCTTCATTGTGAACGACTTTTGCATAACTGGTAAACCATAAGAGATAGACAAAATTTTACTACACAAAAAATGTAGATCGCGTTAAAATACACAACTTATATCATATACATTTTTTTTGTTGAGTGAACCGTTTTCGAGATATTGCTTGTTATTTCCTTAAATTTTCCAATACTTCTACTTTTTCTCAAATTCGTTATTCACTTTTACTTCCTCTACTACGTATAGTAAGTAGGGGAAGTATTGCATTCCACCCAAAAATTCGATACCGAGATTTCACCGGAAATACATGTTTTGAGACCTCCTGAATCCAAAAAAAGCATTTTTGGAAACATGTCCGTGTGTGTGTCTGTGTGTGTGTCTGTGAACAGCATAACTCAAAAACTAACAGTCGGATAAACACCAAACTTGGTATTTATGTTCAGTATCTTCCAGAGATGCGACACGAAGATTTTCAAGAAAATCCCCCCACCCCAGACTACCCTTTACATGAAACATTTTTCGAAAATTTTAATTTTCTCAAAAATGGCTCTAACGATTTTGATGAAAGTATCATATGTTTAAGATAATGTCATGAGAAATGAAATATATATCTCGAAATTTCTGGGAATGTCTCCAAAAGTATTCTTCATTATGAACGACTTTTGCATAACTGGTAAACCATAAGAGATAGACAAAATGTTACTACACAAAAAATGTAGATCGCGTTAAAATACACAACTTATATCATATACATTTTTTTTGTTGAGGGAACCGTTTTCGAGATATTGCTTGTTATTTCCTTAAATTTTCCAATACTTATACTTTTTCTCAAATTCATTATTCATTTTTTTATGTCCTGGACATGCAAAGAGAATGGAATGCGCCACATAGCAACCAGCGATAAAATATTTGACTATCGCTTGAAAGCTACCATATTCCCCTTGCATCTACAAGAAAATTACCAATAAGATTGACATCTCGATATCTCGATTAATATGAAGCATATGGAGAATAGGCGTTTGTAAAAAATAGATTGTACAAGAGTAGAAAAAGTCATGTGAGTGTAACACATCAGATTTTTACTTTCTCTACTACGTATAGTAAGTAGGGGAAGTATTGCATTCCACCCAAAAATTCGATACCGAGATTTCGCCGGAAATACATGTTTTGAGACCTCCTGAATCCAAAAAAAAGCATTTTTGGAAACATGTCCGTGTGTGTGTCTGTGTGTGTGTGTGTGTGTCTGTGTGTGTGTCTGTGTGTCTGTGAACAGCATAACTCAAAAACGAACAGTCGGATAAGCACCAAACTTGGTATTTAGGTTCAGTATCTTCCAGAGATGCGACACGAAGGTTTTCAAGAAAATCCCCCCACCCCAGACTACCCTTTACATGGAAGATTTTTCGAAAATTTTAATTTTCTCAAAAATGGCTCAAACGATTTTGATGAAAATATCATATGTTTAAGATAATGTCATGAGAAATGAAATGTATATCTCGAATTTTCTGGGAATGTCTCCAAAAGTATTCTTCATTGTGAACGACTTTTGCATAACTGGTAAACCATAAAAGATAGACAAAATGTTACTACACAAAAAATGTGGATCGCGTTAAAATACACAACTTATGTCATATATATTTCTTTTGTTGAGTGAACCGTTTTCGAGATATTGCTTGTTATTTCCTTAAATTTTCCAATACTTATATTTTTTCTCAAATGCGTTATTCATTTTTTTTATGTCCTGGACATGCAAAGAGAATGGAATGCGCCACATGGCAACCAGCGTTAAAATATTTGACTATCGCTTAAAAGCTACCATATTTCCCTTGCATCTACAAGAAAATTACCAATAAGATTGACATCTCGATATCTCGATTAACATGAAGCATATGGAGAATAGGCGTTTGTAAAATTAGATTGTACAAGAGTAGAGAAAGTCATGTGAGTGTAACACATCAGATTTTTACTTTCTCTACTACGTATAGTAAGTAGGGGAAGTATTGCATTCCACCCAAAAATTCGATACCGAGATTTCGCCGGAAATACATGTTTTGAGACCTCCTGAATCCAAAAAAAGCATTTTTGGAAACATGTCCGTGTGTGTGTGTGTGTGTGTGTCTGTGTGTGTCTGTGTGTCTGTGTGTCTTTGAACAGCATAACTCAAAAACGAACAGTCGGATAAGCACCAAACTTGGTATTTAGGTTCAGTATCTTCCAGAGATGCGACACGAAGGTTTTCAAGAAAATCCCCCCACCCCAGACTACCCTTTACATGGAAGATTTTTCGAAAATTTTAATTTTCTCAAAAATGGCTCTAACGATTTTGATGAAAATATCATATGTTTAAGATAATGTCATGAGAAATGAAATGTATATCTCGAATTTTCTGGGAATGTCTCCAAAAGTATTCTTCATTGTGAACGACTTTTGCATAACTGGTAAACCATAAGAGATAGACAAAATGTTACTACACAAAAAATGTAGATCGCGTTAAAATACACAACTTATGTCATATACATTTCTTTTCTTGAGTGAACCGTTTTCGAGATATTGCTTGTTATTTCCTTAAATTTTCCAATACTTAAACTTTTTCTCAAATTCGTTATTCATTTTTTTATGTCCTGGACATGCAAAGAGAATGGAATGCGCCACATAGCAACCAGCGTTAAAATATTTGACTATCGCTTAAAAGCTACCATATTCCCCTTGCATCTACATGAATATTACCAATAAGATTGACATCTCGATATCTCGATTAACATGAAGCATATGGAGAATAAGCGTTTGTAAAACTAGATTGTACAAGAGTAGAGAATGTCATGTGAGTGTAACACATCAGATTTTTTTATGTCCTGACATGCAAAGAGACTGGAATGCGCCACATAGCAACCAGCGATAAAATATTTGACTATCGCTTAAAAGCTACCATATTCCCCTTGCATCTACAAGAAAATTACCAATAAGATTGACATTTCGATATCTCGATTAATATGAAGCATATGGAGAATAGGCGTTTGTAAAAATAGATTGTACAAGAGTAGAGAAAGTCATGTGAGTGTAACACATCAGATTTTTTTTAGCAACGCCAATAGAATACCTCAGCGGTCGCCATTGATAAATACTGATAGATGACAATCCCAAAGAACAAACAAAACGCTTTCAATATCTAGGCTGTGGCGTGACATATTAAGAAGATTGAGATATGGATAAAAAGCTACATAAATTCCAAGCAGTTTGCAGAACAATACATAGAACATTTAAAAGTAAAACCAGAAAAGAGACAAATATGAGATTATATTTAGCAATGGCTCTACCAATTATACTCCATGGAAGCGAGGCATGGGCTCTTAAAGCAAAAAATAAAAGCAAAATCTAAGCAAGAGAAATGAGATTCTTATGCGCAGTGAAGGGATGTATGTACCTACAAGAGAAGAACATATTCGTACGAAGAAATAAATGAAGATCTAGGAATCAAACCATTACTCCTACTAATACAAGACTATAGGGAAAAATGGGTAGATCATCTTTTACGAATGCCTGGCAGAAGAATTCCTGAACTAGTTTTAAAGTATAAGCCTAGCGGACGCAGACAGGTTGGAAGGCTAAAGAAGCATTGGGGAGAACACGTGTGAAATCAAAGCGGGTGTAGCCCAATCGATGTGGGAAGAAGAATTTGTACACTCGCTTCCATTTATGCCGTCGCCGCAGCTTCAGGCGGCATTCTACTGGCCTTCACATGTGGGGTGTGCATAGTAAGGAGGAGGTACGTGTATCCACCTTTTTACTCATACATTGGTGTCCTGATTTAAGTGCACAGTTCCAGATTATTCGCATATGAATATATAACTTTAAGCAATAGTTTTACTCGTACTTATAACATCATGTTTAAATATATAACTAAATAAAACTGGTTTGCACTATATCTCCACGAGAAAATATTTGTAATGCCAACATGATGCAAAGGTGAAATACATCATACTGTTTATCCTCAAAGTGGACACATTTACTAGACATTATTGGAATCATCTGTCCAATCTAAATATACAACTAAATAAAACATTGTTTTGCATAATTTATCCATGAAAAAAGTATTTTAATAGTAATATAATGTAAAACTGAAATACATTATATATTTATCTCTCAGGGAGATGAAGAGAACGGACACACCCCAACCTGACCTTATCATTTAGGTGTTGGAAGAACTCTGGCAGTAAACGCAAATGTTCCCACATTTCATGAAGTATTCCCAGAGGGCGACGAGTGATTCGATGCCTAGGCGGCTAAATCAGGTATTGGACAAGAATGGAGGTTGTACAGCTTATTAAAATAATGTCTAGTAAATGTGTCCTCTTTGAGAGTAAAAAGTAAAATTTACTTCGCTTTTACATTATATTGTCATTAACAATACTTTTTTATGGGAAAATTGTGCAAACAGTGTTTAATTTAGTTATATATTTAAACATGGTTATTATAAGTGATGGCGAGTAAAGCTATTGCTCAAAGTTATATATTCATATATGAATAATATAGAATTATGCATGCGCGAAAAGGTAAATGGAGACTGCCACGATGCATGGGTTATGATTATGATTATTATTATTATTATTATTTTATAATTATTCATGCGCTCATAAGCTTTGTGAATTATAAGCCTAGGAATTAAAAATGTAAGTTCAAACCCGTTGGTTGCTATGCGCATCGTCAGATTTCATTCAACTCAGAAACGTTGCACGAATTCTGCTGATTCGTATCAGGGCATTTACTCAAGGAGTAATGTATTGCGTAGTTAGAATGGGATCCTTAAACACTCTAGGGTTTTGATCACTTGGTCAATTACCGGGGTGATGCTGCAGGAACCCATGACGTCTGACTCCTGAAAATTATTACGTAAAGACAAAGCTTAAACCTACACGAACGACACCATGCATTGGACATCTGCTTCGCCTTAAGATAAGCATGCCTTCCTGCTA
Organism: Deroplatys truncata; assembly: GCA_030765065.1. Classification (NCBI taxonomy): domain Eukaryota; kingdom Metazoa; phylum Arthropoda; class Insecta; order Mantodea; family Mantidae; genus Deroplatys; species Deroplatys truncata. Next base: position 107,530,043 of record CM060980.1, read on the forward strand.
AGTCTTAGTACCTCTTTAGGAGGCCATGTGCGAACAATAGCTTTTATAATATATTCAATATTTTTATAGACTTCTGGGTCGTCATGTAAATGTTTAGGATCATGTTGGTCATGCTGACACCTTTCCATTTTACATACATGTTAGATGCTAGGCACCCATGAGGACTTTCCCCATTTCCGGACTTCCTTCTTGAGCAAGCTGCTCTTCCCAGTGGACGGCGACTCGCGGCTCTTCTGTCACATGTGAGTTAGTCACCCCCTTTAAGATCCCTCTGAGCTATCCCTCCTTTATCCGTGACATGTGTCGGAGGCGCCAGTGGGTTGAGCGCCTCTTCCCTCTGCACACTTACACCCCATCCTTAATTCCCACCGCGACAATACCTCTTCTTGCTATACACATCCCGTCTGTGAAGGCCAGTAGAATGCCTCCCAGACCTGTGGTGATAGCGTAAATGGAAGCAAGTGTACCATTAATGCCTTCGAACACAATTAATGAGCTCGTGTATACGGCCGGGTTGGGTATATGAGAACTCGCTGTGACGTTCTCAGGCCATTCCATTGGTATACTAAACAAGAGTGTGTATCATTTCCTGTTCGAACTACCAGTATGACCAGACTCAAGAGCAAGTGTTTGCTTCAGTTGTGTTGCCATACGAGGCTAATGCACAACATGAGTTCGCATAATATTCCGGGATGGAATCGACGGTACAAATGAAGGTGTTCTTAAAATTAAAGTATGGAATGTATTAAAGGAGTGTATCAGTTAAAACACAAAAACAGGAAGAAGCGATGTATGGAAGTCTTCGGGATTACGAAATAATAATAATAATAATAATAATAATAATAATAAAAATAATAATAAAAAAATCTGATGTGTTACACTCACATGACTTTCTCTACTCTTGTACAAACTATTTTTACAAACGCTTATTCTCCATCTACTTCATGTTAATCGAGATAAACATTTGCAGACTCTATCTTATTGCTAATTTTCTTGTAGATGTAAGGGGAATATATATTTACAAGGGCAATATAGAAATACAGTAGCCTTTAAGCACATGCCTATCTCTTAATAGCTGGTTGCTAGGTGCAGCACCATTCCCTTTCCCACAGATTAATACTCTTTGCATATCCAAGACAAAAAAACCTGATGTGTTACACTCACATGACTTTCTCTACTCTTGTACAATCTATTTTTACAAACGCCTATTCTCCATATGCTTCATATTAATCGATATATCGAGATGTCAATCTTATTTGTAATTTTCTTGTAGATGCAAGGGGAGTAGGTAGCTTTTAAGCGCTAGTCAAATATTTTATCGCTGGTTGCTATGTGGCGCATTCCATTCTCTTTGCATGTCCAGGACATAAAAAAATGAATAACGAATTTGAGAAAAAGTATAAGTATTGGAAAATTTAAGGAAATAACAAGAAATATCTCGAAAACGGTTCACTCAACAACAAAAATGTATATGATATAAGTTATGTATTTTAACGCGATCTACATTTTTTGTTTGGTAAAATTTTGTCTATCTCTTATGGTTTACCAGTTATGCAAAAGTCGTTCATAATGAAGAATACTTTTGGAGACATTTCCAGAAATTTCGAGATATACATTTCATTTCTCATGGCATTATCTTAAACATATGATATTTTCATCAAACTCGTTAGAGCCATTTTTGAGAAAATTAAAATTTTCGAAAAATGTTCCATGTAAAGGGTAGTCTGGGGTGGGGGGATTTTCTTGAAAATCTTCGTGTCGCATCTCTGGAAGATACTGAACGTAAATACCAAGTTTGGTGTTTATCCGACTGTTAGTTTTTGAGTTATGCTGTTCACAGACACACACACACAGAGACACACACACACACACACACACACACACACACACACACAGACACACACACGGACATGTTTCCAAAAATGCTTTTTTTTGGATTCAGGAGGTTTCAAAACATGTATTTCCGGTGAAATCTCGGTATCGAATTTTTGGGTGGAATGCAATACTTCCCCTACTTACTATACGTAGTAGAGAAAGTAAAAATAATAATTATAAGTGTTCTTAACTTTACTTTTAATAAAACTCTCTTTGGTTCTATTTTTATACTATTTGAGATTTCGTACTACGTATTCATAATATTGATGCTCTCAGGTATCGTTAGTTTTCGGTTGGAGATTTTTGTATTAATGAGTTTATTTTCAGGTTTGTACTTTGTATCTTGTTAAAACAAAACGCGGTTTTAAGTACAACCTTGTGTATAGCGTTAAAGTAAAGCAACAGCTTTTGAGTTAGTTAAATTTAAGCTGTATTAAAGATTGATGACAGCTGTGGAATTTCTGGAGTTTAAAGAACAATCATTACTTAATTCATTGTATTATATATAATTTGCAGTGTTTAACTAAATGTTTATACACATAACATGACAAAATGGAAAGTCGAAAACGCAGTAACATGGCATATTATATTATTCATTTTCCCTAGCGCACTGACGCTGTACGCCTATGATGTGAACTCTAAGACGAGTGAATACTCGACCGAATAAGTACCCATTTCCCGTGAGAGGCATATGAACATGAAGCTCGACCACAGTTCGGTATATTCGTTGCTGCTTTTCGAACGAGTTGGGCTCAAAGAAACAAGCGAGTCTCATTATTGTGACGCAGCGTCTATCGCAGGGCATTTGGAGATAAACAAAGATAAGTAGCGCTCTTGACAGCGTAAACATCGGAAACTCAATCGTCAGATAACAGGAATATTCTAGATTTTTTCCCTTCTTGAACGTTCTGGGACTCAGGGAATTTCCAACGGCTATATAAGCGAGCGCAGTCAGTTGTGAGCGAATTAGCGACTGCGTTTCTGCTGCAACGAAAAGTGCTGTTCTTCGAGAGAGTTTGTGATTCTGCTGTAACGTGCAGTTAGTGCTACTTCCGCGAGATATTGAAAAAGTCTTGTGTTCGACTCCCCAGCGAGTGAACCGTCCGGAAGAAGTGACTAGGTCGTGCGTAATTCATTACGCCACTACGTCACGAATCAAGTGAAGTGATAGTGAATACTTGAACTAGATCACGTAAACGAAGTAGCAATGAGAACATTAGTGAGGTGATAGTTAAAGTGGACAAAGTCACATTATGCAGGAGGTGTGCTTTTAAAGTAAGTACCGATAATTTTTAAAAAATAACGGAACATTGTTTTCCAAACATTCTATTATCATTCATTACCTTACACTACTTCTCCATATAGTCACCGCCGTTATTTAGGCAATTGTAAAGGGAAACCAGTTTTTATATGCCTTCGTCAAAGAATAATGCCACCTGTGATGAAAGCCAAGTCTGCAATTCTTGTTTCAGAGCATCATCGTCGTTGAAATATTTTCCACCAAGGACTTTCTTCACATGAAGAAACAAATGAAAATAGCTTCCTGCCAAATCCGGGTGGTCGAATTGTTCCCAACCAAATGATGCGATCGGATCTTGAGTTTGTTTGGCCGGGTATTGTCACTCATTATTGTTTCCTCATGAACCTCACACAATTGACGATGAATGTTTACTGCGTAACATTCTCGCATTCAAGAAACGAATCACTGATCTGACTTCACAGTCGGTGTGTTGTTCGAATGTTTTGAAACGCTCTAACACTAGGAAACACAAAGTGACGTTCGCTTAAAGCTGCACCTTGCTTCCTAATAAATGGAGGAAGTGTTCGCGCATGTTCGAAATCGCGACTGCAGCGGCAAAATATTAAAACGCTACTTATTCGAAAACACGCCTCTACCATATGATAAAAACGAGTAAAACGGATGTCCTTGACAGCCCTAGTGTAGATAAACTCACGTCATGTAAGGAACCTTTGTCGCGGTACTTTCGTGTTATCTTATTTGCTGAGCGCCTGTTATTGTTTTACTATTTTGAATTTTGGGTTCTTTGTCCTCCGGCTAGCTATTATTACTCAGTCGAGCAAATCTCTTGAACAGGGTGTGTAAACGGAAAGGAGTTGTTACTAAAAGATAACACTGATAAAAGAATTTGTTTTTACACTTTTATTGCCGTCACACTGAATTAATTTCATATATTTAATTTTGATGCACGCCTGACTGAAACTGTTATATTTTCGAATGTAACTATAATCACTTATTTGCCGCACATTATTAATTCGCGTATTTCACATCTTTTAACTAGCTTTACGACGCGAGAGATTCTGTAGAACTGCGCGACGTGTAACCCGTGAATGATTCTGTTGAACTGCGCGACGTTTGCCTTGTGAATTATTCTGTAGAACTGCGCGACGTGTAATCCATGAATGATTCTGTTGAATTGAGCGACGTGTAACCCGTGAATTATTCCGTTGAACTGTGTGACGTGTAACCCGCGAATGATTCTGTTGGACTGAGCGACGTGTAACGCGTGAATGATTCTGTTGAACTGGACGATACTTGTCTCTGGCTTCATATATTTATACTCCATCACCCCGATATGCCTAAAGATTATAATCGAGCTGCTATTGGTTAATAAACGCGCCAACATTAGCGTGTATTTTTATATCCAATCAAAATTACGAACACATATGCTCTAGGGAAGATATTCCCTCCATTTCTACAGAAAAGCGCGCTACTCTGACGTTATTTGTTTGTCTCTTCTAATTGATAAACGACTCACCCCCTCGCTCATTGTTACCCGCTCCTATTGTCAGTTTGAGTGAGGCCGTGTAAACTTATTTCCTAACAATGCTTATAATTAACAAACATCTCAAATCATTGTCATAGAATAATGTTAATTTACACTACAATCACTCTGGCATTCACAGTGTTGTGATATAAAATACTGCCTCACCTTTTAAGAAATGTCAGATTATCTCTCTAGCCTGCATGCATATTTAGAAGCTTTTATACACGCCTAAATAAGCATAATCTTGTAGAAAATAGAAGTATTCGCAACTAACAAACTAGACGGAATGATAATTTGTATGTGCATTATTTTAGATTGAACTAAAAGCGTCTTAAACAATGGCTGTAAAATATACCTTCAATAAATTGCTACGTCATATTCAGCTATTTAAAAGATGACTCAAGTGCTTCTTACTAGCTCGTACCTTTTACTCAATACATGGAATATACCATTTAAGTAATGCCCGGCTTGTAGCTGTAGCTCTAGTGAACCGTTCGCAGAGCTTGTGTGAAAGGACAATAACTAATGGTGTTTTAAAGTTTGAATTTATTTATTTGTCGACGCATCATTACAATATATATAGTCAAGGTTTAATAAGACAATACACTCACTTCATTACTTCAAAATGTTCGTTGATGTTATATAAACAGAGTTCCAATTATACGTTTTAACACAGCTTTTTAATTTAGCATCCTTAGATTGTTGCTTTGGTAAAGCGCTGTATAATTTAATTACGAATTCACTAAAACTTGTTTTGTTGCAGAATTTCTACAAAAGTTTGATCTCAAGTCACTGGTTGTTTTAGTATTAGTTAGGTGTACAGAACTGTTTACTTGAGAGCTGCTTTCTTCTTCTTTGCATATATTAAATATTCTAACACATATAAAGATATCACTGGCATTATGTTTAAGCTTATAAACAAAAGTTTTCAGTGAGTTTTACTTTCGCATGGCGTATTAGCCTAACTGCTCTCTTTTGTAATTTCAGAAGATTTTTTAACACTTGTATCATTACCCCATACAGTTATCCCGTAGGGAAGATTTAGTATTGCACAATCGTTAACACATCTAAGTTAACACGGTACTAAAATTTCCTAAATATATAAAGTACTTCAGTTACCTTTTTTGCTTATATAAATAATGAGCTTTCCATTTTAAATCTGATTCTAATAAAATACCCAAAACTTTTACTGGGTCACAATTCATTCTTACACCCAAGTTGATCACAAAGTTGTCAGTTTTTGTTGTCATTTAAACACAAAAAATTTGCTTCGCACCAATAATTAATTACCTCATCAATACAATGATATCATTACTAATATCCATACTCATACCCAACTTATTTATAGCTAAATCATCAGCAAATAAATAAGTATTAGCAATAACTTTATTAAACAATGTATTAAATCGTTAATATAAATAATGAACAACGCAGGTTCCAATAAGGATCCCTGAGGTACACCTCTAAACATGTTAAAGTGCTGCAAGAATTGCCCTCCATAGAAAACACATTGTTGTCCGTTACTGAAATATGATTTCATAAGACATGGAGCCATGTCATTAAAACATAAAATTTCAACTTTAATAGCAATATATCACGCGATATCTATCAAATGCTTTGGACATGTCATAAAATGTATTGGTAACTTTATTTTTTCCTTTTGTACTATTGAGGCATAAACTGATATAATATTGAACGGCCTTTTCAGTTCCTTTGCCAGTTCTGAAAATAAACTAATTTTCACTGGAGATACCATTGTCCTCAAAATACTTAACAATTTAATTTTTAACAAGTGTCTCAAAAATCTTAGCTATTATGGGAATATTTGATATCGGTCTATAATTGTTGTAATCAGTTTTATTTCCTGTCTTAAAAATTGGAATAATCTAAGAAAGCTGTTAGAAAAACGCCACTTTCTAAGGATTCATTAAGTATATGGCATAATGCTTCAGAAATATAAGGTGCAGCCAGCTTGATAATTTTAGCATTTACAAAATAAACATCCATGATTTTGCTGCTGTTAAGATCCACAATAATGTTATAAACATCTTCGACAGTTACTTTGTCAAAGACAAAATACAAATGTTTGCCCTTTATGTTGTTTGACTTTGTGTTTAAATAGTAATGCACATTACTGTTAGGCTTAGGAGGGTTTTTATACTTTGGTCAACATTATGTTAAAAAACTAGAATTAAGTCTGTCACCCGACAGCTCAACCTTCTCATAAACTTGGATATCATTAATATTTTTCTTAATAATAGACCAAATAGTTTTGACTTGTTATTAGCATTTGATATTTGCAGAGTTATAGTTACTTTTAGCTATTATTTCACTTTTATATAACTACTTTGTTTTCTTGAGCTTTAGGTTTAAATGGTTTGACCCTGTGATTCTACGTTCATTATATAGTTTAAACATGATCACTGAGACTAGAAATATTTGTAGTAACTATTCGGTACATGTCTCCTTATAACGGAAATATTGCACATGAACTATTTAATAGAAAAAGCTATATTGACTATTTGAGTTTATTTACTACAAAACAAAAACAATGACCTATATATTTTCTTGGTTTTATCAAAGTTCTTTCTTGAATTTGTAAAAGGTCTATAAATATTAACTTGCATAACCAGTGCAAAATGGCCAGAGATAAAATTATTTCAATTATTATTGCTAATTTATTAGACTGGATAGTTGGACAATATTGCCAATACAAGATCCACTACCATTCAAGTTAGGTATAGTTACCTCCCAGGCAGTTGGTTAATGTCAAACATAGTTAACAAATTAATAAAGTAACCTTTGTAGTTGCTATCCATGAGCAAATCTATATTAAAACCTGCACCAAACATCACAGCTACATAAGAATTTAAAAACATTATAAAGGGATTAACGAAAAGTTCAAATGTTCTATCATCAGGTACATGACAAATGGAAAGATTGATTATACTTGCATTACCAATATATACTGCAGATATTTTACATACATTCTGCATCGAGTAAACTTGTAAATAATGCAACTTCAATACCATAAAGACAGTTTTGTAAAAATATAGCTGAACCTCCCCTTCTATGTGTAGATAATATTGTAGCATCCCCCCTGTGGCACTTGGCCCGAGGATTGCTTACAACGGGGGTGCATGCTCAGAAGGTAGGGCGGATCGGTGTCAGGATGTGGGTACCATGGGGGCTTGGAGTTTGTATAAAAACTAATGACTATGTTCACCAGTAGCTTACAAAGATGCTGTTAAACTAGATTGAGTTTTAGATACTGGTGGCCCCCTGATTAGGAGGGGAATACCTGCAGGAGCTTAAACGTATCCACATATGGCTTACCTGGTGAGCTCTCGCTGTTCAGGAAGTAGCACAGTCATAATAATTAACTTATTTATGTTGGGACTCCGGGCCCCAATTGACGTGGATTCGGCGTCGTTCAAACGTCGGAGCAAAATAGAGAGCGATGACCCAGATTGGTGGCCAATATATACTTATCCACCAACTGAGCAAGCGATCCGGTATCCTACAACCCAGTGCTGCTTACATTTCCACATATTTCGACACCATGCAATTTAACGCAATCCCCAGGCCATGGTTCGAACACTACGATGGGCCGCTACGATATGCATTTGCCAGACGAGTCAGGTATTATAAGACTTGTAATTTCATAATGGGTTAACAGTGTTCATACAAACTTAAAATAGGGAAGCTTATATTTGGCACATAATAAACTCAGGTCATCAGTTTTACCCAAAAGATCTTGTGCATTTCACTGCAATATCACTAAACTGGCATTATGAATTGTCTACTGATTTTGACTGTGTACTAAGCTACAAGCCAGTTGCTCCTTCCCTGTAGGACGTATGTGGGGAAAAAAGTTGAAACTGTGCGAAAAAAAACTAGTCCGAAATTTCCGGAATTTTGTTATAATTTTCCTCATATACCTACATCAACCCTGAATGAGGAATACAATTGTGGATATTTTGAGTGAGTTCTAACATTTCACATTTGGAAAAGCACACTTTAAACAATATGACATTTTTTTCTACAATGATTTCCGGAGTAAGTCTGTATACATGTAATGCTGTGACCTTGAGTACATTTTTAAGCTTCTTTTGATTAATGTCAGATCCGGTAAGTTTAGCCACTAAATTAGACATATTTCACTCATGCATTCAACTTTTTCACCTTTGAGAAGTTTGTAATAACTCCACTGTTATTATTTGCAGATTCACCACTGCTTATATGAGTAGAAATTATGTTTTGTTCATCTGGCTTGCTTTGCGATAAGAGTTATTATGTTATCTGCTCGCGACTCATTATATCACCATCATTTAAGAATATAGCACGGTTTTCCATTAATAAAACTGATTTGTCGTTTGTTACATTAGCCGTAACACCTGCCGACTTCTTATTTATATGGGCATGTTCATAAGTTGATTAAAAAAATTCACAAGGTTAGATATTAGTTCTATCTTTTCGTGTAGTTCTTTAATCAGCAGATTCTTTTGTTTCAATATAACTTCACATTCACTTTCTGTTTCTCACCTGCAAAGTCATTAAGATCTCGCATAATTGTTGATCGTCTGTAGCTTGTAGCTGTAGTTTGACACAAAAAAACATACAAGAAATGCATTTCGGTTGATTAACCCCTTGCAGCGTTTATAAACCAGATGTAGACCGGAAGAAACTGCTTCATTACTTCCTTTTCTTCAGAGCACTGCAGAGGTAGAACACGTCCGCCAGTAGAGCGGCCACAAAATGAGACATCGAAATTTAACGCTGTGCATAAATTTATGATATTTTATTTTTGTTGCCGGCGATTACAGGTACCAGAAATTTGGAAGGTAATAACTTAATAAGTAAACGCGAGCGTTATTATAAACTGTTGTTACTTTCATGATAGCTATGAATACTAATATTTTAAATACTGGTTCAAAATCTTTCGGAAATTTAACAACCGACTTGCACGAAGCGGCTGAAAATAATTACTACGACTATTGAAATCTTCGTATCAAATACAATATGGCCAGGTAATTTCTGTTTGCTAGATTCATTTGTTTTCATAGTCTCTTCTATGAAAATAAGTGCACTATGTAAACAACAGGTTGATTCAACCGCGAGTTTCCTGTAATATGTTATTGGAATTTCACTCTCTTCGGAAAGACTTCATTAGTTCATTGAGGTTCGGCAGGCTTGCACGTGACCCTGAAGCAACACGAGTATGAACGGTCGGTAGGGGACTTGCGCCGCGAGAGGTCGATCGTAGATTATAAAGCAGCTAGCAGAGAGTTGACTATCGCATTGCTTCTCAGTGCACAAACATGGAGGACAACACAGAAGCGGAGTCTGTTGTCGTGTTCTTTGTTAATGGCAAGAAGGTATGTGTCATTGAAACATTTCATGTTCAGATCTTTAATGTGCGTGTAACCTCATGAATCAATTCCTTCCTGTGAATTTTTAGTTATTTGTGTTGTTACAATTCAGGACTAAGAAAACAAAAACAAACCCGTTACTCAGTGGTGAGTTTTTGCTCACCTGTTTTTGTTTTATGTGGTAAGAAGCTATACAGATTAGAAACAAAAAGTCTCGTGCTTAAAAGCGCAGGAACTGAAATTGAACGTAATTCAATGAGCAAGTTTTCGTGGAACGTAAATGGCCAGTGAATAGTGTTTACATTTGGAATAAAAATATTAGTTGATCATTTCTATACCTTCATTTAACTTTCCATTACTGTTTACAATCGTGTGTAATTTTCTTTCAGTTCTGTGAGATTTATTTGGTGGTTAATTTGTTCAAACGTGGAAAGGCAGCAAGTCTGCTTCAGTGCAGCAACCAATTCAGATAATTGGGATGAATTTTGTGACAAGGAAAAAGTATCCTGAATGCACATAAATTTCATATATTACCCGCGTATATAATTAAACCATCCTCTACACACGCACGCACACGAGCGCGCGCGAACCTTTTCCTAAAAATGCTTTTTTGGATTCAAGGCATCTCAAAACATGCACTTTCGGTGAAATCTCGCTACCGAATTTTTAGGTTGAATGCAATGCTTGCTCTAGTGGTACAGAAAATAAAAAGGTCCATGTGTGTGTGTGTGTGTGTGTGTGTGTATGTGTTACGCGAACAGCGTAACTCAAAAACGAAAAGTGGTAAAATAGCGAACTTGATATTTAAGTTCAGCGTCTTTCAAGGATGCGACGCAAAGATTTTCAGGAAAATCTCCCACCCGATACTACTCTTTACATGGACAAATTTTCGTTATTTTCCAAAATAATTGCGTTAACGATTTGTTTAAAATACCACGTGTTTAAGATATTTTATAAATAAATATATAAAAATATATATCTTGAATTTTCTGCGAATAACCTGTGATGTCCGGTTTATTCTGAAATACCTTTGTATAGTTCGTAAACAGTATAGTTCGTATAGTTCGACGAATTCTTACTGTGCAAAACATGTAGATCTCTTAAAGCACACTATTTACATATAAAATGTTTGTAGCTTTAACTATTTGCGAGATATTCTTTGTTATTGGTTTGAATTTTCAAATACTTGTAGTTTGTTTCAAGTAATGAATTGCTATTCATGTTTTCTCGTGGTCGTATAAGGAGAATGGAATTTCAAAGCCATCATATAACGCTTTTTTTTTTAAAGAAAATCTGATAACTTCAGCAAATGTGTAAATATGTAATGAACCAGACTTAAGCAGAAGAATAAGCTTTCGTAAGAATAGTGAGTAGGGAAAGTCATGTGGATGCAACACATACAATTTTTTCCTTATGTTTTTTAATGTTCTGCTGCCTATAAGTATACACATAATTTATTTGTTATTCTTTATAGCCCTTAAGAGAGTATGTACCTTGTGAATTGAAGGAACGAGTTCGATTGTCGGTTGCAGTTAGTTGCCTGGATAAGGATTTTACTCTGGGGTTTACCCTTTTCTCATTAAATACATTTTGGGTTACACTCAGCTCATTGAACCCCACACTTTCTTGAGAATCCTTTTATTCTGTTCATTCATCTTGTCCGCAGGCATGAGCTGTTAAGACGGTAGCTAAGCAATTGGTAGAATCAATCGCTCCTAATATTACTAATGATTAAACAACACTAGAATGACCTAAGATAACAGAATCAACCAACTCATGAACAAGCGGTATGCAGACTAAGGCTTTAATAGCTCTGCAAAGTCAAGTTAGTTCGGAAAAATTTGCTCTAGAAGTAGGTGACGATTTTCACACCTAGTACAAGTATGCTTATTACTTTCTCTACCATGTTCATAGTAGGTAGAGAAGGTATTGCATTCCACCCAAAAACTGGATAACGATATTTCACCAGAAATACATGCTTTGAGGTCCCCGAATAAGAAATTTTAGAAAGCTGTCCGTGTGTGTGTGTGTGTAGCTGTGAACAGCATAACTCAAAAACGAAACTCGGATAAGTGACACGTAGATTTTCAAGAAAATCCATCCACCCAAAACTACCTTTTACATGGAAAATTATTTTCTGAAAAATGGTTCTAAATGTTTTGATTAAAATACCATAAGCTAAAGATATTTACATGATAAATAAAATATATATTTTAAATTATCTGGGAATAGCCTGTGAAGTCCTTTTCATTTGGAATGACTTATAGAATCTTGTACAACTGATAAATGTTAAACGATACACGAAAACGTACCACACAAAAAATGTAGATCTCTTTAAAATATACGATTTATTTCAAATAACTTTTTTTGTAGCATCAGTCATTTCCAAGATATCCGTTATTATTGTTTCGATTTGTTGAATACTTTTGTCATTCGTTTTAAGTTCCATCGATTTTCAGTTGTTTCTTGCGAATGCGTGGAAACAGTATGGAATTTTAAGGCAGCGTATAGCGTCCAATTTTTAAACATTTGACTATCACTGTTTTCTCTGTAACGAAATATGTAATGTAACTATTTCGGCAAATGTTTATTTGGATTAAAATGTAGCAGATAGAAAAACAAGCTTTAGTAAAAATAGTTTTGTACGCACTAATAAACGATGGAGGTTTGAACGTCGTGTGAATATATCACATCAGTTTTTTTAAATTCTCTAATTATTTTGGTTTCCTTGTCGTATCGTAAAAGGATAAATGTGACTGGTTCCCCTTTACTCCGAGGCCGCGCATTTTAATACATTCATTAATTTTTATATGAGAATGCCTTAGTAGAAAATTCTATATTTGAGTTTTCCTTATTTAGTGTATATTTAACTGTGCTTATAAATCAGTTTACTCTGTTCAGTTTCGTTACAAGTAGTGCGTATAGACGGAAGAAAATTCAATGCAATAAATAAAGGACGATATACATATTACGATTTTTTTTTTCTCCTAAAACTAGTGTTCTGTTTGGGTGGGGTGTGCACACTTCCTACATCACCTGAACTAAGAGGTAGAAAAAATGAAAGCTAACAGTTTAAGGCGGTATACATTTCGGTAACGTGCGAGGCTCGCATTCGGGAGGTCCTGGGTTGATTTCCGCGACTGCCCACACTGACCATGGGCTTTTCCGTGGTTTCCCCAGGCCGGTAGGCGAATGCTGGGATAGTTTCTCGTTTACCACGATTTTCTTTCCATCATTTCCCCTTTCCTTCGTTTCCTTCTCATCTTTCAGGTGTACTTCTCGGTTTCGTGGCGTATGGCGGTGCCGGACAGATGGCGCGGATGCATTCTCTAAAGAAAGAGTACTCCCCGTGGACACTGCAGGGCTGCTTTGTCGACGGGTCGTTGATCGCCCTCTCTAGGTAGCTCCAGCAGTGGGACGGATTTTCAGTCCTGGAATTGTTAGGAACTTCTTCGCGTCTCTGTGGCCCCTCTGCTTGCGGCCTGTAGTTTCCTGTGGTTCCCTCACTCCACCTCTTCCTCCGGGGTAGGTGGTAGCTACAATGGATCCATTACGGTTTTAAGTGGGGAGGTTGCCCCCTCTGTTGCATAATCCTAATCCTACGTCACTGGTGTGGAAGTAAATATAACCAGATGACAGTGAATTGAGTGTCTGGTAAAGTTATGCAAGTTAGGACAGCAACAACAATCAAAACGGCCTAAATCTCTGCAAAAGGGTGGCAGAACTGAATGGCTTTAATTTTCTCTAGCCAGACCTGTCTGATAATCATTCGCGTCTGCTCTAAGTGTCAAATCCGGATGTTGAGAATTTACTGTCCAAGGTCTGCTTACAAAAAACATTTAAGTTTTAGTGTACACCGTTTAACTTTAGACTAACAAATCAGAAAGAAACGTTGAATTTAAACCAACCGATATCTGTCTTTATTTCTGTAATTATTACTTCCCTAGTTCTTGTTTTAAATGCTTCTAGAAGTTACAGTTGCAGTGGCCGTGTGTACCTACCTCTGCTTAGAGGTTAATTTCAATTATTATGTAATTTAATTCAGTACCAATCGAGCTTTGTGTTCTATAAATAAATTTATTGAAAATTCTAGTGAGGCTACTACAAACAGTACGAGAAAATTCTATTTTCCACAAAATTAGATGCACAATTTCTCATGCTTTTGTTACATTTTCTACACCATATAATTAACGACTATAACAGTACTGAAACATATACCTTGAAGAGTTTTATGTCATTGCCCAATTAATTTTATGTTCATAAAATTTCCAAAATTGACACAATCAACTATAATGATAGTTAAGTAAGAAAAGGAAAAACAAGCACTCACAAGCATACGGATTTAAACCAGGTGACTTTCAAACTACAGCAAACTCTTTAATCATTTACGGAGAGTTTTTGTAAAACTTTCATTGGTGTTCCAAAATAAAGTTTTAGGACTCATATTGAGTGACCCCGTTATGTACGCCACACTCGATGTTATCATGGACTTGGATTCAGTACCATCTCTGAATATATTCGTTCTTAGGCTCATTCTTTTTTTTTTTTTTTCATGGATTCAGTTCTGTGCTCAGTACAGTGTATCTTTCCTCAGACAGAGGAACTGCTGGAGTTCCTCGGATCAGCAGTCGTCTCCCGCAGTACTCTGCTTTTTCCGGCAGTGCTTCGGAACTAAGATCCTTAGTGCGACAATGACCTGTGATTTTATCTAATACTCCTTTTTATTGTTTCATTTGTATTGCCACCTTTAACTTGTTTGGTCACATCTGGGGCTTTATCTTTAGAAACAACTGGTGGTGTTAGTGTGCGTTGAACTGTAGCGAGCATCAACTTCAAGTTGATTGTAAACGCTCTCACGTTCACTCCTACATTCATACTTCCAGATTCTGTAGGGGATATAGAATGATTTTGCTTAGGATGCCAATCAGTGAAATTTCAAAGATCCATAGTTTGGCTCGATCCACTTGAAATTTTATTACAGCTATCAGTGTTTAATACCTAATATGTAGACCAAGTTTCATCCACATTTTAAAATTAGTTCCAGAGATATTCATCCTTTTATTATCTTTATATATTATTTCTAAAATGTATTTTTTGTCGGTACATCATATCTCCCTCAATACTCTATCAAAATTAATGATTAAGACATCCTTTTGAAGATTACGTTCACCGCTAATGACGAAAAAAGTTTAAATCAATGTTTTTGTTAAAAAAAACTTTATTTTAGAAACCTTTTTATAAAACCGTATTTTGGTCACACACGTCAAGGCAATCTATTTAACTAACATGCCCGACCTCCTTTATTTTTAAAAACATTTTTATAAAAATCGTGTTGTAAAGAATGTAGAAGGTGCCATCTTTGACAATCTGTTTAACTAACGTACATGACAGCTGTTGGTGTCTATCACGCGAATAAACCGAATTAATCAACGTTTTTCATCACACCTAAGTACCGTATACTTTTATAACTTTATTTATTTATTATTTTCATTACTTTACAGCGTTTGCAACGTTACGTTATAGTTCTCCGAACCTCAATAACACTGATCTGCATCACCAGCAAAGGTAAAACAGACATTTATTCTTATTTATTTATCATCTTTATATATTATTTAATATTTATTATTTTTTCTCCTTTGGTGTTTCAGGTTTCCACGATGCTAAGGGGCGCAACAGGCAAACCGAGAGGAAGACCTCCAACTAAAGAGTGTCCCACACCATTGGAAAGTTTCAAGACCGCAGAAGAAGGAATGGTAGACAAAGTGACGAACAAAGACAACTTCGACTTCAGCAAGATAGAGAAGCTCAGCGCAATCGCAGACGAGACAGATTCAATGCTTAGCGACAACAGTTAGTGCAAGACAAAAGCATTGTGTCACCAACTTAGCCACTTCACCTCCATCAAAACATCAGTGCAAGAAGACAACTTTATAAACTTCCAAAAACATATTGTTCTCCCGTCTTTTCCCTAAAGACAATGAAGAGTAAACACAGTGTTGGTGATAGGGACAAAATGAGTGTACATTGCTCTGCAAGGTTGTTTGCAGGCGAGTTCAGTGACAATTTGGCTACCATGTATTGCCACAAGGGAAAGGTTAAAGTTTGTGAAGAGGTTCAAAACCTCATAGAGCAGAATGATGACTATACTAAGAACTACCTAGAAAATATTAGACAATTTAACAATACTATGGCATTTACTTCAATTCAGATTAACTCAGTTGACATTCCTGGCAGAGGTCCATATTGTTTTAAAATACATGGGCACGTGTATCATAAGATAGGAAGTTTGCAACCTCCTGAAGGAGATGCACCAGCTTACGCTGGCCTTTTCATTGTAGGTTTTGATACTGCATTACAACATCGTATAGAGAATGAAGCCAATAGAAATTGTTGAAGGGTTGGTTACATTGCAAGCAATGGTTGATACACATAATATTTATGTGTAGTTGTTTAAATATATAAAATATGTAGCTCACAATACGCGATTTTCAATTACAATTTACTACTAGCAACGCATTTCATCCTGAAAGATCCAATGCACCCACAGAGAGTGAGCTGGCCACTGCTTTTGTCACTGATGATGGAGCACCACCATCAACGTTGATTTTGTCATCTATTCTAAAAGAACTGGTGCACTTATAAAAATTTCTTACTTGAATCCCCATTCTGATCCAATGTGCATTGCTTTTCCATGTGGTGATTCTGGATGGACTGTAGGTAAGCGTCGTCCTCCGTGGTGTAGTGGTTATCATGTGGTTACTCTAGTTCCCAAGGTCGTGGGTTCAAACCCGGCGGAGGGCGGGCTTAGCATGGCTTCCTTCGGAAGGGAAGTAAAGCCGGTGGTCCCGTGTCGTAAATTTACGGCACGCAAAAGAACCTCAAGCCTGATAAAGAGAACTCTGAGCAAAATTACCGGTCTTTCACGCCTAATATAGAATGGTACGCTAAGAACCACAGCAGTTAAAGAGCGTCCATAAATAAAATTAATTTAATTTCTGTAGCAAGCCGTATGTTCAAGTTCATGCTACTGCGTTAAGATCAGTCACAACTCAGTTACCGTACTATTGTTATCGTTTAGCATTTAGAGATAGTTTCAGTATACTTCATGCTTCAGGTAAATTGTTTCAACAGTATATTGTTGACAGTCATGTCAAAGTAGAAGATTCCAGATTGGCATTCATCAGATCCCATCAAAAAGACCGCAGAGCTGATAGTTACTAAGGTTTGATGAACTTTCTTAACATTGATGCTGAACAAAGAGGGGCAGTTGGGGGAATTCCTGTTATTCTTCCTTCGACTTATATTGGCAGCCCTCGCAATATGCTTCAAAATTATCATGACGCAATGGTGATTATTGCCCGCTTAGAAAAGCCTGATCTATTTCTCACAATATTTGTAACCCCAAGAGGACTGACGTTACCTCTCAATTGAAATCATATGAAAGAGTTGAAACAGTAGACCTGACTTGGGGTTAGTTTCTAGGGTTTTTTATTTAAAATTGCAGGCGTTATTAAATTATCTTTTAAAAAGCATGTACTAGCCGTAGCCATTGTTTATGTTATTGAATTTCAAAAGAGAGGTCTCCCTCATGCACACATTCTGCTCATTCTGTAAAATGAAGATAAATTACGTTCATTTAAATATGTAGACTCTTTAATTTGTGCGGAAATTTCAGATAAAGAAATAGACCCTCAACTTTTTGAAGTTATTCAGGAATGCGTGGACTCAAGAGCTTGCGGTACTATAAATCTAAACAGTCCATCCATGTAAGAACAAAAATATATCCAAATTATTCAAAAGATTTTCGGAAGGAAACTAATTTAAATGTTAATGACTACCCTATTTGTACACGAAGCAATAACGCCGTTGCAATGGCAGTTCCATTCATTTATCACAGATAACCTGTGGATTGTATCATACTGTAGATTTCTCAGTAGAAAATACCGTTCTCATATCAATCTCGAGCATTATTATTCAATCAAATCTGTTAAATATTTGCACAAATACGTGTGTAAAAGACATTACTGCGCAGATTTACGATTGCGTTCAGATTATGAAGGTCAACAACAACTCACCATTGACGCAGTGGACATTTATTTGAGCTGTCGTTATGCGAGTCCACTAGAGGCTATATGGCGAATACACGAACGTCGACTTTTCCACCGATTTCATACGGGTCAGCGACTCCCTTGTCCACTTATCGGAAAAACAAATGGTGTACTTTCAGGCAGGAACGTCAGGGACTCCAAGCGCTTTGCATTTTTTAAATTCTGCAATGAAAATATTACGCCCACAACCCTTACCACGAAATTCCAGCACAGTTTGTGTAGTCAAAAGGACAATGGGATATTCGCAAGAAAAAGACCAAGTGCTTTTGACGAATCTACACTATTATTCCAGCCGAAATCGAAAGATATTACCTGAGTACTACTTCTGCACGCCAAGGGCCGCAGTCGTTTGATGATCTACGCATAGTTGATGGAATACTGTGCAACTCATTTCAACAAGCTGTAGAAAAATTATATTTAGTCATTAACGACGCCGAATGGAAAAAATGCTTGCAGGAGGCTGCCAGACACCAAACGCCAACGCAGTTGAGATGGCTTTTCGCCATTATTTCTCCTGCCAATATACCTAAGTTGTGGACAATATTTCAGGACGCACTTTTAGAAGATTTTCAGAGGCAGTACACGCCACCTGAAGCCTACAACTTCACACTGCAAGAATTGGAAAATGTTTTTATGCATAATGGCAAATCTTGTCAACAATTCAACCTGCTGACCTCTGCTGTGATCATCCCACAACATACAACAGAAGCTTACAACGTAGAAGAATAACTTACGAACGGAAAGACAGCCTACGAAAAGCTAAACGTAGAACAGAAGGCAATAGCTGAAGAGGTCTTACATGCAGTAAGAAATATTATTTACAATTGTTAATTCAGTAACGGACCGGGGGCTCCGGTAAAATATTTATCTACAAAACATTGTGCCACATTTTACGAGGTGAAAACAAGGTTGTTTTACCAGTTGCATGGGTAGACATTGCTACCAGGGGGACGCACATCACATTCGATTTTCAAACTACCTGTACCCATCTTCACCACATCGGTCTCATCGATTCGCACTCACACCAAGGATGTACAACTTCTCCGTGACTCAGACGAGATTTCAGTGGTTCCCAAAGACGCGCTAAACGTTGTAAATGGACTTTTAAGGGACATCATGATATCCCTTATAATGGCAAAATAATTCTGTTCGGTGGAGATTTCCGTCAAGTGTTACACGTCGTTAGACCAGCCATCTTGAAATAAATTAAACGATCGCCCTTATGGTCTCGTGTTAAAATTCATAAGTTGACTCAAAATATGAGGGCAAATGATGATCCCGTTTTCACTGAATGGTTACTTAAATTGGGTAACGGCGATTTAGAAGTTCAAACAGATTACTAAAATGAAGCGATCAAAATTCCGAAACCTTATTGAAATTACGATAGTATTATTACCACCATATTCAATGTCACAGAAATCAATGAACAAAATGTTTTGCAATTTTATGTCCAAAAACGATGATTGTATAATAATTAATGAATATATAATTTCCAGTTTGTTACCTGGAGAGGAAAAGGTTTACCTCAGTTCGGATTCTGCCCAACATGAAGAAACAAACAACGTTCAATTGTACCCCATAGTATTCTTGAACTCCTTAAATTCGTGTCGTTTACCACCTAATAAATTGCTTTTAAAGAAAAATGTTATTATTATTATGTTAATTAGAATCTTAACGCTAATTAGGGATTAATGGTGCAATATTAGTGGTAACTCACTTAGGCGAATACATCATCACTGCTAAATTCATTCACTCCGATAAAACTGTGCTCATAATCCGCATTAACCTCACACCTTCTGATCCAACCATATCTTTCTAAATGATAAGAAAACAATTATTTCCATTAAAACTAGTCTTCGCTACGGCCATTAATAAAGCACAAGGACAGACGCTTCAAAGGACAGGATTGTATTTAGCAGAACCTGTTTTTTCCCCAGGGACAGTTATACCTGGCTTTTTCACGAGTTCGTAGATTCGGTGATATTTATGTTTGTTAAAGAAACATACAGCCAAAAAGTAAACGATGATCACATTATAACCGCTAACATTGTTTTCAAAGAAGTTCTGTAAAGTAAGGAAGTTTTAAAAAAAATCATAACTGATAAAGCCAAAATTTTACAATTAAACATATTGTATATGATGATAACCACTTTTTAAAATAAGACTGAAATTTATTACTACTTCTCAAAATAAAACACCTTTCATTAATAAATACTTGCATTTACATGATTATAATACCATTAGGTGAATGATCAAGATACCGTGCGAATCGTTCACATGGGTGAACTATTTTATAATATAATATAACCATTTTTAAAAATTGCTCCACACGTTGCAATTATGTTTTGAAAGAAATAATATTAATGCTATATTAATGAATTGTAGACATGAATTTTTAATTATCCCACTAGTTTGTGAGAAAATAAATGTTAAATATGAGATTTCAATTTATTGTTTGAAAGTGTACAAAATATGAACATTATTTTTAATAGCATATTAAAAAACATTCATCTCAACATTCTTTTATTCTGTCGTCAACAAGGAGGTATAGAAAATTTCATGGATTGGTGAAACATCATGAAACAATTTGAAAATCAGAATGTGCCGATAAATGAAAACCCAAGTTAAGACAGTTTAAAAATTATAGCAATAAAATAACGCTATTTATGCCTTCATACTGCTAAAAAAGCATTTAGTGTACATACAAGCCTTCTTTCATCTTT
Organism: Deroplatys truncata; assembly: GCA_030765065.1. Taxonomy (NCBI): domain Eukaryota; kingdom Metazoa; phylum Arthropoda; class Insecta; order Mantodea; family Mantidae; genus Deroplatys; species Deroplatys truncata. The sequence goes on from CM060980.1 coordinate 107,550,907, forward strand.
GCTCCTTTGCAGTTAGTTTAGTATTTAAAGATTCTTCAGGACTCTCCTGAATGCGTTCACTTTAATTTAGGAAAAATTTATCTTTTTACTACAATTTTATAGGAAGTCAGGCTTACAGGCAGGCTTTTAAATAGCTATATGGAAGATTTTATAAGGCAGTACAGCTATAAAAGCTACATCAAGGTACAGTAGGTGGATTGTAGTGTTTAATAACGCTAAAATCCATTTTTATAAATTTTGGCAGTTTTTGACATTTTTTCACAAATGGATATCCTTTAAAAAAATCTGATGTGTTACATTCACATGACTTTCTCTACTCTTGTACAAACTATTTTTACAAACCTTATTCTCCATATGCTTCATGTTAATCGAGATGTTAATCTTATTGCTAATTTTCTTGTAGATGCAAGGGGAATATGGTAGGTTTTAAGCGATAGTCAAATATTTTAACGCTGGTTGCTATATGGCGCATTCCATTCTCTTTGCATGTCCAGGACATAAAAAATCTGATGTGTTACACTCACATGACTTTCTCTACTCTTGTACAAACTAATTTTACAAACGCTTATTCTCATCTACTTCATGTTAATCAAGATAAACATTTGCAGACTCTATCTTATTGCTAATTTTCTTGTAGATGTAAGGGGAATAAATATTTACAAGGGCAATATAGAAATACAGTAGCCTTTAAGCACATACATATCTCTTAATAGCTGGTTGCTAGGTGCAGCACCATTCCCTTTGCCACAGATTAATACTCTTTGCATATACAAGACAAAAAAAATGAATAACGAATTCCCATTTGAGAAAATAAGTATTGAAAAATTTAAGGGAATAACAAGCAATATCTCGAAAATGGTTCACTCAACAAAAAAAATGTATATGACATAAATTGTGTATTTTAGCGTGATCTACATTTTGTGCGTAGTAAAATTTTGTCTATCTCTTATGGTTTACCAGTTATGCAAAAGTCGTTCACAATGAAGAATACTTTTGGAGACATTCCCAGAAAATTCAAGATATACATTTTATTTGTCATGAAAATATCTTAAACATATGATATTTTAATCAAAATCGTTACAGCCATTTTTGAGAAAATTAACATTTTCGAAAAATGTTCCATGTAAAGGGTTGTCTGGGGTAGGGGGATTTTCTTGAGAACCTCCGTGTCGCATCTCTGGAAGATACTGAACCTAAATACCAAGTTTGGTGTTTATCCGACTGTTCGTTTCTGAGTTATGCTGTTCACAGACGCGCGCACACACACACACACACACACACACACACACACACACACGGACATGTTTCCAAAAATGATTTTTTTTGGATTCAGGGGGTCTCAAAACGTGTATTTCCGGTGAAATCTCGGTATCGAATTTTTGGGTGGAATACAATACTTCCCCTACTTACTATACGTAGTAGAGAAAGTAAAAATTCAACGTTACAGCCGAGAATTGAACCCAGTATTTCGACCAGAATCTGACCGCTCGACTGTAGGGTAGTCCTTGTTCTAATGTTGTTTAGTGTTAGAGAGAGCCCTTGTGTGACTGACCTCATTTCCAATTCTTCTTCTTCTTCTTCTTCTTCTTCTTCTTCTTCTTCTTATTATTATTATTATTATTATTATTAATTTATTTAATACCTTTACTTTCGGATCTGTATACCAAAGTCTTTTACTATTTGATCCCACAATAACAAAATAAATAAAAGTAAACCGTTAACGCCCTATCTATCTCGACAACCCATTACAAAGCGAAGTACAAATGAAAGGAACATTAATGCGGCAAGTCCGCTCCATTGTTCACTTAGTGTGTGCGCGAACACACACACACAACACGCACCAAAACTGTAAACATAAGACCAAGAGTTTACTGTAAAGACGTTAAAATATTTCCACAAGCTGTTAATAACAATCCATAGAAATGGCGCGAACGTAGGAAATTTTCGAAATTCAAAAACATACAGTGATTCCACTTTAAATGAATTCAACCAAGTAAATTAACGGAGAGAAATTGTTGATTTTTATATGCAGAAAGAACAAATAATTTTACAGTTCATCTGCTCTGGCAATAAAATGTTCCAGATGTTCTATTTTATTAATTTTGTAAGTTTTTAAACATTGCAGCAATTTTCAACCTTTTATGTTTGGAGTTTTCAAAATTGCTTTAGTAGAAGGATTTATTTTTAAGTATAATACTTGAAATTCACGGAAATAAATTTATGAAGTCGTAAAAACTGAGGTGCTAATGAAGTTCAGTATAGGAAAACGTGATATTTCTGGACCTCTACATTTTTTTCCTCCGTCACATCAGAGCACAATTTCGGGTATTATAAAAATGCTCTACTATGCATGGACAATTATTTTGTAAACACCAAAAATGGTGTTAAAATTATAGAATTACTAAAATGATAAGTGTTTAAAATAAACTACGAGTGTTCAGCTAATTATTGTTATATCTTATAAAATGTATAGTAACAACATTGCTGTTAAAATAAACTACGAATGTTCAGCAAATTATTATGTCTTACAAAATGAATAGTAACAACATTGTTGTTAAAATTGTCACATATGCTTCACGTGAACATCTACTTATCCATGCGGTAATGTTCCTGCCTGCTTTGAGGAATATGTGGTACTCCATGAGACTGTTTCTGATGCTAGAAAGTTGGAAGCGGATGGCACTAAGGATCATCAAATATACGGGGCTCTCATCACTTATATCTTCCGCTGTATTCTTTATTTTCAGCGATAAATTCTTTCCACGTAAGCTATAAGACCGAAGTTAAGTAAAAATATTAGAGTTCAAAGTAAAAATTGTAATTTTGAACCTGTTCTTGCTAGTGCACCGAAAACGTTTCTTCATCATCTCCCCTAGTCAGAAGTTTGATTTGAACATTCCTGGAGACTAGCTGAGCAACCACGTTTTAATGTGGCAGTGCAGATTGTAGTTTTAAAATTTGAATACTGACCTCGCCCAACTTCCCAATTCCACACTTTACGCATAATATTTTGTATAAACGGAGAAAGTGGATACTTGGTATACTTTGGTCCATTAGCGTCAGTTGATGTTTGCCAGAAATATGTAGGTATTATGACTTTTATTCGATAACACTTCACTTTCCTAGTGTGACTTGTTCAGTTTCACTGTCACTTCACTTCTCTTTGCGTAGCGGTGAAATAATCAGGTGTGAAGAACTTCTTCTTCCTTTCTCTTCACTCATATAGTATAGAACACAAAACTTCCCTAATCGCTCGCAGTATCAGCTCTCAATGTATGCCACAACTCAGAGAGCATATTTTATACGTCGTATCAAAAATGCAAACTCACTAATTCACACGCTCGCACACTTGCCAATGTATAACTGTCAGAAAATTCCAGAATATTTGCGGGAGACGGAGGAAGGAAGCGTCCAGAATTATCTGGCCACATCTCGAAGGCGTTTTCGGTATTTACGTCAAGAAGAGCGCCCCGTTCCCTCATCCTCTCCAACTAATTACTGGCGAGCACAAAAGGACACGTTATCACCCGCCGCTGGGTGCAGTCGAATTCGTTACAATATCATCTATAAAGCACTTCGAAAAATCTTCCTCGAAAAAGTTACAATAGGTTATCTTCTTCGAATAGTCGCTATTGCACTATTGGATATGCTTCAGACCAAAACTCTCATAAACTAAAATGCTACTAAGATCAGTTTTAATGAAGAAATACTTTTCATTCCTCGAATATTTATGTTAAAAGTGGCCCTATGAGAGTTTCTCCTTGCCATTTTTACTTTCTCTACCACGTATCTAGAGGTAGAGTAGTATTGCATTCCACCCAATAGTATTTTGGAAAGTTTCCACCCCAACAGTTGTTTGTCCCATTCGACCTGCTTAGTTGCTAGGTAGGATGTTATGTTTGTTTGCGTTGTGTTTTCTGTTCATTGATCGCATTGCGACTTTCTGGTCAGTCCGTTTGTGACAGTTCAAGCAGTAAGTCGTGAGTGGAAGATGGGTTTACTAATGCAGAAAAAGCCGACATGCTCATGGTGTATGGCGAGTGTAAGAAGAATGCAGTTCGTTCCTGTACGGTGTATGCGGAAACGTATCCCAATAGATGTCAACAATCTCGGCAATTATTTATCAACCGCTTCAACCAATTACGTGAAAGTGGTACTGTAACACCTAGAAAAGTAACAGAAACAAACAAGTAAATGGATAAGAGGCAGAAATTAATGTTTTGGCTGCCTTTGCAGTAGATCCGCAAATTAGTTCCCACAAATCGCACGTGGAAGTGGCATAAGTCAGGCAGGTGTACTGTGCATTCTCCATCGACATAGGTTCCATACCTATCACATCTCTCTCCATCAAGAACTGCATGGAAACGATTCTGGGAATCGTGTTAACTTTTGTACATGGCCATTAAGACATGATACTCCAGATTCACCATGTATCTTGTTTAGTGATGAGGCAACATTTATTAATCATGGCTAGGTAAACCGCAGAAACATGCACTATTGGTCAGTTGACAATCCCCGTTGGCTTCATCAGGTGGAACGTCAGCGTCCATGGAGTTTAAACGTGTGGTGTGGGATAGCTCATAGACCCTTTGTTCATAGAAGGAACAATGAACTCGCACAAGTATCGCAGCCTCCTGACAGACCATATGTCATAGATGCTAGAAGACGTTCCTTTGCAGACTAGGAGGAACCTGTGGTACCAACATGATGACTGTCCAGCCAATAGTGCACGAAATACTACAGCTTGTCTTAACGGATTGTTTCCAAATCGTTGGATTGGACGAAGAGGACTGTACCTTGGCCGGCCCGTTCACCGGATCTGACCCCTTTAGACTTTTTTCTGTGGGGAGGGCTGAAAAACACTGTCTAAAAAGGATGTACCAACTACAACAGACGATATGAAACGACGTATTACTGCTGCCTGCTCTGAAATTTCCGCTGAAATGCTAGAACGTGTGCAGCAGTCTTTCCATAACAGACTGGAAGCGTGTATTGAAGCTGCCGGTGGTCATTTTGAACACAACCTTTGAAGGACTATGTTCTATTTACTTGTAAGAATCCACAGAAGTATTGTAATTCCCTTTTGTTTTTCTTTAGTTTGTGCTACCACAGGTTGTACAAGTATCGGTGCGTAAAAGATTCAAAATAAGATTTCTCGTAAACCACTTGCACTAGAATCTTGCAACAAACGCCACTGACATTCTAATTTACCCTACCTCTATTCTGTTGATGTAACTAGGCATTGTTCCATTTAAAAATTGTATGTTTGCTCAAAAACACTTTTTCAGTATTATTAAAATCTGTTAATAGGTTAAATGTACGAGCCCCTGACTACCAGTCAATGCTGTGAAAACTGCACATCAATAGCACTTTTCATTTCCGAAATATTTGCGGTGCAAGTTTTAGGTGATTCACCCTGTATAAGAGTGTTTTGCTGTATCTCCTCTGTATGTTTTAATCGAATTCATTATGAGTGTGTGTTAAATTATTTTATTAATCAAGAATATTGTGTCCAGTGTAACTGCAAAAGTTAATAACAGATGTTTTATGATCAACAACTAATACGATTATTTTTATGGGTGGTTATGATCTATGTGTCATTTTATAAATGTTTATCATGGAAGGGAAATTCTCATATTCACCAACTACGCCCATTTGTTTTTTTTTAATATTGATGTCAAGGGTTTCTGATTATATGAGAACTGTGTAGTTTTTAGGTTAAATACTGAACCAAAGAGTACTATAACCTTTTAAAATATAATTTTCTATTATTATCTAAAGGATTATTTGAACTTTTCCCTAATTGTTTCACCGTCAAAAGCTACTTAAAGGCTATACGCAATTTCCATAACTTGAAAAACTATCGCTAGAAGTTTAAAGAAATAAAACATTTAATAACGTTTCATAATCATTTCCGTGAATATCCAGGCTTTTCGTCCGCTTTTAGAAATATCACGGGCCCGTACAGTATAACGATTATAAGGAAATATTTTACCATAAAAACCTTCTAAATGATTGTACAATAAATTCATAAAGAAGACTAGGGAAGATAAATGAAATTCATTAAATCATTATTTAAGCTAGGCGTATAATACCTCAGGGTGCCGTTAGTTAGCAATACACTGCAGATTAATGTTGCTCTTGAAAGATGCATATCCAGCATTTATGCAGAAAAGGCACTATTCGTTAAAGATAATAAATTAATTGTTCTTCCACACTGACGTGTGTAGGGCAAGGTTGGAAAGGTGAATCAGAGGACTGAATGCGAGTCAGCTGGAGAATTTAATGCCAACCGGCATCATGTTTTCATGGTTTTATAGCTCATTGGACGGAAACCAGGAGATCTGTGGCTCATATCCCGGTTATGGCATTACATTTTTCAGGCCTCTGCTTCTACCTTTCCAGATAAATAGGTTGTTTTATAAGGAATGGGCGAAAGAAGAACAGAACTGAAACAGAACAGGAAGAGTAAAAGAAATTGGATGTAAGAGACGCACAAAAAGAAATGATGAAGGGAAAAATGTTTCAGAGGAAGGTATATACAATAGACAATGTTAAATTAAGCTGTTTATATGCGAAAAATAAAGACAGAAAGGAAAGGAGGAGAAAATGGAGGACAGTATTTTTTGACAATCTTGTGTTTGTGTTTCTACCCTGTTTATAAGAAATTGTAAATAAACTACATTAAGGGTAGTTAAAAATTTAATGGTACTATATGTTTGAAAATAAGTTCGGTAGTTTTTAGAAGTTGTAAGGTAACATGAGTTTTGCATATTTCTGCATAAGATGTTGAAAATATAATATATTCTGCCATATCCTATAATATAATTGTAGAATATGTTGAACAGATAAGTTAAGCAGAGCAGACTTCTACATAAGACGCTGAAGTTATAGTAGGCGCAGTTTTTCAGAGTTCTAGAATGACCTTTAATTTTTGTTGGGTCGTACAATGTAACCGTATTACTGTAAAACGTTTTGTCTAGATGAGTCAAAGAGTGTTGATTTGTATGTTACGGGTTGAAAATGTTATTGAAAGTAAGGTCAGTAGAGGTTTTGGAATCTGCAGGGTAGCTTGTCATTTTTGCAAGATTCTAGAAGTACCCAGTTTTCGTCAAAATTACACGAAAATTACTTCTTCATAAAAGTTCAGCGAAATCAAAGAGAAATTTGCTGATGTGAACACGACATGCATCCTCCTCCAATAACTCAGCTTTAAAAGATTTTAAGCCTACTCATTTAACCCTTAGGTTTGAAAATTATTAGAAATCTGTCATACTCGCAATAAGGTGTCAGAAATATTCTCTGATATACATATTCAAAGAAATAGGATTAAAATTGGGTGACACGGATATGACTCCCCTAAAATCTCCCCCCAGTCATAAAAACGTTCAAAATATTTTATGTTGCAAGTTCGTCCGGCAAAAGAATGCTTTTCAGTGCTAACACAATTTATCAATATTTTCCGTTACACTCACATACGCGCTCGCGCGTGCGTTGAGAGACAAGTGGGCGATGCGTTTCGTAAGCAGAACGAAGATTGCATCGTGGAACTGGCAGATCACGATCTATAAATGACAACGTGCATACTTATGAACATTGTTAGACCAGAACTGGAAGAACGCGGTATGGTAAACTGAAGCTCCATTGCTTCTATAAACTCGCACATCTGATAACCAGTGAAACACTGATCAACAAAGCAAATTTTAGGAAATAGCCCGGTGAATAGTCTTTGTGGCTCACATCAGTAGGTTATTAAGGACAGAGCGAGGCCACTTTTTTGGGCATGTATGGGAAAGGATAGGGAAAACGAGGCTAGATGGGGCGGTTCAAGGAGGAAAATGGGTTTATATGGGAGAGATAGGGAATACGACGACCAATACTATGCTAGACAGGGTTGAAGGAAGGAAATACGTTTATATGGAAGAGATAGTAGAGAGCTGTTAGGCTAGACAGAGGCTGAGGAGTAGAGTATGGTTTATATGAAAGGTATAGGAAAAACGAGGAGAGGTATTACACTAGACAGAGTTGAAGGGTAGAGTATGTCTTTTATATGAGAGAGGTAGTGAACAGGAGCAGGGGTGTTAGGCTAGACAGAGGTCAAGAAGTAGAGTAGGGTTTATATGAAAGGTATAGGAAAACGAGGAGGGGTGTTAGGCTAGACAGAGTTGAAGGGCAGAGCATGTCTTGTTTATGAGAGAGGTAGGGAACAGGAGCAGGGGTGTTAGGCTAGGCAGAGGTCAAGAAGTAGAGTATGGTTTATATGAAAGGTATAGGAAAACGAGGAGGGGTGTTAGGCTAGACAGAGTTGAAGGGCAGAGCATGTCTTGTATATGAGAGAGGTAGGGAACAGGAGCAGGGGTGTTAGGCTAGGCAGAGGTCAAGAAGTAGAGTATGGTTTATATGAAAGGTATAGGAAAACGAGGAGGGGTGTTAGGCTAGACAGAGTTGAAGGGTAGAGCATGTCTTGTATATGAGAGAGGTAGGGAACAGGAGCAGGGGTGTTAGGCTAGATAGAGGTCAAGAAGTAGAGTATGGTTTATATGAATGGTATAGGAAAACGAGGTGGGCTGTTAGGCTAGACAGAGTTGAAGGGTAGAGTATGTCCTTTATATGAGAGAGGTTGGGAACAGGAGGAGGGGTGTTAGGTTAGGAGAATTGAGTATGTGTTTATAAGGAGAGACGAGAAAACGGAGAGAGATCCTATGCTAGGATAGACAGGTGTTAAAGTTAGGTTAGATAGGAAACCAAGGAGTGATACTCAGCTAGAGGGGGCAGGAGGAATGCGCTTTATGAGAGGTAGGGGATACGGGGAGTGGTGTTAGGCTAGACAGAGGTTGAGAGTAGGGTAGGCGTTTATATGTATGAGAAGTATAGAACAGGAGGAGGGGTGTTAGGCTAGACACAGGCTGAGAGTAGAGTATGCGTTTATATGTATGAGAGGTATAGGAGCAGGAGGAGAGGTGCTAGGCTAGACAGAGGTTGAGTAGAGTATGGGTTATATGAGAGAGGTAGGGAACAGGAGGAGAGGTGTTAGGCCAGACAGAGGGTTAGGAGTAGAGTATGGTTTATACGAGAAATATAGGAAAAACGAGGCGAGGTTTTAGGCTAGACAGAGGTCGAGGAGTAGAGTATGGCTTATATGAGAGGTATAGGAAAACGCGGAGAGCTATTAGCTTAGGAGAATTGAGTATGTGTTTATAAGGAGAGATGAGAAAACGGAAAGAGATCCTATGCTAGGATAGACAGGTGTTAAAGTTAGGTTAGATAGCAAACCAAGGAGTGTTACTCAGCAAGAGAAGGGCAGGAGGGAATGCGCTTATGAGAGGTAGGGGATACGGGAGTGGTGTTAGGCTAGACAGAGGTAGAAGAGTAGAGTATGGTTTATATGAGAGGTATAGGGAAAACGAGGAGAATCGGTAGGCTAGACAGATAGTGAAGCAGTAGGAATATGGACTTATATACAGGAGAGATAGGGGCTAGACTTTGAAATCGACTTTAGGCGAGAACTTCATGGAAATATGTTTCATGTCAATGTTAGAGCGCTAATTCTAGACATTATCATCACGTAACCTATTCAGGGAAAAGGTGACCAGCAAAGGGAAAAAGGTGACCAGGAAAGGGAAAAAGGTGACCAGGAAAGGGAAAAAGGTGACCAGCAAAGGGAAAAAGGTGACCAGCAAAGGGAAAAAGGTGACCAGCAAAGGGAAAAAGGTGACCAGGAAAGGGAAAAAGGTGACCAGCAAAGGGAAAAAGGTGACCAGCAAAGGGAAAAAGGTGACCAGCAAAGGGAAGAAGGTGACCAGCAAAGGGAAAAAGGTGACCAGCAAATCGAAAAAGGTGACCAGCAAAGGGAAAAAGGTGACCAGGAAAGGGAAAAAGGTGACCAGCAAAGGGAAAAAGGTGACCAGCAAAGGGAAAAAGGTGACCAGCAAAGGGAAAAAGGTGACCAGGAAAGGGAAAAAGGTGACCAGGAAAGGGAAAAAGGTGACCAGCAATGGGGAAAAGGTGACCAGCAAAGGGAAAAAGGTGACCAGCAAGGGAAAAAGGTGACCAGCAAAGGGAAAAAGGTGACCAGCAAAGGGAAAAAGGTGTCCAGCAACGGGAAAAACGAGACCAGCAAAGGGAAAAAGGTGACCAGCAAAGGGAAAAAGGTGACCAGCAAAGGGAAAAACGTGACCAGCAAAGGGAAAAAGGTGACCAGGAAAGGGAAAAAGGTGACCAACAAAGGGAAAAAGGTGACCAGCAAAGGGAAAAAGGTGACCAGCAAAGGGAAAAAGGTGACCAGCAAAGGGAAAAAGGTGACCAGCAAAGGGAAAAAGGTGACCATCAAAGGGAAAAACGTGACCAGCAAAGGGAAAAAGGTGACCAGCAAAGGGAAAAAGGTGAACAGCAAAGGGAAAAAGGTGACCAGGATAGGGAAAAAGGTGACCAGGAAAGGGAAAAAGGTGACCAGGAAAGGGAAAAAGGTGACCAGGAAAGGGAAAAAGGTGACCAGGATAGGGAAAAAGGTGACCAGGAAAGGGAAAAAGGTGACCAGGATAGGGAAAAAGGTGACCAGCAAAGGGAAAAAGGTGACCAGGAAAGGGAAAAAGGTGACCAGCAAAGGGAAAAGCTAACCCACTCACACTAACAGGTAAGTAATTCAGTTAGTATCACAGGGTAGGATATATCCCAAGGAAGCGGATATAGCATAGTTCCGTATGATGTTGCAGGTAATTCAGAGAGTATCGTAGGTATTTAGGATAATTCAAGTAACATAAGTGTTTAGAGTCACTCAGCTAGTATCACAGGAGGATAGTTTCCTGGAGCAGGACGTATCATAGCTGCATATTTTGCACAGGCAATTCAGTTAGTATCGGAGGGCATTTAAGCTAATTCAGCTAGTATTACAAGAGGCTGACTGCATCATAGCAGTGTATGATTTCACAGGTAATTCAGTTAGTATTGTAGGTATTTAGGCTAATTCATCTAGTATCACAGGAGGATAGATTCCAGGGGTTGGGTATAGCATAGTTTCGTATTTCACAGGTAACTCAGCTAGTATCGTAGGTATTTAGCATAATTCAAGCGTCATAGGTGTTTAGAGTAATTAAGCTAACATTACAGGAGGGTAGGTTCCAGGGTTGGTTATAACGTAGTTTTCGTATTTTACAGATAGTTCAGGTAATATCGTAAGTATTTGGGTAATCAGCATAGTTTCACAGATACTCGTGATAATTTAGATCAGAGATTTGTATCACAGCTATTTAAGGTAAATGCAGGTGATTCAGGTTGTATCAATGGTATTTGAGTCATTTTAACAGGTAATTCATCTAGTATCATTGGTATTTAAGACAAACCAGATAGTGTCACAGGTGATCGTGCTAATTTAGAACAGGAATTCGTATCAGAGCTAGTTAAGGTAATTTCACATGATTCGACTAGTATCACAGGTATTTAAGTCATTTTAGCAGGTAATTCAACTAGTATCACAGGTACTCGTGGTAATATAGAGAGTAATTAGATCATAAACATTTCTCATCCAACGTTACAACAATTTATATACTTTTTTCTAAATCTTACAAACTTATTATATGTTAAACAGTTATAAACTGCAGGGATAAACTGCATATGGCTCACAAATTAAAAAGCTTTGCGTCAACATACCTTTATTTAAGTTCGTTGTAGGTACCTCTCCCCTTTATCTAGGCTTCAGACTAACACTAGTATTTGCTCCTAATGGCAGGGTTACCACCGTCCCTTCCATCTTACCCTTTCTTCACCATTTGTCTGCTAGTTACATACACAGCACATGAGTAAACTTTAATTATTTAAATTGTAGACTCGCTGAGAAAATCTTCATCTTCGGGTTTCATTCTCTTAAGTACTGTTTGTAATACTGTAATGTCCATACGCATAGGTAGTTATTCCATCCTCAGCAATAATTCTTTTATCATCAAAGGGATTCAATGTAATTTTATTCACTTGCACTGTGGTAACAGCATGCTTTCGTGATAGGATTAGATTCATGGGCGTTCAGATGATTTCACAGGTTTTAAGACAGTCTGTATAGCTGTCAAACGAAATGTACTGCTTAATAGCGCTACGTTTTATACCTTTAATCTTTTTATCATTGATCCTTGAATATCTAAGGCATACATCTTAGGACGTAGTCCAACAAAGCGCAGGATGATTTTGCTATTAGCCTCATCTTTAAATTTCCCCAATACCTTCTTGTTCTGAGTAGAGTAACATATATGGTTGGCAGGGTAATCAGCTGTATCGAGGTGCTCAAGAAAACGTAGCTTGTCCTGGTACACATCTTCAGTTGTTACACGATGAATGAATGAATCAGTGTCCATATACATAAGCTTCAGGTTTTCAGCTCCATAATAAGGCAACAACACGTCGTAATGATAGTGATACATTAATGTCTTGGAGATGTCCAACACACTCATACCAATGAATATAGACTTGTTGAATACAATCTGACGAGAGGCCATATGTACAGCAGCTACAATGATAGCAGCAATAGATCCTGCAGCTACAGAAACATCACCCGCAGCCTGGACAATAGCTGTAACAGAAGCAAATACAATAGCTACCGTAGCAGATACAGCAGCTGTACGACAATAGATGTAACAGATCTTACAGCTGTAGCAACATCTGCTACAATAACAGCAGCGACAAACACCAGTTACATAACAGCTGTAGGGGCAGCAGCAGGAAAGATTTAGCACTCTTAGCAATAGCAAGCATCACAGCAAAGATATTCCAGCTATAGCTTCACCCACCACAGCAACAGCAGTCATCACTCCAGATGTAACATCAAATACGGAGCTGAAGTAGTAGATACAACACTGTAACATCAGCTACAGCAATAACAGTATCAGATCAGGTAGCTGTAACAGCATTAGACATAGTCAGCACAATACCTATAGCAGAAGCAAATACAGCAGCTATCGTAGCAGATACAGAGACTGTACAACAATAGCTGTAACAGACCCCACAGCTGTAGCAGCATCCGCTATAACAATAGCAGTAGCCGTCGCATTACATAACAACTGCAGCAGCAGCTAGAGATTTAGCAGTGTTTAGCAATAGCAAGCATCACAGCAATGATATTCCAGCTGTAGATTCCCCTACCACAGCAAAAGCAGTCATCACAACATCAACAGTAAATACGACAGATGTAGTATCAGATACAGCATCTATAGCAACAGCAGCTACAACGATAGCAGCAATAGATCCTGCAGCTGTAGCAGCATTAGACACAATCAGCACAATAGCTGTAGCAAAAGCAAATACAATTACTATCGTAGCAGATACAGCAGCTGTACAACAATAGATGTAACACATCCTACAGCTGTAGCAACATCTGATACAATAATAGCAGAGACAACAACCGGTTACATTACAGATGTAGCAGCAGCTAATCCATTTTTTGTTCAAATGTAACAGCTTTATCAGTTAAATCATTGCTTCATTAAACAAGGATTGTAAGGGTAGACGTCTCTTCCCTTTATATAGGCCTGAGACTAACACTAGTATTTGCTCCTAATGACAATGGTTACCGCCTCCCCTTCCATCTTCTCCTTTCTTCACCATTTGTCTGCTATGTGCATACACAGCACATGAGTAAACATTAATTTTTTAACATTGTAGATTCGCGGAGATCATCAAAGGGATTCAATGTAATTTTATTCACTTGCACAGTAGTATCAGCATGCTTTCATGATAAGATTCATAGGTGTTCTCATGATTTCACAGGTTTTAGGACAATCAGTATAACTCTCAAATGTAATGTAATGCTTAATAGCACTACGTTTTTACCCTTAATCTTTTTTACCATTGAGCCGTGGATATCTAAGGCATACATCTTAGCTCGTAGTCCGACAAAGCGCTGGATGATTTTATCATTAGCCTCATCTTTAGATTTCCCAAGCAATTTGTTTAGAGCTGAATAGCATATATAGTTGACAGGGTAATCAGCAGTAATCAGATGTTCAAGTAAACGTAACTTATCCTGTTCCACATCTCCAGTTGTTACACGATGAATGAATGAATAAGTATCCATATACATAAGCTCCATAATATGATAACAGCACATCGTAATGATGGTGATACATTGTCTCGGAGATGTCCAACACACTCATACCAATGTATACAGGCTTGTCGAGAGACCATAAATACAACAGCTAGAACAGCAGCATATATCGACCTATCAATAAACGTAGGCTTGGCGATCAGCTTCTCTAGAGTCTTCTCATTTATCACCAGTCGTATATCCATACGATCAGGCAGATTCTCCATAGTTTTTCCAAACATGACGTTGTTAAAGAGCTGTAGACGTCCTTCTCGAAATCATTAGCAGCTTATTGTAGTAGCCTGTTGTTAAATTCCGCATAAGGTTTTAACCACTGTGTCTGTTGGAATTGCAGCACACGATGGATTTTTTAGTCGTAACCCATGATTAAGAGCTTGATTCAAAGCTATGTAATGTACTACATACTTCTTTCGAGGTCCAAGACGAGGTATCAGTTTCTTTGTATATGATTTCAATGGTTTCATACACTCAGGCAGGAAAGGTAGATCGTTAAGTTCTATAGGTTGCTCGATGTCTGTGACGTCACACCCAGAGACAGGATGTCTGCCAGTATCAAACACGTTTAAACTCGTCTCGTAACTACCTGTATATGCTGTCACATCAACAAGAGAAGTATTCCCACACGCTCATTCAGTCAGATGTTACATTCAAAGCCTACCACCACCCATTACACCGAAGCTAGCACAATCTCAAAGGCTTAAAAGGTCACGTAGAAGATTTTCCCCCTTACTTACTTAAATGTGTGTATATACTACATTATTTCATGTTTTCATTCCCTTTTCAATTCTTCCTTTCCATCTTCTTCTAGAAAGACCATTACATTTCACTACAATCACGAGAAAAGCAATTTTTCCAGAGTTTCACAGATTCTAAGCTTCTAGAATCGAACCTGCTAATAGTTTTAATAAATGTATTTTTAGTAATTTAGCTCCCTCGCATCAGCATCTACCATTTAATCTTTACTCGAACCTGATAGGATTCATAGGCTTGAAGATATATGAAATCACCCCTTCGGGATTCGATCTGAGTACTTTAAAGTACTTTTTGTCATAATAACGATATTTAGGAACTAGGTACTCTGTTTACGGTTTACTTGACGTGTCTATATAAATTAGATTACGAGTTATTAAATTTGCAAGTAAATTTCATTAAATCGGTATTCGAACCCAGAACACCAGGAACAAAATAATTTATAATATTAGCTTGACATGTTAAACAAAGCTGTGTGCAGTTACGCTATCAATCTAAGTGATATATTCTAGTGTACAGAGGAAAATTAAGGAACTCATTAAAAGATGGGAATCGAACCAAGCACAACTGATTGACAATTATATACAGCATTAATTACCCAGTACAGAACCTATCAAATATGCTTTGGCCCACTCCTCTACCTCATTTAGTTCCAGAGATAATGAAGATTTAAAATTAAGAATCGAACTCAGGACACCAGATCCCCAAATATAGATCCGCAAGAAACTACCTATTGATATATTGTAATAAAGTTTATTTGACGTCTTTATCTTAAGTAGTTTAGGAGTTATTAAATTTATAATTAAATTACATTTTATCCGTATTCGAACCCAGAACACCAGAAACAAAATTATTTATAAAATTAGTTTGCTATGTTAAAAAGAGTTGTATACAGTTACGCAATCAATCTAAGTGATATATTCTAGTATACAGAGAAAAATTAAGGAAATCATTTAAAAATCGGGATTCGAACTAGGGACAACTGATTGAAAATTATATACAGTATTAATTACACATTATAACAGCTATCAAACATGCTTGGTTCATCCCTCTACCTCTCTTAGTTTCCGAGATAATTGAGATTTAAACTTAAGGATCGAACCCTGGACGTCAGGTACCCTAATATACATTCAGAAGAAACCACCTAATGATATAAATGTAATAAAATTTATTTGGCGTCTTTATCTTAATTAGTCTCTGAGTTATTAGAAGTTTAATTTGTAATTACTCGTGGGATTCGAACCCAGGCATCCCGGACAACTCGGATTAATATCTCAAGGACGCGGCGCATTCCAGATATAAGCGATTAATCAGTAGTAGAGAATTGACAGTGGGGGCTAATTAGTGGGAGGGGGGCTAATTAGCATATTAATTGCATTCCATGCATAAATTAACTGGCCCAGAACTGTCAATTTATAACTACTGATTAATCGCTTATATCTCCTGAATGAAAAGAGATAGAACAATGGGATAAAAACTAATCAATTCTTTGGAATGCGCCGCGTCCTTGAGATATTAATCCGAGTTGTCCGGGATGCCTGGGTTCGAATCCCACGAGTAATTACAAATTAAACTTCTAATAACTCAGAGACTAATTAAGATAAAGACGCCAAATAAATTTTATTACATTTATATCATTAGGTAGTTTCTTCTGAATGTATATTAGGGTACCTGACGTCCAGGGTTCGATCCTTAAGTTTAAATCTCAATTATCTCGGAAACTAAGAGAGGTAGAGGGATGAACCAAGCATGTTTGATAGCTGTTATAATGTGTAATTAATACTGTATATAATTTTCAATCAGTTGTCCCTAGTTCGAATCCCGATTTTTAAATGATTTCCTTAATTTTTCTCTGTATACTAGAATATATCACTTAGATTGATTGCGTAACTGTATACAACTCTTTTTAACATAGCAAACTAATTTTATAAATAATTTTGTTTCTGGTGTTCTGGGTTCGAATACGGATAAAATGTAATTTAATTATAAATTTAATAACTCCTAAACTACTTAAGATAAAGACGTCAAATAAACTTTATTACAATATATCAATAGGTAGTTTCTTGCGGATCTATATTTGGGGATCTGGTGTCCTGAGTTCGATTCTTAATTTTAAATCTTCATTATCTCTGGAACTAAATGAGGTAGAGGAGTGGGCCAAAGCATGTTTGATAGGTTCTGTACTGGGTAATTAATGCTGTATATAATTGTCAATCAGTTGTGCTTGGTTCGATTCCCATCTTTTAATGAGTTCCTTAATTTTCCTCTGTACACTAGAATATATCACTTAGATTGATAGCGTAACTGCACACAGCTTTGTTTAACATGTCAAGCTAATATTATAAATTATTTTGTTCCTGGTGTTCTGGGTTCGAATACCGATTTAATGAAATTTACTTGCAAATTTAATAACTCGTAATCTAATTTATATAGACACGTCAAGTAAACCGTAAACAGAGTACCTAGTTCCTAAATATCGTTATTATGACAAAAAGTACTTTAAAGTACTCAGATCGAATCCCGAAGGGGTGATTTCATATATCTTCAAGCCTATGAATCCTATCAGGTTCGAGTAAAGATTAAATGGTAGATGCTGATGCGAGGGAGCTAAATTACTAAAAATACATTTATTAAAACTATTAGCAGGTTCGATTCTAGAAGCTTAGAATCTGTGAAACTCTGGAAAAATTGCTTTTCTCGTGATTGTAGTGAAATGTAATGGTCTTTCTAGAAGAAGATGGAAAGGAAGAATTGAAAAGGGAATGAAAACATGAAATAATGTAGTATATACACACATTTAAGTAAGTAAGGGGGAAAATCTTCTACGTGACCTTTTAAGCCTTTGAGATTGTGCTAGCTTCGGTGTAATGGGTGGTGGTAGGCTTTGAATGTAACATCTGACTGAATGAGCGTGTGGGAATACTTCTCTTGTTGATGTGACAGCATATACAGGTAGTTACGAGACGAGTTTAAACGTGTTTGATACTGGCAGACATCCTGTCTCTGGGTGTGACGTCACAGACATCGAGCAACCTATAGAACTTAACGATCTACCTTTCCTGCCTGAGTGTATGAAACCATTGAAATCATATACAAAGAAACTGATACCTCGTCTTGGACCTCGAAAGAAGTATGTAGTACATTACATAGCTTTGAATCAAGCTCTTAATCATGGGTTACGACTAAAAAATCCATCGTGTGCTGCAATTCCAACAGACACAGTGGTTAAAACCTTATGCGGAATTTAACAACAGGCTACTACAATAAGCTGCTAATGATTTCGAGAAGGACGTCTACAGCTCTTTAACAACGTCATATTTGGAAAAACTATGGAGAATCTGCCTGATCGTATGGATATACGACTGGTGATAAATGAGAAGACTCTAGAGAAGCTGATCGCCAAGCCTACGTTTATTGATAGGTCGATATATGCTGCTGTTCTAGCTGTTGTATTTATGGTCTCTCGACAAGCCTGTATACATTGGTATGAGTGTGTTGGACATCTCCGAGACAATGTATCACCATCATTACGATGTGCTGTTATCATATTATGGAGCTTATGTATATGGATACTTATTCATTCATTCATCGTGTAACAACTGGAGATGTGGAACAGGATAAGTTACGTTTACTTGAACATCTGATTACTGCTGATTACCCTGTCAACTATATATGCTATTCAGCTCTAAACAAATTGCTTGGGAAATCTAAAGATGAGGCTAATGATAAAATCATCCAGCGCTTTGTCGGACTACGAGCTAAGATGTATGCCTTAGATATCCACGGCTCAATGGTAAAAAAGATTAAGGGTAAAAACGTAGTGCTATTAAGCATTACATTACATTTGAGAGTTATACTGATTGTCCTAAAACCTGTGAAATCATGAGAACACCTATGAATCTTATCATGAAAGCATGCTGATACTACTGTGCAAGTGAATAAAATTACATTGAATCCCTTTGATGATCTCCGCGAATCTACAATGTTAAAAAATTAATGTTTACTCATGTGCTGTGTATGCACATAGCAGACAAATGGTGAAGAAAGGAGAAGATGGAAGGGGAGGCGGTAACCATTGTCATTAGGAGCAAATACTAGTGTTAGTCTCAGGCCTATATAAAGGGAAGAGACGTCTACCCTTACAATCCTTGTTTAATGAAGCAATGATTTAACTGATAAAGCTGTTACATTTGAACAAAAAATGGATTAGCTGCTGCTACATCTGTAATGTAACCGGTTGTTGTCTCTGCTATTATTGTATCAGATGTTGCTACAGCTGTAGGATGTGTTACATCTATTGTTGTACAGCTGCTGTATCTGCTACGATAGTAATTGTATTTGCTTTTGCTACAGCTATTGTGCTGATTGTGTCTAATGCTGCTACAGCTGCAGGATCTATTGCTGCTATCGTTGTAGCTGCTGTTGCTATAGATGCTGTATCTGATACTACATCTGTCGTATTTACTGTTGATGTTGTGATGACTGCTTTTGCTGTGGTAGGGGAATCTACAGCTGGAATATCATTGCTGTGATGCTTGCTATTGCTAAACACTGCTAAATCTCTAGCTGCTGCTGCAGTTGTTATGTAATGCGACGGCTACTGCTATTGTTATAGCGGATGCTGCTACAGCTGTGGGGTCTGTTACAGCTATTGTTGTACAGTCTCTGTATCTGCTACGATAGCTGCTGTATTTGCTTCTGCTATAGGTATTGTGCTGACTATGTCTAATGCTGTTACAGCTACCTGATCTGATACTGTTATTGCTGTAGCTGATGTTACAGTGTTGTATCTACTACTTCAGCTCCGTATTTGATGTTACATCTGGAGTGATGACTGCTGTTGCTGTGGTGGGTGAAGCTATAGCTGGAATATCTTTGCTGTGATGCTTGCTATTGCTAAGAGTGCTAAATCTTTCCTGCTGCTGCCCCTACAGCTGTTATGTAACTGGTGTTTGTCGCTGCTGTTATTGTAGCAGATGTTGCTACAGCTGTAAGATCTGTTACATCTATTGTCGTACAGCTGCTGTATCTGCTACGGTAGCTATTGTATTTGCTTCTGTTACAGCTATTGTCCAGGCTGCGGGTGATGTTTCTGTAGCTGCAGGATCTATTGCTGCTATCATTGTAGCTGCTGTACATATGGCCTCTCGTCAGATTGTATTCAACAAGTCTATATTCATTGGTATGAGTGTGTTGGACATCTCCAAGACATTAATGTATCACTATCATTACGACGTGTTGTTGCCTTATTATGGAGCTGAAAACCTGAAGCTTATGTATATGGACACTGATTCATTCATTCATCGTGTAACAACTGAAGATGTGTACCAGGACAAGCTACGTTTTCTTGAGCACCTCGATACAGCTGATTACCCTGCCAACCATATATGTTACTCTACTCAGAACAAGAAGGTATTGGGGAAATTTAAAGATGAGGCTAATAGCAAAATCATCCTGCGCTTTGTTGGACTACGTCCTAAGATGTATGCCTTAGATATTCAAGGATCAATGATAAAAAGATTAAAGGTATAAAACGTAGCGCTATTAAGCAGTACATTTCGTTTGACAGCTATACAGACTGTCTTAAAACCTGTGAAATCATCTGAACGCCCATGAATCTAATCCTATCACGAAAGCATGCTGTTACCACAGTGCAAGTGAATAAAATTACATTGAATCCCTTTGATGATAAAAGAATTATTGCTGAGGATGGAATAACTACCTATGCGTATGGACATTACAGTATTACAAACAGTACTTAAGAGAATGAAACCCGAAGATGAAGATTTTCTCAGCGAGTCTACAATTTAAATAATTAAAGTTTACTCATGTGCTGTGTATGTAACTAGCAGACAAATGGTGAAGAAAGGGTAAGATGGAAGGGACGGTGGTAACCCTGCCATTAGGAGCAAATACTAGTGTTAGTCTGAAGCCTAGATAAAGGGGAGAGGTACCTACAACGAACTTAAATAAAGGTATGTTGACGCAAAGCTTTTTAATTTGTGAGCCATATGCAGTTTATCTCTGCAGTTTATAACTGTTTAACATATAATAAGTTTGTAAGATTTAGAAAAAAGTATATAAATTGTTGTAACGTTGGATGAGAAATGTTTATGATCTAATTACTCTCTATATTACCACGAGTACCTGTGATACTAGTTGAATTACCTGCTAAAATGACTTAAATACCTGTGATACTAGTCGAATCATGTGAAATTACCTTAACTAGCTCTGATACGAATTCCTGTTCTAAATTAGCACGATCACCTGTGACACTATCTGGTTTGTCTTAAATACCAATGATACTAGATGAATTACCTGTTAAAATGACTCAAATACCATTGATACAACCTGAATCACCTGCATTTACCTTAAATAGCTGTGATACAAATCTCTGATCTAAATTATCACGAGTATCTGTGAAACTATGCTGATTACCCAAATACTTACGATATTACCTGAACTATCTGTAAAATACGAAAACTACGTTATAACCAACCCTGGAACCTACCCTCCTGTAATGCTAGCTTAATTACTCTAAACACCTATGACGCTTGAATTATGCTAAATACCTACGATACTAGCTGAGTTACCTGTGAAATACGAAACTATGCTATACCCAACCCCTGGAATCTATCCTCCTGTGATACTAGATGAATTAGCCTAAATACCTACAATACTAACTGAATTACCTGTGAAATCATACACTGCTATGATGCAGTCAGCCTCTTGTAATACTAGCTGAATTAGCTTAAATGCCCTCCGATACTAACTGAATTGCCTGTGCAAAATATGCAGCTATGATACGTCCTGCTCCAGGAAACTATCCTCCTGTGATACTAGCTGAGTGACTCTAAACACTTATGTTACTTGAATTATCCTAAATACCTACGATACTCTCTGAATTACCTGCAACATCATACGGAACTATGCTATATCCGCTTCCTTGGGATATATCCTACCCTGTGATACTAACTGAATTACTTACCTGTTAGTGTGAGTGGGTTAGCTTTTCCCTTTGCTGGTCACCTTTTTCCCTTTCCTGGTCACCTTTTTCCCTTTGCTGGTCACCTTTTTCCCTTTCCTGGTCACCTTTTTCCCTATCCTGGTCACCTTTTTCCTTTCCTGGTCACCTTTTTCCCTTTGCTGGTCACCTTTTTCCCTTTGCTGGTCACCTTTTTCCCTTTCCTGGTCACCTTTTTCCCTATCCTGGTCACCTTTTTCCCTTTGCTGGTCACCTTTTTCCCTTTGCTGGTCACCTTTTTCCCTTTGCTGGTCACGTTTTTCCCTTTGATGGTCACCTTTTTCCCTTTGCTGGTCACCTTTTTCCCTTTGCTGGTCACCTTTTTCCCTTTGCTGGTCACCTTTTTCCCTTTGCTGGTCACCTTTTTCCCTTTGCTGGTCACCTTTTTCCCTTTGTTGGTCACCTTTTTCCCTTTCCTGGTCACCTTTTTCCCTTTGCTGGTCACGTTTTTCCCTTTGCTGGTCACCTTTTTCCCTTTGCTGGTCACCTTTTTCCCTTTGCTGGTCTCGTTTTTCCCGTTGCTGGACACCTTTTTCCCTTTGCTGGTCACCTTTTTCCCTTTGCTGGTCACCTTTTTCCCTTTGCTGGTCACCTTTTTCCCTTTGCTGGTCACCTTTTTCCCTTTGCTGGTCACCTTTTTCCCTTTGCTGGTCACCTTTTCCCCATTGCTGGTCACCTTTTTCCCTTTCCTGGTCACCTTTTTCCCTTTCCTGGTCACCTTTTTCCCTTTGCTGGTCACCTTTTTCCCTTTGCTGGTCACCTTTTTCCCTTTGCTGGTCACCTTTTTCCATTTGCTGGTCACCTTTTTCCCTTTGCTGGTCACCTTCTTCCCTTTGCTGGTCACCTTTTTCCCTTTGCTGGTCACCTTTTTCCCTTTGCTGGTCACCTTTTTCCCTTTGCTGGTCACCTTTTTCCCTTTGCTGGTCACCTTTTTCCCTTTGCTGGTCACCTTTTTCCCTTTCCTGGTCACCTTTTTCCCTTTGCTGGTCACCTTTTTCCCTTTGCTGGTCACCTTTTCCCTGAATAGGTTACGTGATGATAATGTCTAGAATTAGCGCTCTAACATTGACATGAAACATATTTCCATGAAGTTCTCGCCTAAAGTCGATTTCAAAGTCTAGCCCCTATCTCTCCTGTATATAAGTCCATATTCCTACTGCTTCACTATCTGTCTAGCCTACCGATTCTCCTCGTTTTCCCTATACCTCTCATATAAACCATACTCTACTCCTCTACCTCTGTCTAGCCTAACACCACTCCCGTATCCCCTACCTCTCATAAGCGCATTCCCTCCTGCCCTTCTCTTGCTGAGTAACACTCCTTGGTTTGCTATCTAACCTAACTTTAACACCTGTCTATCCTAGCATAGGATCTCTTTCCGTTTTCTCATCTCTCCTTATAAACACATACTCAATTCTCCTAAGCTAATAGCTCTCCGCGTTTTCCTATACCTCTCATATAAGCCATACTCTACTCCTCGACCTCTGTCTAGCCTAAAACCTCGCCTCGTTTTTCCTATATTTCTCGTATAAACCATACTCTACTCCTAACCCTCTGTCTGGCCTAACACCTCTCCTCCTGTTCCCTACCTCTCTCATATAACCCATACTCTACTCAACCTCTGTCTAGCCTAGCACCTCTCCTCCTGCTCCTATACCTCTCATACATATAAACGCATACTCTACTCTCAGCCTGTGTCTAGCCTAACACCCCTCCTCCTGTTCTATACTTCTCATACATATAAACGCCTACTCTACTCTCAACCTCTGTCTAGCCTAACACCACTCCCCGTATCCCCTACCTCTCATAAAGCGCATTCCTCCTGCCCCCCTCTAGCTGAGTATCACTCCTTGGTTTCCTATCTAACCTAACTTTAACACCTGTCTATCCTAGCATAGGATCTCTCTCCGTTTTCTCGTCTCTCCTTATAAACACATACTCAATTCTCCTAACCTAACACCCCTCCTCCTGTTCCCAACCTCTCTCATATAAAGGACATACTCTACCCTTCAACTCTGTCTAGCCTAACAGCCCACCTCGTTTTCCTATACCATTCATATAAACCATACTCTACTTCTTGACCTCTATCTAGCCTAACACCCCTGCTCCTGTTCCCTACCTCTCTCATATACAAGACATGCTCTACCCTTCAACTCTGTCTAGCCTAACACCCCTCCTCGTTTTCCTATACCTTTCATATAAACCATACTCTACTTCTTGACCTCTGCCTAGCCTAACACCCCTGCTCCTGTTCCCTACCTCTCTCATATACAAGACATGCTCTGCCCTTCAACTCTGTCTAGCCTAACACCCCTCCTCGTTTTCCTATACCTTTCATATAAACCATACTCTACTTCTTGACCTCTGCCTAGCCTAACACCCCTGCTCCTGTTCCCTACCTCTCTCATAAACAAGACATGCTCTGCCCTTCAACTCTGTCTAGCCTAACACCCCTCCTCGTTTTCCTATACCTTTCATATAAACCCTACTCTACTTCTTGACCTCTGTCTAGCCTAACACCCCTGCTCCTGTTCACTACCTCTCTCATATAAAAGACATACTCTACCCTTCAACTCTGTCTAGTGTAATACCTCTCCTCGTTTTTCCTATACCTTTCATATAAACCATACTCTACTCCTCAGCCTCTGTCTAGCCTAACAGCTCTCTACTATCTCTTCCATATAAACGTATTTCCCTCCTTCAACCCTGTCTAGCATAGTATTGGTCGTCGTATTCCCTATCTCTCCCATATAAACCCATTTTCCTCCTTGAACCGCCCCATCTAGCCTCGTTTTCCCTATCCTTTCCCATACATGCCCAAAAAAGTGGCCTCGCTCTGTCCTTAATAACCTACTCACATCCAAATATTGTTTCATGATTTCCCTCAAATGCCAGATAAATTCTGCCGTAGATATTTCAATTCCATGATCCAAATCTCCACTCAACGATTATTAAAACAAATGGAAGAAAAACTACTACACAACTAAGGTTGCCATCAGCAAGTAACAATTGGTACGAAAATGTGACTACACAAGTCAGGTTACGTGTATTTTTACTGGAAACCTGCACCAAACCCATCTTACAAAGATTTTTATTCTTAGTGAACGCCCCGATTCTGAAAAAAACATTTGATCTAATTAACGGCGCTTACATGGCGACATGGAAAATAAGTCAAGGTTTTAAATTACTTCTCTTTTATTGGTGGTACTATTTATGTCTAGAAATAATTAAAAATAACACGAAACACGTTTCACACAAAGTGTCAAAGCTACAAGGTTCATAATAAAGGTCAAGACAGAAATAAACCGACTAAAAGGTGGCCTAAGCACCACAGGGAAAAGTTTACCAGCATCGTTATATAACATGATTTACTGCCGAGCGAAACCAGTCTCATTTCTTATATAACTGAACCTTCTTATAATGTTAATTAGAAAGGAGATGGAATTAGAAGCATGTTAGGTAAATACAAAATATTATTAAAAATATCCTTGCAATAACCTAGCCTTCATACCAAACCAAGTAACTGCGCTTTATATGCGATTGTTTTATTAAGAAGGAATGTATAATACCTGAAAGAACTAGTTGGAAAAATTGTAACTGAAAGGTGATTTCTCCAAATAAAATAATTATTAGGCTCAGCTTCAATAATTCTTTGAAGGCTGGAATCGAATTTAAGTGAAAGCTTAAGTGACGAAAGAGTTTTGTGACATTGCGAGCGGTGTGATATGGCTGGTTTGAGGGAAGATGTTGCCATGTTATTTGAAGAAGAGATGTATGGAACAAATAATGCAAATTATTTCAGTTCCCGTGCAGAAAATAAGTTGAAGACACTTTAGAAGGTCTCCAAGCCGTATTTTTGTATACAATGATAGAATTCTGTGAAATATGTCAAATATTATTCAGCGATGTCAGTAAAACTGTTGATGATGCAATTAAAAATAAGATCGACTGATAAGTAAAAGTTGCATTTATAAGGAATTTTACAATTCATGCTCTTATTGAATTCATTGTCATCACATTTTCAACACATTACCTTATATTTCAGGAACAAAGCGCACTCAACAGCAGCAAAGTATCTCTTGTAGCTGAGGTTATGTGCAAATGGCAGCATGCTAATCACGGTGGAAAATTTGTCAGCAAGCTCAATATCCACAATTTTCAGAGCTGCTCCACTCCAGACTTGGAGTGATGAACTGAATCGCATCGATCAGTCGGACACCAGCTCTTTAATTCTTTCGTCAGATTGATGTTATTAACGACGGCATACACATCCGTACCTCAAACTAAACCATTTTCAACCGAATATTTCTTTCGTTAATATTTTCGAGTATTCGCACTTTTCTTTAAAAACAGTACTATCTGGTATTGTTAACACATTTGTTTTTTTCCTGCAAGTATCACTTCAGCTTAATGGTGCGCAACTAAGTCTCTTCTTTCTTCCGGTCGGTCACTGACTGTTGAACTCAGGACCTCCTTCTCTCTTCGCTTTAATGACTACTCTTACGCAGCAGGAACTCGCTGAGAAAACAGCAGAACGAACTCAACCGCACACTTGAAGCTGATTTTAGAACTCCCGCAGGGGATAGAGAGGGGACCCCATCTCACCCCGCTCAGTGGCGATCAAAAATGTCTATCTCGCCTTCTCATGCAGTTTGTCTGCTAGTAAGCAAGGTGAAATGAAATAGTGTTCGAGTACCGCGATCACCCAGGAAGTCGAACTTGACAGGCCAGCGATTCCTCTCATCTATGCTCGAGCTGCACCTTTGAAAAGGTTTGTAACAGGCTTGATAAAATTGTGGACATTTCCCTCACTCCAACCAACCATACGCCAGTTGTCTCTGTTATATCCTGCTCTAAGGCAGGGCAAACAAGCAGCAGCTGCACCGCCGCCACTCGTATGATATTGCAGACACTGGCTGGCTGTCCATTTACTTTTCACATGATGCTAAGTGGTATAATGTGTGTTTTATATTTGATGACTTGCAGAAGGAAGGAATTTTTGCCACTCCTGTATTATACTTGGTATCAAATAAATATTTAATTTATCTCATTACTTACGTTCAATTCTATGTACAGGCATCGACATCAATAGAGGCTCGTTGTAAACAAGCAAAAGGTCGCTGGCTGCTGCTGTTACTAGAGATAGTGTTTTCACTTCCTTATTCAGTGGTGAACAAATTGGACCAAATCCTTGATACCTGATTGAACTGCTGAATAGGAATGGGGCTTGGAATTATTAATGAAGCTGTTGCTTTCAAATGTATTGATGCCCCTTAAATATCCTATATATTTTCTGTCATACAGTAATTATGCTATATCAATAGTAATAGCATTATACCTGGTTTAAACAAAACTGCTTGCTATTTAAGTATATAATTTCAATGTTTGGATATTTTCATAAGTCGAATCGGATCTGAGAAATCCATTACTACGGTTGGGATTTGAACCACGACTTTTCGTCTCTCCGAGCTAATGCTCTCATCGCTGAGCTACCATGGCGAGAAGCCCATACTCAGATACTTGAGATATCGTGCCTCAAAGGCGACTTGAAATGAAATTAAACTGAGTTTTATTTATGGACGCTCTTTAACTGCTGTGGTCCTTAGCATCCCCTTCTATATTGGGCGTGAAAGATCGGTAATTTTGCTCAGAGGACTTTTATCAAGCTTGAGGTTCTTTTACGTACCGTAAATCTACGACACGGGACCACCGGCTTTACTTTCCTTCCGAAAAGAAATCCATCGCCCTCCGCCGGGGTTGAATCCGCGACCTTGGGAACTAGAGGTTGACTTGAAATGTTTCAAGTGTTTAATGCCTGGGATTTATGGTTAATCTATATTAGGTTTAATTTATACTTGATAATTACTTGTTTATGGATGGTAGCATGATCTCGCATTAGTTAGTTTTGCAACACATTTATGGCATACTCTAAGATTTAATAAATAGATTAGAAACAATTAAAGAAAGCAAAGTACCATGATGTAAAGTAAAAGTAAATGCCTTGTCTTACTATTAATGGAAAGATTATAAGACACACAGATGAAACACTGGCGCAAAATAAAAACATTTTTGCTATCATTTTACATTATATCTAAGAGGGAATAGATTAGAAGGAATTTCATGCAAGGCATCTTGTTGCAAAACGAATTAAACATTCAAGTACTTACCACATATTACAAGACACACTTAATTTTGCACTAATATCTCACATGTGATTTCTGGAACTTGATGCAGTAGGCGTTACAAAATCTTCATCACAATTTAAAATTCTTATCACTGTGATCCTGTATTTGTTCGTAATTATTGAAAAATCACTGTTTGCATCGCATTTATGATATATTAATTAGCAATTCATTGGGAAGCTCCAAGCACAAAAAGTAATTCTCTTATTCCCTCTAGCTGAAGAGAGCATTTTCCTGCATCCCGAATTCTGGATGGTGTTTGCAATACTCTCTCTCTCTCTCTCTCTGTCTCTCTCTCTCTCGACGTAAAAAGTACTTTTCGAATAAAGTATTACCGTTTTATAATCACTTTTTCCCCATAGCGCTCTTTCGCCTACATATTGTATGTCTACCGGCTTAAGGTCTCCTGGTAATGAAGGGAAGAATCAAGGTACTCAAATTGCCCTTATACGAGAGTTTATCAACATTTCTGTCATTGTTGTTATGCAATAGTAGTTGTTGTTGTCTAAAGTTGTCTTTTAATACAACTATTCTTTACGCTACCATCGCTGATATGTCTTTTTCACTTCTAAAGACCTATTCATAATGAAAAGTAAGAGCAGACGCAGCATAGACACAAGACTTTGCACTCGTATTATTTAATGGAAGCATTCACAATAGAGTGACGTAACGCCTGAACATTTCGGCACAGCACACAATCGCGGTGGAGATTTCACAGCATCTACTGTACAATAATGTGTTCTGTAACAACGTTTATAATTCAGAGCTTTCACAAATCTGTAACATGCACAGTTGGTGATATATGAGTTTGACCTTTCGAGGATAGATTTCGTACCCCAAGGTATACATTTTAACCTATAATAATTGTTCATGACAGGGAAATATGTTTACTTTTTACAAGCTCTCTTTAAGCCAATTGTTTGAAGAGCTTTTTAGTTTATGAATAGGCTCTACAGAATCGGTATTCAAACCGAATTCACAAGGATTAAAATTATTTGTACTCTTAATTCTCTGTGTTAAATGCAGGTATATACATCTTACACCGTTAAACCAAGCGTCATGGATCAGGCTATAGAAGCAAATTAAAAGGTGTCATCGTAGGAGATACAATAGAACCAGTGCTATTTTGACTCGATTTATTTGTGGGTTTAATGTTCCTGTAATAAGCATTATTATCCAAGCTTTACTTCAACTGGTTATGACAACTAGTTCTGAAGATAATCAGTTTTAAACATGAAGACTAGAACTCGGGTCTTCGGACACATAAGTGTACATTAGGGATAATCTACGCAATGGTATGATTTTATTAAAATTTATCCTACGCGTGTTTGTGCAGTTAGGAGCTATGCGAAGTTATGATTTTATCGCACTAGGGTTCGAACAGGAGACAGGTCCTCTACAAACATTGTAAAGGGTAATTGGGTCTGCTACATCAACGTATCTCACTTCGGTTAAGAGGCAATAAATCAAGGAGTAGTTACATACAGGTTGGGTGAAAAGTCCCCGTACCCTTGTGAGTATCAAATGCTATTATGGAGGTGGTGGTATCAAATTTTATTATACTATATAGCTATGTCACTTCTTATCGATTGTCGGAAAATTGTTGGAATTCATGGTTTCGTGTTTTTGAGTCCAGATTTAATTTGTAGCCATAGCAGATGTGAGCGCTCATAGTTACACTATTGAGGAGCGTTTAGTGACAAGTGGTGGGTGCACGAAGGACAACAACACACAAGGCTGACAATGAGACAGATTATGGGAGCATCCCAGGAAAGATTGAACAAGGCTCCACCGCGAAAAGCAACACTCCTGCATTAGGAAAGACGTGCTCTTGCTTTTGATAATGTTAAAGACAGGCCGCGGAGAGGAAGGAAGAAGACACGAGAAGAAACATGCGCTATAGTTTATGCTTTCCTATGAAATCGACACGTAAACGTGCTCCGGAACTCGGTGCATGGACAGCAATGCGAGATCAGATGAAAAAAGTCCTTAAGCTAAGACTTTTTCGACCGACGTTCGTAAACGAGTTATCGGATAGAGACCGAAATGAACGCTTTTTAGCATGCCGTGCTTTGTTAACTCAATTTCCAAATGCATTGAACCGTGCCAAGGTTATGTTTTCAGATGAATGTACGATTTATTGCAGCTCACGTGCTAGAAATATTGTCTTTTGGATAAAAGAGAATCCTCATTACACAGTCGGGTTAGAAAGGAACCGGCCTCACGTAATGCTATGGACAGCGATTATATCACGTCTGCTTGGACCGTACCTTTTTGAAGGGGGTGTGAATGGCGCAAATTATTTTCACACGTTACAAACATAATGGTTAATACCTCAGCCTGAGAAAAGGCGCTTCACAGAACGCATATGGGTGCAACAAGATGGAGCACCTCCTCACTACACTCTTGCAGTGCCAGAGTTCCTAAATGAACAATCCAGGACGTTGTTCATTAGCAACACCAGCTCCCTTGAAATGGCCGACAAGAAATCCTGACCTCACCACACCTGACAACTCAGTATGGTGAGTCATTAAAGCGCATGTATCTGCACGTCATTATGCTACAAACGAAGAATTGTGCAGTGCTGTTGAGAATGCTTTCGCACTGTAACACCGGACATGCTGAAGAATAAATCAAGAAGAACATGGAGGCGTATGGAACTGTGTTTGCAACACACACAGATATATTGGACACTTAGTATTAAGTACTTGTGCTAAAATAAATCAATTAGCATTCGACACTAGGGAACTTCTCGCCCATCCTGTGTAAGAACGGATATATCTACAATGATTTCTCAGAACGTAGTTTTTCATATACCCGCTGTATAATCCCTTCAGAGTTAGAAAATGTGGGTTGCGTGCTGCAGCGAGGGAGAAGGCTTTCTCTGCTTCCTACCCTAGTCGTATAATCGGATTTGAGGGGTTGACGGGAGAGGTTAAAGCTTCCTCTGAAGATCTCGTATGCAGGTGGCTGTTTCAATCCGTGTCCGAACCAGTCTAGGGAGGCCGTACCACACTATACGTTTGGACGTTGTTACCTACGTGTCAGGTCGTGAAAAAAATCTTTCACAATTGTAATGGGGCATAGCTTCATGCGCTTAATCGAATTATATGCGTTTAATATTGTTTTATATTGCAACCTTTTCAGTTGCAGAAAGACGCTGGTTCAAATGATATAGTTTTTTAAATCTCCTATTCTCTTTTATCCACGAACCTTTTATTCATTAACAACTATAGCTTTGATTGTTATGCCTATAATGGAATGAACCACTCATATGAGCCTGGTTTCACGCAAATAAGTATCGGAAAAGTCTGGGTAGGGAGACCGGGGCAAGTTGACGATGTTAATAGTTAACCAATTTTAATAAATTCATTTTTAATGTAATTTCTTTTCCTTTGCATGTATTATTAGGATGGCCTTTTGTTGTACTGTATCTAGTTGGATAAAATTTTATTTTGATATAATCAGAATTATTTTGTCCATTTAAAAAAAATCGGCAAAAGTGTCATCTTGCCCCGGTATCGGGGCAAGATGACTTTGACCAAGGCGCAAGATGACATTTCTGATACAAGTTGAATACATTTTTATTATTAGAAAGCATAACAGTACAGTAATTGTTTTATACCTTGTTACGTGTCCTATATTGAATAGCAGACAATTAAATGTTAATATGTTGAACATTTTACTTCATAATAAATTAATATAACTCATAATTTGTGTTTTTTCATTAACAAAAGTCACAAACAAATATTCCTCCTTCAAAGCTTGAGCAGTTCTCGTGCCACCATATGTGGCATTTGCAACATTCTATCCAGTCTTCTGATGGAGGATCAACATACATCTCATTACAAGCAGGACATTGCACTATTTCTTTGGAAGTCTGGGCTGACGTCATAGGAGTCGGAAGTTCGGGCTTTTGCTGCACCCAAGCAATTCATTCTTCCCTCTTTGATCTCTAACAAAAAAGCAGCCATATCATTTCTGTCCCAGCTTCCTTTAGAAGACCTTTTTTATAATTCCTAACCATATCTGAAAATTCAAAATCGCAGAAATTACTAAAATAGCCCAAAAGAGAGAATTAAAATATTATGTGTGTGTCCATACGCCGCGTTGTGGAACAGCTTGGTGATCATGTAGCTCAAGAAAATCACAAAACGAAATAAAATGCATATAAACACAAAATGAAAGCAGTGAAAAGCGCTTGGGGCAAAATGACGAGATCGTCAACTTGCCCCGATCGGAAACGCTAGAAGTCTTTAATTTTTGTGGTAGGATTAACAAGAACTAAATTTAAATAAATAGCGATTGTGAAAAACATATTATCTAAGGTATCAATGTATAGCAAAGAATAACCAGATATCTTACCTGTTAGACCACGAGATCTTATGGCGAAGGTCTTGAAAATTACAATACCAGAGACAAAATACATGAACGTCATCTAACAAAATGAAATGGCGGCAGCGACTTCGCGTACGAGTTTTTAGTGTCTAACAGTGTGGAGCGCTGGTAGTATTCGTAAGGTGGTGTTACCTAATAATATAAGTTAAACTAAGTCATTCGTCATCTTGCCCCGCTCGTCAACTTGCCCCGGCCTCCCCTACATAATAAATATATGTGCAATTAGTGGACAGGCTTAAACGTCACGCATTTGAGGCCATTTCCATAAACCTGAAATTGCCCTGTATATTAATTGAATATTTACTGTGTTGTTATACTTATCATTTATTCCTTTACCATTAATTTAGTTAGAATCAAATAGTACCGATGAAATTGAGAGAAAAGGATCGAATTGTCTTGTTATAATACTTTATATTATTATTATTATTATTATTATTATTATTATTATTATTATTACTATTGAATTATTCAAAATTATGATTAATTATGCAAAATTGAATTTATTTAATAAGCTGCGGCAGGGTGATCTGCATCAAAATGGTACTGTATGCAAATTATCGACCCCTTTGTTCTTTTGAGCTGCTCTATATTCTATTCAAATTAGCTTGTCGGTGAGTCTTAATAATAAAAACTGCAAATCAGAGGGCTTGGCAGGTGTCGCCTTTTTTGTTTGTAAATTTAAAAAGGGGAACGTGACATTCTAAGTAGTTTGACGCGTAGTTTGAAAGTACTTTCAAAAATGCAAATAAGAGGCATGGCAGGGGCGGGCTTTTTTCTTTGTAAGCTTAAAAATGTGCGCGTGCCGCTGTCGGCTTTACTTTGAGTTTGATTTACCTGGGGGTGGAGAGTTCCGTGGAATAATTAATGCCACTCTAATCAGTAGCCCCTAACCCTAAATTACTATCTTTCTTATTAGAAAATATAACCTTGTTAACGGAAGTTTTAGCCAATTAGTCAATTTATTATCGCCCTTAAGGTGATTAATTATATAATTAACCTTCCGTATCTGTTGTCGGCATCCATTTTTAAGTTTAAGCACACATTTACATCCTACCTAACTCTTAAATTGACTCCTCTTTTGTTGTAGTTTTAGGTAATGTCCACCTCTACAACCGGGAGAGGTGGACAAACCTTATGGGAGGTTGTGAAATCTGCTAAGATATGGTCCCATAACAAAAAGGTTCATGCGTAAGTCAGAACTGTGCAAGCTGAATGGCACTGTTGTGATAGCATTGCAGCCAAGCATCTTTTGTAGACAAGGTCAACTGGACCACAATTCATGTAGTTAGCAAGGGGAAAAAATGCACAATATTCTCTTTCTGCATAGTACTCTGTTCTACTTTCGGAATCGGGTACGCTACGGGTGTAGAAAGTGTAGACTCGCTTTTTCTTAGCTTCCGATTACCTGATTAATAGTGGAACCAGAGCTGTAGTTATCAATCCCCGTCTTGCATTTCTGAGCTCATCGGGCCCTAACCTACAGTATATCTCAGTGCAGTTCCTTGGAGGCGTGTGATAAAGGTAGTTTCGTTACTCCAGTTGAATAGTGACTTAACCACCTGAAACCTTTCGAGCTATTCTACGGACCACAGCTCTGTCACAAGACAGTTAAGTTAAATTAAATAAATTTGCGCTTTATTTATGGCTCTATAATGGTTAGTAGAACCATTACTACGGTTCTTAGCGGCCCATTCTATATTGGACACGAAAACCGGAAATTTTACTCAGAGGCCTCTTTATTAGGCTTGAAGATTTTTAAGCCTATAAAGAGGCCAGTGGTGCCACCATTCGTGAGCAGGTTCCTTGCTTCTGTTCTTCGGAATAGATAGAATAACCAGCACAATCGCATCGCCTGTGCTTCAGTTGGTCTACAAAAGGTATAAACAAACCTAAAGAGTTGTTTAAAGTGGTTGTAGATTTCCTTTTTTGGGCCACACCGTCGTTTGCATGCGCAAATTCATTAGTCTGAATCCCATAGAAAGCACCAGAGTAAAACGGATGGTTAGGAAACGAAAAGTAAGAGGTGACTTATCGCTGTTGAAATTACGCAACTCCTGAGAATATAACCTTATACCTAAAAAGACTGGCAGGGTTTTTACGGTCATATAGAGAAGGTAGATTACTTGGAGACTATAGTGGGGAACGCAATCGATAGTACTGCTATTTATGTGGGAGATGACAGCAGAGGTTCATTGTCCTCTTCTTCCTTCAACGAAAATGAGTCTCAGCTGCGAAGAGCGACCTCACCAATTACTTGGACGAGTACATATTGTTTGCAAGCTAATACAGTATACAAAACTGAATAACTTTGTGCGTTTCATGACCTTTTAGTGATTTCTTCGCTTGAATTCAAGGAGAATACATTCTCCAAATTTGACACTACTGCCGTAGAGGAGCGAATCCAGAACCAGTTATTACAGTGTAGCTGGATTGTTTACTGAATGACAGGTGGACAGACAGTAGCTACGGTGCAGTGTACTATTGCGTTTTCTACCGTAAACACGATCTCGCCGCAGACATGGACGAGAGCTAGTGTCTGGGGTTGTCGTACGCAGTACGATTCTATGAAGTATAGTGATTCACCAAGTGTGCGAAGCGCGCTGGATTTACAAGAAAGATGGAGATAAAACAATAAATTCATTTAATTTTATACAGGCCAAAGTCTTAAGCTCACTTTTATATCTACTGAAATGTACTGCAGAGAAAATAAGTGATACATGTTCCGTAAAAACAATTTTTTACGACGAAAAAAAGATTTTACTGTAAAATTTCATTCAATAGATCACGTAGAATAACGTTAAGCTACGAGTATCTGTATCCTTCCCATCCTGTATACGCTATATTAAATGTAGCCTGAAATGATGTAATTTGTTTGTTCTGTGTGACGTGATTGTATAGCACCCATGCTGTGTGTAGATGTATCTCTTAATTGGTTGTAGCCTATCGTCCTTAATATTTCAGATCTACCAATTACTTTCTGATTGACTTTGATATTGGATTCATATGACTGATGTTTCACTTATTAGGTGATTTCGGAGACGAGTAGCAAAGTATTACACAGCTTAATAAAGATTGCAAAATCGGCTAGAAAACTAGGAGTAGGTATAATATTTTTGAGATGGATCTCATCACGATGACCCTCAAACTAATGTTTCACTAAGTGTGGGACTTTTATCTAGAAATAAATGAACTTTTAAAGAGTGTAACGAAGACGAATCTAAGGCACATCTGCAGCTGAACAGATTGTATTCATTGCGTTGCATTCACATGGCTTTCTCTAATCACTCTTCTACAAACTATGTTTATAAAACGATGTTCTTGCATATACTTCTTGTTAATGTAGGTCAATTTTCAATATGCATTTCCACATTTCTGTGTAGCAATAAGGATACAGTAGGCTAAAATCATTGCCAGATTCTTAAAAACCGGGTCGCCATGTGGTGGCTTTGACATTCCAAGCTCCTTTCATTATACGAGGAAAAAAAAAGAACCAACGAAGGACGACAAATCATTTTAAAAAGTATAAGTATTTGAAAATTTAAATGAACAACAAAGAATATCTCGCAAATGGTTAACGACACAACATTTTTTATTTGACATAAGGTGTGTGTTTTAAGGACAACATCTTTTTGTGTCATGCGATTTTGTCAAACTCTTATGGTTTACCAGTTACACAAAAGTCGTTCAGAATCGAGAGGACTTCACAGGTTTTTCATAGAAAATACAAGATATACACCTTGTCATGCAAATATCGAAACACGTGGCATTTTAATCAAAATCGTCAGAGCTATTTTGGAGAAAATAAAAAGTAAGAACATATTTTACGTGTAGAGGGCAGTTTGGGGTGGGGGATTTTTTTCAAAATCCTCCAGTCGCATCCTTGGCAAATACTGAACTTAAATATCGACTTTTTGAGTTATGCCGTTTACAAACACAGGCGCCCTCGCATACACACACACACACACACACACACACACACACGGGCATTTATCTGAAGTGCTATTTTTTTATTCATCCTCAAAAAATGTATTTCTGGCAAAATGTCGGTATCGAATTTATGGGTGAAATGCAATACTTCCTCTGCTTACCGCAGTTAAGTAAGTAGTAGTACAAAAAATAAAAATTTTATGTGATACATTCACATGTCTTTCTCTACCCTCTATAAATTATTATTGGGTATACAAACTATTTTACTAAGGTTATCTTTCTATCTACTACATTTTAATACAAATAAACATTTGCAAAAATAGCTACATTATTCATTTCGTTACAGAAACAAAGGGAACAGCGATAGTCAAATGTTTAGGAAGTTGACGTTATACGCCGACCTAAAAATTCCATAGTTTCCATGCAATCGCGAGAAACAACTGAATACTGAGATGACTTCAAGAGAATGACGAAGTAATGAACAGTTCGAACCTTAAATAACGGATATCTCTGAAATGGCTTAGCCACAAAAAACAAACAAAAACAAAATAAAAAAACAAAAAACTCATTTTAAGTAAACTGTGTATTTTAAAAAGCTCTACGTTTTTTATGTGGTAGGTTTCGTTTATCTCTTTATGTTTACAAGTTGTACAAGATTATATAAAATTCCTTCCGAATTAAAAAGACCGCCAAGGCTATTCCCAGAATATTCAAGATACACATTTTATTTATAATGTAAATATCTTTCATATGACATTTTAATCAAAATCGTTAGAGCTATTATTTAGAAAATCAAAATGTTAGTAAAATCTTCCCTGTAAAGGGTAATTTGGTGTGGGGGATTTTCTTGAAAACCTCCGTGTCGCATCTTTGGAAGGTACGGAACCTAAATTCCAAGTTTTGTACTTATCGGAGTTTTCGTTTTTGAGTTATGCTATTCACACACACACACACACACACACACACACACACACACACACGGACCTTTAACTAAAATTCCATTTTTGGGATTCAGGAGCCCTCAAAACATGTATTTCCAGTGAAATTTCGATATCAAGATTTGGGTGCAATTCAATACTTACCCTGCTTACTATAAGTAATAGAGAAGGTAAAAACCATAGGGTCAGGTGGTTCACCCGTTATACGAGTACTTTATCATGTAGAAATTTTCTGCTTAATAAGACTCGCCGGAGCGCGCCTTGAGGTTGCTACAAGTACTCTTGAGAATACGGATGAAGAAGATGTATTGTAGCCCCACGTTCACTTTCCGGTGGCCTTCGCCCCACCTTTACTTTCTGGTGGTCTTCGCGCCACTTTAAAAAAAATTAACTTTGTAATTTGAATGTTTCTTTAAATATTATATATGTATGTTTGCCTCGGCTTAGTCAGTAGTAATTTGCAGAAACACGTATCTCTTAGAAGGGCAGGAACGGCTAAAGAATGAAGGCTTACACAAATTATAGTGGTATTTAACTTCGTTTTATTAATCTTTCACACGATTAAATAACACTTCACTGATGTATCCTACTGTAGAGCTGTGAGATTATTGTTACTTGAACTATTTAACACGTAAACGTTATATTATTCTCGCCGTAATGAATTTTTTTGTCTCACACTGAATACGTACCGAGCGAACAAACTGCTCAGTTACGCTATCTTCTAGCGTCTGATATTTACCGCTTAAATTTGTAAATTTCTGTATTTCAAGTCTCTGAATGACTAATTCTACTCCAATAGAATACTTTTATTTAACTTAAGTTTTTCTAGTTGTTGATTGGCTATTTATAAACTGTTTTAACTATTACATTATTCTTCCTAGAATTCGTAGTAGTCTTTATTAAAATGTCTAATTCATTATTGCCTCAAGGTTACCTCATTGTTACTTCATTGTTAGCAGCTTTCGGCTTCTATTATCACAGCTCCTACATTGTTAAATTACTTAATACATTCACATAACATCATTATACATGTACATAATAATATAAACATAATACAATGACTGTTTATACTTTTTATATATTATAGTATACACACATTGCTTTAAGGCGGGCTGTTATTATATTTTATATTATATAATCATTTAAATGTTAAAAATACTGCCTTTATCATGTAGAAATTTTTTGCTTAATAAGACTCGCCGGAGCGCGCCTTGAGGTTGCTACAAGTACTCCTTGAGAATATGGATGGCTTGTGACATAACAGAACATGGAGGAAATAATAAGTAGTGGTTTTTGTTTTTTAACTACTGGCAGTAATATACACTCATTGGATTTTCCTCGATGTCTTTTAAAACTCGTTTTTACTGTTGACGTACACAGGTGTAACTTAGAGCTGCGTGTTAGTATAATGCATACTCCTTCGTATATAGGCGTCTTTAATACTGCGTAATTTATGACCAAGAGGAAAAATCTTTCCATGTGCATCGAGTACAAAAACGGCTGAAGAGCTTAAAACAAAATGAGAAAAGCGAGTCGAGTTTAGCACAAAACTGTCTTCAAAAGTAGTGGTGATGGTTGTAATTGAAGAAAGTTTGTTATAGGAGTTTGCACCACGCTTTGGGCGTCAATTTGAAGTAGGTGTTGTATTGTAGTAGTTGTATTATATTTCAAATGTTGGGGAGCCGAACTTGTATGTTTGCTACCGCACGTATGGTACCCGGTTTCCGGTAGCCTTCGCTCCAAATGTACTTTCAGGTGGCCTTTGCCCCAAGTTTAAAAATGTTAACTTTGTAATTTAAACTGTTTCTTTAAATATTATATATTTATGTTTGCCTCGGCTGCGTCAGTATTATTGTTAGAGACACGTTTCTCTTAGCAGGATTGTGATGCGACAAGAACGTAGGCTTACACAGATTTTAATTTTTACTTCACGCCTTTTATTAATGATTGACACGATTTAAATAACACTTCACTGATATAGAGAGCTGTGAGATTCTTTTTATTAATTAATTACACTTTTTAACACGTAAACTTATTTTTCGTCTCACACGAATGCATATTATATTTCTTGAGGATACTTTTTGCGTCTGGTTAGTAACTCTGTCTGCAGGCAACTGACCTCTAGATTTGTAAATTTTGCTATATTTCAGTTTCTGATTGGCTAATCCTACTCCAATAGAATACCTACATTTAACTAAAGCTTTTCCTGGTTGCTGATTGGCTATTTTATAAACTGTCACTGAAATTACATTATTGTTACTCCAAGAATCACAAGTAGTACTGTTAAACTTTCTTACTCATTATTGACTCAAGGTTACCTCATTGTTAGCAACGTTTAACTTATTATTCTCACAGCTCCTACATTATTAAATTACGTAATATATTCACATAACATTATTACACATGGATACAATAATATAAGCATATGCAATGACTTTTACATACATTTTACAAATTATTACATACACACATTGCTTCAAGGTGGGCTGTTATTAAATTTACATATTATATAATTAGACTGAAATTATTTAAGTGTTTAAAATACTGCCTCATAATGAGGTAGTATTAGCGGTATGATAGTAGTTGCAGTGGTGGTAAAGTAGTTGAAGTGGAGGTGATTGTAGTAGCGGTGGTGATAGTAGTTGTAATAGTAGTAGTAGCAGCAGTGTTAGTAATTGTAGTGGAGGTGGTAGTAATATCGATGGTGATAGTAGCTGAAGTGGGGGTGGTAGTAGTAGCGGTGGTGATAATAGTTGAAGTGGAGGTAGTTATACTAGCGGTGGTGAGAGTAGTTGAAGTGAAGGTGATAGTAGTAGCGGTGGTGATAGTAATGGTAGTGGAGGTGGTAGTAATATCGATGGTGATAGTAGCTGAAGTGGGGGTGGTAGTAGTAGAGGTGGTGATAATAGTTGAAGTGGAGGTAGTTATACTAGCGGTGGTGAGAGTAGTTGAAGTGAAGGTGATAGTAGTAGCGGTGGTGATAGTAATGGTAGTGGAGGTGGTAGTAATAGCCGTAGCGTTAGTAGTTGTGGTGAAGGTGGTAGTAATAGAGGTAGCGTTAGTAGTTGTGGTGAAGGTGATAGTAATAGCGGCGATGATAGTGATTGTAGTGCAGGTGATAGTAATAGCGGTGGCAATAGTGATTGTAATGCAGGTGATAGTAGTAGCGATGGTGATAATAGTTGTAGTGGAGGTGATAGTAATAGCGGTGGCAATAGTAATTGTAGTGCAGGCGATAGTAGTAGCGATGGTGATAGTAGTTGTAGTGGAGGTGATAGTAATAGCGGTGGCAATAGTAATTGTAGTGCAGGCGATAGTAGTAGCGATGGTGATAGTAGTTGTGGTGGAGGTGATAGTAATAGCGGTGGCAATAGTAATTGTAATGCAGGTGATAGTAGTAGCGATGGTGATAGTAGTTGTAGTGGAGATGGTAGTAGTAGCAGTAGCATCTTCTTATACTGCCTCAAGTGCAGTGTGCATCCTTTTACGTTTTAAATTAGCCGTTTGACAATATCATAAACAAAAAATTAAGGTACAACAGCAATTAAATCCAAAGGGGAAAGCATCACAGAATTCTACAAAATTGATTAGAAATGTTGTCACAATAGTTATCTGCAGCAGGGGGAACTGTTCAAAGGGGAAGTTTAGCATAACATAAATTCTTTTTTGGATGGGGGATGTGTTACATTACATGGATTTCTCTACCCACTATCATTTATTATTATACAGCTTCTACATACTATCCTTACGAAAGCATGATTTTCTATCTAGTAATCTTAATTGAGATAAATCTTTGCAGAAATAGTTTCATTACACATTTCGTTGTAGGTGTAAGGGGGATAGGGGAACCTGAATCGTAGCCATATGCTTAAAAGCTAGTCGCTAAATGCTCTGCCGTTAGCATTGTAACAAACAATTCAATGGCGACAGCGCTTAAAACAGATTCAAACCAACAATAACGGATATCTCGGAAACACCCTTCTGATGCTAGAAGAAAAGCTTATTTGAAATGAATTATATGTCTTAGAGAGTTCTACATGTTCTGTATAGTACTTTACTTTCTCTATTACCACGTAGAGAAGGTATTGCATTCCATCCAAATATTCTATACCGAGATTTCATCGAAAATGCATGTTTTGAAAACCCCTGGTTAAAAAGAAAAGCATTTTTAGAAATAGAACCGTACGTATATGTGTGTGTGTATGTGTATGTGAGACTTTGAACAGCATATCTCAAAAACGAAAAGTCGGATAAACACCAAACTTGGTATTTAGGTTCAGTATCTTCCAAAGATGCGACACGAATATTTTCAAGAAAATCCCCCATTCCAAACTGCCATTTATATGGTACACTTTTTGAAACTTTTGATTTTCTCAAAAGTGGCTCTAACGATTTTGATTAAAACACCATATGTTTAAGATATTTTCATGACAAATGAAATTTATTTTCTGGGAATGTGCCCAAGAGTCCTCTTCATTTTGAATGACTTCTGCATAGCTGTTAAACCTTAAGAGAGACAAGATTTTACTGCACAAAAATGTAGGTCTCGTTAAAACACCAATTTATGTCATTTGCATTATTTTATGTCCAATGAACCATTTCCGAGATATTCCTTGTTATTTGTTTGAATTTTCCAATACTTATGCTTTTACTCCAATGGGAATTCGTTATTCGCTGTAGGGGAAGTAGATATTGCATTCCACCCAATAATTTGATACCGGGATTTCACCGGAAATACATGTTTTGAGGTGCCCCAAATCCAAATAAATCATTTTTGGAAACATATACGTGTGTCTATCTGTCTATGTTTCTGTCTGTCTAAGTCTTTGTCTGTGAATAGCATAATTCAAAAACGAAAAGTCGAATAAATACCAAGCTTGGTATTTAATTTAGTATCTTCCAAGGATACGACACGAAGATTTTCAAGAAAATCTCCCACTCAGACTACCCTTTGCATGGAACATTTTTCGAAAATTTTGATTTTCTCAAAAATGGCTGTAACAATTTTGGTTAAAATATCGCATGTTAAGCTATTCTTATGGCAAATGAAGAGTATATCTTGAACTTTCTGGGAATGTCCTCAAAAGTACTCTTCATTCTGAATGACTTTCTCATAACTGGTAAAACGTAAGATATAGATAACCATTTGCTACATAAAAATGTAGATCTCGTTAAAACACACAATTTATGTCATGCATTTGTTTTTGTCTTAGTGAACCATTTCCGAGATATTTCTTGTTATTTGTTTGAATTTTCCAATACTTTTACTTTTTCTCAAATGGGAATTAGTTATTGCTTTTTTTTTAATGTCCTGGACATGCAAAGAGAGTGGAATGCTCCACATAGCAACCAGCTCTTAAAAATATTTGATTATCGCTTAAAGCGA
Organism: Deroplatys truncata; assembly: GCA_030765065.1. Taxonomy (NCBI): domain Eukaryota; kingdom Metazoa; phylum Arthropoda; class Insecta; order Mantodea; family Mantidae; genus Deroplatys; species Deroplatys truncata. The sequence continues at coordinate 107,593,598 of CM060980.1, forward strand.
GAACAAGCGTTTGTAAAAAAAAAAACTGATGTGTTACACTCACATGACTTTCTCTACTCTTGTACAAACTATTTATACAAACGCTTATTCTCCATCTACTTCATGTTAATCGAGATAAACATTTGCAGAGTCTATCTTATTGCTAATTTTCTTGTGGATGTAAGGGGAATATATATTTACAAGGGCAATTTGGAAATACAGCAGCCTTTAAGCACATACATATCTCTTAATAGCTGGTTGCTAGGTGCAGCACCATTCCCTTTCCCACAGATTAATACTCTTTGCATATCCAAGACAAAAAAATGAATAACGAATTCCTATTTGAGAAAATAAGTATTGAAAAATTTAAGGGAATAACAAGTAATATCTCGAAAATGGCTCACTCAACAAAAAATGTATATGACATAAATTGTGTATTTTAACGCGATCTACATTTTTTGTGTATTAAAATTTTGTCTATCTCTTATGGTTTACCAGTTATGCAAAAGTCGTTCACAATGAAGAATACTTTTGGAGACATTCCCAGGAAATTCAAGATATACATTTTATTTGTCATGAAAATATCTTAAACGTATGATATTTTAATCAAAATCGTTAGAGCCATTTTTGAGAAAATTAAAATTTTCGAAAAATCTTCCATGTAAAGGGTAATCTGGGGTGGGGGATTTTCTTGAAAACGTTCGTGTCGCATCCTTGGAAGATACTGAACCTAAATACCAAGTTTGGTGTTTATCCGACTGTTCGTTTCTGAGTTATGCTGTTCATAGACAGACAGCAGACAGCCAGACACACAGACAGCTAGACACACAGACATACACACGGACATGTTTCCAAAAATGCTTTTTTTTGGATTCAGGGGTTCTCAAAACGTGTATTTCCAGTGAAATCTCGGTATCGAATTTTTGGGTGGAATACAATACTTTCCCTACTTACTATACGTAGTAGAGAAAGTAATAGTTTGTACAAGAGTAGAGAAAATCGTGAGTGTAACATATCTGATTTTTTTATGTCCTGGACATGCAAAGATTAAATTAATTTGTGTTTTATTTATGGACGCTCATTAACTACTATGGTTCTTAGCGTCCCATTCTATATTGGGCGTGAAAGACCGGCAATTTTGCTCAGAGGCCTCTTTATCAGGCTTGCGGTTCTTTTACGTGACGTAAATCTACGACACGGGATCACCGGCTTTACTTCCCTTCCGAAGGAAGCCATGCTAAGCATTTTACGCCCGAAAAAATCCATCGCCCTCCGCCGGGTTTGAACCCTCGACCTGGGAACTAGAGGCTAGCACGGAGGACGACACATGCAGAGAGAATGGAATGCTTGACATAGTGACCGGCTCTTAAAAGATTTGACTATCGCTTAAGCCTACTGTATTTCCATATTCTACAAGAAAATTAAGAATAAGATAATTGTGATTAAATGAAGTAGATGGAGAATAAGGTTTGTAAAAATAGTTTTTACAAGAGTACAGAAAGTCATGTAAGTGCAACAGATCGGATTTTTACTATTATGGTTTATCCATTACACCAAACGTTACAAAATTCCTTCGGAATGAAGAGGAATTTACAGCACATTGTATCGTATGTGTGTGTGTGTGTGTGTGTGTGTGTGTGTGTGTGTGTTGTCGCGTCGGACACATTATTGCTGTGTATAATATTGTTGAGCTAATTGTTGTGTTTGTATGCTAATTCTTGTCCGACGCAGCAATTCCATCTCCTATTTGGGGGTGAACGCAATTGAGGGAATAGTTCTTTTTGTGTGGGGTGGCGTGGCTAGGTTTGGCGTGAGTCAAATGTACGTAGGTCTTCAGAGGGAATGGTTGTGTGTGCGTGGGGCATCTCCCCCAGTGTTCTTCTGTAATCCTTTGTGTATAATGTAGGACACCTTGTTAAGTATAATAAATCAGAGGTAAATGTGTATTTATGTATTCTTAATATTCTGGATATCCCACACCCGCTTAGTTTTGAGGCAGTATTTTATGTCACAACACTGTAAATGCCAGAGTGACTGTAGTGTAAATTAGCATTATTGTATGACAATGATTTGAGATGTTTGTTAATTATAAGCATTGTTAGGAAATAAGTTTACACAACCTCACTGAAACTGACAATAGGAGCGGGAAACAATGAGCGAGGGGGTGAATTGTTTATCAATTAGAAGAGACAAACAAATGACGTCAGATTAGCGCGATTTTCTTTAGAAATAGAGGGAATATCTTCCCTAGAGCATATATGTTCGTAATTTTGATTGGATATAAAAATAGACGCTAATGTTGGCGCGCTTTATCAACCAATAGCAGCTCTGTTATAATCTTTAGGCATATCGGGGTGAGGAAGTATAAATTCCGTGCCAGAGACGGGTAACAGTTCTACAGAATCATTCACAAGTTATACGTCACACAGTTCAACAGAAACATTCACGGGTTACACGTCGCTCAGTTCAACAGAATCTCTCGCGTCGTAAAGTTAGTTACAAAATGTAAAATACTAGAATTAATAATGAGCGGCAAATAAGTGATTATAGTTACATTCGAAAATATAACAGTTTCAGTCTGGCGTGTATCAAGAGTAATTATGTGAAATTAATTAATTGTGATGGCAATAAAAGTGTAAAAACAAATTCTTTTATCAGTGCTATCTGTTAGTAACAACTCCTTTCAGTTTACACACCCTGTTCAAGAGGTTTGCTCGACTGAGTAATAATAGCTAGCCGGAGGACAAAGAACCCAACAGTTTGTGCAGCAAGTTCTTGATATCTCTCGTGTGTCGCTGAGTCTACTTCCCCCATTGTGTATGCCTCGGTAACTAAATTTAATATTTAGCAAACCTTTTGGCCTCACCCCAGTATATAACAATATTCGCAGGACAGCATTTTATTGGCGTGTAAATATCTTGCGGTGTTTTGATCAAAACTTATTTTGAGAAAATAAAAGGTGTAAAAAAAATTAACCATGTAAACGGTAATTAGGGGGTGAGAGATTTTCTTAAGAATCTTCGCGTCGCATCTTTGCAAAATGCTGAAATTAAATAGGTATCAAATTTAGTATTTATCATTCTGTTTGAGTTAATGCTGCACACAGTGGGCCTCAAAACATGTATTTCTTATGAAGTCTCAACATCGAATTTTGGGTGGAATGCAATTCTTCCTCTTATCTACTATAGGTAGATGTCAGAAAAAGTATGATAGGTAACCATTTGTCCCTTTGAAACACATAAGAAACTGAATATTCAGACAAAAGCATGGTTATAATATGTGGAACAATAGGGCACAATCTTATGACTAAAGCCTGCCTTCGACCCAGCAATTTCGAAGCTACGAAATGCAGAAGTTGGAAAGGTTTAGATTCTGGTGAGTGAAGCGGTGTACCTCCTTTTTCTCTGCTCCGAAGTTAGTGGGTTGATCTCTAGATCGAAGTTCTCGATGATCTGTAGTCTCTTGGAAGACTTGGTGATCACTGCAGTGATCTGTAGTCACTTGGAATTGCCCAATTTGAATTTAACGCGCTGTTTGAAGCATTGCGAGTATATGTAGTCTGGCATGGCAGATGCGATTCTTGACAAAAATTTCCTTTACTCACTTGGAATACTCCTTTACTCACACAGCGTGTGTTACGTGAAATAATTTTGCTAACACATACTTTATTTTATTTGTCCGGTGTATTTTAAGTTATTGAAAACACATATAGCTTAGTTTATAGCAACCGACTCTTTTCTAGTATTCTCTTGCTTTTAACGTAAGACAGTTAAATAATAATTACAATAATTTAATGTCACTAAAAAGTGAATTTTTGTTTCACGGGCAGTGTGAATGCTTAAACGATGAACAATATTTAATCTTTCAAAATGCAGTTGTTTACTTACATTTTTATATTAATGCTTCTTTACTTTCTTTTGCAAGTTCAACAGTTAATTAATTATCCTTTATTTATTAGGTTTTACCATATTTGTTTTGTTGCTAATTTCGTTCTTTATGACGTACTTCTTTGACGTTATTAATTTTTCTTTCTCACATTTACAATTAATACATTTTTAGTTGACCTCTTCACAACATACAAATGCTTTATGCAAGTATTATTTTCAAACAATAGCAAATATTTATGACACAATGCATTATTAATAATAATTAATAATAAATGTAAATTCTTGTCTACTCCCTTGTATTTGTGATTTTAGTATGCCTTAGCAAATTTATTTAATACACCCATTCCTTTCATTGATAACTGCGTTATGAGTAGATTTCGTGGGTTTAGTTGTAGCCGAACTCTGAACAGTTATTGTGAGATTTACTGTTTGCCACTAGCACGAGGTTTAATATCCGTAATGTAAGTTTGTTTTCTCCAAAGAATCCGTAAATACACTTGCATCAACTGATAAGATTTGTTTATTCCTCTCATAACAATACTTTCCGCTAGTTTTCAGCAGAGGTACTTGGTACTTGCGGGAATTTTCAAAGCCCTTCAGTCATCGTTAAGTAATACATTAACATCAATATAGCTTCTGACTAGAAAATACTTCCCTTTCATTAACTCCTGAATTACAGTCAGGAAACTTAAAATAGGAATAAGAGAAAAAAAGCTTAATTCAACATTAGTATTGTTGTACTCAGAGCTGACGAGGTAAGAATAAATTTGGGAATTTACTGCTCAATTCATTTTTTTCATTTACCTACTCTTGATTACTTCACAACAACTCTATCTCTATGATTATATTACTTTTCGTTGGATATTCGATTGACAGGTTGAATTTTTATATTCCACTCAGGTGATTAATAGCAGAATAAATTATTGGTACACAAACAAGCCTGGATATCTCAAGGTAATGTCTTCTATTCCCTCCCATACAGATGCAATTTGTAGAACTGAAGTTAATTTCTCAGGACTTGCCAACTATTTCTGTTTCCTTCTTTCTTTCGTTCTCTTTTTTATTTATAGTATCTGGCTGACTACATTTATAACAACATTCTGTTCTTTGTCTCGCAAAATTGAAAACCACGCAGTGTAACAACAACAATAACAACATACTCCGTAGGCGACCGTCTTTATGCTGCTCCCAAAATTTCGAAGGTCTTGTAGCAAAGCTGGTGCTATTGTTAGCTGTTTTAGGCCCCATTCATAATGTACACGTAATGCTACATAACGCAGCATAAGGGCAGGTGTGATGCAAGACCAATCACAAAGCAGCCGAAGGCTGTAAGAAGTTAGCACGGATTTCTAAATCTGTAAAGAGGATGTGAAAATCTTCCCAGCGTACAGCAAGTTTCAAATAGAAAAACATAACCAATAATATTCAATGTGCAATTCATCCAGTCTTTATAAATAAGTAGGACATAAAAAGTGTCGCATTAAATAAACAATACGAGACAAACATTGTAGGAAAACTGTTTTTACACTAAAAATGGTATATTACGTAACAAGTCTACAATGGTGGTAATTAAGACGCTAGTATATTTATGAAACGAGTGGTAGCGAGTTTTCATACGAGCGTCTTAATTACTATTATAATCAAGTTGCATACAACTGTTTTTGATGACCATACTATAATAATTTCAAAACCTTGAGATTTTACAAAAAGATCTTACCTTGTTAATTGTGTGTAATTAAATGCTTGCGTGTTTGCGAGAAAAGATAACAGTACTGTTGATTCCACGCCGTATTTATTGATTTTTGCAGGTAACGTGAAAGCAAGGCATACAGAGGCAAAGGAAATGAATTCAGTTTATTAGAATGTTAGAATTACAGCGAACAGAATTTATTTTAAATACACATATTTTATTGTTAATCTGAGGAATGATCCCAGTGAACTACTGCTTTGAAGGTGTTAAAATAGTGATGCCCAACCTTATGAGAAATAGGGGAGGGCGAATTTACCCCCACGCATTGTTTGCGGAGCTATGACGTATGCTGATGGCAATCACAAATTCTCGTTACCTTGGAACATACCATTGGGATCGCTGTCGGAGTGAAGGGGAAGTGCTTCATAACAGAAAACGAAGGCGGTGGGGTGAAGCGACAATGTGACGTCATTAGCTCATAAGAGAAGAGGTTGGGCTTCGCTATGTTAAAAGATATGGGTGCGCGCGCCGCCATGTAAGATTACAATGAGTTGCTGAAGTATTATGGGTGCCATGACAGTTCAGTTACGTCACGTGTAATCAGTGTATTATAGTGTAATCACCAAAAAGTATTTTAAAGACGAATATAATGAAGAATTAAAATATCACTGGTATTACTAATTGTCACTGTTTCTGTTTATTAGCACGACGTAGTTAGTATTTCTCCGGTATTGCACTGTAGGAATGAGAACACAGCTGATTCCTTATTTAGGCCTTCCTTGAAATTCTTTTCTTAATAATCATCACGCATGCGCAATTCTTCCATGTTCCCCGAAAGCGTGATGAACATTAGCGCATATTAGTAACAACGGCATCAGCAACTCACCTTTCCTCAGTAAAGGGCCATTTCACAATAAAAATTAGACACAGGCACAACGTAAGCATAGAAGCTTACTTGTTATTTTAATGCATGTGTTCACATTGCCTGACTTTAACATAAACATAACCGTAAACTTAAAGCTCAAACATAGAAGTCTGCAGGCTCCAAGTTTTCATGCTTATGTCTATGTCAAGCATAACAAGCTAGGCAATCACAGAGCGATTCCCCGTACACCTCATCTCGTTATCATTCTGCCATCTCGCATAAGATTTTCCATCGCCATGTGTTGACTCGCTAACTGCCTTTTTGTGTAAGATCACCAGCTAGGCATCACTGAGTTATTTATAAAAATCTCAGCAAACCGTACTGTATTTGTAGGCAGTGACATTTTGTGAGTTTTAGCATTCTTTAATCGTTAGCTAAACCCCATTTCTTATAACCTTGCCCCGCTGAGATGTATTATTCCGCATTTCTTTCCCCTTTCCCTCGATTGGCTAATATACATTATTGAATGACGATGTAACAAGTAAATCCTGTGCAGACGTAAAACGAATAAAAAACTTGCTTTCGTGATCCTAAGATGTAGGTTTAAACCGAAAGATCCATATATTTGTTGATAAGAATTCACGTGCATTCCAATTGTTCTGTGTAACGTAATATATTTGATTGATACGGCTATGAAGATGTAAATTTGACGCTTCTCTTCGAATACATTAAGATAAATATCATCTTAAATAAGAACTAGTTTGGATTGCACGACAACCTATTCTACGGCAGCAGCCAGGAGAGTTGACTAGTGCACGTGATAGTTCAGAGATGCGGGCAGAGTTATAAAGAACAAGATTAGCTCCTGTTCATTTTGATGCAATTACAGAACCTCTTGTCGAGTATATTGTCGGCGGTCGCTGCGCAGGCTGCCATATTAGTTCAGCTGTTTCATGCTCTCTTGTGATTGGCTGCTGTTCCCGTTTGTCGTTGTGAATGATAATATATCTTGTTAACTGTATGGTTAAGTTTTAGGTTGTTATGTTAATGCTTATTTTTCATCCATATGCGTGCTGATAGTGCTTCGGCAATTTAACTGAGCTTAACGAAGGCTTGTTATCATGATAATTGTTTAGAAACCGAAGGTCCAGCGTATAACCATTACGCTACCACCTGGAAATTATCAGCGTTTAGGTGTTGTATTTGGTCAGATAATTGCAGTCGATGAAATTGTTACTTTGCTTCCTACTTTTGTTGTAACATAATTAGTACGGCGCTACATTAATGACTGAGCAGTTGAGCTCATTAAAACATAATGGAAATAAACAAGTGAACGTAGGAGGGGAAAAATAACTTAAGTTATAGCGGTCCCGATCTCGTGGTGGAATTGTTGGTATCTATATGTTTCAATGTAATCTGCACTTCCTGCTTAAAATAATTACTATTAAAGTTGGTGACTTTAAATTGAAACATCTGAATACTGAAAAGATGAACGAGAAACATGCAAATACCAACTGTTTGGAATGGTGAAGAGAATAATCTAAGATGACACATTAGCCCTCTCAGAATAGATGATTGAAATTGTATACGAGGCTTGCACAACAAAACCACTTGTAAAGAAATTCAACCCGGCTTGTTTTGTACTTTTATAAGCAGAGCCAAATAAAAAGAAAGCACCAGGCCCTGAAATCCACTGAAGAGCCTTTAACTGATGACATTCTATAATGTGATTTCAATCCTTAAAGACTTAGGTTACCATACGAATGTTGAGGTAACGTTATTTAATCGAACACAATAATTATACAACTATTTAAAAGCTTTTATTAACAGTACAATAAAATACGCTGTATTTTCAATGTATTATATGACCAGCGGGGCAGAACCTACTTGACATTTCCTGTTCTTGGACTGTGCAAGAAATGATAATGGAGTATTCAAACCTGTGCCGAATTTCAATGTATTTCAGACGTACTAATTAGTCAACTCTACTCTCCTCACCTCTATGTTGTTATATTTATTTGGATGTTTAGGATGCGAAAAAGCAGAGTGGTTTGCGAAAATATGTCATATTTAGCTTGTTTACAGAAAATTCGCAGAAACTAGAATGGTAAGTCTTGCGATGAATTGAAGACATTGCCGGGGATATTGAACAAGGTTCTGCTCGCAGAGAAATACTCTGGTACGTGCGGTGAATTTGAAAAGCATTCCTGGAAGAAGACCTAACGTTAAATAACCGGTTCTTATGTGGAGATGAATTAGAAGCAAGAATAGAATGAGTATAGGAGGCAGGTTTCTAGTAAGGGATCTGTGCTTGAGCAGAAAACTAAGACTAATAAAATGTAATGTGAGCATTAAAACTACTTTCTCTATCCATGACGAATTTACACATATTCGTTATACAGCTTCAGTTACCTGTGCAGAAATTATCTCTGAAATAAAAACGACTTTCGCAGGCATGAAGGTGGAGGTAAGGCTAATTAAAGTAGATGATATAGTCTACTTAAACGTCTAAGCAAATATGGTGTTCATAAATGTTTTTTAATGGAAACCTCGTCACTTTTAGACGCAATTGATAACATCGAAAATAACATTAAGCATAAGGTTTGTTGCATCGCAATATACAAATTACTTCTGAGAAATTATAAGGTGAAGTTGACGCTTGAGATATTACGAAAGTAAGGCTGTATTTATTTCCCTTTTCCTTTGAGACTGGAAGACCTATATTATTTCCAATGCAATTGATAACAGCAAATATAACATTAAGAATATCGTCTGTCGCATTGCAGTATGCCAATCACATCGCGCTTAACTGCAACGTGGTGTTCGCGCTTGAGACTCAACGATGCGGATCAACATCAGGGTGCGCAACTGGTGTGTGTTTCGTTCTCCAGTCGTTTTAACATATACAGAGGTGAATAAAAGTGTTCGTAAACAGTTTTAAAAATTCTCGTACCCAAATTCATGGAGATAAAAATTCTCATTTTTAATAGACAGAAAGAACAAATAGTATTACAGTGTACTTGTTTTGGCAGCTTTCAATATCTTGTATATTACTTACTAGTTTAACATTTGTTTGAAACGTATACCGATTTTTAACTTTTTTGTTCATCGCATATGCAGAATGATTTTTCATGCATTAAATGGAGCAATGTGTTTTGTGCGATACCTGATTTTACTGTGAAAGTAGGTTTTCATTTATAAGAAGAAGTGTCAAAGTCAGGGATTTTCAACGTTTTTACTGAACTAACTCATTAACGCTTCAAATTTTATAACTTCACAAATTTATTTCTCCGCCAGTCAAGTAGTATACACAAAAAATTACACTACTAAGTGCATATAAAATAATTTTGTAAACCCCACAGATAAAAAGTTAGAAAAATCGGTGCAATTTTCAAAACATTATAAAGCTAATAAATCGAAAAATTTTGATAAACGCTACAACATGTAAAATGTAATAACATTTGTTCTTTTTTTATTAAAAATAATTTTATCTCCATTAATTTTGCTGCTATAATTTTTTAAAGTGAAGACAAATACATTTGTTCACCTACGTATTTAGACTGCATTCTTATGTAATGGCGGGTATAAGCGCATACTCAATTGAGTTTAGGACAAAATAATTCATTAGATATATTAGTTGCAAATGATGCAGAAAAATAGCGATATGAAATAGCGCTGCCTCTGTTCCAAAATATGCTAAAATCTTATGGCGATACCCGAAAATACCTACACCAGTAGCTAAACTACCATCGACATGTTTTAAAATGCTCCACAATTCCTGTATCATGTCTAAAATACCCTCAAATGTCCGCACTAACACCCTAAAATGCCTGCTCTAGTGTCTAGAAAGTCTGTAAAAGTGGGTACAATGTCCTCAAATGCCTCTGAAATGCAGCAAAATAACCGAAAAGCCTGTTCCAGAGCCTGAAATGCTCGTAATAGTTCTTCCGAAATGACTATTTCAGTGTCTGAAATACCCGTAAAAGCGTTCCGAAAGGACTGGAAAAGTGCTCGAAATCACTATAAAACGTCAGAATACGCTAAAAGCATAACAAATATGTGTATACGTATGTTAGATACGCCACCGTAAGAACACTAGTAAATCAGCGTAAAATGAGAGAAGTGTGCCAAGCTTAGGTCAACATGCAGTGAAGTCTAGGTTAGGTCGGCTTTGTTAGGATCGGTTGGGCTAGGTTAGGGTAGGCAATGGGCAGTTAGAATAGATGATAAAGGATGGTCTATATTAGAATGGTTTGGTTAGACACTGACAGGATGGAATAGATGAGACGATGGTCTAGGTTAGGTTAGAACGGTTGGATTTAGGTTAGGTTAGAATAACATGATGGATGATGAGGGGATAGTGTTGTTTAGGATAGATTAGATTAGGCTAGACCAGGTTAGGTTAGCTTTGGTGGGGTCGCTCGGGTTAGGTTAGATGTACTCATCATAGAAAGCTCTTAAGTTATACATCATACAACATGCCCTACAAGGAACATGCATGTGCGTACACACTCCATTTAACCCTAAATTGCCCGCCAGAAGCACCTCTCGAACACCTTCAACCTCCTGCCCTCCTTAGCACCTCCTCTCATATTCTCCGTCTCTCCCATGTATCATAATTTTTCTATCCCTCAACTCCGTCCAGCCTAGCATTTCACCTCGTTTACCATATCTCTCCCATGTATTACCATTGCACCCTGCGCCAGTTCTGTTCTTATTATTTTACTGACCTAATTAGTTATACAGGTGTGAAGCTTGTAGGTGCGCAAGTGATGGATATTTTGAGCAATGCCTGTGAATCATTTGGTTTATTGTTTATTCTTCTGCTGCCTATGTCAAAAATAACATTTAATGGACTTTGTAAAGGGCCTAACGATATAGTTTTGTGTTTACATGTCAGAAAAATGGCTTGGTTGATTGCATTACAGCAGTATCAATTGCAAAACGTATTTAGGTTTAATGTTAAATGAGCTGATAAAAAAATCCGTAGGCTGTGAGTTTAGGTTACAAAATGCGTCACTGAAGATTTAGATGAAATTATTAGGAGGTGGCTCATCCGAAACATTTGTTTGTTTACGTTCATGAGGCACACGCCATCGAAAGTGAAAGTGACCCCGCTCTGATGTGTCAGCAACGTTGCCAGGAGGTCTGTTTTATGTTCTTGAAAAACCTAAAATATCTCCGCAGGAAATGGTCACAAAAAAGGAATTCACAAAATGTGTTCCAAATAATGTGATCAGTAAATGGTTTAAATTAATGCAATAACTTCCTTTCCACCCGGTATAGTGTAACGCTACCCTAAACTAACCTAACATTAACCTTTCATAATCTGCCGACTTTTAGAGGCCCCGTCAGATGGTATATATAATCAAATTACAGATATTTCGGCTTTTCATTATCTGTCTAGGACCTTCGCGAGATTATGCATTTCAGCAAAAGCCCACGACATATATCTACACTTATTTTTTCTATGAGTTTGGGCTTCACACCTACATATTATGTTTATTGGGATTGCCATAATTACGGTTTTTTAAGGAACAGAAGAAATTTGTCTTTATTTTTCCACGTAGAGTACCGCACGGCAAATGTTCATTGTTTTGCTGTTTTTCCTTGGAGGAGATGAGCGACCGCGACGAACGTCAATTGTCGTCTTAGCGAAAACTAGTTAGCAATACTGCTTATTAGCTTATCAATTAATACAAACTGTGTACGGTTTTTCACTATTTTTCGTGATCCTCATACTTCAGACTAGATCACAGATTAACCAGATTCTCAACTCAATGGTGAGGACAAGGTGTCGAATAGGGCGCTTTTCCCCTGATCTTTCGGAGTAGCACTAATTGGAACTAACGATTGAGTCGGTAATGCAGTGAATTTCTATTGCGACTGAGCGCATGTTACGGTACCACCGCTCCCCGCCCACCTGTGCGCCATGCAATACATATTATACATTTATATAATTTAAGTTGGGTGTTTTGTCATAAATATGGTTGCTGACATTTCGATATGTAGAAATCATTCAGCAATAATGTGGTGATACACAAGTTTTATGTAACTATTTGTGCTTCCAAGGCCAGCGCTTAACCGAGTTACCCAGAACGACAAAAAATTCCCAAAGATACACAGTACATATGGAGAATTTTCTGTTTATGAAATGCTTTAAGTTATTTTGCAATGAAAAAAGCATTATGTCCTAATTTATTTATTTGGTATAACAGCAGGAAATAGTGTTTGAGCACAACACTAATACACATCCAAAATCAAACTATGGATCCCAAACTATTATCATTACATCACATTCAAAATTGAAATAGGTATCAGACATAACCTTTGAGCATGAGTTCTCATGTTCGTTTTACGATATTACTGTGAGTAGAAATATAATGAGAGAGCTGGCACAGAGAGAGATGCCGACAAGCCATAAAGTTCTTTGTTCTACGCCGACAAGTCCCGCCCCCTCCCTTTGAGTGCTTACATGCCGCCAGGTCTCGTGTCGTTAGGCCCCGCCTCCTCTCGCTTTGTGTGCTTACCTAATGCCGACAGTGTCTGTGCTAACAGGTTCTACCCCCTCCCCCATGCGTTCTACTGTGGCGTCCTGACTTGAGGGAATTGTTTTCTCGAGGCCTGCCGCCCCTCGGCAAATTAATTAGGTAATGTTCGTCAAACATTTTTTTTTATGATTACTAAGGTCTGCACATTGCATCCTCGAGCAATTAAGTTTTTTGAATAATGAATTGTTGACTGGAGCGTGAGTATAAGTAGTCTGCTCACGGGAACAGTCTGTCATGTAATGAAACACTGCAGCCTTCTTCTATCTGGGGAAAGCGCTTGTCCATTAGCTGAACATGTTAGACGCTTTCACCACATTAATAGGCTTTTAAGTTTACATTCCGGATCTGTTTACATACATTAGCGAACGACCTACTTCTGCCTGGATGTAACGGTGACCTCCATTAGCTGACCCGTTAGACGCTTTCACCACATTAGCGAACAAGAGCCCGGCATGTAATGAAAAAACCCGTAACCTACTTCTGTCTGATGGTAACGGTGACCTCTATTAGCTGACATCTTTAGACGCTTTCACCCATTAGCGAACAATGTCAGTAATTGTTTTCCTAAGTGCTCTGCCCAACACTCAACACTTCAGATTTTACGATGGAAATGAAATAAAAAGCAGCAGCTTCTCCAATGAGTTCCAAGTTGACCAGGATGGCCGGGTTCGAATTACAAATTCAGCTTCTAATAACTCAGAGACTAATTACGATGAAGACGTCAAATAAAATTTATTACATTAATGTCATTAGATAGTTTCTTGTGAATGTATATTTGGGTACATGGTGTCCAGGGTTCGAATACCGATAAAATGTAATTTAATTATAAATTTAATAACTCCTAAACTAATTAAGATAAAGACACCAAATAAACTTTATTGCCTTTATGTTATTAGGTAGTATCTTGTGGAGGTGTAATTAGATACCTGACGTTCTGGGTTCGAGCCTAATGTTTAAATCGTCATTATCTCAGAAACTAAGAGAGGTAGAGGAATTGACCAAAGCATGATTGATAGCTCCTATGATGGGTAATTAATACTGTATATAATTTTTAATCAGTTGTCCTTATTTCGAATCCCGATCTTTCAATCACTTACTTATTTTTTCTCTATACTCTAGAATATATCACTTAGATTGATGCTTTAACTGCATACAGCACCCTTAAACATATCAAACTAATATTGTAAATAATTTTGTTTCTGGTGTCCAGGGTTCGAATACCGATAAAATGTAGTTTAATTATAAATTTAATAACTTCTAAGCTAATTAAGATAAAGACACCAAATAAACTTTATTGCCTTTATGTTATTAGGTAGTATCTTGTGGAGGTGTAATTAGATACCTGACGTTCTGGGTTCGAGCCTAATGTTTAAATCGTCATTATCTCAGAAACTAAGAGAGGTAGACGAGTGAACCAAAGCATGATTGTTAGCTCCTATGATGGGTAATTAATACTGTATATAATTTTCAATCAGTTGTCCTTACTTCGAATCCCGATCTTTCAATCACTTACTTATTTTTTCTCTATACTCTAGAATATATCACTTAGATTGATGCTTTAACTGCATACAGCACCTTTAAACATATCAAACTAATATTGTAAATAATTTTGTTTCTGGTGTCCAGGGTTCGAATACCGATAAAATGTAGTTTAATTATAAATTTAATAACGTCTAAACTAATTAAGATATAGGCGCCAAATGAACTTTATTGCCTTTATGTTATTAGGTATTATCTTGTGGATGTGTAATTAGATACCTGACGTTCTGGGTTCGATCCTAATTTTAAATCGTCATTATCTCAGAAACTAAGAGAAGCAGAGGAGTTGACCAAAGCATGATTGATAGCTCCTATGATGGGCAATTAATACTGTATATAATTTTCAATCAGTTGTCGTTACTTCGAATCCCGATCTTTCAATCACTTACTTATTTTTTCTCTATACTATAGAATATATCACTTAGATTGATGCTTTAACTGCATACAGCACCTTTAAACATATCAAACTAATATTGTAAATAATTTTGTTTCTGGTGTCCAGGGTTCGAATACCGATAAAATGTAGTTTAATTATAAATTTAATAACTTCTAAACTAATTAAGATAAAGACGCCAAATAAACTTTATTGCCTTTATGTTATTAGGTATTATCTAGTGGATGTGTAATTAGATACCTGACGTTCTGGGTTCGATCCTAATTTTAAATCGTCATTATCTCAGAAACTAAGAGAGGTAGAGGAGTTGACCAAAGCATGATTGATAGCTCATATGATGGGCAATTAATACTGTATATAATTTTCAATCAGTTTTCCTTACTTCGAATCCCGATCTTTCAATCACTTACTTATTTTTTCTCTATACTCTAGAATATATCACTTAGATTGATGCTGTAAATGCATACAGCACCTTTAAACATATCAAACTAATATTGTAAATAATTTTGTTTCTGGTGTCCAGGGTTCGAATACCGATAAAATGTAATTTAATTATAAATTTAATAAATCCTAAACTAATTAAGATAAAGACACTAAATAAACTTTATTGTGTTTATGTTATTAGGTAGTATCTTGTGGATGTGGAATTAGATACCTGACGTTCTGGGTTCGAGCCTAATGTTTAAATCCTCATTATCTCAGAAACTAAGAGAGGTAGAGGAGTTGACCAAAGCATGATTGATAGCTCCTATGAGGGGCAATTAATACTGTATATAATTTTCAATCAGTTATCCTTACTTCGAATCCCGATCTTTCAATCACTTACTTATTTTTTCTCTATACTCTAGAATATATCACTTAGATTGATGCTGTAAATGTATACAGCACCTTTAAACATATCAAACTAATATTGTAAATAATTTTGTTTCTGGTGTCCAGGGTTCGAATACCGATAAAATGTAATTTAATTATAAATTTAATAAATCCTAAACTAATTAAGATAAAGACACTAAATAAACTTTATTGTGTTTATGTTATTAGGTAGTATCTTGTGGATGTGGAATTAGATACCTGACGTTCTGGGTTCGAGCCTAATGTTTAAATCCTCATTATCTCAGAAACTAAGAGAGGTAGAGGAGTTGACCAAAGCATGATTGATAGCTCCTATGAGGGGCAATTAATACTGTATATAATTTTCAATCAGTTATCCTTACTTCGAATCCCGATCTTTCAATCACTTACTTATTTTTTCTCTATACTCTAGAATATATCACTTAGATTGATGCTGTAAATGTATACAGCACCTTTAAACATATCAAACTAATATTGTAAATAATTTTGTTTCTGGTGTCCAGGGTTCGAATACCGATAAAATGTAATTTAATTATAAATTTAATAACTCCTAAACTAATTAAGATAAAGACGCCAAATAAACTTTATTGCGTTTATGTTACTAGGTAGTATCTTGTGGACGTGTAATTAGATACCTGACGTTCTGGGTTCGAGCCTAATGTTTAAATCGTCATTATCTCAGAAACTAAGAGAGGTAGAGGAATTGACCAAAGCATGATTGATAGCTCCTATGAGGGGCAATTAATACTGTATATAATTTTCAATCAGCTGTCCTTACTTCGAATCCCGATCTTTCAATCACTTACATATTTTTCTCTATACTCTAGAATATATCACTTAGATTGATGCTGTAAATGCATACAACACCCTTAAACATATCAAACTAATATTGTAAATAAGTTTGGTTCAGGTGTCCAGGGTTCGAATACCGATAAAATGTAATTTAATTATAAATTTAATAACTCCTAAACTAATTAAGATAAAGACACCAAATAAACTTTTATAGGGGAAAGGATGCTCTCCTGAAACATTAGCCCTCTAGAGAGAAGCATTTATACGTGAGAGATAGGGAATACCAGGGCTGATGCTAGGCTAGTCAGATGCTAAAGGAGGGAGGGATATGCTTTATACGAGAGAGATAGGGAATACAAGGAAAGATGCTATACTAAACAGGACTTGAAGGGTAGAATATGGGCGATATAGCGAACCGAGGAGAGGTATTAGGATAGGAGTTTTGAATGATGGAGTAGGTCTTTATATGCGAGAGATAGGGAATACGAGGGTCGATGCTAGGCTAGACGGTGTTGAATGAGGGAATGCATCTTATATGAGAGAGGTAGGGGAATACGAGTAGAGGTGCTAGTCTAGACATGGTTTGAGGATTAGAGTATACGTTTATATGGGAGAAATATGGAAAACGGGAGAGATACAAGGATAGACAGAGATTGAAGGAGGAGGAATGTAGGTTTATACTGTAATATAGAGTAATTCGATTATAAAACGTTTCTCATCCAGCCTTACAACACTTTTATATACTTATTTTCTAAACCTTACAAACTTTATATTTGTTAAACAGTAGTGCGCGAGAGGGAGAGGGACAAACAGTATATCGGTTTACAGTGAAGTATACGTCCTAACCTATTCCCACCTTGTTTGTTCTGGATCTTCTCATTGTCTATCATCTAACGTATCCACGTAACAAGACGTAACACAGGAAATCATACATATGGCACATTAAAAAAAATAAAGGTATATATAATGAAACATAAACAAGTAGACAGAGGGTCATCGATACATAGAAAACCAGGAGTTGTATGTACTGAGACCATAGATTAGTATAGGCAAACAACAAAGAAGTGAATTTATAGTGTAAATAGCCTAATATTTTCAAATATTATTATAGTCTAAAAGTATATAACTTAATTATGTATCGAGTATTGAGAAATAAACGTTATTCATTATTCACTAATCTCAGATCACTGCAATTGTATTGAATCAATTCACAATTGCTAATGCCATTCAACTTTCATTTGTCTCTGATACATAAACAATTTGCAAAATGGAGAAGGACGAAAGTAATAAAAAGACTCAGGCAGCAAATTTTAAGAAAGAAGAGAAAGATATATGACCGACATTGTTTTGGAACACAAATTAGTGTTGAAAATAAAATGACTGATAGCTCTGCTAAGCGTAAGGAAGAGACATGGAAATAAATTGCAAATGAATACAATTCTAGGAAGATCATCCAGTGTGAATGAAAATCCCTGAAATGATATTATGAGAACATAAAGAAAAGAATGAAGCAAGCAAATGCCATTGACAAGGTACGATTGTACAAAACTGGAGGCGTATGTATGTACCGCCTTTCTTAGATAATAGTAGCCAAATAACAATTGTTGCTCTTCTATTCAATCGCCAATGAGTTTAATCATGAAGTTGGATTCCATTCAGAAGTAATCACCACAGTGAAGGACATTGAAATAGTAAATCCAGTTCCAACATGTCCTTCAGCAATTTTAATAACAGGTAAGGAATTTGAAAAAAGAGAAAGTGTAAAGGTGGCGTCTGCAGTTCCCATACAGAACTTTCAACTCCATTGCCTGAAAAGAACAAAGATGGCATAAGAGAGGGTTTTTATGAGAGGAGGCTTGAGTGTTTGGAAGAAGAGTACACAGTGAAAATGAAGATCTTGAAATTGGAACTAGAAATGAAAGAATCTCAGAAAAATTAAGCGTTGTTAATAACTTATACAAACATAAATATATTACAAAAAAGTAATGAAACAGGCAAGGAATAAAATGGATAAAGAAACCGTTAAGCAGATCTACTACGGCACATTTTAATTTGCAAACAACGATTACATTTCAAAATGTTGGTATTCGGACGATCCAGTGTTAATTATGATAGGCACAGAAGTGTTTCTCAAAATCTAAGAACGCTTAGCAATTTAAGATATCTATGTATTAATCTTTAGAGAGAAACTGTACTTTTACTCAAAGTGTTTAATAACTTTTAAAGCTAGAGAATGTCATTTAAGGTTTCCACCTCCCAAAAAATTCTGACTTCTCAGAATTGCGCAATTTTCATTACACGCTGTTATTTATTTTCGTAACTATTCAAAAAATTGCACACGTGAGCTTTTTTCCCTTAATTGCATTCAGTTAATCATACCTTCCATAATACTTATACATTGCCTACAAGAGCTCAGGAGAAACATGGCAAGGCTACTTAATACTCCAAAAGTATCCCTTAAATTACTAGGGAATTCCTGCGAACAGGAGTATTTCGGAAATGGTCAATGTCACAAAAATATTTATTTAAAATAAATTGTATTTATCTAATAAGATATTCATTTCTTCAGCAGTATGTTATACAGATTTCCTGGAAATAAAGAAAACTTTATGGAACTTTTGATACGCATTTTATTTTTCAGAAAATCAAATATAAGGAATCGCAGTCACTGGCATCTTTAAAGAGCGTCCAACTTCAGAATGAAATTTAGCATTTATCTGGCTTTTCTTATGATGTTACGCTGTTCACAGAGATTTACGAATTGAAAGACTAAAAACACGTAAACATGTATATGCACAAGCGCGAGCGCACGCGCACACACATATGTACGAAGCTCTTTGCTTTCGTTTACAGGACCTCAGAACATGCATTACGCTGCGTGTCCCTAGCGTTTCCAGCTCTTGAATCGTTCCAGCTAGTGGAATGCCTCTACCATCTTCATGTCAACGATCTGTTACTCCGAATTAAAGTTTGGTGATCTGTATAGACCTGTACAACATGCATTACGCTATGTAACAGACGCATCACGCTATGTAACAACATGATCACGCTATGTAACAACCTGATCACGCTATGTAACAACATGATCACGCTATGTAACAACATGATCACGCTATGTAACAACCTGATCACGCTATGTAACAACCTGATCCCGCTATGTAACAACCTGATCACGCTATGTAACAACATGATCACGCTATGTAACAACCTGAGCACTCTATGTAACAACATGATCACGCTATGTAACAACCTGATCACGCTATGTAACAACATGATCACGCTATGTAACAACATGATCACGCTATGTAACAACATGATCACGATATGTAACAGACTCATCACGCTATGTAACAACATGATCACGCTATGTAACAACCTGAGCACGCTATGTAACAACATGATCACGCTATGTAACAACATGATCACGCTATGTAACAACCTGATCACGCTATGTAACAACCTGATCACGCTATGTAACAACCTCATCACGCTATGTAACAACATGTTCACGCTATGTAACTACACGATCACGCTATGTAACAACACGATCACGCTATGTAACAACATGAACACGCTATGTAACAACCTGATCACGCTATGTAACAACCTGATCACGCTATGTAACAACCTGATCACGCTATGTAACAACCTGATCACGCTATGTAACAACCTGATCACGCTATGTAACAACACGATCACGCTATGTAACAACCTGATCACGCTATGTAACAACAAGTTCACGCTATGTAACAACATGATCACGCTATGTAACTACCTGATCACGCTATGTAACAACCTGATTACGCTATGTAACAACTGATCACGCTATGTAACAACATGATCACGCTATGTAACAACCTGAGCACGCTATGTAACAACATGATCATGCTATGTAACATCATGAACACGCTATGTAACAATACGATCATGCTATGTAACAACCTGAGCACGCTATGTAACAACATGATCACGATATGTAACAACATGATCACGCTATGTAACAACCTGATCACGCTATGTAACAACATGTTCACGCTATGTAACAACACGATCACGCTATGTAACAACACGATCACGCTATGTAACAACCTGATCACGCTATGTAACAACATGTTCACGCTATGTAACAACATGATCACGCTATGTAACAACATGATCACGCAATGTAACAACCTGATTACGCTATGTAACAACATGATCACGCTATGTAACAACCTGATCACGCTATGTATCAACCTCATCACGCTATGTAACAACCTCATCACGCTATGTAACAACATGTTCACGCTATGTAACAACACGATCACGCTATGTAACAACACGATCACGCTATGTAACAACATGAACACGGTATGTAACAACATGATCACGCTATGTAACAACCTGATCACGATATGTAACATGTTCACGCTATGTAACAACTGATCACGCTATGTAACAACATGATCACGCTATGTAACAACCTGAGCACGCTATGTAACAACATGATCACGCTATGTAACATCATGAACACGCTATGTAACAATACGATCATGCTATGTAACAACCTGAGCACGCTATGTAACAACATGATCACGCAATGTAACAACATGAACACGCTATGTAACAACCTGATCACGCTATGTAACAACATGATCACGCTATGTAACAACCTGATCATGCTATGTAACAACATGTTCACGTTATGTAACAACACGATCACGCTATGTAACAACACGATCACGCTATGTAACAACCTGATCACGCTATGTAACAACATGATCACGCTATATAACAACATGATCACGCTATGTAACAACCTGATTACGCTATGTAACAACCCTATCACGCTATGTAACAACTTGATCACGCTATGTAACAATCTGATCACGCTATGTAACAACATGATCACGCTATGTAAATAGGGTGGACCATTTAAGTTGAGGTTATACAATATATCCAAAACTAAGCGTTGTAGAAAGATATGTCTTTAATAAAACTTGATTGATATTATGACGAAAGTAAATGCCGCTAGTCGTGTTTTGTTTGGAGGATGTTGTGATGGTCATTTCAGGGTCTTTTCAAATGGGACCCTAATTGTAGGTTCCCATTTAAAAAAATAAACTGACCCAAAATGACCCTCATAACGGCCTCCAAACAAAACACAACTAGCGGCATTTACTTTCGTCATAATATCAATCAGGTTTTATTAAAGACATATCTTTCTACAACGCTTAGTTTTGGATATATTGTATAGCCTCAACTTAAATGGTCCACCCTATTTACATAGCGTGATCATGTTGTTACATAGCGTGATCAGATTGTTACATAGCGTGATCAAGTTGTTACATAGCGTGATAGGGTTGTTACATAGCGTAATCAGGTTGTTACATAGCGTGATCATGTTGTTACATAGCGTGATCCTGTTGTTACATAGCGTGAACATGTTGTTACATAGCGTGATCAGGTTGTTACATAGCGTGATCGTGTTGTTACATAGCGTGATCGTGTTGTTACATAACGTGAACATGTTGTTACATAGCATGATCAGGTTGTTACATAGCGTGATCAGGTTGTTACATAGCGTGATCAGGTTGTTACATAGCGTGTTCATGTTGTTACATAGCGTGATCATGTTGTTACATAGCGTGCTCAGGTTGTTACATAGCATGATCGTATTGTTACATAGCGTGTTCATGATGTTACATAGCGTGATCATGTTGTTACATAGCGTGATCAGTTGTTACATAGCGTGAACATGTTACATATCGTGATCAGGTTGTTACATAGCGTGATCATGTTGTTACATAGCGTGATAGGGTTGTTACATAGCGTAATCAGGTTGTTACATAGCGTGATCATGTTGTTACATAGCGTGATCATGTTGTTACATAGCGTGAACATGTTGTTACATAGCGTGATCAGGTTGTTACATAGCGTGATCGTGTTGTTACATAGCGTGATCGTGTTGTTACATAACGTGAACATGTTGTTACATAGCATGATCAGGTTGTTACATAGCGTGATCATGTTGTTACATAGCGTGATCAGGTTGTTACATAGCGTGTTCATGTTGTTACATAGCGTGATCATGTTGTTACATAGCGTGCTCAGGTTGTTACATAGCATGATCGTATTGTTACATAGCGTGTTCATGATGTTACATAGCGTGATCATGTTGTTACATAGCGTGCTCAGGTTGTTACATAGCGTGATCATGTTGTTACATAGCGTGATCAGTTGTTACATAGCGTGAACATGTTACATATCGTGATCAGGTTGTTACATAGCGTGATCATGTTGTTACATAGCGTGTTCATGTTGTTACATAGCGTGATCGTGTTCTTACATAGCGTGATCGTGTTGTTACATAGCGTGAACATGTTGTTACATAGCGTGATGAGGTTGTTACATAGCGTGATGAGGTTGTTACATAGCGTGATGAGGTTGTTACATAGCGTGATCATGTTGTTACATAGCGTGATCATGTTGTTACATAGCGTAATCAGGTTGTTACATTGCGTGATCATGTTGTTACATAGCGTGATCATGTTGTTACATAGCGTGAACATGTTGTTACATAGCGTGATCAGGTTGTTATAATAGCGTGATCGTGTTGTTACATAGCGTGATCGTGTTGTTACATAGCGTGAACATGTTGTTACATAGCGTGATCAGGTTGTTACATAGCGTGATCAGGTTGTTACATAGCGTGATCATGTTGTTACATAGCGTGAACATGTTACATAGCGTGATCAGGTTGTTACATAGCGTGTTCGTGTTGTTACATAGCGTGATCGTGTTGTTACATAGCGTGAACATGTTGTTACATAGCGTGATCAGGTTGTTACATAGCGTGAACATGTTGTTACATAGCGTGATGAGGTTGTTACATAGCGTGATCAGGTTGTTACATAGCGTGATCAGGTTGTTACATAGCGTGATCATGTTGTTACATAGCGTGATCATGTTACATAGCGTGCTCAGGTTGTTACATAGCGTGATCATGTTGTTACATAGCGTGATGAGTCTGTTACATAGCGTGATCATGTTGTTACATAGCGTGATCATGTTGTTACATAGCGTGATCATGTTGTTACATAGCGTGATCAGGTTGTTACATAGCGTGATCATGTTGTTACATAGCGTGATCATGTTGTTACATAGCGTGATCATGTTGTTACATAGCGTGATCATGTTGTTACATAGCGGGATCAGGTTGTTACATAGCGTGATCAGGTTGTTACATAGCGTGATCATGTTGTTACATAGTGTAATCATGTTGTTACATAGCGTGATCATGTTGTTACATAGCGTGATCAGGTTGTTACATAGCGTGATCATGTTGTTACATAGCGTGATGGGTCTGTTACATAGCGTAATGCATGTTGTACAGGTCTATTCAGATCACCAAACTTTAATTCGGAGTAACAGATCGTTGACATGAAGATGGTAGAGGCATTCCACTAGCTGGAACGATTCAAGAGCTGGAAACGCTAGGGACACGCAGCGTAATGCATGTTCTGAGGTCCTGTAAACGAAAGCAAAGAGCTTCGTACATATGTGTGTGCGCGTGCGCTCGCGCTTGTGCATATACATGTTTACGTGTTTTTAGTCTTTCAATTCGTAAATCTCTGTGAACAGCGTAACATCATAAGAAAAGCCAGATAAATGCTAAATTTCATTCTGAAGTTGGACGCTCTTTAAAGATGCCAGTGACTGCGATTCCTTATATTTGATTTTCTGAAAAATAAAATGCGTATCAAAAGTTCCATAAAGTTTTCTTTATTTCCAGGAAATCTGTATAACTTACTGCTGAAGAAATGAATATCTTATTAGATAAATACAATTTATTTTAAATAAATATTTTTGTGACATTGACCATTTCCGAAATACTCCTGTTCGCAGGAATTCCCTAGTAATTTAAGGGATACTTTTGGAGTATTAAGTAGCCTTGCCATGTTTCTCCTGAGCTCTTGTAGGCAATGTATAAGTATTATGGAAGGTATGATTAACTGAATGCAATTAAGGGAAAAAAGCTCACGTGTGCAATTTTTTGAATAGTTACGAAAATAAATAACAGCGTGTAATGAAAATTGCGCAATTCTGAGAAGTCAGAATTTTTTGGGAGGTGGAAACCTTAAATGACATTCTCTAGCTTTAAAAGTTATTAAACACTTCGAGTAAAAGTACAGTTTCTCTCTAAAGATTAATACATAGATATCTTAAATTGCTAAGCGTTTTTAGATTTTGAGAAACACTTCTGTGCCTATCATAATTAACACTGGATCGTCCGAATACCAACATTTTGAAATGTAATCGTTGTTTGCAAATTAAAATGTGCCGTAGTAGATCTGCTTAACGGTTTCTTTATCCATTTTATTCCTTGCCTGTTTCATTACTTTTTTGTAATATATTTATGTTTGTATAAGTTATTAACAACGCATAATTTTTCTGAGATTCTTTCATTTCTAGTTCCAATTTCAAGATCTTCATTTTCACTGTGTACTCTTCTTCCAAACACTCAAGCCTCCTCTCATAAAAACCCTCTCTTATGCCATCTTTGTTCTTTTCAGGCAATGGAGTTGAAAGTTCTGTATGGGAACTGCAGACGCCACCTTTACACTTTCTCTTTTTTCAAATTCCTTACCTGTTATTAAAATTGCTGAAGGACATGTTGGAACTGGATTTACTATTTCAATGTCCTTCACTATGGTGATTACTTCTGAATGGAATCCAACTTCATCATTAAACTCATTGGCGATTGAATAGAAGAGCAACAATTGTTATTTGGCTACTATTATCTAAGAAAGGCGGTACATACATACGCCTCCAGTTTTGTACAATCGTACCTTGTCAATGGCATTTGCTTGCTTCATTCTTTTCTTTATGTTCTCATAATATCATTTCAGGGATTTTCATTCACACTGGATGATCTTCCTAGAATTGTATTCATTTGCAATTTATTTCCATGTCTCTTCCTTACGCTTAGCAGAGCTATCAGTCATTTTATTTTCAACACTAATTTGTGTTCCAAAACAATGTCGGTCATATATCTTTCTCTTCTTTCTTAAAATTTGCTGCCTGAGTCTTTTTATTACTTTCGTCCTTCTCCATTTTGCAAATTGTTTATGTATCAGAGACAAATGAAAGTTGAATGGCATTAGCAATTGTGAATTGATTCAATACAATTGCAGTGATCTGAGATTAGTGAATAATGAATAACGTTTATTTCTCAATACTCGATACATAATTAAGTTATATACTTTTAGACTATAATAATATTTGAAAATATTAGGCTATTTACACTATAAATTCACTTCTTTGTTGTTTGCCTATACTAATCTATGGTCTCAGTACATACAACTCCTGGTTTTCTATGTATCGATGACCCTCTGTCTACTTGTTTATGTTTCATTATATATACCTTTATTTTTTTAATGCGCCATATGTAAGATTTCCTGTGTTACGTCTTGTTACGTGGTTACGTTAGATGATAGACAATGAGAAGATCCAGAACAAACAAGGTGGGAATAGGTTAGGACGTATACTTCACTGTAAACCGATATACTGTTTGTCCCTCTCCGTCTCGCGCACTACTGTTTAACAAATATAAAGTTTGTAAGGTTTAGAAAATAAGTATATAAAAGTGTTGTAAGGCTGGATGAGAAACGTTTTATAATCGAATTACTCTCTATATTACAGTATAAACCTACATTCCGCCTCCTCCAATCTCTGTCTATCCTTGTATCTCTCCCGTTTTCCATATTTCTCCAATATAAACGTATACTCTAATCCTCAAACCATGTCTAGACTAGCACCTCTCCTCGTATTCCCCTACCTCTCTCATATAAGATGCATTCCCTCATTCAACACCGTCTAGCCTAGCATCGACCCTCGTATTCCCTATCTCTCGCATATAAAGACCTATTCCATCATTCAAAACTCCTATCCTAATACCTCTCATCGGTTCGCTATATCGCCCATATTCTACCCTTCAAGTCCTGTTTAGTATAGCATCTTTCCTTGTATTCCCTATCTCTCTCGTATAAAGCATATCCCTCCCTCCTTTAGCATCTGACTAGCCTAGCATCAGCCCTGGTATTCCCTATCTCTCCCCTATAAATGCTTCTCTCTAGAGGGCTAATGTTTCAGGAGAGCATCCTTTCCCCCTATAAAAGTTTATTTGGTGTCTTTATCTTAATTAGTTTAGGAGTTATTAAATTTATAATTAAATTACATTTTATCGGTATTCGAACCCTGGACACCAGAAACAAAATTATTTACAATATTAGTTTGATATGTTTAAAGGTGCTGTATACATTTACAGCATCAATCTAAGTGATATATTCTAGAGTATAGAGAAAAAATAAGTAAGTGATTGAAAGATCGGGATTCGAAGTAAGGATAACTGATTGAAAATTATATACAGTATTAATTGCCCCTCATAGGAGCTATCAATCATGCTTTGGTCAACTCCTCTACCTCTCTTAGTTTCTGAGATAATGACGATTTAAACATTAGGCTCGAACCCAGAACGTCAGGTATCTAATTCCACATCCACAAGATACTACCTAATAACATAAACACAATAAAGTTTATTTGGTGTCTTTATCTTAATTAGTTTAGGATTTATTAAATTTATAATTAAATTACATTTTATCGGTATTCGAACCCTGGACACCAGAAACAAAATTATTTACAATATTAGTTTGATATGTTTAAAGGTGCTGTATGCATTTACAGCATCAATCTAAGTGATATATTCTAGAGTATAGAGAAAAAATAAGTAAGTGATTGAAAGATCGGGATTCGAAGTAAGGAAAACTGATTGAAAATTATATACAGTATTAATTGCCCATCATATGAGCTATCAATCATGCTTTGGTCAACTCCTCTACCTCTCTTAGTTTCTGAGATAATGACGATTTAAACATTAGGCTCGAACCCAGAACGTCAGGTATCTAATTACACATCCACAAGATAATACCTAATAACATAAAGGCAATAAAGTTTATTTGGCGTCTTTATCTTAATTAGCTTAGAAGTTATTAAATTTATAATTAAACTACATTTTATCGGTATTCGAACCCTGGACACCAGAAACAAAATTATTTACAATATTAGTTTGATATGTTTAAAGGTGCTGTATGCAGTTAAAGCATCAATCTAAGTGATATATTCTATAGTATAGAGAAAAAATAAGTAAGTGATTGAAAGATCGGGATTCGAAGTAACGACAACTGATTGAAAATTATATACAGTATTAATTGCCCATCATAGGAGCTATCAATCATGCTTTGGTCAACTCCTCTACCTCTCTTAGTTTCTGAGATAATGACGATTTAAAATTAGGATCGAACCCAGAACGTCAGGTATCTAATTACACATCCACAAGATAATACCTAATAACATAAAGGCAATAAAGTTCATTTGGCGCCTTTATCTTAATTAGTTTAGACCTTATTAAATTTATAATTAAACTACATTTTATCGGTATTCGAACCCTGGACACCAGAAACAAAATTATTTACAATATTAGTTTGATATGTTTAAAGGTGCTGTATGCAGTTAAAGCATCAATCTAAGTGATATATTCTAGAGTATAGAGAAAAAATAAGTAAGTGATTGAAAGATCGGGATTCGAAGTAAGGACAACTGATTGAAAATTATATACAGTATTAATTACCCATCATAGGAGCTAACAATCATGCTTTGGTTCACTCGTCTACCTCTCTTAGTTTCTGAGATAATGACGATTTAAAAATTAGGATCGAACCCAGAACGTCAGGTATCTAATTACACCTCCACAAGATACTACCTAATAACATAAAGGCAATAAAGTTTATTTGGCGTCTTTATCTTAATTAGTTTAGAAGTTATTAAATTTATAATTAAATTACATTTTATCGGTATTCGAACCCTGGACACCAGAAACAAAATTATTTACAATATTAGTTTGATATGTTTAAAGGTGCTGTATGCAGTTACAGTATCAATCTAAGTGACATTCTAGAGTATAGAGAAAAAATAAGTAAGTGATTGAAAGATCGGGATTCGAAATAAGGACAACTGATTAAAAATTATATACAGTATTAATTACCCATCATAGGAGCTATCAATCATGCTTTGGTCAATTCCTCTACCTCTCTTAGTTTCTGAGATATTGACGATTTAAACATTAGGCTCGAACCCAGAACGTCAGGTATCCAATTACACCTCCACAAGATACTACCTAATAACATAAAGGCAATAAAGTTTATTTGGTGTCTTTATCTTAATTAGTTTAGGAGTTATTAAATTTATAATTAAATTACATTTTATCGGTATTCGAACCCTGGACACCATGTACCCAAATATACATTCACAAGAAACTATCTAATGACATTAATGTAATAAACTTTATTTGACGTCTTCATCGTAATTAGTCTCTGAGTTATTAGAAGCTGAATTTGTAATTCGAACCCGGCCATCCTGGTCAACTTGGAACTCATTGGAGAAGCTGCTGCTTTTTATTTCATTTCCATCGTAAAATCTGAAGTGTTGAGTGTTGGGCAGAGCACTTAGGAAAACAATTACTGACATTGTTCGCTAATGGGGTGAAAGCGTCTAAAGATGTCAGCTAATAGAGGTCACCGTTACCATCAGACAGAAGTAGGTTACGGGTTTTTTCATTACATGCCGGGCTCTTGTTCGCTAATGTGGTGAAAGCGTCTAACGGGTCAGCTAATGGAGGTCACCGTTACATCCAGGCAGAAGTAGGTCGTTCGCTAATGTATGTAAACAGATCCGGAATGTAAACTTAAAAGCCTATTAATGTGGTGAAAGCGTCTAACATGTTCAGCTAATGGACAAGCGCTTTCCCCAGATAGAAGAAGGCTGCAGTGTTTCATTACATGACAGACTGTTCCCGTGAGCAGACTACTTATACTCACGCTCCAGTCAACAATTCATTATTCAAAAACTTAATTGCTCGAGGATGCAATGTGCAGACCTTAGTAATCATAAAAAAAAATGTTTGACGAACATTACCTAATTAATTTGCCGAGGGGCGGCAGGCCTCGAGAAAACAATTCCCTCAAGTCAGGACGCCACAGTAGAACGCATGGGGGAGGGGGTAGAACCTGTTAGCACAGACACTGTCGGCATTAGGTAAGCACACAAAGCGAGAGGAGGCGGGGCCTAACGACACGAGACCTGGCGGCATGTAAGCACTCAAAGGGAGGGGGCGGGACTTGTCGGCGTAGAACAAAGAACTTTATCGCTTGTCGGCATCTCTCTCTGTGCCAGCTCTCTCATTATATTTCTACTACTGTGCAATCCACAAAAACAAACTTTTCGAAATACAGTCCCTAATTCGAACATATTTCAACACTAAATAGCACAAACACACATTTTAACACCTTAACATACTAAGTATAGTTTATATTTAAGGTTAGCTTGTTTTCGCTATATATATTTCAAATCTTCATTAAAACCAACTAAACTTTCGATTCATAACCTGTCTTCTACCTTACTAGGTTTTCAGGCCATGTTCCAGTTTTAAACATCGGATGCGCGTTATTTGGTACTCAATATTAAATAAGGTATCACTATAAACTCCTACATTTACACAATTGCTCGTTGATACGAAAAATCAGCTTTATTTTTATATTTTCGGCATTGCTGTTTTATCAGATGACTTCCATCTTCTGATTTCCTTCTCATCAAGGTGAACAACATGTACTCCATTATGCTAGAGAACAGGCTACCTGTAAAAGGTATTATTTCACAACTCATTGCCGTAATGTATGAATGTGCAGAACTTAATTATAATTCAGTCATTGGTTTATTGTTTTACTTAGTATTTCTTACTATACTGTTGAAATTACGATGCTACTAAATTAATGGATATTGGTATCACTGATACTTACTGTACATCCGTTGAAATCTGGGAAAGAGAGACATCTGTTGACATCTGATGTGCAGCGCTCAAAATGTTTGGTTCGGGGTCGGTCGATGTGGGAACATCGACGCTGCACCGGAAGTTACTATCCCACTTGACATACGCTGGACTAGATCCAGATTTTACACAAATTTCACTGTGGTTTGATTTTTATTTTATTTCAGGTAGAACCCAGGAGTTCAATAGACTTAATAAAAGATGAATTGTTGACTTATTTAAATAGTAATACGTCATATGCAATTACCATATCATGCAGATAATTTTGTGGTGAAATTGTCTGCAATAATGCTTTGTTAAATATCGATAGAAGTTGCACTAAGTATGAAAGCTTCTTTCTTTCTTTCCTTCTTGGAGTTTAACATACTTTAGCCGGGAGGTATATCGGGCAGTGAATGAACAAAATGATTGAAATGATGCCCAATATGTGATCGATGCTTTAAAAATTTTAATTTTCGCAATTCCATTCGACACCATTGCTGGCAATTGCGTTTAACTTTACGTGACAAAGACCAAGGAAGTCAAGAGCTAAGTACTGCTGGATTCATCATTCTACCTTGATTGAATATTTTGTAGGTTGATAATACTGCGCTCCATCTGCTCTTATATCAAAATGATAACATTGAGTATCAAGAAATAGTGATATCGTCCCACCTCTAATCTTTAAGATAACAGGGAGGGACTATACTCGTTGTCAGGTTTTTTATCTTTTCTGCTCCCTTCTTTTCTGACAAGCTGTGCTGAGGCCAAAAAAGTCCACTATAGAACTATCATTACAGCGAAAAGGGGAGCATATAAGTTTGCTGCTACACAACAATAAACTATTGTACTTATTCGGTACTACAGTACGTAAATGTTAAGTTATTTTAATGAAACTATTCCAGGTTTAAATCGCGTTGATGCCAACGTTATCGATTTACAAAACTAACCCGAAATATGCAAGTAATGGAATCATATAAGTGAATACATAACTTCTCTAACAGTAATCTACCATAGAAAGGGTAATATGAATACGTAAAATAAATTATATTTATACGTTACACCTCATATCTGTACTGCGTCATTTGTACGAAAGCCTTTGTAATCTCATCGGTTAGCGAACCTGCTGAAAGATCAAAACGGCGACAAACAGTGCGATGAATTCTCCCGCTCGATATTTTAAAGCAAGCAGGAGTGGTGCGAAATGAAGTATTAAATGTAAACAAATTGTTTTGAATGTGTACAGCAGGTTATCGGAAGAAAATAGCTGGAGTTCATTTCAAGAAGCGCGCTAAAACAGCAATTCTGAAACTTATAGTAGTGTGAAAATATATCAACTTTGAAAAGTTTTTAGATGAAAATAGCATCTTACGTAATAATACTTTTTTCTTGACCTGACGACGAGTATAGTCATGTTATGAACCGTGTATATAAAGAAGAACAGGTTGGAGCCTACAGTTACATTAAAAACTCTAGTCCATGACAAAAGACTGCGTCCAGAAAGCTATGAACAGTTATCATTCATTCATGCAGACGACAAAGCAACGGACAAGGGAAACTGGTTTACAAGTTTTATTCCTTCACATTTTATTTTGAACGTAAGTACATTTGGTAATCAACTTTCGGTTTTACGCTTTTTGAACTCTTAGTGTAGGAAAATAAAAGTTATATTAAAGCAGTTAGCTTTCAGAATCTTTATTTGCAATTGTTATGGGGAAGCATTCTAATAATTGTCAATAACATATTTTAAACTAATTTTAATAACATGAAATCTTGAATATTATATTCGTATAGAAAATAAAGAAGAGAAAAGAGAGAAAGTTGTAATCTGTGACTATTCTGCATTCAGACGGTCGTCATTGAGAATGCTTATAAAAGCAAAAGAAAAGTGAATAAATTACGTTGGCAGTGAGTTTAGAAGTAGATGTGATCTTTTCAATAGCTGGTGCCTACCTGCCCGCCCCTTTTAGGTGTTTTACTTTTATAGGAAAATCGCGTTATGAACCCAACAAACGTAACCATTTTTTCGCTAAAGCATATGCCAACCTAAATAAAAACTGAAATCCGCTAAATATGCCTTCGGCCGCAACTGCTACATTCCTCTCCTAAAAAACATCCCTCGGCTACGCTTTGAGGCTGAGGGCACTCAATCTCTCGGCTACGCCTTGAGGCTGAGTATCTTACCGGCTTTGGCGGCATTAGTTATTCATATGTTGCCAGCATTGCGTTAGAGCTAGCGTGTGACTTAGAGTAACATCTGTAGGACATATAAGACATCATTTCCATCGCTGTTGAAGACCAACTTAGAGCAGAAAGTCCTTGGCAATATATAGATTAACTCTTCATCAGATGTGCTTTTCAAATATTTACTAATTTTTTATAATTCTTATAAATATTAGTTTGCTTTTATTATGGTATTACGTTAGCCTTAAAGGAACATTCCACCCGTTCGAAATTGGAATTTCGCTCTGGTTGAAGGTTACCTGTATGAGATGCTGTACTTCTCAGAAATTGAAACAGTTTCGACCCATTCTGGGCCCTTTTCAAGCATCTTAATTTGGAGCGGTCAGCCTAATACTTCGCGCGAAGAGGAAACGTAAAAATAGCAAAAGGAAACGACTTCCGAGAAACCGCACTGAGGACAAATCTGACCGTGAAAACTTGGTATTTTATTATATATCTATAGTTTCTGTTAAACTTAGTTTTTGAAATTAGAAATCCGCGAGCAATTATTCTACATTGTACTCAAACATAAGCGTTTAGAAGAAAAATGCTTAAAATAACCCTAGAGGAGGTACGGGAAATGAAGAGAGATACAGGATGCCAATTCGAAAATTTTAAGAACCACTACCAACGTCGGAATCGTGTAAGTAGGCTTTTTAAAATTTTCCTTATTCCATCTATTTCATATCTTTAAAGTTTCTTAGTTTAAAATTTTCACATTTTTATTTCTGCACACTTTGTAAATTTTTGTTAACTTCTCTTACGTTTGAGGTATCCCATGTGTTAATATCTGCTGTTAGTATTAATTCGTTGCGCGATGTTTTTGAACAGTGCTGCTTTTGAGCACTAGAACTTCTATTTGAAAGCAAATGCAGCCATTTTATTGCCTTGATGATGAAAGCTGCTGTTTGTCTAAGTTATTACGTTTTATTGTGATTTTATTTAAATCCCCCTCGAGTGTTTATTTTCTACCGAGGCTTAATTTATCCATAAAATCAAAACCTCTCGTGAAATTACTACAAAATAAATGTCAACAAAGTGATAGCTTTTACTGCAACAAGTTTCAACTATTTGGGTCTTGCAGCGACAATGAAATGTCCTTTACTAAGTAAAATATCCTTTTTCTTATTCCGGATGCCGGCTTGTAAGTATTGCTTTACAAAGGTGATTTGGTGTCATTTTGTACTATTACAAATACGATTCTTATCGCCTTAGCAGCAAAATATATAAATGAATTGACAGTTTATCTTAGCATGTGTCAATGAGGATCGTTCGGAGAGACCGATTCTTTAGAATCAGAGAATCAGCAGCGTTGCATTTCCAGATGGCTTTGTAAGAACAGGACTAAGAATATGGGATGTCCAGTATGTAAAAGAGAAAAATGCTATTGTATTTAAATTTGCAAATATAGTAGAACCTTTGTTACGCGGGAAAAAGTGGGGAAGGCGTTTATTCGGATAACAAAAATTTCGGACAAAATTAAAAATGTCATTTTTAGGGGTTAGGAAACTGTTTTTGAAGATTTAGGTGAAACTAAACGAAGACACTACATATTGTCACGCCTTAGATTTGAAGGGGGTTGAGGACGTGCATTTGGGAGCGTAGCAGGATTAAGGGTTGGTGAGCAACTCCGAATAGCAAGACACAATTAACAAAAAGGATAGCAGATTTAATATAATAAACGAGTAGACACACAGATAGTGAGCAAGCAAGCCATGTTTAGGATTAAGTATTTAAGACGGAACAGTTTCTAGTTACCTAGTGCCATTGAGCAGATGTTACGCTGGTTGCCATACCCAAAGGGTAAATGTTGATCTGGGCAGCGCCTCCGGCTGCACCTGGGTTGTTCCTATCAAGACTGCCATCCCCATAGACTTAAGAAAGGGGTTTTATATCATAGATAGACGCCTCCACACAGGACATTCCATATATGGAGAGATAACCTCTACTCTATGAGTTGGCATCACCCACATAATATCACAAGGATATGACTGGCACTGAATGTCCAGCTCATGCATCCTGTGTTGCACCATGTGAAGTAAGAATACAAGAAATAAGCTTTACATGAACCAAATTCTAAAGAAAAGTAATTTTTAGGAAAATAATTTAACTTAACTTGACCCATACGTTACATCTGCCCCGGCATCAAAATAACACACTGCCACTGTGTGTTGATAGGAAAGAATCAAAAGAATGGTACAAGGTCACATAAACACACAAAACTTATTACATGAGTATAAACAATTACAAATTACAATAATAACAGTAGTGAGTCAAAGAAAAGGTCAAAAAAGGAGGAAAATAATAATAGAGTGCTTGAGTACATGTAAATATCTTGGCCATCCTTGGGCATTGAAGCATGAGCCGTAAGTTGGAGGAATTACACCTGTAATTCTTGAAGTAACGAAGTGAGTGACATACCCTGTATATCGGCTATGCTGACAAAACTGCAAAAACCAGCATTTCGTTATCAGTTCCTGCAGAGGAGGATGTGGCCAGAGATATCAGCTGCAGTAACAGCTTACTCTGGAGACAAATAACAACTAAGGTAATCTCCAAGTCTTGTCCATGGTTTTAAAGGACGTCTGGTATCCATTGTATGAAGAAGTGAATATACAGCAGGGTCTGCACAGGCTGGCTGAAGAATACACCAAGTATTAGTCCATAGTGAATACTTCAGAGGTGCGACGTACTGTTGGCATCAAGGATATTCACGCACGCAATAAGTCCATATCATATGCAGGTATGTGTTAGAATACTGTGGCTCTTGTATGTTTGTAAGCCGTTCGAAGCACTTAATTGGTGATGGATTCAGAACACTCATAATAAAAGTCATTATGACACAAAAGGGAAACACTCAGAGACCTTATGACTCATAAAGAATAGATTACAGAATATTTGATAAAACAAAAAAATTAATGTGATCGTACCAAGAAAGAAAAAATTATGAAAAATTTAAGAAAAAGCTTGCTTGTAAAAAAAACAAAATTGCAATTTGAACTTTTACATAAGAAGGACATAAAATATAAAGAAGTTGTACAAAAGAAATACATAACGTAACATTATAAACATAGATACATTAAAGAAATATTACATTGTTGTATACATGACAATATCTGTACAACATACAGTACCATTAACATTATTTGTGCTTGAATAAATTTATCATCCATATCATGTTTTAAATAAAAAAATGTACATAAGCACATCTGTTCACAAGTTGAAATTCTTACATAAGCAGAATTCACAAAATTCCATCAATTCACAACAGTCATGACATAATCGGTTTAATTCTCATCAGCTTAACTCTCTTAAAATTCAGTAAATATAAAAACGACAATGTTTACAATGAAGTAACAGGTGCGTAGAATAATAAGGTGTTATCAGTTAACTCAATGCTACACACATTGAATTTTTCTGAATTTATGAGTTTTTCATTAGTGTTAGTGAAAAAAAGATTTAGGTTAAAAATATTGAAGGTAATAACAACAATTGCAAATGAAAAACAAAGTTTAGAAGCTACTGTGTTTCCACAAATTACAATTTTACACACAAATTAATGTGTTCAGAAAATTTGATTTAAAAAAAATTTTCCTGCTCCTCTTTATTACCTGCATTCCTGACAATCTACATATACTTGTTAACATTTAACAGTAAAGTCAACATCCCTGTGGGGCAGGTTTCAACACAAATTACTATCAGAAGCTTGCTTATTTTACCAAATAGAATATTTAATAAATACTAAACTTTACGTAAAAGAAATTACACATATGCTTGTGATTATAAAATTTATACAGTATAAATGTCACTTCCTATCTTCAAGTTAATCACAACATATAGTAGGAATCGGTCTCGCAGAAAAATACAAGCTTTCTGAGTAAAAGTTAAAGAAATTGTTTCAGAAGAAAACAAAAATTATTTCACAGAATTAAAGTAGAAAAGGTATGTTTTGGAA
Source organism: Deroplatys truncata (assembly GCA_030765065.1). Lineage (NCBI taxonomy): Eukaryota > Metazoa > Arthropoda > Insecta > Mantodea > Mantidae > Deroplatys > Deroplatys truncata. The sequence continues at coordinate 107,630,225 of CM060980.1, forward strand.
ACTACACTGACATCCATTAGTGATACTATGTCTACCAAAGTTCGACATTGAATTTAAGCTGTTAACGTTGTTGATATGAACCACTGTGATACATTATTAGTTATTATTATACATTGTTACCAACTGTTTGTAAATGAACATGCATCTACATTGAGCACTAACTATTAACTTATTCTTGTTTATTGAACATTATTCATGAATATCATATTACTAACTCCCCCTGGATAAAGTATATCCAGGTTCTCCAAGAGGGTGTAACTTACAGCTGCACAAAATATTTTAATCTTAACCTGAATGTGAAAGAATGCATTCTTTTCTTTGTGTACCACTTAAATGTGAAAAACAGTGACAAAATATTTCATTGTTTATTCTAAATGTGTGCACTCACACTGCGCTGGATGAAAATTATCTCTTCATCTTACTTGTAAGTTATCTCTAAGGGGCCATCAGGCATAGCCTAAGAGAAAAAACATACATACCATGAAAATCAATGACGTCATAGCACATCCACAGGACCATCAGGCTAACCCGTGAAGCTATGTTTCTCAGAACAATAACAACAACAAAACCGTAGGAGTGTCCCATAATTATTACTAATGTGAGTAATAAATCTAGTAACTAAATCTAGGTAAATTAATCTAGGGAAGCGCTTCCATATTCTACACTAAAGTACAGACTATCTAATATTAGCAAAAAAAATTGATATTCTAAGGGACAGGAGTTAGGGAACCAATGTTCCAACGATGAGAAAGTGCATCTTCCACACCTGCAATAAACAAACTTTCTTGAGGTGTAAATGTGCTCAAACAAAAAAATAATAATTGCTGAATCAGAATGGAGAGAAGCTGTTGCCGTTCAAATCTATAGACAGCATGAGGGTGAATCGCAACAATACTCCTCGAGAAGTACTGGTAAAACACTGTGTTCGACTCCTGAACAGTGCAATATGCAGTAGCATAAAAAAATCGTAGCTCAAACTATACAATCTGTGAACAGAACTAAAAGTAAATGAGAATATATCTCGCAATAGAATAAAATGGTAAAACACAAAAAAATTATGTATATAAGGGTGTTAATCAACAGAATACCGATAAGCACTATGTTTAGGTCATCATTGGAAATCTACAATATGTATTTATTTTAAAACTCAAATCTTTGATTGCAAGCGTTAAATAATTGGCAATTGTATTAACAAATAACATGTGGGGCTAATATATAGTATTCAAAAAGAATTTGAAAAATAAAGTGTCCAGTGGTGAAAGGTAATAGTGATAAACTCGAGCATACATCATTATTTAACTATAAGCATTTCCGGTATTCGAGGAAAACTAAAATGGGCATCCTGCTCAAAATAAGCATGAGTTTATATCTTAATGGGGCTCTGTTATATGTCTGAAGAAACAGTGCTTGGAAAAATCATGATATAAAATATTGCTTTAAATATTTCAAACCATATTAAAAATTATGTCTCTTTCTAGGTTTTCTGGAAAAGAGGGAGAGGATGAGAGAGAGAGAGTAGAGGGGTGGGGCAGTAATGAAAATCATTGCAGACGAGGCATAAGAGGATGAGGGTGGTGGTGGGGTCTATTGCCCATCTTAACAGAATTAACACCCGAATAATGTGAAGCCATACTTCATAAAAAAGTGGCGCTCCAACATAGCCATGGGTACAACTATTATAACGACTTTGATAGAGAAGTACGGATTCGAACCATACTTTTCAAAAAAAGAATTATGAAAAGCCGGGCCTCCACCATAAATGTCACGCCTTAGAATTGAAGGGGGTTGAGGACGTGCATTTGGGAGCGTAGTAGGATTAAGGGTTGGTGAGCAACTCCGAATAGCAAGACACAATTAACAAAAAGGATAGCAGATTTAATATAATAAACGAGTAGACACACAGATAGTGAGCAAGCAAGCCATTTTTAAGATTAAGTATTTAAGACAGAACAGTTTCTAGTTACCTAGTGCCATTGAGCAGATGTTACGCTGGTTGCCATACCCAAAGGGTAAATGTTGATCTGGGCAGCGCCTCCGGCTGCACCTGGGTTGTTCCTATCAAGACTGCCATCCCCATAGACTTAAGAAAGGGGTTTTATATCATAGATAGACGCCTCCACACAGGGCATTCCATATATGGAGAGATAACCTCTACTCTACACCCACATAATATCACAAGGATATGACTGGCACTGAATGTCCAGTTCATGCATCCTGTGTTGCACCATGTGAAGTAAGAATACAAGAAATAAGCTTTACATGAACCAAATTCTAAAGAAAAGTAATTTTTAGGAAAATAGTTTAACTTAACTTGACCCATACGTTACAATATACATACAGTGTTAACAAAGTATTTGATAAACTCAAGGTACTGTAGGGAGAGTGGGGTAATGCAGAACGGAGGGTAATGGCGAACAGGTATGTATCTCTTCACAGAGTAGTTGTACAAACCTCTAGTTAGTGCTGCCATCTGAAGCGATGTTCTAGAACGTCCTCTGGTAGAAGCCAGTGCAGAGGAAATATTTGTTGCGAACTTGTGTGTCATTTTGTATTTTCCGTTCATCACTTATAGTACGAAAATATACTTCAAACCAAACTAAGTGCCACGTTTTTAACACTATGGCAATACCCCAAATCACTGTTTAATGTACGATTATCCTTAAATTAAAGACATTGAAGCCGTGATTCTTAAAAGTATTGTAGGCATACTACTGCCGAAGCAACAAACTGGCGTGCTTTGGAGTAATGGCGAACGCTCACTCCGCGTGTGTTCGCCATTACCCCACACATAATGAAATACCTTTTACCATACGAAATTTAACAGTACTTAAATGACATTGAATTTTATCGCTAGAAACTGTTTATTTGCGACAGTTAATGCTTTTTTATTTCTATGATCGAAAACATTTATTTCTTTTATTAAAGATTACAGTACATTTGTTACAGATGCTGCGCCAAAGACCTAGAACTTGAAGCTGGTTATCGAGACCCAGGAGAAATAATAATAATAATAATAATAATAATAATAATATAGGATCGAACATAGCGACGAAAATGTGCTGAATTCATATTAGGAATGGGTTTTGTAGGAAAGACAGGAAAGCAAGTTTTGTTTCCTCGAAGCAGATGTATTTTACCTGCGATGGTCAACAACCTGTCTACCGGAAGTTTCGCCTTTGTGTCTTGGCTCGGACAGGCCGTTTACAACGGTTTCAAAGCTTAAAAAGGGCCAGGAAGTATATGTGCCTTATCTACGATCTAAGAATATTCGTGGGAAGATTTTAAAACTCAAAATAAGCTGTAAGAAGCAGATGTGAAAGTTGTCAAGTGGGGGTAGCCAATAATAAAAATCATGAAACAAAATGATAGCCAATCGAAAGATCGCGTATACATCACATGATACATTTGAACTTAAGACGGAGCGAAACTTAAGAAAGGTGGGGGAAAATTCTAAGTTTGGCGAAAGGCGTGAAAAAGGAAGAGAAACGTAGAGAAATTCATTCCGGTACAAACTAACCATGAGGACGGCCGAGATTCATTCCGGTACAAACTAACCGTGAGGACGGCCGAGATTCATTCCGGTACAAAATAACCACGAGGACGGTCGACGAAACGAAATTAGAAGAAAATAATCAGAAAATTTATAGTGTAAAAATGAAGTTATGAAATCTAGGCAATTCGAGGGCTAGTCGGAGAAACACATAAGTAGCGACTTCGAAAGGGGTAAGAATAACAGTGGTTTCGACGACGAAGGTGGCGGGTCGACCAGATAGGAATCTACGTAACAAAATAAAGAAATAACTCAAACTTCTCCGGCAGTATTATTAATATCATCAAGGCAGTGTCACCACCCCTGAAAACAAGAACCTCAGCTCTACCAAAACAAATTCCAAATCCCTGCCATCCAACCATCGAACCCGGGACTCTGAGTCCACTGAAGCAACTGCCAGGAGCAACACAGATGCGTCAGAGGTTGGTGTCATATGGCGCCCACTACGTTGGGGCTCGAAATACTGCCAGCGGATAACACACCCGGAGAACCGACAACGGAAGGAAGGACAGAAAGACGACGCCGATGACGACATCAGCAACCACCAGCAGCAGAGTGTACCGATAGACGCGTGGCAACAAGCGACATCGACGCCGCTCCATTACAACAAGGAAGCAGACATTCAGCGCAGACATCATCAGTGTTCAAAAAGTGTGTAAGTGTAGTGAAGTGTTTTGTGAACTACTACAACACTTCGCAGCAGCTCAACCCAGCACCGAGTGTTAACTGTATGATACATAAGTTAATAAAATTTTGGAAGGGAGTGTATATGCAATAGATATAAGTAAACTGGGTTATGTATGTTTGTAAATGCTGTTAAGAAGCAAGAAATTAACCGGCAACGATATGGAAGGTAATAGCAATGAACAAGGGGAAAATTTCACTAACAATAGCACGCGGGTAGGTGTAGAAAATGGAGATAGCGAAACATTAGAAAACCAAGCCACCGAATCACTTAATGCGAGTGAAATGCTGCAACAAATGTTGGCTCAATTGAGCCTCCTAAACACTAAAATAACATAACAAGAGCAAACACTTGGGCAAACTCTGACTCAACGATTAACAGAACAAGAACAAACACTAACTCAACGATTAACAGTACAGGAGCAAACACTTGGGCAAACTCTAACTCAACGATTAACAGAACAGGAGCAAACACTAAAACAACAATTGTCAACCCAGGAACAAACATTGCAGCAATTAAGCATCCAACAGAAGGAAATCAGTCAGGGCTTAGAACATAAAATACAGGGTGTCATGTTAGAAATTAGAACAAGTCAAAATGTAATCCAAGAGGATGTGGAATATATAAGAAGCGGACTAAAAGCAACACAGAATAGTGTAGAGGTAGTAAGGAAGGAACTTGGCTTGGAAATAGACGCCATCAGGGCCCAACAAGTTGTAAACAATGAAAACTTAATATGTACAATTAGTGATAAGGCAAGGGAAGAAGCAATGACAGTCTGTGTAGCATTACAGAACAAGCAACAGGCACTTGAAGCAGGGGTTAATGATGAAATTAACAAATTATGGGAGGAACTGACACAGGCCGTCAATGCTCGCAGGGACGCGCTAGAGGAAATCGAACCGCGATCTCAGGGAGCCACGGACGCGCGAATTACCTCTCAGGTTTCCGCGCTTTCGTCGTTCCAGTGTAACAACCCGAATAGCGAACCGAGGTCGAACGAACCTGCCTGCACTCCTTCGGCCTCACCGCACCCGGCAAGTGAAATGTCAAGCACCGTAGGGCCCCTGCAACAGTGCAGTATACCTTTACAATTTTTGAATGAACTGCCAATCCCCAAGTTCAACTGTGAAGTCGATAATGCGAAGCAGTTCATTAATGACCTCGAATCTTATTTCGCGCTTAGGGGAATTCCCGACCGTTTCAAAATGGTACTTATAAAAAGGAGCTTGATAGGCCCGTCCCTGAGTTGGTTTCGATTGACGGTGGGCGAGCATGCACAATATGAACATTTTAGGTCTGCATTCTTTGAAAAATATTCGAGTGGCGTCTCACAGTACAGGGTGCGCGCAGAAATAAATAATGGCCGATACGGGGAAGAGAAGCGTGAGTCGATGGTCGACTACTTCTTGCGACTCGGCCAATTAAGTCAACTCCTGGACCCACCGATGCCCGAAGGTGAATTTGTATCCCTCCTGACACGACACTTCCCAGACGTTATACGTCATCACCTCGTGGTAGCACGTCCGAGGACGCTGAGCGAAGCCATAGAACTACTTACCGCTCTGCAGGGGTACGGAATGCGGGAAGAAGATAGGCCCAGAATCAGGACTGAAGGTAGACACATTGATCGGATACATTCGCATCGTAATGATGGGACGAGGGCACAAGGTGCGTTGAACAACTATTCCACAGTCCAACAGCGTTATCAAGAGCCATTTACGAGAATCGGGAGAGAAACAATAGGCCCTGGAACCAAACGGGCACGGGTAGGCCACCGAGGCAACATGAGGAATATCCCGTTCAGTACATGAGATTCTCCAGGTACCCGGCAAATAGTAGGCAACACCGGGGAAATAACCTCCATGGTGGAACAGCGGATAGGCCAAGAACGCCTCCGGACCGCCCAGAAACTCCCCCGAACCGACCTGGAAACACCCCGGGCAGGCCAAGGACACCTCCGAACAGGCCAAGAACACCTCCAAGCCGGCCAGTGACCCCACCCCGCAGAGATGAGAACCACGAGCTCTTATGCATGCCCACGTACAGTCACGTTTTGACGCCGAGCGGGTACCCATCACAGACACGACAGCCGCAAAATGTCCACCGCGAAATGGATGACGCGATAGGTCACCTAAGCGGGACCATGGCAGGACAAAGCATAGGCCAAGGGATAGGCCCCAGTCAAGGATCGTGGCCGCGACGGTCGGAAAACTAGAGACAGGAAGAGTCGTAGCGTTCCCAGGCTCAACCTCAGAGAATGCGCGCAGGTTCTCGCATTACACAGGGAACGAAAACAAAAATACCGAAGCAAATAGTGTAGGCCACAATATCAGCCGAAACTGTCATGACAAGGGATTCGGATACACGGAGATAAGTCAAACCCAGGAAATAACGGAATCTCCGAGAGTAGCGGCAGTAATCGAAAATGAGACGTACTTGGTAACGATAGACAGTGGAGCCATGATCTAAGCGTGCAGTAAAGCACTCTTCAACCACCTCAGTGAAAAGAATAAGAACTTACAGACACTGCCCGTAAAGAACGCATACTGCATAATGGCTGTAGGCCGCGCGAAACAAAATATATCGCAGCAGGTCATGATTAACGCTTGCATAGGGGATGTTGAACTTGAAATATTGTGTTTAGTAATAGACAAACTGGTAGTAGACATACTGATGGGAAGCGACGTGCTAAATGCCTTCCAAGCCACTATTGACTATGGACGAGCACTATTGACACTTACAGTAGATGGATCGCTAAGAAGAATACCGTTCATTCAAACTCCGAGTATGGAATACACGGTACTAACCGAAATAGAAGAGCAAATACAACAAGAACAATTTTTATTGAATATTTGCACATTGGGGGAGGCATTGATGTGGTGAGAATTTTTACGCAACAATTGTGCGAAGGGAGAGATCTTAACGACACGCCACTGCAGTCAGCTGATGAGTCAGAAATAGGTCAAGCACCCCAGTATTGTGAGTTAAACACAGAAAATGAAAATGTTTATTTCGGTGAGAGACCGGACGACTCGCAGGTAGTGAGTAAACAAAACATGTCCCTATCAGGTATACACGAACGTGTAGCATCAACAGACTGCTTAAACCATCAAGAGAAAGAAGGAATACAGACGTATGCATATGTGTTGGAAAGGTCCTTATCGGATATCACAAACCTTCGGGGACAGGGTATTTCAACTCCAACAGTTAAGGACCGGGAAAATAATCGGTAGGTACCATCTATCATTGATTTGTCCATTCAAGCAGGACCAAAGAAATTTAGTAGAGTCGGATAGGGAAAATGTACAAACGCACTCGGAACACGAGTAAGGAAAGTCATATATGCGAACATTGTTTACAAACAAATTGGTAGCTTTGGGATAGCAATGTCCTGTTAAAACCGTGTGCTTGACATTCACGATGTTAATGACATACAATAAGAAAACCGGACAGAATGTATACCTGGCAAAAAAGGTACCAAAAGGTGTCTGAGTGTGGAGGCTGCTAATAGCCTCAAGAAAACCAGTATTGTATGTAATGTGCAAGAGAGAGAGAGAGAGAGAGAGAGAGAGAGAGAGAGAGAGAGAAAGATGGAACTAAGATGTGTAATTAAAAAAAAAGTTGTTTGAAGAATGTATTGTGTGTATAAACAGATTCCTTAAATATAAATGTTTGTAGCCTGGTTGTTGACGGCCAGATATTATGTAGATTGTTTTTCTTTTATTTTGTAAAAAAATACTTGTGTCAAATTTGAAATTGCATTGTATTCAGTGATTGAAATGTATTGTGAACAGAATAAATGTGTAACGGTGGGCTCGCCATAAAATCGTCGTAAGCCACTAAATAAATGAATAAATAAATAAATAAAATGATAAATGAAAGGAACAGGGGGAGAGAGGGACATTAGATTAGTTTAGATGGGACATTAACGATAAACCCATCATCCGACCTAAAGGTCCGATGATAAATTTACCGTCAGGGCATATGAAGCTGGTTATCGAGACCCAGGAGAAATAATAATAATAATAATAATAATAATAATAATAATAATAATAATATAGGATCGAACATAGCGACGAAAATGTGCTGAATTCATATTAGGAATGGGTTTTGTAGGAAAGACAGGAAAGCAAGTTTTGTTTCCTCGAAGCAGATGTATTTTACCTGCGATGGTCAACAACCTGTCTACCGGAAGTTTCGCCTTTGTGTCTTGGCTCGGACAGGCCGTTTACAACGGTTTCAAAGCTTAAAAAGGGTCAGGAAGTATATGTGCCTTATCTACGATCTAAGAATATTCGTGGGAAGATTTTAAAACTCAAAATAAGCTGTAAGAAGCAGATGTGAAAGTTGTCAAGTGGGGGTAGCCAATAATAAAAATCATGAAACAAAATGATAGCCAATCGAAAGATCGCGTATACATCACATGATACATTTGAACTTAAGACGGAGCGAAACTTAAGAAAGGTGGGGGAAAATTCTAAGTTTGGCGAAAGGCGTGAAAAAGGAAGAGAAGCGCAGAGAAATTCATTCCGGTACAAAATAACCACGAGGACGGTCGACGAAAAGAAATTAGAAGAAAATAATCAGAAAATTTATAGTGTAAAAATGAAGTTATGAAATCTAGGCAATTCGAGGGCTAGTCGGAGAAACACATAAGTAGCGACTTCGAAAGGGGTAAGAATAACAGTGGTTTCGACGACGAAGGTGGCGGGACGACCAGATAGGAATCTACGTAACAAAATAAAGAAATAACTCAAACTTCTCCGGCAGTATTATTAATATCATCAAGGCAGTGTCACCACCCCTGAAAACAAGAACCTCAGCTCTACCAAAACAAATTCCAAATCCCTGCCATCCAACCATCGAACCCGGGACTCTGAGTCCACTGAAGCAACTGCCAGGAACAACACAGATGCGTCAGAGGTCGGCGTCAAACTACGAATAAAACCGATTGGAAAGAGGTAACCATGGTAAAAGCCCTTCAGGCTGTCAAAGAAGGAAGGAAGCTTCGAGAAGTATCAAGGTCTTTCGCAATCCCTCTTACAACCCTTCATAGCAGGGTAAAATCTGGCGATACAGAAGGTCCTAAAATGGGAAGAAGAGCCATTTTTTCTCCTGAAGATGAGCGACAAATATCTGAACATGTGCTCATCTTGGCAAAGTTGTTTTATGGCATTTCACCAGAGGAACTGCGTCGCTTGGCCTTTGAACTTGTTGAAAGAAAGGGCATTAAAACCAACTTCAATAATGAAAACAGAAGAGCTGGAAAGGATTGGTATTACAGCTTTTTGAAAAGAAACTCTCCAATAAGTTTGCGAAAGCCTAAGCTACTAGCATCAATCGCATTCTTGGCTTTAACAGAGCTGAGGCAAAAAAATTCTTTACCAACCTAGAATCAGTCATGACTAAATGGAACTTCTCTCCTCATCGAATCTTCAATGTAGATGAGACAGGACTTTCTACGGTTCAGAAACCATGCCGTATTTTGGGGCCAAAAGTGCAGAAGCAAGTAGGGGCAGCCATCAGCTGGGAACGAGGAAGGACCATCACCGCTTGCTGCTGTATGAGTATTATTGGTATGTTCCTCCAATGTTCATATTTCCAAGAATTCGTATGAATCCGGCATTCAGCAGAGGAGGACCACAGGGGGCAGTTTACGAGTGTTCAAAATCTGGCTGGATGACAACAGAATTGTTCTTGGTGTGGTTAGACCATTTTTACAAATACACAAAATCTTCACATGAATATCCAGTGTTGCTAGCACTAGACAATCACACAATTCACATCTCTCTTGCAATCTATGAAAAGTGCAAAGAGAACGGAATCACAATGGTTTCAATTCCTCCACACACTTCACACAGGCTGCAGCCTTTGGATGTGTCGTTCTTTAGGCCGCTAAAGATTACATTCCACAGAGCATGTGACCATTTTCTGAAAAACCATACTGGAGAGAAAATTCTCCCGAATGACATTGCATCAATATTTAATACCGCTTACACCACAGTAGCTAACATGGAGAAGGCAATATCGGGATTCAAGAAAACAGGAATTGTTCCTCTAAATTCCGATGTATTTTCTGAAGAAGATTTTGCATCAGCCTCATAGTGATAGATGGTGATGATGATGATGATGATGATCAATTAGAAAATAAAAGCCCTGCTAACGAAGTCATCAACATTTCAATATCAGACATCTCTCCTGTTCCAGGACCATCAAAAAAGCCGCAAACAAAACAGAAACAAACAACACTCAGAGATTTTGACTGGGAGTCCCATGAAGGCTATATATGAGCAGAAGGAACAACAAAACGGCAAACGAGAAATTACAGAAAAGAGGGGCAACAAAAGAAAATAGCTTCTAAGACAAATGTGAATAGGAAGAGAAGCTGTATCAGGAACATCAACTATGAATCATCATCTGAAGAAGACAGATGAATCTGAACTTTGTGATGATGATTTGGATGACATTGGCCTCATCGAAAATAGCACAGATATTTGCTTCATTTGTGGAGAATTTGGCCGAGATGGTGAACTGTGGTTGAAGTGTTCGGCTTGTTCGAATTGGGTTCATTCGAAATGTGCAGCTTGTGAGCGACATGAAACATTTATTTGTAACACTTGTATTAAAAACGCATAATGCAAAATGACCAAATAAATCAAAACAAATTAATAAACTGCTGTGCAAAGGTCTCAGTTTAAAATTTAGTTTAATTTTTGCATTAATTTACTCTTTTTTCATAGCTTTAATGATGTTTAAGTACTGTAACCTGGGGAAAAAGTATATGTGCATATAACATCCGCAAAAAGCGGATTTGAAGTTAATTTTTTTTACAGAAACTCATTATTTCAAGAACATTACCCACTTGTTCGTCATTACCCCACAATGATGGGTAATGGCGAACATTGCAACTTTTTTTTTCAATTTTAAAATACTGTGTTCCATTTTTAATAATTTGGGGCGTTCTTGCTGTAAACATGTTTAGCATTAAAAAACCATTTAAGATGTAATTTTTGAAGCTGTAATTTTACAGTTAAGTCCTTCAAAAAATTGCTTTTTCTTAGGTGTTCGTCATTCCCCCACTCTCCCTACATATTTGTTAAAAAAATGTTCCTTAATGCATACAACAGTTTTAATACATTTTAACGACATATACAGTTCTAATTTTGCTTGAAGATGTCTTTTTTCTTTCTTTCTTTCTTATCTTTTCTAGCCGTTATGCCATGGCAATGTTTTATTAGCAGAACGACAGAAGGTTTTGAGTATTCATATCTTTCAACAAACCTAATTCTATATGGCAAGGATGTTTAGAAAGAGAAAGGTAGATTCACTTCCTTCTCATTAGTTCAGGTACTTGACGGCAACCGAGAAATCCCTTCCATGAAAAAGTGGCGGAATGGTCTGTATCTCGTTGTCCACTATACTATGTTTCCCACTAAGAATACTTACGCTGCAGTAATGACAGTCCGACGCTGTAACTGTGATCGTATGTGATTGACAGCTAACAAAAGGAAGGGTCAGCCTGCCATTAACGAAAGAGCCAAAACAGTAGTGAAAAGAAAAGAGATGAAACAGTCAAGGTCAGAGTCAAGCATTCCGTTATGCATTCCCTTTGTGACTTCTAACATAAGTTAATAAATAGGTTTCTTCAATTCGTTTTAACAAAAAATATTTATTTTTTCGATCGTTTCCGTTAGAGCTATTTCGGTTAGAAGTATTTTGGATAACCGAGGTTCTGTTGTATTAATTTGTAATTAAGTTGTAATTAATTAGGTGGAGTGTTCCACATGTATCAGCAACTGTAAAATTTAGTACAATGTTCCGTTTTGAAAGAAGAGTTTCGTTTTAGAGGTATGGTCATTCCGTGTCATTTCATTACAGTCGAAATACGATAGGCATTTTGTGCTAAAGACTTAATAATGAAATATCAAATTAACATCATGGCAGCAACTGCCATCAGTGAAAATAGAATATGCATTACTCTTGTAAGCAACGGAGGTGTCTCTCTTCATACAGCAGAAGCTACATATTCAAATATCACTTAACGGTAAACAACAATTATAAGAGTAGGGAGGTATTCGATTTTGTACAAAATTACAACTGATTTTTTCCCTTTTGTATATAATATGTCTTTATTTTATTTTAAATGTTCTGAATTCTATGTAATATTTATGTATATATGTAACTCTATTGCACATTTCCTTGACACGCATATAGTATGTCTCTATTGTATTTCAAATGTTTTATATTCTGTGTAATATTTATGTATATATGTAATTTTTGTACATTTCCTTGACATGTTCTATGTTCACAAGCTTTTGTGGCTGCTAGTGAACTCACAGAATGCAATCCAATCGAATCTAATCTAAACAAATAAAAAAAAAACTCCAGCAGCTGAGACCGTACATTCTGTCTGTTAAAGCCTGACTCATTATTAAATATATTAAAATAAGATAACGACAAGATATAGAATTAAGAACATAGCATATCATTACATATTAAGGAATATTAGTAGCAATATGAACTCAAAGAACGAATAAATAAAATACCAACCCGGAAAGGAGATTGTGCCCGTACTGTAAAAGAATGTCGCTAAACATCTGGTCAGTCCTTGCGAACAAAACAAGTAGGTAGTTTGCCCCATTCCGACTAGCCGGACACTGTTCCTTTGTAATATATCCCTACGTGCTCAAGACAATACGTACATGGCTTAGCTCGGGTCCGAAGCCTTATCTTGCATCTCAGACACCAGCGTGCAAAACCTAAACATCTGTGCGTGTATAATAAAATGTAAACTGACCAACCGGGAAAAATATAATAATTTCGAAGAGCGAATAGATTCACAGAAATAATACCACGTGACTAGAGAAAGCAAAATCAGGAACGAGAGAAGGGGAAAATCCTGTCATGGAGATTTTAGGTTTTTCTTGGTAAGATCAGTCTACAAAAATACCTTCGCTCTTAAAATATTTGAATATCGCTTAAAACCTACCATATTCCCCTTGCATCTACAAGAAAATTAGCAATAAGATTGACATCTCGATATCTCGATTAACATGAAGCATATGGAGAATAAGCGTATGTAAAAATAGTTTGTACAAGAGTAGAGAAAGTCATGTGAGTGTAACAGATCAGATTTTTTTTTTACTTTCTCTACTACGTATAGTAAATAGGGGAGTATTGTATTCCACCCAAAAATTCGATACCGAGATTTCACAGGAAATACATGTTTTGAGGTGCACTGAATGCATATAAAGCATTTTTGGAAACATGTCCGTGTGTGTGTGTGTGTGTGTGTGTGTCTGTGAACGGCATAACTCAGAAACGAACAGCCGTATAAACACCAAACTAGGTATTTAGGTTCAGTATCTTTCAGAAATGCGACACGAAGTTTTTCAAGAAAATCCCCCCACCCTAGATTACCCTTTACATGGAACATTTTTCGAAAATTTTAATTTTCTCAAAAATGACCTTAACGATTTTGATTAAAATATCATATATTTAAGATACTTTCATGACAAATAAAATGTATATCTTGAATTTTCTGGGAATGTCTCCAAAAGTATTCTTCATTGTGAACGACTTTTACATACCTGGTAAACCATAAGAGATAGACAAAATTTTACTACACAAAAAAATGTAGATCGCGTTAAAATATACAATTTATATCATATACATTGTTTTGTTGAGTGAACCATTTTCGAGATATTGCTTCTTATTCCCTTAAATTTTCCAATACTTATACTTTTTCTCAAATGGAAATTAGTTATTCATTTTTTGTGTTGGATATGCAAAGAGAATGAAATGCTCCACATAGCAACCTGTTCTTAAAATATTTGACTATAGCTTAAAACCTACCAATTCCACTTGCGTCTATAACAAAATTAGCAATAAGATTAACATCTCGATATCTCGATTAGCATGGAGCATTTGGAGAATAAGCGTTTGTAAAAATAGTTTGTATAAGAGTAGAGAAAGTCATGTGAGTGCGACACATCAGAATTTTTTTATGTCCTGAACATGCAAAGAGAATGGAAGACGCCACATAGCAACCAGCGCTTAAAATATTTGACTATCGCTTAAAATCTACCATATTCTTGCAAGTACAAGAAAATTAGCAATAAGATTGACATCTCGATATCTCGATTAACATGAAGCATATGGAGAATAAGCGTTTATAAAAATAGTTTGTACAAGAGTAGAGAAAGTCATGTGAGCGTAACACATCAGTTTTTTATTTTAAAGATTGAACTTGTTTGTTTATGGTGACTGCCATGGTTACATCATAAAGCCAACCTAATCGTCTCAGATGAAACAACACTAAAGCACAGGAAGAATAATACAACCGTGGTATAATCGGCGCAACAGTTCTAGACACGTGAAAATCTTAATGAGAGCTATTATGCGAGTTGCTAACCAGATCAGGTGGTGACCGGTCGTCTGCATGCTTCAGGAGTGCGTGGGACAGTCATCGTCAAATATTCACACCGGTTATGCACTGCGTTGCGCTGATAAACTTAGTTATATACAGTATATTAAAATCCACGCTGTAAAAAGCGCTTAATATAAAAAACCCTGTCAATCATTGCCTCCAATTCTTCCACATCTAACAACCCTTCCTCTTCTGCGGAATCACTCACATTATTGCCGTCATCACTGCTGTCACTACTTTCTGCACCGTTATCCTGGATGAGAATTATTTCTATTTGATTTTCTGCAATTCCGTATTTTTCGGAATAATGATTCTTAATTTATTCAGCATGTCGCCATACATTTTCCCATTCTGGCCTTCCAATTTCAGCAAATTGCTGGCGTTATAACTGCTCCACATATTTTAATTTAAAAGTGATATTTCTGCATGCCACCCATTTTTTGATATCAGCCCAGATTAATTCGATTGGGTTTAGATCTGGGCGATACGATGACAGTCTAAGTACATTATGGCGATGTTGTATTACTATCTGGTCAAGTATGTATGACTTCTGAAGCTGTTTGTTGGCTTTAATTAAGTTATATAGCTTTGTTTTACTCATGCTTTCATCTAAAGCTTTATTATGTCTAAGTAACCAAGCTCTCATTTCTTCTTTCAAGGAAGTTGAGGTAGGTGGTTTGTGAATTTGAGTGTTGACACATTGTGAAGCATTGTCGATGACCAGAACAGACCCAGCAGGCATATTAGATATCAACTGGCGTTGATTCACTTCATGTAATTTTCTGTATTCATTTCTTGATGAAAATCTCCTGTTGTTTGTTGCGACTTGTAAAAGAAGGGCAAATTGGAACGAAGCCGATCTTTCCAACAGCATGAACGATAATAAGTATTTGCCCTTTGGCAACAGGTGCCTGCAAACGTAATTCGCTATCGTCACTCCAACGTTTAGATGCTGTATGACTGCTGTGTATGTATGACTCATCTTCATACATTATAGTATTTTTCTGAAATTTGTAGCACCACCTGGAAAATTGATGCTGATATAAGTACACATTGATATAAGTACACATAAAATTAGTCATTTGGAAAGGTAGAATCAGACTGAAAAATTAAATGCCATAGCCGGGATTTGAACCACAGATCTTAGGCTTTCCGTGCCGTTGCTCTAACCGACTAAGCTATCATGGCAACATTTACTTTTTATTTTTATTTCTATTTTTTTATTGTATTATTATTTCATTTTATTTATTTATTTATTTTGCTTTTCTGTTAGAACTCTTCTATTTGATTTCGGTTTCTTCCACTTGAACCCTAAATCTTTAATAATTTTTCTGGGATTTGTAGCACCACCTTGAAAGTTTCTGCTGTGTTTCAGCTGGATGAGCAATCTGCTTATTATTAGTACAGTTTTTTCTTCCACATAGAAATTGTGAATCGTGCGCCGAATGACGCATTCGAAATCGTCTATTTCTGTAATACGTTTAGGGACCTTATGTTTCTTCCCAGGTGTGTCAAATGGCATTCTTTCATCCATATGTTTTTTTCTCTTATCTTTGAGAACTCTGGAAACGGAACTTGGTGAAACACCAGTTGCTTGACTACTCTTTCTTTCACTCTCTTAAGGCTTTTGTGGAACTCGGACGAACATATATTTTCTTCTTTCATCTCTGCTTCTTGCTTCATGAAGTCGAGGACATTTGCAATTATTTCCCTACTTTGACTACGTAACACCTTACCACTTAACTTTGAAAACATAGGAGCCATGGTTATAAATATAACAAATATAAAGTAAGTACTATTTAAATACTGCTCTCTTTAAAATTACAACCAGATGCAGACACTTTCTATGCGGACTGTATGTTTTACGCACTGTGAGTAAGCAAAGGTGTTATATCGCTTTCGTTGATTAAGCTAAACATAAACCATTCCTAAGGCTCGGCAGCTGGGGTAGCAATCAAGGTCACGATTCCAGAAGTTTTGCGCGAGTAATACCTGCAGGCTCAAATTTGGTATACAGGTAGTTGTGTCTGAAAAGATATTACTTTAATACTGACTATTTTGTTGTTGTTGAAATGTTGAACTAGTTTTACAAAGCGATAGCCTATATCAGGGCCTGCCAAAGTATGGCCCGGGGGCCCAACCCGGCCCGCGAGCTGCTTTTGTTTGATCCGCAAAAAATAAAACTAAAAATAAATGATTATTAGATTAATTTATCCACAAATTATATTAAGATATTCGTATTACGATAAAAAGGATTAAATCAAATTAAGCGCTCAGATTTTTAAACAATGATTCATATATTGTGGCAAAAATCCTGGTACAACTTCTCGGTTAAGAGCATTTAGCTGCCAGGTGGCCTTGTGGCTCGAAGTGCAACACAGCAAACATAAAACAAGCAACAGTGACAACAGCACCCTCAAACATCGTCGGTCATTCGCAGTTGGCATCGTAATGCAGCCACGAACATGAATGCTGTTTTCTCAGCGCTCTGAGTAATTTTTGCTTTCTCTTCCACGTACCTAGTAGGAGAGAAGGTATTGCATTCAACCCAAAAATTAGGTAGATTTCACCGGAAATAATTTTTTTGAGGCACCTGAATAAAAAAAAAAAGATTTATAGAAGCGCGCGCGTGTCTGAGAACAATATATCTAAAACAATGAACGGATCAACATCAAATACATATGTAAGTTCAGTACCTTCCAAAGATTGCGACACGAAGATTTTCAAGAAAATCTCCCTACCCCAAACTACCCTTTACATGGAACATTTTTCGAGACTTTTTATTTTCTAAAAATAGCAGTAATGATTTTGATTAAAGTACCATATATTAAAGATATTTAATTGAAAAATAAAATGTATATCTCGAATTTTCTGAAAATAGCCTTTGAAGACCTCTTCATTCGGAAATAATTATTATAAACTTGCATAATTGGTAAACGTTAAGCGATAGACGAAACCGTACTACATAAGAAATGTAGATCTGTCTAAATCACACAATTTATTTCAAATAAATTTTTTGTGGCATCAGCCATTTCCGAAATATCGGTTATTAATGGTTCGAATTGTTCAGTACTTAGCCATTCTTTTAAAGTCCTGTCAATTCAGTTGTTTCTCGCGATTCCATTGAAAAAGTGTGGAATTTTAAGGCTAGTAAATGGCGTCCAGTTCTTAAACATTTAATTATCGCTGTTCCCTTTGTATCTATAACGAAATGTGTAGTGTAGCTATTTCTGCAAAAGTTTATTTGAACTAAAATGTAGTTGATATAAAAATAAGCTTTAGTAAGAGTAGTTTGTATACCTAATAATAAACGATAGAGGGCAGAGGAAGTCATGTGAATGTATAACATCAGAATTTTTAAGCATATATTGGTAGGTAGTTCTTAGCTTGTATTTAACATCCATTAATTATGACGGGAAAAGAAATAAGTGAATATTTGACAGTAAATGCCGTGTGTTTAAACAACTATGGAGTTTGGAGTATTTTTGGAGAAACTGAAAATAAAGCATTATGCCTGATCTGTAACGAAACAGTTTCTGTGTTTAAAGAACACAATATTCGAAGGCATTATGAAACCAAATATTTTTCAGCTTCTTCACAATTCAAGGGGAAGTTATGGAGTGATATACTGGGAGCTATGAAGCATGGGTTATCTGCACAACAGAACGCTTTCAAGAGAAAGAGAAGAGTAAATGAACAGCGGCTAGTTAACGTGTGTCAAAAGAACTGTAAAAAGAGGAAAACCATTTAGTGATAGTGAATTTGTTAAATCGTGCATAATTTTTATGACAAAGGAAATTTGTCCTTAAAAAGTAGATTTGAAGAACATAAGCCTTTTAGTGTATACTGGTGCTTGTGGAGTAGTAACTGGCCAGTTGAATGAAAAAGAAAGAAAGAAAGAAAAAAAAAGGCGGTTCAGTTGCACTGGACGAATCATTTAGATCAAGGGTGGCGAAAACGACTTCCTTCCGCGAGTCACCAAATATGCAACACGCACTGCAACACTCTGCAGCATGTGAAAATCAAACGGACGGTTGCAGAGAGGGAACGTGCACCTGCGAGTCACGTTTTCGCCACCTCTGATTTAGATGTTTCAGACACTGCATAGTTACATGCTGGCTTTAAAATGCCATACTGTGCCTGACATCACGAAAAACAAAATAAGGGTGACAGCACCTCAAAAGATGGATTCTAAACCATTGGAAACTTCAAATCAACAGCAAAAAATATCTAGGAAATGGCTAATGCCACAAAATGTTTATTTCACATAACTGTACCTTTTAACGAGCAGCAAGTTTTTGTCTATTGTTTATAGTTTCTTAGTTATACAGAATTGTACACAATTCAGTCAGAAGAAGGGGACTTCAAGGATATTTGCAGAGAATTCTAGATTATGTAGTTTATTCCTCACATAAATTATATAAAATATATGACATTTAAGTTCAAAATCGTTACTCGTTTTTCAGAAAATAAAAATTCCAGAACATTTTCCCTTCTAAGGTGGATGAATTTTCTTGAAAATTTTGCATCACTGGGAAATGTTGAAATATAAAGTTTGGTATTTATTTTATCTTTTCAGTTTTGAGTTATTCTTTCTGGTGGATATTTTTTCACAAAAATGCGCTTTTAGGTTCAGGAAACTTTAAAAATATATTTTCCCGGTGAAATCTGCGTACCGAATTTTGGGTGGAATACACTTCCTCTGCCTACTGTATGCAAGTAGTAGATAATCTAAAACCTCAAGCTACTGAAAGCACAAGAGGTTGCTACAAACTAAAACAGCCCTGTCATGATGGATGCGAGCAAGACGTTCAACTGGAAATATTGAGTATCCAAAAATGGTTACGCAACTATTATTATTATGTCGGATTCAAGGTTCAAAAGAGAGAGGACTTGGCAGCAAATGTGGTCCAAATTTTCCATTGAATATCTTAGGACCTGTCGTACCCAGGAGGGGCCATAACACATATTTGTTTTCATCTTTTTAGTTTCAAGTAAAAGTTTGGCGGAGCTCGAGGGACTATTAGACACCTTAGCGCGCGCACACACACACACACACATACACACACGCGCGCGCGCAAACATACACACACACACACACATATACAAGAGGGGGGTCCCAGAAGTACCCGACCTGACGTATAGATAGCGGTTGTTATTTCAAACAAATGACTATGGTAGAAAGTACCAACCTTATAAAGCTTAAGTATGAAGTTTGACAATGCTACATTGTTTAGTACTTGTTTGGCAGCCATCAATAGTGAACGCTCTCAGCAAATTTGTAAACGTGGATAAAACTGATTATCGTTACGTGATACAATACTTTCATTTGAAAGGTCTTAGTCCTATTTAAAACTAAGCTGGATTCTACTCTGGGGGAGTCCTCTCCTTCATTTACAACAGTAAAATATTGGGTGGCAGAGTTTAAGCGAGGCCGTACGAGCTGCCAAGACGAACATAGCAGTGGTCGACCAAATAAGGTGACCACGCCAGAAATTGTGAAGAAAATCCACAAAATGGTATTGGATGACTGAAAGTACGCGAGCTAGCAGACATCGTAGGCATTTCAAAAAGTGCTGTACATCGCATACTGACTGCAAATTTGGACATGAGAAAGTTGTGCACAAGATGGGTGCCGCGTTTACTCAAAATGGAACAAAAACAGCGTCGTGAGGATGTTTCGGTCGAGTGTTTGGCGATGTCTCGCTGCAGTAAAGCAGAGTTTTTGCGTCGATTCATAACCATGGATGAAACATGGGTCCATAACTTCAGACCTGAAATGAAGAAAGTCAAAACAGTGGATTGAAAGGGAAGAATCAGCTCCAAAGAATGCAAAGACAGTTCCATTTGCAGGCAAGATCATGGCGTCAGTTTTTTGGGATGCGCGTGGGATAATCTTCATTGATTATCTTCAAAAAGGAAAAGCAAGCAATGGTGAGTATTATGCGAACTTATTGCAGCGTTTGAGTGATGAAATCAAGCAAATACGGCCACATTTAGCCGAAAAGAAAGTTTTGTTTCATCAAGACAATGCACCAGTTCACACATCCATTATCGCCATGACCAAAATCAATGAGTTAAAGTTCGAATTGCTTCCTGATGCACCCTATTCGCCACATTTAGCTCTCTCTGATTATTTTCTGTTTCCAAAGTTCAAGAAATGCTTGGTGGTAAAAGATTTGCCAACATTGAAGAGGTGGAGTTTGCAGTTGATGACTATTTTGCAGAACTCGACAGTTCTCACTATAAGCAAGGTATTAAACCGATTGAACATCACTGTGAAAAGTGTATCGAGCTGAAAGGAAACTGTAGGGAAATAAAGGTGTTTTTTCCCAAATTTTTTTTGTGTTATATAAAGCTAAAGCTGTTGTATCTGAAGCTCAGGGCATACTTCCCATACATGTATTAATAGAATAAAAATCCGATGAGATACATTCACATGATTTCTCTATCCTCCATCGTTTATTAGTGGGTATACAAACTAGTCTCACTAAAGCTTACTTTTATATCTACTTAATTTTAATTCAAATTAACGTTTGCAGCTAAACTAGCTAAATTGCACCATTTCATTATATATAGATACAAAGGGAACAGCGATTGTTAAATGTTTAAGAACTGGACGCTAAAAGCTGGCCTTAAAATTCCATACGGGTTGAATGGAATCGCGACAAATAACTCAATGTTGAGAGAACTGAAAAAGAATTGAACAATTCGAACCATTAGAAACAGATATCTCGGAAATGGATGATGTCACAAAAAAGGTTATTAGAAATAAACTGTGTTTTAAAGATATCTATATTTTCTGTGTAAAACGTTTTCGTTTATCGCTTAATGTTTACCAGTCATACAAGATTATACAAAATTTCTTCTGAATGAAGAGGAGTTCAAAGATTATTCCTAGAAAATTCAAGATATACCTTTTATTTTTCATGTAATTTTTTTAATATATGGTATTTTAATGAAAATCGTTAAAGCTATTTTTAGAAAATAAAAGATTTCGAAAACATTTCCATTTAAGGGTAGTTTGGGGTGGGGGATTTTCTAGAAAATCTTCGTGTCGCATCTTTGGAAGGTACTGAGCTTAAATACCAAGTTTGGTATTTATCCGACTTTTTGCTTTTCATTTATGCTGAATGTTTTTCTAAAAATGCTTTTTTGTATTCAAGGGGCATCAAAATATTTATTTCCGATGAAATATCGGTATCGAATTTTTGGGTGGAATTCAGTACCTTCTCTACCTACTAGGTACACTTGGGTGAAAAACAAACAAACAAACAAACAAACAAACAAACAAACAAACTACGTGCCAATATAATGAACCGCGTACTAAGTTGGTAAGAGATTTCTCCCCATTCATGGCTCCACCCCAACCCTGACCTAGTTCTAGCAAATCAAGTTGATTGGCGGCTTTTGCATTGCCTTTTTTCCGTGATGGCGGATGTGTACTAGAGGTTAGGATCCAAGGTTTTAGTTTCGTTGAGAAAGCATAATCAATTCAGTTTTATTAATTATTCTTCCGTAGGCTGGAAAAGTAGAATCAGAATGCTTAAAGTATATAAGTTGACACTGGGATATGTTATCTCAAGAGAAGTTAAGGATGCTTTGTGTTTTACCGTGAAAACTGGAGTGACATAGAACATTTCAAAACATGTTTTATTGACATCGTAGTTCCGACAGCGGAATGGCGGGAAGCTAAGTTCGGTCGTTCCAATCCCGACTATGACATTGAAATTTTTATTCTGATTCTACCTTTCCACAGTTAATTTGAAATTAGTATTGTCTTAAGTAAATTGTATTATCAGGGTATTGCAAGAAAATGAATATAAAGAAGGTTGCCAACTCTTTTCAAGTAGTGCGAAAATGCTATGTTTTGCGACCTTTTTGTAATGCTTTTTCGTATGTCAGTTCCTTACTATGCTTGTTTGTGATATTAAAATTCAAACTCAATGTTTCTGTTTCTCTTGTTGCTTTGCAAACAATTATTATTAGTAAAATAATAATATAATAATTAATAATAACCCCATAATGCCCTAACCTATTAAATGAATTATTCAAAGTAAAACACTTTTTTATCTCTCCTGAAAATTTATTTATTAAATTGTTTTTTCTTTAATTTTCCTTTGTATCCCGTTATTATACGTGTTTGAGGCTTCTGGTACCATGCAAACTGCATTATGCATTTGTAATAAAATACACCACCTAGTTTTGAGGCCCAATAACCAACCATATTCGTGGTATTTCTTCAACCAGTTCGACGTTGTTCTAGATACTCCATAGCCCGCAGCCCTAGCTGTACTATAGCCTTACTCATTGAGGGCAATAATTTTCTGTTTGTTATCCATATCCCTTGTTCATTTAAAATGACATATGTAATAGAGAGAACATTATTTACAAACCAATTTCATCCAACCACTTCACTCAATTAATTACTTGTAATTAAAGTTTGCCCTTATGATTTACACGCACTTAATTTTATATTATAATTGTATGACTTTCTTATGGCTTGTAAGCTCTACTTACAAGATAAAAATAAATGTCTATCTATCACATTATGTTTGTCTTACCCTCTCCCCTCGGCTTCTTTCGATCCTGAGCGGAAATCTACCATTGTTCATTGGTTAAGGTTTTAGTGCCAAACTTTTGGCATCGAACCAATAAGAGAAAGACAGATTTGGGGAGATCTTGCAGCCATTCAGGCAAAACGCTTCCGTTTCTCATCTCTTTCGCCGCTCACTTTTTGCAAACCAATAAAAGATTAGCGCATCCGGGTAGGTTGAAACACAACTGATAGGGAGATTCTGGCAACATTAAATAAAGAAAAACACTATAGGAAACCAAAGGCATCGGCATGTTTTTTGCACCGGACTGTACGTGGTAGAGAAAATAAAAACGGAAAACGTAACTTTTTTATTTCTTGTCAACAAAGAGATTAAATTGAGCATCCATCTTAGTGAAACGAGCAGCAACATTCATTCAAGATCGCCAAGGAATGTACTTAGAGCTTGGAAAATAAAAATCGAGCACAAAAAATAGGATGTATTGTATTCACACGACTTTCTCTGCTCGCTCTTCTATAAACTGTTCCATAAAAGTTTATTCTTTTATCTACTTCTTGTTAATCCAGATAAACTTTCAATTCAAATTTCGTTGTACGATACAATAGCTAAACCGGCAGTCAGAGTTCTAAAGAACGTGTCGCTATGTGGTGTCTTTGAAATTCCATGTTCTTTGCGTGACCAGAGACAAACAAGCTACGAATAGCTTACCATTTGAGAAAAGTATTTGAAAATTCAAATCAATAACACGGAATATCTTGGAAATGGTTAACTATCCCCCTCCGCAAAAAAGAATGTATTTGACATATATTGTGTGGTATAACGAGATCTACATTTTCTGCGCAGCAAAATCTCCTACGGTTTACCAATCACGAGAGTCATTCCGAATGAAGAGGACTTGACAGACTATTCCAGAAAATTCAAGATAAACATTTAATTTGTCATGCAAATATCTGAAACATATGATATTTTAATCCAAATCGTGTGAGCCAGTTTTGAGAAAATTGTCATTTTTTGTCATTTTTAAAGTACTGTCGATATTCAGCTCTTTCTCGCGATGTCATGGAAAGAATATGAAATTTTAAGGTCAGCATTTAACGATCCGGTTTTTAAACACCTGACTATGGATTCGCTTTCCTCTATCCCCCTTGTGTCTACAACGAAATGTTTTTGTTTTTATTTTTCGATAACTTTTTTTTCTAGCCAATTACATAAGACACATTTGGTTGTGAGAGAATAGAAGGTAGCAATCAAATGAAACGGTGTTTAGGTTGCTCTGCAGTAACAGCCCTAAATTAGTAATGAAACTAAGTCTGCAAGGGTTTATCTTGAATAACATGAAATAGATTAAAAATAAGCTTTCGTAAGAATAATATGCAGAAGTTACACAAAGATAAACGACAGTGGGTAGAGAAAGTCATGTGAATGGAACACATAAGACTTTATCTTAGATTTACAATATCCGTAAATACATCCCATAAAGTGAAAAAAACAGCATTATGGTAAGTATCGGAATCATAGGTATTAATAAGAATTCCTTATCAAATTCTCAACTGAACCAGAGCTTTCTTTCCATAACGCCCACCCGAACCGATAACTCAAACTCCCCAAGAAGTGTGACAACGCCCTGAGCGAACTCCTGGCGGGGGTAGAGGGCCTACGGATCAGAGAGTGAGAGACCAGGGTAGGTGATCAGCCACACGCCCGGGATGAGAGCGAGGAAGTGAATGATAGATGCAGATGAGAGATGAATGATAGGAAAGATGATGATGGAGCACCGGTGGAACGAAACATGCGGGTAAACCCGTCCAGATGCCGGTTTTTGTTCACCACAAATCCCACATGCAGGTCCCTGGGATTGAACCCAGGCCGCCTAAGTGAGAGGCGAGCGGTCTAACCACAACGGCCACGGAGCCGCCTTAAAGGTTTTTACCAATGTGAAATAAATGCCCTTAGTAATTAATACACAAATAAAAACTTATTAAATTTTTATAGCGAATGGAAACAAATTCAATACTTTGTCTCCCATCCATTGCGAGCCACTGTTGAGTTAGTTCACAACCTGACCGAAGCTGCCTGTCGCATACTCAACCTCTATGCAGTCAGCCTACTGTCTGTTCAACAACGTTTTAGCTGATGGGGCGAGGTGTCTTTTCTCTCGGTAAAGCTTAAGCTGATGGAAGGGGTACACAGTATGTTGAACTCGTGCCGCGCGTGAAGTGCCAAAAAGTATTTTACTGTCGTGCATTTTACCCCTCACTTGCCTCAGACCAAGTAAACACTACGTCCTTCCGCTAGCTAAACCACTACTAGTCGGCCACGATATGGGTTCTTGTGGTGGGAAGAGGAACTAAACAGTTACGAAACAAGTAGGCGGAGCATCGAAAGAAAATCAGATAAAGAAGACTTCCGCAGTTCCGATTTGCATTTACTAGCGAGGCTGAGGCCTGCACATGTTTTCATTCTGTGACCGGTCATTTCCCTTTCACCTTTCCCCACACTCCCCTCTGATCCCTAGTCTTGATTGTCAACAAAACACAGTGGCACCCTTCACCAAGCGCATTCATATCATGGTCGAGTAGTACCTGCTTGTAAGGGCTCCCTCACCCACTGGCTAAAACATCGCTGAACAGACATTAAGCCTATCACGGGGTACAGGAGTAGACATGACGTAGAGATACTACGCGCTATTCTCGGCGAATAAAAGTGTCAGTTTTACTTTTCAGGATAGTAACCAGCTTTATATTCGACCACAAACCTCCTAAATTAACTGAATACAAGGGACATTTTTTGCCAAATGGAGTGCCATTCATTAAGCGTCCTATGTATTCACGTAATAAGCCATTGTGCAGAAAAAGCCCTAAAAAGGGAGAACTGCCATAAATCTGAAACTGAAAAGGAGATCTCCTATCGTTGATGAAAGTTCGTTAGTTGTATCTATTAGGTTATAGCACGGAGAGGGATACCTCGCGCACTGCGACCTGCAGAGATCTATTGTGACTATCACTCCCCAGGAGGAAGGAATGAAGTGAAGGAACCACATCAGGCTACAGGCCGTAAGCAGACAGGTCACAGAGACGCCCTAAGTCCCTAACATTTCCAAGTTCGCAGACCCGCTCCACTGCTTGAGCCGCCGAGATAGGGTGATGAACGATCCATCAATCAAGCAGCCCTCTGGTATCCACGGGGAATATTCTTTTCCATTGAGCATGCATCCGCACCATCTGTTTATCAGATGCGCCATCACCACTATACACCACAAACCTGAAAGATGAGGAGATGGGATGAAAGGGAAATGGTGGTAAGGAAATCGTAGTAGAGAAGAAACCAACCCAACTTACCCTGCCGACCCCGTGTAAACCACGAAAAACCCAGGGGCTAGTGAGCGGTGGTGTCGAGCCCGGGACCTCCCAAATGCGAATCACACACGTTACCGTGGCACCACTTCCCTCGTTTCGTCAGTAATATTAGAACTAGAGCTAGGCATTAGCCTATCTGGTTCCTTTGTTTATAATCGTAGGCTTTGCATATTGAAGCCGAAATTATAAAGGCAATAATTATCATAATAATCTGTGAAGGATAGCGAAATAAAATAAATAATAAAATATTTAAAATCAGTGCATGTATTAAAAGGAGAAGCATTGGGAAAATGTTCACTGTTAAAAACGACAGAAAGGCCAGACAGGCACAGTTTAGCTAATTAGGGACCAGCCCCAGGTATAAAGGGTAAATTCGCTGAAGCCAGTTTCTCTTGGAATTAATGGGTGCAGTTGCACTGGCCAGGAAGTGCAGGTCACTAGAAGCTTCATGACGCTCAGTTTGGTGCGAAATGTTTAAGGGGAGAGAGGGGAAGTTAGAAGGTTTTTCCTTGTATCGCGCGTGTGGTGAGAACATTCTCGCGGGGACGCTCGTGTGGTGAGGACATACTTCCGCTGGGGCCCTCTTGGGGTGCGGAACAACATTCTCTGGGTGTGAACTTGCAAGAGGATCGAACGATCAGATGTAATTGATAATCTTCGGTCTTGGAAAAGGCACAGTAACATCGTAAGAATTTAAAGGTGATCGGCAAATCTAAAGTCTTATTTTAATGGTGAATAAAAGTGTTCCAAGAAAGCGTTCGTGTTTCTATGTACATACACTCACGCATACCCAGTGATTAAGATCTCATGCTCGAGCAGCCGTGGCAAAGTATAAAAAAACATCTAGCAGGAGAAAAGCAGCAATCGTGAGGCAAAGGTATTGCTTCATTGTTGGAGGACGTAGCGTGGCTGCGTCAATATATAATATTTCATATTTACTGGAGTAAAATATACTAATTTTATAATGCCTATAATCGCCTATTTTCATATTGTGCCCTTTTGTAGCTATTATGGTTTTGGGTTTTGTAATAAGAACTTTTATCAAGATTTTTGCCAATGGAAATTTCGTTATATTTGTAATTGGCGTTAATTTATTAATAATAATTTCTTAATGGGATGGTTACCTTAGTATTGGAATTAATATTTCGCGCTCTGATCGAATGAGCTATTGTTAACAATATGCCTGAGAACGTTTGTAATACCGATATTCCCTTCCTAATGTCAGCATTTGCATTGATTCGTGTAATAATAAAATGGTGGTTACTTAGCACAATAAAGTCTACGGCAAATGGTCAACTGCAAAAGCTTTTGGTTGATGACTGGGAAATCGATCATTTTAGTATTAACCCTCCACTAGTAACATGAACAGTACAGTATTCGATGGTAATAGGGGTGATTCATTACCCCAGTGTTTTATTTTACAATTAGTGGCAACAATACAAAACTTTTACAGTGAAAATCGGTTCATTGTTAGGCATTAACATTCTTAGCATGGAATCCCTTTACAGTAATTTAATAAAAATTTTTAGAACATTGTGCTTTAAGAAAACCAAGTTATGCAAATTTCTTTTCTATGACCATTGCATGCAGGCCTCACACTTTACACAAACTATCTTCATTTTTCTGTCTTTAACTCTTAGAGTACAAATGACATCTTTCTTACTTCTGCAGTTAACTTCCGAGAAGTGATGATATGTTTTCGGACAGCTTGAGGCAGTATTTTTAACACTTAAATGATTCCAGTCTAATTATATAATATATAAATTCAATAACAGCCCGCCTTAAAGCAATATGTGTGTAATATAATATATAAAATGGATGTAACAGTCATTGTATTAATGTTTATATTATTATGTACATGTTCAATAATGTTATGTGAACGTATTACGTAATTTAATAATGTAGGAGCTGTGAGAATAATAGGTCAAACGTTTCTAACAATGAGGTAACAATGAGGTAACCTTGAGGCAATAATGAACTTGAAAGTTTAATAATGCTACTAGTAATTCTTAGAGCAACAATAATGTAATTTTTGAGACAGTTTATAATTAGCCAATCAAAAACCAGAAAAAAGCTTAAGTTAAATAAAAGTATTCTATTGGAGTAGGATTAGCCAATCGGAAACTCAAATAGAGCAACTTGTACAAATTCAGAAGTTAGGTCCTTGTAGACAGCGTTCCTAGCTGGACGCGAGACGCGTCCTCGAGAAGTTTAATACCTATTCAGTGTGAGATGAAAATAGTTTGCGTGTTAAAAAGTGCAAGTGATTAATAAATAATCTCACAGCTCTCTATATCAGTGGTTATTTAATAGTGCGAAGGATTAATAAAAGGAATAAAGTAAAAAATTATAATCTGTGTAAGCCTACATTTTTCAGCCGCACCACACCCTGTTAAGAAATTAATGTCTCTACAAATTAATACTGACGCAGCCGAGGCAAACATAAAAATAGATAATCTTTAATGAAAACATTAAAATACAAAGTTGATTCCTAAACATTGGGGCGAAGGCTACCAGAAACATTGTACCATACGTGGTTGCAACTACTTCAAGTTCGGCTCCCCAACAGTTGAAATACAATACAACATCACCACAAACAAAACTTTCTCACAAGCTCCCGCGCCGTTGCATTATAGTGAAGCAAGTTGAAATTCAAGATTCTTCAGAAAATCTTTTCTTTTCATCTCCTCTGTTATCTTACTAAGAAAAGAATAGAAGCATTTATTGCTGCCTGGTCCAAAATTCTATAAAGCATACGGCGGGCTAGCGCCGTGTATTCCATTAAGCAGAGTATACATGTATCATTTTGTCAAACACATCTGCGGCTCATTTGGTACTGTTATAAAATTCTATGATCTTTGGTTTTTCTTGTGGTCTGATTAACATCAGGAGTACTATGCATAGTAGACAAAAGTATTACAGATTTCCCCCTTTAGTAGTGA
Source organism: Deroplatys truncata (assembly GCA_030765065.1). Lineage (NCBI taxonomy): Eukaryota > Metazoa > Arthropoda > Insecta > Mantodea > Mantidae > Deroplatys > Deroplatys truncata. The sequence continues at coordinate 107,659,748 of CM060980.1, forward strand.
AGGACAGAAATGTTTTTTTTTTCTGATGAAAAACTGGAAACATAGCACTTTCTTCCTTCTGTCGGGCAGAACACTTGGTGGATTTCTGCCTTATTTTTCCTCATCGTAATAATTGTCAATTGTCTTTCAGCGTAATGTCTGCCAAAGGTATAGATGTGAACCAGCTGTCTAAAGTGATGTTTCTACCTGTACCATGAATTGTTGCAAACAGAGCGTTCAGTTGGCAGACTGTCATTTGTGTTTCTTCCCTCCTTCCCTACATATCAAATAGCATCTATCATATGATTTGTTCTGGCATCACGCATTGTAATTATTTTGATGCTATATTTATCTGGTTTTGAGGTAATGTAAACGCGAAAAGGGCATTTGCCACGGAATCCTAAAAGCTGCTCGTCAATTGTAACATAGCTACATATGAGGAGAGTAACTTGAGCGGTAATTGGCTATAAAAGTCCTCTAAGGCTCACGAATAGGTGAAAACTTATTCTCCCTTATTTATTTTTGTCTTATCAAACCTGAGACAATTTGTCAGAAATTTGAACCTCATTTGAAACATAGTACATTTGTACACTGATGAGCCAAACCACATTTCTTCAGTGTTGAGATCACCATCTTTTCTACCACCTGACATATAAAGATTAGTGCGCACATTTCTTCCCTGTCTGTATCATGAACAAACCTCTAGTCAGAATGTGTGCGTCTTTTCCTTTGGATTTTCTCATTTCTATGAGCTACAATCATCTAACAATACTTCCATCTAATAGTATTTTGAAGGTAAATTTATGTTTTGAGCAAAGTTAATAGCTATAAGAATTTTCACAATATTCCGGCTTTGAGCTTTTACTGTGTTTGTTGGTGATGCCTCCTCATTATTGCCATCATCTGAGGTTGCAGCTTCAATCTCAAGAATTATTGTTCAGATGCTATTTCTAAATTTATCTTCTTCTCTTGAAAATAAGTCATATTCACTGATATCGTCATTTTCAAAAACTTTTTTCACAAAGTCATGTAGATAAGGACATCTAGGAAATAGTGATGCCATTCCAGAATAAATTAATCTGAGAAAGAGTTATGTGATTTAATTTTTAATTCACTTAGGCTTGATATTGCTACCAGCGGTATGGGAATGAGCTATTTGCAATGACTATTCCATTCATACCCGCATATTTGATATTGACCAACAACCGCTAGTATAGCTTGGATATCAACCATTCACGGTCGTTTACTGCAAGGATGCGATTTTATTGGCTAAAACGTCAGTTTATCTTTGAACCGTAATAGTATCGGTTTGTAGTGATTAACTGATTACCTAATAGGTTACGCCTTCCAGTTCTGTTTTAATCAATGTACATTCAAATAATGTCAATTGCCAAATAAATTATGTTCTTGTGTTCTGGTTTTAGCTTATTTCAGGGTTATCTATTTTCTTATTTGCATTGTTGGTTAGCATTCGCTAGTATTACGTAACGCATTCGATTGTTCCTTATTCAGTGATCTGAGATATGCTACAATGGTGATTTGATTTTAAACAACACAAATAAGAAATTAATTATTATTTATATAATCTGTTGTATTGTATTCTTAAACATTCTTAATAATCTTATTCTTGGTTACGAGTTTAATCACATAAATTCGTAACCTCTCGTGGGATTACCTACGACTATTTCACTCATGTCGCAAATAGGAGATAATGACCACTCACGTTTAAAGGAATGTTGTTTTTGAATCAATCATACCCATGATTATACTCAATGTTTATCGAAATATCTTTATAACCTCCTCCTTTTTTTAATACTCTGAAGAGGTTGGAGTATCATTTTGCAGTGAATCAGCTACCAACAATCAATGCCGCTATATTTAAAAATAAAACTGGCAGAGACGAGATTTGGTAACGCTTCAAACGACATTATTAATAAAGGCATGCCAATTCTAGTGCAGCAACAAGGAAGAACTTCATTTGTAAGCCTTCTGGGGTCTCGTCATATATATTGATGTTTCATATTCTGCGGACTTTAAAACCACTGCATTAACCGTTCTTTTTTCGGTAAGTTGTGGAACACTTTTCTTTTCTGATTTCTTGCATCTCTATCGCTTCTTGAAACTCCTGGTCTTCAAACGGCTTGAACTTTATATGATAATCCTTAAAATCATTTCTTGTAGCATTTTAGCTGTTACATTCCACATTATTTTTTAGCATCAACGTGAGGAAATCAAACGGAGAAAAGTACGGCGCCACTTATATTGCATCCCTAGGTTGCGGGTTCAAACCCGGCGGAGAGCGATGGGTCTTTTTTGGGCGTAAAAATCCTTAGCTTGGCTTCCTTCGGAAGGGATGATAAGGACCTTGAAAGGTGGACCGGCATGGTCGAACCTAGAACAGGGTATAAGCGGCTACTGCCCCCTTAGCCCTGTTCGTCGTCCCGCGTATGTGTTCGTGGAAAGTTAAGCCCTTATCAACAGTGACTCCCTGGTATCGAATGCAAGTTCTCCATTGTATCCTTTGACCTAGTAGGTTAAAATGTGTCATATACTGAAGTTTATGAGAACGCGCATAAATAAGAGGTCCGATACTTTAAGAAGTCCGCACACTACACAGTCGAGTCTACATATAAAATAAATACCGATTCCGTAAGTTTCGTACTTTTCATAGCTCCTACCCGGATACAGAATGTCTCAACTTCTAAACACCATGTTTAGTCACTAATGAGGGCAGTACACCAATTTATCTGTAGTAATGAAAGAGTGGTTTCCAAACCATGGATAAATTCTCGAGGATTTGGAAATCATGAGTGAAATTTACTAAGACTATTTTACGAATAAAATGAAGTGATTTACCCAAAAAGCACGATTATAATAATAAAAATCATAAAATATTTATTTGCAATATAAGTGGCGCTGTTTGCGAAAGCCGGTGGTCCCGTGTTGTAGATTTACGGCACGTAAAATAACTAAGGCTGATAGAGGCCTCGGAGCAAAATTTCCGGTCATTCACGCCCAATATACAATGCGACGCTAAGAACCATAATAGTTAAAGAGCGTCCATACATAAAAGAATTTTTGGGGACTATATGCCCACAAACCGCCTCTTCAGGATTACCGGGTTGCCTCATGGCTTGCGGGCACTAAACCAGTCAACAGCATGAAGCTGAACGCAAACGCCCCCCTTTCCATGGAAGTGGTCTAGGTAAATTAAAACCTTTACCCTAACGCAGAAAGAGAGCGAGGTAGCGGAAGAGGAAGCTGCCCCTGAAAAGGCAACCCTTGAGGAACCTAAAACAAAAGTGTTACCTCCATACCATTCCGCCGCAGTAAGAACATGGCAGCAAAGAAAAAGGAGCCACCGCAGCAGTCATCAATCCTCAAAAGAAGACCGGAAACGCCAGCGTTATCGCTGCCTCACAGCAAACAGCTATAGAAGAATAACTTCACTCCGCCTTCATTAACAGCCCACTCTTCAGCTTCAAAAACGAAATATCACATCACCGCAACCATCACAGTCCTCGCCGCCGTCACAACCGCATCCGAACCTCACATCGCTTCCGCACTTCAGTGCAATAGTGCGCGGAATATATCGGCAGCTTCGGATGCCAAACACTTCGGCGTCGCCCGTCACCGTTGGTTTTCTTTAATGAAGGCAACGCTCATCATCACAGCCAGAGAACCGTCACCGTTGGTCAGTTTGGAGTTCTGGGACGGGGAGGACTACCTTTCGAGGCCAACCGCAGTACCCGCTCCTCCGTGCCGATGCTGCTGCCAGTACAGCTATTCCACCACACCTACACTGCTGCCGCACGTTGTCACTACTGTGGCGCCATGACTTGACACGCCGCCCCATGTACCGTGCTATAATTCTCGCCAGGGATATTGGCATATGACCTTCAGGGTCAGCCAGCCCTCTGATGTTTCAATACCTCCCTTGCAAGTAGCACGTGTTTCCTTCTGTCCAGTTGTGGTCCAGTTCCTTCCACTGTATACAACTCCCGTATGCAGCCCCGTATGTGTCATACATCTATACGGTAAATGACTCGCATCGCAGCTTTCCATTAAAATTTTCACATGCCAAAATCCGTGGCGCGACCTATACCTGTGACTGGATGGGTTACTTCAAGGGCCAGGCGGTGTGCCCGAGGAATCCACGCAGACAGCAGACCGCCTCCACCTCGCTGTTTCTCCGCCTCAAAAACGCCATCACAGATCACCATCGTCGTTCAGCCACAATACCCACACAGCCACAACGCCACTCAGAACACAACATCGCTTTTCACAACCTCCATGCCCATACCGCAGATAACATTACAGCTTTTAAAGAACCCCCGGTCGCGACGTAGGAGGAAGCCCAAGTCGTACCCTAAACGTCCAGGAAACCGCCACAGCTTGCAAAGCACTCTACCGGCAGCCGTACACCTAGAAAACAACCTCCGAGACCATGTCAACAAGCAGCTAGACAGAGTAGTCACCTAAATATATGACATCCGCTTCTAGAAGGTTCACAAACAAATAGAAGAAATGTTCCAAGAACATACTAGGACGCTCACGATAAGACTTAACTAATCGGAAGACCTTACTTTTCCCAATCCCCTCCATTTCTGGAAACCATCTTAGGAGCAAAATATCTTCAAATCGCAGGTGGATGTCGGCAATGATATCCTATCTGCCCCCCCTCATTTATGCCCCCACACGGTTCCCCGCGCAAGCTGAACCGAGATCGCTAAGCGTGCGCACAAACATTCGGTTTGCTTCGACGGCACCGAACACCAGAAATCAGCACCTCTATTGTAAATAGTCATCCTACAGTATTACCTAATTAAATTTTAATAAAAGAACACACACAAAAGGAAACCCCATACCCAATACTTAAACAGACACCCTAAAACAGTTCCTTCCAGTTGAGTGGTTAAGTCCTACCAAGGACAGGTATGGAGCATACGCACCTAGATTCACCACGAACCAACGAGGCACCGAGCGACAGCATGAGTATATGCAGTTTCAGTATTCTTTTAATATGTAGATCTCACGAGACCTATCCTACTTACAAAACTTTTTACTGCCAATGTTCCTGAAGGATTCAAACCCTCCTTTCAGACCATTCTGATAGGTCCTTCCATTGCGACATGGCCGCTTGGTGTGTGGTTCCTTGACTGTTTCGTTTTCTTCTATGTAGTTTAATGAGCTAACAAAAACGTAACTGTAGGAGAAGGTCTGTGACCGTTGACAACCTTGGTGCAGCTGTGCGAGTACATTAGCATTTGTATTGAGAGCTTATTTTTCGTAATTACGTAATGATAAAACCAGTTTCGAGCAAGCAAGAGAGACGCCTACCTATAAATAGCCTCCACATATTCATACAACTGTATCACGCACTACATACTTGTAATCTTGTTCTCATGTTATTATATAAACACTCCCAGCGCAAAGAAAAACGATGCACAGTAAGGAAAAATTTTCCTTTGTTTATAAAAAGATTTCCTTGGAATACGGACAATGTATGAAGCATCCGAACGTAAGAAGAGTCGACTTCCAAGATCGAGAGGCAAATAGACATAGATTCGTTTGAGTATTTGAATAATTTTATGCCTAAGGGTATCTAGGTTTAAACATATTATCATATCACATCACACGATATTCTCTTCCAACGAAACATTCACATACGTATTATGTAGGCAAGTACACCTGTTATATAGTGCTCATATAAAAAGTGGTTTTCCCAAAATTTGGTTTAATCTGAATTATGGAAAATGGATATCCTATCACATCATAGACGTAGCTAGGCTGGGTTTTGGTGGTTTGAACTCCCCTTTACTAAAAAATAAAAAGTTAATAGCAAAATTAGCTTCGATAAAACAATAGCATCTTTCTAGGTTGGCAAGAACAAGACACTTCCTAATCATATCCCTGTAGCGCTGTATTTACGCTGGATGTCTTGTACAATATGACCAAAGGTGACAGCAAGAGAAACTGTATTATAGATGGCATGTTAGAATATTGGGGCCATGTTTTATGTTCCAGTGCTAAATTTGAGTGGTTTCCAAATGAGTGCAGTATCTTCCAGCTTAAAACATAACTAGAAAACTTATTTTGTAGTGAAATAAAATGGGCGGTAGCATAAATACTTTACAGTGGTCATAAATTCTCATATCACAACGCATTTGCCGCTTAGAATACGCAAAACATCCTATTCTAATTTAATTTCAATTGCTGCGCCTTAATCTGTCAATATAAAATTGATTTAAATATTTCAACTCAGGATTAATTCATATTTACCATTTGAATTGACACAAACTGTTTAAAAAATGGGCTCCTATACATAACCCCCTCCCCCTTAATAATTTGTAGACTACACTACAGCCTCACAGCATATATCTCATCACATTTTCATCCATGTGTACGTAATGCATACTAACCCAACTATAGCTGAAATAGCTTAAATCTAAAATATTGATTTCATTGGAAATTACAGACCAAATTGATGAAATAATTTATAATTTAGGTGTTTATAGTATCCTAAAACTTAAAAATAGAGTTTGCCAGAGATATAGTCCCAAAATTTACATGATTTTAAGAAGATTCAATGTAACTTAATTATCTTTGAATTCCATGAAAACCTCCAATGTAAATAAAATAAACTTTTTAAAATCTTATCCTGAACTTGAGTTTCTTAGAATGTAGTTTCTTTATATACACTTGAAGAAAGTGCATTAAATATACATACTTGGATTAAACATTACAGCTGCTCTAGCAATCCTATAGTTCCCATCCCAACACACTTTTAAGTGAAACTTTTGTATTACAAATATTATTTGTGGCATTTTATTTATTTTCAAGTAAAGAAGATAAATGCTGGTAAAGGTTGTCTGATATAACGACTGAAATACAACTTCTTTGTAAAGGAACAGAATAAAAAGAGCAATGGGATAAACATTGTAACGTAGCACTTGTAATTGTTTTCCATTTAGACTTACAATAATAATATTTAGGGGTTGATTTCTTTGCGCTTGCTCCATCATTAGCAAATAATACATTATTTTCAACTTTTTAATTTAATCCTTCTTGCTACAACTATTTTTTTTTAATTTATGGACGCTCTTTAACGCTCTGTGGTCCTCCGCGTCCCATTCCATATTGGGCGTGAAAGACAGGCAATTTTGCTCAGAGGCCTCTTTATCAGGCTTGAGGTTCTTTTACGTGCCGTAAATCTACGACACCGGGGCCATCGGCTTTACTTCCCTTCCGAAAGAAGCCACACTAAGGATTTTTACGCCCGAAAAGAATTCATCGGTCTCCGCCGGGTTTGAACCCGCGACCTCGGGAACTAGAGGCTAGCATGGTAACCACTACACGGAGAACGACACTACATTTTCATTTCCACATTTACATAAAGTGGAAAAAAATATATATATCACTATCAATTAGATGACTGTGTTCAATCCGTCCTACTGTGACATACCTTCTATTCAAATGGATATATGACTTATGATAAGACATAAAAATAGTTTATATTTTATATTGTTCATTCTGTATATAAAGTATTGTAAACACTATTTGCAAATCTTCTCTATAAATACATGTTTTTCTTGTATTTAACGGTTTGTTAGCCTTTAAATTTTATGCTTGTTGCTTGTATCTTCATTGATTATTTCTATTTTGTGTGTCTTAAGTGTATTGCATTTATATTGTATTTTAAATTACTGACAAAGCCATAAATTTGTATGGAAAATTTCAAATGATGATAAAGCATAATGTTAGTGGTATGTACTCTTTATAGCATACTCTTATACAGGTTTATTACTGATAAAGCCATTATTTATTGTTTTTCAGGTAACAGATCCACACATTGACCCAGAATGGACACTCCTCTATTATTTAAGGGAGAAATGTATCTTTTTGTCTAAAGAAATGTTCACAAAGCATAACATTATGAATCCAATTAATAAGCTTCTCCTGGCAGCAATTAAAATTCCAGAAATCTTCACTTTAAATATCAGGTCTTTATCAGGTCTTCACTGATAAAACAAAAATTTAATCCCTGGGGTAAACCTAGGTGAAGTCTAGAGGACCTAATTAATATAATCCATTGTCCTCATCTCCATGCCTGGACTACCTGATTTCTTATACAGAGAGAGAGAGAGAGAGAGAGAGAGAGAGAGAGAGAGAGAGAGACAGACAGACTACATTTGAAAGAAAAAGCTACAAAACCTTGCATCTCAGTCTACTTGTATCTCATCATTCTAATTGGAAAAATCTGATGTGATGCATTCACATGACTCTCTGTCCTCTCTCTATTAGTAGGCATACAAATGATTCTTAATAAAGCTTATTTTTCTATCTGCTACTTTTAATCCAAATAAACCTTTGTAAAATAGCTACATTGCACATTTTGTTATAAATACACAGAGAACAGTGATAGTCAAATGTTTAAGAACTGGACACCATATGCTGGCCTTAAAATTCTATACTGTTTCCATGTAATCGGAGAAACAACTGAAAATCGATGAGACTTCAAAAGAATGTCAAGCATTGAACAATTCGAACCTTTAATAACGGATATCTCAGAAACACCTTATGCCACAAAAAAGCTTATTTTAATTAAGTTGTATGCTTTAAAGATATCTGTATTATTTTTGTGTCTTACGTTTTCGTCTGTCGCTTAATATTTAATCAAAATCGTTAGAGCCATTTTTTAGAAAATAAAAAATTTAGAAATGTTCCATGTAAAGGTTAGTTTGGGGCGGGGGGTACTCTCCTAAAAATGAAGGAAAGTAGTTATAAATTATTTCTTCAATTTTCATGATGGTAATGTCAAAATGTATGTCAAATACCAAATACACAAACACTGATGATGATAATAATAATAATTATTTACAAAAGATTGGCAATAATGTTTTACATCTCAATATCACGGAATCACATGAATGTGTAACATTATTATGAAAACTGTGCCAATAAAATTATACAATGGATAGTGCAATATTACAAATTAGTAATGGGACGATGCCACTATTTCTCGATACTTGCTGCTCGATACCGATACTGATTTTTGAGCAGCGATATTCGATACTCACTTTATAAAAAACTGTAAATGGGATAGCTTGTTCACTGAATTATGTTCTTACTAGTAGTTTTCTGTGTATAAATGCATATAACCAACTTTGTATTGTATGCTAATTCCGAAACTGTTCCTGTTTTAACATTCTCCAGTTGGCAGCAATTTTGTTTCTTGGCAATGCCACAGGTTATTATCCCCTACTGTTAGTCCAGGCTAATGATGATTTTTTTTTATTTACGGACGCTCTTTAACTGCTGAGGTCCTTAGTGTCCCATTCTATATTGGGCGTGAAAGACCCGTTATTTTGTTCAGAGGCCTCTTTATCAGGCTTGAGGCTCTTTTGCGTGCCGTAAATCTACGACACGGGACCACCGGCTTTACTTCCCCTCCGAAAGAAGTCATGCTTAGGATGTTTACGCCCGAAAAAAATCCATCGCCCTCCGCCGGGTTTGAACCCGCGACTAGAAGCTAGCATGGTAACCACTACACCACGGAGGACGACAATGATGATGATAATTATTATTTCTTTGCTTCCCTTTTCATGTAACTATACTTTGTGCTGAAAACTTTCTTTTAAAGGATTTTCTATTTATCTATAGAAAAACAAATACTAGCAATTCTTCTTTATTCTGCTATCTTGAAAATATAAATTAATATACATGTTACATGAAACTAAACAACTAGAAATAACGGGTATGTTACATCATTCTACTACTATTCACAACTACCACATAATATACGTATTTTTTAATCTGGTAATATGTAAATCAAATGCAGGAAGAACTTAACACAATGAAATCAATATTAAACATTTATTAAACATATTAAACACTTACGTGTAAGTGAAACCTATGAGTGTTAAGTCGAGCAATTCAAAACCTTAAATGTTTGGTAATAAGTAAATAGCCATATAGCACTTGGAAACACAATACGTTTGTGGATTAAGCCTCTCTACAACCCACCCTCATACATTAGCACATACGTACATGTTTAAATACAAAGGCATATTTAATACAATTAAAATTTTGAAGAAATAAATCAAAGAAGAATAAGAAATACGGAGATATAAAGGAATCAAAGATTTTTGTTTAAGAACATGAGCATTCATGAAAGAACAAATATTTCCATAAGCTGTATTATCTCACGTCATGAGTTCTGATTTATTTCTGCTGGTTTCACAGATTTTGGTCACCAGAGCAGGTAAATGTAATGGTTGAGAGTGAGTGAGCTATTGTAGAAAAGTGATTTAGTCCGTCATCTAAATCAGCTTCATTCACAACTCAGCTAATGCTGCATGTTACATGAGTATCTCTACACCTTCCCCTATTGTTTTGCATGTTTTGATTTAGACAATAGAGTCTATTGCATTCATTGCAGTCAAGGTCTATCAAATTATAGTCCAGCAACTCTTTAGGGACACGTGCGAGGCAATAACATGAAATCTCGACTTCTTTCATTCCTTTTCTAGCAGAAAGTTAAATGCAACAAGGTTCAATAATGAAAAAGTTAAAAACTTAAAAGTATCGAAAAGGTATCAAATGTTTATCCCAAATTAGACATACTTTGATACCACTGAGTATCGAGAGTATCGTGGTATGACGTCATCGAGGCTACATCCCTATTACAAACCTTTCTTTTTATTGGCATCTGTGTATGTATTTTACCTTATATGTACCATATAATTATTAAAGAGATATTCAATTAACTATGATATGACCAACAATTACATGAAGCCAGCATTAGTAAATATTCAAGACAAATGTACCTTTAAGTAATTTCATTGTTCAGTCAATAAATTATAGGAAGAAAGAAATGGCATATGGGGAATGTTTGAAAGGACTGATAAAAATGCAAGTAAAAATTATATTTTCAAAACATACTCATTACTTGGACCAGCGAGTTTCAAATGTTTTCATCCATCTGTCAAACTCTACAAAATACTCATTGGTTGTGATGGCTACTTCCACATTTGATGAAAATTTCTGCCCATCAAGCCAAATATTCAAATTTGGGAACAGAAAAAAGTCACTTGGTACTAAATCCAAAGAATAGGGTAGATGAGGAATCGATTCAAATCCCAGCTCATGCACATTGACCATCGTAACTGTTATTATATGAGCTGGTGGATCGGTCCTAGTGAAACAGCAGTTTTGCGTGCGTCAACCTTGATCATTTTTCATTCAGTGATTGTTTCAAATGATCTAATGGTGAAGCATGATAGTCTCAGTTATGGTTCTGCCTTTTTCCAAGCAATCAAGATAATATCCTGGAATCCCAAGTAACGTGACCATCACCTTTCCAGCTACAAAAAGGTCCTTACTTTCTTAGGTACGCTCTCACTAGCTCCTGGCCTTTGCTTTCTGAAGTGTATAGTGGTTTATCCAAGTTTCATTCACAGTCATGAATGGGCACAATAGAAGTTCTGCAGACTGTGATTAAACTGTACCAGACATTGTGTTGAAATTCTCTTCTGCATTCGTTTTTGACCAACAGTCGCCAATCGCAGCAACCAACATGCACGCAGCTTCCTTTTTCTAATCTTTCGTGCAGTAGGTATATTGTGCATTCATTCAGTTGAAATGCCTACAGTCTTGGCTATCTCACGCACTTACACTCAGAAATAAATTAAATTGAATTTTACTTATGGATACTCTTTAATTGCTATGGTTCTTAGCGTCCTATTTCTTATTGTGCGTAAAAGAGCGGAACTTTTTGTTCAGAGGCCTCTTTATCACGCTTGAGGTTCTTTTACGTGCCGTAAATCTACGACCACGGCTTTGCTTTCCTTCCGAAGGAACCATACTAAGGATTTTTATGCCCGAAGAGAAACCATCGCTTCCGCCGGGTTTAAACTCGCGAACTAGGGAAATAGAGGCTCACATGGTACCACTAGACCATGGACTCGTCCTCCCTGAATCTAAATAAAGCATTTTTGGAAAATGTGTGTGTGTGTGTGAACAGCATAACTCAAAAACAAAAAATCGGATAAATAGCAAACTTGGTATTTGAGTTTAGTAGCTTAGTATATTCCAAGGATGCAACACGAAGATTTACAAGAAAATCCCCACCCCAACTATCCTTAACATGCAACATTTTTCGAAAATTTTGATTTTCTAAAACAGGCTCAAACGATTTTGATTAAAATACCATACATGAAACATATACACATGACAAATAAAATGTTTATCTTGAACTTTCTGGGAATAGCCTAAAAAGGCCTTTTTCATTCAGAAGGAATTTTGTATAACCTTGTATAACTGGTAAACGTTAAGCGATAGATGAAACACACAAAAAATGTAGATCTCTTTAAAACATAAAATTGATTTAAAATATGTTTTTTGTGCTATAAGCCGTTTCTGAGATATCTGTTATTAAAGCTTCGAATTTTTCATCACCTGTAATTCTTTTTAAGTCCAATCGATTTTGAGTCGTTTCTCCCTATTGCATGGAAACAGTATGGAATTTTTAGGCCAGCTGTAGCGTCCAGTTCTTAATCACTTGACTATCGCTGTTTCCTTTAATTCTGTAACGAAATATATAATGTGACTATTTTGCAAAGGTTTATTTAGATTAAAATGTAGTAGGTAGAAAAACAATGTGTATATATATATAATATATATAGTATATAGACCCCATGAGTTTTTTCGAGGGTTTTCCCGGGTCGTCAGGCGAATGCTGGAGTGGTTTCTTTCACCCCCCCCGAATTTTATATCCCTCCATTTCATTCCATGAGACTCTTCATTCATCTTCACCCCGTTAGGTCTATTTCAGGGTTGGAAGTGTCGGCGATGGAGTTTCGGTGCAGCGTGACAGGGAAAAGGATGCTCTCTGAACTTTCTTCGTCCTTCGGCTAGTAACCGGGATATAAGGACCGCTCCCGGCGGGGCGTTGGATTCCGGTGGGGCGGGGTCCCCGGTCTGCCTGTTTGTCTGACGGGGCGTTTATATCTGGAAGCTGCAGAGACTCTGTCGCTGCTGAGCCCTCACTCCTGGTTCCGACCACCCGATGTCTCCCTTCACCTCATCCCTTCCTCCTGGGGGCGCCCCCGTAGGATTAACTGGATCGGTGCCGAATGCCCTCCGCTTCACAATCCAATAACTGGTAAAAGTTTGTAATTTTGACGAAGTGCACAAGTGCTTTACCTATTCTAGTAACATTTTATGCATTTCTTTTCTGAATTAAAAATAAAAAGTCAGATGTGATACATTTACATGACCTTTCTCTACCCTCTATCGTTTATTGGTGGGTACACAAATTATTCTTACTGAAGCTTATTTTTCTATCTACTATATTTTAATCCAAATAAACTTTTGCAGAAATAACTACATTACACATTTCGTTAGAGATACAAAGGGGGCAGCGACAGTCAGATGTTTAAAATCTTGGCGCTATATGCAGGTCTGAAAGGACTTTAATAGAATGGCCAAGAAATGAAGAATTCGAACATTTAATAACGATATCTCAGAAACGGCTTATGCCACAAGAAAACTTTTTAAAATAAATTATATGTTTTAAAGGGAGCTACATGTTTTGTGTAGTACGTTTTCGACTATTACTTAAAGTTCACCAGTTATACAAGATTACACAAAATTCCCTCCGAATGACTTCATAGGCTATTTACCGAAAATTCAAGGTATACATTTTATTTGTCATATAAATATCTTTAATATATCGTATTTTAACCAAAATCATTAGAGCTATTCTTTTAGAAACTAAAAAAATTCTAAAAATGTTTCATTAAAGGATAGTTTGGGTTGGGGGATTTTGTTCAAAAGCTTCGTGTCGCATCTTTGGAAGATATTGAACTTAAATACCAAGTTTGGTATTTATCCAACTTTTCGTTTTTGAGTTATGCTGTTCACAGACAGAAGATAGAGAGACACACACACACACACACACACACACACACACACGGACATATCTCCAAAAATGCTTTATTTGGATTCAGGGCGCCTCAAAACACGTATTTTCGGTGAAATCTCGGTATCGAATTTTTGGGTGAATCCATTACTTCCCCAATTTACCATACGTGGTAGAGAAAATAAACATTACCTACACTTTACAAATATTTGGAAAGGGGATTATAGTAAACCATATACTTAAAGAATTTATGAAAATACTTAGTTTTAGATGTAACTTTTTGCTTTCTCTACCACGTACAAGTAGGGAAAGTATTGCATTCCACCAAAAAATTCAACACCGAGAGTTCACTGGAAATGTGCGTTTTGAAGCACCCTGAATCCAAATAAAACATTTTTGGAAATATGTCCGCGCGCACGCGCGCGCTCGGTATTTAAGTTCAATATTTTCCAAAGATGTGACACGAAGATATTCAACAGAATCCCTCAACCCCTAACTGGGGTTTACATGGAACATTTTTCGAAAATTTTGTTTTTCTGAAAAATGGCCCTAACGATTTTGATTAAAATACTATATAAGATATTAATGATAGCTACATGACAAATGAAATGCACATTTGAATTTTCGAGGGATAGTCTATGAAGTCCTCTTCATTCAAAGAGAATTCAGTATAATTTTGAGTAACTGGTAAACATTAAGTGATAGACGAAAACGTACTACACAAGAAATGTAAATCTCTTTAACGTACACAATTTATTTAAAACAAGTTTTTTTGTGGCATAAGCCGTTTTTTAGTTATCCGTTATTAAAAGTTTGAATTGTTCATTTCTTGGTCATTATCTTAAAGTCCTTTTAACATTCAGTTGTTTCTCGTAATTGTTGAAGTAGTATACTAATGTTTCTACTTGTAATGTTATTTGTATATATTGTTGTTTATTCAGCATGGTGAAGCCCTACGTTGGGAGTCAATTTTCGAGTGTTTTACTAATGTTATTTATTTAACATTATTGTAGCCCCACGTTTGGGAGCCAATTTGTGATGGTATTACTTATAATGTTTGTGTATTTGTATGTTTACTCAACATGGTGATGCCATCTTGTGACGTCATTCATTTGTTCGGTTTGTAGCTCCATCTGGTGTTAGCAATTTGCGGCAGTATTAGTTATTTTGTTTAAAAAAAAATGCTAGTTATTTTATTTAATTTCGGTTCTTTGTCCTCCGGCTAGCTATTATCCTTTTGGCTCGAGCACTTATCTTTATACAGGTTGTGTAAACGGAAAGGAATCTTTTATCCAAAGATAACACTGATGAAAGAATTTCTTTTATACTTTTATTGTCGAACACTGTCACTATCACATTTACACATTGATCTAGACACTCGCCAAACTGAAACTGTTATAATAACTTCATTACTGATAATTCTTAATTCGCGTACTTCAACTTTTTGTATAATTAACTTTATAACACTTGAGATCTTTCATAACTCTTATACGCGTAACCTGCGAATCAATAGCCGACTTGTAATATTTCTGCTGGACTGAAGACGACGTGTATCATACAAAATATTTTCGACGAACTGACGGACTGAAGACGACGTGTAGTGTACAAAGAATTTTGATGAACTGACGGACCGAATGACTTTACCTCTAACCTAGCCTCTATTTATACTCCCACTCCCCGATATGCCTAAAGATTATAACTGAGCTGCAATTGGCTAATAAAACGCGCCAACATTAGCGTCTATTTTAATATCCAATGAAAATTATGAATACATATGCTCTAGGGAAACGTTCCAGAAGATTCTCAAGGAAAAAACACGCCAACATTACGTAACTTCCTCGTTTCCAATAATGATAAACAGCTCACCCCCTCGCTGCATTATTGCGCTATTATTGTCAGTTTCAGTAAGGCGGTATAAACTTACTTCCCCACAATAATTACAATCAATAAACATCTCAAATCAATGTCACATAAAAATGCATATTCATATTACAATCATTATTTACATTTAAGTAATTTGTGATACAAATGAGCTAGGTAGATAGAGCTAGGTTAGAGGTAAAGTCCGTCAGTCGGTCAGTTCATCAAAATTCTTTGTACACTACACGTCGCATTCCCATCAGTTCATCGAAAATATTTGTAAAGTACACGTCGCCTTCAGTCAGTCAGTTCGTCGAAAGTATTTGTACGGCACACTTCGGATACCAATTTGCAGGTTACGCGTATAAGAGTTATGAAAAATCTCAAGTATGGTAAAGTTAATTATACAAAAAGTTGAAGTACGCGAATTAAAAGTGATCAGTAAGAAGTTGTTATAACAGTTTCAGTTTGGCGAGTGTCAAGATCAATGTGTAAATGTGATAGTTAACGTGTTCGACAATAAAAGTGTAAAACAAATTTCTTCATCAGTGTTATCTTTGGATAAAAGATTCCTTTCCGTTTACACAACCTGTATAAAGATAAGTGCTCGACCCAAAAGCTAGCCGGAGGACAAAGAACCAAAATTAAATAAAATAACAGTAGCATTTTTTTGTTTAAAAAAATGCTACTGTTATTTTATTTAATTTTGGTTCTTTGTCCTCCGGCTAGCTTTTGGGTCGAGCACTTATCTTTATACAGGTTGTGTAAACGGAAAGGAATCTTTTATCCAAAGATAACACTGATGAAGAAATTTGTTTTACACTTTTATTGTCGAACACGTTAACTATCACATTTACACATTGATCTTGACACTCGCCAAACTGAAACTGTTATAACAACTTCTTACTGATCACTTTTAATTCGCGTACTTCAACTTTTTGTATAATTAACTTTACCATACTTGAGATTTTTCATAACTCTTATACGCGTAACCTGCAAATTGATATCCGAAGTGTGCCGTACAAATACTTTCGACGAACTGACTGACTGAAGGCGACGTGTACTTTACAAATATTTTCGATGAACTGATGGGAATGCGACGTGTAGTGTACAAAGAATTTTGATGAACTGACCGACTGACGGACTTTACCTCTAACCTAGCTCTATTTATACTCCCACACACCGATATGCCTAAAGATTATAACTGAACTGCAATTGGCTAATAAAACGCGCCAACATTAGCGTCTATTTTTATATCCAATGAAAATTATGAATACATATGCTCTAGGGAAACGTTCCAGAAGATTCTCAAGGAAAAACGCGCCAACATTACGTAACTTCCTCGTTTCCAATAATGATAAACAGCTCACCCCCTCGCTGCATTATTGCACGCTATTATTGTCAGTTTGTAAGGCCGTATAAACTTCTTTTCAACAATAATTACAATCAATAAACATCTCAAATCAATGTCACATAAAAATGCATATTCATATTACAATCATTATTTACATTTAAGTAATTTGTGATACAAATTACTGCATCATAGTGAATGTGTTCGACAATAAAAAGTGTAAAACAAATTCTTTCATCAGTGTTATCTTTGGATAAAAGACTCCTTTCCGTTTACACAACCTGTATAAAGAGAAGTGCTCGACCAAAAAGATCATAGCTAGCCGGAGGACAGTGAACCAAAATTAAATAAAATCACAGTAGCATTTTTTTAAACAAACACTAATACTGCCGCAAATTGCTGACACCAGATGGAGCTAACAAACCTAACAAAGAATTACGTCACAAAAATGGCTTCACCACGTGGAGTAAACACAAATACACAAACATTATAAATAATACCGTCCCAAATTCGCTCCCAAACGTGGGGCTAACAAACATAAATAAACTTTATACCGTCACAACTGTCGCTATTCCCTTTGTATTTATAATGAAATGTGTAATGTAGCTATTTCCACAAAGGTTTATTTGGATTAAAATGCAGTAGATGGAAAAATAAGCTTGAGTAAGAATAGTTTGTGTACCCACTAATAAACAATAGGGGATGAAGTAATGTGAATGTATCACATCATATTTTTTTGTAATATTATTGTGTATATGGATATTTCAGTGCATAATATATTGATCTTTATGTGAACCAGAATCTAATTTTTGCATACACTAGCAAGTGCCAGAATGTTCAGTGAACCTATTTAAAGGCATTCCCTATGTTAGGCCAATTAGTAATCTGAAATTGTTGTTCTACAATTTAAGTATTATATTGTTAATAGAATTTACCGAAATCCAATACCATAGTGATACCCATTATAGGTGAGAATATGCAAAAAACAAATTTTTACTACATCTGTAGATATTCTTGTCTACAGTTGACATCTATTATACCTGCTTGTTAATGACTAGGATTGTGTAGGCTGATTCATGTTGTGAATTGTTGAGGCATATTTAATACAATTCTATATTGTCATTAAAAGACAATGAAGTTAAAAATAAACTTTAACACATAATTAAAAGTGCTTTGTACAGTGAGACATTTTAACATGCACAAACAGAATTTTAGACAAATCTTCCTAATTTTTATAATTTATATTAATCTCTAATATCAAATGTAATCTCTAATATAAAAATATCATATATTTAAAAATAATTTTCCAATAAGGATATTATGATATCCTTATTTTGCATGTTTTCATAATTCTTTCTTTGTGTATTTTGTTAAGGCAAGTGTTTGCTAAATGTTATTTTCCTTAATTGTAATTTCAGTATGTCTAACGGGTACAAAGCTTGGATGTGGAACTGGAGGATGTGGCACATGCACAGTCATGATTTCTTGTTATAACCATAAAACAGAAAATGTGATGTATCCTTTCTCTTAGGGATATTACAGATTACATCAAATGTAATCTGCAAGTTAGATGAAGACACATAACATTGAAACAGCTACTACACTTTGAAGTCAATCTGAGCTCACTTTTCATATTCAAATGGTGATTCTGCTCAAGCTAAAACACCAAATCCATTCTCACTAGAGAAGAAGATTGGATCGAGTTCATATTCAATATTGGCACATATATTGTAATTCAGTTTATAGTGAAACTGTATATATATAAAAATTAGCAAACAAAGGCATCTCATTTCTTGCCATGATAAGACTGTGTGAATTGTCGAACTCAGGCTGTATGTTACTAAATTAAAATTATTTAATAGCTGGCTTGCTTTAATTACATAAGATACTTAGAGGTAAACCTGCTGAAACAGAATGGAATCTAAATATATCTTGGTTCATATTCAATTTTATATGTAAACATGGATCAGACATAATATGGATTCAAAGTTATTTTAATACTTAATGTAAATGTAGTAAGTGAAAGATTCATTCCAATTGTTGAAGCTATACCTTTCAAGAGCAAAGAGACAGGCCCTTCATGCTGAAATTCCTGAGAGGAGTAAATTGAATTGTGTTTTTATTTATGGGTGATCTTTAACTGCTGTGGTTCTTAGCGTCCCATTCTATACTGGGCGTGAAAGACCGGTAATTTTGCTCAGAGGCCTCTTTATCAGGCTTGAGGTTCTTTTATGTGCTGTAAATCTACGACACGGGACTAGTGGCTCTACTTCCCTTCTGAAGGAAGCTATGCTAAGGATTTTTACGTCTGAAAAAAATCCATCGCCCTTCGCCGCGACCTCGGGAACTAGAGGCTAGCATGGTAACCACTAACCACGGAGGACAGGAGTAATTGCCATAAGTAAGCCATAACCATAAGATTAACTCTCAGCTGCACAATACTGAAATTGAAGTAGTATTCCTGTAACTATTGTAGTGTGATGGACATCCTTGCTTGCAGGTGTATATCATCATCATCGTTATCATCATCATCATCATCATCATCAATTCTCCAACAGTATTTGAACCCTAGTGCACCAAGTGGCATGTTAGGGTTATAAATACATATACAAAATCAAACAAACAAATAAATAACAAATTAACTTATTACAAGTAATTAAATGCATGAATAAATGTCAGAAATAAGTTATATAAAAACAGAGGTGCAACATGATTTAGTGAATAATTTTGTCAATGGCTGTGAACAATTGATTTTACAATGACAGCGATGTCCTAGTGGAATGTATCTTCTTGTATGTTGTCAATCATACTGGAACAGGTGGAATACTGTTTCTTTTGGTGTTTCACATTTACACATCTGGTGATTCTAGGTGAAAACTTGGTGTGAAATATTTGCAAGAAATGTCATAAAAAAACTGAAGGAAAAAATTAATTTTTTTTAGTTGTTCACTTCAGCTGTTGAACCAGAGGTTACTCCACTTTACTATTATTTATTTCTTTAGAAATTTTTTTAAAATATGAATTTGGATATAACAAATAGCTAAATTCCAGGTTGGATTTGGCATAAAGTTTTGTGATCTGATCACCTCTCTCATTTCCAACAATTCCATCATGGCCCTTAATCACGATAGGCAAACTTGTTCGATATATTGAATAATGCTCTTTCTAATTGTATTTTCCAGAGATTGTTGTTTATTTGTCTTGAATGGCTAGGAGAGAGGTGTTTAAATTACTGTGAACACATGCATTAAGTTGATTTTTAGTACCTAATACATTTTATAAGTTGATCTAAGGCAAATATTTCTGGAGTACAAAATATAATAGAGTAGGTAGGAGTTGAACTTTTCTGTGACATGATTGCTGCAGTTATAAACCACAAAAGTGCATTCTATGTAAGAGATGTATAGTCGCAAGAAGGCAGACAGGAACAACTAA
Organism: Deroplatys truncata; assembly: GCA_030765065.1. NCBI lineage: Eukaryota > Metazoa > Arthropoda > Insecta > Mantodea > Mantidae > Deroplatys > Deroplatys truncata. The sequence continues at coordinate 107,680,297 of CM060980.1, forward strand.
TCCAGTCAGTGAATACAAGCATTGCATCTATGTAGATTAGAATCAATTGGTTTATTAGCCTTAGAATTATAATAATTCAAAGCACCATGGATACAGTTCTTCTCCTAGCTTAGATCTAATCAACTAAATATGTATAATTATTTAAAAGGATTAGAATTTATCAAAAGCATTCATAATATAATACTCCTAAGCATAATATTAATTCATCAAGATGTTCTTAAAATACAACATTATAGAATAGAATAGAATCTTTATTGTCACATAACGCTTACAGTATGAGCCTAAGCTCGTAAACTGGTGACTCATCAGAAGTTACTTAAAAGCTAGGTTGAAAATATGAAAGCATGTTAGTTTTTCTAACAACAAAAGGGAAAGGGAAGAACTTAATCCTAGTACACACATGTTTAACAAATTATATACATAGTATTATGTGTATCATATATTGAAATTTACAAAGAGTTTTCTAGTGTAATGATGATAATATTGTGCCATTTATAAATTCTTGAATGGAGTAATATGTTTTTGCACTAATATTTCTTTAACTCTCTTTGTAAACAGTTTTGGGATATTTATATCTTTAATTGGTTGTGGCAGTTTGTTGTATACCTTTATACCCATATAATAGGGATTTTTTCATATAGTGTTAGTCTGTGCATTGGAAATTTGATGCTAGTTGCTCTCCTGGTATTGTGGTGATGTCAGGTTTGGTTTTCCATGAAATTGTCATAATTTTTATGTACATAGGTAAACAACTCTAAGAGATATACTGATGGCATAGTTAAGATTTTTTAAATAATGGTCTGCATGAGTCTCTGAAGTCAGCTTGTAATATAATGCGTATTATTTTTTTTTTAATTTTGAAAACTGTTTCCCATCCAGGTGCGTTTCCCCGTAATAGTATACTATAGGTCAAGATTGAATGGAAGTCGCTAAACTAGACTACTTTTTTTGTTTCTATATTCATTATGTTTGTCAGACACATCATATTAAAACAAGCTGAGTTCAGCTTCTTAGTTACGTATTCCATATGGATGTTCCATTTTAGATATTCATCTATATACATTCCTAATATTTTATACAGTCCAGTACTCATACATTATGATATTTGCAGAAGTTATCAGCTAATCCATTAAAGCTTAGTAGTTGCTTAATCACGAATTACAAGGTAGTCCACAGGTCTTGATGATTGAATGATTATTTAATAGCCATAACTCTTACTCATGATATAGAGTATATGTATTATAACTAAATTAAACAGGAGTGAATCACTCATAATCATACTTTTTTTTAAAATAAAACAAGCTAAGAGTAAAAACGTTATGATGTTCAATAATTTACACTAAATGTATGCAAAATAAACAACAGAAATTTTATGTGTGTTACAGAGTATAGTCAGTAACATAAAACATTACATTATTCTTATGCGACAAGTTCAGACTTGATAAGCTTAAGTCATGGTTAGGTGGTTTATTTCAGAACCTCATAATTAATGTTTTACAGATTATTTTTTTTTAATAACAGCTCAAAATTTTGTGTAGGTTTGGATATAAAATCCCTATTATAGCATAAAACAATCATCATATTTATGACAACAGATCCAAAAGTCCTTAATATTCAAGAACATGGAAGAGATACTGGGATAAGGAGGATTCGTTCTAAATACCTAACATTTTGAGGATGTTTAGTGTATTATCAATGAGAAGAAGATATGTTTTTAGCAGGGAGAGAATGTGAATTTTTATTTTTCTTCTAATATTTGAAGTTGTTTAGTGGATTGCTTCTTAACTGCAACAGTCACCAAGCAAGAAGAGCATGTCTGATCAGGGTAGCTGCACTACATGGTTATGCTGTAACAACAGTTGAAGGCATAGGAGGCACCTTCACTAAGCTACATCCTGTTCAGAAGAGGATTGCTGAGGCCCATGGATCACAATGTGGCTTCTGTACCCCTGGAATGGTTATGTCCATGTACACTTTATTGCGCAACACATGCACTCCAACTATGCTTGACATTGAAAATGCCCTCAAAGGTAAGCCTGCTACATTCAGTTAAAAAACTTTCTTTTTAAATATTGAATTACATTGTTTATCAGCCTGTTTATATCTTACATGGGAATTGAAATCACCTATTGAAATCTTAGCTGAAACATTTCTGGCATATTTGGTGCCCTATTATGTGGCAATACACCAAAATTCAGCTGCATCTTTGAGCATTACTTCTGTGCAACTGAATGCTGAAAATTCATCAATCGACATGCAAATACATACATATTCTTCTCCACTTTGGAAAATAGCAAAATCATTTCTGCTTCACATCACAAAACTGTTTCTATTACCACTTGAAATTCTGCTTCCCCTTCCATGTTGACTACTTCCAAGGGAAGTCCAGTAGTCATGGATGGATTGTCATATCTGGCAATATTGGAGAATGGATCTTATAAAGCTCTTATTAAAAGGGGTAGCTGAGTTTTTGTATCTGGAATAACAACAAGAAATCCATTCTGCCAGTGAAGTTTTACATTATGTTTCAATACAAATCCATATTCCTTTGCTAGCTTGAACTCAGTTGGTATGAGTGACGTTTTTTTCAGATAGCCAGAGATCTGCTGTTTGAATCCTGGCTTTGATGCAAATTTTATTCTTCTTTCTAATCTTGCCCTGTGCATGGTTAGTATGAAGGTACAGTTTCACCAATGGAAGCTTTTCTTTCTTTCCTTCTTTCCTTCCTTCTTTCCTTCTTTCCTTCCCTCCTTCCTTCCCTCCTTCCCTCCCTCCCTCCCTTTCCCCTTTCCCCTTTCCCCTTTCCCCTTCCCCCTTCCCCTTCCCCCTTCCCCCTTCCCCCTTTCTTTCTTTCTTTCTTTCTTTCCTCCTTCCTTCCCTCCTTCCCTCCTTCCCTCCCTCCTTCCTTCCTTCCTCCCTCCCCCCTCCCTCCCCCCTCCCTCCCCCCTCCCTCCCCCCTCCCTCCCCCTCCCTCCCTTCCTTCCTCCCTCCCTTCCTTCCTGTAGGAAAAGTATTGTTTTCAGCCCAATAATTGAAAATACATGTGCAAATCCATCTGAACAGCATCCTAAGAAATAAAAAGGATGTAAGGTAAAGGCTTTCATGAAATTCTGCCCTCTGAAGCAACTCTTTAAATGGAACAATTTTAACTAGTTTTGTATTCTCAGAACTAAGGCTCAAAACATTATTAATTTTATTCTTTACAAGATATTTATTGCTGGCTTTATCACTTAAAATTCAACATGCAAATCTAATGCATCTTTCGCTTTGACATGCATTTTCTGTAACTGTCATTGTTATAAATGGTTTTCATTATGTTTAAACTAGGTTTTCATGGCCGGTGTCAAGACCAATAAATGTATATCTATTTCCTGGGCTTGCAGACCATGGCCTACAAGCTTGGAAATAAAAATACATTTATTAATCTGATTTTCATTATAAATATAATGATTTTGAGTAAAATATGATGGTTTTGAGATATTGTCATAATAAATAAAATGTAGCTGTCTTGAATTTTCTGTAAATGATTGTGGAACCTTCTTCATTCTAATTGGATTTTATATAACCAGGAAACTATAATATATATAAACAAAATTGTTAAAGAAAAAATACTTTTCTCATTAAAACTATGGTTTTTGTCGTGTAGCTTTATAACAGCAACAGTTTCCAATATAGAAATCTTTGTGCTTTTAAACAGGAAATTTGTGCAGATGTACTGGATATCGACCAATTATTGAAGGTTTTAGCAGTTTTGCAATAGATGGCAAAGCATGGAAGTCTCAATCTATCAATGAGGAGAAAGAAAATGAATGCCCACTTGGAGAAAATTGCTGCAAGAACAAAACCAAAGATTCTAAGGAAGACAAAGTAATAGAACTTTTCAATAAAACTGAATACATGCCTTATGATCCATCTCAAGAGCCTATCTTTCCACCTGAATTAAAGGTAAGTCAAATGATCATCTGAATTTAGTTCACCGATTTAACTTGAAATTGTACATCTGTGTAGTACTGCTAAGGCAGAAAAAAATGGCTCAACTCCTTAATCACATATATGTCTAAGACCAGCATGACAAAGTATCTTGTTCACATAAAACCAATAGTTATTGTTTCATATTGAATCTAGTAAAAGTTGCATTATAGTCTTCACATAGGTGATTCATACACAGGATTTTAGCTCAGTGATATTGCAAGCATGATTGATAAGCTCAGTCATGCTTCTAAGATTTGTTTTAGTTTTCTTACTTTTTGCTGTCTAATTTATTTATTTATCATTCTGTAAGTGTACAAAGTAGCAGTGGTAGTGGTAGTGATGATAAATGGCTGGCCTGGTAGCTCATTCGGTAGAGCACCTGCCTGCTGTGCAAGTGGCCCCAGGTTCGATTTCCAACTGGGGGAGTGGGAATTTTTCTCCAGTCAAGATTATTCCCTATCCACCCCAGAGTCTGGAAGTATGAATGAGAGAGTGAATGTGTGTGTAATCTAATGAATAAGGCCCAGAGTTTAACAAAAATACAATAACAAGAGAATATGAGTTAACATCATTGCCTATAGGCAATAATATGTACCAAAGGAAAGGCTGCCAATGAGACGATTGTAGTTAAAGGTGGGGTACAATACAAGTGTTCCTTCAAAAAGCCTTTACTTTTGATGTAAATGTGTTAAACCTTTCTGTAATTGTTACTGAAATTGCGAGAGAAATATATATATATATATATATATATATATTTATTTATTTATTTATTTATTTATTTATTTGAGATGTAGTAGTAGTGGTGGTGGTTGTTGTTTTATTGTAAACAATTTCAGTCTACTCTTGTATGTACAATACAACAGTCGCATGTGCCTCATTGCCATACATGCTTTTCCTGTCCCTATAATCCAACACTGTGTGTATAATGCATATAATACTAAATATATACTCACTATACATACATAAGTATGTACTATGAACTAATAAAATGAAGGAAGAATTTTTTAAATAATATTGTTAATAATATTAATAGTATTAATAATAATATTAATATAATATTGATATTATTAATATGAATACAATATTTCTCCAGGGCAAGTAATGTCCTTTGCAAATCTTGGGCAAAAAAGAGCCCATTCATGACAGCCTGCGTCCAACATTACATTCAAATAAGGTCAGTTATTCAGCTACTGTTATAACATCATGACTTCCAAATAAATTATAATTTATACAAACACAAATGCTAAATTGTGGTGAAAAGATTTCTTAAGGATGAAAATGAAGATTAAAATATCTGATTTATTGTATTCATATGACTCTATACCTACTCAATCTTCTATATTTTATAAGAAGGTTTTTCCTCTGTCTATTTTTTGTTAATTGGGATAAACTTTCAGGACACGTTTAGCCATTCCTTTGTAGGTATAAGAAGGATACAGAAGCTAAAGTGATAAGCATATTTTTAAAAAATGGCTGCTATATGATGGCTTTGAAATTTCATGCTCTTTGCATGACCATGAAGAAAAACAAATAGTGACTTACTACTTGAAAAAAGTATAAGGCTTTAAAAATTCAAACCCATAACAAAAGATATTTTGGAAATAATTAACAAAAAAAAAAAAAAGGTTCATTCATAAATTGTGTATTTCCACAGTCTACATTTTTTGTAGATCTCGCACAGTTTACCAATTATTTCATTCACTCAGAATAGAAGAGGACTTAAAAGCTATGTGCAGAAAATTCAAGATATACATTTTGTCATGTAAATATTTTAAATATGTGCTATTTTAATAAAATAAAATTGAAAAATTTTCTATGTAAATGGTACTTTGGGGCGGGGGGATTTACTTGAAAATCTTTTTCATATCTTTGGAAGGTACTAAAATTAAATACCAAGTTTGGTTATCAGCCCTTTCGAGGTGTTATTCACAGATACACATGCATACACAGAGTTCTTTGTAAACATGCTTCACTACCCATACTCTGAACATTAAAGAGAGCGTATTGTGCTTGCCAGTTCCTTCCAAACAATAGCAAGCTTCTTATATACTCATTACTGATACTTACAATTGATATAGGTAATTAATTCATGTTTCTTTCCATAGGTTTCAACCAAAAATGAAATGAAGTCACTGATAATCAGAGGAAAAAGAGTTGTGTGGTACCAACCAGTAAAACTTGAAGAGGCATTGGCAGTGAAAGCAAAGCTGAAGAAAAGGGCCCATGTCATTGTTGGAAATACGAAAGTTGGTAAGCAATTATCCAAAAGAAGAGCTACTAATGTAAAACAATAATAGGCCCTTTATCATTGCTGTCATAACAGCCTATGTTTAAGACAAACCATTAACTTCAACAGATTTATACACTATAAACTTGTATGTGAAGTTTTTTCTTTAAAAATAATTTTCTGCTTTTCTATTGTTAGTTTTTATTCATCCGTTAAAGTGGTTTGGTACAATGTACATTCACTATTGAAGACGTCAAGCTATAAACATAAACAATAATAGGTTTTTGCAATATATACAATATGTTTTTACATTATATACAATAGGTCTTTACATGCTAAATACTATGGTTCATGACATACATTTGTGTTCAAGGTAATCATTGATAGAATAAAAGGAGTGGTTAATTAGATGTGTCTTGAGACTGGATTTCAGCTGGTTTACAGTTTTAATTGCCTTGATATTACATGGTAAATTATTGTAAACTTTAATGCCAGAGTATAAAATACTTTTTTGGTAGAGCGAGGTGTTGCAGATGTTGAATTCCCAAAGCTCCAATGAAAGCAATGATAATATGCTTTATACTCCAGGAATTGAGGAAAATGAATATGCAACAAATGTTCAACCAGTTCTTATTCATCCTATCAATGTCAGGGAAATGACTGAAATACATACAACAGATACAGCATTACGAATTGGAGCTGCTTTGACATTAACTGAACTGGAAGTTGTCTTGAAGGCAGAAATTAAATCACGCCCTGGTAAGATAATGACTAATGGAATATAGATTGTATTTAACTGAATATTGTAGTGCATTATGTTATTGTACTAATTTAAAAAGGTAATACAAATGAAACCTAAGGCTGCTTTTTTTTTTCTTTTTTTTGTAAACACTGTACATATAGTATGATACAATGTTCATAACATATTAAAATACAGTAAGATGTAATACTTTTCATTTTTCTGGTGAGAATATATTGGGCCACACAGAGTAAAAAATATTGAATTAAAAATAGTATTAGCCAAAAAGTAATGTTTCTGATAACAGTATTTAGGAGAGTGAGCTTTGTACTGTAGTTAATTATGAAGAGGTTTAAAAAGCACTGGCAAGTTTAGGAAATACTGTTTTTTTTTTTTTCTTTTCCAAAAATCTTTTTGTTATGCCTCAAGTCATTCTAATTCGATCCTCCTCAAGCATACTCATTAATTATCCCAAACCAGTAGTAGCATCCAATGTCAATTTGAAAGAAGCTGAAACAAATGGGTTAGAATGGTTTGAAAGAGGTATGTAATGAGCAAACATTGCTATTATAACATAAACTTTTAATGTTTACTTTCAACATGCTTTTATTCCAGAGCATGAGACCAGACTCTTTTCTGTGTTACTAAAAATACTTGATGTGTTTGGATCACAACAGATACGCAGTATGTGTGTAAGTACTATATTCAAGACACCTTTGCTGTCCTTCTTGTTTATGAATATAAATTCCTTAACATTATACATATTTCAATTTTACCTTTTCTGTTTCAGAGTATTGGTGGGCATATAATGAGTTCAACTCCAGTTTCTGATCTTAATCAAATATTTGCTGCTGCTTCATGTCTGTTGGAAGTAAGGAGCAGAGGTAACCCTTTATTTGCTTCCATGCTGTACCTAAAATTGATTCTAAGGATTTTTTATCAGATGTAACCAGCATTGACTTTAATGCTTTTTTGTGAAAGTATTTTAATTTTTCAGAAAGGGGAATAAAGACAATACTCCTTGATCATTCATTCTTCAGTGCTGATGAAAGAAAACATAATGTTGAAGATGATGAAATAATAATCGCATTGCATATACCATGCACAAGAAAAGTAAGGCAACTTTATTCCTATTTGCTGCTTGTTTACTTGTTTGTTCATTCATTGTAAGATCTGTATTAGCTATGGTGATATCTGAAACCCTATGCCCAACCACTAAAGCTTTCTTGTTCTTTACACATGATTCATCAGAGAAGGGGAAGCCTGCAATGGGTCTAGTAGTACTTTTTGCCCACTCCATAGTGCTATAAAGTGTTAAACTATCAAAGCTCCCTGTATAAATATGTACGAAGCACACAGTGGTAAATTTGCCCTTATCTGATTCATGGATGTTGAAAGTTCCATTGAATTACCTGGAAAGACATGATTGGGAGACTCACCCTTCTCATGTATAACACCTCATAAAACATATCTAAATTCTGCTTGTAGCTCTTTCTCAGTTTTTAAAGGTATAACATCTTTGTATCAACTGTGAAAATAGAAATGTTTTAAAATCATGTTTGGTATAGGAATTTCAAACACTGTAAGCCATTTGGAATAAGAATTTAAAACATTTTATGGTAACTTATTTTGTATGGAAGTAATTATTTCAAGTTGCTGTTTTATTTTATCTTGGGCTTATGAATCAAGATAGGTTGTTGTTAATTAAAGCAATTGTTCACTTTAACGCACTTTGTGTTATTTATTAAAATTTCTGTTACATACAACTTCCTTAGAGTTCACAGGATTGAAATTTTATAAGCTCTCAAACCCAAGTAATATATTTATTGACTTAATTACTTGCTTTTAATTACTATAAATTATTTTTCTCTGCCTTCTTGAATAACTACTCTGTTAGCTATTATCTAAAATTCTTTTTCGTTGGATAGCATAAAATTATTACTCCTCCAATCATGTCATTCGCTATCCATTATACGTGACCTCTCCCTCTCCTGATTGATATGAAGGGAAATAGCTTCACTTCACTAACTTTGCAGTATACATGATTGATCATTCTCATGGATCATTCTGAATGTTTTCTATTAATACCTCTTATTGACTTATATTTTTCACTTTCCCAAGCATTGTCATTATATATTTGGCTTCTGAAAACTCCTGAAACTCTAGCTAATGTTTGTTTTTTAGCTAAATGTTCACATTTTTATATAAGTACAATTTCTTTGTTTATAAACAGATTATTATAATTAATATCAAAGCTTGTTAGCCAGTCCATTGGTCCATTACGATTTTATTTCTATCAGAATAGTAATTATTACTCTAACTCGCTACTAATTAATAATAATTTAACAATAATAAAACATTTATGCTAATTTAGCTATATTTAGCTATTTATAATTATTGTGGGCTTTCTGAAATTAGTTTCTGCCGGGATGAAGTTTCTTCTATGGTTTCTTCGTAGACAAATGTGAGGTAACTCTCAGTGACATGAACTCTACTCCCATTCCATCATTCACCATTCTTCTGCTCTCTCCCTGCAGGTATGAGTTGTTAAAATGGACATTAAAACCAAAAATGGAAGAAAATCCGAAACTACAAATGTGCCTCTCCTCTCTGCCCATCATCAACCACTTTATCTCCAGTAATAACAGAATTTATATGAAAGAACAGAAAAAAAGTAAATTTATGTTTTATTTATGAACACTCTTTAACTAAGATGGTTCTGAGCATCCCATCCTATTTTGGGCATGAAAGACAGGATATTTTGTTCAGAGGCCCCTTTATCAGGCTTGAGGTTCTTTTACGCATCGTAAATCTATGACACGAAACCACTTGCTTTACTTCTCTTCCAAAGGAAGTCATGCTACAAATTTTTACACCCAAAAATATCCATCACCCTCTGCTGGGTTTAAATCCGTGACCTCAGGAACTAGAGGCTAGCATAGCACCCTAGACCATGGAAGACGATCTAAAGAATAAACTGTCAATGCCTACAGTATTAAAAATGTAATTGTAGATTCTTTTTTCTTTGAATCCCTCAATTATATTGCTTTGAACATGTGCATCCACTTAATTTAAGTCTTAGCTGTATAATTAACCTGTTTTAGATTTTGGCTTTGTTTTATCAAAGCTATTCAATTCAGGCAGTAAATCTTCACAGATATATCAGATGAATGTGTGTCTACATAGAAAGACTATCGCCAATGCATTGTAACAGCTCTGTAGAAAATGTACAGTCATAACTTGAGGAAAACTAATATTATGCTCTGTGCTGTGCAGGGGTGGCTGCAAAAGTATGCTTTCATGCCTTGACACTAGTTAAATAAAAGAAGATAGAAATGTATATTTTAAAAGAAATGTTCTCTTATTTTGTATACCTCATGTACAAGTATACAACAATATACTGGCATACAATGATATACATGATAGTAGCTACTCGGAGAAGTTAACAAGGAAGCTAAGTTTCATTTCATTTTTATTTTCATCCTTTGAGAACAATGTACACTGTTAGCTGAGTCAATTAATGACATAAAACACTCACTTGTATATTTCCCAGAACATGTTTTGGAGGCTAGTTTTCTTCATCGTTAACCAGACAGTGACTCTTGTTTGATGCATAATTTGGTTAGTTCAATGCATTCTGAAATTTCTTCTACAGATATTCCTGTTGATTTAATCCAGTTTTAAATTAACAGTGATAGCTTTTCCAGTAGTATTTTTGGAAACAATGATTTTACATAGTCGATGTTTGGTTGACAATGGAGGAAACTAGCCTCCGAAAATGTTCTAGGAAATTTAACAAGTAGTGTTGTTTTGTGTGATTAATTGACTTTTAATTGATTTTAACAACACTGTCATCAACCTCTAGCATTAATTGTATGAAGCAATCTTGAGAGTGATGACCTATTCATTGTACTAATTTTCAATTCTGAAAATTGGAGTTGATATTCCATGCTGAAGATGGGAAATATGCTTCCTGAAAATGTTATGTGGCCAACAACTTCAAGAGCGAAGTGATGAGTATTGAAAAAAGTCGACCAAGTAAATTACTATAATGTAATTATTTGGTAATGTCAACATAAACATATTTAATATATTAAGTGCATACTTACAGCATTAAATCTATTAGAATTTGTATGTTAAGTAATTATACTTAATAAACTAAAGAACTTAAAATTGCAGTTTCTCTCTCTCTCTCTCTCTCTCTCTCTCTCTCTCTCTCTCTCTCTGTCTCTCTTACACACATATGCATACACATTTGAAAACACTGCAGGGTAATGGTAGGATTCTTAGTTGCTGAAATATTCTTTACAGCTTGTTCTTCATTTTATGTTTACAATTAAAAGAATGGCTTTCTTCTTCTTCTTCTTCTTCTTCTTCTTCTTCTTCTTCTTCTTCTTCTTCTTCTTCTTATTATTATTGTTATTGTTGTTATTATTATTATTATTGTTGTTATTATTATTATTATTATTATTATTATTATTATTATTATTATTATTGTAAATATTGCTTTTGCTGTGCTTGAGTGTTCTCAAAGCAATATACCATACCACAGGAGTGGATGAAAATTTCCACTTTTCAGTCAGAATTGTATGCTTAACACATTCAAATGCTTGAATATGGTCACAGATTGTCATAGCAGCATGTTTGTGTTCATACATTACTGATAAAACATTATTAGTAAGCTGGAAAGTAGCTTTTTAAATTGATGTTGCCTTTCAGAATCTTAAACCTTGGTATAAGCTGTATTGATATATTTATATTTTCTTGTTGATTTCAATAATATAACAAATGATGACTTCAATTTCTGCTCTACTGCTGTCAACGGCATGCAAATACCTTTCTGACTCAAAATTTCCAGAAAGGTAGGGACTTCACATAAAGGGTTTGTTGCTTGGGCCATTATTGTATGGACCATTTGTTCTAAAGGCAATTATTATGAGGATTATTTGTCTTAAAGGTTCTGGCTGTATATGCTAAGTATCAGGTGGCCAGGCAAAGGGACTTGCATGCTCTCACATATGGCATGATCTGCCGGCTCCTTTGCACACTTGGTCACACTACTCCCTCCTCAAGGCTGGCATCCTGACCAACACGTTGTAGCAGCCTAGACAATCTAAGTGTACAACCAGTCTCTTCCCTCTGGATGAAGTAGACTACATCATGAATTCTCTTTACCACAAGGTGCAGCCCTTGACATGGTTGTTGAAGCTTGGCCTACATAGGGCAATACAACCACAACAGCTCAATATGCTGGCAACCTTTGCTATTGGCTTGCCAGTCGTAATGAGTGTTTATCCTGTTGCCTTATGCCAGGATGTACTGATGGGCCATCTCATGCACGTTGTGAAAACTATCCATGAGGTTCTACACATAATTGATTGATGGCTGTTCTGCTCCAGGGAGGCTCCCAAACATCAGATAGAGTGGTAGACGTAGCTCATTACCGAACCTAGCTGGAGGTGTAATCCCGGTGGTGTTGGGTGTTGACGAGCAGTAAGCCAGCAAGAAAAGCGGCATGCTGAAATCCCACTTCCTCTAGTGATTGACCACAACCTTTCTCAAGTGCTCTTCTAGAGTCTTGATACACCGCTCGGCCATGCTATTTGACTGCGGGTGGAGATATGTTTGCATAACTTGTGCACCCCAAGTTGCTCCAGTGCTTCCTTCATTAGGTTCGAATCGGAGTTGGTGCACTGAACGCTGTGTACACCAAAGTGACAGAACAGTTATTCCAAGAAGCAGTTCGCGATCGTCTTAGCCTCCTGGTTAGGGAGGCGTACACTTCCGGCCACTTGGTGAAGTAATCCATTACCATAACAGATACTTGTTTCTCCTTCGGACATAGAGAACGGTGCAACTATGTTGATGGCGATGCGTTCGAAGGGTGCTCACACGTTATGCTGCTTCATGCGATCCTGGCTCCTGGTCTGTGGGCCGGGACTTGCCGCTCGCACATAGCATTGGCGGTACCACCTCTCAGTTTTTCCTTAGCCTCAACCAGTATTACCTTTGTCGGAGCTTGTAGATTGTTCGATTGGGTCCAAGATGTCCTCAGACCCTGCATATACTTTCTCCAGGATTTCTGTCACCTTACTCCAAGGGAGGATCTCTGGGTCTCCCCCTCGGATAACTCCCAAACTTTAAACAAGACCTTCCTTGGCTCTTCAATGTGTCCCATTGGGCCCAGTAGGACTTATACAATTCTGGGTGCTTATTCCCTGCCTCACTTCTCTCAGGAGTCTGTACAGCTACTGCCTCCTCAGGCCTGCGCCGTCCCATCCATCTGCAAATTAAAATTAGCTTGCGTTTTATTTATGGACGCTGGTTAACTGCTGTGACCCTTAGCGTCCAATTCCATATTGGGCGCTCAGAGGCCTCTTTATCAAGCCTGAGGTTCCTTCATGTGCCGTAAATCTACGACACGGGACCATCGGCTATACTTCCCTTCCAAAGGAAGGATGCTAAGGATTTTTACCCCAAAAAATCCATCGCCCTCCGCAGGGTTTGAAGCGGCAACCTCGGGAGAACTAGAGGCTAGCATGGTAACCACTACACCACGGAGGACGACATATGCATCTGCAGGTATCGACGAAATCGCATACATAGCTATGACACGCTCTGTCTCCTCAAACTTAGTGCTGTGGCCGCACTCTTCTGAGCAAGATTATAAGTTCTTGAAGATCAATAACCAGTGGAGGGAGGAGTGGTCGTCCTCAGGTGGAATAGTTGACCGTTCAGGCACTTATGGAAATGTTCCAGTGCCGTCGCTACTGCTAGCAGCTTCTACCGGCTAACGCAGAAGTTCTCCACTTTAAAGAACGTCTTGCTGTAGTATACGCTATTACCCGCTCCTGCCCATCCTAGACGTGTGACAGCACGTCTCCAATTCCGCTGCGCTGGTATCGGAGTCGACGATAAAATCGCCGCCCGGTTGTAGAAAATCTAAGACAGGCGCACTGAAGAATGCTCACTTAAGCGCCTGAAACGCATTCTCGTTCACATGCTAGGCTGGTGATCTTCCGTTAGAACACTGGCCTAACAGGGAGGTTCGAAAAACCTGTGACGAACCGACAGTATTAACTGCATAGGCCCATGAAACTGCGAAATGTTGTTTGTATTTTGGGAGAGGGCAAACTCTCACAGCCCAAGTCTTCTCCGGGCTCTTGGCCACCCCAGTTATGAGATATTGTGCCCAAGTAGTTAATCTCTTTGCCGAAGAGCTGACACTTCGCATTCAGCTTCAGATTGCCTGCCTGCAGTCTCTGTAATATTTTGACAGGTTCTCGAGATGGTCTTCGATGGTGCTGCTAATGACGATGATGTCCAAGCATAGCAGGTAGGCATCGTAGGTCAAGCCCCTCATCAGATTTCATGAGGTGTTGGAAGGTGGTTGGTACGTTGCAGAGGTCAAACGACATAACCGCTAACTTCCAAAGCCCTTGGCCTGTCGAGAATGCAGTTTTTTCCTTGTCTCTAGTATCTGGGCCACCTGTCAGTATCCTGGTTTCAGGTCCAATTTCGAGAACTACTGGGCACCAACAAGAGTGTCAGGGTTTCGTCAAACCGACTAGGGAAAACAGTCGTTTCAAGTTACACCATTCCTAAATCCACGAAAAGTGCAGATTGCCGTTCTTCTTCTTTTTCTACACCGGAATTAAAGGAGAGCTCCAAAGGCTGTCGGACGCCTCTATAGTTACCATGGATGTCAAATCCTTCAGCATGCCCCTATCTCCGCTTACTTCGCCAAAGGAACTCGTCTTGGTGGTTCCGGAATCGGGCGTCTCCGGTGTCGATGTGGTGGAGTACTCGATCGGTTCGGCAATTAATCGCCGTTCTCTTGGCGGAAAACAGACGGTATCATTTAAGTAGATGCCGCACCCTCTTCAGTTGTGTCACGGTCAGATGACCAGCCGCCATCTTCAGCAAGCCTTGCCGCCAGCGCCCGAAATCTTACGACGATGCTGACTCCTCTGAACCACAGCTGGCTCGCGCTTCCCTAAAGCTTGATATCCTGATAGGTGTTCGACTATTCAGCAGCCTCACCGGCATTTGCTCCCAGCAAGGCAACAATGCCCTGGCAATAATCCGTTAAATTGTTTCTTCCGGTCCAAAACGAGGTTCCCTGATTGCTGCCTTCCAGGCGCGTCTCCAGCACCACCTCGCTTCTTGCAGGCAAAATTATCCTCCGCCAGGATCACCCTGCAGCTCCCCGGATGTTTGTTGGGGCTTCGGAGTCACCTTGTCTCGAGGAGTCGCAAAATGTTCCTGCGACGTCTACCGTCGCCTCGTGACTTCTGAGGGCATCCGGTCACAGTATCACAAACACCCACAGGTTCACAATGCTCCATCCAATGGTCAACTCCAGCAGGGCCACCTTCTCCACAGGCAAGGTATCGCCCGATGCCGTCAATAATTGGTAAGGTTGATTCTGTTTCCTTGATGGCAAGCCATTCTCTATGTCAAATCCGATCACGGTCATGGGTGGGTTTCCTTGTCTCCAGCAGTTTGCAACGAGACTGTTCTGCCCAAGAGGCACGCAGTGTCATCTGAAGGGACGTTGAACACGGCCCGACCTGCCCAACGTCACGCCGATCCTTATTCGTTTCCCGCCTGTTCGGCGGCTTGGTGCCTTGTGAGGGAGATACCACCTGAAGATTGTCGTCGTCCTGGGTTGATCCTCTGTCCCCCTCCTATGGGATATCCCTGGTGTTCAATGTGGAGGACGGCTGTTAACTTTACCGCCTCCATTCTCAATGCGGCCTTCACGCCTCGTGGATAGTCTTAAACTCGCCGAGTATCAAACGTTGTCGTGTCTCGGCATCACACATCCCGTCAACAAAGGAGTAGGCAGCTTCCTGGGACAAGGGACTGGGCGGCAGGCTTGTTCTCCAGCTGGTCAATTGCCGTGGCGAACTCCCCTGGCTTGCAGCCTTGATTTGAGCTGACTGCGTAGCCTGCGGACAAGCGAATGGTTTCCGAGCCGGTATTCGAGGGGCTCTCAGATGTCTCCGGACGTCCTCAACGTCGGGATTGCATTCTAAACTTCTGCTGCCCGTCCCTGGAGACTGGCTACCAGTTAAGCAGTTTCCTCTTCTGCTGACCATCGGTGTGGGCGGCGATGGTAACGAATTGTGGGCGGAAGACTTCGAAAGTTGACGTTCCGTCGTATTTGGATGGCTTGACCCATGCAGATGTGTATCACGTCCTGGCGTCTCGATCTTCTTGTCCTTAAGTCTCACGTCAAGCATTCCTTTCACCATGGCATTCAGGTTCTTGGTGCTGCCGTCGGTTCTTCCTTCCAGTACGTTATGACGTTCCCCGAAGTCTTCCAGGAAGTTAAGATGCTCTGTGAAGTCCTCCAGTAGGTTAAGGCATTGGTCAAGCTCTTTCATCTTTCCGCCGAGCACTTCCGTGACCTTCACGCCGGCCAGTTGCTCTTTAGCTTTAGTCGGTAGCTCCGTCCTCATTTTCTCCATTGCTAAATCCAATCTGTGCTCCATCTTCTCCATTCGGGACTTCGTTTTTCCCATCTTCTCCATTCCGGACTTCGTTTTTCCCATCTTCTCCATTCCGGATTCTATTTCTCCTCCATCTTCTCCATTCCAAATTACATTTTCTCTTCCACCCTCTCCATTCCCAATTCCACTTTCTCCGCCATCTCCTCCATTCCGGATTTCAGGCCATTATTTAATTTCCTAGCTTCTTGATTTTAGCTAGAAAACCTTTAATAATTAATCGTGGCGTTCAATGCCACTCCTGACAGTGTGACAGTTGCTGCTCTCCTGCTGTCGGCTGCACGACACTATCTCACTGACCCTACTCAGCAAAACCTGTCAGCCATCCAGCAATCGAAAGCCGGTCACCCAGGTTTACCAGGACGGGATGAAAATCACCATAGTACCTAGCCGCTTATTACGACTTTACCTGTTCAATATAGTATGTTGAAAGCACCATAGTACCTAGCCGCTTATTACGACTTTACCTGTTCAATATAGTATGTTGAAAGAGTTTCGCAAGCCAATGGGCTGGGTATAGTTTCCTGCGCTGTCATTAGCCTGAGCTACAGCGGATCAATTGAGTGGTCAGCGGTTTAAGTTCCGACCATGCCTAATGCTGCCTAACTTGTTCTGCCGCTTGCGTGACTGTCAAGTTAAACAGGGCGGCTGGCAGAAAGACAGGGTAGGACTGAGATTTATGTGCCGCTGTCACTCCTTTAGTAGTGATCAAGCCCAATGTCACTTAACGCTGAGGTGCAGAAGGACAGGAGTGGCCCCAAGGCGCCCTTGGCAGACGGCAACTCTTCCTCAATCTTGGTGCCCTGTGGTCGTTGTGATCGAGGATGTACTCCAGTTAGTTGATATGAGTGGGCATTTTCGCGCACATGGTGCAGGTTTTCTTCCATACCATGTCCACTATGTGTGGTAGACCGAAATAGGTATGCAGGATTGTGACGGCAATCTACGCCCGGTATCTAGATCATCCTGTTCTGAATGACCTCCAGACTCCAGATGGTGGTCGCTGCCGCAGATCTCAAGACCTCAAAGCCATACAGTATAAGGGTCGTCATAATCGCCTGATACAGGCGTATCTTGAAGTATGTGGGTATGGTAGATCAGGGTACAATTGCCTGAGAACGTCTTGGCCGAGACCAAACCTTATCCTGACATGTGGGGTGAAAGTGATCCCGCGTTCAAGGAGGACTGAGGTATTTGGCCGAGGTGACTCGGGGATTCTCCACCACCGCAACCTCAACCGCAGCAACCGCCAACGACGAACCTTCGCCAGGAGGACAAAGCTCTTCCCCGGGCTAATGACTATCATACACTTCTCACTCCATATGCCAATGGCTCGGAGCTGTCGCTGAAGTTTAGGGAAACAGAAGCGGGCATTCTTGTTCTGTGCCATTGAGGACATCGTCCGCATAATGTCGCGCAACAGTTCTGGGTTGTTTAGAGAAGTCCAACTTGTATGCCGCGAAGAGAAGTGGGGACGGTACACTGCCTTCCGCGACTTCGGTGGACATGGATCGCACTGTTGAAATCCCCCTTCCACTCTCACCCTGAATGTACGGTTCCGAAGGAAACTGTTTATGAGGGCAATTTAGGTGTGAGAGATGCCTAACTCCTTGAGTTTGTACAAAAACTTTGATGCCACGCAGCGGTGACGGCCTCCTCTACGTTCAGTAACACCGCGATCATCTGGAAAGTTTCCTGAAAGCTAACTTCCTAGCCTTCTAACCGCAGTAGATGAAGGGTTGTGGAGTGACAATGATGAAAATCGAACTGGCGATTCGGAAGGAGATGCCTTACCTAAAACATGGGAGTAAGACGAGCCAGGAGTAACCGTTCAAAAACCTTTGAAACAGTTGGGAATAACATATGGAGCAGTAACTGCAAGGAAAGCCGGATATTTGCCTGGCTTTAAAATGCATACCACTCTCACCTCTTTCAACGATTTGGAGACGGAGATGTAGCCACGCATTGTAGATCCACGTGTAGTGGATGACGGCCTTTCGGGAAAGTAGCTGGGGCATGGGCGCCGTCATTTAATGGGATTTGTTTGGTTTGAGCCTTTGGATCTCGAAACCCATCTGTTTCGGGATGGATCTCCTCGTAGCGCGGTTGTGGTTCCTTATATACTTAGTCCACAGTCGCCTCAACAAGGTCAGTAAAATCTTCATCTCGGGGGTCCTCTTGAGGTTCGAATTGTAATTCCAAATAGTCTGCGAAAGCCTCGGATTTCTTGTAGAATTCGAACGAGAGTCTCCCCCGATGCCGTGTAAAGGATGGTGGCACTGAGTTTTATCTATCCTCAAGGATTTTATGATCCGACATGGTTTCTTCTTCTGCAGGATTACGTTTTTCATGGTGTTTTCCCAGGCTGCCTTTCTGTGTGCTCGCAGCAGGCGCCTTGACAGGTTTTAAACTGTTGGAATACTGCTCCTATCGTGGAATGGCGTAAACGCTGCCATAGCAGTTTTCTTGGTCTTCAGTAGTTGCCGGAGTTCATTGGGATTGGTTCTCGAATTAAGATTGTCATATGAGATGCGGTGTGTGTTTGGGCGTACCGCATTTAGGATATATTGGGAGAAGCCCGCTGCTGACGCTTCCAGCGCCTCGACGGAATCGATGCGAGATCGCGGGTCAACGGATCGGTTCAGTTCTACACACCTGTATCCCAGTCTACCTCATTTATCGAGTCTTTGCTGACCAGCGCGGCATTGTAACATTGGAGTCCGCTGAACAGGGTCCAACTCGTTGACCGCCGAGAGGTTTAAATGGAATGGAATGCTTTTGATGATGTCGAGGATATTCCGCCTAAAAACGTAGGATATTTTTGTCCGAGCGCGATTAGACTCGGCCTCCCCTGTTTAAGCGGTAGAGTCCGCGGGCTTTCTGGTTGGTTGTGCGGCTATATCAGTGCCCGTACTTCGCGTTGAGATCTACTGCAATGCAAACCACAGAGTATAGGTTCAGAAAGATGGTGTAGTCAGCATTATAGAGGCGATGATCGGGTGGGTCATATGCCACTGTTAGCAATGCGTCGAGCCCGCTAATAATGGCAAGCCGAATGGCGCAGGCCACACATGCTGAAGCGACGGGAGAGGGAAGGGTGTATAGGTGATATGATTTTTGTTGAAGATGATACCGCTCCACCCCCGTTCGGCCGACCTGATTTAACCGATGGGTGACGCAACTTCGTAGCAAAATGTTAGCACCAGCAAACAGGTGAATTTCTCAGACCATTATAAATTCATATCTGTAGAACTGCACAAACTCTAGTACGCTGGGGTAATGTTCCCTTGTTCCGTTGCGTTCCAGAACGCAGCTCGTAATGGCTTCCTAGGCTGTTGTTTCTGTTGTGGCACTTTCTTAGCCGTTGTAGTCTCCGTCGCTGGTGCAGATGTCGTGGTTGCCGACATAGATCTCTCCGCTTGCTGCAATGTATCCTCGGCCTTTTTGAGACCGGCCGCAAAGGAGACTTCCGGGCGGGAGTTGCCGTTTACGGACTCCTGTCGGAGGTTCTCGATGACCTCTACCGCGACATGCAGCCCTTGTAGATGTTGACGGAGTTCTGGCGGCAGTTTGCATATTTCTTCTCCTCGAGCGCTTCTCGCAATCCCGCATAAGCTTTGCCGCAGCCGAGGCAGCTATTCCATGCTCTTCCAACTGAATAAAGTGCAGCTATCACATCATCGGGTTTGCACTATTAAGTCGAACCCCGAATGACCCGACGCTTCACGTGTGGTCCCTGTGAGGAGTATGAATAAAGCATACCTTCAAACCCCTCAAAACCTGCTTCGCTGCCTCGAAATCCTCCGGCGTGACGGTGTGAAGCTGGACCTTGTGCGGCTTCCTCTTTGCCTCAAAGCCGCCGGTCAGCTTGGCCGCCATCCATTGCTTGACTCCTATGTAGTCCCTGAATGAGTCCGCTATAATAGGCGGTAGCTTAGTCCTCCCTCTGGATTCCCTGTGGGAGTAGCTGCGCAGTCATACCCGCGTTGGATTTGGAATCTGGGGATCCCTTTTTCTTTCCTCGACGAGAGTGAAGCCATCGAGGTCGGTCTCTTCACCCTCTGACTCTGACAGAGAAGCGAGGGAAAGGAGAGAGGTAAAATTTGGTGCGTCATCACCAGCTACTGTCTCAGTGACCAATCGCTGAGGGACGGAAGTCTTCCTCTATGAGTAACCTGGTGTTCTTCTGGCCGGTTCTGCCACGTCGGGAGAGTAGAGGTGCTTGGTCTTTACTCGTCATTAGGGTCTGTAGTCGGTGTAGTTGCCCTACGGCTGTCTGCAGAAGACCGGATCTCTTTTGAGGAAGCGCCTGTGCGAGCCATATCGGCTCTGAGTGCCGGACCGGAGGTCCTGACCTTTGGCTGTGGACCTGCAAGCCCACTGTTACGTAGTTTGACAGTCAATCTGTCCAGAGGTCAAGGAAAGAAAGACGATAGTAAGAGAGGAGTATGAAAATGGAGTGAACCTGCTGTCGAATGAAACCGCAGATCTTAGCGGAAACCGGAGATCTATCAATGGATGCTAACTCCACTGCTTTCCCAGCTCCACTGGATGATTATAACTGTCTCCCAGTAGCTCGGCGACAAAGCACTCGGTGAAGGGGCTTCTTTTGGTGAAGATTCTCAGACCTCCGACAAGGAAATTTCCAGAAATGTGGCAGCGCATATAAAGTGTTTGTTGCTTAGCACCCGTTATTACGGGAAATTTGTTTTAAGGGCCATTACTGCGGGATCATTTATCTTAAAGGTGCCGGCCGTATGCGCTAACAATCAGGCGGCCAGGCAAAGTTGTTGGTATGTTTTCACATATGGCGCGGCTCGCCGGTATCTTCGCGAACGTAGACAAAATAAATATAGTGTTTAATGTGCTCTTCCCAACAATTTGTATTTAGAAATAATTCTATACTCTTTGGAGGTTAGACATTTATGCCTTATTAGATCTTCAACAGAACATGAACTTCTAACTAATTAAGTCTCTCTTTTATTTTCCAGAATCAGTATTTAGAAAGCTTTAAGCACTCTAAAAGAAGAGTTATGGATAGTGCAATCATTAATATGACGCTTAATGTAGAGTTTGAAGCAGACACAAATACAATTGAAAGTGTGTCATTGGTGTTTGGAGGAGTGGCAGATAAGATAGTAGCAGCTAAGAAAACAGAGAATCTTTTAATACAAAGGTACGCATGAATCTCTCAGATTTTTGTAGCATATTTTCATCTTTATGAAGCATCTTTAGCATATCTTTATATCATCTTTAGGGAACCAAAACCTTTTAGGAGAGTTTATCTTTATTCTAATGGTTGATTCTACTATATTTCTAAATTTCAACACTTATTATATGGGTACCAGAATTAATCTTGTACAAACTTAAAGACACTACTCCGTTTCATAATTTTCTGTATAATAATTTATGTAAAAATACTTAAATTATTTGTAAATTATTAAGTAAAAGAATGAGTAAAGGGTATCCATAGAGAATTATATGTGAGAATACCTTCTATGTAAGAGTGAAAGAAGGACGACGACGAGCTGCTGGTAGGCTAAGGTTTAGCCCGAGTGAATTTTTGCTGTGTCCCACCCTCAACAGGGTTTAACCGCAGAATGATTATTTTCAATAGGAAATGGTGGTTAAAGATGACGGTTTATTTTTAGGTAGTAATAAAAGAAGGGAGGAAGCATGTAGCTCCTCGACAGCTGCCTGTTAGGATGCAGAGGCCCTTCTGCACCCTGGTGTGTATGGGTTTATCAATTTTCTTTGGCTGGGATTGAATTTTGAGACCAATCATCTCTTGGATCGGATTACTATGGAGTTCAGCTTTAGCTGCTGTTGGTGTACCTCCTTGGTTATCTGGTGTGCCGTATGCCATACGGGGAACCCGATGACGCCAAAGACAGCGAGTTCTAGGGTTGTAATCCCCAAGTGATCTGACCAGGATACTCTGATGGTTTGGTAAACTGGCGTAAAATGTTGTAGCCCGGCGCCTAATTTCATGTTCCACATATGGAAGAAATGAGGCTTCGTGTAGTAGTCTCACGGGGAATGCGCGGCCGACAGAATAGATGGACGGAGTCCCCTATTCTGCGCCCGGTGTAGCCATAGCAGCTAGCTGTCTGCGGCCATGCCCCAGACATCGCAGGCGTATAGCAAGAGAGGGACTATCAGGTCTCGGAAAAGATGTATCTTTAGTCGAACAGGCATCCGGGATCTCAGCATCGGGTACAATGAGACAATTGCCCCCTGCACCCGGGCCGAGATGTCTCGGAAAATTTAGGCCTTTATCCAAGTTCGCTCCCAGGTAGGTTATAGAATTCCTCCATTCAATCCTAGGCCTCGAAATTGAAATATGGGGCAGTCTGCGGGGATGTGGCACTTCGTTAGCAGCATGGCGTGGCTCTTGTGCTCGTTAAAGAACATGCGCCAACGCCGGCACAATTGCTGGATTACTGCGCCATTTCGACTTGCTGCTGTGTTGGAAGGTCTGTCATGAAGACACTGAAAAGCGTGGGGGATAATACAGAGCCTTCAGGGACTCCGCTTCTAACTCGTCTAAGTGTAGATGTTTTCCTCGCAACCGAAACTGGAAATGTGCGGTGTCGTAGAAAATTGTGTATGATGTTAACCTGTGTTGGTAATCCCAGATGGATGACTTTGTTCAGGAGACCCGCGTGCCACGTCATTCAGAAGGCCTTCTCGACATCCAGCGATACTGTGGCGGTGAAGCAACCTTCCTGGAAACCCAGGGCGACTGTCTCCACCATTCGCAGCAGCTGCCGAGATGTCGAATGCCCAGGACGAAATCCAAACTGGTGGTCCGGGATGGCTTGAATGTCTCCCAAAAGTGGGGAAAAGCGGTTGAGGATTATCCTCTCGAGAACTTTCGAGAGGGTCGGAAGGAGACTGATGGATCGGTAGTTTGAATGATGTACCGGATCTTTCCCCGGTTTCAAGATGCATATCACCCGGGCCTCACGTGGAAAATGACCCAGAGTGAGACGCATGTTGAATGCTCGGGTTAGAAAGAGCACGGCGTTGAAGGGAAGGTGCCGGAGCATGAAGGGGGTTAGCCCGTCAGGTCCGGCCGCCTTTTTGGGGTTGAGACGCAGGAGTACGCCATGGGGCTCACCGGGCGAATGATGGATAGCCGATCCGCATCGTCCGGAGGGCGCCGAAAGTATCGGCGTACCTCCCGACGAACGTGTTCGGAAAAGATGTTGTCCTGGGGGTCGTCTCTCGGACGAAGGTACGTTCAAGATAATCGGCGAACATATTTATTTGGCCTGGGGTTCATAGGCGAGGCTTTGGGTGCCTTGGAAAGGAGAGGTGTATTGGCCTCGGCGGTTTCGGAGGATTTTTGCAATCCTCCACACGTCGCCACCATCGATACGCAGTCTGGTCATCGTATCCTCCCACGCTTCCATATGGTGCTCGCGCAGGCGGAGACGGACCTGTCGACGAGACGCCGTAAGAGCGCCCGATTGTGTGGCGTGCGGGGACTCTGGTACAGTCTCTGTGTAGCCCAGGAACGGCGGATGAGAATCACAAGGTCCACTGGAAGGACGTCGGGATGTAGGGGGGCTGGAGCAAGGACTGTAAGGTTGTGTGCAGTTTGCGTCACTATGGAAGTGAAGGAAGAGACTGCTGCCGCCAAGGATGGGATGTCTGTGATTCTGGGGTTCGGTGGTATGGAGTTGCGATGGCAATTCCTAACGCCTACCTGGTCGACTTCTCGTGTGCGAAACGAGGGGTCGTGGCTGGCAACGCTAGTGTGGATTTCTGCCAACACGGGATTATGATCGGAATGTAGTGCGTTGATTGACGTGAGGGTGAGATGATATGGGAATTGTTTGCTGATCGCGAAGTCGATGACTGAAGACAGTCCTCCACCTCGCAGATGATGTGTGGGTTGCCAGGGATCCTGGACTTGAAGCAGTGTGTCCGCGTCAATCAGGCGAATAACTGCATTGCCTCTGGCATCCGCACTGCGGCCGCAATGCCAACGTTGATGTTTGGCATGGAAGTCGGCGGCTAGAATTTTACTGGGATATAGGGCTAGAAGTGTAAGGTAGTCGTTGGGTGCAAACTGCCTACCTGGAGGATAGTACACGGAGACCACCAAAACCTCCGTTCCGTCGAGATCCATGCTTACTACTGTGGCCTCTAGGGTTTGAAGAGGAGGGAGCTGGATTGGGCGATGGACCACGCTCTGCCGCACAAGGACCACCGTGCCCCCCTCCCGGACGACCCTGGCGATCCGTTCTGTGGCAGACGTAACCCGGAAGACGGAAGCGGTTTTCAGGACGGAGAAATATTTCGCCGACTAAGATGACGTCCAATGCCTGGGAGCGAGCAAAATGTAGCAACTCGCCCCCCTGGTCGGCTAGACCGCAAGCGTTCGCGGAATAACGATGCTCAGGAGGGTAAGCCCTTCCATAGGAGCTGGCATTTTGTCGGCCGGGTCGTTGGAGGTGAAGAACTTGACGAGAATCTCGCAGATCTGGCGGCCGTGGTTCAGCAGCAGCTGCTGAAACCACCCCGCCATCGCCGCAAGGTCCAAGTCAGGGGTAAGGTTGCAAATGGTTTGAAGTTGGGGAGAAGATGTCCTTGAGGGAGCAGGAGTCTCATCGGCCGTATTGACACCCTGCTGACGCTGAGGAGCGGGATCAGCACTCCTCTTTGTCGCGGGCGCCAAGTCAGGCTCCTGGACGTTCCTACTCCTCGGGCGGGAAGAGGTTGGTTTTGGGCTCCGGGATTGGCGTTGTTTTTTTGTTGGAATTGCTAGTGATTTTTGGGCTTCGGACGTCCGCGAGCCACGAGGGGGGTGACGCGCAACCTCTGTGAGAGTGGGCCTGGATGGTGTCTCCTGGTCTTCCTGATGTTGTTCCTGAGGTGGATTCTGGCGCCTCTCAGGAAGGGCTAGCCATGTGGTGTTGTTGGGGGGGTGCCCCTGCGCTCTTCTAAGCTGATTTCTTTGTTGCCTAGAAGGAGGTGGCTGTGGTTGTCTAGAAGCGATGACTGCTTTCCTGGTTGGAGAGCCCCCGTAGCAGGCCACATGCTCCCCCTTGTAGTTGGCGCACGTGGGCAGACCTCTTTATCATAGGATTCACCGCACCGAAGGCAGCGCAGGTTGCGGTGACAATAGATGCTGGAGTGATTAAACCCCAGACATCGGTGGCATTGAGGAGGACCGCCAGAGCTGCGGGAGGCCTCAATCTTTACCCGGAGATAACAGATCGTTGTGACGCCGTCTATCTTGGCCTCCGTTTCGTTGGCCCGCTCCACAATAACTAAGAAGAGGGGGATGGGGACCTTGGCTGCATGGCCATTAGGAGCGGGCATGGTGAGCTGCTTCTCCACTCGGGGTTTTTGTAGCCGGCAAAGGTCGGCCTCGATGTCGCCGGAAGCCTCCGGATGACACGACGAACGTCCTTTGCCTTGTCCAGGCCGAAGGGGAAATAGGGAATTTTCCTCCCATCCAGAGAGGAGAGAAGACGCTGATAGTCCTCAACAACTTTCGCCTGGAAGACGAGGCGGCTCTTCCTCCTAGTCACGGTGCATGCCCCCGACAGGGATGGCATGGCCTCCTAAAGGAAGCCCACCGATCCCCGTAAGACATCCACTATTATAGGCGGAAAGTGCCGCCTGATAGGCCCCTGCTGACGAGAGGGCGCGCCCTCCGTCTGCAGGTGGGTAGTCCTTCGCCTCCTTTGGCGTTTCTCTACTACTCGAAAGTCAGCTTCCTTGACATCTATGGAGATGCCGGAGGAGCTGATCTCATCGGCCTTCCTATCAGAGACCATAAGCTGAAATGAGAAGTAGGCAAAACCACGTGACAAGACAGCTCCTCATTGAACCTCCCCGCTTAGCATGTCGTCTCTTCCTCTACAAAAAAAAAAGTTCGGTTCAGATCGTAACTTTTTTGGTTATTCTCGTGCAGAGAAATTGAAAATACTCATTGTTGTTACAGTTGAATTTATGAAACTAAATGTGTTTGTTCATATTCACCTATAACTAAATGAACCGTTACAACAGAGGGTTTAAGAGGGCATGCGCAGGCGCTGCAGTTCGTTACCGGTTTCCGGCTGAGAATATTCTGCCACTGTGGAAAACAAACACGGGAAATGGAAAGAAGAAAGTTTTGTTAAATGCTTTTAATAAATTCTGTGAAAAGTACTCACCTTTAATCGACAATGAATATTCATGGTCGTTTTTTAGCAATAATTGAACTTCTTTGTTAGATGCAGAATTTTTGCTCGGATAGTTTGGGTGGCGTTTGTTTTATGTTGTTTTAACCTATAGTGCTCATCGTTATTTAACTTGTTGTCTCATAAAAGGTTAAAGCAAAGGTGGTAAATTGATATTAGTCATTAAATGAATGATTTCTAAAGCCTGAAGTTAAGAACAGTTTAATCCAGTACATTTAATCACAGATGCAAAACTGTTCAGGTACAACTTTTATTTGTATGCTTTTAGCATTATGTGTTAGAATTTTAAGATGTAAGGCAAAATATAGGAATAAGACATACAATTTTTAAAAGCTAATGATCCCCGAGGTGCACAATATACTGTATTCGCATTCTGTCTGAAGCAATTTTCTCTCACGGGTCTTTGTCCCCGTCATCCTCCACGTGGTTCTGCCATGTGCTCCGCGGAGTGATACATTTAAGTTTTATTTACTTCTCCTTTCAGCTTATAGTGAAAATGGTTTAGAGAAATTCAACTGAAGAAAGGAAGCTTCATATTTTTTTTTTATTAGAGACTGGAAGCAATAATAATTCTATGCCAATAAATAATATCCAGATTCTGTACTGCTCTTTGCAGATGACCTAGTGGTAGAATCAGTTACAGTCAATGGCCTAAAACAACCTTGCAAGGACAATTAATATTGCAAAGAATGAAGCATCTCTCTTCTGCTTCCCTCATTCTCATACAGCAAAGTCCGCTACATAATCCTAAGGTCAGTGTTTGGTATGCTGTGTGTGCGGCTAAAATAAGTGTCCCTATTTTGTTTCACGAAACAATGCTGCATGGTACCAAGCCATTACTGGAGCAGTTTTTCAATTGACAGATGAGCGAATGCACGGTATATTTCAACAAAACGGGGCTACAGCTCATATGACCCGGACTTATTTGGATACAATTGCTGACATCTTTGCTGTCGAAGTGATCATTGTAGGGGTGTGACGCGATGGATCCCTGCGAATTTTACTTGTGGGGCAATTTAAAAAACAAAATGTATGACCAAAATCTTCAAACATTATAAGAATTACAGAATACTATACGGAAAGAAATAAGAGCTGCATTATGAGCATCATAATCCGTTAAGACGCTGCAATGCCTGTCTTTGAGAACAAGGAGAACATTTCCAACTTCATATTTGAAAAGTTAAAGCAATGTAAGGGGCATTCAGTATTGTAATTTGCGAAATAGTAATGGTACTAATTGGCCTTGTTCGTTAATTCTATTTGTTTAGATACATATAAAGGTTAGCGCGGGGATAATGTGTCGGCAGGTGAATGGCAC
This sequence comes from Deroplatys truncata, assembly GCA_030765065.1. NCBI lineage: Eukaryota > Metazoa > Arthropoda > Insecta > Mantodea > Mantidae > Deroplatys > Deroplatys truncata. The sequence continues at coordinate 107,708,270 of CM060980.1, forward strand.
GTGCCCGCGACTCAGGTGCCGCTAGCAGCGTTGCCGCTTAATCTGATGACCTTGTACATTAATTCCAAAAATCGCAACATTGAACCTCGTAAGATCAGAACTGAGCTACGAGATAAGGAATATAAACAGTGGCGTGGTGTGTGCTACCACACAAAGGCAAAGGTTGAATAAGGAATATCTATATTCTTGCTTTTACATCACAACGGAATATTCACCACTGAAATTAAGGAAGCCTTAAAGATGACATGTAATGTTGCTACGATGCGATCTGTACGAGTCGAAGTCAGGATGATAGCCGCTGTCGGCGTTGCCACAGCGAGTTTGAACGATTTCACACATCCTCGGTCAGCTTTTGTCCCTACGGCCAAGCATTCAGAATATTCGTCACCACACAACTTGGCATATGTTGGCTAATTCTTTTCAGAAGGTTGGATATGTGACTCACAGAGACATGTCTGAATTACTACACAAGGGAGTACATGGCTTATTGATATAACTGTTGCCTTTAAACCTTGCTCGGATATCAGTTACATATTAGAATACAATTTGAAGCAAGTCCTACCCAAGCCAAGGAGGTCAATGATGAGAAAAAGAATCTATCAGTTAACAGTTCCATATTATAAAGAAAAACATTCTTGTAGCCACATTATAGTGATTGGGCTATTGGCTATTAATAGGTGCCTGTGGAACAATTCCAAAGTTATTTATTGACACTTGCAAGATGTTGAGCTTACCCTCTACTGACATCAAATCATTTGGGATGTCTGCTTTGAAAGGATCAGTAGCCCTCTTAACAAACCATCTTTATGGTCTTTGTTATCCACAGTGATGCCTCCCAGTCCCATGTTCTTCTACTGACTTCCCCCAATCATTGTGAATTTTCAAAACAACTCACATTTTATACTTTAATCTCTTCACCATGGTTATTTGTAAAAGCTTTAAAATTTCATTCAAGTTAAATGTTTTCTAATCATAACATTATTACTTTCTTCTAACATTATTCCATTGTATGACTTTGTTCATTTCTTATTGCCATATTCACCATTTATGTGTGTGTTTATTGGTAATTTTGTATTTGTGATGCTTTGTCCAAGAGGTGGCCTTTCAATAAAGGAAGCTTTAAAATTAATTTTCCTCTCAACCTATTTCATTAAGAAGCCTGAATTTTTAAAATTGATGTCAATTGCACTATTTCAGAAAATGGAATGAAGAAACACTTCAACTTGCATTAGAAGCATTAATGGATGAATTTTGTTTATCACCAGGAAGCACCGGAGGTATGGAGACCTACCGGAATGCTCTTGTTCTCAGGTACATCACTGTATTTTTTGTTTACATTAATAATAGAAGTACAAATGATCAGTAATATTGTGAGCTTAAATTAATTTGCCTCAATTGCAGTTTATTTTTCAAAGCTTACATTTCCATTGGCATCAACTTGAAAAAGAAAAGAATTCAGAATGGTAACATACTTCCAGCCGATTATCAGAGTGCAGTGACTTTACTACCAGAGCAGCAACACTTGAAGAGTTCCCAATATTTTCAACTGGTGCGTATGTTTCAAAACTTAACATCACTACATAATATCAGTTTATTTGTTTAATTTCATTGCATTTTGAAAGACGTAGACCTTATGAGCATGTGCATTCATATTCTGTGTCCCACAGAGTCTTGGAAATGGAGTATGCTTGCTTGCATGGCGTCATTGTAACAATGCAAAGTACAAGTTCAAGTTGCTTTAAACCTGCTTGTGACTATTGTTTCATTCCCTAATGGTCATAGCAAAACAGTGAAAACGATAATCTGTTTACCAAATATGGGGGGGGATGTAGCTAGAAAGCCAAATGTTTGAAGTTTGTTAATTCACCTTGTGTTCTTCCAATATCCTTACAGCATTGTTCTGTAATGGTGAATGTATAGTGCTTATTCCTTTGGTCTTTGTTTATTTATGTTTTACCTTTTCAGCAACAGTTTTAGTGAGGGTGAGATTGAAGTAGTGGTTTTTTGAATGGTGTTTAATGTACATTCTTAGATTGTACTGCATCACAGTTGATGAACACTGATGATACATGAGATTAAATTATAATTGGGTAGAAAACATTCCAGGTCTAACTCCCCAGCATTATCATTCAAGAAGATTGAGGAAAAACTGGAATAAACCTCAATCAGGGAGGATGGTAGACCTCATGAGTCTGTACCTTAACAGCTGTAGTGGTTCAATTCAGTTTCTTTAGTTGTCCAAAGTAATAAAATACAAGTGGCAATGTCATACAGATATAACATACATAAAATTGCTTACAACTTGGTCTTTGAACATTGCTATTACAGTGCTTATTATTGAAGTACAAGTATTTCATATATTATATACTTTTTTATATGTTGCTATTTTTATTGTTATTATTAAGTTCAAGTTATAATACTTTATTTACATTATGTATATAATCGAATGTATTTCTGTTGTTTTATATTTATTTAATATATGTTTTGTACTCTTCAATTGAATAAGGAGTGATATCAAATAAGTAATATTTAACCTTTTCTAATTTAATAATCTTATTTTTAACATTTTTCAGGCCTTCTGGTAGATGGTTATATGATATTGCCCATTATTTGCTATGTTTTTGTTGCCGAGTGAACCCATTAATGTAGTTTGAAGATAATTATTTTACCCATTGTATTACATTCATGAATGTCAGTATTTTTGACTTATTGGCTTGCTGAGAATACATACTTTATGCTATATTTTTTAAATGTGTGTCAATGATGAACCACGTGGTATTAATATCTTATTCTAATTTTTAATTTTAATTTTAACCATTGCTGAAACAATCATTTTTGATAGATCTACTCCTGATTCCTCCAGCTTCTTTCGAACAAGGGAAAAAACTGTGATTGAATTTAACATTGTATTTTAATATGAAAAAAAAGCTGTTAAATTAATCACCTGTAAATTGAAATAAAGAGTCCTTTAAACATTATTTAAATTTTAACTCCATTCAGGTCATCAAGAATTTGTATTCATAGTCATAATGTGTAGGTAATTTTTATGCCTGTGTAAGTATGATTGTGGTTGCATAAAAATCACCAACCATGCCTACTTATGAGAAATGGTGTTAAAGCTTTTGGAAACTCTATCTGAATCAATATGAATGTGTTTCAAAGTTCTGACATGATTGCAATAGTGGTATTGGTTATCTACTATTAGGTAATATAAACTTTTATGCATAAAATTAACCATTTCTAGAAAGCAGGAGAATTGTAACATATTAATAATGCACTTATTTCATGGACTCTAGACAAATATAGTAGTGAAAATAATTTTGTAGCTTTTTCACGGCTTATTTCAATTTCTGCTATTATAAAAGCACTAAATGTTCTTCCTCATTATGCAGATTCCTGCTTCACAAGAAGAATTTGATGTTATAGGGAAACCTGCTGTTCACCAATCTGCATTCAAACAAGCTGCAGGTGAGATTTCACCAAAATGTTAATTTTAAGTTATTAACTATAATAATAGTTCATAGATAAAAAGTATACATAGTCTCTCTCTCTCTCTGACAAAATATCTTTCATCATTTTTATTTTAGCATAGGTATATTTTCTTATGAAGCATATTGGAACATTCAATCCTCCAAGTTTCTCAATGTTGAACCTTACATGGCTTGGAAAATTGCTTTATAACCTTACAATTTTAATATTTGTTACACATGTTTAATTCTATATTTGTTAGACGTACATTACTTAATATGTTGTATGTGTTTGAAGGATTTGCTTTGTAAGATAAACACATCTATGAACCATGAAACTTCCTCCACTAATAAACCATACTTACTTTTGCATCTTAAACTGCTGTTTTAACTCTGTGGCTGCATTAATTTTCTTATTATGATTTTATTTATTTTACAATTTTACCTTTATTTTTAATTTTATCCATCAATTACTGTACAATTTTTCCTGAAAAGCTTGGCCGATATTTGTTAGCAAATGGTGCCCATTTCAAAACTGTGTTATCAACCAGAAAGGCATACAAGGTCTTAAGCTTTTTCTTTATGCAGAATTTGAGTAGGTGGGGGGGAGGGGGAGTAATGGATATTCAAATGCTGATTCATCCTGTATTTCCTGAGGATGAAAACTTTCCATATTCTGTACAAAATATTAATTGATAACCATGCAAATATGCAATATTTAACATTATAAAGCTTCAAATACTAATTGTACTTGAAAGATGCTTATAGTGATGCAGCTATTATCAATGAAAGAAGTTGCATGGAATTGTATACATAATACATCTTGTAATATCTACCTTTTTGATGGGACATGTTTTGCAAGCATTTGCCTTCATCCATGACTGGATGTCAACTGCTGCTGGATGGAAATGTGGAGATACTGCTGTTATGTGGTGAAATTTCAAAGAATTTTCTGAGATTGTCTCTGAAAGCTATCTCAAAGTTGTTTAAATGATGTTGGTGTTTAAGGATCAAAATGTGTTCCCACATTGAGAGTTTTCTATTGTCTTGGTATATTTTAACAGTCTAGCATTGAGACGGTAATTTGTATCACAAATTACGTTAATATAAATAATTATTTTAATATGAATATGTATTTTTATGTAACATTGATTTCAGAGGTTTAATAATTGTAATTATTAATGGTAAATAATAATTTTCGGCTCTACTGAAACTGTTAACAATAACACAATACTTTAGCAAGGGAGTGAGTTGTTTATCGTTACCGGGAACCAGGAAGTTACGTCATGTTTCGCGCCTTTTCAGTAAAAAAAGCTTCCAGAACATTCTATAAAAGTAATATGTATTAGTGGTTTTCATTGGATAGTAAAATAGACGCTAATGTTGGCGCGTTTTATTAGCCAATGGTAATTCATTTATAATCTTTAGGTGTATCTTGAGGTAAGCCTATAAATAGTGTAGATTCAAAGCGAGCGTCCTCCAGTTCGGCAAGATTCACGAAGCACTACACATCGTCTCCCGCAGTTATACAAAATTCTCCGTACATTACACGTTGGCCGCTCAGTTCACCAAGTTACGCGCAGTGAAAATCATTAAAGATCTAAAATATTACAAAGTCACTTATATACAAAAATTGAAGTACGTGAGTTAAAAGTGAGAAGTTATTATAAACAGTTTCAGTATGGCGATTATCTAGACAAATCTGTGAAAGTGTTAGTACACGTGTTCGACAATAAAACAGTATAAAACACATTTCTTCACTAGTAATTTTTGGATAAAAGATTCCTTTTCCGCTTCACACCCTGCAAGAATTAAATGCCTACCTAAATAGCTGGCCGGAAGACAATATACATAACCTTAAAACTAATTCATATAGATTGCTACGCCAGATGGAGTTAGCAGGCGACCGACGAATGACGTCACACAATATGGCTGCACGCGTGAGGTAAACAACATTACGTGAGAAACATTATCCACCACGTGGGGACAAAAAAATACACAAATACTACTCTCAAATTGGCGCCCAACGTGGGGCGACAACTAGGAAAGGAAGGCTAGACGACTAGGAAAGGAACAAGAATAACCAGAGAGGCGAAAGCAGCAGTGAAACGACCTATAGACGCAGATTCCGAGACAGAAGGGTAATTCAGCTACAAGAAAACATCGAAACGACGTAGATTCATCACGATACAACGCAGAAGCGACATACAAACCTAGGAGAATGGGGCAGAACGCTGGACATCAAAACTGCAGCATCAGACAGCATCAAAAAGGTAATTAAATGAGACTGAGAAGTGGTAGGATAATAAAAACAATGGCTACCAATAATACGGAGGAAATAATTATGGAGGGAGATAGTGTAATAGTTAGCTGTGATCCAATACAAAGTACAGGGAATAGCCCAGATTTTTTGGGATTTGAAGATGAAAATGTTAGTGTAGAAAGTGAGAATAGAATAGCAGGAAATGTTAATCTTGATACTAATATGATGATTATGGAAATGCTGAGAAATATAAGGGAAGATAATGAGAAATTAAGGGAAGATATGCAAAAGAATAATGAGAAATTAGAAAAAATGAGGGAAGAACTTTGTAAGAATAATGAGAAATTAGAAAAGAAAATAGATCAAAATAGGGAAGATATTGATAGGAGTTTAGAACAAAAACTTACTCAGAATAATGAGAAATTGAGGGAAGATATTGGTAAGAGCTTAGAACAAAACAGGAAATCAATTGAAAGTATTGGTAGGAGGAATGAGAAAGTAGAGCAAACAGTAGATCAAAGCAGTGAAGAAATTGAAAAGAAAGTTATGAAGTTAGATAGTAGTATGCCAGAAATGAGAGATGAAAATGAAGAAGTAATAGCAAGTGAGATAGGAGAAGTTTCAAAGAAAATGCTAGACATGAGCAGGGAAATATGTAACAAAGAAAGTGAGGTTAATGTAGAATGTACAGAGTTAGGAAGTCAAATGAGTAGTATTACAAGTGAGCTAAGAAAGATAAAAGAGGTTAGGAATGTAGATGTAAATGAGGCGCAAGTTAATTTCAGAGCGGAGATATCAGAAATACAAAAAGAATCAGAAATGCAAAGAAATAAATTGTACCAATATGTTCAAAATGAAAACTCCAGTCCAGTACAGTTTAGTACAGATTTGTCAGAGTATTCTCAAATTAAAATGATAGCAGATGAATTGAAAATGACAGTTGTTAAAAGATGTGTAATTCAAGAAACTGTAGATTGTTTTCAAATGTTATCATGGAACGAAATGTCAAATGAATACAAGAGGTTATTCATGAACAATTTGAAGGTTAGGTTACGGCTACGAGTAATATTTAGCCACATACAATTTGATCCAGGAGGGTAAATAGCAATGAGATGTAAAGTAAATGCTGGATAGGTAAAGACGACTTGCAGAGAAATGTATTGGAACGTAAGAGGGTTAACTAAATATATATGTCATTTGAAAAGAGAAATAAGTTATAAAAAAAAAAAAAAAAAAAAAAGAGAAATGTTTAAAAAAAAAAAAAAAATAGATAAATAAATAAATAAATTAAAATTTTTGTAACTGTAACAACATTTAAAAATTAAGAATGCAATGATAGAAACTTAATATGATATGAAAGTAAAAGTACGTAAATACCATTCCAAGATTTGAAAATTAAGAATGCAAAGATTGAAACTTAATATGATATTAAAGTAAAAGTACGTAAACACAATTCCAAGATTTAAAAATTGAGAATGCAAAGATTAAACTTCATATGATATTAAATTAAAAGTACGAAGATACAATTCAAAGAGTATTGTTAAAATAAAATTCAAAATAACAAAAATGGTAAAAATAATTCAAAACAAATACTTATGTAGTAAATAGAACATGTGAAACAATGCCTAGATTTAAGAGATGTAAATATTTGTGTTGAGGGTGAATATTTTGGTACATATGTATAATAATTACAAAAATCTTAAATGTATAAATTTTGTCAACAGCTTAAAGTAAACAATTTGGTAGTAGTAAATAAATAGTTTAGGGTATAGTATTTGCTATAAAAAAAATTTTGTGATATCAGATTAATATCTAAATTAATTAAATCAGAGCCAGTAAGTAGTGGCAAGATAAAACATATGTCGTGTGTTAAACGCGTGTGAAGTGTTAAGTGAAAGTGAATAGCGTGTGTTACAAGATTTAGGAGACTAAAAACAAAATTATAAAATTTCCAAACAGGTTATAAATATTTATAATTATGTTTCTAGTGGGGCATATGAGACGGTAATTTGTATCACAAATTACGTTAATATAAATAATTATTTTAATATGAATATGTATTTTTATGTAACATTGATTTCAGAGGTTTAATAATTGTAATTATTAATGGTAAATAATAATTTTCGGCTCTACTGAAACTGTTAACAATAACACAATACTTTAGCAAGGGAGTGAGTTGTTTATCGTTACCGGGAACCAGGAAGTTACGTCATGTTTCGCGCCTTTTCAGTAAAAAAAGCTTCCAGAACATTCTATAAAAGTAATATGTATTAGTGGTTTTCATTGGATAGTAAAATAGACGCTAATGTTGGCGCGTTTTATTAGCCAATGGTAATTCATTTATAATCTTTAGGTGTATCTTGAGGTAAGCCTATAAATAGTGTAGATTCAAAGCGAGCGTCCTCCAGTTCGGCAAGATTCACGAAGCACTACACATCGTCTCCCGCAGTTATACAAAATTCTCCGTACATTACACGTTGGCCGCTCAGTTCACCAAGTTACGCGCAGTGAAAATCATTAAAGATCTAAAATATTACAAAGTCACTTATATACAAAAATTGAAGTACGTGAGTTAAAAGTGAGAAGTTATTATAAACAGTTTCAGTATGGCGATTATCTAGACAAATCTGTGAAAGTGTTAGTACACGTGTTCGACAATAAAACAGTATAAAACACATTTCTTCACTAGTAATTTTTGGATAAAAGATTCCTTTTCCGCTTCACACCCTGCAAGAATTAAATGCCTACCTAAATAGCTGGCCGGAAGACAATATACATAACCTTAAAACTAATTCATATAGATTGCTACGCCAGATGGAGTTAGCAGGCGACCGACGAATGACGTCACACAATATGGCTGCACGCGTGAGGTAAACAACATTACGTGAGAAACATTATCCACCACGTGGGGACAAAAAAATACACAAATACTACTCTCAGCATGTATGATGTATCCAATCTAACTCAATTTCTTTCATTGATGATAAACTTGTTCTCTAAGGAAATTCAGCTTCCGTACCTTTTGTTCTCCACGTAAAGAAGTAGAGCAGTATTACTAATTAATAGTTTCAGAATATATTTAGACTATATATTTAATTAAGAAGGTCATACTGTAGAGGTACAATACTGATTAAATATAGGCTTTTATATTTGGCTACATATATTTGGGGTAAGGTAGAATACATAAAAGGATTACATGTCAGATTTATTATTAACTTTTATGTACCTAACTCAAAATTTGAAGTTCAATAGGTACCTATTCAGACTCATATACCTCTTTTTTCTTTCTTTTGTGTTTAAAGTTTCTTTTAACACCTTAGGTCTCCACAGACAGGATGCTCAAATAATTCCAGGTTCTGAACAATAAGAGTATACTACGTTTGTCTTCTGAGGATAAGGGAATATTCCAGAGAAAATCTGATGTGCGGCACTCTTGTGACTTTTTCTATTCTCTATAAATTCAGATTCATCCCTTATATACTATATGCTATTTTATTTTTGTTAAATTACTCACCATAAATATACGCATAGGAATGCTTTGAAACTACGAGAGAATGACGAGCTAGCTCCCCACAAACGATGCACATGTAACTTTTGTTCTAAAAGTGCTTTTTATGATTCAGAGGACCTCAGAATTACTATTCCCAGTAATCCTAATATCGAATTTTTTATGTAGAATACAGTACTTGCTAAACCTATCCTAAATCATGTAGGTAGGCATCCATAAACCAATTATGTTATGGATGAATGACAGATTGCAAATGGTATTCTATGGCATTCCCTTGGTCAGTCTCCAAAAGAGTATAAATAAATACATAAACTGAAATTTTGTATTACCATTCTTTGCAGGAGAAGCTATTTACTGCGATGACATACCACACATTCAAAATGAACTTCATCTTGGTTTAGTATGCAGTACTGAACCTCATGCTCGCATCAAACATATAGATGCCTCAGATGCACTAGAAGTAGTTGGTATAGTCGCCTTTTATTCAGCAGAGGATCTGACACCAGAACAAAACAATTATGGATCTGCTGGTCTTCAAGATGAATACATATTTGCTCCAGGTGTGGTATGTATTAAGTGTCCAATTGTTATGATGAATGAACTAATGTTCTGCAATAATTCAATCTTATGTTTTGTAAATATATCTATTTACATGCCTACAAATATTTTTAAGACAATTTGGGAAAAACATTTCACGTCACATGTTATTGGTTTAGAAATACTTGAAGTGAAATGCCAATCCATTGGTACTCAGGCTTATTAAACTTCAGACTCAAGAAAAACAATAGAAGTGAAACACATATTTGTAAGGAATGCATGGAATATTTTCAGATAAACTGCTCATAATTATGAAATTGTAATAACCATATTTTTAGACTTATCAAAAGCATTTGATTGTGCAAATACAAACATCCTTGTAAATAAGTTACACAAATATGGTGTTCAGATGTTGCACAAAAGTCAATTGGATCATATTTAGTACATGGAATTAAATTACAAAAATGAATAAGGGTATGGTTCAAAGGTAAGATCACAATTTGAATCAGTTAAACAAGGAGTTCTGCAAGGCTCAAAATTAGTTCCTTTGCTATTTCAGTGTATTTAAATGATGTTTTTAAAATAGTAGCAACAAATGGATGTACAGCAATTTCTGTGCAGATGATACAGCAGTAATAATTAGGGATCATACTACCAAAGATGAAAAACTAAGACAAAGAATATTATAAAAATATTAAAAGAATGCCTTTTAAATATGGATCTGGATTAAATGCAAAAAGGACTATGTGGATAAAATTCGAACTAAAACAGCAACACACAGATTGTATTGATTGTAGATGGTGAAAGTATTCCTGAGGCATAAACCATAAATTTTCTAGGGGTTACTATGGATAAACATCTAAATTGATTGCAATGCACACAACAAAACAAATAAGGGATTAGCCATGGATAATAAAACATTGAAGCAAGTTTACTATTTTTTCATATATTCATATAATATAAAATAAGGAATAACACCATGGGGTAATGTTGCAGCCAAGCAACTGGAATAATTGGGAAACCAGAAAGGATAGGTAATTTGGCACAGAGATATACAAAAGTGCAGAATTCTAACTGTTCCATGTACTACTTAATGGAAAACTAGCCAAAAGTAATCATTTGCATACTCGTAAGAAATCAACATGATTATTACAGAACTGCACTTAGGGGAACATTAAAAAATAGTTCAATATAAAGTATTGGGAAAGAACATTATAATGCATTATCTAGAGAAATAAAATATACCGTGTGAGTCTTCTCAGCCTGCAGATTGAGAAGTTATGCAGCCCCAGCATTGCACAGACTATGCCGTAAACACTGTCCACTGCATCATGTCATGTCAATTTCGGCCGAAATGACTGCTTTGCACTGCTATGCATGCAGTGACTTGCACTCATAACACAACAGTGTGCACATTGGCCTTCAGTGGTGAAGGTTCCAGATTCAAATACTGCCACTTGAAGGTACTTTTTATGTTTATAAATTTAATGAGAACTGATATTTTGGCGTGGAAGTGTCATTTCACTTGGTTAGTTTAATTATGTGAATTTCATTAAAGCATAAATTGTTACTTGTTAGAATGTGCTTTAATGAGCATCATAGATAAATGCAAGAAATGAATAAAAAAACTCACTTATTTGCAGGCCTGATTTGAACTTCCGGTCTTCACTATGACTTTCCAGCATGTTAACCATTGAGTTATTAGAGGACATTAACGAGTGCCGCAGTAGCTCCACACAGCAGCTGGTGAATGTGGTGTCAGCACCTGCATTTCACATCGTCTGTAAAATGCAGGGTTGCCTAGTTACCAATCTGCAGGATGAGAAGACCCTTGCAGTATAAAGCAAAGAGCAGCACACACAAAATCCATAAATAAATATTAATATAAAATGCATTCTGCAACACTGAATAATTTAAGTACAATGCTTAATACAATCACAGTGTGTGAAGATAATAAAAATCTGATACTAGAAAATGAACTGTATAAGAAGTATAAAACATATAAATATATATCTTTAGTAAGAAGTTTAGTTCTTGACATTAAGATATGTGAAGGTTGTGAAAAATAAATTTGTAAACATTATTATACATGAGTACCTACTTTTGAACTCTGTGGAATATCCTATGTATTCTGAACATAGGGATGAAATAAAATGAAATAAAAATGGGGTCAGGGAAGAAATGTGGCATATAACATGATTTGGAGAGGGTGAAACAAAGGTGAAGCAACAGTAAAAACTGTTGACCATGGGGTGACTTATACTATCCTGCCATCCGAAGCGAATACATGTTATTTTATTGATGTGTTGTTAAGTTTAAACATAGCTGAAAATGTTATTTACAAAATGGTGTCTAATTTCAGTAGTTTAAAAGAGCATTTTTCCAATAGCATATCCTATGTATGCATATAGAGAAATATTGCATTTTATTCACAAATTTTAATTATAATTTCACTGAAAATACATATTTTAGGAATACCCACACCCAAAAGGACATTTTTGGAAAGAGGCCCATATTTGCATATTTAAACAGTATACTTTAAAAACTAATTCTTGAATAAATACCAAAATTTGTTCTCAATATTACAATTAACATTTCACCTGCTCCACTTACCTAGTTTTAACTAGGACATGTTTTGCAGTCTGTTGCTCACATTGTCGGCTAGCAAGTAGCATTCATTATATGCTCCAAAGAGCTCTAGGTGAGGTAGCTTTCGTACTGCTTTTAAGAACTTGAAGGCCTGGAATATCTAATTTAAATTCCAAGAATATGATAAAGTGCCACCAAATGAGAAATCAGGAATCTGTCAAATTAACTGTGCGAATTGCAACAAGGCTTATATTGGTAAGATGTAAAGAAATTTAGATAGAGAATTGAAGGAATATTTAAAGAACTTAAAATTCAAGCAAGTGGATAAATCAGCCATCACTTATCATTTTTAGGAAGAACAACATGATATAAAAAGGGAATTACACTTTTTGAAGGAAATAAACAATACAAATAAGCTGAACACTTGTAGAAAATTTAAGAAACATGAGAAACAACGCATACATTTTTACATTTTATAAGATATTCCCAGCTTCATTGTTTATGTTTATAGCTTGACGTGTCCAATTGTGAATGTACATTGTACCAAACCACTTTAACGGATGAATAAACTAACTAACTAACTAACTACATTTTATAAGATATTCCCAGCTTCAAGTTCTTAAAATCAATACTAAAGCTGAAATATAATATTGAGGATCTTATTCACTTTCTGTGTAAAAGTTTCCACAGGAAATCAATTATGAAACCCAAATTTGTATTTACATCAGTGATCTTTTAAGGACACAAAACAAAGATTTTCATGCAGTTATTCCATCTCAAACAACCTTCTGCATGGAAAGATTATCATTCTTTTACTTATTTATCTTTCCTAGAAAATAGGTGTAATCATTTTTATTAAAGTATCAGAATTTTGAGATATTTGCATGACAGATAAACTGTACATTTTGAATCTGTAAATGGCTGCAAAATTATCTTAATTTTCATTGAATTTTATGTATCTAGGATTTATAAAAGGTGCACAGAAATCTTCTGAGAGTGTAGTTATTGTTAAAACCTTATATATATATATATATATATATATATATATATATACATATTTTTTTCGTATCATAAACTATTTCAAAAGCATTTTCTGTTATAGGTTTAAATAGTCCTAAATTTTCCACCTTTGTTTTGTAGCATTTGGATTTGGTATCCTTTCCTTTTTTACTTTCTCTACTATGTATAGTAAGTAGGGAAGTATTGCATTCCACTAAAAAATTCGATGTCAAGAAATACATGTTTTGAGGCTCCCTGAATCCAAAAAAATTCTAAAGGCCCGTATGTTTGTCTGTCTGTGTGTCTGTGAACAATAACTCAAAAACAAAGAGTCGGATAAATCCCAAACTTGGTATTTAGGTTCAATACCTTCCAAAGATGTGACATAAAGATTTTCAAGAAAATCCCCATGCCCCAGACTACTCTTTACATGGAAGAGTTTTTGAAATTTATGATTTTCTAAAAAATGACTTTTAAGATTTTTATTAAAATACCATATATTAAAGATATTTACATTACAAATAATGTAGATCTTGAATTTTATGGGAATAACCTGTGAAGTCCTCTTCATTTGGAAGAAATTATGTGTAATCTTAAACAACAGCTGGCAAATGTTAAGTGATAGATAAAAACATACTACATGAAAAATGTAGAGCTCTTTAAAACACACAATTTATTTCAAATAAATTTTTTGTGGCATGTTCCATTTCTGAGATATCCATTATTAATGGTTCCATTTGTTTAATACTTTGTCATTCTTTTTAAGTCCTGTCAATTTTCAGTTGTTCCTCACATTTGCATGGAAACAGTATAGAAGTTTAAGGCCAGCATGTGGCATCCAGTTCTTAAACATTTGACTATTGCTGTTCCCTTTGTATCTATAACAAAATGTGTAATGTAACTACTGTATTTCTGCAAAGGTTTATTTGGATTAAAATGAAGTAGATAGAAAAATAAGCTTTAGTAAGAATAGATTGTATACCCTCTAATAAATGATAGAGAGTAGAGAAAGTCATGTGAAGTATCACATCAGACTTTTTCTTATGAAATCATTGCTGACATAAAACATTAAGTTCTTTCATTAATGTTTTGCATCTTTACAGACTCCTATACACTACAAAGTGAATTTTATGTTGTACTAACTGCAACAATTTCTACAGTTTCTGTATTCTTCTTTTTTCCTCCCTATGTAACTCTGTTGGCTTTTAACTATGTTATATCTGACGGGAAATAAATATACTGAAATGAGTGCTCAAAAGAATCTGGGATCCACCGAACTTAAAGTTTCCAAACATTTGTTATCTCAGTATAAGAGAAAACCACGGAAAAAAGCCTTATCCAAGTGCCTTGGGTCCTCTGGAATATGACGCATAGATTTTGCCATATAATTACAGACAGGGTTAAAGGCGCATGAGTGCCATAAACAAAGCAACATAATAATTACTTTCTCTACTACGTACAGTAAGTAGGGGAAGTGTTGCATTCCACCCAAAAATTTGATAATGAGAGTTTCTCAGAAATACATGTTTTGAGGCACATGAATCCAAATAAAGCATTTTTGGAAGCATGTCTGTGCGTGTGTGTGTGAGTTCAGTATATGTTTACATTATGTGAGTACTTATGGTTTCCTATAGGATAAAAAAATGAATATTGCATTCTGATAAAATTTCAGTTTTAAAATGCAATTTTTCATAGAAATTGATTTAAAAAAAATGAATTATTCTGTGCATAATTCCGTTTAGTTATAAAGTACAATTATAGAAGTCTTTGGATATTTGTTTCATACAGGTTACCTGTATTGGCCAGATTATTGGAGTAGTAGTTGGAGAAAGCAAAGCCATAGCTCAGCAGGCAGCAAAGCTAGTTAAAATAGAATATGAGATACTTGAACCTGTAATAACTATCCAGGTAGGTGCTACAAAATTTATTACACTATTCAGGATTTTCTTATATATCATAGTAGCTTATGGTTTAGCAAATAAAACTCAAGCTCCTTGAAACCTATGCAAAAAATATTCAGCATTATAAAGGAAAAAGACATACATCTATATTAACATTTTGTTACACTTACTCATTTAATTTATTCATTCATAATCTTTTACTGAAGTGTAACAAGGTTCCTCTGTGGAAGAATTACCTGCTTAAAGGACCACAAGGGAAGAATTTTATTCCTATTAATAATAGAAAATAACTTACAAGAAAAATACGGTGTAAAGGTGGATATAAATAAGAATAAGAAAATAATTATTAAAAGTAGATTTGGATAATCTAAAAATATTAAAATAACAAATAAATAGCTAACTACATAAAACATATAAATAAAGAAGTCATGTATAATAAATTGTACCTCATTTCAGTTATTTGTCAGTTGTAAAAATTACTCTGTAATTCATAGCATTGTCAAACGTTGAAAGTATAAGATACAAAACTGAAAACACATTTAGATAAATGAAATATATACACTAGTCATTAATAACGTTCTACAAATTTAAAATTAAAACCTTACTTGATAAGTAAAAATCTATGCATTAATTGTATATGAAATACGATTTGTTGACATCACTTTACAAGACAAAATGCTGTACACAAATGTGCATAATTAAACCTATTTAGTGTATAACTGGAAAAAAAAAAAATACAGATTACAAAACTAATGTCTGTATTTTATTTTATTTATTTGTTTAAACTACAAGAAGATCCCAATGAGCCAGCACTCATGACAGTACATAAGTAAATATAATTATTAATTAACTAGGTAATGTTGGATATACATACAATATTGCCATGCAAAACAGAACGAAAAGGATTAGGATTAATTTGCTTAATTTAATAATAGTGAGTAAGTTGATAAACCAAAATATAACAATAATACTCTTGTCTTGTCTTATGTCATACAATACAGATTTCCATCATTGCTCTGGATGCACTTCTGCCTTGAAATTATTGAGCTACCTGTATCATTTTAAAGCCAATTCATTATGCCTGTCCTTTTACCAAAGAATAGTCTCATAACAGATGTGGTTAGAAGTAGTATCACTTGTATAAAAATATTCAGAACAATGAACAGCATAAAAGAATATGAAACACAAGAACATGTGAAGGAATTATCAAAATATTAATCAAGGTGAAACACTTTACTTTCTTTCTGAACACTTTATCTGAATTTAGAGATGTTGTTTCATGAAGTAAATTGTTGCATAAGTCAGTAATTAAGTTCATGTACTCTGTGAACCATATTTGAACATATGGTGTTTTATTAAGTTATCAGGTTTTTGCTCATATGGTTATGAACATTGCTATTTTCATAAGATTTACACAAACTATAAATTAAACAGGATAATATATTTATGAGGCGGCGCCATGGCCGAGCGGTTAGACCGTTCGCCTCCCATCTAGGCGGCCCGGGTTCAATCCCAGGGACCTGCATGTGGGATTTGTGGTGGACGAAGCGGCGTCTGGGCGGGTTTTCTCCGGGTTCTCCGGTTTCCCCCGCCATTCATTCCACCAACTGCTCCATCATCACCTTTCCTTTCATCCATTTCACCAACATTTCGTTTCATCTACTTCCTTCATCCCATACCAGGCATCGGGCTGATCACCCATCCTGGATGCTCTGTCTGATCCATGAGTGTCTGCTCCTCGACGGGCCTCTGACCCCAGGCACCCGCTTGTAAGTCCTGGGGGGTGTAAGTCCTACATAAGAGGAGGGTAAACAGATAATGAATGAATGAATATATTTATGACCAACACAATTTTATGAGAACTGTTCTTAATATTTTTCTGTTATTTAATCTTAAATGTGTATAATTGCTTTTTCAAATATATTTTATAAAATAGGAGCTACCCTGAGCACACAACTTTTTAGTTTTTAAATTTATTTGCTTTCTGAATGTTTTTATAAATCTTCTGGAAGTCTTTTTAATTGTCTCATAGGCTGCAGTAATGGGTTTATTTTTGTAACATTGTTCGCTGTGTGCTGTAAACAGAAATGAATTCTATTCTGAATTTTATTGAGAGTACAGAACTTTTTCAAAACCAATTTAACACTTTTGATTAACATGAACATGTCATGCATAGAAATTGTAAAATATTAATCAACAGCATCAATGGCCTGCAAATAACTCACTTAAAAACAAAACTATGGTATCACTGCCTATTCAACATTTTTATATTTAACAAAGTTGAAGGATTTCTGGCATATTTAATCACTCTCTTCAGGCTGGTGTGCATAAATCCACCAACTTCAACCTTTTAATCTTCACCTGCTTCCATTCATTATAATTTATATTACATTCCTATCTTGAATTCATCTCTTTTATTACTCATTCACCATAGATTGAAAAGACGACTCCAACGTGTCCTGCAATTATAGCATTTCTAAGCTGACAGCGTATTTCAATTCAGAAATTACATGGAAGCAGCATAAAAACATCTATAGATGGTTAATTATCATGCAGAAGCACATAAGGAACATTTTATGTGAAATTGTTCACTTCTTGAAATTTTGTTGGTTGGCATGTTTTAGAGATACCCCTTCATATAAATAATTAGAATAACTGTCTTTAGTGGTGCCAGCGAGGAGTAAATGGGTTTGAATCACTAAATTATTATCTTCAACTATTTAAATGTAACATAATACATCCAAAACACACTGTTAATATATATTAGTTCAAGAAAATTTTGGTAGCATCCAAAATTAGGTATGCAATACCGCCTAAGTATTTTAAGATAGCTCAGCAATAGCTTAGCACTAAATTTGCTTGAAATGCTCTTTTCAGGATGCAATTGAAAAAAAATCCTTCCACAAAGAGCCTATGGTGTTGGTAAAAGGCGATATTGAAAATGTGTTTAGCTCAGCTGATCATGTGATTAAAGGTGAACTAAGAATTGAGGGGCAAGAACACTTCTATATGGAAACACAGGTAACCATTGCAATTCCAAAGCGAGAAGACTGTGAAATGGAAGTAATCTGCTCATCTCAGAATTTAACAGAAGTACAGGTAAGAAAGTAATAGAACTGTGTACTTAGTATTAATCATTAAGTTATTTGTGTATTGTTGTTTTAAGTCTAAACAAGTATATGAAAGTATGTATATACTAAATTTTATTTTAACATGCTTGCACTATTCTACCAGGAAATGAAGACCATTATATTCAAATTTTTAGGGAATAAAGTGGGGTGATACAAATATTTCTCAAACACATTACTCTAATCCAAGCATTTCTCAGCATATGCAAGTCACTTTTGTGTCCTTACTTCTATATTTCAGAGGGCACATAAAGTCAAAATATTCAAATTACATTTTTTCAAATCTTAGTTAAGTAAGTTTGGAGAGCTGTTATCTATGTGAAATAAAAAAATAGTTATATTTCAGAGGCTTACTGCAAATCTGCTTGGTGTTCAACGGAATAAGATAATATGCAAAATTAGGCGTCTTGGCGGAGGATTTGGAGGAAAGGAGTTTCGTCCCAGTATATTACATCTCCCTGTTGCTTTTGCAGCATATAAGTAAGTGAAATTTCCTTTCGTTTTCCTTTCCAGTAAAATATGTCCTAGCAATCTAAGTAAAAAATCAAGAACATTCACATTTTCTCCTGTAATTTACAGCAAATAGTTGTTATAGATTTTAGATAGTAAATAAATTAAATACTAAGTAAATATTCCTGAAAGCAACACTTTCTGCTTATAGAAATCCTTAAGATACCCAGAAAGTTCAATTTGAAAGAGTGCAAATTAATTAATGTTTTCATTTTTTAATGTTATTAAGTAATGAATTATAAGTGAATCAACAAAGTGAAGCATTTAAATAAAATTTATTATGAAGGAATTAGTCAAACTTACCATTTTCCACTATCCACTTTAAGGCCCATCATAAATTAAAGAAAGAAGAGGGAGTCAGACATCAACAAAATAGAATGTGCAACTACAATGAAATTTACATTGGGAAAATAGAGAAATTTGGGAACTGTGGTATTAGAGTTAAGGAGTATTCAAGGAATCTGAAATATAAGCAAATAGGTAGTCCACAGTTCTGGTACCTATTTGAAATGGAGATCATGAAATAAAATACTTTGATTAAATGTATTAATACTTCACAGAGCTTGGCATATGGGAGAAGATTTATCTTAAAACATTTAAGCTTCTTCTTATGAACTTCATCTTACCTGAAATCTACAAAATAGATAACTTTTAAGTCCATCCAGAAATCATCACAAGGATTCCACATATCCAAAAAGAAATTCAGGAACAGCCTCTGTGGTCAAGTGATTAGTGTTCTCGCTTCTCAACCCAGAGTTCTTGATTCTTGGCTGGAAGGGTTTTCTTTAATTAGATTGAGTATGAGAGAACACAATAAAATGGAAGTGGACGTTCAAACGTATCGATGCAGAATTGGAAGTTTTGGCAGAAAAAAATCAGAAAAGACGGAAAAGTAAAAATGGAAACTCGGATATGGAGAGTCATCATGATGGTAATCATGATATTGTTGATAATAGGAGAGGAACAGAACCCAGGACAAGCAGAAATGAAAAAAGTTAATGGAAGAAATAAGGGAGATGGGAAAAGAACTAGGAAAAAGAATGGATAATAATGCAAGAGAGCTAAAAGATGCAATGAAAATACAATGAGAAGAAATGGAAAAACAAATATCGGAATATAGAGAAAGATTAGGTGGGATAGAAAAAAGATACAAAATGGATAAGAGAAGAAAAAATTGTAATATTTGGAGTGTGAGAGGACAGAAGAAGTTTGAAAGACACTGTATATGAAATCAGAGATGATGTGCTGGGAATACGGATGTACAGCTAGGAATTGAAGATATGTTTAGGATAGGCAAAAAAGGAAGAAGTTTAAGACCTATTATTTTGAAACTGACAACAGGGAGGAAAAAATGGGAGATTATAAAGCAAACAATAAGACTAAGGGGGACAGTTGGAGGTTTAACAGGAATTATTTTAGCTAATTCAGCTATTGCTATTATTCTTCACAATACTTATTATGTAGTAGCTCACTTTCATTAAAAATATTTATAGAACAGGACTATATGAAAGAGGAACAAGACCTAAGGATGGAATTAATTCAAAGAATGAAGGAAACAAGGGCAGAGGGAAAAAAAAAACATTCTTAAGAGGTGTACAGTTAATAATAGAAGGTGAAAAATGGAGTATGAATATAAAAGGAAACGAAGGCCAGAGGAAGGTAAGCACTACAGCAAAACATAGAACAGCCAGAAAACACAGGACAAAGACCTGAACAGAGATTGGGAACGTCAGCAGGATTTCAGCAAATTCAAACCGGGCAAGAGGAGGGCATCAACACGAGAGGACAGACAGACATATGACAGCAGATCAGGAGGGCAGGAGAAGTGGGAGAAGCAGCTTAAGGGAGAGACAAGAGACAACAAGGGGAAGGCAGGAAGAAGAGTTGGTAATGGAAGAGGATGGCGAAGAAGCAACATTGGTGAGCGAGATGACCGAGAGGAAGTGGCCAGGAGAAAGCAGAGAGGAGGCAGTAGGAGTATGAGGAGTGATGGAAGGGAGACAGTGAGAAGTGAAAGTATGGGGAGGGGCAAAGCGCAGAGTGGGAAAGTGATATGGGTAGGATCAATGAGTGAGGCAGAAGAAATAATAAAAAAGGATTTAGAAATTATATCCAAGGAGGATTATATTCAGCTTAGGGGTGAAAGAGAAGAAAGGGTAATGGAGCCTAGAACTACAAGACACAGGAAAATGATGGAGAGTTTTAAGTTTCAAGAACAACCAAAGAACAAATAGGGAAAGGGGTTGAAATTAATGTTTTGGAATGTGGAAGGGCTAAGAAATAAGATAGGCGGCGGTGAAATTAAAAACATTATGTGCTCTATGGATATTGTGGGAGTAGCAGAGATAGCAGGTTTTAAGTTTCTAGAGAAAAAAACAAGGAAAAGATGCATTAGGGGAAGAGCATCAGGAGGAGTATGTCTGCTTGTAAGGAACGATATGGAAACAACTATTAATATAGAAAAAATGGAGAATAGGGGTTCCAATTTATGGTCAATAATTAAACAGAATAATGGAGTAAGAATAGGAATAGGAGTAGCATATAACCCTCCAGAAGCATCATATTTTTACGACAGTAATTTTTATAGTAAGCTAGAAGAAGACATAGAGGAAATACAGGAAAAGATGACAGAGACAGAATTTATTGTGATGGGAGATTTGAATGAAAGAATAGGGGAGGAGAATGAAAGGTTATTAGGAAAAGAGCAGGTAGAAGAGGATAGGGATGTGATAAGGCCAAGGAATAACAGGGACGGAGTGAGTAATAGGGAAGGAAAAAAATTACTAGAATTCTGTGATGTAAACATGTTAATATGTAATGGAACAATGGAAGGAGATGAAGAAGGGGAGTTTACATTTGTAAACATAAATGGGCAAAGTGTTGTAGACTATATATTATGTAGTGAGGAACTGGAGGAGAGAATCACTACATTTAAAATAATAAGGTAAGTAGTAGCCATTTTCCATTAATTATGGAAACAAATGTTTTGGAGCAAAATGTAAAGAATAAGGAAATAGCTCAAATATAAACAATAAAAGTGTATAAATGGAGGGAGGAACTAAAAGAGGACTTTTTACAAGAATTAAGTTCAAAGGTAAGTCAGATTGTGGAATAAAAATGGCTTTGAATGAGGAAAAACCAGAATAAGTATTAGAGCTACTGAAATTATTACTAACAAGAGCAGGAGCAGAGATGGAAAGAAGGCAGGGAAAAGGCCAGGAAATTATGGGGTGGTCTGATGATATCTTTATTGAGTGTTGAGCTAATACAATACATTTGGGCATGATCAGCGTCGAGCCCTGGCTCCTATTGCCGATCATACCCAAGCTTCCACATTTACAAACATGTGTGTTGAGTTAGCTTCATATCGCTAACAGTTTCTCATTTAAAGTCACTTACTGCTTAGAGTTCTTCTCCCATTCCCATCTCCTTCCCTTACTTCCTCTGATCGTCTTTGAATCTCCACTATCAGCGGGAAATGGGAATACTTATTGTGTACCCCATGCTGATCGGCCATAAAAACACTTGCTTGTTCATATTAAGAAATGTAACCCTCCTAGCCCTCTCCGTGTTTACCATCCTTTTTATCTAAATCATTCACTTCACGATTTTATATAAATCTATCACTTGCTTATCAATACACTTGTCTTTACTTTGTCTAATTTGTTCCCTTCTATTCATTCTATAGTCACTCACTCTCCCTCCCTATTCTATTAACTCCCCCATTATTACTGCTTCTGTATTCCCATACTTCTCACAGAGCCTGCTCTATTTCTATACATATGGCACACTTTCCTACTCCATAAATGTATTCCTGTTGGCTCCCTTGGCGATCCCACTTTGTTTCTGTCCAAAACCCATAAACTCCCATTGGGTGTTAACACAATGCTTTCTTCTTCCACCAATTCGCCACTCTGAAACCACGCCTCTGTCCTGCCCGCAACCATATCATGTGGCGATTGAACTTTCTCCCTCCTCGATGATGTCACTTTCTTAGCTTTGCCAGCTGTTGCCCTTACATCACTCTGATCTGACGTCACTATGTCGTCTCCCAATCTTCTCTCTGACACAACCATCTTCTTCCCGCCAGCCTCACGTAGCAGTGACGTAACTTCCATATATCCATCCTTCTCCGATTTCCAATCACTCTTTGGACTTTCTTCCAATCTGCATTCCTTCTCTCTGGTCTCGGATGTATTTAGCTGAAACATTTCCTGCTCCTGCATCTGCGCTCCTTGTGTCTCTTTCGCATCCAGCCACCATGCGCCCATCGAGCCGCAACTGTAAGTTCTTTATGACAGCCTGTTTCCCATCCATTCTTGCCAGCTTCATTTGTTGTATTAAATATTTCTTCAAGGCCCGTTGTTCCACCTATAAATCTCTGTTTATAAAAATATTTGTTCCTTTTAGTTGCTTTGTTTTCTTTAACACTTCATAAACAAGCTGCACTGACGTAAATCTTGCAACTATCATTCTGGCTCCTCTTGATCTCTCCACTCTGAATGCTTCCTTAATCTCCCAGCCCTGTAGCACCATTCCAAGCTTTCCTTCTATAGTCTCTCTGACCTTTTCAACAGGCCGTACTCCATTCCTTTCTTTCACTCCTGTTATAACTAGATTGAATCTGCGGTGTCTCTCTTCCAACAACTCTACTCTTCTTTTGAGTTTCTGTACCTCATTTCTTATATCTTGCATTTTATTTTTGATCTCTCTCTTGATATCTATTAGTTCCTTTTCTACTCCATTAAGTTTGTTTCCTAATTTCTCATCCATACCTTTTATATTAGTCAAAATTTCGTCCATGATATTTCGATTCCCATTTGGGCCAGGATTAATTTCGACTCCGCCAATTACCAGTAGCATGCCTATTATACATGTTAGAAGAATCATGTTTACCATCACTTCTGTACCTTTGTTTATTTTACAATCATTCCATTTTAACTTCTTAAAGGTTCCAATTCTTCCTCTGTACTCTTTGATACTGATTCCCATAGTTACTTAAGCCCTTCTTTTCTTCCACTCCAATGGTCTGATGAAGAGTGTAGAGCAAGAAAAAGGGAGGTATTTAAAGAGCTTATTAGGTGGAGGAGATCAGAGAAGGAAAGGAATAGACAAAACCTGATGAAACTTAAGGGAGGATATAAAGACTAAGAGGCTAAGAGGAAAGAATGGCAGGGAAATATAGAAAAAAAACTAAAGTCAGCAATAGATGGAAAGGATAGTAAACGATATGGGAAATGGTGAGGATGACGAACAAGAAAAGAGGGGAGAAAAATGAAATTACACCGAGCGAATGGATAGCATATCTTAGAGGGCTAATTGGAGAATGGAAGAGAGTAAAGTTAGATTCAAAGGAGGTAGGACAAGGAGGAATATTTAATGAGAAATTAGATGGTAAAATCATGGAGCTGGAAGTTTACCAGCAAATAAGGAATATATAAAATAGATGGAATACCAGGGAAATTTTGGAAAATGTGTGAGGAAATGCAAAATAGTTTAAAAGTGATGACAAAATTACTGAATAAAATCAAAGAAAACAATGAAGTTCCGGAATGTTGGAAAATAAGTATGGTGGTATCAATCTACAAAGGAAAGGGAGGAGGAAATAGACCAGAGAATTATAGGGGTATAAGTTTTTTATCAATATTAGGGAAAATATACACAGGTATATTGGCCGATAAATTAAGAGAATGGGTGGAAGAGGAAGGAAAACTGTCAGAATACCAAGCAGGATTTAGCAAAGGTAAACAAACAATAGATAATGTATTTATAATAAAGAAGATACGTATCTGAGCAGGCAAAGAAGAAGGATATACATGTTTTTTTTGCAGATTTTGAAAAAGCATTTGATACAATAGAGAAACATTAGCTTACAAATTAAGAAAGAAAGGTATAAGTGAAAATTTTATAAAAGAAATTAGGAGGATTTATAAAGATATAACATTTTGTATAAGATGTGGAAATGACTGAACAAAAATAGGATTAAGACTAGGGTGTAAATTGAGCCCTATATCATTGAATATATTTATAGATGATATGTTAGATAGAGTGAAAGAAAAAAAATCTGCACCATCCCATAATAGCAAATAGAGAGATACCAGGTTTACTATATGCAGATGATGTTATGGTTAGGACTACAACGGTAATTGGGCTACAGAAAGCAGTCAATGGAATACAGGAATTCTGTGAAGAATGGCGAATTAAAGTAAATATAAACAAATCAAAAGCTATGTTATTTAAAAGAGGAAATAAATTAAAAAAAAAGAAGTTGCAGATGGGGGTTTAAAGTTAGAAGTTGTCTAGGAGTTTGATTATTTGGGTGAGGATGAACAGCAATGTGAATGGGTGGTGCATAGCAGGAAGGTTATGGCTAATGGAAAGGTGACAATGACAGGAGTAAGGATGTGCAAATATAATTAGAAATGACGACTACATGGATAGAAAGAATGTATGAGGCGTTGGTAGAAGCAAGAATGCTACATGCAGTTGAAATTTGGGGGTCTCTGAATTAAGCAGAAAGATAGACCAGAGCTACAGAACCTTCTGTAAAGAACTATTGGTTTTAGCAAGATAAGTGCCGGGGGAAGTAGCATTAGTGGAATTAGGAAGAACAAGAAGAAAGGGAGTGATACTGGAAAGGATATTGAAATTTTGGTTTAGATGCCTGAAAAAAGATGAAGGGGAAATGTTAAGGATCTGACTGGAACAATGAAAGTGTATGAAAAATAAAAATAAATGGTGGACAGGGTTAGAAAAAATTATGGAGAAGATAGGAATGAGAGATATTTGCAGAGCAAGAGACAAAATAGCAAGGACTTCTGGATAACAGTAAGAAACAGTGGAGGACATAGAATGACAAGAGATTTGGGAAAGCTTAGAGAATAAAAAAATCACTACCGTTCTATATGTTAGTAAAAAGAAATTGGGGAAGAGAAGGGTATGTGGATTATTGTAATAGAGCAGAAAAATAAGTGTTTGCATGAATGAGAACAGGATCAATGTACCTGAGAGAGCTAAGAGGCAGAAAAAGCGGAATTTGTGAACTATGCGAAGGCAGTGAAAGCACAGAGCATTATATGACAGAATGCAAAGAATTAGTGGAATGGAGACAAAAAGTATGGGAGGAAAAATGGGAAAAAATTGATGGAAAACTAGTATTATCAATTAAAATGTTGACAAGAAAAGAAGAAAGTAAAAATAAGAATATGGGGGAGTTCTTAAAGAAAGTAAAGAAGAAATGGATTAGAAAAGTAAGAGAGATAAGAAAGGCAGAAGGGCAAACGGAGGAGAGAGAGGATGGATCATAGGTGATTAAGGGTAACAAGGGCTGCTCTGCTGAGCCATAAGGCAAAATGAGCAATATAGGTAGAACATAGCTGGCAAGAAAATTTGTACATAGGTTAAGTTAGTTTACAGGTGGAATATTGTAGAAAAGGATTGTGTATAAAAGATGTACAAATAAAGTTTATTCATTTCTTCATTCATAATTAGATCATTCTCTTCCCTCAGCATACTCTGCGAGTATGAATGTATGGGTGAATGTGAGTATGATTCATAGCAAAAACTGAACAAAACTAACATTGAAATTCCGCAGTCAATGAGTTACAAGCATCATTAGTTGTTTATAAAGCCATAGCTGCTGAAATGACCATAGAGGTTAAACAGCACAGTTACAATAGGGAGGGGTTCATTAAATCTGGCACCAGCAATCAACACACAGCTGAAGATGTGGTAATGCTATGCACTGTGGATACAGACTACGATATAAAAAGATGGAACCAGTGGAAAACCATAAGAAATATGGGAAATGATGGAATGTAAAAATGACATTTTAATGATGATGATGATTATTATTATTATGGCCCGGATGTTTATAACCTTAAAATGTTTAAAAAAATTCTGATGTGTTACACTCGCATGCCTTTCTCTACTCTTGTACAAACTATTTTTACAAATACTTATTCTCCATGTGCTTCATGTTAATCTTATTGCTAATTTTCTTGTAGATGCAAGGGGAATATGGCAGGCTTTAAGTGATAGTCTAATATTTTAAGAGCTGGTTGCTATGTGGAGTATTCCATTCTCTTTGCATTACCAGGACAAAAAAAAATGAATAACGAATTTGAGAAAAAGTGTAAGTATTGGAAAATTTAAGGGAATAACAAGCAATATCTTGAAAATGGTTCACTCTACAATGACATAAATTGTGTATTTTAATGCGATCTACATTTTTTGTGTAGTAAAAGTTTGTCTATCTTATATGGTTTACCAGTTATGCAAAAGTCGTTCACAATGAAGAATACTTTTGGAGACATTCCCAGAAAATTCAAGATATACATTTCATTTGTCATAAAAATATCTTAAACATATGATATTTTAATCAAAATTGTTAGTCATTTTTGAGAAAATTAAAATTTTCGAAAAATGTTCCATGTAAGGGGTAATCTGGGGTGTGGGAATTTTCTGAAAAACCCTTGTGTTGCATCTCTGGGAGATACTGAACCTAAATACCAAGTTTGGTATTTATCTGACTGTTCGTTTCTG
Organism: Deroplatys truncata; assembly: GCA_030765065.1. Lineage (NCBI taxonomy): Eukaryota > Metazoa > Arthropoda > Insecta > Mantodea > Mantidae > Deroplatys > Deroplatys truncata. Next base: position 107,735,716 of record CM060980.1, read on the forward strand.
AGTTATGCTGTTCACAGACACACACACAGACATATTTCCAAAAATGCTTTTTTTGGATTCAGGGGGTCTCAAAACATGTATTTCCGGTGAAATCTCGGTATCGAATTTTTGGGTGAAATACAATACTTCGCCTGCTTACTATATGTAGTAGAGAAAGTAAAAATGACCTATAACATTCCCTTAAAATTCTCTTAAAATGACCTAAAACTGCAAAAAATGACCTAATTAAAATTATAAATTTCGTTGTAATTAATAATTAGAAATGGTCTAAGACAATTGTGATTTTTGATTGGGGTAAACATGTTAAAACAATTCATTTTCTTAGTATTATTAAAAAATAATTAATAAATTAATATTTATCACTATGTAATTTTCATTTCTATTAAACTAATGTGAAAAGCTATTAACTAAACATACCTTAGTTAGCATTGCAATACACCATAGTCATCCCAAAGTTTTCAAAAGTGAATGTTCGGCAGTTGTCAGCTATCACCGTTTTATACTTGCAGAAACTTCTCTCTACTTCCACAGATGTAATGGGCACATATTTGAAAAACATTATGTTACTGGCTGTTAAATCTTTTTCAAAAATAGCCATTCTGGATTCTTCATCTGACAAAATAAGGGTACTTGACGCACTGTCTGAAATCCTTTATTTTTATCTAACACAAATTTCAATTTCTAACTGCTTCCCCAAACTCTCCATTTATATTGTTTATACAATTTTCAGCACAACTGACTAATTCTATTGACTTGTCCAGTGACATACAACTTTTTCCTAAATGAATTATAGTCTCTGGCAAAAATCCAAAATTTGATTTAATGCAAGCCAATCTACCTTCGATTTCAGGATTAGAAATCATGTCCTGTGCACTCCCAATTGCCTTAGCATCTGCCCTATTAAAGCTATTTACTACCTTTCTCACTATCTGAAAATTGCCACAATAGTATACGCATGTTGTCAACCACGTGTTCCAGTATGTCAAAATTGGTTCTGGGGCTAATGCTACACAGGGGCCTTGTCTTTGAAACATATGGGGCTTTGACAAATACTTTCTTTACTGTGGAAATTAGTGTATCTACTTCTGAAAATTTGGATCTGATCTCTTTTGCGACTCTATAAAAGGCATGGGCCAGACAGGTAACACGTACTAGCTTACTGTAAAATGATTTGATAGAGTTTGCTGCTTTTACCATGTAAGGAAGAGTTAGGAAGAGTAGCATGCTCTCATGTTGTATTCCATTAGGCCACAATAAATGCATGGATTTATCAAACAGTTTGCATATCTGAGAATGATTAACTGCCTCTAAAACTTCTGATGTCAAAAGAAAAATCTATCGAGGACTGTTTGTTTCTAGGGTCCCTATCACTACATTACCAACAAAACATCCCTCTGAATTCGTAGTCTCATCAATTGATACATAAATTTTCTTTCCATTCACACATTCACATATATGGTTTAATGTGTCTTGATAACATTTTATTAAATAGTTTTTATGTAGTGTTGATTCTCATCTGGAATTGTATGACCTGTATGGCATTCAAGAAAATCAGGTAGTTTAGAATTGTTTAACTTTCCTAGTGGAATATTTGCACTGACAAGCACTTCACATAATTCTTTAAAAAATAAAGATGACTTGCTATTTGATCTGGAAGCAGTTTGTTTTAACAGTAATTGAGATACTTTTCTTTTGTTCACATTTTTAAGACCCTACAAATGTTTTTCACACCTGAGTGTTGTACTGTGAAACGCTTGTCTGCAGTGACTTTAATTTCGCAGACTTTGCAGAATAAAATACTCCCATCACTAGAAAATACTTCTTCACCAAATTCTGTTACATACTGTCTTAAATGGCTGGCAGTAGACAATTTTTGTTTTGGCATTTTGCACTACAAGAAAATCAACACAACCATACATAAACACTACTCTCCTGAGATTAATGGAAAGATTACAAATTGAAAGATTCCTGAGATGAAGGGGAAGTCCCAAATCAAAGCACGTGGTTTACGAACATTGAGGCAACACACTATAGTTTCTCACTGGCTTGCCTGAGCACGAAAAACAAGATAGCAAATGGGAAGCCCTGAATCAAAGCACGTGGAGGCTGAGCACAGTGATTTTACGTTACATTGAGGCAATGCACTGTGGTTTCTCAGGCAAAAAGCCACAAGAATAAACATTTAATCATAGATTATTTAAAACAATGACAAAAAAAAAAGCACAAAAGTAAATAAAATGTCCTAAAACTACATATAAAATTTAAAAAATTACTTTATCTGAAAAAGGTGGAGAAAATGTATTTTAATGACGTATAAAAACCTCCTAAATTTAACATATTTATTGCACAATGCACTTAATTATTAACCTGCATCATCTCTGACTACTCAGAAGAAAGATGACATTTCATCAAAATCTGGGCCCTAATTATTATTTTTCTTGCAGGTTGAGGCAGCCAGTAAGGTGCATGCTAGACAGAGATGAGGACATGGAAATAACGGGTGGAAGAAATCCTTTCTATGGACATTATGAAGTAGCTTTTTCTAATGAGGGAAAACTTTTGGGATGCAAGATGACTATGTACATTAATGCAGGCCATACACTTGATCTGTCTGAAGTTGTAAGTATCATAGTTCTTTTTATATAAATTAATGCATATTTAGATATTGTTAGATTGATGCTGCTCATTTTGTTATTAAAGTAAAGAAAAATATTGCATCTGATAGGTACCATAACAGAGTTATTTTGAGTCAATTTTTGGAACCATTACACTACTTACTTATAATTTATAGATAAAATTTTTCTGCAGCTGATTGCTCCCCTGGCTTACTGCTGGCAGAGATGGCTGCTCAATGAACTTTTGGATGTTGCTGGGTAGGATTTCAAAATTGAGAACTGAGTCTATATTTTTCCAAATGTATGTGTATTTTACCACACTGAAAGTTTTTTTCTATCTGTAGTGTTATGAGGATTTTTGGATTTCTGTTGATGTTAGGTATGTTTGTCCTTACAAAAATGGGCTATCTCTGGTTTTTCTTCCTTTTTGAGATTTATATTCATAATGTGTTCATAGCTCTTGATTTTATATTTCTTTTAGTATTCCTTATGTAGACCCTTTCACAATCACTGTAGGTAGTTTATCTTCAGTAATAGCATGAGTGCCGACTGTTTTTTGCTAATTTAATTGAGATTAATGAATGTTTGTTGTCATGATAATTATTTTGAGAATACCAGTTGAGAAATAATTATCTAATGACAAAAGAATGAATTTGAGAGCTCAGTTAAATTACCTAAGAAAAATTGTAAGCAGGAGGGGGATTAGGTAAGATAATTATAACGCGAGAACAAGCCATTTTGTTTGTACTCCTGGATAATCAGGAAGTGGCTTACCTGTTTCATCTTGTATTATGAGGTATTAGCTCTTGTACTGCTTCTCTCATTTTTGAGTTTGCAGATCATTCAATCTTGCCATTTTAACAGTTTGTATCATCTTCTAATAGTGAACAGGACAATGCATGAGAATAGCTCCCTAAACCCCTAGTCCAGTCGATACAGAGATTACAGGAATAGAAAAATTAGTGTAGGAGAAAAAAAACTATCAGTTATTAGGTTTTAAGCACCATGGTTTAAAACTATTGATTAGGTTTGATTCTGATTGATGAACGAGACCATACATTGGCTGAAAGGCACTCACATATAATTATCTGATACATTTCTGACATTTTCTCCTGTGGAATCTTGTCTTTTAATTTGGAATCTGGTACATTTTTAATGGAATAGCTGCTTTTGGTGGAATTTTTGTTTTGGAATTTTTAGAAAGCTGTAACGGACAATGCTTACGTAATATTTGTAGCGTAAGTTATTAGAACTTGTAGATCATATGTTGTGCTGCTTTACTTCACGCGTTGCCATCTTGTGACGTCATTCGTTTGTTTTGGTTTGTAGCTCCATCTGGCGTAGCAATTTGTATCAGTTTTGAAATAATTTATTTTAAGTGTCCTCCAGCTAGCTGTTTAGGTCGAACATTTATCTCTTGCAGGGTGTGAATCGGAAAGGAATCTTTTATCCAGAAATTATACTTAATGAAGAAATTGGGTTTATCACTTTTATTGCCGAACACGTTCACAAACACTTTTACATATTGATCTGGATACTCGCCAAACTGAAACTGTTTGTAATAACTTCTTACTTATCACTTTTAACTATGTATTTCAACTTTGTGTAGAATTAACTTTATAATAATTCTCGTAATTCTGCTGCGCATAACTTGACGAAATGAAGGACTTACTGACGACGTGTAGTGTACACGAAATTTTGATGAACTGAGGGGAAGCTACCTCGAACCTACCCTATTTATAGGCATGCATCAAGATACGCCTAAAGATTATAAATGAACTGCTATTGGCTAATAAAACGCGCCAACATTAGCGTCTATTTTAATATCCAATGAAAACCACGAATACATATGCTTTAGGAAATGTTCTAGAAGCTTCTACCAAAAGCGCGCGAACATTATGTAACTTCCTTGTTCCCGGTAATGATAAACAACTCACCCCATCGCTGCATTATTGCGTTATTATTGACAGTTTCAGTAAAGCCGTATATTATTATTTACCAATAATAATTACAATTAATAAACCTCTGAAATCAATGTCACATAAAAATACATATTCATATTACAATCATTATTTACATTTAAGTAATTTGTGATACAAATTACCGTATCAAAGCTGAGGTGTGATACGTGAATTTCATGAATTCAATTTTTCTTGGAATGCCTTAAATTATTATTCACATCACTGCCAGAGAATCCAGTATAGCTAATAAAAATTAAGTATATTGTGTTTGCAAATGAAAATCTTCTAATTGCTCAACATGCTCGTAAAAAAACTAATTTTGCATTTTTATGCTTTTAAAAGTGATAATCAATGCTGTATTGGTTTTTATGCCAAGAAGTTGAGCTAAAGTTTAAAATTCAATACCATGGCATGAACTTGAACCATGGTACTCTGATCTTCATGCTAATTTCACCCCTGATATGTCTCTTTCAGTAAACGTCTAAGGCCATCTCAATTACTCTGAAATACCATATCTTAAAATGATAGAGCATCAGCACAGAAAGTAGAAGATCGAATATTGTGCTTTGATTTTTCAAATCTGATAGCTCAGGGGTAGAACATTTGCACAGAAAGTTGAAGTCCTGGCTGTGGTATTCTTTCGTATTCTTATTTCCAACCTAGCTAATACATAGACACTTTAAAGATTTATTTTCAAAACCCTAGTGTTATTCACCTTTATGCTAATACTAGAAGGCAAGTTTAATAAATTTTCATATTTGCAATGACGTTTATTTTTTAGAGTGATAACTAAAGTGCTCTTCTGCTTGTATGTTACAGGTATTAGAGAGAGCACTAACACATATACAAAATACATACCTAATACCAGTTGTAAATTGTAAAGGATACATTTGTAAAACCAACTTGCCTTCAAACACAGTATTTAGAGGAGCAGGAGGTCCTCAAGCAATGTTATTTGCTGAAACCATGATAAGGAAGGTTGCTAAATTTTTGAACAAGGATCCTCTGCAGGTAAATTTATGAGTTAATAAAGTAGGTGCACTATATTCAATTCAGTGCAATAGGATGATTATGAACTTGAATGTAATAAACTGTACGTTAATCACCCAATACTAATTTTAAAAGCCCATTGCTTGTTAATTGTATCAATACAAATTATATATAAAAGTAGCTAGGCAGGAGGTACTGTTAATTGTTTACAGTTGCATAAAGGTGATGATGATTATTGTTGTTGTATAGCTATTACTGCTTTTTTTTTATACAAATTCATTTTATTTTCATAAGGCTTTTTCAACTGAAAACTTCGGATTTTAAATTAAATTAACTAAGTAGCCAAATTAATTTAATAGTTATGATTTTCAACAGAGTACAAAGTTTGAAGACTTTAAATGGGTACTGGAATGCACAATATAATCATAATAGTGAAAACAGTTATGCAGAAATAGAGTGCCTAGTTATAATCTTTTACCTAACATAAGTTATTTATAACAGGTTTATTAAATATACAGAATGTAAATAAATCGCATCCTATGATGACAATAAATGATTCCTAGTGAATCAGCTTGAGGTTAAGAAACCAATAGTCTATGAAGTCAAATTACCTAGTTATGTATATTCAAAGTAGTTAGTGACTGGGATCAATAAATCAAAATCAGAACCAAAATATGTAAATAGTTTGTATTAGAAATGAAATAAAACTTAGATTTAGTTAAATCTATCTTTTAGCTTTTTGAATAAGCATTTCTAAATTTTGCTGTTACCAAGTCAGTTTTGGACTTAACATATGACTGTATGCCACTCAATGGATAACATATTGTGAGAATAGTTAAACAAGCATAGATGATTTCGATAGCTGTACTGTGGCCAAATGGTTGGATTTCAAGTAGAAATAGCATGTGAAATCAATTTTGGATCTGGAATGGGTAAAATTGTTTTTTTTTTTTCCTTTCTTTCTTTTACCATTGTGAGAACAATGTTATGCTCAATGCTCATCCCATCCCTTAAACAGGCAAAGTACCATCATCATGTGCAGTGCACAAGATATTGCTTACTGCTTTGACTTCTCATATCCAAGGCTAGAGAATTGTAAACTGACGCTGGCCTGAAGTTTTCAGTTGGCAATATTTGCACATGAGGCTGATAAGGACAGTTTGAATCTAACAGTTAACCAGCTAGAAAAATTTCACTCATCTTTGAACCAAGCAATAGCACAAAGTACTATGACTCCCCAAAAGAGGCACCGAGAAAGTAGTATCATGATGTATACTTAGTACTACCATTAATAGATGATCTTGATATCCTTGACAGGACACTAACACCACCATATTTTAAGGTTGTTCCTTACTGAAGTAAGAGGTAGCCACTGTATTCTCCAAAGCAGTAACATAATTCATGTCGCATTTCCTATTTGCCTTCAGCATACTATAACACTACAATAAAGCAGCTAAACACTCAGATAACATGGAGTAAAACTACAGTTTTTCTAACTTGCTGATATGCACCTTGTGTAGAGTGAAGCAGGAGGTTATGCTTCAATAGGTGCATGGATTTACAGCAAGAGGTACCCCAATAGACGGCATTGGACTACTTTCAAGTCTGCAGGTAGATTGGACTTGCGAGAAAGTTGTTCTGTGGTACCAAATAAAGCAGATTGCGGTACAAAGCATACTTGTTAAACTCTGAAGTTTGAAGAAAACAACTATGTACTCTGGAAGAGTAACCATCAACCAGCACCCATGCTGTTGCACATGTAAATGTATGGCAAGTCTTGCACGAGGAACAGCTCCACTGCTTCCATTTGCAAAAGGTGTAGGCCTTAAATCCAAGGGATTTAGTTTAGTAAGCCACCAAAGTTGTTTTTATTGCTGGTGTTCGCAGATGAGGCCATGTATTGTCCGATTCTAAACTCCAAGAACAGTCATATATATGGACGTACAAAAGTCCCCATGCTACTGTGCAGAAGAGTCACCAACAGCAGTTTATGGTGAACATGTGGCTGGCATTGTTTCATTGGGCCAAACCTTCTTTCTCCTTGACTATGTGGTGATACTTTAAAACATTTCTGGAGTATGCATTGCCAGCTTTTTTGAAAGAAGTGCTGCTTGAGTTTGGGCTCAACTGCATTTCCAACGCAATAGAGGTCTTGCACATTATGCTATGAGCTTATGAGAGCATCTAAATTGAGTTTTTCCCAATCACTGGATCATAAGAGGCAGTTCAACTGTGCTCTGGCCATCTTGTTCACCATAGTATTCATCACAATTGATTCTGAAGAGGCTTTGGTTGCCTGTGTTATTGCAGCCAGTGATGAGATTTGTAACGCACCTGAAATGCTTAACAGGGTTCAGGAATCATTTCTGTATAGATGTCATCATTTTGAGCAATTCCTTTGAAACCCGTGCATTTTCTTCATTTGTTTGCTTATATTTATTCTCATTATACTAATAGGTAATAATACTGAGACAACTTATTTTTATAATAATTTAGTCACACTTAAATCTTTTAAGTACTTACAAGTTTACATTTTTATTAGTCATTATTTGTGCAGACCTGTACCAGTTCATTTAATATTATTGTATGTATTTAGTTTTCAGTATGTATTGTTTAGGTCATGAAAGTGTAAATAGAAATTAAAAGAATTTTAAATTACAAACTTAAGCATCGATTAAGTTGAAAATTATGTACATACAACACAAATGTTTCCTATAGCTCAAATTAAACTAAGTATTGAAGAAGGTTTGTTGCTGCTACGTATGGAAAGCCGATTTGAAGAAGATGTATTACAGTTCAAATGTTGGGGAGCCGAACTTAAGTAGTTGCAACTGCACGTATGGTAAAACGTTTCCGGTAGCCTTCGCCCTAAATGTACTTTCCGGTGGCCTTTGCCTCCAAAAAAATGTTTAAAAAATATTAACTTTGTAATTTTGGCTGTTTCTTTAAGTATTATATATTTATGTTTGCCTCGGCTGTGTTAGTATTTATACTTTTTTTAGAGACATGAATGTCTTAGCAGGGAGTGGTGCGACTGAAGAATGTAGGCTTACACAGATTATAATTTTACTTCACTCCTTTTATTAATGCTTGACATGATTTAAATAACACTTCACTAATATAGAGAGAGAGCTGTGAGAGTTTTTTATTAATTACTTGCACTTTTTAACACGTAAACTATTTTCGTCCCACACTGAATACGTATTAAATTTCTCGAGGATGCATCATGTGTCTGGTTAAAAACGCTGTCTACAAGCAACTGACTTTTGAATTTGTAAATTTTCCTTCAACTAGTTTCTGATTGGCTAATCCTAGTCCAATAGAATACCTTCATTTAACTAAAGCTTTTTCTGGTTGTTGATTGGCTATTTTATAAACTGTCACAAAAATTACATTATTGTTACTCCAAGAACACAAGTAGTATTGTTAAACTTTCTTACTCATTATTGACTCAAGGTTACCTCATTTTTAGCACTTTTAACCTATTATTCTCACAGCTCCTACATTATTAAATTACGTAATACATTCATATAACATTATTACACATGTATACAATAATATAAACATATACAATGACTGTAATATACACTTTTTATATCTTGATACATATACTTATTGCTTAAGGCGGGCTGTTATTATATTGTATATTATATAATTTGACTGAAATCATTTAAGTGTTAAAAATACTGCCTCAGTATGTACTTATAAAGGAAGGAAGGAAGGAAAAGAAAAAAAAAACTATGCAGTCTTTGGGATTCAGTATCAAAATTCAAATGACTATTCACCTGCACCTTTCTGGTAACATATCCATTACACTAAAGATGTTCTCTCCAATTTCCTTCATTTAGTTTTCTTATCATAGCTCACAGTTGGATTGGAAGTTATCAGTGGCATACAAACTCCCTAGCAATTTTAAGGCATAAAAGTAATTTGTCTTCATAGACCACAGGTTTCCTGTCTCAACTTGATTGCCTATGAACCATCTATTATCAGTAAAATTCATGTGGTGTTATTCATTTACACTTGGTATGTATGCTGAAATGTTGGTTTTGCAGGAGAGAACATGGTTCACATATAGATGTCAAAGAATTGTTTAACAATTGAAGAGAATCATCCGACATTGAGCAGAATTTCTTCAATTTAAAAATATAGCCTTAAATAAAAAAGACGAAGCAAAGGAGCAAATCAGTATACCCATTTTATATTTTTTTTCTCTCTCAGAAATGTAGGCCTCTGGTAATATGATCAAAGCTATGTACTAGTTTGCTATAAGGCCAATGTTTACACTTTTATGGATTATGTTCCAGGTATCTTCCCTTAATTTGTACAAAGAAGGTGACTTAACATATTATGGTCAAGTGATTAAAGACGTAAACATACGTAAATGTTGGGATGAGTGCCTTAGAAATTCAGATTATTTTACAAGAAGAACAGAAGTAGATGCTTTTAACAGGTAGGCATTTGCTTCCTTTTTATTATCAGTATAGCATTCAAGATGGATGTTTATGATGGGCATAAAAGGAGCACAGACTCCATGTAAGAACAATACTTTTGCTCACATTTTTATACTAGTAGCCTGCTATTCTGATTAAAACTAAATTCTGGGCACTGTATTGTACAAAAGGTGTTAACATTTTCAAATAATACATATAAAGCTACAAAAATTTGCATTATTAGGAAATCAGAAAACAAGTGAGAATTGTCATCTAATTATAAATTAGTAATGAAACCACAGTTAGTGTATATGAAGGCAAATTAGTTCACAGCAGTGTTATGGGTAATCAACATTCACTTTTTTCTGATGTTTGCTGCATATTGACATGCTACAAAATAAACTGTTGCCATGTGTTTCTGGGAGTAGTGGCAGTAAGAACAGTATTTCCTTGGGCTATTTTGCAGAAGAAGTACTTGTTGTTCTTAGTTTTCAATGCTCATTTCATTAAAGGCCGTAGCTCCTTGCTCAGATTCAATTGTAAGTTGATGATGCAATTCTAACATGAACTTCTTGTCAAAAGATTTGTTCTGAAGCCTTTCTGAAGTGCAATGGGCATATATGACATACAAATTTATTTATGAATATTGTGGAGCACACACATGGGCCACCTTTGTGCTTGAATTCTTATTGTGACTTTGTCCTGTTTTTAACTGTCACTTCTCTCAATGTTCAGTGTCACTATTTAGTTCTTTTATATAGCTCAACTTTCACTGAGAGTTCACTTCATTCAAGTATTACTTCACTAAGGTGAACTAGTTCAACTTTCTTGCCACTTCATTTCTTCAGGATGTAGCCTCCTCTTCTGGATGGTTCACGGGAGTCGAACTCAAGACTTCTTCGATCTCTCCTGCAGCAGCACTCAATGCATACCTTGCGATGGTATTATTAATGTTGTTTGTGTATTTAACATTATTGTAGCCCCACATTGTGGTAGCCAATTTGCGAGTGTATTTCTTATAATGTTTGTGTATGTGTGTTTACTCAACGTGTTGAAGCCATCTTGTGACGTGATTCATTTGTTAGGTTTGTTAGCTCCATCTGGTGTTAGCAATTTGCGGCAGTATTAGTTTTTGTTTGAAAAAATGCTACTGTTATTTTATTTAATTTTGGTTCTCTGTCCTCCGACTAGCTATTATCCTTTTGGTCAAGCACTTCTCTATATACAGGTTGTGTAAACGGAAAGGAATCTTTTATCCAAAGATAACACTGATGAAGAAATTTGTTTTACACTTTTATTGTCGAACACGTTAACTATTACATTTACACATTGATCTTGACACTCGCCAAACTGAAACTGTTATAATAACTTCATTACTGATAATTCTTAATTCGCGTACTTCAACTTTTTGTATAATTAACTTTATAACACTTGAGATTTTTCATAACTCTGTTACGCGTAACCTGCAAATTGATATCCGAAGTGTGCCGTACAAATACTTTCGACGAACTGACTGACTGAAGGCGACGTGTACTTTACAAATATTTTCGATGAACTGACGGGGTCTTTACCTCTAACCTACCTTTTTATACTCATACACTCAGACATGCCTAAAGATTATAACTGAGCTGCAATTGGCTAATAAAACGCACCAACATTAGCGTCTATTTTTATATCCAATGAAAATTATGAATACATATGCTCTAGGGAAACGTTCCAGAAGATTCTAAAAGAAAAACGCGCCAACATTACGTAACTTCCTCATTTCCAATAATGATAAACAGCTCACCACCTCGCTGCATTATTGCACGCTATTATTGTCAGTTTCAGTAAGGCCGTATAAACTTACTTCTCAACAATAATTACAATCAATATACATCTCAAATCAATGTCACATAAAAATGCATATTCATATTACAATCATTATTTACATTTAAGTAATTTGTGATACAAATTACTGCATCATATGCCCCACTAGAAACATAATTATAAATATTTACAACTTGTTTGGAAATTTTATAATTGGGTTTTTAGTCTCCTAAATCTTGGAACACACGCTATCACTTTCACTTAACACTTCACACGCATTTAACACACGACATGTTTTTTTTTTTTTTTTTTTTTTTTGTTTTGATCTTGCCACTACTTACTGGCTCTGGTTTAATGTGTTTAGACATTAATCTGACATCACAATTTTTTTTTATAGAAAATACTGTACCCTGAATTATTTAATTACTGTTACAAAATTGTTTACTTTCTTAAGTTGTTGACAAAAATTTATACATTTAAGAATTTTTGTAATTGCTATACATATTTACTAAAATATTCACCCTCTACACAAATATATTTACATCTCTTAAATCTAGACACTGTTTCACATGTTCTGTTTGCTACATAAGTATTTGTTTTTTTTTTTTAATTATTTTTACCCAATTTTTGTTATTTTGTACTTTATTTTAACAATACTCTTGGAATTGTATTTACGTACTTTTACTTTAATATTATATTAAGTTTCAATCTTTGCATTCTTAATTTTCAAATACTGTTATAGTTACAAAAATAATGTTATTTTCCTTTTTAAAAAAAAATTTAATTATATCCAAAATTTTATTTCTCCTTTCACATGACGTACATATTTATTTAACCCTCTTACGTTCCAATACATTTCTCTGCAAGTCATCTTTAACTATCCGGCATTTACTTTACATCTCATTGCTATTTACCCTCCTGGATCAAATTGTGTGTGGCTAAGCATTACTCGTAGCCGTATCCTAACCTTCCAAAATTTGTTCATGAATAACCTCTTGTATTCATATGAAATTTCGTCCCATGATAACATTTGAAAACAATCTAAAGTTTCCTGAGTAACACATCTTTTAACAACTGTCATTTTCAATTCTTCTACTATCTCTTTAATTTGAGAATACTCTGACAAATCTGCATTAAACTGTAATGGATTGGAGTTTTCATTCTGAACAGCTTGGTACTTGTTAATTTCAGAAGTTAGCTTTTGATTATTTACAGGCAAAACTTTAACTTCTTCGTACAATTGATTTCTTTGCATTTCTGGCTCCTTCTGTATTTCTGATATCTCCCCTCTGAAATTAACTTGCGCCTGATTCACATCTACATTCATAACCTCTTTCATCTCTCTTATCTCACTTGAAATGCTACTCATTCTACTACCTAACTCTGTACATTCTACATCAACATGTTCACTTTTAGTATTAACCTCACCTTTTTTGTTACCTATTTCCCTGCTCATATCTAGCATTTTCTTTGAAACTTCTCCTATCTCACTTACTATTACTTTTTGATTTTCATCTCTCATTTTTGGCATACTACTATCTAGCTTCGTAACTTTCTTTTCAATTTCTTCACTGCTTTGATCTACTGTTTGCTTTAATATCTCATTCCTCCTACCAATACTTTCCATTAATTTCCTATGATCTATATTTATAGCTTCTCTCAATTCCTTATTATTCTTTTCCATATCTTCCCTGTTTTGATCTATTTTCTTTTCTAATTTCTCATTACTCTTTTCCATGTTCTGAGTTAGTTTTTGTTTTAATTTCTCATTATTCTGAGTTAGTTTTTGTTCTAAACTCCTATCAAAATCTTCCCTTAATTTCTCTATATTCTTTTCCATATTCTCATTATTCTTTTTTATATTATCATTCATATTTCTCAGCATTTCCATCATCATACTAGCATCAAAATTAACATTTCCTGATATTCTATTCTGACTTTCTGCACTAACATTTTCTCCCTCAAATACTACATTGTTTGAGCTATTTTCTGTAACCTGTATTGAATTACAGCTAACTGTTACACTATCCCTTTCCATCATTGTTTCTTCTGTATTATTAGTGGACATAGTTTTCTTTATCCTACCACTCCTCAAGTACATTTGAATGTTACAATTTTGTTTTCTAAAAAAAAATTACTATACTCTGACCTTTGTGATGCTGTCTGTTGCTGTTACTTTGATGTCCAGCTTCCTGCCCCTCTCTCCTAGATGTATATGTCGCCTCTGCGTTGTATTATGATGAATCTGCGTTGTCTCGATGTTTTTGTGTCCACTCATCCGCATCGTCTGTCGTTCCTCTAGTTGTTTCTGGAATCTGCGTCTTGTAGTTCAGTTTACTACTCCATTCGCTTCACGTCCTGGTTCCTTCGCCCCTTCCTGGTTATTTCACTCCTTTCCTGATCACTCTGCCCCACGTTCTGGGCGCCAATTTGCGAGTGTAGCATTATTAATTATATGTTTGTATTTGTTAGCCCCACGTTTGGGAGCCAATTTGCGGGTGTTTTAATTTTATATGTTTAACATTATTGTAGCCCCATGTTGTGGTAGCCAATTTGCGAGTGTATTTCTTATAATGTTTGTGTATGTGTGTTTACTCAACGTGTTGAAGCCATCTTGTGACGTGATTCATTTGTTAGGTTTGTTAGCTCCATCTGGTGTTAGCAATTTGCGGCAGTATTAGTTTTTGTTTGAAAAAATGCTACTGTTATTTTATTTAATTTTGGTTCTCTGTCCTCCGGCTAGCTATTATCCTTTTGGTCAAGCACTTCTCTATATACAGGTTGTGTAAACGGAAAGGAATCTTTTATCCAAAGATAACACTGATGAAGAAATTTGTTTTACACTTTTATTGTCGAACACGTTAACTATCACATTTACACATTGATCTTGACACTCGCCAAACTGAAACTGTTATAATAACTTCATTACTGATAATTCTTAATTCGCGTACTTCAACTTTTTGTATAATTAACTTTATAACACTTGAGATTTTTCATAACTCTGTTACGCGTAACCTGCAAATTGATATCCGAAGTGTGCCGTACAAATACTTTCGACGAACTGACTGACTGAAGGCGACGTGTACTTTACAAATATTTTCGATGAACTGACGGGATCTTTACCTCTAACCTACCTTTTTATACTCATACACTCCGACATGCTTAAAGATTATAACTGAGCTGCAATTGGCTAATAAAACGCGCCAACATTAGCGTCTATTTTTATATCCAATGAAAATTATGAATACATATGCTCTAGGGAAACGTTCCAGAAGATTCTAAAAGAAAAACGCGCCAACATTACGTAACTTCCTCGTTTCCAATAATGATAAACAGCTCACCCCCTCGCTGCATTATTGCACGCTATTATTGTCAGTTTCAGTAAGGCCGTATAAACTTACTTCTCAACAATAATTACAATCAATATACATCTCAAATCAATGTCACATAAAAATGCATATTCATATTACAATCATTATTTACATTTAAGTAATTTGTGATACAAATTACTGCATCAACCTCAGCAGTCATCACTAACTCACTCGGAGAATCGCTCTTATATCGCCCAGAAACACACTTGCTAAATCGCTTGCCTATTCGTTTGCTTACTGACTGACTCAATTGACCTTTGCTATGATCTGTTTTACAAGGGTGCTAATGGCCTTGTAGTTGAGCACCCTTAAACTTAAATCAAATCAAATCAAACTCATATTCAACTCAACCCACGAGAATACTTGCTTATATAGGCAGTGGAATCTTCCACAGAACATTCTAGAACTATTTCAGCACATGTTCTGGAGGAGAAAGGGAGAAACTTCCAGGAGGTTCTGGTTATCTGCCAATAGCACATGCCCGGTGTTTTTTCTGGCAAGCAGTACTTATTGTTGTTTACCCAGACTGTCCGGCACAAACCTCCCAATAACTTTGGGCGATAGCCACTGCATTACAATATTCTGATACATTTGTTCCAGAGGGCTCCCTTGATCTGGTTTTATGCAAGTATGTTGTTTTTGTTTTCAAATAATTTGATTAGAGACATCATCATGTATGTTTGAATTTAAAATTAGAGTTGCAAATTTGTTTATTCTAGGATTGTAGGAGACAGCCACTATATTCTCTGAAAATACAAAAAATAACATACTGACTTCTCCGCTAAAGTATTTCAAGTTCATAAAGTCAGGTGGAAGCTCCTTCTTACTTTTCTTTATTGTCCTCACAACTATTAAGTCATAATCATTTTTTAGTTTCCTAACAAGAGGCATACTCACGAACCAGTTGTCCATGGTGTGTGAGCCTCTCATTCATCTGCCAACTAATATTGTGCATGCTTAAGCTTTCATGGCCGGTGTTAATCCAGTAGAATGGGACTTGTACTCTAGTTGTAAACCAGCCAGGAGTCTCTAACCTCTAAAGATGCCCAATGGAGTTGTGGACAAAATGTCAGGTGATATTTCACTGATTGAGCCATAACCTACAAACCCAGAAACAACATTCTACTGGATCATTTGCCAACTATTCTACCAAATGGTCAGTAACTGCCTTCTGGAGTTGTTCCTTTCCCAAAATATGGAATTTCCTTTATCATATATTTAGTTGCATTATCACAAATAATGACCATAATTGTTTGGCTTATCATTCAAGTGAACCATAAAGGGGCATCTTCTATGAAAGCCAATGAACTGTACATCAATGGTAAATGCCATAAGAATTTGGTTTATAGTAGTTACACAGTTAGATGCAAATGCTTCCCACATTTGTTTGATGTGTGTCGGTTTACTTCCTTTTTTGTTTGTTCTTCCCTGGTTTCTCTGTCATCAAATCTGATGCAGTGTATTAGGAATATAAACCTTTCTAGAGACATAGTGGCATGATAATGATTGCCACAGAGCTTGCTATCAATCTGCAGCAATTTAGCAGATAAATGATTATCTTTCATAACAGCCAGTAGAATCAGGATACCTTGAAATTATTCCTTCGGGTGCCCTTCATTGTAACATTCATTGCTCTGTAGTTTTGCCTTTGTCATTCTATTTCTTCATTTAAACATAAGAACAATCTCATCTATGATATCTTCATCAACAATAGGTGTAAGTGGCTCAGCTTGTTAGGATCCACATTTTTCATAGAACAGATCTTATATGTACTGTATTTTTATTTGGTATTTTGCCACTCCTGCTTAATTGGTTCTGTCTTCGAATGACATTTAGTTTTCCCAATGAATTTGTTATTCTAGAAATTAAATGAGAAGTATGCATTGCTTGTTCTTCATTAGAGATGCAAAAAACGTACTTGACAAGCTATTAATGTTTGTTCTTTTATGGGATCTGCAGGTGAATATCTCTTCCTTTTACTGATCCCACTTTCAATTTCTTGGATGCTTTGTAATGTATTGTCATCTTCATCTTCTTCTTCCTCATTTTCAGAAAATCAGTATCCTCATGACTGTCATCAGAAACTCACAGTTCTTCTTCTTATTTTTCTTCTGCTCCTCCTCCATTACTCTGAGAATATAGTGATACTTTGCCCACTCTTGCATAATATATGCACATTTATGCTGCATTCTCAGAGTAAACTCTTAATCCGAAATAATGTTTGACAGATTTATTTAGTGCAAGCAAATGATAAAATGCCCAAGCAGTATGTATAGTCTTTAACACCCATTAACACTAATGATATGTATTGTTTATGTGGAGAGATTTTCTACAAACACTAATCATACATAAAATTGGCAAAGTGAACTTACCTTTGAACTTCCTTGTTGCCACTCCAATGATCAGCCACATCCATTCTTGCCAAAATCCAATTTCTTATTGAATACTTGAAGCACTTAGTGTGATAGAGATAAAGGAGGATGGTTATGAAATATTGCTTGTAATGCACTACTATATGTATTACCTATATTACTGTTCTAGAGCTAAAAACAACTTTTCAGGGGTAGTTGGACTATAGAAATGCATATGAAACTGCATATGTAATCTACTGCAATTTATAAAATATTGTAGAATTAATAATAATATTATTACAGAACCAATCATATTATAATATGGGGTTTAAGATATTTTAACAAGGTATAGAAGTTTCCATGCAATATGATATTTTTTGTTTATTAGCCTCTTTGCCATATGAGTACAGATAGAGTTGTAATATAAGTTAGAATTAAAGAAGAGAAGCATTAAAACCGTACTTGATAGTGCTCTTTAAGGTCATAAAGTGGATTTGCCAGCAGTGTTGAATGAATATATCTCTTGTGTGCAGGCGTAGGTAAATTTCTTATATCTATGGCAGAGCATTAAAAAATTTGTAAGAAATATGAACAAAACTGTTTTAGTGTAATTGCATTCCTTCATGGGAGAGCTGGTAACACTTTCTGTACATTGTTTAAATATTTGAATTTATTTAAAGTCACAATGAATGAAACACAACAGTCAATATCACGTGCCAAACAGAAACTGAGTATAGCATAGGATTGTTCATTCAAGCCTCATTAACCCTTTTCCTGGAATTAAAGCTCAGCCTTCTAAGAATGCACACAAAACATAAATATGGGAAAATTCAATATTGTTAGATTTATTCTGGAGTCTACAAACCAAAATTCTTCTAATTGACCCTGAGCAGCCTAATAGTGGCAGTTGTAGCAACTAGGGATGGTTATTAAGGTTAAGTTTAATCATAGTACAAAGAAGGAGGATGAAGATTTTTCCATGACTGCCTTTATCAACTATACAGTAATTCACATTGTGCACAGTTATACAAATATTGAAAGTTGAGGGACAATATAATTGTATTACTATTTCAAAATTGATTTGAAGTGAAATAACTTAAAAAGTAGAGTCAGCTTCGGTATTTGGATAGGCCCTTATTTATACTAGTGTACTTGGTAAACATAAGAGAACCAAGAACTTCTTGAATCTTTTTATATACTGCTAAATGTATTGTTACACTCATCTTTTACCTAGCTAGCAACAAAGGAGCTTGACATGATGATGTCAGATTTCTTAAGTATGTGATAATGGATTACATAACAATTGGAATTATACTCTGGAATGTGAGGACACGGATAAAGGAAAAGAGAATTTAATACTAGAAAAATGGAAAAATTTACCAATAGAGCTAAAAGTTAGGAAGAACTTTAATACAAGATCAAATGAATATATGGAGAAAACAGGAAAATATTTAGGAAAAATTAGGTTAAAGTGGTTAAAAGAGACGTGAAGCAAATTGGAGAAAATACGGGAAAAGTGTAACAAGGCAAAGAAATAAATAGTGGAAAATTATACTTCCCCATTATATATACAACAGAATCTTAAATATAAGGGGAAGAGAAATAATAAAAAACTCCATTGTATTTTAAATATTATATAAATTTTATGTAAGTTCAAAGTAGACAATGAATCATTCATTCATAAGTATGTGATAAGGAGAGTATGTACCCTTCTGTGAAGAAACAGTGTTGCTGCTTCTTATCCAATCTGTCACTGGCATTTTCTGCACATTTATGAAAAACACACATTTCTGGCATAAGACATAATGCTAATGTTCATTATTTAAAACTTGTTGGTAAGATACATAAAGTACATCTATTGTGATAATTCTTTAACCATGCAGAAGAAACAAATGGAAGAAACGTGGTCTAGCTGTAGTGCCTACAATGTATGGTGTTGGTTATACTGCAGTTCACCTCAATCAAGCTGGAGCTCTTGTTCTAGTTTATCTGGATGGTTCTGTGCTTTTAACTCATGGAGGCTGTGAAGGTGGGCAAGGACTCCATACAAAAATGATTCAGGTGAGTGCTTGAGATATTTACGTTTGTAAAGAGTAAGGGAAAGGTTTAAAGCAAAGACGAAAGAGTAATTATTATATAACAATTTCTTTTAAACAGAGCTGTCAGTCTCTTCCACACATATAATTCTGTAAATTTATCTTATGAATATGTATTAGTCTACAATAAATATTTATATAAAACTAAAGTAAACAAGCGTGAAGCTGTTCTATTTTTAATTTATGTTCTGAGGAATTTAAAATAATTTCAAAATTATTTATATACTCTTATCTCTCACATTTATTTCTATGATATTAATTATAATTGGTATACTTTATAATTATAGACAAAGATATTATGTATCTTTTCTACTTTACAGGTTGCAAGTAAAGTGTTGGAAATTCCAGATAAATACATCCATATCTCTGAGACTTCTACAGACAAAGTTCCTAATGCTACACCATCATCTGCAAGCGTGTGCTCAGACTTAAATGGAATGGCCGTCTTGGTAAAAATAATTTCAACCACATATGTTGTTTATTTAATAAAATAAATTTATATTTTAACTTCATTTAAGAAATGTATGTAATTCAACTTAGGAAAATTCAAAATGTCCTATCCCACTGAAGTTAAATAAAACATCTTCATGGCCTGTTATTTTTTAAATAATCAATGATATTTAACTATTTTTGAATAGTACACTTCTGAACACTTTTTCTGCAAATGTTGGAAAAGAAAGAAGTTGCATTGATTAATAAAATTACGACACAGATTTGTTGCTATACATAGCTTTCAAATGTATGTCTAATAATTGTTCTTTCACACTGGTTATGTGTAAGCTAAGTCAGATTTGAAAAATTCACTGTCAAAATTGGGACTAAATCACAGAACTTCAGTTTTCTGAGATGATGGTGTACACTTAAGCTACTGTGATGAAATGCCAAAAGTGTATTAAACCTGTATTCTCTGATTTGTGTATTTTGTGAACTAGGCAATCTCAACTACTCCAAGATGTCATACCTGTAAGGAAACTTTGCAGGAAGTATATTTTATAACAACAAGTATATTTTATAACAACACAACTGAAGTTATTTTAAGTCTAATCATATTAAAATGAACTTTGGTGCTCCATCCTTTTAAAGTTCTCCCCTCTGATTCATGTATATTTTTGGCCTAAACACAGCTAGTGTAAAATGGCTACTTATTCGGCATCATCATCTTCCTAACAGGTGATAGTCCTAGAAGGCCTGTTCCAATCTATATAAAATTCTCCCGCCATCTCTTCACAGGGCAACCCAGTGATCTTTTCCCTCATGATCTGTAGTTCAAGATCACTCGGGGGATCCTGCTTCTGGGCATATGCTTGACATGCTGAAACCAATAACCACCTATTAATAAATATAAATAATTAATCTTAATAGCATGATTAACTAGATACCTGAAATTAAAAGTGCTTGCAGCATTGCTAGTTGCCTTTAAGTTACATGTTAAAAATAACTGAGTTTCCCTTGAAGGTACACTGAGCATTATGGGTCAGGTGAAAGAAGTTCAGCATGTTTGGAGTCATCAGTCATGGCCAATCACCCAATTAGCCACATATCCATGGTTTGAGTTCTAGCATTAAATTTTAAAAATGTTATTCAACTTTCAATGAAGCTGTAGGTGGAGTTACTCCATTCCATAAAAACGTTATAACAGTTGAGTTATTAGTTCAGATTTTTCTTGTCTCTGTCTCTTCCTTTCAGAAATATTTTTGCTAACTTCTTGAATAATAAAACAGTTTATTATCTTTTACTAGAATGCCTGCAAAGTAATTGCCGAGAGAATCAAACCATTTAAAATGGCTGACCCAAAAGGTGAATGGGTAGATTGGGTGAATGCAGCTTACATGGCAAGGGTCAGTCTTTCAGCAACAGGTTATCACAAGTAAGTGATAAGAAGAAAAAACTGATTATTACATTGGTGAAAGCATACTGTTTTGATAAATAAAAGATTTTAGGATGAGTGCATGCCTTTATTGTTGTAAAACATGGTTCATGATATATAAAGTAATTCAAAGCCTTCTTCCTCATTAAGTTTCTAACAATCCTTTGTCCCCTTCTTAGAACACCATATGACCAGTATGACTGGAAAAACTTGACTGGAGATCTTTATCATTATTTTACAAATGGAGCAGCCTGTTCAGAAGTGGAAATTGACTGTTTAACTGGTGATCACAAGGTAAGCTTTTCCTGTTTTCTTTAAAAAATTTGGTGCATAAATGTCACATAGATTTCTCTATCATTATCATTTCATAGAGATTTTACAAGTTAAGTACATTTATACAACTCATAAGTACATAAATAAGAAGTAAATTTCTTTACAAAATAGAATGAGGATTTTTCTAACTTTCAGTTCTGTAACAGTAGTATCATTTTATGCTCCTCCTGATTTTCTTGGAATTGTATACTCATCCACAGCAAAATAAAATACTTAAAGTCAAATGTATTTTTCTTTTGTTAGGAACTGTTTTTCTATTTCAGTTTATTTGTTGTATTCTGCAGGTATTGAGGACAGACATTGTCATGGACATAGGTCAGAGTTTGAATCCAGCAATTGATGTAGGTCAGATTGAGGGTGCCTTCATCCAGGGATATGGCTTCTTTGTTATGGAACAGCTTTTATACTCTCCAAAGGGAAAGCTCCTCAATAAAGGACCAAATTTGTACAAAATTCCTACCCTTTCTGATATACCAAAAGAGTTCAATGTATCAATTCTTCAAGGAACTTCAAATCCCAGGGTCATCTTTTCTTCCAAGGTAAGAAGTTATGTTTGATACATCACTTTAAAACCTGCAGCTCAATAAATGCATTAGGAAAAAAAATCTGATGTGTTACACTCACATGACTTTCTCTACTCTTGTACAAACTATTTTTACAAATGCTTATTCTTCATCTACTTCATGTTAATCGAGATAAACATTTGCAGACTCTATCTTTTTGCTAATTTTCTTGTAGATGTAAGGGGAATATATATTTACAAGGGCAATATAGAAATACAGTAGCCTTTAAGCATAGACATTACTCTTAATAGCTGGTTGCTATGTGCAGCACCATTCTCTTTGCCACAGATTAATACTCTTTGCATATCCAAGATAAAAAAATGAATAAGGAATTCCCATTTGAGAAAATAAGTATTGAAAAATTTAAGGGAATAACAAGCAATATCTCATAAATGGTTCACTCAACAAAAAAAATATATATGATATAAATTGTGTATTTTAATGCGATCTACATTTTTTGTGTAGTAAAATTGTGTGTATCTCTTATGGTTTACCAGTTATGCAAACATCATTCACAATGAAGAATACTTTTGCAAACATTCCCAGAAAATTCAAGATATACATTTTATTTGTCATGAAAATATCTTAAACCTATGATATTTTAATTAAAATCGTTAGAGCCATTTTTGAGAAAATTAAAATTTTCGAAAAATCTTCCATGTAAAGGGTAATCTGTGATGGGGGAATTTTCTTGAAAACCTTCATGTCACATCTCTGGAAGATACTGAACCTAAATACTAAGTTTGGTGTTTATCTGACTGTTCGTTTCTGAGTTATGCTGTTCACAGACAGACACACACATGGACATGTTTCCAAAAATGATTTTTTTAGATTCAGGGGGGTCTCAAAACATATATTTCTGGTGAAATCTCGGTATTGAATTTTTGAGTGGAATACAATACTTCCCCTATTTAATATACGTAGTAGAGAAAGTAATAATTAGCCGAAACGTACATCTAAACATTTGAATTTTTACCTTCACTACCACATATCTGTAGCAGGTAAGAAGTAATATTGTATTCTACCCAAAAATTTGATATTGATATTTCACCAGAAGTACATGTTTTGGGATCACCTAAACTGAAAAAAAAGAAGCGATTTTAGAAAGAGGTCCATGAGATGTGTGTGTGTGCGAATGAGAGAGAGAGAGAGAGAGAGAGGGTGGGAGAGAGGGAGAGAGAGAGACCAAAAAATGACAAGTCAGTTAAATACCAAACTTGGTATTGTTTTGCACCTTCTGAGGATGAAACAGAAAGATTTTCAAGAAAATCTCCCCACTCCATACCATCTTTTGCATGGAAAATGTTATCTTTATTTTTTATTTTCTCCAAAATTGGCTCAAACGATTTTGATTAAAATATCATGCTCAATATATTCACATAAAAATAAAATATGCATGTTGAATTTTCTCCAAATAATCTGTGAAGCCCTGTTCATTTGGATTGAATTTTGTATAATTTTTTATAATTGATAAACTGTAGTAGATAGACAAAAGTTTACTACATATAAAATGTAGTGCTTGTTAAAACAAAGATTTCAAATAAATTTTTTGTGGTGTTAAGGATTTCCAAGATATCTTTGTTATTGACTTGAACTTATTTTTTTCAAGTGCAAAGTTGCTTTTAATTCTTTTATCGAAAGAGTATGGAACTACAAAGCCAGTATATAGTGACCTGCTTTTAAAGATTTGACTATTGCTTCAGCCTTTTGAATTCTGCTGGTACCTACAGCAAAATGTGAAATGAAGCTATTTCTGTAAATGTTTGTCTCAGTTAACAAGAAATAGATACAAACTAAGCTTTTGTAAGAATAGTTTGTAGAATCCCAGGATGTGTGAATGCAACACATCAGATTATTATTTTTTTGTATTTTATTTTAGGCTGTTGGTGAACCTCCTCTCTTCTTGGCTGCCTCTGTTTTCTATGCTATTAAAGATGCCATATGTGCTGCACGAAGTGATAATGGGTGTACATCAGACTTTCAGTTTGACTCCCCAGCAACTGGTGAGAAAATTCGCACTTCTTGTATGGATCACATAATGAAAAAAGTGAGTAAATGAATTTTCTCTTTAAAGTAAAACTGAGTTTACTTCCAATTATCAAGCCTAATCCTAGGAATAGATGTTTGGATAATGCAAAAAGATGGATAGTATGAAAGTGTATTATTCTGCATGCACTCATACTATGTAGTATATAGGCCTACTTTTAACTATATTCAACTTCATATTATACACACAAGTGTGTACAGTCGTGTGCAAAAAAAAAAAAATTGCCGATGCTTTTGATTACTTTTAGTGTTTTCCATTCTCCTCATCTCCTCATCATTTGTGTTTCGCACCTGCCTTAGGTGAGCTATCCTCTAGCTGAAGAGATACACTAGCATTACCATATGAAGAAAGGTTAGGGCTAGCTGGATGATGAAACGGGCAGAGAATTGACATATGTCACCTGAATGGCTGAAACAATATGACCCCCAAAGACTGTGCATACTAGCCCTTGATTGAGTCTGGATCTTATTGTTTCGGCATCCAAGCATTAACCTCTGTAACCAAATGAGGGATGGAAGGTGTGTTATTATTAATTGCCAACTTAAATCACAGTTCCTCACATTGGCACATTTTTTTGCACCCGGCTGTACATCATACAGATATCATTTTATACACATGCAGCAGTTATAATATGAGATTTGCCAGAGGTGTTCCTTAGAAATATTTGTTATTCATTAATATATCATTTGAATATGCTTATAGTTCACTTGTGTTGTATAATTAATGTGAATACTTATTTCCTTGTTTATTCATGGATATATTTTAATATGCTTATATCCAGAATTATACCTAAGTAAAAATATCCAGATAGAAGTCATTCAAAACTTATATGGCCAACTCTAACCACTACTATAAATAAGGAAAATCTCCTTAATTTGTTAAATAGCTATGGAAAAGCAGCCATCAAGAATGTTTGTTTTTTAATCATCAAGAGGATTGCATTCATATATAGAAAATACAGAAAAAAGGTCATTACTAATTTATCATTTATAGTGGACAGTACTTATCTTTTGGCATCTCTTGTTCAGTTATTCAATAATCTGGAAATTTGGCATATAAATCAAAATTATACAAGATGACATGTTTATTGAAATACTAAAGATAATTACTATGTTATAATTGTGGAACATATTTAAAATAATTAAACAAAAAACTTTAACATAAATTTAAGAAAAGCCTTACCATACCAGAGCAAACGATCTGATAGCTCAACTAATAATCGCATTAAAATCAATATTGATGGACTTCAATAGCACTAGGACTTGAACCCAGCACATATTTTTTCAATGACTGCATTTGGTTCTCGTGTGGGCAAGCTTAAAAAATCTAGCATATGCGATTAGATTTCACTTAGGATTTAAAACTATAGAAAATAAATGTACATACTTGTATATTCGTTGTTTATAGTACCTACTTAAACAATTATGTCTTTGATACTTTCTGCTTCTGATCAGTCATTTGTTTCCTTACAGAAATTTGTATTTTGCATGTAGTGTAATGTCACAGTATGAAAACACTATTGTCCCAAATAATCCACTAAGTATAAACACAATGCAAAGAGAAATACATTCTTTCACTTCTGTTTTTGTTACATAGTTAACACAACTTCTTTGTCTGGGTTCCTGATTTGAATACTAACACACAGTTTATGAGTAGTACAGTATTATATCAGAAGACTACAATGAGAACAACATTTAGAAAGCAAATGTACATGCAAACTGAAAACAGATCACCATTTGTATAATGTACTGAAGCAGGTATAACTGTGGTTCAAATTCCCTCTCCTTGTTCTTTCACAAAGGGATATTCCTTTTCTGATTTTCTCAATGGGGAACTATTAACTGAAGCAGCAAAGATTAGTTCACAACTTACCATTTTGATTTGAATCCCAGCATAATTTTGTTATAATTTTTTGTCTCCTTATATTTATAGTAATTAATATAAATAAGTAATAAATATTTCTTTAGTGTGAGACATGCATGGATAATCTGCAAGCCAGAGAAACCATACAAGGATGTCAAGAGTGTACTGTGTGTGTTTTTAAGATACCTTGTGAGCATTGTGTGGGGATACTGAATATGTCATATGGCACAACATTCTTATTGACATATAACTTGGAAATAAGATAGGAATTCACATACATACGAGTACTTATGTCACATTCATCACATTCACAAATACCTAATCATACAAACTATTTAAATACCAAACACAGACAACTGCTCTAGTTGATATTATTGATGTTGTATTCAACACCATTAGTATGCGTATTTTGAAAACAATGTAGGAAAGTTGTTTGCCCTCAAAAAAATAAAAGAAAATAGTTTTTTATTCCCAGTATTGATGCATAGGGTACTGATCCAAGACACTAGCTTGTAAGTCCTTCAAAGTGGAGGGTAATCTGAAGAAGAAGGTTTTAAAAAATTCTGATATTTTTGCAATGCTGATTTGTAAAGAGTGTAATTTGTTACTGGGCATTAAAATGAACCTCAAATATTTTGAATAAACCACATGCTTAAAATGCTACAAATGTATACTATCAAAGCTTATTTTTACAATGAAATGTTTATTTAAATGACTGCAAATTGTGAACAAAAGATCTGCCTTTTCAGTAAATTTAAATTTGACATGAGCTAAGTGTATTACATAATTTAAGCCTAGTCTTTTCTTTCTTATAAAGGGAGGGATAGAGATAGGGTTAGAGTTAGAGTAGAGTTACCTTTGAAAAATTTCCCATTCTCAATCAGAATATATGCCTTACACATTAAAATTAAAGGCTGTGGTGGGAAAATGATGCAGTTAGACAATTAAAATGAACATATGTGGAGCAGAATTTTGGAAAATTAATCTTGAATTTATTTAAAAAATTTATGAATATATTTATTTATGCCCAAAATATACTTTCCATTTCTTTAAAACAAAATACTGGCATAAATATGAAAAACATGCAGTATTATGCATGCTCAAATGACAAATATACATGTTACATAACCACACATTTCTTATCACCAATATAGATTAAGTCCAAATCTGATCCATGACAAAAAGTTGAAAAAATACTAAACTTTGTATTTAGGTTCAGTATTTCCCAAAGATGTGACATGAAGATTTCAAGAAAATCCCCCAAACCCCAACTACACTTTACATGGAACTTTTTTCGAAATTTTTTATTTTATAAAAAATGGCTCTAATGATAATGATTAAAATACCGTATTTAAGATAATTACATGACAGATAAAATGTATATCTTGAATTTTAGAGAATCGCCTGTGAAATTCTCTTGAAAAGAATTTTGTGTCAACTTATATAACTGATAAATATTAAGCTATAGACAAAAACATATTAGATGAAAAATGAAGATATCTTTAAAATTCAAAATTTATTTCAAATAGCTTTTTTGTGGCATAAGCTATTTCTGAGATATCCATTATTAATGGTTTGAATTGTTCAATACTTTGTCATTTTTTTTAAGTCCTGTTAAGTTTCAGTTATTTCTCATGATTGCTGGGAAGAGTATAGAATTTTAAGGCCAGCATATAGCATCCAGTTCTTAAACATTTGACCATACTGTTTCCTTTGTATCTATAAGGAAATTGTGTAATGTGGTTCTTTCTGCAAAGATTTTATCTGGATTAAAATGGAGTAGATAAAAAAATAAGCACTAGTAAGAATAGTTTCATACCCACTAATAATCGATAGAGGATAGAGAAGGTCATGTGAATAAAACACTAGCACTGCGCTGTCAAGCCAAGGTGGAATCCACTGTAGGCGACAATGAATGGGAGGAATGATGCACAAAGTGTTCATGTTTGTTTCAAGACTCAGTGCTTTCAGGAAGTAATTTATAGGCCTAAATCATATCTAGCACAGCTTGCTTAAATGGAAACCTTTTTTCCTTTTTTTGAAATGAATAGTTTTGCTACAATTTCAGATATTGATAATGATACAAAACGATGTAGCTTTAATGTGTCTATTATTGGTTTTCGGTTTTCATATCTTGCCTCCAAAATAGTGTTACTCTCTTTTTGTGCTGATTAACAGTAAACAATTAAATGTAATGTTTGTAATATGATTATGCAACTAAGTAAATAATTTTGAAGCGTTGTAATGGGAGCTAGTCCCAGCTGGCATTTGTTGCTAAACGTTTAGTAGTGCCCTCAAGTACATCACAAAGTCCCTTGCCATGTGAAGTGGTGAGGAGATGCCATTTGACATAAACTCCAAAATTTTCCTCATGAAAACATGTGTTTACAAATTTCTTTTTCTTCTTGTACTGAGTGCTAGTGGCTAGGAAAAGTAAATTAATTTTTCCAGATCTCTTATTTCCT
Organism: Deroplatys truncata; assembly: GCA_030765065.1. Taxonomy (NCBI): domain Eukaryota; kingdom Metazoa; phylum Arthropoda; class Insecta; order Mantodea; family Mantidae; genus Deroplatys; species Deroplatys truncata. The sequence continues at coordinate 107,764,480 of CM060980.1, forward strand.
TCTTTAGAATGTTCATTAACTGGTATTGGAACAGATGAACTGCATTTGTATCACATTTAAAACTTTCTGAGATGGCAATATAATTTTTTATATTTTAAACTGTTTTCTTTAAAGTAAATTACAGTTGGATGAATTATTGCCTGGTTATTGTTCCAATGTACTCCCTGAACAGATATGTATCACAAAAGCATAGTCACAAATTACAATACATTCTTTAGGTTTCAAATTTTCTTTCCATTCAGATAAAAACACAGGCTGTTGTTGAGCTATAAAGAATGAGTTAAAAGATCTGACAATTTTACTGACAATTTTTCCAGAAAGTCTTCAACAGGTGATTGTATTATTTCTAAATTTGTGCAATCTATGGTATCCCACTGTTTATAAGTTACCTGTTCTTTACTTTTTTTCTTCAAAAAGTCCTGAATATTATTGACCAAGTTTTCACTCATGGGCAGTTAACACATTTCTTTAAACAGCAATCTAGTAATGGAGGTTACAAATAATAATTTGAGAGAGACAGACCTTATAATTACAGAGAAAAATACCTGAATCTGCAATAATATAGGAAATGTTCATTCCGTCAAGCATCAGTTTCACATTCTCATGATGAGCACAAATACAAGCAGAATGCACATCTTGGCTGCCTAAAAGTATACTTACACTGTTTAGGTGTCAGTTGATCAAATTTTCAGAAACCTATTTTGATATCAAGATATATTTGTCTTCAAAAGTGTAGAAGGTTTCTTTTAGATTGCACAAAATCTCTTCTGTTTTGAATTTGTTATCCTCCTCCTTTAACAGAAACATGATTCTTTTGTCCTGCCATAATGCTGAAATGTAGATCTAATACTTTTTCCACCACATAATACTCTTTTAACGATTTACCAGATTTGGTTTCAGGAGTTGACAATATGCTCCTATCTGGTGCTAACATGTTTGCTAACTCTATCATGTGGTTGGAAACATAATTGCCAAAATGTTCCTTAATTTTGTTGTAAGACCAGCTTTCAAAAATAGTCAAAATTTGAATTTTCAGTTCCAATCATCTGTGCTATGAAATCTATCAGCTTCTGAATTATTACCGAATCCTGTTTTTTTTTTCTTCAAGGATTGATTTACCTTCAATATGAACTACCTTCTCCTTAATTGTTGTTGCTTTTTTTTTGGACAGTTTTCTGTTCTTTATGGGCGATTTGCCTAAAATTGATACTAACTATTAAGATTTGAAACCTCTACACTTTTCTTGATCTCATTCCATCACTATTCTGATGTGAAGGTGAGTTATCAATTTCTGAGCTATTTTCATTTACTTGACCCATTCCAGATATCATAGGTCCAGCAACACTAGGTTCACAAATGTCACTCTTGTTTTCATTCATATCTGAATTTAAAAAATTCTTATAAGATATTAGGCACACACTCTTAGTTGTGAAGACAGTTATGCACCCTCCATTTTCAGTTTTAAAAGCATTTTACAAATCACTGGTTGCAAATCTTTTTTTTCTTGAAGATGTGTTTGCACATCTTGAAGGGCTTAAAGCAATCGTATCATTCTATGGCAGTACCAGTACTACTCATATTAAATATTTAACAAATATTCACAACTAAATTTAACAGATTAAACTCATAAACGAGACGGACTGTGGTCTCTCTCTCCACAAACTAAATATTCTGTACTAGTCCTCTGTGGAAGGAAATGCCTAATCTGGTTTGCCATGATAAGGGTTTGTTGTATTTTAAATCCAGAAGCCATTCAGTAGAATAACCTTGGGTAACTCACAACAGCTGCGAGTCACTGTGCCATTCCCTCTGCTCTCACACTCTAGGCAGAAGCCATTGTGCTACTTTATCATGAGCGTTCCGGCTGAGAAAATATTTTCCTATAAATATATTTGAATGAACACACTCTTGAAACTTTGCACATGAATGCGCTACTAAATGGAGAGCATGTTGTATTTAAAATATATTTTTAGGTTTTCAATATATAACACAAAATTGAACTTGAAAAGTCACAATTTCTGTGATAAAAATACTAATCGTTTAAATCAGATTAATTCTAGTATACATTTAAAGCAGTTTCCATAAGCTTTAAAATCAGTCCAATATGGAGTTTATATGAGAACTTGAATGGGAAATAAAAGTGATTATATAGGGGTGCACACGCTTTTTTGATAATTCTTGCTTTGTCTGGAATTCAAAATATTCAGGTTAGGGACAAAAAAAATTTAAAAGCATCAAATTCATACAAAAAATTTCGAAGAGATTTGATGACTTGGTGTTTTATGGGTGTTTGACTTGACATGGCATGACTCATACACATCTTACGATTTATACTATTCAAATAAAAATTGTTTCTTCTATTCGTATTATGCTGTCATGATAGACTCATGTTTGTTTAGGATTTATTTTAATTGAACATGTAGGATCAAGAATCAGGTGTTATATTACAAATTGATTTTGTTACAAATGAGCTCATACAAAGGAAAAGGAAAAAGACAAATCACAAATTTTAAACATATTCTCCAATTGATGTTCTTCCACTTGGGGAAAGGTAAACATACAGAGAGTATTTCCAAAACAGTAAATGCTATGAAAGAAAGAAGATATTATTTGACTATGGCAACCAATCAAGTACCAACAGTTGAAGTTAAGTGGAAGTGAAAATAGCAAAAGTGAAACTATCAAAAGCTAAACAATAAATGCTCCCTAGGAACAGTTCGCCTTAGGAGCTCAACTGAGCTAGTCCATGTGAAAATAGGAGGACTTGGGGAGCTCACAGACCAAGTTTGTTATTATTGCAATGCATATTTTCTGTTGTATATAAGCTTTGTTTTCATAGAAAGTTTCATGAGCTTGTTCAGGGATTATATAGATGTATAATTATTTTGTATAATATTAGTTCTATTTACTAAGTAAGTGTGTATTTACAAGTGTGTATATATGAGGGGCATATGTATATACAAGGTTTTTAAAGTAAGTACTGACAACTTTTTAAAAAATAACAAACTATTATTTTCTACTTTATTGTCATTCATTACCTTATACCTTTTACTACTTCTCCATATAGTCACTGCCATTATTCAGTAATGGAAAACCAATTTTTATATGCCTTCATCGAAAAATTATGCTGCCTGTGATGAAAGCCAAGTCTGCATTTCTTGTTTCACATCATCATCATCATTGTTGAAATGTTTTCCATCAAGGAATTTCTTCAGATGTAGAAACGGCTGAAAATTGCTTGATGCCAATGTTTCTTTCCACAGCTTGCAACAAACCATCCTTGATCACAGACAGTCAGCGCTCTGCAGCCCATCATGCACATTTTCACGACCTTCATTAAACTGTCTAATCCATTTCCTCACCATTCCATCACTCATTATTGTTTCCCCATAAACTTCACACAAATAGCAATGAATGTTCGCTGGTATAACATTTCTCACATTCAAAAAACGAACCACTGATCTAACATCATAGTCGGAGGGTCATTCAATAGTTATGAACATTTCAAAATGCTCTAACAACAGGAAAACACAAAGTAACAATCGTGCACAGCTGCATCTTGCTTTCTAATGAATGGAGGAAGTGATTGCACATGCTCAAAATCTCGACTGCAATGGCAAAGTATTAAAACACTTCTTACTTGCCTCTGTGTGTGTGTGTGTGTGTGTGTGTGTGTGTGTGTGTGGGTGTGGGGGGAGGATGTGTGTGTGTGGGGGGGGTGCGCATGTGCGTGTGTGTTGCAATGATTCCGCTGTTTGACTGAGTTAGGGAACCCCGGCCAAACGAAAAGGGAAGCCCTAACGAGTGCCGTAGGGGAAAACAAAAGGAAACCAGAACTCTCAAAAATATACTACTATTGATAAGTTTGTTTTTGGGTACTTTAATGATAATAATAAACAAACATTAATAACCAGAACCGTAAGGCAACCATAAAAGAATAACTGTAAAACAAAAATGGCTTAAAGAGTAAAGCAACCAAAACCAATTGAGCAGAGCAGTAAAGGCAAGTTTTAAATACAGCAAAATTAAGTAAATCCAAAAATTCAACAAACCAAATCAATTTAGAAAGTTTATAAAACAAGGCCACTATAAACATCAGACCAAAAAATTTAATTATGTTTAGCTAGTCAAAGACTAGCTAAGAATGTTGAACAAGACCGAAACAGACTTTAATGAAATTCAGGAAACCGAGAGCTTCAAAGTCCAGCTAAGCTAGATGTAGATAGCTTTACAACCCAACCGTTTTCAGTTACAAAGTTCAGCATAAATGGGTTCAGCATAACTGGGTTTTAACTGCAATTACTGCTCTCATAATTTACACAACAGAATATCTGTAATTTTGAATTAACTATGCATTTTCAAAGTGCCCAAAATATGTAAAGCCCTACTCACAAATTTCTACTTAAATTGCTTCTTGCCCTCCATTTATCAAACTATGCAATTTCAGACGACAAATGCCAAAAGCTTTTCTCACAAATTTCACACTACTGATGCTTTTTTACCTTCATGAATCAAAATATGCATTTTCAAATTGCACAACTGTGTAAAGCTCTTATCACAAATTTTAAACTAACTATACACTGAAAATCACGTACTGAAAATATAACTCAACTGGAAAAGAAACAAAACACACTAAACCTATGAACAACTCCAAGAGCCAGTCACTTTACGAACTCTTATTTTCAAACACACATAACGTTTTCCGCCCCAAAATTCACTCACCATTACCAGGACATAAAACTGATAATAAAGCCTACCTTTACATAAGGTCGATCCACCGAAAATCACAAAGACGTTCCTTAAAAATTCATTACAAAAACTTCCACAATCCGCATCAGTAGTTACCGGGCAGAGAGCTATCCCTGCAATGCGGCAGAAATCCCACCACTCCTCGCGTACGGCCAAAGCACATGCCACGTCAGCAAACCACAGAGGAGAAAAAAAGAGAGCACCAAAGAGAGCGTTAAGCAAAGGGGACAAGCAACGTAAAGTGACTGGCTGGATGTATAATACAGATACAAAACATAAAAGAAACACATAACAGCACAATAGCCCCCCCCCATCTGCGAGCTTGCGAGAAGAAAAAAAACATAACCATTTATAGGAACTCGAGGAAAGGGAACAATAAAAAGCCACAAGGGGAAACAACTAGGAAAACGGAAGGAACATGCTACACTGTAAGTAGACGAAGAAGGTAACTCCACACATACAGTCCGCAAACTTCAGATGCTGGCACTGAACACATAAGGAGGAGACCATAATGAGGCACACAAACCCCAACAGTATATATACCACGACGTAGCAACCGGGCAGCCATCCAAGGAGATGATAAAAGCTTAAGTATATAACTCCCAGGAACAGTCATAGGTGAAAAGTTGCATCATGATTTTGGCAGCAACATTCAGCGGACAAGCCGCTAACCAGGAGAATAGATTTTTCTTTACTAATAACGCCGACACTGCAGACGGTTAACGCTAAGGCAGAAACTGAAGCGGGCCAAAACATGTATAAAGTTGTCAGGATCCGGAAGAGGAGGCAGAGGCTTCAGTATTTTAAACCACCAAATAGCGTTCGACGGTGAAATTCCCACGTAGGACCACCCGGCTGCACACACCACGAGAGCAGAAGAAACTTGCACAGCAGTCAGCACATCGCAACTCAGAAGGTCCAGAACGTGTCCCCACAGAGTAGCACGAGGAAGGAAAAAGGGATGGTAGCCGAGAAGGATAAGAATCTGAAACATAATAAAACAAAGCAGCAGAGGGGGCTCACAAAGCAAAATATAAACTTACATATACAAACTAAATCATCGTCAATCAATTATAATTTTATAGACATATAAATATTGAATTTCACAATAAACCATGTGCATTTTCAAATTAGACAAGTATAGCCTTACAATTATAGAACAAGAATTAAACATGGTATGCAATGAAACAGCTATGAGACATAATGCACTATATAACAACTATGTACAACAAAATAATAATTCACTTGCCCCGACCCCACACAAGCTATAACTGGGGAGAGGCAGGTGAACAGGGCATGCCGGCAAGGCATCACCGGTGCGGAAGCATGAAAATTTTCTCAATAACAACAGTTTAATTAAGCTGACACCCACTGAAATTAAGTGACCTTATAAATATATATAATTATAATTTAAAATATTACCCCCAAAAATTAAATAAAAAACAAAGGATATTAAATTCGAGCCAAATTTATAGAAACACAAAAGGTCACTCAAAATAACAGGATCAACAGCAAAGGTAGGCTCTGCGCAACAGCTAAATACCCCAGCAAGGGCGAATGGAAATGAGGCAAAACTTTCAGAATTAGATAACCATACATGTTACCATATTTATCTTGCACACTGACTTGAAAAGGAAATCATAAATTCCTCCAAAATATTCAGGAACTCGCAAGTGACTGACTCTTGAATAGCCCTAGCACACGGACATAACCATACATTTTACGGGCAAACAGTAAAAGTTGGCAAGTATGCAATAGTGATATTCTCATGTGTCAAAGATCTGAAGACAAATCACTGGAGTTCTATATGCCAACATCCGAAAAGATACCATTACTGTAGGAGGAAAGGAAAGTATAATTGGGAGCTTTCATGAATATGGAAGGGATAAGAAAGGATGATTGGGAGAGGAATGGGACAGGATTTATCCCGGTTAAGGGAATGGGACAAATCAAGAGCTCGCATGGGGCAGGATCGCTAATTCCTGAAAGTGAGTCACCCATCATCAGGACAATGCCAAGTGACTCACTTGCTACCCCGAGTTATACAATTTAAGCTGCGACAGGTGAGCGCGGCGCCTGCAGGAGGAAGACAATTCTTGCAAAAGAACAGACACCCCCTTATAAATTCTGAGAATCTTAAACGGGCCAAGATAGCGGGGAGCTAACTTGGCGGCAAACGCATCTGCTTTCGAGGACTGAGGATAGTTACGGCACATAACAACATCTCCCACTTTGAATGGGGAGGGACGACGGGACGCATCGTATCGCTGCTTTCTCATAGAGTGGCCTCTACGCAGATTATTCAAGGCAGCCTTCCAATTAGTACGAATGGTATGCGGAGAATTGTCAGCCGGTAATAAATCATTTAACGCCCACAAATTAGCCAAAGGAGACGAAGGTTGGTAGGCAAATAACAATGAAAATGGCGTCGTCTTATGAACCTCATGTCTCGCAGAATTGAAAGCAAACTGAAGTTGCTTCAAATATTTATCCCAGCAATTGTGCTGCTGGTGATGATAAGCAATTAAAGCGGACTTAAGGTTACGGTTGACCCGTTCCGCTAAAGAGGGGTTAGGGTAATAAGGGGTAGTAGTAAAATGCGTAACACCCCAATCAAAACAAAAGGAACGAAAGAGACGCGACTTAAATTGCGAATCGTTATCAGAGACCAGATATTGAGGAGCACCAAAAGATCCAAATATTGTTCCAAGTTCCCGAATAGCAAGGCGAGCAGTAGCAGCACTCAGAGGTGAAATCCATACGAACTTTGAGAAAGCATCAGTAACCACCAATGCAAAAATATTTCCCTGAATAGAACGAGGGAATGGTCCGATAAAATCCACAAATAGTTTCTCCATGGGCGCGGAGGGAACCTCCGAAGCCAAATATCCCCAATTTGTGGCCTGCGCGGGTTTGGACAATGCGCAAATGCGGCAAGACTTAACATGCTTTCTTACATCGAAATCCATGCCCCGCCACATAAATTGTTCACGAATTCGATTTCTGGTTTTGGCAATGCCTAAATGACCCCCGAAAGGAGAATCGTGAAAATAACTGAGAATCATGGGAATAGCTGCCTTCGGAACTATGACTTTATAACGCCGATCAAAACTAGCTCTTCCCATCAAAACACCCTCATGAATCTTATAATCCTGCAGTGAAACTCCCGATTTAATTTGCTCAATAATTGAAGCCAACCCAGAATCGGTAAGTTGAAGTTCAGGTATACTGACAAACATTTCAGGAAATGCCGAAAATGAGAAACTCTCAATCTGAGTATCCGCAGGAGCATCCAAAGTCTCGAAATAAACACACTCCTCAGTAGGTTCGGAAAATACCCGGGTAAGAGCATCCGCAATACAATTTTCTGAACCTCTGATAAAGGAAGGAGTAAACTTAAAGGCACCTATCCGGACACCCCAACGCGCAAGACGACCTGTCTTCCTTGGGACAGCTAACGCCCACGTTAAAGCCTGGTTATCGCACTCTAAAAAGAAATGCACATGTTCTAAGTACACCCTATACTTCTCCAATCCAAAAAGCACCGCTAAGGTTTCTAATTCATATGTAGAAAATTTACGTTCTTCAGGAGATAAAGTACGCGAACTATAATAAATGGGACGACGACCTTCAGGAAATTCCTGCAACAAAACAGCCGCTAGCGCGCTAGCACTAGCATCCGTCTGTAAAATAAAGGGCATAGCAAAATCTGGAAAAGCCAAGACAGGAGGGTTTGAAATAGCCTCTTTTAGATCAAAAAATGCCGCTTCCTGCTCCTCGGCCCACGCAAAAGTAACCCCTTTCCTACGTAAGCAATTAAGAGGTTCCGCCCGAGTAGAAAAATTTGAAATAAATTTAGAGAAGAAGTTAACCATTCCCAAAAATCGAGCCACCTCACGCTTATTCTTGGGTGCCGGAAAATTTCTAATAGCCTTAGTGCGATCTGGGTCTATGGTAATACCAGAAGGGGAAACCATATGGCCCAAAAATGATATTTGAGAGGTAGCAAAATGAACTTTAGACTGCTTAACTGATAACCCGGCGCTCTGTAGGCGACGAAAGACCTCATGTAAATGAACAAGATGTGAGTCAAAATCCTCGGAATATACTACAAGATCATCTAAGTAATGGTACAAATATTTAAATTTTATGTCCGAAAACAAATTATCCAGCAAACGAGTGAGGACTTGCGCGCCCGTAGCCAAACCAAATGGGACCCTATTGAATTCATAAAGGCGCCAGGGGGTAGCGAAAGCTGTTAGATGCTTGGAATGTTCAGCCAAAGGAATCTGATGATAAGCATTGTTCAAATCCAGGGTCGTAAAAACGCGAGCCTTCGAAAAATGATGAGCAGCTGTATGCAAATCGGGCAAAGGGGTACTTTCAATAAGGATTCTTTTGTTCAAGAGACGATAATCTATGACCGGTCTAAAATCCTGATCTCCCTTCGGTACTAGAAATATGGGGCTGCTGTAATTTGAAGTAGATGGTCTAATAACCCCTTGGTCAAGCATCTTCTGTATTTTCTCTTTTAATATAGCCATCTTCGGTGGTGTGAGCTTATATGGAGATAACTTGACCGGAGTAGAATCAGTTAACTGAATTTCATATTGAGTCAAATGAGTGACCCCTAAAACATCTGTAAACAATGAATCAAATTCCCCAACTAAATGCTCTATTTGCTTTGCCTGTTCAGGGGACAAATGAGACAGAGAAGAAGTTGCGCAATTTTGGGTTACCAAATTAATATCTCCCAAAGTTAAAGGGGGCCGAGATGGTTTAAAATCCCTCACAAAGTCCAACTTTATCCGGGGAGCAAAATGAAAAGCGATCTGCCTAGTGGAAAAATCAATAGCCATCCCAGTCCTTGACATAAAATCGGCACCTAGGACACATGCATAAGGAAGCTTGGGAACGACAAAAAAACTATGTTTCCACGTAAAACGTGGGAAACGTATAGTACATGATACCTTTTGAGTAACTTGAAAGGCCTGACCATTGACCATCAAACAAACCAACTGACACGTGGTTGCACGCGACATAATACATGGTAAATTTAACCTAAGCCAATCAAGCTGAATCAAAGAGACAGAACTTCCGGAATCTAATAACGCCAATAAAGGCAACTTCTCAAGAGAAACTTGAACTAAGGGTTTACCCGAAAACGGATAACCACAAATACGCCGAGACAAACAAATGGTCGACTTAACCTTCTGGCGTCATAAAGGTCGAAACTGTCGCCCCTGATTAGAAACACGAAGAAAACCCCGATTCACGGTCCTCCTATTGGGACAATTTCGTCGAACATGGCCTTCCTGACCACACTGAAAGCATTTAATAGTGGCCCGACGACCAGAAACCGGAACAATGGCCGAAGAAGGAGCTGATACAGTGGTATTAGGAGTTGCTAATGAGCCCGGAGGCTCTGACAGACGCAGCCTATCAACAAGCATAACTTCATTGAGTTTAGGTACCAATGCTTCCAACTGCTGCAAATTTGACGGCCGAGGTCCTAAAACCAAAGCCGACCTGACGACTGGATTGAGTCCTGATAAAATGACATCACAAATTTCCGCTTCCGTATCAGGGAGCACCAACACTAAAGCAATTTCCTTAACCCGAACCATATATTCTGTAAACGGTTCCGTTAGACCCTGAGGACGAAAATATACGTCTTGCATTATCCTCGTGCATTCCCTACGTGGAATGAACATGTCCAATAGGGCCAAATGAAAGCGAGTCACAGGCTCGGCCAAACCAGCACACCGCATTAAGAGGTCCAAAACTATCCCAGACACCTTGACAGATAATAATTCTATCACTTGAGCCGTGGGTACCAAATAACGCTTAGCCATTAGCGTCAATCGAACAAGAAAATAGAGAAACTGTAAAGCCGATGGTACATCAACAATGTCGTTTAACTGAAAGCCCTCCACGAATTGTTGGAGGGGATGAGCGAGTCTAAGTGGCCGAAACGCAGATACCGCAATCGCAGGCTGAACCACATCCGACAATCCTTGATTATACAAGGGAGACGCCCCAGTGTCATTCTGTGTAGTCCCAAAATCTTCCTCCACCTTATGGGCTAATTCCTTAAACTGATCCTTTAACTTTTGCAACGCTATACAAGACTGCAAAGTAGGGAATCTCTGTAAGACATAATCTAAATAGAACAAGTAATGCCGAATTCTAACTTGCCACCGGAGCAACTGTGCCTTAGAGGGAGAATCCTCGCGCCCAAAATCCATTAAATTATCCTGAATCTCTGCTAAGGCCAACGAGCAAGTGGACTCACACTTAGTCACTATCACGTGATCAATAGAAACAGTAATTATTGGAGCATCCTTAATTTGTCGAAAAACATCCAACATAATAGCCACTTCAGTTGTCATAGAACATTGACCTCCACGTACAACCAACTCTACCCACAATTCACCTTTCCGTAATCTGTCCACATTACTAACCGATACCGCCATCTTGATACTACGGATATGGTACAAGTAAGAAAATGAGATCCGGAGAATACAGAGCAAACAACAAACCCAAAAATATTCCCTAACCAACACAGACAAATCAATTAACCACGCTCTGCTACCAGTAATTTGCAATGATTCCGCTGTTTGACTGAGTTAGGGAACCCCGGCCAAACGAAAAGGGAAGCCCTAACGAGTGCCGTAGGGGAAAACAAAAGGAAACCAGAACTCTCAAAAATATACTACTATTGATAAGTTTGTTTTTGGGTACTTTAATGATAATAATAAACAAACATTAATAACCAGAACCGTAAGGCAACCATAAAAGAATAACTGTAAAACAAAAATGGCTTAAAGAGTAAAGCAACCAAAACCAATTGAGCAGAGCAGTAAAGGCAAGTTTTAAATACAGCAAAATTAAGTAAATCCAAAAATTCAACAAACCAAATCAATTTAGAAAGTTTATAAAACAAGGCCACTATAAACATCAGACCAAAAAATTTAATTATGTTTAGCTAGTCAAAGACTAGCTAAGAATGTTGAACAAGACCGAAACAGACTTTAATGAAATTCAGGAAACCGAGAGCTTCAAAGTCCAGCTAAGCTAGATGTAGATAGCTTTACAACCCAACCGTTTTCAGTTACAAAGTTCAGCATAAATGGGTTCAGCATAACTGGGTTTTAACTGCAATTACTGCTCTCATAATTTACACAACAGAATATCTGTAATTTTGAATTAACTATGCATTTTCAAAGTGCCCAAAATATGTAAAGCCCGACTCACAAATTTCTACTTAAATTGCTTCTTGCCCTCCATTTATCAAACTATGCAATTTCAGACGACAAATGCCAAAAGCTTTTCTCACAAATTTCACACTACTGATGCTTTTTTACCTTCATGAATCAAAATATGCATTTTCAAATTGCACAACTGTGTAAAGCTCTTATCACAAATTTTAAACTAACTATACACTGAAAATCACGTACTGAAAATATAACTCAACTGGAAAAGAAACAAAACACACTAAACCTATGAACAACTCCAAGAGCCAGTCACTTTACGAACTCTTATTTTCAAACACACATAACGTTTTCCGCCCCAAAATTCACTCACCATTACCAGGACATAAAACTGATAATAAAGCCTACCTTTACATAAGGTCGATCCACCGAAAATCACAAAGACGTTCCTTAAAAATTCATTACAAAAACTTCCACAATCCGCATCAGTAGTTACCGGGCAGAGAGCTATCCCTGCAATGCGGCAGAAATCCCACCACTCCTCGCGTACGGCCAAAGCACATGCCACGTCAGCAAACCACAGAGGAGAAAAAAAGAGAGCACCAAAGAGAGCGTTAAGCAAAGGGGACAAGCAACGTAAAGTGACTGACTGGATGTATAATACAGATACAAAACATAAAAGAAACACATAACAGCACAGTGTGCGTGCGGGTGTGTGTGTATCTCAAGAGTAAACATTTCATTATTTATGCATCTTAAGAATCAATAGGGTGCTGCTATACGTTGTGGCTTGCATAAAACTATAAAACAAGCAAATGCTGACTTATATGAGATAAAGAAACAGCAGTTTTTTTAAAATTGAAGTATATCATTAATTATAATAGAAATTCTAAATCTGTGCATTACTTTTTGTTTCAGATACCCAAAACAAAGGAAGATGGTTGTACTCCTTGGAATATAAGGTTATGTTAGCAGAAAAATTGTCATCCTAAAATTTTGACTCGTGGAGCAGGAAAAACTTGAACATGACACTGATCTTTATGCTTAGTGTGCTTCTTACAGAAGTAGTAAACCAGTCTCTATAGTGCTTCAATGATACGATATTCATAACTGTTCTTTATGTACCTGAACACATATGTATGTATACTGCTGGTGTAAGTCCTGTTCCAAAGTACAAAAACTTGAAATGTAAGCTTTTTTAAGTTACATTCTTAGATACTGAATATGTTGGCTATGTGATTTACTCATTGCTGTTTCGGGCATTTGCATAGAACTTACTATTGATAAATATGTAATTGTGGTATATTTCAGTTACAGGACCATATATCTCTCACGTTCTCAAATGGCAAAGCAATTCATGATATGTTAAATCATGAACGTTAAATGTTAAAAATAAGCTATAAGAGAAGAGGCTCTGCTTTTGCTTCCAGGAGGATAAAAATTGAGATTTTGGATATTTGCATCCTGGACTTAGGTTTCTGAAAAGTACTAAATATCCTGGAACGTTTATTGCTGTCTCTATTATATTTTTTTATTCTGGAGACATGAGCAATCTTAAGTATTTTCTGCTATTAGATTTTAACAGCAGATTTAACTCCTTGGTATAAAAATAAACAGATACTGCTTATACATTTACATATGAATATACCTGTACAGGTGCACAACAAGGCAGAAATTGAAATGAAATGTGTATGTGCATTTGCTGGAAGCATTAATTTTTCCTCTTCATTCCATTATCAATGATTGTGTTATCATCATTGCAACCATATGATGGTAATTTGGAAAGTTCTTGGCTTAAGAAAGAAAACTTAGGATTCTAAACCCTAGATTTCTTTAGTTTTCAACATGATCAGCTTTCAACCCTATACACTTGAACCAATAATGCTGTAACTTCCCTATACCTTCAGTATATAAGGGGATTAGTCCAACTCTGCACATTAAGAGTTTGTGTGGCTCATGATCCCCACAGCTGAGGTAAATCTCTGCCTAAGGAGTAATTTCTTCAATTTGGAAAGTCAAAAAGTCACTGGGAGCCAAATCTAGTTAATATGGTGCACATGACAGCAGCTCAAAGCACAAGCCATGTAACGTTGCAGTCTCAGTCAAAGCAGTGTGCCCACTGTCTTGACAGACAAGAACTTTGTTCTTTAACAAATGTTGTTGTTTGACCTTCATAGCATCCTTCAACTACTCCATGGATGGTTTTGCCCTGCACCAGGTAGTCTATCAACACCACATTCTGGGCATTCCAGAAAAGTGGCCATTAACTTTCCTGCTGGAAGAATGCACTTGGCCTTCTTTAGAGTGCTTTCACCCTCTTATAGTGATTGTCTGGAATGCTGCTTCATCTCTGTGATGGGTTGTGAACCATGTTCTGTCAATAGTAATAAATATTTTGTTTGTTAACAATGCTGTTAATTGCCAGGATCATATCAGTACTGTCGGTGTGCCGGAATTTCATCCCGCAGAAGTTCTTTTATATGCTAGTTAATCTGCTGATATGAGGCTGTCGCTTTTAACCACACTTAAAAACCATCAGTCTGGGCTGGGTTTGAATATGTGACCTTGGGATCAGAAAGCCAGCACCTAACCAATTGAGCCACTCAGATTGACACTCTGTCAACTGTGATGTAACATTACAGAAAGTTAGTCGGGTTGCATCTGAACATTTTCAAGTATGTCAACAGTGATGTAACACTACAGAAAGTTAGTTAGGTTGTATCTGAATATGTTCAAGTATGTCAACAGTGATGTAACACTACAGAAAGTTACTCGGGTTGCATCTGAACTTTTTCAAGTATGTCAACAGTGATGTAACACTACAGAAAGTTAGTTGGGTTGCACTTGAGCATATTCCATTCTAATGCACTTCTGATTGGTGGTTCACAAACTTGGACTCATTGCACTGTGAGCTGCTTGTGCAAATGCTTATGTAAAATGTTCCAGGCACAATCTAATCATACCTTGGCAGTGTCAACAAGCTCAGAGACCTTAATTTGTCTGTCATTAAAACATGGCATTGCGTATTTTCACAATGTTTTCCTCAGTCATATCAATAACTGGATGTGCTGAACATTCATCATCAAAAATGGAAGAAGAGCTGTATTGTTTTCTTCACTATAGAAGAAAATGATCGTAAAAAATCTTCCAAAGTGGAATCCAATTCTATTTTTATTTTGATTAGTGTTTTTTTAATACAGCGTATTTAATCACTGCACAACTTTTGGTTTTATCCATTTTCAGGAGAAATCTCAACTTCCTTGCTATTTGACACTGCCAGCACCATCTCTGTGTCAAACTAAGATCTTTATGAGCTGCCCTCCTATTAAGAAAATACTTAAACAGCTTGTATTCACAGCAAATAGTTACATATTAATTCCTTATGGAGGTGAAATATGCTTTTGCATTGTAGTTTCTTGTGCTTAATAGTTTGGTCAATTTCCATGCAATTAAAGCAAAATGAAAAGTGTCAACAAGGTATTGTGCATAAGGTGATAGGCATGTAATGGGCATGTAGTAGTGAGTCTATGCTGATGATGGAGACAACAGTCTCCACAATATGTACCATAAGTTCATGGTAGAAATCTGATTTTAGAGTAGTAAGTCCATTTTAAAGTATTCAATATATTAAAAACACTTCACTGCTTTCCCAAAAAGTGAAAAATAAAATTTGTTAAAATATTTATTTGAGTCAGAGATACACGGAGTTCAATATACATTGTACTTTGAATAACTACTCTTTTGTTGTATCAGTGGTCACAGTAAAAGAAAAGCAGAGCACCTAAGGTAGAATCAAATTATCTGCATGGCACAGCATGGCATGAAAAGAAACTGAGTTCTTATGTCATCACATTCCACAGTCAGAGTGTGGTGTTCATTTTTCCATGTAGCTTAGACGAAGAATCATACTATTATCATGCCACTAGCACTGATTTCTCTTGTGGCACCTGTGCCACCACTTTTAGGTTTTCTACTGCACAGGAGATTTGTGACTAATGTGAGAGCACATGCAGTTCATTATGGAACAGTTCATTATTGGAAAAGTACGGCAGAAAGCAATTTTGTACGATTTTAATGTAGCTCGTGCCCTATTCTGCTAGGGATAAAAATTATTAAAAGTGCATCTGTCTTGCTATGAAAAATAAAACTTCACTGCCATAATAATAATGATTATATAATAATATGAAGCAAAAATGCCTCTTTTTCTCATTATAATTGCGTTAGAGAATGCAACTTGTAAAAACTGATATGTTTTCTTAATTGCTTTTGAAACTGAATGTTCTGTTTTTGTATTTTCTCTTTTATTAGATTACGAGAAATTTCCAAATTTTCTTTACTCATTCTAAAGGTCATATAAAAGCATTGTGGGTCTTGCTCCAATTCTTTAAACAAAGTATGAAATTCACTAACTCCTCTTTTTCAAGTTTATTATCATATAACCATTTCCTGCACTTCCTTTCCTAGATGATAAGAGCCACAGCAGCTTTTTTGATTTGGAGGAACTGCTGGAACAGTCAGCTTGTCCACTTTCCATGTCTGAGATCAGTGTGAAAAGACAAGATGCACATGGCAATAATGTGCAAAGAGAGTGTCCCTCCAATTTATGTACCACGGGAATAATATGATTCTACCTTTACGATGTGAAGATGATATAGTAATGTGACAATACTACTAAATTTGAACAAACATCTAGTTGTAAGTCTGTTTTGAAGACATTGGTCATTACTTACATCATATGCTTGCTCATAATCTTTTAACATGGATGTGAGAATGCCTGGATTCACAGAGTCATCAAATATGCAACACATGTGACAGCACCTAGCAGCATACAAACACAAATGGACAGCCAGCAAACCAAGAGAAGGAGAGGCACAGAAAGTTCAAATGATCTCGCAGGTTCCTTTATTGCCATGTCCTCTTTAATGCATACTGCAATTCTCAATGTGCAAATGGTACTGGCATAGCTCCAGATGCACAGTGTGTAGTCAAATGCATAGAATTGTGCTAATATAATGCACAGTGTTTTATATTAGTAAGGAAATACTAATCTGCCTCTGACACGCCCAGCCCCCAACACTTACTTGGTTCTAGCACTCCACTTAATGTTTATCTTACTCCCCCTTTTCCTTCACTCCTGAGCCTGAAACCAATATGTGTTCATAGGTTAATATTGGAGTGCCAGACTTTTGATACCAAACCAATATCAGTCGGACTCATCCAGGGGTTGGTGTGGACTGTCATGGTGAAGCATGTCTTCAAACCACTCAGGTGAAATTTTTCCTTACTCCTCCCTTTTGCTGATCACCTAGGCCTTACCTTTGTGCATAGACTAATGCATAAGTGTCGAACTTGAATTCAAACCAATAAGAGTTTGGCTCCCGAGGACGTGTAGAACACAGATGATAAGGAGTTTCTGCCAGTAAATTAACAACACTATAGGAAACCAGAAGCATCAACATGTCGGCTGTCTGTTTTTCCTGTCATTGTCATAATTCTCTCTCATAAAATTGGTTTAAGAATATGCAAGACAGGATTGGCTTGGTTAACAATAAAACAGAAATTTCCTAATGAAAGTACGGTCATTCAACGTATAATTCCCATAAAATTTATATACTTTTCTTAACATGTGAATTAATACAGTATTTGGGGTTTACGAAATCTTCCTTAGTATAAAAGAAAAATTTTGTTTAACATTTCAGTTTGCTTTTAAATAATCTAAGTTTTCTTGTACAAACTGAACATTTTTGAAAATTTTTTTACTTTACAAAACACGGGCTTCCATTTTTGTAGATTAACTTGTGCAGTTTTGTGATACAACAGAAAATACAAAACGAAATTCAAATTTTCTTTTGCTCCAATGAATGAATGAACAAACTAAAATAATTGGAAGTAAGTAAAGAACATAGATTGTTAAACTCCACCTTCCAACTAGAAGACATTTCAATGCTATCTATTTAAAGTGAATACCTACACTTCACCTTTGTGACACATCTCACAACACATATCTTCTGCCATGACTGCAAACCTCCTTTGTATACTGGATGGCATGCTAATCTGAGAGTTTCAGGTAGCAAGAGTTATAAGTGAGGAGATACAAAGTTATGGTTTAAAATTCAACTTATGTCAGGATTTCTGAAAATTGGTCAAGGAAGGAAAGAAAGAAGTGTGTTACTATTCTGGCTGTAGCAATTTATTAATTATTTTCTGATGTATAAAATTCAGATGGTTGCACAGAGCATTATAAATTGACCGCTTTGGACAAAAACCAAAGCATCTCAAGTACTTGCCTTCTCAGTGTCAGCTGTGTGTTAGTTATGTAAATCATTTACACATGATTTTGTATTTTGCTCAACCTATGATATATGCATGCAATTTCTAGGAAACTCAGAAAACTAATCAGTTTTAAAAATTTATTAATGATTAGATACTTAAGATTTAATTCCTCCTTTATGCTCTGCTGAAAAAAAAAATGCTTTACAGCCACAGTTGAATTTGCCAACAATGAATCAGCATTCCAACTGAATGCAGCATGGTATTTTTGAGACACATTCATAACTGTTCCTTCTAATGCATAGTATGAAACACTTGTACATTCTAAAGTATTATACATCTTATTTTTTCTAATTTACTTTGCAAGCCTCATGAGATTTTTTCTTGAAATTGCTAAGTACATAAAGGGGAATTGACACATACTAAATTATAATTGCTGTAGTCAGTATAGCAGCTACTTTGGGGAAATAATGCTTTGCAGAAATGACAATAACATATTGCAGAAAAATGGACAGTTATTGGTTGGGGTTTGTATATAGTATATGCATTAAACATGTAAAAATCTGAGACTTTTTGCTAAATAGCCAGGATAATATTTCTATTAATAAAACTTGGGATAATCTATGGTTTTCAGTGTATATGGCAAAGTTAATTCTATTTAAAAAAAAATGCTATTTTATGTATGTACTACCAAAGTCTTCAAACAAGAAAAGGAAATTAAAATCTTTAGTTCTCCACAATGTTTAAATGTGCAAGGAAGGGGGTTTGTTTTCATAATGGCCTGAACAAACCAAGATGTATTACAATAACAATGTTATATGTATTTTAAATTTACTATCGCCAAACTCAATGAAAGAACACAACAAAATTACTTTAATTGACAGTATACAAAATAAAAAATTGTGACACTTCACTGGTAACAAGAGGCAAAAGTATGAAATGGGTATTACTGCCAAAAAACTTTATTACACGTTCTTGACAATTAGCTATCTTCCTATTCTGACCTGTTCATCTCTGCTGGACCAAACCGGTTGAAAAAACTTTATTTTAATTATATGTAACCTCTTTTTCTTCATTGTGATGCAATAGCATGCATAAATGTCTTGCAGATGCAATTATAGTTAGAGGTACCATCTTGTTAGACCTGCAATGGGCAACTGCTTACAGTTTGGGAATTACAGAGCCGCAATACAGATACTCAGAAATGCAACATCTTTGTATACTTTCAGTTCTTATTTTTAGAATAAGTCATATTCCAGATTAGAATTTCCCAAATTACAGACTGTTGCTCATTGCTGGTAATTGTGGTGGTTATGATCAAGAATTCTGTAATGTAAGACAATAACTGAATTCTATTTTTCTATTATACTATATGTTTGTTTTTTGTTGGTAAATATTTTATGTGTAATACATATATTAAATGAAATATGAAAGACTTTATTTTAAATTTATTTAATTTAATTCCCCTCACCAGGTAAACAGAACATTTCCTTCTATCAGCATTAACATTCTGTTGCACACACATATTACGTCAATATAAGGAAATATTTTTCCTTCGCCGAACTGTTACTTTCTCTACTACTTATTTGTATTAAACAGAGGAGGATTTATTCCACCCAAATATTCTATATGGAGATTTCGCTGAAAATAAATGTTTTGAGATCCCGTGAATAAATAAAATAGAATGTGTGTGTTTTAATCTTGGAAACCATTAAGCAAATCAAATTTTGATATTTATTTAATTTTTGAAAGATACTTTTCTTCCTGACGGACAGAATCGATAGTAGAACTAGTTTTTATCCCAAAATGATTAAAAGGCTAAATTGGATTTGCAAGCCTGGATGCTATATTGGGGGTCATAAAAGAAAGTGCTTACGTTGATAACTGACTTTGTCGGGAATGTTAAGGAGGAGAAAATAATTGTTGTCACACCACAGAAATTGCATGTAAACACAAGCTAAAAGACGCAGATATTTCATTCCAAGCAATATACATAGGTCACGGTTTAGCAACTAAGAAAACAAAGCTATACAAAAAACAACAGGATTCTGCTTATAACGGAATGATATTTGTCTGTGAAACTTATTTCAATTAACAGTTTATTCAAATACTGCACATGTGTGCAGGATTTAGCATTAAAACATCTAAGGAACTTTTATTATAATTCTACATATGTATGCAGTGAGACTCTTTAGGGCAAAATCTTTAATAAAGAATCTTCATGTTCATCAGCATTGCGGCTATTTCGTTGAATTTTCTGTATTATGGGAAAACTGTGAAGACTTTTTGTTATTGAATAACTATGGGACCAAATAGAAGGCATAAAAGCTTATACTTCCATTTACTGTGATTGTAAACAATTACTTGACCAACCCGAATTATTTTCGGTTAAAGTATTTATTTACAGGCTATACAACATTTTCAAAGACTGTCGGGAGGAGGCTAAGGAAATCAGATATACATCTGTCGATGTTTCATGTCTACTTTCTGTGAATATCAGGGAATTTTCGTCCCTTATTAGGAATTAGTGGCGAGCAATGTCTGAACTTAGATGGGAAACCAAGACGGGGCAACGTGTGCCTTGCTGCTTATGCAACCAGCAAAACTTATGAGTGGAGCGTGTACTCTAGAATGCCTGAGTTCGCTCAAGTTCGTTCGATGGGGCATACTTGAAGCTATATTTGCAGACTGGGTCTTGATTTACTGACGTTACAAGGATGTAATCATGCAGAGCTGAGTAAATCCTTGTTTACAAATAGGAACAAAGGTAGTGAATCAGGAGGTATAAAAGGATGATGGATTGGTTGAATTCACCATTAGTTTTGAGCTGTAGTTCACCATGCCACGTGAATCGATGGATAGCGTTAAAACTAAACTTCAAAACGGTGAATATAAACTAATTAGGAGAGAAGGGTTCAGTTCTGATGTTTGGAAGAAGCTCCTGCTTATGGTCACCGCAGACAGGGTATGTTTCCTGTCAAACGTGCAACTCTCTATTAACATATAAATTCGGTACAACTCATTTAAAGCATCACGTTTGCAAATTTAATATTAATGCTTCTCGCCAAGTATTGTTCGGCAATACAAAGCAAATCATAACTAGCGCGCGCGCGTTTTTGTGTGTGCCAAAGATTTGCATCATTCAATAATGTTGCTGGAGAAAGCTTAAAAGAATTAGGGCAAGAAGTAATTAATATCTGTGCTAACTTTGATACGGTAATTTGTATCACAAATTACTCAAATGTAAATAATTATTGTAATATGAATATGTATTTTTATGTGACATTGATTTCAGAGGTTTATTAATTGTAATTATTATTGGTAAATAATAATATAAGGCTTTACTGAAACTGTTAGTAATGGCGCAAGAATGCAGCGATGGGGTGAGTTGTTTATCATTACCGGGAACAAGGAAGTTACGTAATGTTTCGCGCGGTTTCGATAGAAGCTTCTAGAACATTTCCTAAAGCATATGTATTTGTGGTTTTCATTGGATATTAAAATAGACGCTAATGTTGGCGCGTTTTATTAGCCAATAACAGTTCATTTATAATCTTTAGGCGTATCTTGAGGCAAGCCTATAAATAGTGTAGGTTCAAGGGAGCGTTCCCCCAGTTCAACAAGATTCTCAACACATTACACGTCAGCCCACCAGTTCTACAAAATTCTCCGTACTCTCCACGTCGATCTCTCAGTTCATTTATTTCGTCAAGTTACGCGCAACAGAATTACAAGAACTATTATAAAGTATTATACAGTTAAATATATAAAGTTGAAGTACGTGAATTAAAAGTGAGAAGTTATTACAAACAGTTTCAGTATGGCGATTATCCAGACAAATCTGTGAAAGTGTTCGTGAACGTGTTCTGCAATAAAGATTATAAAACCAATTTCTTCGTCAATATCATTTCTAGACAAAAGATTCCTTTCCGCTTCACACCCTGCAAGAGTTAAATGTCTACCTAAATAGCTAGCCGGAGGACAATATACAAAACTTTAAATTCTTTCGAACCCTAATTGATGCAAATTGCTACGCCAGATGGAGTTAAACGAACCAACAAGGAGTGACGTCACACAAGATGGCATCGCATGAAGTAAACACATATTTGCTCTCGTAAATTGGCTCCCAAACGTGGTGCTATATTAATGTTAAACACCTAAGTAACATTAAAACCGTCGCAAATTGGCACCCATAACGTGGGGCTAGATGACTAGGAAAGGAACAAGAATAACCAGGAAGTAGCAGAATTAACTAGGAATGAAGCAGAGTAACCAGGAATGCAGCGGTGAAATGATCTACAAGACGCAGATTCCAGAAACAACAGGAACGACAGACTTCGATCGTAATTCCGAGATTACGATGCAACAAGGAATTCAACTACAAGAAAACATCTAAACGACGTAGATTCATCACAACACAACGCAGAAGCGACATACAAACATAGGAGAATGGGGCAGAACGTTGGACATTAAAGTAACTGCAACATACAGCATCAAAAAGGTAAATCAATTTCAATGTTCCTTAGGAATGGTAGGATAATAAAAACAATGGCTGCTAGGAATACAGAAGAAATAATTATGGAGGGCGATAGTGTAACAGTTAGCTGTGATCCAATACAAATTACAGGAAATAGCCCAGACTTTTTAGGATTTGAAGATGAAAATGTTAGTGTAGAAAGTGAGAATAGAATAGCAGGAAATGTTAATCATGATACTAGTATGATTATGGAAATGCTGAAAAATTTGAATGAGAATATGAAAGATATGCAAAAGAATAATGAGAAATTAAGGAAAGATATGCAAAAGAATAATGAGAAATTAAGGGAAGATATGCAAAAGAATAATGAGAAATTAAGGGAAGATCTTAGTAATAAAATAGATCAAAATAGGGAAGATATTAGTAAGAGTATTACAGATCAATTAAGGGAAGATATGCAAAAGAGTCATAGGGAATTAAGGGAAGATATTGGTAAGAGCTTAGAACAAAACAGGAAATCAATTGAAAATATTGGTAGGAGTAATGATATATTAGAGCAAAAAGTAGATCAAAGCAGTGAAGAAAGTGAAAAGAAAGTTACGAAGCTAGATAGTAGTATGCCAAAAATGAGTGATGAAAAGGAAGTAATAGCAAGTGAGATAGGAGAAATTTCAAAGAAAATGCTAGACACGAGTAGGGAAAGAGATAACAAAGAAAGTGAGGTTAATACTAAAAGTGAGGTTTATGTAGAATGTACAGAGTTAGGAAGTCAAATGAGTAGTATTACAAGTGAGCTAAGAGAGATAAAAGAGGTTATGAATGTAGATGTAAATGAGGCGCAAGTTAATTTCAGAGGGGAGATATCAGAAATACAGAATGAGACAGTAATGCAAAGAAATAAATTGTACCAAGATGTTCAAAATGAAAACTCCAGTCCAGTAGAGTTCAGTACAGATTTGTCAAAGTACTTTCAAATTAAAGAGATGGTTGAAGAATTGAAAATGAATGTTGTTAAAAGATGTGTCGTTCAAAAAACTGTAGATTGTGTTCAAATGTTATCATGTGATGAAATGTCATATGAATACAAGAGGTTATCCATTGACAAAAATTTTAAGGTTAGGTTACGGCTACGAGTAATGTTTAGTCACACACAATTTGATCCAGGAGGGTAAATAGCAATGAGATGTAAACTAAATGCTGGATAGGTAAAGATGACTTGCAGAGAAATGTATTGGAACGTAAGAGGGTTAACTAAATATATATATGTCATGAGAAAACAGAAATAAATTCAAAAAAAAAATATAGAAAAATAAAAAGAAATGAATATTTAAAAGAAAAAAATAACATTTTTTAATAACCGTAACAACATTTGAAAATTAAGAATGCAAAGATTGAAACTTAATATGATATTAAATTAAAAGTACGTAAATACAATCCAAAGAGTATTGTTAAAATAAAGCACAAAATAACAAAATAATAATAAAAAAAAAATTTACTTATGTAGCAAACAGAAAAGGTGAAACATTGTCTAGATTTAAGAGATGTAAATATTTGTGTAGAGGGTGAATATTTTGGTAAATATGTGTAATAATTACAAAAATCTTAAATGTATAAATTTTTGTCAACAATGTAAGAGAGCAAACAATTTGGTAGCAGTGATTAAATAATTTAGGGTAAAGTATTTGCTATAAAATTTTTTGTGATGTCAGATTAATATCTAAATTAATTAAACCAAAGCCAGTAAGTAGTGGCGAGATAATAAAGAAAACATGTCGTGTGTTAAATGCGTGTGAAGTGTTAAGTGAAAGTGATAACGTGTGTTCCAAGATTTAGGAGACTAAAAACACAATTTTAAAATTTCTAAACAAGTTATAAATATTTATAATTATGTTTCTAGTGGGGCATATGATACGGTAATTTGTATCACAAATTACTCAAATGTAAATAATTATTGTAATATGAATATGTATTTTTATGTGACATTGATTTCAGAGGTTTATTAATTGTAATTATTATTGGTAAATAATAATATAAGGCTTTACTGAAACTGTTAGTAATGGCGCAAGAATGCAGCGATGGGGTGAGTTGTTTATCATTACCGGGAACAAGGAAGTTACGTAATGTTTCGCGCGGTTTCGATAGAAGCTTCTAGAACATTTCCTAAAGCATATGTATTTGTGGTTTTCATTGGATATTAAAATAGACGCTAATGTTGGCGCGTTTTATTAGCCAATAACAGTTCATTTATAATCTTTAGGCGTATCTTGAGGCAAGCCTATAAATAGTGTAGGTTCAAGGGAGCGTTCCCCCAGTTCAACAAGATTCTCAACACATTACACGTCAGCCCACCAGTTCTACAAAATTCTCCGTACTCTCCACGTCGATCTCTCAGTTCATTTATTTCGTCAAGTTACGCGCAACAGAATTACAAGAACTATTATAAAGTATTATACAGTTAAATATATAAAGTTGAAGTACGTGAATTAAAAGTGAGAAGTTATTACAAACAGTTTCAGTATGGCGATTATCCAGACAAATCTGTGAAAGTGTTCGTGAACGTGTTCTGCAATAAAGATTATAAAACCAATTTCTTCGTCAATATCATTTCTAGACAAAAGATTCCTTTCCGCTTCACACCCTGCAAGAGTTAAATGTCTACCTAAATAGCTAGCCGGAGGACAATATACAAAACTTTAAATTCTTTCGAACCCTAATTGATGCAAATTGCTACGCCAGATGGAGTTAAACGAATCAACAAGGAGTGACGTCACACAAGATGGCATCGCATGAAGTAAACACATATTTGCTCTCGTAAATTGGCTCCCAAACGTGGTGCTATATTAATGTTAAACACATATGTAACATTAATAACTCTCGCAACTTTGACAAAATAGATATTACTGATGTGTTGTCACATCCTTCCACCATTAGTAGAAACGTCTAAGGAAAGGTATATGAACGAATTATTGCTGCCATGCATGACAAATCTTCTTGGCTATTGTAGATATATGGACTGAGCAGCACGACCAGATCCATTATCTGACGCTGACCCACAGAGTATAGATAGAGAGTGGGAGCTGTTCAGCAATACCCTTTTTACTACAAAATCTCCAGACACAAAGAAAACAAGTGAAAATGTAATTGAGATGGTTTACGACAGAGTCACTGAGTTAAACAAACCTCAGTATGATTATAAAGAAATATTGTTTGTAACAGACCAGGGGGCAAACATAAACCTTTTGAACATCATAGCCTCACTACATAAATACAGCGCCTACGTAAGTACGAGACGTGGTTTTAAAGTAAGTACCCACCGATAGCTTTTAAAACAGTAATAAAACATTATTCTCCAAATACTATCATCATTCACTACCTTACACCTTACACTACTTCTCCACATAGTCACCACCGTTATTCAGGCACTTGTAACGGAAAGAATTTTTGTATGCCTTCGTCAAAGAATGGTGCTGCCTGTGATTAAAGTCAAGTCTGCGCTTCTTGTTTCACATCATCGTCGCTGAAATGTTTTCCACCAAGGAATTCCTTCAGATGAAAATCGCTTGGTGCCAAATCCGGACTCGGGAGGGTGGTCGAATTGTTCCCAACCAAATGATGCGATCAGATCTTGAGTTTGTTTGGCTGTGTGTGGCCGAGTATTGTCACTCATTGTTTCCCCATAAATCTCACACAGTTGGCGATGAATGTTTGCTGGCGTAAGATTTCTCGCATTTAAAAAACGAATCACTGATCGACTTCACAGTAGGCGGGTCGTTCAATTGTTTTGAACATTTATAAACGCTCTAACAACAGGAAAACACAAAGTGACGACCGCTCACAGCTGCATTTGTCTTCCTAATGAATGGAGGAAGTGATCGCGAAAGTTCAAAATCGCCACTGCAGTGCTGCATTGTAAAATATTAAAATGGTACTTACTTTAAAAATACGCTTCGTATTTGACGAGAAGAGATTTCTTGTGGAAGATGGGAGAATAAGTGCACACACAATAAACGCCGCAAAAGCTATGGTGAGGCATGTGAAAAAATCTGATGTGATACTTTCACGCCACCTCTACCTTTATTAGTGGGTATACAAACTATTCTTACTAAAGCTTATTTTACTATATACTGCATTTTAATCCGAATAAACCTTTGCAAAAATAGCTACGTTACACATTTCGTTACTGATACAAAGAGAGCAGCGATAGTCAAATGTTTAAGAACTGGACGCTATATGCTGGCCTTAAATGCCATACTGTTTCCATGCAATCGCGAGAAACAACTAAAATCGATGAGACAAAGGATGACAAGTATTGAACAATTCGAAACTTTAATAACAGATATCCCAGAAACAACTTATGCCACAGAAACATTTATTTTAAATAAATTGGGTGTTTTAAAAAGATCTACATTTTTGTATGGCACATTTTCTCTATCGCTTAACGTTTACCAGTTAAACAAGATTATACAAAATTCCTTTCGAATGAGGACTTCACAAGCTCCTCCCAGAAAATTAAAGAAATACATTTTATTTGTCATGTAAATATCTTTCATATATGATATTTTAATCAAAATGTTAGACATTTTTTAAAAAATATAAAATTTTGAAAAAATTCCAATAAAAAGGGTAGTTGGGGTGGGGTGATTTTCTTGAAAATCTTTGTGTCGCATCTTTGGAAGGTACTGAACCCAAATAACAAGTGTGGTATCCGGCTTTTCGTTTTTAAGTTATGCTGTTCACACACACACACACACACAAACACACACACACACACACACACACGGACCTTCGTCTAAATTTTTTTTTATTCGGGAAGCTTCAAAATGTGTTTTCTGGATGGAATGCAATACTTTAGCTACCTACTCCTGCTATGTACGTGGTAGAGAAAGTACAAAGCGGCCTTGCTGCCCACTATAAACAGCGGTACAGCACGAAGTATTCACGAGGTGGAATAGTCTGTATACGATGCTGCAATCTAATGCTTTGCAGAAGTTATGTGGTTTCAATTATGAGGTTGCAAGACAAATAGTAGATTTTGTTAAACCGTTCAAAGAAGCAAGAGATGACCTAGATTGGTTTTGTTTTGTTTACGGGCGTTCAACTTCTAGGTTATTAGCGCCCTAGATGACCTAGAACATGAAACATCACTAACAATTCACTCAGTACTCCTGTGGTTCCCTAGTCCAGCACTACTCAATCAGTGAAGCTAACTGTGAGGTATTTGTAAATCATTTACTGCAGCAGTTACTTAAGTAATATGTATGTAGTCATTAATATTATGAGAACTTCGATTTTCTTTGAGAAAATCCATAAAATAAAGATCAGAACTCAGATGATGTTAAGTGAAAGGTCAGGTCTCATTTTTACACAAAATAGCACATTTTTATGGCCTCCATTTTGCCACCTGAAGATGCTAGAAGAAGATGAAAGGAAGGCAGTTCTAGACGAAGTCAGACGCATCTGTGAAACATTTGATATACTAACAGGTTCATTATATACCTAGGTATTAATTGTTCTCTGTGACTACCTAAGTTAAGTGTATACCAAAACCCATCAAACATCTTGTTTAGTTTATTTTTAATCTTCTTTTTCTCTCTTTGTAGATCCCTCACATCGTACTCGCATGCATCGTCCTTCGTGGTCTAGGGGTACCATGCTAGCCTCAGGTTCCCGAGGTCACGGATTCAAACCCGGAGGAGGGCGATGGATTTTTTTCGGGCGTAACAATCCTTAGCATGGCTTCTTTCGGAAGAGAAGTAAAGCCGGTGGTCCCGTGTCGCAGATTTACGCACGTAAAAGAACTCCAAGCCTGATAGAGGCCTATGTTTGACAAAATTTCCGGTCTTTCACGGCCAATATAGAATGGGACGCTAAGCACTATAGTAGTTAAAGAGCATCCATAAATAAAACTCAATTTCAATTTCATCCGCCAGCCTACAAGAGCCTCGGTAGAGAAAGATAAAGAAATTCAGTGTAGTTAAGCGACAGTTCAGGTGCTGGTGACGAAATAGGCATGTACTGCAATATGGATACCGGAGGTATTGAATTGAATTTTATTTATAGACGTTCTTTAACTGATGTGGTCCTTAGCGTCCCATTCTGTATTGAGCGTGAAAGGCCGGCAATTCTGTTCAGGGGCTTTTTTATCA
Source organism: Deroplatys truncata (assembly GCA_030765065.1). Lineage (NCBI taxonomy): Eukaryota > Metazoa > Arthropoda > Insecta > Mantodea > Mantidae > Deroplatys > Deroplatys truncata. The sequence goes on from CM060980.1 coordinate 107,793,336, forward strand.
GGCTTGAGGTTCTTTTATGTGGCGCAAATCTAACGACATGGGACTACCGGCTTTGCTTCCCTTCCGAAGGAAGCCATGCTAAGGATTTTTACGGCCGAAAAAATCCGTCGCCTTCCACCGGGCTTGAACCGCGACCTCGGGAAGATACCGGAGGTGATGATGATGATTTACTATACTGGTGGAAGAAGCGTAAAATCAGTATGCTTACCTTTTAGTAATTGCCGGCATACGTTGTACATTCCAGAAACCAGTGCAAACAGTGAAAAACTTAAATAAAGCTGGAAGGCTTTCAACGGTCATAGGAGTTAGTTGGATCAAGGCCAAGTCAACGACTAGTTGTTAATTCACAACAATTATAACAATCAATAATTGTTTTGTAATTCGTTCCCATTTAAAGGTAGACTCTTTACTATTGTTATTTTCCTTTGAGTGTGATACATTGAGCAAGCAGGCATTTGTTTTATTAATTTTGAAACGCGTATTTATGTTTCTGTGTTATAATGACTTGTTAAGTTGCACAGTGATTATTTCAGAGTTCATAACTATCGATTACATTTCATTAATCTAACTTCATAAATTTATGCACGTGTTTATAAATACATCTTTGGTATGGTCAGTAGTGAAATATATAGCTTGTATATATATATATATAAGGATAACCTAATAATATGTATTTAGTTTTCGTACATAGGAACAAAGAATATGCATGGCAGCCCTGAGCTTTATTACCCATTTCCCCAAAAGCCATGCAGAACTTGTACCTGTGACTAAGATATGTGTAAAGGAGCGAGAGAGACCCATAAACAGGGGGCAAGGTCGAACGAACGTAGCTTGTCTCATCTCTGTGAAGCAAACTTCGGTAGTAGCCACACTTGACAAACACGAACCGAACATAGAAAATGTTTTGCATGACACTTAGGAATACCACGAAGACTTTACGAATTTCAGGGAGGATTCACTATAAGAATATTTTAGGTAATTATAGAATAATTTCATAAACGATACGAAAGGAGGCAAATTAAATTAATTCAATATTTAAAATCCAACCATATAACTTAGATAAGCAAGTAGTAATGAAATAAAACGTGAATAGTTTCTCTTAAAGTTTTGGAGGAAGTTCAATCATGATTTAAAAGAATAAGATCAAAGAAAAGTATGCTAGTATCTGTGGCTTAAAATTATTCCAGTTTCAAAACGGGAAACAAGTGTCCCTTTGATGCTTGGGTTAATTTATATTGCTTGCATACTTGTAAACGATTTATTTATGTTATAGCAAACACGAATCACATACTCTATAAGCTTCTTTGCGTGTGCATATCTGTGTAGTAAATAATCGCCGTGATTCTTATGTGCGATCGGAAGATAGAGACAGCACCGGGCAAGACTACTCATTCGATATGTAGATATTAGATCTAGACAATACATACGACCACGTAGTAACAAGGAGAACTGGTTACTACACCTTGTTCTTTCTTCAGCAGGCAACTTTTCGAAGGGCTTTGCTGCACTCTGCATCAATGACAAGCTTGATAGTGTATTATAAATATATAATATTTATTAGGAGAACTACAACTAGTAGGTATAAAGCATTCATATGTCCTCGAAATCAAACAATTATGAAATTTCCAGCTTTGGAGTAATCTCATGCCTTAGTTGGCTCAGCATCTATCTATAAAATATTACCCGAAAACCCAATGCGTCAATTAATGAAAATGTTCAGCCAATTGTAGGGGACAGGGCTATAAAAATGCAATTACTGAAAAACAAAACAAGGTGCCTATCAATCTGAGAGGAAGTGTACTGCACACTACTGCAGGTTTCATGAGAGGGGGACCATGTATTATTTTCTTGTCAGTGCAATGCAGTTCAGAATGTAGTAGAAGTTGCGAGAACAACATTAGACGGCAAATAGAGGCTGGAAATAAAAGCTAGGTTTTAGCTGGACTGGTACTAGAGGAGAGCATCGGTAATTCAAAAGATTTTCTAGATGATAACCGGAGGTTTACTAATATAACAAGATATGGCGGTATGTATCAATGCTTCATTTTGAGTTGAGAACCTTGAGTTGTTATTCTCAAAGAAGCAATGTGTGAATATCATGTTCACTTTCCGGTGGTCCTCGCCCAAAGTTAACTTTCAGGTGACCTTCACTCTAATGTTAGGAATCAACTTTGTATTTTTATGTTTCTTTAAATATTATATATTTATGTTTGCCTCGGCTACCTCAGTATTAATTTGTAGAAACATGTGTTTCTTAACAGGGGATGATGCGGCTAAAGAATGTAGGCTTACACAAATTATAATTTTTACTTCACTCCATTTATTAATCCTTCACACGATTGAATAGCACTTCACTGATATATAGACAGCTGTGAGATTATTTATTAATTACTTGCATTTTTTAACATGTAAACTTTATAATATTCTCACCGTAATGAATTTTTGTCTCACACTGAATCCGTATTAACTTCTCGAGGACGCGTCTCGCGTCCAGTTAGGAACGCTGTCTACTAGCAACTGACTTCTACCGCCTGAATTTGCATATTTCATCTATTTCAAGTCTCTGATTGACTAATCCTACTCCAATAGAATACTTTTATTTAACTTAAGCTTTTTCTGGTTGTTGACTGGCTATTTATAAACTGTTTTAAAAATTATATTTTTGTTGCTCCAAGAATTAGCAGTAGCATTATTAAACTTTCCAATTCATTATTGCTTCAAGGTTACCTCATTGTTAGCAACTTTCGGCCTCTATTCTCACAGCTTCTACATTATTAAATTACATAATACATTCACATAACAGTATTAAACATGTACATCATAATATAAACATATACAATGTAATATACACTTTTTATATATATTGTTACATACACATATTGCTTTAAGGTCGGCCGTTATTGAGTTTTATATTATATAATTAGACTGAAATCATTTAAGTGTTAAAAATACTGCCTCAATTGTTGCAATGAACAAAGTCAGCATATGAGGGGGAAAAACCAGAACTAATGCAATCATGCGGATTTTTCTTCCAATTATACATTTACCTAATATATTATGACCTTATATCAGTTTTAATGTGATAGCCTGAATGCTTTATATATCTAATTTCTAATACAAAAGAGGAAATGGAAAGTGCATGATGCACAGATAATAATGTTTAGCTTATACGTACAAAGAAATCACTAACTTTGTATTGTAAGCTGGAGCAGACTACTCTATTACTCTTACACGCTTATATGTGCATATTTAGTTACGCTAAATATCTTTGTAGACAATTACAAATTATCTGAATTAGTACAATTAATTGGATCTTGGTTACAGTAGTAATAACGTTGCTTTTCTATAGAACACAAGATGAATAGTAACGTTGCATATGAAATAACTACCACGTTATATAACAGCGGAGAACTAAAGTAAAAGGTATGTTGCATCTAATACAAAATCCATGTTTCATATTACAATTGTGTTATTATTGTCCTCGCCGCAGTCATCACTAACTCGTAGCCTCCTTCCCCACGTTGCAGTGAAGGTAACGTCACTGCGCAAACCAAACGAAAACAGGCAGCGCTTGTACCAACCCTTTACTATGATTCCACCATGGTATAACTGGTAAACGTTAAGCGATAGGCGACTACACAAGAAATGTAGAATCTCTTTAAGACACACAAATGATTTCAAATATACTTTTTTGTGGCATAAGCCATTTTCGAGATATCCGTTATTAATGGTTCGAATCGTTCAATACTTAGCCGTTCTTTTCAAGTTCTGTCGATTTTCAGTTGTTTCTTGCGAGTTATGGAAAACGTTTTAAGGCCAGTTGTGAAACATTTTACTATCCTGTTCCCTTTGTATCTATAACCAAATATGTAATACAGCTATTCCCGAAGAGTTTATCTGGATTAAAATGAAGTAGATAGGAAAGTAAACTTTTGTAAGAATAATTTGTATACCCACTAATAAAGTATAGAAGGTAGAGAAAGTCCTGTGAATGTAACACATCAGGTTTCTTAAAGTGCTATTGCTATTCAGTTGTTTCTCTCTACGTCATGTAAAGAGTATGGAATTTTAAGACCAGTATACGGGCTCGTATTTAAACATCTGCCATCGATTTAGTTTCCTCTATCCCCCTTGTTTTGTCCCTTCAACAAAATGTGTAATGAATCTAATTTCTTCAAATGTTTATCTCGATTAACATAAAAAGGATAAAACACTCTTTCGTAAGAATAGTTTGTTGAAGCTGCATAAAAGTACGATAATAGGAGAGAAATTTATGTGAATGTAACACATCAGCTTTTATTTTTGTATTATTCCCGCTACTCCATACCTATAATACTAGAGGAAGTATCGCATTCTTTCCAAGAATACGGTATGGGGATTTTACCGAAAACATACGTTTTGAGGCCCCCTGACCCTTAAAGTATTTTTATAAAAAGGTATGTCTGCGAACCCCTTAACTCAAAAAGCTTGGTGTTTGATACCAGCAACTTCCAAGGATGGAACATAAAGATTTTCAAGAAATTATCCCCCACCCCAAACTATCCTTTTCATGAAAGAAGTTTTATTGTGTTTTATTTTCTCAGAAAATGGCTATGGTGATTTTGATTAAAATATCACATGTTTGAGAAGTTGTTATGAAAAATAAAAGGCATTTAATTCTGAGTTTTGTATAAATTGAATAACCGGGAAAACTTAAGAGAGAGAGAGAGAGGGGGGAGGGAGAGAGAGCACAAATGCTTATTGTAGAAAAAATACACCTCGTTAATTTTAATTTACATAAAATAAAAACATTTATGGCACTAACCATTTTCCAGATATTTGCTCTCGTTTGAATTTTGCAATACTTTTATCATTATATTATATTGCGTGCAAGAGCGCTGGTATGTGAAATGTTTTGATTGTTATATTGCTATGAGATAAATCCAAGAATACTTTAAATAGGTAGACATGTGTTCTGACCTCATGGCTTTAATTTGTGTGGCACATCAGGGATATTTACCTAACATGGACACATAGTAGGGTGGAATCAGTATATCGTAAACACATGTCATACAGATGAGACATCCTTTTCGTGGAGATAAAAAGAAAAAGAATTGACTTAAACCGGATTGCGATGAACTTAACACATAACTTAAAGTAACATGTAGTTAAGAAATGTTGCTAAACTAAAGATCTAATTAGGGTGCACTTAGCGTAACGGGAATGACTGATTGATAGTTGTTTTTATTACTTCATGCTACGACTTCACGCCGATTGGTTCTAATTATTACGTGACGGGATAGAAAATATTGGCACAAACTCTTAAGTTACGTCCCGTTAAGTCAACTTAAATAGCTGAAGTTAACACATTATGTTAGAATTTCATGTTACGCCGCGTTAAGTTAAGTCACGTACGTTAAGATCATCGTAATCCCGACTTTATTTAACAAAGCCTATATAGGTTATACAACGGAGGGCAACACGTCGCGCATTGCGACCTACATAGATCTATTGTGGATGAAGTAAAGGATCTACAGGAGGCTACAGACCGCAGGCAGACAGGTCACAGAGACACGCGGAAGTGCCTAACAGATCCAGGCTCGAAGACCCGTCCCACTGCTGGAGCTGCCTAAAGAGGGCGATAAACGACCCTTCGACCAAACAGCCCTCTAGTGTCCACGGGTAGTACTCTTTCCTTGGAGGAAGCATCCGCGCCAACTGTCCGGCACCGCCTTACACCACGAAACCTAGAAGCAAACCTGAAAGATGAGAATGAAAGCAAAATGGTGGAAAGGAAATTGTGGTAGATGAGAAACTACCACAGAAAATCTCCTATCGATCAGGGAAAACCACGAAAAACCGTCAGAGAAGGTGGTCGACGGGAATCGAACCCGGGACCTCCGGATGCGAACCTCACACGTTACCGCGGAGCCATTTCACTCGGTTAACAAAATCTAACTCAACTAAATCATAATCACATAATTATATCAGTAATTAAACAAATCTGTAAATGATAAAAATGAGCTACTCAAAACATCTTGCACCATTCGGAACTAAACATGAGCAGATAACTGAATTATAGTCCTGAAAGTGTGTTTGAGGACAGAATTATTAGTAGAGATTTGTGGTCCACTCGGTTCCCCGACCTAAACCCCTGCGATTTCTATCTCTGGGGTAACTTAAAACAAAGTGTACAAGACAAACCCATACACCCGGGAAGACTTAAAACAAAATATCCGCCAGGAAATTCCCAGCATTTCTCAACGTGAACTACGGCGAGTGATGGATAGTTTCCTAAAGAGGTGCCAAAAATGTATGCACAACGACGATGGCCAGTCTCAGCATCTCCTTTCATAAAGTTGGTAAGTAAAGCTTTTAAAAGTGGTTTTAAAAATGTTGTATGGTTTCATCCGCGCGTTTCGATGATAGCGGCAGACGGCGAGCGTTGAGAACGCGGACAGGAAAAACATCGCGCAGCCGGTTCGTAGTCTTTTGGCTCTCTCTGTATTAACTTAAACAAGCATCTTCATATTACGCATTGCATAATTATGAATGATACCTTTTAAGAGCGTAATTATGAGGCAAGTTTTTTTTTTCAAAACATAATTGCATCGTGTGGAGCACTTTTTCAAATCGGTAAAAAATTAGATAAATACGAATATATCAGAATCTAGTTACAGTGTATGGATGAGATTTTGTGTGCACACATTGAACCAAATACAGCGGTAACAAAATTAAGATGTTTATATTTCGCTTGTTAATGATTGCAGATGAAATGCTGTAGATTCGAGTACGCCATAGCGTTTAGTTAACATGCAGAAATTTGTAGCATATGATTTTTATGCATCCCCCCCCCGCCTTTTCCAAACTTTTCTTCCGATTTGAGCGTGCGAGTCCCGTGTCACCCTCTATCGAGGGAGGTCGGAGTTCGAAGGCCCCGAATCACTTTTGCCCATATCTGAATTAGTGTTGATATTTGACCACAGGCTTGGTTGACTGTTTCCATATACTTACAGTTCTCTTTAGCGCACAGTTGGGGCTCTCTGAGATTGGCTTGAGTTAATGGGGTAAACAGAACAGTGTTACGTTGAAAAGTCTTCGAATTTTATGTGCACTCTACTATTTGAAGAGAATTATTTCTATAAAAAGAACATTCTCTAACCGCGAAGATAAACAAGAAAAACGGATAACAATTGAAGGTGCATAATGGACACACAAAATTAATCTTTTCACTGAAGAAGCAGCTAATTAGTGGCGGTAGTTCATCAACGAATGCAGTCTCCAATATAATGGCATCTCTGTAAGTTCTGAAACGTATTTATCTAAACAGTAGTGACATTTTTATTTAAATGTAACGTATGTAGCATTATGACCTTAACGCAAATATGTCCGTCCGTTTATACTTTTCCATTTTGGAATCCTCATTTACTCGTCAGTGCTTAACTCTATGGCTGAGAGCTATTCATCTCCTTTCAGTAAGAATTTCTATAATTTAATGACATGCTAATGGCACACTGACAAGAACAGGTAGGGTCCCGTTTTATCCTTGGTTTAGATACCGTGTTCCGATAGAGTTCAATGGGGTTGGTGACTGTTCCGTTTTTACTTTCTATACCGCTTACCTAGAAAATGTTTCAAAAAAATATTCGAGATCGAGACTTCATTCGAAATGAACCTTCTGAGAGTTGCTGAAAAAATGCATTTTTAGGAAAAGGGTACGATAAAAGTCAAACTTCGTATTTGTGTCCAATAACTTTCAAGGATGGTAGGTAAAGATTTTGCAAAATTCTTCTACTCCATACAACTCTTTACATAGAAAATATTTTTACTATTTTTTACTTTCTGTAAATCGGCAATAATAATTTTCATTAAAATGTCATATGCTTGAGATTTTGACATGACAAACTGTATACATCTGAATTTTTTGTAAATACTTAAAAGTGTCCTCATTCTTATTGTGTTGTATACACTTAAGGAGAAAACCATAATATATAAACAAAAAGTCACTACAGATGAAATTGCAGCTTTCATTAAAAAAACACATATGCAATTTGGATCACATAACCTGCTTTGCAACATTAACCATTTCTGATGTTTGCTGTTATTTATTTGAATTTTCCAATATTTTAAGCATTGAATTTTTTGGAAGAGTTATGTGTATTCTTTTGTTTCTCATCAGCCCCTATAAAGAGTTTGCAATGGCAAGGCTTGCTTATCTGATACTGCTAAAACAACATATTGAAACATTTCTGGCAAGCCTTGTCACGACCAATAGGAAGTACATAATAATAATAATAATAATAATAATAATAATAATAATAATAATAATAATAATAATAATAATACATTTAATATAACTTGTAGGACAACTACAAAAATAAACATCTGGTACAGAAAGCCCTGTGATTTCTAATTACAGGACCCCCCTTCCCCTTACAAAGAAAGAAAAGCATATTTGCTTCATTATCAGTTTGATAGATTGAAATACCATCAGCTTCCACCTTAAAGTGAAAGTTTTGACATAGTTAACATTTTGCATGTATACAGATGATGTGCAAAGCAGTTTGGTGATATTCTAATATGCATTTGAAGTAGTGTTTATTTCTGTGGAGTGCAATTATATTAATCTCAAAATAACCATGTCCTGTGCCTCATTTACTCTTCAGGCTACAAATCCACGAGTTTATAATTTGGATGATGCAATAGCATATTTTGTAAACAAGACATGCACAGTTTTTTTTTAAGATTGTTATATTTATCTCCTAGGAGCTTGCAGCATATTATAACATACTTTAAATGAATTGATATCACCTTGGCAGGAAGTGCAGTCCTTTTCTTAATCATTAGAAACAGGATACATGCATGATATTACAGAGCTGGGCTACTGCACTGGATTTAACTGTTTATGGATAGCTGGAACTTAGTAGTATAGTGTAAGCATGTCTAACTGTTACATGGGGAAATGGGATTGACTATTTGAGGGTATAATTTTTGTGCATCCTAAAAGTGTTGAGCACTATTGCTGATCATCTGCAACTTGGTTAGTGATCATAGGGCTTTTTTTTTAATTTTAAGTTTAATGAAATGGTTCTTTCATATCTAAGAGCTTGCATCTGGGGATGCCAACTGTGTCTGGGCACATCTTATTGTGTTTTCCTATTTAAACCATATACAAACTGTACCACTTGAAGTTAATAAAACAGTAGGGAATATCATAGGTTTATGAAAATGAATAATGTGGAGCAGTGTTGATCCTCTAATAAATGAATATTAATACAAAAAAGGTGTGGAGTCAACTGAGATACAAGGGATTAAAAAATCAGTTACATTCAATGCCTTTCTCTACCTACTATCATTTATTTTTATAGAGCTTCCACAAACTATTCTTATGAAAGCTTATTTTTTTCCATCTTTCATGTTGTGACAAATCTTTGCAGAAATAATTTCATTATGCATTTCGTTGAAGGAACTAGGGAGATTGAGGAAATTGAATCTAGTCAGATGTTTAAAACCTTGGTTGCATGCCTGCCTTGAAATTCCATACTCTTTCCAAGGCAGCGTAAGAAACAACTGAATACTGAGAGCACTTTAAACAAAATGATATAGGACTGTAAAATTGAAACCAGTAACATAGGACATCTCAGAAATGGCTATTGCCACAAAAAAAGAACAAAAAACGTTATCTGAAATAAATTCTATGTCTTAAAGAGATTAAGTTTTTGTGTAGTACGTTTTTGTTTATCTCATGATTTACCAGTTATAAAAAATTTCTTCCAAATGAGGACTTAATAGACTGTTCTCAGAAAATTCAAGAAAGACATTTTATTTGTCATATAAATGTGTTAAATATATGGTATTTTAATCAACATCTTAAAAGTAATTTTTGAGAAAATCAAAAGATTTTAAGAATCTTCCGTTTAAGGGGTAGCTTGGGGTGAAGGGATTTTCTTGAAAATCTTCATGTTGCATCTGTGGAAGATGTTGAACCTAAATATCAAGTTTGGTATTTATTTCACATTTTGTTTTTGGTTTTACTACTTACATATGACACACTACACATGGGCTATTTTATAAAATGTTTATTTTTGAATAAGGAGGCCTCAAAACATATATTTCTAGCAAATTTTGATATTGAAGTTTGGCTGGGATGAAATATGTTCTCTACCTACTGGTAGAGAAAGTAAAACTTTGATGTTACATTAACATAGCTTCTCTACCTACTCTTCTTCAAAAAACTTGTTCTTCTATCTACTCTTTAATAAAGATAAATATTTGCAGAAGTGCTTTTATTATGCATTTTGTTGAAGGTACAACAGGGATACAGTAAGCTGAAGCGATAGATATTTAAAAAATCTGATGTGTTACACTCACATGACTTTCTCTACTCTTATACAAACGCTTATGCTCCATATGCTTGATGATAATCCAGATGTTAATCTTATTGCTAATTTTCTTGTAGGTGCAAGGGGAATTGGTAGGCTTAAGGGATAGTCAAATCCTTTAAGAGCTGGTTGCTATGTGGCGATTCCATTCTCTTTGCATGTCCAGGACATAAAAAAAATGAATAACAAATTCCCATTTGAGAAACAGCATAAGTATTGGAAAATTTAAGGGAATAACAAGCAATATCTTAAAAATGGTTCACTCAATAGAAAAAATGTATATGACATAAATTGTGTATTTTAACGCGATCTACATTTTTTGTGCAGTAAAATTTTGTCTATCTCTTATGGTTTACCAGTTATGCAAAAGTCGTTCACAATGAAGAATACTTTTGGAGACATTCCCAGAAAATACGAATATACATTTTATTTATCATGAAAATATCTTAAACATATGCTATTTTAATCAAAATCGTTAAGAGCCATTTTGGAGAAAATTAAAATTTTCCAAAATTGTTCCATGTAAAGGGTAATCTGGGGTGGGGGGATTTTCTTGAAAACCTTCGTGTCGTATCTCTGAAAGATACTGAACCTAAATACCAAGTTTGGTGTTTATCCAACTGTTCATTTCTGAGTTATGCTGTTCACAGACGCACACAGGGACATGTTTCCAAAAATGCTTTTTTTGGATTCGGGGGGTTTCAACACATATATTTCCGGTGAAATCTCGGTATCACATTTTTGGGTGGAATATAATACTTCCCCTACTTACTATACATAGTAGAGAAATTAAAAAATGAAAGCAACTTGGCACTTGAAAAGAACAAATTTTAAAAATGGTTAATGCCAGAAAAAACTTCACATAAATTACGTGTTTTGGCAAGATCTACATTTTTGATGTACTAAGATTTTGTCTTACCTCTTAAGGTTTACCAGTCATACAAAATTCATCCAGAATGAAGATTCTTCACAGGCCATTTGCAGAAAATTCAAGATGTAAATTTTTCATTGCCATGCAAATATCTTAAATATAGGGTAGTTAAATTATATTCGAACCTACTCGCGGCCTCTCTCTACTGCGCGAGACAGCCTGCAGTCGCCGGGGAAATTACGTCGGCAGAGGCGGACTGAAATCCTTACCTTACAACAGAGGTGGCGAAAACGTGACTCGCGAGTCATTTTGACTCGCAGGCGCACGTTCCCTCTCTGCAACCGTCCGTTTGATTTTCACATGCTGCTGAGTGTTGCAGTGCGTGTTGCATATTTAGTGACTCGCGGAAGGAAGTTGTTTTCGCCACCTTTGCCTTACAATATAGGGAGAGACAAAAAACTACGAAGCGGCTGCGCGGTGTTTTTCCTGTCCGCGTCCTTGGCGCTCGTTGCCGTCTGCCACTATCATAGAAAGGCGCGGATGAAACCATACAACATTTCTAAAACTACTTTTAAAGACTTTACTTGCCAACTTTATGAAAGGAGATGCTGAAACTGGCCATTGTCGTTGTCCATACATTTTTGGCACCTCTTTAGGAAACTATACATCACTCGCCAATTTTTTTCGAGTCAACAATTTTGCCCCCTTTTTAGAGAATTAACAGCCAGGGAGTGTGATTTTGCCTTTTTTCAACAAGACTCTGACAGCTTATATGACCAATATTTCAATGAGAAAAATTGAAAGTGTGTTTGAGGACAGAATTATTAGTACAGATTAGTGGCTCCCTCCTAGTTTCCTAAAGAGGCGCCAAAAATGTATGGACAACGACGATGGTCAGTTTCAGCATCTCCTTTCGTAAAGTCTTTAAAAGCAGTTTTAAAAATGTTGTATGGTTTCATCCACGTCTTTCTATGATAGCGGCAGACGGCAACGAGCGCCGAGGATGCGAACAGGAAAACACCGCACAGCCGGTTCGTAGATTTTTGGCTCACGCTGTAGATGCTGGAAATGTTGACCTTCTGCTCTCAAAAAGGCAGCATATCTCGTGCAAATATTTTCGCTCACTCTTCGAAGCTCAGTAGCCTGTTTGAGAGCAAGAGGTCAACATTTACAGCAACTATTATAAGGTAAGGATTTTAGTCCGCCTCTGCCGGCGTAATTTCCCCGGCGACTGCCGGCTGTCTCGCGCAGTAGAGGCCGCGAGTGGGTTCGAATATAATTTAAATACCATATATATGACAGTTTATTAAAACTGTTTTGTCCATGGCATGAGTTGAGGGAATTTTCTTGAAAATCTTTGTGCATTCTTGTAAGATTATGAACACATACTCTCTCCTACCTTTTTCTAATAATGCTTTTGTTGGTTTTCTGGTGAAATCCTGATAATGAATTTTTGGGTGGAATACAATATTTCCTCTTACATATTATAGGTAAGCAGTAGAGGATGTAAAAAATGGACAAGAAATTAAGGTATGTATTCGTGTTTAAAAAGCAGATTTTCCTAAAAAATTTTAAACTTTGTTCTTTGCTGTTTTATGAAACTACAGTCCTTCCTGTTTAAAATGATGAAGGGTTTATTGTTTGACTCTTAAATGGACTAAAATGGATTTAAATGGTGCATTGCACTCCCCGAGTTCAGGAAGATGGGCTTGGCACAATATTTTGAGTTACCTTACCCCTCGTTCCTGTGTTTTTTCTAATTCAAATCTCCCTCCTTCAAGCTACCATGGCTTCTGCAAACATTTCCTCATATTTTAAACAAATGAAACTTTCAGATATTGCATTTCAGGATATAGAGGGATCTTAACATACCACTCCTTGGAGGCATCTTTGTTTACACACAAATTTCAGGGCTGTGAACATTTTGTTAGTAAATTGTGAATCAAAAACGGATAACAAAACTAATGTGTTCACAGAAGAGGAAGTTTCATGGTAACAGACCACTAAACATTGCAATGACAGCAATGAAGGTGTTCAGACAAAGAATACTGATAAACTCATTGCTTCTCATTCTAGGATTGAATGAGTTGACACTGCCAATTCTCACAGTGATGGTACTAATATTTTAATATGATTAAAGTATAATATGATTTGATAATTTTTAATAAGGAATGCCTTCAGCATTTTAAACTTTTCAAGTAAGCGATTTGTCATACTAATTTTTAAAATCCTTTTCTCAAAAAATGAAAATGTCTACTTTTGCAATCTTCAAAACAAAAAAAAGCTATACTAGAAACTGGGCTAGAAACTTCATATGTCAAACTAAAGCTTAAATAACAGGTTCTTTTGTAAACTAGAACTTTTAAATTACAATAAAAATTCCACTCATGAATTTTAAAAAAAACCTTCCCAAATTTTTTTATGAATTCAACAAAAAATTGAACATTCTGGTTCATTTTTATTTCCTCTATGTACCTAGTATTGCATTTAACCCCAAAAAAATTCACCAGAAATATATATTTGAGGGCCACAGAATCAATATAAAGCATTTTTGGAAATATATATGAGAGAGAGAGAGGGAGGGAGGGAGAGAGAGAGTAAAAGCAAAAGCAAAATAACTCAAACAAAAAGTCGGATAAGTGCCAAACTTGGTATTTAAGTTCATTCAGTTGTTTCTTATGATTGCATGGAAACTGTATGGAGTTTTAAGCCGAATGTATAGCTCCAGTTCTTAAACATTTGACTATCACTCACTGTTCTCTTGGTATCTATAATGAAATGTGTAATGTAGCTATTTTTGCAAAGATTTATTTGGATTAAAACGTAGTAGATAGAAAAAATAAACTTCAATAAGAATGGTTTGTATACCTACCAATAAAGATAGAGGTTACAGAAAATCATGTGAATGTATCACATCAGAAATTTTTAATATTGTGATATATATTTTTCTTAGTTAAACTTAATTTAACTGTAAACATTTCACATAATAGATTTTAAGGTGAGGATTAATAAAAACCCACAAGGCAAATTTGTTAGTATGCATTTTTTTTAATAGAATAAAGATTAATTGCAGTGCTCTGAAATGATCAACTGTAACATTATGCAAGATAAAGTATTGCATTTGCAAACATGGATATCTGAAAAACAAAATCCCTACAAATGGCAGGCAAATGCTTTTGTAAGATTAGCATTAAAGCATATTCTTAGCTTGACAAACTATTCCAAATTGAAATACAGAGGACAAGAATGCTAATATGTGTAGGGTGTTCTGAAAGGCGTTCCAAGAGTCGATCCATTGTTTTTATTCAAGTGTGTATATAAGCGATTCTTAATCAGAGTTAGTCTGATATTACTCCATAGACAAATTTCACATAGATGTACAAGAGGCATTTTCAAATAGATACCCTCGGCATGATCCAGAGTTTTCCTTCCTGTTTTTCTTATAGCAGCACTTATGTTATAATAAAAGTAAATCATAAACACTCCTTAACATTATCAACCAATCATAACTTAATTTTGTATATCACTCTAATTTTTATGCACCCAAAATATGCACAAATCTTGTGCTCGTCTCTTGGTTTCATTCGAGTGACAACAGTTAAAGCATTTGTGATCAGGTATTTTGTTTTAATTATTCATGTTTAAGCCCATCCTGAGTAGAAATCTATAGAGTATATTCTATATTAACAATATTTTCCTGTCCATGCAACAGAGAAGGGATGTTTGTTCTTTTCTTGGTGCTTCTTTTTCTCTCACCTCCATCCTAAGAAGTATCTCTTTCTCTTGCTGCCAGTAGAGTGCAGCTTGAACTCTGCAACTGAATGGCAAAGACTTATCAGGAAGGTAAGCTCATGTATTGACTTTCATTTCATTAATTCATGAGTATTATGTATATTCTGCAGCATTTTAGCATTACGTGGTGTTCTGTTTGATCCTACATTATCGACTCCATCTTAGTTTGTGTCTTGGTAAGAAAACAAAGTGTAAATTTCAAATATTTTTTTCCTAACATCAATGTTTAGTGAGAAAGCAATGGCATAACCAAGCTGAATAGTGTTGCCAAAGGAAAAGGCAAAACGATTAATTTCCTTGCAACTCTCACCTCCATTCCACTCTGTCCCCATTTTTATAAGGATGGAGGTGAAAATTTGTCATCTTTTGATAGTGTTCATGATTTATTCTAACAAAATGCATAACCCTGATTAATCTTTATTATTTCAATTAAAATAAGAAAAGACAATATAAAATTAATTTTAACTTCTTAAAGGGGAACGAAACACAAAAATGATGTTTCTTCCTAAATGAAGGAATGACCTGTAAAATCATGTTTCTTCCTAAATGAAGGAATGACCTATAAAATGCAATGGTAATATTGTTTTCTTACTTAGCAACACCATTATCGCTGAGCAAGTGAAAAAATAACCACCTTATATGTCATCAGAGGCAGCCGTGCACTGGAAGCAGTTGGGAGATCACAAGCCAGTCGTTGCTGCATGTGCAGTGATACACTTTCAAAAATTGTTCTTGTTGGTATTTAAGTTCAAGAGCAGTGTACTTTATGGTGGTGTTTTGATGATGGTGTTACTGAGTCAGTTTAGCATTTTACAAATAACATAATATTGTGAAAAATAAAATGCCTAAATGTTGTGCAATATGGCTGTAATGTGAGAAGGGAACAGACAAGAGAACTCATTTTTACGTGTTTCCAAACAGGGAGAAATTCCCAAAAGATACAGGATAGGAATAGAATTTTGCAAAAGAAAACATTTTTTGCTTAGTCCCGGTACATGTTTATGTTCCTTCCATTTTATTAATAACTGTGTTTGTTCACAATCTGTGACCTTCCTTTTTAAAGACACAGTTATTATAAAGGCAGTTTATGCCAGATGAAAGTTTCAGAGGGCCTTTATTAAAACCTGGAATTATTTCTACTATAAAGAAACATGAGACAATTTCCAGATATCAAGTTCTAGTAAGACAATTGATCCTTCACCATCTTCATCCAAGAACAAACGACAAAGAACAGAACGATATGAGGCTAGAAATTGTAAAAGCATAGCTTCTGAGCTATGCGGTCGTGTTACTTGCAATAAGACTGACAAAGAAGGCAATGATGATAAAAGCATTGAAATAGAATTAAGAATAGAAGGTGGTGGAAAAAACCACGAATTCAGAAATACAATGTGAACTAGGTACTGAAACCATAAGGAAATATATATAGTTGGAACCTGAAAAACCTACTAAACAAGCAATGATGAGGAAGGTCAGGATAAGCTGAACGAAAGTTTCTACGAACCTGATACTTCAGATTCTGATACAAGTGATGAGCAGGAGGAGAAGGATGAGGATGAGGAAGATGAAAAAGAAACTTTCACCATACATGGAAATGAACCTACAGTGGTTGACATCTCTACTTTTATTTTTCAAGGTATGTGTTTTATGTAGAAATGCAGTCAAACCAATTTCTCTTTACATTAAAGGAACAATGCAATGTGTTAAAACAATGTGTTACTGTGGTAGTACACATTCACATGAAACTCACAAAATCCATCAGGAAAGAAACCAGAAGGAAGTGCTTTAATAGCAAATTCTTTATTATTATATGGTATATTGCTTCAGCAATTTAAGTCCTCCTGCAAATCACTGGGTTTGGCAATCTTTCCAAGCGTACATTCAATAAACACCATTCGAAACATGGCAGTACCAGTTGTTAGAGCATTTTGGATTCAGGAAAGAAAGAAGAACTTGAATTCATTAAAAGGCTGTGGTATACCTATGTGGTTGGCAAGGGATGGGCAGTGTGATACCCCAAAATTTACATCAAACTATTTGGTCTATTCTGTCATGGATTTAATTCCCGCAAAATTATTGATTTTGAACTTGTTCTAAGAGGTATGGTGAAAGGTGCTTTGGAAAAGGCTTTTTGTGGCAACATAATGACAAGGCTTGCAAAACAGGAAATGTGTAGAATTGAAGTTTTTCTCTCTGACAGACATAAAGGTGTAAGATAACTGTTAAAAACTCAGTATCCGGACTTATGGCATTTGTCTAAAAGTCTAATGAAAAAAATTAAAATAATAGAAAAAAATACCCAGAGCTGATGGAATGGAAAGTCAGTGTAAGTAACCATTTATGGTGGGCTGCGCAAAACTGTAATGAGAATGGTATTGCAAAACTCGCATCAATTCTTCATTATATTAAAAAATGAATATAAATGGCTAGAATGGAATGGAATGAAAATCTTGTGATCATGATGAATTGTTGGAAGACCAAGGAAATAATTCATGGATGAAAGGCAAATCAAATGCCTATCATGCCTTGAAGAAAATTATTTTCGATAGCACCTTCTTAAAAGATTTGGTCCATATTCGACATTATATACATACTAGCAGTATGTATTACAATCTTCGTCCCAGATATGCTCTGAAAAGAATACAGTTTTCATATAATACGAGGGGCACTATTTATATTTTGAGCCTTGGCAATCCTGAATGTTGTAGGTGTCATTTGATGTTTCCAATGGAGAGTTTGACATTTTTTACCATAATCTACTTCAAACATTTTGTCAATAGAGCTTCATTTGTTTTGTTTACACTAACTTGAAAATTGTGTGTTAACAAAAACATGGAATTAACTCGTGAAAATGTTCGTGCAATGATTTATTACGATATTCGATGTAGATTATCAAGACAAGAGTGCATCGAGCAACTAACTTCCACATCTGGCGACGAAGCTCCATCCTTTGCCACTGTGAAACGCTGGTATAATGAATTTAATCGTGGGCGCTGTTCGCTCAATGATTAAGTTCGTGAAGGTCGTCCAAAATCAGTTGTTGTGCCAGAAAACATTGATGCTGTGCAAAAACTAATAATGAAAGATTGTCATGTGACAAATTGTGAGATTGAGGCAACTCTAGGCATTAGTTCCATCAGCAAATATAAAATATTGCTTGATTATTTAGCCGTGAAAAAGGTTTGCTCTCAGATCCCACATAATTTGACGCAATCTCAAAAAGATGCTCGTGTCGATTGGTGTACAAAAATGATCAAGAAATACAATGGTGATGCCTCTAAAGACGTATGTAAGATTGTAACAGGAGACGAATTATGGATCTATGTGTATGAGCCAGAACGTAAACAGCAGTCGACTGTATGGGTGTTTCAAGATGAAGTAAATCCAACAAAAGTTGTTCACACAATCGAAACACTTCGAACCAAATGGTCGCCTGCTTTTTCAGTAAAACTGGCCATGTGGCAACAGTGCCTTTAGAGGAACGTAAAATGGTCAATGCCGAATGGTACACAACCATTTGTTTGCCGGAAGTCTTCGGTGAAGTAAGGAAAACCAACAAGAACCGTAGGACCATTCTTCATCAAGACAATGCGCGCGCACACATCTCGTCTAACAACAGAGTATTTGAAGGCTCAAAAAATTTAATTGATGGGTCATTCGCCATACAGTTCTGATTTGGCACCCAATCACTTCTTTTTGTTCCCGAACAGCAAGAATACATTGTGTGGACAATGATTTTCGTTGGCAGAAGAAGCCTTTGTTGCCCTCAAAAGCCATGTTTTGGAGGTGTCTCAAGAAGACTGGAATAAATGCTTTGACAAATGGTTCAAATGGATGCAAAAGTGTATTCATCATAAAGGAGAATATTTTGAAAAACAATAAAGCAGTTTTCAATCAGAAATTACTTTGTTTTAATTATTAGGCTCAAAATATAAATAGTGCCCCTCGTAGCCTTCAACTCAGATCCATGATAGCAGCACTATATCACAATTTCAATGTAAATAAAATAAAAAAAAAAATACTGGTGTCAAAACCCAGTTACTCCAAAACACCTGGGTCTTGGATCTGAAGAATAAATATGAAAAATCTAACAAAAAATGGAAACTACTGATTGTGGTGAAATAAAAAAAATCTCTGCATGCATGTTGTGAGGATCCATTACTGGATGCAGCAATTGAACTGCCACTACTGACAGCTCCCACTCTTCGAACTCCATTAGAGTTACTACAATTGAAGTACTTCTCACACTTTCAGTCAACACAGGAAGGTTCATCACAGACACATTATAAAATTTTAAATAATAATGAAAAATAATGGTTGAATTTAAAACTTACCATTACTTTCTGTAGTACGTATAGTAAGTAGGGGAAGTATTGCATTACACCCAAAAATTTGATACCGAGATTTCACCGGAAATACATGTTTTGAGACCCCCTGAATCCAAAAAAAAAAGCATTTTTGGAAACATGTCCGTATGTGTGTCTGTGAACAGCATAAGTCAGAAATGAACAGTCAGATAAACACCAAACTTGGTATTTAGGTTCAGTATCTTCCAGAGATGCAACATGAAGGTTTTCAAGAAAATCCCCGCACCTGAGATTATCCTTTACATGGAACATTTTTTAAAAATTTTAATTTTCTCAAAAATGGCTCTTACGATTTTGATTAAAACATCATATATTTAAGATACTTTCATGACAAATGAAATGTATATCTTGAATTTTCTGGGAATCTCTCCAAAAGTATTCTTCATTGTGAAGAACGTTTGCATAACTGGTAAACCATAAGAGATAGACAAAAGTTTACTGCACAAAAAATGTAGATCGCATTAAAATACACAATTTATGTCATATATATTTTTTTGTTGAGTGAACCATTTTCGGGATATTGCTTGTTATTCCCTTAAATTTTCCAATACTTATACTTTTTCTCAAATTCGTTATTCATCTTTTTTATGTCCTGGACATGCAAAGAGAATGGAATGCGCCACATAACAACCAGCGGTTAAAAGATTTGACTATCGCTTAAAACCCACCGTATTTGCATCTACAAGAAAATTAGCAATAAGATTAACATCTCGATTAACATGAGGCATATGGAGAATAAGCGTTTGTAAAAATAGTTTGTACAAGTCTACAGAAAGTCATGTGAGTGTAACACATCAGATTTTTTTAAATTTGTGTGTTTAACAATGAAGCCTACATATATGTCACTGGGTTTTGGAAAAGCATTTCTAATACTACGCACTATACATGACGTATGACAAGTCTTTTTCTGTGTCCAACGGCAGTCCATGAATTCATCCAGTAAACTGTTTATAGCAGGAATATTGCCAGATCTTATTAGAGGGATTGTTGGCAGTGGGTTATTTCTTTTTAGCTGGAATTTTTGTTTTTAACGCTAAATTCTGCCACAAAATATTCAAAGGATCACAATCTATAACTAATTTGTGAAAATTAGGATGATCTTTTGTTTTGTGATAGAAACAAAATCACCCTTCACCAATTCTGTGTTTTCATAGTCTGAGTACCACACTCTTTCCTCATCATTATCCATTGGTAAACATTCCTTCCTCTTACACAGATGGATGGAACCAGCACAGTTTTCAGTGTGCACAATGTCTTGGAATCAGTTCAGAATGGTGTAAATCTTCAAAATCATTCTGTTTTGGTTCAACTGATAAGGTCGGATACCATGTTCACTCATTTATAAAGCAGATGTTGGACTGTGTATCACCTAGTAGGTATTAACTGGATTATGAAAAGCGATTGGCTTGGCATTATCTCTATTCTTTGTTATTCAGACAAGTTATGAACTTCTAGTGAAATTAACACGTAAACTTATTAATCATTTAAAACACCAATGGTGCATACGTCTATTCTCTAAGTACAGTGTGGCTCTCATTGCATCATGCATCCACTCTACAATAGGCTGTAACCCGATAACTATTCACCTTGGTATGGTGGAACTACGTGTGTTGTTATTTATTCCTGATGACAAAAAAACTAATATGGTAAATGAAATATTCCTTTTTGTGTTCCATTCCCCTTTAAGGGATTTTACTTTCCACAAGCACTTAATAGACAAGATATACCAAAGAAAATAAAAAGGAATAATCGAAGGCACTTAAGGAAATTATCAAAAACAAAAAAGTAAATAAGCTGAGAAAACCACTAAAAAATAGGCAGCTAAATGGAAAACTAAGGCATACTGATATAAGGCATCATCCAAAACCTCTGTAGGCTCACCATTTCCTAGAAAATTAGTTAAGAAAACAATATGAACTGGACAAGGAGAAGTGAAGAAGAAACTTGAATTATTAGAAGTTGGGTCACACTGAATTAGAAGCAGCTTTATAATGCAGTGTTTTAAGTATAGGGCTTTTTGGTAGCATTATAAAGAGATACAAGATAGAAAGAAAGAAAATTCTTCCCTCCAAGTATTCCAGTAAAAAGAGAGCTACAGTTACAAAATTCAGCGAAGAGCTTCTTCAAAAGAGAACCAAATTTGTCAATTGTGTGAGGTATCATGTTGTGTTCGGGAATACTTTTTGTAATGATTCTATGTCCAAATAAAAATAAAAGTAAAACTTCAGTATTTTATGAGACCAGATTTGCACTGAAATATAATTAATATGAAATTCAATTATTAATAAACTTCATGAAGAATTGAATGATTCAAGACACACAGATATAAGGAAGATCTTGTACAAAAAGTTTTTAAGGTAAACAGATAGTGTCAATTTGTCCTACAGCAGCTTTTTAAGAATCACACAAATGTTAAAAGTTGCACAGCTCAAAGACAGACACTTGCTGATGCATTATAACTTTGGGTTTCTTATCAAGAAAGCACACCTGTAGGTATAATGGATTCTGGCAAAATTGGAAAATTTATTGAAAATGGTTCAAGTGAAGTTACAAGCCACGTATCGGCAGCGCTCTGTATGTTTGAACAAATTACAAATTGCTCTTCAGGATGATTCACAAAATTAGCTGAAGTATTTTGACCATTACAGCTATTAGTGAGAATCTCAACTCTGTCCCAGATGAGAACAGAGGTGAAAGTCGGTGAAAAGAAATTAAAATTTCAAAACTATATAGATAACAAAATTTGTTGGGTAGGTGTGTAAACTCTTTTGGAGACTCCTGGACATCTAACCTTTGTGGGCAGTACAGATTATTTTTAAAGGTTGTTTTTTGGGGGGGGGGGAGATGAAATGGTGATGTATCTGAAAATCATTCGCAAACACTCCATGAACATATGATGATACAAGTTTGTCTAAGGAAAAATATTTTTAACCTGGCCTTCGGTTTTGCTTAGAAGGAACTGAAAAAAACCAGGCATGTCAGGTTAGCAAGCTTCAGAACTTGAAAATACCTTGAACTGTGGGTCCATAATGCATTATTAACAAGCTTACATTGCTGATTACTTTTGGTGACAGTTCTATGGTGCAAGTGATGTCATTATTACAACTGAATGTACAGCATTAGCAGAATTGACAGAGCATTCATTGCATTATTAATCCTTTAATCTTTGGTAGAGGTGGGTGGAAGCAAATGAGAGGAGAATACAATTGTCCCTCTAAGACTTATCACTGCATACTACACAGTAAATTACTAGCAAATGGGGAACAGTGAATATTAGTTGTTAATCTTGGGTTTATGTGTTGATCAACAGACAATTTGTCTACTGCTACATTTTGTTACACTGATACACATAAAATGAAACACACAAATGAGATTCTTGCCTGCACTTCAAAGCAGAGCTGAAAAATTACAAACATGTCAGTTTTAACTTAGCATTAAGAGGGTACAAACAAAAATTATTACACAAGTTATTTAACATAATGTTTCGTTTAAAAAAAAAAAATTGGATCTACATGCAATCCCTAAAATGTTTTCTAAATCATAGTTTCTACCTTAACTGACAGCAATTTTGGGTGAAAGAACATGAAATACTTTAGCCCTGCTATGGTCTTTGGGTCATTATTACCTGACAAGAAATGTATCTTTGTATTACTAATTTAAATTTAATAGCCGATATTTATAATTTTATGTATTTGTTTCTGTCCAGATCTATTTCTCATATAATTGTGAATGTTGGAAAATAAATTATTTTATATTTTTATAGGTGAAATTGTTACACTTATATTCCTTGGATCATAATGACCCGATTGCTTTTAATATTTATTTTCACGTTTCCTTACGTTTCATGTTCCTCTGTATCCAAATCCATGCCCATGTCAATATCACACAGTACAGGTATTTGCTTGCTTACGCAACAATGGACAATATATTTAGTTTTTAAGGATGTAAATACAGAACATAATGTTATGTTTGACTGACAGTTGAATGAAGAAAGCTTTCAAACAGTACCATATTCTACTGTGACAAAACATTGCACAACTGAAAATGAATTGGATGCATTATGCAATTTCTTTGATAGTGGGGATGATATTTCAGAAGAAAGCCATATTAGTGAAGACAGCATTCGTCCTGTCAGAATCGGAAAACTGAACTTCAGACAATGAGGTTAAATGTGACAATTTGCACACTGTGGAAGTAGTTTAGTTGAAAGATAAAGGCATGTGGAGTTAGTATCCTTTTCACAACATGGAAGAGCATCCAGTGCAAACATAATCAAACAAACACCTGGTCAAACCAGATATACTAAGTCCAGGGTAAATGATATAAAATCAGCTTTTTCAAATAATTATGAACAAAACCCTTTGCAATATTGTGTTGGAAATTACTACTATTGAAGGCAAAAATGGGAAAGTTTGGATGAAATTGCATTAGAAGGAAACATTCGTGTATTAGTTAGATTGTGTTTATAAATTGTATGATGAATCAAACAGCAGTTTATGGATTCAGAAAATGGTAGAGCATTTCTCCTGCTATAATGTCACTAAAAGTGTTCTTTTATTATGTTGAGTGTTACATTTTGATGATAAGTGTGATCGAGGGCACAAACAGCAAATGACAAACTAGCACTTAAGGAAACACAGGGTGGAAATGCTTGCAAAATTATATAATCCTGGATCGAATGTAAGTTGAAATGTTAATGTATAAATGGCGGAATTTAGAGGTGAAATTAAATTGTGTTTTATTTATGGATGCTCTTTAACTGCTATGGTTCTTAGCATCCCATTTTATATTGGGCGTGAAAGATCGGAAGTTTTACTTAGAGGCCTCTTTATCAGGCTTGAGGTTCTTTTACATGTCATAAATCCACAACGTGGGACCATCGGCTTTACTTCCCTTCCGAAGGAAGCCATTCTAAGGATTTTTATCCTGAAAAAAAAATTCATTGCTCTCTGCTGGGTTTGAACCTGTGACCTCAGGAACCAGAGGCTAGCATAATACCTCTAGACCTAGGGATGACAGGTTTTTAAGGGTCATGGCCCATTTGAACAATATATTCCAAATAAACCTGTAAGTATGGGATAAAGTTATGCACACTGAGTGACAGTGCAAGTTCATATGTTGTGAAAACACAATTCTACCCACAAAAAGCACTGCATAATAACGAAACAAGAAGCATCAGTTGCTATTGTGAAAAAGATGCAAACACAGGACCAGTCTATACCAAGTTCTAGCGGTTCCAAGCAAAGCTGCAAGCATTTCCTATCATTTCTTTAAATTATAAGAAAATGCTTGCAAAATTTATCTTGTCTCTTGTTGCCCAAACTCTAATTACTGTATTATCAGCTTTCTGCGTTCAAAACTAGCATGTCCACTTATTTTGATGAATGATTACATTAAAAAGAAACACATTATTTGCTATATGTAGGAAATGACATGTTATTTGTTTGTACTCTGATCACTGTTCTATGCTCAAAAGAAACGTATCCATAATCATTTCCTTGTCTTTTATTCTATGTTTTCTGTTCGAGAGAAGCTTACCCATTATTCTTTTCTTGCATTTTGATAAATACTTTGCATTCTAAAGAAAGAAATATACTGTCATTTATTTATATTTTGATATTTTTAGTTGAAAATAAATTTATGTAATTATATCAAAATATTTAATTTATCAATTATTATTTGATTGTAATTTTAACATTGACATTTGCTTATATTGTTTCAATGTTCATGTTGAAAACTGAGATATCTATGTTTCTTTGCTGGTATTTTGATCAATTCTAATGTCATATTGCATACTAATGCTTTATCTGTGTAAAACAAGAATTAAATTAAATCTTTTATAAAACATTTTCTGAATGTCATCTCTTAGTTTTGCTTCTGGTCATTATGACCACAAGCACCAAGAATGTATTTGTATTTTAAGAAAAACAGCAGGGTTAAATATGGCTTATAATGACGTGAGACATGCCCGTACCCAGAAAAGAAATTCGGGGAGGGTTTTCCACAAGTAGATCTAAACTTAACAGTACCCCACACAGTTACCGTGTATCTTACCTATGTAAGGCGACAATATTAAGTTTCCCTTTCTCTTGTAAATGTGCAACTAGCAATAGAGCTACTGTTATCTAACATTTTCCCATATTGATTTGCTATTAATTTAAACCAATAAAATTGTCAGAAGTTTCGGGAGGGGTTTGAACGCTAAACCCCTCCCCCCTCTAAATACGGCCCTGACGTGAGGTAATAATCTTTAAAATCAGAAAATATGTTGCAAAGTATTTGCACGATAGCTGGATGATGGCACAGAGAGAAGATGGGCCTCTCTTTTGGGTTAAAACGGTTAACACCATCAATAATTCATGCTCTAATTGGGCTGCCACATGTCCAGATAAATGCTGACCATCTACAACTTTGAATCAGGAAAAAAAGTCCTCCCTTACTGGTGTGTGACACAGACACACTTTTCTGCCATTGTGTAATGCTGGAAAATAAAAGTTCAGTCCTAAGCTCAGATGCAGAATATGTAAGATAGTATGCACTTATTTTCACACAAGGTCCTATTTCTTCTACAAACATCTTAATTACAACTTTATCGTCTTATGTTTTCTATCCAATATCATTTTCAAGAATTAAATCTCTTAGGGTGGGTATTAGTAATGGGTTGGCTCAGTGAAAGTGAACTTCATATATCTAAAAATTATAAACAGAACCATAATGATGAAACTGTTTATGAACGGTAAGTTCTTGTGAAAAGAGATGGTTCGAAGCAGTTGAAAGGATTTGTTGTTGATCATATCAACATACTATATTTGGCTAGTCCATCAATTATTACAAATGCAGAAAATTAAGTATTACTCTTAATTTATATTTGTTTATATCTTGTTATGTTGAAATTTGTGTTGTATGTTTACTGCAAACAGCCTTAAGTTAAAACGAAATAAAATTACTATAAGATGAAAAAATTCTTGTTTTTCACTTTTAAGCATAAATCTTACACCTATGTGCTAAAACATACCTACAATATCAACGTTAGGTCATTTTAGGTTAGGTATCAAACTTCTATATAACAGAAGGCAATGGTTAATAGATAATTTATTCTGTAATCTCTAATTTCGTAGCTCTTCCTCTAATGACAGTATTTTCAAACATTGTGAGCGCAAAGAAACGACAAATTTTATTAAAACATTACAACCACTTTGAACATAGGCCTTAAACATGTACGCACTTCTGGTACACTCATCATCCATCGTTATTAACTTTTTAGAGCAATAAACCTCGATAATTACTGCGAAAGTGTTTAAGGTATTACTTTAATGGAAGATATTTACAAAATACTTAACTACTAAACGAAATAAAGGAAAAGCAGTTTCGTCGCCATTTTTCCTAGACCTACCGTCAGCGAGACTATCAGTTGTTTGGGTCGTGAGGCGAATTCAGGCGGAATATCGCGTGCCGTGAGCATTTCATATTTCAGATACTGAAACGATATTAATAAGATCGAAATAGAGTTATAAATTAATAAGGAAATAAAAAAAACAATGCAGTAAATGAAATTAACAAGGGTAAGAGAAAATTGAAAATGCTAAAACGTCAGTAATTACCATGTAGTTAAACCTCTTCCCAACGTAGCCTCCATAGCTCAGTGGTTAGAGCACTGGTCTTGTAAACCAGGGGTCGGGAGTTCGATCCTCCCTGGGGGCTTGAGTGAAAATTTTTTTCCCCTTGATTGTGTTTAGTAATGTCCCAAATAAAAATAACAATACGTTATTTACCTTTATAAGCAACTTGTGATTAAATATAATAATACATATTAACGTTAAAACCGTTTTGTGTTTTCCAAACATGCAGATGCAGTAGTTTCTTTCAAAACGAATAAGCTTTTGAAGAACTATTTTACCAAATACTCAGATTTGGGAAGATGCATTTTATGGACATACTATATTCTTGGCATATCATGGGTTTTCAGCTTCATTGCTGTAAGGCTATTTTATTCACTTGTTAGCCCAAGGCCTGAATAACCAGAGTGGTGACTCAAGTATATAAAAATTCTGAAGTCTTACATTCAAATTACTTGCTCTACAGACTTGTAAATGCTTATTCCTCTGTGTAATTCTTATTAATCGAAACAACAATGATTTTATTATTATGCATTTTGTTGTTGATATAAAGGGGGAAAGGGGAGGCTTTAGCGATACTGAAATACGGATTTGAAATACAGGTCGCTATGTGATGGCCTTTATATTCATTCCACTGCTTGCATGACTGGGAGGGGCAAGTATGGCAATTTAGCACTTGAAAAACGTTATGAGGTGTTTGAGAATTCAAACTTATAACAATGAATATCTCGGAAATGGTAAATGCCATAAACATTTTATTTGACATAATTCTGTGCTTTAACGATATCTACATTTTGCTAAATTAATGAAAATCGCTAGAGCCCGAACATTTTTCCATGTAAAGGGTAGTTTGGTGTCGCATTTTCTTGAAGTTGCTGAACTTCAAATAAATTTGGTGTTTATCTGACATTTCGTTTTTGAGTTACCATAAGTAAGCAGTAGAGAAAGTAAAATTAAATTATAAGATAATTGCATTAGTTGTCATACAATCATCAGTGTTATAAATTGTCTATAAAGAGGCGAATTAAATTTTGTCTTAAAATGCTTGCAGGGAAAGGTTTCTTGATGCAATTAGTAGTTCATTGAAAATTAAGCATGATCGGATGGTACGTACTTATATTCTGCATAATTTTCATCTTCCATTTCTAGTACCCAAATTATTAAGTTCTCTAGTTATATACTTACTTTAGTTAACTTATACGAATGTATTATATAACAATTTAGCAATCATTATGTTGAACTATATAAACAACTGTCTACATGCACCAGGTTACTTTTTCATAAATTATCCTTACAAAGTCTTCGTCGTCCTACGTGATGTAGTGGTTACCATGCTAGCCTCTAGTTCCAGAGGTCGCGGGTTCAAACCCAGCGGAGGGCAATGCATTTTTTTCGGGCGTAAAAGTCCTTAGCATGGCTTCCTTCGGAAGGGAATTAAAGCCGGTGGTCCCGTGACGTAGATTTACGGCACGTAAAAGAACCTCAAGCCCGATAAAGACGTCTCTGAGCAAAATTACCGGTTTTTCACGCCCGATACAGAATGGAACGCCAAGGACCTCAGCAGGTCCTTAAATAAATAAAGGAGCGTCCATAAATAAAAAAAATCAATTTTACATTTTCTGGCATGATAATGTTTTGGAGATATCACCGAATGTCCCCACAAATATAACCTATAGGTAATGTGACATTGAAACGTAGGTTAACAAAACAAAAGATTAATATTTTCTCTCACTACGTATATACTGGTTACATTGTTGCTGAGGAATATCCTCGATTAACATGTCACATTACCGAGCGGGATGACACAGACTATCACGTCTGTGACCCGCATTCGGGAGGTCGTGGGTTCGATTCCCGTCGCCGACCTTCCTGACCCATGGGTTTTTTTTCGGGCGAATACTGGGAAGGATCATTACCCCATCCCCGAATTTTCTGTCCCTCCATTCTCATTTCACTTCACCCTTCATCTGCTTGGTCCCTTTCAGGGTTGCAAATGTCGGCGGAAGCTCTCGGCGTGTGCATATTTTTTTTTATCTTTTTTTTGTAGGGGCGGCACCACACCCGCCGCCCCTCAGGGAAAAGGATGCGAGCGGTCTCCGGTCCCGGACCCCCCAGGGTATGTGTAATCCTAAGGGGGCGGTGGAGGGGTGTCGGCTACACCAGCCAGCACTCCGGGAGTTCAAATCTATAGATGGTAGGGACCCTGCCCTCTGTCTGTCGTGCCTCCTGGTCCGGCCGCCCTCTGTCTCCTCTCGCTTCATTCCTCCCTCTCGGCGGCGCTCCGTTAGGGGCATAGGCACTAAAGATCTGCGTAGATCGAGGAGCTAAGTCCCCCTCCGTACCCCTCCTATCCTAACACGTCATATTTTCAATTTTTCATTGCTCACCCTTGAGAGGCTTCACACAAATAATGATCAACTCTTAATCTTCGTAACATTTAAAGAATACTGGTGTTTTAAATACGACCTTCTTTTCGGCGTGCTTCATGGTTTTAGCTTCAAAGTTTTTTACTGGTTCTCTTTACCACAGCTACAGCACTTTCTTAGGACTACAACCTCTATTTTTACCCCTTTTGGAGGTGGACCTTGAAGTTTAAGCGGGTAGGAAGCTACCTTTAAGTGGGTAGGTCGTATCGGACTGTATATGAATGAAAGGTTTAAATGATGCTCAAATGGGTCCGGGGTCCCTAGAATTTAGAGTTACCCGACAGGATAAGGGAGAACCCCGGAGAAAACTTTCCAGGTACATCACCTTAACCGAGATCCGGACTCGGGATCTCACCTACCCCCGCACCACGGGGACGGGCCCTAATTTTTAATAGTATTTAACTCAGTTCTTACTCCATACGGCACCACAGGCAGTGACAATGGTGGAACGTGAAATGATGGTTGTGAAAGGGAATTTGGGAAGGAAACGTTTCAGGCCTAAGTTTAGGGTACCTCTCCGGCATTTGTCAGTTACGAGGAGTAAGAAAAACCTGAAAAAAACCAGGAGGGCGGTTGTGGCGGGAATTTGAGCCATAGACCCTCCGTTCACGAGTCCATACCCTAACGACCTCGACCACCAGCCTCTAAGCCTGTGTATTTTAGGTATGAATTGCTTTGGAATTTTCTTGCCAATTTTACGTCTTTCTGAAATGGATTTAGAATGAGTCCAGATACTTTAGGTTTTAAACATGTTTATTATTTGAAAGTTCATTCTCACATTGTTTTATAAAAACAAAAAGGAGTCGGAGGTTCTACTGTCCGAATTAAGCTGCCAGAACACGCCGTACTTGTATTAATGCACGGCTTTTAAAAGTCACAGATCTACCACAAGCAACAATTGACACTCAGAAGAAAGCACTAGATATAAATGCGTCGTTCTTACACGGAGATGGTTGATCATAAACATGCGTAAACTGGTCAGTAAGGATGGATGGAAAATAATGCAACGATTACATTGTAACGGTTACCATAGTAACGAAAACAAAGTAACTAAATACTAATAACAGTTACCAAAGCAAAAACGAAGACAACTATACCTTTTTCACTATAAGCTGAAAGGAGATGTAAACAAAACCACGTGACAAGAGAGCACCTCATTGGTTGGTGGGCAAACTACAACCTTTCCCGCTTAGCATGTCGTCTCTTCCTCTACAAAAAACAGCTCGTTTCAGATCGTAACATTTTGTTGTTATTCTCGTGCAGAGAAATTTAAAATACTCATTATTGTAACAGTTCAATTTATGAAACTAAATGTGTTTGTTCAGATTCACCTATAACTAAATGAACCGTTATAGCAGAGGGTTAAGCGGCTATGCGGCTATGCGCAGGCGCTGCAGTTTATTTCTGGATGAGGCGCCAGTGTACTTTTGCAACGGGTTGAGAAAATCACTACGTTTCCATGGAGAATTAAAATCGATTTTAGTCCAATTCCATACTGAATACGATCCGCATTTCCATGTTGAATTGAATACGTATTGAGATCGATTTGGATACACAAAGTTTGAGAATAAAATAATTCAAGCTTTTATGTTGGTCAACTTGGATTTAGTTTGCCAAACCTGTTTAGCATATGTTAATTTGTTTTTCTGTATATTCTGGGTTTTGAGGTTAGTGAATGTTTTTGAGAAGAATAAATTGCGAATTATGGAACCGATAAGTGGCTTTGCTGTGTATTTTATTACACATGTGATTAACGATTTCCGCTAATAAAAACAAAATGACGAGCGAGCAGCGTGTTACGAGTATAGTAGAGGGTTATCTTTGGCGTGTTCAAAACGATTTGAATACGGTAGGTGTTTCCACTCAAACAAATTTCGATCCGATCCTAATTTCTAAGAGGATCGGATTCAGGTTCAAAACGATCTCAATACAGAACCGTGTTTCCATGTAGTATTCAATACGGAAAATGTACTCAAATCGATCTCAATTCCCTATGGAAACGTAGTATTACTTTAGAGAGTGTCATGGCTGAGAATCCCCTACCGCTGTGGAAAACATAAACGCGGGAAATGGAAGGAAGATGATTGTATTAAATGCTTTTAACAAATTCTGTGAATCCAGCTTTAATCGACAATGGATAAGGTTGGCCATTGTTTAGCAATAATTAAACTTCTTTGTTAGTGATGCAGAATTGTTATTCCGATGGCTTGGGTCGCGTATGTTTTCTGTTGCGTTTTAACCTATAGTGCTAATCGTTTTTTTAACTTGTTGACCCATACAAGGTTCAAGCAAAGGTGGTATATTGATATTAGTCATAAAATGCAGGATTTCTAAAGCCTGAAGTTAAGAACAGTTTAATCCAGTACCTTTAATTACAAATGCCGAACTATTCAGGTACAACTTTTATTTTCTATTCTTAGTATTATGTTTTAGAAGTTTAGGATGTAAGGCAAAATATTGGAATAAGACATATAATGTTTAAAAGTTAATGATCCCCAAGCTGCAAAATATACTTTAATCGCATTCTGTCTGAAGCAATTTCCTCTCACGGGTACGTCATCCACCACGTGGTGTTGCCATGTGCTCGGCGGAGTGATACATTTAAGTTTTGTTTACTTCTCCTTTCAGCTTATAGTGAAAAAGGTATAGTTATCGCGTTAACGGCTATTGGAGACTGTCACCGAGCCTGGGTGATTTCATTGACTGAATGTACACTGGAATCGCTTATCGGAACTAGTTACCCCCCGCCAAATCCTTTGCAATTGAGTCATCCTCACACGTAGTTGTAAGTACATATTTGTTAATTACAGCGCGTTGCTTATCGCTTCGAATATAGGTCACTGGCCACAAATGACAGGTCAGTCAACACTCAGGTAGCAAAGCGCATGCATTTCATTAAGATAAACATATTTAAATATTTCTGTTTTGTTAACGTCGCTGTCAATTGCCAGGATCATCAGCACCGCCGATGTGCCGGAATTTCGTCCAGCAGGAGCTCTTTTACATGCTAGTAAATCTGCT
The DNA here is from genome assembly GCA_030765065.1 of Deroplatys truncata. Classification (NCBI taxonomy): domain Eukaryota; kingdom Metazoa; phylum Arthropoda; class Insecta; order Mantodea; family Mantidae; genus Deroplatys; species Deroplatys truncata. The sequence goes on from CM060980.1 coordinate 107,825,790, forward strand.
AATATGGGGCTTTCACTTTTAAGCACACATAAACCATCGGCCTGGGTCGGGTTTGAATCTGTGACCTTGGGATCAGAAGGCCAGCGTCTAACCAAATGCGATTATATTAAGATGGTTATTCACTACGATTATAGACGCACACGTTTTTATACATCGCGGGGAGATGGCTATGAATAAACAATTAATGCTGTTTAGTATTAAAATATGCGCGGTTCGCTGAGCTCTAACAACGGTACATAAATTTTAACAATGGTGTGTAAGATTGCACAATTTCATCGTCTACTCTCTAAGATTATTTAAAGGAAGGTGAAAGTGCTCCAACTTTCGAATTCGAAAAGCACGTGAGAAAGTGTATGTTTCCGCTCTTTTTGATTTGATATTATGGACTTTACGTCTTTAACTTGCATGGCAAAGAGCAATGAAAGACCGACGGATATACGTCGGGGTTAAATCAGCATTCCCGAACCAAACCTCAAAGTTGAAAGGCTACCTCATTACGAAATACAGCATAATTGTAAAATGAAAATTATATTATTTATTAGTATTGTACAACTGCACACTTCCGACCTCGATTTGCAATGAATGTAACGATTTTTCATTTACTAATGGATGTTCCCATCTGCACGTGCTAAGAGATGCGCTCTTACGGCGCGAATAGCTTAGCCAATAGGAGAAGGCAACGCGGAAGAACACGTCTTGTGTGTGTGATGTGTATGTGTAGAAATAAGTGCGAATGCATTTTGCGATTATAAATCACCGTAATAATTAAATGTTGACAGAGCTAGAGATTAGATTGCATCAAATAATAAAGTAAGTCTGTATCGACATGGTTCATATTAAAACGTAGTTACAGCTAATAGTTACTGGTAACCGTTAGTGTAATGTAACTGCAAACGTGACAATCATGAAAACAAATAACTTAATCGTTACTAGTAACCGTTAATGCAATGTAACTGGGACAGCTATAACCGTTACTCGAAAATAACTATTTCACATCCCAACTGGCCAGTCGAAGATTGGCGCCGAAAACGAGTGGCCTAAAATCATACGCAGCAACATTTTGAGCACTGCTGGAGGTAGACGTGTGGCAAGATGTCTGTACAAGAGGTTTTAGAAGCCTTTGCGGAAGGAAAGTGAAGGTAGCAGTGATACTGCAAATTATTTTACAGTTTTATTTTATTAGAAGCAGAGTAGATAAATACCGAAATGTCTATCCGGGTGACAGCTTTGTCCAAGAGAACGAAAAAATGTATTTTTCAATTTATAATAATTATACATGTTATTTGTGTACCGTAAGACACCAATTATATTTCAATGTGACGGAAATCTGAAATCCATAATCGACAACGTTTGTCTCAAAATTTAGGGCGGACACTATCTACCCTGTCTCCTACTCCTTTGTACTGAAATAGTGCAAAAGTACACTTGCACACTCGGTCAATTTAAAACTGGCCGGTGCGTGAGAAACGGAACTCGAATCGGTTACTTCCGTAAGTGCTTGGGACAACCTGGCGTTGTTCACAAGACTGATACTCGTATATTCTTGTAGTAGTTATAATGGGGAACATAACTATAATCACAAAGGTCTTCCGAGAAAATAATTCATACACGAGATTTCAAACAGACAGATGTTTCAGTGTGTTTCAACACTGAATATTTTTAACCAAAACTCACTTTATTAATTTATGGTTCTCAAGTGGAGTATGACTGAAGCTCTCTTAACTTACTGTTCCTCAGGTTGCAAGTTCAAATCTCCGTGGAAGTACTCAGCTTACTTCCCTTTTATTTTAAATACACGAGTAAAACTATAACAGGTTTACTTCATTCTTTATGTCGTTTATTTAGTAGTCCGTCATACCGATAGATGGTAATCATGACATTAATTTATAGGTCGGGAGGAGGTTATATATTAGTCAATTTAATTTTATAACCACAGACTTCACCATTATTATAATTATATTTGTAAGTAAAATGGAGTAATACAAGCAGCATTGTTTAACTATATTACTGTAAAAAATAAAATATAACAATCCACTGTGGAGGGTCGTACTCGAACTGCTTGCGTAAAGATTAAGTCGCTTAACCACTGCTCTACGGTAATCACGATGTGGAGGTAGCCCAAATCAGTCTTGTGGCTTGTAGGCAAAGCGGCGCACAGAAGTTGACGGTTGTGAACCGCGTGCCCACTCGAAGGTACTTTGAAAGAATGTAACTGCTCAAAGAGACCGGTCACTTGAAATAAACAACTACCTACCGAGTTTTATGATTACAAAGGTTACTCTAGATAATTTAGCAGTTATGTTCCTTATGTGCACCTTACAAGTGAGTTTTAAATCGAAACAAGTATACCTAGTAATTTTACAGAATGAACATAACACCAATACCAATGGTTCCAGGACGACGACCTTAACATATCTACTTTAGATAGAGCGGAATCCTTATTCTTGTAAGGGCTCTTTATTTGAAAGAAAGTACGACAAGGCTATGACAAAAGCTCCTCGTGACCAGATCAGGACTTCTGGCGACATCCTTTATTCTACCAATTGTTAATCCCAAACAGTGAACACCGGACTGCCATTTAATCTCATCACAGTAACCAAGCTTATTACATATAGGCATATTGTATACTCGAAATAATTTTCCAATTTAGTGCAAGGTTGCTATTAAAATATCTAGAAAATCCTTAGTTTCAAAGGGAATGAAAAAGGTTAACGTGTTTGAAATAGATTTCTTCAGCAATAAAAGAAACATTGTTACTGGTGTAACGTCCTCTGACAAGGAAATTTATTCAAAGGATATTAATGTATGTGAAAGTCTAATTTTAAAGCAATTAAATGCCTCCGATTTTGGTAGCGGTAGTACTACGCTGCGGAAGTTCTCAATTTTGATAGATTTTAACACTTCATTGTTAATTAAATCAAATGAGTTTTATTTATGGTCGTTCTTTAACTGCTGTGGTCTTAGCGTCCCATTCTATATTGGACGTGAAAGACTGGTAATTTTGCCCAGAATCCTCTTTATCAGGCTTGATGTTCTTTTACATGCCGTAAATCTACGACACGGGTTCCACCGGCTTTACTTCCCTTCCGAAGGAAGCCATGCTAAGGATTTTTACGCCCGAAAAATCCATCCCCCTTCGCCGGGTTTGAACCCGCCACCTCGGGAACTAGAGGCTAACATGGTAACCACTACACTGGAGGACGACACGCTTAAGTGTGGCTGCAGACACGTGGACGGGGAGGTGTTAACTACCTAGATCAAGCTTGGTCGCGAGGAAGAGAACGGTAAAACTCCTCTTGCTTTCTTCACAAGTGAAACCGGTTTTCCGTTATTAAATCAGCTTTATACCCCATTTCATTATTGGGCATAAGATTACTGATTTTAAAACAGTTAATTTTGTTTTTCCTTTTTACTTTGTTTGCTAGTTATCCGTGGTAGGTAGAGGAAGTATTGTACGCTATTCTAAATCTACATATAGATTTCATAGAAAATAAGCGTGTGTAGGTCCTCTGAACCCAATAAAAACGAAAAGTCGTATAAATCCCACATCTCATACCCCAGTCGAAACTGATCGAGCATGCTAGGTGAAGATTTTTAAGAGCCTACCCTAAACTACAGTGCCTTCGTTTTATGACAAGGCCACAACCGCCTTAGCAGCCACGGCAGTGACCAAGGTATTACGCCATTGCGCAGAAGCGGTGCAGGACGTGTCAAGGATACGTTTATCAGCTGTGAGCTGTCTCAGGCATTGCTTTGTCTTCGTGTTGTGAAGTGTTTCAACAATACGTGTGTTGTGTGTGATTTCCTTAGGAATGTTATTCTCTTATTAGTCTACCAAAATGGCTGCCAACAAATTCATGCTTGAACAACGTATTTGTATGTACGATGCATACGTGAAAACTGAATCATGTAGACTGGCGTGTAGACAATTTCAGCAGCAATTTCCTGTTATCCAGTTCCGGGTAGAGAGACAGTGAGATGCTTGGTCAATAAATTTAGAACAGCGGGATCGCTAAACGCTAAAACAAAGTTTATAGGAACAATCCCCACACCATAGGCAAACTTAAGGACAATATAAAAGCAGAAATTATGAATAATACGTAAGAACTTATGCGTGTGAATGGTAATCTCATATAATGTTGTCGAGAATACTTCGGCAGATGGGCACCACTTTCAACAACACTTAAAATAAGGTTAGTACTCATTACATATGTGTTACTAACACTCGTAAGTAACGCGGGAGTTACAGAACGGAAAACCCAACAGCGTAGTAGACTGTGTGCGGAGCACGCATTCGTGCGAATCGCGGTCTTGGCATAAAACGAAGGCATTGTACCTTTACATAGAAAAATTGTCGTTATATTTCATTTTCTCAAAAACGACTATCAGTTTTTATAACAATATCACACTTTAAAAATATATATTTCGCGCGAATAAAATGTATGTTCGAATCTATTGTGAATAATTTGAAAATTTCTCTTCAATCGGAATGAAGCTTTGTAATTTTATTTAATTGGTATACTATAAGAGGGATAGAGCTTACACAACTTTGTAGCATTAGCAATTTTCGGAATATACGCTGTCACATCGTTGATGTTATTTCTAGTCAAAAATATACAATAAGGTAGCATGAAAGGCCGATTAGCTTTTGTATGAACATTGTAATACATAAGATAGTACGTGAAGTTATAATGAGGAGAGAAAGTAGATGTGACATTTCAAATCTTTTAACATCAACAATATTTTCAAAATTGCAATGTAGTATTTTTACAGTTACTGAATTAGAGAATGTTTCTCGCTAATTATATTTCATTTTTCTTTTCTATTATTATTATTATTATTATTATTATTATTATTATTATTATTATTATTATTATTATTATTATTATTATTATTATTATACCACATGCGTTGGTTATATTTCCCACCTCCCTGATTGCATGTGGAAAGCGATTCGGGTAAACAATTTTTCAATTTTTTTGTAAAATAGAACAAAGAGCATTTCAGTAAGGAACTATGGATTTTAACTAGTTGAACTTAGAGCAAGATCGATACATAACGATTGCTCAATCACCTATACGAGAAAAATTTTGGAGTGCTCCCTTATTTTCTTGTTACCATTATATGAATCCAATCTAATCATTATGGAAAAAGAAGAATATCCGAGAATATGTTTAAATAGTGCTTTCGGACATCATCTTTCAGTTTTTAAAGGCGTTAACTATTGCCACGCGTTCATAGTGATTCGAAAGTTATCGATTTTCAATATAGAGAGAGTTATCCAAATCGAATGAATAGACAGTGGGCTATATAGCTTTGGTTATAAATCTCGGATGCTCAAGTTAGTTTCTCATCTATATTATCAAGCGCGTTGTAGTCAGCGGTGCCTGTTCCTCAGCTCCATCATCAAGACTGCCTTACAGATGATGCTAGAAAATTATCCTCTTCGCTTGTATTCCGTTGTCTTCCACGAACTCATGTATATAGTTTTGCAAACTTCGAAAAGAGGCGATTGATCAGAAATTTGTCAATAAATTCCATATACACACGAATCAAATATCGCCGGAAAGAACTGGGTAGTCATCCTGGCTGTTGTGTGTGCACTGCCTTGAGGCGAGCAGATAGCTAACTGGCTGCAGTACACATCGAGACTTAAAACACCGCATTAACAGCATTAACTAAAATCCGATAAACAAGAAACCATTTTTACTTTCTCTACTACGTATAGTAAGTAGGGGAAGTATTGTTTTCCACCCAAAAATTCGATACCGAGATTTCACCGGAAATACATGTTTTGAGACCCCTGAATCCAAAAAAAGCATTTTTGGAAACATGTCCGTGTGTGTGTGTGTGTCTGTGAACAGCATAACTCAAAATCGAACAGTCGGATAAACGCCAAACTTGGTATTTAGGTTCAGTATCTTCCAGAGATGCGACACGGAGGTTTTCAAGAAAATCCCCCCCACCCCAGACTACCCTTTACATGGAACATTTTTCGAAAATTTTAATTTTCTCAAAAATGGCTCTAACGATTTTGGTTAAAATATCATATGTTTAAGATATTTTCGTGACAAATGAAATATATATCTCGAATTTTCTGGGAATGTCTCCAAAAGTGTTCTTCATTGTGAACGACTTTTGCATAACTGGTAAACCATAAGAGATAGACAAAATTTTACTGCACAAAAAATGTAGATCGCGTTAAAATACACAATTTATATCGTATACATTTTTTTTGTAGAGTGAACCATTTTCGAGATATTGCTTGTTATTCCCTTAAATTTTTCAATACTTATACTTTTTCTCAAATTCGTTATTCATTTCTTTATGTCCTGGACATGCAAAGAGAATGAAATGCTCCGCATAGCAACCAGCTCTTAAAAGATTTGACTATCGCTTAAAACCTACAATATTCCCCTTGCACCTACAAGAAAATTAGCAATAAGATTAACATCTCGATTAACATGAAGCATATGGAGAATAAGCGTTTGTAAAAATAGTTTGTACAAGAGTAGAGAAAGTCATGTGAGTAACACATCAGATTTTTATTTAATGGAACAATAATCCAGTGCAGTTGAAAAATATGAAATAAGACTCCATCCTTTGTGATTATAGCCTACGAGTTATTGGGCATTTATAAAGTGCACAAAGGTCTGCTTTGTTGTTGATATGACATACTAGCGGAAAAAGAAACATTCAACGAAAATGCAAATGTGAAGGATTATAGGGTGAAGGAACACGGAACAAAATCTGATGCGATATATTCAAATGGGTTTCTCTACCAATAACATTCACGTTTCGTTTCCGGCTCTCATGTTGAGAGTCTGGGGTTCAATTCCGGGTATGCGGTGGCGATTTTAAATCGACCCTATCTACATCTTCACCTCTGAGTTGCTCATGTGAAGAATCCTCAACGCCCAACGTGGTTCGGAATCCACGGTGAAAGCTGGTCTTCTCATTCCACCGCCATCCTCATTTCTACCATCCGAGGCAACGGATTCCGCCCGCTAGGTGCCTCCACCAAGAAATACGTCGGTCATCGCTTGGTGGAGTGAGGTATTCCCGAAGGTCAAAGACCTTCACAAATACGCGTTATATGTATGCTATGATATAAATATGATTCCTCTATTTACGTTACGTTACTCCGAATAGCTTTCTTTACCTTGCAATAATTTCAAATTAAGTAAAGCTCTTGCGATGGAAAGAAAATAAAGCCGGTAGAGTAGCAAAAATAGCAAACTTCCAAGCATATCCGTTAGATAATGTTTAAGATGGAATATTTCGCAAAAGGATACGAACAAAATATAATTGTAAAATTAACTTTACATTATTGCTTATTTTTACTATCTTTCAAGTCTTCCATGTTATACAATATTATGCAACATTTAATCAAATTATGGGAACTTCACCGGATAATAGAATTCAACTTAAACATTTTGTTTCTCATGTCTGAATATTTAACACGTGGCATTTTAATAAAATTGTTAGAGCCATTTTTTGCGAAAATAAACATTTTTCCAAATAGAGGGTATTTAGGAAAATCTTCGTGTCGCATTCTGGGAAGATGTTGAACTTAAATACAAAATTTGATGTTTATCCGATGTTTCGCACGGGTATTTGTTTCTAAAATGCTTTTCGGGAGGGGTTCAGTGGACCCCAAAAGGTGCATTGAAGGTGAAATCTTAATATAAAAATTTTCGGTGGTAGGTATACGTAGAAAAATTAAAAAAACGGCAAAAGCTATATTTGCTGGAAGAAAAACAAATACGTACATTGTTAATACGAGATGAGGTATTGGAACAAGTAGACATCAGGTGCTCGGGATATATTACAAGCAGTAACTAAGCAGTTGTTAGCAACTTAAGAGTAACATTGGCAGAGAAAGGTTTTAACTGGCAAACATTTTCTGTCGACTCTTTAAGAAAGAACTAAGGAAGAGATTAAAATGCTTTGTGTGGTATATGATGTTTGTATAGTATGGAAAATCTGTAGTCAGGACGAAATGAAGAAAAAAGTAGGAGTATTTAAAGTGAAGAAAACAACGTGTAAAAGGAAATATAAAATAAGTAATGAAGAAGTTTGCAAAATGTGCATGAAGGAAGAATGATAATGAAATTAATCGGAAGAGGAAAAAGAAATGGCTGTGGTTTTGGACGAGAAAAAATTGCTTACTGAGAGGTGCTAAGAAAGGTCAGATGAGGAAAAAATCTAATGTTTCATTCGGATGACTTTCTATATCCACCCTTTTAAAAAAACCATTCCTATAAAAGCTTATTATCCAATCTACTTTATATTTCTCGAGATAAACGTTTTCCAAAAGCGGTGATTAGATCTTTAAACAGCGAATAGTTAATTTCTGCCTTCCATTTGCTGCACTTCCTTTCTTTAATGGCCACGAGAAACAATTGAACGGCTACTTAAACCTTAAAGAAGTATAACGTATTTAATAATTCAAATCTATAATAATATCTAGGAAAATATTAATGCCACAAACATTTATTTCACCTGAAGTGTGAAAATCTGCATTTTTCGTGTAGTAAGTGTTTCTCCATCTCTTATGTTTTACCAGTTATAACAGGTTATACTAAATTTATTTAGAATGAAAGGGAGTTTAGAGTATATACCCCCAAAAATTCAGATACGCCTTTATTAGTCATAATTATCTTAAACATATGTTATTTTAATCAAACTTGTTAGCCATTTTTGGGAAATTCAAATATAAGGAAAAATATCCCATGTAAAGGGTAATTTAGGGTGGGGGATTTTCTTAGTAATCTTAATGTGGTATCTCCGGAAGATGCTGTACATAAACACCAAGTATGGCGTTTATTCAAAATGGTTTTAGTTAAACTACTCACACCTACAGATCATTCTGTATAAATGTGTTTTATTTATGGGACTTCAAGACGTGCATTTGTGCATATTTACTACTATGGGAGAGTACTAGAGGCAGTAAAGAGGGTAAGGTCAGAAGAAGGCAGTAGATGACAGACAACATAGAGATTATTTTTGATTTGCGGAGACCAGAGCGAGGAAATGAGAAAGATTTACTGTGAAAGAGCTACGCTTGAGCAGAAAACTCTGATTAAATGGGATCAGATCGGTGTAACTTTTTATAAGAAAGAAAGACAGTAAAAGAAAAAAAAGGAATGTTAGTGAAGCGATAGTTAAATCTCATCTTCCAACAGTTCCTTACCCTTTGTCGTTTGCAGTGCATCCGGAAAGCGCCAGCAATGCATCCAGATGTTTTCCCGCACTGCTTTTCGGCGTTTGAATTTGAAAGACTGCCGCTTTCTGTACTGTCTGACAATGTATTGTTAGTCTTTAGACAAGCCGTTATTATTGGAGTTACACGTGTCGAGAAAAACTTGTCCATTCTTTCTACAATGTCTGGAACGCGCAAGAGCGGTGGCGAAAACGTGACTCGCAGGCGCCACTGCTTTTCTAGCTGTCTACCCATTTGTTTTCCACGTGCTGCTGAGTGGTGTAGTGCGTGTTGCATATTTGATGACTCGAGGGAGAAAGGCATTCGCCACCCTTGATCTAGACCAGTTGTGGCGAAAACGCGACTCGCGAGGCAGTGTGATTCGCAGGCGTAACTCCTTTCTAGCCGTCTATTCACTTGTTTTCCATGTGCTGCTGAGTGGTGTAGTGTGTGTTGCATATTTGATGAGAGAGAGAGAGGGAGAGGGAGAGAGGGGCATTTTCGCCACCCTTGATTTAAGCAATCTAAACTTGTTGGAATTAGCTTTCCGTTTACTTCAAATTAATGATGACGACGAAGATTGTGAAGAAGACAGTGATACTGATGTAGATGATTTGCCACACGAGAGAAGAGAAGAAAATATCGACACAGAGGAAAGTGGTGCAGAAGATGAACCTCTTGTTAGAGATACTCTGTTCTACTTAGTGAGGGATGGAAATACAAAGTGGGGAAAGCATGCTGAACCCACAGGTACACGAAGAACAAGCGCACATAATTTGATAACTAGATTGCCAGGTGTTATTCGCGAAGCACGTCACGCCAGACATGTACTTGATTACTGGAAACTATTTATAACTGAATGAAATGTTGGCTACCATTGTCCTGGCACAAATCAATACATAGAATCTATAAAAAGGCAAATTTTAAAGGGAAAGAGATGCAACTGACTGATATTACTGCGTTACTGCACTTCTTAGGTCTTTTATATTTGGCTGGTGTTTTCCATGCAAATAGAATGATGCTAGAAGATCTGGGGCACAGATGGCAACGGAGTTGAAAAATTCATCTTGCAGTGAATCTGAGACGATTCAAATTCCTTCTTCGCTGCAGCCATAATGATGACAGAATTGCAAGAGAGGAACAAAAGAATTTGGATAAATCAGCAGCAATCCTGAAGTATTATCATCATTTGTTGAAAACTGTAAGAAGAGCTAATATCTTAGGGCTTTGTAAGGTTTGATCAAAAGCTTGAGGCCTTTCGTGGAAGTTGTAGAATTAAGCAGTGCATCCCATCAAAGCCAGCCAGATAGGACACTAAAACATATGCGCTGGCAGATGCTAAAATTTATTGCCATAATTTAGAAATTTATGCAGGAAAGCAACCCGAGGGACCTTTTTCCATAAGTAACAAACCTGCAGAAGTTGTTAGCGATTGGCAGAGCCTATCTATAACATTGGCCGTAATATAACCGCTCAACAACTGGTTTACAGATTTGGACTTAATTACTGATTTGAAGAAAAAGAACCTGCATAATGTTGGGAAATAAAAAACAATAAAATATGTTTCCCAGCTGAGCTGTTGAACATGAAACACGGGGAAATTCAGTCATCAATGTTTAGCTTCGAGGAACATATTACTTTGGTCTCCTACGTTCCTCGGAAAAGTCGATATGTGCTCGCAGTTTCAAGTATATATACAAATGGCTCAATTGATGATCACACCGAGAAAGCTCTAAACCTATGATGCTAACATTTTACAAGAAAGAGTGGAGTGGGCACTTTGGATAAGATGTGTGCTTGCTACAACGTGGACAGAAATACAAGAAGTTGGCCATTAGTTGTTTCCTTTTCTATGCTAAATATCGCTGGCATAAATGCTCAAGTAGTAGCAATTGAAAATGAACTAGAGATGAACAAGACAGGATTGTTTCTTAGAACTTTATCTGCGCAACTAGTATCCGCAGAGCTTTTACGCAGGAATACTTATCCAGTAGGACTGTATAGAGAACTACAGTTGAAGTTCCAAAAATACTGACCTGAATCTCAAGACGGATAGGAAGAACCAACAGGGATGCTATCTAGCTCTTTCTGAGAAGAAGCGTTTTGATACTTGCAAGCTTGCTAAGCCATAGAGGATCTCCAGAATGACAAGACATAGTTGCAAGGAGTGTAAAAGGTATTTTTGCTTGGAACATGGAAGAATGATATGCCACGAGTATTTTGCGAGTTGGACTTGGAGAAATAAGACAGATAGAAAAACAGAAAGGAACGAGAAAATACATTTTGTTATAGGCTAAAGTTGTTTTTTATTATATTTTGATGTAATTAGTTGTGTTTTTTCTTTCATTCAATATATATTTTAACCAATCTGCTGCATTTTTTGTTAAGACTTCGATAATGTAATATTCGCTGTTTGGGTATTTTGTTTAGGCTAATATAATTATAGAACTGGGATTAAAAATGAACTGTCAAAACTGCTGTACTACCAATGAGCATTTAAATAAAAAGGATAGAAGTGAATACTATTATAAAAATTTCTGATGTGTTACACTCACATGACTTTCTCTACTCTTGTACAAACTATTTTTACAAACGCTTGTTCTCCATGTGCTTCATGTTAATCTTATTGCTAATTTTCTGCTATGTGGAGTATTCCATTCTCTTTGCATTACCAGGACAAACAATCTGATGTGTTACACTCACATGACTTTCTCTACTCTTGTACAAACTATTTTTACAAACGCTTATTCTCCATCTACTTCATGTTAATCGAGATAAACATTTGCAGACTCTATCTTATTGCTAATTTTCTTGTAGATGTAAGGGGAAAATATATTTACAAGGGCAATATAGAAAAACAGTAGCCTTTAAGCACATGCATATATCTTAATAGCTGGTTGCTAGGTGCAGCACTATTCCCTTTGCCACAGATTAATACTCTTTGCATATCCAAGACAAAAAAATGAATAAGGAATTCCCATTTGAGAAAATAAGTATTGAAAAATTTAAGGGAATAACAAGCAATATCTCGAAAATGGTTCACTCTACAACAAAAATGTATATGACATAAATTGTGTATTTTAACGCGATCCACATTTTTTGTGTAGTAAAATTTTGTCTATCTCTTATGGTTTACCAGTTATGCAAACGTCGTTCACAATGAATACTTTTGGAGACATTCCCAGAAAATTCAAAATATACATTTTTTTTTGTCATAAAAATATCTTAAACATATGATATTTTAATCAAAATCGTTAGAGCCATTTTTGAGAAAATTAAAATTTTCGAAAAATGTACCATGTAAAGGGTACTCTGTGGTGGGGGGATTTTCTTGAAAACCTTCGTGTCGCATCTCTGGAAGATACTGAACCTAAATACCAAGTTTGGTGTTTATCCGACTGTTCGTTTCTGAGTTATGCTGTTCACAGACAGACACACGGACATGTTTCCAAAAATGCTTTTTTTGGATTCAGGGGATCTCAAAACATGTATTTCTGGTGAAATCTCGGTATCGATTTTTGGGTGGAATACAATACTTTCCCTGCTTGCTATACGTAGTAGAGAAAGTAATAATGAAATACAATCACACAAAACAGTGAAATTAGTTAAATTGGCACCTTCTAGTTACTGCACGACCGACCCTGTTGAGATTAGAGCGCAACCGGGGAAGTGTCAAAGAAATGAAGATAACTTCATTAACTCCGTCATGTGCTTCTTGAAACTCCTCGGGGATGACGTTACAACATCGCTCGACTGCTTAATTTTTTATTTTGAAGCACAATGAACTAAAAAACCCTGATCACAAAATTAAACAGTGTGCTACAGAGAAGGAGAGAAGAAGTAAATGCTTTTCCTAGGCTATCTGTTCGCTGTGGTTATCATGTTTCACTTCGTACCGTCCACCGTAGATTGCCCTCATGGATGGATATCTTGATGATCCCAGTCAAAAGGAGTGTGGTATGTGTATGTTTACGTCATTTATGGAACTGATGGCTTGCACAGGTGGATAAAATGGAGTTACAAGTTAATGAAAAGCAAGATATGAGATAAAAACGGACTAACCTTTGATAAAAAAAAACAGAGCACAAACAGCATCCGATGAAAGATACGTAACAGATGGCAGAGCTCCCATGCCTGCAAAACACGAGAGAAATACATCATAATCGAGAAAGCACGGCGCTGGGATTTATTTTCATCTAAAAAGCGCTGTTCCAGTGACGCAGCGAGCTTTTCATGTTCCATGAAGATTTGCACACGGTCCATAAGGCGACAAAACGCTCCAAATTGATTACGCTGTTGGTTCACAGTCAAGTTCTGTAAAGCAGTGCGCTTTTTAAAATGCATCTCGAATCGGAACATGTCATTATTACTTTCTCCCCCAATAACTTTTGATAGACAGAACAAATGCAGCACTCTAACCAGATTTTGATATATCGTATGAAGCGATTTCAACCAAAATAAATATTTGAGTGTTATGTGAATAGCCTTTAAAGTCCCGTTTATTTGATTATATTTTGAATAACTAGGAAACTATAAGAGTTAGACCAAATCTTATTTTAAGAAAAATATAGAGCTTATTAAAGTGAACAATTTGTTTAAACATACATTATAGTAGCCGTAACCGTTTATGAAATGCTCCACATTGAAAGTTTAGAGGGTTTGCAAGTGTAAGAGCGTCATATAACTGTCTGATTATGATTATTATTATTTATTGTACGTGTTATTCCATCGTAAGAGTTTGTTACCATGAACGCTGTTTTCGCATGTAGCAAAGCACCTCTTACCTAATTACTTTCTCTGCTATTTACCTGTAGTAACGAGAGGAAGTACTGCATCTCACTCAAAAATGCGATAAAAATAACGATATTTCACGAGTACATGCTTTCAGGCCTCCTGAATAAAAAAGAAAAGGCAGCTTTAGAAAATGGCATGTATGTGTGTGTGTGTGTGTGTGAGAGAGAGAGAGACAGAGAGAGAGACGAAAGACAGAGAGAGAGAGAAAACAGCATAACTCAGAAACCAAATGTCAGATAAATACCAAACTTGATATTTAAGTTCAGTACATTTCAAAGATGCGACATAAAGATTTTCAAGGAAATCCCTCCACTCTAAACTATCCTTTATACGGAAGTTTCTCCAAATGTTAAATTTCCTTAAAATGGCTCACAACAATTTTCATTACGAGAGGTGTTTTTAAAATAAGTACCATTTTAATATTTTGCCAAGGCTCTCACTTCCTCCATACATTAGGAAGCCAAACACAGTTGTGAACGATGGTCACTTTATGTTTTCGTTGTTAAAGAGTTTCGAAATGTTCAAAACAATCGAACGACCCGCCGACTGTGACGTCAGATTAGTGATTCGCTTTTTGAATGCAAGAAATGTTATACCAGCAAACATTCATCGCGAATCGTGTGAGGTTTATGGGGAAATATATAGAAGTGATAATGCCCGGCCACACACAGCCAAACAAACTCAAGATCTCATCGCCTCGCTTGGTTGATAAAACAATTCGACCACCCTCCCTATAGTCAGGATTTGGCACCGAGCGATTTTCTGTTTCTTCACCTGAAAAAATTCTTTGATGGAAAACATTTCAACGACGATGATATGAAACAAGAAGGGCAGACTTGGCTTTAATCACAGGCGGCGGCATTCTTTGACGAAGGCTTACAAAAAGGTATCCCCATTACGACAAGTGCCTGAATAACGGCGGTGATCATGTGGAGAAATAAAGTAATGAGTGATAATAAAGCATTTGGAAAGTAATGTGTTACTTTTTAAAAAGTTATCAGTGCTTACTTTAAAAACACGCCTCGTAAAATGCCATGATAGAAGAAAATCATTTATTGAATCAAAGAATAAAAATGGAACTGCTTGCTTTAGCAAATTGACACATGACACAGCTTACCATATCAGTACATTGTAATATACAATTTACATAGTTTGATTTTATAAAATCCCCTTCATGAATTTTATAGAGATTCGTGTAAAAAGAAAGGAAAAAAAGACAGCTACATAGGTGATTAATTATTCTTGATGTAGGTTTGTTTTATAGATGTGATGTGTACATGATATTTAAGATATTTACACGACAAATAAATTGTATATATTGAATTTTCTGAACCTATGAAATCCGCTTCACTCGGAAGGTTTTTTGTATAAATTTGCTTAACTGATAAATCTTAAGAGGTAGGTAGAAACGTACTAAATAAATAATATCGGACTCTTTAAAACACACAATTTATTTAAAATAGCCTTTTGTAGCAGCAGCCATTTCGAGATATCCGTTATTATTGGTTTGGTTTTTTCAATACTTATGTCATTTTTACTTTCTCTAATATTTACTGTGCTTGTAGTAAGTAGGGCAAGTATTGGATTCTATTTGATATCGAGATTTCACCGAAAATATCGTTTTGAGATTCTCTGAATCCAAAAAAAGGCATTTTTAGAAAAAGGTGTGTGTGTGTGTGTGTTTGTGTCCGTCCGCGAACAGCATAACTTAGAAACGAAACGCCGGTGGATGTCATCAATCTTCATACGATGTACGTCCAGAAAGTAAGTTCCGTTTGCTAATAAAGTTAAATTGTGTACAGATACAGAAAAATTATTTATTGCACAAAATTCTACAACTCTTAAACTACGTTTCCACATAACTGCCGACATTTTGCAGGCATTTGTCATAGCGTGGCACAAGTTTATGCATACCTTCTTCATAGAAGTTTGCCGCCTGTGTCTTCAACCAGTTGGAAACACTTCCTTTCAGCTCTTCGTCATTGTTGAAGTGTTGACCGCCAAGGAAAGACTTGAGATGTAAGAACAGATGAAAGTCGCTAGGAGCGAGGTCAGGGCTGTACGGAGGATGGTCAAACACGTCCCAGCCAAATCCCTGTAGGAGGTTTTGCGTCACATTTGCAGTGTGTGGTCGGGCGTTGTCGTGAAGAAAAACAACACCTTTTGACAAGCAATCCTCGGCGTTTATTCTGTATTGCGCGGCGCAATTTCCTAAGTGTCTCGCAATAAACATCTGCTTTGATTGTTTGACCACGCGGTAAGAAATCAATGAGTAAGATGCCTTTCCAGTCCCAGAACGCTGTGCACATCATTTTTCGAGGTGTCAAGATTTGTTTCGGCTTAACCTTTGCTGGGGATGAAGTGTGCCTCCATTCCATTGATTGCCGCATACTTTCAGGGGTGTCTTAAGAAACCCAAGTTTTATCTCCTGTGACTATCTGTGTCAGAAATTCTTCGCCGCCTTCATCATAACGCAAAAACTGAAGTGCACTACCCATCCGTTTTGTTTTGTGTTGCTCAGCAAGAATCTTTGGTACCCAACGAGAGCAAAGTTTACGAAATTTCAGTTTTTCGGTAACAATTTCATGAATTAGTGATCGTGAGATTAGGGGAAATTCCATAGTGAGAGCACTAATTGTAAACTTGCGGTTTTCCTGGATCTTGTCATCAATCGCGTGAACCAGTTCTTCTGTAACCAAAGATGGACGCCCACTTCGTTCTTCATCGTGCATTTCACTACGTCCTTCATTGAACTGTCGGACCCATCTTCTCACCATTGAATCACTCATCACATTTTGTCCGTAAACTTCGCAAATTTGCCGATAAATTTCAATTGGTTTCACTTTCCTAGCATTCAGAAAACGAATCACAGATCTGATTTCACAAGCGGCGGGATTTTCAATCAATACCGACATTGTAAACAAGCACAACAAAGCGTACGTGGCTGACAGCGATCTCAAAATGGCGCACGTTTCTTCTCCTTGATACAGAGCGTCTACCGCGCATGTGCGGAACTGCGATCACAGCGCTGCAGCGGAGAGAAATTGAAACGGAACTTACTTTCTGGACGTACCTCGTATTTAAGTCAAGCATCTTCCAAGGATACGACATAAAGATTTTCAAGAAAATGCCATCCCAAACTACCCTTTACATAGAAAAGTTTCGTTATGTTTTAGTTTATCTAAAACTGCTCCAAGAGTTTGATTAAAACTAAGATATTTTCATGACAAAATGTATATCTTGAATTTTCTAAGAATAGACTGTGAAGACCCCTTCATTATGAATGACTTTTGTGTGATTGGTAAGCAGTACGAGATAGAAACAAATTTACTACAAAAATGCACATCTTGTTAAACACACAGTCTATATAATATTTTTGTGCGTTAACTATTTCCGAGATACTCTTTGTTATTGGTGTTAATTTTCAAATGCTTACACCTTTTTCAAGTGATAAGGCGCTAGTTATTTTTCTCGTGGTCATACAAGTAACATGGAATTTCAAAGCTATTACATAGCGATCCGCTTTTTAAAAATATGATTTCAGTTTTAGCTACCTGTATCCTAAAGAAATGTATAAACGAGCAATGAAAGTTCATCTCAATTAACAAGAAATGGATAGAAGAATAAGCTTTTGTAAGAATAGTTAGTAAAAGAGTGAGTAGAGGAATCATGTGAATGCTACACATCAGATTCTTTAAAAGCGAAAATTGAGTTGTTTCTCGCAATATAATAGAAAATATGGAATTTCAAGGCCAGAATATAGCGGCCCGCTTTGAAACATTTGGCTGTGAATTCAGTTTCCTTGTACAAAGCGGTCGTTTTATGGCCCGGCCTGGATCGCGTGTATGCGTGTTCCGCGCGCCATCTTCTACGCCAGGTCGGTTTTACGTTCTAAAACTCCTGCGTTACCTACTCGTGAGCATTAATAACATGTACTATAATGAGTAGTAGCCTTGTTGTAAATGGTGTTGAAGGTGGAGACCATCTGCATTTAGACATTCCTGGCATTCCTCGCTATCACGAGGTTGTAATTCAGGAACAATAATCACTCTGTAGGGTTTCATTTTTAAAAGCTTAGCAGCTGTATGAACAGAGTTTTTGAAATACCCACTTGCTGTGCAGTTCGTCTCATAGAGACTTCTTTGGAGAGCGTTCGAATGATGCATCAATTTCGTAAATTTTTTCCTCCATTAGAACTTCTTTTTAGGTTCTTAGTTTAAACGTTTACCAAGGAGGTGACGCCCGGGAACGTGTGCGAGACTCGCATTCGGGAGTTCCCAGGTTCAAACCTCCGGGGCCGACTAACCTGACCGAAGGTTTTCTCGCGGTTTTCCTCAGCTGCTAGGCGAATGCTGGGCTAGATAATTTGATCCGCGAATTTTCCTACCATTCCTTTTATCAATACATTTCGTTTACTTCTTCACCGCCATACCAAGCATCGGGCTGATCACTCATTGTGGATATGCTGCAATCCAAAAGTTTGCTTTCTCCTCGACAGGCTACTGATCCACGCCATTGGCTTGTCAATCCTTGGGGGTGTAAGTCCTACAAAGAGGAATGTAATGCGTTGAAGAAGAAGATGATGATTTAGGTTTAGCGAATCTCGTTGTCCCGAACTTATTAACCAGACATCTGAGAGTACCTCTATTTAGAACTGGAATATTTTTCTTTGACAGTTGACATCACAGCCGATAAAGGTAGCCTTGAGCGGGTGATTCCCTGCTAGTAAGTTACCGGAACATAACCGAGGTCACTGCAGTGCAAGCGAATCACGCATACACAGATCGGTATGCGGGACGAAAGTGTAATGTAACTATTTCTGCATAGGTTTATTTCGATAGAAAAAAGCGGTCTTAAGATTGGTATGTAGATGCCATCTACAAATAGTTTGTATTTTATGATTATTTATAAACACAGTGGGTAGACCGAAACATTAAATGTATCATCAGATTTTTTTAAAATTTTTCCAGGCAAAGACACTTGGCGAATAAGGTAATGTGGGTAGAGGATTCACTTTTATGTGAATACTATGATACATAACACATATGTGACTGTCATTGGTTAAGAAAGTCACATCTTATTTTTATAAACATTATATTAAAGAACGTTGGCATAAGTTTTTAAAAGGAGATTTCTAAAGGGATGCATATTTGTAGAACGTCTGTGTAATATTCAAGGACTTTCGGTGATAAAATTGAGATCTTGAATCGTATTTTTAACTTTTTTCATTAAGCTCAGTTACTGAAGGACCATTGAGCTTTTATTCAGTTGAAAATTCTTATCAAGTAAGACAAAATAGACATGCAATTAAAGAACACTATGCGGTTTATTTTAGTAATTGCCAAGAGGGAATACTGTCATGATAATTTATCTTCTTTTATGTTGCAACAAGTTCCTGAAGAATCGTGCGTAAGAGGAGAAATTCGGTTGCATCAAACACACACGACTTTATTCATTGGAACTTCAGACAACCTCTTACAAATCATTGTAAATATTATAAAATATTACTGTTCTATTCACTTTACGTTGCTTACGATACATTTTTTACTAGAAATAATCTGAAATAAAGAATATGAACTTTGTTACATGCACAATACGAAACACACACAGTGCTCTCACATCATAAGTGTTTTTATTACAAATGAACTCGTGCGAGAAAAAAGAAAAATCATTTAAGATGGTAATAACGCTGATGGTATATGCTGTTTGAAATAAATTGTTTATTTCACTGAGCTCAACATTTTTGGTGCAGTAAGTTTCTATCTGTAATGGTTTACCAGTTATAAAAATTTTTACAAAATTCATTCAGAATGAAGATTACTTCACAAAATTCAAGGTATGCATTTTATTAATAATGCAAAAATATCGACTTAAATTGATACCTAGAGAATTCATAAGGAAATGAATAACGAACATCTTATGTAAGAAGATAGTTTGAGTTCTTGATAATCTTCGCTGTGAGTGCTTCGCAGTGTTTTGAGTGAAATATGCACTTTATTCATCAGAGTTTTTATTATTTATGCTGTCAGCATGCGTGGATCTTTTTCTAAAATACTATTTGTCTTGGAAAACCTCAAAACGTTATTTTGAGGTTCTCCAAGATAAATATCACAAATACTACTCTACAATTCTGTAAAATTTCAATATCGAGTTTTTGGGTGAAATACGAAATAATGCTTCCTCTAACATCTTTGGTTAGCGGAGTAAAAGCTAAAAACAGACTACAGTGATGCACAAATACCAAAAGAACATCAGAACTCTGCCGCTGAATTCATTGTGAGTGTTAATAAGCTTGTAGCAAATTTACAAAATGTATGCTTCCCTCCATGCAACAGAAGTTCACTTGTATGCCTCACTTGTATATCCTTTAATGATCCCCGATATGGTCTTTTTAACTAAGTTCAATTCACGACGCTAATGGTGAAAACAGAACTGTATATTGCAACAGCTGACAGTAAATCTTAAATATGACGTGAAACGTTTAAAACAGCCCTCAAAGTATTCAGTTATGAGTTTTGCGCTGCTTTATCTGAGGTAGTAGTTTTTAAATATTTGTGCTGTTAATTCATTTTGCTTTCTGTGAAAAAAAAACGCGTAAATTTCGAATTATTTATATAGACTGTACCAGTAAGCTTATATCAAGCTTTTAGGGCACCTTTATATATATCATCGCTTTTATCACAATAGTGGAAAACGCACTTCAGAGCCTGCCAACGCACGAGACTACTAGCGAGTAAAAGAAAAGTTCAATGTTAAGAATCTGGTTCTCTCTTCCAACGATCGATGCGCCCCGTTTTATCACACCGGCACTTTTGGGAAGCACTCTTCCATACGCATGCACGCTCCGGTGGCTCGGTTGCCAGCAGAAATGTGCCACCCTACCATTTCCATTCTCTGCTCTGCTGGAACTAATGCTAAGTCAAGGCTTCCGAATTTTGAAGGAAGTCTTGGAGGAAAACTCGGTAACAGCACAAGAATCTGATCAATAAAGATTCCTCGGAGTCGTAGTAAGGTTTCCTCAAGGGAAACTGGAACAGTTTACCGATAAGGTTGAGTTAGCTATTCAAATCACACTGGCGGAAGGCTTCAAGCCTCGTTTCAAATTTCCTCTTCCTAGGAAATTTGAAGACGTCCTTTTCCCAGGTTTGATATCTCTAGTCGTAAAGAATTTAAGCTTAAAGGAGGAAACGAAAGGCCGAATCATTATAACAACATTTTGATACTCCGTTATTGATCGATCAGCATGTTTGATACGTATAAAGTAGTAATACAATAAATAAAAAATATTATGTGTTGCACTCACATGACTTTGTCTACTCATTCTTGAAAATATTATTCTTATAAACGCTTATTTATTTATCTCTTCATGTTAATCCGAGACAAAAAATTTGCAGAAATTATCTTATTGCATGTTACCTTGTAGATACAAAGGGATTAGGGGAATAAAGTAGGCTTTAAGCGATAGTGAAATCTTTTAAGATCGGGTGGCTATCGATGGCTTTGAAATTCTTTGAAATTCCGTTTTCGTTGCATGGCCGAGAGAGAGTAGAGAGGGGAAGAGGGAGAGAGAGAGAGAGAGAGAGAGAGCGCGCGTGCTTCCATTTTAGAAAAGTAGAAGCATTTTAAAATGAAACCAGTAACAAGGAATATCTCGGAAATGGTTAACGGAAAAATAAATTAACATAAATTTTGTGCTTTAACAAGATCTAAATTATTATGTATATAATTAATGAAATGATAGAGACCTCTCCGGCCTAGGGATTGTTTTTTATGTAGAGTCAGAAAAATTTAAAATCATAGCGGAATTTGAACATGGCTACTTGGGGAAAAAAAAACTTAAGTCGGTTGAGGAATTCAATATCCGACCGACCAGTTGTTATAGTAGCTCAATGGTTAGAACAATCGCATAGAAAGCGGGAGAACTGTCTTCATATCCCGGCTATGACGTTGAATTTTTTAGCTGACTCTACATACGAGTAAAAAGCATCTAAATTGTTTGCGTAGTAAGATTTTGTCTATCTCTTACGGTTTACCAATTATGCAAAAGTCATTCAGAATGAAGAGGACTTCAGCGGCTAATCCCATAAAACTTAAATAACAAGTTTGGCATTTAACAGACTTTTCGTTGTTGAAATAATGCTGTTCTCTCTCTCTCTCTCTCACACACACACACACACACACACACACACACACACACACACACACACAGAGTCGCCTTCCGTGGTGTAGTGGCTAACATGCTAGTCTCTAGTTCCCGAGGTCGCGGGTTCAAACCTGGTGGAGGGCGATGGATTTTTTCGGGCGTAAAAATTCTTAACATGGCTTCCTTCGGAAGGGAAGTAAATCCGGTGGTCCCGTGTCGTAAATTTACGGCACGTAAAAGAACCTCAAGCCTGATAAAGAGGCCTCTGAGCAAAATTTCCAGCCTTTCACGCCCAATACAGAATGGGACGCTAAGGACCATAGTAGTTAAAGAGCGCCCATAAATAAAACTCATTTAACACACATACA
The DNA here is from genome assembly GCA_030765065.1 of Deroplatys truncata. Lineage (NCBI taxonomy): Eukaryota > Metazoa > Arthropoda > Insecta > Mantodea > Mantidae > Deroplatys > Deroplatys truncata. The sequence goes on from CM060980.1 coordinate 107,848,300, forward strand.
CCGATCTTTTTCTAAAAGTGCTGTTTTTATTCAGGGGACTTAAAAATATATTTCCAGTAAAATTTTGGCATCGAATTTTTGGGTGGAGTACAACACTTTCCCTACTTACGATATGTAGTACAGAAATGAATGTCACACTCAAGATGACCTTCCCTACCAATCACAACCTCTTATATTCACTTACATATTGGTATTTATATAAGACGTTACTCTTCTATTCACCTTTCGCTATTCACGATACATTCTAACTATAAACAACCTCAAATTAAATCTCACAATGCATTTTAATTTCGCAAAACTGTATATTGTGAATTTTTGTTATGGTTTGTAAATAAACTCATATGCACATGGAACGTGGGACTCTTTAATGAACATTTTTTTCAGTAGTAAAAAATTCCAAATTCAGCCACAAATTGCATAAATAGCTATTATGAAAGTAAGTTTTTCTGTATTTCTGGTTTGTGTCCACTGCCATACGATACAGTATATACATTTAGAGAAAACCATGTTCATTGTAACCTCGGAAACTATTCAACTCTCATTTATAATTAACAACGGGAAGTCTATTTTTCTCGATGGTTACAGACTGGGCTTTATATCCAAAATGTTTAAATTGGGGGCTTGGTGGATAGGGAGCCTACATTTCCCCCAACGCCACCCCTATTTCGTGAATATTAATGTCAGGGGATTATGTTTTCCGATAATGTGAAAACTGGGAACGTTTGTTATAACTACGCGATCAAAGAGAAATGCTTTTAACCTTTATCTGCAATGCTTATCATTAATCAACAATTTGTTACATTTTTCACCACTAAAACAGCCTTAGAAGTTTCACGACAGCTTTAGAATTTAGATTTTCAATTGCCAGAAATGTAAAGCTCTCCCATTTACATCAGCGTATGGAACAAGCGGATTTTTGGTCTATTAAATGCAAATATGACTGGACTTCAAAAATTGTAATTATAAGGTGAAAGCTCAACATAAAAATAATGTTATATAGATAGTTATGTATAGATTCCGCTGTCGAAAAAGTACAGGTGTTTACAAGAAACTAATGAAAAACCTCGAGGTTTAAAAAATCCAATCGTGGGATTCGGTTAAGACGGCTAATCCTAGATACAGTCATTCATTGAATAATTCCGTACATTAAAAGATAATTGTTTTCATTTTGTAAAAGAATTAGACAATTTAAAAGTTGTTCATTAGTATGTAGTCAGAATCTGAAAGGATTATAACCGAAACAGTTGCCCTTAGTTTGTTCTTGATGAGATGGGCTAAATTAAACATGAATAATGCCATTGTTTCCCCCTTTCATTGGAAGAAACCTTTATTTGTTGGTTTATTTTGAAATGTGTCGTTTTCAAGAAAAGCAAATGGAAATATATTTAGGATATGATAAAATAACGCATTTCTTTAACATACATATGTATTCAGTTGGATAAACCTTATTTCACATTAGTCCAATTATTATTAAATAAGGCAGATCTTATTAACTGAATGCATTGCAACTCTCACTTGCGAGTTGTTGACAACTCTACTCGTCCCAGTAAGCTCTAACACTACGGTTACCTTGCTAACGGGGCCAAAATATGTTTTTAAACAGCCCCTAGAAATTTAACAAGTGAATTATAAATAAAGGAGAAAAGTACACTTCGAGCACACATATGTATAGTGCTTGAATAGTACGTTTAGGGGAAAACTTTGACAGAACGTTTCGAACTACTTTAAAGTTTATGCATTTAAGACCTGTCTCCCGGTTGACGTACACATATTTTACGTTGCCTACCCTTTAATTATTACGGTAGTCAAAAAAATTATTATATTCCACTCAAAACTTTGATATTGAGGTTTCACAGGAAATACACTTTTTTGAGGTATGTTTAGAAAAGGTTTATGTGCGTGTCCTTCAATGGCATAATTCGGAAATGAACAGCTCAACGAATAGCCTGTTATTTAAGTCCAGCATACGAGTATTTCAATATGCAACACGATGATTTTCTTGTAATTCCCCCATCCCAAAACAATCGCTTTCATAGTTGTTATTTTTTCATTTTCTAAAAAACAGCTCTAGCGATTTTGATTAAAATATTGTGCTTGAAATTTGACATGAAAAATGAAATGCACACCCAAAATTTATGTAAATAATATTCTGTGAAATCTTCTTCACTCTTACAGAATATTATGTAACTAGGTAACCTTGGGCAGTAGAGAGAAACGTACTGAAGAAAAATCTCGTGTGTTACACTCACACGACTTTCTCTACTCTTGTACAGACTATTTTTACAAACGCTTATTCTCCATATGCTTCATGTTAATCGAGATGTTAATCTTATTGCTAATTTTCTTGTAGATGCAAGGGGAATATGGTAGACTTTAAGCGATAGTCAAATCTTTTAAGAGCTGGCTGCTATGTGGCGCATTCCAATCTCTTTGTATGTCCAGGACATAAAAAAAATGAATAACGAATTCCCATTTGAAACTATAAGTGTTGGAAAATTTAAGGGAATAACAAACAATATCTCGAAAATGGTTCACTCAACAAAAAAATTGCATATGATATAAATTGTGTATTTTAACGGGATCTACATTTTTTGTGTAGTAAAATTTTGCATATCTCTTATGGTTTACCAGTTATGCAAAAGTCGTTTATAATCAAGAATACTTTTGGAGACATTCCCAGAAAATTCGAGATATACATTTCATTTGTCATGAAAATATCTTAAACATATGATATTTTAATCAAAATCGTTTGAGCCATTTTTGAGAAAGTTAAAATTTTCGAAAAATGTTCCATGTAAACGGTAATCTGGGGTAGGGGATTCTCTTGAAAACCTTCGTGTCGCTTCTCTGGAAGATACTGAACCTAAATACCAAGTTTGGTGTTTATCCGACTGTTCGTTTCTGAGTTATGCTGTTCACAGACACGCACCGGACATGTTTCCAAAAATGCTTTTTTTTTGGATTCAGTGGGTCTCAAAACATATATTTACGGTGGAATCTCGGTATCGGATTTTTGGGTGGAATACAATACTTCCCCTACTTATACGTAGTAGAGAAAGTAAATATGTATAGTTCATTAATATATAGATACAATTTGTAATAAATTCTTTTTACATTCCCTAATGTATACATAGCAAGTAGAAAAGGTATTGCATTCCATCCAAAAATTCGATATCGAAATTTTTGGAAAGAAGTGCGTGTGTGTGTGTGTGTGTGTGCGTGCGTGCGCGTCTGTCTGTCTGTCTGTCTGTCTGTGAACAGCAACTCAGAAACGAGAAGTCGGATAAACACCAAACTTGGTATTTAAGTTCAGTACTTCCAAATATGCGACTTGAAGGTTTTCAAGAAAAAATTTCCATCCCAAACTACCCTTTACATGGAATATTTTTTAAATATTTTATTTTATGAAAAATGGCTCTAACGGTTTTGATTAAAATTCTTAATTAAAGATATTTACGTGACAAAAGTATATCATGAATTTTCTGGTAATAGCCTGTGCAGTCATGTTCATATAATTTTCTATTAACTGGTAAATTGTGAGCGTGGGTTCAAGCTGGGCGGAGGGCAACGGATTTTTTTCGGTGTAAAAATCCTTAGCATGGCTTCCTTCGAAAGGGGAGTAAAGTCAGTGGTCCTTGTCGTAGATTTGCGGCACGTAACAGAAACTCAAGCCTGATGAAGAGGTCTCTGAGCAAAATTTCTGGTCTTTCACGTTCAATATAGAATAGGACGTTAAGAACCACAGTAGGTAAAGGACGTCCATAACTAAAACTCAATTTAATTTTTGATAGACGAAAAGGTACTACACAAAAATCTGATGTGTTGCACTTACATGACTTTCTCTACTCTTGTACTAACTATTTGTACAAACCCTTATTCTTCACCTACTAAATTTAATCGAGATTATTGCTAATTCTCTAGTAGGTGCAAGGGGAATATGGTAGGCTTTAAGCGACAGTCAAATCTTTTAAGAAGTGGTTGCTATGTGGAGCATTCCTTTCTCTTTGCATGTCCAGGACATTAAAAAAACGAATAACGAATTCACATTTGAGAAAAAGTATAAGAATTGGAATATTCAACCAAATAACAAGGAATATCTCGGAAATGTTTCACTCGACCAAAAAAAAATTATGTGACATAGATTATGTGTTTTAACGAGATCTACATTTTTTGTACAGTAAAATGTTGCCTATTTCTTGATGTTTATCAGTTATCCAAAAGTCATTCAGAATAAAGAGGACTTTTGGGGACATTCCCAGAAAATTCAAGATATACCTACATTTCACATGCCATGAGAATATCTTAAGCATATGATATTTGAATCAAAACCGTTAGAGCCATTTTTGAGAAAATCAAAATTTTCGAAAGATGTTTCATGTAAGGGATAGTATGGGGGTGGGGGATTTTCTTGAAAATCTTCATGTTGCTTCCTTGGAAGATACTAAACTCAAATACCAAGCTTGGTATTTATCTGACTTTTCGTTTTTGAGTTGTGCTGTTCACACGCAGACGCACAGAGGGGCACGTTTCCAAAAATGCTTTACTTGGATTAAGGGCACCTCAAAATATGTATTTGTGGTGAAATTTCGGTATCGAATTAAGAATGCAATGCTTACCCTACTTACTATACGTAGTGGAGAAAGTAAAAACTTGTATGTATATCTTTAAAAAACACAATTTGTTTCAAATAACTTTTTGAGGCATACGCCGCAGAATATCACGCAGAGAGTATGGGATTTTAAGCCTAGCCAATAGCGTCCAGTTCTAAAACATTTGACTATCGGGTTTCACTTTGTATTTAAAGCAAAATGTATAATTCAGCCATTTCTGCAAAGGTTTATCTGGATTAAAATGAAGATATAGAAAAATAAGCTTTCGTAAGAATAATTTGTGTACCCACTAATAAACGATAGTGTAAAAAAGTCATGTGAATGTAACAATTTTTTTTCTTTGTTTTTTCTTTTCACGAACAGCTAATAGCTGCCGAAGTATGTATGTTTAGTTTCCCAATTACGTGATCTGACGGTATAAGTTTGAAAGTTAATGATTCTTCGTCTTTGCTTTCTTTCACATTAGCGCTTTACTTAAGTTGTAAACATTTGAATGTTAACCCATAATGGCAGGTCCATTGTACTTGATATGAAATAATTTCTAGACAAACATTTTTCGTGAATAACGTACTGTATATCACTTGTATAAACATTAATATGTACATTTGTAATAGGTAGAGGAAGTTTTTTGAGTGTTGCTTAGACTTTTCTAAATTTAAATCATTTCCATCAAAATAGCGTGTTTTCCCAGAATTGTTCAGATCTAAAATGTCAGGAAGTGACATCACTTGGTTGATATGCGCGTGGTTAACTGAACATCGCGCTAAGCTAACAAAGCCAACAAGGGTTTGTTTACGTAACAGCAAACAGAATCGACCCTGAACCTATCGGGAAATCCCTCTCGCCCCACGTTACATGTGTTAACGTTAGCCCCGCGGTCAGAGAGCAATCAACAATGTTATCCTCTGAAACGTTAAGGTTGCCGGTCTGTTTGCACAGCCAAATTAATTGTGCGTCATATAGGTTTTCAAACGTCATATCTGTCCCTGCTGTGTGCATATTTCCGTATCGCCACCAGCGTCACCACCAGCAGCAGTCGTTTGATTTTGTGGCGACTTCGCGAGAGCTGCTGATTTCACGGAATTGCAAATAAGGAGTAGTGGTTCAAATCGAAGGAAGCAATAAAGCAAAACTTCAGGCTCTCTTCAGTTTTATTTAATAGTAACTGTCTTACATTTATTGCTTGTAGATTACATTCGTTTGATAAAGTACTAAGAAATAAAATTTTGGACAATTATGGCAGAAAAAGGATATCCAAAACATTTAATAAACAGATAAAAATAACCGTGCGGGATGGCTCAGGCGGTAACGCCTGTGGCTTACTTTCGGGAGGTCCTGGGTTCAAATACTTGGGGGCTGACCAATCTGACCGAAGGTTTTTTCTGCAGTTTTCCTCGGTCGCTAGCTGATTTGGATAACTTGATCCGCGAATTTTCACATCATTCCTTTCATCACTGCATTTTATTTCTTCCTTCCTTACCGCCACACCGGGCATGATCACCCATCCTGGATATGCTATGATCCAGAGTGCTTGCTCCTCGACAGGCACTGACTTGTAAGTCCTTGGGGGTGTAAGTCCTACAAAGAGGAGGGTAATCCGTTAAAGAAGAATATAAAAATAACCTTCAAAGATACAGAAATAGTTATTGATAATGGTTATTCCAATAATCTGAAACCGAAACTGTAAATCTAGGAGTATGACAAGGCTGTCTGCTCTCCCGACATCATTATGTATTTAGAAGCAGTTGTTACAGAATGGTAAGCATAGCTAAGCAACAATTTTAAACTAGGAATAACCATACTGGAATAATTATGTTTGCGGATGATCCCGTTATTTGTGCGGAATATGAAACTTGCAAAAAGTCACAGAACTACTGAACGTAATTATAGAAAAAATAATTTAAAGATTTTAACGGAAAAAATAAAAACAATAGTTAGTAACATTAGTAAGATCAAAACTCATATTAAATAATAAAATTATTGAACACGTCAGAGCTTGAATTACTTAGGATATCAGATATCTTATAACTGAGAAAATGACTTAAAAGAAAATAATTATAAATTCTGAAATACAAGCGAAGCCATTTAAAGGACATTATGGAATAAAATCATAAAAGGAAAAATAATGACATTTTATAAAATCATGGCAGCTCCCATGATAATTTATGGAGTAGAAAATTGGGTCATGAATAAATCAAATAGAAGATTAATAGAAACGGCATAAATGCAATTCCTCGAATATGTGAAGATTTTACTCTAAAAGATCGCATCCCAAGTAACAGAATTAGACAGGATCTTAAGGGGACAAGCTACTCTGAAATGATCAAAAATCACATTTTTTTTATTTTAGGCACTAATAAAATCTCTTATTTCCAGAAACTATATTATTTTGGGGGTTAAGAGTGTTTTAAGACGTTTAAATGCCATTTAAATGCTAGTCTGCATTCCTTTAAAATTATCATGTAACGCCTCTTTTTAGAACATTTTTGTTATCAACAACGAACGACTATCATACCCAGCGAGCAGTTCAACAATTAACAAAAGAGGCCAGGACTAAGAGAAGGCAATCAGAAAAGCTGAAGCAATCCAGGAATGTAGGTAGATGATTATGACCCTGGAATGTACTGAAGTGTGTCAGAATTTTAATGTTCAAACTTTAAATTCAGTTTCTCACATTTTTGGATACTTATGTACCTTTTTCTCAGAAAGTATGCGAGGTAGTTGAAATTTTCAGTATATGTATACAACACATAGTTAAACTTACTAAACCACAATCATAATTTTCTAATGTATATTAGTGATATTAAGAAAGCAACAACATTGCATATTTTTCATATTTTTACTTTTTTGCCTTTGCAAATAATTTATTTTAATTTATGCTGAATTGATACACATAATTAAATAATTGAGGTTCAGAAGATAGCTGATCACACTAAGAACAAGCATGCGAAAGTGTGATTCTGTATTGCAAGTAGCATCAGAGAAAAAGATACACGAATTCACACGATTTAAGGACAAATTTTATTATTTTTCTGCCGAATGAAATAATTTTTACGGACTGAACTGCATAAGCTATCAATACAAGTAACCACTTGAAATAATTGTCATGATTTATAGAATAATTCATAAAATGTTCAGGAGAAACCATTGGGAGAATTAAGAGCAGTGGTAATTTAACACATTAGATGTAATTTTCAGTGTTCAGACTACCTTGTCCCCTTAAGAGATATAATTTAAATGAGGAAATTAAAAAAAAATGGTATGAATATTAAGAATGGACTCTCTTAGATTAGAAAAACAGGTACTATTGTACCAGCCACAGAGTTATACAGAGATGTTGGATGCCCTAGAAGATGAATTCTGACAGTGGAAGGGGCTAAGGGCGGCCATATTGATGATAAATAATAACTTTCTTATACAACGCAGTACGGATTACTGTTTAAACTTGGAATTACACTTTAATTTATTTTCTTAACCCCTCTTCCGTATTCTTAATGAAATTATTGTGCAACGACATAAAAAATTGTTATGCCGAATGCTCTTGTCTACTCCCTATAATTTCGTAAAGCCCTGTAGTATTGCTAATAAAGGCTGAAAAATCCTCTGATATACAGGAGAATGGTATGAAATATCGGCGTAAGATGTATTTCTGAATCCTTTAACCTTTCCCCGAGGTTCTTCTAACTTCTGGAAATGATTGTATAGCCTATTAAGTATTATACCAACCGGGAGGGACCCGGGCCGCTAACCACGTCCCACCCTCCAGTACTGCACCCCACTCATGTGACGCCTGTTGTGGGCAGATGTGGGGGGGGGGCGGCCGGGCGGTAGGCCTTGGCCCGACAACGGGCTGTTGCGCCACGGAAGTTAGTTCTCTTTATAAGTAAATATATTTTAGCGGTGAAACAATTATCGGAAGAGTCGAGTAAGGTCGAGTCGAGTAATAGATGACTTTTAAACCGTTGTACCTTCTCTTTAGAACCATAGTGGTTTAATGCATAAATGCTGTATAGTTTTTTAGCTGTAGCTAAAACTTTACAGCTTTTACGTAAAGTAAGGAGGGGAAGTGTTGTATTCCACCCAAACATTCGACCGAGATTTCACGGAAATGTCTTCAGCCCCCCCGAATCCACCGAATAAATAAAAAAAATTAGAAAAGGTTCCGCGCGCGCTTGTGTGTGTGTGTGTGTGTGTGTGTGTGTCTGTCTGTCTGTCTGTCTGTCTGTCTGTGAACAGCATACCTCAAAAACAGAATGTTGGATAAATACCAAACTTGGTGTTTAAAGTCAGAACCTTCCAGGATGCGACACGAAGATTTTCAAGAAACTCCCCCCATCCGAAACTACCCTTTACGTGGAACATTTTTTGAAATTCTTTATTTTCTAAAACTGGCTCTAACAATTTTGATTAAAGCACAATATATTAAAGATATTTACTGCAAAATAAAATGTATATCTTGAATTTTCTTAGAATACCCTGTGAAGTTCACTACAGTTGAAAGAAATTTTATATAATTTTGTACAAGTGCTAAACGTTAAGAGAGAGACGAAAACGTTTTACACAAAAATGTAGATCTCTTTAAAACATGCAATTTACTTCAAATAAGTATTTTGTGGCATAAGCCATTTCTGATATATCCGTTATTAAAGTTTCGAATTGTTCATTAATTGGTCACTTTAAAGTCCTCAGCATTCACTTGTTTCTCACGATTACATGGAAATAGTATGAAATTCTAAGGTCAACATATAGCGTCCAGTTTTTAAAAATTTGGCTGTCGCTGTTCCCTTTGAATCTGTAACGAGATGTGTACTGTTGCTATTTCTGCAAAGGTTCATTTGGATTAAAATGTAGTAGAGAGAAAAATAAGCTTTAGTAAAAATTGTTTGTATACCCACTAATAAACGACAGAGGGTAGAGAAAGTCATGTGGATGTATCACATCAAATTGTTGCATAATAAAGTAGTGTATGGTACCGTTTGTACGCTTATGTTGAATATTCTTTTACTCCTTCCAGTTAAACTTTTGTTGTCTTGCTTCTAATTCTCAACAATTTATTGTGAAGGTTAGCACAGGGCGCTTGAATTATTAATTTATGATGTCTCTTCTGTAAAAAAAAAAAGTTCGGTTTCAAATCAAGATACCCAACATGTAGAATGGCACTGTCACACTATCTTGAGGAGCATTACATTATTACATAATGGCGCTTAGTTAATTACTTCCAGTCAACAGAAATGGAGACTAGCTTCCAGTAGGTCTGCGCACAGGTAGTAAATATCGTTACTGAGTCCAAGGAATTAATAAGTTTTGTGTCCTTTACGTTTTTTGAACGTTACCGAGTAACTAGTTATTTCTACTCCCGTTACATCTGTAACTGTTACTGAGTAATTTGTTACCGTATGTCACCATTACTTTTATAGGCATTGCCTAAATAACAGTATAACCTTCTTAGACCGTTATTTTTTAAGCAGTAATAACGAAGGCATAATTTTCTGTCGCCGTTAATTTCGTAACTGCTAGTGAGTAACTAGTTACCTTCTCACCTCTGTGTTTTTACATGTTACTGAGTACCTAGTTAGTTGTGATACGGTCCAACATGGCCCGATAATTATTGAAAATAAGTTAACCATATATAAAGTAAAATTATTATAATATAAATGATGACATATAATGAAGTGACTATAACCACTTAATGGCAGTAATGAAGATACAAAATATTGTATTTAATATTGTAACTTATGTTGGAGAAAGGAACCGTGCCGTACACTTGCTCCCCTCCTTGGGACAGGCGGCATTGAAACACAATGGAGAAAAAGATACCCAAGGTTTATGGACAAAGCGCTCGGAATGTTTGATTCCTTTCAAAGCTAGAAGTGCGTGTCATCTACGACAAGTAAGAGGATTATAGTCATAAAACTGTGTACGTAATACAGCTTAGATTCAACTAATTTTAGCTAGTGCCATGGACAAGAGAAAGTTAGGAACTCAACGAAAAGCCCAAATCTTAGCCAATAAGTTCAAAGTAAGCAATATGACTGGCGAATATAAAAATAGTAAACAGTCTCATGATTAACAAGTGAGCAAAGTAATCACGTGACATATAGGGAGTAGAGATGAAATCGGACATTTAGAGATTTACAAATCGCAAGTAAATCTTAACTTCACTTCTCTGCGCTCGCCTAAGGAAGTGCCGACGATGCACGCTTCGAACGATCGCTCTACGAAAATGTTAGAGAACTTAGAGATCTCGCCGTTTCAGAGTTCACCGGTACGTTAGCCGTGAGTAAATTCATAGTATTACGAACTGTGACGATCGAGTTGTTTGCCTCGGATGATTAACGGAGTGGTGGTGCGCATTCAGGACGTTTAGCAGTAATTAAATAATAAAGCTAACATTTATTACGGTCGTGTTTTATTATAGCCAAAGATAATATACCCCCCTGTAGACATTACAGAGTCAATACTGCTCAACGGCTTAGCCAGCCAAAGAAGGAAGAATACACCGGGAGAGCAATTTAGTCACAAGCTGAGGGATTCTGACTTCAGAACTATGCACCTTGAGGCAGTATTTTTAACACTTAAATGAAATCAGTCTAATTATATAATATAAAATATAATAACAGCCCGCCTTAAAGCACTATGTGTATAAATAATATATAAACTGTATGTAACAGGCATTGTATTACGTTTATATTATGTACGTGTATAATAATGTTATGTGAATGTATTGCGTAATTTAACAATGTAGGAGCTGTGAGAATAGAAGCCGAAAGTTGCTAACAATGAGATAACCTTACGGCAACAATAAATTAGAAAGTTTAATAATGCTACTAATGATTCTTGGAACAACAATGCAATATTTAAAACAGTTCAAAAATAGCCAATAAAAACTAGAAAAGCTTTAAGTTAAATAAGTATTCTATTGGAGTAGAATTAGCCAATCAGGGACTTGAAATATAGTAAAATGTACAAATTTAAGCGGTAAACGCCAGATTCTAAGGCAGCGTTCTCGAGCAGTTCACCCGATACGTTTCAATGTGAGACATGAAAATTCATTACGGCGAAAAATAATATAAAGTTTACGTGTTAAAAAGTGCAATTAATAAATAATCTCACAGCTCTACAGTAGGATATATCAGTGAAGTGTTACTTAATCGTGTGAAAGATTAACAAAAGGAGTGAAGTAAAAATTATAGTTCGTGTAAGCCTTCATTCTTTAGCAGCACCACCCCCTGCTAAGAGATACGTGTTTCTACAAATTACTAATGACGCAGACGAGGCATACATATATAATATTCAAATAAACATTAACAATTACAAAAGTTGATTTTTTAAAAGTGGGGCGAAGACCACCGGAAACTTTGTACCATATGTGGGGCAGTTACTTCATCAAGTTTGGCTCTCCAACAGCAGCAATACATCTACTTCAAATTTGTATCGTACGTGAGGCTTCAACGACTGCAACCTAGAAAGCGGCCAACTTCAGTTAATGTCCCCAACTGTTACTGAACTAGTTACTTTCTGGTACTGGTACTTTTATAAGCATTGCTGATTAACTGGTTAACCTCTTATTCGGTTACATTTGAACCATTACTGAGTAACTGGTGACTTTCTGTACCCGTTACTTTTGTAAGTAGTTACAATTTGATCCCGTTACTTTTGTAACTATTACCGAGTTACTAGTTACTTTCTGAATCCGTTAGTTTAGAATCGTAAATGATTAACTTGCAGCTACTTTCTATCTCGTTGTGCTTGTTACGTAGTTTAATGTCTTAGTTAATTTTGCAACTGTTAGCCAATAACTAAATACTTTCTGTTACCGTTATTTTTGCATAACGTTTTCTGAATAACTAGATATACTTTGACCCTTTACTTTTGTAAACAACCGCTGCTTTTAAACCATTGCTGAATAAGTAGTTACTTTCTTCCTCGCTACCTTTTTAACTGCTATAATAACGGTAGGTTGTTACTTTTTCTCCATCCCTACTCAAATGAATACCGAGCACAGTCACGGTTTGAATTTCACAAATCTACTATCGCGGAATTGAATGGGCAGCTTAATGCCTTTTATTTGTGGAAAAGCTGTGGCAGCAGGAGTACAAACAGTTCGCCCCTTTTAATGCTAAACACTGGAGATACAATCATGATTATCTCGCATGCAAAGGAAACTGGCCAGTAAATGGCATACCACTCATAAACGTTCCCTTTGGGCAAATGGACTGTGCGGCAACATGTCTGCCTTACGGTAAGACACCATGTGATACCAATCCCACGTCCGGAACAGGCCGAGCATCTAATGCAGAATTGCCCTTTGGCGTCGCTATCCATCACTGTAGCGATACCGTACACTTTTGGGAAATTCGGTTTCCTAGTTGGCATAATTCTCTTGCCAGTTTCACCACTATCGTCCACTACAGACATTCATTTATGAGCTGCTTCTGTGTTAATCGGATAACTATCATGCATTCAAATGTAATAACCAAATTAAATCAAAATATGAGATGCTGGGGAGCACTTCTAGTTGATGTAAATTGTGTGTTTTTACAGTGTGTTTATACCCTCTACTTACATTTGCTGTTTCTAATTTTATAATTTCAGCTCTGTGCGGCCCTTTAAAAGCTTTTGAGCTTAATACTATAATGTATGTACATTCCAATTTTAAATGTAGCTTTCTCAAAACTTTTTCTCAGCCTTTTTCATTATGTATTATCGTCTACGCATCATATTTTTTATCCATTTGACACATACTTTTCAGGAGTGATTAATAAAACACTCACAGGCACGATTTAGAGAGTATTTGATTGCTGTTTTTCTTGTTAAATATTTTCAGGGTTGGATTTTCCTAAGATTTAAAAATTTTAAAATGGGAAGAGAGTATATTTCTTTTATTAAGTATCTTAACCAGAATTAAAAAATGCAATGTGATTTTCCTTATAACGTGTTACTAAAGCCGAATTAATCATTTTGAGTAAAATGTGAGAAATCGTTAAAGACGTGGAACATTTTAATTAATGCATAAAAGCTGATTTAATAGGGAAAAATTCGCATCTCTGTAACGAATGCACAATGGTCATTGAAATGTTGTCTACTACCTTCAAATTATATTAGGATAACTTAATGCATTTTCAGCTCGTTCAAACGAAAATTGTGGGTTTTTATGCTTGTAACATATGCTTACATTAATAATAGACCCTCATAGCTAAAGAATACGAGTAAACGTTCTGTTCAATAATTATATGGCCGTGTGTTGTCTGAGGCTGTAAAGTTAATTAGAAAAAATTCTGATGTGTAGTAAGTGCTCGATTTTCTCTATTTTCACAACTATTCTGCTATATTCATATAAAAGCTTATTTTCCTGTGTACTTCCTATTACTCAAATATTCACCTCAGATGGTTTCAATATGGGTCAAGTTTTGATAATCCGTAATATTTTCATGAACTGGTGAGAAGCAAAAGAATGGATTTAACATTTCAAAAGTATATTGCTTAAAACACTACAAAATTCAAACGAACAGCTACAAATACCTCGATAGCGAATAGTACTATAAAAAGTTATTGGCATTAATTGTATATTTTAATGACCTATATATTTTTCCTGCGCAAAGATTTTAACAATCCTTATGGTTTCCCAATTATAGATAATTCAATATGAACTGTGGACTTGGGCTACCTTAGAAAATTCAAGATGCACATTTTATCATCATGCCAATATGTCAAACATAAGACATTTTAAACTCCCCAAAGCCGGAGAGAAAGCAAAAAACGAACGCTTCCACCGTTGAGTTAATCTAGATTCTATCTCACAATAACAGCTGGAAACGGCTTAAACGATAAAGCTGTCAAGGACGCAATAATTCTTTAGTTATTAAGTCTGTAAAATCTCTGTTCCAAGATGTCAACATTCATTTGAAACAAATCCCCCATGAGACTTCGGACAGCTGTTGGGCTGCCTCCCTATATAGTTAACTGCATGATGCAAGAAACAACTTCACCGCACCCTTTCCAGTTATCTAAACTGCCAAGATCAGATACTCATCAGAAGAATCCGGATTGGACATACAAAACTCACACACTCCAACTTCCTCTCTAAAGATCATCCACTTGAATACACAATCTGCAACTGAAACTGTCCAAAATATACAGTGGTCCATTTAAGTTGACTGTAAAATATTCCCAAAACTAAGCGTTGTAGAAAGCAGAAATGTCTTGAATAAAAGTAAGTTGATATTACGGGGGAAAGTAAATGCCATATGCGTGTTTTATTTGGAGGACGTTGTGATGGTCATTTTCTTTTACATGCCCCAAATCTACGACGCGGGACCACCGGTTTTACTTCACTTCCGGAAGAGGCCATGCTAAGGATTTTGATGCCCGAAAAGATCCATTGCCCTTCGCCGGGTTTGAAACCGCGATTTCCCGATATCGCGGGTTCAAACCCGGCGGAAGGCGATGGATTTTTTTCGGGTGTAAAAATCCTTAGCATGGCTTCCTTCGGAAGGGAAGTAAAGCCGGTGGTCCCGCGTCGTAGATTTACGGCACGTAAAAGAACCTCAAGCCTGATAAAGACGCCTCTGAGCTAAATTGCCGGTGTTTCACGCCTAATATAGAATGGGACGCTAAGGACCATAGCAGTTAAAGAGCGTTTAGAAATAAAACTGAATTTATTTGATCTCGGAAACTAGAGGCTCGCGTCGCGTTGGGTATTTTAATGAACCAGAAAGGTCTGAATTAGCTCCTGATTGTGTAATATTTGTGGATTTTTTCCATAAAGAATCTTAAGAAAATGTGATACTCACCGAAATGTTGTTGAACATTTAGATTCGAGTGCTCCTTAAGTCATTTTTTAAGAGTTTGGTAATATGTTACTGTAAGATACATTAGGCTGACCTGAACAGAATTCATCTCTTATCCAATGTTACGAAGCGATGGCGAGATACCAGTACTTGCTTTGTACACGTTAACATCTGCTGCTCAACTTATTTGCAAACGGAAGGCACAGCGTTTACAATATTCATATTTGCATCGTTACGAAATCAAGACTGTATTGCTTCCAAACACAGAGCTTGTGTTGGAGCATTTTCCGCCTCCTCTAATTTAATTAAACGATATTCTTGTTTGGATAGCATGAGTTTCATAGCGCCGCTGCTGCCATCTGCAAGCCTCAGAAGTAGTGCACGTGAGTGGGAACGGAAATTAGAATTGAAGTTGGCAGCAGCCCTTTTCTGACCCACTTCGCTTCTCTGTGTGCTTCTTTTCAGTGTTTATCCTCATTCTTAACTTAATGTTGTGGAAAAGGACCCCATCTGCTCTCTAAATGCTTAATAACACTCAAGAAAATGGTAACTGTAATGCAAAATGTATTTTTAAAGCCACCCACTTCGTAAAGGCAGATTGGAGAAGATAAACAGCGGCACATTTAAGCATAAGTATGTGCTTTATTGAAGTAGCATAAATTCCAACAACGTTCATTATGTGTGCCGTGGTAGACCGAGTTGTCCTATTGTTAACGGTTCATTAAATAAGCGCTTGTTTTGAGGCATGACTTATAGTGGTGGGTGAACGTTTGAGTTTTTATTGTTTAACGCCGCCATAACTTCTTATTCATATCGGGACGGTTACTTTAGTTCACTTGATTCAAGGTGTATTATACAGATGAAGTTAGTTGTGTAGTCAATTTTGTATACCATTAATTTTGCTGCTTTTGAAATGTAGACATTGATATAGTGGAACTGCTGGTTGTTATTTCAGTGTACAATAGCCGCTGGAACGGCACTTAACGATTTGTCTGATGATTAGATTCTATCCGATATAGCCTTTCCTCGAATAAACAATATAATATTTTGGAATTAATTGTTCTTTCACACAAGCCGTGTGTTGGACAGGGTTGGAAAAGTAGAATCAGATGACTGAAAAATTCAATGCCATAGCCGGGATTTGAACCACGGATCTCCCCGCCGAAATGCGAGTCAGCTGGAGAATTTAATGGAATTAAATAGTGGTTGAAACTAAAAGCCCGGGACAGTACTTACAAAGAACGTAAGTCGCCATTGGGGTATGACATCTCAATACAATTTGAGATCTCGTTGTGGTTTACCGGGAAAAATGCGAGTCAGCTGGAGAATTTAATGGCGTACCGGCAGGTTGCCATGGTAGCTCAGTGGTTAGAGCAACCGGACGGAGACCGGGAGATCCGTGGTTCAAATCCCGGCTATGGCATTGAATTTTTCAGTCATCTGATTCTACCTTTCCAATATAATATTTTGATTATTACCTCCTTCTATTTTATTTCTTATTATTAGAAGAACTGTAGAAAGAGGAGCTGGTACAGGATGAACACTATCAGCTGGAATTGCTCATACAGGACCAGCAGTTGATTTTGTCTTCGATTAGCTTCGATGGAGCACGTAATTCCTCGGGAGAATTTCTTGAAATTGAAGGTCTTGCTTCTCTAGGTGTGTGTGGAACGGATGTAAATAAATGCTGCTAGTTACTCCGTAACTGCCCATTTAAGGTATTTCTACGCTTAGATTATTGTCTCCATACTCCCGAACATTACTTCTAAATAATTTATCTTAATGCTGTTGCATTGTAATTTCTCTTTCTGTGACCGTTCCGCAAACCTGGGTTAGCTCACTTCACATTGACGCTAAAATTTCCTTAGCTACGTTCTCCAAATGAAAGATGTACACGCGTCTTTAGCACCATGATAAAATACAGAATGATGTGAACACCGTCAGAAGCTGAACTCTTACGCTAGACAAATTCTATATTTCACTCCCAGTTTCTATTTTCTCTGTTTCCTTTCCTAATCATGCAGCAAGACTGCTAGACCTTACAGTAGTACTTATTCTTGAAGACGTTCGTTCTATGCTGTAGGCTCAGATTTAAAACAGCTACTAGGTAGAATGGGTTGGCTGGTTATCTGTTTGGTCACATCGACAACCATCAGGCCGGAATATGATTAAAGAGCAGGTAAACCCTAAGACTACAGCTAAAATAAGCGTGATGATTTATGTTTAAGGGCGCTCAACTGCTTGGTCATTAGCGCCCTTTTAAAACAGATCATGGAGAAGGTCAGAGATAAAGATCAGTACAAAATATCATGGCAAAGGCCAGAGATAAAGATGAATATAAAAGACATAGGAAAAATTAGAAATAAATATAAATATATAAAACTAAACCAAGAAGTATGAAACACCCGAATTCAATATAACTAAATCCGCATTTGGAAATTTACTTTTGACAAAAAAATTAAAAAGCCTATCAACCGCTTGCTTATCATCCGATAAGACCTCTGTAAGACTGGCCGACAGATGCAGAGAGTTCCGATGATGTGCTAGACTAATACACTCTAGGAATACTGGCGGACCGAAAGACCTTTGCTACAAAGCGGACAAGTAGGAGCAGGGTTACCCTTAAAAGGATAACTGTGCGTAAAATTGCAGCGGCCAATTCGCAACCAAGCCAAAAATCACCTCCTCACGACGAGATACGCGAGAGGAATTTGCCCAGATTATCGGAATTGGCTACACTACTCTAAGGTTATTTCCGCGGAGAGCTAACCACTCCTCGCACCAGCACGACAGCACCACTCTCCGCACAACAAGCCTAAAGTCTTCCGACGTTACTCGAGGGATTGTAACACTGGGTTCTGTGGTTGCCGCGTTAGCTGCCAAATCTGCAAGTTCATTGCCGCGTGATGACCTGGGAACATTCTCCCTGGGGAAAAACCACTTTTATGGTATGACGACCTACCCGTCATAGGGAGAATCTCAACTAGCCTAACTAAGAGGTTATAACATTAACTTACGTTAAGCATAAAAATATACTGCATGAATAACACAGACTCTCGCATCCGGGATAATGCACGGAATTATGAATTTGATCACGATTAAGTGCACTATTAAACCTGGGTAATATTCAGGGCGATGGTCATGGATGTCGCCCTAACATTAAGACGCGCTCGCAGCCAGCATCTATTAGCAATCGTAGACTAACCGGGGTGCTTAAGCGGGACCCAACAATGCCACGTGATAAGAGCATAAAAGCCCAACGTATTTAACCAGTTTATGTTTTACTGTGCATGAAGCATGATTAGACACACTGACAGCACGTGCATGGGGAGGCGATATAGCTCCTGGAGATGATCACCACCAGGGGCGGTGGGTGTAGGGCAGCCTCCAGAAATGTCGTCTTCCGTGGTCTAGGGGTACCATGCTAGGCTCTGATTCCAGAGGTCGTGCGTTCAAATCAAGTGGAGGATGATGGATTTTTTTCGGGCGTAAAAATCCTAATCATGGCTTCCTTTGGAAGGGAAGTAAAGTAGGTGGTCCCGTGTCGTAGATTTACGGCACGTAAAAGAACCTCAAGCCTAATAAAGAGGCCTTGCAACATTTTCGATTTTTTACGCCCAATGTAGAATGGGAGGCTAAGAACATGGTAGTTGAAGAGCGCCCATAAATAAAACTCAATTTAATTTTTAATTTAGCCTAAAAACACAAGATTGCACAGTAAAATTAAATTAAATTGAGTATTATTTATGGACGGTCTTTAACTGCTGTGATCCTTAGCGTCCCATTCTATATTAGGCATGAAAGACCGGTAATTTTGCTCAGAGGCCTCTTTATCAGACTTGAGGATCTTTTACGTGCCTTAAATCTACGATACGGAACCACCGGCTTTACTTCCCTTCCAAAGGAAGCCATGCTAAGAATTTTTACACCCGAAAAATCCATCGCCCTCCCCCGGATTTGAAACCGCGACCTCGGGAATCATAGGCTAGCATGGTAACCACTAGACCACGGAGGACGACAATCGCACAGAAATATATACCATTCTTTCAAATTACATTTGTTTCTATGCCAGCGATACAAGGCAAGGTATACTGACGAGCAATGGTCCCAGGATTTATAACACTTTTACTGATCTTATTTTTACCACGGACTAAACGTTCTAGAAAGTTGCCCTGTTTTTACCAACTATTGGCATTAAGCGGTTAAATCTTTAGGCATGAAAAATCGCAGTTCCAATAACACATAAACCACTTTATATCTCTCTAAATAGATCCAAGGCGACATATAAAACAATATGATGTGATGCATTCGCACAAACCTTTCTACGAATGACAAATTCACATCTTACATTCATTATATTGTGACACAGCGGCTATGGCCCAAGTTTATCGGGAGGTCGGCGCCGGGAATCGGCAGAAAACCAGAACCTCCTGGAAGTTTCTCCGTCCCTCCTCCAGAACATGTGTCGAAATAGTTCTAGAATGTTCTGTGCGGGTTTAGTTGAGTGTGAGTTGAGTTGCGTTGGTCAGTCAGTGAGCAACAAGTTGGCGGGTGAGTTTCACCTGCGACATCAAGTGGATTCTCCTAATGAGTTTGTGGCGACTGCTGTGGCATATAGCGGATGCTGCTGCGGAGCGTGGGATTGTGGAACACTTGTGTTCGATTCCCTAGCGAGTGCACCGTCCGGAAGAAGATGCTACGTCACAAAGGAAGTGAAATGAAGTGAGGGACAATTGAACTAGTTCAGCTTAGTGAAATTGAACTAGAGAAAAACTAAACAGTGACTGTGCCCCCATGCGACTCTGGGAGGAGGGCGTCATTTGAGTGACTCTCCCTCCTCCGAGAGCTTTTTCAGTAGGCCGGCACCTGAAAGTTAAATCCGGCCCCCATTACATGCTGGAAGTGGATACGCCATTTAGGTGCATCAAACCCCAAAAAGGGGAAGACCACCGAGACCTCGGTGGGGACGACAGCAACCTAACAGATGTCTACCGGCTGTACCAGTAGACCTTGAGTCTCGTGACCCTGCTCGGACGGAAAACCGCACAGATGTACCCAATCTCCCATGGGTACCGGGAATCACTGCCCCACCGATTTTAACCCAATCCAAACGACATCCTCACGGGTGGGGCTCGGACTTTTAGCCCAGCGCACTTTTAGTAACGTCAGAAGTACCACGATTGCTCAGGGTCCGCAGCGCCCGCACCACGGCAGCTGAAGGGGTTGGAACCCACTTACAGGGACTAAACAGTGACAGTAAGAACTTAGAGGATGGGTTTAAAAACTGGTCAAAGTCACAATATAGCATGCTATTCATATAAAAAGTGATACTTCCATCCTCACTGCATTACTGACGATACGTTTACTTTCTCTACTACTTACTTAGTAAGTAGAGGAAGTATTCTATTCCAACCAAAAATTCGATACTGAGATATGACCGGATAAATGTTTTGAGGCCCCCGAACCCCCAAAAACATTTTAAGAAAAAAGTCCGGGTGTGCGTGTCTGAACAGTATAACTCAAAGACGCAACGTCGTTAAATATCAAATTTGGTATTTAAGTTCTCCATCTTCAAAAGCTGGGACATGAAGATTTTCAAGAAAATCCCCTCCCCAAACTACCAAGAAAATTTTTTCAAAATGTTTATTTTCTGAAAAATGGTTTTATCGATTTGATTAAAATCAGATACTTTCAGATATTTACAGGACAAATCAAATGTATATCTTGAATTTTCTGGGAATAGTCTGTGAAGTCCTCTTCATTCTGAATGACTTTGCATAAGTGGTAATCCGTAAGGGTTAAGCAAAATCTTACTGCACAAAAAATGTAGATCTCATTCAAGCACACAATTTATGTCAAAAATAAATGTTTGTGGCGCTAACCATTTCCGAGATATTCTCTGTTACTGATTTGAATTTTCAAATATTTGTACTTTTCTCAAGGGGAAAATCGCTGTCCTTTTTTCTTTCCCTTGGTCATGCAATAGCGACTTGCTTTTAAAAGTATAGCCTACCTTATTCCCTTATTGATCTTGTATGTACAAGTAAATATGCAATAAGACAATTTCTGCAGTGTTTATCTAGATTAACTGAAGTAAATAGAAGAATACACTTTTGTAATAATAATAATTTATTGAAGAATGGGTAGAGAAAGTCATGTGAGTGTAACACACAAGATTATTTTTATATTAGAAGTGTTTAAAATTAAGTAAGAAGTTTTCAACTTACAGAAACTTGGGGTGTATTTGTGGTAACAAGCTCTTGCGATAGAAAGAAAAGGAAGGAGGGAAGAATCGCTAACTTTCAAACATATCTGTTATGTGACGCTTAGAAAAGGTCTATCTAAACGTTTTTTACATTTCTACTGTAATGAGTTAATGTCTTTTGTTGGTACACAAGATGCTGGGAAGTTCACAGGATATTTCCAGAAGATTCAGGATTATACGTTTTATTTTTCATGTCAAATTATTAAAAATGGCATTTCAATCAAAATCGTTAGAGACGCTTCTGAGTCTTTATAAAAGATAGTATGGAGAGGGGGGGATTCTCTTTAAAATCTCGTTTTGCATCCGGAAGATACTGAACCTATATCCAAGCTCAGTATTTAACTTAATTTTCGCATCTGAGCTATGCCGTTTACTGATAGACACAAGCATGCACGAACGCGCGCGCACACACACGGCTCTTTTTATAAACAAAATATTTATTTTTATTTACGTTGTCTCGAAACAAGTGCCTTCGGTGGAATCATGATATCGAATTTTTGTGTTGAATAAAACACTACCTCTACTCACTATGGAAGTGACGAGGGGACATTAAAATCAGAAAGCATGCTAGCTGTTTTTTTTAAATTAATTTATACCTAATTTTAACTCCAATAGTCTCATCGGCGATCGTCGTTCTCCGTGGTGTAGTGGTTACCATGCTAGCCTCCAGTTCCCGAGCGTGGCTTCCCTCGGAAAGGGAGTAAAGCCAGTGGTACCGTTTCGTAGATTTATGGCACGTAAAAGAACCTCAAGTCTGAGCAAAATTACCGGTCTTTCACGCCCAATATAGAATGGGACGCTAAGGACCACAGCATTAAAGAGTGTCCATAAACAATTCTCATTTTCCATCGGTGGCCTTTCCTTAGGAACATATTATCACCTATAAGCAATGGTGTTAACTCCCAATCGCTTTTCGTTGGAGTTTGGGTTTTGTTTACTAGATCACACACGATTCACACTCTCATTCATACTTCGGGTAGGATAAGGAATAATCTTGGCTAGAGAAAAACCACAACCTCTGCCGGGAATCGAATCCGGAACCCCTTGCACAGCAGGCAGGTGCTATACCGACTGAACCACGAGGTCAGCCCTAACTGTTATGCTTTTGTGAAAAATTTAACCTTTGGAAATCTTTAGCGTGTGTGTGTGTGTGTGTGTGTGTGTGTGTGTGTGTGTGTGTGTGTGTGTGTGTGTGTGTGTGTGTGTGTGTGTGTGTGTGTGTGTGTGTGTGTGTGTGTGTGTGTGTGTGTGTGTGTGTGTGTGTGTGTGTGTGTGTGTGTGTGTGTGTGTGTGTGTGTGTGTGTGTGTGTGTGTGTGTGTGTGTGTGTGTGTGTGTGTGTGTGTGTGTGTGTGTGTGTGTGTGTGTGTGTGTGTGTGTGTGTGTGTGTGTGTGTGTGTGTGTGTGTGTGTGTGTGTGTGTGTGTGTGTGTGTGTGTGTGTGTGTGTGTGTGTGTGTGTGTGTGTGTGTGTGTGTGTGTGTGTGTGTGTGTGTGTGTGTGTGTGTGTGTGTGTGTGTGTGTGTGTGTGTGTGTGTGTGTGTGTGTGTGTGTGTGTGTGTGTGTGTGTGTGTGTGTGTGTGTGTGTGTGTGTGTGTGTGTGTGTGTGTGTGTGTGTGTGTGTGTGTGTGTGTGTGTGTGTGTGTGTGTGTGTGTGTGTGTGTGTGTGTGTGTGTGTGTGTGTGTGTGTGTGTGTGTGTGTGTGTGTGTGTGTGTGTGTGTGTGTGTGTGTGTGTGTGTGTGTGTGTGTGTGTGTGTGTGTGTGTGTGTGTGTGTGTGTGTGTGTGTGTGTGTGTGTGTGTGTGTGTGTGTGTGTGTGTGTGTGTGTGTGTGTGTGTGTGTGTGTGTGTGTGTGTGTGTGTGTGTGTGTGTGTGTGTGTGTGTGTGTGTGTGTGTGTGTGTGTGTGTGTGTGTGTGTGTGTGTGTGTGTGTGTGTGTGTGTGTGTGTGTGTGTGTGTGTGTGTGTGTGTGTGTGTGTGTGTGTGTGTGTGTGTGTGTGTGTGTGTGTGTGTGTGTGTGTGTGTGTGTGTGTGTGTGTGTGTGTGTGTGTGTGTGTGTGTGTGTGTGTGTGTGTGTGTGTGTGTGTGTGTGTGTGTGTGTGTGTGTGTGTGTGTGTGTGTGTGTGTGTGTGTGTGTGTGTGTGTGTGTGTGTGTGTGTGTGTGTGTGTGTGTGTGTGTGTGTGTGTGTGTGTGTGTGTGTGTGTGTGTGTGTGTGTGTGTGTGTGTGTGTGTGTGTGTGTGTGTGTGTGTGTGTGTGTGTGTGTGTGTGTGTGTGTGTGTGTGTGTGTGTGTGTGTGTGTGTGTGTGTGTGTGTGTGTGTGTGTGTGTGTGTGTGTGTGTGTGTGTGTGTGTGTGTGTGTGTGTGTGTGTGTGTGTGTGAGTAATACCGGCAAACAGTGTTTCATTTATACGTCAAGCATTTTACGCTGGTAGGTTATAGTCGTTTGCTGCCGTAAAAATGTCGAAATGAGATTATATTACCTGATGCCCCAACCTTCTGTATATTGATCAATCTGATTTTGTATAACTAGTAACGATAGACAAACTAAAAGGATGGAGAGGATATTTCCATGCATGAAATCCGCAGAAAATACAGAGAAACCATCACACCTATTTGGAACATTTCACTCCTTTTATTTAATCTGTCATCTATCTGAAATATTACACCATTACATTTGGCATTACCCAAACATTTTCATATCGAGAGTTCACTTCGCTGAAAGAACATTTTTTAGAAAAAAATGTGTGTGTGTGTGAACAGCATAACCCAAAAACGAAAAGTGGAATTTAGTTTCAAGCGTGTGACTAACATTTTCAACAAAATTCTCCCATCGCAGACTACCTCTTAGTGGAAATATTTATGTTTGATGTTTTCAAAAGTAGCTATTATGACTTAGATTAAAATATAATATGCTTGATATAGTGATACGAATAATATGCGTATGTTTAATTTTCTGCAGTATGTGGAGGCCGTTTCATTCTGAGTGAAATTAACACAACAATTACTCATAATAAACCAGAAGAAAAGCACGAAAATTTATTTGTTAAAAAAAAGTAGAGGATCTTAAAATCTGCTGAACTACTCTTTTGTTTATTTAGACGTTTAAAAGATATTTCCTTTTGATGGAAAAGTAGTACCCGGTATTTTAAGTACAAACCTCCGAAATGTTATGTATATTATGATAGATTCAGAATGTCAAGACCAGCATACATATAGAGAGCTTCTTTTGGAACATTTGACTATCACACTTGGGTGCTGTATACTTCTATGTAGCTATGAAGAAATGTGTGTTGAAAACATTTGGTTATTATGCCGATTATCAAAAAGTAGAAAAACAAGCTTTGTTATGAAAGTTTTAAGAATATATATTAAAGTAAGTACTAGAGACTGGGAAAGTCATGTAATTGAAATATTAGATGTTTTTGCATTAATGTGCAAAATATTGTCGTTTTCTCAAAGCGAGAGTGCTTTATTTGCGACTCTGATGTTACATATACACATGTAACATTATATCAAATATGTAGACAAACTCAGGTTCACCACCACAATATCATCGCCGATGCCCATGTTTCGAAACACTCCCAATGCCAGAAAAAAAAATAACACGGCTCTAGTTTTATGTCAGGACCGTCACGTGGGAATTTTCCACTCGGCTGTTACGTGTACTTCGGCCCGCTGCGCCGTTACTATAACTGCAATTGATAAACCAACTATTTAAGCTTCATCTCTGTCAGGACCGCGGGAATTTACCACTCGGCCACTAGCTGCATCGCTACCCCTCCCTTCGGATTATTGCGAATGGTTTCTTTCGTCTCTGAAGGAAGGATTAATCGGTCCTCAGCTAATGTTCTTATCCGACGAGGCGTGGTTCCATCTAAATGGGCCTGTGAATACTAGACATCTTTTCGTTACAGCCTGCCGTTGCTATGTACAACACAGAGAAAGATGTGACATCCTCAACAGGCTACCAGACGCCCTAAATTCAGCACATCAAAGAACTTTAAAATTTATGAAGACGACAAAATTGTATGATAATGTATAGCACACTTATCTAGAGAATTTAATGTTGCGTGTGCTATTACTGTTTTAAAATATTGCATTTTTCATTATAATCATGTTCTGTATTCTAAAGTAGTTGTGTTATGAAAATCTGAATCGCATTAATGAAATCCCTCGTTACGATAGGGAAATTGGAGATTGTAGTACCTGCTGTTAGCGCAAAAAGAATAATCGGTCGGATCTTCTTCGAGCAGTCAGTGCCGAGAGGTACCGAGATAATTTTTACTCCGCTCTCACGCCAATTGACAGAAAAGAAAAGATATGGATTGTTTAAAAAAGATTCGGCAACTGCTCATACAGCAGCGATATCCATGAATAAAATCAGTGAAGTGTTTGAAGATGGAGCCATTAGTATTATTTATTTCATCCTTTGGAAACAACTTACATTGTTTTTTTGGATACGTCAGGATTGGAGATGTAGAAATGTTACATTACAGCACGTAATACTAAAATAATTCTTAATAATAATTACATACCAGTTTCTTTACAAAAATACTATGATAAAGAACAACAAAATTAAATAATCTATGTACTTTAATTATGTGATTATGGAAAACATGGTTCATTTAAATAGTCATTTATATGTAAATATTGTCTTTTTAGAAGTAGCTTCCTTATTTTACCTTTAAAAGATTCTTTTTTTAAGTTTTTTATTAAGTTTCTAGTTTGTCATACATTAAGATACCCAGATGGCCAATGCTTGCTAGGCTTTTTGTAAGCCTGTGGCTATCCAAATGTAAGTTATTGAGATTTCTTGTGTTCTTTTGAAATATAGTTATATTATTATGAATGAAGTTTAAGGTTTCAAGAATATATAGGTAAAGCTTTAAGTTCATTGAATATGTATCTACTTGGTGTTCTTATGGGTACCTTCAGAATTGCCTTTAAAATTCTTTTTTGGATTGTAAGAATATGTGCTGCTTTTGGAGGGGAACCCCAAAAGGGGATGTCATAGCTAATTTGGGAATCATCGCAGCTATGATGCACTATCTTTAGTATTTCTTTGGAGCACACATTAGTCAATTTACGAACAGCATAACATAATTTGTTCAATTTGACACTCAGTTGTAGATATGGGTTTCCCATGAGAATTCGTTATCAATCCAGATTCCCAGGAATTTTTTAACTATGGGAGTTTGATTTATATATGTCTAAATTATTGTTTTTGATGGTTATGGAAATACAGATATATTGTTTATTCTACATTCAACAAAAGTGCTGGTGTATGGCCCTCTCCTTCTCCAGGCTTAACAGTGTGCGATTTTTACTAGTGGGGTAACCTGAAGGAGAAAGTCTACAAAACAAATCCTCGCACACTGGAAGAACTGATTTAAAACATAACGCACCAAGTCAGAAACATTTCAGTGGCCGAACTGAATCGTGTGAATCGAATGTATTTTATCACTACGATGCACACGTAACAGTCAAGTGGAAAATCCTCCGCGTGACGATCTTGACGTACATCTACAGCTCTGTGTCCGATACGATGCATTTACACCGCTTTCTCTACCAGTGACGAATTCACATATATTGATATAAAAGTTGAATTTTCTAATCACGTTATGTTATTCGAGATATGTTTTTAATTGAGAATTGTTTAACATTAAGTTAGAAGGTTTCATTACTTTAGAGCAGCATTCAAATATTTATTTGTGCTAACAAGCTTGTGCAATGAAAAGAAAAGTAGGGACGGGAGAAGCAAGAATTGTAAACTTTTAAGCATGTGTGTTAGATAATGTTTAGGTAAGGTCTAAACTTGCAACATGGAATATTTAGAAAGCGGTTAATGATACGAAAAAATTGACCCCAACTGTGTGTTTTAATGATCACTACATTTTAAAGTAGATTTTGTTTGTTAATATTTCTTTGTTATACAAAATTATAAAAAAATATGGAAGGATATTCACAGAAATTTCAGGTTATATATTTTATCTCTCATGTCAGTATATTAAACATATCACATTTTAATCAAAATCGTTAGCGTTTTTTTTAGAAAAAAATGAAGCATTTTCCTTATAAAGGGTAGTTTGGGATGGGGATGTTCTTGAAAACCGTATATGAACTTAAATGTCAAGTTCAGTATTTAACGTACCTTTCAGTTTTGAGTTACGCTATTCACAGACAGGCAGACAGATAGACAGAGGGTTAGGTAGTGTAGATGGACATACACCCGACAGGGCAAACAATTGTAAGTAACAGGAATTAATAAATAAGATAGAAATGTAACCATAATGTAATATAATACTTGTATAATAAAATGTAGGCATATGTAAGGAAACATTGTAATTAGCAAAGAGGCGAGCTAGCAGCAAGGTTAAAAGTCCACCAACATGCACACGCCAACGCACACAAGATTAGCCAAAGCAACAGCAAACAGAGAGGGAGAGAGAGGGTGGGGGATGATGGAGATAAGGGTATAATTCCTGGAAATTCGGGATTTGGATAAAGAGTCGGATGGCAGAAAGAGAAACCAAAGTTGTGAGTGAGACAGCGATAGTGGGTTTTACCAAAAGAGTCAGACAAAAGCTTTACTTCTATAATTGGACAATTTTGTTCTCATAGCAAGCCAAGTAAATCACCAATAAGAATAGAAGTTACATAAAAGGGCGCGAATGACAGCGTCGTAGCAGAGGGTTATGAAAGTAAGGTCTGCCCCCCCCCCGATTTCAACAGTTACTTACTGATACTCCCTTCGATATATCTCATTGATCGAACAGACGGAAGACTTGTGTGTATAAGAGTGGGAGCATGTGACATAGATAGGTCCACGGCAAAATCTAAAGAGCG
The DNA here is from genome assembly GCA_030765065.1 of Deroplatys truncata. Classification (NCBI taxonomy): domain Eukaryota; kingdom Metazoa; phylum Arthropoda; class Insecta; order Mantodea; family Mantidae; genus Deroplatys; species Deroplatys truncata. The sequence goes on from CM060980.1 coordinate 107,876,808, forward strand.
GAAGATACAAAATAGAGCTTATAGATTACTTAATTATTATTCTAAAAGGGGACAGCTACTAGCCGCTTCGATAAGTTTTTGTGTTAGAATAAATCAAGTTGTTAAAAGGAATTCAGTTTATTAATTGGTTTCACCCACAATATTCTGAGATTAACCAAAGATAGGTAGTTGGATAGACATTTCTTCTCAGCTCTACGACTGGTAGCCCAGTCAGAAAACTTCAGGGACTTCTGAGAACTTGACATCATCCAGATGAGATAGTACGTGTAAACGTGGAAGCGCAAAACCCCGCCCCCTACAATAGGTAGTCAGTTAAGCGCGCGCGCACACACACATACGAGTACACACAAAGTAATCCTTGGCCTTTTTCTAAAACTACCTTTTTTGGGTTCAGGGATCCCAAAACGTGTACTTCTGGTGAAACCTCTTGGGCAGAATCCACTACTTCCTCTTATCCCTCGTAGGTGGTAGAGAAACTGCAATCAAGCCAGTGTAAACCGTTGAAGAACTCGGTGCTTCTCATTGCATCCTGGCATGTTGCATCATCTTAGGAGTTTCGCGAATACTGGGTATGGAAAATCTATGAGTAGGAAATGATAGAGTAAAAGGCGCACCAAACCAAGCATTTTGTGGGTAGGATCAAGGGGTCGCTGAAGCTTTTCTACTGCGCTTAATGTGTCAGCATTAAATCCATCATATTAGTGTCTCCTATTGTGAAACTTGTTTGTGGCGGATCAGATGCAAACAAAACCACTCTTGTACATTATTGGTCACTATCGCTAGGTGTGTCTGATGTACAATATGGAATTTGTACTGTAAAGCCTACTGGATGGTACACTGGCTTCCATTTATGACGTGCCTACAGCTTTGGAAGACATTCTACTGGCCTTCACAGATGAGCATGTATAGCAACGAAGAGGTACGTGTATCTGTTCACATTTTCTGTTCATTGCACAATTCTAGATTATTCTCATACGAATATACCACTTTGAGCAATAGGTTTGCTCATCATCGCTTACATATAATAACCATATTTAAATATATAACTAAATAAAACCTGTTTTGCACAATTTAGCCATGAAAAAGTATGGCAAAATAATGTAAAAAAGAAATACATACCTTTTTATTCTCAAATAAGATGTATTTACTAGATATTATTTTAATAATCCGTCCACTCCCCATTCTTGTCTAGTACCTGATTTAGCCGCCTAGGCACTGAATTACTCATGGCTCTCTGCGAACACTGTCATGAAACATGGGAATATATGCATTTAGAGCCAGAGTTCTTTCATCACCTAAGCGATTAGGTGTCTAGGCGACTAAATCAGGTATTGGAAAGAACGGAGATTCAACAGACTATTAAAATAATGTCTAGCAAATGAGTCCTCCTTTAGAGTAAAAAGTATACTTTACTTGTTTTACATTATATTGTTAATAATAATACTTCTTCATAACTTCGTTTTATTTAGTTATATATTTACATTTGACAGAATATTCCAATAATGTCTAGTAAATGTGTACTCTTTCAGAGTAAAAAAGAATAACATATTTAAGTTTTACACTATATTGCAATTAGAAATATTTTGTAGAAATATTGTGCATAACATGGGTTTATTTAATTATATATTATTTTAAGATTATTATAAGTGACATAGAGTAAACCCATTGCTAAGATTATATATTGATATGTGAATAATCTAGAACTGTATACATAAAACAGGCCTTCATTGCATGCGCGAAAGGCTAAAGGTAAACAGATACACGCCCCTCCTCCTTTCTGTGCATACTCACCTGTGAAGACCAGTAGAATGCCTCCAAAAGCTGCGGGGACGGCATAAACGGAAGCCAGTGTACTATAATACCGAACGCTCGTCTTGTTCAGTACAAAGAGTGCAGTGCAGTACGTGCAAGTAATGCTTAGTTTCTCATTGTGTACCATATTCATTAGCTGAGACATAATGTACTCACTTGTTGTATGGGTTACATCTTATTTTGACTGGGAAGTGATGTTTCATAAAGTCAGATTAAAATTATGTTCATACAGGGCTCCTGTTGTTATGTTGCATCTGCGAGCCCATGCTCTTAACCTCAAAACACTTAGTTTGGTATTACCTTTCTATTCTGCACGTTGTTTTTTTCGCACTCTCTATGTGATTGTTAAAACCTGTGGTAAGGGACTGCTAACATATGTATGTATTCCTCTAATAACGTTATATTGCAATTGATTTGAGGTTCAGAAATACTTCGTCCTTGCCAGTATTCAAGGAGCATTTACTTGGACATACATTTTGAAGTTTTCCTATTAAGTATTTCATTTATTCATCTTTATACCTTTCTTCTTATCGCACTATCATGGAATTGTTAGAGATCTCTGCGCGTCTCTGTGGCCTGCTGCCTGTAGTCTGCTGTGGTTCCTTCGCTTCATCCTTTTCTCCTGGGGGTGGTTGTCACAATAAATCTGTGTAAGTCGCGGTGCGCGAGATTCCCCATCCGTTGTATACCTATAACTATCTCACTATTATCTTGTTCTCGGCCCAAGGCTGGAAGGTTACTACCTAAACAACTTCATTGAGAGTGATGTGGCACTAATTACAGATATGCAGCTATTGAACAATGCAAGAATTTCATTGGAGAAAGGCTGGCATCAGCGGCGTGTGCTCTAAGCCCTAAAAGGATGGAAACAAAGACATGCTGCATGTTAACCTTATGAGCGCGGCTACAATATTTTGAATATAACTCGTATAATCTTACATTCTACACACAGACTTTGGTTTAGATGTTAATGTTGTGTAAAAACAAAAGTACTCGAAATTTAACAAATACAGGAAGTTATGCGCATCAGAAAACCTACACAACTGCTCATTTTACAGCTGGCATACCACAGCGGTGAATGGCGTTGCTAAACCGAAACATGTCCCTCTGTTTAAGTAAACAGGTTCTGTGACATTGCACAATGAATGTTACATTACTCCGCGAAGAGGAGGCAAAGAATTTTACAAAAGAGATGAAAGAAGTCCTGGCTCGAAGCCATATCACAAAAGCTGTTGTACCGCTCACACACACAAAAAGTCATTTCTCTTCAACCTGGTCATATACTGGCTCATTAGTTAAACTGTTTAACATTTCATTTTAACCGCGCCTCTGCTATGAGCTATTTGTTTTCAGCAATGCTGCTGTTTTATATTTTTGAAGTAATTTTTCAAAGTTAAACGTTTGTTTTTCAGAAAAAAAAAGTTCTGTACACAATGTACACAATGCAAGCAAACATTGTGTACATTAATTCTACAGAATTATTTTGTGCTTAAAAAGGACATTTAATGTGTAACAATCACTTTACTTTCTACACTCGTTTGTTTATATAGCAAAGAAATTATTCATATTAAATCTTATGTTTCTATTTTTTAGTAATCATGATAATTGCAAGCAACGTTCAAATGATCCTCGTACCGCAGAAATCGAGTTAAAGGTCAGGACTCTTGAAGGCTATACGTGAAAGAGTGACTTTCTTGTTAAACACGTATAGGCAATAGCAAGTCAGTGTTAAAAGCCCGAAAACGTACAGCGATATTTGTAATTATCAGTAACTCGTTATGTATACATTATGTTGCTATTAAAATTTTAAATGCTGTGAAATAGAACGTCTAACAAAAGCCGTCATTAGCATATTTTTGGAGCGTTTTTAACGTTTATCTGCATATTTAAACCTTCCTTCGGGAAGCTGAAGAACGAGATCTGAGATTTTTCTTGCTATTTATTGTAAATACCGCTAGAAAAACCTTCATCTGTGCATTTTTACTTTCTCTAATACGTATGTGAGGCGGGAACCCTATTCTTACCTTTGGTGTAGGCTGCGTCGATGGAATGGGCAGGCTGGACACGCCCGAGTTTCCGGTTCGCTGCCTGCTGGTGTCGAAGCCCCTGTTAGGAAGTGACTTCAGCAGCCAATCTCCGTCGTATTATTATGAAGTAAAGGTTTGCTTGGTCTAGGTTGCTCTCAGTGTAGAGGCATGGATCTTTGCTAACGATTGCTAGCGGTAACAAAGATCTACATAGGATCGTGGACAGGCAAATGGATCTCCGAAAAGGTGATACCACAAACGCGTATAAAATTTCAATTTAAACTGTAATTTATCTTTTGTTGACACATTGTATAAATCCATGTAATATTCCCTTTTTTACGCTTTCACAAACACGTGCCGCTGTTAAGAACATTCCTGGCGTTGTGAACTTTGTCTTTCATATTGCGCAACGGATTCTCACTATCAGTAATTCTCGCGTAACTTACTGATTTACGCAACAATACATATTTAAATAGCACGTGTGATCTCTATCAGCACCTTCGCGGTATTAACACTAATCTCGCCGGAACGTAAGTATCCACACTTTCAATGTCCGCGGGATATTTGCGCGCGAATTTTCCATCACTTCCTAGAGTGGATTCGGCGCAGGAATTGAATTGTTTTATTTATGGACGCTCTTTAACTTCTGTGGTCCTTAGCGTCCCATTCTATACTGGGCGTGAAAGACCGGAAAGTTTGCTCAGAGGCCTCTTTATCAGGCTTGAGGTTCTTTTACGTGCCGTAAATCTACGATACGGGACCACCGGCTTTACTTCCCTTCCGAAGGAAGCCATGCTAAGGATTTTTACGCCCGAAAAAGAAAATCCATTGCCCTCCGCCGAGTTTGAACCCGCGACCTCGGGAATTAAAGGTTAGCATGGTAACCACTATACCACCGAGGACTACATTAGACGAGGCTATTATATGTCGAGACTGGCGGTACTGACAAGTATTTCTCGCTGTATTTGGACTAAACTGCCCCACGCTTGAAGCATAACTAAACTAATTTCTTATTGGTCACAATTTCGCGCCGTTGGTTGTGTCAGTCTTCGAGTAATTTTACTCTCTTCTTATTGGCTTAGGTGCTTAACCATGTGACTATTAACATTACGTAACCTGGGACTTTCACTTCTTCTCTCAACTTTTCATCTTCTACGTCGCCTGTTCTACCTTCTCTGATGTTAACAACATAGGAATAGACTTTTTCACTTTACTTTTATACAAAAGATCTGCAAGCTAGCTACACTAAAAGGTTTCACTTCTACGCTCAAGATACGTTTTTAAGACATACTATCTTGAAGAATCAGGAACATTTTAACATGGGCGATATTTACAATGAGAAAAATTAACAAATATTGTTGTTCCTTTAAAAATAACATATTACACGTATATGTAAGTTATCCTTATAAAATAATACATAACATAAAATTATTTATGGCGGCAAAATACAGTCTCAAGTTTTCTATTATTCTGTATAACCGATAAACACCAAGATAGAAAAAATCTTGCTACATGAGAAGTACAGATCTTGTTAAAACACACCATTCACGTCTCTCTCTCTCTCTCTCTCTCTCTCTCTCTATATGTATATATATATAAAACAGGGTGAATCACCTAAAACTTGCACCGCAAATATTTCGAAAATGGAAAGTGCTATTGATGTGCAGTTTTCACAGCATGGATTTGTAGTCAGGGGCTCATACATTTAGCCTATAAACAGATTTTAATAATACTGAGAAAGTGTATTTATTGAGAAAACATACAATTTTTTAAATGGAACAATGCCTAGTTATATCAACAGAATAAAGTTAGGGTAAATTAGAATGTCAGTGGCGTTTGTTGCAAGATTCTAGTGCAAGCGGTTTACGAGAAATCTTATTTTGAAATTTTTACGCACCGACACTTGTACAATCTGTGGTAGCACAAACTAAAGAAAAACAAAAGGAAATTACATTACTTCTATGGATTCTTACAAGTAAACAGAACATAGCCCTTCAAAGGTTGTGTTCAAAATGACCACCGGTAGCTTCAATACACGCTTCCAGTCTGCTATGGAAAGACTGCTGCACACGTTCTAGCATTTCAGCAGAAATTTCAGAGCAGGCAGCAGTAATACGTCGTTTCATATCGTCTGGTGTAGTTGGTACATCCTTGTAGACAGTGTCTTTCAGCCTTCCCAACAGAAAAAAAGTCTAAAGGGGGTCAGATCCGGTGAACGGGCCGGCCAAGATACAGGTCCTCTTCGTCCAATCCAACGATTTGAAAACAATCCGTTAAGACAAGCTGTAGTACTTCGTGCACTATGCGCTTGACAGCCATCGTGTTGGTACCACAGGTTCCTCCTAGTCTGTAACATCAACATTGATTGGTTCTCAAAATTAGACGCTACTTGTAGCGCGAAAGTTCAGCCAATCCTGAAAATTGTAAGCGCATGGGCAGGAGCTAACCAGAATGCCCCGACAGTCTAAAGATAAAGGTAAAGGTACGTATCACGGAGGGGCCCCCGGTACCGGGGCAGAGCACTGCATACAGGCCAGTCGGCTACTTGTGCTTTCAACGTGACCCCTCCGGATGCCGACGGGCGCAAGCATGGGCGCGGTTCCTAACGTTTCCAGATAGAACGCATCCGACACTTCACGGTCACTGCCCATAAGGTCTCACGCTGAGGAGAGACCTAACTGAGCGGTACCAGGGAGGAAACCTTTACAGAGCGCAAGCCACTGCCAAGCCGCAACCCGCCGAACACAGTCACCTGGTCCTACAACCCTGAAACCGGTGACAAGAAAGATGATGGGTACAGGAAATGAGAGGAAGGAGAACCACCCCAGCATTCGTCTGGCGACCCGGGGTAACCACGAAAAACCCATTGGTCAGAGTTGGCGGTCGCTGGGGATCGATTCCCGGACCTCCCGAATGCGGGCCACAGACGTAACCGCCTGAGCCCCGCTTGGTCCCTGGTCCTCGATAGTCTAACTTTATCTTCCATACAGTACACTTATCGCTAAGGGTAAATTTTACCACGCGTAAACAGTTCTATTCACATCGACGTGCTAACATGTAACGCCAGTGTAAAGTTGTTACAAGTGTAACAAACAGTTTGAAGTTATAGTCGAAATAACAAAAGTGGTATTTACTGTACACGTTGACCCAAGTGGTCACATAGATTCTCAGAGTGTTATTAAGTTAGCATGGGGTTAACAAAGAACAGTAGCCTAACTCAACGTAGAGTTTTAGCGAAGGCCGGGATAGTTATATTCGTCTTGTGAACATTGTGCACATACCCATAGTGTTTTGGGTTTATTAACAAATTTCCAGAAAACTTCTTCAATGTTATCATTCATAATAATATCCTCTCCGATCGCACTCACCTTGATTAAGACATACCTGCTCGACTGCAGGCGTAATATGTAACCCACAATAGAACAATCCAAAGGTGATTCAGCATAATAACACGTGAAATTAAAAATCATTAATAACCAACGTACTATGCAAAGTTTTATGAAAATATTTTAACTAAGAATGAAGTTAATATTCTTGTTTATATAAAGGTGTAGTTTCTATTATCCAAATGTGTTAAGATTAGTGTATAATAACAGCATGCTACTTGTAATTCCTAAGCGAAGTTTCATATAATTTATACAATATGAGAGAAGTTAATAATTGTACCCAGCTACATTTGCAATTCGTCCCACTGTGCGCTGCTTTGGCTAACTTTACAATAATACAAACCTAGTGCACTGATTTGAGCTTATTGTTAGCTGATCCGTGCTTGGTGTGGAGCAGTGGTTATAAATGAATGAGTGTATTTATTTACATAACGCTATACATATATAGATTTCTATCAATTGCACGGGTCGGCAGACCGTACGTGCTGCTATAATACACAGATAATAATAAGTAAGATTAATAATAATGATAAAAAAAAGAAACGACAACAAATAGAAGGAAACCAGAAAAAAATACCTCTACAAGAAAACATTTTGCGGATAAAAAAGTAAATATAGCATCTTAAATATCCATAACACACAAAACAGCGGTAAAGGTATTCTGATGCATTATTATACTCTATTATAGTAAACAAAGAACATTAAGAGAATATATACAACACACTAACAATAAGTGAAAAAAGACATAAACATAAAGCACCAACACCAACAATTAGCTGTTCCTACACCCCCGCTTCCCTACTACCAGCCTTCGCAGATCTCAGCTGTCTTGCCTTAAGTAGAAATTTACCTATCCATTCTATATCTTCCCTGTCTGCCAGTAGCGCCCATCATGCCCTTAATTCTCCATTCGAGGTGATAAAGGATTGCAGTAAATACTTTTCCCTCTTTTCCTCCGTACCCCCTACGTCTTGCCAAAATGCACCCATGACTCTTCCTCCTCACAAATTGGGCAGGTTCTCCTACCACTTTTACTAGTAATTTTTATATCCGCCATGCTCCCAATCTAAGTCACGCGAGATCCTCTCTAATGAGTTTGGTGCCCATTTTGATTATTGCTCCATCCACTCAGATTTAGGCCAGACTATACTTCTAACGAAACCTTCTCCGTGCATTGCGCAATTGTTTGTTGCCTGTCAATATCACAGAGGCGGTACTTAATTTTTCTCCACGCACTCCGCCTATTTGCCTGACCTGTCCTCCAAATATTGCCCATTTCTATGGTTTCCAAACCCCTCTTTAATTTTGTTGCCCATGTTGAATTCCCTTCCACTTCGCAAGCAGCAGAGTTAGATGCTCTAGTGGATTATTATCTTTTATTTTTATAAGCATTTTACTGTAATATAGATAAATAATATTGCTTGTGTTACTTCATTTTACTTACAAATCTAGCTACAAAAAATGTGAAATTTTTGGTTTTGACATTAAATTGATTGATTATTTAACCTCCTTCCGACTGATAAATTAACGCAATGTTTGCCTTTTACTGGTATGACGGACTACTAAATAAATGCCACGTACGTAAAACATTAAGAAAAGCCGTTATATGTTTACTTTATTTACCACGTGCATAGAAGATAGAGAATGTAGGTAATACACTCCATGAAATAATCCCACACCGAGGCTTCATCGGAAATACATGTTTTGAGGCACCTTGAATAAGTAAACATTTTTTGAAAAAGGTGTTTATGTATGTGTGTCTGCACCTGTGAACAGCATAACTCAAACGAAAATTTGGATGAATACCAAACTTGGGATTTAAATTCAGCATCTTCCAAAGATGCAACACGAAGATTTCCAAGAAAATCCTCTACTCCAAACTACCATTTCCTTGAACATTTTTCGAAATTTGTGACATTATAAAAATGGCTCTAACAACTTTGATTAAATACCATATATTAAATATATTTATATGACAAATAAAATGTATATTTTGAATTTCCTGGGAATAACCTGTGAAGTCCTCTTCATTCGGAGGAAATTTTTATAATCTTGTATAATTGGTAAACGTTAAGCGGTAGAAGGAAACATACTACACAAAATATTTCATGTGACACATTCCTCTATCTTTATTAATGGGTATACAAACTATTCTTACTAAAGCTTATTTTTCTATCTACTACGTTTTAATCCAAATAAATCTCTGCAGAAATAGCTACATTACACATTTCATTGTAGATACAAAGAGGATAGCGATAGTCGAATGTTTAATAAGTTTTTACTTTCTTTACCACGTCAATAGTAGGTACAGTGTGTATTGCTTTTCACCCCAAATTTTGATACCGAGATTTCACCGGAAATGCATGTTTTGGGACCCCCTGAATCTATAAAAAACATTTTTAGAAAAAGGTCCCTGTGTGTGTGTGTATGTGTGTGTGTGTGTGTGTGTGTGTGTGTGTGTGTGTGTGTGTGTGTGTGTCTGTCTGTGATCAGCATAACTGAAAAACGAAAAGTCGGATAAATACTACAGAAAAATACGCTTTAGTAAGAATAGTTTGTATACCCACTAGTAGAGATAAGAGGGTAGAGAAAGTAATGTGAAGGTATCACATCAGATTTTTGCTTTATCTACTACGTATAGTAAGTAGGGGAAGCATTGTGTTCCATCCAAAAATTGGATACCGAGATTTCACCGGAATTACATGTTTTGAGACCCCCTGAATCCAAAAAAAGCATGCCCGTGTGTGTGTGTGTGTGTGTGTGTGTGTGTGTCTGTGAATAGCATAACTCAGAAACGAACAGTCGGATAAACACCAAACTTGGTATTTAGGTTCAGTATCTTCCAGAGATACGACACGAAGGTTTTAAAGAAAATCCCCCACTCCAGATTAACCTTTACATGGAACATTTTTCGAAAATTTTAATTTTCTCAAAAATGGCTCTAAAGATTTTGATTAAAATATCATATATTTAAGCTACTTTCATGGCAAATAAAATGTATATTTTGAATTTCCTGGGAATGTCTCCAAAAGTGTTCTTCGTTGTGAACGACTTTTGCATATGTGGTAAACCATAAGAGATAGACAAAATTTTACTACAGAAAAAATGTAGATCGTCTTAAAATACACAATCTATGTCATGTACATTTGTTTTGTTGAGTGAACCATTTTCGAGATATTGCTTGCTATTCCCTTAAATTTTCCAATAGTTACTTTTTCTCAAATTCTTTATTCATTTTTACTTTCTCTACTACGTATAGTAAGTAGGGGAAGTATTGTATTCCACCCAAAAATTCCATACCGAGATTTCACCAGAAATATATGTTTTGAGACCCCCTGAATCCAAAAAAATGCATTTTTGGAAACATGTCCGTGTGTCTGTCTGTGTGGCTGTCTGTGAACAGCATAACTCAGAAACGACCATTCGGATAAACACCAAAACTTGGTATTTAGGTTCAGTATCTTCCAGAGATGCGACACAAAGGTTTTCAAGAAAATCCCCCACACCAGATAACCTTTACATGGAACATTTTTCGAAAATTTCATATGTTTAAAATATTTTTATGACAAATAAAATGTATATCTTGATTTCTGGCAATGTCTCCATGAGTATTCTTCATTGTGAACCACTTTTGTATAACTGGGAAACCATAAGAGATTTGACACAATTTTACTACACAAAAATGTAGATTGCGTTAAAATACACAATCTATGTCATATACATTTTTTTTGTTGAGTGAAACATTTTCGAGATATTGCTTGTTATTCCCTTAAATTTTTCAATGCTTATTTTCTCAAATGGGAATTCGTTATTCCTTTTTTGTCTTGTATATGCAAAGAGTATTAATCCGTGGCAAAGAGAATGGTGCTGCACCTAGTAACCAGCTATTAAGAGATATGTATATGTTTAAAGGCTACTGTATTTCTGTATTGTCCTTGTAAATATATATTCCCCTTACATCTACAAGAAACTTAGCAATAAGATAGAGTCTGCAAATGTTTATCTCGATTAACATGAAGTAGATGGAGAATAAGCGTTTGTAAAAATAGTTTGTACAAGAATAGAGAAAGTCATGTGAGTGTAACACATCGGATTTTTTGTCCTGGTAATGCAAAGAGAATGGAATGCTCCACATAGCAACCAGCTCTTAAACGCTTAAAACCAATTCCCCTTGCAGAACCATCCGAGTTATGGAGTAGGAGATACTAGTAGTCGTCTCTTCAGGCGTGTGGGCTGGTGGGTGCGTACGTACATCGATGTTATACATCACAGCTCCAGGAACGTCTGGTAAGTGTGAGAAGAGGTGAGAGGTCATCTTGCGTATAAAGTGGTGAACAGGAAGGAGACATCCAGTTCCTAATTTAGTTGCTAGCTCCTAACAAACCAAGGAGCATTGGTACCGGTCCTCAAGAATCTGTTCTGGAGCACTAGCAAACGGCGGAGGTAAGTATTTCTAGCAGTGTCCCAGACCTGGAAAGCATATGTGAGGATGGGTCGAACAAGAGATTTGTAAAGAAGAGTGCATTCAAGATCAAGACTGTTTATGAAACAGGGATAGAGTTTGGAAAGTCTTCCGGATGCCAATGAGGCGATCGATGTGGGAACGTAATAAAGTTTAAAAACTCGTACGCTGGCCAAAATTCCATACTTCTTCCATGCAATCCGGAAAAACTGAATGTTCACAGACTTTAAAGAGAATGACCAAGTAATCAACAATTCGAACCATTAATAACGGATATCTCGGAAATGAATTAAGCCACAAAAAAAAATCTGATGTGTTACACTCACATGACTTTCTCTACTCTTGTACAAATTATTTTTCCAAACGCTTATTCTCCATCTACTTCATGTTAATCAAGATAAACATTTGCAAACTCTATCTTATTGCTAATTTTCTTGTAGATGTAAGGGGAATATATATTTACAAGGGCAATATAGAAATACAGTAGCCTTTAAGCACATACATATCTCTTAATAGCTGGTTGCTAGGTGCAGCACCATTCCTTTCCCACAGATTAATACTCTTTGCATATCCAAGACAAAAAACTGAATAACGAATTTCCATTCGAGAAAATAAGTATTGAAAAATTTAAGGGAATAACAAGTAATATTTCGAAAATGGTTCACTCAACAAAAAAAAATCTATATGACATAAATTGTGTATTTTAACGCGATCTACATTTTTTGTGCATTAGAATGTTGTCTCTCTCTTATGGTTTACCAATTATGGAAAGGTCGTTCACAATGAAGAATACTTTTGGAGAAATTCCCAGAAAATTCAGGATATACATTTTATTTGTCATGAAAATATCTTAAACATATGATATTTTAATCAAAATCGTTAGAGCCATTTTTGAGAAAATTAAAATTTTCGAAAAATGTTACGTGCAAAGGGTAATCTGGGGTGGGGGGATTTTCTTGAAAACCTTCGTGTCGCATCTCTGGAAGATACTGAACCCAAATACCAAGTTTGGTGTTTATTCGACTGTTCGTTTCTGAGTTATGCTGTTCACAGACAGCCACACAGACAGACACACGGACATGTTTCCAAAAATGCTTTTTTTGGATTCAGGGGGTCTCAAAACATATATTTCCGGTGAAATCTTGGTATGGAATTTTTGGGTGGAATACAATACTTCCCCTACTTACTATACGTAGTAGAGAAAGTTAAAAAAACAAACTAATTTGAAATAAATTGTGTATTTTAAGGAGATCTACATTTTTTGTGTAGTGTTTTTTCGTCTATTGCTTAACGTTTACTAGTTATTCGAGATGATACAAAATTGCTTCCAAATAAAGCTAACTTCACAGGCTATTCCCAGAAAATTAAAAATATATGTACATTTTATTGGTCATTTAAATATCTTTTAATATATGGTATCTTAAACAAACTGATTAATGCCATTGTTTTGAAAATAAAACATCTCGAAATATGTTCCATCTAAATGGTAGTTTGGAGGGGGGAGTTTCTTGAAAATCTTTGTCTCACATATTTGGAAAGTGCTGAACTTAGATTCCAAGTTCGGTATTTATCCAAATTTTCGTTTTTGAATTATGTTGTGCGCACCCGCACACACATGACCCTTTTCTAAAAATGCATTTTTTTTATTCAGAGACCTTAAAACGTATTTCCGGTGAAATATAGATATCGAATTTTTGAGTGGAATGCAAAACCTTCTCTACCTAGGTACAAAGTGCTTGGTAGTGAAAGTAAAAATTGGAACAAATGTCAGCGTTTCAAAATTCTCAATAGTACTACAATTTTAACAATAACCACCGGATTTTTGGATAAAACAAAATTATAAATTGATGCAAAAAATAAGGCCACGTCAACAAATGGTTAGTATCAAGCTCTCTGCTTCGAAATCCGATGTTTGGCCTATGCAGATGATTAAGCATACACTTGCTCGTAAATAAGTAAATTAATTTTACTCGTGAAAAAATACCAGAAAATTTTAAGAAAAATTTGAAATAAAATTCTGCTCTTAGCAGCCATTTTTCGTTTTTAATTATATTCTCTTACCAAATTTTACTAAGGAAACATAAATAGTAAGTATATCACTTGTTTATAACGTCCAGAGTAAATTAAATACTGAAAGCTTTAACACCAAGGTAGTTAACAGGGATTCATTTGTTATTGGGGTACTAAACCATACTGGATTAAAATATGCATTTTACAGTGATTTGATTCGATTTATACCCTGAAAATGTCGAAATGAATGTTCAAAGTTAAAAAATAGCATTATCATCATTATCATAATCTCAGGTTAACATTTCTTTTTGTTTTCTAATGCCCCCTAAGGAGACGCCGCCCCCAATTCGAAAATCACTGCCCTAGAGAGAGAGAGAGAGAGAGAGAGAGAGAGGGAGAGAGAGAGAGAGCGATATATAAAACCATTCAAACTTATGTTTGTAATGAGAGCTCTGAGCAGTTACTGACTTAATTAAACATGAAAGATCTACTGTCTATTGCCTTTTGTCATTGGTAATGCGATAGCTTATTCCTTTGTTTAGTTAACATTTTTAATGTGGAATATCAATTAACGTCAATGATTGTTACACATGAATCTTTATTTGATTACATTTGTTTTATATTTTCCAAATTTTGATTTATTTTAATAACCTTTTTAATTTTTTAGCGGGCGAGATAAAATGCCTTCGGAGGAAGCATATGGCCCGCGGGCCGCCGGTTGTACAACACAGTACCAGACATTTCTATATGAAGAGAATGCTATTCTAGTTTTTTCCATAGCAGTGGTGAGCCTCGAGCCCATGTTATGAGAACTCTTGTGTGAAAGCAAAACTCGGCATCCTTTCTGTTTCCTTAAAATAATAATGCTGGCACTGAAGAAGCTTATTTACGAATTTACAGCAAAACATACGCTTTAATCCTGCAGCTAACATTACTTCTTTGAATAATTTGATATGTAAATAAAATTGCTTGCGGTTTGTTTGTTTGTATCATTTGAATTTATGTATGCGCTGGAGCAGAACAAATTCTTGTTTCTCTTTCTAATGAAATTCTGATTTCTATCTTTTTTAATGATTCCTGTAAATAACATTGCCTTTGGATATTAAAATCCACGCAAACCTTATGATTGAATGATTACGGATTGTACAAAAGGATAATGGAAGATGGAATATTCACGGCACTTTTAGCTATTCTGTCAATACAGAGGACAATTCTGTTAAAAAAAAAGAAAAACAGGACCCTTTCCACCCCGTTTGTCAGTCTTGTCGTACTGACAAGAACGCCGCGGGATTTTTTGTTTTTTTAGCAGGAAGCGCTTCTATGTATTTTTTTTCAGCTGAATACTAATTCTAATATTCTTCTGTTCTTTAGCGTGGACAAAGATATAGCAAAGTTACTACTATTTTGTTTTCTTCATTGAATAGTGTCTCTTTCTTACAAGCTTCTAATTTATAGCAGATATCAATTCATTTAATATGATCAAATAATATTACATTACTGAAATATCCAATTAAGTTAGCATTAAATTTTAATATCACTAGTGCAACACTAATTGAGCTGTTTTTCAAATGTTAATATCTGGAGTTGTCCATCAATTTAGTAAAATATTTAGATACACGGAACTAAAATAGTAGAATGGATTTATGAACTTCTGAAGAAAATCGGTTAATATTTTTATGAATTCTGAGATGTGGTCCCAGTACCTACAAACTCTTATATTCCACAGGGTAGTTTTAACACGACCTAGGGCCGATTTCGCCAACCGATGTTAAAAATACTCTATGTTTTTTCGATTATTATTATTACTATTATTTTACGTCGATTTAATATGTGGTCATATCGCGACGGATCTGTTAGGAGATTCCTCGTGGATCGGTGTGTGGCGGACAATTAGCCTTTTAGAGCTCATCCCTATACCATATCATCTTACTTCATCACTGTCCACAGAGGCGTGTGTACAGCAACTGTGCCTCTGCTTTGTAACGGGCAGATGGCAGCCTTGACACGTGTCCACAGAGGCACTTGCACAGCAACTGTACGTGTGCTTCTACACGTGCCGGGCAGATGACATTAGGATGCCGTCCAGATTACCTGCTTTCATTATCTGTGGATAGATGGAAGAGAATTCGTTTTACCATCTATTTTTCATGTTTTACTATTGTTTTGGACTTAAGATGGAACTTTGGATTATGGTATTAAATATCCAATCCGGTATTTATCTTGGCAACTGAGGGAAACCATGAAAATACCCCAGTCAAATTGTTCGGCCCACGGAATTTGAACCCGCGACCTCCCGAATGCAGGCCACAGACGTTACTGCTTGAGCTATCCCGATCGGTTCTAAATCTTATTTGGTAAAATTATGTTAAAAGTGCATCATACAGTAATATTTTTGCGTTTCATCAAGGTTTTACACTCCCACTTCAGGGGTGTGGGGGTAGTGTGTTTACTGCACATTCAAGAGGTCTCGATTATTGTGAGATAAGGTTTTTTTCCCAGGGTTTTCCCTAATCCTGAGAACACTAATGTCGGGTAACGATCTAAGGACCCCGGGATATTTTGAGCATCATTTCACCCATTTCATTTATTCGTTGTTCGATATGAAGCACAAGGTTAAAAGACGATAAACTTTATATATATTCGAGAAGGCGGTGATCGAACTACAGAGCTACTGAAGGCGCTCCCATGCACTCTTGTTTCAGTAATAGGCTAGTTACGCTCCTGGACAATTGCGATGTGAGTTTCTTGATTGCTTGAGGATAGAATAGCGTTGGCAACTGATAAATGTACGTGCTGAGAAACTCGTTTTTCACCGTTTGAATAGGAGTTAATTATAAAACTGGTTACTAAGTGAAGAAAACGACATTTAAATTAAAAGAGAAGGATGCAGCCTGGGAAAAACGCCACGAGGAATTTAATTGCAGTGCACGCGTTACTCTCAGACCCAGAAGGCAAGTGTGCAATTTTATGCTAACATAAAACGCAGCACCAAAAAGGTCAGGTGCGAAGAGCATTTAGAGCGGTTTAAAGCTGGTGGTGGGCACTACATTGAAACTAAATGGGCGAAGGCATATTATCACTAGGGCTCGGAATTTTAGGTGCTTGTAAATCGAAAAAAAATCATTTAAGGGCTTAAAAAGTCGAAAATATATTTAAAACTAAGAGAATATTTTCTTTAAGTTACCTAAACAACATAAAAAAAGGACTCGCCTAA
Source organism: Deroplatys truncata (assembly GCA_030765065.1). Taxonomy (NCBI): domain Eukaryota; kingdom Metazoa; phylum Arthropoda; class Insecta; order Mantodea; family Mantidae; genus Deroplatys; species Deroplatys truncata. Next base: position 107,893,719 of record CM060980.1, read on the forward strand.
TCCACTAGTCGCAAAAGATGATGTTTCAGTGAACCACAAAAGTAGAGATTAAATTGGGCATTTTAAAGTTTTGACGATTGTCCCGGAAGAGTGACTTGTATCCTGAAGATATGCGTTCATGATCGCAGGGTGTTAGTCTTGCGTATCTGTAACACGCAGTGTCACTGACTCTCAGATACCTCATCTTCTCGAGGTTCTCCAATTGTTACCCATTACAATATCTGAAAATTTGCGCATCACTTTAACCCTTTATTCTTATTTAGGCATGAGAGGAATTTTTCTATCATTTTTTTTGCTTTTGAGCTGCTGATCCCGATAAGTTTGTTTTGATTTTTCCAGCTTAGTAATGCAGTGTGAGAGAAGGAAGAAATTTGCACTTATGAAGTTCAAACCAGCTTTAAGTGCGGTTAGCTCATTTGGAGTTCTGAAATGTGTCCTGCAGTATTGCAATGAAAGATGCATGATTTATCGTAGAATAAATTTGTTCCAAATTAGTTGCGTAATACATCATAGCGTCTACCCCAAAGTGTGATGACGGGAGTGGAGTATTTGGTGATCTACTCTTAAATAGTTGTATTGTACTTCGTTATTTCAACGAAAAATTGTTGTGCATTAGTAATAAATTTATCTCCATTCGGATATAGCACGCGGATTGTTTCACAGACTATGCAGAGCGTGGAGCGTGTGCAAACTGTAACGTGGATCATATTAGGGTAGCTCATTGAAAGTCCCTCTTCAGCTCTAATCATGTAAGGGGCAGCGTCAGCCAAGTATCAACAACACATAATTATATGTTACACCACCTGGCCAGAGAATATGCACAGCATTATTGAAAACACGTGCTACAGTTGTGTGATTCACTGCAGACATTTTTTCACATACTAAAAGAAACAATTCTGATGTGTTACACTCACATGAATTTCTCTACTCTTGTACAAACTATTTTTACAAACGCTTATTCTGCACATGCTTCATGTTAATCGAGATATTGGGATGCTAATCCTATGGCTAATTTTCTTTTAGATGCAAGGGGAATTGGTAGGCTTTAAGCTATAGTCAAATATTTTAAGAGCTGGTTGCTAAGTGGAGTATTCCATTTTCTTTGCATTACCAGGACAAAAAAAATTGAATAACGAATTTGAGAAAAAGTATAAGTATTGGAAAATTTACGGGAATAACAAGCAATATCTCGAAAATGGTTAACTCAAAAAAAAATGTATATGACATAAATTGTGTATTTTAACGCGATCTACATTCTACGTGTAGTAAAATTTTTATCTATCTCTTAAGGCTTACCAGTTATGCAAAAGTTGTTTACAATGAAGAATAATTTTGGAGATATTTCCAGAAAATTCGAGATAAACATTTCATTTGTCATTAAAATATCTTAAACATATAATATTTTAATCAAAATGTTTGAGCCATTTTTGAGAAAATTACAATTTTCGAAAAATGTTCCATGTAAAGGGTAATCTGGGGTGGGGGATTTTCTTGAAAACCTTCGTGTCGCATCTCTGGAAGATACTGAACCTAAATACCAAGTTTGGTGTTCATCCGACTGTTCGTTTCTGAGTTATGCTGTATACAGACACACAGGCAGACACACACACGGACATGCTTCCAAAAATGCTTTTTTTGGATTCAGGGGGTCTCAAAACATGTATTTCCGGTGAAATCTCGGTATTGAATTTTTGGGTGGAATACAATACTTCCCCTACTTACTATACGTAGTAGAGAAAGTAAAAATTATCTGACAGCGCATCATCGTCTACCAGAACGCCAATTATAACATCCACAATCTTCTTCCAGCACTGTCACTTGTCTCATTAAACGACAACAATATTTTCTTTTTCTCATACAGTTTTATACGTTTATTTAGCATTGCGTTGTAACACTTAGGTAGCTAGTAATTAAGTAACGTTGATTAATCTGGAGGATCCATCAGAAGAAAATTCCTAAATACAGGATTACTTATTTATGAGAGTGAAAATTCTGCAGAAATAAATGCGTTGCACATATATGTCGAGTATTTTGCATATGTTGATGATTTTGAAAACGTAGAGGAAGAAGCGAATGATACACCAAGAAGCTTTTGCCTAGTTGGTTGATTTTTTAAATGGTTTACCGCGGCTGTATGCTTATGTCCACTTAAGTGCTGAATCACTTCAGAAGGTTGATTTGCCGTTATGCTGTTTTCACATGTCTTACGGTAAGAACCCGAACACAACGTAACGCAACTGCTTTAATTTACCGAGAGGGACGATGCATTAAGCGCAAAACAAATGAACACAAAATATAACAAGTAGACTGTATAGCAATATGAGAGATACGCTTACTCCAGGGCCTTCAGGGAAGTCCCTAACACCACATGATGCAAATATTGCATCATTAGTACAGGTCTTGAGCTCATGTATTGCCTGACTCGTCATAACTACGCCTGAAAGCACATTTCAAAGTAGTCCAAATTTGGCGCAACGTTATAGTCAAAATATTCATTTTAAAACATCTTATGTGGTGTAGTATTATTTACGTTATCAAAAAAGAAATTAATGAAATAAAATATCCGCATTTTTTATATTTTTATAAAATATTGTGACGCAGCGTCTATGGCCCTAGGTTATCGGAGTCGACCTCCGTGGTGTAGTGGTTACCATGCTAGCCTCCAGTTCACGAGGTTGCGGGTTGAAACTCGGCGGAGCGCGATGGATTTTTTCGAGCGTAAAAATCCTTAGCACGGTTTCCTTCGGAAGGGAAGTAAAGCCGGTGGTCCCTTGTCGTAGATTTACGGCACGTAAAAGAATAAAGAGGCCTCTGAACAAAATTACCGGTCTTTCACGCCCAATATAGAATGGGACGTTAAGAACCACAGCAGTTAAAGAGCGTCCATAAATAATACTCAATTTAATTTTTCAAGGTTATCGGGAGGTCGGCGCCGGCCGTAAACACCGGGCGCGTTATCAGCAAATAACTAGAACCTTCTGGAGCTTGTTCTCCCTCCTCCTCCAGAAAGTGTGTCGAGATAGTTCTAGAACGTCCGAGAATTTTGTGGAAAGATTCCACTGACTGTACAAGCAAGCACTCTCGTGAGAGGTAGTCAGTGCGAGTTGAGGTGCATCGGTCAGCAAGTGAGCCAGCGAGTTGGCGGGTGAGTGCTCGGTGCAACATCAAGTGCTTCCTCCGAGCGAGCTAGTGACGATTGCTGTGACGTGCAGTGAGTGTTGCTGCGGAGCGACGGGTTGTGAAGATCTTGTGTTCGACTCTCGAGTGAAGTGAACCATCCACCGTGAAGAGGTTACATCACGAAGAAGTAAAGTGCCGGAGAATTGAACTACTTTACCTTAGTGAAGTGAACTCCTAGTGAAATTGAACTAGATAAGGAGTAAGAACAGTGACATTGTTTTTAATCTGATATGTAATTCAGCATTTGAATCAGTAGATCTCAACCGAAACCTTGACTTAAGTTTGGAAATCGCAATAATAGCAACAAAAATTATTTACCTAGAAATCCGAGCCTTAGTTATCACTGAGGATTAAGCAGACCTGAACAAAAATACTCTTGACGCAATTGTTTCGGAAACCTTCAGGATAGAGCCATAAACGCCTTTGGAAATTCCACACTATAGCCTGTAATTAAATGAAAAGTGCGAGTAACTTAAAATCCCAATATAATTATGATTTGTAGTGTGAAAAAGAGGCATTTTTATTGATAGCTTCCCAACCTCCTTCATATTTCTTCTACGGCCATGTCCATAGTCGCTTTAAAAACGCCTCTTCTTACAGATTTTCAAAATCATATGAGTACGGCTCTTCTGCAGTTAGTAATAGCATTCAAAAATTGCAAATACAGTAACTCCGCGTTTGTTTGCATCAGTAATTTTCCATTTCTAACATTTGCTAAACGCCTTAACACAAAAGTATGACGGTATTAATTTAACACGAAGTTTAATACAATGATACAGATAAAATTGTTCGATGAAACAGACTTTGCGTTAACTTCATGTCAAATTACTTTAACATTGTGTTAAAAATTTAACATCGGTTGGTGAAACAGGCCCTCAAGGTCGCATTTGCAATGAAGGTGTAACCTTAACATAATGCAACAAACGCAGGGTTAGGTAAGACCTTCACATTGCAGTTGTAGGCATAATGGCTGAACTCGATGCGGGTTTTCAGATCCGTAAATTGTATGCGAAAATCTTTCGAGCCACCTCAAGTTTCAATTTTAATAACATAACCAATAAGAAGTTATCGAGTCTTATATATAAAAATCGGACATAGAAAGCGTTGAATCAAGCAAACAGCAGAGCAACATCTGCATCGGCATTTAAAATGCCATGGCACGGCCAAATAGAAGAGCAGCACGTAAGTGTAACATGACATAAAGTCTAGCATTGCGATCGCGTGTTGTTGAAAATCAGGCTAATGTATGGAGAAAGAAATGCAGGATTCTACCTCTGTGCATGCAGCTCAAGCATAAAGTTTAGAGTTTGCAGTCTCTTGCGGTGCATACCGCGCTACGTGACTATAAATGCTTCCATTGAATAACATGAGTGCAAAATCTTGCGTTTGTGCTGGTCTGCGCTTACTTTATTTTGTGAACTGAACTTAGAAGCTGCACAGAACCTTCCTTGTAACTTTAAGGAAGTAGCATGCAAAAATGGGTGTCACCTTATTGTTTTATTATTAATATTAACGTTTAGGAAATCCTACTGCTGCCAACTAGAAAATGTGAAAATACGGCAAAAGTACCAAATAGGAATCTAATCTATTGGTAGGCTGGTAGTAATGCTCTATTTTGTAGACCCTACGTGCATTTCGCATACCAGACAATGGAGATGACGCGAGAGGAGCAGTACAGCGCAATCAAATTCTGCATTTTTTAAATCGATTATCACCGGTGATGGGTCATGGCTGCATCATTATGATCCTGGAGGAAAACAAGCCAGCACAGTGTGGAAATCGCCAGGTTCTCCAACACCAAAAAAGGCCAAAGTTGTTCCATCTGCACGGAAAGTGATGGTGATCACATTTTTTGACTGTAATGGAATGATTTACCAGCATGCAGTTCCCCCTCACACTACTGTTACAACAGCATACTAAACGTCAGTATTGGCTACACTGAGAAGGCACATTGCAAAGAAACGACCAGAGCTTTCTCGGACTGGGTGGCGACTCATCATGACAATGCACGGCCTCACGTCGCAAATCAAGTCATGCAGTTTCTGGCTCGATTCAACATTACCTGTGTACCACATCCACCTTACAGCCCCGATATTGCACCCTGTGACTTTTTTTTATTCCCATCACTAAAGGCAAAGCTTAGGGGTATTCGATTTGAGAACTCTGAAGCAGTGCTCAAAAAAAGTGAGGCGATTCTCAAGGACCTGACAAAGAATGGTCTGCAGCACGTGTTCAAGGACTGGCAGAGACGGTATAAAAAGTGCATTGAAGTAGGAGGGGACTACTTTGAAAAAGATGATGTAAACATTGAATTGGAGTAATAAACATCTGTGAAAAAAAATCAGTCTCAGTCTTTGATGATCAGCCCTCGTATTTTACTGCAGTGCTTATTTTGGCTGGCAAAGTTTTAAATCTTTTAGCTTCGGTGTGCAAATATTCGGCTGTTCCTCGATTCGCAGGCCCTTTATCGTAAGTAAGCTTATTTCTGTATAGATTTATACAAAATTTGAAATACATCCATAAATGTTGTTCATATTCTTGTGTACAACATTTCAATTGTACGTACAATGGTTCGCCTACAAATTGAGAAGTTTTTAAGAGCTTTACATTTAATCTACCCTTAATTTGTTAACGATTTCAACCAAATTTGAAAATTTCTTCAACTCTACCTATATAAACCTTCAGTTCCGCTTTTGCAGTGGTTGATTGGTGGCATACGAACCGACGGACGAACAGAGCGACGTATCAAAACAAAAAGCTACCTGTTGTGATACAATCACACGACTTTCTCTAGGAATGACAAATATGCATATATGCGTTACTTGTTATACTTACTATTCATGTAAAATGTGATTCTTCTATCCACATTGTTACTCAGATGTAGTCTTACCTAGGGATGATTTGAAATTACGCAGGGAGGTTTCAAATGTTTATTTGTGGCAACAAGCTCTTAGGATGGAAATACAATAAATGGGTGAAAAGCGCAAACATCGCAAACCTTCCAGCATGTCCATTAGGTGACGCTTAGGAAACGTTTAAACCCGGTAGAGGACGATGGATTTTAACGGCGTAAAAATCCTTAGCATGGCTTTCTTCGGAAGGGAAGTAAAGCCGGTGGTCTTGTGTCGTAGATTTACGGCGCGTAAAAAACCTCAAGCCTGATAGAGGCCTCTTGAGTTAAATTACCGGTATTTGACGCCCAAAGTAGAATGGGAAGCTAAGGACCACAGCAGTTACAGAGCGTCCACAAATAAAGCTCAATTTAATTTTAAGAAACGCTTAAACTTTCAACATGGAATATTTCGAAAACGACTGACACTACGAAAAACTGAAAGGCAGCAATAAATTTTTGTTTATTTTTGTGAGCCCTACGTACATTTTTTCTGCAGTCAGTTTTTGTCTAACTTTTAGGATTTACTTCTAACGAAGCAATCAACTTTTTATTTATTTTTGTGAGCTCTACATACATTTTGCTGTATTAAGTTATCTAAATTTTAAGATTCACTTCTAACACAAATTGTAGAAAATGTAGTCAAATAATGGAAAGTTCACAGGATATTCACAGGAAATTTAAGGTACCTATAATTTTATTTTTCATACAAGTATATTGAAGACATAATTTTAATCGAAATTGTTAATGCTGTGTTTTGAGAAAATAAAAAAGTACCGATTTTGTTTGCGATAAATGGTGGCATGTGAGGTTTTTCTTGAAAATGTTTGTGCATCATTCTTGGAAGATACAGAACTTAAAACGCCAAGTTTGGTGCTTCACCGATTTTGCGTTTCTGAGTTGTGTAGTTCACATCACACATACATATATTTCTAAAAATTCGATTCTTTGGGTTCAGGGGACACCCAAACATGCATTTCCGGCGATATCTCTAAATATATGTTTTGGATGGAATACATCTACTCTAAGCTTGGGTAGGAGGTAGAGGAAGTAAAAAAGGATGTTGTGACCTTTTTTGGTACAAAATACTTTGTTTCACAATATAGTTGCTAGTGTTTCGGTAAACACAGATAAGTAAAATTGTTTACAAATGACGTCTAAGTTGTCCTTGTTCTAAAATGTACCTAATCTACACAAAGCTTTAAAACTTTCGTCACAAACGTTAAAGACCACTATAGTTGGTATACTAATAAAATGAAATTTCCTTAGAATGTGAGCGACTGTTGTATAGATCTAACCGTATTTCTCGGTAATCTTTCAGCACATGCACATGCCCATAATCTATTGCTAATTCCATGTAAGGCAGAAATAAAGGTTTTAATAATAATAATAATAATAATAATAATAGTAATAATAATAATCCCTTAAGGTTTTACATGTTATGGTTAAAATGAGCTATTTTAGGTTCTAAAGGTGTTGACATAATTCAGAAACCTAAAATATTTTAATATAATAGTGATTCTCAACTTGTATACACGAAAACACTATATGGTCTTGGAAGGCTCCTGATGCCTCATCTCTTCATGTGATTATTTCAATCGCCGTATAGAAATCAGCACAGTTTACATTTATTTTAATGGTGTGGCTTTAGGCTATTCCTCATTGCTATAGCCTAGCTACTTCCATGTTTCGAATGAGTGAATAAATTTACAAGCTTTGGTCAAGTCTCCCTACAAATTGCGTATCAACTACTCTTTAAGTAATGTTAATTATTGCCTTCCGGGACAGGCTTATCATTAAAGCAAGTAAACTGTAAGCAATTTGTAACTAAGCGAGCACAGTCCCTTTTGACTTGACACCATAACTACACTGCTTGTTTTTGGTTTCCACCCGAAAATCAGGCGAACGTTGAAAATAATTGCTTGCTTTGAAAGTGCAAGTATAGTCTAAAACTGCACAGTGATTACAGTTAATTTTAGATTTTGGTTGAGTAATTGTTATCAAACTTAGCTCTCACTTTGAAAGCTTGTTATAATATGTTAAACTTTCGTAATGGGGCAAAACGGTTTATCACGTTTATTTATTTTTTAAGAACTTTACTACTCGTGCATACTTTTTATGGCATGTTTTGTGATTTAAAAATTTCCATAAGATATATTTTTCGTTGCCGCTGTTCGTGTAGATATATACAGTATTACATTAGTTACAGTAGTAGGAGAAACAAGTGGAACAGGGGTAGGTTTGTGTACTGCTAAAACTTTTTTTACACTTTAATTTTTATTAGCACCCAGAGAAAGCAGGTTACTACCAGTTTTTTGAACTTCACATTATATATAATTTTCACAGAGAGGGGTGAGGCAAACGGAGGGGATGAGAATTAAAGACAAACAGGATGGAGATAAAAGGGAAAAGGAGTAGGAAAGGTATGGATCGAGAGGAGGAAAGAGAGGTAGAGAGAGGGGAAGGGGAGGGTGTAGGAGAGTAAAAGAGGAAAGGAGAGAGAGTGAGGAATTGAATGAGAGAAAGAGAGGGGGAAAATTATCTCTGCATGTAACGCAATAACGCGGCCAGAGTTTCGGGTTCTACTAGTGTGGGTAATCTGAGGTGGAAAGCTCGCAACGCTGGAATAAAACCCACGCTATTTCGGGAATAGGTGGACATTTTTAACACTACGTTTTAAATTGTTCTTAATTTTATTTTACTTCTGACTTTTAAGTGTGTTTCACAAGGCGTGATGCAATGCTTTGATGTATTCATTTGGTGGAACATCTTAGTTATTTTTCACACATTCTTCTTTTATTTCGGAAGATTTTTTAATTATAATTCCTGAATAAAACTGTAATAGCATAAAAAACAACGTTTTCTCACAAGTTTTAATATATACAATCATGAGACATCTTTGGCCACCCGCCGTAAAAGTTACTTTGAGATCGGTTAATCTATGCATACTATAATAAAACTGTAACCGAAAATATTCTCGTAATTTCCGATTTTGGTAGAATACTTTAACATGTACAATGGGCTACCCTGAAGCCAAAAATCCAATTTTAAAACTGTTTGCTTTTAGGTGTGTGTGTATTTTACGCAAGAATGGCGTACTGTTTTGTGAAACTTGATATTTAACATGCGTTAGGTCCAACCGAGAGTATAGGCAATTTAATTTTTTTCCATGAGGGGGAGGGTTCCAAGGGAGCACGAAGTAGAAAATCGAAATATCTCGCGTGTTATTGAATTTTATGAAAAATATTAAATAACTAAGTTTATAAACATGTTGATTCCTCAAGTTATGTTAATTACAAAATTTTTGCAGATGAATATTTGAGAAGTTACGCAAATTTTTGTCTAACATGATTCATGTAGGTAAAGCAGATTCTACGGGAAGCAGTATAATTCCGAGCTTATGCTTTCATTTTTAATAAAGTTCTAGAGTAGGCAGATTCATTACCCATTTTGAAAATACTTCATGAAATACGTTGCACAAAGGGGAAGAGTTCGTAAAGCAGATATCATGGGAAGCAGCTTAGTTACGAACTTATGTTTTAATGTTTATTAAAATCCTAGATAGGCAGTTTTATTATCCATTTTGAGAATACTTCATGAAGTACGTTACACACAAGGGAAGAGAGAGTGATAGAGGGTGACGGGTGAAATGGAGATGGAGAGAGAGAGGGGATGAGAGGGAGAGAAAGGGTAGAAAAGGGAGTGGCAACGTGAAAGAATAGCATAGTGAAAGAAAGGGAATATAGAGTGTGAGATAGTTTGTAGGGTGAGAGAGGAAGGGTGTGAGAGGGGGGAGTAAGTATGGAAATAGAGAGGAAGGAAGATAGTGAAAGGAGAGAGTAATAGAGTAGTGGGGATAAAGGGAAAGAGGGGGAAAGAGAGACGAGAGTGTTCGTAATTAACTCAACAACCCAAGCGGAATTGCGGGTCCTACTAGTGTTTAAAATAAAGTTGATGGTGAAATAGTAATAATTAAATCTGAACGTCCCATTGCTGTTCATAATTTCGCTAAAGTTTTACACATATGGTTTAAAAACCTAATAACAGTCAACTATTTTCATTCCTTTTTCCCATCAAAGAGGCAATATTGGTTAGATTAGAAGCGGCCTTGGCTGTTCCGTCAGAAGTTTCTCTCAAAGGATTGACAGAAATCTACAGCTAGTGTGACGGCTACATAAAATTCTAGAATCTTCTGGGCGATATGAAGCACTTATCCGGGAGTCAGAAATAGATAGATGGCAGCTCAAAGATCACACAGGAGTGATTAACACGGAAAAACAAGAGCATTTTATGTAAAAAAGTTATTTTTCGTGAAATAACGTTTGAAATATTCACATTTGCTCTACTTATTGGTAGTATTATGTTCCGAAGATGTGAGATACGCAACTGTATAAATAGTTTGAAAACATATTTTTCAGCGGTTTGTCGCCTTAAAAAGGAAAATGAATATTTAAACACAGTAATACAGCATGGTACATGGCCACAAAAACTACTTGGTAGTTTACGCAAAAGCCGGTGATATAAACATAGTCAACACTAATTTTCCAACATTTCTGATGCAGCATTTACCTGCGCGAACTAGGAACTAGTTGCTGGTTTGTAGGTGTGTCATTTTCTGAGTAATATTTTTGAAAGGCGGTGTTTCAGATAAAACATACCCTCCTCATTCCTTGACTGAATATCGATAATGATGTCCGCTCCAAGAAGTTATATGAAATTCTGTATGGATTAGCATCAAGTGGTTTCACACATTTCTTTGTAAAGTTATATATCTATTTTAATAATAATTTTCTCCTCTCACCGAAATCATGAAATAACTAAAAGGTTCGCTGCAAAAAGTTTATCTCAGGAGAAAACATGTTTACATAAATTATTTCTTATTGTACTGTTTAATATATGCGTTGGGCCTTATTTTGTTCATTGTGTTGTGTACACGTTTTCAAATTTATGTCCGAGTTTCTGTTTCTGTTGTACACACATTTTGAAGTAAAAATGTCAGATATATTTAGTAAAAATTCAAAATAAATCGAGAAAAGAAGCACTTTTTTAAAATTCCAGGATGTTTTGTAAGACACATTTCGTTCAATAGGGTATAATTAATCAATGTACCTTGTACTGCCTATACATGCACCATTAAGTGCTCTTAATTTGTGTACTGTATGTAACTCTCACTCAATTCTTCTCAGAAGGCGACATTCCTTGAATATTCTGCAGGATATTTGGTAGTAATGCCCAAATTCGTTGTATGCAATTGGGTATAGCGAATTATTTCGCGCCGTATACCCGACAGTGTCTTTTTTAAATTAATGTTTGTTTAATGCCTGTTCTTACATTACGGAACCACAGGCGGTGGATATTGATGAGGCATGAAATGCAATATCTGGGAAAGGAATTTTGGGAAGGAAAGCTTTCAGGCCTAAGTTTAGTGTACCTCCTTGGCATTTGCCAATTATGAGGAATAAGGAAAGCCTGAAAGAAACCTCAGTCAGGGAGGACGGTCCTGACGAGGTGTGAACCGCCTGCCTCTCGCTAGAAGCTTCGACTTTGGCTGTAGACGCTTTGTTATTGACGAGAATGAATTAAGAGGCTAGAGATTACCTCGAACTAGAGACAGTACATAACGTGGAAAGAACTTAACAACTTGCGGCTTCTAGCGCCTTCAGTTACTTTATGAAGTAAACTACAAAAAAAATTCCAAAGGGACAAAATGCATGGGTTAGGACGTGGTTTGGAGGAACAGGCATTTATGCTACTGTATGAAAATCAATGAGCTGTGTGTGTAGTCGCCACCGTTAAAAGTCGTTATGTGTAATTACGGCAATGAATCAAAATGGTATTTTTTTTATTTTTCCATTCATATTCCGCCTTTAACTACAATGGTAATATCGGCGACCTTTTACCTTTGGAACATATTTCCTATCGGCAATGGTTATCATTGGATTTGTCGTCTTCCGTGGTCTAGGGACCCATGCTAGCACCTGGTTCACGAGGTCGCGGGTTCAATCACGGCGGAGGACGATGGATTTTTTTGGGGATAAAAATCCTTAGCATGGCTTTCTTTGGAAGGGAAGTGTTAAATCTCTCCCTCTCTCTCTCTCTCTCTCTCTCACACACACACACACACACACACACACACTTACACTATAGGGAGGACAGAGAATAGCCTTGGCTAGAGAAAATTCCCACTCCCAGTCAGAAATCAAACCCGAAACCCCTCGCACAGCAGGCAGGTGCTCCACCGATTGAGCTACGGGGCCAATCTTAAACTCTATTCCCTCCCTCACAAGCGTTTAAATTTTACAACAGCGTAACAATGTCTAATGTAGTCAAGGCATTAGAAAGCTAATGTATTACCATTTTAAAACATCTCACCCTTTTATCAGGTTGAAAATTTGAAAAGCATTTACTTCAACTATAGAGTTAAAGTATTACATTAAGTGCGCCACAGCATCAACATTATTGTTATTATTATTTTTATCATCCTGATCACTATTATCATACGTTAAAAGTCTGCTTCCAGCATCAAGTCGAATTCATTTCCTTCACAAAGCATGTCCGAAGACAACGCTCTTCTCCCTTCTCTACTTTCCACAAGCACGCACCGATTCTTAATTTAGACAACAATGCATAAAGTGCTTATTATAATTACCTACTGGTCACTTATACATGTTAAAGTAATTCATAATCATCATCATAGTGAATGGCTTGTATCAATTCCCATAATGTTAATGTTTGTATGTTCCAAAATGATATCTCACATCGCCTTTCAAATGTGTATCGCGGGATTTGGTACCATAATTAAATATGATAAGCCGGAAGATCTCTAGTGGGCTTTGGCCTCTCTTGGAACGGAAACAGGGACGCTTCCAAGGTCCTGTAGATATAATGCACTTAGTAAATATTACAACGTACCTCATATGACCAGAGCATTACTTTTGGAGACGATGATAAAACAATCAGCTGATCGCGTTAGCGCAAAGTTAGGGAACTGTTATTTTGGAACTACACAACTAGGTGTATGGTTGTTTCTTGGAGTGGCTCCATTTTCACAGTCGTTCTAGAGCAACGAATAGTTATTTTTTCCTACCTCTCTTAAAAAAAGCACATGCATAGGCATATTTTTATTTTCTCTACTGCTTACCTATAAGTAAGTTGAGGAAGTGTTGCGTTACCCCAAAAATTCGATAGGTACCGAGATTTCACCGGAAATGCACGTTTTGAGGCCCTCTGAATCCAAACAGAACATTTTTAGAAAAAGGTCCGTGTGTGCATGTGTGTGTGTGTGTGTGTGTGTGAGAGAGAGAGAGAGAAAGAGAGAGAGAGATCAGCATAATTAAAAAACGAAAGGTCGGTTAAATGCCGAACTTGGTATTTAAGTTTAGCGTCCTCTCAGTATATGACACGAAGATTTTAAAGAAAATCCACATCCACATTTTCGTTATTTTTCATTTGCCCGAAATTTTAAATGGCGATTTTGTAAAATATCACATTTTAAAGATATTACCATTACAAATAGAAACTAGGTATGTCTTGAGTTTTCTGGCAATAGCCTGTAAAGACCTCTTCATTATGAATGACTTCTGTATAACTGGTAAACCGTAAGAAATAGGAAGCATTTCTTTGCACCAAAAATGGAGGTATAGTTAAAGCACAAATTTATGTCAAATCTTTTTTGTAGCTTTAACCATTTTCGAGATATTGTTTGTTGTCGATTCGAATATTCAAATACTTATACTTTTTTCAAGTGGCAAGTTGCATTTCGTTTTTTCTCGTGGTCATTAAAAGAGTATGAAATTTCAAATCCAACACATGTGATTCGCGTTTTAGAAACCTTTAGCCTACAGTATCCTTATACCTACAAGAAATGCGCAAATCTGTAATGAAAGTTTATCTCAATTATCAAGAGGACATAGAAAAATAATCGTTTGTAAGAATACTTGGCAAAAGATTCAGCAGGAAAAAAAACTCGTAAATGTAACGTATTAGATTTCTATAGAAATACTACTTTTTGTTTCGTGGACCTTAAAAGTGTATTTAGAAATCGAAGTCTTTGAGTGGTATGCAATACTTTCTCACCGCGGAATGGCAGGGGTCGTGACGGCTGTGGCCCGCATTCGGGGGTTCCGATTTCGTGGGCCGACCTATCTGACTGGGTTTTTTTTTTTCGTACTGTTCGCCAAGGTAAATACAGGATTTGATATTTAATACCATGACCCAAAATGCCACCTTAAGTCTAAAACAATAGTAAAATGAAAAATAGATGGTAATAGCGAAGGTAATAAAAGTAGGTATACTGGACGGCACCCTAATGACACCTACCCGACATGCGTAGAAGTAGAGATACAGTTGGTACGCATCAAGTCTGTGTGGACACGTGTCGAAGCTGCCATCTTCCTCTCAAAGAAGCAGAGGTACAGTGCTACGCACATGCCTTTGTGGACATGTGACGAGGTAAGATGGTATGATACGGGGATGAGACCTAGAAGACTGTCCACCACACACCGTTCCACGAGGTATCACCTAACAGAGGCATTACGATATGACCACGCAGTTAAAGCAACATAAAATAGGGAAAAATACTTTATCCACCTACTAGAGCTAGGTGGTAGGGGAAAAAGACTAATGCAGTACAATGTAGCTGAAAAAAAAGAGATTGACGCTCCCGTAGAGTGAAACTTTATATTTGTTTTAATGATGTTCACTTTTGCTCTGATACACCCAATGCGTAAGTGAGTGAGGTCTATGTTACTGGTGGCTTTGTAATACTCCGAATGTATATTTTCAGAAATTCATTTAATTCTTCCAACTCAGAAGCGTATTTAAAAGGTAGCTTCACTTTAACCATAAAATCAAGCTTATATGTATGTCCATGAACCTGCCTATATCTGTCGATGAAAACAAAACACAACAAAACGTGAAACCAAATAATAAAAAAAGAGAGAAACGAAACTAATGTTTTATATGTCAGTTGTGAAAACAAAACACAACTCAGAAAAAAGAACAGCTACAAATAAACCGTTTTCATGACGTACGCGAATGTGCATATGAAGAGATGAGGGATGTGCGTTCATTGTTCGAAGGTTGGTAGCCCATAAAGCGTGCAGCTGAATGCTAAAAAGGGCACTTGATAAAGACAGGCTAGTTTCAAAAAAATAGAGTGTGTATGACAG
Source organism: Deroplatys truncata (assembly GCA_030765065.1). Lineage (NCBI taxonomy): Eukaryota > Metazoa > Arthropoda > Insecta > Mantodea > Mantidae > Deroplatys > Deroplatys truncata. The sequence goes on from CM060980.1 coordinate 107,908,959, forward strand.
GGCTGATGAGATATTGGTTTATGAAATCACAAATTGAATTCTCTACTGGGTTGCGGCAGAGTGATCAATGTGGTAATGAAGCCTAGTGATGCATATGGATTTGGTTATTAAGCCTCTTTTTCACAACAAATTGATTTAGAACAGGAAACTTTATACATATTAATTCAGTTCTTTTTATATTACAAATAAATACCTTTTTTGAAATTGTTCTTTCATGCATGTCAAGTAAAACGACTGAACATCCTTGATTTCCAATTGATTGCGTTATAGGATAAGTTTGTGGTGAAATTAATTTTTAAAGAATGACAGGCCAATAACATGGAGAAATAGCAGTTTATCCTTTTCAAGCGAGTGTTGCTAGGTGGAAGCACAAACAAAAATCTAAAAGTACCCACAGATGGCAGTCAGTCCAATTCAATGACGTCACATAGCTTTGAATTCTCCTTCGATGACTTTCTGGCACTCTGTTTCCTTGTTTCGTAGGTATACATCAACATGTCTCTTATGCTAGATGACCAAAGAAATATATTTCACACGAACAGCTTAGCTTCACTTGAAATGATCAGTTCGAAATCAAAATTATTTTCGATAGGTATTCTTTTTACTTTCTCTACTACCTATAGTAAGTAGGGGAAGTTTTGCATTCCACCCAAAAATTCAATACCAAGATTTCACTGGAAATACATGTTTTGAGGTGCCCTGAATCCAAATAAATTATTTTTGAAAACATGTCTATGTGTCTGTCTGTGAACAGCGTAACTCAAAAACGAAAAGTCGGATAAATACCAAAATTGGTATTTGAGTTTAGTATCTTCTAAGAATGCGACACAAAGATTTTCAAAAAGTGCTCCCACCAGACTATACTTTACATGGAACATTTTTCGAACATTTTGATTTTCTCAAAATGGCTCTAACAGTTTTGATTAAAATAACATGTTTAAAATATTTTCATGGCAAATGAAATTTACATCTTGAATTTTCTGGGAATGTCCCCAAAAGTCCTCTTAATTCTGAATGACATTTGCATAATGGTAATTCGTAGGAGCTAGACAAAATGTTACCACACAAAATATGTAGATCTCGTTATAACACACAATTTATGTCACATATATTTTTTGTCGAGTGAACCATTTCCGAGATATCCCTTGTTATTTGTTTGAGTTTTCCAATACTTACTTTTTTTTAAATGGGAATTCGTTATTCGTTTTTTATGTCCTGGACATACAAAGAGAATGGAATGCGCCACATAGCAAGCAGCTCTTAAAAGATTTGACTATCGCTTAAAGCCTACCATATTCCCCTTGCACCTACAAGAAAACTAGCAACAAGATAGTTTTTGCAAATGTTTATATCGATTAACATGAAGTATATGGAGAATAAGTGTTTGTAAGAATAGTTTGTACGAGGGTAGAGAAAGTCATGTGAGTGCAACACGTCGGATGTTTTTTAAAAAAAATTGTGCTCATATTTGATCTGTTTTTATTAATTATTATTTGCTCTCAAATTAATATTTTCTCACAGAATAATCATATAAAATGACAAATACACTCTTTGTGATTTCCTTAAAGGACTATGCACTTTAAATCAAAATAAATTATTCATGGACATATTTGAACCGCAAAGGTGAATATAAAAATACAATTTGAAACTTAAAAACGTATATAACGGAACGGTCGAGGTCGCCAGTGGACCATCAAGGATGATATTTGTATCCCTCCAAATGATGTCAAAGTGGCTTAAGGAACACAAAGGTGTGCTACAAATATTAGGATGAGATTGTGATGTAAAGGGTTTAAGTGTAGCGGGAGGTGAATGGGAGGAAATGAGAATGAAGGTGTAATACGGTACAATGAATAAGTGGGATTGGTATAACATTTTTAACTTTTTAAATTTATTTCCAAATCTATTCTTTTATCCCAGAAACGCTATCCCAAAACAGCTTAGGGTATTATTTAGTACATGATTTAAAACAAATGGGTCTCATTAACATTACGTATATTTACAGCATTTTGGCATGCCCATTTTCTCCGAGGTCACGGCTTCAAATCCGACGGAGGGCGATGAATTTGTTTCGGGCATAAAATTCCTTAGCATGACTTCCCTCGGAAGGGAAGTAAAGCCGGTGGTCCCGTGTCGTAGATTTAGGACACGTAAAAGAATCTCAAGCCTGATAAAGAGGCCTCTGAGCAAAATTACCGATCTTTCACGCCCAATATAGAATGGGACGCTAAGGACCATAGTAGTTAAAGAGCATCCATAAATATAACTCAATTTAATTTAATTTTATCATTTATTTTATACCGATTTTTAACCTCAATTCATGAGGCAGTCCATTAACTTCCGTTAACTTCTTGTTTTTAACGGCATTCAAAATGCCATTTTTAGCGCTCTCAGATATTGTTCCTATAATAAAGTCTCTTGCTACCGATATAAACTCTTTTGCATTATGGCTTGTTATTCTCTTTTCATTGTACTCCTGTACATCTACGTTCCTTGTAAATAATCTTATCGCGCTCTCTGGTACTTCATTTGTTTCCACAGTTCTAGAATTTATTAAGGTAATACCGCTAGTGCTTGTTTTTTCAGTGGCTAAATCATTTAAGACTTTCACAAATTCTACTTCATCTCTTTGCCTCATTATTTCCGTAAATTCATAGAATTCACACTCATCCCATAGAGGATTTCTGTCAATTAAGGAAGAAAATTCATTTGAAGCAAATCTATAAATTGGAGTGTCCATTACAGGTGGTAGCTGATGGAGGTCGTCGACTGTTATTACCGAAACTCCTCCAAATGAAAGAGCAATTCCCATTATCTGTCGCAGCCTGCTATTGACTCTGCTGAACATTCCGCTTCCAACCATGGATATCTCGTCAATAATCAGCAATTTCAGATTAAACAATTTCTCTCTAATAGTATTGGCTAAGTCACTGTATAGGGCGGGCATGTTGCCTGCAAACTGTGTCACAGGTAAAGCGAAAGCTGTGTGCAACGTGACTCCGTTAATCAGGAAGGCTGCCATTCATGAAGGAGCACACAGCAGTACTACTATTTTGTGTTTATCGCCTCCTGGTAAGCTATCAAAATAGTGCGTTATCACCTGATACACCGCATTTTTTCCTACACCAGCAGAGCCGCTTAGAAATATCCTCATTGGCAGTCTGTTTTGAAGCTGTTTAGTACATGCATGACGAATTCTCTCCGCTTTCCCGTTTTAATTGGTTCAATAATTCAAAAAATTTTTCTCGAGATACTCTGCTAGGAATTGTGAATCTGTTTGTCTTGTTTATCAGCCCCTTCTAAGCCGCCTTGTTGCAAAATGTCCACTTTTTCTGTCGGTTCTTCGTTCTAAAGTTCTTCATCGTAAGAACTATCACTTTAAAAATATTATTCTGAATCGTCTGCAAGGCTTCTTCCAGTGCTTCATCTGTTTTAATAGAAAATTTCTTTCTAGGGCTGGCGCAGTACAATTCGTAGCAATTCTTGCTTTCTGTGTCACGAATCTCATCTCTAAATGGCATCAATAATAGCACTTGCTCTCGATAATAATTGTCGGGTTCTTGAGCCAGCTTGTATCTCCTGCATCTAATCACTGCAGGCTTTCCTCTTTCTTTTATCGCAGTTTTAGCATTTTTATCATTGTTCATTTCATCAATTATTCTTTTGTAGGGTTTATAATAATTAGCCACAAATTCTGCTAAACACACATGTTCTAAATGTTTTGGACGTCGACAGTATTTCTGTATAACATCTTGCATATAAACATCTTCTGAATCTGCGGGAAGTTGTTCCAAAGCTCTCCTGTTCTTCAGCATCACCACCCGTTCTTGTGAAGGACTGGTATTTATGAAGATGACCTTCCTGCTGCACTTTGACTTAGGGAGAGAAAGTACACAATAAGCTGCTTCCTGAGCTGACATTAAATTGCTGTTTAAAAACACGTTGGATATTTTGCGCAATTTTCCCTTTAAGCTCTGGTTCCCTGATTCTACATCTTTCACTGCGTTTCTCAGAAGTTTCGACAATCCAGACTCTACCTTGCTTATATACTTTATGATGTAAGTAGCCAGTCCGTACTCTTCCAGATCTAAATGTATGTCCATGTTAGACTCGAACAAATGCAGCATATCTTTGTTAGCATTAATACCAACTTCTAGGCTAGATCTTTTAAGGAACACACGTATTTACTTAAAAGATGATCTTATTGCATTCTTGTACTGTATGTCAGTAATGTTAAGTTTCTTTAAAATTTCTTCTAAAGAAATTGATTCTAGCTTTTTATAAAAGTAGCACATCAAATTATTTATCTTTTTCAGGCTGTCCTTTATTGTGTTATTGTTTTCAACTTTTGATAATGGAGTCAAAATAGTGGTTCTAGGCATCATAGGTAAAGGAAAATGAAACCTGCATGTCATTTTGTTTTTCTTGCCTTTGTAGCAAGTGTGTGTGTGTGTGTGTGTGTGTGTGTTTGTGCCTCTGAAAGCAATGTAAGGATCATGTTCATTGTACTCGCACGTGATATACTTGTCAATAAAAGGTATAACTTCCTTTGATTGATTCTTGATTTGATGGATTATAACTCGGAGAATATTTCAAACAGAAAAACATGTTTTCATGGGAGGAGCCTCTCATTTGAAATTCTACCCTCTGATAATAATCCTCAACAACATGCTCATCAAATATACTGTCCTCTGTAGTAAGAAGTTTTAAGAAAGATGAAATCTTATAATCGAAATATCGAGCACACGTAACAGGGTCATTTCTAATCAACAACGTCTTTTCTCATTTCAAGTGCTTCTTTTGTAGTTAACATCTTATTGTGTTGCATATAGTATAACGATGTAAGCAGTTCGGGCCACCAGCTTTCAGCTGCAGACAGAGTAACAAACCAGGTAGGTTTTCCTAACTGCCTAATCATTGCCATTAAATCCTTCTTCTTCTTCTTCTTCTTCTTCTTCTTCTTCTTCTTCTTCTCCTCTCAGAATGCTGGACTGGATCGGATCTTTTTGGTGAACTGTTAGCCGCTGTCAACTTTAATTAAATTATTGACAAATTCTTCATTTAGTAAATTCCCTGCATTAATGCTAGTCGAGGGTCTTTTAGCTTTCCTCAAGCACATATTCATGTTGGCTACGCATTGTCTTTCTATCTTCTGTTTGGCCATGAAGAATAGTCTGCTTGGTGTGGAGGATCTGCGATCAACTCGTCTACATTCAGATTTAGTATCGCTGTATGTAAGATATTTGGCATATTAAAAGCCTGGTCCGCGAATATTTTAGGAAAGCAAAGTTCATCCAAATGTTCTATTAAATGCCAAGCGACTGGTTTTTGTCCTGTCCTGGCGCTATTATCTCTATTGTGTTTCTTCCTATTTTATTTCTGGACATTAAAAAGTACCTCTTCTCCTTCGTCGTTCTCACTGTCATGATCTAATGAAATTTATTCTTCGCTTCTAGTTTCCAAAGAGTTTACCTCTCTAGCTTTGTTATCGACGATAAACTCCATATTTTCTGTGTATTATTTTTTATACCTTTTAAGTACATTTAATCTATTTGGATATCATTATTCTTATGTAGTGTAGTTTCTTGCAGGTATTTCAATGCATCACAGATGATTGCTGGTTTAATTGTCTCATACATGTAGTACGATTTGTGCAGAATATGCCATTTTAACTGTAGCTGCATCGTTGCCATATCATCAAAAGATCTGGGTAGAACTTGCAGACATTTGTTAATGTCTATTGGAATATTTACAACTGATCCCTTTACTGCTAACTGTGGATTAAGTGCAAAGGCTTTTAAAGGTCGATTTGCATAAATGGTATATAAGGACTACATAATCGCTCCTCTAAAGGAGATAGTTTCTTGATACATTCTGGTATATCCACAAATTTCATACCACAGCTTGTCGCCATTTTTGGAACTTTTAGTTTCATGATATAATTCTTACAAGTACTACACACATGTAAAGAAGGGTAATTATGTATCCTTTCAAGAAACTCTTAAAAATTGTCGTTACCTTGTTTTCTTTTAATCAGATTCGTGTTTAGTTTAGTAATGGAGTGTTCTAAAACAGACCTTCACAACAACAGCAAAATACTCTGCTACATTTTTTCTGCCTCGGATAAAATTCAAGTTTAATCTTGACGAATTATCTGTTTGTACTAATTTGTTATAGATGTAGTGTCTTGAACAAAGAATATCGCTACTTCTTTGCGATAGTTTTAATGATTTATTCATCTTTTCGGTTTCTGTGTAGGTTTTGTTTGTTCTAATTTGCTTCATATGCTGTTTATTTTTCTCTCTTTCCATTTCCTTGTAATTTTCGTCTTTTCTAATTTGCTGCATATGCTCTTTGTTTCTTTGCCTATCTGATTATCTGTATGCTTCGTCTTCTCTGGCTTGCTGCTTATACTCCTTGTTCTTCTTCCTTTGAGATTCCTTGTATTCTTCATGTTCTCTGGATTGCTCCATATACTCTTTATTTCTCTTCCTTTCAGATTTTTTGTATTATTCATCTTCTCTGGCTTGCTCCATATACTATTTATTTCTCTTCCTTTCAATTTTTTGTATTCTTCATCTTCTCTGGCTTGCTCCATATACTCTTTACTTCTCTTCCTTTCATATTCTCTGTAATGCTCATTTTTCCTAGCTTTTCGCTTATCGGCTTTATTTCTTTCACGCTCCAATTTATTCTATTCTTCATCTTCACGCAATATTTTCATGCTATCTTTTCTCTTTTTCGTGCGCTGTGAATAGGAATGATGCAACTTTCTCTTATTAACTTTTTGATCAGTTAATTCCTCACATGCTGTTCTATGTTCTGAACGACCATCGGTCTCGGAACCATTAAACACACAAGGAACTAATATGAATGGATCATTAGAATCTTTAGCTACGGGAAAATTTGTTATCATTAAATTTAGTAACTCATTTACGTTCTAGAAAGCAAGTGCGATAGCTACACCTTCCGCATCGTACAAACCTTTTGCATTACAGCTGTGTGGATCAAACAACCATTACATGGACTTATTCTTAATAAGCCCTATAGATTTTAACTGTGAAGTAAACACAAGGTAGTGATAGCACTGGAAAATTGTTTTTAACACAGTGCCTAAATCCCGCGGTATGATCCCTTGTAATGCAAAATTATTTGTCACTGCATTGCAGATTACTTTTACATCATCAATTACAATATTCTGCAGCCAAATCTCATCAGCGCACAAGTAAGGTGGATATGGCATAACACCATCATACTTTAAAATTGATTTTAAGTACAAATCATCGCCTAAATGAAGAATTTAACAATTACTTCAGAACTCCAAGCCAATATTTATTACAGTTGAAAAACATAACGCCATCACCGAGTTGTTTGTGTACTATGTGTTTTTAACCTCACCAAATATGAGGTTGTTTTGGTTCAAGATGCCAGTAATTACTTTGGTTGCTTTCACGGAAAACAGCTTCTTAACATTAACATTAAAACTGGTTCGTTTCTTACTAGGCATTATGAAAAGTCTTAAAACGTAAACCAGTAAACAAAGATCAGAAACCAAAACAGAAATGCCTGAAAATGGTACTATAACAAATAATATATGAATGAATAAAATGAAACAGCCCTTAAACCGTGGGAAAAAATATAAACTAAAATACGAACATTTAAAATCCTACTATAACGAACAATAACATATGAATTAATAAAATGAAACGATCTTAAGAAATTGGTTCAAATCAGCATTCCTTTGAAGTAAAAGCCGCTAGAAGATTCACAAAATCATAGCAGTTCGTTTATTTCTCAGTACAAACAAGAGGTGCATAGTCACGACATGCGAGAACCGCATTCATATATTTCATTCCTAGCATAGATAGGTTATAATGTATAGATGGTTAACTCAATCTTAAAACATTGGTATCTTTGCATTCAAATATTTCATTCCTTGCATAGATAACTAACAACAAATAGATAGTTAACTCAATATTAAAGCACTGATCTCGCATAACACTTCGGGCGATCACTGGCTTCCATTTATTTTCATACAATAGGTGTAGAAACTTACACCGACTTCGGTGGCTCAATTGCACAAATAGCGTGATATCGTATCCCCATTTTTGCTTTTGGTCTACTATATGAAATTGGTCCACTGTTCTCACGTTTACAACCAAATCAAGATAATACCATTTGTCCTGAGGTTTTCTGTTTTTTCTTTCCACTACAAATCTCTGAACCAAACCCAAGTTTGTGATCTGACTGTAGACCCGAAAACAACTTAAATTGAGTGTTTTCAAAAGATCTATATTTTAGGTGTAGTACATTTTCGTCTATCATTTAACGCTTACCAATTATACAAGATTATATAGAATTCCTTCCGAATGAACAGGATTTTACAGGATATTGCCAGAAAATTAAAGATATACATTTTATTTGTCATAGAAATTTCTTTAATATATCCTATTTTAATAAAATCGTAAAAGCCATTTTTTTTTAGAAAATCAAACATTTTTACAAATGTTCCGTGTAAAGAGTAGCTTAGGGTGAGGGAATTTTGTGAAAACATACAACATCCTAAATGTATGTTTTGAGGTGCCCTGAATCCGAATTAAGCATTTTGGAAACATGTCCGTGTGTATGTCTTATGTGTCTGTCTGAGAACAGCATAACTCAAAAACGAAAAGTCGGATAAACACCAAACTTGGTATTTAGATTCAATATGTTCCAGGGATGCGACATGAAATATTTCAAGAAAAAACCCCCCACCCCAAACCACACTTACATGGAACATTTTTCGAAAATTTTTACTTTACCAAAAACGACTCTAATGATTTTTATTAAAGTATCATATGTTTAAGACATTTTTATGACAAATAAAATGTATATCTTGAATTTTCTAGGGATATCCCCAAAAGTTCTCTTCATTCTGAACAACTTTTGCATAACTGGTAAACCGCAAGAGATAGACAAAATTTTACTACATAAAAATGTAGATCTCGTTAAAACACACAATATATGTCATAAACATTGTTTTTGTAAAGTGAACCATTTTCGAGATATTCCTTGTTATTTCTTTGAATTTTCCAATACTTACACTTTCGTTGTTCTTTTTTTATGTTCTTGAAATACAAAGAGAATTACATTTTACACATAGCGATCAGTTCTGAAAATATTTGACTATCGCTTAAGGCATATTATGTTCCCTTGTTTTGTATTTGCAAGGGCAATATAGAAATACAGAGGCCTTTAAAAATTGACATACCTTTTAATAGCTGGTTGCTATGTGGAGCACCATTCTCTTTGCCACAGATTAATACTCTTTGCATATCCAAGACAAAAAAGTGAATAACGAATTCCCATTTGAGAAAAAGTATATTGGAAAATTTGAGGGAATAACAACCAATATCTCGAAAATGGCTCACTCAGCGAAAAAAATGTATATGACGTATATTGTGTATTTTAACGCGATCTACATATTTTGTGCAGTAAAATTTTGTCTATCTCTTATGGTTTACCAGTTATGCAATAAAGCCGTTCACAATAAAGAATACTTCTGGAGACATTCCCAGAAAATTCAAGATACATACATTTCATTTGTCATAAAAGTATCTTAAATATATGATATTTTATTCAAAATCGTTAGAGCCATTTTTGAGAAAATTAAAATTTTCGAAAGTTTTCCATGTAAAGCGTAATCTGGGGTGGGGGGATTTTCTTGAAAACCTTCGTGTCGCATCCCTGGAAGATGCTGAACCTAAATACGGTTTGGTGTTTATCCGACTGTTCGTTCCTGAGTTATGCTCTTCACAGACACAGACACGGACATGTTTCCAAAAATGTCTTTTTTTTGGATTCAGGGGGTCTCAAAACATATTTCCGGTGAAATCTCGGTATCGAATTTTTGGGTGGAATACAATACTTCCCCTACTTACTATACGTAGTACAGAAATTAAAAAGAGCGAAAGCAATGCCACCTTTATTCTTTTTCAATGAGATAGTAGCTAAAGAACAGGACAACCGACAAGCGCTTCTTCTTCTCCTTCGCTGCGTACTGAAATAAAAAACACAAAGTATAATATAATATTTATATTATATAGCGTTTAAACATTATCAAAATAATAATAATAATAATAATAATAATAATAATAATAAGGTCGAATTTAATATAGATTCATTCGGCGATCACACTTCGATGCTCGGGTATTACAGCTTACCTACAAGGGATATGATCATGCTTTACGTTATTTTACTTCAATTCAATGCCGTCTTCTGCCCCTTTGTATTCTTCCTCTTCTTCTTGCTCTTGTCTCTCTATCTCTATTTTTTATTCATTAAGAATGGACGAAAGCACATCCTTAACTCTATATCCACGAGGTAGCAGCTAAACAAAACAGAGCGGTAACAAATACTATATCAGTCCCTTTTTCATCTGCATATTTCAATTTTTAATATCCCAGAAAAAGCTGTTTTACTACCAGTTATCAAAACATGACGACACGCAAGCTGTACAGAGATAGTGAAAATGAGAGATAGGGAGAGATGGAGAGCGGAAAGAATGATGGAGCTGTAGGACGAGAGAGAGAGAGAGAGAAATGTGCACGTATTAACGCAAAAATACCAGCAGGATTGCGGTTTATGCTAGCTATATATGCGCATTTTCAATTGATAATGAGTAAAGAAAGACATGTGATTGTTGCATATGAAGTCTATTTGCTTTAAATTATAATTTGGAATAACAAATTCCTTTAAATACCGTATTCTTGACACAAAAATAAAGCCATCAGATTTAACTAGGGGATTTCATAGAACAGGAGGAACAAAAGGTCAAGGGAATGGCATTCTATTGGCGAAAGTTTGAGACCTGAATGTCTTAACATCACTGTAAATCATAAACATTAGCTGATCGCCAAGCTTCTTGAAGTAAGTGCCCACTATACTGAAATGAACACGCTGCACCCAGGCGTTCGTAACAATCAAGGGGCGATCACGCCAATCCACGGCCCTCAGGGAATCGAATTCCCGGCCTCCAATTATGAGGGAAGACGAGCAAACCTCGAAGTCCCGGAAGCCCTTAGGAGAGTAGCAGCTATGTGATTACGGTTGATTGAAGTTCCCCACCCTTTCTAGTAGGAGGTGGAGAGGGAGAAGGGTGGTTACAATGATTTGATTCCAATAGAGAGGCTACAAAGGGGAAACCCCAGATATCCTGTTCAGACCTGCACACTTGCTTTCCAGGCCTCAAGACAACTTCATACATGTCAATACAAACCCTATATGCCACTGAGTTAAATTAATATTTCTCGGTATTCGATGGGGGACCCTACTGAGTTTTTACCCAGAACGGTCCATAACGAAATTTGCTTTTTTCCCTAAAATCATGGCTCAATCCTTTCCTCCCACGCGGAATAATTATTTTTCATGTGTGGCCATGTTTAAATACCTTCAATGTCATTTAAATATGTTAATATGTATGTTGCCCATAAATTGTACTATGAACGTATAAATCTGCGCATTACTTAAAAAAAGCCAAAATCTAAAACATTAAAAAAAACATTGAATTTTAAAAAATGGTTCGATATATATATTCCATAGGTTCTATATTAAACAAATTTCAGAGAAGGTGCATAAAAATTGAGAAACTAGGAGGTTTTTTTTAAATTAATCAGTTCATTTTACTCAACTAACAAAATAATTAAAATTATGCATCAAAATTACTTCAAATTTTACACACATGTTTTGACTATTATAATAAATGTTGAAAATATGATGTAAATTGGATAAATAAAAAGGTTTTCCAAACTCACTTAGGGTCACCCGCTTAAAGCTGATTACCACAACACAACCCTGTTTGGATACTGCTATGCTTACTGCGGTGTAGATGTGTATTTAATAACCCCCCAACAGTTATTAGTCAAGAATATGGTTTGCTTCCTCGATGACTGGTCAGTAGTTTGTGTTTTAAATTTGAAAATATTAATTTCTTATTGACAGCAGCATGTTGAACATAAATGGAATGACAGACTAATACCACCCATGGGTTGCGGATTTTAAGTCCCGGGTAGAGGACCGGGGCCCACTCAACATCGTGAGGAAAGTGAGGACCTGCGATAGATAACGATCCTGGCCATGGTGGCCAACATTCTGGCTGGAGGATGCGTGATACTGGCCATATTACCTCCCTGTATCCGTTGGCGATCGCCCACCTCTGCCGTACGTACGTAGGCGTGAGGCCAATAGTCGGGTTGGCAGGTCTAGGCTCTTCATAGCTGTAGTGCCACGGGATTATTATTATTACTTATCTTTCAAGGATACGACGTGAGGATTCACCCAAAACTAACCTTTGCATGGAACATTTTCATTATTTTTAATTTTGTCAAACAAATATTTAAAACGTTTTGGATTAAAATACCTTATTATGTTTAAGATTTTGCATGATGAATAAAATATAAACCCATCTTGAATTTTCTGGCGATAGATTTTGAAGTTTTCTTCATTGTGAGTAAGTTTTGTACACTTTTGTATAAATAGTAAGCCATAAGGGATAGACAAAAACTTCATGCTAACCTCTGGTTCCCGAGGTCGCGGCTGCAAACCCGGCGGAGGACGATGGGTAGGTTTACGGCACGTAAAAGAACCTCAAGCCTAATAAAGAGGCATCTGAGCAAAATATCCGGTCTTTTATGCCCAATAGAGTGGGAGTTAAGAACCATAGTATTTAAAGAGCGTCCCCATAAATAAAAAAGAAACTATTTGAATAGATAAAAGCTTACTACATAAACATTTAGATATGCTTAAAGCATTCCAATTGTCAAATTTGTTGTGATATTGAGCATTTCAGTGATATTATTTGTTTGAAATACATTATACGTTTTCTAAGTGCTAAATCGCTATTTGAGTTTTTCTCGTGGGCATATAAAGAGTGAGTTTCAAAGCCGCAAATTATAGCGACCCCCTTGTTTGACTATCGCTTCAGTCTCGGTATTCCTCTTGTACCTACAAAAATGTGTAATAAAAGCATTTCTGAAAAAGTTTCTCTCTGTTAATATGAAGTAGGCGAAAGAACAAGGTTTAGTGAGAATTGTTTGTAGAAGAATGGGTGGAGGAAGATCACTGAATTAACATCAGATTGTTTTTTTAATTTCCTGGATATATTTTAAATGTTGTCCTCTACTGCTGATTGTTTATTACAGTTGTTGATAACTGTAGCGTTGTTAAATGCTCTTGGTGCATGTAATGCCTATGGTGCGAGTGGAATAGTCGCTTGAAGTAATCAGCTCACTTGCTGCTAATGCTGCGTTGAGCCGCTTCGCTTGCAGGCTTTGAAGATGTTCTCACATGTTGAGTAGGACGCAGCTATGGAAGTTCAAATGAGGATCAGAAATTCCTCTTGGTGACAACATATGTGCTACTAGTATAGAACCAAGCGCTAACTCGCTGAGGATAATGGACCTGGTCATAAACTAGTGTTGTAGACTTAGGGGTGCTGGTGCTAATTTACGGGCCTCTTAGTTCACGCAATATTACTAAGCGAGCCGTGCAGTTTATCCTCAGACCTGCCACCAAACTCGGTGTTAAGGGAGATGAATACAGTGAACAATTCTAGCTAAACCTCACTTTCATAAAAATCTACAGATAATATATTTTTCTCAAAAACATTGTCTCCACCTGAAACGTCAACCACATATAAGAATTTAATTCGACAGTGAATTGTTTTCTTTTAATCGAAGTGTAACTTCCATTTTGAACATTTTTTACTTTCTCTACTACGTATAGTAAGTAGGGGAAGTATTGCATTCGACCCAAAAATTCGATACCGAGATTTCACCGGAAATACATGTTTTGAGACTCCCTGAATCCAAAAAAAGCGTTTTTGGAAACATGTCCGTGTGTGTCTGTGTGTGTATGTGTGTGTGTGTGTGTGTGTCTGTGTGTGTGTCTGTGTGTCTGTGAACAGCATAACTCAGAAACGAACAGTCGAATAAACACCAAACTTGGTATCTAGGTTCAGTATCTTCCAGAGATGCGACACGAAGGTTTTCAAGAAAATTCCCCCACGCCAGACTACCCTTTACATGGAACATTTTTCGAAAATTTTAATTTTCTCAAAAATGGCTCTAACGATTTTGATTAAAATATCTTATGTTTAAGATATTGTCATGAGAAATGAAATGTATATCTCGAATTTTCTGGGAATGTCTCCAAAAGTATTCTTCACTGTGAACGACTTTTGCATAACTGGTAAACCATAAGAGATAGACAAAATTTTAATACACAAAAAATGTAGATCGCGTTAAAATACATAATTTATGTCATATACATTTCTTTTGTTGAGTGAACCGTTTTCGAGATATTTCTTGTTATTCCCTTAAATTTTCCAATACTTATACTTTTTCTCAAATTCGTTATTCATTTTTTTAGGTCCTGGACATGCAAAGAGAATGGAATGCGCCACATAGCAACCAGCGTTAAAATATTTGACTATCGCTTAAAACCTACTATATTCCCCTTGTATCTACAAGAAAATTAGCAATAAAATTAACATCTCGATTAACATGAAGCGTATGGAGAATAATCGTTTGTAAAAATAGCTTGTACAAGAGTAGAGAAGGTCATGTGAATGTAACACATCAGATTTTTTTATGTCCTGGACATGCAAAGAGAATGGAATGCGCCACATAGCAACCAGCGTTAAAATATTTGACTATCGCTTAAAAGCTACCATATTCCCCTTGCATCTACAAGAAAATTACCAATAAGATTTACATCTCGATATCTCGATTAACATGAAGCATATGGAGAATAAGCGTTTGTAAAAGTAGGTTGTACAAGAGTAGAGAAAGTCATGTGAGTGTAACACATCAGATTTTTTTATTTGTTCCAGTTTATCTTTCTTTTAAATTTGAGTATGATCAAATGAGATAGCTAACTCTTTATAGATACCTATATAAATTAACATATGTTTAGAGAGCCTAGAAGGGGTATAAAAGTCCACCTTTAAACAACGAATAAAATTTGCCGAAAGATATGAATATCCGAAATAGCTTTTGACGTATCTCCAAATGATTGCAATGCAATATCTGACAACAACGGAGGCCTTAGGCACCTGCGGAGCACGCACTGCAACCTTTCCAAGAGAGACACGGTAGCATAGGTCAGTTACGAAGTAAACGGCTAGCTTTTCGGGTAAACGCTGACAATGTGCCAGACATATCTCCTGGTGGAACTGGTGGGATGACTGTGTGTAAGTGTTCGATAATTAGGTGAAGAATCGTCTCACATTACTTCGTTACAGATTTTACGTAGAATGTAATAAAAAATAAATTAATAAATAAATGCAAGCTAAGACTCATGTTATAAGGCAACATAAATGTTCAGACATAGTATTGACGAAAACTACATAAGATGCATAAATGAAACACTGATTCAAAATAGAACGCTTTTTCGCCGGTATCTTGAAGATGTTAGTTTGTTGTATTGTTTTTTCCCCACGCTTTGGGAGCCAATTTGAAGAAGGTTTGTTGCTGCTACGTATTGAAAGTCAGTTTGAAGGAGTTGTATTGTAGTTCAACTGTTGGGTAGCCGAACTTGAAGTGGTTGCAACCGCACGTATGGTAAAAGGTTTCCAGTAGTCTTCGCCCCAAGTTTAAAAATATTAACTTTGTAATTTGACTGTTTATATATTTATGTTTGCCTCGGCTGCGTCAGTATTTATTTTTAGAGACATGAATGTCTTTGCAGGGCGTAGTGCGGCTAAGAATGTAGGCTTACATAGATTATAATTTTTAATTCACTCCTTTTGATTAATGCTTGACACGATTTAAATAACACTTCACTGATATAAAGAGAGCTGTGAGATTTATTTATTAATTACTTGCACTTTTTAACACGTAAAACTATTTTCCTCTCACCCAAATACGTATTAAATTTCTCGAGGACGCATCTAGCGTCCGGTTAGGAACACTGTCTACAACCAACGCCTCCAGTTATGAGCGCTGTCTACAAGCAACTGACTTGATTTCTTACCGCCTAAATTTGTAAATTTCTGTATTTCAAGTCTCTGATTGGCTATTCCTAATCGAATATAATAGTTTTACTTAAATTAAGCTTTTTTCTGGTTGTTGATTGGCTATTTTATAAACTGTCACAAAAATTACATTATTGTTGCCCCAAGAATGACTAGTAGCATTATTACACTTTCTTACTCATTATTGCCTCAAGGTTACCTCATTGTTACCTCTTTTAACCTATTATTCTCACAGCTCCTACAATATTAAATTACGTAATACATTCAGATAACATTATTACATGTATACAATAATATAAACATATACAATAACTGTAATATACACTTTTTATATATTTTTACATGCACATATTGCTTTAAGGCGGGCTGTTATTATATTCTATATTATATAATTTGACTGAAATCATTTAAGTGTTAAAATACTGCCTCAATCTTAAGCACTACTAAAAGCAAATAAGCTAACAAGAAACTGCAAGCAAGGTATCATAAAGTAAGCCAAAATAAATGTTAAAGTTTGACACTAACAAATACTTCACGCGGGTATTTCCAACGACACATTGACATAAGTTGTTAGTAAATCATTATAGAAAATGCCTGCCTTTAGGTATGCGTATCTTCATCTGCCCACTAAGATTTTGTGAAAATCGAAGACACCTCAATTCAAAACAATTTAATCTGCCAATAATATCTGAAACGTTATTTTTAGGCACTGATACAGAAGGGCGTTAAGAAATGCTATCCACGGTTTAAGACCCCTATCACTTGACATTGTGCTCATGACATTTATATGTTCGCAAAGCAGCTTATTGGGAAACCTCAAATGTGCAAGCTGTTTCTCTATTATTCGTTTCTAGATCTTCTGTCTCAGCTGCAGAAGACATTTTTCTGCATCGAGAATATCTGAGTAGTTTATGCAGTCCTCTTTTCGCATAAAGAAGCCATTTCTTCTGCATGTGTTGTGCAGACTTTCCACCAGAATTAACTTCATGAACTCTGGCTGCCTTTCCACTTCTGCATACATTAACATAATTTCTAAGTTTTACTGGCTTGCGAAACGCTTTATAGTTGACATTTTTGTTTTCTCTACTACGTACTTACGTAGAGGTAGAGGTGATGACATCTCGCGCGCTGCGACCTGCACGGATCTGTTGCGCTACCATCCCCCGGGAGGAAGGAGTGAGGTGAAGCAATCGCAGGAGGCTACAGGCGTAGGGAGACAGGCTACAGGGACGCGCAGAAGTCCCTAACATTTCCAAGCTCGCAAATCCGTCCCACTGAACCGTCCTATTGCTGGGGACGCCGATAGAGGACGATGAGTCCCCACCAATCAAGCAGCCCTCTGGTGTTCACGGGGAGTACTCTTTCTATTGAGAATGCATCCGCGCCGTCTGTCCGGCACCGCCAGACTCCACGAAACACTTCTGAAAGATCAGAGGGAAACGGAATAAAAGAGAAATGATGGAAAGGAAATCGTGGTAGAGGAGAAACCACCCAAGTATTCGCCTGCCTACCCCAGGGAAACCACGAAAAACCTTTGGGTCAAAGTGGGGGGATGCTGGGGATCAAACCCGGGACAAATTCAAGTTGCACACATTACCGCGATGACCTCGCTCGGTACCTACTTAAAGTAGAGGAAGTATTGTGTTTCATTCAAAAATTCGATGTCGAGATTTCACCAGAAGTAAAATTTTTTAGGGCACCATGATTCCCACTAAAAAAAAATTAGAAAAAGATCTCTGTGTGTATAAACAACATAACTCAAAAATGAAAAGTCGGATCATATTTTTAATTTTTTAAAAAATGGCTTTAACGATTTTATTAAAATACCAAATGTTTAATATATTTACTTGACAATATATATATATATATTGTCTATATATATCTATATGTATGGATTTTCTAGATTTAGACTGTAAAGGGTCCATTTGGAAATATGTAAATCTGTCTAAAACAAGTTTATTTCAAATAATTAGCCATTTTGAGATAATCGCTATTGTTAGTTTGACATTTTTAATACTTTTTTCATTTATTTTAAGTGCTGTCCATATGCAACTGTTTCTCCATTGTCATGGAAAGAGTAGGTATAGAATTTTAAGGCCAACATATAGCGAAGCATTTTAAAACAATTAACTTTCGTGTCTCCTGTATCCTCTTTGTGCCTACAACAAAATGTGTAATTAAAACAACTCTGAAAACGTTTGTATCAAATCAAGCTAAAATAGACACAAAAATAGAACGTCTATAACAATATACAATCAGAAGAGGCATAAAATAAACGATAGTGGGTAGAGAAAGTCATACGGATGTAACACATTGGGTTTTTTCGCCGCGCTCTCGCATTCATAGTTGCACCTCAGTAGAAAGTACTCTGCTATTACGTATCGCGGATATGAACTCACCACTACGCAGTGTGGCTTGGGTTATGGATGGAACAAATACAGCTAGCCAGTGTCGAGTGTATCACATGCAGTACACCACGCAAAAATACAAAAACTTAAGGATGTATGAATGGTGTGATTGATGTATAGGTTTTCAATGTTTTATATTGATATACGTCACTGTCTGAGGCCTTTGTGTAGTTTAACTTTCTGATAAAGGTTGCTGACAAACTTGCTTTATGGTAGTTGTATATCTTTTTCTCTCTTAATTCTGTTCTGTTCATCAGATTTCCTTTCTTATGCAACCCAAGGTGTAAAAATGCATATAAGAGGGGACTTTCTGTCTCCAGAAAGTAGGCCGGAACGTCCCTTTTTCTTCTAACGTGACCCTTGGGAGGGACGGATGAGGGGAAGATCCGAAGGGCGACCAAATCCGGACGACAATGTGCACTGCGAGATCCCAGATGGAACACATTCTGGCGTCGGCTAGTCATGGGTTAGCCCCGTTTCGCCCGGGAGAGGGTCCCAGGAACCGAGCCAATCCCAGGAAGGGGATCTTCAGCAGACCTGCTAAACGCCAGGGAGAAACTTTTCCAAAGGGCACAATCCACAATCCTGCCGCAACACGCCGGATACCGTCGCCTGGTCCTTCAGCCCTGTAACAGATGAAAGGAAGTGAATTCGTGATAAAATTGGAAGCACCCCAGCATTCGCCTACCGACTCAGGGAAACTACGAAAAAAACTCATCATAGTGGCCGGTCCGACAAGAATCAAACCTGGGACCTCTTAAATGCGAGCCTCACACGTTATCGTGGAGCCATCTCGCTTGGTTTATGTAACCGAAGCTTTTCTCGTATTTATGTAACACTTGTAAACCAGTCAGTCGGAAGGGCCTATTTGACTTGCAGATTGGCCTCAGCAAGAACTTTGCAACGGAATGATAAAGCCTGTTTATCGATAATTACCTGTGAATGACTGTGAGCGAGTAGGCATTCTTTATTACAAAATACACAGCTTTTCACACAATACACCATTCCAAGTAACAAACAACAATAAAGGAAAAACACATCTGCAGCTGTAACTCTCTTTCGACCTTGACTAGGACTCCATTCAGCTATGTACGATTAAAAAGAAATCTCATTTACCTTATTGACCCAGATTTGCAGTTTTCCCGGGAGTACAATATGTCCTAAAATAAAAGACAAAAAAAAATTGCAGTTTCCTTGGAAGCACAGTACATTTAAAAACAAATGCGTTTTAATACTGCATATTAAATTTTAAGCAGTTGTAGATGATTTCCGATTCCAGGTTAAGCAGTTACCGTTTATTCAGGAAAGTTACACATAAAGTACATGATTTTCACCGTGACTGAAACTTTCCCGGCTTATTCAGTGTCTGGTAGATTTAATTGTAATTGCAAAGACTACTATAAGCCACGCATATTACCACATAGTGCAAATTGCACGCTGAAATGAAAAGCACGGCAGTGATGTGGTAATATCGGTATGGTGCATTGAAGGTATCTGTCTGTTTACCATTCACTGCTGAAAACAATATTATAAATTCTAGGGAATAGCTGTTAATGACTTTAATAACAATAATAATAAGTAGTAATATCGTTAATAATAATAATAATGCATTTAAAAGTTTGTGTGACTGCACAGCTGTAGATAAGGTGATTTTCGCCTTTTGTGACCTAATTTCATTTTGTTGTAATTGATACATTCTTTTGAATCTGTTATTTTGACTGGAGTGCAGTTACGAGTTTAATTTCGTATGTTAGCAAATCTCAAATCTCCTCATGCCAATTCTAATTAGTTACGTTTAATTATACCTTTGTTTTTCTTTCTTTGTAAGGATTTATTCTTATTTCTTGTCTGCAGAAACAATGAATGGAATGGATGAGAATAATGGTTAAAAGAGCTGAGAGTTACTTGAGATTTGTGATATAAGAATAATGAGAAAATTCCAGAGAGAGAGAGAGAGAGAGGAAACAAAAAAGCCACTTAGACAACTCGCAGCAACCGAGATTCAAAACTGGGCCATCTGGATCATAAGGCAGACATTCCTTCAAGCACGGAGGTAACACTCTCTCCCTCTCTCTTGTCTTCTTTGGACCTACTGTAGGGCAGGGGTTGTGAAAATAACTTTTCTCCGTGTCGGAGGAATGTTCAACGTGCCTAACATCTCCTAGCAGCAGTAGTAATACACGGATGAGAATCAGAACGACCACTGACCAAAGGGGAAAACAGCTTGAGAGATTCATCATACTTGCAGGGGTTTATACCTCGATTGGCTATAATTTTGTTTTTGTTAGAGATATTTTCAAGTTAATCCTTTTCCAATTCGACTGCATGAACACTGAACAGTTTACATTTTCTCACTGTTCTGTATTATTGCTATAGCATTTGCATATGGTAGTATATTTAGCTGTTTATTTATATTAATTGGTATACATGAAGTTACTTCATTCTTCCAAGTGCTAATTAAATCATCCATAAGACTCCAGAAACTTGTAGTGACAGACAACCCTGACTTATTCCTTGGTTTATGAGATTAACATGGAAATGCCTGCATCATTACTATTCTTGTATTTCTATTAAGACATAAAACGGTTTCAAAAATGTTTGGGATTACTATTTTTGTACATGGCTTCCCTCCCGTCAACAGAAAAACGGTTGAAGTCAATGAACGCAATATCCATTTCCAAGTAACTTTACTAATTTTTCTAAAATCTTTTTAATGCTAAAGGAGGAACGTCGTTGTCTATAACCAGATTGTTCTTTAAGCAGTACATTAGATATAACCTTCCATGTATTATTTTAGCCCATATTTTATACAGTATTTAACATTCCAATAAACGCTATATTTTACTGTAATCTTTGTACTTGCGCGTTGCCCTTTCTTAGTAAGCAGAATGCTTTATTTGGATTTAGGGTGCCTCAAAACATGTATTTCCGGTGAAATCTCGTTGTCGAATTTTTGGTTGGAATACAATACCTTCCCTACCTATTATGTACGTGGTAGAGAAAGTAAAAATGCAAGCCGTTGGGGAATTTAATGTATACCAGATGTTGCCATGTAGCTCAGTTAGTTGGTGCAATCGGAAGATCCGTGGCTCGAATTCCGGCTATGGCATTGAATTTCTACCTTTACAATCCAATAGTGAGCTATAAATCGGCGAAGACCGAGTTTAAGAATCAGACAAATATGCTACTAAAATTAGACTAACATTTGTAATCCTCCACTATCTTCACTATAAAATTTCTTATAGCCAATGGCAAAATATATGGATATTTCTTCATATGCAATCGTTGGTAACGGTAGTAAATAGACATACAGACTAAAACTACCCAGCCTGTTTAGGTCTCGATACGTCTATGAGAGAAACACATTTTAGATTGTAACCGGCTCAACTTTACAACGTGTGACGCGAGATTTTTTCTAAGTCGAACGTCAGTAGCATATTTTTTCGAAGTACAGCTTCCCGTTCTTTGGTGTAATATGTATTTAGAATTATTTATTGGGATGATTTCTTGTTGGAAAACGTATTATTAACATGATTTAAGCCTTATAATTATTTATTTACTGACAGCGCATGTAGCCGTAAAGAAGAATGTAGGGCAGCCAAATTCTACATCTTGCAGATGCAGCCAACATGCAACAAAAAAGCCAACACTCTTTTTGTCAGTAAATTACACTAATTATATAATCATTTCCTAAATTATGCTGACTGGCTGGTGTACAATAGCTCGTTAATTTAATTGCGCCTAGCCTAAACTTTAAATAAACCTAATCACTACACCACAGGTTACACCTGTCTGATGTCTTCCATTAGTTCCTGGAAAGAGTATGCTGAACGGTTCTTGGTGTCAGGACGCCACAAATATTGGCAAATGTTAGCATCTAGGTGTTCTCTGTATCACTGAGGTAAACCGATAGATCCGTCTTATTAATCGGATGAGCCATTTCTAAAAGTTTTATTATTTGCAAGAATATCTCCAAGAACATACAAACATTGCTTCTCACACTACAATAAATTCTACTTCACTGCGTGACCATGACTGTAAAGGAATAAAACCTGAGAGAAAACATGGTCAGGACTTTTCAAAAGTGACCGGTTGCTAATAGCTTCCAGATTGTGTGCACATATATGGAACTTTTTTCAGAGGAGGTTGGCTACGGTTTTTACAAATGAAACACATGCTGGCTGCTATGCGAGAAGCAGTCTGCTTGCGCATGCGAATTGGAGATTCTTTGGGCTCTCCTTTGGACATGTTTCTCGCGTCTCCCGCTTCACATGTTCGAAAGTACCTCCATTGTAACCATTACTCCAAATGAAATCCTTAACACACAACCCATTACAGTTGTCTTTCAAACACTTTGCAAATTACCATCGCATTGCGACCACAAACACAGCTTCTAGCGGTATACTGCAGCACGAAACACCTTTTCCAGCACCGCAGTTGTAATACTGAAGACCACACTACTGGATACGTTCCTTTAGTTGGATAGTGGAATCGACCTTCTTCGCAGAACCCTCAGTGACAGGCATTTCTTACATCGATACATAGGAGATGCTCCTTCTGGAGCAAGATGTAATCCTGGAAACGTTGATTTTCAAACAGGATGGAACTCCTCGTTTTTTCCATGGATTAATCAAAAGCACCTATTTGTTTCAGTTTACGTGGATTGGTAGAACATCACAGCGCATCCACCTTTTCCGGATCTCGCCAGTGTTGAGTTTTCTCCATAGGGGTACATAAAGTTGCTTGGGATACGATTAATATAAAATTGATTGCTCACATAATTGAACATACCCACAACCGGTTTCAATATCACTGCTTGAAAACTAGGAAAGGTGTTAGGACAAGTTTACGTTGCTCGCAGTTGTTTGTAAAACTTACACAGTGGTCATATGAAACTTGACTGAGAAAGATTACGCACTACTATATGCTACGAGTTTCAGTTAGTATGTTTGTTCGCATCTAATATCTGTTTTTTAAATGTATTGGAACTTTATAAACTCCCTGCATTGTGGGAATTAAAGGGAATATCCATATTTATCAGTAACATGGAATAAAACACTACAATCCGTCCTGTGTGTAGACTTCAAATGGGAGTTATTTTTGCGCTTAACTTCAGCAAAATGATAGGTTAGCAGCTAAAGAATACAACACAATTCCCTGTAGAAGTTTAGAATATCACTTAGCTGGAGAGCTAATGGAATGTCATTAGTAAATGAAAATAGCACGTTAAACGAAATGTTTGTGTTCCATATACGTACGAGATCCAGAGGGAAATGCAGTGAGTACATAGATACTCTTAAGCCATCCTTTTAGGGGCAACGTGCTATTTTAGCTGCAGTGGGGATGCAATTAAGGACGCACAGAAAGAGCTCTGCTCTATTTTCCCCTTTGTTTCATTTTTTTGTGAAGTTAGCATAGACTTGCTACGGTTTTCTGTTGCTTTTAGCTAAAGGGGATGGAATTATTTCTGTTCCATCAAGATATATTGCCATATACTGGTCAGTTCTGTACCGTCCAAAACTCTATCCACGTAAGATAGAGGAAATAATTAATTAATAATACACTGAAATGTCACCACAAAATCGAGTTAAAGACAAAGCATTTCTGGAAAAATGTATATACTTATTTCTGTCCAAACCTCTGTGAACAGCATAATAGGAAACAAAAAGTTGGCACATCACTAACTTCACCATCTCATAGGTATATAGGGCGAATGTTTTCGTGTATCATTTTCATTAAATAGTTTTCCTTATTATACATTTTCCCAAAATGTATGTGACAGTTTTGACTATCACAAACTCGAGATATTGACATGACGAAAAAAACGCACGTATAAAATTTTCTGTAAATAGCTGGAGAAGTCTTTCTCGTCCAGTGTTTAACTGGGAATCCATAAAAGATAAAGAAGATATCGTAAAAAGGTACAGTTTGTTATTTGTGGAATTAACCATTTTTAAATATGTTTTTTTAAGTTTAGCACCTTTTATGTAGGTCATATTGAACGGTGAATGAACGAAGTGGGTGAAAATCTATAATGATCCCGGATCGATAGAGCTTAGGGGTATCTGACATTCGTTTTATTAGCATATGGAAAAACCCCAGCAAAGACTCATACAAATAACTCATCAAAAGCGATTAGGACCTTTTGAAAGTGAGGCAGACACATTACCTCAACACCACAAAGACGGACATTCAGCGTTGTTTTGAATTTTTCAATAACGTTTCATTTAGAAAAACGACACTGCAGGAAGAAACATTTCTACAAGAGGCGATGAATGAAAGTGTAGGTGGGCACATCACAAGATTTGATTACGATAAGAAAGTTTCCTACAAAAGTAAAATATCAATAACTTGATATATTTATTTTAAACAATGTTTTGATTAACTTAATGCTTAGTTATTTAACAATGTTTTCATTTTAAACAATTAAGAAGGATAGCATTTTTAACCACACCACTCTGTATTAAGGTTGCTCAGTCGAAGTCTGTGCTAAGTGGGAGAGAAAATTTGGTCTTTATAGGAATTAAACATCAATATTACTGCGAACCATAACTTCGTAGGAATTCACAGAACCTATCACAGACAGGCAGGTAAAAACCTACCCGAGCACTGTCTGTCAATGCCAAAAGACTGAACGAGTGTTGGGGGGGTTGTCATCTGCGACCTCCCTGCTTATAATCCAGTGACAGTTCAATCTTATTTCCTTCCGTCCTGGCTATAATACTTAGAAATTACTATGCCTGCTTATGACTTTATGCAAACAATACAGTTATCATCGTTACTATATGAATTGCATTTAAATATTCGCATGCTATCCTATATGCTCCTGTGTTCCTACTACAAATTGTGTTCTCAAACATGTATGGGAAATATTTACGATTAACAAGGCATAGATAGAAAAATAAACTTTTGTGTGAATAATCCGCAGAATAGCTATGAAGAATCTGATGTGATATATTCACACGGTTTTCTCTACCCATGAAAAATTGACATACATGATATGCGTTATATATTACTTTATTCATCTAAAAGAAGAATATTCTAACCCGTTACGTTATTCATCATGTATTTTCACCTCGAAAGGATTTCAAATTAAGCAAGAAGCGCTTAGTTACAACCATAGATGCTAAAACGGTTACAACATGCAAAAACAACATTCAAATGTTTATTCTGGTAACAAGCTCTTGCGATGGAAGCGAAAGGGGGAAAACAACAATAAGAAATTCTCAAGCGTACCCGACGCTTGATCATCTACGTTGGTATAAACTTGCAACAGGGAATATTTCAAAAAAAGGCTAACAATACGAAAGCATTTGATACGCAGTGTGTATTTTCATGATCTGTAGCTTTTTCTCTAGCAAGTTGTTCTAAGGTTTCCTAGTTATATAAAATTCTACGAAATTCATTGGAAAGAAAGGGAACTCACCGATTACTAAGAGAAAATTCAGGTTTGATATTTTATTTTTCATGCACATGTTTTAAACGCAATCGTAGGAGCAAATTCAAAGAGAATAAGAAAGAATGAATCAAACTATATATATATATATATATCTATATATATATGATAGTTTGAGGTGCAGGAATTTTACTTAAAATCTTCGCGTCGTATCCTTGCAAGAGGTTGAGCTTAGATATCATGTTTGAGTAGATAGGCGTGCATGTACACACACGCACAAATACGCAAACAAACTTTTGTAAAAATGCTCTATTTCTTTTGGCTCACTGGACCTAAAATCACGTATTTCCGTTGGAATCTTTATAATGAATGTTTTAGTGGAATACAATACTTACTCTACCTAGTGAAAATACATTACAAGGAGTGGAGTCACTCACGTGATATTTGCACATTTGTGAACCAAATAGGAACAGAAAACAGTGTGCGTATTCTACTCGTATGAGTACTTATGGTCATACACTTATAATAGGTGATAAAACTGAAATTTCTTTTGGGGTTATATTCAGTATTAAATTAATGATATTGTGTAAATATTTTCATTTCGAACCTGTGTACTAAACTTTGAAGGAAAAGCTTTAAATTCATGTAAAATATTCATTAAATGCCCAGAAAGAATTCGTGTTTTTACATGGAATATGGAAATATTACTTGGAGTTAGAATGAAATAATTGCAAATTCCAAAAATGAACTACAAAAATCAATCCATCTTTTAAATATAATTGGAAAGGATTATAATTTTAAGATACCAATAAATAAAACAAAGACAATGGAATTCCATGGGAAATACCCAATAAGATGTAAAATAGCTTGAAAATTGGGTCTTGGATCAAGTTCAGCACTTTAACCATTTAGGAAGTTATATTACTTTTAACCAGGATAAGGGTATATACATCAAATTACAGAAATATCAGAGTATTTGCGGTACTATAAGCAGAACATTAAACATTACACAAAGAGAAACAAAAATTAAATTTTATAAGGTATTCTATTATACGGCAGTGAATCCTGGGTGATGAGAAAAGACTGTAGTCATGTTCAGGCTGTAGAAATGAAATTTTTACGAACAGTTAAAGGTTGCACTAAATTGGACAGGATCCCTAATGAAGTTATTAGACAAGAACTGAATATTTTTGCAGTGAAGGATAAGCTAGAAGAACAAAAACAAAAAATGGAAAGAACATTTGGAAAGAATGGAAGAAAGAAGGATTCCAAAGATGACCTTACAATACAAACCTATAGGAAAGAGGGACATAGCAAGGCCAGTTAAAATATGAAATTGAGCCGGAACAGGTCGATAGGCCTAATCCTTGAAAGGCAGAAGAAGAGTTAGAATGAAATGTTGCTTAGTCACTGAGCGCTCGATTTGCATAGACACATCCCCATTTTTTCCATTTATATATGGTTGTTACATTTGGAGGTATAAGATTAGTCACTACATCAATCTTCCACAGAATGCAATAAGGTTTTGATGAAATAAGCCCTTGCGGTTCATCTGCAATAAATGTGGTCCTCAGATTTTGAAACTTTGAGAACAAGATGGATGTTCTATGTGAACTCCCATTCGGGGCTGGATTTTGGGTCCTCTTTGGAAGTTGCTTTTCATTATAGGCAAAGCCCGCAGCTAAACCTGAATTATTTTTATATCGGGTAGTCTTAATGAGGTTCGTCCTTCTGAGTAGTGTAACATTAATGTATAACTGTTTACATACACAGAGAGAGAGAGAGAGAGAGAGAGAGAGTGAACAACAGAACTTCAAAACAAAAAGTTGGATACATACAAAATTTGGCATTAGAAGTTTGAGGCAGTATTTTTAACACTTAAATGATTTCAGTCAAATTACATAATATGTAAATTCAATAACAGTACGCCTTGAAGCAATATGTGTATGTAATAATTTGTAAAATGTATGTAACAGTCATTGCATATGCTTATATTATTGTATACATGTTCAATAATGTTATATGAATGTATTACGTAATTTAATAATGTAGGAACTGTGAGAAATAGATCAAAAGTTGCTAACAAAGAGGTAATAATGAGGTAACCTTGAGTCAATAATGAGTAAGAAAGTTTAACAGTACTACTTGTGATTCTTGGAGTAACAATAATGTAATTTTAGTGACAGTTTATAAAAATAGCCAATCAACAACCTGAAAAAGCTTTAGTTAAATGCAGGTATTCTATTGGAGTAGGATTAGCCAATCAGAGACTTGAAATACAGAAATTTACAAGTTTAGACGGTTGAAATCTATTCAGTTGCCTGCAGACAGTGATAGTAACCGGATGCATGATGCGTCCTCGAGAAATTAAATACGTATTCGTGTGAGACGAAAATAATATATGTATAAAAAATGCAAGTATTAAATAAAAGAATCTCAAAGCTCTCGATATCAGTGAAGTGCTGTTTAATTTGTGTCAAGGATTAATAAAAAGGAGTGAATTCAAACTTAAAATCTGTGTAAGCCTACATTCTTGTCGCATCACGCCCTGCCAAGACTTCCATGTCTCTAACAAAAAAACTGACGCAGCCGAGGCAAACATAAATATTTATTACTTAAAGAAACAGTTTAATTACAACGTTAATATTTCTTAAACTTGGGGCAAAGGCCACCTAAAAATACATTTGGGGCGAAGGCTACCGGAAACTGTTTACTATACGTGCTGTTGTAACTACTACAAGTTCGGCTCCCCAACAGTCCCAACAGTTGAACTACGATACAACTCCTTCAATACTCCTACTTCAAATTGGCGTCCATACGTGCTGCAAACAACGTAAAGAAAATATCTTCAAGTTCAACATTTTCCAAGGTGCTACAGGAGGATTTTAAGACGCTACCGCAAACTATCTTTTATATGAAATATTTTCGTTGCTTTGATTTTCTCATCGATGCGACGATTTTGATAAAAATATGGCATTTTAATATATTTTCATGACATTTAATATGTACATTTTGAATTTTGTGCGAATAGCCTGTGAAATTCCCTTCATTATGAATGCACTTTGTATACTTTTGTATAGCTAGTAAACCGGAAGGGATGGACAGAAGTTTACCATAAAAATGTAGATCTCGTTAAACACACCGTTTACGTCTAATGATTTTTTGTGTTATTAATCATTTCCGAGATATTCGTTATTGGTTTGAATTTTCAAACAGTTGATATTGTTTTTGAAATGCTAAATTCTTAAACTGTATGCTTCTCATACAAAGAGTGGAATTTCAAAGGCACACATAACAACACGCTTTTTGAAGATTTGTACCTACATCGAAATATACTATAAAACTGTTTCTGCAAACGTGTATCTCGATTAAAAAGAAGTAGATACAAAAGCAAACTTGTGTGAAAATAGTCTACAGAAAACTTGGTAGCAAAAATCATGCAAATGTAGCACAACATATCTTTTTTTCATCGAGTTCAAATATATTTAATTTCCTTATGTTCTTTCACCCCTGATTGTCTCTCTTCTTGTGTACTCTTTATCTCTTCTCGCTGAGGCTTGCTACCACATACTAGCACTAGAATGATTATTTTCTAAATTTTTCTAGCAGAAACATTGCTACTGTTCAAACTGTCAAATGTTTGAGATTTTGTTTAGAATCCTAAATAACCCTTTATTTCCCTGATTATTTTTTACCGAATAAGGAAAAGTATTTTTTGTCTTGTCTTGACCTTACAAAATATGCTCAAAATGTCACCGATTACTAATTCATAACGGTTAGTAATGCGGTCAAAGGAATAAGAATTGTGTTTAACGTTCCCCGATGGGAAAATATAATTATAATGCCTGCCAGATCCTCATTTGTTTTTCCTGAATTTTATTCTCTTTGTAAGAGCAAGTATCCTACCTCATATCACGATTCATAGGTGACGTTAAGAGTGCGACTGGACCAGGCCGTAATACTTCTCTGTAAATTATCCAGTCGCAGACGTCACAAACATGCAGCGACACCCCATCTTGCTAGTACCACATTCATGTTGTTAATGAAACATCTTAAAACAGTTGAAGCGATACCATGCCACCGTGGGATTAAAGTTAAGGCTCTTGCTTTCCATGTTGATGCCTGGGTTGGAGTTCCGGTTGGGTCAGGTTGTCTGGCTGGGATTGGGATAAACAGATAAACCCTTACGTTTAAGGTCCCCACTTTGCTCATGAATTTTACCTACTCTCAACCAATATGAACTTGTATGATTTATATAGGACATTAAACTCACAAGGGAATGCTTCTTTGAGTAAACTGTATTAAATGGTTTTATTTAAATAACAAGGTAGGAGTTCTCAGTGAGACAATAGCCTCTTATTGAAATTCAGCTGAAAGAACTCTGAAGAATGCCTAAGTTATTTAGAGTAGGGTCAGGATGCTGTTGAAGCTCTGCTATTGAGCTAGCTCCTTATCCCTTTCAACTGAACCAAAAAAACACGCACGTGACTTTGTGTCGGTGGCCCTTAACGGGTGCATTGAATCTATAAGAGAACAACTTCCATTCCTTTTTCACGAGATACAAAACCATTTATACTGCCCCTAACCTCCAGCATGAGCAACACTGAAATATCCTCTGAAGATAACCTTGTCATACAGTGTAACAAAAATATACGGCACAAATTGCAGAATACATTCCTCACACGTAGACAAAGAAATTATGTTATATAAACAAGGGCCTGGAAACGCTTTGTTTCCACGTTGCACCTAGTTTTCTCCAACTCATTAATCATGGGAAACGCAGACGAACAGAACGTTAGAATCATGGGGAACATGCGCTCTTGGTTAGTCTGGTTACGTTGTCATTATCGTAGGTGCACCGCTAGTGTTTTGCTTTAATGTCCTGTTGCTATGCGACTTACGTCATTGCTTGTTTACAGGTAACATCAACTGTTCCAGTGAGCAGAACAACCTTGGCAGGCACAAGGGTTACTACGTACTAGTAGAGCTGATCATTCACTTGACTCGGGCAACTTGGCAGGTACACAAATGCAGAGATGGCAGATGCCCATTTGATGTACGGATTTGCAGGCGGCAATGGCACTTGCGCTCAACGTTTGTACCAGGAGAGATTTCCAGGACGAAGGTGCACCGACAGGAAAACGTTTGAAGCCATTGACCGTCATCTTAGAGAACATCGGGCATTCCAGTCTGATACTCGACCGGGAGAGGCCAATAAGGACGAGGACACTGCAAGTGGAGGCGGCAATTCTTCAGGCAGTTGACGACAACCCTAGTGTCCATATAAGACAAGTAGCTGCAATAATGAAGAATGTTGACCACATGACTGTCTCGCGAGTGTTATACGAGGTCTGGCTGTATCCATACCATTTACAGCGTGTGCAGGCACTATCAGCAGCTGATATTCCTGCACGGGTACGCTTCTGAAAATGGTTTATGCAACAAAGTGTCAACCCTAATTTTAGTGCAACGGTACTGCTCACAGATGAGGCGTCGTTTCAACGAGATCAGATTGCAAATTATTACAATGGACTGACGCTAATCCTCACGCAACTGTTGAAGCAAGTCAACAACAAAGATTTTCTGGCAAAGTTTGGTAGGGTTTCACATTTCTTCACCCAGGCTCAACGGATAAAGTTTCCATAATTTCGTAGATAATGACCGTTAGCACATGTGCCTTTAGCTGTGTGACAAAATATGTACTTAATGCTCGATGGAACACCTCATTTTATGTTAATGTCCGTCGGCTTATAAATAACAGATTCGGTGATAGATGGATTGGCAGAGGTGGACCAATTTCCTGGCCTCCACGCTCCCCGGACCTAAACCCACTGGACTTTTATTTGTGGGGTCATTTGAATGCTCTTGTGTATCGAACCCCAGGACCAGATGTTCAGTCTCTATGCCCGTATTATGGAAGGCTGCGAAACCATATGCAATACTTCAGGGATACATCAGCGCTTCCGGATTCACTACGACGGCGGGTTGAAGCATGTGTGAATGCTCTATTCTTGTGTGTTTCCAATGATTAATAAGTTGGAGAAAATGAGTTGTAACGTGGTAACAAAGCGTTTCGAGACCCATGTTCATATAACATAATTTCTTCGTCTACGTGTGAGGAATGTGTCCTGCAGTTTGTGGCGTACATTTTATTACACACGGTAAAGCATAAGTGAGTAGAGTTAACACCTCCTAGAAGACAAGGCCTGAGCCATTACTATCGATATATACAACATAGCCGCCAAATAGAGCAATGGTTTGATTTGCGTTGCATTTGCATATGAGAATGGGAATTGGCTTTATTTAATAGTATATAATAAGCACATCTCTCAAGAGTGACGTTTAGTACATTTGTTATACGCAAGTGTAAATAACATCTAAGTATGCAGCTAAAGTGCTGTGCTTCTAACTACTGGGGAAATTACAATCGTCAAAACAAATCGTATTTGTTCAAATTTACAGTACACGAAGAAGATAAAAGAAAATGGACCAGGACATTCAGAAGAGAGAACTTAAGTCCCACCAAGTTTTCTGTGATAAGCAACAATAATTAATATTTATCTGTTAATAATTTCTGTGAGCTATTTGTATTTTCGTGACGATGACAAATGAGCAGCTACAACACATTAATTTCAATAGATTCAAAACTTTGTTAATCTCTGTATAAGCATCATATATTGAATCTTCAGGTTTAGTGCACAGGTGTAGTCATCAAGAGGTGTTTTATCTAACCAAAACTACTTTGTGTGTCATAAGATTGGCAAGCCCTATAGCGTAATTTAGCTAATTTTTACATAACCTTCTTATTCTCTGAGTAACTATCATAGAGTGACTCATTAGGTTAAGTAAAACAAGCAGATATTGCACTAACACTGTATGGTAGTTACAGAGAGATATTTCACATAAAACAACTTTGTATTTCATAATCACATTAACAAATGTTATCAATATCCCTATAACCTAACCTACCTTCGTACCCGGCGGAGGGCGATGGATTTTTTCGGGCGTAAAACATCCTTAGCACGGTTTCCTTCGGAAGGGAAGTAAAGCCGGTGGTCCCGTGTCGTATATTTACGGCACGTAAAAGAACCTCAAGCCTGATAAAGAGGCCTCTGAGGAAAATTACCGGTCCTTGACGCTCAATATAGAATGGGACACTAAGGACCACATCAGTTAAAGAGCGTCCATAAATAAAACTCAATTTATTTCCTAACTTCGTTCAATTTCGTCATCGTATAACTATCATAGAGTGGCTTTTAGGTTTAGCAAATATTGCACTTACTCCTTGTGGGTAGTTATAGAGTTATTTATTATAAAACTGATTTTAATTTCATAATAATATTGGTAAATAAGCTCAGCAAAAGTCCTCCTCCTCCTCCTCCTCCTACTACTACTACTACTACTACTACTACTACTACTACTACTACTACTACTACTACTACTACTACTACTACTACTAACTTAATTTACCTTCGTTCCATTACCTCATCTGGTATAGCTATCGAAATGTTGCTCTTTGAGCTAAGTTGAGACGGTACTTTTGGTACCTAATTAATTACTAATAATACATGAATTATGACCATAATTTATTACCCCTGATTACAATATTTACATCACAGATACTAAATCATGTCTTCTAATATCAATATGTATATGTATATTCATGTAAATATTATATTTTGTAGATTAGGTTAAAATTCAGGGTGGTTGAAAGTTTGTAACAAGTAGCTATTTCAGTGCAAGGAGGGCTGTTTCCAGGACTTAGGTAAATAAATATATACAATGGTCAGACCTTGAGCCTTTATAGGTTACAACCAGAGGGTACAATTCTGGAAACTTTCCAGACAGTTGGTGTCGCAGATACTAACAGTCGTAATTTTAGAAAGCTAGTCATGTGACTTGCAGAAGTAAATAGAGTGTCAAAATCAAATTTTAAATGTATGGAGTAGCAGATAGGTAGCCAATGAGGTTTAAACAGCTAAAGTTTAAATACTTTGAAAGTTGGAAGTAAAAGTTAGTGTACCAACGCCATCACACTTGTCTGTCTGACCATCGTGATGTAAAGACATATATTGTATTGTGTGAAGGAAGTTAGTAGTTGGAAAGTTAGTAGTGTTTGTTACATTTAATAATGTGATCTACACAGTTATTTTTGTTGTGAAATGCCGAGCAACGCCGATCTAATTTTTACCTACCTGAGATTTATAGTTAATTCGCTACTTTGAAACTTATAAGTTTTACTTTGTAACGAACGACTTCAGCACCTTAAGTACAACATCGTACATCAGTTTCACCTATACATTGTACAAGTGATAATTC
Organism: Deroplatys truncata; assembly: GCA_030765065.1. Lineage (NCBI taxonomy): Eukaryota > Metazoa > Arthropoda > Insecta > Mantodea > Mantidae > Deroplatys > Deroplatys truncata. Next base: position 107,943,094 of record CM060980.1, read on the forward strand.
CGTGTTAACTTTTGCAAATCATATAAAATAAACACAGAGATTTTCAACATCATATATGTATGTTCTGATGATATATGTTACACATAACATCATTATCCACGTTCCTTCCGCTACCAGCCCTGATTAAGAGATACTTGCTCGACCACATTTACAACCCTGGGCTACGCCGTGGCAAGAATGATTTCTGCAACTACGCAGAACCTGCAAGAATTGCAAGTAAATGTGTAACATAAATATCATCAGTGTTAGGCAGATTATCAGATTACAGCACACATTGAAATAAACATTTACATAATTACGTAGTGACCGCTGCAAAGTAAATATTACATTAGTACCTTATGGAGAGCTATTTCTTCTAAGACAACCGTGTGTTTCATAATAAAGTTGGAAAAAGCTTAGAAGCTTCGTAAACCTTGTTTTGATACTTGTATCACATTACCTTACTCTCCATAAGCGTAATTATCAAAACAGGATATTTAGGTTAGGTAAACATTGCAAAGACACCTGATGAGTAGTTACGGGAAACTGTTCATGCAAAATGCCTTTATGTGTTAGTCATGTACCATAAATAGACAAATTTTGCATAAAATAGGAGTTTGATGTTACAAAATACAGTTGAGTGCGTACAATGAGATTTCCAATGAAATTGAGTGCAGAAAGATGTGATCGTTTAGTGGCACGTTGTACTTTGCTTTTCTTTGCCTATGGAAATACAAGATACGGTGTTTTGCCTTGCGCTATGCAATCTATGAATTGCCATTATTTGATACGTAGGTATGACATAACGCCGTGCGCCGGCTACGGCTTCTGCTTATGTCCACTATTTTGTTTCAATGCTCAGGGCTTGTATTCCAGGTGGTGTTGATAGCATTGTGCATTACTGTCCTGAAGAATAAGCAACAATTGCTTGATTGAAAAATGCACTACAGATCGCCATTAATCGACCTCAGATTCCGGCTTGACACAGTTTTTCCATTATGCTTATTGAAGGTTAAAGGATGGAAAGGAGGGCATGTTATCGGCGTTACAAGAATACACCTGGTAGGATAACATACCTTGGAAGAGGGAAGTTTTGGTTGCCCAAGTTTCCAGTTTATCGTTTATTTTCTCTCCAGCCTATGTTTCTAATAAGAGAGAGGATCCTTTTTAACTTATGTTATCTCTATTTACCGGTACTACACTAGTGATAAACCACAACATTTCCCCTTGCTGCCCATGTGAACGAATGGTTTACATGCTACAAGATTTTGAAATTAAGTACCTCCATTTAAACCAGGATGATATGACACTGCTGAGGAAAACAGGAGTAAGGAAAAGAAGAATCGCGACATAGTACACCAGGTAAGGAAGTGGAGCTCTACACCTCACTTGCCAACAACACTCCCCTAAGCGAGTTTGGTTATGGAGGCTAAATTGAAGTTGTGCGCTGTATAAAAATAATAGCAAATTGCATTTTCTGGTTTAGGAATTCATCCCTTGGCACCTCTAATTGCTTTTATTGGGAAGGTAGCTCTAAATTAGTAACATGTAGGCTCTCGCGCAATGCAAGATAAAAACAAAAAATTTCCAGAGGTAGTTTGGAATATTCATGATATTTGATTGTACGCGCAACAGGGGTTCGGTTAATTGGGCGGCGACACCTGCCTGGTTAATTGATATGGACGGACAGCTACATGCGTTTTAAAATTGAACAGCAAAACAAATCCAACTCGCCGTCATTGTGAAACGCAGTTGCAAACTTAATGTAGTAGAATTTGTTAGGACACCATGTGTATGAAACTCCTAATAATGTGTGTTGTCTTAGGCTAGAAATTTGCGGATCACCATCATTATCATTTATTTAAGATCTGAACAGAATGTTTCAGCATTTATTCCGAAGAGAAAACTGTTAACATGTATTACGGTTCCACTTTGAACAAAGACATTTATTTCTCTTCGAAGCTTTCGTTTGTCTGTGCTAGTTTTGTTGACCAACATAAATGTCAGATTCTTAAATGAAGCGCTATAGGTTTTAAAAACCTTTGTAATATTGATCCGCGATCCTGGATGTGGTGCTTGGTTCTTTCCAGATATTTCTACACTGCAAATGCTCATGTCAGATATTCATCAATAAATATGATTGATTGCTCAAGGCCCAAAGATGGATAATAACCCACACCACACAGCGTACAATTTAATGTTCTTTTAGTAGCGTTGACAAATGATGTTGACTGTAGCGATGTGCTACTGAAGTCCGGAATGCTGCTCGAAGTTTGCTGATTTTGTTCTTCTCATTGTTGCTGCCACACTAAATTACCTACACTTGCCTAGCTACTCTTATTTCGGTCGGATAATGAGAGTTTAATAAAGCCAAATGTTGTTACTACTTGTCTGGGTTTATTTTAGTCAAATAAAGACTAACAATGGTGCTGTTAGCCAATTACGTATTGCACTTATCACGTATTGACTCCACCACTGTTCTCTCAGAGTAAACTAAATGATATAGTACGTGATTTGAATTTGTCTAAGGAATCTGCAGAGTTACTAGGCTCCCGTCTTAAAAATAAGAATGTTCTGGAACCAGGAACACATTACTCATGGTACAGACACAGAGAACAAGAGCTAGTTCCTTTTTCTCACAGGTCCAGTCCTTGGTTTACTGCAATAACATAAACGAGTAAATGCACTTTTATGTCATTGAACATGATCCTACTCAATGGAGACTTTTTATAGATTCATCAAAGAGGAGCCTGAAAGGCATGTTACTGCATAATGGGAATGTTTATGGGTTCATTCCTGTCGCACTTTCAGTTCAAATGAAAGAGACAGTTGAAAACATAGATACTTTTAACAAGTATTCAATGCGAGGACCACAAATGGTGTATCTGCGGTGATTTTAAAGTTATTGGAATACTATTAGGACAAGCTGGGTTCACAAAAATGTCTTGTTTTCTGTGCGAATGGGACAGTCGGCAAAGCAAAGACATTGGAGTGTGAAAGTATGGCCACAACTTGTTGCCTGGAACTAAAAACATCCTGCACGAACCGCTTGTAGAGAGACAAAAGATATTGCTTCCGCCACTACACATAAAATTGGGCTTGATGAAGCAATTTGTAAGGGCTCTACCACAGGATGGACCCTGCTTCAAGTACCTTTCCAAGAAATTTCCCTTCATTACACAAGACAAATTAAAGGCTGGAATTTTAGTTTGTCCTCAAATACAGAAATTGACGAAGGATGAAGATTTTGAGAAGACAATGAATGAGAGAGAAATAGAAGCATGGACCGCCTTCCCATCAGTTACTGAAAACTTCTTAGGCAATAATAAAGGTCCTAATTACAAGGCCATTGCCGAAACAATGTTGGAAAATTTCAAGAAGATGGGTTATAAGTAGTGTAAAGGTGCATTCACATATCGACTACTTTCCGGAAAATCTGGGACATTATAGTGAAGAGCAGGGTGAACGTTTTCACCAAGATATTAAGGAAATGGAGAGGAGGTACCAGGGGAGATGGAATAAAACTTTGATGGCCGACTACTGTTGGATGTTGAGGAGGGACAGTAATCTTCAAGGATCTGCAAGGAAGTCAAAGAAGAGAAAGTTTAAAAAAAAATTAAATGAAACACTTTGGCTTCTTATTTTGCTAAAATGTAGCCATGAAATGAATTAGGGGAGTTCTTGAGAGTATTCTGAAAATGTTTCTTGAATAAAAACTTACCCTGTGTGAAATGGCATTTGAATACTTTTCTACGCTCATTACTAAAACTGTCAAAACATGACTTTTTATTTTGTGTAAAAACCTGACGTGATAGAAAAAAACGGAATTTATTTCTGGAATCAGCATAAAAACTTGATTCAAGAACACCTACTTTTAAGAAATCATTTGACAAAAAGTTTGAAAATGCAGACTAGTGTAATACATAAATACATAAATAAATAAAATCTCAAATACCCCATCCCGGTACCTTGTTACCTAAACCGGGACGTGTATTAACAAATTTTCAGTTTATTAATACAATACACTTATATTATCGTTGTACAGATAATTAACTATAACTAATAAAAAAGAAAGAAAATACAAAAAAATAATAGTAAAATTACTAAAATAAAATTTTTAAATTTCCATCTACTAACTTAAAATAAACACACAACAATTACATTTCTACTGGTAGCCAGTAAATGTAACTAACTGGTAGCCAGCTATCTAACTAAATTATCTAAATAAATTCTAACTATATATACGTCGAAAGCAACAACTTAGGTACTGGTATCCAGCACCTCCAATACAAAACTAACACTAGAATAACAAATAATTCATAATAGTTCATTTATGGGTAATTTTTATACTTGTCTGCTTTAATTGTTTTTGAGATATTTAAATTTATTTTCTTTTATTTTTTTGAGGTGTTTATATACTTATATACCATAATTAGTTAAATTTTAATTTATAATCAATTCACTCTTTTACCTTACTTCTCAGCTCTAAAATGTATACTAAATTCACAATTATTAAATTTATACTTCACTTACATGTCACTTCAGTAATTTTATAATAATTTATATTGATATCTTATTAACTATTTTACAATGCACTTCACTTTCACATCTATTATTTAATAACCACCAAAACTATTCTTAATGCCGGCAATAACTCTCACTTATACACCTCCCTTGTAACTGCACCGATCTCCTCACTTATACGAAATTTGAATAAATAGAATACCTTTAGAATTATATTATCATCAGTTTAAACGGTAAACATTTTTACTTTCTCTACTACGTATAGTAAGCAGGGTAAGTATTGTATTCCATCCAAAAATTCGATACCGAGATTTCACCGGAAGTACATGTTTTGAGATCCCCTGAATCCAAAAAAAGCATTATTGGAAACATGTCCGTGTGTGTGTCTGTGTGTCTCTGTCTGTCTGTGTGTCTGTCTGTGAACAGCATAACTCAGAAACGAACAGTCGGATAAACACCAAACTTTGTATTTAGGTTCAGTATCTTCCAGAGATGCGACACGAAGGTTTTCAAGAAAATCCCCCCACCCCAAATTACCCTTTACATGGAAGATTTTTCGAAAATTTTAATTTTCTCAAAAATGGCTCCAACGATTTTGATTAAAATATCATATATTTAAGATATTTTTATGACAAATAAAATGAATATCTTGAATTTTCTGGGAATGTCTCCAAAAGTATTCTTCATTGTGAACGACTTTTGCATAACTGGTAAACCATAAGAGACAAAATTTTACTACACACATATGTAGACCGCGTTAAAATACACAATTTATGTCATGTATATTTTTTTGTTGAGTGAACCATTTTCGAGATATTGCTTGTTATTCCCTTAAATTTTTCAATACTTATTTTCTCAAATAGGAATTCGTTATTCATTTTTTGTCTTGGATATGTAAAGAGTATTAATCTGTGGCAGAGGGAATGGTGCTGCACCTAGCAACCAGCTATTAAGAGATATGTATGTGCTTAAAGGCTACTGTATTTCTATATTGCCCTTGTAAATATATTTTCCCCTACATCTACAAGAAAATTAGCAATAAGATAGACTCTGCAAATGTTTATCTCGATTAAGATGAAGTAGATGGAGAATAAGCGTTTGTAAAAATAGTTTGTACAAGAGTAGAGAAAGTCATGTGAGTGTAACACATCAGATTTTTTTTAATTACACTCTCGTATAGAAATGCCAAACATTACTTTAAATTGTATATAGCTTTTAATGTCAGGGTTGAAGTTGATAGTTGCTGCTACGTATTGAAAGTCAGTTTGAAGATGTATTGTAACAGTTTCCGTTAGCCATCGCCCCAAATGTACTTTCAGGTGGCCTTTGCCCCAAGTTTAAAAAAAATATTAGCTTTGTAATTAAACTGTTTCTTTAAATATTTAATATTTATGTTTGCCTCGGCTGCATCAGTATTATTGTTAGAGACATGGAAGTCTTGGCAGGGCGTGATGCGACAAGAATGTAGGCTTACGCAGATTTTAAGTTTTAATTCACTCCTTTTTGTTAATCCTTGACACAAATTAAATAGCACTTCAGTGATATCGAGAGCTGTGAGATTCTTTTATTTAATACTGGCACTTTTTAATACGTATACTATTTTCGTCTCACACGAATACATATTTAATTTCTCGAGGACACATCTCGCACCCGGTTACTATCACTGTCTGCAGGCAACTGACTAGATTTCAACCGTCTAAACTTGTAAATTTCTGTATTTCAAGTCTCTGATTGGCTAATCCCACTCCGATAGAATACCTGCATTTAACTAAAGCTTTTTCTGGTTGTTGATTGGCTATTTTTAAACTGTCACTAAAATTACATTATTGCTTCCAAGAATCACAAATAACATTTAAACTCTCAAGCTCATTATTGCCTCAAAGTTACCTCATTGTTAGCAACGTTTAACTTATTATTCTCACAGTTCCTACATTATTAAATTACGTAATATATTCACATAACATTATTACACATAGATACACTAATATAAGCATATGCAGTGACTGTTACATACATTTTACAAATTATTACATACACATGTTGCTTCAAGGTGGGCTGTTATTGAATTTACATATTATATAATTTGACTGAAATCATTTAAGTGTTAATAATACTGCCTCAAATTGCCCCCTTTTAGAAATATTTAAAAATCCTTTTGTTTTGTTCATTTAAATTCTGAAATATTTTCTGAAAGTATCCTGAAAGAAGGAAACATAACCCTTTTATTACTGCACTTCCTATTTTTCACTGTCACTTTTATTTAACACTCACTGGTTTTTCGCTACACTCGTGTATAGCAGAATATTTCATATTTTGTTTGACACTTTGAGGTCAATGACCTGGTGTGAGGTCAATGATCTGGTGTTCAATGACCTGAGTGAAGCTTGTTTATTCACTAGCATATCCACTTTTAAGCATTTTATTTGCTACTTTTAACGCTTAATTAGGCATATTAAAACTTGTTACCCTTTCTTTACAACTTATTTTTGAAACATTTTTTATTATTTTCTTACAATTTCTAACAATTTATACCTTATACAATATAATTGCAGTTGCTATTCAGATTTATTTATGTTTTTCTTACTAACAATGTATTTGTTCCTATTACTTCTTTTTATCTAAACTCTCTTTTGTTATATTGACAATTGGTTACATTTAGTAAAAATATTATTATACATTTTTTAAATTACATTGCTTTCCCCTTTTATATTCCAAAGCTTATTCATAAACAAAACTTTAAATGTTTAAAAATTCATTTCACTATCTGCTACCATATGTAACCATTCTGAAGTTTTGTTGTCCAAGCATTTTCTAACAAGTATCATTTTTAATGCTTCAGGCACATTTTTCAATTTAAAATATTCTACTAGATCATGTATAAATTGCACTGGACTTGAGGAATTATTAAAATAAGGTATAGGTAATTCATTTAACACAGAATAATAGTTTGACATCTGATTTGGTACATGCATATGTGTGTCATCATTATTGTTTTGTGTTTGAGAGGCTGATGCTATGGTAAAAGCAATATCGTCTCTTGTGTTGTTGGTTAACAAAGGTGATACACTTCTTTCTGTACCTGCATTGTCATGCATTTGATTAGCATTTATAGAATTAGTTACATTTGCATTTACCCTTGGTACACTTGTACTTAAGTTTTCAAAACTATTTCTAAGTTTGTCTATTTCTTTGTTACTTTCTTGTACTTTATTTTTAATTTCATCTATCATTGACTTTACTTGTCCTTGCCCTGTATTTGCTTCTTTTATTGCATCTGCATTTATTTTTGCCATTTCATGCATTTTATTTATTTCCCCTGTTAAATCTATTTGTACTTGTACAATATCTGCATTTGTATTTTCTACCATTGTTTTTAATTCTTCACCCTGTTTATCTAACTTGTAACACATACCCTGTTTAGTATTAGTAAGTTTTAACTCCATTTCAGTTACCCTTTTATCACTATGACTTGACAATTTCTGTTCTAGCTGCTTACAACCTTTGTTTACTTTTAAATCTATATCTTTTTTGAAGTGCTTTGGAAGATTGTTCCAGTTTTATTTCTAACCTCTTGCTTTCAGCTTTGCTTTCTTTCATACAATTTTCTATTTCTTTATCTAGATAATTTTTAATACTAGATAGCTCTGTATTTGTTTCAGTTAACTTATTAATTAACTCTGCACTAGTTTCAATTACCTAATTATTAGTTTCAGTTATCTTATTACTTAACTCTGTACTAGTTTCTTTAAACTCTCCTCTCATTTCAGTTATTGCTTTCAGAAGCCACACAATTTTTGTGATAAGTTTTCTTGGTCTTGTGTCCTAGATGTGTGAGGGATAGTGTCTCATTGTGTTGTTCCTTGCACTAACATGTGAAAAGGTGATTGACCTTGCATACTATTGCTCCCTTTCTATGCCTACCTGCGAATTAACAGATAACTGTTCTACATCTAACCTATTTGTTTCCTCTAGCTCTGATTGTAAATTTACATTGTAATGTGTAATGGCTGACCTATCTTCTCCTACTTCCATATTTTCATTGTTTTCTATTTCCATTTTATTTTGTATATTTTCTTTTGTTATTTTTGGTTTGGAATTGCTCAGTTTTAATTTACCACTTCTTAACAGCATGAAATTATCTCAGTACCAATATATTTTCCAAACTAACTTGACAATTATAAATGTATAATGGAATTTTCTGACCTTTTGTTTTGGCTGTTAGTAAACCTTTATACTCAGTGTTCCCACGTAGATTGTTGTTGAATTGTTGGTTCCCACGTAGCTTGTTGTTGAATTGTTGACCTTGTGCCCCGTACTCCTGAAAGAATTGTTGCTGTCCTTGGATGATGTTGATGATTTTGAAGTTCTCTGAATTGAAGTCTTGTAGTTTCGTCGATTCTGGCAGTTCTATAAAGTTCGATGACCTCTTCTTTTCAGATGTCGTCGCCCATTCTTGTCTCTTCGAGCTCCACGCAGCTGGGCACCAACTTAAAGTTGGTAGCTGCTGCTACGTATTGAAAGTCAGTTTGAAGATGTATTGTATTGAAGGAGTTGTATCGTATTTCAACTGTTGGGGAGCCGAACTTGTAGTAATTGCAACCGCACGTATAGTAAGCAGTTTCCGGTAGCCTTCGCCCCAAATGTACTTCCAGATGGCCTTTGCGCCAAGTTTAGAAAAATATTAACTTTGTAATTAAACTGTTTCTTTAAATATTTAATATTTATGTTTGCCACGGCTGCGTCAGTATTATTGATAGAGACATGGAAGTCTTGGCAGGGCGTGATGCGACAGGAATGTAGGCTTACACAGATTTTAAGTTTTAATTCACTCCTTTTTATTAAAGCTTGACACAAATTAAGTAGCACTTCAGTGATATCGAGAGGTGAGAGATGCTTTTGTTTAATGCTTGCACTTTTTAATCCTTATACTATTTTCGTCTCACACGAATGTCGTCCTCCGTGGACTAGTGGTACCGTGCTAGCCTCTAGTTCCCAAGGTCGCGGGTTCAAACCCGGCGGAGGGCGATGGATTTTTTCGGGCGTAAAAATCGTTAGCACGGCTTCCTTCGGAAGGGAAGTAAAGCCGGTGGTCCCGTGTCGTAGATTTACGGCACGTAAAAGAACCTCAAGCCTGATAAAGAGGCCTCTGAGCAAAATTACCGGTGTTTCACGCCCAATATAGAATGGGACGCTAAGAACCATAGTAGTTAAAGAGCGTCCATAAATAAAAAAATAAAAAAAAAAAAAAAAAAAAAACTCACACGAATACATATTTAATTGCTCGAGGACACATCTCGCATCCGGTTACTATCACTGTCTGCAGGCAACTGACTAGATTTCAATCGTCTAAACTTGTAAATTTCTGTATTTCAAGTCTCTGATTGTCTAATCCCACTCCAATAGAATACCTGCATTTAACTAAAGCTTTTTCTGGTTGTTGATTGGCCATTTTTAAACTGTCACTAAAATTACATTATTGCTTCCAAGAATCACAAATAATATTTAAACTCTCAAACTCATTATTGCCTCATTATTGCAACGTTTAACTTATTATTCTTACAGCTCCTACATTATTAAATTACGTAATATATTCACATAACATTATTACACATGGATACAATAATATAAGCATATGCAATGACTGTTACATACATTTTACAAATTATTACACACACATATTGCTTCAAGGCGGGCTGTTATTGAATTTACATATTATATAATTTGACTGAAATCATTTAAGTGTTATTAATACTGCCTCAGGGCTAGTTTAGCATTTTACATTATTTTCTTATTCAGTAATCCAGAGTATTTGAAAGTGATCTTGGATATCGCCTACATTTTTATACAACTCAAATGTTTCTTTTTAAGGAAACTATATTTCAGCTTTATGAACTGCTGACATTTGTATTTTCTTGATGTATTGCTTCTCTCTTATTTCGTTTATCCAAAAGCATTCCGATAGCGCGCTGCGTTATATACCCTGAAGTTATTTCCTTTTACAGTAATGGTGACAATGAAAAGAAAGTAAGAAAAATATCAAAACAGGGCTTGCCTTTCTATAGGAGTGCTAGAAAGATAAACTTGTATTTATGCGAAAGCCATGTGGTGCAGACAGCTTTAATACTTTCCATAATATAAGGCTATGCTGCCAATAATTCAGTAATGTGCCCGATACCAAGAATTGAAATTCCATCGCTTCTTTGATTTCATTTGCTGAAGGCTAATCAGTGTATTATAATTATTAATAGTTCAAATTAAAGCTTTTGAAAGTGTACGATTATGGAAGCAAAGGTCCCTCAGTAAACATGAGTGCAAACAAGGATGTTGTGAACGTATGCTTATGCCTATGGCTATTGAGTGAAGTGGCGCTACGGTAACGTATGCGACTTGCATTCGGGAGGTCCCGGGTTTGATTCTCGCCGACCGCCCAATCTGACCCATGGGTTTTTCGTGGTTTCCATGGGTCGGCAAGCCAATGCTGGGGATGATCCCTCTTCTACGACGACTTTCCTGGCCTTCATTTCCTGTACCCATCATCTACTTCATTCAGGGCTACTCTGTAACTGCGTTGTTAAGAAGTTGACTACAATTATTTGTTAAGCTTAAAGAACCACTCTTTACGAATGTGCTATTATTTGGCATTTTGTAACACGTTTGTTATCGCGATATTTTTCTCGCGGTTTGTTAGCTCACTGGAGTGGCTAATCGAAAATTTGTGCGCACTGCGACAGCGTTTTGTTTTCACACTACCGTCAGCGCCGTAATACCGACTATCGAGTGGTTTTGTTAATTTTCCCTGCCAAGATGGAGACAAAGCGTGCTTTGAAACCATCACATGAAAATATAAAATATATGTGGATTTTTAAAAAAGAAATAAAAAAAAAGTTTAAAAAATCGCACCCATTGATTAGAATAGTATGGCTTACATTTTCTTGTGACCCCAAATAATTGGATTTTTATTGTAAAAAACTCGCTAAGCAGTTGAACAGCTGTGGCAGTGAGCCTGTAAAATGAATTTAATTTTAGGTGACAGACTAAAGAATTAGCAACCCAGTTTCATATTGTTTTAATGCAAGTTTCACTAATTCATATCAACCCGCAATTATTGCTTAATTTTCTTTATGTTTTTTGGCTTTTAATTATACCTTTTAAAGATAAAGAGGTCATGCAGATTTTTCTGAAATTTTAATGCATACCTTGAATACCATCAAGCATAAGTAGGTGCTTATTCTTTTATTCATGATTTGGCAATGTTCATGTTCAGTTCTTTGGACATGTTCTTGTATCTTAATCTATAAATGAAAATGATGATTGGTATATGATAATAATCCATATAGATATTCGTTAATGGAAGGTCATAGTGAAAAGAAGCGTTCGTTTTACTAGTTGCATTATCTAGGGGGAATGTTACAGCTACAATTTCGAAATATTTTTCATACGCAAATTTACTACGTATAAATGATCATTTTATAACCCAATTGACTGTTATGTTCTTCCTCTTCCAGCAGCATCAATATAAATTCAATTGCTGTGGTTACCAGAAACTGGTAAATAGCTTTCTGCTAGTCAATCCTTTTAGCAGACTGGAAATTATCTTAAAATAATTCCGGGAACAAAAACGTATCGCTGTACTATCCTATAGCTCCAAGAACTAGTAGTTCTTAACCTTAACCAAAACATAAATTCGTGAACCATGGAGATAAATACAAGGTCTATCCTTGGACCTAAAATTCTTAAATGAATGTTATTTTTTTTATTACATTACGAGATACACAGAATTTATTTTCCTAATATTCGTGCCCTAAAGCTTATGTTGGGAGCATAATTTACCATTGCTATCACACGGAACATTCTTACTTATGTGTAATCCGTAACATTTATATTTTAAGTTAAAACGAATAAATAAACATTTGATAATTAAAATGACGAGCTTCTACTATCGTGCTTTTCCTCTTACAGCAGCATTAAAACGACATCTATGCGAATATTTTGCGTAACAAACGGGTTAGCGTAAGGCTCTCCAGGTTTGTTGTGTTCAACAAGCATATCTTTATTCTTGACAAAATTTTTGCTTTGTTAGGAAGTTAACAGTAATGTCGGTCAACTGGTTAACGACTTTAACCGTTGTTAAGCCTTACAAAACGTTACAGAATAGTCCAGATTGTCATTGTATCAGGGCTGTAGGACAGGGTTACGTTGTTCGGCGGAGTGCGGCTGGGTAGTGGATGTACCTTTGTAGAGGTTTCTTCCCTGACGTCGTTGTGGGATTGCTCAGTTAGGAACCGCCTCCGAGTAGATCCCACTAGAAGGGGATTGTCGGGGTTAGGAGGCTTGTGGGTAGGCCCAGGCGGCGTCGGATGCGTTCGAACTGAAAACGTTAGGGACCCCGTCGATGCTTGCGTCTGTCATCATCTAGATACGATTGCCCTTCGGGTCTCCACCTTTATCTCTCTTCCCAGGGTTCACGGTTAAAACAAAAAGGGTTGCTGCGGACTACTTGCGGTGCCCTCTTCCGGCTGTTGGGGGCCCTATGTTCGTCCGTAACTTTCCTTTACCTTTGTGGATATGACCTCTAATGACGTCATTATTTACCACGTTGCTTTCGAAACAAACATTGCTTCGTTGCTGTAAGGTAATTCACTGCAATGCATTTTCATATCGCTGGATCCATTCTGTACACATATATGATTTAATTACAGTTCCACCTTTCGGCAACGTTCAATTCAAAAAGTAAAGCTTCCAAGTTCAGAGAGATATACACAACAATTTAGTCTTGGCGAATCGTAATCAAACCTTGAAAACTATTTCACAAATGGCTTGTTTCTGGACCGATGCATGATGTCATTTCTTAAATTCTGTATAGTCTACCTTCAGTCGTTTCAGTTTGCCCTATATAAGTTGATACACGTGTATTGGTGTTGGATTGAGCAAGTTTTTTAGGCGTACTTCAAAATACACTGTTATACACTTTTTACTTCTCTACTAGGGGAAGTATTGTATTCCACCAAAAAATTCGATACCGAGATTTCACCGGAAATACATGTTTTGAGACCCCCTGAATAAAAAAAGCATTTTTAGAAACTTGTCCGTGTGTGTGTCTGTGTGTCTGTGAACAGCATAACTCAGAAACGAACAGTCGGATAAACACCAAACTTGGTATTTAGGTTCAGTATCTTCCAGAGATGCGACACGAAGGTTTTCAAGAAAATCCCCTCACCCCAGATTACTCTTTACATGGAACATTTTTCGAAAGTTTTAATTTTCTCAAAAATGGCTCTAACCATTTTGATTAAAATATATATATTTAAGATATTTTCATGACAAGCGAAATGTATATCCGAATTTTCTGGGAATGTCTCCAAAAGTATTCTTCATTGTGAACGACTTTTGCATAACTGGTAAACCATAAGAGATAGACGAAATATCACTACACAAAAATGTAGATCGCGTTAAAATACACAATTTATGTCATATACATTTTTGTTGTTGATTGAACCATTTTCGAGATATTGCTTGTTATTCCCTTAAATTTTCCAATACTTATACTTTTTCTCAAATTCGTTATTCATTTTTTTATGTCCTGGACATGCAAAGAGAATGGAATGCGCCACATAGCAACCAGCGCTTAAAAGATTTGACTATCGCTTAAAACCTACCACATTCCCCTTGCATCTACAAGAAAATTAGCAATAAGATTGACATCTCGATATCTCGATTAACATGATGCATATGGAGAATAAGCGTTTGTAAAAATAGTTTGTACAAGAGTTGAAGCCGAAATTATGAAGTCAATAATTATCATAATAATCTGAGGATAGTGATATAAAATAAATAATAAAATATTTAATTTCAGAGTATGTATAAAAAGGACAAGCATTGGAAAATTGTTGACTGTTAAAAGCGACAGAAAGACCAGGCAGGCACAGTTTAGCTAATTAGGGACCAGCCACAGGTATAAAGGGTAAATAGCTGAAGCCAGTTTCTCTTGAAATTTATGGGTACAGTTGCACTGGCCGGGATGTGAAGTTCATTAGAGGCTTCATGACACTAAGTTTGAGGAGAGTTTTGAGGGGAGAGAGCGGAAGTTATGAGTTTTTCCTCTTTGTAGCGCGGTGGTGAAAGTCAGTCTGTCCTGAGCGATTGGTGAGAACGGGACGACATTCTCGTCGAGTTGTGAACATTGGCGGCGAACATGCAAGAGGGTAGAGCGTTCAGCTGTAGTTAATAATCTTCGGTCTTGGTAAAGACACAGTAGCATCGTATGCATTTAAAAGTGATCGGCAAACCTTAAGTTTTATTTTAAATTGTGAAAATAAAAGTGTTCTAAGAAAGCGTTCGTGTTTCTCTGTACACATCCACGCATACCCAGAGATTAAGGTTTCATGTTGGAGCAGCCGTGGCAAAGTATAAAAAAAAGCAACGAGGAGGAAAAAATCAACAACCGTGATGCAAAGGTAGTGCTTCATTGTTGGAAGACGTAGCGTGGCTACGTCAGAGTAGAGAAAGTCATGTGAGTGTAACACATCAGATTTTTTCGATCACAGATTCTTACTAAAACTTCGAGTCTGTCCGTAGAGAAATCCCAGGTGTTTACTTTGAGTCTCTCCGTAATACGGAATGTCTAACAGAAGACATCATTTTGACTTTAGCGTTAAATATTGGTTGAGAACAAAAAGGAGAAATCATGTTTGACTTTGCTGATTAAGTATTGAACATTAGATAGATAGACTGACAAACAGATAGACAAATAAGTTATATTTATTGGTTTCAAATTATTTAAGTTATTATTCAAATACTTAGTGCATGGGTCCGTGAACGTACATGCAGATTTAACATACAAATTAAATTAAAGGTAACAAAAAAGAAGCAGAAAAAGAAAGAAAAAAAGAACAGAAGGGAAAAAGAAAGAAAGATAAAATACAGATATATTGCCGCTGACTAACTGAATAAATATCCAGTTCCTCTTGTTAGCCAGTAGATCCCAACATGCCAATCTCCTTCTAGCAGGACTTGAAATTTTTCTTTGAATTTAATTGTTCGCTGGTTCTCCCACTATTCGCATTTACCAAAATATGTACCCAGCCTTCATCCAAACTATGGAATGCAGACTCCCCTGCCATAATTGTCAGCCATGTTTTGTGCCCTCCAGCCTCCCAGTCTAAACCGTGCAATTTCTGATCTTTTCTTTCTTCCTAAGTATATATGCCTCTTTACCCCAATTAAATTTTATTTCGTTTGCAAGACTTAGAGAAGGTTTAATTTTACAATCCGATTCTATTTGCTGTCGCCTGATATTTACTAGCCTTCTTTCGACATCTTTCCATATATTTCTGTCATTCATTTTAACCCCTTTGTCGTACTCTCCCCACGTCTAGGTATTCTCCTCAAAGTTCTTTCCAAATCGTCTGCCCAAAACTTAGGAGACAGGTTTTCTCGCTGGTATTTATAGCATTTGAAACGTAGTGTGAAATTATCTCCGTGTATCAGCCTCAGGCAATACTCACTGCTCTTATTTTACAGTATATTGTGTCTTCATAACATCCCATCTCCCTCACTCGTACCCCAGGAACTCTTTTCCAGAATGCTATCTGCGTTTTATTTACATGCTCTGCTCTTTCCCAATTGAACATTATGTGTAATGGGGATTACACCTACGATTGTAGTTGGTTTGGCGACTTTGTACCTTTCCTCCAGTGTATACGACCACGGGTGGACACAAGTAACCTTTGGCACAGGACGGAAAAAACTAACTTGGAATTTAGAATATGATACTCCCATCCCACAGCATTCTTCTCTCTCTTTCTCTCTCTATTTCGCTTTCTTTCTCTCTATATCTACGTACATACATACACATTCATTTTTTATTAACTTGGGTGAAAGTAAAGCCGTGTACATCTAAAGAGATAAACGTTAAACAACACAGATAACTTACAGATTGTGTAGTGAAGTAAAATGAACACAAAGAATTTCCACTTAATCGTATACATTATTTACTATGTAGAATAATAAAAGTCTATGATACCTAAACGTTGCTACTTTAAAGATGTATAGATATATGATGAATAGAAGTTAATGTAATACATCCAACGATCATATTCCGATGTTCGACTATTACATGTTTTCCATAAAATAAACGTTTATATTGAATCCTTTATTACCACATTTTATTTTGGATGTTTTTATATCACCTCGTTTCTTTAACCTTCCCGTTACGCCAATATTTAAGTATACAGTGGTATTCAATGTGTTTAGTAGAGCCGAACATTTGACTAATATTTAAAAAAAAACAGTAGAAGTAATATTCCACTAAGTTGACTCCTTTACAACCTACACTATGTGATCAAAAGTATCCGGACACCCCCACAAACTTACGTTTTTCATCTTAGGTGCATTGTACTGCCACCTACTGCCTGGTACTCATTATCCGCGACCTCTGTAGTCATTAACATCGTGAAACAGCAGAAAGGGACGCTCCGTGGAACTCACGGACTTCGAACGTGGTCAGGTGATTGGGTGTCACTTGTGTCAGAAGTCTGTACGCGAGATTTCCACACTCCTAAACATCCCTAGGTCCAATATTTCTGATGTGATAGTGAAGTGGAAACGTGAAGGGACATGTGCAACACAAAAGCGTACAGGCCGACCTCGTCTGTTGACTGACAGAGACCGCCGACATTTGAAGAGGGTCATAAAGAGTAATAGGCAGACATCTATCCAGACCATCACACAGGAATTCCAAACTGCATCAACATACACTCCAAGCACTATGACAGTTAAGTGTGAGGTGAGAAACCTTGGATTCCATGCGCGAACGACTGCTCATAAGCCACACATCACGCAGGAAAATGCCAAACGACGCCTCACTTGGTGTAAGGAGCGTCAACATTACACGATTGAACAGTGGCAAAACGTTGTGTGGAGTGACGAATCACGGTACACAATGTGACAATCCGATGGCAGGGTATGGGTATGGCGAATGCCCGGCAACGTCATCTGCCAGCGTGTGTAGTGCCAACAGTGAAATTCGGAGGTGGTGGTGTTAATGGTGTGGTCGTGTTTTTCCTGTGGGGGGGCCTTGCAGCTCTTGTTGTTTTGCGTGGCACGATCACAGCGCAGACCTATATTGATATTTTAAGCACCTTCTTGCCTCCCACTGTTAATGAGCAATTCGGGGATGGCGATTGCATCTTTCAACACGATCGTGCACCTGTTCATACTGCACGAGCTCTGGCGGAATGGTTACACAACAATAACATCCCTGTACAGAGTCCTGACTTAAATCCTATAAACACCTTTGGGATGTTTTGGAACGCCGACTTCGTGCCAGGCCTCGCCGACCTACATCGATACCTCTCCTCAGTTTCGCCCTCCGTGAAGAATGTGCTGCCATTCCCCAAGAAACCTTGCAGCACCTGATTGAAAGTATGCCTGTGAGAGTGAACGCTGTCATCAAGGCTAAGGGCGGGCCAACACCATATTGACTTCCAGCATTACCGATGGAGGGCGCCACGAACTTGTACGTCATTTTCATCCAGGTGTCCGGATACTTTTGATTACGTAGTGTATATATCTGATGAGAGTATCAAGAGTTTGTTACTGGACAGAAAGAAAAGCACTCGCTGATTTTTTCCCACACGAGCGACATGTTTCAGTAGGTGCCGGATTGAAACACCAAGATGACCAATGATCTTAATAATGAGTTTTTATAGCTTTTTCTGGTCGCTGGGATGGATTATCATATAACATTAATGTTATCGTTCTCTCTCATTTCAATTATACCGGGAGCGGCGAACGATAGTGTGCGCGGTTCTAAGGGGAAGTTTCTGCTCATGCATTTGACATACAGCAACTCTGCTCGAATTTGTCCATGTGAATATGGGGACGACGGCAGCGGTTTACTATACTGGTTGGACCATTTAAGTTGAGACTGTACAATATCTTCAAAACTAAGCGTTGTAGAAAGAAATAGCTTGAATAAATGTTGCGTGATATTAGGGGGAAGGTAAATGTCATTAATCTGCTTTGTTTGATAGGACGTTATGATGGTCATTTTACGGTCAATTTAATTTTTTAAATGGGAAAATACGTTTTTTATGCTGGTCTCTCAATAGAAAATTGTTTATAAAAAGCTGTTTATTTTTTGATGAGGAATACGGAAACAAAATAAAAAATGTCGGTTCCCAATTACGAACTTAACTTGACCCTCAAATCACTATCCGTAGATGGTCCATTCATTGCTCTTTTCATACACAGCCAATCAGAATTTTCGTTGTTATTTACGTTGGTGTAAGAACAATTGCAAAGCGTTTTATACAAATGTTGTTTAGCTTTTTATGAGGAGCGAGAAAATAACTTAAAAAGGTAAGTTCCCATTTAAAACCATTAAATTGACCCTAAAATGACCCATCACGTGTTCAAATAAAACACGACCAATGGCAAGCAACTTTTATTAAAGATTAGATTAGTTTGCATTCTGTGAGTTCACTAGCAGCCATAAAGGCTTGTGAACATAGAACATGTCAAGGAAATGTACAAAAATTATATATAAACATAAATATTACATAGAAAATGGAACATTTGAAATAAAATACACATATTATATGCGTGTTAAGGAAATGTACAATAAAGTTACATATATATACATAAATATTACATAGTATACAGAACATTTAAAATAAAATAAAGACATACTATATACAAAATGAAACAAATCAAGTGTAATTTTGTACACAGTTGAATACCTCCTTACTGTTATAAGGTTAACATACGTATAGGCAAGAACAGTTATTTTAACATTCACTAGGATTTTACCTTTGTTCTATTTGATTTGTAATGCATAGCATTTACTGTCAGTTCTTAATATACATACATTTAAATAGCTTCATTAATTCTAGAGCAGGCATCAAATATGACTGGCAATTGTCATTAATATTTAGTAATACTACTTACAGAGCTATATAAGTATTATCATCAGGATAATTTGTCATTCAGATAATCTTGTACAGAATAATATGCTTTTGAGCATAGGTACTCTTTAACAGCAGTTTTAAAGACATTGAAATTGTCAACTTTTCTCTTAAGATCATTAGGGAGAGTATTAAATATTTTTATGGTCTCGTAATATACACCTTTCTGGAAGCAAGAAAGCTTTGCACTGGGATGATGGATGTTACCCTTTTGTCTAGTGTTTATCTCATGAATTTCCATGTTTGTAATAAATGTGGTTCGATTGCATACATAGAATTTTAAGATTGAAAATATATACATGGAAGGTAGGGTTAATAACTTTAGTCTTCTAAAAAGATGTTTGCAAGAGTGTCTGCTATGAGTGCTTGTACAACGCTTAGTTTGGAGATATTGTTCAGTCTCAACTTAAATGGTCCACCCTGTATATGGGAACGTTAAGAACCTTGTCTACCTTCTGCCACTAGGTTCTGCCACTCGTACTCTCTCACTTAATAGGTCATCTACTAGCCGCAGAGTTTAAATTCTCCGATCCCAACGTATAACCCACTGTATGGGAAAATATAAATCACGCAACCATTTTGACTCTTCCTCTTCACCAAAGCAATGTCTTCAGCAAGAGACTGAGAAACCTGTTTTACATCCTAAAATCGCCCCAGGGGCTCACCTTATGTGAGTAGGGGTTTGGCGTACCCGGGGGTTCCCGAGCCAATCATTGCCATCATCATCCTTCCACCCCCGTCTGGTCGAGGTGGGTTCGATCTCGTGACCGGGTGACTAAAGGTAGGCTCTCCTGCGTTCTGTGCATTTCATTCCCTGTCGCCCCTCGCCATCGTTTCTTTCTTTCTTCTCTTTTACTTCTGCACATTTCGCACCACGTCCATTCATTTACGCATCTCTTTTTCTTCCTCGCCGTCCTACCTTGCGTCCGAAACGCCCACACAGTTTTATTTCTTTTATCTTTTCTTTTAATCCTCCGTGGACACAACCTGAAGGACACCCGCGCACTGGGTGCGCAGCTGAGTGAGTGGGTAATGGCGTCATCCCCACCACCCGCGGTCGTCATGTAGGGTTTGTGTTCGTATCCGCTGTTCAACTGCAGTCCCGCGGGGGGCCATTGCATGAGCTGCTGACTTCCGACGGCGATTGGGTCCCTCTATCTATGTTCTGGGAGGTGTGACCCTGGGGTGAGCTAGGTATAGATAGGCCACTCACCCAAGCCGGGGTAACGCCCGGGAAGTCAGAGCCCGAGGTCGGAGACGGTTACAATGGTGGAGGATTTTTTTCGCTATGGAACACCCTTTCTCCATTATAAACAATTGACTCAATTGCTGGTCCGGTTCTTTCCTGCACTCGGCTTCGTAATGGTTCGTTGTTAGTGCAAAGCAAGTCCGAGGCCAAAGTAAGTCCTTGTTGAGCGCCACGCTTCTCCACGGTTATCCTATCCGTGTTGAGAAGCACCGCACCTTGAATTCTTGTCGAGGCGTTGTCACCACGCATAGCCTCGATGGCATATCGGACGAGGACCTGGTCGAATATCTTGCAGACCAGAAGGTGACAGCGGTTCATCGAGTGCAGGCTAAACGCGACGGCGTATTGGTACCCACTCGTACCCTGTTTCTAACATTTGATGGCGTCGATCTGCCCACGAGCATCTCCGCAGGGTACGAACGGATTTCTGTGAGGCCTTATATTCCTAGACCTCTGCGTTGTTTTAAATGCCAACGTTTTGGGCATACGCAAGTCTCATGTAAGAGTGCCGTTAACATCTGTGCAACATGTAGCCAGCCCTCACACGAAGGTGCCTGTTCAACAGCCCCCGTCTGCGTCAATTGCAAAGGGTCACATTCTGCTTCATTTGGCGACTGTCCGCGGTATTTGGACGAGAAGGCGATCCAGGAGATCCGGGTAAAGGAGAAACTCTCCTCGCCGAAGCCCGGAGGCGTTACCATGCGCGCCATCCTTCGCTCCGACGATCGGGAACATTCAGTTCTATTGTTGCCTCGCCCATACCCCGGAAGGATACTGGGACTCAAACTTGGACCATGACTGCATTAATCGCCACTACCATCCGGCCGTCCAAGTCTACTACTGTTACCAAGCCCTATAAACCTGGTCCAAAGTCTATGAAGTCACAAGCCACTGACAAAAAGCCGAAGCAGAAACTTCGAAGAGAAGACTTTTTAAAAGACCCTCCGCGTGTTCACAGTAAGCATAATTCACCTTCTCCTCCTCGGAGGTCGCAGTCCCAGGAAGCTCCTGGGACAAGCCGTGCTCAGCGGCACCCCTCACCCATCGTCACCCAGAACCGATTCACGGCGCTTGAATCGGTTTCTGGCTCTGAGCGCGTGGGCCCTCCCTTCGAGGAGGCTATGGAGTCTGACCAACTCCATACCAAAAGCCCGAGCCCAAAGGTTAAACAAAAGGTAATTTTAAGCCGCCCTTCTAAGTAGACAGTTTATCCCTTTTTTCTTAATGGCTATCCTGACCTCGAATGTACGTGGTGTACGATCGCATAGGGCGGAACTGCAACTTTTATTGCGTTCCCATTCGCCTATGGTCGTGTGTTTGCAGGAGACTAAGCTTCACCCTCACGATCCTTTTGATCTCCGAGGATATACTCCGGTTCGCTACAACCTTGAACCGGAGGAGGGTACTCCTGCTCATGGAGGTGTCATGTTGTTAGTGCGTAACGACGTTCATATTCAAGTTCTCACTCTTACGTCCGACTTGCAAGCTGTTGCCATTAGACTGCAGTTACCCGGTTTTTTCTTTTCTGTTTGCTCTATGTATTCACCTCCATCGTCTCCCCTTGCTCCCGCGGACATTCGAGCGCTCCTGTCCTCTCTCCCAACACCATTTCTTCTGTTGGGAGATTTTAATGCCCATCACCCCCTGTGGGGTTCGCCAAGGGCTTGTGCGAGGGAAACTCTTCTTTCTGACCTTTTTAATCAGTTCAATCTCTCTATACTCAATACAGGTGAGCCTACGTTTCTTTCTGATTCTTCCGGTACATTTTCTCACTTGGACCTTGCCGTTTGCTCACTCCAGCTTGCTAGTCGTCTGCAGTGGAACGTCGTCGCTGACACCTACTCCAGTGACCATTACCCCTGCATCGTTTCTCTTGTGTCCCACCACGTACAGCATTCCAGAGTCCCTACCTGGATATTTACAAAAGCCGACTGGAGCTTGTATTCCAGCCTCGTGCATTTTGACGACCAGCCCTTCACCGACATTAATCAACTAGTGCAGCACCTTACGTATACGGTTTTCTCTGCCGCCGAAAGCGCAATTCCCCGTTCATCCTCTCAACCTCGGCGAATGCCTGTTCCATGGTGGAACGAGGGTTGTCGGGACGCCGTTCGTGCCCGGAGAACTGCACTTAGGGTATTTCGGCGTCACCCTACACTTGATAATTTGGTGACTTTTAAATAATCGCGCGCCAGGGCTCGTCGCATTGTTCAGGATAGCACGAAGGCATCTTGGGCTCGTTTTGTCGAGTCTTTTAATCGCTTTACGCCTTCATCCGTTGTTTGGGATAAACTTCGTCGCTTCTCAGGTAAAGTGTCGCATTGTACTGTTTCTGGCCTTCAGGTATCTAATGCCACAATAGTGGATCCGGCTGCCATCGCTAATACCCTGCGTGCTGCCTTTGAGGCGGTTTCCAGTTCAGACCATTATTCCGCCGGCTTTCGCTCTATCAAAGACCGGCTGGATTCCGCCAGCTTTAATTTTCGGTCTGCTAATACCGAGTGTTATAATAAACTTTTCACAATGAGGGAGCTGGAGCACGCTCTTCATTGCTCTCGGCACTCCGCTCCTGGGTCGGACGGCATTCATGTCCTGATGTTAAAGAACCTTTCAGCCGACAGTAAACTCTTTCTCTTACAGGTCTATAACCGTATTTGGCAAGACGGCCTTTTCCGTTCCGTTTGGCGCGAAGCCACCATTGTCCCTATACTTAAGCTTGGGAAGGATCGCCAACTACCTTCCAGCTACCGCCAGTTGCATTTGCAAGGTGATGGACCGCATGATCAACGGGGGTTGACATGGTGGCTTGAGTCTCAGAAACTTCTAGCGAACGCTCAGTGCGGATTTCGTCGCTATCGCTCTACCGTCGACCATCTGGTGTCCCTGTCGATGCATATTATGAATGGATCCCTGTCGATGCATATTATGAATGGATTTCTGAGAAAGTGTCAAACCGTGGCTGTATTTTTTGACTTGGAGAAAGCTTATGGCACTTGTTGGAGGGGCGGCATTTTACGTACACTTCACGCATGGAATATCCGCAGTCGTCTTCCCAAACTTCTTCGGGAGTTTATGACGGACCGCGTCTTTCGTGTACGTGTGGGCTCGGTTTTATCTAGTCCTTTTATTCAAGAGAACGGAGTACCGCAGGGCTCTGTACTTAGTGTCACACTTTTTACAACTGCTATCAACACCATTGTTGATTGTATTCCACCTGTCATTTCATCGTCCCTTTTTGTTGACGATTTTGCCATTTATTGCAGTTCACGGCGGACCTGTCTACTCGAACGCCGTCTCCAGAGCTGTATCGACCGTCTCTACGCCTGGAGTAACGCTAGCGGCTTTAATTTCTCCGCCGAGAAATCCGTCTGCATCAACTTCTGGCGCCGGAAGGCTTTCCCTCCGCCCTCTCTCCATCTTGGGTCGGAGGTCCTTCCATTTGCAGACGAGGTGAAATTTTTGGGGTTGGTCTTTGACCGGAAGCTGAGCTGGACTTCTCACGTTTCCTTTTTAAAAGCAAAGTGTGACCGTTCTCTTAATCTTTTACGTGTTTTAAGTGGCACATCCTGGGGAGCTGATCGGACCGTCCTTCTTCGCCTTTATCGCTCTTTGGTCCGATCCAAGCTTGATTACTGGTGTATTGTTTATTCGTCGGCACGTCCATCTGTGTTACGTCGATTGAATGCCATTCACCATCGTGGCATAAGAGTCACTACAGGGGCCTTTCCAACTAGCCCTGTACCCAGTCTGTACGCAGAAGCTGCAGAGCCTCCGCTGTCCTTCCGGCGTGAGATGCTTTTGTGCAGCTATGCTTGTCGGCTCTCAAGGTTGCCATCCTTCGAGTTATTTTACGCGGATTCGCTTGATCGACAATATTTAGTTAGCTCCTCTGCATTACTACCTCCAGGGGTTCGATTTCGTCAACTTCTTCGGCTTTTGGACGTTACGCCAGCGCCGGCCCTTCCAAGGGGGGAAACGCGTTTTCCTCCATGGTTGCGCTCTGAGGCCCTCTGTCACCTTGGGTTATCGTCGATGCCGAAGAATGAGACCCCTTCTTCAGTCTTTAGATCAGCTTTTTTAGAACTTCAGTCGCAATTCGGGGACTTTCATTTTATCTTTACTGATGGATCTAAGACTGATGCTGGAGTAAGATGTGCCTTTTTTGTGGTGGAAATATGGCTAAGAGCTGAAACAAATGACAAAAACATATGGAAAGGTGTTAAAAGAAGACTAAGAGACATCAACCAACAGGAAATAGAATCGGACTGTAAAATTAAACCTTCTCTAAGTCTAGCAAATGAAATAAAATTGAACTGGGGTAAAGAGGCATATATACTTAATTTAGGAAGAAAGGAAAGATCAGGAATGGCATGGTTTAGACTGGGGGGCTGGAGAGCACAGAAAATGACCGACGATTCTGGCAGGAGAATCTGCCCATTCTGTGAATTGGATGAGGACTGGGTACATATTTTGGCGGAATGTGCACAGTGGGAGAACCAGCGAACGATTAAACTCAAAGAAAAATTCTTAAGTCCCTTAAGAAAGAGATTGGCATGTTGGGATCTACTGGCTGACCAGAGGAACTGGCAAAACATGGGCAATTTTCTGGCTAAAGTGCGCGAAGCTAGGTCAAATTTGTTCAGTTAGACAAAGGTAATTTATTTCTATTTCCCTTTTTCTTGTTCCTTTTGTTGTGTTTTCTTTATCTGTTGTTTATTTTGTCACCCTATTGTATCTTAAATATGCATGTACGGTCAATGACCCATGCACTAAATACTTGTGTAATAACTTCAATAATTTGAAACCAATAAAGATACCTTATCTATCTATCTAGTTTTCGTTTACCGGGGCAATGTTCGATTTTTACCGCCGAACTTTTTAGCATTTAACAGTCTCTTTTATACATTCAGCGGCACGACTTACAGCACCGTTTTATTTGTTCAGACTCCCTGAGTGCTCTTCAATGTATTAGCTCGCTGTACAGTTACCACCCGCTCGTACAGCGCATTCATGACCTGCTCCACTCGCTTGGTGTTTCTGGCATCAGCGTCTCCTTCATGTGGAATCCAGGTCATGTGGGCATCTCAGGTAATGAGTCTGCCGATGCCGCTGCGAGGTCAGATATTTTACCTCTGTTGTTCCCTCCACAGATTTGTATGTTCTTTTGCGTAGCCGCATCCTCCTTTTTTGGAGGGATGAGTGGACGGCCCTCCGAGGGAACAAGTTACGGGAGGTTAAGCCTCTCCCGTTAATCTGGGGTACCTCTTTTCGTTCTTGTCGTCGGGAAGAGGTAATTTTAGCTCGCTTACGAATCGGACATTGTCTTTTTAGCCATAGATACTTGCTCAGTGATGATCCCGCACCACTCTGTGAGCAGTGTGATGCACCCTTAACGGTGCGTCATATTTTAGCAGAGTGTAAAGTTTTAGCTCCGTTGCGCGTTCGTGTTGGTCTGCCTGTTGGCCTAGCCAACGTTTTGGCAGACGACGCGCGTACTGTAGAGTGTCTTTTACGTTTTATCAATGACATTGGATTTACCAGACGCATTTAATGCGCTGAGCGTCTTTTGAGTGTGTAATTTTATCTTGTCTTTTTAATGGGGCATCTCCTCCCCAGTGGACATCTGGCGCTCGTGTCCCTGACATTCTACAGTTCTTGACACGTTGTTTTACGCTTTTATTGACCATGGTTTTAGTGTGCTCGTTTTTGGTATTTGGTGTTTTGTTTTTTACCTTTTGGACATCGTGGGTTTGTGTCCCGTTTTTAATTATGCGGTTTTTTATCGGACTTTTATTTTTGGCAGTACATTTTATACTTAGTAAGGGCGCTGATGACCTTAGCTGTTTAGCGCCCTTAAACCGCATCTCATCATCATCATCATCATCATCATCATCATCACATCCTAAAAGAGAAGAAGGAACAGGCAGGCTTCTGTAAACAGCTTGAAAACTGAATATACACGTACCTTTTTTGAGCTAGAGTGCTGATAAATAAGCTTTTAAAACAAATGCCACAACGTTTTCACTATAGTTATCAAAACTGACGCCATACCGTTAGTGAAGGACAAACAAGCAGTTTAAAAGCAAAGTTTCTACGTAACCTCTATTATCTGCTGTTATCTTACAAGTTAAATATTTTACAGCTTAAGCTACGTCTTAAGGAATAATAAAATAAAATCCAACGTTTCGAGAGAACTTCATCTTCTCTTCCTCGGGCAGACACTGATCGCAAGCGGGTTTAAATATTGTAATTTTGGAAAGTAAAACATATTTCTTTAATCTAAATGGATATCCTAAAACGAAAATGTATTTATCATGTTTAGGGAACCTTTAAAAACCACGCAATATTCACGTCGCAGTTTAGAGGTGAATAGGAGTATCTGTGTGAATATATCAAATTACATAAATTTGTTTACGCACATTCATTCCATACTTTTTAGCCTGTTACTGTGACGTTCATACTAATTATGTAATTTAACATGTGAACATACATAGATGAAACTATACCTAATGTGATGTTATTGATGTAATATGCTATCGCAGTTAATTAATGAAACTGTTCATGTATGATCCTTGCGTCGTATAGCTGCAACAAACGCCAAAGCACCGGATTATTTCAAACAGAAAATCTACACCTACTCTATTTCGTACTCTCCCATATTGGTTGTGAATGCCAGCCCTAATTTAGTCCCCTTTTTGTCTCGACAGAAAATTTGCGTCATATCGCAGCAAGAGAGTTGTAATTCACTTCTGAAGTCGATCACAATGTCACATTACTGTCTCATACAAAGTGTCTGTATTTTTATTTCCATTTCAACCAAATTTCCAATGTCGGGGCAAAATTAGATAAAACTTCGCAATATCCGGTACATACAGGGAAACCTTTCCTCTCTGTCAGATGACACAGTAGGAAGGCAAATTTAATAAAATGGGATACTGATGATATTAAGGCAAGAGAATGAATATTTCATGGTCTGATGTACCAAAGAGACCATGCTGCTAAATTGTTAACCTTTAGCGGCCTTTGAAACAAATTAATTTCAAATGAATCTAAATTACAAAAAGCGTTTTGCTATATGCCACTTAATTTGTGTTTGAGTTGGTTTCGAAACGCTGATATATCGGATAAAAAGTGGCTAGTCCTTTCTGGATAATTTGAATCTATCATTTGAATTTCATTTCGTTTTTTTTTTGTGTTTGTTGCGCCGGTCTTTCTGTCACAAAAATTATTTTTACACCACCATAGACTGATCCATATGTCCAGTTACACTGTCATGCATTAGGTATTAGCTATTATTTCACTCGTGTATCGAGTGGCTGGTCACAGCTGTCCTGCACGTTTTATAGTTATATCACCTCGACGGGCATAGTTATTTCATTGTCGCCACCTGCGTTACTCCTAAAAATCCATAAAGAAAACAGAGCTCCTTCATTGCGTTTTAATAAATGAGGTTTTAGTTACATTTCATTAAAGCAGTTACTCTAAATTATGAAATAAATTGCCATAATTTATAAAAAGAAATAACATTATCAAAATTTACTCTTTGGAAAGATAGAATTACCTGGGACTCGAACCGCAGACTTTCCGCATTTCTTCTGTTATTAATTTTAATACACACAAATCCCCTCAACTGTGGGAATATCCAAAGCATAACAATTTCTAAGAATTAAAACCAGGACTAAAGAAAATTACTGTCTGTTCAGCGACGCTTTAGCTAGGGGCGGGATGCCTTTCCAAATAGGTAGGGGCTTAGCTACTTGATCTAAGGCAAAAGAGCGGTCAAGCCGCGCGAAAGAGGAAGGACTGTTGCCTGCTTTCCAATATACGCGTCACGCGCGGTATGAGTTCAGCATATTGTGTAACCCTCCCATCAGCTAAAGCTGTACCTGAGAGTTAAGCCACCCCATTCTCTAGCCAAAACGTCGCGGAGTAGACAATAGGTTGAACTGTTACTGGACTTTACGCAGTGGCGTCACAGATAATCCAATCCATATTCCTCGTACACTCTGCTGGCGTTTGCAGACATCACTCATTCAGTCACCAGACCGTGTTTTACCTGCCCTCAGTGACCCTTGGGCGGTGTTATTTACGTTCTTTGTATCGATAATGACCTTAAGAATTCCTGTGTCTGGTGATAAATGAATGGGCCGAATTTCAGAAATCTCGATCTTCGTCGGTTTGACTATTAGCGTAAATTAAAACAATCTACGTTCGTAATAATTTGTAAGATTTATTTTTCTGTGATTATTAATATTTTATAAACGAATTTTATGGAGATGTTTGATGCTTATAGTTTTATTCGTGAAACTGTAAAACTACATATGATTCAGACTCCAGAATCTCTCAAGTGTAATTCCAAAGCTCTCGTTATATTGCTCATAATTCCTTGTAGAAAGAATTAGCTCGGAGGGAAAGCCACGGATACTCTTAACTTGTATTCCCAAGGTTGCATAATACATTGTTAAACTCTTTTTTTTTGGCAAAATTTCTTCAATCTCTTATACGATAGTAATTTTTCTTTGTATAGGGTGTGAAAACACAGACAAATCGCCGCTGTGGTGAACATACACCTCAAAAAGGCACCTTTAGTTCTTTGGCAAGGGAAAAGCTGCAACTTAGCCACCGTGTGTATTTAACACAATGCTACAAAGCTCAATCTCTAGTCGGTGATTCGTCTGCTTCAGGAAGGCCCGATGCTAAGTGACCGGTTCCGCTTGGCTCTTATCGATCATGATTCGCTTTAATATCTATATCCGAATAGCGAGTAAGCAATCTTGCTCGGTCGTGACTCTGAGCTAGTCACGCTCCAACGCGCACCCTTTATATCTTTCTCTTTTTCATCACAAAATCCATACATCAACGTCCTGTTACCAAAAGCAAAAATAAAGATATTGACAGTTCAAAACAATATGCGTAGAATATACGTATTTGTTTTGATACTTGAATATTACTTAAATGCCTCAGCTAAGTCAGCCAATCTCATATTAAAGTGTTACGCGAAAAAAAAGAAAACAGGAATGTGCTCCTTTTGCCCAAAAGAAGAGGATTTCGTGTACCTCCTGCATGCTTAAAAACGTTAATTTTTTCTGTGCGTAATCAAACGTTTCATAAATGTAAAGTAGCCGTAGAAAATTGAAAAAAAATCAATTGGCTGTTGGTCTGAAAGCACAGTGTTAAAAAAATCTGATGTTTTACACTCATATGACTTTCTCTACTCTTGTAAGACTATTTTTACAAACGCTTATTCTCCATATGCTTCATGTTAATCGAGATGTTAAACTTATTGCTAATTTTCTTGTAGATGCAAGGGCAATTGGTAGGCTTTAAGCGATAGTCAAATATTTTAAGAGCTGGTTGCTATGCGGAGTATTCCATTCTCTTTGCATTACCAGGACTAAAAATAAGTGTAACGAATTCCCATTTAAGAAAAAGTATAAGTATTGAAAAGTTTTAGGGAATAACAAGCAATATCTCGAAAATGATTCACTCAACAAAAAAATGTATATGACATAAGTTGTGTATTTTAACGCGATCTACATTTTTTGTGTAGTAAAATTTTGTCTATCTCTTAGGGTTTACCAGTTATGCAAAAGTCGTTCACAATGAGATACACTCCCAGAAAATGCGAGATATACAATTCATTTGCCATAAAAATGTCTTAAACTTATGGTATTTTATTCAAAATCGTTAGCCATTGTTGAGAAAATTAAAATTTTGGAAAAATGTTACATATAAAGGGTAATCTGGGGTGGGAGAATTTTCTTGAAAACCTTCGTGTCGCATCTCTGAAGATATTGAACCAAAATACCAAGTTTGGTGTTCATCCGTCTGTTCGTTTCTGAGTTATTCTGTTCACAGACACACACACACACACACACACACACACACATGCACGCACGCACACACACACACACACACACACACGGACATGTTTCCAAAAATGCTTTATATGCATTCAGGGCACCTCTAACATTGTATTTCCTGTGAAATCTCGGTATCGAATTTTTGGGTGGAATGCAATACTTCCCCTACTTACTATACGTAGTAGAGAAAGTAAAACTGTATAATCTCGATAAAGTTTACATGTGGTCAAGGGCAGTAGCGCTCCGAAAATAGTGTCGATCCGAAGATCAATGGTTCAACCAGATATCAGCTCTTATTTATTTAAACCTAATCTTTGTCGCCTGAGCCAAGGAGGATAACCCAAATACTAATTATGACCACCTAATTATTAATGAGGTCCCCCGTTGCGCTGAGGAATATTGCTGTCTACGGTGCGAGGGGACCCAGATTCGATTCCCGTACCAGTATGTACTTAGCCTTAGCCTTAGTGATGTCCTTGGGGACTGACTGAATGGAAAAATAACGGCTTGGGTCTCTCAAATACCATCCAAGCGTCCGGAGATCGGCAACAATCTGATCTCATACCTACTGCTACTCTGCCACGGGGACGGAGGCAAAGGAAGCAGCGGCCCTGCAGTAAGTTTTGTCGTAAATATGCTATTGCACCATGAACGGATATCTTTACTTAATATTAATTTGTTCCAAAATGCCCCTTGGAGGATAATACAAACTTATAAATCTTAATTAGTGTAACTTATTTGTCGTATAAATTTCATACAATGATATTTTATGCAGAAATTCCAATGAAAGCATAAATTAACAAAAAGAGAAGCGGAAATTTTTTTACCCCTATGTAACATGAAGTAGTAGTTATGCCCCACGTATGGGTGCCAACTTGAAGTAGTTCTTTACGATGTTTTTGAAGATGTTTATTTCTTTAGTTTAACTGCCCCACGTATGACAGCCAAACTTGAAGTAGATGTATTGTTTACGTAATTTATTTTTACGTAATTTATTAAGCTTCATTCATTGGAAGCCTAACTTGAAGTATTGTTCTTGGAGTTTACTTTGTTTAAGAAGTTTGCAACACGCTTTGGGCGTCGGTTTGAAGTTGTTGATTACGTAATAATTACTGTTGTTACGCAATATGTTGCTACGTACGAGAAGCTGATTTTAAGATGTAATTTTAGTTGTTACACTCCAAGTTTTACACTATAATATTTAACTTTGTTATTAAAACTGCTTCTATATATTATTTATGTTTGAATTTGCCTCGGCTGCGTCAGTAATGTTTGTAGAGTCTTATATATCTTAGTCAGAGTGCGGTGCAACAAGAATTGTAGACATACATAGAACTTAAGTTTTTATATTCACTTCTTTTATTAATCCTTGCGCATTTTAATAAAGCACTACACTTTTTAGAGCTGTAAGATTCTTTAATACTTTCACTTAGCGCGTATACATATTTTACGGTTCACCGTAATATTTCTGTAGAGAACACATCTTCCATCTGGTCACTACCAAGCTTTGCCAGCAACTGAACATTATTTCAACCGTTAAACCTGTAAGCTTCGGTATTTCAAGTCTCTGATTGGCTAATTCTAGTCCAATAGAATATCTGCATTTTACTTAAAGCTTTTCTTTGCTGTTGATTGGCTAATTTTAAACTGTTACTGAATTTACCTTATCTTTGCTATAATCATGACTAGTAACATTCAAACTCTAAAACTCATTATTGCTACAATGTTACCTCATTATTACCTCATTGTTAGCAACTTAAAACTTATTATTCTCACAGCTCTTGCGTTATTAAAGTATGTAATGTATTCACATAACATTATTAAACATATTTTACAATAAAAATGAGCATATGCAATGACTGTTACATACATTTAAAAATAATTATTACATACATATTGTTTTAAGGCGGGCTGTTATTGAATTTATATTATAAAAATACAATTGAAATTATTCAGGTATTAAAATACTGCCTCAAACATTCGAACCTCATCTGTCAATGCGTAACACCGAAGGAATGATGAAAACACCCTACAGCTACTTTTATCCTTGAAGTGAGTTTTACATTTCAATCTAGCATTATACTAAAAGAATTCAGCTTCCTCGAAAGTTTAAGTTTTGTTGTAGACCTTTAGCACAACTTTTATCTTCTAGCTTTACTAATTAAATGACAGAAACTACGATTGTTACATAAAATATGTTGTAGATCACGCCAGAAGTGAAATATTAATGTAACATTTTCTATGGCTGTACAGCATCCAGTTTGGTTATAGATGTGAGTGAAATTGTATAATTATACCTTATAGATTCTTAATTGGTGTTGATTCTTATTTTTTGACTGATCTTTTACATTAGGCTCTTATGATTAGGTGCTTTGTTTCCTGGGAATTTCCATAGGTGCATAGTGCGGCTATGGCCAAAGTTATCGGGAGGTCGGCGCCGGGCAGTAGGGCAGTGCTCGCCAGCGTAAACACCGGGAGCCTGTCGGCAGATAACCAGAATCTTCTGGTAGTTTCCTTCCCCCTCCTCCAGAATGTGTGTCCATATACTTCTAGAATGTTCTGTGGAAGCTTCCTTTGCCTATATAAGCGAGCGTTCTCGCGAGAGTCAGTCAGTTGAGTCGGTCAGTGAGCTGAGTAAGCGAGTTCGTCAGCGCGTTTCTGCTGCAACATCAAGTGCAGTTCTCTGTGCGGGTTGGTGATGACTGCTGTGACGTGCAGCGAGTGCTACTACGGAACGAGGGACTGCAGAAGTCTTGTGTTCGACTCCCCAACCTGTGAACCATCCGAAAGAAATGACTACGTAGTGCTTATTGCATTACGCCTCTACGTCAAGAAGGAAAGTGAAGTGACAGAGAAAATCGTACTAGTTCACATCAGTGAAGTGACAGTGTGAACTAAGTGAAGTCACGGTGAAAGTTTGACTGGATTAAAACAGGTGCAGTGAGAGCTAGTGGAGTAACAATTAAAACTGGTCAAAGTCACAATAGCAAGGTATTATAGAATATTATGAAATCGGCTATAAAACTAGCGCAGCTCTCATAAAAATGTACTAATTTCTCATATGGACTTCAGCCTAGAGTACAGTGTGTTCTTTAAACTGGATTTTAAGCCTTCGTCTTCTAAATACATGAATGAGCTGGCGATGTAGATGGAAATTATTTTGCAGCGGAGTTTTCTTAATAGAAGTAAACAGAAATAGTTTCATTACACATTTGTTGTGGGTTCAAGGGCATATTGGAAACGATAATAAAATATTTAAAAAGCTGGTTGGTAGACAGGGTGTACCATTTAAATTGAAACTGTACAGTATCTCCAAAACTAAGCGTTGTAGAAACAAATGTGTTTAATAAAAGTTGCTTGATATTATATGGGAAAATAAATGCCATTAGTCGTGTTTGTTTGGAGGAACGTTGTGTTTGTCATTTGTATGATGGTCAATTACAGGTTCCCATTTAAAAATACTAAAATCATACAAATGACCATCTCAACGTTCCTCCAAACAGAACACGGCTAATGGAATTTATTTTCCCCCATAATACCAAGCAATTTTTATTCAAGACGTTTCTTTCTACAACGCTTAGTTTTAGAGATATTGTACAGTCTCAAATTTAAGGTCCACTCTATATAATAGCTTTAAATTCCATACTGTTCACATGAATACTGAGTTAGCACTTCAAAAATGAAAAGTATTCAAAAATTCAAACCAAGTATAACGAATATTCCCGAAATGGCTCATGCCATAAAAATATTTGACATACATTGTGTTTTTAACCTTTGTATAAGAGGACTTCACAGGCTATTTGCAGAAAATTCAAGATTTAGGTCTTATTAGTCAGGCAAGTATCATGAACATATGGCGTTTGAATTAAAATCTATAGAGTTACTTTTGTGAAAATAAAAAAAAATAATGAAAACGTTTTTCCAAATAAAGCGTAGTTTGAGCATTATTGTGTTGAATCTTCTGAAGATGAAGATATTACATAAAAACTTTGATACTTATCGGAAATGAATATTGAATGATATATACACAAGCATAAACGCACATGGACGTTTTTAAAATAAAAATGCTAGGATTTAGGGGATCTCTAAATATGTATTACCGGTAAAACCTCGATATCAGATTTTGGATAGAATATAACAATTCCTCTATTTGCTGTAGGTAATTGGTAGAGAAAGTAAAAATGAAGGGGTGACTTCTTTGGTATATTCCCGTTGAACAAATTCTCTTTAATAATTAGTAGTTATTAGTAATTATGGAACATACTATTCTTAGATGAAAGTTCAAACACAAATCGTAAGTAAAATAAGTTTACATCTTTTTGTCAGTGAAATAGAAGAATTTATATAACCAAACCAATTTGCAATATTTCCCTCTACTTCAGTGATTTAAGGTACAGTAACAAAATATACGGGATCGTAAAAAGTGTATGCATAATTTAACAGATGATTGATTTCAATGACGCTTTGAATTATCTGTGAAATATGTACGCTAGTATTTTCTCAACAGATGTCAGTACTCGTATAGTTATGACCAACATGTGACTATATAAGGAATCAAAATGACAATGACATGTTTGATTTTCAAGGAACGGAAACTCATTTTAAAGTGGTGGTTCAAGTCTGAAAATGTCTCTGCAGTTCAACGTGTGTGGAGGCGTGAGTTTGCAGCACAACCTCCAAGACGTTTGACAAATACACGGCTTTATAATACGTTTGTACGCATATGTGCGCAGGGGAAGATCCGAAAGACCTCTTATAGCAACAAGTCTTGCTTTTTCGGCTACGTTCTTACAGCAGTCTGAAGCGCCGGCTTGGAAGTCCGCTATGCAGTGTTCTTGTGAGACAGGGATTAGCAGTTTGGACGTACGACGCAATCTGAAATCCGCTGTGTAGGTACTAAGTTTATTGCACGCATTAAATGAGGACGATCTTAATCGCCGATCCTATCGGCGATTAGGATGTTTTCAGCATGTGGTAAATGGCTATGAGGAGCTTATGACGAAAATTGGATGGTCTGATGACCTACAATTCAAACTAATGAAACTTAACGTCTCAATAATTGCGTTTATTGGGCACAGAAAATCCACACGTTCATGTAGACAAGGCAGGAACTGTCATTTAGGGTTATAATAGGACCCTTCTGGTTTGAATTTATAGTTACTGGCCCTATCTGGGAATGCTAAGCACATACATTTTCCCCACTATACGTGTACTTTATGGAAACAGTGAGCTCTTCTACCAACAAGACGGCCACTTCCACACTACCACCGAGGCTTGCGGGCTTTCCTGGACGAAAATCTGCAGGGACACTGATAGATCGAAGAGGTGCATTTGAGTTCCCAGCACGTTCACCGTTTACAACGCTTATGAACTTTTGCTTTTGGGTAACCTTAAAAGGCGTCGTGCACCCAGAAATGCATCCTTCATCCTCGTCAAGAAATTACACCAGAAATCTCCGGGACACGTTAACCAACGATGTTCAAGCAAACATTTGCCGTTGGAAAATGTGTCTGCTGGCAACTAAATATTTTGAGAACCGAAAGTAACTGAACAGACGAAGAAAGTTTAATATAAACTTGTAGTATACGAATATAATGAGGGTATAAATGTAGAATGGAAAAAAAATAATTGAATATATTATATTTAATGTCATATCAAAATCTTGTAAAAATATCCGTTAACCTTTGTGCATTCAGTACTTGCTCTCGAAAGTTAGAATGGGAGGGAAAATTCGGAGGGTGGAAAGTGACTCCTGAGAGATAGAGATAAATATAGGTTAGAAAGGCACATACATTAGTGAGTATGGGATTTTCCGAACTGGTTATAAATACAGTTGGCAAAATAGGAAAGCATTTTTATGTTAGAAGCATTCTTTTTAAGAGAACGAATCAGCCGAGATTTAAGAAACTGATTTTTACTGAGGTAAATTTTTTTGTCTAATGGTTTTCAAATTAAAATTATACAAAATTCTATCAGCATGAAGACGACTTCGTTTTTTACAGGAAATTGAAGGTGTACATTTTATTAATTATACAAATGTGTTAAAATAGAGTATTTTAATAGAGTCATTTATGAAGAACATTTTAAAAAGGAAATTTTTTCCATTTAAAGGGCAGTTTTGGGTGAGAGAATTGTCTTGAAAACTTCTGTCTGGCATGATTAAATGCTGTCTGACTCAAATGAAATCTTTTAGGTGAAATACAATGCTTCGTCTACCTACTAGACGTAAGCGGTAGAGAAATTAAAAATATAATCTTAGTTAACATCCCTGTTGCACAAGAGAACGCTAGGAAACGGGTGCAAGGTGGTATTTGAATCAGCACTTACTGGCAGTAATCAGGTCTGATGTGCGAGGAAACGTTCTTGAGATAAACTTCTCGTATAACAGGAAGGAGAAGTAATTTTGATGGTGATGATGGATGATAAGAAGCGCTTTTAATAGTTGGCAAAGTTGAACCCTCATCGTGACGTGAGATGTGACGGATGGATGTCTGCGCCTGAGGCTTGGTGCAGCAAGATAACCCCACTCTGGCCTGATTTACGAGCCAAGGGTCTGGTGTTTATTGC
The DNA here is from genome assembly GCA_030765065.1 of Deroplatys truncata. NCBI lineage: Eukaryota > Metazoa > Arthropoda > Insecta > Mantodea > Mantidae > Deroplatys > Deroplatys truncata. The sequence goes on from CM060980.1 coordinate 107,980,242, forward strand.
GCTGGGGTAGCTCAGAAGGGATATTCAACACGTAGCCCGAATTGTTTTATTCCCATTCTGAGGCAAGCCCAACCATAAAGCTCCGCATTGTTCCTTTATAACTATAACCATTTTGTAACCTAAGTACAATATGCAGTTGCAAATAAGTTTTCCAACAGAAAGTAATACGTTGAAACATGTCCCTATATAAAATTGTAGGCTTCCACGACTGTTGTCCATATACTTGTCTTTCGATGCACGCCACGTCACGTTTGAGTGGCCAGAAGAAGCCCTCAACATGAAGGGCAAAACGTCGGTAATTTTATCAAACGTGACGCCACCTTCATCGGAAGACAGTCAAGTTATGTCCTTATATAATTTTTTTTACGTTACGTGCAGCTCTTAATACAAAACTATCTGTATCCCCAGAAAAAATTCGATGTGATTACAGTCACACGATTTTCTCTACCCATTATAATTTACTTTCATATCTATTCTGCTATTATTCGATAAGGTCTTCTTTTTCTACTACTTATTGTTAATCATTATAACGTTTTCCCGAAAGCTTTCAATACATATCTTGTAGGTAGGTATAGTAGCATACGGAATGCAAGTATGATACTTACTTTTTGAAAACGAAGCTCGCTATATCTATGTGTTTTATTTCTATAGTCAGATGAGAAACAAATGAACGGTATAATGTTTAAAATATGTGTAGCTTAAAATTCTGGAAATTTTGACTAACATCAGGCAATATACTGTAAATTTCTAAAGCCACAAAAAAAGCGATTTAAGACAAATTGAATGTTTTAAAATCCTGTGTACTTTTTCTGAAGTGCGTATCTCCTTTGATTCAATAATTACATAAAATTCACTGAGAATGAAAAGTATTGATAGGATATTCGCACAAAATTCTAGGTATACATTAGATTCCTCATGTAAATTTGTAAAGCATGTGATATTTTTATAAAAATGCTTATGTTTTACATTCATACGCCTTTCTCTACCCTCTACCAAACAAGTTTATTTTTATATCTACTTCATTTTAATCGAGATAAAGCTTTGCAGAAACAGCTACATTACACATTTCGCTAGGATAAAAAGAGAACAGCGATAGTCAAATGTTTAAGAACTGGACTCTATATGCTGACCTTAAAATTCCATACTGTTTCTATGCAATCGCGAGAAAAAACTGAAAATCAACGGGACTTAAAAAATATTGACAACGTATTGAACAAATTGAGACATTAATAACAGACATCTCGGAAATGACTGATGCCATAAGAAAAGTTATTTGAAATTGTGTTTCAAAGAATTTACATGTTTTGTAGTACGTATTCGTCTATCGCTTCGTTTACCAGTTATACAAGATTATATTTAATTCCCTCCGAATGTAGAGGACTTTACAGGCTATTCCCAGAAAATTCAATATATACATTTTATTTGTCATGGAAATATCTTTAATATATGGTATTTTAATGAAAATTTTATAGCTAGTTTTTAGAAAATAAAAAAATTCTAAAAATGTTGCATATAAAGGGTAGTTAAAGGTTTCTTGAAAATGTTTGTGTTGCATCCTTGGAAGGTACTGAATCTAAATACCAAGTTTGGTATTTATTAAACTTTTCTTTCCTGAGTTATGCTGTTCACTGGCACCCACTCACCCATCCACCCACGCACACACATACAAACATACACACACACACACGGACCTTTTTGTAAAAATGCTTTTTATGGATTGTAGGGGCCTCAAAACATGTATTTCCGGTAAACTCACGGTCTCGAAGTTTTGGGTGGAATGCAATACTTCTCTACCTACTATGTATGTAGTAGAGAAAGTAAAACGAGTTAGAGCCATTTTTTAGAAAATGCGATGTAGCGAAAAACCATTTTTGTGCTGTAAATTTGTCACATCCTTGAAGGAAGCTTAACTTAATATACAGTTTGGTGTTTATCCGATTCTTCGCTTCTAAGTTACACTGTATGTCCATGCACACATACGCACACACAAATGTGGACATTTTTCTAAAAATGTTTTTTTAGGTTTAGTGGATCTCAAAAATTTATCCGGTAAAATTTGAATGTCTTTTTTTTTTTGGTGGAATCCTAAAGCTGAATTTTCTTTATTTTGAAGCATATTAGTTTTTTTAACTTAAAGTCCTAATATGTTGATAAGATTAAGGTACAAACTAAAATTTCAAGAATTAAAATAGAGAGGGAAAGTATAATTGTTTTTTAAATTGCTTTAATTCTCCCTAAAGCATTATTTCATTCAGATCAAATACATTAACTTGAACAATTACAAATATTTCATTCCCAATATTTCTCTACCTACCATAATTAGATGGTAGAGAAAGGAAAAGGGGGCTACATTTCGTTGGTCCAAGGATAGTTCCTTATTTTCGTTTTCCGCGAAATGTATGTTACACAGCAATTAAATGCAGCTCCTAGTCAGTAAGTTTTGTTGGGGAGAAGATTCAATACAGCTTTTGCAGTAGTGTTGAGAGGCAGGTTACGGTGGGGGAATTTCATTTACTTTAGGGACGCTGCCGACAGACTATTTGATATAACAATTAGCCCTTTACAGACAATAATTCCTAGCGTAAGAATTTTTATGAGTAACTTATCGCCCCAGATAATTATCCGGCACTACGAAAAGAATAATGTCGAGCTACACTTATGGGAAAATAGATTTCTCTATATAATTAATCTTACTGCTGGCAACCATATTAAAATCGACAGGCCCGAAAACGATCCAGATTCGTATATAAATAGGAAAATATTTTTACTTTCTCTACTACGTATAGTAAGTAGGGGAAGTATTGCATTCCACCCAAAAATTCGATACCGAGATTTCACCGGAAATACATGTTTTGAGACCTCCTGAATCCATAAAAAGCATTTTTGGAAACATGTCCGTGTGTGTGTCTGTGTGTGTGTGTGTGTGTGTGTGTGTGTCTGTGTGTCTGTGTGTCTGTGAACTGCATAACTCAAAAACGAACAGTCGGATAAGCACCAAACTTGGTGTTTAGGTTCAGTATCTTCCAGAGATGCGACACGAAGGTTTTCAAGAAAATCCCCCCACCCCAGGCTACCCTTTACATGGAAGATTTTTCGAAAATTTTAATTTTCTCAAAAATGGCTCTAACGATTTTGATGAAAATATCATATGTTTAAGATAATGTCATGAGAAATGAAATGTATATCTCGAATTTTCTGGGAATGTCTCCAAAAGTATTCTTCATTGTGAACAACTTTTGCATAACTGGTAAATCATAAGAGATAGACAAAATTTTACTACACAAAAAATGTAGATCGCGTTAAAATACACAACTTATGTCATATACATTTCTTTTGTTGAGTGAACCGTTTTCGAGATATTGCTTGTTATTTCCTTAAATTTTCCAATACTTTCCAATTCGTTATTCATTTTTTTTATGTCCTGGACATGCAAAGAGAATGGAATGCGCCACATAGCAACCAGCGTTAAAATATTTGACTATCGCTTAAAAGCTACCATATTTCCCTTGCATCTACAAGAAAATTACCAATAAGATGGACATCTCGATATCTCGATTAACATGAAGCATATGGAGAATAGGCGTTTGTAAAATTACATTGTACAAGACTAGAGAAAGTCATGTGAGTGTAACACATCAGATTTTCTTTAATACGGACACCCAAGTTTAATAATAGCACATGTTATACAAGAGAATCCAGGGAGTAACGATCATTTGCGCAATCAACCACTCGATCACAAACAAGCGTCTTGACCCTTCAAGGTGTATTTTCGGAGTGATGCGTTTTCTGAAACCTGAGGCAGTATTTTTATCACTTAAATGATTTCAGTCTAATTATATAATATATAAATTCAATAGCAGTCCGCCTTAAAGCAATATGTGTATGTAACAATATATAAAAAGTGTATATACCAGTCATTGTATATGTTTGTGTTATTGTATCCGTGTGTAATAATGTTATGTGAATATATTACGTAATTTAATAATGTAGGAGCTGTAAGAAATAGGTCAAAAGTTGCTAAGAATGTGGTAACCTTGAGGCAATAATGAATTTGAAAGTTTAATTGCTACTAGTCATTATTGGAGCAACAATAATGTAAATTTTGAGACAGTTTAAAAATAGCCAATCAACAACCAGAAAAAGCTATAGTTAAATGAAGGTATTCTATTTGAGTAGGATTAGCCAATCAGAGACTTGAAATATAGAAATTTACAAGTTTAGGCGGTTGAAATCAGTTCAGTTGGTTGCAGACAGCGTTACTAACCAGACGCAAAAAGTGTCCTCAAGAATTTTAGTACGCATTCGTGTGAGACGAAAATAGTTTTACATGTTAAAAGGTGCAAGTAATTAATTAAAGGATCTCACAGCTCTCTATATCAGTGAAATGTTATTTAAATCATATCAAGTATTAATAAAAGGAGTGAAGTAAAATTATAATCTGTGTAAGCCTACATTCTTAGTCGTACCACAACCCTGCTAAGAGAAACGTGTCTCTAACAATAATACTGAGGTAAACATAAATATAATATTTAAAGAAATTTTTAATTTAGCATTTTTAAACTTGGGGCAAAGGCAACCTGAAAGTACATTTGGGGCGAAGGCTACCGGAAACTGTTTACTACACGTGTGGTTGCAACTACTACAAGGTTGGCTCCCCAACAGTTGAAATACGATACAACTTCTTCTAAAATACTCCTTCCTCAAACCTCATATCATATCAGCCATGTTGCTAATTTCTCCTTCTTACTTTTATTTCTTAGATTACTCTTAGTCACGTGACATTTTTCTTCCATCTGATTTGATTTTATGATTTATTAATTTTGCTCTGATTGGTTGTTTTATATTTTCGCTTACTGCACCGGCTTGGCGTTCAAACACTGTTTCTCATGCCGTGTGTTAGAGTTGAGATAAACCGCGACCACTTCTTAGTTAGGCTAGGCTGTTGTACTAGAAATGCTATATAACTAGAATCGGACTCAAATACGCCAAATTTGTACTAAGGCAGTCCATTCTATTGTCTACCCAAGCATACTCCTTTGTAAAGGGTCAGTCACGACTCTTTTACCAACCACATATTCCTTACCCTCGCCTGCCACGTTCTGCTTTCTGCTAGGTTCACAAGAAATTGCTTGTTATATGAATGTATTTGACTGATGATTCTTGTTATCCTTTCTTCCCACGCTTGATTATTTACCAATTATATTTTTTATATTAGAGTGCATATCGTTCTTATATAGCTTACATTTCTAATGCCTTGTTGTGTTTACAATTATGAATTACATTAAAATCAAAGATGCAAAGGACGGTTTTGCACCTCCAAATTTACGTATATTTTCCTTCCATTAATATCTAATTTCCTACTTAAATAAGAACATTCCTTGTTTAAATAGTTCCACTTTTTCTGTTTCAAACTGCAATGTCTAGTCATAATACGTTTTTCTCTCGGCACGTATAGTTTCCAATAGCAATGTCCTACACTACTTCTGATTAGGCTTCCGTTTGCAGTACAGCTACTGGGTTGTGTAGGTCCAGGAGGATTAGCATGCTTCTCTTCGAGTCACCCAATCTCCGGAGCATACACCTTTTCTGAGGCCAGCTGCAGTTCAGGACGAACCGCTCTCTTCCTAACAGAAACACTCAAGTTCATTTGCAAACTCAAAACTTTCCTTCCTCTGCTGGTCGAATTAACATTGTCCATGTACTTCTTATAGTTCCTGTTACTACTTAAAACTTATTTGCACAACTGCTGGGACTCAAAGTTATGTTTAAAACTTCTCGGCGATCCACTTTCGTATCTTCTTTTTGCTCTTGATTTGTGTACCTATAAGTTTGCTATACTTAGATAATTCAAGAAGTTGATACTATTTGATGACTATCTGAAGTCAGGTGTCTAAGGTTCCATTGCAGTGTGGACTACAAATTCCTGTAATTTACCATCTTAAAAATGGAACATGTAAACAATTATATTTTTCTACTTACGGTAAATAAATATCTTTTCTGGAAAGTAAAAGGATAAATATAGTTTTACAAGGCAGTAAAATTACATTTACCATTTACTTGCACGATTATAATTATTGGTTCATCATAAAGAATCATATCAAATTCATATTTGTTTCCTTTGTTAGTCCCGAGAGTGTATTCAGAATCCGTTAAAACCAGAAAAATCCCAAGTTACTTCCGAGCCAACTAGGGTCTGCTGCGTTTGCACATAAAGTGGTGATAGTGAAGGAACAGGTTCCGAACTGCATGTTAGAGCAAAGCAATGATAGCAATTACCTTTTGCGATGATGATGATAATGATGCTGGTGATAATGATGAACCGTGAGTGGTCTCATTTGGAGACCTGTACGTAGGCTCTTAGAGCCATTTGCGCCTCTCATCCTGACCATTACTCAAGTCTGATGGTCCGAATGAAACGGATCACTTCCTTGATATCTGTCCTTATCTCCTCAGGTTCCAAAAAGACTCTTGGGATCCACATCTATGCATAGCGAATCCTTCAAATTCACATAGTATATGCTGTGATGTCTCAAAGTCCCTCACACATTTTCGGCATAATGGGTCATGAGTAAACCCCATTTGGTATAAGTGTTTGGGCAAAGCGTTGTGGCCTGTAAGGTAGACCACAACTCCTCTGAGCTTGGATCTAGTAAATTCAATTTCCCATCAGGTCCCGCTACAAAAACATGGGCCTGCCTAGCGCTAGTTTGATTACTCCAGATTTTAAGATGAGCTCTCGCTGTTAGCTGGGTTATCTCATACTTAACAGTTCTAGACGACACTCCGCAGAAGGGCTCAGGCTCAATGAAACCAATCCCTGAGCTGAAGTATGTAGACAGTTTCTGTCTTCCGGAACATTGATTAATTTTCATAGTAATACGTATCTACGAAAGCATTTAAACTTCGCGAAATGCAGCTATGGTCTAATGTAAAACACACCACACACTTCACGAAGTATCATAAAGTTTTCTCGTCACATGTTCCATATGAAGTTCAAATTTTAATGAAGTATCTGCAATTAGTCCATTGCAATAGCTTCTAAACTAAGGATGGCACGCGGATACGATTGCTTTGTACGCTAGCTAGATGCATTAAAGTAGCATTGTTTTTGTTAGCATGTTCTTAACATTCCGCAGTCCTTTTACTTGGTGCTGTGTGAGGCATCTTTTCTACAGGTCTTGTCTCATAGAACTTTTACTTTTTCTACTGATTAGGTACAGTAAATTGAACTATTGTATTCCACACGAAAATTAGATATGGAGTCTTCTTCAAAATATATGTTTTGATATGTCATCAAACAAAGCATTTTTAGAAAAAAAACAGTCGACGTCTGTGTCCGTCTATAACAACATAACTAATAAACGAAGTGTCAGATAAATAATGAACTTGGTTATTCAAGCTTAGGACTTTTAAAGTTACGACACAAGTATTTTCAAGAAAATACTCTCTTTAAAGCACCCATTACATGGGAAATGTGTCCTCATTTTTTATTTTCTCCAAAATCGGTATAACAATTTTATTAACAATATATTGTTTACGTATTTGCCTAACTAATAAAATAAATTTCGCTAAAACACACATCATTTTTACGGTATTAACCATTTCCAAAACAATAGTTGTTATTGGTTTGTATTTTTAAATGCTTTATACTTTTTTGAAGTGCTAAGCCGCCATTCATTTGCTTCTGGTGGTCCCAGCGACGGAATGCCCATTCTCAAGTCACAGAGAACGGCCCGGGCGGGATTTTAATGACAGGCATCCTCTTCACGAGTTGGTGCTTTAATGACCTCGGCTATCCGTGTTGATGCGCATATGGGTGTATCCTATGCATATTACCTCAGTACTGTGAGGCGTGTGAAGAGCTGCGATTGGTGGGATCTGTGGGTCATGAAAACGAACATTTCGGCTGGGGGAGGCGTGGTGCTGACCATTTTACCTCTCCGTACTGGTTGGATGATTGCCTACCTATGCCATGTGCATTTGGCCGAGATGCCATCAATCGGGTTGATGGGTCTCGACTCTTCGTGGACTGTCACGCCATTATTATTATTATTATTATTATTATTATTATTATTATTATTATAATAATAATAATAATAATATTAAAATCTGGAACTTTTACCGGAAACATTACGGGGTTTTGAAGGCAATTTAGTAGGAGTCTAATACTGGCAAACCTGTTCATTTCACAAAAAAGTCATGAGTACCAAAACAACTTGGTTTAAATGTTATTCCCATTAATGTCCAATGACACTAGGTAGCTATGATATTTCGCTTCATCTACACTGGCAATATTGTTTTATTTATTTTTAATATACTATGTTTTAATAATGAAGTCTATTTCAGACTAGTTGTACAAATTAATGTTGATTTCAAACGAATATATTTTGACACCTTTGGAACCTTTTTGTTCTGTGATACTTAGAAAATAAAAGCAGGCAAAAGTAATTGTATGTAATTACAGTGGTGCAGTTTATTATCTAAACAAGCAAATGTTTTCCAAAAGGCTTTATTTGAAAGTTGGGGATGATAGAGTTTCCTGACGATGCAGGGGTAGGTACCTGGTGGTAACGCGGTTTGTGTTAGGAGCGTTGGCCGTGATGCCGTTCCTCTCGTCGCCGTCTGTCCGTCCTTACGTGTGATGACTGGGTGCTGACGTAACTCCTAGGATTGTGTGGGTTACAAGATAGGGGTTGATGTGGTTGTGGTTGCTGTACATTACTCTTAACCTTGCTTCTGCTAACTTAGCGGTGGAATTATTGCTCTTGTTGAGGTTGTGTGCGAGCTACAAATACTTATATAAAAGTATAATAAGAACACAGGTAATCTGGTTCAAACTTGCATGTTTTGTTGTATACGCAATGCAGTTAATGGTGATGTACGCACATTTACTTGTATTGTAATAATACGGTGAGCACACGAAATTGATTAAGTTTCAAATAATTATCGCAGTTAAGTATTTAAAATAACGATTTTTATATCTGGGCGTATCTAATAATGTGCTTGTTGTGAAGTTGTTGTTCTGAATATATTTTCAGGAGATTTAACGCAAAACACTTGCCTAATTATTTCACCACCATATCTAACACGTCTACGTACTTCTGGTTTCTGCAGTAAACTTGAAGCTAGTGACGCCCCTGTTTCTGGGCGTCCCTGGCTTTCCTTCTTTGAAAATATAGGGTCTCAAAACAAGAGTGTCCTATCTTTTGAGCTTAAATAAAACACGTTCTATAAATGAGAGAGGTTTATTTAGCTTTTATTTTGGCACATAATTAAAGTCATTACGTGTGGAAGAGAACATCAGTTAAGTGACCGCCGCGACTTCGTTGGGTTGCGCGTATACGGTTGACCCAATTTTCAATGACAGAAGAACGTAAATTAAGTCCAACTTCACGAATAACACGCGTGATATTATTCATAAGATCATTTACTGTTTCTGTCTTGTTGACATAAACTTGTTTAGCATAACCCCACAAGAAGTAATCCAACGGCGTTAAATCACATGACCTCGGGGGCCAGTTAACATCACCACCACGGGAAATGATGAAACCTCTGAACTTCTCCTTCAAAAGATCGATTGTTTCGAGAGCACTATGACATGTGGCACCATCTTGCTGGAACCAGATGTTTCTGAGATCCATACCATTCAATTGAGGCCAAAATAGTCCCTTATAAGAGCCCGGTATCTATCTCCATTGACAGTTAAAGCTTGTCCACCTTCATCTTGGAAAAAATATGGACCAATGATTCCACCATACAAAATCCACAACACGCAGTAACCTTTTGGGGATGAAGTGGTCGTTCTTGAATCTGCATTGGATTGTGATTGCTCCAATAGCGGAAATTTTGTTTGTTAACACAATCATCCATCCAAAAGTGGGCTTCATCGCTGAAGATGATTTTTCGACAGAAATCCGGGTTAGCTTCCAATTGCTCTACAGCCCAGTCAGCGAATACACGGCGCAACCTACGATCGTTGGGCTTTATTTCTTGAGGTAGCACCATTTTGTAAGCTTGAAACTTCAAGCCCAGATGCAGAATTCACCAAGTTGTGGTCGGCGAAAGCCCTAATTCTTGCGCTCCTACGAGCAATTGATTTGTTTCCGTTCTCCCGTACACTCTCACGAATGCGCCTATGTTTTCGTTGGAGCGCTTACGTCGATTACGTACAGGCGTTCTTTGATCGCTGACAGAACCACTTCTTTCAAATTTATCGATCAAACGCCGAATCATTCTCTCGCAGGGACGATTGTGCACACCGTAAATTTCACGCAATACACGGAAGGTTTGTCGAACAGATGTTCCATTTTGATAATAAATTTTCACAATTTCTACGCGTTGCTGAATGCTATAACGTTCCATGGCTATTTGTCAATAACAACTGTAACTACATGAAAAAAATGACTGCTGTAACTCAATAATAACGGCAGCTATCACATGTTAAAGATAGGACACTCTTGTTGAAAGACCCTTTACTACCTTTAGACCTTATTGGTTCCTGTACTTACGTAGTTCTGTCATACACCTATACTATGCTAGCATTCAAACTCAGTTTAAATGCCACAACGTTGAAGTGTAAGTCCTAAAAGCGTTGGTGCGTTCGTGTCACGAAACTGTCTTCCTGATTTATAACTGTATAACTGCCTTTCGTTGTTGGACTTGAACAGAAATTTAGCATCGTTCTTCTACAATTGTGCAATCTGCTCGGATATGTGCGCGTTGTTTCACATTACTTTCTTATTTACATATAATAAATATAAGTACATGATATTATTACCCTCAAAATTACATATAATACCTTTGCATACGTATTCGTTACTTATTCTTATAACAATAGATTCTAATGTTTATACTGGCATATATTAACATCCATGGGAAACAATAAATATGTACAGGGTGTATTATTATATAGAGAGGGGGTTTAATACTATCTCAGCGATTATTTGAAGCAAAGTAACCTGTGACACACAAGATAATTGGAAATAACAACTGACTTTAAATGAGACGGTAGTCAGAGAAGGTTCGCCATCGCCGTTGTAGATAAAGAGTGGTTCAAGTAATCCAGGCGAGTTATGCTCTCATTAATAACGCAAGGGATGAGAAACAACATTTCCATTAAGAATACGGCTCATGCGCAATGTGCATTGTTTCTGGGATCACCCCTTGCAAGAGGGAAAAAGAATGAAGAAATAAAAAACTACTAGAGAGAGCCTTGTAGTGGAAAAGGTAGCTTTACCATAAAAAGAGGCTGTTGGCCTGTTCAGTGTTATTTGAGCATGATTGTACATAAGGATTTCTGAAGCAGCAGCAGTAGACATCACAACAAAAAGGATTAAGAATGGCGTGTTAATATCCAGGGCACTCAGATGTAAGATTCCGCATCAATCGGTTTCCAATATTAAACGACATTGCGCTTATTAAATATTCGTTAGAAATGGAGAAGAAGTAAGGGAGAAGTCAAATGGAAGGAGCAGGAGTAGGAAGTTCTAAAATTGGCTGTGCTAAGGAAAGGAATATTTTTTTTTTATTTGGAGGTTTTTTTCGTAAGCCATCAGTACACGCGTCGTTATTGTTTTCTGAGAATTTTACACCTCATCTGTTTCCAAGTTACGCAACAAAGTACAAGCTTATCCACTTAGGAAGATAAAAATAAAAATGATGTAATATGCTGCAAATGGTTATTTCTAATTTGGAGATAATTCTAGAAAGATGGGAGTTTTATATCGTCACTGACATTCCGTAAGAAAGGAAAAAAATCTGATGTGTTACATTCACAGGACTTTCTCTGCCCTCTATTTACAAATAAAATTATTCTTAAAAAGTTTATTTTTTCTATATACTTCATTCCAATTTTTATAAAGCTTTGAAGAAATAGCTACATTAACATTTCGTTAGGATACAACGAGAACAGCGATAGTAAAATGTTTAAGAACTGGACAATATATGCTGGCCTTAAAACTCCATACTGTTTCCATGCAATCGCGAGAAAAAATGAAAATCGATGGAACTTAAAATGGGTATCTCGGAAATGGCTGATGCTACAAAAAAGTTATTTAAAATAAGTTGTGTGTTTTAAAGAGCTCTACATTTTTTATGTGATACGTTTTCGTCTATCGCTTAAAGTTTACCAGTTTTACAAGATATTCAAAACTCCTTCTAAACAAAGAGGACTTCACAGGCTATTCCCAGAAAATTCAAAATATACATTATATTTGTCATGTAAATATCCTTAATAAATGGTATTTTAATCAGAACCGTTAAGAGCCATTTTTCAGAAAATAAAAAATTTCGATAAATGTTGCACTTAAAGCGTAATTTGGGGTTGGGGATTTTCTTGAAAATCTTCGGTCGTATCTTTGGAAGGTACTGCAGGATTTTTGTTTTTGAATTATCTTCACACAGACACACACATACACACAGAACGTTTTTATAAAAATGCTTTTTTTGGAATCAAGGGTCCTGAAAACATTTATTTCCGATGAAACATCGGTATCGAAAAACTAATAAACCCCCATTTACTTCAGCGACGAACTAAATGCGTATTGTTGTCAGCTAAATTTGAAAATGTAATATTCGATACATATACCGCGAGGATAACATGGACAAGTGTTCCAACATTATAGTGCACCATCTCACTGGATATAAGGAAGTGCATGATTATCTGATTAACAAATGTTGCGGTAGAGGTAAACCAATTATGTAACCGCCATATTATCCAAATTTTACGTCACCCAAATGTGTAGAGTTTGGTGAATAATAATGTGTGTGTAAAGTGACCTGTGGTTATTCATGATCTTACAGGAAATATTCCCACTATTTAAAAATGTTACATCTGAGATTCTGGATCACACATGGGAGAAACTTCCTTGGTATGTATTGTGTCTTGTACCCAATGGTAACTCATTGGAGTGTAATCTGAACAACATTTTCACCCTTCTAGAACATATTTATTAATTAAGGAAAATAAATAGTAGTAATTCTTGTTTGTTTTATCTCTCAATGGATTATTTTGTATAAACTCATAAGGAGGCATAGGAATTTTTAAGCATTAAAACCAGGACGTAAGGAAATATGGTTGAACTGCCACTAAATTATAGGTAGGGAGTCGCAGATAACAAACCATCACCCTTCCTCGTACAGTCTTTTAAAGTTTACGACAACACCCAGACCGGCTTTTACCTGCCTGTCAGTGACTCTTGGTAGTGATAAGGTTAGAGTGTAGCTAACTTGAAGCCAACTACTTAAGAATTCATATGTTTAGTCGACACCCCAAGCTGAAGTTGGGAAGAAGGTTCTTCCCGAAAACGTTCCTGAGGCCAATGACATCAAGAGCCGAATGATGAGAACTGAGAAAGGTCGACCAAGTAAATTACTAAAATTCCGATGTCTACTCATAAGACAATGATAATTTCAACCTTATAATATATGAGACATAACAGATTACAAAAGAACTCTTGCTATTAATCTAATAATTAAATTAGGAAATCGTGTGTTCATAATGCAAACTCACTCTGTTGCTCTTAACTCTTCTCCATTGTATCGAACTATGCTGCAATGTTCCTAGCAGTCAGCTGGTTACGTGAATCTAGTGCAAGTCTTAGACTTGAAAACTGTAATTCAGGTGACCTTTTTTCATCAAATCATTCAGAAGATTGAGCAGTGTTGCTGTTGTTTGTGTGCTTATTGCTTTATTCCGCGATGTTTTCTGCATTTTGTGGAGAACCCTCATATACATTTTTGAAGAATTGTTTCCACCAGCTTCAACCAAACGAAGATCTACGAGGCGTATTTTTAAAGTACCCTTACTTTCTTCAAAACTAACAGAACATTATTTTCAAACGCTTTATTATCATTCATTACCTTACGCCTTACACTATTTCTCCACTCCGCTGTTATTCAGGCACTTGTAGTAACGGAAAATCATTTTTGTATGCCTTCGTCACAGAATGATGCGGCCGTGATGAAAGCCAAGTCTGCACTTCTGGTTTCACATCATCGTCATCGTTTAAATGTTTTCGACAAAGAATTTCTCAGACAAAGAAATCGTTGATCAAAATCCGGTCTGTAGGGAGGGTGGTCGAATTGTTCCCAACCAAATGATGCAATCAGATCTTGAGTTTGTTTGGCTGTGTGGCCGGGCATTGTCAGTCATTATTGTTTCCCCGTAAACCTCACACAATTGACGATGAATGTTTGCTGGTTTAACATTTCTCGCATTCAAAAAAGTAATCACTGATCTACTTCACAGTGGAGGGAGTTTTGAACATTTCGAAGCGCTCTAACAACAGGAAAACATAAAGTGACGATCGCTCACAGCTGCGTCTGGCTTCCCAATGAAAGGAGGAAGTGATCGCGTATGCTCAAAATCGCGACTGCAGAACTGCAGCGGTAAAATATTAAAACGGTGGTTGTTTTACAAACACGTCTCGTACACAAATGAATACTTTTATGGTCTTCATCACCCGTGAACTAAGTCTACGTAGAAATTATTCCAAAATTCCTTTTCCTTACTTTATAAATTTTATACATAATAGCGAGGTAATTAAATTGCCCATGTAGTCTAATGGTCAGCATGGGGAACTGTTCTTTAACCAGGATTATTCCTCATTCTCTCTAGAGTTTTGAAAGTGCCCTTGAGAAAGAGGGAGAATTATTTGTTATTTAAAAACAATAAAATCTAAAGTAACCCAAAATCCATAAATTAACACTAACTGTAATCAAATGGACATTATATCGAAGAGCAACTCTTGTAAAGTCAAAGCCTCCGATATAACCTTAGATGTTAAATTCAATATGTAAACGGAACAAATAACACGCTGATGGAAATCAAATAGAGTGTTTGTCTTAATTAAACAAATCCGAATGGACAACAGCTCGATCCAAGCATTTTTGTTATATTTAACAACTAAAAGAAGGTTATATTTTAACATCGAAATGTAAAAATTCAACCATTCTGACATACCTGTTCCAATTTGGTACAACAAATAACGACAAAGAGAAATATACACTGAGTTAATCGAAAAAAATCAAATATCGCTTCGGGCATGAGAATCAAAGCTCATGCATTAAATAAAAAAAGAATTGTTAACAACTGAGTTGATGAATAACGTTTTTGTTGAGCGATGTTAACATTTTTGTCCCACCATATTACACGAAATTTCTGAATCTGGTGCTATCAGGTTGTGTTTGTTCATAGCACAAAATATGCTATCTGCGTCTCTCAAATGGTATACAAATGCTTTGCCAGCAGCTGTTTATGTTTCGAAATTCTCAGCTTATGTAAGGTTTATGATTACTTTCTTCCATAAGGTTTAATTAGAAAGGGAATAAAAGAACGCTTTAGGGTAGATATTACATTAAGGATAGTCTAAATACTTGTTAATTTTTCTTGAAAAGTTTACAATGGAAATTAACCCGCAGGCATGACTTGAGGAGTGCATTTATAGATCTTCTGTCTACACTCTTCAATGTTTTATGCAGCAACAGCATATTAATGATAAACTACTGTGACGGAGTAGATTCAATTAAATCAAGGATTGCAATAAAGCATACAAACGGAGGGAAAACGTCTAATGTGGAAGAGGAGGTATTATATTCAACCCAAAAGTATTTCTTATAAAGATTTAACCAGAATTGGGTTTTGAAGTACATTGAACCCCAGGAAAGTAATTTTACTTTCTCTGTTGCTTACCTTTACTAAGCAGAGGAAGTATTGATTACCAATCTAAAATTCGATACACGTTTTGAGGTATCATAATCAAACAATATAGGAAAAGGTCCATGTTTGTCTCTGTGTTTATGAACAGTATAGCTCAAAACCGAAACTATTATTTAAGTTTGACATCTTCCAAGGATATAACATGAGATTTTCAAGAAAATTCCCCCCATCCAAAGCTAACCTTTACATGGAAAAATAATTATTTCTGATTTTCTCAAAAATGACTCTTAACGATTTTGATTAAAATACATGTTTAAGATATTTGCAAGATAAAAGAAGTGTAATTTTGAACTTTCTGCGACTAGCCTGTGAAGTCCTTGCCATTCTGAATGACTTGCCTAATTGGTAAATTGTAAGAAATAGACAAAATATTACGACACACACCAAAAAAAAAAATGCAGATCTCGTTATACTACACCTTTTGTCAAAAGGTTTTGCGACTGTAACTATTTCCAAGATATTCTTTATTTTTGCTTTGAATTTTCAAATACTTATATATTTTACCAAGTGGTAAGTTGCTATTCATTTTCTCTAGGGATCACGCAAGGAGCGTGGAATTTCAAAGCCATCACATAGCGATCCACTTTTAAAAATCTGACTGTCGCTTTAGCTTTTGGTATCCTTGTTATACGTACAACGTAATGTGTAATGAAAGTTTAACAATAAGTAAATAGAAGAAAGTCTATTAAAAGTATAATTAATTTATACAATAACCCCATTTACCCAGCACTGAAGTACTTGCGATAAGCAGGTCCCGCTAAGATTGTCATCTCGAGTGAGATGCCTTAGTGGTCTGTCTGGGAAACAATTTGAGTCAATTGAGGAATTTAATGTCCCACCGGCATGTAGTCACAGTAGCTCAAAGGTTAGAGCAACCGCACAGAGAGCGTGAGAACCGTGTTCAAATCCCGTCTGTGGCATTGACTTTTTCAGTTGACTCTATATTAAAAAGAAGAAGAAGCTTTTGTAAGAATATTTTATAGAACAGTAAATAATGAAATTCATGTGAATGCAACATATAGATTGTGGCATTTAAGTTATTTAAGAGTTGAAATTAGAAGCCCTCCTATAGCTCATGTCCGTCGGGAAGAACAGGGGTTTTCAGTGTTGAAAGAATTACCATAATCATTTGATTAGTTTTTGAGGTTACCCTACATACATAGACACGCGTACATACAAATATTCTCTCTTTATAATATTAGTAGTACATGTCATTTGCCTATTTGTGTATTTTTGTGTTTTTTTAGAATTATAGGCTTTATGTACATAAATATGTTTAATACTTACTGGAGTAAAGTGTACTAATTTTACATTGTCTATAATTGCCCATTTTAATAGAGTTGCCTTTTCATAGCGTAATGACCTATTATGGCTTTTTTGTAATTATAACTTTTATTCAAGTTTTTGCCTATAGTATTTCATTATTTTTATTATTGGCGGTTATTTATGCATATTAATGTTTTTGTTAATGTGACAGTAACCTTAGTGTTGTAATTAATATTTCGCACTTAGGGCCAATGAGCCGCGTTGACAACATGCAGAGGAAGGTTGTAATACCGGCAGCAGCTGCATTGTTTCGTGTAGTAATAAAATCGCGGCTATTTAGCGTAATAAAGAGTACGGCAAACGGATAACTACAGAAAACCATGGTTTACCACTAGGAAATTGATAATTTTAGTATTAACTCGTGGCTTTGTTCATTGACACGATGACTTTATTGTTTTCTACTTTCCACATGAGCAAAAAAGTACTGACCTAGAAAGAACTAGACTTATTTAATTGCAAACACAGCAATATACTTTTAAACAGAGAAATTATTTAAATACTAATAACAGGGTTGCTACAGAAAAAACACAGTAACTGTAGACTGCAAATTTAAAGAAACAATGCTTACAGTTTACACTCAATTAATAGAGTAGTAGAATTTACTAAATTCAATATACCTGGTGGCCCAAACAAGCCGTCCTTTGCAGTTTTATTTCCCACATACATAGGTTCAAAATAAGTTGCCGCATCATTGCTGTTCAAAGGGGCAGTGCAGGCACAAAGCGAAAGGTCGCTGAGGTAGTGCTGCTATCTGCAGGTGTTTACATGGTAGTTTCGTACTGATAAGCGTCGCGTAGTCGCTGAGCCAGGTCATTCAGACAAAAAGGTAATGTTCACCAATAACGAACACACAGATATGGTTACGATCTGTGCGGAGACGAACCGAAATGCAGCTGAGGCTCGAAGGCTGTGTTCTGAACATTTTCAGACGCGGTATCTGTCTTCTGCGTACGCTTTTTTATGTACAGAAATAATATTAAGAAGTGCTGGATCATTTCAGGTAGAACGTGGGTCTGAGAGGCCCTTACACCAATTCGTTCACCAAGGCGGACATGCTTTGCACATGCTTATTATGAATAATGCACTAATAGAAAATAATTTAATTCTAACGCACCTTTAAGGGTACATAAATATAAATTTTGTTTAATGTTGTTAGCTTTGTAGATTAACTGTCATGGAACTAACTGACTTAAGAGTGTGCTCAGGTTTGCGTCAAGCGGCAATCCTGAATTCTTGTAAATGAGCAAATTGCTTATGAAATTACCGACAACTCCCCCCCCCCCCACTCACACGTAGGTATTCTCTCATTCAAACACCAGACTCTGGTCATTCGTTGAAATGTTTTTGTTTAAAGACAACTTTCTGGAGCCCAGTTGAGAATCGAACCCGGAACACCTTATATAGCAGACAGTTTCTCTACTGAATAAACCCTGGGATCAGTAATAGCCGTTAAAGTGTTCGTTTTTAAGAAGCATTAGTATTTTATTTAGCGGTCTCCTCTCTATCGTATGGAGTCACCTTTAAGTTCTGATTAGGCAAACCTTTTGGCAGCCGCGCTATCCGGTTTAAACCAACTTCAACGAAGGACGGCTTGTGTGGGCCACCTGGTATATAGTGTATGACTATTTAATATTTCTATACTGTTCTCTCGTGTCTAAATGTGTTTTTAAGTGGTAAACGAATAAATGGTTGTGCCTACTTCAGTTCTTATCATTGCTGATGGCGCCTGTATTAGCGCCTATTTTGAACTTGTAGTGCCTATTTTTCTGCCTTTTTTAAAGTTTATTAGCGCCTATTGCGCCGAGATTTAAGTATTACTACAGGTAATATATGTCTTTGAACTAGCGATATGTGAAGAAAGTTTAAGCAGTGCTTGTTTTCGAGAAGTGGTAACTGTAGTTAGTAGTAGAACTGAACCGTCTCTTATCCGGTTTATGAATTCACCTGTTACAACACAACAAGTGTTTCTACAAGTGCGCATTGTCCTCCCGTCGAGCAAGAGGGGATAGTGTTGCGGTACATCAAAGTGGACGGGAATGTCATAGGGTGGGGAATCGCCCTCCAATATAGATTATACCGGGGAACGGGAGACCAATTACGGATAACTACACACGTTATAGCTGAGCCTAGGATTACGTGGATGCAACCACGTTACAGGCCTCCAGAGGTACACAGTAGCCGTGTGTTGTGTCAGGGAAGCCATCTTTTGCTGATTTTCAGTCTCCCTCATTGTTGTCACTGTGGTGTACAGTGGCTTTCTTAATATTTCATAATGGTAGATTTCTGAGAGTATGCGAAGTAGAGGCAGTTTTGATTCGGATATATCTTTTCTCCCTGATTCTCGATCATTTGGTCCAAACTCCATTTCTGGGTTTGTAATACTGCAAGGTTAAGGCTCCTCTCTTACGTCACTGGGATACATATTGTGCATTAAAATCAAATATTTCTAGTACTTTTCGATTTTGGAAAACAACTGATGCTTACATGCATCTTGGCTAAGTTGAAGTAAAAACTAGCAGTTTAAATTGTGTTTACAAACATATATATTTCCATTCTACTCCGGAATTCTTGAAGCGATTGGAATGAAATTTGATAAATTATCAAGTATTATACACTATTTAGAGAAAAATATATAAACCATCTTATTTTCTGCAAATAGCAGATTATAATGTGGTACAAGGTAAAACAAAATTTTGATGTATTACAATCGCATGACTTTCTCTGCGCCTTTCCTTTATTTGTTTGTCTCTTCTGAAAACTGTTTTCACTGTTTGTATCTACTTCGTCTTAATCGAGATAAATGTTTGTAGAAATGGTTTTATCACGTGTTTATTTGAAAATACAAGAGGGGATGCAGTAGGCTGAATCTTATTAAAACTTATAAAAGCGGCGCTATATCCTGGTTTTCAAATACTAGAAACAAAAAACTAAAAATAAAAAAAGAGAAAGGGACCAAGCACTTCAAACAATATAAAATGTATTGGAAAAATTCAGACTAATAGCAACGAATATCTCAGGTACAATAATGCCATTAAAATACTGACTTAAGTTGTGTGTTATAACCAGACCTACTTTCTTTTTTGGTAAGTTTTCATCTGTGTTTTAAAATTTGACAATAATACAAAATTATAAAAAATTCATTCCGAATGAAGAACATTCAATTTATGAATTGTATTAGTCATGCAAATATCTGAAACACATGATACTTTAATCAAAATTATTAGTCATTTTTGAGAAAATAAAAAATGAACGAAAGTTATACCTTGTAAAGCTAGAGGGATGAGAGGATTTTCTTAGAAATCTTTGTGTCACATCCTTTGAAGATGTTGACCTAAATACGAAATTTGGAATTTATCTGACTTTTCGTTTTTGAGTTATGCTGTTAGCACACAAACACAAACACACCACACGCATACACACACATTCTCTCTCTCCTTTTTCTAAAACAGTTTTTGGGAGAGGTTCAGGGGTGCACAAAACCGGTATTTCGGGTAAAATCTCGCTAGCAAACTTTTCAGTATCCTCTAGCTATATAGATGGTGGTAGAGAAAGTAGAAAGAAAGGAATCCGATGTGATATATTCGCACGACTTGCTCTAGTAATATCTTAACTCAAATATATCTATTTAATAATAGTACTCATATGAAAGAAATTTTTCTATCTTGTTACTAAACATATAATTTTTACTTTTTCTACTACGTACAGTAAGTAGGGGATGTATTGTATTCCACTCAAAAATTCGATACCGAGATTTCAACGGAAATATATGTTTTGTGACCCCCTGAATCCAAAAAAAGCATTTTTGGAAACATGTCCGTGTGTGTTTCTGTGTGTGTGTGTCTGTGAACAGCATAACTCAGAAACGGACAGTCGGATAAACACCAAACTTAGTATTTAGGTTCAGTATCTTCCAGAGATGCGACACGAAGGTTTTCAAGAAAATCCCCCCACCCCAGATTACCCTTTATATGGAACATTTGTCGAAAATTTTAATTTTCTCAAAAGTGGCTCTAACGATTTTGATTAAAATATCATATGTTTAAGATATTTTCATGACAAATAAAATGTATATCTTGAATTTTCTGTGAATGTCTCCAAAAGTATTCTTTATTGTGAACGACCTTTGCATAATGGTAAACCATAAGAGAGAGACAAAATTTTACTACACAAAAATGTAGATCGCGTTAAAATACACAATTTATGTTATATACATTTTTTGGGTTGAGTGAACCATTTTCTAGATATTGCTGGTTATTCCCTTAAATTTTTGAATACTTATTTTCTCAAATGGGAATTCGTTGTTCATTTTTTTTTGTCTTGGATATGCAAAGAGTATTAATCTGTGGCAAAGAGAATGGTGTTGCGCATAGCAACCAGCTCTTAAGAGATATGTCTATGCTTAAAGGCTATTGTATTTCTATATTACCCTTGTAAATACAAAACAAGGGGAACATAGTAAGCCTTAAGTGATAGTCAAATATTTTTAGAATTAGTCCCTATGTGTAAAATGTAATTCTCTTTGCATGTCAAAGGATCGTTTCTGCAAATGCTTATCTCGATTAATATGAAATAGATGGAGAATAAGAGTTTGTAAAAATAGTTTGTACAAGAGTAGAGAAAGTCATGTGAGAGTAACACATCAGATTTTTTTTGTTAGGAATGATTTCAAACCAAGAAGTGCTCAATTAGCATATGCAAAAACATTATTCAAATGTTTATTCATGGTAAAAGCGCTCTTGCGTTGGAAACGAAAAAAACAACAAATAAACAAAACAAACCAAAAAGAAAAAAACGAAGAGGAATTATAAGGTTTCAAGAATGTCTGTAATAATTCATCCTGTTTCTATACATTGAACTTGCTCCTCATTATGCATCTATTTGTTCCTTTACTCAGGAATACGTGACGCTGTCGCTGTTATATTTCTCCTTTTATCTAATTCCTGGGTCGTTTAATTGTATGTCATTAGAGGCGTGGTTTACGGCCATGTCACTTTAAATTATTTTATGTTTGCTTTATAATTTTATATAGATTATTATTTTTTATTATTATATTATAGATTACTACTACTACAATAGTTACATTTTATCTTATTCACCATGAATCCGCCACATACAAATACAAGAAGACTCACACATAGGACATGTTTCTAAAACTGCTTTTATTTAATCAGCGCACCTCAAAATATGCATTTCCGTCGGAATCTCGATATCAAATTTTTAGATGGAAAACAATACTTCCTTTACCTATTTTATGTAGGTAATATAGAAATTATACTATCCCCAGAATTCCAAGGGACATCTTATCTTTAAATTGTTTCCACAGTTATGCTTTCGAGCTCTTTATTCCAGACTAGTTGGCTTATTCAACGTTGCACGAAAGGTCTTCTTAAAGTGAAAATGGCGATTTAATTCATTTCTTATAACCCCGTAATCCTCATGAAATATCTGGTCAGTGATCTAGAACCCGAATCCTCTTCTGTACAAGAATTAGTAATTTTGTAAACCCCAGGGTATTCATAACAATAGTCCCAAAATCCCCTGGTATTCAAAGACTGGAAGTAAAATATACCTAAGTTTGATATGTATTTCCCGTTCTCTTAACCTCCTCCGGTAATATTCAAATTCTGGAAATGCCATATATACTGTAAGCACTGTAACGGATATACTTTTAATTTTACAAGAATATGATATACATAATTGTATATAGTTAGAGATATTCAGCACCAAGATCTGTATAAAGAAAGCCATGAAATTGCCTTTAGAATTCTTGCGAGTCATTTCCTGTATGCTTATGTAAACAGGTGGTATGAAGCCGTATTCATGTTTCACGTTGGTCTGGACTACCTCCAGACTCATTTGGACCGTTCCAAAGGCCGACAAGTTTTTGACATTCATAGATGATTAAAAAGTCTCGGACCAAGAAAGGCCATGGATCAGCAAGGAGAAAATGTTACACGACGAAGAAAGGTAATTCTTCGCATGCGCGACGTCCATAGAGCAATAAACTAACTACTGTTACTCCCAAGTTTACAACTTTCTATGGTCGTTTCACAGCTATTTTATATCAGTTCGGTGCTCACTCCTCACCCCTCGGCCAAAAAAATAATAAAAAAAAGCAAAAAAATGGAGATAATCAAGAAGCGTGCATTAAAACGATCGAAGGAGGAAATTGCTTGCTTTCCTTAATACAAAAAATGTTGGATATTATTGAAAACAAATCGGTTTCGACAAATGCAAACGTAAAAAAGAAGAGGAATAGAGGAAGATAATATAAAGGCAGTTTCGTGCATGATTCTAACCCATTGTTACCACTCCCTTTATGGAAACGTTCTTATCCACCAGATACACAGTTTCATGGCATTGTTAATCATTTCAACAAGAGTTTAACTTGCTGGAATTTTAACTTTTAACCTTAAAATTATAGAATGAAATTGAATTTAACTAGCAAGCAACATTTTATATTATTTATTAAAATGTATTTCACCCTGGATCTGAAGCAAATAATTAAAAGTTGTGTAATATTAATTATACAGATATAATTACCTGGGGAAATCCTGATATACCATAAACCAGGCAGTTGTAATCCTCCAAGAAAACGTAAGTAAAGCCTGAATTGCTTTGAACTTAACCTAGACGACTTAACTCGATGCGACGTAACGTGAAGGTCTTACACATTGTATTAGATGGAGCTATTTAGGGCTGTCTTAACATGACTTAATTTACGACGTAACTTAAGAATTTGGTAGTGTCAAGTTTTTCCTTCCCGTTAAGTCAAGTTTAATGTCGCATGGGGATTAGAACCAATCGGCATGAAGCAGTAGCACGATGCAATAAAAAAACAATAAATCAAGAGTCATTCCCGTTACGTTAAGTGCATCGTAATTAGATATTTATTATAAAACATTTCTTAACTTCGCGTTAAGTTCATCGCAATCCCGGATTAAAGAAGGGAAGTCTAGCAATGCACGTGAGACATTAGTTATAATGCGGCTTACTGACGCCTGACTAAGGTCAACAGCGTGTTCTTATACCCTCCTCTTGCATAATACGGAACTGCTATTGGCGTTTGTGTATCAATTGAGATACTCAAGTCTCGGTTATCGTTTCTGTCATATAGGTTAGGATGAACCAGTTCTATCAGCCTTCTAACTTTTGCTTTACTAAATCTGTATCGGTTTCTGAAGTTTAGCTCGTCATACTTTCCAATTATGTCTAATCTTGGTAGATAGTTTTCTTCTACCATATCATTTCGCGAATTCTATGCACAGCAGCCACCCCCATCACTTCATAGTCATCCATTTTGTAAAGATGATCTGCCTTTAATCTACCCCTAGGTAGACCAAAATTTGATCCCTACAAGGCGTTTGATCTCCGGACCAACGCAAGTCCCATAAGTTATTAAGATAAGATTACAAATTGATAAACCAAAAATAAGAATAAATAAGAAATTGAATATTGTTTTGGATAAATTATTATTTGAATGAATTCAAATAATTTAAGCGATTTCTTATGAATAAGAAAGTCGATCGCCCGCTGTAAATCCACCGGAAGAGCAAGTTGGTCTGGATCAAAATCGATTATGAATACCGCCATAATTTTTAAGGGAATGATCACATAATGTTCGACACGTGGGTGGACAATGCAATTCATGCTGACAGCCGCATACGTCAGTGCTGGTTAAAGTACTAGTCAGCATACTCCTCGCTTTTTGACGTCTGGGTGTCTGTGACAGAAAGTTCTTTAAATTTATTTGGTGCTAGCTTACAACTTCGGCGTAATTCTTAGATACGGCGAAGATGAAATGCCGGACGTCTTGCGTCTATCCGGACTCACAAGCTGTCTAACTCTCTCCTTCTTACAGTGACATTTAGATTAGTTATTAGAAAGATTAAAGCCTCTCTTGGAATTAGAAGTGCATATCTAATAGTGTCACCCTTTCACCACCCTTCCAGCTACCTGTAACGTATTATCTTCCCGATGACATTCCTGAGCTACGTCCCTGTCCTCATCACATCTGGTATAGGCACTGGTTTTGGGTAAAGCGACCTTACGACATATCTGTTGGAGCCACCAAGGGCTTTGTTGCAGTGAAAGAATTATCCAAAAGCTAAAGAAATTTTTGAATAAGCACAGTAGATTTAGTGTTAAACTTTGCTGCCTTCCTTCTGGTCCCATAATTATTTAATAATGTATAGGGCTCACAATTTTCACATTAAGGGAAAATATGATCCCCTGATAGCAGTATTCAACGAAATAAGTTTTACAAGAATTTACACCTTCCTAGCTAATAATTTAAATATTTTGGACTTGGTATATAATCTGTAACTCTGAAGGAAGAAATTCAGTTAGATATGAATAAAGGTTGAACAGTAGCTGATGTCACACAGGATGCAATTTTCAACAAGGGAATTAAAGACTTTTGACTGGCAGTGCATTCCAACAAATTCTGTCTGACTGCATCTACATACTACTTTCAGGCGTTCCAACAAACTTCTGATCGCGCCAAAGTCGTCAGAATCAGCGCGCAGCGAAGATGTTTCATTTCTGACCGGAAACCGGTGCCAAACCATCGCATGCGCATTAGGCAATCATGACCCATACTGAACTAATCAGGAACACCACGGCGTTTTCTGTATATGGTAGTGAACTTGTTTACAACATCCACATGAAACACAATAATTACTTACATAAGGATTA
This sequence comes from Deroplatys truncata, assembly GCA_030765065.1. NCBI lineage: Eukaryota > Metazoa > Arthropoda > Insecta > Mantodea > Mantidae > Deroplatys > Deroplatys truncata. The sequence continues at coordinate 108,005,983 of CM060980.1, forward strand.
TTAAAATGTATTATCATACAGAAGCTTTACTACATAAGTCTGTAGAAATATATTAAAGGTTACTCAGAGGTTTCGATTCTCCTTCACTATACATATGTGCATTATTGGATAAATACTAATTAAATAAATAAATAAATATCACATGCATATCGTACCCTAAAACGAAAGACCCGGCTGTTTGTTTCGCTCATTCTTCTGTTTGCTTAGCATTTCTCTAAGGCTTAGCTGTTAAATGCGGCCTTATAAGTATATTGCTTCGAATAAAGTATAAACGGCTTTTCTTTTTACACGCATTCTCTGTGGAATAACAAGTGGGTAAATACAAAGCTGTGCTAGTAAATATATTACGTACCGAGCGGCATAGTCTCTGGCCCGCATACGAGAGGTCCCGGGTTCGTTTCCCGCGACCGTCTCCACTCTGACTTGGTTTTTTTCGTGGTTTTTTCCTTGTCGCCAGGCGAATTCTGTGATAACTTTTATAATACCAGAATTTTTCTGGTCCCTCATTCTCCATTTCTTTCCTATCACCTTTCGGAATACGGCTTGACTGGGTGGTTTTGTGGGGTGTGGTGCGTGGTGGATATGCCCTTTGTTGCTGTTTCTTCCTTCTCTGGTATGGGACCAGGGCAGTTTGGACCTGCTCGTCAGGAGGAGCGCTGGGGGTGCCTGCAGGAGTATTTCCACCCGTGAACTTTAGGGACCTCGCAATATCCACACCTGCTGCTACTTGGTCCGGGCAACCATCCTTCTGAACTTTCAAATCATCCCTTCCTCCAGGAGGTTGCATACGGCACAATAGACCTCTGACCGTATTGCTTAAATCCTCCCATGCCCCTTGCTAGAAAAAACATGCATTATGTTGTAGATCCAAACATGGTGTAATATACAGGCCTTTTAAATCTTTTTTTCGTTGATAGTTTTTTTGATCCACTGATAGAAAGTTAAATTTCTGCATTCAGTGCTAGTAATATAAACCACCTGAATCTATTTTGCTACGGTATGTGCATGAACTATATTAAATCCTCTATTATATACTATTGCAGATATATAATATAATCATATGTGATAACTGAATGTTAGATTTATATTTTACCTGGGTCTTCATTTTCTCTTTGTTATTATTTACTTAGGACTTAATTCATGCAGAGCTAAGTATGAGCTGCAAGTTACTGTATTTTTAATATCAGCAACTATCGCTACTTTGTCACTAATGTTAATGTTGGTGACTTATCCTACTGGAACCAATATTCAACAGCTGGTAGTAATTAATTTTATTTTCGCGTAAGCAGTATTTCTATTATTCACTGTTGAAAAATAGTATGCAGTACACGTGCGTTAAGAGCATTAGAGAATCTCGGAAATACAAAATACTCGTCTCATCTCGTTTCGTAGAAAAGGATGGTTCTCAATAGTCCTAGAAGGTAACCAAAACGAGAACGAGAAGCAATGCAGCATAGAAGATTTTGGTTACAATAGTCCGGTAACGAGAACGAGAAAGCATATCGATATCATATCAATCACAAAATGGAAGGTGGATTTTGCGCCTTGGGATTTCACTTGTTTTTAACTGACCAATGGTATTTTTTCACCTGCTTCCAATTCAGCCAACATAATGCGCGTTTGCCAACGTCAAAATTCGATAGAGTAACCATTTTCTAAATGCAAATCCTTATATTTCCAAGTCCTCTAGTCGTACCAAGCTTTTATTCCTTTATTTAACGGTGGACATTAAATTTGTTTATTGTTCTCTATTAATTTCTACCAGTTTTTGCAATTCTTTTGTTTTTTAGGCAATAGCGGGTTTTGAGTTGCATATAAATAAACTACAGGTTACTTTTAATTAGAAGAACCAACCCTCAAGGAATCTAGGTTGCGGCGGTACTGCATGGGAGGTGCTGTGCACCAATTTGGCGGCACGGGATTTGCAGGAATGGTCCCGTGTTCGATGTCAGCTCAGGGACTCGCATGGATGTCACCGTTTTAAAATCTGACTTTTGACATTAGCTCGCCACACACACGCACACACGTACACGCGCGCGCATTTTTTTACTCCTGTGCTTCATGCAATCGCCCCTATCCACCGGTACTCACATGTATTTTCAGAACAACCACCAAGGAAATACCATGAACAAGTGTGTTCTAAATTCTTCTGTTTCTTTATTTCGAATTTCCTATCCCCCATTTCACTTTCACATGATTTTTACCTTCTTTCTTATTGGATGCATAGGGATATGAGAGCACTGATCCTTTCTACACATCTGATTTTCAGGCGACCTAACGGTACGCTAACAAACGTATTCTGCTCTCACTTGGCTACAATTGAAAGGGGAAAACCAACCGTTTCGTGCCTGCTGCTGGCACTGTGTTTCAACCCATATTCACCTTTACATTAATGCTCACTTCGCAGTCTTATTTAATAGTACCAATGCTACTATTATTAATATTTATTTTCCCTATGGTTATAATTTTATATTTAGCTACGCAGAACGTACTGTCTTAAGGTGTCAAGATTGGAGTAATTTCTTCCAGTTACATCTTTCTAGCTTGCGATATATAGACAGATTAGCGGATGTTTCATGTCATGGCCGCCTAGAATCTCTATAGCGAGGAGTCTAATATGCACGATATGGATCTAATATGTCGTGCCCGGGAAAGCTTCCTATCAATAGATCCCATTAAAATACATGTACTTCAACTCTTTCGTTTTCGTTCTGGTTACCATTCTCGGTTTTTGTGAACCAGGCTAAAGACTTCGTCTCCTGTTTTCAAACCGTTCCTCCTTCTCCAAGATTGACTCATCGCGTTTCATCGCAATATACTGTTAGGTTATTTAGGATTTGGAATTAGAAACTGTCTCACAACCTATGTCCAACGGAAGAACGTTGCTTTACAATGGTGAATGGATTCTTACTCAAATGGTTTCAAGTTTCCAAATGGTTCCCCTAATAAACAACAGTAAGTATATATATTATCAGAACTTTTCACATTTTAGGTAGCTTTGTGATGTCTCAAGTTTTATAGTGCCCCTCGAAATAACTTTCCCTCAGAGTGAATTCATCTCGAATACAACCACAAAACTGCAATTATATTCAATGCCTAGGACAGCATATTAACGGTGAAAAAACTTTATGAAGCCTTTGTAAACTTATTAAGATTTATTATCACTTGTTGAAAATCCTTGCCATGTTGTTTTGTTTGCATGTTTTACTGCTTGGATGTGCTTGTCGCTGCCGACGTGTGGTCCCATTAATCTCGATTCTGCTGTCACGTCTACCAAAACAATATTTTGTCTCTGTAGAAAACATATTATCTCCGTAGTTGGTTACAAATTGGCTTAACTGACACAATTTGGTTGGCTTTACCTTTGGTTCTGGCATTCTCGCTGGCATTCCAGAGGAAGAATAGCTTCTGCTAATAACAGCAAATATGTTGTAGTTACTAATGGAGCGTAATGAATAGGGTGGAATTCCTAAAGATAGCTTTATTAATATATATCTCATGGAATGTCATCCATTATTGGTTTGCTTTGTAAAAGTAATTTAGTCGAATAACAGCGGAATTTATTAATTATAAGTAGGCAGGGAGTAAGCAAGCCATCAAGTTAGGATCGCACACAGGGTTGGTGGCCAGAGAAGTGGAGGTGCCCGTGACCATGCAGTGTTCTCTGTAAACAAATATGACAGTTTTAAGGCAGCACAGCCTGCTTTGACAGCAGGTAGACCATAATTAACGACTATTAGAAGGAGAAAAGGAAAACATGTTTGTTTAGCTATTGTTAGGGTACAATAAAGTTATGTCATGATTTAATTCAGACGTTAATATACAGAAACCTAAGTTACATCGCCTTTTCGTATTAGCGTATGACATAGATCCTCGAAAAATTCTGATAAATAGATTGGAGCTGAGGAGGTTGAAAGTCCGCTTTCCTCATTGTTCCTCTCTAATAACGTCACATGTTTCTTGTGTTTCATTGAACTACAGGCTGTTTAACATGATGCTTTAAATACCCTTTGAACTCTAATGTTATATCTGATGGTTTCATCATTTATGCTAAGCGTTCCACGCCAAATTCCACTACAAACGTTGCTAATTGTAATGATGTTTTTGATGTATGAACTCTTCTTTACTTTAGAAACATTGCCACAGTTCTCCATTGGTCTATATATGCAGCGAGTAAATGAAACAGTCGTACCGAAACCGACTGTTGGGTTAAGGAGTGCCCCTCACAAAACCTGTCGTCACCTATACTCCGTGCGGTAATACGACTGCTCGATTTACTTACTAAACCCCTCTAAAACCACATTAGTAATAGTAGTAATTGTCAAACAATTTCACCCTACGCCTTTAAAAAGCCCTTGAAATTAATTGATATACACATACGTTTTCCATAACGAAAAACAGAAAGAAAAAGTTAGGAGTACAATAATAGAAAATTATGTAATTATATACACAGAGAAAAGAAAACTTAGGTTAAATTGAATAAAAGTAATTCAATTTAAATTATATATACAGTACTGTGACGTCACCCTACTTACCCTTCCCCCTCCTTATTCAATCAATAAACCTCCTTTGCTGAGTCTCCTTTAACAACGGTCAGTTTGTCATGCCAGTGCTCTCAAAGATTCATCTATTGGAATCCATTGTGATTGAATGTTTTTGTTTTTTCGTTTTTTTGTTCCTTTTTGTTTTGTTTCTCAAAATATACTATCCATCTGGCAGATCTAACGGAACGTATTCGAAAGTCACTTTTATACTCTCTAGAACTCATCTTAACTTTTGCTTATGAATTTTAGGCGTAGAAAAGGTCTCTAAAGAAATAAAATAACTTCTTAAAGTCCTAATTTAATTAAAATTTCAGGGTTTGTGAGTTATCTCTAATTTTGTTGCACCGATTTTAAGTTTCTTCTCAAGTTTCAATATTTTTACCAAACATTGTATATTCAGAATAAATGCTTTTCCTCAGACTTTTGTAAATTACACCTGAAATTGTATATACAAAACCAATCAATAAATTTTTAAACTTGAGGAAAAACGTTGTTACTAGAGGCTGCAAGGAGCTGCTCCTTTCAGGAGCTATGGCAATAGGTCGCCAATTGCATTCTAAATTGCTTCCCATTTTAGCGGATGAGTTTCTAATTTTCATTTCTGATTACTGCTTTTTCTATTATTTACGTATCGTAAGTATAGAAGATATTGCACATGGGATATGGAGAAGTCGCCCTTAATGTACGTTTTAGCAAATAGTCTCATATTTATAAGAGGCAGAGAGAGAGAGAAGGCAAAGAAAAGTTCACATTTACACTCTCAGGAAGCAGTGGACCAATTGCGATGCAACAAATGCCATTCTTGTGTTATTTTCATATGGTAAATTCTGTAATGGAAAATTCTCTGGAAATTCTGGATTGTTTATTAATAAACTATTGCAAGCATAACAGGAGGCATTGTTGTACGTTAAAGCTGTTATAATTTCATTTTAATGAACTTCCCATAAAAATCAGTTTATTATCGTTTTTCAAAACGTCACATGACATAAAGGCACAGGGAAGAAGGAGAGACAGGAAGAGTGGGTGCAGTGGAAATGAGATTGGAAAGGGAGATAGTGAAAGTGGGAGACAAAGAAAGACGAAATAACTTCATAGTTAATGCAATGATTGGGACTTTGGTTTCTACTATTACATTAAGTGTAACCGAAAGTTTTCTGGTAATTTTCGATTTTTGATCAACAAATTTGAGGACCCATGAATCAAAAATGCATTTTAATAAACATTTCTGTGTGTGAATCGAAAACGAAATCTCGAGAAACACCAAAATTATTATTTAGGATTAGCATCTTTAGGATGCGACACAAGGCTTTTCAAGAAAATACTCCACACCGTACTCGTTACATGGAAAAGCTTTGGTTATCTTTGAGTTTCTGAAAAATGACTCTTGATGATTTTCATTAACACACCATATGTTTACCACCTTTTTCTGACTAATAAAATGTATATCTGGAATTTTCTGCTAGTAGATGTGAGAAGATTTCTTCATTAGGAATGAATTTTGTATAATTTTATCTAATTGGTAAACTGTGAGAGATAGACAAGAGCTAAGTACACGAAAAATGTAGATCTCTTGAAAAGGCACAGTTTATGTAACCTTTTTGTGGCACTAACAATTTCGGATATTTTTGCTTTTCTTGATTTAAATTTCCAAATACTTTACATTTTGGAATCTCAAGGCACTGTTCCTTTGTGTCTTGTGATGTCATACAAAAATTATGCTACCGCAATGGTTTCGCTTTTTAAAGATTTGACTATCGCTTCAGCTTCCTGTGCTCCTTGTACCTAAACTAAATGTGTAATAAAATTACGTATTTCTGAAAACGTATTCATCAATTTATATGCACTATATAGGGATATGCGCTGTTGTAAGAAGAGTTTATGAAGGAATGGTCTCAGGAAAACATATAAATACATATAACAAATTAGATTTTTCATTGATATTATTTGTGTACGCAAACCGTTTGTCCATAGATACAATACTGGGAATTCATTTCAAAGGGTGCAATGACATGCTGTATGACGCAACTTGTCTAACCTCTGAGCCAGGAATTCAATCCGCCCAATACTTCCGCAGAGGTGGATCCCTTCTCGTGTGTCGGAGAAGTTGCTTAGCAAACACGGCGTGCGGCCTGAAGGTGAGCACTTGAAGCAGTACGCTCCGTGTAGCGAATACCCACAACAATAAATCATAAGAGGAATCGTATCAGATGTAACATGTGTAGTGTAGATCTTGTAAGTAACCTGACGAGGAAAATATGTAGATTGCCAGTTATTATTGAGAATGTCTTTCAAACGAAACTACCTGAGGGAGAGTCAAAGGGGTGCAGGAGGGTAGGACATTGAACGTATAGCTTTTGTTACTAGAGTCTCGTTAGGTATGTTTCCGACGTTCTTTTTAATTCAAGTCTGGGACAAGGAAAATTCCTGTTACTCGGTAAATCGCACGATGAAGGGAAACAAAGTTCAACGCTTCTATATAAGCATGAAGCTGGCGTTCTGAATAGAAATCTAAAAAGTGACCAATAGGAGATAAGGTCTAGGTCACGTGTTACAACAGGGAGACAATAATTTTGTAAAACACACCTTGAGAAGACACACTTTGCAAAAACATCGGAGAGAAGAGAAGTTGCTGACACGTCGGTAAAAAACATGAAACGTTGAAGTCACTAAAAGTAAAGCTATTAACCATAACGAGTTCCTAATACACAAGACAACTCGAACATAGGTGATGAGATAAATACGCGGGCAAACGTGTTAAATGTGTATCGAGTAAGGAACAATAACACAGGTGCGTAGTGCGATACATGCGTGTGAGGCGGTGTCAATGTAGGAAGAAAGGTGACGGGAAAATAAAGAGAATTAAAATACAACATAGAGTCACATGCTACCCTGAGAAAATATCCACGCATCCGGAGATGAAAACTCAACATTGACCAAGACCCGAACCCAGAACCAATTCTACGACCTTCCATGCTGCAGAGCTTGGCAATGTCATATCCCGTTTCGACACTCATGTCGCATACCACCTCAACCTTCCACCTCGTAACAATAGTTGGCAGTCTGTACGGTATATGCCCTACAAAATCCCCTTGGTACTGTGTTTTGTTTGATCGATATTAAAGGTCTGTTGAAGTTGTAAGCGGGGTAATTATCATCGCTATCGTAAGGCAACGAATTTGTGAACAGTGTATGTTGTGGCTCCCATATGCGGAATCAATGAATGACGGTGGGGTTATGCGAGACGGATTAACATATTTGATGCTTATTTTACTTTACGCTTTTGTGTATGCCATTGCGAGACACGTTATTTGATCTACATTTTATGATTAACATCGTTACGTAGTATTGAACGTATTGAGCGCCGTGCTGGCCAGGCAACTTCGCCACAAGTGTACCACGTTACGTCCTTCCCCTCAGATTTGACACTCGCAATGACGTACTGACAATACACACAATGACGTATTGACATACGAGGGCGGATTTGATAAGTCCATGACTTTGACGAGAGATAGCGTTCTAATCACTGGTTTCTTGTTTGCACCCAAGTCTTACATCTATTCTGGGTATAATCGCAGAAATTCGTCATTTCTTTCTTAGAACATAGTTGAGAGCGTCCAAAATAAGCAGGTGTGTCTTGATTCGTAGAAAATAGAGAAAAGTGAATTTCGTGTTCTGATGAAGCACTACTTTTTGCTTGGTAAGACGGTGAAGGAAACGGAAGAGAAGCTGAACAAGTGTTATGGGGACTCTGCTTCATCACATGACATGGTTCACAAGTGGTTCACAGAATTTCGATATGGCCGGTTGAGGTCACAACAGAAGAAATGGTGAATGAAGTTCACATTATTGTGTTGGAAGACCGCCGAGTGAAAATTCGTGAGATAGCCAAGACCGTAAACATCTCGAGTGAACGGGTGTATAACATTCTGCACGAATTTTTGGGTATGAGAAAGGTTCTCTTTCCCAGGATAATGCACCCGCACACAAGCCAGCTATTGCCATCGCAAAATTTGTGGAATTGGGCTATGAACTGCTACCTCACTCATCATATTCTCCAGATTTGGCTTCGAGCGACTTCTTCCTCTTCGCAAATCTGAAAAATTGACTCGCTGGGAAGAAATTCACGTCCATGGACACATCAAGGCAGAAACAACCTCATATGTTGCAGATTTCGAAAAATCATATTTTTTGGAAGGGTTAAAAAATTGGAGAAACGTTGGACAACGTGTATTGAATTGAAAGGAGATTATGTTGAGAAATAAAATTGACTTTTTGAAAAAAAAATTATTTTCCTTAAAAAGTCACTGACTTATCAATCCGCCCTCGTACTTTGAAATGACACTCAATGCGGTTCCTTTAGCATAACAAGCATACGGAAAAGTTTCAACTTAAAGGCACAGTGTAAAAGCTTTTACTTATGCTACAATTTTATTAGCATCCCAGAAGGTGCAATGTTATTTCCTGATTTCAAAACATCACATTACATCAAAGTTGCACAAGAAGGAAAAGATAGAAAGGTTGTGAGGGCGATGGAGAGAGAGGAAGCTAAAGAGATTTAAAAGGGATACAGAGGAAGAATCTCCGCATTTAAAGCCATAAAACGAACCCAGCCATCGGTTCTGCTGGTAGATGATTAAAGTACAAAAATACTAAATTCCGTTTCTACAAAATCTATTGACTCCAACGCCTCTACACTGACTTAGCTTCACTAAATGATGACGTGAAAGAGACCCACTTGTTTCATTCTCTTCTCCCCACTATCTATCCGTATTTACTCAAAGAGATGATTATCACCTTCAGTAGGAATTTTAAATTAACGAAGCACCCCATCCCCTTTAGCGCGTATGTGTGTAACGACCCCCTGGAGGCTACTAACGTTGCTACACGCAATTCCCTTGAGTTTACACCCCATCCTACATACAGCATCGCTCCAAGCGAGACCTGCTTGACGTAATCAGGGCGGTGACAAAGGAGGAGCCGGAATCTCTTTGAAGTGGCTCTGAGTCACTGAATTATTAAGAATTCTATAAGATTTGGATAATCCTCGCCAAGACTTTCAGTAATTTTCAGACTATGTCAGAGGCAACAGGTGTAGGGTAAAGTGATTTAAGGTAATGTTGGCAATAAACGCTACAATCGGCTTGTGTGCTTTATCATGGGCAGTAGTTTAATTAGTAAAACTTGAAAATGTTGGATCATACATGTTTAGCTAAGAATTATTTATTAAGTGTTCTAATTTTTGAGTAAACGTTATTAAATTATAGTGTTCATCATAGTCAAATTATCAGATTAAGGCTTTAAGGTTAGCTCCACTTTCATATACTTTTAATCAAAATGTTGCCATTTCTAAGGCTTCCCATATATGACGTATGGCCTTTGGACGTTACCTCGTTCAACGACCCATTTCTGAGGTAGAGTACGCAGAGGGCGGAGTTCGTTACCTGATGAAGATGGTGGTGGAATGAGAGAACCTACAGTTTTTACCGTGGACTCAAAACCACGTTAGACCTTGGGGATACTCCAAATGACGAAGTCGGAGGCGAAGACGTGGATAGGCTCGACTTAAAATCGCCACCCCAGAGACGGGAATCGAGCCCCGGAAACTAAACCACTGAGCTACCCCGGCGCGTTGAAACTCTCTCTTCTTCGGGCTACCAACATTCCTTTCACCTTTCGGCTTATGATCCATTATAATCTTCGGTATACGGTCCTATTTTATTTTTACTTTCTCTACCGCGTACATATTAAGTAGAGAAGGTATTGCATTCCATCCAAAATTTCGAGGTATCACCGGAAGTATATGTTTCGACTCCTTGAATTCCCCCCCCCCCAAAAAAAAATTTTTAGAAAAAAGAGTCCGTGTATGTGTGTATCTGTGAATAGAATATCTCAAAAACGAAAAGTCGGTTAAATACCAAAGTTGGTATTTAGGTCCAGTACCTTCTGAAGATGCGATATGAAGATTTTCAAGAAACTCTCCATCCCAACTACATGGGAAATGTTCGAAACTTTTTATTTTATAAAAATGGCTCTAACGATTTTGATTAAAATATCGTATATTAAAGATGTTTACCTGGCAAATAAAACGCATATCTTGAATTTTTTGGATATAGACTGAGCCCTCTTCATTCGGAAGGACTTTGTATAATCTTGTATAACTGGTAAACGTTAAGCGATAGACGAAAACGTACTACGCAACAAGTATATCTCTTTATAACACACAGTTTATTCCAATTGAAATTGGACGCTCTTTAACGGCTATGCTCCTTAGCGTCCCATTCTATATTGGGCGTGAAAGACGGGAAATTTTGCTCAGAGGCCTCTTTGTCAGGCTTAAGGTTCTTTTACGTGCCGTAAATCTACGACACGGGATCACCGGCTTTACTTCCCTTCCGAAGGAACCATGCTAAGGATTTTTACGCCCGAAAAAATCCATCGCCCTCCGCCGGATTTGGACCGCGACCTCGGGAACTAGAGGCTAGCATGGTAACCACTACACCACGGAGGATAACACACAATTTATTACAAATAACTTTTTGTTTTGTAGCATCAGCCATTTCCGAGAAATCCGTTATTAATGGTTCGAGTTGTTCAATACTTACACATTCTTTTCAAATCCTGTCGATCTTCAATTGTTTCTCGCAATGTAATGGAAAGAGTATGGAATTTTAAGGTCAACGTATAGCGTCTAGTTGTAAAACCTTTTGCTATTGCTATTCCCTTTGTGTCAATAACGAAATGTGTAATGCAGCTATTTCTAGAAAAGTATAAACGAAGCCGATAGGAAAATAAACTTTCGTAAGAATAAGTTGTATACCCACTAATACGCGATTGAATACGTCAAGTGAATGTATCGGATTTCTGGCCATGTTCGCTGATGAAATTTCAAAATTGTTCTATTTTTTTAAGTTCCATTTGTACCCCTTTAGCCGCAATGGTCTTATCGGCGACCCTTCTTTTGGAACATATTATTGGCTGTAGGAAATGGTGTTAACTCGTATTCGCTTGTCGTTGGGTTGGATTTCTGGTAAGCTTTGGGTTTTATTCATTAGATAACACACAAACTCACACTCTCATTTATGCTTCCAAACTGTGGGAAAGAATAATCTTGGCTACAGAAAAATTCCCCCTCATCTACCGACTGAGCTACGAGGCCAGCCGTTTCTATTTTATCTATCAGTTTGAAAATGTTTAACTCATTTCCAATATCCTCAGTTTTATCTAAGGATATACAGTGTGCTACACTTATCAAAAGTCTCATTTCGGCTGCTTTATGGTCTTTTCTTCTCCTCTAGTTAAAACCCAAAACTAGTAGGCATACGATAAGCTTAATTTAGTTCTTTTCTGATATTTTTACTTCTCTTTAATTGTCCAAATATTAAATTTAATTTCCTAAATTTATTAAAAATATTTTTAAAATAGGAGAATAGCCCAGATAGTTAAACTACTCACCTGTTAGACACATTGTTTATTTAATTCTGGTAGGATTTAAAGTCAAGACTTCTCTTCAACTATAGCAACTGACAAGCTTAGAGCTTGGATCTGGCAATGAGTAGGAATCTTTCTTCAAGGAAATTCTTCCCCTAGAACTTGCAGTCGACCATTAAAAGCTCGTGGAGCCATAGTGCAGCGTCATGTTCCTTGCATTGAGAACAGGACACATGCAATTCGAGGAATATTTAACAGGTTCCGCAATGCACTTTGAGAAAAAAGAAATATTTAAAGATAAATCAATAAAAATAGTACACGAAACAAGAAATTACTTCCTAATTTTCACATACGTATCATATTGGTGTGGTTAAATTTTTTTTGTCTTATTTACAGAACAATTTTTAGCTTTGTTCCACGACTGCCGCTTCAAAAATACTGTTCACTTCTGTGGGCATGATACATATTATTACTATTTTACTGAAATAAACTTAATGTTTCAGAGTCATATTGTTATAGTCTTGGTGTCAGTGTTTGTTGACGTTTGCGAACAGTGGTGCGTGTTTTTATCTTTTCTTTCTACCTCGTCGAAGCTTTACATTTTCACTATGCTCGAGTCTGAAACTCTCTTACAAATACAATAAAATCGAATAACTATGGGACGAGACTAATAAAACTACGCTTCTAGCTGAGTGAAACGATTCACACGCGTCCGTGATATTTTCCAAGGTACCCATATTTCTGGAGGTAAATTTGAAAAAAGTTCTGTATATAATTTTCAAGAATATAATGGGATAGTTCTGTTAATTTTAAACCAGATGGCTGAGGCTCAAATAAGTCGAAAGCAAAGCATCCATCGCGGTATCTTCTGCGACTCTCATTCGGGAAGTCCCGGGTTCAAAACTACCGGGCCGAACTATCTGCCCCAAGGTTTTTTTTCGCGGTTTTCCTCGGTCGCTAGGCGAAATTTGGTTGGATAATTTGATCCGCGAATTTTACTATCATCCCGTTCATCACTCATTTCATCTCCTTCTTCACCGCCATACCAGGCATTGGGCTGATCACCTATCTTTGATATGCTATGATCCAGAGTTTGCTTGCTCCTCGATCCAAAGCATTATCTTGTAAGTCTGCGCCGGTCGAGTACGAACAGGGCGGTTATAATCTCTGAATTAGTTTTTTACGGTTGGTATGAATATTCGCTCTTGGGTAACTTTTATTTTTAGAGAGCTGGGTGGCGAGAACCGACCGGCTAGAGAGGTCGGAGGGTTCGTCTTGAGTTGAGCGTATGGCTAATTGAGAAAGCTTAGACCGGTGAGGATTCGTTTTGTGCCTTTCTGACGTAAGTCACCGTGCAGTGGTTTCTTTAATCTTGGTGAAAGTGGGGATCAGGCTTAATATATCATTTGTGTGATCTTGGTGAGCTTTACTACGTGCTATTATATGAAGTAGTTAGTGATATTCTTGCGGGATGATCTCTCACTGTGCGGGGTAATTGAATGGGGCAAAAGTCGTGTTGTTACGAGGGCGAAAGTGCGACAGAGCTTTATTCTTACCCTATGTCAGGGTTTGTTGGCCCACGTAATTTTATGGGAGAACAATATAATACATCTTCTGGTAGGGAATAGACATAATTACGAGAATTTTCCTGAAGACTGATTACTGTTCATGTTGAAGAAGCTTGGTTACATTTCACTTTAAAAATGTCAGGGGTTGATTACAAAAACCGGACAAGTCCAAAAATTAACCATTTGAGATTATTCAGTCTTGAGAAACACTGTTAATGGTGCTATCTGATGATCCAATGTTTCCTAAAAAATATTACAGGTCCAGAGAAAAGGCCAGTTGAAAATCGTAAATTTCTAAACAAACTGGACAAGTCTATTTATTCATTAGTGAAGGAGTAACATTTTGATTGTTGAGGTCTCAGCATATTCTTGTATGCATTAACAGCTAAATATTGTAGCATTTAGTCTTTTATATTTTCATGGAGGAATATCAGTGGCCTAAGAAGAAACAAAACATGGAGAAAAAAGATGATAGGAGTTCAAGGAAAAGAACACATAAAGCATGTTGGAAAGTTGGTCCCAGCTCGCATTACTGGTGATGACTATAGGTAGGCTATTTTTTCACATATTAAGCTTGTTCACAATTTTTAGGCATTGTCTAATAACCAAACTTTACTAAATCTACTTACTCCATTTTATCAAACATTTTCATCAGTTTATCCTTATACAGAACTGACATTGTTTTTATTATTACTATTCTATTACTGCCTTAGGAACAATCTTAAAGCTAGCTCCATATTGACACTGAATGAATATGTCTAAAGGAACAAATAATGAAACATTATTACTTTTCATCAGTTACAAGTACAAAAAGCTTTGCATCTGAAAAAGGCAGAAGCTTTTCTGAGTGAAAAACATAAATTTATTCAGCAAGTAAAGCAAGGGCTGATTAACTTCATATATTTGCCATTACCGTATTTGCAGTCCAGTGCTGTGTACTATGCTGGACAATTATGGTATAATATATTTGGAATTCACAATCTAGCAGATGATTCTTTGGTACTATATCGATATCTTAAAATGAAGCAAGAAAGTGACCAAATGAAGTTACATCAATGATTTTAAACTACATAAATAACATTCTACTTGAAAACCATACAGATGATGTTGTTCTGCTCAGCGACAGTTGTCCTGGTCAAAACAAGAACAAAATAATGGTTCAGTTCTTGTGTTGCTTAGTGCATGTCCTCAAAGTTTACCAAATGGTTGCCTATTTATTTACAAGAGGGCACAGTTACTTGTCAAATCAGCAGGATATTTCACTGATAGGAAACAAAAAAATGCAGAAGTTCCCAAAGCATGGCACAGTAAGGTTCTTGAAGCACGCAAGTTAACCAACGCGTTCAGGTTGAAAGTAATGAAATATTATGATTTCGTTGATACGATGTGCTACCGAGCCTTTCTTTCTAAGATCTCCTAAACCACCCCTCAAACTGCAACTAGTGCGAATGATCAGCATTGCTGCAGCAGTCTCGCACATTATGCTGCAAAATTCACACCATGGTCCATGGAATATGCATGTCATTCGTACACGAGCTCCCATCACAGACAACATTTTAGAACTACACCCACTGTACAACAGTAATCCCGGTATCCAACCAACAAAAGCTCGAGATCTCCTGAAGTTTACTCAGTATTTGGAGAATTCTGTGAACAAGGCTTTCTATGAAGATATTTGTAATGTTAATTAGTACTGTGATGGAGAAAACAATGCTATGGACATAGAGATTGTTGAGGGTGATAATATTGATGGCTGTGAAGATATTTCTTAAGTGGTTTCAGTTAAACTTAACATGAATATATAATCTGAAATTACTGAAATGATGCATGAAGCCATTGTTTTATTTCTATTCTCATGTATTTGCAAAACTTACTTGATAATAATAAAAAATACCGGACAAATTCAATATATTTTTGCATTTTATACAAAATTAATAATTATTTTCATATGATTTATGAAAAATTAGCTTTTTGGACTTATCCGAATTTTGTAATCAGCCCCTCAATTATGCATATCCGGTTATATAGTGGCATGAACTATTGTGTGCTGAAATTGTTGAGTTTAGTACCCATGCATACTATTCGAATGCTTAACACATTTCACAAGTGTATGAATAATATATTTCCTGTTTTATGAGAGGGAATAAATATAATTACTGGGATTTTTATACGGTCTGATAACTGTTTATTTTTCGGAAGGTTGGTTACAGCTAACTTTAACTGTGTGTCGTGTTTATGCAGATATACCTGCCTAGTTATATAGTGTCATGAGATATTGTGCGATAAGGCTTTTGGGTCTAGTATGCAAACTATTTTAGATGCTTAACACATTTTCACATGTCTCTGAGTAATACATTTCCTAATTTATGGGAGGGAATATAAATAATTACTGTTCTTTTTTCTGCAGACTGATTGCTGTTCATTTTGTAAGGGGTCAATGGACTTCATCTGAAAAGTCGTTTGCTTTGTTAAGTGCATATACTTAGTTGACTTGGCGCTTGCTTATGTTTTTGTAAAAGCACCCAGTTGCGTGCGCAGATGCACGTTAACAGTGGCTCAAGTCCTTGGGATTAAGTCCTACAAAGAGGAGAGTAATCCGTTGAAGAAGAACAATTTCTCGACAATTATTAATTCTTTTACTTTTATCGAAGTTGTCAGCTTGAGGTCCATTGTACAAACACTTAACGAAAGGCTGAACACTACACAAACAAATGACTCTCATAGCATGGGAAACTGATGAACTCTACACAAATGACTTGCACATATACTCACTATATAGGAAACAGGCTGGCCGCGTAGCTCAGTCGGTTGAGCACCAGCCTGCTGTGCGAGGGGTCCCGGGTTCGATTTCCGGCTGGGTAGTGCTACTTTTTCTCTAGCCAAGATTATTCCCCAGAAGTATGAATGAGAGTGTGAATGTGTGTGTGTGTGATCTAATGAAAAAAAATTACCAGTTACCCAATGACAAGCAAATACAAATTAACATCACTGCTTAGGCAATAATATGTTCCAAAAGGAAATGCCGCCGATAAGACCATTGCAGTTAAAGGCAGGTTATAAATGGAACTAAAAAAAATATAGACAACTGACGTAAATTTATACTGTATTACTCTTCCTCAAATTGCAACTATCTTTTCTGTGTCAGTGTCAAATTGTGGTTTCCGGAGAGCAGAACCAAATTTGGCAGCAGACTATTCTATACACAGGTTTAGATGTGAAGAGTGAAGTAAACAATCGGAAGGGGAGTAGAGACGATTAAGTTGGAAATGCTTTTAATTAAATAAATATAATCCGGTTTGGCAGTTAAGCGATCAGTTCCTATCCTCGGACATGGCCACTATGAAAAGGAATAATTTTACTAAATGACATTTTGTGAAGAAGGTTTGTTGCTGCTACGCATGGAAAGCCAGTTTGAAGAAGATGTATTATATTTCGACTGTTGGGGAGCCGAACTTGAAGTAGTTGCAACCGCACTATGGTACCCGGTAGCCGTCGCCCCAAAATTTAAAAATATTAACTTTGTAATTTGACTGTTTCTTTAAATATTATATATTTGTGTTTGCCTCGGCTGCGTCAGTATTATTATTAGAGACATGAATTTCTTTGCAGGGAGTAGTGCGGCTAAGAATGTAGGCTTGCACAGACTATAATTTTTACTTCACTACATTTATTAATCCTTGATACAATTTATATAACACTTCACTGATATACAGAGCTGTTAGATTCTTTTATTAATTACTTGCACTTTTTAAGCGTAAACTATTTTTTGTCTCATACTGAATACGTGTTATACTTCTCGAGGACGTGTTTCGCGTCCGGTTAGTAACGCTGTCTACAAGCAACTGACTTCTGAATTTGTACAATTTGCCCTATTTCAGTTTCTGATTGGCTAATCCTACTCCAATAGAATACTTTCATTTAACTTAAGTTTTTTTTTCTGGATGTTCATTGGCTATTTATAAAGTGTCTCAAAATTTACATTATTGTTGCTCCAATAATGATTAGTAGCATTATTAAACTTTCTTACAAATTATTGCCTCATTGTTACCTCATTGTTAGCATCTTTTAACCTATTATTCTCACAGCTCCTACATTATTAAATTACGTAATATATTCACATAACATTATTGAACATGTGCATAATAATACAAACATTAATACAATGATTGTTACATGCATTTTATGTGTTATTTATACACATATTGCTTGAAGGCGGGCTGTTATTTAATTTTATGTTATATAATTAGACCGAAATCATTTAAGTGTTAAAAATACTGCCTCATTTGTAAATTCTCAGGATTTTAATTCAAAACTTTAGTTTTGTTTATATACTTAAGTGGAGATTAAAAGCCCTATCCGGTAATGCTGAATCTACTAAATTCATGACGCATTATCTCAGAAACTAGCAAGTCATCAGACTGAAATCTTTACAGCATGTAGATGCATATCTTCTAAGTGCACTGAGTTACTTTTATCCAATGAGTGTTTCAATTAAGGAAGATAGGGTTATTTTCACAATTATACCATCTTATGGTTAAAACCTTTCATGAATTATTTTCTAAAAAAAAAAACATCCATGTTGTTAACACCTTGTAGATCCACTACAGTACTTAAAGGTTGCTTTTATCATTCTTTAATTTAGCCATCTTCAATAATTTATCGTCGTCCTCCGTGGTACTGTGCTAGCCTCTAGTTCCCAAGGTCGCAGGTTCAAACCCGGCGGAGGGCGATGATTTTTTCGGGCGTAAAAATCCTTAGCATGGCTTCCTTCGGAAGGGAGGTAAAGCCGGTGGTCCCGTGACAGATTTACGGCACGTAAAAGAACCTCAAGCCTGATAAAGAAGCCTTTGAACAAACTTAACGGCCTTTCACGCCCAATATAGAATGGGACGCTAAGGACCATAGTAGTTAAAGAGCGTCCATAAATAAGTCTCAATTTAATTAAATTTTCAATAATTTTGAGTAAATGGAATATTTTATACTATATAATCTATTGAGAAAAAAACCTCTTAGAAGTAAAAATAAATAAAGGAAATCCGCGTATATTTGTAAACAAAGGAACACATGACTTGCGCAAACAGAAGCTGCTATACGTAACAGTGTCAAGTTTCAGAACAAAATTTCCCTTCAAAGATGGCCAATGTTTACCTCTCTACTCCAAAACGTGCAGGAGTTGCGATTTTTTTCTGTGAAGCAGTACAGAATTTACAGAACAAAATGGAAGATGCAGTACCATTTTAAATATGTATATATATATTTTTTAAAAATAAGAATGGTGACCACAATGATAATATATACAGGGTGAATCACCTGAAACTTGCACCGCAAAATATTTCGGAAATAGAAAGTGCTATTGATGTGCAGTTTTCACAGCATTGATTGGTAGTCGGGGACTCGTACATTTAGCCTATAAAGTGAATTTAATAATACTGAGAAAGAATATTTTTTGAGCAAACATACAATTTTTAAATGGAACAATGCCTAGTCACATCAACAGAATAAAGGTAGGGTAAATTAGAATGTCAGTGGCGTTTGTTGCAAGATTATAGTGCAAGTGGTTTACGAGAAACCTTATTTTGAAACTTTTACGCACCGACACTTGTACAACCTGTGGTAGCACAAACTAAATAAAAGAAATAAAACAACAAAAAACAAAAACAAAAGGGAATTACAATACTTCCGTGCATTCTTAGAAGTAAAGAGAACATAGCCCTTCAAAGGTTGTGTTCAAAATGACCACCGGTAGCTTCAATACACGCTTCCAGACTGTTATGGAAAGACTGCTGCACACGTTCTAGCATTTCAGTGGAAAATTCAGAGCAGGCAGCAGTAATACGTCGTTTCATATCGTCTGGTGTAGTTGGTACATCCTTGTAGACAGTGTCTTTCAGCCTTCCTCAAAGAAAGAAAGTCTAAAGGGGTCAGATCCGGTGAACGAGCTGGCCAAGATATAGGCCCTCTTCGTCCAATCCAATGGTTTGGAAACAATCCGTTAAGACAAGCCGTAGTACTTCGCGCGCTATGGGCTGGACAGCCATCATGTTGGTACCACAGGTTCCTCCTTGTCTGCAAAGGAACGTCTTCTAGCATCTGTGTCAGATGGTCGGTCAGGAGGCTGCGATACTTGTGCGGGTTCATTGTTCCTTCTATGAACAAAGGGCCTATGAGCTGATGGTTCACTATCCCACACCACACGTTTAAACTTCATGGACGCTGACGATCCACCTGACAAAGCCAACGGGGATTGTCAACAGACCAATAATGCATGTTTCAGCGGTTTACCTGGCTATGGTTAGTGAATGTTGCCTCATAACTAAACAAGATACATGATGAATCTGGAGTATCATGTCTTAATGCCCATGTTCAAAAGTTAACACGATTCTCAAAATCGTTTACATGCAGCTCTTGATGGAGAGAGATGTGATAGGGATGAAACCTATATCGATGGAGAATGCGCAGTACACTTGCCTGACTTATGCCACTTCCACGTGCGATTGTGGGGGAACTAATTTGCGGATCTAGTGCAACGGCAGCCAAAACATTAATTTATGCTAATTTGTTTCTGTTACGTTTTCTAGGTGTTACAGTACCACTTTCACATAATTGGTTGAAGAGGTTGATAAATAATTGCCGAGATGGTTGACTTCTATTGGGATGCGTTTCCTCGTACACCGTACAGGAACTTAAATTAAATTAAATTAAATTGAGTTTTATTTATGGGCGCTCTTTAACTACTATGTCCTTAGCGTTCCATTCTATATTAGGGGGAAACCCTCTTCATCAGGGTTAAGGTTCTTTTACGTGCCGTAAATCTACGACACGGGACCACCGCTTTACTTCCCTTCCGAAGGATTTACGTCCGAAAAAATCCATCTCCCTCCGCCGGATTTGAACCCGCGACCTCGGGAACTAGAGGCTAGCATGGTAACCACTACACCACGGAGGACGACACATACAGGAACGATCTGGATTCTTCCTACACTCTCCATACACCATGAGCTTGTCGGTTTTTTCTTCATTAATAAACTCCATCTTCCACTCACGACTTATTGCTTGAACTGTCACAAACTGACCAGAAAGCCGCAATGCAATCAATGAACAGAAAACACAATGCAAACATAACAACATCGTAGCTAGCAACTAGGCAGGTTATATGGGACAAACAATTGTCGGAGTGGAAACTTTTCAAAATAGGATTTCTCGTAAACCAGTGCACTAGAATCCTGCAACAAAGACTATTGCCATTCTAATTTACCCTACCTTTATTCTGTTGATGTAACTAGACATTGTTTCATTTAAAAATGGTATGTTTGCTCAAAAATACACTATCAGTATTATTAAAACCTGTGTATAGGCCAAATTTACGAGCCCTGACTACCAATCAATGCTATGAAAACTGCACATCAATAGCACTTTCGATTTCCAAAATATTTGAGTTGCTAGTTTTAGGTGATTCACCGTATATATATACCAGGTGGCCCAAATAAGCCGCCATTTGCAGTTTTATATTTTCCGCATACATAGATGCAAAAGAAGTTGCCTAATCACTGCTGTTCAAAGGGGCGGTGCAGGCACAAAGTGAAAGGTCACTGAGTAGTGCTGCTGTCTGCTACTACGTGGTAGTTTCGTACTGTTAAGCTTCGCGTGGTTTCCTGCATATAACGAACACACAGATATGGTTAGCGTCTGTGTGGGGAACGCTCCAAAATGCAGCTGAGACTCGAAGGCTGTGTTCTGAACATTTTCAGACGCGGCATCTGTCTTCTGCGCATGTTTCTTTGACGCACAGAAATACTATTAAGAATGAATCATTCCAGGTAGAACGTGGGCCTGAGAGGTCCTTACATCAATTCGTCCACCAAGGCGGGCATGTTTTTGCACATGCTTATTAAGAGTAACGTATTAATAGAAAATAATTTAATTCTAACACACTTTAAGGATACATAAAATAATAAAAATAGAATTTTGTTTAATCTTGTTAATTCTGTGGTGCCAACTGGTGCCATATATTTTTACTGACTGTAGATTAACTGTTATGGAAGTAAGTGACTTAACACGTTTGCTCAGGTTTGCGTCAAGCGGCAATCCTGAATTCTTGTTAATGAGCGAATTGCTTATTAAATAACCGATAACAGCGCCTCCTTCATAGGCACATAGGTATCTCACATTCAAACACCACTCTGGGCATACCGTGAAATGTTTTTGTTTAAAGACAAATTTCTGGAGCCAACCGGGAATCGAACCCGAAACACCTCATATAACATGTAATTTCTCTACCGAATGCGCTCTGGGACCAGTAATAGGATTTAGAGTGTTAGTTTTTAAGCATTGGTCTTTCATTTAGTGGTCTCCTCTCCGTCGGTGTGGAGTCCCCTTTGCAGTTCTGCTTATGCAAACCTTTTGGCATCCGCGCAGTGCAGTATAAACCAACTTCAACTAACGACGGCTTGTGTGGGCTACCTGGTGTATAAAATTAAAGGGGAAATTACAATTTAAGACTAAATTTATTCTCCGCTTAAATACAAAGTCATTCTAGTGTGTGCCAGCTTCGCATATATGTTGTCGTCTGACTGTTATACATCGCGATGAAGGATCGATGTAAAGTATTAACAAATCAGATGGCTATGATGGTTGGATGCGAAGTATTTATAAATAACCTTAATTTCTTCTTAGTTACTTCTGAAATAAATTCCAGTAATATGCATCAAACGTATAAAAGCTAATGTGTGTAACATCTGATGTATAATCCTGCTTTAAGAAATAGTAACGCATGAGACATCGTTAAGGTAACGAGCATGGCGTTAATGTCGATAGGGAGACATTTTTTTAAATACTACACAGGTTCAAGTATGAGAGATGGATGGCTGTGTAAATTCGGCATTAATATATATATATATATATATATATATATATAATTATGTTTTAAAATATGTAACAATATTGTATGCACCAGATGAATAGTCTTATTTTGTTTTAATTTAAAAATTTATAGCAGAGTGAGAATAGTTTCATCCTAACTCTGTGGCCTTTTCTTATAAAAAATGCTATGAAAAGATCCAGAAAGACTTTTTTGGGGGCCTGGATAAAAGAGCTTAAGTAATGTTATGTCATCTCGGATTCGGTTCCCCTTCTTATCACGCCTTGGCAATCAGTCACACATAAGATTTTATATGCCTGTCTTTTCCCCACCATATATCTACGGCCCGGTAAATCCGTGGCATACATGTCCTAAGAAATGACCCTTCTACTTGATGTTGAAATAATATAGTAAAATTGGTTGATTTCATTGCTAATACTCGTTTTTAAATCCCCCGAATCCTCCATAAAGAACAATTATTGAAAGAAGTTGATGTGTCTGGCTGCCTGTGAACACATTAATTCAAGATATCCCCAAATTTCTGTCATAAATTAGACACCTTTTATGGATGGAAAGGGATGGAATTCATTAAATTACTACATAGGGGATACAATTATTTGCCTGGACATTTTTAGCAGAAAATGAACAGAGGTACCACTTTTTTAGGCCAAAGAGTGTTATTCAGTTTTCATAAATGTTAAGAATATGTCGGGAATGTTTTATCGAATAGAGTAATGTTCAGCCAGGATTCATGCATTTTACTAATTTCTTTTTGTAGAATATACTCGGTCGCTCTACAGTTGTTATGTAATTAGAATCTATTCATACACACAACCTAGCAACCGGAAGTCATATAGAGTAAGTTTATAAATTGCGAAGTTTGGATTGATGGAATGTGTCTGTCAATGATGTATTTCAACATGTTTTAATTCTAGAACCATGGTTTTTATCTTAAAACTTCCTGCTGTAATACTAAATAATTTCTATTTGAATTAAAATTATCTATATACTTAATGTATGCAAAGTTAAAATAAAAATTCTGATATCCTACATTCACATTAATTTTTCTGCCTACTTCCATATCCACTCTGCAAACCATTTATAAACATACTTATTTTTATATTCCTTGCTGATCATGATAAAGTTTTCTGAGATGGTTTCGATACATCTCTTGTTATGCTAGGCAGAAGCATACAGGATAGATACCAGTACGACAGTGTAATGCTTGAAATGATGTTTGCTATAAGTATCCTGTGTTTATTATTTTGAATACTCCTTGTATGTTATAATGAAAAACAAAAGAAAATATCACTTTAGAAGCATATAACTTGAAATATTCGAAAACTCGACCAACAGTAGGAAATGTCTCATAAAACCAAATTGCGTACACTAGTTTCGTCCATCTACTAAAGTCGTGATTATGATGAACTTGACTTAACGTGACGAAACATTGTCGCGTTAACTTCGTGTTATCTTATTTGCTGAGCGCCTGTTATTGTTTTACTATTTTGAATTTTTGGGTTCTTTGTCCTCCGGCTAGCTATTATTACCCAGTCGAGCAAATCTCTTAAACAGGGTGTGTAAACGGAAAGGAGTTGTTACTAAAAGATAACACTGATAAAAGAATTTGTTTTTACACTTTTATTGCCGTCACACGTTATTAACTTCACATATTTACTCTTGATACACGCCGGACTGAAACTGTTGCATTTTCGAATGTAACTATAATTACTTATTTGCCGCACATTATTAATTTGCGTATTTCACAGCTTTTAACTAACTTTACGACGCGAGAGATTCTGTAGAACTGCGCGACGTGTAACCCGTGGATGATTCTGTAGAACTGTGTGACGTGTAACCCGCGAATGATTCTGTTGAACTGCGCGACGTTTGCCTTGTGAATTATTCTGTAGAACTGCGCGTTACCCGTCTCTGGCTCGGAATTTATACTCCCTCACCCCGATATGCCTAAAGATTATAAAAGAGCTGCTATTGGTTAATAAAACGCGTCAACATTAGCGTCTATTTTTATATCCAATCAAAATTAGAACACATATGCTCTAGGGAAAATATTCCCTCCATTTCTACAGAAAATCGCGCTACTCTGACGTCATTTGTTTGTCTCATCTAATTAAAAAACAACTCACTCCCTCGTTACATTGTTACCCGCTCCTATTGTCAATTTCATTGAGGCCGTGTAAACTTATTTCCTAACAATGCTTATAATTAACAAACATCTCAAATTATTGTCATACAATAATGCTAATTTACACTACAATCACTCTGGCATTCACAGTGTTGTGATATAAAATACTGCCTCAACATAACGTGAATTTAAGAAATGGCACTAAACTAAAGGTCTAATTAGGAGTCGGCTAACTTAATGGAACTGGCTCTGATTGGTAGTTATCCTATTACTTCATGCCATTGCTCCACGCTTATTGGTTGAAATCATCTGACATCCAACTTAAGTAATGGGAAGAAAATGTTTAACATTGATAAACTCTTAAATTGTCCCATTAAACAGTCCTAAATAACTCCATTTAATACTTTTACGCCACGCTTATGTTATGTTAAGTTCACTGCAATTCCGGCTTTAAGGCTTTTTAAGGTTTCGCAGTTTACAAAATCATATAGTATGTATAAAATTATGGGATATTACTTATAACTTCTTAAATTTTAATTTTAGTAAAAAATGTTTTCACAAAAGTTGTTAAAGATAAATCATACAATATTATATCACTGTTCGAAAAACGCTTACTCCTCAGGTGTACAGGATGTGAGACAAAATTAATTTTTTTAAATGGCACACGATCTTAATATTAACACATTTCGAACTCCAATAAAATTTTACATGTTAATACTTAGAAATTTTTACCCATTGAGCTATTTGTTTGGCATTAAATTATTAAACTTATCTATGACTCACACCGTATTCACATTTCACCTCTCTAGTAGATTTATGCAGATCTTCTTCAACGATAACAACATATCGAAGACACTTTTCCACCTCGAACATTCTTTGTTCTTCCAGATTTTGGTTTGTCTTTTACGCTTCCAGTTTCGATGAAGCTTTGTCTATTTTCAAAACTGTCGATTGCATTATGTTTCTATTCTTTGTTAAAGAAATCACATACCTCATGCTGACTGAGACAGTACGTTCTGCGCAGCTAGAAATATAAAATGGAAGCCTTAATAATGTGAAAGTAAACATAGTAACAGTAGAAATAATATTATTAAATAAGACTGGGAATTGAATATTACTTGTAAATATGAATATGGATTGGAGAGGCAGTGAAAGCAGCAGTCAGGAAACGGCGTAGGTTTTTCAGGTATTTTGTAGTCGATTAAGGGCAGAAGACCGCTTTGTCCATGTTCCGCTAGCTCACCTGAAAAACAGGTGCTTAGAAACGAAGGTCAGTGCTCTGATAGCCGCAGGCATACGAGTTAATGTGGAAAGTTAAAGCAGATATCCAATAGGAAAGAAACTAGAAATCACGTGAGAGCGAAATGGGGGGATAGAAACAGGAGAGTTTTGAAAGTCACTTGTTCTTGGTATTCCTTTGGAGGTTGTTCTATAAGCAAATGTGGGTGCAGTTCAAAGCAAATTGATAGAAAAGTGTCGGTGGGTGTGATAGTTTGAAGTACACTAGTGCGTGGCCCAAAGAAATGCGTATACGTGGTAAGGCTCCATCAGGAATCACATATTAAGAGTGACTCAAAATAAACGGCCAGAACCAGTCGTGTTGTGCATCACAACCAAGATCCATGCAAGAACCTGAGCTAGCATCGAACCCGGGACCATTCTACGAATCCCGTGCCGCCAAATTGCGCACATCACCTCCTTGCAGCATACCCTCTTATGACTCCTCCTTATGTCAACATAACCAAACATTATTAGAACTTCCATTCTTTCACGTTCACTGAGGAAACCAATGTTCAGAGATAAACATAGAATAGAAGCGATTCATTGTTGAGATGTTAATGTTAGTTGTTTTAGTTAATGTCATGGACAACTCTACATAATTTTATATACTTATGCGTCTCAAATTTGCAAGTCCATAAAACCAGTTAAATAATTTAATAGCAAAACCAACTGAATGGGTAATATTTCTACTTATTCATGTGTAAATCTTTTTTGAGATTCAGAATATGTAAATTTTAAAATATGGTGCCATTTAAAAAAATTAACTTTACTATCGCTCTCTGTATAGAGGAATAATAATTTTTTACTGCTATCATATTGTATAATTTATCTCGAAGTGTATTTTCAAAAGAAAAAAAAAACTGTTTTTAAAAATAAAATTTAAGAAGTTATGTGATATTCCATACTCTTTTTATACACACTGTGTACATCAGTCGGAAACAGACGAACAAATATTCGGGATATACGTTTTATTCTTCATGTCTGTATGTCAAACGTATGCATTTTAATACAAATCATTATAGCCTTTGTTTTAGAATACAACTAATGCTACCATGTAAAGATAGTTCGGGGTGTGAAGTTTGGGAAAATCTTATTGTTGGATCCTTGGAAGCTTATGGACTTCGTTTTTTAATTAATCTGCTCAAAAAGATATGCAACATATGCACAAACCTATTCTATGAAGATTTTTGGGGGTATTCCCTGGATTTCAGAACTTTTATTTCGGGTGAATTCTCCTCGGTATCGAATTTTTGGATGAAATGTAATACTTCCTCTACCATGCAAAGGTGGTAGAGAAAGTAAAAAGAAAATTCCATCAGCGGCACAATATAACGGCGATTTTATGTTTCTCCTAACTAAATATTATCATGTATTATAATCTAAAGTGGATTTTGAAACATTCTATATATTGATTTGTTAAATACGATGTTAATATTTGTTTTTCTATGCCACAGTACTTTTAAGTTTATTATTTTGAATTAGTAAGCCTTAAAAGGCAATATATTGGGAAAATATATTTCTCATTGGTCTAGAGTGTGCTTCAGAAACACACAGCTCATTCAGTTGCCTTGCCTTAAGCAATATAATCTTTGGGGGATCAAGGGTACTGTCTAAACGAATTTATGACAATTTATCCGGTTTAATAGTGCAGCAGGACGCTTATAATATCCATAGGGGCTTTCGCCGTTTATAGTATAGCGTCCCGTTACACAGCTTCAGCAAAAAGATATGAATTGAAAAAAAACCCAACAACAATAACCTGTTACTTTAAACAAAACAAATAACTAGGCTATATGCATGCGAAGTGCAGTGTACATTCCACCATAAATGATTCCGATTTCATAGATATTTGTCTCTTATTTTCTTTAAATACTTTTGCCTATCCCTTACGACTATTTACAACTGAAAATACTGTGCTATAGTTGTTGAAAATTTACTCTAAGAAGATACCAACCACATTATAGTAGGTTTAAGTAGCATTTAACTGTTCCTCTAAACGTTTATCCCTTCTCTCTTCTTTTTTCACTTTAAGATGAATAGGTCTTCGAGTTGCAATGCAGTTCACCTCGAGTTATTTTCCAACAGCTCTGTGAAATCCTCTCGCCTGGAAAGCCAAGGCCGCCTCTTCTCGCGTTTATATTTTTCCCAGCATCGATGCAGGTTCTGTGTACAAGCCGATCGTAATTTGTTACAATGACACGATGCTGCTGCCCTCTTGTACCCTCCCTTCCCAGACTTGTATCCCGTGATTTCCTTAGGGAGTCATAGTGGCTCGCCCCCCTGAACAAAACGCACATAAAACATTACTATCATGAATTCCGTTTACAGGTTAACAGTTCCGTGGTATACAAGAGAAAGTTTAAACACAAGCCATAAAAAACGCAAGGGTAATACATATCTTATTCTCTGAGTACCTATATAGTACAATATAGTCTTGGGAAGATGTTCATTGTTCCCGAGTTCTATACCGTACTGGCTGGAAATAGTAGTAGTAGTAGTAGTAATAATAATAATAATCTCACTTAATGAGTTAAGTTTTCATTCTCTTGACATGTCATGAGAATGTTACTCGTTACGCCGCTCATTCATTCCATTTTTAAGGAAAAAAAGCAAAACTTCTCAGAAAATATGCATTGAGGGCCATTGCAACCTCTAGACGTTTCCGAATGCTCTGATAGGTTTAAAACCCCGATGCAAGACAGGGAGATTGGAATCAGGGTTATCAGAACAGAGAAAATATGCGGAGCAGCAAATAAACACTTCGAGGCCTTGAAGAAAGAAGAAAAGAAAAGGGAAAGGGCACCTTCGTTTTGATGGAGTTAATGTAGAATGTTTTTATATTGTTATTAGAATAATACATGTAGGATGTGTTTATCGGAGGGAGACAACTCGTGCACTGCGACCTGCTTGATTTATTGTGGCTACACCCTCCGGGAGGCAGGGATGAGATGAGCCATATGAGGTCTGAGGTCCACAAGTAGACAGGCCCACAGAGATGCGCAGAGGTCCCTAATATTTCCAGTTTGAACACTTGCTCACCGATCGAGGCAAAGAATCCTGAGAGAAGGTGACGAAGCGACCCTAACGGTCGGGATAGCGCACCCTGGCGTTCACGGGCAGTGTATGCGCAAATACCCACGCCATCTGCCCGACACCGCCAGCACTGCAGGACTTGAAAATACATCTGAAACGTGAAACGGAGAGATGAAATGAGAGTAAAGGGGGAAAGGAGAAATCGTGAAGAATACACCACCTAGGCGACCGGGTGAAAACCACGAAAAACCCATGGTCAGAGTGGACGGTCACCGGAAATCGAATCCGGGACCTCCCAAATGCGGGCTGTCACCGAGAGATGCTGCACGTAAATACGAAGTTAGGTACTCATAAAAATGTTGGTGTATGAATAATGCTGTCCATGCTCATCCCCTACCTTCTGCCACCCCCCGCATAACTAAGGTTTTTTGAACAAAAAATGCAGTTTTGGGTCCAGGAGACCTAGGAACATGAAATATCTATATCATATGTTTTGTTTAAATACAATATATTGTGCCAAATAATGTTAGGCTGAAATGCAAATGTCAGTATTTTGCGTAGACATGTACGCTAAGTTACCGTAGAGGGAGTTCATTCCACCCGACATCTGCTACGATTCAGGGTCGGTATCCAGCAGTTGCATCATTCAAGATAAACTCGATACACAGGCAATTTCTCTTGGATGCTGAGTTCAGGCAGAGATCCCAACCATAAGGACAATGACCAGTTCTCGGAGGAGACACCTGGCACCTCGACCCCAATGGATCTTTTGTGCATACACTCTCGGGAGGAACGAAGGAGACGCATGGGCTGCAGAGCAGGCCGGCGCAAATCGACAGAGACGTGCAGAGTTAGGAAATTTATCAATTTTTATGCCTTTTACTTCATCTTGTTTTATAGTATCAAATTTTGCTTTATGTGGAATGCCTTTTTTAGCTGGATTTTATTCAAAGGATATGATTTTAGAAGTAGTCTCTTTAAGAAATTTCCTTATATATATATATATATGGAATGTAATATATATATATATATATATATATATATATATATATATATATATTACATTTTTTTCTACTGGTTTAACAGTGTGTTATTCTTTTGCTCCCAGCCTGATCACCCTGCCACGGGAGGGTCGCTCGGAGATGCCTCTCTAGCGGGACCGAGGAAACACGGCTCAACTCTGGAGGCTCGACAGGCCTCTAGCAGGGCCAAGAGGAAGTTCCAGTTCGCAAGCCTCTGCGCCATTTGTCTGACACCGACCTAACCACATCCCCAAGCCAAACCCAAACATGAAAGGGAAATGAAATGAGAGGAAATGAAGTAGAGAGGAAATCCGTGGTAGAATACACCAGTCCAGCATTCGCGTTGCCAACCAGCGAAAACCACGAAGAACTCACGGTCGGAGTGGGCAACCAGCGGGAATCGAACCCGGGACCTCCCGAATGTGAGCCTCACACGTTACCGTGGAGCCATACCGCTCGGTTTCCAAATTCATTCTTGCTCCTGTAAAAATGGCGCCAATATCTGTGCGAAGCGTTTGTGTATTATCTTGTTCTCTATGGAAGTCCAATACTTCCTCTAATCGCTTATTACTTCGACTACTTCTACCAAGAATGAAATTTAAGAAAAGAATCGTCAGTGGGTTTTTTAGTATCATATTGTCTCCCTTTTATGTAAATTGGATAGACTTGAGCTGAATTCCCATTCTGACTACACCAGCAACTATTCATAAGATTATTTAATTAAAGTAGCAGAATAAGAGTTTTTATCTAGCAATTAATTTCTCTGCACTCCGCCGTCTGGCCACTTTGTGCAGATGTTCTACTTTTCTTTCGCTACCACAGGCGGATTAAAAACTGAACAAGGAAGCCAGTATGCCGACAAAGCGCACTCCCAAAGGCAACCGAGTTGAAATGAATCATAAAAACAACGCTTTATTATTTAACGTAGAAGCTTTTAGCAATGAGGTGTGGGTAATTGAGGCGAAAACAGGTAAAGTGTTTTCTAACCATTAATTGCAAATACAACTACTATTAAATAAAAGAAGTCGTAAAAGTGTTCTCCGATACAGTTATTGGCTAGCGGTACCTAACTTTTTTTAATGGATAACGCACTTCATGCAATTCCATCATTTATTACCTTCTCTACTACTTTTGTGTTTCACCCAAAATTTTAATACCGGGATTTCACTGGAAATAAACCTTTTGAGGCTCTGTGAATCCACAAAAACAATTTCCTGAAAATTATCCACGTATGTGTTTCTGTCTATCTGTAAATAGCAATTTACTAAAAACCTACCTAAAAGTCGATTGAATACGCAACATGATATTTAAATTCGGCGTCCTCCAAGGATGCGACACGAAGATTTTTAACAAAATACTCCCCTCCCCAAACTACCCTTTACATGGAAAAAGTTTCCCTAATTTTGGTTTGCTAAAATGTCTGTAAAGACTGATTAAAATACCACATGATTAAGTTATTTG
Source organism: Deroplatys truncata (assembly GCA_030765065.1). Lineage (NCBI taxonomy): Eukaryota > Metazoa > Arthropoda > Insecta > Mantodea > Mantidae > Deroplatys > Deroplatys truncata. Next base: position 108,037,323 of record CM060980.1, read on the forward strand.
CATGAAAAATAAAATGCATATTCCGAATTTCCTGCGAATAGCCTGTGAGAACCTCGGCTTTTGTGAAACCGTAAATCTTACTACACAAAAACAATGTATCTCTTATTAAAGCACATAATTTATGTGAAATAAACTTTTTTCTGACGTTAACCATTTCCCAGATATTCTTTATTGGTTTGAAGTATTAAATAGTTATACTTTCTCCAGTGTTATGTCGTTATTCACTGTTTCTCGTGGTCGTACAAAGAGCATGGCATTTAAAAGCCAAATTAAAGCGAGAAACCTTTTAAAAATCTGACTATCGCTTTAGCCTGTGTAGCCTGGTTCTATTTGCAGCGAGATGTGTAAGGAACGTTTATCTGTATTAATAACAAGTAGATAGAAGCTTTGTAAGAAGAGTTTGTAGAAGAGCGAGCAGAGAAGTTCATGTGAATGCAGAACAAAATTTTTTTTTATTTACTAGCAGAATCCGTATGTCGTGCTGGGTTAACTCTTTCCTTCTCTCACCCTTTCTTCCTTACCTTCTTTCCCTCTCTTAGAAAATTCCATCTTCCATCCCATCTCTCTTTCACTTACTCTCCTTCTCTACCCACCTTATCTAACCTAACCTAAGCTTACCTAACCCAACCTAACTTACCCTACCTGTACATATACATTGTATACCGTATGTGATGTGTTAATAACCAGCGAGTAATAAACATTATTTTTCTGGATTATTATTAATACGTTTAAAAGGAATATTCCCATATTGTAACTACTCCTGCGTTTGGAGATAATTTCCGAAACTAGAAGTAGAAAAGTAGTAAAACTAGAAAAAACGTAAGTAAAAAACTAGACTGAAGATTGCATAGCTATGAATATCAATCTGACTGGCTTATATATGAAGAAATGAGAGGTTATTATATAGAATTGAGATGGTGACGTACGCACAAATTATATCAAGAGTTTAAATAACAATCGTACTTTAAAGCTTATGTAGAATTTTCCCCATACTTAAAAACCAGAGTGAAATCTTCAGCGTTTGATTTCCTATCAGTTGCAAACCTCCTTTTCACACAAGTAATGACGCCATATAGCCCTCAGGGGCTCACCTTGGTGAGTACGGGAGTTCCTGAACATGACGAAGCTGACAGCCCGTCAGGAACTCAACAGGGACCTTCAAACTTCATCAGCTGCCCAACAGGTTTTCCTGGCTGGGCTGTTCGACAACACTTCATCCAGACTTACAGCCATCACAGAAGCCATCCGGGTCTCATCTCTTGGTCACCGGCCGAAGACGGATCCGGCGAGAGTCACGAACTTCTTACAGCAATGTAAGGAGTTCAACCAGCAGCAACAACAGCATCGTTAGTACCATCCTAATTCCTAAACATCCATTCACTTCCAAACCCTCGCCATTCCCACTAGTGTTGCAGTCAGGTTTCATGGCTGCAACACAGTAATTACCTTTACCCGCTCCCGCCCATCTCTCACATACTAACGCGGGTGCTATGCGGGACCGCAAAAAGCCACGACATTCCACTTTTTCTTCTTCCTTTTTCCATCCGGTGGAGGAGTTTTTAGTGGGTATGCCGACTATTGGTGAGTCCCACACTCTCAGTCCCGACTTCCATCGGGGTTGGGGTTAGTGATTAAATCATTTTCTCCTCCACTCGAAAAAAAAGTGAGTACGGGAGTGGCGACCCCGAGGTACGTGAGCCACCCAGTGTCTCGGGGTATAACCAGTCCACCCTCTCTCCTGGGATCAGAAATAAGGAGACCTGGTCCTCCAGATTGGGTGTTAAGCTTGAGTCTCTCAACCCCACTTGTAAAAACCTTGTTAAGAAGGATGGTTTGTTGTTTGTAACTTGGAATGTTCAAATAATGTTATGACCTGGAAAAATGAAAGAAGTGGTAAATACCTCTTAAGGTATTGGCTGGACAGCAGTGTTGCAAGAAAAAAGTTGGAGTGGAAAAGGAAGAATAGGTAAAAAGGATTACACATTATTGTATTGTGGATCAACTGAGCCTGGACTACCAAAGGATAGGATTTATTATCACAAAGGGAATAAAGAAGAGCCTAATAGAGTTGGATCCAGTTAATGAAGGATTATTTCAAATAGACTTAAGGTCCAATTTCGAAATGTGACTATACTTTCTGTGTACGCATCTGTGGAGGAAAGGACGAGTTGCCAGGGAAGAGTTTTCGTGAGAGTTTGGAAGGAGAGTGTGGTGAAGGAGTTTATGGATACGTTGATATTCTTGGGTGATTTTGGTGCTGGAGTGGCGGGGAAGCAAGTGTTGCATGGACTAGGTGACGAGGTTGGTGCCTTGCATGGGAAGTTTGTGATTGGAATTAATTGGATTATTAAGGAAGTTTCTATGCTATTGTTTTTTATAACTGTGCAGAATTGCATTGTACGTTTACATTTGCTCAGGGTTAGTTCCTATTTACCATAATCTGTGAGATTTACGTTGCTTAATTTTTGCATTTGTTGATTTACTATTTCTATTTTTGTAATCCCGGTGTTTCTCTCTGTGAATGCTCTGACTGTATTGGTTTTGTACCAGAATGTGATTCTCTATATAACCAGAGCTGTTTCTGTAATATGAGTTAACTTGTACTTGTTTTTTTTATTGTATTAATGTACTGACTGGAATGAATTTATAGCCAGAGGGTGGCGCTGATGACCGCCGCAGTTTTGCGCCACACAAACCGTCATATAATTTATTACTTAAGCAAGACCTTAGTAACAATAAGACTAGAGGATACCCTAAAAATACCCTTTAAAATTCATGTATCAATATTTATATTTCTCCCAACTAGATCTTTTCTGTAAAATGTTATTAGACTTTTTAGAAACCTGATAGAAATTTATTTGGTTGGGAAACAATAACCAACCAAAACTTACTTTTCCTTAAACATGAACATATTTAAATACATCACAGCTTTCATAGCTTTTTAGGCATTTAAATGTCCCCGCAGTATTCATTGTTATGTATATGCCTATGTATTGAAATAGTCTTACTTTAAACGTCGTTACATATCGATTCATATAAAAAAGAGTATTTGTTATATGCTATAGGGTATTTGTTTCTAATTCTATCGGCTTTATTGCAGGTATTTTTCCCGGTAAACCACTACGAGGAGATCTCAGATTGTATTGAGATGACATACCCCAATGGCGACTTACAATGGTGTAAGTACTTTAAGTCCCAGGCTTCATAGTTTAACCACTATTAGGTCAGTTAATGGTAACTTATTCTTTTCGAGACACTCCATATTGTATTCTTACATTTTCCTATGTCTGGTGGAAGATACTAAAGATTTGCGTTCTTCTTTTTTTTTTCCTGGCCTCCCAGTACCTTGATACCATTGCTAACAAAAACATATGAAGGTTGTTTCCACATGTAACTAAAACTGCTTAATTTGAAACATTTTTTTAGGAAAACATTTTTATCCGAGTAATGAATGTCACGTGAATGGAAGAATCAATTACTTAAACTGTGTAATATATAAGTACAGCAAGCTAGATGGCGCTGCGCTAGCGTGTGCGATTCAAATTTGGGAGGTCAGGGGGCCAACTGTAGTAGTTTGTTGGAAGATGCTTCATGTTTATATGCACCACATATGGGAGCCAATTTGTCGCGGTCGCTTCGTGTTATCTTATTTCTGAGCGCCTGTTATTGTTTTACTACTTTAAATGTTGGGTTCATTGTCCTCCGGCTAGCTATTATTTCTCGGTCGAGCACATCTCTTGAACAAGTTGTGTAAATGGAAAGTATTTGTTACTGAAAGATAACACTGATCAAAGAATTTGTTTTTACACTTTTATTGTCGTCACACATTATTCAATTTCACATATTGATTCTTGATACACGCCAGACTGAAACTGTTATATTTTCTAATATCACTATGATCACTTATTTACTGCACATTATTAATTCGCGTATTTCACATTTATAACTAACTTTATAACGCGAGAGATTTTGAAAATTGCGCGACGTATAACCCGCGAACGATTCTGATGAACTAAGCGACGTTTAACTTCTGAATGATTCTGTTGGACTCAGCGACGTGTAACGCGTGGATGATTTTGTACTGGGCAATACTTGCCTCTGGCTTTAGCTTTTTATACTCCCACACCCCGATATGCCTAAACATTATAACAGAGCTGCTATTGGTTAATAAAACGCGCCAACATTAGCGTCTATATTTATATCCAATCAAAATTACGAAAACATATTCTCTAAGGAAGAAATTCCCGCCATTTCTAAGAAAAGCGCGCCAATTTGACGTCATTTGTTTGTAACTAATAATTGATAAACAACTCACCCCCTCGCTCATTGTTACCCGCTCTTATTGTCAGTTTCAGTGAGGCCGTGTAAACTTATTTCCTAACAATGCATATAATTAACAAACAACTCAAATCAATGTCATACAATAATGCTTATTTACACTACAATCACTCTGGCATTTACATTATTGTGATACAAATTACTGCCACACAACCAACCTGACGAAACGTTTTTCGCGCTTTTCCTCGCTCGGGAGACGTATGCTGGATTGTATAATTTGATTCACGAATTTTTTTGGCATTCCTTTCACCACTACATTTCATTTCCTTCTTCACCTCCATACGAGTATTAGGCTGATCACCAATCCTGGACATTCTATGATCCAAAAGTTATCTCGCTCCTCGACAGGCTAATGACCCAAGGAGTGGTTTGTAGGTCCTTGGAGAGTGTAAGAGGAGGGTAATACGTTGAAGAAGGACATACAGATACATGGAAATTGGTAATAGGTGGAGGTAGCTATCTGATTGCTACACATCAGACACTTTTACCCAATATCACTGTTCAGGATAACTGTTGGTCAAGAATTGAATGATAAGTGTTGTAGGTATATAGACACAAACAGAAAAGCAGCAGACGTTGGTATTACATATTCCTTGCGTGTGCTTATAACCAGAAAATGGTAGCTTAACACTGTTACTTAAAATAACGGAAAAGCAACTGAAGCTATTGCTTAAAGTAACGGAAGTAAGAATGACCATCTTCAAGATAGTTAATGCCACTTAAATTTTTTGTGGATAAATTGGGTACTTTAGGTATTCTGATTTTCTGTATCTTTTAGTTCTTTTTGCAGCTCAGAAAACTCAGTAATAACATAGGAACAATCGCAGGATAATTATTATACAAGACATACATTTCGTTACCAGCGTAACCCACAGCTCTGCTCGCTTTATCGTGTCAAATACAGAAATTATTCTACCCCCTCTGTCTATTCCTACCTCGATCTCTCTCATTCCAACTTTTTCCCCACTCTCCCCTCTCTCTCTCTCTTTCTGTCCTTGCATGTCTTTATATCTCTTTTTGTTTTCCTTCTCCATTTCTTTCTCTTTCTCCGTCTCGGTCGTTTTCCACTCTTGCCCCAAACTCGTCCTTTTCCCTTCTCTCTTTACAACTTATATGTGATAGTGCTTTGATAACCGGTAATAAAATGCTTTTTCTGGCGTGTTAATAACCGTTAAATATGAATAGGAAGGAGAAGAAGAGCTGGTATTTCGGTTGTCAACTGTATGTTTTGTTTATCTGTTACCTCGATATGAATGGCTTTGCTTTCTCTCATTGTTAACGAAAAGAAAGAAAGATAGAAAGAAAGAGAGCCAGAGAGTGTGAGTGAGACTATGTTCTATATTAAAATAAAATAGAACAAAGTACTCAAATTATATGCAAACAGGAGAGAAAGACTTAAAATTATTTATTGCTCTTACGTTGGTAACCTTTTGAGTACTAGATGTCTATTACTTATAGTAAATAAGATTAAAGGATATCATACCTGTGGTAAATAAAATAATTATCTACTGGAAATGGAAAAAAGTCTGGAGACTATTATACGTGAAGCTTTTGTTTACAATCAGTTTCTACGATTATGAAAATGAAAACTTCTCGTGGAGAAATAAGCGACATCTTGGAGAAATTCTAGAGCTTCTGGAGACATCAGGAATGAAAAGAAAGGCATTTTCAGAAGAAACTGTGTATCCAATTGAAAGAGTGAGGAAACGTAGAGTTGTCTTTGTATTTTTTAGCTTCGCCCAGGGCTAGAAAGATCTTATAGTTTCCAATTACTCAAGCTGAGGCAATCTTCGCAATGGTGTCTACGTTTGGCGGAACGTTTGTCATCCCAGTAATGTAGACGTGTTGCACTTGCAAAATAATCCGCTGGTGACATCATCCATCTTCCAAGAAAAAGAATAATGGTTCAATATTTTTAATTGATATGGGCTTTGTCTTTACTCCAAATATATATGGATTGATAAGTCGGTAGAAAAAGTGACAAATCTTAGGAAATAAGATAAGCACAATGTTGGAGTTTCTAATGGATTATGGATTACTTCCTTCCAACTCAGAATAGAACTAAAGAGAGGCCAACTTCTGTGCTATGAAGCTAAGATAAGAAAGTCCTGAGTTAAAATCTCGTTTGGAAAGTTACCTTTCTTTCCCAGTGTTCCCTTACCATATTCATGAGAGAGAGAGAGAGAGGGAGAGAGAGAGAGAGAGATTGAACAGCATAACCTAAAAGCGAAAAGTAGGTTAAATACAGAACTTGGAATTTAAGTTTAAGGATTTTTAATCCCCCACACCAAACTTTACTTTGCGTGGAAAATTTTTTATTCTTATTTTCTCAAAAATGTCTATAACGATTTTGATTAAGATACTGTATGTTTTAAGATATTTGTATGGCAAGTTGTGTATATTGAATTTTATGGAATAGCCTGTGAAGTTCTCTTCATTCCTTCCGAAGGAAACCATGCTCGATATTTTTATTCCCGAAAAAATCCATCGCCCTCCGCCGGGTTTGAACCCGCGACCTCAGGAACTAGAGATTAGCATGGTAACCACTACACCACGGAGGACGATTCTAAACGAAAGAGTAGCTTTTGGTAAAACAAACAATTTACTTCAAATATTTCTTTTTGCGACATTAACTATTTCTAGGAAATTTATTATGGGTTTGAACTGTTAAATAATGCATACAATTTTAAACTGCTAAGTCACTATTAGTTTTTACGTTCTCTGCTATACAGGAAGTAGGGGAAATATTGCATTCCACCCAAAAATTCGATACCGAGATTTCACCAGAAATACATGTTTTGAGGCCCCCTGAATCCAAATAAAGCATTTTTGGAAACATATCTCTGTATGTTTGGTTGTGAACAGCATAACTCAAAAACGAAAAGTCGGATAAATACTAAACTTGGTATTTGAGTTCAGTATTTTCCAAAAATGCAACACTCCATCCCAACTACACTTTACATGGAGCCTTTTTAAAAATTCTGATTTTATAAGAAATGGCTTTAACGATTTTGATTAAAATACCACATATGAAAGATATTTACATGGCAAATAAAATGTATATCTTGAATCTTCTGAGTTAGGCTAGGAAGTCCTCTTCATTCGGAAGGAATTTTGTATAATCTTGTGTAACTTGTGAACATGAAGCGATGGACGAGAATGTACCACACAAAAATGTAAATCCCTTTAAAACACACAGTTTACTTAAAATAGGTGGTATAAGCCGTTTCGAGATATCCGTTATTAAAGGTTCGAATTCTTCAACACTTGTCATTCTTTTAAATTCTCATCGATTTTCAGTTGTTTCTCGCGATTGCATGCAAAGAGCATGGAATTTTAAAACCAGCGTATAGCGTGCTGTTCTTAAACATCTGACTATCACTGCTTGCTTTGTATTTATAACAAAATGTGTAATGTAGATATTTTTGCAAAGGTTTATTTGGATTAAATGTAGTAGATAGAAGAATAATCTGTATTAAGTGTAGTTTGTATACCCACTAATAAAGATGGATGGTATAGAAAGTCATGTGTGAATGTATCATATCGGATTTTTTCTGGATGTCCTGTAAAAATGTATTTGATTATCACTTTAGTCTACTGTATGTCATTGTACCTGTAACGAAAGGTGAAATAAAATCTTTTGTACAAATGTTCATTTGGATTAGCGTGAAGCAGATAGAAGAATAAGCTTTCATAAGAACATTTTTTAGACTGTTTGGCAGAAAAGGTCATGTGAATGTATCACATCAGATTTGTTCATTAAATTTATGCTTCAGGAAAAGTTAGAACTAATCAAAGAAGTTGTGTGTCTATCATCAGGAGACTGCATCATAGGTCCTGGTGAGTGACCCTAATTTTCGCATTCCAAAGAAGGGTTACCATGCCAAAGAAGTGGATAACGAGAAATGGCAAATGCCTTCTGAGACGTGCCGTGAATACTTACATGAGAAATGAAACACAACTTCATGGGAAGTGATAGAACTGCTCTTTGTAGCTAGAGTAAAGATTACCAATTTCTGAATGAAGTCCATTAACTGTTACAGCAGAAAATCCTCATCAGCACTTCCGTTGCCACGAAAGAACCTGCAAGACTCTCTCGACTTTGTACACCAACATATGTAAGACAATTTGAAGTAAATTAAACATTACAGAGCTAGCTCACCCTTTTCGTGCGTTAGCTACACTTGCTAACATGTGTTCAAAACGTTGTATCAATGTTCTCCCTTGAAAATGGCAGCTATCCTCTTTCGTTAGCATATTCTCTCTAGTATGATACGTGATTTTCTGGAGCCGATGCAGTCTCTCGCAACCTGGTACTGTCTACCATCTCTCTCTCTCCCTCCCCCAATTTTCTTCTACCGTAGCAATCTTCCTCTTTTATCCCCCTCGCCTCAATTGCTTATTCGATATCATAGTTATAAGGAGAAACGACAATTTATGTGAAATGGCATCCCAAACACCCTAAAATCCACACCAAGACACTCCGTTTTTCTTAGGACTGAAATGTTATTAAAACACCAGTCAAATTTTTAATAAATATAGTAAATAAAATATTTTCCTGTGTTAATAACTAGCGAATTTAGAGTGAAATTCATGAAATTAATATAAAAGACTTCGTCCCACTAAATTTACACTTTTAAAATCTTTGGAAATTTCTTGTGGACTACGTTCACCGAAGTCTTGCGCCTTGATGTGCTGGCGTGTAGTAATCTCTTGTCATTGAATGCGACTGGGCGATCCCACCGGCTTTTCAGTTTTTCGATCCACATGATACTGGTGTCCGCTCGGATTCATGAGGAATTTAACATTCCGGCTGAAGGAAGCGTGATGCTGACTACATCTCCGTGCTTCGATTGGATGACTAAACATTTCTCCCTGCACATGTGGGCATGAGTTCGGTAGTCGGGTGGAGAGACAGTGCCCAACAAGGCCTGTTGCGCCGCGTAGCGTTTTACGATTCGATGTGAAAGATTTATTAAATTCGGTGGTGTGGTTTTCAAGATTTTACTTGCGACACACACACACTCTCTCTCTCTCTATGTTTTAGTATGAGCATAGAGGATGTTACTTTCAGAACCAAAATGAAAAGTACACAAAAGAGAGAAAGTGTATAGTAGCTCTTTTGTCTGTTTAATGAATAAAGAACCGACGAATCACTTCAGGTTTCATTCAAACTCTAAATTGCTATTAATAACTAACGAGAAGCCCACTGAACAGCATTGGATGGTCATATATAATGCAACAGTATTGCACTTATGTTATTAACGTATAGCGTATCCTTAGTTATTCACCATTAAAAAGTTTATCTACACATTTCAGTTTATCTCGCAGAGTTACGTTATTCAGAGCTGCCGGTCTGTTAACATATTTGTATACATGGTCTTAAGAATGATTGCAATAATCGTGTTTATAATTAGCACACCAACTTTTCTTCCAGAATTTCTAGGTTCAATACCCGGTTAGGGCAGGCATTTTTACTTTCTGTACCACGTGCATAGTAGGTAAAGAAGGTATTGTATTCCACCCAAAAACGTGATACCGAGATTTCACCGGAAATACATGTTTTGAGGCCCCTTAAATACAAGTAAAGCATTTTAGCAAACAAGTCTGTGTGTGTGTGTGTGTGTGTGTGGGTGTGTGTGTGTGTGTCTGAACAGCATAACTCAAAAATGCCAAGTTTTGTACTTGAGTGCAGTATTTTCCAAGGATGTAAAACGACGATTTTCAAGAAAATACCCACGCCCCAACTACCCTTTACGTGGAAATTTTTTTGAAAATTTTGATTTTCTGAAAAATGGCTAACGATTTTGATTAAAATACCGTATATGAAAGATATTTACATGCCAAATGAAATTTATCTTGAATTTTCTGGGAATAGCCTAGGAAGTCCTCTTCATTCCGAAGGAAATGTGTATAATCTAAAAGTTAAGCGATAGACGAAAACGTACCACAAAGAAAATATAGATCTCTTTAAAACGCATAATTTATTGAAAAAATATTTTTTTGGGCATAAGCGGAATCCGTTATTAAAGGTTCGAATTATTCAATACTTGTCATTCTTTGCAAGTTCCATCGATTTTCAGTTGTTTCTCGCGATAGCTGGAAACAAATGGAATTTTAAGGCCAGCTTATAGAGTGCAATTTTTAAACATTTGACCTTCGCTGTTCTCTTTGTATCTATATCGAAATGTGTAGTTGTTACCTATATACCCAGTAATAAAGACAGTGGGCAGAGAAAGTCATGTAAATGTACCACATCAGATTTTTTATTTACTTACAATTTCCTACATTGCATACAGACGGAAAAAGAATGGAGTGTATGTAAAAGAAACAAGAATTGTATAAACGTAAGTTAAAACAAAAATAAGCTAGTTAACACCAAGTGATTGCTACTAATATGTTTATGGAAAGCACTGATATGTATAATAAGTGCATATATAGGTAAGTGCCCATCAAAATTGAGAACAACACAGCAGTCCCAAGCTAAGAGGTAAACTCAGAAAATCACAAAGTAATCAGTCATATGATGAACTGTTTCGATATCACTATCAAGAATATGAGAAATACACATCTCAACAAATAAACAATAACATTGAGAGATATTTTTGGTTTATCCTCAAAACAACGGAATTATTTTTGTTTCCTACTTTTTAAGTCTTAAAAGCTTAAGGGTAGGCCTTTCTAAGAGTTCTCCGAGAGAGGCAGCTTTAACAGAGTTCATTATTACGTACTGCTCATTTTGATAATACTTGTTATTTCTATATGAATATTTAAGTGAACGTTTTTGTTTGTACTTAAGAGTGGTCCATACTGAGCTGTTATGATTCGACCAAGTTATTGTAACCGAGCCAAATGGCTCCGCGGTAACGTGTGAGGCTCGCATTCGGATGGTCCCGTGTTCGATTTCCGCCGACTGCCCATTCTGGCTTTGGTTTTTTCGTGGTTTTCCCTGGTCGGAAGGCGAATACTTTTTTCATCTACCGCGGTTTCTTTCTACAATTTCCCTTTCATTGCGTTTCCTTCTCATTTGTCAGGTGTGCGTATTCAAAGAAAAGAGCACTCTCCCTGCACACTAGAGGGTTGCTGGGTGGACGGATTGTTCATCGCCCACTCTAGGTAGCTCCATCAGTAGGACGAGTCTTCGACCCTAAACTCTTAGGGGCTCCTGCGCGTCTTTGCGGCCATTCTGCCTATGACCTGTTGCTCATGTGGTTCCTTCACTTCATCCCTTCCTCCTGGAGGTGGTAGCCACAAAAGATCTGGTAGGTCACAGTGCGCGAGGTGCCCCCCTCCGTTGTATAACCTATAAGGTTGTTATATCCCAAATTGCCTACATTATTTCTGTTACAGGAATGATTAGAAAAAGGCCTTGTTTGTATCAATGATGGTAGAAGCCTCCGACCTGTCCAAGCTTTGAAATCTATCCTGGTCCCATTTTCTGTTTTCGAATCTTATCTCAGTCCCGTTTTCCAAAAAGTAAGCAATATAACTCGGCCTTGTAGGAAGTTAAACTCAAGCTAGTTCATTACTGCATAATTTCGCTTCTCACTTATGTAGGTCTTTTACGAGACCTATAGTGACTGGAGATTCATGTTTCGCCAAAACTGATTTTAACCGCAAAATCAGACGTTATATAAAAATTTCCTCTGCTAAATACATGTAAGAATTTTGTAAACTTCAAACACAAATAGTTGACAAATCGGCATATTCAAAAAAATTATAATTCTAATGAAATTTTGAAAAAGCTTCAAAATACGTAATCTGTAATAATGATTTTTTTGTGTGTGGGTGTGTTTGTGTATCAAAAGCTACTAACAATGTCGCGGTCACAATCAACTACCTATGCCCGGTGCCTCTATCGATTTTTTGCAAGAGGGATGCCACCTCACTTTACACTTCATTAGCTCACTTATTATTGTTTCGTACTATATCTCCGGGACCGAGTTATTAATCCCCGAGGTCACGGGTTTAGCCCGGCGGAGGGCGATGAATTCTTTTCGGGCGTAAAAATCCTTAGCATGGCTTCCTTCGGAATGAAAGTAAAGCGGTGGTCTTGTGTCGTAGATTTTCGGCACGTAAAAGAATCTCAAGCCTGATAAAGAGGTCTGTGAGCAAAATTTCCGGTCTTTCACGCACAATATAGAATCGGACGCTAAGGACCACAGCAGATAAAGAGCGTCCATAAAAAAGGGACCGAGTGGGTTGTTGACAGTGTATGCTGTAGATCGAGTTGGGTTTTCGGTAGCATATGCTACGGGATCGAGCTGGGTTGTTGACAGTGTATGCCACGGGACCAAGTGGGGTTCTTTATAGTGTATGATACGGACCGAGTTGGTTTGTTGACAGTGTATGCTACGGGACCGAGTTGGGTTGTTAATAGCGTATGCTATGGGACCGCGATGGCTTGTTGATAGCATACGGAAATGGATTGTTGATTGTGTATGCTACGGGACAGAGTTGAGTTGTTTATAGTGTATGCTACGAGACCGAGTTGGTTTGTTGAGTGTTTACTATGGGACTGAGTTGGTTTGTTGACAGTGTTTGCTATAGGGCCGAGTTGTTTGTTGACAGCATATGCTACGGGACTCAGCTGAGATTTTGATAGTGTATGCTACGGGACCTAGTTGTTTACAGTGTTTGCTACGGGATCGAATTGGGTTGTTGGCATTGTATGCTACAGGACCGAGTTGGGTTGTTGACAGTGTAAGCTACGGGACCAAGTTGGGTTGTTGACAGTGTATGCTACATGGCCGAGTTGGGTTGTTGACAGTGTAAGCTACGGGACCAAGTTGGGTTGTTGACAGTGTATGCTACGGGAACGAGTTTGATTGTTGACAGCATATGTTACGGGACTGAGCTGGGGCCTTGATAGTGTATGCTACGGGACCGAGTTCTTAACGGTGTATGCTACGGGACCGAGTTGTTAACAGTGCATGCTACGGACCGAGTTGGGTTGTTGAGAGCGTATGCCGCGGGACCGAGTTGGACTGTTGCTTGTATCTGCTACGGGACCGAGTTACGTTATTGATAGTGTATGCTACGGAACCGACTTGGATTGTTGACAGTATATGCTACGGGACGAGTTGGGTGGTTCACAGTGTATGCTACGGGACGAGTTGGGTGGTTGACAGTATATGCTAGGGGACCGAGTTGGGTTGTTGACAGTGTATACAAGGGGACTGAGCTGGGTAGTTGATAGTGTATGCTACGGGACGAGTTTGGTTGTTGACAGTGTATACAAGGGGACCGAGCTGGGTAGTTGATAGTGTATGCTACGGGACCGAGTTTATTTGCTGACAGTATATGCTTACGGGACCGAGTTGGGTTGTTGATAGTGTATGCTACGGGGACCGAGTTGGGGTTGAGAATATGTGCTACGGGGCCGAGTTGAGTTGTTGACAGAATATACTACGGGACCGAGTTGGGTTGTTGACAGTGTATGCTACGGGACCGAGTTGGGTTGTTAACATTGTATGCTACGGGACCGAGTTCGATTCTTGACAGTGTATGCTGCGGGACCGAGTTCGGTTCTTGACAGTGTATGCTGCGGGACCGAGTTCGGTTCTTGACAGTGTATGCTGCGGGTCCGAGTTGGATTGTTAACTGTATATGCTGCGGGACTGTGCTGGGTTGTTCAAAATTTACTCACGAAGATAACGGGACGGAGTTAGAATGTGTTCGGTCCAAACATACCGTTGATTGGTTTCAAGTATTAGTAACCTAGTTTTGCTGCACCCCTTGAGGCGACTCTTACATGTCCACGTTACATAGATAGTAAACTTCCTTTTATGTACATACGCTACTGCGGATTACCTATTACCGTAACTTTGTCCGTCCATATGCATGAAAGAACTCAACAGCAGGAAGTACGGAGGTGAGATTACCTATAGGACACACTTCCACATACTTGAAATGTTGCTGAAACCAGTAAAAATGTAGGCTAATTAAGATGGAGAGTCTTTGTATTGAAGCTGTACCTGCATATTTTCAAAAGGAGGCTAAAAGCTTAGAAACGTTGTGTTTTTATTTCATTTCATAGCCATTAGAAACAGAATACCACCATATGGAATCTGAGCCAATGGTCCGGACCTTGTTAACGTGTTTATTATAGTTTCCTATTCCAAACAGTTTCTACATAGTGAAATGGTTTGCGATACATTTGTCATTCTAGAGGCCAGGATTCAATTCGCCATTCGATATTAAAATCTTTAATCCAGCTTGTTAACCTTAACTGGATTAATATTATTTCTAATTATCTGCAATTGGATTGAAGAACATAATTATACATAATTTTAAGTTTATTGACCTGAATTGAAACTTCTTAAATCATCTTAGACATGTGCTCCACAAAGGATATTTTAATAAATATGTTACCATTGAAGGTAAGCAAATCCTTGTAGAATCTCAAAAGATTTATGAAACACTCCGCCACACAGTGTAAATGTGAAATCTACACGTGTTTTTGCGCCTGAAAAGCACAAACTGTACACTGAAGTGTTTAATGAAGCAACACTATACCGGTTAAATTAGTATGTTTATATGATCACAAAATAAGGTAAGGTTTTAAATAATGTTATAAAACATTAAGCGAATATTTATGGGTATAATTTGTTTGTATTCAGGAGAAATTTAGGAGTAGTTTATACAGTCAGCCAGTTAAAAATTCACGGTTAATGGAATAATTCTCATTATTCGATTTTTATTAGTGTTTAATGCACGTTTTTGCAGCATACGATAAACACTGCGGGCGGTAGACACTGACGGTAGATGAAATTAATTAATTAATTGAGAAATGACATTTGGGAAGGAAAAGTTTGAGGCCTAAGTTTAGGATGTCTTCCCGGCATTTGAAATTTATGAAGAGTGTTAAAACCTGGAGGAAACCTCAGTCAGAGAGGGATTTGAACCACGAGACTCTACCTTAACGAACTCGACGAACTATATCGGTGCTTCAAATAATTCAGCGTGACCCTTAATGTATGCAAATGAACATGTATCGACGGAATTTAATTTTAAACATAATAAAACTTGTCATCTGAGTGACATGCAGTAACCTGATAACTTAGTTGTGGACAAGCCTGCTCAAACTTTCTACTAGCTGAGGTCACCGTTTTTCTAAACGCGAGGATTTCCATGTTCTTGTTTTTGCTATTGTTTTATTCCCGAGTATCTGAGGGTAATAAGGGTTTATCAGTATAGACGCTCGCGCGCAGTTTTGTAGGTATAGTGCAAGCATAACCCGAGAAATGAAAACAAAAAAGATATATTTTTATTAAAGAAAGTAATGACCAGAGCAGCGCTCTTTTAAATACCGTGTTGGATGTGGTCCAAAGTGCACAAGGCGACTAGCGAGTAACATTAAACTCGACAAAGGCTGTGGCGGGTGAACTTTAGGTGCCGCGCTGGAAGCATACCTCACACATCTTTGAGGTTACGTTCGCACTGGTCTGCTCTGAGTTGGCGTGATTCGCTTCGTGCACTTCAGCTTTTTGCTTGGTTTTGCTGTGCGGTAGCACCGACATGGAGTAATACTTAATAATTGGATGAAATATTAAACGTTTTGCATGAACTGCTGCTGACCTTATACCATAGGCCAGCTTTTAGTATTGTGATATGCAAGTTGGAGAGAAAACACTTACGGCACTGAAATAGCAGATTTTTACAAATTTCAATCAATTTAACTGAACATTTTTATAACATGATTATTTAACATAATTATAATACATTTTCATGTTCCTAACTACCAAAAAAAATAATTTTAGAAACTGAGAACACTGTATCATATGAAATACCTCGTGATGAAAATGCGATAAGCTTAAACTTTTAAATTTTACATAATATTCCTGGTGCAGAGCATAATATTCGTGATTTTAAATATTAAAATCTGTGTAGCATGTAAAATGTATAATTTAAACATCTCTGATGTATTAAATTATTAAAACCTTAAATCCAAAACTACAGTAGATATCAAGAAAAGGCTCTTCATCACCCCTCAATGAACGTACACTGAATATCTCATCAATGGACGCATATTAAATAAAAACTGCATCCTGGGAAGAACTTTAAAATGGCAAAACGCAAGATTACGAGAATATCAGGTTTTCAGATTTTACGTACTGTTTGCACACATCTACGCACGTGAATTCAAACGTAACTTTTGGGTCTTTAAGTTGTCAGAAAGACAATTACCGAATTTGAAACTTGATTCTACAAAGCTTGGGGATATTTGCCATGAAACTGCTAAAATGTGATTTTTTCTTCAATGTTTTGTTGATAATTCAATATTCCATAATTCATAGAAAGCATGTTTGTTTCTGAGCAGAAATATCCGCGTTCAATCTCTCTGTTTCCCTCCAGGTTTAATCACAGTGGTTTGAAGTGAATTGTCATACATAAAGTGTGGTAAAATTGTTCATGTATTCATAAAGATTACACATAATATGGCTTTTTTATGCATGCTATCCGAAAAAGAAACTTAGGTACTGTTTTTAGATTTTATTGAGAACGATACAAGTCCCCGCATTCATCTCATTTGGTAGTTTTGTAAACACAGCGAAAATATTTTTGTTGAACGTTCATTCGTTTATATATTGTAATGTTTATTTCCAACACTTTATAATTCAAAATTCGACACAAATACGCATTCTGTATAATTTGTAATATCAATCAGTTGAAACAGTGCTTTGAGAAATGTCTCTAGGCCTTATGGTAATTCCCTTTTCGTTAACTGTCAATATCTATTGTTTTTATCTTTGTGTAGGCATGTTTAGTATCACCTTTATTGCAGCTTTGTTCTACATCTCTCCACTTTATGTTAATGAATTTATCCCTCCAGGCCTTTTTTCATTACTATAAAACGTTATGTGCTTTAAATCTTCCTTCTCACATAACGGTTAAACCCTTTGTTTAAGACAAATTCTTAAACCTTTCAGTTTCCATGTTGTAAACGGAGGGGAGAGGCAGTACAGCGGCGGCTGTCAGACCTGTAAGTTCGCACAACGAAGAGTACACAGAAAGGCGAAGAAATAAGCCCATAATGTTCTAGTATTGGTGAACCTACATATTAGATCCAAGCTCAGTTAAATGCTTTTATTTCACTTATCCATTCAACCAGTACAAGTCACTGCATTTAAAGGAACATATTTGAACATTCTACAATGTGGAATACGCTCTTGATCCGATAAGCTTGACAGCCCTTAATATTTTTATATCAGTGACATCAACATATTTTGTGATGTACGTAAAAATAATTTTTCATTCGACGTTCATGATGTGTCAAAGTAAATTATATTTTGTACATTGTGCACATTTCAGCAAATGTAATAATTACTGTGTATGTCTCGTTACATTGCATGATTACTGAAAATATTGCTATTCTACAATGTGATTGTATAGGTTTATTTCTCAAGCTTTATCCACACCTATTGTTTCTAATACTGGGGTCTTCTTATTCCGAAGTAACCACGGATGGAAGCTAACCAATCGGTACCTACTTCTGAAATTTGATGAGTAAATCATATATTTATACCTATTGTAATTGAAAGAACTTTAACTAACAATTTCTTAAATGGAATTTAAAATATATCTAAATAATTAGATGACCGAAAAGCAAGTAATGATCTCTTAAACCAAATTATAGCTTGGCTATGCGAGAGAGAAAACTTGAAACGGGAATCACTAAGGAAAGCTGATAGAAAAAAATCTTTGATACATTCACATGACTTTCACTACCCTCTGTCCTTATATGTGGGTGTACAAACTATTCTTACTAAACCTCTAAACCTCATTTTTATATATACCACGTTTTAATCCAAATATAGCTTTGCAGAAATAGCTACATTACACATTTAGTTATAGATACAAACAGAACAGTGATAGTCAGATGTTTAAGAACTGGACGCTATATCCTGGCCTTAAAATTCCATACTGTTCCCATGCAATCGCGAGGAACAACTTAGTGTTGAAAGGGTTTAAAGAGAATGACCAAATAATGAACAGTTCAAACAGTTAATAACGGATATCTCAGAAATGGCTTATTCCATAAAAAAGTTTTTTATATAAATTGTATGTTTTAAAGAGATCTATATTTTTTGTGAAGTACGTTTCTGTTTATTCCTTAACGTTTACCAGTTATGCAAGAGTATACAAAATTCCTCCCGGATAAAGATGATCATAGGTTATTCTCAGAAAATTCAAGATAAACATTTTATATGTCATCTAAATATCTTTAATATATGGTATTTTAATCAAAATCGTTAGAGTCATTTTTTAGAAAATAAAAAGTTTCGAAAAATATTGCAAGTAAAGGGTAATTGGGGTGGGAAGATTTTCTTGAAAATCTTCGTGTTGTAACTTTGGAAGATACTTAACCTAAATATCAGGTTTGGTATTTATCAGACTTTTTCTTTTTGAGTTATGCTGTTCACAGACACACATACATACATACTGAGAGAGACACACGGAAAGTTTTCTAAAAATAATTTTTTTCGATTCAGGGGGCCTCAAAACGTATATTTCCGGTGAAATCTCGGTATCGAATTTTTGGGTGGAATGCAATATACCCCTACTTACTATACGTAGTAGAGAAAGTAAAAAGGAAGGGAGTTAACATAATTTTATACTGACTGCAATACATCCCAGCACACTTTGTTAGATAAAATTAATTCCCATGGTCCTAGTTTGGAATTGCCTGGCAAAACACTCTTGTCTTGTGGAGCTTATTCAACACTGAGACAGCAAGCATTGAGATTTGCCGAATCTTTATGGGAAGTTCTGTGTGCGTTGTACCGCATCTTAGCCTTCGCAAGATGTACTGACTTTCAAGAAAGTAAAGGTACACTTTTCGCGGTCAGTATCATTCAGGCGTTCCGTGAATAGGAGGTATAAAACTAAATCGACCGTGGCCGTAGTTGTGTACTGTTGTAGTCGCCATTTTAACCTGTCACTCACTTCCAGGATTTCTATGGCTATATTAACCCAGTATGGCGAAACATGGACTAAATATCACAAAACAGGTTGCAATTCTTTTGTTGCTGAGCTATTAACTACATGGCATTGGCAGAACACGTGGAGTGAAGATTTTAATGGAATCAACATCTATGTTATCTATAACCTACACACTAAAATCTGCTGCCGTAGCACATTGGTAAAACACACCCTGTTACAACATTCTCGTTATTACATCCGGGACTACGGATAATCGAGAACTTCGATCCAGAGATCAACCCACCCATTTCGGAGCTGAGAAAGAGGCCGGAAAACCGTTTCAGTAAACAATTGTGAAGCTCACGGCCAGTTACATACCTATTATACTTGTCCGGACCGCTTTACAATTCCGGAATTACATATTATGTCCCGTTAACTCTCCGCTACCTTGTCAAGATATAAGTTGAACTACATCCGAGTGAACACGCTTCCCACCCAGACCTACTGAAGTGGATTCTTAAGATTAAAACTCGAATCGCTCACCATTTTGTACTCTGCCGACAGACGCTAATTTTCCACCTGTAATATAAGATACATTTTCCAATTAGCTAGTGTTTATTTTATATTGTGAAAATAAAATAATTCATGTACCTTTATCTGGCAAAACTTAACTACTTTGGGAATTCCGAGTTATCTCTGTCTCTTTCAAATATTATCTATCTCACTCGCTCCACTTACTTTATATCCTCACCCCTGTGCTTTTCGGCCACTTATTTAGCCTACACCCTACATGGGTTTCTTCCAGCTAATATGTTACTAATTGCCGTTCTATTTTAGCCAGCTTCCTTTATATATACATGGCATTCTTATATTATATTACTTTTTACATAACTATTTACTGTTAATATCTGTTTGCTCATTCTGAATTCTCTCTTAATTAGTCTCTCTGTTATTATAACATTATTTCCTACTCTGAGATATTACTTCCAACAGGTTTTACGTTCTTCAACATTTTCTTTTAACATATTATTTTTTTATATTTAACGTGAGGTAGGTATTTTCCTACAATGTTTATATTAAAATAAAACAGTTCAGTTTTCTCATTTATTAAGTAATGAATTAATATAATTTACTCAATATTGATACATTTACTTAAATTACTAAATAAGAATACTTATACCACTGAATGTTTCGATAAATACTTGAAGGTTTTGTTTCTACCTTAATAGATGTAAAGTAGTCTATTTGAATTATTCATTGTGTATAATAAGTAGTGCTTGAAGTTAAACATTTATTTTATTATTTCATTCAAAGTTAAACAATCGTTTAAGGTAACTTTAGACTGAAGAATGCAATGCCACAGCCGGGATTTGAACCACGAATATTCCGGTTTCTGCTCGGTTGTTCTAACCAACTGAGCTACCATGGAAACATGCTAGTAGGACATAAACTTCCCCAACTGATGCGCAAAAATTAAATTAAATTTTATTTATGGACGCTCTTTAACTGCTGTATTCCTTAGCGTCCCATTCCATATTGGGCGTGAAAGACAGGTAATGTTGTTCAGAGGTCTCTTTATCAGCCTTGAGGATCTTTTACGTTCCATAAATCCACCACCGGTTTTACTTCCCTTACGCCTGAAAAAATCATCGACCTCCGCCGAGACTGACACGCATTTTTACCGGTAAACCACAAGGAGTTCTCAAATCATAACTTACAATGTCGTAAGTACTTTAAGTCCCGGGCTTTATATATAAATTCTATTAGGTCAATCAATGATGATAATTCATTGTTCTTTCGCACAAGGTCGGGTGTATGTTGGCTGCCTTGGGCGCGGGACTGCCCTTGTTAGGGCAAACCCTGCTGCTTGAGGCCCGCTGTAGTGCCCGCCCAATGCCATGCCGCCGCTGCTTGCCTGTATGGGCACACCGCCGACTCATGTGACGTCGCACCCCGTTGCCAGTACTGCGCAGTGCCTCACACCACCACCGCAGTTCGACACATCTCACCCAGAGCATAAGTTGGCCAACACCAACACGCAGGACATTTCACAGGCTCACCTCGTTGCCTCCGATTCTGCCTTCGTGCAGAACCTGGAGGATATGCAGGTGGAGCTTCTCAACTTTCACACCAGACTCCTGAATTGGAGGGAGCACTGGCAGAGCTGCAGCCAGATAGCGAGACCGTGCTCTGCAACAACCAACTAATTGAATATATTTCGAGCAAGATTGGGCTGGCAGGATTCTTCTACAACCAGAAATAAGATATCAGGAAGCTCGTCAGGGAGAAACTAGCAGTCCTCTCATGGGTCTGCAGGACCAACTACCGGCTCCACACCTGGACACGCCCGATTGGGGGCACACTGTGGAGTCTCCTGCGCATCACAATCAAGGCAGAAGGAGACCTAAATGACCACCTAAATTCCTTTGTCCTTAACACCTAATAACCCCTTCAATTATATCATTCCGAATTCCCCAGGTCGTAAGTAGGGCTCCGGCCATGCTTACATCCTGGCTTAGGTCCAGTGGGCCGGCCAATATATCCGTTCCCTGAATTCGCAGGTGCAGTAGCGATACTGCTGCATATCCTCTCTGAATTTCTCTTTTTCCTTCTTTTCCTTCCGGTGGACGGCTTTATAGTGGGTATGCCGGCTATTGGTGAGTCCCACAGTCCCGAATCCCACAGGGGCTGGGTTGGTGATTAAATAATTTTCTCCTCCACCCGAAGGAAAAAAAAGGGCTGAAAGATAGAATCGGAATGAAAAGGATTCAATGTTTTAGCCGGCATCTCCTTGGGGTCTACTGGAAAAAATGCGAGCAATTTGGAGAATTTAATATGCTATCGGCATGTTGTCATTCTAGCTGAGTTGGTTAGAGCAACCAGAGGGAAGCCGGAAGATCAGTGGTTCAAATCTCGGCTATGGCATTGAATTTTTTAGTCCGATTCTACGTTTCAACCCTTTGCTATACACGGCCTTGTATGAAAGAACAATTAATTATCATTAAGCAAATGTGTTTTAGTTGCTTTAATTAAACATTACACGTTTCGTTGAAAATACAAGAAATAATTGTATTTGGAATTAAACCCTACAAGAAAAGCTAGTCTAGTCCTCGTAATACAACCACAACCTCTCGCGGCATCGAGAAAGCAGAGCTCATTCTACTCTGGGCGGTTTGCCCTTACCCATCAAGTGCGTGTTTCCCATATTACCTGCAAAGGGAAGCGAGCTGTTGTCGCACATCTTTGGGTTTCAAGGTTTTTCTACAAATTTAAGAAAGATGGAACAAAACTGTTCATTAACATGCTTAATGTACTCCTCAAAAACTAACTTGGATGGGAGGGTGGCATACAGACGTTGTATGGAATGACTTGAGTAAATTAGGAAGAGAAATGTGACATTCTGAATTATGCGTTATAGAAATCCAACGTTTTCTTGACATCCTGTTCTACTACTCCCATAGCATTTATAATTTATAGATTTTAAAGGCGGCATATGACGTTTAGTCTAATTTTGTTCATTTAATTTTTGCTTTGATCCTTTCATTTAATTTATGTAGCAATATCTAGCTCGCTTCTTACATAACCTCATTTCTGATTCTGTGTATTTTGTGATCATCCACCCGTCTAAATATTTCTAGAAATGTTCAGCTTTGTCCTTCTTTGAAGTCGTAAATCTCATTCCTGTGCCTCTCGCTTGCTTTTATCCTGCAAAATATATGTTCAGTTCCTGTCTTTTCTTACGCTTGTCTCTGTTGCTTATGTTACACGGATTAACTGCAAGATAATATCGCGACTAGTTTTTCTTCTGATTTGATGCGAGTCAGTATAAACGGCGTAGTTAGCATAGCCTCCCTCCTGCACCACTTACTTGAATAACTAGCGAGGGATTATCTTCTTCCTATGCGATCCCATTAAAATTTAGTTTTAATTTTATTTTCTGCATTTACTTTAATGATGCACATTACAACCTCTTAACACATGTGTATTTGGCGTCTGTGCTAATGACTGAGATAGAGGCAACTGAATCCTTAATAGTAGGATATATAGGAGAGAGCTGGCACAGTTTTTGCGTTTATATGGGAAAGGATAGGGAAAACGAAGGTAGATGCTAGGTTGAGAGAGTCTTCAAGGAGGAAAATGCGTTTATATGGGAGAGATAGGGAATACCAGGGCTGATGCTAGGCTAATCAGATGCTAAAGGAGGGAGGGATATGCTTTATACGAGAGAGATAGGGAATACGTGGAGAGGTGCTAGGCTAGACAGAGGCTGAGTAATGTATGGTTTATATGAGCGGTATAGGAAAACGATGAGAGGTGTTAGACTAGACAAGGCTTGAAACGTAGTGCATGGTTTATATGAGAGATATAGGAAAACGAGGAAAGGTGTTAGGCTAGGCAGAAGTCGAGGAGTAGAGTAAGGTTTATATGAGAAGTATAGGAAAACGAGGAGAGGTATTAGGTTAGGAGAATTGAGTTTGTGTTTATAAGGAGAGACGAGAAAACGGAGAGAGATCCTATGCTAGGATAGACAGGTGTTAAAGTTAGGTTAGATAGGAAACCAAGGAGTGATACTCAGCTAGAGGGGGGGTAGGAGGGAATGAGCTTTTGAGAGGTAGGGGATAGGGGGAGTGGTGTTAGACTAGACAGGGCTTGAAACGTAGGGCATGGTTTATATGTATGAGAAGTATAGGAACAGGAAGAGGGGTGCTAGGCTAGACAGAGGTTGAGGAGTAGAGTATAGTTTATATGAGAGGTATAGGAAAACGAGGAGAGGAGTTAGACTAGACAGAGGTCGAGGAGCAGAGTATGGTTTATGTGAGAGTCATAGGTAAACGAGAGAGGCGTTAGGCTAGACAGAGCTAGAGGAGTAGAGTATGGTTTATATGAGAGGTATAGGAACAGGAGGAGAGGTGTTAGGCTAGACAGGTAGTGTAGCAGTAGGAATATGGACTTATATACAGGAGAGATAGGGAATAGGAGGTGCTAGACTTGAAAGCGACTTTAGAAGTGAACATAGTGGAAAACTGTTTCATGTCAATGTTCTAGACATGCCCATCACGTAACCTATTCAGGGAAAAGGTGACTCGTTCAGGGGAAAAAGGTGACTGCTCAGGGAAAAAGGAGACCCACAAAGGGAAAAAGTTGACTAGCAAAGGGAAAAACGTAACCAGCAAAGGGAAAAAGGCGACCAGCAAAGGGAAAAATGTGACCAGCAAAGGGAAAAAGGCGACATGCAACGGGAAAAAGGTGACCAGTAAAGGGGAAAATGTCACCAGCAAAGGGAAAAAGGTGACCACCAAAGGGAAAAAGGTGAGCCATAAAGGGAAAAAGGTGACCTGCAACGGGAAAAGCTAACCCACTAACACTAACAGGTAAGTAATTCAGGTAGTATTGCAAGAGGCGGACTGGATCATAGCAGTGTATGATTTCACAGGTAATTCAGCTAGTATCGTATGCATTTAGGCTAATTCGTCTAGTAACACAGGATAGATTCCAGATGCTAACTGCATCATGGCTCTGCATGATTTCACAGATAATTCAGCTAGTATCGTAGGTGTTTAGAGTAATTAAGCAAGTATCACAGGAGGCTAGATTCCAGGGTTGGGTATAGCATAGTTTCGTATTTCAGAGGGTATCGTAGGTATTTAGGATAATTCAAGTAACATAGGTGTTTAGAGTAATTAAGCAAGCATTACAGGAGGGTAGGTTCCAGGGGTTGGTTATAACCTAGCTTCGTATTTCACAGATAGTTCAGGTAATATCGTAAGTATTTGAGGTAATCGACAGAGCTTCACAGATATTATTGATAATTTCGATCAGAGATTTGTATCACAGCTATTTAAGGTAAATGCAGATGATTCAGGTTGTATCAATGGTATTTGAGTCATTTTAACAGGTAATTCTGATAGTATCACAGGTGCTCGTGCTAATTTAGAGCAGGAATTCGTATCAGAGCTAGTTAAGGTAATTTCACATGATTCGGGTAGTATCACAGGTATTTAAATCATTTTCATAGCCAATTCAGCTAGTATCGTGAGCATTTAAGCTTATTCAGCTAGTATCACAGGAGGCTAGATTCCAGAGGCTAACTGCATCATAGCTATGCATGATTTCACAGCTAATTCAGCTAGTATCGTAGGTATTTAGGCTAATTCAGGTAGTATCACAGGAGGCTAGATTCCAGGGTTGGGTATAGCATAGTTTCATATTTCAAGGTAATTCAGAGGGTATCGTAGGTATTTAGGATAATTCAAGTAACATAGATGCTTAGAGTAATTAAGCAAGCATTACAGGAGGGTAGGTTCCAGGGGTTGGTTATAGCCTAGTTTCGTATTTTACAGATAGTTCAGGTAATATCATAAGTATTTGGATAATCAGCATAGTTTCACAGATGCTCGTAATAATTTCGATCAGAGATTTTGTATCACGGCTATTTAAGGTAAATGCAGCTGATTCAGGTTGTATCAATGGTATTTGAGTCATTTTAATAGGCAATTCTGATAGTATCACAGGTGCTCGTACTAATTTAGAGCAGGAATTCGTATCTGAGCTATTTAATGTAATTTCACACGATTCGGGTAGTATCACAGGTATTTAAGTCATTTTAACAGGCAATTCAACTAGTATCACAGGTACTCATGGTAATATAGAGAGTAATTCGATTATAAAACTTTTCTCATCCAACGTTACAACAATTTATATACTTTTTTCTAAATCTTACAAACTTATTATATTTTAAGCACTTATTGTACGATGCGGAGAGGGATAAACTGCATATTGGTTCACAAATTGAAAAGCTTTACGTCAACATACCTTTATTTTAGTTCGTTATAGATGTCTCTCCCCTTTTATCTAGGCTTGAGACTAGCACTAGGATTGCTCCTAATGGCAGGGTTACCACCTTCCCTTCCATCTTCTTCTTTCTTCATCAGGCGTCAGCTATCTGCATATACAGCACACAGATACCTTCTTTTTTAAGATTGTAGACTCACTAGAAAATCTTTATCTTTAACTTACATTCTTTTAAGCACTGTTTGTAATGGCGTAATGTCCATACGCATATGTTGTTATCCCGTCCTCAGCAATAATTCTTTTATCATCAAACGGAGTCAATGCAATTTTATTCACTTGTACTGTAGCAAGGGCATGCTTTCGTGATAGGATCAGATTCATAGGTGTTCTGATGATTTCACTGGTTTTAAGACAGTCTGTATAGCTGTCAAACGAAATGTACTGCTTAATAGCGCTACGTTTTATACCTTTAATCTTTTTTATCATTGACCCTTGAATATCTAAGGCATACATCTTAGGACGTAGTCCAACAAAGCGTAGGATGATTTTGCTATTAGCCTCATCTTTAAATTTTCCCAATACCTTCTTGTTCTGAGTAGAATAACATATATGGTTGGCAGGGTAATCAGCTGTATCGAGATGTTCAAGAAAACGTAGCTTGTCCTGGTACACATCTTCAGTTGTTACACGATGAATGAACGAATCAGTGTCCATATACATAAGCTTCAGGTTTTCAGCTCCATAATAAGGCAACAAAACGTCGTAATGATAGTTATACATTAATGTCTTGGAGATGTCCAACACACTCATACCAATGTATATAGGCTTGTTGAATACAATCTGACGAGAGGCCATATGTACAGCAGCTAGATTATCAGCATATATCGTCCTGTCGATAAACGTAGGCTTGGCGATCAGCTTCTCTAGAGTTTTTTCATTGGTCACCAGTCGTATATCCATACGATTACGCAGGTTCTCCATAGTTTTTCCAAACATAGCGTTGTTAAAGAGTTTGTAGAGATCCTTCTCGAAATCATTTGCAGCTTGTTGTCGTAGCCTGTTGTTAAATTCCACATAAGGTTTCAACCACTGAGACTGTCGGAATTGTAGCACACGATGGATTTTTGTTAGTCGTAGTCCATGACTAAGAGCTTGCTTCAAAGCCATGTAATGCACTGCATACTTCTTTCGAGGTCCAAGATGAGGTATCAGTTTCTTTGTAGATGATTCCAATGGTTTCATACACTCTGGCAGGAAAGGTAGATCGTTGTGTAGATCGTGAAGTTCTGCAGGATACTCGATGTTGACTTCTAATATGTACCCATGAGGATCATCTTCTTGTAGTGTTTCTAAGTTGATTTCTTCAGGTGACACCCACTGAAATGCACCAAAAGGAAGGGCGTGACACATTGCCCACCCATATTGGTTATTTGCGTCCTCGTATGTGATAAATTGGGTTGGTCTCGTCGGATCAAACTTCTCCATATAAGTGTTATTAGCCTCAGCATACCGATGAGAAACTTGGCATAAACCTCCTCTTATACCTGATTCCACCATGAGTAGTTGATCATAATCTTGTAACAGTTCCAGCTTAATTCCAGTATACAGCAACATGGCGTCCCATGTAAGACCTGGAGAGGTAAAATAATGGGCAGGATCAACTTTGTGTGTTTTAAGGGTTTGCTCTCTGAACGTCTCAAAGACATCAGCTAGAAGAAGTACATCCGAAGTTAAGTAGAGATCGCTGTACTCTCCCAGGTTTCTCACATTAAACAGCTCCCATACATTTCTAGCATGATCGTAGTCAGCATCAGTAATTTCTTCTTCATTTAATCTATTGTAGAAGGAGTCCTTAGGAGGCAAGCAGGTCTCGTTCAGGGCATCCCATGACGTAACAAAATCATATGGAAATACACCCTTACGGGTCATCAACTTCAATTTGTCTTCTCCAAAGTACTTTAGTGTTTCAGGATACGAGGTTAGATTTTTTACCAACTTATCCAAGCTTGTACTGAGGAATCGGAAGCTATCCACAAATCGAAGCTTTATATCTCCTACATACTTGGTGAATGAGATATAGCTTTCTTCAGAGTTAGGAATTACCTCCACACGTTCACTTGTACAACCCAGCTCCTTAACAATGAAATGAGAGTCATATCCGCTAAGGTTATGCATGAAGACTGGTATATATTTAGGTGTTTTACAGGCTAAATTACATTCATTATGAAGACTTCCACGATATTCACCGCTGATGTGATCATGGTCGCGTACTTTATAGTTCTCTTCTGTAAAGGGTTTTCTACACAAGTAGCATGTCGTAGAAGACTCGAAATCCTTTTGCTGTTGATCCGTAAGTTTCAGAGGCTTAGCAGATTTGTATATATTACCAATCATTTTTGCAAGAGATGTAAGGTACAGCATAAACGTCTGAGCAGCATCAGCACCACGATACACATAGGGATGCTTAGGAAGATCAGTTTCGAGATGTTCAACACTGGATGTAGGTTTCACGTAAACACAGAAGCTCATTGGTGTGTGCTCTTGATAAGGTGTTGTATAGGAAGTTTCAGGATTGGGTGTACACGTATGGCATGGAGTGAGAATACTCTCAAAATCCGCATAGATGACATAAGGTACTTTCAGCATCCTCTCAACATTTTTAAACTGAACAATTGATTTCTCCTTGGTAGGCATAACTACCCTTGCAACACCATGTTGAATACAGACGGCTGCATGTTCTTGTAGTTTTTCCTGTCCACTTCGTCCATATCGATCATCAAAATGTGTAAAGCAGCGCTTACAAGTATAAACCCGTCCATTATGGTTAGTTTTCTGGCGTCGAACGAGTTTCTCAAAATTCTTTATATACACGTAGTGATGTTTTCCACTGCTGTCATTCAATAGTAGCAGGTCGCGATGTTCAGGTAGTTCAATATCAGCAACCTTTATCGGATACACTTCATGCTTCTCATCCAGCCCGAAAACGTTAATGGATATCTTGTTAAACTTCTCAAATTTAGGTATTTGAGAAAGTGGAGTAGGGTAGGAAACACAGCTGAAGTCGTACTTGTCTTGAAGTTGTTTGTATTTGTTCACACGCTGTGCATTCTCCCCTATGAATTTAGCTAATACAGAGTACATGAAACATTTCTCGTCGCTAAAGTTCTGGATGTTTATACATGCTTTCCTTGCTTCAACAGCTGACGGTAGTGGTATGTAGCTACTTCCTCGTAACGGGTTGTACTTGTTGATACGAAGTCGAACTCCTTCCACAGCAAGCAAAGCCCAGCTGCTACCCTTAAGCTGAGACTCCTCCATTTCAGTCACCAATTTCTTGAATTTCACTTCCATCGTTGAGTCCAGATCAGTTTCCAGGAAAACAGCTTGATTCCGTGTTTTAAATGTTTTGTCACAGGTTTCTCCAATACTGTTAACAAATCGACACTCAGCAAGCAGATTAATTTTAACACTCTTATGAATGCTAAGCTCTTTATGCACAGCATGGATTATACGTTGTTTTGCCTCTTGCAGATACATATTTAGGTCCTTAGCTGATTCGCATCGTATAAAATACGATTTCAATCGTCCTTCGAATGAAGTTTCGTATTCTTTCATATCGCAGTCCTCCATTGTTGACAGCAACTGATGTTTAGTTGGCTCCAATCTTCTTTTCTTCTGAGGGCTGCTTATTTCACATATATCTTCGTGTCGCTGTCCCTTATAACAATCTTTGAAGGTTACATTACAATGTTTACATTTGAAGAGCTTCTTGCAGCTCATCTCGTGTCTTCTCTTGTCATAACCTCGGAGGAACTTCTTCCCACATTTTCCGCATGCATATCCAGTAGCGCTTGGAATAATATCCTTATACGCTGAGTTATTCATCTTTATTCTTGATGTAATAACGTATTAATCACTGATCAATGAAATGTAGACCTCTTCACCTTGACACCACTTTAGAAAGCTGATTATTCTTGGAGAGAACACGATGTTAACACCTCAAGACTAATTAGCACAATGAAGTCCAATGCCCTAGATCACCATATTTATAGAGGGAGCACGAACCTTTTAGATCAATCATAAACTCGCTCCATAACCACGTGTATATGATCGCTCAACGTGTACTAACCCCCCAGCCATATAACCTCAAGTCTAGAGACAGGATGTTTATGACGTCACACCCAGAGACAGGATGTCTGGCAGCATCAAACACGTTTAAAATCGTCTCATAACTACCTGCTTATGCTGTCACACCAGCAAGAGAAGTATTCCCACACGCTCATTCAGACATATATTTCAAATTCAAAGCCTACCACCACCATCACCACCTATTGTACCAAGGTTAATTCCAGCTGTATTATCACAGTACTTAAAGTAAAAGCTTAAAAGGTAACGAGAAGATGTCCCCCTTATTTACTTAATTATCTCATGTTTTCATTCCCTTTTCAATTCTTCCTTTCCATCTTCTCACAGAAAGCCCATTACATTTAACTACAATCACGAGAAAAGCAATTTTTCCAGAGTTACACAGATTCTAAGCTTCTAAATAGAACCCGGTAATACTTTTAATAAATGTATTTTAGCTCCCCAATATCAGCATCTACCATTTAATCTTTACTCGAACCTGATATGATCCATAAGCTTGAAGATATATGAAATCACCCCTTCGGGATTCTATCTAAGTACTTTAAAGTAATTTTTATAACGATAACGATATTTAAGAACTAGATACTCTGTTTACGTTTACCTTGACATGTCTATCTAAATTAAATTACGAGTTATTAAACGTTTGCAAGTAAATTTCATTGAATCGGTATTCGAACCCAGAACACCAGGAACAAAATAATTTATAATATTAGTCTGACATGTTAAACAAAGCTGTATGCAGTTACATCATCGATCTAAGTGATATATTCTAGTGTACAGAGGAAAATTAAGGAAGTCATTAAAAATCGGGAATCGAACCAAGCACAACTGATTGACAATTATATACAGCATTAATCACCCAGTACAGAACCTATCAATCATGCTTTGCTGCACTCCTCTACCTCACTTAGTTCCCGAGATAATGAAAATTTAAAAATTAAGGATCGAACCCAGGACGTCAGGTATCTAATTACACATTTACAAGATACTACCTAATAACATAAACGCAATAAAGTTTATTTGGCGTCTTTATCTTAATTGGTTTAGGAGTTATTAAATTTATAAGTAAATTCCATCGAATCAGTATTCGAACCCAGAAAACCAAGAACAAAATAATTTATAATATGAGTTTGGTATGCTTAAAGGTACTGTATTTAGTTACAGCATCAATCTAAGTGATATTTTCTAGAGTATAGAGTAAAATTAAGGAAGTCATTAAAAAATCGGGATTCGAACTAGAGACAACTGATTAAAAATTATATACAGTATTAATTACACATTATAACAGCTATCAAACATGCTTTGGTCCATTCCTCTAGCTTTCTTAGTTTCCGAGATAATGAAGTTTTTAAAATTAAGGATCGAACCCAGGACACCAGGTACCAAAATATACATTTACCAGAAACTAGCTAATGACATTAATGTAATAAAGTTTATTTGGCGTCTTTATCTTAATTAGTCTCTGAGTTATTAGAAGATGAATTTGCATTCACTCCTAGGATTCGAACCCAGGCATCCCGGTCAACTTGAAACAATGTCCTAATGATGCTGTAACTAAATACAGCACCTTTAAGCATACCAAACTCATATTATAAATTATTTTGTTCTTGGTGTTCTGGGTTCGAATAATGATTCGATGGAATTTACTTATAAATTTAATAACTCCTAAACCAATTAAGATAAAGACGCCAAATAAACTTTATTGCGTTTATGTTATTAGGTAGTATCTTGTAAATGTGTAATTAGATACCTGACGTCCTGGGTTCGATCCTTAATTTTTAAATTTTCATTATCTCGGGAACTGAGTGAGGTAGAGGAGTGCAGCAAAGCATGATTGATAGGTTCTGTACTGGGTGATTAATGCTGTATATAATTGTCAATCAGTTGTGCTTGGTTCGATTCCCGATTTTTTAATGACTTCCTTAATTTTCCTCTGTACACTAGAATATATCACTTAGATCGATGATGTAACTGCATACAGCTTTGTTTAACATGTCAGACTAATATTATAAATTATTTTGTTCCTGGTGTTCTGGGTTCGAATACCGATTCAATGAAATTTACTTGCAAACGTTTAATAACTCGTAATTTAATTTAGATAGACATGTCAAGGTAAACGTAAACAGAGTATCTAGTTCTTAAATATCGTTATCGTTATAAAAATTACTTTAAAGTACTTAGATAGAATCCCGAAGGGGTGATTTCATATATCTTCAAGCTTATGGATCATATCAGGTTCGAGTAAAGATTAAATGGTAGATGCTGATATTGGGGAGCTAAAATACATTTATTAAAAGTATTACCGGGTTCTATTTAGAAGCTTAGAATCTGTGTAACTCTGGAAAAATTGCTTTTCTCGTGATTGTAGTTAAATGTAATGGGCTTTCTGTGAGAAGATGGAAAGGAAGAATTGAAAAGGGAATGAAAACATGAGATAATTAAGTAAATAAGGGGGACATCTTCTCGTTACCTTTTAAGCTTTTACTTTAAGTACTGTGATAATACAGCTGGAATTAACCTTGGTACAATAGGTGGTGATGGTGGTGGTAGGCTTTGAATTTGAAATATATGTCTGAATGAGCGTGTGGGAATACTTCTCTTGCTGGTGTGACAGCATAAGCAGGTAGTTATGAGACGATTTTAAACGTGTTTGATGCTGCCAGACATCCTGTCTCTGGGTGTGACGTCATAAACATCCTGTCTCTAGACTTGAGGTTATATGGCTGGGGGGTTAGTACACGTTGAGCGATCATATACACGTGGTTATGGAGCGAGTTTATGATTGATCTAAAAGGTTCGTGCTCCCTCTATAAATATGGTGATCTAGGGCATTGGACTTCATTGTGCTAATTAGTCTTGAGGTGTTAACATCGTGTTCTCTCCAAGAATAATCAGCTTTCTAAAGTGGTGTCAAGGTGAAGAGGTCTACATTTCATTGATCAGTGATTAATACGTTATTACATCAAGAATAAAGATGAATAACTCAGCGTATAAGGATATTATTCCAAGCGCTACTGGATATGCATGCGGAAAATGTGGGAAGAAGTTCCTCCGAGGTTATGACAAGAGAAGACACGAGATGAGCTGCAAGAAGCTCTTCAAATGTAAACATTGTAATGTAACCTTCAAAGATTGTTATAAGGGACAGCGACACGAAGATATATGTGAAATAAGCAGCCCTCAGAAGAAAAGAAGATTGGAGCCAACTAAACATCAGTTGCTGTCAACAATGGAGGACTGCGATATGAAAGAATACGAAACTTCATTCGAAGGACGATTGAAATCGTATTTTATACGATGCGAATCAGCTAAGGACCTAAATATGTATCTGCAAGAGGCAAAACAACGTATAATCCATGCTGTGCATAAAGAGCTTAGCATTCATAAGAGTGTTAAAATTAATCTGCTTGCTGAGTGTCGATTTGTTAACAGTATTGGAGAAACCTGTGACAAAACATTTAAAACACGGAATCAAGCTGTTTTCCTGGAAACTGATCTGGACTCAACGATGGAAGTGAAATTCAAGAAATTGGTGACTGAAATGGAGGAGTCTCAGCTTAAGGGTAGCAGCTGGGCTTTGCTTGCTGTGGAAGGAGTTCGACTTCGTATCAACAAGTACAACCCGTTACGAGGAAGTAGCTACATACCACTACCGTCAGCTGTTGAAGCAAGGAAAGCATGTATAAACATCCAGAACTTTAGCGACGAGAAATGTTTCATGTACTCTGTATTAGCTAAATTCATAGGGGAGAATGCACAGCGTGTGAACAAATACAAACAACTTCAAGACAAGTACGACTTCAGCTGTGTTTCCTACCCTACTCCACTTTCTCAAATACCTAAATTTGAGAAGTTTAACAAGATATCCATTAACGTTTTCGGGCTGGATGAGAAGCATGAAGTGTATCCGATAAAGGTTGCTGATATTGAACTACCTGAACATCGCGACCTGCTACTATTGAATGACAGCAGTGGAAAACATCACTACGTGTATATAAAGAATTTTGAGAAACTCGTTCGACGCCAGAAAACTAACCATAATGGACGGGTTTATACTTGTAAGCGCTGCTTTACACATTTTGATGATCGATATGGACGAAGTGGACAGGAAAAACTACAAGAACATGCAGCCGTCTGTATTCAACATGGTGTTGCAAGGGTAGTTATGCCTACCAAGGAGAAATCAATTGTTCAGTTTAAAAATGTTGAGAGGATGCTGAAAGTACCTTATGTCATCTATGCGGATTTTGAGAGTATTCTCACTCCATGCCATACGTGTACACCCAATCCTGAAACTTCCTATACAACACCTTATCAAGAGCACACACCAATGAGCTTCTGTGTTTACGTGAAACCTACATCCAGTGTTGAACATCTCGAAACTGATCTTCCTAAGCATCCCTATGTGTATCGTGGTGCTGATGCTGCTCAGACGTTTATGCTGTACCTTACATCTCTTGCAAAAATGATTGGTAATATATACAAATCTGCTAAGCCTCTGAAACTTACGGATCAACAGCAAAAGGATTTCGAGTCTTCTACGACATGCTACTTGTGTAGAAAACCCTTTACAGAAGAGAACTATAAAGTACGCGACCATGATCACATCAGCGGTGAATATCGTGGAAGTCTTCATAATGAATGTAATTTAGCCTGTAAAACACCTAAATATATACCAGTCTTCATGCATAACCTTAGCGGATATGACTCTCATTTCATTGTTAAGGAGCTGGGTTGTACAAGTGAACGTGTGGAGGTAATTCCTAACTCTGAAGAAAGCTATATCTCATTCACCAAGTATGTAGGAGATATAAAGCTTCGATTTGTGGATAGCTTCCGATTCCTCAGTACAAGCTTGGATAAGTTGGTAAAAAATCTAACCTCGTATCCTGAAACACTAAAGTACTTTGGAGAAGACAAATTGAAGTTGATGACCCGTAAGGGTGTATTTCCATATGATTTTGTTACGTCATGGGATGCCCTGAACGAGACCTGCTTGCCTCCTAAGGACTCCTTCTACAATAGATTAAATGAAGAAGAAATTACTGATGCTGACTACGATCATGCTAGAAATGTATGGGAGCTGTTTAATGTGAGAAACCTGGGAGAGTACAGCGATCTCTACTTAACTTCGGATGTACTTCTTCTAGCTGATGTCTTTGAGACGTTCAGAGAGCAAACCCTTAAAACACACAAAGTTGATCCTGCCCATTATTTTACCTCTCCAGGTCTTACATGGGACGCCATGTTGCTGTATACTGGAATTAAGCTGGAACTGTTACAAGATTATGATCAACTACTCATGGTGGAATCAGGTATAAGAGGAGGTTTATGCCAAGTTTCTCATCGGTATGCTGAGGCTAATAACACTTATATGGAGAAGTTTGATCCGACGAGACCAACCCAATTTATCACATACGAGGACGCAAATAACCAATATGGGTGGGCAATGTGTCACGCCCTTCCTTTTGGTGCATTTCAGTGGGTGTCACCTGAAGAAATCAACTTAGAAACACTACAAGAAGATGATCCTCATGGGTACATATTAGAAGTCAACATCGAGTATCCTGCAGAACTTCACGATCTACACAACGATCTACCTTTCCTGCCAGAGTGTATGAAACCATTGGAATCATCTACAAAGAAACTGATACCTCATCTTGGACCTCGAAAGAAGTATGCAGTGCATTACATGGCTTTGAAGCAAGCTCTTAGTCATGGACTACGACTAACAAAAATCCATCGTGTGCTACAATTCCGACAGTCTCAGTGGTTGAAACCTTATGTGGAATTTAACAACAGGCTACGACAACAAGCTGCAAATGATTTCGAGAAGGATCTCTACAAACTCTTTAACAACGCTATGTTTGGAAAAACTATGGAGAACCTGCGTAATCGTATGGATATACGACTGGTGACCAATGAAAAAACTCTAGAGAAGCTGATCGCCAAGCCTACGTTTATCGACAGGACGATATATGCTGATAATCTAGCTGCTGTACATATGGCCTCTCGTCAGATTGTATTCAACAAGCCTATATACATTGGTATGAGTGTGTTGGACATCTCCAAGACATTAATGTATAACTATCATTACGACGTTTTGTTGCCTTATTATGGAGCTGAAAACCTGAAGCTTATGTATATGGACACTGATTCGTTCATTCATCGTGTAACAACTGAAGATGTGTACCAGGACAAGCTACGTTTTCTTGAACATCTCGATACAGCTGATTACCCTGCCAACCATATATGTTATTCTACTCAGAACAAGAAGGTATTGGGAAAATTTAAAGATGAGGCTAATAGCAAAATCATCCTACGCTTTGTTGGACTACGTCCTAAGATGTATGCCTTAGATATTCAAGGGTCAATGATAAAAAAGATTAAAGGTATAAAACGTAGCGCTATTAAGCAGTACATTTCGTTTGACAGCTATACAGACTGTCTTAAAACCAGTGAAATCATCAGAACACCTATGAATCTGATCCTATCACGAAAGCATGCCCTTGCTACAGTACAAGTGAATAAAATTGCATTGACTCCGTTTGATGATAAAAGAATTATTGCTGAGGACGGGATAACAACATATGCGTATGGACATTACGCCATTACAAACAGTGCTTAAAAGAATGTAAGTTAAAGATAAAGATTTTCTAGTGAGTCTACAATCTTAAAAAAGAAGGTATCTGTGTGCTGTATATGCAGATAGCTGACGCCTGATGAAGAAAGAAGAAGATGGAAGGGAAGATGGTAACCCTGCCATTAGGAGCAATCCTAGTGCTAGTCTCAAGCCTAGATAAAAGGGGAGAGACATCTATAACGAACTAAAATAAAGGTATGTTGACGTAAAGCTTTTCAATTTGTGAACCAATATGCAGTTTATCCCTCTCCGCATCGTACAATAAGTGCTTAAAATATAATAAGTTTGTAAGATTTAGAAAAAAGTATATAAATTGTTGTAACGTTGGATGAGAAAAGTTTTATAATCGAATTACTCTCTATATTACCATGAGTACCTGTGATACTAGTTGAATTGCCTGTTAAAATGACTTAAATACCTGTGATACTACCCGAATCGTGTGAAATTACATTAAATAGCTCAGATACGAATTCCTGCTCTAAATTAGTACGAGCACCTGTGATACTATCAGAATTGCCTATTAAAATGACTCAAATACCATTGATACAACCTGAATCAGCTGCATTTACCTTAAATAGCCGTGATACAAAATCTCTGATCGAAATTATTACGAGCATCTGTGAAACTATGCTGATTATCCAAATACTTATGATATTACCTGAACTATCTGTAAAATACGAAACTAGGCTATAACCAACCCCTGGAACCTACCCTCCTGTAATGCTTGCTTAATTACTCTAAGCATCTATGTTACTTGAATTATCCTAAATACCTACGATACCCTCTGAATTACCTTGAAATATGAAACTATGCTATACCCAACCCTGGAATCTAGCCTCCTGTGATACTACCTGAATTAGCCTAAATACCTACGATACTAGCTGAATTAGCTGTGAAATCATGCATAGCTATGATGCAGTTAGCCTCTGGAATCTAGCCTCCTGTGATACTAGCTGAATAAGCTTAAATGCTCACGATACTAGCTGAATTGGCTATGAAAATGATTTAAATACCTGTGATACTACCCGAATCATGTGAAATTACCTTAACTAGCTCTGATACGAATTCCTGCTCTAAATTAGCACGAGCACCTGTGATACTATCAGAATTACCTGTTAAAATGACTCAAATACCATTGATACAACCTGAATCATCTGCATTTACCTTAAATAGCTGTGATACAAATCTCTGATCGAAATTATCAATAATATCTGTGAAGCTCTGTCGATTACCTCAAATACTTACGATATTACCTGAACTATCTGTGAAATACGAAGCTAGGTTATAACCAACCCCTGGAACCTACCCTCCTGTAATGCTTGCTTAATTACTCTAAACACCTATGTTACTTGAATTATCCTAAATACCTACGATACCCTCTGAAATACGAAACTATGCTATACCCAACCCTGGAATCTAGCCTCCTGTGATACTTGCTTAATTACTCTAAACACCTACGATACTAGCTGAATTATCTGTGAAATCATGCAGAGCCATGATGCAGTTAGCATCTGGAATCTATCCTGTGTTACTAGACGAATTAGCCTAAATGCATACGATACTAGCTGAATTACCTGTGAAATCATACACTGCTATGATCCAGTCCGCCTCTTGCAATACTACCTGAATTACTTACCTGTTAGTGTTAGTGGGTTAGCTTTTCCCGTTGCAGGTCACCTTTTTCCCTTTATGGCTCACCTTTTTCCCTTTGGTGGTCACCTTTTTCCCTTTGCTGGTGACATTTTCCCCTTTACTGGTCACCTTTTTCCCGTTGCATGTCGCCTTTTTCCCTTTGCTGGTCACATTTTTCCCTTTGCTGGTCGCCTTTTTCCCTTTGCTGGTTACGTTTTTCCCTTTGCTAGTCAAC
The DNA here is from genome assembly GCA_030765065.1 of Deroplatys truncata. Taxonomy (NCBI): domain Eukaryota; kingdom Metazoa; phylum Arthropoda; class Insecta; order Mantodea; family Mantidae; genus Deroplatys; species Deroplatys truncata. The sequence continues at coordinate 108,076,034 of CM060980.1, forward strand.
TTTTTCCCTTTGTGGGTCTCCTTTTTCCCTGAGCAGTCACCTTTTTCCCCTGAACGAGTCACCTTTTCCCTGAATAGGTTACGTGATGGGCATGTCTAGAACATTGACATGAAACAGTTTTCCACTATGTTCACTTCTAAAGTCGCTTTCAAGTCTAGCACCTCCTATTCCCTATCTCTCCTGTATATAAGTCCATATTCCTACTGCTACACTACCTGTCTAGCCTAACACCTCTCCTCCTGTTCCTATACCTCTCATATAAACCATACTCTACTCCTCTAGCTCTGTCTAGCCTAACGCCTCTCTCGTTTACCTATGACTCTCACATAAACCATACTCTGCTCCTCGACCTCTGTCTAGTCTAACTCCTCTCCTCGTTTTCCTATACCTCTCATATAAACTATACTCTACTCCTCAACCTCTGTCTAGCCTAGCACCCCTCTTCCTGTTCCTATACTTCTCATACATATAAACCATGCCCTACGTTTCAAGCCCTGTCTAGTCTAACACCACTCCCCCTATCCCCTACCTCTCAAAAGCTCATTCCCTCCTACCCCCCCTCTAGCTGAGTATCACTCCTTGGTTTCCTATCTAACCTAACTTTAACACCTGTCTATCCTAGCATAGGATCTCTCTCCGTTTTCTCGTCTCTCCTTATAAACACAAACTCAATTCTCCTAACCTAATACCTCTCCTCGTTTTCCTATACTTCTCATATAAACCTTACTCTACTCCTCGACTTCTGCCTAGCCTAACACCTTTCCTCGTTTTCCTATATCTCTCATATAAACCATGCACTACGTTTCAAGCCTTGTCTAGTCTAACACCTCTCATCGTTTTCCTATACCGCTCATATAAACCATACATTACTCAGCCTCTGTCTAGCCTAGCACCTCTCCACGTATTCCCTATCTCTCTCGTATAAAGCATATCCCTCCCTCCTTTAGCATCTGATTAGCCTAGCATCAGCCCTGGTATTCCCTATCTCTCCCATATAAACGCATTTTCCTCCTTGAAGACTCTCTCAACCTAGCATCTACCTTCGTTTTCCCTATCCTTTCCCATATAAACGCAAAAAACTGTGCCAGCTCTCTCCTATATATCCTACTCTTAATATTCATATTTACATAAGAAATCATAGCCTTGGAATTAATTAATTAATTGGCATTGAATTTTTAGTCGTCTGAGTCTATCTTTCCAATCTTGTCCAACACACGGCTTGTGTGGATGAACAATTAAGTCCATTAATTGACCTAATAGTGGTCGAAACTATGAAGCCCGGGACTTAAAGTACTTATAGCATAATAAGTCGCCATTGGGGTATGTCATCTAAATACTATTTAAATCTCCTTGTAGTTTACCGAACAAAATGCGAATCAGTTGGGGAATTTATTGTAGTACCGGCATGTTGCCATGGTAGCTCAGTAGTTAGCGCAACCGGACGGAGAACGGAAAATCCATGGTTCAAATCGCGGTGATGGCATTACATTTTTCAGTCGCCTGATTCTACCTTTCCAATCATAGCCTTCTTTCAGCTATCTGAGGCGTATAAACTGCCAGCAATAGTGTACTCACCGAATACCATATATACCAAGAATGCTCGAACCGCCGAGTGCTTGTCTGCTTGCTTCATCAATCATCTGGAATACTCCTAAACTCACCGATGTTCACTGCTGCCGACTATACAGGCTAGGATGTATTTCCCTGTCACGCGCAGGCTTCTAATACCTTATACTCTCAAAAGCAACCCCTATCATATTCTCAACATCTTATACAGAAATTTGCACATTAAAATGAATTTCTCAAAATATCATAAAATTATAATGCACGACCTGAAAAAAAAACATTTATTACCGTATAACTTCTCAAAAGCTACCCGGACCTTACGATATAGTATTTCAAATTAAAAAAATACCGTTTTCAACCTCTTATATACAAGACTATACTACTTGGCCAATCAGGTTATCAAAACTTGTGCACTTGAGCTATGGGACTAGGCGAAAATTATAGGATATTGTGACGCTACGGCTATGGCCCAAGGTTATCCGGAGGTCGGCGGCGGGCAGTCGGAGATAAACAGAAATACGCTACCAGCTCGTGCAGCGTAAGCACTGAAAGCACTATAGTAACCAGAATAATCTGAAGTTTCCCCTTTTCGAACGATCTGGAACTCTGTAGAAATATCTAACGGCTATATAAGCGAGCGCTCTTGCAAGTAGTCAGTTGAATTGGTGAGCCAGTTAGCGATCGGGTTAGCGAGCGCGTTTCTGATGCGACGAAAAGTGCTGTTCTCCTAACGAAGACTGCTGTGACATGCAGTGTGTGCTGCTGTAGGGGATATTGGAAAAGTCGAATGTTCGACTCCCCAGCGAGTGAACCGTCCGGAATAATAGGCTACGCGTATTTTATTGTACCGCTACGTCACGAAAAAGTGAAGTAATGGCGAATATTTGAAGTTGATCACATTAACGAAGAGACAGTGAGAACTTACTGAATTGACAGTTAACAATTGTACAAAATCACAATACCTGCAACTTCATACATCTACCCCTACTCATATTTTTAATACCTTATGTACAAGTTTGTAGTATTTGACCTATTAAGACAAAAGTCTGGACTCATAACGTTTTAGATACGAGTGAAAATGTAGTCTACTAGTGACTTTCAAAAGAAACCCCATATCAATATTGTCAACCCCTCACTTGCAGAATCCATACGTGCGATACTACCTAAGATCCCTAGTCTAAAATAAGTTTGTACATGCTCTCTCACGAGGTGTGTATTTTAAGTGACACATCAAGATTTTCTGATTCATTTTTTATTTTATCTTTTAGACATTTACCCTTCATTTATTTCTTATAAATCCGTTTCTTGTTTTATTTTCCTGGTTACTTCTCTCACTAGTTTCAGGAATTTCCTCTCTTGGATTTGGACTCCAGTTGTAGTCCAGGTTTCACTTCCATACATACAAGGAGTCATAGAGATTAACTTTTTACAATTTAATTTGAATCTCCGTCCTATTTTTCCTCAAAGTTCTTTTTGTTATTTCACATTTTGTTTACATGTCTGCAGCCTATACCCTATGCCTACTTCCTAACCCCGTGCTATTGAGCGGACTAGGGATTTAATTTTTTTAAGTAATTGATGTATTATCTTATTTTCAAGTATTTTTTTGTTCTTGTTGGACACTTATCTTTAAATGCAATCAATTAGGTTTCCTCTGCGAAATTTTTAAGATTTAAATATTTTACAATGTTTTTAATTTATGTAATGCCATTTTCATTGTGATAAATTCAGATTTGGTCTTCTGCAAAGGCTTTCCACGAGTTACTTTTGCTTAAAATTATCTTTTGTATTAACATTTACACGCTGACTTTTCCATGCTCTTGCATATTTGCCAATATATTGATTAAAAAAGTACAGGGTGAGAAGTAACGCCCCCGCAAACACAATGTTTTAACTGAGAGTATTTTCTATCCCTTGTTATTTACTTAACGTTTTCATGTGTTTCTCTTATATTCATTCATTCATTATCTGTTTACCCTCCTCTTATGTAGGACTTACACCCCCCAGGACTTACAAGCGGGTGCCTGGGGTCAGAGGCCCGTCGAGGAGCAGACACTCATGGATCAGACAGAGCATCCAGGATGGGTGATCAGCCCGATGCCTGCTTTGGGATGAAGGAAGTAGATGAAACGAAATGTTGGTGAAATGGATGAAAGGAAAGGTGATGATGGAGCAGTTGGTGGAATGAATGGCGGGGGAAACCGGAGAACCCGGAGAAAACCCGCCCAGACGCCGCTTCGTCCACCACAAATCCCACATGCAGGTCCCTGGGATTGAACCCGGGCCGCCTCGGTGGAAGGCGAGCGGTCTAACCACTCGGCCACGGCGCCGCCGTGTTTCTCTTATAACTCTTATTATATGCTTAGACACATCTATTTGATGCGTAATATTACTTAAACTGTTTAGATTTACTCTGTTAGATGCCTCTGTTCAGTACATGACATATTCTGTGTAATTCACTATTAGTTTTGTATGCATTTCAATTAGTTGCCTCAAGACAAAGCTCTTCTGTTTATTAAGCATATTTGTTATTATTTTATGGTAGCATCTAATAATTATCACCAAAATTATTATGGATATCGCATTTACTGTCAATGCTTCATTTGGCTGGTTTATCCCTCTATAATTATCATACTTGATTTTATCCTATTTCTTGAAATATAAATAATTAAGGAAATGTATCAGCTTTTTAGGCGTTTGTGCACCTCTTTAGGTTATATTTATTCATTTTAAAGTATCTAGCTAATATATCCTGCTAACGAGCTTTCTGTTTTTTTTATAATTTGTATATTATCCAAAGAATCTAACTCTCTTTTTCCCAGCACTTTTCAAATTCCTCGAAATAAATCTTTCACAATAAACTTAGCATGCATTTATCAGTAGAAGTAATATTTATATGTATTATGTGTACTGCAAACTGGTGTTAAACGATGTTAATGCGTGCCTATATTGAAAAGGAAGTGTCTAATTCGACGCAGTTGTTGCTAAGGCAGCGAATGAGTGGTAGGATATCATTCCACGTTTCTCCACATAAATGTATTATGTACGTGGTTCCATTTGTGTATGTCCGTCTTGGAGGGGGCAGTAAAACAGCTGAATGCAACATTGATGATTAGGAACGGGAGCATAATGGACCGCGTTTCAATCTTGCATGGGGCAGAGCTTCACTGCGTGATGCCACGAGACGCAATCGTGGCCCCTTTGGAACCTGTTTCAACGTCCATCACACTCCCGATAGCTTAGTAATCACTGAGTAAGCCGCTAATACATTAATGCGAAATTGCCTTTTTGGAAATAATCCAGATTTTAAACTCCATACTTTATTATAATCATATGGCGTTATAATATTTAATAAAACATAATGTGGAAACGTAGAATCAGTCTGAAAAATTCAATTCCATAGACGGAATTTCAACTTCGAATCTTCGGCTTACCATGCCGCTCCTCTAACATCGATTGACCTAATAGTAGTTAACTGTGAAGTCTGGGATTTAGTAGTACTTAGAAACTGTAAGTCGCGGAGTATGTTATCACAAAATGGATCTGAGAACGCCTTATGGTTTAGCGGAAAACATGTAAGTCAGTTGTAGAATTTAATGCCGTACCGGCATGCTGTTATGCTAGCTCAGTTAGCATTGTAAGCCAAAGATCCAGGTTTGAAGTTCCGACTATGGCATTGAAGTTTTCTCTATGATTCTACACTTTCAAAATATCCACTCTTCATTAGTTTTCTTCACACGGCCTGCATTGGGAATTGCTGAAAATTTTTGGAAAAGCTTAATAACGGAATGACATGACAGCTGATGGACGATCGAAATATACATTTTCATCTTCGTGGTATGAGCATAGTGTAATATGATTTATAATTTGGAGGATATCGGTTTGAGTCTTGATTTAGGTGAGTTGGTTGGTATTTCCCGAGTTTTTCGTTATCCTGGAACACAAATGTCGGATAACTCCCACCTCCGGGCTTATCTGAGCATTCATTTCAGCGCTTTCACACACATAAATACATACATGCTTACACAACATATTTTAAAAAGAAGTTTATTTGTCTTCACGATAAAATCAGTTAATTATCCAAATTGAGATTGGTTATAAAACCGTAGTTATAACTTTGTAATACATTAAAAAAACTTAATACATTTCTGCAGCCGACAAGCACAATAAGTGGGGACGTAAACAATGTCTATGTTTGATTTAAAAGCCTAGACGCTGATAAAAATGACATATTAGATGAATAAATGCTTCAGAATATTGGACTTTATGGCGTGCTATAATTTAATGATTTCAAGTATTAGGAAATATCTAAAAACAACATGAGCAATATACAAAAGTAAAATAACACAGAGACAATTGGAATAAATATATTGTGATGCTCGGGGGGTGGTGACTCTGTTTCACTGAACTAGGCATTTAGAGTGGATGGTTGAGCAAACTAAGACTTTTTGTTTCCCTGCTTTTTGAAGTTTTCTGTTGTACTGTTTACAGCTTATTACCGCAATTACAGTTGCACATATACAATACCCGTGCCCATGGCACGACTCGAACCCGCGAAACCTCAGCTTGGCGGAGCGGCGACGCTATACGCTCCAGCGACCACGGCTACGAGGGACAGCATTAAAGTGTATAACTAAATATTTGTTCGAGTATTTTTCAGTCTATGCACACTATCCTTAGCTTGTAAAGACATCATGTGCTGAACCAAGATATTTCCTGACGAAGTCTTCTCGTTGCATCAAACACTACAAAAAGATCTAGGACCAAAAAATCTTCGTTTAAATGAATAGTCGCTGGATTGAACCTAGCGACTAATTAGCCCTTCATCTGCTGCTACCGAACATCTGAATTACTAAGGCATAACGAGGAAAAACGAAAATGTGTACATTCCTAGCTGTGTCTTTGTTTGATTTGCACATGCTGGAGAAGACAAAATAAATGAACAAATGGGAGAAGGATACTGGCCCATCTAGCGGTTAAGTTTTCCGCGCCATACCGACAGTTAGCTTTTGTTACCTTTTATAAATCGAAATAATTTGTTTTCCAAGATCTAAACTATTAATATGTACTTGATGGCTCAGATGGATACTGACAGTAGGTTGGGTGGCCTACTCCCCGATTGCTGCAGGAACTTCTATTATGATGTACTGAAAATCAAAAAAGATTTTAAAATAAGATCAGTCCTCCTCGTGTGCAACAGCTCTGTGACTTGTATGAGGATTTGTGGCAATAGCTTCTGTTACGGCATTTGCAACTAGGGATTAATGACCTATTTGATGCATGCAGCCGGACATGATTTTGCAGTCGTTCTTCCAATTGGTGGAAAAAAACTAGTCCAGTGATCTAACCGGAAACCTTTGTCTATAATATACATGTGCCTGTCTGCCATTACGTTGACACCCTCCAAACACTATCACACATCAAATAATTCGTTGTTTCCGTATCATGGCCACTCCATGATAAGACGAGTAACTGGTGGTGGTGGTTATTAAGTACCTAGTATTACATTAATTGCATAACACAATTGCATGAGTCATAAGACCGTACATGCTATCTATAAAAATACCTGGTCTGTAAACTTGACTTGCAGAATCGACCAGAAAACAACTATTTTATAATCATTACACTATATACATATAAAATGAAAAATACTCTGAATCACACACAAAAACACACCCTCACGCACACAAGTGCTCAAATACCACATATATTTAAAGAAAAGTTACATAAACACCCACTTTATCTCTTAGTACACGTACTTCCACTGAGAATGTGCCCAAGCTTGGCCAGTTTTGGCTGTTTAGAATCAAGTCCCAGCATGCTGTCCTCCGTCTGTTGGAAAACAAAAATACTTCCGGTCCTAATATTTTCCTAATACCCTCCGTCTGCACGTATGCTGCCAAAATGCGTACAATCTTCCTGTTCCCCGCATGATGGGTAAATCCTCCTGCTATGACCATCAACGATCTTGCGAGCTTTTCACCATCCCAACCTAAGCCGTGCTATTCCCATCATCTGTGTGAGTGAAGAACTAATCACAACAAAACAACGACAGTCACTACAACTCAGTGTCTATCCGAGCCAGCCATTACCTACTTCGAATAGAAGAGTATAGAATAACTCTAGAGTAATAAGATGATGGATGTGCACGTAGCCTTACATTTATGGTTGGATGTGAGAAGGTATACTGCAAACTGCGGCATTTTTAGAGAATATGGTGCACACAGTGAAAAATTGAATGTAAGGTACGTGCGGACAAATATTGGACTAGAGTTATGAAAAGGGAAAATCATTTATGAGAACAGTATGCTTTAAGGAACAGCTAGAATGGGAGGGGACAAGACGTGGGCAGTGACAATCAAGAAAGGACTGGAAAGAATAGGGATGAGTAATATTTGGTTTGAAGGACCTGGAAATAGAATGAATGTGTGGAGAACAGAAGCGACTAAAGATATAGATAGACAGCAGATGTTGTTACAGTGTAATCAGAAATTATTAAGCTTACAGTCGAAACTAAGAGCAGAATGGTCTATGGAACAATATATATATATATATATATATTTATATATATATATATATTTATATATATATATATATTTGTCCAGCAATTGAGTCAGCAAACAGGGCCTTGCTTGGCACAGATTGGGATCATGGAGAGCGATCAAATTTATTAACAAAGAAGGCATAAGATTCTTTCCCTGGTGTAGAGAGGAAGAAACTTGGGTACATATTCTGGCACATTGAACTAAGACAGATCAGTTGAGGAGAAACAATATGCCAGATTCCTTTGTTAACTCAAGGAGAGAGTTACAAGCTTGTTAGACCTCTGGCTTGCAGGGGGGAAGTGATTGGTACATTTTTACAAAAGGTTATGCAGCTCAGATAGGAGTGTAAGGAAGGGGGACAAGGATGGGAGGGGGAGGGTTAGTGGCTTAGGGGCGGGTATTTGTTTGTTTTGTAAACCTTAGCATGTGCTTGTGAACAAGTTGTTTTTTTCTTCTTCTTCGGTTTTATTTGTGTGATTTTTGTTGTTAATTTTTGTTTTTTTTTCTCTTTCCGTTTCTTATAAAATATCAATAACTTTAAAATACAGTGTGGTGAATATAGGCCTATCTGACCCTAGTGATGTATAAGTTTGAACGTGTAAAGTGTTTAAGACCAATACATGCACTACTTTACATCTACTCTACAATTATGGTGCGTTTTGGAATATTTTGTATGTTACGCTCTGATATTTAGTAAGCTTTTTAGAAAACAATCCTTAAAACCATGCATTATTAGCATACACCCCGTTTAACCACTGTTAAGTTCCTATCGATTTCAAACAAATTACCTACATCCATGAATATTCGCGTAGCATTTACTAACATTCTTTATTATACGACGCCACTTGTTCTTTTGTTGTTTAAACAATTCTAACATACCATTAAGTTGTTTTATCACACATTTTGTAAACTTACCTATATGAGAAGGCTTTTATCAGTACGTTGTGTGATAGGGCACTTTGTAAATCCATGAGATTCTCCAAGGTTTTATCTACAGTTTATGGTAGATGTATTATTTTAATTTATGGACATCTTAAGGGTACACATAGATGAAATTTCTAAACCTTACGTTCATTAACACATACTTTTCAAATTGATACCGCAAGTAACACACCAAGTTTTTAGCAGGTGTAACATTTCCATTGCGGGAGTTTTCAACTTATTAATTTTTAATTAATTATTTTAATGGCAAAAAAACGCTCCATAGGATGAAAAGATTAAAATTATGCAAATATAAATATGAATTTTGATTCTAACGAAAAGAAAGACAATTTTTTGAAGAAAAAATGTTGGAAACGGATTTCTGTTGTGATGTTTTATTTTTTTTAGAGAGAAATTATGAACCCATGAGAAACAATACTTTTCATTAATTTTAGCATTTTAATTATTTATTATAATTAACATTCCTTCAATTATAACGGATTAAGAAAATCACTCCCAGCAATATACCAATAGTTTTGAGTGTTTCTCTACAAAATGTTTAGGAAATTCAACAAAACTTGCATTGTGTGGAACATTTTGAACTCGTAAAAATGTAGAACAGACAGAAAGCGAGAAAAACAACTTTGAAATTACAAAGGGCTATTTGGCCTTGTGCGCAGGCACATTTTAAAATTATTTTTTATCATCAGTAATAGACACTAAATATACATTATGAAACTAGATGATTCATTCTTAATAATATATCTATAAACAAAGATGGACGTTTCAAAGGATTTCACTTAATTTTAACTTATGTCCACCCTTAGGTGCTCATAAAAACCTAGGCTTCTCCGGGTGCATGCCGCTGGATTTGAAGTTTGAAAATGTTTCAATCCATGGCAACACATTTGGAATAGAATCCGCAGTCAAGCCACAGATAATTGAAATAACCTTTACCGATTTAAGACGTAAAAAGGCAGATTAAAACTGCAACATCCGTATGGAATCAAATTCTAGTATCCCGCAAGACAAGAAAATCAGAAACCATTACTGACAGAGTAGTTGTTTAGATAAGGAGTTCTTAAAACGTTTACAGTGCTTTGGCTACTACTAGCATGGATGTCAGTATGTTTGTATTACGCTTCTAACACAATAGAAATAAGAAAACGAATTTATTTCTTTTTGGCGGTTGGCAGTCATTCAAGTCTCGTATTCCTATTAGCTATCAAAGTTTCAATGTCTTGTGGTTGACTCTATTACTTAAGGGGAGGATGGTGATGGTGGGTGGACATGTATGTATGGTTGCTGCACCTCCAGTCCGTTTCGCCACTTCACGGTTGTCTCAGTAACGCACATGTGCTGCCGGCTAGCGAGAGCAGTGAACTTTGAAACAAACTCGGGGTGGACTCTCCGGTGTACAAAAAGATCTGATATTATAAATTCACTGTATTTCTCTAACTGCTATATTAGTGTGTCTGCAAACAAGTCTTACCAAAGCTTATTTTTCTATCTACTACATTTTAATCCAAACAAACCGTTGCAGAAATAGCTACATTACGCATCTTGTTATAGATACAAAGGGAACAGCGATAATCAAATGTTTAAGAACTGGACGCTATATACTGCCTTAAAATACCATACTGTTTCCATGCAATCGCGAGAAACAACTGAATGTTGAAAGGACTTTGGGAGAATGATAGGATATGAAAAATACGAACCTTTAATAACGAATGTCTCAGAAATGGCTTATGCCACAAATAAACCTATTTAAAATAAATTGTGTGTTTTAATGAAATCTACATTTTCTGTGTAGTACGCTTTCATCTATTGCTTAACGTTTACCAATTATGTAAGATTATACAAAGTTTCTTCCGAATGAAGGGGACTTCACAGGCTATTACCGGAAAATTCAAGATATACATTTTAATATCTTTAACATATGTCATTTTAATCAAAATCGCTAGAAACATTTTTATAAAAAAATTAGAAAAATGTTCCATTTGAACGGTAGTTGGGGTAGGAGATTTTCTTGAAAATCTTCGTGTTACATCCTTGAAAGATACTGAACCTAAATACCAAGTTTGGTATGTATCCAACCTTTCGTTTTTGAGTTATGCCGTTCACACACACACAAATACACGGATCGTATTCTAAAAATTCCATTTTTGGGTTTAGGGGACCTCAAAACGTATATTTCCGGCGAAACCTCGACATAGAATTTTTGGGTGGAGTAGATACAATTCTTCCCCTACTTTATACGTAGTAGAGAATGTGAAAATTAACTGTTTGACTGAAAGTAATTCTATTTCTCTGGCGTTGTAGCAGTGGAACACCCACCGAGCGAGATGGCTCCGCGGTAACGTGTGATGTTGGCATTCGGGAGGTTTCCCGAGTTTGATTTCCATCGTCACCCACTCTGACTTTTGAGTATTTCGTGGTTTTCCCTGGTCGGTAAGCGAATGGAGTGGTTTCCCATCTACCACGATTTCATTTTCATAATTTCTCTTTCATTTAGTTACCTTCTCATCTTTAAGATGTGCTTCTAGGGTTCGTGCGTATGGGAGCGCCGGACAGATGGCGCGGATGCTTGCTCCAAGGAAAGAGTACTCCCCGTGGACACTAGACAGCTGCTTGGTAGACGGGTCGTTCATTGTTCTCTCTAGGCGGATCCATCAGTGGGACACATCTTCCAACCTGGAACAATTAGGACTTCCACGGGTCTCTGTGGTCTGTAGTCTCCTGTGGTGCCTTCACCTCGTCCCTTCCTCCTGGGGACGTGGTAGACACAACAGATCTATGTAGGCCGAAGTGTGCGAAGTGTCCCCTTCCGATGTATAACGTATACCTTTCCACTTATGCAATGAGTAGGCACCCCCTCACGGAACATGAATTAACCACACTTTCCGGTATTACACTCGTTTCGTACTTCGAACCTCGCGGATCACAACGAACAATTTTACTTCTGCCCTGTTTTACGGTCATCAGCTAAGAGAGCGTCTCTCTCTCAGCTTCCTCTTCTTATCAGAAGCTAATCTGCTATCCCCTAGTATCACGTGATTTCTGCAATTCTGCAGTCCTCTTAAGAAAACAATCCACATCTGGCGCCATGGTACATTCTATAAGGTTGGCTTGTTGTTGCAACTTCACGTCTACTTCTTTGCTCAAACTTATTTCCCTTATAGGAATATTTCCTGTGTTGTTATTAATTTTTACCGATCTTATGAAGTTAATTTGTAAGGGACGCTTATTCCGTTTAAGTCTTTAGCTTCGCTTCGAATGCATTCGGCTGAAACCTTGAATCGAAGGCTCTTTATTCTAATGACCATTAATTTTCTACCGATTTCTATCAAATTCGAAATGTGTTGACCAATTTTGTTCAAACTCTGTGAATAAAATTACAACTCCGTATGTGCAGCAATTCACCTAAAAATCGAAAATTTGTAGGTGGCTCTGCATCTCGACTACCGTTCATTTATTAACTTGAACGAAATTTGGAATGTGTCGACTAGTTTTCTAGAAACCTACAGAATGTTACATGCTGGGTAGAGGCCTAAAGGTTCACATGAAAAATTAAGTTAATTTTAGTACGCAGTATGTTCATTGAGGGGACGTGTACTCACTTGGTCACGGAGGATAAGAGGAAGGCGTGGGTTTTTCACTGTAAAAGTTCATAACACAAATCTACTTACATATTCCTAGATTTACTTCTCAAACGTTTGGGGTTCCTACATTATTAAATATAAAAGTTGAGGGGAGATGTCGGCTTGCACGCGCGATCCGCTTCTATCGGAATAACAATATAAAATGCAACTCCGTATGTGCAACGGTAGGTAGTTCTTTCATACGTACAGAGGAACGGACAGACAAAGCGACGCTAATAGGTGCTCTAAGTAACGCACGAACCTAAAAACGAATCTGAGAATACCAAACAATCATTTTAGTGACTAAATATAATCTATACTGAATAGTTTATTGTGGCGGTGATAATAATGTTTTAACTAATTAGATTTGTGTTATTCAAAAACATTAGATGAATGAAATCATTATTGTTGTAATGAAACAGTGGTACTGTGTTTAATTTTGCTTATTACACTCAACTAATTCTGTTTATCCACCTAGCAGTAGTTCTGGTGAGCGAAGTGCCTGTACAGCAAAGCTGAGAGGGCTGCCGAAATGTTTCATGGAGTAGATGCGTTGCTATGACAATACGGCCCACAGCAAAACAAGAGCGGCGAGGCTGATGTAGAGAGATCAATCCACAATACCTGTTACAATACGTATCAAATATTTGGGCATCAAAGGGGGTAGTCAGGCAAGGAAGAATAGGCATGCCCTAATGGAAACAGATTAGCCCTCAAGTAATTGCATGTATCATTATTACTTTTGCTACAGCTTGCCTGTGGTAGGAAGACTAAGTATTATATTTCACCCCAAAAACCTGATTGCTTGTGTATACAGGCCACCCTGTCTCATTGCATTTTCCAAAATATAAGTGCATCTGACGAAAGAGATTTCAAAGCTTCCGATTCTACTTTTTTCTATGAATATGGAAGAACTATTTAATCATCCATGACTACACTTTTGAATTTATTATAAGCTACTTCCGATAAACATTTGAACGCTTTTTCGCATTTATTATGTAAATAATAAATTACTACTTAATTTGAATAATATCTAGGCATAAATGTATCATGAATTACGTAACGCGGATGGAGCAATCATTTAATATATGCCATAAAACAGGTATGAACAGGTTCGCGCACTAACTCTCCTATTCCACGGATAAATTGGAGGGAAGAAAAGAAAGTTTATGGCATGTGTATGTTAAGTAGCTAAGCCGTAAGAAGCTAACCAGTGAAAAGCGGGCGATGACATCACACGTTAGCGCTATCTGCCAGTCAGCGAGCCAGCATGTTACTACAAATATCATGCAAAGGGTATAGAATTTCAAACCCTCTTTTGAAAGATTTGACTATAGCTCCGGCTCTTGTATCTACGTACCTACAACGAATGGTTTAATGAAACATTTCTGCAAACATTCATTTCTATTAAGATGAAGTAGATAAAGTAATACGCTTTTGTAAAAATAGTTTGTAGAAGAGGGTTAGAGAAAATTATGTGAATATAGTATCGGGTTTTTATACAGCTTCTTTTGACGGATAAGTTCTACTTTTAAAATAATTACATAAAGCATCTGTATTACGAAAACAAACAAATCTAAAGACAGTATAAGAACTAAGGCCAATATAAGGTAATATGTGTTTCTAAAATAAATTATTTGTATTGAAGAAACTCCAGTTGTCAGCCAGACAAACCGTTAATGGTAATACTAGTATCATATTACACAAAACAAGGCGCAACCGAACTGCTAAGCTCTGTCACAATAAAAAGGAAATTAGACAAGCAAGCTAGAGAACTCATAGCCTGCCCATGTCAGGCCTTACTTTACCTGATTTGAATGGGACTGAAGCAACCTATCCAAAGTGAGTTAAGTGTGATTAGCTTAGTTACCTGCACTCTAGGCAGACTGGACATTTGTACATTCTAGCTATAACAGGATGTCCATGTTATCTTCGTGTTACAGAATTCTGTGTGAAAATTCAGCATACTATTGGTTGTTTGAGTTATAAACGGTTTGATGTTTTGCGGTTATTATACAGTATTAGTGACTCTGGAAAGCTTATCCTTGAAGAATTTGTTTACAAACTACTGAAAAATAACAAGTAATAATTCTCCTGATACTACGTTTTAAATTTATATTTTAACAAATATTACAGCTATTATCATGTGCGGAGTTTCTGCAATGAAATAACTTGAAGGCGGCTAATATTTTCTTCTTATTTGTGTTTCCTTAGAGTTTCAAAGTGGACGCTACAAATGAATTTTAAAGCGTAGTTCGTTGGTTACTTGGCGGCTGCGTAAAGAAATCCTATTCGTTTTCCGTCTTTTAAGGTATGAAATTAAAAACAGTATTCACGGTGAACACCAGGGAATGTTCTAAATACACTAAAGGGCCTTCTAATTAAGAGAAACCTTTGCTGTTTAGGAAAGAAAGAAAAAAAGCAGAGAGCGGTGTTTTAATTAGCAATGCTGACAAGGAAATGGTGAAATTAAGGAAAGAGTTGGCTTGAGCTAGCTGGTAATGTATATAATATGATAATGATAATTCACAAGAAAGAACTCATAACCGAATGTTCTGAAAATATGTTTTTTTAGCATCCTTCTAGGAGAGGTAATTAAAGAACACGTAAAAATTCTTCATATAATATACTGATTATAATACTGAAGTACACTGACCACCCCGTTTAGTGTTATGGGCTATACAATCCTGGTGATCACAACGGAAGAAATCCTAAGAGTTTTATGCTCTGTCATTGTAAAATGAAGCTTACAAACATGAGAAGAAAATTCTAGACATGATGGTCACTTTTACACCCAAAAAAGTGTTACAGTAACGTGTGGAAGCAGAGTGAATGGCTTGTTTTTCCCTATTTATTTTACATCGCTGTAACTACGTGTGGTCATATCGCGACTGATCTGTTAGGTGATACCTCGTGGCTCGTTGCGTGGCGGAAAGTTAGTCTTCTGGGTCTCATCCTTGTACCGTACCATCTTACTTCCTCACATGCCTACAAAGGTCTTAGTGCTAGACAACTGTACCTTTGCTTCTACACATGCCGGGCAGATGGCATAAGGGTGCTATTTGTCTACCTACTTTCCCTATCTGTGGATAGATGATAGAGCATTTGCTATTATCATATATTTTGATTTTTACTATTGTTTTAGACCTAAGGTAGAACTTTGGGTCGTATTAAATATACAGTTCAGCATTTACCTTGGCGACTGGGAAAACCTCGGAAAAAACCAAGTCAGATTGAATTCGGGACCTACTGAATGCGGGCAACAATGTTATGGCCTGAGATGTCTCTCTTGCTAATGAATTATTATTTTATAATTTATTTTCATGTTTCAAATAGGAAAGGATATTTAGAAAGACATTTAGCTTTACGAAGTACATCATATCAATTTTGGACAACAAGAGCTACTTGTTTCATGGAAACAACTTTTGATAAATGTCTGCATGAAGTTATCACAAGTTTTTGAAATAGCCAAAGAGATATACAGCGATTTGTCAGTGACATAGTTTCGTATATTAATGCAATTTTGGAGTTCTTTGGAAAGTTTAAGTAGTCATCACTTCCTTCTGGGACTGAATAAAACCGACGTCCAGCATAGCTCTTCGTGCAGTTTTTCGAGTTTGCCTCAGATGGCTCTCAGTTTGCCCGGCATACACAGCTATGTCGTTATTTTTGGTGTTTAAGAACTTAGAAGTAGGTGTGTAATGCACGCATTAAGTTTCGGTCTCGCACTTAGAAATTTGTCAAGCCTAGCTTTCAGTGTAATTCAGCAAAAGATTGAGTAACTGCTAGACACCATTCACAATAAAAATTCAGCATAAGTTTAACGTAAACTTAAAAACTATATAATATGTATTGTAATGGAACCATTGTAATTACACGTAATCTTAGAAGCTTGCAAGGGCCAAGCTTTCAACTTTATGTCTACGTCGAACATAAGAAACTAGCCAATCAGAGAGTGACTCTCATCTCGAGATTATTTTGCCACCTCTCATCAAATTTTCCGTCGCCTTTGTTAACTCACTAACTGCCTTTCTGTGTAACACGACCGGAAATCACTGGGATATATATAAAAATTGCAGCAAAACAGATTGAGATGGTATACGGTGCTTCTTGTGAGTTTAACGTCTTTTAACCGGGTAGATAACTCCCGTACATTTTGATACATGTACATAACCTCTTTTGTCATGCATATTGTCGGTGGTTGATTAGCAGCTCTCCACATTAGCCCACCTGTTTCACGTTCTCTTCCGATTGTCTGTTGTTTATGTTTGTATTTGTCGCTGTGAATGACATAATGTCGCGTAAGTTTTATGACGTTATGTTAATGCTTAATTTTCATTGTGAATGACCCCTAACATATTGTAAGATTGAAATCTTATGGATTGCCTTCATCCTACATTATAAGTAGATATAGCTTGTGGAATTTTATTATGCTTTAATCGCTCTACCATCTGTCCCCTCAGTCCTATGTTAAATAGCACCAACTGCCGCATTATATTTGACTTTTTTCCGCAGAAGTTTAGAGTGATGGTTTATTTCATTGAAAAATTAGAAGTTTTAATATTCCAATGACATTCACGAAGTATGCAATGAAAATAATTAGGCAAAACTCGCGGTGATATGGGTATCGTATTTTATTAATTGCAGTTTTAAATTTACCTCAGCTGATCATGAAATGTATTTGAATTTAGTTTGCCTATAAATTTATTACCTTTTATTCACTTTGGAAAAGGAAATAAACTGAAATAAGTCCCACATTTAGTCACATATATATAAACTGATTTAGGCATATCGCTTATATTTAAGGCAGAAATATTATATGATTTAAAGCAAGGGTGGCGAAAACGACTTCATTCCGCGAGTCACCAAATTTGCAACACGCACTGCGTCACTCAGCAGCATGTGAAAATCAACCGGACGGTTGTAGAGAAGGAACGTGCGCCTGCGAGTCAAAATGCCTCACGAGTCACGTTTTCGCCACCTCTGATTTAAAGGAACAGTTGCCTTTTAAATCTCTGGCGTCAGTTGACACGAAGAAACAGCATTAACGTTTGCCTGCTCTTCAATAACAAATAATTTTCTCTTGAAACAGAATCTTTAAGGAATAAACAACAGCTCTTATTTTTCCGCGAGAAATTCACTGATATACTGTAGGCCTCTGACGAGAAAACTTTTCGGGGTGCTCTGCTTTCCGGAAGAGTGAGGGGAAATAGTATCACGTGGCAGCTCACGATTATGTCATAAATATATCTAATATCTACATTAAAAACATCGTGCAACTTAGTATTCAGGCGTGTTTCACTTGGAGCAGCGTGTAAGTGTTTTCTAGTGATTTATAAAGTTATTTACAATGCCCAGTAAGAAAGGAAGAACTCTACACAGTCAAGCCCGACAAATAGTTGCTAACGTTGTTAACATTTGTGACGAGAAAGCAAACTAAAGCAACTGGTTATTCATCATTACTAGCAGAAGGCCTAAGAGGCCTTTAAATCTTGTTGATATGTTGAAAGTAGAGGCTTAATCTTTCTCAGATAGCGATAGCATTGTTGATGTCAACACATTTTCGTGAGAGGAACACAGTATAATCGGCGCAACAGTTCTAGACACGTGAAAATCTTAATGAGAGCTATGATGCGAGTTGCTTACCAGATCAGGTGGTGACCGATCGACTGCATGCTGCAGGAGTGCATGGGACAGTCATCCACAACGGTTATGCACTGTGTTGCACTGATAAACTTAGTTATATACAGTATATTAAAATCCACGCTGTAAAAAGCGCTTAATATAAAAAACGCTGTCAATCATTGCCTCCAATTCTTCCGCATCTAACAACCCTTCCTCTTCTGCGGAATCACTCACATTATTGCCGTCATCACTGCTGTCACTACTTTCTGCACCATTATCCTGGATGAGAATTATTTCTATTTGATTTCCTGCAATCCGTATTTTTCGGAATAATGATTCTTAATTTATTCAGCATGTCGCCATACATTTTCCCATTCTGGCCTTCCAATTTCAGCAAATTGCTGGCGTTATAACTGCTCCACATATTTTAATTTAAAAGTGATATTTCTGCATGCCACCCATTTTTTGACATCAGCCCAGATTAATTCGATTGGGTTTAGATCTGGGCGATACGATGACAGTCTAAGTACATTATGGTGATGTTGTATTACTATCTGGTCAAGTATGTATGACTTCTGAAGCTGTTTGTTGGATTTAATTAAGTTATATAGTTTTGTTTTACTCATGCTTTCATCTAAAGCTTTATTATGTCTAAGTAACCAAGCTCTCATTTCTTCTTTCAAGGAAGTTGAGGTAGGTGGTTTGTGAATTTGAGTGTTGACGCATTGTGAAGCATTGTCGATGACCAGAACAGACCCAGCAGACATATTAGGTATCAACATGGCGTTGATTCACTTCATGTAATTTTCTGTATTCATTTCTTGATGAAAATCTCCTGTTGTTTGTTGCGACTTGTAAAAGAAGGGCATTTGGAACGAAGCCGATCTTTCCAACAGCACGAACAATAATAAGTATTTGCCCTTTGGCAACAGGTGCCTGCAAACCTAATTCGCTATCGTCACTCCAACTTTTAGATGCTGTATGACTGGTGTGTATGTATGACTCATCTTCATACATTATAGTATTTTTCTGAAATTTGTAGCACCACCTTGAAAATTGATGCTGATATAAGTACACACTGATATAAGTACATATAAAATTATAGTCATTTGGAAAGGTAGAATCAGACTGAAAAATTCAATGCCATAGCCGGGATTTGAACCACGGATCTTAGGCTTTCCGTGCCGTTGCTCTAACCGAATAAGCTATCATGGCAACATTTACTTTTTATTTTTTTATTTTATTATTATTTTTTTATTTTATTTATTTATTTTGCTTTTCTGTTAGAACTCTTCTATTTGATTTCGGTTTCTTCCACTTGAACTCTAAATCTTTAATAATTTTTCTGAGATTTGTAGCACCACCTTGAAAGTTTCTGCTGTCTTTCAGCTTGATGAGCAATCTGCTTATTGTTAGCACAGTTTTTTCTTCCACATAGGAATTGTGAATCGTGCGCCGAATGACGCATTCGAAATCGTCTATTTCTGTAATACGTTTAGGAACCTTATGTTTCTTCCCAGGTGTGTCAAATGGCATTCTTTCATCCATATGTTTTTTTTCTTATCTTTGAGAACTCTGGAAACGGAACTCGGTGAAACACCAGTTGCTTTGACTACTCTTTCTTTCACCCTCTTAAGGCTTTTGTGGAACTCGGATGAACATAAAATTTCTTCCTTCATCTCTGCTTCTTGCTTCATGAAGTCGATGGCATTTGCAATTATTTCCCTACTTTGACTATGTAACACCTTACCACTTAACTTTGAAAACATAGGAGCCATGGTTATAAATATAACAAATATAAAATAAGTACTATTTAGATACTGCTGCTCTCTTTAAAATTACAACCAGATGCAGACACTTCCTATGCAGACTGTATGTGTTACGCACTGTGAGTAAGCAAAGGTGTTATATCGCTTTCGTTGATTAAGCTAAAGATAAACCATTCCTAGGCTCGGCAGCTGGGTTGGCAATCAAGGTCACGATTCCAGAAGTTTTGCGCGAGTAATACTTGGCATTATTTGCTTTGGTAATTATTTAAAGCGAGCAACATGAAGTTGCTTCGGCTACTTGCATTAACACTATCAAGGCGTTCTGGACCTGATGAACGATTCTTACAGATTTATTTCCATTACAAAATCATTGTTATTCTGAGTCCAACTTTTAATTAATAAATAGTAAATGTTCCCATTCTTGCATGATGGCTTGTGCAAAGAGGCAAAATGGTCCATGAATACCTTTAAATAAATACTGCATAAATTGTTAACTCAAAAAAACAATTGTAGAGTTTTACACATTTGCTGAATGTTTCATCCCCTGAATCGTAGTATGCGAGAGAAGCGCTGGTTTTTACGGGTTCTCAGGCGAATGCAGACAAATTAGTGCGTGTATGTGTGGAAAGTCACATTCTTCTTGTGTCCAGGCTTAGCATGGTAGAACGCTTTGGTTTAAAAGAATACGATGTGCAAGGGGATGACAGAGGTGTCGCAGGGAGCATCCACGCAGAATCCGTGGACTCTCCCCTCAAATGTGAATTGAGCCGGTACTCCTTATCGGACCTGCAAGAGGAGCTTCCCTAAGAGATTTTTCATGAGGTCAACGTTATTACTTTTCATCAGCTGGTCGTCCTCCGTGGACTAGTGGTACCGTAATAGCCTCCAGTTACCAAGGTCGCAGGTTCAAACCCGGCGAGGGTGATGTATTTTTTCGGTCGTCAACATCCTTAGCATGGCTTCCTTCGGAAGGGAAGTAAAGCCAGTGGTCCTGTGTCGTAGATTTATGGCACGTAAAAGATCCTCAAGTCTGATAAAGAGGCCTCTGAGCAAAATTATCGGTCTTTCACGCCCAAAACTCAATTTAATTTAATTTCCCATGAGCTGTTTGTTCTTTCGTGCAAATAAATTATGAGCATGTTAAGGATCCGGGACAAATTAACAACCATTGCACAGTACTGCTGATGCAAACAGACATGTCAATGCCTGGGCTTAGCTACTACTGTAGTAGTGATGGTGTAAAATGAAATGGGACACATACATTGGAATGAGAGATAAACTGTATTCCACCTCTAGTCACGAAGCGGACTGTACACTGCCTCTCAAATAAATAACACCCCAATGCCAAAAATTAAGCTGAGTTTTATTTATGGACGCTCTTTAACTACTATTTTCTTAGCGTCGCATTCTATATGGGCGTGAAAGACCGGTAATGTTGCTCAGAGGCCTCTTTATCAGGCTTGAGGTTCTTTTACGTGCCGTAAATCTACGACACGGGACAGATTGCCGGCTTTACTTCCCTTCCGAAGGAAGACATGCTAAGGATTTTTACGCCCGAGAAAATTCATCACTCTTCGCCGGGTTTAAACCCGCGATCTCGGGAACTAGAGGCTAGCATAGTAACCACTACTCCACAGAAGGCGACACACCCCAATGCGCCACCTCACTCCACCCTACTCGAAGAGTAGTAAACTTTACTTCTCTCTTAAGTTGGCCCCGGATCCTTAATCTGATTCTGAGGAATCTAAACTACAAGAAGCTCTTCCACTATAAAGAAAAATCAACTCTAACATCACCATAAAGAGTAAACTTGAATGGTTAGTGAGAGTAGGATCGGAAAATGATCATCTAGAAATAGAGAGGTTGGTGTTCATTACATCCTTTAAAGTTACATAGTTTAAATACACTTTAACCTCCCCCCAAACGGAGATGTAGACAATAATGTTTAAATATGCTGTTTCATCTTAAGTATTTATATTTATTGTGACAATTGTTTCATCTAGTTTCTGAACAACACTACGTAATAAAACTATTAACATAGATCTGAAATGCATGAGAAACTTAATCAAAATTTAATACATGATTCAGTAATTATTCTGACAAGGTAATGCATCTATGAAATTTGACCAAAAATTATGAAAAGTTAAAGAATGAATTTTTTCAAAATAAAATAATATGAATTCTAAACTTTAAGGAAAGCATATCATTTTTATACTTGGCGCACTTAAATTACCAATTAACTGAATTTATAAATGAACGGTGCATTAATATTAATAGCCACGCGAAAGTTTAAACCATTTTTTCTCGCAAACATTTTGTCAACATTTGTCCATACTCAAAATGGTCCATAAGATTCAAATTTGTACTAATTTGCTTAAAACGTTTTCTACTGCCCTAAAAACGTACATTAAAGAAAATCACCATATAGTTTTTAAAAATAATTTTCCAATTGTGAGAAATTAATTTTTAACTTTTGAAAAATCAAGAATTTTGGAGAGTACAACGAATAACAACTTTTTCTAGAAAAAGTACGTAATATGCCAAATATTTTTGTAAAATCATTTATTTTAAAACCTGAATTGTTGAAGTGAATACTTTTGAACTGCATCATGTGGAGCATTTTTATTAGAACAATGAACTTACACACCAAAAATTAATTTTTAATAATCATACAATCTAGGATTTTGAAACATAGCAAACGCATTACTGTTGTACGTAGAGTCGTGGCATCGTTTAAAATCAGAGCTGTAAACCACCAAATCCTGGTATAATACTGATATCATTGGTAAAATTTGATTGAATTGGTGACATGAATATTTGTAAGGAATATGAAGGATTTTTGTTTTGAAAAACGATCTTAATTTCGTCATACCAATAGTATTACAGCTTTATCATATGCACTTCTAAGAAACACGTTACTAAATTAAATGTTTGTTGATAAATTAAACATATGTGTAGCAATATTAATAAAAACATTAAAATAAAATGACTATTTCAATATTCTGTACGACATTGCTTTGGCTTATATTTTAATGAAAAATAACTGTATTCATGCATGCAAAAGAGAGAAAAAATAGCATTCAGTAATTTTTCACAATAGATTCCTCGAAAAAAGGCAGCAAAACTAGAATATATTATGTCAGAGTTGTGATGCTTTCATTAAAAGCAGCCAAGAAAGTCCTTCAACAAATAAAGGTTATCACTAATAAAAAGGTGCAATTTTTATGCAGTTCTCAAGATTAATCGACCACTTAATCTGACGAAAAATTGCAGCTTTTGTTTCTCAACTGTTTTTGGTGTATCTGAATGGTCATGCCTTGGGTCGAGATTTCATTGTACTGAAACAAGCTTTTCGGTTGTTGACGTAGAAAATCTGTTCCTCGTTTTTGTGTGGATTCTTCCACGAGTAGATCAATTGCGCTCATTTGCAACTGATGATGGTGGTACAATCAGGAATTTAAATGCCAGCGAACTTATCGTGTATTTGCCATACAATCCTATTTATCAGGCAGAAGGTACAACATGTTGAACAACAATACCATAACGTGTATTGAAAAAAATTCCATCACTAGCTTTAAATGCAGTCAAGTTAGCCATGATCATTCCACTGTCATGCTCTAGCGCGTTCCTTAAAGATAAATACAAGTCCCCTGGTGGTCAGGCACACCGGCGATCGTTGCGGCAGTGAAGTTTGCGTGTATTATATACCGGGTGAGTCTTCTCAGCCTGCAGATTGAGAAGTTATGCAGTCCAGGCGTTGTACAAGTTATGCCGTAAACTCTGTCCACTGCATCGCGTCGTATCATCTTCGGCCGAAATGACTCTGCTCTGTACCGCTGTGCGTGTAGTGACTTGTACTCGTAGCTTCAGAGGTGAAGCTCCCAGGCTCAAATACTGCCATTTAAAGGTAATTTTTATGTTTAGTAAATTTAACGAGAACTGATAGTTTGGCATGGAAGTGTCGTTTCACTTAATTAGTTTAATTATGTGAATTTTATTAAGACACAAATTGTTAACTGTTATAATATTCTTTAGTGAACCCATAAATAAATGCAAGAAATGAATAAAAATCTCGTTTATAAGCAGGCGTGATTTGAACTTCCAACCTTCACTATGATTTTCCAGCATGTTAACGAGCACCACCATAGGCCTAATCAGCTGATGAATGCGGTGCATTTCGCATCGTCTGTAAAATTCAGGGTGGCCTAGTTGCCAATCCGCAGGATGAGAAGGCTCACGCGGTATATTATACGAGGTGCCTTTAAGTTGTGAGGTCTCCACTTTTTTCTGTGAACTGGGAGCAGGTAGAAAGAAACATGCAGTTTGGCTTAAAATACGCTGGCGCATTTTGTAAATGCGTGACAGAGACGGTGTCACTGTATGGTGCGCAGGACCCTATCGGCTGCAGCTAGAGTGATGCATGGTTTTTATACTTAATATATGGACGTTCTCATCACAAAACAGCCAATATTCATCCATTTTCTCCGCTTTCGTGTTGTAACATCCTTTACAATTCATCGATAGTTGAGTGAAGCATGTGGTGATGGTGTCATGAATGTGAAAAATCTATATTCGTAGGTGCAACCGTTCAAAGAAGGCCTAACGTCGTGTGAAAACGAACCGACACAACCCCAGTCTCCTACCAGCCGGTCAAACATCATAGTTGCGAGAGTAGAAAAATATACTTTGAAGGATGGTTAATTAAGTATGGAAGAAATTTTGAGTATGCACCAGTGCTGAAAAAAATGACGGTTGTCATGTTTGACGGCGTATCTTACGCCAAATCGCATGTTTCTACCTGACCTCAGTCCTGAGAAAAAAATCGGATACCTTAGAACTTGAACGCATCACGTATAGAATTAATGTAGTATTATAGAATGCATTTTGGTATTATACGGTACTTTTACAATTGTTAGTTGTGTGTAACAACTGGCAGAAATTACAACCAGATATCTTACCTACTGTGGAGTTTCCAAATTTCACAGACGCATACCTTAACAGCGGAGAAAAATGGATCTTAGAAGTTCTCAAGCTTCTGCAAATAAACCATGACATTACAGAGCAAAGAATCTTACTAGAATCTCCTAGTATGCCTTCTTTGTATTCTCAGCGCATGCTATCGCATTTACCAGTCGAGTTGTCAGCAGGAATGCAAGAAACAACATTTTCCTCCGGTGAGTCTCATTTTCTTATATCCATTTCTCTCCTTTCTTTCATGTTCCCCACATCGCCCACCATTTGTCGTTCCTTTCTTTGGTTAGAACCCTGTGTTATTCCATGAGTGATGAATACGGAATAGAGCATTTGTTCTTTTGTTTATGAGGGGGTGAAGCTCTTAGCCCGGGACTCATTACAGAAAAAGCCCCCTGGCAATGCATCGGTATTTTGCGATACAGGCGCGGTTATAGGGGAGCATACTTCGTGCTCTCAGCTATCGGCTTTTTGCAACACTTCTGGAATTCTAAGCAAGACTTGGAAACTCTCTATCAGCTGAAAAAAGTAAGCAGTATACCATATTTTATAGTTTTTCTCATTGTGGCAAGTGTGGCAAAATATTTAAAAATTCTGTCTTTAAGTGTATGTGTTGATGCTTCAAATCTCCCCTTTTATCCAGGAATGAGACGTGATCAAATTATTACAATAAACATTCCCATTCGCCTAATATGAAAATATGTTCATGTAATACAAAAATAGTTAAGTATTATAGTTAAGCATTATTAGATACCAGAAAATATCATTAACATTAGAATTTCTTTTAGTCTGATAAGAATTTTTAATGTTTTATTATATTTTGGATAAATGCTTTGCAAGATTACTAGGCAGCACTGTATCAAATGTTTATTTTTAGCAGTTTCTTGATATAATAGCCTATAACTTACATTAGTGTAATAATTATTGCCTTGCCATTAAGGTCTTGTGAAGGTCCTTCAATATAAGGCTATTTTATTGCTGCTACTGCAACACCAAAGATTAAGTTCGGCAACAATAAGTGTGGTAAGTTTAAAATATATGAACGGAAAATATGGTAATTTACCAGGATTAGTCTAATAATTGTACATTTATGTAGTATTTGGATTAATATTTGTTGTTTTGGAATTATTATGACGTTTACTAGAAAGAAAATCTCTGCGATAACTAAGCCGAGTTTATAATTCTGGTCTTCAGGCAGTGACATCAAATCAAGGATGAACAAAAATAACTTGTTGCATTATTATAACGTTGCAGGATTAACGGACATAAAAAGTAATTGTAATTGTTACTCAGAGAGAGTTACAAACATATGGAGACGGAAAGTAACATTTATTGAATAACGGATAAGAGAGCAACAGAGAAACAAAGTAAATAGCTATTCAGGGACAGTAGGCAACTTTGCACTTACTCAGTTGCAGTTGCAAAAGTTACTGATGGAGAAAGTAACCAGTTATTCAGTAACAATTATAGAAGGGAAACAGAAGGTAAATAGGTACACACCAAATGGCTACAAATGTAATAGACACAGAAATAATTCACTTACTTAATAATGGTTACTAAAATATGGTGGACAGAATGTTATTTGTAACTCGTTAACGGTAAGCAAGCTATTACGCGTGTGTAGATAATAATTAAACAAAATGCAATTTATATGGAAGTAAAATGTGTTCATATAATACAAAATCAATAAATAATTACGAAAACATATTATTGGTAACCATGCTCTATCTTAGGAAGTTATTTTAATTGTTAGAAGTTCAACAACAGTACAGAATTTATTTCACGATTATGATCCGTAACTATTTTTTATGGATTTGTAACAAGATGCATCAGCAGTTACTACTACTGGTATCGCGCACCTAGAAACTAGAGGTTAATATGTTAATAATAGCTTATAGCCGCTACTTTAATCGTTAAACAGAGGTAACTACTGAAGAAAACAAATGCGCATCATATCTCTAATGCCAATAGTGCAATGCATGCACATAGTATTTTAAACACAAGTAACGTTAGATGTAACCGATTTTAACGTAGGAGGATCCTTCTAAAATCCTATCAGTTCGATCTGCATTTACCGGTTTTCTCATGAGTGACAGACTGACAGCGCGCTCCTACGGCATTGCTATAAGCATCCGTTGCTACACCAGAAGCCCACATTTCTCCCCTAGATAATGCTAACAACGTGAAACAGTCTGAATATATTACGTTAACTTTCGTTGTAAAAGGTGCGGGAAATGATGCACAATCCTGGCTCTTGAACACCCCAAGAATTTATGCAGGGAAAATACCGGAAAACGCAACCCGGATACTGTCTTTTCAATCTTGAGCGTATTGCAATTTGTTGGAGAGCGAGACGGCCAGTTAATTATTCTGTCATCAAAACCACATTGTAATGGGAGTTAACTATTCTCCTAGACTTCATTCCACTAAAGCCCATATCTTGTTCCTCGATTAGAAGCATTGGCTGTCTGTTTCATTTTATCTAACAAAGACACGTCTGTATACATTTTGTTAACGATTTATAAATGGAACGGTGACACCAGGGAATTACTGTATAAATTCACTCTGATAGTCCATGTATGACTCTATTCGAGCAAAATTCAACACAACGAATATACCTTGTTCTCTAGTATGCAGTATGATAACTACACACAGATATACATCAGCAGACGGCTTTATAAAACGTTATTTTCAGTATACATCATGCCAAACAGCATTAGACTGCTAGTTCCCCTATTTTTTATAGTTGCGTGAGCTAGGGTTCGCAGAGCTAGGTCATTCAAGCTTACACCTGCTACGGGACAGAACCAGAGGCTGCGAGTCTTGTCATTTAAGATCGAACGAATGAAGAAGATAAGAGTATGGTGTTTCTATAGCTAATGTGAAGGTATACACTGCGTATTACATTATGGTTGTCATCGTTAAATAATTTATAATAATATGTTTACATTATGCGCCTTAAATTCCTAGCTGTCTGTTATTTTTTTGATCTCTGAGCTATAATTAATTTTAAAAACACTTTACACTTACGAAAGCTCCATTTTTATGTATACACTTTTGGACAAATTGATCACCATTATCTATTCTCGCGTTAATGTAGGGTGGCTATTCGATCCGGATCGAATAGCCACCAGTTGTATAGCAGCAGTTGTATTAGAGCACGATTATATTGGCAGCGACATAAATGCTTACGCAGTATTCCTTAGTTCGGAAACGAGGGTCGTTCAATATATTCTCTAGATGAAACTTGGGCGAATGCAGGGCATAACATGACGAAAGTCTGGCAGGATTCAACAATAAAAAGTAAACGTGAAACATTTTTTGATGGACTTACAACGGGACTGAAGGCAGCTGTAACTGAGTAATTGCATTGTTTTACCATTTGTATTGTATTGATTGTTTAGATTGTACACTCATTTCCTACTTCGTAAGTTGTGTTTAAACCCAAATAGCTTAACCCGAAACAAACATATTTAATAAAGAAGAAAGCTATGCACAATTAATGAATATGGTTTCAAATATGCTTTGTAGGCTTTAGGGGCAAAATGCAATTAGGTACACCGCGTTAATTTAAAAATAGTTTGCTATTTATTAGTTAATTTTCTTTCCTTGTTTGCTATTATCTGAAGCCTTTAATACTGTGTGAAAATAAAGCAATTTCGGAAAGTATTTAGAATCTTAGGTAATATTGTTTCTTCGCGGGGTGTTTCCGAACTCAGGTGAGAGCCAGCTGATGCAAGCAGTGCTGGTGAGAGAGAGAATGAGATGGCAGGAAATCGTGGAGAAATGTATTTACTTTTTTCTTGAACCTGACGACGAGTATAACACTAATCAGCATTTTTTGGGGTATTTAACCTTAGGATTTTTTGACGGTGCTCTCTCGATCGATCATGCGCTCAGCAGGACTCTTTGTTGGTCAGTTCTTTAAATATATTAGTGCTAATATGTAACCTCGACATAGGCGTCAGGCACGAAGAAGATGGACCGGCGCACTTCCTCCGTCAGTCAGGTAAACTCGCAAGCTGTTTTATTCTTTCTCTTTGCGATGTCGTTTAGTTTATATTAGACAGATTAAAGATTAGAAAGTTTGCGAACAGAAACCACATGTCTGATAATGTCACCATTCAACACCATTCCAGCTATCGCCACCTTTAACCCTCTCTATGCCATCCTGTGCTACGTTCTCTTCTTTACATGACGTCTGATGCAGGCGCTGATGGCGTTGTCGCCAGCGTTACGTCACAATATTTCTAACCATTTTAATTAACGTATCACATATTTGAGACATTCACATGAAGAATAAAACGAAAATCTTGCTTGAACTAGCCTCTGAGTTAATCCCTATTCCGATTGTTTTGTATAATTTTGTATAACAGGAAAACTTTTGTAAAACAGTCAAAAACTTTATGAACGAAAAGTGTAGAGCCCATTAAAAGGCAGTTCGTATCAAATAACGTTTTTATTTTTGTAATATTAGCTATTTTATAAATATTCATGTTGTATATTAAATTTTCCTAAGCGTTAGATGCGGCACCTTACGAAATATATTCGAAATGTAGCGATTCTTCCTTTTTCCTTTTCATTCGCAAGAGGCCGTTGCCGTTGAATTTTTTTCTGCATGCTTCTGATATTTACATTCAATTCCTCTCTCACAATGTTGTAAGCTAAGCAGTTATAGCTATATTTGAAATCATTTCTGGGTAAAAAATATACCGTGAATAATGTAACGTGCATAGATGAATCATTTTATAGAATCCATAATACATGGTGTTCACAAAGAAGCCAAATGTTTATTTCAAACAAACCATGAAAGTCAGAAAAAATCTACCCACAATCACTTACTTTTATATACCTTCTACAAACTATAGTCTTACAAAAGCTTATTTTTATGTATACTAATTAATATAAAAGTTAGCAGAAATAAATTCATTATACATTTTGTCGTAGGTAAAAGGTTGGTGCAGGAAACTGATGCGATAATCAAATTTTTGAAAAGGAGGTCGCTATATACCGACTTTAAATTACATACTCATTCCATAATATAGCCAGAAACAGCTGAATGGCGCTAGCACTTTTAAAATGATAAATAATTAAAATCAATAACAACACGTTACCGAAAAAGCTTATTTGAAATAAATGACATGTTTTAAACATGCCTACATTTGTTTTGTGTAGTAAGTTTTTGTCTATGTCTTATGGTTTACCTGTTGTACAAAGCTATTAAAATTCCTTCAGAACAAAGAGGACTTCATAGCCTATTCCCAGAAAATTCCAGACATAGTTTATTTGTGATGTATCTTAAATATACCGCACTTTAATCAAAACCGTTAGTCAGTTTTGATAAAATAAAAAATAACGAAAAAATACATTTAAAGGGTGATTTTGGGTGGAGAATTTTTGTTGAAAATCTTCGTGTTAATTTTTGGATGTTTCTGAGCTTAAATAAAGGTTTGGCATCACATTTCGTTTTTGAGTTATGCTGTTTACAGACATCCACAAACATGCAACATTTTTCTAAAAATATTTTCTATTTTGGATCCATAGGATCTCGAGGGATGTATTTCCGTGAAACATCTATATTAACTTTTAGGGTATAATACAATACTTCCTCTTAAAAGATAGGTGGTAGAGAAAATAAAAATTCAATACATCACACATGAGATTCAAGATGCAAGTTGGTTCTTCAAAAGCAATCCTTTAATTTTTACATATCAGGATTTTCATTTATAAGAGTGATTCACGGTCATGCATTCCATAGTGGTTGGTTAGCTCCATTTCGGTACCATTCCCAAACGCGGGCAGCTGTTTTGTGCAACATGAATTTGTTGGAGGAGGTGGCAAATGTTGCAGTAAGGAGCGAAAAGCATACGGTTAGCTATAAGGCGCTAATTCGTATTAAGCATAAAAGAAATCCCAGTCACACTTTTGTGCGAAAGTGTTGTGTAAACTGCAATGGTTATATTATCTTGGACAACTGAATATCCTGATAATTAAGATGGATATTGCGTTCAAGAGCGTTTCATTCACGGGTTTTAATAATGCACTATACATTTACGTAACGTAGGTATTCATGTAAAAATAAGTATTAAAATGGAGCTCTATTTGAAGTAATTTTCCATTGAAGCTAATGAGAACAAGCTAATGGACCGTACATAATGACAAGAGACTGTATCACATAAAGGGATATCTAAAACTATACAAACATACCCGGGCAAAACAGGAATCTAAAACCAAGAGATCACGTTCACAAAACTGCTTAGAGGAAAAGGTTTCTAAATATTTGATTAACTTGCATGTTTAGTAAGATTCTGGTACTCACTCACTCACTCACTCACTCACTCACTCACTCACTCACTCACTCACTCACTCACTCACTCACTCACTCACTCACTCACTCACTCACTCACTCACTCACTCACTCACTCACTCACTCATCCCTTAAAGTTGTAGCTCATGGTACATTTTCTTGAGCTTTATTTTTATCTTTGTCATTACTTGGCACCGGAATTTTGAATGGTGGAGATACACCTTGAGATCAAAAATAAAGTTTTCAAATGTATATTTTTCTTTATATAATCGCCTTTCTATTTAATTACTAAAATAAATATTTTTCTATTAAATTTCCAGAAATATACAGGATGATTCAGGTCCTCTGCAGCAAACTTTGCGGGATGCTACGTCTCGCAAAGAGGATAATTTTTATGAAATAATGCTATTGGCTGATGCGTTGTTTAGGAGTCACGTGATTGAGCAGACAAGATTCAAAGGTTACATAAGCACATTATTTTTGCTGTAAGAACAATCCAAAACAAATGAAAACATTATTCACAGGTCTTCTAAGTGTCCATCTTCGGCCCCAATGCGTTCACAACACCGTTGTTCCAATGCTGTCGAAACTTCTCCAACGTTTGTGGTATCTGGCAAATGCAGTCAAAGGCAGCATGTGTGCGCACAATCGATTTTTCTCTGGTGTTAACTGGAGTGGCATACATGACGCTCTTCACAAGCTCCCAAAGAAAGAAGTCAAGCAGGGTTAAGTCGGACGATCGTGCTAACCATGTAACAGATCTTCCTCTTCCTGTCCACTGTTGATAATTTCGTTTTAGGACACGGATTGACTACTCAGTGCTTTGGCTCCTAAACAACGGTTGACAAAAACTATTCTCGTTGTGAGACGTATCATTCCACAAAGTGTGTTGAGATATCCTGAATCACCCTGTATTTAAAAGCATAAAGGTTGGCCGACCTTCCTGACCCATGGGTTTTTTCGGGAGTTTTCACGGTTCGCCAGGCGAATGTTGGGAAGGAATATTACATCCCCGCAATTTCCTGTCCCTCCATTTCATCTCCACTCTCATTTCACTTCACCTTTCATCTGCTTGGTTTCTTTCAGGGTTGCAAGCGTCGGCGGAAGGTCTCGTCGTGTGCATGATAGGGGAAAAGGATGCTCTGTGGAAACCTTTGTCCGGGTTCTGAGCCCCCCAAGGATATGTAAGCTCACAGGGGGCAAAGGGTGCCGCCTGCACCAGCCAGCACCGGGGAGTTCAGAGCTGTAAATGGTAGGGATCCTGCCCTCTGCCTGTTGTGCCTCCTGGTCCGACCGCCCTCTGTCTCCTTTCACCTCATTTCTCCCTCCCGGGGCGCTCCGTTACCGGTCTATGTACAAAAGATCTGCGTAGGTCGAGGTACTAAGCGCACCTCCGCTTCTTGTCCTATTCTATCGTATCCTCTCAGTCTATTTTTAAATGAAATTAAATACGTAAGTTATGTATATTGTACACAAAAAGTTTTATTTCATATTCTAAAGTATCTGTTAGCATGTATTTGCTGGGAAGTAGTTAGGCTGTGTGAACTGGAAATTATTTTAAGTAAGAAAGGCAAGAAAATGCTTCTACTAGATAGATTTAAATTTTGTTTTCTTAGAGATATGAAGGACAATGTGAAACGATGGAACTGTTCTAAAAAAGCTTGAAAATGCAACATCAAAACAGATTGTAGTGGATCAGCTGCTGTTCAATCAAATTTGGAACACTTCCACCATAGAGATGGAGACTTCATTTTAAATCTGAAATAATTCTCAACTACGTGAAGAGAAAGACGGTTAAAGACATTTCCAAACGAGCAAGAATTTAATCCACAAAGAAATTATAGGTAGGAATACCAATCAATTAACCAAAGTAGGCATGTCATGCTTTCTTAGAGCTATATACTATTACTCAAGAACCAAATTTTTACCAACAAGGCATAAAAATATAGAATTCGTACACGAAGTTCTTGGCTATATATTATCACTCAAGAATCAAGTGTTTACCACCAAGGCCTAAAAGTAAATAGTATGTATATGAAGTTCTTGATTCTATGTACATAAAGATATATGATAACGAAGACTTTATATTGGTTAAGAGTGAAAATGAAAATATAATTATATTTTCCTGTGATGAAAGCTTAAAGGTGTTATGCCAAAGTGAAACATTCCTGTAGACGGAACGTTTAAATGCTGTGCAAAGTTCTTTTTACAGTGTTTTACCATCCATGCTGTAGTGAATGAGCGTTACATCCCGTTAGTGTTTTGTTTACTCAATCGTAAGCACTTTGATACATACCGATCAAGCTTTTCGCTTCTTAGCGAAAGTTGAGATACAAATCTCTTACTATATTTATGTGTTTTGAAAAATCTATCTATCCACCTTAGTGCCCAGTGTTAGAATTAAAGGGTGGAGGTTTCATTTATCGCAGTCATAGTGGGTAGAATTTAACATGAAGGTTTAAAGAATTGACTTGAATTGAGTTTTATTTATGGATGCTCTTTAACTGTTGTAGTCCTTAGGGTCCCATATTGGGCGTGAAACACCGGTAATTTTTCTCAGAGACCTCTTTGTCAGGCTTGAGGTTCTTTTACATGCCGTAAATCTACAACGCTGGATCACCGGCTTTACTTCCTTTCCGAAGGAATCCATGCCAAGGATTTTTACGCCCGAAAAAATCAATCGCCCTCCACCGGGTTTGAACCCGCGACCTCGGGAACTAGAGGCTATGCGGAGGACGACAAGGATTAAAGAAGGAATATCATAGCAAAACTGAAATGGGTCAGTTCTTGATGCACATACTTGGCCTACCAATGGTGGACGAAGATAATGTACATGATTGTTTTGTCAAAGGCTTTATGTCAATCATGTCAAACGATGATATGTTGCGGAGATTTATGGACTACCTGGCAGAGAATTACATTGACACTGACTCTACATTTCCTCCAAATATATGGGCCGAATTGTCGAGCTCTAACATAAAAACCGAATGCCTGTCACTGTGTTCGCGCTCATTTCAACTAGTCATTCCACAGTTCTCATCCAGATATTCTTACCTTTGTAGATGTGCTTAAAGAATATCAAGTGGATACTACAGTTGCAATTACTGCTTCTAAAAAGACATAGAAACCACGGCAAAATGTACGAAAGAAGATTGGCTTCATTGCCCGAAAAACTGGAATGTATAAAGAACACAGGATTTTTTATCTACAAAGTTCTGCTTTCATATCGTTATAATTCTGTGTTACATCGAATATAATAACAAAATATCTTCTTGTACGCAATCGGAGTACTACTCCTCAACGTCAAAACATTTATGTACGCAACTGGATGGTAAACCTTTTCAGGGGAGGAGAACGAACCCTAAGAAATATTAACCACTGTACGCAATTGAGTAACCCTCACATTATGACATTACCGGCACACATTGACCTTACCTTTACCTTACCCGAAAAAACGAAGCGGAAGAGAAAGAGAACAGAAAAACTCATGCCATATGACACTCCACATTTATACATCTGGCCACAGGCAAATTACGAGGAGAAATAAATCGCAGGTAGGTGATGCAATGAAGTTGCAATAAAATGTATGCTTGTAATAAGTAGCTAACTACACATATATCCCTTACCTATTGACTGTGATTCTTTGTCGGTTTATTTGATGACAGGTTGTAACAGGGAAAGGTGGTATTTGTTGTCTAGCTCCGACAGGGTATGTGATTTCCAGGAAAAGAGATGCTCTTCTCTCAGGAAGTGTAGAGAGCAGATAAATGAGTAGGTACTGTCTTCCACAGCAAAGAAAGTCCCCGGGGAATGAAGGGCAGAGGGGAAATTGCTGATTAGACACGGTTCGAGCCCTGCCTACTTGCTTATGTTACACACATTTATGACACACACGACAGCTCAGTTGAATAGTTTTACTCCTTGCGTAGCATGCGTTTTCCGTCACACATTCACTGTCCTTGTTGCACTTTTTCCAAACATAAGGGTAGCACATTCCTGTCGGGGACTTTCTTTCCGTTGGTGAACAGTACTCCGTCACTGCCCCTTCATGTTGCTCCACACTAAAAGAGCTTTTGCTTTACCCCGCCATACAAGATTTAAGTTAGCTGCGTCCCACGCTCAAACAAAAATTATTGAAGCCACTTATATTTCCTATGCTTTACACTCTTTCAATTTTGATTCCACTACATTCATTTAATCGGCGATGCAGTCCGCCACTTCTTCGAAAATTAACACGCCGAATTCTGTTTCCCGGCAACGCCAAGACACGAAGTTATGACCCTGGTGAGAAGGCTATAACATTTAGTCTCTGACTACGCTACAACCGGAGTGTCCTGACAAGGCTGTCACAGAAGTGCCTATGTTACCATCGTTCGAAGCTGAGCTTTTGCCCTAGATTAATTTCTATTTTACGCCCATTTTCTAGTTTCCTTTCTAGTCACTTACTTTTTTATTGCTTTTGTTAGTCCAGTCACGTTTATTGGCTGTCCTATTTTAGAAAGTCCATGCTTCTTGCGTCTGAAATTATTACATTATTCGTGTCTGATTTCTGTGTGCTTGGCTAATTTTCAGAAGCCTGTGTTCTCCCTCTTATTGTTCCATGCATCCGGGCTTGTACATTTCTCCTACCTTTCAATCTTTTGTCAATAACTATCTGTAAGTCCTTCACTGTCTGGATACCTGCGGTCCCAAACTGAATATTCCTTCAGTTTAATAATTTTCTTTTCTTCTTCTTCTTCACAATACTTGCTGCTTGTAGAATTTCATATTTATTCTCTCTTATTAATAGGTTCCCTATTATTAATAATTACTTAGGATGCTTTGTTTCTTTCTCTTCCTATTCTTATTTAGCATTTCATTTCCATTTTTAATCTCAATAATATGTTCACTATAAATCATTTTACTGAAAATGTTTCTTTCCTCACCTTTGATAATAAGATTCTTCGCTGAAACGAATTTCTTACAAATAGTTTTCATATAATCACTATTGGATTATATGAAAATATGAACTGGATATTGCACTAATGGACTTCTTCAATGAGCAGGTTTTTGGAATTTGAATTTGAGGGGCTGCGACAAATAATATGTGAGTCAGAGAATTGTAGATTTCATTATAAGAACGCTATAGAGCACAATGTACTCAGTACACTTTATCAATTTTAGGTGATAAAACAGAATAAACCTGAGTGCATGCTCGATGGACAATGGATCGTCCATCGTAGAAAATTTAATATAAGGATTTTTATTTAATTGAAATTCAGATTTTTAGGACATGTTTTTATCAATGCGGCGGCGCCGTGGCCGAGTGGTTAGACCGCTCGCCTCCCACCGAGGCGGCCCGGGTTCAATCCCAGGGACCTGCATGTGGGATTTGTGGTGGACGAAGCGGCGTCTGGGCGGGGTTTCTACGGGTTCTCCGGTTTTCACCGCCATTCATTCCACCAACTGCTCCATCATCACCTTTCCTTTCATCCATTTCACCAACATTTCGTTTCATCTACTTCCTTCATCCCATACCAGGCATTGGGCTGATCACCCATCCTGGTTGCTCTGTCTGATCCATGAGTGTCTGCTCCTCGACGGGCCTCTGACCCCAGGCACACCTGCGGGGTGTAAGTCCTACATAAGAGGAGGGTAAACAGATAATGAATGAATGAAAATTTTATCAATGCTCTACCCACCGGAAAAAAATCATCGTAAATGTTCTGGTGATATTTTTAACACTGGGGCATTGATTCCAATCTGACATACTTTATCAAATATAGATTCCAAGGTGAACTACCGTTCATCTGCACGTTTTGAAAGTGTTTAATTGTGCTATTCGGTTATACATTTGGATTAGAAACACTATCTAAATTAAAAGCGGTTTACATAATGAAATGCGTTTTGGGAAAGAAGATAAAGAAATCGAAAACAATTAATAAGTTTAGACAATAAAATAAATTTATCTTGGGAAATGAAATATGCACTTCATTCTCCTAAAGTTACAAACATACAATGGGTGAGGTGGCTTCATTTGGTATTCTGGTAGGTTGGGCAGAGAGTGTATATTCTTTGCGCACAACCTATTTGCCAGCAAGAGGCCCAGGTCCTGAACAACACAGAATTGGCGTTTTGGAGACTAAGTTTATTAATCATAAAAACAACATGTTATTTTCCTGAATGTTGACGCTGCCTTTCTGTGAATGTAGGGCAGTGCAAGCAAGCTATGTAACTGCTATTCCTCAACTTCTGTGCATACTAGTGTAAATTCCTCGTTTCATACTGAGAGGATAATGAAGTCTGCACTGAAAAAATAATACTTCTATCATCAGCAAATATTAAAAGACAAGACATAATCACATAACACCTAATACCAATCGGATATATAAGTAGTTAATTTTAGCACTTCTACCCCTTGCATATCTCAGATAAAGAGATATAGCATTTGAACTACTATTGGATACCGAGATATCATAGCAAATACAAGAGTTCTTTTTGGGGGGGAGGGACTTGAATTCAGAAAAGGCATTTTCAAAAATATATTGACATTGTCTGGCTGTCTGTGATCAACATAACTCAAAACAAGAAGTCTGAAAAATTGATTTCCAAACTCCAGATAGAATATTTATACACCCTTTTTGAAAAATGTGCTATTTTAATTTTTTTAAAAATTTCCTATAACAATATTGATTAAAATATCATAGTTTGAAATAGTTTAATGGGTAATTAAACACATATCATGAATTTTGCATACATAGGTTACGAAGAGGTCTTGATTAACTCTAAAAAGTAAACAATTTAAAAACATAAACATTAAAAATTACTGCAGGAGTAACATTTGTGACGTTTAAATATATTATGGTATTAAGCATTTCCGAAATACTCGCTGTTGCTCATTTTAATTTTGCCAAATTATAAGCGCCATACTTTAAATGTTAGGTGGTCGTTATGTTGTTTCTCTCGAGCTCGTGCAAATACTGCGGCTATGGCCCAAGTTTATCGGGAGATCGGCGCCGGGCAGACGTAGATAAACAGAGATAGATAGCGCTTTCGCCAACGTAAACCTGGAAGCGCTATCTACAGATAACCAGAACTTTCTAGACGTTTCTCCTTCTCGAACGTTCTGGAATCTTCCCAACGGCTATATAGGCGAGCGCTCTCGTAAGTTAATGAGCGAGTGCGTTTCTGATGAGACGTAAACTTCTGTTCTCCTAGCAAGTTTCTGACGACTTCTGTAATGTGCAAAGTGTGCTGCTGCTGTAGGAAAGATTGGAAAATTGTGGTCAACTCCCCAGCGAGTGAACCGTCCGGAAAAAAAGGCTAGTCGTCGTATTTCATTACGCCGCTACTTCACGAAGAATGTAAAATGACAGTGAAAACTAAAAGAAGTGGCAATGAAAACTGGATAAAGTCACAGTATTATATAATACCATTGCATTTTAAACCGTTGAAACATGTATTTGTATAGTATCAGA
The DNA here is from genome assembly GCA_030765065.1 of Deroplatys truncata. Lineage (NCBI taxonomy): Eukaryota > Metazoa > Arthropoda > Insecta > Mantodea > Mantidae > Deroplatys > Deroplatys truncata. Next base: position 108,114,836 of record CM060980.1, read on the forward strand.
GTTCTTTGGAATGCTTATTAGAATTAATATAAATTAGATGGGCAAATAAGTTTAAAATGAATATTTTATAGTTGCTATGAAAACAAACGATAATTGGTTAAAGTAATTATTGTTAATTTTTTTCTTATACCAAAAAATGTTTTTCCTAGTCCGAAGGAGCTTATTTATTTCCATGATTCATTTAAGATACATGCCTATACATAGAACATAAACGTTTTCATACAGATATATTCTGTGAATGTAGGTAGTAAAAGTCTGTGTTTCGAAGCGTGGAGCACTTCACACGAGTGCATATGCATATATGATTTAATTTCACATTTTGCAGGAACCTGTAACCAGCTGTGGTTCACGAGATAACAGGTGTATGTGTGTGAAACTCTTTCATTTTCCATTGAAGCACAGAAAGTGATATATCGCCAAAGGGAGGAGGTTTGGAGCCAGAGGCGGCCGACAAATTAGTTCTGTCTCTCAGCGCTGACTGCGAGAATGTAAATAAAACCTGAGATCGTGAGCCGTGAAAACTTGAATTTATTCGATGCAAAGCGTACGGAGGAATAGCTGACGGGAAAACTAATGCTCCAAAGCCTTACATTTAAAACGCCAAAACACCCTCCTAAGTATTTTGAACAGGAATACTGAAGACGTTTATTTGCTAACCTCCACCTAGATGGAGATATTTTGAAAGCATTTAGTTTCTATATGGTAAAGGTATATGTTATACCAAGGAGGGGGACATCTCCAGTCCTGTGACCTACATAGATCTATTATGGCTACTACCCACCAGGAGGAATGGATGAAGTGAAGGAACTGCAGGAGTCTACAGGTCGCAGACAGATAGGTCACAGAGACGCGCGGAAGTCCCTACCAGTTCGAGGCTCAAATACCCATCCCACTTCCGGAGCTGCTTAGGGATGGCGATGAACGGCTTGTCGACTAAGCAGCCCTCTGGTGTCCACGGGGAATACTCTTTCCTTTCAGCAAGCATCCGCACCAATGTCCGGCAGTTTTTATATGGTTCGAAAGTTTTAAAGAGTGTGTCTTAACAGGAAATATATTGAACCGAGGAAAGGTGGGCATTTCTGGGTGATAAGGTAAATCTTGTCTGCAATATTAGTATACATGTAGCTATATCCTGTGAACTTGCGTGCTAATATGTAATGTAACTTCTGTGCCGATTATTTTGTCATGGCACAATTTTGTAGTGCATCTTAAACGCCTGCGTCATTTAGTTCTCTTTTCTTCCACCTGACACTGGTTGTGCTTCGTGTTTTTATTTGGCGAGGGTGCCACCGTAGTTTTTTTTTTAAAGTTCGCTTGTTTTATCCCGTTTATGATACTGTGTTTTTAGTTTTCGTTACCGCTTATCACCACAAATACACAACACGCATACACAAACAAACACTCATGTCCATGGCGGGACTAGAACCCGCGACCCTGAGCTTGGCGAAGCGCCGGAGCTAAACACTCCAGCGACCATGGCTACGAGGCCGGCTGTAGTGACCCGGTCTCGAGATTTCGTGGTCGAGAAGTTGTTTATGGTTATTGCCGGTTTGAGGAACTTTTGTCAGCTGGGTGCGCGCCTTTTTTGTTTTGGTTTACTTTGGGCAGTGAGATACTATAATAACCATTTAGCCATTATTTTTGACTCTCGTGCTGGTTTTACTGGAGTTATTTTGAGCTTGCTGTTCAGTGGATTATTTTTCTTTTTAAACGAAAGTTTTAGGCGCGATATGCTGAGAGTAAATAAACAGTGAAATTGCATCTAATTTGTTTACTCGACCAATATTTAACATTTAAGCAATCCAGGTATATAGTTCAAAACTCCTAGATCCAGAATGCAAAGTACTAAAACTGGAGGACAGTAGACTAAGTTTCTAAACCAGAAGCTATTCTGATTTTGTAAATAGTGAAACTCATGTATAGCGTTTCTATATATGGTAAATATATTGATAGAATTTCATCAGGCCTTTAATAGTTTTTAACGGACATCTGATACACACATTATCCGCTTTCTTTATAGGGCGGTAGCAATTTAGTGCGAGAGAGTATAAAAGGGTGCTAGTGACTTTGTCTAGCCTATATCATATATTTTATATCAGTTTCTACAAACTGTTTTTATGAAAGACGTTTTTTTCCTACCTATTTAACATATAAAACATTTACAGAAATATTTTCATTACACATTTTGTTCCAGATGCAAGGGAATACATGAAATTTTAGTTACATGTATTCCTAAATGATATTCAGATGTTTAAAAGCGGCTTGATAAGGTTTGCTTTGAAATTCAATACTCTTTCTATGACATCACGAGAAACAAGTGAATAGGCACAGCACTTTTAAAAAGTTACGACATATTAAAAAATTCAAAAACCAATATTAACGGATATCTTGGAAGTAGTTTTTTCCACAAATAAGGCTACATGAATAAATTGTGATTTTTAAAGATATGTATTTATTGTAGTAAGTTTTTGTCCCTCATATAGTTTACCTGTTATGCAAGCTAACATAACATTTCTTCCGAATGAAGAGGAGCTCACAGACCACTTCCCGAAAATTCTAGATATATATTGTGTTATGTAAATATCTTAAGTGTCTGGTATTTTAATCAAAATGTATAGAGCCATTTTTAAGAAAACAAAAAGTATCGAATAAAGGGTAACTTGGTGTAGGGGGACTTTTGTTTTTAAATCTTCGTGTCTCATCTTTAGAATATACTTAATTTATATATCAAGTTTGGTATTTAATCACTTTTCGTTTTTGCGTTATACTGTTTGGTAGAGATGCAAATAGGTTTCAGACCAGAAAGGATATACATGAAATAATAATTCCAATAAGAACGGAAATAGAGGTGCACATTCAATTTAATTAAATTTTTTTAAAGGATAAATGCTTCACGCGCTCAGTTAACTAAATATATTTTAATTAGAAACAATTGCATTTATTTTCATTAAGAATATAAAATATCAGATTTGATCATTTTATGCATTGTAGTGCCATTAAATATAAAAATAATTCGCCTTAAAATGAGTTACTCTTAAGTATAACTATCCTCTGACAGAGAATTCTTCCTAGATAGAAGCACGTGGTTTAGTTTTTTAGAGTTGCCAAGCAGAGCTGCACAACTCAAAATGACCAAACAGATGCAATAACACTAATGAACTCTTCTTCTTGAACAGGAATTAGGCGTCTTTCTGTTCTCAGACTTCAGCATGTTAAAACTGATCCTCGCATCTGAGTAAGGCTCTTTTCCTATACCAATGCTTTCTTGGATTGTCTGGAACTTGGCATTCTTGTTAGGTGTAAGTTCCAGCTTTTATTTACATTGTCTATACATTTTCTTAGGCTATAGATATATTATATCTGACCTCCTCCTCCTTCTTTCCCTTTAGGTGTCTCCAATCTGATCTGTTCATCTCTTTTAAGGGCACACTTAAATTGTTTGGTCCTCTTGGTTTATAATCGATTAGCGCAACCCGCAGCTCTGCTCACGTTAGTGAGTTAAATATGAAGATTAATCTCTCTCTTTGTCATTCTTATTCCTCCTTTCTTTCCTTCCCCTCCTTCTCTTTTCCTATATATCCGTCTTCACCTCTCTCTTTCTTTTCCTTCTCCATCTGCCCTTCTAATTGATTTCCCGTTCTCCCACAATCACCTTCGCCTTCGCTTTCCTTCTCTTTCCCTCCTCTGCTGACGTTACTGAGTTAAATATGAAGATTAATCTCTCTCTCTTTGTCACCCTTATTCCTCCTTTCTTTCCTTCCCCTCCTTCTCTTTTCCTATATATCCGTCTTTACCTCTCTCTTTCCTTTCGTTCTCCATCTCCCCTTCTTTCTCCCTCTCATTGATTTCCCATTCTCCCACAATAACCTTGGCCTTCGCTTTCCTTCTCTTTCCTTCCTCTGCTGACGTTACTGAGTTAAATATGAAGATTAATCTGTCTTTGTCACTCTCGTTCCTCTTTCTTTCCCTCGCCTCCTTCTCTTTCCCTATATATATATATATATATATATATATATATATATATATATATCCGTCTTCACCTCTCTTTCTTTCCCTTCTCCATCTCCCTTTCTTTCTCCCTCTCACTGATTTTCCGTTCTCTCACAATCGCCTTCGCCTTCTCTTTCCTTCATTTCTTTTTCTGTGTACAACCTACATATGATAGTCTGAGAACCGGCTTTAAATTATTTTGGATCCCACGGATGTAGGCCTCAAAATGTATTTTTGCTGTGAAAACACGATATCGAGTTGTTAGGTCGGATGAAATATTTTCTCTTCCATTTAGTAAGCGATAGAGAAGATAACAGGGGCGTTATTACGAAATGTCCTATTTATTTTGTTGTTTAACTACATTTGGTATCAAAGTGCCACGCTCCAAATCCTGCTGTGAAAAGCAACTTCTATTACAATTCCTGAGTCATTGTCTCGGTGAGAGCGTGGCCCATCTTTCATAGCCGTATTCTGTACGGGTCACATCTGAAGCAGCTGAATTGATCGCTCCATTTCCTAGAATGTCATCTATTTCTGCGAACCGCCTTCCCCATGCTGCTTTGTACACAAACCAGCCCCTCTCAATTTAGCGAGAGTGCCAAGAATTCAGCTCTTTTGTTGAGGAAGCCTTTCAAAGTTTTGCTTTATATTTGTGCTTTTTATAAGTATGAAAACTGTATGTGATGACCATAAGCACAGAGTTCATATGATGTCATCTTACCTAAAATGTTTTTGTCATATTATACAAAATGTATCATTCTTACGGCTATCCCATACTGTCAACATCTAAAACTTATTTTTTGATGATCGCGTGGTTTACGTCAAGGAAAGGAAAGTAGGCTATTAGTTAAATAGTAAATAAAATGAAAATAAATTAACAGAAGCAAAAGAACCCCTATTGAAACTTGGAAATACTAAAGAAGGGACAGCTCCAAAGTCTCACCATTAACGCAATTGCTAAATGTATGTAGGTTGTAACGCACGGGCCTCTTTAAAATCATAGGGTGGAATCGATTGTAGACGCAGCATTCGAATGATCATATTAGTTCAGGATTGGAAAGCCATTACCTGTATAGTGTGATCTGTGGTCATTTTTTTCTAACTCTATAAGGTAGTCTTTATATATAAACATTGCTCAGCAATTGTGCTTTTACTATGCGCATGCGTTTTCAGTCTCAATATCTACTGATAGCTCAAATAAGGCACTTTTAAGTAACATTTGTAAAGGCTATTTGTTGCAAATATAGTTTCTAATCAGCTCACGTATGGGTTCGTATATTCTAATGAGCAATCGTTGATTTGGCATGAGTTGCCGAGTGTAAGACAAAATTATTATAGCAGTAATATGAACTCTTTCTAACTGGATTAGAAGTGTGTTAGTAAACCTGATTCCTGCACACAGGCACGGTCAGAGTTTGCTGGAAAACAAACCAGATACTATTTCTGCATGTTCTCAGAGACCGATCAGAAGTTTTTATTTTCATGGGGTTTCACTTGATCGCATTTAATATTGGTGTGAAGTAAAATGTTTATATCTATATAACTTGTTAAACTCAATGTAAAAGGAGTAGTATGCTTTTAATGGCATACAGATAAACTGAGCCATAGTTGTAAATATTTTGGTTGGTGACGATGGTTATGATTATGATGATGTAATCTTTCAAGGAATTGAAAATATATGTATTTTAATGATATATGTATTGCTTGAAAATTTCTATTCACTTCAGAAGGTACTGAATAAATTATGTTTTGAGTAGGGATCCGTGTCCGGAAGTCCATTGTGCAGGAACAAAGCACACATTTAAATCTTGCTGTTCTCCTGAATGATTTTTGGGAAGAAATGGCATGTAACATTTGTTAACAAAGCTGATTTTGTACTTTCATTCTTTATCTTAACTGACGATCTATTAAAAGGCGAATAAGCGAAGGAGACTTAATTGTATTCGTATCTACGATCATTGGGTTTAAACTTCAGACGCGTTAGACAACAAGCTTCCCTGAACAGTGTTTCAGAACATGTTTCATAGGTGCAATGTGTCATAAGTGGTTGGTGGTCACCCTATTGACCATAATGCTATCATCATTTAAAAATCACAAAAACAAGATTATTGTAGATGTTCTTAAACTTAAAATATATTTAATGAACTTTTGCCTTTTTGTTTGAATCCTTTAGTACAAAAGCAATTTGAAACATTTCAATCTATGATATCATACATTTACACATTTTGTAGGAACATTTCCTTCATACATTTATGGCTTTGTGTGCCGGACCTTTAACGAAGAACTGGAGAGATCTCTTAGTAGAGGAATTTCAACGGCGGATGCAAAATGAAAAGCTGCTTTGGTGAACAGTTCCAGAAAGCTGATAAATGCAGCAAGTAAATAGAGATTTCCTTCTCTACAGTCTAATTCTATTGTATCAGTGTATTTCCATATCTGTAATTGTTATGTACCAGATGGTAACCACACATAAAGGCATTACATACACAATAATTAGCCTTTACAATTATTTACTTAATATCTACGTTTCAAAAATTTCACAAGAGTTGTAAAACGTTAATAAAGCTGATCTGAAGTGTTTGCCGGAGGTAATGGTTTTAAGAGAAACAAATTTTAATGTAATAAATTGAATATATATATATATATATATATATATATATTTCTTTATTTTTCCCTTTAACATGGAAGGTTGCTGGTAAATTAAATACCATTGTTCTGTTAAAAACGTAATAAACTGAATAATCATTATTTGCTGTAATTATTTCACACACTATTTAAATTTTTGATTTACAAATGACATACTCGTGTCACAGAAGCAGAAGTGGATCAGTAAACATTACCATAGTTGTACCACATGTTATCTTAAATAAAATTCAGAAAAAACAATTGGTAGTGTATTTGCAGAACTGGAAAGTAAATGTGGTTTCCTGTTACATTTTACAGAGTGATGCATGTGTATTTTAGGATCATGTACCTCGGAGGTGGTGCTTCAGATGACATAAATAGGGTCCATGTGATGAGAACTTGGTAAGAGGACATGGAGGATGCTCAACGGAATCGCAGGTCAATCAAAGGTTGTCGGCGATTGCGATTCTTTTTGTCCCAATTTTCCGCCTTCCTCTTCCTTAATTATTCTGCCTCCTTGCTGAAGTGAGCTGTGAGAGATTATAATGATGCATACATACTAGTGTACTTCCCGGTATTGGGGCTAGCTGTAAGCCCGCCCCGATCTATACTGAGCCCGGGTCTGGACGGAGCTCTAGAAGAGGCTATATGTACCCCTGCCCGGGTTTTAAATAAAATTATTTTGCAGTTATTTACTATTACTATTATTATTATTATTATTATTATTATTATTATTATTATTATTATAAGTCGAATTGATGCTGAAGGGACCCGAGTTGGATTTCCCCACTTGTCATGGGGATTTTTCCCTTTCTGGGGGATCTGGTAAGGGGTGCACTCAGGTTCTCCTTGGGAGGCACATTACAGAAATAATGGCGGCTGAGGACCTGGAATCCGCATATAGTATCTGGCATGTTGACGGTATACTGCCTTATTGACCACCTGTCGCATTCTGCATTCTGCCCAGTATGTCCTGGGTGTGGGTGGACGGAAGGAGCGGAGTTTGTAGCTGCGGCGCTGTTTTAATGCTATTCGCAATTGGCAGAAGCGGGCATTCATTTACTACTGGTATTGCATGTGTGCATACTGCGATAATTTTGTTCTATTCCGGACGTCTCGACATTGATTAGTTTTTCGTCTTTATTTTCCCTTAAAATGCAAAAGCTTTAACTTTTTATTTTCTCAACAATAGCGCTAATGATTTTAATTAAAATACCATACGTTTAAGATGTTTACATAATAATAGTCTTTATTTTCCCTTAAAATGCAAAAGCTTTAACTTTTTATTTTCTCAACAATAGCGCTAATGATTTTAATTAAAATACCATACGTTTAAGATGTTTACATAATAAATGTCTTTATTTTCCCTTAAAATGCAAAAGCTTATAATTTTTATTTTCTCAACAATAGCGCTAATGATTTTAATTAAAATTCATACGTTTAAGAAGTTTACATAATAAATGTCTTTATTTTCCCTTAAAATACAAAAGCTTTAACTTTTTATTTTCTCAACAATAGCGCTAATAATTTTAATTGAAATTCCATACGTTTAAGATGTTTACATAATAAATGTCTTTATTTTCTCTTAAAATACAAAAGCTTATAATTTTTATTTTCTCAACAATAGCGCTAATGATTTTAATTGAAATGCCCTACGTTTAAGATATTTACATTATACATAAAATGCTAAGTTGAATGTGATAAATTTATTTTCAAGCCCGAACTCGATCCGAGTCCGACAAATATTTTTCAAATTAAACCCGAAACCAGCCCGCGGGCTGGACTGGACCTAGGTCCTAGAATTTGGCCCGAGCCCGTGCAGACCTCTAATAGCTATCATAAATGAATGGTATAGTATCCTGATTTACTATTAGTTAATCTTTTTTTTCCTTCAGCAATGCTCCCACTTGCCTACGTATAGAATAACTAAGTCCTATCGCATTTTTATTTACCGCCCAAAAGAATGATATTTTATGCTAACCGAAGGCCACAATATTTAACTTATTCATTTTCCCGTCCCCATATTTCCTGTAGTTAATACATCGATGTTACATAATTTGCTCCGCTGAACGGTTTTTGGAAGCTGAATTCTTTTAAGCGTCTTCCGACCTATGCATTCACATGGTGCTCACGAGTATGTGCATTGCCCGCCCGGTCTGTTTGCTCCAAACTGAATATATAACTACCACTGCTAGTGTATCACGTGGTGTTTTTTCTTCGGTTCCAATTATTCTAAGGATGATTAACCCCTTGCCCACATTTGTAGCCATGCATCTATTTTTTCATTTATTGAACAGTGCCCCAGTATTTAGCCTTCCTGACGCCAACACATGTGCGAAGTATGACCTTCATTATTTTGGGCAGCCCAATATTATTCAGGTTTCCCTGAAACTGCTAAAAGAGTGAACATCTCTTCCAGCATGTGCACCGTAGATGGGTGCCACCCCCCTTTTCAGCCTCCCTTAACTTTGGTTAGTAACTGGCATTTATTTTCGACGCAATGTTGTGCCGAACCTACATTAATACACTATATTATTCTTCAACATTTTATTCTTTAAATGCATATAATAACACGTTTATTGCTCATTTATCCTGTTATTATTCACACCTAATGCTTAGCCATTCATTATTGGTTACTCCGCCTACTTAGTTATCTTTAATTTGAATTAATTGATGAGAGAGGTCAAATGGACAATCTGATTTGGCAAAATTTGCTCTCTTGGTTTGTTCTTTTACCTCTCGCTCTTCTTCGTACTGGAGTATTCTGTGCGATAACGGGATGAAGTAAAAGGTGCTATGGCAGGAACTGTTGGGTATCAAACTTTGGTTTTTTGAGACCACCCGCTTAAGAAATAATGTGTTTTTTACCTTGGACTTGTCTTGTTTTTTTCGGTGCAGTTTACTGCTATTTACTTCGGATGCACTTCAGCCTATAAATGGTATAGTAGCATATTCTGTTATCTGTAACATTTTAATACCAACTCATTATACCTGTATCTCTTACTAAGGGCATAGCATAGCAGGTATTGATTCACAATTTTCTGGTAGTAAAAACATTTACCCAAAAGAAACTCAGTTCCTTCCTTATATAATTTGCAATCCCTGAAGCAGTCCAATCGTATTATGAAGCCTTTTCACACAGACGTATCCTGTGAAGGAAGCAGTATTGTTCTCAGCTGAAATCGGTTGTGTGCTGTTGAAAGCCCTTTTCTGCTTTGTTTCTAATAAATAGTTGCCATTTCATTTTACATTCTACCATTAATGTTTTAAATTGTTCACTTAAAACTAACTCAGTCCTCTGTCGTTACTACGTCCTTTGTCCGTGCTACACTTTAACCATGTCCGATTTCAAAAATTAGTAATTTAACTATCTACCTCATCCTCACTACCTGGGACGCAACTTATATAGCAAAATACGGTTCAAAATAGTAGTAACGCAAGCGCTGACAGTTTTTGATTACTTGAGTGCAAATTAATGTTTCTTGTTATAAGTATTTGAAAGCACAGATAATTATTTCATGACAAGAAGCGCGATTTAAAAGTGGAATTAAATTATCAGAGAAGAGTACGTAGCGCGAGTGAAATTCGACTAGATAATTTAACAAGAATCCGACATTTACAGTCGCAAAATTAAAATATTTCCCTATAAAGTCAGAGATTAGATATTCATAAGTGCCATCTTGAAGAAGTTGTTGTATTGAAGGAGATGTATTATATTTTGACTGTTGGGGAGCCGAACTTGAAGTAGTTGCAACCGCACGTATGGTAAAATGTTTCCGGTAGCCTTCGCCCTAAATGTACTTTCCGGTGGCCTTTGCCCCAAATGTTTAAAAAATACTAACTTTTTAATTTTGACTGTTCCTTTAAATATGATATGTATTTGTTTGCCTCGGCTTCGTCAGTATTTAGATTTTTTTAGAGACCTGAATGTATTAACAGGGAGTGGTGCGACTGAAGAATGTAGGCTTACACAGATTAAAATTTTACTTCACTTCTTTTATTAATGCTTGACACGATTTAAATAACACTTCACTGATATAGACGGCTGAGAGATTTTTTTATTAATTACTTGCACTTTTTAACACGTAAACTATTTTTCGTCTCACACTGAATACGTATTAAATTTCTCAAGGACGCATCTCGCGTCCGGTTAGGAACACTGTCTACAACCAACTGGCAACTGAATTTGTAAATTATGCTCCATTTTTAGTTTCAAAAATTACATTATTATTTCCAAGAATGACTAGTAGCATTATTAAACTTTCTTACTTATTATTGCCTCAAGGTTACCTCATTGTTACCTCATTTGTAGCAACTTTTAACCTATTATTCCCACAGCTCCTACATTATTAAATTATGTAATACATTCACATAACATTATTACACATGTATACAATAATATAAACATATACAATGACTGTAATATACACTTTTTATATCTTGTTACATGCTCATATTGCTTTAAGGAGGGCTGTTATTGAATTTATGTATTATATAATTAGACTGAAATCATTTAACTGTTAAAAATACTGTGTCAATCTATGAATGGTTAATGAACATGAGGTTGATAACTTCACTTTAGCTTCTTTAGAAAATCAGTAACCCAACAAACATAACACGATTAACTCCAATAGCAAATTTTATTCCCTGCACTTTTAAGTTTAGTTTCCTCTAGCCGAACATTGCTATTTATAGCACATCGTAGATAATAGTTATTTTAATAGTTACTTGCCTATTCTTTAAACTGATTCCAAACCATTGCTGTATACTTTTTGGTGTGTGAAGGTGACACATTGTCAATGGCCTCATTTATTTCATTAATGTTTTCATTTTGGGGGGGGGCTTGAAGTTTAATGTCTTTTAACCAGGCAAGTCACATCGGACGGCGAATGAGCAAAATGGTTAAAATTATGCTCAAATGTGTCCTGGGTTCCTAGGTCTTAGTTACCCGTTATCGCCTTCTTGGGACAAGGGAAAACCCCGGAGAAAAACATTATCCAGGTAATTCACCCTAACGAGATTCGAACTCAGGGCCACTTGAATCTGAGGCGGACGCGCTTCCCGCATACCACAGGAATGGGCTTCATTAGGCTTCATTCACAATGAAATGTAAGCGCTAACGTAAAGCAGCATAAGCGCAGGCGTGAGGGAACACCATTCACAATGCAGCCGTAGGCGTAACGCAAGAAGTTTGCACGGGCTTCTAGATCATTAAACTAACTGCGGAAATGTTCCGAGTGCACCGTAAGTTTCAAACTGAATAATATAACCAATAATACCAAATAAGAAAGTTCACTCAATATTTTACAAATAAGTAGGTCCCAAAAAATACATACATACGTACGTACGTCCAACAGCCACCCGTAGCGTTAGTGACATCATGACTGTTCGCTCAAAACATTTGAAGTACTATTGAAACAGGGCCATTATTGCGTTTGTGGGTAGTGAGTACTTTCGCTATCAATATGTAACACTAGCACTTGCATCATGTTAGCGTTGCTGTCGTTGGCATTCTGCTGCCAAAATTGTAACATCGTGGGCACTTAGCCGCAAGGACCGCAGCTATGGAGCAACGACAAGGCGCATCCATAGGCAAAGAACAGCCATAGGATCTGCGCGTATAAACTCGAATAATTCACTTTAGCTACATTTTCCTTGCCTCACGACATTCCGTTAGCCATTTTCTTTCCATCACGCTCGCAATATCTTCTGAAAAGATTTCCTCAAAAGCTAGGTGGTCGCCAAGAACGGCCCAATGATTTCGATAAAACAACAGCTCCTACACAATTTAAGAACCCAGGATACTACACAATCAACTCTGCATATTAAAAAACCCGGATTCCGTAAGTTTCTTAAAATTTCATACCTCCTTCCCGCGTACGCAATAATGTTCGGAAACTGCAGCAAGTTATACATGTGATGTTACAGCTGCACAAGTTACATTAATGCAATGTTCATTGTCTCTTTGCGCCTAAGCCAAGAAATCTAGGCACAGATGCCAGGTTCATCCACTAAATGAAAGATGATTCAGTAAAGAGACCACCATAACCTCTTGAGAAAAATGAGAGAGTGATCCATAATTTGTGTGGCACAGCCTATGTAAGAGGGCACGCATGTACATTAGACGGCTAAAGTCTTGCATCGCGAACGTCTGCTGTTGAACAGCAGGCTATGCAAACAGAAAGAAATGCATAATTCTTCCTCTATGCAGGCAACGGAAGCATAAAGTTTGGAGTTTTCAAACTGTTGTGTTGCGTTAGCGCGTTGCGCGACTCTATGTGAATGCTTCCATTAAATAACATGAATGCAAAGTCTTGCGCTTATGCTACGTCTGCGCTTACATTTCATTGTGAATGGGCCCTTACTGTTGTTGCTTCTAAATCTACCATATTTGCTTCAAATCAAGTGCTTGTTAGGAGAATAAAAACAGTGAATGCATAGGAATGCAGTGGTAGAAATGTAAAGCTATAGTAGTAGTAACAACATTGACCGTAGTCAGGAGTACACACGAAGGCGGGTGAGTAGAGGTTGCGCAACAACACTGCTCTGAGTCACGTGACCTGCCCGGTATAGCGAGCGAGAATGAAAGAAAGAGACAGTGTACTCACTCTAACTCACTCTCTCTCTCTCTCTGCGCAGTGGCTTTCTCCCACCCTCCTTCACGTGTTCTCCCGACTCCGGCTCAGCAAAACAAGCTAATCGATAGCGGAGATCATGCGACTAAAACGCTTCTAAAAATAAACAAATTCACGCCAGAGAAATATCATTTATAGTTTATGAGTACCATGTACTATCAATATAATTTGATGCTCATTGATTAGTTCAGTATCAATAAGCTGGTTCACTGGCTGAGTTAAATTATCTATCAAATCCCATCTAATAATAAGTCCCAGATTTCTAAATGGGAATTTAGGAACCTTCTGTATATATGCATCTAAGGCACGTTTAAAATATCACTGGAAAAAGATAAACTTTTAGCTTGTGTGTCAAATCACTAACAGGGTAAAACAAAATCGTATTTTGTAAATTACTAAACGGAAAGAGAAATGCTTTAACAAACTTGGCAAAGAATAAAGTATTAATAATCATACATTCAAGATATCAATAAAATTAAGGAGGTTTCATTTAATGTGCACCATTGTTCATATACCCTTACACCATTGTTCATATATCCTTCAAAATAAAAGGAGAAGGCAAATCACGTTAACATTTTATAAAACAATGGCAGTTTCCTTCCGTTATTAAAACAAAAATAAAAAATAAAAATAAAATAAAATAAAAGAAACAGAGTCGCTGGGAATGTGTAGCATCTACAATGTTTCTTTATAGTATAGTATAGTAAATAAAAAGTATGCCCATTCGGGTTAAAATTGATACAGTGGTTTAGGAGTAAACCTAACTGTCCACCGACAGAGCCATCTACCTGCCTGTCTGCCTGGAATGACTTTTATTATTACGATTATTTAACTAAATATAAGCAAAGCAAACATGTTATAAATTAGAGAAAAAGAGAAACAAAAGCTCAGAAAAGAATGAAGAAAAACCAAGGAAACACACATATTGGCAGTCCACTATATAATGTAATCTGTGTATTCTGCTAACAATAAATAAGTCAAACAGGGTAATGATTCACAGCCGGAATAATTCTGCTAAAGTTAAGCTGGTAAATACCGCACATCCGAGGCTTTTTAAGTACAATGAAGATTAGAAACACACAGCTTAATTTAATCCGAGTTTGTGCAATTGATTAAAACCTTGAAATAAATTAAGTTCCTGTTTTCCAATGAAAGTTTAAATTCTAATGGCTCAACAGGCTTAGCGGTGGTAACGACTTGATTAATGGTACGGAATGGGGGGAAAAATTAATGACGTTCCCACATTTGGTATTATTCTCCGGTCACTTTATCTTCCACAGCGCATGTGCGGTGCATGGTATGTGTGGCCACAAGGGATACGCCGCAAAAAAGTCGGCAAGTACGCTGGAGTTTCTCTCTTGAGATTAGCAAACCAGCCCATCTCACTTCTTGCCAAGCAAATGAGTGCAAGAGAGACAAATGGCGCCGTCTAGGAGAAAAACAAGGATCTGTTTTGTGTCCCCTAGGCTCACATTTGTTTCCCTGTCCGTATATTACTTCATTCTGATGGCAGCAGACAAAGTTGCTTTACCATTTGCGCAGACCCACCTCTGACACCAACTTTTGTCATTACAGTAGAGCTAGCAGATAAACTAAACGCATACATATTTCATAACTTTGATAATTATACCAACACACCAGGGTCTAACTCTCAGTGTTCAAATATGACAATACTCCTGAGAGATGATAACTGTGCCTTAACTTGCGGCGACAAAACGAAAGGCTTTGATTAAATGAAATATTTGGAGAGCAAGCACAATGAATGCATTATCAAATGGAATTCAGATGAAATAACAAGGACAATTAATTTATGCTCTGATAGTGGTTTTAGTGGTAGCGTGGTCTGAAGCAAGTCATCCTTTCCATGGAGTTATGAATACCTCTGGACGTATTACGATGTCACAGCGAAGTCTGCATAATATGCAATACGGCTCAGGAAAATACGTTACATCCCAAAAGGCACGCTTATTCCCCTATTCGATTCTGCCGTAGGAAGTTTATGATGCTCCTACCCCTACTAACAATTTCTTCTGTAATTAGCTGCTTTCACTTGGAACAGAGCGCTTCTAGCTAGAATAAAATAGGTAGAACATTGGCGATAGTTTGTGTAACAATTCTGCTGAAAATATATAGCTTTTGACCAACTCCTATAATTACAGAGTTATAATCAATTTTATGCACTGAAATTTGAAAAAAAAATTGTAAACGCATTTTAAATTTACTTAAAATAAAAACAAAATGAACCTTACATAGAGAAGCTGCAACAAATTGAACTATTACACGATATTCTGAAGACACAGAGTTGAAATTTTACATACAGTGACTCAAGAAAATTCTAAAGAATACTATCATCCAAATTAACATAGAGAAAGTTCCAGTTTTTAATGTCAGAAAGAACAAATTATGCTACAGTTTGTGTTCTGGCGTCTTTACAGATTTTTATTGTATGTATCTTTTGAAAATTTAAGAGATTTTTCAACTTTTGCATATGTGATATTTACAAAATAATTTTATATGCATTTAGTACATTAAACATTTTGTATTACATTGATAATTTCATCGACATAAAATTTAGAGAAATAATTTTACGAAATCGCTAATTTCTAACTTCGATGTCCTCCTCTCATTATAACACCATCCTTTTTTTGCCGAAAACACAAGTATTATACCAAAAAATTTACTCTACTGTACATGTAAAACAATTTTGTTAACACACACACACACACACACACACAAAAATAGTTGAAAAAACTTGTGTTATAATCGCAAGCCTTTCTCTAGCATTAACTTATTTTTTCTTATTTCCAAAGCATTCTTACAAAAACGTTTATACGAGTGCTTCAAGTTAATCCAGATAAATGCGCGTTTCATTAGACATTTCGTTGTAAGTACAAGAGGGATATAGAAAGCTGAAGCGTTAGTCAAAGCTTTAAAAAGCGGGTCTCCATATGCTGGCTTTGAAATTCCATGCAGTTTGCATTACATCGCGAGAAGTGCCTATAACGGTGAATATCTTAAAAATGGTTAATGCCACAAAAAGAGTTGAAATAAAAATTTTGTTTCAACTAGATCTACATTTTTTCGTATAGTAAGTTTTTAGCTAACTCGTATAGTTTATTCAAAATTATACAAAATTTACTCAATATAAAGAGGACTTCATAGACTATCCGCGGAATAATTGTTATACATTTTATTTTTCATGTAAAATCTTAAAATTATGGTATTTTAAAAAAATTGTTAAGAGCTATTTTTGAGAAAACCCAAAATAACGAAAATCTTTCCATGTAAAGGGTAATTTGGGATGGGAGATATTCTCGAAAATCTTCGTGCTGCATTCTTTGAAAATGCTGAACTTAAATACTGGTATTTATCCTACTTTTCGTTCTATTAGTTATGCTGCTCACAAACACATACGCGCGCGCATATTTTTCTGAAAATATTTTTATTTACATAATCAAAACAAGTATTTCCGGTGAAATTCCGATATAAAATTTTTGCAATACTTCTTCTATCTACATTATAAGCATGTGCTGATAAAGTAAAAATCGGTGCAATTTTAAAAATAATTATATAACTTTTTCTTTCTCTCATTCACCTCCACTTAGGAGAACTTACACCCCCAGGACTTACAAATTCCTATCGTGGAGCAGAGACTAATTGGATCGGATAGAAAGGCCGGAATGGGCAATCAGCTCGAAGCTGGTATGAGGAAGGAGATAATATGAAGTGACTTTGAAATGAATGAAAGGAAAGGTGATAATGGAGCAGTTGATGGAATTAATGGCGGGTGAAACCGGACAACCAGGAGAAAACAAGCCCAGACGTCGCTTTGTGCAACACAAATTCTACATACAGTTCTCTGGTATCGAACCCTTGGTGAAAGGAATGGTTTAACACTCGGCCACGGCACAGCCTGGATATTATATAACTAGATAAAATGAACAATTTTGGAACACGCCAGCACACGTAAGCCGTAATATGGTTTGTACTTTCTGTATATTAAATCTGGACCTCTCCTCCTTTAATTTGTCTGCTGGAATTATTTTTGGTGCAGACATTTACTTTCAGCAAAGCTTTCAGTGTAAACACGTAAAGAACAAATTTGAAAAGATTTGAAATTTTTTTGAAGCTTGTTCAACGCTAACGCGGCAGCTTAAAATTTAAGAATTTAATTTTTGTTTTGCAAAATATTTAATCTTTGCTGACATACAAAGAGAAGATGTAATACAAATTTTTATTCGATTTGGGCGCTTTTCTTTAATCGTGAGTAGGTTAAACACTTCTGAGGAACATAAGCTTTCGCCTAGTACAGATATTTTATTATTTAAGAAGAATATTCAATATTAAATTAAATATTATAAAGGCACCAATTCGGATCATTCAGATTCCAAAACCGTATTAATATTCCCTAATTGTTTCGTTTTGTTAAAGAGATTGTTTTAGATGATCTAGTTAGGTCGAAGACTCTAATACAACCATGAGAGCCAATATAAACAAACGCGTAATTTAAAGTCAAAGTTGTTTCACCTTTTTTCCAGTAAAAAGTCCTTTTATGGGTATAGCACGTAAATATGATCCACAAACTTACTTTTAAAAAACGAGTGTTCTACAGTAAAATGTGGTGGACACCGCTATTTGGTAATAATTCTTTTCGTGTTTCAATCCTTATCTTATGGAATACAAAGCTGTTTTGCTATTTAGGATTTGTAAACTTCATAAAAGAAAAGCAAAATCTCAACGTACTTCTACTCTGTTTGATTGGGGAATCTAGCTAGAAATTTAGAAATCTTCCACATCGCATTTACCTGAAGGACCTAACCTGCAACATCATCAAGCTCTCAGGGCTGTGCTTTGGAGTTTTACCGAGGTGCTTCAGAAATTGGTTGCGTAAGAAGAAATTTTGTGTTTGATGTATGAAACTGGTTTCGTTTAATACTCATGCATTTACAACCGAATGACTGCTAGTGCGAATCTACAGGTGAGGTCTGGTGACAAATACTACCAATGCTGCTTAAATGTTTCCCCCGCAAAACGAGCGTATGTGGGATTTAGCACTGTGTATAATATGCTCTTGTTAAGTAAAACTGTTGATAGAACATTTAAATAATCTTATGGATTCAGAGCACATGACCATTCACTCTGTGTTAAATCTTAGTATTATAATCACCTCACTCTGCTCTACAGGTTAGTAACTACTAATGTTTAACACAGACATTTTGATGAGTGGCGTGTCAGTTGTATCAGGACCTGTACAGTGTGATAGAAGATCGTTCGTTGTATGTTATTAGGCGCAACTACTAGTTTTGCCTTGTCCGTCTGTCCTTACGCATGAAACTACTCGCTAGCCGCTGTAAGTATGGTGTTTAGATTTTATATTTAGAAACGTGAGAAAAAATTTAACATTTAGAATTTCATGATAGCAGTACAAAATTAAGGCTATATTGGATGGAGAACCACTACACCAAGCAGTTGAAATGAATATGTTCGAAACAGGTTAAACGAGGATACTAAAAATACTTCAGTGAAATGTATAAGTAATTGACTGCAAACCGGGGGAGAATATGAATACGCCGTTTTAGATTGATATTTAACTTTTATTGCCAGAAGGAGAGGAGTATAACTATAATGGAATGCAGGGAAATGGCCAAAATACTGTTAACATATTTATAGGGTCTCATTCCAAACAGATACTGTGTGGTGTAATGGTTTGAGTTATCACATGTTTATTTGATTTAAAATGAAGTAGATATAAAATCAAGCTTTAGTAAGATTAGTTTGTATAACCACTAGTAAACGATAGAGAGTGGAGAAAGTTATTTCTATGTATCAAATTAGATTTTTAGGTTTATTTCCTAAAATGTCTAGTAAACAGCAGGACGCAGGTTACAATCTTTTTGGAATTCACCTAAAATGTAAAGCTATGAGAACATTAACAATTTTGTTTTATTTATCATCACGATTAGAGTAATATCATATCTAGTAATCTACGTACTTTCATACCATAAAAATGCGAATTTCACGGTGATATTTAATTGAAAATATTTTTGTGGATACCTACTAATTAACATAAAGTGGATTGAATAAATAATTGGTAATGGGCAGAGGATATCATGGGATTGCCTATCAGTTTTAAGTTTTGTCTTCCCGTTGTATATAATCATCTTTTGTGTCTTCATATACCATTCTTACAGATAGTATTTCTCCCGTTTCTATGAAGTAATTATAGGAATATTAGTTAAAAGGTATAATTTCAGGTTCCTTCTAAGTATGAAGTTCCCGCCGGTATCGTATGTATAATGATCGTTTTCGCTAATATTCACGCAAATTAATGCCAACAAAGTATTGCATATACATGTCTAATGCAGCAACAGCTTCCGGCTCTAACGTATATAGGGAGAAAATTTTACTAATACAGCAGTTTGCCAGGTCTCTTTTAGAATTTGAGACTTCGGGGGACAAATGACTGAATTTCGTAACTACTGCGTTTTACAGCCAAAGTATTTCAAATTTGAACTTAAGTTTATAGTGGATGTTAACAACGATATGAAAGCTAAGCCTTTATATAAAATTTCCTACATCCTGTAATGAGTCTCAAAAAATTGCTGTTAAATGTTTTAGGGATGTACTTCTAAGAAAAAACGCACTTATTTGGTCTGCATGAATACGGGTCGAAGTTACATTAAGTAGTTTAGCTAATAACTTAAATAATAGTTTCTAGTTTTAGTTTTATCCATTCGCTGCTCCCTTGCCAAGCTTGTGTTTATAATGCCTAGTAGCGTGTTAAAAAGCTATGTAGAACAGTTACTGTAGTTTGGCTTTTAAGGAAAACACGTTGGAGCAAATATCCGCGTTGCCATCGGAGACTTTATATCAGGGCGGACCTGATTACCCTTCAAGCGTTAGTTTCACATTCACATGTAAGAAAAAAGCACGTTGTTGCCAAAAGTCTTCATTACGAAGCACTTTATACAAATCTATAAATGCTAGAAAAAACTGTTCATAAACTTCTCCAACGCACTCGTGGAGATGCATTTCTGGTTAAAAAATCAGATTCATGCCCCTGCTACGCGGCATATCTGGCTTTCGCCTACAAAATTTAAAATAATCCATTATTCCTTTTATACAATTTATTTTTGTTTCTGATATAAATAAAAAGCGAAGTATATCAAACTAATCTGCTGTAACTAAGAAGATGTAGTATTAATATAGTAGTGCGAAATCCTACTATTCCTGTGGCACTGACTTTTTCAAATCTCGCTCAGTTTACAATCTTAACCACACACAGTCAGAGTAAAATATAATATTGAATATGCATATTCTGTGCTAGTTAAGGCTGCTGTAGCTTAAATACTATAGCATAATTATAACATATTAAAAAGGTTATTACATTTGCTATTATGTTTAAAGCAATTAACATATGTATATCAAATTTGTGCTAAGCCTGAAGTAACAATGAAATATATACGAGGAAAACGTGATTAATTTCTACTATTGTTAACAACAATTATATTAGGAAAACGGATATAGCCATCTCGAAACGATGAGCTCCCTTAAGTAACCAGATGTTGCCATATGATAAATGTGTATTATGCAACAATATATTGGTAATAATCAAGACGCGAGTATATTTATGAAAGGAGCGAATTTCATAATTTACATACCGGCATCTTAATCACCATTATAGCCAAGTTACATACGAATGTACCGAGCAAGATGGCTCAGGCGTTTGCGTCTGTGGCCCGCATTCGGAGGTCCCGGGATCGCTTTCCGGCGATTGCCCACTCTGGCCCATCGGTTTTCGCGGTTTCCCGGGTCGCCAGGCGAACGCTGGGTAGACTCATCTTCTATCAGGACTCTCCTTCCTCTCATTTCCTGTACCTATCATCTTCCTTGTCATCTGTTTCAGGTTTGTAGAACCAGGCGACGGTATTCGGCGGGTTGCGGCTGGGCGGTGGCTTGCGCTCTGTAAAGGTTTCTTCCCTGGCGTCGCTGTGGTACCCCTCAGTTAGGTCTCTCCTCAGCGGACCCTGGAGGTTGGTGGCTTGTAGGCAGGGACCGTGCGGTGTCGGATTCTTTCTATTTGGAAACGTTAGGGACCTTCCGTCGATATCCGGATCGGGTCTCTTCCCTCACCCTTCCCCTCCCAGGCGTCTCGTAGGAAACACAATGGGCTGACTGACCTGCGTGCGGTGCCCTGCCCCGGTTCCGAAGGACCCCTCCGTGATACGTACCTTTACATTTTACATCGGCTGTTTTTGATCGACCACACTAAGTTCAGCATTTTGAGTTTTTACAAAAGGATATTACCTTGTTAATTATATGTAATTAAATGATGATCGGATAGCAGCACCGATGGCAGGTCCTTGAGCGTGTTTGAGAGTAGTGCCACATATGGTAGCGCTATTGAATCCACGCCGTGTTTATTGATTTTTATAGGTAACATAAAAGCACCACGAATGAAGAAACAAATGTACTCATTTTATTATAATATTAAAATTACAATGAACAGAATTTATTTTAAATACGCATATTTCATTGTTTATTTGGGAATTGATCCCAGTGGACTGCATCTTTGAAGGTGCTAAAGGGTTTGGGTGATAGTGGAACTGTGCGCACCGCCGAGTAAAATCATGAGCCACTGACGTGTTATGGATGGCATAACAGTTCAGTTGCGCCACATGTAATCAGACATGTTCTGACAAAAAAGTTCTTTCCTTGTGAAATACATGCAGCCATCGTCCAACTTCCCTTATTAAAGCACTCCAGTGGGCAATAATTTCCTTTGGTAATCTATTCACTGTATGATATATTATTGGTTCGAAGCTTGGAAGTAATTTAAAACAATCGTTAACTTCTGGAAGCAAATACTTTTGTAAATGGAATATTATGTCCTTGCCTCGGTTCTGATTAAGGTCAAATTAAAAGAGAGTGGTAGCTCTCGTGTTTATTGTCTGATGCAGCCAATGGAAATTGTCTCTAGTAATTGCAACGAGGGAGTTGAGCACTGCCAGTGCCTTTTCCCACAGGAATTTCAATTAATCTGGACGTTGCCAGGGAGAAAGAAAGGATTGGGGAGAATAGGCGGTATTTCATCTTGGGCAGACGGACAGGAGAAAAGGTGAAAAACACGCATCCACTGATATCCATCCCTTCCTTCCTTCCTTCCTTTACCCAACAATGGTTTGTAGACCAGATGAGATTACCTATTGATCTGTCCGACCCACTGTAGGCTGCTAGAAAGATGGCCAAGTTTGGGTTATTGAGTTCACCACCGCAATCATCAACGTTAATAGGATTATGTGACTGCCTGTCGCTAAAATTTGTGGCTATATTAATTTTACTTTCTCTACCGCTCACCCACAGTAGGTATAGAGATTTCACCGAAATACACGTTTAGAGGTCCACCCAAACCCCTTCCGCCATAATTATAAAATGGTAAGCGCGAGCGTCTTGTCTGTCCGTCTGTGATCAAAAGTGAAAAACGAAAATTGAAATAAATACCAAATTACATAACTTAAGTAAGACATGGCAGATGAATATATTAAAACAAAAAATTTCACCTCAAACTACCATTTGATACAGAAAACAAAATCGCTAATTTTAATTTCCTCAGAAAGAATTCAATTGGCCCTAATAATTCTGATTAAAATATAAAATATGTTTGAGATACTAACGCGAAAAATTAAACTTACATCTTGAATTTTCTCTGAGAGGCTGTCTCGTTTCGTACTTCGTCCTCTTCGTACTAATTGAATTTTAATAAATTTTCTATAACTGGAAAATCATAAGAAATAACTATAATCTTACTATATAAATAAATACAGCGTTCATTAAAATACATATTTTCGGCATACATTTTTTCATAATGTTAAGTGTTTCTAAATATTCTACACGAATATTCGCGTTTACGTTTTACTCAGCACGCCATCTGACGAACATGCTTGGAAGTTTGCGAGTTTACTTTCTGCTTACTACTTCAAGGGCTGATTTCCGCTGCTAAAAATTTGAATGCTATTTACGAATTTTGTAGGTAACTAAGAACT
Organism: Deroplatys truncata; assembly: GCA_030765065.1. NCBI lineage: Eukaryota > Metazoa > Arthropoda > Insecta > Mantodea > Mantidae > Deroplatys > Deroplatys truncata. The sequence continues at coordinate 108,138,129 of CM060980.1, forward strand.
GGAATTAATTGTTGTTTCACACAAGCCGTGTGTTGGACAGGGTTGGAAAGGTAGAATCAGACGACTGAAAAATTCAATGCCATAGCCGGGATTTGAACCACGGATCTCCCGATCTCCGTCCGGTTGCTCTAACCACTGAGCTACCATGGCAACATGCAGACACGACATTATCTAATGGCATTGAATTTTTCAGTCGTGTGATTCTACCTTTCTAACTAAGAACTCTTTGCTTAATTTTAAATCGTTCCATATATCGTGAATAATTTAACTTGGGTAGTAAAATTAATTCTTTTATGAATATTGTAATGCATATCGAATATACACTTATGAACTTGTCATGGGTAAATTCCTATGAGTTCTCACACCAGATTTTTATTATTTCACAGCAATAGTTTATACCGTCTTTTGTTTTTAAGAAAACAGTGTGTTTTGCTGTTTTCTAAGTGTATTACTATTCTCAATGTGGCAGCCACGAGGCTTTCTTTGCTCATTAGCAATACACAGTAGACTTTATATTAGTAGCATAACCCGCAGTTCACCCTGTGACCCTCCATCTGTGTGTTTATTTTTCTGAATTTCTCTCATTCCTCACTCTTGTCCTTTATTTTTACACTTTTTTCCCCATTTTTGCTCTCACTTCAACGTCTTTACCTCTGCTCTCCATGGAACTTAGATTTAATGTGAAGCTTTAAAAAGCAATAATAAAACTGTTTTTTGGATGCAAATACTTAATGAAAATATTACCACGGTTTGTAAGCAAACCATACAAACGGGATGGCTCAGGCAGCTGCGCCTGTGACCCGCGTTCGGGAGGTCCTGGATTTGATCCCTGGCGACCCATGGGTTTTTGTAGTTTCCCCAGGGTCAACAGTTGTATGCTGGGGTGATTTTGTCCTTTACCATGATTTTTTTTCGTCATTTCCCTTTCATTCCGTTTCCTTCCCATTTTTCAGGCATGCTTCTAGGTCTCGTGTGTATGGCGGTCCCGGACAAATGGCGCGGATGCATGCTTACAAGAAAGAACACTCTCCGTGTGCACACCAGAAGGCTGCTCGATGGTGGGTTGTTCATCACCCTCTCTTGGCGGCTCCAACGGTGACACACGGGTCTGCAAGCTTTGAAATGTTAGGGACATCCGCGCGTCTCTGTGGCCCCTCTGCCTACAGCTTGTAGCCTCATTTGTGGTTCTTTCACTTCATCCCTTCCTCCGGGGCGGTGCTGGACACAATAGGTCTAGCAGTGCGAAGTGTTCCCCTCCGTTGAACAACCAGTGAGCAAACCATTATTTATTGGGGGAGACTTCGAAGAGAAAGGAAACAAATGAAACTTACCCAGCAAATTACAAAGCCTGCTAAATTCGTGCAGCAGCACAAAAGCGTAAGATTTAACAACGGTTTACATAAAATAAAAATTAATATGTAATACAATTTGTTAATTAAACCTATGGCACTTTGCCGATACTGGTAATGATGAGTTTGTCTATGAAATCAACATTCATGTGTAATCATCAGCAACTGGAATTTGAAATTCTTTGGTCATCACCGTATTCTGGTTACTTGTAACAAAATTATATTACACTTTTGATTATGAAGGCTAAGAAGATAACACACAACTTTTCGATGAAGATCCACTGTTACATACTTGGAATCAATGTGCTTCCGTTTCAATCCTCTCTCTTGTCTAGGATAGCGTCCGTGTAGGAATTTGGTTGAGAAGCTTGTTAGGATGAGAAATGAATGTCTGATACATTTGTTATAGTGCTGCTTAAGAATGGCGGTTGCTTCAGGAACATGAACATTCCTGTGGAGAATTGTGTTGTTAGGGTCATTTGTGATAGGTTATAGCATCCGAATTTGAAACGTTTGGATTTTCTTTTTGTTGGAATCCGCTGGAGCCCCACATCCCACCGAATAGATCCAAGATGGTGTAGTGGGAACAGTAAATAGTTTCTTGAGATGTAGAGGGAACCGAGATTTACCTTGTATACAGAAGTTATACCGATGCATTCCGTTTCTTAATTTTCAGACTAAATGTGTTGTAGCGGGAATACTGGTGTATCAATGTAAATATCAGCATTCATGTAAATAATATTACCTATATAAGTGCAAAATATGTTGTATGATAAATGTAAAGGAAGCTAGATAGCCGTGCAACGTTGTAATTTAGGTACTCGAAGCCACGCGATATCAGAGGACATATCTCCAGGCTTATGCAAAGCACATGGAATCGGCTAAATATGACCATTAGAGACGATTGAGTGAGAGACTGAAAAGATATAGAGAGGCCGGAACAGAAACGAGAAGGTCGAGTTTCTCATGGAACAGAGGTGTGGAACATAAGACAGTATATGTCCTCAGACGGCTCCAATTGACAGATCAGCCAATCGTACTGTTGCTATAACCTACGGCGGGAAAAATAGCGTCTTTAGCTAAGGCGAATCTTCGGCAATCGCATAAACTTTCTTGGAGGTGAACTCCGTGACACTCAGATGGTCGAGCGTGTAACAAAGCTGTTAACAATTTAGAAGCAACTTAGGATGGAAGGTACAGGTTGATAGATAGGCCCTCATAATCTAGTCAAATAATCGTAGGATGGAATTCAAGACTAGCTGCAAACAAGTTTGCAAATAAATTACAGTTAAAGTGGCTTAACACTTTTTCATTTCGTCTTCTGTTACCACTCCTGCGGTAAGAGTTAAAAGTATGGGCCAACACAGAAGTGTTGTAGGATGCTCTTTTACAGCAATTCACCAGCGCGCCAGAAGAAAGTCGACGAGGCAACCGGAGAGAGTTACACTTCCTTCGCTATGTATGTGAATTTCATGTTAAATGGGAATCTCGAATCAGAAGTGGTACCTTACTGTTTGATTCTGTGGCTTGATTTCGAAATATGATAATCGAAATGTGCATTGTTGTAAGTGAGTGTTATTTTAGATGTTTTGAGCTCAACTTGATAAGTCCTAGACCAATCGCAGACATAATTAATATAATTCCATATTTTATTTACAGAAGATTCGAAAGCTCCCTTGCTCCAAAGAACTACATCACTGGTATATTCTGTCAATATAATTTGTTAAACATAAGTGTGGGGAAATCGTGAGCATTATATAAGTTTTAAAATCGACCAAGAACACCACCTTCTATTGTTTGGGATCTTGACACATAATTTTATACTTTCACAGCGAAACTTCCACTGGTAGGTTACTACTGCATAAGTCTGGAGTAAGTGTCTGAAAGATGAGTTTTTATTTTACAGAGCAACCCTTGGTACCAAATCTCGTCGAAAGCCTTCTCGGGTCTAAAAGTAGACCCGTGAATACATGATTTTCTTCATGTGTGTTTAAAATAACTACCGTGAAGATATTATGGGCCAGAACAAGATTTTCTGAAGCCAAAATGACAGGCAGAAAGCAGTATACAAAACTATTATACTGAGAAAGCCATAATCTTTGATTTGTTTTCTGTAAAGACGGAAAGAAGTAATACTGAACGATAATTTGGAGGATTATTTTTTTAATTTCTCTGATTTTGGTAAAATTTCGTTTTTCGGCATGGTGGAAAATATGCTAATGTTAACATTGCGTTATATATTTGTGTCAGAAAAACAAAGTCGCTTTCAAAAACGCTTTCAACAATGGCTGAAGTAATAAGTCATACCCTGGAGCTTTCTTTGGCGGTATCTTTACAATAATGTTTTTAGTTTGTGATGGGTTAAAATTACGGAAAATGGAGGAACTGTTGTGGAATGCTTTTAGCCATTATCTGTGAAATGTTGGTCAGTAAACACTCCGCAAAAACGTTTTCCTTTTCCAGCTGGACTTTGAACATGTGTTGAAAGGTACTCCTGGGACCAAATCCACTGTAACTCGGACCTATGTTTTATCTTTCCATTCACGCTTTTCCAGGAAGCAAACGCATCATGTTAACTAAACTACTGATCGAGAATGCTTGATTTGATAGGCAGGGGCAAGGTAAATGTTATGCTTTTCATTAGTATTAATGGTTTTCAATTTTAATTTGTAATCTATAATATGACTTGTGTTGTCTTTTTCGATACAGATTTCCATCGTTGCTGCTTTCAATTCAACCTTGGGTTTATTGTACTATCTGTATCGTTTTAAAGTCAATTCATTATGCCTGCACCATTTATCAAGGAATACAGTCTGACAACAGATATGGTTTGAAATTATTCTGGTTATAAAACATTTTTCCATTATAAACATGTCCCCTGTGAACCAAGGTCTCACAGGTGCATATAACGTGCTGGGCTGTTTCAGTTTCTTTCTTGCACAACCTGCAATCTAAGTTATCCTGAAGCACTCCCATTGTGTCAAGATGCTTCTTCACAGGAGCATATCCTGTGATAAATGCAATAATTATTCTCAGCGGAAGTCTGTTACATTTAAGTAAGCTTTCACCTCCTTTATTATATGGTTTCCTAATAAATTACCATGTTGTTTCCTGGAGTTTTAAGCCAAGCTTCATGATGTTCTTAATGCTTCTCTTACTAAACATGGGATGTTCCTAGCGTCAGCTCTGGCTCAATAAATTGCGAAGCTGCTCCTTGTCTTGCAAGTTCATCAGTGTTTTCATTTCCCTCTGTGCTACAATGACCCGGCACCCAATGAATTGAACTTCATTCTGTTCTGCTAAGTTTATGAGCATGTTTAAACAGTTTAAAAGCAGTCGTGGCGGTATCTTATGACTACTTAGAGCCTTAAGTGCAGCCTCGCTATCTGAGACGATAAGGGTCTGTTTACCAGCTTTGCTTATGTTTTCATGTATGCAATGAAATAGAGCATAAATTTCTGCTTCAAAAACAATAGTATATTCACCTAAGGGAAAATAAAACGTTTGCTCCCCGGTCTCATGCCAATACTGCGGACCCTGTTCCTGAGCAATCCTTTGAGCCGTCTGTTTTTTCAGGAGTTTCCAGAGGTTTGTTCTTTCAACGTACAAGGCCAATAATGACCATGAAGTTATTTATACAATGTTTAATTGGAGTCATATGGACTGACGGCATTTCTAAAGATGAATCCCCTATGTATTTTCTAATTCTTAGCAAACTTGAACCTATTTCAAGAATTCTCAGTTGTTTAGTATGTTGCAGGCCTCCTTACATTTTTGCACCGCATTTTTATTAAGTTTCATAGTGGAAGACTACATGATATTTGTTATAAATAGTGAAGGCTAATACCAGAAAGAACTATCAAAATGTTTAACTATTTGCCTTCTTAAACTCATATTGCGGGGTACTGAGCCAAATATCCTAAAGATGTAAGATCTTAAAGGCGTAGCACAGGATATTACAAATGGAATTACTGTCAAATAAATGCATTAATAAACTCGACTCTTACAAGCTTTACTATATAATATAAATCGGCCAAGAAACTGACAATCGCATAACATGGCACGAATGCATTCGCAAACGTTTGTGCCAACGTGCCTCTCTGCATTTGACTACAAATTCAAATTTACACAACCACAATTTAAATACATTAAATTTCAAACAGTTTAAAAATTATTAAACATTTTAAAGATTATTAAAATTTTCAAAATTATTTTATTTATGTTGCTAGCTTTAATTTGACACAACTCGAATTATAATACTTCCACATAATGTTCTTAAGCTTCTCCCTAACTTTAGGTAGGCAGCCGAAACAGTAAATTTAGAAAGGTTACAACATATCAGAACGAACTGAAACCGAAACAAATAAATTTGCAAAGTTAATATCTACAGGAAGTGCTCGCTCTGGATAATCACTATTTGCACTGGCTTCCCCGGTCTATCTACTAGGCACTTTTACATGCACGACGGAACCGGCTGGAGAAGAGCTATGGCACTGACGTCACCTCAGGCGATCGGCGCAGAAGGCTCGGCGCACTCTTCAGCAGACTTGCCCTACTTCTTGAAGAGCACGTTCATGAAGTTCCTTGTTCTTATCTTGTCGAATTTTGATGTTCCATACACCATCGTATGATACGGGGGGTACAAAATGGCACAATACTTCAATATGCCATTGCACTTACAACTAAATGCAATGCTTTCCTAACATGACTCTGCTTAACATTTCTGTAATTACTTTTGGAATTTAAGTCAAGGTTATGACCATGTTAGTTACTATCCCTAAGCACTGAATAGCAATATACCAACTTTGTTAATTCTCTTTAAGTTATTTGTCGATGAAAATAATTTTAATACGATACAGAGGTTTTATTTATGCGTTTGCTTATTTATGAAGGAGGATGTTGGACATTAAATAAAAGTGCATTTTTGCAATATTTATGAGTGGCAATGATGTGATCTGTTATTCAGTTTCTCTGAGGAACTATTTTTGAAATAATTGTGTTTTAAATTATTATTTGCTAAATTAACTCAAAGAGATAAGAGATAAAGAAATTTCATCAGATTATGGAACAGAGTACTCTGGGCTTCCTACAACTACTCGCACCTTGCAATCTAAATTATTACCTCTTGTTCACGTCAGAACTATAATGCAAGAAAATACGTAACATATTTATGAAATATAAAACAAATGAGCCTTGGTGTGGTTCGAAAGGTCCCGAATTGGACCGGGGCTGAGTTATCTGGATAAAGCATTTTCCAGAGATTTCTCTTGTGAGGAGACAAGTAGGACCTCAGAACTTTATTACCCTTCACCCATTTCATTAATTTAATGTTTAGTATAATCTCTGTAGATGTTGAAAATAAATAAAAGAACAGGAAGAAAAAAGCCAACAATTTAGGAGATGGGTTGTAATATTTAGGCATATTTAACGAGCATTAAACATGGGACAGATTTGAAATCACGTCGGTTTAAAACTGTCCTTTAATATTTTGACTGCTGCTGTTTATCTAGTCACCGTTTATGGATGCCAAGCATAATTTTCGGGTTTCATGTTTTGTGGCTTTACGAACATTGCTAACTTATACTTTTGGAATTACTTTGCATATTACTTTGACGCAAAATATTGAAAAGAATCTTTATCCTGATAGGAACTTCTTATAGGAGACCGAGCATTCCGACCCGAGTTGGATGCATTTGCCATACAGTTAAAGAAAACAAATATAAAATACATTTTATATTACTTCGAATAACTTCTGTTACTGATATAGTTAAGCATTTTATGAAATACTTCAAATAATTCAATGGCCATTGATTGCCTCAGATACTGAAATGCTCTTATGAAATGCCTCAAAACATTTAAAGGATTACACAAATATCGAAGGTGGCTAAGGAAATCTTCAGAACGTCAGAGAACATTTTCTGCTGAGCTACTAAGAATATTCTTTAAACTGTTCAAAGCATTCAAAGAATATTCATTGCTAACCTACAGAAGATCTTTTATTGCAAGATTTAAAAGTATTTAAAACGATTATATTGCTAAAATGGTGAAGGTTATTACCCAAATTTATAAGTTACACCGCGTTTCGAAATATTAAACGTCCACTAATAACGCTTCATAAAGCACAACCGCCTGTTCTTCACATCTACTTCATACTGTTGCACTATACTCCGGTTTTAGGTGGAGACAGCTAACCTGCTAAAGGATTCATTTATAAAGATATAAAGTTGATATTCTTATTTCAATTCCTTTTTATAAATCTTAAGGCTAATCTATTAAATGTATAACATTTCTGCTGTAACCTATGCTCTCAAAGTCACGTTTTCCAGCTCATGTAATCTCGACTTAATTTACTACCTATCGCATGCAATTGGTCTATATACTTCCCCTCGGGATTGAATATTCAGTTCACTGAACTGAAAATAACTAGTTCCGTGATAGTGACTAGTTAGCAGGCACTTAGGTATATTACTTCGACACACCTTCGGTCCAAAAAATAAGTGCATTGTACAAGCAACTCAGCACATTCCCCAGAGTATTGCACTTACCGTCCAACAAAGCACACAGCAGAGCGTTGCTGGTTTGAAACTATATTCTGAATTTCGCTTTAGTTCCTTTATTTGCTCATATATCGGAATTTCTTGCTCCAGTGAGTTTCAACTTCATGGTAATTATGTTGCCAATTTGTGACTGTCTCGTCGGTCACCTGAGTTACTTCACCGCAACTCAACTACGGCAGTATCCAAGAAACAGAGGCACTGCACAGCTATGTCACAAAGGAAGCTAAGAGTGTAGATATATCTGTTTGCCTATCTGCAAAATTTTCGCCCTACCTTACGGCGGATTTTGCAGTGACGTGAAGTCGCATGAACTTCAAGGTTTGTATGATCGTAGGCTTTCACGGCAGAGGAGTTTTAGTAAGTAAGCCATCAAGTTAGGAGCCGAGAGGATTGGTGATGAGGGAAGGTGGAAGCGCTTGTGACCTTGCAGTGTTTTCTGTAAATAAGCATGTTGAACAACTTGAAGGCCGTACACCCGACTTCGATTGTGGGTAGGTCAGAATTAAGGTGTATTAGAAGGAGAGGGGAGCAATGTATGTTTAGCTATTGATAGTGTGCAATAAAGTTACCTCCTGATTTAATTAAGGCATTAATATACAAAAATCTGAGTTACATTGTCTTTTCTTTTCGTCGGAAGCTATAAAATGTTAAAAGCTGTATACGCCCTTATAAGCGTATGACACTGATCCTCGAAAAACTTTGATGCATAGCTTGGAGCTGAGGATGTTGAAAGTCCTTGTTCCTTGTGTTTCATTGAATTACAGGCTGTTTAGTATGATGTTTTAAATGTCCTTTGAGCTCTAATGTTACATCTGATAGTTTCGATATTTGTACTGAAGTGTCCCATGTCAAGTTCCACTACAAACGATCCTTATTATGATGATGTTTTTATGTATGAACTCTTCTTTAGTTTAGACATATTGCTGCAGTTCTCCACTGGTCAATGCTTTGAATAAAAAACAGTCGCAACGAAACCGTCTTTATGTCCGTCTCAATACCTGATGCCATCTATACTCCATGCAGTAGCGCGATTGCTTTGTTTATTTACTAAAACCACTCTGCTTGGTTATTAGTAATATATAAGACCTTTTCCGGGCTCGTAGGCTCGCGGTCGAAAATAACATTCCAAGGTTTGTGTCAACAGTAACACCATCAGATTATGCATTCCAGAGGTACTGGATCATCTTCTACTACAGAATCTATTGCATTGCCATGTGTTTTCTTTGAAGAATTTTACTTTGACACGAGGTGTAGTAATAAAAATCATATTACATTCACATAACTTTCTCTACCCTATATCGTTTATTACTCGATATACAAACTATTCTTATGAAATAGCGTAGCGTATGTGTGTGCATTGTCACGTCGGGCACATTATAGCTGTATATAATGATATTGTTGAACTAATTATTTCGTTTGTAACTTTGAATTCTTGTCCGGCGTGGCAATTCCCTCCAATTCCTAGTCAGGGGGTGAAGGCAATTGAGGGAAGACCCTTGTCTGATAGCGTGGGTCTAGTCAGTAACATCCTGTGGTAACGTCAGTCTAGTGTAGGTCTTCTGAGTGTTTGGTTGCGTATGCGTGATGGGTGTGTGTGCGTGCGCCATCTCCCCCAGTGTTTGTCTGTAATCTTTTGAGTAAATGTATGGCACTTTGTAAATTATAATAAATCAGAGTTAGATGTGAATTTATCTATTTTTATGTTCTAAAGATCCCACACCCGCTTTAGCTTGGTGCAGCTTGGTATCTTTCGCCACCTCAGAGTTACGTCCCCCAATATTTTTACCGGGGTAACCAAATTTAATGTTTTAGCTGTAAATCCTTTTGGCCTCGCCCCGGTGTATAACATTTTTGGTGGTTTGTCGCCAGATAATATTTGTGATCACATCGCTGTGAAGAAAATTTTCGTGTTCTAGCGTGTGTGTGTGAAGTTTTTTTGTGTGCACGTGATAGCTCTATCTGTAGTTTAAGGTAAGTTTTTATATGTGTTAACCATACTAATATGCTGCATGTTTTAACCATTCTTTTATAACAATTTTGCATCTTAAACGATATCCTTAAAAAATGCCAACGATTATTTTTTCATAATAGACTGAGCAAATGTTTCATTTTATTTAACTACAGTTTGTAGTTTATCTTCAGTTTCTCCAAACGAAGCCTGATCATCTGAAAATCCAAAGCCCTAAATATCACTTGGGCCAAAACCGTATAAATTTCTGCGAAGTAGACCACCTTACCCAGCTACCCCAGCAGCCCAAACAAAATCCCTGTTTCGAACGGATGGAGTTTTCCTCTTAGGTCCAAATTATTATATGAATTTGTAATAGATTCTTCTTGTATCACATTCTTCTTTTTTCGTGATTGGAAAGAAGCCTGGAAAAAGGCGTTGCAGATTTACAATCACTGCAAACACATCATAGATTTACGAGTATGAGATACAAATGTATTTATGATAAAAAGTATATGAATTAATGATTAACTGGATAAGGTCGGTATATTCTTAAAATTATAATATGAGTAGCCGTTTTGATTTTAGTAGTTTTTTCAGCCAGAAGGCTCTGATAATAACAATATTTCCTCTTCTTCTTCCTCCAAATTTAAGGACTGGACTTTTATAGTCTGTTTTGACATTAAAAGATTTCAATACAACTGTTGTACCCGTCATTTCTTGGCCGTCCCGCATCTCGCCTCCCCTAAGCAGAATAAGCTTATGTTTGGTATGGTAGACGGTCATAAGGTATCCTTCTAACACTTGCTGTACCATTTCTTCTGATATGTTTTAATCTATTCAACCATTGTCTTATTAAGTTTTAACTCTTGTCTTATATCCTGGCTTCTTATTCTGTCCTCAGGCTCAATTCCAGGATTTATATTCAGAACCGCATTTCTGACGTTTCTATTCTTCTTATATGGGTTCTTTTGTAACCGAAGCTTCGCTTCCATAAAGCAGAGCTGGCTTTGATACCACGTTATATAGCCGTAATTTGGTATATGTCCTCATTGTTTTTCCCAGGTATGTTTTAATACAGTCATTGATTGCATGTATTTCCTAATACGACTTTTCATTTCTTGAGTTGTATTATTGAGATGTCACTTCCCAAATATTTAGCAACACACCATATAGTAAAATAATTTAATAACAAGCAGTATATACATCTACCTATAAATCATGAAAAAGAAACAAAAATGTTTTCGGTCATTTTATATTTTGAATGACTCTTAAATACTTGGTTAAATCCACACTTCAAATTTAAATTATGCATAGGGTGTGCGTTGTTTGTATTGTGGAAAGATTTTACACGCTCCAGGATCGAATCAGGGTCCACTACTCGAAGGTGTTACCTAATTTCACTAGGATCCAGCACTTACTACAGATGCAGAAAAAATAAACTAAAATATGATTTCTTTTTATTGGAGGACAATGATTTCATGAAAAACAATGCACAGGAATCCGGATGTTGTATGAATTCTAATCATATAATTTAACGATAATACATTCGGTGCATTACTTGGATGCTCAATATGGCGGAAGCAGTTTTAGCCTGCGGTTATTTTTACGCTTACAAGTATTAAATATTTCAATTCAAGTTTTGGGGTTACTAAGTTATACAGGGTGCTCATAAAGCCCCAATACATTTTCACGTTCCTGGTCTGCTACAGCATAATAAACATTATACTAGTATAGATATGGACTTTATAATGCCTAATGCAGTTCAACATGTTCCCATTGCATTGTGATTGTACGGAACACGCGCCGTAAGATTTGAGGGTTCATTAGCAAGCATGCCACACTTATTCGGTGTTTCAACTCATGCATCTCTGGTACCCTGGTAGCGTAAGCTCGGCTTTTGATGAAACCCCATACAAAAAAGTCAGGGGCGGGAGGGAGGGGAAACGGGGAGCCCACATGCGATCCACCGCTCTTCCAATCCACCGGTTAGAAAAAGTCTCATTCAGGCAGTCCCACACAATGTTTGCATAGTGTAGTGGTGCTCCATTTTGATGACAAATGACAGAGGCAAGGATACCGTCCTACCGTAACTGTGGCTACAGGAACAACTGCAGCGTGTCCTAGTAGACTGTCCCGGTACCTGTCTTGTATTGATAATGAAGGTGGACATGTTAGGCTTCATAAGGTACTTCTCTATCTTAATATGTTTATTGTATTGTAGCAGATGAGGAACATGAACGTGTATTGGGACTTTATGTGCACCCTAAACATCTGAAAGGTGTTCTTCACATTACACGCGTGAAACGTATAATAGTAATTGAAAATTTTAGTTTATTCAATGATTTTGTTGTATCCTTTCGTTGCATTGCAAGGAGTTTTACAACTTAAAAAGTGCTCTAATTTAAAACATGTGTTTATTGAGATACAATGTAATTACTTGGGACCGTTAATTTGTTTGTTTATAGCTCCAAATTAGCAGGCACTTTATTGAACCAGTAGCTTAATAGGTGTTTCTGTAATACGTTTAACAAGTCAATAAATATATTCGTGTAACCCTACTTAAAATTCAATATTAATGAGATTATTGCGGTGTTGTTCATCTACATTTTTTTTTAAATGTTTCTGACAGTTTTCGATCTTTGCCTTCCAACAAATTTGCACACCTAAGCCTCTTCCTACTTCAATGATATTTATTTCTGCGTTTTAGACGTACTCTTTTCGTTAATATTCTGTAGCCAACGATAATTTTAGTCGCTTTTAAAATTATATTCATGTGTGGAAGGTTGTAAACAGTGCGGTCATTAGGTTTTGAAAACATGGAAGTACTTGCTAAAATTTACACTATAATATATAGCACAAGCCGTACCAGAGTGTATCCAGTGTAGAAATAAATTTTAGTCTGCTAGACAGCACATTACAGCACCTCCGAGACGGGCTGTACACTCCGGTAAACAAGTATATCATGTTGCATGCTGTTAAAACTTTGAACCTAAACGTAAGGTCCACTTTTGAGCAAAACAACGCTCTTTGGAGTAGTTTAGTGGAGTTGAGCATATGATCGTCACGATTAGAATTATTACTGACATGTTTATAATGTATTAAACAACAAAGGTTGTGCGTGTGTGTTTGTTTAACATTTTAGAGAAGCTTCAAAACCAAAACCGAATACAAGAAGTATGTATTAACACATTTAAAGAATGACTGTTGTATAAGAGTTTTTGAAAAAATTCAGTAATATAATAAATAAACTATAAACAAGCAAGCAAAATAAATGAGCGGGATAGCCCAGGTAGTAGCTTCTGTGGCCCGCATTCCGGAGGTCCCGGGGTCGAACAATCTGACTGAAGCTGTGTTCGCGGTTTTCTTTGATCGCTAGGCGAACGCTGGAATTTTCCTATCATCCCTTTCATCATTACATTTCATTTTCTTCTTCACCACATACCAGGCATTCGGCTCATCACACAACCTAGATATGCTATGATCCAGAGTTTTCTTGCTCCTCGACAGGCTACTGACCCATGGCATCTGGCTTGTAAGTCCTCCACTGAGGAGGGTAATATGTTAAAGAAAAAGTACGCATAGTGTAGTGCAAAAGAAGGCTTTGGAAGACGAATTTACTGTTAGCCTCATCCAGAATATGGGATGAGTCGTATAAAACCTTTCCGTATGTCGTGCATACAATAGCGTTTACTGAAGCTTTTAAATGACATGAGTAATTAAAATGTGTATGTTAGGCGTTCTAAATCCGTTTTAGAATATGTATAAATTAAACAACCAGCAGTTAGTAGGCCAAGTGTATTCGTTATATTTGTTACTCTATGCTGTATAGTAACAAGCTACTAACAAAAGGAAACAAACTCTGATTTTTACTTTCTCTACTACGTATAGTAAGTAGGGGAAGTATTGTATTCCATCCAAAAATTCAATACCGAGATGTCACCGGAAATGTATGTTTTGAGACCCCCTGAATAAAAAAAAACATTTTTGGAAACATGTCTGTGTGTGCGTGTCTGTTTATGTGTGTGTGTGTGTCTATGTGTGTGTCTGTCTGTCTGTGAACAGCATAACCAGAAACAAACAGTGGGATAAACACCAAACTTGGTATTTAGATTCAGTATCTTCCAGAGATGCGACACCAAGGTTTTCAAGAAAATCCTCCACCCCAGATTACCCTTTACATGGAACATTTTTAGTAAATTTTAATTTTCTCAAAAAATGGCTCTAAGGATTTTGATTAAAATATCATATGTTTAAGACATTTTTATGATAAATGAAAATCTCGAATTTTCTGGGAATGTCTCCAAAAGTATTCTTCATTGTGAACGACTTTTGCATAACTGGTAAACCATAAGAGATAGACGAAATTTTACTACACAAAACATGTAGATCGCGTTAAAATACACAATTTATGTCATATACATTTGTTTTGTTGAGTGAATCATTTTCGGGATATTGCTTGTTATTCCCTTAAATTTTCCAATACTTATACTTTTTCTCAAATGGGAATTCGTTATTCATTTTTTTGTCCTGGTAATGCAAAGAGAATGGGATACTCCACATAGCAACCAGCTCTTAAAATATTTGACTATCGCTTAAAACCTACCATATTCCCCTTGCATCTACAAGAAAATTAGCAATAAGATTGGCATCTCGATATCTGGATAAACATGAAGCATATGGAGAATAAGCGTTTGTAAAAATAGTTTGTACAAGAGTAGAGAAATTCATGTGAGTGTAACGCATCAGATTTGTTGCATTAAGTTGTAATAATTTTAAATGTTTTATGAGGTGAATACGAATACGGACTTCGTTTGCAAGCAACGATACATAGGAAGCACTTTGTTTATAAAATACTTTATCTAGTTTTGTGAAGATGCATATATACAAGTCTAAGAAAATTTCAATTCGAGCCAGACACAATCAACCCGAATGGGGCGGCGTTGGATTGATTTTGTTTAAAACGCCGCTGCAGGCCGCTAAAGTACTACTTTCCAGCTCCTTTACAGCAGAGCAATCCTTTAATGTAATTGCTAAAAAGTATATTAACCATTAATATCGCTCTCTTTTTTTTAAGGAAAATTACTTAAAAACTAAAGAATGACATGTGGTTATTGCGTTACATAAACGAGAATAAGATATAAAATGCAAAAGAAACAACGATGTCCCAAGTTCGGAATAGATAACAGTTTCCTCACGTTCTGGAGGAGATAATGGTAATCTCAAATTGTGGATAATAGCAGTGGGCGTTCAGTAACTGCACAAATTGATCTGTTACTGGAATTGCTCCAAGTGATGTGCAAATGAACACACTGAATAAAAGCGTAATCCATCCCAAAGTGGGAACTACAAGGAAACTCTACAAACGCACAGATTTACTCAGATGGTTTTGCCATTGATGAGCACAAAGGGCTGCGATAGCTTAGCCTGATTTTACTTTCCTCTAGAGATAGTTTCCTTACAATATTATTATTTAGTCTGTTAGTAGACACGTCGTGGATCGGTGTGTGGCGGACAGTTAGCCTTCTAAGTCATAACCCCGTATTATTTCATCTTACTTCATCACATGTGCACAGCAACTGTACCTCTGGTTCTGTGACGGGCAGATGGCTGCTGCGATAATTAACCACGGAGACGTGTAAATAGCAACTGTATTTCTGCTTGCACACGTGCCCTGCAGATGCATTGGGGTTTCGTCTAGCCTACCTGCTTTTACTATCTGTGGATAGATGACAGAGAACTCGCTATTACCATCTATTTATTCTTCTTTTGTTTTAGAGTGGAATTGTGGGCTGTGATATTAAATATCCACTGACGGAAATCACAATAAAATCCCTGTCAGAGTGATCGGCCCACTTGATTGTAGATAATTTGAAGTTAACTGCTTTTCTATGCTTGAATTTCTATGCTTGCTCATCACATTTATATATATATATGTGTTGTCTTGTTGACATATCTTCTAAAATGTTATTTTATTTTTTATTATTTCTCCTTTTGAAACCTTTGGTGATCTCCTGCAACAACACATTTTCATTTACAGGATTTCATTATTTTTCATTTGCCAAATTTCTGATGTATACCAAGTTGTATTTATAGCTTGATTTATGAACTATATGCTTGTTTTCATTCATAATGGTTTATATTATAATATGACATTTAATATTGATATTGTATTTTTCTTTTTTGTTTTAGATTTTATTTAACGTTGCACAATTTCTTTTCATCACCGGTAATTATAGTCCTTAAGTATTTATATTTTCAAGCTCAATAATTTCTTCATTCTCCCTTATTCCTTAATTCTCCCCTTCCTATAACCATACAGTTAGAGTTATCAAAATTAATTCCAGCAAGAAATTGGGTGCAAATTGAGGCAGTATTTTTAACACTTAAATGATTTCAGTCTAATTATATAATATAAATTCAATAACAGCCCGCCTTAAATCAATATGTGTATGTAACAATATATAAAAGTGTATATTACAGTCATTTTATATGTTTATATTATTCTATACATGTGTAATAATGTTATGTGAATGTATTACGTAATTTAATAATGTAGGAGCTGTGAGAATAATAGGTTAAAAGTTGCTAACAATGAGGTAACCTTGAGGCAATAATGAGTAAGAAAGTGTAATAATGCTACTAGTCATTTTTGGAACAATAATAATGTAATTTTTGTGACAGTTCATAAAATAGCTAATCAACAACCAGAAAAAGCTTTAGTTAAATGAAGGTTATCTATTGGACTAGTAATAGCCAATCAGAGACTTGAAATACAGAAATTTACAAATTTAGGCGGTAGAAATCAAGTCAGTTGCTTGTAGATAGCGCTCATAACTGGACGCGTTGCTTGCAGACAGTGTTCCTAACCGGACGCGAGATGTGTCCTCAAGAAATTTAATACGTATTTTGTGTGAGGAAATAGTTTACGTGTTTAAAAAGTGCAAGTATTTAATAAAAGCATCTCGCAGCTCTCTGTATCAGTGAAATGTTATTTAAATTTTGTGTCAAGGATTAATAAATGTAGTGAAGTAAAAATTATAATCTGTGTAAGCCTACATTCTTCAGCCGCATCACGCCTTGCAAAGAAATCCATGTCTCTAACAATAATACTGACGCAGCCGAGGCAAACATAAATATATAATATTTCAAGAAACAGTCAAATTACAAAGTTAATATTTTTAAATTTGGGACGAAGGCTACTGGGTACCATACGTACGGTTGCAACTACTTTAAGTTCGGCTGCCCAACAGTTGAATTACAATACAACTCCTACTTAAAATTGGCTTTCCATACGTAGCAACAACAAAACTACTTCATATTGGCTCCCAAAGAGTGGGGATGAAACAACAAACTATCATCTCAAATTGGCGCCAAAACGTGGGGCAAATAACGAAACAATAGATTGACTTCAAAATGCTTTATAATTCCCACACATTGCACAAGTATAACAGATGTCCTAAAGGACAGGTATTTATCAAATTTCATAGTCCAAGAAATAAAACTTATCCTGTTATATGAACACACAAACATAAATTATAATAGCATGATTTGTTTTTCGCACATGGGTATTAAAAGAAGAGAGAGACAGAACGAGGAATTCAGAGAGACAGAAAGACAAACAATAATCTCCACATTTAATGCACTAATTCGGGTAGAACTCCGGATTCTGCTAAGCAAATTTTTTAACAATAATAAAAATAACACGTAACTTTCTTCATCAGAAACATGCGAAAAATTGAAGACATAGATGTCAGAATTAGCAATGATGCCAACGTTGTTTATGAAAATAAGTATGAGTAATTGAGTTGCCATAACTTAAGCATAAGTGCTATATAGTAACAGTACAGTTTCAGTCAAACATAAATGTTTATTTTTGTTTTACGAAAGTTTAAGTAGTCTAGAGGAAGTATTGCATTTCATGCAAAATTGTACATAGAAATTTCACAGAAAATAGCGTTTTGAGGTCCTCTGAATAAAAAAAACATTTTAAGATGGTGGTTCCCGCGCGCGCGTCTGTAAACAGGATAACTCAAACAGAAATATTGGATAAATACAAACTTTATATTCAAGTTCGGAATCTTTCAAACATACGACAGGAACTTATGAAAGCATAGCAACTAGAAGAACGTGTGTTTTTGTTTAAGAATAGTGTGTGGAAAATGGATAAAGAAAGCCAAGTGAACACAACACAGCATATTTTGATATTAAAAATTGTTCTTCCACACATGCCGTGTGTAGGCTAAAGTTGGAAAGGCAGAATCAGACTTAATCAGACATAAAGTACTCACTAGATTGTAAGCTGTCATTGGGGTATGTTATTCAAAATGAGTTTTAGAACGCCTTGTGGTTTACCGAGGAAATGTGTGTTGGAGAATTAAATGTCGTGCCGGCATGTTACCTGGTAGCTCAATTGATTAGAGCAGCCGAAGCTCCATGGTTCATATTACGGATATGGCACTGCATTTTTTAGTCTGATTCTACCTTTCTCAGCAGATTTTTCATAGGATAATTTTTGGACAAAATACTGCCAGCAAATTTGTTATTAAATTGATTGATAGTTATTTCGTTATTAAGATTTATTAAAATTTAGATCAGATTTGCTCTCCCTTCACTAGTGAAAAAGTATGAAAGAGTTTTTCTCCTATAGCACTGGGAAGAAGAAAAAGCAAAGTGCACAGCACATGAGCCGTTATTGCGTTGCACAGAGTGAAGCGTATGTAGGTGTTTATATAGAGATGAAAGTGAGGTGGTGAAATAGAATGCGTGCGCGTGCGAAAGGGCGGGGTTGGAAGTGATGCACTCAGCCACTCACTGATGGAAGACTTCGCCTACATTATGCTTCTTTTTGTGTGTTTTTGCTGTACAAAGTCGGGTCGGGACATCATGCCGGTGTCTCAAAAGTACTCGACCGCTTTTGTTGACTCTGTGATGTCTTTGTTACCGAGGAAAGCTCCCGGGTGATATGAGTGGTAGTAAAAATCCACGCAATTCAACACGTACAGAGCCCTCCGATTGTGGCGTGTTTGGTTGAAACCATTCACGTTTTGTGCTTCTTTTCAACCAGAATATCCTTCAGCGTAGATGAGCGAAATGTTCCGATATCGGAATTCACCAAGCCAGTTGCAACGAAACGAGCCGACAAATGGGATTATAATGTAGAGTGCATGTGATAAAGGATGGCTAAGTCTAATTATAATAACCAATAACAATACTACTATTAAATTACTATTTAATAGAATGCCTCACTTTTTTGGTAGTGTTTAACATGTTGCATGCGATAGATACTTACCAAGGCGTTGACACTGGTGATACATGAAATAATAATTGCGAAAGGAAATTGGGAAGGAAGCATTCCAGGCTTAAGTTTGGGGTAGCTCCCGGGCATTTACCAATTATGAGGACTGAGCGAAACCTAGAAAAACCTCAATCAGGGAGGACGATCCTGGCGGATTTTAACCGCGAACCTCCTACTCACAAATCCGTGCTTTAACGAGCTCGTCCACCAATGTAGTTGGAATGCGTGATTTTAAATTGTTTAGATATCTTCTTTGAATTTAGTGAGTTTCAAAAATGCATTTTATTGTCCTACACTACGCGATGTAATTTTAAAAATGATATTTACATTAAACATCCTTGCCTTTGTTATGATCATTGCATACAGAATTATTATATACTTTTTTGTTATCTCTAGTTCAAAAGAAATATCACTATAAATTTCTATTTTTCTTACCCAAGCTTTGCTCTCGAAAACAGTAATTCAAAAGCCTTCGTAACTAAAAAAAGCATGCCAGTCATGTTTCACCTTATTGCATACAACAGTAAAATATCCACAATACCTATAACGAAAACTGATTTTAAAATTATGGCTAAATTTCCTTGGCTGCACAGCCTCAAGGGAAGACCAAAGTGCTATTATAGCCATCTCAGGAAATAGTGTATTTCATACTAAACTTCGATTTTAATATTTCACCGGATATCCTAATTTTGAGACCATTTTACAGCAACGTCTAAGTGAGAGAGAGAGAAACCTCAAATTCGAAAAGTTTGATTAATACCAAATTTCATATATAGCCCACCAGCCCTCATATTACAACTGAAAGATTTTTTCAAAGTTCCCCGGGTTAGCCTTTACATTGATAAATGTTCGTTATGCTTTATTTTCTAAAACAACCCTAACGATTTAATTAAAATATCATCTGTTTGAGATATTATATAAGTAAAATGTATATCTAAAATTTTCTGTGCATAGCCCGTGAAGTTCTCTACATCTTTCATGCAATTTACAGAACATTTTGTATCTGGGACACTAAGAGGTAGACGTAAATATACCTACTACATACAAATGTAGAATTTATTAAAATATGTTATTTAAAATAATTTTTAACTTGCCGTCAATGAATATGGCTTATGGCATTTAAGAGGACTGAGAAAAATCGTGAAAAAGTTCGACGTCAGGCGGGATTTCAATCGCGGACCTCCCGTTCATGAGTCTGTGCCTTAACAACTTCGGTAAATATGACGTTTGTTGTATAAAGTAAATGTTTTAGCTTTAGCACTTTAATATACTTTCTTTTGTGTATTTGAATTTTCTGTTAATTTAAACTTTATCTTTTGAAACATTGCATCCGTTCTTTTGTTTATCATTAAACCAAGCAAAGTGTATGCAATATCAAGGACATTAGCAACCTGCTTTTTAATCTTTCATTGCAGCCTTAGTGGCATGTGTGCTTGTATGCAGCTACGGTAAAATGTGTATAGAATCATTTCGATCAATATTCACTATGATTAACGGGAAATACACAGGGAAGTAATTTTTTACAGGAATAGATTTTCAGAATATATGTGAAAATGAATCATAGTGGATAGAGAAAGTTGTATGACTATAATATACTAGATTTTTTTACTTCAGGTGCATGATTATATTTTCCTGTGGTGGAGGCATCTCATATTGTGGACATAGTTTTTAAAACACTGTCACAGTTAAAATTAATGTGCTTTATTTAAGTGAATCGTAAACTTTATATACGATTTACTCATTTCAGTTTTCTTGCTATTTCTCCATATACAGAATCTTCTTCCACAGAAATGGAGATAGAAGTTTCGAAAATATATATAAAATATGAATAATAAAGTGTGCGATTAGAATCGATTAGAATAATTTTGATATCAATCGTTTGTAAAACAATTTACCAAATTTTGGGATTTTATCCAGTGTGTAAGATAAAATACGATAAACTGTATATTGATATGAACCTTCGTACATGTGGCGGGAGCTCACGTAGGCTCATATACCTCCTGCATCTCCATTGTTCTCTAGACGTTCTTGCCGGCTGCCAGCCGGAGAGCTGAGGAAAGAATTCCTAACCTGTCTAATACCTCTGGGATTTTTTGGGTGAAAGAAAATAACTAATTTTCCCATAACCTTGATTTATTGAAGAAAATTGTGTCTATTCAGATGGCCAGCAGAGTTTCCTTATCAAGTGTTTTCTAAATCATATAGCTTAAACCTTCCCATTATTATTTTATGTTATCCTGTGTACCTAGCTAATTCGTCACACGATAATCCCATCCACATACGCATCTTCCACCTGCTTGCACAATTAATGACATCACTGACTCACCGGTTGCTACGGTAGTAGCACGCAAACTAATGCCAAAAGAGCATCTCAGAGAGTCCTGTAAACTCGGGCTTTCCTTCCTATGGCTCAGAATTCACACATTTATTTATTACAGCGATTTCAATTGGTTCTTAAGTAGCATTACGTGGCATGCTATGACAATAAACTGTGCCAAATTTATGAAGTCACGCGTCCGGCTGACTTATCCAGCAAAACCCATGTCTCCGTCCTTCTCTTAAGTGCATGTTTCCTTTCCTACTTTACCAACTCCCTCTAGTTCCGGAAAGTGGACTACTATTTCTCTCTCTTTCTATTCTGTGTCCTCTCTTTCTATTATCTAACATTTAGCCTGAAACCTGTGCACATTAACGCGCGTGTTAATAGACTTTCACCTCTTGTTTGCTAGCTCGCCTGTTCTAATTGCAGCTATGTTGCAAGTTGGTTTCACATTTTAAATTATTTCCAATAGTTTAATATTGATTCTTAATCCTATTTACAATATTTTATAGGCTTATTTTTTATCGGATATGTCCCCTCAAAATGTACTTATTCAGTTGCTAGCAATGTGTGAAAAAATCTTACAGTTGGGTGGGGAAATTTCCTGATATTCAAGGAAGATGCTAGATTTCAGTACGAAGTTTGGTATTTATCCACTTTTCATTTTTGAATTATGCTGTTTTTAGATACATGCGCACCGTGCGGACCTTATCATAACGTCATTTTTGGGGGTATATTTCTAATGCTAACATAAAAAATTATGAAAAGTTTTCCATTTCCAGGGTTATTTGAAGTTGTTCTTGAAACTCGTAATGTTGCATCCTAGTACAGTGAGTCCTAAACGGTTTTTGAAGTATGTGGTTCACAGACAAAACCACATACAGGCACATGACTCTTTTACTTAATCCTCTTTTTCGTTACTTCAAAACGTGAACTTCCGGCAAAATCTGGAATTTTTGTATTAAATATAATACTTCTGCTGCCTTGGTACCTAAGAAATGCTTATCAGGAAGTAACGATATTCTTTTTAGAATATATATGAAAGGTAGTGGTTTAGAAAAACTATGTGATCAGACTTTTTCATTACAAATTATAACCGTTTTGCTGAAAGTCTTTCACCGCTTTGTGTTTCGATAACCTTTACGTAGATTCTTTATTCCCTTGCAGGGTTTATAACTCAGTGGAGAACGTAGCCTTTGTGAATAACTCATTCCTTTGTTGTGTAGTCAAGTACTTGGGTTGGTTAAGCTGCAATTATTTGCGAATTTGGCATTACTATACATGTCTACAGCGTAATGCGATTACAGTGCGATATTTTGACTGTCAGATTACATGTTAATGGGCATTTGCTCCTACAAGAGCCTGTTTTATGGTCTGACGATGTAGAGTGGTACAGCCTTGAGCAAGTTTATTAGCTCTTTTAAAATGATTAATGCTTCTGTTATATCGCATTAGGTATTCCGACTGCTTGATAATGTTAGAGATACTATAAGTGCACTTGAACACCCGAAAAACGTTGACAGTCTTTAACCTGATCCAATAAGTTAAGAAGCTTTACGGTTCTCGACTTGAAGTTAATCGCACTGAAGTACTCACTTTAAACTGCGCAACAATATTCTGCAGCTTATCAAGTTCTGCTCAGATTGGAGGGTTATTAAGGTAAGAGTGAATCCCACGTCACGGATTGGTTAGAATGATGATTATTTGGTGCAACATTGCGCTGAAATAGAAGATGCTATACTTGTATCGACTTTTCTGTTGCTTAAGTAAACATTAACTCTTACTTGCTCTAGGGTAAAGAAAGTATTGTATCACACCCAAGAATTCGATATCGATTTAATCGGAAATATATGCTTTGAGGTGCACTGAAACTAAAGGAATATAATTTTCAGACAAATGTTGTATGTGTGAGACAGAGAGAGAGAGAGAGAGAGAGAGAGAGAGAGAGCAGAGCTCAAAAAAGGATAAGTGGGATAAACACCAAATTGCATATTTGTCTCATCTTTAAGCAAGACAGGCAGAGATTTTCATGTAAATCCCATCACTCCAAACTATCTTTGCATTTTAGGTTATGGGCAATACAACCGAGGGGGACACCTCGCATACTGCGACCTACACATATCTATTGCGGCTACTACCACTCAGGAGGAGGGGATGAAGTGAAGGAACCACAGGAGACCATAAGCCACAGCAAGACAGACCATGGAAGTCGCACGGAAGCGGAACTACTGGAGTTTCTAGAGAGCCCATCGACCAAGGAGCCCTTTATTGTCCAGGATAATACTCTTTCCTTTAAGCAATCATCCGCGCCATCTGTCCGGTACCGCCATACGCCATGAAACCGAGAAGCACACTTGAAGGACAAGAAGAAAAAGGAATTAAAGGGAAGTGATGGAAAGGAAATCATGGTAGATGAGAAACCACTCCAGCATTCGCCTACCGACCAGGCTAAAACACGAAAAACCGAACGTCAGAGTGGGCGGTAGACCGGAATCGAGACATCTCGAATGCGAGCCTCACACCTTACCACTGAGTCATCTCGCTCGTTACCCTTTGCATTTAAAAATGTTTATTTTTTTCCATTTTCCCCTTCTCAAAAACAGCTATAACAATTTGGATTAAAATATTATTTTGTTCACATAAATTATATATAATATATATCCTGAGTTTTCTCTGCGTAGCACCTTTTTGTGATTATGTGCAACTGGAACACCATAACATATATACCTGTGCTAAGCTTACTACAAGGAAAATTAAAATACTCAACTTGTGTGATACATTTTTCTCTAGCCGTTTATCAAACATTCTTTGCAAGTTTAATTCTTTTTTAAGCATCATCTAACGACTTTCTTAAAATTATGCGATTATAAATACCCCTTTTGCTATCTATGAATCGCAAGAACTTGTTACCACGAATTATCACGTGAATACTGTTTCCGCATGTTGAGAACTTGCTTAATTTGAAACATCTCTTAGGTAAACCATATGGTGAGTAAAGTAGAGAGCACAGAAGAATAGCTTTTTATATGAATAGCACGAATGATATGTAATGTGTATATGTGAACTTGTAAGTGGGAGAGAAAGTCGCCTGAATTCATTACAACTTTTTTTTTTATCTGTGGTAAACTGTGTCCTTAATACTCGTTAAGTTTTCTGTATTTACGGGCTACCGTCAAGGCGAATAAAACAGAGAAGTTATAAGCGAATTCTGTACCGCAAAAACATTAATAAACTTGAAACATTACTAGAAAGAATAACAATATAATGTCCACAGTTCAAAATTTGTTTTTGAACAAATATCATAGACGAACAGAAATCTACAAGGTGTAAAATGACTGTTAGACATGATAATGGAAAAGTATACATAGTAAATGATTTATAGCAATGTAATATATAGCGTAAAAATCTAATGTGATACACTCACATGACTCTCTACTCTTTATCGCTTATTAGTGGAAATGCAAACTAGTCTTACTAAAGCTTAGTTTTATATCTAATTCATTTTAATCCATATAAACTTCTGCAGAAATAGCTAAGTTATATATTTCCTTAAAGACATAAAGGGAACAGCGATAGTCAAATATTTAAGAAGTGAGCGCTATACGCTGACATTAAAATTCCATACTGTTTTGATAGATTCACGAGAAACAACTAAATATTGACAGGATTTTAAAGAATGCCTAAGTATTGAACATTTCGAACCATTAATAACGCATACCTCGGAAATGGCTGATGTCATAAAAAAGTTATTTGAAATAAATAGTGTGTTTTAAAGAAACCTACATGTCTTATGTGGTACGTTTTCGTCTATCGCTTAACGTTTACCAGTTATGCATTATTATACAAAATTCCTTCAGAATGAACAGGAATTTAAAGTCTATTTTTAGAATATTCAAGATATATGTTTTATTTTTCATGTAAATGTCATTAGCAGTGGTGTTTTAATAAAAATCATTAGAGCAATTTTTAGAAAATAAAAAATTTCGAAGAGTATTCCATATAAAGGGTAGTTGGGGGGGGAGGATTTTCCTGAAGATCTTCGTGTCGCACCTTTGGAAGGTACTGAACCTAAATAGTAAGTTTGGTGTTGATCCAACTTTTGGTTCTTGAGTTATGCTGTTCACAGCCACACACACGCCGTTTTCTAAAAATGCGCTTTTTGTATTCATTGGTCTCAAAACATGTATTTGCAGTGAAATCTCGGTATCGAATTTTTGGATGGAGTGCTATACCTGCTCTACTGTGTACGTGGAAGAGAATGTAAAAACTGCAGTGGCTACTTACTTTGCAATTTGGCGGGTTAATAGAAATCAGAGTGCGCTACAACCCGCAGTTAGAGCATGCCAAGCATTTTTTGAGAGTTCCAGACTCTATGGTCGACAAGCAGGAGAAAGATGGTACTTATTCCATTTTTCCATTTGGAGACTTCTTTCCTGAGATATTGGTTTTCCGTACTCCCCAGACGCAGTGTTCTACCGACACAGAGATGACGGATGTGTTTCCTCGCCCTTCCCAAATTGCTAGGACCGTCGGATATGGATGACACCGCGAGGAGCCATTCCCAGTCAAAAACCGGGTTAATGTATTATGGGATATGATGAGCTTTGTTCAGAATATGCGGCAAAGGGAAGAAACATTCAGAGTTTCTCCTCAGTCGCGTCCGAGCACAAACCTCCTGCCATCATCATCATCAACATCCCCGTGTTTTTATGTTCACACAGAACTAGTCTCGGTTCTGTATACAAAACTGTTATAAATCCAGATTTTTAACATGCACTTGCGATGTACCTCAGCTGGAAAAATAATTTATAAACTTAAATTTGTAAAGTTGTGATAACTCATTATCAGGAATAGGAATTTCTAAACATTAAAGCCAGTGCGGAAGGAAATAAGGTTGAGCTGTCACTGGACTATAGGTAGGGTCGTCGAGGTAATAAACCACCCCCATTTCGCGTACAGTCTTTTGGCGTTTACAGAAACACTCAGATCGTGCTTTATCCACCTGCCAGTGACCCGTTGTTGTTTACGTTTTAGGGATAATTATTTGAGTTTAGATAACTTGAAGCCAACTGCTTAAGAATTATATGCCTGATCATCAGCAATAACAATATGGTTTTCACCATATGGCCGTTCCGCCTCCACATAGTGTTAAATATAGTGGTCAAGCCGTCGTTTTCTTGATCGGAAGAACATCGTCTTCCTTCTGGTGGGTCGTTATTTAACATCTGGGGTAAGCGGGTTCTCTCCATTCCAAGTACATATTCGTACCATTCTTATGTGTATATTTTTCCATTACTTCCAGTGTACAAGGTACGTTCAGTACTCCTTGGTTTCGAAATTCCATCTG
The DNA here is from genome assembly GCA_030765065.1 of Deroplatys truncata. Taxonomy (NCBI): domain Eukaryota; kingdom Metazoa; phylum Arthropoda; class Insecta; order Mantodea; family Mantidae; genus Deroplatys; species Deroplatys truncata. The sequence continues at coordinate 108,164,948 of CM060980.1, forward strand.
TGGTCCAGTAAAATATGTCCTGCAACCGATCTTAGACATTTCATCTCAGCCGCTTCTGTTCTCTTATTCTTTTGTGTGTTCAACATCCATGTTTCCGATCCCGTATAATAATATTGGCATGGGTATTACTTTTAGAACTTATTTCTTTTCTTACATTTTGTAAAGTTCATTTTATTGTCTCTGTTGTTGAAATTTTGAGAGTTCTATTTTCATTTCACTAGTTATGTCTCTATGAAAAAGTGCACCCTAAGCAATTTAATTGATTTACTTGTTCTATTGATTTGGTATTTATTATTATTGTTATTACTTTAACTCGTGATGTTTTTACACATATTTAATCTCGATTATCTCCCGTCAGAATTTTTAGAAACAATCAGCATTTTCAGACTGTTTATATTGTCCCTGCAAAAGAGCTCTTTCCCCCTTAATCATACATAGTGTATCTGATTATTAAGCTGATTTTCCATTGTTATTAGCATGTTTCACGTGATTTCATCTGAATTTACCTATGCGGTAAAAATGCGTTAGTGCATTGCTTAGAGCACGAAATATCACCTTCGTTATAATCTGGTGCAAATGGTTAGATATTAATTGTAATGGTAGAATTTAATATCATGGGAATATCAGAACAACATTAGGGAGTATTCAAAGTAAGTAGATTTTGTCAGGAAGTTTATGAGGAAGTTCGCTCCATGGAGAATGAAGAAAATAACATGCTGATAAATGATTTTGGTCGTTAACAGAAAAAAGTAAGAAAAAAACTGAAGCAAGGTAATCCACTCAACCATGAGTTTTCATATTTGTGCAGATCAGTCTAAAGAGGTGAATTAGGAAAAAAGGCAAATCTACGAACCCACTATCCCAAAGTTCATAGAATATTACGTCGTTAAAGAACTTTCGCTATCAGTTTTTTTATGGATCATGTCATAGAGTAATAAAACGTTTTTTGAACTGAAAGAAAAAATATGTTGTGTTGCACTCATATGACTTTCTATACTCTTGTACAAAATATTTTTACAAACGCTTATCCTCCATCTACTTCATGTTAATCGAGATAAACATTTTCAGAAGCTACACTACGTGATCAAAAGTATCCGGACACCTGGCTAAAATGATGTACAAGTGCGTGGCGCCCTCCATCGGTAATGCTGGAAGTCAATATGTGTTGGCCCACCCTTAGCCTTGATGATAGCGTTCACTCCCGCAGGCATACTTTCAATCAGGTGCTGGAAGGTTTCTTGGGGAATGGCAGCCCATTCTTCACGGAGTGCGGAACTGAGGAGAGGTATCGATGTAGGTCGATGAGGCCTGACACGAAGTCGGCGTTCCAAAACATCCCAAATGTGTTCTATAGGATTCAAATCAGGACTCTGTGCAGACCAGTCCATTACAGGGATGTTATTGTCGTGTAACCACTCCGACACAGCCCGTGCAGTATGAACAGGTGTTCGATCCTGTTGAAAGATGCAGTCGCCATCCCCGAATTGCCTCAACTGTGGGAAGCAAGAAGGTGCTTAAAATATCAATGTAGGTCTGCGCTGTGATCGTGCCACGCTGAAACAACAAGGGATGCAAGCCCCCTCCAGGAAAAAGTCGACCACACCATAACACCACCACCTCGGAATTTCACTGTTAGCACTACACACACTGGCAGATGATGTTCACCGGGCATTCGTCATACCCATCGGATCGCCACATTGTGTACCGTGATTCGTCACTCCACACAACGTTTTGCCACTGTTCAATCGTGTAATGTCGACGCTCCTTACACCAAGCGAGGCGTCGTTTGGCATTTTCCTGCGTGATGTGTGGCTTATGAGCAGCCGCTCGACCATGGAATCCAAGGTTTCTCACTTCACGCCTAACTGTCATAGTACTTGGAGTGGATCCTGTAGCAGTTTGGAATTCCTGTGTGATGGTCTGGATAGATGTCTGCCTATTACTCTTTACGACCCTCGTCAAATCTCGACGGTCTCTGTCGAGTCAACAGACGAGATCGGCCTGTACACTTTTGTGCTGTACATGTTCCTTAAAGTTTCCACTTCACTATTACATCAGAAACAGTGGACCTAGGGATGTTTAGGAGTGTGGAAATCTCGCATACAGACTTCTGACACAAGTGACACTCAATAACCTGACCACGTTCGAAGTCTGAGTTCCACGGTGCGTCCCATTCTGCTGTTTCACGATGTTTAATGGCTACTGAGGTCACGGATAATGAGTACTAGGCAGAAGGTGGCAGCACAATGCACCTAAGATGAAAAACGTATGTTTGTGGGGGTGTCCGGATACTTTTGATCACATAGTGTATCTTATTGTTAATTTTCTTGTAGATGCATGGGGAATATGGTAGACTTTAAGCGATAGTTAAATCTCGTAAGAGCTGTTCAGCGCATAAAAAACCAATAAAGAATTTCAATTTGATAAAACGTATAAGTATTGGAAAATTCAAACAAATAACAAGGAAGATTCACTACACAAAAACAAAAACAAAAAAAAATGCAAACACAAATGTATATGACATAAATTGTGTGTTTTAACGAGATCTACATTTTTTTGTGTAGTAAAAGTTTGTCTATCTCTTGCGGTTTACAAGTTATACAAAAGTCATTCAGAAATAAGAGGTTTTTGTGAACATTCCAAGAAAATTCAAGATATACCTTTCCTTTGCCATGAAAATATCTTAAACGTATGATATTTTAATAAAAATCATTAGAGGCATTTTTGAGAAAATCAAACTTTTTGGAAAATGTTCCATGTAAAGGGTAGTCTGGGGTGGAGGATTTCCTTGAAAATCTTCGTGTCGCATCCTTGAAAGAAACTGAACTCAAACACCAAGTTTGTTATTTATTCGACTTTTCATTTTTGACTTATGTTGTTTACAGACGGGACAGACATACACACGGATATGTTTCCAAAAATGCCTTATTTGGATTCAGGGCACCTCAAAACAGTATTTCCAGTGAAATCTCGGTATCGAATTTTTGGGTGGAATGCAATACTTTGCGTCGGTACCCCTGCATATTGTTTCGACGACTGCGCCGTTGGTGGCAGTCCCGGGTTCGATGCCCGCTCGGGTGGAGTCGAACGCGGTATAGTGGTAGAGATAGAATTATTGTTAAAATTCACTGTACCTTTTTCTCTATCCGACGTAGCTTCGTCTTGTCCTTCTCGCTGTTACCCTGGCTAGTTGGTTCTTAGCGGTGATTTTAGCATAGACTCTGCCTATCATGATGTTTGATAAGCTCGTCGATTTCAGTTGTGGTACTGGGAGCTTAGAGAAGAATTGACTACACACTGTAATGTTTGGTTTATGGCTATTTATTGTTACTTCCTCATTCTAACACTACATAAATGTTCCTGTTCACCTATCACCATTTTGCGCGCCAATTATTGACTGTGAACTGCTTAACAACTTCAACTGTCTTCCACTGTGTACTGTCTACTATTGAACGTCAATTATGAACTGCTTAACCTGAAAGTCGACGGTAAACTGCCGTTATATTATATTTGCCTCGCTCCATACTTCCGGAGCGGAAACAAACAGAGTCATAAAACTTTACCCTTCTATTCTTACACAAAAGATCCCGTTTTCCTGACCATGTGAACATCACGTTTCTACCCTAACTGCAGAGTTCAAGACGTTCTAAAGCTAGTTAAACCGGAACATTATGTACACGACACGACAAATATTACATTATACAGAAATTATTATTTACATGGTTTTTACACTGTAAACATATATTATTTATATATTAGATTAAACATAGAATAATTTAGCACATAACAAAATTACCTCGGGTACATTCTGTCTCAACTTCCCTACTTATTACATAGTAGAGAAAGTAATATGAAACGAATAAAAATATTTACCATGCTATTTTACAAAATATTATTAAAGATAGAATGTATGCTTTTAGGAAGCTTATATTAGTGATACAAACACTTTTTTGAGGATGTTTAATATTAATTTTAAATAAATCTTGGCTATATAGGCTGTTCCATACTTATCTGTTTTGTAAGTGCCGTTTATTATTTGGTTGCTTATAACAGGAAAATGTGCTATTCTATTGTCCTGGGGTTATAGGTTGTGACTGTGTATCTTCTAACCCATAGGTATATTGTGTGTAGAGTTATGACTTCTTATTCTTTAAATTAACTCCTTTCCGAATAAAATAGACATGCTACGTACTTTAGGTAGAATGACAAATGTGTGCAACAATGTTGCATACATCTCCAGCTTAATGAAAATGTGAAACAATGAAAATACATGAGATTAAGTAAAATCAAATGGAGGAGGAGGAGAGAGTGAGAGAGAGAGAGAGAGAGAGAGTGGACTGGGTATGAGGCGTTATTGGCAAATAGACTTTCCTATCTACATTACGCGTTTTTTTTTTTTTTGGAGTTTTATTTATGGACGTTCTTTAACTGCTGTGGTCCTTAGCGTCTCGTTCAATAGTGGACCGTAAGATGGTGAAAGACCAGTAATTTTGCTCATAGGTCTCTTTTATCAGGCTTGAGGTTCTTTTACGTGCCATAAATGTACGACACGGGACCACCGGATTTACTTCCCTTCCGAAGGAAGCCATGCTAAGGATTTTTACGCCCGAAAAAAACCATCGCTCTCCTGGGTTTGAACTTGCGACCGTGGGAACTAGAGACGGGTTATGTGCGAGTTTACGAATTTTGCCGCGTTGGAGCCAAGCCGCGCTCGATACATTTCCTATTTTTCACAAATTTGAAACTCTATTTATTGTAGTAAGTTGTTCATGATTATGTAGTCGTCTTTCTGACCAGCTGATTTTTTAGTATTGATTTTGTCTGAAGGTGGATTGGACTTTTACGATCGTATGATGTTATTCTGTGGTTAATACACAGGGTCAGTGTGATGATGGACGGATATTCTTATCATATTTCTGCACCATCTATTTTGTTTCTATGCTTTGTTGTGGAATTTTGGATCGTGGTATTGAGTATCCATTCCGGTGTTCAATGAGAGAAACCACCAAACACACCTTATTTGATTGGTCGTTACACAGCATATGAACCCGCTAACTTCCGAAAGTGAGCCGCCAGCTAACTCGCTGGGTTCTCGCGTCTTTGGGAACAACAAAATAACACATTTTTTTCAAGGAAGATGAATAAATGAACCAAATAGTTGAAATGATCAGTCTTAGAGCATAGAGTTCATCTTCTCAAAGGAAAACCCCAGAGTAATTCAGCATAACCGAGATTCGAACTCAGGAACTCTTGAATGTGAGGCAAGCATACTTCCCCCACACCATGGAGGTGCGCTTTGGAACAGTTGGTGAAAAACTAATCATTAATATTCGTTTACATTTATGTTAATAGTTCGATTTTGTATTCCTTTGGTTTTGTTTCAGAAATTGCTTGCTTCTAGACTAGGGATTAAACATGGATAATGAAAAACACCATAATCATTTCTATGTAAGCGGGAAATGTTTTTCTATGCCACAAAATAAGTCCATAAGCCTCTTTGGCACGCAGCTGGTTCTTCCCAAATGTCTGCGTCACCTCGCCACCCAGCGCGATCTCTGGGCACAATTTGCAGTTCAATATTATGCATCCAAAACTTCTATTTACTTTGGGCATTAAACCTTTCTGGAAATGGCATTCTTGAACATTACAGGTTATTTACAACTTCTACTTCTTCACATTTGTCCGCTCCGCACTCACAATCTGCAACATAGTATTTGAAATATGAACGCATTATGACATTTTCGATCCTGTTCTTCATTGATATATGTGTGTATACCTACACCCACTCATTCTATAAATATACACATTTCAATTGAAAGCAATACGTAGTAATCTAAACAAGGCAGTTTCTTTTTCTTTGTCTGCTATTTATACAATCCTTTCATCTGATAATCCGTAGTTACCTATTACATTTTTATATCCAGGTCTGGTATTTTAGTCGTTTATCTATAGATTGGTATTTTTTTCAAGAAAAAAACGCGTTTAGTTTTTTATATGCTAATATAACATAATGTCCATTTTTTAAAGTTCTACGTGACTTGGAAGTGCCCATAATTAATCGCATTTAAATGCCTGCGCGTGTTTATTACTCTTAAAGCAATTGTTAAAGCAATCATTCCGATGTTTTATGTTTTCTACGTTTACTCACTCAATAGGATTCTGTCGTCCTCCATGGCCTAGAGGTATCTTGCTAGCCTCTAGTTCCCGAGACCGCGGGTTCAAACCCGGCGGAAGACGATGGATTTTTTCGGACGTAAAAACCTTAGCATGGCTTCCTTCGGAAGGGAAATAAAGCCGGTGGTTCCACGTCGTAGATTTACGGCACATAAAAGAACCTCAAGCCTGTTAAAAGAGGCCTCTGAGCAAAATTTTCGATCTTTCACGCCCAGTTTAGAATAGGACTCTAAGAATCATAATAGTTAAAGAGCGTCCATTAAATAAATTTAAAAAGTAACTCTCAATAGGATTCCATAATTTTCATATTATAATCTGACATTGTCACTGCGTGATCTGAAAGCTATACCTATGGCCAGAAAAAAGACCAAATATATCTATTTAATATAGAAAACATTTTCGAAGAAAAAAATGGCACCTAAATACTAAAATTGATATTTTTAAACCATTGGTTTTATTTTCAGATTCTTCATAATTTAACATTCAAATTATTTTTTACGTCAAAAGGCATAATATTTTCATTTGAATATTTCTAGGCATTATAAGCTATAGGCTTCAAAATGTATATAACATACTTTATATTATAGCAGTGTTCTATAGTTGAAATGTTACTTGAAATAAGTAACTATGAAATATGTTATATCATTTTTAAGAGCTTTAAGGCATATTTTGGGAAACATTCACGATAAAATATTTAGTCTATCGCTATTTCTGAGCCTTAGATGGGCATACTTATTTGGACACTGATATTTTTCTGTGATTCTATAGTTTAGTTTGTTTCCTTTCAAGTCGATGGCATACAGACGCCCCTAGTGGTTATTTTTGTAATCAGATGAATTGCTACAGTCACTGATTCCGCCACTGGGAACGCATGGTGGCAGGTGATTAGCCCACCGCCATATATGGCGCCATGACCTTGCGAGCATGAAATGCCTGGCAATTTTACACAAGGCGCTTCTTTTCCAATGTATGAGTTTTCTTGTATGTACAAATAAACATCACAAGGGACGGACGGCTTTGCTTCCCTTCAGAAAATAGCCATGTTGAGCATCTTTACGCTCGAACAAAATTCATCGCCCTCCACCGGTTAGAGCCCGCGACCTCGGAAATCAGAATATTGTGACCAAGGAGGACAACGGGACCATTGTATACTTACGATAAATGAGAGAGAGAGAGAGAGAGAGAGAGAGAGTAGGTGAAAACTTGGTATTTAAGTTCAGCATCTTCCAAGAATTTGACACCAGGATTTTCAAGAAAATATCTCCAATCCAAACTGCCGCATGAATAAAATATTTTAAAGGATACATTTTCTGATAAAAAGTCTGTAAGAATTTTGATTAAAGCGTCATTATTTTAGATATTTTCTCGGCCAATAAATAAATAAATAGAATGTATATCCTGAATTTGTGTGAATAGCTGTAAATCCCTCTCCCTTACTTATTATTTTGTGTGATTTTGTAAAACTCGTAAACTATAGGAGATGGACAAAGGCTAACGAAGAGAATTTAATCTTGTTTAAAAACACAGTGTATGTCAAATTAATATATATATATATATATATATATTGGGGTTAGCCTTTTACGATATATTCGTTATTATTGGCATGACATTTTTAATGCTTTATTATGCATTTTTGTTTCTTTCTGGTGATGCTTTACAAAGAGTATGCAATTTCTAAATATATATAATTTGGGTATAAATACAGATACACAATTTTTAAAAATTTGAATATCACTTCATCCTCCTACATTCCACTTCTAACCAATAAAATAACTAACGAAACAGTTTCTGAGTTATCTCAATTAACGTGAATAGAAAATGGATAGAGTGAGTAGAGAAAGTCATTTGAATTTAACACACCGGATTCTCTACTAAATTCAATTTTGGACAGCTACCACTGTTAAACCTATAATGAGCTACATTGACCCAAAAGTAGCATTTTTAGAGAAAGAGAGAGAGAGAGAGGGGGAGGGAGGGGGAGAGAGGGATCTTTTCGCTGAAAAATGGCTCTCTTTACATGAAGCATACCTCAGAATTCAATAATTCACGTTGATAATATGATTTATTTTATTTGTTTGGAGGTTTTGATGGAGTATGAATCGAATGATTGAAGTATCTAATTTATAATTTAATGTTGTGTGAAATATTCCAAGCAAATTCTTAGGAACAAACTTTGTTGTCTACAAAGTTGAACTTGAGTTTTGGATTCATATTAATGCTGTGCAAAATGTTTTTAAAACATTATTTTGTGCTGCAAAAATTTCCCAAATTTAAAAAATGTAATGTATTTTCTATAGTGACTGTTATAGTGTTAGTGTTCATATAAGTTACGAAGTTTTAGGTACTTTATAGGTAAATAAGTTTTTAGAAAATAGCACACAAATCTGAAACCATAGGTATAAATTGGAGAAATTCGGAAAATAATATAAACTGAAGGAAATTTGAGCTAATTTATGTTCGTAAAAATAGTTTACGGGTCAGTTAAATGCTGAAATGAAGCTAAAGATGATACGTTGAAGGCTGTTTTAGAGAAGTGAATCTAAATATACAAATTTTCTACTGTAGCCATATTCTGTGCAATTTACCCTTACGTGTTATAGCAATTTATCATAACTTTTATTCATGTACATAAGGAACATCGGCGCATGTGTCTGTTTGATCAGAATAACTCAAAATTGAAAAGTATGATTATTTTAAAATTCTTATTTAGTCCTAGTATCTTTTAAGTGAATATTTTCACGGAATTCCTGCACTTCAAACAGTCCGTTAATTTGATTATTTTTTTCTTTTATAAATACAGCCATAACAATTTTGATTAAAATATCATATGTTTTAAGTATTTGTGTAGTAATTACAATGTATATCTGAAATTTTCGGCAATAGTTTGTGAAGACCTTTTAATTCTGGAAGACTTTTGTATAACTTGTAAACAGTACGAGATTGCAAAATCCTGCTTACTGTAGAACAAAGTAGATCTTAAAACACACAATAAAATTTATGCGAAGTAAAATTTTTGTAGCAGTAACCATTTCCGAGATATGCTTTGTTATTGGTTTTAATTTTCAATGACTTATACTTTTTACAAGTGGTGAGTCGATATTCGTTTTTTCTAAGTCGTGCAAATGGCGTGGAATTTCAAAGGAATCACAATACATAGCGATCCGCTTTTGAAAAAAGAAACTTAAGCCTACTATATGTTTCTTATACCTTATATTAAATTTTACCTAAATTCATAAGAGGTAGCTACAAAAGGACCCCAGTTCGAATCTCGGTTAGAGTGATTTAGGCGGATAAGGTATTTTTTGGAGTTTTCCTTTTTCCTGGAAGGAAGAATGTCGGGTAACTTTAAACTCTGTGAATCTCGGGGTCATTCGAGCATTATTTCACCCATTTCATTCTTTCATCACCAGATATGGTCTATCGGTTGAATGAAATACACCGGATTTTTTCTCATGGTGAAGCAAGGAGTATAAGATATCGCAGCCTTGTGTGGCATGCTCCATAGAAATGCCTAAATTTCCTGTCCTTTATTTTATATTCATTTTTATTTGTATACTATACTGTAGCCCAAATATCTATAATTACTTGTTTTTTCTGTTCATTTTAAACCTCCTGTTAATTAGTTCTTATGGGTACACCTCCTATAAAGGTCGCGATTTTTTCTGTTCATATTTTTATGTTGTATTTTATCATAATTTTAGGTAGTACAATGGTACGCTGCATTATATTTTTGAAAAACTCAATTTTTAAAATTACTTGTAGGAAACATTCTCAGAGGTTATAGAAATAGTATCCAATTCCGACAATACCCTTCAGGTGATTTAAATTCCAAAACGCGACATTTAAATGGATATACCCAGTCATGCAAGTAGGGCAAGCAATTTTAAACCTTAATTTTTTCGTAAATTTTCATTTGGATATTCCCCTTCTATTACCATATCGGGGGCGTTGACTTTATAAACAACTGATTTCGCTCTCTGTAAGTTTTTACTATTGATGTTACTGGTTTTCTTTAACACTCACTCCCCATTCATACTTCCAGACTCTGCGGAGGGTAGAGAATGATTGTAAGTCCCGGCTGGAAATCGAATTCGAGACCCCTTGCTCGTAATTATATTTTCCTAATTTTTTGCCACTTTAAAATGTTTCTCATGATGCAACATTTGTTCGGACTCTTTCAAATGTTCATTATGCGATCTTTGAAAGTAATCAGAGAGATTTGAAGAGCTTTTATTGATCCCAAGTATAGTTTGGGTACATGATTGAGTTTTAGCAATGTAAGAGTGTCATATACTTTAGTACTTTATATATGAAAAGCTTTAATCTTACAAATATTTTATTTTAAATACATATATTCAAGGAGTAATGCGAAAAATTTAAAAGCAACTCTTCATCACTTGAGTTATTGTCTACATGGTCCGATTTTCATTTTTGAAAATTATTTTCTTGAAAGCTAGGCACATAGGACCACCAGAATTCATACTCAATTAAAATTATATTCAGTAAATCTGTGATAAATATTTCAACTAAAGATTGAAAACTGTAGGAATTATCCATTTTATAATGCATCTTTGACCTGATTTGACTTGACTGTCGAAGTGATGGACTTGAGTGTAATTGCCATTAACAATTAAACTAAGAGTTTGTTGTATTATCTCCTATCACTATTGTTTTATTTAAAAGTCCTGTCCTTTAATTATTAGGGACAGTAGTTTATTAACCACGTCTTCTTTAGGAAAATCATCAATTGGGTCTACAAAATCCGAAGTTCGTATCTTTTCCAATCTAGTGCTTCGTAGTTGAAGATTACATAAGAGGCAGTTTCACCCTCTTTGTTACATAGCCTACATATTGATTCCTCTCTAAAGATTCCCATTGTATGTAGGTGGTTCCGTAATCTACAATGTCCAGTCAAGAGCCCGGTTATCGGCTTTATTTCAGATCTAATGAGATTAAGTACATCTTCAGTGACTTAGTAGGATGTACTGTTCATCATTGTCTTACTGTTGCATCTCTCTGTTTTAATTCGTCGCAGTTGGTGTTTATGATTAATCCACTCAGCAATGGTTCTTCGAGCAGAGTCTTAGAGTATGCCTAAAACTGCTTTAGGTTCAGTAAATGTTTGAGCAGATCCCTTTGACCAGGGTATCTGCTTTTCCATTACCTAAAATCCCCTTATGACCAGGCACCCGCCCAAGATTAACCTTGTTGTATTTTGTTAATTTCATATTAGGCAGTTCCAGACTAACTTAGACCTTATCTGATAACTTGCAATTGCTTTTAGCGCAACCTGACTGTCAGTGAAAATCTAGATGTTGATTTCTTTGTAGCCCCTTTTCAGATTATCCCTGACACAAGTTTCAATTGATAAACTTCAGCTTGATATCAAGTGGTGTTGTGACTAAGAGTAATGTAAATATTACACTTTGGTGCCTCCCCATATATTCCAGCTCCAGGTCCATTGTCTATTTTAGAGCCATTTGTGTACCAGATCAGGACATTGCATCTTGTTCTGACTGCATTCTAACTCTGTGTTGAATGCCTTGACAAGTATAATTTAACATAAAATCGCTACCATCTCAAGATGAGGTTATTGATTATATTTGTAATTCTCATATGCCCTTGGTTGTAGCAGTTAAGTTTAGGCTCAGCCGATAAGCCCCCAGTCTAGCACTCCCTTTGATATATAAATAATGGCAGGCAGGTTAAGGAGGACTTCCATTGCTGCTGATGAGGTACCCATGCATCCTTAAAAGCTACTTCCTGCATTTTATTTTCAGGATGTCTAACTGGTAGTCTGAAAATAAAGCTGTTGTAAATTTGTTTTAACGCAATATCTGCAGTTTGCTGTCTCTAAACTCTAAGTGGGCAGAGAACGTATTGTATTCCATCCAAGAACACAATATTGAGATTTAACTGAATGTAAGGAATTTGAGATCTGAAAATTAAAAAAAGAAGAACTTTGTGCACGAGTCTGTGAACTCGAAAACAGAAAATCGGATATGTACCAAATCTGGTCTTTGAGTTAAGCGTCCTCAGAAGTACCGACAATAATCCGACTCAAACTACCCGTTATATCGCAATATTTTTGTTATTCTTTTATTTTCTGAAAAATGGTTCCAACAATCTTGATTAAAGTCCATATGTTTAAGATATTTACATGACTTTATATTGTGAATTTTCCACGAATAGACTTTGAAGTCCGCTTAATTTGGAATTCATTTTATATACCTTTGGATAACTGGTAAACCACAAGAGATAACCAAAGACTTATTTAACGAATAATATAGATGTACTTAAAGCACAATGTATTCAAATAACCTTTCTTGTGTTACTGGTAATTTTCGAGATATTGATTGATGATGGTTTGAAGTTTTAAATGCTTTTTCAATTTTTGAAGTATGTCACTCGCGAGTACGGAAAGAGTATGAAATATCAGTCAGCAAGAGAGTTGACTATCGCTTCAGCCTCTTTTTCTAAATTTTTATTTGTAACAATTTTTTACTTCTTTGGCCATATCGAGGACTTTGACATGAGGAACAACTTATGGTGTTTTGTTCGCTGAACAGTAGGGTTTCTTAACGTTGGTTTTGTCAGTTTTTAACTATTAAACACATTTGTTCTCCTACCACATTGATGCCTTGAGACTCTGTGGGGGAGTTGAAATGATTCTGGTTAAAGAAAAATTCCCCGATAGAATCGAAACTGGGATCTCTGGATTTAGAAGGCAGAACGCAGATAACTTGACCACTCGAGGCGTTGTATCCCTCTTTTGCTTAAAACTAAATGTATAATGAAATTTATTCTTCAAAAGCTTGTCTCGAATGAAGTAAGCTTTTGCAAAATTACTTTGTAGAAGCTGCATAAAAATACGGAAAACAAAATAAAAACATATAAATACAATACATTTGTATGATATACCCTAATGGCTTCATTAAAATAGTATTAAAATATTGTCTGAATCCAAAGTTAAATTTGTATGGCATTTACATTTCGTTCGAAAGGGAATTCTAATTTTTTTTCTCGGTTATCCTAAATGGAAGCGGCGCTTAAAAATTTGTGGTGTCAAGAATAGCGTTGCTAGCATTTCACAAAACTGGTTTTGTAGCTTGATGGTATTCATTTTATAATTTGGTCTGCTTTGTGTGTCTATGAAAAGGCTAACAAAACCAATGAATCATCATAAGGAATTGCAATGACGCAGACGAACATAGCTGTATACTTTTTAGCGAGTTGTACAGAAATGCACGGTATTGCATGCAGACACAAAAGCAGCCACAGAATGTAGTCCGTGTTATGCACACGGCGGCATTCCCTTGTTCTGGACACTTTATGCCAGCATACCTGAAACATCTTGAAACCACCAATGCTATTGATTGGATAGTTTAAATAAATGATGAACCCTCAGATCTCCACAAAGCCATTGTATTTTTTAGGTATGCATGATATGAGGGCACAGACAGTTACGGCCTTATAACTCCACGTATCGCGGTAATTGCACTGAACGAGAACGGATTTCCAAATGGGTTAACAATTGTGGAATTGTCTGTGTCTCATATATGGACAATAAATGGTTGGTTCTGTCATCAAGAACTGAACTTCCTTTGCCTATTCAAAAGGATCCATTACTATGCAGTTTTTTTTAATTTGAAACTTCAACCCCATTTGATGAGAAGTGTTGCCAACATAAGCGCCCGCAAAACTGAAAAATATTCAGAACAAATATTTTAGAGTTTTAAGAGGGAATTTAAGTGCCAAAAACAACCTAACTAATTTTTAAAGCTAGTTAAATGTGTATATTATTGCTTAGTAGCATTAGCAGTAAGTAGAAAACTACGAGTTTCCTTCGAAATTCAATTGCGTTTTTTGAGTTTCTGATTTGTATAGATTTTATTAATGATTAATAAACTTTGTTCCAACAGACACTGAACTACAAGTGTCATTTTAAAGTAATATTTTTTAACAACAGCTCTAAGTTCCGACAAAGATGTTCAAGTAATGGATGGTCGTTAAAAATGTCGTACACAAAAAAGACACATAACTGTATGAAATGTTTTTATCAACGATATTGTTTTTGGATCTGTTTCCTGTTATGATGGAAAGTTAAACTTCCTGTATTCAGTACTGCTAATCTCACGCATTTGCATGTTTTACTGCACGTATGTGCATCAATTGTATTAAGCTCTCCAACGTTTGATATACTGATTATTGCAGACATGGAATATAATAATATTTGATAGTTTCATTTACCGATTTAAATCTCATCAGGATCTTTGCTTCCTTTTTATTTATTATTATTTACTTACATTTAATTCATGCAGCAGCTAAGTATGAACTGCAAATTATGGATTTGTTTGTCAACAACCAGGCGTGGATGATATTAATGTTGGCGACCTTGCTACTGGAATCACCATTTTAACAGTCGTCGTTTCTAACGCTCCCCATATGGTCTGACCTTCGGGGGATACCTCCTTCCACCAAGCGATGTCTGGATCATTTCTGAGATGGAGTTACCCAGAGGGTGGATCCGTTACCTCCGATGGTAGGATGATGAGGAGGGCGGTGGAATGAGGACCTACAGCTTTTACATGGCCCCCACGTTGGGCCTTAGTAATACTTCACATGAACAAGTCAAAGGTGAAGGCGTGGATAGGGCCGACTTAAAATCACCACCCCAGAGCCATCGAACCCCGTACCCTCAGTACGAGAGGGGGAAGCGAAATCATTGGCTACTCTGGCGCCCCCATTTTAACAGTTGTTAGTAATTAATATTGTTTTTGCGTAAGTACTATTTCTTTTATTTACTAACATCGAAAAAAGATGCATTTACCCAGCTTGTATCCAAGATACCATTTTAGAATACAAACTAAGACTCGCATCAAAATCGTAATTGGGTATGTTATTAAACAGTTTTTGAAGTGTATTGCGAGACATTTTCAGACATTTATTTTTGCATTTGTGGGAGACGATAAGGTTTGAACATGAGAAAAATTACCATAAATTTTATTCAGGCAGATAGATATACGTATCCAGCGCAGCATTTTGAAGGTTACGCCCAAAACTAAAGTTACACCCGCTTTACTGGGAGGTCATAGCTCTCCCCCAACCCTTGTCATTTTTCCTTCGGTTTGAAAAAAAAGGAATTTGATAATTCATCCTTTTGATAGAGTAGGGTGTAGGTTGTGTTAATCGGAGAGGGACACTTCGCGCACTGCGACCAGGTTGATCTATTATGGCCACACACCCTGGGAGGCAAGGAGGAGGTAAAGGAGCGATAGAAGGTCCAGATCCGCAGTCAAATAGGCTCACAAAGACACGCAGAAGCCCCTAATATTTCCAGTTTGAACACCCGCGCGCCAGTAGAGGCGAAGAATCTCGAGAGAGGACGAAGAACGGACCCTAATGGGAGAGACAACGCACCCTGGTATTCATGGGGAGAAATATTTCCAATGCTTAAGCATCCACGCCATCTGCCCGACCCACCAGCATCGCAGGACCTGAAAAAACACCTGAAATGTAAAAGGGAGAGATTAAATGAGCGGAAATGGGGTAAATAAGTAACATGGTAGAATACACCTCCCCGGCATTAACCCGATTTTTTCGGGCATAAAAATCCTTAGTACAGCTTCCTTTGGAAGGGAAATAAAGCCGGTGGTCCCGTGTTGTAGATTTACGACACGTAAAAGAACCTCAAGCCTGATAAAGAGATCCCTGAGCAAAATTACCGGTCTTTCACCCCAATATAGAAGCGGACGCTAAGGACCACAGCAGTTAAGCAGCATCCATAAATAAAACTCAATTTAATTTAACTTAATATTCCGCCATTCACCTAGGAACCAGGGAAAAACCCGAAAAACCATGGTCATAGTGGCGGTTACCAGGAATCGAGCCATAGACGTTGCCGTCTGTTCGGTCCTTTGACATAGTTATTCGTGATATTACAGAAGGTCCTGTTTAATTCCTTCTCGTTTACTTTCTGTTAGTATAATAGCAATATACTTAGAGCATACTGCTGTCCTCATTACAGATCTAGTGCACTTTGTGAATTGATCCGCTCTGTGCGGACCCTCTCGGGAGGTGTTAGAATAACCTCGATGTATTTACATACCAGCCACTCCGATAGGACAAGCAAATAAGGTAGTGAGAGGGTGCAGATCTGCTTGCACTTCACATACTTACATAGTGAGAATGCTAAACTCTGAGTGAGATCCAAATGTAGAAATAAGTTTTCTATCCAACCATTTTACATATATTTGCGGTAAAGGATGAAAAAGGAAGTAGAAACAGTTGTTTTTTGAAAAGAGGATGATAGAGGAAACTGAATTGAGAAAAATGCGGTAGGGTAACTTAGTGAAATGCATCAATGTAATGAACGCAGGAGGGCAATTGGCAATACGAAACAGTATGTCGGATAAGGAATGATGATAATGGTGATAACCATAATAAAGGTTACGTTTCATCACCTGCGAATCTGCAGTAAAACTGCTACGACCATACGTTTTGGTCACTCTTATTACACATGGCGGGAAAGGAAGTAGATTATTCCACCCATAGTTTCGACTTCGAGAATTCGCGGAAATACGCACTTTGAAGTCAACCGAACAGTTTAAAAAGATTTTCAGAACATGCATGTGCATTAGTGTGTATTGGAGAGGGAGGGGGGGATTAAGGGAAAGAGAACATAAGTGAGACAGTAAAAGTTCAATCAATAAAACACTAGGCGTTTTAGCCCAGCGTCTTTCAAGAATCCAACGCCAAATTTTTCAAGAAATTACCCTCTTAAGCTACCCTTGCAGCGGTCACCACACGATTATATAGTTTTTCTCAGTTGCGGGCTCGTTGTTGTAAGCTGAATGTGGAGAACATAATTACTGATATCGTAAATATTTAATTACTTACGTTAATGTAGGTGCTGTCCTGTTGATGTTGTTTCTCTTGCCGCGGCTTAGCTCTGGTATGTATCACGGTCGAACAAGTATCTCTTCATCAGGGCGTAGTAGTGGAAGCAAATTGTATGAATATATTGTACACAGTTCAAAATAATAAAACAAGTGGGTGGAATTAAACTTCTCATGGATTTATTTCTAATGAATTTTTAAAGTTAGCACTCTCGTTGATAACACATGAACTATCTATTGGGGACACTTATGCTCTGATGGGCTTGTAGTGCTCTTAACAGTTAAAGTTTCTATGTTCCCGTGTAGCTCGACGACCGTAGATTTTGTTACTTAATCTGTGTAAACTATATTTGTTGTGAAGTTCACATTATTAACGCATCATTATAAACTACAAGCTTAACACACCACAAAACACGTCTTTGCATCTTGACGGTAAATTAGCAACTCGTACGCGTGGGTAAGCTACTCTCAACTACCACTTTACGAAATATTTTAAGTCTGTTAGTTTAGATTTCATTGGTTGCTTCTTATCACGTTAAACATTTAAAACTCTACCATTCGCTGCCAGAAATCACATGACATACGTTCTAATTCCGCTGTTGTTCGTTCTGCTATCAACCGTCTAAAGAAAATTTTCAACAATCACCCTCTGCATGCTATACACAATAGAACGAGGCAAAGCTATCGTATATTTCTCTACCTGCTTGTAGAAAACATCTCTCCCTGCACCAAAATAACAACACTATTTACATTTTAAGGCACCATCAGTTTCCACTAAAAATACATTTACTTATACACTATCAGTTAAATTACACTGGTGTGCAAAACCTAAGGACGAGATGGGTAAAGTATAACAAATGAATTACTTGGTGGAAGTAGATGAAGGTGCGGGAGCATGTTGCCAGAGGTCTCACACACGTACGCAGAAGCTGGACGTCGCATGACGTGAGTGTAGCGAGCCTATAGTGCCAAATGGGTTTGCTCCCACAACACGCGGCAGTTGACGAAACAGGAGAAGACGGGTGTGGCAATTAGCGAGCTGTGGTGGTGTACTATAGTGGTGTTCTTCATTGCAACATGGCCCGTAGACACTATTTAAATGACTTCACGCTGGGAAGAATCATCGGGAAACTGGAAGAAGGGCGAAGTGTGACGAGTGTTGCTCAGGAGTTTGGAATTGCTCACAGCATTGTTTCACGTGCATGGTGAACCTTCCAAACCACAGGCACTGCTGTTCCAAGGAGAGGTGGTGGTCGACCATGCTCAACTACAGCAGCAGGCAAGAAGGGATCCACGCCAAACAGTGAGTGCACTTGCAACCACATTTAACAGGACAGCTAGGCACGCAATCTCACGATACACAGTGACACGGCGACTACACAGAGGTGGTCTCTTTGCCCGATGGCCAGTACGTTGTGTTCCATTGACATCTGCACATCGGCGGCACCGTTTGCGATGGTCCCAAGAGCATCAAAATTGGACCAACGAGGTATGGAATCAGGTGCTCTTCTCGGATGAGAGCAGATTCAGTCTAAGTAGTGATTTTCGACGTACCCTCATCTGACGAGAGGTGGGAACACGATGAACCCAGGAACATCCTTGAACATGATTGTTTTGGTGGTCCGGGTGTTATGGTTTGGGGAGGCATAATATTGCATGGGCGCACCGACCTCCAAATCTTTGAACACGGTACGCTCACTGGTCAACGTTATTGTGATACTGTACTCCTTTCCTATGCGCGTCTTTTCAGGGGTGCAGTCGGCCCTCACTTCATTTTTATGGATGACAATGCGCGACCGCATCGAACAGCGCAGGTGGAGGACCTCTTGGAACGAGAGGATATTCGGCGAATGGATTGGCCTGCCTGTTCCCCCGATTTAAATCCCATCGAACACATGTGGGATGCTTTGGAGAGACGCATTGCAGCACATCCATATGCACCAACGACCATCCAACAGTTGTCAACAGCGCTGGTGGAGGAATGGAACGCCCTACCACAAGAACTGCTTATCAACCTTGTTGGCCAGCATGGGAGCACGATCCAGAGCATGCATTGCTGACGTGGTGATCATACACCCTTTTAAGCACCATGTATCTATTTCTGTAAATCTAGAGAGCCATCATATATTGTATTGACTTTAGTGTAGCTTATGGTCTATGAATAAAAGTGGCATTTCTGTTCGTCTCATTGCACATTTCGTTTAGCTGCCTACTGTAGCTAATCGCAGCAGTTCCTCTATGGATGGTTCAAGTTTCATCGAACTATGTTACTTGGCAGTGTCACAACATGCGAAGATTACTTTTGTCCTTAGGTTTTGCACACCAGTGTAGTATTCCCAGACATATACATAAGAAAATATATCCAGCTCTTAATTAATATTGTTGCTTTGCATATATTACTAGGGGTTGGTTAGTTATTGTTTTCATTATTAAATTAATTAACATGGTACCAAATGTACTGCCTCATCCTTTATATGGGAAGAATTTTTCCACTGCTTTATTTTCACTAAAAGAACTCTTTATCTTATGTTGCAGTTACCAGCATAGAGAAAGAAATTTCTATCTTGAATTTTCAACAATTATTTCCAAGTCCTCTTCATTCAGAACCAATGCTTTAGAATTTTGAATGGCTAAGAATGTTGTAAAGTAGGCAAAAACTTACTGTAGAAAAGATGTAGAGTTCATCAGGGCAGACAATTAGTGTCAGACTTTTATGTGGCTTCCGAAATATTTCATGTTCTACGTTTACAGTTTTCCTAGTAAAATTAGCTCTTGTATTTGCATATGCTAGAACGTTTGGGATCCTTCTTTTGCCTTTTATTTTGCATAAGCTTATTACGACGACTTATGATGAAAAAAATTTATTTTCCTCATATTGTATGCAACTAACTTCATGCTCTTTAATTTGAGATCATTTCTAGGTGAACATTTGTATAAATAATATAACGTCGACAGAGAAATGCATAGAAAGGGTTAGATGGAAATTTTTAATAGGTAAACAAAGTCTTGTGATCCATTAGATTACATTTAAAACATTAGGTTAAGATATATTAGGTACATTAGGTTAAGATTTAAGGTTTAGTTTAAGATTTAATCTTTTAAATAGGAACCTACAATTATGGCCAATTTAAATTGACCCTAAAATGACCATCGTAACGTTCTCCAAATAAAACACGACTAATGGCATTTATTTTCCCCCATAACATCAACTTCCCTTATAATAGCCACTTCTTTCTACAACGCTTAGTTTTGGAGGTATTGTACAGTTTCGACATAAATGGACCACCCTACACACGAATATATATATGTCGCAGCCTCCAATCAAACACGCTCAAGGGGCAGAGCACTCGCTAGAGAGGTAACAGGTAATTAACAAATTGTAATAATTTGAATAAGGCGAGGCTACGACTAGGGACGCAGCTAAAGTGAAAGTGCAGAAATATTATTGAAAACTGGCAAAAAGACACTTACCTGGCCCAAAATAGGTAGAAGGAGCTTTACACTACCATAAATAAGACAATAAAGATTTGGATGGCACAGTATTTATTGGATAAAACTTACTACATACCCCATCTTAGTTCCATGGATGTCGGGCGAGGCCGCCATGCATTCCTGCACGGAGAGAGCGAACGCAGGTCTGGTCTGGTTGACTGTTACTCACTGACTCTCAGCCCCAAGCCACGCTTCAAAAAGCGTGGGGGACGCCAACTAACCTACCCCCACCTAAACTGCTAATCCCCACCTAAACTACAACCGCCATCTCGAATCTAGGTGACCAAAGAGACGTATGCGCATACGTCACATCTCCCCCTGGCCACCTAGATCGACGCCCTCGTCGACATAAGGAGAATGTTGTTTGTGAAAAAAACAAAGAAAGTGAAAAAATTACAAAATAGAATAAAACATGACATACAAAAAACACGCAGTATCTGTGGACATATATGGAGCCTACATATCTGAGCAAATGCACATGCTGACTGACATATTTGTGAGTCTCGAGTGTCGACGGATTATTTTTCTTCAGATCACTTATGCTCGAGTACCCCGCACACGACCACACACCATGCTGCCACTGTCACATGCACACTACACTGCACCTGGATTGATGTTCCGACGTAACTGTTTGTGTGTGGGATTTCCAGATCACCCACAACGACGAATTGGTTTTCAGCTGTAGTCTTTTGGATGCTGCAGGTCGCTGAAGATGAGGAAGGGGTGGGCAATCGTTGGCTTGGACTGCCCCCCAAAATAGTGGCTCCTTATGCCACTGCAGTGTAGTGGCTGCACGACAGCTCTCCTGTGGTGTCTCTGGAACCTCTGGCGTGACTGGCGGGAGTACTCTTCTTATACTCTCGAGCTCCGCAATCAGCAAATTGACTACAACAGAAACCATAGAGCGGTAGAAATGGTGCTCCAAAAGATCATCACACATAAAAGAAGTAGTATGTCATTTACAATAAAAGATTTAAAATGTCAAGAAAGTTTACAATCAATGAATTGTTTTAAGATGGGGCAAAGAGAGACAAAAAATGACCACATGTTGACATAAAAACTGAATTTTTCAGGGGGTTACCATCCAAAATTTAACACAAAATGCTTTAAAATCCATATACAAAATCACAAAAGGACCTGAATACATAAACATTACATCAGTGACATTCATTGTTTACATACAATAACATAACACAAATATAGAAACTTATTTGGGATCCCAATATTATTTCTTAACCAGCTGGTACTACTAATGAAGAGAAATAAGTGCACTTACAATACATTCATACATGACAATGAAATGGAATCATTCACAGTGACCATGGCCCAAATTATACACAACACTCACTTAACTAACTACTCAAAACTACTGTATACATTACTACAAACTTCAAAAATAAATCCACAGTACATATTCAAACTACACCACATTACATTCTTTCAACTACAATACTCATACTCTCTCACTAACACAAATTCTCCTCCACAGTACTATCTTATCCATCTTTTTATGATCATTAGCTCAATCATCATCATCATCATCGTTATTTCAATCATCATCGTCTTAGCTTTCAACTTTCTCGTTGACAGTAATTTCTGAGAAAACCAAATATCTTCACTGACGTGTCTCATTCAACATGCTGCAAAGTCAAAAATACCTAACATAGGCATAAACTTAAAGAAATCACATTAACATCTCGGGAATGACACCAATAACATGACATTATACTGTTGCATCCACATCCTCCGAATCAAAATTAAGCTGGAAAATAGATGGTATTAAAACTTGCTATATAAGATGGTACTAAACTTGTTGCATAAACACAAAAAAAACTATTCTCATTGCATTCACTTCAATACATTTACTCTCTCGTGTGAATACATCACACACGCTATACTGGGCACGTTACAGCAACACCAGTAAGCAAAATCTCTCAAATCATCACATCAAATCGAATTTCCAGGTACATGTAGCCCTCCTGAAAAATCAACACATTTACACTTCAACTATCGGGGTTACACTTTGGCACTTCCACCGAAGCTAACATCATCTCATCTCTTCTCCTCTCTCACATTACCACCATTGGGGTTACTCTTAGGCACTTCCACCGAGGCAAATATTTACTTATCTCTCACATAACCTCACAAACATACATACACACACTATTCATGCAACAATTTTGTGCAAATAAAAGATCACAGCATCATAATAAAACCCAAACCAAACCAAATGCAACAGAACAAAATCACATCATTACTCAAAACAATACTGTCACAGAACATTCCTGAAAATCAAACAAAATTAAGTACACTCACAGGTTTTTCATATGCGTTTTACCACAAAATGGTGCAACTTTCCAGTTTCATATAATATATGCTTCATGCCAACATAAAGGCAGGTAATAAAAATAGCATTACAAACTCAAAATTTACAGTCTATAAGGACCCACAGGATCATAATAAGGGTGAAGGCGTGACACATGAACACTCTGATGTTTGGTACGAGGAGCAGGAGGTCGACGAACAAGGTAGGTAACAGGAGTGATCTGTCGGATAATTTCAAAAGGACCAAAATATCTATGTAACAACTTTGTACATTTACCTTTCTTTCTAATAGGAGTAAAAACTTTGACTAATTGACCTACGTTGTAAACTACATCTCTATGTTTAGCATCAAATGCTTCTTTTTGTTTCACTTGTTGCTTTGTAATGTTAGCAACAGCAACCTCACGTGCTTTCTGAATCTCTTGCAACGTCTGTTTCACAAAAAGGTCATTAGAAGTAGCTTGCAGCTGAACCTGGTTAGGTAAAGAAGGCTCTCGACCATATATCAAGAAAAAGGGTGAGAATTTAGTAGACTCTTGAACACTTGAGTTATAAGAAAAAATGACATAGGCCAAAATTGAGTCCCAGTTCTTTTGATTCGTGTCAACAAAATGGCTAAGCATATTCAAGAGGGTTTGATTGAATCTTTCAGTAAGTCCATTACAAGCTGGATGATAAGCACTAGTAAAATTAGAAGACACTGGTAGAGATCTCAACAATTCTTGTGTCACTTCACTTAAGAAAACTGAGCCACGATCAGACAACAAGGCAGCAGGAGCTCCATGCCTACAGATGATGTTATGTAAAATAAACTTAGCAACTTGGGGAATTGTTGCTGAAGGAAGCGACACAGACTCGACCCAGCGAGAAGCATACTCGGTCGCAACGACAACATACTTGTGTCCAGAATTTGAGCGTGGGAAAGGCCCAAGCAAATCAATACCCCACCGCTCGCCTACAGAAGTAACAGGAATTGGTTGTAATAATCCTGCTGGCTTTTGATTCTTAGGTCCTTTTCTTGTTTGACAGCTGGGACAGGTTCGTACAAAATGTTCAATATCTTTCTTCATTCCAATCCAATAGTATCTAGAGTGAATTTTAGCAAATGTTTTTGAAAAGCCTAAATGACCTGAAAGGGGATCATCATGACACGAAGATAAAATGTTATGTTTCAGTGCTTCTGGAATAACCAGCAGATGGAGAGGGCCAGTAGAGCCAGCATTTTTGCGATAAAGAACTCCTGATTTAAGAGTATAATTTGAAATTTGTCTCTGAAGCTTTGCAGGGGACGACGGAGGATCATGGAGAGCATTGATAAGCTCAAGTAACACAGTATCTTTTTTCTGTTGGTCAGCAACTTCAACTGAAGACAATAAACATGTGGGAAGTTCATCAAGCTGTTCAAGGTCACTTTCTGTAGGTTGCAACACAGGAAATCTCGATAAAGTATCAGCATGATAATGTTTCTTACCAGATTTATAGGAAATAGTATAATCAAACTCTTGCAATTTCAAACTCCATCGTGCCAAACGCCCAGTCAAATCTTATAAATTATTCAGATAACAGAGGGAGTGATGATCAGATACAGTATTGACCTTATAGCCATAGAAAAAACTGCGAAAGTGGGTAAGTCCAAACAGGATGGCCAACAATTCCAACTCAGGAACACTATAATTACGTTCACATTTGGATAATGTCCTCGAAGCATAGCCCACTGGTTTCAACACATTGTCAATCTTTTGATACAACACAGAAGCAACCCCTAGTCCACTGGCATCAGAGTGTAATTCAGTATAAGCACCAGGAGTATAGTGAGCTAAGACAGGAGCAGAAACTAATAAGTCCTTCAACTTTTGAAATGCAGCTTGCTGATCAGATTCCCAAATAAAACTTTGATTTTTTTCTAGTCAACTGAATAAGTGGTTGAGCAATATTTGCATAGTCTTTGATGAATTTCCTGTAAAAATTAAACAATCCCAAAACTTTCCTTACATCTCTGACATTTTTAGGACGAGGCAAATTCTGAATGGAAACAACTTTATCAGAATCAGGAGAAATACCGTCTTTAGAAACTTCAAAGCCTAAGAGCTTGATCTTTTGCATCGCGAAGAAACACTTTTCTGGTTTGAGCTTAAACTTTTGGTGATCCAGTCGTTGAAAAACAGCTTCCAGATTTTGTAACAACTCATCAAAGGTTTTAGCAAAAACGACATTATCATCCAAATATGCAATTGCCTTTTTAAAGTTCAGATCACCTAACAACTTGTCTGCGATGTAACTGAAAAACCTAGGAGCATTCGCCAACCCAAAACTCAAGCGTGAATTGATATTGACCCTGAAAAGTAACAAAAGAAGTATATTTCTGGCTATCCTCTGCAATAGGTACTTGAAAATATGCTGACAGCAAATCTAATGAGACAAACCATTTAGCCTCCCCCAAATAACTTAACAAATCATCTATCAATGGTAAAAGGAAAGAAGTGGTTTCTGTAACAGCATTCAATTTCCTATAATCATCACAAAATCTCATGGAACCATCTTTCTTTTTAACAAGTACCACAGGAAAAGCCCAAGAGGACTGCGATTCCTTAATAATTCCAGCATCTTGCATCTCTTTGACTTGCTCAGCAATGATTTCCTTTTGTTTATGGGGAACTCTGTATGGTCTTTGTTTAATTGGTTTAGGGTCAGTTACTTTAATATCAAATTCTGCAACATCAGTAGTACCAAGTTCTTGCAATGTGGTGGCAAAAAGATCACTATATTTCAATAACAATGAATGCAACTGAGCCTTTTGAGTTTCTAGTAGTTTACCATTGACATTAAAATTACAATTTTAAGCTGGCAGAGGGGTAACATCTGACGATAAAACAGAATTACTCTGAACTAGTGCAACATCATAAGCTTTAGCTAAAACTGTATTGGCAAACAATGCTTTTGGAACTGCAGTATTATTATGCACTGGTATGGTAAGTTCAGATGCAGAATGACACAACAACGGTGGAATTGAAAGTTTTTCTTTTGCATTATATTAACAGGAGGTTCAAACATAACTTCATTGTTAATAGCTGACGAAGGTTTAACTGATATATTACATGTAGACAAAGGTGGAATTTTTACATCATTCATAACTGCCATTTTAACACCAGAATCAGTACTTTCATTATCTTGCAAAGGATTTACTGCCATATCAACAAAAGGACCTTGTACGAGGGTTATTGGTATACTGAAAGCATCATTCTCAGAAGAGTTCAGTTATCAAGTTGTGTGCATAGTCAATTATTACATCATGGGCATGCAAAAAGTCATTGCCTAAAATTAAATCATGAGATAGATCTTTCACAACTAATACATCCTCCTGAAAAAGAACATCATTAATATAGAAATCTAGAACAGTGTGGTAAGGCGCATCAAGTAACTTATTACCTGCAGTGCGGAGCATCATCTCTATGGGTTTCAATGTAGAGTGATCAAGAACATGTGCAGCATTCACAATGCTCACTGCGCTTCCTGTATCGAGCAAGATGGAAACCTCTGTCTGGGCAGTATGACCAGTAACTTGTAAGATCTGGCCTGATAATGCAGCCACATCCTTTTGAGGTGCAGCCATGCTGGTGGGCGGTGGTGATGCTGCTAAGTCTCGTCGTAGGAGGCTCGGCGCCAGTCGTTTTTTGACTGAGGAAAGCGGCTACGGCAAAAGCGAGCCAGGTGGCCCTGCCTGTTGCATCTATAGCAGGTGATGGATGAGTCCCGCCGGTTGAAGTCAGATGACCGTGAAAGCTGTAAAGTTCTCTCCGAAGATGGTATAGCAGGTGGTAACTGAAACTGGTTAACTCGGTTACATAGCTGTTCTACACGATCAATCAGCTGGTGCATGGGAGCGACAGGTACGTCCCCAAGAGAAGAAGCATTAGTTAGCTGAGCAGTAGCTGGTAAAGTAACAGCAGGAACTATTAAATACAACAGAGGGTGGTGTAACCACTGCAGCCTGAGATTGAGCAGACACTAGATGTTCACGGTTCTGCATATAAAACTGTGCCTTGTCCACTCGTCGAATGATTTGTATCACCTCATCAACAGTTTGAGGATTTAATGGCAGTAAAGGTTGTACATAAAGAGGTTTAAGACCTTTAAGCAGGTGTTTGATTTGTTCTAACTGCAACATAGCTGGGTTTACTTGATCACACAAAGATAGCACATCATAAATGTAATTAATAACAGGTTCATCATCTAACTGTACCCGCTGTCTGAGCTTCATTTCCAAAATATCACTCTGATTAGTCATCTGAAATGCATTTAGAAACTGCGTAGATAAGCAAAACCAATCATGGCGAGGATGCCGATGGCGAAAAGTTTGAAACCATGATGCAGCAGTATCTCGTAAATAACATGGAAAGCATTTCAATTTCATTTCCTCAGACCAACCATTAGCAGCAGCGACCATTTCAAAATTCTGAAGAAATTCATATGCCGACAACTTACTGGAATTCTCAAAGTAAGAGGGTTCAATGACCGGACGACACACAGCTGACTGCATTGTGCTCAACGACGCAGGCGGATTAGGCATCACTGGTAATAACTGAGTAACAACAGGTGTACTAGTACTGGAAATAGATTCTACTTCACTATGCTCACTGACTGGAGCAATAACCACATCAGATTTCTGCGTAGTACGTCGCTTAGGCATTGTGGCAGCACAAAAAGATAAACACAACCAGTAAGTAAACAGAATATGGAAGATCACCAATACAGATTACACCAAACTAAGCACTTATAGCATCGCATGAATGTAACTAGCAATATCAGAACATAGCCAGATAAAAACCAATACCAGGAGTAATACAATTAAGTGCCCACGGCGAAATATTAGAAAATTATACCAGCATATTGTTTACACAGACATGACACGCAAGCCACTTGGACACAAAACCAAGATTTTAAAACAGAATGTACACATGGAAGAAAAAAAATTAACAAAGTGATATCTTCAGCGAGAAAGCTCGAACTGGAGGTTAAAAAAAAACCGTCACACCTACTGTGACCAACGCTGCCATATCTCAATGAGAGCAAAATGTACTAAACTCGCAATTTATACGTACCAATGTACGATGCACAAAAATGAATTCCTTCTTTATTTTGTTTTTTTTTGTTTAAAACAGATGCATCTGACCTGTTATACACACACGCAAATAAACGCACAGAACACGTGCTGGAAAAGAATGGCTTCACAAGCTAGAATTAGTGATGAATTGCATGACCACGCAGAAATTACATAACACACGTGCGTACATAAAAGTTGCACGAAAAAATGCACCCCAAAAATATAGTAAAGAGCTGGAAATCACAGTCAATGCAATATAAAATTACAAGCTTCCAAAACTACTACTAATAAGCACAGAAAACAACACCTCCAACCACATCACCAACACGTGACGACCACATTATCAAAGTTGCAAATATCTCCCAATTTTCACAATTCACAAGAATATATACTTTAAAATGACCAGCACGAACAATTTACCATGGTAACAGAATTAAGTAGAACTGAAGCCAAAGTAAGGGGACAATGGAGCTAGGAGTTTTAGCGTCACGCCACAGACAATGGAAAAAATATAAAAATGAACTTAAAATTGAAATTTAGACACGGGACTTTCAGAAGCAATGCAACAAGAATTTAGAATACAGAAACCACAAATTATACCACCGAAACCCTTACCCTTAAGCCAAGAAACAGATTTACATTTTTAACAACCACGTGGAGGACCAAAACCGTTACATTTTACAGAAGGAAAAAAATTTTTGCACTTAAAAACCTCAGAAAAATTACATTATGTCCGGCCCTCCACCAATATGTCGCAGCCTCCAATCAAACACGCTCAAGGGGCAGAGCACTCGCAAGAGAGGTAACAGGTAATTAAAAATTGTAATAATTTGAATAAGGCGAGGCTACGACTAGGGACGCAGGTAAAGTGAAAGTGCAGAAATATTATTGAAAACTGGCAAAAGGACACCTACATGGCTCAAAATAGGTAGAAGGAGCTTTACACTAGGATAAATAAGACAATAAAGATTTGGATGGCACAGCATTTATTGGATAAAACTTACTACATACCCCATCTTAGTTCCATGCCTGTCGGGCGAGGCCGCCATGCATTCCTGCACGGAGAGAGCGAACGCAGGTCTGGTCTGGTTGACTGTTACTCACTGACTCTCAGCCCAAGCCACGCTTCAAAAAGCGTGGGGGACGCCAACTAACCTACCCCCACCTAAACTGCTAATCCCCACCTAAACTACAACCGCCATCTCGAATCTAGGTGACCAAAGAGACGTATGCGCATACGTCACAATATATATATATATATATATATATATATATATATATATATATATATATATATATATATGTGTGTGTGTGTGTGTGTAAATTACAAGTATTGTGACCAAAATTATAAAATACATATAAAATTAAAGAGAAAATTCTAATTTATAAGACTCATAACTACCAAAAGTTTCATCCTTTGTCAATTTTACCAATAGTAAGCGTATAAAGAGGGGATTTAGATATATTCCAGCTAAAAACTTCATATTATTGTTTTACATCTCTAGAAAAAAAAGAAAGAAAATCCGATGTGTTACATTCACATGACTTTCTCTGCTCTCTATCGCTTATTAGGGGGCATAAAAATTATTCTTACGCAAGTTGATTTTCCATCCTATTTCATATTAATCAAGATAAGACTTTTCAGAAATAGCTGCATTACACATCTCGTTATAGATACAAAGGGAATAGTAATAGTGCAATGTTTAAGAACTGGACGCCAAACGTTGGCCTCAAAATTCCATACCTTTTCATACATTTTCGCCTATCGCTTAACATTTATCAGTTATATAAGATTATACAAAATTCCTTCCGAATAAGGAGGATATCACAGGCTTTTCCCAGAAACTTAGCATTATGCGCTTTGTTTGTCATGTAAGTATCTTTCATATATGGTATTTTAATTAAAATCATTAGAGCCATCTTTTAGGAAGTCAAACACTTTGAAAAATGTAAAGAGTAGTTTGAAACGGAGATTT
Source organism: Deroplatys truncata (assembly GCA_030765065.1). Classification (NCBI taxonomy): domain Eukaryota; kingdom Metazoa; phylum Arthropoda; class Insecta; order Mantodea; family Mantidae; genus Deroplatys; species Deroplatys truncata. Next base: position 108,194,914 of record CM060980.1, read on the forward strand.
TCTTGAAAATCTTCGTGTCGTATACTTGGAAGGCACTGAATCGAAATGCCAAGTTTGGTATTTATCCGAAGTTTCGTTTTTGACTTATGCTGTCCACAGACACACACACACACACACACACACACACACACACACACACACACACACACGGTCAGACACACACATAAGCCTATTTCTAGAAATGCTATTTTGGATTCAGGAGACAAAACATATTTTCGGTGAAATCTCGGTATCGAATTTTTGGTTTAAATGCAACACCCCTTGCTGCTATGTGCGAGGTAGAGAATGTAAAAATGAGATATACATTTTCGGTGTAGTAAGTCTATAATCTTATGGTTCAGCAATTCTCAGGAATTCATTCAGAGTGAAGAGGACATTGCAGGTTATTCCCACAAAATTTAAGAAATATATTTTGTGAGTCATAAAATGTTTAACATATGTGATTTTTTAATCAAAATCATTAAGAGCCAGTTTTGAGAGGACATAAAGGACGTTTTAGAGCGGTGGGAGTTTCTTGAATATCTTCAAGTTTCATCTATAGAACACGCTAAATTTAAACACCAGGTTTGATGTTTATCCGAATTTCATTCTGAGTCCACCTTCTCTCCCTCTTCCCTCCCTCCAAATACATTCTTTCCTCTCTTGATAAAAATAGTAGCTCGCATATGTTATTTCACTAAGGATTTCGGGCGGTAAAACAAATGTCAAGGAAACTACATAGTGAATTACATAAATTATTATCCATTAGAAGTGTTAGGATACGGGTGTGTGAAAAATTTATTAGTTCAACATTTTGACTCCACGTAATGATAAAACGAAATTAAAATACATTTTCAAGCTTTCATCCACCATAGGAGCCAGTGCACTAATTGCCGTAAGGTTAGCTACTAATCTGTATGCAATTTACGTAATGTAATGGTCACCGTGTGTCGCGTGAATGTCCGGGGTTCTCTGCCAGATTCTTCCTTTATAATCCTTAAATTGTTAAACGTAGTATTACAATTAATTTTGTGGAAGACCATAATTATTGCGATTTCTATTTTACGTATACTGCCACGACATGCGCCCAAGCATATCAGAAGTGCTTGGATTCCACCTAAGATATCTCCTCGAATTAACACAGTGCTACCGTTAAAAGTCAATTAAACTGTGGAGTCTCATAGATTTACGGAACACGCGATCACACAATGCAGTCGTAAACCCTCCACACGGATAGTTACGCTTGTAAAAGTAAAATTTACATAGGTACTAGGTTCATCGAAACCTTTTATACTTGGGTTGGACTGGCAGAGGACCCAGATTCGAATCTCGCATGCGGTCGTCGTGTAGGCCACTTCTTTGAATGGCACCCAGTTTTAATGTATCTGTAGCATGTAAATTATTTACATTTAATGCACTTAATTCGAATTAGAAGGTCCACGGTAATGAATATTCGCAAAAAACAAAAGAAGAAGTTATTAATTAATCTATGGCGACACCAAGAAAGCATTTTGCACTAAGAAGGCAGCACACACCACATGGATCTTATCTTGCCAAAATGTCTTATATCACAACAGCCTCCAATACAAAAGTATACCCATAAAAAAATCTGATGTGTTACACTCACATGACTTTCTCTACTCTTGTAAAACTATTTTTACAAACGCTTATTTTCCATTTTTACTTTCTCTACTACGTATAGTAAGTAGGGGAAGTATTGTATTCCACCCAAAAATTCGATACCGAGATTTCACCGGAAATACATGTTTTGAGACCCCCTGAATCCAAAAAAAGCATTTTTGGAAACATGTCCGTGTGTGTGTCTGTGTGTCTGTGAACAGCATAACTCGGAAACGAACAGTCGGATAAACACCAAACTTGGTATTTAGGTTCAGTATCATCCAGAGATACAACACGAAGGTTTTCAAGAAAATCCCCTCACCACAGACTACCCTTTACATGGAACATTTTTCGAAAATTTTAATTTTCTCAAAATTGGCTCTAACGATTTTGATTAAAATATCATATGTTTAAGATATTGTCATGAGAAATAAAATGTATATCTCGAATTTTCTAGGAATGTCTCCAAAAGTATTCTTCATTGTGAACGACTTTTGCAAAACTGGTAAACCATAAGAGATAGACGAAATTTTACTACACAAAAATGTAGATTGCGTTAAAATACACAATTTATGTCATATACATTTTTTGTTGTTGGGTGAACCATTTTCGAGATATTGCTTGTTATTCCCTTAAATTTTTCAATACTTATTTTCTCAAATGGGAATTCGTTATTCATTTTTTTGTCTTGTATATGCAAAGAATATTAATCTGTGGCAAAAGGAGAATGGTGCTGCACCTAGAACCAGCTATTAAGAGATATGAATATGCTTAAAGGCTACTGTATTTCTATATTGCCCTTGTAAATATATATTCCCCTTACATATACAAGAAACTTAGAAATAAGATAGAGTCTGCAAATGTTTATCTCATTAACATGAAGTAGATGGAGAATAAGCGTTTGTAAAAATAGTGTGTACAAGAGTAGAGAAAGTTATGTGAGTGTAACACATCAGATTTTTTTGACTCAGAGGGTCTCAAACCATATATTTCCGGTGAAATTTCGGTATCGAATTTTTGGGTGGAATACAAACAATACTTCCCCTACATACTATAAGTAGTAGAGAAAGTAAAGCTATTGGTATCTAATGTCACTGAGTGGATTGCACTTAACTTCTCTTTTGTGACATGTATATGAACACTTTGCAATGAATTAATTATTTGATATGAATTTTTATTTTAGAAAAAATGATTAGGCATAATAAATATAAAGACTTACTTCTCTACTGTCACTAGGCAAGGCCACTATTTAAGCATGGGTGAATGGCGGTCTATGGTGCATTCAGATATTTGTCAAGGTTATGAGATCATCTAGTATATCATATTAAAAGAACTGGTCAATAAATGTTATTAAACATGGTGCACGTATACTGGTGTACATAAAATGTGGCCCCCAATGGAAAGGAGCTGTTAATTTTAGTACTGACAGAATCTAGCTCAACCCCTTACCAGCACGACTATCTCTGTTTTAGAGGACAGTTCTAGTTACTGGATTGGCGGGGTACTTTATGTCCCCCAAAGCTATGGCCGAACTGACGAAGGATAACACTGCAATTTAAAGCTTACATTTTTATGATACACTACCGTTTTCTTATTGCCATTTAGCAGTGATAACAACTTAACCTTCGTCTCCATGTCGCTGATGGAAGCTCTCATATATGTAAATGTACGAGCTGTCGTCCAGTTTAACCACACATGCAAATAATTATACACTCCTTACTCTAGAAGGGCGTATTATTTGTAATTGGTTTTGTCATTCCTTGTGAATCAATCGTAGCGAAACTCTTTCATAGGGGTGGTATCCGAACCATCCATTCGTTCCAATATATCATAACATCGTTCATTGTTGTTTTGTATTTCCCTGTATTGTGTTTAGGTCAGCAGTCACTTAGAGAACGCCTGGGTGGGTCAAAACTTTACTCTCCTTACGGAGAGTAAAACAGCATGTCAATCTAGAGGAATGGGCTTCTTTTTATGCACAGCAGTACACATGTTAAGGGTTGCGTTAGACGTTAATGCATCATCATTGCAACGTCAACTAAAAAAATCATAACATGAGTTCACAACGTTTGACGCCAGCGGGTATCTGCCAGCGGCACACGCTTCCTCTAAGGACCTAATACCAGCACAGTAATAAAACAGTCTCACTATTTTGATAATGAAGCTCTTTGCTGAGTGTGGAATTACTGACTAGTCCCATGCTCTGACATAATAATTACTCCTATATACCAGCCGTGTATCCGGGAGTTTGTTTGGAAACATAAAGACTTGGGTGCACAAAGTAAATGCAGCTTTCTGTTCTGTAATAATCTACATGCATATTAAAATCCCTTTGCTAACGTTTGGGCTAAAGCTAAGCCATAACTGTAATTTACCATGTCCATACATAAGTATTGTAAGGGAGTAGTATTGACTAGAAAATGCTTCATGACTTGCTTTTGTCGTCCTCCGTGGACTAGTAATACAGTGTTAGCCTATAGATCCCGAGGACGCGGGTTCAAACCCAACGGAGGGCGATGGAATTTTTTCGGCCGTAAAAATGCTTAGCATGGCTTCCTTCGGAAGGGAGGTAAAGCCGGTGGTCTCGTGTCGTAGATTTACTGCACGTAAAAGAACCCCAAGCCAGATAAGAGGCCTATGAGCAAAATTTCCGGTCTTTCACGCCCAATATAGAATGGGACGCTAAGGACCACAACAGTTAAAGAGCGTCCATAAATAAAATTTAATTTAATTTTAACTCCCATTCGAACTCCACTAGCGCCGGGGATATTTTCCTTTTTGGGTGGATGGTACAGGATGTATTCAGCCTCATGAATTTCATGGGAACCAAATGACTAGATCGTAAATGAAAAGCAGCTGCCCCTAGATCTGAAGGACCGAGCACAAATGACCGGGGGGAGGCAGCATGCCATTCACATACCACCCCTACTATTACAGTCTGCCTATGATGCATGTTTACCATGCTTATAGACGTAGATGAAGCAGCGGCCGGGCTTGAATCACTTCACCTTACGTTCTGTTTCTACTTCTTGTTTACTTTCTGTGTGATGTAACACTGAATCAGGAATACGCAAAATGCAGCACACAAACAGTTTTATAGATAAAGACTTAGTTACCGAGCGGGATGGCTCAGTCGGTTAGGCCTGAGGCTCATTTACGGGTGGTCCCGGGTTTCGATTCCCTTGGATCGGTCACCCGACTATAGGTGTTTTCTTGATTTTTCCTGATCTGTGAATGGATGCTGGGTGAGTTGTATACTACTCGTATCACGAATATTTTTATCCCTAGCTTCCTCCCATTTCATTACCTTTTATCTTCCTGGTTGCAGGGCCTGGCTTTAACCTCTTTAGTCCCGAAATCAAATAGGACAGTTTTATATTTTTTACTTAATGAAAATCTATGTGTCAAAATATAACTAAGTTGCTAAAAATGGGGGGAGGGGCTTTTTGGGGATCTAAAATGGGATTTATACAAATATAAATATTATTCTGTGGATTAACGTCTTTATTACTGACAAAACAACACGGGTATTCAAGAGATAAAATTTTGATTTTAGTATGAGATGGTTCTAGAGGGCTTTAGGAGTGGTATCATGTATGATATATCGGTCTGTAACTAAGTTTTCGTGTCTTTTGTTTAATTCTACCATCGATACACAGCAGACAGAGATGGAAAAATGAGCATACAGCGCAGAATGCATCAACTATGATACTATCGGCAGTCATTACTTTGACTCATTCATAGAGCGAGAAAACAAAATCCGAAACCTGAGGTATCATACGATGTATGTCATGATATCTGGGGACTGAGGAGGTTAAGGAGAGATCCGTTTTTTGCAGTCACGGAACCTTCTATCCGGACCTATTCGTGGTTCAACGGAATAGGGGAATTGGAGGGGTGTCCGTGTTAAGATCTGTGACCTTCCTTCGTTCTCTCTCGCCTAATCGCAGTCACGATAGGCCTAGTCTTGGCCGCTGGAATCATCCTCCACCTCTAAATGCTTAGTTTCTGAGAATCGAGCATGCATGATGCGATATGTAAGGCCGACCTCGCATTCGGACTACACTATTAATGAGAGTGGCTTCTAAAGCCGCTCAGTACAACGTCTGCGCAGTTTCGTGGAAAGACTTCGCAAACTCATCTGCGGCTGATGCTTTCTTCAAAGATCCAACAAATAGCTTATTTGTATACGCGTTTTGTATAATTTTTTTGCCTCCAAGAATTAAGTGTTACAAAAGAAGCGTACAAGAAACAAGCTTGTTCATTAGCTGGGACTGTCCGTATAGAATTGCCATACTTAATACTATTATTACGAAATAATTTACGACATCCTTACAGTCCTTAGTGTGAGGGAGTATCTCTTCAAGCAAGATGAGTGTTCGATACCTGTTACACGAATTTTCGTAGTATCTTCCTTAATGAAATATAACATTCTACGGAAATGGTCCTCTTATATTCAAACCAATTTCTAAATTTATTTTCAGTATAGAACAAATGTCGTTTTACAAGAGTATTGTAGAGTAAAACAGATTACTGTCTTCTTCACACGAAAACACGAGGGTCTCCTTTGTAGCATTAGTCAGCGAAATCCATCGAACACATCTTGCATTCAACAACTGATCCACGTGAACTTGCAGTGTAAGAAACCTCACACTTCTTAAGATAATTCTGAAGATAATACTGCTATGAGCTAAAGAGATGGTCAATAATATATGAGGTGAGAAAAGAGGAAATGAGTACCTTGTTGGTAAGGGGTGAAGTAAATGAAACGCTCAGGCTTTTCATTATGAGAGGCTCAAAATCTTGTCTCAGCACATTCCTAACGCTGGCCATCTCTTAAGATCCCAGGAGTACACGACGCATGCCTTACTATTCGCTTGCGCTGACTCTTAAAAACCAAAGCTTAAGTTTGTATGCTCTTTTTGAAGTGTTCGATGTTCATTTTAATCACTTATGTTTGCACATACTGATGAATAAGTGAGATGCATGATCATGAGCAGCAGGTGTCCATAGAACTGAAATGTAGCCTAACTTGTCTTATGAATAACTTTAGAATTTGGTCCCAGCGGATTAAAATACAGCCATGTTGCGCTCACAGCACTATGTCTGTAGCTGGGTGTAATTTTTGGCCGGTTCGTTTTACCTTGGATGGAAATATACGCACCTGGAAGCAACATAATATACGCAGAGGATTTTCAATTAAAATTATGCTACGTAATGATTGTATGGTGATTTTTAACAAAAAACTGATGGTAAATTGCAGATTACATACGCAGGCTGCCTCTGCAATTTATTGGGCTGAGTGATCGGTTCTAGACTAGAGATGCCGAAATCCATAACCCACAGAAGCGGCGGAGTTTCCCTTAACGTTAAAATAAGAAAAAAGCTCTATACCAAGCAGTTGTTTCAATCCAAAGCCATTGTTATGACAAAGGCTGCGAAAGAATTAAAACAAGACACACATAAAATCCAATTTGTAAATAATACACTACTGCTTGTGAAAATGAAAGAAACACATGATTGAAATTTGTGAAAATGAAAGAAACATGATTGGAATGAATTTCATACTAAAGATTAGGTACACAGACAAATAATTAAGTTTACAAATCTGTAGATGACCAATGAGCCTGAACATTCAGTATTTTGTGTATCCTCCAAGCGCTGCAATTAGAGCCGCTAAACGTCGGGACATGGAATCACAAAGGCCTTAGACATGTTACTTGGAAATCTCCCTCCACGCAGTTTGTATACGAGCCCACAACTCATCGGTTACTGGAGGAACGTGACGAGCAAGTTGCCGATGAACCATATCGCAAACATGTTCATGGGCGACATGTCAGGAGAACGTGCAGACCAGGGAATCAATTATATTCGTCATTCTTTGATGAAGGCCTGTACATTCCTTGCAATATACGGCCTGGCATTGTCCGGCGAAAATATGGCACGTGGAGTTGTCTGAAGCAACGGGAGTATCTCGGGCTCTAAAACCTCCCTCATGTATCGGTTGCTGTTCAGATTACCTTCAATTCATAGGAGGCGAGGTCAATTGTTGTAACCAATGGCACCCAAACCATTAAACATGGTGTTTGTCCGCTATGCCGCTCAACAATGCAGGCTCCAGATTGAGCTCGTCACGGTACCATCAAAACGTATGTGGCCATCACTGTGGACAGGTTGAAGCGGAACTCTCTGTAAAGACTGCCTTTTGCTACTCAGCAGACCAGTGACGGCGTTCACTGTCGCTTGTGGTTTCGGAAGCACTTGTGGTTTCTGGACAATGGAAGCCGATGTAATGGCATGTGTACAAACAGTCCAACCCGCAGTCCAATCCACAGCAACCGTCGATGCACACAGTTCACAATTGTTGCAGTTTTCCGATGAAACTGTACGGTCCGTTATGGCCATGCGGATAACATGGCGGTCATCCCGCGTTGTGTGGTCCAGACCCGCTGGACGCTGCGTACGAACCTATTCTATCCACTGCTTCCACACACATAGTAGCACAGTAGCATGCCCTGTAGAAGCCGAAATGTCACGGTATGATAAACCCACTTCTAGGAGACCGGTTATTCTGGCCGTTCGAAGTCATTCATATGTTTATATTGTGTCCATCAGCGTCGATGAGGCATACTGGCACTTATTTTCACGTTTCCGCCTTGTTTCACAGCTCCTCGCCGATTACACTTACTATAACGCCAACCTTGTCGAACAAACACGACAGGACTCTGCTGGGACTATGTGTACCCCATCTGTCTGCAGCCCTAATAACTTATTACTCGCACACTATTCTATTCGCATGCTGTACCATTAAGTTTGGATTCACTCGGAGAATTCTTTCATGGTGTTGCAATTTTCATAAACAATAGTGTAGAATTTGGAAAAATAGACGAGAAAGCAAAGCTAATGGTATTTCAGGGTATGTTGTAAATGAAAGGATAATCTTCTTCTCCTTCACTTCAAGGCTTAGGCAATATGCCCGTTCCGACTTCACAGAATTACCTCCATCTTTCTCTCGGCCGCCCTACATCTTTTCTCCCTACTGCCTTATACCTGTTTACAACGGTTGGAATTCTATTTTCATGCATTCGCCTGAGGCATTGTCTACATTTTCCCCTGTATTCTTCAATCTTCTCATTAAAACATAAATTCCTAATTCTGCCCGGATGTCAATTTTTTGTGGCCCCTCCATGAACAGCCTTTAACCGTCCTTAAAATTCTCATTTCTGCTGACTGTATGTTATTTTTATCTCTTTTTTTCTCAATACAGGATTCACCATAAAGTACCATAGTTAGTAATTTTTTGTGTAGGTTTAATTTTGTGTTTTTGCTAATTTTATTTTTTGTTTTATTTATAGTCCCACATATTGAAATTTATAGGTTTTTTCTGTGTATTTATCTATGTCCGGACTTATGAAACAATATTGCTGGTTATTTATGATTAACATTAATTTAGATATCAATAACAAAATTAATCATATCTGTTATATTTTAAAACATTTTAAGACAAAACTAACAGCCCATACGTTCAAATTTGAACAAAACGTATATTTTAAAAGGTGTTTGAGTTCTAGATTATAACAGAAACGAAAATGACAGCCTTTGAAGTAGAACTTCTAGGTTCCGTTACAAAATTTAAATCAAAACATACAGAAGGAAATGCATTGTAGGATTTGAAAAATTGTGATAGAAGACAGGACCTCTGCTTCTTTCCTTTGTGTACCATTTACGGACGTTCGCAGCTCATACCTTCAAACAGATACCCATATGTTAGACAGAACGGGTGCTTATAACCTTACGTTCCTTATGGAAGATGGGCTGAAAGGAGTATTTCATGAAATAACGCGAACCCCCCGCAGAAAATCTTGGTCACAACAGTTGATCGACCGCTCAGTGGTTCATCATGAACACCCTTAAGAACATATCGACCCAATTCCTCACCGTTATTTCACTCAGTGCACTCTCGCTATAGAACTCACATAGTTGACAGTGGACGTCTATTCTGTTCACGTTACTTGCATTAAGAAAATGAATTGCAGACAGGAATCCACAATGGCGGGCGGATTGATCTTCTTGAACATTTCAAATCTTCTGAAAACTGCGAGGTTAGAGCATGATCTGCTACCACAAGTGTTTGTAGCTAACTGACAGATGAAGGTCATCAGCGAGAACTCATAAGATCGCGACTGAAGTGTTATAGCAACAATATTTGCTAAATGTACTTACTCGGACAAGAGGAAGAAGAAGAAGAATACAGAATCGATGCAAAATCACCGCAGTGTAGATTATGGATAACGGCAAAACAATAACTTGTGAATGAATACAGTAGCATACATGTATATTCAAATCATCACTTTAAAAACAAGGTTTCTAAATAAAAACTTGACTGCTTCTTCATGATAACGCAAGAATGCAAATCAACCTAGAGGTGCCCTTATAAACCGTTTCCAATTCGGTAAAACCCTTTATGCGGTCTCCAATACAAACGTAGCCGATTTTATTGTCATATTTTCCTCAAACTGAAACTCTACTTCAGCTAAGCATGTTTCGTTAGATGACTTACACACAGCAGTGATCCAACGTATGCGAGAGTTAAAACTTCAGTCTTCAGAAGTTACCACATTACATGTTGTCCTCCGTGGTGTAGTGGTTACCATGTTAGTCTCTAGTTCCCGAAGTCGCGTGTTCAAACCCGGCAGAGGGCGATGGATTTTTTTCGGGCGTAAAAGTCCTTAGCAGGGCTTCCTTCGGAAGGGAAGTAAAGCCGGTGGTCCTGTGTCGTAGACTTACGGCACGTAAAAGTACCTCAACGCTGATAAAGAGGTCTCTGAGTAAAATTACCGGTCTTTCACGCCCAATATAGAATGGGACGCTAAGCACCACAGCAGTTAAAGAACGTCCATAAAAAAAACATTACCGAGCGAAATGCTTCAGATGTGTTCGCATTCGGAAGGCCCCATGCTCAACACCCGTCGACCACCCACTCTGATCTTGGATTATTCGTGGTTTTCCTGGTCGATAAGCGAATGCTGGAGTGGTTTCTCATCCACCACAATTTTCTTTCCACATTTCCCTTTCATTCCGTTTCCTTCTTATCTTTCGGGTGTGGTTTTGTGACATATGGCGCTGCGGAACACATGGTGCAGGAGCCTATTCAAAATAAAATGTACTCCTTGAACACTAGAGCGCCGCTTGGTTGGCGGATCGTTCATTGTCCTCTCTAGGCAGCTCCAGCAGTGAGACGAGCCTTCGAGCCTAGAATTTGTAGGGCTTTCTGCGCTTCTCTGTGACATATCTGCATGCGGCCTGTAGCCTCTTGTGATTCTTCACTTCGTCTCGCCCTTCTGCGGGGTGATAGTCAAAAATATTTCCATGTAGGTCGCAGTGTGCGAGGTGTTCTTCTCCGTTGTACAACCTCTACCTACAGATTATTGTTTGGAAACAGTCAAAGAACAAGGAAATTTTTTGTAAAACTTATGAGTATATTGGAAAACAAGGACGTGAAATCAGGTCAACTTCTACTTTATTTTTCTTATAGGTAAGTTTTTCTCCGCAGCAGTTGTGGTGATGTCAAGATCAGCTTTTAGCATTGGATGCACAACCGCAATTGTTCCTCAACTGCGGCGTTGGCTGCTCCGCTGTGAGACCAAAACTCCTTATGCCAGATGTCACATTCGCATACCTCTCTCTATCCACTATCGATTATATTTGTACAGCTTCTGAAATATATTCTTTCAAAAGCTTACTTTTATATTTACTTCATATTAATCGAGATAAAGGCTTGCAGATATAGTTCAAGGGCACATTAAGTTGAGAGGTACAAGGGAATACAGAGGTAAAACAAACCGAGAGGGATGACTCAGGGCTAACGTCTATGTCCGGTATTCCGGAGGTCCTGTGTTCCCGTGACTAACCTTTCTGACCCATGGGTTTTATCGGGAGTTTCCCCGGTTCGTCAGACGAGTGCTGGGAAGTATCCTTACATCCTCCGAATTTTCTGTCCCCCCATTTCATCTCCATTCTCATTTTATTTCAGCTTTCATCTGCTTATTTCAGGGTTGCAAGTGTCGGCGAGAGGTCTCGGCGTGTGCATGGCAAGGGAAAGGATGCTCTGTGTAAACCTTCGTCCACCGGACTGCGAGCGGCACCCTAGGGGATGTGTAAGCCCCAGGGCAGAGGGGGCTGGTTGCACCAGTACCCGGGGTAAATGGTAGGGCCGTGCCCTTTGATAGTCCCACTTTCTGGTCCGGCCGCCTTCTGTCTCCTTTCAGCTCATCCCTCCCCCTGGAGGCGCCCCGTCAGGGTTCTAGGCACAAAAGTACTGCGTAGGGTCGAGGTGTTAAACCCCCCTCCACTTCTAGTTCTATCCTATCCTAAGGTGAAACAATATCCAAACTTTAAAAGCAAATCGCTATATTACAGCCATGGAATTTGACACTATTTCCATGATATCGCGAGAAATAGCTGAATGGTGACGCATTTCAACAAATGACAAGCTATTAAAAAATCCAAGCCAATAGCAAGACTCGTAGATCGCAAATGGATAATTCCCTTAAAAGGCGTGTGTCTAAAAGAGATATTATATTTTTGTGCAGTAAGTTTTCTTGGTTCTCTAAATGTATAAACTTGTACGAAATTCATTCTATGAAGAGGTGTTCACAGGCTATACATTTTGTTAATCATGTAAATGTCTTAAACACACAGCATTTTAATGAAATCGTTGTTCATTTTTGAGAAAATGAAAAATAAGGAAACTATTTCCATGTAACGGTTTTTTTGAGATCGGGATATTTTCTTGCAAATCTTCGTGTTGCATTCTTGGAAGATGCTGAACTTCACTACTAAGTTTTGTATCCATCCCACTTCTCGTTTTTGAGTTAGGCTGTTCACACCAAACAAAACCGGTATACACACAGCCACAGATACACACATGCGCGTGCGGGAGCATTTCTCTAATAATAGTTTTCAGGGATTCAGGGAACTATATATATACATTTCGGGTGAAATCTCAATATATCGAATTTTTGGGTAGATTGTAATACTTCATTTACTATAAATGCACAGAGCGGGATTGCTCTAGTGGTAACGTCTGTGGCCCTCATTCGGGAGGTTGTGGGTTCGATTCCGTGGCCGCCCTTCCTGACCCATGTTTTTTTCAGGGTCAGGTGAATGCTGGGATGGATCGTTACATCCCCCAAATTTCCTGTCCCTTCATTTCATCTCCATTCTCATTTCAATTCACCTTTCATCTGCTTGGTTTCTTTCAAAGTTACAAGTGTCGGTGGGAGGTCTCGGCGCGTGCATGACAGCGGAAATGGATGTTCTGAGTAAACCTTCGTCTTCCGGACTGCGAGCGGTCTCCGGGTCTCAGCTCCCCAGGGGATGTAAGCCCATAGCGGGGAAGGGGAGCCGCTGCATCAGCTACCATCCAGTAGATCTGTAAATGGTAGGGACCCTACCCTCTGCCTGTTGTGCCTCCTGGTCTCCTCTCACCTCATCGCTCCCTCCCAGGGGCACCTCGTTAGGGGCTTAGGTACAATAGATCGCTAAGGTAAGGTGCTAAATCCCCCTCCGCTTCTGGTCCTATCCTATCGTACTATACTGTAAATGCGCGGTAGAAAAAGTAACAGGTTCCATATTATTTCCTTTCTTTGTGGAATGGATACGTTAATGTTAAACTAGCATTCATGACTGCAATGTTGGTTATCAGGAAGCAGAGGAGAAGGATTTTGGTGCATAAGCGCACATTCATCTATTGTGCTTCTGAAAACCTCCAGGAGGAAGGGACAAAGTGAAGGATGGACAAAGATGGCGACTCATCCGTGGCGACAGGCTTGGACACAGCGGGGTCTCTAACGTCTCCAGATATTACACGTTGATTCCAGTGTTACCGCACAAGCTTACCTCTTCCCACTGAGACGTCTCTCTGAGGGCTCTTCCCACAGTAAACGCCAGAGCAGACAGTTCCACAAAGAAGATTTCACAACTACACGCCTCACCCGCCATCCACTCGCCTGATCCCTGTAATATGACAAGGAAATGGGAGGCAGGGAAATTCGCAGCAGTATATAATACATCCATCATTCGCCTCCAGCCAGGGAGAACAGCGAAAATACCAGAGGTTTATCCGGAACCGAACCCGGGATCCCCCGAGTGCGAGCCTCACGCGTTACCGCAGAGCCGCCTCGTTCGGTATCACTGTAATGTAATATAGCATTGCTACAACTTCTGCTTGGTTGAGTCCTGTTCTGGTTTACAAAACTAATTCCATCTATAATCAGGAACTCATTAGTTGCCGTCCTAACATTTGTCTGGTAATCATTGTTACTGTTCAGTGTTAATGAAACACAAACAATTTAACCCGTGACACGAGCTATTTTAACACCTGCTAACATTTGTTGTACTGTATGAATAACTGTCATTCGAAAAGCTTGTACAACGTTTTTTTTGTGTGTTACGTTACAATTGCGAGTAATGTAGTTACATTCTCGATATTAAACTTCGTCGCATAACAGCGAAAATAGCTTTTCCCTGAGGTTACATTGGACAATGGAGGAAAACGTAAATACAACTACAGTACTAAGGCTACCCAAAACACTAATATTTCACAGAGATGACAGATTGGAAGCGGTGACATTTTGTCGCTTGAATGCACAGATTTGCGAAGTTTTAAAACTACGACAAATTGACCTAATTACCTCACATTTAAATAGTATTAACATTCTAAAGGACTTTTTCTCGCTTTGACTTTCACTGCATGTGCGACATATTCTAAACCAAATAGGACCTACAAATTAAACCCTGAAATGATACTGTAAGTCCTTCAAGGCATAGAAAGTAGAATAAAGCCTGGGATTGGTTATCAAATTATTACCTTTTGATGTAATACATCTGATGTGCTCTTAAAATTCACACGACCTTCTGTGGCCACTATTGTTTATTCTTATGCTTCTGCAAACTATTCCCTTAAAAGTTTATTTTTTGTCTACTTAAAGTTAATCGACATAAGCTTTTGCAAGAACTAGTTTCATGGCACACATTTTCTTTGTATGCACAACGGGAAGGAGGTTGAAGCGATAGTCAGATGTTTAAAATCTATATGCTGGCATCGAAATTCTACATATTTTGTATCGCGAGAAACACATTGTATTATTTGTGCCTTAGCACTGAGGCAGTATTTTTAACACTTAAATGATTTAGGTCAAATTATGTAATACAAAATATAACAACAGTTCGCCTTAAAGAAATATGTGTATTAACAATATATAAAAAGTGTATATTACAGTCATTGTAAATGTTTATATTATTGTGTACATGTTCAATAAAGTTATATGAATGTATTACGTAATTTAATAATGTAGGAGCTGTGTGAATAATAGGTTAAAAGTTGCTAACAATGAGGCAGCCTTGAGGCAATAATGAATTAGAAGATTTAATAATGCTAATAGTCATTCTTGGAGCAACAATAATGTAATTTTTGTGACAGTTCATAAAAATAGCCAATCAACAACCAGATAAAAGCTTAAGTTAAATAAAAGTACTCTATTGGATTAGGAAGAGCCAATCAGAGACTTGAAATACAGAAATTTACAAATTTAGGCGATGGAAATCAAGTCAGTTCCTTGTAGATAGTGCTCATTACTGGACGTGTTGGCTGTAGACAGTGCTCATAACCGGACGCGAGATGCGTCCTCGAGAAATTTAATACGTATTTGTGTGAGACGAAAATAGTTTACGTGTTAAAATGTGCAAGTAATTAACAAAAGAATCTCTCAGCTCTCTATATCAGTGAAGTGTTATTAAAATCGTGTCAAGAATTAATAAAAAGGAGTAAATTAAAAATTATAATCTGTGTAAGCCAACATTCTTCAGCTGCATCACGCCCTGATAAGAAATTCATGTCTCTAAAAATAATACTGACGCAGCCGAGACAAGCATAAATATATAATATTTAAAGAAACAGTCAAAATTACAAAGTTAATATTTTTTTAAACATTTTTGGGGCGAAGGTTACCGGAACCATTTTACCATACGTGCGGTTGCAATACTTCAAGTTCGGCTCCCCAAAAGTCGAAATATAATACAAGTTTTTCAAATTGGCTCCCAAAGCATGAGGAAAATAACATAACAAATAAAACATCGTCAGCACCTAAAAAATGTAAAGGTATAGGAAAATTCAAACTAACATAGCTAAAGGTATAGGAAAATTCAAACTAACAATAGCTAATATCTCGGAAACAGTTAGTGCTAAAAAAACTTGACACACATTGTGTTTATAACCAGGTCTACATCTTTTGTGGGGTAATCTTTTTGTGCATCTCTTATGATTTACCAGTTATACAACATTCATTCTGTATGAAGAAAGCTACATCTATTCACTGAAAATTCAAGATACATATAAATACCTTAAACATGTGATATTAATTAAATCGTTAAGATTCGTGAAAAGATTCAAACTAACGAATATTTTGTCATGTAAAGTATAGTGTGGGTGTGACTGTATTACAAATCCTTCTGTCGCATTTTTGGAAGATACTGAATGCAAATACCAAATTTGGTATTGATTCTACTTTTTGTTTCTTATTTATGCTGTATACTCACGCATATACAAACTGATTTTTTTTCTAAAAATGGTTTTGTTATATTTCGATGCCGCAAAATATGATTTTCGTTAAAATTTTGAGATCGAATTTTTGGTGGAATGTAATACTTCCTCTACCTACTGTGCTTAGGTCCTAGAGTAACTAATAAGACTGAAGAGAGAGTTATAATTTATGAATTTTGTTATGTAGTAAATAATATTTTTGTTTAATAAATCCGTGTTTTAAATATAAAATACTTCATATCATGTAAAGTCATCTTTGTCATTAAAGGGAGACCAAATGACGAAAATTACCAAAAATAACATTTTTAGTTTTTTGTGCAGTTTTATCAATTTGGACTTTCTGTTTAATTTGTGTATATTTTATCATTGTAGGCACTAAACGTATATTTTAAATATATCTTTGAAGATTAAAGTACATCATCCCTGTTTTACTGTGAATTCTGCACCACTTCACTGAAAAAAATAATGCTACATACTTTGGTAAACTTTAGCCCATCTTTTAAGTGAAGATTTGCTCTACAGATTGTTGCTACTATTATGTATGGCAGATTATATGTACTCAAGCCTCTTGTTTTATTTCTTGGTGAATATATATTTCATTTTCTCCATTTTTGCTTTGAATGACAAATTTCGCGTTTGCTCAGAAACTACTGAAGATAGCTAAATTATTTTTGAGATGATAAAAACAACCTCTGTTGTTGAACTTAAGACCAATAAATACCCACTCTACTCTACGTTGGTATTAATGAAGATGGTTGGTTATTTTTAATAAACGTTTAGTTAGAATATGGTATAATTCATAAACTTATTTGATAAAAGTAGATCAGTGAAGTAGAAGGAATTCATCCACGACTTATTAAAATATCGATCTGTTATGCTAAATAGCTCTGAGATAATGGGTCATGAATTTAGCAGATTTAACATTGTGGCGATAGGAATTTTTAATCCTCCTTAAACAAGAAAATTGATATTAACAATAACAAGACTTTTTAAACCCACAAGAAGAATCGCATATTATTTTCAATCACAAAAGTAATTTCCATCTAGACGAACAACCACACAACTTTTCGGAAACTGGTACTGCTATTTAAGATATATACTTCAGTTAGCTCTGTATTATTCCTACGGTGAGTTTTGTCTGTTTTCTGTACCTTTGTAGAGAGAATGAAGAGAACTTTACAGGCTATTGTTAGAATAATCAAGAAACACATAATATTTGTTATTTGAATATTTCAAATGTTTGATGTTTCAACCAAAACCGTTAAAGAAACTGCAGCCTAGGAAATGAATGAAATAGATCAATTAAGTATATGGTCATTTTTGCTCGTCTTTTATTTTAACTAGAAGTTTAGCTACATCCTGTATAGTTACTTGATAAATAATTTAAAAATAATTTCTTTTTGCTGGAATACAGCTTAACCTACTTTGAGATTAGTCATGCTCTTATTTCTCTCTTATGGCGCTGACCATTTCCAGTAATTTATTTCTTTATTTTTAAATAACACTTATTATATTACAGCAACAATAACAAAGACACTGATGATGACTATAATGATAATAATAGATCATATATATCTAATTAAAACGACACAAAACTATACAAAAATAATTAAAGGAGATTATTTAGCAATTAACAATAACATTTTAAGTCAAAACTAAAGGTATGTTAAATTAACAGTTGACTAATATAATCAATTTAACGCATAGAAAATATAACTTTTTGTTGTAACAATTCTTCCTTAATAATATTCTTAATTGTAGTTGTGGAACGTTTGTTACCCCAGTCGTGGAATAGTGTTAATAAACGCAGCTCATGATTTTCAGCTTCCCTAGATAATTGCTCTCAAGAATATATCGCTCACGAATTTGACGGTAATTTCAAAATCTCTAATCTCTGGTTGAAAAAATGATCAGTGTGCCAAGAGGAACAAAATGGATGGTATGTATCCATGTTATCAAGCGTGTTCAGGACAGATAAACTTATTTTATATCCTTAGCAATATGCGAAATGAATCAAACTCAAATGAGCTATTCTTTAATTTTAATGGATTTTAAGAACATTTAGCATTAAAGTCTTTATTTAACGTCTAATGTATATAGTTTCATCTCTCTGCATAAGCGGTTTACCTGTAAATGAGACATATTTAAAATACCGTATGGAGACTAAGCTTAATTTTTCACCGATTGTTTCAATCAAACTTGATGTTCCAATAATTAATGTTCAAGCTCTTGAATATAAAAGTAGGCGAGTTGTTTTAAATGCACACGGATATATCATCGCTGCTTCGTACACCGCAGTAACGAATGCATCTAAAATCACGCCCATGACAGTGGTTTAGCCCAAGCCGAATAGTTATCCTTTGATATTAATTCTAGCCACGAAATAAGTTTTACTTTATTTTTTGGGAGGGATGGTATAAGATATGCTCATTACCATTAGTAATTTCTAAATTGTTATTCGTAATTTTGTGTTAATATTGATTTATTTTAAAATATTTTTCTTTAGAAAAAACAACTAATCCTGTACCTTTAAACAGTTTCATAATTTATACCTAATATGGGTTTTTGTTTTAATTCCTAATATGCCAGAGATAATAACTAGGGCGATGATGGTAATCCTCAAGAATTTATATTGCCTACATTCTCATCGGATTCCAGAAGAATAATCCTTAATAACCTGCTCCAAGCTTTTACCAATAAATCAAAGAAATATGATAACATGACAGCGGTATTGGCGCCTGTGAAGTTAAGCTTCATTTGTCTGGGGGCAATGGAATAATCGATAAACGTCTCTCTTGTTCGAGATATCGAGCGCTCGCAGATATTTCATTGGCTTCATTAGAAGCCAGAGCATTAGCCTTTATATTTGAGGAAAATTCCAGCTAAACAGCAGACTTTCTTCCTTTAAACCTTTGCACATTTAAAAAGTGACGACATGGATCGAAAACTCGATCTATTCTGCTACTGTACAAAAGGTATTTCAGTTAACGCTTTATGGATTTATGTCTTGGTTATACATTTTCACACTTCTTGCACTGTCTAACTGTATAAAAAAACTGTATGTACGTATATGTCCGTGTCTGTATGTTATGTTATGTTATGTTATATAACGTAACTACATGAATACATGCGTGTTACCTTTTCACGAGGTATATATATGCATATATGCTTTGTGATTACATATGTACGAGTATATATGCAGGCCACCATTCCAATCAAGGTTTCTTCTATTGATTGTTGTTTGTTTATTGAGTGAACATTACAGGTTTCCCCAGTTATAATGTTCACTTAATATAATAAAGTATTACAACATAATGTAAAAAAGTAAAGTAAAAGCAAAATACGAAAAAGTTAATTCCAAAAAAAATCTAAACAAAAGGCAAAAATTTGGACATATTAAAACATTATACAGAGTGAACCATTTACTAAGCGTTGTAGAAAGAAACGTCTTGAATAAAAGTTGCTTGATATTATGGGGGAAAGTAAATGTCATTAGTCGTGTTTTATTTAGAGGAGATTGTGAT
The DNA here is from genome assembly GCA_030765065.1 of Deroplatys truncata. NCBI lineage: Eukaryota > Metazoa > Arthropoda > Insecta > Mantodea > Mantidae > Deroplatys > Deroplatys truncata. The sequence continues at coordinate 108,214,639 of CM060980.1, forward strand.
GGTCATTTTAGGGTCAATTTAATTTGACCGTAATCGTAGGTTCCCATTTAAAAATTAAATTTGCGCTAAAATGCCCAGTATAACGTCCTCCAAACAAAACACGACTAATGGGATTTACTTTCCCCCATAATATTAAGCAACTTTTATGAAATGCATTTCTTTCTACAACGCTTAGTTTTGGAGATAATGCACAGTCTCAAGTTAAATGGTCCACCCTGTATACTGAAGTTAATCGGTGTATTTGATTATGATATAGTAATTGATAATAATGAGTAACATGTGACAATTCCTTCTGTGTGATAAGCTTCTAAAGTGAAATAACTGAAGTAATGAACCTTAAGAAATTATACAGCAAAAATAACGAAACCAATATAGATAAAGATTAGGAGCATCCAATGCAGTTGTCCATTACACCAGAAAAAGAGAATCAAGACAAACACAATCTAATAAAAAACTGGAAACTGAGATCGGTCACCAGCCTTGTTTGCTGTCCGTTTCAACATCCGCAGGAGAGTTATGGAGACTGAATTGTTCGTACTTAGCTGATATTGGTTGAAACCAGCTAACCAAATCTTTGCAGATTTACGGGAAGTAATTTTAGGATCTATACCTGAGAAATTCTGAAAGGGATAATTGGGACTGGCATGTGGAGAAAGAACTTAGAGGAAGTATTTCGCTGTCGTCTGTACATTATGGCCATTCCACACCATAGCGGCGTTTCGCCGCATCTGCTGACCACAGTTATTGCAGACGGCGAGGAGGTTAAGTCATACAAGTATTGCTTCTCTGCTGTTGATATAATGCGATTAGGTATCTGTATTCGGACATATTCCACTAAGCGGAAGCTGGAAGATTCTTAGGACTGCGTTGATTGGGATACTTTATTTCAACAGGTGGACGAAAGTTGTCTCTTAGAGATAGTTTGCGGTAATTGAGTTTGGTTGGAACCAAATCTTCAGTGTGACTGATACCTGGAGGAAGCGTTCGTATGTGTCTCAATGATATTGTAATGCATCACATATTAAATGAATAATACATAGCGTAATGTTACCAGGGAAGTAGGGGAAAGTGGCGAAGCTTTCTCTATCTGCAGTCCTGGCGTCGATCTCTGTAGCTTCTAGTTCCCCGACACAGGAACAGGCGAAGAACTGGAAATGCATACTCCTACATATATTTCTAGCGCCATGATATCTCGCTTGGCAGGTTGAGGTTTTTTACTTTACCCGAAGTTTTCTACAAAAGGAAGATAGTTGTAAAATCTGGACATTCACATGGGAAAGATAAAAAGAACAATAGTTTTAAAATATAAACCCCCACATTAGAGATTTATTGAACATTATCTCACCTCTAAATTACGTGTTGAGGTGTAGGAGGTGCCACCCAGTCTCGATTCTTCATGGTCGCCGCCTCTGCTCCAGGGTCGGAGGAACCAACTCTACGTCCACTTTTCCAAGGACTCAAGAGTCGACTGACCACGAAAATAGCAATCTGTAAAAGAGCTTCCCGACACTAGTTTAATACACAATGCCCATTCCACAATAATATTTGCAAACAACATGCTTCAACAATATAATACAATAATAAATATATAAAAATGCTATAGTATTAGCGATACTGAGGCACACCATAAGATTGTCCCATAATATCAACTTGTCCATAGGAGATTCTCTAACTGATTTTCTAAATAATACTTGGATTACACACACATACACACATCATAATGGCTCTTTCCAATATAGCAACTTGTTGCGGTGGTATATGAAACACTATACCATATGTTTGATAAGCAAAGTACATTTCACATACCATCCGTTTTGAAAAAGGTTTGAGTTTCTAAAGAACTGCTGAACATCAACGCTTTCATGTTTCTAGAACTATCGGGCAAATTCAGAGCAATGATTTCCTCTCAGTTTCTGGAGTGATTAGCCAAAGGATTTAGTTTCTTGTGTTGAAGTAATATTCGCAACCCTTTGGTTCATCAGCCAGGCTCCCAAAGATATTAAGAGGATTTTGTGTAGCTGATCGTGGCACAGATGTTGTGCAGTAAGTTTTTATCATTCTTGGAATGATCGCACCAGATTGTGGTTCTCACTGCAAAATGATAGCATCTGTGTAAGCTCTTCGGGTAAATAATGACCTTAGAACAAGGTGACTATGTGCGCTCAGCACGAGCTATTCATAGTAGGGTTGCATACATAGGCAAAATGTAGCATGGACAGGGGGCATCTCTGCTGCACTGAACAATCCATCTTAAAAGGCTGGATAAAGTACCCATTGATCTGTGTACGCGATTGGGTACAGACATATAACGTTTCAAGAGTTCCAAAAATCTCCTTCGGAAGGTAGAATGTAGCCAACATTGCAAACAGATAACGATGGTCCACTTTATCATAAAACCTTTTCAAAGTATAGTGGTAATATTTTTCTCTATTGCTGTTCATGCTCCGAAAAGTATAGGATGGCATCTCTGAGAGCGGTGAGATCAAGAATGATGTTCTTCCCAGGAACCCCATATGTTCACAAATATTTTAATGAATCATTTATAACCTATGTTTTGAAGCGTAATGGATCCACATGATTACTGGGTTTGAGGACGAGGTCTCTTGGGAATAACAATAATCACTCTGTAAATAAAGCCGAAGTAAATTTTCTGTGTTGACAATATTTCATTGTACATAACAGTGAGGTACCCTTTAATGATACCCTAGTATTCTTTACAGAAAGGGTAGGTCAAACCAACCGGTCCAGAAGTCTTTTTTAGCGTTATCAAGTCTGCCAGAATCTCTTCTTTGGTTGTCCTAAATATTCTTGATGATCTAGACTGAGAAGGGTTTCAATAGAAGACAGAACTTTCCACAGCTACTTTCTGTCAATTGGTACCTTAGAAAAGTGGTGCGAAAAGTTAAGCTCTGGATCACGGAAAATTTATCTTGTCGTCGTGAATCTGTATCCACTCTCAGCGGAAAGTTCATGTATGAATTTATTGTCCCAGCGTTTCACTTGTACAACAGGAAACAAGATTACTCTCTTTTCTTCTACAGTGCATGGAACTTTCGCTCGCACTAACTAACACCCGTCCAGATCATGTTTTAATATACGAAATCTCATCAAAGGCGTGGTGAATTCGATGTTGTTTTCCATGTATTTCATTTAAGTCTGATAATAAAATTTCAATTTTGCTTGCACCCTTTGTGCACGACAGTTAACCTATAGCTTTAAAAACCTTGGATAGCAGGCTTAATAAACTTCAACCAAGTAAATAATCGGGAGCAATTACTGTGCTGCATTCTAGCTAGCAGTCGATCCTAAAGCATCTGAAATTGTTCCCTAGTGCCCGGTAGTAGCAGTAGCTTTTCATTGAGTTTCCAATAGCTACGCCCGTAAAGGGGTAAGACATCGCAAACTTGTATAGTTATAGCAACCCAAACACGGAAAAGGTGTAGGTATCCTTGTGACAGTTGCAACTTAGGAAATGAGGCTATTCTGAAAATATAACCTATCTAATCTTGAAGCAGAATTAACACTACGAAAACTGTGCATTGACTTCATGAATAACTTCCCAAACTGCTTTGAGTTCTAAATCTGAATGAGGTCGTTCAATGCCAAGGACGAATGATATTGATCTAATTGATCCTTGGTACTACACACGCATTACAGTCAACGCTTATATTAAGCTACCGGTATTCTACGTAAGTAAATGGGCAAAGTGTCAACAATGAAAAATTCAGATCCATGAAATGATTGATCCCGGAAGGCAGATACATGTTTATGACGTGCACAACGTTGAGAAAGTAGGAAATGATAATCGCTGGGATTAACATTCAACTTTCTGAGCATTTATGCCATCAGTATATAGGATTTTTATGCCTCTGTTGTTAAAAATGTAGCCATAACATGGACGTATGCAGTCGAGGGGCTTAATATTCACCCCTGATAAAAATAATATTTCTAGATCATTGTGAAAAATAAGAAATCCCTTAACATTGCCTGTTTACTTTTACTGCGTAAGCAGTTAGTGTTTAAAATAGAGTAATTCCTCACCAGAACCATATTACATAGAACGACAACATAATAGTATGAGGCAGTATTTTTTAAGACTTAAATGATTTCAGTCAAATTATATAATATAATAACAGCCCGCCTTAAAGCAATATGTGTATAATATAATATATAAAATGCATGTAACAGTTATAGTATTAATCTTTATATTATTATTTACATGTTCAAAATGTTTGTGAATGTATTACGTAATTTAATAATGTAGGAGCTGTGAGAATAATAGGTTCAAAGTTGCTAACAATGAGGTAACCTTGAGGCAGTAATGAATTATAATGTTTAATAATGCTACTGGTAATTCTTGGAGCAGCAATAATGTAATTTTTGAGACAGTTTATACATAGCCAATCAAAACCCAGAAAAAACCTTAAGTTAAATAAAAGTATTCTATTGAGTAGGATTAGCCAATCAGAAACTGAAATGGAGCAAAATTAACAAATTCAGAAGTCAGTTGCTTGTAGACAGCGTTCCTAACCGGGCGCGAGACGCGTCCTCGAGACGTTTAATATGTATTCAGTGTGAGACGAAAATAGTTTACGTGTTTTAAAAAGTGAAAGTATTTAATAAAAGAATCTTACAGCTCTCTATATCAGCGAAGTGTTATTTAAATCGTGTCAAGAATTAATAAAAAGGAGTGAATTAAAAATTATAATCTGTGTAAGCCTACATTCTTAGCCGCACTACTCCCTGCAAAGAAATCTATGTCTCTAACAATAATACTGACGCAGCCGAGGCAAACATAAATATATAATATTTAAATAAACATTCAAATGACAAAGTTAATATTTTTTAAACTTGGGGCGAAGGCTACCGGAAACGTTTTACCATACGTGCGGTTGCAACTACTTCAAGTTCGGGTCCCCAACAGTCGAAATGAAATACAACTCCTCCTAAAATAAATAAACCTACTTCAAGTGACATAAAATGTTTCCTTGTATAAAACATGAATGACATAAGCTTAGTGTCCATAGTGGTATCCGTGTCATTTTCCATAGCCCAGGAAGGCAATATGCCTATATGCTGTTTCAAAAGACTTCTCAGTATCAGTTTTTGTTTGCTATCGGCTTGGTTGGAAACGCGGATCTCTATATGGCACACGTGGTTGTCATTCCGAGTTTTCAAATGTTCGGAGAAGGTGGGATTAATGATGATGATTCTGCAATGGATTAATGGACGTGGCTACCGTGTCTTTGCATGTACACCTCCACGAGTTCTTCCTCTATCTCGGCGTTCCATGGTCTTGTTAGTTGTTCGTCACGGGCAGAGCCTACAACGCGTGGTATGTCTTTCACAGTGTTTTGTGTTGTTTCTGAGGTGGTTATTACTGGTCTGCCACGTTCTCCCTTGTCTTTTCATCGTAACCAAGGGTAACGGTGGTTACAGAGGCGATTGCCTCATATTGTTACAATCTGTGGTGAGGGCCAAAAGATTTCCAGCAAATGATTAAATTTCAAACCCCCAAACACGCATATGCGGGAGCGTACCTCGCTAACGACAAGAGGACCGGGAACTTGGTGTTTAGATTTAGATAAAGGCGTGAGGTTTTACATTATACAAAAACATTACATAACACACATTACCTGAAATTTATTGAAAAATGTTTGGCGACTCTATATTGCGCACTTAGGAAAAAAGGATGAGGGGAGGTACCCCGAAGTCGAGGACTGACCACACACGCGACTTGCTGCTTCCACTGCTTTCACTCAAATCACGCTAACTATATCCCCCCTCCAAATGTGTCTAGCCAAGCCGGGGTTGGCGCCATACCGGACCGTTTTCAAACAAAGCCCTATCTCTGGCGTGTTCCGCGCCAAAGGAGGGATCGTTAAACCGAAAAAATAGTCAAAGAAACTCAATAATGCTATCGATAATGCAACACAATAATGCGTCTGTTAATAACAATGCTTACTGATACGCCACAATATCTTTTATGTCGTTTCTGTGTCTACTTCAGAACAAAGTTTGGTATAAGAATTTTGGCTGTTCTTCATTTTAAAGCTAACCATATTTATTGCTTTTACAGTTACAAACGTATTTCACAAGTTCACGCGCTATAACGTAAATAATTACATTTCAATATCATGTTATTTGTCTTGTTCATATATTTTCTGCAATGTTATTGCGTTCTCTGCTCCTTACGTATAAGTGTTTTTACCAAAAATTTGATACCGATAATTGACGAAATTCAAGTTTTGAGGTTTTCTAACAAAAAAGGCGCTTGGAAAGGATTCGTGCATGTCAGTTTGCAATTTATATCTGTGAGTAGTCTAACTCTAAAATGAAATATCGGATAAATACCAAACTTAGTATTTAAATTAAGTATCTTTCAAAGATGTGGCCGGAAGATTTTTAAGAAAAGTTTTTCAACGGAAAAGTGTTTCCTGTTTCTGATTTTCTTGAAAATTGTTCTAACGATTTTTAATAATTACCTTATACTTAATATATTTATTGCAAAAATAAAATGTATATCGTGAATTTTCTAGGCATAGTCTATAAAGTCCTCTTCATTCGAAATTAATTTTGCTAGCTTATATAACGGTAACCATAATAGAAAGGCAAAAACTAATTATACAAAAAGTGTGCACCTGTATAAAAGCAAACTTTATTTCAATAAAATTTGTTGTGGCATCAGCCATTTCCAAAATAATGGTTATTATCAGTATAAATTGTTCAGTACTTTTGCCAAGTTTGGTGTCCTGTCACTATTGAATGTTTCTCGTGATATCATAGATCGAGTATGAAATTTGAAGGCAGCATACAGCGACGCGCTTTTAAACATTTGACTGCGGTTGTTACCTTTGTATCTACATGTAACGGAACTTTTCCTGCAAACGTTTATCCTGATTAACATTAACTATAAAGAAAGCTAAGTTTTTTAAGAAGAGTTTATAGAAACTATATAAAAATAAACTATAGTGGATATGGAAAGTAATGAGAATGTAACATATGAGGTTTTGTTCCGTCTTGGTAATGACATGGTTGGAATTACAAAGCTATCACATTCTGACCTGCATAATCCATATATATATATATATATATATATATATATATATATATATATATATATATATATGACCATGACTTAAGCCTCCTGCATTCTCTTACCTATAACTAAATGTAAACTGAGGCAGTATTTTATATCACAACAATGTGAATGCCAGAGTGATTGTAGTGTAAATTAACATTATTGTATGACAATGATTTTAGATGTTTGTTAGCTATAAGAATTGTTAGGAAATAAGTTTACACGGCCTCACTGAAACTGACAATAGGAGTAGGTAACAATGAAGCGATGGGGTGAGTTGTTTATCACTAAGAAGAGACAAACAAATGACGTCAGGGTAGCGTGCCTTTCTTTAGAAATGAAGGGAATATCTTCCCTAGAGCATATGTGTTTGTAATTATGATTGGCTTATAAACCAGACGCTAATGTTGGCACGATTTGGTAACCAATAGCAGCTCTATTATAATGTTTAGGCATATCGGGGTGAGGGAGTATAAATTATTGAGCCAAAAGCAAGTATCGCGCAGTTCTACAGAATCATTCACGAGGTACACATCACGCAGTTCTCAGCAATCTCTCGCGAGGTACACATTACGCAGTTCTACAGAATCATTCACGAGGTAAACGCCGCGCAGTTCTACAGAATCTCTCGCGAGGTACACATTACGCAATTCTACAGAAACTGTCGCGTCGTAAAGTTAGTTACAAAATGTGAAGTAGGTACGCGACAACTATTACGACAGTAATTACATTCGAAAATGTAACAGTTTCAGTCAGGCGTGTATCAAGATTAAAGATGTGAAATTAATTAAGTGTGACGGCAATAAAAGTGTGAAAACAAATTCTTTTATCAGTGTTATCTTTTAGTAACAACTCCTTTCCGTTTACACGCCCTGCTAGAGATATTTGCTCGACTGAGTAATAATAGCTAGCCGGAGGACAAACAACCCAAAATTCAAAATAATAAAACAATAACAGGAGCTAAGCAAATAAGATAACACGAACAGATTACTGCGACAAAACTAAGAGTATTTCTGGAAATGTTCATCTGGATTAACAACAAGTAGACAGAAGATTGTCTTGTAACAATATTTTTAGAGGAGTGGGTAAAGAATATCATGTAAATGTATCACATAGTTTGTTTACTTCCGTCTGATAATTATTTAATTTCCTGTTATTTCTCTTTCTGATATCCTTGCTGACTTTCTGCAATTCACTTTTAGATATTATTTTTCATTTGCCAAATTTCTGATTTAAATAAAGCCGTATTTCTTATAATTAATTTTTAAGTTTTATGCTCGGTTTCCTACATTTAATATGCAAACTGTTTAATTGAGTGGCGTCGTTACTCAGTTGGTACAAAACCTCGCTACTGCTTCATGGGTCTCGTTTCGGTTCTCGGCTGGGCTCAAGAATGTTGAAGGACTTTGATATGTCCAGACAGTCGAGTGAATGCGATTGCTTGCGTGTGATCCGGTTATTTAATAACCATTTAGTCTACATCACGATGTCATTGAGCAGTTCCACAGTTATTCTATGTGCCACCAAGATGTGTGTCACTAAACTAATTGAAACATTACACAGTGTGGGCTATACAAGTAATATTACAGACCATTGTATCTGATTTTTGAAAGTTAGAAATTGTATTCCAGACATAAAATTTATCTGCAGAATACTGGGTAGAGCAATATTTATTTACATTAATGATCTGTTAACTTAAATAAAGTTCATATTATCTAATTCAGACTATATTAAATGAATTTGAAGAGATCGGTGTTTCTGAAACTGATATCTTGTAAATAATGCGGAGGCTTGTTCCTGGCTGTGAGCAATAGCTGATTAAATAACTTCAAAGCGATAGAGACAACAATGATTAGTTAGTGGGAACAATTCGAAACGTGCAGAGAAGAACAGGTCGTGTAAAATCGACAGACGAAGTAACTAAATAATTAAAGAAGGTGTTTTAGAAGGAATGACATTGCAATGGGGAAAAACTCGTTGCAGAAGAAGGATGATATTGTATGCACGACAGCATATGAAGGTCGATTGCTGGGCTCGCGGCAACTTGCACACGGTAGATGTGGACGATTATTATTCCAAACGATATGGAGAGATCCACAAGTCCGTAACCTACAGAACTGTACAGCTCCTCATATTCTCTAGTGAACACCAGTCCTATACATAGGATGGAAAACTCGCTCCCCCAAGGGTGTGCTCGAGCCCATCAGCATTCCGTGGCCGGGAATCAAAGCACCGCGTTCCAACCAGATGACAGACTTTATGAAAATAGTAGCTCACATGCGGAGATTAAGAGGAAGACGAAAAGAGGGAATGATGAAGGATCTGTCCTTGGTCTGGAAATATGACTGACGGATTTGGAATGCTAGATGCCGCAGTATTTTATATCACAACACTGTGAATGCCAGAGTGATTGTAGTGTAAATTAGCATTATTGTATAACAATGATTTGAGATGTTTGTTAATTATAAGCATTGTTAGGAAATAAGTTTACACGGCCTCACTGAAACTGACAATAGGAGCGGGTAACAATGAAATGATGGGGTGAGTTGTTTATTAATTAGAAGAGACAAGCAAATGACGTCAGATTAGCGCGCTTTTCTTAGAAATGGAGGGAATATCTTCCCTAGAGCATATGTGTTCGTAATTTTTATTGGATATAAAAATAGACGCTAATGTTGGCGCGTTTTATTAACCAATAGCAGCTCTGTTATAATGTTTAGGCATATCGGGGTGAGGGAGTATAAAAAGCTAAAGCCAGAGACGGGTAACGTTCAGTCCAACAGAATCATTCACGGATTATACGTCGCGCAGTTCTACAGAATAATTCACAAGGCAAACGTCGCGCAGTTCTACAGAATCTCTCGCGTCGTAAAGTTAGTTAAAAGATGTGAAATACGCGAATTAATAATGTGCGGCAAATAAGTGATAATAGTTACATTCGAAAATATAATAGTTTCAGTCGGGCGTGTATCAAGAGTAATTATGTGAAATGAATAAAGTGTGGCGGTAATAAAAGTGTAAAAACAAATCCTTTTATCAGTGTTATCTTTTAGTAACAACTCCTTTCCGTTTACACACCCTGTTTAAGAGATTTGCTCGACTTGTAATAATAATAGCTAGCCGGAGGACAATGAACCCAAAATTCAAACTAGTAATACAATAACAGGCGCTCAGCAAATAAGATAACACGAAGTTACCGCGACATAGATTTCCACCCGAGAAATAAATTTTCTGTTAATATCCTAAGTATGTTAGCGAAAAGGTATGTTGGAAAACAATGAAATAGACTAATCTTTGTAAGTTAGTTTTCAACACAAAATTCTGTGTAGAAAAGTGTTCAGCTTGGATAAATAGCTAGTAACTTCTACCTGATTGATGCTGTGATCGTTTTGACCAGATTGAACATAACTGTGTAAACATAACTACTCGAATTATATTTTCACCAAAAAGCAAACATGCAGAGTTTACACAGAGTGTTCATCGTATCAAAGAAACCGTTCATGCGTATGGGATATTCACTGAGAAAAAGGCAGAGCAGCCAGGTGTAATTAATGGCATTATCAAAGTAAATCATATCACTTAGCTGAGCTAATACTATTACTGCACAGTAATTAGCAAATTACATATAATGGACAGCGACTAATTTATTCCAAGAAAAGAAAATTATCGTTCTTATCCCGTTATGCAAACTCGGATGTTAAGCCATCTCAATAATTAAATTCAAACCATCATACTAACCATTTAGAGCCATAGAATCAAAACTACTCCTTGCGAAAGGTTGAAGGTCTTTGAATGGATTGTAAAGTCATAATTATTAATTAAACATATGAACAATTTTATCCGGTGGGGCTACAAATATTCACAAATAAATCAGTTATTCTTCTCTTCATGAACACACAAGACTAGAAAGTCATATAATGAATTATTTTTAAATACTTACATAAAAATTTCAGGGGAAAGCTATGATACTCAAAAATATGGACAAAATAGAAATACTGGATACTGGATACTGAAGTTTTGATAACATTGAGAGAAAGTGTAACTTTTTAAAGATTATATGGAGAAATTTTCAAACATCATAGAATCCAAATACAAATGTGGTTTTGCGCTTAAGATCATTTAAATACCCAAAGGTGCCGTTTAAACTGCGGTGAGTAGGTATGCGCAAATAGCTCCTGAAATTTAAGACTTCATTTTCTTGAAACGTTGTTTTCATACGTTTTTGTCACTGTAAAGTGTAATGTTTTTTCAATATCTTTAAGGTATTCAGTGAACGTTCTTTGAAGGTTGCTGAAGAGGTCTATAGAGCATTTTCTTGATAAAAATGTAGTTTTGGATTAGATAATTGAACATGTTATTGAATGTTTGGAGGTTCAGGTGTTATATGCATTATTATTTTTTCTAGGAAAAGTTTAAATGTTACTCACAATTTAATCTTTGATTGTAAAGATTTGTATTAGACGTTATTATGCAAAATTTAAAAAACCTACAATTTATAAAGCTTCCTGATGTGGGGGATTTCACATGGGACTCGATTTTTATTTTTTGAAAATTATTTCCCTGGTAAGTTTATATGATGGGATATGACCAGGGAACCAAGGGGACACTTCGTACCTCGACCCAACGCGGATCTTTTGTATTTGTAGCCTCCAGGAGGAATGGATGAGGTGAAGGAAACGTAGGAAAATTATAGGCCACAGGGGAGACCGGCCATCAGAGATGCACAGAAGTCCCTAACGATTCTAAGCTTGAGAATCCGGCCACACCTGCGGGCTGCTCAGAGAAGGCTTCCCTGCGGCAGAACCGAGAAGAACTCGACCCATCTGAGGTGGCTCAGAGAATGCTGCCATCTAGCCGGAGCGAGAAAAACTTTTCAACGAACAAACATCCGCGCCATCTCTCCGACACCGACCGACAGTGCTCAGCTTCTAAGCGTGCCTGAAACATGACAGGAGACGCAAAATGATAGGAAATGTGGGAAAGGAAATTTGTGGTGGAAGAGAAACCACCCCAACATTCGCCTTGCCAACAAAGAGGAATCGCGTAAAACCCGTGGTCAGTGGAATCGAACTCAAAATGTCCCGAATGCGAACCTCGCAGGTTATCACGGAGCTTTATCGCGTAGTTTCTTGAGAAGTTAAGTACATAGGAGCATAAAAACTTATTTGAAATTTGCATAAAATAGCAATTGCAGTAGTAAGTACCCTGAATATTAAAAAACGACTTCACGATACTATGCCAAACACCTACGCAGCTGTTGTTGTGTAAGCTTGTGTTAGAGAACAATCAAAGTTCTCTTTGTATTTCCGGAAAAAGAAACTTCTTTACAATTTTCATTACCTCTCAGACTATTGTATACAATTGAATGAGATTTCCAAGGTGTCTTTATCGTACACTACTCACAATTATACGAGAGGAACGTTAATATTTGCACAACTTTAAAAAATATAATTGTTAATGATTTTGATTTTCACCGACAGTACTTGCGCGTACACGGATCAAAATAATGAAACAGAAACCTTGCATATCATAGTTTCCACCAGCCACTTTAATTCTTGCATTATATACAGTGAAACTAACGGGTTACTAATTAATTATGGATTAACTATGAAAAGTGGGTATAAACCAAGTGCGAAATAGAGAGAACGTACACCATCCTTTACAATTCTTCATTCTGGTATCGAAAGACAGTGCTCTCCACCCGTATCCCCCTTCCAGTATGCTCCACGAATTCGCAATATACTATTAACAACAATGCATTTAAATGCACGAATGAATTAGGCTGTAATATCCCAGGGAGTGCTAAGGCCTTCTAAAATAGTGAGTTATTTCAAAACCCATACAGAGAACTGGGCCATATTAATAATCTAATATGTCTCTCATTTTATTTAATACTTTTAATCCCTTTCTACACTTAAACAGCCATTAAATGTTTGCATTCATTTCTGAAGTCTGGTTTCTTTAGGTCTTTCCATCCTCTGCAGATATTTTCTGTTCTCCACCAATGGATCCCGGCAATTTACTGGATTGAATAAACCCACTTGGTTGCAGTCTTTTGCGATGTTTCTTGAAGATACGCTAAGAATTTTCCGCTCCTTTTTCCTCTGACCAATTTGGATGCATTTATTTGGAGTTTTCCCCTGGCACATACATTTGTTTATTTATTATAATTAATGCTCACTTAACTCTAAAAGAATTTGCGTCCATCATCGGTATAATCATCACCACCATCATCTCAATAACCAAAACATCATTTCGGGTAGCTGCCATTCGCACGTGTATCGACAGAGCTTAGTATCATATTTAAATTGGCTTTTGTAATGACTGGTGCCCTCTTTGAAATCAGGAACAGTTCCGGGGTCTCATATCATACATGCATATTATATAAAATCAGAGAATCACTCCTACAACCGATTATATAAATATAATAACTGAGTTAATTCGGTTGGAATGTTATTCTGAAATTGTATAACTAGTCCTTTAGTTATTTTCCTACCTCTAATAGAAGGTTTAAAACTTCGAGAGATGGAATCATTGAGTGACAGTTCGGACTCTCCCGCTAAAGGGCATGTTTCACTGAGTTTTTACGCGTTGTTCCGATTCTAAGTGCAGAAAGTTGAGTTTTGAGTTCACTATAAGTTTCCCTGCTGACAGCGAAGTCAAAGGACCACTAGGCGACAATGGAGAGACATCACTCACTCTACAGAACGCTAAGTTATGAGGCCTTGCCAAGTTACAACGCAGGTATTTACAGCACGATTAATGGCTGCAAGGATGTTTTTGTATGAAAGGAAGGGACAAGACGTAATTATCGCCTACCTGGTCACACATTCATCACCACGCCGTGTAATTACGTTGCAATCCGGTGCAAAGGTGTGTCGTCCGTTAAGACGGACACAGAGCGCTGGTAATTATCCCACGCAATGCAACAACAAGGTGGCAAGAGACGCCGATAATTACACGCGCGCTGATCTTCCAGCATGGAATGTTGTGAAACTCTGTAATGTTCCCTGTAATTTCTTTCTTCCCTCACAGTTGCTGCGGGTAAGATAATTTTACATAATGTGAAGTCTCTACGGTAGCAACAAACATTTTCTCTCCCACTCCCTTTCCATTATAGTAATTTCTTACGTTACACATTTATTTGTTTGACAAAAATTACACCCTGCGTTTAAATATATCCTATTTATTATTTAACAAGATCAAGTTAAAAGTTGCCCATCTCTTAAGCAATTGGTTTTATATCTAACAAAATATTGGTAACATTGTATAAAATATCATAAAGTTTCAGACAGTTTGTTAAGTAACTCCTATTGGGAACAGATGCTGTGCTTTATTTAATGACCGACAGACAAATATCATTGGGTGCAGTTTTCAAAATTTTGAGGAAAAAATTGAAAAACTTAATTTTCCTAGAAACTCGTTACGTCATATGTAAATAATAGACGAACTACACCAGAAGAGTTTGTAAAACTAATATATATGTGCATTTTGTAGGTTTTTAATCATAATAAACAACTTATAAAGATACGCCCTTTATTTAAGTTTAATTTCAAGAAACTTTTCAGATACAACCTTTGTAAATTGGCTTTAGAGTTTATGGTGAGAGAGGCGAATTTGAACTTGCAAACAGTACTCGCCTCTACGCTAGTACTTTTCTGATTTCAGTGTCACTATATGCTAATCCCTCTTGCATTAATACTCAATATCCACAATTTTAAGAATTTGCGACGATGTTCAAGGTTGATCCTCATTAGGTGTCCATTAAGAAAGCAATAATAGTAGGTATAAAAAATTGCCTTCAGCGGAGTTACAAATGCTGTCCTAAAAACATTCATTTGTTCTTAATGGAATTTTCATAGACCGTTATCGTGAAAGCAACATAAACTCCGGGTCCTAAAAATGTGGAAACATAATAGCCAATGCTTTGTAGTGCTACACAAAGGACTAACGCATTATTGTCAAAACATGCTGAAGATAGTTCGAAGACATCGTGGAATTTTGGTCAATGAAATGAGCCTCATCTTTCAAAATTGCAGGGGCTTATAAAGGCAAATTAGAAGTTTTTTCATAATCATTTACAAGATTATGAAGTTATAAAGAAATTTTTGTATTTGTAAGACTGTATGACAATTGTTTGATACCACTTGAGCTGAAAAGCGATGTCTTAAACATTTGTCAAATGTCATGAGTTTTTGGTATGATGATGACCATAAATGGCAAAACCGACTGATGTAGATGATAACTGCAAATATACGTATTTCATGCTAATGACTACTAGATGTCACAGTTGAGGTAGCAATGATGAGAGTGATGAATTTAGAAATGAGACACACCACATTTTTAGGGATAGAACTGTCCTTGAAAAGGCTCCAGTGTACTGTTGGTTAGCTGTGAGGGAATGGTTCTAAAGGAACGTTTCACTCTTGGGAACTGTGGAGTATTTACTCATTTTAATAAACTGGAAGTTTCCAATTCATTAAAAGGGAAGAGTTACTGAATTGTAATTTCCAAATTGAGATTTTAGAACATGTAATTCAGTATTTCCTATAGTGACCAAGTGATAACTTAAAAGTGCTAGGATATTGGTTTTAAAATAAGAAGGTTTTGGATATGTACAATACAGGTGGCCTTAAAACCCTAACAGGTGTTACAGCCCCAGAAGCGGATTCCTTAAGTATCTGGGAGTCAATCATCCACAACTATGACATCATTCGGAAGGAATTAGTTTTCTGAATTGTCCAGCTACGTTCAGTAGCTAAAGAGTAAATGGAATTTGAGCGAATCGAGATATCTAGCCTGAATAAAGCAGATGAGAGTCACCATTGGGAGTATTTTGTTGGCTAAACACTAATCGAAATAAAGGAAGAAACAAAAAAGTCAGTCTGAAAAATCTATTGGGAAAGTTAGACAACAGAAAAGCTCGCGCATTTCCTGAATTGTAAAAGTCAAGTTTGACCCATCTGCAACAGATTGTAATAGATCGTTTGGAGAATATACTTTCTAATTGGGTTTTTCACAAGAAAGATGGCAACAAAGTGGATTTCATCTAAACTGAAAAAGGAGTATTCACGATTCGTTTGGAGAGGAGGTAAATCATAATGAGATCCAGGGGATTGCATGAGGGCTAGCAGAGAGATCAGCAGAATTAGAGACAGGGGTTACAAGGCATCCACTAGAAGCAGAAGACACCTTCAAGAGCAGAGAAGCAAAGGAAAGCAAGTGGTTCACATATTTCACTCCATCGAATTTATTCCACTTCTCAGGTAGAGTGCACTGCATAAGTTTGAAGTTGGAGTTCTTACACTTCTATAACTTCCTTCCATCAACTTCGTAGTGTGACGTTTGTTGAAACTGGGGCTGCCGTCATATGTAGATGTTATGTTGAAGGAAACCGGTGAAATTTGCGTTTAAAAGAACCATTAATCAGATCACAGAAGCTAATTGCACGCTCGGGAATTTGGTCATTGTAGCTCAAAAAGGATAGCTGCGGTACGAAAACAGAAGATCCTGGCTTCCGTAACTTAAGTTCTGAGGTTCCTCTGAAATTTCTAGCCTTAACCTGTACATGGTACTATGAATGTTAATTAAAGATTTGAAATGAGAAATAGTTCTACGACCACTGCTACTTGCGTAAAAATACAAGGTTGTTTTATCTGGTTGACAATCCAACCTAATTTCAAATGCTGCTTCTTAGTCTTTTTGCAAGAAGCAATGCACCTTTTAAACTTCTGTGTATTTTCCGTTTAAGCATTACTGACTACATTTTTGTTTGACTTGTGTTGAGAATAACTACACGAACAAAAGATCGCCTCACCTTTAAACGCTAAATGCGTTTCTAACGATCCAAAAAGAGTTGGGTAAGTTGGCCGTTTAGTCAATGGTCGACTAGTCTTTTGTTTCTTTTAGCCCCCGGTTGAATAATTTGCGGTTCGAATGAACTTTTCATTACACGTAGAGAGTTTGGGAATTAATTTACTCATGTTAGTTCCTTCTCTCTTTTTCTATACCGCATACTGCTACGCTCAGGTTAACTTGATTACACACTTGCAACTAACTACGTGGATGTTCTTTGTGGGCCGCCGTAACTTTACTTGCTGCTCCACCAAAACTAGAAAAGGAAGTAGACTCGAAATGCCTCTGTAATACTTTCGACTCTTCCTGAATCCTAATTCTTCCTAGATAAGCTCCACGGGTTTTGCCTAGGATTTCAGCGTTATAGAAAACCGTTTACTCTTTCTAATGCAGGGATACTGAAATGCAGGTAATCTTAGGTACATCAACGGCGAAATACTTTCTATTCATTAGCATTAATTTTTATAGTTGTGTACAAGTTATGAAGCGTTAAAACACATTTTTACTGTCTGCTTCTCTCATTGATTATACATATTGGTCCAAAATAGTTTCAATGTCGTAATGTGGTAGGCTGAAGGAGTATTCCAAATTTAATATGGGGAAAGCTACGAAATAGGCATAGGTGGACACGGAGAGGCACATCTCGCGCACTACGATCTGCATAGATCTATTGTGACTAACACAATAGGGAGGAAGGGACAAGTAAAGGACCATAGGAGCTACAGGCCGCAGGCAGAAAGGCCACGGAGACGCGCTGAAGTCCTTAACAATTCAAGGCTCGAAGACCCGTCCCGCTGCTGGACCTGCTTAAAGAGGGCGATGAAGACCCGTCGACCAAGAAGCCAGCTAGCGTCTAGGGAGTACTCTTTTCTTTAAGCAAGCATCCGCGCTATGTGTTCGGCACGGCCTTATGCCACAAAACCTAGAAGCATAGTTGAAAGATGAGAAGGAAACGAAATGAAAGGGAATCGTGGTAGATGAGAAACCACTCCAGATTTCTCCTACCGACCAGGGAAAAGCACGAAAAAACCAAGGTCCGAGTGGATTGTCGACAGAAATAGAACCCGGGATCTCCCGAATGCGAGCCTCATGCTTTACCGCGGAGCTCCAGCCACCAAAAAAGGTTGACTGAAGGTTTAAAATAATAGCAGTTTTAAGCTGAAATTAGATGTGTCACATTCACATGACTTTCTCCACTATTCTACTAACTATTCTTACAAAAATTCTTCTTCTATCTACCTCATGATGATAGATTCTACTTGATGCAGATATGTTTTAATCATGAATTTCGTTGTAGGTAAGATAGGTATGCAGTGGGCTGAAGGGATAGTCACATCTTTAAGTGGGTCGCTGTGTCATAGCGTATAAATTCCATGTTCCTTCAGTGACAACGAGAAAAAAGTTAATATCGACTTAACATTTAAACAAACGGTATATGGTATTTATTTGAAAATTCAAACCACTGAATGCCAATATCTCGATGTTAATGCCACGAAAAAATTCGTCAAACTTTTGTTTTTTAATGAGATCCACACCTTTTGAGCATTAATTTTTTGTCTAACTATTGTGATTTATCAGTTAAACGTAACTGTACGAAATACGTTTTCTTGGTCATATCTTAAGCATTGGGTATTTAAAACAAAATCGTTAGTCATTTTTGAAAAAAACAGCTTTTTCTATGAAAAAGTCTTTTAGGGTGGGAGCCTTCCTAAAAATCTTCATGTTGCATCCGTGGAAGATGCTGAACGTATGACGTTTCCTTTTTGAGATATGCCGTTCGGAGACAGTCACACAAATGGACCTGTTTCTACTTTATTTTTGGATTCAGGGGACCTTAAAACGCATATTATATTAAAATCTTCATACCGAATTTTGCATGGAATACAGTACTTCAGCTGCTTACTATTGGTAAGTAGTAGAGAGGGTAAAAATAAATTTAAAAATTAGAAAACCATGGTGTGTCACTCAGAGCCATAAAATTTCCCTTAGTATTCTGCAGAACAAAGTTAATCTTGTGTGATCATAGGAACATTTAATCTAAACCAAAAAATATTCGTGTAATCGTGAACAATAATCTAACAAGTGAAAATAAATTCTTACTCTGGAAAAGGAAACAGGAAATCACTATTAAATGCAACAGGATATTTATTAAAGAGATAATATCGTAGCTTCTCTATGCAAAAAGTGTAACGGTCTGCCCTGAATCAGCACTCTATTAAAACAAAAATATTACAATCTCGTGATTAAATGCGTATTCAGCGTAACTTTTGAAAAAAGAAGGCAAAATAAATTCATTGAATTAAACGTTTGCAGAAGTGGTTTCCCCACACACTTCGTTATAGGCAACAACGCCGATTTAAGTGACTTATGTAATAACCACATGTGTAAAAAAGCAGATCGCTATATACCTACTCGCTTTCAATTTCAAATGTTTAAAACGAGATCAGGAGAAATAAAACAATTGTATCTTAGCACAAACAATTTTAAGTATTGAAATTTTCAAAGCAATACCTCGGATATAATTAATGTTACAGAAAGTTTATTTAAGATAAACTGTGTGTTTTAATGACATTACAATTTTTAGTGTGGTAAGCTTTTGTCTATCTTTTATGGTTTAACATGATGACACAACTTTAAACAAAATTCAATCAGGATGAAGAGGACTTCACAGGTCACTCGCAGAAAATTTAAAATATAAATTTTACTTTTCACGTAAATATCTTTAAGTGCTAGGTGCCCCACACAAGTCGATCTTTGCGGTTTTATGTTTCCCCGCATGTAAGTGCAAAAGAAGTTGCCGCGTTTCTTATTTTCAAAGGTACAGTGCAAGCACGAAGCGGAAGTTCACTGAGGTAGGATTGCTCTCTATATGTGTTTACTTCGCGGTTTCGTACTGATAAGCATCGCGTCGTCGCCTGCTTGCAACTCGCCGGGTTGCCAAACAGATAACTGGTTCACCAACAACGACTATACAGATATGGGTATGATCTATGGGAAGACGCACTGAAATGCGGCTGAGACTCGAAGGCTGTATTCTTAACGTTTTCCGACACGTGACGTCTGCCTTCTGTGTCCGCCATTCATGGAGTTAAAAACTGATGATCATTCCAGGCATCCTTATTTCTGTTGTATTAATTTTAAATTAACTGTAATGTATGACTTAATATAACTTAATACGTGTGCTCAGGATTTTGCCAGCGGCAATTCTAAATTCTTGTTTATGGCCGAGTTAGTTATTAAACAACGGATGGCACACACACACATACACACACACACACACACACACACCTACTTAACCTACTGAGCTACGGGACCAATCATAGAGCTTAGTGTTTGCCTTCAAGCATTGGTCTTTCATTTAGCAGGGTCTCCTTTCCGCCGGTATGGAGTCCCATTTACAGCTCTGCTTAGGCAAACATTTTGGTATCCGCGCTATACGGGATAAACAAACTTTAACGAAGAACGGCTTGTATGGGCCACCTGGAATATGCTATTTTAATAAAAATCTATCAAAAAAGTTTGAGAAAATAAATAAAAAACAAACATTTTTCATTTAATGCAGATTGGGGTGGTTTGAGTTTGAATTATACCATTCACACAAACACACATACACATTTTCTAAAAATGCTTATTTTGGATAACCCAGGGAGCCTCGAAACGTGCATCTCTCGAGACATCTCTATATTGAATTTTTGGGTCAGATACAATATTTCATCCATCTACTAAAGTGATGGAGAAATTAAACCTATAAAAAGATGTTATCGATGAGCGTATGAGGAAACAAATAAGATTATATCGTCTGATGGCAAATTAATAATAGCTTTGTATCAATAATGTTATCGTTAATCAATAAGTGTACGTGACAATCAGCATAAGCCAAATATCTTAAAATTGATATATAATTTACTACAAAACTATGGACATTTTGGGTGCTGAGCATAGAATTAAGTTATCAAAATATGAAAATTTAAATCAAATTCTGTACAGCTACACATTTAAAACCAAATATTGTAGAATAGGTAGAAGTATATTTTAAAGAAGGGGAGGAGTACTGTTTTCTGTTAATGGAAAAGCTGATCTAATGTTTTTGAACGTAAAATGGAAATTTATTTTGCTTAAATCGTGCAATTGTTATTTTAAGCTTTAAATATTTTATGCGGTAGCCAATTCAAATTATCTTAAAATATAATTATACACATTTTAGTATATCAATCACCATCCATAAGACTAATCATTCAATAATTAGTGGCAACAATGTTTGCATGTGGCGCTATCAGCGGTAAATAATGCAAGCTGATAACAATGAGAAAGAAAGGCATCTGATGCGTGCTACCTGTGAGTTTGAAGACAGTAATCTTATTTATAAGATATTTCTAGTGAGCTTAAGTTTCGATTGTTATCTGTAGTGCTTAGTAAATGCGAACAAAGATGCTTCATTAAAATTCAGACTGCAAGAGGCAGGAATGCTCGACAGTGCAATGCAGCATTACTGGAAAATTGTGGTAGGGAGACTTTATCATATCTTACCGTGGTTAGGTGGGCGCAAGGGTAGAGAAGATGTTCATCACAAACGTGGAGCTGGCGGACCGCAATCGGCAAGTGATGATGTGCATGTGAGCGCTGCTGGAAGAACACCGTTGTTGGACTTGAATTGAACCAGCAAGGGAAGTTGGAATTACTCCTGCTGCGATTCTTGACATACTTCAGAAGAAGTTAAAGATTAGAAAAGTCTGCATCCGAAGGGTTCCACATAATCTTGAAGAGGAAAACATGTAGCAGAGAACGGAAACAGCAAGATTACACTTAGACCGCTATGGGCATGAAGGCGAGATTTTCCTTCGACGTATCATAACTTCAAATATAACCTGGGTTCGATGCTACCAACCAAAATTAAAGAGCAAATCAAATGAGTGGCGGCACAATGATTCCCCACGGCCAAAAAGGTATCGGCAAAAACAGGATGATCTTAAAGTCATTTCATAGTTACTTATGATATTGACGGTGTCCTTGTCACTCATTAAATTCGGGAAATCATGTGAATGGTGCATATTACACTTACTTTCTGGAACACCATTTTACCAGCTGCGCGTCGTAAGCTCCCAAGTCACCTAATGCTCATCCTATTCTGCTACTCATGGTGCTCGCTGCTGTGGTTAATGTATTTCGGAAATGGAACTGGGAAATTCTGAAGCATTTTCCATACTCCCCAGATATGAGCCCATGTGAATTTGACCTTTTCGCGAAAATGAAATTACCACTTTGGAAGCATACTGGCAATTATAGCAGCAGTAAAGCAGTCTGTTCGAAGACTAGTACAACAAGACGCTGTGGATGACATTCGTCGCCTCACTGAAGTGTGGAGGCGGGTTATTCATGTTGGAGGAGATTACTTCTGAGCACAGCAACAATGTAACCGTGCCAATAATATTTTATTTCTTGTTAATTAAAATGTTGCCCTTGATTAATGAATGACACATGTATATTTATTAATTAAGCAATTTATAAACTAGAAAGTTGACAACGTTATGTTGCAATACGTTTTAGATTTGGGGTCTTTTGATATAACCGCTTTTGACAAACAATAACAGAATCGTTAAGAACACTTGCAAACAGCAGAGCAGTCTTAGTGGTTAATTGATCTGCACATTAGGACTTGAAATAGTAGATGGCTATTCGCCTTTCATTAAATTAAATTGATTTTTATTTATGGACGCTCTTTAACTGCTGTGGTCCTTAGCGTCTCATTCTATATTAAGCGTGAAAGTCCTATAATTTTGCCTCTTTATCAGGCTTGAGGTTCTTTTACGTGCCGTAAATCTACGACACGGCTTTACTTCCCTTCCGGAGGAAGCCATGCTAAGGATTTTACGTCCGAAAAAAATCCATCGCCCTCCGCCGGGTTTGAACCCGGGACCTCGGGAACTGAAGGCTAGCGTGGAAACCACTACACTACGGAGGACGACTTGCTTTTAATTGATTAGCGTTAGGTAAAGTAATATAAACGACGACTTCTTACATCCAATAAGATTAATTAACTATTTGCAATCTATGAAATTTGTAATGATTTACTAAGTCATTTTAACTTTTATCTTAGGTGGTGATGAGTCGAAGGTTCTACATATTAATACGAAATTATAACCCGTTAGTTTATTTTTAACGAATCATTTATCTTATTTGTCTTTAACAACACATTACATTTCGTTTTAAAAATACTGAAATTGGTTCCTTTACCCTCAAATATCTTTAAATCGATTTACTCTTAAGAATTGGGTGTATATGCCAGGTGATATATGAACTTCATATATCACCTGGCTTTATATACGTACGAGGGTGACACTGAACGTTTTAGAAAATCAAACAAGGTTTAGGTTTAAAACATTTAAATAGTTTTATTGTTTTTCAAAATATTCCCATTTAACAAAATACGTTTTTGCATTCGGTGAAACCAATCTTTACAGCAGTGCTGCCACTGTTCCTGAGACACTTTAGAAGACAGGTTTTTATAGTATTCTACTACTTCATTTGATGACGAAAATGTGATTCCACGCATTTTGTCTTTAATTTTTGGAAACAAAAAGAAATCATAAGGTACTAGGTCAGGGTTGTATGGTGGAGAGTCCATGGTGCTGACCTTTAGGGCGTCCAGATACTCAGTTATTAGTTTTGCTGTATACGACGATGCGTTGTCATGACGTAATATTATTTTTCCTTTTGGGCATTGTTCACGAACTTTTTCAAAAATGTGCGGTAAACAGACATTTGTGTACCAATCGGCAGAACCGTTATGTCTATCTTCTAATGCTATAGTAGCAATGTGGTCCGTTTTAGAAAAAAAAGACTAGCTACCACCTGCACTGTGAATTCGTGTGACTTTTGTTCGAAAGACCCATTGAGCTGATTGACTTTTATTTTCAGGATCATAATAATACATCCAAGATTCATCACCAGTAAAGATATTCCAAACCAACTTTGAAGTGCCGCCGCTTGGAATTTTTTCAGAGTTTTTCTGCGCCAGTCAGTGTATTGTTGTTATTGGTCGGGAGTCAGTTTATGTGAAATTCATCGACAACAAAATTTTCTCATATCTAACTGTTGATGTAAAATGTTTTGAATTTGACTCAGTTCCCAATGTTGCCCAAATAAATTCATAAGATGTCCGTCCACCTTCCTCAAGCATTGCTCGAACAGCGATAGTATTTTCATCAGTAACAGCAGTTCTTGGGCGTCCTTCAAGAAATTCATCACTAGGAAAAAACTGATCGTTTTGAATTCACTGTGCCACTTATATATTGTTGCTTTCGATGAGACTAAAATGAATGTCTAAGTCTCACATTATTTAGGCGTTAGTGACGATTTAAAATCGTAAAAAATCATAGCCTGGAAATATTTCTAGTGAAATTCATTTTTGGTTGAACACAAAATTTTTAAATGATGATAATTAACAAACTATTAGAGCAAATCGAACAAAATAAACGGCAATAAATCGCAAAACATTAGAGAGTAGCTATCATATATAATAAATTACATTTGTTTTCGGAAGCATTACATTCTAAAATTTTCAGTAACATCCTCGTATGCGTTTTCTGCCAGCTAACAATGCTTCGTATCTTGTCTCGGGTTGATTGTAGTATAAATTATAGAATGAACAAATATTATACTATCATTTTAGCTTGGTATAATACATAAATCAATAATATTAATATCTCACTGTGCAATTTTGAAAGTAAATGTGTGTATTTATAACCTTTATTTAATCGGTTATTAATTGGGTTTAAGATCCCCCTGTTAAAGAAACATTGCAAACTTCTTGATAAGCTTCAGCTTTTAGGATTTATTAGTGCAAATGTTAACTGAAATTATTATAACAATATTTACATGGAAATTATAATAGAACGTAGTATTAATATACCATTCACGTGGAAATTACAACTGATAAATCAATACTGTTCCTGCTGATAATACTTTGAACGGAAGAGAGTTATTTAACATAATAAGCACTTTGTGAATGATTAGTTCAAAATCAACGCTTCATCCCTGTGAATAGTGCACTCAGTTTAAGAATTGGCATTTCGAAACTTCGTAAAAGTTAAACAAAGGCTGAGTGTCCGTATGAACTAAAGCTCTCATATTTACGCTTCATGTATGTTCTATGACTTCTTGGCCTCGTGCAGTTTTGCTTGCTTAACATGCATATAGAAACATTAATATTTATAATTCTGTTCAATACTGCGCAGCCAGAGGGTTTAAATGTTGATTGACTAAAGAAATTCTGAAGTTTCATATGATTCAGAACACTCGCAACTTGTTCATGCATTTTCTGAGCTGAGCATCCTGGCAATTAGGCTAATGTGAAAAAAGAATTTCTGATGTCTTACATTCAACGTGACTTTCTGTACCCTCTAATGATTATTAGTGGGTATACAAACTATTCTTACTAAACCTTATTTTTCTATCTCCTTTATGTTAAGCCAAATAACCATTTGCAGAAATAGCTACAATACACATTTCGTTATGGATACAAAGGAAATAGTGATAGGAAATTTTTAAGAACTGGACGCTATATGCTGACCTTAAAATTCCATACACTTTCATGACATCACGAGAAACAACTGAATGCTGAAAGGAATTTAAAGAATGACCAAGTAATGAACAATTCGAACAATTAATAGCAAATATATCGGAAATGGCTGGTGCCACAAAAATTTATTTCAAATAAACTGTGTGTTTTAAAGAGATCTGGATTTCTTGTTAAGTACGCTTTCGTCTATCGCTTGGGGGAACGTAGATGAGAATGCATGGTTACAAAGAATTGGCAAATACACCTAAAGCTTTTAAGATAATATAATGCATGATTTGTATCAACATTTGAAACACAATTTTTCACTAATCTTGAGAGTTTGAAATGACTTCCTGGAATACTAAGATCACAATTGAAAAAAAATTAAATCAACATTCTTTTTGCTAAAAATCTTAACAAAGCAATTGCAATAAAAACTTTTAACCAACCTCTTTATGTAGTGATTGGCTAAGGAATTAGCTTTTTAAATAAAATTTTTCAGTTTTTCTTTGAAAAAGCAGCCCATAACTTCACTGGTATGTATAATCATAAATACCATTATTTTTAAAATATCAAAAACTGTTGAACAGAATTGAACATTAGAAGATACTACCAAGTTTTACAGCTCTGAGGTAAGTAGTTTAAGAGAAAAGTTACACTATTCTGGAAAAATGTAATTTTCTATAAAGCAGGTAGAAGACTTACTTTATTTTAAATTTTAACATTTCTTTACCTCTATTAGTTAATGCTGGTCATATCCATAGTCTGCATCCACCTCATCCTCCTGCTGCTGTTTTCTCTCCATCTGCTTCCTTTATCTAGCTGCCTTTTGGAAACCTTCTACTGCTCTCCCAAACTTTGGTGAGTCGAAGCTCATCGATGCTCCTCAATGTGCTAATTATAAATACTCCTGGTTGGAATCCTAGTCTGTTATTTGTTTTAGTTCTGCCTGTATTTCCACTGTTAAACACTAATCAGGCATCACATACAGCAATGTTCACAACATTTGAGGATATAAACATTGTTTTTGGGACATCGTTTCCAGATCAGACTGTTGTAGCTCTCATTTGGGTTCTGGGTTTTTCCATGTGTATATTTTTTAAGTAAATCTGTATCTTCCAGAAATCTGAATGTAGGCTTGATAACATAAATGACCGCCTCTGGTAAACTATGTTTATGTTTGTAGATTTTGTCATCAACCTTAACCTGTAAATATTTGCACCAAAAAATGTCGCACAGCCATGCTAAGCCACAGCGTCGTTTGACAGTTTATGTAAGTATATTGCCCGTACTGATTTTTACATTTACTTCAAATTTCCAATGTTGCCCCTAATGGCCTTAACATAATAAACTTGCAAAGTGTGAATTTATTTCTCAGTAAGTCTGTTGGCACCCTGCAATCGCTTTCCATCACTAAGGGCCGGTTCTACCAACAGATGCTAAATTTTAACACAATGTTAAACTGATTTAACACTGAAGTTAACCCAAATTCTGTTTCATCAAACAATGTTAAATTTAACAATGTGTTAAAGTCGGGGTTAAGTTAATATCGCCATACCCCTGTGTTAAGGGGTTTAACAAATGTTAGAAGTTGGAAAATGGGTGCCGCAAACCAAGCTATTGATGCGAGTTTGCTATAATTAGCATTTTTAATGTCATTCCTAATAGAAGGGTAGTCGTACGTCATAATAAATTTGAAACCTTGCAAAAGGAGGAACTTTTAAAGCAATATAAACTGACCAAGTGGTCATGAGCATAGTTTATGGAAAATACGAGAGGTAAGAATACTACCAACAGAAGCATGCCTCTTTCACCTATGCTTCAAGTTTTAATTAAGTACTCAGATTTTATGCTAATAACATTTTTCATTTACTTGGTGGGTGATAATGTTGGTATTTTAAAAGATACCTTTGTGGGTTTATCCGGCAGGTTTCCAAAGCAATTGCTTCAAGAAGTAAACATTTTTTTTTCGGGTCTGCTTGATTAATCAGCGTTAACACGTTTTCGTCCAGTTTAGTTTCAATGCAGTGTCCGCCACCAGTTTTAAACCGTCTTGAACGTCGTTCGCGCTTAACGTTTCTGGTGATGCAATTTAAGTTAGCATAAAATTGCCGCAGTTGCTTACTGGACTTAAGAGAAGCGCGTTCATTCCAATTAAATTACTCGTGGATTTTGCTTCAGGCTGCAATCTTATCCTTCAATGTAAGACCGTCAGCTTTTTCATACTTGATAATACATCTATACTTAACCAGATATTAATTAACGCGTTTCAAACGGTAAGACATTTATTTCTGGTGACATCTCGTTTCTAACCTCAAACAATCGGGAACATCACATGGCAATTGCCATGAATGTAAATAGTTGTCTGCTACTGACACAGAGAGCGCAGCGATACACGGAGCACGTTCAGAACCAGTGTGGTTCGGCCACCGCCTTCTCAAAATCTGGCGTTCGCAGTTGTCTTTGACGTTAACAAATGTTAGCTAACAATTTGCTGTAAAAGGTTGATGAAATGCAAAAGTTTTAAACTTGTGTCAAACTTTGAATACCTTGTTAACAAACAAGATGTTAGAATATTTTTAACATCGGTTGGTGAAACCGGCCGTAAGTATTTTACCTCTCATATTTTTTTTTCAATTTTAAAAGTCTACCACTATTCTCTTTTATATGAACCCTATACATTCCAACGTTTTGTATCTTTACATCAGGAACGTAAGGTTTACTTTCTGGCAATTTTTAAACGCACTTGAGTCACCATCACTTAGGTATTTGACATATCGTGCACCGTGCTTTTCTTCAGACCGCTGAAAAATCAATTTTGTTCCAGCTGCCTCCATAACACTACGGATTCTTCATAATTTTACAGCATACTTTTCTATGCTCCCCCTTCCACCTGTGTTCCTCCACCTGACTGTTACACTTTTTCCTTAGTGCACACTGCAGTATTTCCTCATTACTTCGAAGTCTAAAATTTTACCATGTTCACACTGATTACTGATGGCACTTCATAAAGTGAGATATCAGAATAATTGAAGACGGCTATATCAATAATTAATGTTTCGCGCGTTCTTCGAGTTATTTGCTATAATTTATTAAATAGTGCATAGAAGTCGATGAATAGCGTCAGGAATTAACGGCGGAGTCGCAAACTTCAACTACAGCAATAAACGTTGGTGAGGTTTTCCGTAATTAATAAGTATAAAACATGCATAAAATCAAATAACCTAAATATAGCATAGGTTAAAACAAATGGCTGCTAACAGCAGTCGCCATAGCCCACTAAAGAACTCTAGCCACAATGATATTGCAAAACAATTGACGGCTGCAAAACAAAGAAAGTAAACAAAAATATCCCAGTACATAAATGGCACCAACACAACAAACCACAATGACATTACACCTCCACAAGTAACATACTCCAAAGTACTAAAAACGACTCCTAAAAGAGAGAAAGCAATTTTCATGGAAACAAAAGAGAGCATATCAATTAAAGATTACGTTCCAGCTGTAGGAAAACTAACAGACCCTACCAATATCAGATTTATATAAAAATATCAGTGGTCGAGTGTGCCTATATTTGTCAAACAATAAAATGGTAGATGAGCTTACAAATAAGCACCAAACTATAATAATAAAAACAATTAACTACTCCACCTCAGACCTCTACTAACAAAAACAAGAGAATTATCCTTTCCAATGTGTGTCCTGTAATCCCACACAACCCCTAGAGGAAAGCTACTTCAACTGGGTGTAAATCCAGCATAATCAATTGAGTACATAAGAGCAGGTATCTCTACACCAGGCTTTTCCCATATCATGAGTTTTCGTCGACAGGTATACGTAAATCCTGATGATTTTAGAGAAATACCCGGAAAGCATTTCGGTAACTCATGTAGGGATAAGTTATTGGATATGCAAATCTACCGACAATCCAACTTACTTCCTGTGTAAGCTAGGTCATCTTGCAAGGCAATGCAAAATAAACACTACTCTAAGTCCAGCAAACCCTAACATATGGAGCCAGATCATATCCACAAACCCCTGACGTTACCCCTTCAGAAATTCATGAAGTAACTTATTCTAAAAACGAACAAATACAAAATAATGAATTAATCACCAAAACACAGAAACGCACCTACTTTAAAAGACAAATTAGAATCTACACAACAAACAAGGGCAACAAATCACCACAATGCTAAAGAGGAAATTGTTGACCAGCTGTAAAACTATCCTGAGCAATATATTTACGCAGCACAAATGGAAAATGAATTTCCACCGTTACCCACGACATGTACCAGGAGAGAAAACATAACAAAGAGGTCAATAACAACTTCTGAATTTACAAACCAAGCCAACAACGAACCAGAAACCCCTAAACAAAGTTCAGACGAAGAAACCGCTACACACAATCTAAATGTAAACAAAAAAGGCAAAACCTCCCTAAAAAGAAAGAAAGAAAAAAACACGCTGGGTAACCAACTTAACATTGAAGAATCTTTTGATACTATAAAACCACTGGCTAAATCTTCGCCCAATTATTTCACTTTCAATTATGAACAACGTAAGGCTTATAAAAATGCTTCAGGAATTGCAGATGTTGCAAACAGCAAATTTCCGCACAAACGACATTGAAGGTTTCGTTTATAGCTTACACAATATACATCCTTTCCTAAATACTCAAGGTATGACAAACAAATCAATCAGAATAATCAATCAATTAAAACATAATTAAAAATCAAAACAAGAAGTTGAAAATGTCAAAGAATATTAAAACAAAAATACCCACAAAATAACCAGAAAATGGACACACTTCTTCTCTAGTGAAATTTGAATGATTTTTGGGCTCAACATGAATATTTACAACATTTAATTGCAAGAAACGAATTTTAAAGATGACTATTTGGCAAAGATTAAAGGATACTCCTCTCAACAAAAAATCGTGCTAATGCTAATATTGCAAATGGATATGTTGCCATTTATATACGGCATAATACAATGTTTCAAAAAAATAAATATCAATGCAAATTTTGAGATTATTGTAGTACAATTTATAACCCGATATTGATATGTATTTGCAAAATATATTTACCCAACAGTCAACATATTTGTTTGTCTGACCTATATGAATTAATCAAACAAATATCTTGTAGGCGATTTTAATTCCCACAATAGAGTATGGAGAAGGGCTTACACTAATGCTAGAGGAAAAATAATAGAATCGTTAATAAACAAGCCAGAACTGGTAATATTAAATTTAAGCAACCCTACACATTACCATATCAGACATAATATCTTTAGCAATATAGAATCGCCTTAGTACTCCAGGTAGAGCACTAGTGTATAATTGTTTAGCTTACGAAATTCTTCTAGGAGGCGACCACTTCCTAATATCACTGGAAAAAGCAGCCAGGAAACATCAGTATGATCAACCAATAAAGAACTGGTCAAAATATAAATCAAAGTATCAAAGGTATGTATCCAAACTAATACCTAAAAGCTAATTTTGCTCTTCTACAATCAATGACTTAGTACACCAGTTTGCGGACACAATTCTTAGCTCTGTAGAATGAGCATTCCTAAATTCGGTACTAACTTCAATAAGAAAACAATACCCTGGTGGAATGAAGAAAGTAAATCAGCGATCAAAAATAAAAACAAGGCGTTTTATAAATATAAATGGCATCCAAAAATAGAAAATGAACTAAACTTTCAGAAATACAGAGCCTTAGCAAGACAATAAAAGAGAGCAAAAATATATAATCGTTATCTTTTTTCTTCTGTTTCACATAAAGCGGCACAAAATGTAATTTGGGAGAAACTGAAAAATATACGCGCTAACAAAGTTACATCTTTCACAACTTCACTTTTACTCTCTAACACAAATTGTTACGTGGAAGATCCTCAAGATATTGCTGATTACCTTACTGAAACTTTCTCGACATTTCTTGAAATTTGAACCCACTCTTCTAACTTAAACGTGACGATATCGTCCTAAACGACGAAAGCTTCAATGAAAAGATGACACTAGAAGAGCTTAACACGGCAGTTATTAGCAGTAGAAGTACGAGCAGCCCGGGACCCGAGAATATACCCTTCGAGTTCTTAAAACAACCCCCTAAAGAAGGAATGGCTTATTTACATGAACTTTTTAACTGCATTGTGAAAGAAACCGTCTTCCCAGATCAATGGCGCATGGCCATTGTAATTCCAATACCTAAACCAACAAAGATCCTCGACTTCCAGTAAACTACTGGCCAATTGCGCTGACTTAGACAATGTGCAAACTGCTAGAGAAAATCGTAAACAAACGAGTAAGATGGATACCTGAAAAAACGCCTTTCTTCACTCCAGAACAAGATGGATTTCGGGAAAACCACTGAACAAATGACAGTTTTTTCAGCTCTAGAAACAGAAATTCAAGAAAAAATTATAATAAGCAACGTCTCAAAGTAGTGAGCTTAGCCATACATAAAGCTCATGAAATGGTTTGGCATGAACATGTACTGAAAACCACATTTCGAAACACCATTAGAGGAAATATGCTGGAATTAATTAAAAACTTCTTAAAATATCGAAAAATTCCAGTGATTAGTGAAAATTCAGTGATTAGTGTAACACTATGCCTAATAGCTATAAACAACATTACTTCGAAAATCAAGTCCCCAGTGAAGGCATCTCTATTTGAAAACGATCTTGTCATATACTGTAGAGGAAAATATACAAATACAACAAAGGAAATGTTAAAAGGCACCCTTGACAAATTTTAATCTGGTCCAAACAAACTGGTTTTAAATTATCACCAATGAAATGCAAGAATATATTATTTTCAAGAAATAAAACATCCTACTCTCCCATAAACCTTCTGATTGAAGGAAGCATGATACCAAATGTAAATACAATGAATTTTCTAGGAATAATATTTGATAAAAAATTGACAAATGGTTACCGCAACTTAAGACTCTAAAAGACGAATGCTTACGTAGTAACAATCACAAAGTATTATCCGCAAACAACTGGGGAGCAGATAATCTATCACACGGCAAATTGAATTATGGAGCCATAGTCTACAATTCGGCTAGACCCACAGCGCTTAGAATGACACAGTCCAAAATTCAGCTATACGTATTGTCACGAACGTGACTGAGGAGATCCGTATTGTAATTATTATTTTATATTAATCGCCATTATTTTATTAACCTGTCACAAGTTTCTGAATTCATATAGAAGCATATTTTTATATTCTTAATTCTGCTAAAGCCTTAGTAAATTGTATATATGACAGGAAACAGTGGTTTTGTCATATCCTTTGACATTTCAAAGGGATGTTACTGTGGCATCACTTCCTGAGGTGTACGTGTCTTTCTGCAGGCTCTTAGCTGCACCTTAGACCGCGTTACGTCATATAGAATGTTCTAGAACATTGACGTAGCAAGTTATGATTGGCTGCTATATTTCAAATCCAGGGCGGTGGCAGACCATATTTGGTAATAGCTGCCAGGGTATTTAGCCCTATATAAAGAAGCCCATAGTCCCACTCGGGGGACTTTTGTGTTGTAAATTGACCGGGACCGCGATGGTCCCCGTCGACGGCTGCGGCACGGCCGCTCCGGATGGCTTCCTCTGACACCACTAACGGCTTGACGAAGTCGTGTCAAGTTTGGCTCTCCTCATCCACGACGAGACATGTTTCCCCAGGTAAGACTTTTAAGATAATTGATAATAATAATGTTAGCTAGTATAATCATCATCCCTGCTAATGTAAACTCGACAATCGCACTATAAAAATGTAACGTTCTAGAATACAATAGTTTTGCTAATCCAAATTCTGAATTCTCTATCATCTGATTCCCAGTTATTCCCCCCTGTGTCCAACTTTAGTTGCGACATATTTGGTGAAGGCGCCGGCTTCTCTAATTCACTTTGAGAAGTATGGTTCGATCCCGTACCTCTCCCTAAAATTCCCTATAGTAGTGTATATGGTGCATGCGCCGGCTTCTCTAAATCACTTTGAGAAGTATGGTTCGATCCCGTACCTCTCCCTAAAATTCCCTATAGTAGTGTATTTGGTGAAAGCGCCGGCTTCTCTAAATCACTTTGAGAAATATGCTTTCGACCCCGACCCTCTCATTTCTTTCTACTGACATATGTTGGAAGCACCGGCTTCTTTAATTTTTGAAAAGTATGGTTTCTATCTTGGTGCCCTCTAAATTTCTATAATTCTGTCTTTTGTTGGACGGACTTTAATTTTTGACAAGTGTGGTTTCGATTCCGTACCTCTCTACATTCTAGTCCACCAAGAGAAAGTTATGTTGTTGTGCCGGATTTTTAAAATTGTATTACTGAAAAGTAGATTTAAATTCCCTACCTTTTATTCACACATAGTGGAGTTACTCTGATTCTAACAATATGTCATAAAAAAAACCTGCCTTGATTTGCATATTTATTATAAACTTCTGGAAATTTTCTGTTTTTCTAATATAATATTGCCAGCAATGGATACCGTCAATCTCACCTTGTTGCTGATGTTTATAGTTATACTTCTGTTTCAAATTTCTTTCAGTTGCTTAAAGGTTCAACATTTTGTAATTAAAATACTTTTGTGTTTTTATTTAAGTGTAATCTTTGAAGCACATTTAAAGTAATTTTTCTCCTAACCAACACAATATATATTTTTTTTTCTCGAATTAGTTTGCTTTCGATTTTTCAAAGCACCACTTTATTCAACTGTATTTGTCTATTTTAGTAACTGACTTCATGAACCAAGTCTTTGAAAGCTAAAGCCTGTAGACATAAAATTTGCTGATATCTTTACGATGTTTATTACAACGCTTGATTTCCAGGTGTTCCACTAACACCTTTTCGGTATGACACTATAAAGGTATGCGATATGCAACATAATCTTTAGAATTTTTTTTTGGGTGTTCTGTCACTTTAGAAATTTGGTTTCTACTGACCATCGACGTAATCCCTCCCACCCACCCTTTCCATTCTTGTGTTAATTGCCATTATTTTTCTCACTTAGATGTATGCAATACTATGCATACGAGATGTAAAGTTTTCAGTAAAACTCTAAGGTTACCCATGCTTCAGTGGCAGTTGTGAGTATTAATCTGCCCATGTAATTATCCAACTATTTTATTTACCACAATATTTTTATTTCAGCGTTTATTTTCTATTTCTCGGACTGTCACTTTAAATATTAAAACGTTTCTCTGTGGAACGGTAATCTTAAAGGATGTGTTTGCTTATCTCTTTCTATATTTACTGCCGCCGCAGCAGTAGATAACTAACTCTCTTGATGCATTTACGTGTGTTCCTCATATGCAATATTTGTAACTTGCTTTGTAACTCTTGATTCTGAAAATTTCAACAGCTGTAACAGCAACCCAGATAACTGTGTTTTGTTTTAACAGTATATGTAATAAAACGTTTCAGTGTCATTGTAATAAAGCTTACTTTCCTCCATTTTGTACAACAATTGTGCTAAATATTCAGATGTCGAATGCCTCATTTGTTACGCCAAATGCGACTTTGAAGTTTAAATTCTTATCTTTTGTTACAATTCTGGTATTTGGAATTACACTTAGTGTTTTGGTAATTATTACGTTATATATATGTGCGCTGCACGTGACGCCTAAATATTTCTTCCACCCCCTCGATAATTTTGAGTACCGCTGATCATACAAAGACTATTCCCCCGCCCCGCCCTATCCTAAACCATTCGGACTTCTATTTTTCGGAAATTCGTCACTTTTTATACTATATTTCTTATATATCACTTTGAATTTGGTTTTTGCCTAAGCAAAGAATTGGAAAACTTTAATTTTTTTCAGGATTTCCTTCTCTCTTCGTTGAGATTTTTTTATCCCGATTGTTTTATATTATATTTCATTTACTACTGGTGAAACTGTCCCGTTCGTGTCAGATGGTTTGTTTAAGTTTTTATTCCTTAACATACTTATTAAATTTATTGCTGTGTCGGTTGACATGGTCAAGTGTCAGGGTGCGGGCCTTGGCGTCCCTTACTGAGATGCCTCCCACCACCTCTGGAGCGTTTGCTCCAGGGTGCGCCCACACTGTGGTAGCCATAAGTATTCATAATACATTTTTATCCTATTCCTCGCTTGCTTAACGTATCATGTTTGCATGCATGTTATCTTTTGATACATCTAAATCTATTAATTCATGGAAGTGTTTTTCTTCTGTTTTTGCTTAAATATTGGCTTAACTGCTTCTTTACTTTACATATAAATATTATGTTTCAACTCGCTGTATTGTGCAAAGGTGATTAAGGTATTTATTTTGTGCCATTACTCTCTATGTAATTTTTAATATATATATATGAAGTTTCTCTATAAGGCGTTATAATTTTTCTCATTATCTTGGGTTACCTAATTACTTATTTCTTCCCCTTGTAAATTTTGTTAATTAGTTTATGATGAAATTCATTCTTCTCTTTTTCTCAAGTGTTATGTTACGTGGTACATCATTGATGATGAAATGCCCTAACCGATTAATAATGTATTTCATTCGATGTGTTATTACAATTTTTGTGCGTAATTTTGAGTTATGATAAAGGTTTAGTGTTCTATTGCATTCGTTTCCTTCCTGCCTCACCTTGATTTTATGTAAGTCGTACTTACATGCACATAGATTATGTTAATAACTACTTGCAACCAAATGCTAATACATAAACGTATTTGCACTCATTACTTTTAAGTATGATGTGCGCCTGCTGTTATAATGATTATTTTCAGTTTACACACGTTGCAATTTATGAGTTATGTTTAGATTAAAGAACTTAGATAAATTTAATAGCTGCCGATACACATTATTTAAATTTGAAGTACCATTCATTGAATTTAATTTCTTTTTAATCATTTTTAAGTTGTGAAAAATATCGCGTAGAGCACTAGGTAATTTTCTAGTTCATGGTATGCCCGGTATTAACTATTCTTTCGACATTAGTCCATTTTAAATGTCTTTATCTAATTATCAGTTTCTTTTGAATAAATGACCTTTTCTTTCCCTCCTTATCGCTTTTAAGAATGATATCTGTTTTTGCTACTCTTAACAAACTTGTAGTTACTGTATTACTGTTGCAATGCCCTATATTCATCCATTCCTTAATATTTATTGAGCATTTAGAACTACTTTTTTCACTTTGGTTTCTTTTCTATGGTAAATTATAGTTGTTTTTTTACTATCTTCTTCATAGTAAAATTGCTACACATTACACGAATAATAGTACTTGTACACACTTTGTAATTCATCGCTACATGTACTTAGACATATTTTTAATTGCTTCTAGTTATGAACATCTTCGAGTTTGCTTTTACGATTATAATTATCATTACTTGCATCTGTAATCATTTTTGAATGTTTTTTTATTTCTCTATTTAAATACTTTGAGTTTTGTTGAACTTTCATTAAAAACTGTTAAATGAATATTCTACACTGTTGCGTACACACCGTTATACATGGTAATATATTCCTCTAGTCAGTCCTGCTTCTCTAACATTTATCTTTCTAGCAAGATTACTGTTTTTTAAATTTTCTTTAATCATATTTCAATATTTTGGTACTTACTTTGAATCCATCTCGTGCTAATGAATTACTTTATTTTATTTTGATATCGTTTACCGAGAGTACTTGGTATTCCTTTTATTTAATTCTCATTCTTTTATGTAATACCGTCATTGCTTATACACACATATTTTGGAAACTTTTCATGATCACTCGTTTTGTTATTTTTAAATGAAATCTCTTATTTAAAATTTTACACTTTATTTTTGCCTTCGGCAAGTTCCGATCGTTCATATTTCGCGATTGTTTCCGCTTTCTTTAATTTTCTAATGAAACGTTACACTGATACACGCCTTCGGACATACTTTGTTTAAAATTACTACACTATACGTCTTGCCTCTACATTCAGTACTTATGCTACTGGTATGAATTATTTTTCTGATAGCCGACTTTCTATGTCCGGAAACATATAATCTAAAGGAACTCTTTGTCCTTTTCTAAATGATAACAGACTTCTAACCAGCTTCTACTATGCATGCGTATTAAACTCCTTTTAAATACCTGCAGGGTATTGTGCTTTTAGAATGATTGTCTTATATTAATCACAGTATCGTTACTTGCGTTTGCTGTTTGATTCTTTTCCCACACACCTGTTGTCTATTGTTTTATTCTTGTTTACTTATACTGTTAACCTTTGTGTAACAATTGTGTATTTTTTTTTAATTTGGCAATACCTTGTATTTACTGTAATTGCATTATCTCATATTTAATTGTTCAGTATCTTCTTTTCAAAATTGTTGGCTTTTCTCCCTGCAATCTTTGAGATTATTTTTTTTTATTCTTTAAACTCACAACCTTGACTAGTTGAATTCTCTTCTCTTATCTCGCCTACCATGTCAATGCACTTAGCATATTTTATTGCTGTTCTTATACTTATTACTGTCATTGTTTTTTTGGTGTAACTAATATGTTTTTTTTTGCAAGATTATGTTTCAGATGTAATTTCTCTGTGCACCGACTTTTATTTCTCTGGTTACGTGAATGGATCTTTGGTCACTTATGATTCCTTGGTTCATTTCCCGTCCACTACCCCAGGACCACTGATACCGTGATTCTACTCCATTTGTATGGTATCATTTGTTTTTTTTTAATTTTTCTTATTTGAGTTTATGGAAACTAATTTGATTTGTTTCAGATAATTTAAATAATTTTGCTTTATAGCACTGATAATGTTTTCTTAACCTTCATGTCGTCCCTAATACATTCAGTTCACAGTGGTTGAGCGGATACGTGGTTTTCCGTTGCCGCTTAATAACCTTCGACTCTTAACCACAATATCTTGTGAAGCCTTATGATAACATCACTGCCTTTTTGCACATTAGTTAAGATCTTTTTACAGTTTAATGTTATATATATTTGACTTTCTTGAGTTGTGCAAATGCCACTAATTTCCTTAGCTATGTTTTTTTTTGGTGCCATGTTATGTTGAGTAGCTTGGTTCGATCCCCTGATCCCTTGAACCTTCTGTTCATTATGCTCTATTTTAATGTATTTTATGTGTTTGCACACCCTTGTACTTTCGAACATTTATGTCTTAATCCTATCTTATTTCTGAGATCCGTTTACTATTTTTGGACTTTATTTATGGTTGAGCATTTATAAGTTATTGATTATATATTGACTTATATGGAGATATTTGTGCTCACAATTGCCAAACGTATTTTTGTTTAGTGGATGTGCTGTGAAGCCTCTCTAAACTTGCAGATATAATAAGTGATTATATCGAGTTGTTATGAAGATTTATGTTATTGGGTTTAGTTTGATTTATGTCGTTCTTGAGTAACCGCGAGGTCTGAAGAATTACTAATCACTACAGAATTCGTACCTTAAGAGAAGGTGCAGGTATATATGAGTTATATAGAATCTTATGATTGTTTACGTTTTGGAAGGTTTATAAAACCGCAA
This sequence comes from Deroplatys truncata, assembly GCA_030765065.1. NCBI lineage: Eukaryota > Metazoa > Arthropoda > Insecta > Mantodea > Mantidae > Deroplatys > Deroplatys truncata. The sequence goes on from CM060980.1 coordinate 108,253,623, forward strand.
GGTCCTTATCAAACAGACAGTCCGATATTGAGTTTTGAGCTCCGTGAGCTCCTTTGTTGTATGTGCACATGTATTATTACGAGTTATTGGGTAGCGCCCAAAAGAAAAGGAAAAACAAAAAGTTGTTGTTTATTATGGAAATCCTATACGTCCCTAATGTGTTATGAGCTGTATAGTGGAGATGACCCCTCCCCCCGGGAATAATGGTTTAGAAATAGTTGTTTTTTTTCTCTCATGTTGGCAATCCTGACCCCGAATATGAATTTAGACATGACATTGATCATGCCCTCTTAGTGAGAGGAATGTGTGAACTCAACCTTCGACGATTGTTTTTTTTTAAATTCTTGTAATTATTTGTATACACTGGCATTTTAAGTTTGATTTGTGGAAACTTTGCTGAATTGACAAGTTTTGAACACCCTGTACGCCAGTTAACGGATCTACTTCAGCTAATTTTTTTCTTTTATCTTTGGTGACATATTTCTAGTGACACTGCTTATTCCTTTACAATATATTTTTATATTGTAATTCTAAGCTATTTTTCTTAATAGCTTAGCAGTGCAGAATTCCCTTAATGTTTTTCTGCACCGCATGGTGGAATTAGCCAGCCCCATGTGTCCGATATTGGTAGTGCGGTTTACGATTTGTTTGGGAAGGCCACCCAAATGGATTTGTAAATTGCAGTTGCTATATCCCGAGGTGATGCAGTGTTGGAAACCTTCACTGAAGATATTGGAGAACTTATACAAAATTTTCCCTAATGATATTTGAAATATTTTCTGTATTCTTTGTCTTTGTACTATTTTCTACCTAATTTTCTGTTATGTAACTACACTTTATATTCTATTTTATTGTATATCAATGTTTACTTTGCTTGATATTTACATATCAAAGTTTTTTTAGCTTTTGCGTATCCTATTACTTATGTTTCCAAAAAGTTTCTTACGCAACATCGCTTATATCCATATACATATATTTTATTTATGGAATATGTTTTAATGCTTTTGTCAAGTTATGATTACAGAACTGTTTTATGTGCCACCTGCTATGCCAGTACGGTTGAATTATACACAAGCTCTTCGAACACTGTTATTGGACACTCTTCCATATATCGTCAGTTCCGACGACAGTTTTGGAAGCACACCTTGGACTTATTTCACAATTAAAGGTACGCATAATTCTGTTTTATTTCTATTCATTGAAAGAAGCATCTCTCTCAGAGAGTGCCTATTGGGAAATTTATACGGAAGCGACTTCCGCTTAACTTATCTTGATTATGGTTTGAGAAACGTATATGAGTTCTTTTATTAACCTTAAAGATACCTAGAGATTATCAGTGATTTTATTACACGCTTTACAGCCGAATTTTAAATTTCAGCATTCACTAAGGGTGAATCGTAAGATCCCCCTAGTATTAATGGTATGAACATACGATAAGAGTATACGGATAATTTTACCGACTCGTTACGCTCTCGGGTTTACCGCCAGATTCCGTTAGCATTCTTTTTTATTTTTATTTTTGGAGCTCTTATGTACTTATTAATGAGTTCATGGGTAGATATTGATATTTACGTTTTTTCCCCGTGCGTACGGATATGATTACATGTATTCAGCAATTACGATTTTTCTGATTGATATCAGTCTTTCTTGCGAATCTGATATTACAGTGAAATGCATTTTGTGTGTGTGTAGAGACACACATGATTATTATCAGGATATTAATACTGAGTTATTTGATTTATGCTGAAATAAATGATTGAGATATAGAGTGTTTGGCTATGAATTACATATGCATAGGAATAATTTTTCGTTTACGTGGCATTGGTTCCACGATGGGCTGATTTTCTAAATACCTCATACTGATAACCTCTAAGTTATAACGATATTGCTTATTTTTCTCCCAGAGTGCCAGATATTAAAATAACCATTGTATGATGTATGATGTAATCTATTTATTATTGTTTTAATATGCAATATTGTATAAATTGCAATTAGCTCTCCTGAGCACTTTATCTGTTCTCTGCATGGTTTCACTTAGGTAGCCATTGCATTTTTGTGTTGTTGTCTGATCTCCTAGTAAAACCTAGTCTGTTTCCTTATACTATTTACCTCCAATTGAACACAGGTTTGTAAGCTTGAGAAATGCCAGGTGTATTTTATTCTGTATGATAATAATTTTTTTAATCATTGTTATTCCCTACGGATTTGAAATGTTTTTTCTCCCTCGTTCTCCTCGGCAACTTTAAGCTTTACAACATTGTGTTCACCTGGTTCTTGATATTATAAAATTAAGCAACTTTATAGTTTCACAACCAATCAATTGTTTTTATAATTCATTATTATACACAGGAAACTAGAATTTTCCGTTTATGTTAAACTTTTGTTATGTTATGTTCATTGAAAAGACGTTACAGTTTATGTATTCTGTGTGAGGTGAAACCTGCGTGTACCTACCTGTCTCTCTGTCTTGTGACAGCAGTTTTAACGACAGTTTTGGCCTATGTTGCCTTAGAAATACTTTGTACACTTTTGTCCACCCTCATTCAGACCTTTATGTTGTTTGGCTTGGCTATATGGATGTTTCACCCTGCTCCTGCCTCTCACATGTTTAGCTGTGAATTCGATTAATATTTTTGTTTGATAATTTAAGTGGCACATTGTATATTTCCTTTCTTTCATTCCCCCCTCCGTTGTTTCCCACCGATTGTTTCCCTAATGTTATTTAACGTACCCTTGTGATTAGCTTATGTTCCACCCCTAACCCTTATTTCTTTCTTTGGTTTTATGGCTACGGCATGGTCGCCGCTTCGACGCGAGGACTACGGCAAGGAAATTCACTGCTCCATTTTCATCATGGGACGCACTGGACGCTTGACGGCGTATGGGATGCACGATGACATTCTTCAACTATGAGAAAACAATAGAATGCATATGAACAGTTCTCATCGCTGATAAAACGACTCTTCAGGTGCATTCTTCAGTATTTAACCGATTACGAGCGCGCACTATCTACGTGGTTTCCGCCGGATTTCCCTGCCGCTGCTGACCTTCTGTGAGGACACATGGACTCGTATTCCTCTTCTCCTGGCAGTGCGGAAATTCTATACACGTTCCTTGCAGGCGCGTTCGACAAGCATAAACTTGTACTTTTTGGTCCGCCGTTGGACATTGTGCTACAGTGTGTCCTAGACTTACCAGACAATGCAGTGATGTTGTGCCGTCATGGGACTTGTCCTCGCTCGAGCTGGATCTGCGAATCACCTTGTAACCCTCCTTCCTTTTCCATTTTCCTCCCTATATCATCCTAATGTTCTTTTTCTGCTGCCACGTAATGTATAGTGTTTCTTGCCTCCATGCAGGCAGGGCTATACTTCAATTTTTGTAATTTTTATCTGATTTATATTGTTTATACCCTTGTATTTATGACTCTGTTCCTTTATTTTCTTTCTCTACAATTGTAAAGTGCGATGTTGGGTACACCCCTTTTATTTTTTTTTCTCTTCTTGTTCACACAAGAGCATTGCTTCCGATTTTGCTCTCTTCTCGTAGTTTTAGTTGGCGCCAGGCGTCGCCATTTCTTGCGTTGCGGGATATGTCACGAACGTGACTGAGGAGATCCGTATTGTAATTATTATTTTATATTAATCGCCATTATTTTATTAACCTGTCACAAGTTTCTGAATTCATATAGAAGCATATTTTATATTCTTAATTCTGCTAAAGCCTTAGTAAATTGTATATATGACAGGAAACAGTGGTTTTGTCATATCCTTTGACATTTCAAAGGGATGTTACTGTGGCATCACTTCCTGAGGTGTACGTGTCTTTCTGCAGGCTCTTAGCTGCACCTTAGACCGCGTTACGTCATATAGAATGTTCTAGAACATTGACGTAGCAAGTTATGATTGGCTGCTATATTTCAAATCCAGGGCGGTGGCAGACCATATTTGGTAATAGCTGCCAGGGTATTTAGCCCTATATAAAGAAGCCCATAGTCCCACTCGGGGGACTTTTGTGTTGTAAATTGACCGGGACCGCGATGGTCCCCGTCGACGGCTGCGGCACGGCCGCTCCGGATGGCTTCCTCTGACACCACTAACGGCTTGACGAAGTCGTGTCAAGTTTGGCTCTCCTCATCCACGACGAGACATGTTTCCCCAGGTAAGACTTTTAAGATAATTGATAATAATAATGTTAGCTAGTATAATCATCATCCCTGCTAATGTAAACTCGACAATCGCACTATAAAAATGTAACGTTCTAGAATACAATAGTTTTGCTAATCCAAATTCTGAATTCTCTATCATCTGATTCCCAGTTATTCCCCCCTGTGTCCAACTTTAGTTGCGACAGTATAGATTTGAGAGCTTATCGAAACCAGCCCCATCTCCAGCTTACAAATAGAGGCTAATGAACTTCCACTGGAAATTCGAAGGAGACAGCTTACTATAACGTATGTTTTAAAACTGGCCGCAACTCCGAACTCAAGACTCTATCCATATGTCTTCTCAAAATATCACCAGGAACATAAGCTTCTTTCATCAGTATCTACAACAACCTTTTCCATAAGATTGAAGCAATAACTTAATAAATATAACTTATATTTTCCCAAAATATCACCTAAAGCATTGCCAACTGAAATACCACTGTGGAAGAGAAGTATTCTGCCAATTAACAACGAATTAAGAAAATATCCAAAGAATTCAACTCCCGAAACTACATAGCAACTACTCTTCAATAAAATGTGTGCTAAATACTCAAAACACAAACATATCTACACCGATGACTCCAAAAATCAAGCTGGCTGTGCCTAGGCAGTAGTATATCCTACACACACTATCCCATATACCTTACTTACATTCTATACAGTTTTCTGCACTGAACTTTATGCTATCAAACGGACATTTGAAGGCATTAAAAAGAGCCAAAACGATTCCCATTTTCTAGTCCTAACTGATTCCCAGTCTTCCATAATGCCCTTATATAACCGATATGCAAAAACTCCAATAACAGAAGAAATCCAAAGCCTATACAGCCAAATACTGATGGAATCAAAACAGGTTACCTTAACTTGGATCCCTTCGCATCAATGTATACCTGGAAATGAACAACCCGATATGCAGCAAAAGAAGCAACTCGTCTGCCTATACAAGAAACAGATATAGGTTCTCCACATATCGATATAACCTGAAGTAGTATTTTGCTTCACGTATGGAAAGCCAATTTTAAGTAGGTGTTGTATTGTATTTCGACTGTTGGGGAGCCGACCTTTAAGTAGTTGTAACCACGTATGGTACCCGGTGCCCTTCGCCCCAATGTTTAAAAATATTAACTTTGTAATTTGACTGTTTCTTTAAATATTATATTTATGTTTGCCTCGGCTGCGTCAGTATTTATTTTTAGAGACATGAATCTCTTAACAAGGTGTGGTGCGACTGAAGAATGTAGGCTTACACAGATTATAATTTTTACTTCACTCCATTTGGTAATTCTTGACACGATTTAAATAACACTTCACTGATATAGGGAGCTGTGAGATTCTTTTATTAATTGCTTGCACTTTTTAACATGTAAACTATTTTCGTCTCATACTGAGTACACATTAAACTTCTTGAGGACGCGTCTCGCTAGCAACTGAATTCTGAATTTGTACAATTTTCCCTATTTCAGTTTCTGATTGTCTAATCCTACTCCAATAGAATACTTTCATTAAACTTAAGTTTTTTTCTGGTTGTTGATTGACTATTTATAAACTGTCTCAAAATGTACATTATTGTTGCACCAATAATTACAAGTATCATTATTAAACTTTCTTATTTATTATTGCCTCAAGGTTACCTTATTGTTACCTCATTGTTAGCAATTTTTAACCTATTATTCTCATAGCTCCTACATTATTAAATTACATAATACATTCACATAACATTATTAAACATGTTCATAATAGTATAAGCATTAATGCAATGACTGTTGCATAAATTTGTATATGTTATTTTATACACATATTGCTTTAAAGCGGGCTGTTATTGAATTTATATTATATAATTTGACTAAAATCATTTAAACGTTAAAAACGCTGACTCAAATTACCCCCTTTTAGAAATATTAAAAAAATTGTTCCTTTTTTGTTTTGTTCTTTTACATTTTTAAATATTTTCTGAAAGTCTCCTGAAAGAAAGAAACATAACCTTTTTTATTATAACACTTGTTATTTTTCACTGTCACTTGTATTTAACACTCACTCACTCATGTATAGCAGAATAATTTACTTTGTTCTTCCACTTGTTCGACACTTTAAGGTCAACGACCTGGTGTAAGGTCAATGATCTGGTGTTCAATGACCTGGGTGAAGTTTGTTTATTCACTAACACAGCCACTATTAAGCATTTTATTTGCTAGACATTTAATACTTAATTAGGCAAATTAACACTTGTTAAGCTTTCTTTAAAACTTATTTCTTAAACATTTTTATATTTGTTACAATTTCTAACAATTTATATCTTATGCAATAAAAATCATTTACTATTCAGATTTATTATGTTTTTCTCCCACTAACAATTGATTTTCTCTTATTATATCTTTTTATCTAAACTCAATTTCGTTATATTGACAGTTTGTTGCATTTAGTAAAGACATTATTATACATTTTTAAATTACATTGCTTTCCCCTTTTATGTTCCAGATAATTCATTTTCTTTTTATTTTTGTGCCAATCATAACCTGCATACTTTATTTTCTTTTTCTTCCTCTGCCACAGACTTTTTATACTTGCCCTAATCTTATGTAGCACAGTTGTGTTCCAAAAATTATTCATAAATAAAACTGTAAATGTTTCAAAATTCATTTCACTGTCTGCTAGCATGTGTAACCATTCTAAGGTTTTGTTATCCAAGCATTTCCTAACAAGTATCATTTTTAGTGCTTCAGACACATTTTTCAATTTAAAATATTCTATTAGATTAAGTCTAAATTGTATTGGACTTGAGGAAGCATTAAAATAATGTAATGGTAATTCATTAAACACAGAATAATAGTTTGACATCTGATTTGGTACATGCATATGTGTGTCATCATTATTGTTTTGTGTTTGATGGGCTGATGCTATGGAAAAGCAGTAGTGTCTCTTGTGTTATTAGTTAACAAAGGTGATACTATTGTTGCCATGCATTTGATTAACATTTACAGAACTAGGTACATTGTATTTACCCTTGGTACACTTGTACTTAAATTTTCAAAACCATTTCTAAGTTTATCTATTTCTTTGCTACTTTCCTGTACGTTATCTTTAATTTCATCTATCATTGACTTTATTTGTCCTTGCCCTGTATTTGCTTCTTTAATTGCCTCTGCATTTGTTTTAGCCATTTCATGCATTTTACTTATTTCTCCTGCTAAATCTATTTGTACTTGTACAAGATCAGCATTTGTATTTTCTACCATTCTTTTTAATTCTTCACCCTGTTTATCTAACTTGTTACAAATACCCAGTTCAGTATTAGTAAGTTTCAACTCCATTTCAGTTATATTTGTATCAATATGGCTTGACAATTTCTGTTCTAGCTGTTTACAACCTTTATTTACTATTAAATCTATATCATTTTGAAGTGCTTTAGAAGATTGTTCTATTTTTATTTCTAATCTCCTCTTTCAGCTTTGCTTTCTTTCATACAATTTTCGATTTGTTTAGCTAGATCATGTTTGATACTAGATAGCTCTGTATTAGTTTCAGTTCGCTTATTATTAAATTATTTACTTAATTCTACTCTCAGCTCTGTACTAGTTTCTTTTAACTCTCTTCTCATTTCAGTTAACTTATTATTTATCTCTATATTATTTTCAGTTATCTTATTATTTAACTGTGCATTACTTTCAGTTATCCTTTCAGTTATTGCTTCTAGAAGCCACATAATATTTTGTTGTGATAAGTTTTCTTACTCTTGTTGGGTAGATGTCTAAGGGATAGTATTTCTTTCTATTGTTGTTCCTTGCATTAGTATTGGTGATTGACCTTGCATACTGCTGCTATCTCTTTCTATACGTACCTGTGTATTTACATATAGCTGTTCTTCTACATCTAACCTCCTTGTTTCCTCTAGCTCTGATTGTAAAGTTACATTGTAGTCTGTAAGGACTGACCTATCCTCTCCTACTTCCATATTTTCATTGTTTTCTGCATCCATTTTATTTTGTATATTTTCTTTTGTTATTTTTGGTTTGGAATTGCTCAATATTAACTTACCACTTCTTAACATCATGAAATTATCTTAATAACAATATATTTTCCTAACTATTTTGACAATTATTATACATATAATACTGGAATTTTCGGACCTTTTATTCTAGCTGTTAAAAAACCTTTATACTCGGTGTTCCCACGTAGATTATTGTTGAATTTTTTACTGCGTGCCCCGTACTCCTGAAAGAATTGTTGCTGTCCTTGGATGATGTTGGTTCTGAAGTTCTCTCAAGTTTTCTGAAGTGAAGTCTTATAGTTTCGTCGATTCTGGTAGTTCTATGATGTTCGGTGATCTCTTCTTTTCAGGTATTCTCGCCTGTTCTGGCCCCACGCAGCTGGGCGCCAATTTGAAATTGTTTTATTGTTTCGTTATTTACCCCACGTTTCTGGAGCCAATTTGAAGTTGCTTTTTGCTTCACGTATGGAAATCCAATTTTATATAGGTGTTGTATTATATTTCGACCGTTGGGGAGCCGATCTTGAAGTAGTTGTAACCACATATGGTACCCGGTGGCCTTCGCTCCAATGTTTAAAAATATTAACTTTGTAATTTAATTGTTTCTTTAAATATTATATTTATGTTTGCCTCGGGTGCGTCAGTATTTATTTTTTGAGACAAGGGTGGTGGGGTTGAAGAATGTAGGCTTACACAGATTATAATTTTTACTTCACTCCATTTATTAATTCTTGACACGATTTAAATAACACTTCACTGATATAGGGAGCTTTGAGATTCTTTTATTAATTACTTGTACTTTTTAACACAAACTATTTTCGTCTCACACTGAATACATAATAAACTTCTCGAGGACGCGTCTCACGTCCGGTTAGGAACGCTGTCTGCTAGCAACTGAATTCTGGATTTGTACAATTTTCCCTATTTCAGTTTCTGATTGGCTAATCCTACTCCATGGAATACTTTCATTTAATTTAAGTTTTTTTTCTGGTTGTTGATTGGCTATTTATAAACTGTCTCAAAATGTACATTATTGTTGCTCCAATAATTACAAGTAGCATTATTAAACTTTCTTATTCATTATTGCCTCAAGGTTACCTTATTGTTACCTCATTGTTAGCAACTATTAATCTATATTTCTCAAAGTCCCTACATTATTAAATTACGTAATACATCCATATAACATTATTAAACATGTACATAATAATATAAACATTAATACAATGACTGTTACATAATTTTTGTATGTTATTTTATACACATATTGCTTTAAGGCGGGCTGTTATTGAATTTATATTATATAATTTGACTGAAATCATTTAAACGTTAAAATGTTGCCTCAAACCATTCATCTCAAAAGAAGAATATACCTCAACTGATATATCACCTAGCTAGAATCATCTACCAGCAAACTTCAAGGACTTGCATCACCATTCAGAGAACCGTATCCAGTAACTAATCTTACTCCACAACAGCAGGCTCTGATCAGCCGTCTTCGTATCGGACACACAAAACTCGCCCACAACTACTTACTTAATAAAACTTCTGCTCCTGTCTACAGCGCCTGTAACATAGTCATAACTAGGGCTAGTATATTTATGACCTAAAATCACCATAATGTGCACAAAAAATATGCTGTTATGACCAAACATTTACCAAAATATGCACAATATCATAATAAATATGACCTAACAATATTAAAATGAAATAAAATTATATTGTAAAACAATGTAGTAGGTCAGTTTTGATAATAAACTATTTATTTGAGAATAAAATGCACATGAGAAGCAAGCTAAACTATGCAATTTGACATTCCAGCATGATTTTGATTAACATTATAGGAACATAGTTAACCTATGCACTTTTTACATCTTCATTCTACTTCAAATAGGCTCTGAGTTGCAATACACAATGAAGACCTTTTGCAAATTTTCAAATGAAGATTTCCTATTGTCAGCCAACAAAGCCTTGTAATTCGAAAAGCTCCTTTCTACTTCAACTGACACAAGAAGAGCATATTTAAAATGAAAAATATCATTTGAATCTAAATCTGAATGAATAAGAGAGAACTTTTCACCCAACAAAATCATTGAAATGGAACACAGTGTATGATACCCTTCGTTTTTTTCTAACACCTTTTCCATTTCTTTGACACTTCGTTTCCCATTTTACCACAAACACCCTCTAATTTATTCACAACTCTTTTCACTTGTTCTATCTGCTTCACTAGTGGCACTTCTGATTCCTCCAAAGCAGTTATGACAGCAGGAATAGATCCGAAATTTGATTTTATGTATGAAAGTTTGCCTGAAATTTCACCATTAGACATTAACTCTTGGCTAGTCCAATTGGAGTATCTTCACTGCTATTGAATGAATCAATGATGGTTTTCACAACGTTAAAGTTCTGGCAGTAATAGTTGCAGGAACCAATCCAGGATCCCCATCTTGTTAAAATGGGAAATGTTGGCAAGGGAATGTCTGGAGCTAACAACTTAAATGCTGCAACACGTGAAGGGGCTTTCAAAAATACCTTTTTTGACATATCCAATAAATTTGTCAACGTCACTGAATTTACTACGGATCTCCTCTGCAACTCGGTGCAAAACAAGTCACATGCACCATTTTACTGTACAATACTTTTAGAGATCGGCAGCTTTCACCATATAAGGTGCAACATCCGTTACGAAGAGAAGTACATTGTCATGCTTAACACATTCGGGCCATATGGCACCCATAGATATGTCGAATAACTTAGAAATGGCGGAAAATTTTACTTTTTCTAAATGTTCACAGTTTATTAGAAACTTTTCGCCTGGACCATCTTCTTCCAAAGTTCCCACAATGACATTTACAATATATCTTCCCATAGAGTCTGTAGTTTCATCAATTGATACCCAATTTGTTTTATTTACAAGTTGTCTGATTTGTTGTATTTTTTTTTTCGTAGCTTCGGCTAACAAAGTTCTTTCTTAATGTGGAAGAATCGGAAAGAGATTTACCTGTGTATTTTCTAAGAATTCACGAAATTTTGGATGGTTTAGTTTACTTAAGGGAATATTAGCACAAAGGAAAGCTGTACAAAGTTCTTTGCAGAATGGTGAATAAGACTGGCGGGATTCCTCTAGGAGCATTTGCTGTAGTGTCTTTTGATTTTCATCCGTTGTACTCCACGTTTGTGTTTATCTGTTGCCACATGCTGTTGAACGTTAAATGACTTCTCCGCAGTTACTCTTACGTCGCAAAGTTTACAATGCATATTATACCATAATTTGAAAATACTTTGTCGCCAAATTGAGACATAAACTTCTTTAGTTTTACTTGAACATTTTGCTTCACTTTAGGCATATTTTCTGAACTGTACTGCACACGCTTACGACTTCAATAAGACTGAATAACACAATGAGTGAATTAGACACTTGTCTGCAGTCCAGGGTCCAGAATGACTTAATCAGCTACGTGTTCATAGAGTAACAATAGCTTACACAAACTCACTGATGCGTAAGGGTGAAGTTCATATTGTGAATTCAAAGGAAACAGGGAAGGAAGGTAGATACTTGCCATTTTCCAGGAAACAAAATGAGGTGCGCAATTCGGGGAAATGTAACACGGAAGAAATAAATTACACAAGAAAGTTCTTTTCTTCTTGAAAGAGTGAAAATGTGACGAATATGACCATTTACTTACTAAAATATGCTCTATCAGAGAGAAATTGCCATATATGCAAATATGACTTAACAAACTAGGTTAATTCATTTCGCTGTTTCATAAGAAGCATTTATATGCATTTAAGGAGCATGTCAGTCCCACCAAAAATATATGCCTATCATAAAAATCCTATCCCTAGTCATAACTGATGTATAACTGTCATAATATCATAAAAGAATGTAAGAAATATCAACATCAGCGTATTCACGCCAGCGTTGTCCTGATGTAACAAAAGCTCTTGTATACCATGTGTATTCTAATAAAATTATTGAATTGTGTAACGTTGCTGAATTTTGTAAACAAATACAAGAAAATTATAACACAGAACTGTAATATCACAAAGATGTCTCTATGTTTATACATGTCCTAATTATGTTCTACTTTCGTAATTATGTTTAAAATTTTGTAATCATGGTCACTAATGCTGTGAATATGTTACAAAATATGTTATAATATGTTTAGTAGTGTTGAAAGTATGATCAACTATGTTAAAAGCATGACTACCAGCATTTGTATCATATTAATTGTTATTTTTCATCCAAGTGGAATCACGGAAACACACAAATCAGCTTTTATTTCATCTCTTTCTCTCTCTCTCTCTCTCTCTCACACCCACATACACACATATGGACCTTTTTATAAGATCTGATCTGATATATTTCACATGACTTTCTATCGTTTATTATTGTGTATACAAACTGCTCTTACTAAAACTTATTTTTCTGTCTACTACATTTTCATCCAAATAAGCCGTTGCAGAAATAGCTACATTATACATTTCGTTATAGATATAAGGGAAATAGCGATAGTCAAATGTTTAAGAACTGGATGCCTTATACCAGCCTTAAAATTCCATACAGTTTCCAAGCAATCACAAGAAACAAATGAATATTGACAGGACTTTAAGAGAATGTCTAAGAAATGAACAATTCGAAGCTTTAATGACAGATATCTTAGAAATGGCTTATTACACAAAAAATATTTAAAATAAGTTGTATGTTTTAAAGAGATCTAAGTTTTTTGTGTAGTATGTTTTTGTTTATCGCTTAAAGTTTACCAGTTACACAAGATTATACAAAATTGCTTCCAAATTAAGTGGACTTCACGATCTATTCCCATAAAATTCAAAGTATACATTTTATTTTTAATGTAAATATCTTAATGTATGGTATTTTAATCAAAATCGTTAGAGTCGTTTTTAGAAAATATAAGTTTTCGAAAAACGTTCCATGTAAAGAGTACTTTGGGGTGAGAGGATTTTCTTGAAAATCTTCGTGTTGCATCTTTGAAAGGTACCGAACCAAAATATGAAGTTTGGTATTTACCCGACTTTTTGTTTTTGACTTATGTTGTTCACAGATACGCAGACAGACACAGACACACGCACATATTTCCAAAAAAACTTTATTTGGATTTAGGGGACCTCAAAACGTGTATTTTTGTGAAATCTCGTTATCGAATTTTTGGGTGAAATGCAATACTTTCTGTACCTATTATATACGTGGTATAGAAAGTAATAATAATAATTAATAATAATAATAATAATTTTCTCTCGCCATTATGGTATATTTTATAGCATATACAAACTAATCACATTAACTGTTAACCTTTGCAAAATAGTTTTATTACACAATTCGTTTCGTATACAAGTGGGATAAAGGAAACCAAATTGAGGCTGAAACATTTAGAAACAGGTTGCTATATATTGGCAATAAAATCCATACTATTTCCATGTCATCAACAACTGAATGTTGACAAAGGTTTATTGAATCATAATTAAGAATATCTCGTTGCTGTTGTCATAGAAAAAAAAACTATTTTAAATAAGTTGGGCCACTTTAAGAAGATACCGATTTTTTGTTTAAGAAGTTTTGTCTAGATTTTATAATTTATTATTGGTATGAAATTTACAAAATACCTTGCGAATGAAGAGGACTTCATAAGCTATTACCAGAAAGTTTGAGGTATACATTTTCTTGGCCATGGAAATATTTTGTGCATGTAGTATTTTAATCTAATTGGTATGAAATGTTTAAAATTATAAAATTAGTAAACAATATCCATTTAAAGAGTAGTTTGGGGAGGAAATTCTATCGAAAATCGATACTGAACTTAGTGTTTAAGTTTAGGGTGTATCAGACATTTCGTTTTTGAGTTATGCTGTTCATTCACCCACACTCACTCACTCACGTACTCACTCACGCGCGCTAACCTTTGCTTAATATGCTTTTTTAGATATAGGGGAACTCAAAACATTTGTTGCCGGTAGAATATCGGTATCGAAATCATCAGAATGAGGAAGACTTTACATGTTATTCCCAGAAAGTTCAAGATATACATTATATTTGTCATGCAAATATCTTAAATGTATGGTATTTTAATCAAAATCGCTAGACTTTTTTGAGACAATTTTTCCATGTAAATGTAGTTTGCGATGGGGAACTTTCTTGAAAACATTCGTGTTGCATTCCTCGAAGATTCTGAACTTAAATGGTAAGTTTGGTGTTAACAGAGCTTTTGTTTTGAGTTATGCCTGTTCGGATGCATAGGCAGTCACGTACACACGCATGTACATGTTCAGTTTTCTAAAAGTGCTTTTTTGGTTCCAGTGAGCCTCAAAACATATAATTCGGATGAAATTATACTATCTAAAATTTGGGTGGAATACAATAATTCCTTTACTTACTAAAGTAGCAGTGAAGGTAAAAATGCAGCAATAAGGCAAACTGAATCTTAGGTAGAGACGAAGAGGAAAGTGGGGATAGCGGGGAAGAATAGAGGTGATCAGGTTTGCACTGGGGAATTTACCCTTGGATAGAAAACTAAGATTAGCCGAATGGATAGGAAATTCCTCGTGAAAGGGGAACGTTTTAAATTCTCAGCTTTCATCAACGAAGTGCTTTATTTGAATGACTGGATAACTGTGTAGGAGTGAAGTAGTTTACAGGAATGAAGTTGTTCGATCTGGTAGTTTTCATCAGAGTTTACAATGCTACGTTAAGTAAAGTTGGGGAAAACTGCTCTTAGCACTCGCTTTTTTCGTTAATGCACCTGAGAACGAATGTACATCAGTGTAGATGCCGATAGCGAGGTCTCAGCAGTGAGATTGTTGTTGTTTGCAGTTGGCTATTGTGATGCTAATGAAGCTTTATGTGACAAGACCGTTGTCGCTATCTCTGTTGAAACACGACTGTTGCTAATCTCGGCTGAATAATACATCTGAGCATCACAATAAGGTCACTCAGCAAATTCTCCAGGGTATCTCTCTCTCGAGACGCTGTCTGTTGACTCTTCCTTGCTCCTCTTGATTGGACATTACTGCTTATCACTTACATTCAATACGCACGTGCAAATTCAATTATCAGCCACGTGAATGACCTTCATTTGGCGAGGCTGAATAACCTTGCTTTTAAGTGAAGAGCCCAAACTAGAGCTTCTACTGATGCAGCGTTTATACGTTTGAAGGCGATATTAATATTTTTGAAATAATCTTATTCTAAAATTATATATAGAGACAACAAGCACCTTTACTGTCATAAACGTATAATAGTATTCTAAATCGGGATTTCACTTGGAACAGACTTTGGAGGCTCTTTGAAAACAGAAAAGACCTTTTAGAAAAATTTCTTTATATATATGTACACACACACACACACACACACATACACAGGATGGAGCATTTAAAATCTCCAAAACTAAGCGTAGGAGAAAGAATTGTCTTGAATAAAAGTTGCTTGGATATTATGGGGGAAAATAAATTCCATTAGTCGTGTTTTATTTGGAGGACGCTTTGATGGTCATTTTAGGGTCAATTTAATTTCTTAAAATGGGGACCTACCTTTTTTATGTTTTGTCACTCCTCAGAAAAAACTAAACAACATTTGTATAAATCACTTTGCAATTGTTCATACACCAACGTAAATAACAACGAAAACTCTGAACGGCTGTGTACGAAGAGCGCAATGAATGGTTGGAACAATGGATGATGATTTGAGGGCCAAGTTACGTTTCGTAATTGTGAACCAACGCTTTTTATTTTGTTTCCTTATTTCACATCGAAAATAAATAACTTTTTATGAACCGTTTTCTAATGATAAAATACATACAAAATTTAGGTTTCATTTAAAAGAACAATTTCTACAACTCTTAGTTTATATATATGTAGTGTGTTTGTGAATCTGAGAGAGATAAAGGGAGAGAGAGAGAAGGAGATAGGGAAACCTAACTCATTGGTGAAATGTTGGATAAGCACAAATCTCGACATTTAAGCTCAAAATCGCCCAAGCTTGCGATACAAAGTTTTCAGGAAAGTACTGTCATCTCAAACTACCCCTCCATGGGCAATTTTTCTTTATTTATTTTGTTAAAACTTCCTAACGATTTTGATTAAACTGTTTTTTTGTTGGGTATTTTCTTGGAAATCTTCTGTCATATTCTTTGGTAGATGGCTGTACTTGAATACAAAGCTACGTAATCACACGTGCCTTAGGATAAAATGCTTTTCGTGAGTTTAGGGGACCTCAAAACATATTTAGTGTAAAATCTTGTTTACAGAATTCAAGGGTGCATTGCAATACTTCCTTGACCTATTATAGATAGGTCGTAGAGTGAGTGTCTGGCAAAGATACTACAACGCTATATTTAATTTTTGAACCTATATTTATAGATTCAATTTTGTGTATTCGAAACTCCACTGCCATAGCTACAACAGTTATAGAATAGAAAGAATGTGCATATAATTTGGATACTTACATCTATATTGAAAGATCTGTCTGTTGCAGGCTGTATGTTCTCCCTTAAGACCTAAAATAGACAGCATATTACAAAAGTGTTTATCGTTTACAGGAGATGCGAAGCATTTAATCTGTTCTGTGACCTGTTAAAAGTTTTGTCATACGCCAATATTAAAATTACGGCTTACGGATTGTATATTTTAGTATCGTTTATTCTCGTCTAGAGCTCTTATTATAAACATTTTCTTAAAAATTACATCTATATAATGGATACCTAGTGCTTCTTTCATGAGGAAAATCTGTTACAGATCAGGTGGCACTGAAAGCTTCCACAACATGGTTTTAACTATCGCAGAGTATTCCTTGAAGTGCAAACATACTTAAAGCAGTGTTTACGGATTTATACATCAACTGTATAACAATGTTTGTTATGAGGCAGTATTATTAACACTTAAATGATTTCAGTCAAATTATATAATATGTAAATTCAATAACAGCCCGCCTTGAAGCAATATGTGTGTGTGTGTAATAATTTTTAAAATGTACGTAACAATCATTGCATATGCTTATATTATTGTAAACATGTTCAATAATGTTACTGAATGCATTACGTAATTTAATAATGTAGGAGCTGTGAGAAACAGGTCAAAAGTTGCTAACAAAGAGGTAACAATGAGGTAACCTTGAGTCAATAATGAGTAAGAAAGTTTAACAGTACTACTTGTGATTTTTGGAGTAACAATAATGTAAATTTAGTGAATGTTTATAAAATAGCCAATTAACGACCAGAAAAAGCTTTAGTTAAATGACGGTATTCTATTTAAGTAGGAATAGCCAATCAGAGACTTGAAATACCGAAATTTACAAGTTTGGGAGGTTGAAATCGGTTCACTTGCCTGTAAACAGTGTTCCTAATCAGATGCAAAAAGTGTCCTCGAGAGATTTAATACGTATTCGTGTGAGACGAAAAATAAGCTTACGTGTTAAGAAGTATAATTAATTAATTAATTAATTAAAGAATCTCACAGCTCTCTATATCAGTGAAGTGTTATTTAAATCGTATAAAGTATTAATAAAAGGAGTGAAGTAAAATTATAGTCTGTGTAAGCCTACATTCTAGTCGCATCACAACCCTGCCTAAGAGTAACGTGTCTCTTAACAATAATACTGACGCAGCCGAGGCAAACATACATATTTAATATTTAAAAAACAACAGTCAAATTACAAAGTTAATATTTTTTTTTAAACTTGGGGCAAAGGCCACCTGAAAGTACATTTGGGGCGAAGGCTACGGGAAGCGTGTACTATACGTGTGGTTGCAACAAATTTCAAGTTCGGTCCCCCAACAGTTGAAATATAATATAACTCATTCAATATTAACTACTTTAAATTGGCTTTCAAAGCGTGGGGCAGATAACAATACAACAAACCAACTCCTTCAATATAAACTACATCAAATTGACGCCCAGAGCGTGGTGCTAATAAATAACATAACATCTTCTCAAAATTGGTATTCATACGTGGAGCCAATAAAAACTTTTTCAGTTATAATATATTCTATCTGTAGGTAAGTAGCTGTAGTAGATTTATCATCAAACAGAATTAACTGCGATCAACAAAGCAGCATAATATATCGTTAAAAGCTAAAATAGCATTTTTCAGATCCCTTATACCTGTCTGCAGAAGGTTACATACGAGTCCGGGTAACCACGATATCTGGATTACTGGGTAAGTTGACTCATAATTAAAGTTACTCAATGAATTTGGGATGATAGGTTGTAAAATGGCTGCCATGACTTACTCTGGTTAGGGTTTATCCTAGTGGCACAGATGGGTTTCTTTATAGCGTACTTTTTTCAGCAAGCTGTAATAATAAAACTAAGCGAAGGTGTACAGAGCGAAACTCTTGTCTAACATGAGCGAACTGCTTGTAATAAATACATGCAAACATACTGAAATATGATTAATATAAAACCGCACCTGACCATGACTAAAATGATAGACAAGACTCAAGTATTATAAAATAAATATATAGGTATATAGTTTTATATAGGTATGCCATTGATTGGTTTTTCAGAAGAGTTAAGTGCAAATTAAGTTTTAAGGTGAGTTAAAATGTTCCAAACAATCAGGTAAAGTAAAAAATTAATAAATATTTTCTCAATAAGTATTGAGACAAGTAAATGGACACGGGAGTTTTGTTTCGTAATTGCTGCAATTTTAAAGCTAAGAATGTACAACATTTCATTTAATCAATCACTATCAGTTTATTCAGTTAAGTAAGTATAAACAATAGAATGTGCAATACCGTGAAGTGTGATTATTTGTTAGCCCCACGTTGGGCGCCAATTTGAAGTAGTACATTTGTTAGCTAGTTGGAAGATGCTTCATGTTTATCTGCACCACGTATGGGAGCCAATTTGTCGCGTTCACTTCGTGTTATCTTATTTCTGAGCGCCTGTTATTGTTTTACTGCTTTGAATGTTGCGTTCATTGTCCTCCGGCTAGCTATTATTATTATTATTATTATTATTATTATTATTCAGTCGAGCATATCTCTTTATCAAGGTGTGTAAACGGAAAGGATTTGTTACTGAAAGATAACACTGATAAAAGAATTTGTTTTTACACTTTTATTGTCGTCACACATTATTCAATTTCACATATTGATTCTTGATACACGCCAGACTGAAACTGTTATATTTTCTAATATCACTATAATCACTTATTTACTGCACATTATTAATTCGCGTATTTCACATTTATAACTAGCTTTACGACGCGAGAGATTCTGTAGAATTGCGTAACGTGTACTTTATGTATGCTTCCGTTGAACTACGCGACGTATAACTCACGAATACTAATGTTGAACTGATCGACGTATTACACGCGAATGCTTGTTCTAGACTGAGCGACGTGTAACGCGTGGATGATTTTGTTGAACTGAGCAATACTTGCCTCTGGCTTTAGCTTTTTATACTCCCATACCCGATATGCTAAAGATTATAACCGAGCTGCTATTGGTTAATAAAACGCGCCAACATTAGCGTCTATTTTTATATCCAATCAAAAACTACGAAAACATATGCTCTAGGGAAGAAATTCCCTCCATTTCTAAGAAAAGCGCGCTAATCTGACGTGATTTGTTTGTCTCTTCTAATTAATAATCCGACTTTTCGTTTTTGAGCTACGCTGCTCAAACACACACACACACACACACACACACACACACACACACACACACACAGACACGAAACATTTTCTAAAAATGCAGGACATCTATTTCCGGTGAAATCCTGGTATCGAATTTTTGAGCGGAATGCAATTCTTATCTACCTACTAGGTATGTCGTAGAAAAGGTAAAAAGGCAGTTGAAGAGATAGAAGCAAGAGTTATGCCAAAATTAGCATTAAAACGTAAACTAAGTATATGGTATTTCAAGAATACACAGGGATGGGGTGCCCCTAGGGCCTAACTCCCGAAGGGTGATTGTACAGAAATTCCATCAAACTCCGGTCTGAATTTTACCTCGTACGGTCTTCCTGTCTTGTGCACATAATATGAACTAGAACTGTACATTTTTAAAATTTATAGTACAGTTTTGGCTTTTTTGACCCCCCGAGCAGCGTAGATTATTTTTTCGTAAAACTCCGTATCAGCTTTCAGCCAGACGACCTAGCTGCATGGATTGTTTTAGAAAATCAAATAGAGTTTGTTTGTAAAGTTTCTCCTTTACTATGGGCAGAATTCCCCCATTCTAAGATACGAACGACGTGTGGTTGTAAAAGTTATATTATTCACTCTTAGCATATTTGTATTACTAAAAGTTAATAAAAGTGTAGTGTTTAGCTCGTTTTGCATAAAGGAATAGGGATTTGGAGAACCGGCTTTGCTGTATGAACCCCTGTTGGGACGGCAACTTCTCTGCTTTAGCTGTGTGGAGGACTATCTACATACATAGCGCTTATGCAATCGATATGCAGCTTTCATCTGAGATTATCCGCTGTACTTCCAAACCAGAGAAGTTGCCTATGTTTCAGGGGTTTAGACCTGACTTTGATTCTGCAAAATAGCCATTACTTTGAGTAACACTACCAACCAAGATTTGTGTATGTGAAGCACACAGAGCAGGAAACCTATTGAAAAGAAGACATTTATGCAAAGTGCACAAAATTATTTTAATTTTGTCAAAGGAAAAGTAACAGGTTGCGTTATATCGATGTAATTTACGAATCTCTACCGTATACGTTCAGCTATGCCTGAAAATGTTAACTACACCCAACCGAGCGGGATGGCTCAGGCGGTAAAGCCTGTGGCCAACATTCGGGAAGTCCTGGGTTCGATTATCGCGGCCGACCTTCATGACCCATGGCATTTTTGGAGGTTTCCCCGGGGTGCAGGCGAATGCTGGGGAGGATCATTAGATTCCCGAATTTCCTGTCTCCCCATTTAATCTCCATTCTAATTCACTCCACCTTTCATCTGCTTGTTTCCTTCAGGTTGCAAGTGTCGGCAGGAGGTCTCAGCGTGTGCATGGTAGGGGAAAAGGATGCTCTGAGTAAATTGTCATCCACCGGACTGCGAGCAGTCTCCAGGTCCCGAGGCCCCCAGAAGATTTGTAAGCCCACGAGTGTATGAGGGCCTGCTGCACCAGCCAGCACCCGGGGAATTCAAATCTGTAAATGGTAGGGACCCTGCCTTCTGCCTGTCGTGACTCCTGTCCGGTTGCCCTCTATCTCCTTTGAGGCAGTATTTTTATAGCTTAAATAATATCAGTCTAATTATATAATATTAAAAAAATAACAGCCGGCCTTAAAGCAATATGTGTATAATATAATACATAAAGTGTATAATACAGTCATTGTATTATGTTTATTTTATTATGTACATGTATAAAATGTTATGTGGGTCTATTACGTTGTTTAACAATATAAGAGCTGTGAGAATAGAAGCAAGCTGCTTCCGTAGCAAACAGAATTACAAAGTAGAAGTCGAAGGTTGCTATCAATAAGGTAACCTTGAGACAACAATAAATTAGAAAGTTTTAAAAGGCTACTAATGGTTCTTGGATCAATAATAATGTAATATTTAAAACAGTTTATAAATAACCAATCAAAAATAGAAAACCTAAAAGTTAAATAAAGGTATTCTTTTGGAGTAGGATTAGCCAATCAGAGACTTGGAATAGAGAAAATGTACAAATTCAAACGGTAGAAGATACAAGAAAGCGTACCCAAGCAGTTCGGTACGGTACGGGTTCATGTGAGACATGAAAATTCATAGCGGTGAGAATAATATAAAGTTTACCTGATAAAAGTGCAATTAACAATAATCTCACAGCTCTATAGTAGGATACATCAGTGAAGTGTTATTTAATCGTGTGAAGTATTAATAAAGGGAGTGGAGTACAATTATAATTTGTGTAAGCCTTGTTCTTTAGCCGTACCAGCCCTGCAAAGAGATACGTGCTCTACAAATTACTAAGGACGCAGCCGGGGGTATACGTATATATGTATATATACTTAAATAAACATTAAAATAAAATGTTGATTCTTAAACGTGGGGCAAAGGCCACCGGAAAGTTTGTACCGTACGTGGGGCGAACACTCCTAGAAACAATCTCCCGCAAATTGGCATCCATTACGTGCGTGGTCTAAAATAGCTTCAAATTGGTGCCTAAACATGGTGCAACCGCAACAACAATTAAACTCCTTCACCTTTCAGCTCATCCCTTTCTCCCGGGAGCGTCCCGTCAGAGGCATAGGTACCAGTACTAAAGATCACATAGGCCAAGGTGCTAAGTCCCCCTCCCCTTCTAGTCCTATCCTATCCTAACCACATCTATTAAGCAGATGCACACTTTTGTTGAACAACTAAGTCTTCGATTGAAATGTAAATGGTAATGTTATGTTTCGAAAGTTAAGATAGGGTGGTATCACAGACATATCTGGTTCAAAGAGTGAAATGCAGCTCTTCATTTTTTGAAATTAAATACCAGCTATGGGCATAAGGTCCAGGGGATTCTCCTGTCATGCAGTTCAGATAAAGATAGATGATTACGGGAACAATGTGCCAGGGTAGACCTAATTTAGTTACGGATTGGTCTCCATGAAAATCGTAACCAATGAAATCAAATCTATAATACACTACCGAACTTAACTATGATTTGCAACTTACATTTTTCTGCCAGTAATAGTTTTTGAGTTATTCATTTATAGTTTTGGTTTCATTACTATTTAACTAGTGTCTAATATGGATGTAGGCGGTGCATATAAGTTACACATAATTAATGGAATTATGAGAATTGTAAAATAACTACCGTTATTTTCAATTGTATTATTAAATTACGATATTTTCTAAGTTTTTTTCAACTTGGTTGTAGCAATAAGCACACAAATGAAATAAATACATAAGCACGCCACAGTTTAAAAGTTACCTCTTATTCACATTTCATTAACCCACAAAAAGTTATCATTAGACTCCAAGCAAAATCAACTATTTTGCAGACAAACATTTCTACTCTTAACTTTTCTCTGTGGAGAAATATATTTTTGAAATATCTCTGTTATTTAGAATGCATTGAAGATATGAGAGCAGCAAGTACACCTTATTCTGGCTATTTATTTCCTTACAGCATTTTCAAACACATTCAACATATTTGGTTTCTCACCCCTTTCCTTATGTGAGAGCGACAATCACATTTTTCAAAATAGCAGAAAGATGACATTTCTGTAAGTTAGACAAACTCTCTCCGGTTTACTTCCTTAGTTTTCAGGAATGGCTTCATAACCAGTTGAATGCAAAGAGTATAAACCATAAGGCTCAAACTATGCTTGACATACCAAATGTGGTTTTTCACCTAAAACATAACTACTTAGAGGTGTAATTCCGCTACATTTGTGGTAAACCACTTAAATATTGAAAATAAATTAAAACCAGGCATTCAATAACTGATAATGCATTGAATGCTGCAATTCAGGTTCTGAAATTATTTTAGTCTCATAGCATTCGTATTGTAGCGTATGCGGTTAAATCAGAATTGAAGTTATTCTAAACTCATTGCTTAATGTGGTGCAATACATTGATGTTAGAGGATTTTATGAATTTAGAGTTTGATATTTATTTAAGAATGTTAAAATTTAATTCTTATTTTATGATACTTTTTAATCATTGTTTAATTTTTATGTTAAAATGTTAGATTTAATTAGGAAATTTCGGTAAATATAATTTAATTAGTAAATGTAATTGTTATTTTTGTGAATAAAATGATATATTTAATATCAGTACAGCACAGTCATTTCTTTAGTCAAGTCTTAATTATGCGTGGGCTTATGATGCAACCAAGGAAAACCTCAGCTTAGGATTCCTTATATGATTATTTCCTGAGTGGAAGCGGATCTCATCTTATAAAAGACCTCCATAACAAAAGCAAGGGCAGTGTTGATACTTGAGACAATGAGGATAAGTCGGAGGGTCTGATAGCTATGTATAGTGAAACTCAGGAAGCAACTGGACTCGGGCGTGGCGCCATACTTTACATCAGCAGCCAAATGTAATTTCACAAAGTTGATACAATTTTTCAGTAGTATGTTAAATGGTTTAGCTTGCCACATATTTGTAACTTCTCAGTTTTATTTACATTAAATCCTCAATATTTTTGTAGCCTCTGTGTTTATATATGTGAGTAGCCTATGTTCCCTATTAAGTCCCCAAATGTAATGCCCATAACTCCTACACCTAGAGCGTTACAATATAGTACCAAATATTGAGGCTAAAAGGTTTGCAGCTAAAATATTAAATTTAGTTACCCCGGCATAAACAGTGAGGGTACGTAACTTAGTGACACACGAGAGATACCAAGAACTTGCTGCACAAACTAAGCGGGCGTGGGATATTTAGAACAATAAGAACGCATACATTCACATTTACCTCTGATTTATTATACTTACACAAGGTGCCCTACATTATACACAAAGGATTACAGAAAAACTCTGGAGGAGATGCCCCACGCACAGACATGGCAACACGTACTCTTACACACACATCCTTTCCCTCTGAAGGCCTACATTAGACTCACGCCTAGCCTAGCCACGCCATCACACACAAAGAGAGCTATTCCCTCAATTGCCTTCACCCTCCCAACTAGAAGATGGAATTGCCGCGTCGGACAAGAACTTAACATACAAACACAACAATTAGCTCAAAAATATTTTACACAGCAATAATGTTTTGGACTTGACAATACACACACATACGTTACAATATTTCTGAATATAAAAACAATGTAATTAACAGAAATGTAGCTTCAGAAAGAGAGGCAAATAGATAGAGAGTGAGAGAGAGAGGTAGAAATAAAGGATTCTACTCTATATGCATACAAATAAGTATTATTTTCGGAGCAAGGCAAACGAGAAGTGGTAATAGGTGGAAGAAAAGAATAACATGCAGATGATTTCTTGGTGATATGGCTTTACTAGCAGTGGGGAAAAGATCCTAAGTAACATACTAGTGGGAAGGATAGGAGTAACATATACGGAGCAGACTATGATTACCGGAAATAAAGAAGATACACCTGTTATTTCGAGATGAGGTAGCGGCTAAAGTTGAAATTTCATATAATTGGGACGTACCAAGTGTTTTCAGGGAGTTAGTTAGAGGATATCAATGCCGAGGCAGATTTTTAGAAGAAAAATAATCTTCTACGAACCCTTAAAGAAAGAATGAAAATATCAGTGAAGTTCTTTTCTGGAGTGTGGCATTATATACTATATTGTGACGAAGGGAAGCAAAATATTGGAAGCATCTGAAATGTGAATGCTGAGAATACTACGCGGCAGATAGACAGGGAAAATGAACAATAAATATGTTTTAGAAAGTGAACGAAAGAAGAGCAGTGCTGAAAGTCATGAGGAAGAGTAAAACGAATTGCCTGTTACATATGATGAGAAGAAAGTGCACTGGCAACGGAGCAGGTTGTCTCCGCGCTAACGTGCGAAGCTCGCATTCGGGAGGTCTCGGTTCATTTCCCGGTGGCCGCTCACTCTGACCACGGACTTTTTGTGGTTTTCCCTGGTTGACAAAGGCGAATGCTGGAGTGGTGTATTCTACCACGGCTCTCCTCTCTGCCCCATTTCCTCTTATTTCATTTCCCTTTTATGTTTCAGGTTGACTCCGGGGCTGCAGATCGGTCGCTTTGCCCGTTCCCATTAGAGTGACGTCTACGAGCGGCACTCCAGTGGCCGGGTGGTCAAGCCTGGAACTGTTAAAGAGTTCTGCGCGTCTCTGTTCACTTTCGCAGCTTCGTTCTGCAACCTCTGTATCTCTCGCGGTTCCCTCACCTCATCCGTTCCTCCCATGGGTATATGAACAATACATCCCCCAGGGGTCGCAGTGCTGGGTGTCCCCGCCGTTCACTAGTCCAGTCCAGTCCAAACTACTGGAAGAAATGATAAATGGAAAGAAAGTTCGATGTAGAAAATACTAAGTCATAGCATTAAGACAAGTAGTTCGTATTAAAAATAGAAGCCAACGAAAATAAGAGAGGAATGTAGGAGTTTGGTTTCACAGCGAAGGAATTCCTCGCCTCGGGAAAAAATGATTGGTTGATTAATATGCGATATCATGCAAAGATGCAACCGTTTGTCTCATATTTCAGGTTTCAGCCTCAAAATATTTTGAGTGCACATATTTTTACGAAAGAAAAGAAAACATAAATGAGGTCAAAGCCAGTGTGTTTTTATGATAGCCATAAATTATAATTCAGCATTTATTACCTCCTCATAACTCCTAACAAATTTATTGGACTGATAGACAAAACTGACAATTTTATTTTCTAAGCAGCTTTTAAGCATTAATAAATTCACAATTATATTCAATATGCAAACGAGCCCATCCGATTCCTATAAAGCCGATACAAAAGATTGTTGTTTTCATGTATCCAAAAGCATAACAATTGAAAACCCAAAAGCTTCCAGGGAAAACATAATTAGTGGACTAATCTCCGACAATCCAAAGCTATACAAACAATTCCAGTGAAGCCCAGATCACATTTACTTTAACTGTAGTCTCAAAACGTTCGGCCTTTTTACTTTCTCTGTCACTTACCTATATACAATAAAGTAATGCATTCCACCCAAAATTTTGATATCCATATTTCACCGAAAACATACATTTTGAGATCCCTAAATTCAAAGAAAACGCTGTTAGAAAAAACGTCCGTGTGCGTGTATGTGCATGAGTGTGAACAGCAGAGCCCAGAAAGGAAGTGTTGGATACACGCTAAACTTGGCATTTAAGTTTAACATCCTCCAAAATCGCTTTACATGGAAAGTTTATGGTTAATGTTTAACTTATTAAAGGCGGTATATCATATGTTTAAGATATTTGCATAGAAAACTAGTGTATGAAGTCCTCTTCATTCCGAATAAAATTTGTATACTTTTGTATTACTGGTGCGCTGTAAGTATTTGTGTTGATTAACGTAAATACATAGAAAAATAAGCTTTTGTAAGAATTTCGGAAGAGTGGTTACATGTAAATGTAACGCATAGGAATTTTTGGAGTTATATAACCGTAATGGATTCAAGTTGTGACCGAAAATCATATGAGTAACCTTCTTGAAAACAAGACCTTTTATAATTTTCTTACAAAGAGACTCATTCATAGACATTGTCTGAACCAGACACTGGACGCTGGCGCTTGATAAATTTGTGAATCCGTTAGCAGTCTGGCTGTCTTGTTTCAGTCGGGTGATTTACTGTTACAGAGACTGGTTTTAATACAGCAAATGTTCATCACTTTTTGGCATTTGACCCATTTTCATTCAACAGGCGTAGTTATGATTACCATTAGTAGATGGAAGGGGTCCCAGTCACTGGAAATCAGCACCACTCCCCTTGTGGGCCCTTTGTGACGTGATCCCTGAGAGGAAGAAGTGAAGACTCAAAGGGTGACCAGATCCGAATGATGAAGCGCGATAGCAAGAACGGGGTCGGTAATATTTCAGAATGATACCAATGGCAAGAGCCTGCTGTGCGATCTTCAACCGAAGATCCCAGAATGAACGAGCCTCCCACGAAGGGGGAGACGGGGTTCCGGCCGGCCATCCAAGCACCGGTGAGAAATCTCGACACAGCGCAAACTCCACAGTCTCGCCGCAACGTACCAATCGCCGCTCCCACAACCTGACATAGATGAAGATGAAACAAATGAATGGAAATGATACGGATAGGAGATGATGGGCAGGAAATTCGTGGTAGAAGGAGAACCACCACGGCATTCTCCCACCTACCTGGGAAAACCACGAACAAACCTAAAGTTAGAGTGGCCAACCCAACGGAAATCGAACCCAGAACCTCCTAAATTCGAGACTCATGCATTACTGTAGAGCTATCTCGCTCGGTAACTGTCCCTGTTACATTAAAATAAGTTATTTCGTACATTATATCACTAGAAATAGTGTGAAATTGTTTGTACAAACAACTTCTGCATGCCAGAAACCGTACTAAGTCGTTAAGGTCATTAACTACACGCTGCACATAGCCAAGTTGAGCCTAGAGCAGTGGTGCACATGATTACTTGGTATTTGCTTTCATCAGTGCACTGAAGATTATAATCAGCGCATGCGCCTACGCAGAAGCTTAGTTCATCAGGAAACACTTGCCAGAGCTAATGCCATCAGCGCAAAATAATCCACAGTTACACTGCAGGTATAAATGCTAAGTCCAGTCATCAAAATGAGTAAGGAGATTTCGTGATGAGGAATTGGCAGCCCTGACGGAATTATTCAGACCCTTCACCGCACTCTGGCGAGCTATTATTAATTCAGGTGAGGCCACACAAGGGGTTAATATTTGAGTTGGTGCCTCACACATTGCTGGCCTCCCTCTCGCACTTTACGTACACAAAATGCATTTCCCTTTCATTTATTATACATGCATGTAGCTACGTGTTGTAGAGTAGGCTATTTTTCTGCATATCCATGTTTCATTTGGTCGTCAGAATAAGAGAAGGTGTTGAGTCGGCCATTCTTTCCTTATGGTCGGCTCTTAAATAAAATGAAAAGATCCTCTATCGTTATACTTCTAAATGCGACTGTAGAGAGTTCAACAAGCAAATACTTCAACTTTAGGGCTTCTGTACAAAATTCCACCCCTAAATGCAAGTACTAATGTGAATGTTGACTTTGTTTCTTATGATGGCATGTATAATACGTAGGATGTCCATTTTGCATGTAGTATGCTGAATGCAATTCAATCTGTGTCATGACGTCATTTTTGAGTCAATTTTGTGATGTGGATATCAGCTCTAAGGGAAAGTACGTAATGTAGCACACGTGTGGCGGAGATGTTGTCACGGCGTTCAATCCGAAGAGATTAGTACGGTAACGGTCTTAATAATAAAATATAGACCAAATAACATACCTCGAATGTCTCACGCAAAAGCATAAAATAAAATGAAATAAAGAATAAAAAGTATTAACTTTTCTTTCACAACCCCAACAGCATCCATTCATTCAGCACAGATAATGATTTGATAATGAAGGCATCAGCAACACACTCTTGATAAATTCTCGGTTGCCTTACGCTAGCGATGATAACAAGAGCTTCCCTTATTGCTTACACGGATCTTCGGTATCGACCAAAGTAAAAGAGATTTTGTTAGCACACATACCATACAGGCGCCGTATGTTGCTACGACGTGGAATGTTCTTAGGTTCAGGTTTGAATGCCTTGCCGACTAGGCAACTTCTCCGACACACGAGTTATGCGCCTCAGTGGAAGAACTAGGCGGATTTAATTCTAGGCTCAGCGACTAGACAAGTAATGTCATATAGCAACACTTTGAAATGAGCTCTCAGTATACGTTTCTATGATAAAAACATTGGACCAGCCGAGATACACTAGTGTGCTGAGAAAATGATCCATTTTGAATACGGATTTTTCTTCCGTAAACATTACGCTACACTCACGCATTTTATGACTGTTCTGAAAAAAAATTCCAAGAAAAAGTAATAAATGAGCGAGCTATTATAATCAGCGTGAAACAAAAAAAGGGGGGAAAGCAATTCCGAAATAGCCTCTTAATGAACGCTGCTGTGAATGGTGTAAGTAACGAGAGGCAAGCTAGCCTGCTGTAATTTATTAGATACTCGATCTTATATAGACAGGGGTGTTTTAGAAAAGAGTTAGTTGTATCCCAAAAAGATAGAAAAGCCACAATATTTAAGACAAAGGTTTCTTGTGAGATAGAAAGGGAAAGGAAATACAAAATTATTACCTCCATTGAATAGGGATGTAGCACTGCAAGGGTTGCTGAGTTATGTAACATATCTAGAAGGACTAAATCCCAATTGTGAGAAAAGAGACTATTTCCATGTTTTTCTAAATAACAGTTTTGGTCCATAGACATGTAGATACCACAATAATACTACGAATATATGTAGTATTCTTTCATTCCATACGTTTCTGAAGGGCTGAACGAACTACATCAACACACGTATACTTAAAACACAAAAGCTGGCCCTGAGTAAATTGAATGGGGCTTTTATGTTTTTGTTTTCCTAAACCAGAAAGTCTCTTTTAGGTGTTTGTAGTTATGCATCTATGGTTATAAAATTCAAAATATATGTACACGTTTTATCTTCTTTGCTTATAAAACGCAAAGCTATAATACATTTAAAAAGTTTATTACAATTCTTTGTAAAAATGTATTGACTGCTTCTTCTGAACGACAAATTGAAGGTAAAAGATTTTACATTTCATTTTACTATATAATTCTTAATATTGGGCCGAGATGCATCTTTTACCACATGACTAAGACAGAGAAATTATTGTAATGGGACTAAAAATTCAACATGTTTTGAGAACCACTGAATACAAAAATAAGAAAATGAATAAAAAGTTTCACTCTTGAATCACACACTGTTTAAGATGATCAGTTGAACATATAGGTACAATAAAATATCCTCGCTCCAATCAATTCTTTACTTAGAAAATCTTTCGCTGTAAAATTAGCTCTAATGATTTTGATTAAAATTTAGAGGAATATAATTATTGCATTTAAAGGGTATGTTCTTAACTTTTTATGAATAGCCTTTGAAGTTCTCTTCAATTTAGTTAGATTTTGTACATCTGAGAAACTGTATGAAATATGCGAAAATTCATAAGCTTTCTAAAAGTTGATTTTTGTTCAAATAAGCATTTCCAAAATGTTAATTATATTACCTTAAATTATTCTTGTTTAATGCATTGGTGATGATCGATATTGGTGATAAAGTGTTGCTGTGAAGTAACGACAAACTTTGTAGCAAAACAGTTTTTGGCAATATTTTGAATGATAAACAGGAAATATAGAGAACGTAAACTTCTGTGTGAGTCGTACTTATAAACTAAATGATAGAGGTGTAAAAAATCTTACAACTGCAACACACCAGTTTTTCTTTCTTTCTTTCTTTCTTTCTTTCTTTCTTTCTTTCTTTCTTTCTTTCTTTCTTTCTTTCTCTCTCTCTCATTTTTGTTTTTTACTGTCACTTTCACCGCAAGTTAATATCATGAAGGTCTGAAGGTCCTTCTATACACATGCATCCATTTATTGCAAACATTGTTTAGTTGCATACATGGCCTCTGTTGTGTAATCACCTTCCTGCCACGTGTTTTATTCCTATTGATTTAGCTAGAAGGTGGACTTTCGGGATCATCGAGTAGGTGATTCATGAATTTTGCTTTAAATACTTAGCAAAATTCCAGTATGATTGGTTTTATTTCTGCTTTATACCTATCTGTGGAGCTTTGGATTCGTGATATTGAAATATCGAATACGGTATTTCTGTAGCAATTGAGCGAAACCGCAAGAAAACCCAGCCATATTTGAATCGGCTCCTCCCAAGCTACAAGTTCTATCGCTCTATTTCGCTTGATTAAGCTTGGATGCACAAGATAAGGCAACATTGAAGGAAATAGGAATGGGGGGAAATGGGCAGAAAGAAACAACAAAAGTAAGGATTTCTGGAAATAAATTAGAACAAGAGTGTAGTTTCAAGGGGTAAAATGTAATTAATAGGATATAGATATTTAAGAACAGAATGGGAAAAAGTATGCAACAAAGAAGCCAGAATGGGCGAGGACAGGTGTAATGAATTTAAGTGGATTAACAGGGAAAATAGGGGGAGAGATATACTAAATATAGTAGATTGCATGATAATTGGTATTATATTCTGGAATGAGATGGTACGGATAAAGGGAGAGAGAATTTAATAGTGTACGTCCCATTGAGGGTATTCCCTTATTATCTATTTAGAACAGACATTTAGAAATCTGCGTAAATTGCTTCCATCAAGGAGTGTACCTACTGCAAACGAGACAAGTAAACGTGATCTTTTCTCAAACCACATTATGTAGCGCTATGTTACGTCACAACAACGAATCAGACATGGATTTCCCTAAACCGGTTTTTGAGACACACATGTTGATGCTGAGTTCCCAAATATAGGGGCTGAATTTTCTTTTACAACTTGAAGAACCAGAATTGTTCTGAATCATTTCACAGGAAACTGAACAGTCTTAACACAAGTCACCCTAACATTTATAATTTCGCCGAGACACATAAAGACACCCAAATCGGAAACATATATAACCTTCAGGAGTTAATGGAAAGGAAGAAGAGCTGTTTAATAAGGAAAAATTTCTAGGAAAACAAATGTTAGCTTTCCAACAGAAAAAATTCTGATGTATTGCACTCACATGGATTTCTCTACTCTTGTACAAACTATTTTTTTAAATTTAAACAAATAACAAGGAATATCTTGCAAATGGTCCACTCCATAAAAGAATGTATGTGACTTAAATTGTGTGCTTTAACGAGATCTACATTTTTTGCGCAGTAAACTTTTGTCTATCTCCTACGGTTTACCAGTTATGCGAAAGTCATTCATAACGAAGAGGGCTTTTGGAGACATTCCCAGAAAATAAAAGATATACATTTCATTTGACATAAAAATATTTTAAACATACTATCCTTTAATCAAACCCGTTAGTCATTTTTGAGAAAATAAAAATGTAGGAAAAGTGTTCCATGTAGTCTGGAGTGAGGGATTTTCTTGAAAAGCTGCGTGTTGCATCTTTGAAAGATACTGAAACTAATTACCAAGTTGGGTATTTATCCAACTTTTCATTTTTGAATTATGCGGTTCACACACACACACACATCCACACGAACCTGTTTCTAAAAATGCTTTTTGGATTTAGGGGGCCTCAAAACATGTATTTCCGGTAAAATCTCGGTATCGAATTTTTCGGTGGAATTTAATACTTTACCTATTTACTATACGTAGTAGAGAAAGTAAAAATCAAGACCACAGTTTGTCGCAGTAATCGGCTCGTGTTATCTTATTTGCTGGGCGCCTGTTATTGTTTTATTATTTTAAAATTTGGATTCTTTGTCCTCCGGCTAGCTATTATTACTCAGTTAAGCAAGTATCTCTGAGCAGGGCGTGTAAACGGAAAGGAGTGGTTACTAAAAGATAACACTGATAAAAGAATTTATTTTCACACTTTTATTGCCGTCACACTTAGTTAATAATTCACATCTTTAATCTTTATACAGGCCTGACTGAAACGGCAGTAATTCCGAATGTAATTACTGTCGTATTAGTTGCCGCGTACTTCACATTTTGTAACTAACTTTACGACGTGTACCTCGCGAGAGATTCTTCCAAACTGTATGACGTGCACCTCACGAGAGATTCCTTAGAACTGCGCGAAACTTGCTTATGGCTCGAGAATATATACTCCTTCACCTCGAAATGCCTAAACATTATAATAGAGCAGCTATTGGTTACCAAATCACTTTAGCGTCTGTTTTGTCAGCCAATCACTGCTACAACATATATACTCTAGGGAAGATATTCCCTCCATTTCTAAAAAAGGCACGCTACCCTGACGTCATTTGTTTGTCTCTTCTTAGTGATAAACAACTCACCCCCTCGGTTTATTGTTACCCACTTCTATTATCAGTTTCAGTGAGGCCGTGTTAACTTATTTCCTAACAATGCTTTATGGCTAACAAACATCTAAAATCCTGTACATACAATAATATTAATTTACACTACAATCACTCTGGCATTCACAGCATGTTATGATATAAAATACTGCCTCAAGTTTTTATAGGCAGCTTATAACGCAGTATAAATTAATGCTTATCAAAAGACAATATACTCACATCTTTAATTGGATTTAATTACTTCTCACTTTCAACTTTAGGTACAAACAGTTTTAACCATACCACCAGTGTAATCTCCGTTAGTGTCGGTTCTAAGTCTGTAAATGGGAAAGAAAATATGTGCTTATAATTCAGTAACCTTGATGGACATCCCTTATTTTTAAAGCGTGGTAGGAAGAATCTAACGTAACCCAAAGGACGCAACTTATGGGCTTATTTGTACCTGGGGGTGCAACCTACGGTCCCGATTAAATACTAGGGAAGTAAAAAAAAATACTAATAGAGCTAAAAGTTAGTAAAATGTTCAATTCAAGAATAAATGATTACATGGGAAAGCGGAAGACCTTTAGGAAAAATAAGGTTAAATGGTTAAAAGAAATGTGAAGTAAATTGTAGAAAATGCGGAAAAAGGGTAACTAGGGATAAAAGTAAACAGTGGACACATTATACTTCTCCATTATATACACAACAGAATGTTAAATATAAGGGGAAGAATAACAATAGGTAACTCCAGGAGAGAGCAACACATTGTATAAATTGTATGTAAAGTTTAAAGAGGACAGCAAATCACTCATTCATTCATTCTTTCATTCGTTCATTTCGCTTGGTTAACCTGCATATTGCAGAGAGACGCGAGCCTGTTTTACATGTATAAGAATCTATTTTCAGGTCTTTCTGTAACAAATAGCTCCAGAAATATTTATGTAAATACCTTAGTATTTATGAGTTTTGGATTTTTATCAGAATTGGATATTTTCAGTGCAAGTCCTTTTTGTGAATTAAGGAAGCTTTACTCACAGTGAAAAATGAGATGGGAGCCAAACATATATCATAAAAAGAAAGTAAGAAAAAGAAATAGGAATTTTAGTGCTGACAGCGTGACACATTTTACTTGTGATCACTGTACAATATGCTAGTGCCAACAATAAAACAGTGCAGACTTCTTGCACCCTCCCCTCCTGAATTTGGCCTGGGTTTCCAGCCGCCATATCAGTTCCAGCTGGTGCTGGCATCTTTCCATCTACTGCAGAACCTCTTATTTAAGTCGCTGTTTTACAGCGGCAGTTTCGTTTAGACCCCTATCGTGTTTCAATTTAACGTCTCTCAAATTTCCTTTTCCCTCTTCTTTCACCCCCTAACCAAACACAGTTTCCTCTCCTCTCTCATTACTCTCTTATTTAATATTCATCACACTCTTCCAGGTAAGGGTAGGAACCGCGCTGTCAAATTTAATGAAGTGAACTGAAAAAGGCTGAAGGGTTGTCTTTGATAAGCTAGAGTGTGAAGTGCTTCGTTGAAGGTAGACGGATATTTTAAAAGAAAATGTTTCCTTTAATGTTGTTCACAAATGAGTGAGTATATTACTGAAGAGTGACATATGTGAGTATATTACTGAAGAGTGACATATGTGAGTATATTACTGAAGAGTGACATGTGTGAGTATAATACTGAAGAGCGACATATGTGAGTATAATACTGAAGAGCGACATATGTAAGTATATTACTGAAGAGTGACATATGTGAGTATATTACTGAAGAGTGACATATGTAAGTATATTACTGAAGAGTGACATGTGTGAGTATATTACTGAAGAGTGACATGTGTGAGTATATTATTGAAGAGCGACATATGTGAGTATATTACTGAAGAGTGACATATGTGAGTATATTACTGAAGAGTGACATATGTGAGTATATTACTGAAGAGTGACATATGTGAGTATATTACTGAAGAGTGACATGTGTGAGTATATTACTGAAGAGTGACATGTGTGAGTATATTATTGAAGAGCGACATATGTGAGTATATTACTGAAGAGTGACATATGTGAGTATATTACTGAAGAGTCACATATGGGAGTATATTACTGAACAATGACATATGTGAGTATATTACTGAACAATGACATATGTGAGTATATTACTGAAGAGTGACATATGTGAGTATATTACTGAAGAGTGACATATGCGAGTATATTACTGAAGAGCGACATATAACTTTACTAAGAGAACAACGAAATACACAGGATATAAACAAATTCATGTTAACACTGGCCATCGCCACAAATAAATGGCCTCTGCTGATCATACTACCTTATCCATCGATTACTTAAGATTGCATAAACATTCTGTATCGATATTTCAGGAAATGTACGTTTGCAAGTCTCGTGATTCCAGGATTATACAAATTTTAGAAAAAGGTCGACACGTGCATATGAGTGTGTGTATGTAGCATAACTAAAAAGAACTGACGTGATACATTCACATGACCACCTCTACCCTCCAGCTTTATTATTGGGTATTCAAACTATATTTAGAAAATTTTATTTTTAAATCTACTACATTTTAACCCAAATAAACATTTGCAGAAGTAGCCTCATTACACATTTCATTGTAGATACAAAGAGAACGGCGATAACAAAATGTTTAAGAACTGGACGCTATACACTGGCCTTAAAATTCCATACTGTTTCCATGCAATCATGAGAAACAACTGAATGTTGACAGGACTTTAAGAGAATGACCAAAAGAAGAACAATTCGAACCATTAATAACGGATATCTCTGAAATTGCTTATGTCACAAAAACCTATTTGAAATAAATTTTGCGTTTTAAAGAGATCTACATTTTTTGTGTAGTACGTTTTTGTCTATCGCTTAACGTTTACCAGTTATACAACATTATACAAAGTTCCTTCCAATAAAGAAGACTTCACAGACTATTCCCAGAAAATTCAAAATATACATTTTATTTGTAATGTAAATATATTTAATATATGGTATTTTAATCAAACTCATTAGAGCTATTTTTTTTAGAAAATCAAAATTTTCTAAAAATGTTTCTTGTAAAGGGTAGTTGTGGTGAGGGAATTTTCTTAAAAATCTTCGTGTCACATCTTTGGAAGGTACTGAATCTAAATACCAAGTTTGGTATTTATTCAACTTTTCATTTTGAGTTATGCTGTCCATAGATACACACGGATCATTTTGTAAAAATGCCTTTTTGGGATTCAGGGGCCCTCAAAACATGTATTTATGCTGAAATCTCGATATGGAAGTTTTGGGTGGAATACAGTACTTCCCCTACTTACTATACCACCATTGCACCATTGTTTATACCCAATATAAACGAGAGAGGTGACCCCGCGATAACGTGTGCAACTCATGTTCGAGAGGTTCCGGGTTCGATCCCCGCTACCGCCCACTCTACGCATGGGTTTGTCGTGGTTTCTCCGGGTAGGCAGCCAAATGCTGGAGTGGTTGATCTTCTACCACGACTCTCCTGCCTTCATTTGCTGTACCCATCATCTTCCTTGTTCATCCAGAGTTGTAGGACCAGGCGACGATGTTCGGCGGGTTGCGGATGGACGGTGGCTGTGCGCTCTGTGGAGATTTCTTCTTTACGTCGTCCGGCACTGCTTGGTTGGATACGCGCCTCTGAATGCTTTCGGGCAGGTACTTCTTCGGCGACTCTGGAGGCTTGGGGCCCAATGGGGGCTCGGGCGACATTTAATATGGACCCGGCCGCTCTTGCGCCCATCGTTATCTAGATCTAGTCGCCCTTCGGGTCTCTCCCCTCATTCCTCCCTTCCAGGGGTTGGAGCATAGGGGCCCAGATGGCCTGCGTGTGGTGCTCTGCCCCAGTTTCGGGGGGCCCCTTCGTTCGTCAGTAGCTTTACCTTTACTTTCATACCCATAATAATTTATTTTATAGCTGTTTTGCGAATTATTCATAACTGTCAAGTTGTTAAACATTATAAATATTGGTAGAAATGGTTTCAATAAATGAATACATTTCGTTGTAGATACATAGGAGAGAACATAAGGCTAGTATGACAGTCAAATAATTAAAAAAAGCAGTTTTCTATCGTGTCTCAAATACTGCATACACTCTTCGTATTACAGCATGAGAAACAAGGAATGACTATTTACCACCTGAAAAACCAACACTGCTGAATTTCTCGTAAAATAAACATTTTATTTAATATAAACTGTACATTTTAAAGTCCGTACTCTTATTGTAGTTTTTCTTTTTCTCTTGTAGTTTCGTACTTGAGACATTTTGTAAAATTCAGTAAGAATGAAGACGACTGCAAAGGCTACTCATAAAAAATTCAGCATGTGCATATCATTTGTAACACTAATATCTCTAAAACATTTTAATAAACACTGGTTCAACTAAATCTGAGAAAGCAAAAGGCAGCGAAAAATTGTTCATGTAAAAGGTAGTTTAGGGTGGGGTAATTTTGTGAAAAACTTTGTTGCATCCTTGAAAGTTGCTTAATTAAATACGTTCTGTGGTATTCGGTAAAACTTTTAGGTTATGTTGTTCTCTCTCTCCCTCTCCCCCTATCTCCCTCTAATCCTCTCACATGCATTTTTTATTAAAATGCTTGTTTTAGGGGGCAGATTAAGGGTACCTCAGAACTGTGCTTCTGGTGAAATCTCACTATTGAAATTTTAAGTGGAATTCGTACAATTCTTCCTTTATCTAGAATGAGTAAGTAGTAAAGTAAAAAATAAAATTCAAAGAAGTGCCAAACTTCGTTTTTAAGAATGACAGGGAAGATTTTCACGATGTACTCCACTCCAAGCAATCTTTTACAGGGGGTAATTTTACTTAATTTTTTAAACAATGACTGTAGTCATTTTTATTAAACTATCCAACCTTGAGATATTAGCATCAGAAACAAAACCTATAGTTTCAATTGTGTATATATGGCTAGTAAAACTTCATTCTTATTTCGTTTTGCATAACCTTAAAACATAGGAGACGGATGCAAACTTGCTATAGGAAAGGATATAGTGCTCATGAAATGTATGACTTGTCTTCATTTTAACTTCTTTAGTATCATTAATTGTTTTTAAAATTTGTTATTATGTTTTAATTTTTCCCAGGTTGAATTTTACTTTAGTGCGCCATCTGAGCTTTGGCTTGCTATTTTGTCGCTTTTGTCTAATTTTAAAAACAAATTAGGCCAAATTTATCGTGGTTAACGTAGAAAGATGCCTTTTATGATAATGTTATGGTGTATAAATTAGTAATAGGTGCAGAAGGTTGTTTACTTTTAAATACTTTATGATAACGCTCTTTATTATATCGGCTAATTTTAATTCAATGCATGTCATTGTTGTTTTATAGGACGACCCATCTCCAGTACGAACTTGAAGGAGCAGAGTTATTCGCCGAAACAACTGAACAAGTGTTGAAACGTATTTAATAAATGGTATCGTTCCCCTATTGACATAATGAAAACTATAATAGGTACAGTTTTTTCACAACTTACATGTTTACACATCTCTGTCGTTATGATGTCATCATGTTTTTACTAAAGCCGCAAAGTCTTATAAAAGTATTGAGCAGTGTTGCTGTTCACTATTCGCTATTTACTGTATACTGTTTCTCACAATAAATGAATTAACAACCTTCCTCCAGTAAGCCAACGCGGGGGTTATCTGGTCTTTATGCTAAGTCAAAAGTATACTATCCGATCTCAAAATAAACTGGAAATTAGATGCCTAGGGTATGTCTTGAGGTCACCAACCCCCGAAAGAACCGAAAAATTTGGTAACCGCAGTATTTCAAGTTGACTGGTATACTGGACTTCCCCCCCCCCCATCAATGCAATTTTATTTTTCAACGATAATGTTTTTATATCCACCCCATTATATCATGCGTGGACAGTCGAATTTCCTGCACTCGGTGCTTTTTGCATTTTTACTGCGGATGCTAACAAAATATAATTAATATTTCAACTGTAACTGAAATTTGTCATTTAATTCTTTGTTAAATTCTGTTTGGGCTTTAATTAATGTAGCATTTAAATATAACTGTTTCGGTGCAAGCAGCCATTTACCTTCAGTTGTTGACTGTCTTGGTCAATACTACTAGGCGCAACTAATTGATCACCAGTTTGCAGAGGCTAGTGCGGTCGACCTTGATACTGCTTTCCAATAGCTGACAATTATTCCTATTATTTGCTATCGCCGAAAAAAATAATATGCAATGCACATGGTACGACTAGAATGTTTCGACTTCGTCACGTATTTTCAAACTTCCTCGTCATTCTGCAAACATACACTTAGCGCACTTATATCACTATATACTATTATGATCCAATCAAGTATGTAATAGAGCTTACAAATCTTCACCCACCCTCTTCTTCTTAGTTCGTTTAGGATTTGCAAGTGCTAATTACTATTTGAGACATTCGACCTGTAAACAGATTTAACTTCTTACTTCTAGCAATTCTCAAATAACGTTCTAAAACATAAATTTGTAATTCTATCTAATTTCCTATTTTATTAAATCAAGAATTACTTTCAAACAGGATAGGGCCTCTAAAATGCAAACCGAAAAGGGGCCAGATGTCAGAAAGGTGGTATCCCCATGAATACATATACCCCAATGCGAGAAAAGACTTTCAGTTCCATTCTTCTAAAAGCTTGTATACTTCTAATAGATTTACTATTTAACCAATGTTAGTAGCCGACAGAAGTACCTCCTCGTCCGTTTGATCAATGTACGTGATCACCTCTCCTTGTAAGAATTGTGAGGGGCGAAGCTCTGGTATTTGAAGGTACGTTTCCTGACCAAATTTCGATTCGACTATACCCCTATTATAATCAAACTTCGGGATGCCGTAGTATTGTAAAATAATAGGCTTTACCAAAGAAAATGTATTACTTGATATTTCTAGCCACGAGGGTAATATTTCAAAGCACTGAATATGAAAAAATTCTGATTCAGCGTTGAGATTCTTTCGTTTTGCCACTCCGAAACATTCACAATGATTCTCTGAATTTCCTGTTTACTTTATCTTTCCTACTTTATAGTGTGTTTTTGAACATAATATTTCACGTTGTAAATATTATTGTGCTGCATTTTACTAGTAAAGCTCAAGATTTCTATATTATCAATTAGCCTTTTGTGACGAGCTATTGAAAAGAAAGCGCAAGAGATGGATTTCAGCAAAAGCCATTCGCCCATTTGAAGTAATTACAAGTAATAATAATGCATGCATGTATCTGATCTAGTAACAAGATGTTGACAGTGCTGATGATGAAATTAATAAAATTGAGGATAAAGCGAGGATATGAAATAACAAATCTGATGTGATACACTCACATGACTTTATCTACTCTTGTTCAAACTATTTTTACAAACGCTTATTCTCCATATGCTTCAGTTAATCGAGATATCGAGATGTCAATCTTATTGGTAATTTTCTTGTAGATGCAAGGGGAATATGGTAGGTTTTAAGCGATAGTCAAATATTTTAACGCTGGTTGCTATGTGGCGCATTCCATTCTCTTTGCATGTCCAGGACATAAAAAAAATGAATAACGAATTTGAGAAAAATTATAAATACCGGAAAATTTAAGGGGATAACAAGCAATATCTCGAAAACGGTTCACTCAACAAAAAATTGTATATGACATAAATTGTGTATTTTAACGGGATCTACATTTTTGTGTAGTAAACTTTGTCTATATCTTATGGTTTACCAGTTATGCAAAAGTCGTTCACAATGAAGAATACTTTTGGAGGCATTCCCAGAAAATTCGAGATATACATTTCATTTCTCATGACAATATCTTAAACATATAATATTTTAATCAAAATCGTTAGAGCCATTTTTGAGAAAATTAACATTTTCGAAAAATGTTCCATGTAAAGGGTAGTCTGGGTTGGGGGGATTTTCTTGAAAAACTTCGTGTCGCATCTCTGGAAGATACTGAACCTAAATACCAAGCTTGGTGTTTATCCGACTGTTCGTTTTTGAGTTATGCTGTTCACAGACAGACACACACACACACACACACACACGGACATGTTTCCAAAAATGCTTTTTTTGGTTTCAGTGAGTCTCAAAACATGTATTTCCGGTGAAATCTCGGTATCGAATTTTTGGGTGGAATACAATACTTCCCCTACTTACTATACGTAGTAGAGAAAGTAAAAATGTATTTCGAAAAACCGGAAATGAAATTTACTACCTCAAAGAAACATGCAATCGGTGCAGCAGCTGCAAAGAAGAAGGACCAGGGTTCCGTGGTTCTTACTTGGCATAGAGCGAGAGTACTTCGAATATTCTAATTAGAGGTGAAAATTGAGAATTTTCTTTACTATGAAAACATGTGTCAACCAATAGTTTCGATTCTTTGTCTAAATTTCCATTTCAGGATTAAAACAAGTAATTTGAATGGGAAGTAACATAGAGGAAATTGAAATAATTTCTTCTAGTATATTCTTAAGGGCAGTTTAAAAAAGCGTTACAGTGCTTACGTTTAAGCCTGTATTAATTAAACACTAAACTTCAATAAAATCTTTCGCGTGTCTTAAGAAAAATAATTAATGAGGATGATGGATAAAACTTTGGACATCTTTGGTCAAAATATACATTTTGTTTTCTTTTCTATATTTAAAATACTAGCTACTTCAATGTATATGCATGCAAACTTTCAAAGTAGTATATTATAGTAGTATAGCATCTACAAATTGCCCAATTATGAAATATTATACGCCTGCTCCTATTTGTTACTGAAGACTATGCACCACATTTGTTAAATGCACAACTAAGTGAAATCCACAAATTGATGCTAGAAGCTGAAATTGTTATTCTGTAAGAAATTTGCAATTAGAGATATACTTTTTAAAATAAAAAATTAAACGTATGCACAGACAATTAAAGTTGATATATATTAGATAGGTGTGTAGTTTATTTTAAAATACCTTTCTCCTTTTGTAGTCAAGGTATAATAAATTCAATGCAGGAAGAGTTTTCTAAATTTGTCTGTGGCCGTAAAGATTTATAGCTGTTTTAATAAAGAATTATCAAGTTATGTTTTGGAATATAGAAATTTTTCAAAATGTAAAGCTTAATAAATAATTTATAATACATTTATAGAAACAAAACTCCACCAATTATTGCTAATTATATTCTAGGCATACACACACGGCGCGCACACAGACATTCGCATAGAATTAAAGCTGCAGATTTAAAAATGTAGAACACTGCATTTTCACTCCCTTAGATTGAAAATAAATATCGGGTAAATAAATATGTTAAGATAGTTGGGACGTAACCCACACAAACTTTCTCGGAAATGAAAAGTTGGTTCTATTTAAATACCTTATGTATCTGTCCCGATTTTAAATCACAAATTCCATTTTCTTAGATAATTGGAGGATGTTATACCTGAAATCTGTTTTCGTCGCAAGTAACTGGGAAAGGTATGGTTTCCGCGTATGTGTCAACACGTGCAAGTGTTCTTAGGTTAATTGCTCGACTAAACCTCTTCCGATTAATGCTTACTTCGGTTGCTGTTAATTACCTGAAGGACATAGGTGGTATGTGGTTTCTCACGGTGTATTACACCCAGCCGATGTTTCACTTGACATAGTGAATCCTTCAATCAAGCATCCAGCGTTGCAAATAATGTAAACAAGCAAGAGACCCGCACCGGTAGACAGTGTGTTTATAGGTGTAGCGAGTACACAGTCTCCTTAATGAAAGGTCACCGCACTGTAACTAAAGCAGCGCAGCGTGGTTCCTGATCGATACTGGAAGTCTTGTGTTCAGTTATTGATACATACAGTGATAAATAACTACATTAAAATACATACACTATGTGCATCATCCATAGGGCATTCAGTATCAATTATCATTACTTACTATTTTAATACCTGTACTAATATTATAAAGGTATTTGTGGTTGGGTGTGTAGGGGGAAGGGTAATCTCACAAACCACCAAAATAGATTTTAATGATCCTTTCGCCATTGAAAATCACTGTTCTTCTAGGCGGAAGGCTATAAGATATATAATTTAAATTTATAAATGACTAAAAGACTAAAAAGATTTAGAAAGCATGTTTAATAGAATACCAACATTTCGAAGAGAAATAAAAAACATATTTTCGAAGAAAGTTTTGGCTTTTCGTTTAGAGTACAACGAAGTAAAATAGTCACTTTTTCGTTGAGAATTCATGCTGAAGCAAGTAATGGTTACTTCATAGCAAAGCCACGATTATTTCATCCAAACAACAACCCCCCCCCCCACACACACACACACACATACACACACACACATATATGTCATGTTTCAGC
This sequence comes from Deroplatys truncata, assembly GCA_030765065.1. NCBI lineage: Eukaryota > Metazoa > Arthropoda > Insecta > Mantodea > Mantidae > Deroplatys > Deroplatys truncata. The sequence goes on from CM060980.1 coordinate 108,297,584, forward strand.
ACCTTAAAAAATCAGAAGACACGTAAAAGCAAAATCAATCGGACGTGCTTATAACTGCACGATATACAGGGTGGACCATTTAAGTTGAAATGTACCTACAGTATCTCCAAAACTAAGCGTTGTTGAAAGAAATGTCTTGAATAGAAGTTGCTTGATATTATGGGGGAAAGTAAATGCCATTAGTCGTGTTTTATTTGCAGGACATTATGATGGTCATTTTAGGGCAAATTTAAATTGACCCTAATTGTAGGTCCCCCATTTAAAAGAATTAAATTGACCCTAAAATGACCATAATAACGTCCTTCAAACAAAACGTGACTAATGGCATTTACTTTCCCCCATAATACCAAGCAACTTTCATTAAAGATATTTCTTTCTACAACGCTTAGTTTTGAGATATTGTACAGTCTCAACTTAAATAGTTCACCCTGAATATGCGACACTTAGACCAAAATCTTTTAAAATATTTTAGGAAAGTTTTTTTCCTCTGTATGTTGTAATTCAGCTCATCTGAGCACTTGCTAATTAATTATATAAAAAGATAAAATTGTGTCCAACCTAACGAAAATTAGTCAACTTATATTTTATAAATAAAGAGCTGAGATATTATTTTTCTCGGTGGTTACAGACCTTGCGCTTTTTCAACCTTTTTAACTTGCTGGCCTGGGCGTGGTAAAGCTTCACATTTACCAATTTTGTTTCTATCTCGTGGTGTATTGATGTTAGGAGTTCTGTATTACGTGAAAGTCTTGTAGCCTTTATGTTATTACGTAAATGTGGATAAGAGAAGGTACAAACGTGATTATCTAAAAATAACTGTTTCATTACCAAAAGGTTCTTACAGGCTATACTTTTCAGAACTTGAAATACCAAGAGAAGTTTAAGGAAATCAGAAATACGACATCCACCAATATTTCATTCCCATTTCTCTAAATATCAGGGGAATTCTCAAGTGTTATTTGAAATATCACGGGGCTATAAGAAATTGCAATTATTAGAAGCAAAAGGGATGCTCATCATTCTAATCTTCTAGAGGATGTAAAATAATTTAATTAAGAACATGGAGAGATGTAAATGAAATTAAATCCATCTTTCGATGTTTAAACAAGAGCCCGTGCACAGTCAAGTTCTAGTATATATAAAAACATATTTTTCTGTTTTCTATCAGTAAGAAGGGATTAGTGAAGTGCCTTGCATTTGTATGTAAAACCCGGACATTGTGACGAAGTGAGAAAAGGAAATTTAAAGTATTTTATGTGCCAACATGGAGATGAGGGCACATGGACAAAAAAGTAATGAGTTTCTTCAAAATACTGGGTGAAGGCTGAAACGCTGAAGCTTATATGGAAAAGGCTGATGAGAAGGAACTGCTTGCTAAGAGATACACTGGAATACAACTTGAACGGGAGGAGGTTTAGTAGAAATAGAGAGGAAAACAGAAAATAGGGAAGAATAGAAACGGCTGGATTTGTAATGTATGAGTTGTATTTGGGCAGAAATATATGGCTGTGTGGTCCGTAGTTAACACAGGACAAACCGGACTTGTATGACCACGCGTGCGACTTATCTACGAGTGGTGCGAGCGCACCGATTCGCCTACCTGGCCTGGTTATGGTAACGACAGCCCCTCCAGATTAATAGGCGCGTAACGAGCTCATTATGTGCCAGTTCCCCGCAATTTAGGTAATTACTGTTCCAGAAGATTCCATTGGGACGGTTCTAGTAACTTCCTTTCCAGAACGTTCGGCTTTGTATGCGGGTCCAATATAAGGGGCTGCTTTTGCACGGACAGTTCAGTTTAAAGTTAAGAAAATACAAAGTGAGAAGTGAACAGTGCCAGTGTAATTAATTGCGAGTTGTGACTCAGAAGTTCAGTTGTGTTTTGATTCAAGGATCGGTTGTGTTGTGTTCCTTGTGTGTGCCAAAAGTGGCTCAAGTGCAACGAATGTACCATGTGAGTGCCTAAGTGATAAATAAAGCGTGTTTCGTAGAAGTGGTGGTGGTTTCCTAATTTATTACACTATCTTTAGATTATAAATAATATTGTGCTAAGAAATGCCCGTTGTAGTGCAAAATGTTTATCTTCGGTTTCTGTAAGGCCAATTTTCTTTAAAAGAATGCTCGACCTTCAAGAAGGGCCAAAATAAAAGTCTCACAAGTCTTTGGAAGGGGATTCTTATGAACATTATGGCTAAAGAATGCAATCTTTTTCCTTGACGTGGAAGATTCGGGTTACTAGAGGTATGAAAAATGGTGACGGTAATTAGTGCTTACTTCGCTTTGGCTATTTGACGGTAATTAAGGAGATTGTCTGATGGTATCGTATTAATCATCCGGATCGCTGGAGAGATTAATGGATTATAACGTGCAATTAAGGACTCAGCGCTCGGAGGAGATAAATGTCAGCTCATCATCCAAGGTGCTTGGGATTGATGTTTGATCATCTTCATTAGGGAGGAATATAGATAAGGTTAACTTCATCACATCAAGTCCCTTGCTAATACCTATTTGGAATGTATGAATCATACAGTAAACTATTGTACTGACTGTAAGGAAGATGGGATTAATACCTCCTTAACGTTTTACATTGAATACTATGGCAGCCATTCCTGGAAAACTTAAATTTTCAGTAAAATACCGCTTATTTATTATTAGTATCTTAGCAAAAAAGGCTCTATATTTAAATATTTTAATACCCATTTTTCAAAAAGATCTGAGTGTTATATTCACACTATCGTTTATTTTTATGTAGCTTCTACAAAATATTCCTACGAAAGGTTATTTTTCTACCTACTTCAAAGCTAAAACTTTGCGGAAATATTTAAATTACACATTTTGTTGCAGATATAACGCAAAAGTCGATAGTCACATGTTTAAGAACTGGACGGACTGTAATGGCCTGAAAATTCCATATTACTCTTTCCATGTAATCGCGAAAAACAACTGAATAGCTACATCACTTTAAAGTGACAAAATATTGAACAAGTAAAAGCAATAGTACGGTAAAAATTGGTAATACTTAATGCTACAAAAGGTTATTTGAAACAAATTGTGTGTTTTAAAGAAAAGTTAATAATGTGTAGTACGTTTTTGTCTATCACTTAAAGTTAACTGGTTATACAAAAAACATACAAAATTCCTTCCAAATAAATTCACAGATTATTTCCAGCAAATTCAAGACATCTTTGAAAGATACTGAATTTGCATACAAATCTAGTATTTATCAACATTTCGCTTTTGAGTTATGCTGTTCACAGACACTCATAGATTATTTTCCGAAGATGCGTTTTTTGGATCCAGTGGTCTCAAAACATGTAAAACGATATTGAATGTTTGAGTAAAATGCAATACCTTCTTTACCTACTAAGTAGGTGGTAGAGAACGTAAAAGGGTTTCTTTTTCTCTGCTAATGGCTTCATCATAATGGTGGATAATGACCGCTTGATAAATTTGTATGAAACCCTTTTTCTTCTCAACGCTCTGTTCATACACCAAGGCGTGTTCCTTCTGGGTGATTGGGTAAAACTTTTGGTGTGTTTCCTAGAAGGGAACGTGGGAGAGTGGGATAAACAGACAACACAAGTGAAATGCAACAAACATATTTTGCAAATGAAAAGCATGAACTATGCAATAGTAATAAAGAACTTGCAACTCAGTAGCGGAGCAATTCCTTTCATGTCGGGGCTTGATTCTGTGGTGTGGGCTCACCGATTTAGTCCTGCAGTACACTTGCTGGCTCTTTGTAATGCAAGACCTAAACATTTATGACTATTCATCAAAAGGAGCAGAAAGCTATATGGTGCACAACAATACGTGGGCTTTAGGAATTCGAAATTTCGCATTACGGAATTTGTAGAGCTAGATATCAAATTTGATGAACGTGGATCATGATTCATCACTTTTAATTTTTTTTGTCATTGAAAATTTAGCCCTAAAAAGCCTGTGCACACAATTACACACATTAGTTAAAAAATAAGAGAAAGAAGAAAGATGGATGTTCATTTCTTGCAATAACTGACAGCACTCTTCTCCGATCATGAATGACACAATAATGAATACATACTTAGGTAGATAGGATACATTTTTATCTTCAACATAAGATATGTACATATTAATATTCAGTTAGATAACCTTATTACACATTAGTTTAATAATTATTAAATAAGCCTCTTATTAGCTGAATACACTGAAACCCACCCTGAATATTCTAATGGTCCACGTAAGCTTTAACACTGTGATAATCCTGCTACCGGGACCATTCTGTACCAAAATATATTTACTCCCTCTCTTTTTCCATTAAATCTACTTCATACCCCTTGACCATTTTTTTCATTAATTTTCTTTTTACCTTTTCTAAATACTACTTTCCTTAATATACTTGCCTGAGTTTAATTTTAACAGACTACATATGTGCACGCTGCAACAAAACAGACTGTGGAATATTTCGCATTTCTTTCTAAAAGTACATTATCTTCAACGCTGCATCTTATTGCCAGAGTACGTAAAACGATGAGTAAAGTCATACGTTCCGTTTCGCTATTATGGCAATGTTATAATGCTTTCTGATGCTTATTAAGTTTCTGCTGTAATACCGTTTTGTAAAATGATGATAACCTGTCATTCAGCTGACTTTTCACTAGAAATATTTCATAACGCCAATAAATAATAGAAAGTACGAGCCAGCAAGTTTCAGAAATACACACACACACATACACACACACACAAGTTTAATTAATACAACTTGAAACTTTTTTCTTTTGATGTTACTACTGTTAATAGGTATTAGTTTAGGTTATTTCGGCCATCTGTGCTGTAATGGGTGTGATGACAAAGATCAAGGCTTATTTGGATGCTGTGAATTCTTCTGGATCACAATAATACATTAAGATCAAGGCATATGCAGTTTTATTTATCCCCTTTCAGAATTGGGCGTGAAAGACTAGAAATGTTGCTTAGAGGCCCCTATCAGGCTTGAGGTTCTTTTCACGTGTCGTAATTCTACGACATGAGACCACCGACTTTACTTTACTTCCCTTCCGGAGGAAGCCATGCTAAGAAGTTTTACACCCGAAGAAATCCATCACCCTCATACACAGCTTCACTTGTAACATTAACTGTATATCAGTGGCTATCATTCCCTATCATGGCTGATAGTACTATATCACTCTTAAAACAATAGTGTCTGTAGCAGAAAAGCTTCATAATGTCTTGGCGTCGAAGTTTTCCCTACTAAGTTTGGAAAAATAAATACTTACAGAGGTTTCATTTCAGTTCCGGAGTCGTGTTAGCTGAAGTAGCTGGAAACGTCTTCTCTGTTGCTAAGTAGAAGGGTTTACAGGACCAATGAAAGCAAGGGAGTAAGTTAAGGATATGAAGGGATAGGGCTCAACAACAGTTGCTTATTAGTGGCGAAGAAGCCCTCCTTCGCCAACTTCCGGATGCATCAATTTAATCTCAAGATAGTGGGCCATCTCTTTAGCTCAATATATGGATATTGCACTCACCATGACTAAGAACCGATTATTACCTGCTTGCTTTTTGGATTTGAAAGGTTCACTAGGGAAAACTCTTTATCTCGACTTTGTACAGATAATGTATTCTGTTGATCTTCCACTGAAACGTAACACCAAACTGTTTTAATTAATATTTAAACGCTGTTAACAAACAATGCTCATTAGCATTTTAAATGATCATTAAAAACTCGTAGTATGTTTATAAACTATTAGTCCATGCTTTTGCTAAACGAGGGCATTTGACCGCCAACATGGAAACAACCCAACTTTATTTATTTTCAATTACTGAGAGAACTTTTATTGCGAGAACTTTGCGTGAAAACACTTTGATGTGGTAGTTGATAAATATGCAATGGAGTGATGCAACAAAATGTTATAGCATTAATCCTGCTTTATCAGAAGTATCCTCCAACTCGAGGATAGAAATTTTAAGTCAAAGTACGGTTGGAAATTATTGCTTAATGTAAGTTTCAAATTGAAATTTAATTTCAGGGGCGGTTCTTTTCAGCTGCTTATTATTCAACATTCTGGCGAAGAGAAACACACCCAGCTTTGGGAAGTGTAATATGCTTCGGCATCAAACTTAAAAATGTCATATAACCTCTAAATTTCTTTAGTTATTGACAGCTTGCAAATTCACTTTTCTGCTTGAATGCATTTCCATAAGAACGCGGTATAAAATACACCAGCTCTTCTGGATTAAGGGACTTGCAGAATTTGAAAGAGCCTGCTAGATCATGGGTTGCAAGTTTACACACAGGTGAATCTATTTATTTGCGTTTAACTCTTCCCAATATGTTTCTTTGTCACCCTATACATCAACCTTTTTTAATATTGCACATTACAATAGCGAATACTGCATTAATTTGTCATGTTTTTACTTCCTGTACTATAGTAGTGCAGGAAGTATTGCTTTCCACCCAGAAATTGATATCGAGATTTCACTGGACGCGTTTTGAGTTGAGCGATTGTACATTACTTTGCTTGCTTGCTTTTGAAGCTTTTCAGCAGTTGCCCTTTATTCCCATTCTCCATATGTGTTTATGTTAATATGAGTAAAACTGAATATCTGGTAACAGGTAGAAGTGGACGAAACATTAGATTACCCGAGGGAATAATTAAATCTGTGAAAGAATTCTTCATGAATCTGGAGATTGTAAAGCGATGTAAATTATAGAACGATACAAGGTAAAAGAGCAATAAAGATGCTGAATGGAGTATTATGGAATAGGACAATAACATTGTAAAAAAAAAGAGAATTCTTCAGGTAATAGTGGAAAGTATATTGACATAGGTGTAGAAAATTGGACTTTATTGGAGGGCCAAAAAGCAAGATGCAAACAGTTGAAATGGATGGAATAAGGAGGGAGCCCCAGAGTGTCCAGGTTAGACAACAGAAGCAACGAAGATTTTAGAAGGATAATGGAAATGGAAGAGTCAGTGAGTGAAATAATTGAGAGTCGGAAACATCAGTGGTATGGTCACATAAGAAGGATGGATGAGGAGAGATGGCCAAACATCCTGCTGCGGTGGGGCTCCGGCGGCCAGAAGAAAACGGGTCCGCCTAGAACACCCTGGAGCTCTGAAATATCACGGACGTTGTATGGAATGCCACTAATCCACTATGTAAACTGCATTAAATCATTAAAGATTTAGCATGAAAACGGCACTTGTTTTCTATTTACTACGTGAACCTTCACTGAAACACTAATCAGGGATGTAGGGTTACACTCAGGATGCGTGTTAAATGTTTTTGTAGTAGGACCCTGTACGGACTGCATTGCATCTTCAATCTTCATTCGTAGTTAATTACACTTTCCTTCCATAAATATATCATAAAATATAATAGAAGTGTTAACTTAAAATCTTCCATTAAATTCATATTTATTATTTTTTAATTTACTTTTAAAACTATTAGCAAGTGCTTTTAACGAATGCGAAGCGATCAGTTTAACCCTTTTTGTATTTTCTGGTTTGCTTCGGTATATATTGTTTATTTATCTGAAGGAATAACATGTTTCCCATGTATTGACTTAAGTTTATGTTGATTAGACATCGATCTCGTAAGATATCAGCTCTTCCACGGAAAAATATACCGATGGATGAGAGAAATTAAGTCTTGTTTTGAAATGCGAATGAGAAGATCCACAATCGTGCGCAATGTCTGCTGATATGGCTGTCCACATACTGGGAGGAAAATTGGCACTTTTTGTGAATACAATTATCAGTACACAAGTATGTGCTGAGCAAGTTGGTACAGTCTTTATATTAATTTTCACTAAATGCAGGAAAATAGGGAAAAGTACTATTTATATCTTATAATTATAATGATACAGTGCAGTTTGTGGATTCGGTACAGTTTAAAACGCCCTTGTTTCTGGTGAAATTTCCCCCGGTGCAATTTCTTATCTTTGAGTGCAATTTACTATCATAATTTTGAGTTCTCCTGAATAAAGAAAAATTTTTTTTAGAAAAATATCTATGTCTGTGTGGGTGTGTCTCTGAACAGCAAAATTAAAAAAATGTGTTAAATACCAAACATGCTATTTAAGTTCAGCGTCTTCTATGGATTTGCCGCGAAGGTTTTCAAGACAATCCCCCACCCCAAACAACTCTGTACATGGAATATTTTTCAAAATTTTTATTTTCTCAAAAATTACTAACAATTTCGATTAAAATATCCAATGTATAAGATATTTTCATGACAAGGGAAATGTATATCTTGAACTTTCTTGGAAAAGCGTGTGAATTCCTCTTCATCCTGAATATAACTGGTAAACCGTAAGCTTGATAAAAATCTTACTACACAGAAAATTTGGATCTCGTTTAAGTACACAATTTTTGTCAAATAAACTTCTTTGTGGGGTTAAGCATTTCCGAGATATCTTTATTATTAATTCTAGTTTTCAAATAATTTAGCTTTTACAAGTGGCAAGTCACAATTAGCATTCTTCTCGTGTTCGTGCGAAGAGCACGAATTTCAAAGAAATCACATTACCATTCGCTTATTATAAATCTGACTATCTCTTTAGCATACTGTATTCTTTTTATACCTATAACGAACGTATACATGTTGAGACAGAAGTTTCGAAATAATATAACATTATGTGACACTTGAAATTAATTTGACTTAGTGCTACTATGATAGACATAAACGCGACAAAAAGGATCTTTAGCTATTAATTAAAGTGGTTTTGATATAAGAAGTTGTTTCAGTGTAATTGAATTAATATGGTAAATTAAAAAAGAAGCTAATAATGTGAAGTGTATTAAATTTAACGAGTGCGATGCTCGAACTTTATTATAATTGTGCATGATCTGAGGGAAAATAATATATTGCTATGGAGGAACAGAAAAATTTGTGGAGAGGTACAAGAGTGAAAAAAATATGATGTGATGTGTTCACATGACTTTCTCTATCCTATGTTGCATATTTCTGGGTATATAAACTATTCTTACTTATTTTCTGTCTACTACATTTTAATTTAAATAAACCTATGCAGAAATACCTACATTATACATTTCGTTTAACATACAAAAGGAACAGCGATAGAATTAGACGCTATATACTGGCCTTAAAATTCCATACGCTTTCCATCCAATCACGAGAAATAACTGAAAATCGGGACTTGAAAATAATGACAAAGTATTGAACAAATCGAACGATTAATAACGAATATCTTGGAAATGGCTGATGCCACAAAAAGTTATTAGAAATAAATTTGTGTGTTTTAAAGGGATCTACATTTTTTGGTGTAGTACGTTTTCGTCTATCACTTAACGTTTACCAGTTATACAACACATTATACAAAATTTCTTCCTTATGTACAGGACTTCACAGGTTATTCTTAGAAAATTCGAGACATACATTTTATTTGTCATGTGAATATCTCTAACAATTAGTATTTAATCAAAATCGTTAAGGCCATTTTTTATAAAATCAAAAATTTCGAAAACTGTTCCATGTAAAGGGTAGTTTGGGGTGGAGGATTTTCTTGTACATTTTAGTGTCGCATCTTTTGAAGGTCCTGAACTTAATACCATGGTCGGCATTTACCTGAATTTTCGTTTTTGACTTATGCTGTTCACAGACACACACACACACACACACACATACACACATACATAGGGATATCTTTCTATTTTTTTTATTTAGGGACCTCAAAACATGCATTTCCGATAAAATATCATATAGATTTTTTGGGTGAAACCCTACTATATACGTGGTAGAGAAAGTAAAAATATACTACGAGCATTATTCAGAAGGGACTGGAATTTGTGTATCAATAAAAACGTGTAAGGTGTTAATTGCCAATAAAGGTAACAATTTGAAATTTAATCCGCTTAAATATTTTTATAGTTTAACACAAAGCCAAGCACCTTCGCGACCACGCTTGAGACGAAAGGAGGAGAACTCACGACTGCAGCTAGGCCGCAGCAAAGTATTTAGTAATAAGAATAATTAACAACAGCCTACACGAAATTCGCGCTAACACAACGAGCTCTTCCTCCCATGTTTATCCCAATTAACAAGAATTAGACCGAAGAATACGCTTTTGTAAGAATAACTTTAGAAGTATGAGTAGAAAAAAGCAAATTTTGTTGAAATTGTTTATTAACAACGGAAATGGAACTCAGGACTCAAGACGCTACCTACACTTAAGACCGTTACCCATGGTGCGAACGACTTGCCATAAGAGGCCGCTGCAACAAAACTAAGTTTATAACCAGCATGCTTGTTGGAGTTCTTCGGTTCCTAAGGCTTCACTTGTCTTGTCTTTCTTGTCCGATACAGATTTCCGTCATTGCTCCGGACGCACGTCAGCGTTGGCCTTATTGTGCTGCCTGTATCGTTTTAAAGCCAGCTCATTATGCCTGTACCTTTTAACAAGGACTACATCTCATAACAGGTATGGTTTCAAGTTGTTCTAGTTCTAAAAAGATTTTCCCCAAAATAATATATCTCCTGTAAGCCAAGGCCTCACAGGAGCATATAATGTGCTGGGCTGTTCAGTTTCTTTCATGCACGATCAGCAATCTAACTTACCCTGAAACACTCTCATCGTGTTAGGACGCTTTTTCACAGGATCATGTCCTGTGAGAAATGCAATAATTTTACTCAGTTGAAGTCTGTTGCATTTAGTGAACTTTCAGTTCTTCTATTACATGGTGATATAATAAATAGTTTACCATGTTTGTTGTTTGGAGCTTTAAGCCAAGTTTTATAATGTTCTACTTTGGTCCTGTTCTTAATAGCCTCTCTTACTAAACATAGAGATGTTCCTAGATCCGGCTCTGTCATTGTGAAGCTGCTCCTTGTCTTACAAGTTCATTACATTTTTCATTTCACTTTAAACCACTATGACCCAGCACCAGATGAGTTCAACTTCATTCTGTTCTGCCAAGCTTGTGAGCATGTTTAGGCAGTTTAAACTACTCCTGGCGTTACCTTATGACTACTTAGAGTCTAAGTATAGGCTTGGAAGATCCCTAAGGCTACTTCCTACTGAATCTTATTTAATGATAGGTATACATTATTTATTAATGAATATATCTGACATTACAAGTGAGTATCTACCATTTGACACAGAATAACTCACAAATTCTATTTTCTGCTAAAATAAAAAAAATCGAAGGATTGTAATTACAAGAAATAAAAACAAATGCTTAATACTAAAACACATTAATGTTTTTATGTTAAAATACGAAAACTGTGAATTTCTCTTTCATTCTTATTTAAATGTTACGTTACCATATGCATGGTTTTCAGTGATAGCCACGGAGTATAATATAATGCATATAACAAAGTCTTCCTGTAGCTGTTTGGAGAGCTTATATCTTTGCCTCCATTGCACGAATGATTTTGGAATAGTGGCCCTAGCTCAAAAAAAAAAGAAAAAGCAGGCCAGTGGCCTCCATGTTACAGATGTTGTATGATGATGGAGGCAATACTGTTTCAAAATTTTGTATATTTATACCATTTGGACTTTCTTAACTCACACATTGTTTGGAAAGCTCCTTCGAGGGATGAGTGCTTAGATATCAGGTTGATATAAAACAACTGACCAAGCGCAACGTAGGAATATAACTTATCATGGGGATATTTCCCTATCCCCTGTAGAGTAAGAAAAAAAGCGAAAAAGGAATCTTGGTTGATTGACTATGAATAAGCAATAGCATGCCTATTAAATTCTCGCTATATACCATTTAACGTGGTAAATCATTTCCCGTACCCATCATAACACTTCCACTTCACCACCCTTTTTGGCCTTCGGGATGGTGAGAGATTTCTGCACTTCCCCCTGACTCTCCTCCGCCCCCATTTATTTCCGTGGCTTGCCACCAGCAGCGCTAAGGCAGTTTGAGGGTAGCCATAAATTACCACGTGCAGTGCCCATGTGTGAATCAACTTGGGGTGAACAACACCGAGGCATTTTCTGATAAATAAGCGAGTTGAAATAACTGCAGGTGCTCTTTCTGATGACCTGGCATGGTTGTGGATGCTACAAATAATGAATGCTGGTAAAATAACTTAAGAGAGCAGAAACATACTCCCTTCAATAGAGATTTCTTTATACATACAGTTACCCCAAACATATTCATCTCTGCTTAAAACATACTACCAGCCAAATCATGGGAGAGAAACTGCTCATTTTTAATTATTAAAAAAAGAACAAAGGATAGTACAGTTTATGTGTTCTGGCGTTTCTTTTCTTCAATATTTTCGTTTTAATACTTTTATGCTCTTTTAAATTGTACCGATTCGGCAACTTTTTCTTGTGTTTAAAAAATTCTTTTATATGCATTTAGTGGAAAAAGTGTTTTTGAACTAATAACACCTGGCAATGCCACTGACATATGATTTAAACCGGCGAATAAATAAATTTGTAAAGTTGAAAATTCAGTAAAAATACTCATATTTCCTGATTTTGAGACTTTTTGTCTTCCATGAAATTTAAATCCATTTTTACATTAATTTTAGATACTATATCAAATAATTTTCCGTCCTAAATGCATTTAAAATAATTTTGTAAACACTATACCAGACATATTGGAAATTGATTCATTAAAAATGTTATTTGCTATTTAAATGCTACTTAGATGAAAAATCTATAAAAACAAAGAAAAAAAAGTCAGAATAAGTAAATTGTATTATCATTTTTTCGTTAAAAATATTCAAAAGTAGAATATTATCTCTGTTAATTTAGTTGTTAAAATTTTTAAACTAGAGATATATACTTTCTGTAGCAACTATGTTCATTTGACGAGCTTTTAGGAGTACCTACTCCTTGCCTATGCAATAGATTTATACTGGCTCTGCCAGGAGTAGCATGAACAGAATGACTTTAACAATAACAATGATAATATGATAATATCAATCTGATGTGCTACATTCAAATGACTTTCTCTACCGTCTATAGTTTACTACTGGTTATAAAAATTATTCTTACGAAAGTTTCTTTTCTATTTACTTCGTTTTAATCTAAATAAACCGTTGCAGCAAGAGCTTATTACACACTTCGTTATATATAAAGGGAATAAGGATAATCATATGTTTAAGAACTTGTCGCTATGTGCTGCCTTTAAAATATCATACTCTTTCCATGACATCACGAGAAACAACTGAAAATGACGGTACTTGAAAGGAATGACAAAATATTGAGAAAATTGAAGTATTAATAACGGATATCTCGGAAAAAATTACTTGAAATAAATTGTGTGTTTTAAATAGATCTACTTTTTTACGTAGTATGTTTTCGTCTATTGCTTAACGTTTACCAGTTACACAAAATAATACAAAATTTCTCCCGAATGAAGAGGACTTTGCAAGCTATTCCCAGAAAATTCGAGTATACATTTAAAATATAAAATGTCTTTAATATATGCTATTTTAATAAAAACTTTTGAAAAATCCTTCATGTAAAGGTAGTTTGGGGTAAGGGGGATTTTCTTGAACATAATTTGTCGCATCGTTAGAAAATGCTGAACCTAAATACCAATTTTGGTGATACTCTGACTTTTCGTTTTTGAATTATGCTGTTCGCAGACACACATCGGCCCTTTTTTGGATTCAGGAGGCCTCAAAATATACGTGGTACAGAAGGTTATAATAATAATAATAATAATAATAATATAATAAAATAATAATCTATGCTTCAATCATGTTCATTATGTAATTAAGTTAACCCTATTTAAAAATTCTATTTTGGGAAGCAAAATATGACTGCATTTTTACAAATTGTTTTATTTAAAGTAACTCTCATATGCAAACACTCAACAATTAACACTTAAGAGCTATCTATCCCTTATATGTCTGACTAATCATGTAAAAAGTCATTATTCCATCCACTTAAAGTTAATCTCTTAAACACTCTCAAATTTTGTAAAGCACACTCGTTGCGTATACATTGCACTTAGGTCAAAACTGAGACCTAGAGGAAAAATATATATAAGAAGTTCAAAACATTTAGTTTCAAAAAATGTGAGCCATATAGGAACGGGATCATTTTACTACTAATTGAATGTGTAGCTCCACTCAAACCAAAGGCCACTCTTCTGCGTCATCTGTTCTATAATTATATCCATTTGATTGAAATGTTGCTTATGCCATCCAAAACGTTTGGCGGAGTATATTTTTACCGTGGAAAAGTTATAATAGTTATTTCTCCACCACGTACACAATAGACACAGAAGGTATTGCATTCCGCCCAAAAATCTGGAACCGAGATTTCACCAGAAATACATGTTTTGAGTCATCTTGAATAAAAAAAATCATTTTTCGAAAAAAAAGTCCTCGTGTGTGTGTTTCGATGAACAAAAAACGAAAAGTCGGACAAATACCATACCAGTATTAGACTCGTAAGTTCCAAAAATGCGACACGAAGGTTTTCAAGAAAATCCTCCACCCCAAACTACTCTTTACATAGAACCTTTTTAGAAATTTTTGATTTTATAAAAATGGCTCTAAGGATTAAAATACCATGTATAAAGATATTTACATAGGAAATAAAATGAATGCCTTGAATTTCCTGGAAATAGCCTTTGAAGTCCTCTTCCTTCGAAAGGAATTTTGTATAATCACTTATAACTGCCAACGTTAAGCGATAGACGGAAACATACTATACAAAATTCTACATCTGTTTAAAACACACAGTTTATTTAAAAAAATTGTTGCATCAACAATTCCCGGGTTATTCGTTATTAATGGTTTGAACTCTTTTACACTTTTTCATTCCTTTAAAGATCGCGATGTCATGGAAACAATATGGAATTTTAAGACCAGTATGTAACGTCCAGTTATTAAACATTTGGCTTTCGCTATTTCCTTTATATCTGTGACGAAATGTGTAATGTAGCTATTTCCAGAAAGGTTTATTTCCATTAAAATGAAGTAGATAGGAAAATAGATTTTCTTAAGGAGAATATGTATACCACTAACAAGCAATAGATGGTGGAGAAAGTCTTAAATATAATACATTAGATTTTATTTTTGATAGTATGTTACGTTATATCATTAATAATATTATGAATAACATAATATTACTAGATATTTTGATTAGTAGGGTCATGTCACATAAGTCATTATGCAATACATAATAAGATATAGTATAATTATGCTTTACAATTATATGATTATTATTATTCCGTTATATAAATGATAAAAATAATTAGGTACGGAAATCTACAAATAAATCGAAATAATAACTTTTCACTTAATAATTTTGTTTTTCACCAACGCGATTCGGTTCTTTGAGGCATATGATAGAAGCCTTGTAGTGTTATCTTCGAATATTCGATGGCGACAATAATTTTGTACTTCGTTTTCATGTCTATTTCAGAAGGAAACTTAATAAATATTGTGACTGCTGTTCATAAATAACCCTAATCCTTCGCTTCTATGCTAGCCTCTGGTTCCCAAGGTCGCGGGTTCAAACCCGCCAAAGGGCGATGTTTTTTTTCAGGCGTAAAATGCTTAGTATGGCGTCCTTCGGAAGGGAAGTAAAGTACGTGTCGTAGATTTACGACACGTTCAAAGAACCTCAAGCTTGATAAAGAGGCCTGTGAGCAAAAGTTCCTGTTTTTCACGCCCAAAATAAAATGGGACACTAAGAACCATAGAGTTAAAGAGTGTCCATAAATAAAACTCAATTTAATTATATTTCCCAAAGAGTAGCTGTAAGCAAATGGCATTGGAATACTTAATCTCCAATTGTTTGAATAAATCGGAGAAGGATTAATTAAGAGAAACCATTTTGAAACTCCTCCCCTTCGAATCACACCGAAAACCAATCTCAAAACACTCGAGATAAAATAAACCCGAGGCTGAAGAAATGTGATCTTCCAAATGGAGGTGTGATGTCAGCTTTACACTGCTATAGCGTGTTTCTTGTGTTAGAAAACATAACGTAAGTGAAATTGCTACAAAAGTAATAGGCATATTTCGTGTTTTTAATGAAGAAACAAATACTTTTGTCTTCCTATGTTTAAACTTTGATACATTCTGCGATTCAAAAGCAAAAGATAACTGTTTATCTATATTACAAGCTAACTATCATTACTAATGAGATCAAGCGGAAGAAAAGAGAATCGCATATTTTCAAGCTGTTCATACATATATGCTGCATCAATATACTTAGGAATCGTATTGCAGAAGTCTTAAACATTTTAAAATTCCATGTAAGTGTAGTGAAATACCATGAATTATAGGAATCCATGGTAACTAGTAGGGTTCGCACATGACTTTAGGTTAAGTTAACTTCTATTATACTACTACTTTGTTTACAAGCGAGCGGAGAGGAGAGAGGCAGTGAGTTGTGCTGTGCGTGCTGTGTACGCTATAGGTATAGGTGGGCACATAAGCAAGTATACATTTTTGTAGTAAACTTAAGCTTTTATTATAAAGTATAAATAAGACGAATAAAATAATAAGTCTGAACTGTGGCAGATGAAATAATCAGTTTCATGTTAAATTACGTGCCTGGACAACTATTACGATGGATTACAATATATTTTCTGAATGTATTAAAACCAAAACCTTTTCTCAAACTCAAAAAAAGTTTATATCTTGAAAAGCTCCGTTCCAGATCACATGATGTTACTAGTGCAAAAGAAACTGACGAACGTCACACACCTCTGAGAAACACATACATTTTCATTATTTAGAATAATGTTATTCTTAACATTAATAATGTTATTATTGATGCCTAATATGGCAAATAGTTGCATATCCTGGGTTTTCATATAAAGCACCCTTCAGTTTTTGCTGTGCTATTTCAGTAGTAGAACATTTATCAATTTCTGTAAAGTGTTGTGTCAAATTATCGACAAGTTTCAAGTATTGCCATTTATGGCAAATAACATTTGCATAAAGTAGACTCACAAGGAAATTTCATAGCTGTATATTTTCTCCAGAAACGTTTTAAAAGCAGAATTTTGCAGCTTATTAAATGGGATATTTGTGCTTACCATCATGTCAGACGAATTCCTGTAAGCTTCGGTTTGGCCACATGAGTTCGTGGTTTCTGATGTGGACAATATATCATCACCCACTCATTTCTAGGAAGCAACGTAATACTTTGTGAGTGTTGTTTAGATTTACACTGTCTTGCAATAAAAACCCTTCTTTCTCCTTTGATTTCAATCTGGCATACGTTACAAAATATATTTTCCCCTCTTACATCAAAATACTCATGTGCATATTCATTTACAAGTAAGACACTCTTATTACTGGTTGTTTCCGGCATGTTTTGTCAGCTATCAACTTCGTAACTTCAGAACAGGCTGTATATATACTGATCGCTTGCTTGGGGAGAGGGAGATCTCAATGAAACTCTGTGCGCACGTAACTGTTTTCCAGTCAAAGTGCAACGAAACAGCAGCCATGTTCGAAGGCTATTTATTAGGAATTATTTTATTATACTTGACTTGAAATGCATTCTTTATATACAGATAATTTTTGAATAAACGTTTACCTTCTCTATAATTTACGTATAGTATGTTGGAAGTATTGCATTCGACCCAAACATTCGATACTGATTTCACCCGAAATGTACTTTTGAGGGTCTCTGAATACAAAAAGAAGATTTTTATATAAAGGTCCGCGCGCGCGTGTGTATGTCTGCCTTTGTACAGTATAGCTTTAAAAGAAAAGTGTGTTAAATACCAAACTTATATACCAAACTTGGTATTTAACACACTGGACAGTTTGTCCTCGCTCTCTGACTTTATTCACACGAGCAAGTAAGAGTTAGCGTGAAGCATGCTTGTCTTCCAGTTCAACCTTCGTCATCAAGACACCAAAAAGGGGGTCGCTGGACCACGACATTGACTGATGTTTCGCCAAGCATGTGGCGGTAGCATTGGAGTGACTAAAAATGGACTTTGCACCTCCGCTAAGCTTTCGTGAACTGGACGTGCGAGGAAGGAAGGCAGAAGGCGAGACACCGGTATAGTGGTAGCATGCGGCCGGAGTAGCTCGAAGCTAAGGTGCGTCATTTTTCGGTCTTTTCCAAATTTGCCAAATCAACACGTTCTGCGAGTGAAGATCAAAATGTTGTAATTTTTTGATAGCAGTAAGTGGGGCAGAAAGCGAACAGAGAGAGTTTAAGCAAACTTATTAGTTGTTAAATAGGCCAGTTTTTAACGTTGCGAAGTATGTCTTAAAAGTGCTTAAAGTTTCAAAGTTCAAAGGACGTGTTGGTAGCACTGGGAATGCTAGTGTTGGCAACACGGACAGGATGTGACGTACTGTAAAAGGGAGGGGATAACGTGTTATTTGCGGCAACGGAAGAGATAGCACGTGGTAGACATGGAGGTCCTCGTGGAAGCAAATACAAAATGTAATCTGTGAATTTCGGTGGAATATAGTGGCCATCCAAAGTTGAATATGGTTGATTATTTTGAACAGGTAATCCTATTCCTTCATGCTGCAATTTTAAGCATGTTTTAAGTATTTTTTAAATTCATTTTAGGCTCACCCCCGTCGGCCTCGTGTTAATGTGTGAAGTAAAGTAAATTCCCGGGTACCTTTCTGCTGTACTATCTAAATTTGTGATATTAATATGTGAGGTTACGACAATATTACATATTTCTGACCAAGAATATTTTCCTCCTATACTAGCATAAGATGCGATCGTTTCCTTAGCACGTCTTAGTTCTTCCACAATATATGTATACAAATATAACAGCAAGTTGCAAAGAAAATCATCGAGCTGGTAAATAATATTACACATGCTCATGTAAACATCCTGGTTTTTAAAAATGTGATTATTGTTTTAAACTACTATATCCTTCTTATACTTTCCAGTGCCTAAATGCGTAACGAAAGTTTATCTCGATTAACCAGAAGGATAACCCGGCTCCATGATACGTGGTAGCTAGTCCACCTCACTCAAGAGGTCTCGATTTCGAACCCAATAAAGTAATTAATAAATGTTTACGTTTGGAAGGAAAAAACTCCACAAACCACATAAAATATAAAACAAAATATTTTTAACAACTGATTTAAGAATTTATTAAAATTGTGTTAAAATAAGTAACTTGTGTAGGTTAACTTAAGCTTAAATGTAGACTAAATAATAGGGTTTAGTGAGAATAGTTTGTAGAAGAATGAATAGAGAAATTCATGAGAATGAATCACATAAGGTTTTTTTTTTAATATTTTTATTTTATTTCACTTTAAAAGCCCTTTGGCATTTTATAATTCTTCTTCTTTACGTAAGTGTACCATTTAACAGCATTTATTATAAATCAGCTTTTTTCGCTCTTGCTCTTTAATTGAATCAGATGAGCGTACTAACAACTTCAAAGAGTATTCCTTGTGATAGCATTTCTATTACTGCTAGCCTTTCAAATACTCAGGTAGTTAGGAGCTATAAGCTGCTATGAACGGCATTAATTATTCTGATAGTCGCATTTAATGGACTGCCAGAATACATAAAGACTTAGGGAGGTTTTACGATTGCTCCTGGTAAAGTGAAAGCATTAACCGAGGCTCTTGAATGATGTCTGCTCAACGAAATAATAAACGAATGGCAGGCAACACATTTATAGCCACAACAAAACTTTTTCTCTTGTTCTTTGCTTTCAGGAATGATTGCACATCCATTTACACCGAGTATCCTGCTCGAGAAATTCTACTCTCTCACCATTACTGCCTTTTACCGCAGGAGTTTCTCACACATCCTTTCTTTCTTCTGTTAAAGGATTAACTGGAAGGGTAAAAGCCAAGGAACTTAGCAGCTACTGCAGTAATAAAAGTAAACGTTTCGAGTGCACCAATATAAAATCAAGTGCACAGCTTAAAGCACGAAAGGTGCGCGGAAAGGTTTTATTTTAGTGAATAAACGACGTTTTTATGAACCTTTCGTTAGGAGGAAAAACACTATGTACTTATCTAAGAAACCCATATGCACGTATACCACAAGGTTACCTAATGGTGAGAGAAATTGAAAGAGAAGGTTTATTTTTTAACCAATTTAAAACAACTTAATGAATAGTTACTGTTCAACGCTTGTCTTTATTTTTCGCAAACCCTGGATACAACAAAAATACTGTGTTTTATGTTTGTGACATTATGACTTGATGAAGAGAAAAATGTGATGGTTAAGTTACTTTAGAATATTGATTTTCTGTTTATATTTCTATTTTTACTTTATGTACCACGTACTTAGATTAAGTAGAGGAAGTATTGTATTCCACCAAAAAATTCGATGTCGAGATTTCACAGAAGAACATGCTTTGAGGCATCTGAACCCCCAAAAAGCATTCTTTTTTAGAAAATATGCGTCTGTGATTGTGAACAGCATAATTAAAAGTATTTTATACGAAAATCTCCGTTAAATATCAAACTTTATATTTAAGTTAAGCACTGGATTTTCAAGAGAATCTCCCCATCCCGATAAACCCTTCAAATGGAAAATTTTTTGAACATTTTGATTTTCTCAAAAATGGTTCATGATTTTGATTAAATTATATGTTTAAGAAGTTCTCATGACGAATAAAACGTATACCTTAATTTTTTGGGAATAGCCTCTGAAGTCATCTTCATTTTGGTGACTTTTGTATATAAACAATGGATCGAAGCTGGAATAGTGGTAGTGGTGGTATTTATTAAGTATTTAGTATTACATTAATTGCATAACACAGTCACATGGGTCATAAGACCGTACATGCTCTCTAGAAAAATACCTGGTCTGTATACGTGACTTGCAGTATCAACCAGAAAACCATTATTTTTTTTTTATAATCACCGCACTATATACATACATATAAAATTGAAAAAACACTCTGAATCACACACTCAAACACACACACACACACACACAGTCGCGCACAAGTACTCAAGCACCACATATGTTTAAAGAAACATTACATAAACACCTTATCTCTTAGTACACGTACTTCCATTAAGTATGTGCCCAAGCTTGGCCAGTTTTGGCTGTTTAGAATCATGTCCCAGCATGCTGTCCTCCGTCTGTTGGAAGCCAAAAGTACTTTCGGTAATAGTTTTTTCCTAATACCCTCCGTCTGCACGCGTGCTGCCAAAATATGCGTCCAGTCTTCTTGTTCCCCGCATAATGGGCAAATCCTCCTGCCATCGTCATCCACAATCTTGCGAGCTTTCCACCCTCCCAACCTAAGCCATGCTATTCCAGTCCTCCGTTTTATACCTAATTCCAAAATATATGTTTCCTTACCCCATCTAGTTTTTATTTCATTTTGTAGCTCCAATGTTGATCTTTGTCTACATTCAGATTCTATTTTCTGCCTGTTTATATCGCATAGTCGTCTTTTGACCTTTCTCACGGCACTGTGTGTATTTTCATTACCCCTTTGCCAGATATCATTTAAGCCAATTTTTGATAATTCGCGTTGCAACCCCGCCGCCCACCATTTTGGATGCTCTATGTTGTTCATTTGATGACGATAACATATTGCTCTCAGAGTTGTTTGATCACCTTTAATTATTCGCATCCAGTACGTAACTACGTTTAGTTTAGCAAATACAGCATCTTCCCAGCATCCTACCTCCCGAAGAACTCCGTAGTTTGAAGTACCCCTCCCCAACCCTAAAATGCGCTTCCAGAAATTGCATTGTATTTTATTTACATTATCCCTCTCCCATCCCCACACTTCACTGCCGTATAGTAATGAGGACCTAACCATTGCTTCATACATGGTCTGTAATGTTTTTACTGGCATATCTGGTACCCGTGTCAGTATCCGTAATACTTCAGAAAGTTATCCAATCCCTTTGTGTTTTATAAACTCCATGTTCTTGTTCCATTTTCCGCCCATATCAAACCTTACTCCTAAGTAATCGAAGTGTTTAACATTTTGAATTTCTTCCTTCCCATAGGTCCACTTTTCATGTTGGCCGTACACATATCCATTTTTAAAGGTGACTGTTTTAGTTTTAAGAATATTTACCTCCATACCCCATTGCCTACAGTATTGTCGAAGAGCGTTTAAACCAGGCTGCAATCCTTTTATCGTTTTAGAAAGAATTACAATGTCATCCGCGTACAAAAGAATTGGTATTTTTTGGTCTGCGATTGTCGGTGCATCTATGTCTTCCTCCGTCATCAGGCTAACAACATCATCAATAAACAAATTAAAGAGTAACGGAGATAGTATACAACCCTGTTTAACCCCCCTCTGCGCTATGTTACATTCTGATGTATTGTGCTGATCGGTCTTGATAACAAACTTAACTTCTTTATACATTGCCCTAAGTGCTCTAATCATTTTCCCCGAAAGTCCTTTACGTGTTAATTTCTCCCAGAGAGCACTACGTTCTACAGTATCAAATGCCATTTTAAAATCTACAAATACAGTATATGCCTTACCACCTTTATTTCTCAAATTGTCATCAATTATTGTTTTCAGAACAAAGACATTGTCAATAGTCGAGAAACCTTCCCTAAATCCTGCCTGAAATTTAGAAATCCTATGATGTGTCTTAGCCCAACACTTAATTCTTTCATATAAGATTCTACTGTAAATTTTTCCAAATATAGAGAGCAGCGAGATACCCCTGTAATTTCCTGAAATGCTTTGCCCTTGTAAAGAGGATGGATAATGACAGTTTTCCATGCTTCCGGATATTCTCCGCCTTCAAATATTTTATTGAAGCTTTTTCTATAGAAATCTACCATTTTATTAACTTCTAGCGAGATCACGAAAAACTCAGCTGACAAGCCCTCTATACCAGCTGCCTTCCCGTTTTTTAAACATTTTATTGCACGAACAACCTCTGCTGTGCTAATTTCATAATCAAGCATTTGCACAATTGGAGCCCCAGTCATCCCTTCAGCGGCCAAAGTATTTAATTGTATCCTAAACTCCCCTCCTTCATAGACTGTTTTAAAGTGCTTTATCCATTCTCCAGCAGGGATAGTTGCCTGAATGGACCTTCGCCTTCGAATCTGTCTAATAACTTTCCACATGTCACCAATTTCCCCATTTTCGACTACTTCACGTATCTCTTCTGCCTTTGCGTCCTGCCAAGCTGTTTTGCTCTGCTTTAGGACTTCCCTATATGACTTTCTTAGATTTGCAAAAGAAATTCTACGTTCTTCACCCCCCTCTCTTCTGTATTTGACAAGTGCAGATTCCGCTGCTTTCTTCGCTGTTTTACACTGATCGTTATACCAACTATTTGATGTTAAGCTGTTTGATGCATACCCCTTCCTGTTAGCATGTGCGCACTTGCTTTCTGTGTAATATTAGTTATGTTCTATATACTTTCAGTTCCTTTGTGTTGATCTACGTCAAAAGATATAATTTCGTTTTCTAAAGTGTTAATAAAAATCTCCTTTCCTGCCTCCCTCCATCTATATTTAAACAATGGCGTCAATGTTTCGCATGCGCTTTCATGTTATTAAACCTAATCCGCGCCGAGCGAGATAGCTCCGCATTCAGGAAAACTAGGGTTCGGTTCCTGAATCTCGGGTTCTGTTCCTGACCTTGGGGCTTTTCGTACTTTTCCCTGGTCGTTAGGTGAATGTTACGGCGATTTTCCATCTACTACGGTTTCCTTTTCATAATTTGTCTTTCATTCCGTTTCTTTCTAGGTTTGATGGCGTATGGCTGTGCCGGAAAGATGGTGTGAATGCTTGCTCAAAGGAAAGAGTACTCCCCGTAGGCACTAGAGGGCTGCTTGGTTGACGGGTCGTTCATCGCCCTCTCTAAGCAGTAGTAGGACGGGTCTTCGAGCCTGGAACTTTTAGGGAATTCCGTGCGTCTTGTGGCCTTTCTGCCTGTGGCTTGTAGCCTCCTGACTTTACTTCACATCATCTCTTCCTCCTGGAGGTGGTAGCCGAAATAGATCTATGTAGATCACAGTGTGCGAGGTTTGCCCCTCCGTTGTATAATCTATAACTTAGTCTGTAAAGAAAGAAGAAATCACATTATTATTATTATTGTTATTATTATTATTATAATTTATTATTATTAGAATTATTTCTGCTGCTGTTTACCAGCTACCACCAAGTGGAAAATTCATTATGCAGGTGTGTGTAATTGCTGGAGAGCTTCAATTTTAGATATATTAAAACCTTCTTTAATTATTTCAAATATTGCAAGCGCTGAGGCAATATCACTTGATATGGTTACTAATTTTGATATTTAAGCCATTTGTAATTTAGGCAAGAGTCTTCAAGAACGTTTGATACGCTTATTTAAATCCATGTCTCACAGTGAAAACAGTTCGCCATTGATATTTTACCACATTTTTACGCTGGTGACTTCCGAGATCGGACCACGCTTACCCACTCTTCCTTCAGTTCAATCTCTTCTGTGTTTGTAAATATTTGACTTTGTCCGCTAAACTGAGGGACCTGTGTAGACTGTACGGTGGGTGAGATACCTCATTATAATATTCATGAGCTACTTCTCGCCTCACTTCTTATTCCATATCATGTCCCGTGTGCTCCCAGATCGTTTCCATAATCTTACGGCAACATCTTGGTCGGTCGGAAACGCGTAGTGCTCATTTAACCCGGAGATTTCTGGTTTGCTAACGAAAATGTAATTCGTTTCATCGCGTGGATGTTCGACATAACAGCCAGGGGGAATGTTGAATCTGGAAGCGAATTTTCATCCAGGGTTACGTAAATTAAGGTCTAGTGCGTGCGTTTCGCTGACGAAGAGGATGAGTGAAGTAGTCTTTATGGCCAAATAGCGGTCTTAACCAGAGTTGAAGAAGTGCATTTTTGCATTTTAGGGGTATAAAATAAATTTTAAGACATAAAAGCATTTGCTTAAACTTTGAAAGAACTCTGAGACAAGGAGTTCTGTGAAAATTGGAGAAATTTAAACATGAAATCCATAATAGGCGAAGTGTCATAACCAGGCTTCGGACACGGTTGCTGTTTCGTTGCGCTTTGACTGGAAAACAGTTACGTGCGCACAGGGTTTCACTAGACCTCCCCCTTCCCTAGCACTGCCAGTCATTCACTCTAAGCAAACGATCAGTACATATACAGCCTATTCTGAAGTTACAAGTCCGGCCGTTGATGGCTGACAAAACATGCCGAAAACAACCAGTAAGGAGAGTGGCTTACTTGTAAATGAATATGGACCTGAGTATTTTGATGTAAGAGGGGAACATGTATTTTGTAAAGTATGTCAGATTGAAATCAAAGGAGAGAGAAGGGTTTTTATTGTAAGATACTGTAAATCTAAAAACACTCACAAAATATTACATTGCTTCCTAGAAATTAGGGAGTGAGGATATGTTATCCACATCAGAACTCACGTAGCCAAACCGAAGCCTACAGGAATTCGTATGACATTATGGTAAGCACATATATCCCATTTAATAAGCTGCAAAATTCTGCTTTTAAAACGCTTCTGGAGAAATATACAGATATGAAATTTTCTTGTGAGTCAACTTTATGCAAATTTTATTTGGCGTTGTCATAGATGGCAATACCAGAGTTCTTGAAACTTATCGATAATTTGACACAACACTTTACAGAAGTAGACAAATGATGTGCTGCTGAAATAGCACAGCAGAAACTGAAGAGTGGTTTAGATAAAAACCCAGGATATGCAATTATGTGCCGTATTAGGCATTAATAATAGTATTCTTGTTAAGAATAAAATTATTCTAAATAATGAAATTGCATGCGTTTCCCAGAGGCGTGTGGCGTTCGTCAGTTTCGTTTTGCACTAGTAACATCATGTGATGTGGAATGATCCTTTTCAAGACATAACATTTTATGAGTTTGAGAAGAGGTTTTGCTTTTGATACTTCAGAAAATATATTGTAATCCATTGTGATAGTTGTCCGGCATGTAAATCACACATGAAACTGATTATTTGATCTGCCACAGTTCAGATTTATTATTTCTCTCATCTTATTTATACTTTGTAATAAAAGCTTAAGTTTACTACAGAATTGTATACTTACTTGAGTGCCCACCTTTACCTATAGCGTACACAGTACTCAGCACAGCACAACTCAGTAGCGCACCAGACTACTGCCTCTCTCCTCTCCGCTCGCTTGTAAACAAAGCATCGGTATAATAGAAGTTAACTTAATCTAAAGTCATGACCGAAGCCTACTCATAACAAACTCATGTTTTTACTTACGCTATATTTCAGCGCGGCAACACCGGCACAGCGGTTAAATTATGTGATGGCGGTGGAGACAGCTCTTGTCAAAGAGTAAAATCGGAATTACTATGACGCTTAGGGTTTAAGTCGACGTTACCCACATAATAGTACAGAACATGCCGCTCGAGTACCTTTCACATACACCATTTTCTGTAAGTAAAATCATCGTTATTTGATGTTCTTAAGCACATTTTACGTAAGTAGAAAAGTAGTTTTTAAATAAGTATAAAATTAGGCATCCAACACGGATGCATATTGTCGACCTCATTTCCGCATTGGATAAAATAGTTTAGATGTGTCCGCATTGGGATAAAAATAACAATAGGAGGACTTTTTGAAAATCATATTATACTGGTGGAGGTAGATTTTGAACATTTTAAGGCAGCTCATAAACTTTTACCAGATTCTTTAATGTAAAACGTTCGATACAGATAAAGCTAAATGTGTAGATTTACGCATTAGGGATTGAAAACACAGTAATTTTAGTTTTCGAGTATTCTAGGGTAAATTACAGGAAGAGTTTTAAGGACTTGAAGAGCACCTTATCTACCGGTCAACAGTTCATTTCCGTACAGGTTCAATGGAGAAGATTTCTTCGTCAGAGTTGAAAATACGAGTAGTAACTTTTTAAAACTTAAGAAAACTTATAGTGTTGCCTAATCCTATAGTGTAAGTGTACAAAGTTATGCCTAAATAGGCCAAATCGTGTTGATTTTCAAGCAGCGCAATAAAATAAGGGCAGCCGACAGTTTCAAAAGTTTAATTATGTAGTCTATGTTGAGACCTAAAATCCAAGTATATTTCGTTTCAGATCATGCCACAATATTCTGCTGCATAAATGTATGAAATCCCTCCCATCAAGAGCGCAAATTTTAACATTTTAATCCTCCTCTTTTATATCACGATAAAATAAGCCATAGTTGCATAGTTGCAACGACCAAAAGAATTCTCGGATATTATTATTAATAATAATAATAATAATAATAATAATAATAAAATGAGTAATAATAATAATAATAATAAAATGAATAATAATTAATGCCGTGGTGCTACAACCCATGAAGAGCCTACACCTGCCAACCCGCTTGCTGGATGGCCACGTACGCACAACAGAAGTGGACAATCATCCACCCGATACCTCGTCCCCATGGATGGGATCGAACACGGGCGCATTCCGTGGGCGGAAACCAGAGCGCCATACTCCAGCCCATAGCGGACCCTCTGATATTAATTACTGAGTAAGTTGGAGTGGAACTAATTGTCGGGAATATTAAACCCCCAAGTCTTGAATGCCCCCCGAAATAAGGGACCTGGGATAACTGAGTGCTTTCATTCGTAACTCTCGTACCGTGGGTCCCTGATTTGACTCCCAGCGATGGAATGGTAATTTTAAGTTGTACTCATACCAAGGTCATACTAATTTCCAAAAGGCCCAAGTAGTACGAATTCCACAGTAAAAGCTACAGGTCACCTCATACCATTACTGTCTGTCACCAGAGGTAAAGAAAACTGCCCTCTGGGTGACTCCAGCTAATAAAAGTATCCAGTCATGGATTGAAGGGACAAGGTTCACCGACGGTCGATATGGGCCATATGGGAAGCTTGGAAATATTATTTTCAAAATATCTTATAACCTATGTTCATCCCGAAGGGCTCTCTGTCTCTATCTCACTGTATTTTATAACCTCAAAATGGATTAACCTTGTGGATATTTTAAATTTTAATTATCCTTTTTTATATGTGATAAAGCTCTAAGATATTTGTTTTTGGAAAATATCTCAAATTTCGATGAACAAAGTTAACTTGTATAATGAGCTATCCGAAGACAAAAATCCTGCTTTAAATTGTTTTGTTTGTGCTAATCCATCATGTGTATGTAGTTTTTTCACTTTAATAGAGCTGTGCAAACCGATTAAGCGAGCAGAAAGTGAAGCCTGTACTACTGAAGTCAATAGGAGTCTGCGAATGTAAAGTTTAGTGCGAGTATTCACTTGAGCGGGGAGCGTCGCTTATTTACTTCAAGTGGAACAACTTGTCTGTTTGGAAATTAGTCATATACTTTTTTTTTAGCAATTTCGTTTAATTAAATAAAGCTGAATACTTATTCTGTATAATTGTGTTTAGTTATAATCGACAATTAAACCTTAATCATTAAGATATTTGAATTGTATCATATGTTTTAACTATGCGAGTAATAATGCTGGCGTCAGCGTGGCCGACCGTTCACCTCTAAACATGGCGGCCCGGGTTCGATCCCAGGAAACCGTATATGGGATTTGTGGTGGACAGCGCGGCGTCTGGGCGGGCTTTTGCCAGGTTCTCCGGTTGCCCACTCCGTTCATTCCACCAATTGCTGCATAATTACCTTTCCTATCATACATTTCACCGTCATTTCTGAAGAAATTTTTTTACGTTGTTATTTTAGCACCACGTATGGAAAGTCAATTTGAAGTAGGTAGTTGCTGCTACGTATTGAAAGTCAGTTTGTAGATGCTGTATTATATTTAAACTGTTGGGGAGCCGAACTTGTAGTAGTTGCAACCGCACGTATAGTAAACCGTTTCCGGTAGCCTTCGCCCCAAATGTACTTTCAGGTGGCCTTTGCCCCAGGTTTAAAAAATATTAACCGTGTAATTAAACTGTTTCTTTAAATATTTAATATTTATGTTTGCCTCGGCTGCGTCAGTATTATTTTAGAAACATGGATAACTTGGCAGGGCGTGATGCGACAAGAATGTAGGCTTACACAGATTTTTAGTTTTAATTCTCTCCTTTTATTAATCCTTGACACAAATTAAACAGCAATTCACTGATATAGAGAGCTGTGAGATTCTTTAATTAATTTATTGCACTTTTTTAACACGTAAACTGTTTTTGTCTCACACGAATGCGTATTAAATCTCTCGAGGACGCACCAGCAACACATCCAGTTATGAGCACTGTCTGCAGGCAACACGTCTGGTTATGAGCACTGTTTGGAGGCAATTGACTTGATTGCAACCGTCTAAACTTGTAAATTTCTGTATTTCAAATCTCTGTTTGGCTAATCATAGCCCAATAGAATACCTTCATTTAACTAAAGCTTTTTCTGGTTGTTGATTTGCTATTTTTAAACTGTCACTAAAACTACATTATTGTTGCTCCAAGAATCACAAGTAGTACTGTTAAACTGTCTTACTCATTATTAACTCAAGGTTACCTCATTGTTACCTCTTTGTTAGCAACTTTTTACTTATTTCTCACAGCTCCTACATTATTAAATTACGTAATATATTCACATAACATTATTGAACACGTATACAATAATATAAGCATATGCAATGACTGTTACATACATTTTACAAATTATTACATACACATATTGATTCAAGGCAGGCTGTTATTGAATTTGCATGTCATATAATTTGACTGAAATCATTTAAGTGTTAAAAATACTGCCTCATTTCATATCATCTCCTTCCTCGCTCTCATACCAGCTTCGGGCCGATCATCCGGCTGTTCTATCCGAATCCAATTAGTCTGTGTGCTCCCCGTCAGGCCTCAATCACAGGCACTCGCTTATAAGTCCTGGGAGATGTAAGTCCTCTTAACAGGGAGGATAAACAGGAAGAGGAGAAGAATAAGAAGAAGAGTAGTAATAGCATAGTTTACTTTTGATAGTTAGTACTAAAGTTGTTCCACTTATTGAAGTAGGTTTATATACGTAAGTAATACTCAAGCATCAAAAGCAAGAACTTCTTCGTAGTGAGTCAAACAGTCACATTTTTCACTTCTATGGATGCATTCATTAAAGAGTAGGTTTGTGGAATTTGCTCTGCTTTTCTCTACTACTTACCTATAGTAAGTAAAGGAAGTATTGCATTCCATCCAAAGTTCGATACCGAGTTTTCAACCGAAATACACGTTTTGAAATCCCTGAATGAAACATTCAGGAGGAATCCGCGCGCGCGTGTGTGTGTGTGTGAAGAGCATGACTCAAAAACGTCAGTTTAACACCAAACTTGATATTTAAGTTCAAAATCTTTCAAGCAGTGACACGAAGATTTTTTAAGAAACCCCCCCACCACAAACTACCTTTTACGTGTAAACGTTTTCATTATTTTGGATTTTTTTTTCAAAAATGGCTCTAAACAGTTTTGATCAAAACACCATTTGTTTAAGATATTCTCATGACAAATATAACATATATCTTAAATTTTCTGGAACTAGCCTGTGAAGTCCTCTTGATTCTTAATTACTTTTGTATAATTGGTACAGCATAAAATAGGCAAAAACTTAATAAACAAAAATGCAGATCTCGTCATAACACAAAATTTATATCATTTTTTTGCGGAGTTAACCATTTTCAAGACAGACCTTGTTACTGGTTTGAGTTTTTTACATACTTGAACCATAGACAACTTACTGATTATACTTTTTTCAACTGGGGAGTCGCTATTCTTTTTTTTCTCTCGTGTCCATGCAAAGAGCATAGAATTTTAAACTCATTACATGGGGACGCGCTCTTTAAGATCTGAATATCGCTTTACCTACATCCTACGACAAGATATACAAATGTAAATTGAATGTTTATCTGGATTAACAAGAAATGGATATAATAATAAGCTTTTGTAATAGTAGTTCCTAGAGGAGAGAGTAGAGAAAGTCAATTGAATACGATATATCAGATTCATTTAATGGGATTTGCCAATAGCTTGATCTTCTGAAGCATTTGTTAACTTCAAAATTGATGCTTGAACAAAGTATTAACCTTTTGCTACTTATGAGTTGAATTATACTTTAAGAGGATATGGGCCGCGAAAGATACTTATTTTGCATACAGTCAAAAAACCTCATATTTTTGTAAAGATCTAAGTACTAATAAGTCAAATGAACACTCGCTAAGTGCAGCACAAAGAGAACAATAATTGTGTGCATCTGATCACAATCTGGTGTATCCTGAACTATTGCACAGAGCGTACAGATTATGTGTCGTCCGGGAGAATTCGGAAGGAGTATGCGGCGTAGTTGCCCCTAACTCTTGTAGGCTTCAGTCATAGTGTCCGCTCATTTACGCTTATAAGCAAAACGTGTTTTTACAATGACTTTGTGATAATTGTCTACAAACCTTTGGATATGATAGTTTTTCACATGGAAAACGTTTGTTCTAATGTGTACCTTTCTGTCGTTGTACTAGTTACATAATAATCTGTATAACGTACTCACGGAGCTTGCACTAAACATAGCTGAATTATGCAGCAATAAAGATCACTAACAGTAACATCCATTCTGTGTGAAACAAAACCTGTGATAGGAACAATCGGACCGAAGTATTTACTTATGAACAGACACGTATAAGTACATTTGCAGTAATATGACCGTTAACATGAGCGTCTGTACCCAGCCACTACCAGTCAAAGGATAAGCACTGAATGAGCCACCGAGCAAAGTCTTACTTAAATCGATTCAGCATTTCCATGGATCATACTCTCAGGCCAGAGCACTACGTTCAGTACTATCAGTTTTCGTGGTGTTGCTTATACCGGAAAAATAAATGAGGGAACAGCACTACTTGTGTGTGCATGTGTAGTAGTATAGGGTATACAATGGAGAGAGACAGCACCTACAGGCTACTACCCTATAGAATACCGAGCGAGGTGGTACCGCGGTAACGTGTGCGACTTGCGTTCAGGAGATCCCGGTTTTGATCTTTGTTGACCGTCCACTCTGACACATGAATTTTTCGTGGTTGCTCCGGGCTGGTAGGTGAATGTTGGGGTTGTTCCTCTTCCAACAAGGCTTTCCTGCTCCTCATTTCCTGCACCATCATCACTTTCATTGCCATTGCTTCAGGGTTAGGACCAGGCAACGGTGCTCGGCGGATTGTACTGGGGGTGGATGTGTGCGCTGTACAGATTTCTTTCCTGCTGTCGTTGCGGAACTGCTAGTTAGGACAAGCCTCTTAGTGGGCCCCACTAGGGGACTGGAAACGTGTGGATGGGCTCGGGCGGCGGATGAATTCGATCTGGAACCGTTAGGGACGCCGTCCATGGTTACGTGTGTCCTCATTGGGAACTAGTCTCCCTTCGGGTCTCTCCCCTCATCCCTCTCTCCCAGAAGCCACGGTAGAAGCAACAAGGGTCGTCAGGGCTTAATCTGGCTCTGGCCCGGTTGCGCGGGCCCCTCCGTTCATCTGTAGCATTCCTTTTAATTATCAGGGTGATGGGATGAAGTGAAGGAACCACACGGGATGCTGCAGGAATACGGGCCACAGAGACGCGTGGAGTGCCGTAACAATAATGCTACTGTAACTGAACAGAGAGGGCGATGAACGACCCGTTCAGCCAAGCATTTTTTTCCTTTGAGCAAGCAATCGCAGCATCTCTCCGGCACCGCCCTACGCCACGAAATTTAATAGCACACTTGAAACATTGAAGGGAAACGGAATGGAAGCAAATGATGGGAAGGAAATCTGGTAGATGAGAAACCACCCCAGTATTCATCTACCGACCAGGAAACCCACGAAAAAACCAAGGTCGGTCTAGGTTGTCGACGGGAATGGGACCCGGGACTTCCCGAATCGAGCCTCACAAGCCATCTTGCTCAGTCATGTGCAATAGTAACGTTCCATATCATATGAAAACATTTCAAACATCGTCTATCTTGATCCACTCGTATTCAGCGTCTATGAATGTGATAAGCTTAGGATGGTGTTAATGCCAACAAACTTAGTGAAATCTATGAAATAGCCTCGATATTTAGGTGCCTATGTAGTGTTTTCATCGTGTGTCTTACTTAATTTGAAACCGAAGTATTGAAAAATCTAATATCTCTTGAATGTATGACGGAAAACAATTCCAGCTGCTTTTAATTGTCTTCTGCAAATAATTACAGGTTTAGTTTTATACACAGTTTCCATAATTTAAACCTAGAAAACAACTCCTATAGAATTAATTGTCTGGTTTCGCTTCGTATAAACAACTTCTGGAGGACCTCGTCAAGGGAAAAGGCGAATAGCTGAACAGGAAGGTGGAGAGAATTTTAGCTGGAACTACAATGCATAAATCGAAATAAAGAACATGTAAAATACGAAACACAAAGGAATATCCTTATGAATATCTGAAATGCTGCGAAAGTTTTAAAGCTTATAACAGCGAATAAACTGGAAAGTTTGAATGCCTTTAATGGGCTACATACGCAGAAAAGAAGCGCAAAGGGAAGCAAATCGTCAATTAACACTTTGGGAAATTTATAAGGCTGCTACAGTAATAACTACCAAACTATGTTTCAACGGAATAAAGAATAGTACAAGAAGTTTTAATTGCTTCTCGCAGAGCAATGGAGCTTAACAAAAATGCTGAAATGAAGCAAAACAATAGAAAACGGAAACCACAAATACGATTCATTAAATTAGCAAATTAAATTCAAAACTTAGTATTTTGCATTGAAAGTATTGCTGGAGCTCTGCAATATTCAAATCAAGACTTTTAATTTTCACTAAGTTTCAATGATTGCGCAAGAAGTTTAGAAGTAAACAAAAGAATATTACTGCCTCCCATGTCTATCGAAAACAATATTACTTATGAGTTGTGTTTAAGGAGTATACTTTCATTTGTAAGATAAATACATCGTTTAAATTGGGAACTTATACTTTTAAACACGTTGTTTCATGTGTATACCTAGCTTCCTTATAGTTCACGCATGCTATTTAATCTATACGTTGGCCAAGTCATCAAATAATGGCTAGACACAACGAAATTTTATGAAATAGACTTTACAAACCTTCTATCGCTGACGATAAACTAATAATAGCTGCTTTAGAAGATAGTCTCCAGAAATTAACATATGAGCTACAAAACACAATTTTTAGCTATAATCTAAGTACATCTTCAACAAAAGTAAAAATTCTAACTTTCAAGGGAAAAATATAAGTGCGGAGTAAAATAGGGATTAACAATAATGTCAAAGAACAAGTAAAATACTTAAAATATTTAGTCCTGAAATTGACAATTAAAAAACTTTAATAAAATGAATGGAGCAATTGGAAGAACCCTCATAAACAAAACTTGAAAAGATACTGTTATGAAATTTTAAAGTTTTAAGAATTTTATCTCTTCTCTATGGATCGAATGGTGGACTATCACAAGAAATCAAATGCAAAAAATAGAAGCATCGGAAATGAGATTCTAGAGAGTGGTCGCTGGGTAAAGGAGGACACACAATAAATACCGTGATGAAATTAAGGAAAGAATCGAGCATATTTAATATAAATAAAAGAATGTCAAGAGAAATATTATGCTCATAGCGATGCCAGAATCCCGCATTCCCAAGAAGAGCCTTGAATACAAACCTAAAGGAAAAAGAGAGAACCAAAGACCTGTGAAGAGATGTATGGATCAGGTCGAAAGGTCTAATTCCTGAAGTGCTTATGCAATATGTGTATCTCCTGATAGTTCAATGGTAATATCGGTGGCTGTTGCTTGAAAAACAATTCATGGTGTTAAACTCCTTGAATTATATATTTTTAAATCATTAGTTTTATTTTTATTTTTGAGATAAAACACACTTGCATACACTCCCCATTCGTACTTCAGCTTCTTCGAATTTTAGGGAATGACACAAAATTATAGTGCTGAGAAATAAGGTATACTCCTGAATGGGAGTAAATATTCTTGAAGTAATTTTGTAGAAATCACTTGACTCCTTCTGCATAATATTATTTTTCCACGGGGATTTTACAAATTATTCATACACAATTTTACATTTCACCTACTTCCTGATGATGATGATAGGTAAATATTCATTACCAGTGGTATCAGTAACCTGAATGTGGGAGTGAATTCTAGAGCGTTTCATAGAACAAAACTTATTAAATCCAGAATTTATTACGAGAGTTTCTAACATTATAAGTTGTTTTTCAAGTTAAAAGCACTGATGTGAGCCAGAACGCCCTGGATATACAAATGAAACAAAAAGCATTACGTAATAAAAAGTAATATAAATCCTTTAGGAAATAAAAACAAATGTTAACAGGTTATAACTAAATGTCTTATATGGACTATACACTTGTAATATGAGATAAAAGAACGATCATTTAGAATCACGAAGTGTACTGATTAAAATATAAAAAATATTTATACGAACATTGGCGGATATTTCTTAAACGAAAAACGTTACGAAAAGTTTATTTGATACAAACTGAGCCACTGAATACGTACACTGATAAGTGAGCGCCCACAAGGTCCTCACCAACTCGGGAGAACTTCCATTAAACTCGTAATCCTGACTTGGCACTATTTTTATTTTAAACAAGCAATCCAACAATGTGTGACTAATCAAAAGAGGAACAGTTAATAAAACTCAATTTAAAACACTACAACGACTGCACTAAAGGACCTCAGCCTGTCAAACTGAATAACCCTGCAGCACAAGGAACTATGGTTTGCCCTATTAAGCTTATGTTGAAAAGTCGAATTAATTAACAATTGCAATATCATACAGTAAAGTATTTCACCCCAGCCAAACATTGTAACACTGTATTATAAAGTTCTGTGATTTGCACTATTAAACTTATGTTGAAAAGTTAAATTTAAATTTGCAATATTAAGCTTGAAAAAGTTATTGTTTCACGTATGGAAAAGCCGATTTGAAGTAGGAGTTGGATGATATTTCAACTGTTGGGGAGCCGAACTTGAAATTCGTTGCAACCGCACGTATATTACCCGGTTTCCGGTAGCCTTCGCCCCAAATGTATTTTTACTGTTTCTTTAAATATTATATTTATGTTTGTCTCGGCTGAGTCAGTATTTGTTAGAGACACGTTTCTCTTGACAGGGTTGTGATACGACTAAGAATGTAGGCTTACACAGATTATAATTTTTACTTCACTCCTTTTATTAATAATTGATACGATTTAAATAACACTTCACTGATATAGAGATCTGTGAGATTCTTTAATTAATTAATTGCACTTTTTAATACGTAAACTTATTTTTCGTCTCACCCGAATACATATTATATTTCTTGAGGACACTTTTTGCGTCTGGTTAGTAACTCTGACTGCAGGCAACACGTCTTGTTATGAGCCCTGTTTGGAGGCAATTGAGCTGTTTTCCACCGCCTAAGTTTGTAAATTTCTGTATTTCAAGTCTCTGATTGGCTAATCCTAGTCCAATAGAATACCTTCAAGTAACTAAAGCTTTTTCTGGTTGTTAATTGGCTATTTTTAAACTGTCTCAAAATTTACATTATTGCTGCTCTAATAATCACTAGTAGCATTTAAACTTCCTTACTCATTATTGCCTCAAGGTTACCTCATTGTTAGCAACTTTAAACTTATTATTCTCACAGCTCCTGCATTATTAAATTACGTAATACATTCATATAACATTATTGAACATGTTTACAATAATATAAGCATATGCAATGACTATTACATACATTTTACAATTTATTACATACACATATTGCTTCAAGGCGGGCTGTTATTGAATTTATAGTTATATAATTTGACTGAAATCATTTTAGTTTTAAAAATACTGCCTCAACCTGGAAAATCTCTCACCTCAGCCCAACTGAGTAATACTACAGCATAACAACTATTGTTTGTACTACTAAGTTTATGTTTGAAAGTTAAACAAATACCATTAAACACTTTATCATCCAAAATTAGAACTAGCATATGCTGCTGCACCAAATAGAGCAAGTTTTTACTGTAATGTGTTTCTCCTCAGGCGAACTGAGTAACTGCAGCATAAGGAATTATGGTTTGCCTTACTAAGATTATGTGGAACTGCTGAGTTAAATTTACAATTGCAATATTATACTGTAAAATCTTTCACTTCGGCCAAACTGAATAACATGCGGCATAAAAGGACTGTAGCTAGCACTACTAAGCTTATGTCGAAAAGTTAAGGGGAATGCCATTAAATACTTTAACATCTAAAATGTGAACTAAGATATAACTTTTCCGCTTAACCAAATTAAGCAACATTTTACTGTGCAGTATTTCGCACCAGGCACACTGAGTAACACTGCAGCATAAAGTTGTGTAGTTAGCATTACTATTTAACTTGACAGTATATAAATAATTAAGAACATTATTAATAATGTGAATATTAAAATTAAAAAAATAAATCGATTAAGTGTAACATCTTAGAATACATGCGGTACAAACTTAACCATTGCTTACAGGAAAGAAATTGAAAAGCGCAGCCACAGTTCCTGAAACTGAAGTACGGTTGATCAAAAGGCACGGCCTAGAATTCCACCTAATACCTCATTGCACGTCATTTGCGTGATACAATCGTGTCCATATAACCTTAATAGTTTTTCCGGGGAAGTCACCCGAAGAAGCCTCGAACTTAATACCATGGAAATAACAATGAACACATTAAAACTAATAAAACTAAACACAGGCAATCAGTTCAAATCATTTCTTTTATTGTCTCTTTTATCCCAGGAAAATTAGTTAAAGCAAGCCGGCATACTCACCAAGGCCCAAGCAGTCAACACAAGAGCAACCCATTTCGAGCACAGAATCCCCAGCGACTGACTCACTGTCCTCGAACACACGAGCTGCCTGCTAGCTCACTTGACCAAAAACAAGCGGCCTGACAGGCGCACGTCAGAAAGGCAACCTAATCTCGCCAAAAGACAAACAAACGGTACAAAACGGCTCTTGACCATTTTTCCTGTAATAATTGTTAATTTATCTTTCGACGTGTTACAGTTATATAAGATTCAACCTGAGAAACAGGACTTCAATTTTATTAAAAAACTAAGATATAAATTGTTTTATTGATATGCAAATATAAATATTAATAAAGGTTCAATAAAAGGATCAACATCAATACAATTTTAATTAAAATGTCATGTTAAGATATTCAATATCTCAACATGAAATTTTAATTATAATTGTTGGTTCTTTATGGGGAGACTAATGGCGCATATTGCCAAAAAGTTGTATGTGTAGTTTTTTGTGTAGTCTTATAAATTGAATTTTCCCCATTAATTTCATTTGTCATTTTAGGCACAATACTTTAAATATATTTCTAAAAATGCTACTGAATCTGCATTTCATACTCTGAATTCGCACCACTTCACACACACACACACACACACACACACACACACACCCACATAAAAGGACATAACTTCTACAGAATTTGAAGTAGGGAGATAAATTTTAACCTATCCTATTGGGGAAGTTTTGCTCTACAAGTTAGTACTACCATTACCGAGAAAGATGGCGTCTCATTCGGAAGGTTTCGGGTTCGATCCCCGGCGATTGCCCTTTCTGACCCATGTTTTTTTTGCGGTTTCCCCTGATCGGTAATCGAATGATGGGGATGCTCCTCTTCTACCACGACTTTCCTGCGTATCATCATATAAACACTTGTTTCGGGAAGGAGATAAATTCATGAAAATCTTCAAAATGCATTAAATAAGTTATAAAAGAGTTAAATTTCTTCTTCAAGATACTTTAAGACTTAACTCGGTTACGTTTTAATATAGAATTACTCTTATTGGAATTAATTGTTCTTCCACACAAGCAGTGTGTTGGACAGGTTGGAATCAGACGATTGCAAAATTCAATGCCATAGCCGAGATTTGAACCACGGATTTCGCGGTCTCCGTCCGTCCGGTTGCTCTAACCACTGAGCTACCATGGCAACATGCCGGCACGCCATTAAATTCTCCAACTGATTTCCATTATTCCCGGTAAACCACAAGATCTCAAATTGTATTGAGATGACATACCCTAATGGCGACCTACAATGTTGTAAGTACTTTAAGTCCCGGGCTTCATAGTTTCTTATTGCTTTTGTTCTTTTTTATTGCTCCATTTATACCCGCCTTTAACTGCAGTGGTTATATTGGCGGCCTTTTATCTTTGGAACATATTGGCGATCAATGGTGTTAACTCTTATACAGTTGTCATTGGATTTCTGGTTTTTCTTTGGCTTTTATACATTAGAACCAGAGCCCCCCCCCACACACATACATTTACACTCTCATTCATATTTCTAGATTCTAGGGAGGATAGGGAGCAATCTTGGCTAGAGAAAAATGGCCAGCTCCCGGCCATTGAATCCCGGCCTCCCCCTCACAGCAGGCAGGTGCTTCTTCGACTGAGCTACAAGGCCGGCTCTTGTAGTTTTACCTAGCGATTGGTTGCATGGTAACGCGTGAGACTCCCGTTCGTTAGGTCTCCGGTTCTACTCCCGTTGAGTTACCATCCCATTATGGCTTTCCCCGTTCGGCAGGCCAATAGTGAAGTGATTTTCAGGTGCCCACAGTTTTTTTTCCTCAAACCCTTTCATTCCGTTTAAGTATGCTTTCAAGTTTTGCGGAGTGAGACAATCTCGGGCAGATTCTTACTCCAAGGAAAGGTATTCCCTATAGACACCACAGAGCTAAACTGAGTTTTATTTGTGGACGCACCTTAACTACTATGGTTCTCAGGGTCCCATTCTATATTCGGTGTGAAAGATTAGACATTTTGCTCAGAGGCCTCTTTATCAGGCTTGAGATTCCCTTACGTGCCGTAAATCTACGATCATCGCCCTGCGCTGGGTTTCAACGCTACTCGGGAACTATAAATTGGAGGCTACCCCTAGACACCGGAGGGCTGCCTGGTTGTATGAGTCATTCATCGCCTTTTCTCCATATTGGGTCTTCGAGCTGGAATCGTTAAGGTCTTTTGCGCGTCTATGTGGCCTGTCTGCCTGCAATCTGTAGCCACTTGTGGTTCCTTCGCTTCATTCATTCCGTCTAGAGATGGTAGCCACAATATATGTCTAGGTCGTGATACGGTAGGTGTCGCCTTTCGTTTAGTTCGTAGCCTTATTGTTTGAAAAAAGAATCTTTTAAAAATCCAACTTTTAAGACATTTGTTAAAGATGAAACTTTTACTGTGAAGCAAAAAAAGAAAAAGCATTTATTTGAGAAAACAAATAGCTCTAAAGTTGGAACATATCTATCAATGTACTATACATTAAAAATTATTCCAAGTTCGTGAGGTCTTAAGGTGGTAGAAGAGCTATAATGATTTGTATCGCGCTTCTTAAAATACAAAATAGCAATTTAAAGCCAAAAAGTGAATTTTCATTATTTTTATAGCTTTTAAAAGCATTTCTCCCCTTAAACAGGAGTTGCTGAAAGATCAAATTTTACTTGAACAGATTGCCAGTATTTCTCGTACTTAAAATTCAACATTAAATGTATTATGCTTTTTCAATAACGTAGATTTCAGGTTTAGGCAAGTATCTAAAAATATTTAAGTTATTTTTCCCTGCCAATAGAAATTCATGGATTTTAACAAGAAATATGCTAGGAAACGTTAGCAGATACACAAAGAAAGTACACGTGTTCCGAAAGTTTCATTATGTCATCTTAATTTAATAAAGCCCAAATGGGAAATTCTCCCCATTAATTGTGTTTGCATGAAAAACAGTCATTTTGTTTATCGCAGCAAATAGGAGTTTTGCTTTGACCTATAGCCGTGCTTAATTGCTTACATATTTACCGGTTTCAGCTATATGACTATACTCTATACTTGTACCTTCACAGAGCATTGAAAGAGAAAGTGTAATTCAAGAACCCATTTGGAGGGGCAAAGGAAAGAGGATAGGGAAGGAAAAGCGGAAGGAATAACAACAAGGAAGGGTCGGGTAAGCATTTCCGATATTGGCGGCTGTTGATGGTTGCCGCCTGAAGGGCGTGAGCTCTTTGCGGTGGCACTAGGCTAAAGTCATGACATAAGACCTGACTATAGCCTAGAGGATGGCGAGGCGTTGGGTAGGAAAGATAGGGAAGGAGAGGAAAGATAGAGGGAGTAATAAAATCTTTGACCATTGTATTAATTTTTTCTAATCAGTGTCGAGTTTTGCGATGCTTGCGTGGTACTGTCGGTGGATTGCAGAGTATTTTTTGCTCCATGACGTTGTGGATTAGTGTGTAGCCTTCGTCGAGGTTGGTTTGCGGGTCCGAAGTTCTTGTAAACTGACCGAGATATCTTCATGTTGTTCTCGAAGTTCAGTAACTGAGGCCTTCAAGGAGTTCGGCCTGCTGAGTTCGGTGTGTCGGCGGATTTCTCAAAGTTCTGCTCAATACTGCCACGATTCTCACTATATTTTTAGTTTACTTCAGCTTTACTTCACTCATCCTAGTGAATATGACTGGGAAAATAACTCACGACAAAGGAACACATGAACAAGGCACCTACATGTCACTCGGGAATCCCCCTAAAGAACATTCAAAGTTTGCTTTGTTTCAAATAAAAACAAAACTATACAATTTATCTTGATTTTGCATACTTGAGAAGGTAGAAGTAGGAAGAGTTAATTTACATATCAGATAATGTAACAGCCACATCTTGTACCCGAACATTTAACAAGCCTATTAGATTTTAATGCTTTTATAACGATTACATGAGCACTTTCACAGCTTCTAAGACAAAAGTGACACCATTCTTTATTACGTAACTTATTTGTACAATGTTACTGCAAGACCGTACTATGCTTGATATAAAATAATGCAACTGCCACAATGCGATACAGCTTACGCTGAATAGAAGAGAGAAGCTCCTGGATCTCTTTGGCGGCTGTCTTGCACTGCTAGTCGTAGTTTGGTGAGCTGAGTGGTGGCTTCGGCGACGTTCACAATGGTGGAGCGTTGTTAGCTTCAGCTGATGCGAGGCGCTTGCTGACTGTTAGCCGAAGCGCCTCTAAGCACTGGTTGATGTTACAGACTTCATACTGGATGGCGAATGAAGCTGCTTGGAGTTTGATGATTGAGACCCCAATCACTGCCAGGATCGAAGCGTCAGCGTCAGTTCCTCCGGATGATGCTGTACCTGACTACGAACCATAGACGCATCCTGGAAGAAATATAGGTCGTGACACAGACTGCTGTCAAAGATTTTTCAAAATAGAGCTATTCGCGTTTAATCATCTATGGACACAAACGATGGCCATTTCAAGTACATCTTGAGTCCGCTTCAAATTGCTTTGAAATTGTATCTTAATTGATGTTACAATTATTGCAAAAAAAAATCCGGCTTCGGTAGCGGGTGGAATACCTGTACACTACCATGCATAAAATGTGATCAATTCCCCTAGATCGTCACAGTGTTTTTCTCTCTGTAAGATTTCCACCTTCAGGTAACCAACTTTTGATTCCAACCAGCCATATCAGTCTTCTATGTGACTGGAATGAAAAACAATTCACAGTAATAAATGAACGATGTTCATAATGTATGTGGAATAGAGAGGTGGATCTGATACCACGTATTTGAAAGAGTTTCGCTACGATTGGTACACAAGGAAAGGTTAAACTAATAAGAATTACAAATAATTCGATCTTCTAGAGGAAGGGCTGAAGAATTATTTGCACGTGTGGATAAAATGAACGACAGCTCATACATGTACATATATGAGAGCTTTCATCAGCGACATGGAGATGAGGGTTAAAGTTGTTGCCGCTACTAAACGGCAACAAGAATGCGGTTGTGTAACATGAAAATATAAGATTTAAATTGTAATGTTAATTTTAGGTAGTTCGGCCATACTTTGGTGGAGGTAAAGTACCCTGCCAATCCAATGCCTAGAATTTAGCTCGAAAAACAGAGGTGGTCACGCTGGTAGGGGTTCGGGCTAGATTTGACATTTGCACCAACATAAACAGCTCCGTTCCATTAAGGACCAATTTGATGCACTCTACTATACAAGTCAACTGCATCATGTACAGTCCGCAGATGA
Organism: Deroplatys truncata; assembly: GCA_030765065.1. Classification (NCBI taxonomy): domain Eukaryota; kingdom Metazoa; phylum Arthropoda; class Insecta; order Mantodea; family Mantidae; genus Deroplatys; species Deroplatys truncata. The sequence goes on from CM060980.1 coordinate 108,340,464, forward strand.
CAAGCATGCTATTGGTATACATTTGTTACTGTCTTCACACACACACACACACACACACACACACACACACACACACACACACACACACATACACACAGATTCAGGTTGCCAACCAAAAGATCCAGATCTCCGAGAGGGAACTCCAATTATATAGTACAAACAAAGTGTTAACACGAGCGGATAAACTCGTCTGGATTCCGTTTGGCGCAGCGAATATTGCTACGGTTGTTAACACGGTGTACGTTGCCAGATAAACTCTCGGGGCTTTCATCCCAGTTAGTATTCTTTTTATCTGCAAACTGTGCCCGAGCGCCTGACTTGTATTACGAAAGACCTCTCGGAACCCGTTCTGATGCCCTTACCTGAAATAAGCATTGCGATTAATCTAAAGACTACACCTAATTGTACTTCTACATTGCATAAATGACAAAAATGTGATGCTGATGTGTATCACCAGCTTTCTTGTAGACCAAAATCCATTGTCGTCAACTTTCTGTTACCTTCGAGCGCCACTACTTGAGGCTTCCTTGTTAGAAGAGTTATAACTTTGTCACGCGATTTGGTGTAAGAGAAGATCATCAAAACTTCCAACATATAGCCTGGAGCTGCTTGAGCGGTTTACGGGTCTCCTTAAACCTAGGTGAAGACTCCGCCCTACAACATTAATATGCATATTTCTAAGGCTGCATACCAAGTAATCAAGTCACCACTATTTATTCATATCTGCAATGTGTACATTATAGCGTTATATAAATGATCCCTTTTATGAGACAGTACTTTCCACTGTAGCCGAGATGTTTGCAAGATCTTTATTCACTGGTAGCTGGCTGCCCGACCTAGCTTTTAAAACTCGAATTAATTTATTTCACTTACCTCTCCTGCACTTTATAACATTATTATACAATTATGTATTAGATTTTTTTGGTGAATCCTCCTCTTTATCCCTTATAATTGTAATTTTGTACAGACCTGGATATGCATAATAACGAATGAAAAATCCCCAGAATTTCACGCAAAAGGATATGAAACATCGGCGAAACTTCTGACTTCCTTAAAATTCCCTCGATAGTCTTACAAGTTCTGAAAATTCTATATAAGTAGTTTTGGCTGTGGAACAGTCATGGATCAGAATGTTCAAGTAACTTGTAATATAATTACAGGGGGTGAAATTTTAAACTTTGTACCTTCTCTCTGGTCCCGTAGTTATTTAATCACATACAAGGTACACTCTTTTTAACATAGTACGGAAACACTTAATATACACTATGAAATAGAGCTAAAGCTGATAAATTTGTAAATTCCGCACTCCAAGGCCACAAACTTAACCTATTTAGAATATATATGATATAATCTGCGACCATCGAGAAAGACAATCTTTTCAATTGTTAATAAAACAATATCGCTTTATTGATTTCTAATGTTAGCAGTTTTTTATTTTTGTTTAATTATTTAGCATGACCTGATAGCGAAGTTTCTTACACCATAATTGCAAAGTAATAAAGGAAAACTTTCTTTCATGAGGGTTCTTAAAATATTTTGGCATAGCTATTGGATGCATATAGTACGTTATAAACAGATTCAGTTCTCTTTTGTTTTGCCGAATGTTACTTGCTAAATCCTGGCCATCTGTATAGTATATTGCTTGGAATGAAATATCCGATGCACTTGTCTTATTTTTACTTTCTCTACTACGTATAGTAAGTAGAGGAAGTATTGCATTCAACCCAAAAATTCAATACCGAGCTTTCACAGGAAATAAAAGTTTTGAGGTGTACTGAATGCATATAAAGCATTTTTGGAAACATGTCCGTGTGTGTGTCTGTGTGTGTGTGTGTGTGTGTGTGTGTGTGTGTGTGTGTCTGTCTGTCTGTGAACAGCATAACTCAGAAACCAACAGTCAGATAAACATCAAACTTGGTATTTAGATTCAGTATCTTCCATAGATGTGACACGAAAGTTTTCAAGAAAAATTCCCCATCCCAGATTACCCTTTACATGGAACATTTTTCGAAAATTTTAATTTTCTCTAAAATGGCTCTAACGATTTTGAGTAAAATACCGTAAGTTTAAGACATTTTTATGGAAAATGAATTATATATCTCGAATTTTCTGGGAATGTCTCCAAAAGTATTCTTTATTGTGAACGACTTTTGCATAACTGGTAAACCATAAGAGATAGACAAACTTTTACTACACAAAAATGTAAATCGCGTTAAAATACATAATTTATGTCATATACATTTTTGTTGTTGAGTGAACCATTTTCGAGATATTGCTTGTTAGTCCCTTAAATTTTCCAATACTTATACTTTTTTCTCAAATGGGAATTCGTTATTTTTTTGTCTTGGATATGCAAAGAGTATTAATCTGTGGCAAAGAGAATGGTGCCGCACCTAGCAACCAGCTATAAGAGATATGTCTATGCTTAAAGGCTACTGCATTTCTATATTGCCTTTGCAAATACAAAACAAGGGGAACATAGTACGCCTTAAGCGATAGTCAAATATTTTTATGTCCTGGAAATGGAAAGAGAATGCAATGCCCCACATAGCAACCAGCTCTTAAAGATTTGACTATCGCTTAAAACCTACCATATTCCCCTTGCACCTACAAGAACTTAGGGTAGTTTGCGCAAATGTTTATCTCGATAACATTAAGTAGACGGAGAATAAGCGTTTGTAAAAATAATTTGTACAAGAGTAAAGAAAGTCATATGAGTGTAACACTTCAGAATTTTTTATGTCCTGGTAATGCAAAGAGAATGGAATACTCCACATAGCAACCAGCTCTTAAAATATTTGACTATTGCTTAAGGCCTACCAATTCCCCTTGCATCTACAAGAAAATTAGCAATAAGATTAACATCTCGATATCTCGATTAACATGAAGCATATGGAGAATAAGCGTTTGCAAAAATAGTTTGTACAAGAGTAGAGAAAGTCATGTGAGTGTAACACATCAGATTTTTACATGCATATTCTGCAGAGTAAAACAACTATTTCATACTCCACGGCAATCTCAGCTAAAAGTGAATGTCTTCTTTGTAAGCATGTTCTTATATGTATAACTCCAATAAGTTCGTAATCAAGTACAAGGGCTTTGTAAATCCTTTTTTATATTTTAGTAATTTATGAAGTGGAATATGAAATTAGAGGATGTCATAAGCCCTATATCCTCAGAACGAATTGGATTTATCAATGTTGACAGCATTATCAATTCGGTTTAGTGGTTTTTCAAATTATCCTATGCGCGTGCGCGCGCGCGCACACACACACACACACATAAACGCATATATTCAAATTTTCTCTCGCTCTAATATTATTTTATATTGTGCTTAGCTATTAGTAGTGATTAAATATTCAGGGGGCTTCGAGGCCCGTAGGGAAAGAAGAACGAAATAATGATAATTTGCATTGATTCGTTAGTCTTAGCTAGGATCTTTGAACTGGCGGCTCCTACATTCGGTGGTTCAAACATCTTGCTGTGAGATCATATTCATTTAAGTGGCGTTTTTCTCCCGAATTTCAACTCAGATATGTAACAATTTGGAAATGAAAGTCAAATGTTATCCGTTCAAATGACACTCTTTACCTATTATCATTTACTTTTCTGTCTTTTTTACAAAGTATAGTTACAAACACTAATTTTCTATCTACTTTGTGTTAATCAAGACTAACGTATGCAGAATTTGTTACAATACAGTTTTCGTTCTTGAATTATGCTGTTCTCTCTCTCTCTCTCTCTCTCTCTCTCTCTCTCTCTCTCTCACAAACACATGCATGGACTTTTCCAAAGTTGCTTTCGTAGATTCAGGGGGTTTAAAACGTGTATTTCCTATGAAATCTCCAATCGATTAAGTATGCAATACTATTTTTATCCACACAGTAGGTGAAAGAAGAGAGCGGGTGTGTGAGAGTGAGCGTTTGACCATAAAGTAACTAAAAGATTACAGTTCAGTGTATTTCAAATTCACGCTACCTAATTGAACGCAGTTCTCATCTGGAAATGCTTTCCTAGCTAATTAAATGTTTACATGACAAGCTGGCTCATGCTCCGTATGTAATATGCGAGAGAGTAGTCAGCTGCAATAAACTTTATTTAAGACAAATTGAATTCGATACAGATGAAAAGCTACAATCCTGTAGGTTTCAATTCGTTCCAAGTGACATTACTGCATTTGTCCCAAAACATAACACGCTGCATGTCCTGTAAACGGCCCAGTGTGCTTACGATTGCTTTAACGTATACATCGGTGATGAACCGCTACCCTTGTAGTGTCTACTTCAAAACAGAAGGTTACTAGGTGCCACATCCGGACTGTAAAGAGGATAGCCTAGGCTCTACCAGCCGATGCTGCTGAAACGGTTGGCTATTGATGCCATGTGGGATCTCGCATTGTCGTCCACAAGTGCGACTCCTGACGTCCGAAGCCCGGGTCTCTTCCATAGAATAGAATTCTTCAGTAGCTTCTGCGCTCAGAGTATCAGTGCCTGCCGGGCGCATTTTTTTCTTTCTTTATACAACTTATTTACGCTACATAGACTATCTAGGCCATATACACAACAAATAAAAATGAGTGATATGATTCTATCACTACAAACACTTATTCACCCAGCTTGTCTGCGGATTTAGAAGAGAAAGAAAGAGACTTATTTTCGGAATATACCTAGTATGCACCTTAGTTTATCGCAGAGTAATTGAAACGCGTGATTATTATCTTTTATGGCCGTGACTAGACATTATTTTTAAGCCTCCTACTATGCTGGGCAGATTCTATCTTGGGGTGTTGGAATTATCTCGATGCCACTGTGTGATAGCCAATCTGTGCCATGAACGGGGAGGGCGTATGTTTAGTGTGCAATTTCTCTGTTCGCAACATGAGTTAACCTCGTAGAGTACTTTACATGACAGCCTCTGATATAACTCCATACATACAAGAGTCTCATCTTCAATTTCGTGTAAAAAAGCTTGGTGTACCGGGTTGTTCTGAATGACGCGACTGCAGCCCGCCACTTCCACGCCTCTGCTATACAAATACTTACGCGTAGTCGCGGCAGACCGCCGTCATTTCTCCCCTAGATAATATTAACAATCCGAATCAATATGAATGTATAACACATACCTTTCGTTTTAAAGGAGTTTAAAACGATATTCTTCTGCGTCTCTACAAGCCTGGAGTTTGTTGAACACCTTATTGAACACTCGGTGAATTTCTACAGCCAAAATTTGGCCGCATGCTGTCTTCCAATTTGTCGAGCGTATGAGGGTTTGTGCATAAACTTTATCTTTAACCATTCTCAGTGATAGTAATCAGGGGAATTTAGATCTGCAGAGCGAGCGGGCTAGTGAATTATTCTGTCATAAAAAATTCGTTATAATGCGAGTTAGCGATTTCCTTGAACATCGTTCCACGACTGCTATCTTGGCTAATTTTTTCTCAGTTGGAGCTGCTGGCTGTTTGCTTGGTTTTGTATAATACGGACCCAGTCTGTTTAAACTTTCTAACAATCTATAAGTTGTTGATTTGTTAGGAACAGTGACGCTAGGAAATTTCTATATAAATTCAAGCTGACAATGTACATATGAACGCGTTCAAATGAAACTTAATACTACAAATATATGTTGTTCTGTAGTATACATCATGGTAACTACACATAGAAAACACAATCGACAGACAACTTCACATAAGTTATTCCCAAATACATTATGCCAAACAACGTTAGGTTGAATGCAAATGTCGTTACCCTCCGTGGTAACCTGAGCTAGGCTATCACAGAGTGAGGGCATTCAACCTGATACCTGCTATGAGTCAAATCCGGTGGCCGCGAGTCGCTTCATTCAAGGTAAACCCAGTACATATGAGACAGAACTAGCGTATTTTAGTGCGTATGAAACCAGTTTTGCAGTTGCGTTATAGTTCTGCATAAAGCAGACGAGGTAGAACGATTCGTAGCTATACAGGGTGCTCCGGAAATGCTTAGCTTTAAAATAGAATGTCACATTCATTCCATAAATTAATTTAATCATAATTAATTATCATAGATTTGTCTTAAAGTTATGCACGAACAAAAACAATTTAAACATCGTGTGCACATTTCTATCTATTAATCCATTGTTATGAAATGTTCACTTAATTGGTCCATGGAGTTTTATATTGGAATCCGAAATTATCCTTTATTTTAACTAGTGCTTCCAAAACAAAACCATAATTTGATACTTCCTGATTATATCATTTAATAAAAATGAAGAGAGCAACAAATTTATGAGATGAGTTGTAATGTGTTTTCTTTAAAGATATACAAACTTGCAGATTTTTGGAACACCCTATATCGTTCTCAAATGGTACGTTTTGGTCAACACATTAAAGCAAATAAAAGCATTTTACATACATTAAATTATGCTACTTGGGGTGTCCCCAAGTTTATGAAATACTTTTGTATACCCCTTCAAGGGAAGCTATTATATTAAATATGTTTAGGCTTGTTTCTGTGCTTCTCTGCTAGAAGCTTCTAAATCTTGTTATATGTCAATATGAAATAAGATGCTGATTAATGGCAAATGTTAGGCTCAGCTATGCGTCTGCGTGGATGAAGGGTGCTTATGGAAGTCAGGTGCAGTGTTGCCGAATGCATATGTGGCATAGGTGGGAAACTGTTATGCACACCTCACATGTAGAGCCCCTGACTGCACAAATCATGGCTGAAATGCTCTGCTGACGTGAGAATCCACCCTGGCAGCTGTCCGACCCCCACCTTGAGAGTAAACCGTGTGGCAGCTACTGTCAGTGGAGAATGTGGCAAGCTCCCAACATTAGCATCATGTTGCACTGAATATGCACAAGGCTGTATCATTATACTGCAGGAACTGTAGTGGAAACGATTTGGTTCGCACAGGATTTGCAGCTGTATAAAACTTCATTCCAAGTAAATCATACATATTCATGTACGTCAAAATGTCACGGGTTATGTAACTTACTGTAGAAAAATTATAATAAAATTTATATGTAATAGCCATACGATTTTCTCTACCCGTTATTATCCATTTGCACGCTATTCTCGGAATTATTTACACAAACGCATGATTTTGTATATACATCCTATTGTTCATAATAAATACTACCTAGAAATGATTGCAGTTGAGATATTTTTCGGTTGATAACATTCTATAACTACTTAACTTTGTAAACTATATTGTTTAAAGTGTGGGAAAATTTAAATACACTGCAGCGAATATTTCGTAAATCCTTAATGTCAGACAAATACTTCATACTTGTTATTATTTAAATGAGATAGAGATTCTTATAACCTTACTTTCTCTGCTACTTACCTGTAGTAGTATGTCGAGAATATTGCGTTCCATCATAAAGTTTGATACCCAATTTTCAGTGGAAGTACACGTTTGAAGAATCCCTGAATCAAGAAAATCTCCCCAAATAAAACTACCTTTTACACGGAAAACATTTCGTTATTTCAGTTTAAAATGTCATATGCTTTAAGACATTTTGAAGTGTAATATTTGTTATTAGTTGGTAGTTGGAAGATGCTTCATGTTTATATGCCCCATGTATGGAAGCCAATTTGTCGCAGTCACTTAGTGTCATCTTATTGCTGGGAGCCTGTTATTGTTTCATTATTTTGCATTTTGGGTTCATTGTGTCCGGCTAGCTATTATTATTATTATTCCGTCGAGCAAATCTCTTAAACAGGGTGTGTAAACGGAAAGGATTTTGTTACTCAAAGATAACACTGATAAAAGAATTTGTTTTTACACTTTTATTATCGTCACAATTAAGTTCACATATTGATTTGTGATACACGCCAAACTGAAACTGTTATATTTTCTAATATCAATATAATCACTTATTTACTGCACATTATTAATTCGCGTTTCACATTTATAACAAACTTTAAGACGCGAGAGATTCTGTAGAATTGCGACGTGTACTTTATGTATGCTTCCGTTGAACTACGCGACGTGTAACCCACGAACGATTCTGATGAACTAACTGTGCGACGTATAACGCGTGAATGCTTCTGTTGGACTGACGAAATCTGCCTCTGACTTTAGCTTTTTATACTCCCACATCCCGATATGCTTAAAGATTATAACCGAGCTGCTATTGGTTAATAAAACGCGCCAACATTAGCGTCTATTTTTATATCCAATCAAAAATTACGAAAACATATGCTCTAGGGAAAATATTCCCGCTATTTCTAAGAAAAGCCCGCCAATCTGACGTCATTTGTTTGTCTCTTCTAATTAATATTCAACTCACCCCCTTGCACATTGTTATCCGCTCCTATTGTCAGTTTCAGTGAGGCCGTGTAAACTTATTTCCTAACAATGCTTATAATTAACAAACATCTCAAATCAATGTCATACAATAATGCTTATTTACACTACATTCACTCTGGCATTTACATTATTGTGATACAAATTACTGCCACAATTTTCATGACAAATGAAATGTAGAGCCTCAGACAAAATAAATGAGAAACGGCCAGATAGGGAGTTCGATTCGGAAAACTTACTGTATTCCTCATAATTGGAACAACCTCGGTTCGAATCCTTGGTGGCGTAAATATTATTTTATTATTTGTTTTAATTTGTTAAATTGATGACAATTTTCCGTATGTTAAGATATCGTTTCATTTTAAGACATTCATGCATAAAAGCACAAACAAGTTATTATTTTTGTTTTCAAAATAAGTGCCAGATTAATAGGAATTCTAAGCTGCATTCCATACTGTTTCCATGCGAATTTGGAATGTTAAGGCCAACGTATAGCGTCCAGTTCTTAAACATTTGACTATTGCTGTTCTCTTTGTATCTGTAACGAATTGTGTAATGTAGGTATTTCTGCAAAAGTTTATTTGATTAAAATGTAGTAGATAGAAAAACAAGTTTTAGTATGAATAATTTGTATACCCAACCAATAAGGATAGAGGGTAGAGAAAGCATGTGAATGTATCACATCAGACTATCATTTAAGACTGTAATATTTACTTATTTCTCATTTACTTCGAAAGCGAAAAGGAGAGTATTTCAGTTTTTATGTGTGAGCATAAAATCAAATAAGGCTTAGCAATTGGAAATTAGATTCATAGTATGCGTAATAAACATTGCGCTTTTCTGGAAAAATAATTATACTTGGGACAGAAACCACGGTAGGCTTCATTACTACTTCATGGCTTATAACCGCTCGGCTGTCAGAGCATATCTGATGACTGGGACTGAATATGAAAGGTGACAATAGCGAAGCTAAAAGCACGCGTCCCGAGACACCGTTGGGAACCGACCGCGGAAACAACTTGAACTTAGGCAAATATACGATTCGAGAGTCTGCTAACTCTTTATTTTTATCCTAGGTGTATAGTTGGTAAAGCATAAGACAGACAACACCTCACTACACATAAATGCGGATATCGTCAAGGTATACAATTTATGTCAAATAACATTTTTTGCGGGGTTAGCCATTTACAAGATATTCTTTGCTATTAGTTTAAATTTTAAAATAGTATACAGTTTGCTAATGGTAAGTCGCTGTTCCTTTCTCACGTGGTCATCCAAAGAGGATGGAGTTTCAAAGCCATCAATAGCGGCATGCTTTTTAAACATCTGACTATCGCTTTATGCACTGTATCCTTATACCTAATACGAAATGTCCAAATGTTTAAGGAAGGTTAATATCGATTAACAAGAAGTGGGTAATAGAAATTTCTGGAAGGATAAGTAGGGAAAGTCTATGAATACAACCCATCAGATCTTTTTAGTTATGTTAACATAAACGCCGGCACACGGACGATTATCTAAGCGTTATTCTTTTGGTTTGAGTGTACCTCAAAATGCGTGTTCGTATTTTCGGATAAATATAGAGCGAAACGAAAAATGTGTATTTTTAGAAAAGTAAGTTAAATTTGAATGATGATGCCAACCACAGAAAAACGCACGCGCAGACACAGTACTTGATGTGTACATGCCCTTGACGGTATGTCCAACAGAAAGATTGTAGAATCCTTAAGAAATAGTTACAAAGCATAATCTCCTAAGTACAATCAATCAAAAGTTATTTTGTTTTGAATTATGAGCATTTTTCTTAAATGCAAATATAATTTAAAAACTCTAATGTGTTACATTCACATGAATTTCTGTACCCTCTATCGTTTATTAGTGGGTATATAAATTATTCTTACGAACGTTTATTTTTCTATCCACTTCATTTTAATGGAAATAAACATTTCCGGAAATAGCTCCATACACATTTCTTATAGATACAAAGAGAACTGGATGCTGTATGTTGGCCTTAAAATTCCATACTCTTTCCATGACACTCGAGAAATAAGTACAAATCGATGGAGTATAAAAGAATGGCCGTGTTCAACAATTCGAACCATTAATAATGGATAACTCGAAAATGGTTGATGCTAAAAAAAGCCACGTTTTCGTCAATCGTTTAACGTTTACCAGTTTTATACGATTACACAAAATTCCTTCCGAATGAAAACGGCTTCACAGGCTATAAAATTCAATATATACATTTTATTTGTCATGTAAGTATCTTTAATATATAAAAGTCCTTAGTCATTTATTAGAAAAGAAGAAAATTTGAAAGATGTTCCATGTAAACGGTAGTTTGGGATGGGGGACTTTCTTGAAACATTTTAGTGTCATACCTTTGGAATATGCTGAATTTGAACTCCAAATTTGGTGTTTATCCGACTTTTCATTTTTTTATTATGCCGTACACTCACACACACACACACATACACACACACTGTCCTTTTTCTAAACATCTTGGTTTCATGGAACCTCAATACATGTATTTCCGATGAAATCTCGATATAGAATTTTTGGGTGGAATGTAATACCTTCTCTACCCACAAGGTATACTCGCTCCATTTATGAGGTCACCACAGCTTTAGCAATGACATAATCACTCGTCGCCTCCCGGGAAGAGTCATGAAAAGTGGGAACATTTGCGTTTAGAGCCAGAGTTCTTCCAAAACCTAAGTGATTCAGTGCCTAGGCGGCTAAATCGTGTTGGAAAAGAATGAAGATTGAAGATATTATTAAATATGTTTCAGTTTTACATTATGATGCCATTAAAATATTTTTTGAGCTACTGTGCAAAACAGGGTTTTATTATTTATGTATTTAAACATGGTTATTATAAGTGATGATTAGTAAAGCTGTTGCTCAAAGTTATACATATATTCATACATGAATAATGTAGAATTGTGCAGTAAAACAGGATGCCATTACATGCGCGAAAAGGTAAACAGATACACACCTTCCCCTTGCAATACGTGTGAAGGCTAGTAGAATGCTTCCCAAAACTAGATGACGGCATAAATGGAAGCGAGTGTACATTGTAGAGAAAGTGAAAAAAAATATTTCTAATTGACTATACTACTAAATTACTGGTACTGTATTACTCAGAAAGTTTGATTAATTTTATGAGCTACATTAAGAAAATATCTGAAGTGATACAGTTACATGACTTCCTCTACTAAGGACAATTGTAGCGGTTCCCTTGTTAGGTCCCCACTACGTTGATGATGATGGATGCTGTTATGTACATGTAGGTCGTCTTGATGCCCGTACTCTCGTGACGTATCTTGACGTTCTCGTAGACTGGAATTTCATGATCGTCGGAGATCACTTGTGTCTTGTCAGAATTGGGTATGGAGAAGATTAAAATATTTTACACACACGTACTCTGTTAATTATTTCACTTGTATTTTGGATAAACCACATGTGAATATTCACAATTCACCTTTGTTATGCTAAAATATGCATAACTGGTAGACTTTAAATGCGTAGTTTTAGCGTCTATGAGATGCGCTTATACACTGCTTTCCTGCTCGAACACTGACAAGCTTCTGTTAGCGTTCCTTCCAACCGTTCTTCTTAACGTACGTATTTGAATTATAGGCATTGGTGCTACTATCCAATAACATCCAATAACACACGCACAATATGTGTGTTTGTGTGTGTGTGTGTTTATAGACTTCCATCGTATTAATTATGAATCCAAAGTTCGTTACATGCCGTAGATACTACTGCATTTCTCGTAATTTTATATTACTGGTTTTATAGCTAACAATGGCCTGTCCCCCTCATATTATATTTTATATTTTATAACGTTATATACTTGTTCTCTAGCTACATTATGAATATATGTGTTTTAACATCCTCTTAATTATTTTACGTACAGTATTAGCAAGCAAATACATAACACGTGAAGCTTTAATAAAATATTAAAAAATAATCTATTAATGTGTTCACGCCGAGAAGCTGTGAAGTAGATATCTTATTACATTAATGAGTTATTGTATTAGTTTGTCTTGTCCGTGTCTAGTACTGTATGTTACTTCAAAGCCTAGTATATCCCTTATATATTATTGTAGTATTCGTATGAAACTGGTTCTTCTATCCACGTTACATTATTTACTGTAATTACTTTTTATAGGAATTATTTCAAATTAATGAAGAAGTGCTTAGTTACAACATTATGCAATTATACAAAGCGCAACTATATGCGTATAGTTACAACATTAGGATATATATCATGAAATATTAATTCAAATATTTATTCACAGCTGATTTCTTAACTCATTCGATGGAGCACCTGTCTACTGTGCGGGAGTCCCGAGTGCAATTCCCGACTGGGAACTAGAAATTTTTCTTTAAACAAGAAGGTTTCTCAGTATGCCCAGAGTCTGGATGTGAATGTGAGTGCGCTTGTGTGTATGTCTATTATAACTTAATAACCAATTCGTTAATAATATTTCATGTTTGCCGCAGGGCAATTTCCCTGAACATACGTGCCAAGTCATACAATTAACTTACAATCAGCAGAAGTACATGGCACAAAACGTTAACAAGCCTTAAAAATGATTATTCTTGCTAACAAACTTTCGCTATGGAAATAATTTCCGTTAGAGGTTGGTCCCGTAGCTCAGACCAGGGTTCGATTCCCGACTCGGGGTGGCAATTTTTCTCTAGCCAAGAACATTCTCTATCTTCCTCACAGTCTAGAAGTATGAATGAGAGTGTGAAGTGTGTTGTGATCTAATGAGAAACACCAAAGTTTACCAGTAACCTAATGATCTAATGAAAAATCCCCAAATTTACCGGCAACCCAATGACAAGCCAATACGAGTTAACACCATTACCTAGGCAATAAGTTCCAAAGGAAAGGCCGCCGATAAGACCATTGCAGTTAAAGGCGGGGTATAAATGTAACTTAAAAAAACGTCCGTTATATGACGCTTGGGAAATGTATAAACTTGAAACATGAAATATTTAAAAATGGTTAACGCTATTAAAAAGATTGCTTCAAAAGTGAATTTTAATTAGCTCTCTATGTCTTACACCATTTAAGGTTATTCTCAGAGTATTGAATATATACACTTTATTTCACACGTCGACATTTCAAACATATGCTATTTAATAAAAAAATTTAAGCCCGTTTTACATTTACATGTAAGAAGTAGTTTGGAGGGCGGATTTTGTTGAAAATCTTTCGTATCTTTGGAAATAACTGAATATAAATAACAAACTTGGTATTAATTCTAGATTATGTTTTTTAATTTTTCTGTTCACAGATAATCACATGCGTAGAGTTTTCTACTATTTCATTCGAGGGACCTCAAAACATGTATTTTCCGTGTAATCTCTATATCTATTTATTGCCTAAATATAAAATGAGCTCCTTGAGGTGAGTGGTAGAAAAGGCAAAACGCAATCTTGAATTTTTGCTTCGAATGATTCGAGGGATTATCACCCCTGCAATGACCTGTAATTTAAATACTTAATTATAATTTCACATATAACTATAGAGAACCACAATATGTGAAAGAGGTTTCTTGCGAATCTTTCATTCTTTGGGTGTACGTAGTTGTAGCTGTTTATTTCGAGGAAATGAGCTGCGTTGGAGGCAATTTAAAAGCGCAATTAAAAGGAGCGGTTAGTGCTACGAGGAACGTGTGTAATGTGAGACAATTCTGCTCTCTCGCCACTTACATTAACGCAGTGCAGTATGATAAACACGCCATAATACCTCGCTTAGAGCTGCATAAATATTTCTGTTAGCTGCAACAGAATTGTTTCCACTTGTGAATGTCGGAGACGGGCTCTTCAACAAAACTCAGCATTTCATGCCATATAACACGGCGATATACTTGCCTCTTCACGCGACATCCACGCTTAAGATACGAAGCAATATATTTTCCACGCTTAATTTTAAATTACCTCTTACTTTCATACGGATTAGAGGCGTATTTATATTTCATGCATCCTGCTATACCTTATACTACACATCATATCTGTCATAGAGCTTATCAGAGTCATCTATCAGCAGCCTGCCCAAAATACGTCTTCCTTTGCGTTGACGTCAACTAGGATGCATTTTGCTGTCCTGTTGTACGAGTAGGTAATATTGTAAATTTATTCTACATGTATTCGTGAATACAGGAGATAATGACAGTAAATATGGTAAATAGGAACATTTATGTTTACTTTCACATATTTGTTAATGATTCTAATAATCTCTACACATGCGGTCTGAAACTAAAGGTACTGGGAATCAAAAGTTTCAGTAGGTTTTTTATAATGGAGCAGCATCCAGGTCGAACAGAAGAAGGAGAACAATAAAGCCTTTACAGATGGCACTTACTAATTTGTTTCTAAATCTACTACCTAGAATTTGTTAAGAACAATAATATTGGTTGGCTATTTCACTGTGCACTCTCCAAAGTGTCTCGTACTAAATGCAGCTGCCAGGTAACAGGGATGCCCCACAATCACTTATTGCAAATAGGCAAGGTCTTATGTACTGGATTTATTTAACAAAGACTTTTCACACAAAACAGTATACACCATCACATACAGTATGAGCTCCAAAGTTATCAATCTCATAAACTTGGGAGCAGCAATACATTATTCTATGAACTTAGTTATTACAGGAGTAAAATAATATAATGTGATTTATGCCTTTGTCTCATTTAACTGTATATCCTAAGCTCTCTAAATCACGCTAGACTGGTTATTAAACAACCAACACAACTGAAATGAATTGCCATAAATAAGTAACTCACAAAATAGAACATAAAATAAACTTTAGACGCATAAACAAATACCATATAAAATTAAGATTGAGTATTTACTTAAACTCTAAAGAAACCAACAATTTTGATAAGCGACTAGACAACTAACAATTTGAGTAAACTCCGAACAACTTAACAATTCACATATATCTTATCAGAATAAAAACTATTTAAAACAATTACAATTGTCTAAAACGGGCATAGGAAACTCGCAAACTGCATATAAACAACTCAAGTGTGTGCAATTACGTCTAATGCTCAGCGAAAGAATTTCATTTTATAGCAAACAGCAGGATTATGAAAATAGCAATGGACGAACCCATACGAAAACTCTGGTCAGGTGGGAAAGCAGACTCAACAAAATACAAAATTCACGGCTTACTAAGCCATTCGGAGAATTCATCAGAGAGAGAGAGACGTGTCCCTTAGCACCGGCAGAAAACGGACTCTCGACCAGGGTCACAAGCCAACCGACCAAAGTTGCAAAAACAACTGATACGTCAAGTAGATATACTGCGGAAAAACAATGCCGCCTGACGGCATATGTGAAATTATTTGGAGTTCGTAAAAAAACTCATGTGCGATCAGCACAACTGTAAGGAATATGGTAATTCAGGCAGTAACATTTACGCCAAACTGTCTAATCGATTTGAAAACTTAATTACATTGGAATCTTGCAGAACATTGGCTATTCTTGAGGACTTAAAAATGTGATATTGTTATGGTAGTGATCCTCTTCATACTCGAGAAGGAAAACGAGTATTTCAGTATTCATTTTATGGATATTGTGACGTTAGGTTAATCACTCTCTGATAGGTATCACTATCTATAGGTATGTTGTGTTGTTAACGCGAAGGTATATCCGGAGCCGAAGCTCCTTCTAAAACCAGAGTCAAACGAGTGACACTCCCTGCTGTGGAGTTTCACCCATGAGACCAATACCTTGAGTCAAGAAAGGCCCGTCACCCGCTTACGCAAGGATGAAGGAAATACGCCGCTTACGCGCGTCAACCCCGAGCGAAAGATTACCGATAACCTCGGTAGGACTGACCGATCTAGCACGCCGCCTACCAGCTCTCAAGGTTGGTACTGCAGAACATCGGGATCTTTCTAGCCAGGCATACCCAATCTTCCATGGGTATTGGGAACCACTGCCCCACCGAGTCCAACCCAATCCGAACAACTCCCTTTCGGGAGGGGCTCGAATGTCCGACAGGATGTACTTCTAGTAATGTAAGAAGTACTATGCGTACTAAGGGACCGCAGCGCTCGCACCATAACAACTGAAGGGGCAGGAACCACTTCCATACGGAGATCTATAGGTGTAGTGATAATTACAGGAGTAAACATAACAAATGACCGTTAGCGCCTTGAATGTTCCGTCGAATTTGCGGTAAAACACTGCGCATGCGCGGAATAATAGCAGCTTTTTCAATGGCTCTCTTAGTGCCAATTGCACTAGAGCAAGCATCGCAAATTGTCTGACCTGTACGCAGCTTCCACCCTCTCCTCGCTCAACCCCGTCTCCTAGCTTACGCAGCCATATCAGTGGTGGCTCAATCCGTTATTTGAGTACTGCATGTTCTGCTACAGAAATGTTTTCAAAACCACGAAAACATCCATTTAGAGCCGAATGGGAGAATAAATACTTTTTGTGTAGTCAAAACGAGAATGAGAGACGTTTATTGTGTTTGAAAGTATTAACGGGAGTCAGTAGCAGTATATGCAACAACATTATGTAAAATGTCACAATGGTCATGCTACGATGACAAGTAAATTTAATACTGACTTGATACGTAAACTAAAAGTAATTAATATTGTAGCGTAATACGAGATGTTAGAGATATTCATACGAATATAATGGTCATTGTTTGATTTCCCATCTAATCGTAGGTGTATATAAGTCCAGTTGTAAATATATGTAGAGTATTATTGAACATATTCCGAAGTCCTGAATATTGTCTTCTTTTCTAAATACGACCTGCTTAGTGTAGCCATCTACTGATCGTAGGGATTTCGTTTCTCTACCAGTCATTCTGCTTATAAAGGGTCATTCAAAAAGCGCACCGGATTTGACAAATTATGAACTTCATTTTTCCAAAACACATTAAAAAATACATAAACATGTTAATCATACCTTCCCATTTGAGGTATGGAAAATAATGTCGGGTATATGACCTCCTCTACTGCGCTGTCATGCAAGAACTCTGTCCATGAAATTTACTATGACTCCCGGCAAGTTTTCATTTGAATTTCGCCGACAATTCGTCGAATTTCCTTCTTTAAGTGACATATATTTCGGGATTTGTTGAAGTGTACCAATGATTTAAGAGTACTCCAAAGAGAAAAGTCACAAGGAGTTAAGTCACATGACCTTGGTGGCCATCGATGATCAACATTACGCGAAATGAGGCGATCCGGTAACTGCTCATGGAGCAACTGAATTGTTTCGCGGGAAGCATGGCAGGTAGCACTTTCCTGCTGAAACCATAACTCTTGAATGTCCATTGCATTGAAATGAGGCGATCCGGTGACTCCTCATGGAGCAACTGAATTGTTTCGCGGGAAGCATGACAGGTAGCACTTTCCTGCTGAAACCATAACTCTTGAATGTCCATTGCATTGAAATGAGGCGATCCGGTGACTCCTCATGGAGCAACTGAATTGTTTCGCGGGAAGCATGGCAGGTAGCACTTTCCTGCTGAAACCATAACTCTTGAATGTCCATTGCATTGAAATGAGGCGATCCGGTGACTCCTCATGGAGCAACTGAATTGTTTCGCGGGAAGCATGACAGGTAGCACTTTCCTGCTGAAACCATAACTCTTGAATGTCCATTACATTGAAATGAGGCGATCCGGTGATTCCTCATGGAGCAACTGAATTGTTTCGCGGGAAGCATGACAGGTAGCACTTTCCTGCTGAAACCACAGCTCTTGAATGTCCATTACATTGAAATGAGGCCACAAAAACTCTCTTATCATTGCGCGGTATCGGTTTCCATCGGTGTCCTGCCTCATCTTCAAAATAATAAAGGCCGATGATGCCGCCCGCCCAAAAGCCGCACAAAACTGTCACTCGTTGTGGATTCATTTCCCTTTTTTGAATCATGCAAGTATTTTCTGACCTCCAGATACGGTAGTTCTGCTTATTCGCAAATCCTTTTAAGTGGAAGTGCGCCTCGTCGCTGAAGATGACTTTGCTTGCAAAGAAGTCGTCCCCCTGTCGTCTTCTCAGAGACCAGTCAACATAATCTCGCCTCTTCTCGTGATTCTCCAGTTTCAGCTGATATATTTGTAAGGATAGTAATGGAGATCATACCGGCGAATTTCCGTATTGAAAAGCATCGCATGCCCAACTCTTGGGAACGGCGAGGAACCGATTTCATTAGACTAACAGCCACAATGTCAGGATCCACGGCAACCTTTGCTAAGATCGGCCAGAACGACGACGTACAGGACTTTTAATGTTCACTGTTGAACCCGTTTCATTGATCTTTTTCATAAGTATGCAACTGTTGACTCATTCAGTGTTTCATTACGCCTTAGAATCGCGCGAAGTCTCCTGACCGTTGCTGCATTTCTCCGTTCTGATAAAAGGTTTTCACAATTAGCACACGTTGTGCAATAGTAAACTGCTCCATGCTAGACACAGAATGAAGAAATGCGAGAAATCCAACTGAGGCAATATTCAGAGTATTTATGTTTATAACAACAATACAAAATAATCTCGACAACCAACAAACAAAAATTTAGCAAGCGATTCAAAACCGGCGCGCTTTTTAAATGATCCTTATCTTTGGGGTGTAATATTCGTGTTATTTATCCATAGGTTGATGCTTTAAATATTACTCAGCTATTTTAGTAAGGGAAGTTGATACTGCACACTGTCAATATTTCAATTATGAATGCTATGCGATAAATGCATTAATTATAAGTTATTATTACATTATGGCAATTTGATTAAAAAATTAGAAATTGACAGTCGCATATTCCTTTAAAATTAGCCGTGGAACTGTATATTGTAAGGCTTGTAGATAAAATTTTGTCTTCTGGAAAGACCAGGTATGTGTAACTGCAACATTTTGCACTCCACCCAGGTACTCATGCTAGGAATAACAACTAACATGGTTAAAAACGCATAAGGAGCTTACCTTATCTAAGATTAATTTTTCCCCTCCAGTTACACATATTATTGTCGCAGGAAAGTAATATATACACACTTGAAATGATTTACTTCACAATTCTTTGTTCTCCTGTTGTAGGTATAACATGCAAATACAGCCCAGTGTTTTGCAGTATTTTAATAACCCTATCAGCCGTTATCATAATATGTATTATGACATAGTTTTACCCTCGCACCGTGAGTGCAGCTACCAAAGACCCACGGAAGTAAATGAAATCAACTGTTTTAACTCTGCTGGCATCCATAAATATGCATAGCATATAACGTAGACTTGATAAAAAACCAACGATCTTCATTATTTCTGAAAGCAAAGGTCAGCATTTTCTTCGAAATATTCCTCTAATGATAACGGAGAAACCCTTACGAAAGCAGATTTCCAGTGTCTACAAAACGTTTGTGGATCATTTATTTAATTTTTGATAAGAAGTAGTTAAAAGCAGAAAGCAAAGTAAGTCTAGCGTATTCAGATAATTGGAGAAGCATGCTTGGATGGACAAGAAAAGACATTAACTAAAGAAAATCCAGCAGATGGAATAAAGGAATGGCAGTTAACCAAGGAATTCTACATTTGGCAGACTAACAGACGCACTATTTGCATAGTATATTCGAGTACATGGATGTATTGTTTGTTTTCCTTTATCCTCATAGATACTATTTACGTTTTGTTGGAGATGAAGGAAAACACAAAAACTATGCGCAAGCTGAAGAGCTGCGCTAATTTGGATAAACTACCATTGCCATAAAAATAATAAAAATTGAGGACACAAGAAAGAACGAAAAATTGAGGATTTTGTTGTAAAATTGTCTACACACAGACCAACAATGTAATGGCTTCAAAATTGATTCGGAAAGAGATCGTCTTATCAATAAAGGTGTAATCCAGTTCCTTAGGTAGTAAATGTAAAGGTACGAACGAACAGAGAGGCCCCCTGCAACCAGGGCAGAGCACCGCAAGTAGGTCGCAACGGCCCTGTTTACTTCTACTGTGACCCCTGGGAGGGAGGGATGAGAGAGAGAGAGAAACCCGAAGATCGACCAGATCCGGATGCCATCGGACGCAAGCATGGAAGGGAACCCTAACATTTCCAGATGAAATGCACCCGACACCGCGGTCCCTTAATGACGTCAGGGAAGAAAACTCTACAAAGTACACATCCACCGTCCAGCCGCAACCTGCCGAACGCCGTCGCCTGGTCCTTCATTCCTGAAACAGATAACAATAAAAGAGATGTTGGGTACGGGAAATGAGGGGCACGAAATTCGTGGTAGAAGAGAAACCGACCCAGCATTCGCCTGCCAACCACGAGAAACCAATGGGTCAGAGTGGGAGGCCACCGGGGATCAAATCCGGGACCCCCGAATGCACGTCGCACACTTTATCGCGGCGCCACCTCAGAAGGTTACTTAAAGTAGTTTAAGTGGTGTTTATTGATCTACTAATGTGAAGGATCCATTTTAGAAGCTCATTTGGAGTTACCTGCCCGGATTACATAGCCTTCCCCATTCTACCTCGAGTGGTGTGTGGAAAAGTCGAAGTAGCGTAACTCTAAGCTTTTTGTATCTCTGCCTGGTTTCAGCAAGAATTATCGTTACATCTTTCGCACAATTCTATTGTCACAAGGGACTTATTACACAGGCTAATCAAATCGCTGTCCACTTAGTTCGAATAGGCAACCCTAATGACAACATTGGGGTTGGTAAAGCATTTCTACTCCATCATTATATTACTAAGACTATTTCCTTCTGTTTCAGTTATTATATTTACAAATATTCTGCTATAACTAGAACGGTCATCGTATACGAGGCAGCTGTGTTTGTTGTACTAACATTTAGCTTCGAGGCGAGTTTGTAAAGTAATTACCGTTTTAATATTTTGTTGCTGCAGCGTTGCAGTCGCCATTTTATGCGTGCGCGATCACATTCGCCATTCATTAGAAAACCAAACGTAGTTGTGAGTGATCGTCACTTTGTGTTTTCCTGTTGTTAGAGCGTTTTGAATGTTTAGGATAACCTAACGTCTCGCCAACTGTGAAGTCAGATTAGTGATTCGTTTTTTGAATGCGAGAAATGTTATGCCAGAAAACATTCTTCGCTTACTGTGTGAGGTTTATGGGGAACCATAATGAGTGGCAATTCCCGGCCACACACAGCCAAACAGACTCAAGATCTGATCACATCATTTGGTTGGAACAATTCTCCCTACAGTATGGATTTGGCACCAAGCGATTTTCAGGTGTTTCTTCCTGAAGAAATTACTTGGAGGAAAATATTTCAACGACGATGATGTTCTGAAAGAACAGGTATAGATTTGGCAATAATCATAGGTGGCATCATTCTTTGACGAAATGTAATTTACGTATGTATGTATGTGTAGAGCTGCAACTCGTAACTGATTAAAATTTTCATCAACTCTTAAATCCTTGCAACATGCAACTAACATTACCGGCGCGCCATGCACCTACGAGAAGTGAACTTTTCATAACTTCAAGAAGTAAACGCAGAATCAGGAACACCGTGTATAAAACATTCTGCAAATTGATTGTCTCACTGCTGTTGATAAATTAGTGGGTTTAAGCAACAATGTCTAGTATTTGGCTTTTATACAAACTTTCCATAAAAAGTGTGCCATTGCCAGATGCTGAGTCAATCGGAGAGCTTCGTGGGCGCTCGGAAACGCTGTATTCACAACGCCTAGAAATAAGCGACCGTTGAAGGTTCTTTGACTGTGAAAGCGTTAACTAAGCATGAATGAAACCGGTGAGAAGTAAATGTGTAGCGTTACTATGATCAAGTGGTTCAAAAGACACTGTTTTTTTCTTCCTAAGCTCCTGGTTCAAATCCCCCTGGCTCTCTCTCTCTCTCTCTCTCTCTCTCTCTCTATATATATATATATATATATATATATATATATATATATATAGTAATCTTCGCATGCTGTGACACTACCAAGTAACATAGCTCGATGAAACTCGAATCATACATAGAGGGAACTGCTACGGTACGCTAGAGTAGGCAACTAAACGAATATGCAATGAGATGAACAGAAATGCCACTTTTATTCATAGACTATAAGCTACAATAAAGTCAATACGAATTATGATGGCTCTCTAGATTTACGGAAACAGATACATGGCGCTTAAAAGGGTGTATGGTGACCACGGACAGCAATACATGCTCTGCATCGTGGTCCCATGCTGGTCACAAGGTTGGTAAGCAGTTCTTGTGGTATGTGTTCCATTCCTCCATCAGCGCTGTTAACAACTGTTGGATGGCGAGTATGAGGAAAAGTAAAGTATATTGTAGGCACATATTACTGTCAATAAAAATCTTGGCTCATGAGCGATGTCCTTGTTATGACGATACGGGCCTTAGTTTTGGAATACGCCTCGTATAAGCTGTAAACTTCGTTGGTGCATGTGGATGTGCTGCAATGCGTCTCCACAAAGCATCCAACATGTGTTCAATGGGGTTTAAATCGGGAAAACGGGCAGGCCAGTCCATTCGCCGAATATTCTCTCGTTCCAAGAGATCCTCCACCTGCGCCGTTCGATGCGGTCGCACATTGTCGTCCATAAAAATGAAGTCAGGGCCGACTGCACCCCTGAAAAGACGCACATGGGGAAGGAGTACGGTATTACAATAACGTTGACCAGTGAGCGTACCGTGTTCAAAGATTTGGAGGTCGGTGCGCCCGTGCAACATTATGCCTCCCCAAACCATAATACCCAGCCCACCAAAGCGATCACGTTCCTGGGTTCATTACGTGTTCCCACCTCTCGCCAGATGAGGGTACTTCGAGAATCACTACTTAGACTGAATCTGCTCTCATCCGAGAAGAACACGCGTCCTCATTCCTAGTTGGTGCAATTTTGATGCTCTTGAGACCATCGTGAACGGTACTGCCGATGTGCGGATGTCAATGGAACACAACGTACTGGCCATCGGGCAAAGAGACCACTTCTGTGTAGTCGCCGTGCCACTGTGTATCGTGAGGTTGCGTGCCTAGCTGTCCTGTTAATTGTGGATACAATTACACCCGCTGTTTGGCGTGGATCCCTTCTTGCCTGTTGCACAATGTGGCGGTCATCTGCTGCTGTAGTTGAGCGTGGTCGACCACCACCTCTCCTTGGGATAGCAGTCCCTGTGGTTTGGAAGGTTCCCAATGCAAGTGAAACAATGCTACAAGCAATTCCAAACTCCTGAGCAACATTCGTCACACTTCGCCCTCCTTCCAGTTTCTCGATGATTCTCCATCGTATAAATTCATCCAAATGGTGTCTACGGGCCATGTTGCAATGAAGAATACCACTACAGTGTACCGTAACAGCTCGCTAATTGCTACACACTGTCCTGTCCTGTTTCTTCAACTGCCGCGTGTTGCGGGACCAGACCCGTTTGGCACTATAGGCTGGCTACACTCAAGTCATGTAACGTTCAGCTTTCTGTGTTCGTGTGAGAAACCTCTGGCAACATGCTCCAGCACCTTCATTTACTTCCACCAAGTTGTTCATTTGTTATGTTACTTTATCCATCTCGTCCTTAGGTTTTTGCACACCAGTATATATACATATATTAGTTGGGTTTTATGGCATTACGTTTGCACACACAAAAACGCAATTAAAAATACAAATAACTTTACAAATAACTAAAAACATATGAACAGAAACGTTTATATTCTAAAGTAAAAACACAAAGAAATAAGTAAAAATTAATGTCGGTGTGTGAACCTTCAACATTTATAACTGCCCCAATCTTCGAGGCATGGATGATTTCAGATTTCTAGAATAGTGTAGAACGAGAGGCTACAACATTCCAAACTTCATGATTTTGTACCCATAAACCCTTTTGTTCTTCGTACATATGCGGGGTAATTAATGTGCGTGGTTTTGTTCGTTTGTTTTTTTTCAGCTGAACTTACACATGTTCAAATCCGATGAACAGGGTCTAGCACTCTGATATCCTATCTTTCGGAGAACCATTGTGAAACTTTTCGACATATGTGGACGAATTTAACTCCATCAGGATATCATCCTTACAGACGGAATCAAAATAAGCTCAAATATGACCACATATTGCTAACTATTTAGCGTATCGTTCAGCTTCCGCAATACACCCAAACCACCCTTCGTTTTCCAGCCCCAGCAAGACACAGGTACGCGATATTTACTTGCCGCGTATCTTGCATCATATCGGGACCCCTTTGCACGGTAAACAATCATTTTCCCCGTACGTATAGAATGTCATTTGTTTGGAATATCGCTGTTATCCCAGTGCGGTTGGCACTTTCCTCTGCTAACTTAGCTGAAACAATCTTGGTCGTCTGCCAGGTGTTCCTTATTACCTACTGTTCGTGCGACGAGTTCCGCGTCATTTATACGCCTAAGAACCGTTCAGGCAGATCCAGGAACTGCGGATATGCTGTCATGTCAGAAGCAGACTGGAAGACATTCCTTTCTGTTTCTGCAATTAAAGATGTATTCTGATCCAGAATGCATACACGCCTTCTTCCTAAACCCGGACGACGACGTTCAGTTCCTTTGCTGGAGTATCTCACCCAGCTCCGAGTTGTAGATTAAAGAAATTGAGTATGCTTAAGCCTGAAAAGCATTAAAGCCTGCGACATTCAGTAATATAAGGGGAGATTACCCTGGCGTATGTCCTTGTGTGTGTGTGTGTGTGTGTGTGTGTGTCTGCGTATCTGGAAACAATGTGTTAATATATTTTTAATAATTTAAAATTAAACTGTAATACCAGAAATATTAAGTATCAGTTCATAAAATTACGTCTGGTTAGTTACACTTCCATCCTGGAAGCACCAGGGTTAGTTCCCCGTGCCACGCTTTAATATTTTCACTTTCCATAGAAATATTCCCTGCACCATATTGTTAAGAAGCCGCTTATATCATCGTTACTCTTACAGTGAAAACTGAGTGCGGGTTTCCATTGCTATGTGAACTACTGTGACTACCCCCAATGACGCGAAGGAACCGCGGGAGGCCACAGAGGCCACAAAAGCTTCTAACAATTCTAGCTTGAAGACCTGGCCCACTGCTGAGCTGCCCAGAGAAGTCGCGATCCATACAACCAGATAGCTCTTTGGTGTTCAAGGGGAATATCCTTTCCCTGGAGCAAACAGTTGCACCATCTATCCAGCTCTTTCTCACACTGCGAAACCTGAAACATGAGAAGGAAACGGGATGAAAGTGAAATAAGAGAAAGGAACTTGTGGTAGAATAGAAACCACCGTAGTATTCACCTACGGACCAGAAAAAACCCAAGGTCAGAGTGAGCGGTCAACAGAAATTGCAACCACGACCTCCCGAGCCTCGTACATTACCTCGAAGCCAACTCGCACGGTTTATTATGAGTATACGAAATGTGTAACCTGTGCCACGGCGCTGGGGTTAGAGCGTGGAGATCTGGTTTCCGATCGCGAAATATGCCTGGATTCCATCTCACCCACCCACCGGTGCCCACTCAGTACCGTGAGGAAAGTAAGGAGCTGCATAGGCAGCGATCTCGGCTACGGAAGCCAAGATTCTGGCTGGGGGTACGTGACGCTGGCCACATCACCTCCCCGTATCGGTTTAATCATCGCCCATCTCTATCGTGCGTACGTGGGCGTAAGGCCGCAGTCGGGTTGACAGGTCAAGGCACTTCATGAGCTGTAGCGCCACGAGATTATTGTAATTTTAATAGAAAGTATGTGAGTAAAAATATCAGATAATTTATGTAACCTATCCTGGAGGCTTAGAATTGATTGTCTATTTCCACATGGTGAATCCGTTGAAGATCAATTAGTTTTGGAAGATTTCAAAGTAAGGGATTTACAGTGGCAATCCTGATTCAAATGATTATTATCAGAGACCGGAAGTTTAGGCATTATAAATCATTAAAATAGACAGGCAAAAAGGCATTATAAATACTAAAACAGGCAATAAAAGGAAATTAGAAAAACCCACTTATTTAATAGATTACACTATTGAATAACTCGATCGTCATATTTTAAAGAACTTCAAAGTTTTAAATAAAAGGCTAGTGTTGTAATTGACACAAAAATTAAATTCTTTTTAAAAAGGTCTGTGTATTGCAATGTCTTATTCGTTGCATATGACAACCAAATGCTTTTTTAAGTTCTCTGGGATCATGTTGAGTCTCCTGTCATATAACACATTTTTCATATGAGAAAATGACTTCTCAACATCGACTGAGGTTATTGGACCACATTTAAAACATAGCATTATTGTAGGACCCATTTCAACTGCAACAGAGTTGTCAACTTGTAGAATTTTTTAAATGTTTCTAAGTTTATCCAGGTCACAATTTTTCGATAACACTTTTTTACACTTTTCGCTAAGTAATGCACCCCGTTTCCCTAGTACACTGTCCAGTCTTTGCACTGCATCATCGACAATATCCACTGACTTCTTTAAAGGTTGTCCTTTTTCTTGAAGTTGGCAGATCACTTGTGGCAGGAACCCAAACTCGGCCGCAATGAAAGTTAAGTCATTTTTAACTTCCGAATAGTTGAGAAATTTCTTGGCTGGTACAATTGAAGATGCTTCATCCTCCAGAGCGTTCACCACCCCTGTTATACTCTGGAAATTTGAAGCGTGATAAAGTGCTGCTGAGATCCATGTCCCCCATCTCGTTATGATAGGTTGGGGGAGGGGGCAGAGGTACATCTGGTGAAATGTATTTAAAAATCAGGATTCTTGATGGGACTTTCACAAAGATCTTCTTAATACTGGAAATGAATTTGTCAGCATCCGGAAACAAGCATCGTATCTCTTCTGACACCCTGTGAAAGCCATGTGCTACGCAGGTCACGTGAAGCATGTTTGGAAATAGCACTCTCAACGCCATTCCAGCATTTTTCATATATGGTGCAGCGTCACTGATGAAAATTAAGACGTTCTTGTATTGAATCTATTCAGGCCACAGCAACTTTAATGAACTGGTGAATAACTGCGCAATAGTTGAATTGTTAACTTTCTGAAGACACGCTGTTGTAAGCAATGGTTTCCTTGATTCATCTTCTGTAGAATCTAATGGCCCAACAACAACATTGGCATGAAACGACCCGTGGTATCAGTTGACTCGTCGATAGAAATCCAGATCTTCTTATTTTTCATTTTATCTTAATGATTTTCATTGTGTCATCTTAACATTCGGTTAAGTCATATTTTTGCAAACTTGACTCGCTAGGTACAGTTTGGTTAGTATACTTCTCCAAAAACTGTGATAATGTAGGATTCTGTAATTTCCACAAAGGGATTCCGGCGCTGAGGAAAGCTTTACATAAGTCGAATGCAAACTGGGATTTTCGACTCGACGTTGCAATTACTGTTGGAAGCAAAAAAAAATCTTCTTCCCAGTAGTCTTGGAAAGTGCATTTTTTTTGATTGTGCCGATATGCTGTGATATAAAATACTTCTTTTCGTAGTTCAGTGACTACTCGCATATTTTGCATGTGAGTACTTCACCGTCGGTACAAAATACGTCGGATCCAAAAGTATTAACGTAACTTTGTAATTTACTGCGTAAAGAAACACTAAATTTCGGCATCTTGCTGTGAGCTACAACAAAGTCGCAATGAAAACTGAAAGAAAAACAAAGTTAGACCCGCACTCATTATTGCCTTTCAAAATAAACACAAGCGGTAATTCAAACGCTTCCTGTTATCTATACAATATTTGCGCAGCAACACTCATTGTTGCAAAGCAAATAATGAACTAAATGAAGGACGCCTATGTTGTCTGCAACTTAAATACAATAATATACATTCGGTGAACTAACGTTCATTGTCACGGACTAATTGTTATTGAAGTACCTGAAGGAAATGTTTAATAATTAATAAATAATGAAATAAAGGTAACAAAAGGCATTTATTTCGTAAAATAGGCCTTTATATTTACAAAGGCAACATAAAACTGTGGCATTTCAATAACAAAGGTATAATTCGTACAGATTCACTTTCAAATTGAAGATAGATTTGACACATTAAAAAAGGCATTCTGCCTAAGTTCAGGTCTCTGATTATTATCAACATCATCTGTCATATTGCATCCTGGGAGTTGGTTTCTCTTTAGCAGACTTTCAGCGGTTTTCTTGCATTACTTCTGCAAAATTTAAATTGAGTTTTATTTATGGGCTCTTTAACTACTATGGTCCTTAGCGTCCCATTCTATATTGGGCCTGAAAGACCGGTAATTTTGCTCAGAGGCCTCTTTATCAGGCTTGAGGTTCTTTTACGTGCCGTAAATCTTCGACACGGGACCACCGGCTTTACTTCCCTTGCGAAAGAAGCCATCGCCCTCCACCGGGTTTGAACCCGCGACCTTGGGAACTAGAGGCTAGCACGGTACCACTAGTCCACGGAGGACGATCTAATTGCTTCTGCAGCCAGCAGCTTCTACGAGTGGGGATGTTATAATGTTAAATACTAAAATAAAACATGCAATATAGAGAAATACTCCGCAGCCCTATCTAGGAGCCATAGATCACCATGAGGATATTAGAACGCCATCATCACCATTCAAAAAGCTAAATCAAAGGAAACCGTAAGTAAATAAACTTAAATTTAATATTTTGTTTTAAATTGTACAAATAAAAGAAATAAAGCAGTAAATATCGGAAGGAACTAAGAAGAA
Organism: Deroplatys truncata; assembly: GCA_030765065.1. NCBI lineage: Eukaryota > Metazoa > Arthropoda > Insecta > Mantodea > Mantidae > Deroplatys > Deroplatys truncata. The sequence continues at coordinate 108,369,412 of CM060980.1, forward strand.
AGGAACTGATTGTTCATACCAGTAATTAAAGTTTGCCGTCTTAATGTTTCAAGAGTGAGCGAAAAAAATCTGCTTCCTCGCTTTTATACTACACACGGTAAACCTCAATAGGGCGCATTTTGCCGGATATTGTGAAACAAAAGAAACAAAAGGGTCGGCAGCCAAACAAAAGACACAAAAGTTTATTTATTCAGTCCCTCATGGCGTCTAGACTGCGTTTTGAGCACTTTTTTGCCTACAGTCCTCAGTGTTGAAGAGAGGTACTACAGCTTCTGAAAGCGACCACTATTAAATGGCGCTTTTCAAGAACGGATAGAATAAAACCATAGCAACAGAACATTTAAAATATAAAGTAAGAAGAGAGAAATTTTCTCGCCGAGCAATATCGTCGAACAATATCTAAAAGAAAATCGTGCTTATTACGAGGCCATGCAGCTAAGAAATAGCTGAATTATAAGTGATGCAACCGAAGGCCAGTAACTCCCACCCCTCCAAAATTGATGTACCCCTTTTGCACTAGCCGGGGCCCTCTCCCCTAATTAATATGCAAAATAAGAAACATCATGAATTTGTTAAGCTTGACGTAAAATGGGTTCGATATTTAGTCTATATTTTCAAAGGCAAGCACTGCACCAGATATTTGTGCACCCTAAATAATGGTGAGAACATATCAAAAGCTGTTTTCTAATTTATACAGTATATGAAAGTTACATGTGTAAACGTTATACCTGAAACATTCTTTGCTATAATGATTGTAGTGGTTTTACTTGTGCAGCGAATATGCCGTTTATTTAATCTCCCATTAGAAATATGTGTTACGAAGCTTTCTCTATTAAGGTGTTATTAAAGTGCATGTCTTTCTAGGATGTAATGGTTTAAAAGCATTCCAGTCTTTATAATTAGAAAATGTGATTGACCGTGGTTATGTCCAGAAGACTTGCAATAACTGAGCGAGGACGATTAGTTTGCCCTAGCTTGGAATTGGCTGTTAAAAGTTCTCTCACAGAAATTATGTCAAACCTTGATGAGTTTACTCGGCACTGTTGCGCAAGTGACTTCGAGAATCCTGTCCTTGTAGAGTAGATATGTGTTGCAAGTAGCATCTCGAAGTTCTCGGGCTCGTGCCACAATGTTCTGCGTAGTTGCAGTTTAGTATTGTAAAACTAAATAATAAAACTTGAGTTTACGACTCCTATGAGGATAATCAAAATGCTGGTGTGCCTAATGGGGACACTTATTTTTCAGATTGTTTGAAATGCCAACAAGTATTTTAACTAAAAAGTATTAAATGATACTACTAATTCGTACATTTTAAATTTCCTTGTGTTTTATTTTTAGAATTGGCTTAATATTTATTAACTCGCCTCTACGTCCTTCTTGATAACGTACTAAGTTATCTGATTTTTAAAAGCTGCTTAATGGTGCGACAGTTTGAAGCAGTCGATGGCCGCCAATTTTGAAGTAGTATAACACTCTGCTTCTGATGTTGACATCTCGTAGCTCGTTCTGTTGTCTCGTACGCCAGCTGCTCCTGTGGTAGAGATGTGAGTGATTTCTCAGGGTATGACAGAGTGTATTGTGAGAGGAAAACACCAGTTTAAATTGAACGAAATATTGAGTTTTTTGTAGCGAGTTACCCACCGTTTGAGATGCAGAAATAGACTGACTCTGGATTGTAGCAGTAGAAACTATAAATATTGCATTGTTATAGATGTTAACTTCTTCAGTATTAATTCCATGGTTTTAAATTGCTGTTTCCGCAATAAAAGAAACTAGTAGCGTAACTTGCCGTGAGTAGCTATAATACTGCTCGGAAGGACCCCTTGCGATGGCTGCGAAATCTTACTTATTCAAGCGCGTCACTAAGCGCTTAAAATATAACATGAATGGTATGTACCGGTGCCAGAATAACTCTCTGGTGTAAATTACACGCCTATTTCTTAATTTAAGCTCCGACTACAGTTTATTATCCACCAACATTATTTCTCGCCCGGGCCAATACTTAAAACCGTATGTTTGTCCCTCTTACCTTGTTACTAGGCCTGAATAAAATCTCAGAAATACATTTCACTTTTGTTTTTCGAAATTAGCCTACGTGCTTGTTCAATGTACTGAACTTATAACCTAACTGGTTCCAAGAAACTTGAAGCTAACGTGTTCTTCCACGGCTGATACTAATGATTTTCGTTAACCGGACTTCTTAATTATCTTCTTCTTTCCGGACAAATATTACTACGCAAGCTTATTACTTTATACTTTGATTTAATATACGAAAATTATTTATTGCAATTACTTCTTTATCTTATTATCGTTTCTTTATTTAATTATATTATATCTGCCCGTCAATAATTACGGAATCATTCTCTATTCAGGGACAAAATTATATTTGCTAGGTATTTCAATTCAGATTTCTTTCAGATAAATGTGATAAGTAGAATGTTAATATGCTTAGTTTCAGATGTTCATAAATAAATTCACATAGGCCATGATATACTTTCGCTTTACTTTTCACTGTCAGTACACATAGTTGTCGGCTGTGTTTCATACGATCATGAAGTAACACTTTTAAGTCACAAGTTTTCTCCTGATACAGCAATTATCATTGCAACGAACAATAAATGCAACGTACTAGCCGGACAAGGGTAGCGTTTACCTGTTGACTGACAACACCGTCGCATATTTACAACGTGATCAGTGCATTAAACTTTTTTCCTTCCCATCCTCTCCGCATGCTAGCCTTTCTCCAACTTCCACCACACTATGATAGGTAAATGGTTCTCTTGGCTGGATGATATTAGGTGTTTCTTCAATGACGACAGTGGTAGCCCGCCGCTCCCATGGTGCTGACATACGCATCCGTTTGTGCAGTAGCGGCGGACCTGGCCATCGTTTTTCCCGTAATTAATGTTACAAGGACATTACCTTGTTAGCGTTATAATCAGTTTGTGTTCACGATTAATGTTCTATCGACCAATTCTTTTTTTCCTCCCTATTTATTATTTTACGTCGCTTTAACTACGTGGTCATATAGCAACAGATCTGTTAGGACATCTCGTATAGTAGATCGATGTGGCGACAGTTGGACTTATAGGTTTCATCCCTGTACCGTACTATCTTACATCGTCACATGTCCATAGAGGCGTGTGTACAGCAACTGTACCTTTGCTTCCACACTTGCCGGGAAATGGCATTAGGGTGCAGTCCAGTCCACCTGCTTTCATTATCTGCAGATAGATGGCAGAGCATTCGTTTTACCATCTATTTTGCATGTTGTATTATTGTTTTATACTTAAGGTTGAACTTTGGGCTATGGTATTAAATATCCATTCTGGTATTTACCCTGACGGCTGAGAGAAACCACGATAATCCCCGGTAAGATTATTCAGCCCATGGGATTTGAACCCGAGTCCCCTTCCGTTACCGCCTGAGCCATCCCGCGCGGTGACCAAATTTTGTTCCCTCTCGCCTTTTTGATTCTGAGCAGAGCGCTTTAACACAGGCGAGAATAAAATAACAGTGAACACAATTTATGATATTAGCATTATTCAAGGAGTGTTTCAACCTGCTTACAACGTAATTCAAGGATTATTAAAGTAAGACTAAACTAACAAAAGCAATAACCTTAAGCTGGGTGAAACATAAAACAAGAATGGAAAATGCTACAATAATGTGAGTTGGGATGTTACTTGTGCTGTGGGAGCAATACAGTGATTTCGGTGGAGCACGCAGCAGAACGCGTGTTAGGATGAGACCGCAGTCTGTGTCATGCTTGAGGAAGGGACGTGCGGCTAGATCGCTGTCACAACATGTCCCACGGGTCCAATAATGTCACGATATGAACAAAGTTTTGGTGCTGAGGAGCAGCGTGTAAAACAGACATAACACACACCCGTACACACTCAGCCAAAATGTGTGACACGTCCCTTACGTGCGAGTTCTTTGTAGTTAGGGTTGTTTGTGGGACTATAAGTATCGGTTTTAGCGTTTGTAATTTGGAGCCAATTAACATATGCGGGCTTATATAGTAAATAAGGTATAGCCAACTCCAAATGTTAATATGGGGACGATTATTGGTAGACAAATAACAAAGAAGATCTTTTAAATGAGAAGTGAATACTTATTTTATTAAATTGTTAATAATCCTTTATTGTGCTAAGAGATTTACAATTTGATTGTCTACTGAACTCTAACCCTGGCCACCCATTCTGTAAACAATCACTACGGTTTATCTACATTTTACAATTTCCCGCCAATAGACTATCTTGCTTCAATTTTTTATGTCCCATTTCCACTTGTTTTTCACTTGTCAATTATTGATCACTTTACTATCATACATTCAGCATAGTTTTCCATTCAAGGTAAGACACACTACCTCTTAATGTTCTCCATCCACTGTCCAAAGCCATTTATTTTTGACTTTACACAAAAACTGTCTAATGCTTCTAGCGTCCTTGCACATCATTTCGATTATAAGTGTATTTCTATCCCCCCTCAACCACTTCTTTTTAATAAATTCGCTTCTCCAATTTTCTGCTCCTTGGCACTTAAATACTATGTGTTCAATGTCTTCAAAACCACCACATATCGGACATTGGTTTTGAGGAATACCATGTCTTAACCCCTCTTAGCCTCCATGCTCCAGTTCTTACCCATGCAATAGATTCTCTCCCTTCTTTATTAACTATGTCTATATATTTTTCCCTATCACATGTATTTTTCATTGGGCTATAACAAATCAATGAGCTCTTTTCGGCAATCTCACTGAACATGTTTTGTATTTCTATATCTTCCAGTCTTTTCCTTGCCTTTTTCCAAAAGCTTTTGACGTTATTTTCTCTCCTTTTCCACATGTCTCCTAATCCATTTTTCTTCAGGATGTTCCGTAAATTACTTACCCATCCATTATTCATTAAACTATTCTCTTGATATTCTATACATTGTCTTAATTCATTACTTTTCCCTAAATTTAAAGTTCTAAATGAAAGCACTTTCCATTATCTTCCCCTTAGTCGCCATCCTGCCTATCTCTAATTGCACTACCTTTCTTACAATTGCCTTCACTAACCCTAGTATTTCTCTACAAAACATCCTGTGCAACTCATCTATACTTTCCCATCCTCTATCTAATCTCCATATTTCTATAATACTTATTAAAGAATCTGGTGTGTTACATTAACATAAACTTGTATACTCATTTTTACTTTCTCTACTATTTATAGTAACTGGGGGAAGTATGGCATTCCACCCAAAAAATTCGATATCGGGATTTCACCGCAAATACATCTTTTGAGGTTCCCTGAATCAATAAAAAGCATTTTTAGAAAAAAAGGTCCGTGTGTGTCTGTCTTGTGATGTGGTCTGTGTGTCTTTGAACAACATAATTCAAGAACTTGGTATTTAGGTTTTCAGTATCTTTCAAAGATGCGACACGAAGATTTTGAAGGAAATACTCCCACCACAAACTACCCTTTACATGGAACATTTTTCGAAAATTTTGATTTTCTCAAAAATGGCTCTAACGATTTTGATTAAAATATCATATATTTAAGATATTTTTATGACAAATGAAATGTATATGTTGAATTTTCTGGAAACTTCCCTAAAATTCCTGTTCATTCTGAATGGTTTTTGCATAACTGGTAAACCGTAAGAAATAGACAAAATGTTTCTGCATAAAAATTTTAGATCTCGCTAAAACACACAATTTATGTCGTATACATTTTTATTTTCTCTACTACGTATAGTAAGTAGGGGAAGTATTGTATTCCATCCAAAAATTCGATACCAAGATTTCACCGGAAATACATGTTTTGAGATCCCCTGAATCTAAAAAAAAGCATTTCTGGAAACATGTCAGTGTGTGTGTGTGTGTCTGTCTGTGAACAGCATAACTCAGAAACGAACAGTCGGATAAACACCAAACTTGGTATTTAGGTTCAGTATCTTCCAGAGATGCGACACGATGGTTTTCAAGAAAATCCAGAGTACCCTTTACATGGAAAATTTTTCGAAAATTTTAATTTTCTCAAAAATGGCTCTAACGATTTTGTTTAAAATATCATATGTTTAAGATATTTTCATGACAAATAAAATGTAGATCTTGAATTTTCTGGGAATGTCTCCAAAAGTATTCTTCATTGTGAACGACTTTTGGTAAACTGGTAAACCATAAGACATAGACAAAATTTTACTACACAAAAGATGTAGATAGCGTTAAAATACACAATTTATGTCATATACATTTTTGTTGTTGAGTGAACCATTTTCAGATATTGCTTGTTATGCCCTTAAATTTTTCAATACTTATTTTCTCAAATGGGAATTCGTTATTCATTTTTTTGTCTTGGATATGCAAAGAGTATTAATCTGTGGCAAAGGGAATGGTGGTGCACCTAGCAACCAGCTATTAAGAGATATGTATGTGCTTAAACGCTGCTGTATTTCTATATTGCCCTTGTAAATATATATATTCGCCTTACATCTACAAGAAAATTAGCAATAAGATGGAGTCTGCAAATGTTTATCTCGATTAACATGAAGTAGATGGAGAATAAGCGTTTGTAAAAATAGTTTGTACAAGAGTAGAGAAAATCGTGTGAGTGTAACACATCAGATTTTTTTGTGTAGATTGAACCATTTCCAAGATATTCCTTGTTATTTGTTTGAATTTTCCAATACTTATACTTTTTCTGAATGGGAATTCATTATTCGTTTTTTTATGTCCTGGACATGCAAGGAGGATGGAATGCTCCATATAGCAACCGGCTCTTAAAAGATTTGACAATCGCTTAAAGCCTACCATATTCCCCTTGCACCTACAAGAAAATTAGCAATAAGATAGTTTCTGAAAATGTTTATCTCCATTAAGATGAAGCAGATGGACAGTAAACGTTTGTAAAAATAGTTTTTACAAGAGTAGAGAAAATCATTTGAGTGTAGCACATCAGATTTTTCCACAAACTATTCTTACGAAAGCTAATTATTCTATCTACTTCTTGTTAATACAGATAAACTTTGTCAAACATTTGCTTATTTCCCTGTAGATGTAAGAAGAATACAGTAAACTAAAACGATGGTCAAATATTTTCAAAGCCGGGCGATGTGTATGCTTTAAAATGTTGTTCTCTTGTCTTAAACACACACAAAAAAAGAAGAAGGAAGGAAAGAAAAAATTACAGCGATTTGCAGTTGAAAAAAGCGTAAAGTATTGAAAATTTTTCTCTTACACTTACTAATTATACCAAAGTAATTCATAAGAAGTGGGATTCAGAGGAAATTCCCAGAAAATGTAAGATATACGTTTTATTTGCTATTAGAATAGCTTAAACGTATAGTATTTTAATCAAGATCGTCAGATAAATTTTGATAAAATAATAATAATGGAAACCTTTCCATGTAAAGGGTAGATTGGGGTAAGGGAATTTTCTCAAAATCTGCGTCCTTGGAAGATCCTGAACTTAAATACCAAGTTTCGTATTTAACTGACTTTTCCTTTTTGAATTATGCTGTTCATGCACATACATACCACACAGGGCAATTTTTGGGTTCGGGGGGGGGGCTCAAAACATATATTTCAGATGAAATCTCGACATATAACTTTTGGGCGGAATACAGTATTTGCTCTACTTTGTGTAAGTATGATGTAGAGAAAATAAAAACCATACATTTGAAAAAATGATTTTGAAACACTTGCACGTGGTTCATCTAGCTCGTAATGAGCGTGAACGCTACTCAAAAACAAATCTGTGTTACATTCACGTAACTTTCTCATCCTCTATCTATAAAACTATTCTTACTAAGGTTTATTTTTATATCTACTTCATTTTAATCGAGGTAAACATTTACAAAAATAACTATATAATATATTTTATTAGGATACACAGGGAACAGTGATAAGTCAAATATTAAAGAACTGGACACTACACGCTGGTCTGAAAAGTCCATACTGTTTCCATACCATTGCGAGAAACAACTGAAAATCGACGGGACTTATACAGAATGACAACGTTTTAAACAAATCTAATCCTTAATAACGGATATCTCGGAAATGACTGATGCCACAAAAAAGTTATTTGAAATTGGTGTTTTAACACTAGGATGCCCAGCCTTATCCTGCCTTCTCTAAGGCACAGACCCTTGATCCCTTCTATATGTCATTAAAATTACTGTTCTGTATTATGATTTCAAAATTGTATTTGCATTCAATTATCATATTTTAAAGTCTTTACGTGGTTTATGTGCCAGTTAAGATACAACAAAACACATCAATTATTAAAAATAAACAATTTTCACTGACACCCGTAAAATCCTAAGAGCAAGAAAATAAGGGGGTTTGCTCAGTTTTAAAGCATAGAAAAATTGAATTATTCATATTTACAGCAGTTTTAGCTAGTTCATACTTCTACACAATCACACATTGTATTCCGTTTCCTTTGTGTTTTTTCTACAAAACATCTTATTACAAACAGTGCACTTGGAAGTAGTTTTATTGCACTTGCAGAATTTAAGAACTTGACATTTACGACGTATCTGTGCTATTTCGCCTTCATTTTCATCTCCATTCTTCTTCTGAGTTATCACCATCTGACTCATTCTCCAGAGCTCTTTGTCACTCTGGAAATAGGTCATCTTCAATTTCCAATACATTTCAACCTTCACCTCACTCACCTTTGTAACACTGATTCTTGCAAGGGAATGACAAACAAAAGTACATCGTATAGTGAACATTGTTGTTAGTTCATACCACAATAATGTTAATTCAAGTTAATTATTACTTCATAAAATAAAATGGGTTCAATAAGGGAGTTCATGAAATAAACTGATTTTTGCAAGGGAGACACAAAGGTAAATCGTATTGAGGCCATTGTTGTCTATTTATACCACAATAATATGAACAAATGCTAATTATTACATCATAAAGTACAATACTGAGGTATGGGAGCGAATGAAATAAACGTGAGGCATAACAATAAACAAAATTATAGTATTCTCTTACATGGATTTTTTAGTATACTGAAAATACATTTCAAATGAATAAAACTTATAAAAGGAAATGCTGCTCCAATCATTCTGTGAAACATACCTACCACTTAAAAAAAGGGTTACTTTGACCCCTCTGAAAGTTCTAATGTTAAAGAGATCTGCATTTTTTGTGCTGTAGTACGTTTTCGTTATCACATAACGTTTATCATTTATACAAGGTTATACAAAATTTCTTCTGAATGAAGAGGCCATTTCCAGAGAATTAAACATATATACTTTATTTTTCATGCAAATATTCTTAATATATGGTATTTTAATCAAAGTCGTTAGAGCCACTTTTTAGAAAATAAAAACATTTCGAAAAATCTTCCACGTAAAGGTAATTTGGTGTGGGAATTTTCTCGAAAATCTCGTACAGCATCTTTGGAAGATATTAGACTTAAATATCAAGTTTGGTGTTTATCCTAATTTTCGTTTTTGAGTTATGCCGTTCAAAGACACACAGACATAACCTTTTTCTTAACATACCCTTTTGGATTCAGAGGCTTCAAAACATGTATTTACGGCGAAATCTCGGTATCAAATTTTAGGGTGGAAAGCCTAGTGTGTACTTGATAGAGAAAGTAAAATTGGGGTAAAGTTTGGTTCGCATGCTCTGTATTCTTGAATTGTCGTATGTGCTGGTAGCTCTTTGTAGTCCGCCACCGCTCTTTATCTCTGAACTTTCCAGAGGAAAAGATTCAAGACCAGTGAATCCCAACCTGTTGTCCTAAGAGCTAAGGTTCAACGTGCATAGTTCACTACATCTATTATATTTGAAAATATTGATAAGCTAAACAAATAAAGTTTCAGTTCTTAGCAACACGAATGGAAATGAGTGGGAAGGGAAACTCGCTTTATCTCTGAAAGGTTGATCATCCCTGTTCAAGACAAAGACCGGTCAATATAACAAGTGCGAGCACTGAGGGCGGTCGCTGATTTAGTATTTGGTAGTCATTCAGGTAAACGAAGTGAGCTGATTATTGCAGTGGTAATCTGATACCGTTTCGCTTTAACGAGGGAGTTGAGAGCTATCAACACAGAGTACAATAAGAGAAGCTGAAATGTTTAACCAGATAACGTCGAAAGAACGTAGGTTCGGTGTAATTATTAATGGTCGAAGCTTTGTAATCAGGCAGTAAAAGCAAACTAGTCAGTCTGTTAACAGATTTACTGGAAAGTATTTGTAACCATTAAAGCTTACTGCACTGCACTGATAGCTATTCCTACGCTATATTTTGTCAATTTCTTTAAGAAATTGTATTTAATAAATCCATAATGCAAATAAAACAATTTAGTAAACAGTCTATTTTTATGTACGTTGAACGTATCATACAATTAATTTAAAAGTTCTAGAGGCATAATTTAAATGCGTTAAAGACTCAATTAAAATTACATAAAGGCGTAAGTAAGCATTCACAAACTTTGGAACTACTCAAACAGCATTTAATAAAATGCTAATTTAACCATAATAATTTATTTAGGCGTACCTTTATCACTCGCATACACACGATCTGTATACGTCACTTCCCCCAGAAAAATAAAACAAAACAAAGTAGTGTAATGTGTCACGGCCATACAACTTTCTCGTCTATTTTTATGTCTCTTCTGGAAATCGCTCTTGCAAAAGTATATTTTTCTATCTACTTCTTGTTAATTGAGATAAAAATTTTCAAAAATTACTGGTATAAAAAAGGAGTAGAGGAGAACTGAGGCTGGTTTTGAAATTCAATAACATGACCGGGAAAAGAAATGGTGACTTGAAAAAGGAATAGCAGGATTTATTTAGGGAATGGTTAAGACAGAATATATCTATATGATATATGTTGCGTGTTTTAAAGAGATCTACATTTTTTTGTGCAGAATGCTTGTCTCTATCTTGTATGTTTTACCAGTCATTGTACACAATTAATTCAGAATGAGGAGGACTTCACAGGATGTTCACAGAAAATTCAATATATACATTTTATGAATCACAAAAATTTCATAAACACGTGTTATTTTGAGGCAGTGTTTTTAACACTTACATGATTTCAGTCAAATTATGTAATATAAGATATAATAACAGTCCGCCTTAAAGGAATATGTGCATGCAACAATGTATAAAAAGTGTATATTAGAGTCATTGTAAATGTTTATATTATTGTATAGATGTTCAATAATGTTATGTGAATGTATTACGTAATTTAATAATGTAGGAGCTGTGAGAATAATAGCTTAAAAGTTGCTAACAATGAGGTAACCTTGAGGCAATAATGAGTAAGAAAGTGTAATAATGCTACTAGTCATTCTTGGAGCAACAATAATGTAATTTTTGTGACAGTTTATAAAATAGCCAATCAACAACCAGAAAAAAGCAGAAGTTAAATAAAAGTATTCTATTGGATTAGGAATAATCAATCAGAGACTTGAAATACAGAAATTTACAAATTTAGGCGGTTGAAATCAAGTCAGTTGCTTGTAGACAACGCTCATAACTGGACGCGTTGGTTGTTGACAGTGTTAGTAATCGGACGCGAGACACGTCCTTGAGAAATTTAATACGTACTCGTGTGAGACGAAAATAGTTTTACGTGTTAAAAATTGCAAGTAATTAATTAATAAAAGAATCTCACAGCTCTCTATATCAGTGAAGGGTTATTTAAATTGTGTCAGGAATTAATAAAAAGGAATGAATTAAAAATTATAATCTGTGTAAGCCTACTTCTTCAGCCACACTACGCCTTGCAAAGAAATCCATGTCTCTAACAATAATACTGACTGCCGAGGCAAACATAAATATATAATATTTAAAGAAAAAGTCAAATTAAAAAGTTAATATTTTTAAATATTTGGGGCAAAGGCCACCGAAAAGTACCGGCTACCGGAGGCTACCGGAAACCGGGTACTATACGTGCAGTTGCAACTACTTCAAGTTCGGCTCCCCAACAGTTGAAATATAATACAACAAACCACCTACTTCAATTTTCATTCAAAACGTTAGTTATTTTTCAGAAAATAAAAGATAACAAAAATGTTACTTGTGAAGGACAGTTTGGGAATTGGGATTTTCTAGAACATATACGTGTCGTATTCTTGGAAGATGCTGAACTTTATTACCATGTTTGGTATTTCTCTGACTTTATGCTTTAAGTTATGCTCCACAAATTCCCACTCACTTATCATTTTCTAAAAATGCTTTTTGGATTCAGAGGTCCTCAAAACGTGCTCCGGTGCAATCTCAATACACATTTCTTGAGTGAAATACAATTCATTCTCTGTCTGCTGTAGGTAGATGGCAGAGAAAGCAAAAATATAAAACGATACTGTTTTGAGCTTGAGCAAAGTTGCAAAGTTTTGATATGCAGCAAATGCCCTTGAGTTTGGAACAAGTTTACAGCATTATAAATATCAAAACGTTTTAACCTTATATCATCGATTTCCTAGCAAGAATGGTTGATTGTAAGATAGAAGAAGACTCTTAATGTTATGACCAGCCACTAAATAGAAAGGCTTGCGATTTTTCGAACTTGAAATATTTAAATAAACTGCACTTTTAAACGTGTCTCGTCCTCACATTATCAAAATGGAGGTGCTTAATAACGAGGAAGTGTTTGGATCTTGGATATGGGATGATGACAAGACCGATCCAAGATAACAAGACTGCCCCCCAAGCATTTGTTGAAAACGGTGATAATCGTATATACTGGGTTTATTTAACGTACGTTTACCACAATAAAATATACGTCATATGTAGCATGAACAAGCAAAAATATTGCAGCAGAGTAGACAAGGTAAATTATCTTAACAAAATGCATAAAAAGTTTGCCCCATTTAGTTGTACCACTTTTGTTCTTCACCATGATACAGTAATTTGTATCACAAATTACTTAAATGTAAATAATGATTGTAATATGAATATGCATTTTTATGTGACATTGATTTGAGATGTTTGTTGATTGTAATTATTGTTGAGAAGTAAGTTTATACTGCCTTACTGAAACTGACAATAATAGCGTGCAATAATGCAGCGAGGGGGTGAGCTGTTTATCATTATTGGAAACGAGGAAGTTACGTAATGTTGGCGCGTTTTCCTTTAGAATCTTCTGGAACATTTCCCTAGAGCATATGTATTCATAATTTTCATTGGATATAAAAATAGACGCTAATGTTAGCGCGTTTTATTAGCCAATAGCAGTTCAGTTATAATCTTTAGGCATATCGGGGTGTATGAGTATAAAAGAGCTAGGTTAGAGGTAGAGCCCGTCAGTTCATAAAAATTCTTTGTACACTACACGTCGCATTCTCGTCAGTTCGTCGAAAATATTTGTATGATACACGTCGCCTTCAGTCCAGCAGAAATATTAACCGTCGGCTATCGATTCGCAAGTTACGCGTATAAGAGTTATGAAAAATCTCAAGTATGGTAAAGTTAATTATACAAAAGGTTGAAGTACGTGAATTAAAAGTGATCAGTAAGAAGTTGTTATAACAGTTTCAGTTTGGCGAGTGTCTAGATCAATGTGTAAATGTGATAGTGACTGTGTTCGACAATAAAAGTGTAAAACAAATTCCTTCATCAGTGTTATCTTTGGATAAAAGATTCCTTACCGTTTACACAACCTGTATAAAGAGAAGTGCTCGACCCAAAAAGATCATAGCTAGCCGGAGGACAGTGAAACAAAAATTAAATAAAATAAAAGTAGCATTCTTTCAAACAAAAACTAATACTGCCGCAAATTGCTAACACCGGATGGAGCTACAAACCTAACAAAGAATCACGTCACAAAATGGCTTCACCATGTTGAGTAAACACATACACAAATAACATTATAAATTTACCATCGCAAATTGGCTCCCAAACGTGGGACTCAACAACAAATAAATATAACAAATTAAATAATATTACAAGTATAACACTTCAAATTGGCTCCCATACGTGGGGCAGTTAAAATTATGTAACCAAACAAAACAAAAGCAGAACAATATAAGATCTTCAAGTTCTAATAATTTACGTAAAAACATATTACGTAAGCACACTAAACCACCTTCAACCATCACGCTTGCCTGGTCATTGAACAAAACACCTGACTGTAAAATAATTTCCGTGATTCTGCAAAATAAGTCAATCACAAAATAGATAATAAAATAAATTTTCAATAGATTAACATGCACATAAACATTGAACGACAATGTACATAAACACTGAACAAACTAGCAATATCGGTAAAAGGTGGACAAATTAATATTTAAGATAAACTCCTGACAACTTAACGATTTAGATAAAGCTTAGCAAAATAAGAAGATTTAAAAGCAATTAAATATGGCTAAAAGAACCAAAGAAACTCACAAAATAAATATATAAAACAAATGAAATGACCAGGACCAAAAGCAAAATGATGCAAAATTAGGGAATATAAATCCCATCTATGGCACCGCAAAATACCACATTTGTAGCAAAAGGAAGGCTTATCAAAAAATAGCAACGGACGAACTTATATGAATATTCTGTTCAGGAAGCCCCTCTACGAAGTACAAAATTTACGGCTTACTAAGGCATTCGGAAAACTCGCCAAAATAGAGATGTATCCCTTCGGAAGGTCAGAAATGAACTGCTGAAATCAGGTAAAAGACGACCCGACCCAAGCTCCAAAAACAATCGATATACCATGAGCATGAAGAACGGAAATACTGTCGAAATACTGACAGTAATTAGTGAAATTATTTGGAACTTTTTCGTAAGGAAACTAACGTGCGATTAGCACATAACTTAATGATTAAAGATGGTAAGTACGTTTTGAAACAGCGAATATATAGACACCAGTTATATAAGCACTTCAACGGAACAACGGTGTCTACGCCACCTCTTACAATCTCCAATAATCTACTATTATTACTTTTATCCTCATTCGATTTGTTTACATACCTAGAAGTCCACAGTTTTTACTTTCTCTACTACGTATTGTAAGTAGGGGAAGTATTGCATTCCACCCAAAAATTCGATACCGAGATTTCACCGGAATTACATGTTTTGAGACCTCCTGAATCCAAAAAAAGCATTTTTGGAAACATGTCCGTGTGTGTCTGTGTGTGTGTCTGTGAACAGCATAACTCAAAAACGAACAGTCGGATAAGCACCAAACTTGGTATTTAGGTTCAGTATTTTCTAGAGATGCGACACGAAGGTTTTCAAGAAAATCCCCTCACCCCAGACTACCCTTTACATGGAAGATTTTTTGAAAATTTTGATTTTCTCAAAAATGGCTCTAACGATTTTGATGAAAATATCATATGTTTAAGATAATGTCACGAGAAATGAAATGTATATCTCGAATTTTCTGGGAATGTCTCCAAAAGTATTCTTCATTGTGAACGACTTTTGCATAACTGGTAAACCATAAGAGATAGACAAAATTATTACTACACAAAAAATGTAGATCGCGTTAAAATACACAACTTATGTCATATACATTTCTTTTGTTGAGTGAACCGTTTTCGAGATATTGCTTGTTATTTCCTTAAATTTTCCAATACTTATACTTTTTCTCAAATCCTTATTCATTTTTTTTTGTCCTGGACATGCAAAGAGAATGGAATGCGCCACATAGCAACCAGCGTTAAAATATTTGACTATCGCTTAAAAGCTACCATATTTCCCTTGCATCTACAAGAAAATTAGCAATAAGATTGACATCTCAATATCTGGATTAACATGAAGCATATGGGGAATAGGCGTTTGTAAAATTAGATTGTACAAGAGTAGAGAAAGTCATGTGAGTGTAACACATCAAATTTTTAATTTATGTACACACGAAATCATAAGTAGAGTGATAAAAAATGTAGTTCATCCAGCAATATGTTAGGTATTGAAGGGAATCTAATCATTTTACAAAATAATGACGATGGCATGCAAAAAACAGCGTATCAGCTCAACCAGCTTTGCAAGGATTATTTACCTAAACCACAGTAAACGTTTTGTGGAAAAAACTTTATTAGTATCCCACATTTTAATACAATATGAAATTATAGAACAAGTATCTCGTTTTAAATCTCAAGTTATATGCACGATAAACTGCAAGCTGTCCAAGTAATATGCGGCAAAATAACTCAATAACACAGGTCACACGAAGATATAATTTCAATAAATCATGACAGCATCAGTGTTTTTGTATAGATCGGAAAGTTGTATCTTGATCAAACGAGAACAAAGTTAAATAGAAGTATCAGAAATGAGTTTTTTGAGAAGGGTTAGAAGTCTGTAAGAAGCCAGACAGAATTCAAAATCAAGACATTAGAAATTAGCCAAAATTTACACATTAAACAATAAAATAAATGAAAGTGGAATGAAATTCGAACAAAATATTGAACAAACATGCAATAGAATTCCCAAGAAACTACGCTGCCGTTTGTGAAAATTGCAATGCCTAGAAAGAATTTCCCGAATAACTCCAAACTTGATGGAAGTGTAGAAGAGGATACAAGCAATAAGTGATTAGGTTTTCAGAGCGAGCGGTACACATACGCCGAGCAGAGCTCTCTCGTGTCGGTCCGACGAGGTCAGTTTTGACAAGTGTAGTCAGTGCAAAGCCGTCAAACAAGGTGGAAACAATACATTGAGTGCCATTATGCCTCGTCGACGTCAAAGGGAGCCATATTGGCATGTGACTGAGTTCGAAAAGGAATGAATGATCGGTCTCCGAAAGCGGGTTTGACATACCGTGACATTTCGGCTCGTACAGGGCAAGCTGCTACGACAGTGATGCGTGTGTGGA
Source organism: Deroplatys truncata (assembly GCA_030765065.1). Taxonomy (NCBI): domain Eukaryota; kingdom Metazoa; phylum Arthropoda; class Insecta; order Mantodea; family Mantidae; genus Deroplatys; species Deroplatys truncata. Next base: position 108,386,184 of record CM060980.1, read on the forward strand.
AGCAGTGGATAGATGAAGGTCGTGCGCAGCAAAGAGAGGGTACTGGACCACGGAACATGGACACAGCACGGGATGACCATCATCTTGCCCGCATGGCCATAACGGACCGTACAGCTCCATCCACAGTGTAGGTTCGACGGTGGAACACTGCAAAAGGTGTGAACTTATCTGCATCAACGGTTTGTCGCCGTCTGCTGCAGGTTGGACTGGTTACGTCGGCTTCTATTGACAGAAACCACAAGCTCCTCCGACTGCAATTGCCACGTGAACACCGTTGCCGGGGTGCTGAATGGCAAAAATTCAGTCTTTTCGGACGAGTCCCGCTTCAACGTGTCCTACAGTGATGACCGCATACGTGTCCGGCAGTACCGTGGTGAGCGCAACCTGGAGGGCTGCGCTGTTGAGCGGCATAACGGACAAATACCAGGTGTGATGGTTTGGGGCGGAATTGGTTAAAGCAACCGACCTCTCTCCTACGAATTGGAGCACTTTGAACAGCAACCGGTACCTAACGGTGGTTGTAGAGCCTGAAGTACACCGCCTGCTTCAGGCATCTCCACAGGCCACATTTCAACAGGAAAATGCCCGGCCGCATATTGCAAGGAATGTACCAGCCTTCTTCGAAGAGTGACGGGTACCATTGCTTCCCTGGCCTGCACGTCCGACTGACATGTCGCCCATCGAACATGTCTGGAATATGGTTGGTCGGCATCGGGTGTATCACGGTCCTCCAGTAACCAGTTTCACGGATTTGTGGGCTCGAATACAACCTGCTTGGAGGGAAATCCCTCCGGAACTTATTCAGAACCTGTGGTATTAAACTCATTGAATTCATGCGTTTCCTTCTTGGTGCTGCAACTTTCACAAACGGCAGTGTAGTAAATTTTTGGACCTAGAGGAAGATGTCTGCGATGTCCAAGGATAAGACGGAAGGAAGACGGAACAGGCAGTACTGACTGTTCGTTGAAGAGCAGAAGTCCATTGAAGAAGAAAGTCATTAAGGGGGTTTACATAGCTCGTTCTTGCACAAAATCCCACTTTTAGTATTCACCATATGAACATTTAATAGCACCAGTAACCCACATAAATGTAACGCGTCGAAACAAGAACAATATCAAAGATTGCAGGGACATTTAAAAAATTATTACGGGCATCATGCAGACATTGTTTCAAACCCTAAACGCCAAGAACCAACTTAGTATACACCATGTGTATAATCCGCGATAGCGTGAGTCTGGTATTCGGGAGGTACCTGGTTCGATTCCCGGTGGTCACCTACTATGACCATGCGTTTTTCGTGGTTTTCCCTGATTGACGTAGGCAATTTCCGGAGTGGTATATTTTACCATGGATTTGCTCTCTTCCCCATTTCCTCTCATTACGTTTCCTTTTCATGTTTCAGGTTAACTCCGGGACTGTGGTTTGGTCGGTGTCGGCTTGCGATTCAGAAATTCTTCTCGACCCTGCTAGAGGGAAGCCTCACGAACTCCACTGTTGGGTCGTGTTTTCCCAGTCATACTAGAGGGACATCTCCGAGTGACCCTCCCATGGCCGTGAGATCAAGCCTGGATCTATTAGGGAACTCTGCGCATCTCTGTCGATTTGTGCAGACCTTGCTCTGCAACCCATGCATCTCCTGCAGTTCCCTCACCTCATCCGTTCCTCCCGGGGGGAGGGGGGTAGGTACGAAAGATCTATTGGGGTCGAGGTGCGAGGTGTCCCCTCCGTTAACTAGTCCTGTCCTATCCCTATACACCGTGTATTCCGAACCACCTTCCATCAGCTCAGATAGGATTGAAGTGAACTGGAGATACGTTGTGGAAAAACTATTAATATATGACCTTATTACATTCTCTACTACTTATCTATACTAAGTAGAAGAAGCAATGAATTCCCCAAAAATTCGGCATTGAGGTTTCACTGGAAATACACATTTTAAGACTCTTTGAATCCATAAAAAGCACATTTTCTTGTTCTACTATATACTTAAAGTAAATAGAGGAAGTATTGTAATCCATCCAAAAATTGTATACAGAGATTTCAACACAGTACATGTTGTGAGGCCCCCTGAACCCCCAAAAACATTTCCAGAAAAAGCTTCATGCGCGCGTGGTGTATGTGTGTGTGTGTGTGTGTGTGTGTGTGCGCGCGCGCGAAAAGCATAATTTAGTACTTAAGTTCTGTATCTTCGAAATCTGAGACATCTTCAAGGAAATTCCCCTAACCCAAGCTGTCCTTTATATTAAAATATTTTTTCCTTATTTTTTATTTTCTCAAAAGTGGTTCTAACAATTTTCATTAAAGTTCATATGTTTAAGATATTTTTATGATAAATGTGCTATTTTACGACTTTTTCTAAAATGTCTACCAAATACTAGAACGCAAGAAATAAAATGTTGCGAACACACCTAAAATATTATCTACATTTACGTAATTGCCTTTACTACATTAAATTAGGTCCCTCTGTGTTGGATGTTAAACTCTTATAGGAAGATAGGAAGCTCAATACAATCCTATACATGGCATACATGCTGTTTGATAAAAGCCCATGGGCAATATTTCAGTCCCCCTTATTGTTTCTAAAGCCGATTAGGTTTAGTACTGAAGTGCATTAAAGTTATTAAACGCACAAACAAAAGCAATTTGCTGAAAGCCGCTTACAAATTCCTTGAAAACGTGAAGTGACAATACCACTTATGTATCTTTGTAACATTTATATTTTAAAAGCGGCTGCAAATTAAACATTCAGAGCAGAAAAAACTATAACGTAATGAATGAAAATAAAAGGTCTTGCTGTTTTTATTGAAGAAAATTGCGTCTATATCCGAATGCACGTCAGGAGCGTTTTATAATCAGTGACGCTCTTGAGAGCTACTAAGTTAAATGAAGTGTTTATTAATAAATGTGAATTGTAATACGACCATGTTTGTAGGAAATTTCGAACATTCATCTGAGCAATGATTTCTGTTGCTCATTTTCTACTCTAAATTAGTACCAGATATACGGTTTCAGCGAAATGCTGAAAAAAATATTCGTTCACATACATATACCGGGTGTTAAAAATAGTATTCCGTATTTTGAGAGGTGGTAGTATGGACCAAAACAAGAAAAAAAAAGTCCAGTAAACATGGTCTCTAAAATGCATATAAGTATCTTAAGAGCTATAAGCACTTGTTCAGCTTCACTACTATGAAACATCTCTTCCACTTCAAGCTCTTTACTATCACGTATGACCAAAAGAATGCAGTAATCAGATGAGTAAACAAATAAGGACACATTACTCCATGTCCATCCTTAAAACCATTGCTAAAGAAGGTGCTCAGTATCAGTGGCTCGGGTATGTAATTCAACGTATATTGTAAAAGTCTTTAAAATGTAACCCAAACTAAACAGAATTGTTCATATCAGCATATTTAATCTCAGCTAGACAATATGTAGTGTAAACAAGATGTTCATTATACAATTTAAAATTGTTACCTAGTAAATTCATTAATGCTTGGTACACCGGAAAGTAGTTTAATAACATAATTTAGGATCATGATGTTATCACTAAGTTATTATGTTTATTTGAGCAATAAAAGTTAATAATACAGACAGCATGACTCAAGAGAGAATCTCTTTTTCTGTCACAGCTTACATCTGTAAAGCAAATAAACCTCTAACATTTCCGTCAACAGTTATGTATCGTAAAACAGCAGAGAGTTGCTGTTTACTACTTCTGACAGGAGTTTCATCTAGTATCAGTGAAACAAACAAGGTAACAGAAATTTCCTTAATTTCACGCGTCATGACGGCACTCACACTTGAAATTAAGACATTCTCAATATCAGATGAAGTTGCACGAAAAACAGTCGATTTTCCAAAGTTCTTTCAGAGAGGTGTCATATACTGGTAATCCATTTACATACTCAATATAGTTACCACTGTTTAAAGATCCTTCTTTCTTATTGAGACCACGAAGAGCAAGTGCTTGTTTTCCTAAAAAGCATACATCCTGTACAAACTGAGAAAGTAAAGCTCTATTCTTTTTCACTTCACTGCACGCTGTTCAACTGAGAGCTTATACTGACTATTCAATGAAAATCCTATTCTGGGAGTTTTCCCGAAGAATTTTAGTTGTTTTTCATATATTACATGATTACAAGAATAGTTGTGTTTTTTGGTTGCCTTATAAATGTTATTTAAATCTTCATAACCGCTGGAATTCCGGATACACTTTTCATTTGAAAAAAAAGGCATGACCAACATAACAGTTTGTTTAAGGTTTTACAACCACACAGCCATGACTCACTTTCATGAACTTTGATGTTGAAATGCCTTACGCATTTTTTAATGCTAGTTGTAATATTGAGCGCGGGCTTTGAAGGACCTCTTGTAATTACACCTTCCTTTTCAGGAAAATTTAATGACTGAAAGTTTCTTAGCTTGAGTTTGCCGATCACACTGAAACAATGCATTGTTTGCTATCGTAGCTGTTATCCGCCTCGTAACCTCTCGGATGTACACTGCCTGTGTACATACCTTTCTCCCAGAGCCCGCGCAAATCTTAATCTACATTTGCTTTGATAGTGAGTAACCAAGTGTCCAAAGCAAGCTCAAATTTTCACAATTGAAGAAACACACATACAAGAAACAAAACAACTCGCGATTTACTCTCTATTCACGTTTATAAGCGCAATAGTATGAGCATGATTTTTAACACGAGATGTACTCCAACTCAGTACATACCATGGGTCAAGCACACAACATCAGTTTCCTCCAGCTGACGGCAGATGTCGTAGACCACAGCTTTGTTTCGATGCAGACTAAGTTATCGCAGCGTGGCGCGAATTCAAATCATAATATTTAAGAAACCTCGATTTTTAATTGCATTAGAACGATTGTGTACCACAAAATTATAATGAACACCAATTTTGCCCCAGTTTGAGGAGAATTATAGGGTATGTAATACATCTCTCACATCCATTGACGCTACGCCCCTGCTGAGTATGGTACCCATTCATAGTAAGCATGCTTCGACGTTGTCTTAGGAAATCACGCACACTCTGTCGTCCTCCGCAGTATAGTGGTTACCATGCTAGTCTCTACTTCCCAGGGTCGAGGTTTCAAACCCGATGGAGGGCGATGGATTTTTTCGGTAGTAAACATCCTTAGCATGGCTTCCTTCTGAAGGGAAGTAAAGCCGATGGTCCCGTGTCGTAAATCTACGGTACTTAAAGGAATCTCAAGCCTAATAAAGAGACCTCTGAGTATAATTACCGCTCTTTGACGCCGGATATAGCATGGGACGCTAAGGACCACAGCAGTTAAAGAGTGTTCATAAAGAAAACTCAACTTACCGCACGCTCTGAAAGACTATAGGTGGGTCACGGATGCTCTGGCACACTTTGATGACGCCTTCCTGTAGTGTATGTACATCAATAATGGGGATTCCATACACCAAATATTTCCGATAAAACTACATTGTCAAAACATTATCAAGACAGAAACCGATTCCATTAGAACAAATAAGAATATGCCTTGCACTTACCCAGAACTGTGGATGCAGTTTACAGTAACAACACCAACTGATGTTTGCTGCCATCCTGTATCCATCCATGGACAATAACAGAGTAATGTGTCCTCATTTGTTTACTGCCTGCTGTAGGTCGTATGTAATAGCGAAGAGCTTGCAGCGGAAGATGTTTCATAGCGGTGATGAACAAGCGATCATAACTCTTTACGAAAGCATTTTAGAACAACATTTACTGGACTTCTTTTTATTTTGCTTCAAACTACCGTCTTTAAAAATATGGACTACTTTTTTTAGCACTTGGTATAAGATACATACATGCATGCTATTTTAATTGAACGATTTTTTATAAAATTTCAGAATAAAATAAATCGAAAATCAGTAGTATTATATGCGATTGAGGAAATAAAAGATCACAGGTTGTGTAAATTAAACTCCTAGAGTAGCAGACGTAATGAATGGATGAGCTAGAAAATTTCAAAATCCGAGAAATATTAACTGATATTTGAGCAAAATAACAGAAAGCGACATTTAGGAATCGCAAACGACAGATCTTCACTGCAGACCTGGCAATGCGGAGATTCTGATAGTCTACATAAATTGTAACTAAACTCTTGCCACTGCCAACGCCGACGAAGTCGTTGGAGTAGGTTCAATGTAAACCGCGACTCAACGTACCAACTGCAGTTTTAGTTAAACCTCTGCATGGAATGTGTAGGATGAGGTCGGGCGTAACGTCATTGAAAGAGGGCGGAGTCTAACCGCGGAGACTGGCAGCACTATTTTACAACTGAGAACGAATGTAAATGGTTTTTGTGTATTCCTCAACCCAATTCGCTACTTCGGGAGTTGATAGCACGGCGCACATTGGACTAGCCGTTTTAGAAGGCCTATATTTCCCTACACGTTTCTTGAGCAGGTTTTACATACAAATTGCGATGGAGCATATAGTCAGCGAATAACATAGCTCTCTTCGATTAGATGTCACGAGCCATCACATTACCAATTACATAACATTTGCACAATAGTTGCCTTATTAGGTAATTCATTGCGTGTGTCTCTGCCTGTTAGTTAAAAACCTAATTCAGAGCGCTAGGCGAAGATTTCAGGAAACTTTACACCCTAAATAACCCTTTGTATGCTGAATTTTATGATCTCTAGGATTTTATTTGAAATGCTACAAGTTTTTTACAAGAAAAATAAAATAACATGTTATAATTTCTCTAAACAGCTAGAAATTCATTTCATTGACATTGAATTATAATTGCGAAAAAATAAAATACAAAACCTTATAGACGAAGTTGTATATCAGATTAACGTTCGCATGATATATGAGGTGCAATTTTTGTGACTATAGCTAATTTTGGAGTCCTCTTGCTGTTTAAAAGGTTAGGTTTTAAACTGGCCATTCATTTGTTTCTCATTATCTCTTAAATAGCATATAATTATGGTGATTTTCCTTTTAAACAAATTATTTTTTCAGCTCATACGTAAACAACATATGTGTGCTACTCGAACAATGCCAAAAAAGTCTTGTGAATTTTAATCACAATTAAGTAGCAATAGAAACAAAGAGGATTTTTGTGCATACTTTTTAAAATGGCTCTGAAAATACATTATAACGAATAAATAGAGCCTATGATTCTTACATTTCGACTAACTTCAATGACGCCAGGTATTTTTGTTGAACCCCTACATATCGTATTCCTCAGGGAAAATCCTTATTGGAATTTCAATCTGTTAATGTGATAATAATTTCGTAAGGGAGAAGAACACATGTTTATAGATTACAAATTTAATTGTCATTTCTATTACGTGTTATCTTTATATTTCACTCGTCAGTAAGGAGTGCTTCGTTGAAATTCACTGTCGTAATATGAATTGCTTCGTGCTGCTGGCATATTTTAAATTGTTAATGCGTTCCGCACCATATAACGTATAGATTAAGGTATCCAATTCATGTAAATTTGCCTAAAAAATTGTAGCTTATATAGGAACAGGCGATTTAAGTTGGTAATGAAATGTTAACCTGCATTTGCTCCAAGCGTCACGCCTCCTCCCCTCTGGCATAATTCTAGGCACTTTATTAACAAAATGCTTACGGCATCCTAAGAAATGGATGGAGGGTGACACCGCCAGTGAGTTATCTATTTTCTTGCTGGTTGAATACACTTAAGGTAATAATAATAATAATAATAGTAATAATAATAATAATATAGCTGACGATAATGGTCCATTTATATAAAGACGCGTTTAGACTATCAGGATAATATCAGTATCATTATGCAACAACAGTAACAATAACAATAATAGTAACAATAATTGGATTTATATGACGCTATCTAAATGCTTAGGAATCAAAGTAATTATTGAAATTATAGCCTTTGTTCTTAATTTTTCCTTCACTGGTACTTAGTTATTTAAAATGTGTGATACAATTCAGCAGGTCTTACAGACTGTGTCCTTAATCGATGACAGTAATAATTTTAGACTTCGTTTCCCTGCTTCGACCGCATTTGGCATATATGAGGCTGTTATGCCTTTAATTGCTACAGGTAACTTCTTATTCCCATTCCACTATAAGACTGACTTGAGTTATATTGGGTTAACCTACACAATTCACACCATTCATAGCGGAATTTGTTAAGAGAGGCTATTTCACTCTCCTCTCTTCGTTTCACACTGAGTATAACATAGCTCATTAGTTCATTTTTATTTCTTGGAGTTTGTTTCAAGCTTGTCACAGAAGTGATACAGGCTGGAGGAATATGGTGTTGATAAATGTGTAAGCTCTGCGGAACTAAAAGACTGTATTACTATTTACACTCAAGTGCACATTAGTGTATTTCAACAGGTTATAATTGCATGGATTAAAACGGCTGTATTGATCATTATCTATAACGTAGTGTAACACTTTATGATTTATAAAATAATCTGTAGCTAAATATTCTGCCAATTTATCAAATCAGCCTCTACGGCGAATTATGTCTGAAATGTTAAGAATTTGTACCAAAAATTGCATTTTTGCTTTTTGTTTAAGAAGTTTAGTGCTCGCTTTATCGGAAAATGTTTCAGCAAGTTCCACCCTTTTTAAAGCCCACAGAGAGCTTTTTAAAAAGCATCTTTGCCACCATAAGACTTTGCATGGAACTGATAGCAACCCTTAGCATGACACACCTCCAAACATTACAATTTATCTTAATTTTATATTCCTCAGAAAGTACAAGAAGGAAGAATTAATTCTCCGGCCGGAGAATGTATCAGTCAAATGTTGTTGGTTTAGCTGATCCTCTTAATCTGCTCGCTAACGGAAGCATTCTTTGTTACCCCAACTCTTCCCCCGCCATTGCTACTCTAGCTAATCCCGCGAGACCATTCAAATAAGCCTATAGAATTTGAATGTTTTCCTACCGATTACATGAGTGCTTTTCCCAGCTTTTAAGAAATCATTACCTGATTCTTTATTACCTATCTTATTTATGCAATGTTCAATCTCTTGTATCAATGTTACTGCAAGAACGTGCTATACTTAGTGTAAAATAATGCAACTGTAGGATAAGGATTTAAAAAAACTGATCAAACTATATAGTAATCGGATACTGAAGATGACATGTCACAGCAAAACCGGCCAACTCTAAGATGTTTGAGTGTTAAAAAAACGACAAAAACACAAACAAACAAAAAACGGAAACTCCTTTGTTTTTCTTACGGATGATATGAAATGTTCAGATATCTCTATTTGACCTCATTTCCAGATATCTGAAGTAAAAATAATAGAAGTCACCAGATCAGGAAGTAACCAAAATGTTTGTGGAGAGCCACATTTTACAGTAGATTTTACAGCTGATCGTCTCATTTTGAAAAGAGAAAGATCATGAGACAGATGTGTACCTGTGGGAGTTAATAATAAGAAAAAACTGACATGTCTTAAAAGCTGCTAAAGACTCACTTTGGAAATGAATGGAAATATATAATGTATACACATGCATTGAAACACGTGGAAGATGATAATGATAGTGGTGAGAACGTGATGACTCTGAACGCGAGCAGTGTGATGTAGTAGGTCCTTAATGTGTGAAACTATGGTGAAATGGAAATTATTGCAGTGTCGTAGCATTTATTTTTCGTTAAACAGTGATTTATAACATAATTTCTCTTAAATCTATGTTTCTACAAGCTTTGTTGTATTTGTTAAAACATTATAATATAGCGTCACAGCTAAACAGATCAACTCCAAACATTTTTATTTGATGTCTACAAAATTACTACTGTATGATTTTTTACATTAATCGTGCTATTACTACTAGATAAACCACATATAATTAAAAAGAACAGAAAAATTTAAATGTTAAAGGACGAAGATACAGTAGAATATTTGCGTTTTCCCCGGAATTGTTTGTGACGGAGTTGTCCGGTTTTAGTGCTCAACTGAAAATTCAAATTAGCACAGAAACATTTTTCTGTACCATAAATACTACTGCAGCTTCTGCCTTTCTAATTGTGTAGCCCATAATATATGGATTTTAGGTAGCGAAGATAATCATGACATATTCCAAGCTTTTGAACAGATTTAAACATGCACATAAAACAATGTCGGTGTTTTCGTTCTGTTTGGATCACTAAAATATCTGCATGCATATGCTTAGACGAAGAGGTGCTTACGAGGGAGGAAGACAGGGATAGAATAGCTTGATGCCGTTTGTCGTCACAGGATGCAAGTAACTTTAAGTAAATTTGCAAGAGAGCAATAAGAATATATTTAAACTTTATAAAGCTAAACCTTTTACCTTCAAAGAATCATAACCTTCACAGAACGCTACCAACACTCGTATCATTTAATCTAAGCAAATACATTAGTATAAAATAAAGACATTTTCTTGTTTGTTTCACATTGCTCTTTTTAAAATTCCAGATTGTATGCATGTTTGTAAATCACATATTTTAGCTGACGAAGTTTTAGAAAAAGAATTAAAACAGAAACCTCAGTGCTGTATAGTTCAAAGTAATTTTTTCGCGTATGTTTGGGTTAGCCTTCATTCATTTTATGTGCATTATTTATAACAGTAATTAGGGCATGGAGATTCGCGTTACACTGCTACAACGGGAGGGAGAGACAGAGAGGGGGAGAGAGAGAGAGAAAGAGGCGGAATAAAATGCGTACCTTAAAAACCAAAGGTTGGCTATCAAACATCCTATTTAAGTTTGGTATCCTTTAATGATGAAAGGGAACATTTTCGTAGAGTTCCCCTATCCTATGATTTTTATTACGGATCTTCAGATTTATTCGGCCTTTACCGCCAGTCGGTTTAAATGCTGGTAATGAAATGCCAAGTTTACGAGACGCAAGCAAAAGACATTCACAAATGTAAATACAAGTCTTATTTCACTAAGATAACCTCGAAACTGTTGACATCCAGACTCTGCCAGATGCACTGGGTGATAAACCAGCTTCAAAGTATTCACGTCATGCGCAGACAACCGACTGGCGACAACGGCCGGATAAATCTTAAGACCCCAAATAAACGAGCATCTTATTTTAGAAATATTGGTATCATAAATAAAATGCATGTTTTGAAACGGCTACATATTGCCTATAAACTTCATTATTATTGAAGTATGTATAACTCGAAAAACATGCTAAAGCGATAATGACTAAAACATGAAAACAAATATAGATCTCATTGAAATACCGACTTTCTCTTGCACGACGCGACTGACAGCTTGCCGCTCCCACGGCACTACAGTAGCTGCTGTTCCTCCTTTGGTATTACTAACGATGCAAAACAATATGAATATGTTACGCTTACCTTTAGTTATAGGATATATTCCAAACTATGCTCTTCTGCGTCTACGCAAGTCTGACACCTGCTGCACACATTAAGCAGTAGAAATTCTGCTTCCGAAATATTGGAAAACGAACGCCGTTTGATTCGTTGAGCGTATACGGATTTGTTGCATAACTTTATCTTTATGATAAAGATGACGATGGACACAAGCATGAACAGGGTCTCTTATGTTTCCAGATGAACACATCCGACGCCGCTCGACACCACCCAAAGTCCCTAACCCCTGAGGATCCTCTCTGTTGGGGCCCGCTTCAGTGGTGTCCCGACCGACCCCAGGGAAGAAATCCCTAAAAAGCGCACATCCACTGCGCAGTCGAAACCAACAGAACACCGTCGCCTGGTCCTATAAACCTAAAACAGAATGACAATGAAGAAGATGGTAGATACAGGAAATGAGGGACAGAAAGTCTAACATGGTGTTATTTCAAAGCTTTGCCTCTTAAATTCGTTGTTTCAGTTTAAAGGAACTCATTATTTTGATGCTGCAGAAGTACTTCATTACTGATTTGATTTATTTCAATCAGTTCACTGAACTGTGTATCTCTTACGCATTTTTTTTAACTTGATATCAATTTTTGTTTTTAATTAGTCAATTATAGGCTTCTTTCTTTCCATCTTAATAATTTTTGAAAGTAATAAATCGTATCACTTGGCGTTTGTAAACAACCAAACTCTGAAAACTCTCGCCTTGTTGTTAGACTCCTGATTTCTTTCTTTCTCATCCCAGAACTACACGAGTTATCGATTTGCAGTACCTTCTATTTCGTGTTGAGGGGTGAATAAACCCGGATATATAAGTAAGTAATATTTCCCTTATTTCCAAACAAAATATATACTACGTTCTCTCAAAATATATGTAATAATATTCACAGTTACAACATTGTTGAGAGAATACTTTTTTCTGAAAAATGGAATACCTACAAATAATTTAAAAGATGAGTAACTTTCCAGTTTTCCCACGACTTTCCATCAATGTGAAGGAAGTTAAAACCAACAATGTAATTAGCTCATTAACTTAAAGTGGTGAAAGTTGAATTTAGGAGCTGATTACAGACTGGGTAGATTTTTGAAAAGAGCAATAAATCGGAAAGAATAAATTTTTTGAGTTTAGGCCACGGTAAAAATGCTGTCTGTATTTAGTTGGAAAATACCAATAAATGTTTTCTTCTTACACATAAACAAATTAAAACCCGTTATGTTATGAGTTCCTAATTAGTGAAAATAAGTTGAAAAGCTTAGAAACCTTATAATTAGGCATTTAACGACATTATGCTGTATTTAAATGGTTTATTAATGAAAGGTTTTTATTAATAACACTTTCATGAGTTATTGGTGTTTATGTGTGGCATAACGTGTACGTCATTATTTTAGCAACTAATTAAGTTTTTGAATTATAAAACGCCTGGTGGAAAGATTAACAACAGGTCTCGCCCTATTCACTCGGGTAAAACCGTTTTAAAGTTTTGATATGCTCTTTTGTATTACGAAAATAAAAAATTGAGTTAGTGATTGGCGTACTGCGTCAAGAAAATAAAAGCAAGTCACGTCATCCAAAAGTTAAATCCATCCATTAATGTTAGGTACTCCCAGGGAGCTGCTTATGACATATTCATAATTGAAAACTGAAAAATCGGTTATTAATTGTATTTTAGCCATGTTAAACTTTACTGAGAGATAAAAAACGCGAACGTAGGATCTCTTTATTCATTCTCCAGCAAAGTTAACATACAAAACCTAATGGAATTTTAGAGATAGGTAGTACCTTTTGATGAATGTCTCTGAAAATTTGTATATTTCTATAAGCCACAATTTAATCAACTATTCATAGGGTGTCTAAAATATTTCCGAAAGGTTGTACCAAAGGCAAAGATGAGTGCATAACCAAAAGAAAAGAATACATTATAGTCTTAATGTATAATAACAGTAATACTCTATTTAACACCTTTTTGGGAAAGAATATTGTGTTCCGAGTTTGGAAATGCTTATGAAAGTCATAAATGCAAGTTTCGCAAGGGACTTTATCTGTACACCGCCTTACATAATATTTATGAGTATAAAAGAATTCACTTGCCTTGCTGTTTAGGAATGCAGCTGCCTTAATGTATTAGAAAAAAGTTGTAATAATTCTAACAGGATGAATTATTAGTTTTCACCTTATTAAACGATTCTAATTAATCCGATAAATCAAGTGTTTTATACAGTGAAATGTATCTTGGAGGTTTCTGGTTTAAATTGAATAGGTTTTCGCTAAAAAAAGGAACAATAATCATTTCATCAGAACTGAGAAAAGTCAACCGTTGCAAATTGCAATAAAACAAATCGCCCATGGATTATAACAAACATAGTAATAATAATAGCATAGCAATCATCTGCGTGGCCTTCTGTCTAAAGTGCCCAGTTTTGCTATAACAAAACCAACTTGAATATTTTCAATAAACAGTCATAGAAATTACACAGATTTGCTCAAGGTTAGCCGAACTCAGAGGGGACGTTTTACAGTATCTACAGTAGATCGAAGCACGTAACTTATTTTTATTTAAGTTGATAGTTAGACCGTTTTAGCGAACGCCCATTCAATTCATTGAACCCTCCAAGTTGACTATGTTTATTCTTAGTTTCCCTTAATTACCAGATAAATATTGAATACATATTTGGATACTACAACCTGAGGTTAAAAGCAGAGAGTAAAAGAAGTGTAAATGGTAGAGAAACGCAACGATTTCGACTTGACAGCTTCCAATTAAATCAATAGCAGTAGATCACGTGGGAGAAGAAAGTAACTAGGCAACGGAGAACCTTCACTGGAAATCTTATTTACCTACAGTAAAACCGTCCTAATAGGAATCCTGTAGCTCAAGTGATGCTAAATAGAGCGAAAATATCTAATGTGTGAGATTTATAAGATTTTCTACATCTTGGATTTAGCTATGTATCTCTTCTACAAACTATTCTTACAAAAGTTTACGTTTCACTTCATATTGTAACAGACAAAGAACACCAGTTACTATTAAATAAACTTTATTTGCCACTAAGGTGCTCGCTGGCATGGTCGTCCTCCGTGGTTTAGGGTACTACGCTAGCCTCTGGTCCCCGAGGTCGCGGGTTCAAACACGGCAGAGATCGATGGATATTTTTCGTACGTAAAAATCCCTAACATGGCTTCCTTTGGAATGCAAGTAAAGCCGGTGTCCCGTGTTGTAGATTTACGGTACGTAAAATAACCTCAAGTCTGATAAAGACGCGTCTGAGCAAAATTTCCGGTCTTTCACGCCCAATAGGACGCTAAGAGCTACAGTAGTTAAAGAGAGTCCATGAATAAAACTCAATTCAATTTCAGCGTAGCACAAACTTTATGCTTGAGACCCTCTTCACACACAGTCATAACAGAACAAAAATGATCTGTCGAATCGCATCACAACTGAGATGCAGAGTCACAACTCACAACTGACCGGCACTCAGCGCTGTCAAACTCTTCGACTTCTTGGCTACACTTAACATAACTTCTTATCTACTTCTCCGAGCAAGAGCAGACCTTTAGTAGGCCCCAAAACCAAGCGAAACGTTCTCGAAAGAGAGGTTCTAGAACTGGCCGAAAGAAATCTTCTGTAGCAGTAATTATCCAAACAGGGGGAAGTGACACATAATGAGCTGTTCCGCGGGTGAAGATCGATCGAAGGCCCAAACCAGGTACTGGGCGGGATGGGCTTACCGGCAGCCAAAATTAGCTTCGCGTGCACGGTCACAATATTAATGGACATATGTTTCGTTGTAGAAACGCGGAGGTGTAGGTACTACAGAGATATAATACAGGAGGTTGAAACGAAGTGATATATTAAAAACGTCTTCAAAATTTTCGCTATATAGTGATTTCGAAATTCCATCGTTTCGCAAGACATAAGAAAAAGGCTATTTACTACTTCAAAAAATGTATGATATGGGAAATTCAAACCAAAAGCAAAGGATATTTTGCGAATGGCGACTGCCATTAACATTTGATATAAATTCGGTATTTTAACGAGATCTACATTACTCGTGTAGTAATTTTCTCCCTGTTTCTCAATATTTACCGTCTATTAATGCTTATACAGAACTATTTAGTAATCAAGTGGACTATATTGGCCTTCGCTGAAGATCATATATAGAAAGAATTTCCCGAATAACTCCAAACTTGGTGGAAGTGTGCAAGTAATAAGTGTTTAGATTTGCAGAGGAGATGGGGCACACGTAGGCCGAGCATAGCCCTCTCGTAACGGTCCGACAAGGTTAGTATTTCGCCCAAGGTAGCCAGTGCAGAGCTGTCAAACAAAGTGGAACAATAAAGTGAGCGCCAGTATGCCTCGTCGACGTCAAATGGAGCCATATCGGCATGTGAGTGAGTTCGAAAAGGAAAGAATGAACGGTCTTCGGGAAGCGGATTTGTCATAATGTGACATACAGGGCTCAATATTGTGTTCCATATAGTACAGGGCATACTGCTACGATAGCTTTGCGTGTGTGGAAGCAGTGGTCGTACGCAGCGAAGAGCGGTACTGGACTACGGAACATGACCACAGCACGGGATGACCGTCATCTTGTCCGCATGGCCATAACGGACCGTAGAACTTCATCCGCTGTATTGGCTCGACGCTGGAGTACTGCAACAGGTGTGAACGTGTCGGCATCAAAGGTTCGTCGCCGTCTGCTGCAGGTTGGACTGGTTGCATGCATGCCATTTCGTCGGCTTCCATTGTCCAGAAACCACAAGCTTCTCCAACTGCAATGGGCATGTGAACACGTCTCTGGGGTGCTGAGTGGCAAAGTGTAGTCTTTTCGGACGAGTCCGGCTGCAACATATCCTACAGTGATGGCCACATACGTGTCCGGCGGTACCGTGGTGAGCGCAACCTGGAGGGCTGCATTGTTGAGCGGCATAGCGGACAAACACCAGGTTGATGGTTTGGGGCGCCATTGGTTACAACAACCGATCTCGCTTCCTACGAATTGAGGGCACTTTGAACAGCAACCGGTACCTAACGGTCGTTTAGAGCCTGAGGTACTCCCCCTGCTTCATCTCCACAGGCCATATTTCAACAGGACAATGTCCGGCCACATATTGCGAGGAATGTACAAGCCTTCTTCGAAGAGCGACGGGTACCACTGCTTCCCTGGCCTGCACTTTCGCCTGACATGTCGCCTATCGAACATGTCTGGGATATGATTGGTCTGCACCTGGTGCGTCACGGTCCTCCAGTAACCAGTGCCACGGATTTGTGGCCTCGAATACAAACTGCGTGGAGGGAAATCCTTCAGGAACTTATTCAGAACGTTTTTGATTCAATACCACGGCGTATAGCAGCTCTAATTGCAGCGCATGGAGGCCACACCAAATACTAAATATTAGGGCTCAAATATCATGTATAGATTTGAAAAGCTTATCATTTGTTACTTGCCATGTACATAACCTGCGATATTAAATTATTGAATTCATGCGTTTCTTTCTGGGTTTTGCAATTTTACAAACGGCAGTGTGTATATATATAATTTTATATATAGTATATATAGTATATATACAATTTTGATGAATAATAAACAAGGAACATTTTCCTATAAGGGAGATTGGCTTAGGGGGAACTTGTTTGTCATTTTCCGGCTTTTCATTTTTGAGTTACGGTATTAACACACAGTCACACTAAGGCACTTGAGCGCGTATTTTTTCTAAGTTGCTTTTTGTGTTAGAGGAGGTATTGTATTACATTCCAAACTTGATATCAAGATTTTAACTCATAAACATACTTTTAGTCTCCCTGAGCTATAAAAATCATCATGAAAATTTTCTGTGGCGAGGGAGAGAGAGAGAGAGAGACGGGCAGAGAGTGAGAGAGAGAGCACACAATATAAATGAAAAACGAAATGTCGGATGAAAACTAAATTTCGGATTTCAGTACATCATCTCCCAAAAATGGATTAGGGAGTCTTTCACGATATTCCCCCACTCCAAATTACTTCTTGTATAGAATAACATTCAATAGTTTTATTTATGTAATAACAATTTTCATTTAATATTTATGTTATTAACAGAAAGCATGCTTTTGAGTAACTAGGAAACCATAAGAGGTTGACGAAACTTTACAGCTTGATTTCTATTCAAGAAATTTTTCGTAACCTTAACCGATTTCGAAGTACGTTACAAATGCAATTGGATCAACTGACAGAATATGCTTGAAGGTTGCAACTCTATTTCCCTTTGTATCGCAAGAGCTCGTTAGTACGATTTCTGATTTCATTCTGCCACACTTATGGTATAAAGATTCAATGGTCTTTTCGCATCTGTATGTAACCAATGAATTATAGCGTAATGCAAAATCATATTGAGCAGAGTGTATCTTGGAATAACGTGAAAATCACCCTTTGATGAATACTACAATATACAGAGCGTTTAAAACTGGCGGTAAAATATAAGGGTGAGAAATATAAGCTTAAAATAGCAAACACGTTCAAGCTGCAAATCAGCCGTTAAAACCCCAACATCCAATGTGACTCCTAATTTCAATGACACCGTTGACGATTTTATTTAATTTATCAATAGATAGACAGTAACATTCCTAACTTTGACTTCAACAGTGCTGCAATGTTATTGAACGCGCACAAAATGGTGATTAAATGACAGCGAAGTTTGTGCTAATGTGCTGCATCAATGAATCTCGAGAGAACACTTTTGCAGGTGTTCAAAATGCTGACCATGCATTTGAGTTCAACTCTGAGATATTCCCTGCAAAGGCCTGCGAATTGGCACGGGTAATCCTGGACCATTCTTCATTTTGAGGCAGCATTTTATATCACAACACTGTGAATGCCAGAGTGATTGTAGTGTAACTTAACATTATTGTATGACAATGATTTGAGATGTTTGTTAATTATAAGCATTGTTAGGAAATAAGTTTACGCGGCCTCACTGAAACTGACAATAAGAGCGATTAATAATGAGCGAGGGGGTGAGTTATTTATCAATTATAAGAGACAAACAAATGACGTCAGATTAGCGCGCTTTTCGTTAGAAATGGAGGGAATATCTTCCCTAGAGCATATGTGTTCGTAATTTTGAGTGAATATAAAGATAGATGCTAATGTTGGCGCACTTTATTAACCAATAACAGCTCTGTTATAATCTTTAGGCATATCGGGGTGAGGGAGTATAAATTCCGAGCCAGAGACGGGTAACGCTTTCCCATCCCCCTTTATTGCAGGACCATCAGCAGCACGCTGAAGATGAACCATCTCGGCTCCCTCTCCGGCCGAAGCCATCATAAACCGTACGTACCATAACTAATTACTTGGCATGACACCTAACACCTCAATCCTCTTAGCATGAGCATGACTACCACCACTAACCATAGGTTCCTGGTCTGGGCTATGCCAAGGCCAGTACCTAACCTCCACTCTGTCTGCATACTCCCTTGTATGCAGGCGTCTTTTTAGAAATCACCCACTAACATTCGGTTTGCTTCGGCGGTACCGGACACCAGTTTACCTTCGACTTTCCCTTCCATCACCGTAGAATGAAAAAAAGAAAAAAAAAGTAACGCACAGTTCTACAGAATAATTCACAAGGCAAACGTCGCGCAGTTTTACAGAATCATTCACAAGGCAAACGTCGCTCAGTTCAACAGAATCATTCACGGGTTACACGTTGCGCAGTTCTACAGAATCTCTCGCGTCGTAAAGCTAGTTATAAAATGTGAAATATGCGAATTAATAATGTGCGGCAAATAAGTGATTATAGTTACATTCGAAAATATAACAGTTTCAGTCGGGCGTGTATAAAGAGTAAATATGAGAAATTAAAGAAGTGTGACGCCAATAAAAGTGTAAAAACAAATTCTTTTATCAGTGTTATCTTTTAGTAACAACTCCTTTCCGTTCACACACCCTGTTTAAGAGATTTGCTCGACTGGGTAATAATAGCTAGCCGGAGGACAAAGAACTCAAAATTTAAAATAGTAAAACAATAACAGGCGCTCAGCAAATAAGATAACACGAAAGTTACCGCGACAATTTCTTGGAAGGCATCTATATTCATGTACCGCAATTCTTCAGGTGTGGTGGTGTCCGTTGTGTAAACTAGGCTTTTTCCATAACCCCATATACAAACATCCATAGGATCTAGCAGGCCACGGTATAGCCTTTCCTCTACCTAAGTACTGTTCACCGTATGATTTGTTTATATATCTTCTTATGCGTAGAAGGAAATGGTGCACCATCATGTGTAAGTCACACCTTCTGGCGCTGTAGCAATTGAACATCTTCCAGTAAATTTGAAAGATCGTTCCATAAAAAGCGCCAATATTGCTTTCTGGTTAGCTTATCTGGGAGGAAATGTGGCCTAGTTAGGTGGTCACAAGATCCGCTGCAAAGAGATCCTACGCCATCTACGCAGATTTCTATTCGCCCTAAGCCTCCTGAGCTTTGCTGTAGGAAGAATTGGCTATAGCTAAACGACAATGCTCGTACACATCGCTCTGTGCTTTTCCACGAGGAATTTGTAAGGCAGCCTTTCTGCCCCACTCTCCCTATTTACCTGATCTCGCTGTGTGTTTGGCGACAGTTTGGCTAGTGGGTGGGGGAACCCTTCTATGGAGGTAGGAGTTTAGCTACTAAAGGAGGTAGTATTTAGGGTCTGAGTCAAGTGAGGGGTACAAATGCGCGGTAGTGAAATAATGTTGGCTCTTTCCACTGTATGCGTCACGCGCGGCAGGAGTTCAGCATACTATGTACACCTTCCGCCAGCTAAAGCTTTACCTTAGAGTTAAGCCACCCCCAATCCACTAGCTAAAACGTCACTGAACAGACGTTCAGTGACATTTTAGCTTATATTTAGCTTATAGCCGTACGGGATTGCTCTGCCAATATCTTTGACCAATCTCTCTTTTTTTAAAGCAGTGTTTAAGGGCCGTTCTTACTCGTACGGCACCGCCGGTGGTGTTCGCTGATGATGCATACAACGAAATTATGTTTGGGAAAGGAATTTTCGTAAGGTAACGTTCCAGACCTAAGTTTAGGGTATTTCCCCAGCATTTGCCAGTTATAAACACTGGGGAAAAAAGCGCAGTCAGACAAAACGAACCTGGCAGGATTTGAACCGTGGACCTCCCGAATGTGAGCCTTATATGTTACCGTGGAGCCATGTGCTCGTTGTCTTTGATTAATTTTCCAACGTGGTAAAGGAGCAAGGCGATCACCAGCGACTATTTTGAGGGACGACGTAGGGATTGTAAGTGAACGCAGTGTTGCGTGTAAACTAGTAGGACATTTGGATTCTGCTTTTCGCCTACACCATAGACGATAGTTCAGGAACTTTGTATACTAATCAGGGACTTCGGAAATAAAATGAATAAACTAATGTCCCTTTACATCGTGGTTATTTTAATCTAAGTGTGCATTGCAGATAAGGTGTCAATGTGGAAATAACTTTTCAGATAAAATATTTGAACTGAAATCTCATCTAAAGCATTATTGATGTGGTCCCAAAAGAAAAACCCGAATGGGGTTAGAGCAGGAGATATTGGTGACAAAATAAGGGGCCACCTCGGTCGATCCAGCGTCCAGGATGCTCTTGATTCACATGGAACCTGACAGGTTCATACTAGTGAGGTGGTGCACCATCGTGTTGGTACTAGTGCTGTACCGCTAGTCGTACTTGAACCTCATTAAGGAAATCTTGCTATTCAGTCTGCAGGCATTCTAAATATCGCAATTCTCTAAGTC
This sequence comes from Deroplatys truncata, assembly GCA_030765065.1. Taxonomy (NCBI): domain Eukaryota; kingdom Metazoa; phylum Arthropoda; class Insecta; order Mantodea; family Mantidae; genus Deroplatys; species Deroplatys truncata. The sequence goes on from CM060980.1 coordinate 108,407,283, forward strand.
TGGGCTGGAGGACAAGACCGATAATATGTCCCCAAGAACACCACCCCAAACGTTTAAGACCCATGAGGGTCCCAGTAGTGCATGCTATGTCTATTCACAGTGGCATAGTTGCTGAAATAGCATTCATCGCTCCAGAGAACATTTAAAGAAATCCAGGGATGTCGGCAAGTATTTGCTTAACCCTCGTACAATAATCAACCCTACGGGCAAAAACATTGCCATAGCATTACACGTTGAGGTGAATTTTATACAGATGCATGCCCTTTCCTTCAAAATTATTTGTAAAGATGATCTTGAAAGTCTTAAATCATGGGATACTCTTCTTTGACCTGCAAAGCATAAAATGAGATATAGAGTTCACTTACAAAAGTGTTTGAGTATGTTCACAACAACAACAATATCAACAATAATAATCGCGGTGATGATCCCTTATTGTTTTTACCACGAGTAGGATATTCATCAAAATAATGGACTCCCTCTTGCTACTTGCGTAGTGAACGGCTGGATTAAAGACATTTATCTACAGTAAGCGACGTATGGGAAACCTTGTTTGATAAAGTCTTCGAGCTGCGACACATTACACCACGTCTCAAAGTAGGGGAGTACAATATCCGTATACTAATAATTTTTAATAAAAAAACCAGCCATAGGATCACTAGTGTTCACAACTTAATTACCGAACCTTTTTACTTCGCTTGAAGTACCTCTAATGACGTCGTGGGCTTTGGTGTGAGGAAGACACTGTTGACTTTAGGCAGATCAGGCAGTACTACGTAAGCGTGACACTAAAGTCTTCCTCTCTGCACTCTACTTGTCAAAATGCCAAATGCCTTATATGGGCCGCGAGGACATGTGTGCAAATCAAAGCTCATCAGTTATGAAATAACCAGTAGGTTCGTAACCCTAATAAGGACCCTGAGTAAAACAAAGCAGTATTCATTGGAATTAAGAAAAGCATCGCTAACTTTATATGCATTACTAAATCTATGATCTGCTGACGTACTAGTTTGCTTCCTATTCTGTTTTCTTTATCTTATGGTGCAAATCTGGCGCTTTAATCCTTTGATTTACTATGCGTTATGGTGCGTAACGACAATATTAATAATAACAATAAGAATAACTAGCAACACTACTACTACTACTACTACTACTACTACTACTACTACTATTACTTCTACTACTACTACTACTAATAATAATAATACTAATAATGATAATAATAATCACAGCAAGCCAACAAATGACAATAAAGCACTACGTTTTCTCGTTTGCATGGTTTTCGTTAACGAGGTTTAATGTTTTGATAAAACTATACAATTCATATAGTCCGAAATGTTAGACAAGAACAAAGAAGTGGCTATATTCGTATAGTGATAGGTAAACTAATGACATTAATTATATATCAATCTAAAAAGTGAGTAGAGTATTTGAAAAAGTGGAAATGAAAATGAAGGTAGATTTTTATTAATGTTCTTCTTTTATTTCCTTGAAAATAAAGTCTCTGTAGCTGAAGTATAAAACATTCTAAGACATTTTCAGTCTCTCTACACTGCTCTTGTCTATCATCACGGTTGGGAAAAGTCTGGGAACCGCCCCTCAATGAGCGCGATCCGCTAATCGTCTTGGCTGATAAGCAAGAGGAATAGAACGAAGGTTCCTCACGCTAATTCGCCAGTTCCCCAGTGAACAGTGATTACTCGGAAATGACCGTTGAGTTCTTCAACTCTGTTAACGCACAAAGGGATATCTGCAAACGTGAAATAGGTGCTTTTGGGATGCCTGGTATGTGTATTTAACGTGAGCGGCTAAAACGGGCCATAACATAAAGATTATCAATTATCTCGCTTATTGGTGAGTTTTGTGAACACTATTACTTAACACTAACTTATAAACAGTTAATTTTAAAAGTATTTTTGTTTACAGATTTAATAAGGAAATAAATTAATTTTGAGTCATTATTATTCGTAAGTGTTACAGTTCTGGGGTGTTTATTTCGTTATATATTTTCTTGAGTAACATTTCGAGCGCAAGAAGCCAGCATAAATCTTTGCAGTTAAAACGTTGAATCTTCAATTAAAAAAAATCTGATGTGTTACACTCACATGACTTTCTCTACTCTTGTACAAACTATTTTTACAAACGCTTATTCTCCATATGCTTTATGTTAATCGAGATATCGAGGTGTTAATCTTATTGCTAATTTTCTTTTAGATGCAAGGGGAATTGGTAGGCTTTAAGCGATAGTCAAATATTTTAAGAGCTGGTTGCTATGTCAAGTATTCCATTCTCTTTGCATTACCAGGACAAAAAAAAGGAATAAGGAATTCCCATTGCATTGGAATATTATTGAAAAATTTAAGGGAATAACAAGCAATATCTCGAAAATGGTTCACTCAAGAAAAAAAATGTATATGATATAAATTGTGTATTTTAACGCGATCTACAGTTGTTTTGTAGTAAAACTTTGTCTATCTCTTATGGTTTACAGTTATGCAAAAGTCGTTCACAATGAAGAATACTTTTGGGGTCATTCCCAGAAAATTCGAGATATACATTTCATTTGTCATTAAAATATCTTAAACATATGATATTTTAATTAAAATCGTTAGAGCCGTTTTTGAAAAAATTAAAATTCTCGAAAAATGTTCCATGTAAAGGGTAATCTGGGGTGGGGGATTTTCTTGAAAACCTCTGTGTCGCATCTCTGGAAGATACTGAACCTAAATACCACGTTTGGTGTTTATCCGACTGTTCGTTTCTGAGTTATGTTGTTCACAGACACACAGCTCACAAACGGACATGATTCTAAAAATGCTTTTTTTGGATTCAGGAGGCCTCAAAACATATATGCCGGCGAAATCTCGGTATCGAATTTTTGGGTGGAATACAATACTTCTCCTACTTACTATACGTAGTAGAGAAAGAAAAATAAGGCGCTTGTCATCCGTTTTAGTGTTGCAAGTGCTTTTAATTTTCGGAATTTTAGTTAACCACTATTAGGATTAATTTATGTTTCCTAATGCTTTTTCACATTAGCGTGTGTAGGCATTAAGTGGAAAATTTGAATCTGACATGAAAAATTCAATGCTGCGGCTGAGACTCGATTCACGGATCTTCGGTTCTTAACGGTGAGCTACGAGATACTGTGCAGCTGCACATGCATTTACCCTCCTCGTCTGATTGAAATAAGATTTATGCTTTTTCCAACAACTAATAAAAAAACACTTGTATTATTGGCTTTCAAAATATAGATACAATAAATGTTGCGCGCACACATGTGGTGAGAGAGAGGGAAGATATAGCGGGAGTAGCAGAGGGAATTGAGAGAACTCGGAAGGTAAGAGAGGAGAGAGAGATATTTAGACTGGCTAGAATGTGAAAGATAGTGAGAGAAGTTGAATGAGGGGAAGAGAAGGAACAAGTTCAGCATTTAAACAAATAAGGCAAGCAGAGCTATGTTTTCCACCACCGACGTCAATAAAAATCTTCCTCGGCTCTATTACTTTTAAAGGAACTAGCCTTTAAGGTAGTTCACCTGTTCTAAGGGCACAGAAAATGCAGGAGTAGCTCTTAGTGGTAAGCCACCGAACCTTCGTGACCACTTGGGTCCTGTGGTCTGTATCCACCCAAGCTGCCCGTTAAATCCCCAAGGGATTTATAGCAAAGAAAGCTCCACAGGTCCTTTGAAACAGGGGATTTCGAAACTAGTGCCATCTAAATGTAATACAGATACTTTGAACCAACCACAAAGGGACACAAAGGAACGTTAAATAACCGTTCATTAAATAGTTGCATTCCGCTTTTATCTTCATTAGGTAAAATGACGGGTTGTACATAATGATCGAAGATGAGCAATTATCTGGATTATTCATAGTAATCGTGGAAACAAAATACATACTTTGTTTCAGGACATTTTCGTGTTGGCTGAAATTCTGTTTCAAGAAAAATAACGTTACCTGCTATCGATATCGTCTTCTTTTTAGGATATTTTTGACAACGCTTTATTGCAACATTGCATAGATCGTGTTGAAGTGTAGTACTTCAAACTATAAGAATTGTAATCCTTTTCCTCTAAAATTGATAATTTGTACAAATGAAACGGAATTTAAATGAACGGTTTTTGTTAAACGCTATGTTTCAGACTTTTAAACAAAATAAATATAATAAGATGATTAAAATTAAATTCCCCACGTAATAAAATTTCCAAATTACAAATTTTAAATCTAACGTATCATTCTTTAGATAGAGACCTATATTAGTTGTATATAATTTAAAAAATTTCCTGGAGTAAAATAACAAAATATATAACATTTTTAAGTTTCTAAAAATTAATTATGTAATAAATTATTAAAACTCTAAATGTAATGATAAGTTTAAAGCAATAGCTTACTCTTTATATAATTTTGTCAATTTTCAAAGAAAGTGTATTGAAAGTTCCAGGAATAAGGCAAAATTTGCATTACGGAAAGTATTTTTAAATGACAACGACATAGTAATACGAAAAAACCAAGTTTGAAAATTTTGCTCACTATTTGCATTCACACGAGCCTATTTATTTAAATGGATTTCGGCATTTTAAATGACCATAAAGGAAAACCACAGTTATAGATGCTGTTTCCTGTGAATTTAAGGGTTTTTGAAGAAGAATTTTAATTTTGTTTTCAAATTTTGTAGAAAATTCCGAAACGAGTACCCGTAGAGTTAAATAAAATGTATTGTTCACATTTTTTTACTCACACGATCAAATTCTTCTCTACTTTTGTTCCTCTGCATTGAAATTGCGAATTGTTCACTACAGTAGGTTCTTAACGCACTCTTATTTGCGGAGGGCGATGGATTTTTTCGGGCGTAAAAATCGTTAGCACGGCTTCCTTCGGAAGGGAAGTAAAGCCGGTGGTCCCGTGTCGTAGATTTACGGCACGTAAAAGAACCTCAAGCCTGATAAAGAGGCCTCTGAGCAAAATTACCGGTGTTTCACGCCCAATATAGAATGGGACGATAAGAACCATAGTAGTTAAAGAGCGTCCATAAATAAGACTCAATTTTTTTTTCTCAACTCTTATTTGCCTCTATCGTCGCTGGTACACATTGCGCAATCTGGAGATAATTCAATGGATAATTCAAAGTACGGCAATCGACCAAGAGCTTCCCGAACATTTGCAAGAACAGCACATAGGCTGATCGTTGACACAGTGTTTATACATACAAGCTGTGTGAGAATTCAACCAAATTTATTTTAAAAAATGTGGGAGATTTTTATATAACCGCTTTGAGTTAGGGAACGTAAGTCTACGACTTCTATATTCCTGCAATGACGCATGTTTACCAAATGCTATTTTTCATATAACTTTTTTGTTGGTTTGTTAATAGGAATCGCTCGTTCACTCTAAGAAACTCTACAAACACAATTAATTATGGATTTCACAGGAACCACTTAGTAACGATTTTACTCTGTAAATAACCAAGAGTTAGCAAAACACAATGGTAACCATCCCTTGTCCATTAGAAAGAGTAAATAATACGCACATGAAACGTTTATCACATTGATTTGTGGTGCAATTTCAAGTCTAAGGAGAAAATCTTGTCAACTTCGCAGTAATGTTACCGAGCGGGATGGCTCAGGCGGTTGCATCTGTAGCCCGCATTCGGGAGGTCGTGGGTCTGATTCCTGCGGCCGGCCTTACTGATCCATATTTTTTTGGCAGGTTTTACCCGGGCCACTAGGCGAATACTGTAAAGCTTCATTGTCTCCCCGGCATTTCTCTTCCATCACTCCCTCTCATTTCATCTTCCTCTTTCACGTTACAGGTTGACTCCGGGACTCTGTGTCGGACAACTACGGACAGATGGCACATATGGCTTGCGTATTGGAACCTCTTCTCGACCCCGTTAATGGAGGCAGCTTGAGTCTTCGCTCTGGTTCGAGCTTTCCCTGGTCTCAGCTAGAGGGGGCCTGTGAGTCACCCTCCGCTGGTTTGGTAGGGCTGCCTTGAGCACTCTCCGGCTGGATGGTCAAGCTTTTAACCGTTAGGGACTTCTGCGCGTTTCTGTCACCTGCGCCGGCCGGTCCTGCAGCCCATGCGTCACCTGCGGTTCCTTTATCTCATCTGTTCCTCCCATGGTGTATGCATACAGGTCCCTGTGTGGGTCGAGGTGCTAGATGTCTCCTCAGTGGCGTATTCCTAATCCTACAGTAGTGTTCATGTGGTTGGAGTGCTGTAAGAGTAAATCACTTAAATTTCTACCAATGTCTCTTGGTTATTTTCTCTCTTGGTTTTGCCTATTTTTTATTATGGAATCAATCAGCACAGCAATGTTCTATACAGATCCAGAAGCACAAACAGTAAATAATAAGATAAATAATAACAAGAATAGAGGTCAGCCGCACAAGATCCCTCGCACTAAAGAGTATTAGTAGAACAGGTCATTTGTCCCATTAAGGAGCTTCTTGGAGGAGAGCACAGAAAGTTCTTCTGATCCAAGGAATGCAGCAGTTCTAAAGAGAAATACCATGTGTCGGGCACACAGTTGAGTCGATGAAAACATTATTGAACGTTAGAACGAATATATTCAGAACACTTATCCGAGTGATAACTTACAGTTTGTTTTAACCTGGGGCACGAAAAATGTGATATTGTAGAACAGGCTCATCAAAAAGGCTTGCAGTTACAGCGCGATAATGTCTTGTCGTAAAGATGGGTTACTAACCTCTCGCAGAAAGATAAGTAGAACTTGCACTATTTCTCAAGTGTAGCTTGAGACGAGATACCAGTATAATGGGACATACAGGTTCAGTGTATACTTTTGGTTAGCAAGTGAGATAGATATGGTGTGCTTCTTATTCAAAGGTGAAACCTGTCTGCCTGTGGACGCTTAGAGTCGGTTTAACAGGCTGTAAAGTAGAGCTTATAAATAATTAGGACAGTAACATAGTGCGAGTAACTTTCTTGAAAAGTCAAAGAGGATGGCGGCACAAATGGCTGGCTGGAAGAATGCGATTACATAGGTTAGTAATAATCCTGAGTAGCAAGTACGGTGTAGAGTACTGAACGAGGTGGATTCGCGGTAACGTCTCGTCTTGAGGAGGTCCCGAATCCGATCTCCGGGGACCGCCTACTCTAACCCATGGGATTTTTTGTGGTTTTTCCGGATCGGGAAGCGAATGCTGGTGGTTCCTCTTCTGCCCCTCATTTCCTGTATCCATCATATCTTTCATGACCATCTGTTGAAGGGTTGTAGTACCAGGCGACGGTATTCGGGGTTGCGCCGGGCGGTAGATGTGCGCTATGTAGAGGTTTCTTCCCTGGCGTCGTTGCGGAACAGCTCAGTTAGGACCCGACTCCGAATAGGCCCCACCAGGGGAGCTACCGGGTGTTCGCAAACTTATGGGTGGACTCGGGCGTTTTGGATAACTTCGATCCGGAAAGCTTAGGGAACCCGTTCGTACTTACGCCCGCGTCATCCGGATCATAACGCCCTTCGGTTCTCCCCTCATCCTTCTCTCTCAGGGGTTACGGTAGAAGCACACAGGGTGGTTGCGGCCTACTTGCGGGGCTCTGCCCCGGTTGCAGGGACCCTTCGTTCCTCCATACCTTTTACCTTTATGGTGTTGAGAGCAAAATGCACTATTTGACCAGTTTCACAAGTAGAAATCGCTGCTAAACACAAGAACAATGCAGCGGTACATGCGATTAGTAGACATGTCCGTCTCTTACTAAGTCGTAGGTAGCATTCCGTTTTGCCGTTTAAGAACAAATGTAATAATAATAATAATAATAATAATAATAATAATAATAATAATAATAATAAAAATCACTTCGTTCCACATCACCGCGGTTTGGGAGTGGCACGTCTGTTATGAAATCTGCAGGGCCAATTTGGGATATTGGCAGGCGTGACTTTTGTTGATAAGGTTTCTTTCCGAGTTTTCCCTTATACTCACAAGGCAATTGTTGGGTAACACTCAATTCATGGAATCCAGTCTCATTTGAGCATCATTTCATCCATTTCATTCAAAGTCTCTGCAGAACTAATTTGTGAATGGGAACGTTAAACTTGTTAAAATGTGTAATGAATACACTAGTTGGTATTAAACTGGCAAAGGCAGGGCTTTGAGCGTATGCTGGAGCTACTTGCCATATTTATTTGGCAGAGGGATATGATCAATTGCACGCCTTCTTATGTTAGCATAATCATTACCATCTTTATCGCGGTGCACTCAATTGTCCAGGTTTCTCCATTGATATGCCTAGTAATCTTGGATAATAGAGATTAATTATAGTGTCTAAGTCTTAAGGTTCGAAATATACTTAAAAAAGAAGATAACTGTTACATCAGAAGAAATATCTTACCGAGCGGGGTGGCTCAGGCGGCCACGTTGTGGCCCGCATTCGTGAGGTCCCGGTTCAAATCCCATGGGTTGTCCATCCTAACAGGTGTTTTCGTGATTTCCCTCAGTCACCAAGGTAAATACCGGGTTGGATATTTAATACCACGACCCAAAGTTCCACTTTGAGTCTTAAAGATATTAAAAATGAGAAATAGGTAGTAATAGCGGATGCTATGCCATCTACCCACAAGGCAATGAAAGCAGGTAGGCTGGACGCCACACTAATGCTATCTGCACGGCACAAAGCAGAAGATATGGCTGCTATGCGCTAGAGCAGAGGTGGCGAAAACGTGACTCGCGAGTTATTTTGACTCGCAGGCGCACGTTCCCTCTCTGCAACCGTCCGTTTGATTTTCACATGCTGCTGAGTGACGCCGTGCGTGTTGCATATTTGGTGACTCGCGGAAGGAAGTCGTTTTCGCCACCCTTGCGCTAGAGTCTTTGTGGACACGTGACGAAGCAAGATGCCATGGTTACAGGGATAAGAACTAGAAGGCTACTGTCCGCCTTTCTTTTTGAAGGCGGCAGTTGGAGTGAACGGCACCCTAATACCTTCTACAAAATCCTAAACTGAACTTATACTCATCAGTCTGTATACATCCCTAAAAGAATTATACAAAAAGGAGAGAAATTTACATACAGACACGAAACTGGTAGCATTCCAGGTTTCTGCTGAATGGCGCGACTGGCAACCCGCCGCTGCGAGCAACTAACCTGTTCGTGCAGTAGTGGTGGTCCAGCCGCTGTTTTTCTCCTAGATGCCAAACTATAAATATATTAACCTTACCTTACGTTACAATAGAGTTGGAAATTATACTTATCTTTGTTTGTATAAGCTTGACAGTTGTTGAACACGTTGAGCAGGCAAAATATTGGAAAATTCATAATATTCGTCGAGAGTAGGAATTCGTTACAGAATCTTTATCTTTAAGCGTTCCTCACAGATAATAACTACATGGATTTAGATCCGGGGAGAAAGTAGAACAGTTAATTAATTCTGCCATCAAAATTAATTCTCTTCGGTTAGAACTATTGGCGGTCTGTTTCTTTTTGGCTAATCCCTGTTTAAATTTTTATAGCAATCTATAAATTGTGGTTGTTAGCAACAATGACACTAGGGAATTTTGTGTAAATTCAAGCAGATATTGAACACAGAGCTCCACTCGAACGCAATAAACATGCCAAGTTCTGTAATATACCCCATGATAATTATACACAGTAAGCAAAATCAACAAACAGCTTCACAAAACGTTATTCCCAAAGAAGTTAGACGTAGTACCAATGCTGTTACCCCATAGGCGTGTGTGCTAGGATACCCAGAGTAATCTTTACAGCCCGATACGTGCACTCGGCCATCATTTGCGTTATTCTGACAGATCAGATGTAAACATAGCAGAATGTATTGCTCCAGCCTCTTAAGGTTATCTGAAATAAACCAGAACGAACATGTTTTTCCAAACAAGCATATACAATAAACTTCAGTTTCCGCATTTTAGTGACTTCTTTAGTTGAACTGTAGCATTTGGAGAGCAAATTTCACTTACACTTTCGTTATATTGACTGGTCAGGAACAATGACCGATTTTGAAAATGGATATTTATTTCAGAAGATGCTGTCAAAAATTCAGATCTCTCGCGACTGAAAATCCTAATTGGAAATTATAATTAAGTTATTTATTTATTCTGGTAAAATTAAGGCTTATTATCACGGAAGTAAAACTTTATCTACACGATATTTGCCTGTTTTTCTCTCCTTACTGTTCAAGGTTACACATTTTAAGACGTAATGTGCTTGTGAATTCTCTGTGATATAAAATTGGCTAGCAAGTACAATGCCCGGCTTCTACCTGCAAGTTAGTTGGGTTTATGCTGTTTATTTATTTATTCATTCGTTTATTTATTAGAGAATCTAACATTAAACCAACTTTGGAAATAAAAGCAGTACGTCCATGAATTTCCCCCATTGATGTATAAGTTTTAATATTTCACGAGACACAAGAAGTGGGAAAGTTCCATAAGTTATCTTTAGTTCATCGCTTTTCTTTTGCTGTATAAATTTTTAAAAATGCTGGGAAAAGGTAAAAGTGTATTAATAATTTATGATAATGCTGAGTGACAGGAAGACGTTTGGTACTTCAAAAGTCGTTTGAGTAAAGTGTAGCATTGTGGTGGAGAATAAGAAAACACGCCAGGCAGTAAAGAGTGATATTCATTATTTAGCAGAAAAGTAAGAGATTTTTGGTGTGCAGTGTCCAGTGGCAGGAAACAGGAAACTCCCTTCAGGGCAGAGAGAAACGTACCTCAACTAAAATATTATCTGGTGACGTACAATTGACTTTCAGGTTTTAATGCATTTTTACTTTCTCTTCTACTTTCTACGGTAAAGTATTGCATTCCACTCAAAAATTCAATACCAATATTTCAACGGAAATATACGTTTTGAATCTCTGTGAAACCACCCAATCATTTTTAGAAGAATGCCCATATGTGTGTGTGTGTGTGTGTGTGTGTGTGTGTGTGTGTGTGTGTGTGTGAACAGCAGGGCTACATTCACTGACAGCCAGGGAACTAAGCGGATGTAGCGCTTAAGGAGTACTCAAAACTAATTTGTACATTGTACAGTAAAATAGTTTAAGTATTGAACATGACTTTCTTTTTCTGATGATTGGAGGAGAATTGGCACTGCTCCAATGAGGATATTGTACTTATGCCCCCACAAGGGGACGCCCCTGGGATGAAGGAGAAGGTGAGAGGTGACACCGGGCGGCCGGAACCAGGAGTGACGGCATAGCAATGGGAGGATCCCTACTTATATAATTTTAAGAAGCTCTGTTTAACGTGATGCCACATTCATTATAGAAATGTGCTGGGTTGACCTCTTCTTTATCAATTCACATCACTTTGGCTCCTGGTGTTGATGGCTTAGGAACCTTTTCAGAAGGCGCTTTCCTCCCATCATCAGCATGACTTTTCAGCTTGACATGCAGATCGGAGACCCCCGATGGTTTACCCCGGCAAACAGCCGAAAGCCGAGGAACAACGAAAGTTGCACAGAGCATCGTTTTTCACTGCCACTCCGCACCGAAACACCTTCGCCGACACTTCCAACTCTGAAACGGACCTAACGGTTTGAACAAACCCGACGAAGGCGATGGATTTTTTTGGGCATAAAAATCCTTCCCATGGTTTCCTTCGGAAGGGAAGTAAAGTCAGTGATTCCGTGTCGTAGATTTACGCACGTAAAACAACCTCAAGCCTCATTAAGCGGCTTCTGTGCAAAATTTCCGGTCTTTTATGCCCAGTAAAGAATGGGATGCTAAGGACCACAGCAATTGAAGAGCGACCATAAATAAAAATCCACTTAATTTGAGGACTGAAATGATGAATGGGACGAAATGAAGGGACAAAAACTTCGACGGCTGAAAGAAACCACTCCAGCATTCGCCTGATCACCCCCGAAAAACACATGCGTCAGAGTGGGCTTTCGACGAGAATCGAATCCGGGACCTCTCGAATGCGAGTTGCATGCGTTACCACGTCGCCACGTTGCTCGCTGTGGACATGACTTTGTTAAGAATGAAAAATGAAAACTAAGTACAATAATTAATGTTGAAGATTATTAAAAATATCTGATGTGTTACACTCACATGACTTTCTCTACTCTTGTACAAAGTATTTTTACAAACGCTTATTCTCCATCTACTTCATGTTAATCGAGATAAACATTTGCAGACTCTATCTTATTGCTAATTTTCTTGTAGATGTAAGGGGAATATATATTTACAAGGCAATATAGAAATTCAGTAGCCTTTAAGCATAGACATTACTCTTAATAGCTGGTTGCTATGTGCAGCACCATTCTCTTTGCACAGATTAATACTCTTTACATATCCAAGACAAAAAATCATTAACGAATTCCCATTTGAGGAAATAAGTATTGAAAAATTTAAGGGAATAACAAGCAATAACTCGAAAATGGTTTACTCAAAAACAAAAAAATGTATATGACAAATTGTGTATTTTAACGCGATCTACATTTTTTGTGCAGTAAAATGTTGTCTATCTCTTATGGTTTACCAGTTGTGCAAAAGTCGTTCACAATGAAGAATACTTTTGGAGACATTCCCAAAAAATTCGAGATATACATTTCATTTGTCATGAAAATATCTTAAACAAGTGATATTTTAATCAAAATCGTTAGAGCCATTTTTGAGAAAATTAAATTTTTCGAAAAATTTTCCATGTAAAGCGTAATCTGGGGTGGGGGATTTTCTTGAAGACCTTCGTGGCGCATCTCTGGAAGATACTGAACCTAAATACCAAGTTTGGTGTTTATCCGACTGTTCGTTTCTGAGTTATGCTGTTCACAGACACACACACAGACACACGGACAGACACACACACACAGACAGACACACCCACGGACATGTTTCTAAAAATCTGATGTGTTACACTCACATGACTTTCTCTACTCTTGTGCAATCTAATTTTACAAACGCTTATTCTCCATATGGTTCATGTTAATCGAGATATCGAGATGTCAATCTTATTGGTAATTTTCTTGTAGATGCAAGGGAAATATGGTAGCTTTTAAGCGATAGTCAAATATTTTAACGCTGGTTGCTATGTGGCGCATTCCATTCTCTTTGCATGTCCAGGACATAAAAAAATGAATAACGAATGTGAGAAAAAGTATAAGTATTGTAAAATTTAAGGAAATAACAAGCAATATCTCGAAAACGGTTCACTCAACAAAAGAAATGTATATGACATAAGTTGTGTATTTTAACGCGATCTACATTTTTTGTGTAGTAAAATTTTGTCTATCTCTTATGGTTTACCAGTTATGCAAAAGTCGTTCACAATGAAGAATACTTTTGGAGACATTCCCAGGAAATTCAAGATATACATTTTATTTGTCATAAAAATATCTTAAACATATGATATTTTAATCAAAATCGTTAAGAGCCATTTTTGAGAAAATTAAAATTTTCGAAAAATCTTCCATGTAAAGGGTAGTCTGGGGTGGGGGGATTTTCTTGAAAACCTTCGTGTCGCATCTCTGGAAGATACTGAACCTAAATACCAAGTTTGGTGCTTATCCGATTGTTCGTTTTTGAGTTATGCTGTTCACACACACACAGACACACACACAGACACACACACACACACAGACACACAGACACACACACGGACATGTTTCTAAAAATGCTTTTTTTGGATTCAGGAGGTCTCAAAACGTGTATTTCCGGTGAAATCTCGGTATCGAATTTTTGGGTGGAATGCAATACTTTCCCTACTTACTATGCGTAGTAGAGAAAGTAAAAATGCTTTATTTGGATTCAGGAGGCCTCAAAACGTGTATTTCCGGTGAAATATAGGTATCCAATTTTTAGGTGGAATACAATACTTCCCCTACTTACTATACGTAGTAGAGAAAGTAAAAATTAAGTACAATAAATTATTATAAATAAAAAACTCATGAATGAAAAGTCAGTTAAATACCAAGCTTGGTATTCAAGTTCTGCATCTTCCAAGAATGAGACGGAAAGATTTTCAGGAAAATCCCTGCACCAAAAACTATTCTTTATATGGAAAATTTTCCTTACTTTCTATTTTCGCGATAAAGGCTCTAAACATTTTGTTTAAAATACCGTATATTAAAGACAAACATATATGACAAATATAATGTATATCGTGAATCTTCTGTGAATAGCCGAAGAAGTCCTCTTCATACGGAAGGAATTTTGTATAATCTTGTATAACATGTAAACGCTAAACGATAGACGAAAACGTACTGCACAAAATATTTAGATCTCTTTAAAACATTTGATTTATTAAAACTAACTTTTTTGTGTGACAAACCATTTCCGAGATATCCGTTATTGATGGCCCGAATTATTCAGTATTTTGCCACTCTTTTAAAGTCCTGTGTATTTTCAGTTGTTTTTCGTGAACATGTATCTATTAAGTGTAGTTAGGGTACTGGATACCAGTACCTTTACTACTGGAAACCAGCGGTTAGAAAGTAGATTAGAATGGAATATTTTGCTATATTTTATTTTGCTTAATTTACTAATTGTTTTCTAGAAATTAGGAATAGCTGGATATCCACTACTTTATGTTGCTCCCAGTAACAATAGTTGAATATATGTTTTTACTTTCTCTACTTCGTATAGTAAGTAGGGGAAGTATTGCATTCCACCCAAAAATTCGATACCGAGATTTCACCGAAAATACATGTTTTGAGACCTCCTGAATCCAAAAAAAGCATTTTTGGAAACATGTCCGTGTGTGTGTCTGTGTGTGTGTCTGTGTGTGTGTGTGTCTGTGAACAGCATAACTCAAAAACGAACAGTCGGATAAGCACCAAGCTTGGTATTTAGGTTCAGTATCTTCCAGAGATGCGACACGAAGGTTTTCAAGAAAATCCCCCCACCCCAGATTACCCTTTACATGGAAGATTTTTCGAAAATTTTAATTTTCTCAAAAATGGCTCTAACGATTTTGATGAAAATATCATATGTTTAAGATAATGTCATGAGAAATGAAATGTATATCTCGAATTTTCTGGGAATGTCTCCAAACGTATTCTTCATTGTGAACGACTTTTGCATAACTGGTAAACCATAAGAGATAGACATAATTTTACTACACAAAAAATGTAGATCGCGTTAAAATACACAACTTATGTCATATACATTTCTTTTGTTGAGTGAACCGTTTTCGAGATATTGCTTGTTATTTCCTTAAATTGTCCAATACTTGTACGTTTTCTCAAATTCGTTATTCATTTTTTTTATGTCCTGGACATGCAAAGAGAATGGAATGCGCCACATAGCAACCAGCGTTAAAATATTTGACTATCGCTTAAAAGCTACCATATTTCCCTTGCATCTACAAGAAAATTACCAATAAGATTGACATCTCGATATCTCGATTAACTTGAAGCATATGGAAAATAGGCGTTTGTAAAATTAGATTGTACAAGAGTAGAGAAAGTCATGTGAGTGTAACACATCATATTTTTTTTATTAAATTCCAAATATATCTGTAAATTGGGAATTTTACTTTCATTATTTTTGTTTTATTTTATTCATCTCTTATCATTTCTTTTTATTTACCTTTTATGTATTTAATTTTCTTTCCTCATTTGAGGTCTGACATGTAGGTCAAGTATACCTATACGTTTAACATGTTCTAAAAAAGTTACAATGACAAAAATAACTTAAAACACTAAATAAATATAACCTAACAAATTAATAAGAATCAACTTAATGGAATATAAAAAGTACATATCGATATTGTCATAATAAAGTTCTAGAGTATTAACTAAAAATAAATGCAGTTGAAATTATAATATAAATGTTTAACGAATTTTTTAAGTTCAATATCAATTTGTGCCTTTTTCGACTCCCTGCAGCGTGTTGGCGCTGGTAGTTGTCGGAGTTGGTCTTCTGCAGACGGAGTATTGTGTAAATTTCTACTTCCTTCATCGTTCGTCGGCGCATGGAACTTATAATATCATATACGACATTCTGGCCACTAAAATTCGAAAACGCTCTCTCTAAGAGGCGGGGCTCAGCCCGTTAGACAAGTGCGTTGAGTTTCTACTGCGCCGATGACGTAAAACTACAGCAGTCCCATAACCATGCATCAAGAGGACGGCGGGCACCTCCCGGGGCCTAGTCTGAGCTTGCAAAATACATCGACATATTGTAACTGGAGACAAGCACGGAGTTACTTCAGAATTATGCAGCACATCGCTTAGGGTAGGTAAAATAGCACATTTGGACTAATATAAATTACTGAACATCCATTTGGTAATTATATTCAAAATTCCTTTTCTCACGATTCCGCTCTATGCGTTATATAAATAGGAGGCATAGAGATTAAGCGTGTCACAAGTATTTAATTTGTGAATAATTTATTTAAAGTAATGTGCAGAAAGCAAATAACTTTTTATCTGTTAGCTCTTTTTAAGTTTCTTACTGTTACATTTTCTAAATGCATGCTTGTAACATACAGAGTCAAGTTAAAGCTTTATAATTGTTATGTAAATTATACTTAAAGTAAACTAAATGCTTTGTTAAGGAAATTTAAAGCCATGTTATAATAAAACATGGCAAGCATATGTTCAGGCACTTGCATTTAGCCTGAACATATGCTTTATAGTAAACCTTTAAATTTATATTAGCGTCCCATACTTTCTGGGCATACAACTAAATATCAAAGCTTAGCACTGTTTAATTAAGCTTCCCATAATAGCATGTAACTTCACAAAAATGGAAGTACCGAATGTAGTAAAGTATTACATTATTATTTCCAATACATTATATTTTATTAGAATGAACACAAATGATTTCTGAAGATAAAAGTTGATTCCATGATTGCAATTATTGTATATAGCAGGCATTTACCCATGTCATAATCTATCCAAAACTGGTGTAATGTTTTGGATGTTGTCCCTTTCGCTCCTAACATTAACCTAATGACCAATATTTACTTAAGCTGGTATTTGTCCTTGTAATAGGAAATAATGGGTTCATAAATTATCTACCTTTCTTTCTACCTCCACTTCTTCAGGCTGTTCACAGTGGGACTCAAAGCTAACAGTAGGATGAAGGACCACTCCACTACCATCAGATGTCTTGTATGATGTCGACGCCTCTACTGCTACCACTTTTGGACAACCCATGCACTTGCTCATGAGCATGGAAATATTATTCTGTCATACCTGTTGCAATCAAGCTTCAGATATTATGTCTGCTGTTCCGCAGGACTTCTCCGTACGGGCAAGCACCTAGAACTATACAAGTGTTTCTCCTCTCTGCCACAACGGCGGCAGAGGGTATTGTTCTGGGATCTCCCTGGTAGGGAGCGTACAGCAAGCAGTAACTCCAGCAGTCATTTTGATGGCATCTCTCCATTCGGAGCAGGAAAGTACACGATGATTTCGGATCCATTTATTGGCAGGCGTATAGTCCCTTAAAGTTTAACTCGTTTACGTTTTGAGGTAACTAGCTCCAAAGATGAACTTCTCTTTCTTTCAAATGTCTTCTCGCTTTCTTTATTATATTAACACAAAATAACGATGTCTTAAATGAAAGTGAGAGAGCTCAGATTTTAATGGTGATTGAATATAGTGAAAGGAAGCATACACAAGACAGTAAAATAAAAGACAATCAGATATACTTATAACGTTATGGTTTGAATTTGCAACTTATTTATTTTAATGTTAGCGTTGTTATCATTCAGTTATACATAAATAAGAGTTCCCTTACAACTATTAATTTAGTTACGAAAGCAACGTTTGTAGTATAAAACAATTGATAGCTTGTACATCACACAAATAATAAACTCTTGAAGAGGACTTCACAGACTATTCCCCAGAAAATTCAATATATACATTTCATTTGTCATGTAAATATCTTTAATATATGGTATTGTAATCAAAATCACTAGAGCTATTTTTAGACAATAAAAATTTCGAAAAAATGTTCCATGTAAAGGATAGTTCGGGATTGGGGGATTTTATTACAAAATTGGTTTCGCATCTTTGGATGGTACTGAACCTAAATACCAAGTTTTGTGTTTATCTGACTTTTTGTTTTGGAGTTATGCTGTTTATACACACATACATGGAGGTGAAATCTCAGTATAAAAATTTTGGGTGGAATGTATGTAACTTCTTTAACTACTATGTACGTAGTAGAGAAAGTAAAAATATAGGCGTCATTTAAAAACGTTGACAATGACGTCACAACTTACACGACAATGATATTAAGAAGGATTTGTTTCTGTGAAAAAAGCTGTCCTTTAAAATATATTGTTTGACGTGTCCCAACATTTTTTGAAAAACATTCTCATTTAGCTGTAACATAAATGTGCGAGACTTTTGAAACACTCTGTATAAAATGACACTACAACAGGACACTTCTTCCTACTTTAAGGGAGTTAAAAAGATTTGGCTTTAAAAACAAGATAATAGAAAGAGTACTAAAATACTGATTTACATGTGAAACTTAAGTGTGGAGAATATTATCAGGATCTGTGGGGTAACATAAGTGAAAATTAAAGAGAAAGGAGTTTTGATATATAAAACTAAAATATTCTACAAGATAGTATATGATCATCATGGTTTGAATGGGATATTACTGTTCTTTTTAATGTTGTTTACGTGTATTCAAATCAAAGAATAAATGGGGTGGAAGCATTCTAGGTCTAACTTTAGGATGCTACACAGGTGTTGTTCGTTATGATGGCTGAGGAAAAAGGTGAAGAAAAGCTGAATTGGTGAGAAGGATCCTAGCAGGATATAAACTGTGAAACGAAAATTAATGATCAAATAAGAGGAAGAGAAAGTAAGAAAAATAAATTAATGTAAATTAGCAATATTATATTTAGAAGTTGTAAAACGTAATGAAGGCAGTAATAGGAAAAAAACTAACACATCTGAACAAACAAATAATAGGATAAAAACTGTAGGAAATAATTTAAAAGTATAATGTGTAAATAAAATATGTAAAAAAGGTAAATAAACAACGAATGCTAGCAACGAGAGAGGTTAACAATAGGTTATCCGTTGTCAAAGAAAAAAAATCAACAAGCTAGAGGAAGAGGACGCCATAGTAGGTAACATTTCGTGAAGCAGATGCCAGAACAACGCAGAAAAGAAGATTACTGCAGAAGAAATAAGAAGAAAGAAGCACTAGTGTATTCATATTTGGAGGACGGTAGAGCAATAACTCCATGGAATCTACAAATAGTTAAGGTTGGAAATCTGCTTGTCGAGATAAACGAATAATACGCTCCGTGAGACGCGTTGAGAAGTAGTATATACAATTATCTGCACGTATAAGAAGTAGGTACCTAAACTTAGATTATGTATATTTTTATTTAGCTCCCCACAGATATAGAACACATTGTTTAAAAGAAAGCAATTAAATATATTAAGTTCGCACCTCAGAAAATAAAATAATAGATTATTCAACATTGCAAAAACAGAATCCGGAACGTAGCCAAAGATAGAAGTCGTTCTTGAAATTTTGTAAAGGAGGAATCAATTTGAAAGAAAAGGAAATCAAAGTTGTATTAATAAATAACAATGTAAACATTGATAAACTCTAACAATTGCAACTCACAAAATATAAACAATTACTAAAAAGAGTCTCATATATCTCGGGCAAAACAAATCAAATTACTAATAAATAATTTATTTTCAAAAGGAAAACCTGTTTATTCATTTATGCAGTAGATAGCAAAGTGATACAGCAAACCCCTGAAATTCCGGAGTACCACAAAGCCGCATAATTGATCTCATGTCCTCGAACAAGTCCAACCGTTCACGTCGCCATACCTTAACGACCTCGGTTACCCGGAAGTGAGATTTATGTCATTGTTTTTGGAATGATGTAAACACTAACTTTTGAAGAAAATAGTTTCTTATCAAGGTGGGATAAGTTGCAAATTTAAACAAGAGGTAGGGAATTTACAAATTTAAGATGTAATGTAAATATAAAACAGTTCGGAAAATGGTTCGGTAAGGTGAGACAAAAATATCTATGAAAAGTGGCTGAAATGATAAAGTTGCAAAATCACGTGATAGAATGAAGTATGCAAACAAACTTAGAACATTTCCTTTCAAGAATCTATTACATACTCCCGTTATTTTCCTGAGTGTTAAATGTAATAGGGTACGGAGAAAATACAACTTAGTTAATAGGAGTGAAAATGAACAAAATAAGCAGACAAGTATTTCTCAAATGTACAATTTATAAATTGTAATATGCTTAATTAATAGTAATAATGTGTGAAGATGTTTTGATCCTAACTTTCTGTATGAACAAGGTAGAATGTAAACCATTCGTTTATTGATTAATTCATACAAAATGGCAAAAACAAAACAAAGCGAATCCTGAATGACAAAGACGGGTGATAATAAAAAATCTGATGTGTTACACTCACATGACTTTCTTTACTCTTGTACAAACTATTTTTACAAACGCTTATTCTCCATCTACTTCATGTTAATCGAGATAAACATTTGCAGACTGTATCTTATTGCTAATTTTCTTGTAGATGTAAGGGGAATATATATATGTATATATATATACATATTTACAAGGCAATATAGAAATACAGTAGCCTTTAAGCACGTACATATCTCTTAATAGTTGGTTGCTAGGTGCAGCACCATTCCCTTTCCCACAGATTACTACTCTTTGCATATCAAGACAAAAAAAATGAATAACGAATTCCCATTTGAGAAAATAAGCATTGAAAAATTTAAGGAAATAACAAGCAATATCTCGAAAATGGTACACTCAACAAAAAAAATGTATATGACATAAATTGTGTATTTTAACGCAATCTACATTTTTGTGTAGTAAAATTTTGTCTATCTCTTATGGTTTACCAGTTATGCAAAAGTCGTTCACAATGAAGAATACTTTTGGAGACATTCCCAGAAAATTCAAGATATACATTTTATTTGACATGAAAATATCTCAAACATGTGATATTTTAATCAAAATCGTTAGAGCCAGTTTTGAGAAAATTAAATTTTTCGAAAAATCTTCCATGTAAAGGGTAATCTGGGGTGGGGGATTTTCTTGAAAACCTTCGTGTCACATCTCTGGAAGATACTGAACCTAAATACCAAGTTTGGTGTATATCCGACTGTTCGTTTCTGAGTTATGCTGTTCACAGACAGACACACAGACAGATAGACGCACAAACACACAGACACACACACGGACATGTTTCCAAAAATTATTTTTTTGGATTCAGGGATCTCAAAAAATGTATTTCCGGTGAAATCTCTATCGAATTTTTGGGTGGAATACAATACTTCCCCTACTTACTATACGTAGTAGAGAAAGTAAAAAGTATGAGAATTATTATTATTACAGTTTTATCATCCTTATAATAACCATTTCTTCTTCCTGCTTCTCTATCTTCCTCTTCTTCTTCTTCTCCTCCTTCTTCATCTTGATCATATTCAGACCCTGAAATGGGGAGAGCAACGTCAATCAATTAACAAGTAAGCGTTTTATAAGTTGGTTTTAGGCAATCCTAGCTCATTAATCGCCTTTGATGACCCTTAAAATGTTTATCACAATAGTGTTTGCAATACTAATGCTGATTAACAACTCTAATTAATTAGCTTATAAAATAATCGTGCAAACAAATTTTAGTTATTGACATAAATTAAACTGTCTCGTTGGTTTGTATTATTAATTAAGTTTATAATGCTAGGGTAATATTATTACAGTGGTGCTTATAAATGAGGGTAATTTTGATTATCGTATTATCCGTTCGATTGAAAATTCAGTGTTTGTTCCTGGCATAATACGTATGTTGTGTAGTTGACTATTTCAGTACCGTGCAGTTGTTGCGGTACATAGGTTTGTGAGATACGTGTACTTATGCAAGATCATCTGCAATACTCACACCTTAATATGAAAACAAGATGACAGCCACCATATCGGTTCAGTCAAGAGTACCCCAGTAATACAGTAAAAGAAGAAAATATCACTTTTGTAACTGCTGTTACCCTCCCAATAAAAAGAAAACGCCTATATAGTATTAAAAAGCGTTTCAAATCGGAAAACTATGTAAGAAGGAAATATTATTTAAACATGTGAACTAACATTCATTTACAATTAATATGCGATAACATAACCTGAACACAATAACATTTCTTGGCATCTGGCTACTTGGTTTTACAAGTCATTGTAGGTTACTTAGGAGAATTAAATTTTAGGTAGACGCTTGGAAGGAAAATTTTATTCTTTTAGAACTTCTAGTGGGATCCTCCAAATGTTTTGTGCAAAGTAAATTGTCGCGGCAACTTCGTGTTATCTTATTTGCTGAGCGCCTGTTATTGTATTACTAGTTTGAATTTTGGGCTCTTTGTCCTCCGGCTAGCTATTATTACCCAGTCGAGCAAATCTCTTGAACAGGGTGTGTAAACGGAAAGGAGTTGTTACTAAAAGATAACACTGATAAAAGAATTTGTTTTTACACTTTTATTGCCGTCACAATTAATTAATTTCACATAATTACTCTTGATACACGCCCGACTGAAACTGTTACATTTTAGAATGTAACTATGATCACTTATTTGCCGCACATTATTAATTCGCGTATTTCACATTTTTGTAACTAACTTTACGACGCGAGAGATTCTGTAGAATTACGTAACGTGTACTTCGTGAATGATTCTTTTGAACTGCGCGACGTGTAACCCGTGGATGATTCTGTTGAACTGTGTGACGTGTAACACACGAATGATTCTGTAGAACTGAGCAATACTTGTCTCTGGCTTTAGCTTTTTATACTCCCTCACCCCGACATGCCTAAACATTATAACAGAGCTGCTATTGGTTAATAAAGCGCGCCAACGTTAGCGTCTATTTTTATATCCAATCAAAATTACGAACACATATGCTCTAGGGAAGATATTCCCTCCATTTATAAAGAAAAGCGCGTTACTCTGACGTCATTTGTTTGTCTCTTCTAATTGACAAACAACTCACCCCCTTTCTCATTGTTAATCGCTCCTATTGTCAGTTTCAGTGAGGCCGTGTAGACTTATTTCCTAACAATGCTTATAATTAACAAACATCTCGAATCATTGTCATACAATAATGCTAATTTACACTACAATCACTCTGGCATTCACAGTGTTGTGATATAAAATACTGCCTCAAAATAAATAAATAAATGCACAAGTAAAATAATTTGTATGATGAAATTGTAAATAATGCCAAATTTTATAATTTCTAATAATCATGTTGTATTCCTCCTATGATATGTATTTTTGTTTTGGTTGACCTGTGAATATATTGGTGTAAGCCATGGGTATAGATGACTGCGTATATAATCGTTAACAATAGCTTATATAACACGTCACCTACAAATATGGTTTAAAATTGTTTATCTATGTAGAGAGGAGAAGCATTAAATTATGATAAACTCTTATCATGACTGCAGATTCTGGTAACATTAATATGAGGATAAATAAGTGTATAATACGTTTCTCAGAAAGTATAATTTTTATTATTCAGATCACATTTTTGCTTTCTATACCGCCTTCCTATAGTGGGTACATGAAGTAGGTAGATTGTATTACATCCAAGAATTTGATATTGAGATTGCATAGAAAATAAACATTTTGAGATTACTGAATCACCAGAGAGAGGGAAAGAGAATGAGAAAGAGAGAATAGTGTAATCCAAAAATTAAGAGCAGGCTAATACCAATTTTGGTACTTAAGTGCATCAACTTTCAAAGCTACGACACGAAAGGTTAAAAAAAAAACCTTCCAAAACTAGTTTTACCAAGGAAAATGGCTTTTTCGAGTTTTTTTTATGGAAGACTGAAACGATTTAAATTAGCTACCATGTGTTTAACATAATTCTATACTAATAAAACGCCTAAATGGTTGAAGATTGCAAAAATAGAAATAATTCAAACATAAAGGATGATCAATTTAATTTTAGATGTTAGAAAAGTAATACATTATTTAAAAGGTTAATAGACACGTCTCTGAGAAGTTTGCTATACTATAAGCGAAAAGCATGGAAGTTAACAATGAGTGATGTTTCAGACTTCATCCGCGTGGCATGGCAACACAATCGTGCATAGGAGACAAAATGGTGGTTACGCCGCAACAGCGCACTCAGTGTGTCGCACGGTATGTAAATTGTGTCATATGAAATGTGTGGGTTCTCAGTTCTCCAAACAATGCTTGTTGACTCGGCCACTCACATGATATGTGGCTTTGTCCATTAACATACATCGATTTAACCACTGATCGTCCGGTGCCTGCCTCTTCCTCCCTGTTTCTATCACACATCCTGTGCGAGGCAGTTTGAGACCATTCGCCCAGAATATGTACCAATTAACAATGTCTCAGTGTGATGAGGTATACTGATAGTTGTACTGAAGTCTGAAAGCTTGCT
This sequence comes from Deroplatys truncata, assembly GCA_030765065.1. Classification (NCBI taxonomy): domain Eukaryota; kingdom Metazoa; phylum Arthropoda; class Insecta; order Mantodea; family Mantidae; genus Deroplatys; species Deroplatys truncata. The sequence goes on from CM060980.1 coordinate 108,431,642, forward strand.
GGGTCCGTGTTACTGAGCACGTTGTTGTGGCATGGCCGCCATTTTGTCTCCTATGTACAATAGCGTGTATTCCATGCGGGTGAAGTCATTCATTGTTAACTTCTATCCTATCCGCGTATATTGCAGCAAACTGTACAGAGATGTGTGCATTAACCTGTTATGTATAACGTTTTACTTTTCTCAAACGATCTCACACCTAAAACGGATCACCGGTATTTTGTAAACAATTTAAAATTAATTTAGGAGAATTCCTATTTAGAGGTAAGAAGAAAGGATACCGTCGGTAAATTAAACTGAAGTATGCAGAACAACCTAGTTTGTAAACTATATAAAGGATAATCATATTTCGGTAACAGGAATGTATAATGTCAGCAATAGTTGTAGAAAGTAGTGTTACTTATTATTTTGAATGGCCTAAGATGGAACCTGGGTTAGATCCAGCCATATAAACTTTGTGAAGAGTTTAGTACAAATAAATAAATAAATAGGATGTATACTAGTACGCCCCGATATGAATGCATGTGGTGGGAAGAAGAACCAAACGGTTACGAAATAAGTGGGCAGCGCATTGGATGGAAACATTCGCAGTTCCGACATTTACCAGCGGGGCTGAGGCCTGCACATGTGCTATTTTCATTATGCGACTGTACATTCCCCCATTGCCTTGTCCCTCACTCTATGTTCCTTAGTCTTGATTGTCAACGAAACATAGTACCGCCCTCCACCAAGCGCATTCATATCGTGACCGACTTGATGTGAAAATGACTGAATTTTGTGTCACTGATAAATCATAAGATATAGTCAAAAGCATATCACAAGAAAAATTGTACAGCTTATTAAAATACAAAATCTTATTAAATAATTCCATTCGTAACGGTAGGCGTTTTCCAAATATTCCTTCTTATTTGGGTACATTTTCCCAAGTAGACATGCTTGGGGTTTTAGGAATATTTATTTCTTTCTTTTTTCTTTCTTTTTCTTTCTTTCTTTCTTTCTTTCTTTCTTTCTGTTGCAAAAGCTTGTCCAACACTTGAATGCTGTGTCTGCTGTTTAAGTTTATTACTTAATTTGAAATCTTTCTTGGCTAAAAGTATATCGTGAATAGAGAAATACTTCTTATGTGAATACCTACTATAGTACACAATGGATATATGTGAGCTTCTTAAGAGAAGAGGAAGTGTGCGAGTGTTAGCATTGTATTTTTGTAGAATATCTTAGGAGTAGAACTAGGTACGGAGGGAGATTCAAGATATGTTGTGCCTAATCCCTGACGGGGTGCCCCCGGGAGGAAGGGGTGAGGTGGAGGGAGACAGAGGGCGGTTGGACCAGGAGGCACTACAGGTTCTCTACCTTTTACAGATTGAAACTCCCCGGTTGGCAGCTGGTGCAACAGACTCCCCTCCCGCCTTCAGGTTTGCACATCTCGCAGGGATTCCGGACACAGCGAGCATAGTTCCAGGGAACGAAGAGTTACATAAAGCATCCTTTCCCCCACCATACAACGCCGAGACTCGCCGACACCTTCAACCCTGAAACAGACTAAGCAGATGAAAGGTGAAATGGAGAGAAAGTAAATACGGTGGATGTAATGATTCTTCCCAGCACTCGCCTAGGGAAGCCCCGAAAAAACCCATGGGTCAGGAATTTCGGCTGCGGGAATCGAACCCAGGATGTCCAGAATGCGGGCCATAAACTGTACCACCTGAGCCATTCCACTCGGTAAATTATGCTAACAATTCTTGATAGTTTTACAGTCTAGATTTTGGTGCCTGCCTAAAGTCCTGTAAATGTGTTTTAAGATTTAGATCTTAGGAAATTATAGATTCTTGAACAGCTTTACTTTAAAAATTGAAATCGAACTGTTAAAAATTCTCTACTTGCGTAAATGTTTTATTAATAAAAAAGCTAATGCATACAGAATGATAACTCAGAAAATTTTCATTTTAAGGTTTAACCATAGCGTATAGTTAAGTATTTATAACAACATAATAAGAAACATAAAGGAAAATTTTCATATAATTTGGAGTAATAGGAAGAAAAAGGCTGAGTTTTGAATGTCCTCTTAAGTTGAAATTACATAAATAATTTATGTAAAATTATCCAATAATGTTTGGAAATATCAGAATTCTGTGTACAGTAGTTTCGAGAAAAACAGGTATTTGGTGCTGTTTGCCTTAAAATATTACGAAACTTTCACTTCTTTTATCTGTCACGTCCTGTAATATTTCTAAGCTGCGAGTATAGAAATAAATGTGTTTTGTTTTGTAGTTCATCAGTGTTGGTAGTATCAGACCGCCACCAGTTACTCCTTTGTTTCTTGGTACCTGCTATCAGCTAATTGGTGGTGTGTGCGTTCAGAGGAAATAGGTCGTATGCATGGAGAGCTTGTGCTATCGCTGTTGGTGAATTGGGACGTATGCCAAAGTGAATGTTACCAGACGCGAGTTCCATTTAAGGTGCGCACGGTGATATAATTATACAGTTGTTTAAAAGTGTGTGATGAACCTTTATTCCTTGTTTGTGGACTGTTTGTAGACACGAGTGTTGGTGTGAAACTAGTGAGGACTTGGAAATGACAATAACGAAGGTCCTGAAGAAACAAGAAGGCTAATCTTTCACCACAACACTTCCTTCGAGTAAGATCTTATGATTATTCATACGGTGAGCTTTAAATATTGAAATAACTGCTTTTAAAAAGAAAACAAAGGCGCACATTGTTAGTAATACAAACTATATTAACACTTAGGTCTTCTGCGTAATATAAGTGCCGTCACTCTAATATTCATTTACTTATTATAAAGATTCTCTGAAACGGTCGTTCAGTTTAAAAGTGTTTGAAACGCCTTCCCTTCTTACCACTTGCCTCATTTTACGTGTTCTGATACTTAGAAAACAATTCTCCTTACGGGGAAGCGATTTTGACTTTTTTTTGAAACTATATTTACATAAGTGCTAAAACTGTTACCAGTTTTAACTAAAAGTAGATTTTGATGATACAACTTCGGTTATTTGTATAAGAGGTTAGTGAAACTAGCGCTTTTGAAGGATTTACTTGGTGTACTCAAGAATGGTTACACAAATTGTTTAGAAATTTGGCATATAACATAGTTGACATCCCATTCTTTAATATAGGAGTTATATTTTTCGCAGAGGGACTGGAGTTGTCATGATGTACTAAATGAAAGAAGCAGAGTGGAAACATCCCGTTTATATTCAGTTTGTAAAAAATGTTTATACAAAAAGCTAAGAAACGTATATTTTTTAAAGTTTTGCTTGTTTACATATTAACTTTGATATAAACTGATTAGTAAACTTTGATTAGTACACTTTTAAGGTAATAAATGTACCTTTTGTCTCTGACACTGCATTCTACCTAATCCCGTTGGGTCAAACTTCCAAGCTGGATACCTATTCAACGATTTTCCACTGTTCATAGGTGACTTTTATGCTTTAGATTCCTGAACACGATTTTCGCATTAAAAAAACATCTAATGCGTTGCATTCACATGACTTTCATTACGCACTCTTCTGCAAAGTATTCTTACAAAAGCTTATTCTAAATACTTCTTATTAATCCAGATAAACTTTGAATTTACGTTTACACATTTCGTTCTACGATAAACAGGTAAAGCGATAGTCGGATTTTTAAAGGATGTGTCTCTATGTGATGACTTTAAAAATTCTATGCTCTTTACATGACCGCGAGAAAATTCAAAAATACAAACAAACAAACAAACAAAAAAAGAAAGTAAAAAGACACCCCATTTGAGAAAACTATTGGAAATTCACACTAATAACAAGGAATATGGGGTAAAGGGTTAACTTCACAAAAATATATTTATTGACGATTTCTGTGCTTTAACCTGATCTACATTTTTTTGTATAGTAAGATTTTGTCTTATCTCTTACGGTTTACTAATTATTCCGAAAGTCATTCAGAATGAAGAGAACTTCAGAGACTGTTCCCAGAAAATTCAAGATACACATTTCATTTGTTATAAAATAACTTTTAAATATTGTATTTTAATTAAAATCGTTAGAAGTTTTTGAGAAAATCCAAAATCTTAAAAATAATATTAAAGTAGTTTGCTGTGGGGAAGATTTTCTGGCAATGTACTTGTCGTATCCTTGGAAGATTCTGAACTTAAATATCTAGTTTGTTATTTAACCGTCTTTTACGTTTTGTATTATGTCGTTCACATACAAACCTTTTCTTAAAATGCTTTTTCTAGATTCAAGAACTCTCGATACGTGTATTTCAGGTGAAGTCTGTGTATCCAATTTTTGTGTGGAATGCAATACTTCTACTTACTATAGGTAAACAGTAGAGAAAGTAAAAAACGATTAGAAATACGCATGAGTTTGACTGAATGAAACCGAAGCTTAAAGCTAAGTAAGTTGAGAAGCTTATTACTTTTACAAAGATCTGCATACTTCCTGCACGCTATATAAGCTTATTATCTTTGGTTCTAAACTTTCTCTCTCAATATTTACTTTAATATGTTTGCTCACTGTGTATTCGCGTAGTAGAAACATTATTTTTAACTTTTTTAACACGTTTCTATAGGAAACAATCCAAAAGAGCAGAAAAGATGGTTATATTAGGTTTAACTATGAGCTAAAATAATACACATATTATTTTCTGAAAGCTGGTTTATATAGCGAGATCTGGCTTATGTTTAAAGCTCACACCTGTAGTTAATATTCAGAACCGACAATACATGTAGTTGGTATTCTGCACTTTGTCAGAAACCTACATTTTTGAGCCCCAAATTATTTTAAGTATTTAATGCCTTCATTAAATGTTTGAAACGTTGCACAATTGGGTTTAAACGCACAGTTATATATAAAAATTAAAGTTATTTTATTTTATAAATAACCTAAAACAATTTTTTAATATAGAGCCAACTGAAAAATTCAACGCTACAGCCGGGATTTGAACACGGTTCTCCCGCTCTCCGTGGTTCTCTCTCTATATATATTAACTTGCCTAGACCAGGCTAAGGTCTATTAAAAGTATAATTAATTTATACAATAACAACAAATAATTAAAAAAACCTAAAACTATTTTGAGAAGCAATTAACAATAGTCCGTCTAGGATTAATTAATTTCTTGAAAATGGCTTTTGAATATTTTAAATGTGGATGTTTGAATTCTATGTTCGGGTAAGTTGCTTTTAGGTGGATAGGCGATAGAAGTGATGTATTATATGTCCTATAGATGTTACTCTGTCATTCTCTAGCTCTAACGCAATGCTGGCAACATATCTAACCGCCAAAGCCGTTAAGATACTCAGCCTCAAGGCGTAGGCGAGGGATCGAGGGCCCTCAGCCTCAAAGCGTAGGCGAAGGATGTTTTTTAGAAGGAGAGGAGTACAGCAACTTCGAAGCGACGACAGGGCGTAGCCGAGGGATCTGCGCGTCTAAAACTCGAATGATTCACATTTGCAGAAATTCCTTACTTCGCGGATTTCACTTCTTATTTAGGTTGGCACTTCCCATTCAGCGTCTGTTTTAGAGGGAAGATGGCTACGTTTGTTGTGTTTATATCGCAATTTTCCTATAAAAGTAAAACACCTAAAACAGGTGAGCACCAGGTATTGACGAGATCACATCTACTTATAAACTCACTTTTAAGGTAATTTACTCCATTCCTTCTTGCTTTTTTCAGCGTTTTCAATGAAGACTTCATAAAAGCAAAATAGTCGTATATTCTACGCAATTCTTTCTTTATGGATATTTTGCGTTCTAGGATATTCTCTTTCAAATTTGATGATTATATAGCAAAAGGAGCAAATAATGAGTTGTGATGATACATATTGGGTGTAGCTGAAATATGATTTCTCTTTCACTGGTGAAAACTAAAACAAGGAAGTATGTGGAAATTACGATATAATTTAAAAAATATGAGCCGTTTGTATATTACAGAAGTTTGTATGACAATATGTTTTTAAATTATAAAATACTTAATACTACGATTTACGAGTAAAATCTATATAAGTAATCTCATTTTTATAACAAGCATACCCAAATACACTTAAAATTTTGTCCCAGTCACATGACTTTCTCTACCCACTATTGTTTATTTTTACAAATCTTGTACGCTCTATTTTATATGTATCCCATGTTAATGGAAACAAACATTTGCTCCATTACAAATTTCGTTGTGGTACATGTGGGATAGAGGAAATCGAAGCTATAGTGAACTGTTTCAAAGCGAGTTCTGTGGTGGCCTTGAAATTTCATATTTTCATGGCATCGCAATAAACAGCTGAAAAGCGGCAGAACTTTAAAAAATTAAGGTATTGAACACAAAAACAATAATAATCGATATCTCAGAAGTGGCGGATTTCACAAAACAAACTTTTATGAAATACATTGTGTATTTTAATGAAATATACGTATTTTTGTGCAGTGAGTTTTTCTCTTTTATAGTTAACCACTTAAACAAAATTGCTTTCTAATGAAGGGGACTTTAAAGACTATTTCAGAAAACTAAAGATATAAAGTTTTATATTCAGTTACGTAAATATCCTAAATATACGAAGTTTTCAATCAAAATGCTCAACAAATTTTGAGAAAAAAATATTCAAAATTTTTTCATGTAAAGAATAGTTTAGGGTGAGAGTATTTTCTTGAAACTCTTCGTGTCTGATCTGTGGAAATGCTTAACTAATTTAAATACCAAGCTTGGTCTTACCTAATTTTGATTTTAATTAATGCTCTTCACACACATACACACGGATCTTTTTCTAAGCATGCGTTTTTGGATTCAAGGAGATCTCCAAACATGTATTTCCAGAGAAATCTCGAAGTAGAATTGTTGAGTGGAATGCAGCACTTCTTAAATCTTTTAAAATGTTTGTCATATAATGGCTTAAAATTTCAATCTTTGCATGTCCACGAGAAAAAAAAGTTTAATTCACATGACGTTCTCTAGTCAGTGTTCTACATATATTCCTACAAAAGTTTATTCTTCAGTCTAAGAGATAAAATTTCAATTACACATTTCTTTTGGATACAAAAACGGATCACTATGCAACGACATGGAAATTCCATCCTCTTTGTATGATCACGAGAAAGAACGAATATCGTCTTACCACATGAAAATTCCAACGGATAACAAAGAATATTTGGGAAATGGTTAACGCTATACAAACAAAAGCAAACTATTTCACATAAATTGTATGTTGTAACGAAATATAATTTTTTTTGCCGTAAGGCTTTGACTACTTCTTAAAGTGTACCAGTTATACAAAAGTTATTCAGAATGAAGAACACTTCATAGGTATTTTGCAGCAAATTCAATATATTACGTCATGCACATATCTTAAACCTATAGTATTTTAATAAAAATCATGAGGGCGATGATTTATAAAATAAAAAAATGTCTAAACTTTTTTTCTTGTAAAGGGTAATTTAGATTGGGGTGATTTTCTTGAAAATGTTTTTGGCATCCTTGGAAATATATTGAACTTAAATTAACAGTAGTATGATAATTAACTGACTTTTGGTTTTAGAGTTATTCTGTTTACAGCCCCTCTCCAATTCCACTCATATATATACATATATACACGCAGGTGCGCGCATATATATACATATATACACGCAGGTGCGCGCGGGGGCATTTTGTTTAAAACTGATATTTATGGATTCAGGGAGCCTCAAAATGTATAATTACGAGACACCTCGCAATCGAATTTGTGTATGGAATTCATTTCTTGCTCTACTTACCTATTATGAGTAATAGTAGAAAAGTAAACATAGAATACTGACTTAACACTTGAAAAAAGTATTTGAAATTGAAGCAATAACAAATGTATAGAAATTATTAACGCCGTAAAAAATTGACATAAATTGTGTGTTTAAACGATATCTACTTTTTTTGTAGGGTGCCGTTTCACTTACGGTTTGCAAATTAATTCAGAACGAAGAGAACAGCACAGGCTATTCCCAGAAAATTCAAGATATATATTTTTTTGTCAAGTAACTCTTTGAAGCGTAGTATATTTTAATCAAAATCGTTAGGCATTTTTTTCGAAAATAAATTGCAATATTTCCTTCTAGAGGTAGTTTCTATTGGAGGGATTTTCTTTAAAATCTTCTTGTCACATGATTTAAAGGCGCTACACTTAAATACCAGCTTTGGTACTTTTGAGTTCTATTTTTGTGTTATGCTGTTCGTACACAAATGGAACTTTTTCCAAAAATTCTCTTTTTTGGATTCGGGGAAGTTCAATACCTGTATTTCCGGTGAAATCTGGCTTGAATACAGTACTTCTCTAAAATTACCATAGGTAGCGGTAGAGGTGACAAATCACCGCGTCGCTGCATGTTACAACATTGGTATCAACTGCTGAGAAATAGAATAATTCTAAGCTCAAAAGCAGAGGTTAAATTTTAAATTTAATGCCAAGAAGACTAATTAAATTCATTTCCCCTGACACTTTGTTGTAAATAAACAAATGAAGTTGTGATTACAAGTTTATGGACTTCATTTTATTAACTATACCATAAACATCCTGTAATCAAGATGTGATTGGGTACTATCTAATGCGCTTCTAAAGGCTATTTTCGATATCGTACTTAAGCGATATGAGTGGTATGGATTTAGAAACAGTTATATTTTTGGCATAGCTATTTCTTGGACATTTCCGAATGCGCTGTGGGCACTGGGCAGTGTATTCGTTAGCTGTTGGAGGTTCAGAGTGGACTTACCCGTGCCAGGCAGTGTCACATGTGACGTGATCTGTTTGAGGGACGAATGATGTCGTTCTGATGTTAAACCTAAGCATATACAGTTTTATTGATATAACAGATCCGGCGGCATTATTGCCTTGACTGCGAAGATTTTCTCTCTTTATTTTTCGCACGCTCTCTTTCCGTGTTGTGTATCTCATGCGATATTTTGAAAATTGGCAATGAAGCTATTTTACTGGGTGCTTACTATTAAGTCAAAGGTTTAGTATTGAAAACAATCTCGGTTCCTTACTGCTCCAGGCGGTCGTAACTAGACTTATCTCCCGTGATAATTGGCATGCATACACCAAGAACATTAACAAAAGCTTCGTGTGACTTGCTAATATTCACCCTGTCGAAAGTTTAGAAATAAGTTCTTACAATATTTTGCTGCAATGCAAAATTTTTCGAAAACTCAACAGGCGGTTTCGATGTTTATACTTTATCTACCGTTTATCTATACTAAGCAGTGCATTAAACTAAAAAATTAGGTATTCACATTTCATAGGAACTACACCTTTTGAAGTTCCCTGAATCCTAAAAAATTCCTTTAGAAAAAAAGGGTTTTGTTTGTGTGTGTGTGTGTGTGTGTGTGTGTGTGTGTGTGTGTGAACAGCATTTCGTATAAATCTAAGCTTGGTATTTCAAGTTCAGCGTCTCCCAAGGATTCGACACTAAGGTTTTCTAGAAAATACACCCACACCAAACTGCTCTTTACATGGAAACAAATTCGTTGTTTTTTAGTTGCTTAAAAAGCCCTCCAACAATTTTGAGGAAAATATATGTTTAGATGTTTGCACTAAAAATAAAGTTTATAACTTGTATCTTAAGATATTGACAAAAGGTTACATTAAAAATGTAGAGCTAATTAAAAGTCTCAATTTATATCAAGTATTTCATCGCGTTTACCATTTTCTAAATTCCTTATTGGTTTCCTTTTCATATTGTAGTGCATCTTGGGAAGTAAGCCCCGGTGTTACTTATAACGGGGGAATAGGTAGAGGGTAGTACGTACAGGGGCTTAAACGCGTCCACACATGGCTTACATGGTGAGTCTTGAAGTCAACACAGTTATAATTAACTCATTTACGGTGGGGCACCGGACCTGACAGCGTGGATTCTACGCCCAAGTGTTGGAGTAAATTGAGAGCGATGACCCATATTCGTGGTCAATATAGTTTTCTAAAATGAGAACCCTTCCTGTTTTGTTTTCTCAATATAAAGCGCTTTACAATTGTTCTTACACCAACGTAAATAACAACGGAAATTCTGAATGGCTGTGTACGAAGAGCACAATGAATCGTTGGACCATCAATGGATGGTGATTTGAGGGTCAAGTTACGTTTCGTAATTGGGAGCAAACATTTTTTATTTTGTCTCCTTATTCTCGATTACAATAAAAATAAACAATTTTCTAATGAGAAAACATACAAAATGTAGATTCCCATTTAAAAAAATAAATTGACCCTAAATGACCATCCTAACGTCCTCCAAACAGAAACAACTACTGGTATTTACATTCTCCCATAATATCAAGCAGCTTTTATTAAAGACATTTCTTTCTATAACGCTTAGTTTTGGAGATACTGTACAGTCTCAACTTAAATGGTCAACCCTGTATACTTATCAGCCAGCTGAGAAAGGGACCTGGTGCCCTGGAAGCCAGTTCTTGCTACATTACCACATATTTTGTCACTTCATGAAATCTAATTCAATCTCCTGACCGCGGTGCAAACTCTACGATGGGCAGCTACAATATTCTTATTTTCTTTCTTTAAAGCCACTATAGGCTTCTCTCTCTATATATATGTATATATATGTATATATAAAGTATAAACATAGCATATATATAACATATGCTATATTTATACTTTTAATCCAATTTTGGCGTCCCTATTTTTAAATATTTGACCATGGTTTAAGCTTCCTTTATCCCCTAGTACTTAAAACAATACAAAGAATTTCTGTAATTATTTACTTGGATTAACAAGGAGACGTTAGACGAATAAGATATTATTAGAATAGTTTGTAGAATTATGGGTAGATTCTCTAAATGCTGTTTTATGTGTCAGCATTCGCAATAATCGATTGAGACATTCTTAGATGAATTAAAAGGATGGTAAAATAGGAAAACACACATTTCAAATCACGATTAACGAAATTCCAAGAACTTGATGAGCAAAATAACAAACATAGTATTTCCTAAACATTGTTTTTATTTGGGACATTTTCTTACATTCAAGGGGTGGAAGGTGCAGTCATATGTTCAAATCCTATCGCAGTTTATTTACTAATCACATAATGCTCAAAAACAAAATAATAACAGTATAATTAATTGTTCTTTCTCACAAGCGTGAGGAGGACATTGTTGGAAAGGTAGAATCAGATTGAAAAATGTAACAACATAGCCGGGAAATGAAAATGAAATTGAGTTTTATTTATGGACGCTCTTAACTGCTGTGGTTCTTAGCGTGAAAGACCGGTAATTTTGCTCAGAGGCCTCTTTATCAGGCTTGAGGTTCTTTTACGTGCCGTAAATCTACGACACGGGACCGCCGGCTTTACTTCCCTTCCGAAGGAAGCCATGCTAAAGATTTTTACCCCCAAAAAAATCCATCACCCTCCGCCTGGTTTGAAACCTCGACCTTGGGAACTAGAGGCTAGCACGGTACCACCAGTCCACGGAGGACGACCTGAACCACGGATCTTCCGATAAGTACATTGAAGTACGTCACCTCAAAATGAATTTGAAATCTCCTTGTAATTTACCGGGAAAAATGCAGTCAGTTGTGACATTTAATATCGTGGCAGTATGTTCCTGCGGTAGCTCAGTTGGTTAGAACTGACGGAAACCGAAAGACTCTTGGTTCAAATCGCTACAGCATTGAATTTTCCATTCTGATTCTACCTTTCCAAAATAACCTTTAGTTTCTGCAACACGTACTTGGTAGGTAGAGAAGGTATTGCATTACATCCAAAATTAGATACAAGATTTCACTGGAAATATATGCTTGGGGCCTCCGGAATAAATAAAAAAAAAAGGACTTTTAGAAAAGATCCGTTTGTCTATGAACAGCATAACTAAAAAAAATTCGATGTGTTACACTCACATGACTTTCTCTACTCTTGTAAAAACTATTTTTACAAACGCCTATTCTCCGTATGCTTCATGTTAATCGAGATGTTAATCTTATTGCTAATTTTCTTGTAGATGCAAGGGGTATTGGCAGGTTTTAAGCGATAGTCAAATATTTTAAAAGCTGGTTGCTATGTGGAGCATTCTATTCTCTTTGCATTACCAGGACAAAAAAATGAATAACGAATTCCCATTTGAGAAAAAGTATAAGTATTGGAAAATTTAAGGGAATAACAAGCATTATCTCGAAAATGGTTCACTCAAAAAGGTATATTGTGTATTTTAACGCGATCTACATTTTTTGTGTAGTAAAATTTTGTCTATCTCTTATGGTTTACCAGTTATGCAAAAGTTGTTCACAATGAAGAATACTTTTGGAGACATTCCCAGAAAATTCGAGTTATACATTTCATTTGTCATGAAAATATCTTACACATATGATATTCTAATCAAAATCGTTAGAGCCGTTTTTGAGAAAATTAAAATTTTCGAAAAATATTTCGTGTAAAGGGTAATCTGGGGTAGGGGGATTTTCTTGAAAACCTTCGTGTCGCATCTCTGGAAGATACTAAACCTAAATACCAAGTTTGGTGTTTATCCGACTGTTCGTTTCTGAGTTATGCTGTTCACAGATACACAGATAGACACACACGCGGACATGTTTCCAAAAATGCTTTTTTGTATTCAGGGGTCTCAAAACATATATTTCCGGTGGAATCTCGGTATCGAATTTTTGGGTGGAGTACAATCCTTCCCCTACTTACTATACGTAGTAGAGAAAGTAAAAGGTAGGTTAAATAATAAACATGGTATTTAGGCTCAGTACTTTCCAAAGATGCCACAAGAAGATTTTCAAGAAAATAGGGTCTTCCCAAACTACCCCTTGCGTGGAACATTTTTAGAAATATTTTATTTTCTCAAAAATGGCCCTAAAGTAAGATTAAAATATCGTATATTAATGATACTTGAATTACAAATAAAAATACATATCTTGATTTTTCTGGGAATCACCTGTGAAGACCAGTTCATTCGTAAAGAATTTTGTATAATTTTATACAGCTGATAAACGTTAAGCGATAGACGAAAACGTACTATACAAGAAATGTAGATCTCTTAAAAACACACAATTTATATCAAATAAGTTTTTTGTGGAACCCACCATTTCTGTGATATCCGTTATTAATGGTTCGAATTGTTCAATACTTCTTCATTTTTTCAACTCTTTTCGATATGCAGTTGTTTCTCGCAATATCGTGGAACATTATGGAATTTCATGGCCATTGTATAGCGCCCAGTTTTAAAAAAATCTGATGTGTTACACTCACATAACTTTCTCTACTCTTGTACAATCTAATTTTACAAACGCCTATTCTCCATATGCTTCATGTTAATCGAGATATCGAGATGTCAATCTTATTGGTAATTTTCTTGTAGATGCAAGGGGAATATGGCAGCTTTTAAGCGATAGTCAAATATTTTAACGCTGGTTGCTATGTGGCGAATTCCATTCTCTTTGCATGTTCAGGACATAAAAAAATGAATAACGAATTTGAGAAAAAGTATAAGTATTGGAAAATTTAAGGAAATAACAAGCAATATCTCGAAAACGGTTCACTCAACAAAAGAAACGTATATGACATAAGTTGTGTATTTTAACGCGATCTACATTTTTTGTGTAGTAAAATTTTGTCTATCTCTTATGGTTTACCAGTTATGCAAAAGTCGTTCACAATGAAGAATATTTTTGGAGACATTCCCAGAAAATTCGAGATATACATTTTATTTGTCATGACAATATCTTAAACATATGATATTTTAATCAAAATCGTTAGAGCCGTTTTTGAGAAAATTAAAATTTTCGAAAAATGTTCCATGTAAAGGGTAGTCTGGGGTGGGGGGATTTTCTTGAAAACCTTCGTGTCGCATCTCTGGAAGATACTGAACCTAAATACCAAGTTTGGTGTTTATCCGACTGTTCGTTTTAGAGTTATGCTGTTCACAGACACACAGACACACAGACACACAGACACACAGACACACAGACACACAGACACACAGACACACAGACACACAGACACACAGACACACAGACAGACACACACACGGACATGTTTCCAAAAATGCTTTTTTTGGATTCAGTGATTCTCAAAACATGTATTTCCGGTGAAATCTCGGTATCGAATTTTTGGGTGGAATGCAATACTTCCCCTACTTACTATACGTAGTAGAGAAAGTAAAAATTGACTATCGCTATTCCCTTTTTGTCTGTAACGAAATAAATTTTTCAAAGAATAATTTGCATATCCACCAATAAGTGATAGAGCGTAGGGAAAATCGTATGAATGTATCGAATCAGATGTTTTAAACACGTTCACAATAGCACTGAAGAAGGTTTAAACATACAAAGCGAATTTCGGAAAGCCACATAAATGCTACAAAGATCCCCCTGTTATACAGGGTGAACAATTTAACCTGAGGTTTTGCAATATCTCCAAAACTAAGCATTGTAGAAAAAAATGCCTCGAATAATAGTTGCTTGATATTATGTGGGGAAGTATATGCCTTAATCGTCTTTTGTTTGGAGCACGTTATTGTGGTGATTTTAGGGTCAATTTAATTTTTTAAAATGGGAACCAACAATTAGGGTCAATTTAAATGGACCTAAAATGAGCATCACAACGTCCTCCAAATAAAACATGACTAATGGCATTTACGTTCCCCTCGTAATATCAATTAACGTATATTGAAGACCTTTCTTTCTACAACGTTTAGTTTTGGAGATATTGTACAGTCTCGACTTATATGATCCACCCTGTATATCAATTCGCTAATATTTTTCTGCACCAAAATTTCACCGATTGCATCGTGCCTTTCAAACTTGATATTTTAATCAAAATTGTTAGGACAGTTCATTCAGAAAACTGTAATGCTAACAAGCCCTTCTATTATATACAGTGTTGTCTACTTTGTCTTGCATCCTTAAAAGCTGCTGGATTTAAATAAAATGCTCTCAATTTCGAATTTAGCTCTACATCCATCCACTTCACAAGCACACAAAGCTACTTCCAAGTAAGTGGTTGCTATAATTTTCGGAAAACAATATCTCACCTTGAGAATCCGAAATTTTCCCTCAATTTGAACTCCCACCCACCAGGTTCATACGAATCTACGCTGTATTTGTCTGCTAGGGAATGCCGTAGCCTAATAATGTTTAATTATAAAGCCAGGAAATTAAATCACCTAACAGCATTATAAGGCACCTTTGATGTATATCTCTGATAATCGAGATCGCTTGAAAGTTTACCAGGAAACTTGAATTAAACGAGAAGAGATAATTCGTTTACTATTGCCTCGCCATGATAACTCAAGGAGCAAGACCGTCGGTACGGGGAGCCAAAGTTCCGTGGTTTGAGTTCCAGTCGTTGCATTGAAAATTTCAAGTTCGATTCAACATTCCTGTTCAAGTAGGTATTTGGATCTAAGAATGGAACTTGCAATTTCGTGTAAGTCAAAGTTGAACAGAAAGTATAGGCCTTATGGCAGTAGGTTGCAATATATTAAGAAATACCCAGATCCAACACTCCTTTTTTTAGAGATGCACTATATACAACATTAGCTGTGCAATATTTGGCTCTTACCTATTATTTATCTTTCCTTTCACTTTTTTCCAGTTTAACTTCTTTCACGTGGATAGCCTCTAAGTATTACAGAAAGTCCTGTACAGACAGACATTTGCCTTGGTAACACTGTGTAGCTGTTCCATTTAATGTGCTGGATACGTTACATTTCGAAAAAAGATCCGATATTCTCAGAACAAAGTAACAGTTGTGTTGCACATAACTACTTTATTAACTATAGGTATATAATAATGTTCAGATCAAATAAAATCGTAAATTAAATTCCAAGTAACATAAAAGGCATGATTCCTAAAGGTTTTTTTATTTTTTGCTTTCTCTGCCACGTACCTTATATATAGAGAAGGTACTAAACTCCATATCAAGATTTCACCATACACATGATTTGAGCCCCTACCAATAAAATAGACATTTTAGAGAAAGGTTCGTCCGTGCATGTTACCAGCATAGCTGAGAAACGAAAACCCGGATAAATACCAAAACTGCCATTTAAATTAGGTACTTTCCAAAGTTGACAGACGAATATATTAAAGTACATCCCTCATCCTCAGAATACCCTTTACATAGAAAATGTTTAAACATTTTTGATTTTCTCAAAAATGACTCAATTTTAATTAAAATACTACACCTCTTATCACAAACAATTAATATTTCGAATTTTCTAGGAATAACCCGTGAAGTCCTCTTCATTAAGAAGGAAATTTGGTAACTGGTAAACGCTAAGAGAGAAAAAAACGTATGCACAAAAAGTATCTCTCTTTAAAGCACACTTTATTAAAAATACTTTTTTGTGTCCATTTACGAGATATCAGTTATTATTAGTTTGAATTTTTAAATTTTAAAGTTCTGCCGCTATTCACTTATTTTTCCAGTATTATAGAAACGTCATGGAAAGAGTATACAATTTCGAGGCTAGCGTATAGCCACTCACTTTTAAATTTCTATATCGACTGGGTTTTCTCTATTCCCTTGTACGTACAACGAAATGTTAATGAAACACCTTCTGCTGAGTATAGCAAAACTAATATGAAGTAGAGAGAAAAATAAGCTTGAAAGAATAGTTTGTAGAAGCTGTATAAAGAAAAATGTGCAGAGAAAGTCATATGAACGTAACAAGATTTTTTTTTAAAAGTTAGCCTTACCATAAGGATATGCTAAACGGATCCATTTTATTTTTCTTATTCAAGGGTAGCGAGTGAAATTTTTATTTGCATGGACATCATTCCCCTTAAAGTAATAAGTTTCCCAGACATTTGGCAAACAAGACCGGAGCTACCAGAATGACGTCAGAAAGGCTGGAGGGCTGAGAGATATAATGAAAATACTTCGATTACTCTCGTCGCATTAGACATGTAAACACAATACGAGCATGGCTTCCTCGCAAACATGCAATTTCCTTTGAGAATATTCCTAGTTTTCATATAGAGTTTGTAAGAGAAAACAGCTTGTACTCGCGTGTATAGTTACGTCTTCCATGCATGTAGCTTAATGTCTGTACATGTAATTACACTCGGCAGTCTCGTAATATGTCTCTGGTTCGTACAAGAAACACTTCAACTTTATTTGAATTACCGGATCTGCTCGGCTGCTTGGCATCCACATTACCTTGTGTACATGGACGCCTGAGCTTTACATTGTGATGTCACAATTTCAGAACATGCAAGATCGATTTTTCTCCACTGTTGTTTATGTGAACTTTTACAACTTTTCAAGAATGACTATAGATAAATGTATGTTTATGTAGATTTACTATTTCAAAATTCAGTTCAAATAACTTAAGACACCCTTCGAGAGGGTAGTTTGCTTCCTTAAGGGCATCATTTACCTTTTTCATAACAGAGTAAACCATTTCACGCGTGATAAGGAATATTTTACTTTCAGAATCACAGAATACAAATTATGTTTGACAAAAGGAGAAAATATTTCTTTGAAGCACGACGTCTAAAGAAATGGCTGTGTAAACTTACTCTAGAGAGCAATGGTTACTTTATTAGGTTCATTTATACATGTGTATACCTTAGACATTGCAATCTATACACAGTGATCAAGAGCACTATATGTCATTGTGTCTTTTCATTACTATCCACGACTGATCTCAACAGTCTAGATTTTGGGAATGCTCCAGCCTGTAAGCACCCAAATGATTTAAAAATATTGGTACAGAAATATTGACAACCAGCTGACTTACCCGACGGTTATCAATTTAAATTCGAATGATAGCTTAAATAATTTAATTTATCTCTCCCCTTTCTTTATAAAATTAACCTAAAATAATATAGAAGATATTTATTATCCCTTATAACTGTAATTTCATACAGCCTCGGCTTTCCTAATAATAGATAAAAATAAAAATCCTGATATTCACGCAAAAGGAGCAAAATATCGGCAGAACGTCTGACTTCCTTAACCTCCCCTCGATAATCTTCCAAGTTCTGGAAATGCTGCATAGCCTAATAGCACCCTTTGGCATGGAACAATCATGGTCGGGTTAGCTGAAATTTTAAACCATTGTAGCTCTATTTGGTCCCAAATTTGTTTAGAATAAAATAAAATCTACATCGTTTTCACATAATACAGAAACCTTTATCGTATAAAGAAGAAATATAGGTGAAGCCAGGTCTCCAAGTTAACCAACCTCTCTGGTAACCACAGTCTGCGATCATCAAGAAAAATAATCTTCTCAGTTGTTAATTATAAAGACTCGGTTCATTGATTTTTCTTTAACAAATTATTATTGTTTACAGCATACGAAGGAAATACGTAAGCAAAATCTTCTTACATGAAGGTTATTAAAATATTTTGCCATTGATACTGCGTGCATATTCTACTGATATAAGCGGATTCGATTCTCTTTTGTTTTGCTTGTGTATTATTTGCAAAATCGTAACTATATGTATTCTTGAAATGAAATATACGTGGCATTGACTCATTTGATATGCATTTTATGTGGAGAAAAATTTATTTTTGCTCCTTAGCATTCTTAAGAAAAATACAAAGCATTATGTGTTTGTATTATAACAAACCCTTTTTAGTCTTTTAGTAGTATATAAATTGGAATTATGAGGCATTTAGTAGCCCAGAAAGAGTAGCGTTTTTCAGTGGTGAATTCTCAAAATCGATTGTGTGGTTTTTGAGATTACCCTGCATTCTTAATCATATACACATACAAATTCTATGTTTTTATAATATTAATAGCTGGTTGCCCAACGTTGCATGGGTAGTTTATTAGACTCAAATGGCGATTTAATTAATTTAATTTACATCTCCCCTTTCTTTTTTAAATTATTGCTAAAATCGAGAAAATTTTTATGATGAATCCGCCCTTATACCCCTTATAATTGCAATTTCTCACAGCCCGGCTACTATTAATAACGTATGAAAAATCCCCTGTTATTAACGCAAAAAGATGTGAAACTTCTGACTTCCTTAATCTCCCCTTGACAGTCTTGCAAGTTCTGAAAATGCTGCATAGCCTATAAGATCCTTTTGTGGTGAAAGAATCTGGTTGAGTAATTTTTTAGATATTCAGAGTTGATAGTTTTAGAACTTTGTACCTTCCCTATGATCCCATGGTTATTTAATAACATAAAAGCTGCATAGCTTTCATATAATACATAGATTCTTAACATATACAACGAAATATAGGTGAAGCTGGTGAATATAAAGATTTTCCACTCCCTAGGCACCAGTTAACCACTTTGGAAAAGACGCATTGGATGGGGTCGTAAAGCGGAGGGGATTTGGCACCGATCCAGGAATGGATACTGCACCGACGCCCCCAGGAGAGAGGGATGAAGTGAAGGGAGACAGCAGGCGGCCGGAACCAAGATTGACGGCGCAGCAATGATAGGGTCCCTACCGTTTACAGATATAGACGCCCCGGCAGTCACACAGACAGACTGGGGACCCCGCCCCACAGATGTTCCAACGCCCCCCCCCCCAGTAGCGGTCCTTATACTCCGGCAACCATCCGAAATTCGAGAGATTGAGTGTGCACAGACAGCAACCTTTTTCTCTGTCACGCTGTACCGAAATACCAACGCCGGTACTTCCAACCCTGAAACAGACCAAAGGGGGTGAAGGATGAATGCAATGATTAATGGAACGAAATAGAGGGACAAGAAATTCGGGGATGAAATAAACCACTCCAGCATTCGCCTGACGTACCGGGATATCCCTGGAATCGATCCCGGCACTTCCTGAATGCGGCCCACAGACGTTTCCGCCTGAACCACGCCGCTCGGTAAAACACGCATAGCCTGGAATGATCGAGAAAAATAGGATTCTGAGTTGCTAATTATAAAATTTGGGTTCACTGATTTCTAATGTTAATTGGACACATTTTTCTCTGTTATACAATTATTACTCGGCATTGCATTCGTAACTTCTATAAGCATGGGGTTGAAAATAAGGATTTTTGAAAGTCGTAAGCAGTCTGTAATTTGTACTTGTTTTTAAAACATAAGTGATCAAGAAGTTTTGTCCAGATTGGTCAAATAGCGACAACCTGTACATAAGTGGTTAAAAATATGACTGTGGTTAGCTTTTTGAAGTTGTCCGGTATCCTATAATTTCCGTCGTCATATAGTCCTAGTGCACAAACGTTTACCCTGGTTGACCAGGTACAATCTATAAAGGGTTGAGAATATATTAAAGGTAGCTTTTAACATTTCGAGCACTATGAAATTCAAAATAACAATTTTTTTTTGGAAGTTCGAACGTAACCTACGATTCATGTCAACTTCTTGTATAATTTTGCACTATTTTGAACCATATTGTTTAGACAGTGCATATTTCTACATAAGGGGTTGAAAATATGCTAGGATAGTTTTTTTGAGAGTTGTAAGGTAGCTTATAGTATAAACGTACAAAGCTTCATGTAGAATCTAGATAGCCAAAGAATGTTGAATTGTGTTAGGGGTATAAAATAGCGAATGAATGTAAGAGCAGGTTATAGTTTTTCTCCGTTTTAGGTTCCTAATGTACCCGGTTTTGTTAAAATTATACCAAAAACATTTCTTGATAAAATTTCACTGAAATGAGGGAAATGAAGATATACAACCCCTCTAAAATGACTCAATTTTAAAATACTTCCTTATACTCCTTTAGCCTCGAAGTCATTAATATATCTATGCCATATTTCCATATTTGCAATAAAATGTCAAAAGTAACTTCTGATATCCATATTCAACGAAACGGGGTTGAAATTTGGTGCCATGAATATGAAAAATCTAATGTAGTGCACTCACATTATTTTCTCTATCCTCCATCTTATTAGTGTGGATAGAAACTATTCTTACTAAAACTTATTTTTCTATCCGCTACATTTTAATCCAAATAAACCTTTGCAAAAATAGATATACTACACATTTTGTTTTAGATACAGAAAGAACAGCGATTGTCAAATGTTTAAGATCTAGAAGTTATACGCTGTCCATTCCATGCTGATTCCATGTAATCGCTGAAAACAACTGAAAATTAATGGCACTTTAAAAGAATGACAAGTATTGAAATTTGAGTCTTCAATAACAGATATCTCAGAAATAGCTTGTGCCACAGAAAAACTTATTTTAAGTGAATTTTGTGCTTTAAGATCTACATTTTTTGTTGGTACGTTTTCATCGATCACTTAACGTTTACCAGTTGTAAAAGATCATACAAAATTCCTTAAGAATGAAGAGGACTTCACAGGCTATTCTCAGAGAATTCAAGATATACATTTGCTTTGTCATGCAAATATTTTTCATAAATGATATTTTAATTAAAATCGTTAGTCATTTTTTAAAAAATAAAAATTCTCGATAATCGTTTCATGTGAAGGGTAGTTGGGGTGGGGGATTTTCTTGAAAATTTTTGTGTCGCATCTTTGGAAGGTACTGAACATAAATACCCAGTGTGATATTTATCCGACTTTTCGTTTTTGAGTTTTGCTGTTTACAGACAGACACACGCACACATTTTCTAAGAATGATTTCTTCTTGGATTCAGGGGACTTCAAAATATGCATTTTAGGTGAAATTTCCGAATGGAATTTTTGGGTGGAATGCAATACTTTCTCTACCTACGATATACGCGGTAGAGAAAGAGAAAGAAAGCCCTATCCCCCTCCAGTTTTCAAATTCTATAGCCTGTGAACACCTGGTAGAGTAGGTATTTTCAATGTTGAATGAATTATCAAAATTGTTGAGTAGTTTTTAAGATTAAAACACATGCACACCGATACGTTCTCTTTATACTTTCTCTACTACGTTTAGTTAAGTAGGGGAAGTATTGTATTCCACCCAAAAATTCGATACCGAGATTTCACCGGAAATATATGTTTACAGACACCCTGAATCCAAAAAAAAGCATTTTTGGAAACATGTCTGTGTGTGTCTGTGTGTCTGTCTGTCTCTGTGTGTGTGTGTCTGTCTGTCTGTGTGTCTGTCTGTCTGTGAAAAGCATAACTCAGAAACGAACAGTCGGATAAACACCAAACTTGGTATTTAGGTTCAGTATCTTCCAAGGATGCGACACGAAGGTTTCCAAGAAAATACCCCCACCACAGATTACCCTTTACATGGAAGATTTTTCGAAAATTTTAATTTTCTCAAAAATGGCTCTAACGATTTTGATTAAAATATCATATGATTAAGATATTTTTATGACAAATAAAATGTATATCTTGAATTTCCTGGCAATGTCTCCAAAAGTATTCTTCATTGTGAACGAATTTTGCATAGCTGGTAAACCATAAGAGACAGACAAAATTTTACTACACAAAAATGTAGATTGCGTTAAAATACACAATTTATGTCATATACATTTTTTTTGTTGAGTGATCCATTTTAGAGATATTGCTTGTTATTCCCTTAAATTTTTCAATACTTATTTTCTCAAATGGGAATTCGTTATTCATTTTTTTGTCTTGGATATACAAAGAGTATTAATCTGTGGAAAAGGGAATGGTGCTGCACCTAGCAACCAGCTATTAAGAGATATGTATGTGCTTAAAGGCTACTGTATTTCCAAATTGCCCTTGTAAATAAGAATTCCCCTTACATCTACAAGAAAATTAGCAATAAAATAGACTCTGCAAATGTTTATCTCGATTAACATGAAGTAGATGGAGAATAGGCGTTTTATAAATAGTTTGTACAAGAGTAGAGAAAGTCATGTGAGTGTAACACATCAGATTTTTATAATATTAACATAGATAAATAGATCGAAATATTAAGGCTATCTCCAGAGTATATTCAGGAATATCCAAGAATATTCCTGGAGTATTCCATAACCTAAATCTCTCACAATGTTCGTTTAAGGGAGAAAGGAATAATCTGAAATCAATATTTCGCAAAATAACAAAAATGACAGATATGGGAAATCTTGCCCTCATAATATGCCAATTTTTGAAACTTGCACCCATTTTTAAACTTCTGTATTGCAGTGTTTACAAAATTATTTTATATATTTATAATACAGGCATTTTTATGTAATATGTGACCATATCACCGACATATATGATGGAGAAATAAATTGATTAAGTCGTAAAAACTGAGGCGATAATAAAGGAGTTCAGTAAGAAAGGCATCAACTTCGATATCTTTCTTCTCAGATCTCCTCATATGAGTGTTTGTGATATTGGTTTTCTGATAAGATAGTGTTTCATCAGGTTGCTCGGTAACATAAATACAATGTTTTACCAAGATAGTTTTTACCCTCTTCATTGAATACAGTTACTACGTAATACACAAAACGGACTTCAGATCACCAATGAAGTCCTTAAAAACGCTTGTTAAAGTGACGATTATTCATCATATTAATAGAAGAAAATTAATCAGGAAATAAGCTTGTAGATTACTAAGACAGTTAATCAGGACTGCCAATTGTACTTCTGTTCAGAAAAGACGGAACTGTGAATTTTCTGTTGTTAAGGCTTTGGCGTTTGTACTGGAGTCCTACGAATGCCCTTCCATAAACATACGCAGAACATCTGCATAAAGATATTTTCACTGTAATTTCATATTATATTGGACCAAAATATTTGCTCTACTAAAAGCGTGGCAAATTTTGTACACAAAATACATTAAAGGCTGCGAAATCGGTTCAGTTTTCAATATATAGTAAAAATAATAAAATTCAAATCTTGTAAATCGCCAAAACACGTAATATTCTTGATTCTTTCTACTATTAAATATTGGAACTTTCTTTCTACTAGTGTGCTAGAATTTTTTTATTTCGCGACATATAGTTTTTGGAGTACCTATATACTTTCATAGGGTCCAAATCTAGTTCAGTAAGAAATAAAATATTGTTACATGCTGGGGTGAGGGACAAAAGGTCTCCAGAAAATGATTAAATTTAGATCATCCCAACATGCACATGAGGGGGGGGGGTGGCAACTCACTAACAGCAAGAAGACCGGGACCTTGGTGTGTATATTTAGAGGAAGGCGTGGGGTTTTACATTCCACAAAAACATAACATAACACACATTACCTGGCATTTATTAACAGACTTTTGGCGACTCTACATTATGAACTAGGAAGAGAGGATGGAGGGAGATGTCTAATAGCCGTGGACTGACCACACCCACGTCTTACTACAAGGACCACTTTCACTCAAGTGACGCTATCTATATCCCCCCTCCAACCGTGTCTACCAAGTCAGACAGGGTTGATGTCATACCAGACGATTTCAACAGCGCCCTTCCTTTTGCGTGGTTCGCGCCGAAAGGAGGGATCGTTAAGCCGAAAAATCAAAGAAACGCAATAATGCTATGTCTAGTAGCGACAATGCAACACAACAGTGCGTCTGGTAATGACAATGAATTTACTGATACGCCACATCTCCCCGGGGACATTCGGTTGGTAGAGTATACTATATAATTTCATAGGGTCAAATCTAGCTCAGTAAAAAGTAAAATATTTGCGAGTATCCGTATAAAACGCAGTTTACGTATATCAATGGTGTAATTTGCAGATTTCGGTGGAGCAGTTTACGCATTTCTGTGGGGCAGTAGTGTAGTCATAACATTATTAAAGTATGGATCCATTTTCTAAACATTTGTATCAATTCAAATGATAAACACGATTTAACTCTGAACTAAAATATTTAAATAAATCCAGTTTATATTAACAGATTAAGGTGCAGCAATTGGAACTAAAATTTGGATAGGATGTTTTGCGTATTGTAAGCGGCAAATGTGTTGTAACATGAGAATTAATGACCACTGTAAAGCATTTTATATTACTGTCTTAGCCATTTTATTTAACCACAGAATAGATCTAGTTATGTTCTAAACTGGGAGATGTTGCACTCATTGGAAACCACTTAAATTTAGCACGCGAATGAAAGCATGTCCCCGATATCTTCACATTGTTGTACCAACGCCATCTAAAGTACAGTTTATGTTGTTTCACTTTTAGTCATATTGTCCAAAATATGCGGTGTAAATATAGCGCTAGTAGTAGTAGGATTAGGAAGTATCTCGTTCCCACCAACCTAGAAAGGTAATATTATTTTAACGAAGCTATTTTTACTATTAATGTTTACACTTGTTTTTTAACAAGGAGCTTCCAGCCCCCAAAACCCCTCCCTAGCCTCTGCTGTGGGGAGACAGGCACGAAAGTTGTGCTGTTTACCTGGGTTACTCCAAATCGGACAAACGCGTTATGCGTACAAAATCTCTGGAACTAATAAAACCCGAGTTCAGGTTAACTGTACTAAACGTGACACGTGAACAGGTTTTCATGTATAACACTTGCTTAGGAGAAGTGTAGCCTCAAACTTTGCCTCTCCTAGAAGTGCCAAGGGAACGATAAATTCGGAAAGAACCGAGTCCGTCTCAGGAAGTAGGGATCTTACTCATACAAAACAGTTTTGCTACATCCAATTTACATGAAGAAGGGGAATAAGCCGTCTTGTTATTTTGTTTACCTGCAGGCATTCTTTACACAGAGTTCATGACGGGAATGTATATACGGCAGGAGTCGGGCTTTATCCTGCCCTGGCCTCCTCGAGAATAAGAGAAATGGTAGTAAGTTTGTTTTGCTACAAAACTCAGTTGAGCTACTAAGTATTTCTATAGGGAGGGACTTGTGTTCTAAGTTTCATTTTATAAGAAAAGTAAGAGTCTTAGTTTCTCTAACTCGCAGTTCTTCTCGTGTGTTATTAACTCTACAGGGAAATGTCATTGCGTTGAAACAGGTTTTTCCCAAACGTCTTTTCTTAGGGATAATTTGTATTCTGCACACTCGACCGCTTTGCAAAGTGTTTTCAACATGTTGAGTTCAGCAATTTGTACCTTTTGTTACAGCTTCTGACGTTTTGTGCGCGTACCATCGGACTACAAACGTTATTCCGGAATAGTTAAAGTAACTATTATGCAATTAATGCTAAGTAAAGGATCTTTAATTTGAAATTTTACCGTATGGCGGAGAAAACACGCACAATTAACAATGTGCAACACATTCACGATTTTCCTACTCATTAGGAATTCACATAAAATATTATACAAATACTTATTTTATTCCCGATAAGTTTTGAAATCAATCAATATCGGTTTAATTACATACATGAGGAAATTACATTCAGCTAGTTATATCGTATGGTGTAGTAATTTCTGTCAGATATGCTTCGAATGCAATGCTACACTCGCTGGTATTAACCACTTTCTGCAGAAATATGTTCATTAATTTAGAACAGAGACATATCGTCTTTCCATTCCACGAATATTTTAGAATGATTATACAAAGATACAGAGAAAGAGTGATACACATTTGTTTTAGTGTACAACAGTGTTTCATGAGAAAGGAAAGCAAATATCTTCAAGAGATTATAATATTTTAATATATAGACTTCAAAATTTACCTGAAATTCAACTTATTAATATTTTCAATAACAGTTCATGATGTTGCTTCTGAGTTTACATTGTTTAAATGTTATGAATGGATTTACTGTTTCAGATTTTATAATTCACAGCTGCAGCTGAAGTAAGCTTTTTAGTGATACAAGCTAACTCTCCTTTGGATCTTATATAATAGCACAATCCCATTATTTTCTAACTCATCGTTACCTTTCTTTGTAATTGAGATGAGCTGCGAAGGATGACATAATATTTTAATGAGCTGTACATAATTTTTACAACCATCTGTTACGGTTTCCAAGTTATATAAAATTCAATAAGCATGGAGCTTTACGGGCTTCTCATAACAAAGTTCTCAAGTACATGATGGTACCCATAATAAAAGCTCGAAGGAATTTTTGAGAAACTAAACAACGAAATATTATTCCTGTAAATTTTTAGTTGGTTTGGGACAGCATTTCTTGTAATTATTCTTTACAAGTTATAAATGTTTAAAATAAAAACTCTCTCTCTCTTCCCCTTCCTTTCTCTCATACATTAAGGGCATGTTTTTCATATTGTCTTTGGTTTCACGGAAACTAAGCAACTATTTGCAGTAAAAGGTGGAGCAAAGTTCAGTATCTCTTCTATCATATGTTTTCTCCTGAGAAAATAATAACAAATTAGGATAACGGTGCTTATACGATGGACTGAAAAACAGTATTTTAATATAAAATTAATTTTCCATAATTAATACCAAATTGTGATTCGGATAATGTAAGCTCAACCTTTATCGAACTGAATAGACTGTTAACACCTGATGCTTTCATCCCTGTAGAGACCTGAAATTGTGAAGCTAGTAAAATTATCCAAGACGTTATCTGAGTGATGCAAAATGCTCTCTAAGCTTTAATCGCTCAGTGGCTGGGTTTTAATCTGTAGAATTATATACAAATAGGCTATAAAAGGGTGTCCTATAACTGTCCCTTAATACACGCATTCTAAAAAGCCTCCCTAAAGACAATGATGTAATAGGTTTGAAACGAATGTTTCCCTCATCTCATTCATTATATTCAAAATCTGCAAAACTCTAAAGGATTCTGTAACAATGTCCGTTTGATTCCTTCTGGGTTAGAATGAAAACGGTGTAAAGGTTCATCCTCCAAAAATATAATTTATGTAAGTTGACAAATATTCATTTATTTTGATATGTCATTACAATAAGTTGGCTAAATTGTTCTTAGAGGGTCCACCTAGAAATTTCGGAAGGAAGCAATAACTAATGGAATAAATTACCTTAGGAGCGAATGTAGAAGTAGATGGATCTCGACAATACCTGGTGCCCACCTACCCTCCGGTTTTAGGTGTTTTACTTTTATAGGGACTTTGCGATATGAATACAACAAACGTAGCCATTTTCCCGCTAAAACAGACGCTGAATGGTAAGTGCCAACCTAAATAAGAAGTGAAACCCACGAAGTAAGGAATTTCTGCAAACGTGACTCATTCTAGTTTTAGACGCGCAGATCCCTCGGCTACGCTTTGAGACTGAGGGCCCTCAAATTCCTCGGCTACGCCTTAGGCTGAGTATCTTACTGGCTTTGACGCATTACGTTAGAGCTAGAGAATGACATACAGTGACATCTGTAGGACATATAACACATCACTTCCATTGGTATTGAGGACCCTCTAAAAACAACTTACCCCAATAATTTTAATACATTCCAGTTATTCATACAAGGTTGTTAATATTTCTCTCTTGTGTAACTCCTTAGTTCTTCACTGAATCAGTAGAAAATGCCCGGTCTTTCATGAAGGATGAGACTGACTGACTGACTGACTGAATGACTGCCTGCCGTTTCCAAAGCACTATTATATGGACCCGTTCACTCGGTAGCGTCAGACCGATTATTAATGCTAAGGGTTAATATCTTGTACTTTCTTTCATTATAAAATGTGTTCAAATGCCTATCAGCATTATATAAGCTTGGCACCAGTTGAAACATTGTTAACACTCGAGAAATTTCTGCAGCCAAATTATTGGAAAACCCACGCTGCATACTATCTTACAATTCGTCAAACGTATGGAATTTGTTGTATAAACTTTATCATTAACCTTCTCCACAGATGATGATATAGATTTGATCTGAAGTGCGAGCAAGCTAGTCATTATTCCATAATTAAAAAAAAATTCTGTTTTGATACATTGAAGTAGTATTATTGCGCCCCACGTATGAGGGCCAAACTTGAAGTAGAATTATTATGATTGCACCACGTATTGCGGGAGATATGTTTCCGGTGGCCTTCGCCCCAAGTTTAAAAATCAACTTTGTATTTTTAATGTTTATTTTATATATATATATATATATATATATGTGTGTGTGTGTGTGTGTGTTTGCCTCAGCTGCGTCAGTAGTAATTTGCAGAAACACGTATCTCGTAGCAGGGGTTGGTGCGGCTAAAGAATGAAGGCTTACAGAAATTATAATTTTTTGCTTCACTCCTTTTATTATTCCTTCACACGATAAAATAATACTTCACTGATGTATCCTACTGTAGAGCTGTGAGATTATTGTTACTTTTACTTTTTAACACGTAAGCTTTATATTAATCACGCTGTAATGAATTTTTTATGTCTCACACTGAATACGTATCGAACTGTTCGGGAACGCTGCCTAGTAGCGTCTGGTTGGGTACGGCGTCTTCTAGCGTCTGGCTTCTACCGCCTGAGTTTGTACTTTTACAATATTTGAAGTCTCTGATTGGCTAATTTTACTCCAATAG
This sequence comes from Deroplatys truncata, assembly GCA_030765065.1. Taxonomy (NCBI): domain Eukaryota; kingdom Metazoa; phylum Arthropoda; class Insecta; order Mantodea; family Mantidae; genus Deroplatys; species Deroplatys truncata. The sequence continues at coordinate 108,460,760 of CM060980.1, forward strand.
AATACTTTTATTTAACTTTAGCTTTTTATAGTTTTTGATTGGCTATTTATAAACTGTTTTAAATATTACATTATTCTTCCGATAATTATTAGTAGCATTATTAAACTTTCTAACTTATTGTTGTCTCAAGGTTATCTCATTGTTAGCAACTTTCGGCTTCTATTTTTACAGCGCCTGCATTGTTAAATTACATAATAATTCACATAACATTATTATACATGTACATAGTAATGTAAACATTAATACAATGACTGTTACATACATTTTACAAATTATTACATACACATATTGTTTTAAGGCGGGCTGTTATTATACTTTATATTATATAATTAGACTGATAAAATTTAAGTGATAAAATACTGCTTCAACATTCACATATGGTTTATTAATGGATATACAAATTAGTCTTACTAAACCCTATTTTTATATCTACTTCATTTTAATCAAAACTTTTACAGAAATAGCTACATTGTAGGCAGTATTTTATATCACAACACTGTGAATGCCAGAGTGATTGTAGTGTAAATTAGCATTATTGTATGACAATGATTTGAGATGTTTGTTAATTATAAGCATTGTTAGGAAATAAGTTTACACGGCCTCACTGAAACTAACAATAGGAGTGGGTAACAATGTAGCGAGGGGGTGAGTTGTTTATCAATTAGAAGAGACAAACAAATGACGTCAGAGTAGCGTGCCTTTCTTTAGAAATGGAGGGAATATCTTCCCTAGAGCATATGTGTTCGTAATTTTGATTGGATATAAAAATAGACGCTAATGTTGGCGCGCTTTATTAAACAATAGCAGCTCTGTTATAATGTTTAGGCATATCAGGGTGAGGGAGTATAAATATATGAAGCCAGAGACGGGTATCGCTCGGTTCAACAGGATCATTCACGCGTTACACGTCGCACAGTTTAAGAGAATCATTCACAGGTTACACGTCGCGCAGTTTTACAGAATTATTCACAAGGCAAACGTCGCACAGTTCAACAGAATCATCCACGGGTTAAACGTCGCGCAGTTCTACAAATCTCTCGCGTCGTAAAGTTAGTTAAAAGATGTGAAATACGCGAATTTATAATGTGCGGCAAATAAGTGATAATAGTTACATTCGAAAATGCAACAGTTTCAGTCGGGCGTGTATCAAGAGTAATTATGTGAAATAAATAAGGTGTGACGGCAATAAAAGTGTAAAAACAAATTCTTTTATCAGTGTTATCTTTAGTAACAACTCCTTTCCGTTTACATACCCTGTTCAAGAGATTTGCTCGACTGCGTAATAATAGCTAGCCGGAGGACAAAGAACTCAAAATTCAAAATAATAAAACAATAACAGGCGCTCAGCAAATAAGATAACACGATGATACCGCGACACATTATACATTTCATTATATAATAGATACAAACAGAATACCAATAGTCAATTGTTTAAGAACCGGACGCTGTATGCTGGACTTAAAATTTGATACTGTTTCAATGAAATCGCGAGAAACAGCTGAATGTTGATAAGACTTCAAAAGAACTGCTAAGTATTGAATAATTCGAGCCATTAATAACGGATATCTCGGTAATGGCTGCTTTTACAAAAATAAAGTTGTTTGACCTAAGTTGTGTGTTTTAAAGAGAAACATTTCTTGTGTAGTGCGTTTTCGTCTATCGTCTAATGTTTGCTAGTTATACGAGATTATAGGCATTCCTTCCGAATGAAGAGGAATCCAAAGACTATTCCTAGAAAATTCAAGATATACATTTTATTTATCATGTAAATATCTTTAATATATGGTATTATAATCAAAATCGTTACTTTTTTAGAAAATAAAAACTCTTGAAAATCTTCGTGTCACGTCTTTGGAGGGTGCTGAACTTAAATCCAAGATTGGTGTTGATCCGACTTTTCGTTTTTGAGTTATACTGTTCGAAAGCACGCGTGCGCGTGCTCGCGCACACACATACACATAAACACACACGGATCTTTTTCAAAAATATTTTTTATACAAGGAACCGGTGAAATCTCGGTATCTAAATTTTGGGAGAAATGCAGTACCTTTTCTACCTACTAGGTACGTGATGGAGAAAGCAAAACAGGACAATGAACACGTTATAATGCTTCCATAGAACCATTTTCTGTACCTGCAGTTGCATAATCCTGCATTAAGTAAGCATGGACAGGTTCTGCAGGTGTCAGTTCTCTGAAGACTGGAGTTAATACATTGACATCCTTATCGAAGTTTAGAGTGTCCAATATTTCTTGTTGTACTGAAGGCACACCATAATTTGTATCATGTAGTAGTTTTTAATGTAACTGATGTGAATTTTAAGAACTTAGTATTCATTCTGTGTGTTCAAGCGTGTGAGCCAGGCTTCATTAGAAAAACATAGCTTAATAGGATCAACGAACCATCATGCACAAACTATAGAGACCAATTGAAATAGTGTTTCTTGCAACATTATTCACATCCAACAGTATTTTCACTACTGCTACCTTGTATGGCCTTGATTTTAGTTCCAGAAGAACTCTATCAGCGGATAAATTGCAGCTATTAAAATCTTTAAGCGATGTTCTTGCAGTACTTCACCACGACAACCTCCAACGTCAACCATATCGTCTTGATGTTTCTTTAGTTTGAAGGTTGACTACCTGCATTTCTTTGGGTCTATGTTAGACTGTCTGTTTATATTTTCTAATAACCTTTAAATTATGAGTTTGCTAGGAAACTATATCAGGGAACTTCTGTATAAATTCAAGAATACAATCCACATACGACTCTGTCCGAGTAAAAATCAATACAAACATACGCTGTTCTTCAGCATATACTATGATAACTACACATAACAGAATCATTACAGAAAGTTCATATAACGTTATTTCCACTATGCAAGTGCCAAATGGAGATGTCACTTTCCGTAGGCGCGACAGCTAAGCGACCGAAAAGCGACGACATTCAACACAATGCCTGTTAAAGAGTCGGATCCGGCAGACGCGAGGAGCGCCATTCAAGATAATTCCAATATTACAGATCTTGGGTAGATATTGAAATTCCTTGACTAAGTCGTTTATCATACAGATGGTGCCACCTTGACAGCAGTTGCATTATGCATTGCAACGATATCAGCTATGTCCATTTGAAAATTAAATTCTGTCTAAACTTGCTTATCTCTTTGTTACTAGTGCAAACTTTTTATATGAACCTTTTTGGTTCTTTTCTAGATTTCGCTTTTCTGTTTATAAGGATTAGAATATTATTTTAATCCATGTTTACTTTCTCCAGTGTTTGTCCATACTAAGTATACTAAGTATTTATACCACCCAAAAATTAGATATTGGGATTTCACCCAAAATGTATGTTTTGAGGCCTTCTGAATAAAAGCAAATCATTTCCCGAAAAAGGCATGCACGCCTGCACATGTCAGTATGTCAGCATAGCTCAAAAACGAAATTCCGGATAAATATTAAATTTGATATTTAAATTCAGTAGCTTCCAGGGATGCGAAACGAAGATTTTCAAAGTATCTACCCAAAATGGCCTTAATAATTTTGATTGAAATATCATATATTTAAGATATTAAATGACAAATCTAATGTATATCTTCAAGTTTTAGTAATATACATTGAAATTCTTTTAATTAAAAATTAGTTTTGCATAAATCTGTATAAATTAGGCAGATAAAATCCACTTGGCAAAAACTATAGATCTCTCTAAAACGCACAATTTGTTTCAAATAGTTTTTATGTGGCATCATTATCATTAGTTCGAATTTTTCAATAATTTGTCATCTTTACTTTCTCTACCACTTAGTACCTAGTAGGTAGAGGAGATGTTGCATTCTACCTAAAAATTCGATACCAGGTTTCACCAGAAATGCATGTCTTGAGGCACCCTGAGATCAAAAATGCATTTTTAGAAAAAGCTTCGTGTATCACTCTATCACTCTCTCTCTCTCTCTCCTCTGTGTATGAGAGAGAGCAGCATAACTCAAAAATGAAAAGCCAGAGCAGCACCAAACGTGATATTTAAGATTAGTATCTTCCAAAGATGCGACACGAAGATTTTCAGGTAAAATCCCCCTATCCCAAACCACCCTTTACATTGAACATTTTTCAAAGTCTTTTATTTTCTAAAAAATGGCTCTAAAGAGTTTGATTAAAACATATATTAAAGGTATATACATGATAATTAAAATATATATCTTGAGCTTTCTGGGAATAGCCTTTGAAACCCTCTTCATTCGGAAGGGATTTTGTATAATCTTGCAGAACTGGTGAACGTTGAGCGATAGATGAAAAGGTACTACACAAAAAATGTGGATCTCTCTAAAGCACACAATTTATTTCAAATAGATTTACGAGATTCATTATTAACGCGAATTGTTCAACACATAGCCATTCTTTTAAAGTCATGAATACATTCAGTTGTTTCTCGCTATTTCATTAAAAGAGAATTTAATTTTAAGACTAGCGTATAGCGTCCAGCACTAAAATTTGATTACCGCTGTTCTCTTTGTATCTGTAACGAAATATATAATGTATCTATTTCTGAAAAACGTTTATTTGGATTAAAATGAAGTAGATATAAAAATAAGCTTTAGTAACACTAGTTTGCCACTATTAAAGGATAGAGGGTAGAGAATGACATTTGAATGTATCGCATCAAATGTTTTGAATTCTGTCATAATTCAGCTGTTTCTCACAATATAATGGAAAGGGGATGGAGCTTCAAGGCCAGCATTTAGCAACTCTATTTTAAACATTTCACTATCACTTGAGCACCCTGTATCCTCCTTGTACTTACAACGAAATGGCAATGGAGGAATTTCTGCAAATATAAACCTCGATTAACAAGAACTAAATGGAAGAATACATTTTTAGTTCGTAGAAGAGAGGATATACTAATACAGTATATCAGATTTTATTAACTTAAAATTCTAAACTTAATTTTAAATAATTCAATTTTCTCGTTAATAGCTTAAGTAAACTAGTCTATGTACAGGAGCCCAATAAAAAGTTCAGTTTGTAATGAAAGGCGAGCAGCGACAAACATATGACGATCACGGTCCCTTATATTGTAACATATGGAACATATCTAATATAGAGGTCGCCATCCCGTGCCAAAAGGAGAGCATCCACCGGAAATAAGAGAGGAAGGGTTCCAGGCAAGCACCTGTATCCTCTTTGTGAGACAGCGCGTCATTTGCTTCCTGGTCACGTTTGATTGGAACAGCAGCACCTGCTTCACTGCCTTCCGCCTCCAGAATTCACAAATGTTCGGCTCAAAGCAGACAATAATACTCGTACAGCTTCTTTGTAATTTGAGTTACGTCCGTACAGTATTCAGAACAATGCTGGGCAGATAAAAAGAACATTTTTTCTTTCTAGAGAGTAGGGAGCAAGAGCAGAGTATCTTCTTTTGTGTGCAAGTTACTGGAAGAACGGTAACTGAGCAAACATTCTTTCGTCAGTAATTTAAATTGAGTAATGACTTTATTGGAAAAAATCTTTATATGATACTTCACACGACTATCTCAACACCCTATCTTTTATTATTCTTGCAACTGCTTATTCTTCTACCTGTTGAAAGTTCGTTGGCATATACGTTTGCATAAATAATTTCAATTATATTTCGTTCAAAATACAAAGGGAATAGCAATAGTCGGATGTTTTCAAACTGGTTGATATATACTGGCTCTAAAATTCCATGACATCGCGGAAAACACCTTAAGGTTTGTAGTATATAAATAACGAAAGTATTGAACATTTCAAACGAATATACCAAGTTCTAAATGGCTGGCGCTACAAAAAAGTTTATTTGAAATAAATTTGCGTTTTAAAGAATCCATGTCGTATTACGTTTTATGTATTATGGTTTAACAATTAACAAAATTATAAAAAAAATCTTTCGAATGAAGAGGGCATCAGAGGTTATTCCCCAAAAATTAAACAATTAAGTTTTGGTTTTATATAAATGTTTTAAACTTATGGTATTTTAAACAAAACGTTATAGCCATTTTTGAGAAGATAAAAAAAGTTCGAGAAACATTTTATGTAAGGGATACTTTATGATGTGGGAAATTTCTTGAAAATCCTGTCGCATCTTTGGAAGATACGGAACTTAAATACCAAGTTTGGTGTTTATCCAACATTTCGTTTTTGATTTATGCTGTTCACTGACACATACACGTACTTTTTTCTGAATTTGGGGCGCTTCCGGTGAAACCTCGACATCGAATTTTGCAGTTAAATATAATACTTCCTCTTATATACTAGGTGGGTGGCAAAGGAAATAAAATTTTAATACAGAATCATATGTAACAATTTGTACCTGGTATAATTTGTTTCCATATCTATTCACAACCGTTATACATATATTTTATAATGCTCTTTTGCACTAGCGTGTGTAAGCAGCAAGTTCAACTTATCACGCCACATTATGTTGACAAATATATCTAGAAATAGTTGCAATATACAGCTTGTTATTGGTACAAATGAGGCTACAATGTCAGTCAGTTGTTTTAAAAACAAGCCAAAAAATTGTGACATGTCCCACATAAAGTTTCATGGGGGGAGGGAACTCCTCGAGTATCTCTCCTTTGCATCTTTAGAAGATACGCGGCTAAAGTATAAAACGTATTTATCGCACTTTCACAACAGGATGCTTTGTAGATAAAAAGATTTGTTTTCTATTCTGGTACTACATGCTAAAATATATTCAATGCAATACTTCCTTTACCTTAGTAGGCGGCAGAGAAAGTAGCAACGAGTCGTTTATAAAGACTGCGCTTTTTGTTTCTTTAAAACATATTTGATGTTTAGTGACTATAAACCAATGTTTCCTGCAAGCACAAGTTTCCTACAAATTTTACAATATGCACTTCTTCATGCCACGGAGAATAAGTACAGGCTGGACGGAAAGTCTATTTACATTGTACTTAACCCGGTTCTGCGAAGCAAAGAACGAAGGAAATAGGTAACACGAATGCGAAAATCGAGCGGTCGACCAAACGGCTGAAAAATGTATTCCGTGCAGTGTTCAAAGTATCACTCCTAACACACATCACTCCTAATATACTGTTACGGATGCACAATCGGATATGGAGGAGCTACCAACATGGTTATGCTACCAACATGGAGGAACCCGTGATCTCGTTTTGGATCCAAAGCTGTAAACAAATACACGGTTTTAAATCCAGGCTGAAGGGACTTTCTGACCACCCTATACATAATTCTTGATGGTAAATATTTAGACAGCCAATTCCAAGCACCCTGCGTGACATGGGTAACTAAAGTACCGTATTTAGGCTATGGTGAGTTTGATAATTATCGAGGAGCGGCATCCACAAGTAAGGCTTGAGCGAAACGAAAATGTTAGTGTTCGTATGTGCTCGGTGGTTCTGTGGCTCGTAGCAAGTGAATACGAAGCTCATCAATTGCACTTTTTGTGATTCTTCGGGCTTCTTTAACTAAAGACAGTACTCTCACTTCCGCAGCACTCCACTTGGCTCTAAGCGTTCGTAACGTTCCACGCTGCCGAGGCATTTGATTCATAACTAGAGCTAGAACAAATATCCATTGAGCTTGGAATCAACATAACTACCACTTTACCTAGTACATATGGCGTCGTACTGAATACATGGACCGGGGGCTGCACAATCGACAGTCAGTAGTTCGCTTGCGTTACTGGTATGGTAGAACTGCCTTCTGGGAGCGCTCTGTTTAGGTTCTTTTCTATCCCTGACGCTACTGTTTACAGTTCCAGGTTACCTGTGGCATCCCGTTCCCCTCGCCGCACTGTCGATACAAAGTCACTGCGTGCTCACATTATAGGCTAAAGGATATTTATTTTAGCTTTGTTCATAACTCCCGAGCTTATTACCTTGGAGGGCTGCTATAGCTACCTCATAGTTTCGGACCACTCTTCCTCCAAAGACAGTAAGCAGTCGCAACAATGGGTTCCGCAATCTGATCGTTGCTTGTCATCGTCCCAAAACTAATAACGTTTGGTAACTTCTCTATTAGGATAGAAAACATAAGGTTTAAATGCTCCACCTCTGTTAAGTGGTAACGATATCTAAAGCGTATCCTTGTTGAAGAAAGTTTCAGCAGTTCTCATATATTTGAGAAACAACTATTGTTTAATGTATTTAAATGGTACGGAGTGAGATTAATTGTAAGATCCGACCCTCGTAGCAATAGGCTATGGAGAAATGATAAACCAACTTGAGACAATAAATGGAAAGCAGCTTATGATCTAGAGCATGTTCTATTTTTCCGTCTTTTAAGTAAACACCTAAGGCTAAACTCAGCTAAAGTTTTGCAATCCACGTTCATACGGTAAGCTGGGCTAATCACAGGAAAAACATACCGATAATGCAACATGGCAGTACTAGTCGGCCACGATATGATTGCGTTTGGAGGATAGCGCCACTGTTTTTTGTTGGCATGTGTAACGTTATCAAGGTCTAGGGATCAGAGGGGAATGAGTAGAAACGCGTCAGGGAAATGTACAGTTGCACAATGAAACATTTACAGGCCTCAGCCTTGCTAGGAAATGCAGCTCAGAACTTTGAATGCTTTGTTTATCTGACTGTGCTTCCGATGCCCCGCCCACTTGTTCCCTAACTGCTTAGTTCCTCTTCCCACCGAATGCACTCATATAGTGGCCGACTAGAACTGATCCAGTCTTAAAACCAGACTTAATGCAAACAAAAACATTTTGTATTCCTCTACACTAGCCTCGTGTTTCTATCAGCTGTGAAGAATAAACTGCTGATAATATCGTATGAATGCACAAGAGGTGAAGGACACCACAGAGAATTAAACAGAACCTACGACCTCCTTTACTTTTACTATTCATATTATCTGCCATTTAAATTTATAAAACATTTATACTAATCAAAGTTTTCAAACTGAATAATATGATTCTTAACCCACAGATAATTACCCACGTTTAAGGTACTATACGTTACGATGTGCTTTAGTTTGTTTTTTTACATTTTGCGGACTGCTTAATGACATCATGCATTTAATCAAGTTGGGTTCTGAGAGTGGAGCGATTATAGTATATAAATACCTACTGAAGTGACTATCATAATTAAACAACTGGATGTTATAGTTAGTATCAAATTAGGTAGGTTTTAATGAGGATTTTCCTGATACAGGTTCAACCGACACATCGACCCGACTTGCCGCGAATGAAAAATCCGGGTAAGCGTTTCCATTATGTATTGTTCATCCGATATAAACAAAAGCAAATGCATTTAAGCAATATTTTCCACCATTGCTGGATTTAGTTTTAATATCTCTTTCATAAGTGGTTTATCTGAGGATTTCTATTCCAAATAATTTTCTATGCAAGTATTGATAACGTGCTAAAATAAATTTAAATATTGATTTCATTAGCTATGCTATAAATTAAACGAAAAAGCCGTTTCATATTACACGTGGGTGAAAACGCGAAGCGACCTTTATTTCGGTGGACTTTTCCTTCCCATGTTAATTTCATTTTATAAATACGATTAAAATACACCGAGCGAATTCAACAGAGAAAGGGAAAACACAAAGGAAAATAAAATAGAGCCATTTACATAATACAGCAAAGCACCGAAAAGTCAGGAACCTTGCGCTTCGGGAGCCGTTAATCTCTGTGTCAAGGGGGTGGGGTGCATAGTGGATAGGGAAACCAGTAAACACCGCTCCGTGGTTGTTTTATTTCGTTGTGGGCAATGTTGCAGCCTTTTGTTTTAGTCGTAATATTTCGATGCATTCTGCTCGCTCTACGACTACGTGGAACACGTGATTATAATGCAGCATGCCAATATTCAAATAAATTTAAATAATAAACTACCAGAACTACGGCTAAAGTTGCATTTATACTTTCTTCACCGCTATGGCAAGCAGAAGTATTGTATTCTACGCAAAAACTAGAAATCACTTTTGAGGTCCCGTGACCCCCCTCCAAAAGAAATAACACCGTTTGGTAACTGTTGGGAGCATAATTAAACGAGTACTTTAATACAAAACTTAGTATTTAAGTTCATCCAATTTAAAGAATATTTCTCTCTCCAAACTACTCTTTAAATGGAAAATGTTGCATTACTTTTTAATTACCCAAAATGCTGTTCATTTTGATTAAAATAACACATGTTTATGATAGTTACTTCAGTAGATATTTATTTCTTCATTGTAAGTAGATTCATAAGTTACTACTGTATAATAATGTATTACATAATAACTATCTAAACTATGCGAATCTTATTATTATAAGTATCTCTTCTTATAAGATGCTTGCCTACTATTATTGGTCCCAATACACTCAATTTGCTTCAGTAACAAATAATGTGTATTGAATTTTCTGTGTATAGCATGTAAAGTTCTCTTCATTTTTAATTAATTTGCATAATTTTGCATAAATGGTAAACCATAAGAGATAAACACAATATGAACAAGTTTGGTTATATATGTTTAAGTTATATCAAGTAACCTTTTCTGCAGAATCAGTCATTTACGATATACAGTGAATGCAAAAAGTGTACGTACACTTGTAATGTATACGTTAATTTTGCATTATATTTAATATCAAGGGAAAATATGTGTTTTAAGCAACACAAAGTTTGCACAAAATACGAATATTGAACTCCGAATTATACAAATATCTTTGGGGGATACCAATAAATCATGTATAATATTTATAGTTTACAAATAAATCCAAATAGTGCATGCAGGCAAGTCACAATGTGATTGTACACCTGGCGACATGAAGTGTTCAAAGGGTGGATTTGTCGCCTTTTAGTTGTCTGTCCTTGTGCAGTAGTAAGACATTGCATAGCCAGTCATTAGCGCAGTACGCCGTATACAGTCAAATTGGGGAGCAAGTGGAGACAAACATGATTATTGGATTGCACAATCAGTGTAAGTCGTTTACAGAGATATCAGAAATTGTTGGTATACCTCATTCAACTGTGTGGTCAGTAATTGCCAAGTTTTGTGATTTTAGACAGTGGAAAATAGGCCAAGATAGGAAGGCTTACAATTTTGAACGAGAAGGATAAACGAACAATCTGAAACCAAAAAGGACTAAAAATTAGTGCAGTGATTTGGCAGCAGACTTAACCTAAAAATATCAGCCAGCACAGTTCGTAACGTTTTTAAAGAAGAAGGTAGTCATGGCAGAGTACCATGGACAAAGCTTTGGGTGAGCAAAATAACTGCGTAAAATGACTAAATTTCGCCAGAGAGCATCGAAATAAAGGGCTGGATTTATGGAAAAGGGCATTTTTTATATGAAAGCAAGTTTAATCTTTATGGTTCAGATGATAGATGAATGATATGGCGGAAGAAGAATACAGTGCGGATCCACAAAATCTGTTGCCTACAGTAAGACATGGAGGTGGTTCAGTGCCAGTTTTGGGCTGTATGAGTGCTGCAGGAGTAGGCCAACAACATTTAATTGAAGGAAAATGGACCACAAAATTTATATGGGTATTTCAAAAGAAAATATTCAAATTAATGCTCAAACCATGGGGCTGGAAAATATAACCACCCTAATATATCGTTATAACGATAACGACCCTAAACATACCGCTATAAATACTCGATTAAGGCTACTCTACAACACACTAAAACAACTCCACACACCTCCTCATATTCTTGACATCAATCCTATAGAGCATCTGTGGTTAGTAGTAGAAGAAAGGCCCAGAAAGCACAGTTTTTCTTCCATGGCAGTTTAGAAACAGCTCTTCAAGAGGAATGGGGATCAATTGCCCCCACTATAGCAGATTTGATCAATGCCTTGGAGACTTGAGGTTATATTTAAGGCAAAAGACTTCCCAACTAATTAGAAAGGGATTTTGTTAAAAATATATTTAAATAACAGCTGTACGATTACTTTCTGTGCATAAAACGAATAACAATTTCATTTATGGTTAACATATTGAGGATTATTTCTAATGTTAATTACTTCTGTTGGTTTCTTTTGTTGTATGCAGACATATAAAATATATACCAGTTTCTTGATTGTGTCTTATTTCCTTTTGCATACCCCGTTTTCATTCCACACTGCTGTTTGATACAACTTCCAAGGTGTACGAGCGCTTTTTGCACTCACTGTATGTATTTCTTGCCTTCCAGGAATTTAAAGCACTATACACAATTTTCCCGCATAGATTCATTAGTAACAAGTGAGTTTATTTATTTCATCACCTCCAAATTGCAAATGTCATACATTAATTACTCTCTGCTCTTCTAGGAATTTCTTGAGTTTCGGATCATATACACTCAACACCGCGGCTGTTTGTGTATATGTATGCTTCATTTTACTGTACGTATTTTCACGCAATTTTCAACTTAAATTAATTTCCCGTTCCATAAATTACCTACATCGTCATTTCTGTTATTAAGATTCTCTTTTTCTTTAATGATTTTCCTCCACCATTTCTTTCTTACCTTTCCTGTATATTTGGCTACTTGTTTCAGAATATCTTTCCTATTGTTTCGGAAACGTTTTAAGGACAGTATCTTTATGTGTAATTTATCCTAATTCCTACACCATATTTCCTCTCAAGACTTCGATTTCTGTACCTTCTATTACAAAGTGCAAGTTTTTATATGCATTGCCACCTTGTGGGCACAAATATTTGTCAACCTTTAAACACCCTAACAATATTGTTTCTGTTCTTGCCCATGCCATCCCCCCGTTATATTTTATCACAAGTATAAATGTATATTTTTCCCTTCCCAATGTTTCTTAATACTCTTATAATATTTCAGAGTGCTCTTGTCATTTAAACTACTATATATTTCATGTTTTGCTATGTCATCAACCCTACATTTCACTTTATTCCATGGCTTTGTCCACTTATTGCTTACAAATTAGCTAACTCTTCCATTGCGATTTTCCTCAGTATTTTCTTTAATCGAAATAACCAATGTCTTTCCCCTTTTGCTTTTTCTTGTGCTCTTAAACAGTCTTTGACAATATTTCCTTCCTCCAGTGTTTGGATCATATTCCAATATTTCATTATACGTTTTATCACTAATCCCTTCCTGCCATCTCTTACCTATTAAACTAGGGCTTCCCATTTGGAGATGCTCTCGGTAACCCCAATAACATTTTGCAAAAAGCTCTGTGAATCTGATCTATACATTTCCACCCTTTTTCTGTCCCCCAAATCTCTACCCTGTGCATCCCTCTTGATTCCACTGTAGCCGTATTCTCTAAAGCCAGTTTACTCTCATATTTGGTACTTTCTTCAAGCAGGTTCTTAAGCTGTTGATAGCCAGCTTTCCCGTGCCTAGCGCATTTTTCCTTTGCTCTGCCCACTTACGATTGTTATTTAGCCTTAAATCAAATTTGTTTTGATGCAGTAATTTGTATCACAAAATATTTAAATGTAAAGAGTGATTATAGTATGAATATGCATTTTTATGTGACATTGATTTGAGATGTTTATTGATTGTAATTATTGTTGAGAAGTAAGTTTATACGGCCTTACTGAAACTGACAGTAATAGCGTGCAATAATGCAGCGAGGGGGTGAGCTGTTTATCATTATTAGAGACGAGGAAGTTACGTAATGTTGGCGCGTTTTTCTTAGAATTTTCTGGAACATCCTCCCTAGAGCATATGTATTCATAATTTTCATTGGATATAAAAATAGACGCTAATGTTGGCGAGTTTTATTAGCCAATTGCAGCTCAGTTATAATCTTTAGGCATATCGGGGTGTAGGAGTATAAAAACGGCTAGGTTAGAGATAGACCCCGTCAGTTCATCAAAAATCTTTGTACGCTACACGTCGCCTTCAGTCCGTCAGTTCGTCGAAAATATTTGTATGCTACACGTCGCCCTCAGTCCAGCATAAATATTTGTAAAGTACACGTCGATTATCGATTCGCAAGTTACGCGTAGCAGAGTTATGAAAAATCTCAAGTGTTGTAAAGTTAATTATACAAAAGGTTGAAGTACGTGAATTAAAAGTGATCAGTAAGAAGTTGTTATAACAGTTTCAGTTTGGCGAGTGTCTGGATCAGTGTGTAAATGTGATAGTGAATGTGTTCGACAATAAAAGTATAAAACAAATTCTTTCATCAGTGTTATCTTTGGATAAAAGACTCCTTTCCGTTTACACAACCTGTATAAAGAGAAGTGCTCGACCAAAAAGATCATAGCTAGCCGGAGGACAGTAAACAAAAATTAAATAAAATAACAGTAGCATTCTTTCAAACAAACACTAATACGATCGCAAATTGCTAACACCAGATAGAGCTAACAAACCTAACAAAGAATCACGTCACAAAATGGCTTCACCACGTGAAGTAAACACACATACACAAACATTATAAGTAATACCGCCGCAAATTGGCTCCCAAAACGTGGGGATAACAAAATAAATATAAATAACATTAAAACCACTGCAGTTTACAACTTCAATCTCCCTTCCCTCTAACCACCACTTCTCATCTCTGCTGAATTTATTCCCGTTTTTATAGACCATACTTTTTTATTTACTTTTACTTATATCTTTAATCCCCATTCTATGCAGTATTTCTGTTTTGCTTCTATTGCTTTCTTTAATCCTACACTTGTAACTGCTGTTGCTGCTACTAAGTCATCTGCAAAGACTAGACTTGGGACGTCTTTATCATTAATTGATGGACAGTGCGAATTTTCCCTCCTCATTTCCTTCAGTATGCCATCTATAATCAAAGCAGCAACAAACTGTCATGATCTCTTATCATTTGCTTTGTGTTCGTTTTTTATTTATTCCAATTATACCAGCCTTTATCTGCAATGATGATTGTCTGTGGCCTTCTACCTTCCTTTGGAACATACTATCTATCGGTAATGGTGTTAGCTTGTATACCGTTAACAGTAGGTTTCTGATTTTTTCTTTGTGTTTTGTACATTAGATCACAGAGCCGTTCGCACTCTCATAATACTTCCAGGCACTGGGGAGGATAGGAAATCTCACTCTGCAATCGGGAATCGAACCCGGGCAGGTACACTATTGACTGAGCTACAGGGCCAGTGATTAATTTGAGCTTCTTTACACACTCATTGTCAAACGCTTATCGGCAGTAACGTGATGTGAATAAAAGAATAGCTTTTTATATCAATGGGTACTATAATGTATAAGGGATTTCGTTATTATGTAAGGAAAACTGTAAGAGATGACGCATCATAATTTTGATTTAATATTTCTGAAATACTTGCTTAAGGATGCCCATCTGTGAAATTGCTCATCATGTGCACGGTTTGGGTCTTTCTAGCACGTTCCGACTTGACACAGTTTTAAAATTGTCCCTTCTATTGTTTCTCGGTCTTCCGAGCTATTTTATTCCTCTAGGTTTGCATTTATATATGCTGGCTGGAATACAGGAAGTATCTATTCTATATAGCTGGTCATACCATCGCTTTCTGTCTTCTATTACTATATGTTACATTTAGTTCTCCATGAATGTCATATTTTCTCTGATGGTCCAGAAGCGAATATACAGCCACAGGTATTAGTCATTTCATTTCTGATATTTCAACATCCCTTATTTGTTATTTTGTTAACATCCAAGTCTCGGCTCCATATGGCAAGCTTGGTGAGGCCATCATATAAAGTTTTAAAATTGTCTATCTGTTAACTTTTTTATTAATGTCCGTTTAATAGTCCCATTTAGCGTTATGAATCTATTTAATTTATTTTCAAAATCACTATTTCTTAAATTTGATGTTATACATCCCAAGTATTTGAAACTGGAGACTGCTCAGTAATTTTATTGTCTGTTACTGTCTTTATTCTTTTTGGAATTTTTCCTTCGAAGCCCATAACTTTAGTTTTTCCTGTTGATATTTTAAAATTATACTTATCCTCAATTATACTTAGTTTAAAAATACCTTTTGTAAATTTCATTCATAGTTTGCAAATATTAATTGGTCATCTGCAAACAATAGGGTATTTAAATTGCATTTATTTAAACTATCGTTTTCCTTCAGAGTTATCAGTCAGTTACTTATGACGTCATCAATGTGTAAATTAAACAGGACAGATGACAATGAACACCTTTTTCTTACCTCCTGATTAGTTTCTTTACTTAATATTCTTCTACTTTTATTCTAGTTTCTGTGTTTATATACGGACTTTGAATTGCTCTTGCGAAGTGCTTGAGGACTCCTCTGTTTAAAAATACCTCCCACAATAGTCTTCTATTCACGTTGTCGAATGCTTTAATGTAGTCTATAGAAGCCATAATGTAAGTAAATTATATTCTGTGCGTTTCTCATTAACACTCGTTGAACTGTGAACGTTCAATCTATAGTGGATTTCCACTTCAGAATACATTCTGGGCTTCTAATATGAGTTTCAAGGGGTTTCAATTTTTGGGCGAGAATCTTTGAATACATTTTACACACTATATTCATCAGATTTATTCCTCTTAGTTAGAGAAGTTTCTACGTTCTCCTTACTTAAAGTGAGGTCTTTCTTGAGGCAGTATTTTTAACACTTAAATGATTTCAGTCTAATCATATAATATATAAATTCAATAACATCCGCCTTAAATCAACATGTGTATAAATAACATATAAAATTATGTAGCAGTCATTGTATTATGTTTATATTATTATGTACATATATAATAATGTTATATGAATGTATTACGTAATTTAATAATGTAGGAGCTGTGAGAATAGAGAGCGAAAGTTGCTAACAATGAGGTAACCTTGAGGCGATAATGAATTGGAAAGTTTAATAATGCTACTTGGAGCAACAATAATGTAATTTTTAGACAGTTTATAAATAGCCAGTCAACAACAAGAAAGGCTAAAAGTTAAATAAAAGTATTCTATTGGAACAGGATTAGTCAATCAGAGACTTGAAATAGATGAAATTTGCAAATTCAGGCGGTGGAAGTCAGTCACTAGTGGACAGCGTTCCTAACCGGAGCTAGAGGCGTACGTATCCAGTGTGAGACATATAAAATTCCTTACGGCGAGAATAATATAAAGTTTGCGTGTTAAATAGTATAAGTAACAATAATCTCACAGCTGTACAGTAGGATATATCAGTGAAGTGTTATTTAACCGTGTGAAGGATTAATAAAAGGAGTGAAGTAAAAATTATAATTTGTGTAACCCTACATTCTTCAGCCGCACCACACCCTGTTAAGAGAAACGTGTTTCTACAAATTAATACTGACGCAGCCGAGGCAAACATAAATATATATAATATTTAAAGAAACATTCAAATTACAAAGTTATTTTTTTTAAAAAAACTTTGGGGCGAAGGCCACCGGAAAAGTGGCGGCAGTTACTTCATCAAGTTTGGTTTTCCATACGTGAAGCTAAACCCTTCTTCATACTAATGCTATATTCTATTCTTCCGTAACATAAACTATGCCCAAAAATTATTTATCATATTTAAAAATTACTTCAAAAATACATCAGGAGCATATTCAAATAATTTCATCTTAATTTTATTATACCGGGAGATTTTCTATTTTCACAGGTTTTTAAACAGTTTCTCACTCGAATTCGGTTATGCCATAAATGCCCAATGGAAAAGGGTTGAACATTATAAGCAATGTCTTTATCTCCAAGGCACAAATTTTGAAAGCGAGCAAGCCATTCCCTTTATGGAATCATACTTAATTATATTTTGTCTCGTTCCTTAGTATTTGATCCCTTTTAAGATTTTGTATGCCTTTTCTTGTGCATCATGGATATCATGATAAAGGTTTCAAAATTGGAACATTTAATCTTCCGTACTGTTCTCTTTACAATGACTGCTCGTCTGTTATATCTGACCTTATCATTTAAAGATTAGAGTTTAAGTACTGCAGATAAGCAGCTTTCTTATAAGTTTCTAGTTCTTCATTCCATACATGAAGGAATTCGCTATTCTTCCGTTTTCCCATCTTCAGCAACTCTATGTATGATTTGCTTCAGTTCCATACATTCCCTGTTTGTATTAGTCGACTGTGTACTTTGTACTGTGAATTGCTCAACTCTTTTTCTATACTAGAATTCCCTAATACCTTCATCATGCAAAAAGTACATATTGCAGGCTTCTTCCACTGTTTTATTCTTCATACCATTTATGAGGTAATATTATTTTAGAAAAAAATAGGAAATGACCCGATTTAATGTCGCAATTCCTACAAACTCGCATATCTTCTACCAAATAAGAGGTTTTATTATTTGTCAGAATATAATAAATAGCCGTTTTATATATGAAAACATAATAAAAGAATATACCAATTAAAAGTGGCAAAGTCTAATAATTGCTTTCCATTTTGGTTCTCCATGTAAAATTATAAAATCTACAATTTCAGTTAACTCATTTGAAACTTTAACACAGCAACTATGGTTTATGTATAACATGTGCAGCAAATTACATGCGTGTTTTTAAATTATTTTTACAGATATTCCTTTTTTGTTATTTTTTACTGTCTTGAAAAGCTGTTCCACACGATGATTTACTTTTGACAAATTTAAAATGTTATAATTATTTCTTCTTCATGCATTAGACATGTCTGTGTGTAGCAATCTGCATATCCTGTTCGTGCCCACTTTTATTTGGTCCTCCAGTATGTCTTTTTGCTGTTGGTTTACAATTATTAAAATTGAATGGTAGTCTCTCTGTACTATTATTTGATGATGGCTTATCCACTTAGTTTTATGTTCTTTAATTTTTTGTTCAGATTGTATAGATCTATTTTTTTCTTATATCTTAATTTCATTTATAATATGTTCTGTTATATCCTGTCATTGCTTTTAAAAGTTTCATTTCATTTACTTCGAGTCACTTTTTGCTCTTCTCTGCCACAATCCATCCAGTGTTTTTAGCACTGACACTACTGCATACAATTTTAATATTGTGTCTTCTTGCTTTTCTTTCAAACATCTTTTACAGTGCCATTCAAATACTTAAGGTGTTCCTTTTTTTTGAATTGATCAGATTGTTTTTATATGACGAAATGCATTTTAAATATTTAAAATTCTATCAACCTATTGCATAATATCTTCTGCAACAATTTTTGAACTTATATAATTTTGAACATAATCATTTTGATTCACTTAGGAGACTGTCATGTTTATAATCTTTTGTTAAAGTTTTTAATATCACATTAATAAACTATAGAGACGAATGTCTTAATATTCTACTAGCTTTGTAGCAAACAAATGTTAAATATGACACTTAATTTTTGCTTATAAATTTACAGAGCACGAACATTATTGTTTCATACCATCGCGACCGAGCACTTTTTTATCTTATTATTTATAAGCAGGTATACACAATTTCAATAATTTGTAGGGAAAACTACATCGTGTCGAACAATTTGAAAATGGGAACGTTCCGAGAAATGAAATCCCAAGAAAGCACAGTTGAAAAAATATAACTCTAAAATAACATTTTCTTACGTTATACTGTTGAAATGCATTTAGTGCACGTACAGCTCTCGTTCGTCTTTTTCTGCTCCTCTGCACTAATTTAATATTTAAAGGTTCCTTAGGCCTTTCTTGAATGCTTTCTTTGCTTTAATGTTGGCAAAAGTTATCGTACTATTTTATAGGAAGCAGTCTTACAAGCAGATATTTAAGTTACTATATGACATGTTTAACATCGAATAACTAAAAACTACACAGAACCAAAGCAGAAGGTTTGTGTTATATAATAACACTAAAATCCATTATAACCGGTTCAGTCGGTTTTCAGCTGAAGATGGGGGAGTAGTCTCTTCCGAAAGCGGTTCATAGCGGGTGAAAGGGTATACACCATACACAGACGCTCGCTCGCTGGCTCGCACGCACGCACGCACGCACACGCACGCACGCACGCACACACACGCACACATATATATATACATACATCGACATATGAATCAATATTAAACAAGAATTGCACATAATAATATAATTAACCAAGAAGGATGTTAGAATATTTAGCAGCCAAGAAATGTAAAAAACAGATTGTAACAGATAAGTTAGGGAGGGGCGAGCTAGCTAATTCCAGGTAAAAGATAATTCTAGGTAGAGCCCACCTTTCAGCAAGCTAATGAGCAAGGAACTGGTAGCAATAAGGAGAAATAGGAAGAGACAGATATAGAAAGGAAATAGACAGAGATATTGAATCTACTTCCGCACGCGTATGCAAAAACTTTTGGAGCAGAATATTTTCATATATAATAAGGAAACGCGGTCTGAGGACCAATTAGAAATGTCGTTACATTTTGAGGCGCAAAGGTGAACGTCACTAAGCTTAGGTATAAAAGGGAAAGAAAACCCCAGATTTTCACTCTCTTATAGAATCTCGTCAATGCACAGTGATACTCTCTGGACGGCAGATGCACGTTTATGTGCACCAGGGTGGAAAGCGTGTGCAGTTAGATTACGAATTGTTACAATGGGAAAAACTAGCCGCCCATAAATATTTATTTGATAATAAACCACATCTTTAAGGGAAATGCAGTGTATTTTAATGGAAACCGTAATGAAAACCGTGAGACCCGTGAAATTAGTTGGATGGGCAATTATTAGGGACGGAGATATCATCAGCCTCTAGAAACAATAGCCGGGGACCAGGACACTGCAGCAGAGGGCATCAACCAGAGAAACAACGTTTTCCAGCTACCAAATGATGCACAACGTTTTCCCGCTACACATTAAAATTCAAACGCATATGTGATGCGAGTAAAACCCAATCGACTCAACTTAGTTTATTTATTATTCTGGTATTACTACTATTTTATTATTATTATTATTATTATTATCATCATATTTATGTTATAATTAAAGAATGTAATATGGGTAGAATATGGAAAGATAACAGCTTGGGCTGATGTATAGCCATATTCTAAGGAAGATTTCTATCGCAAATAAATAAATAAATAAAACTTAGTTTATAATGAACCCAACGTCATAATAATTACATATTAAAATCTATATTTACCAATTTGGCAGTTTCTTAAATTTGCACTATTAAATAAATGCATCAGGAAAATATTCTTATTTATCTTCAACTTGCAATTTATTGCAAGTTTTTATTCTCAAAAAGGTTATAAACAAATTAATTTTTCATACGACAATCTTTGTTTTAAAATTAATATAAGTTAGGAAAATAAAGATGTACCTTCTGATATTGTAACGGGATAGATATCTCAAGAGATTGTTTCTTCCCAGAACATAGCTTTTAAGATAGGAATAAACTGAGATGCATTGTTAACTTATATTAGTACATAATGATCAATATAAGACGCAAATATATTGTAACTAGTTTCGGATATTAAATTTCACACTTGCATAATATCCAAAATGTCTTAGATATGTATAATACTCAACTTCAACAGATCTTATCATCCGGGCAAACGTGGCTTTTCAGAAAATATCCCAAGGAATGCATCAATCGGGAACGGCACAAAATAAATGTCTAGTGAAATATAAGCTCACTAAAGGCTCGTATTTCCTTCGTAACATAACCGAAACAAAGTGCTGACATAATTTGTGACAATGGATATCAATTAGTATTTATTGAACATCAAATGCAATCAACAGTTCTGAAAATTTCTGGTATAAAACTAACTTCATTATAATTAGGTTGGCTCCTAGCATGGCTTTTTATAATGAAAATCAGAGCCCGTCCCCTCACGAGTCATTTTTTGATATTCACATGGAAGTATCACAGATATAAAGGAAGAAACCCTTGGTTTCCTTCAGACACCATAGCTCGAAAGAAAGAAAGAAAAAAGAATTGTGACTACAGCCGTAAAACATACGTAAATCTTTAATGCATCTTGTAACAACTCAGGTATGCATAGACGGTGACTGAAATGCGCAGAATGATGCTAATACTGAAACCTGAGTTAGGAGTTACCGAAATTTGTTTCGTGCGGATAAGCAAAACCCTAGGGAAGCTGGCCCTGTATCTCCTCGGTAAAACATCTGCCTACTGTGCGAGTGGTCCGTGGTTCGATTCCTGGCTGGGGTGGGAATTTTTCTCTAGCCAAGGTTATTCCTTATCCTCCTCGAGTGTGAATGTGTGTGTGAAATTTAATGAGTAAAACCCAACGACAAGATAATACGAGTGAACGTCAATGCCAATAGGCAATAAGTTACAAAGCAAAAGCCGCCGATAAGACCAATGTAGTTAAAAGCGGGATATAAATGGAGCTTAAAAAATAACCTTAGGAAGGAAAACTTCTTTAGGCAACTCGTAGCTACCTGATTCGAATTCGAGTCTTTGAGGCACAAACGCTACTTCCGCACCACACTACCGTAGTTGTACTGTGCTACAGAGCCTTCGTTTCGACGCTTAATCGTATTACGGAGATATGCTTGCCCTGCACTGCGCTGTTTCTAAACGCTTGTGTTTCCCATTTTCCACTTTCCCTCCTTTCTGTACCGGCTAAATGTATTAGTCAGTATACTTAGCACACGGAATCTTTATGCACGATTCCTATGCGACAACAAACTTTTATAGAGAAGTGAAACGCGATTTATAGACAGCTTCCCTGCTGCCCGTGCGCCTCGCAGAGATACAGTTCGTAATCTTGTGAATAAGTTTAGGGAAACGGGATCTAATCTTGATAAACTGCATAGAACTTAAATTAAATCGAAACCGAAATTAAATCGCCGTGCTCTCACAGAGAAAAAAACTCCACGAATAAAAGAAAGGCTAAAACGAAGTTCAAAGAATCAGAATTAGAAATTTCACAAACCTCGGCTTGAAATATTTCAACTTCTTAAGTTAAAACACTATAAGACAATGTAGTTGAATAACAACCAGGCGATAATGTGAGTGGAGTTCATTTCTGTAAATGTATGTTTTATAATGTTAATGATCGCTCTAATGACTTGCGTTTGGCTTTTTTACGGAGGAAGCATGATTTTATTTACATCGCCAATAAGAACTTGATGCAAATGTTGTAAAGGCTGTGATAGATGTGTGGCGGAACAAGGACAACATTTTCAACATCATCTATGACAAGACATGAGATTAATGAAGTTATAGTTTGCACGAGAAATCTATGCGCTTGAATTTAAAAAGTCAATGAATATCCGACTCCACCGGCAAAGAGCGTGCTTCCCGATGTCAAGGAAATTCCCGTTAGGCCGGCCACACGATCAAGTGAAGACTGTGTATTTATATGAACAATGTAACTATAGTTTTAAGTGAAAACTCCATGCCAATGCAAAACACTATTGGCATACGATCAATTAAGGTAATACTTAGTTCTTAGGTTAAAACAATAATGAAAATAGAAATCCGCATAGCATATTATTGGGCAGATTATGTTATTTAACCAGAACAATATGGTTTATCAAACTATTATGCTGCTCCGGTATTCATAGATTTTGATAGAGAATTGAAAATACGGGCATAAATCACATCATCAGTTGCAACGGTTTCTCCGAGAACAAAATATAAATGATCTCTTATACCCTTTAATTAAGGGATTATACCTTAATATGAAACATTTGAAGTCTATCGGTTTAGCATAGATATAAACAGAATTATTTGAGAAATAGAAATGAATCCTTCCTTTAAATGCACTCTAGTGTATGTAATTCTTTAAGTAACAGTATGGAAATTTCTCCGCGGAGCCACGAAACAAAACGATTAAATTGACACAAATTTTAAGAACTAGGGAGTGAATACGAAATAATTCTTTATAAAAACAACATAAAAAGTACCCAACAATTCGATTAAAGTATATTCTTACAAAGTTTTATGTAGTAAACTTTTTAAGTATGAAAGCTACTTGAACTCTTCGGTTTTTCGGATGGTCATTTGGCAGATTTTCTTTGTATGGACTCTTATGGTGTATAAAGGTGGCCATAATGATTACACCTGTAGTTGCTTTAGAATTGAATAATTCGATTTATATATTTCTGGCCTTTGTACTCTTTCTGCAATTTTGTAATTTATTGAGTCATATTGCTTCATTTGTTGTTGTTTCCTATTCGCGTACTTTACCGACGAATACTCTTTTAGCGTTCCTTTTTATGCGAAAATTAAATATATTTACTATAATATTCTCTCGTTATTTATTTTATGACTGTTTCGCAAGCGCTATTTTTGCGAGCACTTAGTTCAATTAAACTAGTATATTTCTCTATTTATTCTGATAGGATCATTTTTTGTATTTGTTGTGCGCGAAATTTGTATTGTAGCTTCACTTTCTCTTAACGTTAAATAATCAAACAATTCTAGATCACTGTTCCCTTTATTGCGATGTTTAAAGAATTTATCACCTGCTATAAATCTCGTAATGTAGTAACTTAATGTGTTGACACTTGCTAAGCACATTAGCGTTACCATAGCTAACTAATAAATAAAACAGAAACTGATTGGTTGCTGTCACTTAAAAAATAAACTTATTGTAACAAGATATGTCATTTCTATTACACAGCGTTCGTTTTATGGCCCGGCCGGATCTCTTGTATGCGTGCTCCGCACACTCTCTACTACACCGGGGAGTTTTCCGTTCTAAAACTCCCGTGTTACATACTTATGCGTAATAGTGACTATAATGACTACTAACCTTGTTATACGTGTGTTGAAAGTGGGGTCCATCTGCGATCCGGGCCGAGCCACCTACAACGAACGCTCTGCATTACTAACATATCATTTGTTCTTGTAATGTTACCGAAAACTAATTGTTTATCCTGGCAAGAAATTCTATAAACAATCCGTGTGACTCATACTGATATGCTATCGTCGATTTGTCTTATTCCTGTGTTTACAAGCCATTATCATTAATATGGAATTGGCAATTCGTTACAAATGTACACAAAGTGATTAAATGAACTTATTTACATGATGAAATACACATGCATAACTGATACGAATCCTATTATTATATACACAGTTGTTGCTTTTTACGAGTGTGCAATATACCTATTAGTTTTCTGAGGCTTGGCGTTGTTTAAATTTGTTCTGATTCTATGTTTGGTAATTTAAATTGCATAAAATTACCCTGCTGTAATATGTATATGATCCCGTTTCACACATTAATTGATAAATCAATATTACAAAAATACGGCTACGTATTTTTATGATTTATACAACAAACTGTTTATTTTTAAGTATTAGTATTCACAATTTATTACAATTACATTAGAGACTAACAATGTACTGAAACTAAATGAATCCACCGCCGTGAATTCGAGAAAAATATTTACAGTGAATGAAATTTAATACCAAATAGCCGCGGTAGATAAAATAACAATTAAATTATCTACGGGTATACTTGAACTTTTGAAAACTGAGGTCAATATCCATTAGAGGCAAAGTAGCTTAGTGGGAAGGCCAGATTTCCTACATAACAATAACCAATACTCCTAACTAACAGGCGAGAAAAATATTTGCCTAGGTACTTATATTAGCATTAAAAAATCTAATGTAATATTATTGGAAATAGAAACAGATATTTCCTTATTTTGCCAGCCGTATATGTATATACAAAGGAAAAACATCGTCTTTGCAAAATATATTTGCACCCCAGGAATTGCGCATTTTATAAGAAGTTTAATAAAAGCAAGTAAAAATACCAATTAAGTAGCACCCTATAAACTGGCAAAACTGTAAAACATTGTAATACGAAATCAGTGTTGTATTGCATTAAAATACACACATTAATAGTATGAACTGGCTAGGTTTGGTTAATAATTTAGCAGAAAATTATGGATACTGTTTATAAAAACAGATAGAAATGAAAATTAGAACACCTGTTTTTTTTTCATTTTGTTGAAACTTCAAATTAAATACTTTTGGTCGTTTAGATTTTAAATCCTCCTTAAGGAATTGCTTCAAGCAAGCTGAAACGTCCCATCTTAACTCATTAACAGTTCTTGAGTATTAAGTTTTCTGAAAGTAAAAGCGAGGAACAAAAACTCTTGATACACATTCGGACACTTTTTGCTACCAACGACAAAATAGCATTTATTTATTGTACACTAATACTAATTCCTATAAACACTTTTACTTCTAACCTCACTACGTTACTAAGGACATATTTTTATCAATAAATTGATAAAGGAGGTTTCAACATACGGAAACAACATTCAAACGTTTTGTCCTAGTAACCATCTCTTAGGATGGAAAGTAGTGGTAGTGTGGTAGTGGTGGTATTTATTAAGTATTTAGTATTACATTAATTGCATAACACAGTCGCATGGGTCATAAGACCGTACATGCTCTCTAGATAAATACCTTGTCTGTATACGTGACTTGCAGTATCAACCAGAAAACAACTATTTTTTTACAATCACCGCACTATATACATACATACATATAAAATTGAAAAAAAAAAAAAAAAAAACACTGAATCACACACTCAAACACACACACACACACACACACACACAGTCGCGCACATGTACTCAAGCACCACATATGTTTAAAGAAAAATTACATAAACACCTTATCTCTTAGTACACGTATTTCCATTAAGTATGTGCCCAAGCTTGGCCAGTTTTGGCTGTTTAGAATCATGTCCCAGCATGCTGTCCTCCGTCTGTTGGAAGCCAAAAATACTTCCGGTAATAGTTTTTTCCTAATACCCTCCGTCTGCACGCATGCTGCCAAAATATGCGTCCAGTCTTCTTGTTCCCCGCATAATGGGCAAATCCTCCTGCCATCATCAACAATCTTGCGAGCTTTCCACCCTCCCAACCTAAGCCATGCTATTCCAGTCCTCTGTTTTATACTCAATTCCAAAATATATGTTTCCTTACCCCACCTAGTTTTTATTTCATTTTGTAGCTCCAATGTTGATCTTTGTCTACATTCAGATTCGATTTTCTGCCTGTTTATATCGCATAGTCGTCTTTTGACCTTTCTTACAGCACTGTGTGTATTTTCATTACCCCTTTGCCAGATATCATTTAAGCCAATTTTTGATAATTCGCGTTGCAACCCCGCTGCCCACCATTTTGATTGCCCTATGTTGTTTATTTGATGACGGTAACATATTGCTCTCAGAGTTGTTAGATCGCCTTTAATTATTCGCAGCCAGTACCTAACTACATTTAGTTTAGCAAATACAGCATCTTCCCAGCATCCTACCTCCCGAAGAACTCCGTAGTTTGAAGTACCCCTCCCCAACCCTAGAATGCGCTTCCAGAAATTGCATTGTATTTTATTTACATTATCCACCCTCTCCCATCCCCACACTTCACTGCCGTATAGTAATGAGGACCTAACCATTGCTTCATACATGGTCTGTAATGTTTTTACTGGCATATCTGGTACCCGTGTCAATATCCTTAATACTTCAGAAAGTTGTCCAATCGCTTTGTGTTTTATAAACTCCATGTTCTTGTTCCATTTTCCGCCCATATCAAACCTTACTCCTAAGTAATCGAAGTGTTTAACATTTTGAATTTCTTCCTCCCCATAGGTCCACTTTTCATGTTGGCCGTACACATATCCATTTTTAAAGGTGACTGTTTTAGTTTTAAGAATATTTACCTCCATACCCCATTGCCTACAGTATTGTCGAAGAGCGTTTAAACCAGACTGCAAACCTTTTATCGTTTTAGAAAGAACTACAATGTCATCCGCGTACAAAAGAATTGGTATTTTTTGGTCTGCGATTGTCGGTGCATCTATGTCTTCCTCCGTCATCACGCTAACAACATCATCAATAAACAAATTAAAAAGTAACGGAGATAGTATACAACCCTGTTTAACCCCTCTCTGCGCTATGTTACATTCTGATGTATTGTGCTGATCGGTCTTGATAACAAACTTAACTTCTTTATACATTGCCCTAAGTGCTCTAATCATTTTCCCCGAAAGTCCTTTACGTGTTAATTTCTCCCAGAGAGCACTGCGTTCTACAGTATCAAATGCCATTTTAAAATCTACAAATACAGTATATACCTTACCACCTTTATTTCTCAAATTGTCATCAATTATTGTTTTCAGAACAAAGACATTGTCAATAGTCGAGAAACCTTCCCTAAATCCTGCCTGAAATTTAGAAATCCTATGATGTGTCTTGGCCCAACACTTAATTCTTTCATATAAGATTCTACTGTAAATTTTTCCAAATATACAGAGCAGCGAGATACCCCTGTAATTACCTGGAATGCTGTAACTCCCTTTGCCCTTGTAAAGAGGTTGGATAATGGCGGTTTTCCATGCTTCCGGATATTCTCCGCCTTCAAATATTTTATTGAAGCTTTTTCTATAGAAATCTACCATTTTATTAACTTCTAGCGAGATCTTGAAAAACTCAGCTGACAATCCCTCTATACCAGCTGCCTTCCCGTTTTTTAAACATTTTATTGCACGAACAACCTCTGCTGTGCTAATTTCATAATCAAGCATTTGCACAATTGGAGCCCCCGTCATCCCTTCAGCGGCCAAAGTATTTAATTGTATTCTAAACTCCCCTCCTTCATAGACTGTTTTAAAGTGCTTTATCCATTCTCCAGCAGGGATAGTTGCCTGAATGGACCTTCGCCTTCGAATCTGACTAATAACTTTCCACATGTCACCAATTTCCCCATTTTCGACTACTTGACGTACCTCTTCTGCCTTTGCGTCCTGCCAAGCTGTTTTGCTCTGCTTTAGGACTTCCCTATATGACTTTCTTAGATTTGCAAAAGAAATTCTACGTTCTTCACCCCCCTCTCTTCTGTATTTGATAAGTGCAGATTCCGCTGCTTTCTTCGCTGTTTTACACTGATCGTTATACCAACTATTTAATGTTAAGCTGTTTGATGCATTACCCCTTCCTGTTAGCATGTGCGCACTTGCTTTCTGTATAATATTAGTTATGTTCTGTATACTTTCAGTTCCTTTGTGTTGATCTACGTCAAAAGATATAATTTCGTTTTCTAAAGTGTTAATAAAAATCTCCTTTCCTGCCTCCCTCCATCTATATTTAAACAATGGCGTCAATGTTTCGCATGCGCTTTCATCCCTTGTATAAGATACTAGTCGAGATACTTTTAAAGTCATTATCAGTGGAAAATGATGAGAGTCAATGCTGTTTTCAACTTTAAAATTTTGAACTAACGGCAATACGTCCTGTGAACACAGAATGTAGTCAATGACACTACTCCCATTCGTATGCACAAATGTTACTTCCCCTGACAGGTCCGAACCGTATTTTCCGTTCATTATTTCTAACTCGTAGGCGTCACAAAAGAACAATAACTCTTTTCCTCTTGCATTCAGGATTGAGTCCTTGCTGTTTCTGCCGGGTTTTCTGTTATCTAAGTCCCCTTTTTTAATTGTAATATTTTCTTGCCCTATCCTAGCATTCAGATCACCCATTATTATTAGCTTTACATCCTGATATTCGTCCCTGATTTCTACAATTGTTTCCCCTAAATCTGTAAAGAATTCTGGCTCAGCATACTGGGACGTAACCGGCTGGCGATATACAGTTATAACAACAATATTAATATCAGCTATATTACAATATATACAGGTTGCTCCCCTGAGATGACTCTGTATTTCCTTAATAGACTGTACATAATTACTCTTAAAGAAAGTAGCAACGCCCCCAGGATAGAATGGAAAGTAAAGAAAGGAGAGAAAAGGGAGAAACCGCAAACTTTCAAGCAAGTCAATTTGGTGATGTTTAGGAAGTATCTAAAGCTTGCAAAATTTTTGTCGTCCTCCGTGGACTAGTGGTACCGTGCTAGCCTCTAGTTCCCAAGGTCGCGGGTTCAAACCCGGCGGAGGGCGATGGATTTTTTCGGGCGTAAAAATCGTTAGCACGGCTTCCTTCGGAAGGGAAGTAAAGCCGGTGGTCCCGTGTCGTAGATTTACGGCACGTAAAAGAACCTCAAGCCTGATAAAGAGGCCTCTGAGCAAAATTACAGGTGTTTCACGTCCAATATAGAATGGGACGCTAAGAACCATAGTAGTTAAAGAGCGTCCATAAATAAAACTCAATTTTTTTTTTCTTGCAAAATTTCGAAATCCCCACTGCAAAACAGTTTTATACAAATTGTGTGTCATAACGAGTTCTTCATTTTTTGTCGGGCTATAATTGTTTTCCTGTTATGCAAAAGCAGCGCACAAAATTCAAGCAAATAAAGGGAAGATCGTAGAATATTCACATGAAATTCATAATATAAATTTTACTTCTCATGTCGTTATATTAAATATGAAGCATTTTAATCATTCCTTACAGCCGCTTTTGAGAAAATAAAACGATAAATGTTCCTTCCATGTAAAGGGTAGTTTGAGATGGGAGGATATTTTTGAAAAACGTCGTCTAACATCCTTGGAATATGTTGAAATTAATGCCAAGTTGATGTTTATTAACGATTTTCGTTTCCAAGTTAGCCCTATTCTCTCTCTCTCTCTCTTACATATATACATACATTCACACAACCATATCCACATTTCCTCGTTGGTCTAGGGATACCATGATAGCTCCTAGTTCCTGAGATCGCGGGTTCAAACCCGACAGAGGGCAATGGATTATTTTTGGACGTAAAAATCCTTAGCATGGCTTCTTTCAGAAGGGAAGTAAAGTTGGTGGCCCCGTATCGTAGAATTACGGCACGTAAAATAACCTCAACCCTGGTAAAGAGGCCTCTGAGCAAAATTACCGGTCTTTCACACCATTGTAGAATGGGACGTAAAAAACCATAGAAGTTAAATAACGCCCATAAATAAAAAAAACCTTAGATACATGCACACACACCTTTCCTAAATACACTTTTTAGAGGGGATTCAGGGATCCCTAAACCTGTGTTACCTGTGATATCTGGATATGGAAATTTTTGATGGCATGCGTCACTATAGATAGGTGGTGTAAAATATAAAAATTATATTTTTCAGTTTCATTTAGTCTACCATACACGTTGATATGAAATATTTATCCAAAAACAGAAAATTACTATATGCACTGAATAATCCTTAATGATTTGTAAACAGATACTTCAAACGTTTACTACATTCATTGGTTTCATATCCATTTTCATAACTCGGTCCAATATGTGTTTAAATGTATGCGATGATTTTAATGTAATTTAATCGCTTGACGTTGGTAACTACAAACGTTTACTACAACCAAAACCTATTCGTTGTCTGTTTTTTAAATAAACCGCCCTTAAATGACATCCGAACAAACTTTGTTTGTGCATGACATGCATTACAAATACTTCACAATGTTGGAATAACTGCCACAAAGTCATTTCAGAACGAATGACACTGCAAAAGAAATAAAGGTATTTCGAACAGAGCGCTGTGCATACACTTCTTCGACTGCAACTTTCCTGCAGGATTTAAATAACATTTGCGTGCTGCACCTTATGTATATGAAGTAGATATACTTGATTTGGTTTAATCTTTTTCTTCGCAATCTTCAGCCCAAAGAAGAGAAAATAAAATAAGAACGTACAAACCGAAACGGCTTAAACGTGGGGTTACATTTATTTGATCTTTGGTGTGAAAAGGAATAATAAAAATACATTTTTGGTTGAAAGAATTACATAAAAGTGATATTTGCTTACGTGGCAACACTGCACGATAGATTTTGCATCCTGCGGGTATTTTGCTCATATGTGGCTTATGTATTTTTAGTTTCTCTGCCATTTACTCATTATAGGTAGACAAAGTATTGCTATTCCGCCCAAAAAATTAATCAACAGTTTAGCGGAAATGCATATTCTGAAATTCTTGAGCCCAAAAATGCATGTTTGGAAAAACACCCGTGAGAGAGAAGGAGAAAAGCAAAACTCAAAAACAACAACTCGAGTAAAACCCAAATATCTGTTTATGATTGCTAGGCAAAATGTGCAAGAAAATCTTTCGCTCTAACCTACCCTTAACATGGAACATTTATTTCTGACTTTCTCAAAGCTGTTTTAAAGATTTTGATTAAAATAGAGTTTAGGATATTTGAATGAATAATAAAATCTGTATTGTCACGCAGTAATTATGCCCCAAGGTTATTGAGATCGATGCCGGGCAGTGGAGATAAACAAAGATAAGTAGCGCTCTCACCAGTACACACCGTAAGAGCTATCGTCAGATAATTTTTTGAATGCTTTCCCTTCTCGAACATTCTGGAACTCTCTCGCAAGTTAGTGAGAACGTTTCTGATGCGACGGAAAGTGTTGTTCTCCGAGCGACTGCTGTGTCGTGCAGCGAGAGCTGCTTCTGCAAGATACTGGAGAAATCTTGTCCTCACTTCCCAGCGAGTGAACCGCCTCGAAGAATTAGTTACGTCGTGCGTATTGCAATACATCGTCACGTCACGACGAGAGTGAAGTGATAGTGAACAATTGAACTAGATCACATTGAGGAAATTAGAAATTTTAAAATTCATTGGGTTAATAATAATTTTTTTATTAGTTGTTTATATATATGTGATTGAGTAAAATTCTTGTTCAAAGTAATTTATTTTGGAAAAAAACAAAAAAAGGTGCTAAACCTCCTAGAGATAATAATGAAATGACACTGAAAACTGAACAAACTCACAATATCTTGAGTTTTCTGTGAATTGCCTGTCTCTCTATTCTGAGTAATTTTGTTTTAAATTTTATACAAGTTTG
The DNA here is from genome assembly GCA_030765065.1 of Deroplatys truncata. Lineage (NCBI taxonomy): Eukaryota > Metazoa > Arthropoda > Insecta > Mantodea > Mantidae > Deroplatys > Deroplatys truncata. The sequence continues at coordinate 108,493,277 of CM060980.1, forward strand.
TAAACTATAAGAGATTGGCAAAACCCTATTGCAACAAATATATAGTGCTAACTGAAATTACAATCTCTCAAAAAAAAAAAAAACGTTTAGTGCAACAGCAGTTTTCCAAATATTATTTTTACATCTTTAAGCTTTCCCAGGTTAAACCGTCGTGCTGTACCTATAAAGCATTTTACCCGATTATTTTTTCCTGCACGATTTCAGTAGTAACGGAAACCGACCTAAGTGCCTTTGTGGCCTGGTGATTAGTATGCTAGTCTTCAAATCTGGAAGTTACGGGTTCGATTTCTGGCTGGAGCGTGTGAATTTTTCTTCATCCGGAATTATTCCCCGTCCTCCCTATAGCAAGAGTATGAATTGATATTGTTAATATGCATGTGAACTTAATGTTTATAAAAACAACTCACAGTACTACAAACCCAAATGGGTGAACATAATTTACCTATGAGCAATTTGTTCTAAGAGAAAGCCGCAAAGCATGTTAAATGCGGCACATAAATGGAACAAAAACTACCGTAGCGAATCTGGGTGCTACTCTGGTACCTTTTTTAAACGGCCTAAAAATATTTAAATTCATTTTAATGTAGTACAGAGGCGGTGCCGTGGCCGGGTGGTTAGACCGCTCGCCTCCCACCGAGGCGGCCCGGGTTCAATCCCAGGGACCTGCATGTGGGATTTGTGGTGGACGAAGCGGCGAATTTTCTCCGGGTTCTCCGGTTTCCCCCGCCATTCATTCCACCAACTGCTCCATCATCCCCTTTCCTTTCATCCATTTCACCACATTTCGTTTCATCTACTTCCTGCATCCCATACCAGGCATCGGGCTGATCACCCATCCTGGATGTTCTGTCTGATCCATGAGTGTCTGCTCCTCGACGGGCCTCTGACCCCAGGCACCCGCCTGTAAGTCCTGGGGGTGTAAGTCCTACATAAGAGGAGGGTAAACAGATAATGAATGACTGAATGTAGTACAGAGCGGAAATATGTGTCGGCCGGAAGACCGCCATGATAGTATGTAGCGTGGTTGTGACTAATTCCTGGTAGAATTTCTCTGGAAAATCCGTTCATTCTTGCTTACATGTGAACTAATTTACTGCATATTAAGAACCGATCTTTATTATAAGAGATGCTGAAAGTAATCCCCATTTTGTTTCACAATGCTTGGCATCTTCTTGGCACCAATTCTGATAATTTGATCCTCTTAGGTTGTGCTTCAGTTCATCGAGGTGCGAGTTTCCTTCAGTAGACTCGGGTTTTCATGTTTCCTGAAAATAATGGTCGCACTGTTAGGGTCACGAGATTGTGAGGACCAAAGTCCATAGCAATTAATACGGGAATTTTTAGTATCGTCAGTGGAATTCAGTATGGACTCTGAAATATCACGTAAATATTTCAGCAACAGGACCTTATATGTCTGTCTCCCGCTATACGTCGAAAGATAATGCCGTAGGAAATCTCACTCTCTACCGGTCGAACCTAAGCTGGCCGCTTAGTGTAAGGTTTGTAGTAATGAGGATTGTCATGAATTTTCAATTTCCAGTAAAATAGAGTAGCAGTTGGTAACGGGAGTCTGCATTCGATTTTCTTAATTAATTTGAATTTACAGTCTTATTGGATCCAACTTAAGCCGAAACAGTGAAGAAATATTCACTCTTTTATGACTAACAGCATTACCACACTTTCCGTGAGAGTAAAAAATATGTAAGATAGTTTAAGGTAAGCAAATGTAAGGGTTCATAATTTATTATTTAAACGCCTGTGTTTTAAATTAAAAAAACGCAGGCGTTTTTAATTCAAAACACCTTAATAGTGATCAATGTAGCTTGCGGATTGATAAAGCATTTCTTCACTGAAAGAATTACATAATTGCATGGTGGTGATATAAATATTACTTTTGAACCTCCTAATATATATTTTATTCTAAAAAGGAGGCTGAAGTATTTTGCTTAGGACTATACCCATGCTTAAACTCTCGCGAGTTCAGGGTGTGACATTATGGGTCGCGTAGCTGTCTTAGACGGTATTGTATGATGATGCATTTTGAAATAAGGGTTTGAAAATAAGGAACGGTGTAAGCTTTTAAGCCGTTTGTAGCCGTTAGATTTTTGTGATTCCCTCCTCACAGATTTAAGATCTAATGTTTCACGTGAATTACAGCTAACCCACAATACATGTGTACGTTACATCTATTATGTACGTTGTTATGATCATATAACACCATCTCTTTATGAGTTGTCATGGTTCCATCCAGTTGACTTAGAAACATTCATTGTCTTTTACTTCTCTTTAAACTTATTCACATCTCTTCCCCTACATACCTACCTTCTCACTTTAAAAGTTTGTCCTCGTCTCACAACCTTCATACACGCTCAGAAAATCACGTACTTTCAATACCACTTCGTCGAACATCTTTATACTGTGAAGGTTGATAGGCTCTGGAATTCTCTTCCACAGTCAAGGGCTGTCATACTTTATATGCTTTCTGTCACAGGTGGCAGATTTTAGTTAAAAGTAGTTAACTTAGAATAAATATTATTTTCATTGTATATATAGTGCATGTATGCCACATTTTTAAGATATTCATTACTATTAACTTAGTTTCTCTATATTTTCAATTTACTTAACTTTGCTGTTCCTCCAATATTTGTGTTATTTCTGTTTTGTGCTCCTTTAGATATTATCTGTGTACTATTAATGTGATCGAAATATTGTATTCAGATTTTTTCTAGGTGGTTGAGCGGAAGAGAAGGCCAAATGGCCTTAGCTCTGCAACAGTAAATAAATAAATAAATAAATAAATGGCCTACAGTTTTCACTGTATCTAAAGCATAATTTCAATGTTTGGTTTAGATTGGTTACTTTTGTATATAGGATGTTGAAAGTATTTGGATGAATAATTTCTTTGAACTTGGTTGCCAAGACGTAACTTAAGTCCACAAATTTATACACTAATTCGTCAGGTAGTAGAGTTTTGTCTAACGGGTTTAAAATAAAGATAGTTTTTAAAAACGATGAGATACTGTATGATTGAAATTTAAGGTGGGCAGTTTCTGGAAGTTGTGAGGTAACCTGTGATTTTGTTCAAGGTTTTATAGTATAATTGTACATAATTTTGATCTAATGTGTTAAACAGTGTGGATTTATACATAAGAGGTTGAATGTAGATATACTTATTGAAAGTTGTAAGACAGCGTATACTTATTTTCAAATGGTTCTGTAGTTCACATTTTTACGTGTACACATTTTTGTTTATATAGGTAAAACTTTTGACTTGTATGTTTAGGGGTTCAAAATGAAGGAATAGTAAATAAGGGTAGTAGATGTTTTTGAAGTTATTTTTGCCAGATTATAAGTGTGGCCAAAATAATATACCGAAATATCTGTGTTGGCAGAGCGCGACTTCTACCTTTCTCCCCAGCCCACACGGCGCCACCGACAAGTATATAAAATGCGTCATGTACATGGTGTAAATAACGTCACTGACATATGTAAAATACGGCACACTTAATATTTTCCTTCCCACTTTCTCAGACTTAGTGTTGACTACGAAATTACGTAGGTGTGGTTAAAAATTATTTTTCATGAGCACTTTGTTTTCATACGACGCCTTCCTAATAAAATCGAAGTGGAATATTTAATTGTTTACTCGTATGTATTGATGGCTCTACTTGCATAGGCGAGAATATTTGTTATTTATCTTAGCTGCTCTTTTTATGGGTATTCTTTGTTGAATACTTCTTACTTTTAGGTATGCACTTGTTTGGAATTTGGGAAATACATCCAAGAAAAGGAAATTGTTGGAAGAAGCGTAATATAACATGGAGTTAATTTTGCATGAAATGTCTCTACCATATTAGTGGTTACTTCATATTCAGTAGAATGTTTATTCGCCCATAATGAGGGTGGAATCAGGGCGCCTGCAGCGATACATTGTCAAATACATAGTCACAGAAGGTAGTGGCGTCATATTTTCAGGTTTTTAAGCTAAATAATGCATCATCTGTTAATTTTCTTTTAAGATTATTACACCATTCTGATCGCGTTTGTTGTTATTTTGTTCTAAATTAGATATCCGTAAGTCTGCATTGTAATATGACTCGCTGCACGTGGGTATATATTTTACTATAACACTTTTTTACATAGCACCATCTCCATCAACAATCTTGACTGTTTCAGTCGAAATTTGTAGCTTTCAACGATGATGATTAGTTTCCGTTTTGGCTCTTCATTTCAAAAGCTATTACGTCCATGCTTGTGACCACTACGAGACTATCAACACAAGTGAATGAGTGCTTAGAGGGCTTGTGTTCTGATCTGTTTCGCTATAGAAAAATTGCTGTGATTCCAAAAAAATAACGACCTGAAACAACTTCATGCTTATACTTAACTCCTACCAACATATACATATTCAATACGGTACTCCCTCAATTTTGTTAATCGTGCCTATTACTCCCGAGTGCCTATAAGCCCACAGATCACCATTACATCGTTTACAAATCTTTATGCCTCACTCTACATATCTTACTTTTATTCGATTTAAAAGTTGGGGTTAACCGTGGCGCACAGTGCATACACCCGAGAATACTCCTTGATAATAAACTTGAGGAATAGGAGGAACATTTGTGAACTATGATTGTCCGATGTCTTGACTAGATGGGTAAGACATAGATTTCTGCATGAGGGACTGAAAAGTTACTTTAACCTATAATCTCTGTTGGGTCCTGTAGTAGAAGTTTACAAAGTGTTCATGCACACCAAAGGGTGTTAGTTCCCATGTTAGGGTGGAAAATGGAGACTGGAAATAAGGACAACGATCTTTTTTGTAAATTTTATGGTACCTAGTTGATTATTTTTGACAGATTCTAAACCCAAGTTTACCAAGTACATTAAATTCACTTTGCTATTTGGGTAGTTTAGTTAAATGAACACTATATGCAACGCTCCCTCCTCCAGTAACTTAATTAAAAAATAAGGTTTCCAATTTACTCATTTGGGCTGGATAGTACTTGAATTCTGGTTTGTCCACAAAAAATATCCTCTCATATTTATATTCCAGGAAACACATTCAAATGAAGCACCTCTTCTCTGAACCTTGAGTTTAAACATTTTTGGAACTATGTTGCAAACTGTTTCTTTCATTAAGAACATTTCCTTCAGTGGTGGAATTATCAAAGTAGTTTTGGGTTGTTTTTCCAGATTACCTTGACATATACTCAGTTTCTGGTGGCTAATCACAGACTGCGAATTAAAGACTGTAATTGTTGCAAGCAAAATCTATTTATAAAGAATGTTCATATACTTAATTGCACATAACTTATAACACAATATTTTGAGTAAGTTTCCACTCTGCAATAGAATTTTCATTTTCAATTGTGTTGCGGCCTCAGGGACTTGGTGTAGTGGTTACCATGGTAGCTTCTAGTTCCCGAGATCGCGGGCCCAAACTCAGCGGAGGGCGATGGATTTTTTTGGGTGTAAAAATCCTTAGCATGTCTTCCTTCGTAAGGGAGGTAAAGCCGGTAGTCCCGTGTCGTAGATTTACGGCACGTAAAATAACCTCAAGCTTGATAAAGAGGCCTCTGAGCAAAATTACAGGTGCTTCACGTCCAGTATATAATGGGATGCTAAGGACCATAGCAGTTAAGGAGCGTCCATATATAAGCTCAAAAAACTCATGGACTTGCATGTCTTTCATGAATATTTAGTAACCATATTCGATTTATGGCTTTTGATGTTGAAGAATCGCTTAGCACTATTCTACGCCGCCGTGGACGTTCCCTTAAACGATGACTCATTATTAAACAAAACAAAATAACGCAAAAACGCTACAAAACAATATAACAACACTTATGCTTGTTACATCGTTTTCTTTTTAGCGGATAACCATTTGTTGGAATGGTTACTATCGCTGTGATCAACGTATTCTTCTGTTTAATTGTAACAAATAACGGTGGCTATGAACTTAAAACAGACAATTGTTGTGAAATTGACGCATAAGTTGTAAATATTTCGGCTATTAACAAAGTAAGTTTAGAATTTAATATTTTTGCGACATTGTAGAGACGGCAGTTGCGATTGGTATGCTACTCTTAGCCCATACTTTCAGGATTAATGCGCAAATTTATGTACCACTTCAAAAAATACAAATAAATTACATATTAAAAGCGAGTGGTAGATAATTTAATAAACTTTTGTATTAATTGTTTACGAAATAGCAAGGAAAAATATTGTAATATGTAGAGAAAGTGATGATACTGCTACACATCAGACTGTGTGAGGTACAAATTGAACGCTAATGAGATTTCATCGGCAAGAGTGAATACTTAGCGCTATACGGGCATCTTCGCACGATAATAGGCAATGAAGCACTTGCGTATTGAATTTATTGGCGCTGCAAGTTGTGAAACTTAATAACAGGTTTTCAGGCATGGCTGCTAATGGTTCATAAAGCGGGATTATTTGTACCATGGTTATGGGATTACTTGCCCTACATGTAAGTTACAAACCTGATTGTTTCGGATTATATTCCATGCAGATTATAAATGAGGCAGATGTATGCCCACCCGCTCGCTAGCTCGCTCTCCTGCACTAAGCTTAATCCGAAAAGGCTTAGCAAGCCAAAATCATTATTCTTTCCCGCTTCTACGCCCTGCTCAGTCATTTACACGATAGCGGGGTTGCAGACGTAGCTTTTCAGGTATGCGAGGCAAAATAAGCTAATTTCCACTCGCTTTAACGTTTTCCGCTCTTTCTGCTGTAGCAAAGGGACTGTGCTCGAGTCCCGCTCGGTGTAGTACTTCCATTTAGCACAAAGAGAAGTGGTATCCATTCCACTCTCGTTTCTCTGTACGCTAGTATAAAAGGGACACATCAGCCGCTATCGTTTTTCAAAGAAACCCTTAATGCATTTCAGGAATCCTTTTGACTCCACAGAGGTTGTATATTTGACTAGTCAGGATAAACGCTGCTTGACTGCGTGATAGTTACACAAGGAACCAGTTTAAAGCTCTCCACCGCTTACCTAGGTACAGAAAATATTGTGTTCCATCCATAAATTCATTTGTTCTCAATCCTCTGAATCCTCGGGAGAAAACGTCATTTGTATGTTTGCTGGAAATTATATAAAGTATCACACGCACAAGAGTTTCTCTAATTATTAGAACTTTATGTAATCCATTGTATATTAGAGTACTCATATAAAACTGGTTTTTAAATTCATGTACGTTACTCAAAGCAATTTTGACCAGAAATAACTTAAAATTGAGCAACATGGAGTTAACTGCATCCACAATGCGGAAAAACGATATCCAACTATTTCAATACTCCTAGTATATTTTTGTTATTGAGTAACACTCCTAAAGAAAATCTGATGTGTTACACTTACAAGACTTTCTCTACTCTTGTACAAACTATTTTTACAAGCGTTTATTCTCCATATGCTTCATGTTAATCGAGATATCGAGATGTTAATCTTATTGCTAATTTTCTTGTAGATGCAGGGGAATTGGTAGGCTTTAAGCGATAGGCAGATATTTTAAGAGCTGTTTGCTATGTGGAGCATTCCATTCTCTTTGCATTGCCAGGACAAAAAAAAATGAATAACGAATTCCCATTTGAGAAAAAGTATAAGTATTGGAAAATTTAAGGGAATAACAAGCAATATCTCGAAAATGGTTCACTCAACAAAAAAATGTATATGATATAAATTGTGTATTTTAAGGCGATCTACAATTTTGTGTAATAACTTTTGTCTATCTCTTATGGTTCACCAGTTATGCAAAAGTCGTTCACAATGAAGATTACTTATGGATACATTCCCAGAAAATTCGAGATATACAATACATTTGCCATAAAAATGTCTTAAACTTATGGTATTTTACTCAAAATCGTTATAGCCATTTTTGAGAAACTTTAAATTTTCGAAAAATGTTCCATGTAAAGGCTAATCTGGGGTGGGGGGATTTTCTTGAAAACCTTCGTGTTGCACCTCTGGGAGATACTGAACCTAAATACCAAGTTTTGTGTTTATCCGACTGTTCGTTTCAGAGTTATGCTGTTCAAAGACAGACACAGACATACACGGACATGTTTCCAAAAATTCTTTATATGCATTCAGTGCATCTAAAACACGTATTTCCGGTGAAATCTCGGTATCGAATTTTTGGGCGGAATGCAATACTTCCTCTACTTACTATACGTAGTAGAGAAAGTGAAAAAGAATAAGTACCACATAACAGTTAAACCTGGAAGAATTTACACAGTGGAAAACCATTAATGTTGCAAGTAAAAGTTATTGATGCACTCCTAGTGCATAGTTCAATAAGGTTAGTACTTTTGTGCAGAAAATAAAAAGGACCTCTCACCGATTTTCCAATAAAATTCCAGAAAAAGTTTATTAGTCATATAAATACCTGAAATATAATATATATTGTAAGGGCTATATTTGGATGGGAGGTCACTTAATAATATGCATATCATATCCTTGGAAGTTACTGAAACTAACTACCAAGTACTTTTTCTATTTTTCAGCTAATCCTAAAACACCTTTTTCCAATGAAATCCAGATGCAGGTGGTGTAGAGTTTGTAAATGGAATACAATACTTACTATACCCTAGGTATATGATAGAGATTAATGAAAATGTGGATAAATATTTCATGCTAAGGTTAAGCAGCTTTAAGCAATTAATGTTAAAATATTTTCATGTTTTTATTAAAAGTAACTATTAAAAATTCCATAAACTATCATAAAACTAATGTAAATAAACCCAATATTTATTTTAGTTTTTTTAAACAGCTTGTAAAGTCTTCTTTACTATTATTGGATATAAATTGAAAACTACAACAGGTAGACAAAAACTTGCAGCAGGGAAATTGGAGGCATTAAGTTGCATAAGTAATACATTTTTGTGGTTGCATGGATATTTCCAAAATATTTACATCGCACAAAAGTATGGATATTTTTATTTATCTTTACGTAATCGATTTTGGCATTTAATATAGAGAAAATAAAATGCTATCTTCTAAACTTCCTGAGATAAATATACCTAACTTGATCCCTTTAAATAAGGTTTAAGTACCTTTATTCTTTTGCGTGTTTTCCATGACTGCCAATTTTACATGTAATTATTATAATGAGCCAAATAACTGTATATACAGAAATGAAATTATGCACTTAATGTATCTTGAAATTATGAACCACATGTAACAGAATCTTGTTTATATTCGCTATAATATATTTTTAAAACATCTGATGTATTACATTCACATCGTTTATTAGTGGGTATACAAACATTCTTACTAAAGCTTATTTTTCTATCTGCTTCATTGTAATCCAAATACACCTTTGCAGAAATAGCTACATTACACATTTCGCTGTAAATACAAATGATCCAGCGACAGTCAAATGTTTTAGAACTGAACGATGGATATGCTGGCTTTAAAATTTCATACTCTTTCCATGTCATCACGAAAAAACTACTGAATGTTGACAGGACTCTAAAGAATGACCAATTAATGAACAATTCAAACCATTAATAACGGAAATCTCAGAAATGTCTTATGCTACAAAAATTATTTGATATAAATTATGTAGTTTAAAGAGATCTACATTTTTTGTTTTCGTCTGTCGCTTAACGTTTACTATTATAAGAGATTATACAAAATTCTTTCCAGATGAAGAGCATTTCAAAAGATATTCCCAGAAAATTCAAGATATATATTTTATTTTTCATAAATATCATCAATATGTGGTATTTTAATCAAAATCGTTAACACCATTTTTTAGTAAATAAAAATTTTCTAAAACTTTTCCATGTAAAGGGTAGTTTGGGGTGAGGGGATTTCCTTTAAAATCTTCATGTCACATCTTCAGAAAGTACTGAACCTAATACAAAGTTTGGTATTTGTCCGAATTTTCGTTTTTGAATTATACTGTTCACAGACGCGTACGCACGTACAAACACACAGTCAGACCTTTTTTCTTTCCATACTACGTATAGAAAGTAGGGAAGGTATTGTATTCCACCCAAAATTCGATATTTAACCGGGAATACATTTTGAGACACCCTGAATAAAAAACAAAAAACATTTTTATAAAAAGGTCCGTGTGTGCATGTGTGTGTGTGAAAGAGAGAGAAAGAGAGAGAGAGAGAGAGAGAGAGAGAGAGACAGAGACAGAGCAGCATAACCATCTTGCTATGTTTCGCCGTGCTCTTGGTGCAAGAAACGAACGGGCATGAAAAAAAATGTAAGAGTGTATTCGCACTCCAAATGTATGTCCATATGGAGTTGTCACCTGCAAGCGCAAGCGGCGGAAATTATTGGAGGAAAATTGTCTAGAATTAGTAGAGTTCTGTGATTTTATACCAACTACGGAAGCATAACTTCACGGTTTAGGCTTCAACCCGTTCCGACTTCAAATTTCTGATATAATAATTTTCGACTCCAAATTTGGTTAGGGATAAATAAAGAATTTTGCTGGAAGCTTATCTACAATAATTCGAACTGTACGAGATAGCTTTGAATTTTGGAGTGCAGTTTGTGTTCCAACTGAATTATTGTGATGTGAGAGCCTGCGTGATGCAGATGAAGAACGGAGCTATTTTGGAAAACCTCTGGTGAAAGGGGTTAGGGAGACTAATATGGATGGTTTCTTGTTTTATAATCATAAATGTTCAATGAACAGCATGAATTCCCTTTGCACTTCTAGTCTTTCCCATATCAGTAACTTTGTCTTTCTCCTTGCCCCAGTTTCAACAAGTTTCTCACTCTCTGTGCAAAAGAGAGGTGTTCTTTGACGTTAATGAGCATTTGGTTGGCTGATATCAAAAGATGAAATTGGATTTGTGAAATTGAAGTTTCATTAAATGTGAAGGACTAAGGACTCCGAATGAGCAAGTTTAAACTTACTTGTATGAAACACCAATACTTGTTAGACATTTATAAATACTTGAGCTAATTACATTGTAATTCAGAAATGTTGCACATATCAGACCAACCTAAATACAGGAACTTGTTTGTTTAATATTACATATGAAGGTACATGAGATGTTTGATTTAACTGGTTTAAAATTACAGCCCTATTTTAACTACCACTACATATTTAATAAAAGGCACAACTTAAGTGTAAACAAGCACTTAGCATGGAATTTTACTGTTTGTATGCTAAATATTCTAGTTCGCGGAAATCATTGGTAGTTCTATCAAGTATACCTATTTCAGTGAATAGTGAAAATGGGTTCATTAGTGTGTTCCTTTTTCCAGACTCACATTCTGTGTTTGGCTCTAGCAATCTCAAATGTAGTGATTGAATCCTCTAAGGTATGCACTCCATAAACGTCCGGTTACAAGATCCAAAGAGGTGAGGTTTATTTTTATTTTTTCCCCTCGATTCTTACAAAACAAAATGCTAAAAATGCTTTATTCCAAAGACCAGTTGTTTTTAGGTGCTTTTGTGCATTTAAACATATCGCTCCACTAACCTCTGTACATTTGGTCCAGCAAGCAAAATATGTGCACAAGTTTCAATGCCGTATCATCTGTACTTCCGCATCATTAAGTTTGTTTATTGGCATTAACATGTTGAAAGAGGACCTTCTAGTTTCCCTTAACATGGCGCAAATGAAGCAATAAACAAAGGAAAGGAGTTACAATGCACCATTAAGCGCAAAATCACAGATCATTAGGGCGGATCCCTACAAAAGTAAAGCAATGTTTGTTTTTGTGGCACAAATAGGCACTCATTTAGACTTTGAAACTCTGGAAAAAATGTATATATTTCTAAACAAGGCTCTCCCATCACTCGCTGTTGTTCCTCTTGTACCAGAAGAGGTCGGTGGTAGTAGTACTACTTTCATTGTGAACAGTCTCAGTCTAACCTTGTAAAATACAACAATCGTACGGGCCTCATGGTCGTACTTTTGTTTCTTGACCCCAAGAACTTTACAATAAATGTACAATACTAAATATACAGGGTGTTCAGGACCTTTGCGACAAAGTGAGACTTTTTTGTTAAGCAACCACTATCCTACGACTCATTATTACGAAATTATTCTCCCTTGTTTGAAGCGTATGTGCCAGCCAATACACTTTGAAGCTGTGTTTTTTACAACCGCTGAATCAAGTGACATCCCCTCTTTCTTGTCCCTTACGCCTGGTTAGGTTTGGTAGGTCTGAGACGCACAGCCCCATTTAACTCGGTGTTTAACATCAGCTCCACGCATACCACCTCCAGAAAGTACAGGGCCTGTGACCGTACGACTTCGTACCTTGCGTTCAGTTTGCTCAGTAGTCTCTGCAACGAAGTATCGCAGATCATAAATTTCCCGAGCACGTCTTGTTGAAGGAGGTTAGTTTCTAACTACGTATGGAAAGTCAGTTTGAAGTAGGAGTTGTATTGTAGTTCAATTGTTGGGGAGCCGAACTTGCAGTAGTTGCAACCGCACGTATGGTACCCGGTAGCCTTCGTCCCAAAATTTAAAAATATTAATTTTGTAATTTTGACTGTTTCTTTAAATATTATATATTTATGTTTGCCTCGGCTGCGGTAGTATTATTGTTAGAAACATGTTTCTCTTTGCAGGGTTGTGGTGCGACTGAAGAATGTAGGCTTACATAGATTATAATTTTACTTCACTCCTTTTATTAATGCTTGACACGATTTAAATAATACTTCACTGATATAGAGAGAGAGAGCTGTGAGATTTTTTTAATTAATTACTTGCAATTTTTAAAACATAAAACTATCTCACACAAATACGTATTAAATTACTCGAGGATGTATCTGGCGTCCGGTTAGGAACACTGTCTGCAACCAACGCGTCCAGTTATGAGCGCTGTCTAAAGCAACTGAATTGATTTCTGCCGCCTAAGGTTGTAAATTTCTGTATTTCAAGTCTCCGATTGCCTAATCCTAGTCCAATAGAATACCTTCATTTAACTAAAGCTTTTTCTGGTTGTTGATTGGCTATTTTATAAACTGTCACTAAAATTGCGTTATTGTTGCTCCAAGAATGACTAGTAGCATTAAAATTTCAAATTCATTATTGCCTCAAGGTTACCTCATTGTTACTTCATTGCTAGCAACTTTTAACCTATTATTCTCACAGCTCCTACATTATTAAATTACGTAATGCATTCACATAACATTATTACACATGTATACAATAATATACATATCTGGGATGTTGAGAATCCTCATGCAGTGTTTGTTAGACATCACCAACAAAAGTATTCCGTAAACATCTGAGCTGGAATCGTTGGTGATCATCTGCTGGGACCTTTCGTTTCCCGTATGAGTTAAATTGTGCTGTGCGTCTCAGACCTACCAAACCTAACCAGAGGTAAGGGACAAGAAAGAGGCGATGTCACTTGATTCAGCGGTTGTAAACAAACAAGAGTGAAAGCGTACTGGCTGTGGCTCTCAAACTTATTTTACCGAAATACTTCAAACAAGGGTGAATAACTAGTAACCATGCGTCGGAGGATGGTAGTTGCTTGACAAAAAATGTTCCCCTCTGCAAGATCTATCCTTCCTCAGAGTCTGTAGCAGAGGTCCTGAAACAGCCTGTATACTTTTGGTAACTACACACTGATATTATGAAGAAAGAAAAGAAAGGAAAAAGAAAAGAGAAAAGGATAAAATGATAAGCATGAATTACAATTATAAACGTAGCATCAAATATAATATAATATAATATATATACAGTGCTTTAATTAGTATACGGAGGTTATCTGCAATGACATTATGGCACTGACATTTTAACGATAGCTTTGATAGTTTTCGTTGATAGACAAGAATTAGAAATGGAGGAGGATTTCAGCACTGTGAATACACCACTGAACCTTCGAGAAGAAGGTATGAGGCGAGAGAGTAGGAAGTGCGGCCAGACTTGATGGCGGCTCGCGCAGCGCAGCGAGGTACCAAACGTTTCCAGACTGAACATTTCCTGCCATCCCTTCGATGTCTCCTCTCCTCACGGAAAGGTTAGTCAGAAGGTTGCATTCCAGGGAAGGAACCGTTATCTCCTCGGAAGTACATCCACCGCATACACGCACATCACCGTATACAGCACCTAATCCTGTTAATCTGCAAAATGAGAGGAAACGAACGAAAGGAAATCGGCAGAAGGAAATTTTCTTCTTCCATACAATCCCTTCCGCCCAGCATTTTAATACCAACCAGGGAACACCACAAAATACCTAGGGCAGGGTGTCCAGTCTGACGGAAATTTAAATTGGGACCTCCCGAATGTAAGCGATATGGACGATTAAACGAACAGCTATGCATTTTTACTTTCTCTACTACGTATAGTAAGTAGAGGAAGTATTGCATTCCACCCAAAAATTCGATACCGAGATTTCACCGGAAATACATGTTTTGAGTATCACTGAATCCAAAAAAAGCATTTTTGGAAACATGTCCGTGTGTGTGTCTGTCTGTGTGTCTGTGTGTCTGTCTGTCTGTGTGTCTGTGTGTGTGTGTCTGACTGTGAACAGCATAACTCAGAAACGAACTGTCGGATAAACACCAAACTTGGTATTCAGGTTCAGTGTCTTCCAGAGATGCGACACGAAGGTTTTCAAGAAAATCCCCCCACCCCAGACTACCCTTTACATGGAACATTTTTCGAAAATTTTAATTTTCTCAAAAACGGCTCTAACGATTTTGATTAAAATATCATATGTTTAAGATATTGTCATGACAAATAAAATGTATATCTCGAATTTTCTGGGAATGTCTCCAAAAATATTCTTCATTGTGAACGACTTTTGCATAACTGGTAAACCATAAGAGATAGACAAAATTTTACTACACAAAAAATGTAGATCGCGTTAAAATACACAACTTATGTCATATACGTTTCTTTTGTTGAGTGAACCGTTTTCGAGATATTGCTTGTTATTTCCTTAAATTTTCCAATACTTACACTTTTTCTCAAATTCGTTATTCATTTTTTTATGTCCTGAACATGCAAAGAGAATGGAATGCGTCACATAGCAACCAGCGTTAAAATATTTGACTATCGCTTAAAAGCTACCATATTCCCCTTGCATCTACAAGAAAATTACCAATAAGATTGACATCCCGATATCTCGATTAACATGAAGCATATGGAGAATAGGCGTTTGTAAAATTAGATTGTACAAGAGTAGAGAAAGTCATGTGAGTGTAACACATCAGATTTTTCATTTTGTATAATTTTATTAATATAACTAGCTAAATACTAGTAGAACCCTTAGCATTTAAGGTGATATTAAATGGCAACACACTGTCAAAAATAACATTTTAAATTTTTTGTGTACACATTAATTGGAATTTTCTAATTGTATTTTACTGTTGCTGGCACAATACTTTTATTTTAAATACACATATTTAAAAATAATACTTCATCTTTTCTATTTTACAGTGAATTCTGCACCACCTCACAAAAAAAAGTTTTACTTCTACACAGTCAAGAGTAGAAAAGTAAACTTTAGCCCATCCTTTAGGGGAAGTTTTACTCTACAAATGCATGACAGATTATATGTGTTTTTTTTTCTTTGCAAATATATGCGAGTTTGTAATGTCCAGTTTTGTTTCAACAGAGCTTTCTGTGAACGACAGACTGGCATAAATGATCTGTTTTCTGAGAAGCTATTGAAGATAGCCAAATTAAATTTTAGGGTGCTCAAAAAACCCATTAAGTGTAGTTGTGGACCCACTTTGGTTTTAACAACATGCTTGGTTATTTAAAAAGTAATTGCTAATAATTTTCAATAAAAAGGTGGCATAAAAGAGAAATATGTTTATATTTAATAAAGAAACTTATTGTATAAAAGTCGATCAGTGAACTTGAAAGGCATGAATCTACATTGTGTAAACTATTCAGTCTCATATCTTAAATGGTGTCCGGGATAAATGGTTGATGATTTTAGCAGATTTGATATTGGCGGGATAGAGATTTTAATCTCTCCTTAAGAACAATTGTGAAAATAATTCATTACCTATTATGCTTTAGTTGTTTGGGAACTGGTTACATCGGCTAAGAATGGATGAACCAGAAAACAATTAAGTTATCACAACAATTAAGAACTGTATAATGACCACATGCTGCTTAGATTCTATGACATTTCATGTTCTCTACCTCCTGCTCAAGGCGAAGCACTGTATTCAAAAGAAAATTCTGAAATCGAGATTTTGCTGAAATTACGCATTTTGAATACTCTGAATAAAATATTAGGGCGTGAGGACTACACAACTCGAATGAGAACGTAAGAGAAGCCAAATATTTATACTTAGGTGGCAAATCATTCAGGGTCCCAAGCTGTTTAAAGGTATTTCCCTATCCGACACATTTTATAAGGACTGTAGTCAAAATACTCAAGTGTTTGGTAGTGGCGTGACATCCAAAATTATATCTAAAATTTTCAGAAAATATCATTCTTCTTTAACATTGAATTGCATGTAACTGCAAAGGTATGAGAAACTGAAAAAATGCCAAATATTTTGAAAATGGATGACATATGGGCAGTCACTTGACACCACTGTAAATCTGCTCTCTTTCTGTAGCAAGCTTTCACTTACCTCACATGGTTTCTTCATTACATAAAATTCAATAAAAATGAGATGGATTACGCAATATATTTTCAGAAGCAGCTTATGCTCCCTGCCTATATCTCAAACTTTATTTTTGTGAAAATGTTAAAAGCACTCTGTGGGAAAATAAAGAAAAACTGAAATTCTTGCATTTCTAGGGTGGTTTGGAAATTTCGGGAAAAATCTTCGTTTTGCATGTATAAAGACAACCTGATACAATAAGTAATTTAGTATTTTAGTTTCTTCTTTTCTTCTTTCTTCTTTCAATAGTTGAGTCTCCAAACGAATATCCGCTTAAATTTCGACATAGAAATTAAATTCTGTTGTTTTATACAACGCTTCGTTTATTTGGCCAAGCGGTGGAGAAAGGAAATCGTCTGTGCATCCCCAACTGCATTACAGCAGCATTTGTAACTCCTGACTGTTGTGAGTGGCTCATTCCGGTCAAATTTAGGGAATTCTGTCCTTAACGTATTTGAGAGCCATATGCGCTCACTTCATATATCGAATGCGAGCTTGAGTGCCAACCTAAACGCTGATCTCTGCGGAAAACAGTTAATTTACGAAATTTACTCGTTTTAATTTTAGATCGTCGTTGACATACACACTTCTTTTCCGCTGTTTGAAAAATAACTACCCGAATTTTTCAATAACGCAACATATGCAGCTTAAATATCAGCACAGAGACTTCTCCTGCTTCTTCAGATTACCCTTCTTTGGAGTACTTACACCCCAAGCACTCACAAGTCAATGCTTTGTGTCAGTAGCCCTGTCGAGGAGCAGGCAAACTTTGGACCACAGCAGAATCAGAATGGCTGATCAGCCCAATGCCTGGTATGGTGGTGAAGAAGGAAATTAAATAGACCGATAAAAGGGATGATAGGAAAATTCGCCTAGCGACCGAGGAACACCGCTAAAAAGACATTCAGTCAGATTGATCGGCCGCAGGGATTTGAACGGAACCTCTCGAATGCAACACAACGACGTTACCACTGAGCCATCCCGCTCGGTCAACAGTGAAACCAAAGGAATAAAACCTTATTCTGTTGACTTTGATATTAGCATATAATGCAGGATTATTTTACTCCGTCATTTTAACAGTGCTACCATAAACTCGATTTCCATAGTTTTATTATCAAAGTTTAATAACTCATTCTACTATTGAGTTAAGCAAATTACAAAGAGAATATATCCTGACTGCTGAGGTTTAAGGTCGGTCATACTCAAATATGTGCTATTAACTACCTAAATTGCAGTGGTTGAATTACATTGCGAACTTAGATTTAAACAGATATAATATCCCACGTAAAATAGGATAACCTTGGCCAGGAACAATGTAAAGTGCGAACTAAATGGTGAACTTAGTCGTTTGATTACAATAATTTCTGCACTGTATTATATGCAGTCCTAAAAATTCAGTGCAGTTACTAATAAATGCGGAACCCAAATTAAATAACGCTGAGCCCTGAAAATTAATGTTGCCTGTCCCCATGAAGTGTGGAATGCAATTATACCTTACAGGTCTAAAGTGCAGGAAAGTTCAGGTTAAATACTAACAGCAAATTCTTGTTATGGAATTTATTATAACTTCAAGTTAAGTGTTTTTGATAACTGTATTTTATTTCCTGCGTTAATGTATTTAAGAATTCACTTTGAAGGTGATTTAACTTTCTATATTTTAAACTTTATTGTTTTAAATTTCCTTACACATAATAGACTTTTAACAAGTTTAACAATTATTGCTTTCTGAACAGCTAGACAATTTAGACCCTTGTAATGAAATTAAACGCTCGTGCTATCTTCCTTTGTATCACTACTGCTCGTGAACCACATTATGTAAAACTCAAAAGAATGTTGAAATCTTACTCACCAAAAGAGGATTATATAATTTGTAATAGTCCGAAAAGTATGTTATTTCTCCTACCCTCACTACATCGCCGCTAAATGTGATTTTCAAGGCTATGCTGCCTCTCTCCTCGCTAGTGTCGTTGCCTGTTCCAAAAATCTGGTCGACCCGGGAGGTACTTCCCTTAGCCATCGTGCTCCATTTGGCGCTGCTGTCGGCTGATATCATCGACGCAGTTTGTCAATTGCGCACAACGTAACGCCCAACTCCTTTCTCTTGGAGTGTGCGTTCACAAATGTTCCAAGATGTTGGGGAAAATATCATATCTTGCATTCTACAGCAGACAATGAGGAGGGGGAAAATAAAAGAATTCCTGCAACATCGGACTCCGTGTGTAACGGATATATGACATAAGTTGCGTAGTTGCCTTCCACCACATCGGTTATCTAGCTCTGACTTTATCGGATGCAGACTTCAGGATATTGGAACTAAAGGGCGTTCTGTGTATATAACGCTGTCAGTTTGATGCCTTACAGATGAACTTAGCTGCATAGTGGCAGTTCTTTATCAATCTTTGTTTTTATTTCTTTTATTCAATGCATGTAACTTTGATAGTGATGTAGTGTTTCCCAAACAAGGTGAGAATTATGAACTTTCCCTAAAGGAGCTGCAACAATTGAGATTTTCTAAACGACAATTTTTTTTCTAGGTATCCTTCAACTCCTCTAGTATAAGAGTAGTAGGCATACAATATGTCTATGCAGTGATAGAAGGAACTTCAAATACATGTTACCCAGTCTATCAAGAGAGGATGGAATGAATTTAAAATTTCATTTACATAACTCACTTATTGGTCGAAATTGTTTCTGCATTCACCTTAGAAATGCTTTTGCAATTCACATTCTGAACAATAAATACAACAAACTAATTTGGTACTAGTAGATTGTTGCGATTTCAGCGAATAGGTAATGGCTCCAATTTGTATTTTCTCGCTTGTATGACTATTTATGTGGTATTTACCTGCCAAGTAAGGAACCATGCCCCCCCCCAAACCCTCCGAATGCGAGTCGCTGAAGCTATGTTCAGAGACATCTGTCTCGATGCCTATCCTCTGACACAAATATTATTTGTTTTCCTTAGCAGGATGAGGGAATCTTGCATCTCGCTTTAATCCGATATAAAATAACGTTTCTAGAAATGTGGTGTGCTTAAATAAAAAGCGTTTCTAACCCATACTTTTTGTGAGGAAATTACTAATACTTCTCAGAGGAAACTGTGCAGAGTATGGTTAATTTCATAAGTACGGTCCCAAAATTTGTGGAACATACAGACTAGGAGTTTGTCTTTCCTGGGTTCATTTGTTAGTGACTTGGTTTTACTTTATAAGGTTTTTATTAGTAACTATAAAAACTTACGGAGGAGTAGATTTTATATCCAACTTTTATTTGCTCACCTACAAGCACATGGCCTGACTGCCGTAGATGGACAAATCCGCTTTACACTGCATACTCTTCACCCATATTATAACTTAATATCTCTTTGTGTAAATGTTTTAAAATGTACAACCAATTTTATCACCTCACATGTGGTGTGTAGAATCTCATTTGAATTTGTGAGGATAGAGAAGTGCCTGATGAAATGTTTATTGCTTGTGTGTGTAGTTGAAGTTTACTTTGCTATCTGGTCCAGTTCACTTAACAATGTTCACTTAGTAACAATGATGGGGCGATAGTGAGATGTTTACCTGGAGACAAGATTTTGTTACCATTTTAAATAGGCTCAACTTTAAGGCAATGTGCTTTCGTCCGTGGTGTAGTGGTTACCATGCCAGCCTCTAGTTCCCGAGGTCGCGGGTTCAAACCCGGCGGAGGGCGATGGATTTTTTTGAGCGTAAAAATCCTTAGCCTGCCTGCCTTCGGAAGGGAAGTAAAGGCGGTTGTCTCGTGGCATAGATTTACGGCACCTTAAAACCTCAAGCTGATATAGGGGCGTCTGAGCAAAATTACAGGTCTTTCACGCCCAACATAGAATAGGATCTAAGGACCATAGCAGTTAAAGAGCGTCCATAAATAAAACTCAATTCAATTCAAGGCAATGTGCGCTGGGACCTCATTAGTGTTGCGCTGTTATTAATTTCCTGTTTTTTATACTGTTTCCGAAGATTTGGACCGAATGAAACACGCTAGTATATGAATTTAAGTATTAAGTGGGAATTTTAGAGTAATACATACATTGTTAATACACCAGTCATAGGTCGAGTTCGCAGCACGTGAAGTCACTTTGTTGAGTAACAAAAGTGGTCAGTTATTTCAAATAGCAGAACCTGCAGGTTTACCTACACTTTCCGTTTGTTTATTAAGGTTTATTCTTCTTTCCCTTTC
This sequence comes from Deroplatys truncata, assembly GCA_030765065.1. Lineage (NCBI taxonomy): Eukaryota > Metazoa > Arthropoda > Insecta > Mantodea > Mantidae > Deroplatys > Deroplatys truncata. The sequence goes on from CM060980.1 coordinate 108,514,081, forward strand.
TGCCTTTGTTATTTTGCATTAATGCTTCGTGAAGTTAATGATGGTAATCCGCTTCCAATCACATCATAAACAGGAATAAATTTCCCAAAATCCAATCGAATATTACATTCAGAATTAAATACAGGCACATATAAAATTGCTCTACTTTGGAAATATCGGTTGCCTCACCAGCCAACATTGAAAACGATACTGCCTATTTTACCCTGTTAATTATCTTTTACTGGGCGTTCCTTCCAATTAACTCAATTCATTTTGATCAGTGGGACTTAAGTACAGTGCATTTGCAGGGACTGTTCTTGATCTTAAAGTGCAGGATCTCCACCTCTTGGTTAGTGGCTCTTCAAGAGAAAGCCTCCCAGCATCATTATGGAGGAATGTTTTAACGTCAAGTAAACGGTAAGGGCTTTAAATTGGAAGTATATGCTGTAGAACATTGAGCAAGGTGGCGCCGTGGTAACGTGTGCGAATGGCATTTGGGAGGTCCGAATTCGACCCCCGGCGACCAACCAATCTGACCTAAATGCAATTTAATGATTTCTATAATTGTACGAATTTTCTTCTAAAGTTCTTCCTTCTGCTTATGACGCATCTAGTCTTTAACATGTAAGTCTCTCCCGTCAAATATGTTTAAAAATCCATTTGCTGCTTGTTCACAATGGATGTGGTACTTTGTTTTAGAGTGATGTTCAACACTTTCCAGTTAGTGAATGTTAGCAAAAAGCGCAGAAGGAGCTACACGGGATCCTTTTCCAAATCAGAGGGAGAGAAGAAAACGCACCACCATTCAGTTTCCTCGAAGAATTAAGCCATGGTAAAAGTTTGATCCCGTGAACTTGAAGATTTCTCTTTACCTAAAATTCAATACTTTTGTGAATCTGAAGGTTTCTAAGTGCGTCGCAAAAGGGTTTCCTTATCTGAATGCTTGATGTTGCTTGCACCTATATAAACAGCAATATCGTTGATTGGAAATTCCACCTGCTCCTCCACCAGCTTTGTGGAATCCTGGATTGAAGCACTGCTCTGCTGGTGCTGGTGCATTCAAACTTTGGTAGTAGAGAAATCTTTATTGGTGAATATTTGTTGAGAAGTTTGACCTCAGTTCCCTAAAGAATGCACAAGATAATAAATAGTAAGTTACATAAGTAGCTATACAAGTGACGCTTTATTACCGAATTGGTCAACTCAAGTTAGATCACGACCGCAGGAGGTGATCTAAAAACCAGGCAATACAATTAATTTTGCATTACTTTTACATTACAAGTTGCATTTAGTAGTTTATGTGCCGTGTTCATTACTTCTGGAAAATCAGAAGAAAATATATATAAATAAAATTTCGCATACTGAACAGGTTATATCAATGAACAATTTTATTATTTACGATTCATGCAATAGAATTGAGTATTACTGTGACAATAGTTGTATTATAATGACGTTTAAATTTGTGTTTTTCTTTCTTTCGTTTTAGCTGGACTCGCTAACATGCTTACTGTGCAAGATCCTGGATCAGGAATAACTGAAATACATATAAAATCGCAGCAAAGTAAATTGTGTTTGTAGGTGATGCTTTTTGTGAGTTTAGGTAACGTTCTTTAACGGAATAGTTAGCTCTAGTTCGTTTTGATACATGCGCATAACCTCTTTCGTCTCTGGTGGCTTCTCAGAATGCTCTCTTGTGATTGGCTGCTGCTTAAGTTTGCACTTATAGATGTGAATGACACCACATCAAGTCTTATGTTTTACGCCGTTTGCTAAATTTTCCTTGTGAACGGTCCCTTAGGGTTACTGCTAGAAAAATTTCGAAAGTTGTATGAAGTAACCTACAACAAAATTGTGGCAAGTCTTAGTTTACTGTTGACATGCATCCTTAACCACTGATTTGTTGCTTGACTTTTAATAAATTGCTCCACGGGTTTACTTACCTTACATATAGATATTTCAACACACAACAGAAGCATACATTTTTGGCTGTTTGATGACGAATCTAACCATTATATTATTATTGTGAAGGTTATAGACGCTGAAAAAGCACAAAATACAACACATCTGCAAGCTAAATAGCACCGAAAATGCCGGCAACAAAGCAATGGTTACCATATCAATGGCACTATCACGCTCACTTGTTTTTCTGATAGCAGCGCTTCTTTTTTCGGTTCTTCTCATACGTTTCCACACACGTCAACTACAAACACAAGTGTTGTCTAGGTCGCGGTTAAAACGCTATCGCAGTTATTTTTATAAAATTCGGATCGAACCATTTGCAACGTTGATCCACACAAGCGGTTATACGTAATGTATCATGTTGTATTTACGTGGTTGGTCCTATTTGCTATTTTGTAATGCTTACTCACAATAACTATGCCTATAGTTTAAGTATATAGGATGTATGAGACCGGCCTCTCTGTTTAACTTTGGTGGGAGGCCCGCTTATGCCCCTCCCTGCCTACGCCCCTGGTTCAGCACTACTTTATTGTAAGATCTCATAATCTAAATTTAACGCTCTTAACTAGACAGAATATATCAAAGGATAAGGATGAAATGAATGACAAACGGATTCAGAGGGTTGACAATGTTGAAGCTATCTGCTACTGATTCAAAGAAGTGAAGAAATAAATACAACTTGACCCAACCGAGATTAGAGCGCAGGTAACAACATGAGAGGTTACACCTTAGGCCCTTTAGACGTTCAGAACTGTGCTGTTTAACTTTGCAATTGGAAAACAGCAGTACTTACCAAACAATTTGTTTATATATTTCAGTAATAAACAATTGGTATAATTCAGTTGTGTATATCTTAAACTTCGTAAATAACTAAATAACGTTTGCTGAGACGCAACTTGCTCTTTGGTGAACTCAATCTATCATACAGACTATTGACTAATTGGAACCTAAGGTGTGCTGCAAGCTTTTATTGTAATAAATTCAGCTTCCTCGAGTGAAAATAACAATATAAGCATGACATACACCTGCTCGCAAACTAAAACTTTACAAATGCACCTTTTGGCATCATGTAATCAGTTATATATTTTAACGCCAGTTTATCCAAAGCCGAGCATTATAAATAATGGGATGTGTTACATTCACATAACTTACTCTACCCACTATCAATAATTTTTATATAAATTCTACAAAGTATTTTTATACAAACCTACTTTTCTATCGGCTTCATCTTAATCAAAATAAAACTTTGTAGGAATAATTTGTTTAAGGTACAAGGGATAAAAAGCAAGACATATCGATAGTAAGATATTTAAAGGCAGAGAGCTATATGCTGGATTTAAATTTCCACAACCTTTACACGACATAGCAAGAAACAACCAAATAGTGCGAGCACTTTATAAATGACGAAGAATTGAACATCCAAACCAATAATAACGAATATCTTGGAAATGGTTGATGCTACAAAATAATTGTTAGAAATAAAATATTTCTTTTAAAGAGAGATCTACGTTTCTTATACAGCACGTTTATCAGTTGTACAAAATTCATTTTGAATCAAGAGGACTTGAAAGGCTGTCCAGGAAATTCAAGACATACTTTGTCATGTAAATGTCTCAAATATATGGCATTTTAATCAAAACCGTTACTCATTTTTAGAAATAGACGTTTTCGCACAATTTTCAATGTAAAGGGTGGTTTGGGGTGGGAGGTTTCCCTGAAAATCTTTGTGTCACGTCTTTGGAACATGTTGAACTTAAATCCAAGTTTGGCAACTATCCGACTTTTCGTTTTGTGTTAATGTTGTTTACAGACAGACAAATGAACGTGTCTTTTTTAAGTTCAGGATGCCTCAAAAGATATATTTACACTGAAATTTCTATTTAGAATTTTTTGTTGGAATACAGTACTTCTCTGTCTACTAAGTGCGTGGTACAGAAAGTAAACAGCTTACATTAGCATTAATGTATGAAGAGATACTGCAGGGTTATGGGATTAAAGACGATGGAAACCTCTCAGGCAAAATTCAAGTCTTCTACGTCACTAAATGAGCTTGTTGCTCCCCAAATGTCATACTTGCTCTTTAGTAAGTAAACAAGTTAGCCTTAGGAAGGTGTTTATGAAACGTTCTGTGTGAAAAAGCCAAGGCAATATAAACCGTCATCAGCCTGTCAGCCAGTTTTTTTCTACGGTAAAGGAAAATTAGAAAACACCGTCCTGAGTCTTTAATCTGGCCGTGTCGACCGAGGGGACAAGGGATTTACTTGCACAGTGCGCCAGGTCACAACCCCTTCCACCCCTTTCGGCACAAAACCACCAACACGGCGAGCCCAAAGGGCTGAACAAGCTTATACAGTTAATACCTTACCATCTATTTCAGGTCTTAGCTACTACTCCGTTTATTTCAAATCGCAATCCAACACGATCGGATTGAGGAGAGAATTTTGGTTAGAGGCTCACAAAGGATGTGTAGGAACCTTCCCGTTCAGAATTGGAATTATATAGAAACTTGAAAACATCAAAGAAATAGTCTTCATCTACAGTAGGCGCTAGGTTTCGCAACTTCTCCGTATTGTCTCAACATCCCATGAGCAACCTTAGTCTATGTTGCAAATATCCTAATTAGAAAGTCTGCAGCTACACTTGCACCTACCTGCCTGATGGGAGTTTTTGAGCTTTGCCGAGTCCTGTGTTATAAAGCTTAACATTTTTTTCCGTTCCTACATTCGCAACCACCGCAAAGAATCGCGTTTTCGAGAGCGAAAGTTGTTTGGCTGCTGTTGGTTGCATAAAAAAACCGATAACGAAATTTCAACAAAATACCCGTTTTGAGGTTCCTTGAATAAAGAAAGCAAATTTTTAGAAAAATGTGTGTATGTGTGTGTAGTATGTATGTATGTATGTATGTATGTATGTATGTATGTATGTATGTATGTATGTATGTATGTATGTATGTATGTATGTATGTATGTATGTATGTATGTATGTCTGTGAACAGCACAATTCAAAAACAAAAAGTAGGTTATACCAAACTTGGTAATAGAAATGTTCTGAATCGAATCTCTACCTTTTGATTCACATCACTGGCTCTTGGTGTTGATGGTCACAAAGTCGGAAGAACTTTCCTTTCCATCTTCAACTAGGCTACAGAGAAGCGTCTTCGGAAGGACTTTACTTTCCATCTTCATCTAGGCATGCTGAGGATGGAAAGGAAGGTCCTACCGAACACGTTTTATCAAGAGCCAGTGATGTGAATTAAAAAGAAGAGGTTGATTCAGCACATTGCTATAATGAACGTGACATCACTTTCAATACTGCGTCTTACAATCATATGTCAAACTTGGTATTTAATCCCTTATAGCCTGGTGTACCATATTTCATACGCAGGTGTTTTTTCAAGCTTTTTAGTTTTCTATTGCCCTTTTTTCTAATTTCATATTATACTAATCTTCAGTAATAAAATCAAGGTATTTATAGCTGTTTTATATTGTAAAAATGCTATTCTCTTCAAAAAAGTTGTAGTGTTTTATTTTAATAATAACAATGATTATAATAAATCCAAGCAACTGCAGTAAAATGTAACCATCAGCATCCAAGCGTGCCATCCTACCGGTTGTTTTACTTGGGCCCTCCCCATCCTTTACTGCAGGCACATTTGGCTGCAGTCGCTGGAGCTTAGGAACTCGCAATGTTTGCTTTAAATGGATGGCCAGTCCATTTGTCTCGGATAACGAATGTTTGAATCGCTTCACTCGTGTCGGTGAAAGGGATATGCATGTCGGTTTAGGAATTAGTGGAAGAGCGTCATATATAGTTAAATAATTCCAGCAATAAAGGGTAAAGTTCAGCATGTTACAGGATGGGGCATCCCATGATGGGAGTGTTTCAGGCTAACTTAGAGTGCAGATTGTGCAAGAAAGAAACTGAAACAGCCCAGCACATTATATGATCCTGTGAAGCTTTGGCTCACAGGAGATATATTGTTTTTAAGGAAATGTTTTTAGAACCAGAAGAATTTGAAACTGCTCTCTGTTATGAGACTGTATTCCTTGATAAAGGTTGCAGGCATAATGAATTGGCTTCAAAACGATACAGGCAGTACAATAAGCCCAAGACAGAAGTTTGACCAGAGCAATGACGGAAATCTGTATCGAACTAGATAAGATGGGACACGAAGATTTTCTATAATCATCCTACAACAAGCTTACGCTTTAGAACGTAAAACCTTGGATATTTTTGTATTTATCAACCATCAAGTTTAATTAAAATACCGTATGTTTAATGTTAAATTAAATGTATCTTGACTTTTATGAGAATACTTCTTCATTTTGAATGACATTTGCATAATTGGTAAACCGTAAGAAACAGATGAAATATTATTACACAAAAATGTAGATCTCTTTAAAGTCCACAAATTGTCAAATAATGTTTGTGTCATTAACCTGTTCCGAAACATTCTTTGTTATTGGTTTGAGTTTTCGTAAACTTATACTTTTTTCAATTTGGAAGTCCTGTATTCGTTTTCTCTTTGGTCATTGCGAACAGTATGCAACTTCAAAGCCACCATATAGAGATTCACCTTTTAAACTCTTACTATCGCTATAGCCTACTGCAGCCTTCTTATACCTACAACGAAATGTGTCATGAACCTTTATCTGAAGTATTAGAAGAACAGCTTTTGTAAGAAGATAAACATGCTGTTGTAACCCCTTTTTACAAAATTGTGGAAGAGAGGGTAGAGGTGATCTAAACGCAATACATCAGTTCCTTTGGTTTTGTGAAGTTTTAAGCTAATATCCTCTAAACCGTGATCTGATAATGTTCATGCTTATCAGCCATGTTTCTAGCTATTAAAGGATTGAATTCAAGCTGTTAGAAAAACTTCCTTACATTGTGACAGTCCAGTAGTGATGGTGGTGGTGGTGGTTAATGACTTTCAACCTGGCAAATAAATAAATAAATGATTCAGTTATTCATTAATTGCAAATTCTCATTCATAATTGAATTTCAATCTGTTTTTGTTGGTTTTCGAATGTTACGGAAATTCTAAGAAATACATATACAAATGAAAGCCCTTGCTGCTAAATACAACACATCACTGTAGTGAAAATAAAAATTCTGTTTAACTAGTAAGACGGAGAACTTGAGGTAAAATCTCAGCAGGGATAACTTTCAAGAATAAAGTTTTCCTGGGTTTCGCAAACCCTGAGGAGCGAATATGATATAACACTTACCTCTTTTGATTCAAGTCTCATTTTAGAATTTTTAGCACTTCCCTCATCGCCTCTGTAGGTGCTAAACAAGCATTAAGCTAAGAACCGAAAAGCGCGCTGAATGGCGAGTACTTAAAATTTATTTTAAGTTTCGTTCATATTATACAAAATAATATAATGTACACTTGTATGCCCCAAAAAATAATAACGTGCGTGTTAAGTTGTCAAGGAATTACCAAATCAACTCCTCGCAATTAATGACACCATTTCAGCCCTTACCTAGATCTAGCAACAAAAGATGATTGGCGGCTTTTGCATAGCTTTGTTTCCGCAATGGCGGATGTGCACCGGAGGCTAGGATGCAAGGCAGTTTTAGATTCGTTGAGAAAATATAATCAATTCGTCTTATTAATTGCTCTTCTGTAGGATGGAGAGTAGAGTCAGAATGAGAAAGTACATTAGTCGTGGGGTATTATCTCAAGAGAAGTTAAGTATGCCTGGTGTTTTACCGGGAAACATTGGTGTCACATGGAGAATTTCGTGCAGTGTTATCATATAAAATCGTAGCTCAGATGGCAGAGTAGCTGTACGGAAAGCTGAAAATCATTAGTTTCAACCCCGACTACGGCATATAATTTGTTTTATTCTGATTCCACCTTTCCATAGTTAATGCGGAATTAGTATTATCTTAAATAAGTTTTATCATAAAAGTTTTGCAAGAAAATGAATATAAAGGAAGTTGTCAACCCTTTTCAAATAATGGAAAATGCATGTTTTGAGACTTTTTAAAACGCTTTTTCGTTTTACGTAGTTCATTTCAGTTCCTTACCTGCTTGTTTGTGATATTTTATAATTAAAATCAGTATGTCTGTTGCTTTTGTTGCTTTGCAAAAAATTATCAGAGAAAATAATAATAATAATAATAATAATAATAATAATAATAATAATAACTCCATCATAGCCTAATCCATTAAATGAGTTATTCAAACTAATATAAGTTATAACTCTCCTGAAGGCTATTTATTAAACTGTTTTCTTTACATGTGCTTTAACTGGGTTTGTATTTCGTTGTGATACCCATGTTTTTGAAACTTCTAATGTCCTGATGTCATGCGGACTGCATTATGCATCTGTAATTAAATACGCCGCGTGATTTGCGTGGTCCAGTAAGCACATACGTAGTATTTCTTCCACCAGATTGACGCTGTTCTTTGAGATACTCCATAGCTCCGGTTTGCTGTCCATGTCCTTTGTTCCTTTCAGATGATATATATAATAAAGGGGACATTGTTTACAAGCCAATTTTATCCAATCACTTCACCTTATTAATTACTTGTGCCCTTATGTTTTGCATGCACTTAATTTTAAGCTGTAATTTTATATGACACTTCTGGCTTGTAAGCTCTAATGGTTGAAAGTACCCATACATCGATTCCATAATACTTGTCTTACTCCCTTCCCCTGTTTCTTTACTCCTGAACCGGAAATCGACTACTGTTCATTGATTAGGGTTTTACATGCTAGAATTTTGACATAAAACCGATAAGAGACGGAGAGATTTGGCGAGTGTAGGCTGGGTAACTTGTAGCCATTCAGGAAAGTTCTTCCGTTGTCCATGCCTTTCGCCGCTTACTTTTTTTTAAACCAATAAGAGATAGCACATCCGGGTAGGTGTGAAACACAACTGATAAGGAGATTCTGCCAACATTAAACAAAGAATAATACTATAGGAAACCAAAAGCATCGGCAGGTTTTTTTCACCCGACTGTACATAACTTTGTACAGACGGCTCCAAATGTTTTCCGTTCTACCGGAAGCGGGGTGTCTTATCGAGAGGTTATGCCAGGTATCTTAGCTCATACCTGCTCTACAAGGAAGGTTAAGGGATGTAACAGGCTAAAGAAAATATCATACCAACACATTGTCCTTAGACTTGGCTGTAAAAATGTAATAACTGTGAAAAGAAAACAGCAATAACATTACTACACAGCGACATAAGCAGTATACAAACTAATTTTTAGGAATTAGAGGCATCATATCATTGCAGAACAATCAAGTGTTAAAATAAAATGGTTTAGTTTTCAATATTTACTGCTTTCTCTACCCATTATCAACTAATATATGTTCTTTATCTTCATAATGTCCTTATGAAGTATGGTTTTTTCGTGCATCGTGACAACGATTTAACCAGAAATTATTTAAAGTTACAGTCTAAGTTACACTTTTCCCAATTTGATTGCATGCAAGATGCCGCAACAACAACCAGCCGCTTATCTATTCCACAACTCATCTTTTTACTGTCTCTACTATTTACCTATAATAAGCAGGGAAAGTGTTGTGTTCCACCCAAAAATTAAAACAAGGGATTCATCGGAAATATTCCTTTTGAGACCCACCGAATCCAAAGAAAACATTTTTACTTTTCCTACTACACACTTACAGTAAGCAGCGGAAGTATTGTATTCCACCCAAAAATTCAATAACAATATTCACCGGAAATTCACGTTTGGAGCCCCATTGAATCCAAAGGACGCATTTTTACTTTCCCTACTACGCACTGACAGTAAGTAGAGGAATTATTGTATTCCACCCAAAAACTTAATAACGGGATTTACCGGAAATGCAGGCTTTGATACTCCCTCAATCCAAAGAAAGCATTTTTACTTTCTCTACTACATAGCTGCAGGAGATAGAGACAGTATTGTATTCCATCCAAAAATTCAATAAAGAGATTCACCGGAAATACACGTTTTGAGACCCCTGAATCCAAAGAAAGCATTTTTACTTTCTGTACTACATAGTTACAGTAAGCAGAGCCAGTATTGTATTCCACCCAAAATTGAATAACGAGATTAATACTCGGAACGGAAATACTCGTTTTCAGACTCCCTGAAACCGATCAAAGCGTTTTTACTTGCTCTACTACGTAGAGCATGTATTATGTTCCACCAAAAATTGAATAAGATTCACCGGATATACACGTTTTGAGAATCCCTGGATCCAAAGAAAACATTTTTACTTTCTCTAGTACGTAGTTACAGTAAGTAGAGCCAGTATTGTGTTCCACCAAAAATTGAGTAACGATATTCAAAGGAAATACAAGTTTTGAGAACCCTGAATTCAAAGTAAGCATTTTTACTTTCGCTACTTCGTAGCTACAGTAAGTAGAGAGAGTATTGTGTTCCATCTGAAAATTTAATGTCGTAATTTCACAAGAAATCACGTCTGTGACCGCTGAATCCAATGAATCCATTTTTAGAAAATGGTCCAAGTGTGTGTGTGTATCCACGAATAACATAACTCAAAAGCAAAAGGTTAGTTAAAAATCGAACTTGGTGCTTTAAGTTCAACTTATTCCAAGAATGCGACACTGAGATTTTAAAGAAAATCCCCCCAAAACCTTTACATTGGACATTTTTCGAACTTTTTTATTCTTTCAAAAATGAATCTAAGGATTTTGATTAAATACATATTTTTAAGATATTTTCATGATAAATAGAATGTATATCTTTTATTTTCTAGGAATATTCTGTAAATTAGTCTTCATTGCCAATGACTTTTGATAATTAGTAAATCGTAAGAGAGAGGCAAAATCTTATCGCACAACTGTAGATTTTGTTAAAGCACAACATTTATATCAAATAACATTTTTATTTTATGTCAAATAACTTTTATATTTTACCTATTCTGAAAGTTTCTTTGTTATTAGTTTGAATTTTCAAATACTTTATACTTCTCTCAATTGCAAATAGCTATTTTCTTTCTTTCTTTCTTTCTTTCTTTCTTTCTTTCTTTCTTTCTTTATTTCTTTCTTTCTTTCTTTCTTTCTTTCTTTCTTTCCTTTTCCTTTTCTTTTCTTTTCTTTTCTTTTCTTTCTTTCTCGTGTTCATACAACGAGAACAGAATTTCTCTGAAACTCTTATGTTCCATATGCTTAATGTTAATCGAGATGTTAATCTTATTGCTAATTTTCTTGTAGGTGCAAGGGGAATATGGTAGGCTTTAAGAGATAGTCAAATATTTTAAGAGCTGGTTGCTATGTGGCGCATTCCATTCTTTTTGTATGTGCAGAACATAAAAAAATGAATGACGAATTCCCATTTGAGAAACATTATTGTATATGACATAAATTGTGTATTTTAACGCGATCTACATTTTTTGTGTAGTAAAATTTTGTCTATCTCTTATGGTTTGCCAGTTATGAAAAAGTCGTTCACAATGAAGAATAATTTTGGACACATTCCCAGAAAATTCGAAATATACATTTCATTTGTCATGAAAATATTTTAAACGTATGATATTTTAATCAAACTCGTTAGAGCCATTTTTGAGAAAATTAACATTATGGAAAAATGTTCCATGTGTTTATCTGTATGTTGGTTTCTGAGTTATGCTGTTCACACACACACACACACACACACACACACACACACAGAGAGAGAGAGAGAGAGAGAGAGAGAGACACACACACACACACACACACGGACATGTTTCCAAAAATCCTTTTTTTGGATTCAGGGGTCTCAAAACATATATTTCCGGTGAAATCTCGGTATCGAATTTTTGGGTGAAATACAATACTTCCCCTACTTACTATACGTAGTAGGGAAAGTAAAAATTCGTAGAGTGCTTCATAATTGGAGAAAACGTTTTAAAGCATATGTGCAGGCGAGAGGTGCACATTTTGAACAGTTTATCTAAATATTAAAGGGAAGTTTTCATTGATTTTCGGTTCTTGTGTTGCTTTAATTATTCATAGAGATTTAAGATTCACAAAGAAAGGAGGAGTAATTGTAACTTGGGTTTCTCAAGCTCCTATTAACAATTTGCATAATATTGTAAATGCTTCCTCAGTTCCATATTCGGTAATATTTAGGTTACGTCACAATCACGTAGTTTTCTGTTTATTTTTATACCGGAAGTATTTATTGGTTTGTTGCCATAGCAGCAGAAACTGAAGAATTGAAAGTTAACCTGTTGAATGCGAAGTGATCCTGTTCAATTTGCTGTGTAACAATATTGTGCACAATGAAATGAATTATCTCAAGAACGGAAAGCTTCATGGAAAAAATTAAGAAAAGACACTCAACACAACGTGTTCTTTCATAACTTAAAAGGACAATCAAATCACCTTTCACACTGTACATTTAAAAGTGAACTAAAGGCGAAGAAATTTATGATATTTTTGAGTGTTAGTATTTGTTTTTATAGCTAGTAACCAAACCGACGTATTCAAATATGCGATTACTTAGGATAATATAAGTAATTGAAACTATTTTTTCTCAAAAACAATTAAGGATAAGTGCACGCAATTCAAAACAACTTTATGTTTATGACAGAAGGGCACGTAGCAAAAATTTGAAAACATTGCGCAAAGACTCCACATGAGTACACATAACTCCACACCCCACATTGATTGTCAAATCTTTACAATGATTCATACTGCAGCTAAATGGATTTTCCATTTCAAAATGTTGCAAGTGTATACCACATAACTGCTTGTGATGAATTGCTTGATTTTATAAACAAAGTGCTGTGCACAAACAAGGACTTCAGATCTTTGTTAAAACGAAACAAATAATGTTTAACGTGAAGTGTTTAGATCAAACTGTGCGCGCCTGAGTTTCGAGCTACAAATTGCTGTAAAATGGATTGCATTTACATTTTTTAAAAGGAAGACTTCCCTCCTTTGGTGTCAGAAGTAGCCTTTCGCTGTCATATACGCTCTCGTACCTTTCCAGCTTTTCCTATTCTAGTCTTCCTTTCACACATTTAGCACACTTCAACGCTCTAAATCTTTGCCCAATGCCTTTTTGAGAATTACATCAACTCAGCTGTGAAAAATGAATGAAGTCCCAATTTCGCACGAGTGGTGTTTTATTATTAGTGGCTGAAAAAATAATCTGCTTAGCAACTCCACGAGAAAGAATAAATAACCAATTAATGAATGCATATTGTTATAAATTCTTGATCGTCTACACTTAGTAACATGGGGATAAAATCAAAGTACGATAAAAAGATAAAACAATGGAATGTGCATTTTGCGTAAGAGGATTACAAAAGATAAAACAACGGTAACAATTATTGGCGTTGTGTTATCTGCCAAACATGAAGAAATTAAAGCAGCTGTAGAGAATAACAAAATGGAATACTAACCAAAACCATACGGAATTTTATTTAGCGTTTCCAGTTTCCCCTCCTCGGCCCTCCTCGGGTATAAACTCTTTCTGACTTATCTTAGAGGTGTTCAGTACTTAAACTGCTAGTTTTTTTAAATATAAACCACTTGATTTAAATCACTTACCAGATGTTTGTAACATAATTATTGTATAAAGGTAATTAATTTTACAGGAAAATAATTTTCAAATATGAAAATCGAGTCTTAAATTTCCTACGTGATGAAAAATTGGAAGGTTTAAACCCTTAAATTTTGTATTTTATTATTCCAGCATAGTTATTAACAAACAGAACTTACATTTTATGCAAGTTAAAGCTTTTCTGGGAAAGAAAATATGACGCCTCCTTTTCTAAAATCAGCAATGTGTTAAATGTTTAAAATTCTAACCTATATACAAAATTATGTGCGTTTTCTTTAGATCTCTTCCTCAATCTTCAAAGAATGTATACTAAAAAAATCTTGTATCATGAGGCAGTATTTTTAACACTTAAATGATTTATAATTATATAATATAAAATAAAATAACATAACAGTCCGCCTTAAAAGCAATATGTGTATGTAATAATATATAAAGTGTATGTAATAGTCATTGTATTATGTTTGTATTATTATGTACATGTATAATAATGCTATGTGAAGGTATTATGTAGTTTAATAATGTAGGAGCTGCGAGAATAGAAGCAAGCTGCCTTCCGTAGCAAATAGAATTACAAAGTAAATGCCGAAAGTTGCTAACAATGAGGTAACCTTGAGACAACAATAAATTAGAAAGTTTAATAAAGGCTACTAATAGTTCTTGGAACAGCAATGTAATATTTAAAACAGTTTACAAATAGCCAATTAAAACCTAAAAAAAGCTAAAGTTAAATAAAAGTATCCTACTGTAACAGGCTTAGCCTACTTGAAATAGAGGAAGTGTACAAATTCAGGCGAGAGACGCTAGAAGGAAGCGTAACCAAGCAGATCGGTACGATACGGGTTCGGCGTGAGACATAAAAAATTCATTGTGGTGAGAATAATACAAGGTTTACCTGTCAAAAGTGCAAATAACAATAATCTCACAGCTCTACAGCAGAAAACATAAGTGAAGTGTTATTTAATCGTGTGAAATATTAATAAAACAAAGTTAAATACCATTATAATTTGTGTAAGCCTTCATTCTTTAGCCGTACCAGTCCTGCTAAGAGTTACGTGCTCTATAAATGCTAATAACGCATGCGAGGTATACATACATATAATATATAAATAAAGAAATGTTAAAATAAAAGTTAAATTTTAAACGTGGGGCAAAGGCCACTGGAAGCTTTGTATCGTACGTGGGGTGAACACTCCTAGAAACAATCTTGCGGAAATTGGCATCCATTACGCGCTTGTCCTAAAACACATGCTTCAAATTGGTGCCTAAACGTAGTACAACCGCAACAACATTAAACCCCTTCAAGTTTGGCTCCCATACGTGGGAAAGCAACTACTGCAATCACTGATGCATTTTTATGTGGAAACATCTTAAGAAAACAAGATTACGAAAACATAAGGTTTTAAATGTCATTCGCCGTTTGCATGCATCTATGCATTTAAACGTCAATTAAATGGCCAGAAAGAAAAATGTGCAATTCTATCCAAATTCTGTGGTGAATAGAAAGTAATTTTTGAACGCAAAATTTAATTTTTTTAAATGTTATCAAAAATTCAGTATTACGTACACTTAAGCATGGGTTTTCTTGTTTTCTGTTCCACTATCCTGCCGGCCAGTAGCGCTCGGTATTTCAATGCAGGAAAAGGATCGCGGTTTTACTTTACCTTCCAATTTTCTGTGTCTCTATAGACTGAATATGTACACACGATGCATGATCTCGATGGGACAAATTCTCAAACACGTTTCATCGACGAGCTTAGTAATTCACCATGTAACAAGTCTAACGCACGCGAGAGGCGAAGTCAGAGTTAACCAAAATGTAATTTACGAATTATTTGGACTCGCAGACGTCTCTCTCACTGGCTGGCCGTCCATTTGCTTTTCACATACTACTGAGCCGTGTAGCGTGGGTTGCATACTTGGTGACTCGCGGAAGGAAGGCGTTTTCGTCATCCCTGCTCTAGTTAATGAGTTGACTCTCTTTTCATATACTGCCTAAGAGTTCAGTTATATGTTTTGAACGAAATGATTTGCGTCAACTGGCAACTCTGTGACTACTCGATGAAAACTAATCAGAATTATACACCATTTCACTTTATAAGATGAGAATGCCTACGGAAAGAAAGTGAGATGGTTTTCTTCGGATGAATTATTAAAGGCGATCAAAATAATAATTTCATATTACAACGATCTTTGGTCACAGAAGTATTTTTTTTTCCGTGGGTGAAAAATGCATTACTGCATTCGTCCCCCAGCCGGAGTGCAATGGCTGGGGGGATATGTGGGGCTCGCCGCTCATAGCGCGGAATACCCACTAAAAACCCTACCACGTGTTAGTTGTATACTGCTGTGTCATAACGTGCATTCATGCTTGCAGGCTTTTAGTCGGGTCCCGCATAGCACCCCGGTTAGTATGTGAATGGCTACTTAGCTGGCATGCATTGCATGCGAGCGCGTCAAATGTTACTTGCTGGTATTGCCCATGAAACCTGAACAATACCAGTGGGTTATATGCGTTTTCTCTTATGTTGTTAATATATGCTTAATAGAAGTATAGAATGTCCAGGAAGTATAGGTGACAACTTGAATCATTAGCAGAGAATGATAAGTACCTTAAAGCAAGTTTTAAAGGAAATGAAAGTAATGGATGTATTTAATAAATTACTAAGCCATATTGGAATTACAAATTCAAGGGATGGACAATGATTTACGTATATACCTTATTATGAATACATTGTATAATAACTATAAATTAGTACTGATAGAAAATGTCATATATAAATTAAATTTGTAAAAAAGTACTCATATATTGTGAAGAACCAATTAAAATTGTATTAATCATAAAGGAGAAAGAAAAGGAAAAATCAATAATGTCAAAAAGGGAATTATTTTATAAAGAAAGGACAAAAAGCATTGCATTCGCAATATTTTAAACATTGTCTGACATAAAAACGCCAACTAAAGAGAAAGTCATAATTGAAATATGTTAAGAAATGAGTTGGAATTGTTAACATGTTATTTATATTAATATGTGATTTACTTAACTTCTAGAATTTTTAGATAAATTGTAATTTATTTCGTTATGCTTAGAAATCAAGCTAGGATAAGTAAACAGCATTCCACTTTTTTATAACTTAAATTTTTTTTCACAAAGAAGAAGACGCATTGAACAACGACCAGTTCAAATATTTACTTGCAATGAAAATTGTTACATTGTATGCAAGAAATGATCAATAATTAATTGTTGAACCAATATAAAGAGTCAACTAGCAAAATTATAAAATTATAAATAATAAAAAGTGAATTAAAAAGGTAACGTTTTATCATTCACATTGCCTATGAGAAAATAAATCACTTTTCAGTGAAAATTATTACGGATATCCTTGTTTAAAATGTCTTACCTTAAAAACACATAAAGAAACCCTGGATAACAGTACATTGCTGTTATCAAGTGTACTATTTTAAATCACTTAAAATAAACCGGATAAACCAAGTAAATTGAAATAAAGTTTTAACAAGATTCTAAAGCGCAACACATGCTGTAGAATTCCAACAATAACTAGTGGAGTGAAGTTTCCGCCAAGAAACTCAATTCATTTCTGCCAAACCAGGCACACACTATACTACCAACTGATTTTATCAGCGCGGAAATTCAAGTTGGCAATTACAAGTTACAGCATCTGAGACTACCAGATCATCAGAGAGCTGCAAGATCAGCCCACTTCCGAAGCAAAAATCCCGTTTCAACCTTGAGAAGAATAGATTATTCCTTTACAGAGCTAATCGAAGGTGCCTTATGGTATACTTACAAGTTGCGAAACAACTTATTTAGATCAGTCACTACAGATTTTTGCTGAATATTACAGAACCACTGCTCATATAAGTAACACGTAGTAACTGCATTGCACATGTAACCCAAATTAAAGCTTGAAACTGTCGAGAAGAGGTGATTAATCGTTTTCACATCCATTTGTAATGAAGTAAAACTTAAAAGTATCCAAATTTTATTCCAAATTAATTGAGCCATACATGTATACGTTCTCCATTTCCTGCCAAACAGTTCCGCCAAGAAAGGGATGAAACAAGAAAGAAACGGAAAAAACCGTCTTGAGCTAGACCTAGAGGCATTCCAACTCTCAAGGCATTTCGTCTTAGGCTGCGGTCTGCCTACTGGGTAAAACCTAAGTCTGGAAACTTCTTGTGGAAGTAGTAAACTTAGAGTAAAAATGGTTTTAGGAAAGAATCCAAGAACCACTTTGATGGTTTAATTGCAGAGCATTAGCTTCATACCCAGGTTTTGGGTTTAAGTTGGTTAACGTAAAATTTCATGCGTGAATGAAGAGCTGTGGTAGTAGTCGCCATAGATATCATTCTTAAAGTGTAGCTTTGACTCATAAATGTAAGATGACTGAATCTTGTCCACCTTCTTATAATCTTTCAGGATAATTGCTTTTAACCTCATGAAATCCAATACCACCTATTGTTATTATTGCACTGTAATGGCTTTTCACATCCTTAAAACGCTTATTAATATACCTAATAATAGCGTTTCGATCAAACAATTAAAATATTCTTTTAACTCACGTATACTGCACTTTTTAATTTCTAGCATGCTAATTGTGTTATAAAGTTGAAGTTGTTTACAACCTCATCAAAATGATTGTGGTAGTGAATTTATTTTCTATATTTCCGTTACCCTTGAAATTTGTGAATCTTCAAGACAATAGTTTGTGATTATGTAGAGCAATTAACAGTAGTAAGGTGTTTGGCTTCGGGATCCCAAATCTTACTCCTCTGGATGAGTGCCTTAGGTTGTACAAGATGTCTGCGACGACAAGAGTGATTGCCCTTGGATCTCCAGGGACCATTTAAAAGCTAGAATTTAATCGTACACAGGTCACAAACCTTCTTTTAATACTGTACGAAACATTAACTGATTCTGAAAGACAAATACACTTTTTATAAAACATGCGTAAATGTTTATATTCATTCATTCATTCATTATCTGTTTACCCTCCTCTTATGTAGGACTTACACCCCCCAGGACTTACAAGCGGGTGCCTGGGGTCAGAGGCCCGTCGAGGAGCAGACACTCATTGATCAGACAGAGCATCCAGGATGGGTGATCAGCCCGATGCCTGGTATGGGATGAAGGAAGTAGATGAAACGAAATGATGCTGAAATGGATGAAAGGGAAGGTGATGATGGAGCAGTTGGTGGAATGAATGGCGGGGAAAACCGGAGAACCCGGAGAAAACCCGCCCAGACACCGCTTCGTCCACCACAAATCCCACATGCAGTCCCTGGGATTGAACCCGGTCCGCCTCGGTGGGAGGCGAGCGGTCTAACCACTCGGCCACGGCGCCGCCTTGTAAATGTCTATATTTTCATGTAAATTCTGGAAAATATTTAAAAATAACTAAAAAACATGTTTAGTTTGCGGGTAAAATAAATGTTATTTGTCTTAGATCCACTAACCTTGATTTCTCGATTTGGTTTGTTGCGTGTTAGAGTATTTTTGGATATAGTACTCAGTTAGTATCCTTAACTAAATTCATAAATATTCATGCATTGATATTCATCTACGAAGATTCATAACATCGTATTTTTATACAAGTTAATGTTTAAAGTCAACTTATAAACAAGAAGTATTATTAACCCTGAGTACGACTGCAGTTAAAGTGATTTAATATTTCAAGGAGCGTAACCCAAACAAACGTTGTAAGAAATAATTAAATTAGTAGAAGACTCAACATAGTACGTAACTGTTATGAAATAACATTTTGATATCTGAAAATCTGCAATGAATTCTAATTAGATTGCGTTTTCCGCATATGCATCTACCTGGAAGACACTTTTTATTTAAAAATGTTTCACAACTCTAGAGAAAGTTCCAGAGGAGCAGAAGAAAGAAACAAGTAGACAACGAAAACGATGGATTGATTACACACATTCAGTACAATTACTTTCTAACAATTTCTTCAGTATTGCATATAAATTTTACAATAACGCAGCATTTTATAAAAAAGGTACATGAATTGAATTTACGTGGATACCATATAGAGGGTAAGCACAGTAATATCGACTTAGATCTACTTCAGGATATTAGGTAATGCATATTTCAAGAACTAAAAGGGGCTAGCGGATCACTTAGTATGCAAGGTGTAACTGGGGAGGACCTTTATAATAGAAGTGGAAACATTAATAGTACTATATCACTAATGCACAAAACTAGTGTTAACCTGCAGCTGTTACATAATGCTTTTTAAATTCTGCCTTCATTGGATATCTCTGCTGCCAGCATTTCCAACTCGTTTTAAAAGTATTTCTGGTTTAGAACTTAAAATCACCAGGATTAAGAACACTGGTTTGTTTTAAATTTGTTTCGGTTACGCTGCGATCAGCTAAGGCAAAAAAAAAAAACCTTTGAAGGCCGATTGCTACGTAATGCTGGAAAGGGATAGACTGAAAAAGGTTCGTATTGCTGTCCAATGCTACTTTTAAACTTCTTCCTGTGCAATACGAGGCGGACCGCAGGAAATCTTCTATTAGTCCTGTCGTGCCCACTAAAACACAATTGGGTTTTACTGCGCGGACCTTTTATGTCCAATTCTGGTAGAATGTGTTTTACTCTCGGCTACACGTATTCGCATTGTTCGTGATTCTAGCAAAGGATTTCGCGCTCCGAAAATGTGTTTCCTTTGAGCTATGCAAGCAATTTTCTACGAAGAAAATTGCGAGAAAATAAGCAGTGTGTATATTATTTTTCTTGTGTACGGTAAAGCGAAAAATAGGGTTAAATTAATCGAATTATATATTCCAAAGTACCTTAAAGGGACGTTAAAAAAGGCGAGAAATAGGATTATACTCGCTAAAGTTTAAGGTAACGTAAACCTAATTTGTAATGCTTACAGTGCTATAGCGGTAACTAAATGTTGTCTGAAAGTAACCAGTTAAGTAGTAATAGGAACATAAAGTAACTGGTTACTCAGTAACTACATTAACTATCTTAATATAGGCTAGCTAAGAACTTGTGTGCCATCATTATCACTGAATTAATTGTATATCTCAAAGTTATAATCATACTGCTCCTCAAGTAGAGAATAGACCTTTCTGGTGATAGAAATATCAACTAGATGATTTGTCATTCAACCGTCATGTAATGCATCCTTCATGATGCCAGACAGCATGTGGGATGCCGGGGTACCTCAGTCGTTTCGTTCGCCGTTATAGTTCTGAAGTTCCGTGATTCGATTCTAGATTAGCGGTGGCGATTTTAAGTCGTTCCTATCTAGTGTAATGTGTGATGCAGTAATTTGTATCATAAATTACTTTAATGTAAATAATGATTGTAATATGAATATGCATTTTTATGTGACATTGATTTGAGATATTTGTTTATTATAATTATTGTTGGGAAGTAAGTTTATACTGCCTTACTGAAACTGTCAATAATAGCGCAATAATGCAGCGAGGGGGGTGAGCTGTTTATCATTATTGGAAACGAGGAAGTTACGTAATGTTGGCGCGTTTTTCCGTTTAGAACCTTCTGGAATATTTTCCTAGAGCATATGTATTCATAATTTTCATTGGATATTAAAATAGACGCTAATGTTGGCGCGTTTTATTAGCCAATTGCAGTTCAGTTATAATCTTTAGGCATATCGGAGTGTATGGGTATAAAAGCAGTAGGTTAGAGGTAAAGTCAGTCCAGTTCATCAAAAATCTGTGTACACTACACGTCGTCTTCAGTCAGTCAGTTCGTCGAAAGTATTAGTACGGCATACATCGGATATAGATTCACAAGTTACGCGCAGCAGAATTATGAAAGATCTAAAGTATGGTAAAGTTAATTATACAAAAGATTGAAGTACGTGGATTAAAAGAATTATCAGTAAGAAGTTGTTATATCAGTTTCAGTTTGGCGAGTGTTAAGATCAATGTATAAATGTGATAGTTAACGTGTTCGACAATAAATGTGTAAAACAAATTTCTTCATCAGTGTTATATTTGGATAAAAGATTCCTTTCCGTTTACACACCCTGATCAAGAAACATGTTCGACCGAGAAATAATAGCTAGCCGGAGGACAGCGAAACAGAATTAAATAAAAAAATAAAATTTAAAATTCTTTCAAACAAAAACTAATACTGCCGCAAATTGCTAACACCAGATGGAGCTACAAACCGAACAAATGAATGACGTCACAAGATGGCTTCACATGAAGTAAACACACATACACAAACATCACAAGTAATAACATTATAAGTAATACCGTTACAAATTGGCTACCACAACGTGGGGCTATAATAATGTTAAATAAATAACATTAACCCGTTACATGTGCCGACCCATTAGGGCATAAGTTGGATTTGTTACATAACGTGGATCGTGTGTGTTATGATAGGAGCTAGGATTCAAAATATTTAACACAAAATGTGATAACTATTATTATAGAAACATTTGTATTTTTAACAATCCAATTGCAAGAAAGCTTGCAATATATTTCAATATTTAAGATAAATATTTAAGATACAAGGTACCTTTCAAGTACAATCATCAAGCTTCTTCATTCTTCTCTTTTCACCATATTTTACGACATTTATTTTGCTTTGCAGTATTATAAAAATGTAATTTTCTGCCATTGCAAAAGAAATATAAATAAAAATTACGAAAAATGCATACTTCTCCTGCGAGTATAAATTTTGAAAGCCAAGGGTAGACAGTTAAATTTTGAATGCTTACTATATCTATGTGAGTAAATTTAGAAATAGCCGAAGCATTACTCTTGGCAACCTTAAGCCAAAACCTCGCCAAAGTCCACCTTAGTGAGCCCTGGCATTTCGCTCGTTCAGATCCCTCGTTGGTAACTGTCTTCTCGTCCCGCCCGAGAGCTTCATGTTCCACTCACATCTAGGAAGGAGCTGTGATGAGTAGTGTTGGACGACTATAAAGACGTTCTGCCAGTTACTACGTCAGAAATGGGACATCTTTCGAGAAGATCCTGATAATGATGAGCTGGAGGCATTTCCACCGGCTGGGAAGGGAGTAGAAAAGGCCCATTAGACCTTCACTTCCGTCTAGCTTATGTGCAGTATCCCCAAATTCCTACCTGTAGATACCTTCATTTCATTGCCATGCTCACTGTCATTCTATCAACAGGGGTAACGGACACCACACTCTAGCTGTTTCAGGTAATAAACCGGTTCAGTCATCGCTTGGTAAGATGAGATTACCCGAAGGTCATTACCTACATGGGGAGATTTTGAAACAAGAAGACGGTGTATAAAGTTTACATTTACAACTTGACTACTACTTTTATAATATTAAAATGTAAATGCGGATTCATTGAACGCTTTAAGGAATCATTTATCCTTCGCACTTTTTAACAATGATAGCGTTTTTCTTTAAAGCACTTCTACAGCTTATGTTCCGTTCCTTTTCAATCCAACCGATTAGTCTCGTTATCAACTATGTAATGATTAAAAACATGAAAAATCTGAACACAGAAGTATTGCAAATGTACGAAAATGTATGCACAATAGTGATTTATATATAAAGAGAAGACATCATACAATATTACTTCAGTAAATAACTACTAAAAACGTTAAGTATGATATGATATTTTCATCCGAATCTTGAGCATCTCTTAAGCTACAATACTTGTACATAATTTACCTTGCGATCATGATCCGCCGCTATAATCTAGTTTACAAAGTACTTCCTTGTAGCATGCTTTAGGAGTAACAGGCACCTAGAAACTAAGACGATAATATGTTAGCCACTACTTAAAGCAGATAAAGTAACGGTGACGCTATATACAGTACACGGAAATAATAGTGTCACACCCTTACTATGGGTCATCCATTACCTGCGGTACTCCACACCGGACCTTAAAACTAATAATTCCAAGAAAAACATTTTGAAAATTAAATTATGGAAAAACTTTATTTTTCACAACAGCAAAGATATGTAAACTATTGCGTTATAAATGTATAACCGACACAAAAGACTAAACATTATAATTACACCAATTTCGGCAATAACTCTAAGTATAAAACAATTAAATTTATAAAAATGTTTAATTGCTGTATATATGGTATTTTATCACTTTGTACAACCTTGTAACAAGATTGCTACTATATTTGTCCTACTTACAGGTTCAAATATAAAAAAGTAAGACTAATTATCTTTGTATTTACAAAAAACGAAAAGGAATATGTTGTGCATATTGTATATATGGTTTTCTAAACCATTATAACAAATAGTTCAATTTAAATAATAAATATAAGTTTTGTTACTTATTCAATGGGTTTGTTTAGACATGTTTAATCTTCTTTGAACTAATACTAATGGCAAAATGGTGGTCTCGTCCTATGATACCTTACTAAAAACGGAGAGGATCAAAGACAAATACTAAGTGAAACAAAACAAAAAATCTGGAGTAGCACATTCACATGTCCTTCTCTACATTCTATCGTTTATTAGCACGTATATAAACTACTAATACTAAAACCTATTTTTATACCTACTTTTATTTTAATCCAAATAAACTTTTGCACAAACAGCCACATTACACATTTCGTTATAGATACAAAGGGAACAGAAATGGTGAAACGTTTAAGAAATGGACGCTAGCCTTAAAATTCCATATATATATTTATTAAGGGATATATTTCAATAACAAAAATTTAATTGTTAGACTCAAGTCCTGCAAGTGTAAAGTCTCATATTTTTAGTTAGCGGATGAATCGAACAGAAGTTTACGTCTCCATCCGTTTGTTATTAGCATAATATATATCATAATTTTTGCCTAAGCACAATCTCAAATTAAACCACACTTATTTAGTTGTACGCACCTATGAGAATAAAACACAACTGTTTATATCACAAGTCAGTTTTTGCTACCAACGAATCTGTGCGAGAAACAAGAATAATCATATATTTTCAAGAACACTTTATACACGCGTATCACACTTCACTCAGTTCTGACTTAAAAAGGCTGCGAATGCAAATATTTTGTAAACCACGCATTTTATTAAAGAAAGTTGACACAAATAGCAAATTATAAACAGCTCTGAATGATTTGCGATATTAATTTTTGAGTGTCTCTAGTGGTTTTTTAGTTTTATAGGGTAGGAAACTTCTCAGGATATTCACAGAAAAGTCAAATATACGTTTTATTTTCTTGATTCTTAAAAATATGTCATTTAAACAAACATCTCTGAAGTCATTTTGGTAAAATAAAGAATAACAAATATTTTTTTATATAAATGGTTGCTTCAGTTGGGGAATTTGTAGAACTTTTCTCCTTGTTCCCTAGAAAGATGTGAACTTGGATATGTGGTTTATTATTCATTCATATTTTAGTTTTTGAGTTATTCTCTTCTTAGGATCACAAGATCTTGAACTGAAAACTATATTTTTGGCATTTTCGGTGTTCCCTAAACGTGAACTTTCGACGAAATCTGCGTATCAAAATTTTAATGAAATAAAATACTGGTATACCGCAGATAAGCGGTAGAATAAGTAGAAAAATTATTTAAAATCGTAGGACCTTTGGATAATAATGTTTTTCATCACAGGAGTATTGTTACATCTACAGGATATGGTTTCTCTGAAGAGCGCTGTAATTTTGCAGCAGGTGGTTTAGCATCTCCAAGTTCTTAATATCAAACAATTTCCTAAGAGATTCAGGACAGTGTTACGGGAATCTTGTGGCCCATATGAAGAACTCAATGGAATGCTTGCAGTAATTAAGTTGCAACCCTCTTCTGCCAGACTGGCCAAACCAGGCTGAGCACCGATTTTCCTCTACCCTTCAGCTATTCAGGCTTCTTAAGGACGCCCGCAATTTCCAGGCTCCCCTTACTTTCATCCGACAGTGTGTTACATTCTGCTTCAGTGAACCGCAAAACCGCGTTGCTGTGATGTGTCGGCTTATAATTAAAAAGTATGGGGAGTGCGTTACTCCTGAAGATATTATACCACCTGTAAACAAACATGGTTACCTCGCTCTCGAATTTTAATTACCGTGTTTCACTACTCTGCTGAAGAACACTTTTCTTTAAAAATCTTCAGATTATAACCGCGGACAATGATGTAACCTGCTACACATAAGAGATCTTTGTATCTTTATCTGATTTTATTGTTAAAAACAAAACCGGCAACATCGTTTGCGTTATAGCTAACTGCGGAGGTCCCCATCTTGCCCCCTCCCATTCTCTTTCTCTGCGCAATTTATTCACAAAACAGGTGTTCAAAAATAGGTATAAAGCTCCTTAGTATGTGGCTTTGATAAAATTAAACAAAAATAATTGAATAATATTGCAGGCTTCCACTGCCGTTGTCCATAATAACTTGGCTGTCACGTTGATTTCGACAATAATATTGAGATCTTAGCTGCATGTGACCGCTTATCGCACAGAATACTACGAGGAAGTATAGGAATTTTTAAACATAAAAATTTATTGAATAGAGATGGTGGGAAACCCCTTAATGCAGCATAGAAAACACTGATCACAAATCGCAAAATTATTGGCAAGCTACCAGCCAATCAGGAGCAAGAGTAGAAGGGACTGCATTCTGGCAATATAAATACGAGCGCAAACAGTGCCCAGAAGAAGCTCTCAACACGAAGGGCGAAACGTCGGCTATTTTATTAAACATGGCGCGGTTTCCATCCGAAGTTATTAAAAAATAATTGATTTAATGCTAGGAAACATTGCATCCACTGAGGATGAAATACATTAATGGCCATATGACTATGTGAGAATAACAAAGCGGTGGAAGAAAACACCATTTCCATGTGAAACATATTTAAGGCTCGTGTTTTTGTTAAGAATTTTGCAGTGCAGTCTTTGATTAAGCATGAGTCAAAACAGCCAGGTAGCAAGGTAGGAGATCCTACAGGTAATAACATTATAAAAATTACGTTTATACCTCAAGGACTAATTTAATTTGGAATAGATTTTGATGTTCCTTATTATGATATTCCAAATCGTCCTAATAACGTTCATCTCTTGCCATGGAGACAATTTCCTACTGTTCAGCGTCTTCCAATGATGGAACATTTATTTTCAACAAAATTCTGCAGTCCAAATTACCCTTACCAAGGAAAATGTTTCGTTACTTCCGTCATTCTCAAAAATGGCATTAAAGATTTTCATTATAATTATGTACGCTTAAAGTATTTACATTATAAATAAAATGTTACCTTAAATGATCTTCAAATAGATCTTCATTTTGAATGAATTTTGCATAACTGCTAAAAGTAAGCGATAGACAAAATCTTACTACAAAGAAATGTAGTTCTCGTTAAATTACATAATTTATATCAAACCTTTTGTGGTGTTAATGTTTCCAAGATTTTATTAATGGGTTTTAGCTTTCCAGTAATTATACTCTTTACAAGTGGTGAGTCGCTATTCGTTTTCTCTTGTCATGCGGAGAGCATACATTTTCATAGCGATCTCCGTTTTAAAAGTCTGACTGTCACTTTAGCCTACTATATTCTTCTTTTACCTATACTGAAATGTCTAAATGTGCAATGAAAGTATCTCAATTAATAAGAAGCAAATAGAAGGTAAGCTTTCGCCGGAATATTTTGTAAAAGGGTGAGCAAAGAAAGGAGGTATGTGAACACTTCACATAGTCTCTTAGCACGTTTTAATGTAGAAAGCGGTCCTTCTATCCAGAATATAAGAATGATTCGAACTAAGCTGCACGGGTTTATGCAGTTTGCGGGCACATCAGATGTTCACCTGTGGTAACAATCTCTATGGGAGGAAAGAAGAATCTCAGACTTTTTAGGTTTTCCGTCAGATGACATTCTTGAGAAGTATAAATATTTAACAAAGAACAGTTAGAAAATGGCTAACGCTACGGAAGAGTATTTGACACAGATTTCCAAGTTCTACCAATTAAGATCAGCACGAAGTGAACTTCAGAAGCTATTCACAGAATGTTCAAGATAACATATTTTTATCCTAATATCTCAAATATATTATAATAAAAACCCATATAGCCATTCTCAGAAATTATAAAAAATGACAAGACTTTTTCTACATATAGGGCAGCTTACTATATACGATTTTTTTAAACTTTTAGCCTTGTATGCTAAAGTAATGCTTGAGTAGGATATTATCAGACTTTCCGTTTTTTATGTTTTTTTTCACATGCAGATATACATAGCATGCCTTTTTAGCAAATATTTTAAGGAGGCTTTGGGAGATAGATCTCAAAACGTGTATTTCAGTGAATCCTCTAATTCCAATTTTTGAGTGAAACGTAATATATTTTCTACCTAATTAAACTGATAGCGAAAGTAAACATCGAAAATTGTAATTTGGATCTCAGTTGTGACATTGAATTTTCAATCACTATTCATCTAACTCCTATCATGAAGTCTGTATGAGCTAAACGCTACCTAATCCAATGTAGAGAATAAAACTTGTTACATATATTTTTCTGATACAGCGATGCTCATTAATAAGCTAAATCAGTTTGCCGTTTTGAGGAGCAGCATTTTCAATGCATACTGTCAAGCCGTTTATTGTCATAGTTCAACCTTGTCGTCTTTCTTGCCTCCATTAATATCTTTTTCTGATGATCGGAGGGGACTCGGCACTGCTCCAGTAAGGATACCGTACCTATGACCCACAAGGGGGCGCCCCCGAGTGGGAGGAGGTGAGAGGAGTCACCGGACGGCCGGAACCGGGAGTGTCGCTACAGCAATGAGGGACCCTACATTTTCCAGATCGGAGACCGCCGTCCCACACAAAGGGACCAACACCCCGTTGTGAAGGGGCGGTACGTGTACCCCGGCAACCAGCGAAAGTCGAGAGATGGAGAAATGTCCGTGGAGACCATCCTTTTTCCCTGCCACGCCGCATTGAAACAGCATTGCCGACATTTCCAACCCTGAAACACACATAGTGGAATGATGCATGAATGAAATGATGAAATGGAGGGACAGGAAATACGGGGCTGAAAGAAATCACTCCAGCATTCGCCTGATGACCCGGGAAAAGCACCGTAAAAAACCCATGGGAGAGTTTGTGGTCGCCGGGAATCGAACCCGGGAGCTCCCAAATGCTAGTCGCACTCGTTACCACGGCGTCACCTCGCTCGGTGAATAAGGCAGTTTAGTATACAAATTAAATATGTTGACTGTAGTTAAGTATATTCCATAGGCTTTGCAATTTGACTCGGACCATAATTACTTTTATATCCAATCAAGTAAAGCTCAGTGGCCTTCTTTTCATTATTTGGCTCTTATTTTATTTAAAAAACAAACTTATCCGCAGACAGTCGTAATACAACGAAGGCTGAGTAATGGAATATTAGCAACGCAACTATAGCATTGTTACAATATGATGTAATCGACAGAAGTTTTACACACAGACATTTATACCTTGAGGGTAAGGCACAGCAATTGAAATTATCCGTTGCAATGTTTTTTCATCTGGGTAAAGTATTTTTCAGATAATAAAAATATATCCATGCAAACAACGAATTTTCTAGGAACCATTTAACCCAGAATTTTAGCACAAATATAGTGTCATATAGACTAGCATTGAAACCCAGCCATAAATAATACTCCTATGTATGACAGATACTTTACTTTGGATAAGGCGAATTTTACATGTTACCCAAGTGCATGTATATAGTTTTGGTGTAACACTGCACTGTTTTAAACTTAAGACCAATATTTAAACATACATAATTTCTCTACCGCATGGTAGGTAGAGGAAGTGTATAATTCCACCCAAGCTTCGATAAGAGACTTCAGCGGAAATGAGTTTTTGAAGCCTCCTTTATCCAGAAAAGCAATTTTAGGAGATGTTGTGTGTATGTGAACAACATTATTCAAAAAAGGAAATATGTATAAATACCAAAATTGGTATTTAAGTTCAACATCTTCCAAGGATAGTAAAGATTAAGATTTTCAATGAAATCCTCATTCCCATTGAAGATATCTTGTTTTGTTTTTTGGGGTTTCTATTTTACCTAACCTTAATGTTGTATCCATATCGAACAAATCTGAAATGTGTAGGCAGTATATTAAAATTCTTCAGTATAAAGCCTGAATTTCATACTTGCGGCGTTTGGCAGTTTTATGCGTACGGACAAATGGACAAAGTGACGGTAATGCGTACCAGAGTAATAAACGCAAATCTTTCAGAAGAGATGCAGTACCCCCCAGGGCAAACATGTTGTAGTGAGGGAAGAAACCAAACCAAACAGAACAGACAACCACGAAGGGTAAAAATCTGATGTGTTGCATATAAACTGTACATAACTTATTCTTACAAAAGCTTATTTTACCTACTTCTTGTTAATACTTAGAAACCCTGTTATTAATTTACATATTTCGTTGTTGATACTCGTATAATACAGAAAGTTAAAGTGTTAGTCAGATATTTTCAAAATCGGTCGCTAAATGATGGCTTGAAAATTTTGTTCTCTTTGCACGAACACGAAAAAAAAGAAAAAAAAGAAAAAGAATGGCGATGTGCTGTTGAGAAAAATATAAGGTATTTGAAAATTCAGAACTATAAAAAATTATATCTCAGAAATGGTTAACCCACAAAAATTTTATTTGACATAAATTTTAATGAGGTAAACATTATTTGTGGAGTAAGATTTTGTGTAGCTATTAGGATTTAACAGTTAGACAAAAAGTTAATCGTAATAAAGAGGAATTTCAAGCCTTTCCCCAGAAAATTTAAGATATACATTTTTCATGAAAATAGCTTAAAGATTATGATAATTTAATCAAAATCGTTAGTATCATTTTTATGACAATAAAAAATAAAGAACACTTTTTCATGTAAAACGTAGTTTAGGGTGTGAGGATCTTCTTAAATCTTTGTGTCGCATCCTGAATTTCAATATCAAGTTTCATTTATGATTGTCATAAGTATTAGCTGTGATGTTACATGAATTATATAATCAAGTTTCGTAATTAAAGCACTTTTCGTTTTTGAGTTATGCTGAAAACACACACACACAAACACGAGTCTTTTTCTAAATATTCTTCTTTAAGTTCAGAGGGTCTCAAAACATGTATTTCCGGTGAAATCTGCTCACTGAAGTTTTGGGTAGAATGTGATAGATACTTGCTGCAAGTAGTAGAAAAAGTAAAAATACCCTCGTTAGCAGCGAAAGTGTTAAACTTCGAATATAGCCAACTGTAAGCTACCATTTCTAATAACGGAAGTACCCCAAATAGGCATGCCTGATTCTTTTCAAATCAATAAATAGGTAGATAATTTGTCGATAAAACATGTTAAACCGCATTCCCTTAGCTTACCACTATTTATATTTTAAGCCTAATAATTAAAACAAAGTAATTTCTGATTTAAAAGTGCTTTATTATTCTTCAAAATATTCTCCTTTTTGATCAATAAACTTTTACATCCGTTTGAACCATTTGTCAAATCATTTATTCCAGTCTTCTTGTGACACCTCCAAAACATGGTTTTTGAAGGCATCAACGGCTTCTTCTGCCAACGAAAATCGTTGTCTACGCAATTTATTCTTGATGTTCGCGAACAAAAAGAAGTCATTGGGTGCCAAATCAGGACTATATAGCGGATGACCCATCAATTGGATTTTTTGAGCATTCAAATACTCTGTTGTTAGACAAGATGTGTGTACGCTCGCATTGTCTTGATGAAGAACGATCCTGCGGTTCTTGTTGGTTTTCCTTACTTCATCGAAGACTTCCGGCAAACAAATGGTTGTATACCATTCGGCATTGACTGTTTTACGTTCCTCTAAAGGCACTGTTGCCACGTGGCCAGTTTTTCTGAAAAAGCAGGCGACCATTTGCTTCGAAGTGCTTCGAGTGCGAACAACTTTCGTTTGATTTGCTTCATCTTGAAACACTCATACAGTCGACTGCTGTTTACGTTCCGACTCATACGCATAGATCCATAATTCGTCACCTGTTACAATCTAATATACGTCTTTGAGGCACCGCCATTGTATTTCCTGAGTATTTTTGTACACCAATCGACACAAGCATCTTTTTGAGATTGCGTCACCTTATGTGGGATCCAACGAGAGCAAATCTTTTTCACGGCTAAATAATATGCAATATTTTATATATGCTGGTGGAACTAACTCCTAGGGTTGCCTCAATCTCACAATATGTCGCATGACGATCTTTCGTTATTAGTTTTTACACAGCATCAATTGGACGGCCTTCACAAACTTCATCATTGAGCGAACGGCGGCCACGATTAAATTCGTTATACCAGCGTTTCACAGTGGCAAATGATGGAGCTTCGTCGCCAAATGTGCAAGTTGAAGTAGGTTTGGTAGCTGCTACGTATGGAAAATTAGTTTGAAGATGTATTATTATATTTCGACTGTTGGGGAGCCGAACTTGAAGTTCGTTGCAACCGCACGTATAGTACTCGCTTTCCGGGAGCCTTCGCCTCAAATGTACTTTCCGGTGGCCTTTGTCCTAAATGTTTAAAAATATTTTAACTTTGTAATTTGACTGTTATCGCGATTCTAAATTTGTATTCACATATGCCGCTCTGGCACGCACTCGCATTCTGGTTATTATTACATCCGACGATCATGCTATCTACCTTAACGCATGGATGTTAATTAGTTAGGACCATCTTTATCACCGATCTTATTGGTGATAATATGGATTTGAAACAAAGTGCTCTAGAAGAACAAACACGTCACGACCGCTGCATTTTCACATCTTCGCCCCACATACAATCCGCATTCGGAGCATTTTTTCGATGACGTTTCAGCTTCTGTTTTTCGGTGATCCACACTTTTGCCATGCTTAGGTATA
The DNA here is from genome assembly GCA_030765065.1 of Deroplatys truncata. NCBI lineage: Eukaryota > Metazoa > Arthropoda > Insecta > Mantodea > Mantidae > Deroplatys > Deroplatys truncata. Next base: position 108,546,368 of record CM060980.1, read on the forward strand.
TCAGCATGTCTTTCAAGGCTGGTGAACCGATTTGGTGGTGCACAGCAGAATGAAAGTTCATTAGAAAACCCCTACCATGTATTTTTTTCGTTTGCTTCCATGGTTAGTATTTTACTTATGAACACTTCTTATAGTCTTAGGATTACAATTTTATACTGTTTAAAAGTATACGTTTAAGGGCCCACAGTTTAAGCTTAAACCGAAGTTTTAGTAAGCTACGAACGCGCTTAAGCAAAGCTTAAGCTTTGCGGTTTCATAGTAAGGCAACCATGTTCTGCTTTACTGAGCTGAACCACTCCACCAAACAGTTAAGTTGTCAACGCTTGCGGAGGCGCATCGAATGAATTCCCATCGTTTGTTTATGGTGAATCTGTTCCTTAAATATCCTTGTGTAGGTTAGCCAACAACAAAATTAAAATGACCGAAAAACCGAAAGCAAAACGTAGAGGCGTATCGTAGCCTATTCGGTACAGCATCTGCCTGCTGTGCGAGGGGGGCAGATTCAATTCCCGGCTACAGAAGTGGGAATTTTTCTCTAGCCAAAATTGTTACCGTTCCTCCTCAGAATCTGGAAGTGAATAAGTGTCAATATGTGTGTACGATCTAATAAAAATAAATGAAAAAAGTCTAAGATCTACCAGAAATCCAACGACAAGGAATACAAATTAACACCATTGCTTATAAATAATAATATGGTCCAAAGAAATGGCCGTCGATAATAACCCTTGCAGTTAAAGGCGGAGAACTTTACTTCTCAAGAATTTGGTATTCTCCTAGAAATTGTGTAGCAGCGCAAGCGTGTAATCGAGTGCAAGTAATCGAACAAATTACGATGGAGTAAGAAAAACCAAAAGTGGGGAAACTTTTCCGTACGAAGGGTGTTTAGAACGGTGTGAACAATTTTGACAGCTCTGCATGCTAGATTTTGAGATGCCGGAAATATCTCCAGCGGCAATTAGCATGCTTTAACTTGCACATAACCTCAAATGCTAATAGAAGCATTGTTTCTGACGAGAGGGCTTTGTTACTGAATTATAAAACAATATGTAAATGTGACAGCAAAGCGCGACAATGTATACGATAACAGTATGAAGTATACATTTAAAATTAAGTACATGGAAATTAAGTTTTGCTTCCTACCAGTAGCTTTGATGTTTAATCGTATCATCCAAATTTGCTGACATTATTGCTGACTGTTTACTTAATCAAAATATCCCGTAGAATCATTCCATACTTAAAAATGGTTTGGACTCGTTTTAAACATTCTTGATCGCCTTCTGTCGTGCATACGGGTTAAAATAATTTGCATTTCCTTATCAGTAATGTCGTCTTCTGCAGATAAAACGGTGACGCCTTAGTACGGTTTTAGCCAAGCCACGTATAAGCTTAACTTATCGTTTGAACTATGCACTGCAAAACTCCATTGTAGCTTAAACCTCCTTTTAAGCCCGATTTGAAGCTTAACTGTGAAATCGGTCCTAAGGATTGCACGAATCTAGTAATTTTTAGAGGAATGATTTGATTTGCAATTCTCTTGTGCAACATGCATATTACCTTGTCATGACATTGTCAGTAATGAGGGAGCAATATGTCGTTAGTAGCTTCAAACGATCTGTGCCTTTCTGTGTTGCTTTACGTGTTAGCACAATGCTGCAATAAGTGTTTCGAATCGCGTTATCTCGCGACAGGTGACAAATTAGTGTAATTTTTACTATGCTTTTATCGACCAAAATCTGTCTGTATTCCGATTTAGGAAGAAATGTGTGCCCAGTGGGCACACATTTAAGTGATTTTTCTTTGGACAAACGAAAAATTCAAGCACAGTTTTTTACAAGAAGGAAATAACGTTTCTACTGTGGACTTTCTTTTATTTTCACAAGGAATTTTAATTAACAGCTTCAGTTGTGCTACAATGGAAATGTTAAAATGTTACCTCGAATTTACAAGCGATTGTTTACTGCACACTTTTAAAATAATTCATAATTCTGTAAATATTTTAACTCTACCCTTCTCGTTGTAAACAATAAGGAATCTTTGTCTGGGATAATTAAATTCTCAGAAGACAGAGATGACACCAAGATGCGAAGTAAAGAGGCCCACGGGAACAGATAGTCCAAAGCAATCTGTTTAATTTTCATTACAGGAGCTGCTTCTTTTTTTATTTACATTTTTCCTTCTACCTTCTCCCCGTAGGTTTGTTGACTTGGTGAAGAAACCTAACTCAGCGCAGGAGGCGAGGAGCGGTGGCGGCAGTGGCGAATTAACTCAACAAACCGTGCGATTTTAATTTGCTCTGATCTCGAAAAGAGGGTTACCCAGCATTTATTTACTACTTTCTTCACCGTCCTCCCTTCCTACCGTTCCTGACAAAAAGGAAATCTTGTGAGGTACTTGAAACTGGGCGTCGACCTTCATTTCCGCTTTTATTATTAAAAGAAAAAGAAAACTGAAACTCCATGGAGCGCAAAGCTTGGGCCTTTCCTCTTTTAGAACTCTAATTTGCCTGAGGATTCCAGTTGACATATCAAAGGCATTCCGCTAATAAAGCTCAACTTTTCATGTGACCTGTGACTTAGAGAACCTATATGAGACCTGCATGCAGAAAGTTTTCTCTTTATGGTGCTGCCTAATAGCAATGTTGAAGTCCTATGGTTAAGCTTTCTGTATGCACAATTATGGTGCCGTTGTTAATACTCTGGTTAGCATTCTCGCCTGTCCTAACTAAGAAGCACTTAACGAACAAAATACTCAAGTGTGCAAAATAATCCTTGAAATGTGTCATACAATACCAAGAAAAGCACTTTCAGCACTAAGATTATGAAGTGCTTTTGTTTTTATTTTCCATAGCACACGTATAATTAAAACTCGTAATCGCCCTTTCCATGGTATGTATTTCACATTTTGGGGTGATTTCTTGTTGATTATCATCTTCAAATCTATTTCGTTTCTAAAATATTTCAAATAACGATGTGTAATGTTATGGGCACTATAAAAGTAATAAAGTCTTAAGGGATGCAGTTAAAGAAGCGAAACATAGAGTTACCTGTCAATGGAAACTCATATTTCAGAGGTTTAAAACTTGGGTAATATTATAACACTAGCTGAGTTACTCGATGATGTTAGCTTTTTAAACTCGAATGATGAAAAAATTAATTTGAATTAGCTCTCCTTGTTCTTTATGAAATTTGTACAATTATCTTAGGAGTTTTTATGGTGAATCCTCTCCTTTATCCCTCATAATTTTAATTTCGTACAACTCTAGCTATTCTTAACGAATGAAAAACCTCCTAATAAGAAGAAAGTGAAATATCGGCGGGACTTCTGACTTCCTTGCCTTCTCCCCAAAAGTCTTTCAAGTTCTGGAAATACTGCTTAGCCTTTGCGTAATATTTGGCGGTGGAACAATCAGCAGTCGGAATTGTAGAGCAATGTTTTAGGTAATTAAAGTAGATACAATTCTAAATATTTGTACCTTCTCTTTGGCCACATATAAATATTAATATCAATACCATATCTATTTGATAATATAAAAACTACATAGTTTTCACATTATGCAGAAGCTCTTAATATATACGATAAAATAGAAGTGAAGCTGCTGAGTATGAAGATTCCGTACTCCTAGGCCACCAAGTTAACCTCTTTGTAAGAGATAGAGAAAAAATAATCTCATTAAATTATAAAATATCTGTTCACGTATTTCTAATGACAGGAATTGTCTCTTTGAATACAATTATTTACGATGCCTTGCCAACGAACTTGATTATAAATGAAATAAAACAACACTACCTTTTTGAAGTTTATTAAAAACATTTTGGTATTGGTCTTATTTTAAATGCGTTTTCTGTGGAGTAATAACTATTTTTCCCATATTCTAGTGTAGGGGTGGCATTTCTGTCACAGATTCAGAAAGACCCAAGTTCAAGTCTCGGTTAGGGTGAGTTACCCCATAAGATTTCATCCGAGAGTTTCCCCTTATCCTGAGAAGAAGAATGTCGGGTTCCTCTAAGCTGTGGACACCCCGGATCCATTTGAGCGTCATTGCATACATTTCGCTCATTCACCACTATCAGATCAGATCTATCTGATTAAATAACGTTAAACAAAAAATTTATATTTTCTATTCCATGGCAATCTCAAAGGAAAGTCGATGTGTTGTTCCTAAGTATGTTATTTTATAACTCCAATGTGTTCGTATTTTGGTACATAGTTTTTGTAAATCCTATTTAGTCTTTTAGTACTTTATAAATTGAGATTAGGTCGTTTATGACCCATGTCCGTCAGAAAGAACGGTTATTTGAGATTAGCTTACATACACACAACACACAAAATTTTCTCTCTGTGTAATATTACTATGGATTTAACTTATTATTCAACTTATAAGCTGTTATGCATATTACATGAATTTTGCTACAGATTTATCTTGAATATATCAATTAACTGGCCTTTAAATTGAGAATGTTTCCGTGTTTTTTAAATTCACTTCAGAACTAACAGTTGCGCGTGGTTAAAATTTCATAACATAATTGGATTATGAACCATCTAACTTCTGAAGTAAAAATATAGAGAAGAACTGGATTCAAATTTGAGAGAGATTAATGAGAGATATTTTAGGAATTAAAGGTGATAAAATAGCCACAATGAGAGAATACTTAAAGTTAGAAATAAATTGTGGAGCAAAATTAGAATTATTACAGGAGAAAGGAGCTCAGTTATGAAATTTATGTAAAATTTATTAGGTTGATCTCCAATACAACAACCTGATATTATGCTTTGAAATCTGAAAACTCATAGATGTTCTGCTTTTGAGTAGGCTGGAAGATATTGCTTAAATATATTTTTGTACGTATACAATGTTAATTCATATCCTATACCAATTGAAGTCTTATCTAGTTTTTAATAATTCGATTACAGCATTATAAGTCACGCTTGTTTCTGCCATAACTGGAGAATAAGATTAATAATGAGCTCTTGTAGCAAAATTAAAAATATTATGGGAAACAGGAATAATCAACGAGCCAACTTAGTTTACAAATATAAGTTTTAAACAGGGTATATAGTCTATAATCTTAGAGAAAATTCATCTTCTGAATTGTAAATCACGCATATTTGTTCAGCAGTTTTAATGCTACACCATACAATTTTCTATTACTATAATTACTATACACTAGTGATGAATTTGATTACATTATCAGAGGAAATGCAGCAAAACTTGCTTACATAACGGTTATTACAACGTCCTGGCATCCAGAAACTCCCCACACACACGTGTACAGCTAGAATAAAGATTACTGAGAATATATTGGAACACACGTACATATGTATTTATTATTTAGTATAAAAATAAAAATCAAATATTTATCTGATAATAAAAAAAATCCATTAATGAATAACTTCTAATTAAAAAAACAAAAGATAATAAAATTTTTATACTAATTATTTGATGTAATGATACTTAACGAAATATATTCTAATCGCGTAGCATCCGATTGCCATATATTTCGCTCTTCTATTGTGTGCCATTCCTTCATGAGATAGTTGTTGAATTATGGACATCTGCTGCTTGGAATAGAAAAATATGCTCGTAATTTTATTGTACATGCATTCCTTGTGAAGTAACAGCACCAGCAACAATGAGAATTCAAACCGGTCTTGATAAGTTTCATCTATTATGATTCCATCACGTTGGTATCCTGATATTCATATTATATTTTAGACACGTAGAACTTAATTTATACACTTCAGATTATTTATGCCGTCTGCAATGCAAATTCTTTTAAAATAAATAAAAAACTTACCGTAAGTTCCAGTAAAACACATAACTAATGATCTTTAGAATATTTATATGAAATACAGAGAACTATAATTTGCGTTTTGAATATAATTTGCTTACATTTGCATAATGTTATCAGTTTTTAGAAATATTTATTAGTTTATATTTATCCTATAACCACTAAGTTTTCATTTTCTTTTAATAGTTTTCATCGTCTGAAGATATGGTTATATCACAATTGTATTTGCTGATACACAAAAAAAACTGAAATAAATTATCAGTGTTGCCACATAAAAAGGTTCGTTAGAAATGTCAAATGCGCATTTAAAATACACCGGATAGAAGGTGTATAGACGTTATTCGTTAACCCAGAGTTACATCTTGAATGAGTACATGACCAATTTTATGACTACTTCTGTTCTATCTTCCATAGATTTGTAGAAAACCTCTGGAATGCAGGGGCGTTTGGCGACAGCGCGTTTTCCCTTGCTGTTTAGTAGGGACATTACACTTACTGGGCAAGGTCATGTCTGCCGCAGAGTGGAATGCGCCCCTTGTCTCTGAATCTGGTATGAAATTGCTTGCTGCATAACAGGAAAGATATTAACTTTGATAGTTGTGTTTAGTTACCAAAACATTTCTCTTGTGTACTTCCAGCAAGTTCCTTAATGTTTAATGAAAGCAGCTAAAGCCAAAAATACTTATTTAGCTTTAAATAAAACACTATAGAAAAATGTTTTACCCTAAACGATTACTTATTATGTAGTTAAAATAAAAACTAAATAGGTACAGTGTATTAAAACATCAGGCAATATAATTATCCACGTATTCAATGAGAATCCACAAAAAAGAAAAAAGGGTATATTTATTTAAATATAAAGTTAGCGATACAACTAAACTGCACTGTATGTATTTCAAAATCTAATAAAATAAAAATACCTAAGGTGTTGTTACATTTTGTATGTCTTTTATCACTGGAAAATGGATTATAAAAATGTTTATTTTGTGATGAGGAATAAGGAAACAAAATAAAAAATGTTGGTTCCCAATTACGAAACGTAACTTCATCTTCAGGTGACCATCCATAGATGGTCCAACCATTCATTGTGGTCTTTGTACACAGCCGTTCGGAATTTTCGTTATTTACTTGGTGTAAGAACAATTGCAAAGTGCTTTATACAAATGTTGTTTAGTTTTTTATGAGAAGTGAGAAAACAATATAAAAAAGGTAGGTTCCCATTTAAAAGTTAAATTGATCCTAAAATGACCATCAAAATGTCCCCCAAATAAAACACGGCTAATGGCATTTACTTTCTCCCATAATATCGAGCAAATTTTATTCAAGACATTTCTTTCCACAACGCTTAATTTTGGAGATATTGTACAGTCTCAACTTAAATAGTCCAGTCTGTATATATATATATATAAAATTAAGGAGGAAATTTCAATTAATAACACTTAATAAAATAAATTAAATTTTTGGACAATTTTCGCCATTAGTATCCCCTTTTTCGTACCAAGTAAAATTGAATCTTCTAGCAGTATTATTAGAACACACCCAAAGCAACAAGTACCGTGTTTTATACTGCTATTTACGGAAACTGAAATGCATTACCAGAAATACACACTCATTGTGAGAGATTTCTCCGGAAAGATATTCAGAGTTCATGCAGCTAAAATAGATAACACTCTTGAAAAGAGAGGATTTAGTGTTAACTTTAGTCCTTTTAGCCAATGCATCTTGAAAGACAGGCAGAAAGTAGATAAGCAAATCCCTAGAAGTTTCGTTTCAGAGACTGTACAAGAAAGGGCTTGATCACGTCTCCTGAAGAAAGAAGGGTGTTAGCTGGTGGTTGTCGAACAGAACCCTATCAGCGGGAGGCTAATGGTGGGATTAACTCAAGGAGAAGGAACCGGAAACTTGGCCTATTACTCGCTTCTTTCCGTTAACCATATTAAGCTTATTTCTTTCCTTCTCCCCATGTGCCGTTTAGAAGATTACATTGCCTCCATTTGGACGTGCGTATTTAGCCGACGTGCTGTAGATGTAAACATTGGCCCTGGGAACGTCGTTTGGCCGTGATGAGTGGTAATATTACTAGGTCACTAGTTCTTCAGACAGATGCACGTACCAGTTAAATCTCTTCAGCTACGTGACAGAAGAGAAACGGGAAGCTATGCCAAAATTTTCGAAAAGGCGTACATGCAAAGCATAGCTTTGCTTCCGCTAGAACGAGCTAAGTATAACATTCGGTACAGGCAATGAAGCTGGTTCGTGTTTGATCCAAATGATGGTTGTGAAAAACGGAATGTGTTCTTACTTTCTCTGCCAGCTGGCCTGGCACAGAAACTAGAAGTAAATATAGATATGCAGATTTAATTTAGGTGTCTTTTTAAGCATGCAAGACAAGTAGTTTCTAGATATTGAGCGCAACCGAATACAGTTTACATAAAAAGCAGTTCTAACGATATTTATAAAACTTGTGTTTGATACATAAGAATGATACTGTGTATATATTCAATTTTTGGTAATGTAACATTATATTCTTTCTCATTTAATTCAATATAATTACAAATATTAGGGGTTGCCTGAAAACCTATTCAATGAACAGTGTAAATCTAGTTGAAACCTACAGTTTATGTGAACTATTTCTGTTACTAAGCATCTGATATATATTCATTTATTCGTTTTCAGGCTTCAGTATTTTAATCTGTACACTTTTAAATTGCAACTAGTCGTTCTTTTGTTTTGCACGAACTCGTGTAGTAGGTAAGTAATAGCAAGTCTAAAGTATAGCAACGTCCTTTATTTAGCTATTGCGTTTTAGTCCAGCTAATGCGTAAGTTTGCTTCTGGCGAATATTAACAGGAGGCAGAGAAGAACCTTTGTAGGAACCTCTAGAAAAGCTATGGAACAATGAGCAGAGAAGATATTTTGACTAATAACATAATTCTTTGTAGTGAGCGTGGTCCAGGATTTATTGTCCATAATTCACTTTTTGCTTTCTACACTTCAGTTGTAAATACAAGATGTTATGTGCATGGATTCAACGACGATTTCTTGATGTTAAGTCAGAAAAAAATCCTCTCTACTATTTTTCATAAGGTATCATTGTCGAAGTTTTTTCCTATTTATAAACTATTTACCATACAGTAGTTTCCCTACAACTCATTCATAATTTTATTTCTCCCTATCCTCTTCATCTGTTAGTCCTCTAGACGCTATGCGTCTTCGGACCTATCCATACCATTGTTAACTTGGTCTTTCTCGCTCTCTTGTTGCCTTTAGCTTCCCAGTTTGGCACCATTCTCACTATGTCTACGTTTTTACTACCAATGTATACATTCCTTTTCCTTCTCCGTGACATATGTATAGTTATGTAAATTTTAGCAATATGAGTAATTTGTAGTACTTTTGGCTAAAATTTTACTTAGTCATTAATTTGCTACGGAATTTTGTTTCAGAATGCTACTTGAATATATCTTGGAAATACTATAGGGAACTGTGCAAAATGTACAGTTTAAGCTGGTTTGCGATTGTAGAGGTTGGTCGGGCTCTTTCGACTACAGCCTCTACTCTTGTCTTCTGCATGTATGCTGCCCTGATCTATTAAACAATAACAATAGCGTCTGTTGTTACTTCAGTTGTGATAGTCGTATCTAAAGGGTCAGAATGTTACATTTTCTAATTAAGAATATGACAGCCTCTTTATTAGTATTGCAATGTCGACTGCTGTTTGAAATGAGCAAAACGTTGAACAGGGATAGCTTCCTAATAGAAGCTATATTTTATTGTAGAATCTTATACACAAGGGACATTCAGAAGGACATTCTCTGCCTGACTGAGATGTCGTGAACATAGGAGAATTAATATTATAGTTGTTAAATAACATCATTTGAATTACGGATAAGTGTAGTGACTTGTATATAATGATAATGTAAACAAACTAGTATTAATACGTTCTACAAAATTCATAAAGCTGAAATACGAGCTGTGTTAAAGTATCCCGTTTTGAATAGTTTAACCATAACAGAAATACAAAAGCAAATAGAACTCTACATTAAAGTATACTCCTCCTTTGTTATCGAGGGATGAATATGGGTTGCTGAATTCAAACGTGGCTGTACAGCCGCTCAAGATTATGAGCGCTCTGTGAGTCCGAAAACCGCTATGACCAAAGAGATTGTAATAAAAATTTACAATTCCGTACTCGATATCGTCGGTTGAAGGTACAAGAGTTAACTTACATTGCAAAAACCTCAATAGACCTGTCCACTGCATTTTACACAAAGTTTTGGAAATGAGAAAGCTTTCCGCGTTTGTTAACAATGGAACAAAAACTCATTCGAATGAAACTTCTAGGAATATTTAGACTTATTTAAAACACAATTCCAGTGATTTATATAACAACAGATTAAACAGTGATTCATCATTACACACAAGAGACGAAGGAGCAGTCCAATCAGTGGGTTGTAAGAGATGGAAGTGCACCGAAGAAAATTCCATCTGCAGCAAAAGTAAAGGATACATTTTTAAGGGATTCTCGTGATCTTGTGCTTATAGATTACTTCCAGAAAGGCATATCCATCGCCGGGAAGTATTACGCTTCTGTGCTAGACTAATAAAAGGATGCTGTTTGACTAAAGGTTCACATCTTGCGAGAAAGAAAGTTCTCTTTCATCACGATGATGAGCTTTCACACGCGCCTGGGATTCTGCTGCATACCTCCATGCCCTTCACTTACAAGTGCTTCCACATCGACGAATTCACCTGATTTGGCTCCCAACGATTGTTTTGCTCCTAAACCTAAATAAATGATCGGCAGAGATATGTTCACATTAAATGGTTAGATTAAAGCTGAAACACACATATTTTGATAATTAGACAAATCTTATTTTTCTGAGAATATTAAAAACTTCGAAAGCCTTTGAACTGAATGTACTGAGTTACACGGTGATTATGCTGGCAAAAAGTTCCTTGGTCAGGCAAAAACTTCTAGAATACTCCTCCTTGTGCTAGTATGACAGTTGGCGATACAAAACCGAGGACAAAAGCATAAGACCATAAAGCATTCACGTTTCCCTATAGTTTATTATTAGTTGATGTAAAAATACGGATGCGTTTATTGTAAGATGATGTTTTAATTAACATCTGAAAATGTTATCATTGGAATCTGCATTTCTATAAAACTTTTTTTAAAATATTAATTACCATTGTACTTAATAGCAACATTTTCTGTGTGTAGGCCCAATTTACAACACCCGTCCTCCCAGCAAAGATGTTGACGCAGTAATTTGTATCACAAATTATGTAAATGTCAAGAGTCATTGTAGTGTGAATATGCATTATTGTGTGACATTGATTTGAGATGTTTGTTGATTGTAAGCATTGTCGAGAAGTGGGTTTATACGGCCTTACTGAAACTGACAATAATAGCGTGCAATAATGTAGCGAGGGGGTGAGCTGTTTATCATTATTAGAGACGAGAAAATGACGTAATATTGGCGCGTTTTTCTTAGAATTTGCTGGAACATTTTTCCCTAGAGCATATGTTTTCGTAATTTTCATTGGATATAAAAATAGACGCTAATGTTGGCGCGTTTTATTAACCAATAGCAGCTCAGTTATAATCTTTAGCCATATCGGGGTGTAGGAGTATAAAAAGGGCTAGGTCAGAGTCAAATTCGTTCAGTCTATCGGAAACATTTGTGCATTACACGTCGCTGAATACATCGCACAGTTTATCGATTCGCAGGTTACGCGTAGCAAAGTTATAAAAATAATCTCAAGTGTCGTAAAGTTAATTTCACAAAAAGTTGAAGTACGCGACTTAATAAGGGGCAGTAAAGAAGTTGTTATAACAGTTTCAGTTTGGTGAGTGTCAAGATTAATATGTGAAAGTGCATAATGTGATACGACAATAAAAGTATAAAACAAATTCTTCATCAGTGTTATCTTTGGATAAGACTCCTTTCCATTTACACACCTGTATCAGATAAGTGCTCGATCAAAAAGATCATAGCTAGCCGGAGGACAGTGAACCAAAAAATATTAAATAAAATAATAGGCGCTCAGTAAAAGATAACACGAAGTGACCGCGACAAATTGTATTCAATACGTGCGGCAGATAAACAGTAGCATTCTTTAAAACAAACACTAATACTGTCGCAAATTGGCTCCCAAGCGTGGGGCTCAACAAATAAATAAACTATAACGTCGCAAATTGGCTACCACAACGTGGAGCTAACAAACTTAACAAAGAATACTGTCGCCATGTTTATGCATGTTCCAAACCGAGTCATTTAAGAGAGAGAGAGAGAGAGATGGGGGGGAGAGAGAGAGCTCGTAATGTATATATGTGTGGTGTGTGTTCCCGTCTTTCCCCTTGTTCTCTTGCCATACTGTGCAGAAAACAAAATTCATTCAATAATATCTATTTATCTCTTTATCCATTCAGCATAGCCGAATTTTCATGTAGGCGTATGTATTCCTCATGTTTGTTTTATAAGGCATGCAAAATCTGCAAACTTATCCTCCTAACAATGCGCAAAAATACACTTTGCTGCAGTAATCATTAGTAGTGGTAGTAGTATTAAGTCTTCTCCCAGGTAGTTTAGTGTATGTACTCCCTGTAACGCACTCTACACCTCTGTCAATTTTGTGACGGAATCTCGGCAATCCAACGTATAATAAATTCTAAAACTTTAGATGTATCGGTAGTGCTGAAAGTTTTCTTTACATACAAAAATTCCAACTCAACAGTGTCAGTTTAATGATCAGCTCGCTAAACCGCACCAAAAAAAGAAATTCTTAAAAGAACTTAAGATGCCTCAGAAATAAATATTGAATGAAAAGTTAATCCGCAAGAATACGTAATAGTATCTAAAATAAAAGTAAGATGTTATAATATAAATTAGAATTATTAAAGTTTAGTTAATTTAAATACCAATACACAGCGCTAAATTGCAATGTAATTTCGTTATTAAAATGGACAGTTGAGAATAGGATTAAATTACTTCCACAGGTTACTATTTATAATTTAATTTTTAAGAATTTTATAATGATCCTTTAAGTCAACAAACGCTGTTGGAAAATATGGGCTACTAATAAATACAGCAACTGAATGAGTACAGGCGCTTTTCTATATGTTAATATTTAAGCGTTCTAATTTTGTTTTATATTCTTAGATAATTGATATTTCTCAAATCATTGATTTGTAATTATGGACCTATCCTATTTTATCTTTTAGATGTGAGGAATATGCTCACCCTTGATCTGAGTCTGTCTTTTACGTTTCATCAGTGACATTGGTTTTAGCCGACGCTTTTGATGCGCTGAGCGACTTATAATTTTGTGCTTCTATATTGTCATTTTTAATGGGGCTCATCTCCCCGGCGGAGATATGGCGCTCATGTTCCTTGCGTTGTAAGGTTTTGAATCGTCGTTTTATCATTTTATTGACCACGATTTTAGTGTGGTAGTTTTTAGAATTTGGTGTTTTGATTTTTAGTGTTTTCGACCAAGCGGGTTTGTGTGTGGTATTTTAGTTTTGGGATTTTAAATTTTATACATTGTAAAGGCGCTGATAACCTTAGCTGTTTAGCGCCCTTCTACCCCATCTCATCATCGTCATCATTGACTGAGTCGGCATGACAGCCGATGAAATTAGCAATACATGAAGTGAAGTGACAATTGGGAAAGTAAACTTGGAAAGGAAACATTCCAGGTCTAATTTAGGGTACCTCCCGGAGATTTGTCAGTTTTGAGTATTGAGGAAAACAGAAGATTTCTCATTCAGGAAGGACGGTCCTGGAGAGAATCTATTCTTTAGTTTTTCAGAATTTAGGAATACATAGGGCAGTTGATTCAAACTGTAGGAGTATCATTTTATCCAATAACTTTGTTACCAGAAATGAGCACAAAATTTATTTTAGCTTCTCTGGACGCAAATTAAAATGACATTAAAGAGCAACTTCAGTGAAATGAGTAATATGATCATGATATTTTGGAGAATAATCTTCAACACATTAATGAAGTTCATTCTACTTGTGCCTGATCTAAAATTATTTCCCCCGTTTTTGTGTAAAGAATGAGATTCATCGGTGACTTGAAAAGGGGGAAATGAAAAGGCAAGGAGTACAAAGAAATGCGTAAGAAATAAAGTCGGTGGAGAAGAAATAAGATATTACCTGCAGGGCTTCTTTGTATGTGAGAAAGTGTTGAATTGGAGAGATTCAATTTCTTGTGAAGCGATAGCTGATATCCAGAACAAAGACGGTGAAGAAATGAGAACACCTGAAAATAGACTTATTTATCGTTTTATTCTTTCACTGAATGCTGCATACATAAGGAATGAATTGAATATCTTGACGCCTAAAAGAATGAAGTAACTTATTTACCGAAAGATAGCCACCTCGTTTTAAACGACTTGACAGGTACAAAATTGTGATTCTATGTTTGGTTTAAATTGCTAGTGATGGAACCGAGAATACAAACTTTGTCGAAATGTAAATTATGGAACAAAAATTGGGCATTCCATATCAATGTAAATCATTGATTTACAAATGATTCATTGGAGAATAAAGGTGTCTTCATCTGAACATGAGCGGAAGTTTAAAACTAAGTTATAAATTATTAATTATTAATTAATTTTAGCACACAATCAGTGGTATAGACTTTTGACAAAGAAGAATATTGCAGCTAATAAACTTTATAAAGTTAATACAGTCGTTGTTTGAAGCAGAAGGCAATGAAAAAAATTGGCGTACACTCGTTTGTAGCAGGCACTGCTTTAAAAGTAAACCTTTTTAATAATTGCAACCTTAAGGTGATTTAAGCTTAAAATGTTTAATATCTGTAATTTTATATATTTAATTATACATATTTATTTCATGTCATTATGAGTCAAAGAAACTGCTGCACTAAATTTGGATTAAACAGTTTACCAAAAGTCATTTGCGTGATCGTTTTAAACCCATTTTCTTGAGAATATGTATAAATGTTGCTCAAATTTGAATAAATAAAACACACGCACATTATACATATTAATTGCGGCATCTCTAATACATTAATAAAAAATAAATTTTTGGAAGAAGTTGCAACATTTGGAACTTTTGTACGAAGCAAAGTTTTTTGAGAAATGGTGATGGGAGGAGGTTATATGCTTGAAACATTATCTGCATTAATTCAGCTTAAAATAAATTTAAATATTTAAAACAATATCTTGTTGGTTCATTTGGAGAAGCCGCAGCTCCATTTGTGAAACAATTCCCGTTTTTTCTTTTTTCCCTGATATCACCATTAAACTCAGAGGCGTAGCTAGGGAGGGAGTTTAGGGGTTAGAAACCCCCATTAAAATTTTAAATATCAATAGCTAAAACTTCTTCGTTAAAATATTATATTTATAGGTTTGACGGGAAGAGATACTTATAATATCATCACTGGTAGCGCATATTTAAATTTACACCGCATATCTTGGACAATATAACCAAAGGTGACAGCAACTGAAACTGTATGTTAGATGGTGCTGGTACAACGATAGGAAGATGTCGGGGAAATGTTCTAAAAAAGCATGTTCTGGTGCTAAATTTGAGCGGTTTCCAAATGAGTGCATCACAGTGTCAAATGCTCATATCAAAACACATTTGCCGCTTAGAATACGCAAAATATCCTATTTTTAATTCCAATTTCTGCACCTTAATCTGTGAATATAAACTGGATTTATTCAAATATTTCAGCTATAATTAATTAATTCATCTTTGTAATTTGATTTAATAAAAATTTTTCAAACACGCCTTAATAATTTTCTGGATATGCTAATGCTTTAATTTGTGAACCTCTGTCGTCTGTCGCGTCACGACTGCGTTTTAAATACTCGCAATAGTACTTTTACTCACATACCATATAAAATAGTAATTAAAATAGGTTTTAAAACCTAATTAACACGAAAGAGCAGATTAAAGAACGCAGTATATGGTTTGGTATTTAGTGTGCGAGAGATACGTAAATTTTCATTAAGTGACAGTCGTAACATTTCCATTATTAGCATCCTCAAATTATGAATTCAACATTAAAAGGTGAAATATATGTTAACTATTTAGAAGCAGTAACTTTGAATTCATTCAATTTACACTATTTTTTTAAACTTAACTTCAATTACGCTATTCGGCTTTCAAAGGCCTGAAAGCAACATTTTTTAGAAATTTGGTATATTATAGTTTCAATTTGAAGAAAGCAAAAAATAGAATAAATTGGAGGTATAACCATCATAAAGTGTGTCAGATAGGTAGAAAAATGACACTTATTGATTATATATGGGACTGTATCCCAACATTTTTACTTTGAATGGCTTTCTGGAGGTTTCTTAGCATGCGCCTTGTTTTAGGCAACTTCTCTGCCTTGGCTGCATTGCGCATATGTGTAGTTCTCTGACGACGTGTAAGGTAAAAAATTTAGTGAATTGCCGATACAGGTTTTGTGAATGTCGTTTATCATATAGTGACTGCCATTGTTCGTTTAATCTTCACAATTGTCTTTATTTATTTTGAGGATTAGATTTTTCTACTCCGTGTTTTAATTCTCTCTGCAACTCCCATTCGCTTCTGTGAAATGCAATATCCATTTCTTAGTATGGCTTACACTTATTAATATGTGTTGGTATACATTTTTATTCATACTGTTTTTGTATTCTGTCTTGGTAATTACCTTAAATTTATTACTTGTATAATTTAGCATAGTATACGTTCAACCATTATTAATCTCAACTCTACAACCTATATTCGCTCTTATTTTTATTTTCTCTACTACTTCCCTATAGTGAATAGAGGAAGTATTGAGTGCCATCCAAAAATTTGATACCATAATTTCACCGAAAATACACGTTTTGAGACTACATGAATAAATAAAAGTCAATTTTAGAAAAAAAACCTCTATGTATGTGACTGTAAACATGAAAATTAAAAAACAAAATACAGTTAAATACGAAACCTTGTATTTAAGTTCAGCATGTTCCAAGGATACTTTCAAGAAAATCTCTCCACCTCAAACTATCTTTTGCGTTTTCAAAAATGACTAACGATTTTGATTAAAACACCATACGTTTAAGATATTTGTATGAAAATGTTTGGGAATAGCCTGTGAAGAACTCTTCATTGTGAGTGAGTTTTATATAAGCGTTAAACCGAAGAGACAAACAAAATCTAAGTGCACAAAAATGTAGATCTAGTTAAAGTACACAATTTACGAATAAAACTTTTTTGTGGCGCTAACCACTTCCGAGATATTCTCTCTAATTGGTTTGAATTTTTAATACTTCATCTGCAAACCACTGTTCGTTTTCTTCCTTGTTTATCAAAAGAGAATGAATTTCAAAACCACATAACGACCGCCTTTGAAAAACGTTGACTATCGCTTTAGATTACTCTATTTTTCTTATACCTACCACAAAGTGTGTAAATATAATATATAATTTTGTAATCATAGTTTGCGAAAGAATGAATTGAGAAAGTCATGTGAATACAACACATCGGATTGGTTTCCCTTTTTTGTCAACGTTTATCTCTGTATAGAGCAATCATATCTGATATTAACAATAAATAATAATCCCGTATCACTACAGCCTATGAAGGACCTAGACCTGCCAACCCGACTCACGTACGCGGAGGTGGGCGTGCGATCATCCAACCAATACAAGCAGGTGAAGTGGCCAGCACCGTGCATCCCCTAGTCAGAATGTTGGCCTCCGTGGCCGGGATAACTGCATAGCACAGCTCCTCACGCTGTTGAGTGGGTACTGCTCCAATGCCCGGGACTTAAAAGCCGCACCCCCATGGGTGGGACTGAATTCGGGTGCATTCCGAAACCATAGCTCCACACTCTAGTCCACAGCGCTACGGTGCAGGAAATCACATCTACTCTTGGCTTATCAAATTTGCATTTATGTTCCTTTTTTTGTTTTGTTGGGTGTCGCAATACTACATACCTGTTAGAACTTTATCTTACTTTTTGCAACTTCATTATGTTTTAAACTTCAGTTGCTTCAGCTTCACACAGTTTTTATCAATACATTTTCGATCCTAAACAGTATTTTCTCGGTTTTACGATTTCTCTAAAGAATTCTTTCTTTGAAATGTTAGTTAAGCTGTTCTCCCAGCTGACACATTCTGTGAACGAAGCGCGTGAGTTTCTCTATCATGTACTATTACGTCATTAATATACAAATTACCAACATTTTTATAGATGTAAAACGTACACGGGGATTATAATGAGCAAATATTGGAGACGTAATTTGATTTAAACTTGTGTGAATAGGATATTTGCCAATGATAATCCAGTTTGACATAACACAATTCTGTTTATATAAAACGTATACTATTTATTTTTACCATTTGTCCTACAGTTTCTAGATCTGTATTAAATATAATCGTTAATGATTTCTGTAGTGCTCTTTGAAATTTGAATGAAACACACCTTTGTGTATAAACATAGTTCCAGTTTTAACGACGTTATCAATTTTAGAATAAATTGTGGAGTGTATGCTGTAATTTACAACCATTCAGACGTTTGGACATATTTTCAACTTTTATCGGTTGTTTAGCATTTTTTCGATAACGATGTATTTTTTTATAACAGCAGAAAATGTAAACTGTAAACGAAATATTTAAATTTATTTCTTCTACCAAGTATGTTTAGTAATTATAAATATCATAATGCACCCCAAAACGTGACGGCAATAGGCATGTGAAGCCCGAACTTATTTTGAAGCTCAAAAAGTGTTGTTTTCTTTCACGCTTGTATAGCACATGTTTCGAAACGTTTGCACAGGCCATACCTAAATATTATATACAATTTTACAGCACATAATTTTGTAATATTAATTATAAAACATTTAGTATATTGTAACTACTGATATATTTTGTTAATATATATTAACTTTTGAGAGGTGATCGCTGAACTACACAATGCCACATAAGTTGTGTATTACAATGACTGTCCCCCTTTTACTATATGGAAATAAAGTATGGATAATCAAATCAAAAGACTAAAGCAAAATAACTGGCATATTAAAATTCTATTTCCATGCAATGTAAATGGATGTGCAAGAGCAGGTAGAATAAGAAATTAATATCATGCAAGGATTATATATAATGTGCGCAAACCCACTTCTTTGTGGCCACCCCATCGAATGAAGGTCTTAAGCGCCGCAGAATCGAGAAAGCAAACCCTTTATGGTACATTCGGTCAAGCATTGGAAGACACTTCGCCAACTCTTGAATACGGCATTGATGTGTTTCCCTAACAATAGAGCACTATAAAATTTATCCGAAAATCAATGTGAGTTACCAGGTTTAGTAAGTCAGAGGTGCAAAACGAGGCTTGTAATTAATGTATGTTACGGGTTAACCGTTGTTTTTGTCACTATATATGACTTATAATGAAATTAAAACCCATCAAAAAATGTATAGAGCATCTAATGAGAATGAGTAGTGAAGGAATTTGTACATGAGATAAGCTTCTGCATAATGCGAGAGCAACAAGAGATTGACCGACCACGTAGAAGACGGAATCCATTAAGGCTTCGCCGGAACGGGCTGTAGAGTGCATGCGTACACCTACCCCATAATTAAAATGCACAAGTGGATATAAGAATATGATCAAAGATATATTAATAAACGACAGGAAACGGAAATAAGCAGGAATGGGGAACATATCTAAATAGTAGAAATATTGTAAAAATATTACCAAGTAGACTTTAATAACACAGGAGTTGGTAAAAGTAACAGCTTGTATGAGAGAGAGAGGGGGGATATATAGGTATTCTCAGAGATGTCATTAACAATACAGAGAGTTGGAAAAGTGATGTTTGTAGAAAGGGTCGACCTACGAGAGAAAGAGACAGATATAGTGGAATTCCCAATTATGACACCAGAGGCGTGACAGCAGAAATAAGAGCGATTGAATTCTCTTACAACGCCATGTAAAGCACTAATCAAAATATATGTCACAATGACGCGAATGTGCGCGTCAGGGCATTTTGATATAAAAAGGGGAACTCTGTCCAAGTAGCCTAAATTGTGATACTGACTTCTAAGCAGCTTGACGCTGAGCCTACGCTGTGTTCTGTGAAGGCTTGGGGAGATATCGTGTGATGACAATAAGCTTAGTATCCCATTAATTATTATAAGTGGCAGGGTATTGGGTGAATATTCTGGATACACAGAAAAAGTACTAGCATGTAATCAAGTGAAATATTTTAGCTAGCCGCTTTCATACTTTTACATGAGTAATAAAATCCAAATAATAACAAACGCAAGGTTATAGCATTACTTTCATCTACTCGTGAGATAAGAGTCGACAGGGATAGGCTTAAGTTACAGTATCTTTAAGCACGACACAGCAAACGGCGGAACTTCAAACTTGAGACGATCAGAAGGGAAGATGTGCACCCGCGCTAAACTTAGCGTAACCGAGTGCCATCCCGACCCCGCCACAAGAGCCTAATCCCTAAGATAGTGATTTTGTCTAAAGTTCTTCGTTTTATATTCTGACATGGCACGAATTTCGTGACACCTGTGGCGAGGGCACAGTGGATTTAATAGGCACTGATTTATCCAAAGCAACGTCTTGTGAACACAACCAATCGTCCTCTGTCATTGAAGTACACCTAACAACTTCACAAATGTGAATAGAACTATCTAATGTCTAAATATGTTCTACATGAAACCTGCTGTCTAGTAGACATTGCCAAAGGAGGCATATCAGTTCATTTTGAAACTTGGAAATGCTCCTCTGGGAATGAAATGCAATGTCGTGATGTCAAAGGCGGCCACATCAATGTTTGATGTAAGCATCTATCTCTCGGAACTTTATTATAACGTTTTGTTTCCCTTTGAAAATAGGACATGACATTTTTGGGGTGCGGTGAAGGAATCGACCTTGTGTTTTATTAAATTAAATCGCTTGTTATCTCTCAGACTGTCAAATAGGATGAGGAGTTGGTAGGGAGGAATGGTTGCTGATGACAGATTCGATAAGCTCTCGAGCTGCGTCAAGATCGCTCTTTCTCCATTGCGTCGACATGTAGAGCTTCTCTCGCCATTAGCGCTTCAAGTTAAGTGTTGTGCAAGTGCTTCACTTCGCTTTGTTTCCATATTCCGCGTGTTCAGTCCTTTTATATTGCTGTTGTAAGTTACTCAAAACACAATCTACATGGTCGAGAGCTGCCAAAGTCGAGTGTGTCTGGTATGAATTTATCTTCCTGAATATCGAAATAGCTTTACTGCATCTAACGAAGAAAGTGTCTTTGTGCACGGATGAAACTGACTGGGTAAGATTTTATTTATACTAGACGTACACGCAGCCCCACTGTTACGTACGATGATCTCTCTCTCTCTCTTTCGTTTTTCCTTTCTCTCTCTCTTTCGTTTTTCCTTTCTCTCTCTCTCTTTCCCTTCCCTTCTGCCTCTCCTATCCTCTTGTTCTTGCGTTACGTCCAACCTACTTTCCTTTCCTACTCTCTCCTCTCTCCCTAGTCCTCCATTTCTTTCTCCGCGATCTCCTCTGTTAGTCTCTCTGGACCTCCTCTCTCCCAGATAATCTACACCTCCTTTGCCTTCTTTTCCCTCTCTTCCTCGATGTGGAAAGTTCGTCATATGTTATTTTTAAGAACTATAATAAAACCACATTTTCTTGGGTGTTCATATAGAAATAAAATAAAGATTAAAAGTACATAAAATATATTATTAAGTACCGAAAACTAGAATATACACATTTTCCCTAATAACTGGTTTATTATACGAGTAATATAATAAAAAATATTGCCATTGATTGGTAAATTCAATGCTATCGAAATTTTTAAGTAAAAGCTATCACATGTAATGTCTATAAATTTAACAAGTGGGGATACTGGATTTTTGAGTTACTATTCCTTAGAACCCTTCTATTGGGAAAAAAATTAAATACTATAATGTAGTCTATCTTATAAACAGGCCTTAAGTAAGATACAAAGTTACATTATTCACATAATACACGATTCGGCCATTTATTAACAAATAAAAATTTAATGAAACGATTTTTATTTTCATAGTATTATCACTAATCAGCCAATTAAAAATGATCATACCGTTTACTTTTTTTGAAGAGGAAGAGTTTAATTAACATCACTTCAGCATGTAGGACATATCGCGGTCGTCAACTGTAGGGTAGTTAATACAGATGCGCTATCTGTTGCTTAATAGTGAGGTGAATTTTTGGATTCGAGAGATTGCTATTCTGTGCTTCTGTGCACGTAGTTAGTTTTATGCCAGATAGTTAGCCTTAATTCCTTATTCGCCTTCCTGTACCATGTATTTTATTTGTTTCTTTTAATCTGCGGCTGGACTTTTAGGTAGTGTGAATATGTAATCCAATATTTACCTAGTCACTACGAGAACCCACAAAGAAACACCAATCAGATTGGCCTGCGCACGTAATTTGAGTATATAACTTTCTGAATCGGAGGTATGCTTTCTTTAACATCTGAGCCATTAGGACCTAAATTACAACATTAGTATACACGTGCTCAATTAAACTGCCATGTTAAACTACCATATTACAAATACTATAATGACGTCGCTGCAAGAAAATGGGCCACGTTTCGGCGTCACAGTGGTATTAAGTACTCCACACACATACACACACTATAAATCATTTCTACATCATAACTGTGCTATGCAGCCTCACAGATTCCTCTATCACGACCGGTCACAAGCCTTGCTCTGACTCGAGCAAACGCAACACATGGTCTGATTCGGTCAATCACCACCGTTGAATATTTTCCTTAATCTCACGCACGTGGTGAGAACTCGCCCGGCTGTTTCCAGCCTTGTACCTACCCCCGATTTATTTTCTTTCTTTAAAGAAGAAACAGATCTACTTAATGAACAAAACCCCTTATCTGCGTCGTGTAGTAAGATGACAACTTAAATATGAAACTAAACGGTATTACACTTAATACCGTTACAGTACAGATTACAATAAAATTTTTCTCCTCTTTACTTCGCCGTTATGAAACAGGATTAATTGGAGAGCAAACACGTGCTTCGCTTCCTAGCATATAAAATCCTTCTGTTTAGATCATTAAATTTTAAAAATTAAGGTTAACTGTTCTTTGGCTGCAAAACATCCATTTTAGTTTCTCTACTATGCACATACTTAACAGTAAGTAGAGGAATATTTTATTCCACCCCAGAAAATTCATACTGGGACTTCAAATATTAATTCGATACCTGTACCGCCAAAAATTATTTTTAAAAGAACTCTCCATTTGTGTGCGTGTGAACAGCATAACTCAAAAATGAACAGTCTGATAAATACCAAATTTGATATTTAGGTTCAGTACCTTCCAAGAATGCAACATAGGGATTTTCGAGAAAATTCTCCCTTCCCAAACTACCCTTTAAATGGAAAATTTTTCATTATTTTTGATTTTATCAAAAATGGCTCTGATGATTTTGAATAACTATATGTTTAAGATATTTTCATGGAAAAATAAAATGGGTAACCCCTTCGTTCTGAATGATCTTTGTATAATTGGTAAACGTAAGAAATACCTTCTTCGCAAAAATGTTTACATCGTTAAAGCACACAGTTTACGCCAAATAAACTTTTTTGTAGCGTTTATCATTTCCGACATATTTTTTGTTATTGGCTTAAATTTTCAAATACAAAAAAATTCTTACAAAAATTACCTTATATGTTACATTCAATGACTTTTTTTTCCACATTATTCAACAAACTATTCTTACAAAAACTTATAAGTTTTCATGTTAATTGAGATAAACATTTGAGTAAATTATCCTACTGCATATTTCCTTGTAGGTACAGCGGGATTAGGGGAATGCAGTAGACTTCAGGGATTGTCAAATGTTTTAAGAGGACGCTTTGAAATTCCCATTTATTGCTGTGAGCATAAGAATGGATAGCAAGGTCAAGAAAAATAGGAAAACAGTTTACAAATTTGAATTATAAAAATCATTTACCTGTAAGGAGGGTTGGACGTAAAAGCTGCCTTGATTCGATCTCAATGTATCTAACGGAAAAGATGAAATACAATTTAATTTTTTCCTTTATAAGTATTTAAAACTGTTAATTAGGTGAATATTCAGACTATTTCCGTTAGAATAATTGTGTGTTGCTCTTTCCAATAAAAGCAATTTAAACGCTTCAGTATGGTTACCCAAGAGAATTGTTCCATACTAAGATGGCTATGGGGATATGAGCATAATACACTGTAAATAAGGATTTTATTTTAAATTTTCTTTAAGAATTTTCAAACTAAAAGACACTTTACTAATTTTAGAGATTTAGATTATCCCAAACAATACTGATGTATTAAAATCAGATAAACACGACTAAGAGAGAAATTTAATAGTCACAATATTGGGATTAAGATGGATAGTTATTAACTTATACATTAATTGTTTATTGCTTCCCGAATTCCTAAATTAGTTTTTTTATGCTCGTCGTTGCAGTTTCTAATACTTCGCGTTACTTAGTGAATTCAGAATTCTCCTATAATGAATATTTTCGAAGTATTAATATTAGTTACAATCAAATTGCGTATTGTTCCGCGTTTCCCATAGAAATGAGTTTAGCTTCGGCTTCACTTCTTTGATCAAGTCATGGCTCCTTATTGTTTGCCATTAAAAATATGAATAAAGAATTTTAACACAATAGCTTGTTGGTTAAATTACACATACAAAACTATGTACACATTTAAAGCTTCTAACTGAATTAGAATTATACGTGATATACATAGATAAACATATTGTTTAGCTCATTCACCATTGGTTTTCAAGACGTTCTTTTGCTTAACCTAATGTCTATTATGCATGCATTCTGTGTGTGTGGGTTCAACCTAGCTAATCATCAATTTGCATGAAAATTCAGAGTAGTGCAATAGAATGATATATTTAGTTATAAATGGCAGAGATATTCAACATTTTGGGCTTGCTTTAATTCTTAGAATTCACTAAAATGAATTCCTATCTGGCCATGATAAATTTGTCATGTTTATAGTGATTTAAGCAAATCTTAAAATAGAAAATAAAGTTAATAACAAAATCTAATAAAACAAGAATTTAAATTACTTATTGGAAAAAATTAATAAACGATCCAGTTTCATTTTTATTTCTATTTTTATAATTATTTTATGTAAAAATTATATAGGTCTATTTCCTTGTGTCTCAAATGATTATTCATGCCTCTACGGATACCCTCAAACTGTAACGCACTTAATTTTTGTGTCCTGTGTATTTGAAAGATCAAGATATACTCCAAACCATCACCTGAACTTTGGTGACAATGAATTGGCAAATACTCCATTTTATCTATTCAAAAACCAATGTTGTTATTCCCACTTTCTAGCATTCATTAATGGCATCATAATATTCAATCTGTTTGTTAATGGTATACAATCGTCAAACTAAAACCATCATAGGCTCTGTAAAACAGGGTTTCTTTTGTCTTTTCTGAAAATTCAATAGGAATACCCACCAGTTTTTGTCTATATTAAAGCGTATTAAGAGCATAATTAACACAGTGAATAGTGATTTTTGGGTTAAACTAATTTAATTGTAGTGTACTAGTTCCGTCCAAGTGAATAATTAAACTCGAATGAAAATTCTTGGTCACGAAATTGGCATGTTGTGATCTACTGGCTGACCATAGGAACTGGCAAAACACGGGTAATTTCTTGGCTAAAGTGCGCGAAACCAGGTGAGACTTGTTCAATTAATCAGAGAAAATTTATCTCCATTTTATATTTTTTCTTGGTTTTTTGTTTCTTTTTTGCTGCTCCTTTTGTTTCTTTTTGTCACCCTTAACTTAAATCTTGAAAGATCAAAATGAGCCATGCACTAAGTACTTGTGTAATAACTTTAATAATCTGAAACCAATAAATATGTCTTATCTCTCTCTCTGTCTCTTAAGAGTTGAAATGTGTTATTATTTATTCAGTACAGAAAACTAATTTAATTTTAAGTTTTCACTGAGAAATTCTAATTTTAACTTGCATGAAATGCTGGGCACAGAGTGAGATAAATAGGAATAACACCCTAACCTATTAATAAACTACAATAAGCGTGTAGTGAAAAATTTTACATTATAAATTTCACTCAAAAAGAGTACATGTAAAGTGTTTAAAAGCGTATCAGGACAATCCTGAAATATGAAAAATAATAATTATTGTGATTAAATCGTATGATACTGTTTGAAATTATTGCTAATTTTTTAGCATTTAGCTTATAACACGAGAAATGTTTAACGTTGCGTTAATTTAATACGTTGCCTCATACGGAGAATACAATTTGGAAAAACCATTGGGCGTATTTATGAATGGTGTGTGTACGCAAATGCAACATGTGCACTCTCTCCTTTTTCTGCTTTTCGTTTGTGGCATATTATTTATCAATGTTACCATATTGCAGCAATATTTCTAGAATTTGGAATCCAAGACCGAAGTTCACACAGTTTAGGCTTCTATAAGAGCAATTAAGGAAAATGTCAATAAGGTAAATGGCTTCCTAGAGATAAAACAAGTTTATATTATTATAAGTTCAAGGAATCTGATACCATAATACTATTCAA
This sequence comes from Deroplatys truncata, assembly GCA_030765065.1. Classification (NCBI taxonomy): domain Eukaryota; kingdom Metazoa; phylum Arthropoda; class Insecta; order Mantodea; family Mantidae; genus Deroplatys; species Deroplatys truncata. The sequence continues at coordinate 108,572,764 of CM060980.1, forward strand.
AGATATGGTCAGTTCTTATTCTTAAAGAAACCAATTTAAATGTCATATTCACTTATTTTACAAAGAAATAAACAAGAATTAATTTTTACTTTGTGAGAAAGATTTTGAGCATAGTATTGTATTAAGATTATCTCGACGAGGGTAGCGCGGAGGCTTCGGTTTATTACGTTGATGGCTCTTCTTGCTCCGCCTTTAGCCGCATGAATTTGCTTGTGAGCGTTCGGATCTATCTGTTGGGGCTGCATCGCTTTCTATCTGTGCTCACCGTCTCTCCACCTTTCCTCTTCCAATATGATAACACTTAGTTATTGTTTCTCTTGACTGAAGAATTTTAATCGCATAACACTATACTGGATTCTTCTTTATTTTCTGTGGTGCCATCTCGCAGTGGTAGAGCAATGACACGGGGAGTTGAAGATAAGTTGTTCGAATCCCAACTGTGACACTGAAGTTTTCAAGTTTGCTTAAACTTTCCAAGTTAAATTATTGTTTGTAAGCCATTTTCAAGATACACTACGTGATCAAACGTATCCGGACACCTGGCATAAAATGACGTAAAGTTCGTGGCGCCCTCCATCTGTAATGCTGAAATTTAATATGGTGTTGGCCCACCCTTAGCCTTGATGACAGAGTTCACTCTCGCAGGCATACTTTCCATCAGGTGCTGGAAGATTTCTTGGGGAATGGCAGCCCCTTCTTCACGGAGTGCGGAACTGAGGAGAGGTATCGATGTAGGTCGGTGAGGCCTGACACGAAGTCGGCGTTGTAAAACATCCCAACGGTGTTCTATAGGATTCAAGTCAGGACTCTGTGCAGGCCAGTCCATTACAGGGATGTTATTGTCGTGTAACCACTCCGCCACAGCCTGTGCAGTGTGAACAGGTGCTCGATCGTGTTGAAAGATGCAATCGTCATTCCCGAATTGCTCTTCAACAGTGGGAAATAAGAAGCTGCTTAAAATGTCAATGTAAGTCTGCGCTGTGATCGAGCCACGCAAAACAACAAGGGGTGCAAGCCCTCTCCAGGAAAAACACGATCATACCATAACACCTCCACTTCCGAATTTCACTGTTGGCACTACACACGCTGGCATATGACGTTCACCGGGCATTCGCCATACCCATCGGATCGCCACATTGTGTAACGTGATTCGTCACTCCACACAACGTTTTGCCACTGTTCAATCCTATAATGTTGACGCTCCTTACACCAAGCGAGGCGTAGTTTGTAATTTTCCTGCGTGATGTGTGGCTTATGAGCAGCCGCTCGACCATGGAATCCAAGGTTTCTCACCTCACGCCTAACCGTCATAGTGCTTGGAGTGGATCCTGATGCAGTTTGGAATTCCTGTGTGATGGGTGGATAGATGTCTGCGTATTACACTTTATGACCCTTTTCAAATTTTGGCAGTCTCTGTCAGTCAACAGACGAGATCAGCCCGTACGCTTTTGTGCTGTACATGTCCCTTCACGTTTCCACTTCACTATCACATCAGAAACAGTGTACCTAGGGATGATTAGGAGTGTGGAAATCTCGCGTACAGACTTCTGACATAAGTGGCACCCAATCACCTGATCACGTTCGAAGTCCGTGGGTTCCACGGAGCGTCCCATTCTGCTGTTTCACGATGTCTAATGACTACTAAGGTCGCGGATAATGAGTACCAGGCTATAGGTGGCAGCACAATACACCTAAGATGAAAAACGTACGTTTATGGGGATGTCCGGGTACTTTTGATCACTTAGTGTATTTTTGCCAAATATTCTTGGTTTAATGCATAGAATTATAGAAATGTACATGTTGGTCAGGTATAAATTTCAACAATAATGTGTACTCATTCCATTGCATAAGCATTTATCAATTTCCAAAAGAACCCTTTGGATTAGTTATTTATGTAATTAATGCCTGATCATTGATTGCTATTATTAGATCGTAACGGATTCTAGGGCCTTCCTATACGATTCATTGTAGAAGATTTCTGCATTCGAAACGAACACACTAGGTCACCAATTATTGGTGGCTCGTTACGGTTTGATTATATACCAAAATATTTAACTCACAAGTGAGTGTCTTTGTTGTTGGCTAGCTTGATTTGAAAGGATGCTTAGTATAAAACGCTGTAGATAAAACGCTAATGCAAATTAAAGCGTCACGTCAGTATTTGTGTAGATAGATGCCTCTACTGCCTTTCGTCAGCTAACTTTTTGCTGCGTATGCATACGACGAGAATGGTTCAGTTAACACAAAAAAATGATACCGGTCACTCACGGAATGGTGTAATAAATCTTTGTTGGCAAGCTTGTTGGATGGGTTAGATAAAGAAGACGTAAGGAGAATGTCTGCAGATTGATGGCCACAAAACCCAAATCCGAACCAGCTGTGGCGAATAGATAGCAGCAGTTACCCGCAAGAGACCCATCTATCGAACGTCCGCAGGCATCAGCTGCGTTTTCTTGTTACAAATGGGCCCTATTAGCATACTTACATCTCTAGCGGGCCACTAGTGGAATAGAAACCCAGTCCCGTTTATGGGCTAAAAGCCGCTTCATGTCATAAAGAAGACATCGCCCATTAACGTTACACTTACCAAGCGATTTGCTGTAAACTGCTGCACTAAAACAACGAAAACTTTTCCTTCCAGAACTAGTACATAGTTGCCTTCAAGACCAATATTTCACATCGTTATCTAGGGAGTTGCTAATGACTATCTATGCAGCGAGGATAAAAATGGGACACATGGGTTATGTGTGAGTGTAAAGCTCATATGCAAATGTTGGGAAGTTGAAATAGATGACGAGTATTTGAAACCATTATCTGGCTTTAATGCTGTATGCCATGTCTACATTCTGTTCTAGGAATAGAGAAATCTGATGTTTTCCTCCTCCTCCCCCTCCACCACATCGCACTGATTCATGAATTAGACATTAATGGTAATTGCAGATCAAAATACAATAACCCGTGTCTGAGATTATGATGTTTGTATTTAGAATTGGAAACACTGAAGAGTTTCACTCCTTTTCACAAATGAATACCAATAATTCAATTCAGACGCTTTTTGAAATGTTAGTTTACGTACATATCCGATTTCTCTGTACTGAATTATCTAGTAGGATACAGAATATTTCAGTATTTTTACTTTCTCTACTACGTATAGTAAGTAGGGGAAGTATTGCATTCCACCCAAAAATTCGATACCGAGATTTCACCGGAATTACATGTTTTGAGACCTCCTGAATCCAAAAAAAGCATTTTTGGAAACATGTCCGTGTGTGTGTCTGTGTGTGTGTGTCTGTGTGTCTGTGTGTGTGTGTGTGTGTGTGTCTGTGAACAGCATAACTCAAAAACGAACAGTCGGATAAATACCAAACTTGGTATTTAGGTTCAGTATCTTCCAGAGATGCGACACGAAGGTTTTCAAGAAAATCCCCCCACCCCAGACTACCCTTTACATAGAAGATTTTTCGAAAATTTTAATTTTCTCAAAAATGGCTCTAACGATTTTGATTAAAATATCATATGTTTAAGATAATGTCATGAGAAATGAAATGTATATTTTGAATTTTCTGGGAATGTCTCCAAAAGTATTCTTCATTGTGAACGACTTTTGCATAACTGGTAAACCATAAGAGATAGACAAAATTTTACTACACAAAAAATGTAGATCTCGTTAAAATACACAACTTATGTCATATACATTTCTTTTGTTGAGTGAACCGTTTTCGAGATATTGCTTGATATTCCCTTAAATTTTCCAATACTTATACTTTTTCTCAAATTCGTTATTCATTTTTTTATGTCCTGGACTTGCAAAGAGAATGGAATGCGCCGCATAGCAACCAGCGTTAAAATATTTGACCTTCGCTTAAAAGCTACCATATTCCCCTTGCATCTACAAGAAAATAAGCAATAAGATTGACATCTCGATATCTCGATTAACATAAAGCATATGGAGAATAGGCGTTTGTAAAAATAGATTGTACAAGAGTAGAGAAAGTCATGTGAGTGTAACACATCAGATTTTTTTTTATGTCCTGGACATGCAAAGAGAATGAAATGCGTCACATGGCAACCAGCGTTAAAATATTTGACCATCGCTTAAAAGCTACCATATTTTCCTTGCATCTACAAGAAAATTACCAATAAGATTGACACCTCGATATCTCGATTAACATGAAGCATATGGAGAATAGGCGTTTGTAAAATTAGGTTGTACAAGAGTAGAGAAAGTTATGTGAGTGTAACACATCAGATTTTTTTCTTATACACCAACTACAGTTCTACAAAGGAAGTTTGTTTTAGCTTTTACTCCATTTCATATAAAATTAGAAAGCATTTTTAGGTTGGTGAAATATATTTACTTAAAAAATGATTATAATATTGTTATTGCCTGGCCGTATTAATTACAAATTTATACGTATATAACATAAGTTCTTCATGGGAAAAATTATTATTTTTAATAATTTTTAGGTTAAAGGCTTAATTTCTTGTTACAGCAGCATGTGGTTTCGACAATAAGCGTAAGTTTTAAATGCTATCAATTTAACATAAAACATTTATTTTTCTGCACAATATTAAATACAAAAGTTGTTATGCATTTGGTTAATGTCAAAATACGTTTAATTCAGAACACATGTTGTTTAAGAGATCCATCTAAGGTTTATTGAGGAAAATTAATATTTGTTATTGAGTAGTATTGGTGATTCACGAAAGGTACTAAAACCACAACTCTAACCTATAATACCATAATATAATATACATTACATTAAGACTAGAGTAAAATAAAGGTGGGTAAGTAATGTTTTAGGATAATAAAATGATTAATAATGAGCTTTCGTAGCCTCGTGCAGAGTTACAGAACATTATCTCTCATAAATAATTAATGTTGGTTAATTTTTATTCCGAGATAATTAGCTTTGGAAGATTTGGAACTGCTACTCAGAAGTTTAGATTGAATAGTTTTACATAATCTTGCCAAGTTTCATTCCTCTTTTTCAAAACGTCCTTGTGAAAAGGTACATTCTGTGAAGGAACGCGATTTTCTACAAACTTTAATTGAAACTGTGCTTGATTTGACTTATAAGAATTGTTCACATCCGTTCCATATACTTCTTAGTTGCTCCAAAGGGATTTGTTCCAGAAGATTGAACGGTTTAAATACAAATAGGTTCTATGTAGCCAGAGTGTGAATCATACGTAAAACGATAAGGTGGAAGTCATCGTATAATAATATAGATTTCCTTATAGTTATAATCTACCATAGTATCAAACACAATATACATTTTTCAATATTTAGATCTATATTTTCTTAACGTAGCGCTGTGGTGAGTGGCTTCACCACCAATCTCAAGACTTCAACCCTCGAAAACGATCCTTATTTTATCACTTTCGGCCCAAATTGTTTCAGTTTTTGAGCCACCTTAACGTGAAATCCCAACAAAATCACAGTTTTGAAACAGTAAAGCAGTCTTTATAATTCCATCTTTGTGTAGAAAATTTAGAGATGCATAGGCAGGAATAACTCTTGAGAACCTCGGTGTTTAAATATCTATATGGAAAGTTTGTAAAGATTTACTTTCGGAATAAGAGGATGGTAATGGAAGAATGAAATTCATAAAATTTTCTGCAGATAAGATCTTGACAGCACGGAAGAGGGAACTCCATGGAGATAAACGAACACGGTGAGTAGTACGGGATGAAGATAAATAAGGATAAATGCTATAGCTATTGGAAGAAAGTAAAGGATACATTAATTCGATATGATGTAGTGAAGCAAACGGAGAACTTCAGATACTTGGGATCCATTTTGAGCAATCAAATGAGCGGTTGTTAAACAGTGGACGAATAACCGTGCCAATTGAGGCTTTTGATAGGGAATTGACGTTTCTCTGAATCTTAGAGGAAAGAACTAAGACGGAGATTAGTGAGGGATTTTGTGTGGAGTGTGGTATTATATAGTGCAGAAACGCGGACGTTACGACGAAGAAAATAACATACATAAAACTTTTGAAAAGTGGATATGGAGACAGAATAGACAGTAAATAGACAACGAACCAATACGAGAAGGAAGAACAAAAACAGATAACAAAAAGGAACTGGATAGGCAAAACTCTAGTTACAAAGAGGCATACTGGAAGAGGAGGTGAACAGGAAAGGATTCAGTACATATATTGGAAATATTAGGATATATGGTTCGTATGTAGAGGTGAATGAGAAATCAGAAAAGATGGGAGGATGTAGGAGCCTTGAAAAACTGCCCTTAGGCAGAGAACTATCATTAACTGATTGAGGTATGTAGTGTAGGACTGAGGGAATCATGCTGTGTGATCCTTCCATTTTATTCATCTCTTAATTTTTGTTCTATGCATACTCCAATGATTTTTTTTGTTTTTAACTTCTGTATTGTCTCTCTTTGTGTGTTTCTTTCTTTTTACACGCTATTGTAACATGGTGTAGTGCTTTTGTTATACCCACAAGTCAAAGAAAACCTGACGGTACCCATATTAGCAGCATTTAAAAGAGTCTGGTAAATGTGGCGTTCAGAACATTTTAGAAAAGGAAAATCGCTTTTTTTATGCATCTGCCGTCATAAACAGAGAACACACACGCACCCGGATGTACAGCTGCGGCTGTCTGCTCAGGAAAACCAACAAATAGGATGTGACAGTTCAATTAGAAATGCTACTCCAGCAGCATCCCCGGATTTTGTTCGCCAAATACTACGCGACATTTTTCTGCCTCTTTTACGTACCACGTAATTACCATATGTCTCCCAAAGGCGGTATTCCATTCCATATCCTTGCTGGAAACATTTAAACCGCAGGCTCCCATCAGACAAGGTCACAACGCCACAGAGGTATCATGCATTACACAAAAACTGGTGCATTATGTGCAACGGTCCGCCAGATGGGCCTCGGAAATTTCTCTCGCTGCAGCTTTTGGCTCAGCGGATGGAATCCCTAACTCCCAAGGGATTCCTAAGTCCCGTAACATACATGCTATACAGGGCTGAGGCGGTGTATTTCCTAGTCATGCATGGAGTGGCACTTCAATACTGGGGTTAAATCTCCTAGAACTCCACTCAATATTATTTTTTTCTGTAGGACACTTTGATTTTTCCTTCAAACAGTGCTTCTCTACTAAAATGGCGCTCTTTTCTATCTTAAAGGTATTTAAAAATCCAAAATCTGGTCCTCTGTATTTTAACAGGTGCTCCACTGAAATTTTCACAAAATATTCATAGGAAATACGTGTTTTGAGGTCCACTGAATAACCATTTTTAGAAAAAGGTTCGTCTGTCACTGAGCGACATGGTGCGGCAGTAACGTGTGTGACTCGCCGCCTTTTCCTATCATCCCTTTCATCACTACAAAGTTTTCTTCACCGCCATACTAGAATTGGGCTGATCACCCATCCTGGTTATGCTATGATTCAAAATTTGCTTGCTGATCGACAGCCTTATGACCCAAGGATTGGTTTGTAAATCCTTAGGGGTGTAAGTCCTACAAAGAGGTTCGTCCTTCTGAGAACAGTGTAACTAAAAAATGAAATGTAGGATAAAAGCCAGTCTTGATATTGAAATTTTGCGACTTTCAAAGTATGATACATAAATATTTTCAAGAATACCCTCGCATAGCTACTCTTCACATAGAAAAATTACTTCTTTGTTTTCTAAAAAGTTGCTTTAATTTAACGATTTTGATTAAAATATCTTATGTTTAAGAATTTGCACAACAGTATATATAATTTTGTTGAAGTTGACGAGCAATTATGTTTGGGGCCATAAGAAGAACATTGAGACACAAAACAAGACAGGAAACGCAATTGAAATTTTAAAAAGTAATGGCAGTCCCACTAATAACCATGAGTATGAAAATTGGGTATTGAACATGACAGGTAGGAGAATCACAGGCTGCCAAAATTATATTAATTAGGCCACTGGTAGATTACTCTATCGTGGATAAAAAATAAATATAGAAGTAAGAAGGAAATTACAAATACTCTATCTAACAGAAAAAATCCTATGTACTACATTCACAGGAACTTTTCTAGCCTCTATCGCTTATTATTATTCTTAGAAAAGTTAATTTTTACATCTAATTCATTTTAATCGAGACAAACCCCGTCATCTTATGACGTCATTCATTTGTTCTATTTTGAGAATGTTGAGCCTTCTCTTCTGGCTTCAGTATTCCATCCCATTTATCAATGAATGAACAATGGTCCATAGACATGAAGATTTTCCAGTAGGATATCTAGCATTATTGGCTGGTTCTTTAGCGTTGTATAAAACTTCTCCATAATTAAAATCCCTTTGGATTTTCTAACTTGGAAAAGCTTCATATCTCCCCAGGAACCCTACGTTATCTTAATGCCGCTTTCAACTCGACTGCTTTCAACCGAGCTGGATAACTAAGGTAAAAAAATGAAGTACACCACTAACATTTCAATTCTTTGCGGAGTCGCCTAGCAAATTCACACTGGTTTTACAAAAAAGATGCAGAGGGACTGTCTGTTCAGTTGCCTTTTAAGGACTCGGGTTTTGAAGAATGCTGGTTTCTACAAATTTAAAGCAATTTAGCCAATACCATATATTTATTCAACGAAGATTTTTCAGTATAGTTATCATAGAAAATTATTTCATGGCTCTCTGTATCTAACTTTCCGGGTAATTTCTTTACTGATGAAAATTTGGAAATCTAACCTTTAGATGTATATTATTCTCCAAATACGATTGTTTATAATAAAAAAATAATATTGTGTAGCATTAAAACTTTTCAATACAGTAGTAACAGTTTTAATTTTCTAAAAATGAATAATTTATAAAACTATTAAAACTCGTTACTTGATATCAAGTAAAGGTTCTTAGATCTCATCAGGATTCAAAGAACATATGCTGAAGGTATGAAAGAAATTGCATAAAAATTGCATGATGATAAAAACGTAAGAGAACAATATTCTGAGAAAAAAGAAAGTTTTAAACTTTACACGCTATTGGATACACCTGGTCACGTTTATTTAAATGCCATGTTTGGGCATTTATATAGTCGAAAGGCAAAACCGCAATTTACTCCGGATTCTTTAGAGTATGAAGATGTTTTCCCAAGTAAATCTTGAAAAAAGAAGTGATTCTCTTATCGGAATTTTGTCAAATTTGGTATCAAGCACCCTTAAGTTTCTTCCCAATATGCTTGATATTAAAGTACATCACAGCATAAATTATATATCGCAGACAACTAAAGAGTGGTAAAGGCCAGTAAATGTTTTAAGGAAAATGGTCCTACGTTTGAAACAGGTTGTCACAAACACGTAGATAGGAATGTAACAAGTAATGTAAGGTCATAATGTTTCAGATGGTGTCACGTACAGTAGTCTACAAATAGTTAATGTACTTACATTATTTCTGTGTATTTTTCTATTTTCTTCAATTAGTTTTGAAGTGCATATTCATTTTAATTATTTTAACACAAATTTAGTTATGCGCCGCCAGAAAGTTACCTATATCCGTAATACTTATACAGAGTTTTATTATCGGTTACTGAAATCCCGAAGGGTTGTACACTGCCTATCTTCTATTGTAACGCAGCAATGACTGGTCGGCGTGTCCTTCAGCACTGGTCGGCTGTTAGAGAGATAAAGTGGGCGGCGCTATAATCAAACGTAAATCCTAGAATTTTTATCGAGAAATAGCTAGGTTTTTCTGGATGGCTCTCGCCCCACTTCCCGAGAACTCTCTCGAAACTCCAGCGGTGGTACATCTCCTAAAAGTTACGGAGATAGTGAATTGTTGTTCTTGATGCCAAATAAAGCTCTGTTTACTCAGTACGTTCTACTAGTGAGATTGTGACGACAGTTGTAATATACGCGAGAGCTGCTACTGCGAGAGATTAGAGATGCCTTGTGTTCGACGGCCCAGCGTGTAAAGCGGAAGGAAGAAGAGGCCGCTTTACAAGTTTGATTACGCCGGCACGTGCGAGAAAAAGTGAAGTGCCAATGAAAACAAAACGGTCACAGTTTTGTTTTGTATTGTTAGTACGTGTCTGATATAACTCGACCGGTGTCCCCCATCATGAATAATTTTTATTGTATTCGGTATCAAATAACCACTTTAATACTTCATTCCTCCCAAAGCGTTCTTAAGCTCTGCTTCGTTTAAACCATAACAAACCTGTTCTGCAGGATCTAACCAGTCCACACCGTCAAAGCCTTGTGTTGAGCACTATGGTATATCTATTTTCTCTATGGCCATGGTTTATCTTGATAATGGTTAGGTATAATAGCAACACTTTGATTTAGACGTTTGTTTAGATATGTGAATGTTATATTTCTTTCCATACATGATAAATGCTTAACTGAATTATCTCTCTTCATGGTCGTGGTGAAGAAAATGTACACCTGGCTTGGCGTTAACATATACGGCAGTACAGTATCAAACAAGCGCGCGACAGCCCTAAGCTTTTAGCCCTCATGAGCTTGCCGCGACTACTGATCCAAATTTCGTTCACTGCATCAGGTAGAATGCCCACCTTTTCTTGTACCTAATTTGTCCACATTTTGACACGAACATATTGATTAGAGTAACGCGGATTCTATTAAATTCGGTATAAACCTTTTGGGTTTCCATGAGCTTTGTGGGACCAAATTGTTTAAACACACGGTATTACATTTTGATAATCAATTTCGTGACTTTTACTCTAGAAGGAAAACAAAACAAGATTATGAAAATTTTGGCTGTGTGAACATGCATCGAAAGCAGTTGTTATAGCACATTTACTTGAAACTATTTCAAGCGAATACAAATATCAAGTTTGAAACAAACTGTATAGCATTCCATTTAGCTAGCAAATTGAATCCCAGCCTTTGCTTTCTTCTCCTGCAAACTTTACCTCAGTGGACGAATAAAACCCATGACACAAAATGGCCGCTAGGTGTGCTCGGATGTGACATTAATTTAATGGGATTTTGGAGGGAAAAGGGGGAAGGGGACACCACCAAGTTTAATTTACTGGAGGACGGACAGACACACGGCGGAATCCGCGACGTCCTTTCCGCATGGACGACAAGTTTGTCCCCCCACCTCGCCCCTCATGTTTTATTCCGACTGCGGGGAAGAGAGAAGAATTCCTGTGTAAAACTGTTGCTGCTGAAAAAGCTACAAATCTATTGTTGTTCTGCATATGCATTGGGTGAGGCGTGAAATAAATTAGTCGACATTGCAGAAAGAAATAGATGGGGAAGAAAAACGCACGACACAAAATGTTTTAGGCAAATTTGTTGGCAGTTGCAGAATATCAGCGTTTACGAATGGAGGACAGAGTTGGTACCAAATGCCGTAATGCAAATTACCACTTAATATTTTTAACCCTAAAATCAGATTTTTTTTAATCAGTTGTGAGTGTTCAAACCACGCATAAAAGACCGTGGAGGAAGTGGGGCGAGTTTAGTATTTGTTGGAGTGGACTAGGAACACCTGCCTGTATTGAGGTTATGAGCGAGGGTGCGATTAAGAGGACGACGACAGTTGAACTCAATATTAACTTTCAGCAAAATAAATAATGGACCGTGTCTTGGTGCCATTTCGCTTCATACAGTCTTCGTGAATTCGCTCACCAATCAGAAAGTGCCAATTCCATGCAATCCCCAGTCAACCACCTCCCGTTTAGTCTGCTGGTACAGCTGCTAGTTGACCTTCAGGCCTCAATGAACCTCTAGGCTGAAAGAGCCATGCGATAGTGCAATTGCATTGGGCTTTCTAATTAACAGATTCACATTAACATAATTATTGCAATTGAAAAAAACTTTCTCTGCATTTATTTCTCTAATTTTAGAAAATGATCTTGGAAAGACAGTACGTACATTTGTGAAAAAAACGTTTCACACAAACAGAATCCTGCAAAGTAAGTGCCTGAATTTGTGGACAAAACTGTTGACCCTGCTGCACAACCTTAGCTTACATACAAACTCTTATTTATCTCAGCTGTCCAGTATGTCTTATCTGGTCTTTGAAATACTCTGTGACCCATTTGATTTTTGAGCCACAGTGATCGACTGTAAGCAGTTTACAGAAACATAATCGTGAAGTAGGTACATGAGACTGGTGAGAGTCCACTGGTGGTATAAAAGGTTTAGTAAGATTGACCACAAGCTTCAACTGAGTGACTGGCGGTTCAGTCACGACACAGCAGTTGCATACATTCTGTGCTAGAATAATGTGCCATTCTGCTCCTTGGTAAATGGTATGCCATGGCACGTGCAGTCAGGTTGTGCCTATTTGGGAATATTATACTATCCTTCTTTAATTATGTTTTGTAATAACTTAAATAATTCACCAGTTCCATGAACAGTTATATCAAAACATTATGAAGTCGCCTATTCAAATTTCTTGTTTCTATTTTCTTTTTTATTTTGATAGTTTAATGCGTTCACTATAAAATCCAGATGTGTTTTATAAAAATAATTTGAAGGTATTTAAATGTCACATGATTTATTTATCATGGTGACTCTTCTACCCACATTCAGTTCAACTGAAATGGGTATAACCTATGTTTATCACACACTACCCTGGTGATGGGAATAGAAAAGCTTATGATATATTGAGTTATAAGGCATAAAGAGATAACACCGACACGATGGCTGGAATGTTAAGACATGGACTCATGAACGGGAGACCCGCGGTTCAAATCTTGCCAGAGCCTCTCTAATTGAAAATTTTCAGGTTTTTCTCAGTCCTTATAACTAGCAAATGCCGGGAGGTACCATAAACTTAGGCCTGGAACGCTTCCTTCCCACATTTCCTTTTACAAATACATTTCATTATCTTGCGCCGTGGCGCTTTCGGCTAGAGCGTGAAGTTTTGGTTCCCGGCCACGGAATGCGCCGAATGCGATCCCACCCATGGGAGTGTGGAAGTAAGGAGCTGCGATAGGCAGCGATGCCGGCCCGGAGGCGAGCATTCCGTTGGAGGATGTGTGATGGGGCCACATCTCCCCTTATCGTTGGTTGGTCGCCCAGCTCTGCCGTGCGTACGTGGGTGTACGGCTGGCAGTCGGATTGGCAGATCAAGGCCCTTCATGGGCTATAGTGTCACGGAATGATTATGATTATTATTATTTATTAAATACAGTTCATTGCATGTGTCATCATCCATGTCCACCCCCTGTGGTGGCCAATGTAGTAAGAACGGGCGTAAACACTAGTTTGTGTGTGTGTGTGTGTGTGTGTGTGTGTGTGTAGATGGCGAAAACATTGTCATATTGAAAATGGAAGACATGTCCAAAGCAAATTAGGTACAAAAGTGCGAAACCAACCTCTGAACTGAAGGACAAGAAACTGGAAGATGGGAAAAGAATTTTAAGGTCACAATTGGGTAACTAAATTGAAATACGTGGCTTACAAAGGTATTATACCGAGTCAAATAGAAGTAATAAGAGAAATATTAAAGATATGAAGGATATATTTGCAACACATTTACACAAAGCTTTAATACATGAGACGCGAAATCATGGACAGTGTTTTTCTGGTGTAACATTACTATCTAAATATATCATACTCTCCTACACATTCACATTCCATTAAACCATTCATAGAGATTTATTAGTGACAGAACTTCTCAAGAAAGTCCTAAATGGACAAACGCAAACCCCTAATTACTTTTTCAGTAGCGTAATATTGTAATTGCCTCCCTTAAACAATGCTTGCTGGTAAGTATGCACACATTAAATTAGGAGTATATGGTACTAAGTGGAGCCGTGGTAAAACAGGAATGTACTGAGTTTTAGAGAACATGGGTAACTTTGTGAAGCAAACTGATATGGAAAGCACAGCACAAGCTGAAAAGGCAGGGTCGTCTTTAGCAAGAAATGCAAGGGTTCAGAAAAGGAAGATGGTACTAAAATAAGATGGAAGTAACATAGGGTATGTCTTATGGTGCTAGACTATTCTGAATATCTTTAAGTTTAAACAAACTCTTGCTTTTTTCAGTATAGACAACTTGTGTTGCGATTTTCCAAAATATGGAATTTCTTAAAAACCTGTCCCATTATTTGTGCAATGTTTTACCTGAGGACTATCAAAATTCTTATGTATGTAAATGGTGATGTGAGTTGTTTCTTTTGTAGTAGGACGAGGCGTGTTTGTAAAGTAGGTACCGTTTTAATATTTCGCAGCTGCAGTCGCGATTTGGAGTATGCGTGATCATTTCCTCCATTCATTAGGAAGCCAGACCACCTATGAACGATCGTCACGTTGTTTGCTGTTGTTAGAGCGTTTCGAAGTGTTTAAAACAATCGAACTATCCGCTAACTATGAAGTCAGATCTGTGATTCGTTTTTTGACTGCGAGAAATGTTAGGCCAGCAAACATTCATCGCCAATTGTGTGAGGTTTATGGGAAAACATGAGTGACAATGACCAGCCACACACAGTCAAACAATCTGGATTTGGCAGGAAGCGATTTTCATGTGTATCTTCGTCCGAAAAAGTCCCTTGGTGGAAAACATTTCAACGATGATGATGATGATGATGATGAAGTGAAACAACAAATACAGACTTGGTTTTCATCACAGGCGGCATCATTCTTTGACGAAGGCCTACAAGAACTGGTTTTTCGATACGACAAATGTCTGAACAACGCGAGGACTATGTGGAAAAGTAGTGTAAGATATAAGGTAATGAATGATAATAAGGTATTTCGAAAATAATGTTCGATTGTTATCTTAAAACATTATTCGTAACTGCTTTAAAAACCGCCTCGTATTTAATAAAATGCTGTGATAGAGATATTATTAAAAAGGTTGTGGTTCAGCGTTCTCTCTACAGCATGCTTAACATATCGTGAAATTTTTATAGCTTCCTGTATATTTTATAATTCTCTTGAAAAAGCGCCGTCACTATGGGTAGTTGTAAAATTATGAAGATTCGTAGCAATGCCTGGCGGATGTACCGCTATACTTCTTTTGTTTTATTGCGTACTCATCAAGTAATTGATTTCTGTTCATAATTTGGTGTACATTATCCTTAAAACCTGAGAGGCAGTTAATGAGTGTTTCTCTCTTTCTCATATGTTTCATCAAGAGGTTTCGTTCGAAAAACTATATTTGCATCAAGAGGAGAGAGAGAGAGAGAGAGAGAGAGAGAGAGAGAGAGAGTGAGCGAGAGATAGAGAGAACGGTACTTCTAAGATTAAGGTGTGGATTGCATCACATTAGAAACCGTTATACTTTTCTCAAAACGCCCCATAGTTACAGGAGCGAGTTACTGTATTAGAGAATAATAAGTTATTGCATTTTCCAAGACAGTTCTTTCTTGTACTGGCAAAACCACGTAACTGCTAGATGGAGAAGCTATGGCATTCCACTAAAACCTTCGATACAAAGATTCACCAAGTGGGAAGTGCGGCACGAAGATTTTTAAGAAAATTCATTTACTCCAAAGTACCATTGACATGAAACATTTTTCGAAATTCCTTTTTTATAATAATAGCTCTAACAAGTCTTATTAAAATACCAAATATTAGAGATATTTACATGCGAAGAACTTTCGGGGAATAGCCTGTGAAGTCCTCTTTATTCGGAAGGAATTTTGTATAATCCTGTATAACTGGTAAACGTTAAGTGATAGACGAAAACGTACTACACAAAACATGTGAATCTCTTTAAAATACATAATTTATTTTACATAAATTTCCGAGATATCCGTTATTAATGGTTCAATTTGTTCAATTTGTCATTCTTTTTAGGTCCCATCGATTTTCAGTTGTTTCTCGCGGTTGCATGGAAAGTAGGTATGGAATTTTAAGAGCAACATAAAGCGCCCAGTTCTTAAACATTTGACTATCACTGTTCTCTGTTTATCCTAACGAAATGTGTAATGTAGCTACTTCTAAGAAGGTTTAACTGTATTAAAATGAAATAGAAAAATAAACTTTCGTAAGAATAATTTTACACCCACTAACAAAGGATGGGGATAGAGAAAGTCATGTGAATGTACCACATCAGATTTTTTTAATATTTGAATGAAAATTCGTGTATATATTTAGTTCAGACAAAAAAGTAAAACAAGTACTCTATTTGGCAAGGTAGAATCAGACAACTGAAAAATTCAATGCCATTGCCGGGATTTGAACCAAGGATCTCCCAGCTTCCGTACGGATGCTCTAAACACTAGCTGCCGTAGCAACACTCCGTAGTTCGAATTCTTTAGTCGTCCGATTCTATCTTTCCTATCTTGTAAAACACAGGACTCGTGTGGAAGAAGAATTAATTCCAAATACTCTATTTGCTGAAACAGAGTAAAACGAATTAATCCTTTTGTTTAATAGTTCTTATTTTTGTTAAGCATTCTAGTAGAAAGCCAAGGGCTATTAGCGTAATCTGTAACGCGCAATACCAGAACTGTCTGGGGCGTGTGTAAGGTCAGGCAGCAAGGTCAGACAGTGCGTGCCTTCAGGCCTGTTGCAACGTACAATCTAGTGGAAATTACAATGTATACAACATCTAAATGCTAAGTTGAAGCAAAATGGGGCATTTGAGGAAGCCTAGGATTATAAAAATGCAGATAAAGTGCTGTTTTATATTGGTAACGCAAACGTTCTGGAAAATAATTATTAATAAAATAAACTTTAAAAGACTAAAATTGTATGTTCTTTTATTAATTATCTTTATACATCGTATCACCTACTAAGTAGGGACGTCTTTATCCATTCCATTATGTCTTCTTTATCTTCACATTTGACTATTTGCTTTCATCAGCATCTAATGCAATAAACTACTTCCTTTTACATGAGTCGTAGTTCAAAGACAAATTAAGTGATTCTTTTATAACCTGCCAAAACAAAAGCTATTTTTGGTTTGCTAAAGTTTATATGCTATTATTTAAATATCCATGTAAGCCTTATGGGTGACATTGCATCCTAATCGCCAGATGTAAACTGGTAGAATTTCTGACATTTCGTGAAGCCCTGCTGCATACTTTCTGAAATACGCTCCGTGCCACAATTACGAATTCCTTGCCGGATGTCAAGTCCCCCCGAGTCTCCTGAATAATTCCTGTGCATGGCCTACGCGAAGGCTGACGAATAATTTACTACCAACCTCAGGTGTACCACCATCCGTTACAGTTCCGTTTTATATTGCAGGCCATGAAAGTAACAAAGATCACTGCACGGAATGATTCATGTCACTCCTGGTTACAATTTGGACCACTTAATATCATGCGCTTTGCTCTCCCCTTTCCAGGAAAAGTTGTGGGCAGTGGATACATTACGCACTAAGCGCAGGCAAACTTGGGGGACATTTAAAATTTCCTGGCGTAAACATAAGTAAAGCTTCACAGGCACCAACAGTGGCTATCTAGTGTTGCGTGAGCGAATTATTTTACTTAACATACATCTCCCCGTGTTTTCTTTATGGTATTGCTACACAGAGATCTGAAACTTTTAGCGGTATGGCTTCATCTTTACCCCATATTTTTGTAAAGTCTTTTATGTTTCTAATAACCCTCACAAAATCCTCTGATATTCAAAGAAATAAGTACAATTAATAGACTATGAATTCGGGACAATTTAACAACCAATGTATGTGCAACCTTACTATAGAGTTCCGTAAACACAGTACTGTTTTATGTAAACAAAGACGCCAATGCTACTGTAAAAGTACAGTCTAGTGATGTTGGAAAATGAATTAAGACACATAAATCGAACGAAAGACGTGGGTTGCACCTCTTGTCATGAAGCGGATTGTACACGACCTCACAGGTAAACAACACTCCTTCGCCATCTTACTCCATCCTACTCGATGTACAATATACTTAACTTTACTCTTAAATTGTTACAGTGCCTTAGCATGAGTATAAGTATCAGTGGAGTAGTATTCCTTATTTCGTTACCAGTCCTCTGAGTGTGTCATATTCTGGAGAAGTTGTATCCTGCACGTATGTTTTAGCGGTGAAGGAATAATCGAGCTAATCGCAATATAAGAATTTTTTTTTGCACCAGTCCTTTACTCCCCTAGTTATTTAATAACGTAAAACCTTCACGGTTTTATGTAATACAAGGACAGCTGACATTGATATTTAACGACGAAATATGGAACGAAACTGGTGAATATCAAGATTCCCCAACCTTGAAATGATACATAGTCAGTAACTATCCACAAAAGTAATCTTCTCCGTTATAAATATTGGTTGATCAATTACTAATGTTATCGAGGACAGCTTTCTCTTCATTTAATCATTTAGCATACACAGCAATCCTAGCTTGATTGCAACATGCAAGGAAAATAACTTTATATAATGTAATATTAGTAGAAGGTTTTGGCATCCAGCAGCCCCTTTACATAGTGCAGAATTCAAATAATGGCTGCACTGAGAATATATCTACAATATTTGAATGAAAATTAAATTCAAGAGGTACGTGTCGTGCAATTATAAGCAGAATACAACTGTATTTTTGTTTCGCTGTGTCTTCTATTTTCCGAGTTCCTAAATCGCGATAATTGTATTGTGACTTTGTCCAGCTTTATTTTTAACCGTCTCTCACTCTGTTTTCAGTTCACTGCTTTAAGTTCTTATCTGTCACAATTTCGTTTTTATGCAGTTCATGTTCACTAAGTTCACTTCACTGAGGTGAACTAGTTCAATTTTATTTCACTTCCTTCCTGACGTACCTCTTCACGCCCGGACGGTTCACTTCACTTGCAAGTCGAAGAAAGACCTTTACAACTCGTCGCTCCGCAACAGCACCCACTGCACGTCACAGCAATCGCACTTGATGTTGCACGAGAAACTCAACCGTTAACTCACTCGCTTGCTAGCTGACCGACGCAGCTCAACTCGCACTTTCTGCTTCTCACGAGAGTGCTCACTTGCATAGTCTGTGGAATCTTTCCACAAAGTTGTAGTTATCTCCCGATAACGCGCCCGGTGTTTACGCTGACGAGCGGCAGTTAGGTTGTTTACTCGGACCGCCCGGCGCCGACCTCCTGATAACCTTGGACCATAGTCGCTGCTTCAAACTATGTATAAACAGCCCCTGACGATTGTTTTGTACTCCATGGCATCCTCAACGAAAAGTAAAGACCTCTTTCACAAATATGTTCCCTTATTAACTGCAACTGTTGGCATTTCTGGTAAACTTTTAGTTATTGAGGAGTAGAAGTTAGAAGATATCTTATAGCATGTGACTGCCTCCGCCTAAAGTTGGGGGCCATTTGTAGCGAGTGCTACACTACGTGGTGTATCACTGATAGCGGGTCTGTTTTAGTCCTCTCCTGGATCGTTGACGTTACTACATGTATTCCTGAAATCCCTACTTTTCTTTGTTTGCATTAATCTTATCTCTTGGGCGCGGTTATGGGAGAGGCCCAAGAAAAACGCAGATTTTAAATCTTCTCCATTATTTTTATTTACTTATTACAGATACATGAGGAATCAATAATGATGTAGACTTCAATAAACGTACATCTGCTTAATGTCCGTACCAGGTTCACAATGGGCGGGTGTGCATTTTTGCCATTTTCGGTTGTTTACAGATTTATGCGTAAAATGTCGAAGTTTATCAGATCTCTAACGCCTGAGTCCAGTTCCCAATACTTTAGAGAAATACAGTTCTATATGGGCGCATGCGCATTTTATGGTTAGAGTACTAAACGTTCAACTGGACTTCAGTCCGTGTGTATCTCTTTCTTCTAACTTCTTGTGTACTGCCGTCAATAGGCTGTAGCTTTCAGGACAATTTCAGGACAACATATTAGTGTGAAAATAATGCGGTTATCTAGCTCAATTATTAATTCCACTGCGAATAATGGAACCTTATGCTGCTCACTGTCTAGCCCATTCATTAGGGGGATTTCTTTTGATGCAGAAGTGTTCTTCTAATAGTGGGAATCATGAGTATGAAAAATACGCTAATGGGGAATCTAGCTCTGCAGCAAAGTGGTAATAAATTCATTGTTTAGCATTATTTGTAATGTATACGTCACAGTTGATTAATATATTTCCGTTACAACGTCCACTGAAAATATTGAGAATATTAGGAAGCTGTGACAGTGAAGTGATATCTCCAATTATTCCTTTCAGCACAAACATATGTGCAGTCTACTGAAAACTTATTATCGTGGCGGCCTCTGTAGGAATTGGTGGAAAGGAAAAACCTGTACCTGATTTAAACAAAATATTAAAAGCCAAAAATGAATGTTCTTAATGAGTACAATAATGACATCATCGCTGATGGTACTCCAGATGATCCAGACTACAACCCTAGTGGTTCCAGCGAAGATTCTGGTGGTAGCATATTGATTCCTTTGGAAGAGAAGTCAGCCAAGAAGAGAAAACAGATCCAGAAAAATGTAAGCAAAATGAAGAGAGCTGCAGAAGAAGAATATGTTGGTTGTAGAGGCAGGGTTGTCAGTGAAAGAGTATTACATCCCTCTTGCAATTTCCGAATGAAATGTTAAACTTTAATACCTGAAGATGTTCGCCAATCATCCAAATCATTTTTGAACAAGGATTGTAGTTGGCAACAAAGATTTGTCATTGCAAGTCCAGTGAATGCAAGAGAAATTGTACGTCATAGAAATGACAGTCAAAATGGGAGACAACAATAAATTATATACTTATTCATTTCTTATTAGTGATTTTACAGAGTTTAGTTTAAAAAATATGTATTTGAACGTTCTTTCAATAACTGAGGAAAAGGTGCGAGTTGTACTATAAAATAAACTAGAGTCAGGAAATATGTTGATTTCTGGTGATAAAAGAAGTGGCTATCCCCCTAAAAATGCATTCTAAGAACCTAAAACAAGGATTAATATGCCATATACGCTCTTTCCAAACGGAGTACCATTACCCCATAACATCTTGTATAAATTTTATTTGAAGTCGTGTAAAGAAGTGAAGTTGGGTGAAAAACAAATAGCGTAACTCAATTACTATAGATATATTTTTAATGCTGAGATTAATCTCATTTTCAAAATGCCTTATCACGATATATATGCGACGTCCAATGAAGAAAGGGTGCCTTAGAAGATCTTGCAATGAAACATCTTGATAAAGCAAAAAAGAGATACAATCTAAAAGAAATTGACAAGATATAAGCAGGCTTCCTGAATCCCATGAAAGAGTTGCCATGATTGATCTATAAGAGTGCTTGCCAATCCAACTTAACCAACAGCGAAACATTTTACCTCAGAAAATTATGGACTTTGAACCTTACAATAGTAGACAATACGTCTCAAGAAAGTCACTGTATTATTTGGAATGAATCAGTATCTGCCAGAGGAAGTAATGGAATATCCGCATGCATTTTCAAATTGATACAATTCTTACAAAATGAGATAAAATATACAATACAGTCTGACAACTAATCAACACAAAACAGGAATATCATGCTGATTCTTTTCTATATTCGGCTAATGAAAAATCATCCATTGTTAGAAGCTATTAACCGTAAGTATCTTTTACATAGCCGTACACATTTAAAGGCAGATTCAGTTCATGCAATAATTGAGAAAAAGAAGACGAAACTGCCAATGATGACAGAAAAAGTTCCACAATATTGGGCACAGCTGATTAGAAAATGCGGCGATAAGAAGCTCTACCATGTTTTCGAAATGGAGACTTAAGATGTCAAGGATTTCTGATCAGTTGAAAGTTATCTAAATAACCATTTGTCTTAAAAAATGTTACTGCTGAACCTGTTCTCACAAAAATGTTTTACTTTCAAGTTGAGAAAAAGCACCTAGGGGTGTTCAAGTACAAAACTGATATCAAGGAGGACTTCAAAACCGTTGATCTTCGAAAATTCCCCAGGAAGACTCTGAAGTTTCCACAGCATCTTCCTCAAATGAGAGATGATCCGAGACCGATAAGCTCTGCAGAGTACAAGGATCTCATGACTGTTCTCCATGGGTTCTAAGAAATCTTAATGATCACTATAAAAACCATCCACACTCGTGTAATGCATAGAATTTTCGCAAGGCGGTGACTAAGTGAGAAAAAGGTGCATGGGTAGATATTTGACGCACAAGAGGCATTCTATGGATTTTATGAAGCATTATACGCCCATTGATTCCGTACCATTGAATTATGTTACGGATGTAACTGTCACAAGTATAAAACGATGACCTTGGGGCTCTGGCAATTCCTCTATTCATTCCCAAAATTGTTAACCGATTAAAATGATATACGCTCTGATCTCACTCCTTTCTAAGGAATCCTATCTCGTATCTTTCATAATAAGTGCAGTTTTGTATCTTCTGAAAACTATGCGCAGCTCATGGATGGGCGGATGGGTAGATGGGTATGTTTTTATTCCTAAAGACGTGTACATGTTTAGCAACCTCAGAAATAGTAGATAGATAGATACTTCATTTGTACATTTTTACACAGTTCCTTTTTACAATATTCCACTTATAAACTAACTTAACCTATGTACAAATGTCCTTGCCAGATATGCTGCTCTTTTAGCCTGGCACCCTGGCCTTCTGGCTCATCTAAGCATCCCTTGCTACCTTTAATTCCTATTGCCCATCCTCTCTTTCCTCCGTTTGCCTTTCTACCTTTCTTATCCCTCTTACTTTCCTAATCCATTTATCTTTTACTTTCTTTAAGAACTCCACCATATTCTTAGTTTGCTTTTCTTCCTTTCTCGTTAGCAGTTTAATTGCTACTATTTTCCTATCCATTTTTTCCCATTTTTGTTCCCATACTTCTTGTCTCCATTCTGCTAATTCTTTGCATTCTGTCATATAATGCTCTGTGCTTTCACTGCCTCCGTATAATTCACAAATTCCGTTTTTTTTATCTCGTAGCCCTCTCAGATGCATTGATCCTGTTCTCATCCATGAAAACGCTTCTTTTTCTGCTCTATTACAATAATCCACATACCCCTCTCTTCCCCATTTCCTTTTTACTAATCTATAGAACCCTAGTGACTTTTTATTCTCTAAGCTTCCCCAAATCTCTTGTCTTTCTATGTCCTCCACGCTATCAAAAATAGTAAGAAAACTATGATATATACATTCACATGACTTTCTCTACCTTATATTTTTATTAGCGGGTATACAAACTATTCTTACTAAAGCTTATTTTTCTATCTACTACATTTAATGCAAATAAACCTTTCCAAAAATAGCTACATTACACATTTCGTTATAAATACAAAGAGAGCAGCAATAGTCAAATGGTTAAGAACTGGACCCTATATGCTGGCCTTAAAATTCCATACTTTTTCCATGAAATCGCGAGAAACAATTGGAAATCGATAGGACTTTAAAAGAATTACAAGTATTCGAACCTTTAATAACGAATATCTCAGAAACGGATAATACCACAAAAAAACCCATTTTAAGCAAATGTGTGTTTTAAAGAGCTACCTTTTTATGTGGTACGTTTTCGTCTATCGCTTAACGTTATATTAGATTATACACAATTCTTTACGAATGAAGAGAACTTTCTTGGCTTTTGCTAGAAAATTCAAGATGTACATCTTATTAATGATGTAAATATCTTTCATATATAGTATTTTAATAAAAACCGTTAGCCATTTTTTAGAAAATCAAAATTTTCGTGAAATACTTCTTTTAAAGGGTAACTGGGGGTGGTAGGATTTTCTTGGAAATTTTCGTGGCGCATTCATTTAAGATACTAAACTCAAATACCAAGTGTGGTATATATCCGACTTTTCGTTTTTGAGTTATGCTGTTCACAGATACATGGACTCTCACATAGACAAATAGACACACAGACACGCACACGGACCTTTTTCTAAAAATGCTTTTTGGGGGGGGGAGGATTCAAGGGGCCTCTGTATTTTCGGTGAAATTTTGGTATCGAATTTTTGGGTAGAATACTATGTACTGGTAGAGAAAGTGTAATATTATATCCAATCAATAGAGTCAAAATCCCGGACCTTGTAGATAGGTAAAAGACTTCGTATGTTTCCTAAAAAATAACAAAGAGAAGAATTTTTAAAATAATTAGGTGAGCCATTAAATACTTTAAGAAAGATAATTTCATAACTACTTTGTATTATGGTGTGCTTAAACCTATTCAGATAAATATGATTTGAGGTTCTAGTAGGGTAATTATGAATACTGCGCACATGTGTGACAAATGCTTGTAAGCAAATCAGTCAAGTGTGTGTTACTTTAACAAAGTCTCCCTTTTTATACCCTAAGAAAGCGTTGCTACCTCTCCGCCCGGATTTATAAAACTGCTTTTCATTTGTTTATTCAACTAGCGTCCCACGAAAATAAAATGCACCAAACTTATGTTTTACCGTTTTGCTTTCCATTTCTAGAAAACCCTTTCCTTCATTACCTATCTGTATCCTTGTCTAGCGTTAGCTGTCCGTTTTCAATTAGTCCTTAAGTCATAACTCCCTTTGTCCTCTAGTGTTCCAATACCACATTTGTCTGGTTTGGTCATTAATCACCGTGTACCTGATCAACCTTATGCTTCACTTTTACAAGTTAAACATGAATTTCACTGATTTCTTGTTTCTATGTTCTTTGCCATTTCTGTTGCTATTACATTTTGCTATTTGTTTTTAATTATTATTTGGTTTCGGGAGGACGTTAGCATTACAAACTATAGTGGTTTTCATTGTTGATGTAATTATAAAATCCGATTGATTTCCAATGTTTACCCTATATACGCGAACTTTTTGTAGCATGATTTCGGTTATATTGAATATTTAAACAAAGTAGAATGATCAAACACTACGTCTAGTATCCGTTGTAGAATTATTTATTCACTCTCATCGTGTATCAAAAATCCAGTAGAATATGAAATGCTAAAATTGTAATATGTATATTTATAATTTTAAATAATCAGTATTACTGTACTTCTTATTTTTTGTATGCATATACATTTCCTCAGAAACCCACTTGTGTACAATGAAACCCAAGTCTCTAAGCACATTATAGACATAATATTCAGAGATGACTGTTTATTATCAAATTGTTGGTAATGCATATGTAAAATTTAGTGATATCTCTTCAGGAAAAGAATAGGGAGAATAGAGTTTCACGGGCATAAAGACTGGCATAAGTATTAGGATGTAGCAATAAAAATACATTACAGGTTCGTTTTATTATTTTTTAAATCGAGATCACCAAACGTAATTAATAATTGAATCGAACTTAAAAGTTTAACGGTAACTTAAATCTAATTAATACGTTATACTTCAGCCTATTTAAGAGTAAAAGGACAATTGAAGTTTATTTTGCCTCGTGTCCCTTCAGAGAAGCATATTACTAATACTATTTAAAACACAAATTCTATGTGATATGAATCTTTGTCCCACTTATCGCCTTTAATATTCACCTATTATGTGAAAATGTGTTTTGAATAAAAGAGAATTTTTGGAAATAACTGCAACTTTCAACAGTTTCTAAGATGCTATGGAATGTGAATCTCTTTTAGGATACAATGACTCAGAAATGTTGAATGATAACATTTTTCAAAATAAGCTCAAGTGCCAAGTGCAGGTGCAGGCAACAAAGTGTTCACTACTGGATATTTTCTGTGGAAATACGGCAATTTTACAAGAAATTCCGTACTCATAAAACGCTTCCAAAAATAATATACGTTTTCATTATTCTTACGCTCAGAATTACGTACCACAATATGCTTTCTAACACAATATTTTTACTTTTTCTATGGCTTAGCTTTGATAGGCAGAGAAAGTACTGAATTCTAATCACAAATTCAGTATCGAGATTTCTCCGAGAAAAACATGTTTTGTGATTCATTAAACCTAAAAGAAACGGTTTGAAAAAATCAAAATATTTTAATAAATACCAAATATCATGTTTGAATCAGACGCAGTTTAAAAAGCCAGGCAAATATTCTTAAGAAGCTCGGAAACCCCAAAATAACTTTGAAAAATCTTACCCCCTGTTTTTTTTTTACATAAAATCAGCTGTTTACGATCTTCATTAAAATATTTGTTTGAGACAATGAAGTGGCGAATTAAACTATAATGTTAAATTTTCTGTAAATAACCTGCGAAGTCTTCATTCTGCTTGAATTTCGTAAAGTTTTGCACTATCGGGAAACTATAAGTGATAAAAAATGCACCTTTATCAAGGACGTCTATTAGCAAAATGTAGGTATACAAACTTTACACATTAAGACATTTCGTTGCATGCAGTTCATTTTGAGAAGCATATAACTACTGTATTATAAAACAAAATAGGGTTGTTTTAAATTCGCGTGGGATTTTCTACCCATTATTGTTTATTTTTATATAACTTCTAAGGTAGCACAAATAGAACTGGGCAGAGTGCCAAGCAAGGGAAAGATCATTGAAATTTTGGTATAGAATATTGAAATTGGAAGAGAGGAGTTTGTTAAAATTGTGTTTAGTATATCAAGAGAAAAGTTTAAAGAATATGGGATGGGTAGATTGTCTCAGAAATAACTTGGAAAGCGGTGGGTTAGGGGAAATGTGGAGAAGAAGAGAAAATAATGTGAATAATTTCTGGAAGTTGGCAAGAAAAAGATTTTACGACATAGAAATACAAAAAATATTCAGTGAGATAACTGTCATGAGATCTTTAGTCTTCTATATACCAATGAAAGACTCTTGGGGAAGAGAAAAGTATACAGAAGTGACAAATACAGGAGTGGGAAGGTATTGCATGGTTGAAAGCAGGTGTATGGAGATTAAAAGGCTTAAAGAAATGTATTTCACAAAACCAATGTCCTATATGTGGCGGAAAGGAGGATGTGGAACACATTTTATTTGAATGTAGGGGAACTGAAATTTGGAGAAAAGAGTATATCAATAAGAAATGGTTTAAAACAGATAGAAATGTAGCGGTAGCTGACATGTTTAAAAAAGACAGTAAGAAGATGGGACAATTTTTATACAAAGTGAGAAATAAATGGATATGGACAGTAAATAGACAAATGGAGTAATAAACTAGAATTAATAAACTATTGTAAAATAGGAGTATGACCGGTAAAGAGCCAGGGCTGAACACCGGACATATTCACCTGTATATAGCTTAGAATAAATAAATAAATATAACTTCTACAAATATTCTTAAAATAGCTAATTTTTCTGTTTCGTGCTAATCGAGATAAACCTTTTAGAAACACTTTGTTTACGCATTTCGTTGAGGGTACAAGGGCATAGGAAACCGAACCCATAGTTAGATGTCGTAATATGCTGGCTTAGAAATGCCATAGTCTTTCCATGACATCCCTAGAAACCTCAGAATAGCGACAACATTAAAAAAAACTGCCAAAGTATTGAAAAATACAAGCCGATATCAACGGATGCCTTAGAAATTGGTGATGCCACAAAAACGTTATTAGACTTAAATTGTGTATTTTAAAGAGATCTACATTTTTGTACAGCACGTGTTTGTCTAACTCTTATAGTTTACCAGTTACAGGCACAAAATTGGTTCCGAATGAAGAAGCCTTCAGAACCCATTCCCAGAAAATTCTAGATATCCGTTTTATTTTTCATATATATATCTTAGAAGTATGATATTTTAGTGAAGATTGTAAGAGCCATTTTTGAGTATATCTAAAATTTAGGAAAAACTGCTCTGTAAAAGTTTACTTTGGGGGAGGGGGTTGAAAACCTTCGTGTTACATATCTGAAAGTTTTTTATCCTAAGTTTGGTGTTTAGGGGGTTATGCTGTCCACACACACACACACACACACACACACACACACACACACACACACGGACCTTTTTCTAAATTTGATTTTTTTGGATGCAGGGAACCTCTAAACATATTTTCTATGAAATCTCTACATCATATTTTCGGTGGAATGCTATATTTCCTCTTGCCTACTGCAGTTAGGTTGGGAGAGAATGTAAAACTGCTTTTCTTAGTGTCAGCGGATCTCAAAACGTGTAATTCTTGTAACATTTCGATACCGAAGTTTTGCATAACTACCTACGGTAGGAAAATGCACACACTTGTGGTATAAGGTAACATTAGAACTTTCAAAAGATCACCACCGTACTTTACGCTAAATGTTCTAAACATTTTCAACTCTGTTTTTTTTTCTTCGTTTCACCTTTATATGCTTTAATTAGAAACACCTTTGTGTCAGTATTCAGAGAGCGTGATCCTTGAAGCCATAATTTGAGGACAGACTTTCCCTCTGAAAGATGTTGTAGGAGTAGACAAGTTGGGTTAGAGCAGATGCCCTTCGGCTCAGTCATCAAAAGATGTAGCTGTGGCAAAAGGCAAGCTCACCCTAATATCTCCTCGAGCAAAGCTGAATACATGGCAGGTCTTTGTTGTGCGATCCCCATCCGCTCTCCCCGCGATTCCCGTGTCATAATTGCGAATTAAAAAAGGGGAGAACTTAGTCACTGTGAAGTAAAAGAGAGCGGGAGCCCTGCCGACATTCACTTGATACTCCGCCCTGGGGGTGGGTGAAGGACATTTCATTTTAAACGGACGAGAGACGTCGAAATACAGCACTTTTTCGATACCGGATATAGTTAATATGCTGAATGTGTTCTTCCTATCTTACTATATTCGTTCTGGACTTCCGGTTTTCTTCAGATATCTGTTAGGTTTTGAAGCAGTACGATGAATAGGAAATTAAAAAGAACTGAACTTTTTATGTAAGAAAGGAAGAACCAAAAATCTGATGTGCAACATTCGCAGGAGCTATATACAAAGTTAGAGGAATTATTTATCCTGAACGGTCAAAAACCAACAAAATTTAACCTTTTTTCTGTAACAGTGATGAGAAGAGTTGTTTGTTTTCGAGGTTGCTGAACACGAAAAATGATAATGAAAATGAAGTTTAGTTCTATATTTTGAGTTATTTGAGCTTTTCCGAATTTTTCTTCAAAGTTTATGCATCCATTTACCTTATTGTTCTCCCTCAGAGGAGAATCCCTTTGCCTACCGTTTGTAGTCTGTTGCTGGTGATTCTCTGATGAGCGTTCAGCAGTAATCGGCTAACATTAATTCACTCCAATTTCCTTGGTGTCTTTCTTCCATTTCCGAAATTTATTGTTAGAAGCGCTTTCTATGTAGTCTCTCAAGCGTCACCGTTTTTGGAGAATGTAAGTGTATCTTCAAATAAATATTACATTGCAGTCTGTCATAGCAGTGCAGAAGATTTTCTACTGGATATTTCTGACTTCTTATTCCCAAGGAAGTTGCTGGACAGTTGAACAAAGGCAATTCAGGCTAACTTCTCGTCACCTGCGAGAACGGTATTGAAACCTTCATCTTTGAGCAGTTTACATATCTGTGGACCAATGAAAATCTCCTCCTATATTTTGGCTTCTCTGAGACATGGAAGTTTCTAATGCTAATATAAAAATGCTTCCCCTGTCTTATCCATGGTCTTAACCCGGTTTTTCATAAGGTCCAGTTTTACATTAAGAGTAGGGAGTATTATTTTCCTGGATTCGACAAGTGCATCGTAAATATCATTGTGTATTCCCAGTTTAATTGATTGAACCACAGGCTAAAGTTTCTGTTGGTAGTGAAATGCCGTGGCACAGCTGTCCCACAGACACAAGAAACAACCAAATTTGGTGTAACCCTGTTGTAGTCAAAGTAATATGGCAACGACTTTGAGTTCTCAGTTATTTTTAGAGTTGTAAAAATTACTCTGCATGGCAATCGCTTCATGAAAACTGCTTAACTAATCGGAACTGACAGAAACAACTGCTATTATCCAAAAGGACATCCTTCAGACTTAATTTGGGTCTATGTACAATCTACAATCATCAGTTTTGTAATCAATTTCCAGAGCTGACATGAGACCCTCTATATTACTGCAAAATACCAAGTAATTTTCAGTTTAGAAAAACGCAAGGATTGGAGTGTGTCGGTTATGGAACGCAGTCACATTTACCGTCTGGTTAAGACAATTCCACTGTTGCGGTCTAGACTAAACTAATTCCACAAAATGAATTAAATTTATATGACATTCCCTTACTCGAAGTTGATAACTTTATTACCCATAAATACATTAACACGAATTCTAATTACGTCAGAAGTTGTAATTCATTCATGAACAATCCCAAGAATTGGGGTTAAAGCTGATGGTACTCCAGGACGATTAAATCTTCTGCTTTCCTTTAAGCAGTTGTAGACACTTACTGGATCATTCAGCTAACACTGTGTGTTTTTATATTACTATGTAGACTTTTAATTACACCCAAAATGAGATCTTTCGAAGTAGTTTGTTTTGGTGACGAAGCAGCACTAGATTGACATCACTTACTGCATAAGATTGAAATGGGACTGGGAACAGGCAGTCCGATTCCGTGAGGCATGGTCGCATAGCTGATGGTATGTTAGGATATGTCGAGGATAAATCTTTCTTCTTTATAATACCATGTGACAATGGAGTTTCCATATAAAAATAACAATGATCTGCAAGGTTTGATGGTTCTCTCCAGATCATGTAGTTAGTAAAGCCCATTAAAGATATTTATGATTCAATCAGGAATGAAAACTCGAGACACAAGAGATGCAACATAGAGGATGGACCATTTTAAGTTGAGAGTGTAATATCTCTAAAACTAAACATTATAGAAAGACTTTAATAAAAGTTGCTTGATATTATGGGGAAAAGTAAATGACATTAATCGTGTTTTAATTGGAGGACATTGTGATGGTCAGTTTAGGGTTAATTTAATTTTTTAAAATGTGAACCTACCCTTTTTATGTTCTTTTCTCACTCCTCATAAAAATACTAAACAGCTTTTGTATAAAACACTTGAAAATTGTTCTTCTTACACCAACGTAAATGACAACGAAAATTCTGAATGGCTGTGTACT
Organism: Deroplatys truncata; assembly: GCA_030765065.1. Taxonomy (NCBI): domain Eukaryota; kingdom Metazoa; phylum Arthropoda; class Insecta; order Mantodea; family Mantidae; genus Deroplatys; species Deroplatys truncata. The sequence goes on from CM060980.1 coordinate 108,603,549, forward strand.
AAGAACGCAATGAATGTTTGGACCATCCATAGATGGTTATTTGAGGATCAAGTTACGTTTCGCAATTGGGAACCAGCATTTTTTATTTTGTTTCCTTATTCCTCATTACAAAATAAACAGCTTTTTATAAACTATTTCTAACGAGAAAATAACATAGAAAATGTAGATTCCCATTTTAAAAAATTAATTTGCCCAAAAATGACCATCATAACGTTCTCCAAACAAAACACATTAATGGAAATATTTTCCCACCATAATATCCAGCAATTTTATTAACGACATTTTATTCTACAACGCTTCGTTTTGGCGATATTGTAAGTATCAACTTAAATGATCCATCCCGTGTATGAGGGCTTGTCCTTTTCTCCGAATTCACAACCAAAGCACAGACTGTAAGCCTTCTTAGTTAATGACGTCATTCGAGCTTTTGTGATTTCAAAATTACTTTTCCTTAAATACAGCAACAATTATAAATCCTTAACTGATAAGTACCCCCAATATATTTTGGAGACCAGAGCTAATCAGAGATTTTTCACGGTCTTTTCTTGTTCAGTTTGGTCGATTTAGTAAAGAAAACTGTTTACGTTTGTGTTATATTTCCACTGTTGGCTAGTGTTATGTTTCGGACATGAAGCAGTGCATTAAACAGAAAAATAAAAAAAAATGATGTGTTGCATTCACATGACTTTCTCCACTCTTATAAAACTATTTTTACAAGCGCTTATTCTCCATCTACTTCGTGTTAATCGAGATAAACCAATTCCCATTTGAGAAAAAGTTTTTGAGAAAACAAATAAAACGGAACACCTCGAAAAAAAGAAAGTAAGAAAGTTAAAGATGTATATGATAAAAATTGTGTGTATTAAGAGGATATACATTTTTTGTGCAGTAAAATTTTGTCTATCCGTTACGCTTTACCAGTTATGCAAAAATCATTCAGAATAAAGAGGACGTTTGCGGAAATTCCCAGAAAATTCAAGATAATATATTTATTTGCCATGCAAATATCTTAAGCATATGGGATTTTAATCAAAATCTTACAGCCATTTTTGAGAAAATAAAGTTTTCTAATAGTTTCCATGTAAATGGTATTTGGGGGGATTTTCTTGAAAAGCTTAGTGTTGCATCCCTGGAAGATATTAAACTCAAAAACAAGTTTGGTATTTATCCAACTTCTTGTTTTTGAATTATGCTATTCAGACAAATACACACACGGACATGTTTCCAAAAATGCTTTATTTGGATTCAGCGGGCCTCAAAACGTGCATTTGCGGTGAAATCTCAGTATATCGAATTTTTGGCTGGAATGCAATACTTCCCCTACTACATAGTAGAGAAAGCAAAAACGGAATATTGTCAGAAAAGATAACCAAAAATGTGATGTATAACACTCAGATGACTTTTTCTGTATAAAATATTTTAACACACATTTTCTATACCGAACGGTTAGATTATGTTTCGGCCATGAGAACGCGGGAGCGGTATGCGATATATCTAGCTGCGCTTGGTTTCAGGAAACTTCACTCCGTAATGCTCCGCTAATTTTTACTTGCAAATAAAAAATACACCGATGACATGGCTCGCAGTCGGGAAGTCGGGACTTCAACCCCGTGTATAGGCCTATTTTTTATTTCTCTTGGTTGCCAGGTAAATTGAGGATTTAATACAATGGCCCAAAGTTCCACCTACAGAATACTATACATGGAAATAAGAATATACGAAAGGTTATTATACAAAGCCGCCAAACTATCATCAATAGTTACCTAGGCAGAGGTACAGGAAGGCGACTATGCCACTATGCCTCCGTTCAGCTACGAAAGGATTCGTGTACTCTCAAAGAACAGCCAGCAGTTCAGCAATCCCAAAGCTCACATTCTCTTCCGAAAATGAAGCTAATTGTGTGTTTCAACTATCCATTAATCATCTATTTTGCAATAAAGTGACTAGTATGTAATTATTTTAAGCATAAATTATCCTCGGCGCTGACCGGTGTGATACGCTAAATTAAAACAAAGTTGAATGTTTTGCCTGTATACACCAGAGGGACTGTCTCTTCCTGGCATTATCCAATGGTTTAGAGAACTGCATTCAACACGATCTGTACTAAACAGTGTAGTCGACTTAAACAAATTAGTCCGTTACAACTGGTGTCCATAGATTTAAGGACTGACAACCGAATGCTGAGAAAAATGAAATATGGACATTGAATCCGAGAGCTTTTTGCTTTTCCCTTACTTTTCCCTTCTTGTAGACGGTGAAGTGCCGTTATTCACGAGCACTAAGCAGGGAGGTACACGGCTACTGCACCGATATAAACGCTTAATTGTTCAGCATGCCTTTGATGGAAGGCCAAAAGCGACAAGTGCTAGTTTTAACTAGAGGCTTTATTATTTTCTTGCAGGTCGACTCAAGTGTCCTACATTCAGGCAGCTGGGGATAAGCATAAAGTAGAAAATTAAGTGACATTATGACACGTTCCACTGAGGAAAGTAGAGCACAAGGGACTAAGAAACAAGTTTTAGAACTGCCAGAGAATTGCTGTAGCTGATTTAATTATGCACGTATATACCGGAGCATATTTCTCTGTGTAACTAGAAGACTTTTTTCCCCTCCATTCTTAGCGTGCTGTAATTCTCAAGAGAATTACTTCAGATGAAAGTAACTGCCTAGCTCACCGATGTTAATTTATGAACTTCGTCTACACTGTATGAAATCCCTATTAAGTAGAACAGGAAGGTGAAAAGTATACGACTTTCAGTTTCCAAGGCTTTTCTAAATCATATGCAACAAAATCGATTATGGTATGAAGTAATTTTCTTAGTATTTGTTTACAAAAATACATAGACAGAAGGGCATTCAAAATTATAGTTTTAAATCATAATTCGTTACTCGAATGAAAATGATCTGTTATATAATAATTTATTGTTCTCCTGAATACGGAAGTTGCCTGAGATAGGCAACTCATTACACACATTACAACACATATATTATTATATCAAATTACAATACAACAAAATAGTATTAAATGACAATAACAATAATTTTAATGTAATTTATTTAAGGCCGCTTTAACTTCGACGCCATAATGCGACTAATGCATTCTTTACAAGCATATTAACAAATACAAAGGCATATAATCAAACATTTACATTCATATTAGTAATAGTATTTTGGAAAGTAGTTTACATTAAATACAAGGGCATACATATTTGAAACAATATTTTAGACAAATTCTACATTATTTACATCTTTGTGTATAACATTATATGGATTACTATTGGTTAAGGTAGAGCGTATATTTTATATTGAATTCCATATGCCAATATCCCTTAAGTAAGCAAACATTTTGCGGCGTAATTAGAAGTTGCTTAACGTTTGTAGGGATATCCTGTGGAATTCCGTGTTGTTTCCATTTATTTTTGCATTTATCACATTCTATGCGGAGGTGGTAGATGCTGATGTTACTATGGCATAAGTCACATATTGGCTGCATCTGTCCTGAGAGAAGATATGAGTGAGTGAGGTTGGAGTGATCAATTCGTAGCCGTGTGAGGATGATTGTTCCTTACTAGTAAGTCGCAGGAAGGCACCGCCGAAGCCATCAGCACCTCCAGCGCAGTCATCAACACCGACACCATCACCAGCGACGACATCATCATCGACAGCAGAGATCTTCAAGGAAGTCCAGGGCCTACGCGACGCCGTTCAGGATCTCCACGCGGAGTTCCTGAACATGACGACGAAGCTTACAGCCCTGGAGGAACTCATCAGGGACCTTCAAGACACCTCAGCTGCTCAGCAGGTTTTCCTAACTGGGCAGTTGGAGATCATCACTACCAGAGTCAACTCCATCGACAACTCCATCCAGACTACATCTACAGCATCGGACACCATTGCTCAACACTTAGACTCCATCGATATGACCATCCGATCTCTAGAAGCGCAGCAACACGAGCTCCGTGCCCACTTCCAGCAGCCAGCCAAACCGGAGGCCCGAAGCAACCGCCGAAGGCCTTCGCCCACCGCACGACACGCAGCAGAATTCATGAGCAGGATGCAGAAGTAAGTTCTACGCAAACCTACACCATCCACACAATCACCTTACCAACTCTTTCCTAAACCCACGCCATTTTTCACTAGTGTTGCAGTCAGGTTTCATGGCTGCAACCTAGTACCCACCTATCCCGCTCCAGCCCATAGGGCGGAGACATCCATCCTTCATATACTAACGCGGGTGCTATGCGGGACCGCACAAAGCCACGCCATTCCACTTTTACCTTCTTCCTTTTTCCACCGGTGGAGGAGTTTTTAGTGGGTATGCCGACTATTGGTGAGTCCCACACTCTCAGTCCCGACTCCCATCGGGGCTGGGGTAAGTGATTAAATCATTTTCTCCTCCACTCGAAAAAAAAACTAGTAAGTGACTTGGCGGAGTGGATCCTCTTTGTACTTGGTGTAGCTTTCCCGGTAGTTGTTGACTCCTTTTCTCTGTTGGTATTTTGGAGAAATGATTTAAGACATCAGAATATGGGATTTGGATATTCGTTTGTTGAGGTAGTTGCTGCATCTTTGGCAGCTTCATCAGCTCTTTCATTCCCTGTTATTCCTTGATGGGAAGGAATCCAAACGAAAACCGCTTCTTTGCCAGCGTCGGAGGTGTTATGATTAGTGTACGGTTATCCTGTATTAACTTATTGTCTTTAGTTATAATTCTTCAGACTGTGTAAGGTACTTGGTGAATTTAGAACATATTGCATAGCAGTTGAGTTGTCAGAATGTAAGCAAGTGCTTGATAAATGGCGTATAATTCAGAGCTCTAAGTGGAATAGATATCAGATAGCTTGTACTGTAGAATGTTATCAGGAGTTATTATTACACATCCAGTATCATTATCGGTTTTCGAACCGTCTGTGTATAGAAATTTATAGTTGGGGAAGTTATTGCACATTTTGTGGAATAATGTTTGGTAAATATTTGCATCGGTATTCGATTTATGGTGAAATGTGAGGTTAATATATTTCTTGGGAGCCTTGAGTTTCCAAAGTGGGCTATTGTAAAAACTCCCTGGTCATCATGGTAGGGATTTTTAAGTTGTGAGTATTTAAGTAGTTAGCAAGTAGTTGATGGAGAGGTAATGAGTTAATTTTTTGTGGCAGGTCTTGTTGTTTTCCATATTTGGGGAAATATAGCACTGAATATTTGAATGTGGTCGTGCTGCTACTTTTATTCCGTATTTTATGCTTAATTGTGTTCTCCTGATGTTTAGCGGCGGTTGGTGACCTTCTATCAGTAGGTTAGAGACTGGATTTCCCACTGGAGTTTGCTCTAAAGAAAGAAAAGATAAGGCAGCCAAAATCCAAACGTAATCTCAACAATCAACCCTTTTAAAACAATTACTCTATATTCACTCTTAGGTTGAGCCGTGCCAAAATAAACCCACGTGACCAGCGTACATTACAGTAGCAATTCGCACAGAAAGTTAGTCCCATGCTAATAATCTAAGTTTTATCCTTAAATGATATAATATTCTATATAAATACCTATGATATTAATAAACGCTTATTTATAAAGTTGAACAGGGCTACAAAACCCAACGTGCAATTCGTATGCCACCTGGCATCTGGGTATGCGCAGAATATTGTATACTGCCAGAAATGAGCACTTTCTATTTTTATCATGGTGGACGTCCAATTTGCTCATGAGTCTTCGTCGACTTACACGTAAAGTATAAGCCTGCCAAACCATTGACTATTGGTAAAAAACAACAGTGTTGAAATTTATTATAAATCATGTGAGAAATATGCGACACTTTCCGTGAAAGAAGTGGAAAAATTAACTCCTGAGTTCACCGGTGTTCCAGTACAAGTATAAACAGTGCTCTAAAGAAAAATCTGAAGCGGAAAAAGTGGTTACCTCCAGAAAAAAAAGCGTGTGAAACGTGCGATGCAAGAATGTGACAAATATGTGAAGAATGCAAATCCCAAACAAATGTAGGTTATCGCATGGCTATTACTTTACCTTTTATTCGTTTCTTATAGAATTAAAATTAACTATTCTATATGCAGACGTTTTATTTTGTTATAACTATCAATCGTATCTTTTTTAACTCCTAACAGAAATTGTGAGTCACCGTTTAAGTTGTCGGAATAAGGGTTTGTTCTTTTTGCATTATATTCCGCGTGTATTTGCCACATGGTCATGAAAGCATGTCTATTTCTGACGCAAATAAAGCATAAGGCGTCATTTCGAGTTTAAAAATTATTGCACAGAATAAGAAACCGTACGAAGACAGTGAATTGATAAAATCTGTATTTGAGACCATAAGCTTATTGATAAATTTATAAAGTTTGATGAGGGATCAAAAACTGAAAATAGATTAGTTATCATTTTAAAATTAAATGTTTTACTATTAGATATTTAAAAAACTGAGATAATATCTGCTATTAAATATGTACAGCTTTCTGCGAATACAGTAATGACGAGGGTTGAGATTATGAGTTCTGACGTTACTTCACAACTTAAAACTGACTACCATCGCTGCAGTTATTTTTCCCTACAGCTTGAGAAATCGAGTGATATAATTGATGCAGCTCAGTTGGCCGTTTTTGCAAGAATGGCTTTTGATAATTTCGAAATAAGAGAGGAGCTGTTAAAGAGTACTGTTAAAGATTATACCACTAGCAGTTCACACTGTAGGAAAGGACGTATTTTTAGCAGTTAAACATCTTATTAACTCTGAAAATATTCCTGTAAAGAAGTTAGTGGGCTTGGCAACTGATGAAGCTCCTGCGATGGTAGGAGCAGAGAAGATATTCATAGCTTTGTGTCTCAAAGACAACTCCTTTCCTAAATTTCTGCCTTACCATTGTGTAACACACCAGCAGCCACTGTGTATAAATGTTTTAAGAATGAACAATGAAATAAAAACAGCCATAAAAGGAGTAAACAAAGTTAGAGCATACGCAGTTCAGAGATACATGTATGTTCAGAGCACTGGCTGATGAACTAGATTTCCAATGTGGTCTTCATACAGAAGTTCGTTGGCTTAGTAGAGGCATAGTTTTACAATGTTTTAAAGAGTTACTTCCTGCCTTAGAATGTTTTAAAGAATGGGGAGAATCCATCTGTGAACTAGAAGATCCGGGTTGGCTGCAGGCTTTGATTTTCTCGCAGACATTTCTGTAAAGTTAAACATCCTTAACGTGCAGCTTCAAGGTAAGGATAAAGATATTGTAGGAACAATTTCAGATGTTATTTCTATCTAAAAAAAGTTTGAACTGTGGGGAAAAAATCTCATCCAAGGTGAATACAAACACTTTGCCTTTTTGAAACAAACCCTTGACAAGCAATGCTCCTCAACGCCTCCTTACAACACCAAACAATACGTTGAAATTCTTTGAGAAGTCAGTTCAACAAAGACTTCCAGGATTTCAAAAGCATTTCAACTGGTGCACAGATTGTCAAATCGCCTTTTATAGAGATTGATGCTGAAGGTTATCTACTTGTGTCATGGAACATTTTGATTTTCAAGAAGACAATGCTGCAGTGGAGTTGGAACTGATTGATTTTCAAAACAATTTATGTTTAAAATCGCATTCTTCAAGCTCTGAAAATATTATCGCATCCCCGTCTCTAAACAAGCCTAAAGTAACATTACACTCGCTTTGCTGCAAGAGGATTTCAAACCAAAGCCGAACACTACAGATTTAATTCTACAGGGGAGGATATTTAAAGCAGTTGACCCTAAATCCTATCGCAACTTCAGGAATAAAAGGCGAAGGAGCAAGGCACAACAAACAAGGATAACCAAGCTGCACTTTACCTACTTTAATAATACTTAAATATAATAGTACATTGCCTTGTGTAATGGAATCATCTTCTTTGGTGACCACTGGAAAGGCAGCCGGAAACACTCCCTTCTTCTTCACTACAACCCTGTTCTCACCCACGCTAATGGCTACACAAGCTACTATGTCAAGTCACTGTTTACCCCCACCCCAAATTCTGTTAACGGACCGCTCAAAACTCGTTTGTAGGCTTCTAGAATAATTTAAATGCTGTCACGCATCCTTACTAACCCCGACCAGCTCATATTGAGTAATGTAAAATATACATGTGCCACAATATTTCGCTTGTTGTTCCTAAAGAAAAATACTCTATTTTGGCCCAGGTTGGTCTCAAATGAAGGCAACGTTCAGGCTCTACATACCTGTTTGAGGTTTCTCTCTCGAGTATGCAATTTATAAAGAAACAAGCACAGAAACAGATTGACTAATGAACATTTGGACAACTGTATTCGGATGGTAACCACTACCTACTCTCCCAACATTAAAAGCTTGTTGACGACAAAAAAGAATGACACCCTTCTCATTAAAGCTAGTAGGTCTGAAAAAAAATCTGTTCTTATATTTTTAATTTATTACTAACTATCTTAAATTTTTTTCTTATGTAGAATTCCATTTAATTTCCTTTTCTTATATGCGGCTTAATTAAAATTCATTTCACATTTACTAGAAATGTAATTTTAAAGGAAAAACAAATATAAGATTTTTTAAAAGTTCTTATTACCGTCCTAGTTTCTTTTGTTAGCAGTAGAATTTAAAAACGGTGCTCAGAAGCTTCATAAGTTTTGCGACCTTTAATCTAAATGGTTATAGGACGCCGAACTAAAAAGATTTCTCTACGAAATAGTATTTTTAATGACAGTAAATATAATGTAAAACTGAAGTAAATTATACTGTTCACTCTCAAAGAGGATACATTTTAATACTCTACCCATGCGAGTGCTGCTGGAACTGCCCTATCAATGTCTTTAAATGACAAATTGGCTTCTCAAATACTCACAATTCTTCCCCGATGCAGCTCTGAAATATTTGCACACATCGCGTGAGCCACAGTTAACGCACACCATTGCTGGATCGAACAAAGGCAGAACACTCCAGACACGTCCCTCCCTCCTATGTACGCGCACGCTGAGAATGTTGGTAAAATGCCTCCCTATGCTGCGATGACTGCATAAATGGAAGCGAGTCAGCAAACAGGGGCGTATTCAGTACAACTTCACCTATATTATAGTCATCATTTCAAATATTTTGCCAACCTTAATAGCTTCAATACAAATGGTAAATACACTGGGTGATAAACCATACCTTTACTCCTTTATTTATTCACGTCTACCTAACAATTCCAGCGTAACTTTAATGCTGGCGTCCTTATAAAGGGTTTGTGTTATTCTAACCAAATGTGGTGTTGTTATCTTTAACATGTTTTCCATAGTAAATTTATATTTATGTGCTAAAATGCTTTAGCATAATAATTATATAGTGCCACATTTTATCCTGCACAATTATCCCAAACAACTCTCTCAGGCTGTGATACCGAGAGCTGAGCAACTCGCGGAGTCTACAACAAATGCGCGCAACATAATTGCCTTTTAAACACTACTTTCAAAGATAGGCAGGTAAATTAGGGGAAACTTCAACGAAGAAACATAAATTTTTCATTTTATTAAATATTTGACTCCAGCAACCTTTCAAAGCATAAGCGAAGGTTCTAGAGATACTGTTCGTTGCCAAGGATCTCTTATAATAGTCTGTACTCAAACATACGTTATCAACAGTGACAACTTCTGTCCGTACATCCCCCAAAGACCTACTGTGCCACATTGTCTTGTGTTATTAAGTAGGGTAATAACTCGTCAGTTTTTCTGTCTCCTGATTTAAATATTGGAATCACTTATGCTTATATTCTATTCTTTTCGAATACAACCAGTATACGAACTAACTACGATAAATCACGGGAATATACGTAGGCGCATGTTATGCATTTACGTTTTTATTTTATAGACTTTGCATTTTAATAAATGCATGACCCCATTTGAACTACCCTCTCACTTAATGGTTTCATGTTATAATTTATGTAAGTGAATAAATTATGAATTTGACAAAACCAAAAGTGTCATCACAGAAAGTTAAGCAACACAACTTAATATCAACTTTATCACTTCTGTAATGTTTTAGGTATGCGCAGAAGTAAACAGCGATTAACAGAAAACGATTCTATTCAAGATAATTTTGGACTGGAGCAAGTAAAAAAACATACTGGACAAGTAGGTTTCGTACGTCGTTGAAGAAAAATAAACAAAACAGTTTGCTTGCTAGTATCCAGCATTGTTGCTCAGGATATTGATTCTTTGTCAGTTCCTGAAAATCTATATTCATTTATTCATAATTATTTTTCATTGATTTTACTTTTTCCTTGTACAATGGAGAAGCAATTTTACATACCTTCAAATGCTCCTTATTTTACCGCATGTTTAGTGTAAACCTTTAAGCAAAACTATTAATTTTACTTCAGGTATTGGAAATCCAGTTCTCGCCGTCTATCTGCAATGGAGAAATTAGGAATTGTGCTTGTGAGCGTATTTAATTAAAACTTTCAGGTGTACGGTTTTGTAAAAAATGAGAAAAAATAGTTTTCCTGTATTTTGGAGTAGAATATTATTAAGTGATAAAGGGTCATAATTTATGGGTATGTGCTGATTTGAACAATGCCATTTTATTGTGCCTTATTTTAAGAATTGTTTTAAAAGAAGCGTAAGGGCACTTTCCTTCAGAAAAAATTACGGGGTATTCCCTTCGATGCTTTCCTTTACTAAGTATTGTTTGTCTGCTAAACGATGTTCATAAATTACTCCTATCTCCGATGGTAAATTCATTTCCATAATTTCAGTGGGGATTAGTTGAGTTTGTTCTAAAAAACTGAACTATTCATAAACAAGCAATACTTTCTGATGTTTGATCCCATATTTAATGCTGAAACCACTAAATTTACTTTCATTGCTTATTTTCTGAATATTCTCAAATATCACGGCATGAAACTAATAAATGGAAAGATCTCAATGTGTTTGGAAAGCATAAGCATCTGTTCTGTCACGTTAGAGAGAAAATGAGATGCTGGAATCGAAACCATGTTTCTCCCATTAAGAATATGCAGGGGTCGGCGCGTCCACCGATTGTCCGTTTTATAGTGTAATGCTGGAGAGAGGTATGGGATTGAACCTTATCTCTCAAGAAAACGATTTTAGAGAGGTCGGTACCTCCACCAATTGTCAGGTTTGGTTTGTGACTATACCTTTTTCACTATAAGCTGAAAGGAGAAGTAAACAAACCACGCGACAAGACAGCACCTCATTGGCTGGTGTACCAATTATAACCCTTCCCGCTTAGCATGTCGTGTCTTCCTCTACAAAAACAGATCGGTTTATATTGTAACATTTTGTGGTTATTATCGTGCACAGAAATTTAAAAAAAATCATTATTGTAATAGTTAAAATTTATGAAACTAAATGTGTTTATCAGATTCAGCTATACTAAATGAACCGTTACAGCAGAGGGTTTAAGAGGCTATGCGCAGGCGCTGCAGTTGGCTTCCGGTTTCCGGCTGAGAATCCTCTGTCATCGTAGAAAACATAAATGAGGGAAATGGAAAGAAAACAATTGTGTTAAATGCTTTTAACAAATTCTGTGAAACGTACCCACCTTTAATCGACAATGAATATGGTTGGCAATTGTTTAGCAATAATTGAACTTGTTTGTTAGTGATGCAGAATTGTTGCTCGGATATATTGGTTCCGTTTGTTTTCTAACCTATAGTGTTAGTCGTTATTTAACTTGTTGACTCATAAAAAGTTAAAGCAAAAGTGGTATAGTGCTATTAGTCATTAAATGAATGATTTCTAAACTCTGAAGTTGAGAGCAGTTTAATCCAGTACCTTTAATCACAGAAGCCGAACTGTTCAGGTACAACTTTTATTTGTCTACTCTTAGTATTGTGTGTTAGAAGCTTAGAATGTAAGGCAAAGTGTAGGAATAAGACATACAATGTTTAGAAGCTAACGATCTCCAAGCTGCGCAATATACTGTATTCGCATTCTGTCTGAAGCGATTTCCTCTCACGGGTCTTAGTTCCCGTCATTCTCCACGTGGTGCTGTCGTGTGCTCGACAGAGTAATACATTTAAATTGTTTACTTCTTCTTTCAGCTTATAGTGAAAAAGATATAGTAAGGCGTAGGCGAAGAATTAAATGATAGGGTAAGAAGGCCAAATGGTATGCCATGTTTTTATTAAATGGGATAGAATCTTACAAGCATAGATCCATTAAATGTAAGGGAAGGACCTAACTCTGAAAGTAATTATTACCAGTGCTAGTCCTGTAGTACATAAGGTAGATTAACAATTGAGATTACATGATATAGATGCCATGTCACAGTACTAAAGACGTAGTTACGGGAGACCCAGTGATCGTCGGGCGGCATCTCTGAAGGCAGCACGGGGCAGAAAAGTTCCTCCCAGGTCAGGATTCTTGAAGAGGACAGAGCAGAATTGGGCGAAATATCTAAGCTACATCTATGGAGCACCGCAACATCGTGGTACAGGTTAACCATGCATGGTAAATCAACGCCCAACTTGAAGTATCATGTGTCTAAGTGACAGTGCCGAGTTCAGCATTATTCTACTTGTTATTAGTAGAAAATTATGCCACTGTAAAGCCCCATGTAAGTCTTTAACGGAAGAGGTAAACCAAAACGTTACATTTAGGAATATCCTAACTCAAGAAAGTTAAGTAAAACTGCAGAATATCAGAACTGAAGGAATTTAAATTATTAATGTTTCGCAAGGGCATATATGACACTGCTTAAGTTGACAGGTGAACAATTGTTGACAACGTAGCCATCTGCCTGATAGAGAAATAATATTAAGTTAGTAATAACAAACAGGATAACAATAATACGTTTACTGAAAATCCGGTAGTGCTCATATTCGGTACGCACAATCTTCCTTTTAGAACTTTGCAGATTCCATCATTACCGTGAAACGTTGTGTGCGTGGGAATTAGATTATGTAGGCTTTCTTGGTGATTTTAATTTGGATTTATCAGCTTACAATTCATTAACATTAAGTGTCAATGAACAAAACGATTATTAATCAATAGTCCATTAACTTGTACATAAATACTTCACCCTTATATGTTGTGTTTTTTGTGGTTATTAGACCAACTTAACTGACAAAATATCATATTCCAGCTTAGCTTTGTGTGAAGTAAGTTGAACAAATCTGAAGTGCTACACTCACATGACTTTCCCTACTCTTGTACAAACTATTTTTACAAACGCTTATTCTCCATATGCTTCATGTTAATCGAAATGTTAATCTTATTGTTAATTTTCTTGTAGATGCAAGATGGTAGGCTTTAAGCGGTAGTCAAATCTTTTAAGCGCTGGTTGCTATGTGGCGCATTCCATTCTCTTTGCATGTCCAGAACATAAAAAAATAAATAATGAATTTGAGAAAAAGTATAAGTATTGGAAAATTTAAGGGAATAACAAGCAATATCTCGAAAATGGTTCACTGAAAAAAAAATGTATATGACATAAATTGTGTATTTTAACGCTATCTACATTTTTTGTGTAGTAAAATTTTGTCTATCTCTTATGGTTTACCAGTTATGCAAAAGCCGTTCACAATGAAGAATAATTTTGGAGAAATTCCCAAAAAATTCAAGATATAGATTTTATTTGTCATGAAGGTATCTTAAATATATATTATGTTTTAATCAAAGTCTTTAGAGCCATTTTTGAGAAAATTAAAATTTTTGAAAAATTTTCCATGTAAAGGGTAATCCCGGGTGGGGGGATTTTCTTGAAAACCTTCGTGTCGCATCTCTGGAAGATAATGAACCTAAATATCAAGTTTGGTGTTTATCCGACTGTTCGTTTCTGAGTTATGCTGTTCACAGACACACCCAGACAGACACACACACACACACACACACACACACACACACACACACACACACACAGACACACACGCGGACATGTTTCCAAAAATGCTTTTTTTGGATTCAGGTGGTCTCAAAACATGTATTTCCGGTGAAATCTCGGTATCGAATTTTTGGGTGGAATGCAATACTTCCCCTAATTACTATACGTAGTAGAGAAAGTAAAAATAAACGGAACACGTTATGATAGGTTTCTCAAGAACAAAAGATACATATGTTCTGAAATAAAATGGTTATAAAATCTAACCTTCCATAATCACTACGTGACTCGATGCTCCATTGAGGCATTGAATATTTAAAACTTTCAGCTTTCTAAAATCTTCAATTATTCATAATACTAACTGATTTATTTATCCTGCAACTTAAATAGCATTTCCATAACAATTTTAAGATATTGCAGAATACCCTTCTCTAATAAGGTGCACCTAGAAGATGGAACATTTTTTGGGTATTTCAAAGTACTATAATACTTGTAAAGTGCAAAATACTAAAATCGTCAAAATACACAAATTGTACTATTACTTATTCTTTGTATACTCGTATATATAAAATCAGATAACTTGTCCATTAATCTGGCTTCCAAAAGTTTTTAGAGATGTAAAAATAACTTCTGGATGAATTTAATATTTATTCGTTCAACGGATACTTAATATACTGCTTAATACCGAAGAATAGTATTCCAGTAATCGCCGAATGTAATACAACCAATGATGACAAATGGACGACATTTTCTTCATAAAAGGATATTCCGACAATGCTATTCTTGGTGATTCCATGATTACTATTCTGTTTTTGAAGTCAAAATGTGAACCAAAGTTTTCAAAAAATAAAAAACTAACTAGTAATTGCTCTATGCGAAATTCAAACTCCTTTTTGATATCTCTGTGTAATTAATTCAGACTTGGAGGAGGTATATTTTGAAATAAAGATTACACAATTTACTGCTATTTGTATTACAGGTACATTTATGGGTCTATTCTAAATTACTTTTCATTTATTGGCTTTTTGGAACTTCTTTCATCACGTTCTATTTTGCTTACAGTCCGTTTAGGTAAGTATAATTAGTTTCCCCTTGCAGTATTTATGTGCTTGGCATGTGCTTTACGATTATCAAAACCTCATAAATTCTATTCATTTATCCTATCAAGAAAAAAAAATTATCCTGAAATGATCTCTAAACTAACACATTCCTGTTTTTCCAAGGTCTCCATATAGTATAAGTGCAGTAGAGACGCACCGCTTACTCTAATCGACTTCATAATAGCGTACGACGTAGACGCATTTAAACTGTCCCCTTTCAGTGCCCTTAACAACTAAGAGCTTCCCAGAAGCACTATTTACTGGAAGGAAAAGGCACATGACTGGCCATTTTCAATTCTTACTCAGATTTGCTTGTGTTCAATTTGAAGAGTTTAATAGGAAATACATCACATTGAGTTTTATTTATGGACGCTCTTTAACTGTTGTAGTCCGCAGTCTCTCATTCTATATTGGACGCGAAAGACCGGCAATTTTGTTCAGAGGCCTCTTTATCAGGCTTGAGGTTCTTTTACGTGTCGTAAATCTACGACACGGGACCACGGATTGTATTTCCATTCCGAAGGAAGCCATGCTAAGGTAAAAAAAAAAATCCCTCGCCCTCCGCCGAGTTTTAACCCGCGACCTCGGGTACCAGAGCGCGAAGTCTATAATATGAATTTGTTGGAGTGCCACCGTCGATTAGCTGTGACAATTTGTTTAGATATTTTACTCGTATTATAGGAAGCTCATTTAATAATAATTGTTAAATTTTTCGTGTTTCTATTCAACCAAGGGATCATTAATATATAATATTTAACAATAAAGCTTGCTTATTAAATGTTTTAAAACTATTATGTGTTTGAATTTCTGCTGTTATATTTGACTAAAGCAGAATAATATGTTTATTAAAAGTGTCATTAATTCTTTGTTCATCCCAAAATGTATATTTTCTGCGTTGCTGCAACATTTTACGAACATAATCTGATTTTATGCTCCGCATGGCATTGCTATCTATATAAAATAAATAAGCCTAGAGCTGTTGTTAACATAATCTGCATTAAGGACTGGAATAATAGAATAAAGACCAGAAAAATGAAGAACATATATAAGGCATTTTTAATCTTTATATTGGAATTTTAGCGTAAGTTTACATTAAAGCGTGGTTTAGGAGAAAAGTGTAATGGTAACAAAATAAACATACTTTGGGCAGAAACAGTTAATTCGTAGAAATCGAGTCAAACGCTTTAGGATTTTTAAATTGTGGTAGGGTAGCAACGGAATAATCCACAAATTATTAGCCATAAATTCAGCATCTCGTTTCCAAAATCCAATTACGAAGGCAAGCCCTGAGCAATAATTATAATAAATATTCAAAATAAAAATCATAGGAATAAAGGTAGATTGTCAGATGCTTTCACACAACGGGAAAATTTCCATTAAGTTTGATAGAACTCGGAGAGACAGTTAGAAAATACTGCTTAAGGCATGAGGGTTTCTGGAAGCTGTATACTTGTACGCAAATACGTAAATCACGAGAGGATGGAAAAATCTGATTTTTCAGGAAACCTTCTTGGGATCCTGTATTCTAAATCAGCTTACTTGTGCTATCCTAACCCGAAAGCTGTTTTAGAATATAGTAATAGTTGTTAATACTATCGGTAATTAATATGTTTTTATAGATTCCCTTTCTATAATTTTAGGAATTATTTGTGAACAAATGTTTCTGGGGTTATAGAAGCTCTAATATTGTTAACGTCTCCTGGAAATATTTTTTTCATTCTAACGAGAGATTAGTGCCATTTCGAAACCAATTGCCGAGGTCATCGTCTTTATCTTCGTCATGCTGCTCATCTCGTCAAGGGTTAGGATTTCTTCTATAACAGTGAAATGTTTTTTTTTCAATTTACCACAGCTCTTCCGAAATTTCTTTTGAAGATTGATTTGGTAGTTGTAGGCTAGCTTTGGAAAGCGTCCTTTATCCATTCGTTGTATGTATATGTGTATATATACAACTTTTTTCAGTGATAGGAAAGAAATGTGTTGCCCAACTGAAACCATAGAGATTTTTATTAAATTATGCAGAGTAAAATATTCATAACATACAGAGAACCGGTTCAAATAAGGGTTTCAGTGACCCGCTTTAGGATGACACCCTCAGCGAAAAACTATGAATGCTTGTAGAATAACTGTTCAACAGAATAACTGCTTTTCCTTGATGCTTTTTTTAGTGTTCTTTTCTTTAGTTGCAGAGAATTTTGACACACCCTTACCAAATGCGGACGGAGACAATCGTACAACACTCACACCCATTCATAATTCAGAAATAGTAGTTTAGAACTACACTATAATTCTCCTACTGTCAATACTTTATGCCGAATTCAAATGGCTTCCTGTATTAGGAAATCATCTACTGGTTAACATACTCGTACAAAATGTTATGACCCGAAAAAATTCGGTGCTCACATACGAGTACTCTTCATTTGGCAAAACCCACACATAATTCACTTTCATAGAACTAGGTTTTTTATTTTATCAGTTATTCTGCATTTTTAGTCTTAAATAATTCATTTTAGCAGGTTATTTTAATGCAATATTTGTTTCTAGCAATCCATACTTTACACTTGTAAAGTAGTTACAGCCTCCCGGATCCTCAAGTTCTTCCAGTATTCCTTGAGGCCTTTTTGCATTTGAGTTATCCTAGTCCAAGTTTAAACTCTGGTACTATCACGGGCTTACCAGTAATAAATGTGTTCTCAAGTCAACGCGTTATGCATAGAGCAAGGTGGGGTTGCCATCTTGACTTTGTCAAAGCAAGGTTTTTATGCCAAGAGTTCCAAACCACAGTATGTAAAATTGTTGCTTCCATTATGTTAGGGGAAGGCGTACAACCCGTTTACCAGGTAGTATGTAAAAAGAATATTCTGCTTATGTGCTAATATTCATTACCTAAAAGTTTCTTCCTCTAGGCCAGAGAATTTAAGGTTGCATACTGGTGGCAGTAGCACAATGTTACAGTGCGCTATAAGATACTAAATACCTCTTCTGCAGGATCGTGTTGCTACACACGGTTTCGTTGAAAAGTTGCTGTTGCCTTCGTTCTGGTTGCCTGTTAGTTGCATGTGTTGACACCGTGCTAAGAAAGCTGGCAGAGGTTAGTCATAGTATTGACTTTGAGACCCACGTAGTAAATGTGTTCATGTGTAAATATGTCCTGGACATATATCATAAATTCACGTGGCCTAGGGATTTCGGTGCAGCAAAGTAGAACATACATGAAGTGCATGGGAGGATATAGTTCTCACTAACTATAAATTTACAAACTAATAACCCTTTAAGAGTTGTACACCATCTAAATGCTTATGAGTGTGTTTATGGTGACATTTAACATTTTAAGCACCTACATAAAATATGTAGAGAAAGTATTGTATTCCTTCCAAAATTTTGATATCGAAATATCACCAATACATTTTTGAGGTCTATCCAAAATGAAAATTTTTAGAAATAAGACTAGAGAAGAGAGAGATACATAACTAATAAATAATGAAACTTAGTATTTAAGGTCAGGCTCTCCTAAGGATTCGACAAGAACATTATCAAGAAAATTCCCATACCCTAAGCCCATTTACATGGACAATTTCCTTATGTTCTGTTTTCTCAAAAATAGCTAAATATTTTGATTAAAGACACCACATGTTTTAGATCTTTATATGAAAAAGCGCATACCTTGAATTCTGTACGACTAGTGAGATCCCCTTCGACTGAACGACTTTTGCATAACTGATAAACCTTAAGAGATGAACAAAATTCTATTACAAAAAAATGTACATCCCGTTAAAATAAACAATTTATGTCATATACATGTTTTTATTGAGTGAACCATTTTCGAGATATTGCTTGTTATTCCCTTACATTTTTCAATACTTATTTTCTCACTTGGGAATTCGTTATTCATTTTTTTTTGGTTTGGATATCTATGCAAAGAGTATTAATCTGTGGCAAAGAGAATGGTGCTGTACATAGCAACCAGCTATTAAGAGATATGTCTATGCTTAAAGGCTACTGTATTTTTATATTAGCCTTGCAAATACAAAACAAGGGGAACATAGTACGCCTTAAGCGATAGTCAAATATTTTTAGAACTGGTCGCTATGTGTAAAATATAATTCTCTTTGCATGTCAAAAGATCGTTTCTGCAAATGTTTATCTCGATTAATATGAAATAGATGGAGAATAAGAGTTTGTAAAAATAATTTAAACAAGAGTAGAGAAAGTCATGTGAGTGTAACACATCAGATTTTTTTTGTCCTGGTAATGCAATGAGAATGGAATACTCCGCATAGTAACCACCTCTTATAATATTTGACTATCGCTTAAAGCCTACCAATTCCCCTTGCATCTACAAGAAAATTAGCAATAAGATTGACGTCTCCATATCTCGATTAACATGAAGCATATGGAGAATAAGCGTTTGTAAAAATAGCTTGTACAAGAGTAGAGAAAGTCATGTGAGTATAACACATCAGATTTTTGTATAATATTATTTATTTAAATGTCTTCTTTAATTTTAAATGTATTTTATCTTTACAGGCTCAATACTTATATTATAAAGGCATTCTTAAATGTAGTACTGCACCTGAACCGTGAATTCTGCACCACTTCACAAAAACAAATAATTACTTTTACATACGTTGGAGTAGAGTGATAAGCTTTAGCCCATGTTTTAGAAGAAGTTTCGATCTACAAATTGATACTACTGTTACGTATGGCAGCTTGTGTGTGCCCTGCGGTTTCTTTCTTTTCTAATATATGCGAGTTTATTTTATCCATTTTTACTTTGAACAGCTTTATACAATTTTCTCGCATAAATGACCCGTTTTCTCAGTATTGTAGATATATAAGTTACATTATGGGATGACAAACACAATCTCTTAGTTGCTGTAGATCTACGTTGATGTTAAGACACGGTGAGTTTTTTTTAAAAAAAAATTACTACTACAGTTTAGTCAAAAGATAGGATTATTTCTCTATTATTATACTATCTTCCTTAATAAACAAAGGTTTTGATATAAACAGATCAATGAACTTAGAAGGCATGCATATACAGTCTGTAAACATTTCAGTTTGATAACTTGAATATTTTTCTGTGATAATGGAGCATTAAATTAGCAGATTTAACACTGAGGAAATAGGAATTTTACTCTCCCCATAAGTACCAAGCAAAGCTCATTTTGTTTTTTCTCTTGCTTACTTCAAACACGCTTTATGGTCCATTGCAGCAGCATCATAACAAACTCTATTCAGAATGACCATCATCATTGAGAACATATATGTTGTTATAGTAAGCCTCGGCTAATTTCATATTTTTCCGAGTTGCTGATCCATTTAAAAGTAAGAAGTTGTGAATTTATTAAAAATTTAAGATTTTAATAACATATCCAGACGTCTGATACTCCAACGACAGGATGCTTGTATGTGCTCTGGTAGCCTATGCACCTAAAAATGATGAAACTTGGGACTCGTCAAAATTGTTTTATATTCTCAATTTTTTCCTTGGTGAAGTAGGCATCTGTTAAAATATGAAATTCAGTGAATGCGAAGAACTCGTAAATTTAGACTATAGAAAAAAAGGTTAAAGTACAATTATTTTTTATTTCAGTGGGGGAAGGGTTAATTTATGGAGCTCATAGACGACTGCATGCATTTTCTAAAACAGCGACTCTTTTGCGTGAATAAAGGGTTACTTCTCATAATAGAAAATCATAGTAATGACATTTAATCTCTCGATGTTTTGAGAAATTTCAGGTCTATTTCTATGGGTCACTTTTGTAGTTTTAGATATTTCTGAATTCAATTGTTTTTCTTAAGAAATCAACAAACCGTTTGCTATTACACTATCTAGCTTACGCGGCGTTGCACGATTAGATTTCTTAAACTCAAATGACGAATTAATTTAATTTCCCTCTCTCCGCTCTTTGTGCATTATTGTACAATGGTTTATAGGATTTTATGGAAATTCGCTCCGGCTAATAAGGATACAAAATCCCCCTGATGTTCACCAAAAAGGTGTGAAACATCGGCGAACGTCCGAATTCCTTGACTGCCCCCCCAGCACTCAACTTCTGCAAACGCTGCATAGTCTATCAGTAACCTTTGGCGGTCGAAGAATCATCATCGGTCGGATTGTTCGAGTAATCTAGTTAACAAGCCGGCCCTCCTAGTCGTGGTCGCTGGAGTGGTCGCTCCGGCGCTACACCAAGCTGAGGGTCGCGGGTTCGAGTCCCGCCACGGGCATGGATGTGTGTGTGTGTGTGTGTGTGTGTGTGTGTGTGTGTGTGAGATTCGTACCGTTATAATCAGGGTCTATTGTCGCTTTTGAAGCTCCGTTTCCTGAAGTATTACATCACGGTAATTTATGTACATTGTTAGGAATAAACGTAACCGCGTTTTGGTTTTAACAGATTCTCAGCGGAGTGCAGCAACTAACCGGCTTTTGTTTCTCAGTCCATTTTCTATGAGCTACAGCAACTATTTTCTTCTATGGCATTCTTAACAAAGGCTTTCTATTTTGCAGTTTAGTTATTTATGAAGTGAAGTGAGCTGTTTTATAGTCCATTTTCATTAGCAAAATAGAGCTTTAGAGCGGTAAAGAAACTATTAAAATCGGTAGTTTTTTGCCACTACACACACACGTACACACACATACATACAGATTTTCTTTCTTTATAATACGGATACAGATATGCTTGATATTTATAAATATTTAATGTATTTTAGTATAAATCGCTGATTTAAGTCTGTACTAGTTACTTTAATTTTGCCTTTGAGTAATCCAAATGTACAGCAGCCCACAGTTAAAGGAAGCAGAATTTTTTCATCAATAGCATTGCAGTCATTTGCCAGCATTATGAGTTATGAGGCAGTGTTTTTAACACTTAAATGATTTCAGCCAAATTATATAATATATAAATTATATAACTGCCCGCCTTAAAGCAATATGTGTATGTAACAATATATAAAAAGTGTATATTACAGTCATGTATATGTTTATATTACTGTATACATGCTTAATAATGTTATGTGAAAGTATTACGTAATTTAATAATGTAGGAACTGAGAGAATAATAGGTTAAAAGTTGATAACAATGAGGTAAGCTTGAGGCAATAATGAATTTAAAGGTTTAACAATACTACTTGTAATTCTTGCAAGCAATAATGTAATTTTTGTGACAGTTTATAAAATAGCCAATCAACAACCACAAAAAACCTTTAGTTAAATAAAAGTATTCTATTGGACTAGGATTAGCCAATCAGAAACTGAAATATAGCAAACTTTACAAATATAGAAGTCAGTTGCTTGTAGACAGTGCTCATAACTGGACGCGTTGCTAGCAGACAGTGTTACTAATCAGACACGAGATGGGTCCTCGAGAAATTTAATACGTATTCGTGTGAGAAAATAGTTTACTTGTTTAAAAAGTGCAAGTATTTAATAAAAGAATCTTACAGCTCTCTATATCAGTGAAGTGTTATTTAAATCGTGTCAAGCATTAATAAAGGAAGTGAATTAAAATTATAATCTGTGTAAGCCTACATTCTTCAGTCGCACCACAACCCTGCGAAGAGAAACGTGTCTCTAAAAAATATTAATACCGACGCAGCCGAGGCAAACATAAATATATAATATTTAAAGAAACAGTAAAAAAATTACAACGTTAATATTTTTTTAAACATTTGGGGCAAAGGCCACCGGAAACTTTTTACCATAGGTGCGGTTGCAACTATTTCAAGTTCGGCTCCCCAACAGTTGAACTACAATACAACTCCTACTTCAAATTGGCTTTCCATATGTGAAGTAACAAACTACTTCAGTTAGGCGTATGTGTAATCTTTAGATAAAGGATTCTGTTGTAGCCCAAAAACCTGTTCATTCTAGTCACAATTTGCTTCCGTTCTGTCATAATTACATAACTCAAAGCATGAGTAGTAAAGTTCAATACCTATATCGCAAATTAGAGACGAAAAAGAACACAATCTGGCTGCTCTCTACTGCAAAGCCTGCTCTGGTTTTGGACCTCGCAAAGCGCCTGTCCAGTCATGTGTGAAATACTCTATACAATATTGGAAAATTTTCTATCGATTCGCTACGTCTCCGTGCCAATGTGGTAATCTGTCGTAAAGCCGAAGTTAATGTTAGAGAAGGCGATGGTTCTTGTGGTTATAATGCGTAAAAGTGTGGACGTGACTTGAGCCCTAACGGCTGATAATTGCTTTGGGAGGATCTGTGGGTATCACGGTCTCCATTTCTCGGGGGAAATATCCCTTCTTCCCCATCATTTTATTTCGCGTCACACCGAGCTAAACTCTGCCTTCTGCCATAACAGGTCTCCTTACTTACACTGGAAATAACACTCCTTAATAATTCTACAGCAAACAAAATAAATAATCTCTGGACATGTGGCATGCTTGAAGTGAAGAGTGGAGCTTTAGAACTTTGCAAGGTATTATTTGATGCGTTGACAGCGTTTAGGAATTGTGGAAACAGAAAATGATTTTATATTAACACACAGGTTAACAATGGATGCGATTTTAAGAACTTAATATCGTAGTGATGAAGTGGAACTATGCAGTTAACGTGCTGTTATTTAAATTTATCTATTATTATTTATTCCGACGTAACTATTTTAAGGATGATTCTTATCTCAGTGTTATGATAATCAAGAGAGCAAAATAATTTAAATAAATTCCAACGTTACCTTCATTATTAAACCGAATGCAAATAAATACTTTGACAATATACAACCCTATGCTCGCTGAACGTCTGTACTCGTTCAGTGACTTAAGCGGAGTGTCTAGAAAAATTTGTCTTCCTAGTTTCTTGTTTGTCACACAACATAACCAACAAAATATTTATTCTATATAGGTAGAATGGTTTTACATAGGTAAAACAGATCAAGACATATTCTCATAATGTTGCATTATGAACTGTATGCTATTACATTCTCATTGTGTATATAAGGACCGTGATATAGGTATCCACTATTGAATTAAATATGGTTCAAACCGAATGTAACTTCATAATTAGGATGCCAATACGCAGAAGAGATTTACAACACATCTAATCAATAACAGTAAAATAAATTAACAAATATTTATGAAAAGTGGTAATAAGAAGTTATAACTGTTCGTAGTCAAATGTAACACTTATATAAAAATTAAAATGTGTAACAGTTGCATATACAGTGACTTTCTTTCACACTGTGGCCATTGCACGGCAGCTCGTGCGCCGGCCGCTACAACTCGGAATCTCGCCGAAACTGTTATGGAATACACATAATTGCTTCACATTCTTATTGTTACAATTATAACGATAATAGCCATATACATGAGATTTTGTAAGTGTTACCTTTCTCTTCCCACACATTTCTGGCAACTTCTCAAAAAATGTTCATTTACACTCGAGAGTTCGGGTGGGGTGAACTTCGTAATTATATTTTGCGAAATGCAATGATAAAGTAATTGAGCCGCACTTAATATTCTTCTATGATAAATATGATTACATTTACACGGTTATGTTCCGTCGTAAAATAACAGACACTGAAGCACAGAGAAACCCGATTTTACACACGAGATTCCCTTGAATAACGCAACAATTGTTGTATAGTGTGCAGTTAATGTATACAGAATATGTACACCTATATTTTCTGTGCAAATAATAAGTGCAGAGGGATACAGGAATGACTTACACCAGATAGATAGATGTTGATATCAGCCCGTGTTTCTCCAACAAAAATGTTTTTACCGCGCATACAGCGGATGAGTCATTAAGTTTAATGCGGGAAAATTTGGAAAATAGGGTAAATAGTAAATAATTGTGCCCCTCAAGATCCCCTGATTTAAATATATGCGATTTTTAACTATGGAGGAACTTGAAAATCAAACTGTATGCAATAATAATAATAATAATAATAATAATAATAATTGAGGAACTAAAAGAAAATTTCAGATACTGAACTCTATGTGAATGAACATTTTCTAGGAAGATGCTATAAATGTGTGAATAAAAGACAACATTTTCAACATATCTTATGATAAGGCAATAATTATAACTATAACAATGAGAACGTGCGGCGGTAGCGGAGATATTATAACTGTCACGGCGGGAGTCCGAGCTGTAGTGTCCGACGTGCGGCAGCCACAGAGTGAAAGAAAAACACTGTATTATTCTGTTACTGCAGAGAGTAGCCCCGTTCTTCCATAGCTTACGAATGAGCAACAGTAAAATTCGTATTGAATGTCACTCCTTTGGTTTGTGTGTCCAGTTATACATTCACGGCTATCTCAGTTATCCTTAAGGTTGATATAACGCTTATGTAACATGTATTTAAAACCTAATTCAGTTTCAACTTTACAGTGTGGCAAGGCAGCGACTGAACACAAATCGACCTTGATAATGTGGTGAAGCATGGACAATAAATATATTTGAAGTACTGAAAGCTTCCACGTGAATTAGTGCAGCTATACAAACAATTTAGAAGTAGGTATCCTTGAGGAATTTTGTCTCTATCGCGTTTATAGCGGTACTACAGCAAAATAGTTTCCTATTTTCATCCTCAATGCTAACCTAAGTATTGCTTTCTCTTGTTGCACGGATGCAATTAGTAACGCGGCGATAAGAACGGGCATAATGTTGATTACTGTACTTATAGAATAAAACTGTAACGGAAGTGTTGCTCATAATTTTCGATTTTGTAGATGCTAACGTATAGATTGAGCTATCATGAAGCCGAAATTAGCATTTAGAGAGAGAGAGAGAGAGAGGGAGGGAGAGAGAGCGTACGTATGTGTATTGTGTGCGTGTGTTTGAGTATTTTTTAACTTTACACGCAAGAATGGCCAAATTAATGTTATAAAACACACGAGCATAATTAAACCCCGCTTCCATTGGAAGTAGCATGTTAATTATAACAGAGAGAAAAATAAAATATTTATTTCGCTGAGTTACCTACTTTTTCAAAAAATCTGACATTTCGATAGGGTGAATGTTTAATTACCAATTTTTCGCATACTAAACCAGGAGCATTACACATACACAAGTTCGTGTAATATTAAAACCTTTTGCGCGTTTCTAATTTTTTATTAAGATCCCAGGAAGAGCAGTTAATCTAACGGGTTTCAAAATATTACGTTGTGTGTAAGTTGAACAGGAGGGGAATGAGAATGTGAGACTTGGGGGGAGAGAGAGAAAGAGAGATGGTGCAAGAGAAATTGGAATTAATAGAGTGAGAGAGTAAGAGAGGAGAGAAAAGTTTCTCCACATTTAACGCAATAATCTGAGCAGAGTTGAGAGTTTTATTAGTGAACAACAAGGAAGAATTCGTTCTGCAGTTATGCAGGAAATTGCTGCCAAGAAATGTTTAATTGCGTGACTTATACAGAAATTCTTTGTTGGTGATTCCCTTATACATTGTGGTCCTGTGTCCCTTTTAAGACTTACGATATACAGCACTGTTAGTTGATTAGACCGGCATTGTTGCTTGTCCACTGCACAGCATATATGTAAATCCAGGATTCTGTGTAATCGCAAACAGATCTTAGCAACAGAAGCTATATTAGGTGATGGCGTGATGAGATAAGATGAAAATTAACAGGTTGCACAACGCGAGCTGCAATAATCCACACGTTTAATTAACGTTTTGAAAATGGCTGTAAAACAGATTAATTGCAGAAGAAGAGAGAACACGCTCCCTCAGCTCTCATAAGCTCGAGCTAACATGACTGCATGAATTCGTACGCCCTATGTCCACAAATGGAGTGAGTGGAAGGAGTCCTACAGGAGACAGATCCCTAAAGAGGAGAAATGAAAGTCTCTCAAACTGTAGTAGTAAGTACTTTAACTATGTAGAAAAGCGGCCTCAACATTATATCATAAAATGTGCAGTTTTTATTAATTGGTTCACTATCTATACCTAGAGGGTTAAGTGTAATTAACCAGAACATCTTACAGTGACGTATCTGTAAAGAACGCATAACCCCCCTCCACAGGGTATACAACAGAGGACAACTCGCGCACTGCGATCTACGAGAAACCTTTTGTGGCTACTACCTCCCCCCGGGAGGAAGGGCTGGAGCGAAGGAACCACCGCAGGCACACAGGTCATAAAGACGCGCGGTAGTCCCTAACAGTTCCTATTTCGATTACCCGTCCCACTACTGGAGCTGGCCAGAGAGAGTAACGAACGCTCTGTCGAACCAGTCAGCCCTCTAGTAGCCATGGGGAATACTCTTTCTTTGCAGAAAGCATCTGCCCGGCACCGCCCTACGCCACGAGCCTAGATGCACTCCTGAAACATGAGAAGGAAAGTGAAAGAATGAAAGGGAAATGGTGGAAAGAAAATCGTGGTAGGTGAAAAGCCGTCATGGTGGCTTCGCCTACGACCAGGCAGAATCAGAAACCACCCAAGGTTAGAGTAGGCAGTCAACGGAAACCGAACCCAGGGCCTCCGAATGCAAGTTACACGTGTTACTGTGAGTTTTCTTCGCCGCGATGTAGCTAAACTGAAGGTCTATAGCTTCGCTGCTGAGTATCCGGTCCTAACTTTTTCTGAACGTAACGAGAGAGAGAGAGAGAGAGAGAGAGAGAGAGAGAGAGAGAGAGAGAGGGAGAGGTGCGGTGAGGAGGGGAGCGTAGAAATCGCATTGCCAATCGATTATGTGAATAGTGCTTCTAAATTCTAGTAAATATAAATCATATGCTATTTTAACGTGTAGGTAAATACTAAAGTTTACACACATTTCGTAATAATTGGTGCAATTTTTCTATCAATAACTAATAACAATGACTTCCTGCCACACGTATAGCATTTTTGTGTTTAGACGAAAGCTCCTTCAACATTCCAATTCTTCAGTCAATTTCCAAACGAGAGTCAGGAAGAGCTTGAAATAGTTGAATGTTTAACATACTTTTTCGTTTAACGGTTAACCAGACAAATTCATTTTCTTTTAGTCGCAACAATTACATCATAACTTTTCAGCAGCAAATGGTCTCGAGGTTCCTTCTATTGTCGTTTAGGCCTTCAGCACATCCTCCAACACCCTGTGATAGTTTTCATTTGTGAGAAAAATAGAATTTTTAGACTGTTACTTTTTATCTGAGAGAGCTCCTCAAAGAACCAGTTATTTGTCAAACCAATCCAATCTCGTGGAGATTCTAACTCAGGTGCAACACTTGAACAACACTAAATATAATACTGGCCTACTTCGCGTATGTTAAGTCAGTATGCGATGCCACAGTGGCAGAATTTAAATTTAAATACGAATATTGTAAAATGAAACTTCGCCTACTTCGGTTCTGTCGCTCTAAGGAAACTGCATAAAAGAATTTATATTTCCACTTTACCTACTCATTTTTTGGCATTCTGTATTGTACAGAATGCCAGAATATAAACATTATCGGTAGCAATAGTAGCAAGTATAAGTCGCGTTTCATTTTTTTCTCGTGTTTATGCAAGGAGCATGGAACTTCGAATCCATAACATAGCGATTCGCATTTTAAAAATCTGACTATCGCTTTAGCCTATTGTATTATTCTTATACTACAACGAAATGTATAAATGCGTAATGCAAGTTTATTTCGATAAATAAGAAGTCGATGAAAGAATAAGCTTTAGTAAGATAAATTTGTACACGAGTGAGTAGAGAAAATCATGTGAATTCAACACATCAGTTTTTGTTATTCGCATCTATGATTATTTTGTGGCTTTTAGTTTATATTGTTGAATTTAAACGCAATATATTAACGGAAATCTAGAACGTCAACCTAGAATACCTTTTAAGCCTGAATTGGAATCAAGGTTCATGTATTGTCCATTAGAGAGTTGTATGAAACCAAATGGTAAACATGGCAGACCACCAGAGACATTAGTGCATTTTACCACAGCTAGTATTGAGTTGAAATTGTACGACAGACTGGTAAATTTTGTACACGAGGAAAACCAATAAAATACATTTTGGTGGAATTTTATACTATTTGGTGCAACGCTCCTATGAGATTTGGTGTATTTCATATTTAGTATATGGTAGTACTGTCACAAGTCTGTTGGTTGTTGATTTTGCCCGGAGATTTTCTCTATCCCTGGGGTCAATGTTGGGCAGTTTTGACGTTACTGGTCTCCGGGCTCATAAACCATAGATGTAATTCATTCTTCATTCCCAATAAGCCACGTCCATAACACAGGTCAATCCCACTGGGAATTTTATAAGCTGGAGGGGAATTAAGGATTTCGTTTCAATCCATCACAAAAATCGCCGCTGACATGCGATATTCCTTTGTTGATATTTGAGAAAATTGATGCAGCGCAAGCATTACAAGGGTAATTAGAGAAACTAAATAACAGATAAGGAGCACTGAGAGAGAGAGATATAGAAACACTACATACGAAAAGAAACAGTAGCAAGATAAAATAAGAAAGGAAAAGACAATGGGGAACAAGAAGATGCAAAAACAAAGCTAAGAGATAAAATCTACTTACGCTAGAAGGATTTAAAACAAAGTTCAGTGCAGCTGTTATGTCTTTCTGTGAAGGAAAGCTTCTTAGACTTTCTACACGAACTATTATTGCTTGCCAGTTCTTTGACTGAGGACGCTCAATGTTGCTGTGTCATTCTCAATACGCTAGTAAGAAATGCCAATACTGCTGAAGTACCAGAGGTGTACAAATTGTAATCCGCCTCTAGCGTTAATGAACATTTTAAAGGTGTCAATCGGTGAATTTTCTAAAACCAAAGTATTTTACTGATTGTATTAAATCTTTTACCGCATTTTATCTGTTTTAAAGAAGTATGGGTGCAACGTTGGGTGCATATATGTTAAATCGAACCTGGATCATGCACTTTAAAACACAAATTTAAGTTATGTTGCAAAAAGTGTTCCTTGTGATGCAATTTTCACAATTTCTTAAACAGAATTTCAGATTTATGTTTCTTATTGAGCTAGAAAATTAGTTTACAAAGGGTTTATAAAATGTTAATTTCGTTGGTTTTTAAAAAATATTTTTTTCAGTTGTGAGTTTTGATTTTTGTAAAACAAATATACGCATATTAAATTTCAGTAAGATCGGTGGCGTAACAAATTTGCCTTATAATAATAATAATAATAATAATAATAATAATAATAATAATGCATAGCAACTTTTAGTAAACATATAGTGGGGAAACTATTTCAAAATTCTCTCAAAGCTTAAAAATTGCATCGCAAGGAGCATTTAAAATGCTGAAAATATTTTAAAATATTACAATCGAGAAAAACACACGGGCTAATTTACTCATAAAATTGCATAAAATTGTGAATATGTAATTTTAAATACATAATTTTAAACTGATTAACCTATGTGCAGCAATTTTTGCAAAAACATTATGGAAATTTAGGAAACAATGACAGAAATATCAGAAAAAGCCTCAAAAGCGCACCAAGGATCTCCGCTCAGGATTATTTTAATTGTAACGTGAACTCTCACATTTTCACTGCGATAACAAAAATAATTACTTGAAAGTGTTCCTAAGAATCGGATATAATATAAGTTAAAGGATTAAGCTGTTTTTTTTATTTTTTTGCCCATTTTTCTTCGTTAGGTCCCCTTAACTGGAAATGGCTGTTTAGTAAGTTCAGAAATCAAATTCATAACTTTTTCAAGATGAGAAGTATGCATTGGTTCAAATTAAGGGGAAGTGTAGGATTTTGAAGATTGGAATATAAGGGGGAAGTCACCTTACAAATCTACAGCTTATCTTGAAAATAAACTGTTTACAGAATTGAAGAAAGCATAGGCCTGGTTTTCTAGGATTTTTAAGGTTACTTTTAGACAACCTCTAAATTCCCCAAAGAAAGGGTTTTAACTAGAAGGAAAAATCTAATTGATAGTTGCTCCAAGTGCTTTTCAATTAGTTTATAGAAGCCAAGTTATTGACATGAACGGTGTGTAAGCAAGGCAAATTTAGTGGTACATAGTTCACTTCAGCAACACCTCTACACATCTAAAACGGTTTTGGTGCAGTTAAATGTGGACCTTGAAGTCAACATAATAAGAGAACTTAAACAAAAAGATATTAGATCATTGATTACTTTGAATTTTCTGATAAGAAAATGCTAATAAGTATCTGCATGTGCTAAGGAAATACAAACCATTGCAACATGTTCATTGGTTCACTTAAGCTAGAAAAAAATACAACTCTCGAAAGAATTAATTTATTAATGGTTTTCTGAAACAAATACAGAGCAAATGAAGCAAGTCCCCCTTTCTAACTCGTTGGTGTTGGATTAGCTTGTCTGCTTCATATTCCGAGGTCAAAACTTCGAATATGCATGGACCTCGATTTTCATAGCTTTCATTGAGATTCGTTCATTCATTCGTTCATGTACTCACAGTCCGATAAGGTCTACCTAGTTTTGGGTCCTCAAACATGTAATTTGGTAACAATTTAAACAAAATAAAATATGAATGTTTATATCAAAGATACTTTGCATCTTTCACCTCGATTACCCTTTTAGGATTTTGTCCTGAGAATATCATATCTCCGTCACATCATATTAGCGTTCTGAGGCATATGAACTTATGCCCTTTAAATGCGTATTTTTCTCCAATTTTATTTTTATTAAACTTCAAGATTTAAATTTTTCTACGCGATGAGCTGTTAATCAATTTTGTTTATTTTTGGCGAACTTCTTAGAAAATAAATAAAAATACTTGGCATAAAATTGCACTATAATTAACTAGTATGTGAGAGCCTGACCATCGATAAATTAATTGCCAAAAAACGTTTAGCGTCGTTCCTCTGAAATAACCAACAAAGCAACTCATTCAGTTGCTTTTTTCTGAATATTAGTTTTTCATCAAGTATAATAAAAGCAAGCAAAATGTATTTTTCTAAAAATATTTATATATCTGAAATATGTTTAAAGTGGGTATATTTCATAATGATAGAATGGTATGTGACAAAATTAGAAAATATTTCCTTTCCTTAAAAAACACCAAAAATTTTATGTTTAAGTACCTTTAAAAGATTATTCTCTCTCTCCCTCTCTTGCACGCAAAATACTATTTCACTGTCACAAAGCTTGTGTTATCAAAGACTCAAAGTAACAAAGACAAAACAATTCAGGCTTAAAATTTTGAATACAAAAACAATACAGAACATAAAATTAATAGTCTAGACAAGTACGGTCTAAGCCTATGTAAAATTGGAAAGAAAAATGTTTGTAGAGGTATTATGTGAAGCTCTTGAAATATATTGGTTAAGTTTTTTAACATATTTTAACAATGTCCTGTTCACCAATAAATGAATAAATGTTAACTCGAACAAAATCTTTTACAGTGCCTTTTTGTAAATACGAGTAGTTTCCCAAGACCGGTACAGACGCAAATAGATTGCACTGTTCTTCGTAGACAGACTGATGCTTTGCAATCGTGACTCCCTAGGATGGAATACAATATTTTACAGTATAGAGTTAAATGCTCTTGGCTAAAGATTCAGCGAACACACTGGCCCTACTTGAATTAGGAGGGACAAGAAATAAAGAAAAAGTAACTGTAAACGGATTAAGGGCTTGTAAACATCAATGGGGGTTAGTTGCTTCTAAATGCTATGCTATAGTGTAGTTGGAAGGAGTGAAAGTTTATCGTATTAAGCTTGAGTTTTGTGTGTTACGAATTTATTAATGTTTACATTTTGTGTATTGCGCCTCCCCTCTTTTCGGATTTTTGTATTTTAATCTCCTGTCGGCGCGCTGCCTCTTCGCGATATTTCCGCGCTAAGTAGCGGGCTAGTCGTTCGGCCAGTAGTTTGCTGGCTTAGTATATTTTTGGGGAGATTAGTTGGTCGAGTCTTCTAGCCGGATGTATGGTGCTTAATTTGAGTAAGCTCGGCTGTTTTTCCTTCGCATAATGTAGTTGTGGCGCAATTTATTCGGCGCTGATGGCTAGTATTTCAGTGTGCTCGTTGCTTCAAAAACTGTTGAGTTAAAGCGAGAAATATTTTACAGTAGTATATTTTGGCAGAATTCTAGTTAATTTAATTTTCTAGCGTAATTCGGCGATGTTGTAAGATATTAATTCT
Source organism: Deroplatys truncata (assembly GCA_030765065.1). Lineage (NCBI taxonomy): Eukaryota > Metazoa > Arthropoda > Insecta > Mantodea > Mantidae > Deroplatys > Deroplatys truncata. The sequence continues at coordinate 108,636,517 of CM060980.1, forward strand.
TGTACACGAAGAGAGCGTTAAGTTAAAGTTTGTTGTCCCTGTTGCTAAAGCTATTTCCTACTTTCTTCAAATACCATGTGTGAGATCTGTATGTACACGTATACAGAACAGTATAACGCAAACTTTAAACTTCATAATTCAGGAAATATATTTTGAGTAACATTTATAACACCTATTCAACTTATTGTAAGTACCATTTTGAAATATAGTAAACGGTGTTTGATATTATGGGAAAAAGTACATGCCATTAGTCGTGTTTTATTTGAAGGACGTTGTGATGGTCATTTTAGGGTCAATTTAATGTGATCCTAATTGTAGGTTCCCATTTAAAAATATTAAACTGACCCAAAAATGACCATCACAATGTCCTCCAAAGAAAACACGACTAATGGTATTTGCTTTCCCCCTAATATCAAGCAACGTTTATTAAAGAAATTTCTTTCTACAACCTTAGTTTTGGAGATAATGTACAATCTCAACTGAAATGGTCCATCATGTATGTTTATGGTGGTGTTTTGTATTTCGCCTTCTCTATCCCCGTATATTTCCCGTGCCTATTAATGGCTGGGGAGTGTCGCCTTTCACGTAATGTCGAAAGGGCTCAGCCAATAATTCCTAACAATTTACCTCGTAGTTTGTATAAGGAATTTAAAAACTTTGCAGCTCTAACTAATAACGGACCCTTAGCGGTTCACGCATTCTGAATTGCTGCCTTGGAAGCGAAGAGCTAAGTGAAGGAACCCCAATATAATAAGAATGCCGTACAGTTGATTTTTATTGACCACCTGCAATGCGGAGCTCGTTAAGGCCGTGCCAAAGAAGTTCGACTTGTACCTAGGGAGTCCTTGAACAGATCTCAAAGCAGCCCCCTATCTCCGGTACGTGATCTTCGCTAGAATCCGATATTCCCTGGCGGATAGCGGTGTGTCAGTATTATATTTATCCGAGTTGTTCCGCGTTAGCGCGTGTGCGTGGTTTGTAAAGACGCTGACGAAAAGCATGATCTCAAATATCTCTTCAGTAAGCTAGCACGCTGCACGGCATTTTAATACCTACACAAAATGTTTCCAGCTGTTTATTATGCACTTTTAACAAATTCAAAAAAGAACAAGGAAACCGTTTATTAACTTCAACAAAATATGGAGCTGCTTGCATTAGCAAGTTGCTATATGACACAGCTTACTATATAAATGTATTGCACATATAATTTACATAATTTAAGTCCATATTAACACACTTCCTGAATTTTATATAGATTCGTATAGAAAGAGAGACATACACACAAGTGATTAATTACTCATGATAACAGCATGTACGTTTTATGAGCATGATAAATAATCAACACGAATCCCTAATTATATAGGCCATTATAGGCAACGTCTGTTATTTATATAGACATAATTTAGTAAAAATATAGCTTAATACATTCGCATCGCTTTCTCTATCCTCTATCGTTTATTAGTGGATATACAAATTATTCTTACTCAAGCTTATTTTTCTATCCAGTACGACTTAATCTAATTTCGTTATAGATACAAAGAGAACAGCGGTACTCAAATGTTTAAGAACTGGGCGCTATATACCGACATTAAAATTCTATACTGCTTCCATGCAATCGCGAGAAACAACTGGTTGTTGATAGCACTTTAAGGGAATGAACAAGAAATGAAGAATTCTAACTTTTAATAACGAATATCTCAGAAACGGCTGATGTCACAAAAATTATTTTAAATAAATTATGTGTTTTAAAGAGATATGCATGTTTTGTGTAGTAGGTTTTCGTCCATTGCTTAACGTTTACCAGTTATACAAGATTATACAGAATTGTTTACCAATGAAGGGGGCTTCATGAGCTATTCCCAGAGAATTCCAGATACACATTTTATTTGCTATGTAAGTATCTTTTATATAGGGTATTTTAATCAAAATCATTAGAGCTATTTTTAGAAAATTAAAAATTTCGATAAATGTTCCATATATGGAGTAGTTTTACCGCACACAGACACACACATCGACATGTTTCCAAAAATAATTTATTTCCATTCAGGAGATCTCAGAACATGTATTTCCGTTAAAATCTCGGTATACTGGGTGGAATGCAGTTATCTTCTCTACCTACTAGGTTTGTGGTAGAGAAAGTAAAAATCTGATATGATACATTCACATGCCTTTCTCTACCCTTTGTCGCTTATTAGTGAGTATACAAATTATAGTTACTCAAGAAATGAACAATTCAAAGCTTTAGTAATGAATATTTCAGAAACGGGTGATGTCACAAAAATACTTCAAATAAATTGTGTGTTTTAAATATATCTACATTTTTTGTGTAGTAACGTTTACAAGTTATAAAAAAATTTCTTCCAAATGAAGTGGACTTCACAGGCTATTCCCAGAAAATGCAAGATATACATTTTATTTTGCATGTAAATAGCTTTAATATATGGTATATTAATCGCAATCGTGGATCACATTTTTTAGAAAATAATTTTTGAAAAATCTTCCATGTAAAGGGTTATCTGGGGTGGTGAATTTTTTTGAAAATCTTTGTGTCTCATATTTGGAGGTACTGAACTTAAATACCAAATTTTGTGTTGATCCAACTTTTCGTTTTTTAGTTATGCGTTCACAAACACACACACACACACACACACACACACACACACACACATATATATATATATACGAACCTTTTTCCAAAAATGCTTTTTTTGGATTCGGGGGCCTCTAAACATGTATTTCCGGTGAAATCTTGGTATCGAAGTTTTGGGTGGAATACAATACTTCCGCTACTCACTTTACGTAGCAGAGAAAGTAAAAAGTTAATTACATCCTTGTAGATGGTTCTAAGGGCACCAAATATATCCTGAACATGAAAATTACACTGACAAAATTTAGATTTGTATATCAAACATTACTAGTGTAACGTGTTTTTCGGTGAATTTACACTGAATATTGTTTACATAATGTAAGATTGTTTCACAATTATATAAAGTTTATTTACAAGCGAAATTGGGAGTTATCTTATCGATATGCGATTACTTCTGTCTACTCCAATTTATGAAAAGAAGGAGTCGCTTAATCAAAGCCGTCTCTAACATGTCCGATGCCGCCTCTAACTTTCATGTGAAAAGGGAATGAAACACATTAACTCCAAGCGGCATATCAGATCTACTAAATTTGCATTATTAACGAAAGGTCCGAATTGATGAACGTATGATGCTATATTTTCACTTATTTATGCGTGAATGAAGCTGTTATGTATGAAATTTCATTACGCAATAACTGATAGCCATTGGTATTGATAGCCAATAGGTATGTAAGTACTAGGCATACATTAGATCAAGTTATGTTACCATTTACTAAAAGTTCTGCAGTGCAATATGGTATAATTGGTAAGCTGTTTTGCTTCGTACTCCATGCCTATAATAAGTGGACGAAGTGCTGCATTCCATCCGAAATTTCTATATGAATATTTCACCCGAAGTACACATTTTTAAATCTCCTGAATAAAGCATTTTTGAAGGATGTGTGTACCTGCTGTGTGTGTGTGTACCTGCTGTGTGTGTGTGTGTGAAAATTCGGTTAAATACCAAAGTTGGTGTTTGAGTTCAGTGTCTTCCAAGGATGCATACGAAAATTATCTGGAGAATCTTCCCTCCCAAGCTATCTTACATGTGGAAAATATTTCGTTTTCTGTAAACGATAGGCTATTTTGATTAAAATATCATACATTTAAGGTATTTAAATGATAAATGAATGTATAGTTGAATTTTCTGGGATTAGTCTGTGCATTTATCTGCATTCTGAATGACTTTGTAGAATTGCTAAACTATAAGAGAAAGACAGAGAATTCTTACTACACAGAAAATGTGTTTAGTACACAGGTTATGTCAAATGAAATTTGAGATATTCATGGTTTGCTTTTAATTTTAAAATCGATATACATTTTTTCAAGTGGTAAGTTGCTATTTGGTTTTTTTCTTCTTGCGATTATGCAAGAAAATGAAATTTTATAGCCATTACATAACGATTCGCTTTTTAAAAATCTGAATAATTACTGTGTATCTCTTATGCCTACAACGAGATCTGTAAATGAGACACTTTCATTACACAAGTAGACAGAATCAGCTGTTGCAGGAATAGTTTGTAGAAGAGTGAGTAGAGAAAGTCATGGAATGCAACACGCAATTTTTCATCACAGGATGTAACCATTCAGTTATGCTGTGATAGAAAATACATGGATGAACATGATAAGGTAGGGATGACTTAAGTATGGCCGTAGGAACTGTTCGCGAAATACATCCGTAGAGGATCACTGTACATATGCAAACAGAAATAAATTAGGGTGGTAAGGTTTACACTCGTACAAGCAGGGATCTGTTGTTGCTGCTGCAGTCATTTTACTGTAGTATATAAAAGTTTAACTAGTATGGATGAAAGTTTAAATAATTAGCTTTAACTACAGCGGTTTTAATTTAAAATGATTGCTTTCGCATGGACTCTTCATACCTTCCTCAACAATATCGGAGCTAATCCCTGGTCATGGCCGTATTCGTAGCTGAATAATGCTAAGCGAGACTTTGAAAGACCTGCACCGAAGTGTAGAATTTTATGTGTTTCAAAAGTCGCCTCAATCTTTGAGGTATTAAATACTATAATATTTAAGATTGTAACGAAAAAACATTGTAAGTTAACCAAACTTTTGGAAAATGTCTACCTTCTTTCTGCAATACCTTGCACAGAACTTTTAAATGTCTTGAAATATTGGAAATGTCTTGAGATATAGTTTATTTCAGTTATAATGGGGTTGTTGGACATGCCAGAAAGCTCATTCTTTAAAGTAACCCCGACCAAAAGTCAGCCTGATTGAGACCTGGTGATGGCGGAGCCATATTTATGGAAATTGCCAGCTGCATGACCGATGGCCAAAGATCTGTTCCTCAGGATTTCGGATTTAATCCTCTAATTAAGAACGAATACGAAGATGCTCTAAAACAGTTAAGTTCTAAATTATCTTAGGACTTGAAAAAGACCCCTACTGCTTTCATAATTGCATTACACCAGCTGTATTGTAACATTAATTATAACCTGGCTTGCAAATTATAAATTCATAATACTCTATTAAACTAAATGGTAATTATAGTAACCACGGAATGTAAAAGGAATCAAATGGGAACAAAGCCGCAATGTTTAATCAACACGGTGAGATTTTAATTTTTTCCTAACTCAAATATTACAACATTTATAACGAATTTAAAATTTAAAGTGGTGCTTGAAAGGCACTGCACTAAGAGTAACGAGTAAAGTAACCGCAACCGATGGCCCAATTACCTGATGGCCGATGACCATGAAAACATGAACTTATATTCCATCTTGAAATATCTTTATTGTAAATGCTGTGCTTTCATGCAAGATACATTCTTGTATCTAGATTTAGTTTTTTACAGACCAGTATTTTTGAACAGTGTGAATAAATTTACTAAAACTCCATTTGTAGAAATTTAGTATTAAGTGCGATAATAAATTACTATACTGTTGTATATATTGTTACGGCATGTGTCGCGCTTAAGTCGTATAGTTTATTTTACACACTATGTGTGCTCTCGAGGGTGGACAAATATTTTTGGAGCACAGTTCTGTTGATGAAAGCAACGCCCAACAACAGACATACATCATATTTAGAGTGAAAAGGCAAGAACGACACATAAGCTGGATAAGCAAAATGAACGGCGAAAAGGGGGACACATTATTTAAACTGTCAACCCAGAAAACGTCCACTTTATTTCACCAGCACTTACATCTGTAGTAGGTGTACTTGTGTGCTAAGTGCCACTGTAAGTCCTCATTTATAGCCAACCCGACGCAGGGGAATGACAAAACCTACATACGTTACACGAAAGGCTTTCGTTAGAGAAAGAGTTACGGCTCAAAATTTGTACTACTCGTCGTATATTTTCCAATAGGATATAACCTATCTTGAACATATGATTTGTTCTACAGTATCTGTTAACTGAATACTGTTAGATAAGGATCTGTACAGTGTGTACAAATACTCCATATACCTTCACGTTATATTGGGTCTTCGGTATAAAATCTGAGAGCTCGCACGGTGTTGTGGGTCAGAACCAATGGGGCTGGCTTCCCCACATCCCGCACTCATGACGGTATTCTTTCAGTTATCACGTCTATCATTAGCGCCAGTAGTCCACATTCATTTGCGAAGATGGGAAGGTAGTTTATCTTTAGTACAACGTATATTTGTATGTAAATGTTATTTTATGACGAAACGTTAAATGTCCGAGCTAAATGGTATCAATCTAAATGTTTACTTGGTATAATACTTATTTAGCTGAGGACAGACAACATTCGCAGAATTTTCTAAGAGGTGAAAACTAATTTTGTTATACTTTATGCATATGTTTACAGAAATACAGATTTAAGAAGCGAAGACAGAGTGCTGGCACTACCGCCTGTGCCAATTCGTGCTATCCGGACGCAAAACCCCATGTGAGTGGTCAAGTTTTATACCGAAGACCCTGTATGTGCATCCGGAGATGTGCAGCCTGCGTTTATAACCCAAGCCATCGTAGTGTGTTCATGTTAATTAGTACTCTTGGCGTCACTTTCTGGAGTGCTCATTCTCAGGTCTCGCAGTTGCGGAATGAGCCAGTCGTTAATCGTTGCCAATAACTGACATGATTAACCAGTAAGAAATACAGACTAAACAGATACGCGTTTGTTATTCCAGCAGACAAGAAATGAATTGCACCCAGTTTTTTCATAGAAAACATATTTTATTTTCACTGTAAAACGAGTACCGGAAACTAAGCTAAGTACCGGAAACACACATAGCGGAGGGAAATGGACAAGATGAGTAACACGAAGCTGACAATATTGATCTCATCAGATTGGCTTAAATGTCGGGTGTACAAAGTTGGTGCGCACACTTTATTGGTTAAAGGACCTGTCAATAATCTACTATAAATATTACTGATTAAGAAATACAGAGTGTTTTCGTGATGATGGTACAAACTTTCGGAGAAGCTTAAGAAGAACAAATGCATGAATTTGATATAAGGAACCCCGGTCCGGAAACAACTCCGTCGCAAGTTATGGGCGAAAGCTTTTTTGCGATACCTGTGAATTTGAAATTATGCGAACTTACGATCCATCGCCCTCCGCCGGGTTTTAACCCCGATTTCGGCAACTAGAGTAGCCAGTATGGTAACCACTATATCACGTAGGACGACGCAGGCATTGAGAATTTGATCCTCACTTCCCTGTGTGTGTACTTTTCACCAATGAAGGCTGTTTCACCAAAGACGGTTGAACAGTCGAAGTAGGCATGTGTGGGACGAAGATAATATCCACGCTACAGTTGTAATGTGCAATCAACAAAACAGATTTGCAGTGAACGTGCGGGCATAATCAATGATAATTTAATAGGCCCATTTCTTCTTCCACCCGATTACCTGGATACACTATGTTTTTCAGAGACATACTCCCCAGATTCTTGGAATATATCCTACTTGTGGTATGTCAACGTATGTGTTTCAACATGATGGAGCCCCAGAAAACTTTTCACATTATGCTTAAGAACGTCTTAATCAGACGTTCCCTGAACAGTGGATAGAAAGAGGAGGTCCTGTTCCATGGCCAGCCCATTCGTCTGATCTGACTCCACTTAATTTTTTCTTGTAGGGTCATGTGAAAAATCTTGTGTACGAGACACCAGTACCAAACGAAGAGGAGCTACAAGCTCGAATTCTCACTGCCTGTGACATAGCCAGAGCGACTCCTGGGTTGCTCGCCCAAGTAAGAAAGAACTTAATTCGACGTTGCCATGCCTGTATCGGAGCTGAGGCACGTCATTTTGAACACCTGCTGTAGTACCACGGCTTGTTTAAATAGTAAAGCGAAGTGAAATACAGATATTCGTAAGTTCCCATAATTTCATGTTCATAGGTATCCCAAAACAATTTTCGCCTATAACTTGTAACGGAGTTGTTTCCGGACCGGGGTTCCTTGTATCCAATTCAGGCATTTTTCCTTCTTAATCTTCCCTGCACGTTTGTATCATCACGGAAACAACTTGTTTAAATGACGCAGGTGAACTGACCACTTAACGATAAAGTTCTCTTCAAATTGTTGCTGCTTTGGTTGACGACACTACCTCAGGCTATGGCTATAGATAGATATTGTGTAGCATTCCGTGTAGCATTCAACCCCAGTATGGTTATTTTTGAGGTGGACGGCGTTTTAATTCTCTAGACACTTTCTGTTGTATAGAATGGCATAAGCTAGTTTTTCTTTTTAGCAGAGAAATATATTATTAAGAGTACCTACCTGTGAAATTTCTGAAATGCGCCATTTAAGTTAGCTTCAGTTGAGATTTCAATACAGCAATCAGGGTTTAACGTGTAATATGTCCACCAAATCTCATTAATATTTTTAAACCAGTTCCAGAAATATCTCGTACAAATCATAATTACACGAAACATAAAACGCTTGATATACATAGTTAACTTTTAGGCAGTATTTTTAATACTCAAAATAATTTCATTCTAATTATATAATATGTAAATTCAATAACACCCGCCTTGAAGCAATGTGTATATAATGATTTGTAAAATGTATGTACAGTCATTGCATATGCTTTTATTATTGTATACGTATATGAACATGTAGGTACATGTTCTTGTATACGTACATGAACATGTACGTACATGTTCAATAATGTTATGTGAATATATTATGTAACTTAATAATGTAGGAGCTGTGAGAATAATAAGTTAAAATTTGCTAAAAATGAGATAACAATGGAGGTAACAAAGAGTAAGATAGTTTAATAATGCTATTAGTCATTATTGGAGCAACAATAATGTAATTTTTAAATGGTGAAGATTTTAGATTTTCTAAAGTATCAATTCCAGAATTGAATTGTATAGGTAAAGTAAATTTTGAGAGATATTACGTATTTCTATACATATATATGCATATATTTACAAGTTTTTATATTTTACTAACATTTTATACTGAAATATTCTATTATACTTGTATCTTTAATTTTGGAATAATATTTTATATTCAGTTACTTAGGAGCTATGCTGGCAGACTTCTTCCACAAGCCTCTGATAATCCCAGTACCTACGCTTCCTTACTCATACCTATATAGCTGCTTAAGATTATAAACTTTATATGCAATACATTTAACTTTCTGTAAAGGTAATCCTACAGACCGTTAGCTGAGATTAATAACACTGCTGTATTATCCCGCAGATTCAAAGCAAACCTACATTACATGGAAGTGTCAAAGCTAAAATGCCACGCTGCAGGTAGTCGCAAATCCCAAATAATCAGTATTAGTGACAAGCATGTCACAAAGCAGAGAAATCATACGGGTGATTTCAACAAAATTCCTTTATTGCTCATGTAGCAGAGGAATCCTCTCACGTGTAACAGCGTGATTTTTATTTGTGGGGTAGCCTGAAGGATAAAGTGTGCAAAACGAATCGACGGATATTGGAAGAACTCGAGAAATGCACAGTAAAATGAGTAAAACTAGTGACGTAGATAAATCGTATCAATCGGTATATGTTCAACCAGTACAAGCTCTGCTTAACTGAGGGAGGGCATTTCTAACATTTTCTCCAAGGTGATATTTAATACCCAGTATTAATAAGCGAATCCAGAGCACAGGCGGCGCCGGTTCTGGCGTATCCAACTTCTGAGACACACAACTGCGTGCTAGCGGAACTCCAGTGTATCTGGAGTTTGATTTTCCTTATTCACAAAGATGTATTTTTATAAAAACTTGCACATAGCTTAATTGAGTTAAAAGTATGTTGAGTCAAAGTATCTCCTTTATGTCGAGTTGTTTATGGGATTAACCACTTCCATTTATTTATTGTTACTCACTTGAATGTTTATCAGTAAATTTTGAAATGTTAAGATGTTATAGTTGGTTTAAAATGATCGAATCTTCCATTAAAACTGTTAACTTTCGCTTCTTTGTGCTTCTCGTAGCTGCAGTAAAAATATAACTAATATATACATATGTATATATCAAATTTATAGAAATCTAGAAGAAACGGTGCGGTTGTTAGAAAACATAAATCTCCCATATTATCTTTGCGAGAAATATAATGTGCACCTCTATAAGACCACACAGATATTATGTAGCATGCAAGACAAAATCGTATTATATCCAGTAATAGTTTAAATAATTTTATTTGCATAGTAACTGCAAATAAAAATACATACAGGTACTCTACATCTGCAAAAGAAATAACGTTTCAAGATAAACATGAAAGGGAAAAAAGAGCAAACAATCCACATAAAATGCGTATCTGGAAACATCTCTGAAAGATGAAACAATATTGGAAGTATTTCTTATTGAAATATATCAAGGGATCAATCCCCCAAGGAAAACGTACTCTGTGTACCAAGCCCTTAGAAGTCAAATGATTACATAATGCTAAAAGCAAACATTACAAATGCACTCAAGATGACCTTTTACTTTCTTTGGAGTTACTGCACTTATGCTACAGCCAGAAAGTCAGAGAAGTAAACTTTTGCAACGTCTTGTGCACGTTAATTTAGATTTGTTACTAATTTTGTAAATACTGCTTAAACGATTATATAAGCAGTACTTCATTATGGAGAAGATATATCGCTATTAAATAACTAGTGATTGACAATTTATATAACTTACTACCATGAAAAAACGAAGGGGAGAAATGTGTCAGAAGTTCGTACGAAACATTAAACGATCAGTACATTTCCGAGAATGTGTTTTCCACATGAATCATTATTCATAATTTGTAATGGTTGCAAAGTGAGAATGTCTGTTTAACTTCATGATGCTGGAAATTCTTTATAAAGTTCACTCACAATGATGAGATGTAACTTTACTGTCTTTTCAACGATGATTTTGCTAGGTAGTAGAGTGGCTTATCTATTAGACGGTGCTTTAGCGGTGCGAGGGGTACACAGTATGCTGAACTCGTGACACGCACATTGGAAAATACCCAACAGTTTTTTCTTTGTCGCGCGTCTTTACCCCTCATTTGCTCAGACCAAATAAACACTACCTCCTTCCAGTTTCTAAACCTCTACCTGGTTGGAAGAAGGGTACCTCACTCCTTAGCTAAAACCTCGCTGAACAGACAGTATATACTAGCTGAGTAATGAAGTTTCGGCAATAGTTACCTGGATGGCGTTTATGTATTGAACAGCTAAATTACTTTTACATTTTAAACACCTGGATTAAATTTTCCTTTTAGAGATTGCTACACAAATAAGCGGTAGTATTGTTTTACTGTATTTGCTTGCAATTGCTATTATACATTAATGAATTCAAAACAACCCCATCAAAAGAGCACGGAATCGAGTTAGCAGTAAGATTTAAAGCAAAGCCGTGTTATATTGTTACAATACCCAAACAGCAACCCAAGATGAAACTAAGGTGTTACACTTGCTCAGCTAACAAAGACCTGAAGGCTTGCATAATCAGTGTCCGCAATTCCCTATGGGCAAACCCCGAACCATTTGACACGCAACCCGCAAAGTTGCCTACCCACTTAGTATTAAATGAACAAGGAAATGGAGGAACAGACAGCCAATGAGTGCAGTGGCGGTTGCTGTTTCTTACATAAATACTACTCACTTCAGTTTATATAGTTTAAACTACAAATCAATAATTTAGACTAATACAAACAACACGGTATTTTAATTATACTTTTATATATTTGCAATTATTTCGTTAAAATCTTAGGTTACCTTTGATAGAGCTATTTTCAGCTGCATATTTTCAGGTGTTCGTCAGTCAAACGAGATCTGTATTTTTACTTAGGATAACTCATTTTTGAAAACAGTACCTCACACATAAGTAGAAGCAAACATAGCCACAATTTTAGCTACAAAGAAGCGTAACTTAAATCGATAGATGTTCGAACACGTCAACACTATGTTTACCATGGCAAAAATTAAAAAAAAGCATCGTTTTGCAGAGATGTTAATTGTAGCTGCAAACCCAGCCTTATGGTTGCCGGTTCGACAAAGGTCTAAAGCAGTTCCCAGATTTTTGAAATCTTAAATTGCTTTATAAAAATGAAGCCATTCGATTTTCTCGTAAGGGAATATACTCACTAAATTCATTGTTCTAATTTGTATTTTGGAGGGGTTGTAAAGACGGAACATGATATAGATGTCCCTCTTGTAACTGCTCCTAGCACAGTTCCAACTCCGCGGCAAATGCTTTTAATTGCATCGTACATGTTGACTATATTTTGATTTCTTCCTTGAAGTTGTAGGTTAAGCTCATTTAAGGGTTGTGATATATCAACAGGAATGACAAATCTGTAATCCATTTTTTTTCTTCTAATTCAGGCATATGCTTTCCCTGTAAAAACAAACCATATTCATTAAGTTACCTAAAAATAATTTAAATATAGTAAGTATAATGAAGTAAACGTATAAGTATTCCTAAAATAGTTATTTTGTAACTGTGTGCATGCAAAATTACTGACCTGACGTTACACAAGTTCATTTACTTGCTCACGAAGTTCAAAGAAGCGATAAACCATGATACCCCGATTGAGCACCTGGCATCAGTATAGTAAATCAAATCTTCATAATATAGTTCAGCTTTGACTGTCGTGCTGGTTGGACGGGTATTGTCTCGCTCTTGGAAATCACACATCAGATATTCTTACGTAACTTTGCATTCATTGCGCGTATCTTGTGATAAATGACTTAGATTGTTTTTTTTTCTGCATTAGTGCTTCATTTCTACTGACACCATTTGCTTTTCACAATATGGAAACGAATGATCATATAGTGCGCGATTCGCTAAAGCTTTGTTATACATCAACCATCTGCCTAATTGGGATTCTCATCTCTTCTTTCTCTTCAGTCACACCAACAAGTAAACCACCTAGGCAAAAACGTCTATAATATACCAAGTGCACCGGGTGCTAAAACATTCCCTTCACATCTTTATAGTGAGCATAAACACTTTCACGAAGGCCCAGAACTGACTTCTATAAAAGACTTAGTAATAATTTTGCAGAGAACCGGTATGTTATCAGTATTCCTGTGCATAATAGATTTCAAGCTCTTGACGCTAGGTAGACTGGAAAATCCCCTGAGCCTATCACTTTTTCAACAATACCGTCAAACGGGGAACGCATTCCTGCAGTATTTTTGCACGGTACTAATAACTACCAACAACTGATTAAGAAGTTGGAATCTATTTTCACGGAAGATTTTAGCAGTCAGCTTAGAGGTGCAGTAATAAGAATCAATGCTACCAATCTAAGCGATTATCATGCACTTACAATGTACCTAAACACTTACAAACAACGTCATACTTTTCGCTCACCCTAAGATCGGTGCAATTATTCGGAAGCTTCCGTATTCTCTAACCAATGAGAAGATATTTCAAGAACTCATGACACCGCAATATCCTGTGCTGCAAGTAAATAGACCCTCAGCAAAGACTAGTCTCCGATGCCTGCTGTGGAACCAAAACTCGAAGCCGGTGTGAAAATCTTTCAACTTACTCGACTCTCTAATTTTATTGTACAAGTGGAGAAACATGCATCTCGCACTTTACCCCGGTGCACTACTTGCCAATATTTCGGGCATACTAAAATATACTGTAGACTACAACCTTGCGCAGCTTTTTAGAACTCTACATTCACTTCTGACCCCATAACTTCCACAACTCATCTCAGTTCTTAACTTGTTATTACGAGATGGGAGTCCATAATCGCCTCTTCTCTTAACTGACATTGCTGAATTGGAATGCTAATGGATTGAGGGAGAAGAAATCCTCTTTCACAGGGTTCTTAAATCACCACAATTATGATATTTCTTATATCAGTGAAACTCACTTTCTCACCTCTGAAGCCTTTAAGGTCTCATTATATCGTGTATTGAGACGATAGTTGCCTCTGGATGGCCTCCTCATGAAGTGTGACCTGAAACATCACTCGACCTACCTACCTAACCATGAAGTTGTTGGAGTGCTATCTTTTCAACAAAAGCTCCTCCCGTAAAAGTCCTCGATGCCTTTAAACAACCAAGCCGTAGGCTACTTCCCATCTCTATTCATCGTTTGAGGACAACCAACCCACCCTGCTCTTAGGTGATCTCAACTGTAAACACAGGGCTTGGGGCTGTCGTCTAACAAATCCCAATGGACGTTGTCTACTTCAAGCAACACTCGACTCTGCCCTACATGTGATCGCTCCCAATGAGCCCACATTTTACTCTTACAATTCTGCGTTGCAACCGGATACTTTGGACATAGGTCCTGAACATTTTGTTCCTACTGTTTACAGCAGCCTCTTCCAGAGCTTGATTCTGACCAGTGACCAACAGTTAACAAATTTTGCTTTGATTCTATAACAGGGACACAACCTAGGAGACTCATTACTGAACCTGTCAATTGAGATGCATTTCAGAGGCATATGCATACGCTTCTGTTCATCTCACGAAACATTGCTAGCTCTCACCACGTGATGCAGCTGTCACACATCTCCGAAATATGATTCACACCTCCTTAAAGAGAACTACCATTCCAGAATCTTCATTCACCGCCATTTCCAGCTCACCTTTTACAATTTACTCGTGCTAAAAACCAAATGCATCGTCTTTGGCAGCACCAGCGACAACCACGGCAACGTCAATGCTTCAGTCAAGTTATTTGCCAGGTTAAGCATGCCTTAGATGAACACCGTTATAGTAACTATCTGCACTACGTATTGAAATTATGTCCTAATGATGGAAGTTAAGAAAACAAATACTTCGCGAACCTTCCTGTGTGCCACCACTTATAGCAAGCAACATAGTGAGTAATAACACTCTGGAAAAATGCGAAACTTTGGCTACGTACTTTAAATCAACTTTTACACCAAATCCGTCCACCGTCCTTGCCTCGCGGTATCTGCTCAGCAGAACTTAAATGTTACACAGCTTATGGTTCCATTGCCCATTAGGTGGGTTTCATCTAGAGCGCTTTGCTAATCATCGAATTTTTACGTACTAAGAAGACCCCTGGGAATGATCTTATACTACAGCTTGTGTTGAAGCACTGTTGGAAGAAGACAGTAGTCCTCCTTGCATTCTTTTTCGCACTGGCTATTTTACGCAAGCCTAAAAACATGCTGACGTTATTGCTGAATGCAAACCTTGGAAGCCTCCCAGCTCCCCACAGAGCTATCGACCTATAAGCCTCTTACCGATTCTGTCAAAATTACTAGAAAAGCTCCTTCAAAAATGCCTTCTTCGTTACGTTGCTGATGCCTCAGTTACACCTCATCAACATTAGAGCACTCATCAGCTGCTGCGACTTACTGAACACATAATGTAAAGATTTTAAGCCAAAAGCATAGAGTAGCGGCGGTTTTAGATTTCACTCGGGCGTTTGTATATATATAAAATCTGCACTACCTACAGTAAGTACTGCACTGTTCGCTGACGACAGACTGATCTTTACTTCTCATTGTTCTATTGATACTGCTTCTGTAACTCTACAAACTTGTCTGGATATTTTTCCTCAGTGGTTGTCTCGCTAGCGCATTGTCCTCAATTCTAGTATGTGTCCGATAAAGCTCTTCACCATACATAAACCTCATACTCCAGCAAATGTTCGACGACAACATGGAGGTGCCATTGTTGCGCTCTGATCGACCAGTGAAATATCTGTACATTCACCTTGATCGTCGGTTATCATGGCATAACCACATCAACACTGAACTCAGTCAGACATAATCTCGTCTCCATAATCTTTATCTACTTCCAAACAGCGAATCCTCTGTACGAGTAGACTGTACTCTGCTGCTATACAGGAGCATTCTTCGGCTACTTCTCCTGTATGCCAGTTCTATATGGGGCTGTACTACTAAGCTCAATGACTTTGGTATCCCAAAGTTCTTGATATATCTGTGAACGCTCCGCGATACATCCGGAATGCATAACTCCGCCGTGAATTGAAAATCACCGAATCTGGAAGCACATCTCTATTATGACACGCAAATCTATGCTCGCCTTCTTCGAGTACCTGGTGCTGCATGCTTTCAACTGGAACGCTGTAGAGGTGCTGAGCCTCGAGTGAAGCAGCGCTTGCCGTAGGACATTATCTTACCTTAAGATATGTAAAACGGTACTTGTTTCCTTACTTTCTCTTGTCATTGATTGACTTGTGTTCGATTTACGGACTCGCATATGAGCAATCCCTTTAATTTGTATTTTTCGGAGGAACGTTTTACTTTATTTCCCAGTATATCTGAAATTTTATAGTATTTAGTCGTGCTGAGCAATTTATTGAAATTAAAAAAAGAGATCTTCATAATCCGATCTCATATCCTCCAGCATTTTTAGAAACTGTCATTGCCTTAGCAGCCAATGCCTCTTGGTGAGTAATGCAGTGGATGTTAAGCATCTGGTGTGAATAGCCCATTGATATCAAATGTGACTTAAGTCTCCCAATAAATCCATTTTGCTCTCCTATAATTGCCAGAGAGCCATCAGTTACAACCTTTGCCAATCAAGATTCTAAGACAACACGTTCAAAAAAGTCCTCACCTGTGATAGTATATTTCAGGGGAATTAAAGTGGGTAAAAGTTCACGTCCTGATAAATTTGCGTCCACGACACCAAGTGAAATTGCTATTTGTGTAGCGTAGTTTCCGTCTCTACCTTCGTCCAAGGCAAGAGAGAAGTAAATAAACACCTTTCATTTTTCTTCTATCGTTTTGTTTATATACAAAAATAATACAAATGTTATCTATACGCCACGAAATAGTACACCTGGACTGCTTGATAGTTTTAAAAGCATCTAGATACTCCGGACAAATTTTTCCTGCTACTTTTACAATGCATGTTTCGATGAATTCCCCGTCACTAAAACATTTTAGGGTGTGAATTTCCCAAGCTAGGATGTAACTGGCAAGCAGTATGTTTTGCTTTTGTGGATCGGACTCTGTGAATGTTGCCTCCTCCAAATGAGTAGCAGCTGTTTAGCGCGTTCGAGCCTTAAAGGTAGTATTCCTAGAAATCGGAAATAAAGATTTGCGATTTTACTACAGTTAACACAACACCATTATTATATGCTAAACGACCACCACCAGTAATACAACCATGTCTGCGATGATGATACCGTATGCATTCGTACCTGCAATGTAGATGAGTCCTTCAGGTTGGTCAAATAAAGCCTTCAAAACTGCCCAGCATTTTTAACCTTGATAAACAACCCTTTAAGAGACAATGACATAGATGTTTTCATCATAGCTGAAGCAAATATAGATTAACAAAAGGAAAAATTTTATCAATTTCCAAAATACAACACCAATATATTAGAAAAACACAGACAGATGGCAAGTGGCATACTTACTGGCATTAAACAATGCATAAATGGAAAATTTGAATTTATAAAAGAAATGAAACAAGATGACACTTCTGAAATAATGACAACAGCTTGTAAAGAAAAACATAAATTTAAAATCTATGGTATCCACAGCCCACCCAATAACAATCATCTCTACCTAGAAGTGATTGATATTGACAATAAAAGTCATAATTGGTGATCTCAATGGACATTCTCCAAGATGGGGCTATAGTTACAACAATAAAGCTGGTGAAATTATTGAAGAATTTGCAGACTCCAGCTTAATGAAAACATTACATAAGGATGAAGATCTAAAAACCTACACACACTACTCAGGACAGTCAACCAATCCAGACATTGCTAACATATGAACTAAATTATAAGATAAAACTACAAGAAAGTAATCGAAAATAGTGGTAGTGGACCTAGAGCCATAATAACAAAAACAGATCTAAATCATAAACCGCCAAAAACAGAAGGAAAAGTAAAGCCTAAATTGGAATTTCAAAAAGGCACATTGGGAAGAATATACAACAAAAACAAACTTTTAAAAGAAATTAAATTGGAACAAAACATAAAGTAGTGAAGGAACTAAATGCCACAATTTTAAAAGCTACACAACAATGTATCCCAAGAGGAAAAATTCATAAATATAAACCCTTCTGAATGACCAGTTAGCACATCTCAAATCAAAACGAGATAAAACTAGAGAAAAAGCAGAAATATACAAGACAAAGCAGATGTTACAGAATGGCAAAAAGCAAACGCACAGTTAAAATATGCTATAAAACCGTCAAAAATTTAAGAGCATTGAGGAGCATTGAAGAATTTATAAACAAACCAGACTATAGAGCAAATAGTACTAAAGTACATAATTACATTAAACAAATAAATAGAAAAAACCAACAAATTCGGCCATTAAATGTCAATAATAAAGAAATATACGAGGATAACCTTATAGCAGAAAAATTAGCAACGTACTATAAAACTAGCACTACATTAAAAATAAAAACAAAAAAGAGAATAAATACTTAAGAAATAGCAACCTCGAAGATGCATCTAACTTTCAAAATAATCAGTGAACCATTCACACTCCCAGAAGTGAAGAAGGCAATAAGGACACTAACAAATAAAAAGAGCCCAGGTCCTGATAACACACATCCAAAACTGCTCAAGAATTTAAGACATAAAGCACTCCATTCTTTATTAAAAATTTTCGATAAAATCTAGACAACCAGAAATAACATACCAACACTGTGGAAAAAAAGCAAAAATTATATCCATTAAGAAGAAAGGAAAACCAACTCAAATGCTAGTTATAGACCGATATCCTTAACATCAAACATAGCAAAACTCTTAGAAAGAATGGTAGCTACAAGACTGACTTACTGTCTAGAAACACAAAATCTATTAGTCCCTGAACAGGCTGATTTTGGAAGGATAGCTCAGCAATACACCAGGTTGTAATATTCACACAGGACATTAAAGCAAATTTCAATAATAATAAGACTACTCTAGTACTGTTTCTCGACTTCAAAGATGCGTTTAACACAGTATGGTGAGAAATGCTACTATACAAAATGAAGACATATGTCATATCAGGCCACATGTTAAACTGGTTTCAAACCTTCCTATCCCAAAGATATTTTGCAGTACAATACAAAACAGCCACATCTAAATGGAAACAAACGAGAGTTGGACTACCTCAAGGGTCTGTTACAAGTGCTACTCTGTTCAATATATAAAAATGACCTAGTAGATGTACTTAAGAAAATAGGTAACATACAAGTAGGAATGTTTGCTGACGATGTGGTAATATGGACTTCAGAAAAGAACATAAGATCTGGGAAACATTGCAAAAAACTACAAACAACAATGGATAATACAACCAGAACCCTAGAACAGTGGACTAAAAATAACAATATGAAATAAATACAGGAAAAACTCAATATCAACTATTCACAATGCAGCCATAAAACAGAAAAGATATGCCTGCAAATCAACAACAAAAAACTACAAGAAGTAACTACAACAACGTATCTAGGGATAGAATTAGATAAAAAAAGTATCAATGAAAGAACATGTAAACAACGTAACGAATAAACTTAAAAAAAAGAACATTTTAAAACGTTTAGCAGGAATAAAAAGGGGGGTGGAAACCTTGACCTTCTTGATAATAACCAACAGTAAACAGATACTAGCAACAGTAAACAAGAGACTTAAAACAAAACTAGAAATTTCACAACATAATTCACTATGAATAATAACAGGAGCTGTAAAAAGAGCACCAGTTACAGTACTACAAAGCTTCACAAAAACTTGGCTATAGAATTGGAACACGAGTTGAAAGCAATTACTCTAGCACAAAAACTGCAAGTCAATAGACACAGATACAAATGGTACCACACAGCAGATACTATACGTAATTTAAAAACTCATATAAGCTTCAAAATATATATTACAACTTAAAATACAAGAATATAATTATAACAAATATAATTGCAACAGAGTTAAGGAGTCCAATAGAACATATTGGTATACAATATCAGAATGACTGATATATACAATACACAAACAAAACAATATACCAGATGAAATGAGAGCCATAGCAATAGCTACGGAAAATGAAAGACACCCAGAAAAAGAATCGCTCCAAATATATGCAGATGGATCTCTCGTCAATAAAAAAATGCTGGTACAGGAGTATACTGTAAACATTTTGCACAGTACCTAACATTAGATGAAACGTCTAACCACTATGATGAAGATTAGTTATAAAAGCAGCATTACAGAGCATTTTATATAGACCATACATAAAACAAGAAATAGTCATATTATCAGACTCAAAATCATCCATAGATGGAATAGTAAATTACAATAATAAAACAACAAGAAATATTAAAGAAATAAGAAGCCTAATTAAAATAGTTGAAACTAGAAATCATGTCACTCTACAATGGATCCCAGCTCATGTTGGACTTTTGGGCAATGAACATGTGGATCAATTAGCAAAGAAAGGTGCAATACAACAAATAAAACCTGTAGGACAAATAGAAATAAATAAACAATTAAATAATATTAAACAACATTTCAAAAGACAGCAAGACTTGATGAAGAAGATAAATTAAAGGATAAAGATTATAAGAATATTAAAGATAGAGTTGATATACAAAAAATGCCAAGGAAGACTGCAGTGCCCGTATTTAGGATGGTAACTGGCCACGACTGCCTCGCAGAACACCTCTACAAGATGCGATGCCTACTTACACCCAAGTGCACTCTCTGTGAAGATGTCATCCTGAACAAACAATATCTCGCCAAATGGAAAGGCCTTAAAAGTGATAACTTGCAGACTTTATATTGGGAAGCCAGAGGGAAAATGATGCAGATCAATTAATCCTCAGGGCCATTGGTGAGCAACAACAAAAACAGCAGCATTTTTAACCTAAAAGGCAAAGGGCTTTATTTCTTTTGGAACGAAGAAAAATTGTTCTTCCCATTTAGTATGACATTTGCGTTTATATGCAAGCTTAGAATCCGCCATGACGAATTTCCAATGGAACTAAGTTGCGATTCGACACTGCTTGCTAATAAGTTACCTCATGCATGGTCACATACGCCGAACTTCCTCAACGACAAGGTCAAGAACCACTTGTGGTTCCTGAACCAGTAAATGCCCATGCCTACCCTAGAACACCGCGACTGTGGCTCCCTCACAAACAACCATGCGCACTAGTGCCAAACGTAATAACAGAAAAGCACGCAGGCATTTAAAGCCGATTGCAACTTTGGCGACGTAAGAAAAATAATGGGCACACTAGGATCAATTATTATTAGTAACTAATTGTTTGTAGGTTTCGAATAAATTAAATGTCCCCTGGAGATTTTTGGGGTAAGATCAATGATAAAGCTGTCATCTAAGAGCTTATGATCCAGTTCCTCCCAAGTACCAGCCCCATGAGGGGGTTGCCTCTTCCGCTGCATTTGACTGCACTTTAAGGATTTTACAGTTGTTACTCCGGGTTTAATCCCAGAGAAGGTGTACCTTTTCTGCTCTAGAAGACAAAGGAAACACTTATTTATAAAGGTAAATAAAAAATTGAGAAACCCAAGTTACAGGATATGACTTCCTTTTTTGTGAATTAAAAACTATAAAAATAATTAAAGGAAGACAAGAACAGAAATCAATAAGAATTTCTTTTTAATCAATAAGAATTTCTTTTTAATGTTTAAAGAAACTGTTCAAAATGTGCACCCCTTGCCAACATACATCTTCACAATGTTTTCTCCAATTCTGTTGCACTCTGCGAAGTAAGTCCGGGTGTTTGTTTTTCTTATTTCTTCCGCTGCTTCAAGTATTCTTTCGTGCACCGTTTCCACCTCAGGAACTTCTGTAATTATATACGAGTTATTATATCACCTTCAGGCAGTATTTTAAACACTTAAATGATTTCAGTCTAATTATATAATATAAAATACAATAACAGCCCGCCTTAAAGCAATATGTGTATACTATAATATATAAAAAGTGTATATTACAGTCATTTTATATGTATAATAATGTTATGTGAATGTATTATGTAATTTAATAATGTTGGAGCTGTGAGAATAGAAGCTGAAAGTTGCTAACAATGATGTAATAATGAATTGGAAAGTTTAGTAATGCTACTAATAATTCTTGGAACAATAATGTAATTTTTAAAACAGTTTATAAATAGCCAATCAACAACCAGAAAAGCTGAAAGTTAATTAAATCATTCTATTGGAGTAGGATTAGCCAGAGACTTGAAATAGAGAAATTTACAAATTTAAGCGGTAAACGCCAGTCGCTAGAAGGCAACGTACTTGAGCAGTTCATTCGCTCGGTACGTATTCAGTGTGGGACATAAAATTCGTTACAGTGAGAATATTATAAAGTTTACGTGTTAAAAAGTGCATGTAATTAATAAATAATTTCACAGCTCTCTTTATCAGTGATGTGTTATTTAATTTGTGAAGGATTAATAAAAGGAGTGAAGTAAAAATTATAATTCGTGTAAGCCTACATTCTTTAGCCGCATCACCCCCTGCTAAGAGATACATGTTTCTACAAATGAATACGGACTTAGCCGAGGCAAACCTAAATACATATAATATTTAAAGAAACAAAAATACAAAATAGATTCCTAAACTTGGGACGAAGGCCACCGGAAAGTGAACGTTGAGGCGAAGGCCACCGGAAACTTTGTACCAGTTGCTTCATCAAGTCTGGCTCCCCAACAGTGGAACTACAATGCAACTCCTCCTTCAAATTGGTACTTAAACGTGGTGCTAATAACGTAAAGATAAACTTCTTCAACCTCAGTGTTTTGTCATGTACTGCTTTTCGAATTAACACTCAGGATTTCAGCTACGGCTGTTTCTCTCGAGGCACTCCTAGCACAGGAAAATCTTCTTTGTTACAAGTTGTATTTAAATTACATTAACTGCTCTAAGGCAGAGAAGAGAATCTTTAAAATTGATAGACCACATTCTTTTATCTCGAATATTGTCGTTGTAAATGACGTTTGGAAATTCCATTGCTTGCTTTTGGATTATGTTCCTTCTATGTGGTCATAAGGAATATTTGTATTATGCTTATATCCTTTAGAATAATAGAAATACAAGGAAGTATTAGTTTCCATTGAGATACTACTATTGGCACCTTTGTAAGGTTACAAGGGTAGAATTATGAACTAATTGTCCTCCAAACAACATTTATATGTACCAATTTGCGTTTTTTTAAAAATATGTTTGAAGGTTGAGATGCACTAAACTCATGTAATAAGCCGTATGCTATTCATCATTCGTATTGCATTTGAAACAATTGAGAAAGCATAAGCTTACACAAATATATTACAGGTAAATTTAAATGACTTTAAGGGTAAAATTCTTTATCAGTTATTTTCGAAATAAACACTGTTGATTTTTACTGATTCCTTCAAGTGCTACACGAACATTGTTTTCGTGCCCCGTAAGTTGACGCAAATTGAAGTATGAATTTTGTTAGCAGTTGGAAGTTGGAAGATGCTTCATGTTTATCTGCACCACATATGGAAGCCAATTTGTCGCGGTCACTTCGTTATCTCTTACTGAGCGACTGTTATTGTATTTAATTTTGGGTTCACTGTCCTCCGGCTAGCTATGATTTCTCGGTCGAGCACTTATCTTATACAGGTGTGTAAACGGAAAGGAGTTTTTATCCAAAGATAACACTGATAAAATAATTTGTTTTATACTTTTATTGTCGTAACATATTATTCACTTTCACATATTAATCTTCACACTCGCCAAACTGAAACTGTTATAATAACTTATTTACTGCACATTATTATATAGCGTACTTCAACGTTTTGTGTAATTAACTTCACGACACGAGATATTTTTCATAACTTTGCGACGCGTAACCTTGATGAACTTCGTGCGATGCATACTCCATGAATGCCTCCGTTGAACTACGTGAAACTTGATTCTGACACTGTATTTATACTTCCTCGCCCCAATATGCCTAAAGATTATAACCGAGCTGCTATTGGTTAATAAAACGCGCCAACATTAGCATCTATATTTATATCCAATGAAAATTACGAAAACATATGCTCTGGGGAAAATGTTCCAGCAAATTCTAAGAAAAACACGCCACTCTGACGTCATTTGCTCGTCTCTAATAATGATAAACAGCTCACCCCCTCGCTACATTATTGCACGCTATTATTGTCAGTTTCAGTAAGGCCGTATAAATCCACTTCTAGACAATGATTACAATCAACAAACATCTCAAATCAATGTCACACAACAATGCATATTCACACTACAATCACTCTGACATTTACATAATTTGTGATACAAATTACTGCGTCATATGCCCCACTAGAAACATAATTATAAATATTTATAACTTGTTTGGAAATTTTATAATTGGGTTTTTAGTCTCCTAAATCTTGGAACACACGCTATTTATCACTTTCACTTAACCCTTCACACGCATTTAACAATCGACATATGTTTTGCCTTTATCTCGCCACTATTTAATGGCTCTGGTCTAATGTGTTTATATATACATCTAACATTACAATTTTTATAGCAAATATTGTACCCTGATTTATTTAGTTACTGTTACAAAATGGTTTACTTTCTTAGGTTGTTGACATAACAATTTATACATTCAAGATTTTTAACTTGGTTCATTTTGTAATTATTAAACATATTTACCAAAATATTCATCCTCTACAGGAATATATTTACATCTCTTAAATCTTGACACAATTTCACATATCTGTGTGCTACATAAGTATTGGTTTTAATTATCTTTACCCTTTTTTTTATTAAACATTTATTTTTGTCCAGAATTTATTTCTGCTTTCTCATGACATACATACATAGTTAACCCTCTTACATTCCAATACTTTATTCTGCAGTTCTGCTTTAACTTTCCTGGATTTGCTTACTTTATTTTTAGCGGTCATTTCTATTCCTTTTCCTGGATCAAATTGTTTATGGCTAAGCATTACTCGTAGCTGTATCATAACCTTCCAAAATTTGTTCATGAATAGCCTCTTAAAGAATTCATATGAAATTTCCTCCCCTGATAACATTTGAAACCAATCTAAAGTTTTCTGAACAACACATCTTTTAACAACTGTCATTTTCGAATCTTCTACTATCTTTTTAATTTGAGAGTACTCTGACAAATCTGTAATAAACTGCACTGGATTGGAGTTTTCATTTTGAACAGCTTGGTGTTTGTTAATTTCAGAAGTTAGCTTTTGATTATTTATAGACAAAACTTTTAACTTCTTCTAATTTATTTCTTTGTGTTTCTGACTCCTTCTGTATTTCAGATATCTCACCTCTGAAATTAACTTGCACCTGCATTAAATCTGCATTCGTAGCCTCCATCATCTCTCTTAGCTCACAGAAATGGTACTCATTCGGCTCCTAACTCTGTACATTTTACATCAACATGTTCTATTTTATTATTAACCTCACTTTTTTGGTTAGATATTTCCCTGCTCATGTCTAACATTTTCTTTGAAACTTCCCCTATCTCATTCGCTATCATTTCCTTATTTTCATTTCTTATTCTTGTCATACTGCTATCTAGCTCCATAAATTTCTTTTCAATTTCTTCCCTGTTTTGTTCTAAGCTCTTACCAATATCTTCCCTCAATTCCCTATTATTCTTTTGCATATCTTCCCCGTTTTGATCTATTTTCTTTTCTAATTTCTCATTACTCTTACCAATATCTTACCTTAATTCTTTCTTATTCTTATCTAGTTCTTGTTCTAACTCCTATCAATATCTTCTCTTAATTCCTTCTTATTCTGAGTTAATTTTTGTTCTAGTTTCTCATTATTCTTTTCCATATCTTCCCTGACTTGATCTCTAATACTCTTACCAATATCTTTAAGCATTTCCATCATCATACTAGCATCAAAATTAACATTTCCTGCTATTCTATTCTGACTTTCTTCACTAATATTTCCTCCCTCAAATACTACATTGTTTGAGCTATTTTCTGTAACCTGTATCGAATTACAGCCAACTGTTATATTATCCCCTTCCATAATTGTTTCTTCAATATTATTAGTAGACATTGTATTCTTAATCCTGCCACTCCTCAAGTACATTTGATTGTTACAATTTTTTTAGCATAAAAAATTTACTATTTTCTAATCCTTCTGATGCTCTCCGATGATGTTGCTTTGATGTGCAGCTTCCTGCCCCTCTCTCCTAGATGTATATGTCGCTTCTGCGTCGTATTATGATGAATCTACGCCGTCTCGATGTTTTTGTGTCCTGTAGTTGAATTCCCCTGTGGCCTTTTAATCTCGGAATTACGATGTCCACTCATCCGCGTCGTCTGTCGTTCCTGTAGTTGTTTCTGGAATCTGCGTCTTGTAGTTCAGTTCACTGCTTCCATTCGCTCCACGTCCTGGTTCCTTCGCCCCTTCCTAGTTATTTCACTCCTTCCTGGTTAATTCGCCCCACGTTGGGCACCAAATATGAAGTATGAATTTTGTTAGCAGTTGGAAGTTGGAAGATGCTTCATGTATCTGCACCACATATGGAAGCCAATTTGTCGCGGTCACTTCGTGTTATCTTTTACTGAGCGCCTGTTATTGTATTTAATTTTGGGTTCACTGTCCTCCGGCTAGCTATGATTTCTCGGTCGAGCACTTATCTTATACAGGTGTGTAAACGGAAAGGAGTTTTTATCCAAAGATAACACTGATAAAAGAATTTGTTTTATACTTTTATTGTCGTAACACATTATTCACTTTCACATATTAATCTTGACACTCGCCAAACTGAAACTGTTATAATAACTTATTTACTGCACATTATTATATAGCGTACTTCAACGTTTTGTGTAATTAACTTCACGACACGAGATATTTTTCATAACTTTGCGACGCGTAACCTTGATGAACTTCGTGCGATGCATACTCCATGAATGCCTCCGTTGAGCTACGCGAAACTTGATTCTGACACGAATTTATACTTCCTCGCCTCAATATGCCTAAAGATTATAACCGAGCTGCTATTGGTTAGTAAAACGCGCCAACATTAGCGTCTATATTTATATCCAATGAAAATTACGAAAACATATGCTCTGGGGAAAATGTTCCAGCAAATTCCAAGAAAAACACGCCACTTTGACGTCATTTGCTCGTCTCTAATAATGATAAACAGCTCACCCCCTCGCTACATTATTGCACGCTATTATTGTCAGTTTCAGTGAGGCCGTATAAACCCACTTCTAGACAATGATTACAATCAACAAACATCTCAAATCAATGTCACACAACAATGCATATTCACACTACAATCACTCTGACATTTACATAATTTGTGATACAAATTACTGCGTCATATGCCTCACTAGAAACATAATTATAAATATTTATAACTTGTTTGGAAATTTTATAATTTGGTTTTTAGTCTCCTAAATCTTGGAACACACGCTATTTATCACTTTCACTTAACCCTTCACACGCATTTAACAATCGACATATGTTTTGCCTTTATCTCGCCACTATTTAATGGCTCTGGTCTAATGTGTTTATATATATACATCTAACATTACAATTTTTTATAGCAAATAATGTACCCTGAATTATTTAGTTACTGTTACAAAATGGTTTACTTTCTTAGGTTGTTGTCATAACGATTTATACATTCAAGATTTTTAACTTGGTTCATTTTGTAATTATTAAACATATTTACCAAAATATTCATCCTCTACAGGAATATATTTACATCTCTTAAATCTTGACACAATTTCACATATCTGTGTGCTACATAAGTATTTGTTTTAATTATCTTTACCCTTTTTTGTTAAACATTTATTTTTGTCCAGAATTTGTTTCTGCTTTCTCATGACATACATACATAGTTAACCCTCTTACATTCCAATACTTTATTCTGCAGTTCTGCTTTAACTTTCCTGGATTTGCTTACTTTATTTTTAGCGGTCATTTCTATTCCTTTTCCTGGATCAAATTGTTTGTGGCTAAGCATTACTCGTAGCTGTATCATAACCTTCCAAAATTTGTTCATGAATAGCCTCTTAAAGAATTCATATGAAATTTCCTCCCCTGATAACATTTGAAACCAATCTAAAGTTTTCTGAACAACACATCTTTTAACAACTGTCATTTTCAATTCTTCTGCTATCTTTTTAATTTGAGAGTACTCTGACAAATCTGTAATAAACTGTACTGGATTGGAGTTTTCATTTTGAACAGCTTGGTGTTTGTTAATTTCAGAAGTTAGCTTTTGATGATTTATAGACAAAACTTTTAACTTCTTCGGACAATTTATTTCTTTGTGTTTCTGACTCCTTCTGTATTTCAGATATCTCACCTCTGAAATTAACTTGCACCTGCATTAAATCTGCATTCGTAGCCTCCATCATCTCTCTTAGCTCACAGAAATGGTACTCATTCGGCTCCTAACTCTGTACATTTTACATCAACATGTTCTATTTTATTATTAACCTCACCTTTTGGTTAGATATTTTCCTGCTCATGTCTAACATTTTCTTTGAAACTTCCCCTATCTCATTCGCTATCATTTCCTTATTTTCATTTCTTATTCTTGTCATACTGCTATCTAGCTCCATAAATTTCTTTTCAATTTCTTCCCTGTTTTGTTCTAAGCTCTTACCAATATCTTCCCTCAATTCCCTATTATTCTTTTGCATATCTTCCCTGTTTTGATCTATTTTCTTTTCTAATTTCTCATTACTCTTACCAATATCTTACCTTAATTCTTTCTTATTCTTATCTAGTTCTTGTTCTAACTCCTATCAATATCTTCTCTTAATTCCTTCTTATTCTGAGTTAATTTTTGTTCTAGTTTCTCATTATTCTTTTCCATATCTTCCCTGACTTGATCGCTAATACTCTTACCAATATCTTTAAGTATTTCTATCATCTACTAGCATCAAAATTAACATTTCATGCTATTCTATTCTGACTTTCTTCACTAATATTTCCTCCCTCAAATACTACATTGTTTGAGCTATTTTCTGTAACCTGTATCGAATTACAGCCAACTGTTATATTATCCCCTTCCACAATTGTTTCTTCAGTATTATTAGTAGACATTGTTTTCTTAATCCTGCCACTCCTCAAGTACATTTGATTGTTACAATTTTTTAGCATAAAAAAATTTACTATTTTCTAAACTTTCTGATGCTCTCCGATGATGTTGCTTTGATGTGCAGCTTCCTGCCCCTCTCTCCTAGATGTATATGTCGCTTCTGCGTCGTATTATGATGAATCTACGCCGTCTCGATGTTTTTGTGTCCTGTAGTTGAATTCCCCTGTGGCCTTTTAATCTCGGAATTACGATGTCCACTCATCCGCGTCGTCTGTCGTTCCTGTAGTTGTTTCTGGAATCTGCGTCTTGTAGTTCAGTTCACTGCTTCCATTCGCTCCACGTCCTGGTTCCTTCGCCCCTTCCTAGTTATTTCACTCCTTCCTGGTTAATTCGCCCCACGTTGGGTGCCAAATATGAAGTATGAATTTTGTTAGCAGTTGGAAGTTGGAAGATGCTTCATGTTTATCTGCACCACATATGGAAGCCAATTTGTCGCGGTCACTTCGTGTTATCTTTTACTGAGCGCCTGTTATTGTATTTAATTTTGGGTTCACTGTCCTCCGGCTAGCTATGATTTCTCGGTCGAGCACTTATCTTATACAGGTGTGTAAACGGAAAGGAGTTTTTATCCAAAGATAACACTGATAAAAGAATTTGTTTTATACTTTTATTGTCGTAACACATTATTCACTTTCACATATTAATCTTGACACTCGCCAAACTGAAGCTGTTATAATAACTTATTTACTGCACATTATTAATTCGCGTACTTCAACTTTTTGTGTAATTAACTTCACGACACGAGAGATTTTTCATAACTTTGCGACGCGTAACCTTGATGAACTTCGTGCGATGCATACTCCATGAATGCCTCCGTTGAACTACGCGAAACTTGATTCTGACACGAATTCATACTTCCTTGCCCCAATATGCCTAAAGATTATAACCGAGCTGCTATTGGTTAATAAAACGCGCCAACATTAGCGTCTATATTTATATCCAATGAAAATTACGAAAACATATGCTCTGGGGAAAATGTTCCAGCAAATTCCAAGAAGAACACGCCACTTTGACGTCATTTGCTCGTCTCTAATAATGATAAACAGCTCACCCCCTCGCTACATTATTGCACGCTATTATTGTCAGTTTTCAGTGAGGCCGTATAAACCCACTTCTCGACAATGATTACAATCAACAAACATCTCAAATCAATGTCACACAACAATGCATATTCACACTACAATCACTCTGACATTTACATAATTTGTGATACAAGCCAAATATGTGGCGGTATTATTATTGTTCGCCCCACGTTGTGGTAACAATATGTAGTGGTATTAATGTTTGTAATTGAAAATGATACTGTTTATTTGCCGCACGTATGAAAGACAGTTTGTCGCGGGCACTTCGTGTTATGTTTTACTGGGCGCCTGTTATTGTATTTAATTTTGGATTCACTGTTCTCCGGCTAGCTATGATTTCTCGGTCAAGCACTTACCTTATACAGGTGTGTAAACGGAAAGGAGTTTTTATCCAAAGATAACACTGATAAAAGATTTTGTTTTATACTTTTATTGTCGTAACACATTATTCACTTTCACATATTAATCTTGACACTCGCCAAACTGAAGCTGTTATAATAACTTATTTACT
Organism: Deroplatys truncata; assembly: GCA_030765065.1. NCBI lineage: Eukaryota > Metazoa > Arthropoda > Insecta > Mantodea > Mantidae > Deroplatys > Deroplatys truncata. Next base: position 108,667,194 of record CM060980.1, read on the forward strand.
GCACATTATTAATTCGCGTACTTCAACTTTTTGTGTAATTAACTTCACGACACGAGAGATTTTTCATAACTTTGCGACGCGTAACCTTGATGAACTTCGTGCGATGCATACTCCATGAATGCCTCCGTTGAACTACGCGAAACTTGATTCTGACACGAATTCATACTTCCTTGCCCCAATATGCCTAAAGATTATAACCGAGCTGCTATTGGTTAATAAAACGCGCCAACATTAGCGTCTATATTTATATCCAATGAAAATTACGAAAACATATGCTCTGGGGAAAATGTTCCAGCAAATTCCAAGAAGAACACGCCACTCTGACGTCATTTGCTCGTCTCTAATAATGATAAACAGCTCACCCCCTCGCTACATTATTGCACGCTATTATTGTCAGTTTTCAGTGAGGCCGTATAAACCCACTTCTCGACAATGATTACAATCAACAAACATCTTAAATCAATGTCACACAACAATGCATATTCACACTACAATCACTCTGACATTTACATAATTTGTGATACAAGCCAAATATGTGGCGGTATTATTATTGTTCGCCCCACGTTGTGGTAACAATATGTAGTGGTATTAATGTTTGTAATTGAAAATGATACTGTTTATTTGCCGCACGTATGAAAGACAGTTTGTCGCGGGCACTTCGTGTTATGTTTTACTGGGCGCCTGTTATTGTATTTAATTTTGGATTCACTGTTCTCCGGCTAGCTATGATTTCTCGGTCAAGCACTTACCTTATACAGGTGTGTAAACGGAAAGGAGTTTTTATCCAAAGATAACACTGATAAAAGATTTTGTTTTATACTTTTATTGTCGTAACACATTATTCACCTTCACATATTATCTTGACACTCGCCGAACTGAAACTGTTATAATAACTTCTTTACTGCCCATTATTAATTCGCGTACTTCAACTTTACGACACGAGAGATTTTTCATAAATTTGCTACGCGTAACCTGCAAATCGATAAACTGTGCGATGTATTCACCATGACTGCCTCCGTTGAACTCATCGATGTCTTATACGCGAATGCTTCTGTTGGACTACCTGAAACTTGAATCTGACACTGAATTTATACTTCCTCGCCCCAATGTGCCTAAAGATTATAACCGAGCTGCTATTGGTTAATAAAACGCGCCTACATTAGCGTCTATATTTATATCCAATGAAAATTACGAAAACATATGCTCTGGGGAAAATGTTCCAGCAAATTCTAAGAAAAAACACCACTCTGACGTCATTTGCTCGTCTCTAATAATGATAAACAGCTCCCCCCTCGCTACATTATTGCACGCTATTATTGTCAGTTTCAGTAAGGCCGTATAAACTCACTTCTCGACAATGATTACAATCAACAAACATCTCAAATCAATGTCACACAACAATGCATAATCACACTACAATCACTCTGACATTTACATAATTTGTGATACAAATTACTGCGTCAAAATGCTAAGCAACATCATGCTTACAAACAACTGTTTAAACCAGTTTTCCACGGGAGGGGACACCAGGTTTATCCCATCCCCCTGTTCTGTTCTTAAGTTTGCCAATGGTCTACGGAACTTCTATTCTATTAGCATTGTGTCGCCATAAAGTCGGACCACACCCAACACATGAAGTTGGAGGGAGAAACACCGAATGTCACAAATTAGCAGGAAGCCGACAGAACCATAAGTTTCAGATTATTTACTTATAAGATAAGTGTAAAAATGGACGGCGATATGTAAAATATTGTGACCAACTATATCTAATGAAGAATGCATTGGATTAAAATTGGAAAACCTGTCGAAATTGTTATTTCTTCAGTCAACGTGACTTAGCGAATCAATCCTCGTTGGTTTCCAGCGTCCAAAAGGCTTGTTTTAAACCAACAAAGTCATTTATATGGCCACCTTTAACTTCAACGAATAAATCCGGCACTTTGACCTGTGAAACTAACGAGTGCAACTTTTAGTTATGAATTTGGGTTTCTTCAGTACTCGAGTGAAACACATTCACTCTCATACTCATATTTCAGAATCTCGAGTGTAAGGAATAATTTTAGTAAAATATTAATTCCGCCAACCCATAATGGAATCAACCGCTACCTCAGGATTGAGTAAACTCACAATGATTAAGTAAATATTTGTTTTTATTTCCTCTATTACTAAAATAACCTAAGGCAGAGGAAGTAATATTCGAGCTAAACCTTCGATATGTATTTTGAAGAAATCTTATTCAAGCGTTTTTTAAGAAAAAGTCGGTGTCTGCTTAAAAATTTCATAACCCCAAATAAAAGGAAATAAGGATGAATTTCAAATTTCAAACCTGAACAATACATCGCCCGTTCAAGTCCTAACTGTTAATTGTAAAATTTTAAACGTTGATCCTTCTTAGAACATGATGATTTCTAAATATTTGAAACGTTTTCAAATCACTCCAAAATATTTCCAACATGAATATACGAATTTCTAAGAATAAAAACAAAGGGATTTCCAAAATGTTTGCACATTTTTCGTATGTTTAATTTTTAAAACAGGCTCCTTAAAAGCTACGCGATTGGCAAGTGGGTCAATGATATCAGGCGAAAATCAAGAAAATTCGTTCATCCCCCAAAATACCCCTTCATATGAAAATATTTTTGTTTATTTTCTCACAAACCAGCACTTTCAATCGATGTTATGCGTATAACATATATGTATTGTATAAATTGTATATAAACCTGTTAGCGTCACTTTAACTTCTTCGTCATATCGTGACTATTACTTTAACTTTGTTAATTCACTTGAGTCAGTGCATTCTAGACAGATAGCGTTTGCCTAGTCGCCATTCAGTACAATTTGTCTTTGTTCCTATTGAGTTATGGTAAAATGTCGACTTTGAGATCGTGGAACTGTTGTTGTAGTCCTGTATCATCTGCTTAAGTAAGCTGATAGATGGCCTTAGTTGCCAGTCGCCTTCCTTTACCATTTGTTTCTGTTTCTATTTCATTTATTCTGTAGGTGGAATTAGAGTCATGGTAATGAATATACAATCCGCCATTTACCTGGAAATTTAGGGAAACCACGATTAAAACGCAGTCTGATTGACCAATACACTCGATTTGACCCCATAACCTCCCGAATTCCAACCACAGACGTTACTGCCAGAGCCATCTCGTTCGCTGTCCTCAATTTCCTTCTAGTCTATGGACTGCTTCTCGCTCTCGCAAAATTCTAGGAAACTATAATACATAACTAAAATGTAAATACACTGAAAACTTAGAGAACATTAAAATACACAATCTGTGTCAAGTAGCTATTCCTTATGCTTCGTTAGCGCCTCGTCTTGTGAAACATGCTTCAACTATTTGTTATTACCTTGTTAGTAAGATTGACTTGTGATAAAATCGATTCGAGATTATCTTCGTTTTATGTATATAACCAACCCCGTGTTGTCTAACTTCTGAAAAAGTTGGTATAAAAGGTATCCTCGGCATGCTTGACACGGCGAGCGTTTTAACACTGAGCTACGACAGTAGATATTAGTGTATGGGTTATACACAACATTCTATTAGTCATCCTTCTACGTGTTTTCCATTTTCTTGCATATTCTCCAATTTCATGTAATAAGCTCAGGTGTAAGAGATTTGCAACTTCTTTGGATATTTAGTCCATATTTCGCCATGCTGGGTTAATATAGCCATAGAAATCTTCGAAGTGAGTGGCAGGTTCAAATGGCGTCCACAACAGTGTACATCTACTACCATGGCCGATTTAGTTTTCATACCGCCTACTCACGGAACGCCTGAATGATACTGACCCCGAAAAGTGAACATAAACTTTCCTGAAAGATAGTACCTATAAGTAGGGACCTGCGTTTTTCGTTTTATTTTTTGGTGGAAATCGGGGTTATTTTTGGAGAATTTCGCGGTAGTCAAAATTTTGCGTTATTTTTCTAGTTTTTATTATCACATTTTGGGATTTTAAAGGTACTTTTTCATGTAAATAGATTATTGAAGACAAATGTGGAGTTTTATTTTAAAAACACGTATATTTATCCTTCAATTATCACTAAAGAAGGCATAACATGAGAGAAAAATACATATTCCTTTTTCTAACTGGCAAAGGAGAACATTATCGCTTTCCTGTTGCAACCCAAGTCGCTAAAAACTCCTAAGTAGCAGGAGAAAAATTTTCAGTCAACATTAGACACTGATATTACAATGACTGACTGTTAAGTCTCACTGAAATGCACATAATGCCATAAAAGAAATGTACATTATGTTGTGTTTTCTAACTGTCAAAGGAGAACATTGCCATAATGTTTGCATTTTCTTCTTTCATGTTGCAATGCAAGCCGTTCAAAACTCCTGAGTAGCAAGAAAAGAAACGTTCAGTCAACATAAGCACATGGATACCACACTGACTGGAGAGCTCGGCCACTAAACTCAGGATGACTGTCAAGCAAACTACGCAGAACTTTCACAATATTTACTTTTCCATTTCGAAACACTTTTTATTTTGCTCTTGAAGTTCACTGTACCCTTTTGTGATCACTGAATCTTCACATTTTTCAAGAATGGAATAGACTTCACTTTTTTCACTAGTGCTGTATCGATATTGGTGAATATTGGTCTAAATATTTCAAATGCTGAATACAACTTATTAGCAGGGCCTTCAAACATCAGTAACTGCAATTTTGCAAATGCTAATGCTGCAATGTTTTTCACAGCTGATATAACATCTGCTTGAACATCTGCGCTTCTGATGAAATTTAGTTTCTCTTCTGTTTCACTAAAGAATTCCCTTTTGCTATTTCGAAATTTTTCAATGTTTTCCTGAGTTTTCCATAAAGCGTAGAACTTGTCGAGTATGAAAATCCTTCTAGTTCAGGGATGTATTCAGCTAAATCATTGGCATGTTCCTTGACGAATGTTACCTCTGCTAAAATTATACTTACTTCATCAGTCGTCAGTGATTTCATGAAATCGATACCAGTATTGCTGACAGATTCCGGATCTTCTAACTGCACGAACTCAGTTATATCACGAAGATGCTTCTCAACGTAGAAAACGACCTCGAAACAAGTATTTCATCTTGCCAACACTGATACTGGAAACAGTATAAGTTTCTCAGACGGATACTTTTCTTTGAGAAATCGAACATACAGATGTTTGCTCTTTCTCGTATTGAGAAACAAAGCTTTAACCTTAGCTACCGCTGCATTAAGTTTCGCCAGTTCTTTCGTGAATATGCATCCCATCAAATTTAGCCGGTGTGCCCAACACTGATGTGAACCGCATCCTCTCCGAGGAAGACAGCCAGGGAACTGAAGCCTTTTGTCACACATTTTTACTGTCGCTTACCTTCCAAGTTATTGTCGTAGTTAATAGAGTACTTAGGTACAGCATTACTGCATGCTTTTGCACCAGCTACTTTCAGAATATGTACATCAGCAACATACAACTGCTGCTCTAATTTTGGTTCAAGACATCGAAATAACACGACAAATACATACCGATCCAACAGATCTGTCGTTTCGTCACATAGTAACATAACCTTTTGACCACAGACTGCTCCTTTCACTTGTTGATCTCTTTCATCTCTCAGCATTGGAACATACTTCTCTCTTAATAATGTAACTTGCGGTCAATTTCCAGCACCTTTTAAAAAGATGTTAGGATTAATGTTATTAAGTTGCGTTTCTGAAGTGACAAATAAATAGTAATAATATAATTTTGGCAGTGATATATTCAACACACCTTCAATGAATTCGTTCATCATTCTTTAATATCAGGCGCTCCAATTTCTCTAGCGGTATATTCCTTTAAGAAAAGACACCATAGTCCTCTTGACAAAATTATCCCTTACAATAATTCTTTTGTTTGCAGCAAAATTACACTGTAGAATACTCTGTTGCCTCTTATGACAGGAGGATGTATTGTCTGTAGATGATCTCTTCAGCCGTTGGTGTTTCTCACTTCGCACATGCTTGGCACACGTATGTTTTCTATCCCAGGATGTCGTACAGTTACAGTATAGATACATTATGGTTTTTGAATCGGATGCATATAATCTGTCATTTTTAAATTAAAGAGCCCTTTCCTTTGCACTAATGCTCATCTTGGGCATAATACTAAACGTAGAACACAAAGAGAAAACAACAATGCTTAGCAAGACCAGCTTCTTAAGCAGAATAAGCATGCGCATGAGTCGAGTTGATGAAGTGGGAGAACAAGTTGGCCTTGTAAGACTGTGATTCAGTGCTTCCAACCCTAGCGACAAGTCGCCAGGAAAACACCCTGAATTCACATTATTGTGCATATAAAATTTATAAAATTGACATATTCCCGTTATTGCCTCATTTCGTTTTATTTCGCGAAAATATATCTGTCTAATTTTCGAATTGTTTTCAAAATTATGTATAAGTAACTGTTTCCCAAGAATTTTAGGAAATATTATCAAAACGTCGGTGTTATCGCAAACGCGAAAAACGCACGTCCCTTACCTGTAAGTGATGTTCAGCGGTAGGACCTCTTCAGTGACTTTTGGTAGAAACACATTTCTCACGGAATGAATGTTATGGAGTGAACTAGCTTCATATTTAACGTATTTACACGTATTTTTTATTCAAGTGTTACGTCTTTATAAACTAGGTTCTTGGAAAACAATAAAGGAATGATGGCGTTTAGCTTTGTGAATTATTGACACCTGGTGCCAAAATCTGGGAAGCAGAGACAGTGAAATACATCAGGGTGATTGTTGTAGATGTTATTTGCACTACTGAAATTACAGTTTTTTTCCACCAGTTATGGCTACTTCAGTAGAGGGAAGAAAATCATGCAGGCCACCAAGTGAAAGCCGTTATAAGACGCTATCACTAAATCTATTTATTTTAAAAACTACAGCTCTCGTAGTTAATTTGGATTGGCATTTGCAGCTGGAGGATGAGGTGAACATATGATTGGATCTACAAAAATACGTTTTAGGGAAAATGCTAGGACAGACCTAGGTAGATCAATGTGGTCTTCAGACAGTTTTAGCGAACACTGAAACCGCATTGAATTCTAGGCCAATCACTAAAAGCGACGAAAGCACTGAAGCACTGAGTCCTGTGCACTTGCCAGTCTGACGACGATTACCCCATTGCTAACTGGTTCAGAGCCGCTAGGTAGCACGAACTTAAAGAAGACCTACAGAAGACTTCTGAAGTACGTGAAAAAAGGAGTACCCCAGGATTCTCATAAGCTTCTACGAAGTACTCAACCGAAGCCAGCCTTAGAGTTAGAGATATTGCTATTCTGCAAGAAGGCATGCGTCCACGTCACACCTGGAGGAAGGCCTAGATTGTCAATTTGAGCCAGACATGAGATGGCAGAATCAGAACTTTGTGCTAAGAACACAGAAGGGTTAACTATAACAACCTGTACAGCTGGTTATCCCGCTAGAGAATGACCACGGTGAGGAAGATGTTAAGGAGTGATCTATCTTTATTGTTAATGTACGAGTATTTTCATACACCCTAAGATAAAAAAATGCGTATATTTATCCTAAGTCCAAATAAATTCCAAGTCCGATTCACAACAGTGTCTCGGCAAATGTGCCTTTAGTTTCGTTCTATTCTCACCTTTCATACTGAGTCCCAGCTACAGAATATGCGCTGACAGCCGAGCAGTTATAAGCAGGAACGTAGTAAGAGGCCCACCGGGTTTCGTATCCCGAGCATAATTTCATTTTTTTCAGAAAAACGCAATATTTATTACGCATATTATAATTACTAATTCCTAAAGCATATTTAATTTCAGGGCATTTATGCTCACACATAAAAAATGAAACACTTTCCTTTTAGTTTCAAACTAAATAAGAAATAAATATTACAGTCCTTAATGAAAAAACAAATAAAAATAGAAATTCACTAAATCTGTAAACCCTCTGCTTCTACTACTGCCTTCATTCTACGAGACATCGATGATCAAATGCCTAGTTAAATTTTTACAAGAGAGCACTTCCTAGAAGCATCCTTTATTTCATCCTAAAAAACCTCTTTTGTCTTTCGTTGTCTAGCAGGTCAGTTTAACCTCAAAACTTTATTCACCTCTGCCCGCACATTTTCAATAGAATACATATCTGGTCAGGAAGGAGGCCAGTCACTCCTGTGATATCTTGCCTTTGCGAGAACCAGTTGGAAATCTGCTGATTTGTGTTGACAAGGTGGTTATCCTGTTGGAATTCTATTATTCCGTTGGGATATCTAGTCTTTACTGAAGGAACTATGATGTTTTCGAGGATGTCTTTGTATTGGTGGCTATTTAATGTGCCATCACGCTGCCATAACATACCTAGATCATCTCGTGATATCCAACCTCAACACGACACAGGTACGCGACCTTGGCGATCCGTTTATGCAACATATCTTGCGTCGTAACTTTTTCCTCTGGGGCAATTACTTTTTTCACCATTTGTGGATGAAAATGTCACCTCTTCTGTGAATATAACCCTATTCAGTTATGTATGACATTTTATTCTGCAAATGTGAGGGGACAGAATCTGTAATCATCTGTAAGACTCAACTTCTTAGCTACCGATCGAGCAAAGAGTCCTACTGTAGTCAAACGACGCAAGGCTGTGCAATTCGACCCAGGAAAATTAGAATTATTTGAAATTGTAGACACATGACTGAGGGGATTGCTGTCTGTCTCTTCTAGAAGTGCAGTGTCCTGCTGAGGAGTGGTCAAACGTTTTCGACCCGAACTAAGTCGACCACAAAAGATCCATTCCCTGATTACCGCACCCACCTCGTAGTCACAGATGTAGTGACTCAGTGATCTTGCAACCTGGGACATAGAGTAAGAAGCAATGTTTACTAACGTAAGGGGAAATCTCCTTGTAGTTTCGTCTTTATCTATGCGCTCAATCACAGCAAAAATCAGTGCGATTACTAACATATCATACAGAACGCCAATGCTATGAAATTCGCGCGCCATTCATAACTAAAGAATGCGACAGAGTGTTTGTTTCAATATTAAACCAATTAAATATTTGGTTTAGTTTTTCACTTTAGAATTCTTATCAATATGACACTGATTTTGAAAACGAAAAGACAATTTGTGTTTTATGCATGAGTGTCTTAAAATTAATACATACCTTATGCATAGAAAGCATAACCCAGATTATTTCAATTATAATGCATATGCGTTTCACCCCTCCACTACCATGCATACAACCAATTTGAAAGGTATTTTTTACTTATTGTATAGCTTTGAAATGAACGCAGGGTGCTATTAAATCGTGTACTGTGAACGCAGCGTCAGCGAATGCTTCCGAAGTTTTCCGAATCGAATTCCCTCTTTGGCTGTTGCTCACTAATTTTGTCTTAGGCTGTATTTCCTATTCATGTGGTATGTTTTTGTAAACTAGGTTCTTTGAAAACAGTGTTTGGCTTGTGTTGTGAATTACTAACCATTTTTCTCACGTAATAACATTGTGACGCACCTTTGGCCTGAACTAATCGCAAGGAAGGGGACCGACTGACTGGCCGGTTGAAGATGTAATATGACGAAAGAACCCTATCGAGAGATAACGGTATTTGTCTGGAAGCTCCTTTCTCTCCTCCTGGATAAAGTTAGAATATTTGTTAGCCTCCAAGTGCTTCATGCAGAATGCATTAGGCTCTTTGTTTCTTCTGGCTCTAGTCGTGAATGTGACCTGTAATAAACTGATCTTGCAGTTTAATATGATTAATCGTGAGACTAATAAGAGGGCTAAAACTTGGCTATCCATTTGGAGCTAATAACATAACAATGAATGCGTATACAACTTCTCATAGGTCCCTGTTTCTAAATTCTAAGCACTCTATGACCAATAGTACTGATGGTCTCTGAATTTATCACACTGATTTATCTGTGCGTTAATTAGATTTGACACTTTTGCGTACAAATAAACAGTTGTCAAGCATAATGAAAATGTCGCCTAGTTAAATGCTTGAAGCCCCTACCTACTGTGTTGTCTGTGGTAGATAGGGGAACTCCTACTTGGATGTACTACTAATTGGTCCAGCGTCTTTATGAAATGTTCTGGAGTCAATTCTTATAATTTCCAAAGTTTGTTTCCTGTTATATACCCTAGTTTATGCCGGACACATATAGGAATTTTTTGCTGTCCTTCTCTAAGCATATTGTCAGTGCTTGATTAATTATTGATATCAATTTGTCTGACATTGCACATTTTAAGTAACGTTTAAAATCAGCATATAAATGCAATGTTTTATGAACATAAAACAGAAAGGTACATTCAATGAAATAAAATTAAACGCACAGAATTAGCTTAAAGCAATATTATTTCTCCGAAATTAATCATAATTTCCCGTAACAATTAATACATTAATTAATTTAAGAACGTACTTATAATAATGACAAACAAGAAACGTTAAAACAATTTTACAGGGGTTAAGAGGTAAATAACGTCTCACATTCTATTGGGAGCCAATTCAAGACATTCATTTAAATCTCACATTAATATCTCAAATGTATTATTCTAATCAAAATCGTTGGTGTCAGAAAACAAAGATAGCGAACATTTTTTCCATTAAAGGGTAATTTAAAAATTTTCATATATGAAATTCAGTATTTATCTGGCTTCGCGTTTTCTGTTCAGACACTCGAGCAAACGGACGCGGATCTCTTTCGAAAAAGTGCTTCATTTTATTGTGATAAGTGGACTTCAAAACTTTCCCGTGAAATCTCTGTGTAGAAGTTTTGGGTTGAATAGAATACTTACTGTACCTATTGTAAGTAAACGATAAAGTAAAACATCTGATGTGTTACAAGCACATGACCACCTTTGTTCAATGTCGCTTGCTATAAATTTTTGTTAAACAGGCTTATTTTGCTATCCACTTCCTGGTAATTGAGATAAAAATTTGTATAAATTGTTTCATTATTCATTGCGGACCCAAGGGGCAATACAATGGCTGAAGGGATAGTAAAATCTTTAAAAAGCGGATCGATATATTCAAACTTTGAAATTCTATGTTCTTTGCATGACAAATAGTCTACGTACCGGGTGTCCCAGAGCACCCGTATCAACCGTTTCTCCCTAAAACTACAAGATATTTTTGTTCGCAAAAACAATTTTATAACCACAACCTATGTAAGGAATCAATTGGTAGTATTGCCATTTTCCTGAACAAACCGGAAGTACTACCTACTCGTGATCAACTTTGAAATTTTAAATGAGAACATAGGTGGTTTTACGGTTCATTGAATAGTCCTTTTAAAATGAAAAAACGTTTACAAAAACCTTTTTTTCTATCTTCTAATGCTTACTCGCAAATGAACAATAAACTTGTCAATATTTTGAACCAGTTGCTTGATGGTGTTCCTCTGACTATACGGTTACCGATGTGGCTTTAACAAGATAGCTGTCAGGCTCAATTTTCATTTAGTGCTCGGCAAGTTCTTGATGCTTCCTGGACGGTGGATTGGGCGAGGTGGACCAGTACGTTGGTCGACCCGATTTCCTGACTTAATACCAAACGACGTATTCAGCAGTGATGCAATTCTCCTGACATTAATGATGTTGGAAGTAAATCACAGTGTTCTATAGCACAGGGTGGTGGACATTTTGAGCATTTAGAGCGAGTGTTCACAATCATTTCTCAGAAAATGTGATTAAATTTTTACCTTTATCTTTCATTTGTGATTAAACATAAGAAGATAGAAAAAAATCTTGGTAGTTCACCGTCCAGGAAATGACTGGTCAAGAAGTTGCCGAGCCCCAAGTGAAAAGTGAGCCAGACAGCCATCCAGCTAAAGCGACGTCGGCAACCGTACAGCCAGAGGAACACTACCAAGTAACTGGTACCAAATACTGACGAGGAAGTCTATCGTTAATTCGTGAGTTAACATTAGAAGATAAAAAGAAAGTTTTTGTAAAAGTTACATAATTTTAAAAGTACTATCCAATGTTTCCTTAAACAAGCATGTTCCCATTTAAAATATCAAAGCTGACCACGAGTAGCCCTACTTCCAGTTTGTTACGGACAATGAAAATACCACCAATCGATTTCTTTACATAGGTTTTGCTTATAAAATTGTATATGCGAACGCAGGTGTCTTATAAGTTTAGAGAAAATGCTGTTACGGTTGCTCTGGGACACCCGGTATATCTCCAAATGCCAAATGCCACAAAAAACTTGGAGAAGAATTGCTTGTATTAATGAAATCTACATTTTTGTGTAGGACATTCCTGTGTATCTCTTTTTATACAAAATTCATTCAAACTGAAGGGAAGAGAGCATATGCGCAAAAGTGTTAATATACATATTTTATTACTCATTTAAAGGGTTTAAACATATCGCATTTTAATAAAAGTTATGAGACTTTTTAAGAAAATAAAAGAAATCCCTTTTGATATACGTAAGGCTTAGTCTGGAGCAGGGAGTTTAGCTTGAAAATCTTTTGTGTCGCATCCTTGGAAGATGCTGAACTTAATACCAGCTTTAATATTTACCCAAATTCCCCTTTCTGAATTATGCTGTTCACAAACGCACATACGCACGAGAGCTCTTTTAAAACATACGTGTTTTATTCCAAGACCTCAAAAAATGTATTTCAGGTGCATTACCGATATCGAATTATTTTTTTTTGGGGGGGACACAACTTGCGATAGATAAGAACTCAGTGGGGTTTTCACTATTCCCTATTCTGTCACAACTTAGTCTTAATAGACCCTATAACAAAATTGTGTCATATAATCTTTGGCGCTGACTGCTGCTGAGGAAGGTAACGCAGCGTTTACTGCATGTTTTAAACCGCGATAACCATTGAATGCTATGTCGGCCCGTTAACCACGCCAAGTACCAGATGGGTGTAATTCTCCCTAGTGCAGGTAGTACAAGCTACGATCTGTTTTCTCTAGGGCACCTGGAGCCAATAGCCATACGTTATCATGGATCCGAACTATTATTGCTGGCTTGTTGCCGACTGAGCCGTCAGCCCGAACCAGTGATTTAGCGATCGGACGAATGGCACCAACTAATTATCGTTTATTGCTGGATTAGAGCGCGCTCGCACGGTCGCCCAGGGTAACATTTTCCTATTAATCCTTGCCTGCTGCTCCGCAACATTTAATATTTCTAATATAGAATATTACTGTGCGTTCTTTGCCTGCAGCGTTCTCTCATTCAAGAGCCGCTTCTATGTACCGATGTGGGACCAAAGTACACTTATCAATGTTTGCATACATTCTTTTCATTATCGTTTCCTCCCACAAACACTACTAGATATCGCATAACAAAGAAAATCTACTTGCAAATTCTAGCTGAGGTAGTAGAGAACATGTTCTCCTTCAGATACTTGGAATGTTCTATAAATACTAACATAAGCTTTCGGAAAATAGCAACAAAATGGACGTTAATAGAAAAACGAAATATTTTCTCTGAATTTCAGAAGAAATAAATAAGGGAGAGATTATTGAAACGCTGCGTTGAGTATGACGTTTAATAGTGCGGAGAGTTTTATGTCGTGACGATGTGAGTAAATTCATTCGAAACATTTTAAATCAAGAAAAATGGAGTTATAAACAAGTAATGAACCCGTTATATAGATACTTGTTGAGGAAGAGAAACAAACAAATTTCTCTACACAACAAATTTACAAACGTCTTATATTTTTGTGGAGGTAGAATTAGACTGTAAAACTCTATTCATGTATGGAAGAACAATTAATATTGATTAACACTGGTCAAGTATGACACCAGAGGTTTAAAATACCAGATAGTAAGTCACTATTGGGGAATTTTATCTCAAATATCTGATGTGTTCCATTCACATGACTTTCTCTACCCTCTGTCTTTATTAGTGGGTATACAAAGTATTCTTACTAAAGCTTATTTTTCTATCTACCACATTTAAATCCAAATAAACCTTTGTAGAAATAACTAAATTACACATTTCGTTACAGATACAAAGAGACAGCCATAATCAAATGTTTAAAAACTGGACGCTATATGCTGGCCTTAATATTCCATACTGTTTCAATGCAATCGCGACAAACAGCTGAATGTTGAAAAGACTTTAAAGAATAACCAAGAAATGAGCAATCGATCCATTTATAATGGATATCTCAGAAATGTCTTATGCCACAAGTAAGCTTATTAGAAATAAATTGTTTGTTTTAAAGAATCTGCTTTTTTGTGTGTTAAGCATAGACGTTTTCGTCTATGCTTAACGTTTACCAGCTATACAAGATTATACAAAATTCCTTCCGAATAAAGACGACTTCAAGGGCTATCCCCAGAAACTTAAATATATGCATTTTATTTGTAATGTAAATATTAGTAATACAGGGTAAGGCATAAACATCTGACGGTTTTTGAAGTTGCCTGAGCACTGTGTGCCTGATCAGGCATACATTCTAGTCATGTTGGAAGACACACAACTGCGTGAAGTTTCAGATTACATGCTTAATTTATAAAAAGTAATATTCTTAAGATAACTATCCTGACTTTCCACACGCTGTCCCATCCTGGTGGGGAGTGAATGCATTATTTGCCTTACTTTTCCCAAATCTCCCACAAGAAAAAGTCTGACACTGTAAGGTCTGGTGAACGTGTGACCACTGCATGTCTCCATACCGTGAGATTAAGACGTCCGGAAAACATCCTTTTGGGTGTCTATATGCTAACGTCCTCTGTGTGAGTGGTAACTCCATCTTCTTGAAACTAAAGCTTCTTTCATGCAAAGGAATTTCATAAAAAAATGGCAAATAACAAAGTCTCCAGCATTGCGCACATCGTACAGAATCAATAGTTGAAGCCGAAATTATGAAGTCAATAATTATCATAATAATCTGAGAAGGATAGTGATATAAAATAAATAAAATATTTAATGTCAGTGTATGTATAAAAAGGAGAAGCATTGTGAAAATTGTTGACTGTAAAAGCTACAGAAAGACAAGACAGGCACAGGTTAGCTAATTAAGGACCAGCCCCAGGTATAAAGGGCTGAAGCCAGTTTCTCTTGGAATTAATGGGTACAGTTGCACTGGCCGGGATGTGAAGGTCATTAGAGGCTTTATGACGCTAAGTTTGAGGAGAGTTTTGAGGGGAGAGAGGGGAAGTTAGGAGTTTTTCCTCTTTGCAGCGCGGTGGTGAAATTCATTCTGTCCTGAGCGATCGGTGAGAGGGGGACGACATTCTCGTCGAGTTGTGAACATTGGCGGCGAACGTGCAAGAGGGTAGAACGTTCAGCTGTAGTTAATAATATTCGGTCTTGGTAAACACGCAGTAGCATCGTATGCATTTAAAAGTGATCGGCGAAGTTTTATTTTAAATGGTGAAAATAAAAGTGTTCCAAGAAAGCGTTCGTATTTCTCTGTACACATCCACGCATACCCAGAGATTAAGATCTCATGCTCGAGCAGCCGTGGCAAAGTATAAAAAAACAACTAGGAGGAGAAACGCAACAATCGTGAGGCAAAGGTATTGCTTCATTGTTGGAGGACGTAGCGTGGCTGCGTCATAGTCAAAGACTCACCGTCCTTATTTTCAAAAAAGAATGTTCCAACTATTGCATTTGAAGATAGTGCATACAAACCGTTACTTTTGGACTGTACAGTGACTGTGAGTGCACACTGTCTGTGAACCATGTCATTTGAAACTCCATACAAGGGGTATCTTTCAACATGATTAGAATGTATCCTTGACCAAGCACGCAGTGTTCAGATTGTTTTAAAACCACCAGATGTTTATGTCCCACCCTATATATGGTATTTATATCAAAATCGTCATATCCATTTTTTATAATTAAAATTTTCGAAATATATTCCATGTAAAGGGTAGTTGGATTGGGAGGATTTTCTTGAAAATCGTGTCGCATCCTTGGAAGATACTGAACTTAAATATCCAGTTTGGTATTTATCCGACTTTTCCTTTTTGAGTTATACTGTTCAAAGGTAGGCACACAGGCAGACACACACAGACAGACAATAAACCTTTGCAGAAATTGCTACATTACACATTTTGTTAAAGATACAAAGGAAACAGCGATAGTCAAATGTTTTATAAATGGACGTTATTCGATACCTTAAAATGCCATACTGTTTCCACTGAAACAATTGAAGTTAGGACTTTAAAGAATCACCAAGTAATGAACAATTCAAACCATTAATAGCGGATATCTCGGAAATAGGTGGTACGGCAAAAAAGATATTTGAATTAAATTGTGTTTTAAATATAACTAGAATTCTTGTGTAGTCCATTTTCTTTAACGCTTAACGTTTACTAGATTATACAAAGTTCCTTCCGAATGAAGAGGACTTCAAAGGCTATTCCCAGAAAATTTAAGATATGCATTTTGTTTTTCATGTAAATATCATTCATATATGGCATTTTAATCAAAATCGTTACAGCTGTTTTTAGAAAATAAACCATTTTGAAAAATATTCCACGTAAAGGGTAGTTAGGGTGGGGTTTTTCTTGAATATCTTATTGCCGCGTCTTTAGAAGATGTACTGAACCTAAATACCAATTTTGGTGTTAATCCAGCTTTTCGTTTTAGAGTTACGCTTTGCACAGACACACATACGGACGTTTTTCTAAAATGTTTGTTTTTTGCATTCAGGGAGCTTCAAACCAGGTATTTCCAGTGAAATCCAAACTTCTGGGTGGAACGCAACACCCTCTGTAGCTACCATGTACGTGATAGAGAAACTAAAAATGAATTTGAGAAGAGCTTGTGGTTTACTGGATAAAATGTGAGTCGGAGTGTTCAGTACAAGCCTACATTGCCATGTTACAGCATTGGTTAGAGCAGCGGAACAGCAAGCTGAAAATCGATGGTTCAAATCCCGGCTGTTCCATTGGAGTTTTCAGTCTGATTCTACCTTTCTAACTTTTAGTCTACATGGGCCTCTGTTGAACAGTTAATTAACATAACAGTTAATTAAGAGCTATTTCTTCTATCGCACGTTACGTCATACACAATAAAAGTTTCGATATAAATTATTGTAAACTAAGGAATTAGTATTTAATTACACACGTATGGAGTAAACGCTTACATATTCATCAGAAGCCAGCAGGTGTATCTTAGGAGTTGTAGTCGTAAAGTAATAAACTATCCTTTATGGTCATGTAGCAAGCTCTTTGGAAGGAAAAGGAAACAGAAGAATCGACAAACTTCAAGTATATTCTGCCAGATGTTGCTCACGTTTGGTGAAATCTAATCGTACTTAAATACTTTTAAAGTGGCTAGTTATTTGAGGTCAGTTATTTGAGGCAAATTCTGAATTTCAATGAACCTTAAGAAATGTTGTCCATCTCGTATGATTTTCTTAGAGAAGCACAAGAAATTCAGTCAGAATATAACTTCACAGACTGCTCATAGAACAATCAACAAATAAGGGTGTACAGGTTAAATCACCTAAAACTGCACCGCAAATATTTCAGAAGTAGAAAGTGGTATTGATCTGCTATTTTCAAATAATTAATAGGTATTCAGGGACTCGAATTTGCAGCCCATACACAGATTTTAATAATGCTTAGAAAGTGTATTTTTTGCACAAACATACAATTTTTACTTAGATCAATGTATTGACATCGACAAAATAAATGGGGAGTAAATCAGAATGTCAACGGTGTTTGTCGCAGGATTCTAGTTCAAGTAGTTTACGAGAAATCTTATTTTGAAAATTTTACACCTCGATACTTGTCATATACCTGCGGTAGTACAAACTAAAGAAAAACAAACATGAATGCACTTCTTCTGTGGTTTCTAACAAATAAAGAGAAAATTGGTATTCAAAGATTGTGTTCAAAATGACCACCGCCCACTTCAACGTACGTTTCCAGTCTGCTATGTAAAGACTGCTGCACAAGTTCTAGCATTTCAGCGGAGGCAGCAGTAATGCACCATTTCATATCATCTGGTGTAGTTGATATGTCCTTCTAGACAGATCTTTTAGCTCTCCTCACAGAAAATAATCCACATGAGTCAAATTTGGGGAGATCCGGTTGTGATCCGTGAAGACAAGCTGTAGTAATTCATGTACTCTGTGCCACAGGTTCCTGCTACTCTGCAGGGAACTTCTTCTAGCATCTGTGGCTGATGGTCCGTTAGGAAGCTGCGATACTTTTGCGAATTCGTGTTCCTTCTACGAAAAAAGGGCCTATGAGCTGATGGTTCACTATCCCACACCACACGTTTAAACTCCATGGGCGCTGACGTTCCACCTGACGGATTGTAAACAGACAAATAATGCATGTTTCTGCGGTTTACCTGGTCAGGATTAGTAAATGTTGCTTCATCACTAAAAACGTACATGGTAAATCTGGAGTATCATGTCTTAATGCCATGTACAAAAGTTAATACTATTGTCAAACCCGTTTTCATGCAGTTCTTGATGGGGAGAGATGTGATAGGGATGGAACCTACGTCGATGGAGAATGCATTGCCCGACTCATGGCACTTCCTCGTGCACTGCATGGGAACTAATTTGGAGATCTACTGCAACAGCAGCCAAAACATTAGTTTATCCCTCTTCTCTAGTCACTCGTTTGTATCTGTAATGTTTTCTAGGTGTTACACTACCACTTTCACATGGCTGGTTGAAAAGGTTGATAAATAATTGCCGATATGGTTGACGTCTGTTGAGGCATGTTTTCGCCTACATGGTACAAGAACAAGATGCATTCTTCCTATATTTTCCATAAACAATGAGCACATGGTCTTTTATTGCATTGGAAAATCCCATCATCCACTCACGACCTACTGCTTGTACTATCACAGACTGACGTTGCAATGCAATCAATGAACAGAAACCACTAAGCAAACAAACATAACATTGTGGTTAGCAAATTCCTATTCTTCTTTCCTTCTACCTTTACAGCGTAGGGGGCACTTAGCAACTAATCAGTTGAATGAAACAAGGCGGTTTGTTGATATTGTGAGGTGATATTTGGTATTATTTTAACACTATTATATATTTAAACAAAGCTAAGAGTTGATTTTGAACATTTCTGAGGTCATATTGTTTGTGAATGTGTTATTTTTTTAAACGAAAGCTTCATATACTTATTTCTGACTGTAATGAGGGTTATGATTTTTTTTCTTGGCAACCACTTTGTGTTTTATGTCATTTGAACATAAGCATACTCTTAACAGCTTAATCAGTTGACTTTTAACATGCTTGCCGATAAATAATAATCCTTTCAGAGCCTTTAGTTAAGCAAGAATACCATTTTTATAGGATACGGATAATGTAGAGGTTAACACTAGCTGGATAATCAAATGAGTGACCAATTTGATTCACAGGATATGGATTTTATACTAAATTAAGGATACTAACAGCCATAACTATTGTTTTATGGAAAGTAATAAAAACCTTATCTGTTCACATTATGAACTATCTTTTGACACTAAGGATAAGTTGTCATTGATATGTGAATCATGTCAAAACTGGCCTCGAGGGCCTTGGCAGGTCTGAGTAATGAAGTTGAGATTGTTTCTGCTTCAGATTCCCCGTGGATATGTTATTGGAGTGAGACTAAGAAACTCCAACTCACCTCCCTGCTAGTGGATCTGATTTAGTTATGTCCTTTGTGTGCCGACAGTTCTAAAGTTTCAAAGGTGTCAAAGGTATCCGTATCCACTGGGCAAGAACCCATCCTAATACGGCGTTTGATGGACTCGAAGAAGCTTCTCAACTTATTCCATTAGATACACTGAACGCAACAATAACAGCATACAAGAATAAAATTCATGTGCTAAGACGAATTCTGAAGGGTGAGAAATATTTTGATGCTGAAAAACTGAGCCATATCATCAAACGATGCTTTACAGTGAAACAGAGAACTTTTATCTTTTCGCATACATTGCGCTTCGAGTTACAGAAAAATCCCGAAAAGGGAAAGTGAAATCTGTGGTTACCAGCATCAAAGATAATTTAAATGACTTTAAGATGTCGTATATTTCTTCAAAATATCAACTTGTCCAAGCAAAATTTTTCAATGGTGATATACTGGGAGCAGTTCATATACTGTCATATAGCTTAAGAGTAGATGCCCAACACCCTCAACGTTGAAAGATGTATTGAATAAACATCCTCCTCCATCTAGGTCACTTTCCTTCCCGGAGCCGCTTGCACCTAACGCGCCAAAAATCTCACCGTTACAGCCAATTTGTTTACCAAACAAATAATAGTTCCTCCAGTGTCTCTTCCTCCAGCATAGACGGACTATGGCCTCTAGACACAAAGAATCTGCTTTCCAAATATGCTGGAAGCCGACTTTTGCAAGCACTAACCAAGGTACTCTGCATTCTGACCACATGTAATATCTAGTACGCTGACCCATACTCGTGATATCCTGTATGAATTGAGATGGAGGATGCAGCAGCTGTGCGGTAAGCCTTGACACCCATGTTTTGTTACACCATGGAGTTCATTAGTTACTAAACCTTCCATAGCTACTGAAGCTTTGCAGTTAAATTGTAATTAGAACTGGGTATCCATTTAACTTGGCAAAGAGCCGTAACGCTCTATGTTTAAGTTGTCTAGGTTTTTCAATACAAAGCTAGGAAATCCGATTAACTAATGATATAAAAATCCATATAGTAACTCGAGGCAAAACAAAAAAATTCGACTTATATATCACCTCTCTGACGAAAGAGCGCTTTTAGGCGAGGTTGCAAGTGTGCCATGACTAGGTTTAGACAGACATTAAGCCCAAACGAGAGTACAGTACAGTCTGACTGTAAAAATATCTAGGCATACACAATGGAATAGTTGGAAATTTAGGTTTCTCTTTTCTGCAAAACTGTAACACATTGAATATTATTTTTCTACTTTGAGAAAGTATGACTTCACGTGGCGGTGCTTGCATTTCGACTGTGTACGAACCCGTCTACTGTGACTAATAGACTCAACTGCTGCATTTCCTTACTACAAACCTGTACATGTTACACACCGTATGGTGATGTTTCTGCGTGAGCTTCCTCTGCTTCCCGTCTGCACTTATTCCTCAGACAGTAATGAAACAGCCTTCTAGATAGCGCCTGAAATAGAAGCACTAGAGGATAAAACAGGCCCTCATCTGCTATCGAAGTCCTTTAGGAGAAACAGAGGCCACGGATTCCTCCAAACAAGGAAAACAAAGTTTATAAAGATAGCTTATATTCCTAGAGTATTTGCATAGTTTATTGAAAAATAAATGTTTACTAAGTGGCAAGATAATCATATTCAGATTGGGGATCGCTGCTTTTGGACATGAAAACTTTTCAGTAGCACACCCTATATCATTTTCCATTTCATTTAAGTGCAATAGGTTGAGATTTAGTAACTATCTCCTCAGCATCAGCCGCC
Organism: Deroplatys truncata; assembly: GCA_030765065.1. Lineage (NCBI taxonomy): Eukaryota > Metazoa > Arthropoda > Insecta > Mantodea > Mantidae > Deroplatys > Deroplatys truncata. Next base: position 108,688,529 of record CM060980.1, read on the forward strand.
CAAAACCATTCCAAGTTTATAGTCTCTTAATATTTTTATATGCATGTTCCGTGACATTGTAATCATACAACACTTATACAGCTTTGTGGTATTGTGTAGCACATATGAAACACAACTGTTTAGTTAGGGTTTTAGAATACCTAGTTTTTCATACTATACTAACGTTTAATAACAAAAGTAAGTGTTTGTACATATTTTTATCGTAAAATATTGAATTACTTTAAACTATTAGAGTGCTTTGTTTAAAATAAAAACCAAAATTCATGCCACTACAGTCAAATTTAACCCCAACATCATCCATGGAGCTTTTCTTTGGTGAGTCCTCCCCATCCTTGGGGATCACTACTTTTGATCCTGGAAACTATTTAATAGCCTTCCCTGTGTTAATTAAATTTTCGGTTAAATACAATAGCTTTAAGTTCAGTAACTGTCTTTTCTAGGGTTGTAATAAATCCGTTCTGAACGGATTTACTGCAATAATTGAGATTGTAAACTGTTTTAACTGGTTTCTTTGTATAAATCGTTGCAACCCGCATTACTGATCGACACTTGGGAGATGCATAACTACCAGGCGCTATTCATGAAGGTATTTGGTAAGCAACAAATGATTACGCACATGAGATGAAACATCGAACTGAGCATTCTGGAATATAGTTACAAGTGTATATAAAGTTCTCATTGGGTGGAACACGAACATAGTTTTCCAGCTCTTGAAGCAATGCGGCCTTGTGACTGTGTGTGGGGTCGTATGAAATACAAAAGTCCACAGAAAGAGAGAAGCATGTTGGAAATATTGCGAGAAGACATATAGTTTTGCATCAGCATCAAGACTGCGTAATCATCCTAATGTGTGATTTGGCCACAGTGTATAATACGTATGGCTTCTTTGCAGAATAATGTACAGAAGCTGTTGCCATCACAAGTTGCATTAAAAAGTACTAGTGCTATACCTTCGACTTAAGGATCCGCGTCCGCTGCATTTTGTAGTGAATCGCGTAACCTTCCAGAGATGCTTCCAACAAACCATTCTCTTAAAGTACGGTAGCTGGTGATAAAGTTGAAGAAAGTGCTGCCAGAGCTGTTCATGCTTCCGGTGTATCTCTATTAGATTCAAAATACTGACGAGATGTGTTTCTGAAGACCCGCCCTGGTTATAAGTCGCCACACATCATGCTCTTGGGAGACGTTTGCTGTTGACTGGATACCAACTTGTGTAAGTAGTAGTAGTAATGCAGATGATTAACAAGTCAAATTTGCTTGCCTTGATTTCGGACGGTTGGATGGATATTTCAGGCAGCAATGTGGTAAATTTCATTATCAGCACACCAGACCCCATATAAGAGCATTCCACTGTAGAGCAACTGGAAACCGTTCAGGATATTGATGAAAGTATCATCGCCGTTAACGACGACAGTATAATGACATATTCTTCGCTGATAACGCTCGAAGCCTGCTTGGTGCAGGAAAAATCTGCATGAGAAGCATCCACACATAACTTTAAATTAAATTGAGTTTTATTTATATATGCTCTTTAACTACAGTGGTTCTTAGCGTCCAATTCTATATTGGGCTTGAAAGACCAAAATTTCTGCTCAGAGGCCTCTTCATCAAGCTTCTAGTTCTTTAACGTACCGTAAATCTACGACACGAGACAACCGGATATACTTTCCTTCCAAAGGAAGCCATGCTAAGGATGTTTAGACCCGAAAAAAAAACCATCGCCCTCCATCGGGTTTGGATCCGCGACCTCGGGGACTAGATGCTAGCATGGTAATTCTAGAACTAAGGAGGACAATGTATCTTCACACAGCCAGTACAGACTGTGCCACCCATAGTACTACTGATAAATATGTACTAGCTTTAGAAGTGCTTCAGGAAGTATATCTCCTAAGCAATAAAATAATTAAGTATTTTAAGTACAGCCATGTACCAAACGCAAAACTGGAAACTAAGAGGAAAAGATAAATATAGTAATTCTTCCGTCACACTAAATCTCCAACGCGGTGGTCTGTGTAGTGATATGCTTCGATACTTTGCTAAAGAACAGGGAAGCTCTATTGGAAATTATTGTTAGCCCCAGCGTTCGGATCGACAGAACTGTTAATAGTTCCTTACTGGCGGATGAGACTTGGCAGAAATTAGATAAAGATTTGTGTCCAGTGAAACCTGAGTGTGAAGCATCATTAGTGTGGAATGGGACAACGCTAGTTTCTTTAAACCTGAACTAGCTGTTTTCTCAACTTCTCACGCATGTAATGTTCAAGGATTGTAAGTTAATTTCTGCAGAAGAGCAATTAGCTGTTAAAACTGTCGTAGTTGACAGTAATGTGTTCACGTGCAAGGTAGTTTATGCGGCAGCAAATCTTGAGATCCCCGACTCTACAGATCGGTTCTTAATGTTGATGAGGAACATCAACCGTTGGAGTATATCAAACATTCCGTGATTTGTTTAAACTTGACGCTGGGCTTGTTGTGGCTAATCTAACGGAATTTAGAGGGCAGGTTTTCGAACGAGAGTATTTGGTCTATGTTCAACACATCTATCCAGCCACATGGTGGGACGGCGAATGTTATAAGCAACTGTATTATCCTCTGGCTTCACGAATTTTGAACATACCCCGTCGTCGGTAGCCAGTGAACGTAATAGGTTCGCCCACGACTAACACTAAGGTAAAAAATCAGATTATCTGCAGTTATAACTGAAAAACTCATTTTAATGCACTGGAACCTGTGATATAATGTAGAAGTACACAAATCACCAAGGCATACACATCGTATGAGGAATCAACATAAGTTATTTAAACATTTGTAAATAGGAATCTACTACTGTTTGTTCTGCAAATGAAATAATGATGTCATAATTATATTCTTGATGATAATGTAATCCAAAGACATTTATGTATTTATTAGGTTTTTCTACAAAATGAACTTATCTGTGCAACCAAATACCACCACTATGTTTAATATTTCATTAGTGATACGTTTTTATTACAAGGGAATTGTAACTTTTCAAACAATTCAAAATGTTACCGTTGCACCTGATATAAAGGTCTAACAAAGTGTCTCATGCATAGAGCTGCATCCTTTCCACATTTTTGTTCTATACACTCTTTGATATCACAATGCTACCAACTGAACCATTTGAACTGCTTATTAAACAGATTTAAACCAGGTTTCTGTTTAAAACCAAAAGAACAAAACCATTTAAAACCAAAAGGGCAACCCTGGTCTCGTCATATCCTTGTAGCTTCCGGAAACCATTTTAATAATTCTATATATCCTCCTAAATTCTAATTTTGATATTGTTATCACATTCTAATTGTTCACCACGTATATACAGTTAACTCTTCCTTCCAATTCTTGGTGTGTTTACAGTGAAGTAAAATGTGTTTTTCATCCTCTTCAGTTCCACACGAAGGATACGTTTATACCTCTACGTTTTTTCCTAAAACCATGTAATATTCATTCTCCTGATCTTCACTGTGCCATACTTTCTTTCAGAACTGCTGAAAATATTCACATATATATCTCTTATATAATATGTCTTTTAAAACTCCAGAATTATCAAAGCGTCCCCATAGTCAGAGGGTTTTAGATCTGGGCAGCCAGCGACCGTCAATTCTGACTTCAAATACAGTTTTAATGCTATAATAAATAGCTTTGTCATATGCTCGGTTTTACCATTCTGCATTAATTATTATTAAGGGGTAACTCTTCAGATGGTGATTCTCTGAAGGAAAAGGTGCAGTACCAGTACCACACGCTGAGTCAGCCTGAAGTTGAAGTTGCACGCACGCTAAAGCAGTCTTACTAAGGATTGCATCGAAAACCTGCATCTAAAATGGAGAACTTAGGCTAGGATATTAGCCGTTTGGATGCTCCTCCTCCACATTTCGTCTAGTTATCACTGTAGCTTTGCATAGCCCAGAGATTTTGAAGCAGTGGCGGTGATGTCATGTGTACTTGGTAACATCCCGCTATAATGCATTCTGACTGGTCGAGCTGAGGGCGAATCACACGGTGGCAGCCCTAGCGAACGATGCAGGAAACACCAGAGAAGAGGACTTTCCCAGCAGGTCAAAGAAGGGCAGTTAGCCGCCATAAGAGAGGTCGATTACATACACTTCTGGGCGACATTCGCGGTGGTAATTGAGAGGCTTTTTTGTATTTGTCAAAATGTTCGCAATTTACACGTTTCGGAGAGTAAAACGTTCTTAATTATTGCCAAAGATTCGTGATGGTAGGCCACGGTGCATAGTGGGGGAACGAAATATATTCACATGTAAATGTAAAGGGAATATGGCATGTGAAGAGAACCGTTTTGTTAATTAGTTTCAAGCAAATGTTAAAGCTATAAAGTTTACGATAAAAAGAATATTTGAATTCTTAAGTTTTGCGGGAAGAGTCAAATAGTATATATACGGTTAAAGTAAAGCCATGTTACAAATTATTGTTGATTTATAGAAATGTATATGCAGTTAAAATTGAGAAAGATCTTTGAATTGAATTTGTATAGTTGTTTGTTGCTCAGCTACTACATCGTACAAAGTTAAATGGAGAAAAGAAGTCTTGTGTGACAGACAATTTACACTTAACGCTCAACTTAACGTTTTGGAAAATAAAGGGAGATATAGGTTCTAGAACAGCCAATACTGCAAATATACGTTTTACTTTATATATGCCAAGGTAAGGTCGGATCCACGTACTCTAGGGAAATCTGTTTTAAAGTTGACGTGTAGTTAATCCTTTAGTGATATATACCTATAACTACACGTCAAAGTATACCACCAAAGGTTATTAAAATTAAACAGATTGTAACTTTTGCTTCAGATAACGATAGCATATATATGCTGTAGCAATTGGTTTATTAATATTGTTAACTAATAATTCCAGAAATACTTATCAAACCTAAGAAAGTATAAAATAGTTTCCTTTTGCCAATAATAAAAACATACATGTTCAGTTACTTTGTATATTACAAAAGTATTCCACATGTTTAATTGGAAAAAGCTTGTTGCCAATATGAGGGAAGTTCAAAAGCGTGTCTTTTTAAAATAAACAAACATAAAAAGACTAACTAAAATTGTCTACCTTTCAAGCTTATCAACTAGAAATACTTTATTTTTCCCTTTGTCTGCGTGAACGTGTTGTAGACCTCAGTCAGGACGTAGATTCTCTAACTGCATGTTTGGATACACCACGTGAAGGTTCTCAAAGGAGAAAAGGATGTCTTTGCCTCAGTTGGCTCCGTAGATCTGCATCCAGACACGCTGTCAGGGCTTAACCTGACGAGCTCGAGATACAGATCGTCAAATGGCAGTGAAACCCTTGTCTTTAGCAGGTTCCGCAGATCTGCACTGAGACACGCTGTCAGGAGTAACCCTGAAGAGCTCGGAGATGCACAACGGGATCGTCAGTTTAAGACCGGGTTACTCTATGCTCGAGCAAGGGTGAAGAGGGAGAATGAATAACTCGAGTTTAACTTTCACTTGAGAGGCGTAACCGTGCGATATAGTAGGGGAGGTGTTGTCTGGTTGAGTATTGACTAACTCATGACTCACTCGCTTCTGGCAGGCAGAGGTTCAACCTGAGCGCTTTTGAGAGCCCAACCTCAATAGGGTTTAACCGCCGGATTTTTATTTCGGGATGGCTGTTAAGGATAGTTTGGGATGGGCAGAAATATATAGGAATAAGCATGTTGCTCCTCGACGGCTGTTAGGAAGCAGCAACCCTTCTGTACCCTGGTGGCAATGGTTTTAAAAATCTGTGATTTCTTTGGCTGATGGATTGAATTTTGAGCCAATCAGCTCTTGGCATTAACTCATGGCTGGTTCCTCTCCCTTTTATACCTGAACTTGGGCTCATTATTCCATTGAAATTAGCACAGTGGCGCAACCTCTGTTTTATTTATTTAACAATTTACATTATCACCTCCTTGTGCCAATCTTAGCAGCTAAGTATAATGCGGCCCATTGGACCTTGTCAGAAAGTTGTTTAACAGTTGTGCAGGCTCACAGTAGAACGCATACAAGAGCTGTTTGAAGAGAACAAATAACATTTATGTAAAATGTGAAAGACTTGAAAAAGAACAAAACTCTTAAAGGTCTTGTCAGATTAATCATTTATGTTTTCCTTAGGATAATCTGTTTTATCCTATAAGGTAATTCTTTGGGGCAATGCATTAAAGTTCACAAAGCATTCCTTCTACAAAATGAATTGTTAAGAATGATTCTTAATCTAAAATCAAGGTATTTTGCTGCAGATGTCCTTAGAAAAGATAAACTGTTAATATTTACATCCGTTTTTATTTACAAATATGCCCTTTTTATAAGAAAAACTCTAAATTATTTATTTTAAATAAAGATGTACATAATTATGAAACCAGATCTAATAGTGGAATTCATATTGCTCAGTACTGAGCATCTAAATTTAGGAAGTCACCAATAGGTTGAATCAGTAGTGTTATAAACAGATTACGTATTGAAATTCTTCCCATGACATTTTTAAAACGTTAAAAATGACCTTTTTAATAAATGATTTTATTCTTTGCACGAATTTTATTATTGATAAAAATTATCTAATTGTCTTGTGACGTATGAATCTGTACCATTTACAACCGCATTATTATTGTTGTTGTTATTATTATTATTATTATTATTATTATTATTATTATTATTCTTTCCATCTCATTTACATAGTGATTCGTTTAAAATTTGTGAACGTTTGGAGATTTTATTTATATAAGCTATCCCTGATTTTCCACCTGTTTCAACTGTTATTTTAAATGGGAAAATAGCATTTCTTCAACTCTAATTTTCAAATTTCAACACCGTACCTGCAACGGTTTGCGAATAGTGTCATGCGTAACTACAGATGGAGGACAGGCAGACTGGAAAGCGAAGTAAACAGGTACCTTACAGGGTACATATACCTGAAATGCGTGCAATAAAGGGATCTCTGAGGAGAAGAAGATACACTCCTTACATCTATGACCACAAATCATAATTTTACCCAGTATAAGAACGGGGGAAAATACTCGAAAATTGACTGCGTAATATCTTATAACACAAGTACCATTGGTTCAAACAAACAACTCCAGTATTGATGCATGGTTGTCTGCTGTTACTTTATTTGGTATTTCTCCATCATTACATTTAATTTTTAATCCTTCATACAGGCAGAAGAGATACAGGAGGAAAATTATGCCAGAGGGAAAAATGTAAGCTGCTTAAATAAAGAACTCCCAAAACAGACTAAACATTTTTTTATGATCAGATAGCTTATAATATTCATGTTTCAGTGCATTTCAGAGGCCAGCCGGAAATCATTACGGGAATCACGACTTTTATAAAAAGCAGGTTAAAGACTTGCATGTAGGAACTGCGGCGATCACCTCCTCATCCGTTGCTGTAGCTTACCTTGATGCTTCTCCCGTTGCTTCCAGAAGTTCTCAGCGTGTTGGTTCTTCAATTTATCCTCGGCTAGCTGCAGTAATTTTCCTTAAATTATATGGGAGCATGGACTTATCCTCGGTAAAGGAAAACGTAGATCTCGGGTGGTGATATAGGAAGACATAGACTTGCTTTGTTTATGAAAAGATGACACTGCCGTTTCTTTTTATTTAATTAACCCTCGTAGTATACAAAACTGGTATTGCCGCTGTAAAATACTGTCCACCGCTGTTAAACTATGGCGTGGATATGGCACGAAATATAACAATTCTTATTGTCGCTTTCAGAGTAGCGGATCTTAGGTGTGTTGCTAAAACTATTTTGATTCCCTGTTTTGGCGCGATATCTCACACATCCTGCAGCATCTCTCCCTGACCACACATTACCAAAAACTGCCCGAATTTTCCCTAAACAGATCCATTTATAGTCTCAGGCTTCTGAGGCTGCTTCCTTTCCTATTGGTCCATTTTTAGCGCGACTCGACGCGTCTAACTATTTCGAATAAACTTTCAGGGATCTTATTGGTCCAAGTTTAATATAAATCGCGGCTTTTCCTGCATGTACCGTTAGATTGTCCTTCTCACTCACTTGGTCACGGCGAATTATCAAATAATGGGACAAAGGCTCTACACCCTCGCTGTAGGAATAATAGCACTGCGACCGGAGAGAGGTAATAAAACTAGGTTTTCTGCCTTCGAAAGCACTCTTCCTGTAGCTAAAACATTCCATCGTGTACAGTATTTTAACATAGCGCTTAAATTATTTACATTAAACCATTTATAACTCTACTAATATTAGTAACCTAGATAGATACATAATGTTAAATCACCCTTCTTAAAATATACAAGCAGTATTGAGAAAAAGATATTTACATAGTATGATTTAACATCAATAAAGGTTAATTAATAAATTATCTAGAATTACTGTTCTCGGGCCCGGCCTAGAGTTGCCGTTTCAGAACTAATGGAATTATGACGTTTCATAACTGAGAAAGTATTCCTAAACCACATTTAAAGAGATTTAAAAGATCCACCAATTATTTTAATTGCAAAGATATAATTTCTCTAAGTAAAATATTAATATTTATGCTGAGGGGCCTAAAGATGAAAATTTACCAAATGAATATTAACGTTTCAAGTTTTTCTGCTGTTTGGCTTACAAAATTACAGTAAATTATGCTACCAGACGCTAATTTCACTCTACGTTATTTATCTCTTCATACAATGATTCGTACTGAATATGTATCTTTTTAATTTATCAAAGTGTAAAATATCCTATATTCAATTTTTGACAAGAAATCCTCAATGCATAATCGGGATCTAATTGCATTTATGTCTTTCTGGTCATTTAAATGTCAAAAAACGACGTGAAGTTTCAAAACTTTATTTTCGCCATTTGAATAAAATACAACTTTTGTTAAAATTTATTTGAAGGTTGATGAAGGGATCGAAGAAAACCATCTATTTCCATTAAGTATAGTTTGGATTTAATTTTTAATGGATTAACACATCATTTACTTTTATATAGCAAGTATTACATAATATATAACAGAAAAATCTTGATGTTATCTACACAAACTTTAATCGACGCTGCAAAGAACTTATGCAAAACTTAAAAGCTTAAACTTTGCAACTTTGCAACACCTGGGGTATTTTTCAGGGAGGTCCGTTTCCTATTCTGAAAATGATTTTCTTGGAGTGTTATCCACATAATTATTATAAAATTAAGTGTAACAAGTCATGATAAAATGTCCACTAAGTTGGATAAAATTTATATTAACTAGCAGTTTTAGTACAGAGTACCCTTGTGTCGCTTTCGACAATAACTAAACCTTCAAGTATGTTATATTAAGGAGAATAAGCGTGTCACTTGAGATGCCTACGAGACAAAGCCTGATTACACAACAGATGTCAAAGTTAGACCAGGCACCAACAAAATCCCTTTCTAGGGGCAAAAATCACTTCGGCATGACAACACCGGGCTGAACTACATCAGGTATACCATACTGCTAAAATTTCTGCATTCATAGTCAGTATCCAAGGAAATTGTCTATTGTGCGTTCCAGTGTTAAACAAAGCTCCAACTTTGAGATTTCTACAAGGCGTTTCCAGATTCAAGAACATCTATATTCAAGATTCAAGATCAACATTCCATATACACGGTGCTGTGTGGTACAACATGTTGCATGAAAGACATTTTATATGTGAGGCTGCGAAAGTACTGCGATAAAATAAGAATTAAATTTACAGCCATTATTGGTAATATAATTACAGGTAATATAGTAAAAGAATGGGGAATATTTGAAGCTATATATAGAAATTCAGCGTTATTTATGTTTTCCTCCGGGAAACCAAATATTCTGATTTCTTTGCCAGAATGAGTATTAATCATAGATATTTAATGAGAAGCTTAAAAATTCTGTGTCCTGCAGTTTACATCGTACCACCATAAAGGTGGTCCAGCATGGAGCAATTGGAGCTAAACAAGATACAGTTTAACTCTTACTGCAAAACCAAGCTAACAGCTGGCAGAACAGCACCATCTCTTTAAATTCATAATGTTTTTCGAGAACCGTGTAAAACTTGATTAGAAATGTTAATGAGTATTGTTTTCAACCATGTACGACACAGGTATTAAAATGTTAGTGAATATCATAAAAGTACATACGTCGTTTTACTTTGATAACCCTAGTGCCTTATTATTTTATTTCTGGACGCTCTTTCACTGCTGTGGTACTTAACGTTCCATTCTACAGGGTGTAACAAAAATGTACGGCACAAATTGCAGGACACATTCCTCGCACGTAGACGAAGAAATTATGTTATATGAACATGGGTCTGGAAACGCTTTATTACCATGTTACAATTCATTTTCTCTAACATTAATCATGGGAAACACACAAGAATAGAACATACCAGCATACCATATGCAACTCTTTCTTACAGGATATGTTGAATATGCCCTCCGTGAGCATTGATACATGCATCAAGCCGCCGTCGTAGTGAATCCCGGATGCGCTAATGTATCCCTGGAGTATTGCGTATGGCTTCGCAGCGTTCCATAATACGGGCACGGAGACTCCGAACATCTGGTCCGGGTTTGATGCACAAGAGCTTTTAAATGCCCCCCACAAATAAAAGTCCATTGGGTTTAGGTCCGGGGAGCGTGGAGGTCAGGTAATTGGTCTACTTCTACCTATCCATTTGTCACCGATATCTGCTATTTAGAAGACGACGGACATTAACACTAAAATGAGGAGGTGCTCCATCGTGCATGACGTACATGTTTTGTCGCACAGCTAAAGGCACATCTGCAAACAGATCAGGTAGAACATTCTCGACGAAACTAAGGTAACTTTGTCCGCTGAGCCTGGGTGGAAGAACGTGAGGCCCTACCAAACAGTCATCAACAATGCCGGTCCACACATTGACCGAAAATCTTTGTTGAGGACTTGCTTCAACAGTTGCGTGAGGATTGACGCCAGCCCATGCATGCCGATTATGATAATTTACAATCTGATCCTATTGAAACAATGCCTCATCTGTGAACAGCACCGTTGTACTAAAATTAGGGCTGATACCTTGCTGCATAAACCATTCGCAGAAGCATAATCGTGCCGGAAAATCAGTTGCTGATAGTCCTGCACACGCTGTAAATGGTATGGATACAGCCGGACCTCGTGTAACACTCGCCAGACAGTCATGTCGTCAACATTCATTGTTACTGTTACTTGTCTTGTACTGACCCTAGGGTCGTCGTCAACTGTCTGAAGTTTAGCCACCTGCCGTTGCGGTGTCCTCGTCCTTATAGGTCTCCCCCTGTCTCGCGAGTATCAGGCCGAAATGCCCCATGTTCCCTAAGACGATGATCAATGGCTTCAAACGTTTTCCTGTCGGGGCACCGTTGTCCTAGAAATCTATTCCGGTAAAAACTTTGAGGGCAAGCGTCATTGCCGTCTGCTAATCCATACATCAAATGGGAATCTGCCATCTCTGCATTTGTGTACACTGCCACTACACGAGCCAAGGAAAATGTGATCAATTCTACTAATACTAGTAACTCGTGTGCTTGCCAAGATCGTAATGTTGACTGAAACAGTTGATGTTACCTGTAAACAAGCAATGACATAAGTTACATGGCAACAGGGACACGTAAAACAAAACACTGGCGTTGCACCTACGATAATGACAACGTAACCAGACGTAACCAAGAGTGCATATTTCCCATGTTCTAACGTTCTGTTCGCGTGTGTTTTCCATTATTAATGGTTTGTAACGTGGAAACAAAGCCTTTCCAGTTCATATAACATAATTTCCTCGCCTACGTGTGAGGAATGTGCAATTTGTGCCATACAGCCTGTATATTGGGCGTAATAGAACGGTAACTTTGCTCAGAGACCTCCTTATGAGGCTTGGTGTTCTTTTACGTGCCGCAAATATACGACACGGGACCTCCGGCTTAACTTCCCTTCGGAAGGAAGCCATGCTAATAATTTTTACGCCCGAAAATATCCATCGCACTCCAAAGGGTTTGAACCTTGGAAACTAGAGGTTAGCATGCTAACCACTACACTATAGAAGAGTACTTCTTTGATAACGCGACAAAAAATGTTTCGTTCATAGTATTTTTCTTTGAGAAACCAGCATACAGTAGATATATGTATATTTTCGGAAAAACTGTGGTTAAGTAGGAAGAAATAAACAATATATTTGTTGAGTACAAGGAACACACGCAATTCTGCCCATATTGTTGCGTTAAATTCGGAGGTTTTCTCTGTGTCTACCCCTCTCATTTTCTTGCTGCCACTCTACAAGGAACGCAAGCTATTGGAATTCACCAAAAACCAACTGTGACATACTTCTCGCATTATAGTAATCTCATGGCTACTTTTGATGAATTTCTGTTTTTTCAGTTGACATCAGCCAATAACTGCTCCTAAAATATACGCGGTAGTTGGTGTTAGTTGCAGCTGTTAGCTGACGGTACAGTATTGTACTACAGGACGTCAACTGTTGAGTTTCCAGCAAATGATTCTTTTGTTGGGTAGAGGCCATTGTGTTCTACGTGTGCGTTTATTTGGAATAGTTGTAGTGCTTACATAAGTGTACCTAACTTTCAAATGGTTCTTTTACAATGGAATTAAATACGATACAATGTGATATTTAGCGCTCGGAATGACCTAACTTGTGTTGTTTCTAAACAATATTTGTTCTACTGACTAACTTGAAACTACTTATTCCTTTTGTAAGGTTGGCAGCACTTTAGTATAAAATCGGCCAGTTTGAATTCTTGGAAATTGACATTAGATAAATTGTTTATCCTATATCTCCCTGCAATCTCTCATTCTCTTATCTCCCTCGTCCCCACTATGTTTGTTTTTGCAATGTGCATGTCAGATTGTGCTTTGGAAACTGGTATTAAAAGTTCTTTTTGGAATGTTAATAAACATTAGGCAAACATATTCAAAAGGTTTAATGGTACAAAAACTTTTGTCTGTGTCTTATATTAGTTATGCGATTTGGACGCTATTGTTTCCTATGCTAAATAGTAATCATAAATTATAAATATTACATTCTTAAATATATACAAATATGTATAATATTATAAATCTGTCACAAACATTTTGCTGAAAACTTCTGTGTAACATTTTTAAAAACGGAATAATAAGCCAGAAATTTTGATTCTCATTTTATCATCAATGCATGTTTTGAAGCCATCTCAATAAAAATACAAAAGGTTGTTAGTGTGTATATGAGAGAGAGAGAGAGAGAGAGAGCGAGAGAAATAAGGTATACCGTGTAGACAAAAACATTTAAAGCCACATATCGGATTTGACTGGTTGACGAATAAACTATTTATTCGGCTCCATATTACCTATTTTCTCATTTGGGGCCTAAACCATTTCTAGTTAAAGCCTATATTATAATAAAAAATTTCCAGAAATTCTTGTGTTATTAAATGTCTAAATGTTCATGACAAGACGTGTGTAACTTTTTAAATTATATAGGCACTATGGTATTACTAGCTTCACCGTAATCACAAAAAATGACCCAGACGGTTCTGCTAAATGCAAGGCAAACAATAGAGGACAGCAAGTGCTCAACGAACTCTTAAGGAGTATATTTATGGTCCTGTATTTCCTGCTGGAACTTATGTTTAATAAAGCGATAAGCCCTTTTAAGAAAACAAAAATATACGGCGCATAAATACCAACGCAACTACCTTCTATCATGAGCTTTGTCTGTTAGGTGATCCCATTACGCTAAATTATTTGGGGTCACAGCCTAGGTAGGGGAAACAATAAGAGAACATCTAACCTCGCCACAAACTCCAAATCCTCGCTATTGTCCACTTAAGCCTATGAACAGCGGTATTGTGAAACGGTTCGCTGAACCTTTGTTAGGTTGTAACATTGCAAGTTCTGTTTTGGCTTTGTACAAACTCCATGGAATTGGAAGGGTACTTGAGCGCCATTTTTGTTTTCACTCTTGCATTGTTGGTCTTCCCGACTGCTGCATTCTTGCTTCTTGAAACGCCTTTCACTTAAACTGAATAAAACACGATTGTTTCAGCCTGTAAACCTTTTCAAATGTCCACAGCCTAAGTAACATGTGTCAGTGTTGCAGTAATTGAGTGTATACCACAGATCAGCAGTAGAAAGACTAAACGTGGAAAGTGCTGACCGATGCAACCGAAAATTCCTATAGGTAATGAAGTAATGTGCATTCACGTCAGTAATTAAGTATTTATATGCACTAAGAACCTAATGATGATGATTGTTATTATTGTTAAGATACTAAATACGTTAAAACATTATTAAATATACATTGAGAATATAAATGCATTCTGAAGACAAGAAAAATTGTAGAATATTCTTGGAAGAAAGAAACTAAGGATTCGGCGTACGTCCCGTTAATTCAGGTCTTTAACCTAGACTAACAAAAGGAGGCATCCGGTCAACCACAATAGCGTCCTTGCTTCAGGGTAAGACCGGCGTCAGCTTGTCGGGAAGCAAACTCTTTCAAGATTACAAGATACTGCATAAGAAATAGTTGGGGTGTTATGGCAGTAAAAATGAACGCCAAAACGTATGTACCTTATCGTTAAATCTTAACCAGTGCACAAAATGTTTCTGCTAGAAAAGTAACGGGACCGAATAGATGCAGGGGAACTAGGTATTGAGAAATACCAATAATAATTTTCCAAAATATATAAAACCACGTATAGGAAATAAAAAATATGTCACATGACCAACAAATAACACGTGACCAAGAAAGAGAAGGGCCAAATTTCTAGTGTGGAGAAGATCAAAAAATTATGTGCATGTATTCGCAAACTTGCCATCACAGTGTCAACATCGTCATGCGAATAATTTTGCAATTGAGAAGCTCCATAATCTCATGCAGCTCTGTCTCAAACTCGCTATCAGTGTGTCAACATCGTCATGCGAATAGTTCGTTTAGTTGATCATACTAAAGAGTAACACTACAATGGAAATTTGCGCGTTGATATAAAAATAGGGCGCACCAAAGAGAATTTAGGCATCCGTTGTGCCGGAGTGGTTTATGGCGAAGTCACTAGGGTTGGAGAATGCTAATCAGATCGCAATAAATTCAGCAATAATTCTAAAGCCGGAATCAAGAATTTATTTATGCATCCGTCAACACCTACATGCCCTGACAAAAAGATCTCATCGCTCCGAGAGGAAGAGACATCATAATGCACACCTCCATCTCACTCTCCCTCTCTTCTACTCTCCGCGCTTCACTTCACAACCACCTAGCAAGTGGACCGCCCTACCATTAGATTAGATTTTTTCTGGGAGGTAAACAGGAGATACCTTCCTTATCCTGCCTGCACCAAAACCTAAGTTTATTGTACAGTTTTCTGTCTATTTCTCTTAACGATTACCTTCTTTTGCTTCAAATAGAAGCGACTTTTAAGGGTAGATTTTTAAACCCGAATAAACGTATGCATTTCATTTATCTTGCTCCGTTCTTTATGAAATCATTGTACAGTGATCTACAAGATTTTTACAGAGAAAATTTATCACTAATGGTAATTCGTATTGTAATTTCGTTAACGTAATTCACAATCAATGATGAAAGGTGCCCTGATATTCATGCAAAAGGATGTGAAACATCGACAGAACGTCTGACTTCCTTAATTCTCCCACCTTCCCCAGTCTTCCAAGTTCTGAAATGCTGCATAGCCTATGAATACCCTTTGGCAGTGGAGCGATCATAAACCGGAGTGATCGAGTAGCTTCTTAGATCAGTGAAGCCCAACCTTTCTTATGAACTAATGCCGTCATATTGTCGCCCTACCCCACCTTCATTGTTTTGTGTTTTGAAGCATTTCCCCTTCACTCACTCGCTGACGGCGGGTCGCAATGACAAGTTACAGGGTAACTAAACATTGGAGTTTGGACAACCAATGGCCACATGAATGGTTATGGCTCCGCAAACATTGCCTGGGGGTAAATCAGCCACCCCTGTTTTGCCTACGGTTTTAGATATTACGTAAATGAAATTTTAAATCCTTCTCTCATCCCTTTGGAACCGTAATTATTTAATAACACAAAATATACACATTTTTCATTATACAGGAACCTTTAACGTACACAACAAAATAGAGGTGAAGCTGATGAATATGTCAAACAGGCCTATATATAGTCTGAAAAAATCTCCTCACCTGTTAATTACAAATATCTGTTCGCTGATTTCTAAAATTCTCTCTCATTATACATTTACTTAGTATGCAATTGTTCTACTCTTAACTGATCGAAATATAAATACATCCTTTGATCCTGCTGGAGGAGGCGATCCTATTCTTTATCAACATTTGTTATGATTGTTTGATTCAGGTTGGAAAGAATATTTTGGGACTCAAAATGATTATTGTATTTTTGTAAGAATTAGAATTTAGTTGATTACATCATATGTATGAAGGAAATAAAGCATAAATCTGTTATGAGGGTTATTAGTATGCTGACATTAGTATCACATGCGTATCGTAGTGTTAAAAAGAGAGTATTGCCTTTTGTTTTGCTGTGTGTTAATTGATAAATCACGACCATCTACGTATATATTGCTTGGCATGAAATATCCGCGGCAGTTATGTTATTTTACATCTATATTTGTGGAGTAACAATATTAATTTCTACTTCATGGCATTATCAACTAAAAGCCGGCGTCTTCTTCCAAGAATATTATTTTATAACTCTAGTGTGTTCATATATAAGTACAAGGTCTTTGTAAATATTTTTAATCCTATAGTAGTTTATGATATGAAATTATGTGGTGTTTTGTATCCCCATGTCCGTCAGAAGAAAATTTCGTCTTCTCAACGGTGAAAGATTTTATCAAAATAGATTAAATGAGTTTTGAGATTACCTTACACACATAGACATTAATTTTCTCTTTATAATATTAAATATAGATGAGTTTTAGGTGTCTATGATTTACATTTTTATTAGGTACAATTTCCTTTGGGTGTAAAGGAGATTGTATCTATTACTTCCAATGTGAAGCATTGGAATATTAAGTGCGGGACCGTCTCGTCCTCTACACTATACTCCCTGCATATGGGATTTTCCATGATACCCATGTTTGCAGGGCTAGACATTACAACCACCGCAAGTCTCATCTGCTTTCTATTTAAATTAAGAACTGCAGTACTTCTGTCAAAGTATGCTTGTAGTATTATTCATTTTCCATATCTTTGTTTCTAGTCGTCTATATGTTTGCTTTTAATCTGGTGTAACAGGATTGTTCCTGGCTCTTGCCCTTTTGGCAATTCCTGAGACAAGTTCTGATACTATAAATGAGGTTGAGTTCACAGTTTGGCCATCTGTCTGCGTCTTTATCGTCGATACCCCACTATGGTACGGTAGCTATGCCAGAGTAACCTATTACATTCACCTAACTTTATTAAGAAATTTTAAGTTCATTGGATTAATTAAAAATGTTATTGAATGAGTTAGTTAAATTCTGTTAGTATGAATAATTTTTTTAGGACTTCTCAACAGGATTTGACAGCCATTGATCCCGTGAAGGATGCGGATAACACCTTCAGTACTGCCTGGATGTCTAGAGTATATCCACATCTCGCAATATCTGTAACAGCTACATTCTCCTGTACGCGGACCCTAATGGCATATACTTCTGCCTGGAATACTATGTACGAAATTTCCAAAGGATACCACTTCTGTAGCTTGGATTGTCTTTTACTGATACCACTTTGTCCCATTTTTACTTTCTCTACTACGTATAGTAAGTAGAGGAAGGATTGCATTCAACCTAAACATTCGACACACAGATTTCACCGGAAGGTGATTAAGGTCCTCTGAATCCAAAAAAAGCATTTTTAGAAAAAAAATGTGTGTGTGTCTGTGAACAACATAACTCAAAAACGAAAGTCGGATAAATACCACACTTGGTATTTAGGTTTAGTACCTTTGAAAGATGCGACACGAGGATTTTCACAAAAATCCCCCCACCACATACTACCCTTTACGTGGAACTTTTTCCAAAATTTTGATTTTCCCAAAAATGGCTCTAAAGGATTTTGATTAAAAAATCACCTGTTTAAGATGCTTTCATGTCAAATAAAATGTATATCTTCATTTTTCTGAGAATGTCCCCAAAAGTCCTCTATTCTGAATGACTTTTGCATAATTGGTAAACCCTAAGAGAAAAGTTTACTACAAAGAATGTAGATCTCGTTAAAACACACAATTTATGTCGTAACATTTTTTTTGTCAAGTGAACCATTTTCGAAGTATCCCTTATTATTTGTTTGAATTTTCCAATACATATAATTTTTCTCAAATGGGAATTCTTGTTTTTATATCCTGGAAATGCAAAGTGAATAGAATGCTCCACATAGCAACCAGCTCTTAAAAGATTTGACTATCACTTAAAGCCTACCATATTCCTCTTGCACCTACAAGAAAATTAACAGTAAGTATTCTGCAAATGTATATCTCGATTAACATGAAGTGCATGGAGAATAAGCGTTTGTAAAAGTAGTTTGTACAAGAGTAGAGAAAGTCATGTGAGTGTAGCACATGAAATTGTTTGTTTTAGTTACGTCAATAACCTACACAATATCTCCTGATTGGTGTTGATTAGTTTCCCACTCCTGACCTTCAACTTTAACAGTAAAGGATCTATTGAATCATTGGGGGGACTTCATGAAGTTTCCGGGTATTTCTTCAACTGGGTTTATCCCTGCAACATCCTGAATTCTGATACCACTTCCGAGATATCCCACAGGTTTCCAATTAGCACCAGTCTTTAATTTGTGCCCTTCATCATTTAGAATTTTTTTATTTTTGGACACCTTTTGACTAATATGGTCCTTAGCGTCCCATTCTATACTGGACGTGGAAGACCGGAAATTGTGCTTAGAGGTCTCTTTATTGGGCTTGAGGTTCTTGTACGTGTCGTAAATCTACGACACCGGCTTTACTTCCCTTCTGAAGGAAACCATGTTAAGCATTTTGTCCCGAAAAAAATCCATCGCCCTCCACCGAGTTTGAAATCGCGACCTCGGGAACTAGAGGCCACCATGGTACGCCTAGACTACGGAGGACGACGCCCTTCAGCCGTTGCCTTCATTTTGACCCAGAGGTGTAGTGGATGCTTACTAGGCACAGTAGGTGCAGGTGTCGTTTACTCAGGCTTGTGCTTCAAACAATGTGATATCAGAAGGTAAGGGGTGAGGATTCCCGATACAATGGTCTATTTGTTTAACGCCCACACCTGAAACGGTATGGTAATCATTAGAACATAGTATTTCAATTGTATAAATTAGTGCTAATATGTTGATAAATAACTATATCATACCTAGTTTATCTTGAACGACGCGAATGACACCCGCAGATGTAGCTCGTGGCGAATATCAGGTTGAATGATCTCGCTCTTGGCAGCCTAACTCACGCGCCTGCGGAGTGTAACGGCGTTTGTAATACAACCCAACATTGTTTAGAATAGCGGATAGTGAAAATAACGCTGTTGATTGTGTGCCAATAAAACACTGTTCATTTTGGCAACTTTGCTGCAATAGAAGTGAACTGTCATCTTGAGTTTATACAGAAATGTCCTGATGACGCCGTTCCTAACAAATCTACTTTCAATAGGTTGTTAAAAACATGTAGTCATACTACACCTGGGTCAAATAAAATGAAAAATAGTCAGCATTTCCTACCAGGAAAAAATAGACAAGATTGGGGCTATCTGAAAAGAAGTCCAAGAAAATCTCTGCCTCTACGTGATTTTGATGATACTAATTGATTAGTCTGCTAGTCCTACAGTCTAAATTCACGTGGTTAACAGCAAGGGATGCTTATATATCCATAAAATAAAAACATATACATAAGTTCTAGGAATTAAAGACCGTATCCGGAGTACACGTTTCATATTTCGTCTGCAGAGATTTGTCGAGTGTTCATTAGTGCTTTCAACAGGTGGCATACGGAAAGGAATTGTAACGAAAGGTAAGGATATGTTAATTTTTTGGCAACTTTAGCATTGTTTAGGGGAGAAACGGTGCGCACTTTCGCAACTGCTGCACCAGCGGATTCGTGTAACTGTGTCGTGGGAGTAGCAGGCTGGTGGTCGCGTTAATCAAGAAAAATGACGTATGAAATACCTTAGTCTCAAAATTTAAAAGAAGAAAAATGTATGGCGTAGTTAGGCGTGTGCCTATTTTTTCCAACGTCAACATAGTGAACTGGTTCAGGACCACATTTTTATTAGTGGTTTGCCACTCTTCGTTATGATAAAAATATTATATGGTACATTCACATGACTTTCCCTACCCTATACCTTTATTAGTGGGTAAACAATCTATTCTTAATAAAGCTTATTTTTCTATCTACTACACTTTAATTGAAATAAACTTTTGCAAAAGTAGCTACATTACACATTTCGTTGTAGACGCAAAGAGAACAGTGATAGTCAAATGTTTTAAGAACTGGACACTATAATGTTACATGTTGGGGTAAAGGCCAAAAAGGTTATTAGAAAGTGATTAATTTAGGTCACTCCAACACGCACATGTAGGGCGCAACTCGCTGGCAGCAAACTGTCCGGGACCTTGGTGTGTAAATTTAAGGGGAAGGCGTAGGTTTTATATTATACTAAGCATTACATAACACATATTACCTGCACATACCTGGGATTTATTCACAAACTTTTGGCTATTATACAAAGGAAACAGCATGGAGGGGGATGTCGCAGACCGTAGATCGGCCACACACAGGACTGGCTCCAACAAACACTTACACTCGTGTCGCTATCTTACCCCCACCAACATTTCTAGCCAAAGCCAGATAGGGCTGACGTCATACCAGACAGTTTCAAACAGATCCACCCCTTTGGCGTGATCCTTATCGTAAGGAAATACCGTTAAGTCGAAATAAAATTAAGGAGGCACAATAATATTACGTCTGGTAGCAATAATACACCACAACAGTGCGTCTGGTAATGGCAATAAGATTAATAATACGCTACAATATGCCGGCCTTAAATTTCATAGTGTTTTCGTCTATCGCTTAGCATCTACCAGTTATAAAAGACTGTACAAAATTCCTTGGAATGAAGAAGACTTCACGCTATTCCAAAAAATTCAAGATTTACATTTTATTTGGCATGTAACAATATCCTTAATATATGATATTTTAATCAAAATCGTTAGCCAGTTTTTAGGAATCCAAATTTTCCTAAAACATTTAGTGTAAAGGGTAGTTGAATTTGAGGGATTTGATTAAAAATCTTCGTGTCGCATCTTTGTAAGGCACTGAATCTAAATGCCAAGTGTGGAATTTATCCCACTTTTGGTTTTTGAGCTATGCTGTTTACAGACACACCACAGACATACACACGGACCTTTTTAAAAATGTATTTTTATTCAGGTGCCTCAAAACATATATTTTCAGCAAAAACTGGTATCGGATTTTTGGGTGGAATACAATACCTTCTCCACCTACTATCTACGTGGTAGAGAAAATAACTGGTTCTACAATGACGATATTGGAACAAATAGACAAAATACTTGATTACGGATCACCTAATTTTTCCGTTTTGGGCTTTTGGACTCGGTATGCTTCTCAGATAAGTGGCAGAAAAAATTAAATTTGCCTCCGAAATTTAGAATATAACCTATGTCCAGCGGGAGAACGAAATAGAACGTAAATAAAACCAAATGACTCTTGACCGCAGCGTATGTCTCTTCAGGGTTGTGTGTGGCCTTCTCTAAGTAGTTCCTTGGAAAATACCGCAACTGAGCTCTGAAAGCTCACTCCGTTATTGTTAAAGCACAAAATATTGAGCACCAATCATACTTAAATTAAAAAAAAACATACAGTTTATTGATTTATAACAAAAATAATTAATACAGCTCGCGCAACCGGCAAGCTAAGACGGAATTGCGCAAAAACAGACAGTTTTATAGTTAATACGATTGAACAAGTTAATGTTACAAAGCATAAGCGCGGAAAACCTTAGCGAAGCGGCAAAAAACAATAATACTGAATGTGTTCAACTTTTGTAAAAAGTATGCAGAACTTGCTATAAATGATGTGGTTCAATTAACATCCGAGTTTAACGGTGTGTTACTACAAGCATTTGCAGTGTGTGTAAAAGAGAAGTCCACCACTGATGAGGTGAGAAACCCCGGGAAAATGAAACCGGGCTGCATGTAAGTGCTGGATATTGGGATAAAATCCCGTATACATAAACGACGAACTGATGTGCTTAGCACTTATGAAATCGATTCATAATAGGATTCAATACGTCAGCATGGACCATTAGAGCAAATCCTGCGGCTACGCCTTGCGGCTTTGGGCCCTTAATAACGCCAGATCCATGAAGAACATCAGATTTCTCCAAAAATTCATTCAAAATATCCGTCTCATTCAAAGATCATTGAAGTATACGGAATAATGGCGGGATATTGTGTGCGAATTTGTGCGGTCAGCAATTCATCGTAAGGTTCACCAGTTCTTTGCTAATAATCAACCCCTACCTTAAACAAAGTGCTTATGTTAGAGTACTTGTGTTCAACACGTGGTTAGGGAAGATGAAAAAGTTTTGAACTTGGAGGGCATTATCGATGACACGGTGGAAAATTGCGTGATAAATTTAGGTACTGTTGAATTGAGCTACAATGAGACGTCCGATCTGGAGGGTATCGAACCTATGTTCTAGTTAGATTAATGGAATGCTATGTAAGTAGCCATTAATTTCCATATCTGTGTGCTATATGCTATTTAGACGTACGATCAAATAAGTGTCCATTGTGGTGATGCATATTATACGTCACGTAATGAAATTCAGTGTTCTGTCACGTGGACGTTCTATCATTTCGATCGCACGTGGGCGCGAAGTGACACAAACCGGTGATATCTTTCCGTCTCTTTATTCTAACTGAACACAGCGTAAATCAAACGACATAGCAGTAAAGGATAACATTTAATACGATATCAATAAAGCGATTTACGCATCGTTTTAGATGGATACATTTGCAGGAGCTTTTACTTGGATTTAAAAACAAGATTTTCAGTGGTATTCAGGAAATCAAACAAGTGCACAGAGATTCATCTTTATCCAAGATATGTGTGCATTCTCATTATTTTTATTATTATTATTTCAATACTAAAATCGCCATGTAGCGCGATAAATTTAAGATCCTACTCCAAAGATACTATCCTGAAATGGACATAATACAAGTCATATTTCCGAGAAAGCTGCTGGAAGTTTAAAGTCTCAAAGAAGCTCTCAGAAATGTACAAGTAGAGTTAGTCTCATTAAGTGCGCTTCAGAACGTTCTGTAGAAGCGACAGAAGATGAAGCACGTTACCTGCAGTTGCTTTGGGCTCTTAAGGAAGCTTGTAAAGAGAAAGACAGGAGTGCTGCTTCAGGAATCATATAAATATAGACGAGGCTGGCTTCACTTAGGTAAGCGGAATGTCGTTATTTGTTCGTAAATGCAGCAATCATCCTCTTTTAAGTCATCACTCAGAATGACAAAGATTTGCAGCAAAATATCCCTACAAGTTCTAGTAGTAATACAGATATGCCAGTAAATAAAGTACAGACTGACAGAGACACCATTAATTTAAGCATACGTATTTTAGGAGTTCATCTCTGCTCGCGTTATTACGTTAATACAAAGTTTCTTTTGTTTTTCTGTAGTTACTTCTTTAGTTATTAGTTTTCAACCATGATAACACAAACAAAAGTAAAAATAATAAGTTTAAGGGGCACTCGATAAAGAAATGGCTAATATCCACAAATTTCAACACATGTATCCCACATTTATTCAACATAATTTGAAAAAGTATACTATTTACGTAATTTATTAGCCTCACGCTTGGGAACCAATTTGAGAAAGATCTTTATTGTTTGTTTTGAAGTTTGCACAACGCTTTGGACGTCAATTTGAAGAAAGTTATTGTCTTTACGTTGTTTACTTATTTAGCTCCACGTATGGACGTCAATTTGAAGTAGATTGTTTGTTACGTAATATGCTGCTACGTATGTAAAGCCGATTTGAAGATGTATTTTTGTTGTTGTTACGCTCCAAGTTTAAAAAAATATTATTAACTTTCGTAATAAACTGTTTCTTTTATTATTTATGTTTATATTTGCCTCGGCTGCATCAGTATTGCTTTTAGAGACATGTTTCTCTTAATCAGGGCGTGGTGCGACAAGAATGTAGGCTTACACAGATTTTAAGTTTAAATTCACTTCTTTTTACTAACCCTTGACACAAATTAAATAGCACTACACTGATATCAAGAGCTGTGAGATTATTTTGTTTAATACTTGCACTTTTTTATCGCGTATACTTATTTTACGTCTCACATGAATACGTAATATTTTTCTAGAGAACACATCTTCCATCCGGTTACTGTCATGGTCTGTCAGCAACTGAACATATTTCAACCGTCCAAACCCGTAAACTTTTGTATTTCAAGTCTCGGATTGGCTAATCCTAGTCCAATAGAATACCTGTATTTTACTAAAGCTTTTTCTGGCTGTTGATTGGCTATTTTTAAAATGTCCCAAAATTTACATTATTGTTGCCCTAATCATGACCAGTAGTATTTAAACTCTCAAACTCATTATTGCCTCAGTGTTACCTCATTGTTAGCAACTTTAAACTTATTATTCTGACAGCTCTTTCATTATTAAATTACTTAGTGCATTTACATAACATTATTGAACATGTTTACAATAATATAAGCATATGCACTGACTGTTACATACATTTTAAAAATTATTACATACATATTGCTTCAAGGCGGGCTGTTATTGAATTTACATTTTACATAATTTAATTGAAATTATTAAAGTTTTAAAAATACTGCCTCAAATCATAGCAAAATAGTAGATTATGATACAAGAGGTAAAAGTAGGGTTTTATTTTGAGAGTAGAAATGTTTGCGAAACGAAGGCCGTAGAGTAGTTTTGCAATCCCACGAGCAAAATAAAACCACTTCTAATATACGTGTTATATACCTACTATTTTTAGACAGAGCTTGCATTTGTAAAATATCAATAATATTATATTAATTCCTAAAGCTAAAAGAGATAACGTTTAGAACGCATTGTTGAAACAAGAGAAATAACGTAAAAAAATCAAGATGTCAGATACCTTGATATTCTGTTGATTCGCTAGCAGTCATTTTCAGTGAAAGTATTTTACCTTGGACCAGGTAATGAAGCGATTAAATACTGTATTATATTTCTTTCTGGATTTTTTGGGTAAGTACTTATAGTGCTATTTTTTCTGCTGCGTCTGTAATTTCACTTCCATTTCAGTTTCTTCTGAATTCATAATTTCCGCCATTTTATCTTTATGTAGATTAGGTAATAGAGTAGCGTTTTAGATCAAAGAAAGCTGCCAAAGTAACGTATAGGTTAACTCCACAAGGAACTGTGATAAATTGAAGTATGACAATTTGTATTGAGAAATTAATCATGTAAAAAGGCATAATGAAAAATAAAACCTAATCAAACCAAGTTAAGTTATTAACATGTCCAAATTGAAAGCATAATTGCTATGTGATTGGACTTGAAACCAAGGTTTGTCAAAATGCAGACTATCGCACTAATGCGATAATGTAAATAATTTAGCTCGTGTACACTGTATTAGAGGTTCTAATTTTATACCTTGCTGTCTAAAAATTAATTTTCACGGTTATCTGTGCGTAACCTTTCAAATATTATTTTCCAATCATGAAGATTAAATCTCTTGTAAAATTTCCTATGCGATGATTATTTAAAATTTTTAAACTTTTGAATACTGTATATTGATTCTAAAATGTAGTTATAGGAAATCAAGGGAATTGATTTATTAATCCAGAAAATTTGGAACCTAATAATCAGGTATAGGAATTAGGCAGTTGGCTTTAAATTATCTACACCCAAAAAGCCATTATCAGTACAACGAATGAAAACCATCACCGCTAAGGATCACTAACGGGCAGGTAAACACGGTCTGGTGAGCGCTGTGGCACACGCTAACATACTATACGAGGGATGGGAGTGTTTTGTAACCTGTGACGTCACTGCGTAGTCAACTTCATTTCTTTTCGTGCTGACTATAATTCTTAAAAATTCCTATGCGTCCTAATAATAAAATCAAAGCTTAAAGTATAGCGTAGTATTTTAAGTAAACATATCTAAAGGAGATTACAGGTTTAGGGATATTAGTATTTATATATATCAAAATCTGTTATTCTTGTACCTCTAATATCATCTTCGTTTTTGTCCTCTTGGTTTTCATTTACCTCTTGTAATTTTCAAGTTGAATGTGACCTCGTTCAGAATAATTCTGTTACAAAAATGGAAATATTTTAGCCATCATTCATCAGGAAACTCTGAAGTGTTGCCGATATTTGTGACCATGATTGAATTTTAATGACCTGCTTCTAAAGGATACGAAATTAAGAATAGTATTATTATTATTATTATTCCGCAATGTGAACTGCAAAGCAAATGTAAGTAGAAAATAAGGAATAAGTGCTGGAATAAGAAAAACAGAATGATAAATTATTTTCCCCCTCAGCATCGTTTTGCCTTTAATCCTATGCATGAATACTCTTCTTTCGCATGTATTTTCCAGCAACATATTTTTATCTCAGACTTCCTCGACCGCTTTTTCCTTTGTTATCCTACCCTTATTGTTTACTCGACAACCCTTCTCTCGGTTTTCAAAGTGAAATTCTCCGCCATTCTCTGACCTTTCTAACGATTCCGCGCATCCTTTTAAATTCTTTAATAATCTGCTTTATGTTTATTTCAAAATTGTTCTCAATTTCTTACAAGCCTTAATGTTCTCCGCTTTCTGTATTTTTCGTTTATTCTTCTTCTTGTCCTTTTAAATTGAGGTGATTCAACCCATCCTTCGGAGTGTAAACTTATACAACCCACTGTTTTAGAGGCAATTCCATAAAAGCTGTGTCTCCAGTAAGGCCAGTTATGCTAATTTGTTCAGTCTACTGGGCCAGTTCTTAAAATTTCAAGCTTCAGATACGTATAGTAACAGATGTACGTCATAGACCTACATAAAGAATATGTGGCAGTATTTTATATCACAACAATGTAAATGCCAGAGTGATTGTAGTGTAAATAAGCATTATTGTATGACATTAATTTGAGATGTTTGTTAATTATAAGCATTGTTAGGAAATAAGTTTACACGGCCTCACTGAAACTGACAATAAGAGCGGGTAACAATGAGCGAGGGGGTGAGTTCTTTATCAATTATTAGACAAGCAAATGACGTCAGAGTAGCGCGCGTTTCTTTAAAAATGGAGGGAATTTCTTCCCTAGAGCATATGTGTTCGTAATTTTTATTGGATATAAATATAGACGCTAATGTTGGCGCGCTTTATTAACCAATAGCAGCTCTGTTATAATGTTTAGGCATATCGGGGTGAGGGAGTATAAATTATGAAGCCAAGAGACGGGTAACGTTCAGTTTGACAGAATAATTCACAAGGCAAACGTCGTTCAGTCCAACAGAAGCATTCGCGGGTAATACGTCGTGCAGTCCAACAGAATCATACAAAGGTTATACGTCGCTCAGTTCATCAGAATCTTTCGCGAGTTACACGTCGCACAGTTTAACAGAATCTCTCGCGTCATAAAGTTAGTTATAAATGTGAAATACGCGAATTAATAATGTGCAGCAAATAAGTGATTATAGTAACATAAAAATATAACAGTTTCAGTCGGGCGTGTATCAAGAATAATTATGTGAAATGAATAAAGTGTGGCGGCAATAAAAGTGTAAAAACAAATTCTTTTATCAGTGTTATCTTTCAGTAAAAACTCCTTTCCGTTTACATACCCTGTTTAAGAGATATGCTCGACTGAGAAATAATAGCTAGCCGGAGGACAAAGAACCCAAAATTCGAACTAGTAAGACAATAACAGGCGCTCAGCAATAAGATAACACGGTTACCGCGACAAATTGGTTCCCATACGTGGGGCAGATAAACATGAAGAATCTTCCAACTACAAAAAAATATTCTACTTCAAATATTATTTAAGTGCTTGAGATCAAATGTTTAATTTCTCTACCGCTGGTAGTTGGTGAAATGTATTTTAAACAAGAATAAGATATCCAGATTGCACGTTTCGCTTCATCCGAGCACCTATCTCAGATATTATACCTATTGTGTGTGATGTTATAGCTGAAGAGCATACATGTGAATGTCTAGTAAATACCAAACTTCGTATTAAGTCCTGGATATTTAGAGGATCTGAGGTGTATGTTTCCAATAAATTCTTCCCGGAAGAACTTCACATATGGAAAAAAAAAAATTATTTCTTTAAAATAGCTCTAATGATTTTGATTAAGATGCCATGCTTATTATGTAGCATGGTAAAATGTAATCAGGATTTTCTGCAAATGGACAGTGAGGTGTTATTGTATTTTATGTAACGTGTAAGTCCTAACCAAAGGTAAAGTTGGTGCTTATAAAAACATGCAGATTTACACATTATGTCCCTTTCCCGCTGGATCAGCGTTTTCGAAGTGTTTCTTGTAATTAAGATTTTCCAGGTGATGTTTTAGTCACTGCAAAATGTTTGAAACTTTGGAGTTTGTTCTACTTTGTTTTCTTCTATGAGCTCGTTACTAGCAAGTCATGACTTGTGATATAAGGAGTTAAATTTTTTCGGTTTTTCATTTTTGCCCTGTGGCGCTACAGCCGTAAAGGGCTTGGGCCTCCCAACTCGACTGCCGACCTCACGTCCACTTACGTACGGTAGAGATAGGCGATCATCCAGTATCACGCATCCCCAGCCGGAAAGTTCGTTCACGAGGCTAGGAGGCTGTCTATCGCAGTCCCCAATTTTCTCACAATGCTGAGTGAGCACCGGTTCTATACCCGGGATTTAAAACCCGCACCACAATGGTTAGGAATAACCCGGACGCATTTCGTAACCGGGAACCAGAGCCCCACGTTCTAGCCCACAGCGCACGTGTGTTATGTATACGTAGTTTTAAAATATTTCTATGAGATTGATGAGAATTTTTATTTTACGCAACGGATTTTCAGCCCAGTGCAAAGCCCCCAACCTGAAGGATCAGAGTTTTTTTTGGAGTTCTCTTTCCCAGACAGGTTGCTTTCACCATGGGTAAGGTGCTGCGTGGTAACTTACGATCAATATCAGGATATAAACAAAAACATACAAACAATTAAAAATAACGAAATTCCAGGCAGTCTGTGGAACAATCAAAGGAACCTTTAAAAACAAGGTAAGACAAAAGAGTCAACTATGATTTTGCACAGCCATGGTAACACCAGAATATATTTGGAAGTGAAGAATGGAATGTAAAAGAGAGAGAAAAAAGTAACCTACAAGCAACCAAAATGAGGTTACTGCGCTCACTCAAGGGTTGTATGAGAGAAAAAGCATATAAAGATAGAGACAAAGAAGTTAAAGCCTATATTGTAGTAAATAGAAGCAGATGAAGAAAAAGGGCTAGGCATTTAATTGGTATGCCAGAAGAAAGAATATCTAAACAAGCCCTATATTATAGACCAAGGGGGCAAAGACAATTGGACGAAGAAGATTGCATCAACAAATTCAGGCCGGATCAGGCAAATGCCTAACAGAAGTGAAGTCGGATTTCATTTTGACATATGCAGGGATTAACGTAACTTGGAAAGAGGAGTCATGTTGTATGCGAGTTATATAATTGATAAGGGATACCTGAAACTTGTAATGGTTAGGGAAAGTCATGCGACTTAACAAATCCATTTTTTTTACTTTCCTTAGCATTTATTTGAATTAGAAATATTACTGCAACCGGCAAAGAAAAGAAAATATATCGAAATTTTACTAGAAATATAGATTTTGAGGACTATTACATAAGATATAGCTGTTTGACATAACAATTTGTGTTGTGTGTGTGGGGAGAAAGAGTAAGATAGGGAGAGCTGGAGAGAGAGAGCGTATATCTTAAAATTAAAAAAATAATTTTACCAAATTTGATAGGCAATTTGGGCATTGTATATTGTCACAAGTCTAATCAAAGACAGGCTGATTGGCCAGTTTTGACGAAAATGGTGTTGGCGGGCATATACTCGTACATGTTACAGTGTGGACCATTTCAAACCTGCCAGCGTTCTAGCGGCCGTCCAACGCGCTCTCGCACAATACGAAAACCCATGTGCGGTGGAGATCAGGCCTACCGTGCCGCACAAATAATGCAACAGTAATGGTAATAAGAAAAAGTAGCATTAATCTTACCTTTTATAAAGGCAGTATGTTGAAAATGTCCGTCTTTCTGGATGCAAGGATCACAAGAGCCTAGGAAATTCTTATACCTTCTGCAACATTCTATCTGTAATTTCACTGAACACACACCTGATTTCGTTCTCAAGTTCTAAAAGAGTGTGCGGATTATTTACATACACTTTATTTTGAATCTCCCTTTGCTAAATAGAGATCACATTGTTCGCTGCTCAACACTGTACTGCATCATTGTAAACAAGGGATTTCCTGGAACTCACGTTGCCGTACGGCCCGCTAGAACGCCGGTAGGTTTGAAATGGTCCGCACTGTATTTGAATGTACCTACTAATTGTTTGACAGCAATTGAATAGTGTCTCTTTCATACATCAGTAATCGTTGTAGCTGCAGCGAGTGGCTAGAGCCTCGCGTTAAAGGTTTTCTGCGACTGTTCTTTAATTATTAGGGTGCTTTGGGGGGAAATTTTTATCTTGTATTTTTACTTTCTCTACTACGTATAGTAAGTAGGGGAAGTATTGTATTCCACCCAAAAATTCGATACCGAGATTTCACCGGAAATATATGTTTTGAGACCCCGTGAATCGAAAAAAAGCATTTTTGCAAGCATGTCCGTGTGACTGTGAACAGCGTAACTCGTAAACGAACAGTCAGATAAACACCAAACTTGGTATTTAGATTCAGTATGTTTCAGAGCTGCGACACGAAGGTTTTCAAGAAAATCCCTATACCCCTGATTACCCTTTACATTGAAAATTTTTCGAAAATTTTAATTTTCTCAAAAATGGCTCTAACAATTTTGATTAAAATATCATTGTTTAATATATTTTCATGACAACTGAAATATATATCTCGAATTTTCTGGGAATGTCTCCAAAAGTATTCATTGTGAACGACTTTTGCATTACTGGTAAACCATAGGAGATAGACAAAGTTTTACTACACAAAAAATGTAGATCGCGTTAAACTACACAATTTATGTCATATACATTTTTGTTGTTGAGTGAACCATTTTCAAGATATTGCTTGTTATTCCCTTAAATTTTCCAATACTTATACTTTTTCTCAAATGGAAATTCGTTATTCAATTTTTTTGTCCCGGTAATGCAAAGAGAATGGAATACTCCACATAGCAACCAGCTCTTAAAATATTGACTATCGCTTAAAGCCTAGCAATTCCCCTTGTACCTACAAGAAAATTAGCAATAAGATTAACATCTCGATATCTCGAGTAACATGAAGCATATGGAGAATAAGCGTTTGTAAAAATAGTTTGTATAAGAGTAGAGAAAGTCATGTGAGTGTAACACATCGGATTATTTTTAAGGTTTAAATGCACCTATATGCATCCCAAGATATTGCATTGCTTTTCAACTTCAGCCAGCTTCGAAGCATAAATATCATATTTGATCGCCATAAAAACGCTAGTTAAATGTACTGAATTGTTCAAATAAAGTTCTGAACTTAATGTTTTAACTCGTATTTTTGTTGTTTAGTAATGATGAGGCAGCATTTTTAACGTTTAAATGATTTCAGTCTAATTATATAATATAAAATTCAATAACAGTCCGCCTTAAAACAATATGTGTATAATATAATATATAAAATGTATGTAACAGTCATTGTATTAATGTTTATATTATTGTATAGATGTATAATAATGATATGTGAATGTATTAAGTCATTTTATAATGTAGGAGTTGTGAGAATATAGGTAAAAAGTTCCTAACAATGAGGTAACCTTGAGGCAATAATGAATTGGAAAGTAGTAATTCTTGGAGCAACAATGATGTAAGTTTTGAGACAGTGTATAAATAGCCAATCAACAACCAGAAAAAAGCTTAAGTTAAATAAAAGTATTCTATTGAAGTAGGATTAGCCAACCAGAGACTTGAAGTTGATGAAATTTACAAATTCAGGTGGTAGAAGTCAGTTCTAGTAGACAGCGTTCCTAACTGAACGCAACACGCGTCCTCGAGAAGTTTAATACGTATTCAGTCTGAGACGAAAATTCATTACGGCAGGAATATTATAAAGTTTACGTGTTAAAAAGTACAAGTAATTAATAAATAATCTCACAGCTCTGTATATCAGTAAAGTGTTATTTAATCGTGTGAAGGATTAATAAAAGGAGTGAAGTAAAAACTATAATTTGTGTAAGCCTACATTCTTTAGCCGCATCACCCCCTGCAAAGAGACACATGTTTCTACAAATTAATAGTGACAAATATATATAATATACTGACCTAAATATATATATAATATTTAAAGGAACATTCAAATTACAGAGTTAATTTTTTTTTAAAACTCGGGGCGAAGGCTGAGGCAGTATTTTATCACAACACTGTAAATGCCAGAGTGATTGTAGTGTAAATTAGCATTATTGTATGACAATGATTTGAAATGATTGTTAATTATAAACATTGTTAGGAAATAAGTTTACACGACCTCACTGAAACTGACAATAGGAGCGGATAACAATGAGCGAGGGGGTGGGTTGTTTATTAATTAGAAGAGACAAACAAATGACGTCAGAGTAGCGCGCTTTTCTTTAGAAATGGAGGGAATATCTTCCCTAGAGCATATGTGTTCGTAATTTTGATTGGATATAAAAATAGACGCTAATGTTGGCGCGCTTTATTAACCAATAGCAGCTCTGTTATAATGTTTAGGCATATCGGGGTGAGGGAGTATAAATTCTGAAGCCAGAGACGGGTAACGCACAGTCCAACAGAATCATTCACGGGTTACACGTCACACAGTTCTACAGAATCATTCACAAGTTACACGTTGCTCAGTTCAAAGAATCATTCGCGTGTTACACGCACACAGTTCTGCATAATCATTCACAAGTTACACGTCGCTCAGTTCAACAGAATCATTCGCGGGTTACACGTCACACAGTCCAACAGAATCATTCACGGGTCACACGTCACACAGTTCTACAGAATCATTCACAAGTTGCACGTCGCTCAGTTCAACAGAATCATTCGTGGGTTACACGTCACACAATTTAATAGAATCATTCACGGGTTACACGTCGCGCAATTCTACAGAATCTCTCGCGTCGTAAAGCTAGTTACAAAAATGTTAAATACTCAAATTAATAATGTGCGGCAAATAAGTGATTATAGTTACATTCGAAAATATAACAGTTTCAGTCGGGCGTGTATCAAGATATAAATATGTGAAATTAATGAAGTATGACGTAAATAAAAGTGTAAAAACAAATTCTTTTATCAGTGTTATCTTTTAGTAACAACTCCTTTCCATTTACTCACCCTGTTTAATTTTCTCGACTGAGTAATAATAGCTAGCCGGAGGACAAAGAACTTAAAATTAAAAATATTAAAACAATAACAGGCGCTCAGCAAATAAGATAACACGAACGATACCCCGACAAGGCCACCTTCAAATTGGTACCATACTTGGGTCAGTTACATCAAGTTCGGCTCCCCAACTGCAGCAATACAATACAACTACTCCTAAAATAAATCCTACTCCTACAATGAGCGACATATTTTCTAGGCATGTTTCCTTGGGATTCGATTTCCAAGACAAGCTTTTGCTGGTAGAAATAATGTATTACTTTTAAGCATCGCTTTGAAGTGGCTTTGAAGTATGCAACATATTAAAATATGAACAATTTTCTTGAAAGTTTATAGTTTAAAAAACTAAAGGAAAATTCTTTCAAATTAATAGTGTATTTACTACAGCCTTACTTTCTCTACCACTTACCTATAGCAAGCAGAGAACATTTCTATTCCATCAAACAATTGATATTAAAATCTCACCGAAAATATTGTTTTGAGATCCACGGAATGAAAGTAATTTTAAAATATTTTTCTTATGTGTGTGCAAACAGCATAAGTCAAAAATGATAAATCTGGTAAATAACTAAGTTCTCATTACTCATACATCTTTAAGCTACCAGGCAAAGAGTTTTGAGAAAATTAGTCAGCTCAAACTATACTTCATATGAAACATGTTAATTTATTTTTAATTTTCCGAACCGTATGGTTAAGATGTTAATGACAAAAGTTATCTTCAATTTACAGAGAATTGTTGAAACCTTCTTCATTCTTTTGATGTTTTTAGAAGCTTATATAACTGAGAAACTTCGAGAAGTATACAAGAACGTACTTGAGGAAAAGTATAAGTGCTAGTTAAAGCAAATTTGTTAAATTCGTTTTCTTGTTGTATTAGGATTTCCGAAATATCTCCTTTTAGTTTCAATTTTTCAGTACTTTAAGCAATATACTAACAAACGCTTCATTTTGTTTCTCCTAAACAATGCAGATAACGCGTAGCATAAAAAAATGTAGGTATGTACAAAATAGTTGACTGTAGTATCAAATAGATGTGAATTCTTGTGCTACAAAATGTACATTGAAAAATCTCTCTCAGCATTTAAGAGGAAAAAAATTGAAAAATAAGCTTTTTATGAATAATTTGTAGAAGAGATGTGAAAATAAATTAGTGTGTGTAGAGAAATCGTGTGATAGTGGACTGTATTTCAGAAAGGTCTCATTTTTCGCATTTTTGTGTAAGAGTAGTACATATTTTTAAACCGAAGGCGTATATTAGTAAAATATAATATTATAAATAAATAATGATTATAAATAAATAATTTATAATGAATTTAGTATGTTAAAAATACTCTTAAACTTAGTTTTATTTGCCTTCCATTTTGACGCTGTGACCTAATTTCTTACCAGAACTTTCGCAAGTAGATATTCATCACTGTTTGTGGAGTTTGCACGCACTTTGTATTCTATGTAGAGAATGCAGCAACACGTTTGTCTTATTTGCGTGCAGGAAACAAACGAAGTTGGCGAAAATGTTTTGTGTTGCGAGGGCCTTAAACATTCGCCCACCGAGCCAGAAGCTGTGTGTATCGAGTGAAGTGTGTAGAGAATTACAAAAGTTTCTCGTGAAAAACTCATCTTGAAAACTTGATGGCTGACGGATACTGTTACATTAAGTTCTCCTAACTTTATTCTTTCCCCGACATTTTTCCCTCGCTTGGAATATTACGTTACGGGGACATTATCATTTTCCATTCCGAGAGAGGAACCTAACTCGCCATTTTGCTGATAGTCTGGTGGACATGCATGTATCATCTTTAGAACTGGGGATATTTCCCTTTCCTTTATATTTCAGTAATGTTGAGAATTTCCAGCTCCGGCATTTTTTCCCTAGCTACAGACGCTACTTCTCCTTGGATTCTTTGATAGCAAATGTTATGCTTCGCATTTTGGGGATCGTTCTTTTGTTTCTTCCTGCAGTGCTATATTTACTTTCTCAACCGCATGACTAAGATAATGCATAATTTTCCCTATTTTTTGTTTCTTTTTACACTGGAAGGTTCCCATTCTATCTTTTTCTCCCAAATGTTCTTTCAGAATAGACTATTAAATGTTTGAGACACTGAATCAATGAAGAGAATATTCTATAGGTATAAATTGAAGCATTTTACGTTATTAATGGTTTTGTATATATTTGCTAGCTTTTAAGAGACAGACAAATGATGTGGCGCATTAATAATTTGGGAGGGGTTTCATTGTCATTATCAGACATACTGTTGGTCTACATCGTCATTATCAGACATATTGTTGTTTTCCTTTCATTTTGACTGAAATGACGCCCCTCTTGGCTGTGAGGTTTTTTTTTTTTTTGCTAGTGGGGTTAGCGTATGTCTTGTTGAAGATACCGTGAGGTGCGGATCGCGTGTGCAAGCCGGCTTTTGAACCGGTGGACATCTCCCTTCACCTTTCATATTTAATAATGTAGGAACCCCAAACGATTAGGAAATAAAGCTAGGAATGTGTGAGTAGATTTGCGTTATGGATTTTGTACAGTGAAAAAACTATGCATTCCTCTTAACTCCACATCACGTTTCGGTCCTCCGCAGTCAAGTCAGTATACGTCCTCCGCAGTGTGCGTGCTGGGTATTGGAAATTAATTTAATTTTCAAGTGAACTTTTAGACCATGAACCAAGCATGTAACAATATTATTCCTGGGGAAAATATTGACATATATATTGTGTGTAGCGTTAACCATATCCGAAATATCCATATCTAAAATATAACTTTATTGATCGCATGGAGTTTTGCATCTCGTCAAGACTGGCTCCCCTCTTCAGTAGCAGCTGTCGGTCATATTGGAATTTGCTGTGCGATTAAGACAGGACGCGTACGAGCAGATAATAAAATATGACCCGGACCTTATTTGTGAATCAGCTGACGGAAGAAGTTAAATGCTATATAGCAGAGGAGTTCATTAGTAAAATTAGGACAGAATTTGAAAAAATACTGATTAATACTAGCCCTCCTTCTCTCCAGATATAATGACTTGTGAAATTTTCTGAAGGATAAAGTATAAACAACTAATCCTCATACATCCAAGGAACTTGGGGGAAAAAATCCTAAACATTGAAGTGCCGAAGCATTATTCGGAATGTGTTTATCCGGTACAATATTCAGCTGAAGGAGACTTATAGTTTGCTATAAAATAAGGCTTTACACACCGTTTTAAAAAGCAAAGTCAGGGGTACAGTAGCTGCCGGCTATGACATTTCCAGCGGCAGAGACGCAAAAGCTCGCAAGAGCGGTAATGACATACTCTGGAAGCCCTATATTAGTGCTTTACGTTTAAATTTTCAGCACTTACTAAGCAATATAAATCGACCATAATAATTACTTCGCTGGGCTGGCTTCCGTGTGTATTCAAATGCAGGTTTCCTCAAGATCAAGTGCAATAATATCGTGTTTGGAGTAGTGTGCTTTGAAATGTTAGGTGGTCAACTTTTTGTTTCTCTGAATTCTTGCACTCGTAATTCAAGGCTAGCATAATAATTTACATCAACGTGTTTTAAACCACTAGTCTCACGCCCTCAAAAGCTTGAGTATACCTACAACAAAGCGGGTATTAAAACATTTGAGAATATTGTGTTGAAGAAGTTGTATTAAATTTGAAGAAGATGGTTTCTTTACGTTGTTTGCACCACGTATGGACGTCAATTTAAAGTAGGTAGCTGCTGCTACGTATTGAAAGTCAGTTTGTAGATGCTTGTTATATTTCAACTGTTGGAGAGCCAAACATGAAGTTGTTGCAACCGCACGTATGGTACCAGATTTCCGTTAGCCTTCACCCCAAATGTATTTTCAGGTGGCCTTTGCCCCAAGTTTAAAAAATAATAGCTTTGTAATTTGACTGTTTCTTTAGATGTTTAATATTTAGGTTTGCCTCGGCTGCGTCAGTATTTATTTTTAGAGACATGGAAGTCTTGGCAGGGTTGTGGTGCCACTGAAGAATGTAGGCTTACGCAGATTTAAGTTTTAATTCACTCCTTTTTGTTAATTCTTGACACAAATTAGATAGCACTTCACGGCACTTTTTAACATGTATACTATTTTCGTCTCGCACGAATACGTAATTAATTTCTCGAGGACACATCTCGCGTCTGGTTATGGGCGCTGTCTAGAAGCAACACATCTGGTTATGAGCACTGTTTGGAGGCAAATGAACTCTCTTCCACTGCCTAAATTTGTTAAATTTCTGTATTTCAAATCTCTGATTGGCTAATCCTACTCCAATAAAATACCTGCATTTAACTAAAGCTTTTTCTGGTTGTTGATTGGCTATTTTATAAACTGTCACTAAAATTGCATTATTGTTACTCTAATAATGACTAGTAGCATTTAAACTTCCTTACTCATTATTGCCTCAAGGTTACTCATTGTTAGCAACTTTAAACCTATTTTTCTCACAGCTCCTACATTATTAAATTACGTAATACATTCACATAAGATTATTACACATAGATACAATAATATAAGCATATGCAATGACTGTTACATACATTTTACATA
The DNA here is from genome assembly GCA_030765065.1 of Deroplatys truncata. Taxonomy (NCBI): domain Eukaryota; kingdom Metazoa; phylum Arthropoda; class Insecta; order Mantodea; family Mantidae; genus Deroplatys; species Deroplatys truncata. Next base: position 108,726,639 of record CM060980.1, read on the forward strand.
TTATTACGTAACATATTGCTTTAAGGCGGGCTGTTATTGAATTTATATTTATATAATTTGACGGAAATCATTTAAGTGTTAAAAATACCACTTCACATTTATGCCGGATATTTATTATAACTTACAAGAGCACTAGTTTGTTACTTCCTCGGATGCGTCTTATGATTCTCTCAGTCCAATAGCACAAAAATTCAAATTTTGAATAGGCATTTAGGGATACATTCATTATCACCTAAGGGGATCAACCTGTAACATTTGGAAATTCTATATTTCTTAAGCAATTAGTAAATATTTTTCACACATACTTCTGATATATTCTATAACTAACTCTCAAATTTCAATTATTTGAGTAGTTATCGTATTCTTCTATTTTAATGATTCACAATAGAATCCATGCAGTAAGTTTTACAAAATTTTGGAACCATATTTCAGAGTAAGGTATCACATAATTTACATATTACACATGACTGAGTATGTCCAAAGTTCAAAAGTATATACTTCTTGTTTTTTACGTATTTTAATCAATAACACTTATTTCTAAGTAATATACTTTATTATCTATTATTTTAAACCTTTTCGTTAACTTTTCAAACTGGGAGAAATTTGGCCGCAAAGAGGAATTTGAGCAGCAAGAACGCTGAAAAAGGTAATCAAGAAAACAAATTACTTCAGAGGTATTAGACTACAAAGTGGTAATTGGCACCACTTTAAAGATTTGCTTGTCTATTATACTGATTTCTCTTAAAAATTCTAAAATGTATCCCAACTCTAGTTCCCATTTACTGTAGATTCTGCCATATCGAACTTTTCCAAAATATTCTTCAATGACACAGCCATTATGCTATATATCCACAGTTTACATCTGCCGGCTTGTGTGAAAGAACAACTAATCCCATTAATTGACCTAATAGTGGTTGTAACTATAAAGTCCGGGACTTAAAGTACTTACAAAGAATGTAAGTCGCCATTGGGGTATGGCATCACAATACAATTTGAGATCTCCTTGTGGTTTACCGGGAAAAATGCGAATCATTGCAGAATTTAATGTCGTGTTGGCATGTTGCCATGATAGTTCAGTGGTTAGAGCAACCGGACGGAGACCGGGAGATCCGTGGTTCCAATCCCGGCTATGGCATGGAATTTTTCAGTCATTTGATTCTACATTTCCAACCCTATCCAACACACGGATTGTGTGAAAGAACAATTAATTAATCCTAAGATGAAAATTACCCTTTGTCGCGGCGATTTGCTAAGGAGCTAAGATTATTAACCCTGTGGTTGTTCTTAACTTATTTTGTTTCACTGCTGTTGACAGCTATAAATATAAATAATTACGCGTCCTACTGTATTCAGTGTCTATTTTTACTTTATCTCCCCATTCTTTCGTTGAAAACTAACAAATAAGTTTGGCACAGCAACAGAGGCTTGTACATTTTTTTCAGACCAAAAAGTAAACCCTATTTCAGGTTCATTCTGTTCTAAAATTCCTTTATTGTATCTCTTCTTAGTGTATATATTTTTCCACGCAATTTTTAAATTATTCTGAAAACTCTGAAACGATAAGCCCCACATTTCATCTCCGCTATGATTTGTATGTGGTTAAACACTTATATTTGACTTGTAGCAAAACATAACCCATTTATTTCAGCTAACATTTAAATACCTAAACCCTGATTCTTGTAATCCAAATACAATGGTAAGCGTTTCAAAACAAACCATTTAATTTCAGCTTACTGTATTTGCTTTAATTAAAATATCACAAAAACAATTATTCTAATTGAACTGCTGGTGACAGGTTGAAATTTAAACAAACAAATTTATATCGTGCATGACATTGAAACTGAAGAAGACAGTTTAGGAAACTATATAAGCACTTCTCAGGGTACGTTATCCAAAGTCTGGAATTAAGGTTCCAGTTCAAGTTGCCAGTTATCTTCGCTGAAAATGAAGAGAGAGACAGAGAGACAGAGAGAGAGAAATTCTCTCCCCTCCCCTTGTGTTACCTGTCTACTAAAACCACGAAATTGTTGGCAAGTAAACCCTTTGAGGTCATTCGAATACCACCAGAACGTTTCTACGTTTGGAAGGAGGATTTTGTCTCCCATGAGGATTATATTTAAAAAGGTCACTGGCTGTATTTATTAATGTTATTTATAAATTCGGGAGTGATAAAGCCAAGAGTTCAGTTATCCAAAGAAAATAAAAGCTCGTGTAGGGTTTAATTAAAGTACCTCGCAACTGAAACAAAAGTATGTAACATTATTTCAACTCTAGATTAATTCTAAACGCTCAGGCAGATCTACGGACAACCAGTTTCTGCATACTGGTAGTATGAGCTGTGGACATAATTAGAAAAAGATAAATAGCTGGCGATAGACAATCATAATTACTGGGAACTCAAGCAAGTTTTATTGGTTGAAGGTATAACAACTTAATGAAAAATTGATGTGTTACACTCACAAACTATTTTTAAAAACGCTTATTCTCCATCTACGTCATGTTAATCGTGATCGAGATGTTGATCTTATTGCTAATTTTCTTGCAGATGCAAGGAGAATATGGTAGGCTTTAAGCGATAGTAGCCAAATCTTAAGAAAAAACAACGTATTCCCATTTGGGAAAATTCAAGCACATAACAAGGAATTTCTCGGAAATAGTTCACTCGATTAAAAAGTGTATAAGACATAAATTGTGTGTTATAACGAGATACACACTTTTGTGTTGAAAAATGTTTCTCTCTTACGGTTTACCAATTATGGAAAATCCATTCCGAAAAAATCTGATGTGTTACACTCACATGACTTTCTCTACTCTTGTACAAACTAGTTATACAAACGCTTACTCTCCATCTACTTCATGTTAATCGAGATAAACATTTGCAGACTATCTTATTGCTAATTTTCTTGTATATGTAAGGGGCAATATAGAAAAACAGTAGCCTTTAAGCATATACATATCTCTTATTAGCTGGTTACTAGGTGCAGCACCATTTGCTTTGCCACAGATTAATATTCTTTGCATATCCAAAACAAACAAATCTAATGTGTTGCACTCACATGACTTTCTCTACTCTTGTACAAACTATTTTTACAAACGCTTATTCTCCATCTACTTCATATTAATCAGGATAAACGTTTGCAGAGTCTATCTTATTGCTAATTTTCTTATAGATGTAAGGGGATAATATATTTAGAAGGACAATTTGGAAATACAGTAGCCTTTAAGCACATACATATCTCTTAATAGCTGGTTGCTAGGTGCAGCACCATTCCCTTTGCCACAGATTATAACTCTTTGCATATCCAAGAAAAAAAAATGAATAACGAATTTCCATTTGAGAAAAAAAGTATTGAAAAATTTAAGGGAATAACAAGCAATATCTCGAAAATGGTTCACTCAACAAAAAAATGTATATGACATAAATTGTGTATTTTAACGTCATCTACATTTTTTGTGCAGTAAAATTTTGTCTATCTCTTATGGTTTACCAGTTATGCAAAAGTATTTCACAAGAAAGAATACTTTTGGAGACATTCCCAGGAAAGTCAAGATATACATTTTATTTGTCATGACAATATCTTAAACATATGATATTTTAATCAAAATCGTTAGAGCCATTTTTGAGAAAATTAAAATTTTCGAAAAATGTTCCATGTAAACGGTACTCTGGGGTGGGGGGATTTTCTTGAAAACCTTCGTTTCGCATCCTTGGAAAATACTGAACCTAAATACCAAGTTTGGTGTTTATGCGACTGTTCGTTTCTGAGTTATGCTGTTCACACACACACACACGCACGGACATGTTTCCAAAAAGGCTTTTTTTGGATTCTGGGGTCTCAAAACATGTATTTCCGGTGAAATCTCGGTATCGAATTTTTGGGTGGAATACAATACTTCCCCTACTTACTATACGTAGTAGAGAAAGTAAAAAGAGGACTTTTGTGACATTCCCAGAAAATTTAAGCTATAAATTTTGTTTGTGAATACTATATCTTAAATATATAATATTTTAACCAAAATGGTTAGAGCCATTTTTGAGAAAATCAAAATTTTCGAAAAATGTTTCATGTAAAGGGTGGTCTGGGGTGGGGGATTTTCTTGAAAATCTTATCTAAATGTCAAGTTTAGTATTTATCCGACTTTTTCGTTTTTTGAGTTATGCTGTTCACAGATACACAGATACACATTCACACACAGACCTTTTTCTAAAGATGCTTTTTCTTATTCAGGAGGGGTCAAAACATGTATTTCTGGTGAAATTTTGGTATTTTGGGTGGAATGCAATACTTTCCCTACTTACTATACGTAGCAGAGAAATTAAAAATAATTTGCATCGATGAGATATCTCAAAACCTCTTTCTTAATTGCGGTAAATTTGTTATTATATATTGTGACTTTGTCCAGTTTTCACTGTCACTTCATTAAGTTCTTACTTTGATCTAGTTCCACTTTCACTGCGACTTAACTTATTTCATAATGTCACTTCCCTAATGTAAACTAGTTTAATTTTCCCTGTCGTTTGACTTTCCTTTACGACGTACTGGCTTAACGAAATACGTGCGAAGAAGCCTCTTCTTTGGATGATTCACTCACTGTGGAGTCGAACACATGTCCCTCACCCCCGCATAATCAGCACACTCTATACATCACAGTTGTCGTCACAAACGCACTCGTAGAACCTTCTTTGAATTCGCATTTGAAACACACTCACCAATTCACTTACTTCTCACTCGCTTACATAGCCAAAGGAATTTTTCACACAGTTCCAGAAAGTTCGAGAAACGGGAAAAAGGGAAACTTCCAGAAGATTTTGGTTATCTCTCAATAGCGCCTCTGGTGTTTATATTGGCTGAGAACGCTTAGCACCTACTGGTTGTCGTCCTCCGTGGTGTAGTGGTAACCGTGCTAGCCTCTATTTCCCGAGTTCGCGGGTTCAAAGCCGGCGGAGGGTGATGGACCTTTTCGGGCGTGAAAATCCTTAGCATTGCTTCCTTCGGAAGGGAAGTAAAGCCGGTGGTTCAGTGTCATTGATTTGCAGCACGTAAAAGAACCTAAGCCTGATATAAAGGCCTCTGAGCAAAATTACCGGTGTTTCACATCCAATATAGAATGGGACGCTAAGGACCATAGCAGTTAAAGAGTGTCCATAAAAAACAGGTTATCGGTCGGTTTACAAGCTGTGTCACAATATACGAATGTATACGAATATATATATATATATATTATATGTAGCATAAATTGTACAAAAACACCGACATTTATTCCAGTGTTAGAATACATGTGTGAAATTTTCGGACAGTATTTATATTTTAAGCTATATTTTAATAATTCCTGCATTAATTTATGAATATAAATCATATCTCCTATAATTCAAGTGGTAGTATTAGTTTGCAAATATTTGTGTAGTTGAAAAAGCTTCTGTTTTAAATATTTATGTCTTAGCTAAAAACAGATAAATGCATTTTTATATGGACAGTTTATAGAACTTATAGAAAATGATATCTAACACAAAAAGAGTGCAATTCTTTAAGATTATAATTATAGTTTTTCTTCGCTTTCTTTATTTTCTTAAGAAACAAGTTGGTAGTCAACACGCTGGAGACGGTAACTTTTCGCAGCAACTTTAACGTGGCCTAGAAAACAAAAGGGAGAGAAATAAATACTAAATTACTTCAGGTATAACAATAGGAGCATGAAAAGTGCTTTAATGTGGTCGGCTTTCTCCAGTTGCATAACAGTGCCATTAAATTATTCATCTCGTTAAAACAGCACACATTCTCTCAGTTCATGCAAACTATTTACTTCAAGTGAGCACAAGATAAGAGCGGCTTTTCACATTTCTAGGTGAAAACATAATGCTGAATACAAACTACTCTTTACTGCTGTACCAGTATAGCCTTATCTCACAGCTACATGTAATTAATTAACGCTGCTCGTCGTTGGACAGTTACAGAATTTGTAACATAGTATTGCTTCTCACGCGAGAAAACGTGCTAATAATGCATTCAATTAGCTATCGGCCCGTAGCAATGTATACATAAATCAGTAGTATTTCATTTTCGTGGCAGGAGTATAGTAATTTAATTACGAAGCGGGTTTCATGGAGGATGAAGCGCAAGTATAGCTGGAAAAACCCTCGAGACAATGGTGCAGATAATTGTGACGTATAACTGGTGCAATGCAACGTTGTGAACGCTTGGTTAAATTGGGTAGGAATGATAAGCAGACAGCTTATTCAAACATTAAAATTAGGCTGCATTATCCGCAACGGTTGAAAATTTAATCAAAGTTTTCAAAAAATTAAAAAATTATCTTTTATATCCAAAAAGTACTCAGGAACTTTAGCTTCAGTTACGAACTATAACTTTTGCTCTGAGTCGTTTATCGCGGGTTCAAACCCGGCGGAGGGCGATATATGTTTTGAGCGTAAAAATCCTTAGCACGTCTTCCTTCGCAAGGGAAGTAAAGCCGGTGGTCGCGTGTCGTTTTACGGCACATAAAAGAACCTCAAGGCTGATTGAGACCTCTGAGCAAAATTATCGGTGTTTCTCGCCCAATATAGAATGGAACGCTAAGGACCACAACAGTTAAAGAACATTCATAAATAAAAGCAATTTGAGTCGTTTATAGCTTCAACTAGTGATAATTCAAATTTGCAAGAGCACTCGGCTTAATAACCTGGATGTACTACTAATGCCTTTTTATTTTTTTTCTGAAACTACTGGAAGAATGAAAGGATTTCTATATGCCACTTTTTGATATTAGTGTTTAAATATGGTAATATTTTTATTTTTTCTGAATTACGACTTCTGCAGCATGTAGAACGCCTGGTTAATTAATATAATAAAAGTAAAATATTTTTTTCTAAAAGACTACTATATATATATATATATATATATATATATATATATATATCTGCATGGGATTTATAACACACTTTTAATTGTAATTCAGCAACATGTAATAAAACTTTGAAAATATTTAGATAAAAACTGCAAGATTTAGAAATTTCACCTTTGGCTAACCTTAAGGCTTAACGTTTCGAACAAAATTATCATCACTTCTAAATATTACTTTAGGCATGTTTTGTGTCCTTGTTTGTTTACATTTCATGTCCCACATTGATTTACTTGCTTTAGTAATTTAAATGTAATTTAAATGTTGTTAAGCGGTGGTTGTGGTACACCAACGTGGACATTCTAGCATTTTTATCAATAATGATTGTCTTCACAATGCATTTTGCAAAGGTGTCCTAAACTATTAATTTCCAAGAGAAGACATCAAAATAGTGGTTCTGAGTGAAGTTGGTAGTTTATATATGGTTATGAGGTTTTGAAACACGAAGTGCTTGTAATCTGAAATACCTTTCTTCCCCATTTAAAATGCTCAGCATGTTTATTAAACCAAAGAGCTCTTAATCGCTTACCGATTTACCTCTTAGAAATATACATTAAATAAAATGACAGATTTGCCTTATCAATATCAGTTTTTGGAAGTAGTTTGTCTTTAATTTTATGCCATGAATTATAAATTAGAAAAACTCTTATATAGAGTTTTCTGAAAGCTTCGCGTGTAATATTTATGCACATATAAAAACCTTATTACATAGACATCTCTTAAATTTATATTGTTCGTTTGCCTGTAAGGGATTTCAAATGATATAATACGGCCTTGATTACATAAAAGTGTTTAAATGAAAGAAATGAACTGTTATAATGCATAAGCTCATGAGGATGAGAGAAAGAGAGTGAGAGAGAGAGAAGGGGGGAGGATAGGTATATTTTAATAATTAATAAATATTGTGGTCGTAGTGGATTTCAACATGGAAGGCTTAAACATACAAATAAACTTTCAGAAATGACTGGTCGCTTTTACATTTTAATTAGTTGCACATAATAGAGCAAGTTTGTATGTACCTCTAAGCTTTTACTCTTCTATAAGAATTAGCAAGAATTAAATAATTACTTATCTATGTTTTCTTTAACATAATATTTTAATAAACATGTTACTGGCTTTGTTTGAAAAGAAAGTAAAGAAAAATTTTTATTTAAAGGGTTATTTGGGATGGTGGTAATTTCCCGAAAATCACTTCTTTGCATTCCTTGAAGATGGCTATATTTAAATACAAAGTTTGGTGTATATCCCATTTTTCTTTTTGAGTTGCTGCACAAGCGCGCACAGTTATCCTTTTAGGATTGTCTTTATTCACTTTCTCGTATAGTGGTTCTTAAATAAAAAACAAACTAGAACTAAATCGTTAATACGTAGCATGGTTATTAAGATTTACAATCATTTAATACTTGGTTTAAACTGGCAGCTATGGTTTCTATAGCTTTTAAATCATATGTGTGTCTGTGTGTGTGTGTTTAGAAATAACAATTTGTATTCTTCACTTTAAAATCATTTTTAAAATATACCAGCTAATCAGCAAAAACTAAGATGATATCTGTATTTTTCTGCATATCACGTTTTGTAATATTAATATTTACTCATTTCCTTCCAATACTGATATAATCATTAACATGTCATCAGTAACATATAGTCATGTTACATAAACAAGATTGAGAAATGTGTTCGCATGGATTAGTGACCGAATAAGGACTTCGATGTGAAGAGAGTTGCTTCAGTCCGGTACTGAGAAATTTATTACTTATTACAATTAGTTCTAGCACTTTGTTATTTACACACGTAGGTGTCATAGTTTGGATCAAATTGAAACATACCTTTGTTAACATATCCTTTGTCACGCGACTACACAAAACTTCCAAGTAGGGTATAGACATTCCATAACTTAGCTATTCACTTTTGTATTTGCATAGCACCGCTACTTTGACTGGTTTTGACATTGAATGTACATATTTGTTCAGTGGATGGTTTTGAAAGTATCATTTGTAGCATCTTTTGGGTAGATTGCAATCCAAAGTACTTTAAATCTTCATTGGTTGATAAAGATGAACCTAAGACACATTTGATACAGTAAGTTTTTAAAAGGTCTTACTCTAAAAGTCTTATGTTTTCAGAACGAAGAACACATTCTGCGGGTGAGTATATAGAAGGTAACAGGATAGGCTTCCAATATTTAAAAAGCAAAATGAAATGGATATTTTCCAGGTTTTGCAATCTCTCTAAAAAAAAAAAATCTGATGTGATGCATTCACATAGCTTTCTCTCCATCTTTATTATTGGGCATACACACTATTCTTACTAAGGCTTATTTTTCTATTTACTACTTTTAATCCAAATACATTACAAATTTCGTTATAGATACAAAGATAACAGAGATAGTCAAATGTTGAAGAACTGGAGCTATATGCTGGCTTTAAAATTTCATACGTTTTCCATGCAATCCTGAGAAACAACTGAAAGTCGATTGGACTTTAAAAGAGTGACAAGATTGAACAATTCAACTTTTAATAACGGATATCTCAGAAACGACCTACGTCACAAAAAACTTATTTTAAGTAAACGTGTGTTTTAAACAGATCTACATTTTTTGCATGCACATTTTCGTGTACCGCTTAAGGTTTACAAGTTATCAAGATGAAGCAGTTGCTTGTTTTGTTTACCCCACGTTTTGGGAGCCAATTTGAAGTTTTGTTGCTGCTACGTATGGAAAGCCAGTTTGATGATGTATTATATTTCGAATGTTGGGAAGCCGAACTTGAAGTAGTTGTAATCGCACGTATGGTACCCGGTAGCCTTCGCCCCAAGTTTAAAAATATTAACTTTGTAATTTTGACTGTTTCTTTAGATATTATATATTTATGTTTTCCTCGGCTGCGTCAGATTTATATTTTTTTGAGACATGAATGTCTTAGCAGGGAATAGTGCGACTGAAGAATGTTAAGTTTACACAGATTATAATTTTACTTCACTCCTTTTATTAAGGCTTGATACGATTTAAATAACGTTTTGCTGATTTAGAGAACAGTAAGATTCTTTTATTAATTCTTTTTAACACGTAAACTATTTTCGTCTCACACTGAATACGTATTAAATTTCTCGAGGACACATCTCGCGTCCGGTTAGGAACACTGTCTATAAGGAACTGAACTCTGAATTTGTAAATTTTGCTATATTTCAGTTTCTGATTGGCTAATCCTACTCCAATAGAATACTTTCATTTAACCTAAGGTTTTTTCTGGTTGTTGATATGCTATTTATAAACTGCCACAAAAATTACATTATTGTTGCTGCAATAATTACCAGTAGCATTTAAACTTTCTAATTCATTCTTGCCTCAAGGTTACCTCATTGTTAGCAACCTTTAACCTATTTTTCTCACAGCTCCTACATTATTAAATTACGTAATACATTCACATAACATTATTACACATGTATACAATAATATAAACATACATAATGACTGTAATATACACATTTTATGTATATTTACATACATATATTGTTTTAAGGCGGGCTGTTATTGAATTTATATATTATATAATTTTACTGAAATCATTAAGTGTTAAAAATACTGCCTCAAAATTATACAAAATTCCTGCGAATGAAGAGGTTTTCCTAGGCTATCCCAGAAAATCAAGATATACATTTTATTTGGTATGTAAATATCTTTCATATACGGCATTTTAATCAAAACCGTTAGCCATTTCTGGAATATAAAAATTTTGAAAAATAACCCGCTTAAAGGATAGCTGTGGATCGGGGATTTTCTTGAAAATCTTCGTAGCACATTCTTGGAAGATACTAAACTCAAATACCAAATTTCGTATTTATCCGACTTTTCGCTTTTGAGTTATGCTGTTCCTATTAGTAGCCCTTTTAAACTTTATAACTTATTGTTGTCTCAAGGTTATCTTATTGTTAGCACTTTCGGCTTTTACATTCTAATTCTGTTTGCTACAAAAGCAACTCGCTTCTATTCTCACAGCTCCTACATTGTTAAACTACGTAATACATTTACATAACATTATTATACATGTACATAATAAAATAAACATAATACAATGACTAATATGCACTTTATATATTATAACATACACATATTGCTTTAAGGTGGGCTTATATTATATAATTAGATTGATATCATTTAAGCTATAAAAATACTGCCTCACAGTTCAATGGGCAAGGCTGTCAGCGAAGTTTCCGAACAGCTAGCGATTACTATAGGATCCTTCATAATTTGTGTATATTGTGAGGAAAAGAGGCTGACACGTTTACCGTACGCATTTTGCTCATGCTTTTTGTTTCGGTGACTCATTTAAACCTTATGAGTGCACTGGCATAAATTATCAGTGTGAGCCCAATCTGGTACAGCGTACTGTTTGCAACCACCGTTGAGAGCTTCAGGGAAACACTCCAGGAAAAGTTTGTGGAAACACTAGTGACAGGTTCGTTGATTAATTTCAGATTGATAAAACATACACAATGGCAAAAATAGTTTACAAGCCGGATATATTCTTAGCACAGGAAGCCCTCATGTTGGAAGCGATGGGATTGAATGGAGGAATGAGAATGTTGTAGAAGAGAAAGCAGCCAATTTCATTTTACAGAATGCTATCGATCGGCACAAATGGAGTGTCCTGATATACAGTTGAAAGGCAGAACTGTGGCCCCTACTGGAAAAATTTGTAAGGTTAACCAGTCTGATAAACACCAAGGCTCCACGTTTCTGAAGGTATGGCGCTGCATACACAAGCCAAACCTAGCATGGCAATCTATCTGCAACAGTTTCAGAATTGAATATCATGCTTCTTTAATTTGCAGTATTATCCATATTCATATACTCGAAAGTAGGGTAGTGGGCATTCTAATTTAAGAGTAATGTTGATTTAAGCACTCCGCCTTAAATGTTCGTTGAGGTTTGCTGGACTGATTTTACAGTGCGGTGGCTACGGTCTGGGCAGGATTTAGTTTTGGGTTTCATAAAACAAGCTCTACCGTAGCTCTTGGTGAAGGACAACTTGATCTTGATATTTCTGGCCGCTTTACTATTCGTCTTCATCTGGTACGGAAAACACTTCAGTAAAATTCTACCAATGGTGTTTATATGACTAGATTAACGGAATACGTTGGGGTAACAATATCATCGTCCTATAGGCTGGATATCCACTCTCACAGAAAGCGTTTCTCTATCCCCATGCGCTTTGAGAGAGCTGAAGGGCGTTGATCTGAGTTCCGGATCTAGGATTATCACGATCAAGTAAAAGTAAAGGGCACAATCTCTAAGTTACTGATCGAGCTTTAAACCCATATTCGCCGGAGTGAAGTAAGGCTCCAAAATCTATTAAACGTCCGTTTAAGTAAGGATGAAGGGAGGATTGACATTGTGAAGTCATTTTGCTATCTGTCTAAAGATTTAAACATAAAGGCTGAATTATACCATTGGCAGATATCTGGATCTGTCAGAAACAATACCTGGAGTATGGAAATTTTAATGGTTTGCCGTGTAGACATTCTGCGAGGCAATAAGCTCGCAGAATAAGTGACACATTTTGTCCATTCAGGAATTGCAAAGCTAAGCCTCTCAATGCTGATGTGGAGCTACTCTTGAGTTCAGAGACCTCCTTGAAAAGCTTGAAACGATCCAGAATGGACAATGAAACCAAGAATCTTTATTTCTTCGTTCAATATAACATCCCACCTCTGGCTGAATGGAGTCTTCGGGAAGCATAACAGTTCTGGCTTCGCAGTGTGAACAAGTACACGCTACCGGCCGAAGCTGTCACAACAAGAGTACTTTGCTGACATACTCAACCGTGCCAAGAAACGTCAAGGAACACAGGAGGATAATGCCACAAAACAAAGAAAGATATTCTAAGATATTGTTGGACGTTAGGTGTGAATTTCTTACATTAATATTGCATAATTGTACTACGGTTGTTAGCACTGTATGTAACTTTCTGTAATTGTGACCGTGTAACTTGTGCAGTGCAAATTTCCATGAATACAAGGAAGGTTATTGATTTCACTTGGTATCTATTGCTGTCTTTTAACCTTTTTTATTGCAAAAATTAAGTGAAAAAATAATAAAGCCTTGCATTTGTGAACACATGTGTTAAAAACACGCCATACATCTATATAGTGTAATCATTAAACATAATTCTATTTCCTGGCAAGAGCTGATGATTACAATAAGATCCAGCACTTGTTCACAAAGCGAGTTCCATTGTAGTTGAAGCTCAACGTGCCGAGATCATCCTTCCTAGAGATTAGTCCTCCAAGAACTCGAACTGGTACTGCATGTAGGAGATTGAATCCCCATGACCTCGAAACTTACCGAAGTATATAGCTCCTAAAAGTATAGTAAAGGCAATAGCTTCAACTCCATTTAAGAGATGCCGCATTGGAGGAACATCTCGTCGTTATATAGATAAAACCTGGTGATAATATTGTATCACGGTAACTTATGTAGGCGGAAACAATCACGACATATTCATAGTAAGTACACAATACTTGTGTGCTTTTGTATTAACGTAACAGACAAATGGATTACGCAGTATGGAATCTTATGCGCTATGCATAACAGCGATCTAAAACCGTCCGGCAAATAAACCTGCCGGCACATCTACCTATGCAGTGTGGTGAGGAAATGGATATTTCTCAAGTCGTGTTAACGCGAATGCACTAAGAGCATACAAGGCGGTTGAAATAAAATGGTCCGTTAGATAAGTACATTATGTACAGTATTTCACTACATGAAATTAGAGAAACTGCATTTCTATTAAGCTAATTATTGAAGTCCTAAATTTTTTTCTAGAATAATTTTTACAGTATAAGCCGGAATTTGCTTTTCATTATTTGTGATTCATTAAGTTCTAACGAGCTCTAATTTTCATGAATATATTAATAAATGCTCACGTTTTGAAAAAAGCAGCTCATATATTACAAAATAAAATGTTGTTTCCATTAAACGTTTTAGTAGTCTAAATAAATCATTGAATCCCTTTTATGGTCAACAAACTTCAATACTACCACGATGTGATCGTTCTACTCGATATTGAAATGAAACATGATGTTTTAGCTTTATAAGTACATGTAATCTCCTGCTGCATTTTTTAAACGTAATAATATCATCTAAACAAAGCGAAAAGGCCACCAAATGAACAATTGGAAACTATTCCTTCTTTGCAGAAAAAGCAAAAGAATACTTATTTGTGACTCTGTAGTTTGTAGGCACCTGTAGCTTTCTTTTCCATACAGTAAACAAAATTGATAGTTTTCACACTTAACATGTTAATTTTAATTGACGGAGTGTTAGCTATGTAAATAATTGGCAAAATTTACTTTATTTTGTATAGAAAATGTTTAAAATAACTTCAGTTTTAAAACGAATGATAATGCTTCATAAACTATTATTGTAAGAATCCAAGCTGTGACTTTGTCCTATAACTAACAAAAATCCTTAGGTATATTTAATTTACATAATAAAACTTGATTTAATGTTTAGCTATGCATTTAAAAACAATGGCATACAACATATAAAATTTACTTAGAAGAGGTAAAAGTCTGTAAGAGTAAATTATCGAGAAACTAGTGTACGACGGAATACATCATTATTGGAAGTTTCGACATTTATTATTTCAGTTATGCAAATAGGCAAAAGAAGTAGTAGTAGTAGTAGTAGTAGTAGTAGTAGTAGTAGTAGTAGTAGTAGTAGTAGTAGTAGTAGTAGTAGTAGTAGTAGTAGTAGTAGTAGTAGTAGAACTTTATTTACTTTACGTCACTTTAACTACAGGATCATATCGCGGCGTATCTGCTAGTGGATAACTCTTAGATCGAGGTGTGGCGGACAGTTAGTCTTCTAGGTCTCATCCTGTAACCATTCGCTTCGTCGTATCCACAGAGACCCTTGCTCATAGCAACCAATCCCCTGCCTCGTGCCGTGCAGATGGCATTAGGGTGTCGTCCAGTTCAACCGCCGTCCTCATATGGAAAGGCGGACAGTTAGACTTCTAGGTCTCATCCCTGTAACCACCCGCTTCGACGTGTCCACAGAGACCCAAGTGCACATTAACTGGATCTTCTGCTTCAGTGCATATTCTTGAGAACACTTTTTTTTTTAAATTCCACGTGTTTTATTCTTTAAAGGAATTGAAATTAACTGCTGTTAAACAAAAGGAGTAAGGAATACAGGGAATATTGAATGAAAAACAAAATAATTTAATGTACAGAGAGCAATATGGCTCATGTTAACACCTCCATTAACGTGCCAGATTAACAAAAAGTATTTCGCTTCCTGAGAAAAAGTATTTTTCTTGAAGTAGATACTTCTAGTGCTAATACTTGGGCAACATAAAGCTGTATTATATATCCTGGAACATAATTTATTTCAATGTTGGTAACTTCACCTTTCTTTTGGTATGTAGAATCGTTAAGTATGTTTCTAACCTGGTAACTCGTTTTTTGTCACAGTCACCATCACCAAATTATGCTAAAATAAAATGTTCGACTATGTATGAAGATATTTATTTTAGTTTCCAGAACCCCAAATGTTGATCACACGTGTATACACCGGAACCTCGGTTGTGTGGTGTGTCATTATTGCCCGCATTGCCGGTACAAAGTCGCCCGAAGTAAATCACCATTCCATTAAGTTCTCGTACTGGCTCCGTCCTTCCTTTAAGATTATCATATTTATCATCCCTTTATGTGTGGCCAACTATCGGAGCCTGCAGCGCCCTCTTGTAATCCTCACATTACTCTTCGTTAAATTTGACCCCCTTCTGGTTCAACAAGATAATGCGACCTTGCAATGCATCAATAGAACAAGTGACAAAGGGTGGTGCTGAAACTGGCCATGTATTGCTACGTTAAGATAAATGCAGCCTGAGATATACTTCTGGTCGTAAACGTGCTGTTGGACACAGTTTAGTTTCTCGCTGCAGGTCCAAATGTTAGGGTAACTGAATAATGTTTGTTTATTATTAGAAGTTTGCTAAACAGTTGTTTTACCGGATACGAATAATTACTAATGGTATAATAGTTTTTTACGTAACATTTAAAAACATAAACTGACACATCCAAACTTAGTGTTAAAAACCTAATGCTTTGCACTCACATGACTCTCCCTAATCACTCTTTTACACACTATCCCTACAAAAGCTTATTCTACTACTTGTTAATCCAGATAAACTTTTATTACACAACTAGGTATAAGAAGTAAACAAAAACAAACTAAACTGAGTTTTATTTATAGACGCTCTTTAACTGCTGTGGTTCTTAGCGTCCCATTATACATTGGGCGTGAAAGCCCGGAAATTTTGCTCAGAGGCCTCTTTATCAGGCTTTAGTTTCTTTTACGTGTCGTAAATATACGACACGTGACCACCAGAATTACTTCCCTTCCGAAGAAAGCCATGCTAAGGATTTTTACGCCCGAAAAAATCCATCGCTCTCCGCCGGGTTTGAACCCGCGACCTCGAGAACTAGAAGCTAGCCACTACACCACGGAGGACGACAAGAATTACACAGTTGGCTAAAGCGTTGGTCAGGTACTTAAACAGCTATGTGATGGCTTTGAAATTCCATGCTCCTTGCATGGCCACGAGAAAAGCATGAATAGCGACTTACCACTTGAAAAAAGTATAAATACATGAAAATTCAAACCAATAAAACCCTGAAGTGGTTAAAGCCATAAAATATTTTATTTGATATAAATTGTGTGCTTTAACTATAATTACATTTTGTGTAGTAAGATTTTGTCTTATGTCTTACGGTTTACCAGTTATACAAAAGTCATACAGAATGAAGAGGATTTCACAATCTTTGAATATTCAAAGTTATATTAAAATATATCAAGTTTGGTATTTAAGTTCAGACAGATTAAAACATTTCGTTTTGATTTATACTGTTTACACACATATACACCATTTTCTGAACGCTTTTTTCAATCAGGAGTCTCAAAACGTGAATTTCCAGTATCCAATTTTTGGGTGTAATGCAACACTTACTGTATTTACTATAGGTAAGCACTGAATACCCCCCGACGATGCGGATCGATATCCCGTCATAAGACCTTCAGAAATCCAAGGCGCACTCCGGCGTCTCAACCCCAAAAGGGCACCGGGGCCTGACGGGCTTACACCCGCCATGCTACGACGCCTTCCCTTCCGGGCCGTGCTCTTTCTCACCAGGGTCTTCAATATGTGCTTCGCCCTAAGTCACTTTCCACGCGAGTGGAGAGAGGCTCGGGTTATCTGCATATTGAAGCCGGGGAAAGATCCGGTACATCCTGCCAATTACAGATCCATTAGCCTCCTCTCTGTCCTTTCAAAAGTGTTTGAAAGGACCATTCTTAACCGCTTGTCTCCCACCTTAGGGGACATTCGAGCCATCCCACCACATCAGTTCGGCTTCCGTCCTGGGCACTCGACCTCCCAGCAATTGCTGCGCGTGGTGGAAGCGGCTGCCCTGGACTTCCAGGACAGGGCTTACACCGCCGCAGTTTCACTGGATGTCGAGAAGGCCTTCTCGACGACCTGGCATGCGGGGCTCCTCAAAAAGCTCATCCAACTGGAGCTCCCTACACACTTAATGCACCTGCTACACACATATTTAAAACACCGCACTTTTGTTGTTTCGGTAGCGGGACACAAATCTACACTAAGGCCAATACGAGGCGGAGTCCCCGAAGGTTCTGTTCTATCCCCCACACTTTTTAGTGTATATGTGGCCGATCTACCCACAGAGCAGCACGTCAACATGGCACAGTACGCTGATGACGTGCTCCTGTATTGTACAAGTAAACACCCAAACAGAGCCTTCAACCCCATTCAGAGACACCTCCGCCTCCTCCAAGAGTGGTGCAGGCGTTGGCGATTATCCATCAATCCGGCAAAAAGCCACGCCATTCTCTTCACCAAGCGCCGCTTTCCCGCAATCTTCCCCACATTCAGCTATCTCGGAAGAAGGATAGAATGGACAAATGCCATCTCCTACCTGGGGGTTAAGTTAGATAAGGGTCTAACTTTTCGGGGACACGTCGGGGACGTCGCGCGTCGGGGACATGGGGCTGCGGCTTCATTGTACCCGATGCTGGGGTCTGAGATGCCTGTCCCTTTAAAGTTACACCTTTTTCGGGCGCTGATAATCCCCTTCCTGTTTTATGCCTGCGAGATCTGGGGCATGGCCGCAGATTCCAACCTGCTGCTCCTACAACGGGTACAGAATAGGTGCCTTCGGGCCATCTATTGTGTAAACCGCTCCTTTCCCGTGAGACTGCTTCACGAAGCCTCATCTCTTCCTTACGTGGAGGATGAAATTAGGCGCCGGGCCGCAAAATTTTACGACCAGTTGCCATACCATCAGAGCGCCCTAGTTAGGTCTCTTGGGGATTATGACCCCAGAACACGCCGCTTGAGGCATCACCGGCTTCCCCGCATGGCTTGCGGGCATATCCGGTAACAGCGGAGTAATTCCAACAGCAGCTAAAGCTGAACTCCAATACAATCCATTCAAGAGTAGCTTGGACTTCAAAATTAAAATCCCAACATGTTTATAATTACAAAATTCATACCACCAGCGGTGCACAAGGGTAGTTGCACCATGACCGGCTACCGTTGAGGAACAAACTTTGTTACCTCCTTTCTCTCCCCCTACCTAAATAACAACCGCCATCCTGTAACCCCCATATCCCGTCACTACGTGGTAAAGCCCTAATTAGGGAAGGTACACGCCTAAGCACACCATCGGGTTGCCCTCAACCTGCCATCTGACGCACAGCACAGCACAGCACACAGCACTGAATAAAGTACGAAACAGTGTCATTATCTACATTTACGTTTGTCGTGAATGTACTAGTAAAGCATAACTTAAGGTGAAGCAAAGGAAGGTAAGGTAAGGTGTGAGATTACACCTTTGCATTGTTTAAGCTCACCAGGAACGGAATTAAAATGAACATGCAGAGACACTTGGTACAGAAAATTGGTCCCTTGATGTATAAGGTCCTGAATTCACACCATACTAATTTCATATCCCTATGGAAGCGTATGCCACGGAATCCCGGTAAACACCAATATAGCTTTACACGAACTAGAAGACATTTTAATCATCGAGCACTTCCTGTGAAAAAAACTGCTCCATTCGTTTGCTGAAAAATCTCCTTGCGATGGAGTTTCTTTGTGTTCCAAACATATCTTTTACAAGCTTATTGCATGATTTGCAAATAGTGTGTGTAATACTTCAGAAAACAAGTCCAAATGTTTTATCATTATCTTAAGGCTCACTTATGAAAGTTTCAAAGTAATTGGTAAAAGTTGCAACCGCAAGTAGTAAATTGAGTTATAACGAACACTAAGAAAAAGATGGAGAAAATTGATTTTAAGGCCTTCCCTGTGTTGCATGGTACTTAAATGATTTTGGGGTCTGCACCATTTGGGGAAGAATAACAATAAGAAAGCATTATGCATGTAAAGGATATTTGTTTCTCATGATGCCTTACAAAGAGCATAATTTTAAAGTGAACAGATAGGAACTCGTTTTCTAAAGTTTGGTCTATAGCTTCAGTCTCTTGTATGCCCCTTGTACCTACAACAAGATGTGTAAGGGAACAGTTATTCCAAATGTTTATCTTGATTTACATAAAAAGTAAATTCTAATAAAAGTGTGTGGAAGATCCTTTACAACGCCACATATATTAAGTTGTCACTATCCTTCATCATAAAGATTTATGGTTATGACAGTGTACTTCTTTAGAGCTAGTTTCAAACTAATGTATGTGGCTAACTAAAATTTTGCATGTTTTTCCATCAATTACTGAATAATATTGTTCTATACAGTAAATACAAAGTAACAATATCTGTAAACGTGGTTATTTATTGTAGTTGCAACGAAGGAATTGCAGATTAGGTTGAGAACTATGCAATTTTAGTTTCTCTCTCCCTCTCGAGAGAGGTTAAACGGCTTAAACAAGCTGGTGCTGCAGTTGTAAATTATAAAGTTCATTACAGCACAGAGCTGATTTTAAATTAAAGATCTGTATTTCCCGAAAACTCCCATACATAGTCTAAAATGCATAGCGGGAGTCCGTTAAAACGATTTGATGACGTCGGTAGAAGAGCTTTATCTGCTCCCAATCGAGAACGGAAAACTCTTTTACAAACATAAGCTTCCAAGCCACTCCCCTTTCCCCACCAAGAGACTGAGTAATATTGACCTACACTCCATTTCGCCTCGTTAAAATACACTACTTTCTTTTAACACAGACATAAATATTGCCTAATTTCATTAATGTCAAATGTATTAATGCTACCTGCAAATGCATAGGTTATATGTTTCGACCTAATTTACGTTCTAAGGCCATATCGCAATAGCTTTGCGTTTATTCGAATTTGATTGTGGGAATGTATTTTTCAGAGAAATAGTCTTTAAGTTTGGCTTCTGGATTAAGTATTATTTCTGTTGAAGGTGACTAGCTTAAAGAGCTTTTAAATAATTGACAACTTTTAAATAATTCCAAGTGACTTTATAAATATCAATTTGCACACGATAGTGTTATATACATCTTCAAAAGCGTTTTCCTCATACCTGATTTTTCCTACATTTTCTTGCATTCGCCACCAAGACATATCAAAATTAAAACATTGACATTGTGCACTATACTACTAGTGCAGTCTAGAAAAAGGAATTAAAAACTCTGGTTCAAAATTACAGAATTTATACTAATACTTTGCATTCCCTTAGCTTGCTGCAAAGTAGACTTTTGTTTTCCTAGAAATTCTATATCAAACGACTGACCAAATAACGAGAAATCGTAGTTAGGTTGTACGGAACAAGACTTTTAACCTTAATTCCTGCCAACCTGCCTAACAGAGGAAACCCTAACAGAAAATCTACTCCGAAAGGGGTTGGTAACCCCTTCATGGGAAAAAATAATTACTCTCAAAGCTAAAAAAAGGAATGTATGGATATATCCTGACGTTGACAACTATAGTAAACGTATAAGGACAACGAATGTTGAGTACATGACAATTGCCACATGGAACATTGGAGGAATAGGGACAAAATAGAAGAAATAGTGAAAAAATTAGAAAGTAACAAAATAGACATTACAGTGATTACAGAAACAAAAAAGGAGGTAAATGGTCCATAGACATCAACAACAGCATTTTCATCTATTCTGGGATAGAGAAAGAGGAACGGGGTAGAGCAGGAGTAGGCATAATAAGTAATGAAGTTTCAACATTTAAATATCTGGTGTCAAATACATCAGTTATGAACACAAAGGCAGATGTCGAAGAGAGTATAGAAATATATAATAGATTAAACTTATGCATAAAACGACATTTTAGTAAAAACATGACGAAGGAAATAAAGCAAAAACTTCACAATATTATATCGAAACCAGCACTTATGTACTCCTGTGAAACGTGGACACTAAGAACTAGAGAAAAGACAAGATTGGGAGCAGCCCAAATGGGATTTTCACGATCATTGTTGGGTATTAGTAGAAGAGATAGATTAGGAATACTGTAATAAGAGAACAGCTAATGGAAGAAACCATTAATGAAGAAATACAGACGTACCAAAAACGTTGGAAAGACCATGTCTCACGAATGCCCCCTTCAAGTATCCACGGCAAGCTTTATTTTGCAGACCTTCAGGAAGAAGAAGTGTTGGACGACAACGGAGGAGATGGGGTGACCTGTTTAGTTAGCTTTGGAGCACGTCGAAAGGCTAAACCTTGAATGGAAGAAGAAGACCTTAATTACTGCCAAATGCGAACCTCAGTAACGTCACTACTGAGCTATCTCATTTAGTCTAGGTTTAAAATGCATGCATAATTAATGAAATGTTTGTGAGCATATACGGGTAAAACAAAATATATAGCAAATGACTGTATTACTCAAACTTGAAGAGGAAACTATTCCCTTGTAGATGGGGTAGCGTTGCTGCCTGCATGCAGGAAGATCATCTCAAAGGATTTGTCTAATGCTGCGAGATCTACAATAGGGTGTACTTTTCCTAATGATGACTTTAGACGAATGAAGAACAATTTGATGCAGAAGCAGCTACCAGCGCATGGTTGGGGGATCTGGTCTTTTTTGTCTATAGGTGCTGTGGCAGAATAGGAGGTACGTGTACTACAGTGTAGTTGATAAGGCCGAGTCAAACCCAACGACCAATTACCAGTGCTTGTTACCAGATTGCAGTTTAATCTGTCTCTCTCCTTAAGCGACAGCGGTCCTCAGAGAGTAATAACGCTACCCGTATCTATTTCTTACTCTCCTCTATTTATAGGTTATTTATGACCTAGTTTATATATAATTTATTGTGAATTGTGAAGTACTATTGATTAGCCACACAACTATGCTAATGAATGTTATAATACCTGTCCGCTGTACATTAACTGGTGTTTTAATTAAGAGGAGGGTCTAATAGTGGTTTGGATGAGTTGTTCAAGCGTCAGATATTTGTCAGACATATACTGTTTTGTTTGTCATACAATTTCGTGCATCAAGAACCTTGTTTTCACATCAGACGGGATGCAGCACCATTCAGGGCCATATACGCACCCCTTACTTGGCTAAAACACTAGTGATCAGAACATACACAGCAATGAAAGTTGAAATGTAAGTCCTATAATTTTGTAATTGCAAGGAGAGTACATTTTCCTCCATATATTCTGTTTGCTGCTAATTAAACTTTGAGCTGTGCACGACTTGTATATATTTTGTATAACTATAAAAAATAGCGTATATTGTGAAATATTTTCACAGTTTATTACCCAAACCGTACTAAAAGTTTCAGCCGGTTGTCAGAAGCCCTTGCCACATGTACACAAACCAAAAGGATAATCTGAGTGACCCAGTAAGAAGCTGATGAAGATGAGCTGCAGCAACCACACAAACAGGATGGTACTCTCGAGAAAGGACCTCTGTTTTCATTATGAACATTAGCAATCCTCCCTTTCCGGCCCCTGAGGGCAGCCTTACGCACACAAACAACTAATGCAAAGGGGATATGCCTGTTCCTTGGAGCAAAACAGTTTTACAGCCATTCGATAGTACCTAAGTCATAAGGGAAACTTTCATACAAGTTAACACCTAGTAAATAAAATTGGATTTTGGAAACGGCAGGGGCTGTTAAACAAGTTCCCTCCGGCAATTTAGGGTTAACGCGGAATTCTCCGATAAGCTCCGATATTTATAGCTTTGTTTGAATCGCTCTCTATTTCATTGCGTACCATTCGTCCAAATTAGACGAATTGAAAGAAAGTACTTACCCATTACATAAGGGCAATTGGTCTTTTAGCGACTGGCGTTTCCAAAAGCAGGTATAAAGTCATTAATTACTGACTCCGGTAATTATTGTATAGAAAATCGGACTAGTAGACGGCTGAAGACCCGCATTCAGCATAACCTTGTTGTAACATTATTATATAATACACGAATATATTATAGTTATATATTGCTACTAAGTGAGTGTAACAGACATATGCATCCCGGTTATCTAATGCTATCGATATCTATACTAATATTATAGAAACAGTTGTGTGCATATATAAGATAATCTCCGAAACTACTCCACCGAATTGGCTAATTCACCATCCAAAAGCACAGGCTATAGTTTATTACTCCCCAAAATGTAAAACTGGTTTGGAGATGAGGGGTCTTTTATATTCATGACGCGCAATTTCAATCCCGTTTCTTTCAATATGAATCTCGCAGGATACCTTCTAGTATTTTAGCGTGAACCAGGCGGATTTTAAAGAACTTGCACCTCAAAGGGATAAACGGGGGGATTTAAAACCGCTTAAAATTGAGGTATTGGAGAAGGGAGCTGCATGTTGTACTAAAATCACCAAATTTCCCCCTGATTTAGCTGAACTTTGTTTTGAATTAGTAGTTTTTTGTGAGATTCCTAAACAAATTGGCATAGATCGGTTTTAGAATGTGATAAAGTTTAAAAACTACCATATAACTTATAAAATTTCTACTATCCTTATTTAAACCTAATTCTCAATGCCTAAAATACAAATAATTTTTATTTGACCTATCTAGACAAAACTTCCACACTTACACTACAGGGCCCTCTATACTCTTAACTTAAAAACTCTCAAAACCAACCGTAACATATTTTGTCCCTTAAAGTAAAAATGTGTATTTTTTAATCCATTAACTCCATGTGGAGTTATACTAAAGGAAAGCTTACAAAACCTAATCTAATTTTATTACTTTCTCTACTACGTACAGAAAGTAGGGGAAGCATTGTATTCCACCCAAAAACTCCATACCGAGATTTCACCGGAAATACATGTTATGAGACCCCCTGAATCCAAAAAAAGCATTTTTGGAAACATGTCCGTGTGTGGATGTGTGTCTGTGCGTGTGTGTCTGTGTTTCTCAGAAACGAACAGTCGGATAAACACCAAACTTCGTATTAAGGTTTAGTATCTTCCAGAGATGCAACACGAAGGTTTTCAAGAAAATCCCCCCACCCCAGATTACCCTTTACATGGAACATTTTTCGAAAATTTTAATTTTCTCAAAAAAGGCTAAAGATTTTGATTAAAATATCACATGTTTATGATATTTTCATTACAAATGAAACGTATATCTTGAATTTTCTGGGAATGTCTCCAAAAGTATTCTTCATTGTGAACGACTTTTGCATAACTGGTAAACCATAAGAGATAGACAAAATTTTATTACACAAAAAATATAGATCGCGTTAAAATACACAATTTATGTCATACACATTTTTTTGTTGAGCGAACCATTTTCAAGTTATTGCTTGGTATTCCCTTAAATTTTCCAATACGTATACTTATTTCTCAAATTCGTTATTCATTTTTACTTTCTCTACTACGTATGGTAAGTAGGAGAAGTATTGCATTCCAGCCAAAAATTCGATACCGAAATTTCACCGGAAATACATGTTTTGAGACGTCCTGAATCCAAAAAAATCATTTTTGGAAACATGTCCGTGTGTGTGTGTGTGTGTGTGTGTGTCTGTGAACAGCATAACTCAAAAACGAACAGTCGGATAAGCACCAAACTTGGTATTTAGGTTCAGTATCTTCCAGAGATGCGACACGAAGGTTTTCAAGAAAATCCCCCCACCCCAGACTACCCTTTACATGGAACATTTTTCGAAAATTTTAAATTTATCAAAAATGGCTCTAACGATTTTGATGAAAATATCATGTGTTTAAGATAATGTCATGAGAAATGAAATGTATATCTCGAAGTTTCTGGGAATGTCTCCAAAAGTATTCTTCATTGTGAACGACTTTTGCATAACTGGTAAACCATAAGAGATAGACAAAATTTTACTACACAAAAATATAGATCGCGTTAAAATACACAATTTATGTCATATACATTTTTTTGTTGAGCGAACCATTTTCAAGTTATTGCTTGGTATTCCATTAAAT
This sequence comes from Deroplatys truncata, assembly GCA_030765065.1. Classification (NCBI taxonomy): domain Eukaryota; kingdom Metazoa; phylum Arthropoda; class Insecta; order Mantodea; family Mantidae; genus Deroplatys; species Deroplatys truncata. Next base: position 108,751,978 of record CM060980.1, read on the forward strand.
TTTCCAATACGTATACTTATTTCTCAAATTCGTTATTCATTTTTACTTTCTCTACTACGTATAGTAAGTAGGGGAAGTATTGCATTCCACCCAAAAATTCGATACCGAGATTTCACCGGAAATACATGTTTTGAGACGTCCTGAATCCAAAAATATCATTTTTGGAAACATGTACGTGTGTGTGTGTCTGTGTGTGTGTGTGTGTGTGTGTGTGTCTGTGTGTCTGTGAACAGCATAACTCAAAAACGAACAGTCGGATAAGCACCAAACTTGGTATTTAAGTTCAGTATCTTCCAAAGATGCGACACGAAGGTTTTCAAGAAAATCCCCCCACCCCAGACTACCCTTTACATGGAACATTTTTCTAAAATTTTAATTTTCTCAAAAATGGCTCTAACGATTTTGATTAAAATATCATGTGTTTAAGATAATGTCATGAGAAATGAAATGTATATCTCGAAGTTTCTGGGAATGTCTCACAAAAGTATTCTTCATTGTGATCGACTTTTGCATAACTGGTAAACCATAAGATATAGACAAAATGTTACTACAAAGAAATATAGATCGCGTTAAAATACACAACTTATGTCATATACATTTCTTTTGTTGTGTGAACCGTTTTCGAGATATTGCTTGTTATTTCCTTAAACTTTCCAATACTTATACATTTTCTCAAATTCGTTATTCATTTTTTTTATGTCCTGGACATGCAAAGAGAATGGAATGCGCCACATAGCAACCAGCGTTAAAATATTTGACTATCGCTTAAAAGCTACCATATTTCCCTTGCATCTACAAGAAAATTACCAATAAGATTGACATCTCGATATCTCGATTAACATGAAGCATATGGAGAATAGGCGTTTGTAAAATTAGATTGTACAAGAGTAGAGAAACTCATGTGAGTGTAACACATCAGATTTTTACTTTCTCTACTACGTATAGTGATGCAGTAATTTGTATCACTAATTACTTAAATGTAAATAATTATTGTAATATGAATATACATTTTTATGTGACATTGATTTGAGATGTTTCTTGACTGTAATTATTGTTGATAAGTAAGTTTCTACGACCTTACTGAAACTGTCAATAATAGCGCGCAATAATGCAGCGAGGGGGTGAGCTGTTTATCATTATTGGAAACAAGGAAGTTACGTAATGTTGGCGCGTTTTTTCCGTTGAGAAGCTTCTGGAATATTTCCCTAGAGCATATGTATTCATAATTTTCATTGGATATTAAAATAGACGCTAATGTTGGCGCGTTTTATTAGCCAGTAGTAACTCAGTTATAATCTTTAGGCATATCGGGGAGTGGGTGTATAAAAAGCCAAGTCAGAGGTAGATTGCGGGCAGTTCATCAAAATTCTTAATACCTTACACGTCGCCTTCAGTCGGCCAGTTCATCAAAAATCTGTGTACACTATACGTCGTCTTCAGTCAGTCAATTCGTCGAAAGTATTTGTACGGCAAACGTCGGGTATCGATTCACAAGTTACGCGCAGCAGAATTATGAATAATCTAAAGTGTTGCAAGGTTAATTATACAAAAAGTTGAAGTACGCAAATTAAGAGTGATCAGTAAGAAGTTATTATAACAGTTTCAGTTTGGCGAGTGTTACGATCAATGTATAAATGTGATAGTTAACGTGTTCGACAATAAATGTGTAAAACAAATTTCTTCATCAGTGTTCTTTTTGGATAAAAGATTCCTTTCCGTTTACACAACCCTGATCAAGAGATATGTTCGACCGAGAAATAATAGCTGGCCGGAGGACAGTAAACCAGAATTAATTAAGATAACAATATTTTCAAACGAACACTAACACTGCTGCAAATTGCTAACACCAGATGGAGCTACAAACCGAACAAATGAATGACGTCACAAGATGGCTTCAACACATGATGTAAACAAACATTATAAGTAATACCGCATCAATAGTAAGTAGGGGAAGTATTGTATTCCACCCAAAAATTCGATACCGAGATTTCACCGGAAATACATGTTTTGAGACGTCCTGAATCCAAAAAAATCATTTTTGGAAACATGTCCGTGTCCGTGTGTGTGTGTGTGTGTGTGTGTGTGTGTCTGTGTGTCTGTGAACAGCATAACTCAAAAACGAACAGTCGGATAAGCACCAAACTTGGTATTTAGGTTCAGTATCTTCCAGAGATGCGACACGAAGGTTTTCAAGAAAATCCCCCCACCGCAGATTACCCTTAACATGGAACATTTTTCGAAAATTTTAATTTTCTCAAAAATGGCTCTAACGATTTTGATTAAAATATCATATGTTTAAGATAATGTCATGAGAAATGTAATGTATATCTCGAATTTTCTGGGAATGTCTCCAAAAGTATTCTTCATTGTGAACGACTTTTGCATAACTGGTAAACCATAAGAGATAGACAAAATTTTGCTACACAAAAAATGTAGATCGTGTTAAAATACACAACTTATGTCATATATATTTCTTTTGTTGAGTGAACCGTTTTTGAGATATTGCTTGTTATTTCCTTAAATTTTCCAATACTTATATTTTTCTCAAATTCGTTATTCATTTTTACTTTCTCTACTACGTACAGTAAGTAGGGGAAGTATTGCATTCCACCCAAAAATTCGATACCGAGATTTCACCGGAAATCCATGTTTTAAGACCTCCTGAATCCAAAAAAAGCATTTTTGGAAACATGTCCGTGTGTGTGTCTGTGTGTGTGTGTGTGTGTGTGTGTGTCTGTGTGCGTGTGTGTGTGAGTGTGTCTGTGAACAGCATAACTCAAAAACGAACAGTCGGATAAACACCAAACTTGGTATTTAGGTTCAGTATCTTCCAAGGATGCGACAAGAAGGTTTGCAAGAAAATCCCCCACCCCAGATTACCCTTTACATGGAACATTTTTCGAAAATTTTAATTTTCTCAAAAATGGGTCTAACGATTTTGATGAAAATATCATATGTTTAAGATAATGTCATGAGAAATGTAATGTATATCTCGAATTTTCTGGGAATGTCTCCAAAAGTATTCTTCATTGTGAACGACTTTTACATAACTGGTAAACCATAAGAGATAGACAAAATGTTGCTACACAAAAAATGTAGATCGCGTTAAAATACACAACTTATGTCATATATATTTCTTTTGTTGAGTGAACCGTTTTCGAGATATTGCTTGTTATTTCCTTAAATTTTCCAATACTTATACTTTTCTCGAATTCGTTATTCATTTTTACTTTCTCTACTACGTACAGTAAGTAGGGGAAGTATTGCATTCCACCCAAAAATTCGATACCGAGATTTCACCGGAAATCCATGTTTTTAGACCTCCTGAATCCAAAAAAAGCATTTTTGGAAACATGTCCGTGTGTGTGTCTGTGTGTGTGTGTGTGTGTGTGTGTGTTTGTGAGTGTGTGTCTGTGAACAGCATAACTCAAAAACGAACAGTCGGATAAACACCAAACTTGGTATTTAGGTTCAGTATCTTCCAAGGATGCGACACGAAGGTATTCAAGAAATTCCCCCCACCCCAGATTACCCCTTACATGGAACATTTTTCGAAAATATTAATTTTCTCAAAAATGGGTAACGATTTTGATGAAAATATCATATGTTTAAAATAATGTCATGAGAAATGAAATGTATATCTCGAATTTCCTGGGAATGTCTCCAAAAGTATTTTTCATTGTGAACGACTTTTGCATAACTGGTAAACCATAAGAGAGAGACAAAATTTTACTACACAAAAAATGTAGATCGCGTTAAAATACACAACTTATGTCATATACATTTCTTTTGTTGAGTGAACCGTTTTCGAGATATTGCTTGTTATTTCCTTAAATTTTCCAATAATTATACTTTTTCTCAAATTCGTTATTCATTTTTTTATGTCCTGGACATGCAAAGAGACTGGAATGCGCCACATAACAGCCAGCGCTTAAAATATTTGACTATCGCTTAAAACCTACCATATTCCCCTTGCATCTACAAGAAAATTAGCAATAAAATTGACATCTCTATATCTCAGTTAACATGAAGCATATGGAGAGTAAGCGTTTGTAAAAATAGTTTGTACAAGAGTAGAGAAAGTCATGTGAGTGTAACACATCAGATTTTTTTTTTTTTTATGCAAAGAGAATGAAATGCGCCACATAGCAACCAGCGTTAAAATATTTGACTATCGCTTAAAAGCTACCATATTTCCCTTGCATCTACAAGAAAATTACCAATAAGATTGACATCTCGATATCTCGATTAACATGAAGCATATGGAGAATAGGCGTTTGTAAAATTAGATTGTACAAGAGTAGAGAAACTCATGTGAGTGTAACACATCAGATTTTTACTTTCTCTACTACGTATAGTGATGCAGTAATTTGTATCACCAGTTACTTAAATGTAAATAATGATTGTAATATGAATATGCATTTTTATGTGACATTGATTTGAGACGCTTCTTGACTGTAATTATTGTTGATAAGTAAGTTTCTACGACCTTACTGAAACTGTCAATAATAGCGCGCAATAATGCAGCGAGGGGGTGAGCTGTTTATTATTATTGGAAACAAGGAACTTACGTAATGTTGGCGCGTTTTTTCCGTTGAGAACCTTCTGGAATATTTCCCTAGAGCATATGTATTCATAATTTTCATTGGATATTAAAATAGACGCTAATGTTGGCGCGTTTTATTAGCCAATAGTAACTCAGTTATAATATTTAGGCATATCGGAGAGTGGGTGTATAAAAAGCCAAGTCAGAGGTAGATCGCGGGCAGTTCATCAAAATTCTTAATACCTTACACGTCGCCTTTAGTCGGCCAGTTCATCAAAAATCTGTGTACACTACACGTCGTCTTCAGTCAGTCAATTCGTCGAAAGTATTTGTACGGCAAACGTCGGGTATCGATTCACAAGTTACGCGCAGCAGAATTATGAATAATCTAAAGTGTTGCAAGGTTAATTATACAAAAAGTTGAAGTACGCAAATTAAGAGTGATCAGTAAGAAGTTATTATAACAGTTTCAGTTTGGCGAGTGTTACGATCAATGTATAAATGTGATAGTTAACGTGTTCGACAATAAATGTGTAAAACAAATTTCTTCATCAGTGTTCTTTTTGGATAAAAGATTCCTTTCCGTTTACACAACCCTGATCAAGAGATATGTTCGACCGAGAAATAATAGCTGGCCGGAGGACAGTAAACCAGAATTAATTAAGATAACAATATTTTCAAACGAACACTAACACTGCTGCAAATTGCTAACACCAGATGGAGCTACAAACCGAACAAATGAATGACGTCACAAGATGGCTTCAACACATGATGTAAACAAACATTATAAGTAATACCGCATCAATAGTAAGTAGGGGAAGTATTGTATTCCACCCAAAAATTCGATACCGAGATTTCACCGGAAATACATGTTTTGAGACGTCCTGAATCCAAAAAAATCATTTTTGGAAACATGTCCGTGTCCGTGTGTGTGTGTGTGTGTGTGTGTGTGTGTCTGTGTGTCTGTGAACAGCATAACTCAAAAACGAACAGTCGGATAAGCACCAAACTTGGTATTTAGGTTCAGTATCTTCCAGAGATGCGACACGAAGGTTTTCAAGAAAATCCCCCCACCGCAGATTACCCTTAACATGGAACATTTTTCGAAAATTTTAATTTTCTCAAAAATGGCTCTAACGATTTTGATTAAAATATCATATGTTTAAGATAATGTCATGAGAAATGTAATGTATATCTCGAATTTTCTGGGAATGTCTCCAAAAGTATTCTTCATTGTGAACGACTTTTGCATAACTGGTAAACCATAAGAGATAGACAAAATTTTGCTACACAAAAAATGTAGATCGTGTTAAAATACACAACTTATGTCATATATATTTCTTTTGTTGAGTGAACCGTTTTTGAGATATTGCTTGTTATTTCCTTAAATTTTCCAATACTTATATTTTTCTCAAATTCGTTATTCATTTTTACTTTCTCTACTACGTACAGTAAGTAGGGGAAGTATTGCATTCCACCCAAAAATTCGATACCGAGATTTCACCGGAAATCCATGTTTTAAGACCTCCTGAATCCAAAAAAAGCATTTTTGGAAACATGTCCGTGTGTGTGTCTGTGTGTGTGTGTGTGTGTGTGTGTGTGTGTGTGTCTGTGTGCGTGTGTGTGTGTGTGTGTCTGTGAACAGCATAACTCAAAAACGAACAGTCGGATAAACACCAAACTTGGTATTTAGGTTCAGTATCTTCCAAGGATGCGACAAGAAGGTTTGCAAGAAAATCCCCCACCCCAGATTACCCTTTACATGGAACATTTTTCGAAAATTTTAATTTTCTCAAAAATGGGTCTAACGATTTTGATGAAAATATCATATGTTTAAGATAATGTCATGAGAAATGTAATGTATATCTCGAATTTTCTGGGAATGTCTCCAAAAGTATTCTTCATTGTGAACGACTTTTACATAACTGGTAAACCATAAGAGATAGACAAAATGTTGCTACACAAAAAATGTAGATCGCGTTAAAATACACAACTTATGTCATATATATTTCTTTTGTTGAGTGAACCGTTTTCGAGATATTGCTTGTTATTTCCTTAAATTTTCCAATACTTATACTTTTCTCGAATTCGTTATTCATTTTTACTTTCTCTACTACGTACAGTAAGTAGGGGAAGTATTGCATTCCACCCAAAAATTCGATACCGAGATTTCACCGGAAATCCATGTTTTTAGACCTCCTGAATCCAAAAAAAGCATTTTTGGAAACATGTCCGTGTGTGTGTCTGTGTGTGTGTGTGTGTGTGTGTGTGTGTGTGTGTTTGTGAGTGTGTGTCTGTGAACAGCATAACTCAAAAACGAACAGTCGGATAAACACCAAACTTGGTATTTAGGTTCAGTATCTTCCAAGGATGCGACACGAAGGTATTCAAGAAATTCCCCCCACCCCAGATTACCCCTTACATGGAACATTTTTCGAAAATATTAATTTTCTCAAAAATGGGTAACGATTTTGATGAAAATATCATATGTTTAAAATAATGTCATGAGAAATGAAATGTATATCTCGAATTTCCTGGGAATGTCTCCAAAAGTATTTTTCATTGTGAACGACTTTTGCATAACTGGTAAACCATAAGAGAGAGACAAAATTTTACTACACAAAAAATGTAGATCGCGTTAAAATACACAACTTATGTCATATACATTTCTTTTGTTGAGTGAACCGTTTTCGAGATATTGCTTGTTATTTCCTTAAATTTTCCAATAATTATACTTTTTCTCAAATTCGTTATTCATTTTTTTATGTCCTGGACATGCAAAGAGACTGGAATGCGCCACATAACAGCCAGCGCTTAAAATATTTGACTATCGCTTAAAACCTACCATATTCCCCTTGCATCTACAAGAAAATTAGCAATAAAATTGACATCTCTATATCTCAGTTAACATGAAGCATATGGAGAGTAAGCGTTTGTAAAAATAGTTTGTACAAGAGTAGAGAAAGTCATGTGAGTGTAACACATCAGATTTTTTTTTTTTTTATGCAAAGAGAATGAAATGCGCCACATAGCAACCAGCGTTAAAATATTTGACTATCGCTTAAAAGCTACCATATTTCCCTTGCATCTACAAGAAAATTACCAATAAGATTGACATCTCGATATCTCGATTAACATGAAGCATATGGAGAATAGGCGTTTGTAAAATTAGATTGTACAAGAGTAGAGAAACTCATGTGAGTGTAACACATCAGATTTTTACTTTCTCTACTACGTATAGTGATGCAGTAATTTGTATCACCAGTTACTTAAATGTAAATAATGATTGTAATATGAATATGCATTTTTATGTGACATTGATTTGAGACGCTTCTTGACTGTAATTATTGTTGATAAGTAAGTTTCTACGACCTTACTGAAACTGTCAATAATAGCGCGCAATAATGCAGCGAGGGGGTGAGCTGTTTATTATTATTGGAAACAAGGAACTTACGTAATGTTGGCGCGTTTTTTCCGTTGAGAACCTTCTGGAATATTTCCCTAGAGCATATGTATTCATAATTTTCATTGGATATTAAAATAGACGCTAATGTTGGCGCGTTTTATTAGCCAATAGTAACTCAGTTATAATATTTAGGCATATCGGAGAGTGGGTGTATAAAAAGCCAAGTCAGAGGTAGATCGCGGGCAGTTCATCAAAATTCTTAATACCTTACACGTCGCCTTTAGTCGGCCAGTTCATCAAAAATCTGTGTACACTACACGTCGTCTTCAGTCAGTCAATTCGTCGAAAGTATTTGTACGGCAAACGTCGGGTATCGATTCACAAGTTACGCGCAGCAGAATTATGAATAATCTAAAGTGTTGTAAGGTTAATTATACAAAAAGTTGAAGTACGCAAATTAAGAGTGATCAGTAAGAAGTTATTCTAACAGTTTCAGTTTGGCGAGTGTTACGATCAATGTATAAATGTGATAGTTAACGTGTTCGACAATAAATGTGTAAAACAGATTTCTTCATCAGTGTTCTTTTTGGATAAAAGATTCCTTTCCGTTTGCACAACCCTGATCAAGAGATATGTTCGACCGAGAAATAATAGCTAGCCGGAGGACAGTAAACCAGAATTAATTAAGATAACAATATTTTCAAACGAACACTAACACTGCTGCAAATTGCTAACACCAGATGGAGCTACAAACCGAACAAATGAATGACGTCACAAGATGGCTTCAACACATGATGTAAACAAAAATTATAAGTAATACCGCATCAAATTGGCGCCCAACGTGGGGCTACAATAATGTTAAATAAATACAACATAAATACTACTACAAAGTGGCACCCAGAACGTGGGGCAGAGTGACCAGGAAAGGAACACGATGACCAGGAAAGGATCAGAATAACCAGGAAGGGGCAGAATTAACCAGGAAGAATTGAGATGACCAGGAAGGAGCGAATGGAGAAGTGAACTGAACTACAAGACGCAGATTCCAGAAACAACAAAAGGGACGACAGACTACGCGGATGATTGGACATCGTAATTCCGAGATTACAAGGCAACAGGGAAATTCAAACTACAGGACAACAAAACAACGCAGATTCATCATAAAACAACGCAGAAGCAACATATAACCTAGGAGAGAGGGGCAGGAAGCTGGACATCAAAGTAACAGCAACAGACAACATCACAAAAGAACAGAGTATAGTAATTTTTTTTAGAAAACAAAATTATAACATTCAAATGTACTTGAGGAGTGGTAGGATAAAGAAAACAATGGCTACTAATAATATTGAAGAAACAATGATGGAGGGGGATAGTGTAACTGTTAGCTGTAATTCAATACAGGTTACAGAAAATAATTCAAACAATGTAATATTTGAGGGAGGAAATATTAGCGCAGAAAGTGAGAATAGAATAGCAGGAAATGTTAATTTTGATGCTAGTATGATGATGGAAATGCTGAGAAATATGAATGATAATATAAAAAAGAATAATGAGAATATAAAAAAGAATAATGAGAATATGGAAAAGAATATAGAGAAATTGAGGGAAGATATTGATAGGAGTTTAGATCAGAATAAGAAAGAATTAAGGGAAGAAATTTGTAATAATAATGAGAAATTGGAAAAGAAAATAGATCAAAACAGGGAAGATACGCAAAATAGTAATAGGGAATTAAGGGAAGATATTGGTAAGAGCTTAGAACAAAACAGGAAATCAATTGAAAATATTGGTAGGAGAAATGAGATATTAGAGCAAAAAGTAGATCAAAGCAGTGGAGAAATTGAAATGAAAGTTATGAAGCTAGATAGTAGTATGCCAAAAATGAGAGATGAAAATGAGGAAGTAATAGCAAGTGAGATAGGAGAAATTTCAAAGAAAATGCTAGACATGAGCAGGGAAATAGGTAACAAAAAAGTGAGGTTAATACTAAAAATGAACATGTGTATGTAGAATGTACAGAGTCAGGTAGTAGAATGAGTAATATTTCAAGTGAGATAAGAGAGATGAAAGAGGTTATGAATGTAGATGTGAATCAGGCGCAAGATAATTTCAGAGGGGAGATATCAGAAATTCAGAATGAGTCAGTAATGCAAAGAAACAAATTGTACGAAGAAGTTAAAGTTTTGCCTGTAAATAATCAAAAGCTAACTTCTGAAATTAACAAGTACCAAGATGTTCAAATTGAAAACTCCAGTCCAGTACAGTTTAGTACAGATTTGTCAGAGTATTCTCAGATTAAAAAGATAGCAGAAGAATTGAAAATGAAAGTTGGTAAAAGATGTATAGTTCAGGAAGCTTTAGATTGTTTTCAAATGTTATCATGGGACGAAATGTCATATGAGTAGGATATATAGGAGAGAGCTGGCACAGTTTTTTGCGTTTATATGGGAAAGGATAGGGAAAACGAAGGTAGATGCTAGGTTGAGAGAGTCTTCAAGGAGGAAAATGCGTTTATATGGGAGAGATAGGGAATACGAGGACTGACGCTAGGCTAGACAGTGGTAGGAGGGGAGTGCGCTTTATATGAGACAGATAGGGAATACGTGGAGGGTGCTAGGCTAGACAGAGGCTGAGTAATGTATGGTTTATATGAGCGGTATAGGAAAACGATGAGAGGTGTTAGACTAGACAGGGCTTGAAACGTAGTGCATGGTTTATATGAGAGATATAGGAAAACGAGGAAAGGTGTTAGGCTAGGCAGAAGTCGAGGAGTAGAGTAAGGTTTATATGAGAAGTATAGGAAAACGAGGAGAGGTATTAGGTTAGGAGAATTGAGTTTGTGTTTATAAGGAGAGACGAGAAAACGGAGAGAGATCCTATGCGAGGATAGACAGGTGTTAAAGTTAGGTTAGATAGGAAACCAAGGAGTGATACTCAGCTAGAGGGGGGGCAGGAGGGAATGAGCTTTTGAGAGGTAGGGGATACGGGGAGTGGTGTTAGACTAGACAGGGCTTGAAACGTAGGGCATGGTTTATATATATGAGAAGTATAGGGACAGGAAGAGGGGTGCTAGGCTAGACAGAGGTTGAGGAGTAGAGTATAGTTTATATGAGAGGTATAGGAAAACGAGGAGAGGAGTTAGACTAGACAGAGGTCGAGGAGCAGAGTATGGTTTATGTGAGAGTCATAGGTAAACGAGAGAGGCGTTAGGCTAGACAGAGCTAGAGGAGTAGAGTATGGTTTATATGAGAGGTATAGGAACAGGAGGAGAGGTGTTAGGCTAGACAGGTAGTGTAGCAGTAGGAATATGGACTTATATACAGGAGAGATAGGGAATAGGAGGTGCTAGACTTGAAACGACTTTAGACGTGAACATAGTGGTCAATGTTCTAGACATGCCCATCACGTAACCTATTCAGGGAAAAGGTGACTCGTTCAGGGGAAAAAGGTGACTGCTCAGGGAAAAAGTTGACTAGCAAAGGGAAAAACGTAACCAGCAAAGGGAAAAAGGCGACCAGCAAAGGGAAAAATGTGACCAGCAAAGGGAAAAAGGTGACCAGCAAAGGGAAAAAGGCGACATGCAACGGGAAAAAGGTGACCAGTAAAGGGAAAAATGTCACCAGCAAAGGGAAAAAGGCGACCACCAAAGGGAAAAAGGTGAGCCATAAAGGGAAAAAGGTGACCTGCAACGGGAAAAGCTAACCCACTAACACTAACAGGTAAGTAATTCAGGTAGTATTGCAAGAGGCTGACTGGATCATAGCAGTGTATGATTTCACAGGTAATTCAGCTAGTATCGTATGCATTTAGGCTAATTCGTCTAGTAACACAGGATAGATTCCAGATGCTAACTGCATCATGGCTCTGCATGATTTCACAGATAATTCAGCTAGTATCGTAGGTATTTAGGCTAATTCAGCTAGTATCACAAGAGGATAGATTCTAGGGTTGGGTATAGCATAGTTTCATATTTCACAGGTAATTCAGAGGGTATCGTAGGTATTTAGGATAATTCAAGTAACATAGGTGTTTAGAGTAATTAAGCAAGCAAGGGTAGGTTACAGGGGTTGGTTATAACCTAGCTTCGTATTTCACAGATAGTTCAGGTAATATCGTAAGTATTTGAGGTAATCGACAGAGCTTCACAGATATTATTGATAATTTCGATCAGAGATTTGTATCACAGCTATTTAAGGTAAATGCAGATGATTCAGGTTGTATCAATGGTATTTGAGTCATTTTAACAGGTAATTCTGATAGTATCACAGGTGCTCGTGCTAATTTAGAGCAGGAATTCGTATCAGAGCTAGTTAAGGTAATTTCACATGATTCGGGTAGTATCACAGGTATTTAAATTATTTTCATAGCCAATTCAGCTAGTATCGTGAGCATTTAAGCTAATTCAGCTAGTATCACAGGAGGCTAGATTCCAGAGGCTAACTGCATCATAGCTATGCATGATTTCACAGCTAATTCAGCTAGTATCGTAGGTATTTAGGCTAATTCAGGTAGTATCACAGGAGGCTAGATTCCAGGGTTGGGTATAGCATAGTTTCATATTTCAAGGTAATTCAGAGGGTATCGTAGGTATTTAGGATAATTCAAGTAACATAGATGCTTAGAGTAATTAAGCAAGCATTACAGGAGGGTAGGTTCCAGGGGTTGGTTATAGCCTAGTTTCGTATTTTACAGATAGTTCAGGTAATATCATAAGTATTTGGATAATCAGCATAGTTTCACAGATGCTCGTAATAATTTCGATCAGAGATTTTGTATCACGGCTATTTAAGGTAAATGCAGCTGATTCAGGTTGTATCAATGGTATTTGAGTCATTTTAATAGGCAATTCTGATAGTATCACAGGTGCTCGTACTAATTTAGAGCAGGAATTCGTATCTGAGCTATTTAATGTAATTTCACACGATTCGGGTAGTATCACAGGTATTTAAGTCATTTTAACAGGCAATTCAACTAGTATCACAGGTACTCATGGTAATATAGAGAGTAATTCGATTATAAAACTTTTCTCATCCAACGTTACAACAATTTATATACTTTTTTCTAAATCTTACAAACTTATTATATTTTAAGCACTTATTGTACGATGCGGAGAGGGATAAACTGCATATTGGTTCACAAATTGAAAAGCTTTACGTCAACATACCTTTATTTTAGTTCGTTATAGATGTCTCTCCCCTTTTATCTAGGCTTGAGACTAGCACTAGGATTGCTCCTAATGGCAGGGTTACCACCTTCCCTTCCATCTTCTTCTTTCTTCATCAGGCGTCAGCTATCTGCATATACAGCACACAGATACCTTCTTTTTTAAGATTGTAGACTCACTAGAAAATCTTTATCTTTAACTTACATTCTTTTAAGCACTGTTTGTAATGGCGTAATGTCCATACGCATATGTTGTTATCCCGTCCTCAGCAATAATTCTTTTATCATCAAACGGAGTCAATGCAATTTTATTCACTTGTACTGTAGCAAGGGCATGCTTTCGTGATAGGATCAGATTCATAGGTGTTCTGATGATTTCACTGGTTTTAAGACAGTCTGTATAGCTGTCAAACGAAATGTACTGCTTAATAGCGCTACGTTTTATACCTTTAATCTTTTTTATCATTGACCCTTGAATATCTAAGGCATACATCTTAGGACGTAGTCCAACAAAGCGTAGGATGATTTTGCTATTAGCCTCATCTTTAAATTTTCCCAATACCTTCTTGTTCTGAGTAGAATAACATATATGGTTGGCAGGGTAATCAGCTGTATCGAGATGTTCAAGAAAACGTAGCTTGTCCTGGTACACATCTTCAGTTGTTACACGATGAATGAACGAATCAGTGTCCATATACATAAGCTTCAGATTTTCAGCTCCATAATAAGGCAACAAAACGTCGTAATGATAGTTATACATTAATGTCTTGGAGATGTCCAACACACTCATACCAATGTATATAGGCTTGTTGAATACAATCTGACGAGAGGCCATATGTACAGCAGCTAGATTATCAGCATATATCGTCCTGTCGATAAACGTAGGCTTGGCGATCAGCTTCTCTAGAGTTTTTTCATTGGTCACCAGTCGTATATCCATACGATTACGCAGGTTCTCCATAGTTTTTCCAAACATAGCGTTGTTAAAGAGTTTGTAGAGATCCTTCTCGAAATCATTTGCAGCTTGTTGTCGTAGCCTGTTGTTAAATTCCACATAAGGTTTCAACCACTGAGACTGTCGGAATTGTAGCACACGATGGATTTTGGTTAGTCGTAGTCCATGACTAAGAGCCTGCTTCAAAGCCATGTAATGCACTACATACTTCTTTCGAGGTCCAAGATGAGGTATCAGTTTCTTTGTAGATGATTCCAATGGTTTCATACACTCTGGCAGGAAAGGTAGATCGTTGTGTAGATCGTGAAGTTCTGCAGGATACTCGATGTCGACTTCTAATATGTACCCATGAGGATCATCTTCTTGTAGTGTTTCTAAGTTGATTTCTTCAGGTGACACCCACTGAAATCCACCAAAAGGTAGGGCGTGACACATTGCCCACCCATATTGGTTATTTGCGTCCTCGTATGTGATAAATTGGGTTGGTCTCGTCGTATCAAACTTCTCCATATAAGTGTTATTAGCCTCAGCATACCGATGAGAAACTTGGCATAAACCTCCTCTTATACCTGATTCCACCATGAGTAGTTGATCATAATCTTGTAACAGTTCCAGCTTAATTCCAGTATACAGCAACATGGCGTCCCATGTAAGACCTGGAGAGGTAAAATAATGGGCAGGATCAACTTTGTGTGTTTTAAGGGTTTGCTCTCTGAACGTCTCAAAGACATCAGCTAGAAGAAGTACATCCGAAGTTAAGTAGAGATCGCTGTACTCTCCCAGGTTTCTCACATTAAACAGCTCCCATACATTTCTAGCATGATCGTAGTCAGCATCAGTAATTTCTTCTTCATTTAATCTATTGTAGAAGGAGTCCTTAGGAGGCAAGCAGGTCTCGTTCAGGGCATCCCATGACGTAACAAAATCATATGGAAATACACCCTTACGGGTCATCAACTTCAATTTGTCTTCTCCAAAGTACTTTAGTGTTTCAGGATACGAGGTTAGATTTTTTACCAACTTATCCAAGCTTGTACTGAGGAATCGGAAGCTATCCACAAATCGAAGCTTTATATCTCCTACATACTTGGTGAATGAGATATAGCTTTCTTCAGAGTTAGGAATTACCTCCACACGTTCACTTGTACAACCCAGCTCCTTAACAATGAAATGAGAGTCATATCCGCTAAGGTTATGCATGAAGACTGGTATATATTTAGGTGTTTTACAGGCTAAATTACATTCATTATGAAGACTTCCACGATATTCACCGCTGATGTGATCATGGTCGCGTACTTTATAGTTCTCTTCTGTAAAGGGTTTTCTACACAAGTAGCATGTCGTAGAAGATTCGAAATCCTTTTGCTGTTGATCCGTAAGTTTCAGAGGCTTAGCAGATTTGTATATATTACCAATCATTTTTGCAAGAGATGTAAGGTACAGCATAAACGTCTGAGCAGCATCAGCACCACGATACACATAGGGATGCTTAGGAAGATCAGTTTCGAGATGTTCAACACTGGATGTAGGTTTCACGTAAACACAGAAGCTCATTGGTGTGTGCTCTTGATAAGGGGTTGTATAGGAAGTTTCAGGATTGGGTGTACACGTATGGCATGGAGTGAGAATACTCTCAAAATCCGCATAGATGACATAAGGTACTTTCAGCATCCTCTCAACATTTTTAAACTGAACAATTGATTTCTCCTTGGTAGGCATAACTACCCTTGCAACACCATGTTGAATACAGACGGCTGCATGTTCTTGTAGTTTTTCCTGTCCACTTCGTCCATATCGATCATCAAAATGTGTAAAGCAGCGCTTACAAGTATAAACCCGTCCATTATGGTTAGTTTTCTGGCGTCGAACGAGTTTCTCAAAATTCTTTATATACACGTAGTGATGTTTTCCACTGCTGTCATTCAATAGTAGCAGGTCGCGATGTTCAGGTAGTTCAATATCAGCAACCTTTATCGGATACACTTCATGCTTCTCATCCAGCCCGAAAACGTTAATGGATATCTTGTTAAACTTCTCAAATTTAGGTATTTGAGAAAGTGGAGTAGGGTAGGAAACACAGCTGAAGTCGTACTTGTCTTGAAGTTGTTTGTATTTGTTCACACGCTGTGCATTCTCCCCTATGAATTTAGCTAATACAGAGTACATGAAACATTTCTCGTCGCTAAAGTTCTGGATGTTTATACATGCTTTCCTTGCTTCAACAGCTGACGGTAGTGGTATGTAGCTACTTCCTCGTAACGGGTTGTACTTGTTGATACGAAGTCGAACTCCTTCCACAGCAAGCAAAGCCCAGCTGCTACCCTTAAGCTGAGACTCCTCCATTTCAGTCACCAATTTCTTGAATTTCACTTCCATCGTTGAGTCCAGATCAGTTTCCAGGAAAACAGCTTGATTCCGTGTTTTAAATGTTTTGTCACAGGTTTCTCCAATACTGTTAACAAATCGACACTCAGCAAGCAGATTAATTTTAACACTCTTATGAATGCTAAGCTCTTTATGCACAGCATGGATTATACGTTGTTTTGCCTCTTGCAGATACATATTTAGGTCCTTAGCTGATTCGCAGCGTATAAAATACGATTTCAATCGTCCTTCGAATGAAGTTTCGTATTCTTTCATATCGCAGTCCTCCATTGTTGACAGCAACTGATGTTTAGTTGGCTCCAATCTTCTTTTCTTCTGAGGGCTGCTTATTTCACATATATCTTCGTGTCGCTGTCCCTTATAACAATCTTTGAAGGTTACATTACAATGTTTACATTTGAAGAGCTTCTTGCAGCTCATCTCGTGTCTTCTCTTGTCATAACCTCGGAGGAACTTCTTCCCACATTTTCCGCATGCATATCCAGTAGCGCTTGGAATAATATCCTTATACGCTGAGTTATTCATCTTTATTCTTGATGTAATAACGTATTAATCACTGATCAATGAAATGTAGACCTCTTCACCTTGACACCACTTTAGAAAGCTGATTATTCTTGGAGAGAACACGATGTTAACACCTCAAGACTAATTAGCACAATGAAGTCCAATGCCCTAGATCACCATATTTATAGAGGGAGCACGAACCTTTTAGATCAATCATAAACTCGCTCCATAACCACGGGTATGTGATCGCTCAACGTGTACTAACCCCCCAGCCATATAACCTCAAGTCTAGAGACAGGATGTTTATGACGTCACACCCAGAGACAGGATGTCTGGCAGCATCAAACACGTTTAAAATCGTCTCATAACTACCTGCTTATGCTGTCACACCAGCAAGAGAAGTATTCCCACACGCTCATTCAGACATATATTTCAAATTCAAAGCCTACCACCACCATCACCACCTATTGTACCAAGGTTAATTCCAGCTGTATTATCACAGTACTTAAAGTAAAAGCTTAAAAGGTAACGAGAAGATGTCCCCCTTATTTACTTAATTATCTCATGTTTTCATTCCCTTTTCAATTCTTCCTTTCCATCTTCTCACAGAAAGCCCATTACATTTAACTACAATCACGAGAAAAGCAATTTTTCCAGAGTTACACAGATTCTAAGCTTCTAAATAGAACCCGGTAATACTTTTAATAAATGTATTTTAGCTCCCCAATATCAGCATCTACCATTTAATCTTTACTCGAACCTGATATGATCCATAAGCTTGAAGATATATGAAATCACCCCTTCGGGATTCTATCTAAGTACTTTAAAGTAATTTTTATAACGATAACGATATTTAAGAACTAGATACTCTGTTTACGTTTACCTTGACATGTCTATCTAAATTAAATTACGAGTTATTAAACGTTTGCAAGTAAATTTCATTGAATCGGTATTCGAACCCAGAACACCAGGAACAAAATAATTTATAATATTAGTCTGACATGTTAAACAAAGCTGTATGCAGTTACATCATCGATCTAAGTGATATATTCTAGTGTACAGAGGAAAATTAAGGAAGTCATTAAAAAATCGGGAATCGAACCAAGCACAACTGATTGACAATTATATACAGCATTAATCACCCAGTACAGAACCTATCAATCATGCTTTGCTGCACTCCTCTACCTCACTTAGTTCCCGAGATAATGAAAATTTAAAAATTAAGGATCGAACCCAGGACGTCAGGTATCTAATTACACATTTACAAGATACTACCTAATAACATAAACGCAATAAAGTTTATTTGGCGTCTTTATCTTAATTGGTTTAGGAGTTATTAAATTTATAAGTAAATTCCATCGAATCAGTATTCGAACCCAGAACACCAAGAACAAAATAATTTATAATATGAGTTTGGTATGCTTAAAGGTGCTGTATGTAGTTACAGCATCAATTTAAGTGATATTTTCTAGAGTATAGAGTAAAATTAAGGAAGTCATTAAAAAATCGGGATTCGAACTAGAGACAACTGATTAAAAATTATATACAGTATTAATTACACATTATAACAGCTATCAATCATACTTTGGTCCATTCCTCTAGCTTTCTTAGTTTCCGAGATAATGGAGATTTTAAAATTAAGGTTCGAACCCAGGACACCAGGTACCAAAATATACATTGAAAAGAAACTACCTAATGACATTAATGTAATAAAGTTTATTTGGCAGGTTTATCTTAATTAGTCTCTGAGTTATTAGAAGATAAATTTGTAATCACTCCTAGGATTCGAACCCAGGCATCCCGGTCAACTTGAAACAATGTCCTAATGACGCGGCGCATTCCAAAGAATTGATTAGTTTTTTTCCCATTGTTCTATCTCTTTTCATTCAGGAGATATAAGCGATTAAACAGTAGATATAACATAGCGACTCCAGCACACAGAGAGATGCCGACATCTGATAAAGTTCTTTTGATCTATGCCGGCATGCCCCGCCCATATTATATCTACTGTTTAATCGCTTATATCTCCTGAATGAAAAGAGATAGAACAATAAGAAAAAAACTAATCAATTCTTTGGAATGCGCCGCGTCATTAGGACATTGTTTCAAGTTGACCGGGATGCCTGGGTTCGAATCCTAGGGGTGATTACAAATTTATCTTCTAATAACTCAGAGACTAATTAAGATAAACCTGCCAAATAAACTTTATTACATTAATGTCATTAGGTAGTTTCTTTTCAATGTATATTTTGGTACCTGGTGTCGTGGGTTCGAACCTTAATTTTAAAATCTCCATTATCTCGGAAACTAAGAAAGCTAGAGGAATGGACCAAAACATGATTGATAGCTGTTATAATGTGTAATTAATACTGTATATAATTTTTAATCAGTTGTCTCTAGTTCGAATCCCGCTTTTTTAATGACTTCCTTAATTTTACTCTATACTCTAGAAAATATCACTTAAATTGATGCTGTAACTACATATAGCACCTTTAAGCATACCAAACTCATATTATAAATTATTTTGTTCTTGGTGTTCTGGGTTCGAATACTGATTCGATGGAATTTACTTATAAATTTAATAACTCCTAAACCAATTAAGATAAAGACGCCAAATAAACTTTATTGCGTTTATGTTATTAGGTAGTATCTTGTAAATGTGTAATTAGATACCTGACGTCCTGGGTTCGATCCTTAATTTTTAAATTTTCATTATCTCGGGAACTAAGTGAGGTAGAGGAGTGCAGCAAAGCATGATTGATAGGTTCTGTACTGGGTGATTAATGCTGTATATAATTGTCAATCAGTTGTGCTTGGTTCGATTCCCGATTTTTTAATGACTTCCTTAATTTTCCTCTGTACACTAGAATATATCACTTAGATCGATGATGTAACTGCATACAGCTTTGTTTAACATGTCAGACTAATATTATAAATTATTTTGTTCCTGGTGTTCTGGGTTCGAATACCGATTCAATGAAATTTACTTGCAAACGTTTAATAACTCGTAATTTAATTTAGATAGACATGTCAAGGTAAACGTAAACAGAGTATCTAGTTCTTAAATATCGTTATCGTTATAAAAATTACTTTAAAGTACTTAGATAGAATCCCGAAGGGGTGATTTCATATATCTTCAAGCTTATGGATCATATCAGGTTCGAGTAAAGATTAAATGGTAGATGCTGATATTGGGGAGCTAAAATACATTTATTAAAAGTATTACCGGGTTCTATTTAGAAGCTTAGAATCTGTGTAACTCTGGAAAAATTGCTTTTCTCGTGATTGTAGTTAAATGTAATGGGCTTTCTGTGAGAAGATGGAAAGGAAGAATTGAAAAGGGAATGAAAACATGAGATAATTAAGTAAATAAGGGGGACATCTTCTCGTTACCTTTTAAGCTTTTACTTTAAGTACTGTGATAATACAGCTGGAATTAACCTTGGTACAATAGGTGGTGATGGTGGTGGTAGGCTTTGAATTTGAAATATATGTCTGAATGAGCGTGTGGGAATACTTCTCTTGCTGGTGTGACAGCATAAGCAGGTAGTTATGAGACGATTTTAAACGTGTTTGATGCTGCCAGACATCCTGTCTCTGGGTGTGACGTCATAAACATCCTGTCTCTAGACTTGAGGTTATATGGCTGGGGGGTTAGTACACGTTGAGCGATCATATACCCGTGGTTATGGAGCGAGTTTATGATTGATCTAAAAGGTTCGTGCTCCCTCTATAAATATGGTGATCTAGGGCATTGGACTTCATTGTGCTAATTAGTCTTGAGGTGTTAACATCGTGTTCTCTCCAAGAATAATCAGCTTTCTAAAGTGGTGTCAAGGTGAAGAGGTCTACATTTCATTGATCAGTGATTAATACGTTATTACATCAAGAATAAAGATGAATAACTCAGCGTATAAGGATATTATTCCAAGCGCTACTGGATATGCATGCGGAAAATGTGGGAAGAAGTTCCTCCGAGGTTATGACAAGAGAAGACACGAGATGAGCTGCAAGAAGCTCTTCAAATGTAAACATTGTAATGTAACCTTCAAAGATTGTTATAAGGGACAGCGACACGAAGATATATGTGAAATAAGCAGCCCTCAGAAGAAAAGAAGATTGGAGCCAACTAAACATCAGTTGCTGTCAACAATGGAGGACTGCGATATGAAAGAATACGAAACTTCATTCGAAGGACGATTGAAATCGTATTTTATACGCTGCGAATCAGCTAAGGACCTAAATATGTATCTGCAAGAGGCAAAACAACGTATAATCCATGCTGTGCATAAAGAGCTTAGCATTCATAAGAGTGTTAAAATTAATCTGCTTGCTGAGTGTCGATTTGTTAACAGTATTGGAGAAACCTGTGACAAAACATTTAAAACACGGAATCAAGCTGTTTTCCTGGAAACTGATCTGGACTCAACGATGGAAGTGAAATTCAAGAAATTGGTGACTGAAATGGAGGAGTCTCAGCTTAAGGGTAGCAGCTGGGCTTTGCTTGCTGTGGAAGGAGTTCGACTTCGTATCAACAAGTACAACCCGTTACGAGGAAGTAGCTACATACCACTACCGTCAGCTGTTGAAGCAAGGAAAGCATGTATAAACATCCAGAACTTTAGCGACGAGAAATGTTTCATGTACTCTGTATTAGCTAAATTCATAGGGGAGAATGCACAGCGTGTGAACAAATACAAACAACTTCAAGACAAGTACGACTTCAGCTGTGTTTCCTACCCTACTCCACTTTCTCAAATACCTAAATTTGAGAAGTTTAACAAGATATCCATTAACGTTTTCGGGCTGGATGAGAAGCATGAAGTGTATCCGATAAAGGTTGCTGATATTGAACTACCTGAACATCGCGACCTGCTACTATTGAATGACAGCAGTGGAAAACATCACTACGTGTATATAAAGAATTTTGAGAAACTCGTTCGACGCCAGAAAACTAACCATAATGGACGGGTTTATACTTGTAAGCGCTGCTTTACACATTTTGATGATCGATATGGACGAAGTGGACAGGAAAAACTACAAGAACATGCAGCCGTCTGTATTCAACATGGTGTTGCAAGGGTAGTTATGCCTACCAAGGAGAAATCAATTGTTCAGTTTAAAAATGTTGAGAGGATGCTGAAAGTACCTTATGTCATCTATGCGGATTTTGAGAGTATTCTCACTCCATGCCATACGTGTACACCCAATCCTGAAACTTCCTATACAACCCCTTATCAAGAGCACACACCAATGAGCTTCTGTGTTTACGTGAAACCTACATCCAGTGTTGAACATCTCGAAACTGATCTTCCTAAGCATCCCTATGTGTATCGTGGTGCTGATGCTGCTCAGACGTTTATGCTGTACCTTACATCTCTTGCAAAAATGATTGGTAATATATACAAATCTGCTAAGCCTCTGAAACTTACGGATCAACAGCAAAAGGATTTCGAATCTTCTACGACATGCTACTTGTGTAGAAAACCCTTTACAGAAGAGAACTATAAAGTACGCGACCATGATCACATCAGCGGTGAATATCGTGGAAGTCTTCATAATGAATGTAATTTAGCCTGTAAAACACCTAAATATATACCAGTCTTCATGCATAACCTTAGCGGATATGACTCTCATTTCATTGTTAAGGAGCTGGGTTGTACAAGTGAACGTGTGGAGGTAATTCCTAACTCTGAAGAAAGCTATATCTCATTCACCAAGTATGTAGGAGATATAAAGCTTCGATTTGTGGATAGCTTCCGATTCCTCAGTACAAGCTTGGATAAGTTGGTAAAAAATCTAACCTCGTATCCTGAAACACTAAAGTACTTTGGAGAAGACAAATTGAAGTTGATGACCCGTAAGGGTGTATTTCCATATGATTTTGTTACGTCATGGGATGCCCTGAACGAGACCTGCTTGCCTCCTAAGGACTCCTTCTACAATAGATTAAATGAAGAAGAAATTACTGATGCTGACTACGATCATGCTAGAAATGTATGGGAGCTGTTTAATGTGAGAAACCTGGGAGAGTACAGCGATCTCTACTTAACTTCGGATGTACTTCTTCTAGCTGATGTCTTTGAGACGTTCAGAGAGCAAACCCTTAAAACACACAAAGTTGATCCTGCCCATTATTTTACCTCTCCAGGTCTTACATGGGACGCCATGTTGCTGTATACTGGAATTAAGCTGGAACTGTTACAAGATTATGATCAACTACTCATGGTGGAATCAGGTATAAGAGGAGGTTTATGCCAAGTTTCTCATCGGTATGCTGAGGCTAATAACACTTATATGGAGAAGTTTGATCCGACGAGACCAACCCAATTTATCACATACGAGGACGCAAATAACCAATATGGGTGGGCAATGTGTCACGCCCTTCCTTTTGGTGGATTTCAGTGGGTGTCACCTGAAGAAATCAACTTAGAAACACTACAAGAAGATGATCCTCATGGGTACATATTAGAAGTCGACATCGAGTATCCTGCAGAACTTCACGATCTACACAACGATCTACCTTTCCTGCCAGAGTGTATGAAACCATTGGAATCATCTACAAAGAAACTGATACCTCATCTTGGACCTCGAAAGAAGTATGTAGTGCATTACATGGCTTTGAAGCAGGCTCTTAGTCATGGACTACGACTAACCAAAATCCATCGTGTGCTACAATTCCGACAGTCTCAGTGGTTGAAACCTTATGTGGAATTTAACAACAGGCTACGACAACAAGCTGCAAATGATTTCGAGAAGGATCTCTACAAACTCTTTAACAACGCTATGTTTGGAAAAACTATGGAGAACCTGCGTAATCGTATGGATATACGACTGGTGACCAATGAAAAAACTCTAGAGAAGCTGATCGCCAAGCCTACGTTTATCGACAGGACGATATATGCTGATAATCTAGCTGCTGTACATATGGCCTCTCGTCAGATTGTATTCAACAAGCCTATATACATTGGTATGAGTGTGTTGGACATCTCCAAGACATTAATGTATAACTATCATTACGACGTTTTGTTGCCTTATTATGGAGCTGAAAACCTGAAGCTTATGTATATGGACACTGATTCGTTCATTCATCGTGTAACAACTGAAGATGTGTACCAGGACAAGCTACGTTTTCTTGAACATCTCGATACAGCTGATTACCCTGCCAACCATATATGTTATTCTACTCAGAACAAGAAGGTATTGGGAAAATTTAAAGATGAGGCTAATAGCAAAATCATCCTACGCTTTGTTGGACTACGTCCTAAGATGTATGCCTTAGATATTCAAGGGTCAATGATAAAAAAGATTAAAGGTATAAAACGTAGCGCTATTAAGCAGTACATTTCGTTTGACAGCTATACAGACTGTCTTAAAACCAGTGAAATCATCAGAACACCTATGAATCTGATCCTATCACGAAAGCATGCCCTTGCTACAGTACAAGTGAATAAAATTGCATTGACTCCGTTTGATGATAAAAGAATTATTGCTGAGGACGGGATAACAACATATGCGTATGGACATTACGCCATTACAAACAGTGCTTAAAAGAATGTAAGTTAAAGATAAATATTTTCTAGTGAGTCTACAATCTTAAAAAAGAAGGTATCTGTGTGCTGTATATGCAGATAGCTGACGCCTGATGAAGAAAGAAGAAGATGGAAGGGAAGGTGGTAACCCTGCCATTAGGAGCAATCCTAGTGCTAGTCTCAAGCCTAGATAAAAGGGGAGAGACATCTATAACGAACTAAAATAAAGGTATGTTGACGTAAAGCTTTTCAATTTGTGAACCAATATGCAGTTTATCCCTCTCCGCATCGTACAATAAGTGCTTAAAATATAATAAGTTTGTAAGATTTAGAAAAAAGTATATAAATTGTTGTAACGTTGGATGAGAAAAGTTTTATAATCGAATTACTCTCTATATTACCATGAGTACCTGTGATACTAGTTGAATTGCCTGTTAAAATGACTTAAATACCTGTGATACTACCCGAATCGTGTGAAATTACATTAAATAGCTCAGATACGAATTCCTGCTCTAAATTAGTACGAGCACCTGTGATACTATCAGAATTGCCTATTAAAATGACTCAAATACCATTGATACAACCTGAATCAGCTGCATTTACCTTAAATAGCCGTGATACAAAATCTCTGATCGAAATTATTACGAGCATCTGTGAAACTATGCTGATTATCCAAATACTTATGATATTACCTGAACTATCTGTAAAATACGAAACTAGGCTATAACCAACCCCTGGAACCTACCCTCCTGTAATGCTTGCTTAATTACTCTAAGCATCTATGTTACTTGAATTATCCTAAATACCTACGATACCCTCTGAATTACCTTGAAATATGAAACTATGCTATACCCAACCCTGGAATCTAGCCTCCTGTGATACTACCTGAATTAGCCTAAATACCTACGATACTAGCTGAATTAGCTGTGAAATCATGCATAGCTATGATGCAGTTAGCCTCTGGAATCTAGCCTCCTGTGATACTAGCTGAATTAGCTTAAATGCTCACGATACTAGCTGAATTGGCTATGAAAATGATTTAAATACCTGTGATACTACCCGAATCATGTGAAATTACCTTAACTAGCTCTGATACGAATTCCTGCTCTAAATTAGCACGAGCACCTGTGATACTATCAGAATTACCTGTTAAAATGACTCAAATACCATTGATACAACCTGAATCATCTGCATTTACCTTAAATAGCTGTGATACAAATCTCTGATCGAAATTATCAATAATATCTGTGAAGCTCTGTCGATTACCTCAAATACTTACGATATTACCTGAACTATCTGTGAAATACGAAGCTAGGTTATAACCAACCCCTGTAACCTACCCTTGCTTGCTTAATTACTCTAAACACCTATGTTACTTGAATTATCCTAAATACCTACGATACCCTCTGAAATACGAAACTATGCTATACCCAACCCTGGAATCTAGCCTCCTGTGATACTTGCTTAATTACTCTAAACACCTACGATACTAGCTGAATTATCTGTGAAATCATGCAGAGCCATGATGCAGTTAGCATCTGGAATCTATCCTGTGTTACTAGACGAATTAGCCTAAATGCATACGATACTAGCTGAATTACCTGTGAAATCATACACTGCTATGATCCAGTCCGCCTCTTGCAATACTACCTGAATTACTTACCTGTTAGTGTTAGTGGGTTAGCTTTTCCCGTTGCAGGTCACCTTTTTCCCTTTATGGCTCACCTTTTTCCCTTTGGTGGTCGCCTTTTTCCCTTTGCTGGTGACATTTTCCCCTTTACTGGTCACCTTTTTCCCGTTGCATGTCGCCTTTTTCCCTTTGCTGGTCACATTTTTCCCTTTGCTGGTCGCCTTTTCCCTTTGCTGGTTACGTTTTTCCCTTTGCTAGTCAACTTTTTCCCTTTGTGGGTCTCCTTTTTCCCTGAGCAGTCACCTTTTTCCCCTGAACGAGTCACCTTTTCCCTGAATAGGTTACGTGATGGGCATGTCTAGAACATTGACATGAAACAGTTTTCCACTATGTTCACTTCTAAAGTCGCTTTCAAGTCTAGCACCTCCTATTCCCTATCTCTCCTGTATATAAGTCCATATTCCTACTGCTACACTACCTGTCTAGCCTAACACCTCTCCTCCTGTTCCTATACCTCTCATATAAACCATACTCTACTCCTCTAGCTCTGTCTAGCCTAACGCCTCTCTCGTTTACCTATGACTCTCACATAAACCATACTCTGCTCCTCGACCTCTGTCTAGTCTAACTCCTCTCCTCGTTTTCCTATACCTCTCATATAAACTATACTCTACTCCTCAACCTCTGTCTAGCCTAGCACCCCTCTTCCTGTTCCTATACTTCTCATACATATAAACCATGCCCTACGTTTCAAGCCCTGTCTAGTCTAACACCACTCCCCGTATCCCCTACCTCTCAAAAGCTCATTCCCTCCTACCTCCCCCCTCTAGCTGAGTATCACTCCTTGGTTTCCTATCTAACCTAACTTTAACACCTGTCTATCCTAGCATAGGATCTCTCTCCGTTTTCTCGTCTCTCCTTATAAACACAAACTCAATTCTCCTAACCTAATACCTCTCCTCGTTTTCCTATACTTCTCATATAAACCTTACTCTACTCCTCGACTTCTGCCTAGCCTAACACCTTTCCTCGTTTTCCTATATCTCTCATATAAACCATGCACTACGTTTCAAGCCTTGTCTAGTCTAACACCTCTCATCGTTTTCCTATACCGCTCATATAAACCATACATTACTCAGCCTCTGTCTAGCCTAGCACCTCTCCACGTATTCCCTATCTGTCTCATATAAAGCATATCCCTCCCTCCTTTAGCATCTGATTAGCCTAGCATCAGCCCTGGTATTCCCTATCTCTCCCATATAAACGCATTTTCCTCCTTGAAGACTCTCTCAACCTAGCATCTACCTTCGTTTTCCCTATCCTTTCCCATATAAACGCAAAAAACTGTGCCAGCTCTCTCCTATATATCCTACTCATATGAATACAAGAGGTTATTCATGAACTAAAATTTGAAGGTTAGGATACGGCTACGAGTAATGTTTAGCCACACACAATTTGATCCAGGAGGGCAAATAGCAATGAGATGTAAAGTAAATGCTGTATAGTTAAAGATGACTCGCAGAGAAATGTATTGGAACGTAAGAGGGTTAATTATTTGTATATGTCATGTGAAAACAGAGATAAATTCAAAAAAAAAGAAAGAAAGAAAGAAAAAAAAAAGAAATAAATATTTAAAGGAAAAAAATAACATTTTTTAGTAACTGTAACAGTATTTGAAAATAAGAGTGTAAAAATTTAAACTTAATATGATATTAAAGTAAAAGTACGTAAATACAATTCCAAGAGTATTGTTAAAATAAATTACAAAATAACAAAAATGGGTAAAGATAATTAAAACAAATACTTGTGTAGCAAACAGAACATGTGAAACAGTGC
The DNA here is from genome assembly GCA_030765065.1 of Deroplatys truncata. Taxonomy (NCBI): domain Eukaryota; kingdom Metazoa; phylum Arthropoda; class Insecta; order Mantodea; family Mantidae; genus Deroplatys; species Deroplatys truncata. The sequence continues at coordinate 108,779,935 of CM060980.1, forward strand.
CTAGATTTAAGAGATGAAGATATATTTGTGTACAGGGTAAATATTTTTGGTAAATGTTTAATAATTACAAAAATTCTTGAATGCATAAATATTTGTCAACAATCTAAGAAAGTAAAAAAAAAAATGCAGTAATTAAATAATTCAGGGTACAGTATTTGCTACAAAAATGGTAATGTCAGATTAATGTCAAAACACATTAAACCAGAGCCAGTAAGTAGTGGCGAGATAAAAAAAAACATATGTCGTGTGTTAAATACGTGTGAAGTGTTAAGTGAAAGTGATAGCGTGTGTTCCAAGATTTAGGAGACTAAAAACCGAATTATAAAATTTCCAAACAAGTTGTAAATATTTATAATTATGTTTCTAGTGGGGCATATGATGCAGTAATTTGTATCACAAATTACTTAAATGTAAATAATGATTGTAATATGAGTATACATTTTTATGTGACATTGATTTGAGATGTTTCTTGACTGTAATTATTGTTGATAGGTAAGTTTCTACGACCTTACTGAAACTGTCAATAATAGCGCGCAATAATGCAGCAAGGGGGTGAGCTGTTTATCATTATTGGAAACAAGGAAGTTACGTAATGTTGGTGCGTTTTTTCCGTTGAGAACCTTCTGGAATATTTCCCTAGAGCATATGTATTCATAATTTTCATTGGATATTAAAATAGACGCTAATGTTGGCGCGTTTTATTAGCCAATAGTAACTCAGTTATAATCTTTAGGCATATCGGGGAGTGGGTGTATAAAAAGCCAAGTCAGAGGTAGATTGCGTGCAGTTCATCAAAATTCTTAATACCTTACACGTCGCCTTCAGTCGGCCAGTTCATCAAAAATCTGTGTACACTACACGTCGTCTTCAGTCAGTCAATTCGTCGAAAGTATTTGTACGGCAAACGTCGGGTATCGATTCACAAGTTACGCGCAGCAGAATTATGACTAATCTAAAGTGTTGTAAGGTTAATTATACAAAAAGTTGAAGTACGCAAATTAAGAGTGATCAGTAAGAAGTTATTCTAACAGTTTCAGTTTGGCGAGTGTTACGATCAATGTATAAATGTGATAGTTAACGTGTTCGACAATAAATGTGTAAAACAAATTTCTTCATCAGTGTTCTTTTTGAATAAAAGATTCCTTTCCGTTTACACAACCCTGATCAAGAGATATGTTCGACCGAGAAATGATAGCCAGCCGGAGGACAGTAAACCAGAATTAATTAAGATAACAATATTTTCAAACGAACACTAACACTGCTGCAAATTGCTAACACCAGATGGAGCTACAAACCGAACAAATGAATGACGTCACAAGATGGCTTCAACACATGATGTAAACAAACATTATAAGTAATACCGCATCAATAGTAAGAAGGGGAAGTATTGCATTCCACCCAAAAATTCGATACCGAGATTTCACCGGTAATACATGTTTTGAGACGTCCTGAATCCAAAAAAATCATTTTTGGAAACATGTCCGTGTGTGTGTGTCTGTGTGTCTGTGAACAGCATAACTCAAAAACGAACAGTCGGATAAGCACCAAACTTGGTATTTAGGTTCAGTATCTTCCAGAGATGCGACACGAAGGTTTTCAAGAAAATCCCCCCACCGCAGATTACCCTTAACATGGAACATTTTTCGAAAATTTTAATTTTCTCAAAAATGGCTCTAACGATTTTGATTAAAATATCATATGTTTAAGATAATGTCATGAGAAATGTAATGTATATCTCGAATTTTCTGGGAATGTCTCCAAAAGTATTCTTCATTGTGAACGACTTTTGCATAACTGGTAAACCATAAGAGATAGACAAAATTTTGCTACACAAAAAATGTAGATCGTGTTAAAATACACAACTTATGTCATATATATTTCTTTTGTTGAGTGAACCGTTTTTGAGATATTGCTTGTTATTTCCTTAAATTTTCCAATACTTATATTTTTCTCAAATTCGTTATTCATTTTTACTTTCTCTACTACGTACAGTAAGTAGGGGAAGTATTGCATTCCACCCAAAAATTCGATACCGAGATTTCACCGGAAATCCATGTTTTAAGACCTCCTGAATCAAAAAAAAGCATTTTTGGAAACATGTCCGTGTGTGTGTCTGTGTGTGTGTGTGTGTGTGTGTGCGTGTGTGTGTGAGTGTGTCTGTGAACAGCATAACTCAAAAACGAACAGTCGGATAAACACCAAACTTGGTATTTAGGTTCAGTATCTTCCAAGGATGCGACACGAAGGTTTTCAAGAAAATCCCCCCATCCCAGATTACCCTTTACATGGAACATTTTTCGAAAATTTTAATTTTCTCAAAAATGGGTCTAACGATTTTGATTAAAATATCATATGTTTAAGATAATGTCATGAGAAATGAAATGTATATCTCGAATTTTCTGGGAATGTCTCCAAAAGTATTCTTCATTGTGAACGACTTTTTCATAACTGGAAACCATAAGAGATAGACAAAATTTTACTACACAAAAAATGTAGATCGCGTTAAAATACACAACTTATGTCATATACATTTCTTTTGTTGAGTGAACCGTTTTTGAGATATTGCTTGTTATTTCCTTAAATTTTCCAATAATTATACTTTTTCTCAAATTCGTTATTCATTTTTTTATGTCCTGGACATGCAAAGAGACTGGAATGCGCCACATAACAACCAGCGCTTAAAATATTTGACTATCGCTTAAAACCTACCATATTCCCCTTGCATCTACAAGAAAATTAGCAATAAAATTGACATCTCTATATCTCAAATTACATGAAGCATATGGAGAGTAAGCGTTTGTAAAAATAGTTTGTACAAGAGTAGAGAAAGTCATGTGAGTGTAACACATCAGATTTTTTTTATGTCCTGGACATGCAAAGAGAATGAAATGCGCCACATAGCAACCAGCGTTAAAATATTTGACTATCGCATAAAACCTACCATATTCCCCTTGCATCTACAAGAAAATTAGCAATAAAATTGACATCTCTATATCTCAATTAACATGAAGCATATGGAGAGTAAGCGTTTGTAAAAATAGTTTGTACAAGAGTAGAGAAAGTCATGTGAGTGTAACACATCAGATTTTTTTTATGTCCTGGACATGCAAAGAGAATGAAATGCGCCACATAGCAACCAGCGTTAAAATATTTGACTATCGCATAAAAGCTAGCATATTTCCCTTGCATCTACAAGAAAATTACCAATAAGATTGACATCTCGATATCTCGATTAACATGAAGCATATGGAGAATAGGCGTTTGTAAAATTAGATTGTACAAGAGTAGAGAAACTCATGTGAGTGTAACACATCAGATTTTTCCTTTCTCTACTACGTATAGTGATGCAGTAATTTGTATCGCCAATTACTTAAATGTAAATAATGATTGTAATATGAATATGCATTTTTATGTGACATTGATTTGAGATGTTTCTTGACTGTAATTATTGTTGATAAGTAAGTTTCTACGACCTTACTGAAACTGTCAATAATAGCGCGCAATAATGCAGCGAGGGGGTGAGCTGTTTATTATTATTGGAAACAAGGAAGTTTCGTAATGTTGGCGCGTTTTTTCCGTTGAGAACCTTCTGGAATATTTCCCTAGAGCATATGTATTCATAATTTTCATTGGATATTAAAATAGACACTAATGTTGGCGCGTTTTATTAGCCAATAGTAACTCAGTTATAATCTTTAGGCATATCGGGGAGTGGGTGTATAAAAAGCCAAGTCAGAGGTAGATTGCGGGCAGTTCATCAAAATTCTTAATACCTTACACGTCGCCTTCAGTCGGCCAGTTCATCAAAAATCTGTGTACACTACACGTCGTCTTCAGTCAGTCAATTCGTCGAAAGTATTTGTACGGCAAACGTCGGGTATCGATTCACAAGTTACGCGCAGCAGAATTATGAATAATCTAAAGTGTTGTAAGGTTAATTATACAAAAAGTTGAAGTACGCAAATTAAGAGTGATCAGTAAGAAGTTATTATAACAGTTTCAGTTTGGCGAGTGTTACGATCAATGTATAAATGTGATAGTTAACGTGTTCGACAATAAATGTGTAAAACAAATTTCTTCATCAGTGTTCTTTTTGGATAAAAGATTCCTTTCCGTTTACACAACCCTGATCAAGAGATATGTTCGACCGAGAAATAATAGCTGGCCGGAGGACAGTAAACCAGAATTGATTAAGATAACAATATTTTCAAACGAACACTAACACTGCTGCAAATTGCTAACACCAGATGGAGCTACAAACCGAACAAATGAATGACGTCACAAGATGGCTTCAACACATGATGTAAACAAACATTATAAGTAATACCGCATCAATAGTAAGTAGGGGAAGTATTGTATTCCACCCAAAAATTCGATACCGAGATTTCACCGGAAATACATGTTTTGAGACGTCCTGAATCCAAAAAAATCATTTTTGGAAACATGTCCGTGTGTGTGTGTGTGTGTCTGTGTGTCTGTGAACAGCATAACTCAAAAACGAACAGTCGGATAAGTACCAAACTTGGTATTTAGGTTCAGTATCTTCCAGAGATGCGACACGAAGGTTTTCAAGAAAATCCCCCCACCGCAGATTACCCTTTACATGGAACATTTTTCGAAAATTTTAATTTTCTCAGAAATGGCTCTAACGATTTTGATTAAAATATCATATGTTTATGATAATGTCATGAGAAATGTAATGTATATCTCGAATTTTCTGGGAATGTCTCCAAAAGTATTCTTCATTGTGAACGACTTTTGCATAACTGGTAAACCATAAGAGATAGACAAAATTTTGCTACACAAAAAATGTAGATCGCGTTAAAATACACAACTTATGTCATATATATTTCTTTTGTTGAGTGAACCGTTTTGGGATATTGCTTGTTATTTCCTTAAATTTTCCAATACTTATACTTTTCTCAAATTCGTTATTCATTTTTACTTTCTCTACTACGTACAGTAAGTAGGGGAAGTATTGCATTCCACCCAAAAATTCGATACTGAGATTTCACCGGAAATCCATGTTTTGAGACCTCCTGAATCCAAAAAAAGCATTTTTGGAAACGTGTCCGTGTGTATGTCTGTGTGTGTGTGTCTGTGTGTGTGCGTGTGTGTGTGTGAGAGTGTGTGTCTGTGAACAGCATAACTCAAAAACGAACAGTCGGATAAGCACCAAACTTGGTATTTAGGTTCAGTATCTTCCAAGGATGCGACAAGAAGGTTTTCAAGAAAATCCCGCACCCCAGATTACCCTTTACATGGAACATTTTTCGAAAATTTTAATTTTCTCAAAAATGGGTCTAACGATTTTGATTAAAATATCATATGTTTAAGATAATGTCATGAGAAATGAAATGTATATCTCGAATTTTCTGGGAATGTCTCCAAAAGTATTCTTCATTGTGAACGACTTTTGCATAACTGGTAAACCATAAGAGATAGACAAAATTTTGCTATACAAAAAAATGTAGATCGCGTTAAAATACACAACTTATGTCATATACATTTCTTTTGTTGAGTGAACCGTTTTCGAGATATTGCTTGTTATTTCCTTAAATTTTCCAATAATTATACTTTTTCTCTAATTCCTTATTCATTTTTTTATGTCCTGGACATGCAAAGAGACTGGAATGCGCCACATAACAACCAGCGCTTAAAATATTTGACTATCGCTTAAAACCTACCATATTCCCCTTGCATCTCAAGAAAATTAGCAATAAAATTGACATCTCTATATCTCAATTAACATGAAGCATATGGAGAGTAAGCGTTTGTAAAAATAGTTTGTACAAGAGTAGAGAAAGTCATGTGAGTGTAACACATCAGATTTTTTTTATGTCCTGGACATGCAAAGAGAATGAAATGCGCCACATAGCAACCAGCGTTAAAATATTTGACTATCGCTTAAAAGCTACCATATTTCCCTTGCATCTACAAGAAAATTAGCAATAAGATTGACATCTCGATATCTCGATTAACATGAAGCATATGGAGAATAGGCGTTTGTAAAATTAGATTGTACAAGAGTAGAGAAAGTCATGTGAGTGTAACACATCAGATTTTTTATGTCCTGGACATGAAAAGAAAATGGAATGCGCCACATAGGTACCAGTGCTTAAAAGATTTAACTATCGCTTAAAAGCTACCATATTCCGCTTGCATCTACAAGAAAGTTAGCAATAAGATTGACATCTCGATATCTCGATTAACATGAAGCATATGTAGAATAAGCCTTTTCCAAAATAGGGTGTACAAGAATAGAGAATGTCATGTGAGTGTAACACATCAGAATTTTTTTAGATAGCGTTAGAATTTGTGAAATATTCATAATATTATTGTTTCCTGAAATTAACAGTGATCATGTTTAGAACACGTTCTTGAAACAAGAAAAATGACGTTAAAAGTAGGCGTGACTGTTTTGATGTTTAGCTGATTCGCTAGCAATCGTTTTCAGTGAAATTATTTTCGCCACGTTACAATAGGTATGAAACGATTAAACTCTATATCAAATTTATTTATGGATTTTTTTTGTGTAAGTACTTCTAGAGTTATTTCTTCGGCTGCTTCTGTAATTTCACTTCCATTTCATTTTCTTCCCATCTCACAATTTCCGCCATTTCATCTTTATGTAGCTGAGAAAAAGAGTAGCGTTTTAGACCAAAGAAAGCTGCCAATATAACGTATAGGCTAACTCTACAACGAATTGCGATAAATTGAAGTATGACGATTTGTATTGGGAACAGATAATCGAGTGACATGAGAAATTAATCATGTGAAAACGATACAGTAAAAAGTGAAACCTAATCAAACCAAGTCGAGTTATTGAACATGTTCAAATACAAAAGATAATTGCCATGTGATTGGACATAAAACCAAAGTTGGTCTCAAAGAATAGTGCGATAATCTAAAGCATCTAGCACGTGAGGACTGTGTTAGAAGTTCTACTTTTAGGTCTTGGGATCTAAAAGGTACGTTACAACTTCTATTCACTTTTTCAACCCTTATGTACAAATTTGCGCAATTGACCAATCTGGGCCAAAGTTTGGATACTTACATTTTAGGTACGATTGAATCTTTCAGGCTATTCGGTACTGTAAAAAGTCCCCCTCTCCTTATTTTCAACCCCTAGCTTACGGAATGCATTCTTGCATGCTGGATAAGACAGCTAGCATGGAATGGCTTAATGACCAACTAACAGAGAAAATCCACTACAGAACTGTTTTTACGTTCTCTATTACTTACCTATAGTAAGCAGAAGTAGTACCTATAGTATTGATATATACTGGGGAGAGGCCAAAAGGTTTGCAGCTAGATATTAAATTTTAGTGACCCCAGCATATATATTGGAAGGCATAGCTGCAGAGGTAGCAAGAAAACCAGAATCTTAAACTGCGCATTCCGGAGCAGGCGTGGGATAGTTACAACAAAATACACAGAATTTCACATTATTCACATTATCCGTAGTTTATTCAGTATAAACACGGTACCCCTATATCACACACAAAGGATAAAAAGGAAGAAATTAAAGGGAGAATCTACACACATGAGACTACATTCACACAATTCACACACGACCTTCCATACTAGAACTCGACCTAAAATGACGCTCACCACACAACACACAAAGAACTAACGCGCACTTCCCCACTCTAAACCTCGCCACGCCAGACGAAACTTCAAAACCCAAGCCGAAAAAATTACTTCAACGACGCAACAGTGTGTCTGGCGTGCCAATAGACACACATACACGCCACAGTATTCCACCCAAAAATTTGCTACCGAGATTTCACCAGAAATACACGTTTTTAAACTCCTATAAAACATTTTTAGAATAAGGTCGGTGTCAGTGTGCGTGTCTATGATCGGTATAAACGAAAAAAACAAAAAGTTGCTTAAACACCAAACTTAGTATTTAAGATCAGCATCTTCCATGAATGCAACATGAGGCTTTCTAAGAAGATCCCCCGCCCCAAAGCAACCTATATCTAAAAAACTTTTGTTATTTATTTTATAAAAAATGACTAATAATTTTGATTAAAATACCAATGTTTGAGATATTGTATGGCAAATGTAATGTATATCTTGAATTTTCTGTGAATAATCTGAGAAGCCTCTTCATTCTGCATAAATGCTAAACCGTATAAGACACAACATCTTAATACAGAATAAAATGTAGATCTCGTTAAACCTCACAATTTATATGAAGTCCTTTATGGAATTAACTGTTTGTGGTATATTCTTACTATTGGTTTGAGTCATCAGTACTTATATATTTTTCTACTGCCAAGTTGCTATTAGCATTTTTTTTCTCGTGATTATGCAAAGAACACGTTATTTCAAAGTCATCATAAACCGACCCTGTTTTAAAAGTTGCAATTAATGGTTAAGCCTACTTCTTCGCCATGTACGCACAACGAAATTGTAACAAAATCTTTGGTACTTTTATCTCGATTAATATAAAACAGGTGGAATAATAAACTTAAAAAGTAGTTTGTAGAATTTCAGGTCTAGAAACTCATGTGAAAGTAACATGAAATTGTATTTAAATCAGTATTATACTTTTAACATGGCATCTAATACATAATAATCATAAACATATCGTATTCAAACCAGTCCCATATTAATCTTATTACTTCCGTTCACATTCTAACCTGTTTTTAATGATCAAGCGCTACTGCTGCAGCTAACGGTCCCAACTGTCAAGATTCCCAATGCATAATTTTCGTAGTGGAACTCGAGAGAGACTGGGAATATGAAAGATAAGCAAAGCAAAAGGCATCACCTTCTTGCTCAAAGAAAACCTTTGCGATTTTCTATGGAAATTAACACATAATCCTATGCACGGGATAGCAATTTGTATAGCTTCTGTTCACGCTACCGCAAAGATATTAAAACCCTAGACCTGCAAAGTGACTTCTGATGCCGCTCCTCATTCCGCGATTCTTGCAAAAGGCTTCATTCTCTCCCTCTATCTGTGGGATGTAGAAGAGATAGGAATCTGGAAATTTCTCGTTTTGATATCACATTCTTTAAAAATGCTAGAATATTTGTAAAGCAATGCATAATGTTTTCCAGGAAAGGTAGTGGCAATTTATATACTCATTGCTTTATATATCTAAGGTTGAATGTATTTCATCATAATCGGCTCCCAAATTCTGATGACATATCATCTTTTAATTATTGCAAAACAGGCATTGCTAACGTGCACATAAATTCTTATCGTACGTCCCATATTACGAAAAAGCTTGTTATAAGTTTTGGTCATTTTGTGACATTCTATATTAGGAAATTTTTTCGATTTTATACAATTATTTTGTCATTTTATTACCATTTCGTCATTTTTAAATAATTTTCTTGCACTTACATTTGAGTATATAAAGATGTTTATTCGTATTATTGACATTTTACATAAGAATTACTTTTCAAACATCAGAAATCATCACTATTCAACTGAGAATAAGGGGAAGTTTGTACAGCCTAGGACAAAACAAATGAGCGACAGCCAGAGGAGTTCCATTCGGAAAACATCGGAAGCATTTGCTGACGCTGCGTTCACAATGCACGAAATACCACTATGTGCATTTCAAAAGTATGCGATAATTGGGAAGATCCATTTTAGTTTTGTTTGTATGCATGGTACCCGAACGGTGAAACGCATGTGCCTCATAAGTGGAACAGCTGGTCAGGAACGCTTGGTGCATGTTTTATTATTATTATTATTATTATTATTATTATTATTTGTTTAAATTTTAATTTGTTAAATATAAGGCAAAGCCGTTTCTTTCCACGCATAAGATATGTATTAATTTTAAGACATTCATGCATACAAATACAATTAAATCACTCCTTTTTTCAAAATAGGTGTAATATTAGTAAGAATTCTAAGGTAAAGACTAAACCAAATATTTGATTATATATTGGATGTGCAAACACTCTTGTCTCATTCTTCAGTTATGAATGGCTCTGGTGTGATCATGCGCGCGCAGCTCATAATCTTCGAGTTATGCATGATATGTTAGCAATCATACTGACTTGTGCTATAGTTGAGCGCGCACATAAAGACGAAGCTGCAAGAAGATCTCTCCTTACGTTAGTGAAGTTGCTGGATATTCTGAGTCTCAGGCTGCAAGAACACACGAGGTGGGTGTGATTATCTAGGGAAGGGATTGTTCGTCGTCGACCTGGCTCGGGCCGAAAACATTTGTCCATTCCTCAGCAATACACCGCACTTCTGGAAGAGCAGACCGCAACACTTTCTAGCATTTGTTTACATTTAGAAGTAGTTGTAATTTCTTTGGTTAGAACCGCACAGCCTTGCGTCGTTTGATTAAAGCAGGGCTTTTACTCGATCGGCAGCTAAACAGCAGCGTCTTACAGACGATCACAGATCGCCTCGCATTTGAAGAAGAAAATGTCAAACGGAATAGGTTTATATTCATAGAGGAGGTGACATTTTCATCTACAAATGGGGGGTGGAGAGAAATTCTCTACCGCTCCAGAGGAAAACGTTACGACGCAAAAAACGTGACATAAATGGGTCGCCAAGGTCGCGTATTTGTTCTGTTAGGGTTGGATGTCACGAAATGGTCTGGGAGTGTTGTGGCAGCTTAATGGTACATTAAATAGTTAGCAATAAAGTGACAGCCTCGAAAACTCATGGTTCCTTCTATAAGGATTAGATATCCCGATGGAATGATTGAATTCCAGCATGATAACCATCCTGTCCACGCAAATAAGTACGTTTCAAACTGGTTCTCGCAAAGGCAATGTATCACAGTGAATGATTGGTCTCCTTGCTCACCAGATTTGAATACCATTGAAAATGTGTGTGGACACAGATGAAGAAAGTTTAGGCGTTACATTAGCCTAAAAGACAGAGGAGTTTTGTGCGATAAAATATAGGAATGCTTGGGAGGAATTATCCTCTCGTGAAAATTCAACTAGGCTTTGATATCATGCCTGCCCCGTAGAATGAGGGCAGTTAGAAGCAGAGGATTTACATACCCGATATTAAACTAATTTCTGTTTTTATTCGCTTTTGCATATAAGATTGTAATATTTACTTATATCGTATTTAGTTTGAAAATAAAAAGTAATGTGTTTCATTTTTAAGTGTGAACATAAATTCCTTGAAATCAAATTGGCTTTAGCAATGTGAAATCATATTATAATTATTAATATGCTTATAAACATTACATTTTGTTCTGTAAAAAATGTATATATTTATCCCATAAATAGGATACGAACCTTGGTAGGCCTCATGGCTACGTACATGCTTATAACCGCTCAGTTGTCAGTAGCTGTGACTTGAAATGTAAGGTGACAATAGAACGAAGCTAAACTCGCGCGTCCCGAGACACCATTGTGAACCGACCGTGATAACAATTTGGAATTCGACAAATATACGGTTCGAAATTCCGTTCATTTTTTTTATCTTGGGGTTTGCAATTGGGCCCAAAATAACGTGTCGATATGATGTACTGCATATTAAGTTGGTAAAGGATTAGTAAAGTAGCTTCTCTCCATTCATGAGTCCACCCTACCCCTTACATATTTCTAGCAACCCAAGTTGAATGGTGACTTTTGCATAGCCTTTTTTTCGCGATGGCGGATGTGCACCAGAGGCTAGGATTCAAGGCACTTTCAGATTCTTTGAGAAAACAATCAATTCAACTTTATTAATTCTTCTTCCGTAGGCTGGAAACGTAGAATCAAAATGAAATAGTACATAAGTGGACATTGGGATGTGTTTTTTCAAGAGAAGTTAAGAATGACTCGTGTTTCACCGGGAAAGTTGGAGTCGTATGGAGGATTTCATGACATATTATCACATTGGCATCTTAGCAGCAGCGGTACGGAAAGCTGAAGATCGGGCTTCGAATGGCGAAATGGCATTGATATTTTTATTGTGATTCTACCTTTCCATAGTTAATTCTGAATTAGTATTATCTTAAATAAATTTTATTATCAGAAATTTGCAAGAAAAGGAACAATAAAGAAGATTGCCAGCCCTATTCAAATAATACTGAAATGTTATATTTTGACGCAGTAATCTGTATCACAAATTATGTAAATGTCAGAGTGATTATAGTGTGAATATGCATTATTGTGTGACTTTGATTTGAGATGTTTGTTGATTGTAAGCATTGTTGAGAAGTAGGTTTATACGGCCTTACTGAAACTTACAATAATAGCGTGCAATAATGTAGCGAGGGGGTGAGCTGTTTATCATTATTAGAGACGAGCAAATAACGTAATATTGGCGCGTTTTTCTTATGAATTTGCGGGAATACTTTTTCCTAGAGCATATGTGTTCATAATTTTCATTGGGTATATATATAGACGCTAATGTTGGCGCGTTTTATTAACCAATAGCAGCTCGGTTATAATCTTTAGGTATATCGGGGTGTGGGAGTATAAAAAGAGCTAAGTCAGAGGTAGATCCCTCCAGTCCATCGGAAACATTTGTACATTACACGTCGGCTCCAGTCCATCGGAAACATTTCTGCATTACACGTCGCCGAGTTCAACAGAAACAGTCATGGTGAATACATCGCATAGTTTATCGATTTGCAGTGTACGCGTAGCAAAGTTATGAAAAATCTCAAGTGTCGTAAAGTTAATTACACAAAGTTGAAGTACGCGAATTAATAATGGGCAGTAAATAAGTTATTATAACAGTTTCAGTTTGGCGAGTGTCAAGATTAATATGTGAAAGTGAATAATGTGGTAAGACAATAAAAGTATAAAACAAATTCTTTTATTAGTGTTATCTTTGGATAAAAACTCCTTTCTGTTTACACACCTGTATAAGATAAGTGCTTGACCGAGGGATCATAGCTAGCCGGAGGACAGTGAACCCAAAATTAAATAAAATAACAGGTGCTCAGTAAAAGATAACATGAAGTGACCGCGACAAATTGTCTTTTATACGTGCGGCAGATAAAAATAAAACATCTTCCAACTGCAAACACTAATACACAAACTTAACAAAGAATACCACTACAAATTTGCAACTTGTATTCTTTTTCATTTTACGTAGTTCATTTCGTGTAACTTAGTTCCTTGGTATGCTGTTTGTGATATTTTATAATTCCTAATCAATATGTCTGCTGTTCTTCTTGCTCTGTAAATAATTATTGGTAGTATAAGATGATGGTAATGATGATAATAATAATAAAAAATCTATAATACTCTAATCCATTTAATTAGTTAATCAAAGTAAAATATGTTTTCATCTCTCCTGAGCTGTATTTGTTAAATGCTTTCTTCGCATGTCCTTTATTCCGTTGTGACATGCCTTTGAAGGTTCTGGTGCCATACGGACTGCATCATGCATTTATAATTAAATACGCCACCAGGTTTGATTGTCTAGTAGCCACATTCGTGGTATTTTTTCCACTAGTTTGACGCTGTTCTTGGAGATGCTCCATAACTCCGCAGCCCTTGCTGTGCTAAAAAGTTGCTCATTAAGGACACAAATTTTCGGTTTATTGTCCATATACTTGGTTACTTTCAAATAGCATATATAATAGAGAGAACATTGTTTACAAACACTTCACTTGATTAATTGCTTGTAATTAAAGTGTGTCCTTATAATTTGAATGCGGTTAAGTTTAATTTGTAATTCTCTATGACCTGTCTTGGGGCTTGGAAGCTCTAAAAAATAAAAATAAATATATATCACATAATGTTTCTTACACCTCCGCCGGATTCCTTCGCCCCTGAGCCGGAAGTTGACCATTGTCCATTTGTTAAGTTGAGTTCCATGCCTTTGACATCAAACCAATAAGAGACGAAAATATTTGACGAGTGATTTGACGAGTACCTTGCAGCCATTAAGGCCAAATGCTTCTGTTTCCCACCCCTTTCGCCGCTCACTTTGTTCAAACCAACAATAGATTAGCACATCCGAGTAGGTGTGGTACACAAATGATAAGGGGATTCTGCCAACATTAAATAAAGAAGAACACAATAGCAAACCAAAAGCATTGGCGCGTATTTTTACCGGACTGTACATCTTTTACTCGCATTCTTGGAAACAAATCACATTACAAATTAATGGTTAGCTTGGAAAGGGTTGCTTGTGGGTGAAGGGGTGGCTATCATCAGGGGAGCAAGAATAATTACAGTTATGTATTCACGTCCCAATTTAGGGATGAGATGGGTCACTTTTTCCTTTTTTGCGTTAATGACTGCGTACAGTCAGGTTGCTATTATCCTTGTCCTTGCATCGTGTGAAATCCTCTTTATTCGCAATGAATTTTTTATAATATGGGAACTCAAAGTAGTTAATACTACAGTTTCGTAAAACCTGCTTTTAAACAATTTGCTCTTCAGATTCTTCAAATATGAACATAGAACAAATATTTCTTTTTAATTAACTTATAAATTATCTTATTCTTACACTATGTAGTTTATTTCTGCGTGTATAGCACTTAAATAAGTTAATTTGTAACTTTCAGTGCACTAATTTTAATAAATGAAATTTCAATTCTAAATTGTGTGTAACTTTCAACAATTTTAGACATTCTATATGTCAGTTTTCAAACATTTTAGGTCATCAAAATCTGTACTCTGGTATTATTCCTCTGCAGTATAAAATCACAGAAAGACTAACACATGTCCAGCGCTTCAATTTCATCTTCTAACAGTGGAATTCATAGCGGCAAGTAAACTTATTAAAACATGCAAGTAATAGCTACAAGTGTGACCTTACCAGCTTACTAGAACTCTGGTTCTACCTTTGGTAGACTATTTGAGAGCGAATTTATAATGTGTGTGTTTACAATGTGCAATACACATGTCACCGTTGCTTGTCAGGGTACGACGCAAACGCAGGTGTGTGACATTGGAAACATGTTTTGGTCGAAGAACAGAACACTGTGAGTGAATAATAATTAGGGCTCAGAAGTTATACCTATAAATTGCCCAAAAGAACATAAGGGACCTAAAATGTATTAAAAAAGTACCTAATAACTGTAAAAAAGAACGCAAAAGCGTAATGAATATGAATTAATATTTCAATAATTTTATCTTTAAAACATCTACTTAAATAATAAATACAACCCTTGACAATAGCATCAACTTCATTGCATTAGCCATTATTAAAACCGAATGTACGTATGTCATTTTCTCCCAAATTGTGTTATTCATGAACTCTTGAAGTACATTAATACATAAATATTGCAGTAACAGATTGATGCACTTAATTTATCACGTAACATCTAAATGATACTCGTTGAAATAGAGTTACGCACTTTCGCTTAAAAATGTAGAATTATGATGATGCGAAAATCTTGTTTACTAAAATGCTTTTTTTAGTCACGTATTTAGATGGTTATATTAATCTGTTTACATCAATCTTGTCTGTTCGAATTGATAAAGAGTGATAAAAATGTAGTCAAAAAAGGCAAAGTTGCAACACAAAAGCCGTTAAGACATAAAAAGGGGGCTAAAAAGGAACCAATAAACAAACAAACGCCGACAAAGACCAAAAAAGGACAAATAAACCCTACCATTTTCTGGCCTGCAATAACCCAAAATGAACACATCTTGACCCTCGTGTCGGATACTCCAAAACAAGGAATGTTACCTTAATTCCGAGCCTTAATTATAATGCTGTGTGTCATTTCTCGAATTCAGTATTTCTAGTTATTGTATTTAGTATTGCGACCAAAGAAATACGGAGTGTAACCAGAACTGGTTCCTAATTCTCTGTCCTTACGTAACATTCTTTTATTTATGTTTAACATATTCTGTTTATCGAGCAGTTTATATGATCTCTGTCCAGCGATTCATTTATATGTTAAGTTACCAGCGACCTCTGCAACAGCTTTTAAGAAGCGCAGTAACAGAAGCCAGGTTAAGGGCATTAGATGTTGTGAGCATAGAAAATAGAACATGTGGCTAACTCAAGCCTAAAGGAAATTGTGAACAAATTCATGTCCGTAGAAGCAAAACATTAGCGAGTGAATGCATTTACTTTATTTTGCTTTAAATTTGCTGTTTAATGATCTCACATCTAGCAATCTAACCTGAAACTAATTGTAGACTTTAAACTACCTACAAGTGCGCGTAAGAAATGTAGCAATCCTACTTTGCTAGGATATATGTAATACATTGTTTTTGCGTACTAGCTTCTTAAACTTAAGAATTAATTAACCAATGGTGCCATTACACATATTGTTCGAGGAGTTTAGTTCAGTTTCACCAATGGATTTGTGTAGTATATTTTTGCAATTTGCTTCAAGGACTATGAATGCATTACAGATGCATTTATAGACTATATCGATGCTTTTCACGGTTACTTATGCCATAATGTACATTGATTTATTCAATTATTACACAAAAAGATAATGATAAACTCAAACCTATATAAATACAGATTGTTCTTGTATAAATCCGTCATAAATGCATAACTTTTTTCCCTTGCCATGCTCGGTTTTGGCCCAAATCTACGTCACATTACATAAGTAGAAGCATTAAGAAATAGTAATAGAACCCTGCATGATCCTGTTGTTTACATTATTTGTTTTGTCGGGTGTATCCTCCCCTACAGTTTTCTTAACAGTGACCATATATATATATAGGTCTTTCAATAAGAGTGTCCTATCTTTGAACTTAAATAAAATACGTCCTATAAATGATACATGTTTATTTATTCTTTTATTTTGAAACATAATTAATGTCATTACATGTGGAAAAGAACACCAGTTAAGTGACCGCCGCAACTTCGTTGGGTTGCCGTATACGGTTGACCCAATTTTCAATGACAGAAGAAAGTAAATTAGGTCCAACTTCACGAATAACACGCGTGATGTTATTCATAAGATCATTTACTGTTTCTGGCTTGTTGACAAACTCGAGAGTTAACATAACCCCACAAGAAGTAATCCAACAGCGTTAAATCACGTGCCCTCGGGGGCCAGTTAACATCAACCACGGTAAATGATGAAACCTCTGAACTTCTCCTTCAAAAGATCGATTGTTTCGAGAGCAGTACGGCATGTGGCACCATCTTGCTGGAACCAGATTTTTCTGAGATCCATACCATCCAATTGAGGCCAAAAATAGTCCCTTATAATAGCCCGGTATCTTTCTCCATTGGCAGTTAGAGCTTCTCCATCTTCATCTTGGAAAACAATATGGACCAATGATTCCACCATACCAAAATCCACACCACACAGTAATCTTCTGGGGATGAAGTGGTCGTTCTTGAATCTGCATTGGATTGCAATTGCTCCAAAGTGGCAATATTGTTTGTTAACACAACCATCCATGCAAAAGTGGGCTGCGTCGCTGAAAATGATTTTTCGACAAAAATAACGGGTCAGCTTCTAATTGCTCCATAGCCCAGTCAGCGAATACATGGCGCAACCTATGATCGTTGGGCTTTGGTTCTTGAGTTAACACCATTTTGTAAGCGTGAAACATCAAGTCCAGATGCAGAATTTGCCCTGTTGTGGTCGACGAAAGCCCCAATTATTGCGCTCGACGAGCAATTGATTTGTTTCCGTTCTCGCGAACACACTCACGAACGGCGCCTATGTTTTCGTTGGAGCGCTTACGTCGATTACGTACAGGCGTTCTTTGATCGCTGAGAGAACCACTTCTTTCAAATTTATCGATCAAACGCCGAATCGTTCTCTCGCAAGAACGATTGTGCACACCGTAGACCTCGCGCAATACACGGAAGGTTTGGCGAACAGATGATCCATTTTGATAATAAATTTTCACAATTTCTACGCGTTGCTGAATGCTGTAACTTTCCATGGCTATTTGTCAATAACAACTGTAACCATATGAAAAAATGACTGCTGTAACTCAACAACAACCGCAGCTATCACATGTTAAATATAGGACACTCTTGTTGAAAGACCCTATATATATTGTTACATGCTGAGGTGAGGTCCAAAAGATTTCCAACAAATTATTAAATTTTTATCACCCCAACATGCACATGGGGGAAGCGTAGCTACAGATACTGCGAGAGGACCAGGACCTTGATGTTCACATTCCGATGCAGGCGTGGGGTTTTTGTAACAAATTGACACAAAATTCACACCATTTACATTACCTGTGGTTTATTTAACAAAATAAATGGTGTCCCTACATCACACACAAAGCAATAAAGAATTGTGCGAGATACTTCACACACAACCTACATCTACACTGTTTCACACAAACACACAGGCCAGACTGACGCTCAACGCGCACAAAGAAAAGTAACGCTAAACTATCCCCCCTCTCTCGAACTCTGGCTAGGATCGCTGGCCAGAGGTGGAGAGTGTCATGCCGGACGAAACTTCAAACACAAGGCCGAAAAAATACTGAATTACCCCCGAACAATGCTGTCGCCAATAAAACGCAATAATGTGTTTGGCATGACAATAGTTACTAATACCTACTAATACGCCACAATACTATATATTTCATTCCAAAACTATAGATATATAGTTTTGGAATGAAATATCACTGTCTTATGGATTTTACATGCATTTTATGTGCATTATTTTATATGCATTTTCTGTGGATTAACTATAACTATTTTCTAATCCATAGCAATCTCAGCAGAAAGTCGAAGCCTACTTTGCAAGCGTGTTTTTGATAGCTTTAAAGTATACGCATGTAGTATATAGGTTTGTTAAATCCTCAATTGCTCTCGAGTGTCTATCTAGGTCGTTAAATGTTGTAGTTCCAACTTTCGAAGATTTTCATCGTCTTTGTCTTCAGGGAAGCCCAAGAACAACTTGAAGTAAATATTCACCAGGAAAACTTTAGTTATTTTATTAAATCATTTTTTAGTCTTATTAATTTATGAATTTAAATTGGGTGTTTTATCACCCATGTACCTTAGGTATTTTCAAGAGTGAAATAATTATCAAAAATCGGTTGAGTGATTTTTGGGACTACTCTATATACAAAACATACATACAGCTTTCCTTTCTTTATAATATTAGCTTAGAAGTACTAATTCATTACAAAAAGGGCGCTAGCGATTAGAATGAAGAATACAAACTTCCACGCGCAGCAAACTCATATATTAATCCTTTAAGAGTTTCCACGAAGGTAGAAATAGAAAGTAAATCATGATAATAAAACAAAAAATACTATAACATTACAGGAAACCTTCATTTATATGGCAAAAGGAGCGCTTCTTGGAAATGAGAATGAGATAACTGACTCTTGTAGATATTCTCATAGGAATCATCCGAGTTTTAAAAAGTTGGTAAACTGATATTTGGACTTCGCAGAACTGCAAGCAAAAAACCGTAGTGAAACGACTCTTGACGTTGCCTTCAGTTCTCTGTTTTTCGAATCGGAATAGCGTGTCGAGATGTTACAGGCATGTCTGTTACTGCAAATTACACTTCCTCAGTGAATGAGTGGAAGTATGTCTGACATTCGTGAGGCATGAGATTCGTATGCTGATGCTTTCCAATGTTTTCTTTTTCTTTGTTTCTTTTACTTATTAACATAGAACCGATTGTTTTATATCGCGCCGTAATATTATTATTTTCAAAAGACGGAACTGTTACCAGCTAAATCTCTTGGCCTTTAACGCTTGTTTTAAAGTGTACGTACATATATTAGCTGAAAGATGCAGTTTGGCATCCACAATCAAAAGCAATCAATGACTTTCTCTATAAATTATTCTTACAAAATCTTCTATCTACTTCATCTTAATCCAGATACACCTTTATTACACATTTAGCAGAAAGTATAGGAAGGATACAATAGGCAAACGCAATAGTTAGATTTCTAAAAAGCGGCTAGCTATATGATGGCTTTGAAACTCCGTGCTCTTTGCATGACCACGAGAAAAAAAATGCCAATTTAAGCTTTAAAATAGTATAAATATTCGCATATTAAAACCTATATTACAGAATATCTCTAAGCTCCAAAAAAATTCTTTCACATAAATATTGGGCTTTAACTAGATATACAGATTTGTGTATTAAGACTTCGCCTATCTCTTACGGTTTACCAATTACACCAAAGTTATTCAGAATAAAGAGGGCCTTACAAGCCATTCCCAGAAAATTCAATATATTCATATCATTTCACGGTATATGTCTTAAACGTATGGCATTTTAATCAAAATCAATAGCCATTTTGAGCAAATCAAAATTGTAGATGTAAACCATGGGTTTTTATTGAAAATATTTGTGTTGCACATTTTGATTTAATCGTCCTGGAGTATTTTATGGCCAATGTTCAGAAATCTGTGGAGCAAAACTTGAAATTTATAAAATTGTTTATGTGCAATTTAGGCTTTTAATTGACTTAGCGTTTTTGAGTTTTGCTGTTCACATACAAACGCATATGAACCTTCTAAAACCGTTTTTTTTACACTCAGTGCTTCTCAAAACCTGTATTTCCGGTGAAACATCTCCGGGTAGAATACAACACTTCCTCTATTTGCAATAGGTAGGTAGTAGAGAAATTAATAGAAAAAGAAGTTAAATTAAGGTATTTTCCACTTTTTAAAACGGCATGCAACTGAAATGATGTTCATTATTGGTATTTATTTATATTTCGAGGTGAGGCGATACTCCAGAGAACTTATTTATATAAATCTGTGAAATTCCTCAAAAGTTTAGCTACTTTTAATGGCCGCTTTTATATTTTCCTCTAATTTGTATAAATTTCATAAGAGATGCCCAAACATCCACATCTCACATGGTGAGATATTAAAATACAGGTATCTAATACTGGCAATAAATACCAAAATAAAATTTTCATGCAAGTTCTTCCACCAAGCTGTTCAATCGAACCCTGGATTCCGCATGACAATAGGATCATCGGAGACCATCGTTGTGCCAGGTTCTGCAAGCCACAATCAACAAATTTAATCCAGAGCAGTAGTGCAACCTTTGTATCACTTTCTATTTGGCTTCTATTAGTAATGAGAAGAAAACAAAAATAATGTATTGTCAAACTCATACGGAGTTGGAATGCGTTATGACAACAAGCACAACAGGGAAGATGTCAATAAACAATTGAGACTACCATATGCAGAAGACAGTCAACTACTGGGTATGCGCACTGTCCTGCAACGAGAACCATCATATTTTTCCTTTCTCTACCCCTTACCACATTAAGTAGAGAAGGTACTGCATAGCACCCAAAAATTCGATATCTATTTTTCGGCACATACACACTTTTTGATATCTCTGAACAGCATAACTCAAGTAACAAGCGTTATATGTAGGTTAATCATCATTTAAGGGTGCCGGCCCTCGTAGCCGTGGTCGCTGGAGTGGTCGCTCCGGCGCTCCTCCTAGCTGAGGGTCGCGGGTTCGAGTCCCGCCATGGGCATGGGTGTTTGTGTGTGTATGTGTGTTGCGGAAATAAGCGGTATGGAACATAAAACACAGTTGCATAAACTGGGTACAACAAGGGAACTTAAAGAAGGGCACGAAATCCATCAACACACCATTTTCATGAAACGTTATTCGCTTTGTTTAAAAAATGGCTACGAATTTTAATTAATGTTTCAAATGTTTTTAAAGGCTAATAAAATCTGAATTTTCAATGAATGGCCTATGAAGTCCTCTTCATTCAGAATTAGCTCTGTAAAAGCTTAATAAGTAGTAAACCAGAAATGAGAGAAAAAAGAACCATATTTATAATTGTAGACCTAATTGAAGTACACACTTTAGCATTAGTAGCTTCCTACATAAGTTTGCGTTCTTATGTTTAAGTTTTCTCGGGTTAAACCATCATGCAGCATCGGTAAAGATAATGTTATGCGATTATTTTTCCCACTTGGGTTCATTAGTAATAACAGAATTGACATAATAGCGAAACATTGTATTGTTTTTCTACTATGCACACAAATAGCTTGGTATTCCTTAATTTGAGATTATTTCTAAAAAAATGTATCGTGAGCGACGTAAGATGAATCACTTTTTATATGAATGTTGTAATATGTGAGATATTACATGAAATTGCAATGAGTACAGAAAGTCGTGAGATTGTGACAGCGGTGTCTTACTGGCTAATTTTATTCTGGATGGCTGCTCTTGAGGAGGAAGTGCTTCGGCATCCCGTCACACAGTACACCGCTTATAGTAAGGTAATAAATTCCGAAACAATCATCATGTACAGAAAGAAATTCATGGTTTAGGAGTACACGGTTCTTACAAAACAATCTGAAATCTTAGCATGATTAACTAACTTAAGGCATTTTATTGCTACAAGAGTTCCAATGGAGATCAACTACCATCACGACTTCAAAACAAAAAGACCACATACAATAGACTGCTAAAACGAAAACATAATTCATTATCTATAAAGCCAATGTGGATTTTGGTAACTCGTGGTCAAATAGTCGGAATGTTTCAAGCAATTTCATAATTCTGACAACCGTATGAAATAAATTTATCTAATAGCCTCAAAGGGAAATAAAAGTTTTTGCAAAAGGTTGTAGGCATGCTTTCGAATGTTCCTTTGCAATTATAAATGCTTCTTACATTTCATTCACAGCTAAGTATAGCTATCATGTGCTGGAAAAGGCGCCCTGAGGATCCAAAGAGTTTTGTAAATATAGAGAAGTAAATAACAAATAAGCAATTTTATTTGTAATTTAACATCAATGTATATTATAGAATTCTTCAATATTAACGAAAAACTTCCATGTTTGGTAAAATTATCAGACATAGAGCTTTAACATTTTTAAAACAATGAAAGTCATAAAATTTAGTAACACTGTTGCAATATAATCGATTCTGAATGATAATATTAAGCATAATGCAGTAATCAGTCGGGCCTTTAAGTTTACTAATATAGCAAAACACATAATTCAGAAAAATTCAACAATATGGATAAAATAATGGTTTGCTGTTTACAATGAAATTACAACATTAACATGAATTCAGCAATAATCTTCAATCAGGGCAGCAGCTTACTGTAAAGAACGCCTCATTATAATAAAATGTTTTAATGAGGCATTGTTTCAATTTACTTTTGATGTATTCCCTGAACAAAGTTTAACCTGGACTGGTAGTTCGTTTAACCATTGCATACCAAAATAATTATAAGAGATTAATTACCTAAACGTTCATATATATTAATATTATTTTTTAACGCGGTTTCATATTTGTGTATCTCATTGCGACACTGGTAATTGCCTAGTTTTTCTTCACTTTCAATAAGTTACTATAGTTGTGAACGAAATAATCTATATAATTCCGTACTACTTACTCCTATAACGATAATTGTCCTACAATAATTGATGTAGGTCAAGAAGCGTATCTTGGTGTGTGTACAGGCATTGTCATTGATGGGACTGAATATAAACGAACGCAGGGGTTACTACAAACAGCGTTTTCACTTCTTCCAGTGGCAGGCAAGTTGGATACAATTCCTTGAGTGCTGGGTAGTATTTGGGCCTGGATTGACCATCAATATATTAGGCTGGATATTTGCCTAATGTAATGTTTTATAAGGAATTTGTTCAACCATAATCCTGTTTTCTTTGTGGTAATGTAAATAACTGTGCTTGCTAATTATATCATTGTAACATATAAGTAATAACAGCGTTTGAAAGAAAACTTTATTATTGAACTATTTAAGTTATTTCATTGTAGGATTCAAATGTGTACTTGCTCTTTATATATTTGAGTTATTTACGTATTTTAGGGAGTGAATTTTCGTGAATTTTAAAGAGGCGCACTTATAACTATGTACGTAGTTACTCGTACAAATTTACATGGTTAATATTCCAATTGTTTAGCTTCCTAATGTTATTATTTTATTAAACACCTTACCGTAGAAGTCGCTAATCTTACAAAACATATTATAGAACATGCATTTGTAAAAAGCATTACTTTTAAACGAATCGTATATGTTAAGCCTTTAATGATAAACTGGTCTCGGAAACCTACACTACTAAATCACTTGTCTACCACTGCATTTTAAGTTTTAACGTAAAATTCCTCAACCTACATGTTTATCCTTCGAAATCAGGTATTTAGGTGGATTAACGAACTTATCTGTTGTTTAATGTACGTCTAGCCACCATCCATAATGCTGACTATACCCATGGAGCTGAGAAGAAATGGAATCTAATATAAATTTATCTAGTGTTCATAATCCACTATTAAAAAATCTCTATTTTTGTAATAGAGACATACTAGGATTGATTGTTGCTGATAGCAGGTGACAGCCGGTATTTACATATATTCTACGTGGTTCTATTTATCAGTTGCAACTGAGAAATAACGAAATCGCTGATCACAACCGTTAAATAGTTGAAAGCGTTGCATGAAAACAACTGCTATTTTTAAGTTCCATTTATACAGCGTCTTTACCTATATTATTATATATTCTTTATTGTCGCTTCAACTTTAAAGTCATATCGCAACTACTTTAGAATACAGAACATGATTATAGTGTAAATACATATTTTAAACAGCAATAGTATATACATCATCAAATTCTCTAGATAGGCGTGCTATACATTGTTATATAATTTATGGCTTTCATAAAATTTAAAGTTCTTCGTTGTGCTGAATTTAGGGCGTCTGGTAGACTGTTGGGTATGTCACATCTTTCTCTGTGTTGTACATAGCGACGGCAGGCTGATGAGTTGTGAGGTTGGATCTGCAGAGTTCGCACACAGAACGAAGATCTCGGTTGAGGAGATGTTTGTGCGTTATAGAAGTATGTCCAGTACGTGCTCGAGTTAATACGAGTACAACTTGGCGTTTGCGGTTCAAATGATAGTATTGAAGTTTGGACTCGGAATTGTAGACATCGTGTAGCTTGTTTCTATATGTGGCTTTCCATGATTGTCTCCGTTGATTAATGAAAGTTTTTTTGATGAAGTTGATGAAGTCCGTGTGTGGGATCTTGATGTACTGAGGGGGATGTTCGGTGGCTTCTTTGGCTGTCTGATCAGTCGATTCAGAAAGGGGCTGATGCCAACGGCACGTGGTGTTCCCAAGTACTGATCACACTCAATGCTGCTTAACGTCTGTGATCGGATGAGAACCGGTGTTTTCAGCATGGTTAAGGCCGTTGGTCTTATAGGTGGCCTTTCCTTTGGAACATATGGTGTTAACTCGTATTCGTTTGTGTTGGATTTCTGGCAAACTTTTGGGTTTTATTCATTAGATCACACACACACACACACACACACACATATTCACACTCTTTCATACCTGCAGACTCTGGGAAGGATAGGAAATAATCTTAGCTAGAGAAAAATTCCTATCCCCAGCCGGGAGTCGTACCCGTGACCCCTCGCACAGCAAGAGGTGCTCTACGGCCAGCCTTGCGTGTATTTTGTGGAGGTCAGTAAGTGGACTTGAGTGAAGCGTTGAGTGTTTCCTAACTGTATACCACTTCTTGTCGGAGAAAGCTTTTGGGTCTTTTAAGGACAAAGCAGGTAGGATTTTACAGATACTATAGTATTGTGACGTAAGCCATATCAGCTCCATTAAATGGGAGGAAGAAAGGGACGTAGAAGGTTTCCAGACGGGAGAGCTACTATTTGCAGAGTGTGCTCGTTATAGCGGGGAAAAGGGTGGCAAATTATTGGTGTGTAACTCTGGTTCCAAATTTAGTTTAATTATCTACAGTACTATGCTACGCTACAGTCAATATGTCAAAGATTTAGTTAGCCAAAGTTGTGCTCTATATTGCCGCTTCGTCGCCCTCTTGCGGGACTCCGCGTCTACTGGCCAAAATCGGATTTGAGATGTTTTATTAATAGCAATTGCATGAATATTAAGTTTTGGTGGATGGAACTATATTTTTTATTTCAAGTGCGGGGGTTTCAAACTGGAAATGATGACTTCCGTACTAATTCTGACTCCCCTTCGGCAAAATCAAAAGGTCTACGATTTGTTTCTGCTAAACATGGTCTCTAGGTTCCTGTCTGCCTAAGGACTGCGACTTCCTGCGGCTCCTTCACTTCATTCCTACCTCCCGGAGGGATGTAGCCTCATTAGATCTAGTTGGTCGTAGTGGTGAGGTGTCCTCCTCCGATAATTACGTCCTACATCTACTCTGCATACTACAAACATCAACCAATGATAAGACTGCAGCAGACAAGTTTATCTGAGGTATGCAGAACGTTAGGGTTTCCGTGTTCCGGAGGTCCTGCGGCATTGTTGAGTATTAGGCTAAGGATACAAGATTGAGTGTCGCAGATTATTGTTAGCACGAGTTTAGCAGAGAGACAGCCATAAAAAGCGCTTAACTTTAAATACCCGAGGAGTATGCTGACTAATACTTTAGCCAGCACTGACGTAAGCAGATGTCAGTATGATTTTGCAAATTCCCTCCTCGTAACGAAAGATTCCGAATGTTCGGAATATATTCTTTAAAAATCACGCGATACTTCCGTACTTACTTAAGCATCCGGGAACTGACTCGCCAGAATTTCTAAAGCCAATTTTGTCGTTTCTCTTAAAAACGTTCGTTCTGAACACCCTAGTCTTACAAAATTATATTTATCACATTCTTATAAAACGAAACTAACCGTCACAGTACACTGAAACTGTTTATCAGAAATATCGTGATCAACCGAGAATGAAAAGTTTTTAAAAGAAAATTCACTGGCCCCTATTGAAATTACAATGGAGAAATCCTGCGAGTTGTGAATTCGGCTTTCGTTTCTTATCCTCTGATATACATTCTAATGGTTTATTTTTGTAGAATAAACTATAAAAGACAACAAAATTACAAGTATATGAAGTTCAGTTGTTATATAACGTGTAGACAGACACGGTCAACAAAAAGCTATAAGAGAACACGCTGCCTCTTCCTTCCGCCCCAGAACAGAGTGTTTACCCAATTAGCCCAGCTCCCCTAAAACTTGCAAATTGAGCTCCCACGTATTCCCCTTTGTGGCGGGTGACAGAACTTGAGTCGACTTTGTGCCGGGATGGGCTTTTTTATTTTATTATTACATCCCACGTGACACCTTGGCTAACGGGTACACGAGAACTTTGTAACTGGATGCCCGTTGAATTCTCGCCTTGCCTGTCTAATGCTGGTATCA
Organism: Deroplatys truncata; assembly: GCA_030765065.1. Taxonomy (NCBI): domain Eukaryota; kingdom Metazoa; phylum Arthropoda; class Insecta; order Mantodea; family Mantidae; genus Deroplatys; species Deroplatys truncata. Next base: position 108,806,957 of record CM060980.1, read on the forward strand.
CATTGAAGCTACCCTTTCGCATATCCAGGATGAGCCTCTGGCAGATGGTTTCACAAGATTGCCTAATAAGACTTTATCAAGAGAACTCCACATAGATACTAATATAGGAATACTTACGACTCTATTGCAGGAACTTTGTAACAGTTTGATGTTAAATACCTACTTGCGTGCTCAGGTAAATAATTAAGGAATATTCCGCTACTGTTTTGCAATCCAAAATTGTTCCTGAAATGCATTAAGGATACCGCGATGTGAGGAATCCTCAGAACATTTTTTTGTGTTGGGGAATTTTTACAAGAATTGTGGATTGCTCAGAACTATCTGCATGTGACATACACAATTCTGGAAATACAAATGACCGTAAATGAGTATGCAAGATACTATTTTATATTGAATATAATTGGGACATGTTTGCTTCTCCAAGCTCATTTTTATTTTATCTACCACACACATTGTAGGCAGAGAAAGTATTGAATTCCACCAAAAATTCTATATCAAGATTCCAATGGAAATACATGTTTTGAAGCGTCCTTAATCCAAATAAAGCGTTTGGAAACAAATCCACGTGTCTGTGTGTGTCTGTGAAAGGCATAACTTAAAAACGTATAGTTGGATAAATACCAAACTTGGTATTTAAGTTCGGTATCCTCCAAGATGCGATAGCAACATTTTCAAGAAAATCTCCCCACCGCGAGCTACCCCTTGAATGGAACATTTTTCGAAAATTTTGATTTTCTAAAAAATAGCTGCAACGATTTTGATTGAAACACCATATATTAAAAACATTTACATGACAAATGAAACATATCTATAATTTTCTGGGAATAGCTTGAGAAGTTCTCTTCAATCAGAAGGAATTTTGTATAATCTTGTTTAACTGGTAAACGTTAAGTGATAGATGAAAAAGCACTATGCAAAAATCTGACGTGTTACACTCGGTGACTTTCTTTACTCTTGTACAAAATAAATTTACAAACGCTTATTCTGCATCTACTTCATGTTAATCCAGATAAACATTTGCAGAAATTATCTTATGACTAATTTTCTTGTAGGTGTAAGGAGAATATGGTAGGCTTTAAGCGATAGTCAAATCTTTTAAGAGCTGGTTGCTATGTGGAGAGTTTCATTCTCTTTCTAAGTCCAGGGCATAAAAAAACAAATAACGAATTCCCCTTTGAGAAAAGGTTTTAAGTATTGGAAAATTCAAATAAATAACGACAAATATCTCCGAAATGGTTCACTTTAAAAAAAAAGTGTATGCGACTTAGATTGTGTATTTTAACGTGATCTGCAGTAGTTGAGCAGTAAAATTGTGTCTGTCTCTTACGGTTTACCAGTAATGCAAAAGTTCTTCAGAATGAAGAGGACTTTTGCGGACATTCTCAGAAAATTCAAGATATACATTCCATTTGACATGACAATATTTTAAACATATGATATTTTAAACAAAATCGTTAATGCCATTTTTGAGAAAATCAAAGTTTTCGAAGATACTAAAGATACTAAACTCCAATACCGAGTTTGCTATTTATCCAACCTTTTACTTTTGAATTATGCTGTTCACAGACACACACAAACATACACGATCATTCATTCATTATCTGTTTACCCTCCTCTTATGTAGGACTTACACCCCCGAGGACTTACAGGCGGGTGCCTGGGGCCAGAGGCCCGTCGAGGAACAGACACTAATGGATCAGACAGAACATCCAGGATGGGTGATCAGCCCGATGCCTGGTATGGGATGAAGGAAGTGGATGAAGCGAAATGTTGGTGAAATGGATGAAAGGAAAGCTGATGATAGAGCAGTTGGTGGAATGAATGGCGGGGGAAACCGGAGAACCCGGAGAAAACCCGCCCAGACGCCGCTTCGTCCAACACAAATCCCACATGCAGGTCCCTGGGATTGAACCCGGTCCGCCTCGGTGGGAGGCAAGCGGTCTAACCACTCGGCCACGGCGCCGCCACATACACGGTCATGTTTCCAAAAATCCCTTATTTGGATTAAGGGTGCTTAAAAAAACATTTATTTCCGGTGAAATCTCCGTATCGAATTTTTGGTTGAAATGCAATACTTCCCCTACTTACTGTACGTAGTAGAGAAGGTAAACATGTAGATCTATTTAAAACACACAATTTATTTCAAATAATTTTATTGTGACATAAGCCATTTTCGAGATATCCGTTATTAATAGTTCGAATTGTTCATTGCTTGGATCTTCTTTAGTCCTTTCAGCATTCAGTTGTTTCTCGCGATTGCATGGAAACAGAATCGAATTTTAAGACCAGCGCATAGCGCCGGATTTTTAAAATATTTTATTACTGCTGTTTTATTTATATCCATAACAAAATGTGTAATGTAGGTATTTATGTAAACGTTTATTTGGATTAAACTATAGTTACACAGTTTAGCTAGATCAGCATGGACACAAGGTTAAGAGGCACACGTAGGAGTTAACTATTGGTTGCGCGTAAAATATGATGTTGGAGTAATTCTAATGTAGGCGTGGCTTAAGTAATAAGAAGGCGGCCATGTTTCTCTTAGAAAATAAAGTTAAATTAAATCTCTCTCTCGCTGGTACCGTCAGCGGTACTTACGTGTGTGATTTTAAGCGCCTAGTGACGTGCTTGTGTGAGTAGCGGCTATCGCGAGGAATCTTGCCGTTAAACATTTTAGCAACTCAAGGCAGGTTGCGCTTCTAGGTTCTTTAAGTGCGGAAAGAGTTATTTCGTGTAACCGTAACATTGATATTTGAAGTAAAGTTATGTTATGGTAGTGTTGTATTGTATTGCGACTGTTGAGGAGCCGAACTTGAAGTAGTTGCAACCGCACGTATGGAAAAAGTTTCCGGTAGCCTTCGCCCCAAATGTAATTTCCGGTGGGCTTTACCCCAAGTTTAAAAATATTAACTTTGTAATTTGACTGTTTCTTTAAATATTATATTTATGTTTGCCTCGGCTACATCAGTATTTATTTTTTTAGAGACATGAATGTCTTAGCAGGGAGTGGTGTGACTGAAGAATGTAGGCTTACACAGATTATAATTTTATTTCACTCCTTTTATTAATGCTTGACACGATTTAAATAACACATCAATGATATAGAGAGAGAGAGCTGTGAGATTTGTTTATTAATTACTTGCACTTTTTAACACGTTAACTATTTTTTGTCTCACACTGAATACGTATTAAACTTCTGGAGCACGCATCTCGCGTCCGGTTAGGAACACTGTCTACAAGCAGCTGACTTCTGAATTTGTAAATTTTGCTCCATTTTAGTTTCGATTGCTAATTCTAGTCCAATAGAATACCTTCATTTAACTAAAGCTTTTTCTGGTTGTTGACTGGCTATTTTGTAAGCTGTCACATAAATTACATTATTGCTGCCAAGCATCACAAGTAGCATTATTAAAATTTCAAATTCGTTATTGCCTCAAGGTTACCTCATTGTTACCTCATTATTAGCAACTTTTAACTTGTTATTCTCACAGCTCCTACATTATTAAATTACGTAATACATTCACATAGCCTTATTACACATGTGTACAGCAATATAAACATATACAATAACCGTAATATACGCTTTTTATATCTTGTTACATACACTTATTGCTTTAAGGCCGGCTGTTATTGAATTTATATACTGTATAATTAGACTGCTCATTTAAGTGTTAAAAATACTGCCTCATATTGCAGCAGTTAGCAGGTATATTAATTTAGTTGTTACAATTTCGAGTGCTGCAACTCAGAGCCAGTATATTTCTTTACCTCAACTCGCAACTCGCTTCAATAACTCAAATATTGGTTCCCAATAAATTTCTTAGTCGATTTAAATTATTGTTGCCTTCCCAACAACTCCACGCATACCTTGAGACTCAACCACGGAAGCAGACGGCAGTAGAAACAACAGCAGATACTGGACACAACGAAAACACATGGCAACTACATTCCTGCTTCAAATCTTTACAGCATCATCGCGGCATTTTGATTCTCCTTCATTTGTTAGAGTACTCGAAAATCTTTTCGAATTTTTAGGGGCAGACGCTGAAGTGCAATTTTTACGTTAGAGCTAACTACTTGATGTTTTTGTAAAGATACTCCTATCAAATTAAGGCAGTATTTTTTAAACGATATCAGTCTAATTATATAACAGAAAATACAATAACAGCCCGCCTTAGGCAATATGTGTATACTATAATATATACAAAGTGTATGTTACAGTCATTGTATTATGTTCATATTATTATGTACATGTTTAATAATATTATGTGAATTTATTAAGTCATTTAACAATGTAGGAGCTGTGAGAATAGAAGCCTAAAGTTGCTAACAATGAGGTGAACCTTAAGGCAATAATGAATTAAAAAGTTTAATAATGCTACTTGTAATTCTTGGAACTATAATGTAATATTTAAAACAGTTTATATATAGCCAATCAACAACTAGGAAAATCTTAAGTTAAATAAAAGTATTTTATTGGAGTAGGATTGGCCAATCAGAGACTTGAAATTTAAGCGGTAAACGCCAGACGATGGTAGACAGCGTTCCCAACTGGACGCTAATGCGTTCCCGAGCAGTTAAATACGTTTCAGTGTGAGACATATAAAATTCATTACGGCGAGAATATTATAAAGTTTTCGTGTTAAAAAGTTCAAGTAATTAATAAATAATCTCACAGCTCTTTATATCAGTGAAGTGTTATTTAATCGTATGAAGCATTAATAAAAATAGTGCAGAAAAAATTATAATTTGTGTAAGTCTACATTTTTAGCCGCATCACCCTCTGCTAAGAGATACATGTTTCTACAAATTATTACTGACGCAGCCGAGGCAAGCATAAATATGTAATAATTAAAGAAACATTAAAATACAAAGTTAATTTTTAAAAGTGGGGCGAAGGCCACCGAAAACTGAACGTTGGGGCAAAGGCCACCGTAAACTTTGTACCATACGTAGGGCAGTTACTTCACAAGTTTGTTCCCCAACAGTGGAAATATAATATAACTTCTTCAAATTGGCTTTCCAACAGTGAGGCATTCAACTCTTTCTCAAATTGGCGCCCAAAGCGTGGTGCTAATAACGTAAAGATAAGTCATTCTCTTTCAAAATGGTACCTAAACGTGGGGCCAGAATAGGCAAGAATTGGAGAAAAGAAGAAAAGAATAGACGAAACTACAAGACTCCCGAGAACTTCAGAGAATTTCAAAACCATCAACATCACCCAAGGACAGCAACAATGCTTTCAGGAGTACGGGGCACGCAGTCAACAATTCAACAAGAATCTACCAGAATCAAGGGAACACCAGAAAATAAAGGTTTACTAACACAGCCAGAACAAAAGGTCAGAAAATTCGAATACTTTATATGTATAATTGTCAAGATAGTGAAGAAAATATATTGTTATTAAAATAATTGTTAAGAAGTGGAAAATTAAAATTCAACAGTTGCAAACCAGATTTAACAAAAGAAAATATACAAAACAAAATGGAAACAGAAAACAATGGAAATATGGAAGTAGGAGAGGAAGGTCTGCAATTACAGATTACAATGTAACTTTACAATCAGAGCTAGAGGAAACGAATAGGCTAGATGTAGAAGAAAAGTTATCTGTAAATTCACAGTTAGGTTCAGAAAGAGAGAGAAGTAGTATGCAAGGTCAATCACCTTTAGTGCAGGGAACAACAAATAAAATAAAGTGAAATAAATACTATCCCTCAGACATCTAGCTAACAAGAGCAAGAAAACTTATCACAACAAATAATCTGCCTTCTAAAAGCAATAACTGAAAATGATAATATATTAACTGAAATGAGTGTTGAAATCAATAAGCTAACTGAAACTAACAATAAATTAACTGAAACTAATACAGAGCTATCTAGTATAAAAAGTGAACTAGCTAAAAAATAGAAAATTGTATGAAAGAAAGTAAAGGTGAAAGTAGGAGGTTAGAAATCAAAATAGAGCAATCTTCTAAAGCACTTAAAAATGATATAGATTTCAAAGTAAATAAAGGTTGTAAACAGCTAGAACAGAAATTGTCAAGTAATTTTGATAAAAGCATAACTGAAATGGAGTTGGAACTTACTAATACTAAACAGGATATTTGAAATAGGTTAGATAAACAGAGTAAAGAAAAAACCAATGGTAGAAAATACAAATGCAGATCTGTGCAAGTACAAATATATTTAACACAGGAAATAAGTAAAATGCATGAAATGGCAAAAACAAATGCAGATGTAATTAAAGAAGCACACAAGTCAATGATAGACAAAATAAATGATAAAGTACAGGAAAGTGGCAAAGAAATAGTTTTGAAACTTTAAGTACCAGTATGCCAAAGGTAAATACAAATGTAACTAGTTCTGTAAATGCTAATCAAATGCATGGTAATAATACAAGTGTTGAAAGAAGTGTATCAACTTTATTAACTAATAATACAAGAGACGCTACTGCTTTCTCTATAGCACCAGCCTCTCAAACACTAAACAATAATGATGACACACATGTGCATGTACCAAATCGGATGTCAAGCTATTATTCTGTGCTTAATGAATTACCTTTACCTTACTTTAATGCTTCCTCAAGTTCAGTATAATTTATTCATGATTTAGTAGAATATTTTAAATTTAAAAATGTGCCTGAAGCATTAAAAATGATTCTTGTTAGAAAATGCTTGGATAACAAAACCTTAGAATGGTTACATATGCTAGCAGACATGAAATGAATTTTGAAACATTTAGAGCTTTATTTATGAATAAGTTTTGGAATGGCACTGTGCAACATAAGATTAGGGCAAGCCTAAAAAGTCTGTGGCATAAGAAGAAAAGAAAAATAAAATCAAATATGTAGGTTATCTGTGGCACAAGAAGAAAAGGAAAAAGAAAAGAAAATACCTGGAACATAAAAGGGGAAAGCAATGTAATTTAAAAATGTATAAAAAATATCTTCACTAAATGTAACCAATTGTTATTATAACACAAGAGAATTTGAATAAAAAGATGTAATAGAAGAAAATCCATTGCTAGTAAGAAAAACATAAATCTGAATATCAACTACATTTATAAGGTATAAGATATAAATTGTTAGCAATAAACATAAACGTTTAAGATAAGTTGTAAAGAAAAGGTAACAAGTTTTAATATGCCTAATTAAGTATCCAATATCTAGCAAATAAAATACTTAATTGTGGCTGTGTTAGTGAACAAACAAACTTTACTCAGGTCATTGAACACCAAATCATTGACCTTATATCAGGTCGTTGACCTTAAAATGTCAACATGTGGCAGAAAAGCTAAACTAGTCTGCTGTACACGAGTGTAGTGAAAAACCAGTGAGTGTTAAATAAAAGTGACAATGAAAAATAGCAAGTGTTATATTAAAAAGGTTATGTTTCTTTCTTTCAGGAGACTTTCAGAAAATATTTAAAAAATTTAAAGAACAAAACAAAAAGAATAATTTTTTAATATTTCTAAAAGGGGGAAATTTGAGACAGTATTTTTAACACTTAAACAGTATCAGTCTAATTATATAACAGAAAATACAATAACAGCCCGCCTTAGGGCAATATGTGTATACTATAATATATAAAAAGTGTATGTTAGAGTCATTGTATTATGTTTATATTATTATATACATGTTTAATAATGTTATGTGAGTGTATTAAGCCATTTAACAATGTAGGAACTGCGAGAATAGAAGCCGAAGGTTGCTAAAAGTGAGGTAACCTTAAGGCAATAATGAATTATAAAGTTTAATAATGCTACTAGTAATTCTTGGAACAAAAATATAATATTTAAAGCAGTTTATAAATAGACAATCAACAACTAGGAAAAGCTTAAGTTAAATAAAAGTATTCTATTGAGTAGGATTAGCCAATCAGAGACTTGCAATTTAAGTGGTAAACGCCAGACGATAGTAGACAGCGTTCCCAACGTGACGCTAGACGCGTTCCCGAGCAGTTAAATACGTATTCAGTGTGAGACATAAAATTCATTACGGCGAGGATATTATAAAGTTTTCGTGTTAAAAATGGCAAGTAATTAATAAATAATCTCACAGCTCTCTATACCAATGAAGTGTTATTTAATCGTGTGAAGGATTATAAAAGGAGTGAAGTAAAAATTATAATTTGTGTAAGCCTACATTCTTTAGCCGCATCACCCCCTGCTAAAAATACATGTTTCCTCATATTAATACTGACGCAGCCGAGGCAAACATAAATATATAATATTTAAAGGAAACATTAAAATACAAAGTTAATTTTTAAAATTGGGACGAATGCCACCGAAAAGTGAACGTTGGGGCGAAGGCCACCGAAAAGTGAACGTTGGGGCGAAGGCCACCGGAAATTTTGTACCATACGTGGGGCAGTTACTTCATCAAGTTTGTTCCCCAATAGTAGGACTACAATACAACCTACTTCAAATTAGCAACTAAAGGTGGGGCTGATAACGTAAAGGCTACAACTACTTCAAATTGGTACCTAAACGTGGGGCAACAAAACAATATTACACCTTCAAAATAAAAAGCTATTGAACATATTTTGGTTTCAATATATAATAAGGTTTAAAATTTTAGCTTTTTGAATTTTATTAATTCAAATAAAATATATCTCCTATTTTAATGGTGTTTCTTGATGCTTATGTAACAAATTATCTAATGGAACCTTCCATATAGCAGATATTCTTTTGCAAAAGATGTTTCATTCTGAAAATGGAACAAAACTGTCGGTTAATCATGTATATTATTCTTAAAGCATCTGATATTAAATTCACTTGACCTTCTCTACTGACAATTGTTTATTCTTATAAAACTTCTGCAAACTATTTTTACAAAAGCTTCCTGGTTCTATCTGTTTCATGTCCATCTAGATAAACCTTTTCAGAAATAGTTTTTCATTGTATCAGGCTCAAAAGGGCTCGATAGTCGAGATGACTGAAAGCAGAGGCTAAATACTAGCCTTGAAAATCCACTCTCTTTCCATGACATTTATATAAATAATTTAACAGTCACAGTGATTTAAAAGAAATGTCTGAAGTATAGAAAAATCCATACCAATATTAACGAATATCACGGAAATTACCGATGTCGCAGAAACGTTTTCTTGAAATAAACTGAGATCTACATTTGTTACGTAGTGTGTTTTATGGTTTACAAGTTACAGAGAATTATACAAAATAATTCGTTCCGAATAAAGAGGACTTCACAGGCTTTTCCCTGAGAATTGAAGACATTCATTTTATTTGTCATACAAGTATTTTAAAGATATTGTATTTTTATAAAAATCTTTAGACCCTTTTTTGAGATATTCAAAAGTATCCTAAGCAAACTTTCCAAGCAAACTTTAGGATGGAGGGATTTTTTAAAAATATTCTTGTTGCATGTTTGGAAGACACTGAGCTCTGGCGTTTGTTGAACATTTCATTTTACAATTATGCGTTCACACACACAATACTGCTTTTGGATTCAGTAGGACCCAAAACCTATATTTCCGGCGAAATCTCGACATAAAGTTTGTTGGTGGAATACAATATTTCCTCTTAAAGTAGATGGCAGAGAAATTAAAACGAATAAATATCACGTAAGTGTACAAAAATTGCAATTTAATGTCATGTTATAAATTAGATGCTGTATATAGATAGATAGATTTATTTCACCATATATTTAAATACATACATAACTCATTCAATTTTCTTACTACTATTAATAACCAGCATAAAAGCAACTGGTATCCAGCTGATTAACTAACAAAACTTACTACTACACTAAAATCTTTCCACTGGTATCAGCTGTTACTAATATCCAGTGCTATATTCCCTTCATTTACTTTTTATTTATTAAAATCATCTACTTTTTTATATTCATATGTATAACTATTTTATAACACATTTATTTTATAATTTATATTTTCCTTTCCTACTATCTGAATACCAATACACTAATTATGCTATTCTAGGAGTTGCTTGATATAGGATCATATACACTTAACACCGTGGTTGTTTGTGTATATGTGCCCTTCATTTTACTATATACGTTTTCCAAAACTAGCAATTTAAATTACTCTCCTCATCTATAATTTGCCTATATAATCCCTTCTGTTATTATAATCCTCTTTTTCTTTAATAATTTTCCTCCACCATTTCTCTGTTACATTACCTATGTATTTATCTAATTGTTTCAGAAATTATTTCTTATTGTTTCCAAATAGTTTTAAGAATAACATCTCTATCTGTAATTTATCCCACTTCCTATTCCATATTTCCTCTCTCCAAACTTTGGTTTCTACACATCCTATTATTCAGTGTAAATTTTTAACTACACTTCCACATAGTGGGCACAGTTCATTGTCAACTTTTAAACCCCTTAACAACATAGTTCCTGTTCTTGCCCACGCCAGGCACTCCCTTTCCATTTTATCACAAACATCAATATATTTTTCCCTTACCGACTGTTTTTTTCAAATTAAGAGATTATATCAAAGTTCTCTTATCCCTTAAACTACCATATATTTCCTGTTTCTCAATACCAAATTACAGCCTCCGAGTAATTTCTCAAAATAACCTCTCCATTTATTAGGGATGCTGGATATAATATATAAAGTATATTTGAACACTATAGATGACGAACTAACTTGGAGTAATATTTTGTATAAAGGAGTAGAGCTAATCAAGTCCGGGTGGGGAGTATATTTACAACACATTAATGCTTGTATTTTTTACAGGGCTCACACATCATCAATACAATCGTAACTTAACGGTTGAGATAAAATAAAATAATGCCTTCAGAAATTCTAACTTTAGAATATTCCAAATGAGCCAAAGGTAGTTAGAAAAGAATTGAGAGAGTGAATTTCAATCCAGGTGTACTCTCTCTCTCTCTCGAAAAGGTGACGGGCTTGTACTATACAAGCAATACACTCCGGCTAATAAATGGGACCGACAATCTGACTAGCTTACCAGGAGTGAACGCAAAATCGTATGAAAAATTACTGTCAATGTTTGTCCGCTGCGTGCTACACAGAAAGGTCCCGAGACGGTAACCATATATCATTGGGATAGTGAGATTGAAACCTTTGGCCGAGTTTTGGGCGCCTGTACTTTCGGAGATACACTGCAAATGAGATCCACTATTGCTGAAGCCTTAAAAGTACAGAGATATGCAGTATTTGAAGAAGTATATAGACTCCCTCATGACGGCTCCTCTCGTGGGATTGACATACTCGCATCCAAACAGGGTCATCATCTGGATGTGTCACTGATCCAACAACGAGAATTAGGCATAGTTAACAACAACCAGTTGAAGTGCAAGTTGAAAAATGTAGAATCTACAAGCCTACGGTCACATACTACCTTGAAAAGTACAATTTATCACCAATTGAAGTTATTGGGCTGATGGTTGAGGCAAGAGTAACAATAACTCGGCACATTGCCGAGTTGTTCAAAACTTTAAACCTCAAGACCAATTTTACGTATACAGGGTGAATCACCTAAACCCCGCACCGCAAATATTTCGGAAATTGAAAGTGCTATTGATGTGCAGTTATCACAGCATTGATTGGTAGTCAGGGGCTAGTACATTTAGCCTATAATCAGATTCTAATAATACTGAGAAAGTGTATTTTTTGAGCAAACATACAATTTTTAAATGGAACAATGCCTAGTTATATCAACAGAATAAAAGTAGGGTAAATTAGAATGTAAGTGGCGTTTGTTGCAGGATTTAGTGCAAGTGGTTTACGAGAAATCCTATTTTGAAGCTTTTACGCACCGACACTTATACAAACAGTGGTAGCACAAACTAAAGAAAAACAAAAGGGAATTATAATACTTCCGTGGATTCTTACAAGTAAAGAGAACATAGCCCTTAGAAGGTTGTGTTAAAAATGACCACCGGCAGCTTCAGTACACGCTTCCAGTCTGCTATGGAAAGATTGCTGCACACGTTCTAGCATTTCAGCGGAAATTTCAGAGCAGGCAGCAGTAATACTTTGTTTCATATCGTCTGGTGTAGTTGGTACATCCTTGTAGACAGTGTCTTTCAGCCTTTCCCACAGAAAAAGTCTAAAGGAGTCAGATCCAGTGAACGGGCCGGCCAAGGTACACGTCCCCTTCGTCCAATCCAATGATTTGGAAACAATCCGTTAAGACACGCTGTAGTATTTCGTGCACTATGGGCTGGACAGCCATCATATAGGTACCACAGGTTACTCCTAGTCTGCAAAGGAACGTCTTCTAGCATCTGTGACAGATGGTCTGTAAGGAGGCTTCGATATTTGTGTGAGTTCATTGATCCTTCTATAAAAAAGGGCCTATGAGCTGATGGTTCACTATCCCACACCACACGTTTAAACTCCATGGACGCTGACGTTCCACCTGACGAAGCCAACGAGAATTGTCAACAGACCAATAGTGTATGTTTCAGCGGTTTACCTGGCCATGATTAGTGAATGTTGCCTGATCACTAAACAAGATACACGATGAATCTGCAGTGTCATGTCTTAATGCCCATGTACAAAAGTTAACACGATTCTCAAAATCGTTTCTATGCAACTCTCTATGGAGAGAGATGTGATAGGGATGGAACCTATGTATGTCGATGGAGAATGCACAGTACACTTGTCTGACTAATGCCACTTCCACGAGCGATTGTGCGGGAACTAATTTGCGGTCTACTGCAACGGCAGCCAGAACATTAATTTCTGCCTCTTCTGCACTCACTTGGTCGTTTCTGTTACGTTTTATAGGTGTTACAGTACCACTTTCACGTAATTGGTTGAAGAGGTTTATAAATAATTACCGAGATGGTTGACGTCTATTGGGATACGTTTCCGCATACACCGTACAGGAACGAACTGCATTCTTCCTACACTATCCATACACCATGAGCATGTCGGATTTTTCTACACTAGTAAACCCCATCTTCCACTCAGGACTTACTGCTTGAACTGTCACAAACTAACTGACCAGAAAGTCGCAATGCAATCAATGAACAGAAAACACAACGCAAACAAACATAATAACATCGTGCCTAGAAACTAAGCAGGTAATGGGACAAACAGTTGTCGGGGTGGAAACTTTTCAAAATACGATTTCTCTTAAACCACCTGCACTAGAATCCTGCAACAAAGACCATTGACATTCTTATTTACCCTACTTTTATTCTGTTGATGTAACTAGTCATTGTTCCATTTAAAAAATTGTATGTTTGCTCAAAAAATACACTTTCTCAGTATTATTACAATCTGTTTATAGGCTAAATGTACGAGACCACAACTACCAATAAATGCTATGAAAACTGCACATCAATAACACTTTACACTTCCGAAATAATTGCGGTGCAAGTTTTAGGTGATTCACCCTGTAGTATTGCATTTTTCGCCCTTAACCCTCCGTATGCTACACAGGGTGCAGCTAAACTCATATTATTATTATTATTATTGTTATTATTATTATTATTATTATTATTATTTTAATTTTAAGTATGATTAATAATTAAACTAAAAATTCGGGATTTTTGTAGTGTGTAGCAAATGTAACATCCCCAGCATCATGTCAAGTTTCCCTAAACAATTAATTGCATATAGGGAATTTTAAAAGAATAAAATAAAATTTGAGCTATCCTTGGACCCCGCATAGCAGTATTTTAGTTTTCATATTGGCTGCCGTGCATTTTCTGTTTGTTCTAGCTTCAAATGTTGTGTTCTTAAAATAGATTGTTGATTGATACATTGCTGTTGGTAACTCGAGCCAGAGTTTTATTAGTCTACTGATCGTTAGTGTGAAGTGCAGACATGTCAAAGCGGAAACGCGAAATATATAATTTGAATATACCTAAAGATTTAGCTGAAGTGATGAGTATTATACACGATGGTGGTAGTGAAGATGAACTGAAATAAACTTTGATTCTGATTCGGATTCGGAGACTCAGGATGCTGTGGAAGTAGAACAGGAAAATGCTGTTGTACACGAGTGTGAAAATCCAAGTATGATACCAGATGCAGAAATATCTGCAGAGGGTAATAGTAACAAAGAACAAAATTCTGAACACCTCATTGCTAACAATGGTATGATATGACTAGCTGACCCACCAAAGACAACGCGTCGTACCATGTACGATTTAATTTCTGTGCCTTATATCAAACATTCCAGTCGGCGAATGAAGCTTTCAAACTATTTATCGATCAATACATGATACCAATAATTGTTAATTTCACTAACAGGAAAGCTTATTTTATGATGAATGGTTGCAAAAAAGTTCAAATAAGAAAAGACTGGCATGCAAAAAATACATTTTAGGCATTCTTATTTGAATGAATTCCTTCAAGTGTAAAAGAGAGTCTGTAGAATTGTCGTGGACTACTAATAACTTGTACAAAATGAATATTTTTGTTGCCACAGTGTCTAGAATTAGGATTAAACAGTTTTAATCATTCATTAGTCTTGTGACTTTAACTAAAGACAGGAAGAAAAACAAGATGATAAATTAGCTGCAATAGGAGATATTGAATCGTTTGTCTCTTACTGCAAATGTAATTATAACCCTCGTTCACATGTGACTGGACGAGCAACTTGTTTCCTTCAGAGTATGCCTCTCTTTAGGGCTTATATGAAGTAGAAGCCAGCAAAGTAGAGCATGGAAATCTGGGCCACGGTAGATATCAAATCAACATGGTTTAAAAATCTAAAAATGTCTATCCCGGAAAGGAGGGAAATGCGAGTGAAAAAACGCAAGGCCAAAGAGTTAACTACCTTCGAGAGGGACATGGTATCACAACAGACACCTTCTTTACTTACGTCCCCCTTTCTCAAGAACTTCATAAGAAGAATCTGACTTTATATAGTACTCTTAGACAAATTAAGGCACATGTTTCTAAAGTCATGCTTTCTAATCCATCCTGACCAGAGAGTCTCCTTCTAAGATGAGTTGATTATGGTATACTAGTTCCTAAGAAAAACAAAGCTATTGTTTTGCCAAGTACTGAACACCATGACAAAATACCAGCAGATGAAAACCAAAACCATAAACCAAGTATTATACTCCATTACAATGAAACAAAAGGAGGCGTGTATACAATAGAAAAAATAGTCAGGAGTATTCCCTAAGCATCACAATAAGGAAATGTACACTATGTGATCAAAAGTATCCGGACACCTCACAAACATACGTTTTTCATCTTAGGTACATTGTGCTGCCACCTACTGCCTGGTACTCATTATCCGCGACCTCAGTAGTCATTAAACATCGTGAAACTTTAGAATGGAACGCTATGGAACTCACGGACTTCGAACGTGGTCAGGTGATTGGCTTTTACTTGTGTCAGAAGTCTATACGCGAGATTTCCACACTCCTCAACATCCCTAGGTCCACTGTTTCTGATGTGATAGTGAAGTGGAAACGTGAAGAAACATGTACAGCACAAAAGCGTAAAGGCCGAGCTCGTCTGTTGACTGACAGAGACCGCCAGCATTTGAAGAGGGTCGTAAAGAGTAATAGGCTGACAACTATCCAGACCATCACACAGGAATTCCAAGCTGCATCAGGATCCACTCCAAGTACTATGACAGTTAGGCGTGAGGTGAGAAACCTTGGATTCCATGGTCATAAGCCACGCATCACGCAGGAAAATGCCAAACGACGCCTCGCTTGGTGTAAGGAGCGTCAACATTACACGATTGAACAGTGGCAAAACGTTGTGTGGAGTGACGAATCACGGTGCACTATGTTGCGATCCAATGTTAGGGTGTGGGTATGGCGAATGCCCGGTGAACATCATCTGTCAGCGTGTATAGTGCCAACAGTGAAATTCGGAGGTGGTGGTGTTATGGTATGGCCGTATTTTTCTTGGAGGGGGCTTGCCCCCCTTGTTTTGCGTGGAACAATCACAGCGCAGACCTACATTGATATTTTAAGCACCTTCTTGCTTCCCACTGTTGAAGAGCAATTCGGGGATGGCGATTGCATCTTTCAACAGGATCGAGCACCTGTTCATACCGCACGGGCTATGGCGGAGTAGTTACACGACAATAACATCCCTGTAATGGACTGGCTTGCACAGAGTCCTGACTTGAATCCTATAGAACACCTTTGGGATGTTTTGGAACGCAGACTTCGTGCCAGATCTCACCGACCTACATCATTACCTCTCCTCAGTTCCGCACTCCGTGAAGAATGGGCTACCATTCCCCCAAGAAACCTTCCAGCACCTGATTGAAAGTATGCCTGCGAGAGTGAACACTATCATCAGGGCTAAGAATGGGCCAACATCATATTGACTTCCAGCATTACCAATGGAGGGCGCCACCAACTTGAACGTCATTTTCAGCCAGGTGTCCGGATACTTTTGATCAAGTAGTGTATGTATTGTTCATGGATTTAGTTGACATAGCATCCCTAAATGCATTTATTTGGAAGAAAAAAACTAACACGTGGAAATTTAGACAGTAACACAATATTCCTTCTATAATTTGGTATCAGCTAGTAACATCACATGTGTAAAACGGAATGTAGTCTCCAGTTCTCTATTCAAAGTTATCACAGATGCAATGAAGAACCATGTACTTGAAAAGAAGACTACAGAAGTACCAGATAAACAGCAGAAGGCAGATGACAAATATGTCTGAGGAAAATGACAGAAAAATAGAAACGAAGTTTGAGAAATGTCAGAAATTTATTTGTAAAACTCACTCTAAGAAAATACAGAGGTTGGTGGCTCTTCATCGTTATAAATGCTGAACACAAATCTGTAAACGATGCTTTATAATGTATATTATAAGTGTGTATTTGAGAAAACAGAAAATATCCCATTTATAAAGAAGTTATAAGATTGTTGTAGATTTCCAATTGTTGTTTAAAATTATGTCACAAGTTCTAAATAAAATAGGGTGTGTGTTCAAGGTAAACAGAATAATAAAGAGGTGTTATTAAAATCTTTGTTTAGGTTCCACATAAACCCCGCACATTGGTTTAAGGAGGTTAAAAGACGTAGCAGTAGGAAGATTAAAGGCTCAATCAAGATTTTTTAAAATCATCTATACTCAAATTATTTTCAGTAAGTACGGTAACCATTGTATTCTACCGAAATTTCACCGGAAATATATATGTTTTGAGGTCCTATGAATACAAAAAACAGTTTTACTTTTTCTACCGTGTACATAGTTGAGAAGGTATTGCATTCCACCTAAACACTTGATTACAATATTTCACCGGAAATGTATGTTTTGAGGCACTCTAAATACAAAAAACGTATTTTTTTTAGAAAAAGGTCCGTGTGTGTTGTCTGTGCCTGTGTACAGCATAATTCAAAAATGAAAAGTCGGACAAACACCAAACTTGGTATATTGATTCAATACCGTCCAAAAATACGACATTAAGTTTTTCAAGAAAATCGTGCACCCCAAACTACCCATGCAACATTTTTCGGGCTTTATTTTCTAAAAATTGGCTGTAACGATTTTGGTTAAAATATCGTATATTGTAGGTGTTTAGGTGAAAAATAAAATGTATATCTTGAATAACTTGTGAAGTACTCTTCATTCGGAAGGAATCTTCTATAACTGATAAACGTTAAGCGATAGACGAAAACGTACTATATATCCAATGTAGATCTCTTTAAAACATACAATTTATTTCAAATAAGTATTTTTTGGCATCGTACATTTTCGAAATATACGTTATTAATGGTTCGAATTGTACAATACTTAGCCATTCTTTTAAAATACTGTCGATTATCTGCTGCTTCCCGCGATGTCATGCAAGGATTATGGAATTTTAAGGATAGCGTATAGCGTCCAGTCTAAAATATTTGCCTATCGCTCTTCACTTTGCATCTATAACGAAATGTGTGATGCAGCTATTTCCAGGTTAATGCAATTAAAATGATATAGACAGGAAAATAAAGATTCATAAGAGTAATTTGTGTACCCACTAATAAGCGATATAGGGTAGAGAAAATCATATGAATGTAACACGTCAAATTTTTTTAGAAAAGGTTCCTGTGTATGTACGTGTGTCTGTGAACACTTAACTCAAAAATGAAAAGTCGAATAAATACTAAATTTGGTATTTAAGTTCAATATATTCCAGATATGACAGGAAAATTTTCAAGGAAATTCCCCCCTCCCAAATTACCCTTTACATACATGGAAGATTTTTCGAAATTTTTGATTTTATAAAAAGTGTCTCTAAAGATAGTGATTGCAAAAATTAAACATATTTGCACGATAAATAAAATGTATATCTTGAATTTTCTGGGAATGGCGCATGAAGTTTTGTTCACTTGGAAATAATTTTGCATAATCTCATATAACTAGTAAATGTTAAGCGATGGACGAAAACCTACTACAAAAGAAATGTAGATATCTTTAAAATACACAATTTATTTTAAATAACGTTTTTGTGGCATCTGCCTATTTCCTAAATTTCTGTTATTACTGGTTAGAATTGTTCAATATCCTCTAAAGTCTTTTCTATTTTCAATTGTTTCAGTTCTAAAACTTTTTATTGTCGCTATTACTTTGTTTCTAGAATAAAATTATAATGCAGCTATTTCCGAAAATTTTTACATGGATTAAAACGAAACAAGTAGGAAATTAAAATTTCCAAATAAAGTTTGTATAGCCACTAGAGTAGAGTAGAATGGTGTATATATTGGTCTTAAACATTTTACATGCTCCAACTCGTTCATCGCACGGATCAAGTAGACCGTACTTGCTTATATAATACACTGTAGATCAGAGGTGGCGAGAACGTGACTCGCAGGCGCACGTTCCCTCTCTGCAACCGTCCGTTTGATTTTCACATGCTGCTGAGTGACGCCGTGCGTGTTGCATATTTGGTGACTCGCGGAAGGAAGTCGTTTTCGCCACCCTTGCTGTAGATCATATTTTTCAGACTACATTCATCACCCTGAACTTTAAAGTTAATGATATTTACAAGAAAAACCGATATATTTACAACAAAATTCTCACACACAAAGCAATAGAAGAAGAAGAGAAAAAACATATTCGCACGCGTTTGTTTACAAAACAAAGACCTACCCGCCCCTAAGCCACTATCTCTCACCCTCCCACCCTTGACCCTTGAAGTAGGTTATTATTAGGAGGAGTATTGTATTTCTTATGTTGGGGAGCCGAAATTGTAGTAGTTGCAACCGCATGTATAGTTAATAGCTTCCGGTAGCCTTCGCCCCAAAAGTGTACTTTCAGGTGGCCTTTGCCCCAAGTTTAAAAGAATATTAACTTTGTAATTAAGATGTTTCTTTAAGTATTAAATAATTATGTTTGCCTCGGCTGCGTCAGTACTATTGTTAGAGACATCTTGGCAGGGCGTGATACGACAAGAATGTAGGCTTACACAGAATTTAAGATTTAATTCACTCATTTTTATTAATCCTTGACACAAATTAAATAGCACTTCACTGATATCGAGAGCTGTGAGATTCTTTTGCTTAATACTTGAACTTTTTAACACTATAATATTTTCGTCTCACACGAATACGTGATTAATTTCTCGAGGACACATCTCGCGTCTGGTTAGTAACTCTGTCTGTAGGCAATTGAACTGATTTCAACCGCCCAAACTTGTAAATTTCTGTATTTAAGGTCTCTGATTGGCTATTTTACTCCAATATAATACCTGCTTTTAACTAAAGCTTTTTCTCGTTGATGATTGGCTATTTTTATAAACTGTCACTAAAATCACATTAATTCTTCCAATAATCACAAGTAGTACTGTTAAACTTTCTTACTCATTATTGCCTCAATGTTACCTCATTGTTAGCAACTTTTAACTTATTATTCTCACAGATCCTACATTATTAAATTACGTAATACATTCATATAACATTATTGAACATGTATACAATAATATAAGCATATGCAATGACTGTTACATACATTTTTACAAATTATTACATACACATATTGCTTCGAGGCCGGCTGTTATTGAATTTACATATTATATAATTTAGACTGAAAGTGTTTAAGTGTTAAAAATACTGCCGCACCCTCTTCCTTAAACTTTAATCTGAGCTGCATAAACTTTTGTAAAAATGTACCAATTGCTTCCTCCTTCCAACCAACAAGGTCCAACCATCTTGTAACCCTCACCTTGAGTTAACAAAGGAACCTGGCAGATGCTTTCTCCTCAACTGATCTGCCTTAGTACAAATGTGCCAGAATATGAATCCAAGTTTCTTCCTCCCTACACCAGGGCCAATTCTAATGTCGCTTTATATCGCTCACCTTGATCCCATCCCGAGCCAAGCAAGGCCTTGCTTGCTGGCTGTACTTCTGGACAAAACATATTGTTCTATACACCACTCTGTTTTGTTTCGAATGTAAGCTTCATGATAATTTTTCGTTACTTTCGGACGGTGTCTACTGCCGATCTATTTCTGTCAGTCGTTTCCACACATTTCTCATTTTTAGCTCCTTGGAACCAAATATTACTCAGCCCTATTCTCTCCAGCCCTCTCTTGATTTTCGTTGCCCACGTCTTCTGCTCTCCCATTCTAAACTTAAAGCATACCGTTCTCGTAAGTGATTGATCCCCTCTCATAATTCTAATCCAAACGATAGAGGGTAGAGAAAGTCATGTGAATGTAACACATCAGATTCTTTTAGCATATATTTGAAAGAAGAAGAGCCATACTTATAATAATTTCTTCCGCTGATCTCCCTCTAAAATAGCGTTTTCGCTGTTTTTACCGAAGACTGGGTTTTATTTCAGTGCTAACTATATTTTATCTTGTTTTATAGAATAATTTTGTAATAATAAGCCGTTTTTGTATTCCATTTATGTGCCAGCTTAACATATAAGGCAATATGGTGGCTTTACCTTAGAAACAAATGCTCATCGGCAATGAAGTTCTCTCGTTTACTGTCCTATTAATCTTAGGGTTTGTTTACATCATTTATTTCTTTCTAGACATTAAATTCACACTCACATTAACCTCTCACTCATACTTCCAGAATCTAGGAGGACGGGAATTAATTCTGGCTAAAGAAAAATTCCCTTTCTCATCCGGGAATCGTAGTCGGGACCTCTGGATTTGGAAGCTAGCTGCTAAGTATCGATCCACAGAGCCAGCCTTATTAAGCTTTATATATTTGGCAGTACCTACTTTATGGAAAGCTGAAAGCTTTCTTTCTGAATAAAATACTGCAGTGAAACACCAAAATCGTTTGACGGGCGTGTATTTTCACTTTGAATCAAATATTCATTTCCTTCGTAAGGTACCGAAGCCCTTGAGTTTTATCATTAAATGTCACTTTAACTGAGGTAAAACATATATTGCTAAAATGTATGCGTTACGGATATACACTCCTATTGTATAGTGACAATTCTAGCGTTTTCGATGTTTTAAGCTTTTACTTTCCTTACTACGTATAGTAAGTATGGAACGTTTTGTATTCCATCCAAAAACTCGATGTTCAGATTTTACCGAAAATACCTAAATATGTTTCCAGGCCTCCTGAACCCCCCCCAAAAATAAAACGCTTTTCGAAACAGGTCCGCGCGTAACTTTTCCAAAGATGCAACAGGAAGATTTTCAAGAAAATCTCCCTATCCCAAAATAATCTTAGCATGGAAAGCTTTACGAAGTTTTTGATTTTATAAAAATGGCTTTAACTATTTTATTAATACACCATATATTAAAGATATGTACATGAAAAATATAATAAATGTCTTGAATTTTTTGGAAATAGCCCATGAAGTCCTCTTCATTCGGAAGGAAGTTTGTATAACTTGTATAACTGATAAACATGAAAGTACAGGCAAAAACGGACCACAAAAATTTAGATCTGTTTAAAAATGAGGCAGTATTTTTAACATTTAAATGATTTCAGTCTAATTATGTAATATAAAAAATAACAGCCCGCCTTAAAGCAATATGTGTATAAATAACATATAAAATGTATGTAACAGCTATTGTATTATGTTTATATTATTTATCCATGTATAATAATAATATATGAATGTATTAAGTAATTTAATAATGCTGGAGCTGTGAGAATGGAGGTCAAAGGTTACTTACAATGAGGTAACCTTGAGGCAATAATGAATTGGAAAGTTTAATAATGCTGCTAGTAATTCTTTGAAACAATAATGTGGTCTTTTTAAAACAGGTTATAAATACCCAAACAAAAACTAGAAAGGCTAAACATTAAATAAAAGTACTCTATTGTAGTAGGATTAGCCAATGAGAGACTTGAAATAGAGAAATTTGCAAATTCAGGAGGTAGAAGTCAATCACTAGTAGACAGCGTTCCTAACCGGACACTAGACGCGTACGCATCCAGTGTGAGATGAAAATTCATTACGGCGGGAATATTATAAAGTTTACGTGTTTAAAAGTGCAAGTAATTAATAAATAATTTCACAGTTCTTTGTATCAATGAAGTGTTATTTAATCGTGTGAAGGAGTGAAGTAAAAATTATAATTTGTGTAAGCCTACATTCTTTAGCCGCATCACCCTCTGCAAAGAGACACATGCTTCTACAAATTAATACTGACGCAGCCGAGGCAAACCTAAATATATATATATATAATATTTAAAGAAACCAAAAAATACAGAGTTGATTCTTAAACATTGAGGCGAAGGCCACCGGAAAGTAAACTTGGGGCGAAGGCTACCGGAACTTTGTACCATACGTGGGCGGTTACTTCATAAATTTTGGCTCCCCAACAGACGAACTACAATACAACTCCTCCTAAAATAAACTTCTTTCAAATTGGCTTTTCATACATGAAGCTACAACAACGTATAAATAAACCTTCTTCAAATTGGCACCCAGCGTGGGGCAAATAGGGTAACAATACAACCCCTCCTAAAATAATATTACTACATTCTTCAAATTGGCGCCTAAACGTGGGGCCTGAAGAGGCAAGAATAGCTGAAAAGAAGACATCAACGAACATCATACTACTACCAGAATCGACGAAACTACAATACTTCACTTCAGAGAACTTCAGAAAACTCCAGAGAACTTCAAAATTATCAACATCATCCAAGGAGAGCAACACTTCTCTCAGGAGTACGGAGCACGCAGTCAACAATTCAACAAGAATCTACGAGGGAACACCAGAATAAAAAGGTTTACTAAAACAGGAAGAGAAAAGGTAAGAAAATTGCAATACTTTATACATATATAATTGTCAAATATTTAGTTAAGAAAATATATATTGATATTAAGACAATTTTATGCTGTTAGGAAGTGGTAAATTAAAATTCAGCAATTCCAAACCAAATATAAAAAAGAAAATATATATGAATATATGGAAGTAGGAGAAAATAGATCAGCCATTACAGAGTACAATGCTTTACAATCAGAGTTAGAGGAAACTAATAGGTTAGATGTAGAAGAGTTATCTGTAAATTCGCAGGTAGGCATAGAAAGAGATAGTAGTATGCAAGGTGAATCACCTTTACATATGTTAGTTCAGGGAACAACAGAAGAAAACACTATTCCTGAAACATATAGCCAACAAGAGCAAGAAAACCTATCACACCAATATTTTATGTGCCTTCTAAAAGCAATAAAAGAAAGTTATACAAAAACGAGAAAAGAATTAAGTAATAAGTTAACTGAACAAAGTAATATGATAACTGCAATGAATAATAAGCTAACTAAAAATATTTAAAATAACTGAAAATAATAATAATAAGCAAACAGAAAAGAATAATAAATTAACTGAAACTAGTACAGAGTTGAAAAAAGAGTTAAGTAGTAAATAACTGAAACTAGTACAGACTTAAGTAATAAGTTAACTGAAACTAATACAGAGCTATCTGGTATCAAAAATATTCTTGCTAATCAAATAGAAAATTGTATGAAAGAAAGTAAAGCTGAAAGTAGGAGATTAGAAATCAAAATAGAACAATCTTCTAAAGCACTTCAAAAAGATATAGATTTAAAAGTAAATAAAGGTTGTAAACAGTTAGAAAGAAATTCTTATGTTGTATTAATAAAAAATCAAACTGAAATGGAGCTGAAACTTACTAATAATAAACAGGTATTTGTAATAAGTTAGATAAACAGAGAGAGGAATTAAAAACAGTGGTAGAAAATACAAATGCAAATCTTGTACAAGTACAAATAGATTTAACAGCGGAAATAAATAAAATGCATGAAATGGCTAAAACAAATGCAGATGTAATAAAATAAGCAAATACAGAGCAAGGATAAGTAAAGTCAATGATAGATGGAAATTAAAGATAAAGTACAATAAAGTAGCAAAGAAATTGATAAACTTAGAAATAGTTTTGAAAATTTAAGTACCAGTGTACCAAAAGTAAGTGCAAATGTAACTAAATCTGTAAATGCTAATCAAATGCATGGCAATAATGCAAGTGCAGAAAGAAGTGTATCACATTTGTTAACTAACAACACAAGAGACACTATTGATTTTTCCATAGCATCAGCCTCTCAAACAGAAAACAATAATGATGACACATGTGCACGTACCAAATCAGATGTCAAACTATTATTCTGTGCTTAATGTATTGCCATTACCTTATTTTAATGCTTCCTCAAGTCCAGTAAAATTTATTCATGATTTGGTAGAATATTTTAACTTGAAGAATGTGCATGAAGCATTACAAATTATACTTCATAGAAATGCTTGGAGAATAAAACCTTAGAATGGTTACATTTGCTAGCAGACAGTGAAATGAATTTTGAGACATTTAAAGCTTTAATTCTGAATAAGTTTTGGAACGCAACTGTGCAACATAAGATTTGGGAAAGTCTAAAAAGTCTGTGGCATTAGAAGAAAAAGAAAATAAAGTAACTGGAATATAATTGGGGAAGGAAATGTAATTTAAACGCAAAAAAATATCTTTACTAAATGTAAAAAATTGTCAATATAACAGAAGAGAATCCATTCTTAGTAAGAAAAACATAATAAATCTGAATAGCAACTGCTGTATCAGGCATAAATTGTTAGAAATTGTAAGAAATATAAAAATGTTTAAGAAATAAGTTGTAAAGAATGTTTAATAAGTGTTAATATGCTTAATTAAGTTTTAAATGTCTAGCAAATGAAATACTTAATAGTGGCTGTGTTAGTGAATAAACAAACTTTACTCACCTCACTGAACACCTTATACAAGGACCTTAAAAGTGTCGAACATGTGGCAGAAAAAAATAAATATTAAGTATTCTACTAAACACGAGTATAGTGGAAAACCAGTGAGTGTTAAATAAAAGTGACAGTAAAAAATAGCAAGTGTTATAATAAAAAGGTTATGTTTCTTTCTTTAAGGAGACTTTCAGAAAATATTTAAAAATTTAAAAGAACAAAAAAGAATGAACAATTTTTAAATATTTCTAAAAGCGTGTAATTTGAGGCAGTATCTTTAACACTTAAATTATTTCAGTCTAGTTATATAATACAAAGAATAACAACCCGCCTCAAAGCAAGCAATATGTGTATAAATAACGTATAACATGTATGTGACAGTCATTGTATTATGTTTATATTATTACATACATGTATAATAATGTTAGGTGAATGTATTAAGTAGTTTAATAATGTAGGAGCTGTGAGAATAGAGGTCAAAGGTTGCTAACAATGAGGTGACAATGAGGTAACCTTGAGGCAATAATTAATTGGAAAGTTTAATTATGCTACTAGTAATTCTTTAAAAGAATAATGAAAAATTTTAAAACAGTTATAAATACCCAATCAACAACTAGAAAGGCTAAAAATTAAATAAAAGTACTCTATTGGAGTAGGATTAGCTAATGAGAGACTTGAAATAGATGAAATTTGCAAATTCAGGCGGTAGAAGTCAGTCGCAAGTAGACAGCGTTCCTAACAGAACTTTAGACGCGTACGTATCCAGTGTGAGACGAAAATTCATTACGGTGAGAATATTATAAGGTTTACGTGTTTAAAAGTGCAAGTATTTAATAAATAATCTCACAGCTCTCTATATCAGTGAAGTGTTATTTAATCGTGTGAAGGATTAATAAAAGGAGTGAAGTAAAAATTATAATTTGTGTAAGCCTACATTCTTTAGCCGCATCACCCTCTGCAAAGAGACACATGTTTCTACAAATTAATGCTGACGCAGCCAAGGCAAGCCTAAATATATATAATATTTAAGGAAAACATAAAAATACAAAGTTGAATCTTAAACATTGGGGGAAGGCCACCGGAAAGTAAACTTGGGGAGAAGGTCAACAGAAAGTAAACGTTAGGGCGAAGGCTACCGGAACTTTGTACCATACGTGTGGCAGTTACTTCATCAAGTTTGGCTCCCCAACAGTTGAACTACAATACAACTTCTAAAATATATTCCATCAAATTGGTTTTTCATACCTGAAGCTACAACAATGTAAAAATAAACCTTCTTTAAAACACACAATTTATTTCAAATAACTATTTTGGCACAGGTCATTTATTAATTGTTCGAATTGTTCATTAGCTGATCATTCTTTTAAGTCCTGTGGATTTTCCGTTATTTTTTGCGGTGCCATGGAAAGAGTATGGCTTTTTAAGGCTAACGTATAGCTACCAGTTCTTAAACATTTGATTATCTGTAACAAAATTTGTAACGTGACTGTTTCTACAAAGATTTGTTTGGATTAAAATGAATTAGAAAAATGAGTTTAAGTAAGAATAGTTCGTGTAGCAACTAAAAATTATAGAGGGTAGAGAAAGCCAACTGAATGTATCACGTAAGGTTTGTTTGCAGTGTTTTCAGAACTTTTCTGTCAGCGTCGTCGACTGTTAGATACCTACACTGCTGTGTTGTACACTCGTATTTATCCTCTAATTAACAATCCATCCTGTCTCTCACTGGTTGTTGCGCTAGTTATAGAATCAGCAAGTGTTACGTTTTGACTTATTTACTAATTTGTAGTACATTAAATTAATTTAATATAGCCTATGTACAAATTTGTGGGTAAACGTATCTTAACAAGTCTTATTTACACGGATTATTCAACAGGGTATTTTCTGGTTTTGGAACTGTTAGGTTCAGAAAACGTTGTAGAAAACGTATGTATGTGCAGTTTCTTGTCTTAGCAGTTACGATTTATTATTAAAACAACTTTTAACGTAAACCTTAAAATATCTTTTATGCTGACACAACTACAGGCTTCAAAGGTGGTTGCAATATAAGCCAAGAAGATAATGCAATACATAAAAGCAATGAATAATATGAACTTGAAAAATACAGTTAAATTAAAAATTAATGCTGTTAATAAATTATGATAAACAAATTAACTTTTTAGAGACCCATGATTAATAACTTAAGTTTGCTTGGAACCACAAAATAACGGTGATTAGGTATATCGCTGGGTATTTATCATCACCCAAGCTGTTTTTAATCATAAATGTAGTTTTTTGAAAAATCTGTAAGCGGTAGTTTTTCATATATAAGACAAGAAATGGGGTTCCCACTAAGGCATTGGAATCTAGGATGTGATATGAGAAAAATGGGATTCAGAAAATGAAATTAATTACATTTACTGTATTTTATAAGCCACTTACATTGTCCCTGTGATGTTATACATATTCACGCCGTATGGTTGTTGAAATATCTTTCATTGCGTCTATTTTGGCTGTAAGGTACTTCTGTCTGAATAATAAAAAACTATAAACAGTTTTAAATGATGTTAGCTCCACGAGTAATTATCCAGACACCACAGGTCGAGAAATAATTATTTTGTGACAGTAAACATGAATTTGATATTGAAAATAATACATAACCGCTGGAAAACTATTATCATGGATGTATTTGGCGGGATAGTTCCATTGTCAACAACACGAATATGAAATACGCAATTCAACTGAAATAAAAAACAAGAGGCTGCTTGTAGCGGTCAGCGCACTGCTTGTTAACCCAGAGGCGCTGGTTTGATTTCCGGTGTTAAAGAGTTTTTCTGTGTGTTTTGTTCTGTACTCTCCACAGATCTGGAAACTACAACTATGTTTCATTGTTTGAATAATCAAATGATAATTTAAAGCTGTAAATACGATGTGTAACAATGGCAAAGCTTTCACTAATCATTACCAAATGGGCATAGTCCTTCTGTATCACTAATGCCATTAATTTAAAAGGTTATTTCTGCAATTCAGTTTACAAAGTCAAGATAGATATCAGTATTAAAAGTTTTTAATTTAGGATACTGACTTAGTTGCATACAAGATAAGGGGAGAAAGACAACGCTTAGCTCTTTATATTACATGTTCACTCGTTTTAATGACGTCTTCATATGGGGAGGAAGCATAGGAATCAAATTATGTTACATAAACAGCAAATAAAATGTTTTGAAACGGCTAATGATACGAAAAGCATTATAACACATAACTACCTACTTTAATGAGATGTAAATTTTTATTGAGTAATACTTTATTCATCCCAACTTTTTCTATATGCAGTTCAATCAGAATAAAATGAAACGCATATGCTATTTAAAGAAAACGGTGTTAATAGATTTTGTCATAATGCATTACACACACACACACACATATATATATATATATATATATTAATCAAAATACTTAGAATCAATTTATAAGTACAAAATATAATGAAACCTGGTAAGGGTCCCGTCCACAGGGTAACTTGCAGGATAGACTGAGTTCCTAAGCCGCAGTGAAGACAATTAGTCTAGGAGAAGATGATTCCAAAAACAAACTCCTGGTCCCCTATATATATAGCAGGATCCACAGCTATTGCTTCATTAATGAAAGAATTTTAACGTTAAGAATGAGTCAGTAGGGGTTATATGACCATTGTTGCATTGTATGTCGCAGAAGGGAGAGAACATGACTCGAGATTATTTTATCAGAACTTACAGGACGATATGGGATATTATAAATAAAAATGATATTATAGCATCACCTGGGTCTTCAATGGAAGGTTTGTCAATATTCCTATCAAGAACACAATTGACTATAATGGAGAAAGTGTTAAAAATGGAAAGGAAATCGTTTAATAGATTTTGCCTCTTTCAATGAATTAAAAGTTTTAAACACATTTTATAAACATAAAAATATTCACAAGTACACCTGGAGTGAAGGTCACAATGAATATTGGATTATGTAATAGGGCCTAAGAAATTCTCAAATTTAACCCGGGATGTAAGAGTATTTAAAGGTAGTGATATAGATTCAGATAACTATCTAGTTGTTTAAAAAATGGTATTATACACAGACAATGGAAGTCCTAGAAAAGAAAAAAAAAGAAAAAAGTAGATGAAAGATTCAAAGTCCACTTGCTGACAGAAGACAGTATTAAGAATCTGTATCAGATGATCATGTAATCATTATACAACTGAGCTACCGAGTAGTAATTACATTAATATTGAATGAATGAATATAAAGGAGGTTTTACCTAAGGCTGCAAGTGAAGCTTTAGCTAAGCGAAAAGTGTGTTATAAGGAGAGATGTTTAAGTTTCTGGACAGAAGATTTGGGAATATTTATTAGAATAAAAAAGGCAGCATATTTAAAGTTTCTGAAATAGCAAAATGGATAAAATAGAATAGAGTACAATAGACTTAGGGCTATAGTAAACAAAGAAACTAGGAAAATCAATAGACAGAAATGGAACTGATATGTGTCAAACATAGAGTACGATGCATATGGAAAACAGGAAAAAGCATTCAAAGAATAAAGTAGAGAAGGACAAAGTTCAAATAAACCCGTAATAATTAGCAAATGGAAAACATTGTATAGAGGATTATGGACCACACATAACGAAGAATCATTCGTATTAATGAAAAATTATCCTAACATTGTCTTATAGTTAAAAGGGAATTAAAAATTGTACTGAATAGTTTTAAGAACAGGAAAACACCTGGGGTAGACCAAATTAACATGGAATTAATAGATACAGCTCTGGCTGTTTTCATGACAGAATTGTTCATCTTTTAAATGAATGTTGGAGGACAGGGACTATACCTGATAATTGGAAAGAAGCCATGATGATTCCAATATTTAAAAAAGGAGTAAAAATGACTAGGAACTATAGGGGTCTGTTAAATACATGATATAAGATTTATACAAAGATTGTGACAAACCGGAGCAATTCTTGTGCAAAACCAACATGGTTTTAGAAAAGGTAGATCTTGCTTAGACTGCACATTTACAATGTCTCAACTGTTTGAAACTTCCACATTTTATGCCTTTATAAATTGTATAAAAACATTTGACAAACTAAATAGAAATAAAATTGGGGAATAATGATAGATAGAGGATTTCCAAACCATATAATACGTGCTATACAAAGTTTATATTTGGGAACAAAGATAATTAGAAGTGGAGGAAGGTTCTCAGAAAATGACACTGAAATAAATCAAGGTGTTCGACAAGGGTGCCCACTTTTACCCGCATTATTTAATATTTATTTAGATGACATCATTCCAAAGTAACAAAATATTTTAACTACTAATTTTAAAATGGATAGTATAAATATGGACACTTAGCTTTTGCAAATGAGTAAGCAGTTATAGTATCTACTGAAGATAATTTACAAAGAGCTACTTATAATTTAAGTATAGTGGCTACTGAACATGATCTGGAAATTTCAGCCGAGAAAACAAAAATAATGACATTTTATGGAAAACATCCTGTCAGAGACAAAACTGCGATTGATAATACCCCTGTTGAACAACTTATGGACTTCAATTATTTAGGAGTTTTCATTGGTAATGATAGAACAAAGGATGTAAATAAAAAACTAAATTTATTCTAACAAATATGTGGAACAAGCAGAAGAAGTTTATCAAAGAAAGCCCCTAAAGAACCTCTACTGAAATGCTATATAAGGTTTTAGCAGTTCCTGTACTATAATATGGGTCTGAATGTTGGACTTTAAAAAATATTCTTTGAGACGGAAATGAAATTCTTAAGGTTTGTAGCAGATTATACTCTAATGGACAAACACAGAAGTGAATATATCAGAGAACAACTGGGAATATTTAAACTAACGGACAAAATAGCAGAATACAGGAAAATCTGGTACAACCATGTCTGCAGAATGGAATATGATAGGATTCCCCAAAAGAGCACTAAGTTATAAAGCAAGCGGACAACGAAGTTCGAGAAGACCTGCTAGAAGATGGATGGAGCAGCTTTAATTTGGAGTCGGAATAGTCTAATCCCTGTTTGTATGATGATGATGAAAATATAATGAAAGTAGTTGCATGTAAATGATTTTCTGAGGTGGAAAGGAGGGTTTCTTGCTGAATGTGTGACTCAAAAGAATTGGGTATTGTCACAGCTTCTCTTCCTATATCGGCATGATGAAGATTTTAGTTCATACAGTAAGAGACCGGCAATATTTTAATTTACTAAATATCCCTTCTTTCCTTTTGTCTGCTATTTTTCTGTTATTTTGTTTGTTTTCTGCATTTACTTTTAGACCCAGGTTCGCATGAATACAAACATCCATGCCCGAGACGAGGCTCAAACCTGTGACGAAATATGAAGACAAACGTACTAAGGACAGTGGTAACCACTCGCCAAAGGTTTATGTAAACTTTTTGAACCATTTTAAATACATAGCCTATCAAAATTTGTAACACTACGCTCATATATCCTTTCAAATATTTTGAGTTCATGCCTCATTAGAATTCCCGTTTACAGAAAAGCAACTAAAATAAATACAACCTGTTGGATTGCATTGTGAAGCGGAGGGGATGCGGCACCGAAACAGGAATGAGGATATTATACCGACGCCCGGCGAGGGAGCATCCCCGGCAGGAGGGAATGAGGTAAAAGGAGGCACCGGGTGGCCGGAACCAGGAGTGACGGCACAGCAATGACTGGGTTCCTACAGTTTCCAGATATAAAAGCCTCGGCAGTTGGACAGGTAGACCAGGGAACCTCGCTCCACATTGGGTCCAACGCCTCACCAGGGGGCGGTCGTTATACCTCGGCAAGCAGTCGAAGGTCAAGAGAGGTCTCTGTCACGCTACACCTAAACACCATCGCCGACACTTCCAATCCTGAAATAGAGTAAACGGCGTGAAGGATGAATAA
This sequence comes from Deroplatys truncata, assembly GCA_030765065.1. NCBI lineage: Eukaryota > Metazoa > Arthropoda > Insecta > Mantodea > Mantidae > Deroplatys > Deroplatys truncata. The sequence goes on from CM060980.1 coordinate 108,838,961, forward strand.
AATTATTATTGGAACGAAATGGAGGGACAGGAAATTCGGGGGATGAAGGAAACGGCTCCAACATTCGCCTGACGAACCGGGAAAAACCCCCCAAAAGCATGGGTCAGAATGGGCAATGCCCGGAGTTCAAACTCGAGACCTCCCGAATGCAAGCTACAGGCCTTAGCAACTAAGGTATCCCGCTCGGTAATATAGCCTATTCTGTGATTAGGATCTGAGTTGTATTGGTTAGTAATCGGTTCGGTTTCTTAGGTGAAAAGGTATTATGCAAACGCGCATATAAACAAGCGTTTTAAAAGTGCTATACGTGGCTATGTAGATTAAACGTTTTTTTTTATCAAAAATAGAAACTTATAGAAAGTATACCATAAAGTATACCGAACAGGAAAAGTATATAAATATACAATTTTAAATTACTAACAATACAAATAACTCTTAGAAAAGTTGCAACTATACAAAATGATATCTAAACTCATTATGATCTGCAAATATACATGGAAATGGCCCTTATCAAATAAAGACGTCGTATTCAGATTTTATAAAACTCCTAGTTGAGAAATCGTAAAAGTGAGCGAACAAAAGGAATTCGACGGCATGAAAATTGTAGATTATAAGAATTCATCAGTCCACCTGAAAACGTGGTTGGAACTGCTTCTTTTATTGTGAACCATGCGTTATCTAACAAAGGAGTCTGTGGAATGTTCCTAGATATCACAGATGTGTGTACAAAAGTGCAGCATCTGTTAGCATAGCCACGAGAAGGAAGGGTGGGTTGCGTTTAACTTGTACGTGAATCTAACAGGCTTCTCTGATGTGGTCAGTACAATACGCTACCATGTGGCGCCCCCAGGTTTCTAGTGAACGCGTGGAACTGATTGCGGTTGTATGTGTCAACTGATTTAACTCCTTGCTACCTAACCTTCGATTGAGGTTTACTCTCCATAAGGTCAAACCAATTCTAAAAGTTTACAGTAAAACTATTACTAACTTTAATGGTTATACATGTGAGGCATTCCAACAATCGTACTGGGTTTTCGTGGGATCAGTTAGTGATATTACATATGTCGTCAGTGACAAAGATTGTATTAATAATCTGGCCATTATTAGATTGTCTCACAGAACGTACATACTTTTTCATAATTTTCTGTACATTAATTTTGTAATTGATAAGTAGAAATCAAGAAATACAATGATTCACTACTAATCGCCTATCTCTCAAAGAGTTTACTTAGCACACTGAAGAGATAGGTACCACGAAGGTTGGAAAGCACAAGAAACGAAACACACTGAATAAAATTTCGTCTTCAAGAAAGGAAAACGTGTAATAGTTGCGAATACTCGGCAAACCTTGCTTAGATAAAGTGTTTGGGATCTGTAAAAGACATTTGATAGTTTGTACGAGTATTGTGAGAAATACACAGAAAGTGTGAGAAAGCTTGTGTGAATTTGAAACGGAGAAGACTAACTTTAAAGTTACTAATCAGGATAGGAGATAATATATCGGAGAAAAGCAGAATAGAAAGACATACCACAAGAATGCCTCTTATAACCCATTCTAGAAATTCTGTTGAACTGCCTCCAGAACAAAAGAGCAGTGATAGTTTGAGGAAGCGAATAGAATACATAAAGATGCATAAAATTTAATTTTTATTATGTACGATTAGCAGAGGAGAAAAGGTCCCCCAAGGAACTAGGCAATACAGATGAATAATTACAACCAGATAAAGATAAATGGAAACGACCCAAAGACTATGGTTGCTGGAGGGAGAGCAAGAAATACACCTGCGAATTCTACATGAAGAACTGGAGTAAGTGGGTAACTTAGATAAATGGATACATAAATGGTAGCGTGATCAGCTGTAAATAAACTAGAGGATAATAACGACAAATGAAGCTCTTAGCAGATAAGGAAACATTTTCTGTATTTCCTGAAAAAGCAACCAATAACTAAATCAGCGAGGTACTTCCTACCGAAAATGATGTGGTATGGTGCGAAAACCTGGACGTTACTACACAAAAAGAGTTTAGTAGATGTTTAAATGTAATTTTGGAAAAGGCAGTATATATAATGGATACACAGAACTAGCTCGTATTGGGGTTGTTTTAGAAAGAGCGGGTGAAGGAAAAAGAATGCAGTAATTGACGAGGGAAGGGAATTTTGGACTTTAGATGAGAAAACGTGTTACTGAAAGATGCACCAGGAGGTGTAATGAATGGTCAAAGGTTTCGGGGAAGATGATGCCAAGTGAATGACAATATAGTTAGGATGCGCAATAATAGCGAAAATGGAAAAGAGGGAAGGCTGTTTTTATTGAAGAACCTATGCTTGAACGGGAAGCTTTAATTTGATAAAAATAAACGGTAGAGGAAGTCCATATAAGTACTATTTCAATATCAATCTTTGATTTATTGATCCTATAAGAGCTGGCATCTAAGATGGTGTACTCTATGTGTACGTGCAGATGTGAAATTGTTGTTACATTGTTGACTACTTATTATTACTGCAATTCAACTTGCGCAAATTTTATCGGGGAATTATTTAGTAGGAATTGTTTCAGTCAGATATATTATGAAGTTCTTACTTATTACATCCGATATTATTTATACAGGGTAGACTATTTAAATTTAAACTGTGCAATATCTCCAGAACTAAGCGTTGTAGAAAGAAATGTCTTTAATAAAAGTTACAGTTGCTTGATATTACGCAGGAAAGTAAATGCCATTAGTCGTATTTTGTTTTGAGGAAGTTATGGTAATCTTTTTAGGGACAATTTAATTTGGGAACCTACGAATAATGGCATTTACCTTCCCCATAACATCAAGCAACCTTTATTCAAGACATATCTTTCTATAACGCTTAGTTTCGGAGATATTGCACAGTCTAAATTTAAATGCTCTACCCTGTATAAGAGACATTCCATGATCACTTAGTTTATAAAATTACAAAAGAGTTGTATAAATATAGCAGTAAACCAATAGGGTTACAAATATGATTGTGACTCGGACAGTTTCGTTCAAATTGAGAGCAGAACATATGCATTAATAAGCAAAATGACACTTCCTACATATACTCCATAAGAACATCTCTAAAACCGTGTGATGCTTCTATGACTTTGTAAAGTTTTAGTTTCTCTACCATATACGTATGGCCGATAGAAGAAATATTTTATTCCACCCAAAAGTTAGGCATCGAGATTTTACGGGAATACACGCGAAGGTCGCCTTTAGTGTCCCCAGAAAACATCTTCACAAAAGGTATCACTCGGGCACGTCTAAGTGTATGTGAACAGATTGACCGCAAAACAAGAAGTCGGTTAAACACCAACCTTGAAATTCAGGTACAACATCGTATAAGAATCGACATGAAACTTCCCAAATTAGTCTTTATACGGAAAATGTTTCGTTATCTCTTACTTTCTAAAAATGGCTATTAAACAAACTGATTAAAATAACATGTTCATTACTTTGGCATTAATAATAACATAAATACCTTAGGTTATTAAAGAAACTGATTAAAATAACATAGTTTCATTACTTTGAAATTACTAATAAAATAAACACCTTATGTGTTAATAACGTATAAAATTCACTTTATTTGGCTTATATAAGTATTTAGTTTAACAAGGATAGTTTAAAAGACACAAAACGTATTACAGGAAAACGTAGAGCACTTTGACTAAATCTTTGTATAAAATCGTTTGTTAGTTTTAACCATTTTATAGGGCTATTAAAAGAGAAACGACATACTTCAAATTTTAATTTAAAATAAACAGCGTTAGTCAGAAATAATTTCTGTACATCACTAGAAAGAAGGAAGTTCACAGTTTTTAAAGCAGACTTGAAAGTTCTATTTGGTGGTATGATGAGGTGTAGATTTTTTTACAAAAAAATTGTGTATAGAGGAAAGTAATTTTGTTCACTGCATATTGCTTTGTGTAATTATTAGAGTGTAACAAACTACTTCTGCGGTAGATACAACAAACCAGCGATTTCGAAATAACTAAATTTTTCTAAGTCATAAACCTTTGATAACTAGAAACAATTTGATTTGGTTGTGGCAAGAAAACGGTTAATGTTTTTACGTTCTGTGTAGTAAATGGTATCAATGACCTCTGTCCAGTGACATACAGAGGTGGTCTATTTTTCGCAGTTCCTTTGAAATAAAAAGTATAAATAAGTTACTATTACATCAATAGTCATGTATTCTGATTCTGAGCTCGATCATTTTGGAGTGATTATGTGCTTCCTGTGGGGATTAGTTTGTTCCTTTCACAACGCTATAGATTTTATGGACTTTGGAAATAATTCTATGGCCTAATACTTACTTAAGATTACAAATTCCGCTAATAGACATAAATAACGTAGTATATGCGGCGATATTTAACACTTTTGAATGTCGTTCTCCTCTTTCTTTCTCTGCTACGGACTTACGTTAACTAGGGGAAAGGTATCACCCAAGAATTTTATGTCCAGATTTCACCGTAAATTAGGTTTGGGCATTTACTGGCTCAGGAACTACAAGTGGTTCTTGACGTTAGCGCATGCAGCAGATGGTGTTGCGAAATCAAGCAACCAACTCTCGTCTAAGAATTCGCCACTGCAAACTACCGTGATCTTTTCTTCTAACCAAAGACATTCTCCAACCAGTGCCAACTGCAATTCTTAACCGTCCAGCACATCACAGTGGCCTGACCATTGCACCCCAAATGTAGACAATGCGGCAGTCACTTCCTGCCCGATGTCGTGGTTCTTGTTGATGCCCGTTGCTCACGGCTTACCTTGCTGCATCCTCCATGTTGCCTCCAGATGTTCGCAGTATGCTGGTTCTCTGCAATTTTGTCCTCGGCTAGCTACAGTAATTTTCTTTAAAACTAGGTGGGGGAATGGACTTATCCTTGGTAAAGGAAGCGTAGATCTCGGGTCGTGGTAACAGGAGAAATAGACGTGCTTTGGTTACGAAAAGATGACTCTGCAATTTCCTTTATTTAACTACCCGCGTAGTACACAACACTGATGTTACCGCCGTTAAAATACTGTCCACCGCTGTTAAAATACGGCGCGGATATGACGCGAAGTTTGAATATGCTTATTATCTCTTTACGAGTAGCGATTCTCAGGTGTGTTTCGAAAACTGTTTTCATTCACTTTTGGCGCGATATCTCAACATCCTGCAGCATCTCTCCCTGCCTGTAGTTTTGCAAAATGTTCCCTGACTACATGACAAATGACCCACACATGACAAAATGCCAAAATGAAATGCCTCGAATTTGCTCCTAACAGATCCATTTATAGTCGCAGGGTTCTGGGGCTGCTTCCTTTCCTATTGGTCAATTTTTAGCGCCACTTAACGCGTCTCACTATTTCGTATAAGCTTACAGGGATCTCATTGGTCCAAGTTTAACATAAATCGCGGCTTTTCCTAAATTTACCGTTAAGCTAGTTGTCTCTCTCACTTGGTCACGGCGAATTATTGAATAAAAGAACAAAGAATTTACACCCTCGCTGTATGAACAATGTCCCTGCGACTAGAGAGACATCGTAAAACTAGATTTTCTGCCTTCGAAGACACTGTTCCTGTAGCTAAAACATTTCGTCTTGGACAGTATTTTAACATTACGCTTAAATTGTTTACATTAAACCATTTATAACTCTTCTAATATTAGTAACCTAGAAACATACATAACGTTAAATCACCCTTCTTAAACTATACAAGCAGTATAAATAAAAAATATGTACATAGTATGATTTAACATCAATAAAAATTAATTAATAAAATTATCTATAATTACAGTTCTCGGGCTCGGTCTAGAGTTGCCGTTTCAACAACAAGCCGTGAATTTCTCCAGTGGCGTGAACAAACCAGAAAGGATAAGAAAATCCTTAAAGTTTCTTAAGGATATTAATCTCTATGATAAAGTGTAAAAATGTAAACTTCTGTGTTAATGTTGAAGTAATGTATCTGTTATAAAATTATGAAAGGCCGTGAGAAGACCAAGCATTCAAAGCGACAAAATATCGGATTTCATCGGAAATATATCTTTGAGAAACCTTGAGTAAAAGAAAAAAAACTTTTAGAAAAAGGATCGTGTGTGTGTTAACAGTATAACTCGAAAACAAAAAGTCTGATACCAAACTTTTGATTTAAGATCAGCATATTCCAAGGATGCAAACCGAAGATTTTCCCCAAATTCTCCAACTCAAACTTTCATGCAATATATTTGGAAATATTTTATGTTCCCAAAAATGACTAACGATTTTGATTTAGATAAAATATGAACCATTTAAGACATTTGCACGACAAATATAATAATGCCTTCAATCTTATGGGGATAGCCTGTGGATTCCATTTAATTCGGAAGGAATTCTGTATACTTTTGTATAACTGTTGAACGTTAAGAGATGCACACAATTTTTTCTGGCATCAATAATTTCCGAGATATCTGTTAATGGTGGTATCAACTGTTCTATAATTGGTAATTTTTTTAGTACGAAGCTATTCATTAGTTTTTAGAGTTGTCATGGGAAAGTATAGACCGTTAAAGCCATAAAGAGCTGCTTTTAAAGACCTAACTATTGATTCGGTTTCCTCTATCCCACTTATCCTTACAGCGAAATGTATAATAAAACTATGTCTGCAAATGTTTGTCTCGAAACAGATGAAACGGGTAGGAAAGTAAGCTTGCATAAGAATAGTGTGTACCTCTATAAAATTAAGTGGTGGACGAGAGTCATGTGAATGTAACATAACAGACCTTTTACTTCTCTACTACGTACCGAGCGGGATGGCTCAGGCGGTAGCGTCTGTAGCCCGCATTTGGGAGGTCGTTAGTTCGATTTCCGTGGCCGACCTTCCTGACCCATGTTTTTTTTCGGGGTTTCTTCGGGTTGCTAGGCGAATGCTGGGAAGAAACAGTAAGTCCCGCGAATTTCCTGTTCCTCCATTTAACCTCCATTCTCATTTCCCTTCACCTTTCATCGGCTTGGTCTCCTTCAGGGTTGTACATCTCGGTGGGAGGTCTCAGTGTATGCAAGAAAAGGAAAAGGATGTTCTGTGGAAGTCTTCGTCCCCGGAATGGGGGTGGTCTCCAGGTTCCGGGCCACCCCTGTGTAAGCCCACAGAGAGGAGGGGAGGTGACTGCACCAGTACCTATCCGGGGAGTTTAAATCTGTAAATGTTAGGTACCGCACCCCTTGGTCCGGTCGCCCTCTGTCTCCTCGCACCTCATCTCTCCCTATTGAGGGCGCTGACTCCGGGGCATAGGTACAAAATATCTATGTAGGTCCCCCTCCGTGTTGAATTTTAATCCTTTTCTACTAGTACATGTAGGCAGAGAAGATATTGCTTCCACCCAAAATTTTGATACCGAGATTTCACCGAAAGTACATTGTTTTGAGGCCCCTAAATCCAAATAAAGCATTTTATGAAACATTTCCGCGCGCGTACTTCGTGTGTATATGTGTGTGTGTGTGTGTGTGTGAACAGCATAACTCAAAACCGAAAAGTGGGATAAGTATTGGTATTTGGGTTCAGTATCTTCCAAAGATGCCACACAAAGGTTTTCAAGAAAATATTCCCAACTACCCCCACAAAGCTTTACATAGAACCCGTTTCGAAAATTTTGAATTTCCAAAAAATGGCTAACAATTTTGATTAAAATGCCTGTATGAAATATTCACATGAAAAATAAAATATATATCTTGAATTTTCTAGGAATAGCTGTGAAATCCGCTTCATTTTGAAGGAATTTGGTATAATCTTGAGTAAGTGGTGAATGTTAAGCGAAGATGAATTTAAATCTGTTTAAAACACACAATTTATATAAATTAAGCTTTTTGTGGCATGAGTCGTTTCTGAGATATACATTATTAAAAGTACGAATTGTTCAATGTTTATTCTTTTCAAGTCCCGTAGATTTTCACTTGTTTCCCGTGATTGCATGGAAACACTATGGAATTTTAAGTTCTGTTCCTAAACATTTGACTATCGCTGTTTTCTTTGTATCCATATCGAAATGTGTAATGCAACTATTTCGGCAAAGATTTATTTGGATTAAAGTATGGTAGAAGGAAGAATAAGCTCTACTAAGAACAGTTTGTATACCTACTAATAAAGATAGAGGGAAGTCATGTGAATATATCACAGATTTTTTTTAAAAAGCGTTACTGTTCGGTTGTTTTCTCGCGATGTCAAGGAAAGAGTATGCAATTTGAAGAGCAGCATAGAGCGACTTCTTAGATTATGTTTTCTGTATCTCCCTTGTACCTGCAACGAAATGTGTAATGTAAGTATTTCTACAGGGGTTATCTGCGGTAATCTGAACTAGATAGAATAATAACCTTTCGTAGGAATAGCTTGTACTAGCTGTATAAAAATAAACGATAATAGGTAGAAAAGTAATGTGAATGTAACGTATAATTATATTTTTTTTATTTGAGGGCTTCTAAGTCAGTACTCTACCGTATTGATTGGAACTTTTGCTTTCGTGTGCAATGTAGATGTGGAGGTACAAGAAGAAATCCCCCCCTTAACTAATGTAACTGCTACTCTAAATTAAGGTGCAAAGAGCTTCCTCTTTGCTGCTAATGTAATTAATGTTTAGGTTCGCGAGCGACTCGCGGTACAGTCAATGTTTGCTAACTTGCTTCGCTGTAAAATCACTGGAATAACGTGAAGCTATGCTGCCTACAATTATCGTACAAATAAAAACCTGGTATTGTAAGTTTTTGTGAATGACTTCCAGAAAATATTGGAAATCAAATACAATACATTTCCGTTTATGCGCTCCTTATAAAATATGCAGCACAAAATGAGATGGGCAGAAGTTGGAACGTTATTTAAGAAATGCATTTTATTGGTTAACAGCAGTAGCGAGTAACTGAGACACAAGCTCATCTCGATGGTTATTTTCAACTTATAGAAATATATATTTGTTTTGCTGTTTTACATTAGATGCATGGAGGCACATTGGATGCCTACTGAAACTCCAAGAAGAAAGGATGAAGCGAAGGACACATGCAGGCGTCAAGATCTAGGGAGTAGCCTCGGACACAGACGGGGTCCCTAACGTATCGAGGTAAGATTCTGAAGCCAACAGGACCACTCACATAAGCCTTCCACGCCAATGAGTTGTCTCGCAAGTGTTCCGTTACACCGTAGACGGGACTCAAAGCGAATTCCACCGCCACACGCCATCCACTCGCCTGATCCTCCGATTATGAAAAATGGTAAGGAAACAAAGTGACCAGAAATAGGAGGAAAAAAAAATTCTGGCATTGCAGAAACCACCCTATCATTGGCTTACCGATCTGGGGAAAAACCCGAAAAATCCTAAGGTTCGAGTGACAGATCCAAAGGGAATCTAACCCGGGACCTATCGAATGCATGTTTCACACCATCTCGCACGCTAAAACCTAGAACTTACCGATATCAGAGCACAATATGTCACTTAATCTAGCGTTACAGAGGAAGACTTGTGAGCATATATGCGGTATTTAATGTATGCTACAAACTCTACAACATAGGCTGTTATATTTACTATCTTTACATCGCGCAGTAGCAAAACGGACCGCCTCTAATCGTACCCAGGTACTTCTGGATGTAATTTTACATTTAAAATGAACCCCCTATGTATAAAATATTAATTTAAATTCGTATTTAACATATCTGATTATGCAATAAATTCTTTTAACCCGAAGTTTTTAAGGGTCAATTTTCCTCAAGCTTTCGGTTCTGAAACGGAGGTGAACTTCCGCACGCAACTGTAAACAATCAAATATATTGAATTGTGAATATTTTTAATAAAAATAGTGTTGCCTGTAAATGCCTTGAATCTAAAAATTAAATTAATTTGAGTTTTATTTATGGACGCTCTTTAAGTGCCGTGGTCCTTAGCGTATCATTCTATATTGGGCGTGAAAGACCGGCAATTTTGCTCAGAGGCCCCTTGATTAGGCTTGAGGCTCTTTTGCGTGCCGTAAATCTACGACACGGGACCACCGGCTTTACTTCCCTTCCGAAGGAACCCATGCTAAGGGTTTTTATGCCCGAAAAAATCCATCGCCGTCCGCCGAGTGTCTATTGTTCTGTAATAATACACAAATGTAAATGAAGTAAAACCGAGCGAGATGTCCCCGCGGTAACGTGTGAGACTAACATTTGGGAGGTCCCGGATTCGATTCGATTCGCATCGACCACCCACTCTGCTCATGAATTTTTCGTGGTTTTCCCTGGTCGGGAGACGTATGCTAGTGTGGCTTCTTATATACCACGATTTGCTTTCCATTCCGTTTCCTTCTGCTATTTCCTGTGTGCTTCTAAGCTTCATGGCGAATGGCGGTGCCGAGAAAATCCGCGGTTGTTTCCTCAAAGCAGAGTATTCCCGTGGACACTAGAAGGTTGCTTGTTCAATCGCCCTTTATGGGCGGTTTAGTAGTGGGACGGATTTTCGATTCTGGAACTGTTAGGGACTTCCGCGCGTCCGTGTAGCCTGTTTGCTTGTGGCTCGTAGACTGCTGTGGTTCCTTCGCTTCATCCCTTCTTCCTGTAAGGTGTTAGTCACAATAGCTCATCTATGTAAGCCGTAGTCTACTAGGTGGCCCCTCAGTCGTTGTGAAACCTATTCCTACCTACTTTCGAAATTAAACATTTTCAACAATCCCATTTGATTCCTTTACACGAATTAAGTTGTAAAGGCAAATCGTTAATTAGGAAAGGAGCGCGGTGTCACCTGTTAACTCCTTTAGAGAGGTGTGGGGAATAAAATGCTGAAATTTCCAGAAATGCGGACATTAAAAATTGTCCCTACTAAGCCGCGAACCTTCTTCAGCATACTTCAAATCACTAAAATTTTCTAAACATATACGGAGTTATGTTCATTATCAACCCATTTCCCAATGGGTTCCCGGGTCCCATTCTTTTGAATAGGAGAGGTGAACCACTGCAAAAAGAGTAAAGACACATTTGCGATGCTGTAACGTTAACAGGATAGTGTGAGGTAAGACCATTCACAATGCAACCATACACTCAAGAACTTGACACGGGTTTTCAGATCTGCAAATTGCATGCGGAAATCTTCCGGGGCAGACATATTTCAAATTAAATAACATAGCCATTAACTTCCAATTCATTCAGTCTATAAATGCATAGGATATATAAAGGTGTTAAACTAAGGAAACAGCAAAGCAGTGTCTGGCTTTAGTATTTAGAATGGCGTGGCTGTTCTAATGGAAGAGCATCATGATTGTATAGTAGTTGGCGTAAACTCGCACATCACGATTGTATTCTGTTCAGAAGCTGGCAATGCATGGAAAAAGAAATGTAGAATACTTCCTCTATAGGTTGCGACCGTAGAGGAAATGTGGAGTTCGCAATTTCTTGCGTTACGTGGTTCTATGTGAATGCTTCCATTATATACCGAGTCTTGCGTTTATGCTGCGTCTGCGCTTATTTTACCTTGTGAATTGGGTTTTGCTTTATAGTTGCGGCATGACTGCCGTGATACTCGGCAACTTCTTTGTCTCCACTGTAAAGCGGGTCAGTGGCTTCATCAGGGAATTTGCCAGTTTCCCAAGTATGGGCTAATTTCGCATAAATAAGGCATCTTTTGTTACACTCATCACGCGTTAACCATTACATATATGATTTAATTTAAATACAACGCAAAAAACTTCAATATTTCAATAACTGAACAATGTCACATGAAATCAACAAAAATTGCATGCTCATAAGTGTACACTTCTGTAAGTTTTTGTGACTTCTCGATGAATTGGCTTATTTTATATTTTTATGATGTAAAGCCCAAATTAGAACCAACCTTGGTATTTTCATTTTTACGAAAGGAAAATTTGACATGTCTCTTCAAGGCTATAGTTTCATCATCTTAAAGTCCAAGTCTTCTGAAACGGCAATAAACCTATAATAGCTGGTTCTCTAGCCGAGGCAGGTTGTTCACTGCAAAACCAGACTCTTGAATTCTTCATTCTTTTCCATCATTCTCATCGCCTATTAATTTATTCTCTAATTTTTCGTACAAATTTTAGTTTTCTTAATTTTGTCAAAACAGTAGACAAACAATACTTACCTCTCCTTAGTTATCTCTTCTCAGGTTCACAAAAAAGTGTATAATACCATATATTACTGTGTTGTAAGTTCAGTAATTGTTATTTAAATATAGATTTTAGAGCTGTGTGAAGTATTAAAAATGATACCAAAACAGCTTCGTAATCCATTAGTATTTTGTTCTTACTTAGAGAAACATATTAGCTCACAAGTATTACACAAATTACAATAATTTTAAACTAATTATAATTTAATTAAAATAGGGTTCTGTTACTTTAGGAACCTAATAAACACTTCTCTAATTATACGAAGCTCTTAGGCTTCTTCACTAAGGTTTTCTACCCACAAAAGTAATAGTTAAAGGAGAAGCTTAACTCATTAAAATTACCCTCTAAATGATTTCTCTTATTTTTATGTTGTCTCATGTGTTGAAGTCTACTGAACCTAAAACAGTCAAAGAAATCCCAAAACTATCCTTACCTGGAAGATTTTTGTGTTAATTTTTACTATTTCGAAAATGGCTCTAAGATTTTGGTTAAAACACTTTTATGACTAATAAAGTGCATATCATGAATTCTCTGCGAATTTTCTATAAATGTTGTATATCCTTTCTTGTCAAATCATTTGCTATAAAATGAAATTGAGTTTTATTTATGGACGCTCTTTAACTGCAGTGGTTCTTAGCGTCCCATTCTATATTGGGCATGAAAGACCAGAAACCCTGCTCAGGGATCTGTTTATCAGGCTAGAGCTTTTTACGTGCCATAAATCTACAGCGCTGGATCACCGACTTTATTTCCCTTCCGAAGGAAGCCATGCAAAGGAAAAAAATACATCGCCCTCCGCCTGGTTTGAGATCGCGACCTCGGAAACTAGAAGCTAGGATGGTACCCCTAGACCATGGAGGACGACACCATTTGCTATATATACTTTGCTACTGAGTTACATTTTCAAATAGTTTATCATTTTTTGAAGTTTTAATTCCCATTCTTAAGTTTATTTTAATCTTTTGCAAAGAGTATGGAATTTTAAAGGCTGCATATTGTCGTAGCCTCTTCTTACTATTTACTCAAAAATGATGGTGAGCGACTCGCTTGCAAAGGGGTACCGAGAAAATTAACAAACTTCTAACATGGCGAGGCTACGACGAGGGACGCAGCTAAAGAAAGTACAAAAATATTATTAATCACTGGCAAAAAGTGACGCTACCTGGCTTAAAAGGAAGGAAGGAACTCTACTGTATCATAATTATTACTACAAGAGAATGGATGGCTGATGAATTTATTATATAAAAATGGATTTCTTACCCCATGTGTCTGCCGGGCGAGGACGCCATGCTTGCCTTTGCACGGAGATGGCCGTTCCACGACCTTGCTACTCGAAGGTTGCCCACTGACTCTCTTGTCCCAAGTAACGCTACTAAAGCGTCAGAGACGCCAAACAACTCATTCCCTCCTAAGATTCTTAGTTCCCCCTACCCAAACTCCAACTGCCATCTCGAATCCCGGTGACCATAGAGACGTGCTATAATCTCTGCATACGTCACAATATAACTACCAACTTCTTGAATATTTGACTTTTGTTTCAGTTCCCATGTATTTAGAACGAAATTTGTAATGAAAGCACCTCTAAAAACCTTTATTTACATTTACATACATATATATGGCAGAAAAATATTCTTTTGTAAAAATAGTTTGTGGAAGAGACACAAAAATAGTGCGTACAGAAAGTTAACTGAATGTAACACACCGGATATTTTACTTTGTCTAGTACTTTTGGAAGTAGAGAAAGCATTCCACTATTCAAGTACTCGATGTGTAGATTTCGCAAAAAAATTAATAAATAAAAAAGATAAAATAAATAAATAAAATAAAATACCTTTTGTGATCCGTGAACCTGCACAACCTTAAAAATGAAAATTAGAAAAGATCTAGTCTCAGCGTCTTCCAAGAATGGAACTTGGAGATTTTCATAACATTCCTCCGCCCCAAAGTATCCTTTGCTTGAAAAGTTGTTCATTATATTTGTTTCCGTTATAAGTGGCCCTAATGATTTTAATTTAGAATTATGAATTTTATTCCTGAGGTCAGTATGTCAAGCGTCTGTCTTGAATGTTCTGTAAATAGAGTGTAAGAGATCTAAAGTGATCTCTACTTTGATTCAATTTTGTATGTCTGTGAAACCCAAAATTTACCTTATAAAATTATGTCGACATTTTGTAGCTTTTAGCTGTTAATGAGATATTTTGTGTTGTTTGTTGAAACTTCCCAGTGTTTCAAGCTACACATTTTTTTAAATATTGCATTTATTATGCCCGCTGTTTACTTTTTCATGTTAAGTAGATTTAATAATGTCAAGTCCGACATACATATAGAAAGTTTCCTTTTAAAGCATTTGCCTGAAAAGTGACCTGAATATTCGTGTAGCTACAATAAAATCCATAATGAAATACGATGAGAAAATATTTATCAGGATTAGTAGAAACAGAAGAATAAAAACTTTTAGGAATAATTTGTAGAATATATAGAAAAATAAATTGTAATTGGGATAAAATGTCCTGTGAGGGTAATATATTCAGTTTATTCTTTAAATAGTTATGAAAACGCTTAGCTGATAGTTTTAGTATAAGGTGATTTCATAAAATTTTTAAAAATTCAATATTTAAGTCCTAGAACTATATGAAACCGTAAGTAATATTAATATGGGCAGCGTTTGGAATGATAGTTTTTAATAAATAAGAAATCTCAGATTATATACTTAAAAACTACTTAATATTACCTCTGTTCATATTTATATATACCTAGCACGTTACAATTTTAATGCATTTTAATGTATGCTTTCTGACGATGACTTTGACAATGATAATTTATATTTTATTTATATGCACAATTTTTAGAAATCACAAAAATTAAGTTTTGACATGTTGAAACATTTTTATGGAAATGATAACTAAGAAAATAAAATGAAACTTGAAAGGGCATTCAGTCAGTATCACATTCTACATCTTTCTTTGAAAATAATTCGCGCGGTCAAAAATAATATACATAACGCTTTTTTTCCAATGTTCGCTTTAGGCAAATTCAACTTTGTGGCTACGAAAAAGCGCAAGAAGATAACGCTGAAATGTGTTACAAAAGCGATAATGACAGAGAGGAACAACATAAAGGCTGCAGTTCCTTTTTAAAGTTAACTCCACTGGAATTTTAGCACGTAATCTCCAAAATCCCATAAGCTACGTACTGTAGTGACGATTTACAAGGCGTTAAATTACTTTTTATACACTTTTGATACACTAGGGATTGTGAAATACCTTTGATTCTGCTTAGAATTATGCTACATTTTAAGGCTGAGTAATTAAAGCTGAATATACAAAGCGGTTAAGTTATGAGAAACCATTCTAATAATTTCAGTTACTTTTAATATCACCAAAGTTAAAATGTGTTAGCTTTACCACTAAAAATATGTAAATGTTTAACAATGGTAACATACATCCTTTGATCTTAATTAAAAATATATTTGTAAAGGTGAAGTCTATATTGCGAGAGCTACCTTAATTCTATTGCATATCATAAACAGAACTTATACAGGGTTATTCAGAAAGAAGGAACAGAATTTAAATATTTATTTCTAATGAATGACAATAGATGGCGACACTTGCAATACATCACTAAACAGAGAAAAGTTCAAAATTTCATTTTATGTGTTCAAAATGAGCACCATTTTTTATGCCAGGACGACCAGTGCTGTTCCGTTTGCATACGCAACCATGTTCGACGAATTTATTGTGTCACTTGTAAATGTTTTATGACGAGCCGGCTCTTTGTTGAACTAAGAACGAAATGCACGTTGCAATGAAACAATGGATTCAATCTTTGCATAATGCAGCACACTAAATGACTTTTCCTATGGCGTCGCCATTTTCTCGCAAACAAACACAGCGCCGCTGTATGTACTGAATGGAACTAATAGATGGGGTTTAAAACTTTGAACTTTCCTCTATTCAATGATGTATCGTATGTGTCGCTATCTATTGACGTTCATTAAAAATGAATATTTAAAATCTGTTCCTTCTTTTTGAATAACCCTGTATAACAAATAATATTAAAGCTTTCGTCTCTGTGTAGTATCACAGAGACAAAAGGATCTCTTGTAATCATCTGCAAGTTAGGCATCCAGGCCCGTTCTGTCTCAAGATCATCTTGACATTTACGTTGACGTTATCCTGAGTACGTTTTCGGGTGTATTGTAGTGCCTAGTGCGTTACTGTTGTGTTATTTCTCAATGCGTTTATAGCATTCTATTTTGTTTGAGTTATCATTTGCTTCAGGTTATTTTTATTTTTGTTCTTGGCTGAGGTGGTTTAATTTCTAATGTGCTCTTTAAGGGCACATCCCGCAACTGTTCACAGAAATTTAATTTCTGCCTTTTCTGCCTTTCTTCTGTCTGATCTGTTCATTGCCTAATTTTATGATTCGTACATCAAAGTGAATACCGCCATGAGTTTGTAAAACTTCATCATAGTAATGCCCAACAATTTGATAAAAATCCTCTTTTTAATGACCTTAATTGGAGGTATATTTAACTTTAGTTTTAGCTTTAGCTTTTAATGCTCATACTATTGTCTCTCACATTTTATTTACAGTTTACTTATATTGTCATCAGAATAAAATAGTATCAGGTCATAAATAATTCAGATGTTTTAATTATTAACCATTTGTATTAATTTCTATTTTACCTCTCATTTTAGGCCTACCCCAGAAACCCATTTTATTATTTTTTTAGTTATATGTAAATTATACTCCTTTACGACTTTAATTGCTGCCATTCTAGCAAACTGTAGTTGATCTTCTGACTGTGATTATTAGGTATAAGAATTATTAAGCAATTGGGTTCAAGTTATCTACATTCAAGCCATAATTTCCACAAAGAGCCAAACAGAAGCAAAGGTTCACTGACAGGCTGGTAAAACCGGTCTGAGTGCTGTCTGCAAACGTCAAAAGAGTGGTTTTTTGCCTGACAATAGCTCAGTGACCCTTCAACCTTATTTCCATCCGTTCTGACTTTAATACCTAGAAATTGCTACGCCTGATGATTATTAATTGATAATCCGCAAACTAAAGTGTTTTTAAAAATCTATTTTAAAATTAGTTGTAAGCTGTTTGCAAGTTGTGAGCACCCTTTCAGAGACAGCGCTGTCTATATATGGTATTAAATGAGCAGTGTTGCTTTACGCCTAGATTAATTGCATTACGATCCTATATGTGAAAGCAAATGTTAATATATGAACCTAAAAAGTTAATGTACCAAAGGAAACTTCATGTTTTCAACTTAGAGCAGTATTAACATCCCTCGGTATTTACTCTCTATAAAACGGGTGACTGCTTCCGAAATTGAGTTTTATTTATGGACGAACTTTAACTACTATGGTTCCTAGCGTCCCACTCTATATTGCGCGTGAAAGACCGGAAAATTTTCTCAGAGGCCTCTTATCAGGCTGGAGGTTCTTTTACGTGCCGTAAATCTACGACATGGGACCACCGACTTTACTTCCCTTCCGAAGGAACTCGTGCTAAGGATTTTTACGCCCGAAAAAAATCCATCGCCCTCCGCCGGGTTTGAACCCACGACCTCGGGAACTAGAGGCTAGCACGGTACCACTAGTCCACAGAGGACGACAAACGACTGCTTCCGCTACTTTTGTACATTTATTGACAAATTAACACTACACAAATATGTATCAAGGTTAGCTGTTTTGACATTATCCTGCAAATGATATTTTCCTGTGTAATTTTCAGGTTCTTTTCCGTGTACGCGGGTCAGCTCGTAAATACTCTACATGAAGCGTCTCAAAATTTCCCCCTTGCAGTTAATGCTTTAGTCTATCTCTTTTGGATCATGATTTAATGCAAACCTGGGTAAAACTTAAAGGTTTTAATATTTTGCTACTTTCACTTCCGCTACTACGTACATAGTAGGTAGATAAGGTATTGCATTTCACCCAAAATATCGATACCGAGATTTCACCGGAAATGCATGTTTTGAGGCCCCTGAGTAAAAAAAACAATTTTAGAAATAGGTATGTTTGTGTGTCTGTGAACAGCATATTTAAAAAAAACGAAAAGTCAGATAAATACCAAACATGGTATTCAAGTTCAGTACCTTCCAAAAATGCCACACGAAGATTTTAAAGAAACCCCCCCCCACCAACTACCCTTTACAGGGAACATTTTTCTAAAACTTAATTTCTTAAAAAATGGCAAGATTTTGATTAAAATATCATACATTAAAGATATTTACATGACAAATAAAATGTATATATTGAATTTTCTGGGAATAGCCTGTGAAGTCCTGTTCATTCGGAAGGAATTTTGTATTATCTTGTATAACTGGTAAACGTTAAACGATAGACGAAGACGTACCATACAAGAAATGAAGATGTCTGTAAAACACACAATTTACTTAAAATAAGTTCTTCTGTTACATAAGTCCTTTCTGAGATCCATTATTAGGTTGGAATTGTTGAATACTTGTTATTCTTTTAAAGTATCATCGATTTTCAGTTGTTTCTCGCGATTGCATGAAAACAGTATGAAATTTAAGGTTCGGAATATAGCGTACAGTTCTTAAAGATCTGTCTGTCATTCCCTTTGCATCTACCACGTAATGTGCAATGTAGCTATTTTTGCAAAGGTTTATTTGGATTAAAATGCAGTAGATGGAAACATAAGTTTTAGTAAGAATAGATTATATACCCACTAATAAAGAGAAGGTAGAAGAAGTCATTGAATCTGTCCCATCAAAGTTTTAACATTCAAAGTTCATTGAAAAGTACTGAATAAGCCTACTGAGGGTGTTTAATGTGGATATTTTCTCCGTCTGCAACAGGGCTGTAAAACAAAATTTTCAGAATTGATCTCTACATTGTTGCAACGATTTCACATTATCGCCGCACACACGTAAGATATTCTTACACGCCTTTATTCTTACGTATCAACTTGACTTGGAACGAAGTGCGGTGTTGCCACATTTGTTTTAACCTTCTTGCGCTAATACTAGTACGAAACCTGGTAACATTTTACTGGACAAGCAGTACTGTTTGGTACACCGCTGTTAATGTAATGAGAGCGGCCATAATGCACCTTGTCTGCTGTAAATAACATACTGTTCCATTCAGTTTCTGCGTACAAAGGCCTACAGGTAGTTCCTTAAATTTTGATTGTGTACAACAAAAACTATCTTATTTTAACAACATCAGTATATCCCGTTGAACCCATCATTAACAAACAGCAATTAGAAATATGCACATAAACTAAAAGTAATCAACAAAAATATTTAATAGGAAAAGTAGGAATGTGGCTGAATTTAAATTACAGCTCTGTAATAATTAAAACCTTATTTACTTAGTGCTGCAAGTCACTGAAACCTAAGTCACAACAAGGCAATTAAACTCAATGTAGAGGACAGGAGTTGCCAAAGCAGACCGCAGAACAAGGCTAAGGAAAAACGACAGTTGAATACACAGCATATTCATAGTGATAGTGTAATAATAAAAGTAATAATAGTAATAATTTACAAGATGAATATACTTATATGTTGGATATTACAAAAATGTCATCTCTGGAATTGCTATTTATGGGCATTTAACAGAAGTAACATAATTTGGAGAAGGGAATAATTCTCAAATATTATTTAAACTGTAAACTATATCTGGGGCCAAAGAAACTAAACATTTTAATTTGTATATAACTTACCTATAGTAAGGAGAGAAAATTTGTTAACAAGGTTTCATCGGAAATACGTGCATAACCTGAATCCAAAAATCATATATAGAAAAAGAATTCTACACGTGTGTGTGTTTCGTGAACAACATAACTAAAAATGATATTTACGATAAATCCCAAACTTATTTAACACCTAAGGATGCGCATAAAGATTTTCAAAAAGTCCCTCCCCAACCAAAACTACCCTTTGGCTGAAAAGCTTTCTTTGTTTTAGGTTTTCTCAAAAATGACTTTTAAAAATTTTGATTAGAATTCCACATGTTTAAACTATTTGTCTGAGAAACAAAATATATTTAGAATTTTCTACGAATATGCTGAGAGCTCTTTTTCACTCGGAATGCATTTTCTCTACCTTTGTATATCTGGTAAACCACAAGAAAAGTAAAATATTTATACACAAAAAATGTAGATGTGTTAAAACATAATTTGTTCTTCGAATTAGCTATTTTAAAGATGTTAGTTGTTATTATTTTGGACTTTCAAATAACTTTTTGATGTGGTGGGTACCATTCGTTTGTTTTTTTGTAATCATGTAAAGAGTGCAGACATCTAGAAACCTGATTCTTAAGTCTGACTATCGCTTTAGCCTCTTGTACCCTCTCATTTACGTACAACAAAATGTGTAATGAAATCATTTTTTACAAGAGTTTGTGTTTATTAAAATAAAGTAGATAGGAAAGTAAGATACTTTTAACAATATTATGAAGACATCTAAATGACAGTGGGTCCATAAAGTCATATGACTTTAACGCATATTGGGCATTTTTCTCAATATATCCTAAAGGATACTTCTATTAACTTCTCACTTTGATTTCTTGCTTTGAATTTTTAATCGGTGAAATGCTTTCTGTAAAATAGAAATGCTTGTCAGGTACGTCTGCCATAAGATACTTATGAGCAAGACATATGCACAAATTACACAGGCCACGCTTCGTAATACTCAACTCAACTGTGAGGCAATATTTTTAACACTTAAATAATTTCTGTCTAATTATATAATATTTAAATTCAATAACAGCCCGCCTTGAAGCAATATGTGTATGTAATAATATGTAAAATGTATGTAACAGTCATTGCATATGCTTATGTTATTGTAAACATGTTCAATAATGTTATGTGAATATATTACGTAATTTAGTAATGTAGGAGCTGTGAGAATAATAAGTTAAAAGTTACTAACAATGAGGTAACAATGAGGCAACCTTGAGGCAATAATGAGTTTGAGAGTATAACAATACTACTTGTGGTTCTTGGAAGCAATAATGTAATTTTAGTGACAGTTTATAAAAATAGCCAATCAACAACCAGAAAAAGCTTTAGTTAAATGCAGGTATTCTATTGGACTAGGATTAGCCAATCAGAGACATAAAATACAGAAATTTACAAATTTAGGCGATGGAATTCAGTTCTGTTACCTCTAAACAGTGCTCATAGCCAGACGCGAGATGTGTCCTCGAGAAATTAATTACGTATTCGTGCGAGACGAAAAATAGTATACTTGTTAAAAAGTGCAAGTATTAAATAAAAGAATCTCACAGCTCTCTATATCAGTGAAGTGCTATTTAATTTGTGTCAAGGATTAATAAAAGAAGTGAATTAAAATTTAAACTATGTGTAAGGCTACATTCTTCAGTCGTACCACAACCCTACCAAGAGAAATATATTTAATAATAATAATAATAATAATAATAATAATAATAATACTGACGCAGCCGAGGCAAACAAAAATACTTAATACTTAAAGAAATAGTCAAATTAAAAAGTTAATTTTTTTTAAATTTGGGGCAAAGGCTACCTGAAAGTACATTTGGGGTGAAGACTACCGGAAACCGGGTACCATACGTGCGGTTGCAACAACTTCATATTCGGCTCTCCAACAGTTGAAATATAATACAGCATCTACGAAATGACTTTCAATATGTAGCAGCAACTACCTACTGACGTCCATATGTGGTGCAAATAACGTAGAGCTATAATAACCTTCTTCAAATTGGCTTCCATACGTGGAGCTAATAAATTACTTCTTCAACTGGATACTTTCAGCATAGCATTCACTTCTGATTTAATATTAAGGCGGTATAATCCAGAGGATAGTGACGGCACATGGATGAGCCACTGATTCCCCACAAATGTATATGCACAATTCGGAAACAAAATCGTTATAGGAATTTGTAAATACTGCAAATGTTGGTTATAAACAGCCAATAGTTAGAGGGCGAAAATATCGTACTCTAGCGCCAAGAGAGTTCTACATGTTGTGTTACATGGCTCGGTAGGGTGCCATGTGATCAAATGTTTATTCATCCACATCCAGAAACGCTTTGTTTACGTGATAGGATTTTTGAAATATGGGGGAAGACGTAGGCAGTAAGGATCACAAAAGACAGTAAAGTAAGAAAGAAAACTGAAATAAAACCATAAAATAAATATATAATATTTTAATAACTACTAAAGATGCTAACTCTGGTGTATTTGGTGTATTGGAAGTACAGGAAAGTTTTTTAGGACGTATACTGCCCGTTTCAATTAAATACCTCTCCTCCTTGTAAATGTGGTGTGGGCTGAGAGACACCTGTAGAAGCAACGTTGATAGTGCTGGCAAGCAAGTTTCTCTTGCATTCTTTTGGGTTTCGCTGTGGATGAGAAGCATCTCCGTGTACTCTGCATTTGTGTACAAGGCCGCCATTGTGAATTCTCTGTTGACAGTAGCCACACAAATATCAAGTATGAGATTCCGAAACAATAATAACGTAAACACTACCGTTGAGTGTGGTGAAGGACTGCTGTACATCACGTAAAGGTTGATGCAGTAGCGTTGGTAAATGATGGATTGCGGCGTCTGATGCGTGTCTCGGGGTCTACGTTTACTTACATGCAGTCATCCTCCTTCCCATTTCGGAGGCTCTAACGCGTGAACAAAGTGTTTCTGGAAATGGATTTATAAACAAACATCTGCCAGACGAGCCTTTTGACATACTTGTGCAGCCTGCATATGGCAAAGGGCGAATGACAGTCAGATGAATGCTGGCAATAATTACAGTAGCAATTGAGAAGTATCAGACGCGGAGTACAAGGGCATTAATTCCTTTTAATTGATTAGCCTTTTTAGGGTTATGAAACTAGAGCTCTTGCTCTTAGAAGATAATTTTGTTCGCATCTTTATTTCCGATATATGTTTGGGGATACAATTCTGGAGAGTTGGTGAGTGAATTTGTATACATTCTGTATATATGGTAAATATTTATGTGCAATTAGGTATGCATAAATAACCATCTGATTCTACTAATATTGTTATTTTATGACTGTTTTCAGTGCATCGCGATCGTAATTCTATTTATATTCTCCTATGATGCATTTGTCAATGAATTCACTGATGTTTCTTTTAACCATTGTAACCCTATCGATTCATAATTATCATCAGTTTGTATTCCTTTCACAATTACTGGGAGTTTCTTAAACAAAAACATTCCATCAGGGAAACATAGCTAAGAGTTAATAGTTACGTTAAAAACGGTATTCTCGCAGGTAGGGGTAGTCTCTCTTTCAACCTAGGAACCCCAAGTTCGGGTCACGATTGTAGTCAGTTGCCTGGATAACTGTTTCCTACACATTTCATCGTCTTTTAGACAAGCGTTATTCAAACAGATGTCGAAAAACCCCTCTTACAAAATTATATATCCAAAACAAATTCACAGGCATATCTTACATATTGTAGTATTCATCAGTGATTTTTCTATCCATTACCTTATTTACAATACTCTGCGCCGAAAGGATCAGAAATAAAGAAATATATACTTTAATATATACAAAATGCAGAACAACGTTTAAATGTTTAATTCAAACAAAGACGAATACATTTAGAAGTTTTGAACTTTGAATTTTTTCTAAGGAATTCTTAACAAGAAAGGAAAAAAGTCTGAAACCTTTGAAGTATTCTCTGACAGGTAAAACATATATCTGAAATATAGAGCATGAAATACTGTAAAAACAGCCAAATATATGAAAGAAGACGTATTGTGTATTTTCAATAGATCCACAGCTTTCTTGAAATAAATTCTCTGTTTCTTATGGTTATCTAGTTTTATAAAAGTCAGTCAAAATGAAGAGGATTTATGACTGTTCTTCAGAAAAGTGAAGGTAGATATTGTTTCTCATATTAGTAAGTCAAATATATGATTCTATTTTAATCAAAGTCTTCAGAGTAATTTTTGAGAAAAGTGGGGTGAAGTTTGCGAAAATCTTCTAGTTTCATTTGGAAGCTACTGGATTTAAATATCAAATTTCGTATTTATGAATGTTCAATTTTGAGTCACACAGTAAATACAAGTGGATCTTATTATAAATATATATATATATATATATAATATACATTTATTTTGTTCAGAGGAACAAACGTGTGTTTTACGAGGAAATTTCCAAACTTATCATTTTGGTGGAATACAATATTTCTGTATCCAACACCAGTAAATGGTAAAGGAACTAAGAAAATGACTCCTGTTGAGCTGAAGTTCAAAGTAGGTTGGCTCCATAGCCCAGTTGGTAGGGTACATTCCTCCTGTTGATGTCCCGAATTCGATTCTTGGCTGAGTGATGGGGAATGTTTATCTAACCAAGATTGTTTCCTTTCATTTCCAGAGTCTGAAAGTAAGAATTAGGGCGTGAATCTGTGTATGTGATCTAATGTATAAAATCCCAAGAAAGACGACAATTATATAGTAGTCGACATCACTGCCACTAGGCAATGCGCTCCAAAGTTAAAAGACTGCCAATATGGCCACTGCAGTGAAAGGCGGAGTATAAGTGGAACAATTGAAAAAAAAAGTTGGAGATAGCGAAGAGTGGAAAGTGAACGTATTGAGCCTAGGGGTAAACATCAATAGCTGATGGTAAATAACTGAAGCGTGTCTTCTGTATGGCTAAGTGCTTACAAATATAACATCACTACTGTAACAAAATTTTCGAAATGTCCTTAGAATATGCTCCTGGAGAACTAATGTATACATTGATGGTCATTTGATTCTACCAAAAATTATATTTGAATAACAGCTTTTAAAATATTTATTTATAACTGCTTTGATGCATGATATTCACCGCTATATCTAGCTGCGTTTGAAATTTATTCCATTACAATATACTTTTAATTATTTGCAATTACTAAGACATTTAAAACTATTTTATTGTAGTTTTCACTGCAGAAGTATAATCACAATACCTAGTGATTTTTAGTGCATTAAAATTTTAAGCCTTCGTTGCTGGAAATAAAAACTACTTTGGAAATAAAATTAGAGGTTTTCTGATTACACATATCAGATATTCTGGTACACGGAGAAGGTAGTTTAAGAACAGAAATTATTAATTATGTTTGTGATAAATAATGCAACGGTAATCATTAATTATCTACCCATTATACACTATGCTTGCCTACATACACAATTTATTACGGTTGATACACTTATTGCATGTGGACACTAATCTACTTTTGAAAGTTGAATTCAGCACGTGAATCGGAGAACTATTTTTACTTCAGAATTTAGGCCTCATGCTGTGTACACCTCTAACTTTATTTGTATGCAACCCAGATACACCGAAATTAATAATTCACAAAAAAAATAAGAGATGAAGCTCAGCCTTGTCCTATATAGCTGCAAGGTAATATTTTAAAAGCTCAGAATAATTCTAATTCCCTGTAGCGTATGTGCTATTTTTACAAAAGGGAATGCAGGTATTACCAATGACAGACATGGGGGGAGACACATGAGTAATTCATTGTAGCTAATGGAAGCGGCTCTTGTGATATGAAATTATTAATGTGGGACTGAGATCGCCCGCGCATTACTGCAAAAAGAAATCTTTCTACTATTAATATGCAGTAAGCCAAGGTAGTGTCGATCTTAGGATTAGTAATTTATTCAAAGTAGACTTTGCTTAAATATAACATAAATAGCAGTTGAGTTGGAAAAACGGTCTCTTTATTTTGAACAATTTCAGGAGTTTGTCATTTCTCTTTAAGAAGTATGATATGAAGCCGCCTAAGCCCAGAAATATTTTCTCCTCTCTTTATTGCATTGTAAGTCAAACTTCGGATGGGCATATTTCAATGGTTTCATTCTTACTTATGCTATTGCGTTTCTGAAGGTCTGGAAATTCCTATAAACAATTGACAACGGCATTACAGCACCTATTTTCTCGAAAAGTTTCAACTATGCGCCACTTGCCTCCCGACCTAACAATTCAAACCCAGGGAAATTACTGTTATAGAAGCTATTAAATAGAGCATGAATTGAACTTCAATTCATAGAGGTTAAAATATGTAAAACACAACAGTAATTAATAGCAATTCAGTGCATTATGTACTAATTAGACTGAACCATTATCCATTAAAATATTAACTAAATTTGGCAGCACAATCATTCATATTTTAATACAGCTAATATATGCTTATTGCCGTGGCCGAGCGGTTAGACCGATCGCCTCCCATCTAGGCGGCCCGGGTTCAATCCCAGGGACCTGCATGTGGGATTTGTGGTGGACGAAGCGGCGTCTGGGCGGGTTTTCTCCAGGTTCTCCGGTTTCCCCCGCCATTCATTCCACCAACTGCTCCATCATCACCTTTCCTTTCATCCATTTCACCACCATTTCGTTTCATCTACTTCCTTCATCCCATACCAGGCATCGGGCTGATCACCCATCCTGGATGCTCTGTCTGATCCATGAGTGTCTGCTCCTCGACGGGCCTCTGACCCCAGGCACCCGCTTGTAAGTCCTGGGGGGTGTAAGTCCTACATAAGAGGAGGGTAAACAGATAATGAATGAATGAATGAATAATATATGCTTATTGAAACAGTAACAAGTAAGCAGTCACAGAAACAGTAGCTGCTCCAAGCTAGAATGGCTGTCAAGACCTAAGTGTAAAAAATTACGTCTTGAATAATAAACAAGGAAGAGAAAGCATGCTCTCGTAATGGTAATGGGATTGGATTGTGAAGCTTAGGAGAGTCGGCACTGATCCAAGAATGAGGATATTGTACCGGCACCCCCAGAGGGGAGTGAGGTGAAGGGAGATACCGGGTGGCCGGTACCAGAAGTGACGCAACAGCAATGCTAGATTCCCTACAGTTTGCATATATAAATGCCCCGGCAGTTGGACAGGCAGAACGGGGACCCCGCCATACATAGGGACCTACGTCTCCATCGGGGGAGATCCTTATACCCTGGAAACCAGCGGAAGGCCGAGGAACGGAGAGAGTTCGCAAAGAGCACTTTTTTCCCCTGCCACGCTACACCGATACACCGTCGTCGGTACTTCCTGTCCTGAAGTAGACCAAACGGGGTGAAGGATGAATGAAATTATTAATCAAACGAAATGAAGGGACAGGGAATTAGGGATGAAAGAAACCACTCCAGCATTCGCCTGACGGCCCGGGAAAACCCCGATAAAAACCCGTGGATCAGAGTGGACAGTGGCCGGGAATCAAACCGGGGACCTCCCGAATGCCGCCTGAGCCATATCGCTCGGTTAATGACTATTTACATAACACAGGCATAATGCTTCCACATGATCATACTACACTTCGATATATTCCAAACGACAGTAAAACAGAATGATTCAAAAGCATAAACATAAAGAATCCAAAGTTAAATAAATCAAAGGGAATTAATGGCCATAAGTACCAGAAAAAGAGAAGAAAACTGTTCTTATATCAATGTGAGTGAACCAGGTC
This sequence comes from Deroplatys truncata, assembly GCA_030765065.1. Lineage (NCBI taxonomy): Eukaryota > Metazoa > Arthropoda > Insecta > Mantodea > Mantidae > Deroplatys > Deroplatys truncata. The sequence continues at coordinate 108,866,521 of CM060980.1, forward strand.
TGATCTTTACATAAAGCCCCAACACTATGGCTAATGCCGAGAAAACTCGACTGCTGCCTTCTCTGTTGCTGCATGTTCGCCTTCCTCTGCTACTGACGGCCGATGCCATACTCAAATCACCTACCTCATACAAAAGCTGGCTGGTGGACGCCGAGGGAGGTGTACCAGTCTACACATAAAATTCCTACAACAAAGACAATGAAGGAAATGGGTTCAACGCTCAGGAGGAATATAGTACTATGGTGACCGTCAGCTTGTTGCTTAATTTTGGCTGCGATATAAGAAACATCGCCCAAAAGACAATAACGTTATAAAAAGTAGTTTGGCGATTTTAAATGCAAATTACGGAATTTTATGTCTTATTCTAAATAGAGTAACGACATGCGGGAAATACTTATGTGATTTATGGATGGGATGAAGAGAGAAGAAATGCTATATGAAACGGGAAAGATGAACTGCAGAAAAAAAGCTGAAATGGAGATAATATGGACGAACAACTCTTAAGATCTGAATAAGATGAACCTGAATATGAAAACTGAGATGAGGCATAGGAAACTACTAGACAATCGCAATTCGTAGGGGTCCACATACACCCGTAAAAAACCAGGCTTTTTAACGTAAAATAACGTTCTTAGGGTGACATGCTGTTGGGAAGGTAAACGCTAACAAAAATGAAATCATAAGCTGATTAGTAGGAAAGATAATCTGGCAAGATAGTCAAGTTAAAATCGAAAGAATGTTCCAAAGGATAAATACAATCTATTTAGTTCGCTAATAAAGTCCTTTCATACAACCTCTATCCACCTGTTCTGCCAGTCGTAAGGAAATGCACTTCGATTAGTTGGCAATTATGGAGATGGTCATAGTTTGTCTGCTAGCCCTGACCACCTACAATTATATACATCGCCTTGAGCCTAGAACTGGTGCATAATGATGAGACAATTAACTACATGATGGGATTAGGACATTATGCCTCGTGCAGTTGACAGGTCATACATATAACAAGGCTTTAAAATTGCAGTTTAGTATTGCTTCTCCCATTCCTCCCTCATCATTTATGTTTTACTGTAGGTCATAATATTGGTGATTGAAAGACAATGTGACCTTTCGCATCCCAAAATATAATTTTTAAACACTTATGTCTGGTTTTATCAACCTTCGTTACTGATCTATACAATGCTTGTTTAAATTAAATTTATGAAGTTAATTAAGCCATTTACTAAACGACACCTTCGAGATGTTTAGCAATGTGCTTTCTTGATAAAATGCTGAATCAGAGCTATATTATGGTAATAGTGTTTTACTTAATTTGTATAACCACAAATATCCAAAGTATACTATTTAAATTATGAGGACGTTTGCAACAATTTGATGTGCAATACTCGCTAGACAGAAAAGTTTTGCCCATTACCTGCAAAATATCAATGCATATATTGGACGAATTTACTAACTTTGCATTTAGAAAGTAGGCAAATCTTACAATGTGAAATGTTCTCAAATAAGTAAAATGCTCTCGGCGTTCCTCGTCTAATCCCACAAAGTTTCGACTGTTTCCTTCTATTGGTGTTTTGCTAGTGCACAGGTTCCTATGCTGAATTATTTTTCCGTTCAAATCACCACTTTGGATGCACACTTTTTTCATTCCACAATAACATTCCCTCAATCGAAATAAAAGTATCTGGAGTATACCAGAGAGCAAATGTCTTCAAATACGTGGGCAAACTGCTCGCGCAGAATGTTTTCTATTTTTACTATCTCTACTACGTACAGTAAGTAGGGGAAGTATTGTATTCCACCCAAAAATTCGATACCGATATTTCACCGGTAATATATGTTTTGAGGCCCCCTGAATCCAGAAAAAGCATTTTTGGAAACATGTCCGTCTGTGTGTCTGTGTGTGTATCTGTGTGTCTGGCTGTGAACAGCATAACTCAGAAACGAACAGTCAGATAAACACCAAATTTGGTATTTAGGTTCATTATTTCCAGAGATGCGACATGAAGGTATTCAAGAAAATCCCCCCACCCCAGATTACCCTTTACATGGAGCATTTTTCAAAAATTTTAATTTTCTTAGAAACGGCTCTAACTTCTTTGAAAAATATCATATATTTAAGTTACTTTCATGGCAAATAAAATGTATATCATGCATTTTCTGGGAATGTCTCCAAAAGTATTATTCATTGTAAATGACTTTTGCATAACTGGTAAACCATAAGAGATAGACAAAATTTTACTACACAAAAAATGTAGATCGCGTTAAAATACACAATTTATGTCATATGCATTTTTTATTGAGTGAACCATTTTTGAGATATTGCTTGTTATTTTCTTAAATTTTCCAATACTTATACTTTATCTCAAATGGGAATTCGGTATTCATTTTTTTATGTCCTGGACATGCAAAGAGAATGAATGCGCCACATAGCAACCAGCTCTTAAAAGGTTTGACTATCGCTTAAAGCCTACCATATTCCCCTTGCACCTACAAGAAAATTAGCAATAAATTGACATCTCGATTAACGTGAAGCATATGGAGAATAAGTGTTTGTAAAAATAGTTTGTACAAGATTAGAGAAAGTCATGTGAGTGTAACATATCAGAAGAGAAATTGCTGTTAGGCACAACTCCCATTGGGACTGGTACTGTGAGACTCGCCGATAGGTAGCTACAACTGCTAAAAGATCCTCCACCGGAAGGATAAAGGAAGAAGAAAGGAGAAGGAATCAAATGTGAAGGTAGCGTGTTCCCGCTTAGCAACCGCGCTAGTCAGACGAAGGATACTGAGTTGCCACCCAATGGGCGGCAGCGGCGTAATGTACCTACAGTCCTAGGCTTCAGCCATGATAAATTGCCCTGACTACGGCCTAGAGGTTAGAAGATGATAATGAGGATGGGGTTCGAAGGTGATAGTGGTGTAAGAGGGATGAAGTTATAGTTACTCAGGTGCTAGATGCCGTCATCGGTTCTGCTTCTCTTGAAACATGAGACTGTATTCCTCAAGGAAGCGCTGCTGCTTCTCTGAGATGACAAATGGTTGATGCGACTTCTTTACGTGATGTAGTTCTGTCGCCCTCGAAGTTCTTTTCCAGGACCTGCAGCCGTGCCAGCTTGGACGTCAGTTCAGAGGAGGAGGTCTGTTGCTGAGTGATGGCTGTAGCGATGTAGACTGCAGGCCCTGGAGTTTCTTGGAGATGATGTCGCGTACAGCTAACCGGACACCAATGTTCCTCCTCATAAGTCCAGTAGGCATCCCGAAGTGCCACTCCGGTTGAGGCTGCCTTTGTTGTGCTGTCGGAGATGGCTGGTGGATGTTGCTAGAGCGTCTGCGTCGGCTGCGGTCATGGCCTCCCTTCGGGTAGTGAGGGCACTGGTCCTAGCCGATAAAGCATGTGGTGCCACCACATGTGGCAGAGTAGTAGCGGCCGCGGGGAAGGTCATGCCCAGTGCACTCCGTCTCGATCTGTCTAAATCTGATGCGTTGCACTCGCATGACTTTCTCTACTCTTGTACAAACAATATTTACAAACGCTTATTCTCCATCTACTTCATGTTAGTAGAGAAATGTTATTGCTGATTTTCTTGTAGGTGCAAGGGGAATATGGTAGGCTTTAAGCGATAGTCAAATCTTTTAAGAACTGGTTGCTATATGGAACATTCCATTCTCTTTGCATGTACAGGACATAATAAAAAAAAACGAATAGCAAATTCCCATTTGAGAAACAATAATTGGAAAATTCAAACAGATAAAAATTATCTCGCAAATGGTTCACCGATAAAAAAAAATGTATGTACAAAAATTGTGTGCTTTAACGAGATCTATATTTTTTGTATGGTAAACATTCGTCTATCTCTTACAATTTACCAGCTATGCAAAGGTCATTCAGAATGAAGAGAACTTTTGCGGATATTCCCAGAAAATTGAAGATATACATTTCATTTGTCATGAAAATGTCTTAAACCTATGGATTTTAATCAAAATCGTTAGAGCTTGTTTGATAAAATGACAATTTTCGAAAACGTTCCCATGTATAGGGTAGTTGGAAAGCGTGGATTTTCTTCAAAATCTTCATGTTGTATCCTTGGAAGATACTAAACTCAAATACCACGTTTGGTACTTACCTGACTTTTCGTTCTTGAGTTATGATGTTCACAGATATCTACGGACATGTTTACAAAAATGCTTTATTTGAATTCAGGGCACACCAAAACATGTATTTCCAGTAAAATCACGGTTTTGAATTTTTTGGTGGAATGCAATACTTCCCTTGCTTACTATACGTAATACATAGATATGTCTGCATAAGGTGCTATTTTACGCAGCATAATACAAGCGGTACACAACTAAGGATCACTCGTCTCTAAGGGTTGCGAACCGTCTTGTGAACACTACCCTGACTGTAATAAGGCAATGATGGAGCGTGTAAAACGTAAAGGTACGGACGAACGTAGGGGTCCCCAACCCGGGCGGAGCACCGCAAATAGGCCGCAATGTCCATTTTTTATTCTACCATGACCTCTGGGAGCGATGAGGGGAGACACCTGAAGGCAGACAAGTTACGGATGACGACGGGCTAACACATGGACGGAGTCCCTAACGTTTCCAGCTCGAATACATCCGACGCTGCCAGTGCCCACCCACAAGTCTCCTAACGCCCGGTAGTCCCCCTGGTGGTGCACACTCGGAGGTGGGTCCTAACTGAGCAGTCCCGCAAAGACGCCAGGAAAGAAACCTCTACAAAACACACATCAACCGCCAAGTCGCAACACGCCTGGTCGTACAACCCTGAAGCATATGACAATGAAGGTGGCGACGGATACAGGAAATGAGGAATAGGGAATTTGTGGTAGAAGAGAAACCACCTCAGTATGCGACTGCTGACTTGGGGAAACCACGAAAACCCCATGGGTCAGAGTGTAGGGTCGCCGGAGATAGAACCCGGGACCTCCCAAATGCGAGTCGCATAAGTTACCGCGGCGCCATCTCGCTCGGTGATGAGCGTGTAATTCACTATGGAACTTTTCATTCGCATTGTGGTATGAGGGATGTTCACAGGTGTTTCAGTGTCAACAAATCTTCCGGTGAGGCAGTTTTTTATATCACAACACTGTGAATGCCAGAGTGATTGTAGTGTAAATTAACATTATTGTATGACAATGATTTTAGATGTTTGTTAGCTATAAGCATTGTTAGGAAATAAGTTTACACGGCCTCACTGAAATATGTAAAATTAATTAAGTGTGACGGCAATAAAAGTGTAAAAACAAATTCTTTTATCAGTGTTATCTTTTAGTAACAACTCCTTTCCATTTACACTCCCTGATCAAGAGATATTTGTTCGACTGAGTAATAATAGCTAGCCGGAGGACAAAGAACCCAAAATTCAAAATAGTAAAACAATAACAGGCGCTCAGCAAAAAAAAAAGATAACACGAACAGATTACTGCGACACGGTGGAGAATACTATAAGTAACCACAACCGTGTCGCTCAGTACTGCAATTAGTTACTGAATTCTTCTGTGTGTAGAATAAATAGAATCCAAATGATCATTAAACACATTGCTAGAAACCGAACAGTGAGTAGTTATCACTAAAATATTAAAACTACTTGTAAAATATATTTGATATTGTGATTAACATCACACTCCATCCCACAACATGAATTTGGTTACGTTAAAACTGCATAAAACACATTCATGACAAATCGATTTTTGTGCTGGGGAACAAGAATTGCACAACCATGTTTCAAACTGGAAAAAATTGTTACAAATAACAAAACCTGCTACCAAAATAGAATATTTAATATAAATTATGTTAGTTTAATGAACTTTTCTTATCGTAAGTCTGTGTGTGTAACTTAGATTTTCCTAGTTATACAAAATGCAAAAAACGAAAATGCCTGCAATGGGTATTTCATAAATTTCAAAAGTGTGCATTTATTTTGGCAATACCTGATGCTTGTGCTAGTTGTGAAGGTCATTAGGAATATCTTTTGGGAAAATTAAAAAAATCTGGTGTTACACTCACATGACTTTCTATACTCTTTGTACAAACTATTTTTACAAACTCTTATTCTCCATATGCTTCATGTTAATTGAGATATCGAGATGTTAATCTTATTGCTAATTTTCTTGTAGAAGCAAGGGGAATTGGTAGGCTTTAAGCGATAGTAAAATCTTTTAAGAGTTGGTTGATATGTGGAGTATTCCATTCTCTTAGCATTACTAGGACTAAAAAAAAAATGAATAAGAATTCCCATTTGAGAAAAAGTATAAGTATTGGAAAATTTAAGGGAATAAGAAGTAATATCTCGAAAATGGTTCACTCAAAAAAAAAATGTATATGACATAAAGTGTGTATTTTAACTCGATCTACATGTTTGTGTAGGAACATTTTATCTATCTCTTACGGTTTACCAGTTATGCAAAAGTCGTTCACAATGAAGAATACTTTTTGAGACTTTCCCAGAAAATTCAAGATATACATTTTATTTGTCATAAAAGTATCTTAAATGAATTATTTTTTAATCAAAATCGTTAGCATTTTTGAAAAACTTAAAATTTTTGAAAAATGTTCCATGTAAAGGGTAATCTGGGGTGGGAAATTTTCTTGAAAACCTTTGTGCCGCATCTCTGGAAGATACTGAACCTAAATACCAAGTTTGGTGTTTATCCGACTGTTTGTTTCTGAGTTATGCTGTTCACTGACAGACACACACAGACAGACAGGCACACAGACACACACATACGGACATGTTTCTAAAAATGTTTTTTTTTTTGTGAAAACTCGGTATCGAATTTTTGGGTGAATACAATACTTCCCCTACTTACTATACGTAGTAGAGAAAGTAAAAATAAGTTTTTGATTCTAAAATGTTATCTTGTATGAGACAGCTTTCTTTAACAGCTTCTCCTTATATCTTAAAATGACCTGATTTAAACATAAAAGCTGCTGTTTAAATTCACTTGGGTTTTAAGTTATGCTTTTCATGGACAGACTTATACACGTATATTTTTCTGAAAACCTTTTTTGCTTTGCTTCCAAATCGCGCACTTACAGTGAAATCCTCGATATCGATATTTTTGGGTCGAATGTAGTACTTCCTCGATTACAATACGAAGAAGAGGGTGGGTTGGACAAACGTACGAATATATTGATTGGAAATCAAACGTACTTGTTATACTAAATGTCTTCCTATTATAACATATGCTGAGAAATAATATAACACACATTTACAAAATTACAAACCTATGTTGTAATATCTTTTGTGAGAGGCAGGTTTTGACATCGAGTTAATTACATCTTTCTTTAAAATGTAATTTATGTGGATTCTGATATTGGACTACTAATATGAAAAGGTGGTGGTGAATTTGAGAAAGTAGTATTGGTAAGATAAATCTACTGCTGATTTGATCGTTATGTTGAAACCACACTTGCATTTTGAAGATTGATTAGCGACACTCGTAGATCAGAAACAAGTCGATTCATTTTAAGCATATGTTTTGGAAACTGTTGCATAGTTACGGAATTCAAACAATTATGTTGTTTCTTTGCAACACCTCTCAGAGAGAAGATCATTCTTCAAGTGGGAGAAATGTTGTAAGACGCAACATTTTGCATGGAGAAGACTCGAAATAAGGTGCTGAAAATTTTATATTCCAAGCATATTTTTGAGCGGTAATGGATATGTAAGAATAATCTATCCCTTGCAGAAATTATAAGCTTTTGTCACTATCACCATCACCTCCTCCTCCTCCTCCTCCTCCTAAAAGTTCTTATGGTAAACATGCAACAGGAAATGTTTTGCAATACTGACGTGAATACTGGCATTCTGTGTTTATGACAAATTGTTGATTGGAAAATTAAGTATACAAGGTACTTCATCTGTGCATATATTACTCGGGACATTTAACAATAGCACTGAATTGGTGACGCTGTTGTCGTATTTACATGCAAGTAGCGTACACTCGCTACACACAACATGGATAGATTGGCTGCAAGTAAACAACGCCAGTGATATATGCCGCTAGTAGTACTAATAAAAATGTAACTGCAATTCGTCTGGTAATTTTTTATTTTGTGTTTAATTATAAATGTTGACATATACAACGGACAGCACTCGAGTAAGAATTCGTATTTTTTAAGGTGGTGTGTGTGTGTGTGTGTGTGTGTGTGTGTGTGTGTGTTATACCTTTACACACAAGAGCTTGGTACATAACATACCTTCAGAAAGTAGGCTATAGAGAGTTTCTTGTGGGGTGCAAGATAAAAAAAATCGAAATATCTGCCTAATTCAGTTCTTTTGTAAGTGCTGCATAACAAAAGTTAATAAACGTGATATCTCTATTTTTGTTCGTTTACAAAAGCTGCAATACGTGAATATTTAAGGAGTTATAATTACGATCTTTACCACGTAAACGTAGTCCACCAGAAACTGTATAGTTCTGATCACATTGCCAGCTTAAGGAAGAGACACACATTTATGTGCTGCTTAAGGTTTAAATTACCTATGTTTTAATCGTTAATAGCTCCTCAGAAAAAAATAAACAGTTATATTTGTTTTCAAAGCGTCAAATGTTGCGCAATAGACATTGAGTACTGCAGAAAGAGAGAGCGAGGGGAGTAGGACAAATTGGTAAGAGAGAAACACGAACTGATGCAGAGACGAGAGAGATGAAAATCTAAGGACAGAGACTGTGTGTGTGTGTGTGTGTTTGTGAGAGAGATAGAGAGAGAGAGAGAGAGAGAGAAGGCGGAAAAGACAGAAGAGAAGAGTCTCCACATTTAACGCAATAACGTAAGCAGAACTGCAAGCTCTGTTGGTGAACTCATAAAGGCTCTAGGCAGAAGACAGTCGAATGATCAAAGGAAACAAAAGCCTGATAATGACGACAGTGACCACATGCGACATCAAAATTATATATCTTGTGTTAACGAAGTCATTATTGCAATGATACGGTTGAAACTTAGGTGAAGGAAGTAATTAACATTTATGATGTTAAATGATTTAGGCAGATAAGCAGTTTAATCTACTTATTTTCTGGAAGACACATCGAAATACATTGAAATTATGGTTCATACATTGTTTGAAGGCAGGCCTAAAAGTGTCCGTTATGATTATGCATTAAAAGAATAATAGCAAATCTTCATAACATGTAACTAAATACTTTTACTTGTGATTTAAAGCGTTTGTTTTATATATACCAAACTTCTAAATTGCTTTCTGTTTTTTACGGTTATAAAATGGCCTAGATAGGACCTCTCTTCACACCCTTCTGACCTGGTGTGCAGGCACATGGACTAGTGTGGTCCGCGCCATAATTGATCATAAATTAGTGCCTCTCTCTATAGGCTGCATTCATTTTGTTCCAATTTATATAGATGGTACATATAAAAATTAGTCTTTTGAATTCCACAACCCTTTATCCATTCATTTAAAGGCCTTTGTTATTTTCATCTCATCAAAGTGTAAATGGGGAAGCCCCGCAGCCGGTGTGCATGTCGGTAGCGGAAGAGAGAGAAAGAGAGAATCTCGTACAACAAACCAGAATATTTTGCGCATAGATGTCACTGTGCTCTGGGGCAACCGCCACGCTACATCCGCCAATGAATTTTTATGCTTTGCACCGCCCAATGTAGAGAACTTTTTATATCCTGATAAAGCTGTGTATTAGTGGAAATTTTTTAACATTTTTGGCGTGAGCTTTTAGTTTCCCTGTTCAGAGATGTTTGTACAGAGGGCAAAAATATGCCGGATTGCATATTCATAAGGCAACGTGATGCTGGACCATAATTCCAATTCGCTGTGAAGTTTCGTAATCAAAGCTTCGAAATACTGTACTTTATTTTACCTTTTACATCCCTGTTAGCTAAATAGTATAGGAATTCATTTGCAGAAGGGATGATTTTTGAGGTACCGTAACCTTGCTAAGCAAGTATTCAAACTTTAAGATGATTTTTACACTTTCAGTTTTTTAAAGTATTTGTGATACATAAACCAAAATTTTTTTTTAATTTCAACTAATCATAGATGACTTAGTCTATATAAACTCTATACCCAACAAAAAGGCAACTGGAATGGTTTAAAAAACTCTCAATACTACTATAATCTATTTTAGTAACATTCAAATTGGATATCGCAGCCTATTCCAAAATTTTCCTTTGTTGTATAACTTATTCCGAAAGAGGGTGAAATAAATATACGGCTATGTTTAAAAGTTGGATTTCAAACTTAGTTATTTTATGCTGAAATTTTACATTTCATCTGATCTTTAGGCAATTTATCCCCAAAATAGAATATTCTAATTAAATCCCATTAAAGTTAAATAATATTATTACAGATAATGCCTATTAAATGCAAACAGTGTTTTCGTTTATGATATTTGTACGTTATTAATCTGATTCTTAACTCTAATATTCTTACTGGCTTAAGAATCCCATCTCAATAATTATACTATACAGGATGTTAGTAAATTATGGAACAGAATTAATAGTGTGAGAGAGTAAAACGGTGCTATGTACTCGTCTCATATTCAAGTTGCGAGTCCCTTCAGATATGACACTTTTGACATAGATCGTCGCGGAGTATCGAGGTGGTAATTAACTTTCAAATTTATATTCCATCTTAATCTACACGTGGAAAGTATGAAGTAACAATCAATAGGCATTAATAAGAATGACTCCTGGAGAAATTTATTACTAAAAGTAGCGCAAGCTTTTATATGAGTCCATCAGAGCTATAGGTAGCTGTTTTTTTATTTTTGTTTGTTTCTGGTAGACATTTTTGGAGGTTCTTTTCTAACAACAGAAATAGTAATTAAAGCTCTTATTGCATCTTTTAATGTACTTAAACCAAACTCCACCCATTTCATTAACGTATTAATAGAAAAATCTGTGGGCTGCACTCACATGGCTTTCCCTACCCACTTTCTGTACACCATTCTTATAAAAGATTATTCGTATATCTACTTCCCCTAAGTATAAGAGGATTACAGTAGGCTAAAACTAAAAGTAAGATTTCTTAAAAAGCGGATAGTTATCTGTTAGCTTTGGAATTCCATGCTCCTTGAATTACCGGGATAAAAAGCGAATAGCAACTTAACACTCAAAATAAGTAGAAGTATTTGAGAAGTACTTGAGAGTATTACTATTCAAACCAGTAACAAAGAATATCTTGGAAATGGTTAAGGCCACAAAGATGTTAACATGAATTATTGTGTTCTTTAAGGAGATCCACATTTTCTAAGGGTTTAAACGCTAAACTCTTACCTTATCGCTATACAAAAATAAAAATTTAAGAGAAAAACTTCACAGAATATTATAAAAATTTCAATTTATCTTGTAAATATCTTAAACATATGATATCAAAATGGTTAATCATTTTCAGAAAATAAAACACTTGGAAGCATGTTCCATGTAAAGGGTAGTTTGAGGTGGGATAGTTCTAGAATAGCTTCATGTTGCATATATGGAAGGGGCTGAGCTAAAATACTAAGTTTGGTATTTAACTGGCTTTTTGTTTCTGAACTATGCTGCTCACTGCGCACACCTTTATTTAAATATATTATTTTTGGATTCAAAGAGCCACAAAAGTGTATTTCCAAGTGAAATACCTGTAAATTACTGTAGTTGGGAAGATCGAATCAGATTTAAAATACCAATGCCATAGCCTTGATTTGAACACCGATTGACCTAATAGTCGTTAACTCTGTAGCACAGAGCTAGAAGTACTAACGATGTTGTAAGTAGTCAACATTAATTTGAGAACGGCATGTCATTTATCGGAAAAAAATGTGAGTAAATTAGGGAATTTTATGTTGACGTGGTAACTCAGTTGTTCAAGAGCAATGGCACAGAAAGCAGAAGATGCATGCTTCAAATCCTAACTATGGAATTTAATTTTTTGATCTGATTGTTTCTTTCACAAAACATCCATAACTTGTGATGTAATAGGTTCACCTGGTGTGCCGCCAAAATCGTGCTAGAGGTTAGTCATCTCTGTGCTAGGTAAATGGTAAATCCCCTTCCCAAGTAAAAGGCCGCGGTTTACTCCCTTCCATTTCTGATTCGGGTGAAATAGAGGGGTTTTTGAAGGTTTTGGCTTGAATAATCTAGTAATCGGTAGGAGTACACAAATTATAACATGCCTTAACGTGTATCGAGGTGTAGTAGTTGAGTAGTAAGACGGAGGGGTCTCCAGTAATGTAGCACATAATGGGGCGACCCTTTTGCTCTAAGTAGTCTTAAGTTAATATCAGGACTGCTTTTAAACTGCCTAAACATGCTCACAACACATGGTAGAACAGAATGAAGTGCAGCTCATCTGGTTGCCGGCTCATAGTGGCATAGAAGGAAATGGAAAATGCTGATGAACTTGCAAGGCAAAGAACAGCTTCACAATTTATTGGGCCAGAGCCGGCTCTAAGAATACCTCGATGTTTAGCAAGAGGGCTATTATAAACTGTCTAAGGTAGAACATCATAAAACCTGGCTTAAAACTCCAGAAAACAAACATGGTAAACTATGTATTAGAAAACCATGTAAGAAAACAGCTTAAAGATTATTCGAATGTAGTAGACTTCAGCTGAGAGCAATTATTTGTGTTTTTCACATGACATGCTCCGTGAAAAAGTATCTTAACACAATGGGAGTGTTAAGGGTAACTTATATTGCAGAGTGTGCAAGGAAGAAAGAAGCAGCACAGCACATTATATGGTCCTGTGAGGCATTGGGGAGATATATTGCTTTTGGGAAAATGTTTTTAGAGCCAGATGAATTTGAAACCATATCTGTTATGAGACTGTATTTCCTGGTAAAGGGTGCAGGCGTAATGATTTTGCTTTATAACTATACAATAAGCCCAAGGTTGATGTACGAAAATCTGCATCGAACTCGTCAAGACAAGGAAATGGGCCCCGGCAATCCCGACAAGTGCCAGAGAGAAATCTTTCAGAGCGCAAATTCCACCATCCTATCGCAACATACCAACCGCCGTTGGCTGGTCCTAAAACCCGGAAACAGAAGAGAAGAAGTGGAGGAGATCGTAAATTCGTGTTAGAAGTTGAACCACCCCAGTATTCACTTACTGACCAGGGGAAACCCGAAGAAAAACCATAGTTACGGGAGCCATCTGCTCGGGCGTTGAGGTATAACTGATGGTATTCATTACCTAATTCTGAAATATAACTCCATACATCCAACAAGGACATCAGACATTAATCGTATTATCTATTTATGATAACATTACCTCATTAGCATTCAGTTGCTGTATACAGAATGTTCTTTTGCCCAAAATTAGACTATTTAGTGCTAATTGAGGGAACCCCAGCTGAGATGCCGTTAACATTTCTGTGGTAATCAAAGCCGCAGGGTTACTGAGTCATCACATCTGTTATTCAATGGCACAGAAATGAGAATGGTGGCGAACCACAACACGGAATTAGTATGCAGTGGGACGTTAACAATAAATCGTGAAATTTTACTTTACGCGAGAACGCACAAGTGCGAAGTAATCAACATTGAAGTTATTTGTTATCACGGAATTGGACTGTCGGAATTCGAATGGGTCAAGCATGTTATTGGACCGGAAAACGGTGACATCATCATAGGGTAGTGAATTATTAAAAACGATTCAGTAGAGGTTTCTCTTGCAGAATGGCAAAATGAATGTCACTTGGAAAAATTTAGTTGGTCCTCTAAGGCAACTATACTTAGCACCAGTTCTTCTTCTGTAGATGCAATTAAATTTGAAATACTGTTTAATTTGTTCATTAATATTCACTATTGACGTTTAGTTGCATTCAAGAGAAATATGAATCATTGCATCAACTGACTCTCTACTCTATCGTCTACTAACTACTCTTCCAAAAGCTTGTTCCTCTATCTGCGTGCTCCTTGTTAATTGAGATAACTTTCATTACACATCGTTGTAGGTATAAGGCGGATGCACTAGGCTAAACGATAATCAGGTTGATTTAAAAGCGGATCGCTATGTGAAGGATTTGAAATTTCATGCTCTTGCCTTGGTCACGAAAAAAAAACGAATAACGAATTTCCACTTGAGAAAAGTATAAGCATTCGAAAATTCAAACCAACAACAAAGAATATCTCTGAAATGGTTAACGCGATAAAAGATTTACTGTATTGTATATTTAATGAAATCAAAATTTCTTATGTAGTAAGGTTTTGTCTATCTCTCACGATTTACCCGTTATACAACGGTCATTTAAAATGAAGAGGACTTCACAGGCTATTTCCGGAAAACTCAAGAAATTATACATTTTATTTTTCATGCAAATATCTTCAACAAATGATATTTTAATCAAACTGTTAGTGCCAATTTTGAAGAAATAAAAAATAACAAATAACAATATTCCATCTAAACGGTAGTATAGGGGGTGGGGGAAAGTTTCTTGAAAATCTTCGCGTCTTAATCCTTGAAGGATATTGAACTTAAATACTACATTTAGTGTTTATTGCTTTTTCGTCTTTGAGCTACTCAGATATAAGCACGCACATGAAGACACGTGATTATTTTTTATTCACGGAGCCTCAAAACCAGTATTTTCGGTAAAATGTCGGTATCGAATTTTTGGGTTAGAATACAACACTTCTACTGGAATTTAGAGAAGTAGTAGATAAAGTAAAAATTAATGAACATATTTGACGCTATCATAATTTGCTTTAACTTAAATCCATATGAATTAAGCATGTGCATGGAAGTGGCATGAAGGAAATGCTTCAAATTCAATGTTAATAGCACTTACTCTAAGGTGATAATAGCAAATTAACACAACCATAAAAGCTAATGAATAACCGAATAAATAATGGTTGTTAATAAATTTGTTTGCCTACAAAACAGCACAGATAGCGCCACGGGAGAGCAGCAGGACGCTGTGGGCGTGTAAGACCAACCATTTATTTTGCTGAAACCGCCTCTTTCAAGGTATGAGGTTCATTTGGGTGCAAACAAACATTAAACGGGACCCAAGGCTTTACTTTCCTCCTAAAGTATATTAATTAAATATTATTTGATGTAGCACAGAGGCCTTTTGTTATGTCGAAAATATGTTTTCGTTTTCGTTTTTTGATATCTCGCACTTTTCGTGTAGTAGGTATGCTTTTTGTCCACCTTCTAAGGTTTTCCTTGAACCTATCAGTGAAAATAACTTCAAGTGGGAGAAAATGGCTTCCATAACATGTAAAATCAAAATACTTTAGTAAATCAAAATCTTAGAAATGTAATATTTTAATTTAAATCCAACACTTTCGTTATGTAATAAATAGCACGTTTTAACATGGAATTCGAATTCGGGTTAAATAAGGCCATTTCCAGGACTTTAACTTGTCCTAAACCATAATTTTGGGTACACTTATGCTTATCTACAGAAGATCCCTCTCACCTTTTGCGTTGTCTACAGTTTTAAGCGTCGAAGTTTCTTGCAAACTGAGAATTTGAGGTTTAGAAGTTTATCTGCTGTTTACGCTTTGCTTAAACAGGATTTTGATTTCAAAATGGATCATGCAGATTCTGGGGGCGTTGAGAGCAAATAATACAGAGCGGTCCCACAGCCATCTGGCCGGTAGTCCCGATGCGTGTTCCGTGCGCGATCTCTCAGCTATCTGGCCGGTAGTCGCGATGCGTGTTCCGCGCACTATATTCAGTCTATCTGTTTATTATTCTCATTATTGATACTGATACCATATTATTACTGATTTTATGATGATTATTAAGTTATATTGATTACCTATTGAACAAACATAATTACTTTTTATTTTATCAGTACTAACGTTTTTCACAGTCGGTGTTGAAAGTGGTATCCTTCGGCAGATAAACATTCTTGGCACCATCTGATGGAATTACTGTTCACACTCATAAATTCTTGTTGCGTAATTTCCCTAATTTCTGTTCTTATGTTATTTTTAAGATCGTCTATGGTGCCAGGATTATTCCTATAGACTCTATTTTTGAGAGTTCCCCACAGATAAAAGTCACACATAGTAAGATCCGGCGATCGAGCTGGCCATAACCCTTTAGAGATTATTCTGTCATCAAAAGCATCCTTGATGTCCTCCAAGGAAACCTCACGGGGTCGTAATTGATGGACAATAGTCACTCTGTGTGGTTTTAATTTCAACAGTTTCGTAGACTTATGTACTGAGGTTTTTGAAACGTGACTTGTGATACACGTCGTAAAGATTTATTCGGAGACCATTCCACGCCAATTTCATCAAGTTTTTCTTCCGTTAGAACCCTTCGTTTCTTTTTACAACTTAAAACATTAAATGATCCCGTTCTCTTCACTTTATTCACTAGATATCTTAACTGCTTCTCTACTCGGAACTGGAACACCAGGAAATTTATCGTGAAATTGGCTACACACCTGTCTACATGAGTCAGTTTTCACATACATGTCATACTTAAAAAGTCTTTGTTCAAGCGAAAATTTGAGTACCATTTCTGGGTTGTAATAATCCGATTATTCAATTGCACACAAATACACACGCGTCTCGCGTCTATACACAAGAAGCAGTAACAGCTGACTGAAGCCCACTGCAACATTTCCGATAAGTAGAGGAGCCCGTGGCCTTGAGTTCATTCAGACGTATCACACAACACTGCCGTGTAATTCCCGGCCAGAGCGCTAAGGGACCGCTCTGTATAATTAGGATCTTTGATCAAAAATTAAAATGACTGTCAAAACATTTCAGCAGAATGTGCTACGGTGATTTACTTCGTAACAGATAATACTTTTAAGACAGGAAGATACATAAAGACTATAAAACTGTCTCGCAATGTTGTATTTTCAAATAAATTTGATCTTTCTAAAAGCGATACGTTTTTACTAATTTGTTGAAACGTATATGAGGGGACAAAGTATAGGTGTTAGTGTCAAGAAATGTAGGCGTAGCGTCATTTTCCTCTCCAAATTATTGCATATACATTATATTCATAATCATTGAAATACAAAAATGATAAAATATATGGAGGAATTGTCTTGAAATCAGCTATGGATATTCTTGAACTAGGAATTGGAAATGACGTTCTTCTTTAAGTGTTCATAATTTTCCAACTCTTTTGTAGAGAACACATGTCTGCCAAGTTTATTGTTTCTAAAGGGTGAAGTAGTTCTTGGGGAACCTGCTGCTAAGTGTAGATCTAACTTGGCAAAGTCACCCTTCACTGATAAGGGACGATTCTAGTATGGCGGTGATTAAAAGCAACGATATAAACACCGTTCAACATGGTGATGATTATCCATCCTCCGTGCGGAAGTAGGTCACACGGCAGGCGGCCAACCCCTAACTGCACTCCCTTAGTCTCGGTTTATGAGTATAAATCCGCCTAACCTGGCAGGCCGGGGAGATTTTTGCTCGAGAGATGGTGCTAAGGAAACAACCGGCTCTCTCTGGTCAAGTCTACCAAAGAGCCTTTGCCTCCTCCTACCTACTACCGGAAAATCAAGCCTGACTCACCTTTTAACGCTTTGTAGCTCGAATGGGCGCGCAACAGGAACTCAAACCGCGATCCAACACCTGTTGGCCGCCTTTACCACTGCTGCCGGGGAGACAGAGCCCGGCCAGTCCCTCAGCACCAGCCGCCAGCGACACACACCGGTAACATCGATCGCCAGCGCTGCTTTAGCGGCACCCGTTAATTTCGCCGGCTCTCCCAGCACCATCTCACCTCAGCTGCCGGTTACTGCCGGCAGAACCAACACAAACGCCACAATGGATGAAACCACTCCAGCTTTAGTCCTTCGGCAGCAGCTGCCAGCAACACAGCAGGGAGACATTGATCGCCAGCGCTGATTGAACAGTATGAGCATTGCCGCCGACCCTCAAGCGAACGTGCGCCTCAGCCACCGGCTACTGCCGGCAGAACCAACACAAACGACACCCCTGCCCAAAATGGCCGCTTTAGCGCCGTAGCGGTGGGAGTTCAACGAAGCCTACTGACGCAGGGACTAGTTTACAGGAATGGACCATTCGACTGCTCGCCTTGTCTTCCGAAACAAAGCGCAATATGACGCAGCTCTGGATACGGGCGTGCACCTCCTTGGCCGCACCCTCCGATTCGAAGCCAGCCGCAAAGATTGGGTACCGCTGTGCTGCACTGCTTCGCCGCGGTGCACGCAACATATCTCTCGCCTGGTACAGGATGGGCGAGGTTGCTGCCCGCTATATCCAAAACCAGTCGGACCACAGCATACATTCCAGAGCGCTCCAGAGCAGCCGCCCAGATCACGCCGGGATAGGCACACAGCACATCACCACACTGATAACGCAACCAGCACAAACACAGCAGCTACCATACTGGTAGCAATAGAAGTTACAATCTCTGAACTCCTCACGGCTTCTGCCAATGTTCGTAAGTTATTTCACTCAACAAAAGAATAGACGTGCTTCGGCTAACCGCTACCCGGCGTACTTCAAAGAGATACGCCTCGGCTCACCTCAACAAGCAGAAAACATCGCTCCAGTTGCTCTCACACTACGACGAACCCTACTTGCTCCGAGCGGCTGGGTGCTCCCGAAACTTCAGTCACCGGCATGATCGAGGTTAAAAACAGACCAATGCAGACATCACTATACGCCTCCGTCAGGTACAGGACAGTCACTACAAGGCTGTGGCGGAGGAATAATACGTACTCATCCGCAACTTTACAGACCAATATGTTCTTATGCAACCAGCTCAACACAATAGACGCCGTAACAAGCAATCGCCACCACCACATCTTCAAAAACATCAGGGTCCCCTGGATACATAACTGCCGTCCCCAGCAGTTGCTGCCTACACCGTTACAAGACAGGATTATGCGACTCATATCCACAGGTCGGCAGGTCGCTGCCAGGGCCTCGGCAGCGGCATGCTACCTGCCTCACTATTATGACCATTTTTCTGCATGGCTCATCCCGAAAGCGGTGCCTTGTATTCTAGTCACTTCGCCCACAAAAATCCGGTTTGCCTCAGCCGGTACCGAACAATACATGTCACCTCAGTTACACATAAAAAGTCTCCAAGCAGCATTAACTTAATTTATAGCTGAAGAAATGTTAAAGTAAAAGAAAAGACCGGGGAAGCTGTTCTCTAGAACGACGCCTAGGAGTAACATCGGTGCATCTACTCTAGTTATGAGCAGTTAATTAGCGCAACGAGACGACACTGCAACGTCGAGAAAGTCTGCTTCAGAGTCGAGAAGAGCCCAAATTTATCTTCAGAATCGGGAAATCTGGAACCATCGTGTATAAGGAGTAAATACAACAAGGTTATGATGGAACATGCGGCCTACTGATATGTTTTAGACCAGACGGATGTTGAATAGCATTTATTCCGCAGGGAAATTATCTAACGTAACTTCGGGCGATATTATTTTCTGACTTGTTAATTGGTAAAGCCAAGTATTAGCAGGACAAGGCCATGTTTAATTGGTATGACAATGTTTGCTTGCATAATTTAAACTGACAAATAGATTTGAGTCAGTGTATTTCTGTTAAAGCACGGTACCATAAGGTTCAAGTTAATGTTAGCGTTGGAAATAGTTCAATGAAGGTTAAATGATTTTACGGTAAGGACGAAGACCCAGTTATTGATGTGGTGGATCCCATTTAACGCCTATTGCGATTTGTGCTTGGTTTTGTCTGACTTCAGTAGTAGCATTTGGATCGTTTGTTGCTGAACGAATGTAACAGTAAGGTAGAAAAATGTTACTGAGGCTAGGAATTCCGTATAGGGAATCTTCAGGTCATGACAGCTGGTCACGTGGTATTTTGTATAATATGAAGGAAACTATACTCATTAAAAGATACTTCAAGTAAATGATGGGCTACGGTCCCATTAGATATAATTAGCAACTTTCGATTAAACGAAATGAGGTTTTGGAAGTATACGAGGAGTAGTATTCAGTGAAACCGTGTATTATAAATACACCGTGTATTTGTTACAGGATGGAAATAGGTCTCAGTTAACGCTTTCAAGTGAATACTTATTCAAATGCCAGCCTTTGTGAATATAAATGTGGATTTGCAGTAACATGTTTTGCAGTTACTTAAATGGCTTAATTTTATTATGTATGTTACTTAAATGTTTACCTTTGATATTTAACCAGTCCTTATATTGTTCTTTATATTGAACAAATAATTATTATTGTTAGTCTTAAACTGACTTTTACTTTGTAAATGTTGTTAACGCCTTCCATCCATGATCTGCATGCTTCAACGATACAACGTTGCAGGATTACTAATGGGTATAGGGGCCACTATTGGAGGGAAAGGATGCAAAAGAAATAAAAGAACAAAAGAGACCCTAACAAACAGTTAGGTCAGTATCACAATCTTTATAAAATCATTGAATCTACTGAGGTGATAATCATCTAAAACTACGCAAGAGAGAAAGTGCCAGTCAAGTAAATAAATGCTTTTTGACATCAGCAAGCAAGTTTCTTCTTGCTCAGAAACTGGAAGTGTTGGGCAGGCGAGACATGGGGAAAGATGAAGTTAATATTAGCGAAGTAGTAGAGGAGTGAGGGAAATATATGTTGTACTACATACCTAGTGTTGGCCACGAAATGAATGCGTGTGGTGGGAATAACTAAATGGCTACAAAACAAGTGGGCGGGGCATCGGAAGGACTGTCATGTAAAGAAAACGTCCGTATTTCCGAGTTGCATTTAATATCTTGGCTGAGATCTACACACGTAGTAGTGTTTTCATTGTCGACTGTACATTTCCTTATCGCTTGCCCCTCATTCTCCTAGCCTTGATTGTCAACGAAACATAGTTGCAACTTCCACCAAGCGCATTCATATCGATGCCGACTAGTATTTGGTTGTAAGTCACAAAGTCAATGCCTTGATTCCCTCCGTACCCCTAGCCAACGAATCCCCAAAACTGTGTTGTGTCATATGATAGTATTACACGCAACTGACTTAACTGATCATCAGAGGGATTTGATACACAGTATGAGTATATTGTATGGGGAATGCTATAAGCATTTCAAGAATTTTGGGCAAAGTTGTCAAGAAAGACACTTCATTGACTCCTCGTCTTAAAGAATCAACATTTCCTGCAGTCCCTGTAAATAAACCGGAATTTTAAAATAACACACATATATTTTAGTTTGTAAATCCATCTTAATTTAATCTGCTTGAGCTGTAGATTTTAAACGCACACGCACCACACACACACACACACACACACACACACACACACACAAAACATTCAAGTACAGTGTGTTTTCTATACCTTTTAAACTTATATATGAACTCAAAATCTTCAAGTCTTTAATTTGTGCAATACTCTCCTGAGGACATATTCAGTATTTTCTCACTTGGTTTAGAAATAAAATATGCAGACAACCAATTAGATGGTGAATTTAAATGTATAGAAAATCAGAAATAAAGGTGTAATTATTAAAACACAAGTAAAAGGGCTCATTAGCCGGTGACAAGCCTTGTAGATTTATAATGAACTAAGAAACTTGAGATGTATAATTAATTTTATGCACGAATAATAAATGAGGTGGCAGTGTTGCTGAGTAAAATATTTAAAGTTTCCTTTGTGTTCTTTGAACTGGAAATGATAACCCATTTATTGGAAGAAAATGTGAATGTTATCTCAAGCAGCTGTCTCCAGCTTTGTAACAGTCCTGTTGATGCTTGTTGGAAACCTAGGCTAAAATATTTACTTTCTCTACCAGAAAGACAAGGTGGACAAGGTATTGCATTCCATCCAAAAATTCGATTCCGAGATTTCACCGGAAATACATGTTTTGAGGCATCTGAATCACCAAAAAAAATTAGAAAACGTTCGGTGTGCATGTCAGTTTGTGCATGTCTGTGTGTCTGTGAACAGTATAACTCAAAAACAAAAAGTCGGATAAGCACAAACTTGGTATTTAAATTCAGTATGCTCCAAGTATGCGATATCAAGATTCTCGAGAAAATCTTCCCACCCCCAAGTATCCTTTCATGGAGCACTTTTAGAATTCTTTAAATTTCTAAAAAAATGGCTGTAATGATTTGGATTAAAATACCACATTTTAACGACATTTACATGTAAAATAAAATGTGTATCATGAATTTTCTGGAAATATCATTTGAAGTTCTCTTCATTCGGAAGTAACTTTGCATAAGTTTATGTCACTGGTAAACGTAAACGATAGACGAAAACGTACTACACAAATTATGTGGATCTCTTTAAAACACACAATTTATTTCAAATAACTCTTTTGTGGCATAATCCAATTTGAGATATCCTTATTAATGGTTCGAATACTTCATTTCCTGGTCATTCTTTAAAGTCCTTTCAACATTTAGTTGTTTCTCGCAATTGCAGGGAAACAATATGGAATTTTAAGAATAACATATAGGTCCAGTTCTTAAACATTTGACTATCGCATCTATGTTTATATCTATAGCTAAATGTGTGGTGTAACTAGCTTAGTAAAGGTTTATTTGGATTATTAGTACATATAAAATCTGATGTGATACATTTACAAGAATTTCTGTATCCTCCATCTTCTATTAGTGAGTATATAATCTATTCTTGCCAAAGTTTATTTTTCTATCTACCTCATTTTAATCTAAGTAAAAGTTGCAGAAATAGCTACATTACGCATTTCGTTAAAGATATAAAGGGAAAAACAGATAGTCAAATGTTTACGAGCTGGCTATATGCGGGCCTTAAAATTCCAGTGTTCCCAGGCAGTCGTGAGAAACAACTGAAAATCGATGGGGGTTAAAAAGAATGACAAAGTATTCAAAAATTCGACTATTAATAACGGATAAATCGGAAATGGCTAATGCTACAAAATATTTATTCGAAATAATCAGTGTATGTTAAGGAGATATACATATTTTGTGAAGTACGTTTTCATCAATCACTTAAGATTTAGCAGTTATATGTTTTTCAAATAAAGTGGACTTCACAGACTTTTTCCCAGGAAATTCAGATATGCATTTTATTTTTAATGCAAACATATTTAATACACAGTGTTTTAATCAAAATAGTTCGCCTTTTTTTTTTAGAAAATAATAAATTTCGAAAATCTTCCTGGGGTGGGAGATTTTCTTAAAATTTTTCTTCTCGCATCTTTGGAGGGTATTGAATCTAAATACCAAGTTTGGTATGTATCCGACTTTTCGTTTTTGAGTTATGCTATTCACAGACAGACAAACACATACATGGACTTTTTCTAAAAATGCTTTTTTTTTATTCAGGGATCCTTGAAACATGTATTTACGGTGAAATCTCGACATAAAATTTCTGGGGGAAACAAAATAATTTCCGTACTTATTATACGTAGTAGAGAAGGTAAAACTAAGTTATAGTAAGAATAGCTTGTATACTCACTAGTAAACGATAGAGGGAGAGAGGGCATTGTGAACGTATCGCATCAGATTTTTAAATTTCTAAATGCCGCTGAGTTGTCATTTACTTACTATATTACTTAAGTAAGATATCAAAGCAAATCATTTTAATCTAAAGTGTACATTTCGCTCTCCACTGAACCTAAGAGTAATGTTTTAAAAGAGGGAGAAGTAATACAGAGAGATGTCATGAATCTCTCCGTACTGAGCGGTTGAGTTAGTTAGTGGGCTAACTGAATAAATGCAAAAATTAAAATCATTTAATGACTCCTGTAACTTTGAGCTTAATACTTGTCATTCCTGATTGGCAAAATTACGTTGAAGAATTTACTCTTAAAAAATGCTAATCATAAAGCGTAGATTTTGTTCCCCATTAAAACATTCACACCGTTTTTTCTCCTATCTGAGGACTTTATCCAGTATTTTCCAATATTTTTATTTATTTGTGCTAAGAGTATTACCAAATATGGAGACTAAGCATTCAGCCCAGGCACTCTGTTTGCCATATTCATAAAGTAATTTTCTTATTGTATAAACATGCACTTTAACACCCTTAAAACTATGTGTTTCGGTTACTTCATTTCTTAGGTTGTCCAGTTCCGTTTGGTTTTAGCTTTACTTAAGAATTCTCCTAGATTCCTGCTAACTTTACTGTAGAGTTTAATCAAAGCCACCTTTCTAACTAATTTAAACCATTCCCCATTTAAGGACACTTTTATCCACAGTTCCAACCCTTTATCTTATACTATACGTCCCATGTCTTCCTTTCTTGGGTATGTGGTTACGCGCTTTTTACTTTCTCTATATGATGCAAAAAAGTGTTGATGCTTTTGATTTCTTATAATGTTCTTTATTTAATGTTTGCATAGCCCCTTATCAGTTGTATTCCACACTTACCCGTATGCACTAATCTATTATTGGTTTGAACAAAGTGAGCAGCGAAAAGGGTGGGAAACGGAAGCATTTTACTGGAATGGCTGCAAGTAACTCTCCAGATATTCGCCAAATCTGCCGTCTCTTATTGGTTTGATGTCAACAGTCTGACACTGAAACCCTAAACAATGAACACTGATCGATTTTCGGCTCAGGAGCGAAGGAAGCCGAGTTGAGGGCGTAAGACAAACATTATGTGATGGATAACTTATATTTATCTTGTAGAGCTTACAAGCCATAACATAACTCATATAAAATTACAACTTAAAATTAAGTGTATCGAATCATACGGGCACACATTAATTACAAATAATTAAATAAGTGAAGTGGTTGTTTAAAATTGGTTTTAAAAAGTTCCTCTTTATTATATGTCATTTTAAACAACAAGGATATGGACAACTAACAGAAAATTATTCCTCGTAATGAGCAAGCTATAGCACAGCGAGGGCTGCTGAGCTATGGACTACTCCAAGAATAGCGTCAAACTGATGGAAGAAATGCCATAATGTGGTTACTGGACACACAAACCAGGTGGTGTGTTTAAATTATAAATGCATTATGCAGTCCGCATGACACCAGAAGCTTCAAACACATATCACAATGGGATAAAAACAAAATTAAAGGACACGTAAAGAAAACAGTTTAATACATAAAATTTTTAAGAGAGATTACTTTCAAGATCTGATTTAATATTTTAGGATATAATGGAGTTATTATTATTAATATTATTAGTAATATTACCACCTACTATTAATAATTGTTTTCAAAGCAACAAGCGCAGCATACACTTGACTTAGAAGTATAAAGTATCACAAACAAGCATGGTAAGAAACTCAGTTACTCGAACTGAACCACGTAAAACAAAAAGCATCACAAAAACGTCGCAAAACAGCATTTTCACATTACTTGTAAAGAATTGAAAACCTTCTTTATAATCCTTTTCTTGTAAAACTGTAATCAAATTTATTTAAGATGATAATAATTCCCAATTAGCCATTGAAGATAAAATCAGAATAAAAAATTAAATTTCATAGTCGGGATTCCAACCACCAATATTCAGTGCCCATACCGCTGGTTCGCCTCTGACCTACGATGTCGAAATGATGACACGTCATGAAATTCTCTACGTGACTCCAATTTTCCTGCTAAGTTACCTTTCCAGCTACGGAAGAAAAATTAATAAAACTGAATAGATTATATTTTCTCAACGATTCTACAACTGCCTTGGATCTTACCCTCTGGTGCACATCCGCCATCGCGAAAAAGGCTATGCAAGAACCGCCAATCAACTTCTGTTGCTAGAACTAGGTAAAAAGTGGGGTGGAGCCATGAGTGTGGAGGAATCCCTTACCAACTTAGACACGCAGTTCATTATATTGGTACCTTTTACAACCAAGTGTGCATAGTAGGTATATCGAATATCGAGATTCCACCAAAAATACATGCTTTGAGGCCGCTGATAAAAAAAAAGGGTTTTAAAATCCGGTACGCGCACGCGCGCGCGTGCGTGTGTGTGTGTCTGAAAGTCTGTCTGTGAGTGCGTGCGTGTGTGTGTGTGTGTGTGTGTCTGTGTCTGTGAACAGCAGAACGAAAAGTGGGATTAATATTAAACTAAGTATTTAGGTTCAGTACCTTCCAAAGGTACCATACGGAGATATTCAAGAAAATCCTCCCATCCCAAACTATCCTTTACGTGGAAGGCTGTTTAGTAATGTTAAATTGTCTCAAAAAATAAGGCTAAAGATGTTTACTAAACTACGATGTACTACGGATACTTACATGACAAAATATATGTCTTGAATTTTCTGGAAGTATCCCATGAGGTCCTCTTCATTTGGAAGAAAATTTGTATAACTGCTAAACATTGAGAAATAGACGAAAACGTACTACACAAAAATTTCAGGCCCTTTTAAAACACGCAATTTATTTCAAATTGCTTTTTTTCGCATCAGCCATTTCCGAGATATCCGTTATTACTGGGACGAATTGTTCAATACTTCATACCTTGTCATTCTTTTCAATTACTGTCCATATTCAGCTTTACGCGATGTCATGGAAAGAGTATGGAAGCGTTCGGTTCCAAAACATTTGACTATCGCTATTCCCTTTGTATCTATAACGTAATGTGTAAAGCATGTATTTCCGAAAAGGTTTATTTCAATTAAGATATATTAGATAGGAAAATACACTTGTGTAAGAATAATTTCTATACCCACTAAAAAGCGACAAAGGGTAGAGAAATTCAATGTGAATGTAAAATATGATTTTCTACGTAAAAAGGGCTCTAAAATTGCTTAAACATGGGTAGGAACCTGAACACAGCCCAGAATAGTAAATGGCAATTACATGTCAGTTTACTGGGCTACCCCAAAATTTACCTATTAAACTGGATATAATATTATTTCATAATGAAAATTATATAACAAACGTAGAAATATTACTAAGATTAAAATTGTGTGGAATTCTCTTGAACAGCACATTTAAAGTTCACTGTCACTTCTGTTAGCTTTAGTGAATGTTTTCAACATCTTCATGCCTTACAAGATTACGAAGGAGAAATAGGTATCAGTCTCGCGCTTATAACAAACATAAAAATATGCAAAATATGCCGAACACTTCAAATTCAAAACTCCAACTCATAAGACTTAAATACCTACAAACGATCAATGGCCTGGTTGTAAAAATGAAACGGACACGTAGAACAACGATGATCAGAAACGCTAGCAGAGTGAACCGAGTGGGATGGCTCATGCCCCATCATTGTGGACCGCAATCAAGAGGTCTGGAGTTCGATCCCGGGGGCAGGCCACTCTGATCCATGCGTTTTTTGTGGTTTCTTCGGGATCGACAGGCGAATGCTGGGGTGGTTTCTTCTTTATCAGAATTTCTTTCTGTAATTTCCCTTTCATTCCGTTTCCTTCTCATCTTTCAGGCGTGTTTCTGGGTCTCGTGGTGTATAGCGGTGGCGGACAGATGGCGCAAACACATACTCACTGGAAAGAATACTCCCTATGGACACTAGGGGGCTGCACGACTGGTGGGTCGTTAATCGCGCTCCTTCGACGGCTCCGGAGGTCACACACGGGTCTGCGAGCTTGGATATGTTAGGGACTTCTCTGGCCTGCCTACGGCCTTTAGCCTTTTGTGTGGTTCCTTCGCTTCAGCCCTTCCTTGTGGGAAAGTTAAATTGAGTTTTATTTATGGACGCTCTTTAAATGCTGTAGTCCTTAGCCTCCCATTATATATTGGGCGTGAAATACCATAATTTTGCTCAGAGGCCTCTTTATCAGGCTTGAGGTTCTTTTATGTGTCGTAAATCTTCGACACGGAACCACCGGCTTTACTTCCCTTCTGAAGGAAGCTATGCTAAGGATTTTTACGCCCGAAAAAATCCATCATCCTCCGCCGGGTTTGAACCCACGACCTTGGAACTAGCATAGTAACACTACACCACGGAGGACACCCTTCCTTCTGGGGGTGTGGTAGGCACAATAGATCTCTGTAGGTCGGGTGCCGAGGTATCCCCCTCCGTTGAATAACTTATAACCTACGAGGGGGATCGAAAAGTAACGCACAATAATTTATTTTTACAAAAAGGTTTAATAGTTAAAACAACAACAAAAGTCACAAATAAACTTATACATTTTACCTGCTTTTCGACATAGTCAACAAGTTTCTCAACATATTTCTCCGTTTGTGATACCAGTTTCAACATGCCCCGTTCGTAGAAGTCCGTTTCCTGGAGTATAGCCATCTGCGGACTGCTGGTTTCACTTCTGCATCTGTCGCAAATCATTGATCGGCCAGGAATTTCTTCATGGCATCAAACAGATCAAAGTCAGACTGCAAGGTCCGGACTGTATGGTGGATGCTGGAGCACCTCCGATCCAAATTTGGTGATTTTCTGACGAACAGCAGAAGCAACATGGTGGTGAGCATTGTCATGGGCAATTTTGACATCCTCAGCATTCATGTTGTGGCGTTTGTCACGAAGGCACGACGCAACTTCACCAAAGTTTTTATGTAGGCTGAGCATTCACAGTGGTCCATGTTCAGCAAAGTCCACCAATACAACACCATGCATATCCCAGAACACCGTCACAAGCACTTTCCTAGCAGATAGTCACTTTGAATTTTTTCTTTACTGGGGAACCAGCATGTTCCCACTTCATACTTGCCTGCTTGGTTTCGGGCGTGTAGCGGTATGCCCACGACTCATCTCCAGTGA
Organism: Deroplatys truncata; assembly: GCA_030765065.1. Taxonomy (NCBI): domain Eukaryota; kingdom Metazoa; phylum Arthropoda; class Insecta; order Mantodea; family Mantidae; genus Deroplatys; species Deroplatys truncata. The sequence goes on from CM060980.1 coordinate 108,895,051, forward strand.
GGATTACTTTGAGAAAGTCATGCCCTTCTGCGGTGTACCGCGTTGAGTGAATCAAGATCGTCATCATTCACTGGCCCTTGTGGTTGTCTTGTCAGGTTCTTAGGCACCCAGCGAGCACTAACTTTACGAAATGTCAATGTATATGAACAATATCCTACACTGCACCATTGGAAATGTTGTCCTGTTGCGATAAGGTTCGCAGTTGCACACACCGGTCGTCCACAATTGCCGCCTCAATGCCTCTGACATTCTGTGGGGTTGCAGCTGTTATGGGCCTCACGGAGCGTGGCGAATCACTAAGGTTCACATGGCCCTCTAGTTAGAATGCACACCACCTGGATACATTGCTACAGTCCATATAATCATCCCCATACACGTCACGCATGTCCTTGTGAATATCACTCGGTTTATGTCCTTTAGCCCACAAATATCGAACCACACCTCTCTGCTCTTCACACGTGGACGACATTAACAAGCACGCCATCGTTGTTGCGTAGTTGACGCATCTCGCTAGAGATGCACATGAAACAAAAGTAGCCTCTATAGCGAAAACTTCAAACTATATTTTTGTGAAATTGCAGCATTGCAGCTGCAATACCAAGGCGGAAAAAATTATTCTGCGTTACTTTTCGATCCACCCTCGTATAAGGTTAGCAGATTGCATTGCATGCCTTACTAAAGGCAAGGCACCTCCAAACTACAGCTACCAACTCCTTGGAGTCACCAACTGTGGCTCGAACTAGCGATGAGAGCGCTCTGCCATCAAAAACAGAACAGCGCACAGCGAAGTCACCGCCATAAAGACTGATTGACGGAAAAAACAAATGTCAAAATTTAAGCCGCCAAAATCTCCATTACATAAACGATTGGCACATAACTGGGTGCGGATTCTATAGATTCTTTTCTTACTACTTTTAATCTCCACACACTTGCTTGTACTCTAGTATCCATCATAAAATTTCTTTGTAACCTATAGGGTAACAAAAATAAATTAATGTATTCATAAATAAAATTCTCTGTAATAAATACACAAACAGTCGTAAATGAGAAAAGTGGACGATTTCTTTACCTATTAATTTTTGTAAATGCAAAGAGTTTTAGCAGAAAATACACGTAAAAACGAACCCATGAATCATTCTGTTAGTTTTCTCTGGGACATCAGTTTAGAGTATTCGGAGATTCTATACTGTTTGTAATGCAACAGTGTAACGCTGTTGTGGTCTGGACTTGCACTCATTCAGATTGCACGTTTAAGGATGGGAAAGGTGGAGTGCAATGTTGCATGCCCTAAGAGGGTGGAAAAGAGAGTTTGTCTGACATCTTATGCTGATTGTTTCCTCACTCAGAGGAATGAGAGAATTCAATTCCATCTCTAGAGAGAGTAAGTCTCAAGCTTCATTGACTTTAAATTTCGCAATTTACTCTGTATACACATTCCCGCTCGACCCTAAGGAGTTAACTAATTCCACGCTCCGGTGTTCAGTCTCTCACTCGAATCTCCGCAAAGATTGGCTTTTTGTAATTCCCATGTATTTGTGTTCTCTCAATTCCTAGAACACCTCAAATAAATCCTCTCTTGATAATACTCTTCAGTAACATCTGCAGGCGTTATTATGGGGTTTAATTTTGTCATTTAGGGTATTATTTAAATTTTAAATATTTGCATATAGTACAATGTAACCATAGTTTTGTTTTGATAGTTTTTGGCTTTGAATAAATAATTATAATATACAGAAAAATTCAATGCCTCAGCCGGGATTTGGATACGGTTTTCCCGCTTTCCGAGCAGTTGCTCTAACCATTGAGCTACCGTAACAACATACCGGTGGTGCATTGAATTCCCCAATTGATTTATTGTTTCCCAGAAAAACCACCAAGACATCTCACTCGAGATGACAAGCTCAGTGGCGACCTGCAATCGCAAGTACTTATGGGCTAGGTGTTTATGCATTTCTAAAGTTTTACTTTTTTATTTATATATAATAAATAAATAATAATAAATGAACTGAATAAATACAGCGTCTGTCACGTATTATATTTAGAGGTGCACTAAATTATCTGTGTGCTAAATGATTGCCAAAGCCCTCAAACTGCAAAAGTGCCAGGTTTACGAGGAAGTCCATGGTATTGCAGAGAATGGATCAAACAGAAGAGTCGAGATCGTAGCCATTTAACCTGGCTCATGTTTGGGGACCATCATAAATCCTTCCGTCAGATGGGAAACGGCAAAGACCAACTGGCTGAAGTTCACAAAAAGAAGTGTGCAATTAAAGAGCCAGCACTATCATGCTGCTACAAAAAACATCACTTTGCTTCAAATGACGTTGTTGGATTACTAACTGGAGACAGGGGTATTATCCCATTCACTTTGATAACGTGTTGTAGAAGCTATAATTTAAAGAACTCATTTATTATAACAGTGGCCCTTAGTGTTCTTAAACGGTCAGTAACTATATTGAATGGAAACATAATTTGTATTGAATAAAATCACTAATCTCGTATACAGATTTGCCTTAGAGAAGGGAACTTCCATATACATTTGTGGATGTTAATTATTTTCAGATAATGTTTTATTAACTGCAAATGTATATATAATATATATATATATGTTCTTAATAATTTCAACTATGTATTCATATGGTTTTGCTTATGGCAACCCCCAGTTGCAACCTGAATTTTTTAATAAATTATGTAATATAGTGGAATAATTGGAATGGTACTTTATCATAAATCACACACAAGTGAAGTATGATAGTGAATCAAAAACATCTCTCCTGATGATTGAAGAACGGAAGCTCATTTTAAAGTGGCGGTTCAGATTTGAAGATGTCGCTGAATAATCGTAACTGCCATAAGCAGATATTTTCTTGTAAGGTTGTAGTATTCGAGTTGGAGAGATACAGAAATATACAACGCTGGAGTCGAATGTTGAGAAGACTGGAGTTTACAGAACAAGATTTTAAGGGAACCTTCCATGAAAATGCTACTCAACGACCTTAATTGATATTAATTTAAGTCCTGCTGTATCTGATTTGCATATAGGAGGTTTTTAATCATCGGATCTATATATTCTAAAAACTTTTGAGACATTATTTTCAAAAACCTTTCTGGAATATTTTGGGAAGAACTATCCATGGTGAAACCTTTCAACAATTAAACTATAAATATAAAGTTAAATTTATTCCCCAGATCCAATAGTTATTTTTATCTATTATAGTTTTCCTAAAATGTATAAAGCATGTCGTTCCCCCTCTAAATGCATAACTACAAATATGTGTCTAAAAATAAAGACGTACGTACAGAACTGGCTGAAGTTTATAAAAAAAATGTTAAATTTATTTGTTGTCCTTTAAAAACTTAGGTTGAAAATTTCAAACAGTTTGGATGAAAACTCTGTGGTATGGAACATTTGCAGTGATCAAAGTAATTACTACAAAAGTGGAATTAGAGTGTAAATTCGCACTCAGCTTGCCGGGACATTATTTACCCCACGCTGACGTTAATATTAACGCGAAGGAAATGGAGAATACAAAACAAAAGAATCAATCTAAAATATTTAGAGATTTTTCTTGGTAAAGAAACGAAAAGTTTTTATTTTTGTCAAGATTTCAGAGGAGTGTTACCTTAAATGCTTTGGAGGGATAACCGTTAATGAGCAAGAAAAGAAAACGTTCTTGGAGAGTTAAAATACTTAAACTAGTGGATAAAATAGAGGGATTCTGGATAACCTGACAAAATCACGTCTGTAGACGGAAAGAAGCAGTAGAGTACAAAGAAAAGTAAATTATTCTCCTGATAACGACGCCCTAAGAGAAGATGCATCCAATAGTTAATAAACTGGAGTTAGAACATATTATTGCAGAGTTAATAAGCCTATGATGATTATGAAGGAGTCAATAATTTAAGTATTACGGGGGAGGGAGAAGGCGGCTTCGCGATATGTATTGATCTACTGTGTCCCTAATGAACGTATGCTGCATGCTTACTTTAGGACAAGCGCAAGGCAGCGGAGGCATTGGCGGAACTTAGGAAGTTTCAAATCGAAACCAGAATATAGGGTATTGCGTTACCTAAAAGCAGATGTTAGCTCCGACACAAATCAGGTCTGTTAGAGAAAGTACTACACAACATGTGCACGCCTACGTCATTCGATTCTTTGGAAGAGAAGCGAAGAAAAATAGGTAAAATGAACAAATTTACGAAAATCCAATGCAAATTCCTCTGAGCAACAAAGGAAAACCACGAAGAAAACCTTAATCAGGTGCTCTGTGTTGAATTGCAGCAGAAATTATTATGCCGTGCCACTAGAGGAACTGGGGAAGCAGTTGAAAGCTATAAAAATATCACACTGTCAATGAGGTACGTTAAAACTTTCATCATGGAAGCCAGCCGCTCGCACTTGTCTGGCGCTGATTCAGATCCGACCAGGGACTCATCTGTCCAGTCAGCAGGGCCAGTGCCAGGAACGACCTAGCACGTCCAGCTCTCCCTAGACGATACCCTTGCAATAAATACAAACCGTTAGATAGAGGCGTCTACTTTGTGCATATTGACAGCAGTACTAAACGTTACATAGATGTCCTTGCAATTCAGTTATGTAGGATATCTAAAAATGACATCTTCAAATGAGGTCAGTATGAAAAAATGTAGAACTAGAGATTGGTCTGAGAAAAACACACTTCATGTCACGTGTTGTGGTTTTGATAGATTGATTAGAATGATCTAATTTGCTGAGCTCATCGGCGCCGTATACATTGGAAAAGAGTATAAATTCACTTCCAAAAGATGAACTTTATAAGAACAATATACAACCAAGGTCCAGTATCAAGTTATATATTAATTAAGTATGCTGGTGCAGTATCGGCATGAAGAGACTGACTATATTACTCATGTATCAGATGACCAATTTATTTGAGAAATTCTTTGAATTTGGATTAATAATAGCTCTTCAAGTTTTATCCTGTTCGTTTCATTTTCACTTAATTATATAAAACTCCATTGACGGTTTAAATTCAACAGAAATTACTTTTTATAAACGTGCTCATATGTATATTATAACATCTTATAATTTTAATTGTGAAACAGGCAAAATAAATACAGTTCAGGCACTGGCAGTATATATATTTATCGATAAAATTCGCATCACTCGTTGCATTAATACAGGTAATAAAAATATATCTTAAACTTCATTTTAGAGTAAATATGCACAAAAGTGTCTTCTACAAAAGGCTATGTGCTAACACTCTAATGTATAGTGTTGCCAGTTGACAACAAAGATGTTTAGTAAAAGTTTTAGAACATTTAAACAGTACTTTTGTTATTTTCATATAACAATAAAAAGTATTTGTAGTTATTTTATATCATAAAGATATTCATTTATTTTAGTATTATTGCAAGGCTTTTTTACAAAAGCAAAATCCAGCAACTGCAGTCAAATATAGCCTCGTCATCATTCACGCGTGCCATCACACTGGTTATTTTACGTGGGTCCTCCCTATCCTTTACCACAGACACGTTTGAGTGCAGTCGCTGGGATTCGAACTCGCCACGTTCCGCTTTGAATGGATGGCCAGTACATTTGATCTCGCCTTAAGTACATGACTATTCGAATCGCTTACATTAAGATGCCTGTGACAGGGATATTTATACCGGTTTAGGAATTAGGGGAAGAGTGGCATACGTAGAACAGTAATTCATGCATTAGAGGGTTAAACTGACAATAGCCGTGTACAACATACACTTAATTGTTTTATTAAATAAATGCTATGTGTAAACTCATGATAGAAGTTACAGGACTTTAAAATTCACTCCATACGAAAGTTGTTGTTTTCTCTTTAATGTCTATGAACTCTCTTATATCACCGTAAGACAATTTAAAACTGGTTCAACACAAAATGTTTTGGGTGCTAAATTTAAAGCAAATGTGACACACTCATGATGGGTTACAGAAGGTAATGAATATACCATTTACAGTCCTATGCGATGTTTAGGTTATTTCCCAAGAGATGCGTTACCCGTATAGTATCTCTGCCTAAAATATAGTATAACCTACATCAAGTACGTACTTCAGATGGTATTTAATTATATCATGTGTAATTGTCACAAAGTGTTATATAAATGCTAAATATTTATCTTTTAATGAATTTATTTTTACCTGGCATTAGGGATAGCAGATCCTTATATTTATACAGTTACCTACAAATTTGACGTTCCATTTTTTATCTCTTCACTTTAAATATCCATGCTACTTTAGCAGTTATCATCTGAAAACGTATTCTCAAAACATTGTGCTCTACTTATGGACACTCTTTAACTGCTATGGTTCTTAGCGTCCCATTCTATATTGGGCGTGAAAGACGGACATTTCTGCTTAGATTATGCCTCTTAAGGCTTGAGGTTCTTTCCCGTGCTATAAATCTACGACACGGGACCACTGCTTTACCTCCCTTCCGAAGTAAGCCATGCTAAGGAATTTTTCGCCCGAAAAAAAATCTATCGCCCTCCGCCGGGTTTAACCCGCGACCTCGGGAACTAGAGGCTAGCATGGTAGTCCTAGACCACGAAGGCCGACAAATCGTATTTTCTGTGCACATGTGTGTATATCTATAGTCTTAAGTTTTGTGTTCCGTCAATTTCGGATTAATTTCAGCTAAACTTCCGGTCTTGCCGAAGCTGAATTCAATTTTCATACAAACTTTTAGAACGTTACGTCTCTCACAGCTCAGACGTGTAGACACTGTAAATAAAGATGCCGCGGAAATGATCAAGGGAGTAGTGAAAGTAACAGGTTAGGATACGAGAGTCCGGTGCTTTGTCTGGTAGTATTGCATTTTTGTCGGATGTGATAACCTAAAATTAGTTGTGTTTTTTCTTTGAATCGGCACAGAAAACCACGAACAACTATTCTGCAACTATTGTTTAACCGCACATAAAGACAACCCTGAAGAAACTATAAATCAAACTACTGAACATAGTCGTAACTAACCAAAACAAAGAAAAGCAACTTAGGTGGTAAACTAGCCAGTTACAAAAGGTGACTTGCAACTACGGTTTAGCACTTCTGTCAAGCACCCATGGGATAGTATGCTTCTAAAATTAAACAAAAAGCAAAATATGCTTCTGGAGGAAAATAAATGTTAAGGTATCGATACTGAATACAATAGAAGCATCCGTAAAGAAGAAATAATACCGAACTATGAAACGGGTAGAAACTATCATGAGTTAAGGAATCTACGTTGAAGATTCAGAATATTTATATTCAAATACGAGAATATTTAGACATTCATTCAACTTAGGAAACATCTTATTTCTGGGTAAATATAACAGATTGGTCTAAAAAAACCGCTTGGCGTATTTTTTGGTTACATTCTTTTTGTGGAAGCTGCCTAAAGCAGAGAGATAGGATATTTTCCATTCAAGAAAGTGCATTTCATGCACTAAAATAAAATAATTGAGCTGCAAACCGTGTCAGATTTTTTTTCCCTGAAGAAACTGAACTGGAAATTTTGTCCAAAGCGGGTTCAATGTTCTAAAATCAACAAAGATTAAAATATAACATCAGCCTCATAGTTCAACACATTTTATGTAAGTGTAGAATGTTTAATATTAGCAGCCCTTAAGGTTTTTGATACAGGTACACAAGTATTGAAAAATAAATTTCGAGATCTAAATTGAGTTTGATTGACAACATTTATCTTCGTTTATGAATTCCTCGCAGTGATTATCACCTGCATCTTCTGTTATTTACTGGTTGGCTTGTTGAAAATTTCTAGCAATAATAATTAAATTTCCTAAATATCCTAAGATGCACATCAACTATAGCCCTCCAATGAAATATGTTTGGCAAACCACCCTTTAATATTTTCTTATGCATATAATTTCAATACTTTTTAAGTTATAAACCACTTCTCCCCTTCAATAAACTATATTGCATGTGTCCGAAAACTATGCAGAGACTCGAAAACCTTGCGCCTCACACAAGAACGATAAGGGTTGCCAATTATAAATCTAATCTGGAACTGAGAAGACGGTAGCTATAGCGCTAAGGCCCCTCTGTAATAACAAAACTCTGTTGTGTTGCACTTATATGACCTCTTCTACAAACTATTCTTACAGAAGTTTATCATATATATTCTTCTCTGTAAGTATAATAAGCATAAGAGGCTAAAGCGATGGTCAAATTTTACTTTCCGTACTACGTACTTACAAGAAGTAGAAGATATATATTCCATCCTAACTTCGAGGTTGAGATTTCATCGGATATTTTTAGAGGCCTTCTGAACCTCAAAAAAGCAGTTTTAGAAAACGTTACATGTTCGTCTGTGCATTTATGTCAGCAGCTCAGCTTTAAAACGAAAAGTCGGTTAAATACTGTGGCAGTTGTATTATTTTGCATTAAGTATAGCACATTCTTGCAATAACATTGATACAAGAGGTTGAAGATGGCACGAACAAGTTAGGTAATAAATAATGATTACACCTTTGTTTTTGAAGTACTAACGTAATCGTTAGGAAAATATTCAAATTCTACAGGCTTGTTCAAATGGTCACGTAGTATTTATTTGATGTAGTAGCAAAGGGGTGGGGTAAGAGATGGGTAACAAGCAGCGCTTCCGCTAGTAAGCAGATTAAGAGGAACAGTTAAACGAACAACATGTGACTGCTACATTCTCCGGCCAGAGAATTAATTTTTTTCTTTCTCAGGTATGCAAAATTACAACAAATTGTAATTTGTAGTTTTGTTAATAATAATTTGTTGAATTAAAGGTGAACTTCAGTTTTTTGGGACGATTCCCTGGTACCATGTAGATCCTTTGTCTAGTTTTTCCTACCTCTAAACTATGCCCCTAGTCATGCCCACTAGGATGAGTAAAATGAAGCTGAAATAAGTACAATTATAGTGGGAATCATGACAATACGAAATTTCGTATTTAAACTCAGGACTTTCCAATAAAATTTTCAACACAATCCCCACAAACCAAGTTTCCCTTTACATGGAACATTTTTCATAACATTCCATTGAAATTCATATATTTAAGCTAATTATATGAACAATTTATGCCTTCAATTTTCTGTGATAGCCTCCAAAGTACTCTTAATTCTGAAAGATTTTAACATACGTGGTAAATCATAAGAGACAGATCAAATCTTACTGCAAAAACGTAGATATCGTTTACGCACTCAAGTTATATCTAAATTTTTTGTTGAGTTATCCTTTTCCGAAATAGTCCTTGTTATTGGTTTGAATTTTGAAATATATCTACTTTTCTCAGTTGGGAAGTCGTCCTGGTCAAGCAAAGAGAACGGATTTTTAAATACATCATATAGCCACTAGCACTAAAAGGACTTAACTTCCGTTCAAGATTACTGTATCGCCCTTCCCATTGTACCTACAAGAAAATATGTAACAAAATAAGTGTTAATCTTGATGAAAAAGCTAGATAGAAAAGTAAGCTTTTGTAAAAGTAATTTGTTGAAAAATGGGTAGAAAGTCGTGTAAATGCAGCGAATTAGCTTTTAAAAAGCAATCGTTATATGATGGCTTTGAAACTCCATGCTGTTTTCATGGCAACAAAAAAAATGAATAGCGACTTACTATTTGAGAGTAGCAAGTATTCGAAAATTCAAACCAATAAAAAAGAATATCTCGCTAAGGCCAATACCAGAGAAAATTGCATAAATCGTGTGACTTAAGGAGATTTATACCTTTGTGTAGTAAGATTTTGTTTGTATCTTACGGTTTACCAATTAAATAATAGTTATTCAGAATGTAGAGGACTTCAGAAACGATTCCCAGATAACTCGAATATATATTTTGTCACAAAATATCTTAAACGTACAGTATTTTAATAAAAATCGTTACAGACGTTTATGAGAAAATAAACAACAACCAAAAGTTACCATGTAAAGGATATTCTGGGGTGGGGGAATGTTCTTTAAAATCTTCATGTCGCATCCTTGGGAGAGACTGAACTAAGAGCTAAGTTCGAAGTTTAATGACTTTTCGTTTTTGAGTTATGCTATTCAAACACATACACGGACATGCACATGCACACCTTTTTCTATAAAGGTTATTGGATCCGGGGAGTCTCAAAATCTCTATGGAATTGTTGGGTGGAATGCATTGCTTCCCCAACTTTCCATAAGTAAGTAATAAAGAAAGTAAAACTAACAAGCTATGACATTTGCTTACATATTTTATTAAACTTGAGAAACCTAAATACTCTAAGCCTAAGAGTCGTGGTTTAAGCAACGTTAGGACAATAGCACTTCCGGCGTTCAGAATCGCTGTATGGATCTCTACACCTTCAGAGCATATCGTGTGTGTTCTGTTTACTACTGAAGAACTTTGTCGACAGCTTCATAGCTGCACAAACTCACCCCTTCTCCTTTGGGAGATAGATGATGTTTGCCATGCACTGCTCTCTAATCTCACGGAAAATTGGTTGCCAATCCTTCTGGATGTCTGCTGCAGCATATGTTGTAAACAGAAACTGCCAATATGCGGCGTGACGGTTTTGCACGACTACCAGTATGGATTCAGAGAGGATATGGAACAGTAGATGTATGCTATGTTGCCAACAGATTTGTTTGACTTATTAGATATTTAAGTCATATTACTCAGTGTCTTCCTAGATACGTTTTGTTTGACATTATTCAGAATCTGGAATCGACAACTTGGTTAGGGAAACTATGATTGAAAGGCTCGCATTTTAAAGCTTTTAAAGGAATCATTTCAGAAATAAAATACTTTTCAATTTTGAACGCATTTAAAATGAGTTCTAAAGATTACAGTAATTTAAAAACCTAATTCATTCAAGGAAACACTGCATTGCCTCACTTTCGAAACCTCTCACATCTATTCACTAATCACTAGAAACTGTTTCATCCCCTTGCACATCCTTGTTTGTTACTCGACATTGTCATGAGTTTGCGTGTTTGCACAATACTGCTTGCATTAACTACACCAGAAACATCAAGAAAAACAACTGTTAAGCATTCACAGTAACAACTAAAAAGAAGATGGAACAAAGGTAAGGAATCTACATTAAAGTGGCTTATTGTTCATGCTACAATACGTTAGGTTTCATAGGAGCAGCAGTATGTACTGAACAAGAGATTTTGGATCCAAAAGGTTACATCAATATTATCGGTAACTATGGCAAATGATGTCACCTTGGAAGAGATTGAAATGTTTGCAATTAGAGAGAAGATGCTGCCAATGTTGTAAAGCATTCTCAAGCCCCTGATTTTCAGATATCCCCTGTGAAAAGTATAAACAAGTGCTTGTAGATGTAGCACCTTTATTTATAAGGCATCCAGTACAACTCAGCATACTTATTTGAAAATATATTTTAGTCTGCTTATTTATATAATACACTATAAGCACCAGTTCATTTCTCTGTTACAGCCGTCACATCGGCATAAAAAATCCTTTGGCATCTTTAGGAACTGAAAAGTACTGCATTAGTTTTCCAACATCCCGTTTCTTTTCTGACAAATGATTCACTTTAGGAAATTCATTGGTTGCAGCAATTCTCGCAGCATTGGTTTCACGTTTATGTCTTTAACACCTGGTTTTAGTACCTCAAACTCAATTTATGATCCAGAAAACCTAGATCCAAAACTACGCTTTCACCTTCAAATTCTCCTTTTTTATCGTAAAAATCCTTGTTGCCGAAATCTAAATGACAATTTGGATCTCAATGTCAGACTAGCAGCTTTATTAAAATCCCATGTATTCCATTTTTAACAAAGTATTTGTACTTCTACATGTTTCTTCAATATGTTACAGTAGAGTTGAGGGTAAAGAATTTTATCTTTATGCCCATAATTTTTCTCCATCCTTCCAATTACCCGACGTGAGATAACTCCTTGAACATTTCGCTCTTCTTTAAAAAATAAACCAGTGCTGACGGCATTGTACAATGCTTGTACTGAGTTTCACAGTAATTAGAAAGCAGCAACATTTTTATATTCTTCAACCCTTCCTCTATAAAATTACGTTCAAGATTTCCATAAAATAACGAACACCGGGGGATGCTTCATTTGCTCCTCAACCCGACTGTCTCTGACCAGATATGAATAAAATGTCTTCCGGATTTTGAGTACTCTTATGTATTATGAGAGATTGTAGAGCCAAACTTGCCTACTGTAGAACAAATGTGTGACAGATTCTTTCAGTATAAGTTGATTTTGCAGAATATAAACACAGATAGTATCGTCGTCCTCAGTTTATAGAAGCTCATAGAATTTACTACCGCTTTTTATTGAGCTGTTTGTAACCATGAATTGATATTTTATCTTGTTCAGTGTGCACTGGATATTTCTTCTTTAGTCCAATCTTTTACGTCTTCGTGCGAACTAGAGAAGCCAATGTTAAGCTTGGAATAGATAGTTCCCGAACTCCAAGAGATGTAGGTGATTTGGCAGGATGCGCTTTTGTTGTATACTCCAGCAATAATGAAATAAATTCAGATACATATAAGTTGCTCCTTTATGCTCCATATTTCAAGGTGAATTATTTGCCATTCAACAGTATGTTAACTGCATCATCCACACTGATACTGCATGTATATATACATACGGGCTGAGTCTTCTCAGCCTGCAGATTGAGAAGATATGCAGTCCTGGTGCTGTACAGACTATGCCATAAACACTGCCCACTGCATCGCGTCGTATCAATTTCGGCCGAAATGACTGCTTTGCACCGCTGTGCATACAGAAACTTAGGCTTCATTCACAATGAAATGTAAGCGCTAACGCAATGCAGCATAAGCGCAGGCGTGAGGGAACACCATTCACAATGCAGCCGTAGGCGTAACGCAAGAAGTTTGCTCGGGCTTCTAGATCCTTAAACTAACTGCGGAAATGTTCCGAGTGCACCGTAAGTTTCAAACTGAATAATATAACCAATAATACCAAATAAGAAAGTTCACTCAATACTTTATAAATAAGTAGGTCCCAAAAAGAATTACATACATTCAACAGCCTCCCGTAGCGTTGTGACATCACCACTGCTCGCTCTATAAAAAAAAACATTTTTTACTCTGGCATTAAACTTTACAATAATTTACCAAGTAATATTAAGGCAATTAAAAACGTAAACCAACTGAAATCCAGTCTCAAGCACATCTAATTAACCACTCCTTTTATTCTAACAATGATTACCTTGAACACATGGTGTATGTCATGATCCATAGTATTTAGCACGTAAAGATCCATTATATATAATGTAAAAACATATTGTATATATTGCAAAAGCGATTATTTTTTATTGTTGTAGCTTGACGTGTCAAACAGTGAATGTACAATGTACCAAACCACTTTAACGGTAGAATAAAACTAACTGTTTGCTCAAAACATTAAAAGTAGTTGTGCAAGTACAATGGAAGCAAGCCCATTATTCCGTATGTGGGTAGTGAGCACTTTTAGTATTAATATGTAACACACGCAGTTGCATCATGTTAGCGTTGCTGTCTTTGGCATTCTGCTGCCAAAATTGTAACATCATGGGCCCTAAGCCGCAGCTAAGAGCGACGACAGGATGTAGCCATAGGCACAGAACAGCTGTAGGATCTGCGCGTCTAAACTCGAATATTCCACTTTGGTTACATTTTCCTTGCTTCGCGACATTCCATTAACCATAATTTTTTTTTCATCACGTTCGCAATATCTTCCGACAAGGTTTCCGCAAACGCTAAGCGGTCGCCGAGAAGGGACCAATGCTTTCGACAAAGCAACAACTCCTACAGAATTTAAGAACCCAGGATACTACATAATCAACTCTGCTTATTAAAAAAAAACCCGATTCCGTAAGTTTCTTGAAATTTCATACCTCTTTCCCGCGTACGGAATAATGTCCGATAACTGCAGCAAATTATACATGTGATGTTACAGCTGCACAAGTCATATTAATGCAATGTTCATTATCTCTTTGCGCCTGAACCAAGAAATCTAGGCAATGATGCCAGGTTCATACACTAAATTAAAGAGGATTAAGTAAGGAGGCTACCATAACCTCTTGAGAGAAATGAGAGATGGTGACCCACAATTTGTGTGGCACGGCCTAATGGAAGAGTGTTGAACAGCAGGCAATGCAAAGAGAAAGAAATGCAGAATTCTTCCTCTATGCACGCAACGCAAGCATAAAGTTTGGAGTTTGCAAACTCTTGCGTTGCGTTACTCTATGTGAATAATTCCATTAAATAACATGAATGCAAAGTCTTGCGCTTACATTTCATTTTGAATGGGCCCTTACACTCCTAGCGCAACAGTGCGCGCATTGACGTCCAGTGGTAAAGGTTCCAGGTTCAAAAACTGTCACTTGAAGGTACTTTTTATGTTTAGTAAATTTAACGAGAAATGATAGTTTGGCATGGAAGTGTCGATTCACTTAATTAGTTTAATTATCCCATCATCGTCAGCCTAACTCAGCGCAACATGACCGGTGTGATGTTATGCAAGCTAAGATAATGCGTTCCCTGAGCAGTTGAGGGGTCGTTGGTCGCTCCTGGTACACGAAACCTTTAAGATAAACCCATAAGAAGAAGACTAATGGGGTTAGATGTGGTAAGCGTGCTGGCCACCCTATTGGTACATGCCGTCCCTCCATCCCTCAGGGTAGGTGACATCGAGATAAGCCGTTACACGATGGGCCGGATGAGCTAGCGCCCCATCATGTTGGTATCACATGTTAGTCGGTTATGCAACTACACTTCATCCAGTAGAGTAGGTAGCTGGTGTTGTAGGAAGTGGATATAGCGATTCGCAGTGAGTTGGTCATTTTAAAAGTACGGACCTATTAGATAATCACCGAATATACCTCAAACGTTGCAACGCCATCGGACTTGTAAGGCAACCTCTCGCATCCAATGTGAGTTTACAAATGCATGTTGTGGCGATTTACATGGCCTGTTGTGGAACCCTGCTTAGTCTGTAAATAACACAATTCCCCCAAAATGTGGATCTCTTTCAGTTTGTCGTATAATCCACCTAGCGAACGCCACTCTCCGTACATGGTCCGGCTGCCCTAGCTCCTGGTGTAGTTGAAGATGAAAAGGGTGAAACTTCGCATTATGTAGTATTCTCCATGGGGAAGATCAGCTAATATTGAAAAGCCTGTGAATGTTCCTCGTTCTACAATGCGGATGCTGAATGAATAGTCAGTCACGCGACCCGTCATTGCTTGGTCAGACAGGGTGATTTCTTCATGGATATGATGTCTTGTGCACTATTCCTCATTCCAGAAAGCGGTTCGCAACTCGCAAAAACGTGTGATCTGTAGAGAAGTTTTCTCTGCAGAAACCTCTCTTACTATAGACGACGTGCCTCCATTGCATTCTGCTGTGTTTCCCCGTATACTGAGACATTGTCCAGATACTCTCTATTTGAAAACATTGTTTCACAGTGTGCACGAACGGCTGGAACTTCGTATCTATAGGTAAATCCACTTTCTAGTGCATTCGGAAAGAAATCATGATTTGCTAGAACGTTCTCGAAAATTGAACAGAAACGAATAAAAAAACTTATTCATTCATAGGCGTGATTTGAACTTCAGAACTTCACCGTAGCTTTCCAGCATGTTAATCATTGTGCTGATAGAGCATATTAACAATGACCACCACCTTAGCCCAAATCAGCGAGCTCGTGAATGCGGTATCAACACCTGCATTTCGCATCTTCTGTAAAATACATGGTTGCCTAGTTACCAATCCGTAGGATGACAAGATTCAACGGTATACCGACTGTGTCTGCTATAGTCTCTATTACAGATAATCTAAATCCCATAGTCATAGCTATCAGTAAAATCATAGAAAATTATAATAATCTTATATCCTTGTCGTGGGTCAAGAGCTATTAAATAGCAAATGAATTAGCAAAGGCAGTTGCGAACAGTCGCCAAGAATTCAGTTACTCCGAATGTCAGCATCCCGTGTGAAGATGGAATCTTGAAAGCTATTAATAGACACTCGGAAAATATATTGGATAAATAGCACCAAAGGACATATCACTAGATTTTGTATTTTTTCCGCACTTAAATACTCGCTTTAAATGCAAAAACCTCCACACAAATTTTGTTTGCACACAGTTCATAACAGGCCGTGGAAAATATCAAGATTACTTAAAAAAATCTTCCACATCAATGTTTAAAGTACTTACCAACGTCTTTGTGGCAGTGAACATAGAGTGAAGCATTTATTATTTTATTGTTCAGTTTTCGAAATCCAAAGATATTTATTTATTAATCATTTATTTTACTGTAATATACAACTTTACACCCCTGTATCATTTATTTAAAAAGCATAGCTTTTTTAGTTCAATTTATACCGCGCCTTTAACTACATTGGTCTTATCGGCGGCCTTTCCTTTGGAACTTATTGCCTATTGGCAATGGTGTTAACTCGTGTAACTCTTGTCTTTGGGTTTCTTGCACTTTTGGATTTTTAGTCATTAGATCATACACACATTCACACTCTCATTCATACTTCTAGACTCAGGGGAGGATAGGGAATAATCTTGGCTATAGAAATATCTACATCCTCAGTTGCTCTACCGACTGAGCTACGGGGCTAGCAAGAAAAGCAGCGTTATTATAACGGTTTCTTATGTTTTATCCGACATATTCATGCCAGATTATAATTATATAGTTATTGTTGTTTAGTATTTAGTTTTCATTTTTATACACTATAACCACAATATACATCTATGTATAAAATAAGATTGACAATTATGGAAAAGAAAATAACTTAGAATAGAAAATTGTTAAATTGCACACTTGGTTAGAGCTATCGATCTTGCATCATAGGCACTGTGGTACAACATAATGATTATGTCAGTAACCTTTCAGGTCATTATGTGTCAGCCTCCCTGCTTCAGTCTTACAGCTTTCATACCTGAAAAGGTTACTTATTGTTACTTTTTACTTTTCGTGTTCTATATCAATTGTGTGATTCTCGTCTCACAAACTCCGTTCACAGAATCATTAGTTCTCTTTCTGTCTCTCGTAACCTCCTCGATTGTGGTAGAATATTATCCATTTTCTTTCGTTGTGTTCATTTTATCTCTGTAATTAACGAGCTTTATTTGGCACCAGTATTCAGTACAATGATCAGTATAACCCCGCAAAAAATACGCCAATCTTTTATTCTCCACATATATCGGATTTGTTAGAAACCTTAATTGTAGATATAGCGTTTTGTGAAACCGTTCGTTTTTTACCACTTCTGAGTGCAGCAGTAACCGGAATGTGAAAGAACTACTACACCATTGGAAAGGCAGCTACTGAAAATATAGGAAACAATATACATCTCAATTTCGTCAAAACATGCAGTTATCGGATTTCGAAAAATCGCTCTTCAATTAAATCCCGAAAGGTGGAGAGAAACATTGTTGAAAACGGAGAATCATCATACTCGAGTAGTGGCGTTGGTAAAAATATTGTTCGTTGGAAATTAATTTCCTTCACAACTTCAATCTGTAGTGGTGGATATTGCTGTTCTGTGATTGTCTACTAATGTTGCTAATTTGTTGGAGAAGCATTCTGGAAGCGTATGGTAACAAGATGATCGCTTGAAATTTTATATGAATATGCAACGGGACGAAGGGGGAGGAAGAAGAGCAAGGTCACTGTGGGGATGGGCAGGTCATAAACTCCCATGACAAGGCATTCTATTATATCTGTGTAATTACGGAAAAAAATAATTTAACCTCAGTTTTGTAAAGAGGCATTATACCGACATATTTAGTGTGTGTTCTTATGGGAGATGTTCAAAATCTGTCATATATATTATAAAGGATCAAAAACATGAACATGAATTTCCAAATCTCATTATTTCAGTAGAGCCCAGTGAAATGCAAATATTTTGTGAAAACATACAAGCTTCTTTTATATTTCCTAAAATTGGAAAGTGAATGTAGTGTATTTTGATACTATACGCCTTTGTATCCCATACTACAATTCCATAACCAGATTTCCCCATAAACACATGCGTTGAGACTCTCTGAATCCAAAAATAACATTTTTTTAAAAAGAGGATTTTGTATGTGCGTTTAAAAACACTCAAAAACCAAAAATTAGTCAATTATCCTACTTGGTGTTTAAGATAAGCGTTTTCCAAGGAACCAAGGTTTTTAATACAAATCCCCTCTCTAAACTACCCTTTACATGTAAAACGCTTAACTTTTATATTCCCAGAAACGCTCTAAGGATGTTGATTAAAATAACCTATATTTTGCGATATTTGTATGAAAAATAAAATGTATATCTTAAAATTTCTGGTATTAGCCTGTAGAGTCCTCTTCATTCTGAACGATTTTTGTATAACTGGTAAACTGTAAGACACGGACAAAATCCTGCTTCACAAAAAAATGTAGATGTTTGAAAAACAAAATTTAAGTCGAGTGAAATTTTTGTCGCGTTAACCATCTCCAGGACATTCTTTGTTATTGGTTTGAATTTTAATACTTATAATTTTTCAAGTGATAAGTCGCAATTTATTTTTTCTGGTAGTCATGCGTGGACCATGGAATTTCAAAGTCATCACATAGTGCTATTAAAATTCCGACTTTTTCTTTAGCTTATGCATTCATTTTTACCTACAACGAAATATGTAACGATTAATAAGAAGTAGATAGAATAATAAGCGTTTTTTAAGAATAGTTTATAAAAGAGTAAATAGAAAAAGTCATTTGAATACAACACATCTTTTTATTTCTTGCCTTCGCGGAATTCTTTAAATTCACTTTAAATTGATGTCATTACTGACTACCAATTGTACATTACGCAGAAAAAATATTGAGCGGTCTCTTGCAGCTGCTATTAAAGCATCCTAAGCACGACCCTCCTTTCGTATTTCGACTTCAAAAAGCATATTGAGATAGGTATGCACCCTGGTACCTGTTTCCTATCTTATTTTACCAGAGTAGGGTAGTGTATTTATTGGTCTTAAACCTTTTACATGTTCAAACTTATACATCGCAATGGTCAGATAGACCATACGTGCTTAAATAATGCACTGTAGTTCAAATTTTTCAAACTCCATTCTTCACACTGAACTTTAATGTTAATGGCATTTATAGGAAATGAAAAGAAAAAAAGACGGATAAGCTAACAACAAAAATCTCAGAAACAAAACAGAAGAAGAACAAGAGAAAATTTGTTCACAAGCACACGTCTTTATTTAAAAAACAAACAAATACCCCCAAGCATTAACCCTCCCCCTCACATCCTTGGCCCTCTTCATTACACTCTGATCTGAGATGCATAACCTTCTGTAAAAATGTACCAATTGCTTCCCTCTCCCCCTCCCAACCAGCAGGGTGCAACGAGCTTTTAACCCTCTCCTTGAGTTAACAAAGGAATTTGGCAGATACCTTCTCCTCAACTGTTCTGTGTTAGTACAATGCGTCAGAATATGAATCCAAGTTTCTTCCTCTCTATGCCAGGGGCGGATTCTTGTGCTTTCGTCGTTAATCAATTTGATCGCTCGCCATGCCAGCCTGAGCCCAGCAAGCCCTTGCTTGCTAGCTCTATTTCTGGACAAAATGTATTGTTCTATACCCCAATCTGTTTTTAGTTTCGACTGTAAGCTTAACGACTTTCTCACTACATTGTGAGACGTCTGCTGTCGATCTATATCTTTCAGTTGCTTCTGTGCTTTTCTCCACGCATGTTTTCTCTTTCCAGGTCCTTCAAACCAAATATTACCCAACCCTATTCTCTCCAGCCCTCTCTTGATTTTATCTATCCACGTCTTGTCCCTTCCCATTCTAAACTGTTGCTTATAAAGCGTCAGCTTTTTATGCAAATCCTCGTGTAAAATGACATCCCGTCCAGTGATTGACATAGTGCTTCAAAGAAATAGTTTAGTCCACTAAAAATAGGATATATCGCCCACCAATTTTGTGGGCTTTTAATGCGCTTCATCAGTCCTTAAAACACACACTCACATATACATATTAACAGAATATAGTTACGAAGGATAAAGTTTGTCTTCCTCATTGAACAAACTTAACAAAAATCAAGAAAAATAAAAGTAGACTTTATACTTTGAGGCAGTATTTTAACACTCAAATTATATCAGTCTAATTATATAATAAAAATATAATAACAGCCCGCCTTAAAGCAATATGTGTATGTAATACTATGTAGCATCTATGTAACAGTCATTGTATTGTGTTTATATTATTATGTACATGTATAATAATGTTATGTGAATGTATTATGTAATTTAACAATGTAGGAGCTGTGAGAATAGAAGCCGAAGGTTGCTAACAATGAGGTAACCTTAAGACAACAATAAATTAGAAAGTTTAATAATGCTACTAGTAATTCATGGAACAATAATGTACTATTTAAAACAGTTTATAAATAGCCAATCAAAAACTAGAAAAGCTTTAAGTTAAATAAAAGTATTCTATTGGAGTAAAATTAGCCAATCAGGGACTTGAAATAGTGGAAATATACAAATTTAGGCGGTAGACGCCAGTCATTACTACACAGCGTTCTCGAGCACTTCGGTAAGATACGGGTTAAATGTGAGACATAAAACTTCATTACGGCAAGAATAAAAAATAAAGTTTACGTATTAAAAAGTGCAATTAATAAATAATCTCACAGCTCTACAGTATGATATATCAGTGAAGTGTTATTTAATCGTGTGAAGGATTAATAAAAAGGAGTGAAGTAAAAATAATAATTTGTGTAAGCGTTCATTCTTTAGCCACACCACACCCTGCTAAGAGATGCGTGTTTCTGCAAGTTACTACTGACGCAGCCCTGAGGCATACAAATATAATATTTAAATAAACATTAAAATACAAAGTTGATCTTTTAAAAAAGTGGGGCGAAGGCCACCAGAAAGTAAACTTGGGGCGAAGGCCACCGAAAAATAAATGTGGGGCGAAGGCACCGGAAACTTTGTATCCTACGTGGGGCTGCAACTACTTCAAGTTTTGGCTCCCCAACAGTGGAACTACAATACACCTCCATCAACTTGGTCCATTTTTAATTAGGTTTGTTTATTACCGTTTACTTACAGTTAGAGGCTAGGGTACCGGCAGTTTAATTTTCATAAACGTATGAGACTTGCCACTGCTTCAGTCACCTTTAACGGTAGTTTGAGTGCAAGACCTGAGATGTCTAATTATACGTAAAATAAAGGAGTATTTATCAGCTTCTCACATTTAAGACAAACAAAAGCGACATCTCTGCAGCGACGAATTGAACTCTCGTCTCCCATGTAACAAGCAGGCACATTAACTATTATGTAATACTGTCATTCCTTCTAATAAAAGTTCATAAACAAACTGCAATCCACTGCTGTAGCCCAAGCTTTGCATCATGGTTGTACCTTGCTTCTGATGCTAGCAAAAATCAGCTTAAAATGCATATTTATTTCTTCCCATCTACTTGCAGCCATTTATTTTGCAATAGCACTGGAGAAAAAGAGATTCCAGTAACAAAGTCAGCGGTATCAACTAAAGAGGACTGAGCAAGGGAAGTGTCCCAAAAGGAAGGATTATAAATCTCAAGCCATCAATTACTTTTTTCTTAAATTGTACTTTAAAGTGAGTTTTGTCAAAAGAAAGGAGAGAGTGCACAGTTCGAATTTCTTCGGGTAGTTAAGCGATTAGGATCAACAGGATCAGGTACAGAAGGCTCTCTTCAGTTCCTGCAAAGGTGATTTATTTTGGCATTTTTCTCTGTAAAATGGTTGCATTTCTCTACTACTGTACCTGAGATAAACGTATTACCTAAGGTGTACCTATAACAATAGCTAATTTTCCAAACATAGATTGCATGAAGTTGCCCGACAGTGATATGATTTATTGAAAAAAGAAAGAATTTACAATTTTAAGGCTAAAAAATACATTATTTCAAACGGACACAACAGACTTTCTCAATCTAAAATGCATTTAAATCTTTGGAGAAATGTTTATTTAGCCAACTATTTAGTGTTAAAGAGTCCTTGTAAGCAAGTACAAATGTCCCTACTTTTTAAGTCAAATCCCTGCGAATGTTTCAGTTTGAATATTGAAGATTCCATAGGATACAACTTAATATACTTGTGCTTTAAAAAATTAATTGTGAAATTTCTACTACAACTTGGTTTATTCCTTGGAACGGATCATTTGGAACAGATACTGGGATATTTTGGTAGTGGGTTATGTAATAATCACCATCATAAAGTGCATTTATTCCGCATTCAACAAAAGCAGTGTAATATCATTGCTGTTGCAGTTAATTTTCCGCAGGCTGCTGATTAGTTCTTGGGTTTGCATAACATACTTTAAACATGAGAACAAAGGATGAAATTGATTTACATACAAGGTAGTGTACGAATTTCTTCATAACACAGATGAACAATTAATAACACAAAAGTGGAGCATAATTTGCACTTAATTATCCTGCCTTAACATTTGAAACAGTCCCTACCTTATGAAATCTGTCTATAAATCCTTAGGGATATAAAAATAAGATTTAATGTCCCTACGGTTAGATACATGTCCCAACATTTCCTCCAAGAGACAAATCCGGTTCTGTGCTTACGCGGACCATTTGTGAAATTTGGTGAAAAACTAACAAAACACCCAAATTTGATTCTTTTGGTGTTAAGAATAATATAAACTTTGTACTTTCAAAGTTTTTTGGGGGGTTTAGCGCCACTTGAAGATTTAAATAACCCTGCACATGTGTCATGGCTACCACGCCCCACTTTGTAGTACACACTGGCATGATAAATGTAGTATTAGTTGTAATATTACTGATACTCTAATGAAAAGGCAACTGACTACCACATTACGATCTATCCCGCATTTTATCCCAATACTTGGCCTTGTTTATGAATAAGTATGGAGCTTTGATTGTTAATGTTAATTTGGTAGGTTTCTCTCGTGTGAAGAAAGTTTATTATATGCACAAAAGTAAATCTGTAGCATGTATATTTTATAGTGTTATGCTAAAAAAAGTCGTATTTATAAAATATAATTAGGTTTTTCCGCGTATAGTGCAACTAGTTAGGTTACTTTAGGCCTTATTTAATTATATAAGCAATTGTTAAAGATTATTATTTTCCCTCATTAATATGCTGAAGATAAGAATTTCACATGGGTACAGGTCATTAATAGATTAAAATTGGTGCAAAACGTATCCAATACATTAATTTTTAAAATTACTATGTATGGAACGTTTTGAAAATACGTTACAACTGAAATATAGGTAGAATTAATTATGCAGAAATTATTAAAGCTAAAAGTTGAAATTTCCATTCTTGATCATAAAAAATAAAGGATATAGATTTCAAACGAATCCAACAAAAACTGACTTTTCAATGTTCACAGATGTGTCCCCTTAATTGGGACAATTTACAACAACTTGTTTGAGGGGAATCTCTCATTGCATTTCTTTAAGGACTTCGTCACTCAGCTTCTTTCGGCATGAAATTCTCTTTCAACGTACATCATCACGGTTAATTGAAAATGAATAACTGGCCTATTAAAATTGAAACAGTTTAGTCATTTTATTGGATGCACGCCAAAATGCCGTTTATATTAAGCATAAAGGAATAACGATTAGTTTCAAGCAATAAAGTGCTATAAAGCTAACCACATTCCTCTTTTAATATTTATTCCAATAGATTTGAGAAACCTCTGGAATACAGGGTACCTAGCTAGAAATTCAGAGTCGAATCTTATTGCCCGATATTTCGCTGCAATCAGTATTCCGATTCAGAAATATTCCAGCACTTAGAAATGGTAAACAATAGAAAATTATATGTTCCATTTGAACCTTCTTCCTGTTCCAAAATCTCAGGGTTGAATGGTCTTATTCCACTTCATGATGCCAAAATAAGGTTCTAAGTATGCGCTTATGTTAGAAATTAGGTAGGAAATTAGTTTTAATTTAGACGTTCTAGAAATTCAGAGCATATTAAAGTTAGGGGAAGATGTTCCAAATATAGGTTGCCATTTTGTCACGACGGTAGTAGAATATTTACGCCAGAAGACGTCACTAGATGGCGTTCTCCGTGGTGAGAGTATGTAATTCTAAATTATCACCGAATTGAAGGTCATATATTTCACCTGGTTCTAGGAAGGCACAGTTAAAATGAACACCGTGTGTAAGTGAGGACGGCTTGTTAGAAAATCGGTACCCCGAGTAAGGCAACAAACAGAGCTTGGTTTTGGTCAAAGAGGATGTTCGACTGTTTTCCCCTGAAATGATTTTTAAAACGAAGTGTTACAAACTTAGTAACACTGTATGCTTCTGTTACACAATCACGGAGTTCTGGTTGTTCTCCGTGGACTAGTGCTACCGTGCAAGCCTCTAGTTCCCAAGGCCGCGGGATCAAACCCGGCGGAGGGCGATGAATTTTTTCGGGAGTAAAAATCCTTAGCATGGCTTCCTTCGGAAGGGAAGTAAAGCCGGTGGTCCCGTGTCGTAGATTTACGGCACGTAAAAGAACCTCAAGCCTGATAAAGAGGCCTCTGAGAAAAATTACCGATCATTCACGCCCAATATAGACTGGGACGCTAAGGACCATAGTATTTAAAGAGCGTCCATAAATAAAACTCAATTTCAATTTACAGAGTTCTGCTTGAAGGCTAATAAATATTTTGGATGCAATCTTTCGTGATCCGACTGGTTTTGGTTGTTCTTTACAATAACAGCTTAAACTGTCAGTTGTTAGTTGAAAATAGTAATAATTCTATCTGAAATGCTTATTCAGTGAGGAAATTTGTTTCTCAGATACAACATTTCAAAAGGATTCAAAGAATATGCTTTGATGGTAATTGTTTCTCCATCACCTGGAGATTCTGATGTTAAATGTTGTTAACAAATGCTGACATTTTATAAGAAAACGCGTTAAGTAAATACATTGCATTACTCCTTTAATGTGGAATAAAAATGGCAACTCAGAAAAATTTTAAAGTAGATTTTAATTTTTCTTCTTGCCTTACAGGTATTTTGATCAAACATCACAACAGAAGAGGAGTCAAAGACAGTCAGCACAATCACTTCTGTTTGTGAGTGTAACTGGTGGTTTCGAAATATTTTTATCAAATACTCATGATTATATTTAGTGATAGAAAATGATGAACATATTTTAACTGCTTAGTGTGTAAACCGTTTGAAGCACGCAGAGTACATGGGTAGAGCTGAAGAGCTTGCAGCCAAACAGGAGGGCAGATTCAATGTTAATGAAATGCTGAACTGCTAAAAGATATCTCTATTCACATTGAGTTGAAACCTTTCCTCATCTCTTATTTATGCATTCGTATATTATTTTCGTGGAATAGAAAAGAACCAGAAAGGAGCTGCTTCCTTTCTACTCAAATTGTTGTGGAAGTTTTCTTTTAATGGGTGAATATACCAGACAAATAACTTGAATATTTCTGCAAGAAGAGCCAGTATTGATGCGATAGCTTCACAGTTTGAAGTTAGGACGAGGCTTCAAAAAACGGTAACTGCTTCCGGACTGAAGACCATGCTCCTTTAATCAAACTGAGCACAACTGGTGTTTCGTGCAGATCTTTGGTTGCTCTCTTCAGAGGACTGCAAACCCGAATAGCTCAACAATCGACCGCGGTTTTCCAGCTCAAAAATCTTCTGCTATTCTATCGTTCGACTCTGTCCGTGTAATTATTTAAGCCTTAATAAGCTTATCGCAGAAAAGTTTTCAATTATCAGAAAGTGTATTTACAGACGGCTATTCAAGAAAATAAAGCAAAAATGAAATGGTGGTAGCCCAAAAGTATCGTCAAATATTTTAAGTGAAGTGGCTACCTTTCTTTTTTCTACTCTAACCACTATAATAGACTATAAATGTATCACAATTTAAATATGTATATGTCTTGAGATAAATATTTTACGCTGACCAGAGCAATATCTGATAGACGTGTGGAGCAGTTCCAGTACCTTTTTTGGGACTTACCCTCTCTGTTAATTGAAATGAACGTTAATGGTAATTTTATATTAAACTATTTAAGTAATTTTAAAATAAAGACTTTAAAATCGCACATTTGAGTGTCTAATTTATGGGGGTATGGGGTGGTAGGGAGACACTGCTGGATTTCAGCCGTCTCAAAGGTTGCCTTTTCAGGGGCAGCGTTCTCGGCTGATGCACCATAGCTATAAATTGTTGTGTCCAAAGGTGTGGTGTTCATCTTAAGCCAGTCTAATACAACATCCATTACAGCACTACTCTTAGATTTTTAATACTATGCTGTTAACTGTTGAGTAGAATCATGAAGGAAAGAGAAAGAGAGAGAGAAGCTATTTTCATACTAATTCTATCCGTTTTCTTCTAAAATCGTTATAGAAGTACAATATTCCATGAAAAACAAGAAGTAACTTCGTACTAGAAATATATCTGATAAAAGAACTGTTGCAATATTTGTATAGCCTATGAAACACTCTCTGACAATAAAACCAATGCTTAAATATAAATTCGTTTCAGAAATGTCTCTAGAAGTAGTTCTAGGGCAGCGTCAACCATTGCATTGCTGCCACCTGTATTGCAGGCTTATATCGACCGAAATTTAGGCGGTTGAGCATTGATCCCCCGGTATTTGTAAACTCGTTTAATTTCAACGCAGAATTTTACTTATCAATCCTTATGTTATCATATATTCAAATTTCAATATGTTATACTTCATACAAAATCGCCATTTCAGGACTTACGATCCACAAGTTTCTGGATCATTTTGTCGCACTGTATTCTAGAATCACAATTCGTTGTCCAGCATAACTCTGAAACCGGTCCATCTTATCCTTAATTCTCGAGGCACTATTGGTGACCTCCTAATCCGGATTAAGATCCAAGATCCTAAAGTAGTACTCGCATTTCGACTTTAGCGGATGAGAAGGATAAACTGGAATGAAGAGGATAATTCTCATGAAGGATTAGGCTTTATCAGTCTCTTCTGGTCCTGAAGCTGTTCACAAGCCTTATTCCTCTACTGCCTTCTATATTTTCATTCTTAATAAAAGAAACTTTAGTGGGTAAATAAATTAAATGATATAATTAAATTTTTTCATACGTTTGTTTACTCACTTACATTTTATTACCTTAAAAAATTATTGGCATTTGTGCCCTAGAATATCAACTGTACTTTCCTCATAATTACAAAATGCATTTCCAATATTATTCTTATTCGTGTAAACTAAGTTAAAGGATGAAGCATGTAAACAATAATATTGAAAATACTAAATTTTATCAATCAACATAATAACTTCCAAACATATACATTCCATAGGGATTTTCATTGCAGCTTTACCACTGGAAGTGCTCGTGATTCGTAAAGCAAATTGTAGTCATATTCTGCAGTAGGATTCCCACGAGTTAACATAATTGTTTTTGGCTTTATTTTTATCACAGCACCATAAAAGATCATGTTTTTGCTTTAAATGTATTCTCAGTTTTCGGTAATAGGTGTACGCAACACTAAGAATAAATATGCATGCATACAACTGCAGTCAATATTTTGGTATTAAAACATTAATTGATTCAAATTTGAATATAAAGAGGGGGAAACTTTATTGTACTTTTTTATTTCAAAATGGCTTTTGATAGCGTGCAGAGGAATGCCCTTTGGGCAAAACTTCACCACAAAGAACTCTCTGGTAAAATGATGAAACCTCTGATCAGATTTACAACAGTGTGAATTTCAGCATCAAACTAGACCAAAATACAATAACTGAATCTAAATCTGCCAGTAGACGAGTTCGTCAAGGATGTATTTTATGGCTACTGTTGTTCAATTTATTTATAGACGATATAGAAAACGTGTTAATAGCAGAGGAAATGAATGGCCCAAAAGTAGACGATGTCTGCATTCCTGTACTTTTATACGCGAATGACATGACAATTTTGTCAGTGACGGTAGAAGGCTTATAGAAAGGTATTAACAGGTTGGAAGACTATTGTAAACAATGGGGTTTGGTGGTAAACATTAATAAAACAAAAACAATGGCTATGTGTATGGCAGGGATGAAAAATGGTATTACAAGGGGCTAGAACTACAAAAGTTAAACATTTCTCCTATTTAGGAGTAATGTTTAATATGAGAGGAAAGTGAAACAAACATCTGTCAGTAACTAACTACAAAGCACGAGGGCAGTTAAATGAATTATTTCGTACCCTCTCGCGGATACCGGATGTACCTGTAGATACATTAGAAAAGATGTATAACTCTATGATAAGGCCGGTTTTGTTATACGGAAGTGAGATCTGGGGATGGGAAAGAGCAGAGTATGTAAATAAAACACAGGTAGCATTTTGGAAAAGAGTTCTTGGAGTTTCACAAGGCACATCAAATTCGGGGGTTTTGAGGGAGGTGGGATGTTACGAAAACATAATACACTGCAAAATAAGAGCAGTGAAATACTGGCTGAGGCTGATACAGGGGGATAACTCCGAATTACGAACCAACTTTTATAAATACCAGCTACAAAACCTGTCTCCTAAGTTTTGGGCAGCCGATTTGGAAAGGGGTTTGAGGAGAATAGGAATGGGATCAGTATAGCAAAGAGCTGAAACAATTGACAAAAACATATGGAAAGGTGTCAAAAGAACACTAAGAGACATTAACCAACAGGAAATATAATCGGATTGTAAAATTAGACCTTCTATAAGTCTAGAAAATGAAATAAAATTGAATTGGAGTAAAGAGGCATATATACTTCGGAAAAAGGAAAGATCAGGAATGGCATGGTTTAGACTGGGGACTGGAGAGCACAGAAAATGACTGACGATTCTGGCAAAAAGATCTGCCCATTTTGTTATTATAAGCGGACTGGATACATATTTTGGCGGAATGTGCACTGTGGGAGAACCAGCGAACAATTAAACTCAAAGAAAAATTCTTTAAGTCCTTCAAGAAGGAGATTGGCATGTTGGGATCTACTGGCTGACCAGAGGAACTGGCAAAATGTGGTCAATTTCTTGGCTAAAGTGCGCGAAGCTAGGTCAAATTTGTTCAGTTAGACAAGGGTAATTTATCTCTATTTTCCTTTTTCTTGTTCTTTTTTGTTTTCTTTTTCTGTTTATTTTGTCACCATGCTTGCATCTTAAATATGCAGGTAAGGTCAATGACCCATACACGAAATACTTGTATAATAACTTCAATAATTTGAAACCAATAAAGATACCTTTTCTATCTCTAGATGTATCTATATCTACATGCACGCATACATTCGGTAATAGTCACTCGTGTTTTGCAAGCAACTCTGAGTATCATTGTGGATTATATCACTGTTGGGTTAGACTAAATGCAATATTCATTTAATGCTGAGGAGCTTGTCGGAAAAAATTTGCAATTTAATTTTCTTATTCTATACATCATATCTGACGAATATAACTATAGAGCATGTTGTTGTTTTCTAGAAATCTTGATAGTTTCAAACATATGACTTCATGCTTCATTTATGGTTTTAGCCTACAGTCTAGACATAAATATTACCATGCGCCGTGTTTGCTGAAAACCTGATGGCTGTATGCTTTTTAAATCAAAGGGTGCTATTTTTAAGGAGAATTTGAGCTGAGTTTCGACAATAGTTTTTTCATTAAAAACTCGATAACAAAGTATTTCCGTTTATGAACGGAAATAATTTATGAAGATGTATGCCATATTTTGGAGTTTAAATTGTATAAAGAGGTATTATTTTCTCCTCTGACGATGTAAAGTTAAGTAATTTACATCGCAATATGTCGAAAAGTATAAAAGATAATAAAACATCTTAGACAATTAAACATTCTATATGAAAATGTCGTTTGCATTCTCTTTGGATGCTATCACCATGTCCACTGTCAAGAATGATTCCAATTTCTGTTATTTGCCACTTCCGCCCATCGCTGCTTACTTTTAATTTTCCTTTTTCTTATTCCACAGGAGATGCTTTACTTAGAACTTCATAGTATATTCGTATAATTCTTTGAATCACGATCTAACATAAAGGGACTAGCCGGTTTACTGGACGTTGCACGGGTTTCTTTTTTACTTTCTCTACTACGTATAGTAAGTAGGGGAAGTGTTGCATTCCACCCAAAAATTATATACCGAGAGTTCACCGGAAATACAAGTATTGAGGCTCCTTAATCCAAATAACGCATTTTTAGAAAAAGGTCCGTTTGTGTGTCTGTGTGCCTGTGAACGGCATAACTCAAAAACAAAAAGTCGGATAAATACCACATTGGGTTATTGAGGTGCAGTATCTTTCAAAGATGCGACACGAAGATTTTCAAGTAAATCCCTCGTCCCAGACTACCCTTTACATGGAACATTTTTCAAAACTGGCTCTTAACGGTTTTTATTAAAATATCATATGTTTACGATACTTCTCATGGCAAATAAAATGTATATCTTGAATTTTCTTAGAATTTCCCCAAAAGTCGTCTTCATTCTGAATGAACTTGGTATAACTGGTAAACCATAAGAAATAGACAAAATGTCTCTACACATAAAATGCAGATCTCGTTGAAACTCACAATTTGCCATGTACATTTTTTTGTTGAGTGAACCATTTCCGAGATATTCCTTGTTATTTGTTTGAATTTTCCAATACTTATGCTTTTTCTCAAATGTGAATTCGTTATTATTTTTTTATATCCTGGACATTGGAGATAGGCTTTTATTTTATTGTTATTATTGTTATTTGCCCCACGCTTTGGGAGCCAATTTGAAGAAGGTTTGTTACTGCTATGTATGGAAAGCAAGTTTATAGGTGTAGTATTATATTTCGACTGTTGGGTAGCCGAATATGAAGATCGTTGCAACCGCACGTATGGTACCCGGTAGCCTTCATCCCAAATATAAAAATATTAACTTTGTAATTTGACTGTTTCTTTAAATATTATATATTTATGTTTGCCTCGGCTGCGTCAGTATTATTGTTAGAGACATGGATTTCTTTGCAAGGCGTAGTGCGGCTGAAGAATGTAGGCTTACACAGATTATAATGTTTACTTCACTACATTTATTAATCCTTGACACAATTTAAACAACACTTCACTAATATAGAGAGCTATGAGATTCTTTTTTTAATTACTTGCACTTTTTAACACATAAACTATTTTCGTCTCACACGAATTAGTATTCAATTTTTCGAGGACACATCTCGCGTCCGGTTAGGTACAGTGTCTACAACCAACGCGTCCAGTTTGACGCAGTAATTTGTATCACAAAATTATGTAAATGTCAGAGTGATTGTAGTGTGAATATGCATTGTTGTGTGACATTGATTTGAGATGTTTGTTGATTGTAAGTATTGTCGAGAAGTGGGTTTATACGGCCTTACTGAAACTGACAATAATAGCGTGCAATAATGTAGCGAGGGGGTGAGCTGTTTATCATTATTAGAGACGAGCAAATGACGTAATATTGGCGCGTTTTTCTTAGAATTTGCGGGAACATTTTTTCCTAGAGTATATGTGTTCATAATTTTCATTGGATATAAATATAGACGCTAACGTTGGCGCGTTTTATTAACCAATAGCAGCTCGGTTATAATCTTTAGGCATATCGGGGTGTGGGAGTATAAAAAGAGCTAAGTCAGAGGGAGATTGCCCCAGTCCATCGGAAACATTTGTACATTACACGTCGGCTCCCAGTCCATCGGAAACATTTATGCATTACACGTCGCTGAGTTAAACGAAAGCAGTCATGGTGAATACAGAGCATAGTTTATCGATTCGCAGGTTACGCGTAGCAAAGTAATGAAAAATCTCAAGTGTAAAGTTAATTACACAAAATGTTGAAGTACGCGAATAAATAATGTGCAGTAAATAAGTTATTATAACAGTTTCAGTTTGGCGAGTGTCACGATTAATAGGTGTTAATAATGTGTTAAGACAATAAAAAGTGTAAAACAAATTCTTTCATCAGTATTATCTTTGGATAAAAACTCCTTTCCGTTTACACACCTGTATAAGATAAGTGCTTGACCGAGAGATCATAGCTAGCCGGAGGACAGTGAACAAAAAAAATTAAACACAATAATAGGCGCTCAGTAAAAGATAACACGAAGTGACCGCGACAAATTGTCTTTTATACGTGCGGCAGATAAACAGTAGCATTTTTTAAACAAACCAAACAAATAATACCGCCGCATATTTGGCTACCACAACGTGGGGCTAACAAACAAACCATAATGTTACTTCAAGTTATGAGCGCTGTCTATAAGCAACTGACTTGATTTATACCGCCTAAATTTGTAAATTTCTGTATTTCAAGTCTGTGATTGGCTAATCCTAATCCAATAGAATACCTTCATTTAACTAAACCTTTTTCTGGTTGTTGATTGTCTATTTTATAAACTGTCACAAAAATTACATTATTGCTTCCAAGAATTACAAGTAGTATTGTTAAACTTTCAAATTCATTATTGCCTCAAGGTTACCTCATTGTTAGCAACTTTTTAACCTATTATTCTCACAGCTCCTACATTATGAAATTAATTAATGTATTCACATAACATTATCACATATATACAATAATATAAACATATACAATGACTGTAATATACACTCTGTATATATTGTTACATTTACATATTGCTTTAAGGCGGGCTGTTATTGAATTTATATATTATATAATTAGCGTGAAATCATTTAAGTGTTAAAATACTGCCTCAACATGCAAAGAGAATGGAATGCTCCAATAGCAACCAGCTGATTCAACTCACGCTTAAAGCGTACCATATTCCCCTTGCACCTATAAGAAAATTAGCAATAAGATTCTGCAAAGGTTTATCTCTTTTAACAAGAAGTAGATGGAGAATAGGCGTTTGTAAAAACAGTTTGTACAAGAGTAGAAAAAGCCATGTGAGTGTAACACATCAGCCTTTTTAGCTCGTAATATAATTAATTTCATTTACCCCCACCCCCGTTCTATACAGTGCACTTAAGGAGTTGATTAAAACTCTCATTACAATATAAAGAACAAAATAAAAAACTGAGAAGACACTACGCAAAAGTATTGTTGAACGGTCACAAATACCTCAGCATGTAATTATGATTTCTTGTGAAACCAGCTGACTTCCACGTTGCCACATTCGGGTTGTCTGTCTATAGAGAAAATCTCATTTGGGAAGAAAGAATAACGGTTTAAGTAACGTCAATGTAATCTCGTTTATTCTTAATAAGCAATATACATAAAATTTACTGAGAAAACACAAGAAAGACAACACAAAAGAAAGGCCAAAAGTAGCATACAAATGAGGAGGAGAAGAAGAAGAAGTAGAAGTGGAGGTACTTCGCCTGGTTTGATTCCATTGCTCTATCCACGCCCACTATAATTTTTATGTCACACAGGTTTTGCTTTTCTGCTTATAAAACATCACAACTTCCCATAGAAAAATGAGATATTACAAATTGCAATAAGCGAATATCTGAACATCGGGTCTGATCGCAGAATATATGCATGTTGACTTCGACTTATTTATTATTCTTATTATTTATAGCAATGTTTCAGCACCATAGAGACTTTTTAGGAAATGCATTGAATGCTTTTATGTAAATTTTATATACTTGCTTAATAAATAATTATGAGGATAAATATGAGGTCGTAGAAGTGGTATTCTGGTTTGATGCTGTTACTATTATCACAGTCTAATATAGTAGAGTTGAAATTTTGTTTAGTTTTTCAACCAAGCGACTGTAGCACCCTCACATTTGTGCAAGAGTAGCCTCAGGTGACATAGCTGTTTAAGATGCTCGTTGCTGTTGAAAAGCACTGTCACAGGAAGACGTTAGGTGCGTGGTGTTCGCACTTTAAAATAATACTTTGTCCCACGTGGACATATAAAATTGCGATCGACAAGGAGTCCGGCAGCACCTGTTAGCGAATCGAACACGAGTCAAACCCTGGCAAGCAAAACGTCACCGCCAGGGGAAATGACCTGACGCGAATCAGGAGAATTCCGAACATTGGCCTAGGGTGAATGGTTTCTGACATCGCAGCTTCCGTGCAGCAGGTTTCTGAACTCTCTACTTAAAATGTGGAAGCCTTTACTTCCATGGTTTAGAAAGTTTATAATCATAGGAATAATAATAATTAATAATAATAAACAACGCGTGGTGATAATAGACACTCACTGGCTTATATAAGTTAATCAACCGTGCTTACAATAAAATTCACAAAATTTCGAACAATAACAGCGCATTCTGGAGGAGACTAATCAATTATACATTCGCATGATTGGTTCTCACTGGAGTTGTTTGATGTCTAAGAAAAGCTAAAGTGGTGTTTTCCACGTTTCATCCAAAAGGAAGATCTTTTACAGTAATCTGACATACATTTTCTACATTTTCTACTACGTACTTAGAGTGAGTAGAAGTAGTATTGAATTCCACACAAAAATCCAATTTCGAGAATTTATTGCAAATACATGTTTTGGGTTCCTGTGTTTGTGTGTTTGAACAGAGTAATAAAAAGAAAAACGATAAATACTAATCTTGGTATTTTAGTTCATTATCTTAAAAGTATGTGACATGAAGTTTTTTAAGAAAATTCCTCCTATACGAAACTAATATTTACATGGAACAATTTTCAATTTTGTAATTCTTTTCAAATATGGCAGAAACGATTTTGACCAAAGTGTCACATGTTTAAGATATTTGGATGAAAAATAAATTGTATCTTAATTTTTCTCTGAATAGCGTCTGAAGTCCTTGATTCTGAATGAATTTTGCATAATTGGTAAACTGTTAGAAGTAGCCAAAACCTTACAACAGAAAAAAATGTAGATTTCATTAAAGCATTAAAGTTTATGTCGAGAAAAATTTGTGTGGTGTTATCCGTTTTCAGGTTATTTTTTTTTACCGGCTTGTATTTTAGAATACAAGCTTTTCTCTACCACAAATCAGTATTGCGTTTGCTTGTGTTAAGCACAGAAAGCGGAATTTCAAAGCCATCACGTCATAGGAACCTGTTTTTAAAAGACTTATTTCTAGCTTTATATTGCTATATCTTTCTTATACCTCCAAGGAATGCGTAATGAAAGTTGTCTCGATCAATAAGAGGTAGATAGAAGAATAAGCGTTTCCAAGAATACGAGTATTTTATAGGAGTGAATAGAGCAAGTAATGTGGATGTTAATCAGATTTTTAAAGTTATTAGTGGTGTATTTGAATAAAGTTCTTTACCACTATAATAACAATAAAAGGACAAAGTGAAGAAGCGTTAGCTTGGTTTCTTGGTGTGAAATCATATAATTGTAATTCCAAATATATATTCGTAGTCTTCAGTATGTTTCGTAGACGAATGGCAACAAGCACCCGGGTATTTAGGTGTTTGTGCAAGCTGAGGTTAACTAATACATACTGGATGTATGTCTCCGATTTGTCATTTGAAGGGAAAGATAACATTTGATCCAACATTTTCTAAATTGTTCCAATTTGTTTTATGCATTCTATCATAATCAGAATATGTACTTTTGTGTCTTGCTATGGATATTTTATGGTGGATTGAAGACACTCGCGTCTTCCTGAAGGAAGTATTTACGTCAACCTTGACATTGTAGCATCGTGTTATAGATTCCTATATAACAGTTGGCAATAGTACCAAATAAAGCACACTGACAACAATAGGATACCGTGCATTATTACCAAGTACTATTACAGCTCCTGCTTATATTAATGACTTCAACATAGTTCAGCGTGCACATTTGTAGTGCAAGTGTTGGTATCTTCTTCAAAGCAGGGAAGAAGTGAAAATCCCTATATCCGTACCCGGCCTGAGCAGGGTGATCAGGCCCTAACCGATTATGGTCAAAAGGTAGACCATAATGACACTATGTTATCCTCATTGTTGTCTAAAGGGATGACTCCTGACACCAGAAGACCAGGACTTCGGTATCATTCGTCTGCTGGGTACATATTGTTCTAATCTTATTTACTTTACTAGATAAACGCATCTTTGCGATTGCCCAATCAGGAGGTCCTGTGTAAAAGAGGGATATATATAACTACAGTTATCTACCCAAAATTTACACGCATTTAGAGATAAAAGCATAAGAATCTATTTCCCCACTGCTCCTCGTACGCGTGTATTGAGATAAAAAAGTATGTGTTGGATTCTTTTCTTTTAACGCCCACTCTCACTGCATACGACACTGGTCATACATAAAATGAAATCATAATTAGGAAAACAAATTTGGGAATTTAAATTTCAAGGTTTAAGTTTACAGTACCTCCCTACTGGCATTTGCCAGTTATGAGGGAAACCTGAAAAGAAGAACCTCAGTTAGGGTGGGAGGTCCTGGCGGGGTTTGAACCGTGAACTTCCCGCTCACGAGTCCATGCTTTAACGAGTTTTGTCACTCGTATCGGTGTGTTGCATTCACTTCTTCTACTCGCTGCTCTACAAACTATTCTTACAAAAGCTTATTCTTCTGTTTTCACTTGTTATTAATCCAGATAAACCTTCATTGCACATTTACACATTCGCTGTAGGTATAAGAAGCATAGCGCTAAAGTTATGTCAGGTTTTTGAAAAAACGGGTCACTATGTGATGACTTTGAAATGATACGCTCTTGGCACGATTACAAAAAAATACGAATAGGGTTTTATCACTTGGAAAAGTAGGTTCCTTCTACCTCTTACAGTTCACAAATTATACAAAAGTTATTCAGGATGATGAGAACTTCAAGATTATTCCCAGAAAATTTAGGATGTAGATTCTGTCACGCAAATATCCTTGACATGTGGTATTTTAATCAAAGCCAATAAGAGCCATTTTAGAGAAAGTAAAAAGTAATGAAAATGCTTCCGTCTAAAGGGTAGCTTGAGTTGCGAAAATTTTCGTGAAAACCTTCGTGCCCATTCTTTGGAAGATGTTACACTTATACACAGATCACACACAGACCTTTTTCTAAACATGTTTTATTCCTGGAGCCTCAAAACTTGTATTTTCAGTACAATCTCGATATCGAACTGTTGGTGGAATGCAATACTTCCTCCTTATTTACTAGGCAAGTAGTAGAGAAAGTAAAAACAAAGATAATTGAATTTTCCAGTATGTCCAATATTGATTGTCATTTTATTTACAATTTCTGAATTTGATAAAGGTTGTCATGACGATACAGTGTACCTTAATATTAATTTAAGAGAAAAATATATATAATGTGTAACGGGATCTTTACTTTCACAGACTTTATTTAAAAATATAGTCTTTAGAATTACGTTAGTTTACAAAAGAATAAAATATTAACCATGCAGATGTTGTTTACGAAGTATGAGTGCCATATAAATAGTTCCTTAAAATTGCTATAGAAAATTTTATTATACTAGTTGTGATTTGTTCTTTAAACTAGGCTTTAAATCAATGGGCTTTAAACTAGGCTGCGGTATTTTGGATCATACAGTCCATTGGTAAAACCATAAGCTCCCAAGCTTCCTTAATGAACAGTTGAGGCAAATTACTGCTATAAGAGAAAAGTAACAATATCATGTGGATGTTTGACGTTATATGAGATATCTTTGCACTTCTTTACATACACCTTTGCATTTTCCACATTAATCCAAAATTTCTTTGAACCGTTTTAAGTCCCTCTAGCATAAGAAGAAGCTATAAACTACCCTTATCTGACTTGTCTTCTCATTAGAAAAAAGTCGATCGCCCGGCCGAGGAAATTTTCTTGCTCAAGTTTTTAAGTAGATGAAATATGACTGCTTTACTGCTCACATAAATTGTGCTGATCCTCCGCTAGGACGATAAATTCATTAAAAGAGGATGTTAAAAAGGAAGAGCCATTAATTCTCAGCTCGACACCTGCTGACCAATATGCTTTCGTCAGCCTTCTTTTGAATTCATAATCTCATAAAGCGAACACTACTCACTGTTTCCCAAGTTTGGTTAATGTAAACGATCATCATTTATGTATATTGTTATGAAAAGAGGTCTGAGTATCTAAGAATAGGAAGCCGCCACAAAATGTAATAAACAATACAAAAATAACGGTGTGCCTATTGCAAGAGGACACTAAAAACGGAGAAATGACACTGTGTTCATATACGTATGTACTAACATCCGATGCTAGAACAAATAGGAATGGAAGTAAGTAACGTTTCATTTTGCACGCCGATGTTTTGGAACCACTGTGGCAAGAGAGTTTGTGAAAGGAAGTCTCTTTAGGCCCAGGGTCTATTAACTTCTTTAGTTGGGTAGCAGCAGCTAATTTTTCATTGAAGTTATTTCACTAAATCACTTTTCTTTTAATCTTTCCAAATCCATCTCAACTTTGCTGGAATCTGAGTAAACCATTTTTGGTGATGCTTTCCTTTGTTTACCACTTATTTGTAGTAAATGCAGAGCAAGTATCGCTTTCAGCTAAACAATTACCGGAAATAACGTTTGTGGTTGTGTATGTGTGTTTGTGCGCGCGTGTGTATGTGAGGGAGAGGGGGTTTAACTCAAAAACAAAAAAGTGGAATAGTTACAAATTTTCTAATTAAATCGGAACATTGTTTAAGAATTCCAGGTAAAGATTTTAAAAAAAAATTCTCCTCTCCCCAAACCAGCTTTATATAAAAATATTGTTATTAATTCTAATTTTCTCAAAAATGGGCCAAATTACTTTAGTTAAAATACTGCGTGATGAAGATACTTGCATAACGTAAGATATATCTTTACTCTTCTCTTAATGGCCGTTGAAGCCATTCTGAATGAATTTTATGTAAATAATAAACCAGAAGAGAGGTAAAACTGCTACATGAAAACTGTAGATTTTCCTATGTGTAAAATTTATGTCAAAGCCTCTTTGTAGCATTAATGTTTATTACTCGTACATATTTAAGTTTTCTAAATCGGAGCTGTCGTGTAGTAGTTATCTATTGCGATTATTTCCTTTTAGTAACAAAAATGACTTATATTTGAACAGCTTCTTCTTTTCCCTTTATTTTCCATGTGGTGTGTTTATTCAAATCAATTTTCCTTAATACACGATTAGTTATAATGAAAAATATGTTGTAATATATCAAGAATAGATATTTATAAATTAATATTATAACACACAAGAATCATGAGAAGTTATAGTTGCCAGAGAAAGACATGCGAGTGAGACACATCAGATTGTTTTAAAAAAGAAATGTGTTTACGGCTGTACAATTTCAAAAATTTATTACACTTACACCATGATATGTTTAAATATCGTGACGTTTAAATTTGTGATAGTATGTGTCTTTAAATAATATATTTAAAAGCACTATTAAAACCTGATACTTATAACAAAATTTATAACAAAATACACCTCGTTTGCACATCAAATAACTAAAACCTGTTAATTTTTCGTTTGTCGGTTCCGCATTATTATAACATTGACTATTTTAACAATATATTAATAAACAAGGACATTGAACAAAAATTAAATTAAAATGAGTTTTATTTATGGATGCTCTTTAGCTGCTGTGTTCCTTAGCATCCCATTTCATATTTGGCGTGAAAAGCCGGAAATTTTGCTTAGAGACCTCTTTATCAGGCTTGAGGTTCTTTTACGTGCCGTAAATCTACGATACGCAACCACCGGCTTTACTTCTCTTCCGAAATTGAGCATATTCTACTATCAGGTCAAAGCTGATTGCTTCATTACCGAGCTTTTGAATACTTAATGGGTATTGGTATAATAATTAATGTATTTTGATTATCCATTTCCATCTTTATCTGAAGCTACATTAGATTCCATTTCTTGATTTCTAATAGTTGACTGTCATCTCAGTTTCTTATCTTGCCTATATAAAACTTGTATTTACAAATAACTCTCCTTATTAGCATGTATAATTTATATGATTATTACTCTAAGGATCCTTATGAAATGTTTAAGTTTAGATAAAGAATCACAACTAATTCATATAATTTCTCTGCATATTGTACGTTATATCCCCAGAGAGTTTTAGAAATACCGGAATTCCACATTTGTTTACAGATACCATTAAAGATTACGCCTACTGCCACCAGTGTAGTATGGTAGCGCCAAGCCATGTAAATATATCGTTCTCGTGACTACGTGAAGCAGAAATAGAGTTTTGTCACCGAGTTCTTTTCTCGTTGTGTTGTTTATTTCTCCTTCTTTGTTTGTTTCGCCGTGTAATTGGATTGAGAGACTCTCTTGTGGTTTTCATTTCTTTGAATTAGGTTGGCACCACCTTCACCCTCCAGCATCGCTCTCACAACAAACCAAACAAAAACAAAACACACACAGCTCGAGGCTACGCGTTTTCTCATCGAGTGGTAACAGCACGATATTGGTAGGCTTCCTATTGATTATAAAGAAATCCTTGGTTCAACATACACATTTTGTATCGTACGGCAGCAAAAGAAAGACTTTAATCCGAATATTTTGTGCAATATCTTATTTATATAATATAAGTGCTGGTATTAAACTCAGATTAGTAGAGTATACGGAACAAATTTAAATTGCCAAATCAATCTGTTTTCTATCTGAAATGTATGCTGTCTTATTAAATTTTCGGTTTCAGGAATCATATTCCCTAATTTCAAATTTCACTACCAGTTTGGCATTGGAATCAGGAATACATGGTGTAGCATTAAAATGGATTAGGTCTTACCTTAGCAATAGAAAACAACTAGTGGAAATTACAAATAATGAAGATGGAACACTAACAAATTAAATGTTAGAAGCGAAATATATTAAATTAGGATTCCCACAAGGGTCAATATTAGCTCCAATTTTGTTTCTCTTATTTGTCAACGATTTAGGTAAAAAATTACCAGCACATACCACTATACAATTTGCGTATGGTACTAGTATAATTGTCGACAGTATTGGTCAGGATAATTTACAACGAATGCTTAAATATCCATTAAAACTTCACAATATTTTGCATAAAATAATGTGATTGTAAATACTGGAAAACCTGTAGCTCTTCATTTTCATACACATCAAAACCGTAACTTTAAAGAATGCACAGTTCAGCTCAATAATTCAATAATAAAAATGTAAATAATACAAAGTTCTTTAGTATTTGGATACAAAGTAATTTGAAATGTGATTTACACATTGAATATTTATCAAAGAAACTAAGTACTATTGCCTATACCTTATGGTTGCTAGTTAATAATGTGAGTTTAGAACAATGAGAACTGTTTATTTTGCTTATGCACATTCTATAATGAAAATTTGGAATTCTTTTCTGGGGCTGTTCACCAAAGTGTATAGTACTATTCAAAGCTCAGACGAAATTATTAAGAATAATGGCAGTGGCAAATAGTAGAACCACAATCAGACCTATTTTTTATAAAACTTAATACTTTATCCCTCCCAAGTTTATATATGTAAGAGTTTAATATGTTTTACAAAGAAAAATATCAATTTTAGTACCATTTTTTAACTAATAAACAAATTCACAACTATAATATTAGAGATAAATCAAACATTCGTATAATGAAAACTAATATAAAATTATTACAAGATGGAAAGTATATTCAGGCATCAAATTATATAACAAACTTCCTGATAAATTAAAAGCAATAGAGAAATTTCCCGAATTTAAAATTAAACTTCAGACTTTTTTACTGGACCGCTGGCTTTATTCAAATACAGGATTTTTTACAACAGAATTAGTTGAATGATTACTTGAGTATACAGTGGTTCTACCACAATTAAGTAAAAATCTGATGTATAAGCCATACCTCAATTATAATCTGTGAACATGCATGTGAAGATTTATTGAATTGTGTGACTTTTTATGATTTATTTTAAATATTATTTTAGTCTAATTTTAAATTGGTAGTTAACTACGGATTTTATTTAATCACAGAATTTATTACAAAGAGACAATATGATTTATATATAAAACATTGTATTGTATTATAAACAACAATGAATTTAATGTTATTGTTGACTTGTCCCGTATATTTACACCAAATGTATTGCATGGTCTTTTTTGGGATCGATAAATTATTTACTTACCTACTTACATTGGTATACGGTGTTTTGGTTACAGTCGTTTTGCAGACGAGTCAGTGAGTGCTGATCCTATTACCTCACTTCCTATGTCATCTACAAACTGGTCAGATTATGCATCGGCCGGAAGAGTGAGGGAGCATTACTTGCCGTGGCTGTCTCTGGCTGCCTGCTTACTCTATAGCATGCCACTCATTCTTGCTTGGAATACTGTAAACTATATTTCACTTTTAACACTTTCGTTTATAGAATAGGCTCATTATTAGATACACCAACTTCTTGAGGCAGGACGGATTTTCTTGGAGAGTGTTCTGAAACTGTCGAAATGCATTCAGAGTTTCTTTCTTTAGAACCATTATTTTTCTATGTTAACGAATCTTAGCGTTAAATAAACCAGCTTCTTTAAATCTAAAAATCTGTTGTTTAATTCCATATTTTTTTTTTAGAACTTCAACGGCAGGAAGTTTCTGTGAACATTTCCTAAAGGCCTCTCGACAGTAAACGATTTTGACATAGGTGTCGTTCATGGAACTTTATCTGAGATGAACTTTTGTCGGCATTCCAACGAGATACATAGCACACACATGCAGTGGGATTACAACAAACAAAACAATCTGTACAAATATAATGAACACTGACTTTGGGAATGAACTGGTTGTCATAAGATATACCCATTGAAGCTGGTTATCGAGACCCAGGAGAAATAATAATAATAATAATAATAATAATAATAATATACGATCGAACATAACGACAAAAATGTGCTGAATTCATATTAGGAATGGGTTTTGTAGGAAAGACAGGAAACAAGGTTTGTTGTCCTCCAAGGATGTATCTACCTGCGGTGGACGACAACAAGCCTACCGGAAGTTTCGCTTTTGTGTCTTGGCTCGGACGGGCAGTTTACAACGGTTTCAAAGCTTAGCAGGGTTAGAAGTATGCGTGCCTTATCTACGATCTAAGAATATTCGTGGGAAGATTTTAAAACTCAAAATAAGCTGTAAGAAGCAGATGTGAAAGTTGTCAAGTGGGGGTAGCCAACAATAAAATCATGAAACAAAAATGATAGCCAATCAAAAGATCGCGTATGCATCACATGATACGTTTGAACTTAAAACGGAACGAAACATAAGAAAGGTGGGGAAAATTTCTAAGTTTGGCGAAAGGCGTGAAAGAGGAAAAGATACGCCGAGACACATTCCGGTACAAACTAACCACGAGGACGGTCGACGAAACAAAATTAGAAGAAAATAATCAGAAAACTTATATTGTAAAAATGAAGTTGTGAAATCTAGGCAATTCGAGGGCTAGTCGGAGAAACACATAAGTAGCGACTTCGAAAGTGATAAGAATAACAGTGGTTTCAACGACGAAGGCGGCGGGTCGACCAGATAGGAATCATCGTAACCAAATAAAGAAATAACTCAAACTTCGCCGGCAGTATTATTAATATCATCAAGCCAGTGTCACCACCCCTGAAAACTAGAACCTCAGCTCTACCAAAAACAAATTCCAAATCCCTGCCATCCAACCATCGAACCCGGGACTCTGAGTCCACTGAAGCAACTGCCAGGAACAACACAGATGTGTCAGAGGTCAGCGTCACCATACATAGACTGCAAAATAACATGAAAATGTTTGCGCCAGTTCCCGCATTCTTCCAGTCGAGACATAATCTGAGCG
This sequence comes from Deroplatys truncata, assembly GCA_030765065.1. NCBI lineage: Eukaryota > Metazoa > Arthropoda > Insecta > Mantodea > Mantidae > Deroplatys > Deroplatys truncata. The sequence continues at coordinate 108,938,658 of CM060980.1, forward strand.
CTCATTATATCATAGCTATTGATTTAATCGGATTGTATTTTTTGGGGGATGGTCGAACTTCGCTTTTCTGCTTCTATATATGCTTCAAAGTGATGTCGAACAGATGGTCATAGTTACCCATTCATCTTCCTGCAACCTACTTGAATTGCTTGTTAATAAATGCCCTTAGGTATAGATGCTCACCTGTACCTCTTACTACAGTGGATCGTGGTAGCAATATTGTCGTAGGCTCTACTTAATAATACTCAGAAAATAAATGGGGAGACACTCGCTTGCAAAAGGTACCGGTAAATTAATAAGATCTTCACATGGCGAGGCTACGACGGGGACGCAGCTAAGTTAAAACACCAAAATAATTGCTATTCCAAAATGTCGCATGGCTTAAGCGAAAGGCAGGACACTACACTAGCATAAATGACCAAACAAGCAAATAGATGGCTAACAGTTTAATGGGATAAAGACAGATACTTAGCTGTTACAATTGTACCCCACATGTCTGCCGAGCGAGGCCATCGTGCCGATCTAGCACGGAGAAAGGCAGTTCCACGTCCTTCCTACTCGGAGCTTACCCACTGACTGCTTTGTCTCAAACAACACACTTGTAGCGTCGGAGACGCCATCCCCTCCCTAACACCTAGTTCCCCCTACTCCCAGACAGACTGCCGTCTCGAATCTCGGTGACCAGAGACGTATATCCTATCATCTTTGCATACGTCACAATATATTCAGCTTGGTATTTACCTATGACCTAGGGAATTACGGAGATTTGGCTGGGAACTTTTTCTAAACAAGCAACATCTATTGTGTCACACTCACATGGCTTTCTCTACCTAAACTTTACATTATACCTATGCATATATATTTTTTATAAAAATTGGTTTCTGCTATTCATTTTGCGGTTAATTTTTACCAAAGAAATTATATCAGATTAAGTAATATATACGACCGCATGCATAATACAGAAAACAAAACACAACTATTTGCTTATAGTGTAGCGTGTATGTGTGCACTGTAGCGTCGGACACATTATTGCATTGTAGCCTGACATTGTTGAAGTAATTATTTCAGTGGGGCTTTGAATTTTGTCCGCCGCGGCATTTCTCTTCCCACCTCCTCGTAAAGGGTGGAGAGAGGAAAGGGGGTGAAGGCAAGTAGAGGGACTAGCATCTTTGTTCTAGTGGCGTTAGTCTAGTAGTAGTGTCAGTCTTGTGAGTCTCTTCAGGGCGAGGGGCTGTAGTGTGTGTGTCTCGTGTGAGTGTGAAACATCTCCCTCCAATGATTGTCCTGTAATCGTTTGTGTGTGATGTAGAGGCAGCAAGGCAAATTTATAATAAACCACAAGTAATGTGTTAAATGTGAATTTATGTATATTTTGTTATGAATATCCCACGCCTACTTTGAAATGTAATGTTTAGGTTCCTGGTCCTCTCGTTGCCACTGATTCTATGCTCCCCAATGTTTATGCCGAGTAAGTAAATGTAATAACTAGCTGCAAAACCTTTTAGCCACACTCCGGTATATAACAATAGTAAGCCATTTTAGTACGAAGTTACTGATTAACCCAAAAAGGGAAAAACACATTTATCTAAATTAATTTATAAATTCTCCATGACATCTGAGAAAACTTAAAAGCTGCAACAGTGCATCTTTCATAAAGGGCTAAAGTTACAATAACATATTTGGTATAAACTGTGCATTACGTTTTACGAGTGCTTTGTCCCTTAAAAAAAATTCAATCAAAGTGAACAACACTCTACAGGCTATTTACAAAATTCAAAATATACGTTTCATTCATTGTGCAGATATTTTTAATACGCACTATTTTAATCGAAATTGCTACAACCGTCTTTTTAATAATTAATAATGTATTTGCAATTTTTCAAGGGAAGTATGGTTTGGAATTTGCTTATATTTCATTCGCTACTAAAATTATTAAATATTCTCAAGGAGAAGTAACAAAGAATTGATTATTATAATTTAAAGATTATCTAAAGTAATTAAAACAAATAACTTAGTAAAACTCATTCACTTTGTCGTGTTAAAACACTTTTAGAAATAAAATAAAACACATTATAGTGAAAGTTCACTTACTGGATTTATTTATTATGTAATAGTAACTTCCAAACACGGAAAACCTGAGATAAGATTCAATATCACCCTACTTGGAGGTAGTAGAATTTTAAGTATATTAAGTATATAACGGACAAAAACAAACAAAGTATTTTGTTACGCGTCACATATGTTAGAAGTGTTAGAACCCACAACAATTACTGAGTAAAAACTATCCGCTAGGAAATCAGTTCTACCACACTAGGCATAATCTTATCATACCAACTGTGTGAGAGGTGCGGTGAATTAAAATAGAGCATTTCAGAATACACAGCATTCTATCTTCAAGAACTTCCAGAGCATCCACAAGGATCCACCGGCAATACCATCTGCCTCATCGAGCCACACTCACCACAACTCTTATTTAATACTACTTCAGGGTCCATGTTTGTTAGGATACAGATAGGGTTGAATAAATTAACGTGTGGGGAAGAACGAATTTTAATTAGTTAAAGGGAAAAATTAAAAGAAATTGAAGGAAAATAACTAATGAGGTAAAGAAAATGGGATACAATTTTCTGCAAAACAGCATTAAATTTAAAGTGTAAAACATGAGCGTTACCACAACGGTGGCGACTCAAATGAATTTTACTGTCTAGTAGTGATGACAAGAGATGGGCATAATAATGATACAATTGGAATAGTTAAGAATTGAGTACAGAATTAATAATGCAGAAAATATGTAAAAAAAGAGACAGAACGTTTACTAAAATTATTATATTGTTGTATATCCATGGGCGAAAAGATCAGGATGGATGGTAGGACAGAGTTTATTTCCAAGCCTTGATTGTGATTAATACTATAACAGACACTTATACTGAGAATCGACTCGTTAGCAGGTTGCAACTAAGCAGCAACCGTCAGTATAAGCCGGTTACTAAGGCTGCTTGTAACCCTCACGTACATCAGTAACTTCTGCAACAATTAGTTACCATATTTCAGCATAATTGTGCTTGGCTTAAAAGCTTAACTGAGTACACTGTTACTATCTCTGTTGCTCAACTATAGTAAGTAGAGGAAGTATTATATTCTACCCAAAAATCCGATACCGATATTTCACCGGAAATACACGTTTTGAGGTTCCCTGAATAAGAACATATAAAAGGTGAGTGTGTGTTAATAGTACAACTCAAAAATGAAAAGTCGGTCAAATACCAAACTTGGCATTAAGTTTGCCATTTTCCAAGGATGCGATACGAAGATTATCAAGAAAACCTATCACACCAAACGGAAATTGTTCGTTGTTTATATTTTATCACAAATGGCTATAACGTTTATAAAGTTTTGTTTAAGATGTTAGCATGACAAATAATATGCATATCTCAAATTTTCTGCAAATTGTCTATGAAGTCTTCTTCATTCTGAATGAATTTTATATTGCCAAATACTTTATAAGTTTATCAACTTCTTTGTCTCTATATGCTTGTTTTTTTACTTCGTAGTTATGTAAAAACAACGCAATTTCATCACACAGTGACCTGCTTGTAAAAGATTTGACTGTTGCTTAACGTTATTGTATTCCCCTTGTATCGTACAAAGAAGTGTGTATAAAACTATTTCTGAGTAAATTATCTTGATAACATGAAGCAAATAAAAGAATAACCTTTCTTACGAATAGTTTTTATAAGAGTGGGTAATAAAGGTCTTGTAAAAGCCACATCATATTTTTTTCAAATAAGTTATTTTAATGCATCTTCTAGTACTTCTCCGGTAGCACGCTGTTAGCACGTTGACAAGAAGACCGAACACCTGTTTTGGATTATGATATTTGGCACAGATGTTTTCAGATGTGTTTGAACCTTCCAACTCTGCCTATACACAGCCAGAGTAGCAAGTAATTAATACATAGCTTATATAATTATTGCGTTTTCTAGTAGCTCTGACAGCAAGTAGGTAGATCTCGCCAGAATACATGCTTTTAGGTCTTGAATCCTCCAAGAAAAGCATTTTTGAAAGAAAAATGTGAGTGCGTGTGCATAAAATAGCATAATGCTAAACGAATGTTGGTTAAATGTAAGGCGTGTTTTTCAAGTAAGTTTGCCAATGCAGCGCTGCAGTCGCGATTTTGAGTACACATACATGATCACTTCCTCCATTCATTAAAAAAGCCAGTCGCTCTCTGTTTCCTGTTGTTGGAGTGTTTCGAAACGTTCAAAACAATCGAACGACCCGCCGACTATGAAGTCAGATCAGTGATTGGTTTTTTGAATGCCAGAGAACATTATGCCAGCAAACATTCGTCGCCAATTGATTGAAGTTTATAGCGGAACAATAATGAGTGGGAATGTCCGGCTACATACAGCCAAACAAACGCAAGATCTGATAGCATCATTTGGATGGGAACAACTCGACCACCTTTCCAAGCGATTTTCATCTGTTTCTTCACCTGAAAAAAATTCTTGGTGGAAACATTTCAATGACGACGATATGAAACAAGAAGTGCAGACCTGGCTTTCATCACAGTCGGCGGCATTGTTTGACGAAGGCATAAAAAAGACTGGTTTCCTGTTACGACAATTGTGTAAATAACGCCGGTGGCTATGTGGAAAAGTATTGTAAGATGTAAAGTAATGAACGATAATAAAGGTTTTATAAAGTAATATTCCGTTATTTTTTTAAAAAAATTCTAGACACTTTAAAAATACTTTAATGAATGATAACCCTTTTTATATAAAATGATAGGTACTACTAAACAAATCGAAGCAAAAAAAAAACTTAGTATTTAAGTTTAGAAATCTCCAAGAAAAAGACTTGGACATTTGTATGAAAAATATCTCCCTACCCTTTATAATGAAACATTTTGGTTAATTTTTACCTTCTCGAAGATGATTCTAACAATTATGATTAAAATACACTGGTGTGCAAAACCTAAGATCGAGATGGGTAAAGTAACATAACAAATGAACTACTTGGTGGAAGTAGATGAAGGTGCGGGAGCATGTTGCCAGAGGTCTCTCATACGTACACAGAAAGCTGGACGGCACATGGCGTGAGTGTAGCGAGCCTATAGTGCCAAATGGGTCCGGTCCCGCAACACGGGGCAGTTGACGAAACAGGACAAGGCGGTGTGTGGCAATTAGCGAGCTGTTACGGTACACTGTAGTGGTGTTCTTCATTGCAACAGGCCCGCAAACTCCATTTGGATGACTTCACACGGGGAAGATTCATCGGGAAACTAGAAGAAGGGCGAAATGTGACGAGTGTTGCTCAGAAGTTTGGAATTGCTCACAGTATTGTTTCACGTGCATGGGGAACCCTCAAAACCACAGGCACTGCTGTTCCAAAGAGAGGTGGTGGTCGACCATGCTCAACTACAGCGACAGGTGACCGCTACATTGTGCAGCAGACAAGAAGGGATCCAAACCAAACAGCGGGTGCAATTGCAACCACATTTAACAGGACAGCTAGGCACGCAATCTCATGATTCGCAGTGGCACGGCGACTAAACAGAGGTGGTCTCTTTGCCCGACGGCAGTAGTTATGTTCCATTGACATCCGCACATCGGCGGCACCGTTTGCGATGGTCCTAAAAACATCAAATTTGGACCAACGAGAAATAGGCTGGCTTGCTCTTCTCGGGTGAGAGCAGATTCAGTCTAAGTAGTGATTCTCGACGTACCGTCATCTGGCGACAAGTGGGAACACGTAATGAGCCCACGAACATCCTTGAACATGATCGTTTTGTGGCCCGGGTGTTATGGTTTGAGGAGGCATAATGTTACATGGGCGCACCGACCTCCAAATCTTTGAACACGATACTCTCACTGGTCAACGTTATTGTGATACTGTACTCCTTCCCCATGTGCGTCTTTTCAGTGGTGCAGTTGGTCCTGGCTTTATTTTTATGCATGACAATGCGCGACCGCAACGAACAGCGAGGTGGAGGATCTCTTGGAACGAGAGGATATTTGGCGAATGGACTGGTCTGCCCGTTCCCCCGATTTAAATCCTATCGAACACGTGTGGGATGCTTTGGGGAGACGCATTGCAGCACATCCATATGCACCAGCGACCATCAAACAGTTTGTCAGTTGTCGCCCTACCACAAGAACTGCTTACCAACCTTGTGGCCAGCATGGGAGCACGATGCAGAGCATACATTGCTGTCCGTGATGATCATACACTCTTTTAAGCACCATGTATCTGTTTCTGTAAATCTAGAGAACTGTCATATGTCGTATTGACTTTAGTGTAGCTTATGGTCTATGAATAAAAGTGGCATTTCTGTTCGTCTCATTGCATATTTCGTTTAGTTACCTACTGTAGCATACCGTAGCAGTTCCCTCTATGTATGATTCAAGTTTCATCGAGTTATGTTACTTGGCAGTGTCACCGCATGCGAGCATTACTTTCGTCCTTAGGTTTTGCACATCAGTGTATATGTTATGAAATACTTCACATGAATAATAAATCTTGAAGTTTCTTCTGTGAGGTCGCGTTTATTTGTAATGCATTTTGTAAAATATTGTATAGCTTATTAACATTAATCGATAGACCAAAGCCTACTCACAAAAAAGCGGATCATTTAAAAGCACACAATTTGGTTTAAATGGCATTTTTGTGCTATCCGCCATTTCCTCGACATTAGTGCTTGTTGGTTTGAATGTTTCAATACTTTAACAACAATCAGTTTTTTCTCACAATTTCATAGAAAGAGCATGCAATTTCCCTGCCAGCATTAGTGACCTGCTTGAAAATATTGACTATGGTTTGCTGTATTCCCCTTGTAGCTTCAACAAAATATGTAAATATACACTTTTTGCAAAGCTTATCTCAGTTATCATGATAAAAATATTATTTTGTTAGAATAGTTTATAGAAGCTACAAAAATAATAAATAGTAGTGGCTAGAGGCAGCCATGTGAATGTAACGCTTCCATTTTTGGGGCGGACACAAATGTGGTCGCAGTTTCCTTCCTCTTGCATATGCTTAATGGTATTGGGCAAGGCTGAGGCTACATACGCTCACCGATGGATGTCAAGTGCTTCCTGTGCTTTTTGATGGTTTGCCTTAGTTAATTGCCTCTGCTAAAGGATTCTCTGAACCAGCTCAACATTCACACACCGGTAATTGCTGCAAATCAAAGGAAATGCAATCAATCAGCACCATACGGTGTTCTAGAAACACACCCACATTAGTCAGGACTTGTAGAAATGCTAAGCTATAGGAAGGCAATGGAGCAGATTTTTCATCGATAGGATAGGGATGCTGTTAGTCTTTCAATTTCGCAAAACCCCTGAGAAATGCGACTTAAGAGTTCAGTTTTGACTATACTATAAATTGGGCTCGAATTTAACATATGACAATTCTGACTGCATAAAAATTTCGGACTACAATCTTCCTCTTGCAAAATGTTGTTTAAAACATTTTTATTTAAAACCCTTATGTACAAAACTACATCACTCAAAATATTGAGTCATAGATTTGTACACTTGAACTTTAGGACATGGCGAAAATTTTGGGCTCCAAATTTCAAATACTACCAGTACCTACCTGTAATTTCAAAATTTCTTCGAATCTGCACTAACTAATCTAGACAAAGGTTTGTTCCAGCAAAACGTTTAGGTTACTGACGAGGTTCAGAAACTACTTCTGTTATTTTGAAACTCTATATAAATTCCCATATTTGCAACCTCTAATGGCAGAAGTTTGCACCAATTGACCTCTCTATATTTAACACTATAGCTTCAGTAATATAGTATCTGAATTTTGGAACTTACCCTTGGCTTTATTTTATACCCTTTTACATAAAATGTCATCGACTGACCGACTGTAACATAAATTTATGCTATAACAGTGTAGGATACTGGAGAAATTGTAGGCTACCTTAAACATATTTTCCAGCTTGCACAATTTGACTGATCTGGACACCTAAGCCCTCGTCTCAGCAAAAATAGTTGCTGCTCAAAACATCTTCCTGTCTTTTATTTTCAATCCTCTACTTACAGCATACATCCATGCAACGTCGGATAACACATTCAGTTGTGTACGAAGCAGAGGGGCTCGTGATGCAACAAGTATCTTATCCAACAAAAATAACAGTGGCAGTGTTAACATTGCTGCCAGTAACGCATTCTCTTACCTACAATGTAAGCCTGAAACATATTAGTTTACACATTTTTATTGATGAGCATCACTTCAATTAAACTGTGCATGTACTCATTAGTATTACATTAGTATTTTAATTAATCTATTACAAGCGATTAAAGGCAAAAAAGCTTTATCAAACGTTGTATGGTAAAAGCTTTTTAATTTACTCATGCTATGTTACAAATTGTACGTAAAGTAAAGCCGCTCATGTCAGCGGTATGAATCCAAACTACTCTTGCAGATGATTTAGTAATAAACTGGATAATAACAGTTGTGTTGAAAAGAGAAGCTATTGCAGAAAATTTTTAATTATGTAGTAAACGTAGCCTAAAAATGAATCAGAAGCCTAAAATCGTGGTCTTTAGGAAAGGATCATAAGATGAGAGCTCAAATGCAAAATAACTTATATCTGTTTGTTATAATTCTTGAGTTATTGCTACCACTGCCACAATAGGTGTCTTCTGCGTATGATCATGCGGTATTCTGTGTGAAACATATGTTTCCAAGAAGTATAAGAATTTGTGCTTTTTTATTAGCAATAATACTTAAATTAAGGTATTGTTGCAGAACGTTGCAGCAGTTATAATTAAATATGAGGGGTTTCTGTCGTTAGTTGCGTGTGAATAGACGTTATACAGGTATATACCCAGTGTTTGTATTGACTCACGACAGACTACGCGAACAGTACAGTACATGAGAGAGCAATACTCCGTTAAGGTCTAGCAGATGACAACATACAAATTTGAGGATATATTGAAATATTAGAAAAGTTAGAAGAAAATTGCCTTTATGATTCATGTATAGCTTCGAGCCATCACAAGCCGAATTGCACTGTACTGCTATAGACATTTTTAAGTTATCGTATTTACAAATGTCGAAACTCAAACAGTTTTTGAACTGCGAGAAACTTCTGTCAATGTCACAGGTCGTTAACGATGCATATGTCAAGTGTGCTATGCTGTCGTTTGATTTTGTACTCTTCATCATGTTACAAATTGTAAAATAGCCATTATTACTTTCTTTACTATGAATAGTAAGTAGGGGAAGTATTGTATTCCATCCAAAAATTCGATACCGAGATTTAACCGGAAATATATGTTTTGAGACCCCCTGAATCCAAAAAAAGTATTTTTGGAAACATGTCCGTGTGTGTGTCTTTGAACAGCATAACTCAGAAACGAACAGTCGGATAAACACCAAACTTGGTATTTAGGTTCAGTATCTTCCAGAGATGCGACACGAAAGTCCTCCCACACCAGATTACCCTTTACGTGGAACATTTTTCGAAAATTTTAATTTTCTCAAAAATGGCTCTAACGATTTTGATTAAAGTATCATATGTTTAAGATATTTTCATGACAAATGAAATGTATATCTCGAATTTTCTGGGAATGTCTCCAAAAGTATTCTTCATTGTTAACTACTTTTGCATAACTGGTAAATCATAAGAGATAGACAAAATTTTACTGCTGAAGAAATGTAGATCGCGTGAAAATACACAATTTAGCTCATACATTTTTTTGTTGAGTGAACCATTTTCGAGATATTGCTTGTTATTTCCTTAAATTTTCCAATACTTTTCTCAAATGGGAATTCGTTATTCATTTTTTATGTCCTGGACATACAAAGAGAATGGAATGCGCCGCATAGCAACCGGCTCTTAAAAGATTTGACTATCGCTTAAAGCCTATCATATTCCCCTTGCATCTACAAGAAAATTAGCAATAAGATTAACATCTCGATTAACATGAAGCATATGGAGAATAAGCGTTTGTAAAAATAGTTTGTACAAGAGTAGAGAAAGTCATGTGAGTGTAACACATAAGATTTTTTTCTGTAGAATGTTTGCCATTCATTCTTTATCTTTTGTGTGCAAGGACCTGGAGGTTATTTCTTGATTTTTTCTGAAACCTCCTGTTATTATGTCCTTGGATATTTGAATTTTCTTGTTACACTTCTTTTGGGTGCGCTGCCCTTAGTTGTTTTACCTGTATGTCCATCTCTGCTCACTGTCGAATCAACATGTATTTCGTACCGGGTACAAACCCCTCATCTTTAGAAAGGTGGAATCAGACGACTGAAAAATTCAATGCCATAGCCGGGATTTGAACCACGGAACTCCCGGTTTAATTTCTCACCCTATCTTTCCAACTCTATCTTGCATACGCTTGTGTAAAAGAACAATTAATTCCCTCATCTTTAGCTATAACGGTTAGAGCAGACTATTGTAATTTATGTGAGTGGTAAGATTATGATGCAAATATGGAAGATATATTGTCCCAGGAAAAGGAAACTTAACGAATCAGACCGGAAAAGAAGTAGAAAGCCAGATGTAGTAATCCATTTACTCCTTCCAATTCGTTTGTGTGGAAATCACAACCTTCAGACATATTGCAAGAAATAAAAACGCACAAAATTTCAATACTATTAAATTTTTAAAATGAAGTAATTTAATTCAGAAAGACTCTCTTTGCAAATGAAAGATATCCTAAAAGATAACTTCACTCTATGGCATACCTAATTATATAAGCAGCTGCTAGAATTAGAACACCGGCAGCTAACCTTAAAAGAGGTAGAAGCCTTTCTGTGGAATAGTTTGTAAAGAGTGGTGTTCTAAAAAGAACCTTTACTATAGGTCAAATAGCAACAGAAACTAGGGGAGGAGACAGAATCAAAGACAAGAATTTTCAAAGGAAAAATAGCATTCGAAGTTTCAATAAACAGGTTAAAGGCGAAGAAAACCCATTATGGAGCTGGAAAATGTGTTCGCCTCTATTAGCCATCACAGCTGAAAAAGACATATGGAGAATGTAAAATTACTGTGAGCCACTAGAAGTTAAATTTTCAATGTTCTATGAGGTTTTCTCAAAAGAATACAATATTGGCTTCAATAGTTCCAGAGTTGACGTATAACTAACTACATGCGAAAGTCTGCGTAGTCGTCTAATGATTGCTGAAAATCAGGTTAAAGAAACCTTACAATATCAATTACGCAGTCGCAAATACCGCAGCAAAGCGTTCTATAAAGCTATCAAGGACAAGACTCAATATCCACAGAGTATAGTCATTGTTTATGACTTACAGCAAGTCCAGGCACTTCCCTAAGTTCCCATTCATGAAAGCTTGCTACTCTCGCCAACCCCTCCCCGCAACCACAACAAAAAAAATTGTACACCTGGACGGAAAACCAGTCAGAACGCGGAGCAAATAAATTTTCAACTACTCTGCACATCACTTCCTAGCCAATGTTATGGCAATGAACGGAACTTTTAAAAATATTAGGCATGTTCTTTCGGTTAGGGATGGATATGGTGGCAAAAAAATAATATTGTCACTGCAATGCCTCTGATTTGGTTTTGGAATATCCCTGAATATATCGAAACTGTTACTATACATTTTCCTGAACGAGGTCACAGCTTCCTGCCTTGTGACGGGTTATTTTCGGTCTCAAGACATTATTCTCCCTAAAGGTTACTACACTATTTTTTTAAAACGTGCTAATTCTATCTTCGTGTACCCCAATGACTGGTTACTTCAGGATTGGCAGACCAAGCATTTACAAAATTATAAAACAATGAATTCAGCTGTAAAAAGAATTCATTTGTGAAAGACAAAAACAGCACAGGAAGAGTTTATTAAAATTTCAGTGGTACCGTTTTTTTTTCTTTTTTTTAAGTAACACTGGCACTTAAGAAATGATGCAATCCTATTTTTCAGGTCTTTCTACAGCAACATATACTTTTAGGCCAATAATCTCACCTCAGAATAACGGATGTTCATAATCTTTTTGCAAGAAATGTAGAGTCAATGTCAGAAACGATCCCAGACTTATCTTCTAGAAGGAAATGGTCATCTGCAACAGCAACTACATAAGACTCGGGCATACCTCGTGAGGACATTGTCTTGTTCTTGAACACACTATAGAACATTTGTATGCATTTCTTAAAAGGAACAGGCAAGTGTAACTTCCAAAAGAACAGTTTAGCAGGTTTTATTAAGGTGTATCCAATTTTACATCCTTGTGACAATTTCTACTATAATCTTATGTTTGTCTCTTATTGTATTTCTCGTTACTATTACAAAACATTTAGGTGATATTTATAATTTGTCAGTTTGTAATTATATTATTATAATCACTATTATTGTTATGATTACAAATTATTTTACAGTATTAGTTCAGAAATCAAATCTACTCTCGTCACAATAAACTGCAAAACAGGTTATATACACAGGTCCAGGTGTAACGTTAGGGTCTGCAATGCAGGCAAGCTCGGGACTTCAGGGACCCGCATAAAAACAAACAAAAATATTATTATTGTTAAGGTTAAAACTGAATAAAAAATTAAAATATATACAAATATAAACATAGAATATGTATAAAACATAGTCATAAAATACTAGTCCGCACAGAAATGGTCAAATCAAGACGGTATTATAGAATCGGTCAACTTGAGTTGAATTTAATCTAGCACAGCTCTAAGAGTGTTTAAACAAGCGCTTTTCCTTGCCGTCTCTCTTGGTTTACTTGGTTTGCGGCGTGTTTCTTAATCTCACAAAAGAGCGGCATATATTATTATTACAAAACAATGGAAACAACGAAAATTTATATAAAATATCATATTTTAGGTAGACAATTATTCTTTCTTGATGTGTGGTATATGCGATCGTATTATGCACATTTTTTTCTAAACATTTCACTCTTATCGCACTTTTATTCAACAAAATTGACAAATTATCGAATAAGATTAGTAGTAACGACCAAACAGATAACAGCCAACTCAGTTTCAGATGAACTCTCTTTGAGAGAAGCTAATAAGAAGTTTATCGTGAAGTGGTATGACATTTTTCAAACTTGACTTGAACAGTTTTAAGTTTAACTTTTTTTCGTATTTATCTTTATACTGTTACATAAAAATGAAACCTTTTAAAGTTAAGTGCGAATATCTATATTATATACAAAAAAGATAGAAGAAGCGAGAGCTGTTAGAAAAAGAAAAAATTCCTGAACATGAGTAATTGTTTTCTCTTCCTAGTGTTAGTGCTAGCTCATACGGTTACAGAAGCTGGCAAGTGAGTGCGCTTTAGAAGTGAAAATGATAATAGCAAATGTGAAAACGAAAAAGAGGATTGTAACATAATCGCCATAAATATAATTAGGCCTATTAATATCGCAGAGCTTTCAAATCATCCTGCAGATTATTAGCTAAATGTAGATGATAAAAATAGAAAGTTCTTTCTATGACAAAATCCTACTCAGCCAGCAGGTCTAACCCTCAGAGATGCTAAGCAGGAAAACATATGCTTCTCCGCAAAATATTACGTAAATTTCTCATTGGCAGGACATAGAACTTGGTGAGAGGGATTGTGTTATTCATTTAAAATTTACTCTGTTTAGTGTAAACTGTGTTGGCTCTTGAGGACAGAAATCGTCGTCACCTTAGAATGAAGGAGTTCGAGATTGCGATGTTTTTAATTCAGCGTAAGAAAGATGCGGGTGAGAACATATGAAAACATGTTCTTGAGCATACTGTGAATGTGACTTTATCACTGGTATCCAATAATCTAGCTTTTAGGGGACATAGGGAGAAAATTGTAAAAATCAAACAGTGGAAACTTTTTAGTAATCACGAACTTCTCGCAAAGTAGGATCCTGTATTACGGGATTTAATAAATAAACCAAAATATACCTTAGCCCTTCAATTCAAAATGAGCCAATAAATATCCTATACCGTGCAGTTGAAAAAGAAATTATTAATGCCATTAAAGATGCACATTTTTTCTGCTATTACACATACAGCACGGGATATTACGAAAGGAGATCAATTAACTGATATATTGCAGTTTCACAAGATGACACTGGAAAGCTTTGTGACGTGAAGATAAATGGAAGCGTTTTAAGTTATCGTGAAATAAAGGATCGGAGTGCATTAGGAATAGAAATGGAAATACTATGTGTATTAGACGAAAAGGGATTGTTATTATCTAAATGCCGTCAGAGATATGACAGCTGTGCCAATATGTCAGGTGTACACAAAGGTGTTAGAATTGACCAAAGAATTGATAATGAATTGCCCAAAGACAAAGAACTGCAAAATATGTGCATTGCGTAGCGCATAATTTAAATATGATACTTAACGATGCTGCATGTGGAATTCAAGAAGTTAGGTCCTTTTATGACACGGTAGAAACGTTGCACCGATTCTTCATTCACAGTATTAAAAGATGGGAATCTTTTGCATCTTCTTGTACCTTAAAAAGCTTTGCCCAACACCTATTATCTCAATAATAGCAATGATTAATTTACCTTACATCTCTAAAACTTTTAATTCCCTAAACAACAACAAAATAATTAAATTTACCCTATGCATTTCTATATTACCCTTGGTCTTCGGGATACCAGTCTGTTAAAAGTCCTGCGTTATGCTTATGTCGATGTACCCACGGCTCTGTCAGAAATAATATTGCTTTCTAAGAAAAAGGAAGAAACAGAGAAGAAGCTGTTGGTTTGAAAAACCAATAAGAAAATTTTAGTACATTTTTCAGATAATGATGCAACAAACGATTCTAAAATGTACTAATTTAGCATATGAAATTATGCAGTGGGAAAATGTAGAGTTTGCTATAGCGGTTCTCTTGTTCAGAATACAGCTGATAATTTATCTTACTATCAAAATAATTTTTAAGAATCAATGTCATCGGATACATCTTGCCAAATAAACAGGGTATTTCACCACAATTTGAAGATAAAAGAATTCGAAAAGTCAAAACACATTTTGATGAATAGTATCAGGACTAGCGGCTAGTGGATCAAAATATGTATTTCGAATATGTATGTATTTTTAATGGATGTTTGGATACTATTAAAGCCCAGTTAAGGAGCAGATTTTAGGGTATGCACAATGTTAACCATTTCTTCAAAATTATTTTTTCAACATCTCTAAATTCTGTTTCCGACGAAGAGATTCACAATGCAGCAGTAGTTCTTCAAAATGAATATGACGGAGATTTATCAAGTAAATTCCCAAACCAGATTTAAAAGAAAACGCTCTGAAAAAAGAAATAGCCTCATTAACCTCCGTAGTTGTTAACAGAAATATTAGTACTAGGGAATGCAATCGTAGCTGCTAGCGTTCCTGATTTATGCACAGCATTTTACCTGTTTTTAACTAATCCTATTACTGTTCCTTCGGCCGAACGCTCATTTTCGAAGATCAGACTTATAAAAAATTAACTATAGAATTCTATGACTCAAGATAGGCTTACTGAACTATTTCTTCTGAGTATCGAAGGTGAAAGAGCTATCTATTGATGTCAGTGAAATCATCCGTTGTTCGCAACACAGAAAGCACGCCACATAGTCCAGTGTTACTAGAGATCAAGGTGAGTACAGTGAGGTTTTACAAGTTACAAGTACGTCAAACAGCAGATAGAAGTATATGCTTATTAATATTGAGTGTCAATCGCCATAATTTATTTAATTTTAATAACATTTATTAATTATCTTTAAATACCTTGAAAACAGTTAACGAAACACCACTTTGTTTACATCATACGGGAATTTACACATAGTGCATTAAATTTGTACCTCTACCCGCTGTAATTAAAGTTATATTAGCTATTGACAGGTTATACATTTTATTTTATGGGCTGGATTTTTATTTTTGCCTCTGCACAGATCGGTGCAAATCAAGTTACATCCATTTTAAATTAAATAGTTTGACGAAGAAAATATTCAACTCAATATTTCCTCTGAAATCATCTTGTCATTAAATGAATTGGATGGTAAAAGGATATTATAAAATGGAAATTACAACAAACTGTGATCACATTTTAGTTATTTCTGAGAAAAGTGAGAAAAGTAATACATATAAGGATATAACTTATTTTGCATTTGAGCTCTTCGTATGGTATTGGGAAGTAGATGATTTGGGGGTTGTAAATACGATTATTCAGTGGGATTTGCTTGTGAAAGTTTTAAGGAATTCTTTAAACAAAAGGAGTTGAATTGCTATAAATTGTTCAAGCACCAGTTCAGGGGCAGCTCATGTATGGTGTGGACTTTAGGGAAAAGGAAGAGAATGAACGCGGATAATTTAACCGAATATTTTAAGAAACAGCTGCTACATTTATCAAGGGTATCAAGGGTGGAATTAGTGGAATTATGCTGTTTGCAAATTAAAAGATAAGGTGTTGCAGAAAACTTTAAAAGTACTTTGTCATGATAAATTCTTTATCGAAGAATATCATCCTATAATAGCGTTAGAATTTTTTTTTTGGAGAAAACCAGATTTAGGATTAACTGCGTTACAAATAATATATGTCTATTTCTGAGAAACTGGAATGAGAAAGGGAGGGAAACATATTAAACAAGAGTTTCTGAAAGCAAGTATTGCAAACGTTAGGAGATGTAGAAAGCAGGATAGAAAAACCTTGAGCCAGTATAAAGATTCAAAATATGTATGCGCAGAGAAAAACACAATGGTGTACGTAACAAGCACAGGAGAGAAAGCTCTTACTGGGCGAGATCTGGGGTAGATAACTTAATAGGTTTAAGTGGTGATATAAGGAAACATACAAAAAAAAAGAAAAAAAAAGAGCTACTCCCAGATGCTGAGCTGATCGGAGAACTTCGTGGATGCTCAGAAACGCTGTAAAAATACTGCAATGAATCTCTTTGCCAATGAATGCGAGATTACGTACGGAAGGAACCGAAAAGAAGACAACTTGTAGCCCTACTGTGACCAAACGGTTTAGAAGGAATTGCTCTTCATAACTTTTGGCTTCAAATTAGATATTTTTAGTTCTTTTATTACTGGTTTAATAAGTGTATATATAGAACATCATATTGCCATAATATAAAATTATAGTTTAACATATCGTTTGAATTTTATGGCATTATGTGCACACATAAAACGCAAATACAAACTAACCTATTCTTTACAAGTAACTGAAAGAGTACATGGATAGAAAAAGTTATCTGCTAGAATACAAAAAATACTCCGAAATATACAAAAACAATATTGAGTGCATGAATCCCCAGTATTTATAATTGCCCTCATTCTTCGGAGCATGCATGATGTTAATTTCTATACTAACATGGATGAGGGACTAAAACTTCAAATGGTTCTTGAATTTTTATACATAAAAATTTTGTCCTTCATGCATTGCAGGGAGATTCGAGCGCAACTTATTTCAGGTAGGGTAAAATCTGGTGAACAGGGAGTACAGGCTGTCACTTAGATATCCTGCCGCTCTGAGAACCAGATGGAAACTGCTCAATAGGTGTGGACGACTTTAATTTCATCAGGATTTGTCATCCCCACAGAGAGAATCAAAATATACTCAAGTACGACCCCACATTGCGCACCGCGTAGTGTATCACCCTGCTTCCATAATACGTTCAAAAGCCATTTGATACCCAGCCTCAACAAGACAAAGCTATGCGACCATGCTCGTCTTTAGCCGCTTATCGATACCCCTTTGGAGGATATCCTCTTATGTGTAAAAGAAAATATCACCTCATATGAGAATATCATGTTATTCCAGTTGCGCTTAGCATTTTCCTCTGAAAACACTAGACAAAATAATTATTTGTGATCGACTGCCAGTTGTTGCATCTTAACTGTTGTTCCTGCGAGGAGTCCTGCGTCATCTATAGGCCGCATAGACGTTCGAGCAGATCCAGGGAACTGCGAGTTCGCTTTCATGTCAGAAGCCAACTGGAAACAGTTCCTTTCTGCAGTTAAAGTTACATTCTTCTTGGAGTGGACACACATCTTCCTGAATCAGTACGACGGCGTTCAATTTGTTCCCTGAATAATCTTACCCAGCTCTAAGCTGTAGATGTGGGAACTCAATACGATTTCCAGCCTGACGAGCAGAAAAGCATTCGACATAAAGTAATGCAAGGAGGGATTACCTTTTGTCTATTTGCTTGAGTGTGTGCTGTGCCATGGTCAAATTCGGTATGATTTACTCAAAGCAAACCTATTCCAAATTAATGAGTTTTCCAGGCTTCTGTGAACCACATGGAATGGTATTTAGATAGAAAAATACTGAAAAACATATTATGATAATTATAATTTATATAACATTTTACTGTTAAAGCTTGCTGTGTATGAGAAACAATATTACTCAGCTAATTTGTCATAATGTGTTAGAAAAATTTATTAAAAGCGCTATAATATTGAAAAACATATTATGATAATTATAATACATATAATATTTTAATGTTATGCTGTGTATGAGAAATAATATTACTCAAATAATTTGTCACAATGTGTTACAAAGGTTTATTAAAAACTATAGTAGTTCATGCTGGGAGGCGCACCAGGGCACCGTTGCACACTCTGCCACAGGGATAACGAAACACACGCACTAATGACCTTTATAGTGCATGCCACAAAACACAATTGCCACAGTGGTTACACGCTTTTCTGGACACATTGTGAACTGAACGCTGTATCGAGTAAGAATTTTGAGTTGAAGAGAGGAAGGGGAGGGGGAATTTTTATTTGCGCTAAGTCAGAGTTACAAAGCAAAGCGCTATGGGTAGAAGAGGATGTAGAGATTATGGCAATTGAAATTATTGATCAAAAAAACGAAGGTAATAATATAACAATAATAGCTTGCTACAGACCACCTAGCGAAACTAATCACAAAACGTTGCATAAATTAATAGAAAAAATCTCTTCCGTAAAGGGAAACGTTATTGTAGCAGGGGATGTAAATCTGCCAAATGTAAACTGGAAAGGTCAGTTAATAGGAGGCGAAGACCAAAATCTTGTTAATTTTCTGGTTTGGGAACAGGGTTTGTTGCAAGTCGTTAACACAAGTACTCGGCAATCAGCCTTACTAGATGTATTTTTATGCAGGCCTCAGTCTTTGTTTGCTGAATGTGAGGTCTTGCCAGGTATCAGTGACCACCATTGTGTGCAATTAGAAGTAAACTGGGGGGGGACGATTAAACCGGTTTGAATTAGAACAAACATCAATTAGCTGGAATTTCCAGAAAGCGGACGGGGCTGCTATTCAGAATTTTCTACGCGAGCAATATTGGTCTTTCGTAAAATCTGCCACTAGTGTAAATGAAGCCTGGGCTAGTTTCAAAACACTTACTTCGGAAGCAATTATGAAACATGTACCTTTTAAAGTTATGAAAAATAACGCTGATCCAGAATTTTATACAAAACGTATTAGGTCACTTAAAAGGAAAACAAGGCGCGCGTATCATAAAAGGAGGAAATCAGAATGGCATTTTATTAAATTTAAAGAATTAACCAAGAATTTACAAAACGAAAAGTTGCAAGCGCAGGAGCGGTTTTTAGAACAAATTTTAAATAAGGAAAGTGATGGATGGAAAGCATTTTACAATTATGTGAGGAGACGCAGGGGTAATAAAGAAGGCATACCAGATTTCAAAGTTAACGGGACTGCCGTAATAAATGATAAGGAAAAGGCGAACATATTAAATGCACATTTTGTATCGGTCTTTCATCAAATGGATGATAGTCCTGAACGGGAAAATAGGAGTGGTGGAGAATCGCTTTTTCAAATAATGGCGCCAAAATTACGTAAAAGGATCAAGATGCTACAGAATCGAAAATCAAGAGGGCCGGACAACGTACCTACTGAAATATTAAAAATAGGGGGAGAAGCCATGATTCCCTACCTAATGCTATTGTTTAACATGTCAATTAACAACCGTGCACTACCGGAAGACTGGAAATCCGCTATTGTAGTTCCAATATACAAAGGGGGTAATAAAACAGAAATAAATAATTATCGGCCTGTTAGCCTAACGTCGGTAGTGTGCAAAGTAATGGAGCATCTAATTGCAGAATACATACGGGAGGATTTAGAAAACAAACAGTGGTTCAACAAAGCGCAACATGGGTTTAGATCCGGGTATTCATGTGAAAGTCAAACAACTTCATTAATTCAAGATTTGGCAGATGAGGTGGATGCAGGGGGAAGGACTGATGCAGTGGTGATAGATTTTTCTAAAGCTTTTGACGTAGTGCCACATAGTTTACTCATCCGGAAACTAGCAAATGCGGGACTTGATAATCGCGTTGTATTGTGGGTAGAACAATTTTTGAAAGGGAGGACGCAAAGAGTAAGAGTAGGTAGAGAACTGTCAGAAGGGGGGACCGTAAGTTCGGGCGTGCCCCAAGGCTCGGTACTGGGCCCGTTACTGTTTCTTATCTTTGTTAATGATATCCATATAAACATTAAATGCCAGATAAGACTGTTCGCAGACGATTGTATTATTTACAATAAGATTAGGAATTCCATGCATGAGACTGCTCTTCAGGACGACCTAAATGAAATCAGGTGGTGGGCCGAAGCAAACAAAATGACAATTAATGCTGGGAAAAGTAAGTCCATTGTTTTTAGCAGAACTAAGGGGAAGATTACACATAACTATCAAATGGGCGGGGAACCAATTCCACAGGTGGACAGCTGCAAATATTTGGGAGTGTGCTTGTCAAGTAATGCTGGATGGGGGGAACAGATAAATAGTACATCTAGGAAAGCGTGGAAAGCATTGCATTTCGTAATGAGAATACTGAAAAAGGGGAGCGCAAAGACCAGGGAACTAGCCTACAAATCTTTAGTGCGGCCGGTTATGGAATATGGAGTAGCATGTTGGGACCCATACAGAGTCAATCAGATTGATTCCTTAGAAAAAGTACAGAGAAGGGCTATAAAATTCATAAGGAGAGGTAAAGATTTTGGGTTTACAAAAGGTGAAGAGAATGAATGGGAACCGCTAAAAGTTAGGCGTAAAAAACATAGATTAGTTGCGTTATTTAAAGCTTATACTGGTTCAAATGCTTGGGCGGATGTTAGAGAAAGGTTAGAGAATCCAGCACACTACGGTCGAAACGATCATCTGTTTAAAATTAGGGGTAGAAAGTGCAGAACCGACGTGGGAAAATTTTCTTTTGTTAATAGAACCATTGAGGAATGGAATGAATTGCCTGTAGCAGCCTTTCAGGGCTGTCCTCTGACCTTAAAGCAGTTCAGAAATAATATTAGCAGAATAAATGTTGGTTAATTAACTAGTGTACTCATTTCACAAACTATACTATTAAAGTTGACACTACCAGGTTGAAAATACTGGTAACTAAATATAAGGACCAATTGTAAATAGTTAAGTACCTCTAAAATAGTTACGTACTTTGTAAATTGTTAAGTACTTTGTAGATAGTTAAGTAAATTGAGAATAGTTAAGTAAATTGTGAATAGTTAAGTAAATTGTGAATAGTGAAGAAAATGGTGAATAGTTAAGTAATTGTGAATAGTTAAGTAAATTATAAATGGTTCAGTAATTAGGGATTTTAAAAGCTTTGTTAATATTTAAAATTAATCATTTTGTATTGTTAGTCTTGTTTATTATTATTATTATTGTAAGCTAGTCATGGTGATGTAAATTTTGTACGGTTTAATTCTGTCACCGGGAAGTACCCAATTGCAGAATAAATAAATACATACATACATACATATTTATTTATTCATTATCATCATATGAACGTATCCAATGTATAGAGGTAAATAATGCTAATTCCTTTCAGAGACATGGAGAAGAGCAAAAATTAGCTTCTCTGGTGAATTCTTTAACCCAGAGTCTGAGCAAAGATTCAGTGACTACACAAGTATCGGTTCTTCAAAGTTTGGAAGGGCACTTTTGGAGCCAGAGATATAGAGTTACTTGGAATTATTTACACAGCATTTGAACTGACGCATCTTTCAGACGTACTTGGTTGATTCATCGGACTTCGGTATGGATATTAGAAATGCCTATTGTTTTCACAAGTAGAGCATCTTGCCCTAACCTGACCTCACTATCCACAGTAAACCTTTGAGTAGATGATTTCCTGAGCAGTTAATTTTAAAGCAAAGCTGTTGCTCCCTCAATGGCTACTTCTGTACTGGAGTGAAAATGACAAGAGTGAGTATTGAGGAATCGGCTCATTCGTGCTGTCGTGATCTCTCATGCCTAATTGAAGTCCCGTGCCTGTTGAATTTATGGTCTTTCCATGGGTCGGGTTTTCCACTTAAGAAAAGAGAAATACTTGCATCATGTTCGGTGAATTTGCTGCCCTCATAGCGTTAGGCACAAGTATTTAATGACAAATTTAAGGGACCATGTTAATGCAGCGTGTTTAGGCCGTTGCCATGGTAACCAACTAAGTCAACCTGTGATAGCTTGCTTTATTCGCACAATTTTCGTCCATTCGTCTCGAACTCGGGACAAGTTTTGTTGATTGGCCTGCTGTTTTCGTCTCCTCTTTGGCTTTAAGTTTTAGCGAGTATCGTTTGTGGAATGCAGTGAATTTTAAACCTTATTTACATTTATTAACAGGAATTCCCAGTCTTTTATTCAAACACACCACAAGGAAGCTCGGTCATTTTGTGCCTATTTCTAATAATTTTAGTTAGATTTGTAATATCAGTGATAAATTTTCCCATATTTGGAATGAGTGTCTACAGAAAAACGTCTTAATCTCCGAAAGACATATTGTATGAATAGTTCATTGTTAAAATGTGTTTCAAAGTGTTTATCTTAATATATAGCTGTAAAAAGTACAAAAATACACAATACACTTATGGTTTGTGTAATGGTAATTGTTAAAATCGTTGGTTAAATCAGAGACTCTAGATTTGGTACAAAACACGAAGTAAATTTGTGCATATCCAACGAACTTTTAAGTAAATTCCCCACTAATGTATAAGAATCGACAAAATATGCTAAAATTGGTTTAACAGATGATTATGTACTCGTAGTTTTACAAAAACAAATTACACCGACTACAGAAAAAAGGAACAACTTTGGAAACCTCTATGAAGCAGCTGTTCTAAAATCTTTAGAAACGCTTTCCTGATGCACAATTGGACAGTGTCTCTAACTAAACAGGGCGCACATGTCTAGGTCGGGTTTGCAAAGGAGAAGGGACTGATGAAAATTCCGGATTTTTGGGTGTAAAATTTACTTTTTTATTTTTACGTTAAAAATACACGAAGGTTTATAGTGCAAATGTCTCTGTGTCTTCATGGTACTGACCCAGATAGTACGCCTGTTTTCGTTGCCATGTTTAAATGGTTGTGCTTGGCTCAGGACTTTTAAAAGGGTCTCAAGTCGCTTCTTTTTTTTTCAATTTTTGTCGGCAGTATTTTTATTTCCTTAGAGTTATTGAGTCATTGTGGCCAGAATGAGTAACTCACGTGTTCCAATACACCGTCCCTAGGTTATGACGAGTTTAAACAAGTTACTATCGAAAAGGTACTTGCAAAAATTCCTTGAGAAAAAATATGTTTGTCTAGGAACATTTAATGATACGAGATTTGAAATAATATTTGGGTTTTATCAACAGAAGCTTTGGAAACGTTTGGTTATTTGTTTGGTTCTTCATTAATAATTTATTTACTTTCCTTTCAATTATATAACTTCATTTAGAGTTCATTTTACATTGGATGCAGTGTTATTTCTGTTTAGCAGGCCTCTCTGCTTTGGATATAGTTTCACTTTGCTATACTTTAGGTAACATGTCCATTTTATTAGCGTTCTATGGTGTGTATGAACGTTCAAAAAATAAATAGTATCAAACAAAGCAGGTGAACGAAAAGAGTCAGGAACTTTAAAAATGCCTTTTCTTAGAGTTAAATAATTTACTATTTCACTAACTAGTGAAGAAATGTTTGAAAACTGCTCGTACATAGAAGTAGGAAGCGTACATATATGCTGCAGTATGCATTACAAGTGTTTTTATTTTTATTAAAGTGTCAGGTTTTACAGAAATTTATAAACTGAACTATGTTATTATCAGTTTGGGAATATCTACTATGGGCAACTTTTTCTAATTGGAAAACCAATACTAATTCATAAGTTCCTGCATTATCTATATTTTAAGCATAAAAGAATTCTATATCTCTAAGAATTTTCTATAACCATTCCTTCGAAAAAGACATATTTTAAAATACAAAATTTCATATACTCATTTTTATAATATTGTTTATTCTAATCTACTTGAAACCTGGTCTTATAACCTCATTATAGCACTATACCGTGAAAAAATTGGGATCAATACATAGAGTAATAAATGGTGATACTTTTCATCAGTTCCTCCCCTTAAACGTTAGGAATGAAGTTCTTTATATTTGTTTCCTTAATCAGTCGCCGCTAGTACGAATAACATACAATTTATTTTCATATCCATTCCAGCATTATAATATCATTATGGTTCCCTGCCGGGTTTTATCTTAGCAGAAATTATTGAAATCGAGAGGAGTTGGGAGTGGTTAGACGGAGATGCCTCCAGTTGGAGCATGGCACCGCACGTAGGCAATAGTGAGGCCTTTGTGCTTCCAAGTGGCCGCTGGAACGAAGGAATGAACGGCCAGCCAAGGCGACGGTGTGCTCTAGCATGCAAGACGGGTCCTTTAAGATTCCTACATGTGGGCCAATTATGGCTCTTCTTTAAAGGAGTACCTGTTTTAGCAGAGATGGCCGCAGTTGCTTAACGCTTCTGGAATGATGAACTACAATTTTCGACCCCTGCTCGTAACTACATCGGCAGCTCGATAAACAGTTAGTAACCGGCTGCACCAGATACCAACAGCGCGGGTCAGGTTGCGCCCTCTCCGCCAGCATAGATAGCGCTTATATAGTGCCAACGTCATCAACAGCTGATCTTCCCGGTGCCCCTCGAGCGATACGCTCCAACGAAGAAGACTGTGTAAAAGACTTAGTTCTCAACGACCAGTGAAGGAGGACTTTCTTGAGCTTTGTGACTGGGAACGGCTGTCTCCACACTTTTCGGCATTGTTTAAATTTATACACATATTTTTTGGCGTAAGTAAACCTCTAAATTGTTTCTAGTGCGTAGAGCGGCACTTAAATCTTATCGAAGCGAGTTCATATTGTAGTAGCACCAAGTACTAAATTCTATTTAAAATGGCAAATATTGTGTGAGAAGGACAAAGTAAAATGTTGTGTATTTCAGTTGTAATTTATTAATGTTTTTGGATTTGAATGTGAATATATTCAATGCTTTGGGGGCTGTAAGAATTATTAGTTTCATTTAGAGCTGCATTAAATCCTTACTTCATTTCCTTTAACTTGTTTTGTAGTACAAAGATTATTACTCTAGGGGAATGCTTTATTTCAGTGCATTCTAGAATGGACCGAGGATTTTAATTTTTTAATTACTTTTTTTTTCAAGGAATAATTTATGGCATTCTACGTATTGTCTATATTTAAATCGGCTTTGAAAGAATGTTACACATGATGCAATCTTGTCGCCACCAGCAACTAGGAGTCCCCAGAATAGACGAACACCCTTCCGGGAAGGAAGAGGCCCCAGCAGTCACGCCAAGGCTAGGGAGAAACCTTTCCAAAGCGCAAATTCCGCCTACCGCAACACATCAACCGCCGTCTCTAGTCCTACAACCCTGAAACAAATGTAAGGAAATGACGAGGACGGGAAATTATAAGATTGGAAATTTGTGGTAGTAGAGGTACCATCCCAACATTCGCCTACCGAGTTGGGGAAATACCCAAGTTCAGAGTGACAGGCCCACAGGAATCGAATCCGGAACCTCTCGAATTCGAGCGTTGCACTCTACTGGGGATCCATCGCGCTCGGACTTGAGTATGAGAAACAGTGGAAATTATGCATTGAGTGTCTCCTTGTTATTATGTGGCCAGGATCGCTATGTGCTTTGTGCCGGTTAGACTTTCGGTTCATCGCATCATTAGCCAATAGGTCGTGTGATTGAAGCCAAATCTCAGTGTGTGTCCCGAGAGTAAATCACTGGGCAACTCGACAGTTTAACATATCACAGAAAAAACAGACTGGACATGTCTAATTTATTAATGGGATGAATTCGTAGGGCAGCATCACAGCGGAACAGTATCTTAATATTATCAGAAAAGAAAAACCAACGTACATTAGGAAACCTTCTTTAAAGCACAGTGCTCCTTTTTTATTTCTAAACAGTGTCATGAGTGCTACGCAAAGAGAATTTATTAGAACAAAGATTTCTACAAAAAACAAGCAAACCGCGAATAGGTAAGGTAGAGCTATTTTCTCTGCCCCGGACAAAGGAATAAAGTCCAATAACATCCTATTCCTCTTAAGATACTGCTGGTATGTGTTGGATCGGGTTTCGTATAATGGATGTAGTTTAATTTAAATTCAGCTGCGAATATAACAATTTATTAACACAAAGTAAACCATACATTTTAATAAGTATTATAAGAGTAATTTATCATTTCATAATATATTGCGTATCTCTTGTTTGATGGTGATCTGTGAACTGTGTGGAATTTCTAAGCCGAAGTATGCGGAAGTGTATATTTGAGTTAAACTGTGACCAGAAGTATGCAGTCACAAGACGAGTGGAAATTCAGGTAGAGAGAGAGAGAGAGAGAGAGAGAGAGAGAGAGAGAGAGAGAGAGAGTTCCTTGCTCTACTCTAGTGAGCGAACTTCCTCCGGAAATACCTATATTGAAAGATGAGAGGTCGCATACAACGCTCGCATAGAAGTGTTTTGTGGCATCAGGCATAACTGAAATATCCGTTATTAATGGTACGAATTGTTCATTGCTTAGCCTTTCAACATTCAGTTGTTTCTCGTGATTACATGGAGACAGTATGGAATTTTAAGGCCAGCGTATACCAGCGTATAACTCCAGTTCTTAAACATTTGACTGTCGCTGTTCTTTTTTTTTAACAATAACGAAATGTGTAATGTAGCTATTTCTGCAAAGGTTTATTTGGGTTAAAACGCAGTAGATAGAAAAAATAAGCTTTGTAAGAATAGCTTGTACAGTCACTAATAAACGATAGTGTGTAGAGCAATTCTTCTGAATGTATCACATCACACTTTTATTCTATCTACTACATTTTACTCCAAATAAACTTGTGCATAAATAGATGCACTGCACATTTCGTTACAATAGAAAGAGAACAGCGGTAGTCAAATGTTTAAGAACTGGACTCTATATGCTGGCCTTAAATTCCATAGTGTGTCCAGGCAATCGCGAGAAACAACTGAAAAGCGATGGGGCTTAAAAAGACTACAAAGTTTTGAACAAGTGGAACCATTAATAACGGATTTCTTGGAAATGGCTGATGCTACGAAAAATTTATTTGAAATAAATAGTGTGCTTTAAAGAGATGTACATTTTTTGTGTAGTACATTTTCGTCTATTGTATAACATTTACCGGTTATATAGGATTGTACATAATTTCTTCCAAAAGCAGTTGACTTCACAGGTTATTCCCATAAAATTCAAGACATACATTTTATTTGTCATGTAAATGTCTCTAATACAGTAGTTTAATCAAAATCGTTAAAGCCATTTCTACAAAATAAAAAAAAATCGAAATATTTTCTATGTAAAGGGTAGTTTGGGGGGGGGGGTGATTTTCCTGAAAATTTGCATGTTGCATTTTTGGAAGGTATTGAACCTAAATACCAAGTTTTGTATTTATCCGACTTCTCGTTTTTGAGTTATGCTATTCGAATACTCAGTCAGACACACACAGGACCTTTTTCTAAAAGTGCTTCTTTTTTTTTTATTCGCAGGGCCTCAAAACATGTGTGTCCGTTGAAATCTCGATATCGAATTTTTGGCTGGAATGCAATACCTTCGCTACTATTATATACCTGTAGAGAAACTGAAAAATCTGAGGTGTTCCATTACATGACCTCTACCCTCTATCCTTACTAGAGGGCATATAGACTATTCTTAGTAAAGCTTATTTTCCTCTCTGCTTCATAAATCTTTGCAGAATTAGCTACATTACACATTTCGTTATAGATACAAAGGGAACAGCGATAATCAAATATTTAAGAAATAGACGCTATATGCTGGCCTTAAAATTCCATGTTGTATCCATACAATCGTGAGAAACAACTGAAATTTTATGGGCCTTAAAAAGAATGGCTAAGTATTGAACAAATCGAAACATTAATAACAGATATCTCGAAAATGGCTGATGTTAACAACATTTTATTTGAAATAAATAGTGTGTTTTAAATAGATGTACATTTTTTGTGTAGAGAATTTTCGTCTATCGTTTAGTATTCACCAGTTATATAGCATTGTACATAACTTCTTCCAAATTAAGTGGACTTCACAGGCTATTCCCAGGAAATTCAAGATATACATTTTATTTTTCATTTAAATATCACTAATATATAGCATTTTAATCAAAATCGTTAGAGAAAATTTTAGAGAGTAAAAGAATTCGAAAAGTGTTCCATGTAAAGGGTAGTTTGGGGTGAGGGGTATTTTCTTGAAAAATGTTCGGGTCGCATCTATGGGAGGCACTGGATCTAAATACCAAGTTTGGTGTTTATGCAACTTTTCGTTTTTTAGTTCAGACTCACTCACACGCGCGCGCGTGGGCCTCAAAACATGTATTTCCGTTGAAATTTCGGTATCAAATTTTTGAGTGGAGTGCAATACCTTCTCAACCTACTATGTACACGGTAGAGAAAGTAAAAATACATCACGCAAGGGAGTCCTTTTTATGAAGTACATAAATGGTAAGGAATTAAGTAATTAAGTTAATTAAGTAATTGACACAAGCTAAGTAGATGCATCCTTAAGAGTTGAGATATAGTTAATTTCCGAAGTGAATATTGGATAAAATTAGTCCAAACTGGGTACTGTAGTCACACAGGGACCACGACCCTTGAGGGATTTGAAACGCTGAACTCACGAATCCGTGTGTTAACGACCTCGGCTACCTGTATCGGTATGGCTCACAGTTAATAGGATTTGATATAGTCTTTTGATTACTACTCGTATAAGCCTTTAAGATTTAGTTATGGACATTGTTTACGACCATAAAGTAGTAATCCACTCACCATTTATATATAACTCTGAGAGGACAGAGGAAATCGATGAATTCGCTGTCTTTATTTACGATGCGATGTACCTTTCACCACATAAATGCTACGCTTTCATTACGAAACGCGAACGGATATATTTCTTTTGTTTATATTACGACACAAACAACAGAAAACAGGGCTCAGGTAACTGTTTTCAACGGTAACATGGACTCTTTAGTTTCAGCTGTATTCGAAATGTTTTCTGCTCATATTTCACTGGTCATTATCGATGTTGTCCACTGTCCTCCACTGCTGTTACAACTTTGGAAATGTAATATCAAATGAAACTTTCGTTTTCAAAAGCAAGGCCCTTATACTGTAGCTAAAACTATATTTTGTGCTTATCAATGAATATATTAAATTGAAAAAAACAATTGCTGAAAACAATTTTAGTATTGGAAGGAACTTTTCTGACGTTTCTCTCAAGTTATATTCTTTATTCCAGGAATTAAAGCAAAATTTACTTTATAATATGGAGAAATTATCATGATTACAAACTTAGAACAGCATGGAAAATAAAAATTTATGCTTCAAGGAACATCTTCGACCAGAAAAAAGTCTGAAATATGATTATATATTTTAAACTTACAACTCATAGTATTTCAAACAATACTGACATAAAACCTACAGAGCAATAATTTTCCATACTACATCGCATCACAATATCTTAGGCCTTGTAAACATTGTGCGAAGAAGTAACTTTTAATTGAAATGTTCCATAAATTAATACCTCAAGTCTTAATTAAATAATTAATAGTCGCTATCCAGAAAAAAAAACTATAGTAGAGAGCTGGGTATTAATGTCACAGTGTAACGAACTGCATGTGCACATTTATTTTCGACATAGATGAATATATTTAGTCAAAATTATGCAATTCCTACTCATTGTGAATAAGTATTGTATAATTATATAATAAGTACTAGCTGTTACAGCTAATTTTTATTATACAAATGTTTAGAAAATATTTTTGCCTTATTACGGCTGCAGAACTGTAACTGGTAAGGAAAAACATTACTTTCTTTAGCAGTTAAGGAAATGATGTATTTAAGAAATAGGTAGGGAAGCATGCTTTACCCAATAAAAAATATTAAAGTACGAGAGAACATATTCTATACAATACTTCACAAATTATGCTATTCGTAGTAGTTCTCACATGAATTATTAAGTAATGGTATTCTAAAATTCTGAAGTATTCAAATGCAAAACAAGAATCCTGGGAATGTGATGCTATGAGGGAAATCAGGTCGTTCCAAACGTGCAGGGAATTAGCATACAAAAAGCAATGATTCACTTACAATATAATTATACATTAAATATTTACAGGTTCTTTATATAGGTACAAAACGTCCTTTTTACTATTAGGATTATAAGATATTCCAATACTAGCTGCTTTCATACGAAAATGCACGCTTGTACAAAGATCATTGTTATAAACGTAGTAAGTGTTAAGTCCGATTCTCAAGGAACGTTTTCGTCCAGGTATTTTTGATACCGGATTGAAGATGAGGGACTTAGATGACGATTGAAATAACCCTAAACGGAGGGCGTGGTATTGCTTTTGAGGCCTTTTTATACGTACATATTTCTCATTATTTTCCAAAATGTCTTAGTGTGTTTGCAAACTTTGATACAATATGTTAATCACTTTGTTATGCGGTTTAAGAAAACATTACAACATATTTATGAAGTCGGAATATCAGACTAATTAATATGTGCGAGTTTTATAGTGCATTTTCTCGGTAATAATATTTTTAGTCCTTTTGCAGCAGTTAAAATGCTCCTTGCGATGCAATTATAAAATTATTGAAGTGAAACTACGAAACTAGTATCCCCAATACATAAAACGTGCTATGTAGGTATTAGTGTGAGACAAATGTGCTACCCCAACCAAGCCCCCCAAAGCTTGATGTGTATATACTCTTTTTGTAATATTGGAGACTCGAAATTGAATGAAAGTTGGTTTAAAATAATATATTAAAAGTATATTTCTTAGAAAACTTGTTTTGTAGCTCCATATTATTTGAAAATGATGAAAACTGCATCATAAGAAGCATTTATTAAAGAATAGCTTCAGTTTGTGTTTTAAAACGCATAAGCCAGGAACTATATAAAATTTTGCAACCAAGCTTTTATTATATCGAAATAAAATGTAAAATTTCAAAATGTCCCATAGAGTACTTTGGGTTTTGAGGAACTAACAGATCGGTCCCCTTAATGGTGCAAAAATGCCTTGAGTGCATTTTTGCATATCATGTTTATTAGTCAAATTACTACATCAATATCAACTCTTAACATGTTTTATTCATTATCAATAGCTTAAATGATTGCTTTCTGTTCCATTTCTTTAATCACGAATAACATTTATAACACATTTTATTAAGACATGATATGAATGTTACGCTAAATTCTTGAAAATGCACATTTCAGGCAATGAGCAAAATTCAGCTTTTTTCATTAATAGAGTTCATTTCATGAAGTATTCCAACTTATTGGTGAATTTACGTATTCTGAATATCTACTTCTGACGATTTCATGAAATAAGCCACTACATAACTGAAACAATGTATTCCTCTAGCGTTAACTAGTATTACTGCTGTTTTAGTTATTTATGTTTATAGTTTGTTTTTAGTAATTTTTTATTACAGCTGATTTCTAGAACTGTATTTTTACTTTCTCTACCACGTATAGTAAGCAGGGGAAGTATTGGATTCCACCCAAAAATTCGAAACCGAGATTTCACCGGGAATACATGTTTTGAGACCCCCTGAAGCCAAAAAAATCATTTTTGGAAACATGTCCGTGTGTGTCTGTGTGTCTGTCTGTCTGTGTCTGTCTGTGTGTGTGTGTGTGTGTGTGTGTGTGTGTGTGTGTGTGTGTGTGTGACTGTGAACAGCGTAACTCAGAAAACGAACAGTCGGATAAACACCAAACTTGGTATTTAGGTTCAGTATCTTCCAAGGATGCGACACGAAGGTTTTCAAGAAAATTCCCCCACCCCAGATTACCCTTTACATGGAAGATTTTTCGAAAATTTTAATTTTTTCAAAAATGGCTATAACGATTTTGATTAAAATATCATATGTTTAAGATATTTTTATGGCAAATAAAATGTATATCTTGAATTTCCTGGGAATATCTCCAAAAGTATTCTTCATTGTGAACGACTTTTGTATAACTGGTAAACCATAAGAGATAGAGAAAATGTTACTACACAAAAAACGTAGATCGCGTTAAAATACACAATTTATGTCATATACATTTTTTTTTTGTTGAGTGAACCATTTTCGAGATATTACTTGATATTCCCTTAAATTTTTCAATACTTATTTTCTCAAATGGGAATTCGTTATTCATTTTTTACTTTCTCTACTACGTATAGTAAGTAGGGGAAGTATTGTATTCCACACAAAAATTCGATACCGAGATTTCACCGGAAATAAATGTTTTGAGACACACTGAATCCAAAAAAACAACATTTTTGGAAACATTTCCGTGTGTGTGTCTGTGTGTCTGTCTGTGTGTGTGTCTGTCTGTGAACAGCATAACTCAGAAACGAACAGCCGGATGAACACCAAACTTGGTATTTAGATTCAGCATCTTCCAAGGATGCGACACGAAGGTTTTCAAGAAAATCCCCCCACCCCAGAGTACCCTTTACATGGAAGATTTTTCGAAAATTTTAATTTTCTCAAAAATGGCTCTAACGATTTTGATTAAAATATCATATGTTTAAGATATTTTTATGACAAATAAAATGTATATCTTGAATTTCCTGGGAATGTCTCCAAAATTATTCTTTATTGTGAACGACTTTTGCATAACTGGTAAACCATAAGATAGCCAAAAGTTTACTACACAAAAAATGTAGATCGCGTTAAAATACACAATTTATGTCATATACATTTTTTTAGTTGAGTGAACCATTTTCGAAATATTGCTTGTTATTTCCTTAAATTTTCCAATACTTGTACTTTTCTCAAATTCGTTATTCAATTTTTTTTGTCCTGGATATGCAAACAGAATAGAATGCGCCACATAGCAACCAGCGCTTAAAAGATTTGACTATCGCTTATAACCTACCATGTTCCCCTTGCATCTACAAGAAAATTAGCAATAAGATTGACATCTCGATATCTCGATTAACATGAAGCATATGGAGAATAAACGTTTGTAAGAATAGTTTGTACAAGAATAGAGAAAGTCATGTGAGTGTAGCACATCAGATTTTTTTGTCTTGGATATGCAAGCAGAATTAATCTGTGGCAAAGGGAATGGTGCTGCACGTAGCAACCAGCTATTAAGAGATATGTATGTGCTTAAAGGCTACTGTATTTCCAAATTGCCCTTGTAAATATATATTCCCCTTACATCTACAAGAAAATTAGCAATAAGATAAACTCTGCTAATGTTTATCTCGATTAACATGAAGTAGATGGAGAATAAGCGTTTGTGTAAATAGTTTGTACAAGAGTAGATAAAGTCATGTGAGTGTAACACATCACATTTTTACTTTCTCTACTACGTATAGTAAGCAGGGGAAGTATTGTATTCCACCCAAAAATTCGATACCGAGATTTCACTGGAAATACATGTTTTGAGACCCCCTGAATCAAAAAAATTATTTTTGGAAACATGTCCGAGTGTGTGTATGTGTGTGTGTGTGTGTGTGTGTGTGTGAGACAGCATAACTCAAAAACTAACAGTCGGATAAACACCAAACTTGGTATTTAGGTTCAGTGTCTTCCAGGGATGCGACACGAAGGTATTCAAGAAAATCCCCCCACCCATTTTACCCTTTACATGGAAGATGTTTTAAAAATTTTAATTTTCTCAAAAATGGCTCTAACGATTTTGATTAAAGTATCATATGTTTGAGATATTTGTATGACAAATAAAATGTATATCTTGAATTTCCTGGGAACGTCTCCAAAAGTATTCTTCATTGAGAACGACTTTTGCATAACTGGTAAACCATAAGAGATAGACAAAATTTTAATACACAAAAAATGAAGATCGCGTTAAAATACACAATTTATGTCATATACATTTTTTTGTTGAGTGAACCATTTTCGAGATAGTACTTGTTATTCCCTTAAATTTTTCAATACTTATTTTCTCAAATGTGAATTCCTTATTCATTTTTACTTTCTCTACTACGTATAGTAAGTAGGGGAAGTATTGTATTCCACCCAAAATTTCGATACCGAGATTTCACCGGGAATACATGTTTTGAGACCCCCTGAATCCAAAAAAAGCATTTTTGGAAACCTGTCCTTGTGTGTGTCTGTGTGTCTGTCTGTGTGTGTGTCTGTGTGTCGGTGAACAGCATAACTCAGAAACGAACAGTCGGATAAACACCAAACTTGGTATTTGGGTTCAGTATCTTCCAAGGATGCGACACGAAGGTTTTCAAGAAAATTCCCCCACCCCAGAGTACCCTTTACATGGAAGATTTTTCGAAAATTTTAATTTTCTTAAAAATGGCTTTAACGATTTTGATTAAAATATCATATGTTTAAGATATTTCTATGTCAAATAAAATGTATATCTTGAATTTCCTGGGAATGTCTCCAAAAGTATTCTTTATTGTGAACGACTTTTGCATAACTGGTAAACCATAAGAGATAGACAAACTTTTACTACACAAACAATGTAGATCGCGTTAA
Source organism: Deroplatys truncata (assembly GCA_030765065.1). NCBI lineage: Eukaryota > Metazoa > Arthropoda > Insecta > Mantodea > Mantidae > Deroplatys > Deroplatys truncata. The sequence goes on from CM060980.1 coordinate 108,973,437, forward strand.
AATACACAATTTATGTCATATACATTTTTTTTGTTGAGTGAATCATTTTCGAGATATTACTTGTTATTCCCTTAAATTTGTCAATACTTTTCTCAAATGAGAATTCGTTATTCATTTTTACTTTCTCTACTACGTATAGTAAGTAGGGGAAGTATTGCATTCCACCCAAAAATTCGATACCGAGATTTCACCGGAAATACATGTTTTGAGATCTCCTGAATCCAAAAAAAGAATTTTTGGAAACATGTCCGTGTGTGTGTCTGTGTGTGTGTGTGTTTGTGTGTGTGTGTGTGTGTGTGTATATGTGTCTGTGTGTCTGTGTGTCTGTGAACAGCATAACTCAAAAACTAACAGTCGGATAAACACCAAACTTGGTATTTACGTTCAGTATCTTCCAGAGATGCGACACGAAGATTTTCAAGAAAATCCCCCCAACCCAGACTACCCTTTACATGGAACATTTTTCGAAAATTTTAATTTTCTCAAAAATGGCTATAACGATTTTGATGAAAATATCTTATGTTTAAGATAATGTCATGAGAAATGAAATGTATATCTCGAAATTTCTGGGAATGTCTCCAAAAGTATTCTTCATTGTGAACGACTTTTGCATAACTGGTATACCATAAGAGATAGACAAAATTTTACTACACAAAAAATGTAGATCGCGTTAAAATACACAACTTATATCATACACATTTTTTTTGTTGAGTGAATCGTTTTCGAGATATTGCTTATTATTTCCTTAAATTTTCCAATACTTCTACTTTTCCTCAAATTCGTTATTCATTTTTTTATGTCCTGGACATGCAAAGAGACCGGAATGCGCCACATAGCAACCAGCGATAAAATATTGACTATCGCTTAAAAGCTACCATATTCCCCTTGCATCTACAAGAAAATTATCAATAAGATTGACATCTCGATATCTCGATTAATATGAAGCATATGGAGAATAGGCGTTTGTAAAAATAGATTGTACAAGAGTAGAGAAAGTCATGTGAGTGTAACACATCAGATTTTTTTGTCTTCGATATGCAAAGAATATTAATCTGTGGCAAAGCGAATGGTGCTGCAGCTAGCAACCAGCTAATAAGAGATATGTATGTGCTTGAAGGCTACTGTATTTGTATATTGCCCTTGTAAATATATATTCCTCTTACATCTACAAGAAAATTAGCAATAAGATAGAGTCTGCAAATGTTTATCTCGATTAACACCAAGCATATGGAGAATAAGCGTTTGTATAAATAGTTTGTACAAGAGTAGAGAAAGTCATGTGAGTGTAACACATCAGATTTTTTGTCTTGGATATGCAAAGAGTATTAATTTGTGGGAAAGGGAATGGTGCTGCACCTAGCAACCAGCTATTAAGAGATATGTATGTGCTTAAAGGCTGCTGTATTTCCAAATTCTCCTTGTAAATATATATTCCCCCTACATCTACAAGAAAATTAGCAATAAGATAGACTCTGCAAATGTTTTATCTCGATTATCATGAAGTAGATGGAGAATAAGCCTTTGTATAAATAGTTTGTACAAGAGTAGAGAAAATCATGTGAGTGTAACACATCAGAATTTTGTTTGTAAGTTCAATTCCCTTGGACTGTTATGATGATTGTTATTTTAATTTGTGAAACGGTTTAGAAGCGCATCTGCAATAAGTGTTGCGCTTTACACATGACTATGAGGGATTTTCAGAACGAGGTTCATAAACGTAATCAGCTTTCGACTGAGGACCAACAGGTAGGTACAAATACCTAAAAAAAGATAGGTACAGGTAGAAGTTGCCGAAAATATTTTCATGAGCACATTTAAGTTGATCTCCTTAGCTACAGTGACGAAATCAGCCAGAATTAAGTACAGTAAACTTATGGCTACAAACAAACAAAAAAACAAATAAACCAAAAAAGGAGGAATGATTTGTACGCAGCTTTAAGATACAGGAGTGAAAATGAGACTTATAAAAAGGTTTCTGAGGATTACTCCAACATTCCAATGCTTCATTGAAAGGTGTGATAGATGTAAGGATAAAAATAAGAAAACTTTACAAAATGTTTAAATTGTAGAATACATTCCTAGAGAAAGATCTTTCTATTTTAAAAATTTTACATTTATTTTTATTGAAATAAATGATATAACCAGGAAAAAAAGAAATGCTGATACTCTAATTATTTATTAAATAGGAAAACATAATTTTCGTCCAAATGCTCTGTAAAACTTCAGATTTTATAAATTTGTTAAAACTTTATTAGAGTGGCATTTCTTTGTTCTTGGTTTTGTGGTTTATAATTATAGGAATAAAAATACCGCGATAAAGCAGAAATTTCTTACACGTGTAAAAATATATAGGGACTATATTTATGGATCTGTAAACTCATGTGCTCATTTTGACCACATTAAAATACTTTAAATTATTGGGTATTCCATTTTCTTTAATGCTAGTATGATAGGTATAGGAAGCACTTTATTGGACCAGAAAATTCCATTATATAGTACATAGATGTTTTATATACACTGGATAGCAAAAAAATGGGTGCGCTTTTGAATTGGAGAGCAGAGAGAGAGAGAGAGACTTAAGTTAAAAGTGATGAATGTAGTCAGCCCTGAATTTTATTTTAAGTCACACAGGGATATCATTCAAGGACTTTCAAGAGTATACGTTTTCTATAACTTCAAAACCGTACAAAATTTATTACGTAAAAAATACAGCACATTAAAACACAAACTTTCTGTTTCATGAATTTTTTAAAAATATTAATTGCTACATATATTAGGATTTTTTGATGGTGAAGTGCGAGGCAGCATCGTTGAGAACATGTTGTTTTTTTAACATGTAAGAGCTCTGTTATTACATTAAATAGGCAATAAAATCTCCTAAATTGCCTAAGTGATGACATTTACAAATGCATTCCTTACCTCGGATAATATGCAAGCTTTAGCCTACTTCTTAAAGTAGGCGTTTTTAAGAACGGTCTTACATATATCTATACCAATTTTCGCTCCACGTATACATTTCAGTGCACAAATAATGTAGATACAACAACTAAGTGAACAAGGAATGAATCAAAATGTCGCAGAGTACAAAATGAAGCTACTTTACCTGCGTTATGCAGCATAAACAAATTTAGAAAATGAAATCTGAGCTGTTAAGAAATAGATTAATAGATACGTGGTAAGGAATATAACCATCGTTTGCTAGACGTTGCATTAAAATCCGAGTGAGGTTAGATACAGTGTACTAATTGCTTCCACTGGCATACTTGTTGGCACGGAAGTATGGAGGAATATATTGGAATACATTTCCACATATGTTGGAAAGTTTCAATGATGTATATCTCATACAGGATCACGTGAAGAATGAAATGAAACGACTGGATAAGTGGTAAATAGCCTAAGTGTCCCTTGAAGGGCAAAACGCCTCATATTAAATGGGGAAAGTTCATTATTACTAATGTGGTGAGTTACTCTAGTTAAGCATTGCGCGTGTCTGTTTAGTCACTTGATTGTTTGTGGCACTATTCAATCATGTCTAAAAAAATCTGATGTGTTACACTCAGATGAATTTCTGTACTCTTGTACAAATTATTTTTACAAACGCTTATTCTCCATATGCTTCATGTTAATCGAGATATCGAGAAGTTAATCTTATTGCTAATTTTCTTGTAGACGCAAGGGGAATTGGTAACCTTTAAGCTGTAGACAAATATTTTAAGAGCTGGTTGCTATGTGGAGTATTCCATTCTCTTTGCATTACCAGGACAAAACAATTGAATAACGAATTTGAGAAATAGTATAAGTATTGGAAAATTTAAGGGAATAACAAGCAATATCTCGAAAATGGTTCACCCAAAAAATGTATATGGCATAAATTGTGTATTTTAACGCGATCTGCATTTTTTGTGCAGTAAAATGTTGTCTATCTCTTATGATTTACCAGTTATGCAAAAGTCGTTCACAATGAAGAATACTTTTGGAGACATTTCCAGAAAATTCAAGACATACACTTTATTTGTCATGAAAGTATCTTAAATATATGATATTTTATTAAAAATCGTTAGAGCCATTTTTTAGAAAATTAAAATTTTCGAAAAATGTTCCATGAAAAGGGTAATCTTAGGTGGGGGGATTTTCTTGAAAACCTCCGTGTCGCATCTCTGGAAGATAATGAACCTAAATGCCAAGTTTGGTGTTTATCCGATTGTTCGTTTCTGTGTTCACAGATACACACACACGGACAAGTTTTCAAAAATGCTTTTTTTTTGGATTCAGGGGATCTCAAAGCATGTATTTCCGGTGATATCTTGGTATCGAATTTTTGGGTGGAATACAATACTTCCCCTACTTACTATCCGTAGTAGAGAAGTAATAACACTACTTGTTCACTGTTTGGTCACAACACGGATGTGTGTGGTGCGCTCTTCAATCACTGTGTAATAAAGACACTGTTTATTGACTATTTAGTCCCTACACAGATGTCTCTCCAGGTATTTCCAGACTCTTCTTCCTCTCACTACTCCTGACCATTGCTGATCTGTGTGCTCCATGAAGCCTGCTCATCTGCGTCTCGGTCTGCCTGTAATCACTGGTCTATACGGGGTGCCACATGGTAGCCTTGTATGTCCATGTGTTTGTCTTGTAGTCTCGCAACGTGGCCTCCCCATTTCCATTTAATTCTGGTGGCTAGTTGTGCCATGTCTATTGTCTGTGATAGCTGGTTTATTGTTGCAGTAAGGAGTTTATATTTCAGAGACACATCCAGGATTTTACGTTGCATCTTCCGCTGGTTATTTGGATTTTGTTCCTTTGTTTTGCTGTTAGTGACCATGTCTGGCACCCATAGAGTAGTAACGGCTAAACACAGGATTGCCCTGGAATTTGATTCTCCTGCTTTTCAAGGATGATTTGTTGTCCCAGTTATGTATACTCGCTTACATATGTGTGGGTATTCGTCGATTAATGCTGGGGTTGCTGATCCGTTAGACATTAACTACGTTTTCAGTTTAATTATCGAGAGTGCTGCAGTTCACACAGCTAATCTATCATTGTAGTTCTCCCGGAATTTTGACGAAAATAACATCGTCAGCAAATTTTAGATTTGTTATTCTACTTCAATTTACTACTCCATTTTTGTTACACTTCATTTTGGGAATATATCTTCCATTACGCAGGCGAAAAGTTTAGGAGACATTGGAGGTGAACTCGTCTTTCTAGACAGAATGTTCTAATTCGGCCTTCACTCTGGCAAGAATTTGGCTGTATATTTTTTGCAGTATACAGACATACTTTGTGTCTATAGCTTGTGCTGTGCGTGTCTGTATTATACTTGGATGCTCGAGTGAGTCAAACACTTTACTGTCTACAAAGGCTAGGTAATTGGTCAGGTAGAATTCCTCTGATTTCTCCATAAGCTGCTTAAGGATTTGTAGGTGGTCTGTTGTGCTAAAATCTTTGCGAAAACTCCCTTGTTCTGGTGATTGATTTTCATCTAGGAGTTTTGTCGGTCTTCTTGTTAGAATTTTGGTGAACATATTGAGTTAGTATAAATATCATAATGTTAATGCAATAACAATACTAATAACAACAGTGACAATAATATACAAAATTAAAAATATAATGTAGTTTATGTACTGGGTAAAAATTATACCCAAAGTAAAATTTACTTATTCTTTAAAATTGCCGGGAAGACGAATTTGATTATTACTTTCTCTACTACGTATAGTAAGTAGGGGAAGTATTGTACTCCACCCAAAATTTCGATACCGAGATTTCACCGGAAATACATGTTTTGAGACTCACTGAATCCAAAAAAAGGCATTTTTGGAAACATGTCCGTGTGTGTGTCTGTCTGTCTGTGTGTCTGTCTGTGTGTCTGTGTGTCTGTGAACAGCATAACTCAAAAACGAAGAGTCGGATAAACACCAAACTTGGTATTTAGGTTCAGTATCTTTCAGAGATGCGACACGAAGGTTTTTCAAGAAAATTCCCCCACCCCAGACTACCCTTTACATGGAACATTTTTCGAAAATTTTAATTTTCTCAAAATCGGCTCAACGATTTTGATTAAAATATCATATGTTTAAGATATTGTCATGACAAATAAAATGTATATCTCGAATTTTCTGGGAATGTCTCCAAAAGTATTCTTCATTATGAACGACTTTTTCATAACTGGTAAACCATAAGAGATAGACAAAATTTTACTACACGAAAAATGTAGATCGTGTTAAAATACACAACTTATGTCATATACATTTCTTTTGTTGAGTGAACCGTTTGCGAGATATTGCTTGTTATTCCCTTAAATTTTCCAATACTTATACTTTTTCTCAAATTCGTTATTCATTTTTTTTATGTCCTGGACATGCAAAGAGAATGGAATGCGCCACACAGCAACCAGCGTTAAAATATTTGACTATCGCTTAAAACCTACCATATTCCCCTTGCATCTACAAGAAAATTATCAATAAGATTGACATCTCGATATCTCCATTAACATGAAGCATATGGAGAATAAGCGTTTGTAAAAATAGTTTGTACAAGAGTAGAGAAAGTCATGTGAGTGTAACACAGCAGATTATTTTTATTATACGTATGAATTTCCAGCCTAAATGCAAGATAAATAAGGAATATAATTATGATACTTAATGCTTTTATGCAGTGGTGTTGTGAATTATTTATTTTTATGTTAAAAAGCACTGCATCTTAAACAGGTACCAGAAAAATCATCTCGACTAACAGCCGGGGGCTGGTATTGTTGCTGAGCGTATCAACAAAGGTCTATCGACATAAATAAAATAACCCTTCTACTCAATCAATGCAACAAAATAACATCTACATAAATACATTTCAGCAAATAAACAATATAAAAATGACAAGCCCATCCTATATCAGATGCAAAATTCAGAATTTTCAAAATATTGTCTACCCGACTCTATTAATTTCATAAAAGTATGATTTAAAAATATTTTGTTTGTAGCATTAAAATAATATTAAAACATACTCCGTGTGCTCATTATGTGCTACACAGCAACCTGTATGAGAAAGCCATAAGGCAGAAAATCCAAGTGACGACCAGATACGAAAAGTATCTCGTTCAGGAAAGGTGGGAACCTTAAACACTCTTAATTGCACCCATTCCCACGTCAATGAAGGAGAAGCTCCTGAAGAACACCCGAAAGACGGTTCCCTCAGGGAACCCGCAATGAAGGATGATCTGAAGAGCACCCAAAAGAGGTTTCCGCAAGGAACCCATCATGAAGGGTGATCTCCTGAAGGACATGCTGACGGTTCCCGCAAGTAGCCCACAACAGAAGAGTAATAATCTGAAGGAGTGCCCAACGGGGTTCTCTCAAGAAAACCATCATAAAGGGTGATCTCCTGAAGATCATACAACTGAGGTTCCCACAAGGAACCCATCATAAAAGGTGATCTCCTGAAGAAGCACAATAGGGGTTCCCGCATGGAGCCTATCATGGAGAAAGATCTCCTGAAGAGCTACTCCTGACTGGTGGTTCCTGCAAGTAACCCACCATAGAAGAGTATCTTCTGAAGAGCACCCAACAGGGGTTCCGCAAGGGTGATCTGAAGAGCACCTAATACGGATTTCGTAAGGAACCCATTATGGACGTGATCTCCTGAACAACAACCAATAAGGGTTTCGCAAGGAACCCATCATGATTGGTGATTTCCTGAAGAGCACCCAATACGGATTTCTCCAGGAACCCATCATGAAAGTGATCTTCTAAAGAACACCAAAAGGAGTTTCACAAGGAACCCATTACTTGTGATCTCCTGAAGAGCACCCAATACGGGTTTCCCAAGGAATGCATTATGAAGGGGGATCACCTGAGGAGCACTCGACTGACAGTTATAGCAAGGAATTCATCATGAAGGGAGGTCGTCTTCTGAGAGAGGACCTGACAGGCGGTACAGCTACCCGGATGCCAAGCAGAAAACCATTTCCACAGGGTAAATTCCATCACCCAGTCGATTACACAAACCCTTCTTGCCCGGTCCTGCAACCTTGAAACAGAATGGTGAATAGGAAAGGAAACCAATGCCTCCTGGTAACTAATTCTTGAAGTTATGAATGCGAACGAATACTTTTCCAAGAATTATGTCAGTGGCGGAAGCAACAAACTTGTTCCGATACCACAGTCAGGTTGTTGCTTAAGATTTAAGTATAAAAATTAGTCTCATCTATTTGTCTTGCTGTATTAATAAATACTTCTGCAAAATATCGAATACTTCTAGTATTATCTCCTGCTGAGTCAGTGCGTATCAGCTACACATACATAGCTTGTATTCAGCAATATTCGTTTACCAACGGAATTTATGCGGCGGTACATGTAACTCAAACTACCCCTCGCATGTAACATTTTTTGTTATTTTATAATTTCTCATAAATGGAGATGACGTTTTTAATTAAGCATCAAACGTTTAATATGAATGACAAGTAAAATGTGTATCTTGAAATTTCTGTGAAGTTTTTTCTATTCTAAATGCATTTTGCATAATATTGTATAAATGATAAGAAATAAGCGATAGACAAGAACTGGATTCTCAAAAAGGAAGATATCGTTAAAACACACAATTTATGGCCAATTTTTGTGCCATTAACCATTTACTAGATATTCTGTGATATTGATTTGAATTTTAAGGTATTTATACTTTTTTAATTGTTGAGTCATTCCTTTTTTCTCGCGTAGAAAGCATGGGAATTCGAAGCCTTCGCTTGTACTTGCTGTATCCATCTGTACTTGCAACGAAATGTGTAACAAAGGATTTCTGCGCATGTTATAACACGAAGTAGCTTGACTAGTAGCTCAGTTGGTAGAGCACCTTACTGCTGTGCGAGGCGTGTCGGTTTCGATTGCCGGCTAGGAGTGAGAAATTATTTCCAGTCAAGATTATTCCCTATTCTACTCAGAGTCTGGAAGTAGAATGAGGATGTGAATGTGTGTGATATGATATACACAACTCAAAAGAGAGAAATCCAATGACAACTGCATGCAAGTTAACACCATTGCCGAGAGGCAATATGTTCCAAAGTTTAATAGGTCGCCGATATGACCATTTCAGCTAAAAGCTGGTATAAATGGAACTATATATATATGAGCGGGATGACCCAGAGAGTGAGTTTGTGGCATGCATTAGGGACGTCCCGGGTTCGATTCCATAGGACCGCCCACCCTTACCCATGGGTTTTTCGAGTGTTATCCAGTGTCATCAGGCGATAATGCGAGTGGTTTCTTCCATCCCTAGAACTTTTTCTCTATTTCGTTCATTTAATCATTTCATTCATCCTTCACCCCGTTTAATCTGTTTAAGGGTTGAAAGTGTCCACGATGGTGTTTCGGTGCAGCGCGAGAAGATTGTTAAATCAACTGCAGGTCCTGCATGAGCAATGCTAGTTGAAAGAGGAGGATAAACAGTTCATTTCAACTATAAAAGCTATTGGTTTTTTTTTAGAATTTGTTGTATGAGCCCATCACATATTCATAGGAGGAATAGATGCTGGTACACGAGTCTACTTCACAGGAGCAACCATAATTATTGCGTAACAGGCAGGGGAAAAGGATGCTCTATGTGAATTTTGTCGAGCCTCGGCCATCGGCTGGTTGCCGAGGTATAAGGACTCCTTGGAGGACCGCTGGACGCTGTATGTGGCGCGGTCCCGGTCTGCCTATCCGACTACCGGGGAGTCTGAATCTAGAAACTCTGGTTTCTTTAATATGCCTTCACTCCTGGTTTCGACCACCCTAAGTCTCCTTACAACTCTTCTCTCCCGGGACACCCACTCGTGGGGGCGTGAGTACAGCATCCTCATTCCTGGATCGCTGCCGAATCCCCTCCGTCTCACCATCCTAACCAATATTTTAAAAAAAAAAGAAAGAAAACCATGAAGTAGATAAAAGAATAAGCTTTAGTAAGAAGAGTTTGAAGAAGAGTGGAAAGGAAATATGTATGAATAATCACTTGATATTTTAAATGTAATTTTTAATTCTGGATATATGTATGTATAACTGATGTTAACATTTATAATTCTCCTAAAGTCAAAAATAATATTTGTGATTTCTAGAAGATACAGGAAGACTAAATGTTGATAATTGGTACATATTTAAGTTCAGCTTCTACCAAGGATACGACATGAAGAGCAAGAAAACTTTCCCAACTCAACTACCCTTTACATGGAACAGTTTTAGTTGTATTTTCTTTTGAAAAATCGGCCCTACGACTTTTGTTAAAGTACACTATTTTTGAAATATTGATAAAGGAATTCTTGAATTTCTGAATTTCTGTGGACAGCCTGTTAAGAGCTCTTCATTCCAATAAAACTTTGTATAACTATGAAACCATGCAAAAGTTTACTTCTGACAAAACGTAGGGGTTTTGAGATACAAAATTGTTAAGTCGATTTTTTTTACCTTTAGTCGTTGAGATATTTCCTGTTCGTGGGAATTTTCAGTCATGAACAGTTATGTTCCATTCTTTTGTTTCTCATTAAGTCATGCAATGAATATTCAAAATATCAACTGACCTTTTTTAACATTTGCTTATCATACTAGTGTCCTGTTTCCTTCTATGTAGCTGCAAGATAATGTGCCTTTTTAACATTTGGGATATTGATAATGCTGCTAATCACATTTGCTTTACACATAAACATCCAGAAACTTAATTTAGAAACCTTTCTAAATGTAATTAACAAATAAACCCGAATTCTATTCTATATAACGTCCTAAAGTGAATTAAATCCCTATAATATTCGACCTCTTGAAGTGCATAAACTGCTTTATCATATTTGTCAATAAGTTAGACAATAAGGTTTTGGTATAACATATACCTAATGAAAATAGATTACAGTGGGTTAAAGATTCTTGAGATAATTTACTTTTGATACTAGAATATATTATCCTTCATTTTGATAACGAATATGTAGTTTGTAATGGATAGCTGTTAAGGGGAGACAAATTAATTAAAAAATTTCCAAAAGTGACATATTTAGTTATTGTGCAATCATTAATTAGGATTTCCTCTATAATTTTATATATATACACATTTATTTATTTATTTTTCATTGTAGGCATTCTACTTATATTTTAAATATGGTTTTAAAATTATATTGCTTCTCCCACTTTTTACTGTGTATTCCGCACCTCTTTACAGAAAGTAATTATAGCGCTTGCAAACTTTGGAGCAGAATGATAAGCTTTAACACAGCTTTTAGGAGAAATTTTAGTTTATAAGTTGGTAGAAATTTTAAAGTATGGCACCTTCTGTGAGATCAAGCCATATGGCTTCTTTGCAAATACGTGCGAGTCTGTTTTCTCCATTTTACTCTCTCTAAAACGCACATGGTAGGTAAAAAAGGTACTACATTCCTCCCAAAATTCGATACGAATTTCCAAAGTATACATGCTTTGAGGTCCCCTCAAGCCTGAAAAAGCATTTTTAGAAGAATGTCAGTGTGTCTGTTTGTGTGTCCGTGAACAGCTTAACTCAAAAATGAAAAGTCGGACAGGTACCACACTTGGTATTTAAGTTCAGTATCTTCCAAGTATGGGACCCGAATATTTTCAACTACATCCCAAATACTCTTTACATGAAACATTCTTCAAAAATTTTGATTTTCTAAAAAATGGCTAAATATTTGATTAAAATACTATAAGTATATTAAACATATTTATAATACAAATTAAGTGTAATTATTTAATTTTCCTTGAATTTTCTGGGAATGGCCATAAAGTCCTCTTCATTCGGAAAGAAGTTTGTATAATCTTGTTTAACTGTAAATGTTAAGTGATTGAGGAAAACTTATTACACAAGAAATGTAGATCTCTTTAAAACACACAATTTGTTTCAAATAAATTTTTTGTGACATAAGACATCTTTGAGATATTCTTTATTGATAGAAATCACTACTTGGCCATTCTTTTAAAATCCTGTCGACATTCAGTTGTTTCCCGCAATTGTATGGCAACAGTATGGAATTTTAATGCCAGCTTATAGTGTCCCGTACTTAAATCTTTCAATGTCGCTCTTTCTTTGCATCTATAACGAAACCTATAGTGTAGGTATTTCTGCAGAGGCTTATTTGGATTAAAATATACTCGTAGTAAACAGAAAATAAGCTTTAGTAAGAATAGTTTGTATACCTAAAACTAGAGAAAGTCATGCGAATGTATCAGTTCCTTTGAAGAGCATAAATGATCCCTTTCTCAGATACTGAAGTTAAAAAAATTAAATTTTAAAATGAAGAAGAAAAACTCTAAGTGCTGTTATGAATCTAGTTTGATTATAAATAACATGGTTGGTTGGGTTTTTAAAAACTAATTCTTGATAAATTATAATAAAAGGACTTTATAATTAAGAAAGTAATCGTATTTTCCTTATTAAAACAACTTATTGGATCTACATTTTTAAACATTCTATATATCTCAAATGTTTCTGAGATATTGGATAATGAAATTAGCAGATTTAGAATTGATGGGGTAGGAATTTTATTCTCCCCTTAAATTATCTAACACACCAAACGTTTATAAGTTTATTGCTCTTAACAATTTTCGTTATTTTCGAAATTCCTTAAATGATATATATGTTTAAGATATATTACGAATATCTCTTCACCATTAGTGGTGTAGTAAACCATTTTATACGTTAATAGTGTATTCTTCCTGGCACTTTTTGTTATTTACGAAATTCTTATAGATTAAACATATTTTAAGAAGTGCTATAAACATACTTTCACTGGTTTTGGTGTAGTAAACCAGTTGCTACAAGAAATAGTAGGTATAGGTAGTTCTTTTTGCGTAACAACATAGGAATAGGCACAAGTTTCTGTAGTGTTAAATATTTTATTTGCCTTATAATCTTTAATGACACCGCAGAAAATAGTCATTTTAATACGGGTTTTCAAAGTATAAAATGAGTGAGAGGAATGAAAGATGTGGTGAGAGAGTGAAAAAGAGAAGAATATCGGCAGTTAAAAACATAACGCTAGCAGAACTTTGCTTCTGCTAGTTAAATACATACAAAATATGCTGCACGCCTTAAAACAGTGTTTATAGTACTAGAATACCATGCTGTACTAATGGAGAATGCAGTATGAAAGGAAAGTGCAGAATATATATAAATATATATAAAAGCCATAGGAACTTCAATAATATTTGAAAAACTTCTTGAAAAAATATCTTTTCATATTATATACAACGAGATCCCCTTCTGATCTACTTTACAAACCTACGGTCAGTTGGGAAACCCATCACGTGGAGCGACGAAAGTACATTTTCATCCAATGCAGATTCGATTTTCGGACGACCCGATAATAGCCTCAACATCCAATATAGCCCGTCGCTACAAGAGAAGCGGGTAATTATTGGAGAGCTGATACATGCTGTTGAATGAGAAACGAGAACGTATCGAACACCATTCTTGAAAAATTCTTCGTGAAAGCCGTGCCGTCCTACGCTGTACAGAAAATGACCTTTGAGTCATTGGAAAAGTAAAACACGGGATAGGATGATCTGGAGAGGAATCGTTACGATGGTGTCGCCGACCGAGATGGCTCAGACGATAACGTTGTGGCTCATTCGGGAGGTCCCAGATTACCGGTCAGTTTTGTCGAGGGTTTTAAGGTTGGTTTTCCTTGATCTGTGAAGGCTGGTTCACAACCGCCCGAGAACGGCAATCAGAACGGAAACGAGAACGGGAAGCAATGCATATTGGTTCACAACAGCCCGGTAACGAGAACGGGAATGCATATCGATCACAAAGTGAAGGTCGATTTTGCGCATTGGGATTTCATTTGTTTTTAACTCACCAATGACATTTTTTTCACCTAGTTCCAATTTACCCAAGCCAACGTCAAAATTCGATAGAGTAAACATTATCTAAACGTATATCCATTACATTTCCGATCCCTCTACTTATGCCAAGCTTTCATTCCTTTATTTAATGGCATACATTAAACCTGTTTATTGTTCTTTTTTCATTTCCACCGGTTTTAGCTGTTCTTTATAGCTTTTGCCATTGTTTTTTTAGGTAATAGCCAATTTTGAGTTGCATATAAACAAACTACAAATGATCCCTTCACCAGAGGAACCAACGCTGATTAGATTTGCGGGTGTCGGGATGGGGTTAGGAAGCATATTTACTACCAATTCCTTCCACTTTCATGTTTTCAGCTTGCGACTATAGAGAGCACTAGTGGCTGTTTCATGTCACATGAAACAACCTCTAGAGTAAAGAGTCTAATATACACAATAGGGATCTAATATGCCGTGCCCGGAAACGAGAACGAGGAAGTTAAAAGTTGAGCAACTCTTCTTTCCCGCCCGGGAATGCTTCCCGTCGGTTGTGAACATTCCCATTTGAATACTTGTTTCTCGTTCTCGTTCTGGTTAACGTTCTCGTTGGTTGTGAAGCAGCCTTTTATTTTTCTGGTGTTCTTGCTTTATTGTGTCTTAAGGTTTAGGTGTTCTTCCCAGTTATGTTTGTCATCAGAACTTAACCCTTGCTATACAGGTGCTTATTTCTTCTCGTATTACATTCTTTTGTCATTAGCTTCCTAATGTCTGAAACATTGATTAATACCTTCAATATATTCATCTCTGCCGCCTTTATTATACTGGCGTGCATGTTGCACATAACGGAACAGAGCTGTTTATACTGATACATTGCAACCTAAACCGTATGGCGTGCCGGCGTTTTAAAGTGAGGCCACAGACGGGCTATATGCGTTGCAGCCTATACTGCAGTAATTTCGGTATTTTTATGATGGCAATTGGCGGCGCATGACGCGTTCTAGCTTAACTTTATCAACCACGCTTTTGTCGCTGCTTTGTTTTCGTGCTGTAAGAAGAGTTGTGCTTGTACATCACGAAGATGGATGTTTACTCCAGACAGCTGTGTTGTGTGTGATTTGCTTAAGAGTGTTAATTCCTTGTTTTTAGTCCACTGCAATGCCTGCCGACAAATTCATACTTGAACAACCAGTTTTTATGTGCTATGCATACGTATAAACCGAATCATGTAGACAGGTGTGTAAGCAATTTGCGGAGGCATTCCTGGTATACCAGTTGAAGGTGGAGGAACTGTTAGGCGTCTGATTAATTCGTTTAGGACAATGGGATCGTTAAACACTAAATCTAAAACAAAATGTTCTAACGGAGAAAGAAATTGGCGAAATTGGTGGGTTTATTTGTGGGGATTCCTAAAAAAAACAGGTTTATAGGAACAATCCCCACGCCATAAACGAACTTAAGGACAATATAAAACCAGAAATTATGAACATTGCGCAAGAAGAACTTATGCGAGTGAATGAAGTTTTATTCGAAGATACCAGGAATGTCTTCACGCAGATTGACAACACTTCCAACATAACTTCTAACAAGGTTAGAAGCGCATATTACATTATAGAAAGTAATGCAAGAGTTACGGAACGAAAAACTTCTTATTTAATACACAATATGCGGAGCACGCATACGCGCAAACTTTGGCCTCACCATAAAGCGTTCGCACTGAATATTTCTTCATACCATTTTCTTAATGCCAGTTTTCTTATTGTCATTTAGCAGCGGCAACCACTTAACCTTCTCTCCATGTCCCTGTTAAAAGCAACAATATATGTAAATGTGGTACCTTTGTTCAGTTTAACATCACATGCAAACAATTCTTCACCCCTTCCTCTAGAAGGCCGAATTATTTCTAATTGGTTTAGCCTTTCCTTGTTTACCAATCGTGGCAAAACGCTTCATAGAGGTGGTATCCGAACAAGTCCTTCATTCCATATAGATTATAAACAAGGTTCATTGGTTAGTTTTTACGTCCATAAATTGTTTTTCAGGCCAGCTACATAGGGAACTGATACCGGCTGGGTGGAGTAGAAAGTTGGTTACCTTACGGAAAGAAAAACTACATGGCGATCTAGGGGAATGGGCCACTTTTTATGCACGATAGTATACAGCTACCAAGGCTTACGTCACAAATTAAATAGAAAATCTCAAATATCTCTCAGCAATTTTTTTCCTGGTGTGCCATTAGCTTTGTTTTTTGTCATTGGGTGTGTGTGTGTGTGTTGAAAAGGATATGGCGAGATATTAATTTTAAAAACAAGGTATTGGCCTGTAAGTCCTTGGTAGTGTAACTCCTACAACGTGGAGGGTAATCCATTGAAGAAGAAGAAGAAGAAGTTTTATGAAGTTAACAAAAAATCAAAGTTTTGAAGAACATGCTTTTCAGAATCGTATAACTGCGTGTTAAATCTCTGAGCATTTCCGTTTCAAACTGGCTTCTTCCCATAGGCGCTCTTTCGCATGTAGGTGTGATCTGTATGCATCAGCACACGCACGAGACCACCATCGAAGCGAACACAATATATTGCCCTCATTTTCACCTCGCGCAAGCCTTGAACATTTCCATGCATATACAATATACTCCAAATATTTGTCTTATTACGCTGGGCAGGTTCTAAAACTTTGTTCAAACAAGAAGCAAATATCCGGTGAAAGCTAATTATAGTGTTACGGTTTAAAATTCAGATGGTGGTAATGAAACCGCCCGAGTGCACCTGCTATATCCAACACTACCCAATGACGTCATCTTTTGTTGTGAGCGGAAGATAACAAAGGCTTCTACCCGCGTTAACAATAATTACATAATTTATTGGCTGATGTGTGCACGTTTTCCACGTTAACTCCTTGACAGAATATCCTCAAAAATAGACTGTTTGAAAATGATTGTGTACAAATCATTTATTATTATGTGCTTTAAATGTATGAGTTGAGAAAGGCCAAGCTCGTCTTGGGGTATATAAAGAGGAGGTCGTATCCCCTATCCTGCCAAAGTAAATTATTCTATATTTAGATGAGCATTGTAAGAAAAGTAACAAAATATCACTTTGAAATTTGGTACACATATAGCTAATGATACATTTCTGTAATGGTGGTTTTCATAACCCGTAGATTTAAAACTGAAAAAGTTATTAATTTTTTTCTGTATATGAACATTTCAGTCAGTCTTAAAAGATGTTTGAGTACATAACTTCCACATTTATTATGCAAACTTATCATAAAAAACTACCAAATATACACATTTTGTTTAGCATAGAATGTAAAAATGTTGTACTGCTGTGATAAATAGTTCATGATATACTGGAACCGTTACATGCGAAAAACATAAATGCTGGAAAAGACGGATAAAAAAATAGTCTCTCAATGCGTGCCAACCCCATATTCTGGACCATCAGGATCGTCTACATTTAGACTTTTTCCTGTTCCTGTATAGTAATTTTGCCTGTTTTAATGCATCCAGAATCCAAATCTGACTTTATCCTTTCTTATATCCAGTTCGTTGAAAATGTTTGTTTGCGCTTTTTAGTTAACTGCTTTCACGGTCTTAAAACTACAGAAAAAAGTACAAAGAAAGCATAACTGTCATACTTGCGTTAAAATTACAATCAGCATTCGAAATACTGATGCAAGCTTCATTATATTATCTTACAAATTTTGGAAGCTATAGCCAATTTTCACCTGCATTCCCAATTAAATGCATTTAAACTGTTTCAGGGGACATTGTCCCAAAATTTAACTACCATACTTTATAAAGTACACTTAGGTACCTGAATCTGCAAAAACCCGAAATTCCAAATTTTCAAACTTATCCAGGGTAGGTACAACCTCCCTTAGGGATCGATCGGTGAAAAGTGGGCAAAAATGGTCAAAAATTACATTTTAGACTGTTCGTCTTCTCATTAAGCCTGGTTCCCTAGGATTCCTAGGATTCATAGGATTCCAATTTTTTGTGTTTTTACAACTTTTGGTGCACATATATTAATCAGTACCTAAATTAAGGGTTTTAATGAAAGCTTTACATCCTAATATGTTGAAAAATACATAAGCAGAATTTCAGCCAGTTGATATAGGCAGTTTTCTAGTGCGCTTTCTCGGCTGTAATGTTCTAAATCATTTTTCAACATTGCTCCTTGCGATGTTTTTAAGTTTCAGAGCGAAACTTTGGAAATAGTTTCCGCAATACTGCCTAACTGGCCGAGCAAGATGGCCCTGCGGTTTCGTGTGAGGCTACTCTCATTTCATCTCCATTTCACGTTTCAGGTGTGGTTTCAGGTCCTGCGATGTTGGCGGTGCCGGGCAGATGGCGTGGATGCATGCACGTTGCAAAGATTTCTACCCCGTGAACGCCAGAGTGAACTGCCTCGCCTGGTAGGGTCGCTGCATCCCCCTCTTGGGTGCTAGTGCGCGGGTGTTCAAACAAAACTTCTGCACGTCTCTGTGAACCTTTCTGCTTGCGGACCCGGGACCTCTTACGGCTCCTTACCTCATCCTTGCCTCTCGGTGGATGAGAGGCAAGGTCGCAGTGTGCGAGGAGTCCCCCTTCGATACGACGTTCTACATCCTATTAACTAACTAAAATTTGCTATGTATTTATTAGTGTGTGGCAAATGTGTTAAGCCGCTAAACTCACCCAAATGTGACAAGTATATATTTTTGGGTAAATTGTCATACTGTTTCCCTCGTTTGTGTCACTTTTGCCCGCATTAGGTCTTATGCTGCTCTAACGTAATGCTGCCAACATATGAATAATGCCACCGAAGCCGGTAAGATACTCAGCCTCAAAGCGTAGCCGAGAGATTGAGGGCCCTCAGCCTCAAAGCGTAGCCGAGGGATGTTTTTTAGAAGGAGAGGAGTGCAGCAAGTTGCGGCCGATCGACAGAGCGTAGCCCAGGGATCTGCGCGTCTAAAACTCCAATGATTCACGTTCACAAAACAACAGCACATCGCATATTCAGTGCATTTCACTGATTTTTTAGGTTGGCAGTACCCACTTTGCATGGAAAAATGGCTACGTTTGTTTTCTTCCTAACGCTATTTGCCTATATAAATAAAACACTTAAAACGGGTGGATAGGTGGGTACTAGATATTGGAGAGACCACATCATGTTCTAAAATCACTCTTAAGGTAAGTAATTTCATTGCTTTTTCACTTCCTTATTCCTAATTTAGATGGGCAAAAGAAAGACCTAGTGCGGGCAAAAGTGACACAAACGAGGGCAACAGTATGACAATTTAGCCATATTTTTTACGAAAGCAGAAACTCCCATTGAACAAAAATTATTTGTTAAAAAGCAATTAATTTAAAAGTGCATTTCTTAGCAAATTTGTTTTCTAGCTCAATAAGGAACATAAATCTGAAACGTTTAAAACTTGTGAAAATTATATCGTACGGGGCATTTTTATAAAACTGCTTAAATTTGTGTTTTAAAAATGCATAATATAGGAATGAATATGTATATATATACCAAACTTTGCAACCACTTTTTACATACGATATAAAAACTTCCAAAAGCTAAGTTGAGTACTTTGAATTTTGGAAAATTCATAGGACGACCCCTTAACATCTCGCCAGTTTTGCTTTCTTTATGGTTTACCTAAAGCAGTAGTAATGCTGAATTCTACCTAGATTTCTTCTCCTGCCGTAGAACTTACAATATTAATTCTTGCTGTTCTTTATAAGTATTTTATATTTTGTTGATTTTTACTCTAGTTTCTGCCTCGGGTACTGCTATTGCAGACGAGAGATCAGCGCATTAATTTTAGTGTCATTGGAATGACAAAATGTTCTACATTCAAGGTATAGTTCACGAGAAACAATATACGCTAAATCAGGGACAGCCAAATCGATGCGCTGCAACGTCAGCAAACACGACATTCTTGCTCTTAATGCAGAGAGAGGGAGAGAGAGAGAGAGAGAGAGAGAGAGAGAGAGGGAGAGAGAATTGTTTTGCTTTGTTATCCCTTCCTTCATGAAAGTTTCTCAATAACCGGTATATTGCTATATTCTTGCGTTACATGATCTCTGCGATTTCTCACGTGAGTGTGGGTTAATTGCTTGAAACTTGCACAAACTAAGAATATATAAGGTTTTCTTCTTCGAGTGTTGACTTTTACAGCGTATTTATTCTATACTTTGCAATATGCATTTCTCACTGTAATACCCAATATTTAACCACATTAAAAAGACAGGAGGATTTAGTACACATAATAGGCCTAAGTAAAGATATTTACTGAATTTCAGTTGCCTACTTTTTCTAGACAAAGAGAAATTACCTCTTAGAGAACTAAACGTAAACTTACGTGAAATTTGCTTCAAAGTTGAGACCTCAAAACAACCATAACTCCTATATCAGACACTGAGAGCACATTGGCCTAAAAAACGAAATAAAATGCTATTAGCACTATAGGATATCTAACTTATTTCAAATGATATTTATATTACAAATGAAATATATGTCTTGAATTTTCTGGTATTAGCCTTTGAAACCCTCTTCATTCGGAAGGAAGTTTGTGTGATCTCTTATAACTAGTGAATGTTAAGCGGTAGAAGAAAACAATACTGTACAAAAATGTAGATCTGGTTAAAACACACAATTTATTTCAAATACCTTTTTGTGGCATCAGCCATTTCCGAGATATCCTTATTAATGTTTGTTCAATATTTAGCCATTCTTTTAAAGTCCTGCCAACATTCAGCTGTTTCTTGCGATTCCATTGAAGCAGTATGGAACTCTAAGGCGAGCGTATAACTCTCAGTTCTTAAAAAATTGACTATCGCTGTTACCTTTGTGTCAGTAACTAGATGCGTAATGAAGCTATTTTCGCAAAAGTTTATTTGAATTAAAATGAAGTAGATTTTTATAAGCTTTGTAAGAGTAGTTTGTATACTCGGTAATAAACGATAGAAGGTAGAGAAAGTCATGCGAAATGTATCCCATCAGATATTTTTATCGTGATTAATTAATAAATTTAGTTCTGCATTACTTTCTCTGCCACGTACTGGTAGGTAGAGAAAGTACTGCATTCCTTTCATAAATTCGATACCTGGATTTTACCGAAAATACATGGTATGAGGCTCCCTGAAACGAAAAAAGCATTTTTAGAAAAAGGTCTCTCTCTGTCTCTCTCTCTCTGTGTGTCTGTCTGTGAACAACACTGGATTGGGGGTGAGGTATTGGATTAACTTATTTTCCGGATAACTATGAAAAAAAATTGTACCATAGGAGCAGTATGAAATAAAAAGAACACTGATATTAAACACAATTGTGCATGTATATTTTGTATCGCACGTCTTTTAAATAACACAGAGAACTGACTGGCCTGCTTGAAAAGTTCAAAATGGTAATTAAAATGGACCTATTGTAAAGAAAAAGAATTCCGTCTTTGTTCTTCTTTCTTTTTGAGGTGGTGCTCAAGAGCTGAGACTTTTTTGGGGGCCGCTAAATCTCGCAAACGTTTTAAAGGCAGCAGTTGGACACCAACACATTCTTGTTCTAACCACTTCATATTTGTCTCAAGGTACTTCATTGGATGGTACTTTTCAACGTGGTCGTCGTTGTTGCTAGGCTCTTCCTGTCGTTGCAAGTGTCTTGGTTGTCAATTACTCTGGCAATTATTTCATTCATTATCTGTTTATCCTCCTCTTATGTAAGACTTACACTCCCCCAGAACTTACAGGCGGGTGCCTGGGATCAGGGGCCCGTCGAGGAGGAGACACTCATGGATCAGACAGAACATCCAGGATGGCTGATCAGCCCGATGCCTGGTATGGGATGAAGCGAAATATTAGTGAAATGGATGAAAGGAAAGGTGATGATGGAGCAGTTGGTGGAATGAATGGCGGGGGAAACCGGAGAAAACCCGCCCAGACGCTGCTTCGTCCACCACAAATCCCACATGCAGGTCCCTGGGATTGAACCCGGTCCGCCTCGGTGGGAGGCGAGCGGTCTAACCACTCGGCTACGGCGCCGCCTAATGATTTCATTGTCTGTCAATATTTGACAACCAGTCACCCTCATCACATTCGAGCCAGTTTTGAACGTTTTCCTTTCCGCATTCTTCAAATCCTGAAGATTCTTCAACCTACCCAGCCAGTTCTGGTATAAACTGTTGGTGGCTCTTCAGGTACAATGATAGACTCGTCTGACGGAAAGAGCTTATTCCAAGCTTTTGCTAGTGTAGTGCCCTTGATAGTAGCCCAAGCTTCCGTTACCATGTACACAACATTGTTTAAATAAATTTCTTTTGAGATGGTTGGTGCTGCACGTACAGTACACCAATTTGAAGCAGGAGTTGTATTGTAGTTCTTGTGTTGGGGAGCCAAACTTGATTAAGTAACTGTTGGTGTATTGTTGCTTCACATACGGAAAGTCAATTTGAAGTAGTTGCAACCACGTATGGTACGAAGTTTCCGGTGGTCTTCGCCCCAATGTTCACTTTCCGGTGGTCCTTGCCCCAACTTTACTTTCCGTCGGCCTTCGCCCCAAGTCTAATTTCCGGTGGCATTCGCCCCAAGTTTTTTCAACTTTGTATTTTTATGTTTTCTTTAAATTTATATATATATGTTTACCTGGCTGCGTCAGTATTAATTTTGGAGAAACATGTTTCTCTTAACAGGGTGTGATACGGCTAAAGAATGTAGGCTTACACAGATGATAATTTTTACTTCGCTCCTTTTATTAATCCTTGACACGATTAAATAACACTTCACTGATATAGAGAGCTGTGAGATTATTTATTAATTACTTGCACTATTTAAACACGCAAATTTTATAATATCCTCGCCGTAATGAATTTTTGTCTCACAATGGATACGTATTAAACTTATCGAGGACGAGTTTCGCGTCCAGTTAGGAACGCTGTCTACCAGCAACTGATCTCTACCACCTGAATTGGTAAATTTTTCTTATTTCCAGTATCTGATTGGCTAACCGCACTCCAATAGAATACCTTTATTCAACTTTTAGCATTTCTAGTTGTTGATTGGCTATTTATAAACTGTTTTAAAATATTATATTATTGTTTCTAAGAATTACTAGTAGCATTATTAAACTTTCCAATTCATTATTGCCTCAAGGTTACATCATTGTTACCTCATTTTTAGCAACTTTTGACCTATATTCTCACAGCTCCTACATTATTAAATTACATAATACATTCACATAAAATTATTAAACATATACGTAATAATATAAACATATACAATGACTGTAATATACGCATGTATGTATTATTACATACACATATTGCTTCAAGGCGAGCTGTTATTGAACTTATATATTATATAATTAGACTGAAATCATAAGTGTTAAAAAATACTGCCTCACTTTATACAGTTTCTGAATCTTTTTTCCTCGATCAGAAACAATGGCGTGCACGCAAATTTGAAATTGCCAATTGGAACACCTTCGGTTGATCAGTATTCGGATAATCGATGCTCTACTGTACCTTCCGAAGATGCAAACACGAACATATTCAGAAAGTTCCCCCGCCGCAAACTACTCTTTACATGGAATATTTTTCAAAATTTTTGATTTGCGAAAAATGGCTATAACGATTTTGATTAAAATACCATATGTTAATGATATTTACATGACAAATGAATTGCATGTTTTTTTACCTGGGAGTACCCTGTTAAATCCTCTTTGTACGGAAAGTGCTGCAGTTATTCGAAATTTGGTGTTGATTCGACCTTTCGTTTTTATATTACGCTGTTCACACGCACGCACACAAACGAACTTTTTTTATAAAATGCTATTTTTGTATTCAGAGAACCTCAAAACATAAATTCTCGGTAGCGATTTTTTCTTATATCTTCTCTACCTACTAGGTAAGTGGTAGAAAAAGCAATAAGCCTTCGTAATAATAGTTTATAAAGGGTACATAAAATAAAGGATAGTGGGTAAAGAAACTTATGTGAATGTAACACGTCACAATTTTTTCTGATCACTGTGCAGATTCGACTTGACAGTTACAGAACTGGTTGGAACGGTATCACTGACTCAGCTGTGAGTAAATGTACATATAAATGTACTACTGTAATTAAAATTGAGTGATGAATCGCAAAAATGCTAATACAGTAATTGCAAATTAGCGCATCCTGGGCTAATTCAATGTCCAAACTAATAAATGACTTAATGAAAGAATCATTAAATGGGTGTGAATGGGTAAATGATACTTATCACCTTCAGAACATGGTAACAGAATCATTAAATGGATATCAGCGAGGCATTAACACATTTTCCCTTCCAACTTCGATTCACCTATAAGTTGATAATTAAAAGCTAATCATAAGAGAAGAATATTAATTCTATGTGGTTTGTGCTATTGTTTTGAAACAATGCATGCCTTGCGGCAAAACAAAGCATTGGTATTCACAGCTATAATACTCGGTAGGTAAAGCCCAAATATTACACTTCGCCCGAGGTTGTAACAGAAGGCAAATAAACTGCTCAACTGATAGTATCTGTGGCTTTCAGCCTAGAATTCGCAGTTTCGAATCCAGGGTATCATTTGTTTAAATTAGGATTTTTATTTGGTTTCTCCAGTTGACATTTAAATATCAGACTGAATATTTAATATCACGACAGAATTCCACCGACAGAATCAAAGAAATATAAATAGAGGTACAGGAAGGTGACTGCACAACTAAGATCTATCCGGTATCAAACTGATTGCTTATGTGTGTACGTTCGTACATAACGGAACGATTATGCATTTTTATACAGTTCCGAATTTGTGCGAACCGATTCCGATAACGAATCGAGTATCTGTTACAGTCACTGGCGCTCACGTGTACGTTTTCCTGGGTTCTTTGAATTCCTACAATCTGGTATCACATATCAGATTCTTAAAGCCCAACAGTTTCCCTTCCGTTTAGCAGACTTGACACTGAATAACCTTAATACAGGCTCGTGTGTTTAAAAATGTTATACTTGTTCATTCTTTAAATTTATAGCATTGTCAACCAGCTGGGCATTATGTCTTTAGTCAAAACATTGCTTTAAATAAATATTTTAAATTTATGATATGTTATTTCTGTAGACACTTTACTCACGTAATCAAAAAACTTTCTTCGCTTGCATATGCATCAACAATATAATTCGAAAATTCATTTATTTTTTCATTCTGAGGCTTGACCAGCACCAAGTCCACCACTTCCACGTGATGAAGATGGCTGAATATTAACTATGATTTGTGTGCAGCGACTTAACCTATAAGCAGTTTATTACTGGTGATAGTGAGATAGGAACGTGCTTGAGCACTTGTTTAAATAGCCAATCTTTTTTTTTATGACGACAGTTATTGAAAACTACAACGTGACATATATATTTCAAATATTTTTGACCAAGCTTAAATACCTAGCTGTTTATCAATGCTATAGATTTAAACAAAGAAAAAAGATATCCGTTTTAACCCAACCAACCTGTATTAAAGTTGTTCAGAATGCTTCACTAGTCCTAAAAATTGTAAAAACTAACATATCCTATTTCTCTGATACTATAGGAATTAAGATTTCTCACAGATTTTTACCTTCTATGATTTTTGTACGAATTCACAGCGAGCCAATTCTTTGTACGAAACTGGCATGTTTAAGTGGTGAAGGTTTCATCCTTTTTATGTGAGTGTAACGCCAGAAGAGTAGTCATAGGGTTACAAGAGTACACAGACCGATCAATTCCATAGTAATAAGCTTGACTAAGCAACTAAGGTCTGCCATGCACATACAATCATGTGCACAAAAAAAGCTTACTGGTAACCATCCCAAGAAGGGTTAAGATGTTCAAAGACATTCATGTCTCTAAAAGAAAATATAAAAACTGACGCAGCCGAGGCAGACATAAATATATAATATTTAAAGAAACAGCCAAATTACAAAGTCAATATTTTTAAATTTTTTGGACGAAGGCTACCGGGTACCATATGTGCGGTTGCAACTACTTCAAGTTCGGCTCCCCAACAGTTGAACTACAATACAACTCCTACAACAAAATAACTTCTTTAAAAAGGCAAAGAAAACACATTAATGCAAGGGTGAAGAAAAGCCTTCCTTCCGCGAGTCACGAAATATGCAACACGCACTGCATCACTCAGCAGCATGTGAAAAACAATGGGACGCTGGCAGGGAGGGAATGGCGCCTAAGAATCAAAATGACTCGCGAGTCCCGTTTTCGCCACCTCTGCATTAATAAATATGAATATGGTTTACTCTTCCATCGTTTGCCTATGATAGAGGAATTATTTAGTTCCACTCAAATCGAAATTTTCATCTCCACTGAAATAAAAAATAAACATAGCATTTTTTAAAAGGTATCTGTCTATTTGTATTTGAACAATACACCTCAGAAAAAATAACAAATTGCATTCCTAAATCGACCATCTGAAAAGAGTGCAAAGAGAAGTTTCCCGCTCCAAAAACCTTTTCATAGACAAATCCTTAATACTTACTTTATCAAAAAGCACCATAACGATTTTAGTTTAAACATCCTATCATGGTAGATAAATATATACATTGATATTTCCTATATAGTCTGGAGTCAAGCTATGGAATTTTGCATCACAGGAGTTAATAAACAAAAATCTGATGTTTTCCATTCACATGACTTTCTGTGCCCTTTATCGTTTATTAAGGGCAAACGAGCTATTCTTACGAAAGTTTATTTTTCTATCTATCTCATTTTAATTCAGATAAAACTTTGCAGAAACAGCTACATTACACATTTCGTTATGAATACAAAGGGAACAGTCAAATATTTAAGAACTGGATGCTATATATTCCATACTATTTCCATGCCGTCGCGAGAAACACATGAATGTTGAAAGGACTTGAAGAGAGTCGCCAAGTAATGAACAATTCGAACCATTAATAACGGATGTCTCACAAATGGTTTATACTACAAAAAAGTTTTTGAATATCAAGTTTGATATTTATCAGACTTTTCGTTTTTAAGTTATGACCAGTTACAAAATTTTGGGGGGGGGTTAAAGGGGCCTCAAAGCATATTTCTGATGAAATATATATGTAATAGAGAAAGTAAAAGGTTTTTAAACGAAAACTCTATCATTCAAAAATATATGACTACAGTTTTCTGTAACTTTTTTCACAGTGTCATTAACTGTTTTCGAAATATTCGTTATTGAACTTCTAGATTTTGCTTAGGTACGGCAGAAATAAAGCATTTGTTTTCATTATCGTATTTATTCTGTATTTGTACCCACTCAAAGCTTTATAATGATTTTACAAATTCTGTATAAAACTCGTGGTTGTGACCTTAACGTGTAATGTGAATAATATTGCTCCCTTCTGCGTGTGGTAATAGTAATGTCACGCCTTTTGAATGAATTCACTCGCTCCGAACCATCACAATTTACATTGGCAATAGATTCTCTCTTACTCAGCTGTTCCCAGTAAACGAATGTCATAGGAACCGAGATTTGTAGTAGGTTAAGTTTAGGCTGATGAAAATGTTAATGACACAACAGTTACAAATTGTTTATAAATACTTTTGCTTATCCAAAAGAATACTAGCATTCCTTTAAAGGTTAAATGTTTTAAACTTTACGAAGTATTGTGAGACGTGTTTTGATTTATAATAGAATTAGACGTACCTACTTTGTAATTCTGTAGAATCTCTGGACTTGCGGCTGCAGTGGGAATCAAGTCTTAATTAAAACAATAAATACACAAGTATATATGTAGCGCTAAAACGAATTATTCTACATTTTAATTTATTTTCGTAGGATCCTTACATTCTATTCATATAAAACTGTGTTGCTATGTATTTTCTATTAAACGCATTGAATATTCATCCTGATATGATTTCAGGGTTATCTTATAGGTAAGATCGTAGAGAAGCATGGTTCAACAGTGTACCATTAAAAGTCAAGTCGTATACACAAGCACTGATAAGGCATGCTCAAAAAGAAAGGACTAACATTTCAAAAGTATATAGCTTAAAATGTTGGAACACTTGGAACGAGCTGAGAATGATTAATCTTATAAAAACCTTAAAAACGTTATGGCACAAAAGAATGTAAGCACCAAGACCATCGGCATGGCAAGCCGAAGATTTATGGTTCGAGTCCGGCAGTGTCATTGGAATTTTTCAACTCCAATTCAACTTTTCAAGTTAATGCCTACACACGGTTATTGAGGAAGAACAATTATAAACACACTAAAATTCATTTTATGGTATTGAATTACATATTTTTAATAGATGTTTGACCATATATCATGCACTCGCAGCTACTAGAAGACGACTTTAAAATCTGTTTATAGAAAATTTAAGATACACATTCTGTATATACCAATATCGCAAATAACTGGCATACTAATAAAATCGTTTGTGGCCTTCTACGAGTCTAATGTAGTCGCATTTCATACAGATTAACAGGCATAACTTATGATATGAAAACTGTACTATCTTGTCTTACTCGCATCTAAGATGCTTAATCGTAGAAAAATTCGGATCTGGGAACGATTCATGGTATACAAGATAATGGAGTGCCCACATAAAAAAACGTTAACCAACAAGACAGTCCTCTAATTTCAATATCTGAACACCGGGT
The DNA here is from genome assembly GCA_030765065.1 of Deroplatys truncata. Classification (NCBI taxonomy): domain Eukaryota; kingdom Metazoa; phylum Arthropoda; class Insecta; order Mantodea; family Mantidae; genus Deroplatys; species Deroplatys truncata. The sequence goes on from CM060980.1 coordinate 109,001,858, forward strand.
TTTGTACCCATATTAATGCAACTAATAAAAGCAAATGCTGATTGAAAAACTGTTACATGCTGGGTAGACGGCCTAAAAGTTCACATGAAAATAACATTAACTTTGAGTACCAGCACGTACATTGAGGGAGCGTACACTTATTTGGCTGCGGAGGACCGAAACGTGGTGTGCAGGTTAAGAGGAAGGTGTGGGTCTTTGACTGTACAAAATCCATAACAAAAATCTATTCACACATTCCTAGATTTATTTTCCAACCCTTTGGGGTCCCTACATTATTAAAAATGGAAGGTGGAAGGAGACGTCCACCGATCCAAATTCCGGCTTACACACGCGGTCCGTTTCTCACGGAATCCTAACAGACAGATGCTATCCCCCACTAGTCGTGGCTAGCAAAGTTACCAGCCAAGAGTGATGTAAACAACAATGTGTCTGGCAATGACAATGTAGAACAATAATGTGACCCCCAAATTATTAATACGCCACAATATTACGCAATTAGTAACTAATTTTACAAAAAGTACTTGAGCAGAAACTTTGTAACAAAGACTAAAAGAATGAACAAAGGTCAAGGAGAAACCTACAGTAAACAAATTTAGCGCGACGCATCACTCGTCAGCACCCGCTCCACCTCACATTACACACTCAACATTAAATAAATGGCAAAATCTGAAAATGCGGAGCAACTCTTTAATGAACCCTGATTATCAGTTATTTTAATAAACTTTGTAACAATTTAGATAAAAACTGAACATTAACAATTCAAATAAACTCTGAACATTAAACAACGAGAATATAACAACAAACAATAAATGGTACAAGACAAATCCTGAATATGACCTGCTGCAATAGAAAATACATATATGCCACGATTACGGTTTGTGGTTCCGCATACCCATTTGCTGGAGAATGTCTAATATCCGAAATCACAAAATGCAACAAACAAACCCAAGTAAAAGGTAACAATCAGAAAGTGCCTGGATGAGGAATAAATTTCGACAACTACGTCATTACAGGACACTTACCCCGAGATCTCTATACTTCAGCGAAAGAGAACCCAACTACTGTCCGGAAATGAATCTAGACTATCTGAGCCGGAAGAGGGACGATAACGCAGCAATCGACGAAGAAAAGAACCCAGTAAAATTACAGCAACACCGCTCTCAAACAAAATATGAACTACTGATTATGTGCCCAATCACCAAAAATTAAAACTTAATCTTTAATGCATGTTACATTATTCACGATATACTTTTGTCCACAAATTATTATTTAAGATTAAGCAGCAAGTACTTAGTTTACAAAACACTGAAAGAAGAAAAATACTGTTTCATATTTTTTTCGAAAGTTTGGAGAAAAAATGTTCAACAGTTACAGTCACGACTGCTTGAAAGAAAAGAAGAATCGGAAGCTAAATTCTGCCACAAGACCAACTTAAATTCGAAACATGCAAATGAAATATTTCCACAATGTCCGGTGTTATTGAACAAAATACTTCACAAATTTGTATACTTATAATATCTCTAAATTTTTTCCGATAATTTTTTGTCTATCTATTATGGTTATACAAAATTAAATCTGAATGACGACAATTTCACAGCCTATTCACGGAGAGTTAAAGATATACGTTTTCTTAGTCGTAGAAATATTTTAAATATATGGTGTTTTAATCAAACTCGCTTGGAGCAATATTTTGCTAAATAAAAAAATCTGCGGTGTTACATTCACATTACTTTTGAGGAAGTATTTTTAACACTTAAATAATACCGTCTAATTATATAATATAAAATATAATAACAGCCCGCCTTAAAGCAATATGTGTATAATATAATATATAAAAGGTATGTAACAGTCATTGTATTATGTTTATATTATTATGTGCATGTACAATAATGTTATGTGAATTACGTAATTTAACAATCTAGGAGCTGTGAGAATAAAAGTAAGCTGCCGAAAGTTGCTAACAATGAGGTTACCTTGAGGCAATAATGAATTGGAAAGCTTAATAAAGGCTACTAATAATTCTTGGAACAATAATGTAATATACAAAACAGTTTATAAATAGCCAATCAACAATTAGTAAAGATGAAAGTTAAGTAAAAGTATTCTATTGCAGTAGGATTAGCCAATCAGAAACTGAAATAGAGTAAATGTACAAATTCAGGCGGTAAACGCTAGAATATAGCGTACCTGAGCAGTTCGTTCGCTCGGTACCGATTTAGTGTGAGACATAAACTTCATTGCGAGGAGAATAATATAAAGTTTACGTGTTAAAAAGTGAAAATAACAATAATCTCACAGATCTACAGTAGAATACATTAGTGAAGTGTTATTTAATTGTGTGAAGGATTAATAAACAAAGTACAATACAATTATAATTTGTGTAAGCCTTGTTGTTTAGCCACACCAACCCTTGTAAGAGATACGTGTTTCTGCAAATTACTAGTGACACAGCCGAGGCACACATATATAATATTCAATTAAACATTAAAATAAAAGTTAAAAGTGAACGTGGGGCGAAGGCCACCGGAAAGTTTGTATCGTACGGCCGTGGTCTAAACAACTTCAAGTTTGGCTACCAACAGCGGACTACAACCCTCTCACTTTATCTACTCATTCGTCTACAAATGTTCTTCCAAAAGCTTATACTACTATTAATGTATTCCTTGGCAATCGATATAAACTTTCATTAAATATTGTTGTAGGTACAACATGATACCAAGGATAAAGTGATAGTCAAATATTTTGAGGCCTTGTAGTCGCTATGTGATGGCTTTGAAGTTCCATGCCCTTTGCATGAACATGAGAAAAAATCTAACATCTCTTGGAGAAAAGTTTGAAAATTCAAACCAACAACAAAGTCAAATAAAACATTTTATGACATATGCTATGTGCTTTAACAAGATTACATTTTTTGCAGTAAAATGTTATATATCTATAACGGTTTACCAGCTATAGAAACGCCATTTGGAAGAATTTTTAGGTTATTCCCGGAAAATTCAAGATATACATAATGAAGAAAAAAGGAAAAGGCGAATAAAATAATAAGCATGAATTACAATTACAAATGTAGCATCAAATATACCGGGTGAATTACCTAAAACTTGCACCGCAAATATTTCGGAAATGGAAAGTGCTATTGATGTGCAGTTTTCACGGCATTGATTGGAAGTCAGAGGCTCTTACATTTAGCCTATAAACAGATGTTAATAATACTGTGAAAGTGTATTTTTTGAGCAAAAATACAATTTTTTAAATGGAACAACGCCTAGTTACATCAACGGAATAAATGTAGAGTAAATTAGGTCAATGGTCATCGTTACAGGATTCTAGTGCAAGTGGTTTACGAGAAATCGTATTTTGAAAAGTTTCCACCAGGACAATTGCTTTTCTCATTCAATCTGCTTAGTTGCTAGGTATGATGTTATGTTTGTTTGCATTGTGTTTTCTATTCAATGATTGCATTGCCACTTTCTGGTCAGTCCGTTTGTGACAGTTCAAGCAGTAAGTCGTGAGTGGAAGATGGGGTTTACTAATGCAGAAAAAGTCGACATGCTCATGGTGTATGGAGATTGTAAGAAGAATGCAGTTCGTTCCTGTACGGTGTATGCGGAAAGGTATCCCAATAGGCATCAACCATCTCAGCAATTATATATATCAACCTCTTCAACCAATTACGTGAAAGTGGTACTGTAACACCTAAAAAACGTAACAGAAACAAACAAGTGAGTGGAGAAGAGGCAGAAATTAATGTTTTGGCTGCCGTTGCAGTAGATCCACAAATTAGTTCCCGCACAATTGCACGTGGAAGTGGCATAAGTCAGGCAAGTCTACTGCGTATTCTCCATCGACATAGGTTCCATCCCTATCACATTTCTCTCCATCATGAGCTGCATGGAAACGATTTTGAGAATTGTGTTAACTTTTGCACATGGGCATTAAGACATGATACTCCAGATTCATCATATATCTTGTTTAGTGATGAGGCAACATTTACTAATCATGGCCAGGTAAACCGCAGAAACATGCACTATTTGTCTGTTGAAAATCCCCGTTGGCTTCTTCAGGTGGAACGTCAGCGTCTATGGAGTTTAAACGTGTGGTGTGGGATAGTGAACTATCACCTCATAGGCCCTTTGTTCATAGAAGGAACAATGATCTCACACAAGTATCGCAGCCTCCTGACAGACTATCTGCTACAGACTCCTAGAAGACGTTCCTTTGCAGACCAGGAGGAACCTGTGGTACCAACATGATGACTGTCCAGCCCATAGTGTACGAAGTACTACAGCTTGTCCTAACGGATTGTTTCCAAATCGTTGGATTGGACGAAGAGGACCTGTACTTTGGCCGTTCTCCGGATCTGACCCCTTTAGACTTTTTTCTGTGGGGAAGGCTGAAAGACACTGTCTACAAGGATGCACCAACAACACCAGATGATATAAAACGACGTATTACTGCTGCCTGCTCTGAAATTTCCGCTGAAATGCAAGAACGTGTGCAGCAGTCTTTCCATAGCAGACAGGAAGCGTGAATTGAAGCTGCCGGTGGTCATTTTGAACACAACCTTTGACAGGCTATGTTCTCTTTACTTGTAGTAATCCACAGAAGTATTGTAATTCCCTTTTTTTTTCTTTAGTTTGTGCTACCACAAGTGTCGGTGCGTAAAAGTTTCAAAATAAAATTTCTTGTAAACCACCTGCACTAGAATCTTGCAACAAACGCCACTGACATTCTAATTTACCCTACCTTTATTCTGATGATGTAACTAGGCATTGTTACATTTAAAAAATTGTATGTTTGCTAAAAAAATACGCCTTCTCAGTAATATTAAAATCTTTTTATAGTCTAAATGTACGAGCCCCTGACTACCAATCAAAGCTGTGAAAACTGCACATCAATAGTATTTTACATTTCCGAAATATTTACGGTGCAAGTTTTAGGTGATTCACCCTGTATACAGTGCTTTCACCCTTAAGAGCTCGCTCTTATGTACCATCGCCCTTCTAAGTAAGGTAAAACTCTCCAGGTAAAGGGTAGGGGGATTTTCTTGAAAACTTCGTGTGAATAATTGGAAGATGGTGAACTTAAGATTGGTGTTTAACCGACTTTTCGGTTATTAGTTATGCTGTTCACAAACTCTTTCTAAAATTGTTTTTGAGCTTAGGAAACCTAATGCATGCACATTTGTTGAAATCTTGATGTGGAGTTTTTTTGGGGGGTACCACAGTTCAATTCTCCTGTTTACTATAGGTAAGAAGGAAAGTAAAACATAATACAGAGGTTTCAAATTCATTGTCTGAAATCGAAAGTTCCTGTTTACGACATATTTTGTATGTTATTTAATTGTTTATAACCAATACTGTTCCCAGACTTAAATTTTATAATATATTTTCATTTTTATCTTACAAAATAGTTAAGAGTATTTTTGTATTGCATTTATGTGTGCTGTATTTTATCTTACAAATAAGGAATAATATCTTAACAATTCTCTTACACCATGATAATCTAATTTTTGGATCAAAATCAGACACTTTCCAGAGATCAAAAAATAAGGCTTCAACCTTTTCCTTGCTCTTCTTTTAGATGCATGTTGTACAAACTCTTGAGAAAGCCGTAATTTTTTATAACAGTTTTTGATACATATATTGAAATCCCGAACATTATTAGTTTTACTTAGAGACAACACAAAGCTTTTTTATATATTTTTTTCACTTACCAGAAAGAATCCTTCAGTTATTTAATTTTATTCAGCAGCTACAAAACATGTATTTTTAGTATAATTCAGAAAGGAATCTTGATGAAAATCTTTCTACTAGTAAAAAATTCTACTTCAGCCAAAGTTGCATAAATAACTATTGTACATCATAATGTTTGGTTTTTGAACCCAAGAGAGGTTGATTAGATTTACTATTTTTGATAAAATATATTTAAAAGGCTTAAACTATTATTTATCTTATTATAAACAAAAATAATTACCCAAAAGATCCCATTTGAAAATCCAGTAACCATTATGAATGGGAGTAAATTTTGTACCCAAGTTTCCGCGTGCTCTTCTCTGTACTAACGTCCTACACGTTATTAATATCGGAATTGATTGCTGGAAACAATGTAAGAGCTTACACGCAGTTAATACATAATATATACAATAGCAACCAGCTAATTCCTGAACATAACGTCGACTACCCATAACAAAATAAAATACCAACAGAGGAAGCTTATATAGGTAAAAAGTAATCCCTCTAGAATATTAGTTTTGTGCCAGCGTACCTAGCACAGTGACATCGCTTTACCTCTGTGCTCTGTATTATCATACTGTTAATGTGATTGGCAGGCTTGATTTTTTGTTTTCCACATCAAAGAACCGGACCGCAGATCCCTTCCAGCGCTTTACTGGTAATCTTATTACTAAAAGCCTCTGTGTGGATGTTCTCAGAACGTTTGTTTTCATGGACGCGACTGATGGACTGGACTGCTGAGTGGTGTACTCTTTAAAACAAGGTCTAAACCTATTACAGATAAAAACAATGGTTAAATGGATTATTGAATGGTGGTCGGAGCTTTTTCTCTTGTTTTCATCATACAGCTCCCTATGCGACTCGTAGTCCCAAAGAGCAGCTTTAAAACATGCGTGGCGTTCTAACGAATTTTCAAATGAATGTGCCTGTTTTCAATACGACGTTGCTGTATTATCATGTATTAATAACAAAACATCTATGACTTATTCTATCCATTCTTCTACAAAATATGCTTCTATGTACTTTTTATTAATCGAGGTAAACTCATTACATATTCGTTGAGCTGTAGGAAGGAAAGAGTAGGTTAAAATCGATAGCCACTTTATTAAGAGTTAGTGATGGTTTTGAAATTCCATTTTCCTTAAATAACCACGAAAAACCAATAGCGACTTACCACTTGAAAAACGTTGTAATTATTTGAAAATTCAGGTCAAAACAAAGAATATATCGGAAATGGTTAATGCAACAAGAAAACTCATTTGATATAAACTGTGCTTCAACGAGATCTCCATATTTTCTGTGGCAAGATGATGTCTGTCCATCTCTTAGGTTATCAATTATGCAACGGTCATTCAGTATGAAGGGGACTTTACAGGCTATTTCTAGAAAATTCAATATACGCGTTTTATTTGTCATGCAAATATCTCAAACGTAAAGCATTTTCATAAAATCGTTAGCTATTTTTTACAAATAAAAAAACTTGGTATTTAACTGACTTTTGGTTTTGATTAATGGTGTTTATAGACACATATACACTCGCAGACCTTTTTCTAAAAATGAATTTTGTTATTCAGGAAGCCTCGAAACGTGCATTTCCTATGAAATTTCGGTATAGAATTGCGAATGAAACGCAATATTTTCCCCTGCTTTTACTGTAGGTAAGCCATAGAGAAAGTTTAAAGGTGTATACAGGACGGAATTATCAGGTAGAAGAAAGAAAGCAAGAAAACGGGGATTTCTCTGACTAGAGATAATTGTTGGCACCATCTAAGAGATCTGCATTATGGTTAATAGCCAAGAGGTTGTCAATCTATGAATATGTTCCACTCTTTGAATATGTTCCAACCGATCTTTCTTTTGTATGCCTGTTTTACTTATAAGTATTTTAGAAGTTACCAGTTTAAACAGCTTTTTCAATAGAGGATACCTTTAATCTTTATGATGTATGCTATTACTTTGTTACGTTTATTAAATTTAAAAAATGCAACTTAAACGTGTTTGTTTACACTCGGGACCATCTGTATACGAATTCTGAACACTCGGATTTCACGGCCTTCTTCACTCTCCTTAATTGTTCAGTGCTGCTTTTTTGTATGCAGTGTTATGATTAGGTTGGCTACTCTGATTAACCATGAGACCTAACACAAACGAGGTGGATGTTTAAAATGCAACATTTTGCTGCTTTCCTCGCTGAAACATCGTCTTCATATTTACAACTTGTGATTTTACTTTTAGAAAGAGTATTGGAAATTAATGCTTTGCGAGCACAGTAGATCTATCATATTTCAAGAATGGTCTGTTTCATATTATTTCACTTTCTCTTTATTAGCTTTCAAGTTTATAACATTGCAAATAATTGCGTATGTTACAATCACATGACTTTCTATACCCACCATACTTTATTTTTATATAGCATCTAGAAACTATTCATGCAAAATCTTATTCTTCTAACTACCTACACTTTAAGTTAATTGAAATAAACCTTTGCAGAAACAGTTTTATTACCGTTTGTTATAAGTACAAAGGTAATAGCAATAGCGAAATGCTTAGAACCTGTTAGTTATACGTATGCCGGCCTTATATATTTGCATACTCTTTCCATCACATCGTGAGAAACAACTGAATAACGACAACACTTCAAAATGGCAGAAGTATTGACAAATTTAAACCAATAATAATATCTCAAATGATAGATGCAATAAAAGCCATTTGAAATAAATTGCGTGTTTCAAAGAGATCTATATTTTTGTAAGGTACGCTTTGTCTATCTGTTATGCTTTACCTATTAGTATACAAAACGTGTTAATGAAGAGGACTTCACAAGAATTTCCCAGATAATTCAATATACGCATTTTATTTGTCATGTAAGCATCTTAACCATATAGTGGGTTAATCAAAATCGTTAGAGCCATTTTCCAGAACATCTATACAAAGGGTAATTTTGGGGAGAGTATTTTCTTGAAAATTTTCGTGTGGCATCCTTGGAAGATACTTAAATTAAATACCATGTTTGTGTTTATCAAAAACTTCATTTTTGAGTATTGCGGTCCATAGGTTTTCAGACAACACTTTTTTAAAACTGTTTTTCGTTTTGATTGCAGGGGCCTCAAAACGCGTGTTTCCGATGAAATCCCCATATCGAATTTTTGGATGGAGTACAATTCTTCCTGGTCTTACTACTAGAAAATTAGTAGAAGAAGTAAAAATACTTATAATATTTGAACCGCTTACTACAGAAGGGCTACTTTCAAATTTCCTAATTTAAAGTAGAGACCAAAAACTGAATACAACCGGTTTTACGCACTTTTTCTTTTCTTAATATGCCAAAAGGTATATATACCTTTGTTATTAATATGTATTTAAGTGTTTAATGACATCAGAGAAATGGCATAGACTTTTTTCTTGTGTTGGACATGATCCCTTTGCGCAGTAAATTGAGCTTGAAATTAATTTTTGGGTTAAATTAATGTTTTAAAGTGTAATGCTATACATACATTTATTTTATTGTAATACGCATTGTTTTTTAAATATTTCTGAACAATATTTGATTCTTGGAATGTTAAATTGCTCGGTCATTCATGATATTTTGAAATAGTGCAGGCCTTTTCAGGTGTCTAGAAACCTTTTCATATTGTGAAAAATGGAAAACTTGTTAGGTTTTAACTCCTTCTATTGACGAACTTTCATCAGAGACTGAAAGACTAATATATATTGATATTTATACACACATAATTTCGACAGACAAAAGTAATTCGAAAGCTTGTCACTTAGCGGTGTCACCAATATATCGTTTACTGCAGACAGGTATTTTTTCCCGGACTAGATCTCTATCCGCAGTAAACAGAAAATTGAAGGCGTTGTCGGGTCCGTGCTATGGTGCGGACGAGGTTGTTTTCTGTGGTAAATGACCCATTGATGCACTTGAAACCGTTAAAAAGAGGAAACATAAATGTTGGACAAGTTGTTTTTCTATAGCAGTGGGTGGTTCCTTTACAAGTGCTCAAATTTATACAAACGTTTAAGGATAAGAAGGCATTTTAATATACCTGGAGTTGTTTTGTACCTTGTGACATTTTAATTATGCCTGATATTGTAGTAATGAACACAGTTATTCTTGAAATGAAACACGCTTGCAGCTAAAAGAATTGCTATATATGCATACAGTAAATAAAGTGTAAACATTTCGTTCCTTGAATACATATATAGAATAGCCCGATGCTTCAGGTTCAACATGAACTATGCACCTCTTCTAACGTAGATTATTCTGTTTGGATGAACTCGAGCATTCAAACTATACAGGATTTTTCAAAACGAAGTAGTGAATCTCGCTGACATCCCTCAGCTGCCGTGTTTTAATACCTTCATTGTTAGGGCGTAAAAAAGAATGTAAGTAGCCCGACCCGAGGAACCCTGTCTTTGCTCCTTTAACATATCTGTTCAGTTTCCACGTTACACATCTCTGATGCGACTTCTGCCCCTAGGCCTCCACAGCCTGTAACATCCTATGTGTGCTGAGAAGGCCATCTAATGTTGCAGCTGGGTGCCAACCATTCGCTCATCATATCATGAGCTTCTCCATAGCTGCTCTGTGTTCTCTGTTCTGCCAGTTCCCATTTCTGTAACTGTGGTTCTGAAGGTTGCATTTCTTGTATCTTATTGTCTAGTGTAAGCTGTTTCTGTGATTAGAGTTTACAGATGCTTGATTTTCATTTTATTCCATGATTGACAGCTGGTAGAGAACCTGTAATAGCTCAGCAGCTTCTCCATTGGCAATAACAAGAACTTAATTAGCATTTCATACTTAATCGCCAATAGAACACAACAAATCCGTACTGTTACTCAGCTTTACAACCCCTAGTTCAACTTAAAACGTTAATTATATTTATTGGGAAGAAGAAGAACCCTAGTTGCCACGAATAATCAATCGAGTTCTAATAAATACAAAAAGAAACCGTAGAAACGATTCTCAGTGAACCACAGTTAAATTTAATCATAGTTGGTGCCAGCTCATTTACCTGCCCCGTTATCTGTAATTAATATACCAACACTTTAGGTGTTTCGTGTTGTCAAGTTGCCGTCTTTTTGTCAGTGCTATCGCGCCTTCTCAGTGGACGCGCATCTCCTCTCTTCTCTATCCTTATATTTGGACATAGTCGCTTCGGCTACGCATAGTATCTTAATCGATTAATTTGCGAGGGTACTAGAGTTTACACTCCTATTGCATATACCTATTGTTTCCAGCGATAAGTAATGATGTAGCGTACTAAAAGGATAGGTTATGGTGTCAGCAAACAAATTATGCTACAATTTATGAACGCAAAACCTAAAGAAAAATGTTATTGTTTATGTAAATAAGTTGTATCTTAGATGACTTACATACATTTCAACAGGTGGCGCATGCTGTTGAACCCCGGGAGAATGAAGATGCAGAATTCCCACGGTTTGAAACTTCTTCCAAGTTTTTACGCGTGTTGCTTCTTAGCAACATATTCACGGACTGCTTATAATGGCCTCAGCTAGTTTCACATCTCCTTGTGCCAACCATCACATGGTGCCTTTCTGAACGATTGGCTCGTTCAGCGAGGCAAAACGCAACCTTTCTCAGTTCTTATCTAGCGAGCCTTAACGGATATTTCCCATTTCCTCAACCCACAATATAAATGTTGGAAACGGAATGACAACCTTTAATAACTCCTTTAACTTACAATGGCAGTTCAATATACAGTCTTATATCGGGCACTACACTAATGTAATTAGGTTTAATGCTCACTTTAAGCGTTTGCGTTAAAGATAAGTTATATTTAGTTATTTTATAATATAGGTCATCCGAAGGTAGGTTTTTGAACTACGGTTAAATTCAGTCAAGATTTTATAAATACCAGATGTTGGATTCAAGCACCTTTCCGTTTTAGCAACACCGTGCTAGTCCAGTGATGCGAAGAACGGCCATTGCGATTTCACATAAAGGTTAGGAATCTTGACCTTCCCCTGAATATTTTATGTGAAAGGTGCATTTGAACATATCTTTTCTTTCGGATTTATAGCTTTATTTTAGTCCAGTTATCATTGATAGGGTTGTATATAGGCAGCTGTGTTATTTATAAATCTAATACCTCTTTCTAATTCGCAAATTGCATTTAAATCTTAATTTGACTTAACAGTTTCGTTTCATTCACAATGAGGAGCTGTAAAATATAGAAGGCATTATTGATTATAAACATACAACAATATAATTGGTTGACTAAATGACTTTTGTTTTCAGACATACTTCAACAGACTCTTCTAATGGTTCCATCGTGTTATTACATAACGGTATGTCTAGATGTGTACAGTTTTCGATTTATTCCTACCTACGCCTGCCTATCCAGGCAACACGCACGAGATCTTTTCCTGGGATGAGGGGAGGCAGTTTTTATCTCCAATTTTCCCCTCTGCATTGGGAAGTGCGGTGTGGACCTAATCAAAACTGTGGTATGCCTACATTTATCAATAATTTTTAAAGGCATTTTCGATGCTTTTAATTTTTTTTTACAATTTTACAACGGCTAGACCTTTACCCTTCATAAAATTTTGTTCTTGTTTCCCACACTATTGTCCATTTCCTGCGCATGTTTTCGACATCTTTAGATAACTTAATTTTCCTTTAATGTAAAATGTTTCAATATTTTACAATTTTTACATTCTTGCATGTTATCGACCCTTATGTTAGCTTTCATACAAAGGATGTCTTTGCGGTGAGGGACATCACAAGATGGAACACCTTTGAAAGTGCGAATATTAAACCGGCTGCGCAGTGTCTTCAAGGTGACAACTAAAGGCGGTAAAAATTGGGGAATAAATGATTATGAGATAAAAAACCTTTAGGTCATTTATGCGCTTTGTTGAAGGTATATATTTTGAACAGTTGTAAGCACAAGAATGCTTAACAATAATAATAATAATAATAATAATAATAACACTTAAAAAGGTATTTAAACTCTCAAAGCTGGAAACGTTTGCAAATATTTCAAACTATTTTTAAAACTTCAAAAACGTTAGTTCGACGTAAGATTGAAATAATCCTAAAGAAAATTTTCTAAATAGTTTTATTATTTATTACCCCATTAGCATTTTGGCGCATATAATTATGGGAAGCAACTTAAATCTAACGGTAATAAGCCTAAATATGTGTCGTAACGGTTAGCTTGTTTACTACTACCAACGAGAGATAGTTTTCCCAGTTCTGTTTCTGAACCTTCACTCCAGAAGGCAGGCTTTTCTTGCCCTGCCCAGCATCGAAGAAAACCGCCTGCTTATGCGTAGTTTGCCCGCTGAAAAACTACCTGCCGCGACAAGCAGGTACAGGCATTAAAAATCGCAGAAATGTGCATACCTAGATATGCCATTGTAGAAACATTAGTAGAGGCTGTGGATATACTTACTGGCAACAAAGTTGCTCCTATAATACGGTGAAGTGTTTACAAAGAACAGTACATATTTCGACATTTTTTTTAAAGATTTTTGCATCTTAACAGAGAAACTGAGTGGAAACATATTTGTTATTTAATTTCCCGTTCCACTACTTTATACTTATTATTTCCTGCTTTTCTTCTTCTTATTGTTAACATACAACGGTACTACACGTAGGAAGTGTGTATAATGCATCCGTTCACGCACAGGTGGCACATTTTAACACTTTCGCACGCAGCTGATACTTCCGCGCAATGAATTATCTTCAAGGGCTGGTTTATCCTGACCTGAAATTGTGAGGGTAGTAGGGAGAGGGTAACGCGTCCGGAGGGCGCAACTTGGGTGAAGACTCGCTAAAGTGATAATCAGGGTTCACAATTTAGCACCACTGCTCTGAACCCAAGTGGCCTCGAAGCGTTTACATTTACTGAATGACGATGGCTAAGTATTCCCTAGGTGGAGCTAAAAGGGAATTAATATCTGCACCCCTTATACATTTGAATGTATGTAAAAGAATCATAAGTAACAAATATTGCTGTAACAAGAAAATAATACACAAGAGCATTAATGTGCTTGCTGTTTATAGAGCAAGAGAGGATTCACTCCGCTAATAAATGACATTGGAGCATTTATCCACATACAAAAACAAGCTTTTCAATTATTCTCAGCATAAGATTAGATATAGGGATCCTGTTACAATGAAATGTTTTGTTGGGCAAATTGGCTTAGAAATTTGTGGAATACACGGGAAAACAAGCGAAGCTTCATCCCTGTGCCTTTTGTAAACAGTCTGAAATAATTCGAAGATCTTTGTGGTATAAAATGCTTTGCTGAAAGTGTTTCCATGATAAATAATCCAAATTTTAATCACACATTTATTTATAGTAGCAGTAAATAATGCTTTAGCTTCACAGATTTCAAGGTACTAACTTTCATTTTGTTTTCTATATTTAAAGCTTAGTAAGTGCATTTAACAAATATATAGAGAGCATCCTTTGTCTTCGAGGGCCATCTGAAGATTTCCTGTGCAAGTATAGCTAGAAGTTAATCATTTTATGGAAAAGTCTATAAATCATGGGACATTTTGTAAAAAGGCTGCAGTACTTAATTGATCTATTTCGGTTGCTAAAATAGTTGTACTACTAACCACGGCTTTTAGAAGTTCAAAATACTTCTTAACAAACAAATAACACTCATGATTTTAATATTCATAGCCCGGATATAGAATTCTAAAGTATTAAAGAAGCAATGGCTGCTTAGTTAGATATCACTTTTCTGCAGATCAAACTAATGAAGTGACCGTTAAAAATGCTCTTAGTAGGCAACATTCTTATTGGTCACATTTGACATAAGATATATTTTAATTATATATTTAATTATGATATTTAACCCAACAAATCATGATTGAAGTAGACCTTCAATTTACTGAAGTAGACATACTTGGGGATATGCTAGTTGTTTCAATGCTGCTTCGGTATTCAATAAGGGAGAGAGAGAGAGAGAGAGAGAGAGAGAGAGAGTCGTGTATCAAGACATTCAATGTCTGAATAGCGTAATCAAAAACGAAAAGTCAGATAAATACTACTTTTTTCACATTACGGTGGTGCATAATTTAGTAATATTCCGGGAAAAAGGATCCACCGAATAAACACCTGTTACACAAATTTAAAAATTAGCTTTTTTAATTCCTCAAAAATACTCTTAAGAAATTTTATCGACACATATTAACTTTCAGATAATAAAATAGCTAATTACATGTACATTTTGAATTTTCAATAAACTCCTCTCCATTGTAATGGGTTATGTGGCTCATGATCACAAATAGATACACAAATATTTAACAGGAAAAAATGTAGTTATTAAGGTACACAGTTTGTCAAATGTTTTGTTTGTTTTTTACTTAAGTAGTCGGTGCTTGTGTGAATCTTAAAACATACACATTATACGTTACATGATTGCTCTTCTTTTTTCATAAGCTCGTGCAAAGAGGATCAAGATCATAATTATTAAACAAATTAATTATCTCAGGCTACAAAATTCACATTATGTCATACTTAGGTGATCAATTTCTGTCGTGCGTCGTGAACGGATAGAAAAATAAGGTTTTATGTTAATAATTTGCAGAATAGTTATGAAAATAAACTGCAGTGAGTAAAAAGAGTCTTGTAGTTGCTACATATAAGTATTATTATTACTTTCTCTGACAACCACCTACAGCAGATAAGAGGAAATATTCATTCCACCCAAACATTTTTTGTCGAAATTTCACTGGGATATGTTTTGAGACACCTTTAATAAAAAATAAGTCTTTTTCAGAAACGGGCGTGTGTGCATCTGTGTCTGAACAGCGTAACTATAACTCGAAATGCTCTATAAATACCAACCTTAGTATTTAAGTTCAATGTCTTCTAGAGATACGACACGACCATTTTCAAGAAAATCTCTACCCCAAACTACACCTTACCGGAAAAGCTTTCGTTATTTTTTATTTTATAAAAATATTACACAATTTTTATTAAAATACCATTTATTTAAGACATTTGTAAGACATAAAAAATTCATACTCTGAATTTTCTTGGAATAGCCTGTTAAATACTCCTTATTCTGAAAGAGTTTTATATAGTTGATAAACCGGAAGAGAGAGACAAAATCTTGTTAAAAATAATATAGATCTCACAAAAGCGCACAATTTATGTGAAATAATGTTTTTTTATGGAGTTATCATTTCCGAGATATTCTTTGTTATTGGTCGACGTTTTCAAGAAATTCATGATCATGCAAAATCTTAAAGCCATCACATAGCGACTCGCTTTGTATAAATCTGGCTACCGCTTTCGCCTGCTGTAGCCTTCTTATACTTAAACGAAATGTGTGAATATGAAAGTTTATCTCAATTAACAAGAAGGTGTAGAAGAATAAGCTTTTGTAGGAATAGTTTGTGGAAGAGGGAGCAAGAAGTGTGAATGTAGCACATTAGATTTCTTTTTTAATATATAGTATCATTTAGGGCTACTAAGACAGACTGTTAACAAAGTAGTAAAAGGAAAGAAGTGGTGATGTTTTGTTTTTGTTTCATGGGAATAGACCGGAAGGTTATCCTCGCTTTTTTTGCGTCCCAGTGACGTCCTGATGCTGGTTCAGTCTGTGATGGGACATGGACCAGTATAATCTCCAGCAGTAAGCTGATTAAATGGATCCGCTGCTGAGTCGCTGTCATCATAAAGCCGGCCTAGGGAGGGAGCGCTCTCCATGTCAGTGTCACGAAACCATAACATTCTACCCAAATCCTGCTCTCCGCCCTGTTAGAAACTTACTACTCGACAGTAATTTGGGATTATTCCAAGATTTACTGGCTTCGCTAAAAGGTTAATCCAAAAGAAATCGCATCACAATTTTTGAACACTTTCTGCGGCGGAAAATTCCTTTTAACTTCGGCAAGCTCACTGTCAAATCAGAAGTAATGCAGCTTAAGCTAGGGGATGGAGGTATAATACGGTCGCTTTAGGTAGCCCACTTGCGCTATATCACTGTACAAAATGGCACGGTCAAAGTTAACTCTAGCCTCGTGGTTGGTTGCAAGGGGAAACGGATATTGCGACTCCAGGTTTCTGTTATCCAAATAATTACTTTACTACTGCTAAAACCAAGTGACGCTCCGAAAATGCGTTGGGTAGCGCATATGTGCAATATGAATATCAGTGCAGTGTTGAAACTTTGTGGTGGGTAATTTTGGTAACTTTTTCTCTTCTTTTGTTTATCCTATTTGGTCTGCTAGTTTTGTCATGCACCCAACCCCCCAAAACAAACTTAACACACACACTTATATCTTCATTACTCCTGATTTATCTTGTTTTTCCAAAGTCGACCTATTCCGTCCTCATTTCCATCTTCTTCCAAGTCTTCCTAATTGGTGGTATTCTCAAGTATATAATTTAATAAGTTTTAGGGTAGAACTAGAAGCGAGGGGGACTTAGAGCTTCCAACTACGCAGACCTTTTGTACCTAGGTCCCTGACGAGACGCCCCCGGGAGGGAGGGATGAGGTCAGAGGAGACAGAGGGCGGTCGGACCAAGAGGTTCGACAGGCAGGGTCCCTACCGCTTTTAATCTCCCGGAGGACAGCTGGTGCTGCCGGTTACCCTCCCCTCAATGGGCTTACATATTCACTGGGGGACCTGGGGCTCGGAGACCGCCCCATTTCGGGGAACGAAGGTTTACTCAGAGGATCCTTTTCCCCTTCCATGCACACACCAAGACTTCCGCCGATACGTGCACCCTGAAGGAGACGAAGCAGATGAAAGCTGATTCCAAGAGTCTTTATGTCCATTATTGTGTTGAGGTAAAAAGAATAATCGCTTGAGTAGTCTGGTTTAGAGATGTCCTTTGTCAGCTTTGAGCAATCTTTTAACAGTACGCTAGCTTCTGTTTTTCATGCCATTGTTGGGAAAGTGCGGGTATAGTTTTTTCAAGCACACGAGCTACGCCTTCTATATTGTTTCTGTAGTCTGATGCAACTCTGGTTATATCAGCAACCCTGAGTGTGTTCTCGAAGAAACTTAGAAGTTGCAATTATTGAGTGGTAAGTAGCTTGGTTCGGTTTCCATTACCTCTTCTATATGTTGAAGTAGTACATCTGTGGGCAAAAGTCTACACGGCACAGCGCCTTGTTTACAGCATACGCAAGTTGTGTAAACGCTGCAGCAAGTTACTAAACGACATTATTAAACATGTTACCTTCCATGTGTCTTCTCTGTAGTGCCATGATAAAGCATAGAGTACCTCTGGTTCTGTTCTCGCACGTGGCGAACACCTTTTTCTTTCTTCTGTGAATGTTTAATCCACACATAGTGGCTACTTATTTTAGCTATACTCAATTTAATACACGACATTTGCTAAAGTTCATATAGAGTAGTTAGTAAGATGTAAAATACCAGCTTCACAATTTAATTATGTTTGATATCTGTATCTTGTTGGATATCAAGGGACGGTCTAGGTGGTTTGTGACAGTTTGACGATACATTGAACAGTGCGCAATACACGGTATTCGTAATACTTGAGAACATTTTATTCCCTCTTTGAGGATAAGATATCCTGATGGAATTGTTGAATTTGTACAAAATTCTGGGCACAAAGTCAAGAAGCCTCGGATGTTGTAGCTTCTCGTCCACGTTACTACGGGGATTTAATTTCATCTATAACCCGAAAATGAGGTCAGTGCTCAGGTTTAATACATCCGATATTAATTTTGTCTTATATTGTATGCGTTTTTGTTTTAGAAGAAGGTAATTTATTTGCATTTATTTCTTTAGTTACTTGTAATTAATGTTTTAGTAGAATTGTTTTTGTGTGCATAAATATGCCCCAAAATTGAAATCCTTAAGTTATAGCATTGCAATATTATGTTCTCACATCCAACCATAACATTAAAACTATAAAATGACAATAACTAATGCGAGCAGCTTATGACCACAAACGGTAGCTTCTTAACCTTTCGGCCGACTAAACGTTTTTGGTGGTCTGTTTTCAGTAAGTTATAAGCGTCACCACCGAGAAACACCTTTACAAAGAGACTATTGCAAAGTTCTCCGATTGTCCAATGGAATCCGGCAATAACTCATTTTTGTCCACGGGTGTACATCTAATGATATGGTTTGAGTGCCCGTTTTAGGTTTCTTGGTAGGTCAGTTAGAGTTAGATTTAGATTTTGAAACCTATTTATTTACACTAGCTTCCATTGTAAGGTTGTTCACAGAATAAAATGTATAACAGAAAGGTTATAAAGGAGATGTCTTCATTCGATTTGTCTTCGTGTGCTTTTTACTTTCTCTACTACGTATAGTAAGTAGGGGAAGTATTGTATTCCACCCAAAAATTCGATACCGAGATTTCACCGGAAATACATGTTTTGAGACCTCCTGAATCCAAAAAAAGCATTTTTGGAAACATGTCCGTGTATGTGTCTGTGTGTGTGTGTGTGTGTGTGTGTGTGTGTGTGTGTGTGTGTGTGTGTGTGTGTGTCTGTCTTAGAACAGCATAACTCAGAAACAAACAGTCGGATAAACACCAAACTTGGTATTTAGGTTCAGTATCTTCCAAGGACTCGACATGAAGGTTTTCAAGAAAATCCCCCCACCCCAGATTACCTTTTACATGGAAGATTTTTCGAAAATTTTAATTTTCTCAAAAATGGCTCTAACAATTTTGATTAAAATATCATATGTTTAAGATATTTTCATGACAAATAAAATGTATATCTTGAATTTCCTGGGAATGTCTCCAAAAGTATTGTTCATTGTGAACGACTTTTGTATAACTGGTAAACCATAAGAGATAGACAAAATTTTACTACACAAAAATGTAGATCGCGTTAAAATACACAATTTATGTCATATACATTTTTTTTGTTGAGTGAACCATTTTCGAGATATTCTTGTTATTCCCTTAAATTTTTCAATACTTATTTTCTCAAATGGGAAGTCGTTATTCATTTTTTTTGTCTTGAATATGCAAAGAGTATTAATCTGTGCGAAAGAGAATGGTGCTGCACCTAGCAACCAGCTATTAAGAGATATGTATGTGCGGAAAGGCTACTGTATTTCCAAATTGCCCTTGTAAATATATATTCCCCTTACATCTACAAGAAAATTAGCAATAAGTTAGACTCTTCAAATGTTTATCTCGATTAACATGAAGTAGATGGAGAATAAGCGTTTGTATAAATAGTTTGTACAAGAGTAGAGAAAGTCATGTGAGTGTAACAGATCAGATTTTTTTGTAATAGTATGCGTTTAAGTCCACCTAATAGCTATAAATCTCTACTCAGAATATGAATTTTATATGCATAAAGTAGCGATAATATTTAATTATGTTTTATAATACCACTATCCCGAATAAGATCTGGAAAGGAGTAAAAATTGCCATATTAGTTACCATTTTACATTATTTTTATCCCTCACCTCTTAATAACGAGAAATGCATGAAGGAAATACATTGTTTGTAAGTTGTAAAAATATGCAAGCATTCATATAGACATAAATTATATATATATATATATATATATATATATATATATATATATATGGTCCTCTTAAATTGCGTCTACGATTCTGAAAATCGCGATTGTTACAATATAACTCGACAAGATGACATGAAGGTTTCAAGTTGATACTGTCGTGTATGAGAGCGGCTACATTATCCTCTGACTTAAACCCCAGCTAGAACGAGGAAAGCCGATGTACTGGTATTAGGTTCGGACTAAGAAGGTTATACATAGTTTGAAGTACAGCAATAGCTATCGATCATTAAATATTTGGAAGCAATTATAAACATATTGTGAAGTTTGTATTTATTTTGTGATTTTATCATTGAGTCACGTGTACCTTTTAGCCACTATGTTGCGAGGGTCCTTCCTCTTAAGTTGGCTGCTGCTGCAGTTCTATTATGATATTTGAATAGATATTTAAATTACAGTTCTGTCCCTCCTGATAATCTGAAGGTCACAATAAAAAAAATGTGAAGCATACCTAGTTCGTGGTGTGACGTCACAGGTGGAACCAAGATCCTGGATGTCGCAGTATTCTCCCAGCATAAAGCACAACAAACAAAATGAGATAAATTAATCTGTTGAACAGCAGTTTGGCGCTGCTCCCCAGAGACAATTAGCTAATCATCTGCAGCATAAATCCTAAATTTGTAAGTCACAATGAGAGAGGGAGAGAGAGAAATATTTTAACTTCAAGCTCTTTACCTTCGTCAGCTTTTTAAATGCTCTTCCACATAAGAGTGGCTAATCGTTTCTCAATTGCCAGAAATAACTGTAATTGTTGTCCTTTACACGCCTAAAATAAAGTTTTGATTTATTTGAATCCCTGGATCAGAAGAATTCTGTAGTTTTCTGCAAGAAATTTGACCCAATAAATTAAAAAGAAAGTACTAATAGCATAGCGTAGTGCAGTAATAAAACAGCTCTTTCTTTCTTTTTGTATGTAAAACTAAGATCACAGATTTATTAGTAACCTCTCCCTTTATATTATGTACCGTAAATATTGACGGTCAGATACAATAATTAAGTAAAGAAATAACATATAAGAAAGCTAAATAGAGAACACATTTGCTTAAAGCTCCTGTGAGTCCAGTTTAGAGTTATTTCAGTACGCTCACGCATGCATGTAGGCCAATTCTGAAAAATTAAGGAAGCAGAAGAAATTATTAGAAAAGCGAGCCATCACCTAGTAACAGTGTCACATTCGGATACTTAGAGGTTTGAGATTTGGCAACGTATAAGGAAGAACTTTGGTGGGGAGTAATTATTTAAATCAGAGAGTTACTCTCTCGCTGGTACCGTCAGCGGTACTTAGGTGTGTGATTATAAGTACCAGGCGACGCGCTTGTGTGAAGCGACTATTTCGATAGGTGTCGCAGATAAGCATTTTAGTGACTTATGGTTCTAGTTCTTTTTATTGTGGAAACATTCATTTCCAACCGTAACTTTGATACTGCAGAGGTTAGTAGGTATAATAATTTAATTGTCATAGTTTTGAGTGAAACAATTCAGAGTCAGTCTATTTCTTCATCTCGAATGTTCGTCAGCTCACTTGAATAACCCAAAGAATAATTCATAACAAATTTCTTAGTGAATTTAAACTAGTGTTGTCCTTACAATACACCCACGCATATCCAGAGGAAACGTACTCTTAGCTCTACCACTGAGCAGCCGGCAGCAGAATCAACAGCAGGTATTTGGGACAACGAGAAAAGGTGGCAACTACACTCCTGTATCCTAACTATCACACCAGCATAGCGGCAAAGTTCCAGCTTCAAAATGACGTATCGTCGTGTGGCATAAAAAAAATTGACGGCCAAAGTTCCAACTTCAAACACGTATAGCAATACAACAAACAAAAGTGCAAATTTTAAAACTTTCATGTGCTAATAATAAGTAAATACTGGCTACTAAGTGTGTGCATCAAATCACATAAATATTGTAGAAAACAGAAAAAAAACTTATCTGCGGAAATGATAAAGTGATGCAGGACTTGAGAACGATTGGATCATTTTGCGTTACCTACTAATTCATTATCCACATATTTAAGAAGGGGGAAAAAGCGGAAAGGAATGACCATCATTCCGGTTCGTGTAGATGCAAAAATATATCGTGGTTTTTGTTCGTATTAGATTCAAGTTCCCCAAATTGGGACTGACAGGTCGTACACCATAATTTACCATTATTAAAATTACGTTTCCAAAATGTGCAAACATAATTTGGATACCAAGTATAAAGTATTGAGTACTTTCATGGGAATATGGTGAAAGTGAGGTGGACCCATTGTTGCCGCCGGTGGTATGTCCGAAGTGATTGAACTAGAGGCTACTTTTAGAAAGAAAGCCTTTAAACTGGATAGATCTCTTATAGAACATCACAGAATCAAAAACTTCTGGGAGCTACAACATGCGAAAGTACCACCAAAGAGAGATTTCCCGGCAATGGAGGTGAGAACGTTTTAAGATATTTTAACCACTTACTAGAGTGTTGCAGAAGTGAGGCAGTGTTGTCTTTAATTCGAAACCCAAGAAACGAGCAAATTGAGCAGGTGAACTATAACTACAGTTGATGGAAGCGAAGAAACTCAGACTATATCCTGTTTTCTGAAACACTGGCTGATGTGATTCACAAGTGAAGAATTACGTTTCTCAGAACTATTATAGACATTATATAGACGGTGTCTCATAAATAATGTCATTTTTAAGCAAAACTTTATTTGGAACGTTTTTGACAAGAAATTAAACTACTCCTCAAAGTACAGACCATCATATTCTATGGACTTTAGCCATCTTTCAGCGAGGTTTATTATCCCGCGACGGTACCGGTCACTGGTTTTTGATGCGAAGAATTCGGTGAGACCCACTTCCACAGCTTCAATATTTTCGAAATTTCTTCCACGCAAGAATTGGGCCACAGATCGAAACAGATGTAAATTGAAGGCGCAAGATCAGGCCTGTATGCTGGGTGTGGTAGCAGTTCGACTTCTTCCAATTACTGAATTTTTCTCATGGTAGTTAGTGCACTATGCGATGTTGCATTGTCCTGCTGCAAGAGAACTCGATTTCGGTTAACTAATGCTAGGTATCTCCGCCTCAAAAGTTCGTGAACTCGTTCCAGTTGTTGAGAATAAAGATCCGATTGACTGCAAGCCCGTTTGAGTCACTCCTTCAAAATTCCACCAAACACACATTACTCTGGGGCAGAACTGATTTTTTTAACGATGAGTTTGGCAGGTTGACGGGCACTGAGCCACTGTTTCGAGGCCATAATAGACCATTTCTCATCACATGTGACAATTATCCTTATAAATATATCATCCATGGTATAACCGATAAGCTGACGACAGATATCCACTCTACGTTGAGCCTGTTGAGATGTCAACTTGTGAGGCACAGATCTGCAGCTTCTGTTTGATTTTTCAAGTTTCTTAATCTGACGATGTATGGTATCTTTCGATCGACCAAGTTCTTCTGACAGCCATAAAGTAATTTTTGCGTATTTTCTTCCAAAACTCTGCGTGTATTCTCAATATGCCATAATTTAGGTCTTCCAAAACGTAATAAATCGTAGTGTTTTCTTCTTCAGTGTTGAAATGTTGGAAACATCATTCCGCACGCTCACTAACGACACCTTCTCCTTCCACTTCGCATATTTTATGGAGTTGCGGCAGCAGCTTTTAATGTTGTTTCCGTAGTGCTTTAGAAGGACTCTAATCTCAGACTTTATAGCTTCCATTTTGTGATTGTGTATTAACAATTGGCGACCGACACATTCTCGCAATACTAGCCAGAGCATCCTGTAAATAGCATTGGCGAACCAAAGAAAACCAATTCTACGAGATCTCATTACACACCATACTTAAAAACCGACATTATTTATGAGACAACCTAATACATACAGCTGGCTCATCTGCATTAAAGTAGGTGGTGAAAATGACCACCTTGATTGCGAATCCATTCGATGTATCGTCCAATATTTATTCATTCGGTACACGACGCTGAACTCAATTTTTATTCATAAAAAACTGTACGCTTGGCTTTATTCGAAAATACTTAATAACTTGTCGTTAATATATTTGACTCCTGATGAGGCAGAAGTAAAACTCAAATTATAAGACAGAAGCGTCCTTTGCCGACAGTTTGAGAACGAATCTAGCGGTAGATTGACTATTTACTGCTCTGTTCAAGATCTCGCCGTCCTTCCGGTCTAGTTTAACTCTAGACTACTTTTATAAGCGTAAATAGACACAAGACAGCGAAATTATGGTCTGTCACCTGCGTTTAACCGGCCAACTCTCTTTTTAAATAAAAATAATATGATAGTTGGATAAAAAATATACTTTATGATATTATATGTACTCGGTACTGAAATAACTAGTGTCCAGAAATTTCATCCAATTTAATTTAAGTTTATCATGGGTTTGTTCAATTTATTAAATAGAATCTAATTTTTGGCATACATTTTGGTAGCAATAAACCTACATTTCCAAAACAAATAAACAAATAAACAAATAAAAATAAAGAATGAGTAATACATGAAATATACCACGGGATGAAAAATAAGACACTAAATATATGTTTAAATTTTACATACTGTTTCTCGAATTTAGTTCACTACAATCGAATATTAGTATATATAATTATCGATGTATATATACACAATTCCCTGGAAAGTATAGTAGGATATGAACACTTTCTAAACATTTTCTAACACTTAGAACATTATTCTAAACATTATTCGCATATTAAGTTATAAAAATCCCAAATCCAAACCTATGCTTAATATTAAGAAATTACGATATATAGATATATTGTTACATGCTGAATAAATGGCCTAAAAGCTCACATGAAAATTAAATTAATTTTGAGTACCCAGCACGTACATTGAGGGGACGTATACTTACTTGGCTGCGGAGGACCGAAACGTGGTGTGGAGGTTAAGAGGAAGGCGTGGGTTTTTCACTTACAAAATCCATAACACAAATCTACTCACACATTCCTAGGTTTATTTCCCAACCATTTAGGGTTCCTACATTATTAAAAATGGAAGGTGAGAGGAGATGTCCACCGATCCAAAGCCTGGCTTACACATGGGGTCCATTCCTCACGGAATCCTAACTGAGACAGACGCTATATCCCCCACAGTCGTGGCTAGCAAAGCTACCAGCCAAGAGTGACATAAATAAAAATGTGTCTGGCAATGTAGAACAACAATGCAACCCTCCAAATGAAAAATAGAAGTGAATTTGACATATGAATCCTGATTAATTCCCCGATTAACAAAATGTATACATTAAAAGAATTTAAACTGTACAATGAATTATTTGTAGTCCAACCAGAGATCCTCCACTCCCAGCTCACAGAATCCGTGCTAAACACTGGAAGTCCGGTGCACAAATAATGTAATATATCAAAGTATGGCGAAGAAGATTTCTCATTGTTTGTAGCAGATCAAAATGTGTATATCACACCCGCTGAAGAAGTGATGCAGGTCCATACAGAACTGAATAAATAATGTGACGTACCACTGTTTGTAGCACTGAGACTAATAAGGCACCGACACGACGAAGCACAGAGGAACCTGCTCTATGTCGACGGACCCTGTCAACACAGACGAAGAAGGAAGAAGTATCTCCTGGAGTCGGTGGGGTGCCAAACATCTAACAGGCACTGATGGTGTGCTACGAACTGCTATACGGGGATGGTTGATCTGCTACTTCCAATCTTGTCATGAACTGTCGGTCTCTGTGGAGGGGTGCACTGGTGTCTAACAGATTATGTCTGGGACAATATTCAGGGAAGCATCACGACTTACAAAATATACAGAGAAAGAGAGATACGTAAGTTACAGAAAACGGCAGGGGGGACACAAAAACAAATGAAACTTCAATCTAAAGCTAGGCCTTGCAAACAAAAACAAATTAAGCGCGCTGTTATTTAATTCAGTTAAGTAAATACTGATCAGTATATTTAAAAAACTGCTACTAACCATAGCAGAATTACTTTCTAAAACTTTTGAGCATTTTCGTTTTGAAAAATGAAATTAAGGTTCTTGAAACCTTCAATTGAAGCTGTACATAAAGAAAGCGGTAGTAATTGAATTATCCGGTAACAATCAACACAAGTGAAGACTAAAGCAGATTTATAAATTTGTATCAGAAATGTCACCATAAAAATTGTCAGGTCAGTCTACCAGCAAACTACAGCATAGTTACAGGAATCTCCCCCCCCCCAAAAGGAAAAGCAAATACAGGGCCCACTATAGGTAGATGAACCATCACCAAACAACTATACTACTCCCAAACAATGCCCTACACGCAGTTAGCAAGCGACTAGCTCGAACTCTTTTTATATCCTTTTGCTTTCGTGATGGAAATGTCGACCAAACCCCAGTCAAAATGGTTCTGTAAAATATATCCATAAAAACAAGAAGTATAATGAAAACATTTGAAACTGACCAAAAGAAATAATCTTTATGGCACAGAACAAATTGAAAGATCATCTTAAAATTTGGATATACGTATCCACCTGAGTGTTAAACTGCAAAATTCTTATATCCCTGCCGCTGCCGGACAGAAGGATGACACTTCAACCATTTCCATCATTCCGGAAGCTGACAAACTTGCTGTGAAATTGAGTACAGCACATCCAGCACAGTGGACAGAACCGCGTCGTCACTGTAACCGAGCTCATATACTCTATAAACATCAATCCTACATCACTGTGGACATACAGCAAGACAGTGAGTGCACCAAAACTTCAAGAATTAACTTAACTTACTAATCACACTACAGCAATTTAACAGGTGAGCAAAATAAAAAACAAACAAATAAACGAAACAAAAAAAGGCAACACATCTCTCTTTTATATCAAAACGCTATATCCCCCACTAGTCGTGGCTATCAAAGCTACAAGCCAAGAGTAACGTAAATAACAATATGCCTGGTAATGACAATATAGAAAAATAATGTAACCCCCAAATTATTAATACGCCACAATACACACACACACACACACACACACACACACACACACACACACACACACACACACACACACACACACACCACTCGGAGAAAGTATACTGAAAATCCGTAAGGAACTTAAGACAAACTGCATTACGAGGAATATTTTAAAGTTTAAAATTTCACGCACTATTTGGATACACTTGAACATGACTATTTAAACGTCGCGTTTGGACATTTACACGACCAGAAAGGCAAATACGAACTTGGAACTCGGGATTTTGGGCACTTGAGGTTTGAGGATTTTTCTATAAACCTTTAAAAAAGCAATTTAGTTCTCTTAAGTTTATAAAAAAATTCAAAATGAGAAACTTTAAGGCTGAAAGTGCTTAATCCTAAATATTTTAGATCATAACACACATTATATCCTGCAAAAGAACTTCCTAATGTGCGCATTTCTCTAAATGTTTAGACAGAAGTAGGATAAAAACAACAATTTTATTCTCAGTACCTTCTACTGTGAATAAAGCAACGATAAACTAGCAGGAGATTGCAGGAAAATAAAATTTTATAACCCTGGCAATATCACTTATCCTATATGGATGTGAATGTTATGCACTAGCAAAAAATGCAGCAGTAAAATATAAGCTACTGAGATGAAATGAACATTCAGACAGCATTTTGCAGATTTGCTGGCAGAGATAGATGCGCGCTGCAGATATATGAATGCCATATATGCCTAGAACGAACAAGTTATTTATTTCAAGTTTTGTTCTGCAATAAATATTCCGAATTAAATGGATAAGAGCGAATTAACTTCACTTAATAATGAACGGGTGGAGGAAGGAAAATTAAATGGAGTAGAATAATGCTTTCTAATACAAACATTTTGCGAATATGAAACAATATGTGTGCTTTTTATCAACCGTCTTGGTCGATCCATTCACTGAAATCTAATTTTACAAATTCTCTAGAAAAAACAAGTTTGCAAATTGTATAGCGATACTGTTAACAATAAATTTTCTTTTTACTTTCTCTACTACGTATAGTAAGTAGGGGAAATATTTTATTCCACCCAAAAATTCGATACCGAGATTTCACCTGAAAAACATGTTTTGAGACCCCCTGAATCCAAAAAAAGCATTTTTGCAAACATGTACGTCTGTGAACAGCATAACTCAGAAACGAACAGTCAGATAAACACCAAACTTGGTATTTAGGTTCAGTATCTTTCAGAGGTGCGACACGAAGGTTTTCAAGAAAATCCCCCCACCCCAGACTACCCTTTACATGGAACATTTTTCGAAAATTTTAAGATATGTTTAAGATATTTTCATGACAAATGAAATGTATATCTCGAATTTTTTGGGAATGTCTCCAAAAGTGTTCTTCATTGTGAACGACTTTTGCATAACTGGTAAACCATAAGAGATAGACAAAATTTGGATCGCGTTGAAATACACAATTTATGTCGTATACATGTTTTTTGTAGAGTGAACCATTTTCGAGATATTGCTTGTTATTCCCATAAATTTTCCAACACTTATACTTTTTCTCAAATTCCTTATTCATTTTTTATGTCCTGGACATGCAAAGAGATTGGAATGCGCCACATAGCAACCAACGCCTAAAAGATTTGACTATCGCTTATAACCTACCATATTCCCCTTGCATCTACAAGAAAATTAGCAATAAGATTGACAGCTCCATATCTCGATTAACATGAAGCATATGGAGAAAAAACGTTTGTAAAAATAGTTTGTACAAGAGTAGAGAAAGTCATGTGAGTGTAACACATCAGATTATTTTTGTTATGAACATGGTGTTTAGTTTTTGATGTGTGCCATGGACTTGTCATGGACAAGTAATATAGATTACATGTCGTGGACATGTAATTTCATAGACTTTACTACAGTTTCTCTCAATTTCATAAATCGTAATTTCAATTTTAAGTTTCTCATGCTTTGAACTGCTCAGTTATTTCCAGCAGAACAGGTTCCTAAGGCATTTAGTAATTCTATACGTCGAAATTACGCTATCCTGTAAGACTTCTATACAGGGAAAAAGAATATAGGTTTAATCCTTTTATAAAGCGGTTTCATGTAGAAAGTTAATTAAAAATTATGCCACTTTAGTCTGTGCACGCGTATTTCAGCAGATTTGTTTTCACCTATTTTTCAATTCTCATATGGAACCATACAGGCAAGTTTTACTGAAGTGTTATGTAGAACGAAAACTAATTTACATTTTTTATGTAGAGCCAGCTGAAAAATTCAATGTCATAGCCTGAAATTTGAACCGTTTCTCCCATTTTCCGTGTGGTTGGTCTAACCAATGAGCTACCATGAGAACTTCCCGGTAGGGCATTGAATTATCCAAGTGATTCAAGGAATACATAATAATAATAAAGTATAATGCTGATTTACATCTTATTGTCTTATGAACTTTCTTCCTTGTACCTCTCATTTCACTGCAATTTGCAACTATTTTCTACAAATCGTAATTCATACCTTGGAATTGGAATGTCGCAACAGCGGCCTGAATAACTGACAACACACACTCCTCGCACGACCGTGGTTCTCTGTCTCGCTATCACCCATTCATACCTGCATCCTTACCATCATGGTCCATCGCCTTTATTTCATTTTATTAGGTGTTTAAACATAACTAATGCAATGTAGTTGCATATTAAAATTAACTTTGTTTTATTGTCTTTTCTTACAATGTTATATTGAAAGGCCCATTTTTCTTTTGTTTCCTAGGAATACTTCGATAGGATATAGCGTGCTCTATCTATTTGATTTTTACATTAAACAAGTAAACCTTCAGGTAAAACTTGATTTCCTTCCATTGTTTCATTAAAAATTAAACATACGTGTTCCGGCTAAAACTACTTTTATTAAACATTTCGCTGAAAATACACGGAGGACTTCTTAGTAATTAAACACCACCAAAAAGGTTCCCGTAATGCAGTAACCAATTTCCAGTGGCATTGGGTATAAAGCGCGCATTCTATTCTGTGGCATAATATTCCCACCTACGTGCGAGAGAAGCGCACTAATGCCAAACCTCTCTGCATTTCAAAGCATTTTCCTACTGATGCGCTCCTCTTGCATTAAATTTAACGTTTGTATCGCTCTATAAAAGGCCACCTCTAAATCTAAGTGAAAACAGAGGTCCAGGTTTCAGATTTGCTATCAATGAACTGACTAATTTCCCCATTAATAATACATTTTAATACGTAAACTCCTAGAACACATAAAGTATACAAATCGAAACATTACAGTCGTCAGCTGAACATGAGCAAACATTCGATATATCTTTATACATATTGAGACAGGACACAGTAAAACCTAGAAATACATGAGCATCACAATATACATCACGTAGCCCAAAAGCATTCTTCGAAATAAGGAAAACGTGTTCATTTAAAACCTGTAGCCCAAGTGCATACATTGAAATAAGAAATCATGTTCATTTAAAACACGTAAAATGCCCATTTAAAATACATAGCCTAAAATGTAAACATCAAAATAAGAGGTAATGCCCATTTAAAACCTACAATTTATAAGTGCCCCATTCAGCAACAAAAGTTTGGCGACACTGCGTAACAACAGCCCAGTAAAGTAGTGAATTAAAATAACGAAATGTACACCAACTTCTGGGTCCGTAAATTAAATATTGCCGTACAACAAATACGGTCGGCCTTGGCCATAAAGATGTAGGATTTAAAAAATTACTAAAGGCGTAGCCAAGAAACTTAGCAAGTTTGTTTACAAGAGCGAGCCAAACACTTACTAATTTCTACAGTCCGGATCGGCCAGTCAGGAGGAGAAGTCCAGAGACCCAGAGCCCAAATATTAGGCGGCGAAGAACACAACCCACTCCAGAATCTACCGCCCGAAACGGGAAAAGTAGGTACAAGGGAAAAATATCAATATCGCGAAGTTACCAGAAAACCGCGCGCTAACAGGTTTTCATGTCGCCGGAGCACACTACAAATCTATGAAGACAAGAGTTCAGAAATCCTCTTAGTGCACTTATCCAGACCGGGCTCCAGCTTAAACGATATCTATATCCTTCCTTTCATTATCTGTTTACCCTCCTCTTATGTAGGACTTACACCCCCAGGACTTACAAGCGGGTGCCTGGGGTCAGAGGCCCGTCGAGGAACAGACACTCATGGATCAGACAGAGCATCCAGGATGGTGATCAGCCCGATGCCTGGTATGGGATGAAGGAAGTAGATGAAACGCAATGTTGGTAAAATGGATGAAAGGAAAGGTGATGATGAAGCAGTTGGTGGAATGAATGGCGGGGGACACACTCAAGCATGCAAATCCTGTGATTGGTGGCCAATTCCATCGTGTGCAAAGAACGCACAAAATATCCTAGTGAAAAGCAATTCTGCACCACCGCAGTATATCAATGTATTTTCGAAGTCGGAAAACGTGCAGTCCAAGGTTCAATTCCACACCTCCCTTTGAGACAAGGGGCTCGCTGAACCAATAATGACATCATTCATTTAGACCGATTAACGGTAAAGGCTGAGTAAATTTGAAGATCCGTTATAAATGTGAACATACATACCCACCGTCATTTCTCGCAGGCTTTGAAACCTGCAAGGCGGTGTTCTTACTACAATCAAATGCGTGCCGCACGCCACTGAAGCTGTGTTGTTTACGTTTGACAAAAGGTCAGATATCGCCATTGCGTGACGTCACGGCGATAAAAAGTTCTGTTTTTAGTTAACAATCACATTTTGCCCATCGGTGCTGTTAGTAGAGACCAAGGATAGGCTTGTGATTGCTAGTGGATGCATGGGTTATGAGGAGGAAATGGGGAGCATGCTCGTTACATGACTATAGGCTGAATCCGGCTGTATCACTTAAATTTAAAACTTGGATATCTCGGTTACGCTTAAGTCTGGGTTTACGTTATAGGTTATACAACGGAGGGGGTCACCTCGCGCATTGCTACCAACCCCAAGAGAAGCGAAGGAATCACAAGAGGCTCACACAGATACGCGGAAGTGTACAACAGTTCCAGGCTCCAAGTCCCGTCCCACTGCTGGAGCAGTGTTGCCAACTCTTGATGATGAAAAGTGGCTAAAAGTGACTGTCAGAAAGGCAAGAAATGGCTAAGTAGGAATAGTCTATAAATAGTCATATGTACGCAATTCAGATTTAATATTAATAAAAGACATGGCGGGAATTTCCCATCCCTGTAAAATAATTTTTCTGGCTTGCCAAAGGAATTTACTTCATTCAGAAATGTTTTCTGACTTCTCATCTCAAAATGCTCACGAATAGTATGGTCATGCTAGACAAACAGTCAAAGAGAAATGAAACATTGGAATTGAGCACTCGCCGGTCACAAATGTCATGTGACATGCCACATATAAACAGTACCTAATTGTCCGCACAAATATGAACTTGAAGCTTGCAAATGTCTGTAGGTTGTAGGCTTGCAACCTCCCTGTCCCCACTCCTCAAACACAGACATCAAAATCTGGAAATTTACAAATGAAATATTGTGAATCAGATGTTTTACCTGGTCGATCAATTTTTCATTAACGCAGGTACTATATATGTATATTTCTCATTGATACTTTGTTGATTTTAATTTAAAAATTAGCCAACAGAAACTGAAAAAAGCTGGAAATGGTTGAATATTTAGAAAAATAGCTACAATTGGCTCAATCATTATGTAAAATGCCTATAAATGTAGTTAGTGACTTCTTACCAAACTAGTGGTGAACAGGCTCTTCAAAAAGGCTAAATTTAGCCACAAAAGGGCTAAATTGGCATCACTGTAGGTAGGTATATATCTACAAGTTTACATCTTTTCCCCTCTCCTTTCCTCGCAGAACAAACTAAAATATAAATATGAATTGGAACCATAGAGATAGTGCAACACAGTTAAGTTTTAAATTACATGGGGAATAACAGGTACCCTACCCATTTTTTCTTTGCATAGCTAAAGTACAGATGAAATTTTGCTATTTAGGATAGATTTTGGCTAAGGGATTGGTTAAATAGGCTAAATTTCAGGTTATAAGCATTTGAAGATTTTATATGGCTAAACGCTACTGTGAAAATGCTAGATTTAGCCATAAAATGGCTAAGATGGCAACACTGTGCTGGAGCTGCCTAGAAAAAACTATGAACGACCCTCTAAGCTGCCCTCTAGCGTCCACGGGGAATACTCTTTCCTTTGAAAAAGCATCCGCACGATCTCTCCGATACCTCCATATGCCGCGACACCTAGCAGTATACCTGTAAAATGAGAAAAAAAGGAATGAAAGCAAAACGGTGGAAAGAAAATTGTGTTAGTTGAAGAAACCACCTCAGCATTCGCCTAACGAATAGGGAAAGTCACGAAAAATCCAAGGTTAGTGTAGGTGGTTGACGGGAATCGAACCCGGGACCTCCCAATGCGAGCTTCACAAGTTACCGCGCAACATTCTCGCTCAGTGATTTTTATTTAGTTATATTGAGGCAGTATTTTTAACACTTTAATTATATAATATATAATTTCACAAACAGTCCGCCTTGAAGCCACATGTATGTAATAATTTGTAAAAAAATATATATAACAGTCATTGCATATGCTTATATTATTGTAAACATGTTTAATAATGTTATACGAATGCATTGTGTAATTTAATAATGCAAGAGCTGTGAGAATAATAAGTTTAAAGTTGCTAACAATGAGGTAACCTTGAGGCAATAATGAGTTTGAGAGTTTAAATGTTACTAGTCATGATTAGAGCAACGATAATGTGCAATTTTGTGACAGTTTAAAAATAGCCAAACAACAGCCAGAAAAAGCTTTAATTAAATGCAGCTATTCTATTGGCCTAGGATTAGCCAATCAGAGACTTGAAATACAGAAGCTTACGGGTTTTGACGGTTAAAAAATGTTCAGTTGCCTGTAGACCTTGGTAGTGACCGGATGGAAGATGTGTTCTCTAAAGAAATATTACGTATTCGTGTGAATCGTAAAATTAAATATACGCGTTAACGAAGCACAAGTTTTAAATTAAAGAATCTCACAGCTCTTAATATCAGTGTAGTGCTATTTAATTTGTGTCAAGGAATAATAAAAATAAGTGAATTTAAACTGAAAATGTGTGTAAGCCTACATTCTTGTCGTACCACGCCCTGATTAAAAGACACGTGTTTCTAAAGTAAGACTGACACAGCCGAGGCAAACATAAACATAAATACTATTTATAGAAGCAGTTTAATAAAGAAATTAATATAATATTTTTTAAACTTGCAGCGGAACAACAAAAATACATCTTCAAAAATCGGCTTCTCATACGTAGCAGCATATTACATAACAAACAATTTTCTTCAAACTGACGTCCCTACGTGGTACAAAAACTCGAACCACAGTAACTATTACGTAAACAACAACTTAAAATTGGCGTCTATACGTGGAGATAAATAAACCTCAGCAAACTCTAAGACAATAACTTCTCCATATATGTTTATTGTAATGCAGTTTTGTCTCTACTTTATGGTTTCCTAGCTGCAGAAAATTCAACGAAAATGAAAACACCATAAATGAATTATTTACTTAAAATTTTACATCCCACACTAGTATATTCAACCATGAGATACTTAAAAATTCTGAGGTGTTACATTCACATAACTTTCTCTACTCTTCTACAAACTATTCTTACAAAAACTTATTCTATTTACTTGTTTTTAATTAGATAAACTTTAATTATCTATACATTTACACGTTTCGTTGTAGGTATAAGAAGAATTCAGTAGGCTAAAGGTATAGTCAGATTTTTAAAATGCGATGATTTTGAAATTCCATGCCCATTGCATAACCACTATGAAAAGCTGCTAGTGATTAACCAACTGCAAGATTGTGTGAAAATTCAAACCAATAACAAAGAATATCTCCCAAATGGTTAACCTACAAATTTTTTTGACATAAATATATGTTTTAACGAGATCTACGTTCTTTAGTAGTACGATTTTGTCTATCTCTTACAGTTTACCAATTGTACAAAAGTAATTGCGAATGAAGAGAACTACACATTCTATTCGCAGAAAATTCAATATATAATTGCACATGTCGTGCTAATATCATAAGCATGATATTTTAATCAAAGTTCTTACGTAAAGTGTAGTTTGGGATGGGGGATTTTCTTTAAAACTTCTCATTCTTAGAAGATACTGAAAGGCACACACGGTCCTTTTCAAACCTTCTTTTTTTGGTTCAGGGGTCTCTATTTTCGGTGAAATCTCTAAATACAATTCTTGGGTTGACAGCAATACTTTGGCTATTTGCTGTAGGCTAGTGGTAGGCAACGTAACAATTATTTATCATTTTTGAGAAAGTAAACTGAAATAAAATAAGTAACCATTTTTTATGGAAAGGAGAAATACTGTGAAAATATTTCACTTTTATCCTTTGATGGTGATGATTTTTTTTTATTTATGGACGCTCTTTAACTGCTGTGGCCCTTAGCGTACCATTCTATACTGGTCGTGAAAGACCGGAAATTATGCTCAGAGGCCTTTTATCAGGTCTTAGGTTCTTTTACGTGCGGTAAATCTACGACACGGGACCACCGACTTTACTTCCCTTCCGAAGGAAGCCATGCTAAGGATTTTTACGCCAGAAAACATCCATCGTCCTCCTCCGGGTTTGAACCCGCGACCTCGGGAGCTAGAAAATGGCATGGTAATCGCTACACCACGGAGGACGACTATGATGATGATGATGATGATGATGATAACAGTAATAATGAGTGGCACGACAGTCCTGGCGGACATTGGCCTGTCATCCCGACTGCCTGTCTTATGCCCATATGTGCACGCCAGAGTTGGTCGTTGATCCAGCTAATTCGGGAAGATAATGTGATAAGCACCACGCCTCTCCTAGTCCGAACATTCGTTTCCGTGATCGCTACCTCTTAGGTGGTCATATACATGGACCGAAAAATCCGTACCCCACGATTGGGCCCAAGTCTCCGTTGCTGGAAACCAGAATGCTAATAATCTATTAACCTTAGAAGATAACTGAAATAAGTACTAATCTTGATTTTTTATTCCACTTTGTTTCTCAGTTACGTTCGTCCGCACGCACGCACACATAATAACATTTTCCTAAATATCTGATGGGCTACCTCCACATGGCTTTCTCTACGCATTAAAAATTAGGGTGTACCTTATACATCATAGCATTTATTAACAAATGTTCTATCCCTGTTATGTAATTTACGACACACTTTGCATACGATTTAAAACTAAGCACAAATATGTAACGGAATATCGCCCAGATTATCGCAAGCATGGAGGTATAATAAAAGTATTATTTTCCATATCAATAAATGAAACACGTGATATGCTAATCAACACCATTGTAGAATTTTTCGAGGAAATAAAAAATTAAAACTATAGGGATGGAGGGGACGTAGCGAAAGTTTTCATGGCGCATCCTTAGAAGACTGGTCTTACATGCAAAGTTTAGTATTTATCCGTTCTTTTTACAGTTACGCTGTTCACGCGCGTGCATATCTTTTACTAAAAATGCCTTTTTAATAGTAATTTAAGTAATAGGACCTCAAAATGTGTATCTCCAGTGAAATCTTGGTGAAATACGATACTTCTCCACCTTCCACGGGTAAGTGGTAGCGAAAGTAAAAAATGTTTTTTTAAGGTTCAGAGGACCTCAACAATTTCTGGCTGAAATATCGAAATTCAATTTTATGTTTAGAATCCTATACTTCCTCCTAAGTCGTAGCAAGGCGGTAGGGGGAAAAAGTAAAAGGTTCAGATATAAGAGGGATTGGAGGGTAAAAGTGCGCTAGATGAGGGGGAGTAGACAAGAAAGAAGCTAAAGATGAGGATTATAGCTACTATGAGGATCCCTAGACCTAGGTGCTCCTTTTTCACGACCCCATACCTGCACTGCATATAGCGAGCACATTTAGTGGCTTCTTTCCCCCGTGATATGATCGCATATTGCTCGAACAGGGGAGTGCTAAAACTTGTTGTACATTACTGTTTAGTGTAGGAAAAAACTTCGGCTCTGGTGGGAAAAAAAAAACATTTGTGTGATAACAACGTGGGGTATCTTTATATTTTAAACATCTGTGCTAAGAGCAAGCTAAAAGCAGCTAATGGAGCTGAGCATTTTCCTGCTGTAAAACGGGATGGAACGCTACTTTATCTGGAAACCTGGGGGAAAATACTCAATGCTGAACTATGCAAGAGTAGGCGCTCATGTTTACATGCAACATAACTTGAAATTTCACCTCTGTGTATTAGATACGTAATGCCTTAAATGCAAAGATACCTGAGATGAAAATATAAATGCATCGGATGCCCTGAGAAGAACGCTTTGTTTCACATTAAACTAATATTGGATACTTGGTTGGTATAAAATACGTGTAAAAATATTCTAATATTGATAGATATTCAGGAGCTATAACTTTATTCTTTATTGTTGAGCTTTATTGCAGCTAAACGACAGTCATATTTCTTTTATTCCTAAGCATATTGCGGCGATCACCTCCTCATCCGTTGCTGTAGCTTACCT
Organism: Deroplatys truncata; assembly: GCA_030765065.1. Classification (NCBI taxonomy): domain Eukaryota; kingdom Metazoa; phylum Arthropoda; class Insecta; order Mantodea; family Mantidae; genus Deroplatys; species Deroplatys truncata. The sequence goes on from CM060980.1 coordinate 109,039,619, forward strand.
TGATGCTTCTCCCGTTGCTTCCAGAAGTTCTCAGCGTGTTGGTTCTTCAATTTATCCTCGGCTAGCTGCAGTAATTTTCCTTAAATTTTATGGGAGCATGGACTTATCCTCGGTAAAGGAAAACGTAGATCTCGGGTGGTGATATAGGAAGACATAGACTTGCTTTGTTTATGAAAAGATGACACTGCCTTTTCTTTTTATTTAATTAACACTCGTAGTATACAAAACTGGTATTGCCGCTGTAAAATACTGTCCACTGCTGTTAAACTATGGCGTGGATATGGCACGAAATATAACTATTCTTATTGTCGCTTTCAGAGTAGCGGATCTTAGGTGTGTTGCTAAAACTATTTTGATTCCCTGTTTTGGCGCGATATCTCACACATCATGCAGCATCTCTCCCTGACCACACATGACAAAAACTGCCCCGAATTTTCCCTAAACAGATCCATTTATAGTCTCAGGCTTCTGAGGCTGCTTCCTTTCCTATTGGTCCATTTTTAGCGCGACTCGACGCGTCTAACTATTTCGAATAAACTTCCAGGGATTTCATTGGTCCAATTTTAATATAAATCGCGGCTTTTCCTACATTTACCGTTAAGGTTGTCTGTCTCACTCACTTGGTCACGGCGAATTATCAAATAATGGGACAAAGGCTCTACACCCTCGCTGTAGGAATAATAGCACTGCGACCGAAGAGAGGTAATAAAACTAGGTTTTCTGCCTTCGAAAGCACTATTCCTGTAGCTAAAACATTCCACCGTGGACAGTATTTTAACATAGCGCTTAAATTATTTACATTAAACCATTTATAACTCTACTAATATTAATAACCTAGATAGATACATAACGTTAAATCACCCTTCTTAAAATATACAAGCAGTATTGGAAAAAGATATTTACATAATACGATTTAACATCACTAAAAGTTAATTAATAAGTTATCTGTAATTATAGTTCTTGGGCTCGGCCTAGAGTTGCCGTTTCAAATTGCCCTGTTCTGGAAAAGAATAAATTTTTCAACACTTGATACAATTTTCTTTTACAGAATAATTCCTCTGATTATGGCCTTTGTTCGTTTGTTTTGTTGACAGAGACCCTTCGCTATACCTGCTCCTTCACAAGGGTTCTGCCAAACCAGTGGTGTTTATATTTGGGTCATTCACTCTACATTTGTTATGGTTGATCCCCTCCCACCATTTAAAAACAGGTTTCCGAGAGACATTCTTACACAATACACTTCGCGCACACGAATAACTTGTGACGCAAACAAATACTCTAATACCCAATTTAAGTTCTAAAATTAAATCTATTTACATACATATTGGTACATAATTATTATGCCTTTATTTATTTCTTTACCTACTTATTTATCGGGTGTATTACCTTTACTATTTGTTCACAGGGTTGCTACCTCATTTCGAGTAAAACTAACCTGATTCTTTTCATTACATTCTTCACCCTTCTCATTCTCTAAACATTTGTATGGTTTGAGCAACTGTTTATGATATCTCCCTACGATCTTGGAATTCTTTATTTCTTGTAACTCAAATGTATCCGAGCCAAAAATGTTAATCACCCGGTATGGACCTTTAAATAAATTTTCCATTCTATGATACCTCTTTTTTTTATAATTAATAAAACTAATTTATATGTTTAAAGAAAACTGTCAGCATATTGCTAGCATACCAACCAATTAATAATTTACAAATATTGCTAAATATAAAAAAAATAACAAATATTCTGACAATAAAAGCTGTTTCAACCTTAAGACAAACTTATTCAAACAGAAAGAAACTGAAACATATTAATGGCAAAGGTGTTTCTTGTTCTTCTTCACTATCACTAATGATCATTTAATACTCAAGTCTCTTTAGTAATGCAAAAAAAAATGTTCTGCACAACTACTTACGATAATTCATTAATTCACATGTGAAAGCTCTCCTTTCCAGGCACTGTAGAGTCAGGATCAATGATATTATGTCCTTTTTTTTTTTTTTTAATTTGAATGCTGGATTTTTTTTTTTTTTTTTTTTATCCATACTAATTCTGCAAGTTCGATCAACCCTTTCTTTCGCTTCCTTGTTTTAAATTCCTGCTTTCTTTTCTGCGCCCTCTTTGACATTCTTTCAAAAGCTTTCTTTAACGTCTCTTCTCCCGTTAGTGTTTTCGGATCTTTAGTTTCTAGTATCTGTAGTAATTTCCCTTCAAGTGTTTCTATTAACTTCCCCTTCATCAGCTCAACTAATTTCCCCTCTACATTCTTATCTTGTTCCCTTACGATTCTTTCTAAGTCTTTACTCTGCTTATTTACGATTCTTTCTAAGTCTTTATTCTGCTTATTTGATTTCCCTTCTAAATTCTTATCTTGTTCCCTTACGATACTTTCTAAGTCTTTACTCTGCTTACTTACGATTCTTTCTAAGTCCTCATTATGCTCATTTGATTCCCCTTCTAAATTCTTATCTTGTTCACTTACGATTCTTTCTAAGACCTTACTCTGCTTACTTACGATTCTTTCTAAGTATTCATTATTCTCATTTGATTCCCCTTCTAAATTCTTATCTAGTTCACTTACGATTCTTTCTAAGTCATTATTATTCTCATTTGATTCCCCTTCTAAATTCTTATCTTGTTCACTTACGACTCTTTCTAAGTCATTATTATTCTCATTTGATTCCCCTTCTAAATTCTTATCTTGTTCACTTACGACTCTTTCTAAGTCATTATTATTCTCATTTGATTCCCCTTCTAAATTCTTATCTTGTTCACTTACGACTCTTTCTAAGCCCTTACTCTGCTTATTTATGAGTCTTTCTAAGTCCTTACTTTGCTTACTTACGATTCTTTCTAAGTCCTTATTATGCTCATTTGATTTCCCTTCTAGATTCTTATCTAGTTGACTTCCGATTCTTTCTAAGTTCTTACTATATTCACTTAAGATCTTACCCCGCTCATCTATTATGCTTTCTAACCTTTTACCCCGCTCGTCTATGATTCTTTCTAAGTTCTTACTATGTTCATTTAAGATCTTACCCCGTTCATTTATTATGCTTTCTAAGTTCTTACCCATCTCGTCTATCTTTGTGCTCAAATGTTGAAGCAATATTAGCAGCTGGTTTTGACCTGCGTCAATGATCTGCTCAATTGGTGATTGCCTGTCTAGCCTAACTTCTACTTCTGCTGCACCCATATTTTTTCCATCTGTTGTTATGCTGACAATAGCCTCCCCATCCAGTTCTTTCAAATCTTCCCTTGACCTACTCATGGTTCCGTTAGCAAGTTCTACCTCCCTAGTAATGACTTTACCCCCTCTCAATAACATGTGTTCACAAAACTGAGTCACTACTCTGCATGCCTTTTTGTTTGTTTTTGAATAAATGTTCTAACCTGTATTTTTTTTCAATGATAACTGATGCGTTCCGGGTTCGAATCCTGGTGAAGTTCTAGAAGCGATGCTCTCAGCTGTTTTGTTGTCCCACGTAGGTAGACTAGAAGTTCGCGTTGTAATTTTGTTCTGCTGTGCCCCTTTCCTCTGAAGATTCTTCGTCTGTTCGTTGTTTTCTCGTCCTCCGTTTATGTTGGTCTTCCCTTCGAGCTGGTCTTCCCTTCGAGCTCCACGTTATGGCGCCAGTTTGCGGCGATCACCTCCTCATCCGTTGCTGTAGCTTACCTTGATGCTTCTCCCGTTGCTTCCAGAAGTTCTCAGCGTGTTGGTTCTTCAATTTATCCTCGGCTAGCTGCAGTAATTTTCCTTAAATTTTATGGGAGCATGGACTTATCCTCGGTAAAGGAAAACGTAGATCTCGGGTGGTGATATAGGAAGACATAGACTTGCTTTGTTTATGAAAAGATGACACTGCCTTTTCTTTTTATTTAATTAACACTCGTAGTATACAAAACTGGTATTGCCGCTGTAAAATACTGTCCACTGCTGTTAAACTATGGCGTGGATATGGCACGAAATATAACTATTCTTATTGTCGCTTTCAGAGTAGCGGATCTTAGGTGTGTTGCTAAAACTATTTTGATTCCCTGTTTTGGCGCGATATCTCACACATCATGCAGCATCTCTCCCTGACCACACATGACAAAAACTGTCGAATAAAATGCAATACTAAGCTGACATTACAAAGCTGACTTGATTCCCTTCTTGGCGCGATATCTCACGCATCCTGCAGCATCTCTCCCTGACTACACATTACCAAAACTGCCCCGAATTTTCCCTAAACAGATCCATTTATAGTCTCAGGCTTCTGAGGCTGCTTCCTTTCCTATTGGTCCATTTTTAGCGCGACTCGACGCGTCTAACTATTTCGAATAAACTTCCAGGGATTTCATTGGTCCAATTTTAATATAAATCGCGGCTTTTCCTACATTTACCGTTAAGGTTGTCTGTCTCACTCACTTGGTCACGGCGAATTATCAAATAATGGGACAAAGGCTCTACACCCTCGCTGTAGGAATAATAGCACTGCGACCGAAGAGAGGTAATAAAACTAGGTTTTCTGCCTTCGAAAGCACTATTCCTGTAGCTAAAACATTCCACCGTGGACAGTATTTTAACATAGCGCTTAAATTATTTACATTAAACCATTTATAACTCTACTAATATTAATAACCTAGATAGATACATAACGTTAAATCACCCTTCTTAAAATATACAAGCAGTATTGGAAAAAGATATTTACATAATACGATTTAACATCACTAAAAGTTAATTAATAAGTTATCTGTAATTATAGTTCTTGGGCTCGGCCTAGAGTTGCCGTTTCAAATTGCCCTGTTCTGGAAAAGAATAAATTTTTCAACACTTGATACAATTTTCTTTTACAGAATAATTCCTCTGATTATGGCCTTTGTTCGTTTGTTTTGTTGACAGAGACCCTTCGCTATACCTGCTCCTTCACAAGGGTTCTGCCAAACCAGTGGTGTTTATATTTGGGTCATTCACTCTACATTTGTTATGGTTGATCCCCTCCCACCATTTAAAAACAGGTTTCCGAGAGACATTCTTACACAATACACTTCGCGCACACGAATAACTTGTGACGCAAACAAATACTCTAATACCCAATTTAAGTTCTAAAATTAAATCTATTTACATACATATTGGTACATAATTATTATGCCTTTATTTATTTCTTTACCTACTTATTTATCGGGTGTATTACCTTTACTATTTGTTCACAGGGTTGCTACCTCATTTCGAGTAAAACTAACCTGATTCTTTTCATTACATTCTTCACCCTTCTCATTCTCTAAACATTTGTATGGTTTGAGCAACTGTTTATGATATCTCCCTACGATCTTGGAATTCTTTATTTCTTGTAACTCAAATGTATCCGAGCCAAAAATGTTAATCACCCGGTATGGACCTTTAAATAAATTTTCCATTCTATGATACCTCTTTTTTTTATAATTAATAAAACTAATTTATATGTTTAAAGAAAACTGTCAGCATATTGCTAGCATACCAACCAATTAATAATTTACAAATATTGCTAAATATAAAAAAAATAACAAATATTCTGACAATAAAAGCTGTTTCAACCTTAAGACAAACTTATTCAAACAGAAAGAAACTGAAACATATTAATGGCAAAGGTGTTTCTTGTTCTTCTTCACTATCACTAATGATCATTTAATACTCAAGTCTCTTTAGTAATGCAAAAAAAAATGTTCTGCACAACTACTTACGATAATTCATTAATTCACATGTGAAAGCTCTCCTTTCCAGGCACTGTAGAGTCAGGATCAATGATATTATGTCCTTTTTTTTTTTTTTTTAATTTGAATGCTGGATTTTTTTTTTTTTTTTTTATCCATACTAATTCTGCAAGTTCGATCAACCCTTTCTTTCGCTTCCTTGTTTTAAATTCCTGCTTTCTTTTCTGCGCCCTCTTTGACATTCTTTCAAAAGCTTTCTTTAACGTCTCTTCTCCCGTTAGTGTTTTCGGATCTTTAGTTTCTAGTATCTGTAGTAATTTCCCTTCAAGTGTTTCTATTAACTTCCCCTTCATCAGCTCAACTAATTTCCCCTCTACATTCTTATCTTGTTCCCTTACGATTCTTTCTAAGTCTTTACTCTGCTTATTTACGATTCTTTCTAAGTCTTTATTCTGCTTATTTGATTTCCCTTCTAAATTCTTATCTTGTTCCCTTACGATACTTTCTAAGTCTTTACTCTGCTTACTTACGATTCTTTCTAAGTCCTCATTATGCTCATTTGATTCCCCTTCTAAATTCTTATCTTGTTCACTTACGATTCTTTCTAAGACCTTACTCTGCTTACTTACGATTCTTTCTAAGTATTCATTATTCTCATTTGATTCCCCTTCTAAATTCTTATCTAGTTCACTTACGATTCTTTCTAAGTCATTATTATTCTCATTTGATTCCCCTTCTAAATTCTTATCTTGTTCACTTACGACTCTTTCTAAGTCATTATTATTCTCATTTGATTCCCCTTCTAAATTCTTATCTTGTTCACTTACGACTCTTTCTAAGTCATTATTATTCTCATTTGATTCCCCTTCTAAATTCTTATCTTGTTCACTTACGACTCTTTCTAAGCCCTTACTCTGCTTATTTATGAGTCTTTCTAAGTCCTTACTTTGCTTACTTACGATTCTTTCTAAGTCCTTATTATGCTCATTTGATTTCCCTTCTAGATTCTTATCTAGTTGACTTCCGATTCTTTCTAAGTTCTTACTATATTCACTTAAGATCTTACCCCGCTCATCTATTATGCTTTCTAACCTTTTACCCCGCTCGTCTATGATTCTTTCTAAGTTCTTACTATGTTCATTTAAGATCTTACCCCGTTCATTTATTATGCTTTCTAAGTTCTTACCCATCTCGTCTATCTTTGTGCTCAAATGTTGAAGCAATATTAGCAGCTGGTTTTGACCTGCGTCAATGATCTGCTCAATTGGTGATTGCCTGTCTAGCCTAACTTCTACTTCTGCTGCACCCATATTTTTTCCATCTGTTGTTATGCTGACAATAGCCTCCCCATCCAGTTCTTTCAAATCTTCCCTTGACCTACTCATGGTTCCGTTAGCAAGTTCTACCTCCCTAGTAATGACTTTACCCCCTCTCAATAACATGTGTTCACAAAACTGAGTCACTACTCTGCATGCCTTTTTGTTTGTTTTTGAATAAATGTTCTAACCTGTATTTTTTTTCAATGATAACTGATGCGTTCCGGGTTCGAATCCTGGTGAAGTTCTAGAAGCGATGCTCTCAGCTGTTTTGTTGTCCCACGTAGGTAGACTAGAAGTTCGCGTTGTAATTTTGTTCTGCTGTGCCCCTTTCCTCTGAAGATTCTTCGTCTGTTCGTTGTTTTCTCGTCCTCCGTTTATGTTGGTCTTCCCTTCGAGCTGGTCTTCCCTTCGAGCTCCACGTTATGGCGCCAGTTTGCGGCGATCACCTCCTCATCCGTTGCTGTAGCTTACCTTGATGCTTCTCCCGTTGCTTCCAGAAGTTCTCAGCGTGTTGGTTCTTCAATTTATCCTCGGCTAGCTGCAGTAATTTTCCTTAAATTTTATGGGAGCATGGACTTATCCTCGGTAAAGGAAAACGTAGATCTCGGGTGGTGATATAGGAAGACATAGACTTGCTTTGTTTATGAAAAGATGACACTGCCTTTTCTTTTTATTTAATTAACACTCGTAGTATACAAAACTGGTATTGCCGCTGTAAAATACTGTCCACTGCTGTTAAACTATGGCGTGGATATGGCACGAAATATAACTATTCTTATTGTCGCTTTCAGAGTAGCGGATCTTAGGTGTGTTGCTAAAACTATTTTGATTCCCTGTTTTGGCGCGATATCTCACACATCATGCAGCATCTCTCCCTGACCACACATGACAAAAACTGTCGAATAAAATGCAATACTAAGCTGACATTACAAAGCTGACTTGATTCCCTTCTTGGCGCGATATCTCACGCATCCTGCAGCATCTCTCCCTGACTACACATTACCAAAACTGCCCCGAATTTTCCCTAAACAGATCCATTTATAGTCTCAGGCTTCTGAGGCTGCTTCCTTTCCTATTGGTCCATTTTTAGCGCGACTCGACGCGTCTAACTATTTCGAATAAACTTCCAGGGATTTCATTGGTCCAATTTTAATATAAATCGCGGCTTTTCCTACATTTACCGTTAAGGTTGTCTGTCTCACTCACTTGGTCACGGCGAATTATCAAATAATGGGACAAAGGCTCTACACCCTCGCTGTAGGAATAATAGCACTGCGACCGAAGAGAGGTAATAAAACTAGGTTTTCTGCCTTCGAAAGCACTATTCCTGTAGCTAAAACATTCCACCGTGGACAGTATTTTAACATAGCGCTTAAATTATTTACATTAAACCATTTATAACTCTACTAATATTAATAACCTAGATAGATACATAACGTTAAATCACCCTTCTTAAAATATACAAGCAGTATTGGAAAAAGATATTTACATAATACGATTTAACATCACTAAAAGTTAATTAATAAGTTATCTGTAATTATAGTTCTTGGGCTCGGCCTAGAGTTGCTGATTGCTTAAGTGCAAAGTTTCAAATGTGTTATATGGGAAAATGCTTTTAAAATACCGTAAAATTAAAATACAAACTGAAAGACCGAATACGTCAAACTTTACCTCTCATATAGATTCTAATGTCGGAAAATACATTTTGCGCGTCAAAATCATGAAATTCAGCTAACCATTAACATGTCATCCTGGTTTATTACTTTTTCTACTGCATATAATAAGTCGCAATGTCGAGATTTCACCGAAAATATACGTTTTGAGGCTCCCTGATCCCAAACATGGTATTTATAGAAAAAGGTTCGCGCTCGTATAACTCAAAAACTAAAAGTGTTTAAATACCAAATCTCTACCAAGTATCTTCCAAGCATGCAACACAAAGATTTTCAAGAAAATCGCCCTATCCCATACTATCCTTACAGGGATCATTTTTCAAAAATGTTTATTTTCTCAAAAATGCCTTTAACGATTTTGATTAAGACACCACATGTTTAAGATATTTTCATAACAAAATGGAATTCATATCATGAATATCCTGGAAATAGACTCTGAAGTCCTCATCATTCTGAATGACTTTTGCGTAACTGTGAACTGTAAGAGATAGACAAAATCTTACTATATAAAATATATAGATCTCATTAAAGCACATAATTTTTGTCAAATACATTTCTTTGTGGGGTTAACCTTTTCCGAGATATTCCTTGTTATTAATTTTAACTTTCAATTTGTTAAATTTTCTCCAATGGGAAGAGGTTATTCGTTTTCTTTCTTTCTTTCATTGACCATGCAAAGAGAACGGAATTTTAAAGCCATCACATAGCGGCAAGCTCTTAAAAGATTTGGCTATGGGTTAAAACATTATTGTATTCCCCTAACTCCGTTGTGCCTACAAGGAATATGCAATAAGACAATTTCTGCAAGTGTTCATCTGGATTAATATGAAGTGGAAGAATAAGAGTTTGTAAGAATAGGTGTACAAGAGTGAGTAGAGAAAGTCATGTGAGTGCAATACACAAGATTTTTTGTTCTGTGTCCTTTATATTATCAATATCTTGTTGCATTATAGTCGTATGTATTTATATCTGAACAGCGTAATTTATAAACAATATACACATGGTTTAACCTGTTATACAGGCTAACTATAAGCTTTTATATACTGGCTGTAAATTAATAAAACCACACGAATTTTACAGATAATAGACTGTTCATAGACAATCAATTTTAGATAGGAAACTTATGGTCTACGAAGACAAATTTCTGAGTTATGCCTTAAACTTCTAGGGAGTTTTGACGCCACTGATCACCTCCACTTCAACTGTAAGGTACGATAAGAAAATAAATGGAACTAATCGGAGCTTGAATCCCTGGTGCAATGGATATGTTACTAGGAAAAACAGGTAAACAGACTTCTGAATTTTGGGTTCCAATTCCAATGGCCGCGTTGTTTTACCACCCCTTTTTACTTTCTCTACTACGTATAGTAAGTTGGGGAAGTATTGCATTCCACCCAAAAATTCGATACCGAGATTTCACCGGAAATACATGTTTTGAGACCTCCTGAATCCAAAAGAAGCATTTTTGGAAACATGTCCGTGTGTGTCTGTGTGTGTGTGTGTCTGTGTGTCTGTGTGTCTGTGTGTCTGTGAACAGCATAACTCAAAAACGAACAGTCGGATAAACACCAAACTTGGTATTTAGGTTCAGTATCTTCCAGAGATGCGACACGAAGGTTTTCAAGAAAATCCCCCCACCCCAGACTACCCTTTACATGGAACATTTTTCGAAAATTTTAATTTTCTCAAAAATGGCTCAAACGATTTTGATTAAAATATCATATGTTTAAGATATTGTCATGAGAAATGAAATGTATATTTCGAATTTTCTGGGAATGTCTCCAAAAGTATTCTTCATTGTGAACGACTTTTGTATAACTGGTAAACCGTAAGAGATAGACAGAATTTTACTACACAAAAAATGTAGATCGCGTTAAAATACACAACTTATGTCATATACATTTCTTTTGTTGAGTGAACCGTTTTCGAGATATTGCTTGTTATTTCCTTAAATTTTCCAATACTTATACTTTTTCTCAAATTCGTTATTCGTTTTTTTTTTTGTGTCCTGGACATGCAAAGAGAATGAAATGCGCCACATAGCAACCAGCGTTAAAATATTTGACTATCGCTTAAAAGCTACCATATTCCCCTTGCATCTACAAGAAAATTACCAATAAGATTGACATCTCGATATCTCGATTAACATGAACCATATGGAGAATAGGCGTTTGTAAAAATAGATTGTACAAGAGTAGAGAAAGTCATGTGAGTGTAACACATCAGATTTTTTATCTTGCTTTGGGTCTTTATTTCCTTTTTTCTTTCTTTATCAGAACATACGTAAATTTTATTTACATAAAACGCTTGTGTTGTGTACCTATACAGTTTTTTAACTTAACCTGTGCTCGAATTTTTTAATTTATAATTCTTTTAGTGGTAATTTTCACTTTCATGATTAAATAGTAAACACTGAGACTAAATATCTAGGATAATTTTAGATGAACTGGTACAAGTCTACACAAATAAAAACTAACAGAAACTTAACTTTATAAGTAATTAAAAGATGTAAGTGTGACTGAATTATTACAAAATTAATTTGTCTGTCCATTAAAGTTACAATACAATAGATAAATACAATAATAATAATAAATATAAACAAATAAATGTAGAAAATGCATGTTTTCAAAGGAATTGCTCAAAATGGCAACCGCTAATATCAACGCATAGGCGACATTTACACAGAAGTGATTCTGAATGCTGTAGAGCACTCCTGCTCCTTTAAGAATCTTATCACTGGCTGCAATAGTGCCGGTAAACAATTATTTTCAGAATCAATTGTCGATGAATACGTCATAGTCTGAAGACGACCCTAGATAAAGAAATATATTTTATTGAGAACTTGAAGAAAGAGGTGACCACGGAACGGTAGGCCTGCCTATTCCGATCAAATGATTGGGGAAGACTCCACTTAGATGCTCCCATATGTGTGCAGCACAATGCGCAAGAGCTCCTTTGTGTTGGAAATGCACTGAACTAGCACATCAAGTGGTACTTCTTCTAAAAGCGCTGGCAATACTACTACTACAAAATAATGTTTTATAAGTAACACCACGCAATCGAGGAGGAAGGAGATATGGTCCAGTGATGTGGTCAAAAACAATGCCAGCAAATATGTTCACCATTAACTGTTGGTGTATCTTCTGTTCAGTAGGTGGAGATTTTTGCATGCCCATTTAAGACTGTGCTTGGAGTTTAGAATTCGCCCATGCCTAGTAAACGTGGCCTCATGTGTGAACAACACTAATGAAAACAATTCCGTTGCTGCCTTAAGGCCCATTCACAAATTCTCAGGAGTTAAGGCTTGCAGTTTTGCAGATGGATCAGGTAGAGCAAATCCTCGTGCAAGACATGTGACACACTTGTGTGGTTGGTGCACATTGCACGTGCAGCTGTTTGACGGTTCCTCTTGCTGTATGCAGTATGTTTTCTTCGAACTCAGGAGTGCAACGAGTACGTTTTGCACCACATTCTGCTTTACTCGGCGCCACAGAACTCTTTCTCGCAAACATCGATCTACGGACTGGAAAGTAAATTAAATGGGTGCCTTTCGCTGTAAATCTGTGCAGCTATTGAATCATAGCCTTCTGCTTCGCAGTACACAAGGTGCCTATTAGGAGTATAGCAAGTGTATTTTTGCTGCATGTTTCCCGGGTATTGGCTACTTCAGCGTAGTTTTATTGTGTGCTGAAGGTAAACAGGAGACAGACATGAGTGACGTTGCTGCATTGGAGAATACAGCGGTTACCTCTGACTTGAGTAAAAAACAACTATGCCGTACGGTGGCGTTAGTGACCTGCCAGAGTTGTCATGCTGCCACATTCTCAGCGCTTCTTTTGGGAGTCATAGTACTTTGTACTATTACTTGGATCAAATATAAGTGAATTTCTTGCACTTGGTTAAGCGTTAGATTTAAATTTTCCTTATTGACCTCGCACTAAAGCAACTCCAACCGAAAACTTCAAGCCAGTTTCGGTTTACAACAGGGATGGCCAACCTTACGGAGAGAGGGGATAAAGGAGTTTCCTTTCCCACTCATTTCCAGTCGTGCTGCCAAGGACTGAAACTTGATTGATTTAGCTTGTCAATCTCTTCAAATATAGTAGTTGCGGTGAGCTATGGACTTTGAACCTTAGCTCTTAGGAGAACAGGTTGGACTTTACTGGTTTACAACCCCTCCCCCTAAGCCTAGACGTAAGAAGTTGCAGCAGTAAGTGTTACCTTGTGAATTATGCATGATAATGGTACCTTGCCTGTTTAAGGGATGAGCATAACATTGTTCCCAGGATGGGAAAATAAGAGAGAGAGAGAGAGAGAGGGGGGGGAGGAGAATTCACCCATTCCAGATTGGAACTTGAGTTCGCATATTTATTCTAGTTTATGGCCTGTCCCACATCCTCTCGGTCACAGTGCAGCTATCGGAGTCTTCCTAGGCTTGTTTAACCGTTCCCCATAACCTGTTATCCATTGCAGTGACGTTCAGCCATATGTTAGGTTCCCACTTTCAGCGATTTTAGTAACGAGAAAATTTAGAAATGCTTATTAAGAGAGTTAAAAGACATACTTAACTAAGTCCACAATGAGCTTCACTTGTTTTTAATACAGACTATTTACATATTTTGGTTCTGATTTTGATTTATTGATCTCAGTTTCCAATTGCTTTAAGAGCACATAATTCGGTAACTTGGCTTCGTATATGATTGGTTTCTTATCTCAGATTGATTGACTAGGAAACATCTACTGCCAGTAAAATCCGTGCGGTGTTGATTATTTTTTTACTCTACATATTTCTTCCAGTTATCAAGTTATTTATAACGGCACGTTTACTTCAATTTGCACTTTAATTTTTACGTAATATATTTTCTTTCGTTTCTGACATGATAAGATTTTGCTGTGATCGTGCCTTCTGACAATTTTCTGACAATCGCTTATGCTTATCAAATTTTCGCCTCTCCCCATTGTCTAAGCCAGTGTTAAATGTATACAGCGTAAATATCTGACGAGGCATCCTGTGCACGTCATTTATATACTCTGTGCGTATTAAACGCTGTGAGATCTCGGGTTTCTGTTTAGCTTTTGGCTGTAATTAGTATAGAAGCGTTTTATGCTCTAATGTGAACCATGAATGTTTAGGATATTGGATTTCTGGTTAATCTTTGTCGACCACACAGACAGTGTATTGAGGAAACTTGAGAGAAAATCCATAGTCCTTGCTTCAGGGGACACTCATACTCAAATCTCACTTGAGTGACAATATCACAAAACTCAAAAGTTAGTGGGAATGAGTGAAAACTGAATGATATTTTTGTAGCTTTCTAGTGAAGTCTGGTGAAATCTTAAGATACACTCAAATTACTTTTTTGAGAATGAAGTACTTCGAAAGGTCAGAAACATTATTAAAAGTCGTAGTAATATTACTCTAACATGTGTGAATGTTGGTGCCATTCTGCGTAATTTGATAATTTATAATTTGAAGGGTATGTATAAATTTATCAGTGCCGAAGCTAAAGACCAGGCAGATTTTGCGATACGGGGTGGGGAGCCATCAGAGAACGTTCCTCTCTTAGAATATTCTAGTGCCTACATTTGTTTATAACAACTGATCTCTGTAAAGCGATTCAGTTACATAAGTTGTCATTGACGTCGCAACAGTGAAAAGTAATTTTTAAATCTCAAGTTGTTAATATCGTTTTTAAGAAGCAAGGTTAGGTGAGTCAGCTGTTGTGAGCACAGAAAACGAAATATGTCACAAATAAAATGGTGAACAAATCAAGCCAATAAAATAGCGATGACTTTAGAAGTCAATTTGATTTGTTACCTAACATGTTTACTTGATTTTAATGTAAATTCGCTCTTAAATAATTTGTTCATGAAGCTCGCACATCTAACAATGTAAGCCGAAACTAATTGTAAGCTTAAACATTACCGATAATTGCGCGTCCAAAGTTATGAATTAGGATTATTATTTTAAAGGAATGGGGAAGTATTAAATCAATTAAGCCTGGATGGCACCCTAATGCTATCTGCACGGCATGAGGTAGAAGATCCAGTGGCTATGCACTAAGGTCTCTGTGGATACGTGATGAAGCAAATGGTTACAGGGATTAGACCTAGAAGGCTAACTGTCCGCCATACATCGATCTAAGAGCTATTCAGATCCGTCGCGATATGACCATGTAGTTAAAGCGAGTAATAATAAATCAATCAAGGGCGACGATAGACTTCCTATTGGAGGCCGTAGGTTTACTCTCGCATCGCTTACCTATCTGCGTAGTTGAAGAAGGAATATCTTTAAATTATTAGCCCCACGCTGGGCACTAATTTGATGAAGGAATATCTTTAAATTATTAGCCCCACGTTTAGGTGTCAATTTGAAGTCGGAGTTATATTGTTGTATTATAGTTCCAGTGTTGGGGAGCCAAACTTGATGAAGTAACTGCCCCACGTATGGTGGCCTTTGCCCCAACGTTTAGGAATCAATTTTGTATTTTTATGTTTCTTTAAATATTATATATATTTAGGTTTGCCTCGGCTGCGTCAGTATTAATTTGTAGAAACATGTATCTCATAGCAGGGGGTGATGCGGCTAAAGAATGTAGGCTTACACAAATTATAACTTTGACTTCACTCCATTTATTAATCCTTCACACGATTAAATAACACCTCACTTATATAGAGAACTGTGAGATTATTTATTAATTACTTGCACTTTTTAATACATTAACTTTAATACATTAACATTCTTTCCGTAATGAATTTTCGTCTCACACTGGATACATACCGAGCGAATGAACTGCTCAAGTACGGTGCCGTCTAGCGTCTGACGTTTAGCGCTTAAATTTGCAAAATTTTCTATTTCAAGTCTCTGATGGCTAATTCTACTCCAATAGAATACTTTTATTTAACTTAAGCATTTTTGGTTGTTGACTGGCTATTTATAAATTGTTTTAAATATTACATTGTTATTCCAAGAATTACTAGTAGCATTATTAAACTTTACAATTCATTATTGCCTCAAGGTTACCTCATTGTTAGCAACTTTCAGCTTCTATTCTCACAGCTCTTACATTATTAAATTACCTAATATATTCACATAACTTTATTACACATGTACACAGTAATATAAACGTTTACAAATACTGTAATGTACACTTTTTATATATTGTTGTATACACATATTGTTTTAAGGCGGGCTGTTATTATATTTTATATTATATAATTAGACTGAAATCATTAAGTGTTAAAATCAATACCTCATAGCGCATTTTTGTGATTCCCATTAAACGGAAGGCTATGATTGCATTACTTTTTGCTTTTAAACTCCAGTCTTTTCAATCTATATTAAAATTTGTTTTTCTTTCTTTATTTCTTCACATGACTAGATTACCATTAGGAACTTTCCACCGTTACTTATGCCATAATTTGTGTTGACTTACTCAAAGTTTGCATAAAATGACCCTGATTAAAATTTATACAAATTATTCTTATAATATAGTAGTGATGAACTCATGGTTTTTCATTTATTTGAAGTACTCAATTTTGGCCTAAAATTTACATTGTTACCTAAGCAGAAGTAATAAGAAAGGGTAGAATCGTATTGGAGGATGCAGTAAAGAACGTTTTAGTTATTTTTCTTTATAATTATTAAGTAAATATACGTACGTTGCTTTAAAATTGATGTGAATGTAATTAGTCAGCCAACATTTCCTAAGTAGATTCCGTTTTTGAAACGTTTACACATTCATATTTATTTTCCAAAACATTGATGTACTTCTCTACAAGTTGTGTGAAGCAAACTTTAGTTTCCTTGGAGGAAAACTTATGCACGTCCGACAATTTCCTCCGCAAATGAATACGATGGAACATCACAGCCCACGTGGAAGATGGTGAAACCAGTGAATAAAGCGATAACCGCACCTTTCTAGAGCTCAGAGTTACACTTGTCTCGGAAAAGACAACATTTATCGACCTATCGAAGTTGCAGCCAGTGGCTACTCACTTAATACTAATATCGTATTCAAGTAAGTTTCTGTGGCTACCCAAGTGAGGAAGAATTATCACTCACACTTGAACGAGTGACGAATGAATGGTTTGAGTATGAGTCTCCCTCAAGTAAGGACTGTCGATCTGGCCCTTAGATAAGAATCCATTCTTCTATAAGAATAGGATATTATTTACATCTGAGCTGCTTCAGGAAAATAAAAGTACATAAGTAAAAACCTCTAAAATTATTCGAAGTATATCTGACTTAGACTGATTTTAGAAAATTGTAGACTAAACATCTAAAGAATAAATTGCTCTAGATAATTCTTTACTTATATAATTGTCACTTTTCCAATTCAACTTACTATCGATACACAGCATAGTAGTTCTGCTGATTCATGTTGTAGATAATTTCTTGTATTGTTAAAACTAGAAATACCATTTTAGCTTTTAATACTGAAATTTGTTCTTTAATACTTGTGAAACATTTACATTGAACTGTATATCATGAATAAATTTTAATTAAGTTTTAATTTTTCATATCCTTTTTTGATCAGGCATAGGAATTTCTAAACATTAAATCCAAGACGAAAGGGAATGAAGTTGAGTTATTACTGGTTACAACACTATGGGGGTGGTTATTAACCACTCAGTGATTCATAGTTTCTGTGGCTTACATTCTTTGTGTTAATACAATTGTTTGAGTATAGTTAACTTGAAGCCAACAACTTAGAAATTCCTATATCTCGTTATGATTATAAAAGTTGAATAAATTATCTACTGTATTATTTTAGCAGATACATAAAGGATAGATAATTATCTATATTTAATAACCAAAAAAGTAGTCAAATTAGATCCTCGAGGAACGCTACATTTTACAGGAATTTCTGTGCCTCTTTCTCTTATGCGCATGGCCATCAGCACACGCTCCTGACCTAAGAGCTGATACCTGTATTGGAGTACCTAAAAGTGACCTGAACCATCCTACTTCGCATTTCCAAAATATGCCTTTCCGCTAACCTTTGATTTCACAGTAGGAAAGTGTCTAGGGGCACAATCCTAAGTTTCGAACGTTTTTATAGGGCCGTAATGCAGTTATTTCCAGATGAAACTCCATAATTCAGTAGTTAAGTATCTTTTTTGAGTATTCGAGGTATTATGTCTAAAATCTAAGACCAAAATTGCTATTTTTGTAACCTAGGCTTGCATTTGCTCAGTCAATCCATCCCCAGCTATCCCAGTGTTTACCAAAGAACGTGTTGACTGTTAATGAATTAACTTCAGAGGATCAATTTAGGTTTCTTAAGGGAAAGCAAATATCACTCTCTAGAGCAATAACTTTAAGTAGAAGTAAATTCTGCGACATTTAAAAGGAAATTAAACATTAAATGCACAATTTTAAGGAAAGGGATTCCAAATGTATTTACGCTGCACGTTTTAGTGTTGTTCAACGTCCCAATAGCTTCTTGGTCATACAACGACAGATATTGCAGGCGAGATGGTTCACTTCAGTCAGTGATTGCCAGGGAGATGGCCTTAATTGTGTAGTCGCCTTTTTCTGCCATCTACCTGAGAAACTTGCTGATAAATGGCCTTTAGACTATTTAATTCTAAAAGAAGTACAGTTTTTTCATACTAATTTTGTTATTCTATCTTCAGTTATGTGCGTTTTTAGGCTGCTGATAAATAGGTGAAATACTTTCCAAAGTATTATGTTTAACTAAATTTCAAACACTTCCCTGAAATGCTTCTTATGATGCAGTTTTTAAATGCTTCCAAGAAATTTATATTTACAATCCTGGTTGAATGACTACGATTGGATAACCCACGTACAGGAATGACATTTGAAAGAGTATCGCAGTACTTTATGAATGATAAATCAAGAGGAAAGTGAACTATAGAAAGAAAATTTAACCTAAGAGCGGGTGGCCTGGGATATACACTATCCCAATGCTATTTTTTTAATTTTTTTATCTTTTTTTGCGTGAGACGACTGCCCGACCCTAACACTCTGATATAATTTTGAACATTTAATTAAGAATGACTTCAGCATGATAAGCCCCGAGATAACAGGATCAGGTTATCTCAAGGGCGGAGTAGTTGATTCGTACGCAGTTTTACAAATTACTGAACACATTACTAACTCAATCTTCTCTTAACTTCGTCTGTGGTTTAGAATATGGTATGATGTGCTGAATTACACTGAACAAACCATTTCATAAGTGCTTTAATAAGCTTTAACTACAGGATACATGTAAAACGTATTTGGTTTCTAAAATAATGAATAACAATACTATATATTCATATTTACTTCCTGACTACAACTGGTACCCATAACTAAGATTCTCTTTAAATATTCACTTACTTTACGTAACATGCATGAAATGTTTTTTAATCACTGCAAGATTTTGTAACACGTATGCGTCAATTTACTATTCTCCTTAACACAAATCTTTGGCTATTGACCATCCCAACATTTAAGCATTTAACCATGTTTCTAAACTGTTTCATGTCCATTTTGTATCCACAGCTTAATATTACTAACACAATAAATTAAATTTAAAATTCATAATATAGACATTTAAAATAAACTTCCTAGTTTCAGTGTCATTCTATTGCTTGGCATGACTTTAAATTAAACCTTATCTAAATTAAGTGAATATTACCCATTTAATTTAGCTGACAAGGGAAAGGACAGTAGAAGCCAACGATCTTCTTTCTTGTATGACGTTTCACTGCTGTTCCGGTACATATCAGCCTGGACATAATATAACTCCAAATCCATTCACCTTCCTCGTTTTGATTCCTGGTCATTTAACATGTAAATGGTTTTAAACTTGAGGCAGTATTTTTAACACTTAAATGATTTCAGTCAAATTATATAAATATAAATTCAATAACAGCCCGCCTTAAAGCAATATGTGTATGTAACAATATATAAAAAATGTATGTAACAGTCATTGTATATTGTATCCATGTGTCATAATGTTATGTGAATGTATTACGTAATTTAATAATTAGGAGCTGTGAGAATAATAGGTTAAAGGTTGCTAACAATGAGGTAATAATGGGGTAACCTTGAGGCAATAATGAGTTTGAGAGTTTAAATTTTGCTTGTGATTCTTGGAAGCAATGTAATTTTAGTGACAGTTTATTAAAATAGCCAATAAACATCCAGAAGAAGCTTTAGTTAAATGAAGGTATTCTATTGGATTAGGAATACCAATCAGAGACTATAAATACAGAAATTTACAAGTTTAGGCGGTTGAAATAAGTTCAGTTGCCTGCAGACAGTGTTCGTAACCGGATGCGAGATGCGTCCTCGAGAGATTTTATACGTATTCGTGTGAGAAAAAATAGTTTACGTGTTAAAAAGTGCAAGTAATTCATAAAAGAATCTCACAGCTCTATATCAGTGAAGTGTTATTTAATTCGTATCAAGCATTAATAAAAGAAGTGAAGTAAAATTATAATCTGTGTAAGCCTACATTCTTAAGTTGCACCACAGCCCTGCCAAGACATCCACGTCTCTAAAATAAATACTGACGCAGCCGAGGCAAACATAAATGTAATATTTAAAGAAACAGTTAAATTACAAAGTTAATATTTCTTTAAACTTGGGGCAAAGCCACCTGAAAGTAAACTTGGGGCGAAGGCTACCGGAAACCGGGTACCATACGTGCGGTTGTAACCAACTTCAAGTTTAGCTCCCCAACGTAAGAACTATAATACAACTTCTTCAATACAAACTACTTCAAATTGACGCCCAAAGCGTGATGCAAATAACGTAAATTCTACTTCAAACTGAAGATCTTAGGTGAAGTAGTCGCTTTGCCCAACACAGTCTGATTCGACTTTCGACGATGGATTGCTTGATGTATGTGTATCAGGTTCCTCATTACTAACATGTGGTGTTTAACTTTAATACCATAACTAGCTATGCATAGAAGAATCGTTAGTAGCGAAATAATACTAAGGCTGCTCAATTACTTTATCTTCGATGATTTAATACCGTCATTGCGACTCTTCGCTAGTCAGCTGTGGTTAATATACTGCATACTGGCGGTGCTCTAATGAACGTCTTACTTAAACTGCTGGTTGCTAAGTCAAAGTAGACGTGATGCTTACTAGGTTCAAAAGCTAAAGCAACTGCATTGCCTCTACTCCAGACTGAGACTGCTTACACAAGCTCTCGTGTTCCTTTACTCTCACGTCAGGTAGGGAACGGGTCTAACTCAGTCTAGCTGCAGTAGGGGGTCAACTTAATTTTTCCCTGGCCTTCGGAATTTACCGGTGACGTCACACAACACTTAGTCAGGCTTTTGCACCAGCTATAGGTTCATTGTTGTTTTATGTGTGTGTTGACACAGTCACATTCTGTTGTGGAAGTCTGAAGGATTATTTATAATGTGTTTGTCCAGCATTGTCGTGCTGAGGTATAAAGTTCTCTGCGCGCCCTCTCACGTAAGTAGTTTTACCTTACTGATCTTGTTTTATAATTCCACGTACACGAGTGCGTGTGTGAAGGACAAATGCCCGTAGGTATTATATTACAATAAAGATATGTTTCGTATAGGAAAGTTATCCCAGAAGAAATGTTGAAGATATTCAACGAGTTGTCAGAAGACGAGCTTACAGATAGAGGTGAATCTTACAAAGATGAAGTGATTTTACACAGTAATCATGACACTAATTCTTAGTAAAGTGATATACAGGATTCAGTGAATGCTATTCCAGAAAACTATTTTTAGGGCAGCATAATTATTGTAATTGGAGAAAAATTGATTTTTCGAAAGATGGTAAAACCAAAAAGAAGGGTGCAACATTTCCCTGTTCAAGCAGCTCAAAAAATAAAATCTTACGAATGAATTCTCAGCTTTTCAAGCCTTCTTTGTTTTTGACATGCTTGATGATAATAATGAATCACTCCAAAACGAGTACACACATAACTACAACGTGAAACTTTACAATATTCACGAGATATGGATGCCAAAGAAACATCCAGGGCTGAAATAAGGCCCCTATTTGGATGCGTATATCTTATATGCCTAAAACAGGAACCATGGAATTCTGAGGAACTGGAATGTAAATACTAAGAGCTTACATGAGCTACAAGCGATTATTATTCCTTTTTTAAAGTCGCTTAAACATTAAAGTAATGACGCGGCTAGATTCTTATTCTTGCTTCTGGCTCTGCGATTTAATATTAAAAGACACTAGAGAAAAGAAAAATGAATAAACTGTCTGTCTACATAAATTTGTTCACAAATTTTTAATAAATTGCAGAAATCCTCATAGTCTTGGGAAGTTTGTCACAATTGATGAGAAACTTGTCTTTCCGGGGACATTGCAGTTACGTATAGTACATGTCAAATAAACCCGCCAAGTATGGAATAAAGATTTTTGCATAAAGTAATACTAAAGCGTTTTATACTAGGATTTTTTAAATTTATAGTGCTAAACCGAATGAGCCTTTTTTAGTTTCGAATAAACCAAGTGAAGTTGCAAAACGAATTGTTATATGAACTGCATTGATATTAAAGGCTATAACAGAAATGTTACCTTCGACAACTGGTGCACTAGTTATCTTCTGGCATTGGAATTACTGGGAAAAGGACTCACTTGCATTGGTACATTGGGAAAAAATAAGAAAGAAATACTATTGAATTTCAGGCAAACAAAATTCGAACGCGGGATCATCAATTTTTGAATTTTAGGAGGACATGACTTTACATCTTACGTCCCAAAGAAAAACAGGGCCGCAATTTTACTTGTAATAATGCATGAAACACCTACTCTAGACGAGGTCACTGAAAGGCTGGATATCATAATGGATTATATGAGGCGTATTCCAAAACTAAAGTCTGTCGCTCATGAAACAGTGTTTTATTGACAGTAATATGTGCATACATACATAATTTACTTTTCCACATAATCTCCGATAACATCTTACACTTGCTGTAACGCTGCACCAGCTTATTTAACCCCTCGGCATAGAAGCCTGCCGCCTGGGACTTGAACCAGTTGGTAACGCTCGTCTTGAATTCATCGTCGGTTTGAAATCGTTGTCCATCCAGCCACCGTTTCAAATGCAAGAAGAGCAAATAGTCCCTTGGTGCCAGATAGGGACTGTGCGGAGGGTGGCCAAAGAGTTCCCTACGGAACTCTTGAATCCTCTCTTTGGTTGTTGCAGTGGTGTGCGGGCGTGCGCTATCGTACAGGAGGATGATGTCAGACTGCATTGGCTGTTGTTTTGATTCTGCGTTGGTGCACGCTATCCATGTCTCGTCGCCCGTAACAATGTAGGAAAACAAACCATCTCCATCTTGTCTATAGCGCTCCAGAAACTGTCGTGCACTACATATTCGTTGCTCTTTGTGCTGACCGGTGAGCAGTTTTAGCATCCACCTAGCACAAAGTTTTCAATATCCTGGCTGTTCAATCCTGTAAAGTGAGGTTCGAGCAACATTTGGAATTTGATCAGTCAGACCACTAGTCGTCAAACGCCGATAACTCGAAATTTTTTGGTTCACCTGCTCAACGATGTCGTCGGTCCGACTACTGGTTCTACCACTCCGCTCTTCATCGTGCACATTTGTGCGGCCATTTCGAAATTTTCGACACCTGTGTCGAATCTGTTTGTCACTCCTTATGTCCAGTCCAAACATAAGGCATAACTCTCGATGGATGTCTGTAGCTGACGATCCTTTTGCCAGCAAAAATCTAATCACACCGCGCACTTCACAGGTGGTGGGATCTACGATTGTCGCGGCATTTGCGATCTGCTCTCACCGACTAGCAAACGCCTATTGGCTTTACACCAACACTGACATGGGTTCCTCAGGAGTTGATAGACAGCGCTGCAGGAATGAAACGTCATTCAGACCTACCATCCTTTAAATATTTTTCAGCGGACCTTAGTTTTGGAATACGCCTCATAATTTGACAAAAGGGAGGGATACTGTCGATCTATTGTGTAGTGCAGAGTCTTGCGTGAAAATAAAGATGATGGCCTATGGCGGTATTCTATGCCTTATTGGATGTTGCAGGCATAAATGCTCAAGTTTTGTTTTGTTTCTTTTTTTTTCAAATAAATAAAACCATAAATAAGCAAGAAAAATTTTCCTGAAGAAATTGACATTTTCGATCATGTTTTACAAAGAGCAATAATGCAATCGCTTCCAAGCGATATCTGCGTCTTCTCGTTCAAATACAAAGCAGCAGTTGCAGGTCAGAATCCATTGGGAAACCCTGCGAAAAACGCGGAAGGTACATTTTCTGCAGACGAGCCAAGGGCGTTGCTAACACAATAAAATCTTCCTAAACAAATTTACATTAACAGCATGTACAAGTAACATACCTACATACGTGAATCATGTAACAAAGACTCTGTGTCCACATCTTGAAGCGTTGGAATATGCCAATGAATAAGCAACAGTAATAATAAAAAATAATGAAAAAAAGATTTAACCTTTTCACACAAAGAACTTACAGAATGCTGCGTGTATTGTCTTTTTCTGTCAGAGACTTTTACGCAGCTTCTTTTTTGTCAGCCTGCTGTTACTCGGGCCTTCCGTTTAGTCAACTGTATACTTGAATGTGGAAACAATGTTTAAATTTCATGCAAACACAGTAAAACTTGAAACGTTTGTCAACACTGAATGTAACATATAACTATATGTCAATAAAGGAACTAGATCTGAAGCACAACCACAATATTATTTTTAATTTGTACATATGATTAAAATATTCAGAAATGAATGTGGGGTATAGAGCACCCCATGCATCAGCTCCTATAAAGAAAGTGCGACCGCTCTGGGCAAGAATGTCTAAAGTATGAACGAAAAGAAGAAGAAGATTATGCGACTACGCAATTTGCTGTAAATAAACGGCATATAGATTCACTTCGTTCTTTTATATTTTACTTTCGTTTCGTATATTACAAATTTTATAAGGAAAACAAACAAGAAAGAGCATATATTTGAACTTAACAGCTCAACAAAACAAAGAATGCATCTTTTAACAATTATTACAAAGTGTGTATCAACTGACACATATTAAAGAGACAATCTATGTAGTTTCACAGTAAAATCTTAAACATTTTTATCGTAAGGAACATTTTAAATGATGGTAGACGTTTAAAATGTATATCAGACAAAAATGAATGTATATTTGTGGCGCACAATACTAATCCTGGTGACATGTATTACAATTGTTACCACCCGGGCTCAACCACGCACGTATGATAATAGCAACTATGTCAAAATATTCCCAAAGAATTGTAGCGAAATGTAAAAAAAACTAAAAACTTTAAGCTTTGAACACTGAGTTGTGTTTTTAACCAATCGGTTGCCTTAATTCATCCGGATCGTAAACATGCATTTCCGATAATATGCAGAAATGTACTTATAAAACACGAAATAATAATTTTTTCCTTAGATATTTGAACATAACTTAGAATTTTAGGCTTATTTACTAAATACTTGCTAACATAATATGGTTATTAATCGTTCTTTCATACGCCGTGTTTAGGACAAGATTATAAAGGTAGAATCAAACTGAAAAATTGAATGCTATAGCCGGGATTTAAACCACGGATCCTTTAGTTTCGGTCCTGTTGCCTTAACCAACTAAGTTGCCATGAGAATATGACGGCACGGCATTAAACTCTCCAACTGATTTGCATTTTTTCCTGTAAACCACAAGGAGATCTAGAATCTATTTTCAGAGTTCCTTGTGGTTTACGGGAAAATAACAATCAGTTGGGGAATTTAATGTCGTGCCAGCATGTTGCCATGGCAGCTCAACTAATTAGAGCAAACGGATGGAGACCGGAAGATCCGTAGTTCAAATTCCGGCAATGGTGTTGAACTTTTCTACCTTCCTAATATGATTAGTTTTCCAGAATTACAATACGTGTTATAATGACCTATAACGCGAATACCTTCACTATACTCGTATTTGGTCCAGTTTTTCTTCAGTCCATACAGGGAAAGATCAAGCTGTTTTTTTTTGAACGCTTGGCCTTTATTATGGGTAGCTGCCTATGACATGTGCATATATTTGACCGCCATCTTCCTGCAGAAGAGTATTTCATACCCGTCATACAGAAAAAAATATGATGTAAGAAACACTCGGCAATAACAAATAACTTATCGGTAACAGACAACAAAATGTTACTCTTACTACACACTTTCGTTCAATCCAAGTGCCATAATTCAACTGATAAACACACACACCCTTTGACTGGTAGGGACGGCTGCTGTCCACAAAGCTCAAGGCCTCTATCATAGTATTTATATGTATTTGTAGAACTCGAAAAATCAATAATGTTGCATTTCTTTCCCCAAAAACTGCTCTCACCGTGTGAATAACGGCTGTTTTGTGGTACTATTTGCTTGGAAAGCGCATATGTGCTGACATATTTCACACATAATGGTCAGAATATTAATGGTCTCTACCCACCATAATTAGGAGAGATATGCATTTTAAAGAGTGGAGTTCTTTTTGGTTTTCCACTTCCAAGTTCTTTTATTTCCCGTGTTAATTAGGTTGTAATTAAATAGTTGAGTTGCGCTGCATGGCCACGGTTCACTACCGAGCGAATTCAGAGACGAGGTTGTCGATACAGGGACAGCGTTGTGGTAACAAGCATGTGGTGTGCATCAGGCAAGCGAGGGATGTGATCAGTTTAATTGGATGTGCCCTAGGTGTTCATTAATACATATGGAATCAACTAGGTGCTACAGGGCCAAGGTTATCGTAGTGGAAAGCAGTCAATACTGCCAACAGCATAATCATTGTTCATGCGTGCGAGGAAACATTGCTTGAAATTCGATCTTAAATAATTCACTGTGTTAGGTGTAAACAAACCTCTCCCATTTTAAAGGCGACACGAGCATAATGCAAATTCACCGAATTCTTACGACATTGCACCTGCGAACATAAAAAGATTTGTAGTTTTCTTTTGAGTGCTTTGTCATTTTTACATACACTCAGAATATAAAACATATAGTGCACAAAACATTTTAAATGAAATTGAGTATATTTATTCTCTAACTGCTGTGGTTCTTAGCGTCCCATTCTGTATTCGGCGTGAATGACCGGAAATGTTTCTCAAGCCCTTTTACCAGGCTTGAGGTTCTTTTACGTGTCGTAAATCTACGACACGGGACCACCGGGTTTACTTCCCTTCCGAAGGAAGTCATACTAAGGATTTTTACTCCCGAAAAAAATCCACCCCATCCGCCGGGCTTGAACCCGCGACCTCGGGAACTAGAGGCTAGCATGGTACCACTACACCACGAAGGACGACTACAAAACATTTTAACGCGCTATGTTTAACCGTTGATAAGTTACGAATTTTTTATTCATAATTAATTAATCATAATGTGGAAATATGAAACGTTCCTTGGACCCTACGGTCTATTGCATCGTTCCTAATTCTTTAATTTGAGCTTTATGTACAAACTTAGGCATTTCTTAATTTTAATTACTTTAAGTGAAAGCCGTGTTTTGCATGCATGTTAGTGAATTTTTCAACTTTTTGAATGTGAGTTATGGAAAACGACTAATAACAATTGAACTATTTAATCTTTTTAACTAGGGCACAACAATTTCTAGATCTGTAATTCCTGAAGCTTTCCTGAAAATTTCAAACTATTAGGTTATAATCCGTGGTCCAAGGAGGAAAAAAATAAACTAAGAAGAATTGACTTTAAAGTTCAACTCGGTGCTGTACCTAAATGGAACAGGACAATTAATGTCTTTAAAATTGTGTAGCAGGAAAGTGTTAGTTATAAGAATAAAAAAGGACAAAAACTCTAAAGTTTTTACATTTTGTTTACCGAATTTCACAGACACATGCCATAAAATACAATATCGGAACTCCCAATGCGTCATGCTTCCTATTTGAATTAACTTACTTTATACAGTCTTTTTCACAATCACGTCATTATTTTCTACACCTATGGGGTATTTTTCGCCGTGGGACATTTCGCCACTGCAACCAACTAGATCTCCCTCTCGGAGACAGGGAGGAAGTGAAGGAGCCGCAGGAGGTCGCAGGGCCACAGCCAGACAGGTTCACAGAGACGCACGGAAGCCCCTAATGTTTCCAAGCTGAAACACCCGCAGGCACCAGTAGAGATGGAGAACCCCGTGAGAGGGCAGCGAAGCGATCCTAGCAAGTGGGCCAATGCACCTTGGCGTTTTACGAGGAAAAAATCTTTAAAAGCGCAACAAACATGCCACCTGCCTGACAATAGCCGCACTACGGAACCCTGAAAAATGAAAGGGAGAGAGGGGAAATGATAGGAAACGAGGAGAAATCGTGGTAGAATACATCACCTCAACATTCACCACAGACGTTTCCGCCTGAGCCATCGCGCTCGATTGTAATGCATGTAGGGTAAGCAAACATGTTTGTATAGTTTAGTGTGAATTTCAGTTACGTTGTCAGTGACGTGCCTGTTTCTTATGCTTATATTCGAACGGTAAACCAAGCAACAGTCGTCCAGTACAATTTCGCTAGACAGCCGGTCTAGTCCAACTATAGATTCACTGTATTACATTCCACCCAGAATTCCATATCGCGACATCAAGGGAAATTGAAGTTTTGAGGTAGCCGAACGAAAAGCAAAATGCTTTAAAAAGAACAGATAGAGAGCGAGAGTGAGAGTGAGTGTGAGTGTATGTGTTGGAGTAGGCGGATGAGGAGATGGCATGTTACTTAAACAGTGTAGTTAAAAACGTCACACGCTTTGTATTTAGGTCAATTATCTTCAAGGTGAAGTTATTTATGATAGCTCCAAATAAACATTTACAAGGGTACTGTTTCGTAATTATTTTCCTAAAAATAGCTGAAACGATTATAAGTAAAATACCATGTAAAATATTGGTTTCTCAAATGTCTACGTTAAATTTTCTCTATATAATTTTCTGGTCTTCGTCCTGTACACTCTTATTAAGTTTCATATAACTGATCAAAAATCAAGATAACTTTTGAGCACCCATAATTTATGTCAAATAACTTTGGTATTTAGGATTTTCGAAACGTTTGGCATTTCATTTTTAAAGTTCGCATATTGAAATTTATGTTCTTTCGTCACTGGCTTAACCACTGCGGTCTTCCACGAGGAATTTCTGAGTATGTGTGCACATATATACACATGTATGTGTGTGTGTGTGCGCCTTAGTTGCATAGTCTCTTCACTGTACGCTCTATCTGAGAAACTTGCTGATAGGTGGCCTGTGTTGTACAGTCGCATGTGTGACATGTGCTTTATTGCTATTTCTTTAATTCGAATTTTAGTATTTTAAGTTGCCTTATTGCTCTTTCTTAGATTTAAGTGCATGTAGTCAACGCGGTTCCAGAGAAACGGCCTTAGATGCACAGTCGCCTTTCTGTACAACCCACCTTAGGGTCTTCTTATGACCAGAGTTATGCAGTCCTTAGTTACGTTTACAAGCTGACTGCCCTTGAAATAGGAGAGCTCAGATTTGTGTGTCCGCAATTTGGATTAGTGGTCTCCATAATAGTTTTAATATCCGATAACGTTTGTAAAAGCAAGACTATAGCTCATGTTTACCTCATGTATCCCTTACCTTGTGAAGAAGATATTGTCTTTACGTTGGAGTTGTTTATTTATTTAGCTCCACGTGTGGACGCCAATTTGAAGCAGGTGGTTTGTTACGTTATTTGCACCACGCTTTGGGCGTCAATTTGAAGCAGTTAGTTGCTGCTACGTATTGAAAGTCAGTTTGTAGATGCTGTATTATATTTCAACTGTTGGGGAGCCGAACTTGTAGTAGTTGCAACAGCACGTATAGTAAACAGTTTCCGGTAGCCTTCGCCCCAAATGTATTTTCAGTTGGCCTTTGCCCCAAGTTTAAAAAAAAATATTAACTTTGTAATTAAACTGTTTCTTTAAGTATTAAATATTTATGTTTGCCTCGACTGCGTCAGTATTATTGTTAGAGACATGGAGGCCTTGTCAGGGCGTGATGCGACAATAATGTAGGCTTACGCAGACTTTTTAAGTTTTAATTCACTCCTTTTTATTAATCCTTGACACAAATTAAATAGCACTTCACTGATATAGAGAGCTGTGAGATTCTTTTATTTAATACCTGCACCTTTTAACACATATACTATTTTTCGTTTCACGTGAATGCGTATTAAATATCTCGAGGACGCACAAGCATCCGGTTACAATCACTGTCTGCAGGCAACTGAATAGATTTCAACCGTCTAAACTTGTAAATTTCTGTATTGCAAGTCTCCGATTGGCTAATCCTACTCCAATAGAATACCTTCATTTAACTAAAGATTTTTCTGCTTATTCATTGGCTATTTTTATAAACTGTCACTAAAATTACATTATTGTTACTCCAAGAATCACAAGTAGTAGTGTTAAACTTTCTTACTCATTATTGGCTCAAGGTTACCTCATTGTTAGCAACTTTAGACTTATTATTCTCACAGCTCCTACATTACTAAATTACGTAATATATTCACATAACATTTTTACACATGGATACAATAATATAAGCATATGGAATGACTGTTACGTACATTTTACAAATTATTACCAACACATATTGCTTCAAGGCGGACTGTTATTGAATTTACATATTATATAATTTGACTGAATCATTTAAGTGTTAATAATATTGCCTCACTTGCATATTAAAGTAGTTGTTTTTATTACTTTCTCTACCTACTAGCTATTTTTATATCTTCTACAAACCTTTATTTGTTTATCTGCTTCCTGTGAATCGAGATAAACTCTTATGCACATCCTTGTAGGTACAAGAGGGATATATGAAACCGAACGGATAGTCGTATGTTTAAGAGCGGGTTGCTTAATGCTGGCTCTGGAATGCCACACTCTTTCCATTACATCGTGAGAAATAACTGATTGTGACAGATCTTCAAAAAGTGACAAAAGTATTGAAACAATCTGATGTGTTACATTCACATGACTTCTGTACCATCTATCGCTTATTAGTGGGTGTAAAAACTATTGCTAAACCTTATTTTTCTATCTACTCCATTTTAATCCAAATAAAGCTTTGCAGAAATAGCTTTATTACACATTTTGTATGGATACAAAGGGTACAGCGATAGTCAAATGTTAGCCTTAATTTTCCGTACTATACTATTTCCATGCAGTCGCGAGAAACAGGTGTGAATTTTGAAAGCACTTAAACAATAACCAAGTAATGAACAATTCGAACAATTAATTACGGATGTCCTGGAAATGGCTGATGCCTCAAAAGAGTTATTTGAAATATTGTGTATTTTAAAGTGAACAACATTTCTTGTATAGTGCTTTTTCGTCTATCGCTTAATGTTTTCTAGTTACACAAGATTATACAAAATTCCTTCCCAATGAAAAGGACTTCAAATGCTATTTCCAGAAAGTTCAAGATACACATTGTATTTGTTATGTAAATATCTCTAATTTATGATACTTTAACCAAAATCTTTACAGCTATTTTTTAGAAATTCAAAACGTTTGGAAAATGTTCCGTGTAAAGAGCAGTTTGGGGTGGAGAGATTTTCTTGAAAATTTTCGTTTCGCATCTTTAGAAGATACTGAACCTAAATATAACGTTTTTTTCGATTTTGAGTTATGCTGTTCACAGACATACACAAACGTTTTCTAAAAGTGCTTTTTTGGATTCAGGGGGTCCCAAAACGTGTATTTTCGGTGAAATCTCGGTATCGAATTTTTGGGCGGAATGCAATACGTTCTCTACCTACTATGTACGTGCTAGAGAAAGTAATTAAAACCAATAGCAACGGAAATCAGAGATGGCTTATGTTATAAAAAGTTATTTGAAAGAAATTCTGTGTTTTATGGAGATTGAAATTTCTTGTTTGTAAGATTTTGTCTCTATGTTAAGGTTTTTCAGTTACACAAAATAATACAAAATTTCTTCCGAATTAAAGACACTTCAGACTATTCCCGGAAAATTCCAGATATACATTTTATTTTGCATCCAAATATCTTAAATATGCGCTATTTTACTCAGAATCATTAGAACTATTTTTGAGAAAATTAATTTTGAAAAAGTTTAAATGTAAAAGAAAGTCTGGGGCAGGGGATTTCCATAAAAACCTTGATGTCTCTTCTTTCAAAGATGCTTAACTTAAATAGCAAGTTTGGTATTTATCCCACATCTCGTTTCAGAGAAATGCTGTTCTCTCTCTCTTACCATTTCTAAAAAAAAATTATCCAGTGGCCTGAAAGTATATATTTCAATTGAAATCTCGACATCAAATTTTTGGGTGGAATATAATACTTCCTATACCTGCTAGGAGCGTGGTAGAGAAGGTAAAAACAGAAGAGTAGCTAAATTAAAGAAACCACTTCAAACAAAATAAACCAAGCAACACCAAATCACTCAGTATGATGAAGATTGGCGTGAAATTTGAGCTGCTGTGTAGTTTCTCAGACTGCCATCCAGTAGAATATCATCTTATTATTAAATTTTACTTTAACTAATAAAATATCCTTACAAAGTAAACACATATGCTACCTGCAATGATTTAAGCTATCCACTAACGTAGAAATGGTTCAAATCAAATCCGCTGCTACCTAAAATAATATGCATTTCCTCTTATCCCATTACAAGTGACCTGCGCTTTCATCCGTATTAGGATTATGCTAATACTGTTTTTTGTCCAATTCTAGTTTTTTACTGATGTTTTTGCTACAAGTTCTATCACAAAGGAGAGGCCCGATGAGATCAATATCGCATGGTGTTGGATATGATTGTATAGCCCCAGTTATTACTCTGGGACCTGGCTGCTCTATCTAAAATCCATTTTGGTGTCCTCACATGGGCTGGAGGCTTATTATTTATGGGCATCGTTACGGAAAGTGGTTGCCTACATGGAAGTAATTGCGCCGTATCGGGTTTGTTATGATCAGATCAATGCCAGCGGCTACAATATAGTAACTAGATTTGAACAAAATTAGGTCTAGATTAATTAGCTGGGATTCAATGACTCTTTTCACCCTGGCGTTACTATCATCCAGATTCAAGTCTATTAACGCCATTGTAATAGCGGGTGGTGTAAAAGAATTTTGGTAGTTGTTTTTTAAGTAACTCTATTTGTTACACACTCCCAGGTTGTTATGTTTATGCACGTAAAATGAACACGTAAAATATTAATGAAGTTGTAAATGCACAGTTTATTGCTTTTTCCGATGTGTGGAAGATCTTTATTGACATTAATTTGCTGCAATACCTAACCCCCTCAAAATAAATGGGAGGTTTAGTTGGTCCCACACAACTCACGTGAAAGGAACATCTGTGTGATTGTGCATCTTTTCAAACGGACATATCGTTCTTCCGGACTGTGCATTGTAAATGGCATATGGAAAACGTCTGATGATATATTGGGTGAGCTGTGACAATTATTTTCTCGATGTTTATGACTTCAATCTTAGACATCTAATCAGCCCCTAGTAGTGTATATCCTCAAAGCATATCGAGTTTCACACAAGAGCTGTCAAGTATGAATATAAAACAACTTTGGCTCAAAATACCCATTTAATAATATTTTCGTCTACTGAGGAAACCTTTGGAAAACTTAGGAGACGTTTACTACGGAAGGCTTTGGAGAATGTTGTAAAATCAAGGCATTTAAGAACACTAATGTGATCATTACATACAAACAACACAAATAAAGTACAACAGCGGAAACAACAACAACATCGGTAATTATACAAGTAATGAGACAAGGGTGTTATATCTGTACGAACAAGGCTGATAATCTTAAACAACACTTTAGCCACCAGAAATAATTTTACTATTTTGCTTTCTACTGATATCTATACGTGGGACAATTACAAGGACCCTCATAAACAAAACTCGAAAAGATATCATTTTGAAATTGTATGAAGTTTTAGGAGTTCCATTACTTTTTTATGGCTCAGAATGCTGAATTATCACAATAAATAAATAAAAAATGTTCAAAGCATAAAATATTTTTATTTCACATAAAACGTGATCTACATTTTTGGTGTATGTATTAAGATCTCTCTGTCGCTTACAGTTTATCAGTTATATAAAAATCATTTAGAATGAAGCGCACTTTACAGACTATTTCCAGAAAATTCAATATATATACTTCATTTGTCATTTAAAATAAAAAATATTTTAATCAAAAGCTTTCAGATGTTTTTTAAAAATAAAAAAACAACGAAATCTTTTACTTCGTGTCGCATCCTTGGAAGACTTTGAACTTAAGTACTAATTATGGTGTTTAGCGGTATTTTTATTTTTAGTTACACTGTTAATAAATACACGCGTGCGCGCACATACACGGACGTATTTTTCAAATTTGAGGGGGGGGGGTTCAGAGAGCCCCAAAACCTGTTTTCCCAACGAAATCTCGATGCCGAATTCTTGGGAGGAAAAAATTCTTCTCTACCTACTATGTACTGGTATAGAAAATAAAAAGGCACGATTCTGTAGCGGCCACGTCTATAGTATAAAGAGAATGGAAGGTTCCTGTTGTACCTCCCAATTTTAACAAGAAATTTTGGATATACGTGATAGTGGAACAGATCAAAGTTCCAGTTATGTAGTCGATGATGTTGGAAATGACGATTAGTTATATTGTAATTCTCCAATACGCTGCTTTCTTCAAACTTAAAACGTAAACTATATGCCAGTTCCTTTGCGCGGGCATAAAAATGTGAAACGTTAATCGTCATGTAAATAAAACTATGTGTATGCTTGCACGTGTGTTCCATGTCTACTTTCCAACCACTTGACCAATGTGAATCAAACCCGTATTACTTAATACATGAGCAAACGTGCTGTGTGGGGTTTACACTCCTAGTGCACCTTTTATGGGAGGAAGACTGATACCGCTTTTCTCAAAATTATAAGATACTCAAATTTGCAAATCATAATTTTAAACGCTTTTGGACAGGACAGGCGAAAGAAAGTCCTGATGTGAAGTGGGACGACTGCTTGGCTCTAAAGATGATGCCCTAATCGTTAAATAAAGTACTCTGTGGCGTAGTTACACCTAGACTCTTCAACTCCGTAACAATCTTAAAACAACGTGAAGTAATTTAAAGCCGATGTACACAACTACCTCAACATATGGAAGTAAGGAGGAAACGTGTTGCAGCGATTGTTTCATGATGAAGCACGATTACCTCTGAGTGATACTGAATCTCCATGTGATAAGTTGAATAACATGTCTTGTTTTCCTGTGATAATGCTTGAGAGATATGTTTGCATACTTGAACAACCTCCGTACAATTCTTCAAGCTATGACACGATTATTTTTCATGTCGGAGTCAGCGTTGAGGCAAAAATTATAAAAGTGTGCCTGTGGATAAGCGGAGTTGAAAGTGGCCTTGTCAGCACTTTCAGTATTAAAGTAATTTCTGGATTGCACTGAAGTTCAACTTGTAATCGTTGAGCATCTAAATGATTTAGAGACTAACTTCAGAGATTACTTTCCTTCATCAGGGTCTGAATACTCGTGAATAAACATTGTTTCGAGGAGGAGCAAGGTTAAGTTATTGATGGTACTTCTAATTCCACATTTAAATGGTGTACACTTGCTCAGTTTTGTGTGAAAAAGTACAACAAATTGAGCACAAGAAATAGGTGAAAAGATATTACAACACCTGTTTCTATTTTGCGGCACATACCTTGAAAGTAGGCATTTACAATATTTTGTTTCCGGAGAAATCACCTCGATGTTAAAGATAATTTAATGCTAAAAGTAGATTCTAATATATACTGAAAGTTGTATGATTATGATACAAATAAGAGTTAGTAATTCAGTTGTTGTAAATTTCTACTTATCAATTACCACTTCATGCAGGTTTGTGATTTATACAATAAAAAGGTTGCACAACTCTGAAGTAATTGGGATTTGCAGCTCTAGACCACTGCGTAACTTTGAAGCTTATTCTGAAGCAGGGGGAAGTTAAGAACGCCTGCTAAATCAGCTAGTTTAATATAAATCCTAACTCTTGTTGCTAGCCTTTCAACTTGCTGTAAGAAGACTTCCAGCATAATTTTGTATGCAGTCGTTTTTAATTTAGAACTTGAGTTAAAGTTTTCAACTTCTTTTTAGTTGTATACTACTTTGCGAAACACTTATGTTACAAGACAATGCTAATTCTCGGAAAAGCTGAGAAAGTAGAAACTTTGTCCCCTATCTTGAGCGAACATTTTCGCTCTAAGTAGCTTCTATCAGACCTTGCTACCATTAGGTTAATGTTTCAAAGAACAAATACTCAGACTTAAGTAGAAGAAGAAGAGAAGGGTGAGACGAGGGTGCGAAAACTCATTAAGAGAAAGATAACACTGAAAGATAAACACGTAAGATGAATTGACTTCCATTAAAAAGGAGTAGGGGAATGGAGAGCAGGCGATAAATGTTGAAATGAAGAAGGAAATTAAAACAGAGACTGTAAAATGACGGCAAGAGAGTGGAAGGCACATTGGTTAGTCCAAGTTTCTCTTTCACCATGGAAAACAATAAAGTTTGGAATTCTTTGAATATGAATTTCATTCCTTTGATATTTCATGTGCGGAGTACCTCATAACGAACGCTTACTTATTTTGGAATTGACTTTGTTTCAGGCCCTTTGTCCCTAGAATCATTTTTAAATCATCGGTTTTAAAAATGAAAGGTTCATGGTTGATTTCAATGAAGCTAAATATAAAACATGTATTTAAACAAATTTAATTTCGTTTAAAATATTAGCTATAAAGTAAAACCTGTGCATTTACAAAGAGTCACGCTGAATTACAGTCGAATGTATATTTATTATTAACGCGTATTTTCAACTCGGTAATCAGATTCATATTAGCAAATCACTCTCCTCATGTGTTATGATGGGCATGCTACGAACAAGCTGGGAAGATATAAGTCTATCAGAGAATTCTACTCACTAGATTCTTCCCAAAGATTCTTCTCCATTCTTCCCTATTTTCTGATTTCCTCTTTGTATCCGTATATGAACTGTTTAGCCTGTATCTTGTATCTCAGTCATGATAGACTCAGCACGTTGCAGACTATGGCCTTGTGCTCGTGCTTGTTATTTCTGTCCTTTCAGTTCTCAGTATGAGAAACAGGAGAACGAGGTCATCGTTTGAACTGGTGTAAAGAATAGGAAGTCGGTATTCTGTGTAATATGCACAGTGTCTAAAGATGTTTAACGCCAAGTTAACATCAGATACTCAGCCTTTTTGTTAGCCGAAAGCCTGAAGCAGAAGCTCACTATGGTATTTCCAAATTTACAAAACTTTAACATTAACCGGCGTTATGATGTTCACACTACGCGCTAGTATCCAGGATAGAATTAAACTGGTAGTGAAATTGACAAATTATTCAGGGACAAAAAATAAATAAAATAAAATCTGTAATATTTCGTCCTGATATCTAGTTGCATACATCAAGACGTGCATTCCAAATTTTCTATTTATTCCCCTATTCGTATTAGTTTATGAAATCTTGCTACACAGATATAATTACCAACAAAAATTTAAGTTAATTAAAACAAAAAATAAACTACAACAAATTAAAATTAAAGTAAACTTCAACACAATGCTGGGAGCTAGTATCTTTATTATTTGGAACCCATTTATTACTATTTAGTAAATTACTAAAGTGCTAATTTACTAAACAATAATACTGGTATCCAGCAGCAAAACGATGGTACTTAACACAGAAATATATTCCAATCTGTATGATTATAAGGTTTTATAGTCTGTGTACCGTTGCTTTCCTTTGGTCTATGTATAAAATAAATCTGTTTGTAATTATTGTTATATTGAACGCTTTAATAATTCATTTATATATCATAAGTATATTTCACATTACTAAGCTATCAAAATAATCTATGTATAATTTATACATGTATAAAATATTTCTCACTTCACTTAATTACATGATAGAACATCATACTATTTCTAATTATTTATAATACTCACCATACTGCCAAATTTGTAACATACTACAGCACCCTTCACTCCCTCAATTTAAGCACTTTCTTCACTTTTAATTAATTTAGTACACATCTTCATTACCTTCTTCTTTGTATCTTAATTCAGTATCGAAAATAGTAACAAAAGTTTGGTTTGGGTTCAGTTAGTTGTAAATTAACATTCCTTAGTTGTAAGTCTAGCATGAAAATTAATGACACACCTGAAACCAACAGAAAGAGATACATAAAAATTTACTTGCATCTCAGAATGTGAATGGGTTAGACTATATAAAACTGCTGTTTGATGAAAACATTGAGAAACTACCTATGGATTAAAGAAAAAAACTACTAAGATGAAAGAACAGTGGAATAATAACCCTAAATGAAATATAAGAATCCATCAAAAGCATGAAAAATAGGAAAGCTTTGGAAACAGATAATGTACTATGGAAATATTCAAATATGGAAGACTTTTGCTGCAATTTCGATTACTCTATCTGTTAAATATGTGTTGGAAATCAAAGAGAATATCTATAGAATTGCAAGTAGCTAAAGTCATATTGAATTTCAAAAAAGGGAAAATAAATTAATGCAAAAATTATCGAGGTATCTGCCTATTAAATACAATTTACAAAATATACTCTTAGAATTATAACTACAGATTAAAAATTCAAAGTGAAGTGAACATCAGTGAAGAGCAAAATGGGTTTAGAATTGGGAGGACTTGTATAGATAACGTCTTCACACTAAAACAAATTATAGAGAAACACAGGGAATATAACCTTAAAACCAACATGGAACTCATTGACTTAAAAAAGGTTTTGATAAGATAATGTAATGTGGCTATGCTACAGAAGAGAGGCTATCCAATGCATTTAATAAAGGTTATTCAAAACTTAATGTAAACATGAATATAGTAATTGAAACTAATGGCAACCTAACAAAAACAAAATAGAAATAAACTGCGATCTAAAGCAAGGTTGTCATCTGTCTCCAATTATTTTTAATGAATATATTCACGAAATTCTTAAAGAATGAAAACTTTTAGTCCATCAAGGAATAAATTTAGGGCAAGACACATTGAATTCTTTAGTATTTGTATACGATGTGGTTTTAATATTTGACACGGAAGATAGATTACAATATGCCGTATATCAACTAAACAAAATATGTAATAGATTTAACATGAGTATATTTATAGACGAAACAAAAGTACTGCATTCAATGGCAGTTATCCTGTAAGGTCAAAGATTATGATTGAAGGTAGTGCAATAAAACAAGTGTCTCACTGCCAGTACTTAGGGTGTGATTTAATATAATAAACATATGAACAAAAAAATAACACATTCCAGGCAGTTTGTGGAGCAATTCGCCAGACTTTTAAAAATAAACTTATAAATTATACTAAGTTGAGATTCTATTAAAATATGGTTCACATCTGTTATGAGTCACGGACAATTAAAGAAAAACAAAAAGTAAACTTCAAGCAGCTGAAATGTTCTTACGTTCAGTCAAAGGCTGCAGAACAGAACAACATCTAATGAGGATATTAGAAAAAAATTAGGTGTACAGTCCATATTAGACGTAATTATTATACATAACAGAAGAAGGAATTCCTAGACAAGGCTTCTGCTTCATACAAACCCACAGGACGACGATCGGTCGGACGACCAAGGCAACGATGGGAAATGTGAGAACGGAACGGGCTTCCACCTAACCATACCTGGAAGACAACATTGGTTGTAAATTAATGGCCCTTTTAGTTCATATATTCCAGAATGTAGAGATCCTTTAAGAAATGTTATATCCGAGTTTGCATCAATTGTCACTGGAGAATGAAAGACTTGAAACAGGAATTCGTAATTTACTATATAACACGCGACTACAAAGATGATATAAAGAAAGAGATACCATTTGGTTTTGTCAGGGCAGTAATCCCACTTGCTTACCGAAATTTCATAAAGTTTCAGCCGAAGTTTTATCAATATAGGATGACCGCTAAGTAAGGTGCAAATCTTTGAATGTGTTTTATTATGTGATTATGCTCGCTTGTATTTCGCGGGTGCATCTTGCGTCGGCAAGGCATAACAGCTGAGACCTGGCTGCAGATGCTGGAAAATGATCCTGACTTAGAACAACACTTGTTTGGTTCGACGAGGCCAAATTTCATGTGTCGAGTTCTGTTAACAGAGATAAGTATGTTTACTGGCACCGTGAAAACTCAAATGTTACTGTTGAACACAATTACCTGTCTCCGGGAGTGATGGTGTGGACAGGAGTGACATACTAGGGCTTAATTGGACTTTCGTTTTTTGATGCAAATGTCACGAGAGAAACCTACCTGAATCTGCTACGGAATAACGTTGGTCTTTGTAGATTTGTGGTTGCAGCAAGATGGAACTCCGCCACATTACGTTCTGATAGTACGAGAATGGCTTGATGAATGGTTTCCAAGAATGTTTTTTTTCTAAGTTTTAATATTTTTATTTATGGACGCACTTTAACTGCTGTGGTTCTTAGCGTCCCATGCTATATTTGGCGTGAAAGACCGGAAAGTTTGCTCAGAGGCCTCTATTAGATTTGAGGTTCCTGTACGTGCCGTAAATCTACGACACGGGACCACCGGCTTTACTTCCCTTCCGAAGGAAGCCATGCTAAGGATATTTTACGCCCGTAAAAAAACTCATCGCTCCCCGCCGGGTTTGAACCCGCGACTTCGGGAACTAGAGGCTAAGCATGGTAACCACACCACGGAGGAGACTCCAAGAATGTGGATTGAACTTCGGGGTCTTATTGTATGGTCCCCAAGATCCCCCGACCTAACTACTCCAGACCTTTTTCTTTGGGTGCTTTTAAAGGATAACGTTTATAAGCATACTATCCAAAACGAAGCTCATCCGCGCTAGTTTATCACTCTGGAATTCAATTTAACTTTAAGACTGCTATGCTTTTGTATCCTTTTAAACCACTGAGAAGGATCTAAGTTGACCCCAGGCAGAAAACTTGAATTAACACAATATAATTATACTTAGAACAAATAAAACCATTTTAAAGCAACAATTTTGATATCTCAATATTTTTTCACCAAGAATATCTAAAAATTAGCGTTGCAAACAAACAACTGAATTACGAATTACAATATTATTTTTGTTTTGCAGCACTATTGTATTTTATGAAATAATTTGTTTTATTTTTTATTTTTCGTTTTATTTTGTGTGTAATTTCTCGCTGGGATTAACAACTGCATTTTAACATTTTTAAAGTGTAATACCACTATTGTTCAAGTTTTTTATACGGAGTTTCACAATTTATGTTCACCTAGTCTAACATCCAAGACATACTACTGCCTGCATTTTCTTACAGTGGATATCTGAAATAAATTTCTTACAACTCTCACACTTTGTTGTAGTTTTCTTTGGACATAACTACATCGACCTTCTAAAAGTTTCACCTTTCCGTTTCGACATGACTACACCTTACAATGCACACTAGGAGAGAACTGAACTGTTTCCAGCAATTTCAAACCAACAATGCATGCTAGAATAACTGAAACAAAGGCAGCCAACAATACAGCTAGAATAAATGAAAAACACAAAGCAGCCAACATAAAACTTCAAGTTACAGAAAATTTTATGAGATGAGGGGTCCAACTGAGCCCAAGTTGTATTTTATTTCTTTTACAATTGTATTTATTGAACATTTTACGGAACTATTTAATGGCAATAAAGCTGATTCAATTTGCAACACATTAGAAAAGTTTCAAAATCCTAAATTAGATATTTCACTTATAAAAACCAAAAAATTTAATACTGGGGGCTAGCTGGGCCCCGTATAGCAGTCTAAAGGTCAATATCCATGGAGGTCTGTAGAAGACCATGTGTAGACTTCTAATTAAGGCTTCAAGCCCGCGTCGACTTAGCTCAAGTTGATCACTATATAGAAAATCGATAAACAGAAAGTTTTCACATACTTCACAAATTTGCTTGGTAATAAAGTGATTAATAATATTTTGTATGGCTT
The DNA here is from genome assembly GCA_030765065.1 of Deroplatys truncata. Lineage (NCBI taxonomy): Eukaryota > Metazoa > Arthropoda > Insecta > Mantodea > Mantidae > Deroplatys > Deroplatys truncata. Next base: position 109,081,268 of record CM060980.1, read on the forward strand.
TTTATTTCTCATCAAGGATTTGTCCCGTGTTTCGCGGCCACGCAGTATTTTGAAGTACGTAGTAAGCAGTTTGTTCCCGAAGTTTATTCAGCAAATCCCATGTTCACCGGCTGTACAACGAAGCATGATGCCAATTGCTTCCACTACCTGAAGTTTGTCATTACGGTACTTAGAGGATGACGCAGTATTAATTATTACATTTAGAGTTCTAAATTTTCGTTTAACTAATAAAATGCTATTATTTGTTGTTATATTGGTTCTTTTAGTGCATAATACGTTTTCAAGGAATGGAACAGCATATAAGAATGTCTCTGATTTGCAAATATCAGGTAAAGGATTATTGAAATAAAGTTATGCAGCTACTGGGATGAGCATCCTGGTAAATGTCTTCTTTCTTTCTGCGTCCATACTGCACCACAAATAAACAAAGTGAAGGGCAATCGTCAGCGCGCAAATGCGTTTTATATACCTGGTATCTCTTGTTTCCATTGCATCTCTTAACATGCAGTTTCTTCTCACCCAGTGTCTCAGGTAATTTCTTCTCTTCCTGATGGGTTTCAGCACTGTTATTCCTTTCTACACCGTCTAGAAAATCATCATTACTTGTTTTGTCAGTCCATTTTACACATTTTTACACATTGTTTTCTGTATGCAAGTTTCAACTGCTTCCAGTAATCATAGCCTTTGTCTGTTATGCTTTTGTACATTTATACAATTGATGTTAAATTTTTACAGTTTTCAACTTCAGAGTATTCAAAAATTTAATAAAACCTCTCACCTCACAGTCGGCGGGACTTTGTGTCACAGAGTTAATTTTAAACAGTCACAGAATGCACAATAACAACTTGCTTCAGCTGACACTCACACAACGTTGAGAAAAGATATCCGGGAAACCATTCGATCTTAGTAGAAGCCTCATAGCGATCTCATTTTTTGGATATTAAGTAATTCTGCGGGCATTACTATAAATAAAGAAGTATACGTGCAGTGTATGTACATTAATATAGCTTACATGGATTAAAATAAAAAGCTATCTCTTTCCACAGATGCTGAACTACAATTATAATTTTTAGAGATATTTCTTAATACCTCTATAGCAAACTATCCAACAGAGATGTTCATATATTGAATAAGTTATAAAAAGATTATCCTACAAATTAGCAAAGAATTCAGCCAAAACAAAGAATGATAATGAAAATTACTTTTTAGGAAGTGTAAGACATAACTCAGCATTTCCATGGAGTGTTTCATTACAGATATTTTGAAGTACACTGTGGAAAATATTCGGAGATTTGTGTTTATTCTTCTGGAGTAAAATAGGTTTTGAAAATTTGAAAATAGAACGAGAATTGGCATACGAGGCACACTTATTTAAACGGCTCAGCGCTTTAAAATTAAATCCAAAACATGAGTTATATCCATTCTAGAGAAACAGACTATCGGAAAAACTACTTTAAAGCACAAGGATTTTTTTTAAAACAAATACATTTATTTTTAATAAAAACCACTGAAATAGCTCTTCAATGATTTCTAAATTAATTGTTAATGAGTAAATAAAGAACACAAATAAAGGTGATGTACACCACACAAAGATATTTTTTGTGACTCAATACATTTTTGAAATGATCTATTCAGATGTCGTTGGATTCATTGTTTTACCATCAGACATTTTATAATATTTGCTGGAAAAAATTATTTGTAAGAAAACGTTTAAAATGTTTATTTTTATTTCATTATTATTTAATGACTTTTGTGGATACCTATGGCATATATTACCACATCTTGTGAAATATCGGGGATTTCAAATCTGCTGCACACGTCACGAATTTCTATGCTTCGAGTACCCAGACGAAGACTGCGCTTCGAAACCAAGCGAGAATGCGACGCTTCTGCCTCACAATAATAGAATTACGGCTCTAATAACATTTGGTATCAATATCCTTAATTAAGCTGCTCTTGGAATCGTGATTTCGTCTCTCGAAAAATCTCTTATTAGCGTAACTTGAGAACGCTGGCATAGTTCCTATCCACAGAGCAAAACAACGTAATTTAGTGGTGTCGGATTGTCGCCTAATAACGTAATTAACACTGGCAGTTGTAACTGATCCCTCCCTCCACATCCATATCTGCTCCCTGAAGTTCCAACGAATGCATTATCTGAGTAGAACTTACCCTTTCCTCAAATTATAGAATCAACCCCATTCTGTATAATTGCGTTTGTTTCTGATTAGATCTGTATTCAAAGAATCGTGGAAGTGAACATTCAGAAACGTACCACAGAATGTCTCGCTATTATGACTAATTAAGAATATGTTCAAAACATAACATCAGCACCTGACGTGTACCGGATAATACAGAAACGAAAATCCTTGCATAAAATACTATTGTTTATACATCGTTAGTAGTCGTGTTATTACGTAACTAAAAATGAAGAAAACATATGCAATAATACCAATGCCAATATGAAGGTGTTAATGATCAACATCACACTTTTTTGTGGTTTAGAGCAGTCAAAGCAAAAATTAAATGTGATAGGAAGCGGTCCACAAATTCAAGATTTCAAGTTAGGGCTTAAAATTTCTAAGGAATAGCACACCACCCACCCTTCAAATTACACCAGAAACTAAGGCAAGGTGCATGTGGAAGAAAATATAATGCAAGTATTTGGCATTATGATAAAATTTTCAGCAAGATGTGGCGGTACAAAGGTGAAGTGTTGTCTTTAAATACGAGGTTACAAATCCAACGCCCTTACTGCATAAATGGACGCTTACGATTTTTTAAACGCTGGGGGCTATCATCTTTATAAAATTTATTTCGCTACCTCAAAGGTAAATCGCGGATCATCCCTAAAATGACTAGCGCGCACACGGTAGTAGCTGCAAATTTGTCTTGTCCCTTTTTTTTTCTCTCTCTCTCTCTACTACGTATAGTAAGTAGGGGAAGTATTGTATTCCACCCAAAAATACGATACCGAGATTTTACCAGAAATATATGTTTTGAGACCCCCTGAATCCAAAAAAAGCATTTTTGGAAACATGTCCGTGTGTGTGTGCCTGTGAACAGCACAACTCAGAAACGAACAGTCGGATAAGCACCAAACTTGGTATTTAGGTTCAGTATCTTCCGGGGATGCGACACGAAGGTTTTCAAGAAAATCCCCCACCCCAGATTACGCTTTACATGGAACATTTTTGAAAATTTTAATTTTCTCAAAAATGGCTCTAACGATTTTAATTAAAATATCATATATTTATGATATTTTCGTGACAAATAAAATGTATACCTTGAATTATCTAGGAATGTCTCCAAAAGTATTACATTGTAAACGACTTTTGCATAACTGGTAAACCATAAGAGATAGACAAAATTTTACTACACAAATTTTTCAATACTTATTTTCTCAAATGGTAATTCGTTATTCATTTTTACTTTCTCTACTACGTATAGTAAGTAGGGGAAGTATTGCATTCCACCCAAAAATTCGATACCGAGATTTCACCGGAAATACATGTTTTGAGACCTCCTGAATCCAAAAAAAGCATTTTTGGAAACATGTCCGTGTGTGTGTCTGTCTGTCTGTCTGTCTGTCTGTCTGTCTGTCTGTGTGTCTGTCTGTGTGTCTGTGAACAGCATAACTCAAAAACGAACAGTCGGATAAGCACCAAACTTGGTATTTAGGTTCAGTATCTTCCAGAGATGCGACACGAAGGTTTTCAAGAAAATCCCCCAACCCAGACTACCCTTTACATGGAAAACGTTTCGAAAATTTTAATTTTCTCAAAAATGGCTCTAACGATTTTGATGAAAATATCATATGTTTAACATACTGTCATGAGAAATGAAATGTATATCTCAAATGTTCTGGGAATGTCTCCAAAAGTATTCTTCATTGTGAACGACTTTTGCATAACTGGTAAACCATAAGAGATAGACAAAATTTTACTACACAAATAATGTAGATCGCGTTAAAATGCACAACTTATGTCATATACATTAATTTTGTTGAGTGAACCGTTTTCGAGATATTGCTTGTTATTTCCTTAAATTTTCCAATACTTATACTTTTTCTCAAATGCGCTATTCATTTTTACTTTCTCTACTACGTATAGTAAGTAGGGGAAGTATTGCATTCCACCCAAAAATTCGATACCGAGATTTCGCCGGAAATACATGTTTTGAGATATCCTGAATCCAAAAAAAGCATTTTTGGAAACATGTCCGTGTGTGTGTGTGTGTGTGTGTGTGTCTGTGTGTGTGTCTGTGAACAGCATAACTCAAAAACGAACAGTCGGATAAGCACCAAACTTGGTATTTAGGTTCAGTATCTTCCAGAAATGCGACACGAAGGTTTTCAAGAAAATCTCCCCACCCCAGACTACCCTTTATATGGAAGATTTTTCGAAAATTTTAATTTTCTCAAAAATGGCTTTAACGATTTTGATGAAAATATCATATGTTTAAGATAATGTCATGAGAAATGAAATGTATATCTCGACGTTTCTGGGAATGTCTCCAAAAGTGTTCTTCATTGTGAACGACTTTTGCATAACTGGTAAACCATAAGAGATAGACAAAATTTTACTACACAAAAAATGTAGATCGCGTTAAAATACACAATTTATGTCATATACATTTTTTTAGTTGAGTGAACCATTTTCGAGATATTGCTTGTTATTTCCTTAAATTTTCCAATACTTATACTTTTCTCAAATTCGTTATTCAATTTTTATGTCCTGGATATGCAACAGAATAGAATGCGCCACATAGCAACCAGCGCTTAAGAGATTTGACTATCGCTTATAACCTACCATGTTCCCCTTGCATCTACAAGAAAATTAGCAATAAGATTGACATCTCGATATCTCGATTAACATGAAGCATATGGAGAATAAACGTTTGTAAGAATAGTTCGTACAAGAGTAGAGAAAGTCATGTGTGTGTAGCACATCAGATTTTTTTATGTCCTGGACATGCAAAGAGAATGGAATGCGCCACATAGCAACCAGCGTTAAAATATTTGACTATCGCTTAAAAGCTACCATATTCCCCTTGCATCTACAAGAAAATTATCAATAAGATTGACATCTCGATATCTCGATTAACATGAAGCATATGGAGAATAGGCGTTTGTAAAATTAGATTGTACAAGAGTAGAGAAAGTCATGTGAGTGTAACACATCAGATTTTTACTTTCTCTACTACGTACAGTAAGTAGGGGAAGTATTGTATTCCACCCAAAAATTTGATACCGAGATTTCACCGGAAATACATGTTTTGAGACACCCTGAATCCAAAAAAAGACTTTTTGTCTGTCTGTATGTCTGTCTGTGTGTCTGTCTGTGAACAGAATAACTCAGAAACGAACAGTCGGATAAACACCAAACTTGGTATTTAGGTTTAGTATCTTCCAGAGATGCGACACGAAGGTTTTCAACAAAATCTCCCCACCCTAGAGTAACCTTTACACGGAACATTTTTCGAAAATTTTAATTTTCTCAAAAATGGCTCTAACGATTTTGAATAAAATATCATATATTTATTATATTTTCATGACAAATAAAATGTATATCTTGAATTTTTTGGGAATATCTCCAAAAGTATTCTTCATTGGAACCACTTTTGGTAAACTGATAAACCATAAGAGATAGACAAAATTTTGTCACACAAAGATGTAGATTGCGTTAAAATACACAATTTATGTCATATACATTTTTGTTGTTGAGTGAACCATTTTCGAGGTATTGCTAGTTATTCTCTTAAATTTTTCAATACTTATTTTCTCAAATGGGAATTCGTTATTCATTTTTTTTTGTCTTGGATATGCAAAGAGTTGTAATCTCTGGCAAAGGGAATGGTGCTGCACCTAGCAACCAGCTATTAAGAGATATGTGTATGCTTAAAGGCTACTGTATTTCTATATTGCCCTTTTAAATATATATTCCCCTTACATCTACAAGAAAATTAACAATAAGATAGAGTCTGCAAATGTTTATCTCGATTAACATGAAGTAGACGGAGAATAAGCGTTTGTAAAAATAGTTTGTACAATAGTAGAGAAAGTCATGTGAGTGTAACACTCAGATTTTCTATATTGCCCTTGTAAGTATATTTTCCCCTTACATCTACAAGAAAATTAGCAATAAGATAGAGCCTGCAAATGTTTATCTCGATTAACATGAAGTAGATGGACAATAAGCGTTTGTAAAAATAGTTTGTACAAGAGTAGAGAAAGTCATGTGAGTGTAACACATCAGATTTTTTTGTTTTGGATATGCAAAGAGGATTAATCTGTGGCAAAGAAAATGGTGCTGCACCTAGCAACCAGCTATTAAGAGATATGTATGTGCTTAAAGCCTACTGTATTTCTAAATTGCCCTTGTAAATATATATTTCCCTTACATCTACAAGAAAATTAGCAATAAGATAGATTCTGCAAATGTTTATCTGGATTAACATGAAGTAGATGGAGAATAAGCGTTTGTAAAATAGTTTTTACAGAGTAGAGAAAGTCATGTGAGTGTAACTTATCAGATTTTTTTAGTTCCATTTATACCGCGCCTTTAACTGCATTGGTCTCGTCGGCGGCCTTTCCTTTGGAACTTATTGCCTGTTGGCAATGGTGTTAACTCGTGTAACACTTGTCTTTGGGTTACTTGCACTTTGGTTTTTAATCATTAGATCATAGACACTCTCATTCACAGTTCGAGACTCTGGGGAGGATAAGAAATAATCTTGACTAGAGAAAAATTCCAACCTGCTCCGCCGGGAATCGCACCTGAGACCCCGAGTACAACATGCAGGTGCTCTACCGACTGAGCTACGGGGCCAGCCAGAAATTTTTATAAATCAAGCGGATCTAACTATGCCAGGAACAATTTTCCCAATTGTGGAGCATTTTTAAAGCAGTTGAAAATACAAAGTTGCTATTACGAGCATGTAAATAGAGAAAGTTTCTAGAGTATTTTTAAAAAAAATTGTCAACAATACTATCTTCATCATAAAATATTGGTAAAATGCTCTTCAGCAATATCTTGAAAAACAGCGCGTGTTTGCAATAAGAACAGTGCCACATGAAGTTCACAACAAAGAGAGCAGCATCAGATTCGCACACAGAGCATGCAGCTTATGCTGTGGACAAGAAGCCAGTGAACTCATCCATCCCCTCGTCCAACACCATTATCTAGCGCTCACAGAGCTCATACTTTGCCACTTATTTGTTGGATAAGCTTTAGACCCACAGTCTGTGCGCAAGCTTTGGAAGGAGAAGCCTTCCGTTTTTTCCGTTCATTTGTAACACGAACGTTTTAACCGTATTAGAACAAGGCTTTATTCATATTTTTGTAAAAGTAGTTCAATTTGTGTGAAGTGCTGTAGAATGCTGACCATCTGTATTATGCATTTTTCACTGTAATTGCACGTTTCTGTAGGACGCTTAAAATTTCAAAGCTTTGATTCCTTTTATCTCATCACACCATTTCACCATTAATGTCCATATTGCATACGTGCACCTATTGTGATTTACAAATCCAGTAAAGTATAACGAAGTAGTGTATCTAGAAACATTAATTTCTTTGGAATTAATTGTTGTTCTACATAAGCCGTGCGTTGGACAAGGTTGGAAAGGTAGAATCAGACGACTGGAAACTTCAACTACTAACTTAAACTAACTTAAAGTTCTTACAACATTGTAAGTCGCCATTGGGGTATGACATCTGAATACAACTTGAGATCTCCTTGTGATTTGCCGCGAAAAAAACGAATCATTTGGAGAATTTAGGTTTTGCCAGCATGTTGCCATAGTCTCAGTGTTAGAACAACCAGACCGTGACCGGGAGATCCGTGGTTTACATCCCGGCTATGGATTGAATTTTTCAGTCGTCTGTTTAATTCCTTTCTTTATCTGTATTTATACCTACTACAGTACCTCCACTGTTTCACTTCTTCAGTATTCTAAAAACTCGTTTCCACACTCTTAACAATGCACCGTTCAATTGTTGTCTCTGTTTTGGCACTATTCCTCGTTATCTGTTTGTCTAATCCTCAGGTACTAGCTGCCCGAAAAAATCCTTAGCATGGCTTCCTTTGGAAGGGACGTAAAGCCCGTGGACATGTGTCGTAGATTTATGGCACGTAAAAGAACCTCAAGCCTGATAGAGACCTCTGAGCAAGATTACCGCTCTTTCGCGCCCAATATAGAATGGGACGCTGAGGACCACATCAGTTAAAGAGCGTCCATAAACAAAACTAAATTTAATTTACTAGCTGCCTCTTTATACAGATTGGACGAAGGGCTTGAATCATTATCCGTTCTACGAAAAATACTTTGCAATGAAGTGAAAAAAAGTGTTGAATACTATTTTTGCTGTGCGAAGTACGTGTGTTTATAAATCAATATTTGTAGTATTTTATTGCCACAATGATTAATTGTTGGATGATGTGCGCGGGCTAGAAGATTAGCCTTCTGATCTCTGCATTGTATCAGGATCCAAAGTTTTTCTCAGGGTCGATCCTTATCTCCTCGGCTACGATGAAAGCTTTAATTGTAGGTAATGTCCAAGGATGCGGGATGCAGGTTTAGGATGCACTGAAGGAAAACACAATGATTCACTTTTAATGACACTCTGATTGTCACTTGCAAGACTATTATGAAGCACTATACTTGCTAGTCTGTCGTTGTTTTGTTCTTCACTTCTCGGACACACGTGCGTATTTAACTTGGTTCTCGCGCGGCGATTTATTGCCTATCACTTACTTTCTTTACAACGCTCTGATTAATCACACAATTAATACTTCGCCTGTTTAATTGATTGCAGATACCAATATTTTACTACATATCACTATCTTTCTGCCACTTTTACAACCTGCGAGGAATTAAAATCTCATCTCGCCAAGAATAACTGTTTACATATTTTTAAGCGGCACGCCGACCCACCTGATACACGTAGAATTATACGCCGACTGACTTTTTCATTCCCACACACATACATATGTACCGTTTAGCTGCAAGCCTTCATGATTTCTGCACGTATTCAATCTAACATTTTCATTGGCTAAATTTCTTCTGCTAGATCTTAATGTTTCCTCATTGATGCACGTTCAAACTTTCATATTCACAACCGTAGTTTATACTTCGTTAGACAGACGCAGGCTTTCCTCTACACTTCGGTGAAGTACCTAAAAATACAATAGAACTGCGCGTCATCCACGCTATCGTGCTTGAAATATTATCACAAACACACGCACGGTCGCTTAAGCTTTATTTAGTACAGAAAATCTGGCAAGTAACCCTGCATCATTTATTAACTAATATTTACAAGATTGATAACACTGTGGTGATTCTCTGCGGGCTTTCTAATGGTGTTAGTTTTATATTCCTGAGATGAAAATTGTAGAATTTTATCAGATTTGATTTTGATTAATTTCCAATTAACGTCTTAATTAATGACAGTGAGTTGTTTCTTCTCTGACCACCAGAATTATCGTTTCATATTTCATCATTCATTTACTCAAGGGCATAAATGCAGCCGAGTATTTTGTATCTCTATGAATGATAAAACTCCTTTCAACAACATTTTCATTCACTCTTAAAGCTTCCAAAGAAACTGATGTTGAACAGTAGACCTTTCAGTATACCGCACTGGGAATGCTCTTGGTCACATTGTACGAGTGGCTGGTTGGAATGCTTCCTTGTAGCATGTAGACGTGATGCAAATGACAGCCGAATTTCTTAGCCATGCGACTTAATACTATCGGTGGGGCGTGCCAGTTTACAAAGAGTACTTCACTCGTTCTGGAACGTTCGAGTTTTACTGGACAAGCTGAGTTGGTGTATTTCTTAGAAAGTGATCCGATTTATGAGCGTGTTTGAGCAAAAAAAAACTGAATTTTTGAGCAATTAGTGTGCTGCAGGAACATAAGAATAAAAGAAGCCAGTAAAATCAGAGAGAGTGGAAAGCTGGCGTTCTAATGAGTAGCTCCATGCACAAGGCCGATCGCTCGACGGCTCGAAAACGTTTTAGGCAAAAACCGTTTCAATTTCTGAGGAACAAACCAAATTCCCAGTTATCATTGAACCAGAATGAAATTCCAGTTTCGCCCGAGTGGAGTGTCCATTGTTAGCCTAAAATATTCTTTATGTTATGAAAAATGAAAACAAATTTTTGTTCAGAGGTTTGAATCGGATTCAAAAATGCAATGCAAGGGTCGAGGCGCCAAACACAGGTATTTTCCATGCGGATTTTAATGACCAGCTACCGCAACACCAGCTCTCTTTTGCGATATTGGCTACCAAGACCTGACACCACAGGTTACCAATCATTTTGTTTATGCACTCGGAACATCCTAAGTGATCCTTCTGGTTCCGAAACATTGTACTTTATAATTAATGGTATTGTGATGCAGCGACTATGACCAAGGTTATCGGGAAGTCGGCGCTGGGCAACCGGAGTAAACAACGATAAGTGCCACTCGCCAGCGTAAATACTGCGCGCGTTTTCGCTAGATTCCAGAACCTTCTCGAAGCTTCTCTCCCTCCTCTAGAACGTACTTCGAAATATTTCTGGTGTATTCTGTGGGAGATTCCGCTGCCTATATAAGCGAGCACTCTCGCGAGAGCAGTTAGTGAGAGTTTAGTTGGGACAGTCAGTGACCGAGCGAGTTAGCAAGTGCGTTTCTGGTGCGACATCTAGAGCGATTCTCCGAGCGAGTTGATTACTTCTCTGACGTGCAGCGAGTGCTGCTGCCGAGCGAGGGATTGTGGAGGTCTTGTGTTCAACTCCCTAGTGAGTGACCAGTTCGAAAAAAAGAGGCTACCTCCAAAAGGAAGTGAAGTGACTGGGAAGTGAACTGGTTTACCTTAGTGAAGAGACAGAGTGAAGTGAACTGCCAGTGAATTTGAAATGGATAAGAACTTAGAACAGTGACAGTCAGAACTTGGAGCAGTGACAGCTGAAAACTGTAAAAGTCGCAGAATACTATGAAAATTTAAGTTCTTTCGACCATTAATAATAATAATAATAATAATAATAATAATAATAATAATAATACTGGAGAGTATATTAAAAGCATACACATTAAATTTCTCCGAAATATTTAGCGTCATAGCGGCTTGTAAGTGCTATAAAAGCAACATATACATTTGAGAATCATTGTTAACTCATTTCCTTCATGTCAGTGTTGTTGTTAAGAGTGCTCATAATCAATATCAGGAAAAGAAAAGGATTTGCTATGTATTAACGTCACATATTAAGAGCTTAACTATGGTTATTGGTTTTTATTTTTCTAACACTGAGGATACGATGCGTGGCTTATTTAGTCGCGAAGTATTCTTCTATACTTTCAGCTCGAGAAGTTAGAACGCTTCAAATATTCAGATTTCTTACTTCCGTGGTTTTGATTTGTGATGTAAGGTCGACAAAAAATTGATTTCTATACAATCTCTTATAAAGTATTTGTTTTGTTAGGGTCAGATACGAACTGACATTAATTAAATAATGCTCCTGTTTTAATACGCTCTTTGAGCTCACTGTAGCGCCTATATTGTTAAGATGTCAAAAATGATATTGATTAATTTATCAAATACTAGCGTTCCACATTGCCTAGCAATCAAACGGAATCGAAATCGTGGCCATCTATGATGCCTGATTTAGTCGAATACGTGGCTACCTCTGCAATCTTAAATGTTGGAGGCTTACTGTAATAACACTCGTTTGGCTTAACTGCGCAATAAATTCCAGTTAGGAGTATCAGTAAAGACCCCAGTAGTTCGCGGCTTTAAGGTATTAAACGTTTACTTCAAAATTAAGTAATATGACTATCCATAAATTTTCATACTGAAGGAGATACCTCTTAAATTATTTCCCACATGCTGGTTTATATACGATCCTAACATAGGAGGCAGGTAGAAGTAAATTTCAATTTGTTTTGAAAGGCTACGTGAACCTAAATATAAGCTGGCGAGTGTTGCGAGCTTGACAATGAAATATCGTGTTATATCCTTGCAAAGATCTGCGGAGGACTTTAGCGATCAGGAAGAGCGAATAGCATTTTAGCTGGCCAAACTTCTATAGCTCATGGATTCGTTATTGGTGAAGTAATTATAGGTATGTATGGGGTAGGATTTGAGCATAACGAGAATTAGTTGAATACTAGGATGACTTAGAAAAGTGAATAATACCATCCAAATAACATTAATCCCAAAAGCAACTCATTTAATTCAAATGTTACTACTTGATTAGCTTTAAAATGTTGTTGTACCACAATAAAATCTACTATGCAGATTATAACTTTTCAGGTCGTTTCTTCATTTTGGGGGGGGCTTCAGAAATGTAATAGATTAAACTTTTGCGTCTGAGAATTGAGTATCCACCTTAACTAAGGACACCTCCACATTTCTTTGTCCTCTTGGTTTATAGTTGATTAGCTGGCTTAACCTATACAAAAGCAACTTATTAAAATCTGATTACAGTTTTAATTTACTTCCCCATATTCTATATGGTCCTTCGTCGTGGCGCAGTGGACTGGACTGTGTGCGCTGGTTCTCGGCCAGAATTACACCCATTGGGATACGGATTTTAAATCCCGGATATAGGACCGGTACCCAGTCAGCAGCCTGAGGGAAGTGAGGAGCTGCGATGGGCCAGCGGCTCTTGCCTCCAGAGCTTGCATTCCGGTTGGGGGATACGGATGCTGGACACATCTCCTCCCCGTATCCATTGGATGACGTCCACCTCTGCCGTGCGTATGTGGGCGTGAGGCCGGCAGTCACGTTGGCAGGCCAACGACCGTAGCGCCATAGGATTTAATTTTAGTTCGTTTTATATTATTTATAAACTTACGGTGGAATAAACTAGAAGGCTTTATGGTGAATTTCCTCTTTAACGCTTTATAGTTGTATCTCTTAAATCCGTGTAATATTCCTAATAATAAATGAAAAATCACTCCACATTCACGAAATTACACTTCTACAAATTCTAGAAGTTGTGTATAGTCTGGAAGTGGCTTTAGGGAGTGAAACAATTAATCGAGTAATATTTTAAATTGTAGCAATAAGTTATAACTTTTGTACTTACACTCTTGTTCCGTAGTTATTATATAACCTACTCAGTTTTCATAACACAGATCAATATACCTGGTTTCTCTTGTATGGCGCGACTAAGAGCCCGCCGTTCCCACGGCAGTGCTTTATGAATCCGCTCGTATAATAGCGGTGGATCGGCCCTCCGTTTCTTTGTCCTCGAGTATTCTCCACATGATTTAGATCTGAAGGGCAACCAGGCCAGAGAATTATTATCATTAATATAATATTACAATGAGAGGCAGCGATTTTTAGAATAGTGTTTACTTATTTGTTCTAATTTTTCTCTGGTAAAAAACTTTATTTTTGTGAACGTAGACTCTGTCTGTTTAGTATTTTTTAAACCTGTAAATCACAGGTTTGTTTGAAACGGTGACCCCAGGAAATTTCTCTATAAATTCAGCTATAGCCCTTATCCGAACTTCGTTCAAACAAATCTAAACACAATGAGTACACGCTGATCTGTAGGATACTTCAAGATAACCATATACATAAATTCATCAATATACAACTTCACATAACGTTATTCCTACAATGCACCGTGTCAACGCCAGACTGAACTGCAAATACCGTTACCTTCCATAGGCACATGCCGCAGAGGGTGGGGGCAGGTCACACCCTGGTGCCATCTGTCGCGTCATTCAAGATAAAGCAAGTATAGGGTCTTTCAACAAGAGTGTCCTATCTTTGAACTTAAATAAAACACGTTGTGTAAATTATAGAGCTTTATTTCTTTTTTATTTTGGAACATAATTAATGTCATTACGTTGGAAGAGAACATCAGTTAAGAGACCGCCGCGACTTCGTTGGGTTGCGCGTATACGGTAGACCCAATTTTCAATGACAGAAGAACGTAAATTAGGTACAACTTCACGAATAACACGCGTGATGTTATTCATAAGATCATTTACTGTTTCTGGCTTGTTGACATAAACTCGAGATTTAACATAACCCCACAAGAAGTAATCCAACGGAGTTAAATCACACGACCTCGGTGGCCAGTTAACATCACCACCACAGGAAATGATGAAACCTCTGAACTTCATCTTCAAAAGATCGATTGTTTCTAGAGCAGTATAACATGTGACACCATCTTCCTGGAACCAGATGTTTCTAAGATCCATTCCATCCAATTGAGGCCAAAAATAGTCCCTTATAAGAGCCCGGTATCTTTCTCCATTGACAGAGGTGCTCCATCTTCGACTTGGAAAACATATGGACCAATGATTCCACCATACCAAAATCCACACCACACAGTAACCTTTTGGGGATGAAGTGGTCGTTCTTGAATCTGCATTGGATTGTGATTGCTCCAATAGCGACAATTTTAATTGTTAACACAACCATCCATCCAAAAGTGGGCTTCGTCGCTGAAGATGAATTTTCGACAAAAATCCGGGTCATCTTCCAATTGCTCCATAGCCCAGTCAGCGAATACACGGCGCAACCTATGGTCGTTGGGCTTTAGTTCTTGCGTTAACACCATTTTGTAAGCGTGAAACTTCAAGTCCAGATGCAGAATTCGCCAAGTTGTGGTGGTCGGCGAAAGCCCCAATTCTTGCGCTCGACGAGCAATAGAGTTGTTTCCGATCTCGCGTACACTCTCACGAACGGTGCCTATGTTTTCTTTGGAGCGCTTACCTCGATTACGTAAGGGGTTCTTTGATTGCTGACAGAACCACTTCTTTCAAATTTATCGATCAAACACCGAATCGTTCTCTCGCAGGGATGCGTTGCTGAATGCTGTAACGTTCCATAGCTATTTGTCAATAACAACTGTAACCACATGAAAAAAATGACAGCTGTAACTCAATAACAACGGTAGCTATCACATGTTATAAATAGGACACCCTTGTTGAAATACCCTATATAACCAAATTGGTAATATGGATATTTTCCACTCTCAAGACAATAAATTAAACATATTGAAAGTGGTACATAACATGTGAGCATCGAGAAAAACCAACGTAAATTATTCTAACCTATTAGCTCCTTTAAAATTTGGGATCAGCGTTTTTTCCCCTTCCTGCGGTCTCTTGGTTTCTTTGACGGTTGGCTGTTATAACCTTGTTCATTATACTCGTTCTTTTTTGGGTTTTTATTTGGAATTTATAATGGTGTTATGAAATAGTTCAGTATTCGTGTTCGTGGATTACTTGTATATCTGCTACATACCTTGTTATTTAATTAAATAACTTAATTATCTTATTTAATTAAATAAATTAATTATCAACATCCATTGCTCGTACTTTTGCATTTGACATATCTGACACATATACATATCTGACCAATTTTCGTGGTCTCTTTAGCTTCTTCCTGATAAGCAATAAGATCTTAGATTTTAGTTGTCAACTAATGTAAATTTCTTTTTCCTATAGGAAGTTCTTTTATCTATCTTGATTTTTCTCTTTGTTTTGACTCTTCTACTGCACTTAAAAGATTTGTCCGTTCTATTACTGTAATTAGTTCTACTAATCACGGTGTTTTCTGGCTCTGTTCTGGTATAATCATTTGAATCATCTTGAAGCAGATGACAATTCAACTTCAATAAAATAAAAACCAAAGGACAATCATTTAGCCCAAATAGAGTTCTAAGCCATAAACATTATTAGGGTTTCTCTCAATCCAAACATGATCAAAGCAGCTTATTGCCACTTTGAATCTCTGAGGCGATATTTGATTGTGTTTCAGTGTTAGTGTTAGTCTTCCAATAATACATCTCTCAACTGGTTCCCGAGGTCGCGGGTTCAAAAAACTGGAGGACAATGGTTTTTGGGGGCGTAAAATCCTTAATATGGCTTCCCTCGGAAGGGAAGCAAAGCCGGTGGTCCCTGTCGTAGATTTACGACACGTAAAAGAACCTCAAGCCTTATAAAGAGGCCTCTGAGTAAAATTACCGGTCTTTCACGCCCAATATAGAATGGGACACTAATGACCACAGCAGTTAATGTGTGTCCATAAATAAAACTCAGTTTAATTCAATCTTCTCAACTGGTTCGTAGTAATTCATCCTTTTCCACTTTCCAGAGATATAATGCGTACTTTCTAATTGGATCCCTATCGGGGCAAGTAGTTTTAAAACATATTTATTCTGGGTACCTATATATATTTTTTCTGGTTCTACACAAAACAAATATGGAGATATGGTATCAAATGCCAGTGCAAAAAATAATTAACAAACGGTGTGAAACTATTATTTCACAAATTCTGTTGAGAATTTTATTGAAGATATTGAAAGGTATCTATAGCTATTACTCTGTCGTGGCAATAATTTGTAAAATCAACGTCCCGATGAAAATTGTTGAACTCAGCTGCTTATTTTTATGCATAGAATCACAGTGCATAAAGAAGAATCATAGATTAACTGAGCACTAGGATATAGAGACATCCGTTCTCGCGGATTTGTTGTGGTAATCAACCGAATGCAGTAAGTTATCACTGCAATAAACAAAGATTTCTCCTTAAAACGGGCATATGTGCTTAAGGGAAGGAAGGGGGACGAATCAAATTAAAAGGTCACTAATAAATAAGTTGCTTTCACTAAGATAAATATTAGATTTCATAACCCTCTAGCGGTTCGCAGAGAGCCGTAGGTAGTTTCTATGTTCTGTGAATGCTTCTTAGTGATTTTTGGGGAATAACGTAGAATATATCAAGTGTTAATATAGCATTTCGTCTATGGCTATATTAAATTAATTTCTAAGCGCCTTGCCTTCGATGGATTCAGTTTCGAAAATGACTCGTCAAACCATCAATCGAATTTCAATTTCTCTTGAAATAATCTCCTTTCACCTCGAGCCGATTCTGCCAACACTACGAATCATGGTACACAGTACATGAAATAATCCAGAAATCATAATTCGTCATATTAGCTTCATAATAACATAACGAATGAGTGTATGCTCATACTACGAAATAATAACAAATATACGTTAGATGCCTACTAGCAGTGATGTCCAGAATTGTCTGGCCGAATTAGAATTGATTTGGCTGGTGAAGGACGCGGATTCCAGAGAACGCTTCCAATGCTTACTCAGTACCTCCACCCATCTTAACTCTGCAGAATACCTAAAATAACTAGTTTTGTGATATCAGAAACAATTGTGAAGGATTTTAGAGTTGTTTCATTTTTCAGACGTTCATGTTTTTCTAGGGACAGGAACCCTAGATAAGTATCGCTTTACTATATAACACTAAGAGGAAATGAGAATGTTTGACAATGCAATTGTACGATGTATTGCAGTGCTGGCAGGTTTGGCATGAGGGAACAGTATGTTTTTCTAAAGAGATAATAACGAAAGGGGTTAAGGAAAGTAATATGTAGTTATGTGATAAAGCAGAAAGGGAAGGGACTGGGTAGATGAGATATTATTAGAAAGGGAGAGAAAAGAAGAGTTGTGCGGATCAGAGCAAAATGTTTATCATGGTACAGTAGAATGTGAGCAAACCAACAATGAAGAGATTAGGTGTGGTGCACCAAGCGGAATAATCCAAAAGAGGGTAGCCACAGAAAAAATAATTGGGGAGGAAACGCTCAAGAAATGTGGAGAAAATGGCTACTGCTAACAGGATTTGGAAAAATTGTAGTTCGGTGACTCCTTTGTTGCAAGAACCGAACGTATAAACTCCCGCAATACCACGTGCGTTTATGAGCAGAAGCGATAAGAGTGGCTTTTGTATTTACTTGCAATGGAATACACCATTCAGATGCTTTTGATAGACCTTTTAAATATGAACCAAACTCTTAATGGATGTATAAATACTACAAACACATATGTTCTTAACTTGTAGTTTCAGAAATCTAATACTCAAACGAGCTCTTTGGTTTTTAAATATTTTAAAATGTATTAGATCGTAGCGGGGGCTTTAACTTTAAAAACAATTAACTTATGACTAGGTTTTCGCTGTTGGATTTTTCTTATTTTAATTAGGAAACACACTCACATTCACTCACATTCATACTTATAGACGCGGAGAGTAAGGAATTATTCTTTTTAAATACAAATTCCTCTCTCTCCAGCTGGAATCTAACCCTGACCTCTGGGTGGATAATATCGATTATAGAGGCAGCTTAAAATAATCCTTTAAAGCAAATTGTTGAGGTAACGAAAGGAAATATTTAATAAGGTTTTTATAATCATGACCTAAAGCTATAACTTCTAACACATTGCGCACGAGCTAAAAGCGTTAGATTATCGAGATAATCTACGTTGTGACCAACTTTGGTTTCAAGACCAATCACATGGCAATTACCGTTTCTATTTGCACATGTTTAATAACTCGACTTGGTTTGATGAGGTTTGACTTTTTATTATGTCTTTTTACATGCTAAATTTCTCATGGCACTCGCATTATCTGTTCACAATACAAATCGTCATACTTCGGCTTATCGAAATTCGTTGTACAGTTAACTGTACGTTATACTGGTATCCTTCTGCTGATCTAAAACGTTATTATTTTAGCTATCTAACCTACATAAAGTTTAGATGGCGGAAATTATAAATTCCTAAGAAACTAATGGAAGTAACATTACAGAAACAGCCAAAAGAATAGCACTGGAAGTAATTACCCAAAAATCCAGAAAGCTATGATTTAGCATTTAATCGCTTCATTGACCTGGTGTAAGGGAAATCATGTTTAAAATAATTTCATCGAAAATGAATGCTAACAAATCAACAAAACATCAAATCATCTGACATATCGTTTTTTTAATGCATTTCTCTTCTTTCATGAACCGCGTTCTAGGCGTGATCTGTTAGTTTCAGGAATAAATACAGTGTTATTGATATTTTAGAAATTTGAGCGCTCCCTAAAAAATTAGTACATGCCACACGTGTTAAAAGCGTTTTATTTTGCTCACGAAGGTCGTAGGCCTTCCTTTCAAATAAACATTTCTACTCGCAAAGTAAAACCCTTTATCATAATGTACTATTATTTTATATATCTACAGGCAGAGGTCAGAAATTAACCTGAATTTACTTTATTAGTTTTATTCTTCGTCTATTGTTCTTCCCATCGTGTTTTTGTCTATCTTCTTCAAAGATGACCTTCCGGTCTATGTATAGTAAGTAGGGGAAGTATTGTATTCCACCCAAAAATTCGATACCGAGATTTCACCGGAAATATATGTTTTTAGACCCCATGAATCCAAAAAAAATGTAATCATGTCCGTGTGTGTGTCTGTGTTTGAGTCTGTGAACAGCATAACTCAGAAACGAACAGTCGGATAAACACCAAACTTGATATTTAGGATCATTATCTTCTATAGATGCGACACGAAGGTTTTCAAGAAAATACCCCTACCCCAGATTATCCTTTGCATGGATCATTTTTCGAAAATTTTAATTTTCTCAAAAATGACTAACGATTTTAATTAAAATATCATATATTTAAGATATTTTCATGACAAATAGAATGCTTATCTCGAATTTTCTGAAAATTTCTCCAAAAGTATTCTTCATTGTGAACGAGTTTTGCATAAATGGTAAAGCATAAGAGATAGACAAAATTTTATTACACAAAAAATGTAGATCGCATTGAAGTACACAATTTATGTCACATACATTTTTGTTGTTGAGTGAACCAATTTGGAGATATTGCTTGTTATTCCCTTAAATTTTCCAATACTTATACTTTTTCTCAAATGGAAATTCGTTATTCATTTTTTTAATGTCCTGAACAGGCAAAGAGAATGGAATAATCCACATAGCAACCAGCTGTTAAAACATTTGACTATCCCTTAAAGCCTACTACTTCCCCTTGCATTTACAAGAAAATTAGCAATAAGATTAACTTGTCATTATCGGGATTAACATGAAGCATATGGAGAATAATTGTTTGTACAAGAGTAGAAAAAGTCATGTGAGTGTAACACATCGGATTTTTTTTTATAATCTCGAATATTTATAATAAGTGTGAAGGCATTTTTGTATCCAGTGGGAAACTAGAAAAACTTCTTTTTTCAGGCACAAATGCACATGGCTCTTGTACAGATTAAGTCCTGCTTGACATAGTATCTTCACTGCGTGTCCAAGCGTTACAGTTTTGTGGAGCGCGTCCTTTAGTGCTAAATGGCTAAATTTTCTCTTGTAATAACTATAAAAATGCTGCATAATTGTTGTTGCATGGCTAATTGTGTATTGTTTATAATATGATTTATCCACTCCATCCGCGGTAGCATTTAGATCTATTTGGTGTATTAAAAAGGATTATTTATTTCAAATTGAATAATTGTTATTCATGAGTGAGTATTTCTTTCTCTATCAATATCTCTATGATAGGCTGAAGAAGTATTGTATTCCATTCAAAACTTCTATACAGAGATTTTACCGTAAATGCGTGTTTTGAATATCTCAAAAGATATATTCTTAGAAAGGATCCGTGCCCATCTTGGCTTTTGAGCTCGACATGTTCACGAACATATTCAAGAAATTCCCCAACACAAACTAACATTTACATAGAATACTTTTCGTTATTTTTAATGTACTCAAAACTGACTCTTTAATATTTTTATTAAAAGACAGTATGTCTAAAATGTTTAAATGACTAATACAATTTTGAATCTGCTGTGAATAGCCTATGAAGTCTTCTTCATTCTGAAGAAATTTGAATAAATGTATAAAACTGGTAAACAATAAGGAATAAACTAAAATCTACAACCCACAAACATAGATCTTAAAACACACTATTTATGTCGAACCTTCTTGTACCATTAATTAATCTTGCTTTTGGTATTAGTTTTCCAATGCTTTACATTATGAAGAGCTTAGTTACTATTGTGTAAGGTAGTTATTTCTGGAACCATGTACTTCGATTAACATGAAACAGAAAAATGAGCTTTTGTAGATTAGATTGTATATCGGATAAAAAAGCTTAGTGGATGGAGAAAGTATTGTGAATGTAGCACTTAAAGATTTTGTAACATGCGATTCGGGTTTGAGAGCATCACTAGAAGCACAAACTTGAAATTTTCTGTTAAGTGAATCAAGTTAGAGCACTTAAGAGAGAAATAATGAAGCGATAGGCTTACTAAAATAATCAAAAAAATATACTGTTTTTACATCACGGACACTATCAAAATTTCGACAACATGAATAGTTTTAAATATACTTGTATATTTTCTGTAAGAACATTTTCTTATTTAGCGAGAAGAGCCGCAGATGTCCACTCACCATAACTGACGCCGTTTCTCTAGTAATTTTCGTCAGCCAAACAGCATAGTCGCCAAAAATTAAAAAAACTTTCACCTTATCCTAACTCCATCAATCAGGTGCGAGCATAGCTTGCAGGTACTTCCGACTGTTATTTAACTTGCCTTAATATATTTCCCAAAATTGCGTTAAGGTAATAAGTACGTGGCATTGTTTAATTTGAGCAGATTCGGATATTCCATGAGGAGAACATACCAGCTAAAGCGTTCCAGGAAATAGGTAATAGCAGACGACAGAAAAACTGATTAATATGCGTATGCAAACAGAGAAGAAAACTGGAGGCTTAAGTTTGTATTGAAGAAATTATCTTTGGACTGAAAACTATGTTAGATAAACTGCAAATATTAGGCCTTCTTTGTAGTTCAAAAAATTATCATATAATTTAGAATTGTTATTTAAGAATAACTGTGCAACGTTACTTTATTGTCTATCTTTGATATTTTTCAATCAAAATTATACATTAATAGAAGTAATATAGTAATTTTCTGATAGAATAAAATAAGCTACTAGGAATTAGTTAATAGCTGCTCCTACTGCAGCATTGGAGACACTTGAACCTGACTCCATTGCATTTAGTTGTAATGAAGGAGGTAAGAATGGCGCTCTATAGATGCAACACACTAAGCAACTAGACTCAGATTTACTATGTATCTTTAGAAATACCGTCAGACTACATAATCCCAATTAAACATTTTATAAAGAACCTCATGGTCATATTGAACTTGAATGTTGGACGAATAAAACTCTTAGAAACTTCTGAGGAAACTTTGATGTGGTTTACAGACGGCTCAAAGGATGGCTCAGGAGCAGATCTGAAATATATGACATAGGACCAAGTTGCAAAACGTTTTTTTTTTTCCCTTGGGTGAATATGCTACGGTTTTTGAAACAGAAATTTATGCTATTATTCAATGCATACACGAAAACACAAGGAAAACATAATTAAATATATAAGTAACATTAAACATAAATAAACAGATCCTTGTCTTCTCAGATAGCTGTCTGTAAGTAGTCATAAGGTAACGTCAGGACAGGTTTTAAACTGAAAAGCCATGCTCACAAGCTTGGCGGAACATAATGAAATTTAACTCACTTGGTGTCTAGTCATACTGCTTAGAGGGAAATAAAAAAGCTGACAAGCAGCAGCTTCACAATTTATTGGGTTCTTTAATATATTAGAGCCGGCTCTAGAAATATCTCGATGTTTAGTGAGAGAGCATAGAATTAGTCCAAAGTAGAGCACCACAAAACCAGGCTTAAAACTCCAGGAAACAAACATAGTGAACTGTTTATTAGAAAACCATGTACGAAAACAACTAGAAGCTTACTTAATTGTAATAGACTTTATCTGAGACAATTATTGTATTTCTCATAGGACATGCTCCACTGAAAAAGCATCTTAAGATGACGGGAGTTTTTCAGGGTAACTTAGATTGTAGATTGTGCAAGAAAGAAACTAAAACAGCACAGCACATTATATGCTCAAAGCCTTACAGGAAATATACTGCTTTGGGAAAACGTTTTCAGAATCAGAAGAATTTGAAAAAAATATCAATTATGAGACTGTATTCCATAGTAAAGAGTACAGGCATAATGAGTTGGCTTTAAAATGATACAGGTAGCACAGTAAGCCCAAGGCAAGAGTGATTCCGGGGCAATGATGGAAATATGTATCGTATAAGACAAGACTAGAATAGGGTTGAATGTAGTTTTCTAATAACTAGATAAATCAACAAAAGTGTGGTGGATTCTTGTAGAGATGTGGCTCTGGATCTCAGAAACTCTCGAAGTCTTGGAAGTTCTCGTCCGGTGTGATGGAGATGTTGAAGAATTACTTATCGAAGTATTAAGACGTTTCATGAATTGAAGTCGAAGTTGTTTTATAGATATTTTCTCCATCGGTTAATTTTAGATTATGATATATTTAAATATATCTATAAGAACAATTAAACACTTTTGCTGTTTAACGTTCGTTGCGATTCTTTTGAGAAAAATTTACTATCTGACGAGACTCTCTTTCGGACGGCATTTCAAAATTATCATTTATATTGCTTTTACAAAACATTTACCTGCTTTATATTACTTTACTTATATTTTTTTCAAGTTATTTTATTTTGCTTTTATTCGATGAGATAAGTATAAATCTTTCATCGCGTCTAAGGGCAACGGATATTAATCCTCATCAGCAGGATCATAATCGTTATCTACTCTGTGCTTCTTTCTCATAGGATAATTCACTTGATTTGCTACGGTACAATTCTCTCGTCTTCCCGCGAAGGCTCGGATTTTCCCGCGCGCCTCTACCACTATCGTTACTGGCACGTTTGCGGTTCAACTCCCGTCCTTTGGCGTCTTCTTCTTACTTCTGAAGCTATTCCTACACTAGTTCCTCATAGTATTGTTCCTCATTTGTGTCGTTGCTAGGTTACGTAGTTTTGACTTTCATCTAAGTATCTATTCTTTTCTTCCCTAACAGTAATCTTTCGTTTTTGTATTTTTTCACCTCTTCACATTATCTTCCATTCCTATTTCCCCTTTTAAATGTCATATTTTCCCTTCTGGTCCATCTTTAAATTATAATGTTCAATAATACAGGATTTTTACTTTGAACGTAATGTGTTAATTTTGTGTTGAATACGATTGATATGATTCTATATAAACTTTTAACTTCCAATTTCATTGCTTTAAATGCTTAAAAGATTTCCTTTCCCCACAAAATTAATCTTTCTTATAGCTATTTTGCATAATTAAATAACCTTGATTCATTGTCTTGTGGCATAAATATTTGCCATGTATTCAATTTCCGCTTCAGGCTTTATACCTAATGTTATCTGTTGTGGCACAAAGAAATGGTTTGAAATTTGCATCAAACATTAGGATTCGATGACTTTGTACCTATTCGACCATATTCAACTACTTTATTGTTGATCAATGAACTGGTGAAGCTGAAAATAAATGCATAACGACTCTGTTGTTGCGTATGGCCTGGAAAACAACGTCCAGCTTGGCTTTTGCTTCTCTTACAAAGGATAATATGAAAATCCATAGGTACGTTTATAAGGTGTGGGTGTTACAGGCAATTCTATTACGAGGAAAACAAGAATACGTAACAAAAGCGGGGATTGCTTTCACATAAACTGTAGTGTAACTGACAGCCATACAAATGCTCAGTCGAGTTCCTTTATGCTAGCTCGAGAATGAATAGTTTTTCTGTCTCTGTTTCGCACACGTCGCTCGAGCAGAGTCTAACCCGTTTACCGCCAACATTTCTTATAACTTTAAGTTCCTTCGTCCCAAGAATGCTTGCGCTGTCGCTGAAGAACCTATCAGAGGAGATTGATTGTGGCACGGGAAGATAGATAGCTGCCTGAATCTGTTTCCTTATGTTTCTGTCAGGTCTGTAGCTGACCGCCCGCCCGCCCGTCTTGAAGGGCCATCAATATTATTTCGTTCCCTCGCAAGGGAAATTGGTCACTTCCCGGTATATCCGCTGCACCTGTGTACGACACGTGATCTAGGAAATTCATCTTTCTGATGGCTTTAAACCGCACTATATTACCGCAAGTGTCACAGCAATAAGATGCACTCCTCGATGAAAACTGACGGCTGTACCGTCTTAAAAATTAGAGCTCCTCACATAGAAAACACAGGTAGAGTTAACTGGTTTTATTACACTTTTACGAAGTTGAAATGAAACCATTAAGCGTTTCAAATTTTCAATGGTAGATGCTACTTTTTTGTTTTCCTTTGGTTTAATTTCTTTTATTTTTATCTGTATTGTAATAAAAGAAGTGTTCAGTTTCTGATTTTATTTTCTCTTCCATTCGCTTATGGTTGGCAGAGAGCATGTTATGTTGCACCTAAACGGTGGATATTTTACCAGAAATACCTGCTTTGAAATTCCCTTTTCCAAAATAAAATATTTGTATGTATACGTATCTATGAAAAATATAGCCAAAAACTAAAATTCAAATTCAATACCAAACTTCGTAAAGTCTAACAGCTTTCAAGGCTTCAACACAAATAATAAAATATGTCCCAAGTTTTCTGCAGTTCTGATTCTTGTCTATTTTGATTAATGTTTTACTTTCTCTGCTACCTACCTATAGAAAGTAGAAGCACTGTATTCCACACAAAAATTCTATATCCATATTTCACTGGAAATACACGTTTAGAGTGGTTCCTTGAATAAAAAAACATTTGTATAATTATTATAAGGCTCGCGTATACCGTATGCCTGTGTTTCCGTGAAAACATAATAAAAACGAAAAGAAAATTAAATATGAAACCCAACGTTTAAATTTAGCATTTTCAAGGATGCGACGCAAGGATTTTCAATAAAATACCCTCACCCGAAACTGCTTTTGGCATGGATAGTTGTTCCTTTTTTTTATTTTCTCAAAAATGAGTGACGAATTTTATTAAAATACCATATGTTAACATACTTGCATGACAAAATGTATATCCTGAATTTTCTGGGAATACTCCATTAAGTATTCTTCATTCTGAATGACTTTTGTGTTACCGGCAAACCGTAAGAGATAAACAATAAATTTAGATCTCGTTAAAGCACCAATTTATATTAAATACACTTTTTGTGGCCTTAAACTTTTCCGGGAGATTATTTCACATTAGCGTGAATTTTAAGATAGTTTCATATTTTTTCTCAATAATAAATCGCTATTCTGTTTTATTGTGGTCAATCAATGGTATTTTTAAGACATTACATAGTGATCTCTTTTTGAAAATATGACTATCGCTTTATACTATATACTCCGTTTATACCTACAATAAATGTTAAAAGTTTAATGGAAACTTGTCTCGTTTATTAAGAAAGGATATAAAAATAAACGTTTGGAATAACAATTCCAAAGAGTGAGTGAGAGAAAGCCATGTGAATGGAAAACATATTTTTTAATATACTTTTGTATAAGTGGCACACCATATGAAAAATAAAAAAGCTTAATACAGTAGAAATGCAGCTTGTAAAAATACTCAATTTTTGTCCAATTTTCTAGCGTTGTAGTAGCCACTTCCTAAGTGTTCTGTATTGCATGTGTACTTTTTCCCAATTGTATCATCTGACGGTACATTCGAAACATTTCAATTGTTCTCTTCTAAACAGTTCGTTATTACAACTTCAGAAAAAATTATTTCTTCTTGCTTCTATAGGCACTGTTATGTTATTCCTTCATATTGCATGCAACTGAACATTTATTTCTCATTTTGGAGTCATTGATATGCAATGCTTTAAGCTATAAGTGATTAGTGTTAAGCTATGTGTAAACAAACGTGTTTCCTATAATAAGGATTTGAACCCAAAGAATATGTGTGAACCGGGACACCTATGGGACATATTATGGTGATATAACCGTAATAGAGTATTAAAAAGAATTTCATGAATCATACGGTTTTCATAAAACTGTTTAGATGAAAATGGAATTATGAAACCCATATTATTACGTTGCTTATCATAAGACTATAACCGGAATTAACTTTATAGCGGTAAAATTAATTTCAAAATAAAACTCGTAAGAAAAGGTTTTCTTTTGAGTAGCGTGCTTAATATTAGGTTAAGAAGACTTAAACTTCCCAATAATTCATCTCTTCATCTAAAATATCGTATTACACATTTTTTACTTATTAGTTGAACATTTCTAAAATTAGTGCAGTTATACCATCTTCTGTCATAAAGAAAATGTTCAAAGAATATTATTGTTAATGTTTTTAAGTCCCTCGTAAAAGAAAACTAAAATGGTTGTTGCCTATGAGAATATAGCATTCGTAATCATCACACTTTTTTTTAAAGTCTACATTTTATTCCCACTTGTATTTATACCTCATTTACAAACTGACTCAAGCGGTAGCGTTCACGTTTGGCAATCGGAACTTCCCGGATTCGATTTCCTTTGGGTTTTTGCTTTCGACAAGTGAATATTGTGGTTGAGCGTATTTGCTGTCTTTTATTTCCTCTCATTTCATTTCCAATTTTATCTATCAGGGATGCAGGGCCGAACGGAGTGATGTGGAGCATATGCGGTGGATTTGATTTTAAGATAAAAGTGTTTCGTGGAATGTTCAGTACCAACCCAACCGTAAGGATGCATCAAAGGGGCGGCCGGGAATGTTAAACCTGGAAACGTTAGGAATCCCTCTGCTCTACGCTTGCTGACATCAGAACAGGCCCGCCCTTCGCACTCTCGCACCTCAGTAGGCGCAATACCCTTGGCTGCTTTGCTGAAATCCTTCACCATTTTATTCCGTATCCCTATATACCTTACCTTTATTCTCTAACGTTGTTGTAAAATATCCGAAATCGGAAACTATACGAACGATAGCTCTTTGTTTAATTAAACATTTTCCATAAAAATGTATCGTCATGAAAACTGATTGTTTAAACTCACAGCTATTTTCTTCAATGATGATCCCCTTCTTCTGATTTGGACTATATAGAAACCGTTAAAGTATTTCCTACACAGTTTCATGGAATGCTTTCATTTTCACAAGAATTATATCTTATTTCTTTCGAAAATTCTCTTTCAAGAAGAACTGTCATAACATACATCAAACTATTCTTGTTCAACTTGAGTATGGATAAAAAATATTCAAGCATGCCCAGGGGAAGTGCTTCAGTTGGACTAATACCATATATAACAATCCTTTATTTACAAAGTTTGATGATGTTTTCTCATCATAGAACCTAATCAAAATTTTAGCCGTTAAACCCAATGTCAACATCATAACGACGTATGAGATACCTCTGCGTCCTTTGGAAAATCCCAGGCGTATTTTGAGTTATATCACGGACGACTAATCCTGGCAGCTAATTCCATTTCCCAGTTCACCGAGGCCTCTTACGCAAGACATCCTCATAGGAATTAATCAGGATGGTGAACTCTCAGGAATATGACCTCTTCCAATTCATTGGCTAGGAAATGTACCGTCCATGTAATCGCAGACATCCCCATTGAAGTGAGATGGGTATTCTATAATGCCGTATGTACGTGATCTCTGAATGGTACCTCCTCCAAAAGCAGAGCCTGCAATCTGCTCAAGGATATAGAATCTTGCTTTGTAGATTGTGAAATCTAAACGTTCCTCTTCGACATTTATTCCTAAATAGCAGAACACGTAGCTCCGCGCTTTTACTTTCACTACGAAGTTTCTTATATACTTTTCCGTCCTAATCTGCCTCTCTTTCTACCTCCCCCTCCGTAACATAGCTGTATGTCAATCTGCTGTTTTCAAAGCTCACAGTGAAATTCTTGTATTTCTGAGATGGTATTAAAAGCTAAAATATAAAAACATTAACATTAAGCATATTTGTAGCCATTTCTTATCCATTTGAACACACAAACCAAGGGGTTGTACAGGGTTTCTCTTTACACGCTCAATTGTTAATAGTTATGTCGACGTCAAGGAAGCGACAATAATGTTTATTTAACCATTTTACAATTATCGAATTAAACCAACAGCGATTTTATTCACAGAGGAACTGAATTGTTATTAACGAGTCTGAAGATGATGTCGAAAGGCGCATCAAAAACTTCAAGAAAATGCTAGTGATTGTAACTTAAAATTTTTGACTGGCCAAACAAAAGATATGGTATTTCAGCGGAAATATCGTATGAAATGTAGAACAGTGATAAACAGGCATAGGGATTCTTAAGTAATTAGATTCAAATTATCTATACTCAAACCATTATCACTATAAATAATGTAAACAACACCGGCCAAGTTTCACAAGCAGGTAAAAATCTATGTGAATGATGTCCGCAAACGCAAAAATACTTTACGATGGATGGGGGATAATTTGTTACCTGCGCCGTCCCTGATATTAGTCCAGTAAAACTTCAATGTTATTCCTTCCATCCTGGCTTTAACGCTTAGACATTTTTATGCCCAATGATAAATAATAAATCTAGAATAAATAGATAAGCTGAATTATTGAGGATTTAAACTCTATTTCCAAAGTGAAGATACACATTAAATGTACGTTATGGCTTAAGTGCAACAATACGTCGCACCCTAAGAAGCTAAACATTACCTAAGTTTTATAAAACAACGGAAGTACCAGTGTTAATGTATGGACAGCAACTAGAACAGACAGAAGAAAAGTCCAAATTACAGAAATAAAGTTGTTACGTTCCGTAGTAAGCGTTACTTTTCACGACAGAAAAAGAAATGAAATACAAGAAGAAATTTTAATACCATAAGAATAATGCAGATTAAAGATAACTGGTACAAGCACATTCATAGAATACCATCAAACATGTGGGGTAGGGTGGTCTGCCTGTCTGTCTGCTGGTGTTTCTATATCTGGAAACTTAGGGGCCCTGTCATTGCTGTACCATCGCTACTGGTTCCGGCTGCCCGGTGTCTCCTGTCGCCTCATCTCGTCTTCCGGGGACGCTCCACGTGGGGCGCAAGTACAATATGCACCCCAGATCGGTGCCGAATCCTCTTTGTAACAGAAGATAAGTAAGATAACGCCAGAAAGATTATGGTTAGTTACTAAGCTGTAGGTCTAAGGAAGGCGAGCTCTTAAAAACAAAGGGAAAGATTCGTTTTCTTAATGGGTAAATGCCTAACCCCATGATGTGCAAGAAGGGAGGATATTAAAAAAATGATTGAGAAATTTATGCATAAAACATTCAACGGATTTACTACACGAAAGCCACAAACGATGCATGACTTCTTAAGTTTTCTGTGTCTACAACTATTAGAAATAAAAGCCATGTTACAAAACTTTTCATTAAAACACATTATTTAATATCTCCAAAAACGTAATAATAAAGCACGTGTTTATATTTTACTTTCCCTACCGCTTACCTATTGCAAAGAGATTTACCAAAAATAATTATATCGAGATTTCACCAGAAGTTCACTGAGGCCACTTCGAAAGGTGTGTGTTGGGGTGTGCGTGCGCACGCGTTCTCGAAGAACTGAATCCCGCTGATATAAAATTAATAAAAAAATATTATTTGTTACATACACATGATTTTCTCTACCCTCTATTGTTTATTAATGGGTATACAAACTATTCTTATGAAAGCTTATTTTTCTATCAACTTAATTTTAAGCGAGATTAAACCTTTGCATAAATGCTTACATTATACATTTCGTTACTAATAAAAAGGGAATAGTGATAGCCAAATGCTTCAGAACTGGACGCTGTATGCTGGCCTTAAATTCTATACTCTTTCCATGACATCACGTCAAACAACAGAACATCGACAGGAATTTAAAAGAATGACGAAATATTAGTTAATTGGAACCATTAATAACGATATCTCGGAAATTGCTAAGTCAAAAATGGTGTTTGAAATATTATGGTGAGCACATGCAGATTTAGTTTGGTAAGCCTGAAGTTGATCCTCCCGGAATGGGTTGGTGGACCTGTCCCAGAAGTATCAGTTTAACGTTGGCAGCATTGTATTTGTTTTAGAAACATCCAAAATGTTCGAGTAGTTTAAGCGATGCCTTGACAGGAAGTAGTGGTGGGGATGATGAATTATAAAATAAGTGATTTATCTTGATTCGACTTCTTTAGATACGGGACCTTAGTGGTGTGAAGTGCCCCTGGCATCTGGTTCGGGGCGAGGGGGTTATTGCGTTGAGGATGTTCTTGTAAAGGATGTTCCGTGTCAGTTTTAAGGTAAGAAATTTTGTGTTATTAAAATTGAAATAACTTCCTCCTTTGTATTTCTCTATAATTATCCTGGAATCCTCTGAGTTGAAAGCCGTGGTTTTGCATGCCAAGCGACTGAGCATACGTCCCCTTCCTCCATTTGCTATGACCTGAATTTTAGTAAAGTTGTAAAGTTGTTAAATTAATCTATGGTCGTGACAATAAGTTGTGTGTTTTAAACAGACCTACATTTTCTTGTGCACCCAGTACTTTTTCGTCTATCGCTTAACGTTTATCAATTAAACAACATTATATAAAATTCCTTTCAAACTTCACAGGCTATTCCCAGAAAGCTTTAGACATACATTTTATTTGTCATGCAAATATCTTAAACATTTGGAATTTTAATCAAACTGATTAGAGCTTTTTTCAGAAAATTCAGGATTTTCGACAAATCTTCCCGTAAAAGGAGTTTCGGATGAGCGAATTTTCTTGTAAACTTTCTTGTCGTGTTTCTGATAGGTGCTGAATCTAAATACAAATATCATGTCGGACGTTTTGCTTTTTAGGCATGCTGTTGACATACATGGAACTTATCTTAAAAACATTTCTTGGGGTTCAGTGGGACTCAAAACATGTATTTTCGGTGAAATATCAACATCTAATGTTTTAATAGAATGTAATACCTTTTCTACTTACTATGTACAGTCATGGAAAAAATAATTGAGCGCTGTAACCTTTGTCACTTCGGCCTCACGGAGGTACACGAAGCTATCAGGCTTGGCTCACACGTGCTTGCGCTATGCTACAAACTATACTTGTACATATCGAGGTAAGACTGTTTATTACGTTATAATATTAAATAAACACCAGGGAGGAACTAAAAGAATCATTCTTAGCTAACATGCACAGTAAATATCGTAAACTAAACCAAACCTTGAGAGCTGAAATGCCCTTTACAGTAAACAGAGTAAGGGTTACTTCGTGGTAGAAACAGCTCAGTGCCAACGTTCTGCATCTGAAGGTTGTGTGTACTGTTCAGGAGGTTTGTTTGAATTCAAAGACCCGCATAGGAGCTTCTTTTTCATATAAGCACCTGTTGATGTAGATAACGTCTATAGCACAAAACTCACTATATTTATCTGTTGTTCTCACAAACTATAAACCAAATAGAAGCATTGCAACCTAATCTCCGGTTGCTTTTAAATGTAACACAAAACCAATAAAATAATAGAGATAAATCTGATGTGATACATTTATATAGCTTCTCTATCCTCTTATCTTTTATTAGTGGGTAGACAATCTATTATCACCAAAGCTTAAATTTCTATCCAATTCATTTTAATCTAAATAAATCTTGCAGTTATAGCTACACTAGACATTTAATTATAGATACAAAAGAAACAGCGATAGTCAAATGTTTAAGAACAGGGCGCTATATGCTGGCCTCAAAATTCATAGTGTTTCCATGCAATCGCGAGAAACAATTGAATATTAACAGAACTTAAGGGAATGTCCAAGAAACAAACAATTCGAACCTTTAATAACGGATATCTCAGAAATAGCTTATGTCACAAAAAGCTTATTTAAAATAAATCATATGCTTTAAAGAAATCTACATGTTTGTGTAGTACGTTTCCATCTATTGCTTAACGTTTATCAGTTATAGAGGATTATACAAGACTTCTTCCAAACGAAGTGGGCTTCCAGGCTATTCCCAGAAAAGTCAAATAAAAGTTGTATTTGTAATGTAAATATATTTAATATATATGGTATTTTAATCAAAATCGTTAGAGGTATTTTCAGAAAATCAGGAGTTTCAAAAACTCTTCCGTGTAAAGGGTAGTCTGCGCTAGGGGAATTTTCTGGAAAATCTTCGTATCGTATCTTTGAAAGGTATTGAATCTAAATACCAACCTTGGTATTTATCCGACTTTTCGTTTTTGAGTTACACTGCTCACCAGACAGACACTCATACACGCGCTCGCGCAGTTTTCTAAAAATGCTTTTTTTGGACCCAGGGGCCTCAAAACATGTACTTCTGGTAAAATATCGGCATCAAATTTTTGGGTGGAATACAATACTTCCTCTACTTACTATACGTATTATAGTATGGAATCCACCACCGTTTTAAAATTTAGGTCTTCTGCTAGTGATTTCCAAGTGTATGTCACATACACCAGAGTTTTGCAGCACTGGTAAATCTGGGACCTCGAGAGTGCCTCTGCTTTACTTTCACCCAAACATAATGTATTGGGTTCAAATCTGCTGTCTTTGGAGGCCATGGTCTGCTCTTATGATATCCTGTACTCCAAAAACCAATTTGGAACATTGGCCAACCTACGGACCGAATGGAATGTAATAATACCTTCAGGATACTGATCTTGGACAGAAGGCAGCAGAACACGTTCTAAAAGTTCAGAATATGTTTCTCCCATTCAGCTTTATATGAACACGTTCCAGCATACCTGCCGCTTCCCGAGATATACACGCCCAAGAAGGTTTGTTGACCACTCCTTGCACGAGCAGCCGGATAGCCTCTATTATAGCGTGTCCCACGGCCTGTAAACTGGCATGGTAGAATTGGCACTTGGTGTACCAATTCTGCAATGCAGTGTCCCCGTGCAGTACCCGGGAATAAAGACAAAGCCTTGTATACAGCGGCCGTTGGAAACGGATCTCTTTAGACCTCTTTAGAGACCTGCGTTAATTTTGTGCAGATACACGTGAGCTACATGAACTCTTACTTGTAACAATCTGCCATTTTCACGATACAATTTCCCCCATCTCCTCGCAGTGGACTGTGGAACACCGCAAACGCTATCCGCTCTGGTGGCCGTATAGCTCTGTGAAAACAGGGTGAGAACAGCAGCAGGTTTATCAACGCCAGCTGCCGTTGCTAAAGTATGAATGACTGTGCCGTTGTAGGTACTAATAGCGATTGACACCTCTTTCGGTGATAAATGGAACTAATCACAAGTGTGTGACCAACAAAAATAAACAAAAATGATAAAAGAATGAAGCTTATCACCGTGGTCGAAAGCTTTGGCTATGATATAGCTTAGCTCTGCGTATATCGAACGCTCAATTTAATACAAATACTGTCCATATTAATTATTAGGAATGTGAAGTGGATATCGAAGAAAGACGAAGGAAAATAAAGGGGGAAAAGTATACTTCATCACCAAGATTTGAACCTAGGTTTACTAGTGTCCAAAGCGCGTGCGTTACCTCTGAGCTATATGTGCTTGGGCTGCAAAAGATCTGTTACATTCATTTAATAGAGACACTATAACAGCAGCCAATATGTTTATGGTAACATGATTTATTTATCGTATTAGAATATTTGTTGGTTTATGATTCAGGTCATTGGTGGTTTCGGTCGAATAGGTTTCGGTTGCTCCTCTTACTTTTACAAGTACCAATGAGATACCATCACACAGAAATACTTTTGCGCTTTGTTTACGAATAGGCTAACGAAGAGTGGGAGTATAGCATTATATTGCCGCATCGCTCCTCTTTCTTTATCAGGAACAAATACAAATGTCGGACGTGATTCAAGATATAGCCTATTTTTTGTGTTTGATAGTCGATAACATATGCCACAGATACTGTTAATAAAGTTTAGCATGCAGCTAGACTTGTAAATCGTGTTGCGATACGAACTTGGACTTAGGAATATTCTGCTGTCATAATAGGCTGTCATTGTTTCCTAACTGTGCGTGGTAAGCGAAAGTAAACTGGTACCATTATTTGGATGTCTGTTTATATCAGTTAGTAAGTCAATAATAATTTATGTTAATATTGCTAGAATACTGTTATAATTCAGTAGTCAAAAAACCTTAAGTCAATTAACTGCTATCATTTGAGCTCAACTCCATGCATTTAAATCTCTAAGGAACGGAGACTTGCTTATACTGTGCAAGCGTTCACTTTGTTCTGTTCATATGGCAGTGGATCCTCAACCATAGTTCAGCAACTTAGATAAAAACCCTTGGACGGGGTAACACCTGGTCATGTATTTCGCCTCTCTAACTGCCTTGGGTGGACGTACCTCTTCTAACCTGCCTCTGAGTCGTTGCTTAAGCACCTAATTTCGCTACCCGAGGATTATTTTATTTTATTCTCGCAAAATCTTTTATCACTCTACTGCTGTAACTACCCAACTGTAGAGGCAAGACTCAAGACACAAGAGCATTGCAACAAAAATGCTGACTTTGTAAATTGTTGTGACAGGACGCGCAAAGAGCAAGGTGCAACGGCTATGAAAACAAATGTTTGCATATAACTAGCGATAGCATTTTACATATATGCGGTATTATCATGGGATATCTTCCAAAAATTAATTCACACTTGTAGGGTATTTTATAGCCCTCACTCCATCTATTTCCTCAAAGGAAAAGTTCCTCACCGAATGATTCACAAATTATTTCAATTGAAGTTTTACAAAGAAAACTAACGGCTTTAATTCTTTTATACGCAGACCAATCGCACATCACCATCTCCAAACCGTACTCTTTAACATGTCTCTTACAGGACTGGAATAAGGATTTTAGTTTTTGAGTTATCACGATGTAAACAATATCCTATTAAGTTTTTCTACACTATAAAATTTCTGTTCATACAGTGACGTGACGCTTATTTACCGCGTATCCGCCCACTTCTTCTTTAAGACCGCTCATTGGGTAACTCAGTAGCTAAAGGCAAAACACAAGTATAGTGGGGGGATTTATCTCTCCTGAATACTCGCGTAGTCCGTCGACAGAGGGATTTTACTAAGTTGTACTACAATTGAGCGTTGCCTCGCGACTCACAACAGATAAGAGAGTGGAAGATGCACACTCAAGGCATTCATACTTCACCAGCTACTCAATTTTTATTAACACATTTTAGTATTGGTATTTCTTAGAATAGATGTGATTAAACCACCTTGAAGGGCTATTATCTTCACCGAAAACGATGATGTCTTCCTAAAAGTAGATTTATAAATGAAAACTTACAGTTATCGAATTTCCACCTCTTTCTTTACGGAATTCGTCTTTAATAGGTTACTGTCATTAGGTTACCATGATTAATGAGTTTATTTTTATATTTAATTTTGCTTTCCCTACATATCCATTTTGTCTACGTTAGAGGAATTTTTGTAATAGTCATAAGAATTCTATAACTATTATTGTGCAGAATTAGGTACGTGTTTTCAGTTCCTATAAATCCATAATATACAGGATGTGCTGCTAAAACACGAATAAAAGAAATTATTCTAATTTTAAGTATAAATATTAGCCTAGGAGAAATAAATATCTGCAGTTTATGTTACGATGGTTGTCATGGATATTCAGAAATTAACAAATTAAAAACAGATAATTCTGCCAAGATAGAATTATGTGAACATTGAGCAGAAAATCATGCGTCTCTTTGGTTGGCCAAAACGGAAGCCTGTAAAGTATAAAGAAAATTTCCTGGAAAATTCGGTCCCATTTTGACTGTGAGGTAAGAATGGTCAGTGGTTTACAGCACAAGTAATATGGCGGTTTGCCAACCGTAACTGGTGTTCTAAAAAACGTCTATAACGATAAGAGTGAAGATACTTTACAAGAAGACCAACACCTTTCCTAATGGGGATTCGTAAACTATTCAGAGCGTAAAACACAGTGGCTGACAGCGATGATTTGTATCTTTAGATACAAAATTTGTGCTATGCTGAGGAAAACTTAATAGAGCTTGAAAACAGCTTTGATGTTACCGTGCTACAAATGTTAAAGTTACGACTCTTAGCTTATCAGAAAATGTTAAGTGTCAATTAAATAATATCTTCGCATAACAGCAATTCTTTCATAAGGGTTTAAAGCAGGGCAATCTTGTGTTTGTTTAAGTATCTACAACATGCTTACAAACGAAGATTCGTGTTTAAATACTCAACATTGAGCTACCTTGTTCACAGCGCATGTGCAGTGTGCCGCCAGGCATTTGGATGCACTTCTAAGAGCCACCAGTAGTAGTATTTACATCTTAAATGATTGCCCGTAATTATTATAATTATTTATTATTATTATTATTTTTATAATCAGCAGCAGCA
Organism: Deroplatys truncata; assembly: GCA_030765065.1. Classification (NCBI taxonomy): domain Eukaryota; kingdom Metazoa; phylum Arthropoda; class Insecta; order Mantodea; family Mantidae; genus Deroplatys; species Deroplatys truncata. The sequence continues at coordinate 109,118,263 of CM060980.1, forward strand.
TTATTACTGAGTAATTACTACAGTATTATGGCCCAGGTAGTTATAAAGCGTTATTAAATAAGTTGATTTCTGTTGTAGCATTATTAATATTAACGTGACTGTTATTAACTTAGAGTACTCGAATATAAAGAAACATACATAACTTTTTGGCAGTGTTGCCCTTGGCACCTTTTGAAATGAGGTAAGCAGTTTATCAATCAAGTAGTGATAATAAAGCAAGAAGGCAGGCAGAAGAGTGGCGCTTGGAGAAAGAGGAGCTATACATTACCAACCTAAACCGCCACTTTTAAACCAAAATGTACCTTACATCATATATTTTCAAGATCGTAGGCTAACATTTTTCATCTAAGAGAAACGAAAGTGTACATGACTAAGTAATGCGTAAGCCTCACCAGAAAGTTGTCATGCTTGAAAGAGTCGGGGGAGAATTATTCATCTCTCGCACTACATTTTAAAGTATCAGCGAGCCGGAACCGTCAGGAAAGGAGACAGTATTTTCTGCCAAGTACAAGAAGTGATACTTCCCCTTTCAATAAAGATAAAGTGAACAAAGTCCTAAGGCGATTGTTCCTCCCAGTGACAAAAGCGGGTGAAGTCGGAATCGAAAGAATCTGCGTGGAAGAACCTGGGGAATAAAGGAGACGGAGAAAACACACATACAACACAACTTGCAGCCTACTTTCTTCAATTTAAAATAGCTTTGAAGCTGTATAAGCTGAAAATATGAACCTGCTCCCCAGACTTTATTTTCAGTTTACCTCATGTGTGGTGTGCCGCTGAAATAATTTTATACAAATTTGCTTTCATAACTCATTTCATGAAATTTAAAGTAGATGATAGAAAAAATTCTATTTTATGAATGTGTTATAATATATACTAGTCACTTTTGTTATACTTGATTACGATTTGATTGTTACATAGTTTTGTTAGCAATAAAATATAAAGAATATTTTAATTCTTTGTTTCTAGTTGTTTTCTTTATAATACATAAATGTCATACTCATACCCAGAATTTGATTTTCAAATATGAAAATGCATGAGAGAGAGAACAACACAGAAACAAAACTTCGCATGCATATGAAGCTGAAATTATAAAGGCAATAATTGTCATAATATTCTGAGAAGGATAGCCATATAAAATAAGTAATAAAATATTTCATTTCAGTGTATGTATAAAAAGGAGAAGCATTGAAAATTATTGACTGTTAAAAGTGACAGAAAGACCAGACCGGCACAGTTTAGCTAATTAGGGACCAGCCCCAGGCATAAAGGGTAAATACCATTGAAGCAAGTTTTTCCTGGTAAACAGCAGAGTACAGCTGCACTTAGCCTGGTGAAGGTCACTCTAGAGGCTTCATGACGCCGAGTGGTGACGAGCGTTTGAGGGGAGAGAGGGGAAGTTAGGCGTTGCTTTTTCTTGTATTAGCGTGGGTAGATCAGTCTGCCTGAGTGCCTGGTGAGTGCAGGACGACTTTCTCGTCGTATGGAGAAGAATGGTGGCGAACATGCTAGAGGGTAGAACGCTTAGCTGTAGTTAATATTCTTCGGTCTTGGTAAAGACAAAGTATCATCGTATGCATTTTTTAGTGATCGGCAAACCTAAGGTATTATTTTAAATAGTGAATAAAAGTGTTCCAAGACAGCGTTTGCGTGTTTCTCTGTACACACTCACGCATACCCTGAGGTTAAGGTTTCATGCTGGAGCAGCCGTGGCAAAAGAAGAACCAATTGGGAGGAGACAAGCAGCAACCGTGAGGCAAAGGTATTGCTTCATTGTTGGAGGACGAAGAGTGGCTGCGTCACATATTAACGTAGTTCTTAAATGCAGCATTTTCCAAGGATCCGGTAAGGGGGAAAAGAGAAACTACTAGAGGTAGTTAAAGAAAACAATCTACCACATTTCTCTTGAATGGTGCGACTGGCAGGCCTCCACTCCCATCGCACTGCATTGCGAATCCGCTCGTACAGTAATAGTGGACCGTTCCGCCGTTTCTGCCCTAGATAATGCTAACGAGGGGCGAAATAATACGTATTTGGTACGCTTGTCTTTTGTTATGAAAAGTGTTCGAAGCGATGCGTTCCTGTGTTTCTACAAGCCTAGCATCTGCTGAATACATTATTGAACGCTCGATGAATTTATATAGTCGAAAAATTGGAAAATCCGCGCCGGCTACTGCCTTTAATTCGCCGAACCGATGGGGATTTGTTGCAAAAACCTCATCTTTAAGCAGTCCCCCCAGAGGGTAATCACGGGGATTTAGATCTGGAGAATGAGCTGGTCAGGCAATCATTCTGTCATGAAAAAAACGTAATATGAGGCAGCGATTTTCCTGCACTTCTTACCATGACCCTTCATAACTCGTGGAATGTTTCCTCCATTGTAACTGTAGTTTGTCAGTTTATTTTTGTCTAGCACGGCCCCAGTCTGTCACATTTTTCTAATAACTATAAACTGCGAATTTATTGTCCCAGATAAAAATCACATAAGACACCGTTTGGTGAAACTTTAACATTATAAATGCAAACTTTTCTGTGGTATGTACCATAGCAAAACACACCAACAGAGAGCTTCACATAACATTTATCGCCTTTCGTAGGTGCGTGAGCGAGGCTACCGCTGAGCAAGGTCATTCAATTGTATATCTGTTACGAGTCAGTCCCGGCGGGCGGCTGCCGGCAGTCGCATCATTCTTGATCCTGCATTTGGAATTACTTCGGTGTAAACTAGCTGCGGACTAAGGACAAAAATAAATCCCAGTGGTGTACCCGCCCCATTTACTAGACACCCGAGATGCGTACCCCCTTGAATATTGAGATATCTGAGTTGCGTATCGCACATTTTCCTTCCCACATAAACAGACTGAGGACTGTCTATCAAGTGTACTACGACTTGGTAGGTGTAGCATTTACGGAGAAATTTGCTTGCTACGGCTTCTTGTTATGGCAGAAGTTTGTATGCTGTGGCTTTTATGTACTGTAATCTGCTTATTTCGCCTTGTCTAAATTGGATCATTTTCTGTCGTAGAATTTCCCCCTTGTCCATTGTTTTCTTGTTAAGTCTGATGTTTCTCAAATTCATACTATTCATTTTTATGTAAGAGGAAGTTTGTAACTCAGCGATGGTTTCCAATAATTGAAATATTTTTTCTAATATTTATTTTTGGCATCTATTTTTATAATAGATGCATTATTTCAACATTAACGCAAAAGCTTACATTTATTATTTCAACATTAACACAGAAGTTTAAATTTTTTACACTTTATCATACATATTACTATTGCAACATCCCCTGGGAGGGGTGGCTAAATCTAGGGGTCGCTTACACTAGGTAGACAGTAAACTCAGATGATTGGGGTAATTCGGTATCGGGATAGGTAGGGCTGTACTCGTGCAGGTGAGTCACAGGGGAAGCATTGAATAAAAGGCCCGGAGTTGAATTAAAGCTAAGAGTTCTATTTGCACTTAAGATACATAATTGCAGCTGGTGGCCGGTCGCTGCTTGACCCGCCGACCCGTATGGGGAAGAACGTAATGGAAGAGCGTCTTACTACCTGGGTTATGGTCGTCTTGAAGTGTGCAGAATGGAAATATTAACAAAATTACGATGGAGTGAGATACAACCCTTTGCGGCTCAGAGCTTTGTCTTCGAGTATTGCCTCTAGACGAAAGTGTAAGTAAAAGCACGCGAAATCGAAATCCACGGCCCTTAAAAATAATATTTTGATTGCTGACTGCGCGGTCTTGCGTTCTTGCGTTCCATCGTTGTCACCGGGTTTCAACATTTTCTGGCGTATTGGTAATAGTAATGCAATCCCTCGACACTTGGTTCGAACCTCATTACCTTACTTCGTTACAATATATTTAAGAAACTATAAAGTCTTTCTTATCTTTGCTGGTTTGTTCACGACACTGGAGACATCCATGGTACTGGCTTGTTGTCTACATTTGGTGTAGAATGGGCAGTTCAATATGATGTGCTGAATGGTTAATGGTGTGTTGTAGTTGGCACAGATTGGAGGCCGGTCTTTGGTTAGAAGAAAAGAGTACGTCAGTTTGTGGTGGCCAATTCTTAGACGGGAGATGATTGCTTGATTTCGTTCGTAGAGTTTATAGAGGTTTAAAAGAGTCGGTACAACCTCAACGAGCTTCATGAAGTTTCATATCAAGCGATAAACGCTTCGTCTTCCATTTTTGCATGAACGCTCATTAAATGAAGGTAATGATGACTTGGTACGAGAAGGCTATTGATGGGTCACTTACAGGATGTCTGGATGCTGCTTTAACGCTTCGATCCGCTATTGTATTGCCACTTAAACCTATATGGGAGGGAATCCACATCAAGGATACCTTTTCTCCCTGTGCTTTTAATTTTGGAGCACAAGGAACAAATGGCTTGTATCATTGCATGAGAGGGCTCATATTTCTGTTGGCTGGTAGCGCACTTAAGGAATCAGTGAAGATAGTGAAGTGTGCTTTTTGGGGAGACTTGTTTATATATAAAAGACTTCTTTTATGGCGAACACTTCACAAAAAAAAAACAATAAAGAAATTCGGAAAGGCATAGAGCATTCCATGGTCGGAGTGCAGCCACGTCCTTCATTGGTTGCTGAACCGTCGGTAAAAATTTTTACGAAGTTCTGATACTTATCTAGTAGACGACTGAACGTTTGTTTAAGAGGAGCTGATGTTTGGAGTTTTGCATGGGATATAAATTGGAGGATGTTGCATGCACCAATGAGATGTCTGGCGTGGATAGATAAAATGTATTTTTAGATTAATATCTTGGGAGTATTGCAGAATTCTGATGTAGAATGGACTATTGTATTGTTTTGAGGGCATCCGTTAGGGATACGTTGTGGTAAGCTACAGCGATGCACTTTGTGTAAGGAACATGATGCAATTTTTACAGCATATGTAACACTAAGCATTTTTCTGCTTATATGATTCCAATTGTAGACTTGTAATTGGGCTAGTAATGAATGCCCCTAGAGCAAGACGTAGTGCAGTAGTTTTGAGTTATTGTCTAGTATTTTAAGAACCGAAGGTTTAGCGGAGTTGTAAATAACAGCTCCATAGTGCAGATCGAATAAGAACTATGTAAGTATTAAGAAGTATGAGTAAATCGCTCTCTAAATTTTTGCAGCAAGAATTTTGAGAACATTAAGTCGTTTTGTGCAGGTATTTTTAAGTATTCAATACGGCAAATCTATGAAAGTGTTCTGTCAAAAATAATGCCCAAAATGTTTATAGCCTTAACTACATCAAGCTTTTCGTCATTAAAGCACAATTATGAATTTTCTGTAGTGGTATGTTTATTGAGAAGATGCTACATTCTATTTTCGAGGTAATAAATTTAAATCCTGATCATTTTTGTAGTTTTTTAAGGCAGACTGAAGCACACCTTGGGTGGTTGCAATATTTTTCCCTTGACAGAGTATTGTAAGATCAGCGTAGAGGCAAGCCTTAATTGGTGAACTAAGAGATGATACATCGAGAATTCTTTGGAGAATATGCCGTTGGTCTTGACTTGAATTCTGTGAAATAATTCAAAAGAAAGTTACAGATAAAAGCTAAAATCCTTCTCTTATATAGGTATTTACAACCGTTTCTATTATGTGAGGTTTCCATGTCACATCACAAGTCTTCTTAAGATCTAGGTCTATAGCGGAGAGGTGTTAAGATTCTGAGAAGGCTTTGAGGATTTCTGCTTCAAGCATTATTAATATATCTGAGGTTGAAAGTAACGCGAAATCCACTCTTGAGAATCGGTAAAAAAGTGTTGCTGATTAAGAATCCATTTCAGTCTTTGGTTAATGACATATTGGGTTAATTTGATCATAGTACAGGTGAGAGCAACATGTCGAAGGTTTCCAGCAATATTGTGGTCATTTTTGGATTTAGGAATAGGGACTATTATTGATATTCGCCATTGGTTAGGAAATTCTTTATTTATCCAGATAAAATTACATATTTCATTCAGATGTGCCAGTTTGAGTAAATTCAAACGGTATGTTGTACCGTCCAGGGACATTTGATGCACATTGCTGTAATTGTGCATTAGCTCCTCTAGTGTAATTTCTTCATTGTAGCTTTCATGACAGTTCGAGAGTTCTGAAATCCGTTTCAGGTGTGGTTTAGACTATTTATATTGTTGAAAGGCTTTATCATATTTGGAATAAATAGAGATTCTTGCAAAAGCATTAGCAATTTCAGTAGAACAGCAAATATTTTTGTTCTTCTCGGAGTTCCAAAGAGTAGTGATGTAAGAAGTCCTGAATGTTACGTTTATTTGTGAAATTCTACCCCATACTATAGAGGAAGGAGTGATAAAGTTTAAGGAAGATACGAAGGATAGTTGTTTGTCCTTGATAATTATTCTTGCTTTTGATCTAATTTTAAAAAGTTAATTTTGTCCTCTCATGCCGGATGTCGCTATGTCTATCTTTTAAAGGAACATGGTACATGTATTTTATTGTTAAAACCTGTGGTTTTGGGTACACTCAAATCTCTATGTGACTATTAATCGAGTAAACTCTGAAATAATAGCATCTACTTGGTCGATAGAAAGTCAGTTCATTGGAGGGAATTTTTGGATGCCCTCTTTGATAAGATTTTGGTACAGTGGGCAGTCAGCTTTATAAAACTTCCATTTGCAATTAAATTTGCATGAGACTATAGAATTATTTAACGAGATTGTGATGGGTGAGTGGACGCTACCAAGTAGCGAGGAGTAAACAGACCAATGGAGTAGTTCCTAGATATCAGGAGTACGGATCGTTAAATCAATATTACTAGATGTTTCATGAGCTAGATCGTAGCGATTTGGGTTGCCTGATTTAAGTATAATCAAATCCAAATCTTCTTAGTTTTTCAATTCTTTTCTCTCTTGTGTCAGTGTGCTGAAGCCATAATGTATTATAGCTATTAAAATCGCCTAACAACATGAAAGCCTTGGGAAGTTATGTTTACTACACCATCATTACGAAGAGCAAAGCTTTTGGGTATATGTATATTACAAATGCATACTGGTTGACGTAAATTACAAAATACTGCGATTGCTTATAGGTCGGTTTTTAGAGGGATATTCTTGTTGTTTATATTGTTTTTCACCTATGTTGATAACCCTCCAATTGCATAAAATGCAGTTGTACGATTCTTATACTATAGATTAAATTGTTTTAAGTTGGAGACAGTATTTTTATTGAAGTGTGTTTCGTGCAGACAAGCAATTCCAGGTTGGTGACGATTAATTAGGATTGTGAAAATTCAAATTGTGGTCGGAAACGTTTAGATTCCATTGTATTGTTGAATATGCCATTAATATGTCAATTATTTTAAGCGTGTTGTTTTTCTTTTGGGCAAGGGGAGCAGATTTATCACTTGAGTAGTCAAGTGTAGAGATTCCTGTTCCAATGTATTTGTTCTGACTGGCAACCTTTAGTAGCGTTTTAACAATGCGTGTGCATCTATTTCAGTGGTTTTGTCAATTAAGTGAGGATGCAGATCTTTTAGCGCACAGGCAAGACCATCTATGTCTTAATGTAACTGGAAGAAACTGTTGCTAAGTAGCAGCTACTATTGTATTTTCAAAGAAACTTTGAACCTGCAAATTATCAAGAGGAAAGATGCTTTACTTTCCTTCCAAAGGAAGCCATGCTAAAGATTTTTACGATCGAAAAAGTCCATTGCTTTCTGCCGGGTTTGAACCCGCGACCTTGGTTTTTATTATCAGTGATTATTGGAGCAGTTTGTGACGACTGTCAGAATGGTTTGGTTTTCTGTACAAAATGTAGAGAAGGTAAGTATATATAACTGAGTTAAACATTTTTGTTCTTACACACAAATAAAATATTTCATAGCTGAAACACACGAATAGCTCTCGAGTGTTTGTGATTGACAACCGTGCTATTTTAAGGGATGAGCAAAAGCCTTATCTGGCAAATATTAAATTTGATAAATTCATAATCTTTATAAAATGTAGAGCCATGGCTCCTGAGTTCATTGACCTAATCTTATATAACTTTTTTACTAATATATCTAGGATTTTTTTAATTATACGTTTTCATTCAAGTTTATTAACATTTCTTGTTTTAAATAACCAACAAGTATGTTCACAGTATCACTTTTTTTTCATACTAAAATTTATCTCGGCCTTCTTGAATAGCATTTTTTTAGATAAAGCTTTTAAAAGCAAAAATTAAGAAAACACAAAACGCACTCGCGTATATCTGAAAATAAGGAGTTCGCATTACTTGAGGACACAGAAGCTGCCTTACTTAACACTATCACTACCAGTTTTTATAACAAATCTTCCCCTAAAAGATAGGCTAAAGTTCTTCTTTTTTACTCCACTACATGTAGGAGTTATGATTTTTACTTTCTCTACTACGTATAGTAAGTAGGGGAAGTATTGTATTCCACCCAAAAATTCGATACCGAATTTCACCGGAAATACATGTTTTAAGGTCCCCTGAATCCAAAAAAAGAATTTTTGGAAACATGCCCGTGTGTGTGTCTGTGAACAGCATTACTCAGAAACGAACAGTCGGATAAACACCAAACTTGGTATTTAGGTTTAATATCCTCCAAAGATGCAACACGAAGGTTTTAAAAAAAATCACCCACCCCAGATTACCCTTTAGATGGAACATTTTTCGAAAATTTTTATTTTCTCAAAAATGGCCCTAACGATTTTGAATAAAATATCATATGTTTAAGATATTTTCATGACAAATGGAATGTATATCTCGAATTTTCTGGGAATGTCTCCAAAAGTATTCTTCATTGTAAACGACTTTTGCATAACTGGTAAACCATAAGAGATAGACAAAATTTTACTACACAAGAAATGTAGACCGCGTTAAACTACACAATTTATGTCATATACATTTTTTTTTGTCCAGTGAACCATTTTCGAGATATTGCTTGTTATTCCCTTAACTTTTCCAATACTCTTTCTCAAATGGGAATTCGTTATTATTTTTTTGTCCTGGTAATGCAAAGAAAATGGAATACTCCACATAGCAACCAGCTCTTAAAATATTTGACTGTCGCTTAAAACCTACCAATTCCCCTTGCATCTACAAGAAAATTAGCAATAAGATCTCGATATCTCGATTAACATGAAGCATATGGAGAATAAGCATTTGTAAAAATGGTTTGTACAAGAGTAGAGAAAGTCATGTGAGTGTAACACATCAGATTTTTTTCTGTAAATTGGTGCACAATTAACAGTACGAAATTGCACATTAAGTACCATTTTTAAAAATATATTTAAAATATAATTATTGTACCTGAAATACAAAATATATACCAAATAAATTAATGAGAAAATTCTAATTAATAAAACTACTAAAACAAATGTATTTATTGGTAATTGTTACCCTTAGATACGTTTCAGAAACGTGCATCCATTTCGAACTATCTCTCTAAAAGTGCCGATAATCAAATGAAAATTAAATTTAGGAAACTGTTGGTGAAAACAACCTTTTGTCCAGCCTGTATTTCACAATTGCATCCAGAAAAAAGTGTTTCATGAGAAACAAAGGCCTAATTAGCCTTCTCTACCCAATATCATTACTGCTTTTTGATCCTTTATAGATTACTGTTACAAAAGCTTATTTATATCTGTTTATATTAAGCAAGACAAACGTTTTTAGTAATAGTTTCATTAGACATTTCGCTGTAAGTACATGGGGGTATACACCAAACTGAAAGAAGAGTCATATTCTTAAAAAATGAATAGCTCTATGTTGGCTTTTAAATTCCATAGATAATAGCAATGAATATCTGTGAAATAATAAATGAAAGAAAATTTTACTTGACATAAATTGTGTTTTAATAAAGTTTTTGTAGAAGTTTTCGTCTGTCGCAATTGATTTACCAGTTATACACAGGGTATTCGCCCAATATTCAATATATTTACTCAAAATCCTTGCAGTATTTTTAGTACCACGTACTTAGGAGGTAGAGAAGGTATTGCATTCCACCCCAAAAAATTTTACATCAGGTTTTCACCGGAATAACGTTTTTGAGGCCCCCAGAATAAAAAAAGTATTTTTAGAAAAAAAGGTCCATGTATGTGTGTGTATCGCTGTAAACAGCATAACTCGGAAACCAAAGTCCGATGAACACCACACTTGGTATGTAGTTTCAGTACCTTTACCAGAAAATTCCGCTACCCAAAACTTCCCTTTACATAGAACGCTTAAAAATTCATTTTCTATATTAAGGACATTTACAAGACAAATAAAATTTATATCCTGAATTTTCTGGGAGTAGTCTGTGAGGTCCTCCTCATTTGGAAGGAATTTTGTATAATCTTACATAAGTGGCAAACGTTAAGTGATAGACGAGTACTTACTATACAAAAAAGTGTAGATATCCTTAAAACACACAATTTATTTCAAATAACATTTTTATGGCATCAGCCAGTTCCAGATATCCGTCATAAATGGATGGATTTGTTTAATACTTTATCATTCACGTCGATTTTCAATTGTTTCTCGCGATTGATGGAAACAGCATGGAATTTTAAGGGCAGCATAAAACGTCCAGTTCTTAAATACTTTACTATCGCTATTCCCTTTGTACTGTAACGAAATGTGTGGCGTAGCTATTTCTGCAGAGCTGTTTCTTGATTAAAATGGACATTGTAAAAAATAATTTTATACCCATTAGTAAACGATAGAGGTTCACAGTTACGTGAATGTAACACATACTATTGCTTAGATAAGAAATAACGTAACATTTTACGTGTACAGAAAAGGTTGAGATGGGGAAATTTTCTTGAAAATCTTCGTGTTTAATTTTTTGAAGATGCCGAACTTAGGAACCAGGTTTCATGCCTATTCGACATTTCCTTTTTGAGTTATGATTTTCTTTCTATCTCTATTAATGTCTCTCTTTCTCTCCCTCTCCCTCTCCCTATCTCTGACTCTCACACACACACATACGACCTCGCTGCTGACTAGCAGTAAGTGATAGAGAAATTCAAAAACGGTGTTTTTTTTAAATTAATCACTTCATGTTGTTCTAAGAATTTCAAATCCGTCCTTCAAAATAAAACCTGATTCTTTTTTACTGGGTTCCTGAAATCTATCATTCAGTAATCGATCTTTATCTCAAAAAATTTCATTCGGACGCCGAAATCCTGAATGGAGAATAAAATAACAAAGACCACCTTTGTTGCTTTACATTTTATCTCTTAAGGAAAAATCGACATGCTCATCTCCAGGAATACACTTTGGGAATCTCTCACTTTCCTGAAACCAACCATTTGTTGCAGATTTATGTTGATGTCATTGAAACAGTTTCGGTGGACCTTGAGACAAGCTAAGAAAAACCTCTATAACATTTTATATCAGAGTTGCGGTGCTAGTCGAAATCAGCTGCAGAAAGTAGGTCACCAGCTCAAATCCTGTTGTGTGAAGATGCGTGGAAGAGTCTTTTATCAGTCTTTTTCCTCTTATTCTCCTGGAAGAGCGTTAATTAGATTTAGCACTTGGATACCGGGGTCCATTTACTGTACTTGATCCCAAAAACTCGCTCTAGACAATCGATGTAGAAGTAAAGGAAACTGACATGGAAGGTAATAACTTGATTCAACAGTAAATATTGATACGATTGTGAAAAAAAATTTGTCGTCTTTAAGTAGTTTATCTCGTAAACACGTATGGAACAAATCATTTCAAAAACTCTACCGAGCACCTCAGGTAAAATAATTGATAAGGACAGTCTACACTCTTTCAGTATTACATAGTAACAAAAAGTAATAAAATAACATAATTATCTACCGGTGTATTAAATATATATACACCAGTTAAAATAACTGCTAGGGACATCGATTCGCATCTCCTACCACAGATAAATTCATAGTTTGTAATTTACGCTTGTAAATATATTATGTTTAATTTCTCATCCGCTTACCTAATATAGGAATCGACCGAAAGCTTCGATAGCACTATAGCGTCGTGTAAATAAACGTTTTGGCGTTAAAAATAGTCTTTAATATCTTGCACATTGAGCTTAATGTGCGTTCAGATTTTTACTTTTTGGTAGGAGGTTATGCTAGAAGAATGAAAGGCGAGATCTTGCATAATTTCCTTAAAAACCGAAATGATTCGTTTGTTTTTCTTATACGATACATCACTAAATGAGTTTAATAAGAGAGAGAGAGAGAGAGAGAGAGAGAGAGAGAGAGAGAAAGAAAGAAACGGAGCGTACCAGTAATAAATAGTTCAATAAGATACAGAATTTTCAAATACTATTTCTTTTCCTAACATTCACCGTAGTAGTTTCGTTGTTCGTTGTTATATTTTTAGCCTTTTTCAGGTTGAGGTTCATTTTGTTTCATCAGCAAAGCAGCATTTTTACCACAAAAACTCCTTTTTAACAAAAATGGACTTGGTATAAAATGTCGAGTATTGCTTCCCATCGTTCATGTAGTTTAATTTGAAACTCTTTTGGGGCTCTAGGCATTTATTAGAATTAACATTTATTTGCACTTTACATGTCAGCTTTCTGATATTTTTATAAACGATAGATTTTGCTGATAATAAATCCATTTGCAGTGCATATTGTATTTTACCTGTGTACTTTATGTTATAAGCTATGAGGAACAGTTAGGACCATGTTTCACCAAATTTGTAAGCTCTCTGCAAACCCCAACGTTGGTCGGATAAACCACATGCTCCCCGCAGGTTTAACCACCATGGGGAGAATTTCTAGTATTGAAATTTACAGTTAGAATGTGCCTCACCCCTAACGTATGCCACAGGTAGGGCTTGGGTTAGAATAAAATCGCAGTTTCTCCATAACCGCCACAAGCTTGTTCAAATACTCTCTTGAGTATTATTATTTCTGGGACTGCTCCAATAATTCAGTTGTAAGTTACTCCTTAGTTTAGGACCATTAGTAAAACATTACTATTTTGCTCAGCATATAGACACAGATTACCTCTTTAATGACAGATTTCAGTCTTCCAGTTTTTGAGTGACAAAGCGTTCAAAGGAAACCTTAAGTAGTTTTGCTATATGTACCTATCTAGTTTCCATAGCTTCTTATAGCTTTTTGAGGAAAAATTGTGAAAATTTAGTTTCCAGATAATCTTAATGTTTAGCTTGAGAAGCATCGCCCAGTTTTATAAATCCGGATTTTACCTGTCTAGGTATACACGGAACCGTGATAAATAAGTGTACTGTAATTTCAATATACAGGCAGATATCTCCACCTGGCACTCCTGTAGATGTTCCGGATTTCTGAAAAAAAAATGGAAAAATATGTAGATTGAGAACTAACACCCATTTTTATAAATTCCGAACTATTCTTAAAACAATTGAAGACATACATATTTTAAATGTGATTATTTAATTTAAAGTATCACTGTAATTTCACATATCCTATGCAGATATCTCATAAAATTTCATACTCTTATGTGTGGTAGAGAGTCATAAGGAATATTCATTCAAAATATAGACATTTGGGAAAAATAGCAAACTCAATGGAATTTTTAAACGCCCACCCCTCAGGAATTACTTAAAGGACAAGGTATATTCTATTTACTACAAAAAATAGAGGCATTGCCTTATTATGAATATTTGCGTTCGTCTTTTATTCTTACTGATGAAAAGATATTACTGTTTCTGCTCAAAATGCTAAGACAATTTGTTAAATATAATAAGCTCTTTTTTTCTCAAAAACATAATTTTACAAAGATTCCAAAGATAAAAAAACGTTTCTAGAGCTGTTACCTGTTTGGGAAACAAATTGAAAACATATAGTTTCAAGATAGTTTCAAAGTTTAGCTTGAAGTAGGCCCATTTTAATAAATCATGGAATATGTGTCTATTGACTGTAACCTCTCTTTCTTCATTGCTGAATAGTCCACCTAGACTAGAAAGAGACAAATAACAATTAAACTTCTAAATTTTTAAAAGTTTAGACTTTAAAGATAAGAATTTCAGTAAAAAAAGATACGGAAAGCTAACCAGTGTGCATTCGCAAATTCCGTCTATACCTTTTTTTCTTGGGTCTTTCTGTCTTTATTTTTCCTTGTGGTCAATATCTTGCTTTGGGTACTCTGTCATTCAATCTGTTACTTTTAATGTTCCTTGTACTTTTTTATTACCATATTTAGACTTTCAATATTTAAAACTTGTCTTATTTCTTAGTTTATTTTGCATATATTCTTGTGTATCCTACTATTTGACCTAGAAATCTCATTTATGCTGATTGTATTTTGGTTCGTATTGTGTAATCATTTTCCGAATTTCTACATAATACTTAATTATGAATATTGCCATTGTTTTTATTACCTCAGGGTTGATTATTTTCCAACATTGTTTTCCTGCACTTTTGAGCGTTTCTGTTACACAGCTGATTGTATTATATGTGTGACATCTGTTTCCTTATGGGTCATCTGCAAAGGAATTTAGGAGTCTTTACCTGTTCTATTAGCTTATTTTATGAATATTTTAGAACGAGTAAATTATTACTCTAAGGATTATTACTTTTGCCGTTTCCGTTGAAACTTCTATATGATATTCTTTCTTATTTTCTTATTATATTTGTAAATGTGAAATACAAAAATCCTTCTGACATTCACCTTGCTACTTACCCTTCTAGGAATCGTCTTAGGTTTGACCACTGATAGGAACACGGATGGCTATTTGGGTCATGGTCATCCAAAACAATTTCGCGACCAATGGTGCAGGTTAAAATAAAGCTAATTTGTGTAATTCAAGAACCAGATGGTATAATTTGAGAACATTGAAACATAGACAACTTTGAGATAAATGTGTTATAAAATTATCAGTTTGTTCTTTAATGCAAAGATAAACCCTTTTATAAACAGTATTTTTTGAGTTCGCAGAAACTCCCAAATGATGGAGCTAAAATGAAGTCAAACTGCTAATATCAGTGGCAGGGCGCAATGAGCAGGGCAGAAGTTGTAGAAAGAACACTGGGACCGAGAAGCACAAGTGCACGCCCAACTACCTGTATTAAGGATGACAAAAGGCACCCAAACTCGAACACGATAGATTGGATCTTGGCTTCTGTGAATGTAGAATGTATGAGCTATCTCTATATTGAAGGTCCGTAACGCCCGAAAATCCAGCCTGTTGATAATGACTGCCTTATATGATACTAATGATAATGTGGAAATAGTCTTGTAAATCATACTAAGTAATTTTGTTATCAAAATTATTAAAATAACATATAATGCATATTGATAAATAATTATTCTAAATGTTACATGGCAGAATTAACATTTCCATATATTCTGATGGTTATACATAAATTAATGTACTATTATTTAAATTTTCTGCCGGAAAAGACTAAGAATCAACTTCTGGAACTGATAATTGTATTTAATTTTGCTACCGATGCCGCAACAAGTAAACACTTAAAACCTGCGCGACGTTACATCAACAGGAAACAGGTGCCTATGCATAACGGCAACTTCTTCGTCTTTTGTGTTAGGCGGGAAGTATAACAGCTGTTTAACTCTCGCTTGGGCTGGAGATGTGCAGATTCCACTTCATGCTAGCTTGCCCCTAATTGTTCTGCAACAAGCAGGACAAGTTGGCTTTCTCATCCGCAAGCCAAGAATGCACACATACCCAACTCCAAACCCCTTCTGACTTCTGCACTTACCTGCTGCAGGGATTAGCAACAGTCGGACTGAGCAACCCCCCAGCCACTGACGCTCAGCACCGCACATATGCCGTTATAGGCCCTTTGTGATTAACGTGACCCCTGGGATAAAGCGATAAAGGGGAGACCCGAAGGGAGACAACATCCGTACGACAAAGGGCGCTAGAAAGAACGGGGTCCCTAACGATTCCACAATGACACAAGTTCTGACGCTGGTGCAAGCATGCCAGTGCAATCGTTAACCTCGAAGTCCAGGTATAAACGGGGACCCACCGTCTCACTATCCCTTTCCTAGGTTCCCGATACACATGGAAGATTGGATACGACTGTATGGGTTTCCCTGCAGCCGGAGTTATGAGACGCCTCAATGTCCTCCGGTACCGCCCTGGAGAGCCGGTAGACGGCATGCTAGATTGCTGTCGGCCTCACCGAGGTTGTTCGTAGTCGCCCTTTCGGGATAATGCGCGTAAGTGGGTATCCACTTCCATCTCCGCGCAAGTGGGGGGCTTTGTAGACTCAAGGGTAAACCCCCATGGTTGGAAAAACCACTCGGCTGGCTCTAGCCCTGAGTTTTGAAGGGGGCTTGGGCTGAACCTCTTGCCCTTGTAGACCTTCGCTTACCATGTATTACAACCATGAAACATATGGTAGAGATTAAAGAAACTTATGGGGGTAGGAAATGATGGACAAGAAATTCATGATGGCAGAGGAACCACTACAACGTTCTCCTACCAATCTGGGGGAAATACATAAGAACCCAAGGCCAGAATGGCCGGTCCGACGGGTATCGAATCCGCAACCTCCCGAATCACGTTACCGTGGTACATCTCCTCGGTCCGCGTATTTAAGTGTGTTGGCTATATGGTGTTATTATGTTGATGCATGTTTATTTTTTTTTTCACCGCAGTTCTAATTGTGAACAATGCAAACTACAACAAAACGAATAAACTAATCCTAAAAGACAGAGAGCCGAAATTAAGAAGCGGGAGCTTATGTTTGTAACAAAGGAGGATTCTAGTCCAAAACGAATGGTAAAGAAAATCGTGTAGGTATGAAGATGATCGCAAATGTTGAACCATTTCAAAAGCTAGCCACAGAGCTTCATATTTGTTTAAAATATATATATTGCTGACATTCTAAAATAATTACATTGCAATTTAAGGTATGTTTTGCGAAAACAAAGTATTGTGTAGAAACCAAGAATAGGAATTTGCAAGCATTAAATCTGGAATAAAAAGAAATTGTTGAACTGACACTGGACTTAGAGGAATGATGTACAGTCTGTTGGCGTTTGCAGACACCACTCACCAGTCCGTGTTTTACCTTCCGTCAGTGACCTTTAGTCTCTATTGTTTACGTTATTTGTAATGATAATGGTTTAAGTGTAGCTTACTTAAAGGCAACTGACTAAGAATGCCTATGACTGGTAATAACTATAGATAATGTTAACACTCATTTCTTAAAGAAATTATTTGTTTTGAGAAAAACTAAAATTAAGTAAAGAAGATGATCCGAATTTCCGCTAAAGGTATATTATTATTATTATTATTATTATCATTATTATTATTACTATTATTACTATTAATCTCGTGTCACTACAGCCCGTTTGTGGCCTAGGCCTTACAACCCTCAATCTCACATACACGTGACACCAGTGTACAATCATCCAAACAATATGGGAGAAAATGTGGCCAGCATCACGCATCCCCCAGCCGCAATGTCGGTTTTCGTGGCCAGGATCTCTGTCTATCGCCTGACTTGGAGGTGAGAGAAGCAGTCTGCCTACGCCGAGTGAATGTGCAGCTAGCGTTTCTAGCCACGCTACAGGCGAGCTGAACAAGTTTAAAATCGGAATGTGAATACCTCTAGATTTGTTAAAAACGTTCCAATGAAAAGAATCCGGAGGAACTAAGGATCCTACATTGTCAATATAATGCAGGGAGTGATCGGAGTGCAAAACGTTTTAAACATTTAAACAGCGTTTCACTTAAAAAAAACATTAGCAAATAAAACCTAAGAAAAGATACATTTTTGCCCTGGAATGTATTTGAATATTTAGGTTATTATCAAATTAGTACAATTGATAACCTTGAATTATTCTGACTCAATGCATCAGTGCTACACTTTATTTTTTAGCGTAAATTACAAGCATTCTACAAGGGGGCGTCAAAAATAAGTTGTACACGATTACAGCAGGCTAAGTAAATGTTATTTAATAATGCACTGCAATACAAAGGAACACAAATAATTCACATATTTTTCAACATAGCCACTAAGTCTCTATACACAACAGATTGAACGCTCTATCAATCATTTAGTCCTTGACGACAGAAATCCTCTCGTTGGTCATGGAGTCATTAGAGAACCGGTGTTTGAACTTCATCTTGGCAAATTTCCTTCCACCCAGATGTTCCTTCAGCTTGTAGCATAGTGCAAGATCGGGCTAGTTCCATACCTCCAAACGAAAATGTTTCAGGCGTCGGTGATGCTTAAACACAATATCCGATGTTACAGACGACTCACACGATGGAAGAGAACTGCGTATTTAGATGCTCATCTGTTCTGCAATGTCTGCAAGACTCTGCGATTGCTGTGAATTATTTCATCGATTTTCAGGATATTGTATCTGTGGTCGATGTTAATGGTCTTCTCTCCCGATCAGCATTACCCACGTATGTGGGACCTTGTTCAGGTTGTTGGCACCATTTGACAGTGCTGGACGCGACGTTGCATTTGATCCATGTATCATCTGAATTTCACGGTAAATCTCTGAGCAGTTTAGACGTTTCACCCACAAGTAACGTACTGTTCCCCGTACCTCAACCTTTTTTTTAAGTTTACTTATTAGGGGTAGGTTTTAGGATAATATGAAAACTACTACACAAGAAGTATAGGTTTGTTTTTTCTCTCTTCTTCTTCTTTTCCCTACTCTTATCATATGCCCTCCTGCAGAGAACACTTAAAGCTTCCTTAAATGCGGGGAATCCAAAGCCAAAGTGGTCCTTTTGTCCAACTCCCAGCGTTCCTTCCGGATAAATATCTCGAAGGCCTGTAGATTCCTGCGTCCCCAACTTTGAGTACCCAAAAATATGTGGCAAAGATTAGCCAAGTAATGGCATCTGCCAATTTCTGGTCACCGTGCTGGAATTCGAGGTTCAGATAGATCCCCAGTGGAAACACTTGCACGCCACTACAAATCACTCCTATTCATCCATATACCCAGTCCCATATTGGGCGTATGACGGCACAATCCACCAACTTGTGACTCAAGGTCTCCACCGCAGAACACCTGAGGCAGAGATTTAATGTTGCTCTGCCATGCCGCCACAATTTTTCAGCTGTCGGAACAACATCAATTGCAGCCGAGTAACCTGCAGCTTTCCAGTCAGTGGGAATCTTCGGATTCTGAAATTTATTCCAAATTGTCCTCCATCGTCTCAGCGAATAGTTTTGTTGTATCCGCGGTAGAACACTGGTGGTAGGCATAAGATGTTTGTAAAAGAAAGCTGACCGAGCAAAGGCCAACCTCTGAGTCACAAAGGTCTTCCACCACTGCCGAAATACGCGTAGCCGCTTATCTGGAAGACGAAGTTGTGCTGCCCAAAGAGATTGCTGTAGCGGAAGGCCCTCACCGTCCAGTACACGCAGAATAGTTTTCCCAAGAAGTACCAGACACTTCACATCCACTGCGATCAACCCACAACCACCTTTTTTAACTGGTAGACGTAGTTCTTCCCTGGAAACCCAATAAGCAGCTCCGGACCAGAGAAAATAACCAATAAGACATTCGATCCGCTTGGTAATAGGCAACACTTGAGCAGGGTACCAAATCCTACTGAGGGCGTAAGTATGCACATACCACACTCGTTGGAAAAGGTTGAATGATCGAGTCCGCTGCTCTACTAAGCGCACCCGTAACTTCGTCAGTTTGTCAGCCCAATTAAGTGCCACAGTCTCGCGAAAACAGTTCGTAAACACAACCCCCAAGATCTTCGTGCGGCTCGTATTATTTGTTCTTATAATTATTTTTTTCTTTTATTTTCTTTTATTTCTTTTAAAATTTCCCTTGCTTTACCCAGTTTATGATACTGTGTTTTTTACTGTTTTCGTTACCGCAATCACGCATCACACATAGACACACAAACACCTATGTCCCATGGCGGGACTCGAACCCGCGACCCTGAGCTTGGAGGAGCGCCGGAGCTATACACTCCAGCGACCACGGCTACGAGGACCGGCCCTTTGGAGTATAATTCCATTTGACTAGCTATTTTACTCGTATATTATAAGACACCTGTTGTCAGCACCGTATAAGAACTGTCTCTATGAACATGAATTTACCACTATTTTGTGCAATGATCTTAGCGTCGGACGACATGTGTAACTTATTTTTGAAGCGTCCTTGTACTCGGTGTAATTAATATTAAAATTGGTTTATTTATTCATATAGAAATATCTTTAATTATAGTAATTAACACTCTCTGATGGCCCATATATATAACCATTCCATCCAATACGAATGATCATAATAATGCGTTCTTTGCGTAATTCAAACTAAAATTTAAGTTTCCTTCAAAATATTAATCGGTATTTCAATATCTTGCACAACACTGCAGCACCGTAGTATAGCTTAGCTCTTCTGTAGGAAATTTCTACGCAAAATGTTTACTATACGTTACGTATTTCAGCTCATATTTCCACATGTTTGAGCAACCGAAAGTAAAATACTTGTGTTGACTGAGAGGAATTAACCAATAACTCTCATTCGGTAAAGCTAATGCTTAGATTGTTTTATGTAAGTTACTGGAAGACAGCTTCTGATGTACAGAAATTAAGTTATTAAGAAGCACTTTAATTTATTATTATTAAGCCTTCATTTAGATACTTGTATGCATTGATCGTTTAAGCTTGGTCTTCTATGGGTTGAGCATAAACATAGTGATGTTACCTCTAGGGAACGAGTTTCACAGATCTCCACGTTACAGAAATATTCTGCACTGCACAGTTATGAACGTAGCACTTCACTCTCTAAAGTCAACAAATGGTTTGCTTCCTAACTAAAAACTACACAACGACGCCACTATCGTACGCTTTTGACCTTGCAATGCTTGACAAGATAGTGCTAGAGTTGGAATGAGGTGAAAATATATCGGTACTTTATTTAAACTGTTTTACTTACTAAAACTACCTTGATAAAACCTCCGTCTTGAAGCCTTAAAATTAATGACACGTACATGTTAAGTCAATAAATTGACTTCATAGGTTAAAAAATATCATGTATGAGCCTGTTCCATCTTCAAATTATAATTTCATGTGCTAATTTCGTGCCATTTTGTTAGGTATTTATTTATCATGTATAAAATATTTGTTATGCCAATTTCTGTTGGAAAGATTGTATTACCTAACATTTTACAAGCGTCATTTCTTCTGCTGTTATCCTTTTGTTTTTAACATCGAATTTCAGGGACCATAAAGCAAAGAAGTGTTGACTGAAAGTTAATAATACTTTACAATCTCACTTCTGGATTTTCCTATTGAATATCTCTTAACTATGGTTATTAACTGCTGGGATATATGTAATATTATCATCATGTTTATACTCATAAATGATTTTACTATACATATAGTTAAACTGATTTATGTGTTGTTGCGCTGACTAATTATTAATTGATAATCTTTTCTTAATGATTTTGTTCCTTGAATGTTCATTAATTATGTACTTTTGTAGACATTTTCAAATCATATTGTCCAACTGTATAACTAAATTTAAATAACTATCTGCGTAAATTAACCTCTGAAGTATAAATATAAATTCATCATCGATAAAATGTAGAATAACATTCACTGTGTCATTTGCAATAAAATCAGGAACCAATCCTAATTCATATATTCTGATATTCCAGTCAAAAACTGTTGTTGAAAGAAAAGATTAATGCACATTTTATTACATACATTCGCTATTTCGTCTTTTTTAAATTATACGACCACAAATGCTTACCATCAACATGGAGTAACAATAATCCTCTCTTGAGGGTGAAAAGTCTTAAGGTTTTAGCTGTCGTTTTTATAGAAGTGTTCTTGTGACAAATGAGCGAAAGGCAAACTTATGCGATAAGAGCAGAAAGCCTCGTCGGACCCTCCCACCGCAACCCATGCTGTACGTAGCGAGTAAAACTCGGCACCTTATGATGGATTAACATTCAAATACATTTCCACAGAAGCCACGATATAAATGAACATCTACTAAGAAATAAAAACTGATTTTTGCACTCAACACTAGATGAAAAATGTTTATCTATGACCTTTTTTGTATGCATTTCAAATTGATATTTGAGATATAGTTTCACAAAGCAAAATAAAAAATTTCACACTAAAATTACTTAATTTTCAAATGACTGAATGAAATAACACGATATGCTTTTGATAAATTTAAGATTAAAAAAATATGTACACTTCATTCTACAAACATTTACTTCACTTTCCGTAATGTGTATGGATATTACTTTTGTTGTACTTTCTGTACAAAGGTTACTTTTCATCAACATTTAATTTCCTAAAAGCTGCGTGTTTATACAACTTAAAATTAAAATAGTCCCCTATTATTAAACTGTATGCTTATACAGGGAGTGTTTATTGCAATTTCTGCTTCTAAAACAAATGGGGTGTCTGATGTAACTTTCACACTGTTGACTTAAGTAATTGGTAACATAAACTGTGTCCAATGATCTGTAACAAGCTGCGGGTGATTAAGCACGTTACGGTCGACTGAGAATTCTCATCACATCACCTTGGTTGACAACATGGGTTTTCCTTTACTTGTCTATGCGCTGCGTGTATTTTATTTTCAACGGTTTGATCATTGGTCTTGTTTGTCATATGCACACTGCAATAACTAAAAGGAAAAACTGCTTAATTCCCTTGTGTAGTACGTACACATACTAGCTTCAAAAACGTTACCGGAATATCATATTTCCTTTTCTAATGTATACAATAGTAAAGGAAATTATTTTATTAGTTTTTGTAATATTCATGAAGTCACTTCCATAGTATTTTAATCATTATAATGTGGCATTTACGTGGCTGAAAAATAATCTGAAGGGGCAAACATCCGCAAATGCTGATGAAGATGCTGTAAATGCGACGAGAGCATTACGACTTGTTTCGCAAAATGGCTTCCAGTCACTTTAAACGCATTGGGAGAAGTATATCTTTGCGGTAGGGAATTATTTGAAGGAAATATAATTTGTATCATGATAACTTATTTCTGGTTATTAAACAATTCCGGTAACATTTCGAACCTGTGTTGACGGGAAAACTCGCTTTTAGTTTCCTTTATCTATAAATCTTAAAGATTTTATCCGATAAGGATAAGCCTTTTTTACTTCATTTACCTATAGTTGGTAGACAAATTATTGTCCATGCCCAGATTTTGCCAAAACAACACACGCTTTGAGCTCCCATGAATAAAAAAAGAATTTCAAACAAAGGTGCTTGTGTGTATGTTGAGACTGAATCTAGCTATCATGTTCACTACAATCCAAAGATGCGATAAGAAGATTTTCAAGAAAATTACCCACCCCAGACTACCCTTTTCAGGGAGCATTTTTCAAAAGTTTTTATTTTCTCAAAAATGGCTCGAAGAATGTTGATTAAAATGTCATATGTTTAAGACATGTTCATGACAAACAAAATTTATATCTTGAATTTTCTGGGAATTTCCCCAAAAGTCCTCTTCATTATTGTTGCTCTTTGCATAACTGGCAAACCGTTAGAGATGGACAAAATTTTACTACAAAATATGTGGATTTCTTTAAAACGCACAATTTATGTCTATATATTTTCTTTGTCGAGTGAACTATTTCTGAGATATTCCTTGTTATTGGTTTGAATTTTCCAATACTTATACTTTTTCTCAAATGGGAATTAGTTTTTTTTTGGGGGGGGGGTTTACACCCTGCACATGCAAAGAGAATGGAATGCTCTACATAGCGACCAGCTCTTAAAAGATTTGACTATCATTTAAAGTCTACTTCCATGTTCCAGTTGCACTTACTAGACAGCAATAAGATAATTTCCAGAAATGCATATCTCGATTAACATGAAGTATATGGAGAATAAGGGTTTGTAAAAGTAGTTTGTACAAGAGTAGAGAAAGTCGTGTGGGTGCAACACATCAGATTTTTTACTTTCTCTAATACGTATAGTAAGTAGGGGTAGTATTGTATTCCACCCAAAAATTCGATATCAAGATTTCACCGGAAATAAATATTTTGGGGTCCATTAAACCAAGAAATGCATTTTTTGAAAAAGGTCCGTGTGTGTGTCTGTGTGTTTGTGAACAGCGTAACTCAAGCAGCGAAATTTGGATCAATACCAAACTTAGTATTTAAGTTCAGTATCTTCCAAGGATGCGACACGAAGATTTTCAAGAAAGTTCCGCACTCCAGACTACCCTTTATATGGAACATTTTTCGAAACTTTTGATTAAACTACCATATATTAAAGATATTTACATGCCAAATAAAATGTATAATTATCTTGAAGCCCACTTCATTTGGAAAACGTTTTGTATAATCTTGTGTAAGTGGTAAATGTTATCGGACAGGCGAAAACGTACTACACAAAAAATGTAGATGTGTTTAAAACACACAATTTATTTAAAATAAGTTGTTTGTTGTATAAGCCTTTTGAGAAATCCATTATTAAAGGTTCGAATTGTTCATATCTCGGTCATTCTCTTAAAGTCATTTCAACATTCAGTTGTTTCTCGCGATTGCATGGAAACAATATGGAATTTTAAGGCAGCGTATAGCGTCCAGTTTTTAAACATTTGACTATCGCTGTTCTATTTGTATCTATAACCAAATATGTAATGTAGCTAGTTCCAAAAGGTTTATTTGGATTAAAATGTAGTAGATAGAAGAATAAGCTTTAGTAAGAATAGTTTGTATACCCACTATAAAGATAGAGGTTAGAAAAAGTAATGTGAATGCATCACATCAGATTATTTCTATAGTACAGATGTTTAAAACAGCAGAACGGACTATTAAATAGAGTGAAATGTTTTTAAATATTGGTATTTAATACAATATGGCCTTTGTAGCGTTCATGTTATCTTAAGATAACCGAGGCCATATATGGGAGACACATCTATTTTAATAGCTTATGACTTGCTGAACCTGAAAATCTGGATTTATTGCAAATGACTTGAAGAAGGAAAAGAATGCATTAAAAACTAGTTCCGTTACACTACTTTTCATATTCTATATAGAAGGAGAATTTGCGATAAGTGAAATACAGCAAGGGATCTTAATTAACCGTTTATACCTCTCATACCTATATTCCGGTTAAGACCAGCATTATGGAAGGCCAACAAGTCCGATTGTCTAGTCAATATAGGTTTATTTGGTAGAGCGAAGCTACGGAATACGCTTTTCCTTTTTAAAAAAACCGGCAAATGATTAATCCATATGTACGTATATAATAAAATTGTAATCTAATTTGTTCTGGGATTTTCTATTTTTTATTAATAATTGATAATGGGCTACCCTGAAGCCAAACGTCGGGTTTTAAAGATATGTATGTAATCTTTTCTTGCAACACTGACCATAAAAATGGCAGTAAAACTTGTATATAACATAAGTTAGGAGCCACTTAATGGTATTTTAGTCAGTTTCCACAAATAGAGAGGGGTTCTAATGGAACACAAATTCAAAAAATCTAAATACCTCGCTTATTGTTAAGTTTTAAGAAACAGTATAGTTGCTTAAAAAGCATAGGCAAGAGGCTAACATTTCCTTTCTGTTAAACGTTATACTTCATTTACTTTCTATTACCATACTAAAATAAGCAGTTTTATTATCTGTTTCTTCAGAACTTTGTCTTACATCTAAGGAATCTTCACATTCAACGCAGTAACGCGCACAAAGCTGCGGGTTCTGCTAACAAATGCAATAAAATGTTTCATTTTAAGAGTTAGTTTCATCAAAGCGGCGTCTGGGCGGGTTTTCTCCGGGTTCTCCGGTTTTCTCCGCCATTCATTCCACAAACTGCTCCATCATCGCCTTTCCTTTCATCCATTTCACCATCATTTCATTTCATCTACTTCCTTCCTCCCATACCAGGCATCGGGCTGATCACCTATCCTGGATATTCTATCTGATCCATGAGTGTCTGCTCCTCGACGGGCCTCTTACCCCAGGCACCCGCCTATAAGTCCTGGGGGGTGTAAGTCCTACATAAGTGGAGGTTAAACAGAGAAAGAAGAAGAAGAGTTAGTTTCATTTCCGCATTTGATTTCCACAGCTCCTGCTCAACCAAACCAACATGGGATACATGTAGATCGTACTCTTTTTCTTATTACTTTCTCTACCACGTATATAGTAGGTATATATTGTATTCCACCAAAAATTCGACACTGAGATTTCACCGGAAATACATGTTTTGGGGACCCTTGAATTCTAAAACAGTTCAGAAAAAATTCCACAGTTATGCTCTGTGTGAACAGCATAAATCAAAAATTAAAAGTTGTAAAATACCAAAATTTTGTATTTAGGTTTAGTACCTTCCAAGTATGCAATACGAAGATTTTCAAGAAAATCTCCCCACTCCAAACTTCCCTTTACAAGGAACATGCTTCAAAATTTGTATCTTATAAAAAATGGCACTGACAATTTTAATTAAAATACCACATATTAAAAATATTTACATGACAAATAAAATGTATATCTTTAATTTTCGGGAGTACGTGTGAATTTCTCTTTATTCGGAAGGAATGTTGTGTAACTTTGTTTAACTGATAAACGTTAAGCGATAGACGAAAACGTACTACACAAAAATGCAGATCTCTTTAAAAGACAGAATTTATTTGAAATACGTTTTTATGGCATACGCCATTTCATATCCGTTATTAAAGATTCGACTTGTCCATTTATTTGTTATTCTCCTAAAGTCTGTCAACATTCAGTTGTTTCTCGCGATTGCATGGAAATAGTATGGAATTTTAAAGCTAGTATATAGCGTTCAGTTCTTAAAGTTCGGACTGTCGCTGTTCCCTTTGTATACCAACTATAATTTGTAACGCAGCTACTTCTGCAAAGGTTTATTTGGATTAAAATGTAGTAAATAAAAAAATAAGCTTTAGTAAGAAAATTTTGTGTATCCACTAAAAAACGATAGATGGTAGAGAAAGTTATGTGAATGTAGCACATAAAATGTTTCAAAAGATATTGTGTTTCTTAGACTGGTAGCATCGATATTTTCGTTTCAGAAACGCTTATAGCTGCATATTAACATTCTCCTCTACAAATAATCTGTTCCTTAATATATAATAGTGTGTCTATAATAAATGTGTCTTTTCGCATGCAGCTTTCTCAACAAAGCACAACAGCGTTGCACTTGTCTCAGTATACCAAACTTCAAGCCTTTCATATCCCATATGTTACGCAGAATAGTTATGGTACTAAACATTTAATTGCAGTATTTGCAGATTGTGAATATCTGAATCCCGACTTGATCTGCTTTTAGCATTATTTGTTTATTTCTCTTAGTTACCACAATACTTAACTTCTCTTATAAACAAAAACTTATTATCCTCTAAACTAGTAAAGGACACATAAACCAATTGTGTATCACAGGAAGAAATTAATCAAACGTAATGAAGCTAATAGAAAATACTAAAATAAGTACATTTTCCACTAAAGCATAGCGTGTACCAAATGACTATAGGGTTAAACTTATACGTTTTCTCTGATGTGTGCAATATAATTTTGCATTATAACTGAAATAATGGAGTAAATGTGAAAGTTTGTATTCTACATACAAGAGTTTGTTTTGTAGCCATGGTAAGGAAATAAACAAAGCGTGGCAACTTGCGTGCAGAAAGATTTCTGTGTCTTGTAATTCGTGAAACACAATTCATTGATAACAGTTGAATGTGAGAGATTCAGAAAGGCTTTCACGCGCCGTCCTAAAAAATCTATGCCGTGGGCGAGTCGAGAACTATCAATTTCAACAATGGCAGTGTGTAAAGTGTTCGTAAGTGTGCCGCTGATACCTGCGGAGGATTATTAATCAGCAATAGAATCGTTACACTGGATGCGCTAACGTCAATGTGGCAAGAAATGGACTACCGGCTGGATGTAGCTTGTTTCACAAATGGATCCCACCTGCAACACTTGTAGTTTGTGTTATGATACCTTCCACAGCTTTTCTTAAATTTAAATTATGTTTCAAAATTATATTGTATACCACAGACAAAACATACGTTTAAAACCCCTATAATTATTTGTGTACATATTGCAGATAACAGCTTTAATACACGTATGGTAACATCTTCGATTGGGTATCGAACTCTTATTTTTCCTCGTTCGACAGTCTTCGTACAGTATTGTAATGAGTTAGGTTACAACACTAATATTGTAAACAACTACTACACGCTTTCATGATCCGCTGCTGTAATATCATTTGTTTCAGAGTAACAATATTTCCACGTATTGGTAACAGGTAACTACAAACTATGGCGGCAATATGCAATCGATCCTTAAAACAGTTGTTTATAGTAACGGAGAATTATAACCGTTACAAGAAATAGATTTTTAACTTCCAAAAATACAGTATTTCAGGCAGAAAATAAACGCCTCTAATATTTAGCACCCTGCGCATTCAATATTCATCAGAGAAGCAGAAACGTAAATAATTCAAAAGAATATAACCTACAAGAGCTGGAAATTTCAAGTTGTACAATAAAACATTTCATCTTTAAAATGCTAAAAGAAATGTGATACTTTACGAACTTAACATTGAATATTACGCAATTAAAATGAGATAATTGGAAGTGTTGAGCCACTTAAAACACCAAATTAAATTATCGAAAAGTCCATGATTTTTCGAGTGTTTTTAATATTCATAACCTTTACAGTCTGATTATTAACAAATCAAAGGCAAAAGGAAATAAGTATTTATGGAACTTCTTTGATGCAAGGAAATTGTGCCTCAAATCTCGATTGTATCTTGAGCTTTTTTCCATATTTATACTTTGTTCTTTAGACAGAATGAATTTCCGCTCACGTTTGTATTTCCGAACCTTAGGAAGTGGGTTTAAAGTGAAGAAGTAAGAGCACCGGGAGCAGAAAAAGAAAGGAAACGAGGAAAGAAGAGAGAAAGCTGAGACACTTCTGGGAAAAGGGAGTCGCCTGAGACTGCGACAGGAGAATATCGCTGTCGAATAATACATATCGATTTGCATACGGGTTTGTTCGGCACCTCTTTTAGCGATGCTCAGAAAACATATTCAGTCTGATCTCGACTTATAACATAAATTTCGTCCAACTGCGGAAGTCGCAGATTTTGGAAAAATGTCAGACCGTAAGGGTGTAAACAGGCAAGAAAACATGTCAGTATGTTTAAACCTCGATGAAGGAGAGAGCGGAAAATCGTGGCTTCCGTTTCAATACCCTTATGAGCTTGACAATAGCTGCTGGCAATATCCTTAACAGCAGGAGTAGTTGTCTTATGCCAGGTTCTTCCGCTATAACACGGTGCATGATGCGAGGTATATGTTCAAGTAAGAAAAATAGTGTGTTACAATCACATGCCATCCTTTACCCACTATTCTGCAAACTAGTCTTATAAAATCTGAATTTAATGTTAAATTGAAATAGATGTTTTCAGAAATGGTTTCATTATGCATACCTTGTAGGCAGAAGACGTATACAGGCGGTTGAAGCGTTAGTCGTATGTTTAAACATCGGATCCCTATTGCCGGCTTTGAAATTCCACATTGTTTATACCATCACGATAAACAAATCGATGTCAACTTAATACTTCAAAGAATTATAAATTATTTGAAAATTAGAACCAGGAATAACAAATATCTATGAAATGGATAGTGCTACAGAATTACTTGACATAAAATGTGTTTAACAAACTCTGCATTTTTTGTCAAGGAGGATTCTGTGTATCTCTTACGGCTTACCAGTTACATAAAAGTATACAGGATTCATTGTAAAATGAAGAGATAACAGGCGATGCCCAGAAAGTTCAATATATGCATTTTATTGGCCAAGCAGAACATGTATTATCTTAATCAAAATCGCTAGAATCATTTGTGAAATAATAATAATAATAATAATAATAATAATAATAATAATAATAATAATAATAAAAACTAATGAAAACTTTTACATGTAAGAGGCAGTTATGAGTGAAGAACTGTCAATATCTTCGTGTCACATGCTTTGAAGTTGTTAAACTTGAATTTTATATTTATCTACCATTTCGTTTTCGATTTTTGCTCTTCACAAACACACACTCAAGGACCTTTTTCTAAAATGTTTTTTTTTTAATTCAGCGTACCTCAAAACGTGTATCGACGGTGTAATATCGATATAATTGTTGGGTTTAATAGAGTGCTTATGTTTACTATAGGTATGTACAGGATTTGCTAGTTATTCGTTACCAGTTCATGACGATAAATGTGCGCTTTCAAACAGGAGAATTTGTTTGCCACTGAAACATATAGCACAAACTCCACTATTTAAATCGGAGTTCCGGGTTTGTTAGTACTGAGCTGGTGAGAAAACAAAATATATTCTTATGTTATAATCACAATCAAATGACTTTCTCTACCAACTATAGGTTACTTTCATATATACTCTGCAAATTATTTGTAAAAAGTACTTGTTTTCATTTCTTCTTCTTGCAAATCATAATAAATAGTCCCCGAAATAATTCAATACACATCTTTTTGTGTGTACATAGCGTACGGACCGAAGTATGATATTCAAATGTTTATAAATGATCCGGTTTATGTACTTAAATTAAAAATTAGCTCGTTATATGCATTTAGAACATGCTATTTTGAAACCTCCTTGCACATTTGAGGAGAACCAAAAGAAGTGACGTACTGTTTCAGCTTGAAATACCGATAAAAACATGAATTACATGGTTAACCTCTAAAGCCATAGCAATTTATTTAACACATAAAAATCTTTTATCATTATCTATAGTTTTTCTCAGTTCAGTTTTTGACCATCTCTTTTTTCATAGTTATGTACATTTCATTTAGAAGCTATTCATAGAAATTTCGAGACGTACATTTTTCTCGTTCATTATATGAAACATGATCCCTTGATGAGAATCGTTAGCGTTAAAGGTTACAAAGTAAATTACTCGTGAACTGCTTATAACATTCCTAGGAAGATGCTGAAGTTAAATCCAGGATTTTCATCTAATTACTGGATTCAAAGAACCGCAAACAATGTATTTCTGGTGAAATCTCCATAATTAAACTTTTAGTGGAATACAGTGCTTATTCTAACTACTATAGAAAAAGTAAACATGCTTATAGCATAGATCCATTATAATTAACCTCATTGATAGCAGAGAGTTTTATTTTTGGTTTACTGGAAGATTATCTTCATATTTGCATGTATGCATTATAAAATAAGCAATTAACTCCTCTTATTTCTAAATATTGTTCTAGGAACCATAGATTAAATTCTACTGCATTAGAGGGAATAAAATAAATAAGCCGTTTCGCAGAAACTTCCAAGCAGATATTTTGTTTATCCCTTACTTCGTATTTGTGATGGTACAGTTGAAACTTCATTTTCAGAAAACACAATATAACGAGAATGTTTCCAAGAAATGGCTCAATTGGGTTTGAGAACAATTCACTGAAAATGTTTAGCTTTCATTCCCGGAAGTTATACTCTATGTGATCAGAATTATCCGGATACTCCCACAAACATATGTTTTCATCTTAGGTACATTGTGCTGCCACCTACTGCCTGGTACTCATTATCCGCGACCTCAGTAGTCATTAAACATCGTGAAACTTTAGAATGGAACGCTGTGGAACTCACGGACTTCGAACGTGGTCAGGTGATTGGCTTTTACTTGTGTCAGAAGTCTATACGCGAGATTTCCACACACCTCAACATCCCTAGGTCCACTGTTTCTGATGTGATAATGAAGTGGAAACGTGAAGGAACATGTACAGCACAAAAGCGTAAAGGCCGAGCTCGTCTGTTGACTGACAGAGACCGCCAACATTTGAAGAGGGTCGTAAAGAGTAATAGACTGACAACTATCCAGACCATCACACAGGAATTCCAAGCTGCATCAGGATCCACTCCAAGTACTATGAGTTAGGCGTGAGGTGAGAAACCTTGGATTCCATGGTCGAGATGCCAAACGACGCCTCGCTTGGTGTAAGGAGCGTCAACATTACACGATTGAACAGTGGCAAAACGTTGTGTGGAGTGACAAATCACGGTACACAAGTGTTTTCCTGGAGGGGGCTTGCACCCCTTGTTATTTTGCGTGGCACGATCACAGCGCAGACCCACATTGATATTTTAAGCACCTTCTTGCTTCCCACTGTTGAAGAGCAATTCGGGGATGGCGATTGGATCTTTCAACACCATCGAGCACCTGTTCATACTGCACGGGCTGTGGCGGAGTAATTACACGACAATACCATCCCTGTAATTGGCTGGCCTGCACAGAGTCCTGACTTGAATCCTATAGAATACCTTTGGGATATTTTGGAACGCCGACTTAGTGCCAGGCCTCACCGACCTACATCGATACCTCTCCTCAGTTGCGCACTCCGTGAAGAATGGGTTGCCATTCCCCAAGAAACCTTCCAACACCTGATTGAAAGTATGGCTGCGAGAGTGAACGCTGTCATCAAGAATAAGGGTGGGCCAACGCCATATTGTCTTCCAGCATTACCGATTGGGGGCGCCACGAACTTGTACGTCATTTTCAGCCAGGTGTCCGGATACTTTTGATCACGTAGTGTATATATATCTTTATAGTAGGTATCTTTTCTGAGCTGTTTCACCTACGCATAAACGCACACTTCTATTAATATCCTTTTTGTTGTTCTTTCTCTTCAAAGCACTTATTTGTAGTAAAATCGATGAATACCATTTGAATCTTGGTCTGATTGCAGTACTTCTGTCTCTAGATGCTCCGTACAGAGGAAGGTGTCCTCAGATTTATAAAAGAACATTTAAATATCTGGAATGTTGGCAAGGAGTTTTACCTTGTGGTTTACTGAATAAGCTACAAAACACGGGACGCCGTTATACTTGGGGGGAACTCGTCGCTGTGATGTATCATACATTATCAATTAATGCGGGGGAATGCAAATCCCACATGCGGCCAGATAAATACGGCATTGCAACCCACGCATCTGAGAACAGAGTGACGTTGGGGATTACAGACCCATGCAACCACGATTTGAAACTGAAAGGCAAAGAGCACGCTATCTTCTGTAAAACAGAAAATCTACATTGTGGTAAACTGTGTAGAAACGAATAACAGCGTTTCGCTAGTAATAATTCTGTTTTATGTTAGACTAGCAGAAACCACAACTCCTTGCTAAGATCTCTCTCTCTCTCTCTCTCTCTATGTGTGTGTGTCTCTGTCTCATACTAACCCATGAAAGGTTTACAAACACTATACATTTTAAACAAACTTAGATAAAGGTTGTATGTATGTGTGTGCAAGGGACTGGCCTCCCATTCAAAGTCGAGAATCGCGAGTTCAAATCTCAGAAACTGCATTCAAATTTTCCTGTAGTAAATAATAGGGAGGGCCCACGTAAAATAATCGGTGTGATGTCTCGCGTGGATAATGATGGGGTTAAATTTGAATGCACTTTCATGTTTTTGCTTTATATTCTATAAAATAGAGTATTGAAATAATGTAATGTTTTACTGTATTAAAAAGTCAAAATGCCTCCATTTTATTGTTAAATGTTAGTACAATATGAAGATAACTCAACCTCCTTTAAATATTATGAAACCTTCGCTACACGTCTTTTCTGCCAAAGCGCAATACTATGCAATAAAGGCTTAGGTGTGCTGCAGGAATATTTTCAAGAAAGCCTGCCTTCCCAAACTTCACTTTACGTTGAAAATGTTTCGATATTTTTTATTTTGTCGAAACTGTCCTAAATATTTTGATTAAGGGAAGACTAAATTGCAAAAAAGCCTCGTTTGTCTTATTGTGCATATTGATAACCGAAATATTATTTATTTGAAATATTTTATCGCTTTATGTGCAATACATATATTTTAATTTTATTTTTAAAAATTGTACTGCACCTGCCATTTTGTCCTGTGAATTCTACACTGCTTCATAGAATAAAATAATAACTCCTTACTTTATACCATTTTCAGGGGAAGTTTGCTGGACAATAATGTTAAGTGTGGAAGCTTCTGTCAGCCAAGCTATGGGGTTTCTTTCTTTGCAAATGTGTTGCGAGTCTGTTTTCTCCGTTTTTTCTCTTTCTGTGAATGAAATTTTCTAATACAAATGACCCGTTTTCTCAGAAAAATACTGAAGATAGGCAAACTAAAATTTAGTATGATAAAACAATCAATAAGTGCCGTTGATCTACTTTGGTGTTAATAATATGGTTGACTATTTCCTTAAGAACAATTGCCGCTACATTTTAACCAAAAGATCGTATATTAAGAAAATAATAATTATCTTCATTAACAGCAAACTCGTTCAATAAAGGTAGATCATTGAAGTCAGAAGGAATCGATTTACATCCTATAAAAATGTTAGTCTGGTGTCTTAAACAGCTTCTGAGAAAATGGATCACTAACTTAGCGGATTTAACATTGGCGGGATAGAGAACCTACAATTAGAGTCACTTTAAATTTACCCTAAATGATCATCATAATGTCCTTCAAACAATACGCCGACTAATGGCATTTATTTTCTTCCCATAATATCAAGCAACCTTTTCCAAAGATACATTTCTTTCTATAACGCTTAGTTTAGGAGATATTGTACAGTCTCAACTTAAATGGTCCATCCTATATACGAATATATTGGCAGACTTGCCCTACAAGCCTCTGATAATTTCAGAATCTACGTTTTCCTCATTTGCGCATTATAGACCTGTTTAAGATCTTACAGTCTTGCGTAATAGATTACAACGTTACAAATAATGTCGCACTCAATTAATATGAAGTTTATATTAAAATAAGCTACTATAAGATGTTTGGTAAAGGAGTTGCTGAAGAAGATCATGTCAGACTTTCAAAACTTTGGTGTTTGTGTACGAATATCTGTATTACCTTTTTCTCAAGAATGTCTAAACCTTTCGCTATAAAACTTGATATAACCAGTAAGTATTAGAGAATAGGCTATTTGGCATCTTTAAAATTAAAAAGATAGATTCTAAAGAATGTACAGTTTCTAACGTATTGATGTGATTTTTATAGAGCTCGTGTTATAAAATTTAGTCTTTCAAAATACATTGTTTTCCAAATCAGGACTTTGTCAAACAAAATTTCATAGATTTCCCAAAATTGCTCCTTAGGATACAACCTTCAAAATTTTCCACACAAGTTAATATTATAGTAATAATTGATTAAAGTTATGAACGAAATGCCAATGCAATGCAGTGAGGTTTTTTTTCATGTATTCATTCCTTTTCGTATATTTTTAATTTTTTAAAGGATCATGTGTACATATTTTAAGCTATCAGCTTAGCGAAAGTTTTAATTCAAAATAAATATTATATAATAATTTCCATTTGGTATATAAATGCTTAAAAGTTTCGCTGTAAAAGTTAAAAATTCCATATTAAGAATGTGTCAAAATTTTTAAACAGACAAAAGTGAAATTACATTTGAGCCCCATCACGTGACAAAGGCATTTTATGTGCCACATGATGGGGCTCATTTTGTACAGATTATAAGGGATGTTTTCAGGGAAATAGAAAAGCTGAAACTTTAAATTTCGACCGAGTATTGCCATTTTTTACCAATCGTTTGCGTTTACTTCCCCAAAGGTGCGGGACTACCAGAGAATGAAGTTAAAAAAATCCAAGCTTCTCACTTATTCCTGAGCTATTTAAAGAATTTTAAGCATAATGCTTCTCACGGTTTGCAAACTTTTCACAGCATGAATTGCGAATATTATACTTTTTTTTACTTTTATTGATGTATCATAATACAGACGAATTAAAATTCTTAATATTTTAATATAATAGTTCTGGTTATCACAAGAGACAATGGAATTTCAAACGTGTAATAAAACATAAGGAATAGTGAACCGTTTACTTTTTTTTAATTTTCAATACTTCAGAAAAACAACTTTATTACCATTACTTAAACCATTACATGGTACGTACTTCTCGGAGAAAAAGAGAGAGATAGGGGAGAGAGAGCGAGGCGATGAAGGGGGAAGTAACGAATAAATTAATTATCCACAATCCAATTGGGAAAACATTTCAAGGATGTAAGATTGTGGAAAACACGTTTTTCAGCATCTCTTCTGTGCTTGAGGACATGAATTCTTTAAATAAAAAATGACAAAGTTGCATACAGGTGACTTAAGCATGGGAAATTCAACAGTGACGTGCTAAGCAACACTCGGTTTACTTCTGAACCAAACAAACAGTAAGTAGAAGTATAAGGAACCATTGTCTGTTACAGTTAGCTACCTGTTACATTCCTGTATTTGTCTCTCGCAATAAAAACAACCACTGGGTCATTCGTGGGACAACCTTAATATCGTTTCTCTAAACGAGGTACAAAATATTACGTGATGTATTAAAACAAACACAGAATTTAACATTTGAATAAATACTCATATATCAAATGTATAATCTATAAAATACGCAGTTTGTTTTCTCCTGTACATTCAATAATTTTCTAGCTTGGTCATTTTAGACTTTAAAATATAGTAGAATTTCTACCTAAAATTCTTAATTCTACAACCTTAAGGTTCATTCCAGTATTAATGTGAAATTAAAAATTAACACATTAAAAAGTTAAGTATGTTTAAAGCAATATCCAGTGCCTGGTTTACGAACACCGGGAATGTACAGCACGCCGCTGGTGTTGTTCAGTGTAGGCTGAGAGTATTTCCCTCATAATTAGCTGGTCAGCTCCACTTTATTTACCTCCATCGTTCGGAATGGCCCTCTCTCCCCGTTTTATGCTGCGGCACGGTTCAGATTACACTTGTACCAGTTAATATAGTGTTGCGAGGAAATTAGACGGCGCGGGCGCCTGTATTATGCAAACTGCAGCCTTAAGATTGGGACGCCTGCCTGGACAAAGTGTTGTGCCTACTTTGAAATTCAAATGACTACGAGAAGCGACGGTGGCCCTAATCGTTAACAAGTTCTCGCCCAGCCTCCTTTTATCTGCGCTGAGAGAGTGGTTTAGATTACGTCCCGACTTCAGATTAACATAAGAAGATCATTGTTGGAGAGACAACTGTTATTGCCCTGTAGATATCGGCACTGTTGCTTCCTGGGGCACTGTGAAAAGATGCTAACGGCTAAGGTGCTCGCTTTTAAGGAAATTATCAGATTGCTGACTAAAACTTTCTGTAAACATAGCATGAGCCCCTCCGTACTTTATCCCCCAGGTCTTCTTCTGCAAATCAAGGCAACAACGCTGGTGAACTGGTGTCAAAGTAGGTACCGTCCCTCGCAAATCTTTTGACACATATAAAGAACGTATGTTTGCTCCATAATGATGTAGAAACCTAACAACGATCCGGTCGGTCTTTACCAATCCTTCTAATTCCTTTCTGGTTCACGGAGATGGACGATTACATTGTGGCGTATTAATAATTTGGGGGGGTTTCATTGTATTTATCAGACTATTGTTGTTCTACATTGTCATTACCAGACGTATTCTTGTTTTCGTGATGTCACCCCTGGATGGGATTTTTTGCTAGCTACGAGTGATGGGGATATAGCGTCATTCTTGCTGAGTATTCCGTGAGCTGCGGATCGCGCGTGCAAGCCGGCCTTTGGATTGGTGAACATCTTCCCTCACCTTTCATATTTAATAATGTAGGAACCCCAAACGGTTGGGAAATAAATCTAGGTATGTGTAAGTAGATTTGTGTTATGGATTTTGTACAGAAAACCCACGCCTTCCTCTGAACCTCCACATAACGTTTCGGTCCTCCGCAGCCAATTGAGTATACGTCCCCTCAATGTACGTACTGGGTACTAAAAGCTAATTTAATTGTTCATGTGAACCTTTAGGCCTCTACCCAGCATGTTACAATATGTAATGTGCATCATTGCCAACGTGATACATTAGAGGTTTAGCTGCGCACTATTTCATTCCACGTTACTTCTGCGAGGGAATGGACGTATTGCAATACGTAATACAAAAGCATTGGAAGGTGTCTATCAGGTTTAGTAAAAAACAAACACCTTAAATTTAATTTATTTGCCCGTTCAAGCAAAGAGATGACGCCTACTCCAAGCGTATCAGAGGACGCGAATATGAAACTCCTTAGGTGAGAGTTGCTGATATCAGTATTTGTTACGCTTTTCCTTTATGCTGAAGGGAGACATATTAGGTACCTCTTATGTCTTGCGGCCTAAGGCTCAATTGATCAGTATTTAATCACCATGTCTCATTCATTGCCTCTGCAGGACTGTGGAATTTAAATAGAAAACGCCCAATAATAAAACTACTACGTCCTCGGGGATCTCGATTGTTTTCGAATTCAGTGTTATGGAAGAAAGCAGTTAATACAAGGGTAATAGTGTTCCTTATATTACTAACTAGCGTAACTACTATTTTACTATATTGTAAGTGAAAATTGCATATTACTTTTCATATACAGCTAAGCATAAGAAACGTTTTTATCAGCTTGATAAAGTTAGTCACCAGGATACAGTACACGTGCAAGGGCAACTTATATTTTGAAATACTGTTGATGTGTGATGCTTTAAAATCTATTTGAAGAATTATGATGGTGATAATAATAATAATAATAATAATAATAATAATAATAATAATAATAATAATAATAATAATAATAATAATAATAATAATAATAATAGGCTGAGGTATATAAGGTTAACGCTTTATAAAATGCAGCATTAAACAGATATTGACATAAACCTGCAGTAGCAATAAAATGCCGTAAAAATGATAGCAAACAGGCCGTAGCCATTAAACACACATAATAACTCGGCACACATGCACCGGAGCTGTACTATTCTCGTTCTAATATAATTATTTTAATGGTTAAATTAAAGAACCGGCACCAGGTAACAAACATAGATGTCAAGAATGTCTATTGCTAAAATTTAAGTCTGACTCTTTTCAAGTCGGGCACAGCATATACAGAGAAACCTTCCACACACGAGCCTACGGCTATGCAGCAAAAAACCTCTATAAACGAGAAGATAGAGCACGTGACGCAGTATAGTACAGCGCTTGGTACCTCGACACAGAAATTATGTTATAATGGGCGTTAAACTACAAACAGAAGACGCTCTGAAGCTTATAAAAAATTCAAGAAAGGAGTACAAGTTTCCTAAGTGAAAAAATGCTGTAACAAAATGTGTTCGTCAATTGAGATGTTTACACATGAGTTTAGACATAAAGAGTAAGAAAACATAAATGACTAGTGCAGTAAACAACTTTACTGAACCGTCCACCAGGATTACACTTTCTTGTAAGAGAAAGACACAGGTACAGGTAGGGACGAACGTAAGGGCCCTGGATCCGGGACAGAACACCGCAAATAGGCTGCAACTGCCCTTTTTGATTCTACCGTCACCTTTGAGAGGGATGGAGGGAGGGAAGACAGGAGCGACCAGATCCGAATGAAACCTGGCGCAAGCATGGACAGAGTCCCTAACGTTTCCAGTTCGAACGCATCCATTGCAGACCGGGCCCATCCACAAGCCTCCTAACTCCCTGGTGGGACCCACTCGCAGGCGGGGCCCAACTGAGCAGTCCCACAACAATTGGACGGTAAGGTCATCTGACTTTACATGTCATGCTTTCAGCATTTGACTAAAATTAAATTGACGCTCTTTAACTATTGTGGTCCTTAGCGTCCCTTTCCATACTGGACGTGAAAGACCGGTAATTTTTCTCAGAGGCCTCTTTATCAGGTATGAGGTTCTTTTGCGTGCCGTAAATCTATGACACGGGACCACCGGCTTTACTTCCCTTCCGAAGGAATTTTACGCACGAAAAAGTCCATCACTCTCCGCCGGGTTTGAACCCACGACCTCGAGAACTACAGGCTTTCATGGTAACCACCACACCGTGGAGGACGGCTCAGCATTTGGCTAAATTAAATTGAGTTTTATTTATGGACGCTCTTTAATTGCTGTGGTACTTAGCGTCACATTCTATATAGGGCGTGAAGGAACGGAAATTTTGCTCAGAGGCCTCTTTATAGGCATGAGGCTCTATTATGTGCCATAAATCTACGACACGGGACCACCGGCTTTACTTCCCTTTGGAAGGAAGCCATGTTAAGGATTTTTACGCCCGAAAAAATCCATCGCCCTCCGCGTGGTTTAAACCAGCATTTGACTGATGACGTACTAGTCCATTATATAGATTTTGGTTCATAATGAAAACATTTATTTGTATACATTTGCTGCTGAATGCCAGAAGTAAAACTCAAAATAATGGCTTCTAATTCGAAGTGATGGTTCCGATTCCACGCTGGAGGAGGGACTTCTTTAAATCAGATTTTCCAACTTTTATAGAGTCCGAGAAGTATTACTGAAAAAGTGAATGCTAGTGTGTTTCGCTATATAACAAGAAAAATACTAACATTTAATAACATAATGGAAATGGAATATAGGGATCAATAAATAGACTACATTTGCAGTCTAGCGGCTAGCGTGCTAGCTTTATACGGCCACGGGAGGGACGGATATTTTCATTTAATTAGAATGATTCCTTATGCATCACAGTATAAACGCGAAAGTAATACTGCATGATTCATAATTAACATTTCGTTTACTAAAGATTAAAAACCAACATAACGAGGTGAAAAAGCATGAAGCAGTTGTTTCAAATCAGCGCTACTAATTTGTTCACAATTCTAATGGACCAGTATACATTTATATAACAATTTTAATTGCTTTTGTGTAGTTTGAGTGAGAGAGAGAGAGAGAACAAATTGCTAAAATACCAACATTCGTATTTAGCCAGAATCAACTTTAAAAATTTCTTTATTAATTAATTCAAAGACGAAGAATCCGTTAAATGCGAAACTTGATATTTAAGATCAGTATCTTCCAAATACGCGACACGAAATTTGCAAGAAAATTTTCCAACCCAAACTACCCTTTATATAGAAAATATTTCGTTATTTTTTATTTTCTCAAAAATTCTCTAAAGATTTTCATTAATATGCCATAGGTTTAGAATATTTTCATGGCAGATAAAATATATATCTTCAGGTTTCTGAGAATAGTCTGTAAAGTTCTCTTCATTCTGAGTGGCTTTTGTGTTAAAGGTGAACCGTAAAGGATAAACTATATCTTACTACACAGAATAGTATATCTCCATAAAACACCAAGTTTGTGTAAGATAACATTTCTTGTGGTGTTAACCATTTCTGAGATATTCCTAGTTACTGACTCTAATTTTAAGAACCTTACACATTTCTCAAGTGAAAAATCCCTATTAATTTTTCTGGTGGTCATGTTAAGAGTAATGAATTTCAAAGCCATCACATAGCGTCATGCTTTTAAAAATCTGAAGATCGCTTTGGCTTACTGTATCTTCCATACACCAACAATGAATATGTAAATGCCTAATGAAATTTTATCGCGGCTAAGAAGAAACAGAAGAAGAAACTTTTATAAGAATGGTCTGTAGAGGAGAAGAGAAAGTCATGCAAATGTAACACATCCGTAATTTTTTGGGGGAGAGAGAGAGAGAGACGTCGCTAAACGAGCACGAAATCTCGGCTAGGCTTTTCAAACAGTTGAAGTCCTTTGTTTTCCTGTGCACAAATTATTTCTGTCTGATATTTATCACTATTAACAGGAAATATGTGTGTAAATAATCATTCGTGTGTATAATTTTACAATAACTATGAAATTAAGCAATAATGACAAGAGACAGATAGCTGCACATAAGCATTTTTTTTCTGACTGCAGTAAACAATGTTTGAATAAGTAGGGTTTTTCAAATCACTGGTTCAGTAAATCCCATTAGTTTGTTAGCAATCCTCGCATGGGAAGCGTCTCACAAAGGAGTACCTGCAGCTCTGTGTGGATCGGAGTAAATGAGGTATGGTCGTACAGAAGACTGGCTCTGAATACTCGAGCAGAATACGGCAAGGGAGATGTCCTTCTAAATGGTCCTGTTGTACGCCCTCCTCTTAAACCCTCCGCTCTCTGCAAAATATGGAATGACCCTTTTAAAGTATAAACAGATAGCGGAGGATGTATGCGAGGGACATTCACGTAATGGTCTGGGACGCTTTTGGAACTATTATATTCAACTGTAACTCCGAGCAAAGAGAACCGAA
The DNA here is from genome assembly GCA_030765065.1 of Deroplatys truncata. Classification (NCBI taxonomy): domain Eukaryota; kingdom Metazoa; phylum Arthropoda; class Insecta; order Mantodea; family Mantidae; genus Deroplatys; species Deroplatys truncata. The sequence goes on from CM060980.1 coordinate 109,160,237, forward strand.
AAACACGAAGGGTAGATCTGCAAGTCAGAGAAGGTGCTTTTTACGAGACATTACATCCACTGAGACAAAAATTCACTTACAGCAGCTTTATGTTTAATATTCCTGCAGATCCATTCAGCATTATTATTGTTATGTAGCGAAACGTTAAATATGTGTGCGTACATGTACGCAGTACCTCCTTCTGGCGAGGTACTACTTTTTCTCTAAGCAAAACAATTCAAACAAGTACGCAGTTCAAAACAAGAGAACTGTTGGTAGTTTTACTTTCTCTACCACGTACACAGTAGATGGAGAAGGTATTGTTTATTGGATAAGGTATTCAATACCGAGATTTTACCGGAAATTATGTTTTGAGGAACCACGGATCTCAATGAAGCATTTTCAGAAAAAGGTCCATGCGTGTGTGTGTCTGTGAACAGCATAACTCAAATAAGAAATGTCGGATAAATATCAAACTTGGTATATAGGTCCAGTACCTACCCAAGATGCGACATGAAGATTTTCGAGAAAATTTCCCTTCCCAAAACTCCCTTTATTGGGACATTCTTAGAAAAATTTTATTTGGATTAAAATACCATATACATTTTGTATATTTACATGGAAAATAAAATGTATACCATGAATTTTTTTAGATTAGCCTGGGAAGTCCTCTTCATTCCAAAGATATTTTGTATAATCTTGTATAACTGGTAAAGAGATACACAGAAACGTCTTACATATCTCTTTAAAACACAAAATTTATTTCAAATAACTTTTTTGTGGCATCAGCCATTTCCGAGACATCCGTTATTAATGGTTCGAATTGTTCAATACTTAGCCGTTTCTTTTAAATTCCTGTAGATTTCACTTGTTTCTCGCAAGTCATAGAAAGGGCATGGAATTTTAAGGCCAGCGTAAAGCGTCCAGTTGTAAAAAAGAATTACTACCCCCATTCCCTTGTATCTATAACGAAATGTGTAATGTAGCTATTTCCGGAAACGTTTATCTAGATCAAAATGAAGAGATAGGAAAATAAACATTTGTAAGAATAATTTATGCACCCACTAGTAAGTCATGTGAATATAAAATGTCCGATTTACTAGGTAGCTGTCCTATCCGATATGAGTAGCTGTGCCTCGGATACATTAAGTAACCAGAGGCTTATTTATGTTACGAGTTGGAAAAAAGTATATATCTTCTACCGCTTTTTTATCCATTTATTATTATGGTTCACAGCCATTTTCGAGGCGTGTTTTTAAAGGAACTATTGTTTTAATATTTTGCCGCTGCAACGTTGCAGCCTCAATTTTGAGCATGCGCGTTCCTTCATTCATTAGGAAGCGAGATGCAGTTGTAAGCAATCGTCACTTTGTGTTTTCGTGTTGTTAGAGGTTTCGGAATGTACAAAAACCAATCGAACGGCCCGCCGACTGTGAAGTCAGATCAGTGATTCGTCTTTGAATGAGAAAACTGTTATGCCAGCAAACATTCATCGCTAATTGTGTGAGGTTTGTGGGGAAAGCGACAATCCCGGCCACACACAGCCAACAAACTCAAGATGTGGTTCCATTATTTGGTTGGGAATAATTCCATTACCCTCTCTACCGTCCGGACTTGACACCAAGCGATTTTTATGTGTTTCTTCATCTGAAAAGAAATCCTTGGTGGAAAACATTTCAACGACGACGGTGTTGTGAAAAAAGTGCAGAGGCGACATTGCTCTTTGACAAAGGCTTACAAAATCTGGTTTCCCGTTACAACAAGTGCCTAATAACGGCGATGAATATGTGGAGAAGTAGTGTAAGGTAAGGAATGATAATAAAGTATTTGGAAAATAATGTTCTATTATTTTTTTAAATTGTTAGGTACTTATTTAAAAGTATGCCTCTATGTAATGGTGTTTTACTTTAGGGCAATTGCTTTAGCCAGTAAAATACTTCTATGCGATCCAAACATTACAAACAGGTTGTTACTGCATTCAATATTGTGCGTAACTTGATCTTTGTAGCACGCATGTCAATAATAGCAGTGACGTGTTTCCTATGTTAACGACGAATACCGTATTTCAGTTGCCACTGCTGTACAGTATTAAATATAGGATAATTAAGATCTGAATTTATAACTACTGCCCATGCTGTGCTCATAATAGGCTGCATCAAAGCCTGTAACACCTGCACACTTCACCCCCAGGAAGAGAATGCATGCAAATGGGTGTCTTGTTTATTGCCTCCAAACGTCGGGTAGGAAAAAATGAAATGCAGCAAAGGAGCTGACGTCTCAAACTTATGAAGACGCTATCATTTAGGTCAGCTATGCATGCCGAGTTATTTCATGATTTACTTCCTACAATTTATATTCCTAAGATTGCATAAAATGTTGTATACATCTTGTGGACAATCTACGCTTTGCTACCGCTTTTTGATGGTTCTTTGTGATGCCTCTGCCACCAGTGTGAAGTCTGCTATGCTATCTGGTTATTGTAATAATGTTTTAATGAGTAGTGAAATATACTAAACTCTTACATTCACAAACATAAACTGCGATTCGCAGTTCAACTCAGAATCCATATAAACACCTAAGTGTTTCATGAACAACCTCGAGTTCTAATATTGCTATACTGTATTCATTTCACAACATGTGCTACTACTATGGAGCACAGTAATTTGTACACGTATTCTCTCAAACCAAAATGGGCGAGAACGAATCAGCGTTTTCCTGGCTCTGAAAATGTGTGATTTTATCATTTACATTCACTGCTCCGAGGACCAGAGGGCATTACCACTAATTTCAACAAAAACTGCCATTGGCTCATGTGTATTTGGCATAACCTACAGTATGCCCCAGGAAAGTACCTCGATAGCATTTAGATAAACTTATCATAATACACTCTTCCTGTATTGTCTCTATTTTCTTTTTAACATTCTAATTTGTTCTGCCCGCCAGCATTCACTTTCCCTGAGTTTGTTGGGATGTTTCGGGAAAAATCTAAGCGTCAGTAACGCTGCAATGGAAGCCTGGAGGCGGTATGTGCAGCAGCTCTCTCAGACAGAGATGATTGCAAAAAGCTATTCACTGCTATCTTCATAGAACGTAACAATAAAGCAGACAATACTCAACAAGAAAGTAATCAGTAAACAGCAGAGTTTCATAATAGAGCAGATGTTTGCAGAACTTTAACGAGGCAAGCTATAACTTTCATCGAAAGCGCGACACAAAAAACCGTTATGGTTTATAACGAAGGGCATTAGCCCACTTTATAAATCAGTATTCTGCAATATAAAATACAACTGCAATAACATTTTAACTACAGGGACATATATATTTTATGCAACATATTCTGATATTTTATTACATTCTGGAATATGGGTAATGCTTATACTGAATTAAAGTACGTATTAAAATGTTTTGTTCAACAACAAATCCTAAGTGAGTTAATATGCTATTTATGAGTAAATATGAGATGTGTAGATGGGTTTACTAGAAGAATTGCAACGAGCTGCTGTCGGTAAGCCAAGTTCCGCGCCGGGACAATGGATCAAGTCCGTGGAGCATTCCATTAGAATAGTGTCTATTTGGTATACAACTCCCCTGCTTTTACATGGCCGGAAGCGTATGCGCCACTTACGCGCGTCAACCCCTGCGAGGAAGACTACAGAACAACCTCGGTGTGGGCGACAGTGTCTAGCCACTTCTACCAGCTCTCTGCCGGAGCACATTAAGGCGCCTCACAACCCCGCCTGGTTTCCTATAGGTGTCGGAAACCACTATCCCTCCGAGTTCAATCCAATCCGAACAGCCCCCTTCCGGGAGGGACTCAAATGACAGCCCGGCGTACTTCTAATAACGCCAGAACTACCACGGCATCTGTAGGAGTCGGCCCCCTCCTACGGGTCGTCCTCCATGGACTAGGGGCACCATTCTAGCCGCTAACTCCCGAGGTCGCGAGTTCAAACCCAGCAGAGGCCTATGGATATTTTCGGGCGTAAAAATCCTTAGCATGGCTTCCTTTGGGGGGGAAGTAAAACCGGTGGTCCTATGTCGTAGATTTACGCACTTAAAAGAACCTCAAGTCTAATACAGGCCTCTAAGCAAAAATTCACGCCCAATACAGAATGGGACACTAAGGACCAAAGAAGTTAAATAAGGCTTAATTTAATTTCCTCCCCCCTATGGGGGGTATACTGGAAGAGATGAAATAGTGAACCGCTCAATTTGACATGAATAACAATATACATTGAGATATGATGTAAGAAAAATAAAGAAATTCTCTCCGCCACAAACTACCTTTGGCATAGAACATTTTAATTAGTTTAGTTTTCTCAAAATCGGTTCTAACGATTTTTTTTATTAAAATATTATATGTATGACTTATTGAAGCAGATGTTTATGTTGAATTTTACATGATTGACATTTACGGCCCTTTTACGTGATAGATTTGTATATTGTTGTATAACTAGAAAACAGTTAGAAATGGGCCAAATATATGCAGGAAAAATGTAGAGCTCATTAAAATACACAATTTGCGTCATTTGTTTTCCTTAGCGGTAGCCGATTTCCAAATATTTCATGTTGTAGGTTTACACTTTATCCAAGTATTTATGCGTCATCTAACGCATGTGCATGAAGGTTTGTGGTCCTTTTTTTTTCTACCTTTCTATTGCATGAGGTTGTTACGGAAAAGAAATATTTGAATGCTGTTTCCGCCTGTTGCTTAATTTCATGTCATACCTAAGCAAATATGTACATAATTAAAACCGTAACGTGGTTAGAAGGGTCTTTTTTATATGAACACTAATACATTTAACGGATGTGAATTTGACATTGTTAGAGAAGGTCGTGTGAAAGTATCATATCAGATTTGTTAAATATGGTTTCTGGATTCAGAGTAACCCATTCTTACTTTCTCTACTACGTATAGTAAGTGGGGGAAGTATTGCATTCCATCCAAAAATTCGATATCAAGGTTTCGCCGGAAATACATGTTTTGAGGCCTCCTGAATCCCCCCAAAAAAGCATTTTTATAAAAAGGTGTGTGTGTGTGGATGTATATCTGTGTGTCTGTGAACAGCATAACTCAGAAACGAAAAGTCAGATAAATATTAAACTTGGTATTTAGGTTCAGTATCTCTCAAAAATGCGACATAAAGCTTTTCAAGAAGATCCTTCCACCCCAAACCACCCTTTACAGGAACATTTTTCGAAAATGTTGATTTTCTCAAAAATGGCTCTAACGAATTTGTTTAAAGTATTGTACATGTAAGATATTTTCATTACAAATAAGATGTATATCTTGAATTTTCTGGGTATTTCCCAGAAATTCCTCTTCTTTCTGAATGGTTTTTGCATAACTGGTAGACCGTAAGAGATAGACGGCATGTTTCTACCCAGAAAATGTAGATCTCATTAAAACCCACAGTTTATGTCATATACATTTGTTTTTTGCGGAGTGAACCATTTCCGAGATATTCCTTGTTATTTGTTTGAATTTTCCAATACTTATACCTTTTCTCAAATGAGAATTCGTTATTCGTTTTATTATGTCCTTGAAATGCAAAGAGAATGGAATGCTTCACATAGCAATCAGCTCTTAAAAGATTTGACTATCGCTTAAAGCCTACCATATTTCCCTTGTACCTATAAGAAAATTAGCAATAAGATTGACATCTGATATCTCGATTAACACAAAGATGGAGAATAAGCGTTTGTAAATATAATTTGTACAAGAGTAGAGAAAGTCATGTGAGTGTAACACATATATTTTAGTTAGTGTCAATTATTAACAAAAATTACTTGTTATATATTTTGAGGTTAGTGGAGGTTTTGAGGTTTGTAGACATGTAAGTGTAAACTACACTTCAAAGAAACATACCTATGGAACACGGTATAAGATAGCTGGTTTGCTAAAATAACGACTGGGTTTTAAAACAGAGCCGTCATGCACACGTGTTCAGCTACAATAAAACCTTGCACCGTGCTACTTTGTTTTACCCCCCGCAGATGACAGTTACATGTACGCTATTCCCCTTCTGTCACTGTTATACTCACTGTGGGGGTCCCATCGACGGTTATCTCGAGGGCGTGACCTTTTTCTGGAGCTAGGCAGCCGCCAGTAGCTTATGGTAGGTTGGGCTATAGACAAGTTGGAGGGTGAGGTCAGGTCAGAGTTTGGTAAACCGCCCATAGCACCCTGGAGTAGCGCCAACAGCACGTAAAGAATAACGGGGTCGCTACGAGCACTTGTTGACCTGATTTGCTGCCTCGCCGAGCAAGAAACGGCTAGCATTTAGAGCGATCGAGTCTTGTCTGCGGTCGCTCATAAGGTCTGATGAGGTCGATATGGTAGGTTAAACGTGAACAGCATCACGACAACCTTTCTTTCAACTTGAAATTTCTTTTCAGGCGCTACTTGGTCTCACAGCAGCGCTATTTTGTAACATTGCTGGTTTGTCCTTTAGAAGTTGTTTGTATGCTTCGGTAGGAAAAGTTCTAGGCAAGTTTATTTACATCTGTTCTCAGTTTAATTGTTGTTGTTTTCAATGTGAATAAATAATTTATTATAGCACATATTATCATTAGGATTATGACCATTACCATTAACTTCATGATTTGGGCCCGTTCCATTTCCTAGAAGGGAAAGGCTATATACTACCGGCAAAGTTGAGAATTCAGCATTTCTTTTCCCGTAGGTTCACACTAGAATTCTCACTGGCATTGCACTGACGCATTGTGTAAGTAACGCTTAAAAATAAGGACATACATTTAAAAGTCATGGTTTCAACTTTTACGTAAGGGATTCAAAATATGAGTAGGTAGTTATTTGATGTTGTATGATATCCTACAAATTTCACAAAGTTGTATAGCTCAAGTCCACATATTTGTGCCCTAATTTTCCAACCAGTATATTTTTTTTCGTAAGATGTTGAAAATACAGTAAGGATAGTTTTGAAAAGCTTCGAAGTTTATGATTGAACATAAAGATTGGATGGATTCTGAAAGTTATAACGTACAGTTTTTATCAAGTTAATTTATATATGGCAATGTTAGGGCCAGATTTTTTAAATAGCGCATATTTGTATATAAGGGATGGAAAAGTTTGTGACGTAAGCTTTTAAAGAGCTGTAAAGTAGTCTATAAGTTTCATTGGATCCTACAGTATGTGTAAAAAGGCTTTTCTAGAAAGTCCAAAGAGAATTGATTGTTATGTCTGGGGTTGAAGTTAAAGATTTCAGCTAAGGGTAACGAAACTATTTAAAAATTTTAGGATAGCTAAATTTTACCAGATTATAAGACCAGAGTGTAACAAGTTTTGTCAAGAAAATACAAAAATTCTTTTAAGAACACCGTTTACCGAAATGGTACCACATGAACATGTTATGCAAATTTCCTCTTCCAATATCACAACGTTAAAAGATTTTAAGCCTCCCTAATTACTCCCCTGAGCTGGATGTATAAAAAATATGGCATGTTCGCAATAATCAAAAATGTGTTTCAATAATCATGCTCAATGAAACGGGATACTGAAATTGGGTGACATGAATATGAAGATCCTCTAGTCTCTTCCCCCTCCCCGTTTTAAAATTGTTGCATATCTTTTAAAGCCATTGTCCATCCAGAAGAACAATCGTGAAAGAATCAAATAAAAACCTAGTGATATATTCACACGACTTTGTGTACAAATGACATAATTGCTAATTCATATATATAATATATATATAATTTTATTATTTTCATTGGTACTTTGTACTGCGGTAAATTTGTTCCAGCAGCCTTCAGTTGAAGAAAGCAACATTTTTCAACAAATTCTCTCTCTATAAAAGTGATTCTTGTATGATCATTGCCTTACTCGTATATTTTTCCTTTCTCTACTACGTTAGGGGAAGTATTGCATTTCACCAAAAACTTCGACACCGAGATTTCACTGGAAATACTTGTTTTGAGCCCCCCTGGATCTAAATAAAGCATTTTTGGAAACATGTCCATGTGTGTTTGCTTGTGAACAGTATAATTCACAAACAAAAAGTCAGATAAATACCAAACTTTGTATTTAGGTTCAATATTTTCCAAAAATGTGCAGATTTTCAACAAAATCTCCCTACCCCAAACTACCCTTTACATGGAAAATTTTTAGAAAATTTTGATTTTCTGACAAATAGCTCCAACGATTTTGATTAAGGTACCATATATAAAATGTATTTACATGACAAATTAAATGTATCTCTTAAATTTTCGGGAAATAGACTATAAAGTCTTCTTTATTCGGAAGGAATGTTGTATAATCTTGGATAACTGGTAAATGTTAAGCGACAGACGAAAACGTACTACAGAAAAAATGTAGATCCCTTTACAACACACAAATTATTTCATATAAGTTTTTCTCGCCATAAGCCGTTTCTGACACATCCGTTATTAAAGGTTTGAATTATTCATTTCTTGGTCATTCTCTTAAATTCCTTTCAATATTCAGTTGTTTCTCGCGATGGCATGGAAACTGTATGGAATTTTAAGGCCAGCATATAGCGTCCAGTTCTTAAACACTTGACTGTCACTGCTCCCTTTGTATGTGTAACGAAATACGTAATGTAGCTTTTTCTTCAAAGGTTTATTTGGATTAAAATGTAGTGAATAGAAAAATGAGCTTGAGTAATAATAATTTGTATAATCACAAATAAACGACAGAGTGTAGAGAAAGTCATTTCAATGCTTTACATCAGAAATTTTTTTCAGAGTTGTTTGAAATTAAACAAGTGGTTTTCAACATGAGGAAAAGGCGTTCAAAACTTTATTTGTGATAATAAGTTCTTGCAATGGAAAGAAAAAAAACCGGAAGGAAAGGCAAAATCACAAACTTTTATGCATATTGACATTCAGGAAAGGTATAAAGTGACAATATAGATATTTCGGAAACGGCTAACGAAGAGAAAAAATATTTGCAAATTTTGTATTTTAATGAACTCCACATTTTTACTTTAGTTAGCTTTTGTCAAGCCTGAGATCTCCTTGTTATATAAAAGTATATAAAACAAAGAAAGGGCGGGTTCACCGGATATTCAACAAAATTGAATATCTACATCATTTCTCATATGCACAAATTAAGCATTTAGCATTTTAATCAAAATTGGGAGTCACTTTTTAGAAAATAAAAACTAACGAAAATGACTCCACGGATAGAGTAGAATGGATTGGGGATATTTTTTGTTTGTTTTGTTTTAGCATTGGTGTCACATTCTTAGATGAACTGAACTTAAATTTAAGTTTGACATTAATATTTTTGAGTTATCTGTTCACACACACACATGTGTACGTAAAAATATTTGTGCATTCAGGGATCTCAAAACATGTATTTTCGGATAATTTCGTTATCAAATTATTGATTGGAATACAACACTGCCTCTTGCCATCAAATCCTTTTCTGATTCTACAATTTATGATTTTATCATTTCTTTTATATCCATCTATATTCCTCAAAAATTAAAATTTTTATTCCTTGTGCTTTACTACTGCTTTTTTCTATCAAAATAAACACGTGAATGTTGGTAAAGTCATAGTGCTATACCATTCTATTTTCCGCTTTTGAGGTTTCTTGTAAACTTTTTCCCTTATCATCCAGCAGATTCGATTTAATGTCAAGTTTACTATTGAATACTGTTTATGTCATTAATATATATATATATATATATATATATATATATATATATATATAGGTCTTTGCTTCCTGTAGTAGCAGTTCCGTAATATCTGAAAATCTTATGACATTAATATATATACTGTTTGTCATTTATATATATATATATATATATATATATATATATATATATATAGGTCTTTGCTTCCTGTAGTAGCAGTTCCGTAATATCTGAAAATCTTATGACATTAACTGTTCTTCCCCCTCAATAGGTTCCATAAGTACTTTAAAAGATTTTACTCACCAAATTTACGACAGGAGGTGCAGAAACTGGCCACCATTGCCCATATATGTTTGGCATTTCTTTAACAAACTATTCCATCATTCGGCGCAGTTCGCGTTAAATATTGCTAGCCAGTTCCTGGAGGTCATTGTGTTCAAATATTTTAGTTTTTTGTGTGTATTCCTATAAACATTATTTTTTTATTTACCCCAGCGATAAACGTCACAAGGAGTTAGGTTAGGAGACTGAAGGGTCACATACTCTTCTAAGAACTCCATCCTTTGTGAACGCTCTTTCAATTCTTCTCATCGAAGTAGTGGCTCCTCAATCTCTGGCAGTATCTTTTTGAAAAAAATGTGTAGTTATGCTCCTTTGTGAGTTAATTCTATTAAAAGGGGTCACAAAATTGGACTCACTTATGGGGATGCAGCAACTATTGTCTCGAAGAAAGCTGGGACTAATTCTTTCTCTGCTCATAACTCACAATACATAATTTCTTTCGTTATCGATGGATACTTTGAGAACGATATCAGCCTTCTCAGCATACGAATATTTTGTGTGTATGCGCACATACATGCGCAACCATGAAGGTGGAACCAGAAAAAATGTTAAATATGGGTCTATATTATCCGTTGTATACACCGTTCTATAAAATATAGGCATGCCTATACTTACAGCATCACCTGGTTTGTAGAGCATGTACCACTGCTATGTTATATTGTTTCAATTTTAACAATGTATATTGAAGTGCAAAGCTTGTTTGTTGTGAAAGACGTCTAAGCAATTTTTTCTGGGAAATTCAGTAAACGAAGACCGATGTCGTCAGACTCTTCTAATGTTTCTATACCGTTATAGCGTAGCTTGATGTCTATACTAATGTTATAAAGTGAGACAGTAACTATGGTTATATATACCATGTATATAATAATGTAAATTATAGTGTAAAATAATATTAATAAGCATAAGTTGTATGTATGTGCCAGAGTTTAGCTGGAGCTGTGGAACCCTTGTTAATAGCTGACAAACATGTTTTTTTTAGAATATGGGCCCAGGCAAAAGGGACTTGTAAGGGTAAGTGATAAAAGCAAGACCTTGAGTTTTTGCGCATGGGAAAATGCGGCAAGTGAACACAACATATTTTTGTAGAGAGGTCACATGTTTGGAAACAACGAACAATAGCCTGGTAAGTTTTCTAGAAGGTTCCAAGCTGAACGAAGAAAGCCAATGAGATTTTAAGAAAGAATATGTTTAAAATGTTTAAGTGCAGCAAAGTTAGTTGTAGCGTCCCCATCAGCCAAGGCGGTTGCGTATAAAGTGCTGCGATGTGAATAACATACATGTAAACTCTCAGAAGCAGGCGTTATTATTTACTTCTCATAATGTAGTGGGAACGTTGAAATTTTATCAATTTAAAAGTTAAAGAAACGAGAAGGGAAATAAATTATAGTTTAGGTACGTGTGATAAATACTACCATTATTTCTAAATCACTTATAAAAATACTTGATTGCTCAGCGACCGTTCTACAGCTCCAACTAACTAAAGTTACTGTGTAGATTCGTACTGAAGCAGAAAATGCGTGTGTCATTAAAGCATTGTGTTCTTCCACGGATTTAATCTTTTGTTAGAGTAGTTACTTCTTACCTTCCTTCCCGTATTACACCCTTAAAAGTTAAACTTGCTCTACCCAAAAACCCAAACAAAATAAGCCGTGGCAAGAAATAAAAAATAACACTTTAAGAGTAACATCCAAAACACAAGCTAATCACTATAGTTCATATATTAATATATTGGATACACTGCGAGTTATGCTCCCAACACGAGTATACCGCAAAAGAGAGAAAATGTGTTGTGTGTCGGGAAGGATGGGGGATCTCAAAAACTACTTAAACTATCTTGATAATTCTTTCATCCTTGATACCCTTGTTCTTTCTGATTCTTTCTGATGTACATGAACTATAAAACGTCTTATAATTCTCTCCATAAGCTACTGAAACATTCAAAATAATTTACAAAACATATCTTTAGTGTACGAAAACATTGGAGTTGTAAAACAACGTATTTGAGAAGAAGGCTGTGGGTTTTCATTGAGAATGCCATGGAGTAGAAAATGGTTGTTGTAAGTAGAATTAGACAAATACGCGAATATTCCATTCCAAGCAATTCCTATAGATATATGGAAGGTCACGATTTAACTGCTAAGACACAGAGAAGCAAAACAGAATCGAATCTGAGTACAACGCTGCTAAACTCATGGAATACCAATGCCAAAATATTTTAATAACCCTGGTGTAAGAAAGTTGTGCTTTAGTTTCTTTGTATGTTGTAATCAAGTTCGTTAGCAGTACATACTAAATAATTGTATAATGAGAGAACATTGTGTCCAGCTAACATTAGAGAGTTGTCATTGATTTTTGCAATTAACAACTGAAAGTATTATTTGTCTCGATGAGTATTTTCCAAAGCGCTTAGTTAACTTGGTGCCTTTGGAGTGGGGAATCTTCATTTAACCAGCTTCACCTCGATTCGTTGTATTGTTAAGGTTTTCTCTATTGTGTGAAAAATATGCAACTTCTATGCTTTTAAGTAGTTACAGGACCAAAGAGAAATACACAGGTTGAAAATTTCACCTACTGTGATTGTCTAAAATATTACTCGATCGATGATTGTTCCACCGTCAAAAGGTATTATAGGCTTTGCAGCATTTTCAGAACTTGGACGACCGTCAGTGGGGAGGAAGTCGGACGTTCCGCCAATCCTCCAGATTCTTTTACATAAATATCTGGGTTTTTATTCGTTAATAGGAATATCCAGGGTTGTAAAAAAAATAATTATGAGTGGTAAAGGGAAGGATTCATTAAAACTCTTCTAGATAGAAATACAGTAATTTCATAAGGAACGGAGAAAAGAACATTAAATCAATTCAATCGTAATTGGGGGTTACAAAGTTGCCCGTAAATGTTCGGTAAGCCAGCTAGTTTATTGTAAATATGAACAGTACCGCCTGGTGGTACTTCTGAACTCGGCAATTTTTCTGCAAATCGTGTTTGAACTGGCGAGCTGACTGAGTTAACACATACACACAAACATATACCGTGCAGTAGAAAATATTTTAACTGGGCGATAAATCACTTTGTGATTAAATATAGGATGAAATAAATCATTCTTAATAACCGAACTGTACTTAAACACTGTTCGATACAGGAAACCCAGATACTGGTGGGGAACACATGCCTATACGTCCAGCGAAAAACAAATCACCATAATTACGTTCACATTTCATTGTGCCACTCCGTTGAACGGGGTGGATGCACATACCTGTATTACGCTTCCCTCAGTTCATTCGTTCTGCACTGCCTCTCCTTGGTTGATATTGTCATTGTGGTTTTGAGATGAATTTCTTTACAGGAGGTGACTACCGCGATATGTCAGAAACCCGTGCGTCTCCACCACATGTCACGGTTAGAAGGGGAGCGGCTCTAGACGCCGGTGCCACCGTGCTCGTAGGGCCGGATCTGGCTCATAGACCTGCGCTACCCAGTATGTGTACACCCACTTCTAGGAAAGGGACTAAGTACTTTGCTGTACTAGGGGATCAGAATAGACATAGGTCTTGGGGGATGTAAATTTGTCAAGGCTTGCGAGAGGAAGGTATATATTTGACATAAGTGGGTCCAAACATCTACATAGTACACCCTACTGAAAATATAGCTTTAATAATACAGGTAAGAGGATCGTGGACTACTGAGGGGCACAAGTATTTAAATTGATGAAGTGTTTACCTGAGTTACAGAATATGATGTCCGAAGCACGGTGTTCGTACTTTAAAATAATACTTTGTTCCAAGTGGGTTTTTAAAATGGCGACCGAGAAGGGATCCAGCAGCAACTGTCCACAAGTTCTAAAACCTGGACTATTTAAAGTCAAACCCTGGCACAGCTGAGCAAAACGTCATCGCCCGGGAAAATGACCTAACGCGACTCGGCAGAAACACGACCATTGGCCCTGGGGTGAATGTTCTATAACACCTCAACTTCTGAGAAGCGGTTTCTTAACTCTGTATTTAACATGTGAAAGTCTTTACTTCCATGCTTTACAACACCTATAATTGAATGAATAACCAAAATTTAAAATAATAATAATAATAATAATTATCCAACCAATGAATCGCGAATATATATATAATATATATAACGAAGTCATATAAAACGGCCGCAAATGTTACATCTAGTCTAGATAATTCTACATTTTATTTTACCAAATTCAATTAATACGGATATTGAGGAAGAAGTTAAAGATAACTTCATTCACATTTTGGTTCTCAGTGTCGATCTCTACTGCCATTTGAAATTGCAAATGAAACCGTTATATTATAAATATATTTAAAGGAATACAAATAGTATGACTATAAAGATGAATTCACGTGAGATAAGTAGCTTTTTATTGTTCATAAAACGTTTCGTCGTTGGTCAGGATCAACAAGAATAATGTTGCTTTTCGAATGAAACAAGGGATAGAATTTTAATTATTCCTTTGTATCGCTTTAATCGTTAATGCTATTTTGATTTCCTTCTTATTATTAATGTTAACGAGCGTAGAAGAACCTCTACTTCTATCATCCTTGTGTTAATACGATATCATAATTAAATAACGTTTCTTTGTTTAAAAGTTTTGCAATTTCAGGCATAGATTCCGCCCTGTATTTATGAGCTCAGCAGGTTCATATTTAATTTTATCCCAGAAATATTCCTCCCATTTAGTCAGTATTCGTATTTCAGCACCACACTGCTTCATGCTCATTAATTTTCCTTTATAATTAATTTCCTGCAAGAAACCGTTACTAATTTCTTAAATCCATTGTAGGTTTCTTCACTTCTCTTAATTGAGTTAAATCTGCCGCATAAGCTTTTAAATGTGAAGAATGGAATCGCTAAAAAACACACAAAAGCTGGAATGTTTTCGTTATATTATAAAGCAAATAACTTGCCAAACAACCAGTACTGTTGCAAAAAGTACTAGCTATAGAAAGGATGATAATTGGTCCAGAATATTGTCAATAGTATGTGGGTGTTGACCAATTCCTAATAGAAACCCCTGGTTCACTACACCGAGAGGAAGGCGTAAAGCCTATAAAGCAGATAACGTCTGGTTAAACCGAGATGACTGCATACTAATTGCGATGGATCTACTGGAGGCGTTATAATAAACATCTAGGTTGTGGATATACGATTAGCCGTAAGCATAACAGTTGCGCATACGACCTGGGCCTTCAACGATGTTCAGTGAGGAAGGAAAGCAACTATGTGTGATAGTTTACAAGTTTCGTTTCCATCGAACTCTAACTGGTGAAATTCGGCAATAGATATGCTGTAAAAAGATTGCTGAAGATTGATATAACGTGAACAGAACACTTCTCACAATCATGAATCTGACGATGTCCACTTTATGCTAAGGCATAAAATAAGCAACTCTTTGGAACGTAAGGAGGTTAACAGTTGTGCGAACGACCATGCAAAATTCTCCATTCCCAGATTACTGATGATGTAATTTAAATAACAAAGATGTCATTGTATTAGAAAAAAATATGCTCTCTGCTCGTATAGGACTTCATCTAAAATTATCTAGGAACCTATGGGAGTTGCACGCATTATTTAAGGATGTCGAGAATAGCATTGTAGGGCTGACCATAGTAAACATCCTATGTTTTTTATACAATGCGATACGTTATTTATGGACGGTACTTTTACAAGCTTTCCCTCCCTGTTTAAACAAATTTTCGTGGGTCATAATTTTAAGAATTTTTCATTCGAAACGTTATTTTATTATACATTGACAAACAAGCCTCTTGATGCATATAGAGCGGCCCTTCTAAACCTGAGTGATCATTTGCCAACCAAGGTTTCTCCGAGGGCTGTATATGTTGACTTTCTGCTATTCTCACTGTTTGGCCAACTACATCTCTGAAAGGATTTAGTTTTCACGTTTGCCAAACCTGGTTTCGCAAAATACAATCTTTTGGCCAGGTAAAGAAATATACTAGCCAGGATGAAATTTCTTACTTCTTAAAGCCGTTTTTGGGCTTCCATTTCTCTCACCTGGCAAGGTAGACGATTGGTTAGTATGGTCAATCAACCAGACGACGATGCTGCACGTTAGTTTTCAGATTATGCATTAGAACAGTACATCCACCACCTATGGCCAGACTTCTCTTCTCTGACACGAACGACGAATGCGTAAAAAAGTATTCATTCGAGCTGAACGGCATATTCTGTCATTCACACCCGAACATATTGTTTGAACTATTGGGCACAAACCACCGCTCACGTAAAATTAACAGTGTAGATTTGAAAAACATCAGACGGTAGAAGAAAACAATGGACAAGGAGGAATTTCTGTAACAAAACATTATCCAAATTAAGCAGAATACTGTACATAAAATCGTAGCAAACAAATTTCTACAGTAAATGTTACAATATTCAGTGATACATTCTTAACCACACCTACCAAATCGTAATGCACTTGGTGGTCAGTACTCGGTCTGGTTAAGGGGAGGGAACGTGAGATACGCAACTTGAATTTTTGGTAAATAGCGCGAGTACGCAACTAGGCCATATTTTCGTGTTTAGTCCGCAACAGTTTACACCGACCGAGGTACGTCTCAGTTAACAAATTCAAAAGTTCATGACTACTTTTGTTATGTTTCATAGATGTTTTAGAAATACGCTTGAAATACAGAGATTTTCTGTAACAGTGCACCTTTTATTTACAGCTGGGCCGGAAAATTACACTTGACGGGTAAAGTCAGACCGGTCACTGCCGAGTAGAATTTGTACTCATTTATCGGATGTCGTTGCAAAATTGTTACCATTAGGTCAATGATATTATCTGCGCTAGTGACATTTAATTTCTAAGGCAGTTCTTTCCTGTATTTAAATGAAATGTTTAATGATTAATCAAAGCGGCTATAACCGAACACACTTGTTTAAGTGCGAATGAAGGAATTAAAAGAATAAATATTTAATTTAAAACTTTAGCTATTAAGCACTTATAATAAAAGACTAACAGTTACAGTAGTTTCAAACTTTCAGATACGAAACGTTATTGAAGCATATAGTGAGAAAATAAAGTAAAATGAATATTTTTAGATAGCATTGCCAAAAGGTAGAACTTAAAACTCGGAGCACACGAGCTGAAAGCTTAAGATTATAGCACCAGAATAATAAACTTTGGTTTCAAGTCCAGTCACATGGCAATTACACTTTCTATTTTCACATGTTTAATAACTCGACTTGGTTTGATTAAGTTTTACTTTTCCTTATGTCTTTTTACATAATTAATTTCTCATGGCGCTCGCATTCACTCTTCACAATACAAATCGTCATACTTCCGTTTATCGCAGTTCCTTGTAGAGTTAACCTATACTTATACTGGCAGCTTTCTGCATCTAAAACGTTAGTTATTTATCTGAGCTACGTAAATGGCGGAAATTATGAATTCAGAAGAAACTGAAATGGAAGTGGCATTACAGAAGCAACAGAAAGAATAACAATAGAAGTACTTAACCAAAAAGATCCAGAAAGTAATATTATAAACATCCAATCGCTTCATTGCCTGATGTAAGGCAAAACATGGTGAAAATAATTTAACAGAAAATGAGTGCTGCGAATCAACAAAACATCAAAACATCTGACATCTCGCATTTTTAACCTCATTTCTACTGTTTCAAGAACGAGTTCTAAACGTGCTCTCTGTTAGTTTCAGGAATCAATATAATATTATTAATATTTTACAATTTCCAGTGCTGTCTAAAACATCTAATGTGTTGCACTCACATGACCTTCTCTACTATTTTGCAAACTATTTTTACGAACGCTTATTCTCCATATGCTTCATGTTAATCGAGATATCGAGATGTTAATCTTATTGCTAATTTTCTTGTAGATGCAAGGGTAATTAGTAGGCTTTAAGTTATAGTCAAATATTTTAAGACCTGGTTGCTATGTGGAGTATACCACTCTCTTTGCATGTCCCGGACATAAAAAAAATGACTAACGAATTTCCATTTGAGAAAAGGTATAAGTATTGGAAAATTTAAGAGAGTAACAAGTAATATCTCGAAAATGTTTCACTCAACAAAAATACGTATATGACATAAATTGTGTATTTTAACGCGATCTACATTTCTTGTGTAGTAAAATTTTGTCTATCTCTTATGGTTTACCAGTTATGCAAAAGTCGTTCACAATGAAGAATACTTTTGGAGACATTCCCAGAATATTCGAGATATACATTTCATTTGTCATGAAAATATCTTAAACATATGATATTTTAATAAAATCATTAGTCATTTTTAAGAAAATTAAAATTTTTGAAAAATGTTCCATATAAAGAATAATCTGGGGTGGAGGGGATTTTCTTGAAAACCTTCGTGTCGCATCTCTGGAAGATACTGAACCTAAATACCAAGTTTGGTGTTTATCCGACTGTTCGTTTCTGAGTTAGGCTGTTTACAGACACACACACACACACACACACGGACATGTTTCCAAAAATGCTTATTTTGGATTCAGCGGGTCTCAAAACATGTATTTCCGGTGAAATCTCGGTATCGAATTTTTGGGTGGAATGCAATACTTCCCCTAGAAAATAAAAATAGTATATGCCACACATGTTAAAAGTGGTTTTATTTTGCTCGTAGGATTGCAAAACTAAGGCCTATGGCATTCTACTCGCAATTTCTACTCCCAAAATAAAACAATAGTTTTACCCCTTGTACCATAGTCTACTATTATTTAACATTTGGAATCACTGAAATAAAATTAAGTAAATAACTTTATTTAAAAACTTCACAAGCTTAACAAAATAAACTCTCGTATTTCTTATTTAAACACTCAATGCAACGAAATAAAACTTCACACAATTAGGTAACAATATTTATACAGATGATATAAATGCCTGATAAAGAACGAAACAAAGATAACAAACAAGTCGTGCTAGATGTGCGTGAGTCAACCGCTGTTACAACGTCAATGGAAATTAGGATTTGTGCAAGGCTAAAACTCAAAATTGTGGCCGCACTAGGTGCTTAAGGATGAGAGTGAAAATAACAAAGGAAAACGTACAGATTACGTGTACCATCATATACTTCAATAATAGTTGTATTAATATGCCATTATATAAAATCTGGTGCGATGAAAATTGCGGAAAACTTTTTTCTGTTAAAATAAGGGTTTTTTAGACTAAATTTGTAAACCTATAGTTCATTGCACATATAATATCTGCTATAATAAAATATATACCCATCTCCTAAATACGGCTATACATAACCCGCAGGAAAGGGTTAGAAGGATATAATAACCTTCAGAAGCCGAAGATTAGCAGTGAAAGAAAATCACAATATATGCATAAAAATGCAGCATTAAGTTGGTTGTGAAAACTTTTATACGCAGTAAAGGTACAGCTTTCACAGGTCTTTGTATATATGCTTGCCACTATTCCATTAATGTTTGGTAAAACCATTTTTATTAGCCTTTCTACCGCTTACATATGGAAGAGTTCCTTTTATTCTGCTTAAAAATTCTACAACGGAATTTAACCGGAAATACAACTTTTGGGCTTCCCGAACCACCCCGTAGCACTTCATAGAGAAAAATCTCTCTCTTTCTCGCTAGTAAATGTATGTGGGCGTATGTTAGTGTATAAACTTCGTGTATTATTATACATTGCGGCTTCGTTCTCCCTTTAGTTTTTTCCTGCACCTAGCACTTTAATTAAGGTCGCGCAAATTAGCTGCCTCTCTCTTCAAATTACTCAATAACGTTTGAACTCGAGACTCGCCTTTCTCCCCAGTGCTACTCGCAAAAAACAAGAACTGGCTAAGAAACAGTACAACAGAACTGAATCGAACCTTGCCAGGCCAGCGATCATCCACCGTTTATACCCGAGTGGCACATTTTCGAAGATTTCAACAGCCAGAGGAAGGGAATAACTCTGGATACTTCGAAAGATCAAGCTCAAGGCATTTCGCCTCTACTCTCCCTCTCCCTCTCCTTCTCCAACCGAACATTCGGTGGCGTTGAAATCGCGACTTGCCTCGCGGTCGCAATATATTTGGTTGCAGTTACAAAATACATCATATAGTACCTGCACTACTTGGACCTAAAACATAGTTTTAACGGGACACAAAAGCTAAAAAAGGAAATATTTTGCTTTTGCTTACTATTGTTTTTTTAAGAGAAGCATACAGTCATATAAATACATCGTGAGAATAAAATATACATGTTTGGAAAATTTTGATAGGTCGAATATTTAGGGTTAGGTAGGTACCGTTTACCAGTAGGTACAGGAAACCTAAACAGTAGGCGCAATTTTGTGCAGCGTTAAATTCCTTAGTTGTGTGCTAATCTTTATGAAATCTCCAGAAGCAATTTTGTTGTGGGTTTTCCAAGTATCACCTTACATCTAAATTCCAGAAAAATAGGAGAGGGTGTCAGGGACACAGTAGAGAGGGACGAGAGGGAAATGGGGGAAGAGAATGGGTTAGAGAAGGAGTGTAGCGGGACCGGAAGAAAAAGAATAAGATGGACAGAACGAGGGAAAAGCACTGAGCAAAGGAGATAGAGGCAGAGAAGAATTTTCGCCGAAAACGCGGGCATATCTTCCTGTTCTAAATAATTATAAATTAAAAGCAAAATATCTGATTCGTTACATTAACGTGACTTTCTTTACACACTTTTCTGCGAACTATTCTTACAAAGCCCCCCCCCCTTTTAAGTTCCATCTATACCCCGCCTTTAGCTGCAATGGTCTTATTGCCTGCCTTTCCTTTGGAACACATTAGATAATTCCCTTAGGCAATGGTGTGAACTCGTATTCACTTGTTGTTGGATTTCTGGTAAAATTTTCTGGTTTTATTTATTAGGTCAAAAACATTCACACTCTCATTCCCACTTCCAAACTCTGGGGAGGATAGAGAATAATCTTAATTAGGGAAAAATTCCCACTCACAGCCGGAATTGAACCCGAGACCCCCCTCGCACGCAGGCAGGTGTTTATCGACTAAGCTACGAGGCCAGTCAAAAGATTATTGTTACTTACTTGAACGGTTGCAGAAATGCTTTTATTCCACATTTTGCTGTAAGTACAAGAGGGCTACAATAGGCTGAAGGGATATTTAGTTCTTTTAAAGTGATTCACTATGTGATGGCTTTGATAAACCATGTTCCTTGCATGACCACAAAGAAAAAAAAAGAATCTATATTACATTCAAATAGCTTTCTCTAACCACTCTTCTATCGACTACTCCTATAAAAGCGTGTTCTTCTATCTCTAGATAACCAAGATAAATTTTTGTAGAAGTACTTTTTTTACAGATGTTCTTTGTAGGTTCAGGGAAATACAAGAGCGATAATAAGGTCTTTCAATAACAGGTCGGTAATTATTGGGTTTGAAATTCCATTCTTTGAAAGATTAAGAGGGGGGAAAATTTAGCATTTGTAAAAAAAATTATAGTATTTGAAAATTCGAACCAATGACAAAGAATATCTCGGAAGTGGTAAATGTCACCAAGAATTTACATATCACTGACAAATCACTTAACCGGGTCTACGTCGTCCTCCGTAGACTAATGGTACCATGCTAGCCTCCAGTTCCCAAGGTGGCGGATTCAAACCCGGCGGAGGACGATGGATTTTTTTCGGGCGTAAAAATCCTTGGCATGGCTTCTTTTGGAAAGGAAGTAAAGCTGGTGGTCCCGTGTTGTAGATTTACGGCACGTAAAAGAACCTTAAACCTGATAAAGAGGCCGCTAAGCAAAAATCACGGTCTTGCACGTCCAATATAGGATGAGACGCTAAGGACCATAGTAGTTGAAGAGCGTCCATAAATAAAACTCAATTTCAATTTAATCAGATCTACAGTTTTTGTATTACGTTGCTTATCTCTTAAGGTTTACATTACATAAAGTTATATTCAAACATTCACAGAGAAGAGAACTTCACAGACTATTCCCAAAAATTGCACATATCCTTAATTCCTTTATGATGCAAATATCTTAAGTATCTTTTATCCAAATTCCTTGATGAACTTTTAAGAGAATGAAAAAAATAAATGTTTCCATATAACAGTAGTTTTGGATGCGAGACTTTCTTGAAAATGCTAGTATTGCATCCTTAGAAGATGCTTAACTTAAAGACCCTGTTTCTTATTTAACCGATTTTTAAATTTAGAGCAATGCTGTTTACATGCACGCATGGACCTTTTTCTAAAATTGCTTGTTTTTTCTGGATTCAGTGAACCTTAAAAGCCATTCCGTAATATTCTCAAATGAACTTTTTGTTTGGAATACAATACTAATACTTACTATAGATAGGCAGTGGAAAAAGTAATTATAAACCTTATACCCAAAAGCACATTTTAAAGTTGCATATGATTTATTAATTTACAACTCGTGCGGCACAGACATACGTAAGCAATGGCAATAACACTATAAGTAAAGCATACGTTAGGGCTCAAATACAACTAATCGTATAATGTATCCTCTATCCTAGAGGGTAATTTTTCAATTCTTTTCTACATTACCAAACTTTACTACATTTGCATTATGAGACTGAAAACGAGAGGGAAATCTTTGAAATCTAATTAATTTATAATTTTCAATGGGTCTTTTAGTGCAGGTGTAAAAAGTTTCGTCAATATATGCTAAAATGTTTATTAAAAGTAAATATATCGCTAGATGTGGCTTTTAATATTTATAACGAGCTTCTAATTTTTGCCGTGTCCTATAGTGTAAGAGAATATTCGCCTGGCATACAAAGATTTCTTTAGACTTCCAGAATTTGGTGTATGGATGTGTGTTTGCACGCATGTTACGGTTAATTAATAAACAGGACATATCAGGACTGTCGCTGGGCAGATGTCAAAATAGGTAAACTGCCATGCTTAAACAGCAACAACTCTAATATAAAATTTATTTATCCAGTTTTTTGTCTTTGTGCTATAGTGTTTACACACACACATAGCCATGCTCCCGTTTTCTAAAAATTAGTTTTTGGATTCAGCGGATCTTAAAACGTGTACGAGTAGCTCTGAAACTTCAATATCGAATTTTTTATGTAGTTAGATACTTCCTGTAATATTGGTAAGGGGATAGAGAAAATAAGGGGATTCGATGTTTACGCTGTGTACTAGTTGTTTTCGGCGTAAAATAGCTTTTTTACGTGCTCTAGGTTTACAGTTCAGGTAAATCTGGGGGAAATGCCGCTACAGTTCAGGTAATTGTAGGGGAAATATTGATTATAAATATAACAGTAGAAGCTCTCCGAAAATACATGTGCTAAACATTTATCTTAATTCATTTAATTTCTCATTTATGTGTTATAAAATATAAGAATGCAAAGCTAGCACACGTTATCGTAACATAATGTCGCATATATTAGTATTTCATATTTTACAATAATTATCGGTTACTCTAATTATGAGAGTACCATTTCGTTGGGGCTACGTATTCTGATCTTTCTTTTTTCCTCTATCTTCACTTCAGCGCTGTAATCGTCTGTGACCTGAACTCATTTGTTTCAACTGCAACTAAGTTCTAACTACATACCTGTAAAACCGGACATACTATTTTGGTGTAAAATGTAAAGAAGGCATCGTCTGTATATCAGATTAGGCAACATTTATAAAAAATGTCTCAATGTTCGTATCCCTAAAGCTTTAAAACGTGTTCGGTCATATATAGTAAATTTTTCAAATTTATGGAATTGAAGAAACTTTCACAAAGTTAGGGAATAGGTGTGGAACAGAAAAATATGACGTACAGGAATAGGAATTCTTAAGCAGTTAGCTTCAAGTTATCTATACTCACTCATTATCAATACAAATAACGTAAAAAGGGTCAGGTAAAATACCGTATTTTACGACAGGTAAAATATGGTCTGGTGAGCGCCTCTCTGCAAATGCCAATAGACTGCACGAGGGATGGGGTTGGTCTGTTAACTATGACTTCACTGGGTAAATACCAGTAACAATTCAATCTAATTTCCTTTCGTCCTGACTTTTATGCTTGGAAATTCCTAGACTTGATGATGTGTAACACTCATGGCGATTCTATAAATAACTCGCAAAACTTCTTTTCCATAATTTTCCATAACTTGATGAATAATTCCCATTATTACACACAGCTTCAAATCATATGGCAGCATAGAAGAGGCTGAGATGACGGACGGATGTTTAAAAAGCACCTTGATACTTTGTTAATCTTGGCAATGCGTATGAGCTCATGGAGAATAAAGGAAATCGGCATTACTTAGTATTTTAATACGTACTGCTTAAAATATGAAAATTTAAACGAGATATTGCTAGTATTTACAAAATAGTTAAGTCCCAGAAAATGTTACTTGCATAGACACGTGTACTTTAACGATATGTACATTTCTCTTGTATTACCATGTTGTCTCTCTGTTACGGTTTTCCAATTATATAAAATTCATTAATAATAAGGAAGACGTCATAGATTATTTACAGGAAATTCTAGACATTCATTCAAACATGCTCGCACTTCAAGTGTATTTCATTCTAATCAAAATCTTCAGACGTATTTTTAAAAACACAAAATATAAGGAATGTGCATTTGTTATCTATTCCGCTCTTCATTTTTGAGTCACATTGTACAGGCGCGGACATATACACACACTTTATTTTATTTCAATGGATTCAGTAGATTTGAAATGTATGCCTCTAGTGAAAGATACCCATTTGGCATTTTTGGATTTAATACAATACTTCCATTTTCGTTAGTCATCGGTAGAAAAATTGTCAACCTGCATGAGTATTGGCTATGAAATTTGCTTTCCTATGCTCTCCTTTTTATAGACATGTATTTGTATATATTCACATATTTGGGTTAATGTGCCTTTCAATCTGAAATACTACTTATGTAGATATAAGGTTTATAAATCAGTTTTTAGCTTGTTACATATTTCGTTATGGTAAAAGGTGAACAGCTGGTAAGGCGCAGAAGAGTAGGGGTTGTTAAACGTTATAGAGGGCACGTTTGTAGTGCATAATTACGCAGACATTCCATGCTCCCCACGGAATTATTACTTGGCAATGAATCCCGAGCATTTAATGTTACAGATCAATGATATATGGGTATAGGTCAGTTAGCTGCAAGATCGCTAAATGCTCGATAGCCTAACTACGGAGATCATAGCCCTCGGGCGAAGGGTATTAATTTTTCATACGTAATTTCTTCATCTGTGTATGAGAAAAAGAGTGAGGAGCACAAAAGCTCATGAAACACAGCGTAAGCAATCCACTTGGGACTTTCTGATGTGTTTGGCAAGCGCGTTTTATATATTCTTCTGCAGAAAATTCGGCAAATATACGTTTGTTGGGGTACGAAATACTAGCGCTCATTGACCGTTAGCCATATTGACGGCTGATCCAAATCTGTTAGATACTTCCCAACCATTTTCAGCGAGTATAGGAAGACTGCGCTAATAATTAATATTTAATAATAAATAAATATGTATGCAGTTGATTCACGAGAAATAATGCAGACTAATAATGTTAAAGACAAAAAAGGGAATATTTAATACTCATAAGGATACGACATGATTGTAGCAATTTAAACGTCTGTATAATAGTTCTTATTTAAAAACCTCATGTAATATTTTGTAGAAGAATTGTAACCAGAAAAGGGAGGATGATTATTATTTTTGTAGAGAGAAAGTTATTTATGGCTCAGGGTGTGGTCAGCTATTAGCGAAATTTCAAGGCATGTGTTCTTCCTAACTTAATTGAGTAGTAAATTCCAGGTAGAAGCACATTAGGATTAGTATTCAACTCGGAGGGGGACTTAGCACGTCGACCTACATAGATCTTTTGTACCTCCGACCCGGACGGGAGGGTTGAGGTGAGAGAGACAGAGAGCAGCCGACTAGGGGGCACGACAGGCACAGGACAGGATCCCTATCATTTACAGATTTAAACTCCCCGGATGGGCTCTGCTCCCCCTGTCGGCTTACACATCCCCTGGGAGGTCCGGAACACGGAGACCGCTCCCATTCCGGAGGTCGACGGTTTCCACAGAGCATCCTTTTCCCCTGCCTTGCACACGCCGAGAATTCCCGCCGACACGTACAACCCTGAAAGAGACCAAGCGGATGAAAGGTGAAGTGAAATGAGAATGGAAGTGAAATGAAGGGACTGGAAATTTGGGGGACTTAATGGTGGTGCCCAGCATTCGCCTAGCGACCCAGAGAATGCCCCGAAAAAGAACCCATAGGTCAAGAAGGTCGGTCACGGGAATCGAAACCACGACTTCCAGAATGCGGGCCACAGACGTTACCGCCTGAGCCATCCTTCTCGGTTAGAAGCAGGTAAAGAATTAGCTAGCCATTGCACGTGGGCAATGGAGGGGGGGAAGAATAACGTTCAGTATATAGGGAGAGTGCTCTAAACTGGGAGACGGAGCGTAATTGAAGTACGCCTCATTCAGCATTAAAGTCAGTCCTCGCCTCTCACGTGTTCATCCCATTTGATTCGCGGCGAGTAAACTGGTATAAGTGCTTTATATTGCCTAGTAAGCGATATTGATTGCTCGAAGGTAACGTCCACAATACGCAAATGTTTATTCGCATAACGCGGTAATAGCTTGGTTTGGCATAACGTAATGTAATACTTTGTTTCGTTGTACTCCGGCAAATAAATAAAACTTATAGCGGTAAAGGGCAATCAAAGTGTCATTACTTCAAACCACTGTCTTACCCACGCCCACGAGACGAGTTGTTCGACAACACCAATGATACGCAATGTGCAGCGACCGTTATAAGAAGGGTCAGGGCAGGAAATGGTTCCACAGTAAACAGATTTTCCTACATTGCCTCTTATTATCTAGTGTTCAGTACTTAGACTTGGAATCCACGGGTGGAAACGTTTCTCTAGCCTTGACTTATTGTTCCTATAGCCAGGAAGAGTGAATGAGAGTGTAAATACTTGTGGGATTTACGTATAAAAGAAAGCAAAATAACGCATAACCTAAATGTTAATACAAACTGTATACATTGCCGATGAGCAATTGTTTCAAGGCAAAGCCGACGGTCATCTTAGATGTTAAAGGCAGCACATAATATGCCAAACATTTGCAACTCCTTACGTCATAGCTGTACAATATGACAAAGAAATGGACTCTTAAACTACAGGGCCCCAAATATTACGACTTCGCAGCACCACTCCGGCTCATATTTTCGTGATGTTGCATTTCAAATATAATCATTGCATAACATACAACTACCGAAGTATTTTTAAAATAAATTTAATGCGTGTAAGCTCGCATGAAGTTATTCTGCGAATGCATTAGGATATTGGCATTTAATTGTTACTTCGTTCTGCTTTTATGACTCATGAAATTGAAGAATAAATTAATTAACTTGGATCTCGCCTCCAGACCAGGAAGCGCTGAAACAATACCCTATTCTATTCAAATGCCAGACAATTGGTATTGACCAATGGAAGGGTGGCTTCAGTCTCATCTAATCCTGGCTATCTGTCGCTGTGAAACTGTTCAACTTAGTTTATCACACATAATAGCTCACAGTTGATATACAAAGAACAAGCCGATAATTATCTAAAATTAGGTATACATAAACTACATTCAACTAATAGTATGGAGTGAGCATTAATACTGCTTATGAAATTCTATTCACGGAAGTGTATTAACGACTACAATTTTTATTTTTATTACTGTGTTGTTGCTGCTCATGTTACCGCTTATTACCACAATTACACATACACACACAAACATCCATGCCTATGGTGGAACTCGAACTGGTGACCCTCAGCTTGGCGGAGCGCCGAAGCTATACGCTTCAGCAACCACGGCTATGAAGGCCGGCGTACATTAATACTACAAACAATGCTTACAAACTGCATTTAGTAAGGCAGGGTGAGCCAAAAAATTACGAACCGACTGCGCGGTGTTTTTCCTGTCCGCGTCCTCGGCGCTCGTTGTCGTCTGCCGCTATCATAGCAGGGCGTGGATGAAACCATACAACATTTTTAAAACTACTTTTAAAGGCTTTACTTACCAACTTTATAAAAGGAGATGCTGAAGCTGGCCTCCGGCGTTTTCCATACATTTTTAGCACCTCTGTAGGAAACCATCCATCACTCGCCGTACTTCACGTTGAGAAATGCTGGAAATTTCCTGACGGATATTTTGCTTGGACAACGACGGGGCCACTTTCAACATCTCCTTTTATAAAGTTGGTAAGTAAATCCTTTAAAAGTAGTTTTAAAAATGTTGTATGGTTTCATCCGCGCCCTTCTATGATAGCGGCAGCGAGACGGCAACGAGCGCCGAGGACGCGGACAGGAAAAACACCGCACAGTCGGTTCGTAGTTTTTTGGCTCACTCTGTACTATAGTCATATATATGGCGGTCCACCAGTCTTTTATAATTTAGTTTTATGCTACCCGCACTTTATAATGAAACCTTAGTCCCAGTTTCAATCCAAAATTAAAAGCAAAATGTACCTAAGGCTAACCTCTAGGAAATAGAGGCAATTGTTACAGTGGGTTCAAAGTAAGCATTAACCCGTCTAGTAAATTCTTAGAATGACTGCAAGTACTATTAAGACTTGCTTTATTAAAGGGATGTTATAACAACGAGATATTATGCTGTCTGCCAGCTCTCAAATTAAGCAGTAACTCGCATAAAATCTACATGGTCAAGCGTAAAGATACAGTGCGGATTATTTTAAACCCGTCGGTTTTCTAGTGGGCCATATGGCAGTCGTTTACTGGGAGATGTTGTCACACTGGCATCATACCAAAGCCGTGTGCGGTGAATGGCGGAGATTAGACCTACCGTCTCATACAAATAATCGCACCATTACGAGTAATAAGAAATCGTAGCGTTTGGAATCGTCGTTGATCACTTCAGTTTTTCACCTTTCTTTCCAAATCTGGAAATTTGTTCCTACAATTGTCTCGCTTTATTTTTATTTCCATTTCTTATTTATTCGTAAGTTTTTGTTCTGATTTTTAAACTTCCTCCTTAAACATCTTACTAGAAGCAAGTAGTCGGATACTTACGGTAAACAATTTGCAAACAACATTTTTGTAAAATGTTACAAAATGCTATGAAATGATATAACAAATGCTAAAGTACTAAAATCACATGAATTTCTCTATCTCTCTTCTACAAATTAATCCTAAAAAATGTATTCTATCTATTTAATGTTAAACGAGGTAAACGTTTCCAGAAATGGTTTCCTTATACATTTCGTTGTCGCTACAAGAGGATTTAGGAAACTGAAACCATAGTCAAATCCTGAAAAAGCTGGTCGCTTTGTGAGGGCTTGGAATTTTCACGCTTTTCGTCACGAGAAACAAATAAATGACGACTTAAACATTGATAGCGAGCACATTAATGACTGAACTGTTACTACAGCTAGCTGTTGCTTGTCTCTCTGATACATATGATTCTGCATGTGAAAGTGGAGGCAAGCGTACATTGGCCTTTGCTGTCGAAGCATTTTTCCGGAAAAGGCAAAGTTCGTTGCTTTCATAACACGGCAGTGGTAGCTATCTTCGCGCTTCTGGAAGACAAATCAACTATTTTAAAGTAGAAGTCAGTATCGCACTCCTATCAAGCCTTTATTTATTTGCAGCTGTCAGTACGGATATTCAAATAAAAAATCCTTACGTACCTTTAGAGTTTGTGGCTACAGACCATAGGTGTCCTACATCAATGTGATCTTATACCATCCATCTGCAACCCTTGAAAGTTTGTTGGTAGAATTCTTTAACAACCTATATATATATATATATATATATATATATATATATATATACATATATATGTGTGTGTGCGTGTGTGTACATACACATGCCGTTTGTGTAAATTGCAACACCAAGAAAAAATTTCCCGAATGACTCCCAACTTGGTGGAAATGTAGAAGAGTGTGCAAGCAATAAGTGATTAGGTTAGCAGAGAGATGGGGTACAGGGTAGGCCGAGCAGAGCCCTCTCGTTTCTGTCCGACAAGGCCAGTGTTGCTCCCAGTGTAGTCAGTGCAGAGCTATCAAACAAGGTGGAAACAATAAAGTGAGTGCCAAAATACCTCGTCGACGTCAAAGAGAACCATATCGGTATGTGAGTGAATTCGAATGGGGCAGAATGATCGATCTCCGGGAAGCGGGTTTGTCGTACCGTGACATTTCGGCTGCTACGACAGTGATGCGTGTGTGGATGCAGTGGATAGATGAAGGTCGTACGCATCGAGAGCGGGTACTGGACCACGAAACATGGCCACAGCACCGAATGGCCGTTATCTTCTCCGCATGACCATAGCAGACCGTACAGTTTCATTCACAGTGTTGGCTCGATGCTGGAGCACTGCCAAAGGTGTGAACCTGTCTGCATCAACGGTTCGTCGCCGTCTGCTGCAGGTTGGATTGGTTGCATGCATGTCATTACTTCGATTTCCATTGTCCAGAAACTACAAGCTGCTCCGATTGCAATGGACACGTGAACACCGTCACTGGGGTGCCGAGTGGCAAAATGTAGCCTTTTCGGACGAGTCCTGCTTCAACGTGTCCTACAGTGATGGCCGCATACGTGTCCGGCGGTACCATGGTGAGCGCAACCTGGAGAGCTGTATTGTTAAGCGGCATAGCGGACAAACACCAGGTGTGATGGTTTGGGGCGCCATTGGTAAAACAAACCTATCTCGCCTCCTACGAATTGAGAGCACTTTGAACAGCAACCGGCATCTAACGGTGGTCGTAGAGCCTGAGGTACTCACACTGCTTCAGGTATCTCCACAGGGCACATTTCAACAGGCCCGGCCACATATTGCGAGGAATGTTCAACCTTCTTAGAAGAACAACGGGTACCATTGCTTCCCTGGCCTGCACGTTCGCCTGACATGTTGTAGATATGGTTGGTCGGCACCTGGTGAGTCACGGTTTCCCAGTTTGTGGGCTCGAATACAAACTGCGTGGGGGGAAATCCCTCAGGAACTTATTCAGAACCTTTCTTATTCAATGCCACGGATGCAGCTCTATTTGCAGCTCATGGAGGCCACACGAAATACTGAATATTAGGGCTCAAAGGTCATGTATACATTTGAAAAGTTTATCATTTGTTACTTATCATGTACCTAATCTGTGGTATTAAATTCATTGATTTAATGCGTTTCCTTCTTGGTGTTGCAATTTTCACAAACGGCAATGTGTGTGTATGTATATACACCACTTGAGTCTTCTCATCGTGCGGTCTGGTAACCAGGCAACCCTGCATTTTACAGACGATGCAAAATGCAGATGCTGCTATCACATTCACCAGCCCGCTGATTAGGGCAACAGTACTGTTCGTTGTTACCGTGCTCTAGGAGTGCAACGGTTAACATGCTGGAAAGTCATGGTGAAGGTCGGAAGTTCAAACGACGCCTGCGAATAAATGAGTTTTTTTATTCATTTCTGTTCGTGTTTTAAGAACGTTCTGGCAATGAATGATTTCTTTCTGAATGCACTAGAAACTGGATTTGCATATTCAAACAGGTAACATTTGTGTTTTAATGAAATTCACATAATTAAAGAAGTTTAGTGACACTTCCACGCCAAGCTATCAGTTCTCGTTAAATTTACTAAACATAAAAAGTACCTTAAAGTGACAGTATTTGAACCTGGGACCTTCACCACTGAAGACCAACGCGCACACTTGTTCTACGAGTTCAAACCACTGCACGCACACCGGTGCAAAGCGCTCATTTCGGACGAAACTGGTACGACACGATACAGTGGACAGTGTTTACGACATAGACTGTACATCACGGGACTGCATAGCATCTCAATCCGTAGGCTGAGAAGACTCATCTGGTATATATAACATTACTTGAAGATACCGCTCGACTACGAATCGGTAAGATGAGAGGCAAAGTGTTGAAATCCCATAACTAAATCTGATCAAAAAAAATACTGACGATTCTGGCAGCATAATCTGCCCATTCGATCGTTTGAATGAAGACTGGATACATATTTTGGGAATGCGTACAAGTAGGGAACACAATTTGAAACCAACAAAGACACCTTATCCGTCTAAGCAGTGATGTTTACTGTAGCAATTAAGGCAGATAAGTTTCAAGAAAATGAAGGTAGCTTTAGTGCTATCGTGCTGATATTGGAGTATTTTAAATGCAGCATCTAAAAAAAATCTTATTTATGGATAAAAGTAATTGTGAATCTCTAACAAGACCTGTTTTTCCAACTTCGTGCCAGTGTTAGAAAGGTGTTCGCTGTAGGTTGCTGGATTTTGGGAAATTGTGCTGATACAGGCGTTGACCTGTAATGAGTTGTGTTGAGCTTCTCCTTAAGCAAATAGATGTTAAACCAATCATGTTGCAATACATGCAGAGAGAAGGATGCTTTAAGCTGTTGTTGATAAAGGAGAAGATTACGTATGCATTCACAGCCAGTAACGTGTTAAGTATGTTTAGTCTTGAGTTTACATGCTGAGTCAGTGAGCGAACAACAAAACAACTGATGTGTTACTTTACATGACTTTCTCTACCCACTATTGTCTGTTTTTATATAAGTTATACAAACTATTCCTCCGAAACCTTATTTTTGTATCTCCTCCATGTTAAATCTAGAGAAACATTTAAAAGGTTTCGATGTGTTGCATTCACATGACTTTCTCTACTCTCTATTGTTTATTAGTGCGTGTGCAAACCATTTTTATGAAAGGTTATTGCTTTTCCTACCCGCACATAGTGGTAGAGAAGGTATTGAATTCCACCCAAGAATTCGATACCGAGATTTCACCGGAAAGCATGTTTTTAGGCCCGTTAAATGACGCGCGTATATGTGTGTGTGTCTGTGAAGCATAACTCAAAAAGTAAAAGTCGGATAAGTAGCAAATTTGGTATTTAGGTTCGGCATATTACAAAGATAGGACAGCAATGTTTTCAATAAAATCCCCCTACCCCAAATTACCCATTACTTGGAGAATCTTCAGAAACTTTGTTTTCTAAAAATGACTGTAATGATTTTGATTAAAATACCATATAAGTAAGATATAAACATGAAAAATAAAATTGACATTTGAATTTCCTGGAAATAGTCTGTGAAGTCCTATTTATTCGGAAACAGTTTTGTATCATCCTGTATAACTGGTAAACGTTAAGCAATAGACGAAAACGTACCACATAAAAATTGTAGATCTCTTTAAAATACACAATATATTTCAAATAACTTCTTTCGTAGCATTAGCTATTTTGGAGATATCCGTTATTAATAGTTCGATTTGTTCAACACTTGTCACTCCTTTTAAGTCCCATCAATTTGTAGTTTTCTTTCTCGCTATTGCATGGGAACTGGTATTCTGCTTAATAACCGAAAGTAAAGTTATTAATGGTGAACTGTATGCATGGGCTGATGTCAGTGACCCTAGGATATATTAATTTACCTGTGCAGACTTTACCGAGTCTAAACTGAGTAAAAATAACATTTGAGAAACGATAATAATTGCTTTGATGTGAAGGACAGAAATAACATTTTCAACAACTGAACACTACATTTTGATAATAAAACACAAAAATTGTTGCTGCGTTGCGACTAGCGCGGAGAGTCTCTACCGCTAAACTAAACTTGTAGGTTACAGCATTGTCGCAAGATTGTCAAGCACGTACTCGTTGGTGGGAAAATATTGTCGCGCTCACCTAACGTAAAAACGTATTCTCATGGCGCAAACTGGCACAGTATGGAATTTTAAGGCCAGCGTATAGCGTCCAGTCCTTAAATATTTGACTCTCGCTATTCCCATTGTATCTCTTATGAAATATGTAATGTGGCTATTTTTGTAATGGCTAATCTGGATTAAAATGAAGCAGATAGGAAAATAAACTTTAAGAATAATCTGTGTACCTACTAATAAGCGATAGAGAGTAGAGAAAATCATGTGTATGTAACACATCAGATTTCTTTCTCTCTACTTAATTATAATTAAGATAATCCTTTGCAAAAATAGCTACATTGTACACTCCGTTATAGATTCAAAGGCAACTGCGATAGACAGATGTTTAAAAAACTATATACTGTTTCTATGCAATCGCGAGAAGCAACTGAAAATCGACAAGTATTGAACAAGTCGTCGAACCATTAATGGATATCCTAGAAATGGCTGATGCGCAAAAACTGATATTTGAAGTAAATTGTGGGTTTTAAGAGGTGTGATTTTAAAGTAGGTATTGTTTTAATATTTTGCCACTGCAGTCGCGATTATGAGCATGCGAATCACTCCTACATTCATCAGGAAGCTAGATGAAGTTGTGAGTCACTTTTTCGTGTTGTTAGAGCGTTTCCAAATATTCAGAGCAATCGAATGATCCGCGACTGTGAAGTCAGATCAGTGATTCGTTTTTTGAATGCGAGAAACATTCGTTGCCAATTGTGTGAGGTTTATAGGGAAACAACAATGAGTGACAGCCAAACAAACCCAAAATGTGACCACTTCTTTTGGTTGTAACAATTCGACCAACCTCCTTGGTAGGCACCCAGCGAATTTCATCTCAAGAAATTTCTTGGTGGATAACATTTCAACGAGGATGACGTTGTGAAGCAAGAAGTGCAGACCTTTCTTTCATCACAGGCGGCATTTTCTTCGATGAAGGCATACAAAAACTGGTTTCCCATTACACAAGTGCCTGAAAACGGCGGTGACTCTGTGAATAAAGTGTTTGTAAAATAATGTTCTGTTATTTTTTAAAAAATCTGATGTGTTACACTCACATGACTTTCTCTACTCTTGTACAAACTATTTTTACAAAAGCTTATTCTCCATATGCTTCATGTTAATCGATATATCGAGATGTACATCTTATTGCTAATTTTCTTGTAAATGCAAGGGGAATTGGTAGGTTTTAAGCGATAGTCAAATATTTTAAGACGTGGTTGCTATCGTGAGTATTCCATTCTCTTTGCATTACCAGGACAAAACAAATAAATAATGAATTTGATAAAAAATATAAGTATTGGAAAATTTAAGGGAATATCTCGAAAATCGTTCACTCAACAACAAATATGTATATGACAAATAGTGTATTTTAACGCGATCCGCATTTTTTGTGTAGTAACATTTTGTCTATCTCTAATGGTTTACCAGTTACGCAAAAGTCGTTCACAATGAAGAATACTTTTGGAGACATTCCCATAAAATTCGAGATATACATTTCATTTGTCATAAAAATATCTTAAACATATGATATTTTAATCAAAATCGTTAGAGCCATTTTTGAGAAAATTCAAATTTTCGAAAAATGTTCCATGTAAAGGGTAATCTGGGGTGTGGGGATTTTCTTGAAAACCTTCGTATCGCATCTCTGGAAGATACTAAACCTAAGTACCAAGTTTGGTGTTTATCCGACTGTTCGTTTCTGTGTTATGCTGTTCACAGCCACAGACAGACACACACACGGACATGTTTCCAAAAATACTTTTTTGGGATTCAGGGGTTCTCAAAACATGTATTTCCGGTGAAATCTCGGTATCGAATTTTGGGTGGGATACAATACGTTCCCTACTTACTATACGTAGTAGAGAAAGTAAAAAAATATTGCTAAGTACTTAAAATCACACCTCGTAAGGAGATCTACACTTTTTTGTAGTACGCTTTCGTCTATAGCTTAATGTTGCCAGTTGAACAAGATTATACAAAATGCCTTCCAAATGAACAGGACTTTACAGGTTATTCCCAAAAAGTTGAAATATACATTTTATTTGACATGTAAATATCTTTAATGTAAGATATGTTAATCAAAACTGATTAAGCCATTTTTCAGAAAATAAAAAAATTCGAAAAGCGTTCCATGTAAAGGGTAGTTCGGGGTGAGGGATTTTCTTGAAAATCTTGGTTTTGCATCTTTGGAGAATAATGAATCTAAGTACCAAGTATGGTATTTTTCCGACTGTTCGTTTTTCAGGTATGGTGTTCATACGCATACACGCGCGTGGGCGTGGCTTTTCCTAGAATTTATTTTCTGGATTCAGGGGGCCCCAAACATATTTCTGTTGAAATATCTAGCACTTTTGGGTGGAATGCAACACTTATACCTTCTATGTACGTGGTATAGAAAGTAAAAATCTTTTGTGTTACATTCACATGACTTTCTCTATCCTCTATCGCTATTATTATATATACAAATTATTCTTACGAACGTTTATTTTCCTATCTACTTCATTTTAATCCAGATAGACCTTTGCATAAATAGCTGCATTACACATTTCGCTAGCAGACAAAGAGAACAGCAATAGTCAAATATTTAAAAATTGGACGCTATACGTTTGCCTTAAAATTCCATAATATTTGCATGTTATCATGAGAAACGACTGAAAATCTACAGGACTTGAAAAGGAATTTAACATCTCGAACCATTAATGACGAATACCTCCGAAATGGCTTATGCCAAGGAAAATTTACTGGAAGGTAAATTGTGTGTTTTAAATATATCTACATTTTTTGTATAGTAATTTTTTCGTATATCGCTTAACGTTTACTGTTACTCAAGATATACAATATTCCTTCCAAATGAACAGGACTTCACAGGCTATTCCCGGAAAATTCAAGATATAGGTAGGTGTTATTGTTATGTAAATATATTTAATATATAGAATTTTAATCAAAACCGTTAGAGCGTTTTTTTGTGCTAGCAATCTTCCTTAGAATATGGCTATACATCAGCCCAAGCTGTTATCTTGCCATATTCTACCCATATTACACTCTTATTATAACATAAAAAATGATGATAATAATACAAATAGTAGTAAAAAAATAATAGTAATGATACCAAAATAATAATCTTATAGTACTAATATATAATAATAATAATAATAATAATAATAATAATAATAATAATAATAATAATAATAATAATATAATAATTACATAACTTAACATCACTTGATGAAATTAATTTACATCTCTTTTTATTGTCCATAACCATTTCTTTTTTACTTTGGACAAGTATTCTCCTACCTTTTTACTATCCTTGTTAAAAATCTTGCTTAAAGCTACTTTCCTGTCCCATTTTAACCATTTCCCATTTTAGCTACCTTTCTCCAATGCTGTGTACCTTTACAGTCAAAAACGATATGTTCTAAATCTTCTCTTTCCCCACATATTGGGCACTGATTCTGTGGGAACCCATTTCTCATTCCTATTAATCTCCATACACCTGCTCGTACCCAGGCAATACTTTCTCTTTGTTCCTTATTTGGGTTATCCACATACTGTTCTCTAGCCCATACATTTTTTATTAATATATATGATTCCAAGGAACTTTTCTTCCCAATGTTGCTAAATAAATTTTGTATCTCTATATCTTCAAACCTCTGCCTAGCTTCTTTCCAAAAACCCTTAACATTATTTTCCCTCCTTCATCAGATTTCCCCTAAACCACTAAGAGCGTTTTTAGAAAATCAAATATTACGAAATATCTTCCAGACAAAGAATAGTTTTGAGTGGAGGGTTTGCTTGAAAATCTTCGTGTCGCATCTTTGTACGTTGGTGTTTCTCCAACTTTTCTAAAATGATTTTTTATTCAAGGGTCCCCAAAACATGTATTTCTGGTGAAATTTCAGTATCGAATTGTTGGGTGGAATACAATACTTCTACTTTAGTACATAGTAGTGAAATTAAATGTTTTTATACAGGGATCTCAAAACAGGCATTTTCGGTTAAATCTCTGTATCGAATGTTTGGATGGAATGCAATACCATCTCTACCTGTACGTGGTAGAGAAAGCAATAGTTTCATTACACATTTCCTTGTAGGTACTAGGGTGATATAGTAAGCCGAAGTCATAGCGAAATGTTTAATAACGGGTCACTATATGCTGGCCGTACAATTCCACACTCTTTCAATTACATCACGAGAAATAACTGTATTTTGTTAACACGTCAAGGAATTAAAAATTATTGCAAAATTCAAACTAATAACAAAGAATATTTCGTAAACGGCTCATGCCATAAAATGTTCTTTGTAATAAATAGTATGGTTTTAAGACATTTACATTTTTCATGTAGTAACGGTTTGTATCTCTTATGGTTTATCAGCTATACAAAATAATATAAAACTCTTTCCCAGTGAAGAGGGCTTCACACCATTCTAGGAAATTCAATATGTATATTTTGACATGTAAATGCCTTAAATATGAACATTTTCATCGAAACTGTTAAAGCCATTTTAGAACATAATAAACATATTTTCCATGTAAAGAGTGGTTTGGGGTGGAGGTATTTCTTTTTTTAAATCTTGTGCCGCATGTTTGAGAAGATACTGAACCTAAACACCAAGTTTGATATTTATCCGACATTTTGTTTTTCAGTTACACTGTTCAGACACACTCATACGAACGTTTAATTAAAACTTATTGTTTTTATTTATGGGGCTTGAAGACGTGCATTTTTCGTGAAATCTCGAAATGGAATTGTGAATTGGGATGCAGTAGTTCCTCTACCTATTAGGTGCGTGCATTCACCTCCGTGGATTTCAGCCCCTACACCCACCGTACGTTGATGTACTACTTTATGTCTGGGTAGGCCGGCGATGGTGGCTTGACGTAAACAAACTTATTGTCGCCGGTCTGTTGAAAGGTGCGGCTTACTAGAAACAGCGTATTTGCTTCCTCGTTCAGTGTTGGAAAAGCTGTATTCAGGTTTTAAATACTGAATGAAGCGCTGGGTAAGAATATTGCCTGAACTGACTATTGAAGACGTTGCATTTGAAAGATTTGATGTCCCTTAATTACCCTGAAATCGCTGTATATTTTTTATCGTAAGACGATCTTATATAATTAAGTATTTTAATAGTGTATACCTTAGTTTCCTTTACGGTAGCTTAAATAACATTTCTTGCTCTATAGTTATATAATTTGCAACTAT
Organism: Deroplatys truncata; assembly: GCA_030765065.1. Lineage (NCBI taxonomy): Eukaryota > Metazoa > Arthropoda > Insecta > Mantodea > Mantidae > Deroplatys > Deroplatys truncata. The sequence goes on from CM060980.1 coordinate 109,199,065, forward strand.
TATATATAACATTAAAAGCAACATTTAAAAGTAGTTTTCCATTTTGAAACCATTCAAGTTCGGATGTATGTTAGGTAAGATTCAAATGTACAGTTACTATAAAGGTGTTACATATTTTCATAGTTTGATAAGTAAATTTTGGGTGTTCAAGGACGTGGACCGATAACTACGTGTTATGTTACCTAGTTCACGATTTTAGTTTGTGTTTTATCATTCTAATACCTATACTTTACTACATCTATTCCTACAGAAATTAAAACGATTTAGATATGTAATTTATTCTGTATTTTTTTAATTAATCCACGTGCTGTGCCTTTAATACTAAATTCGACCCTAATTCCTATAATGATAAGTAACTTGTCTACCACTGCTCTTGAAGCATCAACGTAAAACACCTCCACTCACCTCTTTACCGAATTGAGACGCATAAGCCAACACCTTGTTTTGTTTACATCGAACCACCATTAGATATAATAACTAAACTATCCAACCACGGGAGAGTTGCATTCGTCCTTAAAACCTATACATATTCAGTCTTCTCTCCAATACACATACCAGTTAATTTAACAGTTTTAAGTTAATTTAACACTCTATCTTTGCATATCAGGTATTACCTTAAATAAATTTCAGTCACATGTATTAGAATAATATGTAGTATTATTATTACTGGAATGGGCACAATTGCTGCTAACGTCTGTTTTCATTTAAACTGAAAGTTGGAATTACATGCCCAGAACATAAAGGGCAAGTATATTAATGTCCTCCTAATTAACTTCAGAAGCTTGAAGTATTACCTTTCTAAAAATTGTTAGGTACTGGTGAACCATATTGATATATTTTGTTATATTTGGGAGGCAGAGATTAGAATAAAATCTTCATAAAAAGTTAGCTGCTGTGATGATAGGCATAGGAAAAGATATTTAATATTCTAAAACTTGTAAGCTAGCCATATAAAATATAACAAAACTTTCTGCAGCAAATACTTGACAGAGAGACTTTAGTAGACAATTTACAGTTCAGTTCAAATTTGTTGCCATAATCTAACGTGTTGTAACATTCATTAAAATGCATAGAAAAATTTTACAGAAAAAGTAACTGAAATCTTTTTCCAAGTTGAGCTGGGATATGATAGATTTCCTAAAAGCTTGGTCCTGTATTCACAAATATCAAATTATATTTCTCTAACACAAAACAAAATCCGGAAGTTTGTTTCCATTTACATTCAGGTGCACTGAATTAAACCTTTGTGGTATAACCCTTAGATATTTTGTACTTCCATAATATATAAAAATACGTCATTTATGATTTTGATGTACGATTTTCTCAAAAGTTTAGAAAATTATTGTGAGTTTAAATCAGTAATTTTTTAATAAATTGTATATTCTTAAGCAGAAGACCAATTACTTGTGCTCTATTTTAGTATTCTCCTTTGAGAATGGCTATATTACAAAGTACTATCGGTGAAAATCTCATACTCATTTTTTGGGTTACCTATAGATATATTATGTAAATGGAAAATTCGAGTTTTTATTTAATTATAACAAAAATCAAAATTTGTCCCCGAAAAATGATATTAGATGCCTTAAAATGTCCTAAAGAAACAATCAACCGAGTCTATAAATTAAACTATAATATTGCTAAAATTATTTTCATGTACAGAAATATAAGTATTAACGAATTTCTCCAGATTTACAGTCTTCAACTACTAACTACGAGGCGGAAACAGCCCAACTGGGCCAAAGTCTTCCCTTCTTAACGCCCACCCGAACCGAGGACTCACGCTCTCCAAGACGTATGAGGCAGACGCCTGATAGGGGGCACAGGGCGTATAGATCAGAGAGTGAGATACCAAATTGTGTGATCATCCACATGTTCGGGATGATAGGGAGGAAATGTATTATGGATGCAGATGAGAGATGAATGACAGGAGAGGTGATGATGGAGCACCGGTGGAATGAAACATGGCGGGGGAACTCGGAGAAAACTCGCTCTGACGCCGCCTTTGTTCACCACAAATCCCACATGCGGGTCCCTGGGATTGAACACATGCTGCCCTGGTGAGAGGCGAGCACTTCAAGCACTGGGTCACGGCGCCCCCATCTTCAAGTATTAGTCCCCGTAAATAAATACGTTATTCAAAACTACAGAAACTGCTTCATGTTCTTTGTACTGTTTATTTATTATGAGCAGGCTAAGGATCCGGGACAACTTAAGAGTGAAATGAAGTTTTCTGCACATCGAGTAGAACGGAGTGAGATGACGCATTGGGGTGTTATCTATAAGGCCGTATACAATCCGCTTCGTGCTAGATTTACAATACACTTTGTCTCTCATTCCAATATATATGTACTATTGAATTTTCCACGTCATTAGACTCTACTGTTTACAGCAGCAACTAAGGCAGCGTTTTGTTACATCAGCAGTACTTTGTTTACGGAACTCTATAGTAAGGTTGCACATACACTGCCGTTTGTGAAAATTGCAACACCAAGAAAGAAGTTCCCGAATAACTCCAAACTTGGCGGAAGTGTAGAAGAGTGTGCAAGCAATGAGCGATTAGGTTTGCAGAGAGATGGGCTACACGTAGGCCGAGCAGAGTCCTCTCGTGTCAGTCCGACAAGGCCAGTGTTGCGTCCAGTGTAGTCAGTGCAGAGCTGTCAAACAAGGTGGAAACAATAAAGTGAGTGCCAGTATGCCTCGTCGACGTCAAAGAGAGCCATATGGGCATGTGAGTGAGTTCGAATGGGGCAGAATGATCCATTTCCGGAAGCGGGTTTGTCATACCGTGACATTTTCGCTCGTACAGGACGTGCTGCTACGACAGTGATGCGTGTGTGGAAGCAGTGGATAGATGAAGGTCGTACGCAGCGAAGAGCGGGTACTTGATCACGGAACATGACCACAGTACAGGATGACCGTCGTCTTGTTCGCATGGCCATACCGGACCGTACAGCTTCATCCACAGTGTTGGCTCGACGCTGAAGCACTGCAACAGGTGTGAACTTGTCTGCATCAACGGTTCATTGCCGTCTGCTGCAGGTTGGACTGGTTACATGCATGCCATTACGTCCGAAAACCACAAGCTCCTTCGACTGCAATGGGCACGTGAACCTGTCACTGGGGTGCTGAGTGGCAAAATGTAGCTTTTTTCGAACGAATCTCGCTTCAACGTGTCCTACAGTGATGGCCGCATATGTTTCCGGCGATACCGTGGTGAGCGCAACCTGGAGGGCTGCATTGTTGAGCGGCATAGCGGACAAACACCAGGTGTGATGGTTTGGGTGCCATTGGTTACATCAACCGAAATTGGAATTGAGTTTTATTTGTGGACTCTCTTTAACTACTATAGTTCTTAGCGTCCCATTCTATATTGGGCGTGAAAGACCGGAAATTTTGCTCAGAGGACTCTTATCAGGCTTGAGTTTCTTTTACGTGCCGTAAATCTACGCAGAGCACCACCGGCTTTACTTCCCTTCCGAAGGAAGCCATACTAAAGATTTTTACACCCGAAAAAAACCATCGCTCTCCACCGAGTTTGAACCCGCGACCTCGGAACCTAGAGGCTAGCACGGTACCACTAAACCACGGAGGACGACACAACAACCGATCTCGCCTCCTATGAATTGAGGGCACTTTGAACAGCAACCGGTACCTAACGGTGGTTGTAAAACCTGAGGTATCCCACTGCTTCAGGCATCTCCACAGACCACATTTCAACAGGACAATGCCCGGTCACATGTTGCGAGCAATGTACAAGCCTTCTTAGAAGAGCGACGGGTACCATTGCTTCCCTGGCCTGCAGTGGCATGGATTTGTGGCTCGTATACAAACTGCGTGGAGGGAAATCCCTCAGGAACTTATTCAGAACCTTTTTGATTCAATGTCACGGCATATAGCAGCTCTAATTGCAGCGCATAGAGGCCACACAAAATACTGAATATTAGGGCTCAAATGTCATGTATAGGTTTGAAAAGTATCATTTGTTACTTGTCATGTACCTAACCTGTGGTATTAAATTCATTGAATTCATCTGTTTCCTTCTTGGTGTTGCAATTTTCACAAACGGCAGTGCACATTGGTTGCTAGCTTATCCCGGATCCTTAGTCTGATTAGTAGCAGCTACATTTAAGTTGATTTTCGTTTACATAAACAGGTAACAGGATATAAGATAATTAATATTGTAACAAATGAGAACACCTGTTACTCTAAAAACACACTATATTTATCAGTAGACACTGAACGTAGCACACATGTTACACTTGAATCATTTTGGTATTCGCTCAGAATGCAACAAAACTGATCCGTCGAATCAAATCGCAGCTGAACTGCACGACTCACAACTGACTACCGAGTTACAACTCACAATTAAGCTGACCACTTGTAGTATCACATCTAGCAGAACTCAACACTCGACTCCACTGGACCGTCCTGTTAGAGCGGCCCCTTATATAAATCCCCCGTATATTAGAAGAACTAAAAGAAGACATTAGGAGAGAAATTCACTCAATTTCAGATACTGAAGTCTCAAATACACTTGCAAATTTCCTGAGAAGATGCCAGAAATATGTGGGTATAGAAGGACAACATTTCCATTATCTTTTAAAATAAGGTATTACTTATCATAATTGTAACTGTAACTAAAGGAATGTGAGAGGTTTGCGGCGATTGCTGTGGCCACAATGTGAAAGAAAGGCACTGTATCTAAGATGGTACTTATTTTAAACCATTTTCTAGGCGACTACTTGATACTAATTAAGATGATATGAATTTAGTATTCAACTTGTATATGAAGAAAGTTATACATAAAAAATACTTGTAAAATTGTAATCGGTAGGCAAAGTCATGTGATCGAACCACGTCGCTTTTTGTTTATATTTTTTATTATTTCTTTTATTATTTTTTGGTCCTATCGCTCGGTTTCCGTAAGTAGGAAATTAGGAGGTAAATAAATGTTGAAATTCCTCATTCACTTTAGAAAAACTGACGTCTTTGCTCTTCTTGCTCTCGCAGAAGTAAAGTGAAAAGCAGGAAAGGAAGTAAACATGGGAAGGAGGAAAGAAAATGGTGCATAGCGTTATAAGATATCATGTGACATAGCTCTTTCTATTTCGTGTGTCACTTTTCGCAAACGCGTGTCGCTGTCCAAACTAAGACAGGGGATGCAATGCATTTTTACGACTCTGCTGACGCATGAAGGGTGTTAAATTTAATATTGCAGCAGAACCTAGACGTGCCCCTACTGGTGGAACACAAGTTGGGTCTAACTTGGCCGTGTTGGATAAAGATCTTAGATATTCCCCCGACCCCTGCCTGGCACAAGTTCTGAATACCTTCATCAAGCATCCATATCTCCAGAATCCGTGGTATTCTAACTCGACCTTAAGATGGAATTCGAGGGACCACTGCTAGGTATACCGTGGCCTAACTTGCTGCAGGATTTGCATACCATCGTCTCCAACCACACGGCGTTTCGTACGCAAATTCCCAATTCGTCTGCAACGTTCATCTCTCTCCCTCTCTCTTGGATCATATGCGATATATGCAACTACAGTTTCTATCCGAGTGATATGCTTTATAGATTGTGTACTCTAATACCAGGAAAACTATTTAAAATCAATTAAGCTTTGCTCGTTAACGTGCACATTCATGTAAAAGCTCCCTCCCCCAAAAAAACACAGATTTCAGTAAAGAATAAACGGTACGCCGTACTGAAATAGCTAATTTCTAAAATTTTCAACCGATTTATGTAATATATTGTATACAGATTTGTTTAACTTGTCTATAGCATCAAGTTTATTTTCCTGGTTCCAGTTTCCTAATTTTCCAAGACAATAATTTTCAAAGTATGAAAGGATTGTTTCACGCGAGTTGGAACGTTTAATTTTTAATGTTATTCCTCTTTGCTATAAAAGTTTGATTTTATGCGACTTAAAGTTTTCCTAGGACAAAGTTATAATGTATGTGACACTTTTAACTTTCTAAAAATCGATCATATGCTAAAACCTCAATCCAAAGTTGCACTTTATATCCAGAAAAGACTAGATATTTTTATTAGTACTAAAAATATCTGCACTGAAAATTTGAAAGAAACTGAACAGATATTTCAGCGGTTTAAGGTGGTAGAAACTTAAGAAAATAACATTGAGACAATAATAGTTTAAAATTTCACACCCTATTTGTATACGTCCACGCATGTCACGTTTTAAATTACAGAATAGCAGAACTGCAATTTCATTCTGATTCTACAATGTCATGTTTCTATGAAAACTTTAAGAATGTGTTTTTTTCCTAAGTATTATAAACAACTTAGTATCGAGTGTACTTAAATTACGATTTTTAAATATTTTTATAATATATGGTATACTTTACTTTAATTTAAATAGATAACTCGTACATTCATACAACTCATTTATAGATTAAATGACAGAGACTGTTTTTTTCAACATATTTTTAGTTTGTCACACGGTGAAGAAGAAATACAACTCTTTTATTTTATATTTTTGTGAAAAATAAAAAGATAAATAAATCACAAATGTTTTGTTTAAAACTTAATCTAAAGGAATAGTTGCATGTAATTTCCAAATGTTGTTTTCTTATAGATTTTTAAAGCTTCATAAGTATTTAAATTTACCAGATTTTGTGCAAAATTTGTTTAATATAAGTGCATAATATATCCATTTAAGAAATTGAATAGATTGGTCAGAAAAATTTATTCTCAAGTTAAATCTATACTTAAACTTTAGATGTTCCATTCTTGCACAGAGCAGACTAGTGAATGAAGCCACCTGTATTTATAAAATTCGAAGAGCAGGAAATCTTCTAGTAATTAAAGTGTGGCTTTTTATTTTACAAATGGCGAGCGTTTTGTTTTAGAGTGTTTCTTGTTCTAAATTCTACAAAGATTCGCTTTGTAACTGGAAAAATTACCATAGATACGCAAGTTATTTACACAACTTTTGGTTGAAGTGGAATTGTTAAACGAGCGGATATTTTCATCACGAGCTTAGGCAGTGAAGAAAATTTTACGAATATAAACAAATTATGAGTTCAGCAAGTTACGTACATGACTTTATTTACAACAGTAACAAAAATTGGCAATGTATAGCTTGCGAAATCAAAATTCCCGTGTTGAGCATAAACAATTGAATAACATATATGGCGCGTTTTAAAGAGGATGTTCATGTATTTGAAATATCTACAATTATCGCACTTTGAACTGTTTAGTTATTCTGTATTTTTGTTAGGGCTGTAAATAAAGGACAGTTATCTACTTTGCGCCAAGTGAAAGATAACATTAGAAATGTGAATGAGAGATTTACGTGTGTGATTTACATTTAAAAGAAAGCAAAATGCAATGCAAAACCTAAAGACTAATACAAACCGTATGCGGCGAAGATCACTGCCGATAACCAACTGCCTCAAGGGCAAAGCGCCGAAGTTATCTTAATGTTAAAGGCAGCATATATACAGAAAACATTTGCAACCCCTTAGATACATATCCGTACAATAAGGATAAAACAATGAACACTAGACCTCAGGGCCCCAAAATGTATGACTTTCTAGCACTAACCTGCCCATATTTTCTTATATGGCACTTCAAATTGAGGCAGTGTTTTTAACACTTAAATGATTTCAGTCCAATTATATAATATATAAATTCAATAACAGCCGCCTTAAAGCAATGTGTGTATGTAACAAGATATAAAAAGTGTATATTACAGTCATTATATATGTTTATATTATTGTGTACATGTCCAATAATGCTATGTGAATGTGTTACGTAATTTAATAATGTAGGATCTGTGAGAATAATAGGTTAAAAGTTGCTAACAATTAGGTAACCTTGAGGCAATAATGAATTTGAAAGTTTAATAATGCTACTTGTGATTCTTGGAAACAATAATGTAATTTTGTTCTGATAGTTTATAAAATAGCCAATCAACAACCAGAAAAAGCTTTAGTTAAATGAAGGTATTCTATTAGACTAGGATTAGCCAATCAGAAACTAAAATGAAGCAAAATTTACAAATTCAGAAATCAGTTGCTTGTAGACAGTGTTCCTAACCGGACGCGAGATGCGTCCTCGAGAAGTTTAATACGTATTCAGTGTGAGACGAAAATAGTTTACGTGTTAAAAAGTGCAAGTAATTATTAATAGAATCTCACAGCTCTCTATCAGTGAAGTGTTATTTAAATCGTGTCAAGCATTAATAAAAGGAGTGACGTAAAATTATAATCTTTGTAAGCCTACATTCTTCAGTCACACCACAACCCTGCCAAGACATCCATGTGTCTAACAATAATACTGACGCAACCGAGGCAAACATAAATATTTAATACTTAAAGAAACAGTAAAAATACAATACAACTCCTTCAATAAACAAAACTTCTTCAAAATACAAACATTGCAATAATTACAACTTCCAAATAGTCTTTTTTAATTATTTTAATGTGGCCGAAGTCATTCTGCAACTTCATTAGGATATTGTGTATTGTCTCATTACCTCGTTCTGCTTAGATGTCTGCCGTGAAACCTAAGTAGAAAACTAATTAACTGAGATTTCACTTCCAGACCAGGAAGCGTTGAAACATTACGCTTGTTTATTCAAATGCCAGACAATGCCAATCGAAACTAAGGGTGGCTTCAATTTCATTCAATCCTGGCCATCTGTCGCTATAAAACTGTTCAACTTAGCTTATCACGCCTGATAACTCATAGCTGGTATACAAAGATCAAGCCGTTAATTGTATAAAATTCAAGTGATTGCGCTAAGTGAAAGATAGCACTGTAACGAATGTGGTTGCTAAGGATACTGAAGTTCAACTAAAACTTCAAATATCAAAGGAAATTGATGTCTTGCATACATCATTTTCATAATTTGTCACAATAACTTCTCACGATGTTAAGGCTATATAATTTATACTATCTTTATAAAATAGCCAATCAACAACCAGAAAAAGCTTTAGTTTATACTATCTAAATAATTTGAATTTATCTCCTATTGTCTTCTTATTTTCAATTACCTTCCGCAACAGAAGTGGACCACACCTCTTCAGTGTTTCATAGCATTGGCGAAATCAATATCATTATTCGAATATTTTATAGCCTAGTTAGGGAAACAACAGCGATATGAATAATCAGCATAGGAATTTCTAAGCATTTAAGTCCGGTGAAAGGAAACGAAGTTGAGCTATTACAGGGCTATAGACTATAAACCACCCCCATCCCTCGCACAGTCTGTTGGCGTTTGCAGGCAGCACTCACCAGACCCTGTTTGCCTGCATTTCAGTGACTCTTTGCCGTGCTGTTTAGGTTCTTTGTATAATGGTTTGATTGCAGATAACTTGAAGCCAACTCCTTAAAAATGTCTATGCCTGGTAATCATATCGTTCTAATCTTTCTGTACATGGCCATCTACAATCATGCATCAGCTAAAGAATGTATATAGCCGGTAGTAAAAGTGTTACATTGAAAAAAGAATATATTACATTATTTTTATGTACCCAGTAAAACTATACATGATGTACCTACTTATCGTAACATTATGTTACAATGCTGATATCATAAATAACTATTGTATAATCAGAATGACTTCCTAGAAATGAAATATAATTTGATGAGTGTTTCCAATCTATATCTATAACTAAAAACTCTTTATCAGAACTCAAGCAGGTATTTTAGTGAATAATGAATTTATTCCCCAAACCACGATAATATTGACACGATTAGCCGAGGTCGTTAAGGCACGGACCCGTGCATGGGAGATGATCTGCGATAGGTCGCGTCATGACCGTCCTTTTTGAATGAAGTTCTCTCCAGGTTTTCGTCAATCCTCATGACTTGGCCGTAAACATTTCCTTCTGAAATTTCCTTTCACAATTATCACTTCATTTTGTGTATCATCAGTAAAGATGAGGGGTTTGTGCAGTTTGTCGTCAGGTTGCATGTAAACAGCCATTATACAGCAGTATGCCCAGTGTTTGTGTTAACTCACGACGTACACAAACCACGTGAAGCGTACAGTCTGAAAATGAGAAATGCAACAATGTGTTAAGGTCTAGACAGGCAACAATATACAAATATGAGGAATGTGTTGAAATATTAGTAAAGTTAGAAGAATAAACTTGCCTTTATGATTCATCCATAGTTTCAGAGCCATCACAAGCCGAATTGCACTGCACTACTACAGATATTCTTAAATTATCGAATGTCGTCGGCGTGGATCATTTAAACGATTTTCAACTGCGAGAAGCTTCTTTCAGCGTCGCAGAACGTTAACATATGTCAGTATACTATGCTGTCGTTTGTTTTTGTATTCTTTATCATATTAGAAATTCTGAAATGGTTCTTATTTTGCTATAGAATGTTTTGCCACTTATACTTTATCGTCTGTGATTTTTTCTGCTATCTCTGCCTTTGGATATTTGCAGCTTCTTGTTGCATTTACTTTGGGTGCACTACCCTAAGTTATTTACCTGTATGTTTACCTATACTTGTTGTCGAGTCAACGTGTATTTTGTGCCGCGCACTAACCCCTCATCTTTAATCATCAGTGTTTACCACCTGTGATGTGGTTTGCAGGAACACTGCTAAAATAATGCACTATGTATTTGTTTTCAGCAGAATATAATAATAATAACAATAATAATAATAATTTAAAATTGAAAACAATAACTGATGTATTAGTTTAATTGAATATTAAACCTTAACAGCCTGATTTTCAAACGATATTGCTTATATAATTTTATTTATTTTCCTTTTTATTTTGCGATTAGCAGCATTTGAAATAACCACCTCATATCGAAACGCCTTTATACTGAGTAATACTAAACGCTTATTTTATTCTTATCATTTGTCGCATTAGAGCCTTTTCACTCGCTCTTAGAGAATCTTTGTCACCATTGCCTTCATTTTTTCGTCTGGTTCATATTTGTGACAGATACCGAAAAGACGAAATCCTTCTCAAGAAGCAGTAGCGTCTCATTAGAGATATTGTTCTCGGTACTTTCACAAGTAGAGCAACGAATATTCTCCATAGAATCGCGTCATCTAGCGCTCTTAAGAACCTCAAAGCGAGACTTCTTTCATCTTTGTGTCGTTATGTTCCTATTCCAGCATTCTCGTATAAACCGATGTGCTGTTTTCTCCTTCTGCGCATTTGAAAAGAGCTAAAATGCTGTTGATAAAACCCTTTCTCTATAATTTATTAGAAGACGGTTTAATATAAAATTCATCACTATGGTTTGAGAAGAAGCTTATGAAAGTATTACGGGAACTCAGGAACGTCAGTTATGTCATATAATTTTCGTATTCCCCCCTATTGTCTTTTATTCCTTAATGCCTCTATACACATCAACGCTCGTGATTGCGGTTTTCACCGGTGATCTTAATAATGTTTTTATGCCGCACAAAAAGGGATATAAACCTCGTAGATGCTATTTATAAATGCATGCGAAAACGTGTAAGCCCAGATGACATTAACTCATCGCTCCATGGCGCATATTAAGAGCTGCTGCCTTCCTCAAGCTTATTCTTCAAAATGCGTATATCGAGGAAGGAAGGAGAGGAATAAATCACGGAACAACAATGACGTTATGCTTACGATTAGAGGGATTTAAGAAAGCTTCCAGTGTACATTAGATAATGTTATAGCGTTCTTATTCTTATTAGAACAAATTCAACAAAATAGCTAGCGGTGTTTTAAGTTTATTACGACATGAAGTTTATTACGGATATGTTTTCTGTGGCATAATATTAAACTATTAGAGAAAATATGAAATATTATGAAAAGTGCTTATATATTTAAGACACTCCAAGTATCATCTGAACGTACTTAATAAACATTCCGCCTTTTTTATCCTTAATTTTGTTATAGAAAATATCTAGGATTAACTATATCAGATTAAAATATTTTATTTAAGTGCAGAAAACGAATTATTAAACCATAAAAATAAGCATTCAATAATAAGCTAATATTTTTGCAGTTTATTATAACAACTTGTCCTTAAAAAACCGCAATAAAGTCAAACTTTTTAAGCTGTACTCCTTATATTCTTACATAAACTATCAACCTAATGAATAAAATTACTAGCTTTAACAATAGTTATTTTCCTATTACTACTTATAACACAACAGCAAAATACACAACTACAAAGTAGAAACATGAATGCTTTTATCTAAAAAAAGTAATGCTTTACCTTACCTTAAGTAGGCAGAAGCACTGCATTCTACCCTTGAATTATATGTATATCGACATTTCATCGGAAAAGCGTGTAATTAGGTCCACTGAACTCGCAAAGGCACGATTTTGTTGAGCAAAGGTGAGAGAGAGGAGGAGTGAACAACGTAATTTAAACATTTAATAAGATTCTGCATCCTCCAAGGACGCAACACGAGGATTTTCAACCAAAATCTTCTAACTCTCTTTATTTTCTCAATAACACTGCAATAATTTTTATTAAAATATCATATGTTCAGAATGCTGACCTAAATAATAAAATATTATGAGAATAACCTGCGAATACATCACTTGAGTTGTATGTAAAAAGAAAACATATGATACATTCACATGACTTTCTCTACCCTCAATCGTTTATTAGTGGTTATACAAATTTTCTTGCTAAAGCTTATTTTTATATCTCCAAATAAAGCTTTGCAGAATTAGCTACGTTACGCATTTCGTTATAAATACAAAAGAAAAGTCAACAGTCAAATGTTTAAGAATGGACGCTATACGTTGGTCTTAAAATTCCATACTCTTTCAATGTAATCGCGAGAAACAATTGAATGTAGACAGGACTTCAAGGGAATGGCCAAGTAATGAACAATTCGTACCATTACTAACGGATATCTCAAATGGTTTATTCCACAAGAAGACTTATTTGAAATAAATTGTGTGCTTTAAGGAGATCTACATTTGCTTTGATGCATTTTCGTCTATCGCTTAACGTTTAGCAGTTAAACAGAATTATAGAAACTTCCTTCTGAATGAAGGGCACTTCACAGGTTATTCCTAGAAAATTCATGATATACATTTTATTTTTCACGTAAATATGTTTAATATATTGTATTTTAAACAAAATAATCGTAACCATTTTAGAAAATAACAAAATTTCGGAAAAATGTTGCATATAATAGATAATTTGGGGCGGGTATTTTCTAGAAAATCTTCGTGTCACATTTTTAGAAGGCACAGAAGTTAAGTACCAAGTTTGATGTTTATCTGACTTTTCGTTTTTGAGTTATGCTCTTCACGACACATACACACACACATACACGCGCACATATACACATACACGGGGATGTTTTTCCGAAAATACTTTTTTTGGATTCGGGGAGCCTCAAAACACGTATTTTCGGTGAAATTTCGGTACCGACTTTTTTGGGTGTTACGCAAGTTCCCTTCCACTTCTTCTAGGCTTAGGACTGACAGATTTTAAAAAAATGCGCCTTCCACGTCTCCTAAACTCGAGTATGAGCTGAGTGGTGATCGTCGGCCCGTAGCAAGCCGAAGCGAAACCATGGAGTCGTGTCGTTTCTAGCTTTAATTCGAGGTTTCGTTAGTGTGTATGTATGTGTATGTGTGTGTGTGTGTGTGTGCGCGCGCGCGTGTGTGTGAAATCGTGGTGTTGTTTGCTATTGTAAACATTTCGGTGAACCTAGGAAATGTCAGGTTGAGAAATTCTTTCCAATGGCCCAGATTTCCTGAATTTAGTTGCGATATTCAGTTGCAGTTTACATGCTACCTTCTCTAATAGTAACACCGAGCTGCTATTTCAAGATTATACTTTTAAGTCGCAATTTACAGACGCCCTCTGAAATGTTAAGTCCTTTTATTTTTCATAAGGACATGCAAAGAATGCCCAGCATGCGTATAGCATGCTTATGTTTTAACACCTGACGTCGTACAGTTCCCTATGCTTCTATGTAACTTTAAAAAATGACGTGAATGCTTGCTAAAAGGAAAAAGTACTTTCCATGGATCCTAGTGGGTGATTGGTAGAAAGATGGTTTACTGCCCTCTCTAGTCATCTCCAGCAGTGGGATCGGTCTTCGAGTCTGGAATTTTAGCGACTTTCGCGCGTCTCTGTGCGGCCTGTAGCTTCCTGCGGTTCCTTTACTTCATCCCTTATTCAACAGGTGTGCGCGACATGTCTCCCTTATTATATAACCTATACCTGTATGTATCTGGTGTCCAGTATGTACAAGAACCCGAGGTAAAGCTCACAATAAATACACGGATATTATATCCGTTAAAATGCATGCTCCTGATCTGTTACTCTATTTAAATTATTAAATCCGTATTTTCGCCTTTAAATTCAGGTTACCATTGTATATTGTGCACTCATCTTTTGGTATTTACACCAACCAGATACAGGGATGTGATCAAGTTGTATTGTAGCGCTTCCAGTTATTATATTTTCTGTTATAGGTTTCCTTTTCATATAAAGGTTTACTTTAAGGTCCATTATGTTCGCTGTATCAGTACAGATTGGTACATAGTTGACTTAAGGAAGAAATAAAAATAGAGTCTTAAAAATCTGATGTTACATCCCCATATCTTTCGCTACCCACTATCATTTATTTTTATAAAGCTTTTACAAACTATTCTTACGAAAGATAATTTTTCTATCCACTTCATTTTAATCTATATAAACCGTTGCAGAGTTACCTACATTATATATTTCATTATAGATACAAAGGGGTCAGCGATAGTAAAATTGTTCAAGAGCTGGACGCTCTATGCTGTCCTTAACATTTCATTATCTTTCCGTGCAATCACGGATCAACTGAAAATCGACAGGACTTTAAAAAAAATGACAAAGTATTGAGCAATTCAAACCAATAATAACGAATATTTCGGTAATGGCTTATGCTAGAAAAAAAGTTATTCGAAACAAATTGTGTGTTATAAAGGAGATCTACTTTTTTGTGTGTAGTACGTTTATTTATGTCGCTTAGCGTTTACCATTTACGCAGGATTATTCAAAATTCCTTCCCAATGAGGAGGACTTTATAGACAATTCCAAAAAAAATCAACACACACATATATATAGTAGTCGTGTAAATATTTTTTAACACAATGTTTTAATCAAAATCGTTAGAGCCATTTTTAAAAATGTTCCATGCAAAGGTGAGGCTGTCTCCTCTCACCACTAACCGGGGGAAAGGAAAACTTTTGGGCTCGATCCCCGATACTTGTTGTGAGGTCCCCCGATGGTGGCTTCTGCTTCTTCTTCACCTGTCTCCGACGGTATGCTAGCACGAATCTGCTTAGTAATTCTAATACATTGTGTGGTATACCAGTCGTTATTGCCCTAGCTATTGCTTTGGAGTGCTCAGCGGTGAGGATGGACTCTGCTTGCAGTAAATATATACCGTCAAGGGGGCATTAGATATCAGGTCTTCAGGCTTTGGAGAAAGTGAACGAACTAGGAAAGTCACTATCCCTGAATTTATCTATAAAAATTACCACGAGTATCGAACGTTCCTGGCGCTGTATTCATATATCGGACTTTCACATGCAACTCTCGTATACAGAACTATTAGATCCTTTTCCTTGTTCGAATTCGATGCTTGTTCTCTAAAAGTTATCTTATAAACTTCGCGGGAACGAACGCATGGCTTTGAATGTTGTCATCTTATAGGTTACTTATGCGAGTCACATGATAAATTCTCTTACATGAAGCTGTAATTTTCCACTGCGTTTGGCTCATTCCTACGCCTCGATCTACTACGATGTATGTCCTTGGATTACAAAAGAAGAATAGAGATCCCCCCTCCCAAGATCGAGGCGTTTTGGGCCATAAGATAAACAAAATTCTACGAAAACGCGCTTTCTAACAAGGTTAAACGAGCCTAGCCAGGACATTTTATAATTGAAGCAAATTACACGAACATAAAAATAGGTATTAATATCTAACAAGATTACAATATAAGGATATACGTATATTAAATAAATCACAATAGTATACTGTATGAGTGGATATTAATTTTGTGATAGGTAGTTTCTGTCTGAAAGGGTAGTTTTGGTTTGGGGTATTTTCTTGAAAATCTTCGTTTCGTATCTTTGAAAGATACTTAACTTAAATACCAAGTTTGTATTCATCCAGATTTTTTATTAAAGATATTCACAGACACACACACTCCCCCTCTCTTTCTCTCTCTCTCTCTCTCTCTCTCTCACACACACACACACACACACACCCACACGGAGCTTTTTTCTAGAAATGCTTTCTTGGATTCATGGGGCATACATTCAAAACATGTATTTCCGTTCAAGTATCGATATCGAATTTTTGGGTGGAAACGCAATACTTTCCCTACCTAGTATTTACGTGGTAGAGAAAGTAATACTTTGCCAAAAACCAGCATGTATGAGTTTTGATTCTAATAAATTTATATTTTAGCTTCCAAAAAGGCACCTGAATTTTTTATGATGCTGAAACCTTTTTGAGACAACAAAAACTAGGCGCGTGAAGTAAAATTCCAAAATTGGGCATCATAAATGTAAAAAGAATTCAAGTTTCTATCCTAAATATTCTTAACTTTTTCTGGCTTTTAAATGATTATAGAAGAGAAGCAGACTAAATACAATGTTATGTTTGTATATGTAATACTAAAAGTTATAAATACTGTGTAATTAAAAGTTGCGCCTATCTTAGCTAATAAAATATCGATTTTTATCCTAAAATTCCGACATGTATATTCCAGTCAAGAAACTGAAGGAGAAGTTTTAAAGGTTTCTAGAAGCATTCAAAAAGTAAAATTAATGAAGCATAGTTGTGTTCC
The DNA here is from genome assembly GCA_030765065.1 of Deroplatys truncata. Lineage (NCBI taxonomy): Eukaryota > Metazoa > Arthropoda > Insecta > Mantodea > Mantidae > Deroplatys > Deroplatys truncata. Next base: position 109,215,857 of record CM060980.1, read on the forward strand.
TTTGTTGGCTTATAAGTGCAAAGAAATTGTACTGACTGCTTACTAAGACAGAGTGAAAGAACGTGTACTGGTTTGGGCAGAATGCTTACTACCTGATCACGATATTATTGCACTTGACCTTGCGGAAATCTGCATTTGAATACACGCGAAAGCTAACCCAGCGAAGGGCAATACTGTTGTGGTCGAATTATAGTAAAAAAAGAAAACTCCTGCGATAGCAATAAGCGACAGAGAAACATAATATGTTATACATGATGTCGTATATTTGGAGGACGTGTTCCTGACATCAAAACAGATAAAAAAGTGCATATGTACATGAGTCTGAAAATCAACCGTTTCGTTGTTATAGGTCAAAGAAGATATATTCCATGAGTGAACAGACGGATATGCACTACACGTATGACCGTGCAGGCCGCAATGCAGGACGAACGCATGAACTTTATGCAGAAAGGTACCCTGACAGGCCGTTATCGTGTGCAAGAACATTAGCACGAATTCACCAACGATTGAGAGAGAATGGCGCATTTGAGAGGAGTACTAGGGATGTTGCGAGACCAAGAGCGGTACGAGGCATTGAGCTTGAAGAACGAGTTCTTCGTGCTGTGGATGCAGACCCATCACAAAACACAAGACGTATGGCTGTAAGGGAAAGAGTTAGTTATATGACTATCTGGAGAATTCTGCATGGAAATATTTTGTGCCCGTATCACCTTCAACGTGTGCAAGAATTAAATGAGGCGGACTCTGAGCCAAGAAGACGTTTCTGTCAACGCAAGTTACAGCAGTGCGCTGTGTTCATCAATTTCCTAGCCTATATCTTATTCACGGATGAGGCTGGTTTTACTCGCGACGACATCTTCAATTTTCATAACACTCATAACTGGGCATTTGAAAATTCTAATGAAGTATGACAGGACAATCAGAGGTTCTCTCTCAATTTTTGGGGTGGAATCATTCATGATTACGTTATTGATCCTTACTTCTTCCCTCCGCGTCTGAATGAACCTATCTCCAGTTTCTCAGAAATGAATTGTATCACTTAACTGATAATGTGCCTCTGGACATCCTCCGACGAATCTGGTTTTTACACGATGGTGCTCCAACTTATTTCAATGTGATAGTTTGAAAGTTTTTGAATAATCGATTTCCGTAAAGATGAATTGGTCGAGAGGGACCCATTGCATGGCCTACTCGATCGCCTGATTTGAATACAATGAATTTCTTCGTCTGGGGATATTTGAAGTCCTTGGTATATGCGACTCCTGTACCTGATGTTGACATTTTGAGAGGACGTATCCAAACTGGATTTGACCAAATTCAAAACATACCTTCAATTTGCAACAGAGTACGCCAGAGTATGGAACGCAGGCTTACTGCATGCATCGCAGCAACAGGAAGCGACTTCGAACAAATTTTGTAACTTTAGATTTTGTGTTGTAACTCTGAAATAAGTGATTTTCAGAACCATGTTCATATGAACTTTTTTACTGTTTTGATGTCAGGAACACGTCCCCCAAATATATGACACCAATAAACATACATCCTGTATACATCATTGATCGCATGACATTGCAGTCTGTTGTTTATAGGCAATAAGAGATGACAGCATTCAGTTCAGAGTAATCTGGCTACCACGAATACTTGCTGCATTCATTGCAAATAACTGTTCTGGGATTCCTAAAGGCCTCTTTACAACAGAGCTGTGATATTCAGGCATCAGGTGCATCTTGAATGATTGATTAGTGGTCGCCGAGCATACAGCAGGTATCGGGTTGAATGACCTCGTTCTTTAGTAGCCTAGCTCACGTACCTATAGAGGAGAACAGCATTTGCAGTTCAACTTATCGATTTTTGATATGAAGTACAGCGGAAATATGGTTACGTTGTCTTGTGTTTTCTGGGTGTAGTTTTCATGGTGTATACTGCAGAACAGTGCGTGCTTGTTGCGTCAAGTTTTGCTCGAAAAGAATCAGCACTGTCAGCTTTAATGCATACACCGTTCCTAATAAATCCACGATTTGTAGCTTGTTAGAACCATGTAAACAGGTTTGGTCCATGTTAGACAAAAAGCAACATACACAGCCAACAGTTCTAAACCAAGGAAAAATTAGACGAGACATGGGCTAACGTAGGAAAAGCTAAAAAATAACTCTCACACTACAACGTTTTTTTGAAGACAGAATAACCAAGCGAGATGAATCCGGGTTACGGGTGAAGCTCGCATTCTGTAGGTCCCTTACAGAGGGTTTTTATAGGTTTTCCTCTGTTCTCATAACTGGCAGAAGTCGAGAAGTTGCCATAAACTTAGACCTAGATCGTTCCAACATTTCCTTCCCAAATATAATTTCATGTATCATCAGTTCTACCTCCTGTGGTGTCGTGTGTAGTAATTACATGCGTTAAATACTACTTAAAAAAGGAGACGAATAACTGGCTCGCCTGCTCGCTCTCCAGATCCAAATCAATGCAATTAGTACGTGTGTAAAATCCTTAAAGATAAAGTTTATGCAACAAATCTCAATAAACTTAACGAATTATAAGATAATACTCGATGTGTGTTTAACAATATTTCTAATGCATAATAACAATAAGAATGTGTTCAGTAATATATGTTGAATGGGTACCAGGCTTCTGTAGACGCAGATAGGCATCATTTCGAACAACTCTTATAACGAAACATAAGCCTAACAGCATTCATATTATTTCATACCTTTGGCATTATCTAGCGGAGGAATATCTGACCGATCCATCGCTACGCACGAACTGGTTCGTGTAGTAGTGCCGCGGTAGGCTGTCAGTCGCCTCATTTAAGATAAACCTGGTAGGAAACTATGATATATAGAGCGGAATAATGAAGAAAATAGGATATGGTGCAATTTCTACAACACAACATTACTTCATGAAATGTAAGGTAAGCATTAAACACTGCTATTTTACAGAAACAGTTCCAAGATTTCGTTACATAGGCCAAGCCCGAGAACATGGGTTGTGTTTAAAAGATTTCCTATTTCGCTTTGATTTTTCACATTAGCATTGATCGTTTTAAATCAGTTTACACAAGAAAGAGAAGCAATAATGTTACTGTATTTTAAGCTGTTATTTATTGTATCTTTATTAGTTACATAGGAGCTAAAAGGGACAGATTATTCCTAGACAATGGTATTAAAAGTAATAAATTATTTGTCCAAACCTATCCTTATTTCTACCCCCTCCTAAGTGATGTATACACAAACACATACAAACACACACCGGCTGGCCCTAACAAACTGTCCTATGTAATTTTATGTTTCCCGCATATATAGGTGCAAAAGAAGTTGCCACATCACTGATGTTCGAAGGGACAGTGCAGCTACAAAGCGAAAGATCACTGAGGTAGTGCTGCTGTCTGAATGTGCTTACTTGGTAGTTTCGTACTGATAAGCTTTGCGTGGTCGCCTGCATGCAGTTCGAGCCAGGGCATTCAGACAAAAAGGTAACGTTCACTAATAAGGAACACACGAATATGGTTCCCATATATGCAGAGGCGCATCAAAATTCAGCTGCGGCTCGACTGTGTTATGAACATTTTCACACGCGGCATCTTTCTTCAGCGTACTTTTTGGTTTTATTTGTTTATGTTTTGTAGAGAGATATTAAGAAATTATGGATTATTACAGAGAGAACGTTAGCCTGAGAGGCCACTACATCAATTCGTCCACAAGGCGCCGGCATGTATTTTCACATGCTTATTATGAATAATACACTAATAGAAAATAATTTAATTCTAACACACCTTTAAAGGTACCTACACAAATATAATACAAATAGTACTTCGTTTAATCTTGTTGACTTTGCTGCACCAATTGGTACCATATAGTTCTACTGATTGCAGATTAAGTGCCATGCAACTAAATGACTTAACAAGTGTGCTCAGGTTTGCGTCAATCCTAAATTCTTGTTTAGCGAATTGCTTATTAATAACCGATGATGCCCCCAAACACACATAATACCTTCACACTCAAATACCATACCCTGGGCATACCGTGAAATGTTTTTGTTTAAAGACAGCTTTTTGGAATTCAACTGGGAATCAAACCCGGAAAACACTTGATATAGTTTCTCTATCGAAGGAGCTATGGGACCAGTAATAGGAGTTAAATTGTTGGTTTTCAAGCACTGCTCTATCATTTAACGGTCTCCTTTCTGTTGGTATGGAGTTCCCTTTGCAGTTCTGCTCAGGAAAACCTTTTGGCATCCGCGGTATCCGGTATAAACTAACTTCAACTAAGGACGGCTTGTATGGGTCACCATATGTATACTTTAGCCTAATTTCTAGATAACTGTAGAATGTTGTTGAGTTCTAAAACTCTTGAATAGCTGCAGTAGGACAAGAAAATATTAAGCAGTCAATAAAAGTGTGCAAGGTTACACAGAGGACACGAACATTTTAATGAGAAGTCTCCAGATTACTTTAACAGCATTCATGGAGATCACCAGGTATGGCAATTCAGTGGTAAAGTAGGGCACTACCTATATCTTAAGATTGTATTTCTCGGCAGTGTAATTCATAACATAAGGTGTTCTTTTTAAACTATATTCATTCTTAGCAATTAAAACTTCGTCATCCTCAAATAAAACATGTAAACATGGTGTTACAATGTTTTTCTTTAACTTTAAGTTAATTAGTTCATTTACAAATGAATTAAATAGTATTAGGGACAAAATTCAGTCTTGTTCATTCTAAATTCGTTATTATCTATGTAGTAGGTTATGCTACGGAGGAGGAGGCACTTCACGTACTACGACCTACATAGATCTATTGTGTCTATCACCCACCAGGAGAAAGTGATGAATGAAGGGATCACAGGAGGCTACAGATCACAGTGAACCACGGAAATCCCTAACATTTAGAGGCTCGAATACCCGTTCCATTGCTTAGCTGCCCAGGGAGGGCGATGAACGACCAGCCAATCGAGCAGCTCTCTAGTGTCTATGAGGAGCATTCTTTCCTTTGAGCAAACACCTGTAGCATCTGCCCGGCACCGCCATACGCTACGAAATCTAGAAGTTGAAAGATGAGAAGGAAATGGAATGAAAGGGAAGTTATGGACGTGGTAGATGAGATAGGCATTCGCCTATTGACCAGGAAAAAACACAAAAACATCTAAGTTAAAGTGGGCTGTCAACAGGAATCGAACCCGACACCTTCCGAATGCGAGTCTCTCACATTACCGCGAAGACATCTCGCTGGGTTGTTATTTCCTAATACTAATGTAACGTATAGCATAATATTACTTCTGTCATGTATAGGGGCACATCTCATTTTTAATTTTAATATTGACAATTTTCTTTTAACTTTTTTATAAAGCTTTGGTATACTATAAGTAAAATGATTATGTTTTTTACTCATGAATAATTCTAGTGGTGAAGAAACAAAACATTCTGCAAAGTGATATTCTTAAGCTTACCTAACCTCTCTTCAGGACTGAGAGGAAAAAATGTTTTGCAGGTTAAACGTTTTTAGCCTTGGAGAAAAGGAACAATGATAAAAAAGGAAGATCCCCTTAATTGTTAGACGAGGGAGTGCAGTATGTTAACGCCGAGGGCCAGGAAATTATCACATTCACGGAACTCATATTGCGAGCAAGCTGAAGTATTTCATAAAAACAGTCCTTCCCTCTGTACTTAATAAGTCTGTGGTAGTGGGCTTGACTGCGTAACTCAAAATATGGTCGAGGAAAGCCATCTCATATAAATTTCATAAACGACTTTAAATGGGTGGAAAGCCAGAACACCATTTTCCTTTCATCCAATCCTTTTCGCCGAGTCAGTTATGGCCCCCCGTCCAGGAATCTCGAATATCCTTCACACTGGGCCGACGATGCCAGTACATCGTTTTGACGTTCAGACCGGAAACGGAAAGGAAGAAGCGGAAGATATATCTGCCGGCAGAAAAATTATACCACTGCAGTGCCGCTCTTGCCTGCCTGGAATTTTTGTTATCTACTCCTGCTGGTTGGATTCTACCGTAGTAGTATTACTCTCGGCTGAACCACAATGATGTTTCGTGGAGAAGTCTTCCCTCAACACATATTTCAGCTAAATGTGTGACGCTCTATTCCTTGCCAGCCTGCTTTCCCAACAACCTCCATCCATCCTCTATTACATAACTGGACTCCCCGCTAGCGCTAGTGTGCCTCGAGTGATTGAAACAGCGATAGAGAACGCAAGCTATTGGAATTCACCAAAAGCCAAATGTAACGTGTTTTCCCCATTATAGTGCTCTCTGGTGACATTCCTTTTGTTCAGTCGACATCAATACCAGCTTCTACAATATACGCATGTTAAAGATATGTCCGTAGTTGGTGTTAATTGCAGCCGTTATGTTGGCGGTCCAGGCGTAATCTTACAGGACGTCAACTGTTGAGTTTAAAGCAAATAATCTTTTGTTGGGTAGAAGACTGTTCCATGTGTACGAATATTTGGAATTGTTTTGGTGGTTACATAAGTGTTCCATATTATTATTATTATTAATTGCTTTCACACTTCCTATTAAATACAACATATGTGATATTTAGCACTGCGAAGTGATTTAATCAACTTGTATTGGTTTGATTTACCGACCGACTTGAAACTATTAATTCCTATTGTAAGGTTGGTAGTAGTTTAGTACAAAATCGGTCATTTTGAATTCTTGGGAACTGCCAATGAATTGATTTCGCTTTTGCAAGGGGACATACCCGATAACAAAAAAGCATAGGAAATGAAGCATATAAAATATTGCAAATAGGATTAAGAATCAATGTTAAAATATTGGAAATAATTTAAAATGCGCATCCAACTTGTAACATAGCTGTAATTAGAACACACGAGCTAGCAAGCGAGAGGCAAAGGTCCATTAACACGCTTGCTAATGTGCACAGGGTTCAGGCTAAAACGCCACAAAATAGAAATACAGGGCAGAGAATAGAAAGAGGCAGAAACAGTGGTCCATTTCCCGGAAATCAAGGAGTTGGTAAACATGTACTTAAGAGAAAGGCAGAGACATTGGGCTTTGCCAGATAAGTCAGCAGGACGCGTGGCTTCAGAAATGTAGCACATTTTACTGTTATAGGATGCCATGTAACGCTACTTAAGAACCAATGGAAATTGTAACAAATAAAGGCGCGAATTATGGCGTCATAGAAAAACAGATAAATATGTAGGCGAGCCTTGAGTTAACACGGCACTCTGAGATGCTCTCTTGGCGTTAGTTTGCGTATTACTACCGTAGCAACCCATATTAGAATCAATGATGTAATTAATTTGCAACCAGGTGAAAGATACTGCGTATGTGGGTGAAAAGATCGTGTGAAGAATTAGCTAGGTCCACAGAATAACAAAATGATAGCGGGAAGATTTAAGCTATAAGATTTAGAAAGCACTTCATGAGGGAAACCTGTTAGCTGCCTGAATAAACACAAATTTCTTCAATAAATCATGGTTATGGGGAAATCAATTATTATTTTGCCTTCAGCCACAAAATCCCAGAGTTATTCTCCAAATATATAGGATAGGAATTCTTTCTTCAGCTCTTTGACTGGAAGCCGGCAAGAACGTCTAGAAAACAACGGAGGTTCAGGAAGTACGGTAGCCACACTTTTGTAGATCGATGTGGGAGCAAACCTGCCCAAAAATTGTTTTTTTTTCGGAGCGCTAACCTGGGAGTCTTTCTAAAAATTATACGTATTTTTAACAATCATTATCTGCATCACATACTGGTCCATATAGGCCCGTTACGTCTTCAGCAAAAACTGGTTCAACCATCTTAATCTTGGTCACCCTAAGTTTCAATTCCCAGCTGGTTTGCACTATACTGTTTTGGAATTCTATTGTTATCCGTTCCATTTAAATGAGCCCAACATTCATTTCTTCGCTTTGTTATTTTATAATTTATATTCCCCATATTTAAACGACTTCATATTTCCTCATTTGTAATACGTTCTATTCTTTTATGTTTTCTACATTTCTTAAAAGCCTTACTTCTATATTTGAATTCTTATAGTACAGACTTAAGATACATATAGATATGTACTCAGTTTTGTACTCAGTTTTAGCTTTGCTTCTTTTCGTATATTTCCACGTTTTAAATTTCTCTTAATCTTTCCGTTAATACGATTCATCATTGTAGATTTGTAGCCATTTAAAAATCTCAGGTGATGGGGGCTGACTCGTCGCCACGACTGTTTTAATTGGATTCCTTTCCCTAGATAGGGTACCTTATATTTTAAATGACTACCGAGAATAACTTATTATAATAAATAGACAATTTTCAGGCACAAGAGTAATTTTGAAACCTATTAACAAGAAACGGCAGTGGTCCATTTTGCTCGCTTAACTCCTACTCGTGTGCATGGAAGCTTGATGTGTTTAGTTTTCTATACTGCTTTTCCCTTCTAGGATAAGGAAAACCTCAGCGTCATTTGATACCTAAACCAAGTGTTAATGGACCAGTTTCTTAATAGTTTGAGGTAGATGTCAATACACTTTAATTACGAGACATACTGTTAAAAATAAGCAAGAAATGAAGTATAAGACCTTCACAAAATTAAATAAATAGTAATGTGATTTCACATAGTGTGCACCAATTGACACCCGTTCACCGTTCGGTTCACCAAGCCTGCAGAATATTCCGTAGTGAACACTTCAGTGTGTTTTCACTTCCCTGTTATTTTTGATAACGTTTATTGATCTGCTTCCCTAACATTTACATTGAATTTGAAGTTTCAACAGAAACTTTTGCATATAGTGAAGGACAGGATCTGATGTGAAAGCCGATATTGCGAGGTCATGTGACAAGTGGTTGAAAGCTTTTACCAGATATTCGATACCCATCTTTATTTTCGTACTGCATACGAAAACCACCCATTTTCCGAAAACTTTATTCTATGTACCACATTTGGCTTACTTATGCTTATGGCTTACTTTGTATACTTTGGTAAACATTTTATTCTGCTTTTTGCGCATAGAGAGATAATAAGTTCTCTTATGGTATCTTAAATTTAGATAAATCAACTATAAATTAGAATGATTAAGTGAACCCATGCTTCCAAAGAGCTGCGAGATAACTGAAATAATGCTGCTAATGATAACGGAGAACCTTTAATAAATAATTGTTACATTCACATGGATTTCCCTACTCACTATCGTTGATTTTTACACTTCTAAAAACTAATTTTGCATAAATGTTCTCCCTAAGTCACGTTGAAACAAATAAACATTAACAGAAGCTGTTTCATTACACACTTTTGTAGGCAGAAGCGGACTGTAGGAGACTGAAGCGATAGTCAAATCTTTAAACACTGGATCGCTCTCTGCTGATTTTAAAATATTGAATATTCGCCTCAAATCGCCTTTGAAATGCAATATTTGCAATATTTGAGATCGCCTTGAAGGTTTATTGGGATACTACATATGAGATGCGCGTATCTCAAGCGGTAAGAGCATCGGCACGGAGAACCAAATACCCGTGGTTTGATTCACGGCCGTGGCATGGAATGTTTCGAGCCTGATCCAAGTTTCCAACGCGAACTATTGTGTTTGCTGATTTTATCCCTATTCTGTTTCTGAGCAGGCATTCTACAGCTCCCAATAAATAATGGAATAGCTACGTTATTAGTGTTAATCTCATATTAAGTTTTAGCACAAACGACGTAAAAGCAATTTGCTATATAATTTCGCTTTTTTCTGATTCTGACAAAGTGCGAACTATTAAAACTAATGAACGTAAAAATGTTAACATTATCAGATCTTTCCTACGAGCAATTTATTAATGGCTACTAAAGCGGTTATTCCAAGGAGCTGAAACTTCCAAGAGAGTTTTTCTGGGGTAGAAAGTAATTGTTAATCCTTTTGGGGGGACCGTGGACTTCACTATTCTCTCACTACCATCTACACGATTTTTCTCTGGATGTTGTAATTTTCTCGTTCATTGTTAGATTAAAATTAATTATGTACGTAATATATGTTTGTTACTATTTTATTACAATAAACCTCTATTGCAGCATTCGCCACAGCATAACCGCTATCAACATATGAGTTCCCATGAATTAACTAACGAAACAGTATTTTCGGCGCTCATGAATTTTAGATTTTATTGGTTACATGCGGTTTAATAACATATTAATAACATATTAATTCACTTTGTGTACTCCAAATGTCTTTCAAAATATAGTCATGATAACACAAAACTCTGACAAACTACATATACTGTGCGAGTTAAGTAGGGAAAAATTACTAATAAGAAGAAGGTTTGCGTAGTCTCTGTGTTTGCAGAATAAATAAAACTTTGGAAAATTTATGTAATTCTTTATCAATCGGCAGCCGAAAGATGGAAATTATGCGTCAAAAATCGAAACTCTGCCCTTTCTTCGAGAATGATACAAGACATATATACAGTGTGTACTGGCAACACACATTAACCTACAAGGACTTAAGGAACTTACCTGTAACTTGAACTACAATATCCTTAAATTTATCCCAGCTAAATAATTGGAAAATAAATAAATATGTATTCATATTTTATTTATATTGTTACTTAATACAATACTTTTTGGGTTTGCTTTTGAACCTTTGTTTCTTTTTTTTGTTTTTCTTTCTTTAAATTTCTCCATTGTTGAGGAAAAGAAACCAGTACATCACTATTGAAAATATTCTAAACTTTGCAAGTCAGCTCGCAAATGTTATTAATATTCAATAAATACAATAGTTTGAGAAAAAAAACGAAACATTACTACACAGCTATATTGTGAGCTGGATATGTAACGGTCGGGACTCAAACCTCTTATATCACGCCTTTTTACCAAAGCACTGCGATTGGGGTACATGACGATACCCAAACGCGCAACAGACTTTTCTCATCAGATTCATATATTCCTCAGTAACGTCAAGAGGTTTTTAGTGTCGTATAGGTGACTTGCAGGTTAAAAGTACTTTTAAATTTCTGCTTCTGGATAACGACAATAATTACTTCGGTTCTCCGTGTTGATGCTCTTACTACTGAGCTACCAAGGACAGAAGTCCATATGGACAGTAAAATTTCTCATCCATTTCAAGTATGCCGGTGTACCTTCAAGGTGATCTCAAGTACTCGAGATATGCTTCAAAGGCAATTGGCAATTTTGCAAACGTTTTAATGTCCGTATTTTAACCACTATTAGGGTTAATTTGTGATTGATAACTTGTTATTTCACACTAAGGTCTGTACCACATTATTTTTCCCCATACCTCTTATTTGTTACGTACACTAGTCATCTCTCATTGGCTACTGTGATGGTGTGCAATTATTTTTGTTCTATCGCAGAGACAAGCTGAAGACTACACTTGGAAAACTGAATAAGGCTTTTCGTGAAACTTAGTTATACAAAATAGCCAGGAAAGGCTTCGTGTCATGCTATTGATTTTGATAAGCTATTGTAACGAGTAGGAAAATACTGGGTGCTGCACAGGAATGTAACTCAGAGGTAGAGAAATTGACCAGGTGGGGTCCAGAGCTCGGGAATGGGGTGCGAGTTCGGTCATAATAAGAACTCCATGTAAAGTTACTGGTCATGCCTTGAGCTCTTTATTCTATTCAAAAGGGTACGACCCAGTGCGTAAGAACCTCAGCTTATTGCGTACCTGGCTGGCGATGAATTTGGTTTTTATCTGGAAGCTATAAAAAAAACCTCGTTTTGACCAGACCAACGTGGAGACGTTCTGTATCGACTGCCGTGGTGATCTGAGCTTTGACCTCATTTCTGTCAGCTTAAAATATATCTTTTGCTGTGAGGCGTCAGCGTTCTGTTAACCGCCACGTGCTTTAATTTCTACACTTTCTCGAGTGTTACGCTATGATTTTTTCCTCCTGGCCCTACTCAGCTGGACGAGCCCAATATCTCCCGCGAGGGGTCTTGGGTTGGTGTTAGGAGAACGTACCTTAGACATTCCTGCTGCACCGCGCTAGGGGAAGACTGCCAGTATTTCCTCCCCTCCGCTCACCAACCTTGTCCTCGTTTGCGTTTCTGCGGGGTCAGGTCGAAAAAATCGTACTATACCTCACTCTGATACCTGGGGTTCCTTCCCAGGCCTAAGACGCTACAATGTGTTCTAAATAGAGTACACTTGGCATTCCGTTCTCTTTACAAAATTGTGGTCTTATTTATTACATTCTCTAAATTGCCAATTTATTTATGAGTCACACATCTAGTATTATATGCACGTTGCTCTTGTATCTACAAACAATACCAGCCATTGCATACTTGCAGGAATTCTTTTTAGGCATGGAAATATGTCGCATTTCTTTTAACCAAATTGTTAATATATTTAGTTATTTTTACTGTCATTAAACACACATAAAATGCAATAGACACCTCAAAAAGAAACAGTTAAGCATACTATAAAATCAGTAATTCATCAGCATTAGAGAATTTATTTGTTATAAAAAGTAATGTTGATAATCCAGAAGAGGCGTCTTTTGAATACATTTATACTTAAAACATAATGAAAACGCAGTTAATTTACAACAGAGATGGGCATAATCGCATAATTGTTAAGAGATTTTGGTAATGTGCAAACAAAACATGCGCATTTTATGAACGTAATTCTTCCTTAGTAGTTAAATCATTATAATTTTCTTTTGTATGCATTAGCAATTCAAGAATATAAGAAACCACGTGTCGTAATATGTTCATTAATAAATAGGCACTCGCAGTCCTTAAGAAAGTCAAAATCAATTAAAATTCTAATTGATTTATTTTGTAAAATAAAAATGTTATTTATATATGAACTGTCCCCCAATAACAAAAGAATTTACCTCGGAGGGCTTTCAGGGTAGGCATAATAAGCAATTCCATTACAGGCTTTATTAGCTAGAAACGTTTCTTAACAGATATAGCACTTTATATAATTTGATACAAAGATGTTCAATATATCATGACCAAGTAGGTAAGTTTTGAATAAATAAAAATACTAAGCTATTCACTGTTTCTTGTAGAAACGTGAGAAATTTGATTTTAATTTAATTTAGTTACACCAAACTATTTTTAAAATGAATTAAGTATCATATGGCGAATCCTTAAAGTTCCATTACATCACTATGAGGATTCAGAATAGTTATATCAACAGCGTACACAAAAAACAATATTACATGTTTAAACATTATCATGAGAAACAATAATGGACCCAAGAGGGATCCCTGAGGTTCGCCATGCTTAATTATTACCTTCTCTATCACCTACCTATCGTATGTAGAAGCATATTAAGAAGTAAATTTGAGTCGAGATTTTGTGTAAAATACCATTTTAGGTACCCTGAATTAAAAAACAAAAACAAACAAAGGAAAACAAAAATATAATAAGCAAATTCTCCACCCAAAATATCCTTTAAGTGAGTAATATCAGTTAGTTTTTATTTTCTCAAAAATGGCTCTCACGATTTTAGTTAAAATGTGTAAAATGTTTGTAGGATTGTTAAAATGTACTATCTTGATTTTTCTAAGTTTGACTTGGGAAGTCCTCCGCATTCTAAGTTAATTTTTGTGCACATTTATATAACAGTTGAATCATAAGGGATAGACAAAATCGTATTACACAAAAGTGTAGATTTCATGAAAACATACAATTTACGTCTAAAAGTACCTTTCGTGGCATTAACCGCTTCCGAGATAGTTGTCTTTAGTTCGATTTTTCAACATACTGTTTTGAAGTGCTGAAGTCATTTGTTTGTTTTTCTGATTCTGCAAAGGATGGACTTTCAAAGACAGCATATACAATCCACATTTTAATGATTTGAGCATCACTAAAGCCTCCTTCATTACAACTACAATGAAATACGTTACGAATCATTTATGCAAACGTTAATCTGGATTAACATGAGATAGGTAAAAGAATAAGGTTTTGCATAAATGGTGTGTAGGAGAGGGGGTAGAGAAAGTCCCACGAATGCATCACAAGGTTTTTTTATAGCAGAGCTACGGCACTGTTTACGTTCACTGAGATAAAATGCAAGACATTTTAATTCCGACTTAGCTGTTCAGAAATAATTTAATTTCACTAATAACTGGATACGCGAAACACAATCGAAGGCTTTTCGAAGGTCATAAATCATGATTCATGATTTTCGAACGATTCGTGGAATCTTAAAAAGATCACAAACAATATCCAAGGTACTATAACATTTCCTAACCCCTATTCCCATCAATGAAAAATTTACTGTTTTCAACATTTTCCTATAAATACCTTTACATTTATATACTTTGACAAAGACAGGCATCTTAGAAATTTGTTTGCAGTTCTTGCTTCTGATCCTTCACTAACCGTATATATGTTACATCGTTTATTAGTTTTCAAACCATAAAATAAGACATTGTTAAACAAAGTTAACTATATAAAAAGTTTGGGATCACACATTTCAAAAATTGTTGAGCATGTCAAAAATCTTGATGCTTAATTTTCACTTAGACGGTTAAAAATCTCAATGTAAGATTCCTCTCTCTACATAAAAAGTGCATTAGGTATAGGAAAGCTACTTTTGGATAAAACTGTTTTTTATGCATTTTGCGTTAATACTGTCATGATAGAACGTTGAATTAATGCAATCAGTGTTGATAACCTACCTGTGTGTTTTACCTATTTTATTGAGCGTGTCTGCATGGACTATATTAAATCCTCTTTAACATTATATACACTTGTTGCAGATACGTAATATAATCATATTTCATTGCTGAATTTTACCATTTAAATGTTACCTGAGTGTTCACTTCCTTGTTTATTTAAGAACATTCATCTGTGAAAAAAGCGAAAAATTGCCAAAATTCATAAATATTGATTTTAGTGTCATTAAACACTACAAATCTTATACTTCGGTACAATGTAGCTTTTATCTGTACAACCTTTCAAATTATATCATACAGCGATATAAATGTCTACCTGCAAGTCTAGTTTCGTATAAAATTGCTGTAAGCGCGATACGTTTTCTAATATTAAAGTGAAGAAGCCATTCAAGAGATGTCCTCAGGAATCCCCAAATACTAAATTAGTTGCAAAGGAGCGGAAAAGACCGAAGGCCTGTATATGCATCAAAGCGCTTTTTAAACAGCATGAAATCAGAAGCAGATTATACTTTTCGGTATAGAGGAATGAAATGTATACCTACTTGTTGTAAAGAGCATAAACTAAGAGAGGTGAAGTTTTCTTAAACATACTTAGTTGTGAGATTTTTAAATAACGTCACACTGTGTAAGTTTTTGAGCAAAACATTAAGGTATAACATTTAGCATTTATTTTCTCCTGAACTAGCAGAACAATTAAAAATCTATCTCTAGAATTGAATACTATAGTATTAAAGAGCGTAGTTTTAAAACATTATGCATCTGAAAAAAATTACTGTATAATATGAAGCAATTTTTCAAAACACTAAGGAAGGTAACAACAAATTAATATCTCTGGAACTAATTTTAAAATAGTTATGACATATATTTGGTCTGTATATTGTACATTTAATTCTGATTGCTGTATTAAAATTTCAAATGCATCTACCTGAAATTGTGGATTTTTTTTTAGTTTTAGAGATGGGTGTGCTTAATATTTACTTATAATTTATGCATCTGAGTATTAGCTGTGTGTTGCTATTTATTTCAAGGTCAACAATTAGGTGTTAGCGAACTTGCTAGTAAAACCACCATGTTCAACAGTTGTTAGTGATTAAATTTATTTTCGCGCAAGTACTATTCTATTACTCAGTATCGAAAAAATATTACCCAGTAAACCTACGTTAAATGTATTGGAGATTCTTGGAAGTAGGAAATACTCGATTTCGATTCATATTTTCATATGTTCCTTGTTCTGCAATGCTGCACCTACCTCACATGTATCGCAATATACTATTATAATATCCTGGACCTAACATTAAGAATACATCGACAGACTCAGTAAAATAAATGTTACTGATTAAGTGGAATATATTCTCTAGTAGATATTGATGGGAATGGCTTTGTTTTGATCAATGACCAGCCTGCTAATAATAAAAGCATTCCAGTCCCTCTACAATGAGGGAAATAGATGGAAATTGGTCGGTATCAAATCAAGGCAATATAATCGATGGCTATTGCATTCCTAGCCGAAGTCTACAGGCTGGAGTTGTCAGTCCGGAAGAATGAAGATGGGTGCTATGGAGCAGAATGAGGAGGACCGGCAATATCGGATAGCATTTATCGTTTCTCTGTTGACTCTAGTACTGATAGGAATCCGCTTTTTGTGCAGGCTTTTGTTTGCATTGCTGCTACAGTGACGCAAGGGCTCAGCTCGAACGAAATAACTATACAGAGAATCTCGGGAACGTGTGCGTGATCTTTGCGTGATGCCTAGCGATAAACAAGAACATTCCAACTGAGACAGTACTGAGCGCGTGCGCACACAGTTGTAACTGTTATGAATGAAACTCAAAAGCCATTAGTTATACCCGTCACATGACAACTGCTGTAAACGTTTTATATGGAGGGGGCTACATAGCTTTAGATATTCCTGTGCTCTCCCAGTTTAGCTTAGGTGAATTGTTTAATAGCTGCGGTACACAATGATGAAGGGTCTACGCATGGATTAATTATTGTCTTTCACACAAGCCGTGTGAGACTAAAGTTTGGGAGGCAGAATCCAACTGAAAAATCGTAGTCGTAACACTATGTAAGCATGTTGATTATAGTTGATTATACCAGCGGCTCTGTAGATCTGTGTTTGGAATCCCGGCTATGGCATTGGATAATGTAAGAATTTTGTGGAGTAAAGGGAAGAGTGGTAATAAAAGGAAGAAGTGTAAAATGTAATAACCCGCAAACTTTTCAAAATTGCTAACAAAGGATAAAATTAAAAGAATAAACAGTTCGAAATTATCTCATTTGAACACTCAAATGCATTCTCCCGCATTCAAATAAAAAGTGCTTAATCTATTCAGAGTATTTTATTCACAATATATTGTTGCCTAAGAACGATTTCAAAATAAAAAAGAGTTAACTAAATACAATATTTGGAAACAGCATTCAAATATTATTGGTGGTAAAGGGCTCCTGCGATAAAAATAAAAACCATTGCAAACCTGCAGGTATATCCGTCAGATAACGTACTTACTTGGGAAAAGCATAGAATAGTTAAAAACTATTAACGTATGAACATTTTGTAACAAACCGTGTGTTTAAATGAGCTCTCCATTTATCCTATAGTAGGTGTTTGTTACTCCATATTATTTCCCAGAAAAGTTCAGTATGAAGATGACTTCAGGGCTATTCAAGGAAAATTCAAGTTACATTTGTTATATTAATATCTCAAACACTATAAATGAATTTATTGAAGCTTATTTGAGAAAATAAAAAATAAAGAAAGATATCCATGTAAAAGTTAATTGGGTTTGAGTAATTGTCAAAAGCTTCGCCTTATATGCTCGAATAGTGTCAGATTCAAATATGAAATTTGGTATTTTTCTGTATTTTAATTTGTATGTTTCATTTCCACAGTCAAGTCCAGAAACAAAAATAAAATACATACACACACAAACGGACACATGAATCATTCTGGGTTCAGTAGAGCACAAAACGTATATTTGAGGTGAATTGTATAACGAATGTTTGGTCGGTATTCTATAGGTAGGTGGTAGAAAAAGTAAAAGGCTAAAGACTTCGGTTATAGAAAAGAAAGCAAGTAAGATACGCTTGGGAATTCAGATAAAGTATTGAAGCAATGGATAACTTTAGACACCTGGTATATACCATAAACTAGGATAAACTATTGTCAGAAAGGATACCAGAGGATGACAACATCAAAGGGAGCTTTACAAGCAATGAGAATCACCTTGTACCGTTGAAAAAGAACTAAAGAGATAGTGAAGTGCTTTGTGTGAAATGTGCATACTATGGCTTAAAGGTTTTAATTTGCAATGAAATGAGAAAGCATGACGAGCATTTGTTGTGTATACACAGAATAATAGATCATGTTGAATGGCCAAGATAAATAAACAAATTGATTTAGAAAGAATGGAAAAAGAAATTATATGATGAAACTGATCAGGAAGAAGTAGAGGAATTCGTTAAAAAGTTGGATGAGTAGGATTTGCAGAGAGAAACAATTTTCAATTACTGAGTAATCATAACATAAAAATAAAATAATTACTGAATATTAGAAAATATTAAGATAACTTGCATCTCCAACTTTAAATATGATACAATCTTCACTAGTAATTATCCAACAGGCGTGTATACTCTATTCTAAGCCATGAAGACAGTAACGTATAAGGAATAGAAGACAACTGAATCTTGTTTATAACGGCACATTCACCATCAAAGTCCGCTGAATATCTTCTGTTCTATGGATGTATGTAGTACATTTTCTGTATGTCAACACATTTTAGTAGCCTTTATTTAAACAATTCTTCAATATGTTATAAGTAACTTCATTACCAATGTGTATTAAACATACAAAGAGGGAAATTTGAGTCCAGCGTATTATATCTATTTAAACATGTTTCTAATTAATATTGTAATTTTTTGTTTGGTGATTGCAGACTGTATGTCAGAGCCAGACAGTTTAAACTGATTGACTAGAGATGCAGATTACTTCATCTTTCCCATTTACCCCTATTTCTTTGAATATTGATGTTAGAGAATAATATGAAAATTATGGAGCCTTTGTCTTACTGAAAAGCTATGGAAACAAAGAGAAGGTACACAAGTTTGGAATCTAGTGGATAATACGTGTCTGAAGACTAATCGACCTTGAAGTATACTTCTATAACCACATTACAGGCTACACGACGCTTATAGAATTTGGAAGCTATCTGTGAGGGTTAAGAAAAACGATAATACTTCCGGAGATTTAATCCCTATTTCTTCAAATATCAGGGAATTTTGGTCCATTATTACATAAATAACGGGGTGTTTTCAAAAGTACAGTTCTGCGTAGTAAGCCTAGATTTCGGAACAAAAAATTATTTTAGATTATTCAGTACGAAGGTTTCTAATCTATAAACGTATAGGAGAGATTAATTGTGCATTTAAAATCGACTTGCGAAGTGCAGAGTAAGGCAGGTTCTTCTATTACAAATATTCATATATTTTTCATACTTTGGAATTATTAATAATTATTTGAAAAAGCTAAGCCATGCAACATTATGCTGCGTGCCCTAAAGATTTCGGCACGCTACCTGCAATACGCTTATCTATTAAGGACACGGTTCTACTCCTTTATTCACAAACACTGCTGCGCAAGGCATTCCATTCAGTGTGTTGAAGTTATATTGCTCTTAAAGGTACGGAAATATCCATTGTCTATTTGCTGCGATAATATAAGGATATTATTATAATTAGAAGTCAATGCCAGAATCAGCTGAAGTATTCCTTCCAGGCATTTCGTCTACAGCTGCGGCAGACATCTTAGTGATGTGGTTGAAGTTTCCTCTGGGAATAACTCACGGCAAAGCTTCATCGAAGAAATATCTAATGCAAATGTAGACGAAACACTGGGCGGGAAACTTCCAGCAGATTCTGGAATTTACTTCTTATTGTAATCCAGAAAGCTTAAGCTTAAATATAAGAACAAACATACAAATGGTTAAATCTCTTCTTTCAAACATCGGAATCTTCAAAATGAACTAAGAGGATCAGAGAACACCTTGAAATAGAATACAACATTGCAAGTGTGGAAACTTGGGAAGTGAGGCGAAGCTAGAAACATCTTAAAAAAATCTGATGTGTTACACTCACATGATTTTCTCTACTCTTGTACAATCTATTTTTACAAACGCTTATTCTCCATATGCTTCACGTTAATCGAGATATGGAGATGTTAATCTTATTGCTAATTTTCTTGTAGATGCAAGGGGAATATGCTAGGTTTTAAGCCATAGTAAAATATTTTAACGCTGGTTGCTATGCGGCGCATTCCATTCTCTTTGCATGTCCAGAACATAAAAAAAATGAATAACGAATTTGAGAAAAAGTATTAAGTATTGGAAAATTTAAGGGAATAACAAGCAATATCTCGAAAACGGTCCACTCAACAACAAAAAAGTATATGACATAAATTGTGTATTTTAACGCGATCTACATTTTTTGTGTAGTAAAATGTTATCTATCTCTTATGGTTTACCAGTTATGCAAAAGTCGTTCACAATGAAGAATACTTTTGGAGACATTCCCAGAAAATACGAGATATACATTTCATTTCTCATGACAATATCGTAAACATATGATATTTTAATCAAAATCGTTAGAGCCATTTTTGAGAAAATTCAAATTTTCGAAAAATCTTCCATGTAAAGGGTAGTCTGGGGTGGGGGGATTTTCTTGAAAACCTTCGTGTCCCATCTCTGGAAGATACTGAACCTAAATAACAAGTTTGGCGTTTATCCGATTGTTCGTTTTTGAGTTATGCTGTTCACAGACACACACAGACACACACACACGGACATGTTTCCAAAAATGCTTTTTTTGGATTCAGGGGGTCTCAAAACATGTATTTCCGGTGAAATCTCGGTATGGAATTTTTGGGTGGAATACAATACTTCCCCTACTTACTATACGTAGTAGAGAAAGTAAAAATAACATGTGTGTGAAACTAACAGGCAAAAAAAATAATAGGCTATTTTGAAAATAATGGGCGGAGGAAGAACAATGCTAAACCTATCAGGTAAAAAAGCACATTGGATGGAAAGCAATCGTTTCCCAAGGACACACTGGAACAAGTAATGGACGGAGAAACATCTGGTACAGAAGAAAACAACAAGAGACAATATTTAGATAAGCGGTTCATGCTTGGAGACCAAGAGCAAAGCGGAAATAGTAGAGGAGGCTGTGTTTGCTCTTGGGTAATAAAGTATGACTTATTTAGATTTTAATACAGGACCGTACAGAGCTTACAAAGAAAAAAAATGTCAGATATTCTGTTTACTTCATCCGAAGAAATACCGTTAGAAAGAAATGCACAGTATCTGTTCCGCCATTATATAGTCATAATCAATTTAGTTCTGCCAAGTGTAAGAGCTTGAACTAAATAAATTATTTCAGAACGTTCTTTTCTAACCTTCCTAGCAGAAGCTACAGCATGAGAAATATTTGAGTGGAGTTTCTAAGAAGGTTGCCAAAGTTGATACCATCTGTATTTTTGAAGGCACATAAATGTCATACAAAGCTAACCCAGTCACATTTTGCCATAAAGCTGTCTTATCTTGCTGCATCACAATTTTATTTCTTTGAGCTCTGTTACATATCTCACATCTTTATATGCATGTTTATGAAGTAAAACATGGGAAAACCGAAAAAAGTGCCAACGAAATTCGTTGACTGCAAAAAAAAACAACTTATTTTAAGATATTGAAAGACATTTGTGAAGATTTAAAGCCAAGAAATATAATGTGGGAATACTTTGCATCAGGAAACAACGTTGACTGGTTTAACCATATTGAAAAAGAAATCGGGGTTTGAAGATTTCTAATTGAGTTTGTAGAATATGTCCTAAGGTACTCAAATATATTCTGATATACAGAAAAGCAGCTAATCAAAGTGATGGAGAAATTTGGAGATAAGTTCTCTCCCACCTTGTCAGTCTTAGGAATGAGATGTTTCTTCGGAAATTATTTCTGGTTCAAAAATCCTTGTGCCCGTATTTTCTAAGAAGCTTCGTTAATTGTTAATAGACAATTCAGAAAGCCTTCTTACGCATGTCTCTTCATTCGCTGTATAAGTATCTTCATAAATAAAATATTTTACGTAAACCCTGAAGAGGGAGAGAAAACATACTCGAAGCATTGCATTTGTTTTAGTTGAGGCAGTATTTGATATCACAACACTGTAAATGCCAGAGTGATTGTAGTGTAATTAGCATTATTGTATGACAATGATTTGAGATGTTTGTTATTTATAAGCATTGTTAGGAAATAAGTTTACACGGCCTCACTGAAACTGACAATAGGAGCGGATAACAATGAGCGAGGGGGTGAGTTGTTTATCAATATAAGAGACAAACAAATGACGTCAGAGTAGCGCGCTTTTCTGTAGAAATGGAGGGAATATCTTCCTTAGAGCATATGTGTTCGTAATTTTGATTGGATATAAAAATAGACGCTAATGTTGGCGCGCTTTATTAACCAATAGCAGCTCGATTATAATCTTTAGGTATATCGGGGTGAGGGAGTATAAATTCCGAGCCAGAGACGGGTTACACGTCGCTCAGTTCTACAGAATCATTCGCAAGGCAAACGTCGCGCAGTATAACAGAATCATTCACGGGTTACACGTCGCGCAGTTCTACAGAATCTCTCGCGTCGTAAAGTTAGTTAAAAGATGTGAAATACGCGAATTAATGTGCGGCAAATAAGTGATTATAGTTACATTCGTAAATATAACCGTTTCAGTCGGGCGTGTATCAAGAGTAAATATGTAAAATTAATGAATTGTGACGGCAATAAAAGTGTAAAAACAATTTCTTTTATCAGTGTTATCTTTTAGTAACAAATCCTTTCCGTTTACACACCCTGTTCAAGAGATTTGCTCGACTGAGTAATAATAGCTAGCCGGAGGACAAAGAACCCAAAAATTCAAAAATAGTAAAACAATAACAGGCACTCAGCAAATAAGATAACACGAAAGTTACCGCGACATAGTAATCCTTAAGAGCTGGCTTAACCAATACAATATTTTAATTATTGTCGACAGCGATCAGGAAAGTTTAATTATACAATAATTGTTGCTTTTTGTAAAGGATATGAATTTTTCTGATTATATAGTGAACATTTGTTTATAATTGTTGTTATGTGGATCCTACTACTTTTAATTTTGCATTCCTTATAAGAATCTTAGTATGCTTTCTTTGATTTAATCTAAATACTTCGCTTTACATAGTTTTATGAATGACATTCCTTCAAACAAAGATACTTTACATTGAGAAATCTTATTTAGTTCATTTTTATCAAAAATAGAAGGCTATGCTTATAAAAATCTAATATGTTTGAAATATTTGCATTGAATTCTTTATATCTGATATTTAAATTTACTATACTTTATTTTTACTACTCTTTTAATTAGATACTTGGAGAACATTATCAGATAAGGCAAGAAGATGCTGTAAGAAACTGTAGAGCTTGTTAAAACTCACAAATTAGACCTAACAAGTTTTTATTAGATTTTTCGTTTTTCGAAATATTGGTTCTTACATTTTCCTAAGCCAAAGTTGATGTTGCTGTGTCGTTTAAGGGAACATCTTTTGAGATGTGGGATTCTTCTTTTTCTTGTCGCATCTGGTAAGAAACTACGTGAATGTTGCGGAATATAAAATAATTTTTAGACGAAACGGTTATGGAGATTTTATCACACTTTATACACATAAAACGATACCATGAATTCATATTGGATACAAAAAGTCATGTTACTGGTATACATTGGATATTTTATCACACACTACATATGCTAAAGTTACAGGAGCATCCATGCTATAACTCCAAATATTTTAATGTGTGCTATTTTAGAGGATAAAAACATGAGAAGCATCTTTTTTCTGTATTTTTATGTATAAATGTATTTTTGAGGAATGTGAAGATAGTTTTATGTTATAATTGGTATGAAAAGCTACATTTATAGGGAATACGTACATTTTCAAGTGTAAAACCATGATTTTTTCCTTTCTGCATGCTGATTCGGAATAATGTATATTAATAGCTATACAAAACAAGTCAAGATGCGCGTTAAAGTTTAATCACGGGAGACAATCAATCTGCAAGAGTGGCCTTTATTTTCTTAAAATTGTAATTTGTGAAACTGTTAAGATAAAGTTTTCCAGAACTGCATAAAGAATATTTAAATTCTTCTGATTTGAAAATTAGCTTTACATTACCTTTGAAATAAAATGTTACGCAAATTTAAAATTGAAAACACCGAGATTATACTCCAATGTTAAACGAATCGTCGGTTAGTAAGTATACACATATATAACTATTAAGGTTCATTTTATACCTTCACTTCCTGCCTTCATCATTAAAGGTGTAACACTTAGGGAATAATCTTGTAATTGACGTCTATACATTAAAGAGCAAGTTTTTATTCTGAAGGATACCAAGTTTCAGTTTAGGAGCTCATAAAATGGGGGAATAAAACGCTAAAATCATATAAAATTTGAGGTGCCAAAGGTTATTGGTCAAATTTAAATGGCTTCTTTAAAGTATTAAGATAACATCGTTTCTGTGATGCCTCAGGGTATTTTACTATCTTTCTAAGAATAGAAGATACTTTTATAGTTACATATGTCAACAAGTTTAATGTTAAGGTGCAACACGCGAAGGACATAGGAGCCACGCACCAGATGCTCATATTTTAACAATCTAATTGTCTTCTCTTCCGACAAGAGGAAACCGTGTCCGAGCCGGCGACGGAAGTGTGTCCTGCTGTGTTTCCGGTGCTCTGTCTACAGAGTGATAGTAGGCACTACAAAAGTTGACTTTGTAGCACAATTGCCAATTTGGTTAAAAAAAAACGAGTTGTATTTTCCGCCGTGTTTAAACGCCAGCATTTACCACTGTGAATTTCTGTAATATAGCAATAGCACACAGAAGGAACAACGTTGACTTATGTTTTGGTGACGACAGCCGGTCTGTTAATACACTATGAACGTTAATAATATATGTAAAGAAACAAAGTCCCCTTCTGTCACACCACATTTGCCTACCCCCATACGGAAAGCACATATAAAGATTGACTTTCGGTTTTATACACGATAGGGCTTAGAATAGGCTCCATTTAAGAAGTAAGATCAGCGTAGTTGTATTTTTACTGGTTTTATAATTACTTAATACCAAGTTTGGCGTGCAATCTTTTGCATGTCTAAACCCTGCAAGGACAGGATTCAATCACAATACTGCTAGTTACACTGATGTGTATTTTGATAGTTTTACTCCTTTTAACATCTGAGGAAACAAAGAAAATAGGAAAACCACCTTTGTATTAAATTACATTTATTTTTAAAAAATAATTCATGAAATAAAAACAGCAGCGGTTGATTTTAACGCCAATATTGAATGAGAAACCTTGCAGGTAATGTTTATTCCCAAATAATATATAAACATTATTAATAAATTAAAACGTATTATAGCAAAAATTAAGCTATGCCGTTCATTTAAATTATAGAAACCTAATGTTATTAATTTCCCAGAATTAAAGTTTGTTGTATTAATTAAAAATACCGTGGTAAAGTAATACTTTTAGAATAAACAAATAACAAGAATATAGTTCATTTAAGCTTTATAAAATAATTTTGTTACTTAATTTATACGATGAGCAATGTTTTAATTCTGTGTTTCATTTAAAATATTTAAAGAGCTGCAAATCTGTATATTTATAAGCATCACTTTGGAATACTTTGGATAAAAATTGCAAGGATACGGTGGTTAAAAAGAAATCTGCTATAACCAACATGGTCTGATTTTTAATATTCTAAGCTACAATAAATCCTGTTAGACCTCCTACAGTAAATATTCAGAAAAAATGCAAAAATGCATTATAAGGCAATCATTTCAATAGAGCTTAAAAATTACAGTTAAACCCACCTTCAAATTATATTCCATTTTCTTTAATTTTACCTTTCATTTTGCGAGTTAATGTCATATATAAGAGGATGTTTACTTAGCGCTTCCATTATCCTAATATTTTTATTTCTGTATAGAAAGTTAGTCTCCTCAATAAGTAAACTTCAATGCTTTCAAATCTGCATTCTTGTTTCTTTGTCAACATCCAATATTCAGAGCAATAAGGCAGTGCGAAATAAGCTATAATTGTAATATTCTTAAAGTATCAAAGCTAAAGGTAAAGGTAAACGTAAACGTAAAGGTAAAGGTAAAGGGACATAGTACGGAGGCTCTCCGAAACCAGAGCAGAGCAGAGCATCGCACCGCACCGCACCGCACGTAGTCAGTAACGGCCAGTTTTGCGTCTAACGTGGCCCTGTGAGGCAGTATTTTTAACACTTGAATAATTTCAGTCTAATTATATAATATGTAAATTCAATAACAACCCAGCTTAAAGCAATATGTGTATGTAACAATATATAAAAAGTGTATATTACAGTCACTGTAAATGTTTATATTATATGTACATGTTCAATAATGTTATGTGAATGTATTACGTAATTTAATAATGTAGAAGCTGTGAGAATATTAGGTTAAAAGTTGCTAACAATCAGGTAACAATGAGGTTAACCTTGAGGCAATAATGAATTGGAAGGTTTAACAATACTACTTGTGATTCTTGGAAGCAATAATGTAATTTTTGTGACAGTTTATAAACTAACCAATCAACAAGCAGAAAAGCTTTAGTTAAATGAAGGTATTCTATTGGACTAGGATTAGCCAATCAGAAACTGAAATATAGAAAAATTTTCAAATACAGAGTTCAGTTGCTTGTAGACAGTGCTCCTAACTGGACGCGTTGGTTGTAGACAGACACGATCTCGAGAAATTTAACACGTATTCGTGCGAGACAAAAATAGTTTAAGTGTCAAAAAATGGATGTAATTAATTTAAAAAATCTCACAGCTCTCTCTATATCAGTAAAGTGTTATTTAAATCTTGTCAAACATTAATAAAAGGAGTGAAGTAGAATTATAATCTGCGTAAGCCTACATTCTTCAGTCGCACCACAATCCTGCAAAGAGAGACATGTCTCTAACAAGAATACTGGCGTAGTCGGGGCAAACATAAATATATAATATTTAAAGAAACAGTCAAAATTATAAGGTAATATTTTTAAACTTGGGGCGAAGGCTACCGGAAACCTTTTAGCATACGTGCGGTTGCAACTACTTCAAGTTCGGCTCTCCAACAGTCGAAATGTAATAGAACTCCTTCAATACTCCTACTTCGAATTGGCTTTCCATACGTGAGGCAATACAATCCTACTACAAATTGACGCCCAAAGCGTGGTGTAAATAACGTAAAGATACAAACTACTATACCTGGGAGGGAGAGATAAGGGGTTAGACTCCAAAGGCGACCAGTTCCGGATGACGACTGGTGCAAGCATGGACACTGTTCCTAACGTTTCCAGATAGAGCACATCCACCGCCCCGACCCCACCCACGAACTCCAAACTCCTGGCGCATCCCCACTGATGGGGCCCATTTCGGAGGCAGGTCCGGACCGACGCCACGGAAGAAATCTGTACAAAGCGCACATTCACCGCCCAGCCGCAACCCGCCGAACACCGTCGCCTGGATCTACAACCCTGAACAAATGACAAAGAAGGAGCTGATGGATACAGAAAATGAGGGATAGAAAAGTCGTGGTGGAAGAGGAACCACCCCAGCATTCGACAAGAAACCCATTGGTCAGAGTGGGTGGTCGCCGGGAATGGAATCCGGGACCTCTGGAATGTCACACGCGTTACCACAGCTCAACCTCACTCGGTTTCTAAAAGCGTCTCTTTACTTGTCCGTTCTTCAAACTTGTTTTATGTTCCGACATATGAGACTAAATTTATTTATTTTATCGCTAACATCTCCGTCTAAAACAAACCTGAGTAAATTTCGGAAGAAAACCGCTTTTAAAATCTTGTTCTCCTGTTTTGAATTTTTATTCTACTTCATTGCAGAATGATTGTGTGTTGGTTATTAGCATGGAATACCCATTAATACATACATGCATGAGACATGAGGAATTTTGAGTAATGCAAGTTTTGGTTTACCAAAGTTCCCTTGAAAAGGATTTTATATTATATTATTATATTTATTATATTATATCTATCATATATATATATCATATTATAGACGTTTAAACCAAACTACAAAGAAAATATAAACTTTTTAGGTTCCGTGAAAACCGTTATACACATTAACGCGCGTGATTAATTTATAATCGAAAAATACCAGGAGAATGTGGTACAGTTTTAACTTATATATGGATATTTCATACGCGTAAATTTTGGAAGTAACGACCACCTTTCATAATGGCAAAACACGTTGCTGCCATTTACAGAGAGCTTTTACTCGTGAAAAAAGAAAAGAAATAGCAACCCTGTAGTTATAAAGCAATATTTATCAAATTGCATCCCCGTGTACACACGAGCATTTTGTTTCCTAATACTGTACCAAGGTCATTTTAATTCCTGTGATTGTATTGGGTAGGTATTACATATTATAATGACCAAACTAAGCTTGTTGTGTTCTATAAGATATCTAATGAATGCATTTCCAATTAAAACTTGTACAAACCAGCATTGTATTCCACCTCATTTAGAAAAAATTAGCAGGCAAATTAACAGGAAGGAAATTCTCGTATTTAAAATGCAGAGAGAACAGGCTATATTACAATTAACGTGTTCCCGCGTTTACCCGGATGTTTCAAATTATTTGTTTCCGGTTATTTTTCTTTGTGAAAATTATATTTATTTTTTTAACATCTTTATGTGTACTGTTTACAAAATTATTGTGTATGCATTTGCAAGACAGCGACAAATTCGGAGAAATAAATTTGGGGAGTTAAAAGCTGAAGTGTTAATAGGGACATTCATAAATTGTTTGATAATTCCTGACTTTGACATTAGTTTAACTCCGTCAGATCAAAACCAACTTTCGCCACAGTTTCAAGTATTTTACTACTACTAAATACATGTAAAATAGATTATCTAAATACCACACACGAAGCTTTGGGGAATGTGTGGAATTTGCAAAACCTAAAACCAATAAAATGAAAATCTCCAAAAATGACAGAACATTTAGCTACAGTAGTTTGTTCCTTCTGTATAATTAGGGTTTTCTCTTCTTTAGTTTGGCTGTTAGAACTTTAACCGTCTCTACCATTTATCTAAAGAGGTAGAGGAAACAATTTATTTCGTTAAAATAGTCAATTTTGAGATTTCACCGAAAATACAAGTACGTTTTGTACCCATAAATGCGTTTTCAGAAAAGGTTGCAATGTGTGTGTGTGTGAAATAAACACACAGAAAGAGAGCAACTTATTTAAAACACCAAACGTTCGGATGAATATCAATCTTGGTATATAGGATCACTTCTTCCAAGTATGAGAAATATGATTAACAAGAAAATCCTCCTAGCTCAAAGTACCCTTTAAATGAAACAGTTTTGCCTGAAGTTTATTTTTTTCAAACCCGGCTGTAACAATTTTGATTTACATAATATGTGTTTAAGATATATGCATGACAGTGTATATTTTCAATTTTATGTGACTTGCCTGCGAAGTTCTTTTTACTCGGAATGAATTTATATATCCTTTTTTCTTTCCCTTTTTAACTGGTAAAGCATAAGAGATAAACTTACTTTTTTCAAAATGTAGGATTGTTAAAACACACCATTTATGCTATTGTTTGTCATTAACCATTTCCGAGATATTTGTAGGTACTGGGTTTTATTTTAAATACTTTATACCTGCTTTTTCAAAGTGTAAGGTTGCCATTCATTTCATCTGCTCATGTAACGAAAAGAGTGGAATTATTGGCCAGCTTACAGCGACCCAAGTTTTTAACCACTGTATCACCTCTTTAGTACCTAGAACAAAATGTGAAAATGTGTAATGAAACAATTTCAGCAAATGTTTATCTCGATTAACATAAGTATTTACTTTTATAAGAACAGATTATAAAATAGTGAACAGAAAAAGTCATATGCATGTAACAAGTTAGAATTTTTTAAAATGGAGACGAATACTTTCCAGAGTCACTGAATATGATTAAAAGAGCTCAAACCATGCCGCAAAGCTAGCGCTGGACTAGTTCGACTACGCAGCGGCCTTGGACTGGGGAACAGTTGCCTCACACAATGTCCGAAAACACGTGTTAAGCTTGCAGGTCAGGTTAACGTAATTGGTATTCACTCTAAAAGCCATTTAATCTACTTGGTTTAGTTACACTTTAATAAGTGTTGAAAACATGACCTCGAATGCAAGTATTCCAGCCTGGCCGCCATTTTGTCTATTCTTCTTCAGTTGTTTGTTCAAAGAAGTCCCTGCAGACATGGCTTTATTCTCGAGAATGTTGATAGCTGCTCTGCTTGAAACTCTTTATTCGGGAACTAAGGAACTTAGTTCTGGCACTTTCTTGCAGAACAGTATTTCAGTTATCGTCATACAAAACACACTGTTACACTTTATGCGAGACTAACTTTCACCCTATGTAACTGATAAATACATTCGCCTTTTGCCGTGAACTTGTGAACGAATTTAACAAGTATTAACAACCGTCGCTCATTTCAAGGCAACTGTCGAGCAGGCCCTGTATTACGATCTCCGGTTAAGGTTCCGGTTAGAAATCAACTGAGAGTCGGGGTAAATATTTATAATACGACCTTCGTTAACAGCTAACCGGGTGTTATTCTTAGCGATAAACTAACCGCCACCACTACCACTAGCTGGGTAGCGATTAGAGTACCAACTTGGAAGTAACCATATACAAATGGCGCACCTCAGGCCTAGATTGATAGTCGATAGCGATTCCAAGGCGAAATATTATAGCAATGTTTAAATAACAGAATAAAGCCAAAATAATTAGACTTCCGAAAGAATAATTTCCAGGTTTATAACGAGGGTGAATTTCGTAAACATTATTTGATTGTTGAAAGTTGCACTAGTTCCTTTAAGTTCTATTACATTTCTGCTGCATAATACCTCCAGCATTATTTTTTGGTATAGTTTGCATATCATTTTATTTTATTCTTGTTTTAACGTGAATGGCAGTAATGCTTGCTTAAGTGTATAATGTAACTCATATTAACCCAATATTCGTGCGCCTAACCTACTTTGCAAGTAGTTTTACGAAATAACAGCGAAACGTAACCTTACATTCCAAATGGTCTTATTTTCCTACTAATCTATAGGAAGGCGAAAACAAAAATCCAAATAAATTAATTCTCTGAAATCATCCAACATATTTCCACACTAATCTACAAGAACATATTAACGACGAATTGCTAGGTATTTTTACCATAGGCTTTCCATCTTTGTTTGTTGGTGGGGGTTTTCTTTTAAACGTAAGCATGTATTAATAATTTCATTCACCTACACAAGGCGTGTTAACAGCGAAACCTATATAGCGATAGCCCTACATTATTCCTTTTGTAGCGATGCCGAGGTGAATACTCGGGCATTATTTATACAATAGGAATAAGATCTCAGAAAAATAAATTCTAGGAGAGGGATAAGGAAACGATTCAGGTTAATGAAAATTTCACTGTGGTTCTATTTTCTATCACACTTATGCTCTGTAATAACTTGTGGCAGCATCACCACCTCTTCCTGAGTTTATGGTCTTTTTTAACTCAACACACTTGTCGAAATTGTTTTTTAAATGCAACTGTCACAAAGATCAATGTACTGAAGTAGACCTTATGGCTAATACCTCCGTGCCATCAAGCACCTGGCAGAAATAAAATATGTATGATACTAATGTACATCAGGAAAACTCATTTCTGCTCTAATCAGTTTCGGAGGTTCTAACATCAACACTAATGCAATAAGTGTAAGCGTGTGTAGGAATCAAGACTCCAGCATTCTCCACTGCCAACGCGTTCTTATATTGTATATAAATCTATTTTCCCATTAACCTAAATTATATTGAGAGCAAAATCCCACATAACCTAATACTCCCAAAAGCTCTAGCTTATTTTCAAACTACGTATAGATATCATAATTTGCACTACCTTCAAGAACTATATTAACGAAAAATCATTCTTTTTTAAACATACCGAAACGCACTTACCTATTCCAATGTGGACTAACAGCATAACCCTTAAAAATGTGCGGCTACCTAACCTATACAAATCGTAATATTAACAAGTATGCGTTATTACGTGTCTGAATGGATCCAGCCGTCAGAAACTATGCATATTAATCAAGAAATGCCTCAAATTAATTTAATAGAAACTTTATGTACAGAAATCAGATGGCGAACACAAGAAAATTATAGCAGAAAGCTTATTTTGAAGATAAAATGTAACAACTTTCCATCTAGGTGGCGTGAAATCGCGCACGAAAGTGTTGCCAACCATACAACTTATTAACAGACTCCAGGTTAACTACCCTACAGTTACCTTGCGCTCGTAATACGGGGCACTCCGGTTAAACCAACAGGTAGCAATAACTATAAGTTAGAAAACCTTAGCTTTTAACCGGAGATCGTAATACAAGCGCTCAGTCTGAATTTACGCTAGTATCACACTTCATTGCCTCAAAATATGTGTATTCTGACTGCTTTATAGAAGTTTGTACAAATTCCGAAAATGTGTTCAGAAATAAAGTATAAACCTCTTATTTTTATAAATATTGCGATACAAATTAATATAATATTTATTTCTAGTAAGGATGTTTACTTTAAAAAATGTGTCCCAATGATCCTGGTAAGGTGACGTTCTTTTATTGATATATTTCTGCACATTTCCGTGACTACATTTTTTCATTTATGTGTACAGTTGCTATTTACCCTTCCTTCTCATTAGTACTTCAGCAATAAAATGAGTAAACAAGTGGACTAATTTAAAATACTGTGATGTTGATAAAGCAGATCACAAATGTTGTTTAGTTGCTTAGAGTAACATAAATAAACCAGTTAATTAGCGGTGCGTGTATGCAGAATAATTTCATATACGTAGATAAGCATACATTCCATACCAATGCAGCCTTAGTCATTCCGTGTTTTGGGCATAAAGCAAAGTATATGTTTATTTCTAGGTTAGCAGAATTCGCAGGCGTGCTCGCATTAATGCGTCAATTGTGGAGATTCTGCTACCTCTCTCCCTTCTATCCCTTTATCTGTCTGAACCCCTTCTCCCCTCTGGGCAGCTTAAATGTCATGTGATTTTTTTGCACCGTGATGAAAAATTTCTGGGTTTGTGAATAACATTTAAACACAATAAAATGTGACATTATTCATTATTGTGCTCTTCCTTGTGCTTGCAATCCCATCGGAAGTCTACAGCTTTTGAGGAAACCGCTTTAAGTACACAACTAATGTTACGGAACTTTTATAACTTCTTAAATGCACTCAGCTCTGAAATTCCTAATTCGTATACATCTTTAATCACAGAGTTTTACATTCCAATTATAGTGGAAAATCGATTTCCGAGATTCCATGTGTCTAACTTTATAAGAAAATAATTTTAAAATAATGAAAGTTGAGTCATTTATTATGAAATCACGTAACGAAAATGCGAACATTTTTAACTTTTACATTTTGCACATGGTTCCTCGAACATAGTTATTTACAAAGCCTTTACTTTTCTATAAATCAATACATTAAGATACTCAAATTATAAATTCAAAGTTATGCTCGGTATCAACGAAATGCTCTTTAGATTCCTTCAGCAGTCTTCAAATACTTAGATAAAAAACAACGGGAAAAAAAATTTGGATTTTAAAATTCCACACGATATTTACACACTTCTGCCCTCCTCCATTTAAACGTTAGGTTTGGGTTTTTTGTTTACCAGAAGGCTAAAACCTTAATTGGATGCAGATTCTACAATTTAAAGGATTTTTGTAGAATTTTTAAGAAACCTATTTTTTTATTTTTGCCAAAAATTCACCAACGAATATCCTTAAAGATTCATTCTATCGAAATTGTTTAAATTAAATAAATTTAAAAACATTATGCACACAAACTTCTGATAAGTAGTATTTTGCAATAAAAGCTTAATAAGGGAGCTATTTAGAATTTTGGATCTTGCGCCCTATTTGGAACTTCTCTACCGTTTAGGCTATTTTAAAATTGGGATCTAAGCTGTACACAATATGCCAAGTTTCATAACAATGGATTGGCCATTCTTGTTACTCTTGGTAACCTACGCGCTTACTCTATACAGACACAAACAAGAATTTTAAAAATGCATTTTCCGGCCTTTTTATTAATTGTTAGTATCAATACTTCTACAAAATTGAAAATGACTATAAAATTTCGGGTACGGTTTCATTATCTATATGGCTAATAATTTATCGTTTTTTCAACAGTAAAGTATGTATCTTTAACACTGCCACAACTTCTTTCTTATATATTATGCTATCCATGTAGAAACCAGATTTACGCTTTCTCTCACTATTTTTCATTTCAGAGAATACAAATTTTAACCTTTGTTTAGATAACATAGTGGTAGTTATTTAACTCTTGCCAAACTGTTTACAGTAGTATTGCCTATAGTTGAAAGTTTTATTTTCTTAGGAACGGAAAACAGGATAATGAAACTCGTATCTAAACACAAGCCTCAAGATACCCGAGTGTGTATTTGTCAACAAGAAGAAATTAAAACATGCATAGTAAGCATAATAAATTTCTAAAAATTCCGTTATTCCAAAGCATGTAATTGCGGTTTTTTATCGCCACTTATGAAAGCTACACTTGTAAAAGGCATACCTTCAATACACAAGAAGACGCCAGGACCTCAGTTGTTTTAAGCTGACGTGGTAGCACACATATTGACAAGTGCCGCCACTGCATATTGCGCCGTTAAACAACACGCGACTCGCGAGGCAGAGTGATACCATAGTATGGAAGGTAGGTCACACTCACATTGGGCAACGTCGAAAAAGAGCAAGGACTTTCAAAGGAAGATACGCTAGAAGTAACTATAAGTCTTTTCTACAGAACAGTTGTAGCTATGCGTTGCTTCGCATTACAGATTAGTTTTTCATGAATATAAGTCTTCGCTACAGAATAGCTGTAATTACAGACAAGTCGTTACAGCAGATTTAACTGCAGCAAACTTTACATTTAACAACCTTCAATAATTGTGTTTCGCTGCACTTTAGTCTTGCTTGGCTGTGTACTTTATGCATAGCACTTCGAAAGAATCACCTAGCAGTTTAAATGCTATTGCTATATTTCGACGGAGACCTTCGTTTTCTACAAGACTGCTTGAATGAACCTATGACAGAGAAATAAGCAGTTATACTTCAAGAATATTATCAGCACGAGGACCACGGGTTGGCTTCAATCTGGACAACATCAAGACCATCCTTCCGTCATTAAATCGGATAAACAAGTTCCATTTATTTCATTTATTATTTTTATTTTGGTGTTAGCTATTATTTGTAGGGCTGCATAAGAATAGTTAGTGCACAGACATTGGTAGTAGAATGGAGCAATAAAGAATTACAGTAAAGTATGCAAAGGATTTTACGATGTGTTAAAGATAATTGACTTGAATACATTTATATGAGCAATTTATTAACTGTATTTGAATTTACAACAGGTTTGTTGATTCAAAAATTATAACATTTCTCGATCGAGGATTATTGTAAATTTTTCATTTTATTAAATGTGCGGAATCTAAATTACTATATTTGTGTTTCTGTTCACAATTCATATTTCCACAGCCTCTGGTAGGGATGGTTCCCATTAAGACTAGGTTATTGAGTAGAAGGGAGATACACTCGTGTTGCAGTTAATAGCAAAAGTGTACATTCTTGTCGCATTGTAACTTGTAATTCTTTGAGATTCCTCGGGAGTACCCTATTATAGTGGGAGAAAAAAAATTACTGATAGCTGACTGCGTCGCTACAGGTTGTCATTCCTTGTGGTGTAAAATAAATATTAACTCTTTAACGACTGCCTACTACCGACTGCCTACTACCGTTAACGCCCGAACGATCTTAATGATTCTGATATGTACCGTATATACAGTAATTCTGGGAAGAAAAATATGTGGTTTAATTGCTTTTATAAAGAATCTCCGAAAATAAGACACTGAACATATGAATGTTCACACCACACATATGAACATAAACATGTGTAGTTTGTAAAAAGTTATGAAGTTTTGATATTTCAAACATTGCATAACACCCATAAGACTGGTGATTAACTTTCGGCAGCGCTCATCAAAGTGACCGAACTCTACATATGAACAACTAGTAGCTTGGAAATTTGAACCACATTTCAAAAATTCAGTGCCAGGAACGGGATTCGAACCAGGAATTTTCAGTTCCCCATGTGGACGCTCTTACTGCTTGAGCTGCCATGGCGAGATGCTCTTACGCTTATTAAACCTTCTCATCTGATTTAAGTAACCTATAAACCTTCAATGGGATTCTCATAACCGACATATCACATCCTAAAGGCGACTTGTAATGTTGCAAGAATGGAAGACCATCTATCACCAACAGTAATTTCTAGCACAATTGTGCGGAACTGTGCAGAAAGCTGCAGAAGAGAGGAAGTCATAGATGCTCCTTCCACAGTCCACGTGCAGCTTACAACCCCCACTCACTTCACGTAAAGAAGCAAATGGGAGCACTTAAGTACTCTAAATGACACACGCCCATTGTGTAGCTCGAGGAAAGATGGTGAAGGAAAATGTCAGTTGGCTTCTGGTGCGGCGAACATGTGTGATTTCAGTTTTATATGTTCTGTTTGTATATATGGATCGTAGGTATTGATATTGCTTTTTCTTAAGAACCATACTAAAAGAAAGCGTACTTAAATTATTTTACTACGTATATTATTTTGCATTTGAAAACCTATTATTGTAAACATATTTGCAAGTCATATTGCACAACGTCGAATCATATTATGGAAGAAGCAGCGTTGTACCTTATCTTTGCACGGTATGTTTATCCTCTTATGAGAAGTGTGCTTGTATGTAGTTCTACTTCCAGCTTTTCTTACTGCCTCCCTCACCTTCATGCTTTCCCCTTTCATTCGTTTTTATGTTATAAAGTGCTTCGCAGTGGTAGGTAAACCCATCTCCCTTATTGAATAGTCTCCCGACAGACGACACCCTTTGCTATCATTTTCTTTATACCTACACTCTCTGCGCTGCTATCTTTGTAAAGCTATATCTTAGCAAAACGCATTCCCGATAGCTCGGCCGCCTAGCACACTAGATCCCTATTATTGTGGACTCG
Source organism: Deroplatys truncata (assembly GCA_030765065.1). Taxonomy (NCBI): domain Eukaryota; kingdom Metazoa; phylum Arthropoda; class Insecta; order Mantodea; family Mantidae; genus Deroplatys; species Deroplatys truncata. The sequence continues at coordinate 109,252,712 of CM060980.1, forward strand.
AGTTGAAAATCTTTACACATACGGAGTAACGTTATGTTTTGTCGAGTGTGGATTTTTATTTCCTCTTTTCACGTAAAAGAATCCCCCATTTATCTTAACGTTTCTCTAGTTTGGTCCTCCCTTTGCTTGTGATTTCATTTAAAACCAATGATATATACATTATAATAATCGTATGTGTGTCCATTATAGTATCATCTCTAACCATCAAAATATACCAGGTTAATCAAGTGGATCGTTTCTATGCAACCCGCAGATTATGTCTTAAAATGAAAACAAAATTTTTATTTTACCTGTTTTCTGTCACTAAATTCTTTTAAATTATTAATGCCTAAGCAGTATAACATGCTATAGAAAGATAAAAGGCATTAGGTTTGCATATATGTTAAATAAAGGTGATTTATGGTAAAGAGCCCACAATGATTCTATGTAGCCAAGTAGATCATCACACCAAAGGCAGCAACGTTGATCAAAAATAGAGGCTTCGATATCAGTGTTAGGTTTTTCATATATTCAGTTTTAATACCTTGTCATCCAAGTCTACTGTTAAGCCAAATACAGATTACTAATGCAATTTAATATATCCAGTGCTGTACGTAATTTTTCTTTATGTTCCATTAATTGCTCATCAAGTCGTCAGGAAACAACACAAACATTAATTTCAAATATTTTCTAATAACCTTAAAAGTCTTGGGTATAACTTAGTTGTGGCAATGATAGAATTGCATTTTTTAAATATCCGTTTCCAAGAATGAAATAGTAAAAAACGAGAACAATACACTACTGAATAAAATATAACCCTACTGTTTCTTCGTGACACCGAAGTATTGACCAAACTACCATTCAACCGCTTTGAACCTAGAAGCTAGGTGACTTTGAAATTCTAATCTACAAGAATTCAGCTGTCATTTAGAGTTAAAATTATATTATGCGGTTTTAGCAGGTCTCCATTAGATATTTTTATGTTTTAATCAAATGGTACAAGGTATTAGGTATGCTATAGTAAATATATTCTGGTTCATGCCGTATAAAATTATGACTTAATATAAATATTCTATGCAACGAAGTATAAAACTCCTTTATTGGGTATTTGTAGTTTATTGCTTCTTTAATTGCAAATATTTGTCATTCTCATTTTACTTTTTTGACATAGGGTCATATTGGAAGTTTTTCGTCCTTAGGAATTTTTGGAGAACCTTATTCACTTAAAACAATTTTTGAATAACTAGAAGAGATGTAGGTGTAATGAAGACAATTCTAGGTCACTTCTTCTCTTAAACGGTCTACACAAATTGAAATAATAACACTTGGGGCTTACCCTAACGATATGTGCATCGTAATTATATAAGTTGTTTATATAACAGCATATTTTCCTACTTATTAATCATGGTAAACACTTTCAAGGAATTATTCCATCTAGATAATACAATTATAATCATATCGCATCCCACTGTATTGTATACAACGATAATTGCACTGCCTGTCCATTCGAGGCGAATTTGCATGTTCTCAGATGGCGTCACCTGACACAGTTAACCCGAGCGGCCTTAACCTGGGCAAACATAATTGATATTGATTTTATTGTTAAGTATACCTTAATGGTATTAACTAATAATAGATAATACCAGTCTGTAATATAATTCCGTAAGTTCTCCATGATCATACTCTATAAATAAGTTGGGGATAAAAGCGTTAAGTTATTTCCAGGTGTAATAAATGTCTTTATATAGGCGTAAATCGTTACCCTAACATAATTCATAAATATAATTGAACCTTCGAGTCTGCCGCTGATGTTTATCCCAAGCTCTTGGACCGGCTGAAGGTCAGGTAGTTTTTCTTGATTTTTGAATTGTGTGTTTAGACTGGTGAGGTACATCCGTTTATGCACTGTATTACTCTTAAGTGATGACACAATAATTACCTTAAAGTCAGATATGTTACGTAAACCTCCTCAGTAAAACGTTACACATTTCGGCCATAGCATTTAGTTAAATAAATGGTAATTTCAGTCAAGATTTCCAAGTATAAATTTTGCTGAAATCTACTCGGAACTTGGTACCTGGTGTGTCTTTCGACCAACTAGGGCTACAGGTATAACGCAAACAAAGCTAACACAACCTATACTTATGACAGAACCTTGTGTTGTAAAAAAATGTCTGTTGACATAGAATACCGGTCGCTTAGGTACACGAGGTCCCATCTGCCGAGCTTTAGTGGTGAGGTACACGGATGAAGCAAGGATATTATTTGTCTCAGTTTATTAAGAAATCGAATCGCAGGTGTTCGACGATTACAATAGAAAATTTCCAAATACGCCTATTCCTTCTAAAGGGACAATACGCAGGTATATCATGAAACTAAACAACACTAGATCAGTTGAATATAAGGTTAAAAGGAAACGTCAGGCTTTAAGGGAAGACGAATTTGATTGGACTTAGTGCCTGCTTAGAAACTAGTGGAAGAAAGTCATTAAAGAACTTATCCAATAGATGCTCACTTTTTACTTTTAAGGGCTTCTCCACTCTTCAGCCATTCTTCCCGATTGAACAAGTCATTCTCCTCCAGGACCGATCTTTCATCATTCTATGAATCTGTCCTCTCCAGCTTGCTCTTGGCCTACCTCGCTTTCTTCTTTCACGAGGTGACCATTCTAAAAGGTCCCATATCATCCTCCGTTCTTTACAAATGTCCATACCATTGAAAACCCCGCCTTTCTATTCTCTCTCACCTCTTGATTTCTCCCTCTTTCCATCCCTGATACTCTGGCACTTTTATTCCGTTCATTTCCACTGCCAAGATCTAGGATTTTGCCTCCTCTATCAAAGTCCACTCCTCGGCACCATAGGTCATTATACTTTCCGCCAGAGATCAAACAGATGAATGTGTCAAAACATTGTGTTCGTAATGCCACGAACTTCTTAAATTGAAATCGTCTACAGACTAGCACTAACAGACTGAAAGGAGAACATTTTGTGGTTTCAGCAGGTTGTTCATGACGGGCATCCCGATCCATAGCGATTCGGCTTGGTTTCACCTCAACGGTATGTGAACATCCTGAAAATGGTTACAAATGCAGAAAAATGTAATGCAACATTCCAAGAACCTTTCCATGGCTCATAAAGTATTGCATGCTAGCAATGCACTGATAATTATTGATGCAATATTTTTTGACAAAACAATCAACTCGGTACGATACATAAACCTGATATTGATCCCACGTTTTGTGGAACTGACCAAAGAAAAGTGTAATCACACGTATTTTGTGCAAGAAAACTCTAATAGACATACCGCGGATGCTTATAGAATGAGAGTCGTTTGATATTTCACGAGTGAGTGGAACTGGGTGGCCTTCTAAGTTTCCTGATATAAATCCTTGTGATCTTTATCTTTGGTTAACTCTGAAAAAACAAGAGTGTTTTAAAATAATCCGCATACATTAGGGGAACTAAAAGACAATATCAAAAAAGCAATTAGGAGGACCTATATTAAGGGTTACGTCGTATTCCCAGGAATACTTTCAGAAGATACGAGGCGTGTATAGCCACAGACAGTCACTCTTTCATTTCTCTAGTGCAAATCGGCGGAAAAATTAATCGGCAATTGCCACATCGCAATAACAGTCGAAAGTCGTGTGAGCAGTGGAGGTCACTATAATGACCTCCCGTTACTTTACAGTTATATAAAATAACATGGGACAATATTTTAGTATCTTATACTTTTTTTAATCATTACGTGAATAATAAATCGAAAGCTCTTTTAGAATACCTAAAGTCTCAATTACATTGACGGATTCTGTACACTGTGGTAGAATATTTTAGACACTAGCGAAGGCCTCACAAGCATTTTCAAGATATACGACAACCAGGAAAATATCTAGATTTAATATATGAAAATACTGCATGCATATTTTAATGGACAAGATAATTTATGCTTTTATCTATGATTTGATGTAAGAGTATATATAGTAATGTTAACTTACTTTGAAAACTAGGATAAAAATTGAAGTTATGTGTGTAATATAATCGCCAGAAAGCCAAGTTCGACCTATGCAATCGAAAACGTTGTTTTCCATGCGTTTATCTTAAACCTAGAAAGAAAAGAAAACAAAAACACTTTCGTAGGTGAGATTCAATATCGGAAGTTTTTGTTGCTAGACCTGCTTACAAAGGTCAGCTTTCATTACTCATTTGCTATTTCGAACTCAGTGACAGAGAGGCCAGAAAATAAACCAAGAGTCTAGAGGAGCACTCACTCACAGCTATTTGTTTCTTTTAACTTTTTCCTCTAATTAATAATCCTCTCTTAAAGTTCTTAGGGCGCCTGTTTTGATGAGTTCTTTGCATATTGTGTACTCGCTTTCTTCAAGTAAGCAGAACATATACAGGCAACGAGCAATTAAAACTCGACAGCGACCAGCCAATACGATCGACAATTGTAATGAGTCTTAAACTAATTCTCAAAGCTGTCTAAAATCAAATTCAGAGTGATATGGTCCGCAATGTTGTAGCGTATGTGTGTGCATTGTCACGTCGGACACATTATTGATGTGTAGAATGGCACTGTTGTGTATAATAATTTTGATTGGGAGTTTGAATTCTTGTCCGGCGCGGCATTTCCCTCCTCACCTCCTATCAGTAGCGTGGGTTAGTCTGTGTATCTCTTCAGGGCGAGTGGTTGTTGTATGTAGAATGCGTGTTTCCGTGTGAGTGTGGAGCATCTCCCTCCAATGTTTGTGCTGTAATATGTTGTGAACAATGTAGTGGCACCATGTCAGTTATTTAATAAACCACAGGTCATGTGTTAAATGTGAATTTAAGTGTATTTTGTTATGAATATTCCACGCCTGCTTTAAATTTGTGCAGCAAGTTCCTGGTCCTCTCGTTTGCCTCTGCAGCTACGCTCCCCAATTTAATATTTTAGCTGCAAAACCTTTTGGCCTCACCCCGGTGTATAACAATATTAAGATTTCTCTTTAACAGTATATCTCATACGTATTGAAAATAAATGTCAATATTTTAGCGGAATAATAACACGGTAACGGAACACAGAACAAAATACATTACGCAATGCTAAAAATGTGTCCATTTCTGTCAGTCTGTGGTTAATCTAGACGGAATGCTAAGCGACGTTTTGACATTGCTGTATCCACTGCCCAAATTACACATAAATGGAACTGAAATTCACACAAAAAGAACCGACATACGTACACGCTCATTTTACTTACATTAATACAGATGTTGAAAATGATGGCCTTAATTGTGAGGATAATCCTCTATCGCTATGTGGTTCTTTGAACTCTGAACACGTTTACGAGAATGTGCATAGCTGGAACTGTTGCGTCTGGAGACTTAAGATGGAAATGTTTCCTACACTTTTGTAGAAGAGTATTTCACATACGCACCATGTAGAAATATTGCTGCTCTACTGCGCATTGAAGTATAATGAGTAATTTATTAGAATAAAATGTTTTATTTCGTTTATTCCTTTCATGCCATAAATCAACTGATAAGCACGCCAATATCCATGAGATTATGAACGAACTTAGCGTTTGATGTGACACTTGCGGCGCAATCCAAGATTGCTGTGGAGTTGGTCAAGTCTAAATCTAAGCTAAGTGTAACATCCAGATTTCGAAGAGAGTAAATAATTCGTAAGAAAATTCATTGCTTTCAATACCAGTTGCAATAATTATTTTTGTGTTAGCATGTTAGTATCTATAGTTAAAATTTCAGATAAAAATTATATTTGCAAACGTCGTTTGGATACATTAATGTTGTATTTTTAGTGGAAAAAGATATTCAAACACAATGACCAGATATGAATAATAATTGTCGTTAGTCTCTCCTGAAGCATATATTGTCAAACACGTGGACAGATTGCTTAATTGACTCTTTATGTTTTAACAGGATAGCGCCATAATCAGTTGGTTCGCCAGGGGAACATATCTGTGGTATGCTGCATGCCTGTTGTTTTGGAACCCTGATCGGGTTAGCGCTGTCGTTGCTGCTTCAACAGAATTACACAGGTAACTCAGTTGATTAAGGAGGTATTTGGGTATACCATTATTCGAGGATTATATCCAACAAAAGATAACTGTGTTGCCTGTCAAAACTTCAGCAACGAATATTGAATATAGCAGCCTTAGTTATACATATAAACGTACCATTTTATCTCAAACGCTTGAGGATACGCAACCTTAAAGATTTAGGACGCCAAAAAGGGATAACATAATTATTCCCTACTTTTATTTAGAAGTAAAGTTTAAGCATCCTTTATTTTTGTTTATAGGAATATATATGTACACATGTGCGTTTGGCAATCTACTTGATTTTAGAATAAATCAAAGGATTTACTAATGTTACTAATGCCAATGACTTTTATTAGCCGGATGTTGAGATAGACAGGGTCATCAGATTAAGCGGCAACGCTGCTAGCGGCCCCTAGATTTTTGTAATGTTTGGGGATTTTTGTTACACACTTTTCTTTTAAATTACCTAACAAGTAAAAAATCGCAGGGCGTGAGGTCTAGGGATCGAGCGGGACACAACCCTACACTGATCACTCCGTCAGCAAAGACGTCAGCAATTGCATCCAAAAAAAAAAGTCCGAGATGTAGAAGCTGTAGCTCCGTCTTTTGAAATACATCGTGCATTCGCTCCTGACAATAAAGGGAAAAACTGCTCCTAAAGTAAGGCTTGGTACCGTGCAATTGTTGCGTGAAAGAAAATAGGGTCAGTTGTTCCAGTCGCACTCACAGCACACCAACAGACTTCAGGATTATGTAGTAGACTTTGATATATGAGAAACGGCGCAATAGCGGGGACTGGAGTCTCGGGAGGGAAGCGGGACACGACCGCGATTCAGTGCGGCTAAAAGCGCTACCGTTTTATGTGATGGCACCGTATAAAGCATTTATTGTACTGCACGATTTATATAAGGAAACCACATATCTTGCGAAAAAAAAATGAGTGGCTGATTGTAATGGCTGATTAATTTCTCTTACTTAGTGCTACTATTCAGCTACCAATTTGTCACCTTTAAGAAGGAAACTTATTATTTTTGTTTCATCAAACTAGAGTACCCTATTTTTATTTTCTGTTCCACTTGCGTACAGTAGGTAGAGCAAGTATTTTATTCCACCCAAAAATTACATAACGAGAATTCATCATCAATATATGTTTTGAGGTCCATTTGAGTCCCAAAAAGCAGTTTTACAAAACAGGTATGTGTGTATGTGTATCTAAACAGCATAACTAAAATGTCAAACAAATACCAAAAGTTGTTTTAAGTACAGTATCTACCAAAGATGGGACGTGAAGATTTCTAAGACCACCTCCAAAAAAACTACGCTTTACGTGGAGAATGTTTCATTCTATTATTTTCTCCAAAATGTTCCTGGAGTTTTATTAAATAAGGGTATATCTCTTGGAATCGACTCTTTAAAATGATATTTCAATTATAAAGCCATAAATGTAAATGGTTTATTTTCAGTTTTCAATGAAATTCTGCACATGCGTTTCTGTTTCAAACTGTCATGGTTCAAATGCTATGGAGCAGGGATCCATAAAGTTACAAAACTTTAAACTCCAATTCCCTTAAGGTCATTTTTCCCTACTTAAGGAAGAATTTCTCAAATTATACTTAACATAAAAGCATGATATTTTCAGGCGTTATTCATGTTGTATTGTTGCAAACGATGATATTATTGTTTCTAAAATTTATTAAGATTAAAGGATGGCATAAAATAAATATGATAGAAAAATTAATAAAATTAATTAAATAGAAACACTTATATCTCATGAAATAAAACACTAAAACAAACTAATGCACTATCTTTAACATACATTGCCAAACAACGTACTGTAAAAATAATGTGTGAAACTTTAATGATTCCTGCAAAATTGTACCTTATATTACACATTATTTTTCATTATGAAGATAAGATGTTTTATATATTCTTAAGGTATTTGCATGGCTAATAAAGTCTATATCTTGGATTGACAGTGAATAGCCGTGAAGGCTTCTTATTTGATTCAATTTTATTATTTGTTATCACTAGTAGAGGATAGGAACAATGCAGATCTAGTTAAGACAAATATTTTTGTTCCATTTTACCCATTTGGGCTCATTTGTCCTTTGTATAGGGCCCTGGAAGTGCTGTTACAAAACCTGAGTATACTTTTCCTCTAATGTTGTATAGTGTATTCTGTTGCTGTATTTATTTCTTGGAGGCTTTGTGAACACGCTCTATACGGGAAAAGAGAGTGTGTATTGATACACTGCCGGTCAACAGTGCATTGTTTAAGAGTCTGCATGGCAAACAGTAGTATGTCGTCAGGTAGGCTGATTCAATTGTTATTTTCCATCGTTCCATTCGTCTAAATTGTATGTTTTATATATAATGTAGCAATTATTAACGTTTAATTGAAATATGAAAATAATTCCACATTTTATTATTTCTTTGATATACTTGCAACCGTATATCCTGTCCTATGTATAGTACATTGGAATTATATGGAGTTTTTCTTTATATGTTACAAGGGAAGAACAGTTACAATATTTGTCACTTCAGGATGCAATTCAGTACCTTCAGTCAATCTGGGATGATGATGAAGAAGGAAATTTTAGTTTAGATGAAGATAACAGTTTCACTTGCTATCATTACATCACCTCCGGATGCAGCTGGTGACTGAGGATATTGATGATGAGGCGATTCTGCTACCTGAACAAACTACTGACAACCCTAGAGATATTGCAGGTACTGTGGAAATAATGTTACAAAGGGATGAATATGTGTCTATGAAGACCAATGAATCACCTCTGGCATCAGCAAAATGGAATAAAATAAAAGGTCAGAATTTATCCACCAAATGGGATGCAAGAAATAAAGCAGGCTCTTAGAGAAAAATATGTTCCCGATATATTCCTCCGAATGATGAATGACATTTTGGACAATATATTGGAAGAAACAATGCTTTATAGCGAACAGAAGATTGGCCATACATTCCTGCTTTCTAAGGAAGAGCTTATGAAATTCATTGGCATTTTACTATTAGTGGTTATCATACCTTGTCTAGAGAGCGAATGTATTGTGGCAGACCTCCTGATTGTAACGTTCGAATTGTTGCTTATACTATGTCCCGAAACAGATTTCAGGAAATAAAAAGCTATCTGCATCTCAACAACAATAACAACAATATTGATATGGAAGACAAAGTATTACAAAGTGAGGTCAATATATGGTTTAGCTAATAAATCTCTATAGACATATGGGGATTTCTGTGAAAATCTAAAAATAGATGAAAGGTGAAATACTTTGGCAGACATACACTGCAAATGTTTATAAAAGGGGAACCAGTAAAATTTGGTTATAAGCTCTGGCTGCTGTGCAGCCATAATGGCTATCCATTCAAGATTTTACCGTACCAGGGATAAAGAGATGAGGATGATGAACCTCTCTCAACAAGAGTTGTAAAAACGCTCAAATCAGTCATTGAACATACTAACAACATAAAGTCTACTTGCGCAACCTTTTTTGGTCGTACAACTTAACTGTCAGAATGAAAAAGTAAGGAGTTTACATGAAAGAAACTGTTCGTGAAAATCGAATTTGTAAATTTCCACTGGAGTTGTCGTTCATGATGAAGAAAAAGGATAGAGGCACTGTAGACAAACGCTTTGATGCAAATACTGAAAGTACAAATGTATTGTACGTTGCCACGATAATAGAGTTGTAACACTTGTGACGAACTTTGAGTTTTTGGACTCGGGACAAGAAGTTCATCGAAGAATTAAAAGCTCACGAATAGATGTGCCAATTCCGGAACGTATCAAGCCATACAACAAGTTGAGAATGGATTACTTGATTCTTTGATATCCGCTTACAGAATCCAGATCCAAGGGAAGAAGTGGTAGTTTGTCATTTTTACAAACATCCTGGACACAATGGTGGTAGCTTCCTGGAAACACTATACAAACGCAGAGTTTGGATCACATGATCTTCTGGCCTTTCGAGGAGAGTTAGCTGTCTTCCTGCTGAAGAGCCATGCTACGCCAAGATCCAGAACTGGACCACAATCAAAGCGTAAATGTCTTATGGATCTACGATTCCACTACGTTGGACATCACTGGAAAACAGCTTCGGTGTACATACTGGTTCAAAGGAAAGCCAGCCGTATTTGTATAAAGTGCGAAAGAGGACTGTCTGATAGGTGCTTTAAGCCTTATCACAAGGTTTAAATAAAATGCAAGGAAGAAAGCATAAGGACAATGTTTAAAACAATATATAGTTCCAATGTTCTACGTGTAGGACGGACTGTAACTTTGTTCAAAGATGTGATATACTTTTTAAATGATATTCTTAAGGTCAGATGGTTCATTTAATTGATTTTGTATTTAAAACTCTGAAAATAAATGTCTTTTGTAGTTTGGGTGTAAATCGGTTTTAAGTATTTCAGAGAAATTTGTTACTATTCTGTCCAACTTTTCAACGCATACCAGGCTACCATTCTTTTGTTTCTACTAATGACATGTGGGGTGTATGGTATTTCAAAGCCAGCATATAGTGACATATTATTGAAAACAATTTACTAGCGTTTCAGTCCTTGTACCTACAACGAAATGTGCGATGACATAAATTCTGCAAATATTCATTTCTCGATTAACATGAGGTAGACTGAAAAATAAGGTTCTCTAAGTTTAGTTTCTTGCGAGTGGTTTTATGTTAAGGTTATTTAACATTATTGTAGCCCCACGTTGTGGTAGCCAATTTGATGCGGTATTACTTACAATGTTTGTTTACATCGGTGTTGAAGCCATCTTGTGACGTCATTCATTTGTTCGGTTTGTAGCTCCATCAAGTGTTAGCAATTTGTGGTAGTATTAGTGTTTGAAAAAATGCGACTGTTATTTGATTTAATTTTTTTTTACTGTCCTCCGGCTAGCTATTATTTCTCGGTCGAACATGTCTCTTGATCAGGGTTGTGTAAACGGAAAGGAATCTTTTATCCAAAAAGAACACTGATGAAGAAATTTGTTTTATAATTTTTATTGTCGAACACGTTAACTATCACATTTATATATTGATCTTAACACTCGCAAAACTGAAAATGTTATAATAACTTCTTACTGATAATTCTTTTAATCCACGTACTTCAATCTTTTGTATAATTAACCTTACAAAACTTTAGATTATTCATAATTCTGCTGCGCGTAACTTGTGAATCGATACCCGACGTTTGACGAACTGACTGACTGAAGACGACGTGAAATGTACTAAGAATTTTGATGAACTGAGCATGAAGCTACCTCTAACCTACCCTCTATTTATACTCCCACTCCCCTATATGCCTAAAGATTATAACTGAATTACAATTGGCTAATAAAACGCGCCAACATTAGCGTCTATTTTAATATCCAATGAAAATTATGAATACATATGCTTTAGGGAGAAAACATTCCAGAAGTTTCTACCGAAAACGCGCCAACATTACGTAACTTCCTCGTTTCCAATAATGATAAACAGGTCACCCCCCTCTTTGCATTATTGCGCTATTATTGACAGTTTCAGTAAGGCCCTATAAACTTACTTCCCAACAATATTTACAATCAATAAACATCTGAAATCAATGTCACATAAAAATGCATATTCATATTACAATCATTATTTACATTAAAGTAATTTGTGATACAAATTACTGCATCATACGCCCCACTAGAAACATAATTATAAACATTTACAACTTGTTTGAAAATTTTATAATTGGGTTTTTAGTCTCCTAAATCTTGGAACACACGCTATCACTTTCACTTAACACTTCACACGTATTTAACACACGACATATGTTTTGTCTTTATCTTACCACTATTTACTGGCTCTGGTTTAATGTGTTTAGACTTTAATCTGACATTACAATTTTTTTTATATAGCAAATACTCTACCCTGAATTATTTAATTACTGTTACAAAAAAAATGGTTTAATTTCTTATATTGTTGACAAAATTTAGGCATTCAAGAAATTTTGTAATTACTATACATTTTTACTAAAATATTTACCCTCTACACAAATATATTTACATCTCTTAAATCTAGGCACTGTTTCACATGTTCTATTTGCTACATAAATATTTGTTTTTAATTATATTTACCAATTTTTGTTATTTTGTACTTTATCTTAACAACACTCTTGGAATAGTATTTATGTACTTTACTTTAATATAACATCATGTTTTATTTCCAATGCTGTTACAATTACTAATAAAATGTTATTTTCCTTTTTAAACATTTAGTTATTGTCCAAAATTTCATTTCTCCATTATCATGACTTACATACATAATTAACCCTCTTACGTTCCAATACATTTCTATGCATTTCGTCTTTAACTATCCAGCGTTAACTATTTATCATCTTTGTCTTCTGTTTTACCCTGATCTTCATTGTTGTATGGTTTCAGCATCTCAATATGGAACTTTCCTATGCTTTTTCGAGTTGTTGGATTACATAACTCATATGTATTAGTTCCATATACTTCAACAACTTCATATGGTCCATGGTATTTGAGAAACATTCGCCAATAAAGTTTATTTGCTTTATCCGACAATTTCTTGGTTTTAACCAAAACTAAATCTCCTATTTTGATCCTCCATTCCTTTCTCTTCTTTTCTTCATGTTTAATTTTTCTTTTTATGGCCTTTTTCTTCATCCGCTCGAATGATTTTCGGAACATCTCTTCTTCTGTTTGCGGTATTGAATGCGCATCTGGAATGGCTTCTGGAATTTTCTTACACATTGTATCGATCTTCTTTCCTAACTTAAGTTCACATGGTTTGTATCCTGTCACATTGTTTACGGTTTCATTTAGTAGATTCTGAACGAAATTCACGTATCCATACCATTGCGTTTGTTTTCGATGACACAGCACCCTTAAATAATTTGAAATTTCCTTAATTTCCCTCTCCACTGGGTTGGAGTTCGGTCTGTATCTTGACGAAAAATATTGTTTAATGCCATTTTCTTTCAGTCCATCCATAATTTTTTTTCCTGTGAACTACGAAGCATTATCGCTCAATACAGATTGAATAGGTCCTTCTTCTATCACATATGACTTGAGTAGTCTATTTAAACATACTAAACCTGTAGGTTTTCTCAAAGGGTAAATTCTTACATATTTGCTGAATATATCATAACAGACAAATATATATTTATTTCCAAATTGACTTGGAGGCATCGGACCATGAATATCAATACTAATTACACATCTCGGCTTATCCCTTATAACCGAATTAGTCTCAAATGCATTTGCTGCATTTATTTGCTTAGCCTTCTGACACAGGTTACAGCACGATATAAATTTCCGCACTTTCTGACGCAATTTAGATATGTATAAATTCTCTAAAATCATAGAAGTTGTCCGGTCCGTCCCTGAGTGTGCTAACCCTTCGTGAAAATTCTTAATTAGTTCCTTTTCCATGCTTTTCGGAACCATTAACTTCCAACTAGGCGTTTCTTTTCCATGCTTCTTATATAATGTCCCATCCCGAATTGCTACAATTTCTTTCTTAGCATCTTCAATTAATGGTGCCTTTTCTTTAAGTTCTAACAATTTTGCGTCCTCATTTTGAATTTCCCCCATATTTTTCAATTTTCTAATCATTTCTTTGCTTAAAGGAATTGTAATTGTCAATTCTAGGCCTTTCAATATTTTCGGGAATTTGTGGGTTGTAGTTTAATCTTGATAGCAAATCACTGAAGGTATTGTTTTTGCCAGGAATGTGTGTAATCTCAATATCGAATGCAGATATTGCATGAATGTATCTAGCAAGTTTTCCACTACATAATCTACACCGTTGTATGAAAGTTAGGCTGATGTGGTCTGAATATACTTTCACCTTTTGCTGATAAATATAGGTTTTAAAACGAATTAATGAGAAATATAGTGCTCCAATTTCTAACTGAGTCACTGAAGAATTCCGCTCAATATTTGTAAGTCCTCTAGAAGCTGTACTAATGACGTGAAAGTCATTGTTGATGTCTCGCTGTCCTAAAATTCCGGCGTATCCTTGCATCGATGCGTCGACATAAATCTCATATTCCAAATCTTCTCTGGGCCTCTCGAGCAATATGGACTTAGCAAAGAGTTCTTTTACTCTCTCAAAACATTTTTGATGTTCCTCTGTCCATCTCCACTTATTGTTCTTTCGGAGTAGCTGCCGCAGTGGTTCTATTTCAGCCGAATATCTTGGTACGAACTTACTCTGAAAATTCAATACCCCTAAGAGACGTCTAATTTGTTTTACGTTCCTTGGTGATGGAATTTTCATTATTGCTTCTATTCTTTTCTGATCAGGTCTTATACCTCGTTCATCCACTACATAACCCAGAAAATTTATTTCCTTGACACAAAATTTTGATTTTAGTATGTTCACAGTCATACCATGTTGTTGCAGTTTATTTAACACATAATGGACATTATTCATGTGTTCTTCAAATGTTTGACTAATGATTAGGAAGTCGTCAATATACTTTATTAAAAAGTCATCTGCAGAATTTCCAAAGATACTGTGAATGGCTCTCAAAAATCCACTTCCTGAGTTTTTTAAACCAAAAAGATTTACACAAAAACGATACTGGATCCCTGAGTACTGAAATGAAGTGTAATCACGCACTTGTGGATCTAATTCCACTTGCCAATATGATGCAGTGAGGTCAATGGATGTCAAAAATCTCCCTCTTGAACGTTTCGTAATTAATTGTTCAATTCCTTCACTTTGAAAATGATCAGGCTTCATATACTTGTTGACATATCTACCGTCTAATGTTAATCTCAAACTACCATCTCGTTTAATACTCCAGCAGATTGAATTTATATACTGAGAATTACTTTGCTCAATAATCCCATTTTCTAACATGCTATTTATTAGTTGTCTAGCTTTGTCCCGAAGACTTATAGGTGAATTGTCATACTTGTGCCTATATGGTGGTACGTCTTCTACTTGAAATGTATGCTGATATACATTACATCTGCCTGGGATATTACTAAATACTGAACTATTGTTCGTCAAAACATCATGAAGGATTTGTTTTTGCATTATCGTAATATTATAAGCTTCTTCACACTTGTGTATTATTTCCTCATTTCTCTTCTCTTCCCAGCTGTTGTCTGTCTCGCTCACATGGTCGTCTTTTGTTTGGATTGCAAATTTCTCTACCTTCTCTGGCATTTCTGCTAGCTGTTGAAAATATGGTGTGGTATTCCCTTCATATTCTGTGACTACCTGCTTTATCTGACTATTTGTATCAGTCTTTGTTATTTGTACAAAAAACGCTTGGTCACAAAGATTTTTCTCATCCTTCGTCATCTCGATTACAGAAACTT
Source organism: Deroplatys truncata (assembly GCA_030765065.1). Taxonomy (NCBI): domain Eukaryota; kingdom Metazoa; phylum Arthropoda; class Insecta; order Mantodea; family Mantidae; genus Deroplatys; species Deroplatys truncata. Next base: position 109,268,084 of record CM060980.1, read on the forward strand.
TCTCTTTTATAAATGGTACCCTTATTTCTCTATCGTCTTTTGTCATTCTTAACTCTTCATGTCTAAAACCTATACATGCTTCATATTCATGTAGGAAGTCACATCCTATAATTATGTCACAAATCAGATGGTTTACAATTAGAAACATAACCTCAAAATTCTCTCCGCCAATAAGTATGTTAAGTAGAGCTTGTGTTTTTATGACCTGTGTAGTTCTTCCTATTGCAACACGACAAACTAAATTACTAGTGGGAAGAGCCATAATTTTGTTACCTTCATTAATTAAATTTATGTAAAATTTCTGTGAGCAAATTGAAGCTGACGAACCAGAATCTATAGTTGCAATGATCTCTTTCTTCGCAATTTCTATCCTAATATGAGGCGACTCGAAGTTTTCTCCCTTATCTTTTGTTGCTGTAATCTTATTACAGGGTGTGTGCGTAGGTATATTATTTGTATTGGTAATGGATACTGAATTATTAAAGACGTCCTGAGAACCTACTGCACAGGAGTCTATTATCAGTTTTCCTGGTTATTTCCATGTTCACGTACGGGACTGCCATTCCTAACAGGCGCTAAATCTATCTCATTGTCGCTACCATTGTTTTGTGTTCCCCTTCCTCGAGTTCGAAATCCTCGATTTCTTAAATTATGTCCCCTTGGCACATAATTTTCTTGCCGTTCCTCAGATCTTTCCCGGTTATTGTTTTCCCTCCAGTGAGTGAAATTTCCCCTTTGTCTAATGTACCGCCTTCCATAATTTTGCCCTCTTTCAGGCAGTCTTTCTGTCCTGACATAATTTATTTGTTCCTGTCGACCTGGTCCCCCATCTATCCTCGATCTTTCAAACTGTGGAACGTATGATTGATACCGTTGTCTGGTATTATTTTCATGAAGCCTGTCTTCTCCTCTACTTTGCTGATAACTACCTTGGTAATTTCTTCTATCTCGCACATCTAAAAATCTATGCTCCCACTCTCGAGATATATCTTCTTCCTGTTGTTCCAAAGCTGTCATTAATTCTGTCATCTCATAGATGCTACGTGGTTTTGCAATTAATAAGTAATTTTGTATCCTTAAAGGATAATGCCTTGCGAGCAAACTCACAAAATCTTCCTCATTGATTGGAGGTGACAAGTTCCTAACCTGACTTGCATGTTTCAGTAAGTAATCAGTCATTGATATTCCCTCTCGTGGATTAAATTGACCATGACTAAGCATTGCTCGAATTCTGTGCTGTACCGTAACATTCCAAAATCTGTTCATGAATAACCTCTTAAAGGATTCATATGAAATTTCACCCCCTGATACCATTTGTAACCAATCTAGAGTTTTCTGGTCCAAACATCTTTTGACAATTATCATTTTTAATGCTTCAGGTATCTTTTTAATTTGAAAATACTCTGATAATTCTGCAATGAACTGTACTGGACTGGAGTTTTCATTAAATTTTGGAAGTGGAAAATCACTTAAGATATGATTGTAATTTTGCAAATTCCCTACTTCCATATTTAAATTCTCTAGTGTTACTTGTGCACTCTGAGTTTCAGCATTAGCTATAGATGAAGCTGCCGCATCACTCACATTATTTGTCATACCTGAGGAACTACCTCTATCATTATTTTGTACATCTGATACATTCACATCACATATATTTGCCCTTGAATTCAATTCTAACCTATTTACAGTACCTTGCAGATTTTCTATCGTCTGTTCCAATTTTTTATTATTCTCATTTTGAACAGCTTGGTGTTTGTTAATTTCAGAAGTTAACTTTTGATTCAAATCTTTAGACAAATCTTTAACTTCTTCAGACAATTTATTTCTCTGTGTTCCTGACTCCTTCTGAATTTCAGATATTTCCCCTCTGAAATTAACTTGCACCTGAATTAAATCTGCATTTGTAGCCTCCATCATCTCTCTTAACTCACTTGAAATGCTACTCATTCGGCTACATAACTCTGTACATTTTACATCAACATGTTCAAACTTAGTATTAACCTCACTTTTTTGGTTTGATATTTCCCTGCTCATTTCTGACATTTTCTTTGAAACTTCCCCTATCTCATTTGCTATCATTTCCTGATTTTCATTTCTCATTCTCATCATACTACTATCTAGCTCCATGAATTTCTTTTCAATTTCTTCCCTGTTTTGTTCTAAGCTTTTACCAATATCTTCCCTTAATTCCCTATGACTCTTTTGCATATCTTCCCTGTTTTGATCTATTTTCTTTTCTAATTTCTCATTATTCTTTTGCATATCTCCACTCAATTCCTTCTTATTCTTTTCCATATTCTGAGTTAGTTTTTCTAATTTCTCATTAGTCTTACCAATATCTTCCCTTAATTGATATGTACTCATAATACTCTTATTTAATGTTTCACCAAAATTTCTCATCATTTCCATCATCATACTAGCATCAAAATGAACATTTCCTGCTATTCTATTCTGACTTTCTGCACTAACATTTTCACCCTCAAATCCTACATTGTTTGGGCTATTATCTGTAACCTGTATTGAATTACAGCTAACTGTTACATTATCTCCCTCCATAATTATTTCTGCAATATTATTAGTAGCCATTATTTTCTTTATCCTACCACTCCTTAAGTACATTTGAAGGTTACAATTTTGATTTCTAAAAAAAAATTACGATACTCTGACCTTTGTGATGCTGTCTGTTGCTGTTACTTTGATGCCCAGCTTCCTGCCCCTCTCTCCTAGATTATATATCGCTTCTGCGTTGTGTTATGATGAATCTACGTCGTCTCGATGTTTTTGTGTCCACTCATCCGCGTAGTCTGTCGTTCCTATAGTTGTTTCTGGAATCTGCGTCTACTCGATGTTTTTGTAGTTGAATTCACCTGTTGCCTTGTAATCTCGGAATTACGATGTCCAATCATCCGCGTAGTCTGTCGTTCCTTTTGTTGTTTCTGGAATCTGCGTCTTGTAGTTCAGTTCACTTCTCCATTCGCCCCTTCCTGGTCATCTCACTTCTTCCTGGTTAATTCTGCCCCTTCCTGGTTATTCTGATCCTTTCCTGGTCATCGTGTTCCTTTCCTGGTTACTCTGCCCCACGTTCTGGGTGCCAATTTGCAAGTAACATTATTTGTTATATTTATTTTGTTGTTGAGCCCCACGTTGTGGTAGCCAATTTGATGCGGTATTACTTACAATGTTTGTTTACATCGGTGTTGAAGCCATCTTGTGACGTCATTCATTTGTTCGGTTTGTAGCTCCATCAAGTGTTAGCAATTTGTGGTAGTATTAGTGTTTGAAAAAATGCGACTGTTATTTGATTTAATTTTTTTTTACTGTCCTCCGGCTAGCTATTATTTCTCGGTCGAACATGTCTCTTGATCAGGGTTGTGTAAACGGAAAGGAATCTTTTATCCAAAAAGAACACTGATGAATAAATTTGTTTTATAATTTTTATTGTCGAACACGTTAACTATCACATTTATATATTGATCTTAACACTCGCCAAACTGAAACTGTTATAATAACTTCTTACTGATAATTCTTTTAATCCACGTACTTCAATCTTTTGTATAATTAACCTTACAAAACTTTAGATTATTCATAATTCTGCTGCGCGTAACTTGTGAATCGATACCCGACGTTTGACGAACTGACTGACTGAAGACGACGTGAAATGTACTAAGAATTTTGATGAACTGAGCATGAAGCTACCTCTAACCTACCCTCTATATATACTCCCACTCCCCGATATGCCTAAAAATTATAACTGAATTACAATTGGCTAATAAAACGCGCCAACATTAGCGTCTATTTTAATATCCAATGAAAATTATGAATACATATGCTTTGGGGAGAAAACATTCCAGAAGTTTCTACCGAAAACGCGCCAACATTACGTAACTTCCTCGTTTCCAATAATGATAAACAGGTCACCCCCCTCTTTGCATTATTGCGCTATTATTGACAGTTTCAGTAAGGCGCTATAAACTTACTTCCCAACAATATTTACAATCAATAAACATCTGAAATCAATGTCACATAAAAATGCATATTCATATTACAATCATTATTTACATTAAAGTAATTTGTGATACAAATTACTGCATCATTCTACAGAAATCCCTTTTATTGGATCACAAATTTTGGAACTCTGGTTAGAACCTCTTTCATGTAACCGACGTTGGGAGCTGGGTCAATCGGTGTATCTATATTATTAGATAGCCGATGATGATGATGATGATAATAATAATAATAATAATAATAATAATAATAATAATAATAATAATAATAATAATAATAATAATAATAATAATCTAGTAGCGTTTTGGTTAATCCTTTGAATTAAACCCCTCGACATGCAAGAGACTGGTAGTTTGGTTTAGGCATGATGCGTGATAATATTTATACTTTTAGAAAGCTGGCAGTTCTGCATCATTTACTCTTTGGTTCAATTCCAGACTAGAGTTTGTTTATTTACCTGTACGCTTAAAGATGAATAAACAGTAGCTAAGGTGTTGTATTGTTTGCTACTGAGAATACATATCAATACGACAGCTGTTTTATTTATGTTGTAAAATATTTTGAGGATGGAGCTCAAGCAGATTACTGCTTGACCTAGAAGTTGTATACTCAAAGTTCCGTGTTATCTGAACAGGGTATAACGCATACAACCAAGGGGGACAACTCGCGCACTGAGACCTACGGGAGATCGTTTGTGACTAACACCCTCCAGAAAAAAGGGATGAAGTGACATAACCACGGGAGGCTACAGGCCGCAGACAGACATACAGACATACCTAGAGACGCGCGGAAGTCCCTAATAGTTCCTGGCTCGAAGACCGTCCCATTGCTGCAGTTGGCTAAAGAAAGTGACAAGTATTTCCTTTGAGCAAGCTTTCGCACCAGCTGTCTGGCACCGCCCTATGCCACGAAACCTAGAAACACACCCGAAAGATGAGAAGGGAAGGGGATGTAAGGGAAATTATAGAAAGGAAATAGTGGTACATGAAAAATCACCCCACAATTCACTTACCGATCAGGGAAAACCAGAAAAAGGCCAACGTCAGAAAGGGAGTTCGACGAAAATCAAATCCGGCACCTCCCGAAAGAGCCAACTCACTCGCTGAGCTATCTGGGCAGTTTATTCTTGAAATTAGTGATATCGTATCCAACATAGATCCGCTGTACATATCTTCCTCCTAGTTTTAGTAAGTTTGTGAACATGTCTTATAATATTCTTAACAAGCGAGAGATGAAAAACTCGGCAAATGAGGCGCTTTTAGTTTGCTGTTTGAAGTTGGACTGAGGATTAGCGTTTCAAGCAAGTCTATTTTATCTTAGGTAAGCTCCTAATTTGCTGCCGAGATAAAGAGCTACCTTCATCTGTCTGAAACACATCTTTGCCAGACTTGTAGTTAATTGCTAAACCGCCACCTTCTCCCCTGTGACGTATATTCGGGGATTAACTGCTACAACTTCAAGGGACAACGACATCGACCAGCATACGCGTTCTCAAATACCGTAACGTAGAGTTATTCGCGGTGAACAAAAATAGTTGGGAAGATTATCCTGGCAGGCATTAAGACGTTATTGCCAGAGCAAGAGAGATTCTCCATGACGTAAATGCAGGCAGCTCTTGGAGAATCGCGTCTTCTCACGCCACCAAAGCATCAGGGCGAGGTAATGAGTTTAGTCTCCCTCGCGACTCTCTGTAAACTTCCATCTCTTCCTTTTCAGCTGCTTTCCATGCTTGGCTTACACCGTGTAATTTATTTTCTTATTTTAGTTGGAGTAAATCAGCGTTCCCCTCATTCCTTCAGAAATCTTCTTCTTACTACATTGCCGCACGCTGCGCCTACGGAACGGGAAATTTAGTTAAAACCACAAATACATAAGTTGGCAAGTTTATTTCGCAGTTGATAGGTACTGCCACTAGGAAGGTAGAATCTGAATTATAAATCAATGCGCTAGTTGGGATTTGAACCACGGATTTTTGGCTTATTGTGCTGCTGCTCTAATCAACTAAGCTACATGGAAACGTCCTGGTACGACACTAAATTCTCCAAGGGAGTCATATTTTTGTCGGTAAACTACAGGATGTACTTAAATCAATTTTGAAATAAGAAACTCCAATGTAGGATTAAAATCTCATTGCTGTCCCAACTGGCATTAAAAGTTTCCGTTGACTCGCAGCAATATTTGGTTCAAAAATAATTCACAGTCCAACAACTTTATGACCTCTAGGGTAAGTGCTTTAAGTCCCGTTCTTCGTGGTTAACCAGCATTAGGTCAATCTAAGACTATGTTAATTAACTGTTCTTCCACACATGCTGTATGTAAGCTAAACTTGAAAAGGTAGAATCAGACTCAAAAATTCATTGCCATAGTTGGGATTTACCGTGCCGCTGCCCTAAACTAACTGAGGTACCATGGCAACATACCGGTACGACGTAATGGCTCATAATTTTTCCGGTAAACCTTAAGCCGTTCTCTCAAATTAATTTTAGCATGACACACTCAAATGGTGATTATTTTCTCTTAAGTACTTTTAGGTGAGTCAGTTGGATAATTTAATTCGTGTCGCCATATTGCTATGGTAGTTCAGTTGCTTGCTGCTATAAATTCCTGACAGCTCCATGTTGATGCTGTACCGTAATATTTGAATAGTTAGGGAATATGGAATAAATCAATATCGAACTCCCAAAGAATAGCTCGGTCTGCCTATGAGGCATTTTCAAGTAGATCTCCCATGGCGTGTTCCAGAGTTTCCTTCCCCGTTTTTCTTGTAGCAGCACGTATGTTATAATAAAAGAAATCTTAAACACGCCTTTACCAATGAAAACTTAATTTTATTTATCACTCTAATTTTTATGCATCCAAAGTATGTGCAAATCTCGCGCCCCGTTTCTTGGTTCCACCCCTGCTGACAACAGTTAATCACATGTGATAAGATATTTTCTTTGAATTATTCGTGTTTCCATAAGCCTATCATGAGTAGAAATGTACGGAGTGTAATGTTCTATATTAACTATATTTTCGTGTCCCTGCAACAGAGAAGGGATGTATGGTTTTTTTTTTTTTTTGGTACTTCTTTTTCTCTCACCTCCGTTCAAGAGATATGTCTCTCCCTCTTGCCGCCAGTACAGGTAGCTTGAAGTCTGCGACTGAATGGCAAAGAGTTGTCAGGAATATAAGCTCGTGCATTGGCTTTGATTTCATGAATTCATTAATAATTATGGATGTTCCGCAAACTTTTAGCATTACTTGGTGTTCTGTTCGATCCTACATTGCCAACTCCGTTTTAGTATGCCTCTTGGTAAGAAAATGTAATGTGAATTTGAAGCATTTTTACCTAACCTCAGTGTTTGGCGGAAAAAAATGGAGTAACCAAGGTGAACAGTATTGCCAAAGAAGAAAGCCAAACAATAATAATAATAATAATAATAATAATAATAATAATAATTTTCTTGTAGGTAATTCTCATCTCCGTACCTATCTTTATAGGTTCGGAACTGATGCTTTGTTATCTTCAGATAGAGTTCATGATTTATTCTAACAAAATTCATAATCCGGATTAATCGTTGTTACTTTCAATTAAAGTAATAAAAAAATACATTAATATAAAATTAATGTTAATTTATTAAGGGATTTTACTTTCCACAAGCACTTAATACCATGATATACTAAATGAGATAAGAAAGAATAATCGAAGAATGCATTTAAGGAAACTACCAAAACCAAAAAGTAAGTAAGAGGCAAAAACCACTAAAAATAAGCAGCTAAAAAGAAAACTAAGGCATACTCTTATGAAGACATCATCTTCTGTAGGTTCACCATCTCCTCACTGGACAAGGGGAAGTGAGGAAGAAACTTGGGTTATTCTTAGAAGTTGTGTTACACCAAATTTGAAACAGGCTTAAAGGGAAGGGTTTTAACTATAGCGCTTTTTGCTAGCATTGTAAAAACACACAAGAAGAAAAGGCCAAAGTTACAACATTCGGAGAGGAATTTCTTAGAAGGAGAACAAAATTTTCTACCTGTTTGAGGTATCACGATTTGTTCAGAAAGATTTTTTATGATGATGCCGTGATTCCTTGTCCAAGTAAAAATAAATGCAAAACTCTAGGAGTATTTCATGAGACCAGATTTGTCACAAATCCAACGAAGAACTTGTACATAAGTTTAGAAAATGGTGTTACTTTGTGCTATAGCAACTTCTTAAGAATGAAAGTAAAATGGTTAAAAGCTGGCGGCTCAAAGAAACAGACACTTGCTGATGCATGCAAATTTTGATTTGCTTATCAGGAAAGCACACCTTTTAGATGAAATGGATTCGGATGAAATCGGAATATTCATTGAAACTGGATCATGTGAAGTTGCAAATCAGGTTTGCATATATGGGCAGTTGTTTGAACAACTTTCAAATTCATCTTCAAGATGATTCACAAAAATGAGTGAAGTATTTTGACCAGTACCGCTGATTTGTGATAATCGCGATTCTACCCCAAATGAGGACGGAGGTGAGAGACAGTGAAAAGAAATTAAATTTTCAAAACTCAATGGATAACAACAGACTTGTTGGATACATGTATGGGGAATAGTGAAAATTATTTTAAAGACCATTTTACTTTTTTTTGAAAGAGAGCTTAAATGGGCTATCTCTCTGAAAATGGCTCTCATACAAAGTTGTACATTGCTATAAATTTATGTCAATTATATTTCAGCCCTACATATGTTGAAGAATAAAAAGACACCAAGTTAGCAGTTCGTTAAACACGGAAAATATCTGCTATATAATAGTATTTTACACTTAATGAATCATTGCTGGGATATAGGCGCTATTCCAAAAGAACGAAGAGGAGCGATAGTAGATCCAATTTTTAAGAAAGGTGTAAAGAATAACTATGAAAGTTAGGATATCTTTGTTCAGTTCCTATTATAAGATGCATGCGTCAGAATAAAAAGCATATCTAAAACCATTTTATACGAATGTTAGCATGGATTTTGGAAAGGACGATCATACATTGATTGCATCTTCGTTATAATGAACCACTGGAGAAAAACAAATGTTAAATATAATACTCGTTTTACCATTTGAAGATTACATTACAGAATTTGGCAACGTAATAACACACAGATTATGCAATGAGGGTTCGCAGTTAACATGATACATCCTTGGAATTAACAGTGACAACAGAATGTCAGTAGTCAACATGAAAAACCAAACAAGGAGTGCAGCAACGATGTTCAGCAGATCTTTTTAGTTTATATTTAGACGACGCCATAAGGAAAATGCAATCAATTTTGAAAAACTAACTTTAAAATAAATTATTTTAATGTATACTTGCTGGTTTTTTCCAGAAGAGAGGCTATAATTGCAGCTTTAAATGGCGGCTTAGAGAGCTGTTATAGACTAAATATAACTGTAGTATACGTATATTTCAAGAATTTCAGGAAATAAATGTAAAGTAATAGCAGTCATAGAACTAGGCAGTAAGCACAAAAGTGATGCTAAATAATATAGTCTTTGAACAAATAATTAACTTCAATTACTTTCTTAGAAAATGTTAAGACTATAAATATCACGAGAATATTAAATTAATTTCGAATGTATTATGTAGCTCGATAAATAAATGCAGTGCTAAGGAAAGCAAGGAAAGCGATTGTAATAAAATGATATAAAGTTTTAAGAGTACTAATACCCGTATATGGCAATGCTGGATATTAATGTATAGGTATTTATTATTTACCATTAAATCTATATTTATAATTAATAACATGTTATTTATTAACATGTACGTAAAATGCACAAAAATAGGTTACATACGAAGCTGCATCAGAAGATCTCAAATAAGAATATAGACTTCAGCAACTGTATTTTGGAATCGAAGCAGATCGCAACCATCTAAGCCTTATGAGATGATGATGCAACGACAATCTGTCAGGTATCCCCAAAAGACTTTGTCTCTTTTAAACTGAAATACCGTTAATTTCTTTGTGAATGTTGTTTTAAGGCTATAAGATTTAGTGAAATATTTGAAGAAATCTTGTTCTTAAAACACGCCCAGATAAAGTAGTTACACGTGGAGAAATCTGGGGATTAGATAGCACATAGTGTTTCCATTTTTCAGATGCTTTGATTACCAAAGAGCCGACGCAAAGCAGCCATGGAAATACTAGCAGTATCTGTTGTGGCATCATCTGCTGGTATCATTTTGACTGCTCCCTCAGAGACCTGAAGTACAATACTCATATATAAATTATTAATATTTCACTTAAAAGTTCCAGCAATCATTTGTAGATAAACTGGAAAAATATCTTCATAGAAATTGAAGACATGTGCTGGACATATTTTTCAAGAAATCAAATGTTTTCATGTGTTACATTAATCAGAGCAGCATTGAAATTAACTACGAATATTTATTAATTTACATAAATAATATAATTTATCTTTAGTACAGAATGGTATAAATTTGACCAGCCTGTAAATACAACTATTACAGAATAGATAAAGCTTTGCTAAACCGTGATTTGTTTGAAAGTTAAGTTCCATATTATGATGCCTGTGATACTTCTTAACGGGAAATGTTGGGCGAACATGTTTGGCTAAATAGAGCTATGGAATTATACCTGTGTTGTTGTTTTGGGTTGCTTTCTTTCTTTTTTTTTTTTTTTTTTGTATCTCTCTAGTGATTTTTGGTGACTTCGCACTGGGACCTGCTAGGGCCTTCTAGAATGAGTGCACACCGCTTTAAAATGTTTAGTGGATTCACTGATTATTATTATTATTATTATTATTTATTATTATTATTATCATTACCATCATTATTATACTTCACGGTGTAGGCTTCAACCCGTTCCGGCTCCAAATTGCTGATACCGTCATCGCTTTGACCTACCTGGTTTCCTTTTCCCTGTGGGTGATAATTCAAAACTGTCTTAGGCATCCTGCTGACTGACATTTCGTCCAAGTGTGGTCTGCAATTTTCTCTATATATGTATACTGTTTTTATTATGCTATAGATATTTTTAGTCTTTTTAGTTCTCACCGAATGCTTATACCTTTGGTTTTTATATCCTGTTATAGATCTCAGAACATCATTTCTGTTGCTTGTAATTTTAGCAAATGTTTATTTGCATTGGCCCATCTTTTGGATTCATAGTGACAGTAGGATTTGCCATAGTTTTATACAGTTTAATTATTGAGTCTGGTCTTGTCTTTCTTTTTAATGTTCGTCTTAGCATCCCAGTTATGTAATTAAATTTATCTTTCCGTGATATGATACTTTACATCCTAGAAAATGAAATATTAACCCTTGGTCCTGAATCCTATTTTGCAGTATTGTCTGGAGTGGGTATACACATCTAAATTCCATTGTTTTTGTTATATCTGCTGATATTTTCATGTTAAAATCTTTAACTGCTGTGCTCAATGTATATGTCATTTTTGTAGTTCATCTTCAGCTGTTGCCAGCAGGATCTGATCGTCTGCAAATAAAATTGCTTTTAAAATTCCATTCCCTAGTGTGGTTTTTTCACAACCAGACTACGAGGGTAAACCATTTAAGTTCGACTATACAATATCTCCAAAACTAAGCATTGTAGAAAGAAACGTTTTGAATAAAAGTTGCTTTATATTATGTGAGAAAGTAAATGCTATTAGTCGTGTTTTGTTTGGAGGACATTATGATGTCGTTTTAGGTTAAATTTAAACATTTTAAATTGGAATGTACAATTAAGATAAATTTAAATTGACTCTAAAATGACTATCACAATGTCCCCCAATAAAACACGACTAATGGTATTTACTTTACCCCATAATATCAAGCAAATTTTATTAAAGACATTTCTTTCTAAAACGCTTAGTTTTGGGGATTTTGTGCAGTCTCAACTTAAATGGTCCACTCTGTAGAAAAACTGCGGTTTACAGAGGTTAATCTTGTCGTACTCCAGCTATAATTACTGCTGACTCTCCCTGGTTTATTTTAATCTACTTCTCTTGATACACTTTTGTATTACTCGTATTAAATATTCCTTTCTTCTCTACCTTTTTATATTATTTGTTTTAGAGTAAGTGTATTTATCTTTGTACCCTCTTCCTTTTCAAAACCCTGATTGTATGCTTATGCCTCTATAATTACTATCTCTTTTTAAATATTGCTACTAATAGCCCTATTTCCATTCTTTGGACATGGCTTTATGTTTCCTACACATATTATAGAAGCGTAACAACTGTTTCTGAAAATTTCTCTGTGGAATTTTAATTAGTTCAGTATTTATATTGTCTATGCCGGGAACTTTAAAGCATTTGCTTTTTGCTATGACTTCTTTTAGCTCGCCCATTTCTACACAATCTATCTCTGTTAAAAAATTCGTCGATATTGTTTATTTCAGTTTCTTCAGTGGCCCATAAATCTTTGAAATATTCTTATAATATCTCATCCCAAAATTATCACTAGTTTTGATTTGTCTTTCTCTTCCTAGTTCAGATTTGTTATGAATTTAAATACCTTATCTTGTTGTCCATTAAAATTGTGTTCCATCTCTGCTATATATTGCTAGCAATGTCTTGTGTTTAACTGTCGTGTATATCTTTTAACTTCAGTTCTTCTTTATTGTAACTTATTCTCTTTGTTCTCGTTCGTATTGTTATTACTATATTTTAAATAGACTACCTTTTTGTTTTTGATCAGTTCTCACAGTTCATCATTCCAAACTTTGGCTTCTTTTCTGTTTTCACTTTCTGTTTAGTACCCAGTACTTCTGCTGTTTTTATGTAGTAAATTTATTATTATTACTATTATTATACTGATAAATTGAGTAGGTTTCTGTTATAAGTTGAACTAAGAACCACGTCATCAGCACCTTAAGATGAGGATTCCCACTATAACGTGGAAGAGCCGTTAAGTGTGATTCAAGTATTTTTTCGCAAGTATCTAGTGCATGGGTCATTGATCGTACATGCATATTTAAGATACAAGTATGGTGACAAAATAAACAGAAAAGTAAAACAAAAAATAACAAGAAAAAGGAAAATAGAGATAAATTACCTTTGTCTAACTGAACAACTTTGACCTAGCTTCGCGCACTTTAACAAAAAATTTGCCCATGTTTTGGCAGTTCCTCTGGTCAGCCAGTAGATTCCAAATTGCCAATCTCTTTCTTGAGGGACTTAAGAATTTTTCTTTCAGTTTAATCATTCGCTGGTACTCCCACTGTCACATTTCGCCAAAATATGTGCCCAGTCCTCATACAAATCACATAATGAGCAGATTCTCCTGCCAGAATCGTCAGTCATTTTCTGTGCCCTCCAGTCCCCAGTCTAAACCTGCCATTCCTGATCTTTCCTTTCTTCCTAAATTAAGTATATATGCCTCTTTACCCCAGTTCAATTTTATTTCATTTGCTAGACTTAGAGAAGGTTTAATTTTACAATCCGATTCTATTTCCTATTAGTTGATGTCTCTTAGTCTTCTTTTAACACCTTTCCATATGTTTTTGTCATTTGTTTCAGCTCTTAGCCATACTGACCCCATTCCTATTCTCCTCAAATCCCTTTCCAAATCAGCTGCCCAAAACTTAGAAGACAGGTTTTCTCGCTGGTATTTATAACATTTGGATCGTAGTTTGGAGTTATCCCCCTGCATCAGCCTTAGGCAATACTTCACTACTCTTATTTTGCAGCGTATTGTGTCTTCATAACATCCCACCTCCCTCAAACCCCCCGAATTTGATGTGCCTTGTGAAACTCCAAGAACTCTTTTCCAAAATGCTACCTGTGTTTTATTTACATGCTCTGTTCTTTCCCATCCCCAGATCTCACTTCCGTATAGCAAAACCGGCCTTATCATAGAGTTATACATCTTTTCTAATGTATCTACAGGTACATCCGGTATCCGCGAGAGGGTACGTGATAATTCATTTAACTGCCCTCGTGCTTTGTAGTTAGTTACTGACAGATGTTTGTTTCACTTTCCTCTCATATTAAACATTACTCCTAAATAGGAGAAATATTTAACATTTTGTAGTTCTAGCCCCTTGTAATACCATTTCTCATCCCTGCCATACACATAGCCATTTTTGAAAGCCATTGGTTTTTCTTTATTAACGTTCATCACCAGATCCCATGGTTTACTATATTCTTCCAACATATTAATACCTTTCTGTAAGCCTTCCATCGTCATGACAAAATTGTCATGTCTTCCGCGTAGAAAGTACGGGAATGCAGACATCGTTTACTTTTGGGCCATTCATTTACTCTGCTATAACACGTCTGCTATAGTGATTCAAGTATCACAATGTCCTTCATACCAGCGCAAATAACTCCGTATTACACAGATTGCACTTTTAGGAAGATGAACTATTGTGATTCTTCAGAGAGATATGCGTTTTTAGTGAATGTTTCATTTTACAGCGTTCAATAAAACAGATGCTTGAATTGAACTGTGTTCACCTAGAAGACTAGTTCAAACATTAGTGTTCTTAATTGGATATAGCACCTTCTCTGCTCATGGTAAACTTCAAGATTGCAGTTTATTATAATCTTCAAGTTTACGACTTACATATTCACAGTGTGGAAAACTCCTTCCCTTTTAGCCAATTTTTTATCGAAATTTTAAACGGAGTTTAATTATATATTAACCGTACCTACCAGGATGAAACAATATCATATGTCTATTATAGTCTTTAGAATATACTCATACATACAATTAGGAATATCAAGAAGGACTGTGGTATAGATGGATCGATAAACAATAGTAAAGCAAACTGATTTTCTGAATTTGCTTCATCCTATACTCAAGTCATTATTTTCTAGACATCAATGCGTTGCAAATTAAGGTTTTCCAGGCTGCAAAATGGAATGGAAGTTGAAGGTTTATTTTAGGAGGAGATGTATTGTAGTTCGACTGTTGGGGAGCCAAAAACTTGAGATAGTTTCTTGGAGTGTTCGCCCCGCGTACGATACAAAGTTTTCGGTGGCTTCGCCCCAACGTTCACTTTCCGGTGGCCTTTGCCCCAATGTTCAGGAATCAACTTTGTATTTTTATGTTTCTTTAAATATTATATACATTTATGTTTGCCTCGGCTACGTCAGTATTGATTTGTAGAAACATGTATCTCTTATCAGGGGGTGATGCGGCTAAAGAATGTAGGCTTACACAAATATAAGTTTTACTTCCCTCCTTTTATTAATCCTTCACACGATTAAATAACACTTCACTTATATTTAGAGAGCTGTGAGATTATTTATTAATTACTTGCACTTTTTAACCCGTAAGCTTTATAATATTCTCGCTGTAATGAATTTTCGTCTTACACTGGATATGTACCGAGCGAATGAACTGCTCAGATACGTTGCCTTCTAGCGACTGGCGTTTACCGCTTAAATTTTTAAATTTTTCTATTCGGCTAATTTTACTCCAATAGAATACTTTTATTTAACTTTCAGCTTTTTTGTTTGTTGATTGGCTATTTATAAACTGTTTTAAACATTACATTATTGTTCCAAGAATTACTAGTAGCATTATTAAACTTTCTAACTTTCAAGGTTACCTCATTGTTAGCCACTTTCGGCCTCTATTCTCACAGCTCGTACATTATTAAATTACGTAATACATTCACACAACATTATTAAACATGTACACAATAATATAAACATAATACAATGACTGTTACATATATTTTATATATATTGTAGTATACACATATTGCTTTAAGGCGGCTGCTATATTTTATATTATATAATTAGACTGAAATCATTTAAGTGTTAAAAACACTGCCTTAAATTACACAGATTAACGAAGTTAAAATCCATAAC
Source organism: Deroplatys truncata (assembly GCA_030765065.1). NCBI lineage: Eukaryota > Metazoa > Arthropoda > Insecta > Mantodea > Mantidae > Deroplatys > Deroplatys truncata. The sequence continues at coordinate 109,283,886 of CM060980.1, forward strand.
AGCTTTTAAATATTTTGTGTGTTTTTAATAGCATTTTGGGATGCCGATTTCATAATTGAGTTTACTTTTGCTCTATTATGTGCGAAATTTTCAAAATAATGCGTTTAAATGTAAGTCACTGGAATGTTTTGCTTTTAAGTGAATACAGAGACGATATATATTCTATGCAAAATATGAATACAGTTACCCGATGTTACTCTTTTCCTGTGGTCAATCTTACGAATAATTCTCCTTGTTCCTTAATCAAAGCACCATGTTTACACTTTTAAAAATAGGTTCTCTTTATGTGTGTTTGTGTGTGGGTGTCTACATGCGTATTAACGGCTTAACACAAACTCAAAGGTAGAATTAATAACAAATTTCCTATTTAAGTTCCGCTATAAAATGTGTATTCGAAAAAAAACTTCCAAATCCAACGACGGTTTGTCCATTATGTGGATAATTCCTTAGAACGTTTAAAAGGATGGTTATTCCTTGTAATCAGAGCCATATTGTGAAGAAGGATCTGGTCCCTTTTCTACCGTTAATCATAAAACGGATGGAATATTCGCCTAAAGTTAGTATTTATATGTCAGAGCGTTACTCAAACTGTGGTCAGCAGCAACCATAGACGTGTTTCTAAATTCTCTGCCCAGTGCGTTAAAATCTTAATACAGAAAATTGTCAGGAATTTCTGCCCTATACTCAAAATTTTGCTCTGCAGATAGTAAAGAAGGCAATGGATGGGGACAATGGATGTTACCAGAGATATCGGTTAAATGTGATAGTTCTGTTATAACTGCAAAAGTGAGACAATCAGTAGGCGCCAATCCCATGACGGAAATGTTAAAACCGTTACACATGAATATATTTAATTAAAAATTTCTGTACTATGTAATTGGGGAATACCAACCTAGAGAGTTAGTTCACAAATTCGTACATAGGTTGGTTTATTCATCACATTAAAATTAATGTAATTATTTCTCGTTTCTAACGCTCCCCTCATACCTATGACTTTCGGGGCATAACTCATTCCACCAAGCGATGACTTGGTGGAGGCACCCAGCGGGCGGAATCCGTTGCCTCTGATAGTAGGTTGATGAGGATGGTGATGGAAAGAGAGGACCTAGCTTTTGCCGTGGGCTTCGAACCACAGAACAGCAAACTATTAGAAGTGCAACTCTCGTGTTAAACGTTGGAAACACGAGGGCGATCGCAGCGTGAGTAGTGATCTGGGATGGAACTAAACTATGAAAAATCGTGCTCTCGGATGATGACGTCACTCGTAGCTACTACAGCTGTATTTTTCATACCTGCCTAGCTGTCTGCTCAGCTGATCGTATGTTCCAATATTGTATCGCTACTGACGACGTACAAAGTTAATTACGTGAGCTTCAATAATCGTGATTGCACTTGGAGTTATTCATATTTCTTTTTAAAGGAGTCGATTAAAGCTCACATAAAATAACTTGTCACTGTCATCTGTAGCAATACAATATTAGAACACAATTATGATCAGTTGAACACCTCACAGCTAGGCTAGTATGAAAAACACAACTGTTTATTCCTGTGTAACTTTGCTTTTTATATAATATTATTGGGGTTAATAGTGGTTGCTGAATGTTTCTATGTCATAATACATAATGATCACATTTAAATTTTTGAGAGAGCACCTTGCAATAATTTCTTCTGCATGCTTCATAGTAAAATCTTTTGCACTTAAACTGCCTCCATGGTTTGTTCGAACTTCCAACCAACAGTAGAACGTGGAATTTGACAGGAAAATTGGAAGAATAACACATGTTTGACACTTGTTATTTTATTCTACTCTAGATAGCGCAATACAATTTGACATAACTTATATCCATTTCCTACAAAGAAACTTCTGCACACATTATATGCAATAGTATAGCTATTGTTTGTCATTCACTAAATTGCTATTAGCAGTGCAATAAATGTCATTAGCAAGTTTCACCACACCATTTAACACTATTAATGTCATTGACACTCTTTGTGCTCTGACTTGAAGCACCATCACTGGACACAAATAGCCACAACTTAACTCCAGCTTTCCATTGTGTATATCCTAGAATTAAATAGAACACACATGTTTAAACTACCCTTAAAAGTAGGTTTCTGAAAAGAGAAATTGCTTACATTAAGGAAACATTTGTGGTTACAAACACCTTGTTATTATATTACACACTATCCACTGTAAACCAGAGTTCTCTCTGATGTAAACAAAGCATATGCTTCCTCTTGTCTTGAAACTAAGCATTACGCTTATGCCAATGTAAATAGTTCCTTAAACGTATTGTGTCATGAAACATTGGAGTAGGAAAGGTATAGAACTACACATTTTATTGTGATTATTGTAAGAACTCATTGTTAAAGGTTATGGATATATGGTAATTGTTAAGAGATTACAAAATATGATTTTCTTAATTCTACCTGCTATTGCATTAACAATCAAAGAGTATCTTTTTGTTAATTACCAACTGTATGGATGGCTGCTATTCTCTTGCCTATATGAGAAATGCAGCAATGAATTCGCAGCGGTGCTATCTGAGTACCAAAAAAATTCTTTGCATAACACAGGAAATATGATAAGCAAACAGTCATTCATAATACGCTCGCACTCATATGCTCAGCTCAGGTCAAATCTTCGATTTTATCAGTTAGGTTTGAGTTGCCATGACAAAGGAAGAAGTGCATAGTGTGAATAAGCTGTTTTAACACAAAACTGGGAAACCGTTAAAAAGTGGCAAAAAAGTTGCAGGATATAGTGCTAAATAAAGAAGGAAATAACACTTTTTATTGTAAAACCACCACCAATTTGTGTTACTTGAACAAAATAAAATTCAGTATATGCAAAGGAACCATGGATCTTTTCATTGAAGGTTCAATGAATCACATCTTTTGAAGTATCCTTCGAACTGTTATTTATAGTGAAATTTTAAACACTTTTCATTAAAAAAATTACTAAGCTTCTGTGAATTCAGAAAACTAAGCTTATATATATAAATAAACAAAGCTAATGCTAACCTTCCATAAATTCAGAAACCTAAGCTTATATAAAAAAAACCTAACCTCCCATAGTAACTTGGATGCAATGTGCTGTATATGAAAAGCGTTTGAAATACTCAGTGTGTTAAAATGTTCACTATAAATAACAGATCAAAGGATCATTCAGAAGATCCAATTCATTGAAAAGATTCATAGAACCTTCACTGAAAAGAGCCATGGGTTGTTTGCATATACACAATAGTGGATGAGTATATACAATCAGACAAAAAATTCAATGCCATGCCTGAGATTCAAACTAGCAATCTTTAACTTGCCATACCACTGCTCTGCCATCTAAGACTTTCTCTACTCACAGTAAGCTATTTCCATAAGTATTATACAAATGATTCATCATATATCGTGATCAACTTCATGTTTATCATATGTGTTAACTTAAAAGGCTTCAATACATTTAAAAAATATTAAATGCCCATTACTTCAAAACCTTTGATTTTTGCACAAAAGCAACACGATCATTTAAATGCCTATACATTTCTTATAATATCCTGCAACTTAATTACTAATGCACAATATATCTTTAAGGGAAGGATTTTGTATCATCAAAATTGCTACAAAGTTTAAATGGTAGAAAACAGACACGAAAGATTGAAACCACTTTGGAATTTCAAAGCCTCAGAACACATACTGAAGCTGCTAATTTCACTCAAAACAAACACTTCAGTTATTCTTGGAAACAAATGCTTTTGAGCATCTGTAATAACAGATTACAAGGACATTGTCAAAAAAGCTACCAGAATTTCTATTTTCATACACCATGCCCAGTTCAAAAAAGGACATAGTGGCAGTTAGATAAAAATGCCCAAAAGAGGGTGAATTACTGAAATATATGTGAATGATATCAGATATCTTTCTTCCTTCTGTATTAGAAAATTTCATTTGGGCACTGCCTTATAGTATCATTGACATGCTATCCTTGACAGTTAGTGTGTCAGTCCACCAATAATCCTACATTTTTTAATTATACAAGAGTATCACTCGCATGATCTTCATCTATGTGTTTGAATATTAGCATAGTAACATGCTAATTAATTTGCATTAAAGGTTGATTTTACCTTACCTACTTTTGGCTGTGATCTCCACCCATCAATTATGAAGTGCAAACACGAAAATTAATCGTATATTCCACTGTCTGGATGACTCACAATATCTGAAAAGTAAATCAGGACAATATAAAATTCAGCAACACTAAGAAGCTCTTAAAAACTTAACCTTTCATTCAGCACTCTCATGCTGGAAACTTAATAACATACCTTCAGATTCTATGTCACCATTCGGGACTCGAACCACAACACTGGAAGGAATGTAAATCGTAGGCGTATCCCCTCTGTCTGGACGGCTCAATGTATCTGAAAATTAATTCGTTATATAAAAATGTTGCAACATACAGTAACCTATCAGTTTTCTACCTCATTCTACGAATATCACTGAAGTTAATAGAAAATACCAATATTACAACAAATATACATTCAATCAGAAATAGCGTAAATGTATGATTACCGTCTCGGCTTTGTTCCTGGTGAAAAAACTTTGGACGAAAACTTCCAGCTATAAAAATCCAACATGGTCCCTTTCTTCGTGCCTGCAATTTAGTTCGTTACGAACGTCGAAACTTGAAACAGCCAATCAGAAAATTCGCCTTTCCCGCAAAAGTACAACTAGTGACACACCGTGTCCATGTGGGGAGTTAGTGCCCTCGGTTTCCACTTAGCCAATACCACCATCACCCCTGTGCTTCGAACCACGTTGGGTCTTGGGGATACCTCACATGAGCAAGTCAGAGGTGAAGGCATGGTTAGGGCCCACTTATAATCGTCAACCCAGAACCGGGAATTGAATCTCAGTACGAGAGTCGAAACGAATCTACTGTATTACCCCGGCGCCCTACAAAAGTTAATGTTAAGGTTATGCAAACCCATAATATATGACACAGTTGAAAAGAGTTAAAATCTTTAATAACTTTCCTTATCATGGTAACTTGGAGGATCTACTTAAACTTTTGGGGGTTAATATCTTTGCAGTAAGTAACCAATTAACTGCCAACTTTTCAAATTTTGAATTTTTATATATTTTTATTCATGTTAATGTTCTTAATTGGTATACAAATACATTATTTACAAGTTAAATAACAAACTTTTAATGCCATTCCTTTTTAAATTTAATAGGAGGAGCAAGATTGCGCTCCAATTTGAGTTTTCTTTGTTTGCATCCATTTGTACGTTCTAAATAATCGTCTCGTTGATACTAAAAGTGGTCTGGAACACGTCTGCTAGAAGCCGTGGGAGGTCTTATCAGTTTTGTTATGTGGCAGTTGGAAAGTACTCAAGTAAATTTTGAGGAATTTCTGTTCTGTCCAATGCAATACAGGATATTAGAAAACAAAACTGGTAGAAAAGGGAAAATGCATTACTGTCCCCACGAATGCGAAATGTTCCAGGACAGTTTGCCTGCTCTGTCTATTTTCTGATTATATTCTGTAATCAAGTGTGGTTGTGTGACATACTTGTGGCTTTCGTCAAACCTGGGGCATCTTCTTGCTTTAGAGAGAAACAATACACATTATCGCTACCAAGCTGATACAACTTTTGTCCTTCCATCACACCTCTTACAGCAATCTTTGTACCAAAGCGACAATCGTGTGCCGCACGCTGTTATATTTTCAAATTCCTTTTGTAGTTTTATTCATACAGTAATATCTGCAAGTGCCAGTAGCACAAATTGCTCTTTCGCCAATGTTTCTTCAACCCTGGCAAAAAATAAAGCAAAATGCTACCATTCTCATCACAACATCACCTCAGTGCTCATTATTACTTTGCTTTCCTTCTCTACTTATCCTTTGTGCACTTCTGCATTATAATGGCATCAGTGTTTGAACATCACTCATCTGTTGAGTTAATTCAAAGCTTGTGGGCGATCCCCTAATGAGCTGTTTAAAATACTAGTGTCCAAAATATCTCTTCATCCGTTCATCAAGTTTGGGCTTTCTGGAAATGCCCTAAAGAACATAGTATTTCTCTTAAGGTTATAAAAGTGTAGCTCTTTCTTCGAAAGGCAGATTTCCAAGATCCATATTGCTAATGAAATTAAGACATTCTGTTTCGGTGTGCATGTTCCTGGACATGCGTTTTGTATTATCCCCACATGTGTATCATAATTTCCTGACTAGTGTGAATGTCAAGTACTTATACAAACTTCTTCATATACTCAGTAGGGAATGCAAGGTAGTGCTGATTTTTTCTGATTAACATTACACTTTGTTGAACATTGATCAGTACGGAGCCATTCAAAAATGATTCTCAATACTTCAGTAGGAAACTTTATTTGGGTGCTTCTTTTGTATCGTTTTCCATAGTCAACAATCCCGTGAACTTCCTAGCATAGTAACATTGGTTCTGCATTTTCCCATTTAGATATATATTTAATTTTAATTTTACGTGTCTGTACAATCACTTTTATTATTTCTACTTGCACATCTCCAGCATCACTAGAAGGAGCATGCATTTCTACCATATCTGGAGCTCGGCAGGACATGTATCTTTACATATAGTACCATCTGTATGTTCTACATCGGTCTGGCTATTGGTCTTCCCTGGCAGTAGCTCTACAGTAGGTCCAAAATTATCTTCATGCATTTATATATGTATATATATATATATTAATCTTTATATTACAGGAAAAATACAGAAATTGAATTAATTAAAACAGGTATTATAACAAATGAGACAACTGCATCACATCTGCCTTAATCCCTATATGACGATCGATTAAAATAGTTTTTAGTAAGAGAAATGCAAAGAAAACACTAATAATATACATTCTGGATGCGCCATTATAGAATGAAGCTAATTACTCGATTCTGAACAACAGGAAAGTAATAGAGGTGTAAGCTGAAAATTGGGCATTATAATTTCAGGATAATTCGTGACGATGACTTAACTCAGGCTGAGTAAGTAACATTACAAGCAAAGGTCTACGACGAATGACAACTTGCAAATAGCGTGAAAAAATGAATTGAACTGCATTACTGCTTGGAAGGAAATCATTAACAATGTGAAGTAACAATTTATCCCCAAAATGGGCCCACAGCAGTTAATGCCTAAGATAAAACCGTTGGATGTCTCAGTTATAATAAACATAAATAACATAAATATAACCTAAACTCATAAAAAATTAGTTAAAACAAAGCATGTTGATTCCTAAAGCTTATTTCATGTAATGTAAATATTCTCTGTTTTTGTTCCAAATTTCAGAATTCTTTTGTATATACTATTTATTCCTGTAGACATGTAGAACACATTTTCATGTCAAGATTTTGTGTATTAACTTAGTATTTTACTTACACAATCCACTGACGTGCAGTTATAGAATATAGTATAAACATTAGGAGCTTGTTACCGAGTAATACGTAGGCAAGCGTCTGATGTATAGCGGTGGAACAAAGCCAGCTTTGCTTGTGTCAGGAACTCTTGTTTGTTTCCATCCATTGCCTACCTCCCAGAGGAAATCAACCTCACTGTTTTTGTCAACGTCCCTATTTTTTGCGTATGTCGCTTTAATCAAGATGGAAGTACTTGTTTCTTGACTAGGGAGTCAACATTGAGTAAATGTTTCAGCACTTGTGTTTTCTTAATAAGAAAAATAAAATACAAGAGTTTCGTATCTGTAATTGACATCAGAATACACTAAGTATTAGAATACACGATAGTTGGTGAGGTTTCTAAAAGTATATGCGGTATAGACAAAGAAATTGGTTTGTATTAAGATAACCAGACCTTTTTTACTGTGAGGCTCAAGTTTGGAGAAGAACTTAATCGTCGTAAGGAACGATCAGGGTGTTCTTAACATCAATGGTTTTATAATCAAATCATTTGATGAATGTAATTTGAATTGTTTCATATCTTTACACCATGATTGAGTATTGGAACACTTGCATATTCATTAGTAAGATGCATCTGATTTAAACTTCATTATTGAATTAAAAAGTATCTTCGGTTTATATGTAAAGCAAGTTGTAAGAATTGTGGCTCTCCATTCCTGTGCGTCGTCCTCCGTGGTCTAGGGCTCTAGTTCCGGAGATCGGGAGCTCAAATCATGCAATGGAATGTTAGTGGGTCGGTCAAAAGTTGCACTGTATGAGATGCAGCCTCTCGGCGATCTTCTGTTCTCGTCGTCCGTCAGGATGCTGCAGCAACGTTTATGTAACGTTGGCTTTGTTGCAATGGCTTTGTTATATATGTTCCCAGATGAATTATGATTGTCCTCAGTTTTGATTGGTTCTTATATCTGTATGCTTCAAACTGACGGAACTCAAGTGCTGCCGTGTGGTTAGGTTGGTAATGTAGTTTTTTGACAACAATGATAAGGTTAAGGTTTGGCTTTATTCAATGTTGTATTTATTATCAATCATAACTTTGTAAACAAAGCATTACATATGTAAACTCATGTTAATACTTTTAGATAAACAACCCTTTAACTCTTTTCAGTAATAATTGATGAAGTTTAATTTATATAACAAATAATTAGTCTCTTTATATGTCGCTGTACGGGGAATATAACAACTTCGCTTCTTATAATTCTCAACCCGTTAATACATGTATTAATTACTAATGACTCCAATACCTCAAGCATTTTACTACCTTATTTGTCCTTTTTTGATATCGATATAAATGTTTTTATTACTCTTTGTTTTACGTCGCTTTAATTGTATGGCCATATCGCGACGGATCTGTTAGTGGATAACTCTTAGATCGGGGTGTGGTGGACAGTTAGCCTTCTAGGTCTCATCCCTTTAGCCACTCGCTTTTGTCAAGTGTCCACATAGGCCTTAGTGCATAGCAACTGGTTCTTCGGCTTCGTACCGTGCATATGGCATTAGGGTGCCGTCCAGTCTAACTGCTGCTTTCATATAGAAAGTCGGACAGTTAGCCTTCTAGGTTTCATCCCTATAACCGTGTCATCTTGCTTCGTCACGTGTCCACAGAGATCCTAGTGCATAGCAACTGGATCTTCTGCTTCGTGCCGTGCAGATGGCATTAGGGTGCCGTCCAGTCTATTTGCTTTCATTTTTGTGGATATATGGCAAAGCATTCGCTATTACCACCTATTTTTCATTTTTACTATTGTTTTAGATTTGAGGTGGAACTTTGGGTCATGGTATTAAATATCCAATCCGGTATTTAATTAGCGGCTGAGGGAAACCACCAAAAAACCTGTCAGCTTAGCCGACCGACGGGATTTGAACCCAGGACGTTACTGCTTGAGCCATTCCGCTCGTGATATTAATGTTGAAGAATAATAAGTACGCATTTATTCTGTAGCAACTTTTCACTGCTTAGCCATTTTAAAGAAAGGTTTTTTATGCTTACTGATTCGCCTTGGCAACGGGTAGAACTTCATTTTTGCATTTATTAAAGGTATAAAAAATAAAATAGCAATTGCATAATGCAACTTTAAATCGATTTTTCACATTTCACTTTGTACTTCCATTTATTGTAATAGTAACAATTATAATTCCTTTTTGTTGTTTACAATGCTTTTATACAGTAAATATCTTGAATAATAAATCTGATAAAATAACAATTAATGACATTTTAAATTACTTCAACATTACTTACTAAAGCCATTTACGTTGTTCTACACAATTTAAAATTCGTTTGGGTGATCTCATAAATCTTATGGAGCTTAGATTTATTTGTTTCTCATTTGTTAATTTCTTCTTTTTATTATTTTTATAGAACAATTAAACAAGTATAACTAAACATTTTAAAATAATAATTCATAATATTATTCCTGTTGCACCCGGTGGAGGATGATGGAGTGTTTTGGGCATAAAAATCCTTAGCATGGCTTCCTTCGGAAGTGAAGTAAAGCCGATGATACGGCGTCGTAGATTTATGGCACGTAAAAGAACCTCAAGCCTGATGAGTGCTCTGAGAAAAATTTCCAGTCTTTCGCACCCAGTATAGAATGGGACGCTAAGAACCATAGTAGTTAAGTCTTGTCCGTAAATTAAAAAAAGAAACTACATTCCTTCGCTCTACAGAAACCTGAAGTCACTCCTCACTAGGATTTTCACAAAGTTGGAAAATGGTGTAGGACATGGCAGAAATAACTCTATATATAATGTTGCTTGCCTTTACTTATATCAAAACTCCTAAACATTCACATTTGAAACCTTTTTTGTAGGAAATCTTCTCACTAAAAGCATTATCTCTCTTATTTATGATTAAAATGGATAATTTCAGTTATTTGCAGGAAATATGTTTTAGAAGGTAAAACAAGTATCAGTAAAGATTACTTAAATCCGGACCAATTGAAACTGAATAATTTCATCTGCACCTCACACAGATGACAGTAAATCTATCACCGACTCTAAAGAAAAAAAATAAAGAATATCTCCACAAATATTATACAATAACCTTTATACTTGTCGAATATGGCCTTACTAATAACTCTGAGGTATTCACAGAAAAATTAAAAGTTTCAGAGCTTGGTAGTCATATATCCAGCAAGATTTATGGGGCGACATGCTAACATTTTGAAATATATACAATTTCTATTTTCCTGCATTTTATTGTTTGAGCTTTGGTTTTCACACTTCAAGCCAGACTTCATAAACTAAAAATTTAAATGAAGATTAAATGACACTTGATATCTGTAATGCAACACATGTCAGATCCTAAAATCACATTTTCTCTCATTTATATACTTTTGACTTGAGACTGTACAATATCTCCAAAATTAAGCGTTGCAGGAAATGTCTTTAATAAAAGTTGCTTATGTTATGGGGCAAAATAAACGCCATTAGTAGTGTTTTGTTTGGAGGACGTTATGATGGTCGTTTTAGGGTTAATTTAATTTTTTAAATGGAAACCTACAATTAGGTTAAATTTAAATTGACCCTAAAATGACCATCACAAGGTCTTCCGAATAAAATACCACTAATGGTACTTATTTTCCCCATGATATCCAACTATTTTTATTCAAGAAATTTCTTTCTACAACGTTTAGTTTTGGAGATATTGTAGTCTCAACTTAAATGGTTCACCCTTCATACATTGCTGTGTATGATGACGTTATCAACTAGCGGTCATAGTTAAAGAAAGCCTTTCATATAAAGGATGATTTTAAATGATGGACCCATTTTATAAAATTCGTATTTATTAAAGCACAAATCCAATATGAACAATCTCTATAACAATGAAAAGAGGAAGTTTCAAAGTTTTTTTTCGGCGGACTTTCTCCTCTGACACACGCGGTCGGCCTGTGCTTTTTCCTTTACACACATTTCCAGTCTGTTTAAATTGCGTAAACCAACGGCTAATGCTTTTTCTAGTTGGTAGTTCAATACCGAATTTGCTACAAAGTGCCCGCTGGACTACAATTTGCGACTCACTTTTTGCGAACTCAATAACGCAGAAAAACTTGTGTTCCACAGTAGCCATCTCACTAGGTACTGACAGTGAAACGCAATGGCGGCCTATTGCGCGAGCACTCTACCGGCCGCTTCTAAAACCATCACCGCCCGCCGAAAAAAACTTTGAAACTTCTACTTTTCATTGTTATACAGATTGTTCATGTTGGATTTGTGCTTTAATAAATACGAATTTTATAAAATGGGTCCATCATTTAAAATCACTTAAAATGTACTTTAACATAAAAGTTGAAGGTCGTTAAAATTAATTATCTTCTGATCAACAATCTTTTGAATAGGTTATGTGACCTAGAAGATGTAAAATATATATGGATAAAAAGTATTCATTGCTTATAACCTTACATATAAGACAAAGGAATGTAAGACAGTCTTTAATTTGAGCAGTGTATTAACTTCAGGAAGGTATACATCTCGTGTATCATTTTTAGAGTAGAAATTTCCACTTAAAATACTTGCGCTTGGAAGTTTCAATTTTTTTCACAAAGCTTCACAGCAATAGTTTAAAATTCTTCAAGTTCTGATTTTCGCATACACTGCGGACCAATAAAGCGACATTCGTAAAAAGATGTAACCAAATTCTTGTGAAATAATGAGAAGAAACTAATAATACTCTCTTGTTTTTACAATGCTGAATCAAATGATACTAACACTCAAAAAAGTAGAAATGTAATAAGTTTCAAGTAACCGCAATTGTAAAAGCTAAGCTTAGGCATTTTACATCAGTATCACATAGCTGATATATGATAGAGCTAAAAAGAAATATTCATTAAAATGAATTTATTTAAAGAAAAAAGATAAAGAGGTCTTATGTGGTACACTTGCAAGATATTTAAAGATAAATTTCATTGATATTACAGCATTTTTTACTTTCTATACTACCGACATAGTAAGTAGAAAATATATTGCATTCTACCCAAAAATTCCTTACCGAGATTTCGCCGGAAATACATGCTTCGGAGCCCCTTGATAAAAAAACGGCATTTTTAGAAAAAGGTCCGTGTGTGTGTGTGTGTGTGTGTGTGATTTGAACAACATAACTCAAAAACGAAGATTCGGACAAATATTAAACTTGGTATTTAAGTTCAGTACCTTCCAAAGATACGACCCGCATATTTTCAGCAAAATCCCCTCACTCCAGACTACCTTTTGCATGGAATATGTCTCGAGCATTTTTATTTTCTAAAAAATGGATCTAACGATTTTTATTAAAATGCCGTATATTAATAGTATACTATGTGACGAGACTATAATGGTTGAAATTAAAATGCGAGTATTATTAATAACCGAGCGAGCGAAGCGAGGTTAATAATTATCTTACGCGCGTTTTATCACCATTATAGTCAAGTTTCATACGACTGTTTATGCTCAACCATGTATCTATATTAAAGATTTCATAAGTATTCGTTTCTGGTTTGAGTGATATGTTACAATCGTTATTCCTTTATCTATGGTTACAATACAATGACCTTGTAGCACCTGTGTCAAACAAAGTTGCTAGCGTTGTGAGACGTACTTCGCAGAATATTCGATACTAGCGCTTTCAAAATGTTACGTGGCCACTTTCGATTGGTCGAACCAATACTTTAAGGAACAGGTGTACTTTAATGAGGCCCATTAAAGCATTGCTACCAGTCGTATAAATACTACATTTTGGCATGGTCGAGCATAATGATAGTTACACGACAAATAAAACGTATACGTTGAATTTTCTGGGAACAGCCTGTGAAGTACACTTCAATTGGAATACATTTTGTATAATGTTGTATAGAATAGGACTAGAAGCGGAGGGGGACTTAGCACCTCGACCTACGCAAATGCATGTGTCTAGCTCCCTGGGGGGCGCCTCCCGGAGGAAGGGATGAGGTGAAAAAGACAGAGGGTAACCAGACCAAGAGGCATGACAGGCACCGTTTACAGATTTTAAATTCCCGGGTGGTGGCTGGTGTAGCCGACTCCCCTCTACCCTATAGGCTTACCATCTCCTGCGTGGCCCGGGACCCGGAGATCACTTACAGCCCGGAGGACGAAGGTTTACTCAGAGCATCCTTTTCCCCTGCCATGCACACGCCGAGACCTCCCGCCGACACTTGCATCCCTGAAAGATACCAAGCAGATGAAAGGGGAAGTGAAATGAGAATTGAAATGGAAAAGAGGAACAGGAAATTCGGAGTATGTAATGATTCTTCCCAACATTCGCCTGGCCACCCGGAAAAGCCCATGGGTCAGGAAGTCGGCCATGGAAATCGAACCACGACCTCCCAAATGCAGGCCACAGACGTTACCGTCTGAGCCATCCCGCTCGGCATAATTTTGAATAATTGGTAAACGTTAAGCGATAGACGAAAACATACTACACATATATTTATGTCTTTAAAACACACAATTGGTTTAAAATAAGTTTTTTGTAACATAAGACATTTCTGAGATATCCGTTAATAATGTTTCGAATTGTTCATTACTTGGCCATTCTCTTAAAGTACGTCAACATTCAATTGTTTCTCGCGATTGCATGAAAACACTATGAAATTTTAAAGCCAGCATACATGTCTAGTTGACTATCGCTATTCCTTTGGCACTGTAACGAAATGCGTAATGTAGCTATTTCAAGTTTTTGCATAAATGCAGTAAATAGAAAAAACAAGCTTTAGTATACCCACTAAAACGACACAGGGTAGCAAAAGACATGTCAATGTATAACATCACATTTTTGTTATATGATTTAGCTTAATCAAGATAAAATGTTCGTTGGAAAGTGTATATATCTCATATCAGTACACATGAAAATATTTGCATTCACTCCTGTAGAACTTCGTGTAAAATGCAACAATGACACCTAGCTCTTTATTTTAAATTTCACTTTTTCTTCGCCATTAGTTCATACAAAACAGGAAAAAATAAATCTCTCAGATTTAAACATTTCTAAATGGCAGTAAATCTTGCATTGAGTAATACAAAAGTCTAAAGAAAATTTGGTACACGTTGCGTATTTTAATACGTTTTATATTTTAACATACCAATTCGGCCTATCTCTTATTGTTCCGCACCTCTATATAATTATATACAATTCAATAAAAATGAAGAGAGGTTTAAAGAATGCCTGGAGAAACTCAAAATACAGTACTTTGAACATAGGACATTGATCAAAATTGTTATGATTCTTTTTTATAAAATAAAAAATAAGAATATTTTTCAGTGTAATTACTTTTTTAAGATGACTGAATCCCATGAAAATCTGCGTCTTGTATTCTAGAAAAATGCTGGATTTAAATATGACGACTAATCCTAATTTTGATTCTTTATTTATGTCGTTCACAGACTCCTAGAAAAATGTACATTAAACGTTTTGTAAACACCGTTTTACATTATTTCGGGGATTTTAGGATCCTTCCGCTGAAATTTAAATATCGAACTTTCTTCTAATTACAGGGTGACATAGATAAAAGTAACCCATCTCCCATTTGAATGTATGTGATTTGTTGACTGCGCCGATAACAGCAGCCGTGGAAGTAGAGAATAAATTCAGAATGCAATTTTAAAAAATATCTGATGTTACATTCGCAGAACTTTCTCTACGCACTCTGGTTTATTGTTATATAACTATAAGAACTACTCTTGTAAAGGCTTATTTTTCGATCTGCTTCACGTTGATCGAAATAAACCTCTGCAGAAGTAGCCTGATTATACATTTGCTTGTAGCTACAAGGGGTGATACAGAAAGAAGAATCGATAGTCAGATGTCGTTATTGTTGGTCTTGAAATTTCATACTCTCTCCAACATCGCGAGGAACAACTGAATAGCCGGAGAACTTTAAAAAAATGCCAAAAGTACTGAAACATTCAAATCGATAAGAGCGGATATCAGGGGTTTAGCTGATGCTACAGAAAAAAAATTGAAATAAATCGCGTGTATTAAAGAGATCTACATGTTTTGTACAGTATTTTGTACATGTTTAATGGTTTACCTCTTATTCGAAGTTGTATAAAATTTCATGATTTCACAGGTTATTCCCAAAGCATTAAAGACGCTCATTCCACTTTAATTCAAATCTTTAGAGCCATTTTTGAGAAAATAAAAAAAATTCGAAAAGTTTGTCACATTGAGGGCGATTTTATCAAAAATCTTCGTGTTGCAGCTTTGGAAGATACTACAGTTAAGTACTAAGTTTGGTATTTTTCCGACGTTTCACTCGCGGACCTTTTTCTGTAAATGCCGTTTTATATTCAGAGGTCCTCAAAACGTGTATTTCAGGAAAATGTCGGCATATGATATAATACTTCAGAACTTTAAATTTTATACAGATATCCTAGCGCGCTAGTTTTTAATAAAACATTGCATTTACTGCTCCCATTGTCTCTTATCATCTATCCGAAAATCGACAGAGTGTTTGTGGGTTTCCTTCTCACGTACAATTCCACATTTCTCAATATTTTTTGTATCAAGTGAGTCATTTTGCAGAACGCGAGCAGACGCCTGTAATTCAACTGATGAAAACCTGGCTGAAGTACGCCAATAAAGGATTTGCGATGGATAGTTCCAAACGATTATTACATAGAATCTCCATTATTAAAGTCATTTTGGTACGATAAAACACGATAATGCAATTTCAAGCAGTCATAACGTCACGTTGTAAAATTCCAGGAATGTAATTCATTCATGAATAATACCAAGAATTGGAGTTGCTGATGCAACCCCAGGACGATTAAACCAAGCTACTTCCATCTGCGCCATTCTGCACGGTGTAAGTAGGGGGGTTTAGGTGGCTCAAGACCCCCTCCCCAGATACCCTAAATTTTAATATCACAGCACTGCACTGTCATTGGAAACAATCGTTCCGTGCATTGACTGGCAACATTGATTAAAGGGTTTCCTCCGTTTGTTTTTCTGTCTGCACACGTTTAGTCACAAGTAGTTCATTCAAGATAGTTACAGAGCACTTCCTGTAGTTGTAATGAAGTGGGTGTGGATCTTCTGATTAGTCTCCCTAAGGTGTAGTGGTTAAAGCGCCTGACTAGATAGGAGTCTTCCTCAAGAGTTTAATCTCTATGTACCCCTGTTTGCATTTTGCTCCTGCAAATACTTATGCAGATTTGACCTGTCAAATCCTTTATTTAGTCAATTTATCCTGCTCAATGATGCGGTTGGTATCTCTTTAAAATGGATACATTTATAAAGGTGACCACGGAGTTGAGGTATTCCTGAATTGGTGTGTTCCAACGACTCCTGTTTGAGGCCCCCGCCAAATAAACCCCCTACGTATGCCCCTGCCACCCTGTATTATATGTAAGTGGTCGAGAAGTTAAAAATCGATCTCTTTTATTAAAGTTAGGTGGTCTATACGGTTTTCTTAAGTTAATTTCCCCTTAATCATGTTTGCGTAGTTGACTCGCATAAGTACGGTACAACAGATTCATGCATGTAGTGCTTCTTGCTTGGGCTTAATTTACGCTGCAGTTCAAGAGCGAAACCCTGAACTTTCCCAAGTTACACACTTGATCATATTGCTCTCTGGAAACTCAGTGTAGAACTTAATGAGAAATAGAAGCACTACGAATATAAAAGTTCTAGTTCGGTACTTCCCAACTTTCTAAAGATTGTTCAAATACTTTTTGTGATGAATTTTTAAACAAACTTTTATTTTGAAGCAACATACAGTACTAGCCACGGAGAAACTAATACAATAACTCATTAATGTAATAAGATATCTAATTCACAGCTTCTCAGAATCAACACAATAATTTATTTATTTAATATTTTATTCTAAGTTTTACGTATTGTGTATTTTATTTGCTAATATTGTATGTATAATAATTAGGAGGATTTTAAAACACATATTCATAATGTATACATGGTAGAGAATAAGTATATAACGTTATAATATATAAAATATAATATAAGAACGGAAAGGCCATTGTTAGCTATATAATCAGTAATATAAAATTACGAGAAATGCAGTAGTATCTACGTAAGCATGTAACGAACCCTGAATTCACAATTAATATGATAGAAGTCTGTAAACATATATGCGTGTATGTAACATAAACTGCTATTGGATGTTATTGGATATTAACACCAACATTGATACATGCCTATAATTCAAATACGTACGTTAAGAAGAACGGCTGGAAGGAACGCTAACAGAAGCTTGTCATACTTCGAGCAGGAAGGTAATGTATAAGTTCATCTCTAAATAGACCATAAAACTACGTATTAAAGTCTACCAGTCATACATATTTTAACACGAGAAAGATAATAGTGAACTGTGAATATCATATGTGGTTTATCTAAAATTAAATTAAATAATTAAACAGAATAAGTGTGTGCAAATATATTTTAACATTCTCCATATCCAACCCTGAGAAGATAAAAGCGCTCTCCGACACCAATACAGCAGCCGTGGCACAATTATAAAGTAATAATTACAATACTAAGACACGCGCAAGAATACAGATATACGTAGTGGTGTCCTACCAAGAAGGAACCGCTACAATTTTAATGGGTGTTTTTTTTAGGTTTAATTTAAAACACCTTTTTTTGAACACATGTTTATAAAGCGTTAATTAATTACTTGTCGTGGTGATTTTTATTATGGTACTCAACCATGTATAATAAATATAGTTATAAGTTATATGAAACCTAAAACCATTATCTAACGCACTTGCAAATTAAAGGTTAGAATTGACCATAAATGTGCAGGAAGATGCTGCAATTAAAGGCATAACAGACCGGATTCGGGGTGGCATATAGATCAGTACAACGTTGGCTTTGAAATGTTAGCAATAGCTTTGGGGCACATAACTAAATTCACAAGTTAACAGGGATGTAATCAGATTTTCATGTATTGATATAAACTAAAGCTATTATGTTTTAATTACATCCTGTTCAAAGTTTGCATTACAAGCACCGAAAGTACTAACAGATAGAGTACATTTGTCCAAAAATATTCTATAAAATTATAAAAATAAAAAAGTATAATAAATAGTATTTTAGATGCATTTCGTTGTGACTCTTTTTGATTATAACTTACATTTTTATCATACCATTGTAAATCTTTACTGAGATGTAGAAGTATTCATATTATTACGGAGTAACACTTTATGAAAATAAATTACTTTTTATCACAATACATATCAACATTACTGTAAGCCAATTTATTAATTTAAAATTAGCAAATTCAAGAACAAGCTACAGAGCGCAATTACAGAAAATGTGAAAAGGTTGCCTTAAGGCACTTTAAAGAAAAATACAATACTAATATGGATAACTAGCATATGTATTCTGTAGCTCAGCACGTGCCAACAAACCAGAAGCAATAGTATAGAAGTATTTAGTGGATTAAAATGCAATATTAACCCAAACATAACTCATTAAAGTAAAACGCTCCATAGGAAAGAAAATGTTTGCAATACATATCAAAGTAATCACTAATCCCGGCGGATACGGGGTGACTGCGTACACGCAGGTGAAGAAAGTTTATGAATTTTATGCCACCTTCTTCAGAAATATTCGCCTTAGATTTGCAGATAAAGTAGAACAAATGTTAAACGTTTACATTGCATGGACAACTAATATTCACCTTTGAACTATATGAATGTTCATTTCAAAGTCAGTAATTGTTTTGAGTAAAATTTTTAAGCCAGTTTCAGTTCTAAAGGTAACAACGTAGCGTACTATACCAATTTCGGAGAATTTCCTTGCAAGCACGGTGTTTGAACATTATTAATATACGAGAGCTGATCAACAAAGACTGAGACTGATTTGTTCCGGTAGCTTCCGTGATAGTTTCGTATCTGTAACATAAATATTTGAAAAGAGCGGATTTTTATGTACAATGTTGGTAGGCGGCAGGACTCTCGTATTGGTAGGTTGGCAGTAATGCTCTATTTTGTAGACCCTACGTGCATTTCGCATACCAGACAATGGATGTGATGCATTTTTAAAACGATTATCACCGGTGATGAGTTATGGCTGCATCATTATGATCCTGAAGGAAAACAAGCCAGCACAGTGTGGAAATCGCCAGGTTATCCAACACCAAAAAGGCAAAAGTTGTTCAATCTGCAGGGAAAGTGATGGTGATCTCATTTTTTGACTGTAATGGAATGATTTACCAGCATGCAGTTCCCCCTCATACTATTGTTACAGCAGCATACTACACGTCAGTATTGGCTACACTGAGGAAGCACATTGCAAAGAAACGACCAGGGCTTTTTCGGACTGGGTGGCGACTTCATCATGACAATGCACGGCCTCACGTCGCAAATCAAGTCATGCAGTTTCTGGCTCGATTCAACATTACCTGTGTACCACATCCACCTTATAGACCCGATCTTGCATCCTGTGACTCTTTTTTATTCCCATCACTAAAGGCAAAGCTTAAGGGGGATTTGATTTGAGAATTCTGAAGCAGTGCTCAAGAAAAGTGAGGCGATTCTCAAGGACCTGACAAAGAATGGTCTGCAGCACGTGTTCAAGGACTGGCAGAGACGGTATAAAAAGTGCATTGAAGTAGAAGGGGACTACTTTGAAAAAGATCATGTAAACATTGAATTGGAGTAATAAACATCTGTGAAAAAAAATCAGTCTCAGTCTTTGTTGATCAGCCCTCGTAGTACCGATTCTCATCATGGCTGAAATGAGAACTGTTTTGAAGCAAGGCAGTCGTGTTAGTTGTAAGATGGTTAAGGCGATTAGTTATTTATCTCTCTTCCACAGATAACATGAAACCGACCATGTATGTATTACGCATCTGCATCCCTTCTCCCTTATTAGGAAGAGTGGTTTACATTAATAAAAAATCATAGAGCAAATACCATGCTTTACAAACTCAACGCAAAAGTGTAAAATAATATAAAATAAACAGTCAAACATGTTAATCTTTCTTTTACTCTACCAGCTTTAGTTCATTCCGCGCAGATAAATGTTTTTGTTCACATTCTTAATATAAACCCTAATATTACTAATATGTTATCATAAAAAGTAATATTAGCGCTTTAAAATTTTTCTAAATAATGAAATGTAACATTCATTTACTCCTATAAATGCATTTGCTGCAAGAACATATATCTCTGCTTGGGGTACAAACACAACTCTTGAAAATGCTGCACATAGTTGTACTTGTGAAATTAAGTGGGATTCAGAACCAAAATGCATAATCAAAAAGGATTTAACACGCGATGAAATACAAACACATTCATTATTTAACATATTATATGTAAAATCACAGTGGAAACAGTTTTAAATTTAATTCAGTGCTCGCTGTTGTAGATAATACGACACTATTTAAATTTAAATAGTGTAGCTCTGTCCTAATTTATAATTTATAGAATATTCCATTAGCTGGTTAATTATTTAGAGCAAACTGCTAGCTCAAAAACGGAGATAATAGGAGGGAGCATTGTTCCATAAGTAAGCTAGTTTCAGATATTGCACGTTTCCACCGCAGTCTATTGACATGTGCTTCAAACTGGTTACAGCCAAACATCTAAGAATGTCATACAGCTGCATTAGCGTGACTGAGAGCAGCTCCACTAGTGACATCTAGTGAAGTGGTGTGTTATTATACCCCGGAGTACTATTGCTCTGTATTGAAGTATCCATTATGAAGTAATTCATGGGCACCGGGGGCCACCTAATATTTCCCCAAGGGGATCGAGCTCCCAGTGTTCCCTGATAATCTGCAATATTATGTTGTTTTTTTCCTAGCTGGGTGTCAAGGGTAATCTTGAAACACACTCAACCAATTTTGATAAATATTTCCAAGGATGCAAGCTGAAAAAGTACTTCTCGGTATTTAAAACTTCAGAAAGTTTTTCTTGCCTATTTTCGGTATACCTTCAGTGAATTTTAATTACCAGAAGATATTGTTGGTCCAAATCCATTCAAAGAGAGGTCTTAAACTCTCCATAACAGAGTGAGGGGTTGTGTCCTATTCATACCCTTAATTTCACCCTTGATGTCTTTCACTATCGTTATCAGGAAATATTTTTGGTGTAATCTGGGCAAAAGTGCAGCTTTGAAGAATTGCATACTGATATATACCTTATACTTATTGTGACAAAGCTTTATACGCTAGTGCGCGTTGTTCGTCAAAAGCTGCCTTACTATGCG
Organism: Deroplatys truncata; assembly: GCA_030765065.1. Classification (NCBI taxonomy): domain Eukaryota; kingdom Metazoa; phylum Arthropoda; class Insecta; order Mantodea; family Mantidae; genus Deroplatys; species Deroplatys truncata. Next base: position 109,305,491 of record CM060980.1, read on the forward strand.
GTCCAAATCTATGACGTTTCGTGACAACCAATACGGAGTGTCCGCGCGGTTACCAAACTTCACTTTGAAGTAGGAGTTGTATTGTAGTTCCACTGTTGAGGAGTCAAACTTGATGAAGTAACTGTCCCACGTATGCTACAAAGTTTCCGGTGGCCTTCGCCCCAACGTTTAGGAATCAACTTTGTATTTTAATGTTTGCCTCGGCTGCGTCAGTATTAATTTGTAGAAACATGTATCTCTTATCAGCGGTGATGCGGCTAAAGAATGTAGGCTTACACAAATTATAACTTTTACTGCACTCCTTTTATTAATCCTTCATTTGATTAAATAACACTTCACTTATATAGAGAGCTGTGAGATTATTTATCAATTACTTGCACGTTTTTAACACGTAAATTTTATAATACTCTCACTGTAAAGAATTTTCGTCTCACACTGAATAGGTACGCGTCTAGCGTCCGGTTAGGAACGGTGTCTACTAGCGACTGGCGTTTACCGCTTAAAAGTTGTAAATTTCTGCATTTTAAGTCTCTGATTGGCCAATTTTACTCCAATAGAATACTTTTCAGCTTTTCTAGATTTTGATTAAACTTTCTAAATCATTATTGTCTCCAGGTTACCTCATTGTTACCTCATTAGTTAGCAACTTTCGGCCTCTATTCTCACAGCTCCTATATTATTAAATTACGTAATACATTCACATAACATTATTTTACATGTATTCAATAATATAAACATTAATACAATGACTGTTGCATACATTTTATATATTATACACATATTGCTTTAAGGCGGGCTGTTATTATATTTTATATTATATAATTAGACTGAAATCATTTAGGTGTTAAAAATACTGCCCCAACTTTCCTTCGTCAGAGCGTTACGCATTTGTTGGAAATGCCATCGTAATGTTCACTTAAAAACTACACTAAAACAAGAGACACAATAATGGAATTGTAATACACAAATAGAGAAATAAAAACCATACTTTTTATGCGTCTTTTGTTATTCAAGTGGCACAGCTAACGGCATATCTTTTTTTTCCTTCCCTACACACACGTGAAACAGTTAGCGCACTTAATGAGCACGCCTCAGCCGTTAGTTCTTAACATTCCGTGAACTTAGAATTTTTACTTTTTAAAGAAATTATACAAACTGAAGACGACATCCCTAACCTTACTTATATATCCACTGATACTATTGGGCTTACTAAGCGACATTTTCAGGAAAGAGTTAACTTTATAAATGCTAGGACAAAGCTCAAGAACTGAGTAGCTACACCGCAGTTGAATTCACAACTGAGTCACTTAAGCTTCTATCAGTAGTTTTGCTTTGTAAAAGTTTTAACACTGCTTTAATAATGTTTTAACCTTTCAATGGTGCAACGAATTCCATTGTTGATATTTCCTCGAGAATGTGATGACAGTTGGTGATTCTTTACTCAAAGTTCTCAGTTGGCTTATACTTTATAGGGATTTGTTGTTGTTATAGTGCATTCCAAGTAACGAGATGTTGAATGTTTTAAAAAGCACAACACGCTCTTCTCATGTAACGGATACGAGCTTGGTTCTAGGACTCGGCAATATGCATATTGGTTTACCAATGGTGTTATTCTGTGTAACAAAACCATACATGAATTTGTTTATTAAAAACAATGTGATGTATGGTTTTCTAGGACTGCGTCAGAGGGCTTTGAAAGTATTTTCATGACGAGTTTGCAGCTGTGTTAGAAAAACTCGTGGAATAACTGCTTCTAAATTTATTTAGAACATAAAGAATTGCAAATTATGAAGTGATAATTATATCTATGACATAACAATATAAAATACTACAACAGAAATTGATTTATTATTACAATCATAACTATAACTAAAATCCCCCGTTTAAACATCAGAAGGATAATTATAAATTAATGCAAAACCATTGGGTGTAAAAATATGATTCTTTTTGCATTTGTTCAGGAAAACGTCGCCTTTTATCCTAGCTGTTTTTTGCTTTTCTGAAATACGAAATATTGCATGATATTGCAATTAGAGTTGTACCAGCGGCGTGGTGTACTGTCCGTATGAGGCAACGCCGCACTGCTGTTATTTGCTAGTGCCGTCTTACTGGACACTCTTCAAACGTCAAGAGTTTTGGACCGCACAATAGTGCCTTATCACTTTTACGAGCTACCCCAGCACTGTTTTCAGCTCTTTTAAGGGTACACTTCCACACTTCTTCATTTTCAACGCACTACCCTCTTCTATGTAGGACTTTCACCCTCAATAACTTACAAGCCAATGTCTTGGGTTAGTAGGTGTCGAGGGTCAAGCAAACTCTGGATCATAGTAGAACCAGCCCAATGCCTGGTATGGAGGTAAAAAAAGAATAAATGAAATGTAGTGATGAAAGCGATGGTAGAAAAATTCACGGATCAAATTATCCAATCCAGCATTCGCCTAGCGACAAAGAAAATGCAAAAAAGCATTCGGTCAAGTTTATTGACGGTTTGAATACGAATACGAATAGCACACGATACCGCGGCGCCACCTCGCTCGGTCTCTTAATAAGGATAAAATTTCTAATTCTTTATTTATGAACATATGCTTTTGAAATGTATACAAGTAACACGGCAAATCATCAGTGTGTGCTATACACTTTAATTGCAATATTTCAAGTAGCTTTCAAGTTATTAATTGTGTAGTTAATTATTTTAATGTTAAACAAATGTGGTACACATAATGAAAACATGTACTTATACAATTATCTTCTCTGACTCCAACGAATATTTAAGAAAAAATGTGGGAAGCATTTTTCTTATGATTTAGTATTTGAAAATAAATTATACACAACAGTATATGTATTTCACTAATTTTAGTGCGTTAATTAGATATTCTAATTAACATTCCTTCAAATGTAACCGATAAAGAAAAATCACCACCAATATGTTGGTATTTATAGTTTTGGGTGTTTCTCTACAACATTTGAGGGAAATTAAACAAAAAATATAATGTGTAAAATATTTTGAACCCGTAAAAATGTAAACAACAACAATAACTGAAAATGAGAAAACACCTTTGAAATTACAAAGCCTATATGACCCTGCATGCTTTGAATTATGCTTGTTGTAGTCCTTACTAATAGTGCCATTTAATTCATTATCAACCTGAAGCCGAAATTATAAAGTCAATAATTATCTAAATAATCTGGGAAGGATAGCCAAATAAAAGAAATAATAAAATATTTAAAATCAGTGCATGTATTAAAAGGAGAAGAACTGGGAAAATTGTTGACTATTAAAAGCGAGAGAAAGACCAGACAGGCACAGTTTAGCTAATTAGGGACCAGCCCCAGGTATAAAGGGCATATCCGCTGAAGCCAGTTTCTCTTGGAATTAATGGGTGCAGTTGCACTGGCCAGGATGTGAAGGTCACTAGAAGCTTCATGACGCTCATTTTGGTGCAAATTTTAAGGGGAGAGAGGGAAAGTTAGGAAGTTTTTCTTTGTATCGCGCGTGTGGTGAGGACATTCTCGCTGGGACGCTCGTATGATGAGGAACAACGGTCTCGTTGAGGTCCAAAGACTGGGTGTGAACTTGCAAGAGGGTCGGACGATCAGATGTAATTGATAATCTTCTGCCTTGGAAAAGACACAGTAATATCGTAACAATTTAAAAGTGATCGGCAAATCTTAAGTCTTATTTTAATGGTGAATAAAAGGGTTCCAAGAAAACGTACATACACTCACGCATACCCAGTGATTAGTATCTCATGCTCGAGCAGCCATAGCAAAGTATAAAAAAACAACTAGGAGGAGAAACGCAGCAATATTGAGGCAAAGGTATTGCTTCATTAATGGAGGACGTACCGTGGCTGTGCCATATGGTGTCCTACGTGGGGCTCGAATAACGTGGAAGTCGAAACAACGTGGAAGCTGAACAATGGAGAAGCCGAACAACGTGTGGCCGAACAACGGAAGCTGAACGACGAAGAAATCAAGGAGACCGGGACAACGCGGAGGACAACAGGAGCAGCATCGAAGCAGCAGTTACAGGCAGCAGATATAAAGGTACTGAGTGCAAATTTATTTATGTGTTCCAGTGGTCAATGCAGTTAAGGAACGGAAAAATTTTCGAGCTATCAGATACAAACATGGAAATTCAGGACGATGATAGTAGAACTGTGCAGGACGATAATGGTAGTGTAAATGAAGTAGTAGAAACAGTAGATGTTAGGAATGTACAAAAACAGGTAGAACTGCCAGGTGGAAGTACGCAACTAACGAGATGTTAAGGTTAATTATGTCAATGATACAGGGTCAGAAAGAATTTAGGGATGAGGGGTGTAACAGTAAACTTGAGAGAAGATTTGACAGGAAAGATGATACAGGGTCAGAAAGAATTGAGAGGAAAAATAGAACAGGGTCAGAAATAATTAAGGGATGTAACAGAAAACTTGAGAGAAGAATTAACAGGAAAAGTAGATCAGAAAGAATTAAGGGATCAGATAAAAGCTAATAATCAATGTTTAAGGGAGGATTTAACAAGCAACTTACCTGAAATTGGGAAGAAAATTGAGAACCAGCAGAAAGTCTTAGAAAATTTCCAGGAGGAGGCTAGAAATGAAATAGAAAACGGGGGAATCGAGGTTAGGGAAAATCAAGAGCAGGTTAGAGAAGAAGTCAAAATTGTAAGACAAGAGATTAGTGAAAGGGTAGAAAAAGAAAACAGAAAATTGAGGGAAGAATTAAGTCAGGAATTAGTTAGAGAAAGGGAAGCTACTAGCAAAGAACTAGAAATATACAGAAACAGGTTAGAACAGTCTGAAAGAGAAAGTAGGAGACTTGCTGTAGGGATAGATGATATAAATGATAGTCTTAAGGAAGGGTTAGAAAAAATGTGCATATAAGACAATATTGGTAGTTCAGCATGTAGCAATGTAAACAGTGCAACAGTAAGGAACGATGAAGGGCAGAATGCGTCAGCTGACCTTCCGATGCTGAATTTAGGTCCAAGTAGCTCCAGTAACAGTACTAGTACAAACGTAATTAGAAATGGCGGTCCACTTTTCAATGGCCTAACCATGTTCTCAGCGAAATTTCACCGCCGATTTTTGAAGACGAGGAATCGGATAATCCGAAAGCATTTATTAATAGCATGCAGGAATATTTCAATGTTAAGGGTATACCAGAGGAATACAAGATGACCGTAGTACGGAAATGTTTCAAAGGTAATGCTTCCAATTGCTGGAATTGTCTGTAGGGCTAGATAATAATTACGGGGCTTTTAAAGAGTTGTTTCTGAATAGATATTGGGGTGCAAGCAGGCAAGCGAACATACGGTTAGAACTGAGTAATGGAAAGTACAATTCCTGTAAGGACCAGTCTATGGTAAATTACTTTATGGTAGTGGCAAGAAAATCTAAGATGCTAGACCCACCGATGGGGAAAGTGAATTAATAAATCTAGTATCCGCGCACTTCCCGGAAACATTACAAAACTACATAATTATTACAAAACCAGTTACGATAGAAGCCATGATAGATTTGTTGATCGCTTTGGAGAAGAAGAGAAATCAAGATGGCGTGATTAAGGATAGGAATTTCACACAGAAAGAAAGAAGTCCTAAAACATTTTTCGGGCAGTGGGCATATCCAGGAAATGACAGAAATTTTGATGTGAGGGATAGATACCATGGACCTGTTCCGAAAAACAATTACGATAACAGAAGGAGAAATAACTTTGAAAACAATTATAGGGGAATAGGTGAAAACTACCGAAGAGAACGAACGCACAAGTAAATTATGTCCACACTCATAGATATGATAATGATAGAAGGGAAAGGTATCCTAGAAACAGATGCTATTCTGGAGATAGTTATAGAAATAACTATGACAATAGGTATAGATCAAGTTCCCCAAGACAGGATGCGAGAATCAGAAGTGGTAGGAATTCACCAGTTCAAGAAGATAGGGTTGACGCGATAAACTCTACTAGACAAATAATGGGAAATAATTACCGTCATGAAATGAAACCGGGACCTTCGCATAACGGTATTGGAACAGGAGCAATTAGCAAAGTGTCGGAAAACTCCAAACCTAATCAACTTCGCCTTCAGTGAAGATTGGGAATAATTCCTATAATGAGAAGTACACGAAAAATAGGAATAATGGAAGGCAACTAATGATAGAGAAACATAAGGAAGGAAGAGATAGGCCAGGAGAAAGCGAAATTTTAACTGATTCACCAAGGATAAATATTGGCATTAATGGTAAACAATTTCATGCAATATTAGATACCGGCGCTAACACCACCGTTTGTTCACAGAACTTTTACGAAGAATTAATAAACAGTGGTTTAAAATTGATGTCTTTACCAGTACATGGGATATACTGTTCAGTAGCAGTGGGTAAAAGAAAAGAAAGAGTAAGGTTTCAGGCTATGATGAATATTGAAATCGGAAAGGAAATTATTGAGATGCTATTTTTCGTAGTACCTAGGCTTGTAACAGACAAAATAATAGGTTGTGATTGCCTATACACATGGAACTCCATCATAGATTTTGAAAATAGAATTTTGAAACTCGAAACAGAACACCATAGTCGTACCATTGTTAGAAGACAGTAGTTCGGGAATAACTGCCAGGGATCCGGTAGAGGAAGAAATAAAAGGGGAAACATTCTTTGTGGAAGTTATAAACATTGGAGCTATGAAATTAGCGGAAGTGAGGTTGGGGAATTGCCATGAAGTTAATGAGAAAAATATAGTATACGAAGAAACTGAGAAATTTCGTATTAATAATGGCGAAGAGAAACCCCAAGAAAATCATAGATTAGGCTTGAACGATAAGAATCTAAGTACGATAGGGTGAATGACTGTGTCGAAATAGAAAAATTATTGAAAGATAAGGTGGATCAAGCTAGTAGACTGAATGAGAAACAAAAGATGGAATTAGGGAACTTTTAATGGATAATAAGGAAGTGTTTTCAGAAAAGCCGGGAAGGTGCATAAATTACACCCATTCGTTTGAAATTGCTGATATTAAGCCATATGCGCATCTTAGTAAGATCTTCAGGGAGACCTTAAAGAACCAGAATATAAAATTATATCATGGTTGCTCTTATTTTCCATCCGGGAAACCAACAGAACGCATATTGAAGCACATTGGAATCTATTTTCGTGTACTGACTCATAGTAATCACAAAAATTGTTTAAGCTATTGTAATGTAATAGAAAAGATAATAAATAACACCATCAATACGACGACAGGATTCGCACAAATACAGTCAATGCAAGGAATTGAACCTGAACCTATTTTAAAGAGATACCCAAAATGATTAAAAGAAACCAACCGCCATTATCCGAAGAAGAAAGGGCTAAAATTGTTGTTGAAAAGTTAAAAGAAAAAGCAGAAAAAAGGGAATCTAAAGTAAAGAACCGAAACTATAGATGGAAACCGAAAATAGGAGACCTTGTACTTGCCAGGGACCACAAATTATCCAGCGCATTAAAAGGGAGAAATCATAGGTTAGAGCTCTTATATAAAGGCCCGGTAATGATTGCTGCAAAATTTGGAGAACACACGTTTGAGTTAGTAGATATAAAAACTAATAAATATATTGGTAAATGGCACAAACAACTTATGAGATCTTATCGCAAGTCATTGAATGTTCCTGAAAAGATGCAAAAGGTGTGAATTTTCTGAGAAACGTTAGCGCATGAATATAGAAATATCATTAGGTTATGGAAATTGTAAAATAAACCTAAGAGAAACAGTGAAGTGAATGTGATCAGTGCACAATGTGAAAGTGAAGTGAGAAAGAGAATAATTTCTCAAGAAAGAAAGAAAAAAACATGTACTCCAACCGGAATAACGGAAAATAAAATATAATAATTGTTTAATTTGAATACTGTACGTTATTGAGTGTAAATTTCGTATAATAATGGTTTGAATTTGAATGATGATGTTAGTGAATGTAAATTTTGTATAATAATGGTTAAAGTGAATCATGTGAAGGGTAAGTCATATGTATGACCAACATATTTGTAGAAGGAACATAATTGAAAACAGTGTAAAGAAACTTACATGTTGACTAATTGTAAAAGAATCATGTAACCAATTCAAGGTTTGCAGTTCAATCGCGAAATTGCTGAGAGGGAATTGTTTCGGGCAAGACATACACATTGTCATATTATTGTGTAATATGACAATGTATATGGGGGCATTTGAAGCCGAAACTATAAAGTCAATAATTATCTAAATAATCTGGGAAGGATAGCCAAATAAAATAAGTAATAAAATATTTTAAATCAGTGCATGTATTAAAATGAGAAGAATTGGGAAAATTGTTGACTGTTAAAAGCGACAGACAGACCAGTCAGGCACAGCTTAGCTAATAAGGGACAAGCCCGAGGTATAAAGGGTATATCCGCTGAAGCCAGTTTCTCTTGGAATTAATGGGTGCCGTTGCACTGACCAGGATGTGAAGGTCACTAGAAGTTTCATGACGCTCATATTGGTGCAAATTTTAAGGGGAGAGAGGGGAAGTTAGGAGGTTTATTTTCTTTGTATCGCGCGTGTGGTGAGGACATTCTCGCTGGGACGCTCGTGTGATGAGGAACAACGGTCTCATTGAGGCTCGAAGACTGGGTGTGAACTTGCAAGAGGGTCGGACGATCAGATGTAATTGATAATCTTCTGTCTTGGAAAAGACACAGTAACATCGTAAGAATTTAAAAGTGATCGGCAAATCTTAAGTCTTATTTTAATGGTGAATAAAAGGGTTCCAAGAAAGCGTTCGCGTTTCTATGTACATACACTTACGCATAACCAATGATTAGAAACTCATGCTCGAGCAGGCGTGGCAAAGTTTAAAAAACAACTAGGAGGAGAAACGCAGCAATCGTGAGCAAAGGTATTGCTTCACTGAGGAGGACGTAGCGTGGCTGCGTCAAACCGTCGGATGTGAACCTGTTCAGTCCGTGAATCTTTTATGTCACAGTGGAGATAAGAAGCTTTCTTAGATTTATATAGCTATATTTTTCTTTGGTCCAATTCTTTCAGAAATCAGTAAAACAATTCTGAAATTTCTGGGTTTCTAAAAGGTACTGACTTCTTGAGTTTGAATTTTTAAAATCTATCTTAGGCTAATAGTTTGAACAGACTGCATGGAGTTTCTAAAAGTTGTGACTTACACTGTCACTTAAACATTTAACGCATTGCTTAAATAACGTTTATGTTAACTTGAACTTTAAATTATAATTTGTTTCATGGAATAGGTCCACAATAGTTTTCTTTCGACCATGTTCTGCAGTGGAAGGAAAATCACGAAACGGCCAAATTCAGTAAATAAGATAGTAAAGAATTTTACATTCATCTAGAATAATAAACCCTCGGAAGTCTAGAATGTGACATGAAATATAGCTACTGCAATAATTGTCATCTGTAGTTAAAAACTTCACATATCACAATTATATTTTAAGTACGAATTAGTTAAAACAAGCTCTAAATAAGAAAACATAATATTACAGCTGCTTTCATAGGATAAAGCACACCGTACCACATAGGAAGCAGCATCGGCAATATTGGTACTCAAGATGGCTAACTGGTCTGAATTGTTAGTTATCTCATTGAACGTAACCATTATAGTTTGCACAGAGCCACCCAAAAAGCTATGAACCGGCTGCGCGGTGTTTTTCCTGTCCGCCTCCTCGGCTCTTGTTGCCGTTTGCCGCTATCATAGAAAGGCGCGGATGAAACTATACAATATATTTAAAATTACGTTTAAAGGCTTTGCTTACCAACCTTATGAAAGCAGATGCTGAAACTGGCTACCGTCGTTGTCCATACATTTTTGGCACCTCTTTAGGAAACTATCCCTCACTCGCCATAGTTCACGTTGAGAAATGCTGGCATTTTCCTGGCGGATATTTTGTTTTAATTTTTCCAGGGTGTGTGGGTTTTTCGTATACACTTTATGTTTTAAGTTACCCAAGAGATCGAAATCACAGGTGGTTAGGTCAGGGGATCGAGGAGCCACAAATATCTACTAATAATTCTGTCCTCAAACATACCTTTAATTGTTCTCATCAAAATATTGGCCTATGAGCTGTTGTAGTCTTGTGAAAAAAGGTAAAATCACGCTTCGTGCCTGTTAATTCCCTAATAAAACGGGGACAAAATGGTATTCATATATGTATGGTCGTCAACTGTTGATGCGAAAAAATTGTCCCTATAAACCTTTCTCCGCTCATGGCGCACCATGCACCAATTGTTTTGTTATGAAGGGGCACTTCATGAACAATATTAAGTTTGTCTGAGCTCCAATAACGTTATTTTGTATACACATATCCATGAAGGTGGAACCACCCTCGTTCGTGAAAAATATTAAATATGGGTCTATTTAGCGATTGTGTACACTATTGAGACTCCACTCACGAAATGTGCCGCTAATTACAGGATCACCTGGTTGAGGAGCATGTGCCACAGATATTTTATATGTTTTTAACTTCACAATTTGGTAGTTCTTCGTGCAGAGCCATAAGAAATGCCTGCCTGTTATGAAAGACGCCTAAATGATTTTTGGGAGGAATTCTCCAAACGATGAAGATGTCGTCTAATGCGTTTTTGGTAAGAACCGTACGTCTCTTTTAGATTTCTTAGCCTGAACACTTCCTGTGGCCTGAAATTTATTGTAAAGCTCATGGATTGTTGTACGGTCTGGAACTTTTACACCTGGAAATCTTTCTGCAAATCGTACTTTCACTTGGCGAGCTGACGGATTTAACACATACCAATCATAATTAAATACACCCTGTGTGGTAGAAAACATATACTGAACTATAATATACTTTGTGACTAAATACAGGATGAGGCGGTCCATTCGTCGTAACACAATTTGTGTTCATTGAGGGTACACGGGAGGGCTAGGAGGTTGCGACAGGTTCTTTGGCGTGGAAGGTTTTTTGGGTTTGCATGAGGTTTCTTCGAATGGTCTTAGGTGTGGGTATCCCTGTCTATTGTGTTGGCTGCTCAGTTAGATGAATGCAATCGTAGTTCCTTTGTATCATATGGATTTATTCTTTATCTGTCGTAACACTCGCCGCCGTATGATGTAATGAAGATGTTTTGGCTATGGTAATGAGATGTGCGCTCGTCGATCCGTAATCCTCAGATAGGAGGTTTATGAGGCTTAAGCAGTATCGCACCGTATGGATAATTTACTATTTGCCGAAAGAGCTCGCGCCGTCTGTCGGATCTCCATTGGTGTGTAATTTGTTCCAAGATAAATACACTGTTACGTCGGAGGTTCTCCCTCTGCTGTACAACGTCTTGGTCCGCGAGGATACTTTTGTAGAGTGTTGTGGTGTGACTCTTGGTTCAGTGACCAGATGTTTAGCGACATTCTTTTACAGTACGGGCACAATCTCCTTCCCGTGTTAGTATTTTATTTATTCGTTCTTTGAGTTCATATTGCTATCAATATTGTTCAATATGCATTGATATGCTATCTTCTTAATTCTATATCTTCATGTTATCTTATTTTAATATATTTGTTAGTGAGTCAGGCTATAAACAACAGAATGGACGGTCTCAAGGACAAAATAATAAATAACTCGTAATAACTGAACATCACATCACCGTCAACTCAATACTGCACTTCACACTGCAGAGCAAAACCACGTCAACAGCGTGACCTCTTTTATAACAGCAGGATGTTATCATTTTTCCACAGGCCTAGTGGAAAAAATGCCGTGCAGCCGGTTCGTAGTTTCTTGGCTCTCTCGTTATAATGCTTTATAAAATGTCAACAATTGTAATCGTTTCCACAGCTATTTTGGCTAAATGGACAAAGGGAACTTTGTCTCTGTGTCTAGAGGAACTCAAACGCTGCTTTTACCTCGGCCAGCCCACATGAAGCGCAGGTAGACAAGCCATCGATCATCAACGCAATTCAGAACGCTGCTGAATAAAACACCTACCACCATGTATAACATACATACTGCGTCTGTTGCAGGCTAGACAGTAGTAACGTCAGCAATCCGTGCAACAAGTCTTGGAACAGTCACAGCGCAACGCCTCCTAAAACGGCGCTGCTTCACCACATTTCCGGGAACGCGGCTATCGCCCGGCTAAACTAAATCTTGTGGCCTATAAAGAGGCCACAATCTGTGCAAAGACCAAATCAAACTACTTACGTAAATCAAAACACCACACGTCCTGTCCACTCTCCAAAACTCCCCGCGGTGGCAGCCAAGGCCTTGGCAAGATCATGGCTGTGAGTCCCGTCATTTCAGGCACCCACTGCCGGTCAACTTGCCGGCAGTTAACCTTTTCGTACTAACGAGACTGCTCAGGCGAACCTCGACACATTTCTTATTCCTCTTCCCTCCTTCCTCCACCTCACACATTCCCGAAAAAACACTTGGCTAATCTCCGTGAGTTCCTTTATACTTTGTTTGACAGCTTTAACATTTCGGTTGTTGGATTAACATTAACGCAAACAGGAATCTAACTAGTTAGTTTAGATCCTTCAATGCATCTAACCAACGAACGAATATTTAGTAACATTCTTAGATGTCATAAAATTAGTTTATTTTCTTATGCAGACTTTTAAGTAGTTATTTAAATGTAGTTCTAAACTCCATAAAAAATAGCCTCGACACACCATTTTATAATTTAAATACAATTTCAGTAACTGCAATTATTCGGGGTGATTAGACACAACGAAATTCATGCATTGTACCGCTCAAAATTTTATGAATGCACATTAATATATCATAACTTCAATGATCGTAAGAAAAGAGTACTACCACGAGTGGTTAACTAGTGAGCTTGTAAAGACTGCTCCGTCAGAAGGTTGCTGTCTTCAGGTCGAGATTATATGAGCTCCAGTTTGGCTAGCAGTTTCGGAATCATAAATTATAAATTAATAGTTCTAGCCATAGCCTTCTCGTGTGCGTGCGATGAACTTCCAGTTAATCTCTACATCCACACTCAGTGCTTTATTCATAGCTACTTATTCTCATTTAAACGATGCAAGTAAAAGTTGTGGTTTTGTTAGATATACAATGACTTCGTGTTTTTAAGGTAGTGATTACCAATAGTTGCATAACCCAGTGATGACCTTGGTAAATATATATGTATTTTTTACATTAAATACCGGGAACTTGCAATGAAGCATTTATCGATGTATGAAGGACTAAAGTTAAATATGAAAGTATTGAGGCCAGTATTTCAATGGCCTCATAATGCCTGTTTTTGCAGATAAATGGCTGTTGATAAAGATTTATATGCTAATGTTGTAGGATTTTTGCGGTAAGTACAGGGATTTCCCAATTAAGCATTTATTGATGCTTTAAGGAAGAAAGATAAATTTCTACAGCAGATTTTTTTTCTCGATTTTCAATATTTTGTTTGATAGTAAATTTGTTAATAATATAATACGTAATCGCATTACTGTGTATTATTTCGACCTCCTGAACTTGAGATAGCCTCGCGAGCACAACGCACAAGAGGTGGAATGTAATGTAGTGATTCCTTTTGGTTTGAAGGTTATACTCCTCAATTTTTACATTTTACCTCATCTCCTTCAGTTACTGTGCTGAATAAATACATACCATTAAGAGGCACAATTATACACGAAGTTCATTTCAGTCAGGCGCAATAGTCAGAGGACACAGATTTGCTCGTCATGAGTTGACCTTAGTTGGCGTGCTCTATTGTCTTACGGACTACCAAGCTCAGCTGTTGTTTGTTGTAGAGCAGCTAGGGACAAGCATACTTGAATGTATACTTCTATCCGCGGCGCGGTCATCAACCAGCAGACGGTAAAACCTAAGATGCGTAGTAAAAGTAAGAATTCCGCTACCTCAAACCTGACTAATTCTTTGAGAATGAAAATTTACATATAAAATACTCGAAATTTGTAACTATTATTCAAACACTTTACAAGAAGGGATTCAGAGATAGAGGGATAGATAGTACAGGCGCGAGTAAGCTTGCTCTTTAAGCTTTAAACTAATTTCTGCAGTTGAAAAATTAGCATAATATAACGCACCATCGCATTATTTACAATTTAGGGTTACTTAGTACTGGATTCCATGTCAATATATACAGTAGTATTCATCGGAAATCAGCATTTTTCGTAAGTTTCCATTTTTTGCTGTAATAAGTCGTGTCAGTTCCCTAATAAGCACTACAATGCTAGACACTGCTTCTGGTGATACAGCTATTGTACACTTAGTTGATGTAGCCGCTCCTGTTTACAGTCTACTACACCGCATGAAACGCCCTATTTTCTCAATCTATAGCAATTCAGACTATCTACTTTATTCAAGATTTCAGCAGAGCCATTGTGAACGCTTATCAAAATCACAGGTCTGAGAATGACAATATTGGGAAAACGAATGCCAAACCAGAGCCGGAAAAATCCAATTCATCAGCGACAATACAATCCTTATGTGAATTGCTGCTACCTCTTCAAAACACATGTAGACCAATCCGGAAGACTTCCTTTTGAATTTTACACAACCTGTCAATTTTTATGAAAATTCAGTGTTTTCCGATATTGTCCATTTAGCAACGTCTTACGCTACAAGGCGTTTACCAGGAGCATTCTACGTTAAAGGAATGATGAGGCGTCCTTGTTGGAGTTCAGTTGTAGAGAACGTATTAACAAGGTCGTCTATAGCCAGTTGTGGGAACATATCCGGTAGTGGAATATCTGCAGTAGCATTATATACAAGAACCTTGAACATAGGCTAGTTAGCTTTGTGAAGAGGAATATATAAGGCATTGAGCATATTTTAACATATTGAATCAGACTAGGGTAACGGTATAATGATCGTTACCATAGACAGCATGTTTAATCGAACAATGAAGCAGAGGAATAGCACTCGTAGAGCAGAGGGTAACATAAATACTACTGGTGGAGTTATGGGCTGCGTCATAACGGGAAGAACATTCCAAAGAACAAAATTCTCCTTCATACCCATCAGGACGCTGTGGTTGTCTCTGTTCTTTTCATTACTGAGATATGCATTTGTAACCTCTATCTACACAGCAACGCTAACTTTGACCTCCAAATGCTTTCATATTTCACCCAACAATTACCACTGCCTTTCACTTTTCTGGGAGTCTTTAATAGTCATAATTCTGTGGGAAAGCAAACAAACTGGTCGATTCAATTCAGTTCTAGATGTATTTCCCTGGTGGTACTCGACTCTCTATTTCTTCCCGTTATGACGCAGCCCATAACTCCACCAGTAGTATTTATGTTACCCTCTGCTCTACGAGTGCTATTCCTCTGCTTCATTGTTCCATTAAACATGCTGTCTATGGTAGCGATCATTATACCGTTACCCTAGTCTGATTCAATATGTTAAAATATGCTCAATGCCTTATATATTCCTCTTCACAAAGCTAACTAGCATATGTTCAAGGTTCTTGTATATAATGCTACTGCAGATATTCCACTACCGGATATGTTCCCACAACTGGCTATAGACGACCTTGTTAATACGTTCTCTACAACTAAACTCCAACAAGGACGCCTCATCATTCCTTTAACGTAGAATGCTCCTGGTAAACGCCTTGTATAGCAATGGGATATTTGTGCCGAAGCTATCCGGAACAAAAGCCATTCCTATTACAAATAGAAACATCAACCTACATCTTAAAATAAATGTACTTTTAAGTGCCTGAGTTTCTCCGTATTAAGGATAAGTTTCCAGCATTTGATCTACAAGCCCTATTTACAAACAGTCGTCAAGTGTTTAAGGAGCACTCACGATGAACGAATTACATGAGTTAATCCGTTGCACCAGAAAGAGTTCAGGACCAGACAGTTTCCCATATTCGTTCTTCCAACACATACAAAAAACTGGTCTTTCCTACATTCTAAATATCTATGACTACTTATGGTTTTCCTAGCCAATGAAGTACCTCAAATAAAATTGTGGTATGTATTCCTAAACTCAATAATAACCACTCTCTTCCATTCAATAACCGTCCCATCTCAATTACGTGTACCTTATGTGAATTTCTGGAGAAGATTGTCAGCTGACGTTTACGCTGGCATTTAGAGTGTAGACTGCTTTTTACAGATATCTAAGATGGTTTCCGAGAACATCGTTTACTACTGATACCTTCCTGTGATGCTTTCTTCAAAAAACAACATACTATTCTTGTCAGCGTGGATATCGAAAAGACTTACAATACTGTCTGGCGTGACCACCTCATTCGCAACTTAATGAAATATGATGTTACAGGGGACACGCTTGCGTCATTTATCATTTTCTCCAAAACCGACGTATTAGTGCGCGTATTAACGGTGTTCTCTCCCAAAGCGTTCTCTCTCCACAAAGATCGGTTCAGTGTGACTTTCTTCCTGGTAACCGCAATGGCGTGGATTTCTGCTTCAGGCCTTCTGTTAGGGCTGGTCTCTTTACGGGCGACTTAACCACATTTTGCAACGGAAAGGAGCCACACACCACGCAGGAACTATTACAGAATCCACTCAACAAATTACAATTGAGTCATAACATTGCATTCAGATTCTCTGTCCTTAAGAACCAATGCAGCATTCCGTTAACTCATTCTCATGAATACTCAATGCCACCTTTCCTTCTAGGGAACCAGCCAATTCCTATAGTCTCCACTATACACATATTAAGGCTACATTTTTGACCAACATTTAAACTGGATCGCGCAACTATAGCTTTAGAGAGCAAAAAGCTATTATAATTTAAATATCATGAAAATAATGGCAGCCAAAGTTTGTGGAGCTGATTTTACAGTACAATTTCTTACGTATAAAACGATCAGCCCGATGCCTGGTATGGGATGAAGGAAGTAGATGAAACGAAATGTTGGTGAAATGGATGAAAGGAAAGGTGATGATGGAGCAGTTGGTGGAATGAATGACGGGGGAAACCGGAGAACCCGGAGAAAACCCGCCCAGACGCCGCTTTGTCCACCACAAATCCCACATGCAGGTCCCTGGGATTGAACCCGGGCTGCCTCGGTGGGAGGCGAGTGGTCTAACGACTCGGCCACGGCGCCGCCAGTCCACAAAATACTTGACAGTATTCAGTCTTCGGACTAAGGATCTACTTAGGTGCCTTTCACATCACGCTGTAAGCAGTCTCCAGTTTGAAGCAAATGAACCTCAGGTGAATACGAGGAGGAAAGCTCAAGTTTTACGTACGTTGCACGAACTGCATCCAGGAGTCCATCAGATGTTTTTATCCATGTTTTTCCTGCCAAACCTCATAACGTAGATGCCCATAGCCACCGTCGTTTTGTACCGTTTTTTCAGAGAACTCTAATCTTCCTTCAAGAGTTTCGTTTGAATATTCTACCAATACTCTCCTGCTCCATGAAAGCTAAGCTACGTGTCATGTATACCTCCATGACCCTTTACAACAAAGCCACACAGATACGTACATCCATCTCCGTATATTCACTGCCCTTTTGTACCTCATATTCAGCAACACAACAAATGCACCAGACGGTTCGAAATGTGAAAGTTACTGCGGCTGTGGGGTAGTAGTACCCCATAAGACCTTGCTCTACAGTCTACAGCACTTCTTATCTATTTTTATTGTGAAGTGATAGCAATTCGTACCGCGCTTTGGCGTACTCCCATGAGAGTACTGCTCTCTCTTTAGCTATCATCGGGACATGATGAGTACTCTTCTCAGGCTTCAGCAGCGAGCTCTAGTCAACAAACTGGTGTTGTACTTCCAGCTTTTTTATCACAGAAAATCAACGTCGGGTAAGCAGGTTTTGCTATTATGGGTGCCTTCTCATGCTGGCACACCAGGGGAATGAGTATGCTGATGTTGCAGGTATGGAAGCAACATGCCATTCTCCAAATTTGGAGGGGCTCAAGATTCCCCACAAAGGGTTCAACCGCTATACGCGTAACCCATTCTTTAGAAATGGAAACAAGAGTGGTTCACCTCATCTAGAAGGTAACCTAGCGATTCCTATCCCATCCTCATTTCTGTCTATCCTCTCACAAATTTCAAGCGTCTATCAATTCTACTAAACTCTGGAAGGACTGCTCTTACCCATTCCTACCTCCGCCCATGCGCAACTATTGTCATTCTCCACTTACAGTCATTCACATTCCCACCAGTTACCGTTTCTATAATAGTGGGAGTACCCGATGCAAAATGGCAACAACCATCTTAACCGCTCCTGGTGATCCAGCTTTCTCCAAGAATGTGTAGAACTTTCTTAATGTAACTCAAATATGTCAGGAATTCTAAAACTTCTTGTAGTCGCAACTTCTCGTTGATGTTAAAGGGACACTAAATCAATAAATTAAAAGATTTCTCTTGCGAATACCGACTTTACTTTCACACAGACCCCTTCTTTCTTTATCCGACTCGTTGTTTTACACCTTTCGATTATTTCCTATCTCCATGCCTGTTCATTATAGTCTGCTTCCGTTTCCTTCTCAGTGATATTATTATTATTATTATTATTATTATTACTATTATTATTGTCGCAGCCTCTAAACAACTCGCTCAAGGGGGCAGAGCACTCGCTAAAAAGGTACCAGGAAGTTAAACAATTTAAACAAGGCGAGGCCACGACAAGGGACGCAGCTAAAGTGAAAGTGCAGAAATATTATTGAATACTGGCAAAAGGACACTTACATGGCTCAAAATAGGTAGAAGGAGCTTTACACTATCATAAATAAGACAATAAAGATTTGGATGACACAGTATTTATTAGATAAAACTTACTACATACCCCATCTTAGTTCCATGCCTGTCGGGCGAGGCCGCCATGCATTCCTGCACGGAGAGAGCGAATACACGTCTGGTCTGGTTGACTGCTACTAACTGACTCTCAGCCCCAAGCCACGCTTCAAAAAGCGTGGGGAACGCCAACTAACCTACCCCCACCTAAACTGCTAATCCCCACCTAAACTACAACCACCATCTCGAATCTAGGTGACCAAAGAGACGTATGCGCATACGTCAGATCTCCCCCTGGCTACTTAGATCGACGCCCTCGTCAACATGAGGAGAATGTTGTTTGTGAAAAAAACAAAGAAAGGGAAAAAATTACAAAATAGAATAAAACATGACATACAAAAAACACGCAGTATCTGTGAACATATATGGAGCCTACATATCTGAGCAAATTCACATGCTGACTGACATATTTGTGAGTCTCGAGTGTCGACGAATTATTTTTCTTCAGATCACTTATGCTCAAGTACCCCGC
This sequence comes from Deroplatys truncata, assembly GCA_030765065.1. Lineage (NCBI taxonomy): Eukaryota > Metazoa > Arthropoda > Insecta > Mantodea > Mantidae > Deroplatys > Deroplatys truncata. The sequence goes on from CM060980.1 coordinate 109,324,719, forward strand.
ACACGCACACACACCATGCTGCCACTGTCACATGCACACTACACTGCACCTCGATGGATGTTCCGACGTAACTGTTTGTGGGTGGAATTTCCAGATCACAACGACGAATTATTTTTCAGCTGTAGTCTTTTGGATGCTGCAGGTCGCTGAAGATGAGGAAGGGGTGGGCAATCGCTGGTTTGGACTGCCCCCCAAAATATTGGCTCCTTATGCCACTGCAGTGTAGTGGCTGCACGACAGCTCTCCTGTGGTGTCTCTGGAACCTCTGGCGTGACTGGCGGGGAAACTCTTCTTGTACACTCGAGCTCTGCAATCAGCAAAGTGACTACAACAGAAACCATAGAACGGTAGAAATGGTGCTCCAAAAGATCATCACACATAAAAAGTAGTGTCATTTACAATAAAAGATTTAAAAAAATGTCAAGAAGGTTTACAATCAATGAATTCTTTTAAGATGGGGCAAAGAGAGAAAAAAATGACTACATGTTGACATAAAAACTGAATTTTACAGGGGGTTACCATCCAAAATTTAACACAAATATAGAAACTTATTTGGGATCCCAATATTATTTAATGACCAGCTGGTACCACTAATGAAAAGAAAATAAGTGCACTTACAATACATTCATAGATGACAATGAAATGGAATCATTCATACTGACCATGGCCCAAATTATACACAACACTCACTTAACTAACTACGCAACACTACTGTATGCATTACTACAGACTTCAAAAATAAATCCACAGTACATATTCAAACTACACCTCGTTACATTCTTTCTACTACAATACTCATACTCTACTGTCAAATATATATTCTCCTCTACATTATTATCTTCTCCATCTTATTATTATCCTCATCATCTCAATCATCATCATCATCATCTTTATCTTAGCTCTGAACTTTCTCGTAGACAGTAATTACTGAGAAAATAAAACATCTTCACTGACTTGTCCCATTCAACATGCTGCAAAGTCAAAAATACCTGACATAGGCATAAATTTAAAGAAATCACATTAACATTTCAGGAATGATACAAATAACATGACATTATACTGTTGCATCCATATCCTCCGAATCAAAATTAAGCTGGAAAATAGATGGTATTAAAACTTGCTATATAAGATGGTACTAAACTTGTTGCATAAACACAAAAAAAATTATTCTCATTGCATTCACTTCAATACATTTACTCTATCGTGTGAATACATCACACACGCTATACTGGGCACGTTACAGCAACACCAATAAGCAAAATCTCTCAAATCACATCAAATCGAATTTCCAGGTACATGTAGCCCTCCTGAAAATCAACACATTTACACTCCAACTATCGGGGTTACACTTTGGCACTTCCACCGAAGCTGACATCATTTCATCTCTCACTTTACCACCGTCGGGGTTACTCTTAGGCACTTCCACAGAGGCAAATATTAACTCATGTCTCTCACATAACCTCAAAACATACATACATACATACATACATACATACATACATACATACATACACTATTCATGCAACAATTTTCTGCAAAGAAAAGATCACAGCATCATAATGAAACCTAAACCAAACCAAATTGAAATCGAATGCAACAGAACAAAATCACATCATTACTCAAAACAATACTGTCACATAACATTCCTGAAAATCAAAGCTTAATTAAGCGCACTCACAGGTTTTTCTTATGCTTTTTTTACCACAAAATGGTGCAACTTTCCAGTTTCATATAATATATGCTTCATGCCAACATAAAGGCAGATAATAAAAATAGCATTACAAACTCAAAATTTACAGTCTATAAGGACCCACAGGATCATAATAAGGGTGAAGGCGTGACACATGAAAACACTCTGATGTTTGGTACGAGGAGCATGAGGTCGACCGACAAGGTAGGTAACAGGAGTGATCTGTCGGATAATTTCAAAAGGACCAAAATATCTATGTAACAAATTTGTACATTTACCTTTCTTTCTTATAGGGGTAAAAACTTTGACTAATTGACCTACGTTATAAACCACATCTTTATGTTTAGCATCAAATGCTTCTTTTTGTTTCACTTGTTGCTTTGTAATGTTAGCAACAGCAACCTCACGTGCCTTCTGAATCTCTTGCAAAGTCTGTTTCACAAAAAGGTCATTAGAAGTAGCTTGCAGCTGAACCTGGTTAGGTAAAGAAGGCTCTCGACCATATGTCAAGAAAAAGGGTGAGGATTTAGTAGACTCTTGAACACTTGAGTTATAAGAAAAAATGACATAGGGCAAAATTGAGTCCCAGTTCTTTTGATTAGTGTCAACAAAATGGCTAAGCATATTCAAGAGGGTTTGATTAAATCTTTCAGTAAGTCCATTACAAGCTGGATGATAAGCACTAGTAAAATTAGAAGACACTGATAGAGATCTCAACAATTCTTTTGTCACTTCACTTAAGAAAACTGAGCCACGATCAGACAACAAGGCAGCAGGGGCTCCATGCCTACAGATGATGTTATGTAAAATAAACTTAGCAACTTGGGAAATTGTTCTGAAGGAAGCGACGCAGACTCGACCCAGCGGGAAGCATACTCGGTCGCAACGACAACGTACTTGTGTCCGGAATTGGAGCGGGGGAGAGGCCCAAGCAAATCAATACCCCACCGCTCGCCTACAGAAGTAACAGGAATTGGTTGTAATAATCCTGCTGGCTTTTGATTCTTAGGTACTTTTCTCGTTTGACAACTGGGATAGGTTCGTACAAAATGTTCAATATATTTCTTCATTCCAATCCAATAGTATCTGGAGTGAATTTTAGCAAATGTTTTTGAAAAGCCTAAATGACCTGAAAGAGGATCATCATGACATGAAGATAGAATTTCATGTTTCAGAGCTTCTGGAATAAGCAGCAGATGGAGAGGGCCAGTAGAGCCAGCATTTCTGCGATAAAGAACTCCTTATTTGAGAGTATAATTTGAAATTTGTCTCTGAAGCTTAGCAGGGGCATTGATAAGCTCAAGTAACACAGTATCTTTTTTCTGTTGGTCAGCAACTTCAACTGAAGACAATAAACATGTGGGAAGTTCTTCAAGCTGTTCAAGGTCACTTTCTGTAGGTTGCAACACAGGAAATCTCGATAAAGCATCAGCATCATGATGTTTCTTACCAGATTTATAGGAAATAGTATAATCAAACTCTTTCAATTTCAAACTCCATCGTGCCAAACGCCCAGTCAAATCTTTTAAATTATTCCGATAACAGAGCGAGTGATGATCAGATACAATATTAACCTTATAGCCATATAAAAAACTGCGAAAGTGAGTAAGTCCAAACAAGATGGCCAACAATTCCAACTCAGGAACACTATAATTACGTTCACATTTGGATAATGTCCTCGAAGCATAGCCCACTGGTTTCAACACATTGTCAATCTTTTGATACAACACAGAAGCAACCCCTAGTCCACTGGCATCAGAGTGTAATTCAATATAAGCACCAGGAGTATAGTGAGCTAAGACAGGAGCAGAAACTAATAAGTCGTTCAACTTTTGAAATGTAGCTTGCTGATCAGATTCCCAAATGAAACTTTGATTTTTTCTAGTCAACTGAATAAGTGGTTGAGCAATATTTGCATAGTCTTTGATGAATTTCCTGTAAAAGTTAAACAATCCCAAAACCTTCCTTACATCTCTGACATTTTTAGAACGAGGCAAATTCTGAATGGAAACAACTTTACCAGAATCTGGAGAAATACCATCTTTAGAAACTTCAAAGCCTAAGAGCTTGATCTTTTGCATCGCGAAGAAACACTTTTCTGGTTTGAGCTTAAACTTATGGTGATCCAGTCGTTGAAAAACAGCTTCCAGATTTTGTAACAACTCATCAAAGGTTTTAGCAAAAACCACAATATCATCCAAATATGCAATTGCCTTTTTAAAGTTCAGATCACATAACAACTTGTCTGCGATGTAACTGAAAAACCTAGAAGCATTCGCCAACCCAAAATTCAAGCGTGTGAATTGATATTGACCCTGAGAAGTAACAAAAGAAGTATATTTCTGGCTATCCTCTGCAATAGGTACTTGAAAATATGCTGATAGCAAATCTAATGAGACAAACCATTTAGCCTCCCCCAAATAACTTAACAAATCATCTATCAATGGCAAAGGGAAAGAGGTGGTTTCTGTAATAGCATTCAATTTTCTATAATCAACACAAAATCTCATGGAACCATCTTTCTATTTAACAAGTACCACAGGAGAAGCCCAAGAGGACTGCGATTCCTTAATAATTCCAGCATCTTGCATTTCTTTGACTTGCTCAGCAATGATTTCCTTTTGTTTATGGGGAACATGGTATGGTCTTTGTTTAATTGGTTTAGGGTCAGCTACTTTAATATCAAATTCTGCAACATCAGTAGTACCAAGTTCTTGCAATGTAGTGGATAAAAGATCACTATATTTCAATAATAATGAATGCAACTCAGCCTTTTGAGTTTCTAGTAGTTTACCATTGACATTAAAATTACAATTTGAAGCTGGCAGAGGGGTAACATCTGACGATAAAACAGAATTACTCTGAACTAGTGCAACATCATAAGCTTTAGCTAAGACTGTATTGGCAAACAATGTTTGTGGAACTGTAATATTATTATGCACTGGTATGGTAAGCTCAGATGCAGAATGACACAACAACGGTGGAATTGAAAGATTTTTCTTTTGCATTATATTAACAGGAGGTTCAAACATAACCTCATTGCTAATAGCTGACGAAGGTTTAACTGATATATAACATGTAGACAAAGGTGGAATTTTTACATCATTCATAACTGCCATTTTAACACCAGAATCGGTACGTTCATTATCTTGCAAAGAATTCACTGCCATATCAACAAAAGGACCTTGTACTAGGGTATTGGTATACTGAAAGCATCATTCTCAGAAGAGTTCAGGGTTATCAAGTTGTGTGCATAGTCAATTATTACATCATGGGCATGCAAAAAGTCATTGCCTAAAATTAAATTATGAGACAGATCTTTCACAACTAATACATCCTCCTGAAAAAGAACATCATTAATATAGAAATCTAGAACAGTGTGGTAAGGCGCATCAAGTAACTTATTACCTGCAGTGCGGAGCATCATCTCTATGGGTTTCAATGTAGAGTGATCAAGAACATGTGCAGCATTCACAATGCTCACTGCGCTTCCTGTATCGAGCAAGATGGAAACCTCTGTCTGGGCAATATGACCAGTAACTTGTAAGATCTGACCTGATAATGCAGCCACATCCCGTTGAGGTGCAGCCATGCTGGAGGGGGGTGGTGATGCTGCTAAGTCTCGTCGTATGAGGCTCGGCGCCAGTCGTTTTTTGACTGAGGAAAGCGGCTACGGCAAAAGCGAGCCAGGTGGCCCTGCCTGTTGCATCTATAGCAGGTGATGGATGAGTCCCGCCGGTTGAGGTCAGATGACCGTGGAAGCTGTGAAGTTCTCTCCGAAGATGGTATAGCAGGTAGTAACTGAAACTGGTTAACTCGGTTACATAGCTGTTCTACACGATCAATCAGCTGGTGCATGGGAGCGACAGGTACGTCCCCAAGAGAAGAAGCATTAGTTAGCTGAGCAGTAGCTGGTAAAGTAACAGCAGGAACAGAAGTATTAAATACAACAGAGGGTGGTGTAACCACTGCAGCCTGAGATTGAGCAGACACTAGATGTTCACGGTTCTGCATATAAAACTGTGCCTTGTCCACTCGTCGAATGATTTGTATCACCCCATCAACAGTTTGAGGATTTAATGGCAGTAAAGGTTGTACATAAAGAGGTTTAAGACCTTTAAGCAAGTGTTTGATTTGTTCTAACTGCAACATAGCTGGGTTTACTTGATTACACAAAGATAGCACATCATAGATATAATTAATAACAGGTTCATCATTTAACTGTACCCGCTGTCTGAGCTTCATTTCCAAAATATCACTCTGATTAGTCATCTGAAATGCATTTAGAAACTGTGTAAATAAGCAAAACCAATCATGGCGAGGGTGCCGATGGCGAAAAGTTTGAAACCATGATGCAGCAGTATCTCGTAAATAGCATGGAAAGCATTTCAATTTCATTTCCTCAGACCAACCATTAGCAGCAGCGACCATTTCAAAATTTTGAAGAAATTCATATGCCGACAACTTACTGGAATTCTCAAAGTAAGAGGGTTCAATGAGCGGACGACACACAGCTGACTGCATTGTGCTCACCGACACAGGCGGATTAGGCATCACTGTTAATAACTGAGTAACAACAGGTGTACTAGTACTGGAAATAGATTCTACTTCACTATGCTCACTGACTGGAGCAATAACCACATCAGATTTCTGCGTAGTACGTCGCTTAGACATTGTGGCAGCACAAAAAGATAAGCACAACCAGTAAATAAACAGAGTATGGAAGATCACCAATACAGATTACACCAAACTAAGCACTTATAGCATCGCATGAATGTAACTAAAAGTATCAGAACATAGATAAAAACCAATACCTGGAGTAATACAATTAAGCGCCCACGGCGAAATATTAGAAAATTATACCAGCATATTGTTTACACAGACATGACACGCAAGCCACTTGGACACAAAACCAAGATTTTAAAACAGAATGTACACATGGAAGAAAAAAAATTAACAAAGTGATATCTTCAGCGAGAAAACTCGAACTGGAGGTTAAAAAAAACCGTCACACCTACTGTGACCAACGCTGCCATATCTCAATGAGAGCAAAATGTACTAAACTCGCAATTTATACGTACCAATGTACGATGCACAAAAATGAATTCCTTCTTTATTTTGTTTTTTTTGTTTAAAACAGATGCATCTGACCTGTTATACACACACGCAAATAAACGCACAGAACACGTGCTGGAAAAGATTGGCTTCACAAGCTAGAATTAGTGATGAATTGCATGACCACGCAGAAATTACATAACACACGTGCGTACATAAAAGTTACACGAAAAATGCACCCCAAAAATATAGTAAAAAGCTGGAAATCACAATCAATGCAATATAAAATTACAAGCTTCCAGAACTACTACTAATAAGCACAGAAAACAGCATCTCCAACCACATCACCAACACGTGACGACCACATTATCAAAGTTGCAAATATCTCCCATTTTTTTCACAATTCACAAGAATATATACTTTAAAATGACCAGCACGAATAATTTACCTAGTAACAGAATTAAGTAGAACTGAAGCCAAAGTAAGGGGGAAATGGAGCCAGGAGTTTTAGCGTCACGCCACCGACAGACAATGGAAAAATTTAAAAATGAACTTAAAATTGGAATTTAGACACGGGACTTTCAGAAAACAATGCAACAAGAATTTAGAATACAGAAACCACAAATTATACCACCGAAACCCTTACCCTTAAGCCAAGAAACAGATTTACATTTTAACGACCACGTGGAGAACCAAAAAACCGTTACATTTTACAGAGAAAATAAAATTTTTGCACTAAAAAACCTCACCGGCCCTACACCAATATGTCGCAGCCTCTAAACAACTCGCTCAAGGGTGCAGAGCACTCGCTAAAAAGGTACTAGGAAGTTAAACAGTTTAAACAAGGCGAGTCCACGACAAGGGACGCAGCTAAAGTGAAAGTGCAGAAATATTATTGAATACTGGCAAAAGGACACTTACATGGCTCAAAATAGGTAGAAGGAGCTTTACACTATCATAAATAAGACAATAAAGATTTGGATGACACAGTATTTATTAGATAAAACTTACTACATACCCCATCTTAGTTCCAGGCCTGTCGGGCGAGGCCGCCATGCATTCCTGCACGGAGAGAGCGAATACACGTCTGGTCTGGTTGACTGCTACTAACTGACTCTCAGCCCCAAGCCACGCTTCAAAAAGCGTGGGGGACGCCAACTAACCTACCCCCACCTAAACTGCTAATCCCCACCTAAACTACAACCGCCATCTCGAATCTAGGTGACCAAAGAGACGTATGCGCATACGTCACATTATTATTATTAATTATTATTATTATTATTATTATCATCATCATCATTACTATCATTATTATTATTTCCTAGAACTCAGGTATTCAGGGACTGTGAATGAAGTATTCGGATTGATAATGAACTGAGCTCGAGGTCATAAGATAAGAATTATCTGAAATTCGTTCTGTAAGAATAAAGGAAATCTCAGGGCGGGGGGGGGGAAACTTATCTGGACATTTCAACTAACTGAATTCAAACTCGAGCCTTCGCAATTTTAAAATAGACATCATAACCACGTATTCTGGAGGCAGGTTACGTGGTAGCACTATTAGTGCTTCCTTTTATCAGTACTTGAACGTATAACACTCATGCATACCGCAACCTTGCTGTGCCGTGATAGAGTAAATAGCGTTGTGTGTTTTTTAATTTTGATCTGTACTTCGAATTGTTACTTACTTTCTGTACTAGAAAAATTACTCATAAGATCTGTATATCCCGATCAATACGTGCATGATTTGCATCAGGTCCTCCCAGAGATTTACTTTGTATGTGTGTGTGAAATTCGGAAATTATTACGGACTTTCATAACTATTAGAAATTGAAAAAATGTTCGGAGTCACGATGGAGTTACACTATAAGACAGCTTATACCTTCAACTTATAAATGACAAACATTAAAACACATTCACAAATCCTGGATATGCATATATTACGTGTTGATTGAGGAGAACAGAGTTGCTGTTACTCTTAAAAGATTCCGTGAAGAAACAAAAAAAAGTCTTAATATATGTTATTCAGAGTAATATAATATAATTGGCTACAAACTGTAAACTAACAACTTGACTTCTTATTTAGTTCATCTTTGGTTGGAGAAACCTTTTAAAAATGCTATATAAGCAGTTTTCCTCTTGATACTGCATGCATATCGTATTGATTGAATTGATATATATATACTATATATACTAATATCATATATAACATATATAATATATGTATATATAAATCGTACTGATAACTGAGAACTGGTTATGTATGCCATTTTAATTTTTTTTAAGTTAGTGGCTTGAAGGGTAGGGAAATATTCATATCCACAAATTTCGCACGTCTTTTGTCGAAAATTAGCGCCAGGGGAATATGTATTCCCTTAATATGAAAACTTTCAAGACTTAGGTTATTAGATAACTTTGTGATCAAAGAGAAGAAACAAAAGTTTAAAATCCCATCTCCGGTGCTTATGTAAAATTTACAGACCATTTAGGCGATTATATCACTTACATATGTATATGAGAGTGTCTTGGGGGTTTACTGGGAAATTTTGAATCAAATGAAAGTATTTAATTTGCATCTCGCCATGATACCTCAGACATTTAGCAGTCCCGACCATGGCCTTCAGTTTTCAAGTCTGATTTAAGTTTCCAATTATTTCACCACTATACAGCGCTTACAGTCTATGCAACGTATCCAGAATTTGGAAGCCTGTTGGACGGAGGTTTTCGAGATCAGAAATATACTTGAACATACGCTGATATTTCGTCCCATTTCTGTGAATATCAGGTTTTGTCCTTTATCATCGGAAATCTAGTGGGGCTTTACAACCATAGTTATAAGCCGTAACCCAATACATAATCGCAAAGTTCATTGTGCAAAGCCACCCATGCAACCGTTATAAATTTATTGGTAGATATTTATGCGTTAATTGGCATGGACTGGGGTATTTATACTGACTTCCGAAAGAAAAGGTTACCGCATATTTCGAATACTTAGTAAAACTTGAGTAAATGCGTTTTAATTCTGATGTGTTATGGAAAGATATTCTGAGGAATCGTTAATTAATTTCAAATTCATTACAAACCACATTTTCTCGAACCTGACATTCCTATTTTGCTATTAGCGTATAAATTGTCTTACCTGATGTGTGTACCGACTAACTCAACGATAATATTAGGATGCGTTCATCATATGTAACTACTTAAATTGAAAAACAACCAACATATATAAATAAATGTAAATAACGTAACACAATGCAAACTGGCTATATAAAGCTTTTAAATTTTGGCACGTAGTATATGAAATTTATCTATAAGTTCCTTCAAGAAATCAGTATTACTATGATGGATATTATAATGTTGATTTTATTTCTTATCACTATAATCCTTCCTACTCGAGAACTGGGTCCTAACATGAACAATGCGCATAGTAGCACTCCGCGCTTAACGTTTCATGAACGCATGTAGGTACTTCGTCTCTTCCTCCTCATTAGTTGCTCAGTTGTTTTCAAGATTTGTTACCTCCGAATGTTATCTGAACCACGTGATATTTTACACTGCACTAGCACTAGTATTGAAGATGCGCATACTCTTACAGTTAAACCAAATGTGCTAATTCAAGAATGGGTGAAACAATCTTATGAAATATTGCTGATAGACCCTAAAGGTTCACTTGAAAAATTAAACTAATTTTAGTTCCCTGCACTTACATTGAGGGGAGGTATACTCACTTGGCCACGGAGGACCGAAACGTGGTGTGGAGGTTAAGAGGAGGGCGTGGGTTTTTTACTGTACAAAATCCATAACACAAATCTACTCACACATTCCTAGATTTATTTCCCAATCGTTTGGGATTCCTACATTAGTAAATATGAAAGGTGAGGTAGATGTCCACCGATCCAAAAGCCGGCTTGCACGCGCGATCCGCTTCACTCGGAATCCTAAGTAAGACGGACGCTATCCCCACCACTCGTGGATAGCAAAATCTCCCAGACAGGAATGACGTCACGAAACAACAATATGTCTGTTAATGACAATGAAACCCCCAAATTATTAATGCGCTACAATATGTTTTATCAGTAAAATCGTAGGTATCAATCAGAGTCCTTAGGTAGTAGCGTGACTCCCTGCTCGGATTAGAAGTGATATCACTTGAATCGTCTACCAGGTTTATAACCAGCGTTTCTACAACTTGGTCGCAAACATTTACAGACACAACACTTGCTTCTGATATTAGTTTAATGTCATTCTTAACAGTAAGGGAATCGTAGCACTCCAACAAATAGTTGAATACAATAAAAGCTATAGTTTCCCACCATTTTTAAGGACTTTGTCATTTATGTATTGAATTACACCGCTCTGACGTGTTTCGCTGTCAGCCATGATCGCAACATAAAGAATGCTGATTAGCACGACCGTTGCTTCTCTCCAGTAAACAGCCCGTGAATACCGATGACTGAATGATCACCATAGTAAATGGAAACAAATTATTTACGTTATGTTTAAATGAAACGATTATTAAAATGCTATCATTATCTGCTGCATTAATATTTGAAGTGCAAAAAGGTGATAATACACTCAGTGTAGTAACAAAGATTTTCACTGCATTGTTTACTCAAGGAATCTTTCTTAGGCTGGATGGGGTATAATTACATTGTATCTTTTACGTTGCAGTGCTGCACAATAATTTTAATAAGTTATTTACCCACTTGGCTGTCTACCCTGGATAATTTCAGGGAAATTATAAATAGTATTTTGCAGTTTTATATGTATTGGCAGGAGCTTCAAGCCTTAATATTGTACATTTACCAATCCTATTACTTCTGTTTGTATTACATCTGCTTTGGTGAGCATTAGCGCTAAAATTGCATAAATCTAATTACGTAACCATAGGTGAAATATAGTATTAAATGTCATTTGACGCATTGCATACCAACTACAAAATAATTAAAGTTAAACAACCCGCAATTAGTTTATTACCGTGATCACTGGTGCGAATCTAATAAATGTCATAATTTAAACAGATTAGTTTTGTCCTCAGATATTATTAACTTGAATTTGCCGCACAGCTAGTTAATTATTTTGATAGAATCAAAAAGTGGATAGAATATATATATATACATATATAATAAATAAATATTTTTAGAGATATTGCATATTTCCTATTTTGCGGTTCAAGAGTTAGGATGGTGCATTTCTAAAACATAACAAAAGCTACCAGCCAAGAGTGACGTAAACAATAATGTGTTTGGTAATGACAATGTATAACAATAATGTACCCCCTAAGTTATTAATACGCCTCAAAATAAATAAATATATATACACCCACATATACAAGGGGAATCACCTAAAACTTGCACCGTAAATATTTCGGAAAGGTAAAGTGGTATTGATGTGCAGTTTTCACAGCATTGATTGGTAGTAAGGGGTTCGTATTTAGCCTATAAAAGATTCAAATAACACTGAGAAAGTGTATACTTTGAGCAAGCATAGATTTTTTTTAATGGAACAATGCCTAGTTATATCAGCAGAATAAAGGTACGGTAAATAAGAATGTCAGTGAAGTTTTTTGCAAGATTCATGTGCAAGTAGTTTACGAGAAATCTCATTTTGAAACTTTTACGCACCGACACTTGCACAATCTGTGGTAGCACAAACTAAAGAAAAACAAAAGGGAATTACAATATTTGTGTGGATTCTTACAAGTAAAGAGAACATAGCCCTTCAAAGGCTGTGTTCAAAATGACCTCCGGCAGGTTCAATACACGCTTCCAGTATGCTATGGAAAGACTGCTGCACATGTTCTAGCATTTCAGCGGAAGTTTCAGAGCAGGCAGCGGTAATGCTCGTTTCATATCGTCTGGTGTAGTTGGTACAGGCAGTGTCTTTCAGTCTTCCCCACAGAAAACAGTCTAAATCCGGTAAACGGGCCGGCCAAGATACAGGTCCTCTTCGTCCAATCCAACGATTTGGAAACAATCCGTTAAGACAATCTGTAGTACTTCATGCACTATGGGCTGCATAGCCATCATGTTGGTACCACAGGTTCCTCCTCGTCTGCAAAGGAACGGCTTCTAGCATCTGTGGCAGATGATCTTTCAGGAGGCTGCTATTCCTGTGCGAGTTCATTGTTCCTTTTATGAACAAAGGGCCTATGAGCTAATGGTTCACTATCCCACACCACGCGTTTAAACTCCACGGACGCTGACGTTCCACCTGACAAAGCGAACGGGGAGTGTCAACTGACCAATAGTGCATATTTCTGCGGTTTACCTGGCCATGATTAGTAAATGTTACCTCATCTCTAAACAAGACACATGGTGAATCTGGAGCATCATGTCTTAATGCCCATGTACAAAAGTTAACACGATTCTCAAAATCGTTTCCTTTCCATGCAGCTCTTGATGGAGAGAGATGTGATAAGGATGGAACCTATGTCGATATAGAATGCGCAGTATACTTGCGTGAGTTAGACTACTTCTACTTGGGATTGTCTGGTAACTAATTTGCGGATCTACTGCCACGGCAGCCAAAACATTAATTTCTACCTCTTCTCCAGTTACTTGTTTGTTTCTGTTACAATTTCTAGATGTTACAGAACCACTTTCAGTAATTGGTTGAAGACGTTGATAAATAATTGCCGAGATGGTTGACGTCTATTGGGATATATTTCCGCATACACCGTACAGGAACGAACTGCATTCTTCCTACACTCTCCATACACCATAACGATGTTGGCTTCTTCTGCATTAGTAAACCCCATCTTCCACTCACGACTTACTGCTTGAACTGTCACAAACTAACTGACCAGAAATTCGGAATGCAATCAAACATAACAATGTCGTACCTAGCAACTAAGCAGGTTGAATTGACAAACCATTGTCGGGGTGTAAACTTTACAAAATACGTAAACCACTTGCACTAGAATCCTGCAACAAAGACCTTTGACATTCTAATTAACCCTACCTTTATTGTGCTGATTTAACTAGGCATTGTTCCATTTAAAAAATTTATTTTTGCTCAAAAAATACACTTTCTCAGTATTATTAAAATTTGTTTATAGGCTAAATGTACGAGCCCCTGACTAAAAATCAATGCTGTGAAAACTGCACATCAATAGCACTTTCCATTTCCGAAATATTTGCGGTGCAATTTTTAGGTGATTCACCCTGTGTGTGTGTGTATATATATATATATATATATATATATATATATATATAATCTTTTTGCTGTTTGTTTTTATAAATTTCTCCTTTAAGCAGATAGGTATATGTTATTTTACTGTTATATTTACAGCGACTATTCACAGGCAGAATCCAAGATTTATTAGTTAATTTTATTATCTTACTGGAGCCAACATTTTTATCGTAATTTTTAATGTTGAACAAATAAGATGTAACGGCTACCCTGAGGTTAAAGGTCCCGTTTTTAATAGTTTTAATTTGTACAAGTATGTTTTCGCACAAGAATTGCTGAACCAATGACTATAAAACTTGGTGTATAATATACCCTATATTCTACTGAGATAATAGGTTTTAATGGCTTCTTAATTACTTTATTGAAAAAAAATATTATATCGCTTATTATTGAATGATTTGGAAAATTTTATAAGAGCATTTATCTGAGAAGCATTTTTACTTACCAACTTTCTTGACTATTTAATAAAAGAAACTTTCGCTATTATTGGTTACAGGGTTAGTATCGGATTACCATGGAAGCAGTGTGGTTCCGAACCCTCTAAGGCATCAATACTATCCCGATTTCGAATCCCGGTTGCGTTAACCTGCCTACAGAGTTAGGCCGCTAATTTGAGAGCAAGTTGACACACCTGGAAATGGAAGCAGGGAATAACATGGTCCAGTACTAACGAAACTGTTGCTTCTTTCTTCGCGTTCTTTTGATTTCTATACCCGCTTGCTGGCTGGATACTTGTGTCTATTACACATTTGCTGAGAAGTGTGTGATGTTAATTTATTTCTTACCTTTTCTTCATAATCCAAAAATAAGCTCTTTTATAAGATTCTGTCCACAAACTATCTACTTTGACATAATAAAATAATAATAGTAAATGCAAAGGGGAGGGTGAAATACATTTCTAGATTTTATGCCCCAAATTTTAACTTTTTCAGACAGTGAGCCATAAATTGCGTTGTAATTTTTAAAAATAAAACATCCCTACGCGTTTAACGAGATGTATGACAAAGTATCATACTCCGATATTTTACAATACTTAAAAAAATACACCCCAAGATTTTGTATGATCTATTATAAAAATTGTAATAATATAAAGAACTTGTTCGAGATGACTGGAGTGGCTGAAGACGCACAGTTAATATCAGTCAGTTCCTCGGTGATTTAATCTTCTTGCTGTTCATCCCTAATGCTCCCTATTGTCCTTTGTGTTCATTGAACCAGTACCCCTCTCCATTTAGGTGGGTAGAAGGTATTTTCAACTACTTTCTCTATAATGACTCCGGCCCTGAGGTGTATCTAGGGATTTCATAGGGGTTTCTACTTAGTCCTTAAAATGAATATCGGTTAGATTTAGTGCTTCAGATTCCCGAGGCCATTCGTCCACTCACTTTTACTCATTATGTACCTAGCAAAATTGATCCGTGATAACGGTGAGGTTCTCATTCAGGAGGTTTTGAGTCGATTCCCATCGGCCGGTTTTTCTGTGTATGACTTTTACGTGGTCTCCTCGGGTCATTAGGCGAATCTGCGATTATTCTCCTTCTACTACGCAAAGAATATAACTTGAAAACACCCTTATTACTTGTTGATCAAACAAAGCATTTGATAAAGTATCGAGAACAAAACTATGAAGTATCCTAAAGAAGAAAGTAATGCCATTACATTTAATACCAGCAACACAAAACTTGTATAAATATATATTATATACCAGCAATACAAAACTTGTATAAATATATATTATCTTGTATAAAGATACGAAGATTAAAATAAACCAGCGAATGCTAGTACTAATGGCAGGTGTAAGTACACAAGGTTGACCTCTATCAACCGCACTTTTTAGCATATAGATATCTATGTGGACGAAACAAGAAGATTATGGAAAAACCAGGCTACACTGGGTGACAGACTAGGGAGCAGAATTTTAACAACAATTTTATTCGCAGACTCCAGATCCAGCTGGCAAAAAGTGAAGAGAAATGGAAATGGTGGAATACACATTGAACAAAGTGGTAAAATATTTTAGCATGAAAATATAAACAGATAAAACAAAACCAAAGGTATTTAGTGCTGTATATCTAGTCCATTCAAGGATAGTACTGGAGAATAAGATTGAGGAAGAAGTGTCAATATTTAATTTTCTTGGATGTAAAGTATTATATACACTATGTGATCAAAAGTATCCAGACACCCCACAAACATACTTTTTCATCTTAGGTGCATTGTGCTGCCACCTACTGCCTGGTACTCATTAACCGCGACCTCAGTAGCCATTAGACATCGTGAAAAAGTAAAATGGGACGCTCTGTGGAACTCAGGACTTCAAACGTGGTCAGGTGATTGAGTATCACTTGTGTCGGAAGTCTGTACGCGAGATTTCCACACTCCTGAACATCCCTAGGTCCACTGTTTCTGATGTGATAGTGAAGTGCAAACGTTAAGGGACATGTACAGCACAAAAGTGTACAGGCCGACCTCGTCTGTTGACTGACAGAGACCGCCAAAATTTGAAGAGGGTTGTAAAGAGTAATAGGCAAACATCTATCCTGACCATCACACAGGAATTCCAAACTGCATCAGGATCCACTCCAAGTACTACGACAATTAGGCTTGAGGTGAGAAACCTTGGATCCCATGGTCGAGCGGCTGCTCATAAGCCACACATCACGCAGGAAAATACCAAACGACGCCTCGTTTGGTGTAAAGAGCGTCAACATTACGCGATTGAACAGTGGCAAAACGTTGTGTGGAGTGACGAATCACGGTACACAATGTGCGATCCGATGGCAGGGTGTGGGTATGGCGAATGCCCGGTGAACATCATCTGCCAGCGTGTGTAGTGCCAACAGTGAAATTGGAAGTGGTGGTTTTATGGTATGGTCGAGTTTTTCCTGGAGGGGCTTCCACCCCTTGCTGTTTTGCGTTGCACGATCACAGCGCAGACGTACATTGGTATTTTAAGCACCTTCTTGCTTCCGACTGTTGAAGAGCAATTCGAGGATGGCGATTGCACCTTTCAACACTATCGAGCACCTGCTTATACTGCACGGGCTCTGGCGGAGTCGTTGCACGACAATAACATCCCTGTAATGGACTGGCCTGCACAGAGTCCTAACTTGAATCCTGTAGAACACCTTTGGGATGTTTTAGAACGCCGACTTCGTGCCAGTCCTCACCGACCTACATCGATACCTCTACTTAGTTCCGCACTCCGTGAAGAATGGGCTGCCATTCCCCAAGAAATTTTCCAGCACCTGATTGAAAGTTTGCCTGCGAGAGTGAACGCTGCCATCAAGGCTAAGGTTAGGCCAACATTATATTGACTTCCATCATTACCGATGGAGGGCACCACGAACTTGTACGTCGTTTTCAGCCAGGTATCCGGGTACTTTTGATCACGTAGAGTATTAGCAATGTGGATATACACGGAAATATAAACAAATTTAATTACATAATGCTGACATAAATATTGTTAAAACAGAAATTACTAATAAAAACCTTAATAATGAATTTAAACATAAATCAAGACCAGACTCGATAAGTAAACTGTATAAGTGTATGGCATTACCTACTGTCGCATATGGGTCCGAAGCATGGACACAAACTCCATATCAACATGTGCAAAGGATAGAAGCAGCAGAGATGAGATTCCTGATATCTACAACAGGACATATAAAAATGTACAGAAAAACCAATATAAGCATTCGGGAAGAACTAAGAGCATGTAGTATGATAAAGACCTATAAAGAAAATCGGAAGTCACACCTGGACAGAGTATCAGACAACAGGATACGCAACACAGTTCTAAATTATTACGCAGAAGGGAAAAGGAAACCAGGCAGACCAAAGAAACGATTGCATCAGCAATTTGGAGCCGCAGCGGGATGAAGTCTAAATCATAAAGTAGGAGAACAAGAAGACGACGAATTGCCTGTCCGTTTCCTTTGCTCAGCCACTGATGAATTCCTTTCATCAATTTCAGGCTTATAAGACCAGTCGACGGCGGTTGGTGTGTTGTGGCATAATGGTTGAATTTGCGCTCTGGAAAGATTTGGTGGGACCGCTGGGGCCTCCTCCTGGGAGTTGTCTCGACTGCCACGGGACCCGCGGGTTTTGAGTGGCTGAGCTGACCATTGTCAGGATTGGTACCTTGTTGGAATTGTTAGGGACCCCATTATTGCTAGCACATGATGTTCCCTTCGGGTCTCTTCTTCCTCCCTGGATTCACGTAAGAAGCAAAAAAGAAGTCCAATATGGCCTTGTTGGGAAGCTGTGCTTTAGTTACTCGAGGCCCCTCCGTCTGACAACTCCTAACTCCTACTTCCTTTAGTCATTGTGTGGTATAGTTATCCTGTTTTAACCATATATAACAAACGGGCAATAATAAACACAGACAGGTAGAGTGCGGAGGTTTTCAGTTTGAAAATGTTTTGCCTAACTAAATCGTATATATTTAGATAGTCATTTCACTTTAAAGAAACCTTTCTCAGTATCATATAATATGTTTCTTTGTCCATTAAATTTACTCAGTATTAAATTACGTATTTAATTACCGCATTATTGCTACAGTATGTTAGATAAATGAACACTAATGTTGATTTTTTAAGGATGGGTTTAACAGTTGAAGCAAAAGAGGGAAGAAAGAAAGAAAGGCAGAGAGAGAGAGAGAGAAAGAGAGTGATAGAGAGGAGGGAGAAAGAGAGGGACCTCAGCATATAAGATAGTGAAAGCATAGCTGCGGGTTCTACTAGTAAATGGAGATAAATTTCCAGTGCTTATATCATCGATAATAACATCAGATGTTTTTATGTACTCTGATACACATAATGATATTTTCCTACATCGTATTTTCTTGCCTCCAGTGAATCTCCTAATAGGTATTGAGGGCATACAAACCATTTCATCGCTATTGTCTCTGTTAACAGCAATTCGATAACATTTCATACGGAATCTCCAATTCTGTGCTTTCTATTGATATGCTCAGTTAATACAGTACAGCATATATTCTGCTCTACTGTTTACGGGTTTAGGTACAGGAGCTATTGCAAAAGTTCAATATAGAGATCTCACACAAAATATACGTTTTAACATCCCTAAACTCAAAAGAATAATTATTTAATTGGGTGAGTGAGCGAGACTCACAGAGGGAGAAAGAGAGAGAGAGAATAAAATAATCCGAAAACGAAAAGCTTAATAATAAACAAAATTAAAATATTAAACTCTAAACTTAATAAAGTTATTAATGTTCACATTTAGAAGAAAAAACTCATAAACCAAATACCAAACTAGTTCTTTAAGTCTAGCATCTTCCAAGCGTACAACATGAAGATTTTCCCGAAATTCTTCCCACAGCAAACTGGTCTTTATGTGAAAGCATTTCGTTAGTTTTTATTTTCTCCAAAACGGGCGATGCCATGAAAAATAAAACACATTTTTTGCAAAGTCCCCTCCATTCCGATTCAAAACTGTATAAGTAGGGAAGCATAATAGAAAATATCTCATTAGAAAACGAGATTTGTTCCAATTATTTTTGTAACTCAGCCTTTTTGATACTCCATCACATTTTCCGAAATATGTACGCCTCCTCCACTATCTGCTCGAATGGCTTGATACTAAACGATCTCAGTTCAGTAATCATCTCAATGTGCTATCTAGTTTGTGGTATTGCGTTAATCGGTAAATGGAAGTGTCACTGCTATTGTATGGGCAGATGCACAAATTAGTATGAAGACTGGAAGATGCCTCAAGTTGCGTAGTCGCCTTTCCAGTACTGTGTATTATGTTTCTGTTGCTAGTTCTGTGGACGTGGTACTGAATATTCACTCAAATATTCACGTAGCAATCTGGGGTAACCACGAAAAGAAACTCAATCAGATTGTCCAGTAGGGAGGACTTGAACTCAGAACCTCACGAATGTGAATCTTAATGATAT
The DNA here is from genome assembly GCA_030765065.1 of Deroplatys truncata. Taxonomy (NCBI): domain Eukaryota; kingdom Metazoa; phylum Arthropoda; class Insecta; order Mantodea; family Mantidae; genus Deroplatys; species Deroplatys truncata. The sequence goes on from CM060980.1 coordinate 109,344,584, forward strand.
GTAATCTCGTGCAGCTTTTCATTCTTTTCAAAAAGTTCATTTCTGTACACCGAATTTTATTTGGTATCCTTGTGCCTTTTCCCAAGCTTCAGCTGCGTATATCAATCGCGGAACTCATTGTTTTGTGTAACTTTTGGATAATTAAAGTAATTTGTGTCATACTCACTAATATTGTTATCATGGATTGTAAGTTGGTAATCATACATCTAACCTCTAACCACCATCTAACCATACAACCAAAAGAAAACGCAATACCCGTATGGACAAAAAAGAACATGTGCGGTAAGTAAAACTGTTAGATTGTTATGAAATGTTTCATATGTAGGTGCACTTAATACAATTCTTGAATGTTATTCAACCTCCAGTATTCCTTCTCTTCAAATCGAATGTACTCATATGATTTATTTCTGGAGAACTGTACGGAACTACTATAAAACTGTTTCTTTCTCATAGCAGACGACTTTCAAGTATTCCTTTCTCAGACAAATCATTTGTATTAAATATTTTAGTTCATTTATTACTATATTTTAATTAACTTTGAGGCCCATTTTCCACATAATATATGCAAAACATGTGTAAAATTAGTAAAAGCATCTCCAAATAAAAAAACGTGACTTCGTCTTTCCTTTCCTATGCTTTTTACTTTCTCTACTACGCATAGTAAGTAGGGGAAGTATTGTATTCCACCCAAAAATTCGATACCGAGATTTCACCGGAAATACATGTTTTGAGACTCACTGAATCCAAAAAAAGCATTTTTGGAAACATGTCCGTGTGTGTCTGTCTGTGTGTCTGTGTGTCTGTGAACAGCATAACTCAAAAACGAAGAGTCGGATAAACACCAAACTTGGAATTTAGGTACAGTATCTTTCAGAGATGCGACACAAAGGTTTTCAAGAAAATCCCCCCACCCCAGACTACCCTTTACATGGAACATTTTTCGAAAATTTTAATTTTCTCAAAAACGGTTCTAACGAGTTTGATTAAAATATCATATGTTTAAGATATTGTCATGGCAAATAAAATGTATATCTCGAATTTTCTGGGAATGTCTCCAAAAGTATTCTTCATTATGAACGACTTTTTCATAACTGGTAAACCATAAGATATACACAAAATTTTACTACACGAAAAATGTAGATCGCGTTAAAATACACAATTTATGTCATATACATTTCTTTTGTTGAGTGAACCGTTTGCGAGATATTGCTTGTTATTCCCTTAAATTTTCCAATACTTTTTCTCAAATTCGTTATTCATTTTTTTATGTCCTGGACATGCAAAGATCAACCAGCGTTAAAATATTTGACTATCGCTTAAAACCTACCATATTCCCCTTGCATCTACAAGAAAATTATCAATAAGATTGACATCTTGATATCTCCATTAACATGAAGCATATGGAGAATAAGCGTTTGTAAAAATAGTTTGTACAAGAGTAGAGAAAGTCATGTGAGTGTAACACATCAGATTTTTTTTTAATTTTTTCTTACTTTTTCCACCAAGTACATAGTAAGTAGAGAATGTGTTGTAGTCCATATAAAAATTCATACGGTACATATTATATACATATTGACTGATTAGGAGATAACTGCATTTATATGTGTATATGTTTCAGTTATAAAATTGTTTAAATGTTATAGTTATAAGAAACTGAATGAAAATATAAAACTCAGATTTAGTGGCGCCGCAAGCCTGATTTCACAGACACGCCTCTTTCAACAGGACACAAGGGTCGAAGCAGCAAGTGGGTTGAGTAACATGACCCTTGCCAGATGACTCGGAAATTCGTTTATCTGGATGAGTGTGAGATTCCAGTAGGTTTCCAAAAATGTTTGCTGGCGTGAGCTAATAAAGGGAGCTGAAGCAAATTTAAAATATACGAACGAGGGACTGAGATTTAATGTATCTAACCGCCCTTGGAAAATGGCGCCTGTAAGCGTTATGGCTAGCGTTCTATAAAAGGGAGTGTGAGAGTTGAGCTCGAAGCATTTTCAACATTAACATTCTCCTTGGGCGGCGCCGTGGCCGAGTGGTTAGAGCGCTCGCCTCTCACCGAGGCGGCCCGGGTTCAATCCCAGGAACAGCATGTGGGATTTGTGGTGGACAAAGCGGCGGGTTTCCTCCGGGTTCTCTGGTTTCCCCCGCCATTCATTTCATCATCACCTTTCCTTTCATCCATTTCACCATCATTTCGTTTCCCTGATCACCCATCCTGGATATTCTGACTGGTCCATGAGGTCTGCTCCTCGACGGGCCTCTGACCTCAGGCACCCGACTGTAAGTCCTGGGGGTGTAAGCCCTACATAAGAAGAGGTTAAACAGAGAAAGAAGAAGAACATTCTCCTTGCTTTGTACTCAATCATCTACCTGTAAGAGGATGTGTCTAAGTGATAGAAAAGAATGAGGCGTATTAAGGGGTTGGCGAGTGATAATAACGTCAAGTCAATAGTTAGTAAAGCCAATTGTCAATAACGAATAAATCAAGTGTTAATTAATAAAACTAAGTATCAATAATCAACAAAGTCATGTTAACAATCAGTGTGTGTTTATCCAGGTGCACGTGCACACCTGAAACAAGAGTGAATAGCCGAGGGCAACGGAGACTACATCTTGGCAGCTAATAGTCAACCCACATACACTTATCGCCCCAGCAACTAACACACCAACCTATCCGCCACAAAATTCAGTACCCAGATTTTACCGGAAATATATGTCCCTGAATCCAAAAATAGGTGCGTGTATTTGTGAACAGCATAGCTTAAACTTGGTATATGTTTCAAAATATGCGACACAAAGATTTCCAAGAAAACTGCTCCACATATTTAAGTTATTTATATGGCAAGTAAAATGAGTATATTGAAGTATCTGAAGTTCTCTTCATTCGCAAGGAATTATGTATAACTGGTAAATGCTAAGATGTGGAAAAAATGTGCCACACAAAAAACGAAAACTTAAAAATATACAAATTATTTAAAATAATTTTTGTCGTATCATAAGTTTTCGAATTATTCGTTGTTATTGGTTTGAATTTGTCAATATTTCATTTTCTTAAAGTGCTGTCGCCACTCAGTTGATTCTCGTGACATCATGGAAAGAATATGAAATTCAAAGGCCAGCATACAGTGACTGGCTTTTAATCATTTAACACAATTTGGTTCCCTCTATCCTCCCTTGTATATACAACAGAATGCAGAATCTAATTCTTTCTGCAAAGGTTTATCTGGATTAATATGAAATAGATTGAAAAATAAGCTTACATAAGAATAGAATGTAGAAGCTATATAGAATAAACTCCAATGGGTAGAGAAAATCCCATGAATGTAATACATAAGGGTTTTCTAACGAATCAATTCTGCTAAAATACATCTCTTACAATCTACTATTCGGTCCTACGTATTCTTGTTTTATTCTTCAGTGATAAATCTGCCTTTATATGATGCATAAAGAAAACGTCATCTTTTTCTGAAAGTTTCACTCAGCACGAAAAACTAAAACTTTATAGTTTCCATGGCTTTAAAAAGTGATATGCTTCAATACGCATAGACTGATCTCCTGAAAAAATACCTGGCCATGAAAAAAAGTAGTAAACGTTTGTCCACCCCTAAAGGTGTGAAAATCACGGAAATAATTCAGAGTTGACACCGCACGGAGATTGTTCTGTTCACTTTAAGAAAGCATTCGGAGATAAGAAAAAGCAACGTGCATAACATGAAATGAGCATCTGACTTTATTTTCCATTTGATGATGAATATGAAGAGAACAGCAGCGAAAAACTTTACGACCTCTCTTGTTATAAAACTTGTTACTGCGGTGCTCTGGGAAAGTGCCAGAGAGGAGAAATTGTTCCTATTCCCCTTTCTCGTGGTAAAGGAGAGAGCCAGATATTGTTACTTGCAGATTGCGAAATTATACAGAGTCCATTTGAATGCTAAAGGCACGGGCCAAAGAAGTAAAAGTTACCAAAACATGGAATTTTTTGCGAATTAGTCAAGAATAGTTCATAAAGCCCTAAATTAACCAGCAGCTTTTTCGACCGAATTATTCGAAAAGAAGTGTTATTCTTACTGTTAAGAAATTACGCATCAGATATTTTTTCAAAATAATACAAATATTGTTCTAAAATAAACATAAATCAAATACCAAAATCTGAATACTCTGCTGTAGTGACTTCATTCATAAATTTTGTTGATAGGATAAATTAAACAATTTTTGATTACTTAGATATTTTATGTTTTCTTCATTGGGTTGGACTTCTAATCTTCTACAATGGTATAAAATTCTTATTGTTTGCATTCATATAACTCTCTCTACCCACAATCGTTTATATTTCTATCTCTTCTATAAACGATTCAAACGCAAACGCATTTTTCCATCTACTTCATGTAAATCGGGATAACATTTTGGAAAAATGGTTTCATGTTTTATCCATTTATTTCATTTATATAGGGTCTTTCAACAAGAGTGTCCTATCTTTAGCATGTGATAGCTGCCGTTTTTATTCGGTTACAGCAGTCATTTTCTTCATGTGGTTACAGTTGTTATTGAACAAATAGTCATGGAACGTTACAGCATTCAGCAACGCGTAGAAATTGTGAAACTTTATTATCAAAATGGATCATCTTTTCACCGAACCTTCCGTGTATTGCGTGAAGTTTACGGTGTGCATAATCGTCCCTGCGAGAGAACGATTCGCATTTGATCGATAAATTTGAAAGAAGTGGTTCCGTCAGCGATCAAAGAACGCCTGTACGTAATCGACGTAAGCGCTCCAACAAAAACTTAGGCACCGTTCGTGAGAGTGTACGTGAGAGTATATATATTCCGATTTTTTTTTAAAAAAATAAAGACCAAGAAATCTGATGCTGATCATAGGCCACATATGGAGAGCGTTAGAGAAGACGACGACAACGGTCTTCTACTCTGCGATCGTTCATAAAATCTTGGGCAAATTTTGTATCCTCACTTACTTATAAAGCACCCAAAAAAGCCTGTGGAATGAAATTATAAGGATGCATGGGATACATTCAAACAATGAAATCATTGCACTTAGGTCACCTACAACAAATAACATGATCACTGACTCTCATGAAATAGCAGATCTTATAGCCGATTCCTTTGAAGTCATTTCAAATGATGCTATGATAATTATTAATTCCTCGGATTAAAATATTCGACCCTCAACCTACAGACATAAGTGTTCAAAGACAAGAGTGAATCTGTCAACAACTGTTTCTCTCTTCAAGAGCTTCAAGAACCATGTTAACCTGTGAAAATAAGAGGCCTGATCCCGACAACGTTCCGTACATATTTTTAAAACAAATGTTCACCTATGTCATGGAATATTTCTTAGAAATTTACTAATTTATCTAGAAACGCCAAGTATTTCTGATTTGTGGCGCAAATATATTGTAATATCTATTCTCAAAATGAAAAATACATATCTCTTCCGGAAAACTATCGTCCAATTTCTTTAAGCAGTACAATGTGTAAATGAATGGGGAAATAAGTCAATAAGCGACTACTCTGGATATCAGAAAGCACCAAGTTCTTTACTCCATTTCAAAGTGGCTTCCGTCGGCATCATTCTTCAACAGATCCCTTACTTCTAGTTAAATCGGAAGCATGGGAGGCATTCTCGAGATCACAATATATGGTTCTGGTCAGTTTTGACTTTGAAAAGACTTGAGGCATATTTGGCGAAACCACATTGTCAGAGAACTCATCAAAAATAATATATGTGGTAACACTTTAGCATTCATATATAAGTAACTCCAAGAAAGAAAAATTAACGCTTCAGATGGCAATTTGTCAAAAACTGTCACTCTAAATAACAGAGTGCCCCAAAGATCTGCTTTGAGTATGACACTTTTTCTCATAGCAATAAACAACATTGCTTCCTCGATCCATCCATCCATCCATCTAGAAGTGCAAATTTCCCTCTTCGCAGATGACATTACCATTTATTTCAAAAATAGAAACAATTCTTCAAGAAACTATTGACAATCCATCAAAGTGGGCCCATTCTACTGATTTTAAGTTCTCCGGATCTAAAACTAGATGTATAGAATTCTCCAGAGCGAAACAAACTTCAAAACCCGCTTTACTCATAGGTCGAAATATTGTAGTAGTGGGCTGCCTGGACAACCTGGGAAAGTTATGTTTCTAAATTAACCTGGATCCCACTTGAAACTTCTCAAAAGCAGTTTTACCGTCGTCTAAACATTTTGAGGATGTTGGCTTCCAGAAATTTGAGTACTGACTGCAATGTGCTTCTGCGAACATACCAAGCAATTCTTCGATCTAAACTGGACTATGGTTCCATAATCTATTCTTCAGTTAGTCCTAGAGTCCTGAAAATGCTTGATACCATACAGTCATTTGCTTTAAGACTTATAGTTGGTGTATTCTACACTAGTATTATCGATAACCTGCAGATCTATGAACCTCCTCTTTATAATGGACGTGAACAACTTAGTCTTTCTTATGCACCAAAGATTGCAACTAGACAGAATTCCGAAATGTTTTATCATATATCCCCTTCAAAATTTCTATCTTCAGATCGTATTCATGACGACCCTTTCAGTCTGAGAATCTCTTAGATACCTTCAGAAACTCAATGTTACTTTACCTCCTATATCACAACTTCCTCTTCTTCCACACTGTACTCCCTGGAAGACTAGTACATTGATGCTAAAAACAAAACTAAACAGATCCCTAATTATTCACAGACCTGAAATTATCTTAAAAACTATTCCAAGAATACATATCAACCTATCCCAGTCATACTAAAATATACAAGGATGGTTCTCTACTAAATGACAGATGCGGATGTGTAATTATCTATCCAGAACACACAATGCCATACAGACTTCCCGAATTCTCCATTTTCTCTGCTGAACCATTAACTGTTAAAAAAAACGTTTAAATCTATCACTACCAGTAATGAGGGATCCTTCCTATTCCTAACTGACTCTCTAAGTGTCATACAAACCCTTCAGGACATAAACATACATCCCACACTGGTATATTGTTGGTTACCATCTCATGTGGACATCGCTGGCAATGAAATGGCCGATGCAGCTGCCAAACAATCCTGGTGAGCAACCATTCAATCCCAATGCCCCACTTACATATTAAGCCATATAAAGCGACACCTAAAGTACCAATGAAAACAACAATGGATGAATTAACCTGACACCAAACTTCACAAGATCAGGCCTTATCATGAAGTCACACCACCTCTTGTGTTCGCTGTAAGCAACAAGTTGCTCTAACAAGGTTACGGATTGGCAACATCTCACTGACGCATACATACCTGCTACGTAAAGATGGCTCTCCTATGTGTTCTAACTGCAACACCCTCCTTACAGTCAAACATCGTTACCGAATGCTTCATCTTCAAAGGAAAAATATATCTACACCACATACCACAGATTTGGCTAAAGCAATCAACCAACCTTCTTCTCTTCTTTAAAGACATAAATTTATATCATAGTTTATAATTTCGTTGTTCGTTAAGTACTGTGTTAATTCAAAAGTGTAAATAAAGATTGTGTTAATTAAAATGTGAATTCTTCATTATGATTATGGTAATAGTCGCGTTATGACTTTAGTGTTTAAGCGACTTTAAAAATCACAATTTAAGAAATCAAGGAAACAAACAGAACGTGTCTTTATTCATCCTCGATTCCATGCTCACGTACCAGTTGTTGTACTTACTGTAATAGCTGTTATATCCCTCTGATTTTTCTGGTAGAATACCCACGTTGCATGCTCATCTACTTCATATGGTGGAGCGCCAAAACTCTCTTCCGAGTTCGTTTTAGGTTTTTTTAAACGGCTGGTAAAAATGTGAATTGATTTCTATGAAAGATGCATGACCTCCATTTAAATGCCTATATTTTGTTAGGAAAATAAAACAAAGTTGGTTTGGAATGCAAAATATTGACTAATAAAATAAATTGTTACAAATAATTTAGCTCCTGCTCATTAACGCAGTTAAATAGATGAAATGTAATTTAGATGTGGGCAATACGTTATAAAGTTAACTTTAGTAATTATTGTTCCAAGTAACTACAGCTTCAGATACAATGATGATACAGGAGGGTAAGGTAAGGCACAAATAGTCAAAACTTTTGAAAATTCAGCCAGTATTTGCTTGCTATGAAATTCCATATTGTTTTCATACCAACACAATCCCGGCGACCGCCCACTCTAATCCATTGGTTTTTCGGGTGTTTTCTCGGTTCGTCAGTGATTTTTCTCATCCTGCGAATTTCCTGTCCATTCATTTTGTACTATTCTTCATTTCATTCATCTTTCATTCCGTTGTACTCTTTCAGGGTCGGAATTATCGGCGATGGTGTTTCCTCCCCCCGTCCCTCGGCTTTCGACTGGCTGCCGGGGTATTCTAAGCTCCTAAGGAGAATTGGACTCTATCTGTGTGAGGGAGTCCTCGGTCTGCCTGTCCATCTTCCGAGTAACTTAGGGACACTGTCATTGCTGTACCGTCACTCCTGGTTCCGGCCGCCTGGTGTCAATTCTCGCCTTATCCTTCCTCCAGGGGATACCTCCTCGTAGGACGCAGGTACAATATCCAGTCTGGTTCGGTGCCGAGTCCCCTCCGTAGTCAATCCAATCCTACAGTGTTATCTCCCTCACACAACACACACACACACACACACACACACATACACGCGCGCGCGCGCTTTTGTTTATAAATGTTTTGGATTAAGGGACCCAAAACATTCATTTACCGTAAAATCTCGATGTCTGGAATGCAAAACTTCCTATACCTTTCATAGACAACTAGCACTGCAGCATAGATTCTAACACCTGTATGTGTTCAATCAATCATACATTTCAGCTCAAGGGCTGCTGATTCGTCTCTGAATTAGCTTTGTGTTCACATAAATTATGACTGATTTAATTTCAGGTTTTGTTTAGCATCTGGTATATTTTTCTGAGTCTTATCCTTCTGCCATTCATTCCAGTGCACCTCTTTGAAGCAGCTTCTCATCCAAAGGCCAGGTAGTTTTACTTTTTCTGATCAATTTTAGCATTGTTCTTCATTCTTCTACTTGTTCAGGCTGGTTTCATTATTCACTTAGGTAATTTCTAATGCTCTGATCTTCACCATAGCACATTTCGAACTCTTCCAGGCGTTTTTCTTCGCTTTGCCGCAACGTCTAAACTTTTGCATTGTCCCATGCTTCACCACTCTCTTTCCGTACTCTTTGTTAAATGTCAACAGAAAGCATTTGAATAATTGAAGCTTTCTGGGCGTTGATTGTTGATAGAGTTGATCAATGGCGGTTATATTTTGTGGCTACCAACTTTAAAACGATAATGATTTTGGGCCTTCTTCAAGGTGAAGATATTTCTAATTCTACAGAAATCTTGGTTTTCAATTGCTTTGGACAGCAGCGGTTGTTACTACACATGATGCATTCTAGTTGTTCTATTTCTCCAATATCTCATCTCTTAATTCAACTTAGCTTCTTTAATTTTTCTAGTAAACATAGTTGTTACCCTTTAGTATTAATTTTCAGATAAGATAATGTAATTTATTACATGCCATGCTATTTTTACTTTTATATGCCACTTATGTTATCTGTCGTAGATAGAGGAAGTAATTAATAATTTTTATTTAAAAATTTCAATTCGAAATTTCACCCGGAATACATGTTGTAAGATACCTAAACTTAATTTTAGAAATTAAGCACGCGCGCGTGTATGTATGTGTGTGAGAGAAAGACAACAGGAAAAAGAAAATCTGAGGTGATACATCCACATGACTTTCTCTACCCTCCATCATTTACTATTGGGTATTGAAGTTATTCTTCCGAAAGCTTATTTTTATATCTACTTCATTTTAAACCAAATAAACCTTTAAATTACATATTTCGTTATAGATACAAGGTAAAAGCGATAGTTAAATGTTTAAGAACCTAACGCTACACGCTGTCTTAAAATTCCATATTGTTTCTAGGTAATCGAGAGAAACAACTATATGTTGACAGAACTTTAAGAGAATGACCAAGTAATGTACAATTCGAACCATTAATAATGGGTATTTCAGAAATGTCTTATGCCACAAAAAACTTATTTGAAATAAATCATATGCTTTAAATACGTCTACATATATTGTGATTATGCCAAGTTCCTTCCAAATGAAGAGGACTTCAATGGTTATTTGAAAATTTGCCATGTAAATATTTTTAATATATAGTATTTTGATCAAAATCCTTAAAGCGAATTAAAGAAAATAAAAAGATTGGAAAATGTCCCCTGTAAAGGGAGGTTTTGGGTGAGGAATTTACTTGAAAATCTTCGTGTCTTATCTTTGAAAGGTACTGAACCTAAATACCAAGTTTGGTATTTATCCGAGTTTTGGTTTTCGAGTTATGTTTTTCACAGACACACACACACGGAGTTTTTTTTAAAAAGTGCTTTTTTAGGTTCAGGGGGTCTCAAAGTATAACATTTCTGGTGAAATATCAATAAAACATTTTGAGTGGAATGCAATACCTTCTCTACCTACTAGTTACGCGGTAGAGAAAGTAAAAATCGCATAATGTCAAATTTAGTACTTAAGTTCAGCTTTACGTGGAAAAATTATCCATATTTTCTCATAAATATCTCAAAATACTTGATTACAATATCATATGTTTAAGACATTTGTAGGAGTAAACGTATATTGTAAATTTTCTGTTAAGTCTTCATCTGATTTAAAGTAGCATAGTTTTGCTTGCTAATGAACCATAAGAGAGGCAATTGCATACAGCATGGAAATTGTGGAGCTCAGTGAAGTATAAGTCTGTGTCAAACACCTTGTTCTTTTCTGTATTACGTATAGTAAGTAGAAGTACTTTATACCAGCCAAAATGTTAATATCGAGATTTCACCGGAAATATATGCTTTGAAGCCCCCTGAATAAAATAACCAACATTTTCAGAAAAAGGTTCGCGCGCGCTTGTGTGTCTGTCACTGTGTGTGTGAGCTGCACAATTAAAAGCGAAAAGTTGGATAAATACCAAACTTGGTGTTTAAGTTCAATATAATCAATTCATAATACAATATGAAGATTTCAATAAAATTCCCCATACCGACTATTCTATACATGGAATATATTTCAAAAAAATTATTTCAAAAAATCGTTATAACGATTATTATAATGTCATATAAATACCATATATATGTTAAAAGCTAATGCAGACGGGAAGCCCTTTTGATAGCTTGCTATTTTCGTATTGTACGGATGCGCAGTTGTAGAGACGCGTTTATGTGTGCGTGGTTATAGTTAGTTGTGATCAAAACACCACCATGTGCCCAGGGGATCATGATGTGAAGCTAAGAAAGTAAAACTGTAAAGAATAAATAGTGTGTTTTGGATTTCAGGTAATATTATTTTCACTCTTCCTTTATAGGCAACTTTAGGTGCGTACCGGTTTCCTCTCCTGCCAAGCTAGAACAACTATTGAGTTAGTGATACAAGATCCTTTCCTAAGTGAAACGTAGACAGGCATTTTCAGGATTCGTCAGTTCCTGAGTCGTGATCAGATACCCCAAAGGTAGACGCCGGGGCTACAGATAGAGAAACCTTCGCCCCTTCTCCCATTCCTCCCGTAGCAGTTCGTTACATCATCCCATAATTGCAGATTTTAACATGTAGTCACACTACAAATGGTAGGAAGTGCCGTGTTACTTTGGTTCTTTCTTTGGTTTCATCTACTCTACATATGGCGGAGGTGCGCCATGTTATCTCTTCTTTTCTTTTATTTTCACTAGTTCCTGGTATGTCTTTTTCAGCACATTATTCTGTTTAAAACATGTGATGCATTTTGTCAGGTGCACTGCGTACGCGGCTGACCCATCATGGCGGCTTGTAAGGCAGCGGAATAAAATCCAAACTTGTCTTTTTCTATCCATTACGTAGCTTAAGTATCCTACTTTATTTTCACATGTAAGATTGTGAATGTGTTGTATATGCCTTTATTTTACAGGTTTTAATATATTGTTTTGCTTTTGTTGTATTTAATTCCAGTTTCTTCTGAACATGTGCTCGTCTGTCGGCCCTGTAGTCAGCATATAACCGCTCTTTCAACTAATGCATTATCACCCCTCATGGTAGCGTCTGTTGCACTACTTAATTTTCTCAATTACTTCTTTTTGTAATTCACTATCAGTATTTTAGGTAGGGTTAGTATTGTGTGAAATCTGTGCAATTGTTTAATATTGAGTGAATTTATAGTGTGGAATCTGTGAAATCCTTTGAACTTGCGTGAACATGTATTGCACGTGTGCACGTCGTGTAATTCTTCTTTACCTAATTAATATGTTTTGCCTCAATTTCTGTTATTACGTGCATTCTGTTATTACCGCTTATGAAACAGTGATACTGCGAACCATGATATATTGGTTTTACTTGCCAAATTTGTCAGGTGTGGAAGTGCTAATTTTTCACGTGTTTATTGCTAGTATTGTAGTCAGTGACCCCTATGTGCATGTTCTGCGTCGGTGGGTATAAGCTTGGACTAACCTATGACTTTATTTCTTTTGCGTGTGCATTTTAGTAATTCTGCTTTACGGTTGCAATTGCAATGTAGATCTTAATCTCCTTTTTGAAGTGCTGTGATATTTTCTTTTTAGCTATTTTTTAGTGTGAATGTCACGCGTGGGTGAATTTATTGGCCGATCGGTGTGGCCTCTCTGATGTTTTAATATTTGTGGTGGAACCTCTGCCTTCGTGGTCGATAGGCCAAATTTTTTACTCTGCCCTAGGTTATTTATTTTATGTATAACTTATAGAAACTAGGATATACACTTCTTTTTACCATGAAAAAGCTGCAGTGTACCTAAATTTCTGAACTGATTTATTTTGCATTAATATGCGTGTTTGTATTCTAACCCCTTAGTGACGTCTAATTTGCCTATATACTTATTATTTATTTTTGCTTTGACCTTTTTGTGTTCTAATCTGTCAATGTGCCTAAAAGCAAAACTAAACAGCCCCCTGATAGGCTACTACGTTAATAGTGATTTGACTACTGTGTAAAACGATGAGTCATTGCATATTGTGCAGCCTATGATTTCTTCGACTGTGTCTAATCTACCAGCCACTGTGACTAAACCTCACCTGGACCAGGTACCTTTGATGATAATAATACCATTATTCCTGTAGCTGACTTTCTTAGACATTTTGAGCTTGTTGCTAGAGCTAATTCATGAAATGATGTACAAAAGGTACAGTTTTTGCCATGCTACCTCTAGGCTCTGCTGCTACTTGGTTCCACGCTTTTCTTTCCAGGTTTCCCTCACATACATGGGTAGACCTTAAATCTCACTTTAATGCTTTTCAGGTGTCTCACCAGGACGACTTATTTGAACTTCTCTTAAGATATTGCGTGTCGAGAGTTAATAAACATGTCTTTTTTATATATGTATATATATATATATATATATATTTTATGTCTTGTATTTGTGTAACTCTCTTAATCCCGTTATGTCACAGGCAGAGCAGATAAAAACTTATGTAAGGGATTGAAATCTAGGCTTCTGTAGCTTGTGGTTACACAAAATCCTAGAACAGTTTTGATATTGTAAAACGTGTTTAAAAAGGTTGCTTCTATATTGCTCAAAGCGAGGCTCTTGCTACTAATTAAATGTTATCCTCAACAACTGATTTTTCTTTGCCAACTTTGACGCAACCGTTCTCCTACTGAGATGTCCACGACTTTTACTTCGGTATCAGAGAGAGACTTCCATATTGACCCAAGTGTCAAGGTTGTGTTCCGATGTACAGTCACTATGTCCTCGCGATCTTGCTTACCACTACCTAGTAGCAGCCAGTCGTTCCTACCGCCACATTTACAAATAGTGTATTAACAGTTGCCACCAACCAGACACATAGCACCCCAGTGCAAATTAACCTAATTTTGTGTTTAATGTGACATTTCTTTTTCTTATGCTGTTTTTTTTAAATGAGTTTCAGGTAGCAAATTGTTTATTTGTCACTATTGATATTTATTTACAGTTTAATGTGATGATTATTTGTATATGAGTACTGTTACGTGATTTTATTTAAACTACGTGGTTTTGTCTAATGAGTGTACTATAGCAGTCCTCGTTATGACATGATGTCGAAAATTCAAATGCAGTATCATTTATGGACGCTGCTTAAATACTGTGGTTCGTAGCATCCCATTCTATATTGGCCGTGAAAGACCGGAAATTTTGCTCAAGGTCTCTTTATCAGGCTTGAGGTTCTTTTACGTGCCGTAAATCTACGACACGGGACCACAGGCTTTGCTTTCCTTTCGAAGGAAGCCATGCTAAGGATTTCTATAGCCCTCCGCGGGTTTGAACCGTGACCTTGGGAACTAGAGGCTAGCATGGTACCCCCAGACCACGAAGGACGAATGACGTAGTCCAGGGTGTGTATCCTCTCTGTGATGACTTGTGTATGAAATGATTTTGTCTACTGATTGTACTAGAGCAGTCCTCTGTATGATGTGAATGCACTCAGTGAAGTATTGCAGTACCTTGTTGATGTGGGAGTATGTGAATGCGCTACGTGATTTGTTTTTTTCACTGAGTGATATGCTGTTATAGCTTCGCTATGACATGTGTGATTTTTTATATCCAGTAATGTCAGACAGCGGCAATGCAAATTTATCCATGTTATTGTCATGTGAGACCCCCTCATATCTTTCGTGCTATATAGCCAACTATTGAATTTAAGTTTCTTGCTACTTGAAACTCATTTCAATTGATTTGTGTTGCAGATGTCTGTTTATTATGTTGCCCAATTGTTAGCGTTGGATGCAGTAGACCACAGCGCGGTGCTAACTGCAGCTTTAAGATTGGATGGGAAATTGCAGCATAGACTATCCCTGTAGTTTCTTTTTCCTTGTGCATTCCGCATTTAGTGTAGAAATATTCCTGCACGTTATTAACCACAATTCATATATGTTTGTTGTAATCCTCCTATGTGCCATGCCTTCATCACTACTGTGCTATGCCTTCATTTTCATCCTCGCGCCTCGCTATTATGTCACACTATTTTCAACTTTATTTTAGTGTATCATCCTTCATTTAAATTTGTAAAATGCACTATTTCCTAGACTAGTTATCAAATATTTTCTTTGAGGGCAAAGCAAACTAATTTTCATTCATTTCTAAATGTAGTATAGGGTCTTTCAAAAAGAGTGTCCTATCTTTGAACTTAAATACAATACGTTCTTTAAATGATGGAGGTTTATTTCTTTTTTTATTTTGGAACATAATTAATGTCATTACGCGTGGAAGAGAACATCAGTTAAGTGACCGCCGCGACTTCGTTCAGTTGCGCGTATACGGTTGACCCAATTTTCAATGACAAAAGAACGTTGTTGAAAGACCCTATATATATATATATATATATATATATATATATATATATACCTTTGTGCATTCCGCGTGGAATTCTATTTGCTTTGTTACATTTTGTAAAAGCTTTTTCTTAAAATACTCACCTGGTATATTTTCGGCTATATTAGCAGTTTATGTATACTTTATTAGGATTTTATTTTCTCTTTTTGTCTTTTATTTTTGTAAACTGGATCCTCAGTTACCTTTAGTGCTAATGATTTTCGGTACCTGTTACACACAAACGACCATCCGTGAGCCCTGCAGGATGCAGTTGCAGTACCTACCGGTTGTTACCCACCGTATCCTGCTCTCGCATTGGCAACAGGAATTGCCTGAGCAGACATTATTGTCGTCGCAAAAATGTTGCTGGTAGAGGTAGACCAAGCCAGCGTACACATCCCATTCTGTTTTCATCTCCAGATTTCGTCGGCTGTGGGGAAAGGCCCTCCTCACAATATAGCTTTAGGGCGACAGCCAACTACGGCTGTTAGCATGGTCTGCTCCGAGGACCAACTCAGAAGCCAGTGCCAGTGCCAGAGCAAATGAAAGGTGTCAGAGCAAGTGTTTGGTCAGCGCGGGTGGGAAAATACTTTTTGTTTCCATTGCAGGATCAGAGTAAGGGGGTCTACAGAAACATTGATCTAAAGGTCTGACTTTTAATCAGGTACACAAGCCTAAATAATCTCATTTTGTAAGGCAAGAACAGAAGATGATTTTTTGGCTTGTTAGCATGTATTTTTCAGGTTATTTACGCTAATTTGGTCCTGTTTAACTGCTCTGTTAATTTAACTTTTTTCTTTTTCCTTCCTTTCTCTGTAGGCGCCGAGGTCTTCGCCTTATGGATCGTGGGGAGATGTAGCATTTGTTATTATTTATTATTGTATTGTATTTTAAAAGCTATTGTTTGAAACCATTATTGCGGAACGGGGTATTCCGTGTCAAGTTAATGTCGGGGAGCCTTTTTGATAATTTGTACGTTGTAGAGACACGTTTACGCAAGCGTGGGTATAGTTGTGATCAAAACACCCACATATACTCATGATGTGGGGTTTGGCGCCGAAGGCAGCCCCGGTCGGTGTGACCAGAAGATCATGATGTGAAGCATGTAAGGTAAAGCTGTAAAGAATAAATAGAGTGTGTGTTTTGGTTTTTTGGATTTCAGTTAGTATTATTTTCACTCCTGCTTTATAGGCAACTTTCGATACGTACGGTTTCCTCTCCTGCCAAGCTAGAACAAGTATTGGGCTTGATACAGGTTTCTTTCCTAAGTAAAACGTAGACATAGGCATTTTCAGGATTGCTGAGTAGGTGACCAGATGCCACAGAGCTCGACGCCAGGTCTACAAATAGAGAAAGCTCCGCCCTTCCCCCATTCTTCCCATAGCAGTTCGTTACATCATCCCACAATTTCATAGTTTAACATTATTATTGTTATTTTTACTTTCTCTACTACGTATAGTAAGTAGGGGAAGTATTGCATTCCACCCAAAAATTCGATACCGAGATTTCACCGGAAATACATGTTTTGAGACCTCCTGAATCCAAAAAAAGCATTTTTGGAAACATGTCCGTGTGTGTGCTGTGTGTCTGTGTGTGTGTCTGTGTGTCTGTGTGTGTGTGTGTCTGTGAACAGCATAACTCAAAAACGAACAGTCGGATAAGCACCAAACTTGGTATTTAGGTTCAGTATCTTCCAGAGATGCGACACGAAGGTTTTCAAGAAAATCCCCCCACCCCAGACTACCCTTTACATGGAAGATTTTTCGAAAATTTTAATTTTCTCAAAAATGGCTCTAACGATTTTGATGAAAATATCATATGTTTAAGATAATGTCATGTGAAATGAAATGTATATCTCGAATTTTCTGGGAATGTCTCCAAAAGTATTCTTCACTGTGAACGACTTTTGCATAACTGTTAAACCATAAGAGATAGACAAAATGTTACTACACAAAAAATGTAGATCGCGTTAAAATACTCAACTTATGTCATATACATTTCTTTTGTAGAGTGAACCGTTTTCGAGATATTGCTTGTTATTTCCTTAAATTTTCCAATACTTATACTTTTTCTCAAATTCGTTATTCATTTTTTTTTTTGTCCTGGACATGCAAAGAGAATGGAATGCGCCACATAGCAACCAGCGTTAAAATATTTGACTATCGCTTAAAAGCTACCATATTCCCCTTGCATCTACAAGAATATTACCAATAAGATTGACATCTCGATATCTCGATTAACATGAAGCATATGGAGAATAAGCGTTTGTAAAATCAGATTGTACAAGAGTAGAGAAAGTCATGTGAGTGTAACACATCAGATTTTTATTACTATTATTACATATTCTTTATTGTCGCTTTAACTTTAAAGTCATATTGCAACTACTTGAGAATACAGAGCATGATTACAATGAAAATACAATATTTTAAACAGTGATAGTGCATACAACATTAAATTCTCTAGATAGGTGTGTTACACATTGTTATACAATTCTGTCGCTTTCATAAAGTTTAAAGTTCATTGTTGTGCTGAATTTAGGACGTCAGGTATGCTGTTGGGGATGCCACATCTTTCTCTATGTTGTACATGGCGACTGCAGGCTGTAAAGAGATGATGAATTTTGAGATTGGATCTGCAGAGGTCGCAAGCAGGAGGAAGTTCACGTTTGAGGAAATGTTTGTACGTTATAGAAGTATGTCCAATACGTAGTCGAGTTACTATAACTTGGTCTTTACGGTTGAAATGATAGTGTTAAAGTTTGGACTCGGAAATGTAGACATCGTGTAACATGCTTCTAGATGTGTCTTTCCATGTTTGTTTCCATTTATTAATGCAAGTATTTTTAATGAAGTTATAAAGTCCGTGTATGGAATCTTTATGTCCTGATTATGTCCTGGCTTCTTTGGCTGCCTTATCAACTGATTGATTTCCAAGAATTCTGACATGAGACGGATTTCAGGCGAATGATACTGATTTACCTGGTATTAGTATTTGGTTGTAGAGTTTCTGAAGTTCTTTAACTATATTTTGGTGCGGTTGAGGTTTGTTGAAGGGATGTTAAAGCACTCAAAAAGTCGGAGAATAGTCTGTAATTATGTAGGTAATAATCTTTTTTAAGTATATGTTCCAATGAGAGCTGAATTGCGAATAATTCACAAGAATAGACAGAAAGATGTAGTTCACGCTACACTATGAATGTTTTAGTATAATAGGGGACTATGTAAACTCGTGATGTATAGATAAACTATTGTGAGTGTGACACATTAGATTACTCACTTTTTCACATGAAAGAGAAATATGGAAATATGTCTAATGCAGTTATGTTCTCTGCAATAAGTTCTTTAAAGTATGACAGCATACGATAATCCAACAAATATGTAAACTAATATCGCTGAGGAGCTTCTGGCAGAAGAGCATTGGAATTGAAGGGTGCATCCACCAGATTGCTCATTAGCATATGGCAGTGGTGGCGAAAACGCGACTCGTAAGGTAGTGTGACTCGCAGGCGCAACTCCTTATCTAACCGTCTATTCATTTGTTTTCCATGTGCTGCTGTATGGTGTAGTGCGTGTTACATATTTGATGACTCGAGAGAGAAAGGCATTTTGGCATATGGTATTGTGTAACTTTTTCTAAATTAAGAGGCATAATATGTAGTCACTATTTAAGATACACGTATACAAGAAGATGTTAAAAGCTGAATATATCACTTTTGAATAGCAGTGAAAGCGCTGAATAAAAGTAAGTATACTTAAGAGTATTAAGGCACGATAAAGGAGAAAATGTCAGAGATTGGTCACATTAAAGCTTACTTCCACTGTTGTTTATTCTAAAGAAAAGAAAGCAATAGATGTATCCCTTTGGAAAGTTATATAAACTTATAAATGTTGTTTGTGGAAACATCCTATAAATACTATCTGTGAAGAAGAATAAGTTTAGATATAACGTTGATTTGTTTTCTGAAGCATTAGACCGTTATGAGATTCTGTTTCTTTGCGAAGTCAGATATTATAAAGACCAATGAATCGTCCAAGCACTACATTTCATTCCAAGCGGAAACTTGTCCCTTCTGAGATTGGAAATAAATTAGCAGTCAGAAAATCTGTCGAGCAGAAAATGAACGGAGGGCGGCAACTCGCAGAAATAGAAATGAAATCTCTGCTTGACGGGACATAATCCTTATTCAGCTAAAGGGACAAAATTAGTTAAGGTGATTTTAAACAGAAAAAGGTATATTGTTTTTGCGAATACATCCATATTTTAGTATGATATGGCTTGTGGAAACATTTGGACAAAAATAATTATTGTAACATTAAAACACTCGGCGGCGAAGTTCAGTTGACCACTTTTGATTTTGGAACGCTAATATGTTCACAGTTTTATAAGCATTTTTCTAGGAGTATGTGACATTTATCCCTTTAGGGAAGGTCTAGTTCAGCAAGAGCTTTTTGCGTAAAAAATATTTACCATTGGTTCCCGGTGGCATAGCTTTCGAGCCGGCGTTTCTTATCACGTGAATGCTATTGTTGTAAATAATAATAACCAATACTGAACACAAACATGTCAACCTCATATCCCCATTGGGTACGAGGCATTGTTTATCTTGCAGACGTGTCTCAAATTTCGCTTAAATTTTCATTATTGCGAAAGCTTTCAAAGCGTGCTTAAGCTGTCTTGGCATTCGCACTGGTTCAGGTTGTAACCAGGTACACAAAAATATGTCCACTTTGCAATAACGGGGTTCTGGAAGCCCTTCGGAATATTAGTTCTCCAGCGCAATTTGAAGAAGAATTTTATCAACAATGCATCTGCGTAAGCGAAAACATGGTGAGGGATAAAATTTTCTAATGAATATGGTATGAAAATCTCTTCCATTTCCGATGAAGAGGAATTATGGGTGCATATCTTGGTTAGATGTAGGTGCACGGAGGAATGGAAGATAAAATATTTACCTCGATGCTTTTCTACCTCGAATGGAGGGTTAAGGCCATATTGTACGCTACTGGTAGGCAGGGAAGACGTAGAGGGAATAGGTAAATTTCTACTTAAGGCGAAGCAGCTAAGATCTGCGGAGACTGTAGGAAAAGGGGGGTGTAACTGAGCTAAACGTACCAACTGGTATTGGGCTTTATTTTTGTGCTATTTTATGTAATTTTTCTTTTATTGTTAATGTGTTGTGTTTATCTTACTACATTGTTCTTTGGGTAATATATTGTGGCGTATCAGTAAGCATTCTCATTACCAAATGTATTATTGTGTTACATTGTCGATAGCATTATTGGGTTACTTAAATTATTTTTCGGCTTAACGAATCCCTCCTTTGGCGCTGAACACGCCAGAGATAGGACTTTGTTTTGACGCGGTCTGGGATGAGGCCAACGCTGGCTAGCTTGGCGTGTGTGGTCAGTCTTGGCTTCGGGCATCTCCCCTCATCCTGTTTTCCTAAGTGCAATGTAGGGTCGCCAAACATTTGTCAAAAAGTTCCAGGTAATGCGTGTTATGTAATATTTGCTGTATATGTAAAAACCTCACGTTTTCATCTAAAATCTAAACACCAAGGTCCCGGTCCTCTTGCCGTTAGCGTGCTACGTTCATCCATGTGCGTGTTGGAGTGATCGAAATTAGATAATTTGCTGGAAACCTGTTGGCTCTCACCCCAGGATGTAATAATATTAGTGCATAGTAAAACATAACATTGCTTGTAATGCCGTTTACCGTTATTTTGTTGGTTTTAATTTAAGATGATGTTTTTGAATGTGCTTATCCTCTTTTTAATGTAATGATGTTTTTTGTAGTGTTTTTTTATCTTGCTTTATTATTCTGTATATTATAAAAGTATGTACAGGAATCTGCATCCGTGGTTTTAATAGGGACCAATGCACCTGAAATTTTATTTAAGTAATCACATTCATTCATTTACGGAAGTGAGAGTATTGACATTGAAACGGCAACTCTAGGCCGAGCCCGAGAACTGTAATTATAGATAATTTATTAATTAATTTTTATTGATGTTATATCATACTATGTACATATTCTTTTTCTTATACTGCTTGTATAGTTTAAGAAGGGTGATTTAACGTTATGTATGTATCTAGGTTACTAATATTAGAAGAGTTATAAATGGTTTAATGTAAATAATTTAAGCGCTATGTTAAAATACTGTCCACGACGAAATGTTTTAGCTACAGGAATAGTGCCTTCGAAGGCAGAAAATCTAGTTTATGACGGCTCTCTGGTCGCAGGGCCATTATTCCTACAGCGAGGGTGTAGCGCTTTTGTCCCTTTATTTAATAATTCGCCGTGACCAAGTGAGAGAGACAGATAGCTTAACGGTAAACTTAGGAAAAGCCGCGATTTATATTAAACTTGGACCAATGAGATCCCTGGAAGTTTATACGAAATAGTGAGACGCGTCGAGTGGCGCTAAAAATGGACCAATAGGAAAGCAGCCCCAGAAGCCTGCGACTATAAATGGATCTGTTGGAGCAAATTCGAGGCATTGCAGTTTGGCATTTCATTTCAGTTTGGCATTTTGTCATGTGTGGTCAGGGAGAGATGCTGCAGGATCTGTGAGATATCGCGCCAAAAAGGAATAAAGACAGTTTTAGAAACACACCTAAGAACCGCTACTTGTAAAGAGATAATAAGCATATTTAAACTTTGTGTCATATCCGCGCCGCGTTTTAACAGCGGTGGACAGTATTTTAACGGCGGCAGTACCAGTGTTGTATACTATATGGGTTAGTCAAATAAAAAAAGAAACGGCAGTGTCATCTTTTCATAACCAAAGCACGTCTATGTCTTCTTATATCACCACCCGAGATCGACGCTTCCTTTACCAAGGATAAGTCCATGCTCCCATATAGTTTAAAGAAAATTACTGCAGCTAGCCGAGGATAAAATTGCAGAGAACCAGCACACTGCGAACTTCTGGAACCAACATGGGAGATGCATCAAGGTAAGCCTACGAGCAACGGACAGGAGGAGGTGACTGCCCCAACATCTTCCTAGAAAAGTGTTAGTGAATGTTCAGAAAACGATAATTATTCATCAAAGGTCTTCCCAGATCACATATATAATAAAGCTGGTAAATAAAACTTTTGGTAACTGTTATATAGAATATAAAATAAGGCGTTGCGGGCGCATTTATGCTTCATGCTGCACAACTATTTCTCATAGGAGTGAGAGTTTTGGAGTTAACTGGTGTTCGAGCTGCACGTGGAAGGGGCAGGAACATTTTACAAATATTATACTTGTGAGAATACTTCATTTTTGTATTACAACATTGTTATGTTCTCGTTGCGTGCTACAGTTTCAGGTACTACATCACGCAGGAGACGAGACGTCAGTGGTTAAGAGTATGGTGCTAATGAACACAACGCACATGCACTGCATCTAAAATTGTGCAGCCAGAAAAGACCAGAAAACTGTTCGAGAAGCCACATAGGCTTGCAAAACGTAAATGTTTTGCAACAATCCCTACACAGTTCACTTCGATTATTCATTAATGAACCTATATTGTGGCTGACGAAGAATGCACTGAAACGTAGCCACAGGTAGTGCTTAGTGATATTTAATGGTCTTTAAATATGGAAGTTTAGAAGCATCCATAGCTGTGCTGTGAGCTCAAGGAGGATATGCTCCTGTTCCTTTCATTGAGAAATGTGTGAAATCGCGGATGTGGCCTTCCTTTTGCAGTCAAACAACGAAAGAAAAGGACTTTTACTTTCTCTACTACCTAGATAGTAGGAAGAGAAGGCATGGCATTCCACCCAAAAATTCCATGCCGAGAGTTTACCGAAAAACATGTTTTGAGGTCCTTTAAATAAAAATAATTTTTAAAAAAGGTCCGTATATATATATATGTGTGTCTGTGAACAGCACAACTCACGCGAAGATGTTTCAAGAAAACCCCCCTCACACCGAACGTCCTTTATATGGAAAAATTTTCGAAATGTTTAGCTTTCCAAAAATTGCTCAACAATATTAAATTAAATTCCATATCTTGAATTTTTGGGTATAGTCTTTGAAATCATCCTCATTCGGAAAATTGTTTTGTATAATCTTGTGTAACTGGTAAACCTTAAGCATAGACGAAAACGTCCTGCACCAAAAAGTAGATCTCTTTAAAACACACAATTCATTTCAAATAACCTTTTGTGACATTAGCCGTTTCCAAGATTACATATTATTGATGGTTCAAATTGTTCAATACTTAGCGTTCTTTTAAGGTCCTGTCGATTCTCAGTTGTTTCTCGCGATGTCATGGAAAGAGTATGGAATTTTATGGCCAGTGTATAGCGTTCAGTTCTAAAACATTTGTGCATTGCTAGTAGCCTTTGTGTGTATAACGAAATGTGTAATGCAGCTATTTCCTGAAAGGTTTATCTGGATTAAAATGAAGTAGATAGGAAAATATATACGTATATCCACCAATAAATAATAGAGGGTAGAGAAGGTCATCTGAATGTAATACATCATATTTTTAGATATTATGCAATTATTTTGCTTTATGTTCAAAGTTGCCGTTAGTAACGCAAGGAAGCACACAAAGCCGATGCCCCCTGACATATGGAGCAAATTCCTAGATAATTGCATTGCATGCTAAAGACCATCTGAATTCGTGACTGTGGATGAACAACTATTTCCGTCAAAAGTCAATACATCGTGACTCGGTATGTGAGTAGCAAGCCCGACAAGTACGGAATGAAATACTGACTCTTACCGGTCTAAAGTCAGCTACATTCTAAATGTTTTTCTGCATCTGGGAAAAGATTAAAGTAGACGTGTCTGGGAGAGGAGCCTATTCTACTGTTCAAAGAACCCTTCTGAGTAACAAAACAACTGCATACTTTGATCGTTACTTCACAACTATCAAACTGGTAAGGTAATTGAAAGACAATACACTGAATACGGGTAGAATGAGAAGAATTGCCCTCTCTGGCGCCGCAGTAACGTGTGCGACTCTAATTCGGGACGTCCCGGGTTCGATCCCAGTGACCACCAACTCTGATTCATGGATTTTTTCGTGGTTTCCCCGGGTCGGCAGGCGGATGCTGGGGTGATTCAGCTTCTTCCACGACTCTCCTGCCCTTCTTTTCCTCGACCCATTATCTTCCTTGTCATTTGTTTCAGGTTGTAGGACCAGACTACGGTGTTCGGCGAGTTGCGGCTGGGCGGTGGCTGTGCGCTCTGTAGAGATTTTTTTCCCTGCCGTTCGTTGCGGGACTACTAATTTAGGCCTCTTCAGGTGGCTTGTGGGTGGGCTCGGGCTCGGGCGGCGTCGGATATGTTCCATCTGGAAACGTTAGGGACTCTGTCTATGCTTGTGCCCAGGATCTGCTCACCTTTCTGGTCTCTCCCTTCATCCCTCCTCCTAGGAGTCACGGTAGAAGCAAAAAGGGCCGTTGCGGCCTAATTGTGGTGCTTTGCCCCGGTTGCGGTGTCCCCTTCGTTTGTCTGTCCGTACCTTTACCTCCCTCTGAGAAAAAAAGGGCGAATACGCACTTTATTAATAGTTTATTTGCAAAGTTGATAATAGTAGTCTTATATCTTACCAAGGGAAGAACAGCAAACGGTACTTACTCTTCGCATTGTGCACTCCTGTGTAATGATACATGAATATTTTGGTAGCAAAACCCCTGAAACGCTAAGCTTTTGCAATAACACTAAATGGGGTGTGGATGTTAAAGACCAGATTTCTCGCTAATGGTGTTAGTCATGACGCCCATTTGCGTGTTCTATAACATTCTACGTCTGGCTATCACCAACCTTGTATATGCTGATAAGTGATTCTTGATAATGAAGGTTGTAGGAGACTGTCAGCATCACCATTAGCGAGGATAGGGACTAAGGAACGCCTAAGGCCCCCAAATGCAGGACATCCAAGTTGTATTATGCAAGAAAGCCAAAACCTGAGACCTTGTGCAATAAGTTTGTTTTGGTTAATGTCTAGGCAGAAAACTCTGTAAAACTGGCATAACAACGTGCTTAAAAATTTTTGGAACTGTCTATACATACATTACTGGTGCAATAATATGTAATTTTTTACTACAAACTATTGATCATACATATCCAAAAGTGTAAGGACTTTTTCTAATAAAATGTTTATGACTAAAAAAAAGTGTATACAATTACTTAAGTACACAGTGAAACAGTTTTAAATAAAATATGCATAATGCTTTCTTATGCAAAGTTAATCAACCGGAGTAGATTTGTAAGACATGAATAAATGAATGAAATAAACGAATTACAACTAAATTCAGTGGACAGGCAAAGGAATTCGCGTACCTGATGCGCTAAGCTATCTTCCTAGTACGGAATAAAAACCAAATGCATAAAAGCTCACTTCGAAAGTTCGACTCAAACAGCATTTGAAGCTGGCACGCAACTGAGAACCAAAAATCGTCCCCTCTTTGTGAGCATAGTGGTAAGGAATAAACAGAAAATTCCATTGTTCTGAGCCACTTAAATGCATAAGGAGTAGCGTTCAACTGACCTCTGACGGACCTTCTGATAAGCGTAAGATGCTTCTAGACGGAAATTTAGGCATCGGTCTTGTACCATAATAATTAACCCCTTAATTTTATCTTCGATAAAATATACTACACTTATCTATCTAACCAAGGCCATGCAACACATTATGGCAGCAGTAGCCTTGAATGCTTAGGTTGTCTCCAGTTCTTGTTATACCACTGCGTTAATGGTGTTATATTTTTATTATCTTGACTTATCCGTCATAGAAATCCCCTTTATATGCGAAAATAAATTATTTAAGGTGGACTATTACTGCCTCGTTACCTCGCACGCCCCAAGCCCTACAGCAAATCTCTGGGACCACAACTACCTTTGAGGTATTATTCCCAATTTATAGTGTGCAATATTACTTCTATTTATACTCTGTCTTTGAAGTGATTTGAACGCAAGTGTGGACCATCTTTGAAATAACTGAGCATGACTGCACTCGTATAATTCTCATTTTAATTAGAAAAATTTAATTGTTTTTACATAAGTGTTACAAAAGCTTGCTTTTCAACCTATTTCATGTTAATCGAAATAAACATTTGCAGAAATAATGTCATTACACATTGTATTGTAGATACAAAGAATGACACAATAATCAAGTCTGTAAAATGCGGGTCACTATGTGACTTTGAATTGCCATACCCTTTCTGAATGAGAAACAAATGAATAGCGCCTTAACATTTCAAAAACATCTGATACGATACATTCATACGAGTTTCTCTACCCTCTATTGTTTATTAGAGGGTATATAAACTATTGTTAATAAAGCTTATTTTTCTATCTACTACAGTTTTATAGAAATAAACCTGTGCAGAAACAGCTACATTACACATTTCGTTAGCGTACAAACAGAATAGCGATAGTCAAAGTTTAAGAACTGGACGCTATACGCTGTCTTAAAATTCCATACTGCAATCGCGAGAAACAACTGAATGTTGAAAGGACTTTCAGAAGAATGACCAAGAAATGAACAATTCGAACCATTAACAACAGATATCATGGTTTATGCCAAAAAAACAATTGATTGTGTATTTTAAAGCGATCTACATTTTTTGTGTAGTACGTTTTCGTCTTTCGCTTAACATTTACCAAGTATACAAGATTATACAAAATTCTTCAGAATGATAACTCCAAAGCTTATTTCCAGAAAATTCAAGATACACAGTTTATGTCCGTAAATATCTTTAATATATAATTTTTAATGAAAATCATTAGAGTAAATTTTTTTAAAATAAAATTTTCGAAAAATGTTCCATGTAAAGGTAGTTGATGTGGGAGGATTTTCTTGAAAATCTTCGTGTCGCATTCTTAGAAGACACTGAACTTAAATACCAAGTTTGGTATTTATCCGACTTCTTAATTTTGAGTTATGCCGTTTACTGGCACACACACCTTCTTCTAAAAATACTTTATTTGGATTCAGGGACCTCAAAACACATATTTTCTGATATTTTGACATCGAATTTTTGGGTGGAGTACAATATTTCCCCTAATTAATATATGTAGTAGAGAAAGTAAAAATGTAGAAGTATTGGGATATTCAAACCAAAAGCAACCAAAATATCAGAAATTGTTGTCACAAACATTTATTATATATATCTTATGTGTCTTAATGAGGTCTACATCTTTCTTGTAGTAAGATTTTGTAAATCTCTTATGGTTTACCAGGTATATAAAACTCATTCTGAATGAAAAATATATCACAGGTGTTCACATAAAATTCAAAATATACATTTTATTATTGCGGGAAATATTTATACTAGAATAGTTGGAAATACTAGGGCTTGTTCATTGGAGAATGATCATAACTTTTTTATAACAACATACCTCATAATTTTGATGGTCCTTCTCAAAATAGTCTCTTTTGGATACGATGCATTTGTCCCAGTGTTTCTGCCAGTCTGCGAAGACATGCTGGAGACCAATTTTTGAAAGATTCTTCAGAATCGCCTCCGCAGCCTTCACTACTGCTTCTGATAATGGACGAAGGTATTTCTTCAGGTTAGGGAATAGGAAAGCTGACACGGGGCTAAATTCGGACTATAGGGAGGATGAGGGGTGCACTTCACATTGATTTTTGCAAGATATTTAGTAACAACTTTTGCAATATGCGGACGTGCATTATCGTATTGCAGCATCCAGCCTGTTTCACGGATATGTGGTCTTTTGCGCCTGATATGGACTTGGAAAGTTTTCAGGACATCCCTGTAGTCTCTTATGATTTACCAGCTATAGAAAATTCATTCCATATGAAAAATATATCACAGGTACTTCAAGAAAATTCAATACATACGTTTTATTATTGAGGAAAATATTATAATGTAGTCAGAATAAACGGAGTGTTTTATTAAAAAACTTATGGGCGAATCTTTGGAAGATGCTGAACTTAAATGCTATATTTGGATTTTACTGACCTTCTGTTTAGAGTCATGCTGCTCTCTCTCAGATTAATTTTCTGAAAACAATCTTTTGGTTTTCTTTGTTCAGGAAACCTCAAAACAAATTTCCGGTCATATTTCGATTTCAAATTTTTGTATGGAAGAAAACCCTTCCCCTTGGAACTATCTATATGGATGGGAAAGTAAAGAAACATCTAATGTGTTGCTTCTATATGAATTTCTATACTCACTCTTCTAAAACTATTCTCCTAAAACTCAATTCTTCCATCCAAGTACTTCTTGTTAATCCAGATAACTTTCATGACATATTTACACATTTCGTTGTATGTATAAGGTTAAAGCGATGTCATATTTTTATTGCTAGTTGCCTATAATAAATAGATGATGATTTTACGTTCTACCAAAAACTTTCCCGCGATTTCACCGGAAATACACGTTTTGAGGTTTCCTGAATCCAAAAAAGCATTATTAGAAAAGGGTCTGCGCGCGCGTATGTGTCTATCAGTAATCTCAAAAACTAAAAGTCGGTTAAATACCAAATTAGGTATTTTAGTGTGGTGTGTTCCAAGGATGCGACAGGAGTTTTTCAAGAAAATCCTTCCACGCCAAATTACTCTTTATTTGGGAAAATGCCCCCTGCTTTTTATTTTCTCAAAAGCAGTGCTAACGATATTGATTAGAGTACAATTTGTTTAAGAATAACATGTATGTTTTCAATTTTATGAGAATAGTGTGTATAATTCTCTTCATCCTGGATCACTTTTGCATAATTGGTAAACCGTAAGAGATAGACAAAATCTTACTACACAAAACATGTAGAACTCGTTAAAATACACAAATAATATTGAAATAAAAATCTTCGTGGTCTTAACAATTTCCGATATATTCTTTGGTGTTTGTCTGAATTCTCAAATACTTGTACTTCCTTAACTAGTAAAACGCCATTCGCTTTTATTTGTGGCCAAACAAACAACATGGAATTTCAAAGCCTTCATATAACAATCCGCTTTTAAAATAACTGACTAGGGCTTTACCTTCTTATACCTACAGAAAAATATGTAAATGTATAATGAAAGTTTGTCTTGGTTAAAATAGGTGAATAGAAGAATAGTTAAGCTTTTGAAAAATAGTTTGTTAAAGAGTGAGTGTAGAAACCCACTGTAATGTAAGGCATTAACAATTTTTAAGACGGATCGCTATGTGAAAGCTCTGAAATTACATTCACCTTGCATGAGCACGAGAAACAACGAATAAGGACTTTCGATTTCAGAAAAGTTTGTTAAAATGCAAACCAATAACAAGCAATATCTCGCAAACGTTTGACGCTACAAAATGTTTTATCAACATAAACTGTGTCCTTTAACGAGGTCAACATTTTTTGTGGTAAGATTTTGTCTATTACTGTTTAGCGATTATATAAAATGAAGATGAAGAGAATGAAGAGGATTTCACAGATTATTAGCAGAAAATTCGATATATACATTTTATTTGTACAAATAACTGAAACACGTGTTATTTTAAACAAAATCGTTTGAGCCATTAAAGAGTTTTAGGAAACATAAAGATAATAATAAAAGTGACCATGTAAAGGTTAGTTTGCGGTAGGGTGGGGGCATTTACTTTTAAATTTTCTTATTGTAATCTTGGAAGATGCTGAACTTTGATAACAAGTTTGTTTGGTACTTAACAGACTTAATTACCACATACAGACCGCGAGCAAAGCTTTTCCTAAGAATGTTGCTTTTGGGGGAGGGTTCAGCGAACATCAACATATGTATCTCCGGTGATATATCGATATCGATTTTTGGATGGAACAGAATGCTTGCTTTGCCCACTATAGGCAAGTAGAAGGGAAAGTAAATGGATATGATGTTAGGGGTTTATTTTGTACAAGAAGTCATTGAGTTTGCGTGTCCATAGGCATAAGAAGACTTGCTGAAGTGTTTTGTTGCACAAGTATAAGCTTCGATCAAGTTCCTGGTGTGCACTCTCGTCATTTTGTTTCTAGATTAACTTGAAGAAAAGATGTTACACGGAGTTGGGTAAACAATGCATGTATAAATGCTCACACTGCCATTAGCGCTGTCTGTTCGAGGAAGCTATTGTATCCATTTCGCTAAGCTGACATTTTATTGGCGTGTAACGAATCATTTCAAAAGCAAACTAAAATAGGAAAGATGGAATCAGTTTTTAAAAACTTCAATGTCATAACCGGGATTTAAACCACGGATCTTCTGGTTTCCGTTCGGTTGGTCTAACCAATTGAGTTACCATGACAACATGACGGCACGACATTTAAATTCCCCAACTGAATCGCATTTTTCTCTAAACCACAAGGCGATCTCAAATTCATTTCGAGATGTCATACTCCATTGGCGACTTACAATGCTCTAAGTACTTTAAGTAGTACTAAAATCGTCACAGAGCATTTAATTATCTGACAGGTTACTTAGTAACGAGGCGATTCCGAGCATTCGATGAAGAAGAGCAGGTTTTGGAATGGAGGTTATGTACACATGACGTGCATAAAATGTGGGCCATAATGGGACGGAGTTGTTTATGCTAGTGCTGACAAAATCTAGCCCCACCCCTTCCAGCGTGACTACCTCTGTTTTTCTAGCCACTGCGTTGGTAGGGTACTTTGTCTCCGCCGAAATATTGCCGAACTGCCGAGGGGTAACAACTTAAACAACTTCAACCTTATATTTTCATGCTTGACTGCCGTTTTCTTAATGCCGGTTTTCTTATTGCTTTTAGTAGCGGCAACAACTGTAACCTTCGTCTGCATGTCGCTGATGAAAACTCTATATATGTATATTGTGGCATATTAGTAGGTATTATCATGCCAGACAGCTTACTGCGTCGCATTGTCAACAGTATTATTGGGGTGATTTATTATTTCTTTCGGCTGAACGAGCCTTCTCCTTTGGCGCCGACCACGCCAGAGAGAGTAGGCTCTGTTGGATTCTCTGTCTGTTATGCCGCCAGCTCTGACTAGCGTGCCTAGCCAGGGTTGGAGAGAGGGGCATAAATAGATAGATAGTGATACTTCTTTGTGTGTTAGCTTCACTTTTTGAGTAAGTGTCGAACGAGTACGTCGACTGTGGCCAATCCTCGACAGCGTGACATCTCCCCTCAATCCTTTATTCAACTGTGTGTAATGTAGGGCCGCCAAGAGCTTTATCAAAAAATCACAGGTAATGTGTGTGTTGTGAAATTTGTGTATTTTGTTAAAATAAACTCCGGCCTTCATCGGAATGTAGACACCAAGGTCCTGGTCCTCTCGTAGTTTCTGAGCTACGTTTCTCCTCATGTGCGTGTTGGGGTGATTAAACTGTAATACTTTGCTGGGAACCTTTTAGCCCCCACCCCAACATGTAACATTTTGTCGTGGCTGTCGTCCAAATAACGACACATGCAAATAATTCTTCACCCCTGCCTCTAGCAGGTCGAACTATTGTAATTTGTTTAGCCTTTCTTTGTGTACCAATCGTAGCGAAATTCTTTCTAAGAGGTGGTATTCGAACCACCCTTTAATTCTACATAGACTATAATATAGTTCACTGTTTATTTTGCACGTCGCTGGATAGTTTCTCAGGCAGTCGTATAGACACCGGTTGAGTGGAGTCTAAAGTTGGTTATCTTAAGATGGAAACCTTACGGGGAGAGAAACACAATGGTGACCTAGGGGAATGGGACACTTTTTATGCATTACAGTGTACATCTACAAGACATTTAGTTAGAAAGTGTGATATTACGCCAAGGGTCATAGTCATAAAACGTAGGTTTATGATACTTTTCTAATTCGAATTGATGTATCAGAAAAGAATTACGTGAAAACTACACATAGTCTGCGACCAGTACTAAGTACTCATACGACTATAAGTGTACTTTTCGGTTGAAGCACTATTTATGTACTTTCCATGATTTTAATCTAATCTTCAACGGATAAAGGAGTGTTTGGATATGTGATAATTGGGGATTAAATATAAATATATTTATATAAAAATACAACATTATTATATTTACCAAAATTGTACAACAACATATTTTCATTTATTATATTATATTTTACATCTCTATCATATATATACTTTATGATTTCCAGAACATATTATTTATACAAATCACGATATTTTGCCAATTAAAAATTATGGAAACAATTCCGAGAAAAGTCAATAGTTTAATATGACGAAGTATGTGTTTACATCTAAATACATTGCACTAGGCCAGACTGAGGTAAATATGCGACACCAAGTCTTAAATTTGCACATATGGCTGTCACAAAAGCAGTGAAACATATAAACTGAAGAACATGGTTTTACATTTGCAGCCATATTAAAGCTGGAGTCAAAATGCGGTTGGCAATAATTCTGAAACCCCTGCAACAGTGGCGGCTCTTAACATTCCTTACAAATGCGTGTGTGGCATAACCTGTTCGTTAATCTTGCTTACGATTATGTAAACAGTTTAACGTAAGCCAGTTTATTTCATTCTTATGAGAATACCATATCACTTATTTAGTTTAAGGCAACACGTATATGAAAATTCTATTTTATACACTTTTTCTTAATTTTCTCTGAATTTATATAGCACAATACTCATTGGATATAACATTCCAAATTTCAGTAAGTATATACTCTCTATAATATGATTATTTCATATGAACTGTCATTGTGATTTTTAAATCCACGTAGATTTACATTAATGGTATTGTTTGAATGTTGGGAATAGCCTACATATGCTCATTCAAATTGTAGCGTGTCTGCATTAGCAATTCTGAGTTCCTCTGAGTGGCACTGTGGGCCTTGTGTGACTTGACAGACTCCTATTAAGTACCACATTTGGCATTTCCCAGTAACCGTAAGTAATACTACAATTTGCGCCTGAACTTGTCGGGTTTTATTTCGGTCTATATAAAACAATTTTCAAGGCATTATTATGCTATCCTCATTAAGAATACTTAAGCATACAATAAAATTTCAATCCGACAGCAAACGGCAGTATTGGACGCCAGTAACTGCTTCCTGATGGAATCCTAAATGAAAATTGCGAAATTCCAGAAATAATATGATCTCATTGAGTTTGGGCTTATTTATATTTGGTTCCTTGAATCAAGAAAAGAAACAACTCTTTAACACAAATGCGATGTAAATATCCTGTAAGCTAACAGTGCTAGTAAAAATGACAAAAAGAAATTATTCTGTCATTAATAAAATTATCTCAGCCATTTTACCTATTCCCAACGTGATAACTACATAAAATACGAGGGAAGAATTGGGTACAATGTGATTATAATATGCTAAGGTAAGATATTGGTTTAGCGAACTTTCATAGAGGTGGTATCTTAACCACCTCTTCATTATACATAGACTTCATTCATTGGTTAGTTGTATTTATTTTTGCTATGATTTGTTTTGTTTGTAATTTTTCAGAGATTATATAACATTAATTGCCCATTATTTGCATCCCATTGATTTTGCAGAAACACTCTGTCGTTTTCTTTGCTATGCACTTACAATCAGGAAACCGGATTGATCAGTGGTTTCGTTCACATCTCTCATTTTGTGGGCCTCTTTTTCCATTCCGGCTTATTGGTCACTTCATTTAAGCTTTTAACTCTGGCTAGCTCATGAGAAGTATCCTCAACACCCAACGTGATTCGGAGTCCTCGATAGAAACTGTAGGTACCTCCCATCTTGTCTGCCATCGCAGGTAATGGGCACCGCCCGCTGGGTGCCTCCAGCTTAGAAATGGGCCGTCAGTGCTGGTGGAACCAGGTTCACCCAAAAGTCATAAGGCAGCGTTGGAAACAACGTTTATAAGTATATCCTGCAAATTGGAATACAACGGGAGAAAATGTTCTGCAGGGATTTTTTGTGTCTATTAAAATGCTGCCAAATATGAAGAAGAGAAAAGGGGTATTAAAGATTACAGACGTTTTGGAATCTAAAGCCCCACAACAGTTATTGAAATGAATTTTTCACTTCTTCTTTCCTTTGTAGGGGGAGTGGATATTTTCACCTACCCGTTATCTTCTCGGTATATCTGGATTACCAGTTGTAGTCTCCAAAAATTGTTGGTGTATTGTATGGGTGGCGCTGCAATTACTTTGTGTAGGTGGAGTGTTGTACAGCTACAGAAGCTGCCATCGTTTTACCACGTAAGGTTACTGAATATTTCGTGGTGCCTGTAGTTGTTATTATGAACGCACTGGTCAATTTATGTTGCGCTAAAATGTATTCTGTGGTTTATCAAACACATGTATAAAGTGTCTAAATTAGACTGTAACAACCAAACTTAAACTTTAGTAGGCGCAATACATTTAGACACTTTCTAATGATTATGGTATCAAAGCACTGCATAATTAACCTAAAGTTTACGTAGCATGACCTCACATACTGTGTTTCCTAGGCCAGCTAATAATTATGTAAGCTTTACTGACTAGTACGACGCCAATAAAGTGGCTGTAGAACGTTCAAAATGTTACTTATAGAGAAATACATTCATTTTTATAAGCTTGACTGTTATAAAATGTTTATAAAATCTTAGTTTTGAGTTTAGAATGTGTTGATTGCCATTACTTTTTCGTTTGGGGCATCGAATTCCAAATAATTTCATTAGCTGCCGTTGGACGGCGTTGTTTTATAACGGTATTTCCATCATTTGTCGTGCTTGGCATGTCGATTGTTTTTGGAACTTGGGTCGGATCGCCTTCCAGCTGGGTTGAGGATTTCGTTACTGCCAGTGCGGTGAGTTTTCTGTATGACTTAGTAAGTCGAAAATTTTGCAATTTGTAGGGGGCTTTCTGACTGAGTATGCATATGGGTTCGTCCGTTGCTATTTTTCGATAAGCCTGCCTTTGCTATAAACTGTGGTTTATGTGGAATCATAGATGCGTTTCATATCTACCAACATTTCATAATTGTCATTCTTGCGGCCTGTTCACTTAAGTTATTTTATACTATGTATTTTGCTAGTTTCTTTCGCAATTTTAGGCTTGTTTAATTGTTTTTAAGATTTGATACTTTGCTAAGCTTTGTTTACATTGTTAAGTTGTTTTGAGTTTACTTAAATTGTTAGTGTGTCTAGCCTTTTATCAAAATAGTTTCTTCAGAGTTATGTAAATTGTTAATGTTAATTGTTGGTGTGTCTATTTTGTGAATGCTTTATTTACGGCATCGCGGGAATTCTTTACAGTCTTGTTTGTATAATGATTAGGCAAGCGTGAGGTGAAGAGCTTAGGTCATACATTTAAATGGGATAAACGTCTGTGCATTTATGTTAAGATAACATAAATTATCTCCCCCACTGTAATAATTGTAACTCATGTAATACTGCACTGGTATCTGAAAGTTTTTGAGATTGAAACTTTTGTGTGATCATGCTGCATATGCTGGTGTATATTGTTTTGTGGCAATCCTTTGTTAAATGAACCCAGTATATAAGACTTTGACTGTTTTCAATAATTGCTTGGGAGGCAGTCCTGTTACCTTGTATCTGTCTTACCGTCACCCCATATCAAGGTTCGCTTCCTAGCGTTTTGGCATCTCCATTTAGACAATGTGAGTATGAGACATGTTTGAGAGCGCAAATAGGTGGGGAGAAAATTATTTGCTTCACTTGTACTAGTTCTTTTTAGTATGCAATTAGTCTTAAGTAAGGTTCTCAATTCCACTGTTGGAAAAGTATGTCATTAACTCAGATTATATTAAAAAGTTTATTTTTATTCCCAATAATTTTAAGGAGAATGGCCAGAGAACTTCGTGCCAGGATGATTGAGCATTTGACGTCATAAACGTATTCCCTTAATGGGAGAAAAAGCTAAATTTGTATTCTCAGAAATTCGTTGACAAGGAATTCCTCTTCTAATAATTTCATTGAGCCGCCACTGTTCTCACACGATGATACCCAAAGCAGAAATACATCGTATCACAAAGATTGAGAAATAGGGAACATAGTGTACACAGAACAAAATATATGATGAATTAAACACATTGTTACGTAACATATTTTAAACAGTCCTTAATACTAAAACACAACATTGTAGTTCCAGTTATCCAATTAGGGAAGACTATGCCTCCAAGTGTAGTCTATTCATATTCCAAGTATATTATGTTTACGATTTTTAATATATTTCAGTTACTTTACTGTTGTAGAGCTGTGCAAAAATGAGCATGCATTTCGTTATTTGGAAGTTTGATTCGTGACTTCAATTTGTGTAATTTCCTTGGGAAGTATAACATTAATTTAATACATTTTATTCAAATTCCTATTCTTTATCTTCACTTTATATCAATGCTCATAACAATGATAGTTCAAAAAGTAAAGTACCATTTTTATTAGCCTATCCACTCTATCTGTGTACTTCATAGGTCAAAAGTGATGTGGTATTGTCCAGGTGAGTGAATAACACTCATCACAAGCTCCAAGTCAACCTTACATCAGACGACCATGAAACGTTGACATTGCTTTTCTGTGTAACTACTTGATTACGAGCATAAGGAGTGTGCCATTTCCTGGCTTAGAAAATACTCGAGGCTCTTAATGAATGTATCTGTCATAGAACAAGTTTAATTGAATATCCCCATAAAATGTATATTTGGATTGCGGAGGAAGAAAATTTAACAAGGCAAGCGTCAAACACCTCCATCTCAAAAA
Organism: Deroplatys truncata; assembly: GCA_030765065.1. Classification (NCBI taxonomy): domain Eukaryota; kingdom Metazoa; phylum Arthropoda; class Insecta; order Mantodea; family Mantidae; genus Deroplatys; species Deroplatys truncata. Next base: position 109,381,582 of record CM060980.1, read on the forward strand.
CTATGATTAAAATTTCGCCCAAAAGAGTGTTTACTGGTTTTAAATTCAAAGGAGCGAAGTTGAAGCAGGGATCGTTCAAGGACTGCGCAGGTTTTGATCATGTGGACATTCTTTGTGGAGTGGAGTGGAGTGGAGCAGAGCGGAGCTGAGATGTACTGTTTGTTAATTCCCCTCTTTCGCGTGGAACACAACCTTCAGGCCGTCCAGTCCCGTAAGTACAAACATTGCTTTCCTAAAATTTAAATAGGTGACCTAGTACCTGATTCCAGCAGCTAATCTTCTGCATGAGGGTAAATTTCTTCTGTAACCGAAAATTTAAGATAGGTTTGGTATGAAGGATTTGATACTTCCCTCGTAAGCGTGAATACTGAGATTCAATGTCATTTTTGTGCATATTCCCAGCCAATAGACAGCGCCATTGTAAAGCTGCTTTCATGCCAGCTGCATCGTGGTCCTATGACATTTGATATTAGCTATTAATTTTAACTAAGTGAAGAGGGTAACCTAAAGAAACACAAAATAAACCCTCAAATTTATAATAGATTTCGTAAGGAGAGCGCTAAAATGCATAACGACTTACAATGATAATGGAATCGTTTACAATAATTCATTGCAAGCTGCAACATTTTCCACACAACCGGAGGAGAAGAAAAAAGACCGTAATTGATTATTTAATTGGGGTTTTGTCTTTTTCGCTTATACCAATTTCCAACGAAACCATAGATCTCTAGGACATCTAAAAGTTATTTCAAGATACACTAGAGGTTCACATTGACTGACTTCTTTGAGATAATCTGTCTGCGAGATGAACTATGAACCTATCTGAAATCCTTATTGTTTAAGAAAACAAAGTGACACCCAATTGAGAATTTATTGATCCCGTTTTAAGTTCTTTAACCACAATTGAGTAATGTGTAAGGGAAATAAGTTCCCTTTTTGATCATGGTTTGTATGATCCCATATGATGGTCTTAAATGCTGTGAAATTGTTTCTTAATATTGTCTTTAAGGAAGTTGAAAATGTTAACATGGAGTGCCTATTCAAGGCATTTTTTCTTGCTTGAAGTCATTGATTTATCAGGAGTTACACCGAGAATTGGTTACAATCAATCTGAACGTCAAATGTCTAGAAAATGTTGAAAAATCAGAACATTTCTTAGAATTGGTTATCGTTACCGAAACAGGAAGATAGAAAGGCTAACACAGAACGTCAAGGATCAGACAGTAAGAGGATTAATTATATATTATTTTCTTAAGTATTCGACAAGAAGTAATGATATAAATAGATGGTCATATGCCAAAAAGTACCAAGTGGAAAATTATTTTCTAGTTATTGCAAATCAAAACTGATATCAAATTAAAATCCGCAATTATGTAAGAAGCGCAACGATACATATATACATTTTTTCACAGGAATATGAATTTTCACTGTACTACATACAAATTTGCCGCTTTCAAATCCGGTATTGGAATTTACCTATATTTTCTTATGCAGCTCTCTTTGCTGTAAGAAATATATTTATAAGTAGAATAGAGTAACTATGCAAGATAAATTCGTGTTTTATTAGTATATTTTAGTGTTTATCAAACCTAAATACGTATTCGAGAAATAATTTTTACATTTCAGCAGTTAAAGAGTAATTAACACCACATTGTCTTGGCTTCTATAAGGAATAACTTGCCCCCATGCCTCTAAAACTCGCCTAACTTAGCTTAACTTTCATAATAGCCTATATTTTCTGGTCCGCAATTTCATAATATCATCACATTTTGGACCATATAGTTCCGTTACGTTCTCAACAAAATTCCGTCCGACCATTTTTTCTTGGTCACCCTGAGTCTTTTTTCTGGCTGGATTGTATTTTATTATAAGTTTCTTTTGGTATCCTATTGTAATCCATCCATTTAAATGAATTCATCATTCATTTCTTGTTACTATTACATAATTTGCATATATTCTCCAGATTTTTGATCGTTTTTAATTCATTAAATTGTTGCCATGCCTTTTACATTTCTTAAAAAATTCATTTCTGCTGTTTGGAGTGTTCTTTCATCTGCAGCTTTAAGTATACAGACATTAACTCCATTTAGATGCATGAGGAGGACGAAATTTTGTATACTTTCATTTTTCTTTCTTTTCGTACCTTATTTTTTAAATTTCGGTTAATTCTTCCGTTATTTTGATTCTTCTTGTTGATTTTTTGTGCACGTTAATACTAAAGTTATATGATATATCATAGCCAAGAAAGTTAAATTTTGTAACTTGTTCTATTGCGTTTTTAATAATAACTTTATTCTTTTCAATAAAGTCCCAAAAATCCATACCTTTTTGAGGGTATGTTCGTCAAATAAATGATTTTATAACACATTCCAATTCGATTACTGCTCATAATTACACCGGGAACAAAGTCTGAATAAAACCTTCAATAAAAACCTCTTGGATTTCCAAATAATTTATCATTAAACGTTTTCACTTCATTTATGAACCACTTGCAGAAGCCATGCTTCTTTGGAATTTTTTTACTTTGGGGCAGGAGAAAATGCGTTATTAACGATACACGTAAGAAAATCTTGAGTAAACGTAACTTGCATATATGCATTACTTTAAGTATTTAACTTAGTCACTCAATCCTTTTTACCATAAGACCATCCAATTAGTACCTACTAGAATGAGCCAAGAAATATACGTTATATGCAGATAAAAATTGTTCCTGATTTTTTTTTCATTTGTGTAGTTCCGTTAGCATATGTTCACGAGTTCCTTCATAAAACACATTAGAAAAGTGGCATTCAAAAATTGCACACGAAATATTTACAAGCTTGGTTGAGAATAGTTCACACAGAAAAATGCCACTTGCACACATTTATTTTAATTTTTCTCTGAAAGAGATAATTGTTTTGAATTGACAATTTTATGAACATAAAAGTGTTTCACCACAATGATTTAAATAAATTGACATGTAAACAACATTATCTCCCCATTCATTTCAGTTTCAATCATGTGTTCATCTGCTTTGCATGAGAATAATAATTTGTTGATTTAGAGTTTTGCAAAACATACCTTTACTATAAATATAATCTTGTTTGGTTTTTCAAAAGTCATTTTAAAATTTTACAGCATTGTGCAGGTTTTGAGGGCAGGGAAGAAATGGGAATCACAAAGAATTTTGGTGACCTATCTCAACATTGATTTTAGCAGAATATTGAGAACGTGTAGAAATTACATTTAGCATAGTGCATTCTTCTTTCTATAATGCTATACAGAGTAAGAGTAGGTATTAAGGATATGTTGGGGTTAGGTCATTTAGACCTTTGACTCAAATATACGTATTGAAACAAATTATATTATACTTTATTAACTTTATTAAAAACTGTAAAAGGTGTATCTTCTATTATTGTTAACTGTAAGAATTCTACATCTCCTTTTTGTATATTATGTTGCTCGTGATTTATCATGTAATCTCATTATTGGAAATCGATAGAGTTTAGCAAAGTTGAGTGCTGAATTTTCCCATTTTATTCTGAAGGAAATAATCTGTTGCTTTAGAGTTGTTGGGTGAACATTAAATCTCTTTCCTTATGTATTATGGCAAATAAAAGACAATTGGATTAGAATCTATAAACCATGAAAGCCTGGTTTATGGAATGTGCCTGCTGATGGCAGGCTTGCCAATTTTTTATATGGTCAGAGAATTATAAAGTATAAGGATTCTTTTATAGTGTTAATGCTGTAAATCTTCTCAAAAGTTAAAACATTTCTTTTACTTGTTAATAGGAATAGAGAAATTGTATCCTAACGTTCAATCAGAACAATTCCTGTTGGAATAGAAATTATATTGTGTTTTAATTATTATAAATCGATACGTACACTAACATAAAGAAGAGAGGTTTCTGGGAAAATAGTATCCGATTTCAACCATTCTTCAGTATTGTATCACTTTTGAGTCGCACAGAATATCTCTTGTAAAAATATTTTATTATCTTAATTTCAAAAAGAAAACTCTGTACAAAATGTTATTTAGTAGTACGGTATTCTGTATACTATTTCTGAGGGTATAGATTCCAGGCTGTAGAAGCTTTTTTATTACTTTATATATGTTACGTCGCTTTAACTGCAGGGTCATACCGCGACGGATCTGTTAGTGGATCATTCTTAGTTCGATGTGTGGCGTACAGTTAGCCTTTTAGGTTTCATCCCTGTAGCCATTTACTTTGTCACGTGTCCACAGGGACCTTAGTGCATAGCAACCGGATCTTCTGCTTCGTGCCGTGCAGAGGGCATTAGGATCCCGTCCAGTCTAACTGGTGCTTTCACATAGAAAGGCAGTTAGCCTTCTAGGTTTTATCCCTGTAACCATACCATCATGCCTCGTCACGTGTGCATAGAGACCTTAGTGCATAGCAACTGGATCTTCTGCTTCGTGCCGTGCTGATGGCAATAGGGTGCCGTCCAGTCTAAGGCTTAAGTCTAAGTTTAAGGCTTAAGGTGGAGATTTGTGTCATGGTATTAAATATCCAATGCAGTATTTACCTTAACGTCTGAGGGAAACCACGATAAAACTTCAATCAGATTGGTCGGTCCACGGGATTTGAACCCGGGACCTCCCAAATTCAGGCCATGTACGTTATCGCCTGAGCCATCCCGCTCGTTCTTGAAAGTTATTTAATTTATTAAGTTTGTTTAGTTTGGCATAGTTGTTTATATTGGCTGCACTGCTCTAACAAATAAGGCAGATGTTTAAAATGAAACGTTCTTCTGTGTGTGTGGTTTTTATTTATTTCTCCTCGAAATACGCATGGAGGGCATGCTTTATCTATAATCATACTTTTAAAAACAGTATTCTATAATATCGCATTAGGGATACGGATACTTGCATGCTCATATTTCAGAAATTTCCATCTTAATCTTGAGTTATTTAAGCATGTAGAGTGCTATAGGTGATACAGGAACTGGTTGTTTGTTATTCAGCTGTTTTATAGTACCCAAAAAGAAAACCAAAAGCATCATCTGGCTCACGCTTCAGCGGCAAGGGCAATTAAAATACTGTGAATTATTAGAACATTAGGCAGTCAAACTAGGCTTTAGCAAGGTGAACCAGAAATTTTGCGGAAGATAAAACTTGGTATTTTCTAAACGAGAAAACGAATTAAGGGACTTATGGAAATGGTATCATGTATTACTGCTAAAAACACACTGATTTACACAGGATGAAAGCGTAATTCGCAAAAGAAAAAATAAATTCCATTAATTGCGTAATACAATTAGCATGTTTTTAAGATTCTTGTAGCTACAACATTAATAAATGTATTATGCTTCAAAGTTTAAAATGACTTTTGAAACAGTTCAAGTTTAAGGGATTAAAACTATGTTTTTGGTAAACATTTCTATAAACAGAACCTTGATTACCAAACCTGTTATCAACATCTTGGAATACCAGCATTACGAGAGACTAGATGGAAGAAAAAAGACTAGAGGAAGTGGTTCCTTATCACATTTAGTTCACCAAATTTTCTCTAGGTTAATGCTAGGGTATCACATTGATAGGTCACACGACCGTTAGTATTCTAAAACGTAATATCTCACATTTGATGATAGCTAATCATTCCCATTCTTGGTCCCGCATGAACAACTAAATATATGTCGTTAAAAGCTCAGAAGCCATTTTTGGAAATATTCAGATTAAACAAAATTAGACATGAATGTCTTGCAACGATTTTAGCCAAAATTACATTTGAGAATCTTAAGTTTGTATTATTTCAAACAGTAAGCCAATGCTTATGTTTACTGGTAACACTTTTTCTCTTCTTCGTGTTGTGTATCATAATATCAATTGCTTTTACTATTGGAGCGCAAAACTCAGGCTCCAGAAAAATTTAAGGGAGAAGTAAGGGTAAAAGGATTTCTTTATTTTAGAAGCTACTTGCTTGACTTCATTGTATTCATACATTGGGTGTAAAATGTAATTGTTTTGAAAATTTATATTAATCGTGTGGATATTATTGTAAATATTAAAGCTTCATTGTGGAAGAATACCATATTCAAAAATAATACTTATGTAACAGTTTTAATAAAATGACTGCAACTATTTTGTAAGAACAAAACAGTATTTACAATTTGTTTTAATACAATTACAAATAGGGAGAAATTAAGTTTATTATATTTACAAATTTCTAATTGGATTTTTTCCCAAGAGGCACCGATTTTATTATAAGTAACATGCGTTATTTCTGTTGCCACGTTAAAGCATATGTGGTAAAATGTATACTTTACAGTATTTAATTCGAATATGCCATTTTCTTTTTAATGAATAATCACCACGCTTTAAAACTTGGAGTACATGTAATTAAATTTTGAAAAAGGAAATTCAAATTTAAGAAACATTAGCTAACATGTCACTTTTGGCCAAAATAACTTACAATAATTCTACATAATTTTTTGAATTAATTTAAACATTTCTAATTTATTAAAATTCTATTGTTTTTTGCTTTAAAAGCATGCTGAATATTGTGGTAAATTCGGTAGCCAATTCATTCCTCTTTTTGCTTTTGTATTCCTATATACTACCCATACTCCAGCTTATTTATTGCAATTAATATATTGTAAAATAGAATGTATAAATCTTAAATTTACCTATTTGTATTTTGCAATGTGTTGATAAACTTTTGTAATATTGCCATAATTTTCAGGGAATTTTCTGCAAAATTATTTCATGAGAAGGTTTTGTTTCAGATAAGATATAAAAACTAATTTATCCAGCAATTGTATTAATGATATTTCCTTAAAATGAAACTGCAATTCTAATATATTTTCGAATTTATCTGTGTAATACCAGTACAATTTCAACTGAAGGAAATGATTTGCTACTAAATTTTCAGCAACTATTTCATGGACCGGTTGTTGTAATGGTAGCAATGCATTAGAATAACTGTTAAGATCCAATTAAAACATTTTCACAAGAATGGCTTCTGAATTAAAAGACACTAAAAATTGGAAACCATCTGGCAAATTTTACTTCGATTACTGGGAAACATAATACCATAGCGCATTCTATACGCTCGGATAACACTAAGCACAGAGTCTAGGAGCAAACAGTAACAACGAAGCACTATAGTCTAGTACGTAATATATCTGCTATTGACCCATTTATCTCTCAGATTACCTTTAACAAAATGTACCAAATGTAACAAGGACCTATCTCTTGCATTTTTCTTGGTAACCCATTCACCTTTGCAGTATTTACTTTGAGTTTACCCTGTTATGTTATTTTCATAAGTTTTCGATACATGTACATTAAACCAGCAAATAAGGTGATTTTAATGTCCACTATAAATGCAATCTTATAAACTAGGTGGCTGACGACAGCCTTAAGGGTTATCCATCATGGTAAAGTTCGACAACACAGTTGCCATAGGAGTTATCTTGGCTCGGCCAACCATGATTTTCTGAGATGGTGGTGCCCAAGCTGAAGGTCCCACAGAGTCTGAAAAAGAAATAAGTTTATGATAATACGTCTGTAATGAATCATATTCATACATGAAATGTAATAATGGCGCTGATATCAGTGCTAACAAAATATAAGATATTCCTTCTAAAAGATATTTCGATAATGACCTCATATATTTGTATTATGTGTGTTTAAAACAACAAAGCATACCGGATAGAAAGAGTACACCAAGCCTTTAAACCAGAGGTAGATCTCAATGATTAGACTGAATACATGTGTGAGCAGTCTTGTTCTGTAATTCATTAAGGAGTAGAAAAAAACTTCTCGTAATGAAGGTACGTTTGGCAACAGCGCGCTTTTCCTCGCTAGTTGGGAAACTTACACCTGTCGGGTGAGGTCAGATCCGCCGCAGAGTAGAATGTGCATTTTGTATCCGATGTCGCTGCGAAATGGTTACTGCTTTACTGAGACATCAGCTTGTTAGTGGTGCTTAATTATCAAGATATCTCTCTTGTAATTTTCATTTCTTCTCCACTTATCAGAAGTTACGCTGAATTCCCATTTTCCATCTTTGTTGGCCACTTCCAATGTTGTAACTTTCTCTCTCTCTCTCTCTCTCTCTCTCTCTCTCTCTCTCTCTCTCTCTCTCTCTCTTATCATTCAGTTAAAATTGAATGTATATGAAATTCTCGGTCGTTACCTCTTTCTCGTTCCACAAAGCGACCATTCCAAAAATGTCCTAGGCCGTCTCTCCTTGTCCATTCGGTTGATAGGTCCATACCACTGTAACGTACTACTTCAATCCTTTCTATAACTAAACTCCTCCATTTCCATCATTTGCCTTATTTCCACATTCCTCCTTTTTTCAAGTCTTCATACTCTCGTTCGTCTATGAATTCCATCCATTTCCACTGCCTGAACCTTATTATTTCTTTTTTGTCTTTCTATTAAGGTCCACCCTTCGGATCCACAAGTAAATATACTCTCTACAACTGTTAGGAGAATTCTCCTCTTTGTTTGTCTACTAATATTCCTGATCCATAGAATTCCATTCAGATTGTGATTGATCCTCTTGCCTGTATTACTCTATAATCCGCATCTACATAGCAACTTCCTGATTCATGTATTATGGATCCAGATGTTTAAACTCTTTAACTACCTTAATAGTCCCTACAATTATCTTAATATATTTTCCTTCACCCCAATCACTAGATACTCCGTTTTATTCATATTAACTATCATCCCTCCCTTTTCAAATGCTTGCATAAGCTTCCTTATCGTAAATTTAGCATTTTCTCGACTTTGGGCCACTACTACCCGATCATCTGCAAATATTGAGTGTGCTGTTCCTTCTTCTACTGGTATTCCCATACCACCACACGACCTATTCCAATACTCCAATATATGTTCTTCTTATTCAGCCAACGCCCGTCCTTGGCTGGTCTGCCATTCGACGCTTTGCCTCCCAGTACAGCCGTGACCTTCCTTCCATAAAATCTTCAACTATAAAAGTCTGCAGGGCAGTGCAGGAGGCCAAATAGTCAGCAGTGCCTTCCTCTTGCAAGCAGAGGGGACAAATTGGGCTATCAACCACACCGATTCTATGCAGGTGTTTTTGCAAATAATCGTGCCCTGTAGTCATCTTAAAGGTGGCTACTGCCAGCTCCCGGGGCAGGTTGTTGGGAATGGGGTTTGAAGCAAGCATTTCCCATCTTTTACCAGCTGCAGCTACCTTCCGAGAGTCTACAATTGCTCCTTTGATTCGAGATGTTATGACGCTACTGATGTTTGAGTATGCCATTGGTACAACTGGCTGCTCCATTGAGCACCCTTCCTTGGCTAAAGCGTCGGCTTTCTCATTTCCGTCAAGGTCGCAGTGGCCCGGGACCCATTGCAAACGAACTTCTGTCAATTCTTGCAGTTTATACAGTCTGTCTTGGCATTCAGTGACCAGATCGTCCTCATGTTTGTTTCCTTGCGAGCAGAGAGTCTGAATGGCTGAAGTGGAGTCGGATAAAAAGACCACTTTACACTGTACATTCATTGATATTAAGGTGATAGCTGCCTCACTGATAGCGGCAACTTCGCTGTCGAAATTATTCCTCATCTTACCTACAGGAAAGGCTCTACTACCCAAAGCAGAACAGTAGCCCGAGCCTGCACAATCATTTTGGGCCGAGCCATCCGCATAGACGTGAAGCCATTGTGGGTAAATTGTACCTATCGTCTCAAGGGCTGCAGCTTTAAGTAGGTAAGGGGGGTTGTCTGCCTTTGGATTATCAATTCCAATGATATTTATTCTAGAGGGAATCTCTTTAAAATCAGGGTGGAAACTCCATTTTTAAAACACTGGTGCTCTAATAATTGAATATTGTATTTTGCCTACAGGGCTTCTGCCCGAGCTACTGGGGTTTCTTGTGTTTTGAGCCTGAGACTAGCTAGCTTATACTGTCGCCGGAAATTATCCGAAGTCCTATAACTTCTTTCAAAGAATTTCAGCAAGGCGCTATCTCGTCTGTACTCCAGTGGTTCAATCTGAGTTTGGCTTTCAAGGGCAGGGATTGGTGTTGATTTTCCGGCGCCGATGCATATGCGCAATGCATTGTTTTGGCTGACGCTTAATTTATTCATTGCAGTTTTACTTGCCGTACTGTAAGCTTCACAACCGAACTCTAACAAAGGTCTAATATATGTTTTATATGTAGTTGTCAATACGCCCTGCGTTGCACCCTACTCAGATCCAGCAAGTCTTCTGAGTAAGCACTGCCTCTTAGTTGCCTTTGCAGAGGCACCTTCAATGTGGTAATTCCAATTGAGTTTTCCATCAAGCTGCATTCCAAGGTATTTTGTGGCCGGGAGTATGTTCAGATTGTGGCGGCGCCGTGGCCGAGTGATTAGACCGCTCGCCTTCCACCGAGGCGGCCCGGGTTCAATCCCAGGGACCTGCATGTGGGATTTGTGGTGGACGAAGCGGCGTCTGGGCGGGTTTTCTCCGGGTTCTCCGGTTTCCCCCGCCATTCATTCCATCAATGCTCCATCATCACCTTTCCTTTCATCCATTTCACCAGCATTTCGTTTCATCTACTTCCTTCATCCCATACCAGGCATCGGGCTGATCACCCGTCCTGGATGCTCTGTCTGATCCATGAGTGTCTGCTCCTCGAGGGGCCTCTGACCCCAGGCGCCCGCTTGTAAGTCCTAGGGGTGTAAGTCCTACATAAGAGGAGGGTAAACAGATAATGAATGAGTATGTTCAGATTAGACCCGTCATATTTAAGTTCGATCATGTGATTGCGTGTGGATGTGGTGAATAGCTGGGCTGATGTTTTATCACTGCTTACGATCATATCGTTGTCTGTACACCATCAATATATGTTGAAAGTATATCTTAAATATTGCTGCATCATGCTGCATCTATGTCCTTTTTTGTTTTAAATGCATTAAAGAGCTTCTTCTCTATCTTCACTGCAGCCTGCCCGCTACCATATAATTTCTTTATAAAACATATCAATGCCTACCTTCTTATTTGCTTGCCACATGCAATTTATTAGCATTGAATCGTGAGCCTTTTTCCAAATCCACAAATATTAAATGTATATCTTGTCTGTTACCATGTGACTTTTCACTAACTTCTCTAAGGCAAAATATGTGATCCATGCAGCAGCGTCCGGAGCTAAAACCTGCCTGATCTTCTGAGATTTTCCTTCAATCTCTTTCTCCAATCCAAACTTAAGTATACTACTCAGGATCCTGCTAACTAAAGCTATTACACTGATCCCTCTATAATTATTTGGGTCTTTCCTGTTTCCGTTTTTGTTTACAGCTGATATATATGCTATACACCAGTCCTCCGGAATATTGTCCCCTTCCAGAATTTGATTGAACAATGAAATGCCTAATGATTAATTAAATCAGCTAAAATTCGAAATACGAATTTTTGTTATTTTTTCTCTTTTACTTTTAATAAAATTAAATGTTTCATTTATATATTTAATGTAAAAGTCAAATAGGTAAATTAGTTTATAACTATTGGATAGAAAACAGTTCAGGTAAGTATTCAAATATTCATTCAAAACAAATAAAATAAAAACGGATATTTCAGGTGAGAATTTAAGTAAATACAATAACATAAAGCAAAAATGTTCATCTAACCATTCAATACAGTGGACTGAAAGCTGTCCTATGTTTACTTAAACATCTAATAAAAGCAAACAAAAACAAGTACAATTTTGTTAATTATCCTTCTACCGAGATATTAATGCCTGATATACATCAGGTTAGAAATACAATAGCGCTGTATGTGAGTGTGTGGGGGGAGAGGTCAGTTACACATCTGGTGTTGCAACGTTGTAAAGAGTAAATTACGATTTCTACAAAATAAATATTGCTCAATTATGGGAAAACTGGGCACTTAGGGAAGAAGATAACAACAAAAAATTTTAATTAGCTACTCTGTCATGTTGTTAAACCACACTTTATCGTTCCGCATGTGAATTATAATGAAATGAAATGTGAGGAAACCGATTTTTATTTTTGTGAATTAAGCATTCTCGGACGAAAATGGTAATACAGTTTTTCCTTCGTCACTGTAAATGGAATTGACTGCTAAAAGGATGACGTTCATACAAATGTTACCCGGTATATTCCGTCAAAATAATCTCTTGCGAAATACCCATCGATTTTCTTCAAATATTATTCTAGAATTATTCTAGAAATACGTTGTTTTTCCCTCTTTCCTGATAATCGCTATAAATACCATGTGCATAATCTTTCCAGTCTGTATGAAGATGGGTGCCTTTTCAATATAGTACATTATATGTGTGGGTCATTCTGACAAAGTCTGTGCGTGTGTGTCATATTTCTTCAAGCTGCGATACTACGCATCAGCCATGTAAGCGTTATCAGTAACGTGGAACCTACTAATATTTCTTAGTATCAAACTATTTAGACTGTTTTACGACTGAGAAACGTAAAATTATGCAATAATTTATTTCTTGAGAGTACAGAATAACAATTCAATAACACTGTGAACACAAACAGTGTAGCAAACATGGTAGCAGATATAATATTGACGGTTGACAGTAAGCATATCTTAAGCGCGATTAATCAATTTTTCAGTAAACGGAATACCTATCTGTATAGGTTAATATACCTTATATAAATATAGATGTTAGTTTATACGAATAATGTAAATAAATGTTCCTTGATAACATCTTATATATTTAAAAGGTTACATCTACAATTAAGTCCTATTATATTTTGAACAAGAATCCTACTCTATTCCAAAACAAAGGTACGGTGAACAATATTTAACGGATGGACCGGATGGTAGCCTGAATGATGTTTCAAGTCTGTAGCGCTGTCTATCGACTCCTCAGGAACCTACCGTAGTGTTGGTGTGGCGCATTAGGGTTTGCCAGTAGGTGAGAGCAGATCGCAATAGTCGCGACAATCGCAGATCCCGCCAGTTGTGAAGCGCTCGGTGTGATTAGAATTTTGCTGGCTAAAAGATCGTCAGCTGACGACATCCATCGTGATTTATGGCTCGTACATAGACCGTACATAATGAGTGACAAAGAAGTTCTACACTGTGTCGAGAATTTGGAAATGGACACACAATTGTGCACGATGAACAGCGTATGGTAGGCCCAGTATTCGGACCGACGACATCGTTGAGCAAATGAACCAAAAACTAAGTGATCGGCGTTTGACAATTAGTGGTCTGTCTGATGAATTCCTAAATGTTGCTCGAACCACATAGAATTGTCACTGAACAGCTTGGGTGTCGGAAACTTTGTACGAAGTGGGTACAAAAGCTGCTCACCGGTCAGCACAAAAATCCGTAGTGCACGACAGTATTTGGAGAGCTATAGACAAAATGGAGATGGTTTGTTTTCCCACATTGTTACGGGCGACGAGACATGGATAGCATACACCAACGCACAATCGAAACAACAGTCAATGGAGTGGCACCGTTCCGGTCCACGCAAGCCAAAAGAAGTGTAAACAATTAGCGTACCCGAATCGCAAAATGATGGCTACCGTGTTTTGGGACGAAAAGGGCGTCCTTTTGACTGATTTCATGTACCGTGGGTCAACAATTACAGGTGACGTGTACTGTGCAACGCTTACCAAACTGAGAAATGCAATCCAAAATCAATGCCGCGGGAAACTGTCGTCTGGCATCATCCTCCTCCACGACAACGCACGACCGCACACCGCTGCCAAAACCAAAGAGAAGATTCAAGAGTTTCGTTGGTAACTTTTTGACTACCCTCCGTACAGGCTCGACCTGGCACCAAGCGAATATTTCCTCTTCTTGCATTTGAAACAGTGGCTGGGTGGACAACGATTTCAAATCGACGATGAAGTCAAGCCGAGCGTTTCCAACTGATCTAAGTTTCAGCATCTTTAACTCCTCTATGCCGAAGGGTTAAAGAAGCTGGTGCAGCGTTACAGCAAGTGTATAGATGTGAACTGGGATTATGTGGAAAGGTAAAGTATACAGGGGTAATCACCTAAAACTTGCACTGCAAATATTTTGAAATGGAAAGTGCTATTGGTGTGCTCTTTTCACAGCATTGATTGGTAGTCAGGGACTCGTACATTTAGCCTATAAACAGATTTTAATGATACTGCGAAAGTGTATTTTTTGAGCAAACATACAATTTTTTAAATGGAACAATGCATAATTACATCAACAGAAAAAAGGTAGGGTAAATTAGAATGTCAGTGATGTTTGAAAGATTCTAGTGCAAGCGGTTTACGATAAATCTTATTTTGAAAGTTTTACACACCGACACTTGTACAACCTGTGTTAGCACAAACTAAAGAAAAACAAAAGGGAATTACAATACTGCTGTGGATTATTACAAGTGAAGAGAATATAGCCCTTCAAAGGTTATGTTCAAAATGACCACCGGCAGCTTCAATACATGCTTCCAGTCTGTTATGTAAAGACTGAAGATTCCTGCATTTCAGCGGAAATTTCAGAGCAGACAGCAGTAATACGTCGTTTCATATCGCCTGGTGTAGTTGGTACATCCTTGTAGACAGTGTCTTTCAGCCTTCTCCACAGAAAAATGTCTAAAGGGATCAAATCAGGTGGGTCGGGCACACCAAGGTACAGATCCCCTTCATCCAATCCAACGATTTGGAAACAATGCATTAAGACAAGCTGTAATACTTCGTGCACTATGGGCTGGACAGCAATCATATTGTACCACAAGTTCCTCCTAGTCTGCAAAGGAACGTCTTCTAGCATCAGTGGCAAATGGTCTGTCAGGAGGCTGTGATAATTGTGCGAGTTCATTCTGCCTTCTATGAACAGAGGGCCTATGAGCTGATGGTTCACTATCCCACACCACACGTTTAAATTCCATGGACGCTGACGTTCCACCTGAAGAAGTCAATGGGGATTGTGTATGTTTCTGCGGTGTACCTCGCCATGGTTACTAAATCTTGCCTCATTACCAAACAAGATACATGATGCATTTAGAGTATCATGTCTTAATGCCCACGTACAAAAGTTAATAAGATTCTCAAATTCGTTTCCATGCAGCTCTTGATAGAGAGAGATGTGATAGGGACGTAACTTATGTCGATGGAGAATGCCCACTACACTTGTCTGACTTGCCACTTCCTGGTGCAATTGTGTGGAAAATAATTTGAGGATCTACTGCAACGGCAGCCAAAACATTAATTTCTGCCTCTTCTTCAGTCACTTGTTTGTTTCTGTTACGTTTTCTAGGTGTTGCAGTACCACTTTCACGTAATTGGTTGAAGAGGTTAATAAACAATTGCCGAGATTAGTTGATGTCTATTGGCATACGTTTCCGCATACACCATTCAGAAACGAACTGCATTCTTCCTACACTCTCCATATACCGTGAGCATGTCGGCTTTTTCTGCAATAGTAAACTCCATCTCCCACTCACGGCTTACTGCTTGAACTGTCACAAACTAACTGACCAGTAAATCGCAATGCAATCAATGAACAGAAACCACATTGCAAACAAACATAACAACATCGTACCTAGCAAGTAAGCAGGTTGAATTGGACAAATAATTGTCGGAGTGGAAACTTTTCAAAATAAGATTTCTCGTAAACCACTTAAACTAGAATTCTGCAACAAAGACTATTGGCATTCCAATTTACCCTACCTTTATTCTGTTTATGTAACTAGGCATTGTTCCATTTAAAATTTATATTTGCTCAAAAGTACACTTTCTCAGTAGTATTAAAATCTGTTTATAGGCTAAATGTACGAGCCCCTGATTACCAATCAATGTTGGTAAAACTGCACATCAATAGCACTTTCTATTTCCGAAATATTTGCGGTGGAAGTTTTAGGTAATTCTCCTTGTATATGTAGGCACATATTACTGTCAGAAAAAAAGCTTGTCTTGTGAACGATATAGTTGTTATGACCAAACGGACCTTAGTTTTGTTATACGCCTCATATATATTACTAATTGTGTTATTAATTACACCATTGCGTTGATATACTGTAGAACTGAGCATAGTGATGGTTCAACGATAACGTGTGAGGCTCGCATTCGGGAGGTTCCTGGTGGGATTCCCAGTGGTTGTTCGTGATTTTCCCTGGTTGACAAAGGCGAATGCTAGAATGGTGTATCCTACCAAAGGTTTCCTCTCTCCCCCATTTTCTCTCATCTCATTTCCCATATATGTTTCAGGTTTACTCCGGGCTGTGTTTCGGTCGGTGTCGGGCAGATGGCGCAGAGATTTGGAATTTGGAAATTGTTTTCGGCCCTGCTATGGGGAAGCTTGTTAGTCTTCTGCTGAGTTGTGTTTTCCCGGTTCCACTAGAGGGACGTTTCCGAGGTGCCCTCCCGTGGCAGGGTGGTTTAAGCCTGAAACCATTAGGGAACTCTGCGAGTCACTGTTGACTTGCGCTAATTTCTATGCAACCCATAAGTCTCCTCACCTCATCCGTTTCTCCGTTTGTGTGTACGCACAAAACATCTATTAAGTGCCAGAAGCCTCTCCGTTAACTAGTCCTATCCTATGAGTATCAGCGTCTTTGTTCGAAATGTTAGGAATGGAATTCAATCACTTGTTTTTAAATCGTTTTATTTAATTATTGTTGAGAGTTCAGTTGCAGTTATTGCAAAGTCATTTGCACGTGAGATGTCAAGAGGAAAACTTCAAGTACCCTATTCTCAAAGGTAGGGCAGATTCTTACACCCGTTTCACAGACATTTTATGTTTGTTCCATAAAGAATGAAAAAGATAGCGAATTTTGTTGAATATAATTATATGTATGAGTAAGACAAGGTAAAACCTCGTTTACCTCGACCCAAGGCCAATCATTTTTGTCTACCATCCCCAGGAGGAACGGATGAAGTGAAGAAACCTCAGGTGACTATAGATCGCAGTCAGGTCACGGAAAGGCGAAGAGAACCCCAACAACTCTAAACTTGAAGAGCTAATCACACTGTCGGGGTACTTAGAGAAGGCTTCCCTCTACTCTCCGGCGGAGTCGGGGAGAACTCGACCCACCTTAAGCGGCTCTAAAAATGTTAGCTTCTGCAGGCCCGAGGAGGTGTATGACATAACTGTAATGTGATTTGTGATAATTTCAGGTTCCATAAAATTATGCCAAGAAGGAATCATTTTGGGACAGAAGTTTTAATATTAGATGAGACTTCGGCTTACTTAGAGCAGATATTACGTGGGCCTAGTGTGTATGTGGAAGACGCAGAACTTGTTCTTCCACCTGATGACGTAGATGAACTAAGTGGTGAAGATGACTTTGACAGCAATCTTAATATGATACCTTAAATAAGTGATGTACCAGGTAACCTTTTATTACAAAATAATGTGAGAAGTCAGACGGACATTGAAACCTCTACCTCAAGAACACATGTACGAGGTCATATTGAGGTCGTATTGAGGTCAGCGAAAGTGACATAGAGGTAGATGGATTCATAGTATACAAAGAAAGAGTCTAAGGATTCCTTGGCATTTGAAGATAAATCAAAATTATTGCATGAATTCAGAAACTACACTCCTATTGAAATTCTAAGAAATAAAAGAAAGTGTTGAGTATACAGCCACGGTGCATAATCAAATAGACTTTGTGTTAAGATCTGAGGAACTGAAAGTTTTTCTGAGCTTACTCATAATTTCAGCTTAAATAAACTTCCAGAACAGGAATCACATTTATCGACTTTTGAGAATGTTGGAGTAAACTTGGTTCAATAAGAAATGTCTAGAAATCCCTCCAGGCTAATAAAGAAAATGCTACATTTATTTTGTAATGAAGACTTAGTTGTTCTAGATAATGAAGCTGACAAACGTTCCGTCTCATTAACATGTTCAACCTCAAAATCTGTCCAGTAATGGAAATGATAAACAAAGTTTTGGATACCTTGAGCAGGATTTATCTGTGAAAGAGAGATTGTTCAGTATTATGAACACAGTGGAATTAAACAGTTCATCAAACGAAAACCAATAAGATACGGTTTCAATCTTTTGGCTTTATGTGGATTTTCAGGGAACTGTTATAATTCCTATCTCTATACTGGTAAAACACGAAATGTTTCTTCGGAGGAAAAATATAAGTTCAGGTAATAATGTGTTTGTAAACCTCCTGCTGTAATAACTGATACATTGAGCCATCTTGTGTAGTTTGATAATTTTTCTACAAGCTATCCATCTTAGTTGAGCTGAAGAACGCAGACTTCGTACCACAGGCACGACAGAGAAAACCTTACGTGATGGTTTCCTCTACTTATTAGCAAAGAAATGAAGAAACAACAGAGAGGAGTACACGATTCTCATTTTGGCAATAGAATTGAAATTCTAGTCTTGAAATAGAATGATAAGGGTGCTGTAACTGTGACTAGCAATCATGGCTATGTGGCTCCAGTAAATAATATAACTTGCTACAGTAGCAAAGAAAGGAATAGAATTCTAGTTCTACAGCCGAATGTAATGAAGAACTGTAAAGCTAACATGGGGGAGTTGGCAAGCCTGACTGGTTAGTGTCTAAATGCAATATCTCCGCAGTATGAAAGAAATTTGGTTATTGTTCACCAGAATGCTCGACACGATCATTGTAAATGTCTGGATAACTTATAAGTTGGCAAATCCACAGGATAAGACACCAATGCCACTTCTGGATTTTTGGAGACAAGTACGTATGTGTTGCCTCAAAGGAAGATATTCCTAAGACAAGTGTTAGGAAGGAATATCAGCAAACTATTACCTACAATCGTAAATATTCGTTATGATTATGATAAGAGTCATATTATAAGTAAATGAGACCAGTAAAGAACATCTCAAATGAAAACCTGTAATGGAAAATCACTTACACCTTCTAAGATATGTAATATTACAGTATTGTTTCCTGCTTTGGACCTACTTTACAAAGTAAAACTTATCTTATTGCAAAATAATATGTCACTCATAAAAACTCTTTTCTTGTGTCCAAGTAATTTTATACACCACTAATGGCCTGCGTCTTCATCACTGCTGTTGTAAAAATAATTTGTTGTATTGTTTATATTCTTGTGTTCATATAATTTTATATATCACTAATGGTCGGTGTCCTCATTTGAGGACGGAGATTTTAACCACATATTTTCTTTTTTAATTATGAAATAAAGAATACTGCTGAGTTATTGAATAATATAGGGTATAAAATTCAAATTTCAACTGTTTTTAAAGAAAAATAATAATTTGGCCAATAATGGGTAGGATGCCCAGCCAAATATTCTCAAAACCGTTTTTATAAAACAAAGTATTAACATCTGAATCTAACATTTATGTTTTCCAATAAGATTATTTAGATTTATATTAAAACTTATGAATTGTATTTGATATGAAGTTCCATAAGGGCTTAAGGAACAACATAGATAATACTGAGTAATAATGATCTGTCAATGAGGTGACAAGCAAAACATCTTCACTGCCACATTTTTGAAAATCTGTACTCTGTTTACCTGATCTATTAAAGGAACACAAAAATAATCAAAATAGCATGGTAGCTTCTCGCTGTCACCTTACAACTATGCAAATATGAAGTTAGAAAAGGCGATTACAATGCAGTCAAACTGTTATTAATATTCTTAAGTTATTACTCAATGTGTTGCTTCAACACTCCCAATATGGTCACGGCATTCGGGGAAGCCTAGTTCCGCCAAGCAATGCCTGCGCCCACGTATTAGCTGGAGGCACTCAGTGGACGGTTTCGGTTATCTCTGAGGGTAGAGAGATGGAACGTGGGGCCTAGTGGATACTCAACATGAGGTAGGCCACGCCACCCCGGATCCCTTTGTTACTTAATATAGGTTTTGTAGAGACTTATGCACATGTAACCATAAACATTACGTATAAAATTAATTATGCGCAATTAGAAAACAGTGTTTTTAAGAGTCACGGTATCTTAGCACCACTTGGGGCAGTGCTTAGGATACAATTCGACAACTGAATGCTTTTTAACTTTTAATTTTTAAGATAAGCTAATTGGTCTTCAACTGCTACTACAGGAAAAAATGTCTTTATCATGCTTTGCTAGTAAGAACAATTCTTAGTAGTTGCTTTTTCTTATGTTGTAAGGTGCATTTTGCAAAAAAATGGTAGTTGAGATGTTATGCTTATCAAGCATGCATATGTATATGAGAAGTCCCATTTAGGAGCTAATGAAATTACCAAATAAATACTGTACGTCAAATGTCAGTGATTGATAAAATACATGGACTACGCAACACATATTGACAATGACGTCAATTACTGTGATTATGATTATGACGGATTGATTGATGAACTGCTTCAATCATGTATGAGATTCCATCCATTAAATAAATTAAGTTGTTTACAGAACTGTCGAAATAAGTGATGGATGTTGCCGTTTGAGTGGTATTTTATTCAGGAGATGCGATACCATTTCCTCCGAACCTTATTTATTGAAAAAGTATTGAGTAATACAGAAATAAACTAAATTGACGTGCGGCAGAATTTAATAAACTCTTAACACATTATTTGTTTATTTTTATGTAAGTTTTCTGTTACTCTGAAATGCGAATGAAATGGATGGTGAATAGATGCATATTATTTCATTAGTGCTGTTAGAGCATTCACATTATCATTTATACAAAGAATATATAAATATAGAGTAGAAAGACAGTAACAAAATAAGTATTTTGAGGTTAGGAGTATGAGGTCGCAGATGCTGTATAATGGCATGAGCGCTGTACGAACATGACTTTATGAAACATCTTCATTTTTCAGTCAAAATGAAATATAACTTACACGAACAAGTGTGTGTGTGTACTGTCACAATTAATGAATACTGGTACAAATCAGAATATAACCATATGCGTACCGTACTGAGCAATACGAGAGTTCGGTATTACTGTACCAACCAGTAGGCTTCACAACACAAATGTGGCATTCAACAGCAGACACACCTATTGACAGTGACTAGACTTACAAGAGTGAATTTTGTTTACATCTGGCACACTACAGTCAGGTTTCACAATCCGAGGCTCTAACACGAGGATTTAATTTTGACACATGTAATGACCCCTTGTTCCTAACCTCAAAATGTTATTTTGGTACTGCGTTTCTATTCTACAGCCGTGTGCACATTGTTTCTGAGCATCATTTATCATCATCCCTCTCCATACGAAATGCACTCGCCCACCTAGACACAATAGGATGGCAACGTCTCTGTGCCACAAGCATTCTGTAATCCTATAGGACAATCTTGAGCGTTCTTGACTTTAGGTATTTAACTTTTATGTAAGATATATCTACCACTATTTTCCCAATGAATGATTTTTCTCTCTTAAAATGGGAAGTAGCGTCGATCCCTATTTCATTAATGTTCGCTAACAAGGGAAGTGTTTCGTTTCGAACAGGAGCTTTTGTTAAGAATTGGATACAGGCTTAGACAACATTGGTGATGAAGACCATAGAAGTATTAAATTATGTAACTCTTCGTTTGGTTAATATTAACCAATTAAATTTAAAATTTACATAGAAATCCTCTATAAAATTCTTTAAATCTCCTGGATCAGGACTTGAATCCTCATGCAGTGCACCCAAAATTAACACCTGAACAATGCTGTGAACCACATTCCCATCGACAGAGTTAAGAACTAACTGAATTACATTTTAAAAATCTGAAACCTGTAAAGCATCAACTACCAGGAACACTGAAGCATATCGAACCAGAAGACATAATAACAGAGTACATTTCATTATAAACACTAGTATTCCCAATTTAGGTACTAGATTATTGACAATATTTCTTGGGTAATCTGTTAGGTGACGCATTAGTTGTAAATGGTTATTGACATTTACTCTTCCTGATATAATAAACTTCATACTGAAGGTATAATGAAGGAATTTTTATTATCTTAAGGTATATTTATTTCTTAAGAGCGTGCCGTTAGTTTTGTTTCGTTAGACCGACACATTGTAGCGCAATTCTCAACTATAACAGCTGCTGTGACAATGGACATCTACCGTTGTAATTTCCCAGCGTTAGCAGAGTATCAAGACAGAGTTTAAACCAATATTCGAATGAGGTGAATAAAATATAACAGTCGATATCATTATTAATACTAAATAGTACATTATCAGTGTTTTAAAACTACAATTAGAAAATATTTTGGTATTATACATAACTGAGATGTCTTTTAGGTTTCCTTTTAGTTATTAGCACCCTATGTCAATATCTGTCGTTTTGAATAAATAACTATAGAACCATATTTTGACTGCATTTTAAACTGTTCTATCACCAGAAGTCCTGTTGTTGGTTTTAAAAGTGAGAACTTTATTTCTTACGCTTCTCGTTCATGGGTGTCAATGACTATGTTTTTAAATGTTAGCAACTGTCTTATACATTTGATCTAGGGGAAGATGGATAATTCAAAACATGGCTATAATTCTGAAGCTTTGGAAGCTGCCATAGAAACTGTAAAAAATGGTATGTCTAAGAAGGCTACAACTTCTGCATACGGACGAATATTATATTCCGACTCAGTAACAAATATACCTGAACATAATTCACCACCAATTTTGAGCAAAGGCGAAGAGCAAACACTTGTCAAGTGGGATATTTTAGCAGTCACCTAAGCTGAAACCATTTAAATATTTTGTGTCCAATTTCAGAGGAATTTATGGCCACAGAAATATTATGTTCACTCAGTTTATGGGAAGAAACTTACATGAGCATTCTTTTCCAGATAGAAATAAAAAGGATTTCCTCACAAAATGGAGAACATTTAAAGTAGTGTTCAGGAATGCTTAAATTAGAATCCACGACCAAGTCCATTTAAAGACAATTAACTGTAATTGGCTCGTACAAGGTACTTTATTATCGTAATATAAAATAATTTTAAATTTGAATTCCCATCCAATCTAAATTAAATAATCTGCGATTATGCAATTAAAATAATTTACTTTGTTTCAGGCCTTGCGTCGTCGTCCAGAAATAGTCGAAAGAGCAAGCGAACCTTTTAGTTCTGCTAGTGCCTATGTACGAAAAGTGATATTAGCGAACAGTCTTGTGAAACAGAAGAATATTTAAAAACTGAGGATTCCATGAATACTCTCGATGATCAGTCACCTGTATTTAATGCAGACGAGACAAATTTTCAACTTTGCCCACAGACAAAAAATGTTCTGGCAATGAAGTGAGCAAAAAATGTGTTTTACCTTCTCTGCTGCAGGGAAATTTGCACCGCCTATGATCGTTTATCCGTATAAACGTCTCCCAAAAGAAATATTAAACTTGCTATAAAGGGGTGGTGTGTGGGAATCAGTGATAATGGTTGGATGAAATCAGTGTTTTTTTATTTATTGGGAATGTATTTTGTCCATATCTTGTCAGCAAAAACGTAAAATATCCCAGTGATTTTGTTTGTGGATGGGCATAAAACACACCTCACATATCAGCTGAGTGTGCGCTGTTCAGATTTAAAGCTAATTCTGTTTGCCTTATATCCAATTTCAACAAGAGTCCTACAGTCACTGTAGTATCTGCTTTCTATCCCTTAATTGTGAATGGAGATCAACTGAGTTAGAATGGCGAAGAAAACATCCATCACAAGCATTGACAAAGGAGCTATTTGTAACTGTCTAGAAAATGTGGTTCGGACACAAATCAAGCCTGAAACGCTGATAAACGGTTTCAGAGCTTGCAGTCTGTATCCTTGGGATAGCAATGCTGTTGATTATTAAAAATGTTTGGGAGATAGTAAAATACCAAAGAGAGATCAGTTATTATCAGTCATGGATATCAACGAGGCCAGATAAAAGAAATTGTTGGTGAAAAATTGCTGCTGAGATTTCAACTTCTAAACAGAAATACAAATGAATTCGGCTTCTCTTTGGAAAATGAATATTCGCATGTGTTTTATAGAATCTGGGCCGAACTAAAACCAAATTATGGTGATGGACCTGAAGATGTGGAAACCCGGTTACCAGTGGAAGAAAATCCAAAAAATGACAGAATCCTGAAGAAGAGGAAGTTAGTAAAGTTGCAAAAGAAATTAACACTCCAGGTGTAAAAAACAACAAATGAACCAAAACCAAATGAAAACTGTGCAAGCAATGAGTCAATTGATGAAACTGCAGCAAGGCAAACTCATCCAAATGAATCGCCATTGCAAGATATTCTCATGTGGCCTAACGCACCTACGAGGAGGGGAAGGCGGAATACTGAAAGCATGCCTTTTAAACTTACACCAGACAAATGGAAGGAATTACAAAATCTTAAACAAGAAAATAAGTCTATATTTGAAAAGGAAAAGTTGGAAAGAAATAAAAAAAGGGAAGTAATTAAAGAGGATAAAAAGAGTAAAGCAAGTGTAAAACCACACCAAAAAGTGAACAAACCTGTTTACTCACAAACAGAAAATAGCAAACCAAAGAGTGACCCAGAAAATCAAGCACGCACAAGTAAACAAAACAGCCTTAAAATAGACAGGAGGCAACTTTTTACTGATGAAACCATAGCTAAAAATCCAAGGCTTATGCAAAAAAATGAAACACAGAACTGTGAGGAAAATCCTCATTTTACGAAACCCTGTTTCAAATATAAAGAATGATGACCGAGAATGTGACTTGTATGAAAAATCTGTTTCATGACAAGGTCTTTGACAAATCTGCCAGGAACATCAAGCTCAACAATTTGCGTTTGTTGTGACCAATGCACCTAATGTATTACTAATGTCTTCTAACCAATGGAATATAATACATTCCTCACTTTCATTTATGTTTACCTGACTAGTAGTGAATATTAATATCCAAAGTAATACAACAAAGATGTTAATTTATTATAGTGTAACTTATGCCAAGGTTTGAACTATAGGTGTAACATTTTAATGACAGTAACTATGTCAATATCTATAAAAACTGTTAATAACTATGGTTTTCTGTAAATTTTGTTTCTGTAAAGAGCAACTTAGTCAAACTGTAATGGAAGTTGTCCAACATCAACTTTAATACCTTAAGATGAAGGTAATAGTACTAAAAAATCTCAATCATTGAAAATAAAAGTATGCGGGGGAGAAAGAGATAAAAAGTGTTTTAAGGTGTCAATAACTATGCTTGTTACCCTATAATCCTAGAAAATATTTTGCATTTTCTAAAGAATCCTGTCCCTACCTTGAAATGATTCATTTATCAAGACCGTGTCCTTTTGCGCGATCCATGAATTACGCAACAGGATTACTATCAAGAATTTCAGATAGAACGTTAGAACAAATGTTCTTTAACGGTCATTAGATCATTTACATTCGAACTCGCTTCTATGTATACATTTAGAAGCTTTTGTCAATGTGCATCCTTATTTTTAAGTAAAAGCTGGTTTTTTAAGACACACACATATATACAAACACTGGTGTGCAAAACCTAAGGGCGAAAGTAATCTTCGCATGCTGTGACACTACCAAGTGACATAGCTCGATGAAACTTGAATCATACGTTGAGGGAATTACTGCGGTTGCAACACTAGACAACCAAACGAAATATGCAATGAGACGAAAAGAAATTCCACTTTTATTCACAGACTATAAGCTACACTAAAGTCAAAGGACATATTATGGCTCTCTAGATTTACAGAAACAAATACATGGTGCTTAAAAGGGTGTATAATCACCACGGACTGCAATGTGCTCTGCATCGTGTTCCCATGCTGGGCACAAGGTTGGTAAGCAGTTCTTGTGGTAGGGCGTTCCATTCTTCCACCAGCGCTGTTGACAACTGTTGGATGGTCGCTGGTGCATGTGGATATGCTGCAATGCGTCTCCCCAAAGCATCCCAGACGTGATCGATGGGATTTAAATCGGGGGAACGGGCAGGCCAGTCCATTCACCGAATATCCTCTCGTTCCAAGAGATCCTCCACCTGCGCTATTCGATGCGGTCGCGCATTGTCATCCATAAAAACGAAGTCAGGGCCTACCGCACCCCTGAAAAGACGCATATGGGGAAGGAGTACAGTATCACAATAACGTTGACCGGAGAACGTACCGTGTTCAAAGATTTGGAGTTCGATGCGCCCATGTAACATTATGCCTCCCCAAACCATAACACCCGGATGACCAAAGCGATCATGTTCAAGGATGTTGCTAGGTTCATTACGTATTCCCAGCTCTCGCCAGATGCGGATACATCGAGAATCACTACTTAGACTGAATCTACTCTCATCCTAGAAGACCACGCAACCCCATTCCTCGTTGGTCCAATTTTGATGATCTTGAGACCATCGTAAACGGTGCCGACGATGTGCGGATGCCAATGGAATACAATACCGGCCGTCGACCACCTCTGTGTAGTCGCCGTGTCACTTAGTATCATGAGATTGCGTGCCTAGCTATCCTGTTAAATGTGTTGCAATTGCACCCGCTGTTTGGCGTGGATCCCTTCTTGTCCGTTGCACAATGTAACGGTCATCTGCTGCTGTAGTAGAGCGTGGTCCACCACCACCACCTCTCCTTGGGACAGCAGTGCCTGTGGTTTGGAAGGTTCCCCATGCATGTGAAACAATGCTGTGAGCAATTCCAAAATCCTGAGCAACACTCGTCACACTTTGCCCTTCTTCCAGTTTCCCGATGATTCTTCCCCGTGTTAAGTCATCAAAATGGTGTCTACGGGCCATATTGCAATGAAGAACAGCACTATAGTGCACCGCAACAGCTCACTAACTGCTACACACCGGCTTGTTCTGTTTCTTCAACTACCCCGTGTTGCGGGACCAGACCCATTTGGCACTATAGGCTCGCTACACTCACGCCATGTGACGTCCAGCTTTCTGTGACGTGTGAGAGACTTCTGGCAACATGCTCACGCGCCTTCATCTACTACTACCAAATAGTTCATTTGTTATGTTACTTTACCCATCTCGTCCTTAGGTTTTCCACAACAGTGTATATATACATATATATATATATATATATATATATATATTCAGTCATTCATTATCTGTTTACCCTCCTCTTATGTAGGACTTACACCCCAGGACTTACAGGTGGGTGCCTGGGGTCAGAGGCTCGTCGAGGAGCAGACACTCATGGATCAGACAGAACATCCAGGATGGGTGATCAGCCCGATGCCTGGTATGGGATGAAGGAAGTAGATGAAACGAAATGTTTGTGAAATGGATGAAAGGAAAGGTGATGATGGAGCAGTTGGTGGAATGAATGGCGGGAGAAACCGGAGAACCTGGAGTAAACCCGCCCAGACGCCGCTTCGTCCACCACAAATCCCGGCCGTCGGACATATATATAATATAGGTTTGTTTTATAGAGACCACTTATTGAACATTCTGTGTCTGTTGTGCAACTCTGGGGAGATTGTATGTCAAAGTGGTACAACTATTAATTGTTCGTTTCTGAAGAATCTTAGTTATTAATGGATCCACTTTGGTCACAATTCCAAGTATACTTTGACTGCATTACCACCAGCACGTCCTCTGTGAGGTTTTTCAAGGGTTTTCTCAGCCCTCATAACTGGCAAGTGATGATGAGGTGCCCTAAACTTAGGTCTGGAACCTTTCCATCCCAGATGTTCTTTCCAATTATTATCACTTTTTGTAATGTATCATCAGTGTCCACTGCTCACGGTGTCGTATGCAGTAAGAAGGGCGTTATACAATATTAAAAACCCTTACAGACAAGCTATACATTACACAAACGAATGCTATTGAGAGCTCTAAGCAGACGTAACGCTTATACAATTTTTGGCTAGGAAATTCTGTAAGACTAGCATAAGTTATGAAACTGATAGGAGGTTTACATCCATAATTAAAATTGCGTTATGCCACGGATGCCACAAATCGCATTAAACTGAATCACTGGCCCAAGTACTGGTCTCACATTCAGGGAGAGGAAAATAATATTTAACGAGCACATGCAAATAACATTGCATATTCGTGCTACGCCTTGCTACACGTGTAACGAACGGCTTATGGTTTTTTCCCTGCCGTTTCCCATATCTTTTCATTCTTGTTAATCCCAAGCCGAGCCGGAACGGGAAGCATCCTCTAATTAACGGAGCAGCGTGCTATAACCATGGTAACACCTGACAAACAACAATCAATCTGTTCCAATCAATGCACCGTGCACCGGAGGGGATGTCGCAGGCAGCTTTGCCACCAAAAACAACACATCGTGAAAGTTAAACTTTCTTATTTAATCAAGAAGTGAGGAAAATATAGTCCTCAGACATAAACGTAGTATTTAGCTAAAATACAAAGTAAAAAAATTAATGTATTTTGATTAATTTAGAGCTTTTAATTGTAACTTAACAAATATAATAGCTAACATTTGAATTGAAACACGAGGAATTTTAAAACAAGCGTGTATTTTAAACTCGAAAGAGTAACAAATAAAATAAACTACACAAATATATGCAAATACACAACATACAAAGTAATATAACACTCAAAATATGATACAACAGTAAGTTTATGGGTGCAACGAATAAAGCTAACTCAATGTTTTTCATAAACAATATGTTTTAGAAGTTCAAAATTGTTTCAGTGTATTCCGAAATGTTCCTAATCCATATAAAATATTACAGAACATTATATTAAGATAATTTCTAAATATGTTTTTGTAAGATACATGAAGGCTCTGGAAACGAATGTAACTCAAATACATGTTAATGTATGTTGTTTTCATTTTAAAATTTATATATATATATATATACATATATATATACCAATTTATGAACTTTATATTAAGATTCAACAAAAATGTATGTATAATGAAATGGTATTTTGGAAATATGAGAAAAACATGTTTTGTGGTTCACAGATGTCACGATTTCAGTAATTCGCAAAAAAGGAGGTTCAGATTCAAAATAAATATTGATCAAGATAAGCGAGTAACGAAAAGTTTCTATGTTTGTATTGGTGGTATGATAATTAGGTATTGAAATCGACTATAACATGACATATAAACTGTTTCTGAGAATTAAACTGTAAAATGCTACTGTTTCCATAGATATAATCATCACCAGCATCCATCAAGTTCTACGATCAAATCATCCATTATCCAATAGTTTCTGATCCTATCACAGAGCTAAAATTAAAATTAAACTGTGTTTTATTTATTGACCTCTTTAACTGCTGTGGTATTAGCGTCCCATTCTATATTGGGCGTGAAAGACCTGCAATTTGGCTCAGAGGCATCTTTATCAGGCTTAAGGTTCTTTTACGCGCCGTAAATCTACGACACGAGACACCGGCTTTACTTCACTTCCGAAGGAAGCCATGCTAAGGACTTTTACTCCCGATAAAAATTCATCGCCCTCCGCCGAGTTTGAAACAGCGACCTCGGGAATTATTAGAGGCTAGCATGGTAACCATTACACCACGGAGGACAACTATCACAGAGCTGCACTACATAACTTATTAAATTACGACAAACAGAAGAAAGCATTCCTAGTTCAAAGCTTTTAATTGAACAAATTTCTACTGATACGCTGAAGATCTATCCGTATGAATGCTTCCATCAGGGGACACCTCCCCATACATTCAGATGCCCTTTGCTCTCATTGATTTAGAAAGTATGTATGTTAGATATATAACTGTAGCTTCCGCACAAAGCAATTTATGTCATTTGGAATCATTTGACCAAACATAATGTTTAATGGAGGTAATACAATATAGATACTGATACATTTATTTTAAAAATAAGGTTTTATCAACCCAGGTATTGCTTAAATTACGGAATTGCTTTGAAAGCATATAACCTTAAATACCTAATTTTCAGAATAAGACACATCATGGGACCTATATTTGTTTACAAAGTTCTGTATTTGATTGTCGATTATATCCATATTACTGAAAAAATTGTCTTTTATGTGATAGTTAAAGCAGGTTAGGCTGTAAAATATTTTTTCTCTTCCAGAATAAATACTGATAAACAATAGAATTACTAACGTGTATGATTTCTTCAATGCTGGCATATTAACATGTCTGAAACTCCATTTAACAATTCAGTAGTTAATTATTATTTATTATCACTTTAGTTAAAATAGTAAACATAGGAAGAATGATACACTGTTACCCTCCTTTCCCCTCTGGCTGCTGTACCGAGCCTTAACTACACTATTTAAACATTTGCCCTTTATGTTCGTGAATAAATATCTAAATATTGATTATAAAATGGGTGTTCATTTAACATTTTCTGGGGCGTTAAAATCAGCTCTTGCAGTAATTCACTCGTTATGTCCATATTTATCATGTTCGTCTTATTTTGAATTAAACTTCAGACGCAAGTTTTTAAAAATGAAAAAGTAACTGTGTCACACACTAGTGATGTTTCAAATCTTAAGTATACACAAAAGATAGTTAAGAAAAATAACAAAGAGAACTTTAGAATCTAAATGCTTTTTGGGATATTAAAACGGCAACAAAGCAAACTTCACAAAAGAATGTGTATTTGCTTTGAGATCATTAATTTACAAGAGGAGGCGTCTCTTATGGGAATGATAATTTTCCCACACTTTATGTGCACTGTGTATATACTAATTTAAGAACATAATTTCACATAAATTAGCAAATTAATATAACGCTGTAACTCTAGGCTTATTTTCAGAAGCGGCAGCAATTGTTTTAACGAGATGCGCTATTGGGAGGTAACGCTGAACAGTTGAACGCTAATATTTATATTAGGTAGTTGTACCTCTCTCTCCTTGTCTCCGAGCTGTATTATGCGCAGCTTGTATCTTTACCAGCGGCATTTCCATTAACTAACTGCCAACTTTGTATTCTACGAGCAGGCTTGCGATAATAATTCGTATTGTCCCACAGTTTACAAAGAAAAAAATGCTTTAAATTTGAAATCTATTTTAAATTCGTTACTAACTGCTAAATTATAATGAGAAATACCATATAATTTCCAGTTTTGTAATAAATTGTCAAGAAATTCCTCTGTGTTCTCTTTAATTTTATTCTACATAAAATGTATAATTCGGTCTACCCATCAATGGATTTCAAACTTCTAACACACTTTCCAAACTCATAAAGTGAGAAAAACGATACAGCTATTAATTTCCCTATAGCCTAAGTAGTCTTGATATTAAGGCACTAATACACCGGCATATACCGAACGGTCAGATATTGTTTCGGCCGGTGCACTACGAGACCATATTTTGGGGCTGACTCAGTGTTGTATTATATTTCGACCGGTGAAGAGCGAAAACTGACACGATGACTTAAGGATCATACTATTGCATATGTTTGCACGAGCGTTTTAGAAGCCATCAGTTAAATCCTGTTGATCCTATTGCGTAGTTTGAATTCCGTATTTCTATACACTTTCCGTTTTGTTCGGTTTGTCAGCGCAGCTTGTATGAGGAATACTATCCCATTGAATGCAGGAGGAAACTTCATACCACAACAAAGAATCTACTCGTGTAGAGAGCTAGGTAATTTTCAGAGAAAATTTTTGACAAAGTTCCAGAACAGAGATACAGTTAAGCAACTTTTCCTTATGTTTGGAGAAACCGGTTTGTTGAAGTCTAGAATTCGTAAGGAATAAAGTCTGTTTTTAGGTAAGAAACTCTGGCGCTGGGATAGCTTTAGAATGCTCTCCAAGCAAAACCCCATGTATACCTCAAGAAATGTGTAGGTTTAACGGATGCGGCAACTGAGTGAAGCTTCAGACGCAACCATGTTAAATCTCCAGCACTCTCCGGGCCGAAACATAATCTGACTGCTCTGTAGAATTATTGCCGCGCTCATTATGCTGCTTATCTCTCCACGTCTTAACTTGTGTGTTGTGAGTGTAAACAAACAGACTATCTTATTACAGCGCAAGCTATAAATAATTAGCGATCGTGGATACAATACATGGATAAAGTTAATCACATGAACGCTGTGATAATACATTCAGATTTTAATCACAAAATGCATAAATTTCCTTACTTATTTAGTCGACTTACCCTCCTCGTAGAGCTTATACCCACTAAAGCTTACATCCGCACCTAGGGTAACCTGTCGAGGAGCAGACAAACATGGAATCAGAATGAAGAACCCGGAACGAGGGCATAGCCAAGGATGAGAGTGAGGAGGAAGACGATTTGAAATGGAGGTGAAATAGATGAAAGGCGAAATTAGTGGAATGAACAGCTGGGGAAACCGGAGAAAAGCGCCCAGATGCCACTTTGTCTACAACAAATCCCACATGCAGGTCCCTGGGATCGAACCCGAGCCGTCTTGTAGGGAGGCGAGCAGTCGACCATGGCGCCGCCGAAATTTCATTTTGCGAATAATTTGTTCAAAATGATGTGATTTTACCATAAGTAATCCCCTATGAGATTACGAGATTATCTGATGAAACTCGTAATCCCGAATGGGATTTATTAAGGCTATTCCATGAATAAAACGCAACATATTGTACATATAATAATCACTTTCTTACTTGTGTAGTTTAAAGCCAAATCACCGTTGCGTCAGCTGTCAGATCACGTATATAAAGTGAATGAACATTAGAAAGTATTACAATGTTAACCATTATCACCAATAGTAGGAATGAAAACAAATCTCTAAATAAAGATAAGCTAAAATCAGGGCTAAATTTTTTTCAAGAAGATGGTTTATTGAGAAATTGACTCTACTTGAATGTGTATTGATTGTAAAACACAAGTTTCAAAGTTAAAAGTTGTAGGAATCTGCTGATTTTTGCTAATGGAAATTAAAGTGATGTTGAGGTAGAAGAATTTTGTAATTTCTCCAGAATTCATGAATGGCGCTATTGAGTTATCTGCAGAAATGGCTTCGGTGAAGATGCCTGCCGTAACCTGTTATTTTTTAATAGCTGCTTCTGTATTCCAATCTGAATCTGTTTGATACTAGTCGAGATGAATAACGTAGCCTAATAATCACTCCATATGATACTAATAAGGTTCGGAACGAGCTGACCTTCGCCAGCATATAATAAAATAAACGATTGTGAGTGGTGTATATCCTAGACTTACTAAGCGCTATTGGTCAATTTCAAATACGCGAGTATGAATGCAATAGTCCATAAAATTACAAACATAATTTCTAATAATTCCAGAATTCTCAGAAATCTACAAAGCTAATCAGCGGGTTTCTTACTAAAACTATATGTACAGAAGTGTAAGATCTCATACCAATGAACAAGAGTGCACCCTCAGCAACAGGCCAGGAGGAAGGCGATGAGCGCCAGTACTATTGTTGTCAACCTGTGGACGTGGGACCCAAGATGTTCACCACTATCTGCAACAGACATAATCTGTGTTACATTTTGTGAAACATATGTCCAAAAGAAAGGCACAGATTACTTTTATTATTATTATTATTATTATTATTATTATTATTATTATTATAACTTATCCAGTGATATTACTCCGTGCGCTGAAAAGCCTATTGTTTCTACTTTGAAGGACTTTATTTTGAACGTCTAGGTTAGCAACAGATTGTGACAAATATTTTAATTTCCTTCTTTGCTCAATTTTGCTTCGGCTAACGTTCTCGCATTATTCGACTCAATATACATCATGGCATTTATGCTGCTGCGAGCGTGTGCGCCAATACTCATGTAATTAAGTCACCATCTACACTGCGCTAAGAATGACTGCAGAGACATAATATTGTCAAAGGAGTCCAAGACACCGAACATTTTAATTTAGGTTGATAAACGATAACAAGGACAGTCGCTGTAGACATGGTGAGGAACAGGTAGCAATGGTTTTTCTACGTCTGCATCCTAGAGAAACACAGAGCACTAGAAATGTAGAACGTATATCTCCTCCAATTATGAATTTGTTAATTAGAGGTGGGTTCAGCTTCACTTAATGCTGAACAATTAATACAAACTTAAGAGCTGTTAGCCCAAGTTCTGTGATCTCACAAGCGATTGTTCATGTCCTTATAGCTTTATAAAGTTAATTTTTGTTTTCTAAACAGTTTGTTCTGCCACGTGTGATCGCCCCTAAAGTTATTGATGCGGGTTGGCCTAGATTCGCAAGGGTTTAGGTTAGGGAAATAGAGTAGCTGCCCCGTGCGTCCAGTCTTCCATTTGCTTTTATGAAAAGCAGTAGAATTCAATGCATCAGACCATTAAAAGAAATAAATAGTGAAAATCGTAAAAATTTCAGAAAAATTTGGATTTTTAAAGAATTTCATGTATGTAACTTATTGTGCTTGAAAGAATAGAGCTAAGTACATAAGAATGAATATATTGAAATGTAAAGTGATGATATAAGGAGAAAAGATTTAAATACTGAAGTTACCTTTGTTACTTCAGAAACAATTTTTTACATTTTTATGCTTATATTACACTTGCCAGTGCAAATTATTTTAACTTTCTCGGTAAAAGCTCAAATGACAAATGAGTGTTATCAGTGGAAGACTTTAGAACAATAAATTTAACGGCGTACATGCTTTTAAAGATTGTTTCTGATACACAGAGGATGTACTGTGTTCCACCGGAAATTCGGTACAGAGATTTCACCGGAAATAACATTTTGGGATTCCCTGAAGCACCCAAAGGCATTTTTAGAAAAAGATCACACGCTCATGTGTGTGTCGTCTTGTCTGTGAACAGCATAACTCAAAAAGAAGAAAGTCCGTTAAATAACCAAAATTGATATTTAAGTTCAGCATCTTTCAAGGACAAACACGACCATTTCCGAGAAAATGCCTCTACATCATACTAACCTTTATATTGAAAACATTTTCGTTATTTTTGAGAAAACAAAAAAATGTTCTATTTTGATTAGAATTTCACAAATTGAAAGTGTTATCATGACTAATAGTAATAAGCTTCATTTCTGGAAATTTCAGTCCAGTTCATTCTAAGTTAATGAGATGGAAAAAACTTACTGCACAAAAAATGTAGGCATTAAAACCCACACTTTATTTCAAATCACTATTTGCGGCATTAGCGCTTTTTAAAGTATTTGTGGTCAGTATTGAATTTTTTAGTATTTTGTCACTTTGAAGTGCTGCCATCTATCAGCTTTTTCTCTGGATGTTACGGAAGGTTTGAGGCAGTATTTTTAACGCTTAAATGGTTTCAGTCTAATTATATAATATAAAATACAATAACAGCCCCCTTAAAGTGATATGTGTATAAATAACATATAAAATGCATGTAACTGTCATTGTATTGTTTATATTATTATGTACATGTCCAATAATGTTATGTGAATGTATTGCGTAATTTAATAATGTAGGAGCTGTGAGAATAGTAGGTTAAAAGTTGCTAACAATGAGGTTACCTTGAGGCAATAATGAATTAGAAAGTTTAATAATGCTACTAGTCATTCTTGGAAACAATGTAATATTTTTTAAAACAACTTATAAATAGCCACTCAACAACCAGAAAAAAGCTTAAGTTAAGTAAAAGTATTCTATTGGAGTAGAATTAGCCAATCAGAAACTGTAATAGAGAAAATTGTACACATTCAGAAGTCAGTTGCAAGCAAACAGCGTTCCAAACCGGACGCAAGACGCGTCCTTGAGAAGTTTAATACCTATTCAGTGTGAGACAAAAATAGTTTACGTGTTAAAAAGTGCAAGCAATTAATAAATAATCTCACAGCTGTCTATATCAGTGAAATGTCATTTAAATCGTGTCAAGAATTAATAAAATGAGTAAAGTAAAAATTATACTGTGAAGTCTACATTCTTCGCCGCACCACTCTCTGCAAAGAAATTCATGTCTCTAACAGTAATACTGACGCAGCCGAGTCAAACATAAACATATAATATTTAAAGAAAGAGTCAAATTACAAAGTTAATATTTTTAAGCTTGGGGCGAAGGCTACCGGAAACTTTTTACCACACATGCGGTTGCAACTACTTCAAGTTCGGCTCCCCAACAGGCGAACTACAATACAACTTTCCTCCTAAAATACAACTCCTCCCTCAGGGTATGGAATTTCAAAGCCAGCGATTCGATTTTACTTCGTTTCTCTCCATCATAAGAGCTTACCCACAAATAAACATTGGAATACTTTTTCGCACTTTGTAATTAAGTACTTCTTGCTTGATTTGAAATCATTCCTAAGGAAAAACATTCCCTGAGAAGTATAAGGTGATTGGAACAATCACTTTTTATAACTCAATGATTAATGCAACATGTGTTAGTTTACCATTAGTAAAGAATGTCATGCGAGTGTGTCACATCGGACTTTTATAAAGAGGTCCGCGCGCGCGTGTGTTAAACAGCTTAACTTAAAAATGAAAAATTGGATAAATACCCAACTGGGTATTAATGTTAACATCTGCCAAATATACAATGAAGATTTTCAAGGAAGATCCTCCACCCAAAACTACCCTTTATGTGGAAAAATTTTCATTATTTTTGATTTCCTCAAAAATGTATCTTAACGATTTTAATTTAAATATAAAATATCTGTAAGAAATTTTTATTTTAAAGATATTTGTATGAGAAATAAAGTGTAAATTATGAAATATATTTTTGTTATGAATTTAAAAGTGTGAAGTCCTCTTCGTTCTGAATAAATTCTTTATGCATTTTTGCAACCGATAGACATTTACTGCACAGAGAATATAATATATCTCGTTTAAAAAATTGTCAAATGAAAATTGTGTACGCTTAAACATTTCTGTGACATTGTTGTTATGGGTTCAAATTTTCAACTACTTAATACTTATTTAAGTGTTAAGTCACCATTCATTTATTTTGCCGTGCAAGGAGTGCTATTCCAAAGTCAGCTTATAGCGATTCACTTTTTGAACATATAACTACCACTTCAGGCTCCCGAATCCCTCTATCATTCTATGTAATGAAACAATTGCTTCAAACGCTTATCTCGATGAATATGAAGTAGACAGAAAAATAAGTTTTTATAAATAGTTTGTGGAAGAATGGCTATAGAAATTCATGAAAGTGTAATACATGAGAATTCTTTATAGGTTATTCAGAGTTGAAATTTCTGTTCCTGGTTTCTCTAAAAATTTCAAAAGCAAGGCATGTTTATTTTAGTTACCGAATCTGTAAATGTTTGAATACAGATATTAAATTATTAGAAACCTCAAAGTACACGATTAACGACACACCCAACGCAGATCGAGATGTATGGAATTCGTTCATACTGGGTGACAGAGCACATCGCCTTTAAGCTCAACGGAACATTCGACAGTAACCATGAACGTATATGGCACCGAACTCTGCGCTCTGAAATTGGTTACCATAACGTAAACAATAAAGATCCCAATCCAAATATTGAGTGTCTACACGCCGTAGGAGCTGAGTGCTACAGGGCTGCTAAAGGCTGCTCCAACTAAAAACGTGGCAGATATTTTTTTCTTATTTAACTAAACTATTATTACAAATTCGTTAATACTTAAGTTATTTTCTTTGTCACCCTTGTTAGGTAAGAGAAAGTGTGTTATTTCAACCATAGAATAGAATAGGATAAGATAGGATAGGATAGGACCAGGTACGGAGGGGAGCTTAGCACCTTTACCTACGCAGATCCTTTGTGCCTATGCCCCTGATGGAGCGCCCCCAGGAGAGAGTGACGAGGTGAGACAAGACAGAGGGCGGACAAGGAGGAACAACAGGAAGAGGGCAGGGTTTCTACCATTCCCTGGGGGGGGCGGGACTCGGAGATAACTCGCAGTCCGGAGGATGAAGGTTTCCTTAGAACATTCTTTTCCCCTGTCATGCACAGGCCGAGACCTCCCGCCGACACTTGCAACCCTGAAAGAGCGCAAACAGATGAAGGGTGAAGTGAAA
Organism: Deroplatys truncata; assembly: GCA_030765065.1. Lineage (NCBI taxonomy): Eukaryota > Metazoa > Arthropoda > Insecta > Mantodea > Mantidae > Deroplatys > Deroplatys truncata. The sequence continues at coordinate 109,419,259 of CM060980.1, forward strand.
TGAGAATGGAGATGAAATGGAGGGGCAGGAAATTCGGGGGATGTAATGATCCTTCCCCGTATTCGCTTGGCGACCCGGGGAAACTCACGAAAAAACCCATGAGTCTGGAAGGTCGACCATGGAAATCGAACCCATGACCTCTCAAATGCGGGCCACAGACGTAACCGCTCGGTTATGTCAACCATAAATTCGAGGTCGATATTACACCGGAAATACATGTTTTGAGGCCCCTGAATGAAAAAGAGTTTCTAGAGAAAGGTGTATCTGTGTGCATGTGAGCGAGCGCGTCCGTGAACAGTATAACTCTAAAACGAAATGTTCGATAAATACCAAAGTTTGTATTTAAGTTCAGCATCTTTAAAGGATGCGACACGAAGATTTTCAAGAAAATCCTTCCCCTAAACGTTGCTTAACATGGAAAGGTTTTCAATATTTCTGATTTTCTCAAAAATGGTTTTAACGATTACAATTAAAATACCATACATTAAAGATATTTACTTGATAAATAAAATGCATATTTTGAATTTTCTGGAAATAGCCAGTGAAGTCTTCTTTATTCAGAATGGCATTTATATTTTAGGTAAACCGTAAGAGATATACAAAAATCATACAATAAAAGATTTAAATATCGTAAAATCACACCAATCATGTGAAATTGCGTTGACATGTAGCATTCATCATTTCCGAAGTATTGTTTGGTATTGCTTTGAACTTTCCAATACTTATATGTTGTTCAAGCGGTAAGTCGCTATTCGGATTTTCTCGTGACCATTCAAAGCGCATGGAATTTCAAAGCCATTAAATTGCTCCTGCCGTTTTTAAAAATCTGATTATCGTTTTTAGCCTGTATATTCGTATAGTTACTCGAAATGTGTAAATGTGCAATGAATGTTCATCTCATTTAACAAGATGTAGATAGAAGAATAAGCCTTTATAGGAGTATATTGTAGAAGATTGATTAAGGAAAGTCATGTGAATGCATCACATCGATTCATTTTCAGCCTTGTTTCTATCTTTCCAAACTTAGCCTACACACGGCATGTGTGAAAAAGCACTTGACACTGATTGACCTAATGGTGTTTCCCTATTAAGGCCCGGACTTAAAGTACCTATGACATTGCAAGTAGCTTTTGGGTGCGTTATCTCAAAATGAATTTGAAAATGCCTTGTAGCTACTGAAAAACATGTGAGTTAGTTGGGGGAATTTAATATCGTGCTGCCATGTGCCGTGGCAGCTAACTTGATTAGAGCAACAGCACGGTAAGCCGAAGTTCCTTGGTTCAATCCAGGCTATGGCTTTGAATGTTTCACTCTGATTATACCTTTAGCTAACACAACGACATGCGTGGAACAATTGTTAATTAACAAGTGTTTAATCGTTTAAACTGTGTCACGAGCAAAAATTTGGTCCATTAAGCAGTGGCATAAAAGTAAAATGCACGACTTACAGGTATGGTTTTTGTATTCCTATTATTATCAATCGATGAAAAATTTAAAAAGGCAGCATTTCATTTCGTTTTAGTAAAACAATTACGTCATAGTGGCACAGCCATTGTGATAAGCTAGGTTTGTTTGTTTACTATTAAAAGGAGCGGCTAAAATGCGAAACATTCCTTTCAAAGGTACCTCAGGAATATAAAGTCTACTAATCCCACAGAAGGCATATAAAAGCGGTTATAAAAACTGCAAAACAGATAATCAGAACCGATTAAATTGTCAATAGACCTCAGATTGACAAAGAAACTAGTAACGCTCGCTTCCCTTCCTTTTCTCTCTCCACCTCTGGCAGCAAGGTGGGGAGAGATATCACGTCGGACGAACTTCAAAACCCCAGCCAAAATACTTATACCCAACAATGTCGTTGCTATAAAGCAATAATGTGTCGGACGTAACAATGCACACACATACACGCCACAATATAACTGTATGGAAAAGATTTTGTGATGCCTAAAATGCCTATTTTGACTATTGAGATCTATTTTAAGGTTTCATAGCCTTAAAGTGCTCAGTTTAACATTTGTTAGTAGTTAAGAGCGTCCGTAAATAAAACTCAATTTAATTTAATTTCATCCCCATCATTAGTTGTTGATGTACTCTCGTTCGCATGATTTTTCCATGCTTTCTCTCCTGTTTCTTCAAATGTTTTTAAACACTTCTTTTAGTTGCTGTACTTAATGAGGTATTGTGTTTTGAAAACAACTTTTGGGGGGGTGGCTCGTGTGAGGTCTAGAGCATTTAGGTTCACAATGGTATATCTGTAGTGTATGGTGCATTTTCACTGTGATCTATTCAGTAAGCTTTCAGAGTGGATTTTTTTTAAATTTATAAGCTCCTATTATACATTAGCAGCCATTAATTCATAATTTAACAATTGAAGCACAATTGAACACGCATTCATAAGCTTAATATAATTAAACTATATGATAATCATACCCAAGTACATAACTTCATCTTCAATAGAAAAAATCAATATTAAATAAAAATATTAATGATGCATAAAGTCATACATTCTTGATAAAATATTCCTAGTCATAGTAATTTAACAAATTTGCTATTTTTATCACTATATGATTTTTAATGCCCACCATTTAATTGCATTTTTAAACTTACTGTGATTTTAGGAAGTGGAAATACATTTTAGAAACATAAATTCCAATGTTCAGTTTATGGAATTGCAGTTTAGGTGCCTAAAACTGTATCTTTATAGTGTCTATTTTGATAATTTTAGAGCTTGCTTTAAGTACCTAAAAACTTGGTTTTTAAGGGCTTAAAAATCCGAGGTGTAATTATTCCCCGGGCTTACATGTATAGAGGGAGATTTTTAAAACTTCTGTGTATAAATAAACACATCAAATGTCATTTTAACCATAAAAGCATATTTAAAAATAAAATGCATTACCTTGTCTAAAATGGTAGCCTTAATCACAGGAGGTTTGTTTGACAATAAAAATAAGACTATAGTAGTAACTGATGAATGATTATGAAATTTAAGTCCATCGAATTATTTCATTTCATCACGATAAACTCATTCATGTACAGAAGGTCTCGGTAGGGTTGCAAGCGAGGACGACACAAATGTCAGAAATACTTTCATTTATTGCTTTACCTTTAGGATTTGGCAGGAATAGAAATTAGAATAGCATCGAGTATGAATGCGTTCGTTTCAATAGATTCAGTACGTCATTGTTTCTAGGTAACCATAATGGCATGCATGCCATAAAAGACCAACTATATGAGATTCTGGTAATTATAAAAACCTTCTGCAATACGAAAATAGCATAAAAGAATGTACTGTACGTTTTTTATTTATTTATTTCTCCTTTTCTATTTCTTCTGTAAGCAATATTTTGATGAAGTTTCCGTTTTCGTAATTCTTAACGTTAAATACTATGCGTTTAGGTAAGAAACAGACGAGGGTTTCGGTAGTATTTGACCTCTTGCGCCTACGCCACCTCCGAAGGGAGTATGAAGTAAGGGAATACCGGATATTTTCAGACCTAGTGGTGGCAGGTACAAACGAGTACATGGAAACGTGCCGATATAATGTGCTTTGGTTTGTTAGTACGGAGATACCAAACAGTCTATGCCACGCCCAGCTCCCACCTCTTACCTGGTTCTAGCACTCCACTCAATATTTGTCTTAATCCCCACTTTTCCTTCGCTGCTGAGCCAGATATCGACCTGTGCTCACAGGTTAGTATTTGAGTGTAGAGTTTGACATTAAACCAATACAAGGAGGACACATCCAGGGGCTGGTGTGGAGAGTCATGGCCAAGAATGCCTTCCAGCCACTCAGGCGAAATGCTTCCATGCACCTTCCCTTTTGCCGCTCACCTAAGCCGATCTATGTTCATAGGTTAATGCGTGTGCGGCGGTCTTGAATTCAAAAGGTAATATATTGACTCACTCAGGGCTAATGTGGAGGACAGATAAGGAGATTTCTGTGAACATTAAATACAGAAAAAACACCAACTATAGGAAACCTAAATTATCGGCATGTTTCTGCACAATCGTGTGTACAACGCTAACAAGGTCCTTAAGTTTTACACATGAATCATGCGAAAGCCCCTTCCACGTCCCTTTTATTACGGACAGTTTCGGGCAAAAGTCAAATGCCAGACGTCAGAGCAGGTCAACAATGTCCGGCTCTTCACCCTGAAGGATGGAGGAGGAATTGAAATGAAATAAAATGAGAGATGGGAAACTTTTATCGTGAATGATAATATATTTCAGGCAGGGACCAGAAAAAAAATACGAAAATGACCTTGGTCAGGATGGCCGCAACATCCCGAATGGAAACCTGTCTGGGCTCTATCTCTCGATGATAGCTTATTTTTTAAGCTTAACGCATCAATGCTTCGTGAATTTAATAAGGATTTAGGGGAAGAGAAGTGCCTGACTATTAGGTTCAAGAAAGCTGGATGTTAGTACATGATGAGAACTCTTAACTGCTCTCAAACTTCGAGGACCAGTATCTTCAAGGTCCCAGCTTAAGACAAAAATGCTTAAGTAATCTACATCACAAAATATAACTGCTACCATCATACCTCCAACATTAAAACTGTGACCTCTTTGACCCTCCATATGACGGTTATGTCTAAGGCTACTCATTTTCGATCATACATTGGAGTTTTCCCAGCATGTTAATTCTGCACTGCATCATGCCGCTTATCGTTGCTCCAAATTATGGAGTGATTTTGTGAGTATAAATGAGGGAGTGACGGAGATTTGGACGACTGTTTGATTTAGCAAACAATAGTATCCGTAAGGAACCTGCCTAAGCTCCGTTGCCTTCAGCAGTAGGATCGAATCCGGGGCAATGAGAAATGAGCGATTTGATCACTTTCCATGGCGCTACCCTCTGTTCACTTTGGTTCGTACTACTTCTTATATAAAGTATTTTGAGTCGGAAAGTGTAAATTCACATCACATATGTGCGCTGGTTGTTAAGGCAGGAGCGCTTTCGAGAGACGTCTCTCTCATCATCAGCTGAGATGCCGACTAACGGATCTCCCTCTCCCCTCTCCCCATGAAGCGTTTCATTAAATGTTATTTCTGCCCTCTGTTGGGAAACCTTGGAACTTAAAGCCGTTGCTGCCCTCTGTGTTATCTGTTGGTCACTCATCATGCTTCTTTCTTCTCTCTTGTGATGTAGTTGGTCTGCATTCTGTTGAGAAATCTTGGAAGATTTCTCAACAGAATGCAGACCAACTACATCACAAGAGAGAAGAAAGAAGCATGATGAGTGACCAACAGATAACACAGAGGGCAGCAACGGCTTTAAGTTCCAAGGTTTCCCAACAGAGGGCAGAAATAACATTTAATGAAACGCTTCATGGGGAGAGGGGAGAGGGAGATCCGTTAGTCGGCATCTCAGCTGATGATGAGAGAGACGTCTCTCGAAAGCGCTCCTGCCTTAACAACCAGCGCACATATGTGATGTGAATTTACACTTTCCGACTCAAAATACTTTATATGTCATATAACATCACTATACATAATACTTCTGGTTTATCATAAAACGTACTACTTCTGCTATACAGAATATGAATCCAGATTCTATGGTTCATTATTTATGACACAGCTTGTAGATACATAAGTAAATTGTGGCTCATATTATTAAAATAATAGTTACATAAGCATGCAAAGTCCGTAGAAAGCAGCTTGGAAGGCTTGAAAAAAAAGTAAAACAGAGCGAATATATTCGATGAATACAAATTAACAAAGGAAGCAGAGAAAGTGATTTATGTAACATCGGAAATTTCAAAGGAAGAAGTGGAAGAAGGGAATACAAAATATAACAGAATACGATTTGGATTGTAATCAGCAAGGAGAAGCAACAAGCTTTGCAACGAAAGTGTACAAAATAGATATGTATCTCGGAGGGAAGAGGGTAACAGAAATATGGAAAGTTATACACAATCTTAAACTTCCACAGGGAGATAAAGAAAGAATACAAAATGTAGCATTAGTCGAACGGGAACAGAATTTAAAGTATGGAAAATCTAGAAAGTTTTGTATGAAAATGTCTGTGTGGAATAACCAAAGAAACATTCAACACAACTGAGAAACAACTAACTCTAGGAACATTCAGCATAACGCTTAGATAAACACACAGTAATATTTCTACATCTAGATCAGATTATAAAAGTTATTTGAGAGTACCAATATGTGCAAGCACATTTATAGACAAGAAACGGTTATCTTCAAAATATGAATGTTTCATTTTAAACGTAACTTTTAGAAGTGTGTATACAAAATTTCCACATATTAAAAACTTGTGTATTTGTTTTTTTTAAACTATCAGGATATCAGAATAGACCTTTAATCACATGGTAGAAACACTATGATGAATGGAACTATACAAGTTGGATCTTTAAGTTGAGACTGTACAATATCTTCAAACCTAAGCGTTGTAGAAAGAAGTGTGTTAAATAAAACTTGCTTGATATTGTGGGAGAAAGTAAATGTCATTAGTCGTGTTTTATTTGAAGGACGATATTATAGTCATTTTGAGCTCAATTTAATTTTTTAAATGAGAACCAGCAATTAGGGTCAAATTGAATTGACCCTAAAATGACCATAACAATGCCTCTAAATAAAATAAAACACGACTAATGGCATTTACTTTCCCCCATAATATCAAGCAAACTTTATTCAAGACATTTCTTTCTACAATGGTTAGTTTTGGAGATACAGTTTCAGCCTAAATGTCCACCCTTAATATTATTTTGGCTAATTCAAAGCTGAATATATCAAATTGGGTAGGCTGTATTTGGGCATGTGCTTCATTTCCTCTCCCGTGAATGTAGCTTCATATTTAGTGCCTATGTTGAGTTTACTCCAAATCAATACGCTGCATAGCTGCATAAAACACTGAAGAGAAATGGAAAAACAATACACAAAAGAATTCTTTGATACCTTCAACGTATCTGCGACGTGCTGTCCTATTTCAAACAGCGGTTACAATCGGAAAAAACGTGCAGGAAAGGGTTGAACGCATACTAACGATTAGTTCTCTCATCTGGAGATACTTTCTATTAGATGGCAATTGGCAATGATCTACCAAATCTATTTGTAAACTTAGGCTTACATAAAAACAAATTATAAGAGCAGAAGAGAAAGCTTAGCTTCTCTATTTATATGATACCATCGGTCATCTTAAAATAATTCACGAGATTTGTCCATTTCGTAATGTTTCAATAACTACTTGAAAATATAAACAAATAAGCAAGCCATCTAACACAAAAGCTTTACATTGCGTATGAAATTACAAATTAGTTTACTGTACTCGGCCAAATACTCGCTTTATCGCGTTTTTAATTCTCATCGCATAATGTTGTTGATTGTTCCTCTACTATTTACACTTGGGCATAACGGTTTTCATTATGCAGAGGAAATATTTGCTGTAAACAGCAAACAAAAGCTATTTATTGCATAAACAGAAAGAGCATCTGTTTAGTTTACGTAACATGGGGAAATTACAACTGGAAATTTAATCCTTATGCATTTGAATTCCTGGTATTTGCTTTGGTAATAGCAACATTCTTGTGGAAGTAACGACTTGGCAACTACACAGAATTCTCATTTTAGTTAACCTTCTGCTTTTGCAAAACCAAATGTTCAAACATACCTCTAAGTAGGCATGCTTTATTCATATCTGTAAAGGTATTTTTTGTTTTACTGTTTTAGCACAGGAATAAATGCTTACTTTACAAGCGCCAAAAGAGTGGTCTTACGTATGAATTGGGAATTTCGAAATAAAAAATTAAAATTTGATCCTTGGTTCAGGGCGCACAATTCAGTAATAAAGTTCAACAATCAGGCGAAAGATAATTTTACAAATTATTTTAGATGCATAAAAGAAAATAATTACGAAATTATCTACGAAATATAATATGGATAATACAGAAGCTTTGTTGTTCGAAAACATTGAACTACGTTAAGCCAACTTTATGTTAGCCTATAAGTTGGATTGGCAAGAGTTGAAATATTTACGAAGCTCCATTACTTACGTTATAGAATCGCTAGCATACTCCCTGGATGGAAATAGACGAAATGATAGATCCCTCCATCCGACGTACTGAATCTATCTGATACATATATTTCAATTGTCAAACAGAAAAACCTTTGAAAAAGAGGTCATTTATCTAACTGGTGTCGCAGAGGATCAAGAAAGGAGGCCAAGCCATTCATTCAATAATCAGCTTTGTCTATTTTAGGTTTTTGTGAGAATTGTTAAAGATGCGCTCTGACATAAAGGAAAAGAGTGAGGAAGGAACATCCTTACAAAAAGGCTGGCAACGGCTGTAAGTGGTTGACCCCGAGATTCCTGTCACTCTATGGGCTCTCATAGTGCTGATACAGCGTACGTCTGACCCCTCGCTTCGGGGAGTTTTTCGGGTTGGGTTGGTCTTGTTGGGGCAGTGATTCCCGATACCCATGGAAAATGAGAAGCCTCACTGTCCTCTGGCACCATCCTCGAGAGCTGGGCGATGGCGTCCTAGAACACCGTCGGTTCAAGAGGTATTTCGTTAGTCTTCCCCTTTAGGATTGGCGCAAGTAAGTGGCATTTACACATCCGTGCCTGTGCAGGCGGCGAGAGTTGGGCCTTTTAAGTTTCAGGTACTGGCCTAATGGAATAACTCACGGAGGGCAGACCCGCTTGGTTCGCGCCTTTCGCTGGTCATAAACGGGGTGCTTCGGTTCGGGCAGACCTACACCCTAAACTGTCGCTGTGATTGTGGGATGAGGTAAGAGCAAAGGTAAGGTAAGGTAAGGTGTTCTATTGAAGGAAAGAACACTGCCTAAACAATTAATTATTTGTGTGCACTGAAGCGTTTCGCTTGTCATACTTAAACGTTGTAGGAATTTAGTGGTGTAAAACACACAGCAGCGTAAAGTTCCATAACGTGAAACTGTAGTTCGTAATATGTTCTATCGTATTATTTTGAATCAAGTAAGAATATGAAATATAGGATAGTATGAGATTAAACAGTGCACACTGATGCTTTGTTAAGCATGATAGGAATAAACAAGGAGGTTCGACTAAGTGAATCGATGGAATTTGTTGAAAATAATACACTTAACTGGATTTCCATCTAAGTTACCTTAATTTATCACCAATTTTGACTATATCTGAAATGTATCAACGAATTTTCTTCAGACTCCTATATATAGAGTTAAACTTATTTGGCGAGTTGTTTCATGCGGTCGGATGGACTCGTAGGCAGAGTGATGGACAGCCCTTTTACTTTCTCTACTGCTTACACTGTCGCTAAGCAGGGGAAGGATTGCATTCCACCCAAGTAGTCGATACCAAAATTTCACTGGGGAAAAATACACGCTTTGGGGGTTTGCTGATCCAAGAAAAGGCATTTTTAGAAAAACGTCCGCGTGTGTGTCCTGAACAGTATTGCACAAAACAAAACTTAGCATTTATGTTCAGCATCCTCCAGTGAATGACACAGGAAGATTTTCAAGAAAATCTCCCCACTCCAAACTACACTTTACATTGAAAACGGTCCGTTCTCTTTTGAGTTTCTCAAAAATGACTCTAACAGTTTTGATTAAAATGCATTATGCACATAACAAAGTGTATATCCTGAGTTTTCTTGGAATAGCCGTGAAGTCCTCTTCATTCTTAATCAGTTTTGTATACTTGGTAAACTATAGAAGATAGGCAACATATGCACAAAATCTTTTTTGATTTTGTTAAAGACCATAATTTACATTACATAACAATTTTCTGTGGCGTTAACCATTTTTAATACGTTCTTTGTTATTGGATTGAATTTCAAGTACACACTCTTCTTTCAAGTTCTAAGTCGTTATTCACTTTTTCTCGTCCTTATGCAAAGAACATAAAACTTTATAGCCATCACATTTCGATCCGGTTTTTAGAAACCTGACTATCGCATTAACCTATTGTATTCTTCCTGCACCTACAACAAGATGATTAAATGTAATTTCTTGTTAATCTCGACTAACAAGAAGTATGTCGAAGAATTAGCTTCGGTAAGAATAGTTTGTAGAAGAACGGATAGAGGTTCTTATGAATGCTACACATCAAATTGTTAAAGCTCTTTTAATTTCTCTAGCACTTAACTGGTAGCTGGAGGAAGTGTTATATTCCGTTCAAAGAAAATATGCAGAGATTTCTCGGAAGTTTATATTTTCGGTACCCGTGAGTCATAAAAAATAATTTTACAAGTGTGTGTACTTTTACCCAAGTTCAAAATCTTTCAAAGATGCGAGGCAAAGATTCTCAAGAAAACCTTCCCAGGCTTGAAAAAAAAATATCTGATATTGATATTCTCAGATACGCCTCTAAGATACTAGCATACCTAACTTAATAAAAGGTATAGCTGCTTTGAGTTTTCTGTGAATTAATTTTAACTCTAAATATTGCATTATTTTGCAGTACTAGTAAGCCGCAAGAGATAACGAATTCCTCCTTCACAAAAAGTTTAGAACTCGTTGAAATGCATTTACATTTTTGTAGCACTAATTGTTTCCGAGATATTCGTTATTTTTGGTTTCAATTTTCGAGTGCATATATATTTTTTGAAGTGCACAATTCATTTTGTTTCTGGTGATGTTATGTAAAGAGTATGGAATTTCAAATCCAGTACATAGCGAACCGCGTTTTAAAATTTGACTATCGCTTCAGCTTTCTGTATTCCTCTTGTTCCTACAGCAAAATTTCTATTGAAACTATTTATACAAACTAGTGATGGGACGATACCACTATTTTTGGATACGCGATACCAATACTGTTTTGAGCACCGATACTCGATACGCGCTTTTTAAAAACTCTAAAGGCGATAGCTTGTTCCCTGAATTGTGCACATCTTAGTCGTTTTCTGTGTATAAAAGCATTTAACCAACCAGGGCATATAGCTCAATTGCAGCTAAACCGGTACCGAGTCGGGAAATCGTAACTCAGACCAGCGATATAAACGGCACAAGTACTTCACAAACGCTTCTCGTAGATACAGCACTTCCAAAGCTCACAAAATAAACGCTCACGTCTGCATCAACATCTGCCAAGTCGTTACTTAAAAGATCACATCAGTAAATTCGCCAGCAAAACCGCTGATCTCAACCCACATGACTGACAAGTCATTATTAACATACGAGGGCTGATCAATAAAGACTGAGACTGATTTTTGTCTGTAGTTTCCTTGATAGTTTTATGTCTCTACCACGAATATTTGAAAAGCGCAGGGTTTCATGTATAATGTCCATAAGCGACAGCACTCTCGTAAAGGTAGGTTGGTAGTAATGCTATATATTGTTGATCCTACTTGAATTTTGCATACCACAAAATGGAGGTGACACGAGAGGAGCAATACAGCGCAATAAAATTTTATTTTCGTTTAAATCATACAGCCTTGAAACTTTCGAAAAGCTGCAGGAAGCATGCGGTGAAGATGCAGTACCTCGTGCAATGGTGTTTAGGTGGTTCAAGGACTTCAAAGAAGGGCGAGTCCTCTGTGCTTAGCAAGGTGGGCCGTGTTTCGGAATGGAATGATTTACCAGCATGCAGTTCCCCCCTCACACTACTGTTACAGCAGCTACTACACGTCAGTATTGGCTACACTGAGGAAGCACATTACAAGGAAACGTCCAGAACATCATCGGAATGGGTGGCGACTTCATCACGCGCGGTCTCACGTCGCAAATCAAGTCCAGGAATTTTTGGTCAAATTCAACATTATCTGTGGGCCGCATCCGCCTTAAAGCCTCGGTCTTACCCCTGTGATTTCTTTTTATTCCCATTACTAAAGGCAAAGCTCCGGGGCATTCGATTTGAGAGCACTGAAGCAGTGCTAAAGAAAAGTGAGGCGATTCTCAAAGACCTGACAAAGAATGGTCTGCACCATGTGTTCGGGGACTGGCAGAGACGGTATAAAAAGTGCATTCAGTTAGGAGGGGACTACTTTGAAAAAGATCGTGTCAAAATTGAAATGGAGTAATAAATATCTGTGAAAAAATCCTTCTCAGTCTTTATTGATCAGCCTTCGTACAATGCATCGCCTATAAAGATCTCGGAAATCTCTTCTAAGGAATCTTCTTCCCGCAAGGACTCAGATTGGCGACCTACATCTTTGCTGATCTGAACTTCCAATCGGTTAGAGGTTCTCGAGCCGAAGTTTTCTGTTGGAAAAGGATCCTCCCCCGTAGAGGAAATGGAGCAGCGGAGTCTGCCCACTCCGTTACCATAAAGTAACTACGACAGCAATTGATTTATTACTGTAACAAGCATGACTGTAACTAAAAGTCTCCGTTTAAACATCACGAAAGATAACTATAAATTAATGGCGAACCATTGGATGTAAATATATGATTCTTTTTATATGTGTTCAGAGAAACGTCGCCTTTTATCCTAAATACTTGTTGCTTTTCTGAAATATTAAATACGCATGCGCGCACATGATATTTCAATTAGAGTTTTACCAGCGGTGAGGTGTACTGTCAGTTGAAGGCAACACTGCACTGCTGCTATTCGCTACTGCTGTTTTAGTGGGCACGCCTCAAACGTCAAGAGATTTGGACCGCATAATAGATGGCGTTCGGATCAAGCACCTGGAAACTTTACTTGGCTATGTTTAATTACAATGAGCGCGATTCTGTGAATGTTTTAACCGAATAAGTCTAGAAAAATGATTAGCGATAGCAAAACGATATTATGGAGGACGTTTGTAGCTTAATTTAATCAGTATACACCTTCCTCTGTCGTATGGGATAAGGTAAGGCATTGGTCGGAAAATCTACCCACATGCCAATCGCCGATCTAAAATCAGCTGAGGAGCTGTTGTTGATACATTTGACGTGACTAACACATTTGGCAATGCTTTTGCCTAAGTGTCTAGCTCTCATACTATTCGTCCGAGTTTCTTCCAGTTAAGGCTAAGGTAGAATCCCAAGGTCTCTCGTTTTGTTATTGAAGATTGCAATCACCTTTTGACCATTGCAGAGTTAGAACATGCTCTTTCATATTCACAACTATCAACACCAGGACAAGTTGGTATCCACATACAAATGGTGCAACAGCTCTCTCCTGAAGGTAAGACTTTGCTGTTCGAAGTCTATAATCGGTTTGGGTTGACGTCACTTTCACATAAAGGAAACGACAGCCATCTACCGTCGAGTTATCGTCTTATTTCCCTCGCAGATGCATTTGCAAGGTGATGGAACACACAATCAATGGACGGTTGGTATGGTGGTTGGAAACTCACAACCTGCTCACCAACACCCAGCGAGGTTTTCAACAACGCCGTTCAACAGTGGGCCACCTTGTGTCATGATTAACATAGATCATGAACAGATTCATGAAGAAGTGTCAAACGTTGCGATATTTTCTGGCCTGGAGAAGATTTTATGATACATGTTGGCGAGCAGGGATACTAGTTCCCTACATACCTGGAACATACGTGAACGCTTACCACTGCTCATTCTGGAGTTGTTGTAAGACCGTGTTTTCCAAGTTAGGGTCGGCTCGATTTTTTCTAACCTTTTTGTTTAGGAGAACGGAATGCCTCGGGGATCGGTACTAAGCGTTACTCTGTTTGTTATAGCAATTAATTCGATCTCGAAATGTGTTCCTCCAGGGGTATCGTCATGTTTATTCGTAGACACTTTTCCGTCTATTATGCTTTTCAACGTACGCCAATTTTGGGACTCCATACGAAGCAACGCTTAGACAACCTTAAAGAATGGAATTATAAAAACGGCTTTCTTTCTCAACTGAGAAGTCAATCTGCGTTAACTTCTGGCGCAGTAGGATACGATTACCACCTTCGCTCCGGTTCGTCCAGATTTACTGCCATTCGCAGATTCACGAGATTCCTGGGCTTGAACTTAGATAGGAAACTGAGCTGGTCATCGTATATAGCTCAGTTAAAAGTGCGATGTGCCCATTCTCTATATATATTGCGGGTATTAAGTGACAAATTCTTGGAGAGCACATCAGACAGTTTTTCTGCGACTATATCGCGCATTGATCTCATCAAAGTGACTACCAGTGTGTCGTTTGTTCCTCAGCACAACCATATGTGCTGAGAAGATTAGACACTGCAATTATCGGGGCATTCGAGTGGCTATCATGCTGGTGCGAAGAGTTGCCAGCTATCCGTGGAAATAAGCTTAGAGAAGTGAAGCACATTCCGATGAACTGGGTAACTTGCTCTCGTCTATATCGTCGTGAGGAGGTAAAAATTAAATTAAGCTTTATTCATAAACGCTCTTTAACTGCTGTGGTTCTCAGCATTCCTTGAGTATTGGGCGTGAAAGTTCGGCAATTAGAGGTCTCTTTATCAGGTTTGAGGTAAATCTATGACACGGAACCACCGGTTACTTCCCTTCCGACGGAAGCCATGCTAAGGATTTTTATTCGTCAGGAGGTGATTTTGGCTCGGCTGCGCACTGATAACTGCAATTTTATATGTGGTTATCCTTTTAAGGGTGACCCTACTCCTAATTGTCCACTTCATAGCGAGGGTCTGTTGGTACGTCACGTGTTATTTGAGTGTATTTGTCTAGCACATCTTAGGGTGTCTCTGCAGCCGCTGATCAGCCTTGCAGAGGTCTGAGCGGACGACAAGCACACAAGCAAGTTTTTAATTTTTATCAAGGAAAACATTTAAAACGAGGATTTAGTCACACTCATATCTAGTTTTTTCCACCTCTCAGCTTAGTTTTTTATATTCGTCATTATCTCTGTTTTGCTTTGATTTTTATATTGATCTTTATATCTAGGTTTTGTCATCATTTTCTGTATCAATCTTTATCTCCGGTTTTTGCCATGATCTGTTCTTCTGTGGACACTAATGGCCTTACAGTTAATCGCCTTTACACACACATCATTAAATGATGTCACAACTGAACTAAATCACATTAGTGAATTGACAGTGAGGACTAAATTAAATCACGTTAGTGAAGTGACAACTGAACTAAATCACATTAGTGAAGTGATAGTGGGAATTAAACTAAACCAGATTGGAGAAATGATAGTGGGAATTAAACTAAACCACTTTAGTGAAGTGACAGAACTCAACAAATTAATATTAGTGAAGTGAAAATGAGAGCTGAACTAAATCACATTAGTTAAGTGACAGTGAGAACATAACTAAATCATGTTAGTGAAGTGACAGTGAGAACTGAACTAAAACAAATTACTGAATAAAGTCACAATATATAACACCAAATTGTTTAAATCATACATTTCGTTTACTCCATTCACAATTCCAGGCTCTGCGGAGGATAAAGAATGCTTGGCATTTTAAATAGTCCTCAGCCCAGCCGGTAATTGAACCAGCACTTATAGAATGAGACGGTAAGGTACTGGTGGATTGTATTCCACATTTTAACTAAGTTAATAAGACCCCTGTTACTTTCTTATCTTGAGGCGCGATGTTTCTCTTTGTGCAGTTGAAATATATGTAGCTAAAGCTATACTTCGATTTGAAGTTGGTTCTATTTATACAACTTGTAAGAAACTCATTACAAAATGCAACATAATATGAAGACTTTCCTCGTCAAAAGCTATTTTAGTTCAAAGCTTTCGCTTTGTTAAGTTTGTTTCTTCTGATTTTTGTTAACAAAGAAAAGTTTTGTCTAAAATCATGACTTTATGAAATCACTATTAAATATACACACTTTATAACCCTGGTATGAATTCGCGAATTCAGTATTTATCTATAACTGCAAACGGGTGAAAATATTGCAAGATTTACACAAATTTAAGCTTGTCAAACGTCTTACAATCAGCCTTGATTTAAGTACAAATGTAAATATATACATATATACAAAATACATATATATAATTATGTGTGTATAGCTGATTTTAATGCGCAGAATGGGAAGTGTACAGCCTTCCTACACATACCTCACTGCTTGTAGCTACATCACGCAGTAAAATTTCCAAAGGTCAGGAAGGTACAAAAAATAATTAACACAGTAAAATTTCAACTCTCTCATAACATGAACAAACGTTCGCGTTCATAGCCGTAAGCAGAGTATCACATGTGTGATTCATACATTTGGTTTTGGATGCATACAATTTGATGCAGAAACAGTATAATTTTCCACTGTTTTCAATGCTAAATACTGTGATACAGAAAATAATATTTCCTAATATCCGTACATGCATATGCACGATACATCTGAGAGAATGTTTCAGGGTGCAAAAAAGAAATACGGCGACCGAGTTTCTAGAAGTTTTTCTTTTGTTATTTATTAGTAGCTGTACGTGCTTTTGCTACTTGTTGATTTTGTGTCCGTCTGTATGATGGGTTTGGAAATTTATATATTAGAAAATAAATAAACGTAGCACATGCATATTAGGTTGAAATTAGTGAAAGTTGCGAGTTGAAGCTCCTAGGGGGTGAATTGCGTCAACTACGGAGTTGAAATGTCACGTATAAAAGTGTTAAAAATATATAAATGATAATATAAAATAAATATTTAAAGAAATAATATATTCCAAATTTGAGCGTATTAAAATTGTATACAGATTATTTCTAAAATATTATTTTTTACACCATCATGCCTTTACGGAGTGGAAATCAAAACACTAAACTGAGGATTTAATAGAGAAATCAGCTTTTCTCTAATACTCCCTCCCTGTTTATTTCAAAGAAAAATCTTGCAAATCTATTGAAATAAGAACTATGGTTAAATCATCAGCGTTCTGGCTTCTCGGCCCAAAGCTCTCGGGAACGATTCCTGGCTTGTGCGGGGGACTGTTTCTTTAATTGAAATCACTTCCTAACCTCCACAGAGTGTGGAAGTATAAATGTGGAAGTGAATAGTTGCTAACGGATTCTGTTCGTTTCTTCCTTTCTTAATGTTCTCAGAAGTTTTCCATGAACTGTATCTCTAAAATCAACAGGGGCAAGAGTATTTGATAAAAACTGATTTGCTAAGTTAGATCCTATGCTTAGGTATTTGATTTTCATCCTGTGTATAGGACTCCAAAATAATTATGTTTCCTAAGGCGCGTCTGTATTTTATGCGTTACAAAACAAACGCATCTGAAGTTCAACGCTGTACTTACATTTAGATTTTATCTTGCAAAGGCAAATTGCCTTGCAAACACAGATATCCAAATGCATCCTCCTATTATTGAATTGAGTTTTTAACATAGTATCTTTCACTAAGTTACTATTTCTGGAAAATGAGTACACGTGTTGCGAAGGTAACGTTAAGATTTGCCTGAAAGAAAGCCAAAAGTGTAAGGCCCCATTCACAATGAAGACCTAACGCTAACATAGCAGAGCATAAGGGCAGGCGTGAGCAAAGACCATTCACAATGCAGCCGCAGGTGTAACGCAAGAATTTGGCACGGGTTTCTAGATCCATAAATTGCATGCAGAAATCTTCCGAGCGTACCGCAATTTTCAAGTTGAATAATAGTATCAAAAATTAAAATTCCTAAAATATTTCTATATAAATACGACATAAAAGGTAATATATCAAGTAAACAGTGTATCAAGTAAACAGTGTCTCAAGTGGCACTAAATCTGATCTTAGCATTTGAAATAGCAAGTCACGGCCAAATGGAAGCACAGGGATTGTACAGTGGTGGCGTAAAACCTTGAATCGCACCGAACACGAGCATAAACTACGGAGTTAGCAAGATCTTGCGTTACGTAGCGCATTACGTGACTATGTAAATGCTTCTTTTAAATAAGATGGGTGCAAAGTCTTGCGCCTATGTTGCGTCTGCGCTTGCTTTCCGTTGTGATTGGGGCCTAAATTGTGTTGTTTTTCAAAGCCTCAGTTTATCATTTTTCTTTCTTTTAATAGGAAATAATATGACAGAAAAGTCTTATGTGTTACATTCTCCTGACTTTGTCCACCAATATCATTTATTTTTGTGTACTTTCTACTTATATTCTTAAAAAATATTTTTAGCCACCTCATATACATTTCTATGGTCGTGTATAAGCTGTTCACTTACATATTTCAAATAATAAATGGCTGGAATAGCTTGCTGCTATATACTTGACACCATGGCAGCAATATATGTCCTATGTCCTATTGATTCACTTTAACAGCAAGAGTTAGATAAAATATACTATTTGTATGCATTAAATATAATTACACCAATTATTTTATAATAAGCTTTCTAAAAATTGTATGCATAAATTATTTTAATATTTGACACAAACTCTTAAACTATTATTTTTGTAGCGACGCATCGCTATAAATTCGTTAGTATGGTTGCCATAATGGCAGCAATGTACATAATACTCTATTTTTGATTATTCAGACCTCTGCCGTCTTCAACAGCATCATAAAGGAAACCTCCAACATCTGGAGTTGTTCTCTAAAATATTGAGGAAACTCCGCAAGTCCTACTCAACATTTGATCGAAAACTACTGGCCCTGTATGAGGCAGTAAGGCTATTCCGGGACCAAATGGAAGGGCACTTCACCACTTCACTTCACAAGCCGTTTACCTATACCATCACTCTATATCCGAAAAGCAGCACGCCGAGGAGGACCCGGTAACTGGAATACATTTCACAATTCACTACGGATATCCAATACTGTGAAGGAGAGAAGAACGCAGTACGGCTACCCCCATCCCGCATGAGACGCTGTACTTCACTGCAGCAGAATTCTTGGCCCAGGCAATGGCTACCGACGCGGACATCCAGACCTACAACTCAAGCCATAACAATATACAACAGATACCTATCCAAGATGCTGGCGTCGTGGTTACGCGCGAAATCAGCAATGCAGGATGGCTATCTTCCAGACGCTATAACGCTTAAGCCATCCAGGGATCCGGGCTACCTGAAGGCTCACTACAGCCAGATACGTTTGATCCTCAAAGCATACAGACATCAAGAAATAGGCAAAGGTCTGTCACTAGTGCCAAACTTCGAAGTGCTACAGGCACACTAACGTCCCATTGCAGGCATTCCTGCCAGCCTCCAATTTTGAACACGCGTATTTGGACAACTAGACCACTGCCCCAATCCAAGATACACCCCTACTGTCTGGCAATGATCAACAGAGCAACCAGTTGGTCGGAATGTGTTGCGCTCAAATGGATAGACGCGATCACAACAGCCACCATCTTCCTCAGACATTGGGTTAGCCGATTCGGAACCCCAGCAAGAACTACTACCGACCAGGGCCGAAAATTTGAAGCTAGCTATTCACAGAGCTCACACACCTGTTGGGCATTGGGAAATGTTCACACAAACACTAGCGTCCCAAAGCAAATAGGAAAGTAGTATAGTGGCAGTACTGGCGGCTGCACAACTCCACCATGTAGGTAGAAAATCCAGTATCATTGATGTCCAATTATTTTTAGAGTTAATGTTGGATTTATATTTTCGTCAATTAAATATAAAATTCGTAAAGAAGGTAGAGCAGCAATAAAAATTAATACTCCGGCGAGTATAACTGTTAAAGGATTTCTAAATCCGCCAACAATCCTCCTTGGGCTATCACGGCTATCAACAATGCAGACAACCAGAGCGCGGCCGAGCGGTATTCCAGTAGCCCATTGGATTACCAGTGGACATATTGTCACCAAGAGAAACAGCAAGAGAGACACAGGCAAGGTTACGGGATTGCAGGAAGAGCTACATGCCGACAGATCTCCGTACAGCAACACATGTGTATCTCCAAAAGGAAGTAGGGAGACAAAAGCTGCCTTCACCATATAGCGGATCATTCCCAGTAATCCCAAACGACGGGAAGACGGTGGTCATACGGATGGAAGATGGCAGCACCGCGAAGGTCTCCATTGAACGGTGAAAAGCAGCGCACACAATTGCGCAGAATCCAGGGAAGCAGGGATCCCCGCAAGACAACTTCCACCAGTATACAACATATGGCGCCGGAGAAACCCAGCCGTCTGGCGGAAAACACCAACAACCCTCCGATCAGCCTGTATAAGGACCGACTTCGCTATGGATACCCATGAGAACCAATGGCTTAGAGAAGATCCGCCACTTCTACGAGACACCACCACAGATAGGGCTCATAGTCGAGGGCGACGTAACTAGCATATAATGGCGTTATATTTCGCTCACCATCCCAATAAGGAATCATTGACACAATGCCACATTACCAGGGAAGGAGAACAAACCCCCCTATGATCCTGAGTACCCCAGGGCTCCTAGCTTCCGACTTACGGAGATCCGACAGAAGAAGAGGAACAGGGGCTAGAATCGGATACGGAAGCACGTCCTTACCAACGGAATCGGAGACGGAGGTACATCTCTACCACCGCCCCCTACACTGGCCAACTCGAGGGTATGTAGCAAAATCGCTACAATTTAGTTAGTAAGCTCGGCACAATGTTGGCAATGTACATAATGGTTAGTAAGCACGCCGCAATAGCGCTAGTGTATGTAGTTCAGTCGAATAAATGAAATGACACCACGTATATTTTCGCCGTTTTCACGGAAATGACTCACTAGCTTAGAAGGGCACGGAGATTGAAACGGAAGTGACAGTCGCCTCACAGCCGTTTTGGAGTCAACTTGAGAGAAAAGAAGAGATGAGCCGCCTCAGCATTAAATCCGCCAGCGCCTCTGCCTCCCAGTCAAACACGCAATCGTCACCAGCGCCGCTTATTCCTGCCCCACCTGAGCCACCCAGCGCAGCAACAGAGACTGCCATCACGACTCACCAGTTCAGCCTACCACCGCCTCGCCGGAAGCCGATCTCGCAATGCTGCCGCGCTTCATCGTTGTGCGCGGAGTACACCGCAGCTACCTGACGCACTAATCTGTCGCGCCACCCAGCACCGCTGGCCTTGGCAGACAAGGGCCAAGCGTATTCACACTGTCCGAGGACTATCGCTGCTACCGTGCTGCCTTAAGCGACGGGCTGCCCGCTCTTAGACAGGTAGAGGCCAGCCAGGCACCCACCACTCTCCCTGCCAAAGCTACTGCCATTACGGCCATTCCACCGATACCTGCATTGCCGCTGCACGCTGCCACTACTGTGGCGCTGGATGCTTCACTACACTTGCACTAGCCATGATCTGGCACATCGCCCCCTGTATTGTGCATTATGCGGTGGCATAGGACATTTCACGGCATAACCTGTGCCCAACGAATTCACACTGACCGACAAATGCCGGGATCTCACACTTTACACGCTGCCACGCCACCTCACAGCCACCAACACAGGTCAGTGCCACCGTCCATTCGCATACACACAGCCGCAACACTGACCTACACTCAGTCACGCAAGAGCACAAAGCCGCACTCACAGCCTCCAAGATGATATCACCAACATCTCCACAACACTCCAAGAACTCCTGGAATCTCAGCAAATCGCCACTCGGAACACACCTAAGCAGTCTGAGGCCTCCACAGCAAACCTCACCGCTGAAATTCAAGAACTGAAAAGCACACTACTTAACGTCGTCCGCCGTCTCACCTCCTTTGAAGCAGCACTTTCAGAGGCAGTGACCACAATTAGCAACATAGCAGACACATCAGCGCCTATACCCGACGCTGTCAGCACAGCCACAACAGCTATACGTCATCATACCTCCTGCAAGATCAGAAGACAGTGGGCTACATTAACAACACCAAAACTTCTAAAAAGTGTAAGGAAATCCCAGCCATCCTGCAAAAACATACCAACACCCTTCTGACAGAATTAAGCAGATGGAGGACCAGATGATCGCAACAAAACGGTCGTTCCCAAGCATCCCCATAATCCAAAACGATCGCTCAGGCGGCCCGAAACTTACAGGCCACGCTTCCCTGTAGGCCTTAGGTCCAATTCAACGATAAAGAACTGACCCTCACCATCTAAAGATCAGCAAACGCCGTCAAGTCAAACGACGAAGCATCACCTACATCGCGGAGGTATTTGCCAGGGCTCCAGGCCATCTCATTTGACCACCATCCTCACGTTGTTCGGCTTTGTGTTCATGTATAAGATATGCCCTGAATCTCCGGTGCTTTATGTGGTACCGGACAGTACTTCCACCTTCATAACAATTAAATGGTACCACAACAGTGTAAGTTCCATCCCCAACCCAACATTCCATCCCCTACGCAACACCTGGTGTTGTCTTCTATACCCCTTTTCCTGTTTAAAAAAAGAAGGAAAGAAAGAACTGAGTCTATGTTGCGCTGGACCTTGCCGACACACTAGCGACAGCTACGGTGGTCCATCTTCAAGAGGAATAGCAAATTCTGTTTGATTACTCCGAAATATCCTCCCTAATGCACTCCCTGAACCTGCTTCTTCCAATCGCTGCGTTCTCCCACTGACAACCTGACGATCCCGGACGGTACCTGTGAACTCGGTAGCTTCGTTCATCACAGTGCTCGGCACAGCTCAAGTGGGGTTTGGTGGTCAGTGGTGGACCAATGACACCTTTTTGTGTTAGGATGACGACCCCGGCTTGACCTCTGTGAGGGAGCTTTATTTGAGGGAGCGCTCGAGTTACTACGTAACTGAATAATCTTCCCGAAAATACCTTGGATAGAGTACGTACACGCGAAAATGAACAACACAGAAATCACAAGAGTATTAGGTTCTTCTTTGATACGAGATTACGAATACAGCATTTAATATCGTAAAAATTATAACACTTAACATATATTATGTCCTACAATTATACGACTTTCTCTACGCACTATAATTTACTTTTTGCATTTTAATCGTCGTAAATAGTTTTTTTCTACTTCTAGTTAATCGCGATAAATGCTTCTGAAATGCTTACAATATATAGGTTTTGTTGCAGCCAATAGCGCATAGTGTCACTACTATGCCATTTAAATGTTTAAAGAGATGCTTGTTACGTACATGCTGGACCTGATAATTTTAATAGTTTTTCTCTGCATGGCCTGATGAGAAAGAAAGGTACAGACATAATATTTCAAAAGTGTATAATTTGAAATGTTAGAGGTCTAACAAACAGAAAATACCTCGTAAGCTGCTTAATCTAAGAAAGTGCGTATGTTAAGTGCATAATTCTTATAGTTTAATAGTTTAGAAAATTCAGACAGAACGAAGAATCTTTATAGGATTTTCAAGATACGCACCTTATTCAAGGAACGTTTTAATCCAAACCTGTTGAATAATTTATCAGATAATGAAAAAAGATAAATTCCAATATAAAGTATAGTCCTGCGTGGGAAAATATCTTCAAAATTTCCTATTGCTGTCTTAGACAATGCTGAAAACTGAAATATCCGGCTTGGCATTTATCCAGCATTCAGTTTTCTGACTGCTCTTCTCTCTCGTATAAACACATAGACCTTTTCCTAAACATTTTCTTGATGATTCAGGGGATCTGTAAACCTATATTCTGATGAAATCTGCATATCCAATTTTTAGTGCAACGCAATGCTTCCACTACCATATATAACTAGTAGATAGCCCACTCCCTGCAGAGGAAACGTACCTAAACTTACAACATTTAACACCAATTTAATACCAGCAGTTCGTACTCCTTTTTAAATGATGTTGAATTAATCATGCTCCAATCAGCATCACAAAAATTAGTAAACATTTTAATGTCTCTGTCTTTCTCTCTCCCCTTATTGGTCTCTTAATGAAGACGCTTAATTAGTTGAACTCAAGGCTAAAATATTTTGTTTGTACAGTGACGTCAATATGCTTTTGATTCTAACTGAAGTTGTTATTATCTCTCCTCTTCTGTGTTTGCTTTTAATTTTCTGGTATATTGTTTCCTGTTTATTTCTTTATGCACCACTTTTTTGTTGTTGTTTAATTCCGTATGCAGTTACAAACAAAAATGCATATAAAATAGCTTTTTAAAACTTGTTTGCTTTTTACAGAGTGTAAAAGCATTATCTAAACTATCCTATGCATATTTAAGAGCTACTCGGCTTGGTTTAATTTGTATTTATTTCAGATTCATGCGTTTTTGTGCTTGTGAATTCAGGAATTCCCATTCGAGCAATTAAGCAACCATTGTAAATTAAACATTATTATAAATTCTACTCTCTGGAATGCGATGGCAATACGGAAAGCGGCAACACTGTCTAAATAAAAACTACTGACCTAGAACTAAAATTATTTTGTTTGCGTGGTCATCCAAAAATTAAACGTTTCCTTTATAGCTTTGTAAACGTATAAATATCGGAACACATTACAGTGCTGGAAATGTTTATTACATCATTCAATGAATTTTACTTCCTTGATGCACATCTCAACAAATTTAATATGACGTTGCTGTTTTCTTTTTTCAGTTTTATTTCAGTAAATATGCTTTGCTGCAATACTTCGGGTTTTTTGAGAATGAGGAATACATTGGTCGAAAACAAATAGTGGAATTTTCTGGGAGATTACGGGTGCAAATTAAAACTTTAATACTTCTCACGACTGGAAATGTGCTGCTCTAAGAAACTTTATAGTTTCTCTACCGTTATCTAGATTGTGATCGAAATTTCACTGAAAATACACATTGAACCGACCTTTCACCCCTAAAATAATTAGAGAATATTCCGCTGTGTATGTATGTAGAGAATAATTCGAAAGCGTATAGTCCGATATGAATGTAAACTGTATTTAAGCTCAACATCTTTCGAAGATACAAGGCGAAAATGTTCACGAAATTCGTCTCATTCTAAACACATCTACATGGAAAGCACTAATTTGCATTTTAGGTTTCTCAAAAGTTGCTGAAGAAATTCTGATTAAAATGTCGTCCAACAGATAATGAATAAAATGTATATTTTGTATTTTCCATAAATAATATGTGCAGTCCCTTTTATCCTTACAGTATTTTCTATAGACTAGGAACCATATCGGTAGGCAAAAGCATACCACAAAAATGTAGTTCTGGTTACAATATACAATTTATTTAATACAAGAAGTTTTGTGGCGTTAACTGTTTTCAAACTATTTGCTTTTATTTATTGTGCTCTTAAGATCGTAATACTCTTGTTTTTCGTAAGGTCATGCAAAGAGTGTGCAATATCAAGACTAGAATACAGCCTCAGATATTTGGCTGTCTTCTTAGCCTCCTGGATACTCTTTGTGGTGAATATGGATACAAGTTGATATAGCAGGTCCTTTTTAGCAGTATGATTTTCTAAGTGTAGGATAACTCTAATTAAGGTGATGTGATTTTATCTGGAATCTAACAGTGATTTGTGGACCATATAGGCTCTTATTACTTTTTCTTCCGGCTAGCGACTCTCCCAGTAAATATCTACACTCACAGCAGTGCGTTTTATCTACTTATTAATTCATAAAAGTAATGTATCGCAATTCCCAACTCTTGAACAGCTCGCTCTTTAAACATGTTTAGAAACAACTATGTATTTCTTCGGTTCAAAGGTTTATAGTCACATTCTATCTATATGCCACACAATTTAAACACTAATGAACTCGAAAACAAAATGCAACAACAATAAGTTTAACTACTTATTTATATGGAACTACTGATGTATTGCACAGGACAATATGACTGGTTCATTTACACTTCAGATAAGAACAATGCTAATTGCTTAACTTAATAAATATCACTTAGAGAACACGTCTCTCAACAAAATTTTCATAACAAAAACATGTTATTGTTTGGAGAAACAATATCGTCCTATCTCTATGATTTCTAATACGGGGTCCACCTGTAAAACACGAATGGAACTCGCTCAAAACTACAAACATTCTAATTTCAACTGTAAGCATTTGTCTAGCATTAAATGATTTGCATAGCTGTTAGCATCGTGCGCCCTAGGCTCATGCCGAACATGCGCCGTAACCTCCTACCAAAATAGGCAGGCTATCTATGTCAGGAAGTAAACACCCGGACTCTCGGGTAAACGCTGGTAGTGTGCCAGCCATCTCTGCCATTAGAACAGGAACGTTTAGGTGTCAAAGTGTTCTTCTAATGTAAATATGTTCTTGGATTACTTTGCAACAGATGTATCTGCATTCATGAAATTAATAATGAGTAAATTAAGAAATAATTGCAATAAAAGCAATTATTTATATGTTGAGGCTTGCTGTAGATGGAAAGCACATGATTCGTAATTGAAGCACTCAGGCAAAGTAAAACCCCTTTTCGCTGTTATTTTACTGTACTTCTAACAGAAAATAAATTGAAAAGCTACTGCAACAAATCACCATACAAAATAAATGTTCACGTTTGATGCCATGAACTCTTCACGCAAGTAACATCAAGCATTTAGCAACAGCTATTAAAATACGATTCTAGAAAATTACCTTGCTCCGTCCTCGTCTGCCAAAGAAGAATTGTTGTGAAACTACACTGCATTTGCCACCGATATCCGACATCTGAGTTTTACGTTCTGACACAGTAGGCATTAGTTTTTTATTGGGATGCTGCACACGTTCATAATTTTATGATCATTGTTTGCATAACATTTATATTTCTTAAGAAAGCTCATTAGTATGTTTCGAGCAAGCAAAATGTTTCTAAATTATTCGTCTTCAGATCTTACTGTTTCAATTGTAGAAAGCATTTTCTGTATCAAGAATAATCTGGATATATGCAGTCATCTCTCCACATTTAAAAAAGCCACTTGAACACGACTCAAAAACTTTTTGCTAGAAGATTTACCTTCATGAACTCTAGTGGCTTCTCTAGCTCTATGTCTTACTTCTGCAAGTTTTAACGTAATTTGTAAATATTACCGGTGTGCAAATGGTTTTATAGTTGACATTTTCTTTTTTCGCCGCGCTCTCTCACCCGCTTTTGTCTAGAAATGGCTCGCTGCAGGAAAGAAACTCGATTGTGAATACACTGCGCATCCGTGAAAAGCTCTGAGTCACCACAGATGGGGTAGTAAAAATGATTGCGCAAGCGTGAAAAGAAGTACACTGACAGCGGCCAGCTTAGTTGTGGTATGTAATTACAATAACATCAGTTCACACACACACACACACACACACACACACACACACACACACACACACACACACTAAACCTCAGCATTGAGGCAGTATTTTTAACGTTTAAATGATATCAGTCTGATTATATAATTTCAAATATAACAGTCCGTCTTAAAGCAAAATGTGTATAATATAATATATAAAATGTATGTTACAGCCATTAAATTAAATTGAGTTATATTTATGGACACTCTTTAACTACTATGGTCTTTAGCGTCCTATTCTATATTGGGCGTGAAATACGGGTAATTTTGCTCAGAGGCCTCTTTATCAGTTACAGTCATTGTATTATGTTTATATTATTATGCACATGTATAATAGTGTTATGTGACTGTAGTATGTAATTTAATAATGTGGGAGCTGTGGGAATAGAAGTCGAAAGTTGCTAACAATGAGGTAACCTTGAGGCAATAATGAATTAGAAAGTTTAATAATGCTGCTAGTAATTCTTAGAACAATAATGTAATATTTAAAACAGTTTATAAATAGCGAATTTAAAACCAGGAAAGCTGAAAGTTAATAAAAGTATTAAAATGCAGTAAAAATAGTCAATCTGAGACTCGAAATAGAGAAATTTACAGATTTAAGCGGTGAACGTCAGACACTAGACGGCAGCGTACCTGAGCAGTTCGTTTGCTCGATAGGTATTCAGTGTGAGACGAAAATTCATTACGGCGAGAATAAAACAAGGTTTACCTGTTTAAAAGTGCAATTAATAAAATAAACTCACAGCTCTCTATATCAGTGAAGTGTTATTTAATCGTGTGAAGGATTAATAAAAGGAGGGAATTAAAAATTACGATTTGTGTAAGCCTACATTCTTTAGCCACATCACCCTCTGCAAAGAGATACATGTTTCTACAAATTACTACTGACGCAGCCGCGGCAAACATAAATATATATAATATTTAAAGAAACATTAAAATACAAAGTTGATTCCTAAACGTTGGGGCGAAGGCCACCGGAAAGTGAACGTTGGGGCGAAGGCCACCGGAAAATTTGTACCATATGTGGGGCAGTTACTTCATCAAGTCTGGCACCCCAACAGTGGAACTACATACAACTCCTCCTTCAAATTGGCTTTCCATGCGATTGCCCTTTGCATTTGCACATGTTTAATAACTCGAATTGGTTTTATTAGGTTTTCATTTGCATTATGTGTTTTCACATGATTGATTTCTCATGGCGGTCTCATCTGTTTACAACATAAATCGTCATACTTCAATTTATCGCATTTCGTTGTGAAGATAACTTATACCTTATATTCGCAGCCTTGCGCTTTCTTTCATCCATAACTTTATTATTTTATCTAGTATAACCTACATAGAGATTAAATGACGCCAATTGTGAATTCAGAAGAAACTGAAATGGAAGAGTCAAGTGAAATTACAGAAGCAGCAGAAAGAATAGCACTAGAAGTACTTATTCAAAAAAATCCAGAAAACAATATGATATAGTATTTAATCGCTTAGTTGCCTTGTGCAAGGTAAAACATAATCAAAATAATTTCATTGAAAATGTAGTCTTGGATTACTACGAAGATAAAAGTAAACAGTGGAAATCTTCAGCATTATGGGAAAACTATTCAGTGACTAAACTTTATCTTAATGTCTAGAACAATTAATATATTAGTAAATATATAATATTATTGTAACGGATGATTTGTTTACTATATAAGTGGATCGTCAACTGATTGTTTAGCACAGCTATCGAATCAACAAAACATCATAACCTCTGACATCTCCTTGCACTTAAGAGTTGATCTCGTTTTTAACGTAATTTTCCTCGTTTCAAGAGTCTTGCTATGCACGTGAGTTGGTCTCGTTCTAAACGTGATTTCTCTTAGTTTCGGGAAAGAATTTTTACAAATTCGAGCGCTGTCTAAAACATAATACACTGCCGTTTGTGAAAATAGCCCCAAGAAAGAATTTCCCGAATAACTCCAAACTTGGTGGAAGTGTAGAAGAGTGTGCAAGCAATAAGTGATTAGGTTTGCAGAGAAATGGAGTACACGTAGGCCGAGCAGAGTCTCTCGTGTCGGTCCGACAAGGTCAGTGTTGCGCCCAGTGTGGTCAGTGCAGAGCTGTCAAACAAGGTGGAAACAATAAAGTGGGTGCCAGTATGCCTCGTCGACGTCAAAGGGAGCCATATCGGCATGCGAGTGGGTTCGAACGAGGCAGAATGACCGGTCTCCGGGAAGTGAGTTGGTCATACCGTGACATTCCGGCTCGTACAGGGCATGCTGCTACGACAGTGATGCGTGTGTGGAAGCAGTGGATAGATGAAGGTCGTACGCAGCGAAAAGCGGGTACTGGACAATGGAACATGACCACAGCACGGGATGACTGTCATCTTGTCCGCATGGCCACAACGGACCGCATAGCTTCATACGCAGTGTTGGCCCGACGCTGGTACACTGCAACAGGTGTGAACTTGCCTGCATCAACGGTTCGTCTCCATCTGCTGCAGGTTGGACTGGTTACGTGCATCCTTTCGTCGGCTTTCATTGTCCAAAAACCACAAGCTCCTCCGACTGCAATGGGCACGTGAACACCGTCACTGGGGTGCTGAGTGGCAAAATGTAGTCTTTTATTCTTATTTGTTATTTACAAGACCAATGTTTTTTTTTCAAACTATTCAAACTTTAATGATAATAATATGTTGTCTTATATTTTGATTCCCGCTTCAACGTGCCCTCCAGTGATGGCCGCATACCTGCCTGGTGGTGCCGTGGTGGGCGCAACCTGGAGGACTGCATTGTTGAGCGGCATAGCTGACAAATATTAGGTGTGATAGTTTGGGGCACCATCGGTTACAACAACCGATCTCACCTCATACGAAATGAGGGCACTTTGAACAGCAACCGGTACCTAACGGTGGTTGTAGAGCCTGAGGCACTCCCCTGCTTCAGGCATCTCATTCCAACAGAACAACGCCGGCCACAGATTGCGAGGAATGTACAAGCCTTCTTCGAAGAGCGACGGTACCATTGCTTCCCTGGCCTGCACGTTCGCCTAACATGTCGCCCATCGAACATGTCTGGGATATGGTTGGTCGGTACCTGGTGCGTCACGGTCCTCCAGTAACCAGTGCCACGGATTTGTGGGCTCGAGTACAAACTGCGTGGAGGGAAATCCCTCAGGGAGTTATTCAGAACCTTTTTGATTCAATGCCACGGCGTATAGCAGCTCTAATTACAGCGCATGGAGGCCACACCAAATACTGAATATTAGGGTTCGAATGCCATCTATAGATTTGAAAGGTGGTTTGTTACTTGTCATGTACCTAACCTGTGGTATTAAATTCATTGAATTATTCATTTCCTTCCTGGTGCTGCAATTTTCACAAACGGCAGTATATATGCCCTCACGTATTTAAACTGGTTTTATTTTACTCCTAGGATTGCGAAATGAAGGCCGTTTGCAAACACTCCTACGCGCAAATAAAACCTCACTTTTAACACTTGCATGATAATCTACTATTATGTAAATCTCAGCCCGCAATCTGTATGAAATCATTATACGTTCTAGAAGTTTTAATGGTAAAACTTTACTCCTTTACTCCTTGGAGTCATAATTTCGTTTTGCTGTTTTTGTTTTGTTTTTGTTTTCTTAGTTATAAATCATAAGCATTCGTATTGCTTGCAATGAAAAAGCTATTTTTACATGCGTTTTCTGTGGAGTAACAATAAGGTTTTTTTTCTTCGCGTTTAACGTTCTTTGAGCTGTAGCTCATATCGGACGATGAGTGAATAAAATGGGTGAAACTATGTTCAAAAATGAACCTGAGGTCCATAGAGCGTAAAGTTAGTCGACTTTCGTATTCTCAGGATAAGGGAAAACCTCTGAAAAATCCTTATCCGGGTAACTTACCCTTACCGAAATTCGAACACGGGACCTCTTGAATGTGAGGCACAACCACGCCACAGAAGCGGGTCAACGACTGTAGTGCATGACGTTTTCAACTAAAGGTCAAAGACAAGTAAATTCGTTCATAAATCCAACACATTCGTATTCGGCTAGTCGTATACAGGCATTGTTACATCTTTTTAGTCATTTAGTCATTTAGTAGTTGAAATTATAATCCGTCATGTAGTCTATGTCAGTCGCAAATACTGATAAAACAGTTATCAACATCGATGAGTGATTTCTGTGTTTAGCTATTCCGCCCTTCGGCACACACACACACACACACACACACACACACACACACACACACACACACATTGGTTTTCTAAATTTATATAAATTCAGATTTGTAGAACGCTTTAAAGAATAGTGAAGGAAGAGAAAAGGATATTATGGTAACACCTCACATTCGCCCTCATCTACCCTTCATATAACTTGCTAGAGTGTTATAACTCCCAAATTGATAAGATCTAAAATTTGAGGTAAGAAATCAGAGATAGCAACTGGCGTCTTCACTCTCATCAATTACGCAGTGCATCTACAATCAGCCAGCGAATAGTTCTCAGCATTCGGCGAATATTGGTCGATGAATCAACTTTGGACGCTGCTACCAAATTCGCTAGTGAGCAGCAGACCATGGATATTTAAAATGCCACGGATAATCTGTGGTAACTTGGTCGTCATGGAACAACTCCTTAGAGTAATGCATAGCCACTGGGAACAAAATAATGGCAATCCAAGGGAGCAAAACACTGCGTTGTGATGTGATGCTCCAGCATGTATCTTGTAGCATATTTTCGTGTTATCGTCCATGCTACAGCTACCATTAGAAAATCTTGATATACCTATTTTAATCAATGAACAGTAGAACACCGTGTTCATGTATAAATCGACCCTTGCTGCTTTACGTTAGAAAAATACAACGAATAGATCAAATAAATCTGCATTCAGAAAGACAGCATAAAGGTAACTGAGGTAACTCTCGGACTAGTGAAGGAGAGGTCCGGGTTCAAACCCTGACAGGACCATCCTCGCTAACTAAGGTTTTTTTCAGGTTTTTCTAATATCTGATAAAATCAGGGGCAGTACACCTAAACTTAGGCCTACAACTTTTCCTTCCCAAATTTTCTTCTCCAAATATTATTTTATTTCAGTATCATTAGTGTCCACCGTCTGTGTTGTCCTATGTAATAAGAACGGGTGTTAAACACTACTATTCAAAAGGACCAAATATATGTTTACGTAATGAACAAGTTGTATTTTAAGCATATTTTCATCCTTATCTTAGCGCTCGTAGACAGAGAGATCTTTTGTTTCAAGCTTGTGGTAGAATAAGTTTTCTTTCAAAGCCAATAAAGTTAGTTAACGTATTTGCTTACAAGAACTGCAAAGTTATAAATAAAAACTAGGTATATAAATTCAAAGTTAGTAAGAAGGTTGAAATAAAAATTGAGAGATGAGAAAGGATTTAAAAAACTCGACTTAAAGTCTGGAGATATTAAAAGAAGAAGGAAATTATTTTACTAGCCTTTCGTCGTCTCGAAGATTTACAAGAGCCGACATGGGACGGTAAAGCTCCTTAAAGGAAGTGGATTATTACTTTGTAACTTGTGAAAAACTCGTTTATATAAAGTTTCTCTTCAAGGCTATTTGCCCTTTCGGTGCCGGCTTGCTGAGTGATCAGTTACGGTGTTCTGCGATGTTTGACACGCTATCTTGGGCAACTTGCAGCTTCATGGAACAACACATTAAAAGCCTTACGTTTCCCTAACCGTACTTCAGGGTCGCAACCCTTTTTGCTACAGACAGATATATGTGTTTGTGACTTTGTGCTGTGGAAGGCTAATCATGAAATAGCTTCCCTCCTCCCCCTTTGCTCTGATAGCTGCCCGTCTCCTACTAATGAAATGCACACAAAGTGTAAGAAAGCCTGCTAACCGTTGCGATGGCAACGGCTCGAGTAGAAACAAGAGCAAACGTGTAATATAAGCCTTGAGCCCTCCACCAAACCTGAAGAGCTACAAATGTGACAGAAGTACTTCTTCCATTCTACGCAGTACAGAAAAAGGTTACTGGGCGAGATGGCTCAAATAGTAGCATTTCAGACCGCATACAGGTGGTTCCGCGTCAACCGAAGTGATTCCCAAACGGTTTTGCAACATTTCGAAGTGACTCCTGAATAGACTTGGTAAACAAAATGAGTAATGGTTCAGGAATAGAAAATTATAAACATCTATCAACTGTGAAACCCCGGCTATGGCACTGAATTTTTCAATCATCTGAGTCTACATTTCCAACCTTGTCTAACACGTGGCTTGTGTGGAAGAACAATTAATTCCATTAATTGACCTAATAGTGGTCGAAACTATGAAGCCTGGGACTTAAAGTACTTACAACATTGTAAGTCGCCATTGGGGTATGTCATCTCAATACAATTTGAGGTGTCCTTGTGGTTTACCGGGAAAAAAATGCGAATCAGTTGGAAAATTTATGTCGTGCCGGCATGTTGCCATGGTAGCTCAGTGGTTAGAGCAACCCGAATGAGACCGGGAGATTTGTAGTTCAAATTCAGGGTATGCCACTGAATTTTTCAGTAGTCCGATTCTATCTTTCCAACCTTGTCGAACACACGGCTTGTGTGGAAGAACAATGAATTCCATCTATCAACTGTATCGATCTTTTAGTAGAGGAAAACTCATACATAACAGTTGCAGATACATAGGCATAGTGGATCTCAAATTGGGCAGCTACTATAATGTTCTTTTGAACTACCTTTGCTTCCGTCAGAATAAGTAGGGAACTGCTTCACCGATGATCTGCTGACAAAAAAAAACCTAGTCATTCTCAGGTAGGTTTCTTCTTTGATAACATTTTTGGCAATTAATGGCTTTCCGCCAAATATGTTGGCTGAATTTAGTAGCAATTTATAACGACCTACACTCTGCTGGGAATCATTCCACAGTAAGATAGAGTACAAACTTCCACGGCTAAAAGATATATGTACATAGACTTTGACGCAGTAATTTGTATCACAAATTATGTAAATGTAAAGAGTGATTATAGTGTGAATATGCATTATTGTGTGACATTGATTTGAGATGTTTGTTGATTGTAATTATTGTCGAGAAGTAAGTTTATACGGCCTTACTGAAACTGACAATAATAGCGTGCAATAATGTAGCGAGGGGGTGAGCTATTTATCATTATTAGAGACAAGCAAATGACGTAATATTGGCGCGTTTATCTTAGAATTTGCGGGAACATTTTTCCCTAGAACATATGTGCTCATAATTTTCATTGGATATAAATATAGACGCTAATGTTGGCGTGTTTTATTAACCAATAGCAGCTCGGTTATAATCTTTAGGTATATCGGGGTGTGGGAGTATAAAAAGGGCTAAGTCAGAGTCAGATTCTCCCAGTTCATCGGAAACATTTGTACATTACACGTGGGCTCCAGTCCATCGGAAACATTTGTGCATTACACGTCGCTGAGTTCAACAAAAACAGTCATGGTGAATACATAGCATAGTTTATCGATTCGCAGGTTACGCGTAGCAAAGTTATAAAAAAATCTCAAGTGTCGTAAAGTTAATTACACAAAAGTTGAAGTATGCGAATTAATAATGGGCAGTAAAGAAGTTATTATAACAGTTTCAGTTTGGCGAGTGTCAAGATTAATACGTGAAAGTGCATAATGTGTTACGACAATAAAAGTATAAAACAAATTCTTTTATCAGTGTTATCTTTGGATAAAAACTCCTTTCCGTTTACACACCTTTATTAAGAGATTTGCTTGACCGAGAGATCATAGCTAGCCGGAGGACAGTGAACCCAAAAATTAAATACAATAATAGGCGCTCAGTAAAAGATAACACGAAGTGACCGCGACAAATTGTCCTTTATACGTGCGGCAAATAAACAGTAGCATTCTTTCAAACAAACACTAACACCATCGCAAATTGGCTACCACAACATGGAACTTAACAAAGAATACCGTCGCATATTTGGCTCCCAAACGTGGGGCTCGACAAACAAATGAATAATGACCACTTTAAATTGGCACCCAGAACGTGGGGCGAATTAACCAGGAAGGAGTGAAATAACCAGGAAGGGGCGAAGGAACCAGGACGTGGAGCGAATGGAGCAGTGAACTGAACTACAAGACGCAGATTCCAGAAACAACCACAGGAACGACAGACGAAGCGGATGAGTGGACATCGTAATTCCGAGATTAAAAGGCAACAGGGGAATTTAACTACAGGACATAAAAACATCGAGACGACGCAGATTCATCATA
This sequence comes from Deroplatys truncata, assembly GCA_030765065.1. NCBI lineage: Eukaryota > Metazoa > Arthropoda > Insecta > Mantodea > Mantidae > Deroplatys > Deroplatys truncata. The sequence goes on from CM060980.1 coordinate 109,454,359, forward strand.
ATACGACGCAGAAGCGACATATAATCTAGGAGAGAGGGGCAGGAAGCTGGACATCAAAGCAACAGCAACAGACAGCATCACAAAGGTCAGAGTATAGTAATTTTTTTTAAAAAGAAAAACAAAGTTGTAACAATCAAATGTACTTGAGGAGTGGCAGGATTAAGAGAATAATGGCTACTAATAATATTCAAGAAACAATTATGGAAGGGGATAGTGTAACAGTTAGCTGTAATTCAATACAGGTTACAGAAAATAGCTCAAACAATGTAGGATTTGAGGGAGGAAATGTTAGTGAAGAAAGTCAGAACAGAATAGCAGGAAATGTTAATTTTGATGCTAGTATGATGTTGGAATTGCTAAAGGATATTAGTAAGAGTAATAGGGAATTAAGGGAAGATATTAGTAAGACTAACGAGAAATTAGAACAAAAATTAACTCAGAATAATAGGGAATTGAGAGAAGATATGGAAAAGAATAAGAAAGATTTGAGGGAAGATATTAGTAAGAGTATTACAGATCAATTAAGGGAAGATATGCAAAAGAATAATGGGGAATTGAGGGAAGATATTGGTAAGAGCTTAGAACAAAACAGGGAGGAAATTGAAAAGAAATTTATGGAGCTAGATAGTAGTATGATGAGAATGAGAAATGAAAATCAGGAAATGATAGCAAATGAGATAGGTGAAGTTTCAAAGAAAATGTTAGACATGAGCAGGGAAATATCTAACCAAAAAAGTGAGGTTAAAAATAAAATAGAACATGTTGATGTAAAATGTACAGAGTTAGGTAGCCGAATGAGTAGCATTTCAAGTGAGTTAAGAGAGATGTTGGAGGCTACGAATGCAGATTTAATTCAGGTGCAAGTTAATTTCAGAGAGGAGATATCTGAAATACAGAAGGAGTCAGAAACACAAAGAAATAAATTGTCCGAAGAAGTTAAAGTTTTGTCTATAAATAATCAAAAACTAACTTCTGAAATTAACAAGCACCAAGCTGTTCAAAATGAGAATAATAAAACAATGGAACAGACAATAGAAAATCTGCAAGGTACTGTAAATAGGTTAGAATTAAATTCAAGGGTAAATATATGTGATGTTAATGTATCTGATGTACAGAATAATGATAGAGGTAGTTCCTCAGGTATGACTAATAATATGAGTGATGCGGCGGCTTGATCCATAACTAATGCTGAAACTCAGAGTGCACAAGTAACACTAGAGAATTTAAATATGGGAGTAGGGAATTTGCAAAATTATAATCATATCTTAAGGGATTTTCCACTTCCAAGATTTAATGAAAACTCCAATCCAGTACAATTTATTACAGACTTGTTAGAGTACTCTCAATTTAAAAAGATAGCAGGAGAATTGAAAATGACAGTTGTTAAAAGATGTGTGGTTCAGAAAACTTTCGATTGGTTTCAAATTATATCTTGGGGCGAAATTTCATTTGAATCCTTTAAGAGGTTATCCATGAACAAAGTTTGGAAGGTTAGGATACGGCTACGAGTAATGTTTAGCCACAGACAATTTGATCCAGGAGGGTGAATAGCAATGAGATGTAAAGTAGATGCTGGATAGATAAAGATGAACTGCAGAGCAATGCATTGGAATGTAAGAGGGTTATATATATATATATATATATATATATATATATATATATATCTCATAGGTAAAGAGAAATAAATTCTAAAAAAAAAATAAATGTTTAAAAAAAAGAACATTTTCTAAGTAAACTGTAACAGTATTTGAAATGAAGAATGTAATAATTAAAAACTTAATGATATATTAAAGTAAAAGTACGTAGATATAATTCCAAGACTATTGTGAATATGAAGTACAAAACAACAAAAATGGGGTAAAAATAATTAAAACAAATACTTATGTAGCAAACAGATAATGTGAAACAGTGTCTAGATTTAAGAGATGTAAATATATTTGTGTAGAGGGTGAAACTTTTTGGTAAATATGATTAATAATTACAAAAATTCTTGAATGCATAAATTTTTGTCAACAATCTAAGAGAGTAAGCCATTTTGTAACAGTAACTAAATAATTCAGGGTACAGTATTTGCTATAAAAAAATTGCAATGTCAGATTAATGTCTAAACACATTAAACCAGAGCCAGTAAATAGTGGTGAGATAAAGGCAAAACATATGTCGTGTGTTAAATACGTGTGAAGTGTTAAGCGAAAGTGATAAATAGCGAGTGTTCCAAGATTTAGGAGACTAAAAACCCAATTATAAAATTTCCAAACAAGTTGTAAATATTTAAAATTATGTTTCTAGTGGGGCATATGACGCAGTAATTTGTATCACAAATTATGTAAATGTAAAGAGTGATTATAGTATGAATATGCATTATTATGTGACATTGATTCGAGATGTTTGTTAATTGTAATTATTGTTGGGAAGTAAGTTTATACTGCCTTACTGAAACTGACAATAGCGTGCAATAATGCAGCGAGGGGGTGAGCTGTTTATCATTATTGGAAACGAGGAAGTTACGTAATGTTGGCGCGTTTTTCTGTAGAAATTGCTGGAACATTTCCCTAGAGCATATGTATTCATAATTTTCATTGGGTATTAAAATAGACGCTAATGTTGGCGCGTTTTATTAACCAATAGCAGCTCGGTTATAATCTTTAGGTATAAGGGTGTGGGAGTATAAAAAGGGCTAAGTCAGAGTCAGATTCTCCCAGTTCATCGGAAACATTTGTACATTACACGTCGGCTCCAGTCCATCGGAAAAAAATGTGCATTACACGTCGTCTCCAGTCCATCGGAAACATTTGCGCATTACACGTCGCTGAATTCAACAAAAACAGTCATGGTGAATACATAGCATAGTTTATCGATTCGCAGGTTACGCGTAGCAAAGTTATAAAAAAATCTCAAGTGTCGTAAAGTTAATTTCACAAAAAGTTGAAATATGCGAATTAATAATGGGCAGTAAAGAAGTTATTATAACAGTTTCAGTTTGGCGAGTGTCAAGATTAATACGTGAAAGTGCATAATGTGTTACGACAATAAAAGTATAAAACAAATTCTTTTATCAGTGTTATCTTTGGATAAAAACTCCTTTCCGTTTACACACCTTGATTAAGAGATTTGCTTGACCGAGAGATCATAGCTAGCCGGAGGACAGTGAACCCAAAAATTAAATACAATAATAGGCGCTCAGTAAAAAATAACACGAAGTGACCGCGACAAATTGTCTTTTATACGTGCGGCAAATAAACAGTAGCATTCTTTCAAACAAACACTAATACCATCGCAAATTCGCTACCACAACGTGGAACTTAACAAAGAATACCGCCACAACTTACGCAAAAATTACGTGTAAACAAACCTAAAACAAGAACTATCAGCAAAAAGAGCATTTTGTACAAGGACAAATTAATTAACTTACAAGTGGCACAATTTAGCGATTTATGTTCTTGTGTGGGTATGGTTCAAATTTCTACCGTCGTAAATAATATTAGCCTCATCATGAGAATACCCCTCCAGCTAACAATGTTACAAGATGCATAAACAATGTTCGAAGCAACGTTTTAACCACTATCAACCGGGAAACTACAACCAGTAGTTTTAACATAAAGTATACTGTCTGTTAAGATGCCAAACATCTCGGTAGTGACAAACCAGGAACCACCTACGCCAGTAAAGAAATACCTCGCCCTCGGGTTCACACCTCGAGGTAAGGTGCCATTCTCACCATTGTTGTTTTCTTAATAGTTCCCCTGGTAAATACTAGGGTGGGCTTGATATGCCCAAAATCTCCAATCAGTAATTCCATGTTAGGGATCTAACTGGAACGTTCGATACATACAGCTTTTAAAAGTGTTCTGTTTGAAACGTTGCTGTTCAAAATAAGCTTATAAAGCAGTGAAGAATTTTACGAGTAAATTGAGACAGTATTTTTAACACTTAAATGATTTCAGTCTAATTATATAATATAAATTCAATAACAACCCGCCTTAAAGCAATATGTGTATCTAACAATATAAACAGTGTATACTAAAGCCATTGTATATGTTAATATTATTGTAACATGTTTAATAATGTTATGTGAATGTATTACGTAATTTAATAATGTAGGAGCTGTGAGAAATAGGTCAGAAGTTGCTAACAAAGAGGTAACAATGAGGTAACCTTGAGGCAATAATGAGTTTGAGAGTTTAATAATGTTACTTGTGATTCTTGAAAGCAATAATGTAATTTTAGTGACAGTGTATAAAATAGCCAATCAACAACCAGAAAAAGCTTTAGTTAAGTGAAGGTATTCTATTGGAGTAGGATTAGCCAATCAGAAACTGAAAAGGAGAAACATTTACAAATTCAGAAGACAGTTGCCTGCAGACAGTGTTTGTAACCGGACACGTGATGCGTCCTCGAGAAATTTTATACGTATTTTGTGTGAGACAAAAATAGTTTACGTGTTAAAAAGTGCAAGCATTTAATATAAACATCTCACAGCTCTCTCTCTCTCTCCCTCTATATCAGTGAAGTATTATTTAAATCGTGTAAAGCATTAATAAAAGGAGTGAAGTAAAATTATGATCTGTGTAAGTCTACATTCTTGTCGCACCACAACCCTACAAAGAGAAGCATGTCTCTAACAATAATACTGACGCAGCCGAGGCAAACATAAATGTATAATATTTAAAGAAACAGTCAAATTAGAAGGTTAATATTTTTTTAAACTTGGGGCAAAGGCCACCTGAAAGTTCATTTGGGGCGAAGGCTACCGGAAACTGTTTACTATACGTGTGGTTGCAACTACTACAAGTTCGGCTCCCCAACAGTTGAAATATAATACAACTCCTTCAATACAAACTACTTCAAATTGACGCCCAAAGCGTGGTGCAAATAATGTAGTAAACCTATCTCAAAATATGTTATGGGGAAAAGTTGGTAGATGCGAGCGGGAATCGAACATAAAACCTGCTACTACTACTACCAAGACTAATTATTATTATTATTATTATTATTATTATTATTATTATTAAATAACGGATTACGAAATATTACCATAAGATTCATATTATGAACATTATAATTTTAATCATACACAGACATAAACACAGTAGCTTAGATCGATGTAATAATCAAACACATAAAACACACTTGCTGCGTATGTGCTGACAGTGTTATCTACACAAGAAAGTTTTTAAATAAAACAACTGAAATAGAAGTAAGTTATCGTACACAATACAGGGGCACCATTTAACTGGAGACTGTGCAATACCTCCAAAACTAAGCGTTGTAGAAAGAAATGTAGAAAGAAATAAAAGTTGCTTGATATTATGAGGGAAAGTAGATGTCATTAGTCGTGTGTTACTTGGAGGATGTTGCAATGGTGATCTTAGGGTCAATTTAATTTTTTTAAATAGGAACCTGCCTCTATCACTCTTAATAAAAAGCTAAACAACATTTGCATAAAGAACTTTGCAATTGTTCATACAGCAACGTAAATAACAACGAAAATTCTGAATGGCTGTATACGAAGAGCGCAATGAATGGTTGGACCATCCATGGATGGTCATTTGAGGGTCAGTTACGTTTCATAATTGGGAACCAGCGTTTTTTATTTTGTTTCGTTATTCCTCATCGCAAAACAAACAGCTTTTTATAAACAATTTTCTAATGAGAAAACACAATACAAAATGTAGGCTCCCATTTAAAAAAATTAAATGTACCCTAAAATGACCACCATAACGTACCCCAAAAAACCCTGCTAATATAATTTACTTACCCTCATAATATCAAGCAACTATTATGAAAGAAATTTCTTTCTACAACGCTTAGTTTTGGAGATATTTTACAGGCTCAACTTAAATGCTCCACCCTGTATAATGATTAATAAACATTTTTCCATCCCTGCAATAATTTGTTTTGCCCATTTGAACAAAAAAGACGGCGATTCGAGAACACCGCTTTATGTCTACCGCACTAGATTGCGCTAATTATAAGCGACATATCGGAACCGTTATGGTATCATAATACTTCAGGACTTATTATTATCTCACTCGGCGGCGCGCGCAGCTTTTCTATCGCTCATACCTTTTAACACTTCAAAGCAGCAGTCCACTGGGATCCATTCCCCAGTTAAGTAATAAAATATGTGTATTTAAACTAAAGTAAATTCTATTCGTGGTAATTTTAATATTCTAATAAACTTTGCTTGAAATGTATTGCTCTCACGTTACTTTAAGAAAATGAATTAATACGACGTAGACTTAACAGTGCTGCATCTTATGCACTACTCCCAAAAACGCTCAAGATTCTGCCATCGGTGCTGCCTTCCGATTAGAATTCAATTGCACACAATTAGCAAGGTAACATCTTTTTCCAAAAACTCAAAGTTTTTAGATTATAGTGTGATCGACCAAAAAGAAGTAGTGTGCAACTTGACTATAATGGTGATTAAGACGTTTCATAAACATATTCGCATGTTAATTACTACTAATAGTCTTGATTAAGTCCCTTGTTGCATAATATATTGTTATGGCATTGAACATGTAAGTGCTAAGACACTAGTGGGATGGCTCAAGCGGTTACGACAGTGGCCAGCATTCGGGAGATCCCGGTATCAATCCTTGGCAACCGTCCACTCTGACCCACAGATTTTTTGGAGGTTTTCTTGGGTCGTCAGGCGAATGCTGAAGTGCTTTCTTTCAATCCCTAAATTTCCTGTCCCTCCATTTCTTTCCATTCTTCACTTTCATTTTCTTCATTCGTCTTTCATCTCGTTGGTCTCTTTCAGGACTGGAGGTGTCGGCAATGGTATTTCGGTACAGCGTGGCAGGGGAAAAGGATGCTCTTTGTGATTTTCTGTCCCTCGGCCTTCGGGTGGCTGCTGGAGTATCCGAACCCCCTTGAGAGGGACTGGAGGTGCCTCTGTGTGGGGTGAGGTCCTGGTTTGCCTGTGTGTGTGTGTGTCTCTATATGGAAATTTGGGTACTCTGTCATTGCTGTGCCGACGCTCCTGGTTCCGGCTGCCCGATATCTCTTCTCGCCACACCCTTCCTCTCGAGGACTCCTCCTCGTGGGGCGTAGGTACAATTTGAAATTGAGTTTTATTTATGGATGCTCTTTAACTGCTGTGGTTCTTAGCGTCCCATTCTACATTGGGCATGAAAGACTGGTAATTTTTCTCAGAGGTCTCTATCATGCTTGAGGCTCTTTTAAGTGCCGTAAATCTACGACACGGGACCACCGGCTTTACTTCCCTTCCGAAGGAAGCCATACTAAGGATTTTTACGCCCGAAAAAATCCATCGTCCTCCGCAGGGTTTGAACACGCGACCTCGGGATCTAGAGGCTAGCATGGTAACTACTATACCGTGGAGGAGGACTATAGGTAATATCCACTCTGAATGGGTGGTCATTCCAAACCAATCCAAGTTCTAAGACAGTGTCTAAGAAATTCCGTTCTGCCTGCATTTCATAGCTATCATGCAATGCAGTTCATTCATTCATTCATTATCTGCTTACCCTCCTCTTATGTAGGACTTACACCCCCCAGGACTTACAAGCGGGTGCCTGGGGTCAGAGGCCCGTCGAGCAGCAGACACTCGTGGATCAGACAGAGCATCCAGGATGGGTGATCAGCCCGATGCCTGGTATGGGATGAAGGAAGTACATGAAACGAAATGTTGGTGAAATGGATGAAAGGAAAGGTGATGATGGAGCATTTGTTGGAATGAATGGCGGGGGAAACCGGAGACCCCGGAGAAAACCCGCCCAGACGCCGCTTCGTCCACCACAAATCCCACATGCAGGCCCCTGGGATTGAACCCGGGCTGCCTCGGTGGAAGGCGAGCGGTCTAACCACCCGGCCACGGCGCCGCCATACAATGCAATTAAAGTTCTAAAACGAATGTGGAAAGCAGTTTTTTTCAGAGATTCTGTTATTCTTGACGTAAACGTGTGTTGTATAGTGTGTTGCATACTTATACTTATAGGCCAGCCAATTATGTTGCCTAATTAATAGATTTTGGAAAAACATGCCTTTAGCGAAAACCCCTTGATGTATCGAGACTTCTTTGCTTTAACTATGCAGCTGTACAATCTATTGTACTAAAGGTGAAAGCGGCCAATCGATATCATAAGCGTCATTAGTAGAGTTGATTGTCTTGCTGCAAGGTTAAAGTGGAGAAACTGCCGGCATATCAGACTCTTGAATAGGGAATCCGATTTTCCAAAGCTCCTAACGTTTTAAGCAAACACATTTAACTCAGATGTGTGTATTTGAAGTACACTGTACAGAAACTTTTGCACAATCCTGTGCATTGAAAATAAAGACAGCTTAAATGCCAAACAACACTTACTTCAGCTACCTGAAACTTAATTGATCAATTTCTGTAACTTTTAATTTATTTATTTTAAAACGTTTACATAAGTTTCCTTCGATTAGGATGATTCATATGCAAAATTTTAACGTCATATGATAATTCCATTCCAAGTAATGAAATATTGTATAAAAGATTTTATACAAAAGATTGGGGGAACTTCGAATACTTTCTATGAAATAAAATTTTAATAGAGGAATAATATTATCTTTATGCTTAGAAGAATTAGACTAATTATTACATTTCAATAATCAATCTTGCCGATATACTGATTTGTTTTATTTCACATTTTTTCAACAAAAAGTTTAAATGTTTTATAATTAAAATTGTATCTATCTGAAATAGCTTATGAACATGAAGCTTACAATTCGTCATTGATGGAACACAACTGTTGCGCATGAAGAATTCTCATTTTGAACGCAAAGTGGAGAGAAAAGCAAAAGAAGACATGATATCAGCCTGTAAATGCCTACTATTTTACCATTTCAGCATTATTAATGTACCCATTTAAAATGGGAGAATGCAAAGCCTATAATACCGCTGTTGGCCTAGTCAACTGCATATACCTAATTTGTAAAAATATATAATTTGATTTCATGTATAACAAAACTCTGTTCGCGAATCCCTCAATGGAAATAACCGAGTAAAAGAAAGAAATACATTACTTCATCACGAAAGTAAACTGATACTGTGATAAATTCATGTAAACAAAAGCACAGAAGACCTTGACAGTTGCAATATATAGAGGTAGCCATGCTATTTACAGTAATATCAGATAATTAGTTATTCCTAGCTCGTTGTATCCTCAATCCTAGGTTTTCATAAGATTTGTGAATAACAACACACCAAATATGTGTGTGTGTGCGTGTGTGTTTAGTAGGTAGAGCAGGTATTGCATTCCATCCAAACAACATGTAAAAAACAGGTAAAACATGTTTTGAGGCCCCCTAAATCCAAAAAAGTTAAAAAAAAAAAGGTCTCTGTGTGTATCTGTGGACAGCATAAGTCATAAATGAGAAGTTGGATAATTACCAAACTTTCTATCTAAGTTGTATCTTCCAGGAATGCGACACGAGGATTTTAAACAAAACCCCCACCCTACCTACCCGTTACATGGAAAATTTTGATTTTCTAAAAGATGGCTCTAACCATTTTTATTGAAACACCATATTGTAACAAATGCGAAAAGACAGTTTATTTATCACAAGGCACACAACGTAATACAAACGTTACACTTCAGTCTCATTGGCACGCACTCGAATACAACACAGCTGATCCGTCGCATCAAATCACAACTGAACTGCTGTGATTACATTACTCACAACTGACTGCCAGTTACAACTCACAATCAAACTGCACTCTCCACTTGCACTGTCACTTCTAACAGAACTGAACACTCGACTCTATTCAACACTGACTGACTCGGCGTGAGCAACGACTCTTATATAGTCCCGCATAGAAAGCGGAACATTCTAGAGAAAAAACGCACGAGTACATACCGAAACGAACGCACCAGAACAGGTAAACGGCAAACAAAAGACTTGTTATTCCACACTCGCTATTGTTCCAACGATATGTTGGAGGACCCACCCAGATATCGGCCGGGAGGCACTACCCGCAGGCCGTAAGTAGCGCCGCGCGCGCTGTCATACTGCTCCCTCCTCAGGATTGGTCCTCCCGACCAACCATGCCGTAGCGGGCTAGACGGTCTAGGTGTATCATCAGTATCTTCCGTCGGGGCAGCCTCTGGATGCGGTAGACTGCATCACTGATCCTCTTCACCACGCGGTATGGTCCTTGCCATAAATAAAATGTAATGTTAATATTAAGAATTATTTGCCTAATTCTTAATATTAAAATTACATTTTATTTATAGAATAATTTAAATTATGCCGAAGCTTCGGCCAACGCCCCTTGTCCGAGTAAGGCGATGCTGTCATATCAAATCACCTTGTTGGAAACCCGTATTATTGGCCTGGCGGTCGTAATGATTCTTAATCTGGTCGCTTGCTACCTGGATGTGCTGACGGGCCATCTCTTGAATTCATGGAGACGGTCCACGAGGTTCTCGAAGCAGTCCCTTGCTGGTTGTTCTGCCTTAGAAGGGGGATCCTAAACATCAGATCGTATGTAAGACGCAGTCGAAGATAAGCTCGCTAGCTTCAACCATCGTGAGTCCATGAGAGGTAAGTCAGCAAGAAAAATGGTACCCTGACATCCCAGTCCCTCCGGTGATTGTTCACGATTTTACTTACGTGCTCTTTTAGGGTCTTGATGTACTGCTCGACAATACCATCCGACTGCAGGCGTTGTACGCCTCTTGTGCACTTCAAGTCCATCCAGTGCTTCCCTCATCAGGTTCGACTGTAAGTTTGTGCTCTGATCGCAGTGTAACATTAACAGTATCCTGAATCGGCAGAATATTTCTTCCACTAGGCCGTCCACAACAGCCTTGGCCTCCTGCTTAGGAATAGTGTACACCTCGGCCACTGGATGAAGTAATCCACGACCACAGCAGATACTTGTTACCCCTGTCGGACACAGGAAACGGTCCAACCATATCACTGCTGTTAGATTCGAATGGTACTCCCACGTTGTACCGCTGCATGCAACTCCGGTTCCTAGTCTGTGAGCCCGGACTTGCAGCACACACATGACATTGGTGGCACTACTTTTCACGTCCGCCAGTAGTTTTAACCAGTAGCACCTTTGTCGGAGATTGTCAATCGTTCGGATCCTTGCTTCGAGGAAGGATCAATTGCTCTCCTCGGGTGTTCCCGAATGGTGACTCCCGAACTCTGAACAACACACCTTCCTGGTCTTCAGCGAGTCCCATTGAGTTCAGTAGGACTTATACACACTATTCCTGGGAGCGTGTCCTCCCATCTCGACTTAGTTCCTGCTTCCACTTCTCTCAGGAGCGGTCCCAAGTTAGCGTGCGCCAGCTGCTTCCTCCTCAGCCCTGCATTATCCCATCCATCTGAGGCGACGCCAGAATCACAGGGATAGCTGCGGCGCGCTCCTTCTCCTCCACTCTAGTGCGCTGGTTGCACTCTTTCGGGAATGGTCTTCTTGAGATGGCATCCGCATTGGAATTGCCTATGGACCCAACTGGCTTTCTGGCCCTCCAGGTTCTTAAAGCTCAATAGCCAGGTGAGGGTGGAGTGGTCAGATCTCAGGTGAAATGGCTGATTACAGGTATTTATGGAAGTGTTCCAGCACTTTCACAACTACAGGAGCTCCTGTCAGAACCTGTATTTCTTGCCGGGTAACGCAGTAGTTCCTTTCCGCCTTAAAGCGTCTTGCTGTAATACACTAATACCCGTTCCTGCCCATCGTGGTCCTGGTCGTGGTCCTGGTGTCGGTGTCCACGGTTGTGAAGAATCCAAAACAATCGCAGTGCAGAGTGCTGGCTTAAGCACCTTGAACACGCATTCGGTCTCCTTTGTCCAATCGTAAGGCCAGTGCTGTTTAGTCAGACGAGTGAGTGTCTTCGCGATGTTGGAGGAACCTCTGACGAACCGGCGATGGTAGCTGCATAGGCCCATAAAATGCGATCATTCTTTGGGCGAGGCCAATCTTTCACAGCCCGAGTCTTCTCCGGTACCATGGCCACCCCATTGTGAGAATATATGACCCAAGTAGTTCCCCTCCTTGCAGAAGTGTTGGCACTTCTTGTTCAGTTTGAGGTTGGCTGTTGGTGACCTCCATGATACCTTGGTCAGGTTCTCTAGATGATCCTCGAAAGTGCTACCAATGGCAAAGTCGTTGTCCAAGTGCAGTAGGCAAGCGTTGCAGTTCAGTCCCCTCATCACGGATTCCATCACATGTTGAAAAGTGACTGGAGCGTTGAAGAGGTCAAAGAGCATAACCGTAAACCGCCAAATCCCTTAGCATGTCGAGAATGAGGCCTTTTCCTTGTCTCTGGGTTCAGAGGCACTTGACAGTATCCTGATTTCAGGTCCAAGGTCGAGAACTACTAATCAATCCGCGCTAAGCGAAAACAGTCCTTTCGGTTGACGGCGTTCAACTCCCTTTAGTCCATGCAGAAGCGTAGCTCGTCATTCTTCGTCTTCACCCAGACCATAGGGGAATACTGTGAGCTGTCGGACTCCTCGATGATGCCCCTAGATCTCATGTCCTCCCACATATCTCGTACCTCCGCTTGTTGCGTCAGAGGAGCATAGGCTGCATAGGCCGAGTGTCTCCGGTATCGACGGGATGGAGTACTAGGTCGGTGCGGCTATATCGGCGTTCCTTGTCTGAAGGCGGGCTGGTGTTGCCTAAGGAGGTTCCAGTCTTCTTCAGCTGAGCCGTAGTCAGATGATCGGCCGTCCTCCTCAACAAGCCGTCTAGCCGGGTCCCATATCTTGTGACGGTATTGCTACCTGGAGTCCCTCGCACCGCAATATACTCAGCAAGCTCGCATTACCCTAAGTTCGCTCTGCCGTTATGTGCTGGTGGATGCCCGATGTATTCAGCATCTCACTGGACTTTCTTCCGGCAATGCAACAATGTCCTTGAAAGGCATTGTCATCCAATGGTGTCTTCCGCTCCAAAATCGGATTCCTTGAGCGTTGACCTTCCAGATACGGCTTCACCACTACCAAGTTTCTTGTGGGCAACAACAACATCCTCAGTGAGGATCACCCTGTGGATTTCCAGATGCTTCTTGGGGCTCCGGAGCGTCACCTCGTGACGACCGAGTCTCAAGACACTCCTGCTGTTGTTGACCGTCGTCTCGTGGCTATTGAGGGTATCACATCTTCAGCGACCCCCGCGACGAACACCCACAGCCTTACGATGCTGCGCCCTAGTGTCATCTCCAGCAATACGTCCTGGTCCATAGGGAGGGTATCACCCGTTGCCGTCTCTAGGTGGGAGGGCCGATTCGGTTTCCTCGGCGACAAGCACATCGATACGTTCGGTCTGAATACGGTTACGGCTGCACTTGTGTCGACTAGTACCTGGCACAGCTTCCCTTGTATCCAGCGTCCGCGACGAGGCTGTCATCATTCTTCTCCACTGCAGCATCACTCGAGAGGGTGGTGAAGACGGCCCAGACTTGCCCCTCTCCTGGCTGATTCGTTTCCCGGGAACAGTCCTTTACCAGCTGTCGTGGCTGGCCATACCTCCAACACACACCACTTGCAAAGCTTCCACGGCATCCTTAGGTTGATCCTCTGTCTCCGCCGTATTGAATGATCCTGGTTTTCGGGGCAGGTGCCACTGTTACTTTGGGGACACCCGTGCTCAAACCGGCCATTAGCGCCTCTTGTAATTGCCAAGCATCAGACGCTAACTTATTTCGACGTTACGTACCCCGTTGACAAAGCAGTAGGCAACTTCCTGGAATAGGAAACTGGGTGGGATATCAACTAATGCTTTATTCACTAGCTGCTTAACTGCCAGGGCGTATTTCTGTAGCGTCTTCCCTGGCGTTACATCTTTGACTTGAGTTGTCTACGATAGACTGAGGCCAAGAGAACTTCCAAGGTATTCCCATAAAATTCAAGATATACACTTTATTTGTCTTGTAAATAACTTTAATATATAATCACCGCGTGCGCGCCGCTACCTGAGGTAGTGCCTCTCAGGCGATACCTGGGCGGTCATTCGACGGATCCTCCTCATTAGGAAGGTATTTTGTGTAATCTTGTATAACTGGTAAACGTTAAGCGATAGACGAAAGGGTACTACACAAAGATGTAGATGTCTTTAAAACGCACAATTTATTTCAAAAAGGTTTTTTTGTAGCACAAGCCAATTTCTGAGTTATTAATGGTTCGAATTGTATCTATAAGGAAATGTGTATTGTTTTCTGCAAAGGTTGATTTGGATTAAAACGTAGCAGATATAAAAATAACCTTTAGTAAGAATAGTTTGTATATCTCAAAGGTTTATGTGGATTAAAACGTAGTGGATGTAAAAATAAGTTTTAGTAAGTATAGCTTGTATTCTCACTAATAAACGATATTATTTGTCGTCCTCCATGGTGTAGTTACTATGCTGGCCTCGAGGTAACCGGCTTAAAACCGGATGAGGCGATTGATTTTTTCAGACGTAAATATTCTTACCATGGCTTCCTTTGGAAGGGCAGTAAAGCCGGTGGTCCCTGTTCGTAGATATACGGTACATAAAATAACGTCAAGCCTGATAAAGAGGCCTCGGAGCAAAATTTCCGGTCTTTCACGCCCAATATAGAATGGGACGCTAAGGATCACAGCAATTAAAGAGCGTCCATAAATAAAACTTAAATTTTAACACGAGGTTTTTTTAAACACTCTTTAATGCTCGTTCTTACTACATAAGGCACAATAGTGACACTGGTGATAGTTCTTCTTTAACGAATTATCCACCAAGGACTTACAAGCCAATGGCTTGAGCCAGTAGCCTGTTGAGGACCAAGGAAACTCTTGGAGCTTGGATAATAGCATATCCAGATGGGTGATCAGTCCAATACCTGGTGGTGAAGGAGGAAATGAAATATGCTAATGAAAGCATAATAGGAAAATCGGATTAAATTATCCAACCTAGTATTCGCCTGCTGTTAAAATAAAGACAAAAATAAAAGGCTGATTTCTTCTTTCTTCCTTAAAATAGTGCAGATGGTTGCAAATATCCATATCTCCATTCATAGTTCCTCAGTAGAAGCCGGATGTTGTTTTATAATAGCTTTGTGGTATAGCTTTACTTTTCACAATCTGTCGCTATTTTGAAAAATACCTAGATGTTTTGTAAAGGCCTAAAGTTGCGTATGGCTGCGTGACATACCCAACGATGAAAAAGCTATTAATTTAAACGGTCCGTTGCATTTAGTTGCGATATAACTAGACTTCAGTATTTACTCCTACAAGAAATACAGTAGCCGTACTTCATTGTTTTTCTATTAGATATATCTACTTTAGTAGACCAATGTTTCAAAAATAACTTTAAATTGAATTGAATTGAATCAGGCATTTTACTTTTTCATTTAAAAACAGATTCAAAAGGGTTTTTGATTCCATTTAGTTTCACATTAATACGCAATTATCCCATGCAGGATTAGTATTAAACCAATAAACTTAAACTGTTTTTAAATGAAAAAGTAAAATGCCTGATTCAATGCAATGATAACATAATTAATAGCATAATCTTTTAATTCTACTGCATATGAGGTTAAAAATTAGTGTTAGTGTTTTGTCTATGTGTAACTATTACTTTCTTATTTCTGAACATTAGAGTGTACATATTAGAAAGCTAAATTTACTTATATTGCCTAAGATAGTTTTTATTTAGCAATTCAGTTGGGCAATACCACAATAAATTAATAATATTAATAATTATTAATATTATTATTTAATAATAATATTGAGGTATTATTAAATACCACAATAATACCTCCCTTGTCTATCGAAATTATTTAATAATAATATTGAGGTATTATTAAATACCACAATAATACCTCCCTTGTCTATCGAAATTAATTGCAAAGAATTATTGTGCTTCATTATTCCACATAATGATGTATGTTGGTAAAATGTTATATTTTTCTTATTGTACATATGCGAGGCAAAGAATAAGGAAATTCTTTGAGATAAAACTTAATTTTATTGACTTTAATAGGTACTATATACTATCGAAAGTTATCATCTGAATTCTGAGATAAAATTTTCGAATTTACTTACCGCTAGTAGGAGGAAACATTCCTGCAACAAAAGAAAAATACACTGTATTTTGCTGATAAACGAATAAGTAATTTACACATCAGTTCAGTTGTGTATTGATTGTTCATGCATATCAAAGAACATTATAAGATGTATTCCATAATGGTTTTTGTTTGCGAAGCTTTATTCATTCTTAATTGATTTTCTACAACTGGGAAGTCGTAATAGGTAGGTAAAAGCTTACTACAGTAAATGTGTAAAGCTGATACAAAACATATTTTCTTTTATTTTTGATACTGTTAGCTTCATTATAGAATTGAGTTTTCCATTAGAATTGAGTTAAAGGCCTAGTTTTGTGACATCCGTGACTCGCTTATGATGTACCAAAAAGCTTACTTATTTCCGCATTAGCATGTGAAATAGTTTATGTTGTGAATTTAAAATCAATTTTCTAGGCATAGGACTAGGATTAAGATACGAGGATAGTCTAGAAGGTTAACTATCGTTTGCTCATTCCGTTGCGCCGATCGCTGTTGGACTTCTATCCAAGATCGAATGGTTTCTTCGATATATTTTATCAGTGTTCTGTAAACTTCAGACCAAACAGGTTATTGTGCTTTCTGTGATTGCTCAAAATGAAATGTGTGATACAAAGTCTCGCCGACTCGGAAGTCGGCCGTCACTCATTACAGATGATTTGAAGAATCAAAGAGAACAACAAAATCGCACGTGTAAACCTAGATGAGTTGCAGACTTCTTTCCTAACCACTTCTCGTTTTCTGCTTGGTAAAATTGTCCCAACATCTTGGTTTAATGGACTGCGGCAGCCGACTACAACACTGGAATTCTAAGCGCCTGGTTAGACATTAAAGTACTTAAATATTGGAGGTGATCACGTAGAGAAATAAAGTAAGTTTCAACGTTGTAACTGTTTCTTTTTTAATAAAATATTTTTCTGAACATATTAAAGCTCAACGATCGCTACTTACTGGATGACCCTAGTACTAAAATGGATAGGAATTCTATAGAAAGTGTGTCATGTCAGATTTCTTCCTCCGTTCCTTTCTTTCTTTTTTCGACAAACACAAAAATAATTCATTTTGAATTATGTTCTTCTATTCCTTTTTATGAACATTATAATAATAATAATAATAATAATATAAGTAAGATACAAGTAGGATGTGCTGATCATATCGAATGACGCGTAAAGCATATCACAATGCAGTTTTCTCTAAAATAACACTTCAGTGTACCGGAATAAAAGATTGGAAGGTTGTGATGTCACAAATGGTGACACCTATAAGGCTGATGCATTCCGTTAGTAAGAGATAGAACTAGCCTGGAGTAATTTATCTTAAAAGAAAACACATTGAAAAACACCAAGACTGTATTATAACGTTATTTGTCGCGGTAATCTGTTCGTGTTATCTTTTTGCTTGGCACCTGTTATTGTTTTACTATTTTGAATTTTGGGTTGTTTGTCCTCCGGCTAGCTATTATTACTCAGTCTAGCAAATATCTCTGAGCAGAGCGTGTAAACGGAAAGGAGTTGTTAATAAAAGATAACACTGATAAAAGAATTTGTTTTCATACTTTTATTAGCGTCACACTTAATTAATAGTTCACATTTGTAATCTTTATACACGCCTAAC
Source organism: Deroplatys truncata (assembly GCA_030765065.1). Classification (NCBI taxonomy): domain Eukaryota; kingdom Metazoa; phylum Arthropoda; class Insecta; order Mantodea; family Mantidae; genus Deroplatys; species Deroplatys truncata. The sequence goes on from CM060980.1 coordinate 109,472,013, forward strand.
TGAAACTGTTATATTTCCGAATGTAATTACTGTCGTAATAGTTGTCGCATACTTCACATTTTGTAACTAACTTTACGACGCGAAAGATTCTGTAGAACTGCGTAATGTGTACCTCGCGAGAGATTGCTGAGAGCTGCGTAATGTGTACCTCGTGAATGATTCTTTAGAACTGCGTAATGTGTATCTCGCGAGAGATTCTGTAGAACGGCGCGACGTTTACCTCGTGAATGATTCATTAGAACTGCATGATGTGTACCTCGCGAATGATTCTTTTGAATTGCGTGAAACATGCTTATGGCTCGAGAATTTATACTTCTTCACCTCGAAATGCCTAAATATTATAATAGAGCTGCTATTGGTTACTAAATCGCGCCAACATTAGCGTCTGTTTTATCAGTCAATCATAATTACTAACGCATATGCTTTAGGGAAGATATTCCCTCCATTTTTAAAGAAAGGCTCGTACCCTGACATCATTTGTTTGTCTCTTCTTAGTGATAAACAACTCACCCCCTGGCTTCATTGTTTTTCACTCTATTGTCAGTTTCAGGGAGGCCGTGTAAATTTATTTCCTAACAATGCTTATGGCTAACAAACATCTAAAGTCATTGTCATACAATAATGTTAGTTTACACTACAATCACTCTGGCATTCACAGTGTTGTGATATAAAACACTGCGTCATATTAATTTTAAGTAGTAAACTACCGTGGGTTTTAATGAACATGTTTCAAAATTAATGAACATGAAATTCATATTGCTCAAACTTGATTTGAAGATAGATCTATTATAAACCTCAGTCGGGGTGAACAGTCCTGGCGGGATTTGAACCCAGACCTCCCGATCACGAAACCATCTCTTAATGATCTCGACTTGGTAGGTTTAAGAAAATTATACGACTGTACAGGATGGGCCATTTAAGTTGAGTCTGTACAATATCTCCAAAACTAAGCATTGTACAAAGAAATGCCTTTGCTTGATATTAGTTGCTTGATATTATGGGAAAAGTAAATGCCGTTATCAATTTAAATTAACCCTAATTCTCGATCAAACAAATTAATTGATCCTAAAATAACCATTATAACGTCCTCCAAACAAAACACTCCTAGTGGCATTTACTTTTCCCCATAATGTCAAGCAAACTTTACCAAAGACATTTCTTTCTACATGGCTTAGTTTTGGAGATATTGTACAGTCTCAACCCTGTATAAATGGATTACGTGTATAGGAAATGAAAATTGTAAAATACTCATATGTTCCTATGAAGCAGTATTCATTTCATACAGATAAAACTTGAAGATATCAAGCTGAACAAACAGTAAACCTAGGAGGATTTTTATCCCATTTTAAAAAGTTTTTTTCTCTATATTATAAGTGTGGAAATTGCCCATTCAGATAAGATTTATTTGCGACTGATGTGTTTTAATTTCGAAGAAGATTGTAATGTGGAGTTTAGTGAACTATCTTTAATAATATTAAATATAGTAATTGTTTTCATTAAAAATACATACTTACTGCGCAGGTAGAAATATTTACCTCCGATACGCTCTTAATTTTTAAAGCTAGGATACTATGGGGTGTGGGGAAGATAGAGTAATTCAAAATGAATAGTGCAAAAACAAAACATAGGAGCAATTGCCCTAATGGATTTATTTCACAAATGTAGATATAGCATGAAAGGTTAATTCTCTAAGTTTCATTTGTCAACATTGAGAACTGGACATTTACAAAACTCTCACTAGAGGCGCTTGTAGCTCAATAAGCATACAGTGACTCCATAGGGACAGTGCCGGCAAGGGACTGCATTCAATTTTATTGGTCGAGAAGGTCATGTGGCATTATCCACCATAATGCTGTTTGCCTTGCAAATGTAGTACACTATAATTGGAATAATTTTACGATTGTCATCTTTGTTATGTTTATTAAACTTTTACGATTATTCTTCCCATATGTATATATTAATTATATATAGATAGTTTAACAGTTTTCTGGATCAGATTACGAGTTTGTATTAATAGCATTTCACATTAGATATACAAATTTGTAATATTGCATTCAGCGATGTATAACACTTAAAGCTCGCAACCAAGGGAAAACTATATACAGCTTACTGCAAGTTACTGATTCCTCTAATTTCTTCTTGTAGGGGAACAAATTGAACCTCGGCTTCAGAATTGTCCCTCTGTGCAAGGTGTAAATTTTCTTTGCATAATGACTTACCGAGCATAAAGAGCATAAAGAGTTATCGAGCGAGATGGCTCCCTGGTAACGTGTGAGGCTTACATTCGGGAGGTCCTGGGTTCGATTCACAGTGAGACCGCCCGTTCTAACCACGGGTTTATCGTGGTTTTCCCTGGTATGAAGTAGCTCCAGTCGGACGTACGATACAAACTTTCCGATGGCCTTTGCCCCACGTTTTACTTTTTCAGGGGCCTTCGCCCCACTTTTAAAAATCAACTTTGTATTTTAATGTTTCTTTAAATATTATATATTTATGTTTGCCTCGGCTGCGTCAGTATTAATTTACAGAAACACGTATCCCTTAGCAGGGGGTGGTGCGGCTAAAGAATGAAGGTTTACACAAATTATAATTTTTACTTCACTCCTTTTATTAATCCTTCACACGATTAAATAAACTTCACTGATGTATCCTACTGTAGAGCTGTGAGATTATTTATTAATTGCACTTTTTTACATGTAAACTTTATATTATTCACGCCGTAATAAATTTTTATATCTCACACTGAATACCTATCGAACTGCTCGGGAACGCTGTCTAGTAGCGTCCGGTTGGGTACGCTATCTTCTAGCTTCTGGCGTCTACCGCCTAAATTTATACTTTTACCGTATTTCAAGTCTCTGATTGGTAAATTCTACTCCGATAGAATACTTTTATTTAACTTAAAGCTTTTCTAGTTTTTGATTGGCTATTTATAAACTGTTTTAAATATTACATTATTGTTCCAAGAATGATTACTAGCATTATTAAACCTTTTAATTTATTGTTGTCACAAGGTTACCTCATTGTTACCTCATTGTTAAGAACTTTCGACTTCTATTCTCACAGCTCCTACATTGTTAAATAACATAATACATTCACATAACATTATTATATATGTGTATATAATAATATAAACGTACTACAATGACTGTTACATACATTTTATGTATTATTATATATACATACTGCTTTTAAGGCGGGCTGTTATTATATTTTATATTATATAATTGGACTGATATCATTTTAGTGTTAAAATACTGCCTCAGTGAAGTATTCTACCATGGATTTCTGCTCTCCCCCATTTCCTCTCATTTCATTTTTCGGTTGACTCCGGTCTGTGGTTCGGTCGGTGTCGGTCAGATGGCGCACACGCCTGCGATTTGGAACTTCTTCTCGGTCCTGCTAGAGGGAATCCTTTGGAGCTCTATCTCGATCTCACTAGAGGGGCGTCTCCGAGCGACCCTCCTGTGGCCGGGTGGTTAAGTCTGGAACTGGCGACTTGCGAAGGCCTCGCTCTGCAACCCACACGTCTCTTGCTGTTCCCTCACGTCATCCGTTCCTCCCGGGGATATAAGCACAAAAAATCCATTGGGGGACAAGGTGCTAGGTGCCACCTTCTTAACTAGTCCTATTCTATCCTAGTAAAGGCGTTAATTAATGGCACATTCTCTGATCGTATTCCTTAAGCCAGAGAGCAGCTTTCAGCCAGATGGATTATTTTGAAAAAAAATTGTATGCAGGAACCGAACACGGTGTATGATATCTACAAATAGTAGCATTAATTGTGCATAATCAGGTAACGGTTTTATCTAAATCCGTATACAACTTCACGGAATACATAGTGCATTAATACGTGGAGAGCAAGTCACATAATAATTTATAAACACACCGGAAAAATGTCAGAGCTCACGGCATTTATTGCCGAAAAAGTAAATTTGTGTGGCAACGTAACTATGCAATTTGGATACTTACGATACCTTAAAAGACGAGCAATTTATTTTTAGTTGTTTATTTGTAGATTATAATATAAAGTTTAAGCAGGACCTTTTACTTTCAACCCTAAAACTGAGGTAATTTCAGGAACTATATGCGAAATCTTGCAAGTATGAAAACTTAGTTTTAGTGTGCATTGCAATGACGCTATCAACATAAATATTTCCCCCCTACATATTCAAAACATTTAATTAGTTTATAGGAGTGTGTGAACTGCCAATTTCGGTTCCCGAGGTCACGGGTTCAAGCCCGGCGGAGTGCGATGGATTTTTTCTGGCGTAAAAATGCTTAGCATGGCTTCCTTCGGAAAGAAAGTAAAGCCGGTAAAAGTTAAAAAAAATAAATTGAGTTTTATTTATGGACGCTGTTTAACCACTGTAGTCCTTAGCGTCTCAGTTTAAATTGGACGTGAAAGACCGGTAATTTTGCTCAGAGGCCTCTTTATCGGGCTTGAGGTTCTTTTACGTGCAATAAATCTACTACACGGACCACCGGCTTTACGTCCCTCCCGAAGGAAGCCATGCTAAGTATTTTTACACCCGAAAAAATCCATCGCCCTCCGCCGGGTTAAAACTCGCGACCTCGGAAACTAGAGGCTAGCGTGGTAACCACTACACCACGGAGGACGACAGTAAAGCCGGTGGTCCAGCATCTTAGATTTAGGGCACGTAAAAAACCTTAAACCTGATAGAGGCCTCTGAGCAAAAATGTCGGTCTTTCACGACTAACATAAAATGGGACGCTAAGGACCATAGTAGTTAAAGAGCGTCCATAAATAAAACTGAATTTAATTTAAATAAACGATAATTGTTCTTCGATATTGATTGACGTATTCACATCTTCCATTATATTATTTTAAAGTTTTGAAGAATATGTGAATGTAGTTTTTAGGTATAGAATTCAATGCTAGGCTTCGTTTGACACATTTAAATGGATGCAGTCACAATACCTGTGCTTGTGTTCACCTTTATAGCGGATGGGTGGGGCCCTTGTCACTGTTCCTATAGAGTCAGTCAAACCCGGAAGTTCCATTGATGTTGTGGCTTCCCATGTCACCCAAAGTAACACTCTGCGACTTTTTCCTTTGGAGTAAGCGACTGTAACCCCAATTCCGTAAAACGTATTGCAACTAAAGATTTGGTTAAGATATGCAGTCGACTTAATTTGAAGCCGGGTCGCACCACAATGAGACGCCAATTTTTGAAGCCGGCCGTTGGTCGTCACTTTTAAGCCGTAACGTTTACTTCAATATCTGGTGCCAGCTGCTACAGTAAATGGCTATGAGATTTTCTCTCAGGATGTGCGTGGGCGTACCTTTCTGACTCTCAGTATTGCATTACCATTCTCTTTTCAGAATTTCTGCCTACGTGACTATTCAAACGTGCTGAACTTATAACCTTTCGCTTCTCACCTGTTACTAATGACTTTGCTTAACATGACTCGCTAATTACCTTTTCCTTCGGACAAATCATTCAGCTCAAGCTTATTATACTACACCTTGGTTTAATATACGGAAATTATTTCTTTACCTTACCATAATTTCTTTATTTAATTAAAACGAAGTAGATGGAAAATAAGCTATGGTAGGGATAGCTTGTATTCTCACTAATATACGATAGAAGGTAGAGAAAGTCAGTGAATGTAACACATCAGACATTTTTAGTACCGATTAACGCTCGCTGTTATTCACATGGCACCACAGTCAAATGGAGCAATAATTGGAGCCGAAAATTGAGGAAGGAAACCTTCTAGACCTAAGTTTGGGGTACCTCCCCGACATTTAACAATTACGAAGACTGAGGAAAATCTAGAAAGAATCTCAGTCAGGGAATACGCCCTGGCGGTATTTGAACCGCGGATCTCTCGTCCACGAGTCCGCGCCTTAACGACCTCGGCCACTTTTGTTAGTAGGAATTAACTGAGACGCAACACTTTCGCCAGAAAACAGTGAGTTAGGACTCAAGAGATCTAGCATTATTTTCCTTTAAGGTTTGAAATAATGAACCATTTATTTCATTTTCAGGCAATTGAAAGCAGCTATACTGTACTCCCATTAAACACCTTTTACTTTAGTAATTTCACTATATATTTTATTAATAACAGACTTTATTTTACAATCTTTCCCCTCCAAACTGTATAACAATTCGGTGCCTATAATACTGCTGTCAAATAAGGGGAAACGCTATCTCTCACGTTTAAACGTATCATAACCAGAGTACGTGCGTTAGCTTGTCCTTTGTTCAGCTCCGTTGTAATTTGTTAACAAGCCCATATTCATAGAATATTAAAATTGATTGCATAGGTATATAGCATATGAGAGTGACTATAGGCTAACTAGATTCAGAAACGTCTCAAAGGAAACAAAGTGGTGAAAAAAAGAAGTTGTGTTATGTGTTTTAACATACCTAGGAATAACAGACTCGATATGATGACTGTTTACAATTAACTTAACTTCGAAAACAAGAATATAATGTTCTTTTTACTTTCGGTATTGCATTCCACCCAAAAATTCAATAAAAACAGTTCAACGTAAATGGATGTTTTGAGGTCCCGTGAGTGCAAACGAGTAATTTTAGAAAACGCGCCTGTGCGTATCTCTGAATAGCATAACCCAAAACGCAAATGTCCCATAAATACTAATTAGGTTCAACATCTTCCGAATATGCCAAAGATATTCCAGAAAACTCCGTTATCCCACACTACCCTTTAGGTGGAAATATTTTCGTTATTTTTCATTTTTAAAACGATTAATGATTTTGATTAAAATACCACATATGTAAGATATTTACATGATAAATAAAATGTGTCACGTGTATATTGGATTTTATGGGAATAGTCTGTGAAGTCTTTTTCATTCTGAATGACTTTTATTTAACTGTTAAACCGTAAGAGATAGACAAAAGCTTACTAAAGAGGTAGATCTCGTTAAAGAACACAATTTATGCCAAATAGTAATGTTTTATGGAGTTAACTTACCAATAGTAAGCAGAAGTATTGCATTCCATCGAAAATTCCGATACCCAGATTTCAGTGGGAATACATATTTTGAAACTCTGAATCCATAAGGGCATACTATACTACGTATATTAAGTAGGCGAAGTATTGAATTCCACCCAAAGGTTCGATATCGAGATTTCACCGGAAATACATGTTTTGAGGCTCCGTGAAACCAGAAAAAGCATTTGTAGAAAAAGGTCCATGGGTGTGTGTGAGCAGCATAACTCAGAAACGAAAAGTTGGATAAATACCAAGCTTAGTATTTAGGTTCAGTACCTTCCAAGGATACGATCCGAAGATTTTCAGTAAAATTCCCCCACCACAGACTATCCTTTACATGGAGTATTTTTTGGAAAGTTTTTTATTTTCTGAAAGATGGCAATAAGGATTTCGATTAACAGATATATTAGAGATACTTAGTTACAAATAAAATTCATATGTTGCATTTTCTGGGAATAGCCTGTGAAGTCCATCTCATTTGGAAGAAATATTGTATAATTTTGTATGGCTAGTAAACGTTAAGCAATAGCCCATCAAAAATGTACATCTCCTTAAAACACAGTGTACTTGAAATATTTTTGTGGCATAAGCGTTTCCGAAATATCCATTATTAAATTAGAATTCTTCAATATCGTCATTCTTTTAGGCGACGTTCAGCTGTTTCTCGTAATTGCATGGAAACAGTATGGAATTTTAAGGCCAGCGTATACTGTTAAGTTCTTATAACTTTGACTATCACTGTTCTATTTGTAGCTATAACGAAATGTATAATGTAGCTATTTCTGCAATGCCGTAGATAGAAAAATAATCTTGTGGAATAATAATTTGTGTACCGCTAATAAACGATACAGAAAGTGATATGAATGTATCACATCAGATTTTAGAAAAAGGTACGCGAGCGCGCGTGTTAATGTCTGTGAACAACATAACTCAAAGCGAATGATGACTAATTACCAAACTTGATATTTAAGTTCAGCATTTTTCAAGGATACGACAGAAAGATCTTCAAGTAAATCCCCTCACTACAATCTACATTTATATGGAAAATGTTCGTATTTTTTTTATTTTCCCAAAAATGGCTCTAGCGATTTTGATTAAAATTTCATATATTTAACATATTTACGGGATAAATGTATATTTTGAATTTTCTAGGAACATCGTGTGAATTCCTCTTCATTCGAAAGAATGTTCTGTAATTTTGTATGATAGACAAACTATAACAGACAGGTAAAACGTACCTAATAAAATATGTGGATTTGATTAAAACACAAATTTATTCCCGATAATTTTGTGCCATCAGCCATTCAACTGTTTATGGCGATATCATGGAAAGAGTAGGTATGGAATTTCAAGGCCAGCACTCAGCGACTAGCTTTTGGTTATCGATTCGGTTTTCTCTCTTCCCTGTAGTTACAATGAAATGTATAATGGAAATATTTCTGCAAAGGTTTATCTGAATTGACATGAGTAGACAGGAACATAAGTTTTCATAAGAATAGTTTCCAAAAGCCATACAAAAAGAAACAATGGTGGATTGAGAAATTCATTTGAATGTCACGCATTAGATTTTAAATATCATGTTTGTACCTTCCTTATTCTTTATTTTCCTCTAAATTAATGTTTCTTCAATTGATAATATAAATTGAGAAAACTGAAGATCTTTGTATGTTTTTCTGTATAACTGTAAGGCATATTGCCAACGTAAGATAATTTTCAATAACGACTGCAAACTCATTGTTTAATGCCACTCTTAATTCGATCATAATTCCTTCAGAGAATTAATGAGCTTGAATATATGTGCACCATTTAAATGGTATACTGAACAGAGGAATGGAGTCAATATGGGAAACATAAAAACCAGTTTTTTGACAGTTTTGACGCTCACCTCTGTTCTCTTGTCACGCGCTGACATATCCCCGCCCCTTAATTACATGCGTCAGGTCATACTCCAGCTCTGCTATTTTTTATGCTCCAGCGTGTCAGTTTTACGTGAGGTGATAGTTAAAACGTTCCGTCCATTTTTGATGTTTGAGGGAGCTCAACCCTCTCCCACTTGACACTCTTCGTCACGATCCCCTCTCCCCCTCCCACCTCTCTTTACACGTGACGTAGTTCATAATTAGCCTTGAAATGTAACAACAGCACTGTAGGTCGAACGGATTAGAGCTCAGCTGTCAGTCGCCGTACAGGACTCACATCATCCAACAGGGAAGTTAAACACTAGGTCCTCTCATTATGGCTGGGTGCCTCTAAGTCGCTGTAATTCTGAAGCACAATCTGGGTGTGGAGCTAAGCGATAACGATAAATGAGAGAGGCAGGATAACTACATTCTCTTCTTCATTTTACAGGCAACGCTTAGTCCTAAAGGCAAACTTGCTCGTAGTTACGTTATTTAGATTGTATACTCATCTTGTTCGTTCAATTAGATGATGGAACTCCTCTACGCCTGGGAAATATCGTATGTTCATCATTGAACCATCGTTTACATGCTCCCCGGATTTCCAGTCACAATTTTAGTAACAGTATCCCTTCAAAAACGGTTATTTCTTTATCCTAGTCTCTAATACATATAAAGAGTAATTGCAGTGTTTGTTCAAAGTTATGTTGCAAGCTACTCATCCGAGATTAACCATTTCTTCAAATATTTTGTCTACAGTATCTTTTAAAGGAAGAGTATTGCTCTCCAGCGTATCAGAAGCTGTTATTAACTATGTGTTGCTGTTTCGTTATCCCCACTATTTTTATATTTCCCTCTCATTCGCACCCTGTCTAATGCAAGATAATGTAAGTACCTCGCGAGACACACTTGCTTTGCCTACGCCACATACTTTAGCGGTAAGTTGCTGAGCATTTTTGAAATAGGGTTGATTTTTATTTCCTACGTTTTAAAATTGCATATACCGACCCTAAAATATTTCGAGCCTGACTTCACAATACCCGAGTCTTCGCCGATTAATTCCATTGCACAAATTCACGCCCGTTCAATTGTTACTTAAAGCAATAACTTTTTATTGATATGAAGTATTTTAACACTAAGCGGTTGCAGCAGTCATCTCCTCCTCTGCGCTGCTGTTGGGCTTACCTTGATGATTCTCCCATGTTGGTTCCAGAAGTTCGCAGTGTGCTGGTTCTCTGCAATTTTATCCTCGGCTAGCTGCAGTAATTTTCTTTAAACTATATGGGAGCATGGACATATCCTTGGTAAAGGAAGCGTAGATCTCGGGTGATATAAGAAGACATAGACGTGCTTTGGTTATGAAAAGATGACACTGCCGTTTCTTTTTATTTAACTAACACACGTAGTATACAACACTGGTATTGCCGCCGTAAAAAAATACTGTCCACCGCTGTTAAAAACGCGGCGCGGATATGACACGAAGTTTAAATATGCTTATTATCTCTTTACGAGTAGCGGTTCTTAGGTGTGTTTCTAAAACTGTCTTTATTCCCTTTTTGGCGCGATATCTCACATATCCTGCAGCATCTCTCCCTGACCACGCATGACAAAATGCCAAACTGAAATGAAATGCCAAACCGCAATGTAATGCCAAACTGCCTCGAATTTGCTCCAAACAGATCCATTTATAGTCGCAGGCTTCTGGGGCTGCTTCCTTTCCTATTGGTCCATTTGTTAGCGCCACTCGACGCGTCTCACTATTTCGTATAAACTTCCAGGGATCTCATTGGTCCAAGTTTAATATAAATCGCGGCTTTTCCTAAATTTACCGTTAAGCTATCTGTCTCTCTCACTTGGTCACGGCGAATTATCAGATAAAGGGACAAAAGCTCTACACCCTCGCTGTAGGAATAATGGCCCTGCGACCAAACAGACGTCATAAAACTAGATTTTCTGCCTTCGAAGGCACTATTCCTGTAGCTAAAACATTTCGTCGTAGACAGTATTTTAACATAGCGCTTAAATTATTTACATTAAACCATTTATAACTCTTCTAATATTAGTAACCTAGATACATACATAACGTTAAATCACCCTTCTTAAACTATACAAGCAGTAAAAAGAAAAAGATATGTACATAGTATGATTTAACATCAATAAAAATTAATTAACAAATTATCTATAACTACAGTTCTCGGGCTCGGCCTAGAGTTACCGTTTCACGGTAAACATAAGACCTTTCACCGGAAGACAGTCAAGTTCTTATGGACAACGACCGTGGAAGCCTACAATTTCATTTAACATAAGACTCGCTTATACGTTATAAATATGTCACGGCTAACGTTCTCGAGACGCAGCATTCTGCTTAGAAGGCTAAATGAGGTGTTGGCTCTCATCTTGAACAAGTTGAGGAAACAAGCAAATTGCTGGTGCTTCTTCAACGTAATCCCTAAGCACCAAACACAATATTTTGTGCTAAGTACTATGTAATGAAATATATACATATATGTGTGTGTATATACACATACAATGATGGCCATTTCAATGTCTACGAGACTATAATCGAATATATGGGTGTCTGTTTTAATGCCACGGTATACATAACTACACTATTCGGTGAAATACTGACGTCTACCAAGGCTTTAAGCCAAAGTATAGGTACACAATCTTCCAGCCTTTGTCATTAAAAGTGAGAAGACAGAAAAGTAACCGATGCCATTTGCATGCTTATAGTCTTGTTACTTCACCTGTGAGCATAATATTGGTTCAGTGAAGAGAGAAAACAGAGCCGAACTTCAATTCACACATTTATTCTTAACCTCAATCCGCGAACCTAAGAATTTGGCTAAAACGCAGCCGTCAAAATGTTCCTAAATTTGTTTAGCTTTTACACAATTTATCAGTGAAGTAAACGATCTACAAATGCTAATAATTTAGAAAAACTGATAAGTTTTACTTAAGTCCCCAAGCAAATGTTTCATCTCTAATATAAATTATTTGCGCATTTCGCTGTGATACTGTCTTCTTTATTCTCATTCTCCGATTACTTTCTGTTCACCCAACTCGGCAGATTGACCTCCTATATCATTGGTTTGCTTATCTCAGTTGATTGTTTAGTAACTGTCTACTACAAATAGGCGGTGTTGTTATTCATTTACAGCCTGTATACATGTGAACTACCGTTCAATCAAAAAGAGAGATAAAAGAAAGAAAACAAAACACTACCCAGATATTCAATGTTGCTTCTGATTAATGAAGAACGGTAGTGGCCACTTAAAATACTTTGAATATCTGTGTAGTATTTTTGGTCTGTTATTTACTCAACGCTAATTTTACAAATATGCGTATTTTTGTTGTTAAATGAGTTTTGTTATTTCAGGCGTTATAAAAATACCTTCTGTGTAATATTATATAAACATGAATTGAGAAATACACTACTTGCCCTGACGTCCGTTGTATGATGACTGGTACATTGTAAAGCACTGACATGAAAAAATCTCTTATAAGAACATAAAAACGACAAAATGTTTTGTTTATTGCACTATCGAAATGATCCGTTGATATACTTACGAACTCTGCAAGAAATTTCTTGTCTATTGGCGAGAATCCTCCGTGATAACTTTCTGTGTATAGAACTGTGCGTTTAAGACGACAATTAGGGACGGCATAGATTTGTAGATGATTTTCGTTTCAACATTACTTTCACTTGAGCCGTGTACCTGATAGCCCATTATGCCTAAATAAATGCAGTTAGTTTATTTTGCTTTTCAATGTTTAGTTATGACATTGCAAACACGTTAATGTTCTTCTCAGGAAGGTACACTGTACTGCATCTGAGACATTTTCAAGGCGTATTACAGCATCCTGGTACCTCTTCTCGTAATCAGAGTTTTGCAGTGATCACTAAACAAACCCTTGTGGAGGAATATGAGACATTATTCTTAAAAAAAGCGTCTTGCTCAATTATTTTCCAGCAAATGCTAAGCTCGTGCTCTTGTCATTCTTTCTTACGCCAGGTTTTCTTCAAGATAACCTTACAGTTGAGAGGATAGGCAAGTGAATTTAATTTCCTCGAGTGTTGTTGTATACCAGCTTAAATTTCTGAAGAAGCTACTTGTGTGTTTAAGCGTCTCCTCTTTTCTTCCGGAGAGAAATTTTTGTGCAATTTCCACTCCAAAATTATGCTTTCCTTGATAAATATTTGCAAGGGTAAACTTTTGTCAGGCGCTTCAGTGTATAATTTATGATTACGGTTGCTAATACTTATTAATGCAACTATGATCTGTACGAAAATTAAGTTTATATGTGATTTTAAACCACTATTTTAAAAAACATTTTACCATAAAGTGTTTTACTATAATACAATTTTATGAATGGAGATCTATGATGGTATAGTTAACGTCCTTTTATCAACTTAAAATATTATATTTCTCCCACCAGGTTTTAATAAACTTTTGCACTCAACACAGATTCAACAACGTTTATAATTCTAATTATACATACAAATATTGTGTTTTAAGCCTAACTGTAAAGGTTTCGTTCGAACGAGAATACTTTATTTAACATTTGTATGCTGGTTCAGGTTACATATCTGAAACACTTATCTTCAACTTTATTCGACTATGCAACAAATAGTTTGGTTAATGTACACAATCTCCTGTTGTAAATGCAGATGGCAGTCACAAAATTCCTAAAACAGAAGTATTAAAATGGACAGACTGATTTAAAAACCATGAAGCAACCTTCCAAATCGGATTAATAGTCGGTATATTTTAATTTTCCTTTCTTACTGACTGTGGATATTGGACAATCGAAACATATTTGAAAAATTCAGTGCCAAGTTTGCCAAAAAACCCTTCAGGTGAGGAAATGCATTCTCAAAATTACACCTGTTTTAATAAGCTAGCGTATATTTAAAATATCTTAATGCCAATTTTTATACACAAATCGTATTTTATACAATAGCCTGTAAAGTTCTCTTTATTCTGACTGAATTTTGTTTACGTGTATAATTGTGAAACCATAAACGATGCAGTAGAACCTACATATAAAAATGCAGAGCTCATTGAAATAAGCAGAGTAAATCAAATACTTTACTTTTGTAGAGTCAGTTGCTTTCAAAATACTCGTTGTTGTGTATTTTTTAAAGCTTTTCTTTGGATGCCACATCTCAAACTAAGAATCTTTGAAATATTATGCTACTCTTTTTCCTCACATGTGCTAATCAGTAACAAATACCGAGCTTGGACTTAAAATTGTTATGTGTAGTTTTCTGTATCCTTATTGCTTCACTTTAGATCATTTCAGGTAAAAATACATTGCGAATAACGTAACGCGACGAATAGATTTAATTTTTTCTATAAATACGACAAGTATATATAATATGTGATGATAGAATTACATGGTTCCGAGCAAAAGATAAAAACACGCAGACACACACACACACACACACACACACACACACACACACACACACACAAATATTAAACTCTTTATCAGGGGATTAAAAGATTAAAAACATACACACATACATATAAAATGAAACGACAGCTAATGGTCGACTGTACTATTTAATAATGGCCTATTAGTAAATAAGTAAGCAAGTAAGAAATTTATTGGGATACTACAAGCACAATTTGTTATACAAATAGAATAATAATATGAACATAAACCGTAATACAGGATTTACAGTTAATTGCACATTTAACCTTCTTATCTCTATACTGAGTTGCTGTAACCCCTGGGACACAAAAGACTCAAACCCTGTAGTTGCCCAGCTATTGGGTCTACGTATAGCTTACAATTCAATACCTACTATTATTTAACCTTCTTCCTCCTCTTGCTTGCTAATTTTCTTCAATCATTTAACTCTTATTCTGCCTCAACGGTTTCCCACTTCTATTATGTTTTTTTTCTTTATTGTATGTTCATGAGCTTTTTCCCTTGAATTTCTTTTGGTTGATTTGTTGTTATTTGGAGTTGTTACTAAACGATAACACTGATAAAATAATTTGTTTCTACTCTTTTATTGCCGTCACACTTAAATAATAATTCACATATTTAATCTTTATACACGCCTGACTGAAACTGTTATATTTCCGAATGTACTTACTGTCGTATTAGTTGCCGCGTACTTAACATTTTGTAGCTAACTTTACGACGTGTACCTCGCGAGAGATTCTTCCAAACTGTATGACGTGTACCTCACGAGAGATTCCTTAGAACTGCGCGACACATGCTTATGGCTCGAGAATATATACTCCTTCACCCCGAATTGTCTAAACATTGTAATAGAGCTGCTATTGGTTAGCAAATCGCGCCAACATTAGCGTTTGTTTTGTCAGCCAATCACTACTACTAACATATATACTCTAGGGAAGATATTCCCTCCATTTCTAAAGAAAGGCACGCTACCCTGACGCCATTTGTTTGTCTCTTCTTAGTGATAAACAGCTCACCCTCTCGGTTTATTGTTACCCACTTCTATTGTCAGTTTCAGTGAGACCGTGTTAACTTATTTCCTAACAATACTTATGGCTAACAAACATCTAAAATCCTGTACATACAAGATTATTAATTTACACTACAATCACTCCGGCATTCACAGCATGTTATGATGTAAAATACTGCCTCAAAACATTCAGGATATTCGTTTTATAGGCAATTTATTAGTACCGATATTATACTACCTTTGTACACTCAAAATACCCCAGCCCTTCAAAACATTCTTCAGTGGGCTAGCTATTCTGTAATTCGATATCAATTTTATAATAATTTATTTTTATTTACAATTTTACAATTTCACATTTTTTTCTAATGATCAGTAGCTTTTTTTCCAATTTCTTTCTCTTTTTTCTAATGGACATGAAAACAGTGGAATTCCAAAGCTATCATATAGCGAAGTGCATTTAAGAACTTGACTATTAGCCTACTGTATCCCTTCTGTATCTTTAACCTTGCAATAGTCGCGCACTATTTTGTGACGCGAGTAGTTGCGTGTTCTACATACGTAATTAAAATTTTAATTATATTCTAGATACTCTTGAATACTTTTGAAAAATCTCTGTGGATATACTGCAGTTGTCAACACCAAATACTTACTTTTTTGGGAAGAGAATAAATCTAGATAACAGTATACTGTTTAAAATTAAGACGAGCTCAGCGTTGCAGAATCATAAGATATATTCCACATCTGAGTCAATTCGATGCTCATTTTCAATAGCATGATCCTGGTTGCCCTCATCATTCTCATAAACCTTAATATTATTTTGATTACTTTCCTTAGCACTTCTTCTAACCATTGTTACTGTATTGTTTACCTTGTGCATTGCCTACACAGCAAAATGGTCGCTTTTCTGCTATCGTAAAATTTTAGCACGAGTAGTCGCGTGTGCCACAGTAGTAGCGCTGAAGGATTTAAGTAATTAAAACGACAATACGCCTGCTGTTTCAAATTCAAAAACTTACTCATCAGTAAGAGTAAGTAATTCGCTAAAGTTACAGTAACCCCCATCTCTAATGTTAGGAGCTGAGCAGGAGCAGAGACAAAATGATTGGGCTACACCTGTGGCCCTAGCGATTACTCGGTGGTTAAAGAAAAGAGCAGTAAAAGCATTTCATTTTTGAAAACACTTATCTTAATTAGATAGAAAAAAGTCAATGAAGAATACTTTTGGAGACATTCCCAGAAAATTTGTCATGAAAAATCTTAAATATTCATTCATTATCTGCTTACCCTCCTCTTATGTAGGACTTACACCCCCAGGACTTACAAGCGGGTGCCTGGGGTCAGAGGCCCGTCGAGGATCAGACAGAGCATCCAGGATGGGTGATCAGCCCGATGCCTGGTATGAATGAAGGAAGTAGATGAAACGAAATGTGGGTGAAATAAATGAAAGGAAAGGTGATGATGGAGCAGTTGGTGGAATGAATGGCGGAGGAAACCGGAGAACCCGGAGAAAACCCGCCCAGACGCCGCTTCGTCCACCACAAATCCCACATGCAGGTCCCTGGGATTGAACCCGGGCCACCTCAGTGGGAGACGAGCGGTCTAACCACTCGGCCACGGCGCCGCCCTATCTTAAATATATGATATTTTAATCAAAATCATTAGAGCCATTTTTGAGAAAATAAAAATATTCGAAAAATGTTCCATGTAAAGGGTAATCTGGGGTGGGGGATTTTCTTGAAAACCTTCGTGTCGCATCTCTGGAAGATACTGAACCTAAATACCAAGTTTGGTGTTTATCCGACTGTTCGTTTCTAAGTTATCCTGTTCACACACACACACACACACACACACACACACACACACACACACACAGACACCCACGCGGACATGTTTCCAAAAATGCCTTTTTTTATTCAGGGGGTCTCAAAACATGTATTTCCGGTGAAATCTCGGTATCGAATTTTTTAGTGGAATACAATACTTGCCCTACTTACGTAGTAGAGAAAGTAATAAGCTTCTGTAAGAATAGTTTGTAGACCAGTGGGTGGTGAGAGTCATTTGAATGTGATACATCAGAATTGCTTTCACTTAAAACCTAAATATATGATAGGAATGATTGCATAAGCCTAGAAGTATAATTGAGCCAAAATAATAACAATGACATATATAAATAAAATAATCCCATGCCACTATTCCTGTATCAAAATGCTTCGCGAGTACTTTGTTGGGCAAAACATTTCCGCTGCATTAATAGCAGGTATAAAGGTCATTCTAATGCCCTCTCATTCAAGCACAAGAGGCGACTAATGCGCATCATCCAGTATGTTTAGGAAGTATTATCGTGTGTTCTCTTGCAGGAATGAGAAGATAGTCCACTAATAGTGTATCAGCATGCTGTGCGCCTTCGTTTACATTAGCTGCATATCTAGATGGAACGGAGCGAACGGAATAACTTACCTTATTGTTTCGGCACGTTCAGCGATACATGTAGGTAGTCAACAGAGTGTGTATACTAACATATGGTTGACACTATCATTGTGTTGTTCTACTTAGCTTGTGTCTCAGAAACATGAATGTAACCTATACAACTGTGCTCCCATTCCATTGTTGAGCACATTGTAGTGGAGTAATGGACGTGGTGTTCCTCTAATCCTACATGGTACTAAATGTCCAAACAGGACTATCCAGTACATATGTTCGGACGTATTTAAGGATCAATACAAAATTATGGTACAAAAGTTCTACATTTTCTTTAAATTATTTTCATAAATAAGTCTTTGTGCGATTTATACTAAAATTGGTATAGATATCCTGTATACTACATTTTAAATATTAAATTGATATGTTTACTACCTATTTCGTGCGTATCGATATTTCGCTCGAAATATATTTTGAGGTCCACTGCAAACATAAAGAAATGCACGGATGTGTGTGCTTTAAAACAGAATTCCTCCACCCCAAATCATATTTTACATGTAAACGTTTTCATTGTATTTTATTTTCTCAAAATTAGCTAACGATTTGAAGTATCATATGTCTGAAAAGTTCTAGTGACTACAAACAGATATTTAGAATTTTCTGCGAATAGACTGTGAAGTCATCTTCATTTTGAGTTAATTTGTATAACTGTAAACCATAAATGCTACACAAAAATTTGCATCGGGAAAATGTGCATCTCCTTTTAACACAATTTTGCAATTTTTTCTGGCATTACCCATATCCTGAGGGTTTGAATAGTTCAGTACTAATTTGCCATTCTTATGTTTCTAGCAATATTAAGCAACGAGTAGATGCGGTATTTCAAAGTCAGCATATAGTGACATATTTTTAAACATTTGACCATTCCTTCAGCCTTCTGTTTTCACCTTGTATCGATAGTAGAATGTGTAATGAAATCATTTCTGCAAGCATTTATCTCGGTTATCATGAACTAGATAAGAGAAGTTTATAAAACTTCTATAAAAATTAACGATATATGCAAAGTTATGTGCTTATAACACTTCAAATTTATGTTTAAAAGTGTGCACAAATTATTGAAATCGTTTAGCAAATTCTACCGTATCTTCTCTAAATATTGTAGACTTTAAAAATAATATAAACGCTTCTTTTTATTCAAGTTCAAGGGATCAGTTGTACTGAATGAGTTCAATTTTTTATCATTCATTAAAATAACTAAGGCATTTTAAAAACCTATGTAAGTGAACCTTAGAAAAGGATTTTACCTAATATTTAAAATACAAATTAATTGTATTGTGCCGATAGTAATACAAGTTAATACAAGTCTATAAACGGTTTAAGTTCATTTGATTAAATTGTTCCTTAGAAATCTATTACAATAAAAGCTCGGAAGTTAAGCATTACAAACCGCGTTGTTTTCTAGGAACTTTTTGTCCCCTACAAAACCCTGAATTGTGCAACATGTTTTCAGGATCATGAGCTTTGAAGATACAAAATGCTTAAGTACTACACTAACTTTTCTTAATTCAGATATCTGAGTGATGAAAAGACTCTGTTACTAAAGCAACCTGGATTCTACCGCGCGGGATGGCTCTACGGTAATGTGTGAGGCTCGCATTTAATTTCGCTTGACCGCCCACTTAGGTTTTTCATGGTTATCTCTGGTTGGTAGGCGGTTTTGGGGTGATTTCTCGTCTACCTCGATTTTCTTTCCTCATTTCCCTTTCATTCCGTTGCCTTCTCATCTCTGAGATGTAATTCTAGGCTTCGTGGCGTATGGCGGTGTCGAACAGATGGTGCGGATGCTTGCTTACAAGAAAATAGTATTTCCCGTTGACACTAGAGGGCTGATCGGATCGTTTATCGTCCTGCATGCGCAGTTCCATTAGTGGGACGGGTCTTCAGCTAGGAACTGTTTGCGTGCGACCTGTAGCCTCCTGTGATCCGTCATTTCATCCTTTCTTCCTGAGTGTGATAGCCGCAATGGAGTTTCCGTGCGTAGGCCGCAGTGCGCGATATGTCTTAGTCCTTTGTGTACCCTATATACTAACTTAATTTTACGGAGTCATTTTGATTAACTTGACCGGCAGCTCTGTCTCGCAGGAGGTATGGGGGTTGAATAACCTTCCTCTGAAGTAGAAACCTAACTTCCGGAACTACGGGCTGTAACGGCATTTGCAGTTCAATAGTTGTCCATCTTGGAATAAGTTATGAATAACTTATCGTAAGTTAAGGACATCCTTGACTGCCGCTCAAGTTTTCATCTTCATTGCTTAGTTCTGACTTAGGTAAATTATAAAACTAACAGCTGATGGGAATGGGGCTGAAGTCTTTCGGAGTGTAAAGTTATTCATCATACGACTTTCAAGAGAGGAAGAAATCCAGCAAACCCCTTCCTTGCCAACTTAGACAGATCGAAGACCGTCAAAAGAGATGTAGGCTTTTAATGTCGCAGGAAGGAGATACAAGGGGGTTGGTTAATGCGATTATCCAATTGATTTCTGGAAATGTTGTCAGTAATTCTCTTAAAATCATCACTAATTTTTAACTTCATTATTCGCCCTCAACTTTCATGCAACGCTTTCTCGTATTACAGCAAAATAAGACATTTTCTGCCAAGAAATCCGGAGAAATATTGCAAGGAAATCCTTTTACACTTTCATCGCATCATAGCAAACGAGAGCCATGATACCACCATTATTACTTTCCCTACCACCTCCTACCTGTAATAACTACTTCCCCAAAAGAGATACGTGTTTGTGTGAGTGTGTATGTGTGTGTGTGTATGGTGTGGTGTGGTGTGTGAGTGTTTTACATCGATTTTTTATAGCAATTTCTTTCTGTGTGATATAGAAATGTGATGTAGAAGTGCTCCGGACCTTTACACCCAAAAATTGCAAGAAACTAACGAAGTGTATTTTGGTAGGCACTATGAGGTAGATGTATTACCTTATGCAGCATTTTAAAACTAGCCATTTATGGGCTTCATTCGACTGTCGTGAAAACATAGCAGGTTACTAAATACAACAAAAATACTAAGGCCTAATATATCAGATATAATTTGGAACTCTTTAAATGTATAATATAACAGTAGCAAGACAAGCAGCAGTTTCACAATTTACTGGGCTAGAGGAATGTCTCAATGTTTAGTAAGAGAGGCTATTAAGAACTGGTCCAAAATAGAACATCATAAAATCTGGCTTAAAACTCCAGGAAACAAACATGGTAAACTATTTATTAGAAAACCATGTAAGAAAAGAGCTGAAAGCTTACTTAAATGTAACATACTTCAGCTGAGAACAATTATTGTATTTCTCACAGGACATACTCCTGTTAAAAAGCATCTTAACACCATGAGTGTTCAGAGTAACTCATATTGCTGATTGTGCAAGAAAGAAACTGAAACAGCCCAGCACATTATATGCTTCTGTAGGGCCTCGGCTGACAGGAGATAATTGTATTGCTTTTGGAAAAATGTTTTTAGAACCAGAGGGATTTAAAATCACATCTGTTATGAGACTGTATTCCTTGGTGAAGAGCACAGGCACAATGTCTTTAAACGATACAGGCAGCACAATAAGCCCAAGGTTGAAGTACGTCCAGAGCAATGACGGATTTCTGTATCAAACAAGACAAGACAATGTATAATATAGTTTCTTATTTGACCGCGTTTCTTAGCATTTTCTTATCAATTCCTTGAAAGTCCCACCAATACTAAAACACATAAAAGTACGGTAATATATTATTAATTGAGGCATCTCGTAGGTAAAGTCGTTGTTTTTTATGCATGGAAATTATCACAACATTCGGAAACACTCGACCTACTTGAATACGGGGTTTCTTTCTAATGGAATGACTGGCAGCCCACTACTCTAAAGAATCCGAGCTTCACCCCATTAATCCCCTAAATAGCACTACTGATGCGATAGAATATTAATATTTTACGCTTCCTTTTGTTATAAAGATATTCAAAATAATGTCCCTCTGTGTATATACAAGTTTGGTAGCTGTTGAACACACCACTGAACACTTGATGAATTTCTGCGGGCCGAAATATTGGAAAACCCACACTCGATATACCGTCTTATAATTGGTCGAGTATATGGGCATGGGTATGGCATAAGCTTTATTTTCAAACATTCCCCACAGATATAAATCACTGGATAGCGAGCATGATAGTCAATTATTCTGTCATCAAAAATATCTAATGGGATACCGGCGAAATCCACAAAGCCCTTTTATCGTCTAATACTTCCTTGGTTAAAACCATAGGCTAACTATGTTTCTTTTGTCCGACATGAACGCAGTCTGTTTAAAATTTTGTAAGAAAGGCGACACCAGGGAATTTCTGTATAAATTCTGACAGGCCATCTTAGCTCCGTTCTAACAAATATAAACATAATAAACACAAGCTGTTCTGCAGTATATACACCATCAAAACCAGCTTCATATAAGGCCATTCCCCTCTACACCTATGCCACGTCAACAGTTTTCTGTTAAGAGTTTTTGTGTACTATTGTGTTTTTGTGGCAAACACATTTTGGATCAGTTTCTTGAATAAAATAGTTCATTAGTGTTATATTTTGTGAGCCATTATGAATTGAATGAATGAATTTTAGTGTACGGCAACCTTTACATAGATTTTTATATTCCTTTTTCATTTATCTAACATAACCCATTTACAAATTAAATTAACTTTGTTGCTACTTCTGCTTGAATGGCACCCACACCGTTTTCCCCTTGTAGCTCATACTATCCCTTCCCTTTTATCTTCGTTATCCCCTTCCTTCCCTCTGTCTTCTTTTCTTATACTCCTTACTATTCTCGCCCATTTTTCTTTTGCTTTCTGTAAAAACCTATCTATGCTTCTGATCTTCCTTTCTTCTTTCCCCGTTAACATTTTTATAGCTACAGTTTTCCCTATATTTTTACTCATTTTGCTCCCAGGCCTTTTTTCTCCATGACGCTATCTCCTTACATTCAGTCATATAATGTGTTACACTTTCTTTTTCACCGCACATTTTACATATTCCTTTATCTTCACCTCTTATCCCTCTTGGAAATATTGTTCCTGTTCTCATCCAAGCTATCCCTTCTTCTTCTTCTTGCCTGTTACAGTAATCTACTTACGGTTCTCGTCCTCAGCCTCTTTATATTTATTTATAAAATATTAATGATTTCTTGTTTTCCAAACTTCCTCACATCTCTTTCCTTTCTAGGTCCTTTATTCTGTCTTTTACCAGTTTACCTACATCACTTTCATTCCTTTCTTCTAGCTTCCATATGTCTCCCATTCCTATTTTCCCTATAATTCTTCCTATCCCTGCCCACCAACTGTTTGTGCCCTCTAAGCTTTTTTGCTGCTTCATGCATAACTTTAAGCGTTCTCCATCGTCTTTAACCAAATATCTATATCAGAATGTTTTTATTCTCTCCATTATTATTTCTTTCCTTCTTGGTTTTCCCAGTTCTACTAAAGCTACTTCTCTTGGCGCTTATCTTGGTAAACCCAATAGTTCTTTACTGAACATTGTGTACATACGTATGATTTACCTTTTCGCTTACATCTGTGCCCTCCCTCTCTACTGCATAAAGCATTTTTTATTTCACTAGAGCCTCGCACATTTTTTCCAGCAACTTAATTGTCACATTTAGCTTGTATTTACACATTCTTATCCTGTCATTACAGCCCTTCCTTTTCCATATTTTTCTACTATGTGCCTCCCATTCCCCTTTGTTATTCAGCCTCACTCCTAAATATTCAAATTCTGACCGCTTATAATCCTTTCCTGTTTAGTAATTTTCTTCTTTTCTCATTTTGGTTCCTTTTTTAAAAACTATAACTTTTGACTTGTTTATATTTATCTATTCTAATTCTCTATTCTTTACAGAATTTCTGAAATCCATTTACTGCCCTCTGTAACTCGACTACCGTTATAAATCGTACCATTAAATCATCCATGTATAATAATCCTGGAATTTGTTTATTTGCTATATCGGGCAGTGCTGATTTCCTTTTTCGATTTTGTGTATTATATTTCTTGAATAAATTAAATAAAATTGAACTCAATTAACATCTTTGTTTCAATCCTATTATTTGCACTGTCATCCCCGTGATTTCGCTTTTTTCCCATTTTATACAAAACTTTACCCCTTTATAGATATTTTCTACTTCCTTTATGTAGTTTTCACTTACCCCTTTTCTTCTTCATTTCCATACCAGAGCTTTTCTGTTCTTCTGTAACATTGTTTGTATTTACTCAGGTTCCGTGTTTAGTTCAATCATAAATAGCATAAATATTACGCTTCCAAGCACTAACCAGTTTATCATTATTTTTTGCTCCGTTTTACCTTTCATAAGTTTCATTATCATAAATAGCCTAGTCTCATTCTGTATACAGCAAGTTCTACTCCCATTGTCACTTGTTTCGCTTTACTTCTCAGTCACAGAGCTTCTTGTACATACGAAATTCTTTCTCCACTGCTCATTTCACACTGTGAGTCAGTATAACAAAGATATAAACGGAATGACACCTCAGGCCTCAAAGATAAAACATAACGTTTCAATGCCTGTTAAGATTTGCTGAGAGTAACACTGGTTGGAAAAAGAATAATAAAAATTTCTCTTTGGAAAAACTTATATTAACCTGATGTATTCGACATCGCTGAATCAAATATGTTAGTAATATTTATCTCACATGTACCATTTTTGCGGCAGGAACCCCCGAAGTTGGAAAAAAATTGTATTTTTTGGAAATTTTATTAGCAATGCGTCTCTATGATTTTCGCTTAATGTAAAAATTATAATTTCCACCAACAATTTAATCTCTAGATAGGATTATAAACGTTTCATAACGGTGCCTGGGTGAATACCTTGACATTGCAATGGGAGCTTAGAAAGCGCGTCCCTTCACAGTCTGATAACAAACAGGAAGCGTATTATTGGTAATATACCTACTCCGTCAATTCCTCTCACCAGTCACTTAACATGAAAGAAAAATATGCAAATATGCAACATCTTTTACATAAAACAAACTACGAAGACCATCAATTGAGCATATATGCTGACCTTAAAGTTGTAGCATTGCTGAAGGAGCTACTACAGGGGTATACAAAATTCAACTGCAGTCGCGCGAGGGACACTATATTGAAAAAAAATGCCACCCCAAGAAGAAAACATTCTAGGTCAAAAAATGTGGCACATGAAGCGTTAGTTGACAAGGTAAAAATAATATAGTGCCTTCTCTTCACATTAAGATTGGCTTAGTAAAACAATTTCTGAAGCCAATGGATAAAGAAGGTTCAGGATTCGATTATCTGAAAGAAAAGCTTCCACGAATTAGCAAGGCCAAAATAAAAGAAGGCACTTTTGTATTTAAAATAAAGCAACTATTTCAGAACGCCGTATTCAAACATACATTTAATTTAATCGAGAGAAAAGGATGAAGAAGAACATGAAAAATGCATGATGTAACTTTCTTCAACTCAAGAAATCTAAAAATTATGAAGAAATTGTGCAGTGTCTACTTGCCTCATAACATGGGTTGTAATATGTCTCTGAAGCTGCATCCTTAAATCTTTCATTGATACCTTTTCACAGCATATATGGCAGATATTTCTAATGAGCACGTTGAAATATTTCTCCAAGGTATAGCTGAATTGGAAAGGAAATACAGCGCCAAATGGAGGGAAAACATCTTAACCCACTACTGTTGTGTGAGAGACACCTTAACAGAACTATATAACAGAAAAATCTGATGTGTTACACTCACATGACTTTCTCTACTCTTGTACAAACTACTTTTACAAACGCTTATTCTCCATATGCTTCATGTTAATCGAGATATCGAGATGTCAATATTATTGCTAATTTTCTTGTAGATGCAAGGGGAATATGGTAGGTTTTAAGCGATAGTCAAATATTTAAGCGCTGGTTGCTATGTGGCGCATTCCATTCTCCTTTGCATGTCCAGGACATAAAAAAATCTGATGTGTTACACTCACATGACTTTCTCTACTCCTGTACAAACTATTTTTACAAACGCTTATTCTCCATATGCTTCATGTTAATCGAGATATCGAGGTCAATCTTATTGGTAATTTTCATGTAGATGCAAGGGAAATATGGTAGGTTTTAAGCGATACTCAAATATTTTAACGCTGGTTGCTATGTGGCGCATTCCAATCTCTTTGTATGTCCAGGACATAAAAAAATGAACAACGAATTTGAGAAAAAGTATTGGAAAATTTAAGGGAATAACAAGCAATATCTCGAAAACGGTTCACTCGACAAAAGAAATGTATATGACATAAATTGTGTATTTTAACGCGATCTACATTTTTTGTGTAGTAAAAGTTTGTCTATCTCTTATGGTTTACCAGATATGCAAAAGTCGTTCACAATGAAGATTAGTTTTGGAGACATTCCCAGAAAATTCGAGATATACATTTCATTTCTCATGACAATATCTTAAACATATGATATTTTAATCAAAACCGTTAGAGCCATTTTTGAGAAAATTAAAATTTTCGAAAAATGTTCCATGTAAAGGGTAGTCTGGGGTGGGGGGAATTTCTTGAAAACCTTCGTGTCGCATCTCTGGAAGATACTGAACCTAAATACCAAGTTTGGTGCTTATCCGACTGTTCGTTTCTGAGTTATGCTGTTCACAGACACACAAACACACACACACACACACACACACAGACACACACACGGACATGTTTCCAAAAATGCTTTTTTTGGATTCAGGGAGTCTCAAAACATGTATTTCCGGTGAAATCTCGGTATCGAATTTTTGGGTGGAATACAATACTTCCCCTACTTACTATACGTAGTAGAGAAAGTAAAAATGAGTAACGAATTTGAGAAAAAGCATAAGTATTGTAAAATTTAAGGGAATAACAAGCAATATCTCGAAAACGGTTCACTCAACAAAAAAAAATGTATATGACATAAATTGCGTATTGTAACGCGATCTACATTTTTTGTGCGGTAAAATTTTGTCTATCTCTTATGGTTTACCAGTTATGCAAAAGTCGTTCAGAATGAAGAACACTTTTGGAGACATTCCCAGAAACTTCGAGATATACATTTCATTTGTCATGAAAATACCTTAAACATATGATATTTTAATCAAAATCGTTAGAGCCATTTTTGAGAAAATTAAAATTTTCGAAAAATGTTCCATGTAAAGGGTAGTCTGGGGTAGAGGGATTTTCTTGAAAACCTTCGTGTCGCATCTCTGGAAGATACTGAACTTAAATACCAAGTTTGGTGTTTATCCGACTGTTCGTTTCTGAGTTACGCTGTTCACAGACACACAGACACACAGACACACACACACACGCAGACACACACACGGACATGTTTCCAAAAATGCTTTTTTTGGATTCAGGGAGTCTCAAAACATGTATTTCCGGTGAAATCTCGGTATCGAATTTTTGGGTGGAATACAATACTTCCCCTACTTACTATACGTAGTAGAGAAAGTAAAAATGAGTAACGAATTTGAGAAAAAGCATAAGTATTGTAAAATTTAAGGGAATAACAAGCAATATCTCGAAAACGGTTCACTCAACAAAAAAAAATGTATATGACATAAATTGCGTATTGTAACGCGATCTACATTTTTTGTGCAGTAAAATTTTGTCTATCTCTTATGGTTTACCAGTTATGCAAAAGTCGTTCAGAATGAAGAACACTTTTGGAGACATTCCCAGAAACTTCGAGATATACATTTCATTTGTCATGAAAATACCTTAAACATATGATATTTTAATCAAAATCGTTAGAGCCATTTTTGAGAAAATTAAAATTTTCGAAAAATGTTCCATGTAAAGGGTAGTCTGGGGTAGAGGGATTTTCTTGAAAACCTTCGTGTCGCATCTCTGGAAGATACTGAACTTAAATACCAAGTTTGGTGTTTATCCGACTGTTCGTTTCTGAGTTACGCTGTTCACAGACACACAGACACACACACACACGCAGACACACACACGGACATGTTTCCAAAAATGCTTTTTTTTGGATTCAGGGAGTCTCAAAACATGTATTTCCGGTGAAATCTCGGTATCGAATTTTTGGGTCGAATGCAATACTTCCCCTACTTACTATACGTAGTACAGAAAGTAAAAAGGACAACAAAATAAGTTTTCCGTTAAAATGTAAATTTTCTTTAGTTGTAAATGGTGTTATTGTTAAGATAGTAATAAATTAAAATTAGGGTTAAAGTAAAACAGACGAATGTGCAGTGAGTATTATGTATACATGTGTGTTACTAAATTTATGCAGTAGTGTTCAAGTATACAACATTTTAACTTTTAGCCTGAGCATTTATAACTAAAATAATTCAGCTCAGCTACTCATCATTGCTTCCACCATTGCGAGTGTTATTTAACTATTTCAGTTAATTTATTAGTTGTTGATAGATTTTTCATAACATCAGTAGTAGTAGTACATAGCTAACGTGGTTTTATGTTTTATCTATAAAAGTGAATTAGTTCTATTTATGCATATTTGGAATGCACATTTATTTGTTTACAATCACATACGGTGTTATCATTCGTCATTATATACCAGTTTGAGATAAAAACAAGGTATCATACAAAAATTTCAAATGTACAGACAAAATCTTACTTTCGTTTATATAAAGTTATGGCTCTTTTAGAAACGGTACGTGTTTAGCAAGGTTCAGCTTGATCTATCTAGGCATCAAGCACGAGTATAGTACGACGAGTGCTTCATTCGTAAAATAAGCAGCGAGAATGCAGTCATTTACCATAAAGTTAGTCCCACTTGAAGTAAACACTCCTTCAAATCCCATTTTACTGCTATCGTAGTTTAGCACTCAATTAAGACCGCTCACCTGATGGATTCCTAAACAAAAGTCATTTATTAAAAGCTATAGTCAGTTCCATTGCCAGCCAACTGAATGTTCTGTGACGTTAGCAAACAAATTTCTTCCTACCCAGGCATTAACATAAGTAAAACGAGTGAACATCATTGCCAATGAGCAATTGTTCCAAAGTGAAAGCCTCCTAAATAACCTAAGATGTTAAAGGTGGTATATAAATGAAGGTGAAAAAATCTCTTCCTGCATCCACCTCCCAGCTAGGAACTCGGTAAGAAGGAAAAAGGTGAAGTTAAGGGTTAGCGAAAGGTATCTACATAACACACAAGTCCTGCTCTTTCTATACCTCCGAATTCGTTACGAATCTCAGAACGGTGATATATCACACAACTATAGTATGTTACAGATAGTTCAACTCCGGTTTATTCATTCCTAAGGTATGTCTGTGTAATTGAGAGGGGCCACAAACTAAGCATTTTAAAAAGGAGAGTTTATGCGTAATAGCGTAATATTTTCCTGTATTGTAACATCAAATAATAAAGTTTAAGCTGAGTGAAGTTTTTCTAACAAATCAGTAAGAATTTAAACATATCTCTTACATTTCGCTGATATTGGTAGAAAAATAGTGTATCCTTTTTTACTTTCCCTACTGCGTGTAGTAAGTAGGGGAGTATTGTATTCCACCCAAAAAGTAGAGATCGAGATTTCACTGTAAACACATGTTTGGAGGCACCTTGAATACAAAAAAAATCATATTTAGAAAAAGGTACTTGTGTGTGTGGAGGGTTCAGTTGGTCTGCCTCTGGGTATGTTTGTGTCTGTGAACAGCATAACTCAAAAACGAAAAGTCGGATAAATACCAAGCTAGGTATTTAGATTCAGTACTTTACAAGAAAATCTACCCGCCCCAGACTACACTTTTTCGAATTTTTTTATTTTCTAAAAAATGTCATTTTGATTAAAATGCCACAGATTAAAGATATTTACATGACAAATAAAGCGTATATTTTGAATTTTCTGGGAATAGCCTGTGAAGTCCACTTCAATTGGAAGAAATTTTGTATAATTTTGTATAATTGGTAAACGTGAAAACTTACTACACAAAAAATTTAGATCTCTTTAAAACATACAATTTATTTCAAATACGTTTTTTGTGGCATAAGCCATTTCTGAGATATCCGTTATTAAAGATTCGAATTGTTCATTTCTTGGTCATTCTTGAAGTCCATTCAACATTCAATTGTTTCTCGCGATTGCATGGAAGCAGTATGGAACTTTAAGGACAGCGTATACCATCCAGTTCTTAAATATTTTACTATTGCTGCTCCCTTGTGTGTACAACGAAATGTCATAATGTAGCTATTTCTGCAAAGACTGATTTGAATTGAAATGTAGTAAACAGAAAAATAAGCTTTAGTAAGAATAGTTTGTAGAACCAGTAATAAAGATAGAGGGTGGAAACAGCCATGTGAATGTATCACATCAGATTTTATCTCTCTCTGTCGCTTTTCTAAGGTTGAGGAAATATTACATTACATCTAACAATTCAGTCTGTCTGCTTCATTAGAAATAAAGTTCATAAGAAACCTCAAAAGTGTTTTAGAATACTTCGCTTGTATGTATATGTATCCATGATTAGTGTAATTAAAAAGAAGTAGAGTTATCAAGATTTTCATGAATCACTAAGAAGTGATAAGTACGACACATTAGATAGTTTAAAAATCCGGCACTACAAAATGTGTATTTCCGAAGATACCTCCAAATAGAATATTTCAGTCAGATTCGTGCTATAGGAAAATTATTCTATATCTGCATTGTATAGCCATAAATTAAAGTTTAACATTTTGTAGTAAAGCAATGGGATAGTATTATTTAAATTTGTTATTGCGTATACTTTTGGAAATAATTCCAAAATCTGTTAAACTTTGGGGAACACTCCATATAAACGATCCTAAATTTTTTACCAATCTAACAAGTCTGAAAAGCACCAATAAATTTTCTTCACTTGTAAAGACAACAGTTAAACGTTCCACATGCAGCTGTGTCTAAAACTCAAATTTACAGAAAGCTATCTATACGGATTTTTATTTTATAGGTTTCCAATCTGTTTATCTAATTTAATGTCGGTTAACAAAAAACTTAATTTATGTATTGAGAGGGAAGATTAAACTCAGGGTTAAACTCTCATTCCCAGCCTCCTTCTTTTTGAAGTTTCAAATGAAACTTCTACTTTTGATACTTTTTTCAAAGTATTCATTTGTTAATATATATCATTTATTCTCTTAATTTTTGTTTTTTATCATCTTGGTAGGATTAGAATAATAGAACAATCCTATAATGTAGTGGATTAATCAAGAAATACCCCGCCCAGCAAACAAGGGAGCGCGTTTTGAACATTAATTTATTACTTGTAGGAATTGTCCCAAAACATAAGGAGTTTCCGTCCAGCTAACTAATTTATTCCCTATTAATACTGAAATAGTTCTAGGCTTTCAACCGATAGAGGAAACTCTGTTACATAAAATGAATGAGCTATACTAACAAATGAATGATATTTTAAAAATAACTATCAAGATAAAGGTATGCCATTAGAAATTTAAAAAAGATGGTTGGAGTGAAGGCGTGAAACTTAAAATTCAATAATGATCTCGGCATTAAAATTCTCTCTCAGTATCTTGATTGAGTGTGTTTTATTTAAATTAAATAGATAAATGGTTTATTAGGAATAGAAATTCTTGAAATAAAAACAACTATTATTTCTTCCGTACTGCTTTCATAAGCTTAAAGTGTATTGATAAATACTTTAATCGCTCGTACTTTCATCAAATTGACCAAATTTCATTAGCTTTTACTTTCCCTACCACTTACTTTAGCAGGTAGAGAAATTATTGCATTCCACCCAAAAATTGAATATAGAGATTTCACCGAAATATACGTGTGTGTGATTATTTTGCAAATAGTGTATACATTATTTTATATAATCTTGTATAAGTGGGAAATTATAAGAGATAGAAAAACGTTTACTGCAGGAAAAACTTAGGGACAATTAAAGTACACAATCTGTGATACTCATTTCTCTCTAGACTTAAACGTTTTCAAAATATTGTATGTTCCATGATTATATTTATCAAGCCTGTTATCTATCAGACATGCTAAAAGTTTTCTGATTATTCTTTTTCTTTGCATCGCAAGAGATACTGTTGCTCCGACTAAACATATGAAAACATATGTGTAGTATAGGTATATTTGTTTAAGAATGTGACCTATGGGTTTGCCATAAAGACACAGAACAACATACAAAATTTCTTAACATAAAGGAGAAATTAAAATATGTTCATAAAGTAGAATACCAGGTGACCCAACGTATTTCACGTGTGCAGGTGCCTTTCGTGGTTAAAAGAGTTGCAGAACTCAACGGGGCCATTCCAAGTAAACACAAGTCAGTGATAACTGGAGCATTACCGTGAGCGATCTTCGCTCTACTTCTCTTGCTTATCAGTAAAGACGAAAAACGGGTTGCGCTCATTGAGAGGCAGTTCCCAGCCTTGCACTAGAGAGTACAGTTGGTGATGATAGATAAAAACAGTAAAAAGACCGAGAAGCTCTTGGAATATTTTTCAATTCACTTACACAGACTTTGTTTTCGAAGGAATAAAATCACATTTTAAACCGACAAATAATTACAATTTCTTTATTTGAGTTATCAGGATGCGCCCATTCATTATTTCTTAAATTGTGTACACTTTCTTGTCTAACTGCCATTGTAGAGTTACCACATTATAGCACCGCAACGAGAACCATAAAAACACGAGAATACGCAGAGTTTCACTGACATTTTGTTCACGTATTATTATTAATATTATTATTATTATTATTATTATTATTATTATTATTATTAATATTATTATTATTAGCATCACGATTTTATCATCTTACGTTACTGTTATGCTGACTTTGCTCATTCAATAGGTGTTCGAAATTTTACCGCTGCTGATCGATACAACCTTCCAACCGTCTCCGTGTATCCATATGGATGTTTGTTAAAACTCGCAGTGGTGGTGGTGGTAGAGGAGGAGCGAGTCTTTAGGGCGCTAATGCGCCAGTTTCCCACTCCCTGTGTTTACTTGGAATTACCCCGTTGAGTTCTGCAACTCCGTTAAGACACGAAGGGATATATGCACACGTGAAATACGACGCGGTTGCGCCACATGGTATATATGGTATACAATAGTTGTTCTACTTGAGATAAAAGAAATTTACAAATCGAATATATTATTGCTTAATTTGAAATCACTTCATATCGGGACAGAAGAATCACTTTCTCTATGGCTGCTATGAGGCATGTTGACATGCTTAGAAGATTGTTAGAGTGCAGTGCGAATATTTAAGTGTCTAACCTTAAACTAGTTACGCTTAATTTTGCAGCTATATTAAGAATACCGTCCACAAACCTTATTTTAGATACAGGATGTCCCACTCGAAAGGAACACAGACATTTTCACGCCGTTGAGTAAGTATTTCTACAATAATATCGAATTTGGATAGAAGACAATCCATTGCATGAGAAAGTTGACGGGCTAACACCGTATTTCGTAAACCATGAGAAAGTGTATCAACGAAAGTTTCACGAGTCATTGGGTTGGCGCTCGTGTTCCAGCTTAGCGGAAGTGGAGTAAGTAACGTGATGTGTCATCTGCAAGTGCTTTGACGATGTATCGCTTTCTGTTGGAATGCGCATGTTTCTTGAGATCTTGTATATTAGGGTTTCGTTTATGATATGTCAAGGAAAGTTTTATGAACGATTTGGTAGTCAGCAAAGACCGTCCAACACTGCGTACAAAGATTAGTGAGGAAGCTTGAAGAACAGTGGAATAGTGTTGAATCATGACGGGGAACGCCCGATTGATTGGATATATTTTTCGGCTCTACTGTGAGAAGTTAATTATATGGAACTGTTTCGAGAATTTGTGACCCAGTTAAACGGTTGGTACCAACAAAATGACACTACATGCCACACTTCTTTTGTGAACATGACGGAGGTGAAGTCTTGTCCCCGAGAGAGTCATTTCATAAGGTTCATGGTCCCCAAGGATTTGAACACACCTGGTTTTTTCCTGTAAGGTAACTTAAACGACAGGTTCTACAGGAACAAACTACGCACATCCGATGAATTACAGCACAGCATCCGCCGTCAAATCCAGGCAGTGACATTAAAGGCTCTGGCAGCCACATTCACCAACTTGCAATGTCGTGTTGAACTGTGTTTAAAAGTAGAGAGAGCTGAGTTCCAGCGCCTCTGGTGATTTACTTTCATTTTGCATATATATAGATATACCATACTTAAGTTTCACTTCATTTCCTTACACAACATTTTCTGGGTCCCCTTCCGAGTGGGACACCCTATATAAAGATCTCGTACGTTCCGCATTTAATGCGCACGTATTCACGCTCACTAGAAGTGAGCCCTTATAAAACGTATTATACTGAATGTGTTTAAATACAGGAGCACCATTGTGTTAATATTGAACACTAACAATTTCGCTGAGCACATCTGCTACGTACGACGTGGGTCATAAGGAAACGCCGTGTTTGATAAACGCCATAGAAGGATTTGACACGTTGAATAAGTTGCGAACAGAGTTTGCGTGGTGAGGGGTGGAGGACCGTCTTCATTTGGACAGACCCCAATCGCTCCGTGGTGATTTATCTTTTAATTTGGCGACCCTCTGCCTCGCCTTTCTCCACTTCATTTCAAGTTAATTAAAGCAGCAGCAGTAGCAGCCCAGACATGCACTGCAGGATAACCGTTGCGGATTTATAGGTCGCCTGCGCTCTACGGCTTTGCTATCCAACTTCCAGAGGAGGATTACGAGAGAGGCTGTGGATTTGCTAATCTTTAACTCCTACACCGACCTAGACCAGGGCTGTGTCAACTGCTACAAGTTGTTTGTATTATCTAGACCATACCATAAATACCATAAGTATATCTTTGTAATTAAACCTGTATTAAAATTAAAATACTTGCCATGATAACTCAGTTGGTTAAAGTAGCGGCACGGTAAGCCTCATAGTTCATATCCCGACTATGCCATTGAAAATATCAGGGTGATTCTACCTTCCAACTTTAGTCTACACACAACATGTGTGGAAGAACAATAAATTAAAATACTTCTCACATATTATACTGAATTAGTTCATTTAAATTTATTTCAATTCAATTCTTTCTTAGCTGTAGATTCATTGCAGAATGTTAGCCTCGTCAGTATTATAAAGTATAAGTAAACACAAAAAGCTTATGTACTAAACAGAAACAAATTTATAATTCACAATTCGTCAAGATTATACAAACATTTCTGAATAAGGATTAAAAGTGGAGACAGATAATAATTTTAATCTTGCTGATAATTTATTACATAGATTGATTTCCATCACATTGACATTTTTATCAGATAGTATTTTAACATGGATTGATCTATAATAGTCATTTTTCATTCGAGTATTGTAACAATGGATTTCATTATTTTTGGTTAGTTGTTTATCAGTAACCAGGAGAATAACACGTATGCATATAGTGAGTATAAAATTAACATTTCGTTCTGACTAAATGTTTCTCTACATGATTCCCTTGGTTTGAGATTATATATTATTCTTAAAGATCTTTGTTGCAAAATAAATACTGTGTTTTCATGTATTTTTGCTGCGCCACCTCATATTTCTACTCCATATATCATATGTGGCTAAATGACTACATAATATATTAGTTTTAAAAACGTTTCTAGTAATATTGATCTAAAATACTTTAATGAATAAACTGATTTATTAATTGTGCTACATAACATGTCTAAAATTTAATTTGTTGTCTACATGTATTCCTAAGAATTAATATTTATATACTTCTTCTATATTATCATTTTCAGTGTTAAATCTGTGTGGAAATGAAATTCATTATAAAACGTTTTCTGTTGGATGAAGATTAATCTAATCCGCATCACTCAGTCGTATTGATCTCTGTCTGTTTCGGGTTGTTATGAACTTATTGCACATTTTTCATGAATTCAAGTTTGATTGAGCATCAATAATTCATTGAAAAATCTTAAACGGAAAACATTAGCCAGTCCTGATTTTAAAATATAATGTGATAGATACTTGAAGTACTTTTATTTGCTGAGAATGCGTATGTGAATTGTATCCAGAAAATCCAGGATAGTAAATTTACCGTATAATATTCAGTTTTTAAACTTAACTAGATCTATAAGAATATATAATATGAAAATTACATAAATAAAATGAATGGTTTTACGAGGCAAGGAACCAATAAAGAAAAATAAATAATCAAATCTTAAAACAAGTGAACCGCTTCAGCGATTTAGGAAATTATATTAGCTGTGACAAAGAGCGTGACATTGGTATTAAAGTATGCAAATTTAAAAGCATTTGTGGCATTATTAGCCGTGCTCTGAGGAATAAAGTTAGAAGGGATACAGAGTTGAAATTTCACAAAGTAATGGCTGTACCTGTGTTATCATACGGATTTGAAACATGGACAACAACAAAAATCAAGAAAAGAAAATGCGGACATCAGAAAGGAAAGGCGTTAAAAAGTGTTCCATACTTGATCACATACAACGTGAAAATATACGTCGAGAATTAGATATTTTAACATTAATGATAAATTGAGAAATTACATGCGAAAATAGAAAGCACATCTAGGAAGAAGGTCCGTGGGACGACCAAGGAGGAGGTGGTTGAAAGATCTTTGAGGACGCAACGGGCAGGTTTTGCCTAAACCTTGGGATG
Source organism: Deroplatys truncata (assembly GCA_030765065.1). Lineage (NCBI taxonomy): Eukaryota > Metazoa > Arthropoda > Insecta > Mantodea > Mantidae > Deroplatys > Deroplatys truncata. The sequence goes on from CM060980.1 coordinate 109,508,459, forward strand.
TAGAAGAAAAAGAAGATGAAAAATATTAAACTGGAAACATGTTCCAGTTTTGTTTATTTCCGGAGCCATAGCGACAGTAGCTCGTTTTCCACTTCACGCGGTGTTGAATGTCCCACTCGATTTAGTCATTTTAAATAAATATATAGGCTTTATTAAGGGGATACTCAATATCAGTCACAGCTTTTAGATACGTACTTTACTGAAGAACATCTGTTAGCGTCACTTTATCCGTCTGTCCGCAAAAAACAACTCGTCAGCCGCTGCTATATTTAGTTTGAACAACATTTGTCGATGTTTGAAATCGGTAAAAAATAATGGTAATTAAGATAAAGAGTTTCAATGAGGTTGCAGCTGAATATTTCCAAACCAAGTAAAGGGTCTTTCAACAAGAGTTTCCTATCTTTGAACTTGAATAAAACACGTTCTATAAACCATAGAGGTTTATTCCTTTTTTTAATTTTGGAACATAAATAATGTCATTACGTGTGGAAGAGAACATCAGTTAAGTGACCGTCGCGACTTCTTGGGTTGCGCGTATATGGTCGACCCAATTTTCAATGACAGAAGAACGTAAATTAGGCCCAAATTCACGAATAACACGCGTGATGTTATTCATAAGATCATTTACTGTTTCTGGCTTGTTGACATAAAACCGAATTTAACATAACCCCACAAGAAGTAATCCAACAGCATTAAATTACTTGACCTCAGGGGCCAGTTAACATCACCACCACGGGAAATGATGAAACCTCTGAACATCTCCTTCAAAACATCGATTGTTTCAAGAGCAGTATAACATGTGGCACCATCTTGCTGGTACCAGATGTTTCTAAGATCCATACCATCCAATTGAGGCCAAAATAGTCTCTTATAAGAACCCGACATTTTTCTCCATTGACAGTTAGAGCTTCTCCACCTTCATCTTGGAAAAAATATGCACCAATGTTTCCACCATACCAAAATCCACACTACACAGTAACCTTTTGGGGATGAAGTGGTCGTTCTTGAATCTGCATTTGATTGTGAATGCTCCAATAGCGGCAATTTTGTTTTTTAACACAACCATCCATCCAAAAGTGGGCTTCGTCGCTGAAGATGATTTTTCACAAAAATCCGGGTGAGTTTCCAATTGCTCCATAGCCCAGTCAGCGAATACACGGCGCAACCTATGGTCGTTGGGCTTTGGTTCTTGAGTTAACACTATTTTGTAAGCGTGAAACCTCAAGTCCAGATGCAGAATTCGCCATGTTGTGGTCGGCGAAAGCCCCAATTCTTGCGCTCGACGAGCAATTGATTTGTTTCCGTTCTCGCGTACACTCTCACAATCGGCGCCTATGTTTTCGTTGGAGCGCTTACGTCGATTACGTACATGCGTTCTTTGATCGCTGACAGAACCACTTCTTTCAAATTTATCGATCAAACGCCGAATCGTTCTCTCGCAGGGACGATTATGTACACCGTAAACTTCGCGCAATACACGGAACGTTTGGCGAAGAGATGATCCATTTTGATAATAAATGTTCACAATTTCTACGCGTTGCTGAATGCTGTAACGTTCCATGGCTATTTGTCAATAACAACTGTAATCACATGAAAAAATGACTGCTGCAACTCAATAACAACGGCAGCTAAAAATAGGACACTCCTTTTGAAAGACCTTTTATAAAGAGTTTGGAAATTAGCTAGTTAAGAGAAATGCTGGTATGAAATACACACGTAATTGAAAACTGCGAGAAAAAGTACAGAGACTATATCGTTATTCTTATTTAAGTTGTGTTACTATTACAAACAGGGTGAAACCATAATGGAGTTCATGTAATGGCCGCAACGCTACCTACGGGTTTATAGACACCCATTCCAAATAGTTACTTTGTATAGTAATCTCGCTTTTTTACACGGGAGACCATTGCCAAGTATTTTGGTAAGAGGTTAGAATCCATAAGTTTCTTTTCTCTACGCATATACAAGTTTTGAAGCATTTTAAAAAGCGAAAATTTATACAACCTGGTTGAAAAAGCATTAATACACTATATATTGATCAACTAATATGGGTATACTAAAATATACCAGATATATACCTTTTTGCAATTCTGTAAATTCAATTTCAACTTCACAAATAAAAGAATATATCGTATTTGTTGAAAGCACACGAAAGTTTCAGAAAACGTTCTAAAATGATTTAGCTTTATTTCTAAATGGATATTTAGATACCCATTTCAATTATCTTTCATCAGCCTATGGCTACGGAATACAGAAGTCACTAAAACTAATAACTGAATAGAAGCAAAGAATAAAATTGCAAAAATAATATTTTAACAATTCTGGACTGCGCTCTTCTTGTACAGTGTGGAAGTGAAATAAGTGTGCAGATTCAAAGGAATGCTACGTTGCAACAACAGGAATAAACATGTTTATGTGACGTTTATAATTACGCGCAAAGTTGATTACTAAATCGGGTATAAGGTTTGCAAATTATGGCAACGCTGCAGAAGCCTAGTGATGCCAACAAACAGAGGCGAGGGCTTGTGTTATTCCGTTAGCATGTAAACATAACAAGAAGTAGGGGTGAGAGAACTTGAGATTTGTATGTAGTTAAACCAGCAGGTGCGCAGGTAACCTTTCGCTTCCTCGGTGCTGTGTATTGGTAATAACTAATGATTATGAAGAGTCATAGTCAACGGCTAGATTATGTAAAGCGATATGTCAAAATACTGGTCTAAAGTCCCTAGGTATATGCATACCCTCTAATTTGTGATACTAAGAACTAAGTAAAAGAATAGTGTGCTGTATTTCATTTTGTCATTTCTTTTACATCATTATTTTATTATGATTGACAACATTGTTTATGGTTTAGTGTCACGATGAATGAAAGCAAATCAATGCTATTTTGTAAATGATACAATTACATTTTAATCTAAATACCAAAGCTGGCTTCATCTAACAGCATCACAGCAGATGCTCAAAGTGGACACCGCTTGCTTGTATGCAGCTTCGCACATCTTCTGCCAATTGCGACTCACTCGCATGAAGATACCTGAATTGTTTCTAATATCTTCTGCTGCTTGGAAGATGCGTTGATGAAGTTCCTCCAAAGAGCCTATTTCAGCTTTATAGACTTTACTTTTCATGTCACCTCAGAAGTAAAAATTCAGCGGACTGAGATCCGTAGATCTTGCGAGCCATGGTACAGGTCCAAATCGTCCAATCCAGTGACCAGGAAAGCTTCTGGTTAAATGACGTACTATAACACTTATGTGAGATGGTGCACCATCGTGAAGATACAATATTGCTTTCTAGTCTGCAACGGTACATCCTCCAATAGACTGGGCAAATCATATTTTAAAATCCTATGGTAGTTTGCACCCAACATATATCTGGAAGAACAAAGGATGCAATGAGAACGTCTCTGATTATATCTGCCCAAACATTAACGGAGAACCTGTGTTGAAAATCCCCTTATTTTAAGCGTGTGCATTGTCACAAGCCCACATGTGCGTATTGTTTATGATGCCGTTTCGGGTGAAACAAGCTTCATCCGTAGCCATTATACAGTCTAAAAATGCTGATTCCGCGTTCACTTATGTAGCAACCATTCACAGAACCTCACACGTGGGGGATAATCGTTCGGTGATGAATGCTGTATTCGCTGAATATGGTTAGGATACAGTAGTTCTTCCCTTTATGTCTTTAGTACAGTCTAATGTAACATCCCAACATTACGAGCAATGCACCGAAACTCCTGCTATGAGATTGTTGTTCCGCTAGATTTAACATTTCCTCCTTTTTGTTCAAACTTCGTTGTATCATTGTCGTCCACAATTACGGCATCCTGGCATCACCCCTCCTGTGTCGCGAATCCGTTGACATACCGTAGTGAATGTTTTGTATTTGGCTTCAGGTGAGTTACACTTCGTTTCGATAAATTAATGTCATGTCCAGATGTTCTGCGTTCGAATATTTTGGTACGTTTACACTCTACTGCAGCGACCGCTTTAATCTAACACTTGCCTACCTTTGCACCCCTTTCGACACGCACTAATCGAGGTCAAAACTCAGCTGTTTGACGACCCTCAGGTAACAGTGAAAACAGCGTTGCAAAACGTTGTTTACGAAATCCTGGAACTATATCAGTTAAATTTCTGAGGAAATGGTTCAGTGTATGCGAAAATTGTAAAGGCATAAATTGCTGCTTATGAATCACTCTCGCAACGTGACTCAAAATGAGGATTAAACGCCAAATACTTATCCAGATAATCATTACTAATTTTGCGGAAATTTTTTTTCATAACCTATAAGTAAGAGCAATATGCTATTACAATTTTACTGGAATTAAATTAATTTGAGTTTTTTTATGTATGGACGCACATTAACTGCTGTGGTCCCTAGCATCCCTTTCCATATTGGGCGTGAAAGACCGGTAATTTTGTTCAGAGGCCTCTTTATCAGGCTTGAGGTTCTTTTACGTGCCGTAAATCTACGATACGGGACAACCGGCTTTACTTCCCTTCCGAAGGAAGCCGTGCTAAGGATTTTTACGCCTGAAAAAATCCATCGCCCTCCGCCGGGTTTGAACCCGAGACCTTGAGAACAAGGGGCTAGCACGGTAATCACTACGCACCTGTTACTTGATTTAACTAAGTCAACGCACTGGTGAAAGCTCCGTACTTATTTCACCTCCATCCAGTATACTTAGATATTATTTTAAAAGGGTATATTCATTGGAATTTCAACGAACAACTTTGGCGTAGGAATATTTATGTATAAAGAACACAAATTGCAAATAAAAATATTATTTACGTTTTTCGCGTTTTTAATTGAATATTCCATTCAATGTGTATTATTAATACAGCTATATTATGTGTGCAAAAATTGAACTCATAAATGAAAATAAGAAGAAAACACTACATATCATTTTAGAAATGAAAAGCAAAGATTTTCAGGAAATTTCATTCACTGAAAATATCGCTTCACATGATAGGGATATTGTGGCTAGTTTTGTTTTGGAAAATAATGCTTAAATACCATTTGTTTAAAATACATCTTAACAGATGGATAAAAGCTTACTGCAAGGAACATTCAAATCTGTTAATAGATGCAGTTTGTACAAAATATAAGCACTCTCTGTTCTTACTACTTCTGAAATAATCGCTGTTGATTTAATTAGCTGTTTCAAGTAGTTTTGAAGTGTTAAGTGATTATTCTTTTGTTTCTTATGATTCCATGGAATTAATAGTGTGTGTATATATGTATGTATGTCCTTGCAGTGCTCTACATAGTTGCACCCTTTTAGACCAAACTTGGCTCAAATAACCTTTAACACAAAGCAAAGGCAACTGACTAGCTTAGAATTTCAGATTCCACCCCATTTCACATGGTTAATCATTTAATTTTATGTGATGCCTACAACAGCTCAGAAGACCATCTACATATATCTTTCTTAACGATAATGGTAATAGATGGACATTACCAACATAACATAAGTAATAGTTGTTACTTGCGCTTTCACGGCCTCACACAATAATGAAGAAACAGCGAGTTCACTTATTCGCTGATCTCTCTGAAATGATCACGGAGTAATACCTCAGCCAATAATCAGTTACAACAGCTATGCCATCTATGGCTACTCTTGTGCAAAAGTAAAGGCGTTACAATCGCTTGGTTGAGAAATTAAACATTTGCAACTGTACTATATTAGACTGTGATAATAGTGGCATCAAACCGGACTATATACCACTTCCTCTTCCTCTTATTTATCTTTATATGATTATTTAGGGAGTATTGATATAAAATCAAATAAAAGGATTCAACGTAGTGGCATTGACTACTACAGCCTCAAAATTGCTAACATAAGAGTAATATATAGGTTGAAATTAATATCCATAGAGTCAGCGATCATACTCCGATGTTCGGATGTTTACGTATTATAGTGTATAGTATCTAATCTTTTCTATGGGAAGTTTGCGATGTTTTTATAAGCAGAAAAACAAGAGCTGGGTGGCATGAAAATGATAATGGGCGTGAATAATAGCAAAGGAATAAAATAAGACGAAGTACTCCTTCTTCTTCTTCTTCTTCTCTTTTGTATGTCAATTTTGGCCTTTCTTTTGTTTTTTTGTTTTGTCTTTTTTATTTTCTCAGTAAGTTTTATGCACATTGGTTACTAAGAATAAACAAGATGATATTAACGTTACGTAAACCATTATTTCTTCCCAACTGAGATTTTTTTTGTATAAATGGCAGCCCGAATGTGACAACATGGAAGCCAGAGAAATCATCATTGCAAATTGTGGTATTTGTGATTGTTCAATAGTGCTTTGGCATAGCGTCTTCTCGTGTTTTTATTTTGTTTTTTATAGTGTCTTGAGAGTTTTAATAATTAACTCTTGGTTTAAGTGTCTTGTAGTTTCATATAGAACGGAGGGGGGAGGTAAATGAAATTAATTGTATTGTCATTCGAGTTTAAAAAGCCACCCGTGCTACGTCGGGCAAACCAGCTAATAAATGCATATAACTCGATCCATTTAGTAGAATGCTAATGTCCATTTTGAATGATTGGTTTTCATAACGCTTCCATGTATGATTTTAGGAACGTGGACTTTGTACTTCACTACTTTGTCCGACATTTACGTACTGGATGATGAACGCTTCATCTTTACTTTCAGGCGCGAGTGTACCTACATGACTGACATGTTATGTTATTATCACCAATTCTTTTAACAGTTCAGTCTCTTCTCAGAACTAAATAGCGTATTTTAGCAATACTTCATCTCAAGGAAACTATTTCTGTTGAATATTTATCACGATTAACTTGAAATAAAGACTAAAAGTTTGTAGCCTTAACTGTAAAAAAATTCTTGTGTTAAATTCATATTACTTTCTTAACAGCTTTATACTTCCATAAGGATCTACGAACTGTTCTTGCAATATCTTATTCGACTGATTACTTTAAGTTAAGTGAGATAAACGTTTACAGAAATAGTTTCATTACAAATTTCGTTGTAGGTACAAGGGGCACAAGAAACCGAATCGATAGTCTGATGTTTAAAAGCGGGATTGTATATACTGGTCTAACTCTTTCCTTGATATCGCGAGAAATAGCTGAGTAACAAAAAGGACTAAATCATTCAAGTCAATAACTCCGGATATCTCGGAAGTTTATCATAACACAAAACAGTTGCTTTAAATAAAGTGTGTGTTTTAAAGAGCTCTACATTTTATGTGTAGTAAGCTTTTGTCTATCTCTTATGAATTACCTTCCATATAACAATATATAAAAATTATTTGGAATGTACAGGACTTTACAGGCTATACCTAGAAAATTTAAGACGTATATTTTGTTTCTCATATAAATATCTTAAATATATTGTAGCGTATGTGTGTGCATTGTCGCATCGGACACATCATTGGTGTATAGCAATGTCATTGTTGAACTAAACATTTTGATTGGGAGTTTGAATTTCCGTCCGACGTGGCATTTCCCTCCCCATCTCCTCAGTCTGGTGGCGTCACTAGTAGCGTCAGTCTTGTGTGTGTCTTCAAGGCGAGTGGATGTGTGTGTGTGTGTGTGTGTGTGTGTGTGTGTGTGTGTGTGTAGGAATGCGTGTGTCTCGCGTGTGTGTGGAACACCTCCGTCCAATGTCTTTCCTATAATCTGTTGTGAAGAATGTAACGGCACATTATCGGTTTTAATAAACAGGCAATGTGTTAAATGTGTATTTTGTTATGAAAATCCCACGCCTGCTTTAGATTTGTGTAGCAAGTTCCTGGTATCTCTCGTTTGCCTCTGCAGCTACATCCCCAATGTTTATGCCGGGGTAACTAAATTTAATATATAGCTGCAAAGTCTTTTGGCCTCACCCCGTTGTATAACAATATATCATTTTAATAAAAATGCAGCAATTTTTAAGACGATAAAGAAATATTGAAACATTTTCCAGGTAAAGCGTAGTTTGGAATCGGGAATTTTCTTGAAAATCGTTATATCACATCTTTGGAAGATACTGAACTTAAATACCAAGCTTATTTATCGAACATTCCGTTTCAGAGTTATGCTGTTCACATATACATACGCACTTTTTTTCTAAAAATGCTCTTTTTGGTTCAGGTGGCTTCAAAATTTATTTCTGTTAAAATCTAAACTTAGAATTTTTGGGTGGAATGCAATACAGCTCCTTACGTACTGTACAGGTGGATGATAGAAAAAGTAAAACTGATGAAATTTGCTTGATGCATATGATTTTTTATTTTTAAATTTCCATAGCTTCTACAAATAAACTCATAAACCAATGAAGGGAATAAAATAAATACATTATAAGTTAAAATGGAAATTTATGTTGTGAATATTTGCACGAAAGAAACGCTCCGGTTCTCCTGTGGAGCTATTGGGAAGGGAATACGGTCATAGGTCGCTTAGTCGTCACAAACAAAGTCAATATTTGGTTTAACTTCACCGGGACGGCTTCTCTTCAGACTGGGTATGCACTACATCAGCGAAGAGATTGTAGCTTCTGTCGTTCTAACGATGGTGCCGGTTTGTTTAAATGAGTGACAAAAACCCTTGTCTTTCTGTTTGACAAGAACAAACATTATCGCAAATATGACTTCCTAAAGAACATTTTGTGCTATTTGCTGCTTGTCTGCAGGTGTTTTTTGATACACATAACACATGCACGGCTTTTTTCCTTTCTTTTTTATTGTTTTCTTTAACGTCCTTTAACCGGGTAGGTCATATCGGCGGATAAATGAAATGGGTGAAATGTTGCTCAAATGAGCCCGGCCATAGAGCTTAAAGTTACTCCACATCCTCAGATTCATCTTTTCAGGATAAGATGTGAATTTGAGGCAGACAAACTACGCCCACACTGCGGAGATGGACTACATATAGGTACATATTTATGACGGTTGATACTAAAATAAAGTAGATAATCTCATAAAACCAACGTTAAGATATCCTGCAGTTCAGCGAGCAATAACACCATGGCTACCCACCTCCGTGGTTTGGGGGTAGTGTGTGTGCCCCACACTCAAGAGATCCCGAGTTCGAATGTCGGTTATGGTGAGTTACCTGGATAAGGATTTTGCTGGGGTTTTCCCTTATGCTAAAAAGAATAATGTTCAGAAACAATAAGCTTTAGGGAACCCGGTCCCACTGCAACAGCATTTCAACCCTTTCTTACATTCCGATATGACCTACTCGATTAAGGACATTAAACTTAAAAAAAATAAGAAAGAAACACACCATTAGTTGTTTCCCGAGTCAAAGCCCCCTATATGACCAAAGTTTTACAGGGGAATATACAAATGAAAAAAATTAGAAAAAATAACAAGTAAAACCTTATAAGAATCTTACTTTTCCCTCAATAGTTTATAGAAGTTTACAATGCCATTTAAATATAGCTTACTGTTCTGTTCATTTCCTGTTAACAACAATAAATATGAATAAAACTTGAGACAAAACGTATTGCTTTCTCTAGCATATACATAGTGGTAGAGAAGGTATTACATTACATCCAAAAAATCGAGTGGGCGTGTGACTGTGAACAGCATAACTCAAAAACGAAAAATCGATAACACCAAATCTCTAAATTAAACTTAAGTTTAATATCTACTAAGGATGTGACACGAAGATTTTCAATAAAACATCCCCACCCAAGCTATTCTCTGCATGGAACATTATTCGAAAATGTAGTTTTCCTAAAAAAAGGCTCTAATGGTTTTTATTTAAATACCATATATTAAAGATATTTATTTACATGACAAATAAAATTTATATTTTGAATTTTCTGGGAACAGTGTTTGAAGTCCACTTCATTAGGAAGGAATTTTGTATACTCTTGTATAAATGGTAAACGTTAAGCGATAGACGAAAATGCACTACAAAAAACCATTTAGATATCCCTAAAGCATACAGTTTATTTCAAATAACCTTTTTAGTGGCATAAGCCATTTCAGAGATATGCGTTATTAATGGTTGGAATTGTTGATTTCTTTATCATTGTTTAAAATACTTTCAACATTTGGCTGCTTCTCGCGATTACATGGAAACAGTATGCAGTTTTAAAGCCAGCTTATAGCGTCAGTTCTTAAACATTTGACTATCGCTGTTCTCTTAGTAAACGTTAGAGAGTGAAGAATGTCGGTTGAGTACACTACGTGATCAAAAGTATCCGGACACCCCACAAACATTAGTTTTTCATCTTACGTGCACTGTGCTGCCATCTACTGCCTGGTACTCATTATCCGCGAAACTCAGTAGTAATTAGGCATCGTGAAACAGCAGAATGAGACGCTCCGTGGAACTCACGGACTTCAAACGTGGTCAGGTGATTGGGTGTCACTTGTGTCAGAAGTCTGTACGCGAGATTTCCACACTCCTAAACATCCCTAGGTCCACTGTTTCTGATGTGATAGTGAAGTGGAAACGTGAAGGGGCATGTACAGCACAAAAGCGTACAGGCCGACCTCGTCTATTGACTGACAGAGACCGCCGACATTTGAAGAGGATCGTAAAGAGTAATAGGCAGACATCTATCCAGACCATCACACATGAATTAGATACAAACTGCATCAGGATCCACTCCAAGTACTATGACAGTAAGGCGTGAGGTGAGAAACCTTGGATTGCATGTCGAGCGGCTGCTCATAAGCCACACATCACGCAGGAAAAAGCCAAACGACGCCTCATTTGGTATAAGGAGCATCAACATTATAGATTGAACAGAGGCAAAACGTTGTGTGGAGTGACGAATCACGGTACACAATGTGGCGATCCGATGGCAGAGTGTGGGTATGGCGAATGCCCGGTGAGCGTCATCTGCCAGCGTGTATAGTGCCCACAGTGAAATTCGGAGGTGGTGCTTTTATGGTCGTGTTTTTCCTGGAGCGGCTTGCACCACTTGTTTTGCGTGGCACGATCACAGCGTCGGCTGGCACGAAGTAGGCGTTCCAAAACATCCCAAAGGTGTTCTATAGGATTCAAGTCAGAACTCTGTGCACGCCAGTCCATTACAGGGATGTTATTGTCGTGTAACCACTCCGCCACAGCCTGTTATTGTATACAATAATTAAAAATAAAAACCTTAAGATACCCGTAAGCACGTACTTGCGATGGCAGATCGCAATTGAGATAGTCATCTCTAGTGAGAATCCTTAGTGATCTGGGGTCAACTGGGGAATTTAATGTCCCACCGGCATGTTGCCACAGTGGCTCAATGGTTAGAGCAACCGCACGGAGAGCGGAAGAAGAGCCGTGTTCGAACCCCGGTTGTGGTATTGCATTTTCTAGTTGACTATATTAAAATCTAGCCAAGACTAGGCTAAGGTCTCTAAAAAGTATAATTATTTTCAATTAATTATATATACATGATAATTAAAAAAAGGATAGAAAAACCGAACCGATAGTCAGATGTTTATATGCTAGACGCTATGTACTGCCACTAGAAAGTTTTATTAGAGAAATATGAAGATGTACAGTCACAGTTGGCTCGATGTCAACAAACGTAAATTTGTTGGTCTACGGCGTACGGCGTGATTACTAGGAACAGAGTATTTACTTCCTCCTTCAATGGTGGACATGTTACTCGTAGATTCAGATCCTAGACATTTGAAATAATCGCTGGACAGAAACGCGATCATAGACTGACTACTGAAGCAGTTGCGTTCCAAATATATTGAGTCCCTTAATTACAAGTGTATTTGTTATGTAAAGTGAATTAGAATATCTTTACGTAATTAGCTCCACGCTTTGGGCACCAAATTTGAAGGTAGTTGTAGCCCCACTGTTGGGGGGGTATGTTTCTTGTGGCAGTTACACCACGTTTTGTGGGAGATATGTTTCTTGGGGAGTTCGCCCCACTTACGATACAAACTTTTCCGGTGGCCTTCGCCCCACATTTACTTTTCCGGTGGCCTTCGCCCCCACGTTTAAAAATTAACTTTGTATATTAATGTTTATTTAAAATATCACATATATATATATATATATCTACTGCGTCAGTAGTAATTTTTAGAACACGTATCTCTTAGCAGGGGTAGTACAGCTAAAGAATGAATGCTTACACAAATTATAATGGCATTTAACTTCGTTTTATTAATCTTTCACATGGTTAAATAACACTTCACTGATGTATCCTACTGTAGAGCTGTGAGATTATTGTTACTTGTACTTTTTTAACACGTAAACCTTATATTATTCATGCCGTAATGAATTTTTTTGTCTCACACTGAATACGTACCAATCGAACTGCTCGGGAACGCTGCCTTCTAGCTTCTGCCATCCACTGCCTAAATTCGTACATTTACTCTATTTTAAGTCTCTGATTGGCTAATCCTACTCCAATAGAATACTTTTATTTCACTTTCAGCTTTTCTAGTTTTTGATTGGGTATTTATATACTGTTTTAAATATAAAGTTATTGTTCCAAGAATTATTAGTAGCATTGTTAAACTTTCTAATTTATTGTTGTCTCAAGGTTACCTCATTGTTAGCAACTTTTGGCTTTTACTTTGTAATTCTGTTTGCTACAAAAAGTAGTTTGCTTCTATTGTCACAGCTCCTACATTGTTAAATTACGTAATACATTCACATAACATTATTATACATGTACATAATATAAACATAATAAAATGACTGTTACATACTTTATATATTATATTATACACATACTGACTTAAGACGGGCTGTTATTATATTTTCTATTATATAATTAGACTGATATTATTCAAGTGTTAAAAATAAGTAATGTTATAAAATAATGCTGTACCAATAATACTTCATCCTTTATCTTCCTTTACGGTGTTTTACATAACGTTGTTTATTATTTTATTGTACATATACTTTGAAATTCCTATAGCAGGTGGCCCAACAGCGCCGTATTTCACGTGTGTAGATATCCCTTCGTGCATTAAAAGAGGCTATCCCAAGCAAACGCAGGTCCTCTTGCTTATCAGCGAAAATGATACGCGGATTGCGTCAAATGAGATGCAGTTCCCAGTCTTGCACTAGATTGTACAGCCAGTGATGATAGACAAAAACAATGTAAAAGGATGAAAAAGTCTTAGCATATTTTGCAATTCAGTCAGGGAATAATTTTACCCTTTATATTGAGAAATAACTAAAATGTCACCTCTCAGTTGCCTTTATTTGTTAAATATCGTAATAATATAGGGATTATAAAGAAAACACTTTTAATTGCAACATCTATGACAGGTCAAATTAAAGGAATAAATATTTTGAAGTGATTAACTCATTTTTGGACAAATACAAAATTGACCTGAACAAACTTTTATCGGTGTGTACTGACGGTTGTCATGCAGGATTTATTTCTTTGTTAAAACTACTAAAACAGAGATCGGTTGTTTACATACCACTGCATTTAACATCACGAAAATCTTGGTGCTAATTTTGACGAAACTTTCAAATCTGAGATGAAGAAAGTAATTAGCATCGTTAATTTTATTAGATCACCAATTTAGTGATTTAGTGTCATAGTGATCTTATTATCACAGTGAGTTCAGATGGTTGAGTGAAGGAAAGGTTTTGGAAAGATTTTTAATCTTCGCCATAAAATACAACTCTTTTTAAGTGCACGAGATAAAGAATAACCTGCACTAGATTATTTTTCACGGTGGTTAAAAGTTAGCTTCCTGGCTGATAACACGTCCGAATCACGTCCAAATTAAAATGCAAGATACAAATAAGCTTATTACTGAGCTGAGAAGTGCAATTTTTCTTTAGAAGAAAAACTGAAAATGTTATCAGAAGAATTGAGTAATAATTATTTCACTAGTTGCCCTCGCTTTCAACATCTTATTCGAAAAAAACCAGAAGAAGAAATAAACTTTCAACTCTTCATAGAAATTCTCACAATGCTATGCCATTATTTTAGTGAGAGAGTCGATGATTTTCAAAAGTTTCGAAACCCATTATGATTAGTCGGAAATCCCTAGTCAGTAACGACAGGAAATGTAACTGGGTTCTCAATGTTAGGCCCTGAGATTATAAATAAAACAATGAACGTATTGATCTGCAGCACGATTCAGAACTAGAAGATACTTGTCAAGAGAAACGGAAAACAAATTCAGTTTTATAGTTTTGAAATACTTTCCAGAAAAACAGTTCGCAAATATTTCATTTTGGATAATCGTATATTTGTGAAATAGCCTTCAGCTAGATAAAGTTCATCACCAGTAAACACAGATCTCCTCTAAGCAATGTGAACTTGGAAAGCCTGCTGAGGATATTTGTCACAAATCAACCAGCTCGTACTCTCAAACCTGTGCAGGAGAATAGCATAGCTTGATCTTCACTTTACAACAGTAGTCTACATAACTGTAAGTTATTTTAAAATTATGCAATAATGATGATAATAATGATATAAAGCAGTTAATTATTAATATAAAACCAATTACAGGAATTAGTAATGAATGTGTTTATCCACACATGTTTTGAGTTTTGTCAAATTTGGTGCGGCTCTCAGACAGATACTGTTCCTTATATTCGAATCTCTTGTGATTTCTAGCGAGTACCACTGGTCCATAGTATAGATATAATTTCTATACGTTTGTTCTCTCGTATGCTTCTTCTGCTTCTTCAGTAGCTAAGCATTTTCAAGACCTTTACACGACAAAGAAAGCACAGGCTTGTTTGCACGTTATGCCGTTCCAACAATACCGCAAGTTCTCATCGTCAGGCGTCGCTTGACGGCAATGACCTCAGAGCTGTGGGCCCTAAAGCCTCACTACTACCACTAGCACTACAGGTATAGCTTGGACTCTGCTCTGAATGTTACTCCCACCACTCTGGTAACAGTTTCCGCGGCAACTGTATCCAATTTTTCGATTTTGTATTATACTGTCCATATTTTTCAAATGATGTTTTTATTTCATCAAGTATTTCTAGTTATGCTCGAATTGTAATTTTTGTGTCGAATGCAATAACTCCTCTACCTTAGGTACCTAAACGCTAGAGAAAGTAAAATGGAATGTGGGATCAGAGTTTATCTCGTATTTATGGTTGTGTTTCACTCCATATTGACGTTTTATTCCTGTTATTGGACGACCTCGATATGGAGGCCGCAGATACAGGGCAGTGAAACGAGTTCGCTGCAGCGAGAGGTTTAATATTAATTTATTTATGTTCTATTTGCTGCTGTTACCGCTTTGGTTCACCTCCCACTTTGTGTTAATGACAAGTGCAGTTGTCCACACATACACTCTTCGCGTCATATCTACACATGTAGGTACTACCATCCATAATTTGTAGCGCTTGACAAACAAAACACTCGTAAAAACGTGCCGAGGGCACGTGCACGCACACACGTTATAATTACTGCAGGGTAGATAACTGCATAGTAACTGGCTGTTTTTTATTCCCAACCCGTTATATTTAAACCCCGGCTGGTGCAATAACCATACCTTCTGGGAATATAAATAAGATTTGCAAAGAGAATGTTTACTGCCATTTTAGTAAAAGCCTGACGCGACTTTTTCAGCTTTTTTAACAAGTGTAGCGTTTGGGTAGATAATTTAATAAGGGTTTAGGGGTATTGAGGAGAAACTCTTGTATTCTGGGGATCTTGTGAAACTCCACATCATTGATTGATTCAGTGGAGCATAAATTTGATATTCTGATAAAATTACCACTTCAGAGTGGGATTAGGAAAACTGCCAATTCGTTTATTAGATTTGTATAAATAATACAACTAATACTTCATACCAGAGTGCAAGTAAATATGGACAATTAGATCCATGTTCGCCACTTAAACGTCACGTTTACACTTTCAGTACTCTCTTCGTATCGTCTTCGTCGTCCTCCGTGGACTAGTGGTACCGTGCTAGCCTCTAGTTCCCAAGGTCGCGGGTTCATACCCGGCGGAGGGCGATGGATTTTTTTCGGGCGTAAAAATCCTTAGCATGGCTTCCTTCGGAAGGGAAGTAAAGCCGGCGTAGATTTACGGCACGTAAAGAACCTCAAGCCTGATAAAGAGGCCTTTGAGCAAAATTACCGATCTTTCGCGCCCAATATAGAATGGGACGCTAAGGGCCATAGTAGTTAAAGAGCGTCCATAAATAAAAACTCAATTTTGTATCGGCTTCACGCTGCAATAATGTCCGGGTGACGATTTTACTTCAAAATATTCTAGAGCTGAGTAAATTTATCGTAAAACTAAAATGGCTTCCAGATCTACACAAACCCTCTTCTTAATAAAAGTTGCTACATTCTGCTGCTGCTGCTGCAAGTGATGTAGTTCAAATGACGCGCATTTCCACACAGTATTCTGGACAGTCGTTAGGAGCATTTAGCCCTACTCGTACGCCCTCCCCTATTATCATCTTTCTAAAATATGAGTTGAATCGCTGTAGGCAGGAATATATCTCTCTCCCCCTCATCTTCTCTGCCTGACAGTAGCACCCAACATGCCCACACCTCTATTCGAAGCATTGATAATTTGCGGTAAATAATTTACTCTCAGTCGTCATCAAGTCCTAGCTCGTGAGTGCCTGTCTAAGAGCTTGGCCCCTTTACTTATGTATTGCTCCGTGCTCCACTTAGAGTTTAATCCGGATTGTACTTCTAATGATATATTTTCCGTGCGTTACGCAATTGCTAGTACCCTGTACATTTCCAAAGTATGAGACTACTAATTATTCTCAAAATATGCAGAAACTTGATATAATGATGACATGATTTAAGACCTTTGAACCAGTGATGATCAGGGTTACATACTGGTGGCAACGACACGAATGATGCTGTGGTGGTCTTCTGTAAGGTGCCCAAAAATTAAATTGAGTTTTATTTATGGACGCTCTTTAACTGCTGTGGTCTTAGCGCCCCATTCTATATTGGGCGTGAAAGACCGGTAATTTTGCTCAGAGGGCTCTTTATCAGGATTGAGGTTCTTTTACGTGCCGTAAATCTACGATACGGGACCACCGGCTTTACTTCCCTTGCGAAGGAAGCCATGCTAAGGAGTTTTGCGCCCTAAAAATGTATCGCCCTCCGTCAGGTTTGAACCCGTGACCTCGGGAACTAGAGGCTAGCATGCTAATCACTACACCACAGAAGGCGATTGCAAGGTGCTCAGTCCCTCTGCTGAATAGACATAAACTTAGTGTTGTTTGTTTCAGAAATGTATTTATTTGTTACCATTAGCTGCCGTTAAGCTTGAGTTAAACCATAAACTGTTCTTGAACCTGCTATAAACTACATAGTATTGAAGGCAAGCTGTAGGCGTGAAAGATAGAATCTACGCATTTTGCTTACTTACGCATTAGTGTGTTTTCTTTACGCCCTTATAAGGTCAGTATGGCGTTAACATCAAATAGCCTATAATGTGTGCAGTGTCAAAAAATCGTTTTATGCAGAGATTGTTTTATTTCTTCGAATAGCTACAACTATCCGGTTTCAAAAGTGGAACTATTAAAAATCTTTTTAAATACACAATTGGCTTGAAAATATACTTTAACTGTACTTTTATTTCTAGAAGACAAACTAAAAGCGTCCAAAAGGTGAAGAATAAATTCAGATACCCACAAAAACAGCATACACGGAATAGGCCAGTAAATAATTTACATGCATTCCAAACAGTCCTGCGCCATGTATTAGTTTGGAATGTGATATCCAATTAGAAAATACGGAATATGCGTAGGTTTAAGCGGAATTTGGGAGCTGAGTTTTCGGTTCATTTATATGCGCAGGCAGCAACACAATGCATTTTAATAGCTACGGTAGGTAGCGGTCTGTAGGTCTTAAGACTAACATTCCATCTGGGAGAAGCATGATACTGTAGCTAATTCTGCGATTTGTACTGCCTGCACCTGCTTGCCCCGGCTGGTAGGTTTACAGCGGGCCAACTTACGCATAGGCAGGTAGTTGTCCTCAATGCTAGCCAGACCAACAAAACCCACCCTTGTTACCTGACGACAGGAGTGAATGTTTACAGAGGGAGGGAAGATATAGGAATTGGGAGATCTGTTTCTCTCAGGTTAGGTATTGTTTCATGCACCCCTTTACGATGCATCTTAATGGTTATTACTGTTAGTTTTAAGCTGTTTTCCATAATTATAGACTGCAAACTGCTAATAAATAGTAAAACAATACCACTTGGCAATTGTTCAGAAAATTTTCATCAGAATTATTTTAACCATTACGTTAACAACATTTTTCTACGTTTTTAAAGTAGTTTGAGATATTCGCATATGTTTTCAATTTTGCAAGTTGAAATATGTTTAAGTGTCATTATTATTACTAGTGTTATTATTATAATATTATTTATTAACAGTACTATATTTTGGTCAATACCTTAAGTTGTTATTAAGTTACCATGTTTACATATTCTAAATGTACATATTTTAAGTCACAGGTAATAATTAATTAATTTATAAGCTAGCATATAAATTCAAATTATAAAAAATTACCTGTAAGTACGACGTATGTGACTATTTCATCAAATGTACATCCTAGAGTTAGACTAAAGCTTCTAGAGTTAATAAAACCCACTGTAATGCAAACAGAATGAAATAACATGTTACGTTATGTAACTTCATTGCTGTTTCATTATTGAAATATTGCAGGAAAATATTTCAAAACTAGCAACAGAAGCACAAATGTTAGCATTATAGTATAACAAGTTAATTATGTCAATGTAGGCCTTTTAGATCACCCACCTCTAATGGCATTATTCTAGAATACAAGAATATAAAGCTGGTGTTATAAAGCTCTTTAATTTTGTTTTCCTGTAATAACATGCATTTCTTATCTCATAAGTCCGGAAGAAGGCCACGATTGCTCACAATCTCTTGTTTCTCTCATGAGAAAAAGGGAAGTCGGTCTCGATAAGTGAAACAGCCGAAACAAATTATCAATGTAAAGCTCAAGCACTATGCATATCGACGGAAGTTGCTTGTCATGTATTTGTGAATTTGTATTTACCTATATGTTTCCCTACGGATGTTCAAGCCTAGTGCTCATCGAAGTGTGAGCACTAAACACCCTGGAGTGGGCAGTATCTGACTGCACATGGAATTAGGGTAGTGAGCTAGTATGTGGTTGTTGGGTAGCCTACCAAGGTAGTATTAAAGGTTATGGTTGTTGCCTACAATAGTCCGGGCAGTTATGTCATGCCATCTCTTGCCGCCTCATCGCAAAACCAATTCTCCGTGGAAGCTGTAGCTACAGCGCCATGGAATAAATTTAAGATGGAAAGAAAATTAATCTGCTTCAATTACGCCACTTTCTCTACCAGTTATAAATTAAATATATGCCTCATATATTATAGTTTTTGTAAAGCGATTATTATATTCAGTTACGCTTTACACAATACAGTTTTGTCTAGAAATAATTTCAAATAAAATATGCTTTTCAACACATCATTCAAATATTAATATTAGAAGCACGCAGAAATAAATTTATAAGCTCGTAAAGCAAACGAAAAAATAAATAAATGAAATAATACCAAATTTTGTAACATTCACTAAGATGTTGCACTTACAGTTGAGGAAATTAAGTATACAGCATGGGGTAATTCAACTGACACACCATGGGAAAAATGACACAAATAACAAATTGTATATTTCAACAAGTATTTTCATGTTTTCTGCAGTAATTTTCTCTGCGTCGGTATTTGGGGAGGGGAAACCAATTGAAAATCTTCGGGTTGCATCTTTGAAAGAGCTGGACTTAAAATTTGATAAAATTTGGAATTCTTCCGTAGTTTTTGTTTTTATGTTTTGCTTTTAATAGTCAGACAGACTCAAAACGAGTACTTCCTACGAAAATTTTAACTCGAATATTTTGGTGGAATACAATACTTCCTCTTAGTTGAGCGTTGCAGAAAGTAAAAATATATGGTAAACTAAAATTGTTGGTATTATGCAAAATCCTTTATTCATTTATATAATTTAAATATGTTAAACGTTGAGGTCTGCAGATGCAATTAATGAGGTGGCGATTAATAACTATAAAGAGCCCGAGGTCCAAAGAGCTAAGAGTTACCTGGAAGCTTTATTTTTAGGATTAGGGAATATTCTGGAGAAAATCTTATTGCAGGCAAGTCATTTAAAATGAAATTTAGGCTTGGGCTCTTTGGATTACTAAGCAGATACGCTGCCCATTAACATCACGGAGGTAGGTATTTTTGTCTGATGAGTGCATACCGCAACTCGGGCCAACATAATCTTGTGTTCGTCTGCATTTAGGCACAGGCAACACAAAGAAAGGACGAAGCTCATGAAATGCACCCAAACTTTTTCCCTAAGTTCTTATCTATTTAAGCTATTTCCTACTTTACTAGCAGCTTTTTGCTACGTACTTATTTATAAGTAATTGATGGATATTTTTTTACTTAATTACTAATAATTAATGAATGAAAAAATGGGATAAGTAACGCTTTAATAGGGAATTTCCGAATAAAATATTCGGCTGTTCATTAACAACTAAAGTTATACATTTACTCCGGCAGATCATTTAAATGCGCCATAAAGGCCCGATGAAATTACATCACACGTATGAATACAAATTATTTCGTTTTTGTAGGGTTTTACATAATAAAGGTGTAATAGTCACTTGTAGTTCATTACTAATTCATAGCCTTCCTTTCAGTTCACATTTATCACCATAAATATTTGTCAGAAAGGGTTTCAAACGCCACAATGTGCACGCAATTTGGAAATAACAATTCAACTGTTTATAACACATGAAAAAAATGTGTCTCACATTTACAAGGATATTACATAAACGGCGTTCCAAATTATTGGTATTTTATTATGCTTTAACCCTAGAAATTTTGATTCGCACTAATCCAATTCTTTTTAATTTTGAATTTAGTATTTTAAAGAACACAGTGCTTATTATTAATAATATTAGGTCCCCGGACGTTAGAATTATAAATCCGCTGATGTCTTTTTGGTTAAACGTACACAACGAATATTTGTGGAATGGATTAATGCCATGAAAATGGTTACGTCGTGTATGATTTATTTTATGCATATTTTTCCATGCTAAAGTTTTGCCTATAAGTGTTGATGATTTCCCAATAATATAAACTTCAATGAGAATGAAGAGGACTTCTAGGACATAATTTTATTTTACTAATTATGTGCCATGGAAACCTACAATCATTCAAAACTGGTTCTATCTGTGCCCCTTAATAACATGTTGCAAAGTAAATTTCACAGCAGGAAAACTAGACTAAGTTCATAAGCAGCATGTACGAGTACTTTTAATGTCTCACCCTCCTATGATATAAAAGGTGGTCTATAGAAATGTTATGTCAATATCCCCTAAATGAATCAACAAAACTAAAGAATCGCTTATACGTAAATTTATTGCAGTAGCAGGCTTTTGTAAGTGTCATAGGTAACATTTCATAGCGTCCCCTTATGACTTTGCAGAGTTATCAATAAATTAAGTTGCAGGTTTTCAAAATATTCTTCTAAAATTAAACATTGGGAAGTTATAAGGATTTAACATATACTTTATTGATAAAAGATTAACATTAATAACTCAAGTCAATATCTTACGTTATTTTATTAAATGTTTAAAATAAAGCTACTCAGCATTGGAGATTTCCTAAAATTTCCCATTGCATGATGTTATAATGCATTCAATATTAAACGATATTAATGCAAATGTTTCACACTTTCACGTCTATTGAATTATCCTTTGGAATTTTCCTTTATACTTCAGTAAGGTGTCAATCTGATATTTAATTATTAGATTATTACACATGAATTAATCCAGGAACTTTGTATATGATTAAAACTAATTTTGGCTAAAATCATACTTTTCAGAACCATTCCAGGGCCCTTCTTCAGGGATCTCTAAGTGAGACACAAACCTCTCTTCAGAAGGAACCTTTAATGGTCCTGAAACGTAGGATGGTACTAGCCGAAAGCATATTTAATAATGAACAACGGCGTACGCTTAATGTGTAATTCGTATATAATTAATTATTCATAAACTGCACAAGCTAATGAGAAAAATCAGATAATCCTCAAGCACACACTTTGCCATTAGATACACTTTTACACTAAGGCTTATAATTTTGAACCTTCAGTATAAGTTACTTTTATAAATTCTGTGATTTTTTTTTAAAAAATAGGATTATTTTAATATACTTCTAACTTACAATATGCCTAAAATAATCCCTAGGTATGTATTGGGCTATCAAAATATATCTTTACCACTCACAGGGAATTTTGCGTCTCGGCCAGGGCTAGTTGCCCTACCCACTCACAGCCACCTGTCTGTATTCTAGTGCAAAGCTCATACTCAGTCCGATGTTTATGATCTGACAGTGAGAAAAAAATGTACCTAAATTACATCTGACTATTTTTTATTCAGCAGACGGAAGAAGAGTTATCTTATGGGTAGTTTCAACAAGACTTCGTCACTGTACATACAGCAGAGAAGTCGATGGGCAGGATGCCTCCGTGGTAACGTCTTCGACTCGCTTTCACCGCCCAATCTGACTTCAGATTCTACATGGTTTTGCCTGGTCAGTAGGCGAATGTTGGGGTGATTTTTCATCCACCACGATTTCCCTTTCATTCCGTTTCCTTCCCACCATTTAGGTATACTTCTAGGTTTCGTGGCGTGCGGCGGTACCAAACAGATGGAGCGAATGCTTGCTCCACGAGAATATTCCCCATGAACTCTGGAGGTCATTCATCTCCCTCTCTAGGAAGCTCCAGTAGTGAGACGGGTCTTCGAGCCAAAAACTGTTAGTGACTTCAACGCGTTTCTGCGACCTGTCGCCTATCTGTCTGCGGCCTGTAGCCTCGTGTATGGTTCCTTCGCTTTACCCTTTCACGCAATAAACCTCTTCTAAGTCGCAATGCGCGCGGTGTCCCCCTCAGTTATACTCGTATACACTATGGGTAAAATTACTGAAACGTTTGAAGAAAGAGTGGTTAGTGCTGGTATATTCGCTCCCGTACCCAAATGTAACACTGTTACTTTTATTTTTGGAGTATCCTGAAGAATAACGTGTGCTAAATAAATTCTCATACATTGGAGGAACTCAAGGAAAACTGAAATGAAATCAGAAACATTTCAGAGTCCGTACTAAATCGTATAAATCGGAATGTATTTACATGGCAAAACACTGTTTAGATGTTGGACTACGTTTCCAGCGTTTTGTAAGGTAAATTTTTATAGACAGTTTTAAGAAGTAAGTTAGAGTGCAGGCTTGGCCGACTATGGCATATGCACCTTCGGAGGTGCAAACTTTACGCGAGGGGTAAGAGCATTTTGTAGCTGTTTAATACTAATATGCATATTAGATGTTCAATCTGGGTGGATTTTATTGTCCTGAGGAATCTGAATATATAGAAGTGCATTTTCAGGAAATTAACATGCTGAAGGGCATAGATGAATTCACAGTGTCAGCAGTGTTCCAAATGAAAGGACATGTCCCTGAATGTCTCTCTTGCCAACAGGCAGATCGTATTGCATAAACTGATAGAAAATGCAGGGATCATTAATTAAATGTTTAGGAATGATAAATTACAAATAATGTTCATCGTATTTTCCTTTTTAGCAGAGAACTGTTGTTTTTAACAAATGGCGAGCTGTGAAGTAATGTAGGTGCAAAATAGAAATGGTATTTATACCAAGTAATAAAGGCAAATGCATGGAGAGCTGATTAAAGAGCAAAAGATTACCATAAGCAAAATGTAGAGATGGAAACGGAAATTTTCAGATGATGCCTTCTAGTGAGCGAAAATACGAATGTTGTAGTAATATCTATAATTAGATTTGTAATACAGGAAAGTGTCCCCAGGTTTACTCTTCAGAGCTTTTGCCTATCAGATCTGGTTTTCTGAATTCAGGAATTCAAATTTTCTTAGAAATTTGGAAAATAAGTAGGGAAATATAAGCTTCTTTGTGCGGAATCCATAAAAATGTATTTGACAAGACTGCCCGAGAGAGATAGGCATTGATTGACACATACAAGGTGGTCATATTTAAAGAGCAGGTGTTTGAGGGGTTATAAATAAACAACGGTAATTGACATTTGGTGAACATACATTTCAGATAATCGTAATTCCAATGAGAAGGGAAAAAGTTCCAAACATTGCCACCACTGGGCAAAATGGCGCTATATGGTGTGCTAAAGGTCTCATCGTGACATCTTTGGATGCAGTCATTAGGATATAATTGTGTACGCAGTGCTCTGCTTAACTGGTCGTGCTTTGCTTGGCAAGCTTTATTGCCAAAATAACATCAATGCTTCTATTACGGAGAGGTTCCATGACCATTACTGACTTGCGAAAGATGATCAAGGTTTTTTTTCTCTTAAAGTTCCCTTGTACCCAGTTTATGCTACCATGTTTTACTGTTTTCATACCGCTTATTCCGCAACACACATACACACACAAACACCCATACCCGTGGTGGGACTCGAACCCGCGACCACTCCAGCGACCACGGCTACGAGGGCCGGCATAGCTTTAAACGTACAGGCCTTAAACACACAAGTGCAACCAGGACGAGGAGCAAATCTATATGGTACGAAGGCTTTAAAACTGTTGCAACTGCTGGTATATTCTGCAGGGGCAATGGAATTCAGAGACTGCAGTTTGTCGAATATCTTCAAGGGCAGCACACTAAGCCACATTTGTAATTGTCATTTGTAATGTGTTGGATTAAAGTCACCAAGACTTTGCTGCCTTTCACTCACCATGCAGTGTCATTTCATCCTCTGGTGGCGATTTATGAACTATTTTATTTTTTCTCATATTGGAATTCCCACTATTTGGAACGTATATAGACCATATTTTAATTTATTTGGCCTCACCGTTGTTTACTTATGACCATCGAACACCTCTTCTTTACTTATGGCCAGCTAGAACTTATAGTTTTTACTATAATATGTATAGAAAATATTGAATACATCCAAAAATTCTAATTCGAGAATTCATTGCAAATACACGTTTAGAAATCCCCTGAACTCAAGAAAAGTGTTTTTGTGCGCGCGAGTGTGTGAGCGAGGGAGAGTACAAAACTTGGTATTTAAGTTCAATATTTTCTTAGGATAGTTCAGGAAGAGTTCTAAGTCACCTCCATCCCAAACCCATACACCTAAAGTGGTCCCTTATGCTTTTTTTTCAAAATGGTTTTAAAATACCATAAGTTAAACATACTTGCATGACAAATAAAATGTATGCTTTTCAGTTTTCTGTGAATAGTCAGTAAAGTCACCATTCATTCCGAATGAATTTTGTATAATTTTGTGTAAGAGATAGACATAAACTTATTTTTACTTTCTCGAATACATAGAAGTAGGGGAAGTATTGCATTCCACCCAAAAATTCGATACCGAGATTTCACTGGAAATACATGTTTTGAGACCCACTGAATCCAAAAAAAAGCATTTTTGGAAACATGTCCGTGTGTGTGTCTGTGTGTGTGTGTGTGTCTGTGAAGAGCATAACTCAAAAACGAACAGTCGGATAAACACCAAACTTGGTATTTAGGTTCAGTATCTTCCAGAGATGCGACACGAAGGTTTTCAAGAAAATCCCCCCACCCCAGACTACCCTTTACATGGAACATTTTTCGAAAATTTTAATTTTCTCAAAAATGGCTCTAACGATTTTGATGAAAATATCATATGTTTAAGATAATGTCATGAGAAATGTAATGTATATCTCGAATTTTCTGGGAATGTCTCCAAAAGTATTCTTTATTGTGAACGACTTTTGCATAACTGGTAAACCGTAAGAGATAGACAGAATTTTACTTCACAAACAATGTAGATCGCGTTAAAATACACAACTTATGTTATATACATTTTTTTTGTTGAGTGAACCGTTTTCGAGATATTGCTTGTTATTTCCTTAAATTTTTCAATACTTATACTTTTTCTCAAATTCGTTATTCATTTTTTTATGTCCTGGGCATGCAAAGAGAATGAAATGCGCCACATAACAACCAGCGTTAAAATATTTGACTATCGCTTAAAAGCTACCATATTCCCCTTGCATCTACAAGAAAATTACCAATAAGATTGACATCTCGATATCTCGATTAACATGAAGCATATGGAGAATAGGCGTTTGTAAAATTAGATTGTACAAGAGTAGAGAAAATCATGTGAGTGTAACACATCAGATTTTTGGAAACATGTCCGTGTGTCTGTCTGTGAACAGCATAACTCAGAAACGAATAGTCGGATAAACACCAAACTTGGCATTTAGGTTCAGTATCTTCCAGAGATGCGACATCATGATTTTCAAGAAAATCCCCCACCCCAGATTATCCTTTACATGGAACATTTTTCGGAAATTTTAATTTTCTCAGAAATGCCTCTAACGATTTTGATTAAAATATCATATATTTAAGATAATTTCATGACAAATAAAATGTATATCTCGAATTTTCTGCGAATGTCTCCAAAAGTATTCTTCATTGTGAACGACGTTTGCACAACTGGTAAACCAAAAGAGATAGACAAAATTTTACTACACACAAAATATAGATCGCGTTAAAATACACAATTTATGTCATATAAATTTTTTTATTGAGTAAACCATTTTCGAGATATTGCTTGTTATTCCCTTAAATTTTCCAATACTTATACTTTTTTCAAATGGGAATTTGTTATTCATTTTTTTTTGTCCTGGACATACAAAGAGAATAGTATGCGCCACATAGCATCCAGCTCAAAAAGATTTGACTATCGCTTAAATACTACCATATTTCCCTTGCACCTACAAGAGAATTAGCAATAAGGTTAACATCTTGATTAACATGAATTATATGGAGAATAAGGTTTGTAAAAATAGTTTTTACAAGGGTAGAGAAAGTCATGTGAGTGTAACACTTCAGATTTTTCAGAAAGTGTAGTACTCAATCAGATACACAATTTATGTCAAAAGTACTTTGGCAGTAGAATTAGCTATTTTCGAAATACTGGTTACTGTTTTTTTCTTAGTCTGAGCTTTCTTGTAACATTTATGAATCACTTTACAAAATATGTAATTCTTACTTTTACCCACATGTATTCATTAGTCAAAGATATTGATTTGGAACATTGCGATCAGTTATGTTAATGTTTTCAGTATTGTGCATGGCACGAAATTCTATTTGTTGAATAATTTGAGATACCTTTAGTCAGAAGTGTGTCATGAATAACATTACATCAATGGAAGAATCAACTATATGAATACTATGAAATGAAACTGCAATAAATAGAATAAGTCCTTGAGGGTGATGTTTCTTTTTTAAAATCACGGTTATGGTAAAATTCTGAAGCCTATACTAAGGTAGCAGCTACCTGTATTTTGTCTAAAACTTTTTGCTCTAGTTATAACCAGTAGAAAATAACTTTGGATGCAATAATAGTGTAACAAGGCTGCAGATCTTAACAATGGTAGGTACAAACAAATTTGTAGGGTAACGTTTATCACTCATTCGTAACCCTCAAGCAGTTATATGTTTTTCTGTGAAGTGATACAGAATTCACAGTACAGAATGGCAAATGCAGTACCATTTTAAACACATATTTAACATATAACATTGCAACCTATAAATAAGATTCTTAAAGAGGAAACTTCAATTTATAAGAATCCACAAAGGAGCAAAACCGTTTTTGCAAATTTAGCAAAATTAAGATATTTTGGAGAAAATGAATAAATTTCAAATTGTCTGCTAAAGTAAAAGTGCGACTTTACTATTAATCACGTTTAGAACTTACAAGGTTTTATATAACAGCGAAAACAGAAAAGAGGGGGAAAAGGCGAAGAAGTTGCATCAGGATTACTCAGACTTCCATACGATCCATATGGCAGGGAGATTGGGTGACGCAGGAGGGGGGAGAGAGTTTTGCTTAGCAACAAGTGGCACATATTGCATCAGGCACTCGGTGAGGTAAATTTTACGTAAGCTATTGTGAATACATATACTATATACCACATATATTCGTTCCAGAGATGGAGAAATGCTTTGAGGAATAAGTTCTGGAAATAGGCGGTTTCGAACATTTAACAACTCGGTGGATATTAAT
The DNA here is from genome assembly GCA_030765065.1 of Deroplatys truncata. Lineage (NCBI taxonomy): Eukaryota > Metazoa > Arthropoda > Insecta > Mantodea > Mantidae > Deroplatys > Deroplatys truncata. The sequence goes on from CM060980.1 coordinate 109,536,469, forward strand.
GACGCATTACGGTACTTAGTGACTCTCAAAGAAAGCTTGTTTTAAGATCTGAGAGTTGAATTTTACTGAAATCACTTCTAAAGTTCACGAATATAATCCTGGAGAAACTACTAGTTTTGCTGAATTGATAACCTATAGTTGTAGACAAAATTTAGGTTATGGAAAAGATAAATTAAACCTGATCGAAAGACAAATAAAACCACTGAGCATCTGTTACCAGAAAATTAACTTCCGCAGTTGTAAATGAATTTACGTCACTGGTAGCTAAAGAAGACCAGTAAAATTTTCGAAGAAGCTTTTAGTCTACTAACAGATTTACAGTGCTATTGAGTCTCAAAGTCCTTGTCTTGTTCTAAGTCAACGAAACTCTCTTCGTCAGAAAACTATAGAGGGAAAGCTCTGGTTTTTAAGAAGGACTTTGGTGTGTTTCTCGGTCAAATTTAGATTTGGCTAAGGCTGCATGATCGAGTAAAATAAATTTATGAGCTTAGGATAGAGACTTTTCATTTCTTCATAAGAAACCCTTTTATTTGGACTTACTTTTCTTCTACCAATGGTCTTATATTTGGAACTTTAAGCTTTCATAAACATGAAAAGAGGTATAATGGGCAACAGTTTTATCCGGATCGGAGCACATTTACATTATTAACAAAGTTGAAATACTCTCTTAGCATGATTCTAATTTTAGATACACAATAATGTTTGTATTATCTTCATATAGACAGTCCATATATAGAGCTGATATTGTTACTAATCTAGTGAGTAAGAGTTCAAGAACAAGCTGAGGGAGAATTTATGATTTTTAGACTCTAGATATGATTTTTCGCAAAACAGGGTTTCCACTTGCTGGAATCAGTTTTAAATATATGTGTTCCCTAAGGTTACTTTTATATACTCAAACCACTAAAAATCTACAGGCTTAAATTGGGTGAGAGGGAGAGTGTTGGGGGAGGAGAGAGAGAACAAAACTCAAAATGGTAAGTCGGATAAATATCACACTTGTATTCAGATAGGTTGCCTTTTTTCACATGTTCATATAAAACAATTGATGTTGTTTATTTTTTTAAAGATTAAATTAATGATTTTCATTAAAATACCTTTTTTAAAATAAAACTTAACAAGTAACACGTAAATGTTTAGTTTTCTACCGACAGACAACGAAGGTTTCATCCTCTTGTAAGTCTACAAAACAAAAAGAGAGAGATACAAATTTTCTATAGCAAAATTGTGGTGTTAATTTACTGTGTTTATTGATATCAGATAATAAGGCCAAGTATTCATGGAATCTACAATTTTATCATAGTAGATTCCCCAGCATTGAAAGTGACTCTCCTATCTATTAGTGGCATAATTGTCTTAGCAACTAAGCGGATGGCTTCAGAATTAATAAATGTTTATTTATGAATAAATTGCTTTTGACATAGTCTTCATTTGACTGTCCCTCCTGAATTACCCACAACATATGCATAGCATTATTATTTTTCTAGAGGAAAAATGAAATATAGTCATTTCTATGAAAAAATAAAACATGAGAGCAAGACCATAAATGGACTACATATTTAATGCAGCAAAAATTACCAAAATATGTATGTATCTGTAATTATGTACCGAAAACCTTATAATATGGATTTTACTGTACATAAAACGCTAAAACGTGCGTTTGGGTACGATATAAAATAATTGATGAATCTTTTTACAGCAGCTTTATATGATAACAATAAATTGGAATGAACCCTGAGAATAAGGGAGAGAAACTTATGTTCAAAGAATCCAAACGAAACCTCTACTATCAAATCTGCAACACACTAATCTTCCTATCCTTTATCAGTTGCATTATCTTCTCCTTCGCCTCTAATAGAAGGTAGAGCAAGTATTGCAGATCCACTAAAAATTCCATTTCACCGGAAATTCGTGTTTCAAGGTCGCCTGAATTCAAGAAAAGCATGCTTAGAAAAATCTCCATGCGCGCACCTCTGTGTGCCTGTAAACAACATAACTAAAAACAATCGAAGAAATATCGACTTGGTATATATGTTCAGCATCTTCTAAGAACACGATATTGCTGTTTTAAGAAAAATCTCAGCCCCAAATCAAGCTGTACACAGAAAAACGTTTCGTAAGTTTTTATTTTCTCAAAAGCGGATGTAATGATTTCTATTAATATTCCATATGTTTAATGTATTTACAGGACTATGAAGTACAATTATTCTTGGAGTTGTTTTATTTATTTCCACGTATGGACGTCAATTTTTAAGAAAGGATGTTGTTTACGTAATTTATTAGCCACACGTTTGCGAAGCCAACTTGAAGTTATGTTCTTCAGCTGTTGTAGTTTATTGTTGAATTGTTGTTTATTTATTTATTTCCACACTTGGGAAACCAATTTAAAGTTGTTGTTTACGTAATTTAGCATCATGCTTTGGGCGTTCATTTGAAGTAGATTGTTTGTTACGTAATATGCTGCTACATATGAGAAGCCGATGTTTGAAAATGTATTTTTGTTGTTACGCTCCAAGTTTAAAAAAAAAGTATACTATTTTAACTTTGTTATTAAACTGCGTCTCTAGATAGTATTTATGTTTATGTTTGCCCCGGCTGCGTCGGTCTTACTTTAGAAACATGTTTCGCTTAATCAGGGCGTGGTACGACAAGAATGTGGGCTTACACAGATTTTAAGTTTAAATTCACTTCTTTTTATTAATCCTTGACATAAATTAAATAGCACTACACTGATATCAAGAGCTGTGAGATTCTTTAATTTAAAACTTGCACTTTGTTATCGCGTATACATATTTTACGATTTACAAGAATCGTTCCTTAGAGAACACATCTTCCATCCGGTCACTACCAAGGTCTACAGGCAACTGAACAAACCCGTAAACGTTTGTATTTCAAGTCTGATTGGCTAATCCTAGTCCAATAGAATACCTGCATTTAATTAAAGCTTTTTATAGCTGTTGATCGGCTATTTTTAAACCGTCACAAAATTTACATTATCGTTGCTCTAATCATGACTATTAGTATTCAAACTCTCAAACTCATTATTGCCTCAAGGTTACCTCATTGTTAGCAACGTTAAACTTATTATTCTCACAGCTCTTACATTGTTAAATTACGTAATGCATTCACATAAGATTTTTAAACATGTTTACAATAATAATAAGCATTTGCAACGACTGTTACATGCATTTTTATAAATTATTACATACATATTGCTTCAAGGCAGGCTGTTATTGAATTTACATATTATATAATTTAATTAAAATTATTCAAGTATTAAAAACACTGCCTCAACTAACAAAATCAGTATCTTCTGTTTTTAAAGGAATAATCTGTGAAGTCCTTGAAATGAATTTGTATGATTTTGTATAATACAAAGATGTAGTAGTCTTTAAAATACACCATTTATTTCAAATAATGTTTAATTGCATCAGCCATTTATGACATATTCGTTGTTATTGGTTTCAATTTTTCAATACCATTTTTTGAATGGGCACCATTCAGTTGTTTCTTGAGATATAATGAAAAAAGAAATAAAGGAAATATTTGGAAACGATATGTGTGGAAGAACAATTAAGTATCAAAGAAGATATTTTTCAGGAAACATCTTGAACTTTTACCATGTAACTAAGATGAACATTCATCTTAGTTTTATCTTACTTAAACCCCCACGTAAATATCACCATGTTCATTTTTCGTTATATCTCAGTGGTGCTGAACACAAAACTACCGTCCTATGATGTGAGTAATGCTTTTTTGCACATATATTCCAAGAGCTTAGTGAAAAATAGATTTTACCAAGTCTTGAGCTAATCTATAGGTTATGATTATATGCAAAATGGGGAGACTATTGCCTTTCATGTTTAAATTTGACTGCTAATAGAGTTTTTATAAAGCGTGTTTTCTGACAGGATAATATTTCGTCACGTAACTCAATACCGTAATTATAAAAACGTCTTTTGCCATGTTAGAACTTTAGTTTCTATCACTAATTTCGTTTTTCGCCCACTTGGATAACATTGAGGACTTACTTCATACTGCCACATATGTAGGCATTGAATACGCTTTGTTAAACACTACTCTTCATTATTTTAATAGAAGGGCTTGAGCTCAGATTATGTTTAAATTCAAGTGACCTGTACTGCCGAGTGCATTTTAATTTCAAAAAGTCGGATCTTCAGAGATTTGATCCTCTTGAGGTTGTGAACTATAACTTGTGTGTACGTCCACGTCTTTCATTTCTAAAGCTTATATCTTCTTAAAGGTTTGCGCTAACACCCTCCAGCGGCAGAATTAGGTCACTGTTTATGTTGAAATAAAACCTTCTGTGATTCTCTTGTGTCATGGTATTTGCCGATAAACTTCACGCCAAACGGGTCAGAATATTGTGTTACCTATTACGTTGTTATTACCGTGTGATGCTTGCTTTGGACATCGTTACTTCAGCGCTTACGGTGACCCTGAGTAGGCTGTGCAACAGTTCTCTAATGACGAGAGCAGGTGTGTTATCGCTTGAGCTAGCAGCAATTTCTTAAAATATACATTATATTCGCAAAATATGACCGATGGATATGGAGTTCATAGAGAAATAGAGCCATAGCGCGTAACTGGATTCCGAAACATCACAAGAAAAACCTTAAACAAATCAATGTTCAAAGTATATTGTGCTTTTAACTCAAGTAATAGAATCGATTGTCCATTCATAATAATTTTTTGTTTTTTTCTGACGTGCTATAAACGCTAGTTGAATGCTCTTTACTGCTAAATCCTTCAACTATTGAACTTGCAAATGCCAGGCTGCTATTTGCATGTTCATGGGCTTTATTTATTTTTTGAAGTTTTAACATCATTTAACCTAGTCGGTCATAAGGACGATGAATGTATGAAACGGGCGATACGCTGCTCAAATAATCCGGGGTCAATAAAGCTTAAAAGTTACCCAACATTAGTCTTCTCAGGATAAGGGAAAACTCCGGAAAAACCTTCTCCGGACAATTCACCCTAACCGAGATTCGAACTCGGTACCACTTTAATGTGAGGCAGACACACTACCACCACATCGCAGAGGCCGGCTGTTTACTGTACACTCTACCTGCTAGATAATGCATACTTAAGGTAATACATCTGTGAAATGTGGAAAATGCAGAGCATGTAAGGCATCTTATTGAAATGTATGCCAGTTATTACGCATGATAACAATAATATCTTTGCTATGTTTCAAAATTCTAACTTGCACGATTATCTAAATCTTAATTTGTTATTGTTCAGATTGGTTGCTCTAATAAAAGTGCAGTAATATAAATATTCACATAAAAATTGCGGGTGCTTTAATAAAGAGTTAGCAAACAGAATTATTGTAACAATAACTTTATATTAAACTCTAATTATTGTAGAAAAATTATTACTTTTTTAATCCTCAAAATTTCAGATTTTTCAAAACCTAATAGCTTATTTCCCAAAATTGGAGCATTAATATAAGAAAATGCAAATGGTAGTTTTCTTAAAGTACTTTTGAGAGACAGTACAAACATTATGAAACAAATTAATAAAATATTGCATCGTGTGGATCATTCTGGGTGTGGAAAAATGCTGAAGAAGACTTTTGCGAGAAATCAAGGTTAACTTATGGTCGTGTCTATCGTGCAGGTGTCCATTTATAGCTTGAATTAATTAGTAGTCTAAATGCGCCAAATAGAAAAACGACATGTTTTCTTAAACTTTAGAAATCATATCATTTTCTTACGAAAAAGATCATTTTTAATTGTCCACTAATTTTGTTCAAATTTCACAGATGCATTACTTTAACGGCACCGGCAGTTCTACTCACGTGACAGAACAGCATTTTGATAAGAGGTAAGGTTAAAATAAATAACCTTTAGGGCAAGAGGCTAATTTTCGTAGGAATTTCTTGCCTATCCTTTGTTAGTCCAAACAATTTTTAAATATATTCCCTAATTGTTTTAAATAAAATATGACTGAAAAGCGGGCCTACAACTAGTTCTCCAGCTCATTCAGAATGTAGTTGTGTTCTGGCATTTTCTTGCACCATAGGTGACTTTCCTTTGAGAAAGAAATTCTAAAGCGACAATATTAAAAGTCACAGCTCTTTTTTCCTCATGAAGAAAGACCTAACTAAGTAGGTGTTACGTCAAAGGAAAGAGAGGCCTTGGTCTCCAGTCTCTGGAAATAACATGGCCCTTTCTCTTTGCCACTGAATGAAAAGGTCCTTTACTTTATTTCTGGGAAAGCAGCCAATTCAAATGGCGTAGGGATTTGTAAAGAAAAAGGAACTAAGAAATTAGCAATACATTATAATGCCTTTACAAACGACCTGTATAAATGCACAACCAAGTAAATTGCCACCGTACCTTTTTAACCCCTTTTCATATCAAGCTTAAATATTTTACTTGTTCGCTTTGGATCTGTGGTCCTCCGTGATGTACTGTTTAGCATGATGAATCGTCACGTGGGAAACTGGGAATCGTTTCACTGTAAAAAATGTTTTCACTCAACTATACTCATGTGTTTTGCTTTCTTAAATATCCATTGATCTATTTCATTGAGTTTCAAGGATATAAAACGTAAGCACAATCAGACTGTTCAAATGTTTCATTTAAACACGTTATTCCCCGTGTTAATATATCAAACATATGATGGGTAATCAAACTAGAGGTAGTTTTGGGGTAAAAGGATTTTCTTCAAAATATTTGTTTCAATATTCAATTATGAATACAAATAGAAGTGTGTTAGTTACCATACTTTTTATTTTTCAGTTGTGCTACTGACGCAGACAACTTGTTTTTTCCTAAATCTGACCGTTTTGAATACAATGGATCTTAAAGCATGCATTTCTGGTGAAATTACGATATCGAATTTTTTGGCGAAAAACCGAAGGTAGAAGCTGCGAAATTGTATTGGGCATTAAGCCCACGTCTTTATTTGGTTTTCTTTATTTTGTTTAAGGGAGACAATTTTCCTGTCAAAACATATGTTTTTAGGCACGCTGAATGCTAATATAGGGCCAAAAGAATTGGGTGTTCATAGTTGCACATTTTTGCATTTCATAAAGCTTTTATAACTAACATCTTATTATGGTCAAAGACAACTGCAAACATCAACTTTCGAGAAGGAGAATAACAAACTAGGTGGCTTGAAAGCGCTCCGATGCCTTTTGTCTACGCATTAAAGATAACTAGTTACGTTCATGAACAGTTACCATGTGATTTCCTGATTGAGGTTAGAATCGCGATGTCAACTTAAAAATCTAGATTCAGAGTAGCTAATTCTTCACCATTCAAAAAAGTGTTAATTATAGAACTGGTATAGAGAAATTATCGAGTGCAAATAAAACAAAAAGAAAAAACTGCTTAAATTAAATGAGAAGGATATAGTATGGGAAAAAATCCGCGAGAAATTAAATTGAACCGTATCGTTTCTTCCAGGTCCAGTAAGCAACTCCGGCAATTTTGTGCTAAAATAAAACGCAGCACAAAATAGACAAGTGCGAAGAACGTTTAAAAAGGTTTAAAACTGATGTTGGATACTACATTGAAACCAAAGTGGACAAATATGTACACTGATTGAGGATCAAGGAGATTCCATTGTAACACTGTTCACTTTTTTAAACAATTACTTCGGAATCCTTCCGAATAAACCCGCAAAGGAAGTTATAATTTTATCACCTACCATTAAAGAAAAGTACAAGCAGCATAAAGTCTCAGGGCCAGTTTCACCAACAGATGCTAAATTTTAACACAATGTTAAACTGATTTAACACTGAAGTTAACACAAATTCTGTTCCATCAAACAATCTTAACTTTAAAAACGTGTTAAAGTCGGTGTTAAGTTAACATCCCAATACCCCTGTGTTAAGGCGTTTAACAAATGTTAGAAATTGGAAAATGGCTGCCGCAAACCAATGAGTTTGATGTGAGTTTGCTACAATTGGCAGTTTTGAAGGTCATTCCTAATAAAAGAGTAGCCGTTCGTCATAATAAATTTGAAACCCTACAAAAGGAGGAATTTTTAAAGCAATATACACTGTCAGGGGTCATGAGCATGGTTTTATGGGAAATACGAGAGGTTAGAATACTACCAGCAGAAGAGTGTTAATTAGGTACTTAGATTTTATGCTACTAACATTTTTCATTTACTTGTGATAATGTTGGTAATTCCAAAACTACCGTTTGTGGGTTTATCCGGAAAGTTTTCAAAGCAACTGCTTCAAGAAGCAAACTATTTTTTTCGGGTATGCTTGATTAATCAGAGATAACACCTTTTTCGTCTGCTTTAGTTTCATTGCAGTGTCCACCGCCAGTTTTAAACCGTCTTAAACACCGGGAAGGTAGAATCAGGTGACTGAAAAATTCAATGCCATAGCCGGGATTTGAACCACGGATCTCCCTGTCTCCGTCCGGTTGCTCTAACCACTGAGCTACCATGGCAACATGTCGGCACGACACTAAATTCTCCAGCTGATTCGTATTCTTCCCGGTAAACCACAAGGAGATCTCAAATTGTATTGAGATGACATACCCCAATGGCGACTTACAATATGGCATTGAATTTTTCAGTCACCTGATTCTACCTTTCCAACCCTGTCCAACATACGGCTTGTGTGGAAGAGCAATTAATTCCGTCTTAAACGCTCTTCGTACTTAACGTTTTGTGACGTAGCACTTTATGTTAACAGAACATTGCCGCAGTTGCTTACTGGAATTAAGAAAAACGCATTCATTCCAATTAAATTACTCGTGGATTTTGTCCCAGGCTGCAATCTTATCCTTTAATGTAAGAACGTAAGCTTTTTCGCACTTGGCAATACTTCTATACTTATTGAGATGTTAATTAACGCGTTTCAAACGGTAAAACATTTATTTCAGTGGACGTCATGATTCTAACCTCAAAAAACCGGAAAAATCACATGGCCATTGCCATGAATGTAAATAATTGTCGACTACTGACACAGAGTGCGGCGATATGTAGACAAAAGTGCATCGGAGTACGTTCAGAAGCAGTGTAGTTCGACCACCGCCTTCTCGAACCGCGTTCGCAGTTGTCTTTGACGTTAACAAAATTTTAGCTAACAATTTGCTGTAAAAGCTTGATGAAACGCAAAAGTTTTAATTTATGTTAAACTTTGAACACTTTGTTAACAAACAAGATGTTAGAATATTTTTAACACTGGTTGGTGAAACCGGCCCTTAGAGTAATTATTATTAACACTTTAGTAGAGGAGAAAGAGGTTTTTTATTATATATAGTGTCTTAAACTCTCGCATGTTTCTTTTACAGCCCTGCTCACGACCGCGTCTTTGGTCCGTCTGTGTTGCTTTAAAAATTCCTCCTTTTGCAGGTTTTCAAAATCATTATGACGCAAGGCTCTTCTTCGGTTAGAAACGGCATTCATAAACTCAGTAACTCCACATCAACAGCTGGGTTTGCGGCAACTGATTTTCAACTTCTAACATTTGTTAAACCTCTTAACACAAGGATACAGCGATTTTAGGTTAACTCGAAGTTTTGCACGATGTTAAGGCTAACGTTGTTTGGTTAAATGGAATGTATGCTAACTTCAGTCATAAAATTCTTTAACATCATGCTGAATTTTAACATCGGTAGGTGAAACTGGTCCTTCACCGTTAGTTTTATTACGACAATAACAACCAACTGTAATATTTAAAAGAAACAACTTTCGCAAACACTACGTTTCAACAAGATGTCTCATGAATGATATGCAAAATAAGCGTTTATATATATATATATATATATATATATAGTGCTTTAATAAGTAGATTTAACTCAGAGAATTTGCGCTATTTGGCTTTCTGGTGGTTAAATATTTTGTTCTTAATCTTGAAGGTATGACTTGTTAGAAATATTACTATATATTTAATATTATTATTCATTAAAGTTCTCACATCCAGAAGAGCAGCATTAAGATAAGCTTTAATTCTTTCTCGCTTAACTTATAAATCTTGACTGTAAGTTTGTAACTTTAATCCAAATTTTTGACTACAGGAAGGATGCTTCAAGCTATAATCCTTTTTACTCGATTTTGATATGTGGAGTTTTGTCTTTATAATTTCATGCTATAGTTTCACGCCAATGAATAATATAAGCAAGCATAATGATTGAGGAGTGCCTCTGTGGTCGAGTGGTAAGTGTTCTGGCTTCTCAACCGAGAGATCCCGGATTCAATTCCCGGTTCGTGATAGGGAATTTTTCTCTAATTAGAATCCTTCTTAGCCTCCGCAGTGTCTAGAATTATGCATGCGGGATTGAATGCCAGTGTGTTTAATGCCAAAAATATTAAAAACCAACGTTAAAGAACCTATAGTCAGGCAGTTGTTTCTCAAGTCAAAGCCCTGGATATGACCATAGAAGTTAGAAGGGGCTGTACAAATGAAACAATGGGAAAAGTAGCTTAAGTGAGGCACGCTAAGCTTCTGGAATAAATATAGTTCCTCTTCAACAAAGAACAATGGAATAAGATCACCTTCAGTTATCTAACCAACATAGACCAAAGAGGAAATAATATTGGTGTATTAACAGCAGTGCAATAATTGTGCCTGAATCACTGATTTGAGAGCCACACCCGATTGATGTTGTTGATTTTAGAAAACAACATAAATCATGGTTATAATGCCATCGGATAAATAACATTAATTAACATGCCGCATTCCAAATACAGTGTAGGGCCGGTTTTTCCGTGTACCTAGATAATTAATTCGAATATTACGGTTGCGATTAGAGGTAAATAGTAATAGAATGGTTTAAACGTGTGCACCCGCAACAAACGGAATTATTAATTGAGGTGATTTACGCAATATGTAATGAGAATGCTCACACACATGGATTAACAGTAACACCGGTAAAGCTGGCTTCATGAGCTGGCAAATTAATTATATGTTTCCGGTTAAGTTCGTAGTTGAAAATATATTCCATATTTGTGTTTCAGTTTATAACTGTTTGTGCAATCTGCTGTTTTTATGTATACGGTTTATAAAATTTTAAATTTTACAAAAACGCGTTTCAAATCAGCATATAATTCCGTTCTTTTACAAACTATGGAGTGAACTGATTGGAGGGATATAAAATTACAGTAACTTGAGATATAATTATTTGTATTTTTCTGTGATTTTTAAATACGTTGTAAAAATATGGAAGCTTTACATGGTCATGGTCATAACACTACATTAAAAAAAAAATGCACTATCTGTTCAGCGACGTTTTAGTTAGAAGTGTGGGAGCCCTTGCAAGCAGGTATGAGGGACTTAGCTATTGAAAGGAGGTAGCCTGAGGCAAGTGATGGGTAAATACGCGCTAAAACGGAAAGCCTGTTGGCTGTTTTCTACTGTACGCGTCACGCGCAGTACGAGTTCAGCACCCTATGTACCCCTCACGGCAGCTAAACTTTACCTGAACCACTCCATCCACCTAGCAAAAACGTATCTGAAATGATGGTGACTTTCTTAGCAAATACTAAATAAACAAAATGGCTTTTATCCACTCAGCAGCGAGCCAATACCATCAATTAAATACTCTAAATAATTCCGACTCCACTTTGAAAATTTGATTTGTTGCATTTACATGACTCTACAAACTATTCTTCTGACTTAATTTGATTATAAACCTTGTTATTTGTGTATGTCTTTGCATGAAGATAGTAGAAAATGTTTAAGTTGCGCCTTTTCGTTGATAGAATTTTTTCCCAAGGTTTAACATCCTTTAACTAGGTAGATCACATAAAATGAGTCAAATTATGTTCAAATGAGCCTGGGGTCCATAGCATGGACCTGAAATTCAGGTAAGAGAAATCCCGGAAAAAACCCTTATGTGTGTAACTCGCCCTAACTCAGGATCTCTTGAATGAGGGGCTGTTACCATTTTTGTTAGCTGTGGAAAATATGTGAAATTTTCCTACAAGAGTCAGACTATTCTTTGACTTTAATTTGTATTTTCTCTACCACGTACCTAGTACATAGAGAAGGTACTACATTCCACCCAAAAATTCCATACCGATATTTTACCGGAAATACATGTTTTGAGGCACCCTGCATCCCAGAAGAAAAAAACTTTTTTGGAAAAAGGTCCGTGCGTGGGTGTCTTTTGTGGGTGTGTGTGTCTGTAAACAGCATAGCTCAAGCACCGAAAGTCGGTTATACCCAAACTTCATATTTAAGTTCAGTAGCATCCAAAGATGTGACACGAAGATTTTCAAGAAAATCCCCCACCTTCAACTACCCTTTACGTGGAACATCTTTCGAAATTTTTTATTTTCTCAAAAATGACTAAGGTTTTTAAAAATAACATATATTATAGATAGTTACATGACAAATAAAATGTATATCTTGAATTTTCTGAGAATAGCTGTGAAATCCTCTTGTTTGGATGAAATTTTATATAATTTTGTGTAAATGGTAAACGTTGAGCGATAAACCAAAACGTACTATACAAAAAATGTATATCTCTTTAAGACACATACTTTATTCCCCAAAAACTTTTTTGTTGCATCAGCGATTTCAAGATATCCGTTATTAATTTTTTCGCATTGTTCAATATTTTGTCATTCTTTTCAAGTCCTGTCGACATTCAGTTGTTTTTCCCGATTGTATGGAAAGAGTATGGTATTTTAAGGCCAGCATATAGCATCCTGTTCTTAAACACTTCACTATCGCTATTCTCTTTGTGTGTATAATCAGACCTGCAATTCAGCGATTCTTTCAAATGTTTATCTCAATTAAAATGAAGTAGATAGAAAAATAAACTTTCGTAAGAATAGAATTAATTGTTCTTTCACACAAGCCGTGTATTGGACAGAGTTGGGAAGGTAGAATCAGATGACTGAAAAATTCAATGCCACAGCCGGGAATTGAACCACGGATCTCCTGGTCTCCGTCCGGTTGCTCTAACCACTGAGCTAACATGGCAACATTTTAATGTCGGGTTGGCATGTTGCCATGGTAGCTCAGTGGTTAGAGCAACCGGACGGAGACCGGGAGATCCGTGGTTCAAATCCCAGCTATGGCATTGAATTTTTCAGTCATCTGATTCTAAATTTCGTAAGAATAGTTTGTGCACCCACTAATAAAGGGTAAAGAAAGTCATGTCAATGTAACACCTCAGTTTTTTTCATTTATACTCAAATTATTTATCGTGCGATTCGGGTAGCCTAAAACTGACGCAACTGTTTTTAATGGTACTTAAAGGTAAGAATTAAACGAGACAAATATTTTCGTAAACCATTTTATTACGAATTTCCTGGGGGATAAGGAGGTTGAAGCGATAGTCAAATCTTTAAAAACAGGCGTTGAACTTACATACTGTTTGCAAGAGCACGAGAAACATTTAAATTGCTACTTAGCACTTAGTAAACGTATAAGGTTTTTGAAAATTCAAACCAATAGTAGAAAAGAAATGTATTCTACATGAGCGCTTTAAGGAGATCTGCATTTTTCCTATAACAATTTCTGTCCTGTTTTATTAGGTAGACATGCAGAGGACTTTACAACCTATTCCCAAGAAATTAAAAATATACATCAATTAAAAATTTGTAACTGCAATCAAAATCGTTGGCACAATTTTTGACGAAATCAAGCATAGCGAAAAATTGTCCATATAAGCGGTAATTCGAGATGGGGTGATTTAATGGATCATTTCTGTTACATATCTGAATATGTACACTATGCATTTAGTTTTTTTCTTTAACATGAGCTCATTAATAACAAAAACTCACTTATGGCTTGAAGAAGTGAGTGCTGCTTTCGAATCTTGGATGTAAAAAGCTGTTTTAATGCAAAGAACAATTAATCGCGATGAATGTAAATGCATTGCAAGAATCACTTTTTGCAGCAATATACAGGGAATACATGTAGTAATTATTAATAGTTAGTGAAACACCTGAGAGTGTTAAACATAAGATTAACTTCTATGTTTATTAGTGAAGATATTTAGGATCTATTTGTACTCAGCATTTAAAAGTAAATGAGTAGGTATTTACAGAATAAAGGATTTAATTCAAGAGGAATGTCACACAAAAACTTTAATATCGTCCATTGATAACCTTTCAGAAAATGTATCTACACATATAACGAAAACAGTGATCTCTGCCTTCCCACTATGTACCTTAAAAGACCATAAATAGTTGGTAGCAGTGTAAGAATTGGTTTCTGGATACGCTTGTTTATGTCTAGTAAGAGACAGGAGGTGCTATGAGTAGGTTGTGTTTTGTTTCAGATCGTGACGTGGAAGTTTGCTTCGTTTTCAGTGGACTTGGTCAGTGCTCTTTGTGTTCACCATAAGGAAGTGTGTGTGTGTGTAAAGAAAAGCAACAGTGGGAAACAACACAAGGAATGTACCCAAGAGGCAAGTTTCAATCATTTCTTTTAATTTTACTTCGCATATGATGTTTATATTTCTTAATCCGCTGCCTTTCAGTGTATCGCCGTCTTGTTATATGCTCGTACCGCCTCGATAGAGAAAATGAAAACGAAACAGTAAAATGGATCATTTTCTGTTCGAATTTATAAATTTATTTGAGTATTCTGATGATTGTATTATAATACATGCTTAACTGATTTTGGAATATTACTCGTGTTAACAATCTAGGCTTTTAATAAATGAGAATATACGCAGTTTGGCTCTCTGGAGTTTGAATATTTTGTTCTTGATTTTGAAGGGTTGACTAGATAAAAATATGATTATTATTGAATGTTAAGGTTCCTAATGAGCAACACAATGAGGGTTTTAATTCTTTGAAATTACAAATGTTGACTGGTGTAGTTAATGTTGTAACTTTCATACAAATTTTCAATTTCAGTAATTATTATTTCAAGCTGTAATTATTTTCAATTTTGATAAGCAGAACCGCGTGAACTTATGTCTTTATATCTGTATGGTCTAGCTCTGCATAAAAGAACCGAATAGCTCCCTATATGTTTGATTATTGAGATAAAACTATCTTCGACTAGCACTAATGTATGTGTATGCGTATGCGTGTTATTCTATGAGATGTGTATACATAATTTTTAATATGCGCAGAACGATATTACAATTTACACATTCTGATGCTTTTATAGATTTTTTATTTTATTAGTTTTATAATGTTTTTAGAAACTTCGGCGATTGTTCCCCTTTTTAAGCTAATGCACTGCAAAAGCTAGTATCATTTTCATTACCACTGCGCACGTTGAAATTAAGTGCAGATATAAGGTACAATAGAGCTTACCTACTCGTTTCTGAGAGAAAATTGGCCTCGTAAGTAAGCAAAACTATGGCAAGATTATTTCTAACAAATCATATTCATTTTCAGCCATACAAAACCTTGTCACTTTCTCTACTACGTACCTAATACTAACTAGAAAAAGTATTGATTTCCACTCAAGAATTCGATACCGAGATTTCACCAGAAGTGCAAGTTTTGAGATTTCCTGAACCCCCAAAAAATTTATAAATAGGCCCGTGGGACTGTACGTGTGTGTGAACAGCATAACTCAAAAAAAAAGTAATTTCAAACTTGTAGCTTCCAAAGAAGAGACACGAAGATTTTCAAGAAAATCCCTCCAACTCCAACTACACTTTACTATTTTTTTACCCCTTCATTAGTTTTCATCTTCGCAAAAATGGCTCTAACGAGTTTGATTAAAACATTTACCTATTCTTTAAGATAATTTAATGCCGTGTAAAATGTGTATCTTGTCTGGAAATAGCCGATGAAGTCTTCTTCATTATTTATGATGTTTGTATAATAAGTAAAGAAATAGACAAAATCTTATGACGCAGAAAATGTAGATCTCGTAAAGATCTTTTTGTGATGTTCAACGTTTACAAGATATCCCTTGTTACTGGTTTGAATTTTCAAATCCTTAACACATTTATCAAGTGCAAAATCACTATTCTTTTTTTTTCCTTTTTTTCTTTTTTTCTCGTGGTCATGCAGAGAGAACGTAATTTCAAATGCTTTACATAGCGAACCGCTCTTTAAATTTTTTAATATTGCTGAAGCCGACTGTATTCCCCAAATCCCCTTGAACATATAATATAATATTTAATAAAATCATTTATGCAAATGTTTTTCTCCATTAACATGAAGTAGATAGAAGAAAACCCTTATGCAATGATAATTCGGCGAAGAATGGGTAAAGAAATTCTTGTGAAGTAATATAGATATTTTTCTCCAGTTGTGATAAATATACGTTTGAACTGGCTTCAATATTTTATTATTGTTACGCTAGCACATAGAGGACAGCAATATATGTACAATTATAAAGCTAATAGAATTACGTGAAGCCTTGACATTTCATAGCTAATGAAAGTCAAATTCTTAAAAGGTAATCAGTTATGCTTATTACGTTATGCTATACTTAATGTTTTTACTGTCTCTTCTTTTCACCGTTAAACTCCATGAAAATGTGTTTAATTTTAAGAAAATGAAAAAATTACGAATATGTTCCGTGGAAGGTGGTGTTTGGGAAAATTCGGTAAACACCACAATTTAAATGGTGTTATGTACGAGTGGGACCTCAAAACGTGTTTTACACTGAAATCTTTATATCGAATTGTCCGGTGGAGCACGCTGCAATTTATGCAACCCATAGATAAATACGAGGGAAAGTAAAACCAAAAATAGCAAATTGCGTAAATACAATTTCTTGGTTCTAACCTCACGACGTACCGAAACTTCTAACAGAAAAAAACGTACAATGTGTTACATTCACAACATGATTTTCTCTATCCAATATTCTGTAAACTATTCTTATAAGAGATTATTTTCCTACCTAATTCCTGCTAATTGGGATAAAGATTGCATGAATATGTATTTCATCACTCATTTCTTTGTAGATACAAGGGAAATACGGGATACCGAAGCAATAGTCAAAACGATCTGGCATTGAAATTCCACCAGAAACAAACGAATGGTAACTTAGAAACTTCAAAGAAGTATAAAGTGAATAGCTTGTAAGACTTTACCTACAAGCTATTCACATAAAATTGCAGATACTCACTTTATTGATGATGAAGATATCTTGAAATGTGTTATTTTAACCAAACTCCTTAAGAGCTTTATAAGAAAAGAAAGACAATGAACCATCTTCCACATAAAGGGATCTTCTTGAAACTATTTGTGTAACACTCTTGAAAGATACTGAACTTAAATGCTAAGAATTTTATCTATTCAATCTCTTACACACACATACACAATTTTTAAATGCCTTTTTGTGTTTAGGAAGGCTCAAAGCGTGTGTTTTCGATGAAATACTGATATTGAAATATTGGATGGAATACAATGCTTCCTCTATCTACCATTGGTGTGTGGTAGAGAAAGTAAAAACACAAAAATACGCTGTAGATAGAATTCTCTGGTCCTCACCTCACGATGTGATGGCCATTAAAATAACAAAATAAATAAATGAAAGTCTAGCTGTAATCTATCCTAACTGTGTTTGTTTCCCGAGTGAGTTTCCAGTGAACGTTCACTGGAAAAATGTAACCGAACCTGGGGATTAAATTTGATAACCTATACATAAAAGTAATAAAGTTTACTTTGCTATTTTCCTTATCAAGTGTTTGCCATGTTGCTTATCCTGCCACAATCACCCTGCAGTCCAGTCTAATGCTGTAATGAGGGCGTTAACATGAAAGTTACGTCCGGACATCCAACATTTAGCAGCGAATAGTTTTCACTGCACAGTGAATTTTTCCTATGCCCTGCCAAAACGATGCCAGGTAGAATGTGAAATGTTTATTTTACGCCGTCTACACGCACATATTCCATGGAAGCTCCATATTTTATTTATTTAGGATTTAGACAGCATCATGACACCACCGCTTTTACATGAGAGCAGAGTGAGTAGGAAAATAAGGACGGATAAAAACGAAGCTCTTTTCATTCCCTCAGGCTGCGTGCTTACCATTGGTTGAGAGTATTTGTAGTTGTCGCATTCTACTGCAGAAATTTCCATGGCATTTTTACTCTGGCCTTCATTCCCAGGCCTCGTTTATCTCCACAAGCTGTGCGTTTGGGACTCCGGCAAATCCTTGATAGTCAATCTTCTTTAATTAAGGCGATTTGCTTATTTACATACGTATTCGGTGGAATCGTTTCTTCGGCATCATCAAAGATAAACACAAACAACAAAAAGAATTACAGAATCGACACCATACAAAGAACAATAAGTGATATTATTAAATATCAAAATATATTAACAAATCTGATGTGTTGCGTTCGCGTGACTTTCTCTGCTCATTCTTTTAGGAACCATTCTTACCAAAGCTTTTTCTTCTACTTATTTCTTGTAATACAGCTAAAGATTCATTACTCACTTATATACTTTGTTGTAGGTATAAGAAGATTACAGCATGCTCAAACGATAGTCACATCTTTTGAAAGTAGGTCGATGTGTGATGACTTTGAAATTCTATTTGCTTTGCATGATCACGAAAAAGAAGAGGGGGAAGAAATAGCGATTTGCGGTTTAAAAATGTATAAGAATATAAAAATTCAAAGAAATAACAAACTATATGTCTGAAACAGTTAATGCTACAAAACTTCCACATAGATTGCATTTTTTAACAAGATCTGCATCGTTTGTGGAAGAAGAGTTTGTCTCTATCTTACGGTTTACTAAGTATATAAAAGTAATTCAGGAAAAAGAGGAATTCACAGCCTATTTCCAGAAAATTCAAGATAAACATTTAATTTGTCATGCAAACATCTTA
Source organism: Deroplatys truncata (assembly GCA_030765065.1). NCBI lineage: Eukaryota > Metazoa > Arthropoda > Insecta > Mantodea > Mantidae > Deroplatys > Deroplatys truncata. Next base: position 109,555,188 of record CM060980.1, read on the forward strand.
AATATATGGTGTTTTAATCAAAATCATTGGAGTCATTTTTGAGAAACTCAAAAATAACGAAAATGTTACCATGTAAAGGGCAATTTGGGGTGGAAGATTTTCTAGAAAGTTTTCTTGTGACATCCTGGAAGACCGTAAAAACTTAATTACCAAGTACTGTTCACAGTTACACGCGCGCGCCGCACGCACACACACAAACACACATATCAACCTTTTTCTGAAAATGCATTTTTTGAGTTCAAAACATGTATTTCCATGAATTCCTGACATCGAATTTTTAAGTTCAATACAATACTTACTCTATTTATTGTAATTACGTACTCGTATTAGAGAAAGTAAAAGAGAAAAGAATGTATCTGTGAAAAAAAAACATTACCATCATAAATACAAGCAGGCATTCAAAACTAAATAAAACAAAATATCGCAGCATGTGCATGACTCCTCTGTCCATTACAATTTCGCATAGTCCCGTTTAGACCATAGTATTCATATAAACAGGGATTCTTTCACTTCCGTTACATTAATCGCTGTAAATTTTGAGTAGCAGTAATTTCAAAATAAGCAACATGTGATTAGACAGAGCGAGAGAGAGAGAGAGAGAGAGAGAGAGAGAGAGAGAGAGAGAGGGAGGAAGAAGAAGAAAATTCTAGCTTAGTTTTTATCACTAAGTAACATCCGGGTAATAAATATGAGGCGTGTTTTTAAACTACCATTTTAATATTTTGCCGATGCAGCGCTGCAGCCGAGATTTTGAGCACGTGCGATCACTTCCTTCATTCATTAGTAAGCCAGACAAAGCTGTCCCAGATCGTCACTTTGTGTTTTCCTTTTGTTAGAGCGTTTCGAAGGTTCAAAACAATTGAACGACTCGCCGACTGCGAAGTCAGAACAGTGATTTGATTTTTGAATACGTTTTTTAATGCGAGAAATGCTACACCAGTAAACATTCATCGCGAATTGTGTGAGGTTTATGGGGAAACTATAATGAATGACAATTCCCGGCCACACACCCAAGCAAACTCGAGATCTGATCGCATCATTTTGTTGGGAACAATTCAACCACCCTTCCTACACTCCGAATTTGGCAAACGATTATATCTGTTTATTTATCTGAATAAATTCACTGGTGTAAAACATTTAAACGATGATGAAACAAGAAATATAGACTTGACTTTCATCGTACGCAGCATCATTCCTTGACGAAGGCAAACAAACACTGGTTTCCCGTTACGGCAAGTGCCTGAATAATGGCGGGGACTGTGTGAAGAAGTAGTGTTAAGTTGCAAGGTATTGAATGATAGTAAAGTATTTGGAAAATAATATTTTGTTATTTTTTTAAAATATTTTCGGTGCTTACTTTAAAACCACGCCTCGAATGAATTGGTTTTTAAAATTCTATATACTGTGACTGAAAAAAACGAAATTTCAAAAACGACTGATTTTACAGAAAAGAGTTAAAATATATTACATATTTCAGTATAGCTTATAGGTTATCAGTTCAAAAAAATTAATTCAAATGAAGATAACTTCACAGGCTATTGACAGCAAGTTCAAGATATCATGTTAGAGATGCAAATCTCTTAAATATGTCGAATCTTAATAAAAACCGTTAAGCCATTTTTCAGAAGATTAAAAATAACGAAATATTTTTATTGTAGAGGATAGTTTAGTTTAAGGAGATTTTTTGAAAATCATGTTGCATCTCTAAAACATGTTGAATTTCAGATATTTATGCGAAAAATCACTCACACACTTACACTTGGGCATCTCCTAAAACCTCTTTTACTTCTCGTTTGTGTGTGTATTCAGGGATTTTTTTTTCCATTTTTTGCCGCCTTTCACATCTAAAGTCATATCAGTGGCTTTGCTTTTGGAACAATTGCTCATACAAATGATGCTCACGCGTTTTACTGTTGGTAAGCTTTGTGTTTGTTTATTTGGGGTTCTATATTTAAACATTAATTTCATACTTACATTTACGCTCTTAATCATACTTCCGGACTTTAAGGATGGGTAATAATCTTGACTAAACAATAATTCCCATCCTCCAACCGGAATCGATCCCGGGACCTCTGGATTTGGAAGCTAGCGTGCTAACCTCCAGACAATATAGGCAATCCTTAGGGAATCTGAATACATTTATTGCACGAAATTTTGGTGCTGAATTTTTGAGTGGGAAGTAATACTTACTATATAAATGATAGAACGTAACAAACCCATAAAAAGAGACCAAACTATCAAACACATTATCTCTTCTTTATCATGTACATTAGTAACATTTAGTTTCATTAGTATTTCAACATTTTTATTTGTGCTTTTCGAAAGGGCTAACCTTAGAAAATGATACTTCCTAATGCAAACATTTACTTAAAAAAAATCAAAAGCAATCGATGATTCCATACAGAAATAATTGTACATCATTCGCAATAAAAGTTTTTCTATCCTCGGGAACCAGCTTCTAAATTTTAGTAAAACGTTCCATTATGTTGGCTATTGGATTTTTGTTTTAAAACCGCGAGCAAAACGCATGTGCAAAATTTTTCCAAACCTTTAGTGAGCGAATGTATGAACTTTCAGGACAATTAATATTCTTTATGGAATTTACAATACTACAATTTAACATTATAGAATCTGTATGTTCAAGGCAGGGACATATTTTAATGATAGCTACCGCTTTTATGGCTGATGGCTATAAAATAATTAACACACGCGCAAAAGAGGAATGGGTTTGTATATTGTAGCAACGCATCGCTGTAAGTTTGCCAGAATGACAGCAATTTACATAATAGTCAGTAATCGTGACGCAACGGCGCTAATGTATGTAGTTCAGTCGAATAAACGAAATGGCGCCACCGGTACTTTCACCGCTCGCTGGAACGGGTCGCCAGCGTAGAAGGTAATAAAAGGATACGGAGGTAGCAAGCCAGTCTTGTCCAACAGCAGCTAAAGCTGAACTCCAATACAATCCATTCAAGAGTAGCTTGGACTTCAAAATTAAAATCCCAACATGTTTATAATTACAAAATTCATACCACCAGCGGTGCACAAGGGTAGTTGCACCATGACCGGCTACCGTTGAGGAACAAACTTTGTTACCTCCTTTCTCTCCCCCTACCTAAAGAACAACCGCCATCCTGTAACCCCCATATCCCGTCACTACGTGGTAAAGCCCTAATTAGGGAAGGTACACGCCTAAGCACACCATCGGGTTGCCCTCAACCTGCCATCTGACGCACAGCACAGCACAGCACAGCCAGTCTTGGTCTGGGTCTTGCTGACACACTAGCGATAACTACTGTGGTCCATCTTCAAGAGGACAGCAAACTCTTATTTTTTACTACTCAGACCTACCTTTCCTAATGCTCCCCCTCAACGTACTGCTTTCAACCGCCGCGTTCTCCCACTGACAACCTGATTATCACACACGGTGCCTCTGAGCTCAGTGGGCTTCGTTCACCAGAGTGCTCGGCACTGCTCAAGTGCAACCAATGGCACTTTGTTGTCGTAGGATAACAAATACAGCTCGACCTCTGTGGGCCACTTTATTCGAGGAAACGCTCGAGGCGGGCAAGCGGTGCCACTACTACCTGGGTGAACTTCCCGATTAGACCTTTGGTAGTCTACGAACACGACAATACAAAAACCACAACCTATTTAATATGAAGTGTTTGCTCTCACACACACAGCGATGAATGAATCGACGAGAAAGGCTATGCAAAATCATAAGGTAATACAACATAAATATTCATATTCATGTTTATGAACTCTTTAAGGTGAAAAATTCACATGAAGTTAAGTTTATAGAGAGTCGTTCCTTTAAGGGTACCCGGTACTGAATTTTCGACAAAAGTTTGGAGAAAGAAAATAACTTTTTAAGTTTTCATGCAAAAATTCTCGGAGATTATAGAATCAGGACCAAATTGCGCTTCTGGCTTTCTGGCCATTTAAGAATGTGTATAGCTGTGTACAAATACCCCGTGAAATGTTAAAATCCGAATTTCTGGTAATCCTGTTTTGTTACATTTTTGCCTTTCTAAAATCCTCCCCATTGTACATTTTCTGTTGTTAAATTTCTGTAATATTTTAGTATACGTTCTTTGAAAGTTGATAAAGCGATCTAAAGGGCGATTTCATTTTTGGGTATACGATTTTATTAATGTAATGCATGAATGATGTCATTAGAAAATTAAGAGTTGTACACGTGATTTTTTTTCTCAGGAAAGGTTTCATGTGACACAAAAGTTTATCTTATTTCAAAGAAATAAACGCAAAACCAGGTGAGAAGTGTTACACGAGTGTCCATTTTTGTTATAATTATTATTTTCTTTCAGCATAGGTACACAGGAGCATGAAAATAATTTGACGATATAATTGTGTTGCACAAATCTGGTAAACAATTTAACTAAATGCATTGAAATTTGTAAAAATTAGAAAATGGGGTACCAAATACCCTTGAATACACTTGGAATTTAGCATTCATAGTCTCCGTTCGTCACATTGGTTGTGAAAAAGGAAAGTAACAGTTTGGAGATCACAAATATGTTTCAATTGTCAAAATGGGTACCCAAAAATCATAATGTAGTATAGTGCTTTATTTTAGGAGCATCAGTTCTTACTGCCAGCATTATGGTTAACCTCTGTTATTTTTATAGCATTATCCTAAGCGATACAAATGTATTTACAGAAGAAGGCACAAATTAAACCGAGCTGCTCTTACTTTAATTGCATTAATCGTTTACTATATTTAATCCCTATCAGAAATATGAGGATAATTCAGTAGTGCGTATCATTTTAACGTTAATCATAACAGCAGATGTAATGTATGTAATTATTTACAGGTATCAATACAGAAAGATTGCTTTTCTAAACCAAAATTATATACTAATTGTAGCTTTATCTGCGAATTAAATACTAATTATTGAAAGCTGCAATATATTTATCAAGAATGTCCGTATACTTAATTTCGTATAGCTAACTTAATAGCACATAGCATATACTTCCTTACGAGTATTTTGTAACATTGTTCGTATTCTGTGTCTTGCTGTTAAGGAATCCCTTAGCACTATACCACGCCGCCGCGAACCTCCTCTTAAACTATGTATCATTAAATGCACAACATATACACAAAATAAATCATGTAATTTAATATAAAACAACGAACAGAACAAAATAATACCGCATTTACGCGAATACAGTGCGTTATTGTAACCAATGCGTAGACTAAATTTGAAACTAAAGGTAATATAAAAAAGTTAGTTGGGGGATATAATGCACATCAGTGATACGATATATTTATTTAATTTTTTGTACAACAGTGGATGTTTGCATAACTTTTCAGAACATACCTAGTATTAATAAGCAGCCTATTGTTACATGGCACAGTCATGTTAAATAAATGACCTCTTAAAGTGAACAGGAACACACATGTTACATAAATATTCGAAATGAACAGTGACTGCGGCCTCTACTACAAATACCTTTCTGCTAGCTTCAAATTAAATAATATCTAGTTGTTGAAAACAGAAATACATTTATCTGCAATAAAGCTTTGATTTTGAATAGTGTTGCGGCCTTAGAAACTTGCATCTCTTTCACGAATATTTTGTACCATCATTCGCATTCTGGACTTTGCTGTTGAATCCCGTAGCACTACAAAACACCCCGACGTCCTTTAAATGCTGACTCCTCATTATATACACAAAATAAACACGTAATCCAGTAAAGCACATTGAACAGAACAAAACAGTACCGTATTTACGTGAATCTAATGCACACTCCAAATTTGAAACTCGAAATAGTAAAATAGAGTTAGTTGGTGAATCTAATGTGCATCAATGGTAGTACAAGTTCATTTAATTTGTTTTCTACAACATGAACTTTTTCATAACGTTTCAGAACATACCTAGTATTTACAAGTAGCCCATTATTACACAGTTAATGTTAAAGAAATTACCTATTAAAGTGAACATGAAATACCTATGCTATATAAAGGCTGTTAAGAATATCGGATGGAATGTGAACTGCTTGTGGATTTAGAGAAGAATTTGTTTCTGTTCATATCTAATCCTGTTGTCAAGAATGGAATCTATTATATAGCGCCTTCTTTTATGCCAAGGCCGCGGATTGAACGAATGCGTGCTTTGCATATAGACTACTACACTACGGGATTTTCGTTCCGTAACTCCCGCGTTACTTACCCATGAGTGTTAGTAACATATATGACTCTAATAAGTGCTAACCTTGTTATAAGTGTTGTTAAAAGTGGTGTCCATCTGCACGAACACATTCTTGCGTAACGTTCATAATTTCTGGTTTTATGATGTCCTTTAGTTCGTCTATGATCTTTATTTTTTAGCGTTTAGCGATCCTGTTGTTCTAAATTTATTGAGCAAACATCTCACAGTATCTCTACCGGAAACTGGATAACCAGGAAATTACTGCTGAAATTGTCTATACACCTGCCCAAATTATTCAGTTTTCACGTAAGTGTCGTGCATAAAAATACGCTGTTCAAGGTTGAGTTTGTTGGCAGGCATTTCGTGCACTAATAAGAGAATAACATTCCTAAGTAAATCACACCCAACACACGTATTGTTGAAACACTTCACAACACGCAGACAAAGCAACGACTGAGACAGGTCACAGCTGACAAACGTACCCTTGACAGGTCCTGCGCAACTTCTGTGCAGTGGCATACACCGAGGTCACTGCCGTCTCGGCCGATACGCATACAAGGCGGTTGTGGCCTTAGTATAAAACGAAGGCACTGTATATAACTGACCATAAAATTGGTAGGCAATTTATGGGGCATTGGGCATTAAGTCTGATATATAAATATCTGTTCCAGAATCTTGAAAAAGTAAGGCCGTACTCCAGAAATACGAGTACGGTTAGTGGAAAAGGAAGCAAACGCTATTGCACTATTATACACTATTATATGTTTTATGAAGTTAGTATCATTTAGTGATACCGATTATTGTTTATCTGTGGCTGCGGAAAGCGAAGCAAAACAATATGGTAACATAAATTGAAATTTTCATTCACAAGTTCCAAAAATGCTTTGCTCCACAATATCTGCATATTTAATTTCGCACACCTACAACGAACTCTACAATAGTTTTCATTCTCAATACTGTTACGACCTAAAGGATTTACTCTGCTTCAAGAATATTTTGTATCATTCGATTTCTGGCTCATGCTACTGAATAATACCTTAGCACTGTACTACGTCACCTTAGACGTCCGAAACGATGGCATCATTAAACAAACCAATATAACACAATGAACGGAACAAAATAATATAACATTTTTATGCTTGTGGCACCGATTTGTTTCTAGCGGATAAATATTTGAGGATATAGTTACCAACGCTGTGATCAACTCATAAGTTAGAATTCAGTATTTTTGCTACACTGTAGAGACTGAGCAGCTTTGATTGGTATTCGACTCTCAATCTGGATTTTGAAGATCAAAAAATAAAGCACATAAACCAATATAACAAAACGATCAGAACAAAATAATGTGGTTTTAAGCTTGTGGCGCCGTCTTGTTTTAGCAAATAAATTGTTGGTGACATGCTTGTCAACCCTGCCATCAAGTATTCTTCTGTTTGATCGCAACATATATAGGTGACAAATGAACTTACAACTAATTGTTATGAAATTTGCGTATATTTTGAAAATGTTTTGGCAATTAATGATGTAATTTTAGAATGTAATATTTTTGCAAGATTGTAGAGATCGAGCACTTTTGATTGATATTCTACACTTAGTCCGTAGTTTCAAGATTAATGCGTAAATTCGTGTACAGCAACGAATTATATATACTTATAAACTTACTCTCATTTTCGCAAAAATATGGTATAGTTTAATGCCTGACATACAATTATTGCTTACCTGGATAATAAAGAATGTTTTTCCTGACTGAATAATCAGCTTCGGGGATGATAAGCTCACAGGCAAACACTGTGGGAGACTCGAGGTCGGTATCATCCACGACCTTCCAGGCGACGATGTCGTACGATCTGTGATGCGCGGATGTCCTCACTGTTACTCCCTCCATCATGTTCGATCTGAACCAAACAAACAGATTCCTTGGTTAACTGCGTTGTAATAATTAATATTGTCAACAATTTCAATATTTTCCTTATTTTTTAGTTTCCATATATTCGTGAGATTAAACATGGCACTAGAATACCCGTCAGGAACGAAGGCATCTGTGCAATAGCAAAAAGTGTGCGACGCTATTAGTCACGTCTTAGTCATGTACTTCGTACCAATCAGTAGTAGTCTGTTAAAAAATTATGTTTGCATGAACTTTTTGGCTGTTTAATAGTAAGTATGATAATTTTGAGCTATAAATTGACTCCATTGTGCACGCACCTTTGCAATTCTGATTTCGAAGAAGAATTAAATGTTCACGAATAAGTTATGATACATATTAAATTGACATTAACATTAAACTCGGGTTCGCGCCAAACCAAAGTTCCTGCAATCACTTTTCTTCAACTTCCTTGCAACTTTCTGTGCGGTAAATGTCATTTACCGCCTTCGTTCGTGATGGAAACTATAGAAATGCATACTTACTACATTACTTGCGAATTTGGATCACTTGAAAAGTATCTGACCAATTCACTTGGCACCTTATTTATTTATGTATTTATTTAATCAGTATTAATGAGCCTGTTGAAACCATGCGTAAAGTTCCACGATATATCGCTGTTCGATTTTAAACATTTAATACTGCCATTGCTTAGAAAGTGTGCTGGTATAATTCAACTTCATAAAGGCAATACAAACTATTAATTCAACAGATTTAGTAAACAGACAACGATTAAAGTTTAAACAAAATGGCTGATATGTACTACTCCAAAACAGCGCAATGTTTTATAAATATCGAAAATTTAACTTACTCCACTATCTATCTATTGTAGGTAAAAGTATTTATTTCATTCAAGAATTCAATGTATAGATTTCAAAGAAATGCATGTCTTGAGAAAACCTTTGAATTCAAAAAGGGTATTTAAAATAAAGGTTGTGTGTGCGTGCGTGCGCGTGCACGTATGCGTGTGTGTGTGTGTGTGTGTGTGTGTGTGAGAGAGAGAGAGAGAGAGAGAGAGAAAGGGATGCAGGGACACAGGGGGAGAAGGTCAACTCAAAAACAAAGGGTCGACTAAAAACCAAATTTCGTATTTGAGTTGACTTTTGTTAAGCAAACTAGGCTTCAAGAACCTTTACTTAGAAAACTGTGTTGCTTCCCATTTTCTCAAGGTAGCGATCGTGAGTAATGTATGAAATGCGTATACTGAATTTTCTTAAATATTTTGCACTATGTTTCGCCAAAATAAATTATAAGCGCCCATGTGGAAGTAGATATACTTGCAAATAATTTAGACAAAAATAATTATGATTAAAACGTTTTGAAAACACTAAGACATATTGTAAAGCAGTTTTGTTTTAGTTTAGTTACTGGCACTTAACTAGAAACCGTTATATTGCAACATACAAATTACATAAATTATAGAACAATACATCATTGTATACAATGATACAATGTAACGATGTCATTACAGTGTAGTTATACGTAATACATTAATTCAACATAATGCAACATACGCATTTTACAAAATAAATCCTTTATAGTTGTACAGTCACAGGAGGTGAAGAAATGGTGTGTATTGAAGAAATTCAAGGATGGCTTGGATAGGTTTCGGGTTATTGAATACTATTGATAGATGAGCTGTTATATTATACTGAAAAAGAGTTTTGTAAGGATTTTATTGAAGATAACCTAAGCGATACACTGATTACTTCAACAACCCACGTCACGTTTTCTGGTTATCACGTTGACATTATTTTATCTATCCACATTCATTTATTTTTATAGGTATATCTTCTCTAAACTAATCTTATAAAGGCTTGTGTTTTATATTTACTTCGTATTAACTGATATAAACGCTTGTGGATATAGTTTTTATTACAAATTTCCTTGTATCTATATATGGGAATACAGAAGGCTGAAGTGGTAATCAAATCTTTAAAAATGCGGTCACTGCCTTTGAAATTGCGTACCATTTGTGTCATACAAAGAGAAACAAAAGAATTAAAGTTTAGAGCTTCAAGAAAGTATGGCATAGTACTGGAACATTTAAATCAGGTAACAGGAATATTCTCGGAAATGTTTAAGGTCGCTAAAGGTGTGTATAAGCTGTGTATTTTAATAGGATTTACACTCGTATTTGCTGTAATGAGTTTTTCTTTATCTTTTGTGGAAGTCTATAATCTCTGCTACAGTGTAAGGATTGGCTTCCTTAGATCGACTGCTAAGTGCACTCTTCTCTTCTTGGGAGGTTCAAAGCAAGTACACACGTTGTATCCTGGGCCTCGATCGCTTTGTTATGTTAGTAGCTTCTGGCAAGTGTTTCGGTGTAACAAATATCCTATTCTAAAATATTGTTCGTGAACAAGAAACCCGTAACCCAAGTATGGTTGATGTAGATGTGTATTTCTGTAAATAATAGGATAAGGGACATTCAAGTTTGCTGAAATGGTTTTTGTAGCATATATAATGTCAGTTCTAGAATTTAAAATTTATTTTAATGGAATTGCACAGGACTTGTAGAGAAAATTTTAGAAGACAAAAGCTAATTTAACACAACTATTGTCCTTTGTTATCAATCATTTATATCAAAGCTTTTATGGTATTCATTTAACTTATTTTATATCCTATGCCTTGTTAAAGTAATTAGATTATTCCAAAATTAATATCTGTTAAATTTTAAGTTTTACAGTTAATTGCCATGCCTATATTATATAATCATTTTCAACAATTTTATATTTGACATTTATTATACGTTTTCATTTATTAATCCAATTAAATATTTTGAAAATCAGTTAATATTTCTTCTTTTGCTTCCACAGGTTAAGATCCAGGTCATGTCAATCCAGAAGTTTTGCGAAAGTAGAAAGAAATATTAAGAATACGTTTTCAAAAACCCGCTGCAGTAATAGCTCGCCACATTAACATGGATTATCAGCTACGCAAGAGTATACATTCGTGATAAAGGCTTCACAGGCTATTTACAGAAATTCAAGATACATATTTCATTATCATATAAATTATCTTAAACGTATTCCTTTTAATAAAAATCGTTACAGCCATTTTGAGAAAACAAAGATTCATTCCGGTGAGATTTTATTGAAAATTTTCGTGTCGCATCCTTAGGGAAATGCTGAAATAAATTACCAAGTTCGGTATTCATTACACCTGTTTATTTTTGGGTTATTATTCTTAAAGCCAGACACATACACATATGGACGCTTTTATAAAAATGCTTCTTTTTTGGAATCGGTGACTTCAAAACTTATGGAATCTCAACATGGAAGTTTTGGGCGGAATTAAATATTTCCTCTAGCTCAGTAGTTAGGTAGTAGAGAAAGTAAAAATAGTTTTCTTCTCCACTGAGTGAATTATTTACATTTAAGTATTATTCATACAGTAACTGCTTTTATAACAAATATTTAAATTAAATAAGTTAGATGGGTGTACTGCAATGCACTTACTTGGAAGCCTTACTGTCCGGATTTTTATACAGCGCCATCTTGGGTTCCGGATACACACCTCGCGCTCTGCACGTCAGGTTCACGGAGTCTGAGGTGATTTTCGTTTGTTCTATCTCTAAACTTTTTTCTGTAGCTGAAACAGAAATAAACACAATTTCATTTGTTAGATTTTTTACTTAAGAGTTGCTTCTTAGTTCCTACGCAACTGCTAATATAAGCTACGCATTTCTGAAAGAGTGGGATGTTTACGAGGAGTCCTAAGCGAGGTTGAAATTTCCGTACAATTAAGGAATTGATACTTTAATAGCAGTTGCGTACACTTCATGTTTCACTGTAAATTAGAACCTTGTATTGAAAATGCAGGAGACGCTATTGCTAATTACATGTTATCATAAGATTTGGGTGTCCTACTTATTTATTTCGTTCAGAAAGCTTTGAGAATAGGTTACTACACCAAGCGAAATATACTGTCCTACATTTCTCCTTTGTACAATGTTATAAAGAGCTAAAGTACTAAAATGCAACGAAGTATGGCAGGAATATTGTCCTGTAACTTATATTTTTTTAATAATTTGGGTTCATATCCTGTTGTAATATAACATACTGCAGTATTAGATATCTGCTTATTTCTTTTGGGTGCATGAACTGTTGGAAATAGAATAAGTACCGTCGAGTTCCATTTTCAGCATTGTATTCGTTCTAAATCAAGTAAATTTGCACATAGCGTTGAAAAAATACATATCACACAATTCCAAAATTAAAAAATAAGGAAAATGTAAGATATGGCTATTTTAGAATTAAATATTTGATTTACGGATCCACTAATAAAATTTGGTGCATAGTAGAAAACAAGTATGTCTTCAAGGTCTGAAATTCATTCTCTATTGCAGTGAAAAATGTGATGCGACGCTGATCCAAGTACCCTTCCGGCCAGATAGAGCAGTAGGCAGAATTTTTCTTCTACCATTTCTAGTAGAACCACTATTGCTTTTGCTATATCAGGAGTTAAAAGTGGACTTTATATGCGAGAGTTATATTTATAGATATAATAAACAAAGAAAGGGATTAGCATGGTTTAGAATACGATATAGAAGTTAAAGGGAATTACAAAAATCTTGGAGTGTACAAGGAAATGAGAATGCCATTTATGTTCTATTTGAATGTCCAGGAACAGGAGACCGGAGGAGTCAGCTGATTAAAGAAAAATGTGTTCGATTAAGATAAGAGAAGCGGTAAATAAAAGCTTTGGACCGAAAGCTCAATCGGGAGTTTTGGACCACATGCTTATGGAATAAAGGCCATCAAGATTGTAGTTGTGTATTTACTTAGTACTTGAATAAACACACACACCAGTACAATTATTTTGCCACTTCTGATTATGTACTTATTCTCAGATCCAGCAAATATAGTAACATAGCATTACGTTGCACTTGGGTTCGAAGATTTTGTGTCGTGTATTCCCAAGCCTATGGGATCTTCCAGAAAGTGGTTCCAAAAATTGTATAGCAGCTTGTCCAAATAAAGTACTCGTAAATATGAATTTATTTCAAACAAGTTAAACCATTATCTAACATTCGCTTAGCATTTCTTAACGTTGTTTATTTAGGAATTTGACTTATTTTCCCGTCATTAAAATTACCACCCTAAGCAACATAATATCGTTTCATTATAGTATACATCAGCGTGCAATTTGTATTTTGAATCATATCTACATGTAAGGAGTTTTACCGTTATACTTTGCGATAGGGTTTTGTATTAATCTATGAGGTTCCTCGTATGTTTAAGGGTAGCTATAGTATTGGTTTAATTTGTGAAAGCAAGGTGCCTTGAAAACCAGGAATTTGGGTTCGTATTCCGAATGGACCTTTTTTTAAAACAATTTATGGAAACGCATTTTAAAACAACAGCATATTTACTTCCTTCAGCCAAGTTAGAGATGTTTAAAGATACGTTTAACCAGTTTGTCTTAATAATACACGATAAAGCATATAATGCCTGTCATCCACCTATTACGCATGCGCAAACCAATTACACCATGAAGATACTGACGGAGAGACGAGTCTAGAAATGTGTTAGCCCCGTTTTGGCAACCGCATTGCAATGCACCATCGTCGTATTTCGCTTCTAGTGACAATACAAATTAAATTAAACGTGATATTAAACGTTGAGTGTGTTACAGTCCCACGTACGATAGAAACTTTCCGGTGGCCTTCGCCCCAAGTTTAAAAAAATTAACTTTTATTTTAATGTTTATTTAAATATTATATAAGTACGCCTCGGCTGCGTCAGTAGTAATTTGCAGAAACACGTAGCAGGAGTAGTACGGCTAAAGAATAAGGCTTAGACAAATTATAATTGTATTGTATTTTGTTTATTAATCCTACATACGATTAAATAACGCTTCACTGTTGTATCCTACTGTAGAGCTGTGAGATTATTGTTAATTGAACTTTTTAACACGTCAACTTTGTATTATTCACGCCGTAAAGAGTTTTATGTCTCACACTGAATACGTATCGAACTGCTCGGGAACGCTGCCTTCTAGCGTCTGCCGCCTGAATTTGAGATTTCCTCCATTTGAAGTTTTTGATTGGCTAAGCCTACTCCAATAGAATACTTTTATTCAACTTTTAGCTTTACTAGCTGTTGATTGGCTGTTTATAAACTTTTTTTAAATATTACATTATTGTTCCAAGAAATATTAGTAGCATTATTAAACTTTATAATTTATTGTTGTCTCAAGGTTACCTCATTGTTAGTAACTTTCGGCTTTTACTTTGTAATTCTGTTTGCTACGAAAGGTATTTTGCTTCTATTCTCACAGCTCCTACATTGTTAAATTACGTAATACATTCACATGACATTATTATACATGTACATAAATAAAATAAACATAATATAATATGTAAAGCGCATGTAACACTATTATATTATACACATATTGCTTTAAGGCGGGCTTTTATTATATTTTAAATTATATAATTAGACTGATATCATTTAAGTGATAAAAATACTGCCTCAACGTATTTCCTGCCACTGAGTTTCAATCAGTTATGTGTAGACGTGTATTAAGTGTTCGAAAAGTAACACGTCTAATGGAAGAAAGTTTCCTTCTTCCGTTGCAATGTATTCACCTTATTTAATTGACGATGGGTTACACATTGAAAAAGGGAATATTCATTGTCACCCAGTACATGAGATAATCCAGTTATACCCAGACCCATAATTACTTCACAGAAAAGAATGCTGCTTACAAAACTCGTCCTCGTATCATTCTTAATTGCAGAGAGAAATCGAACAATGAGTAGTTGCAACTCCTCAGTAAACGTTACAGCATGTGTTTAAGATTCGGATTCAGTTATGCGAATCTCAGAATGAGCCACATTCAACTTTCGCAACTTACTCATTTTACCACAAGGCTGTATCTATTTTTGAACATTATCTTAGTCTCGATTCGGGAAAGTTTTCTGTTCTCATATACACTTATTTCGGAAGTGTTCAACTATATAATTGGTAAATTATGATCCAAACTTTTGATTGAGCTATATATAATTTACCCATAGTTTTATACGAATTTTAACAAAATTCGATATATGCCGTCAAATTTTGTTCCAACTCCTGTGTGTAAAATTCAAAGGGGCTCTCCGTATAAACTACACTTTATGTACTACAAATTTCAATTAAACCTGATATGAATTGACAAATTTTCTCCTAACCTACATAAAATCTCAACTCCATATTTGCAGCGATTGAACTGTTTTATGTGTTAGGACGGACGAACGGACTGACGAATGAATGAGGTCACGCTAATAGGTGCTCCATATTAACGATCGCACCTAAAAGCTATATCAGTGTTATTTCATAAAATATTGCGAAAATAGTCTTACATATTAGGTTTTCAACATTCTACGATACTAAAAAAGGCATAAACGTATTTACTTCTTGGCATGCTTATGATGAAGAACAGGGGGTTAAGTAAATGCAATCCTCCGACATGGAATAGGGGTTATGGGCATGTTGGACGCTACTGGCAGGAGGCAAGAAAAAGAGGAGAAAATAAGCAAGTTTATGCTAGCAGCGTGGAAGCTCAGTTAGGAAGGGGTGGAATATTCGGTAAGGGGTTATGAACAGGCTTATTTCGGCTGTGATTTGAGTTATATTTCCGAGTTATTTTACTTAATTATTCAGATATGATACGTAATAATTGATACCCCTTAAGTAATGCAATAAGGTGCAAGTGTACGTTAATTTTCCTACTGTTTCGTGAGTTCAGTCTTATTTAGGATGACGTTATATTCCATTATGTCGAGCTCTTTTGTTCTAGTGTGTTATTCTTACTTATTTGTTATGCTTGTGTATTACAAATCATTTAACTTTCTGTTGGAATCTGCTGTTGTTATGGCTAGCCTATTAATGCTTAAATTACGATAAATGCACTCATTGGTTAGAAAGATTACCGGTGATAAGCAAGAATGTTATTTAAGCTTTAAACTTTGTTGTACTGGACTTGAACAATAAATTATACTATAAGGGAGATTAAGAGTCCTATACAACCTATCTTAAGTTTACTAACTTCTTGGCCAATTTTATAAAACTATTTTTAAAATTTCAGCATTAACTTTCTACAGGTGCTTCCTGCCTACGTTCACTGATCCACATTTTATACAAGAATGATATTTATTAAGGCAGAAGTCTCTTTTTTCCAAATGTACAACTTTTTGATCGAATTTACTAGAAGTTATTTAAAAAACATTTTGTTGAAATCAAAGTAGATCCTCGCGGGATTAAGATGTTATTTTTTCTCAAAATTTCATATATTTGCAAAGAAAGAAAATAAATTGACTTGTACACACGAAAGCTGTTATGCATAGCAATGGTACCAATTTGTAGAGCAAAACTCTCCCTAAACATGAGCTAAAATTTAACACACTGTCCAAAGAGTATGGAAGTATAATTTGTTTTGTGAAGTTGTAAAGAATTCGGATTGGAATTTTTAATGTGTTAAAATATATGTATATAAATTCAAATTTCTAATGCTGTACACAAGAAATATGTGACTTTTTGGGAAATTTCGACACATTTATTCTCCTCTTAAAATGTCTTATTGTTTTGCTGCTATTAAAACTTTACATTAAGCGTACCAAAAAGTGGATAGTAAGAATACTTCTTTATAACATAGATAAACAAAACTATCACTTTTTATATTAATGCGACACGCACCAACATTTATGAATAGATATAGATTTTTTAAGAGAGGCAACATTCGGCGCCGCTAGCCAGACAAAATACATTTTCTTTGTGCTGTTCATGTGCGCCATTTTTAATCCCTAGGCGGCCCTACGGTGTCAGCCTTGAAAATGTTCTTGCCTCATCCTATTAGTGGTTATTAAAACTGTCAGATCTAATTCTCTCTCCTTTGGGATTTCCAGTAATTAGATTTCATTTCAGAAGCTAAGCGGCTTCCTATACAAGCCTTATATTAACGAACTTCGTAATTAAAAGCAAAGGAAAACGTCGTTAAGTCATTATGCTCATCTTCCTGACGTATTTGTTCTCTTTGGTGGACTTATGCAGCCCTTGTGGCGCTTGCTAAGATAACAAGGCGGTACTCTGTGACTAAATAGCAACAGGGGTGTGCATCTAATAGGGACAAAGTAACTTTAGAGATACCACAGTACAGCAATGTTGGACTTTCAATTAGCACCACAATGTATGACAGCTTTGTTTCTTTGCTTATGTAACAAAGACACCGCTATACACGGAACAGGCAACACTGCACTTTATGTGAACCGTGTAATTCATTTACACGGGTATTCTAAAAATCATTCACATAAGCATTATATTTGCTATGTAATTCTTGTTAAGACGAACATTCGCCGTAAATCTATGCCTGTATGTGCGCACGCTATTCACGCAAGAATGACCAAACTAATTGTTATGAAACTAATAATTTGGAATATAACACACCTAAAGTCCCAATTAGAAAACAGAATAGGCTATATGGCATCATTGCCACAAAGGAAGTGCTAACAGCGGAAAATAAAAAATATATTGTTCACCTTGAAAAGTTACATAGCAAGTATATAAGCATAATAATTTTGAATAAGTTCTATTTACAAAATTTGATAGTATGAGTATTTAAGAAGTTAAGCATTTGTGGACGTAAACAGGCTGCACAAGAAACGATCTCATTGCAAGCATAAGGAAGAGGGACAAGATTGTATACTGTTAAAATATTTAACTTTCAGTATGTATTAATACCTCATAAAAACAAGTTTTATTATCCACGAGTTTTGAAACATCACTAATAGGCACAATGCACAGAGGAAGAGTGTAGGGGCTTGAATAGAGAGTGAAACAATGGAACTGGAGAGGGGGAGAATTTGAGAGATTGAAAGAGGGGAAAGAATGGAGAAAGTGGGAGAGGAAGGAAAGATTGATGGAAGTAGAGACAGAGGTAGCGAGAGTAAAAGATAAGGCCGTATTTTTAACACTTAAATGATTTCAGTCGAATTACATAATAAAAAATATAATAACAGCCCGCCTTAAAGCAATATGTGTATGTAACAAGATATAACAAGTGTATATTACAGTTATTGTATATGTTTATATTATTGTATACATGTTCAATAATGTTATGTGAATGTATTGCGTAATTTAATAATATAGGAGCTGTGAGAATAATAGGTTAAAAGTTGCTAAAATGAGGTAACAATGAGGTAACCTTGAGACAATAATGAATTTGAAAGTTTAATAATACTACTAGTCATTCTTGGAGGAACAATAATATAATTTTTTTTGACAGTTTATAAAATAGACAATCAACAACCAGAAAAAGCTTAAGTTAAATAAAAGTATTTTATTGGATTAGGAATAGCCAATCAGACTTGAAATACAGAAATTTACAAATTTAGGCGGTAGAAATCAAGTCAGTTGCTTGTAGACAGCGTTCAAAACTGGACGCGTTGCTAGCAGACAGTGTTCCTAACCGGACGCTAGATGTGTCCTCGAGAAATTTAATACGTATTTTGTGTGAGAAAATAGTTTAGGTGCAAGTATTTAATAAAATAATCTTACAGCTCTCTATATCAGTGAAGTGTTATTTAAATCGTGTCAAGCATTAATAAAAGGAGTGAAGTAAAGTTATAATCTGTGTAAGCCTACATTCTTCAGTCGCACCACAACCCTGCAAAGAGAAACATGTCTCCAACAACAATACTGACGCAGCCGAGGTAAACATAAATATGTAATATTTAAAGAAACAGTCAAAATTACAAAGTTAATATTTGTTTTTAAACTAGGGGCAAAGGCCACCGGATAGTACATTTGGGGCCAAGGCTACCGGAAACTTTTTACCATACGTGCGGTTGCAACTACTTCAAGTTCGGCTCCCCAACAGTCTAAATGTAATACATCTTCTTCAACCTGGCTTTCCATAAGTAGTAACAAACCACCTTCTTCAAATTGCCTCCCAAAACGTGGGACAAGTAGCAGCAAAACTTCTCAAAGAGGAATTGATCAAGACGGCGGAAAAAGTGAGAAATGCAGTGACTCAGAGTACAATGTCCGTAGTTGTTATAATAATGTAAGCCGAGCTGCGGGTTCTCCTAGTATACAACAAAACTGTAACTGAAATGTCTCTGGCAATTTCAGTGTTGGATGAATAACTAATATGAACATATTTGAAATAAAAAGAAATTAAGTCTTTGTGTATATGCACGTTTGTGTGGTTTCACGCAAGATTGACTAAGGTATATAACATGCCTTAGGTACCATTTTGGAAATAGGCATTAGGATTTTGTTTACTTTTTTCAATAGGATGAGATTGGAATGGCAGACAACATAAACAAAATTTGGAATATCTCGCCTATTACACACTGTTTTATAAGCATAAAGTTAAACATCCTTAAATGTTGAGCATATATAGTTTGCTAACTTTATGCTTTAATGTAATAGAATTAACACATTAACAATTACGTCATGAAGTATTAAATTACAAAATAGGAATGATAATATTCTGTTCTGAAATATTGTAACAACAATGTTTCCAAAATATACAGCGTGAGTCTTCTCATCCTGAGGATTGGTAACAGGCAACCCTGCATTTTACAGACGATGCGAAATGCAGGTGCTTACACCGCATTCACCAGCCGCCGATTATGGCTGCGGTGGTGATCGTTGTTAACGTGCTCTGGTAGCGCAATGGTTAACATGCTGGAAAGACATGGTGAAGGTCGGAAGTTCAAATCACGCCTGCGACTAAATTAGTTTTTTAATCATTTCTGTTTATGTTTCGAGAACGTCAAGCAAATCATGGTTTCTTTCCAAATGCACTAGAAAGTGGATGTGCCTATAAATACGAAGTTCCAGCCGTTTGTACTCACTGTGGAATAATATTTTTGAATACAGAGTATCCGGATATGCTCTTAGTATCGTATATGGAGAAGCGCAGCAGAATGCAACGCAGGCACGTCGTCTATACCAACGAGGCTTCCGCAGAAAACACTTCCTACAGGTCCCACGTTTTTGCGAGTTGCGAATCGCCTTTTGGAATCAGGAACAGTGCACAAGACACCACACCACAATTCATGTGGCTATGTCATTCAGCATCTGCTTGTTGTACGAGGGAGATTCACAGGCATTTCAATATCAATCAATTTTCCGCGTGGAGAATATTGCATCATGCAAAGTTTCACCTTTATCTTCAAGTACACCAGGAACTACTGCAGCCCGACCATGGACGGAGAGTGGCCTTCGTTAGGTGGATCATACGACAAACTGAACATGATCCACACTTTTTTACTACTGTGTTATTTACAGACGAAGCAGTGTTCCACAACACAGGCCATGTAAATTACGACAACATGTATTACTGGAGCACTTTAACCCAGATTGGATGCAAGAGGCGACCTTACCAGTCCGAGGGGTTTCAACGTTTCGGTTTGTATATTCAATGAACATCTAATAGGCCTGTATTTTTATGATGGCCAACTCACTGGGAATCAATATATCCACTTCCTACAACACCAGCTGCCTATTCTACTGGATGAAGTGACATTGCAGAACCGTCGTGTTACGGCTTACCTCGATGCCACCTACCCTGAACGATGGTTCGGACGGCATGGACCAATAGCGTCGCCAGCACGCTCACCAGATCTAACTCCATTAGATTTCTTCTTATGAGATTATCTTAAAGATATGGTGTACCAGGAGCGGCAATGACCCCTCAACAGCTCAGGGAACGCATCATCTTAGCTTGCCGTGACATCACACCGGCCATATTGCGCCGGATTAGGCTGGCGATGATAGTTAAACTGAATTTGTGCATCCGCCGGCAAGGTTACCAGTTCGAACACCTATTATAATCACATGGAGGAAACAGTAAATTGTAAAGGTTTATGTGTTTGATGGTCCCACATGATGTCTTAGTCACTGTATAATACACTACTTTTGGAACTAGAGGTTCGCAACGATCATAATATAGGCTTGCAAACGTTATTTACTTTGTATGTACGTACCGCATTTTGTAAACGCTCAGAACAATTTATTGCTTTCTTTTGTCCGAAAGAATAGCTTCAAATAGTAAAATATTACTTAATGAAGCCTTATGTTTGTATGCTATAATTACAATGTTGTATGCATTTATTTATGATCAATAAAGCATATTCTAAAAAGTAACAATTGTGTTTTAATGAAATTCACATGATTAAACTAATTAAATGAAACGGCACTTCCATGCCAAACTATCAGTTCTCGTCACATTTACTAAACATAAAAAGTACCTTTAAGTGGCAGTATTTGAACCTGGAACCTTCAACAATGAAGGTCAATGCGCACACTGTTGCGCTACGAGTGCAAGTCACTGCACCAACAGCGGTGCAAAGCAGTCATTTCGACTGAAATTGACACGCTGACAGTGTATACGAATAGGCTGTACAACGTCGGGACTGTATAACTTCTCAATCCGCAGGCTGAGAAGTTTTATTTTAAAAATATCTTTCTTATTACTAGCGTAAATGATTTCATGGAATTCTAGATAATTCTTTTTCAGTAAAATCTAAACGGTCTTCCGGAAAATCCATTTCTGCATTTAATATAAAATAATTGAACTACAATATCTCCATAGACACACACAAGCGCACAATAATTCGTTAAATAATATTAATTTCATTCTAGCTTTATAATTTTTGTTTTACTAAATAACTAGGGATGAAACTCATTTATAATGTCATACAATTATTACATTATAAGGCTGTTTCATAATATTTTATAAAGCGGTTTTATTACAGGTTTCAAAACCTCATTGCATCTAAATTTCACAAAAAGGGAGATGATGTAAGGAAATTAGAGGAGAGCCTAAGGTTAGGAGAGGGAAACGGATAGCTCTGCGGTAGAGTCTGAGACTCGCATTTGGTAGGTTGCTGTTTTGATTCCGTCAAATAAAATTGAGTTTTATTCATGGTTACCCTTTAACTGCTATGGTTCTCAGCATCCCTTTCAATATTCGGCGTGAAAGACGGAAATTTTGCTGAGAGGCTTCTTTATAAGGCTTGAGGTTCTTTTACGTGCCGTTTTCCCTGATCGAAGGGGAATGCTGGGGTGGCTTCTCATCTACCACAATTTCCTTTCCACCATTTCCTTTTCATTCCATTTCCTTCTCATCTTTCAGGTGTGCTTCTAGGTTTCGTGACATATGGTGATG